>CM063469.1:32500-10032500 GCA_032191425.1 Lymantria dispar | reverse complement strand
TCGGTTACACCCGTTCTTCTGCGGATTTCCGTATTCCGGATTCTATCTCGCAGAGAAATCCCGAGCATAGCCCGCTCCATAGCACGCTGAGCGACTTTGAGCCTTGATATTAGGCCTACATTTAGGGACCACGTTTCCGTGCCGTAAGTCATCACTGGTAACACACACTGGTCAAAGACCTGTGTTTTCAGACACTGAGGTATGTTGGACGAGAAGATCCTCTTAAGTTTCCCGAACGCTGCCCAACCGAGTTGGATTCGTCGGCTGATCTCTTTCTCGAAATTGGATCTACCTAACTGGACTGTTTGTCCTAGGTAAACATAGTGATCGACAACTTCAAGAATCGCATTGCCAATTAGGACCAGTACAGGAATGACATGGGCATTTGACATGACTTTCGTCTTATCCATGTTCATTCGTAAACCCACTAGTTGGGATACCCTGCTGAGATCATTGACCATTGCGCCAAGGTCCTCCATGGATTCTGCCATAACGACTATATCGTCCGCAAATCGAAGGTGAGTGATGTATTCGCCGTTAATGTTGATGCCGAGTCTAGTCCAGTCTAAGAGCTTGAAGACATCTTCCAGTACAGTGGTGAACAGTTTCGGAGAGATGACATCTCCCTGTCTCACGCCTTTCTGCAACTGGATCGGTTTCGTACTCTTATCCCGGATACGGACTGACATTGTGGCGTTCCTATACAAACACTTCAGCGCTTCGATATAGCGATGGTCGATTTGGCACTGCTGAAGGGACTGCAGCACCGCCCAAGTTTCGACTGAATCAAAGGCTTTCTCATAGTCCACAAACGCTAAGCACAGGGGCCGATTATACTCCTCGGTCTTTTGTATTCCGCCTTCAGAAGCTCTGCCGTAATTCCGTCATCTCCCGGTGCCTTACCGTTACGTAGTTGTTTGAGAGTCATTCTGATCTCGTACAAGCTGATGTCCGGGATTTCTTCGGTATAGTGCCGAGTTAGCTTGGATCTGGGATTTTGGACCAAGCCGACAACAGGATTTCGGGATGATTTGTATAACTGTCCATAGAACCTTTCGACTTCTCCCAAGATCTCACTTTGGGATGAAATGACAGTGCCATCATTGGTCTTCAGCTTAGTCATTTGGCTTTGCCCAATAGACAGATCTTGTGCGAACACTTTTGAGCCACAATTCCGCTCTATCGCTTCTTTAATACGGAGCGTATTAAATCGGCAAATATCGCGACGCACAGACCTGGAGATCTGCCTATTTAGCTGCCTATGTTTGGACCAATCGGCGGAAGACTGCACCGTTTCTTTTCTCCGCTCCATGAGCTCGAGAGTCTGGTCAGAGAGTTTTTTAGGTCTATTAACGCGGTGAGCCTTGAAAAATTTCGACCCAACCGCGTGGACAGTTTCCACGAACCTGTTGTTCATATCGTTCGGAGATTCGCATTCGTCCAGACATTGGAAGCGATTGTGTAATTCGAGTTGAAAGCCTTCGAGGTTCTGGTATTGGACAGATGTAGGTCGGAGTGTAGACTTCATCAAGCGTGACCGCTCGAATTTTGTGTGGATATTCAATGTGGCTCGTACCATCCGGTGATCGCTCCCAGTTTTAATCCTGCTGATCAATGAGACATCATTGAATATCAGTCGTTTGTTTGACAAGATGAAGTCTATCTCGATTTTTGTTGAACCATCGCGGCTAATCCAGGTCCATTTCCTTTGTGGCTGCTTCCTGAAGAAGGAATTCATCATAAAGAAGCTTTCCTTCTCCAGAAAATCAGCCAGTTTCTGGCCCCTCTGGTTTCTCTGTCCATATCCATGTTTCCCCACTCTCAACTCATCATCACTCCCTTTGCCTATTTTCGCGTTAAAGTCTCCCATGACTACCGTGAAGTGGGTTTTGGACGTGTGTATGGCTTTCGAAATGTCCTCGTAAAATGCCTCCACCTCGTCGTCGGAGTATGTCGAGGTCGGTGCGTATACCTGTATAACCTTCAGCGAATACCTCTTGGTAATTCTGAGTATAAGGTACGCTACCCTTGTCGACACACTCTCGATCCTCTCCACATTGTCTACGAGAGACCTACGAACGATAAACCCTATACCACCTTGGGACGGGTGATCGCCCTCCCAGTAGAAGAGCAAGTTTCCAGACTGGAGGATTATCGTGCCCTCGCCCTCTCTTCGCACTTCTGATAATCCTACAATGTCCCAGCGGATTTTGCTCAATTCCTCTTCCAGCTCGATGACCCTCTCGTCAGTCCTGAGTGTCCGAATGTTGTGTGTTACCAGGGCCAAGGGTCGTTTCTGTTGGTAGCCGGATCGCTGCCGGAGATTCCTCGCACCCCCCGCTCCACCACTACTGGGCCCGCCACCAAAATGAGCCCGTAGAGTACTGGAGCCGCCGTGACTGGGGGGCCATTTTTTTTTTTTTTATTGTACGCCATTTCTAAAAGAAGGGGATATTGCCGTAATCGCCACGCTTGGCAGGCGGGTTGGCGATCACAGTATAATTTTTTTTTTTTTTTTTTTTTTTTTTTTTTTTTTTTTTTTTTTTTTTTTTTACGTTGCCCAGGAGAGAACTGCTGCCCTGCTCTCCTGGTGAACCCTCAGCCGATTTTTACGACTCTCACGGGCAAGTAAGGGGTGGCGACATATGTATTCTCAGCCCGTCGCCACACGGGCAAGTAAACTTCACATGTTGCCTGAAATTTTGTTGTGAAGCGTGTTTCAATTATTTTTTTTATAGCGAGAGAGCCGGGAGCCCAAATTTCTGAAAGTGTTTGCGTGTGTTGGGTTTTAGTGAGTTTGAGTTGAGTTTTAGTCCAATGAGGTTCAATGATACTAAAGGCATCAGCCTTTAGTATCATTGAACCTCATTGGACACGTTAACATTGTCTTCACTTTCTTGCTGTGGTAAGCAGCGGCCTTGCAAAGGTTCATGAGCGGCAGCAACCCTTACCATCAGGTGTACTGTTTGCTCGTTTGCCATCGTTTGCAATCTATACCAATAAATAAAATTGGAGTGTCTGTTTGTAATGTCACAATAATAGGCTTTTTTTCATGCTCACACGGTTATTTGCACGACACCTATGCCTAAAATAGCGATTAAAAAAATTTTGTCTGTCTGTCTGTCTGTTTGTTCCGGGTAATCTTCAAAACGGCTGAACCGATTTCAAAAATTCTTTCACCAATGGAAAGCTATAATATCATGGAGTAACCTAGGCTATATTTTATCCCGATACTCCCACGGGAACAGGCACTACGCGAGTAAAGCGACTGAAACCGAAGCGAAGCGAGGGCGGGTTGCTAGTATAACATAAATATAAAAATAAAGTATACCTGCCTAGTTCTCTTTACAAAAAGTAATGATATCCCACCAAAAACTTAAATGTAAAAAAGGAGAGCCAAGTTCAATACAAAAATTATGCTTGACTGTGGGCTTCGCCGCAAAAAGAATGGAGATCTAAACGACTGCCAAGTTCTATGCAAAATACAAATATATACATATTTTATAGGAACAAAATAGCATTATGAACAAGTATTAAACTCTATTTCTTTGTTATAGGTATCCAATACCTAATACAAAACCTATAACAATTGCTGTTATTTAAAAAAAATATGAGATCTTAAATTAGGTTAGATTTGAATTGGCCAGTTTTTATCAGAATTAATTGCATCAAAATTAATTTTTATCAGAATTAATTTGCACTTATATATTAGTTATTAGTGATAGTGAAATATAGCTTGCTTAATATACAATTATACATAAATATAATTAAAAGAAAACTGTGTAGCCGAAAAATTAATTTTAATCAATTATGGCCGAATTTCGACCACTCGGCGACGACTAGTTTATTAAAATACCTGAAACTATTTTGCAGTTAATGCGAGCCGGTTAGTAATGACATAATACCTCTGTAATTAAAATGCGTTTTAAAAAACACATGTAACCCTGTCTGTAGGAAGTCAATGTACTGAAATATCCCTAGCAACCTGTAAAGTGCTCGTCAATGTGTGTGTATTTAAAAGTGCGTGAGTTTAAAGAGTATGCAATAGTCCGCGTCAAGCTGTCAAGGCCATCTGCGGCCAACAGCTGTACACACACAAAAAAAAAAAAAAAAAAAAAAAAAAAAAAAAAAAAAAAAAAAAAAAAAAGAGTATGCATTTGTGTGTGTGCGAGGGGGACGTATGTACCTCGTTAAGAATGAACGCAGTTTATTTCCACTGTTATACGATTTTTGACAATCATTGGTCAGTAATATTTTCGTTTCATCCCCTTTTTTGTCTGTGATTGTCTTACAAGTCGACTGAGGAATTAGAATACGTAGATAATATTTATGTACGAGAAGGAAAATTCGAAATAGTACCTTATATCAACCCGTCCGGCCAGGGAGGTATAGTTGACCAATTTGCCTCCCATTGTGAAGGAAGTTGGAGCCCAGCAGTGAGACATACCTAAGCCAAGATGACGAGATAATGAGGATTTTTTAAGAGAACATTCCCTATTAAAGAATAAATCCTGGAGTTGCACTGGACTTTACAACCGATTTATGAATTTTACGCAAATAACGCCCACATAAGTACAGTGAGCGAGTCTTGGTATGGACATGTGATGAGGATGGATGAAAGGCATGCGACAAGGCGGGTTATCGATATGAACGTCGCTAGACGTAAGAAGCATGGGAGACCCAAAAAGAGATGGATGAATTGTGTAAATGAGGACATGTGTATGAAAAGGGTGAGTGCATATAATATGTATGACGGCTGATAGGTTATGGAAGGTTGTGCCGACCCCATTTAGCGTGGGATGAGGGCAGGCAAATGATGATGATACAGATTAGTAACGCAGATATGACCATTTGTTTTAAATAAAACTACTTTACGGATTTTATCGCGTTTGTATTTGATTTTTCATTGCACGCTGCAAAGTGTTCGAAACGTCGGGCAATGAAATATCAAATACAACCGCGATAAAATCCATAAAGTTGTTTTATTTAACATGTGTAACTCGCGTAAACATTAGAAATCATTATGACCACCTATTGTCAAAAAGATTTTCTACCTGAGATAGAGCCTACGACTTTAAGCATTGGAGATTGGTAACTAGGTACACCATACGCGCAGAGACATAAATTACAACGAGATTCAGAACCACAATTATGGGGTCGCACAAAGTATTTTTTCTGCATGGGGATCGAGCCTTTTTTTTAGCGGTGGTCCATGGTGAGTTCACCCGCCTCCCGGCTCCGTCAGGAGTGACGGAGGGGCAGCGCGCAGCCCATGACCCACCCGTGGCTCGTCGCCTTCGTCGTTGGACCGACCACCGGTGCAATATTCTTTGACTTCAGTGGTCAGCCCAACTGAATACCTCGGTCATGAGGTACTCTCTCCGCTCGACACTCCCCCTCGGGGACGTCGGTAGCTGTCGCGGGGTTAGGCTCTCTGCGGGTGACCAGCGACCGCCCGCATACTCGGCTAGGGTGGCATCAGGTGCAGGTATTGGCCGATGGGGATCGAACCTACAACATGGTCAATATTTTAACTACTATACAATTTGTGTTTCATTCTGTGCTCATTACCATCTTAGCCAATATACGTCACAATGCTGGTCGCGTACATCTTCTGTGTTAAAAGGGAAATTGACCTAGTATGCTACGCCGCTCAGACGAGTTGATATAGGGTCTCATTTCGAGATTTCTTTCTCTTGCATATTTATATGCTTTTATCTGGAATAATTTCTTAAGCGTCTTTTATAACACCCAAGGGCAGGAAAGAGGGTGGCGCATTGTATTTTCACTCCATCACTATATATATACTAGCCGACCCAACAGATGTTATACTGTTTAAATAAACGCCACCTACCGTGAGCAATTATGAATCTAAACCATTCTCGAATATGCACAAAAAAAAATAATTTCAATGTATTATTTATATTGCCTTAAGTGTTATCAAAAATTTAGGAGTGATTAAGGAAAATGGGTATTTTTTTGGGGTTGGGTTACGGTCGGCGCACTTCTCGCCCGACTCCGTCCGGGGCGACATAGGGGCGTAAGCACACACACCTGTAACCCACCCGTATAGCACGTCGCGTCGCCTTCGTCGTTAGGCCGACCACCAGTGCAGAGTTCCTTGACTTCCTTTCCGAAAGGAAAAATGGGTATTAAAACTTTTTAATTCAACTCTTTAAGATATCACAAGAATTTACCGTGAAATAATGGAAACGTAAGTCTTGAAAAGTGCGTGTTGCCTATAGAATGTTTTAACTCGTACATGTCCTTAAGGGCTATGTACTACAGCATTATGTATTATACCCTTATGTATTAGTTCTCTGGTTTTCTCTGGAGAGGTAATAGCCGTTCATGAGAATGAATGTGGTTTTGAAATACTATCTAGGTAGATAGTACTAACATATGGAACGGAAGAAAATAACATAATTATCATCATCATCATCTTCGCAGCCCACATACGTTCCACTGTTAGGCTTGGGCCTCCTCCACAATGGGAGGGAATTTGACGTGCTATACAATGCTGGTCAGACATTTTGGTATAGGGTTTCATTTCGAGTTTGCCTTTGCTTGCACAGATGTTATGTGCATATTATATCCCATAGTCGTCCTTTACGACATCCACGGGCAAGATAGGAAGTGGTAATTTGTATTCTTACTCCATCACCATACGGCAAATAACACAATAGCTAAATGCTAAATGTAACATATTACTAGGTTCATTTTTTTACCGTGATAACGTGTTATAAATCAATGAACGCCGGCTGCATGCACGAAAAATCATGACTCATTGTCACGTTCCGCCTGAACCGAGCGTACAAGCAAGAGCGCGGAGCAAACGATAGAGTTGCACGATTGGCCTAAACGTTCGGCTTGTGACGTATCTATATCTAATTTAAGTAAAAAGGTATTTGAATTAACGAGTGCAAATAAATGTTAATTTCTCGGAAAAAATGTAATTTTCAATGGACTCCTTCTTTATATTACACAAAATAATGATAATTCTATTATCGCCAATCGAAAGGTGGCAACACAAAGAATGCTCTGACAACATTTACAGCTGCGTATCGTCACGTTTGAGTGGTTTACTAGCGAACAACGGTTATAAATCAATAGTGGTAGGACCACACTGTCGACAGTTATGTCTACAGCCGCGGGCCGGTCCCTCCGGGGTAGTACCACACTCTCGCAGAAAATCGACGTCTGAGTAGTAGCAATTTGTTACTGCGTTTCGTTCGGTGAGCGAGAGAGCCGAAAGCCCAATTTTCTGAGGGTGTTTGTGTGTGGAGAGTTTTGGTGGTGCCCTTGGTATCACCGAGCTTCAATGCACGCATTCACACTCCCTTCACTTTCTTCGCGGTAGGCAGCGACCCTGTAAAGTTCCATGAGCGGCAGCAACACTTATCAAAAAAATGGATGGTCACAAATGAGTTGAGGACATTCGGTGGTCACACATGGAAGAGTCAACAGAAGCAGAGAAAAAGTACCTATAACAGTTGGATATTACAAGTGCTTATTAAGGTTATGTTACTAAGTGTGTATTTACGGAGATGATGTTAATATGGAGGCATGTGTGTAACGAATAGTATATGATATACGGCATTGTCATAATGCTTTATAATTCATAATCATTATCACAGCTCATATTGGTCCCACTATTGGGCTCGAACCTTCTCAACAATAGAAAGGAAAGTGACCTTACTACATCATGCTGATCAGTAATTAATCAGTAACTAATCAATATTATTTTTCCTAGTAAACTCACTGTGTCGTAAAACCGACTTAATTTTATTTATCTGCCCGCAGTGGAAATACATTTAAGCATACTGGATATGGGCGGCACAAGACTCCAATTTGTGGCGAAATATGAGGCTTACATCCAGCAGACGATGTCGAAATTCTGAATGATGATGATAACTCATTTCATTTTGGGACTGCTTCTCTTTCAATATTGTGCGGGGATTTGAGCAAACAGCATACTTCATAGTAAGTGACACTATTGCTCATGGATTTTCGTTAGGCCGCTGCCCACCGCGAAGAAACTGAATGAAGTGTGAATGAGTACAATAAGGTTCGGTGATAATAAATTAGCACCAAAAGTATGTAACAAATAATTAAAAATCATAATTATAATAAATAAATAGATAAAAATAGTACTCATTATGTTTAAGTCTGTAGGTATATTGTATGTAGACTATACATACAATATAAAGTGTAGTACAATCTGTATACCTTAGAATAATAACGTATAGAAGGTAAGTTCGCGCACAAAAAGTGAAGCATTTCAATTGGAGCCTAATGGAGCTTACGCCGGAACCGTTCCGTAATGTACAAGGTTACTATAATGCACGTACGTACGCAACTCTTAAAAAATAAATAGGTAATTATGACGATTTGTGCATTCAAATGGTGTCATAACACATTTGAAAAACATAAAAAGTTTTTTAGCATTACTTTTAAAAGTATTTCGATGATTTATGTTAATAAAAACAAAATGTGATTTCATAATTTGTATAGTGGTGTGCGTAATGTGTATATGTGTAATCGTCGGCACGCATGTAGTATTTTTAGATTCATGTTTCGAATGTTCGAAGTACGGACACTATCCTTCTATACGTTATTATTCTAAGCTGTATACAGTATTCTTTTCTATACATTGTGATGAACCGTACTCACTCTAAAGGTTTTACCTGAAAATTTGCGCTGTAACACGTTTGTGATGCAGCTTATGCTGAGGTAGGACCTTTTTCGGTATCCTATATGCATGAATTTGTACGAATTTTGATTACTTACCTTATGTTTTGAAAACCGAAATAAATGTTTTTCTTTCTTTCAAAACCTACCACACGCATATACCCTCACAAAGTTAGCAGACCAATTTACTAAAAAATTACTACTATTCTGATGTCGATTTTCTGCCAGTGTGGTACTATCCTGGATGGATCAGCCCGCAGTGTGGTATCTACCATATCCGACCACTGACGTCAAGTCACCTTGCTCCGGTGGTCGGCCCAATGACGAAGGCGACGTGTCACGGGTGGGTTGCGGGTGTGCGTGCTTACGGCCCTCTGTCGCCCCGGATGGAGTGGTGTGAGGAGTGCGCTGGCCGCAACCCACCCCCAAAAAGGAAAAGAAATTCTACCACATAAAAAAAAACGTGTGACGCAAACATCCACTGTCCCCGACGCTGGGAGAACTTCAGTTCTCATCACCACAGCATGAGTGCCCTTCGAGTTAGTTCCTAACGGACCCCGAGCTGTTCCATTACTGGGCTCGAGCCTTTTACAGCATATTAGGAAAATTGACCCACTATACCACTAGTCAGACATGTTGGTATAAAGTTTAATTTTGAGTTGACCTTCTCTTGCATAAATATAATTTACATATAATATTAAGTATGTATATAATTTCCAGTTGGGTAACACAATCCAGTTAGGTAGATTAAAAAAAAACAGTCCAGTTAGGTAGATTCAATTTCGAGAAAGAGATCAGGCGACGAAACCAACTCGGTTGGCCAGCGTTGGGGAAACTTAAGAGGATCTTCTCGTCCAACATACCTCAGTGTTTGAAAACACAGGTCTATGACCAGTGTGTGTTACCAGTGATGACTTACGGCACGAAAACATGGTCCCTAAATGTAGGCCTCATAACAAGGCTCAAAGTCGCTCAGCGTGCTATCGAGCGGGCTATGCTCGGAATTTCTCTGCGAGATAGAATCCGGAATACGGCAATCCACAGAAGAACGGGTGTAACCGACATAACACGAAGAATTAGCGCGCTGAAGTGGCAATGGGCTGGCCACATCGCTCGACGAACCAACAACTACTGGGGAAGAAAGGTTCTCGAGTGGCGACCACGTATCGGACGACGCAGTGTAGGACGACCTCGACTAGGTGGACCGACGACCTGGTGAAAGTTGCTGGGCGTCGTTGGATGCAGGCGGCTCCGCACTTTGTGGCGTAACATGAGGGAGCCCTACGTCCAGCAGTGGACGGCGATAGTCTGAAATGATGATGATGAAATGGTGATATAATTTCGGGAGATGCTGGACAGTCTCGAGCGTGACCCTTGGGGTCGCCCCTACCTCGCGGCGCTGAACAAGCTCCGCGGGCGGGCCCTCACCGAGACTCTTCAGCCCAGCCTCCTCACCAGAGTTGTCGAGGACCTCTTTCCACGGCGGGCGGAGCACACGCCCCCAGTCATGGCTTCGCCGGACAGCGACCGGGAGGCCGACGATGAAAGTGCTCCGCCCATCACGGAGCCGGAAATGGGGGTGGCGGTGGCGCGTATGCGAGTCAAACCCACCGCCCCCGGGCCCGACGGTATTCCGAACGGTGTGCTGGCCCTGGTCCTCGAGCACCTGGGACCACGCCTCAGGGGAGTGTTCGACGCTTGTTTGACGTCCGGGCAGTTCCCTGGGTGCTGGAAAGAGGAGAGGCTGGTTCTCCTGCCGAAGCCGGGACGGTCTCCCGAGTCGGCCTCGGCCTACAGGCCCATCGTGCTGCTCGATGATGCGGGTAAGCTGCTGGAGAGGGTGTTGGCTGCCCGCATCGAGCGGCACCTCGTGAGGGTCAGGCCCGATCTGTCGGCGAGATAGGTGTTTGCACTCGTACAGGTCGGACGTGTGCATTGGGATGAATTGTTGGTTTAGGTCGGTCTTTAGCATCGGATTTCATTGGCGGGTTGTTGTCGTTGTCTTGTCGTGTTCGTTTGTCTTGTCGTGTCGTGTCTGGGGAAGGGAGAGGAGGGGTCGCTCGCTTAGGTACCGGGATTGCCACCACATTGTGGAGGCGCTCAACCGGTGTTAAAAAATTTGCGACCAGCCTGCTGGTCGTAGTCGGCTTGTATATATAAAATCTAAAAATAACTTTAATATCGCGATTCAGCCGTACTAACATTGTTAACAAAACTTAATATCGCGATTTAGCCGTTCTCTTAGGTTAGTGAATCAACACTTTTAGTATCTGACTTAGCTACTAAATGGAGGACGACTCGGAATTAGAGTCGGATACAGCATCAGCTGTTGAATGTGACACATGTGAAATGGATGTCACCCCCACTGGGAGGAAGAGGCACTTTTTAAAAATCACCAACATTGAACGGAAGGATTTGGGCTCCGATATTGAAGCGGAACCCATATCAAAGGTGAATACCTCACGGCGGGGTAAGGCAATGCAGAGAGGTCATAACGTAGGGCTCACACGTGCCAAGGCAGATCGTCTCTGCGTTTGAGAGAAGTCTCAAACGCAGAGACGCCGAAGCCGAAGAAGTTGAGTATGAGCGTGTACTTAGATCTCGTGCTTTCCGTAAAGAAGTCGTAGCATCACAAATGGATTCAGCGGAAACTTCAGCATCAGAGTGCCCTATAACAGAGAACCTCTCCAGCATAGGGCCTGAGGAGATACGCGCCCGCGGGGGCCGCAACGCGGCAGTAATCATGGAGGTAACCCGAAAATCTGGCCATCTTCAGGGTCCTTTTATAAAAATATTAAGGGATGCAGCAGCGGATATGCAAGCCCTGATCGAAGCTTTGTGTACTTCTAAATCGGAGGGAGAGGAAACCCGCCGACTGAGAGCGGAAAACAAAAGGCAGCGCCAGGAAGTAAAAGCCCTCAGGGCGGAACTCAAAGCATACCGCCGAGAGTTCTCAGAAATGAGGGCCTCTTCGTCCTCAATAGGGACAGACACAATAGAGGAAATAAAATCCTCTATCGTTAGGTCAGTTGGGGATATGATGAACGCCCGGTTTGCGGGATTAGAGGATCGTCTTCTTCCCGCTAAGATGAACCGTCCACCTTTAGCTGCAGATAAAAAAAGAAATGCAGCAGCTGCCGTGGCCAAAGCCGCCGTTCGTACGACTGCATCGGTGCCTGCATCTGTTCAGGCAGTCCCCAGTACCTCAGCAGTTATTCCTACAGCAGACGTTCCTTCCGTAGTCATTCCTCCGGCAGTCGCCCCTTCGGTCCAGCCCACGATTGCGGATACCTGGGCAACCGTTGTTAGGAAGGGTAAGAAAAAACCTTCCCCCTCTGCACCACCCTCTGCGGCTGTTGCGCTCCCCACGCCTCCCAACCCAGCTGTTCTGGCGCAGAGGAAATTGAAGGCGGCGCTTGCAGCCCCACGCTCCCCGGCTGTAATCCTGAAATTGCAGCCGGAGGCTGAAAAAAATGGGGTCACATACGCCGATGCAATGCTTCGCGCCGAGCAGGAAGTTAATCTCCAAGAGATGGGGATTAAGGAGGGTCTTAAAGTTAGGCGCTCCGTGACTGGGGCTAGGGTCCTACAATTGCCCAAGTCTCAGTCAATGGAAGTTGCTGATCAGCTGGCGCTCAATTTGCGTGCGGCATTGACGGGTATGGCGGATGTCATCCGACCTGTCAAACGTGCTGATATTCGGGTAACCGGGATGGATGACTCCGCTACCGAAGAGAAAGTGCGAGCGGCTGTAGTCCGTACATGTAGCTGTGACGCCGCGGATGTTCAAGTTGGACAAATCCAACGCGGACCGCGTGGTATGGGCATGGTGAAGGTGCGTTGCCCCGTCGCCGCCGCTAAAATGCTCGCTGATGCAGGAAGGCTTCTGGTTGGCTGGAGCTCGGCTGGCATTCAGGTGCTGGAGAACCTTCCACTGAGGTGCTACCGGTGCCTGGAACTAGGGCATACGGCTCCGCTATGCCCGTCTACTGTAGACCGCTCCGAACTTTGTTTTCGGTGCGGCAGCAGTGGACACAAGTCGGCTACATGTATGGCCATGCCGCACTGTGCGGTTTGCGCCGCTGCTGGCCGCCCAGCAGAGCACACAATGGGGGATAGGCTTTGCAAAGCCCCCTCATCGAAAGGCAAGGTGGCCCAAGGACCTCAGGCCACTACATTAAGCAGTAGCCGCAGAGCCCAGGAGGAGCTCGAAATGTCCACCTAATGGGAGACACATTTCGCATCCTCCAGGCGAATTTGAACCACTCCGCCGGGGCTCAGGACCTGCTGCTGCAGTCCATGGCGGAGTGGAATACCGATGTTGCTGTGGCCAGCGAGCCCTACTTTATTCCCCAATCATCCAATTGGGTGGGGGATCTTAGGGAAGATGTAGCTGTCCTGACAAGAGGATGTGCCGGCCCTCCCCTCTCTTCTCTCGAGAGGGGCAATGGATATGTTGTGGTGGGGTGGCGTGATTTCGCCATTATTGGCGTTTATTTCTCTCCCAACCGCGGCCTGGCAGAGTTTAAATTATTTTTGGACTCTGTCAGTGCCGCGGTTCGTCGTCAGTCGCCGAGAAGAATTGTAGTTCTCGGCGACTTTAATGCGAAGTCTCGCGCTTGGGGGAACCCTACCACAAACGCCAGGGGTACGGCTGTTGAGCAGTGGTCCTTGCTCTCCGGTCTGTCCCTTCTTAATAAAGGGAGGGTCCACACTTGCGTGCGACATCGGGGTGGGTCCGTGGTGGACCTATCGTTTGCCAGCCCCGGTGTCGCCCGTGAGGTGAATGGCTGGAGAGTTGAAGAAGGAGTGGAGACTCTTTCGGACCACCGATATATACGGTTCGAGATCTCCACCCCTCGAGGACCACTAGGGCCCCGGCGCGGAAGAAGAGGTGGACTTCCGAAATGGGCCATTGGCCAACTTGATCTGGAAATGGTCCGGGAGTCCGCCATAGTACAGCGCTGGGGTATAGCAGGACAGCTACCCACAGATGTGGAGGGGCTCGCAGGTCGAATAAGGAACGCCCTTGAGGCAGTATGTGATGCGGCGATGCCCAGAGCTCGGCGGATGCCGCCGCGTCGCCAGGTGTACTGGTGGTCACCCGAGATTGCTAATCTGCGGGTGGCCTCCAACAGGTCGCGGCGTGCCTACATCCGATGCCGTCAGAGGATCAACCGGGATGACGTCCTTGAGGGTCAGCTGCGAACAGAATACAAGACAAGGAAGAAGATACTGCAGCTGGCCATCAGCCAGGCGAAGGAGAGGGCCCGTGAAGAACTCCTTGCGGGCCTTGACAGGGATCCGTGGGGGCGCCCATACCAACGGGCGCGGAACAAGCTCCGTGCCTGTGGCGTCCCCATCATTGAATCAATGGACCCGGGTCTCCTGTCGAGGCTAATGGGGGAACTGTTTCCGCGTTCTGTAGGGCACGTACCCCCCAGCATGGCTTCTTGGTCGGCGGTGGAGGTGGAAACCCCTATTTCACCCATTACCGACCAAGAAATGGAAGTGGCTCTCTCCCGACTTCGTGGTAAAAGGAAGGCGCCTGGTCCGGACGGGGTCCCGGGACTCGTACTCGGCATCGCCGCGGAATACCTCAAGGGTGAACTCCGGGAACTGCTCAATACGTGTTTGAGGTCCGGGCAGTTTCCGGAGCAATGGAAGTGTGGACGGTTGTGTCTACTGCGGAAGGAGGGTCGCCCAGCTGACTCCTCTTCCGCATATAGACCACTGGTGCTGCTGGATGAGATGGCTAAATCATTCGAGAAGGTGCTCGCAGACCGTCTCGTCCAGCACCTCGAGGAAATTGGGCCGGTACTGTCAGAGAGACAATACGGATTCAGGAGCGGTCGGTCAACAATTGACGCGCTGGCCGCTCTGAAGTCCCTGGCCACCGAAGCAGTGGCCAAAAAGGAAGTCCTCCTGGCAGTCTCGCTCGATATTAAAAACGCTTTCAACAGTCTCCCTCACGAGACGTTAAAAGAGGCGCTCCGGTACCATGGAGTGCCTCCGTATCTTGGCAGGCTGTTGGAAGCATACCTCGAGGAAAGGCACGTGCTCTGGGAGGGGGGCGACGGGCGTATACATCGCCATTGGGTGGAGTGCGGCGTCCCACAGGGCTCGGTTCTCGGTCCGATGCTGTGGAACGTCGGGTTCGACTGGCTCCTACGGGGTCAGCTCCTTCCTGGGATGGGGATCATCTGCTACGCGGATGACACCCTCGTCACGGTGAAGAGGGCGGACTTCCGGGGGGCTGTCCGATTGGCAGAGGAAGGAGTAGCGCTCGTCGTAGACCGGATTGGGATGTTGGGTCTGAGGGTCTCGCTGGACAAAACCGAGGCCCTCCTTTTTCATGGCCCACGTCGAGGTCCCCCCCGAGGAGCACACATCAGTGTGTCTGGGGTTGCCATGCCGGTGCAGGCCCATATAAAATATTTGGGTCTGCACCTAGATTCAAACTGGAATTTCGGGCCACACTTTGCCCAGCTCGTACCTAGGCTCGTCAAGTCGGCCGCGGCGCTGGGAAGACTTCTGCCAAACACTGGCGGTCCCGGGTCGACATGCCGACGTCTCTACGTCGGCATCCTGCGTTCCATGGCACTGTATGGTGCTCCTATCTGGTCGGAGTCCTTCACCGTCCGCAACAGAGCCCTTTTGCGACGACCGCAGAGGGCTATGGCGGTGAGGGCCATTAGGGGCTACCGTACTGTGTCATGGACTGCAGCGACACTGCTGGCAGGCGACCCGCCTTGGCCACTGGTGGCGGAGGCGTTGGCGGAAGTGTACCGGTTCCGCGCCACAGCACGAGCCAACGGAGAGCAAGTGTCCATAAGGGGATTGGGCAGAGCCCAGGAAGTGGCCCGAAGGGAAGTAGTCCGGCGGTGGAGGGAAGAGCTGGAGTCCCCCGTAGCAGGGCGGGGGACTGTGGAGGCGGTCGCGCCACATCTCCACCGCTAGCTCAGGAGAAGGCACGGCAGCCTTACATTTAGAATGGTGCAGGCGCTTACCGGACATGGGGTCTTCGGTAAGTACCTGCACAAAATTGGAAGAGAAGAGGCCCCAGGATGTCATGAGTGTGGCGCGGCAATTGACGATGCGCGCCACACACTAGAAGTATGCCCCGCCTGGGGGCCTCAGCGCCACGTCCTGTCAACGGACATGGCAACAACAGACCTGTCGTTGCCGACCATCATCTCCAAGATGCTCGGCAGCGACAGCTGTTGGTCGTCGATGGCCTCCTTCTGTGAGGCTGTCATGACAAGGAAGGAGGCCGCGGAGCGGGCACGCGAGGCGCTTGCGTCCGCTGACTCGCTCCGCCGGCGACGACCAGGGAGGAGGAGACGCCGCTATGCGCTCCTCCACCCACCACTCTGAATGACGACAGGACGTGGCCAGACGGCCAAGCGTTGGGGTGTCGGGGATAGAATGTTATCAGACGATCTCTCCGGCACCCCGTAAAAGCGCGGAAGGGGCCGCTGTGGTTTTAGTGGGTATTTCGGTCACTTCTGTGGCCGGCGAGTCCCACACACACTCCCCTGTCTGTAACCGGCGGGGGAATAGTGCGCAAATGCATTTACACAGCGTGAAAAAAAAAAAAAAAAAAAGGCCCGATCTGTCGGACGCCCAGTTTGGTTTTCGGAGAGGGCGTTCGACGATCACGGCCCTACTGCGCCTGAAGGCCGTGGTAGCGGAGGCCGTCACCGGCGGAGGAGTCCTGTTGGTGGTGTCCCTGGACATCGCCAACGCCTTCAACAGTCTGCCATTCAGTTGCATCAGGGAGGGGCTGAGGTATCACGGGGTGCCCGTGTACCTCAGGCGGCTAGTGGCAGACTACTTGGAGGGACGCAGCGTCCTCTACGTTGACCGAGCAGGGGATGTTGTGCGAACGCCCATGACGTGCTTGTTCTGGGTCCGACCCTGTGGAACATTGGCTACGACTGGGCGTTGAGAGGAAGCCTCCCATCCGGGCTGGGCGTAATTTGCTACGCCGACGATACACTCGTCACAGCCCGGGGTAGGACGCTAGAGGAGGCGGCACGCCTGGCAACTCTCGGCACCGAGGAGATTGTCAGGCGGATCGAAGCGCTGGGGTTGAGAGTAGCCCTGGAAAAGACGGAGGCCCTTTTGTTCCATGGCCTCTGTACCGCCGGGCCTCCCGCCGGCGCTTCGATCACCGTAAAGTCGGTCACCATCAGCATCCAGGCCCACATGAAGTACTTGGGCCTGGTGCTCGACGGGCATTTTTGCTTCCGGGAGCATCTCCATCGACTAGTTCCCCGGCTTGTCGGCGCGGCGTCCGCCCTTTCGCGGTTGATGCCGAATGTGGGCGGACCCAGCGTTACGTGCCGACAGCTGTACGTGGGGGTGATCCGGTCGATGGCTCTGTACGGCGCACCGGTGTGGGCGGGGTCCCTGACCGTACGGCTGAGGGCCCTCTTGAGGCGATCACAGAGGGTCATGGCGGTCAGGGCCATACGCGGTTACCGCACGGTGTCGACGGAGGCAGCGTGCCTCCTGGCCGGAACTCCCCCGTGGGACCTGGAGGCGGAGATGCTCGCCGACATTTATCGGCGGGTGTCGGAGACCCGCGCCCGCGGCGGTATGGTCTCCCTGCAGGAGATCACCGCCTGGCGGGTCGACGCCCGCCGAGAAGTAATTGCCCGTTGGGCAGTCCGGCTGGAGAGTCCTCGGTATGGTGTCAGGACCGTCGAGGCTTTCCAGCCGGTGCTGATGGAGTGGTTGGAGCGGACGCACGGGGTGCTTTCCTTCCGACTGGTGCAGGTGCTGACGGGGCACGGTTGCTTCGGGAAGTACCTGCACAAGATTGTCAGGAGGGAGAGCACACCGTCCTGCCACCACTGCAGTTGCGACGAGGACATGGCGCAGCACACGCTCGAGGAGTGTGCTGCTGTTGGAGCGCCGTGAACTCGTCGCGATTATCGGTGCCGACCTGGCGCTGCCGACCATCGCCAGGGAGATGCTCGTCAGCGTCAGGAACTGGGACGCGGTCGCCGCCTTCTGTGAGGCCGTTATCTCACGGAAGGAGGCGGCGGATCGTGTGCGAGTAGAGCTCCTATTCGGCGACACGTTCCGCCGCCGGCGACTCGGGCGGCGCAAGCGCGAGTATCTGCGCCTAATGCCCAGCCTCAATATTTCTTCTGTTATGGAAGAGGTTCAAGTTCAACAGTGGAAAGTAAATGAATAATAAAGATGGTGGTGAATTGGATTCTTACCATGTCTTCATTTTTCAAGTGAAACTTCTTTGCGTGCATGAGGGTAAATTTTTTACGGATGAAACGCAATTTAGCGTCACGAAGATGTGTAGCGTTTTTGTCGAAGAAGAGGGAGAGAGCAATTGAGATCGATTGAGATAGAGTGAGAATGGGCGAACATAGCACGAAGCCCAGCCATGGGGCGAGAGTAGGGAGCAAGCGAGTGAGAAAGATCGAGAGATATTCTTTTTTTTTTTTTTTTAATACTGTTAAAAAACACATGGAACCAAAGAAGTTTTACTTCTGAAGCAGATACGTTCTTTTTTTTTCAATAATATCATAGAATAACATGTTTATATAGTTTATACACAGACATACACAAAATTCTACTAATACATCGCGACATTGAGTGCTACGCGTGAAAATTCACGCCGGTTCCGCGTTACGCGCTTTTTTTTTAATTACAACCCTACGGCGCTATTGTTGGCCTACCCTACCCTACTAGGGGACTGATTAGGGTTGTGCTGCATATTTTTTTACCGACATCGCAACAACAAGGATAGGGTAATGTTTTTGAGTTATATTTTACTAGCAACCTGCCCTCGCTTCGCTTTGGTTTCAGTCGCCTTACCCGCGTAGTTCCCGTTTTCGTGGAAATACCGAGATAAAATATTGCCTATGTTACTCCCTGATATTATAGCTTTTCATTGGTGAAAGAATTTTTGAAATCGGATTGGTGGTTTAAGCGTGAAAGCGTAACAAATAAACGAAGTAACTAACTTTCGCATTTATAATATTAAAGAAAGGATGGCATCATTGCGTTATAGTTAACTCCTGATCGGCTACTGCTTATAGGATCTGGCCCAACTATATTTACTTTCTTTCTTTTTCATTTTGGTAAATTTTGAAAACATTAATTATTAATATAAATTTCGATGAGCATCATACTGGATCTAATATTAAATGTTGTATATATACAATTTTATTAAAAAACATAGCCCAATGAGTTTCTTGGCGGATGTTCTCAGCTTGCGGCTGCGTTCCGAGTCGGCCATAGGTTATTGGATTGTTTCAAACTATGTGTTAATTTGACAATATGTACTTACATACAAGGGCACCTTAGCCTTAAAAAGCTTATGCATTATAAATGATTTGATTATTGATCACCAACATCTTTCATCATTTCAGCCTATCGCCATCCACTGCTGGACGTAGGCCTCTCTCTCTTGTTATGCAATAGAGTGCCTTCTTATGCCGCTTGCATCCAACGACGTTCACCACCTTTCACAAAGTCGTCGGTCCACCTAATGGTGGGGCGTCCTACAATGCGTCGTTCGATACGTGGTCGCCACTCAAGAACCTTTCTTCCCCAATGGTTGTTGGTTCTTCGAGCAATGTGGCCTGCCCATTGCCACTTCAGCGTGCTAATCCTTCGTGCTATTTCAGTTACACCCGTTCTTCTGTGGATTTTCGTATTTCGGATCATAAGTTTTTAAAAAAAAAGAACACAATTTACTTTCAGTTCAATCATATATATGTATACTCCCCTGGTAAGCTCGAGCCTTCTCTACAATAATAGTCTGCACCATCTAACACAAAAGATAGTAATTAGTCCTCAATTTTCGTATTTAAGAATCTGACTCTCTATTTATTTATAATAAGTCCTATTATTTGCTATTTAAAAATTTATATAATATATTACATTTTGTAAATTAAATCGAGTTTTCTTCTTCTATTTTTAGTCTTGGCAATCGGCTGAGACGAGCCTTTTTTGCCAGTGTTGATGTTCCAAATAAATTATGAATTTTTTCAAATTAGTCATCATCCGTCAAATTATAAGTCAAATTATCGCCTTCAACAGCCACTGTTAACGGTATCTTCTGAGATTTTGGCATAAACGAAAACGTAAAGTAAAGCACTTTTATATCACATTCACAACACTCCAGCAGTTCCTCCGGCATATATTATTACCTAAAATGCCATCACATTTATTTAATATAAAACGTTAAACCACTAAGATATTGAAATTAAATACAAGACCACATGACACTTTCATATTCCCGCCGAAAATTGAGTCTTATTAAAATATTTATCATACTTATTAGTAGTGACAACCCTAGGTTACATTTTATCGAACCACGTATACGTCAAAGAGCGTACTGCAGTACCATGGTAATATAGAAATACATGATGTTGTACGTAATCATAGTCTGGCAAATATTAACGTATATAATCTTTTTAATATCTGGTTGACCGAGCTTCGCTCGGGATATTTTTGCTGTATTTTTGTCGTATTTATTTAGATACTAGCAATCCGCCCTCGCTTCGCTTCTAGGTTATAGTCGTTTTACCCGTGTAGTTCCCGTTCCCGTGGGAATACCGGGATAAAATATAGCCTAGTTTACGCCCTGATATCATAGCTTTTCATTGGTGAAAGAATTTCTGAAATCGGTCCAGTCCTTTTGAAGATTACCCGGAACAAACAGACAGACAGACAAAAAATTTTTAATTGCTATTTTAGGCATAGGTGTTGTGCAGATAACCATGTGAGCATGAAAAAAGCCTATTATTTTGACATTACAAACAGACACTCCAATTTTATTTATTGGTATAGATATATTAATAAAGAATAAAAATTAAATAATGAAAAAAATATCAACAATTACAAAAAGAGAATAATAATAATATCGAGATTCGATCCGACGCTGTTTGAATGCCAAAACAATACAAAAAGAGAACTGAACAACCTCCCAACTGAGCTATCGTAACTCATGACGTTAACAACGAAATTTGAATTCATATTCTTTTAAAATTTAATGTCCTTGTATTGTTTTGCTAAAAACACCGACAAAACAACATTTTCTATAAATTAAACCTAGCTAGATCGATTTTTTGGACCCGAAACCTCTAGTATGCAAAGTTTCATCAAAATCGTTGGAGCCGTTGCCGAGATTCTGAATATATATATATATATACATATATATACATATATATATATATATATATACATATATATATATATATATATATATATATATATATATACAAGAATTGCTCATTTAAAGATATAAGATTTTGAAATAAAACTTATTTAGACGAGATTTACGAGTGTTCTAGATATTTTCTGACATAAGTAACAGTTTTCAGACGGTAGTGAAAACTAAAAACAGAACCCTATACGAAACTGTCTGACCAGCATGGTATAGTGAGGTCAATTTTGCTCCTATTGTGGAGAAGGTTCGAGCCCATCTGTGGGACGTATATAAGCCAAAATTAAATGTTACAACTATATGAAGAATGACAGAATAATAAGTTAATTTCTTTTTTTAATGCAATTAGCATATATGTCCACCGGCTAAAATGACTCTGGATCGATGCAATATTAACTCCTCTTCCAACGTACATATTACAAAAGGAATATAATTGCTGACCAGAGTTGATCCAGGTCTATGTAAAGTTTTTAGTCGTCTTATACGATACTTACGATACTTACTTACGACTAAGAGCCCTAGATTGACCCGGACCAACTCCATCTGGTACCATTTGAGTCAACGATTAGATTCCCAAGGAGGGTTGACGTCAGGCAGGCGGCCGCTCATAAAAGTCATTGCCGAAACTTTTTGCAATATGTCAAAACAGATGACATATTGCGTCGACCCCATGTAATTAGGATAAGAGCAAGATGATGATGATACGATACTTACAAGCAATCGTTATTATTGGACGTGAGACATTATAGTCCGCCCGTGATTAATACTGAAAAGTGTACAAAACGTCGTCTAATAAATAATCAAATATAAACGCGATAGAATCCGTGAATATAGTTTTATATATGACTTACGAGCAATATAAAGGTTGGTAGTATTCGTTGCCGTTATCACATACTTAGAATTAAGTCTACTATCTATCATAGTAATGTTATTTTAATGTAGAAAATCTACTCTGTTTTGAAGTCAAACTTACTTTTTGAAATATTATGAGACCAAATTTTTATGATGCGCGCGCAGTCCGTCACAAATGTCAACTAGATAATGCGTTATAATAAAAATTTTATTCTATTAAATAACTTTTTACAAGCTTTTATTTAGTTTCTCCCACGGAGCATATACAAAGAGAGCCTAAGCAACTATGCACCATGACTCAACTAGGTCCTGACGTCATCACGTCAACATCAGATAGTGGGCGTGACCTATTAGTCCGCTGTCGACTCTGCCCGTGTTCGTACTGTGGACACAGTTATATTTTTGGTGTATTTTTACTTTATTACGCTGAAAATCACTAAGTTTTGTGTTTTATCGTGTAAATAGTACTCCGATAAACGTTCAGATGCTACAAAACATATCACATTTCATTTGTAAATATATTTATTCATACTTTATTAAAATATTTTCTAGAAAAATCCTTTGACGATTTTATGTTCAAATATAATTCTACTCACCGTTAGATGGCACTACTTTTCGTAATGGGACTAAGACTAATAAAAGTAGATAAAGCTCAGACTATTAAGATTATCGTAATAACTAATGAATATAAGTATTTAAATTAATATCTAAATACTTTTACCTGGCCAAAATGATTTTTACATGTAGTTTCACAAATATTATATAAATAATGCGCCATCTGTTGCTAACTATAAAGAGACATAAAAGTGTAAAAATGCCAGGGTCGTAGTTAGAACACAATTAATATATTCGGATTTTTCATCAAAGAAAATAACTTTTACATTACTTTAAATAAACCTATTATAATTAAACTGTATTTTTTTATATGTTCTAGAATATCGGCCAATGATAATCTTAAGAAGCAATTGATTTAAAAAATCAATAGATAAATTGGAAACCTATGAAATATACAAATATTTGTTCTGCCTATTTTAACGGTGAAGATTTCATAATAAATAGCAAAGGCTTTAGAAAACTAGAGGATGTTTGCGCGTTTTTTTTGCAACGATTGAAGATCGGCAAAGTGATCATACTTGGATTGATGCCCGTAAATTTGCCATTTTCTATGAATTTTTAATTCTAATCTAAAAAGATTAATGCTTCCGTGTGGTGACGGATTAAGAATACAATTCACCACTACCTGTCTTGCCCGTAGATGTCGTAAAAGACGACTAAGAGATATAATATGCACATCAGATCTATGCAAGAGGAAGAAAACTCGAAATAAAACCCTATACCAACATGTCTTACCAGCACGGTATAGTCGGTTAAATTCCCTCCCACTCTGGAGGAGGCCCGAGCCCAACTGTGGGACGTATGTGGGCTGCGATGATGATGATGAATATTAACGAGTTTTCAATCTAATAATGTATATAATTTAAGAAATATATGATGCAAAAGAGTATTTAATTTTTCCTATTCGAACCAATGTCTCCCTTTCTCCTTAATTTAATGCAATTTCACTCGATGTAATTTCTTGAAAAGATTAAGAGCACGTCACAAAAATGTTTAAACTGGCGGTGGCATCGAAGACCGTTTTTGTATGAGAAAAGACAAAAAGGAAGCCAATTATACACTGATATTTTAACTAGGGTTTACATTCGACAATCCGTTAGAAACCCAAACAAATAATTATTTGGTCGTATGAAAAGACATATATGAAAAAAATAGACTTTAAAACTTCTGAGTTAATTAAATACATAGTGTGCATTTCTAGTGAATTGTCGAACGAGAAGGGCAATAAAGGAAAATGTATTTTTCTTCAAATATTAATATTATAAACAATGCTGACAAGCCTTATAAGGAAATTTGTGGTTAAAAACAGTAGTCAATCACCTATTCACTATGCAGAATTATATTTGAATACAGCAAACGGGTAATAAGATTGTTTGTATATATATTAAAAATAAAAAAAATAACTCTCCCTGATTTAGGTAAATTTTGAGTTCGCCCCTGTTGCGCCACACACTGACATCTAATGCGAGATAGCTCAACTACTTAAAAATACGAAACTAGTAGTTATGCTAATAGCCGGTAGATGGACATAAAAGAGGGAGTGAGACAGGTTATAACCCCTCACCCCCTGTAACTGCGACACATTGTTTCATATAAAATATTAATTACAACAGCTCCTCTTTGTACTTACTCCGTGGTTTCACCTGTCGCGTTGTCTGTAATCAAATCTTGAAATTTAAATTTGTTCCACTTTCCGGTTTCTGATTGAGCTGAAATTTTGCGTGCCTGTATAAATCGGATGACAATGCAATATTATTGTGACTTTGAGCTGATCTGATGATGGACCTGGAAGCTGGCCATAGGAACTCCGTAATTAAACGATGCTCAAACAAAACAAAAAAACAAATATATAATTAATATATATATATATATATAATTATTAAAAACAAAATTTAGAGAATAATAAATATATAAGACATAATTTGTACTAAATATTATAAGATTCTTAATTTTAAATGTTTATTATTGATTATTTAATATTTTAAAATAAATTTAATAATAAATTCAAAAATTGAATTTAAGGTTAAGCAGACAGCTTCATACTATTAATTTTGTGTCACAGATGCGCGCGCATCTTAAAATTTCACTCAATGAGCGGTTAAGCAGACAGCTTCATACTGTTAATTTTGTGTCACAGATGCGCGCGCATCTAAAATTTCACTCTCATCATTTTTTCATAACGCGCCTAAAGAAGTATAACTTCAACAAGCTCAAACTCGATGTGGTTACATCGAGTTTGAGCTCATTTGATTCGTTTTGACGAGTACTTTGATACTTTATGGTAACCAGGGTCTGATGATGGGTCTGGGTTTACAACTTTTTAGTTTATTTTATTAACAAATAATAAAAGCTTGTTTTTAAAAAAGGTTTTTTATTCTTTAATGTTCTATTGTTAGTGTTGTTTTTTTCCACAAACGTAGAATAACGCGAAAGATAAAATTTTAGAATGATTTTTATCTTGTTACGGCAAAGAAGTACAACTTCTTACGTACTCATAGCTTTTTAACCATACTATGGATAAAGCACGTAACATCACTCATCGCCCATACCATCATTAGAATCGCAACAATCACAAGTGAACGTTGAGCTCATTTTGTGACGTCACTCTACGTCATTAGTTTACCATCCACCCATCCATCCATATAATATAAACCCATTAGGAACTGCTAGTCACTCGATTATGCCATGTTGAGCAGTACTCGACGGGATTTTTGAAATTGGTAATTAATAAAAAAAATTTTTTTATTTCCTTTTTTATTTTAGGCAATTGGTTACTAGCCGTTGATGCCAGTGAAGAGTGCATTTTTTTATTTGTCATTAAGTATTTAAAATTGTTCTTTTTTAAAGCGATAACGACTACTAAAAGTTTTATTTGAGGTATTAGCAGAACATAAAAACACAGGGTTAAAACACTATTATTTGAAATTTATTGCGCTATAGCAGTTTCTCTGTATTAATTTTCATAACAAAACTATCCAAATAATTTACTATAATATTCTAAAAGACAAAAATGTTGGTTATTATTTAAGATTGCAATCTGGCGTATATTCATGTCCGCTTTGGTATTTTAAATATTTTTTTTTTAAGTCTAGAGCTGTAATTACTTTTATATAATTATTAGGGATGGGGGATTTAGTTTATTTTTCTTAATAAATTAATTGCAGTTAAAGCATTGTGGCTAGTGATGACTGTATTTCTCTATTTAAGTGGCTTATGTTAGTTTTCTTTTTCTCAACTTACATATCCATTGCTGATGGCACGGGTCTTCTGCAGATAAGAGAAATTATTAGCAGATGGTTATTACGTCGATTCCATGTGATGACGGAGTAAGAATACAATTCACCACCCCCTCTCATACCCGTGGGTATCATAAAAGACAACTGAGGGAATAATTATGCATATAACAACTATGGAAGAGAAGGAAATCTCGAAATGAAACCTTATACCAACTCGTATGACCAGCGTGGTATGGTGAATCAATTTCCTTCCTATCGTGGAGGAGGCTCGAACCCAAGAATGGGACGTATTGTGAGCTGAAATGATGATGATGATGAAATGAACTACATCGATAAAATGGTTAAGTTTCAGTTCTAATTTTGTTTTTCCTTGCATTAACTTAAATTATTAATATATAAATAAATAAAATAAAAAATAACGTTTCTTGCATTAATTTATTATTATTATTAACTGTTACTCCTTTCCATTGATTTTTACTATGACCACGAAAAAAGAAGGGTCCACAGTTAAGCTCGCATTTTACAATAAATATTTTCCTGAAAATATGATATAATAGGCACTGGAAAAACGTTTTCTTTTCTAAAAAACATTGCATATCACAACCTAAAATGACCAGTATACCCACTTGAACGGGTAGCGCGAAGTATTAATTTAAAACTTGGAAACATTTTTAAAGTGGCAACACTTCAAGAGTATTGCCTCATTGAAGAAAAAAAGATGGCGGGCGATATCGCGGGAACGACTTTATTTCCATGGAATACGCAATAATGCTTACATTATATTTACTGTACTGAAAAGTTTGTTTTCACATGGATTTAAGAAAATATAATATATTATTTTGGAGTAGTAATTTCTTCAGCCTTTTAAAGAAAAATAAAATATGTAGTTTGGCCCAATGGTGTCCGTCATTAGAGTGGTTTTCACAGAGTAGGAAATTTATCTTATGAAAACATTTCACATTAAGGAAAACACTTAAGGGGAAAATACATAAGAGTGTCATCAGACCTGTTGCTATGTATGGTTCTGAATAATGGGCATTAAAAAATACGGATGAGAGAAGAATGCATGCCACAGAGATGCGTATGCTAAGATGGATGTGTGGGGTCACAAGGTTAGATAAGAAATGTGTACATTAAGGGAACCCTAAAAGTAACACCAGTGATAGAGAAGATTAGGAGTGCGAGAATATCTTGGTATGGACATGCGATGAGGAGGAATGAAAGGCATGTGAGAAGGAGGGTTATCAATATGATTGTGGAGGGACGTAACAAGCGTGGGAGACCCAAAAAGAGATGGATGGATTGTGTGAATGAGGATATGCGTATGAAAAGTGTGAATGCAGATATAACGGCTGATAGAAGGTTACGGAAGTTAAGAACATGTTGTGCCGATCCCACTTAGCGTGGGATGAGGACAGGCAAATGACGATGATTCTGTTTTAAGGAAATAATTCTTCAAAAGCGGATGACTTGATAAATATGTAATTCGTCGTCTCGTCATCGTCTCAGCTCATACACGTCCCACTGCTGGGCTCGAACCTCCTCCCTAATAGGAGGGTAATTGACCTACTCTACCAGACTGGTCAGACGGTTGGTATAGGCTTTTATTTCAATTTTTCTTTCTCATGCACAGATTTTATATCACTTAGTCGTCTCTTACGACACCCACGGGCAAGATTGGGAGTGGTGAATTGTATTCTTACTCCTTCACCACAGGGAATGAATATATATGAAATATATATTTAACGGATTAAAATTACGTTCAGACTCAGGCCAAGTTTTTGATCCTATAAAGTTTCCTGTGTGGGAATCGAATCAATGACATCTGATACAGTAGTGTTAACCATTAGAAGATTCTTGTGGCTGGTGGCTGATGGCAAACGAGCAAGCAGCACACCTGATGTTAAATGACAGTGCTGCACATGGACCTTTACAATACCAGGGGCACACCTAGGTCGTTGCCTACCGTAAAGATGATGCTCTTCTTAAACTTTGTTTAAAGAAGATCATGTCATAGCGTTATTTGAGAAACACAGCAGCAGGTAGGTAATTCATTCCAGATCCTGCAAGTACGCGTGAGAAATGATCCCTGAAAACGTACAATTGAAGACCATAACGTTTCTAGGTGAAATGGATAAATGCTGTTGCGGTATCGAGTAGTATGTTGGTAAAACGATGACGGTGGTACCTAGTCAAACAGTTCCTCAGAGCACTCCCCATGAAAGAGCCGATAGAGTACACAAAGTGACCCAAAGTATCTCCGCCGCTCCAGGCACTCTAATCTATCCGTAAGATTAGGACCGACAATTCGAACAGCACGCCATTTGCATAATATTTGATGCATTAACTTGATAAATAACGCGAGTCAGGTTCGGTTTAGGATTTTATTTCCATTTGGGTTACATTTACAGTAATAATAGCACAGAGAACGTGGTGAAGTGTTCTGTAGTTATTTAAAATGTCTCCAAAGTACAGTGTTTTGTTGCGATTTACAAATTGTTAATCTGAGTCTTCATTTTATTATTATACTAGCAACTCGCTTTGGTTTCAATCACCTTATGAGGGATTTACACGAGTCGATTTTCGCCGTGCCGCTAATCGCTTCATAAAATGCCTCACCAAGCCGTATCGCTCGCTCATTTACACAGGTTACTTAAAGCGCATGCGGCTCGGTCATTTCGGTCGAAAATGTTGAGCAGAATAGCTGTTTCTGTCGGAATCGAAATAGTTATTCAATTATTAAACAATTGTTTGAAAAACAAAGCGAGAAGAAAAAACAAAAGGAAAGAAGAAAACGTAATTTTTGGGTATGTGGATGGATTTCTCGACGTATGGGCTTGGGTGCTTCGGATACTATACACAGAATCGCTACAATGGATACAACACGAAACACTCCTTCATGTGGCGGGCGATCGGCTGTAACTGATTGTTTACACGGTCGATTTTAGTTACCAGTCGCATGCGGCCGATCGCAGCGCGGCCAAAGTCGGATGCTACCCAACTTTGGCGTTTGCGGCTTTAGTCACTTGCGACCTAGCCGAATTGCCATTTAGACGGTCGATTTACGCCGTACGGCCAAAATCTTGCGGCTTTAATCACCCGTGTAAAAGATTTACCTTTATCCGCCTAGTTGCCGTTCACATGGGGATACTGGGATGAAATATGGACATATAGACAGCTATCTGGTAGTAAAATATTCTCAAAATCCATCCAGCCGTTTTGAAGATAACCAAAACAAACAGCCAGACATGCAGAAAAAAACCTTAAATCGATTTTTAGGCATAGGTATCGTTGCTCACGATTATGGAGCATGAAAAATATTTATTATTTTGACATTACAAACAAACGTATATATTTAAAAAGTATATTAAACAAAGTATTGATAAATTCGGATGCCTTATCCATTTTTAAATTAGTAGAAACAAATTCGAACTCCATGCAGGAAAATCTTCAACTTTTTCACGAGAACTTCTTATATTTTTTTTAATGTCCATGAAGACTCTCAGTGGGGTCGAGATAGAATCTCCGTGACGCATTTGAAGGGTATTAGAAAAAAAAATGTGTCGTCTAATGAAACCTTGTTTAAGGTTTGAAAGCAATTCGTTTATTTTATTAATATTTTGACGTTTAAAAAATGGCGGCAACTGAAATGTTAAACCATGAAATGATAGAAGAAAATTATGTTTTTTTTATGTTAATGGCCTTGTAAATTAAAAGTGGTTATTATGACCGAGGGGAGACTTCGAAAATTCTGTTAGATTTTTTATGGCTGGTAGTAACGAGAGGCAATTTAAAATACCCGCGTGGTGATAGGGTAAAATAATAAATACCTCTTAGAATAATAACGTATAGAAGGATAATGTCAATACTTCGAAAGTTCGAAACATGAATTTAAAAATACTAATGGCGCACAGACGATTACACACGTACACACGCACACCACTATACAAATTATGAAATCAAATTTTGTTTTTATTAACATACATCGTCGAAATGCTTTTAAAAGTAATGTTAAAAACCTTTTTAAGTTTTTCAAATGTGTTATGACGCTATTTGAATGCACAAACCGGATTAATTACCTATTTTTTTTTAAGAGTTGCGTACGTACGTGCAGTACAATGACTGGTACATTCACAGAAATATTAATACTTTAGAAATTGTTTTTTTTTTTTTTTTTTTTTTTTTTTGTGTGTGTACAGCTGTTGGCCGCAGATGGCCTTGACAGCTTGACGCGGACTATGGGTGAGCGCTGAGGGCTCTCAACCCGGAGAAAAGTATGCTAAGCGACATCGCCCAAGGGCTCCCCCTGTGGGGAACGGACCTCGGCTTGGGGCGTCGCTGGAGGCAAAGTGGGCGTGCCCACGTTTTTGGTAGTGACTTTTGCGCGGCGCGGTTTCGCACCTCGACGGCGATACTTTAGAAAGGCCATTCGGCTGATTTTGTTCGAAAACCAGCGTGGCATAATTACTCCCTCCCGCTGATGTTAACACATATGCAAGGCTTACAATAATTTCACACACTAACATAACACACACACATCAATTTCGAAGCTGCAGTTGGTACACAAACTATAACTAACTTCTGTAGGCAACGTATGCTCACATATAAAAAAGCACATGTACGCTAGTGCTTGCCATGGTCGATATACTACACGATATTTATTTAGCCTCTTTTATCGAAACAAAAATATTAATGCCTTTAAATTAAGCACTTACTTGTGTGATGTGTTGAAGTTATTTGTAATGCAAGTCAGTAATTTAACAGTAAAATCATGCAAATGAAATACTCCTCACTATACTCTGTATAGGTGACAGAAAATTTAAGTGCTATAATAAATTACGTAAGCGAGTAGCGATTTGTATATTATATTGTTCCCATTTCAGATTGCCCGTTTCAGGATGAAGTCGGGCAATCATAAATCAAATACAAACGCGATATAATCCGTATAAGTAGTTTTATTTACAAGTAGCAACCCGCCCTCGGTTCGCTTCGGTTATAGGTTATAGTCGTTTTACCCGCGTAGTTCCTATATAGCCTAGTTTACGCCCTGATATTATAGCTTTCCATTGGTGAAAGAATTTTTCAAATCGGTCCAGCCGTTTTGAAGATTACCCGGAACAAACAGACAGACAGACAAAAAAATTTTAATTGCTATTTTAGGCATAGGTGTCGTGCAAATAACCATGTGAGCATGAAAAAAGCCTATTATTTTGACATTACAAACAGACACTCCAATTTTATTTATTGGTATAGATGTGAAGTGCTCGCGTAAGTATCAGATATCATTCTTAAAATATGTTAAAATATTATTGTTTATTGAAATTCGGTTTATTTTTATTAGTGCTATTATTTAACTTAAAAAACAAAACAGTTATTTAATTTTTTTATACACTGCTACTGCTACTTGTTAGTACATTTTTTTTTATTGTAAACAAAAATGTACTAACATTATCCGTGTGGTGACGGAATAAGAATACCAATCATCACTACGTATATTAGCCGCGGATGTCCCATCCTAATATATTGAGACGACTGAGAGATATAGTAAGCATATAACATCTATGCAAGAGAAGAAAAACTCAAAAGAAAACTCTATACTAAACTGTCTGACTACTATAGTATAGTAAGGTAAATTTGCCTATTTTTGCGGAGGAGGCTCGAGCCCAGCAATGGAACATATATGAGCCAAGATGATGACTATTATGTCAACATTTCTTGGAATAAAAATTCAACACTTATGAAAAGTTAGAAATCAACACATATATAATAACTAGTAATGAATAACCAGTCTCAAGAAATTAATTCTTATCATAAATTATTCCATCTTAAGGAAGAATAGAACAATTATTTTGTACGACAACTAAATACCTACTTAATTAAACATTACGTGTAAAATTCATATATATATATAGATATATATATATATTTAGTGATTGGTCCCGAACATAGATATTTTATTACTATTATTTTGTTATTTCTATTTTATTAATTACTAAAGAGTGCTAATGAGCACTATGAAGTTTGTACTATAGATCATCATCATCATCATCGCAGCCCACATACATCCCACTGTTGAGCTCGGGCCTCCCCCACAATGAGAGGTAATTTGACCTACTATACCATGCTGGTCAGACATGTTGGTATAGGGTTTCATTTCAAGTTTTCCCTCTCTTGCACAGATGTTATGCGCATATTATATCCCATAGTCGTCTTTTACGACATCCACGGGCAAGATAGGGAGTGGTGAATTATATTCTTACTCCTTCACCACACGGAAAATATACAAGAATGTACTATAGATATACAAGATAAATTAAGTAGATAATGTATATCAGAATAATTGATTTTTAAATACCTATTTAAATATTGTTAATATAACTATATAAAACGATTACTAAATTAAAAGTGTTAAAATATTTATTAATATGATAAAATTAACACATAGCTAATTATTGAAATCGATAACTTATAGTATGCTGGACAACACTATCGATACGCGTGGATCAACGTCAATGTTTTGAATGAAAACGTATGCTAAGGCGGTTCTCAGTGATATCGCATTGAACGTAGTACATTGCGCGGTTGCTGGACTAATAAAAGGTGATATCCATGTATGGCAGACGATGTATAATGTTTGGCTCTTTTTACGATCTCATAATTGTTTGTTACAAACGACATAATACTCTCATAAAATTACGAAATATCACTGAATTAATAAGTTTATGGACTTAATGATGAAAAGAAATGCCTTCTTAGACTATAACTACGCAACTGACTTCGTTTTCGCCACGTTGTAACAGCGCAAGACGGCATATTTCTCTTTTTTGTCGGAGCTTCGTTCAAGGTCACTATATAAGCGCAACTAAGTGCCTGTAAAACGACTTTCGTCAGTATTAAGACCGTTTGATCGCAATTGTGGCACGCTTGCCCCGCCCACATGGCCGTTCTATCTTATTAATTTTTCTGTGGGTACATTACGGAACGGTTCCGGCGTAAACTCCATTAGGCTCCAATTGAAATGCTTCACTTTTTGTGCGCGAACTTACCTTCTATACGTTATCATTCTAAGAAATACCTATTACCTCTGTATATAGTTCTTCTCCTTGTTGTGACGGAGTAAGAAAACAATTTGCCACCCTCTATCTTACCCGTGGGTTTTGTAAAAGACGACTAAGGGATATAATATACTTGTAGCACGAAAAGGAAAATTCGAAACAAAACTCTATACCAAAACGTCGGACCAGCGTGGTGTAGTAGGTCAATTTCTCTCTTACTGTGGAGGAGGCTCGAGTGATGACGATTACCTCTGTTTTTCATCCGCTTATTGTAAGAACAAGCAAATAAACGAGAGCAGATAACATTACTGTAAGTGTGGAAATTGAAAACTCTATAACGGGTTATGCGTTATGGAGGTCAGGCAGTCGGTATCACTATAAACAAAACGAAAAAGAAAATTTACATATTTATCAATCGTTTTGAAATTTGCTGTGTGGTGACTACGTATAATACTACACTTAGAGTAACTTAGGCTATATTTTATCCCGGTATTCCGACAGGATTGGGAACTACTTAATCCCGGTATTCCCACGGGATTGGGAACTACGCGGGTAAGGCGACTGAAACCGAAGCGAAACGGGGGCGGGGAGCTGGTTTTTTATATTTTAAAAAATAACACCCAGACTAAGGAAACAATCCTTGTATTTCAGGGCACTTTACTAATAAATAACTAACGGACAAAAATTACAATCAGACTCAGAACAATAATTTGTGCATCGCACAAAATGTTGTCCTGCGTTGTATTCGAATCCCCGACATTTGTACTAAACGTTGGTATTTTAACTACTACGCCATCTGTGCAGTCAATAGGGGGTGTCGTAAAAGCACGCTAAGTGCTTTAGACGGACGTAGACCAACACCATCTTCATGGCGTTTGGTCAACAATTACATTTCCAAAGAGTGTCGACGTCAAGCAGGCAACCGGTCTGTAAAATTATTGTTAAAACTTTTGCAACATCTTATAAGAAAAGTATATTTTCTGTGTGGTGACGGAGTAAAAATACAATTCTCCACCCACTTTCTTACCCATGGGTGTCGCAAAAGATAATTACGGGATTATTTGCATATACAACCTATGCAAGTGATTAGAATCACAAAATGAAATCCTATGGCAACCCTTCTGATGACAGGACCGGGAATAGTCCATCGCCGCAGCGAGGCGACCAACGTCGTGCGGGGCGTTAGGAAGGGAGGACGTACCGGTGGTCGGCCCAATGTCAAAGGGATGAGAGAGAGATTACGTTGGGTTATGAGGCCGCGCGCTGCCTTTTCGTCGCCCCGCAAGTAACGGACGGCGCTGACCATAGCCCACCCAAACAAAATAAAAATAATATTTCACAAGAAAGCTAAAGAAGAGGCACGAGTCTCATATAGAAGTCTAAAATGGGATGGGCCAAGGATTCATACTTCATTTGCGTATAGATCTTATACATTTTTGGGGCCGTTTCTCTACAACAAATTTTATAAATCTGATAAAAATGTAATAAATACTACTTATAGTTGCTGTAAATCCGCTGTTTATAAATGGCTAGAATCCAAAGACTATCGGGAAATTGAGAATTTAATGCTGACTGGGTTGTAAATCGTACCTCGTATTAACACACAATCATACTAACAAAACGCACACCCACAAGCACATACATGTACACGTACACATATACACACGGACAGGCCCACGCGCCATACACACGCACACACACACATATACACACATACTCACACGCGCGCGCACACACAAACACACACACACACAAACACACACACACATAGATACAAACCTATGAACAAATACACATACTCACACAAGTATACATGCACGCTCATACTCATAGGTACATATGAAAATGCGGAATTTGTTTAACATGTACATGATTACACATGCACATATGCATACATGCACGGATATACTCAAGAATGCATGCATATATTTAAATACATACTATATAATTATTTGGGAATGGACTGGCCTCCACGACACAGGGTTTCCTAGTGTGGAGTCCAGAGCTAAACCTAATCTAGCAAATAGATATAAATGTATGCCGAAATTGTATAATTTTAATTTAATTAATTTGATGTTCCTATTTAAATAAATAAAATAAAAAATAAAAAAAATTAAAAAAAAATTAAAAAGCTTTTATTTAAATGCTGCTTGTCAAGACGGTTTTATCTCGTTTAATTTAGGAGTTCCTATAGCCACCTTCCGACGCCATATTGAGACCAGCTTCATGATACCATATTATTGCATTGTCACCGAAGTTACGTAAGTAAATCATATTTCAACCTAATCTAACGACAGACAGTGGCTCTAATATTACTCGCAAGATTTGTCCCATACTATCAGGGCAAGTTAAATAAAAGCTTTTAAAAAAATACACATCGTCTGACCAGCTTAGCATAGTAGGTCAATTTCCCTCCCATCGAGGCTCGAGCTGAGCAGTGGGACGTTATAATGATGATGATGACGAAGATAAGTACATATTGCGTGGACTCCAAGTAATTAGGATAAGAACAGAATGATGGTTATTGATGATTATCTATACCAATAAATAAAATTGGAGCGTCTGTTTGTAATGTCAAAATAATAGGCCTTTTTCATGTTCACATGGTTATTTGCACTACACATAAGCCTAAAAATCACTTTATATATTTTTGTCTGTCTGTCTGTCTGTTTGTTCCGGGTAATCTTCAAAACGGCTGGACCGATTTAAAAAATTCTATCACCAATGGAAAGCTATAATATCAGGGAGTAAACTGGGCTATATTTTATCCTGGTATTCCCACGGGAACAGGCACTACGCAGGCAAGACGACTGTAACCGAAGCGCAGCGAGGGCTGGTTGCTAGTTTTTAAATAAAACTAATAAATATTCAGCAGTTTTATTTACTAATAGCAACCCGCCCTCGCCTCGCATCAGTTACAGTCACCTTACCCCCGTAGTTCCAGTTCCCGTAGGAATACCAAGATAAAATATAGCCTATGTTACTCCCTGATATTATAGCTTTCCGATGATGAAAGAATTTTTGTAATCGGTTCGGCGGTTTAAGCGTGAAAGCGAAAGAGAAACATACAAACTTACTTTCGCATTTATAATATTAGTAAAGATATGCCTTAAATCCTAAAACATTGTAACATCATCATCATCATTGCCGTTCTGCCCTTACTATATCATGCTGGACAAATAGGTTGGTATAGGGTTTTATGTCGAGTTTTCCTTCTTTAGCATAGCTATTATAAACGTATTAGATCCCTTAGTCGTCATTTACGACATCCACGGGTAAGATAGGGAGTGGTGATTTGTATTCTTACTCCATCACCACACGGAAGGAAACATTATATAGCTACTTAAAAACATTTTCTATTTAATTTTTAATTCCTTTATACGCATAAAGGAAGTATAAAAAGAAAGGCATATTATTTTGATCGTTTTAGTTTCACGATCATATTTTCAAAAACATAATAGACTCCATTATTTAGCCCCCATGTCATAGAGGCGTTGAACCACAGAGAAAGTCTATTGTCTATGACGCTCTATTAATAACTGGTATTGTTTTGTGCCTATCCTTAGTGTGAGAAAAGGGATAAATCGCAGTTGAAAATCAGCCAACCGATAGTTTTTATGATTAAAAATATTAATGCTATTTAAATTTCGAATTGTCGGCCATGTTGTTAAGGTTGATTGAGGTTGTATTTTTAAATATGTTTAATGCTAACATGCCTAGGATAAAGCCTAGATTAATTAATTATGCAAAAGGGCTTTATCCTAGACATCAATTGTTATCAATTGATAACTAGTAGAAGAAAATAATATTCAATTCTTCCTCGTTAAGTGGAATTTAAGTACAGCAGCGCTTATTTTTAATACGCTTTTATTAGCTTCAGACGTATCTATGTTAGTATGTTGGTATATAACAGAATCTTTAAACATGAATTTGACCCCCTTCAAAACGTCGGATTGACTCGAAATTTGGCATACTTATTAAGGACCGATGACAATTCAATATTTTAAACAGTTTGACCCGTTATCCTTACTAGGATAATCAGAATTAGCGATTTAAGCGTATTTTTTTAGTTTTTTTGAACTATTATATATAAGGATATAATCATACATACTCAATTAACACGTTCACTGCTAAGCGAATTTTATGGACTTTCAGGTAGTGCGAATGAGGTCTATCCGAGACGAGTTTGAACTTCTTTACAGTGCGTAAGAGACTATATCATCCTCACAAAACGATGTTTTAAAAAATACCCCCGCACAGAGTGAAATAACGTGATTTTGACCGCCACACAAGCAAGAAGACACGCATGTGGTGTTTCGACCCCATAATGCAGTGAACGTGTTAATAATATGATTAAAAAATAGAATAGGGTGTGCAAAAAGGCACACAACACACCTGTCACCTTTTTTTTTCTTACGGGGGTTGTACGTGAGGTTTGTCCGGTCGATGGTATTGTACGGCGCATCCATGTGGATAAAGTTTCTGATCGTCTGACTCAGAGTTCTACTGGGGCGAACATAGAGAGCCATGGTATGATAAAGTATAGGATGACTAAGGGATATAATATGCATATTGCAGGCTATTAGAATCAGGGTTGTAACAGTTCGGCAGCAAGAGAGTTGGTAATCCAAAACTCACGTAGGCGGCGAGTAGTGGAAGCTAACACATACCATTAGCTGGGCTACCTGCTATTTGCCACCAAAGATATACCATCTTTCTATATATAATTCTGAACAAAAAAAACGGACTTCAGCCGTTTTTTCATGGCTGTCACTGTCAGAACTGGACCAAATTGAAACCACACGGGAAGCACCAGCCTTCAAATGAAAAAAAATCATCAAAATCGGTTCACCCAATCAAAACTTCTGAGGTAATAAAAAAAATACAGTCGAATTAGAACCTTCTTTTTTGAAGTCACTTAAAAAGTAATATATAAGAACCGACCTTAGTCCGCCCGCAACCATGAACGCTGCAAAGTGTTCGAAATGTCGGGCAATCAAAAATCAAATGCAAACGCGATAAAATCCGTAAAGTAGTTTAATAATATGTAATCTCAGACTCTGTTACTCTTGAGTAAAATAAAACATTAATTACACATTAAGTTGTACATAGGGGCAGGTGCTCTGATACTTATAGTACAGACCACGGTTTAGTTTAAGATTTAATCTTATGAAAATTTAATGATTTCTGATGTTTTCTGAGTATTACACATTTTAAATAAAATTACTTTACGGATTTTATCGCGTTTGTATTTGATTTTTTGATCGCTCGACGTTTCTATTGCAGTATTCATGGACACGGGCGGACTAAGATGTCTCACGTCCAACAAGTCATCGTTATTACAGATATTTATAATTATTTACCCGATACAGAAAATTAGTTATTAAATTTACATATTAGATTTTGATCCACATTTTAGTACAAATTTATTGCCAGTACAAGAAAAAAATGATTCTAATATCATGTAATAAATAAAAGTAAAAACTAAAACCCAACTACGACAAAAAACGAGTTATCGGATAAAATCACGAGCTAAATGCTAATAATATATATATTTTGAAATATACAAGTAACGCCCTTTATGCCCACGACATGTTTATCTCAAATTTATTTTTTAACACAGTATTTTAAGACCAAGGAGCCATATTAGATTCGGTGACACAGCCTATAACCAACAGGCGATTAAGACGCTTCTAATGATACCTCATTTGTCCGGTTCTAATACGTACATGATAAACTATGAGGAACAAATGAACATACATACATCCATATATAGTCTGTCAAAATCTTTACCCTCCTGTCTGTCAAAGTCCAGTCTGTCAAAATCATAGCTCTCTTACTTATATAGCTAGCTTACAAATAATCTAGCTATATAAGTAAGAGATCTGAATAAACTATTATCATTCATCATCATCATTTCAGCCTATCGCCGTCCACTGCTGGACGTAGGCCTCCCTCATGTTACGCCACAAAGTGTGGTCCTGTGCCGCCTGCATCCAACGACACCCAGCAAATTTCACCAGGTCGTCTGTCCACCTAGTGGTTGGGCGTCCTACACTGCGTCGTCCAATACGTGGTCGCCACTCGAGAACCTTTCTTCCCCAGCGGTTGTCGGTTCGTCACTATTATTATTATTAAACTATTATTATTTTTAAATTATTATTATTATTTACAATGTGTAATGATCGCGTAAACATCGGAAATAATTAAGTAATATATTTTACCGAAACCACGAAGATAGTATACTTATAATTTACAAGTCAAATCTCTAATCAATTGTTAATTCCAGCAAACACCAAGTGCTCTTAATTTAGCTGCCGATATTTAATTAATGGTATAGTATTGGCACTATGTGACTGTGCCGTGCCATACTAAAAATGTCCGCCATTTTTTTTTATACGCCATTTTGTTAGGCCATATTGGCGGGAAATATATCGACACTTGATTCGTGATTCGTTTGTGGTGTAAGTTATAAGATAAAGTGATTTAGTTTTTACGCGATTATAATAAAGTATCTGTGATTCCTGATTTTTTATTATTGTAAACGGTGGCAAACGAGCAAACAGCAAGCAAACTGATGGTAAGTGTTGTTGTCGCTCATGGACCTTTGCAAGGCTGCTGCCTACCGCGAAGAAAGTGAAGGGAGTGTGAAAGCGTGCAATAAGCTTCGGAGATACTAAAGGCATCACACCAAAACCCACCACATGCAAACACCGTCAGAAACTTGGGTGTCTGGCTCTCTCACTCACTGAACAAAGCGCAGTAACAAATTGCTACTACTCACACCCGGGTGTAGACAAACAACTGGTAACTGTGATCCTACTACTATCATGAGTCCAAGTATTACATCGTTCACACTCTCTTCGCTTTCTTCACGGTAGGCAGCGGCCTAGCAAAGGTCCATGAGTGGCAGCAACTCTTACCATCAGGTCTCTTTGCTCGTTTGTTGCCGCAATAAAAAAAAAGATAACATCAATGCAAGAGAAGAAAATCTCGAAAGCAAACCCTATACCAACACATTTGACCAGCGTGATATAGTAGGTCTAGCGAGGCTCGAGCATAGCAGTGGGACTTGTATGAACTGTGTTGATGATGATACACACCGTAATCACCGGACTTGCTTGATGGGTCAGTGATTACCTTTTTAAGAATTTTCCAGAAGTCTTCTACTATGTATTCTTTCGGTGAGCTTTCAATGACAAACGAGAAATTAAAAGGCGGTAAAATAATAGTTACTGTGTAGTGACGGAGTAAGAATACAATTCACCGCTTCCTCTCTTGCCCGCGGGTATCGTAAAAGACGACTAAGGGATATAATATGCATGGCTTAGAATAATAACGTATAGCAGGTAAGTTCGCGCACAAAAAGTGAAGCATTTCAATTGGAGCCTAATGAAGCTTACGCCGGAACCGTTCCGTAATGTATAAGGTCACTGTACTGCACATACGTACGCAACTTTCAAAAAATAAGTAGGTAATTATTACGGCTTGTGCACTCAAATGGTGTCACAACACATTTGAAAAACATAAAAAGTATATTAACATTACTTTTAAAAGTATTCCGATGATTTACGTTAATAAAAACAAAATTTGATTTCATAATTTGTGGTGTAAGTGTGCTTGCGAGCATGTAGTATTATTTGCTTCATATTTTTGATGGCTTACGTATGGACACTATCCTTCTATATGTTATTATTCTAAGATGCATGACATGAAAGCATGGTATATGGTAAGGTCTATTTCCCTCCTATTATGAAGGAAGCTCGAGCCCAGCAGTGGGACGTAAATAAGCCGAAATGATGAATGATAACAGTTTATTCTAAGATATGACCCCGAATATTAAAGTCATAAATTCTTTTATCGCGGAGGACTTTAAAAATCTACAATCACCGAATACAAATACCGATATTCAGAATAAAAATTGTGAATCGTACAAAATATTGTCCTGCGAAGGGAACGGAACCTGCGACAACTGGGAAAGTAGATTTTCTTAACCAATCATTAAATATCTTCTGCTCCGGTGGTCGGCCCAACGACGAAGGTGACGTGCATCGTGGGTGGGTTGCGGGTGTGCGTGCTTACGCCCCTCTGTCACCCCGGACGGAGTGGTGCGAGGAGCGCGCCGACCGCAGCGCAACCCCAAAAAAAAAAACAATCTTTAAATATTCGGATGTGTACAGTTGTTTCGATACATTTGTTCTATATATGATTCGCTATTCGCTTATAACTTACTAGCAATCCGCCCTCGCTTCGCTTCGGATTCAGTCGCCTTACGCGCGTAGTTCCCGTTCCCGTGGGAATACCGGGATAAAATATAGCCTATGTTACTCCCTGATATTATAGCTTTCCAATGGTGAAAGAATTTTTAAAATCGGTCCAGTACTTTTTGAGTTTATTCGTTACATACAAACTTACAAATTTTACCTCTTTATAATATTAGTATAGATTCCAATCTTTTTAACTCTACCACTTTGGTAGCGGTTTCCACAAATTAATTACAGCCAAGTCTACACGAGCAATGGCCGTTAAATGGACTGTATTGAACGAAACATTATACCTATTTGCTGTTTCACATAGAAGTTTAACAAAGGGCAGATAAATGTTTAAAAATTTCTCCTTTGTAAATAGTAATTTCAATAATATTAGGTCAGTTTGGTAGAAAAACGGTTTTTGTAGAAGGTTCTCGAGTGATAACCACGAGTTTTCCGTGTGGTGACGGAGTAAGAATACAATTCACGACTCCCTATCTTGCATGTGGATGTCATAAAAGACGACTAAGGGATAATAATAACTAAGGAGATAAGACTAAGGGTAATACAAATATCACTACATATTATAAAACAAAGTCGTTTCCTGCTGTCTGTCTCTCCCTATGTATGATTAGATCTTTTAAACTACGCAACGGATTTTGATGCGGTTTTAATAGATAGAATGATTCAAGAGGAAGGTTTATCCCGTGTGAAGCCGAGGCGGGTCGCTAGTATCATCTATGCAAGAGAGGGAAATCTCGAAATAAAATCCTATACCAACCTACCTTGACGAAGACACGGCGCAGCACACGCTCGAGGAGTGTGCTGCGTGGGAGGGGGAGCGCCGTGAACTCGTCGCGATTATCGGTGCCGACTTGGCGCTGCCCACCATCGCCAGGGAAGATGCTCGACAGCGTCAGGAACTGGGACGCGGTCGCCGCCTTCTGTGAGGCCGTAATCTCACGGAAGGAGGCGGCGGATCGTGTGCGAGTAGAGCTCCTATTCGGCGACATGTTCCGCCGCCGGCGACTCGGGTGGCGCAGGCGCGAGTATCTGCGCCTAATGCCGCCCTAGCCGAGGCCGCGGGTGATCGGACAGGGGAATTGTCCGTCACCCGCAGTGTGGCTAACCGCGCAGTGAGGTTACCTGAAAGGGTATTCCGTCGGGCCGACCACTGACGACCTGCTCCGGTGGTCGGCCCAACAACGAGGTGACGTGGGTACGGGTGAGTTATGGGTCCACGCGCCGTCCTTTCATCGCCCCAGACGGACTGGACCGCGCGTGCGCTTACCATAGCCCACCCATAAAAAAAAAATACCAACCTATCTGACCAGAATGGTATAGTAAGGTGGTAAGGTCAATTTCCTTCCTATTGTGGGGGAGGCTCGAGCCCAACAGTGGGACGTACATGACACATGATGATTACGATGAAGTGTCAAAATGCATGTTTTTAAATCTAATATGTTATAATAATATTGGCTGGCTGGAGTGGAAACCGAAGAGTGCCCGCAGGATTCTCAACTCTGGCTTGCCTTAAACGGCTGGTCAGAGAGGGGTCGCCAGAGCTATATGCTCGGGGGGTGGAAGTATCATTTTCAAGGGCATAACTACGGGGAAACCACTGCGATGGTGAAACCGGCGCCGCACCGCTCGACACCCCAAGCCACTTGCACCAATGTTGCCCCCCTGTTGCCCGTATGGCCTGCGTGTCTGTGGCGACCATTTGGGGGGCCCATTCAGTGAGTTGGCGAGTCACCGTCTGCCAAAGTTCAAGACGATAAAGGTATTGAAGGCAGGCGACAGTTTTAAATCAATAGTTTACCATTAATCCAGTCCATCTAACCTTCAACCCCATAATCATGTATTAGATACCATCATCACACAATAGTTTTACACCTACCGTTGGCAGTCCACATGTGTTATGTGCAGACGTGGAGTGTCATCGGTAGACGTCCCATCCCATTTTGGATCCATATCCCCATGTAAGCCTTTCAAAGGACCGGGTATCTTCTCTTTTTAACAATGTGGAAGATAGCCGTGAAACTGGGAGATACAAATAATAATAATAAAATTTTATTTGTTCAAACACGTGTATACATACAACAAAGCATGCAAGATGGAATTAGTAGAGAGTCCATTCATGTTAATAATAACATAAATTTTGATATATTTTTTTATGTTTTGTCCTTAGAATAATAACGTATAGAAGGGTAGTGTCGGTACTTTAAGCGATCGAAAACATGAAGCCAAAAATACTACATGTTTTTTTTTTTTGTGGGTGGGCTGCGGTCGGCGCGCCTCCGCACCACTCCGTCCGGGGCGACAGAGGGGCTTAAGCACGCAACTCCCGCAACCCACCCGAAAACCACGTCGCCTTCGTCGTTGGGCCGACCACCGGAGCAGGGTTACTTGATATTAGTGGTCGGCCCGACGGAATACCCCCTATTGGGGTACCCTCCCATCGACCGATGTCCCCTCCTCGGGGAGCACGTCGGTCTTTCCTCACGCGGTCGGCCTCTCGGCGGGTGACGGACTAATCCCCGGTCACGTCACCCGCGGCCTCGGCTAGGGCGGCATGAGGCGCAGGTAGTTGCGCCTACGCCGCCCCAGTCGCCGGTGGCGGATCTCCTCATCGAGGCTGCGCTCCTCGCGCAGGCGATCTGCCGCCTCCTTCCGCGAGATCTCTGTCTCGCAGAAGGCTGCGACCGCGTCCCAATTCCCGATGCTGTCGACCATCGCCCTAGCGATAGCCGGCAGCGTCAGGTCCGTACAGATGATTGCGACGAGTTCACAGCGCTGCACTGCCCAAGCCGCGCAGGCCTCGAGCGTATGGCGCGCCGTGTCCTCGTCGCAATCGCAGTGGTGGCAGGACGGTGTACTCTCCCTCCTAACGACCGTGTGCAGGTGTTTGGCGAAGCACCCATGCCCCGTCAAAACCTGCACCAGTCGGAAGGAGAGCACCCCGTGCCGCCTTTCCAACCACTGCATCAGCACCGGCCGGAAGGCCTCCAAGGTTCGCATCCCGAACCGAGGCCTCTCCAGCCGGACTGCCCAACGGGCAATGACGTCTCGGCGGGTGTCGACGCGCCAGGCGGTGAGATCCCTTAACGAGATCACACCGCCCTCCGCTCGTACCCCCGTCACCCGCCGATACAATCCGGGGAGCATTTCCGCCTCCAGGTCCCACGGGGGAGTCCCGGCCAATAGGCACACTACCTCCGTCGTCACCGTGCGGTATCCGCGGATGGCCCTGACCACCATGACCCTCTGTGGTCGCCACAGAAGGGCCCTAAGTCGGACGGTCATGGACCCCGCCCACACCGGTGCGCCGTACAGCCGTTGGCACGCAGCACTCGGTCCGCCCACGTTCGGCGTAAGCCACGATAGGGCGGACGCCGCGCCGACGAGCCGTGGAGCGAGCCTGTGGAAATGCTCCCGGAACCACCATCGCCCGTCGAGCACCAGGCCCAAGTACCTCATATGGGCCCGGATGCTGATGTCAACCGAGTGGACGGTGATCGAGACGCCGATGGGAGGGCTCATGTGGCGCCCATGGAACAAGAGGGCCTCCGTCTTGTCCAGGGCGACCCTCAACCCCAGCGCCTCGATCCGCCTGACGACCTCCTCGGTACCAGAGGTCGCCAGGCTTACCGCCTCTTCTAGCGTCCCACCGCGGGCTGTGACAAGCGTGTCGTCGACGTAATAAATCACGCCGAGCCCGGGCGGGAGGCTCCCCCGCAACGCCCAGTCGTTGCCGATGTTCCACAGGGTGGGTCCGAGGACCGACCCCTGTGGGACACCGCACGTCATGGGCGTTCGCACAACGTCCCTTGCTTGGTTGGTGCAGAGGACGCTGCGCCCCTCCAAATAGTCTGCCACTAGCCGCCTCAGGTAAGCTGGCACCCCGTGATACCGGAGCGCCTCCCTGATGCAGCTGAATGGCAGACTATTGAATGCGTTGGCGATGTCTAGGGACACCACCAACAGCACTCCCCCGCCGGTGACGGCCTCAGTCTCCACGGCCCTCAGGCGCAACAGAGCCGCGATCGTCGAACGACCCCTCCAAAAATACTACATGTGAGCATACGATTACACACGTACACACGCACACCACTATACAAATTATGAAATCAAATTTTGTTTTTATTATCATAAATCGTCGAAATACTTTTAAAAGTAATGTTAAAAACCTTTTGTTTGTTTTTCAAATGTGTTGTGACACCATTTGAATGCATGAACAGTCATAATTACCTATTTATTTTTTAAGAGTTGCGTACGTACGTACAGTACCCACCTTGTACATTACAGAACGGTGCCGGCGTAAGCTCCATTAGGCTCCAATTTATATGCTTCTTTTTTTGTGCGCGGACTTACCTTCTATAGGTTATTATTCTTAGATTTTGTCATTAAAAGAGAAAATGAACTTCAAAATGGTGTCCTTAACGTATTGATTAAGAATTTATGCTCGCTACTTTGCTTTTATTCGACTGAATTTATTTTTTAATATTTGTTACACAAGAATGTTCGACTGCGTGAACCGATTATGAATTTTTTTTTTAATTGAAAGCTGGTGCTTCCCGTATGGTCCCATTTCAATTGTCTCGTTAACTCGTTTTTCATTTCTTGTATACAAGAAATCAGCTTTTAAGAGAAAATATACAAAGATTCTTTAGAAATATAATAATATTTTATTAAAAAAACTACTTCGGAATGATATTCGACAAAGGCTTAGTTCGGTCAAGCTTCAATCTATACCAATAAATAAAATTGGAGTGTCTGTTTGTAATGTCAAAATAATAGGCTTTTTTCATGCTCAAACGGTTATTTGAACGACACCTCTACCTAAAATAGTAATTAAAAAATGTTTGTCTGTCTGCCTGTCTGTCTGTTTGTTCCGGGTAATCTTCAAAACGGCTGGACCGATTTCAAAAATTCTTTCACCAATGGAAAGCTATAATATCAGGGCGTAAACTAGGCTATATTTTATCCCGGTATTCCCACGGGAACGGGACTACGCGGGTAAAACGACTATAACCTATAACCGAAGCGAAGCGAGGGCGGATTGCTAGTCTGTAAATATATTAAAAGTATATTTTAATGTAGTTATAAAAATAAAAACACTTAAATTTTAACATACTAAAACGTTTTACGAACTGCAAGCTAGGTGTGGCACTCGCCAGTCGCATTGAGTCCATAGACAAAAGGCGATATATATTTTAAAAGCACTGGCCACTGTGGCCGCTGGCTGAATCAAACGGTTGACCATAGACTAAATATTTAAATTGAAACTGTTTTTTTTTTTTCAGAAAAATATTGTCCGTTTTATAAAATTTTTACTCGTATGTAATACTAGCAACCCACCCTCGCTTCGATTTCAGTCGCCTTACCCGCGTAGTATCTGTTCCCGTGGGAATAACAGGATAAAATACAGCTTATGTTACTCCCTGATATTATAACTTTCCATTGGTGAAAGAATTTTTGAAATCGGTTCGGTGGTGTAAGCGTGAAAGCGTAACGAACAAACTTATTTCGCATTTATAATATTCGTAAGGATTCTATTAATGTTTTGGATATCATGATCAACATTATTATAGTCTACATAAGTCCCACTGGGCTCAGACTATACCGCAATGGGAGAGGAAATGACCTACAATTAAACGACCATGCTGGTCCAACAAGTTAGTAAAAGGTTTCGGGATCTTTTACATCGATATTTTGTGCATATTATATCCCTTAATCGTCTTTTAAGAAATCTACGAGGGGGCTGGTGAATTGTATTCTTACTCAGTCACCGCACGGAAAATATGGTAAAGTAGATCAAAGGAGTACGCTTGAATCATGCAGATAATAATGATACCTTTTTATCCGATTACGTAGGGTTATGCTTTTGACAGGCTATGTATGTATGTTCATTTGTTCCCTCATAGCTCATCAACTACTTATTAGAACCGGACAAATATGGTATCGTTAGAAGCGTCTTGATTATCCGCTGGTTATAGGCTATATGACGTATCACTGAATCTAATACGGCGCTCTCTAGAGGTCTTCAAAAATATATTATATATACAGGATAAAAATATTGATTCGTTAATGAATTAGAGACATGTAAAGTTTTCAATTCTTTCATCACTTTTTCGTGTAAATCTGATTGAAATGTATAAAGTCAATAATACTTAATTTGCAACATATTCGTACTTTCTTAAATGTTTATTAGAAATTGAATAAATCAATGATTACGTTCGTATAAGCAAGACAAACTTCGCTTTAAATCAGCTGATAGGCCGATGACCGTTGATGAGTCGCCTTTGTACCTACGTTACCATTGAAGCGTTCGCGCAAATCATACCTATTTATACTGTCGATGCTTTACATGCCTATATGTGTTTTAGCTGTATATCTTTACATAATGCGTAACATTTAAGGCATAGACTCTTAGACACACATTTTTGTAATCACTTTAACTTTTATACCATATTGTTTTTTTTTTGTGTAATATACATTCTAATTAAGATCTATGACCGTTAAACTACAACAGTTGTCCTATAACCTGATACAGCCTGTATATTATAAGTATTTGCTCGTGTCTTTATCCTTATTTATCTGATAACTCGTTTTTTATCGTAGTTGGGTTTTAGTTTTTACTTTTATCTTTAAAACGCATCTATTTATTATCTACTCTTTGTATGGCTGGACGACAAACAATCGGGCAATATAGACTTATTATTAATTTAAACTCTGAGAGGGCGGCGAGTAGTCCAGCTGCTTAGCATTCATTGCCTAGACCAAGGGTCAGATGTTTAGGGTTGCCAATGGCGGTAAATAAATCGGTAGATATTTTATGTTCTAATATAACAATGTAGAAAAAGGGATTTTAGTTTTTTTTTTTGCAAAATTTTTATAATCATCATCATCATAATTATAGCTCATATACGCTCCACACTGGTCAAACGTGTTAGTCATTATCATCATCATTTCAGCCCACATACGTCGCATTGTTGGGCTCGGGCCTCCTCCACAATGGGAGGGAATTTAACCTACTATACCGTGCTCGTAAGACATGTTGGCATAGGGTTCCATTTCGAGTTTTCCTTCTCTTGCACAGATCTTATGTCCATATTATATTCCTTTTTTTTTTTGGGGTGTGGGTTACGGTCGGCGCACTCCTCGCACTACTCCGTCCGGGGCGACAGAGGGGCGTAAGCACGCACACCCGTAACCCACCCGCGACACGTCGCCTTCGTCGTTGGACCGACCACCGGAGCAGGGTGACTTGACGTCAGTGGTTGGCTCGACGGAATATCTCGAAGGAGTACTCTCCCTTCGATGTCCCCTACTGGGACGCCGATCGCTGTCGCATATTATATCCCTTAGTTGTCTTTTACGACATCCACGACCAAGATAGGTTAATCTGTCACCACACGGAAGACTAAACGTGCTAGTAATGAATTTTATTTCGAGTTTTGAAATAATTTTATACAATAGCAAGATATTTTAATATATTTTAAAAAAATATATATTATACTAGCAACCCGCCCTCGCTTCACCTCGGTTTCAGTCTCTTGCCAGCGTAGTTCCCGTTCCCGTGGGAATATCGAGATAAAATATAGCCTAGTTTACTCCTTGATATTATAGATTTCCATTGGTGAAAGAATTTTTGAAATCGGTCCAGCCGTTTTGAAGATTACCCGGAACAAACAGACAGGCAGACAAAAAAATATAAAGTGTATTTTAGGCATATGTATAGTGCAAATAATCGTGCGAGCATGAAAAAAGCCCATTATTTTGATATTACAAACAGACACTCCAATTTTATTTATTGGTATAGATTGACAGGAATTTCGACATAACTACCAATTAGACAGAATTGACATTTCATCATCATTCATTCATCATCATTTCAGCCTATCGCCGTCCACTGCTGGACGTAGGCCTCCCTCATGTTGCGCCACAATGAGCGGTCCTGTGCCGCCTGCATCCAACGACGCCCAGCTACTTTCACTAGGTCATCGGTCCACCTAGTGGGGGAGCGTCCTACACTGCGTCGTCCCATACGTGGTCGCCACTCGAGAACCTTTCTTCCCCAGCGGTTGTCGGTTCGTCGAGCGATGTGGCCTGCCCATTGCCACTTCAGCGTGCTAATTCTTCGTGCTATGTCTGTTACACCCGTTCTTCTGCGGATTTCCGTATTCCGGATTCTATCTCGCAGAGAAATCCCGAGCATAGCCCGCTCCATAGCACGCTGAGCGACTTTGAGCCTTGATATGAGGCCTACATTTAGGGATCACGTTTCCGTGCCGTAAGTCATCACTGGTAACACACACTGGTCAAAGACCTGTGTTTTCAGACACTGAGGTATGTTGGACGAGAAGATCCTCTTAATTGACATTTACAAAATCGGATTATTCTAACAAAATGCTGGCAGAGTTGGCAACACTGAGCTATGACCCTTCCTTATTTTGAATACCAGTGGTTCTATAAACATTCTATGGTCATTATTTCAAGAGGCGATTTCTAACTTGTGGTTATAAGACTTACATTTTTAAATAACCTCTATACTTATATATAAATTCATTGATTCATGTTTATACAGTAGGGATATAATAATGAGAGGTACTGATTGAGAATTAAAAAAAAGGGAGCCGTCGCTCAGGACGCCTGGCAGATGTGAAACATCAAAATTATTTTCTACAAGTATATATGTTTAAAAAAGAGATTCAGACGGCAACAATTATGGCATAAAGTGTTAATAAAATATTACGATGTTCTTTTCAGAAAATGATGATTTTTATTCAATAAACATTTATTTTCATTAAAAGACAGTATATGTATTTGTTTAGGTTAATACTTTATTTTGAGCTCACTAGATTGCGTTGTACAAAATTCTAAAACAGGTTATGGTTTCGTTAACAAACGCCACGCCAACGATCAGGTGAAAGAAAGGAAGAAAGAAAGAAATTTTATTTTGTAAACCTCACACAATATAGACACCAACGAAAGAAATAAGAACTACTAACTAAAAACAAGGAGTTGAATATGTGAGGCCAAAATATGGTGCCCATCTCAGCTTATGGTACAGTAAATATGATACTACACCGCTGATATTCTGGTGGGCCCGTATAATCAAGTCGCGGAATATATTTAAAACTAGCAATCCGCCCTCGCTTCGCTTCGGTTATAGGTTATAATCGTTTTACCCGCGTAGTTCCCGTTCCCGTGGGAATCCCGGGATAAAATGTAGCCTAGTTTACGCCCTGATATTATAGCTTTCCATTGGTGAAAGAATTTTTGAAATGGGTCCAGCCGTTTTGAAGATTACCCGGAACAAACAGACAGACAGACAGACAAAAATTATTTAATTGCTATTTTAGGCATAGGTGTCGAGCAAATAACCGCGTGAGCATGAAAAAAGCGTATTATTTTGACATTACAAACAGACACTCCAATTTTATTTATTGGTATAGAAAATTAAACAGTAAGGTGCAGCCTCTTCTATAGATGTTTCACATCAAAAAGGTCGAAGGGGGAGTAAATTCCTGTAAGTCATCATCAAAATGGTCACGTGACATGTTAACGCTAATATTATATTTGTAGCTATATAAGCTACTAGCAACCCGCCCTCTCGCTTCACTTCAATTTCAGTCGCCTTACCCACGTAGTTCCTGTTGCCGTGGGAATACCGGGATAAAATATAGCCTATGTTACTCCCTGATATTATAGCTTTCCATTGGTGAAAGAATTTTTGAAATCGGTTCAGTGGTTTAAGCGTAAAAGCGTAACAAACAAACAAATAACCTTACTTTCGCATTTATAAAATTAGTAAGGATACACATTTTAAATTAAGATTAAATATTTAATTTGAATATCAAAAAATAGCAACTGTTTGTTCATTGTTTTAAGTTGGCACTTCTATCACCAGTCCTTATGCGTTCCTTTTTTACTTAATTTCAGTGTGTATAATGCCTATCACCTATTTTCTCATAGGACTCGTAAAAAATGGCTTAGGGATCAACAAAAAAGGCAGAAGCTCTCGCCTAACTAACTGTCTCACCTACTACGACCGACAACCAACCTAATTTTTTGAACAAAAGAGACCAAAGCGAGACCAATGCGTCAAATCATTTTTTTTTTTTTTTTTTTTTTTTTTTTTTTTTTTTTTTTTTTTTTTTTTTTTGGGCAGGTCGCGGTCGGCGCGCCTCCGCACCTACCCCCCTACGCGGGGTACCCTCCCGTCGACCGACGTCCCCCCCTCGGGGAGGACGTCGATCTTTCCTCACGCGGTCGGCCTCTCGGCGGGTGACAGACTAATCCCCGGTCACGTCACCTGCGGCCTCGGCTAGGGCGGCATGAGGCGCAGATAGTTGCGCCTGCGCCGCCCCAGTCGCCGGCGGCGGATCTCCTCATCGAGGCTGCGCTCCACGCGCAGACGATCCGCCGCCTCCTTCTGCGAGATCACTGTCTCGCAGAAGGCTGCGACCGCGTCCCAGTTCCCGACGCTGTCGACCATCGCCCTAGCGATGGCCGGCAGCGTCAGGTCGGCACCGATGATTGCGATGAGTTCACGGCGCTGCACTGCCCAAGCCGCGCAGGCCTCGAGCGTGTGGCGCGCCGTGTCCTCGTCGCAATCGCAGTGGTGGCAGGACGGTGTACTCTCCCTCCTTACGACCCTGTGCAGGTATTTGGCGAAGCTCCCGTGCCCCGTCAACACCTGCACTAGTCGGAAGGAGAGCACCCCGTGCCGCCTTTCCAACCACTGCATCAGCACCGGCCAGAAGGCCTCCACGGTTCGCACCCCGAACCAAGGCCTCTCCAGCCGGACTGCCCAACGGGCAATGACGTCTCGGCGGGCGTCGACGCGCTAGGCGGTGAGATCCCTTAACGAGATCACACCGCCCTCCCCGCGCACCCCCGACACCCGCAAATTATATGGGTTGCCCAAGATACACAAATCAAATGCACCACTGCGACCAATAGTAAGTCAGATCGACACGCCGACTTATAAATTAGCACAGAAGGTTGCGAAAGTCCTCTCCCAACTCCTGGGACACACTAGTGCATTTGTGAAAGACTCTTACCATTTTGTCAGTGAAATTAAAGATCTACATCTCGCTGACAATGAAACTATGGTCAGTTTTGATGTCACATCACTCTTCACCTCTCTACCTGTGGAGGATTGCATCAAAACCATATCTAAGAAGCTATCTGACAATAATATGCCATTGGAATATGCGGAACTGTTACGTCAATGCCTAACAACTGGCTATTTAATGTGGAACGATGACTTCTACAAGCAAGTAGATGGAGTGGCTATGGGCTCGCCGGTCTCCCCTGTCGTTGCCGATATATTCATGGAGGACTTCGAGGAGACGGCCTTATCAAGCTCACCTGTCACACCCAGGTTCTACAAGCGGTACGTAAATGTCACTTTCACAATATTACCCACAGACAAAATAACCATATTCCTAAACCATCTTAACTCCATTAATCCAAAAATTCAATTCACTATGGAACTGGAGTCAAATAACTCTTTAGCCTTCTTAGACATGTTGGTTATACGTAACCCTAATAACACCTTGAGTCATACAGTGTATCGTAAAGCAACACATACAGACAGATACTTGAACGGTGATTCTCATCATCCCCCTTCACAGTTAGCTACCGTGTGTAAATCTTTGTTGCAGAGAGCACGAGGAATCTGTGACGATAAACACCTGGCTGGGGAGCTGCAGCATGTCAAGCAGGTGCTACGTGCAAACAAGCTGCCAGTTCCTCGCCCCCGTCGCAGAGACCGAGTGAAACCACCCACAGTTGAGCGCCTTCCTGCAATACTACCTTATGTCAAAGGAGTCACTGACAAGATTGGCTACATCCTGAAACGCTCTTCCATTAAAACTTATTTTAAGCCACTGAAGAGGATTAGCCAATTCTTACCACCTGTCAAGTGCCAGATCCCTTTACAAGATGCAGGAGTATATAAACTTGACTGTGACTGTGGTCTTTCTTACATTGGACAAACAAAGAGATCCATAAGAACTCGGATCAAAGAACACATAGCCGATGTGAAGCACCGCCGGGACACTAGGTCTGCAGTCTGTGAACATAGTCAGGACCGCGCCCACCATAACATCAGGTTTGATAAACCACAAATCCTCGCAAAAGAACACCGATACCTGCCTAGAATGGTACGCGAGGCTATTGAGATTAAAAAACACAAAAATTTCAATAGAGAGGATGGCTGGGTGTTACCATCAAGCTGGGATCCTGTTATAAACATTATTAAAAAGAAATCCAAAAAGACCACCACAAGACTGCAAGACACCGTGAGCTCATATTGTATAGATTTGACCCACAATAATAATAACTAAAGATAATTTTATAAATTAAAACCTTTTTAGTAACATAAAGTAAGCCGCCTTCAAAATTAACTTTAATTTAGCATCATGTTACCTGAGTTTTCTTGCCGGATCTTTCTCAGTGTAACCGTGTTCCGATCCGGTGGTAGTATACTAGATTATTAGTTAGTTTTTAAATATAATTACTATTAATTTTAATGTTTAATTATTACTAACCATAAACAATATAATTTTTTCATATAGAATCATTTTCTTCTTACACTGGCAATAAATTTTGTATCAAAATGTGGCTCAATATTTAATAACTAATTTCTGTATCGCGTAGATAATTATAAAATTTTCTGCAGTAACGATGACTTGTTGGACGTGAGACATCTTAGTCCACCCGCGATCATGAACGCTGTAAAGTGTTCGAAACGTCGGGTAATCAAAAATCAAATACAAACGCGATAAAATCCGTAAAGTAGTTTTATTTAAAATGTATAATACTCGCGTAAACATCAGAAATCATTATAAAAGAGACCAATTTTCAATATTCATTATCATCATCATCGCAGCCCGGATAAGTCCTCCTGTCCTCCCTGTTTGGCCTAGACCTCCTCCACAATGGAAGGGACATCAACCTATATCACGCTGGTCAGACGTGTTGGTATAGGGTTTTATTTCGAGCTTCCTTCTCTTCCATCAATCGTTCATTATCTGCATATATCTATTCTGTCACTACAAATACAATAACATACATATTAACTAAATTCTAAAACCAACATTAAAATTTAAAGAAACTAACATTCAACATAATTTTAACATAAAGAAAATACTAAATAAAATGTATTCAAAGAATATATTATGTACGTTCCTTTGCACGCAGGCTTTAGGAGAGCCTTTACGCATTCCCGTATGTAAGGGGATTTTTTTTCAACAGCATTCAATGCCTTTATAATGCAAGAGCGCTTCTGCTGCTTAATTTTATTTTTTTCCATATTATTTTTACACGGTTTATGATGAGTGGCTGTACAAGCGTTGCCTTTGCCTCGCACAATAAGAAGTTGCAGTTTTTCTTGTCTATTCTCTTTGAAGTTGAATGCATTCGTTTAAATTTGGAATTTATTTTATTTTATTTCATCCTTGCGTTTGGAGGTTAGTTTGTTTTCATTCCATCCATCATCCCACAGAAGTCCACTGCTGGACATAGGCCTCCCCATGAGAATGCCACTCGGAACGGTCTTGCGCCACTTACATCCAACGGTTCCCTGCGACTTTGAGAATGTCGTCAATCCACCTAAGGGGTCGTCCTACGCTGCGTCATCCGATTTGAGGTCGCCACTCAAGAACCTTTTTTTTTCATTAAGATTATTATAATATCGTCGTCAACTCCGCTCATCATATCTGTATGGTGACGGAGTAAGAATACAAATCACCACTCCATCTCCTCTCCTATCTTGTCAATAAATGTCGTAAAAGACGACTAAGGGATATAATATGCATATAACATCTATGTAAGAGAAGGAAAAACTCGAAATAAAACCCTATACCAACCTGTCGGACCAGCATGATATAGTAAGGTAAATTTCTCTTCTATTGTGGAGGAGGCTTGAGCCCAACAGTGGGATGTATATGAGCTGAAATGATAATGATGACCTACTGCACCATTTTGGTTAGACGAGTTGGTATAAAGTTTTATTTAAAGGTTAAACTTAAAATACTATACCAAACCATCTGACCATCCAGGTAAGATGGATTATTTTTCTCCCATTGTGGAAGAGTCTTGGGCCCAGCAGTAGGACGTGTATGAGCTTAGTATTTTATGCTTTTTTTTTTGAGTGGGATACGGTCAGCGCTCCTGCCGCTCGGCTCCGTCCGGGGCGACAGAGGGGCGGCGCGAGGCTCCGTAACCCACTCATATAGCACGTCGCCTTTGTCGTTGGGCCGACTACCAGTGCAGAGTTTCTTGATTTCAGTGGTCGACCCGACAGAATTCCCCGAGGTAGAGTATTTTATGCTTGGATGTTATCTGAAAAAAAGTTGAGAGATAGTAGAAAAAGCAATAAATTTGCATCAAATGTGGGTCAATATTTAATAACTATTTTCTGTATTGGGTAGATAATTATAAAATTTTCAGCAATAACGATGACTTGTTGGACGTGAGACATCTTAGTCCGCCCGTGACCATGAACGCTGCAAAGTGTTCGAAACGTCGGGCAATCAAAAATCAAATACAAACGCGATAAAATCCGTAAAGTAGTTTTATTTAAAATACTTTAAAATTTTAATACTCGCGTTAACATCAGAAATCATTAGACAGTAGAAAAGTTGATCTAATGATACATATCATTAGATCAACTTCACTCACATGAGTAAAGTAATATTGTTAGAAAAATATTAAATATGAATTTTAAAAAGACATGGAATAATTTTTAGTTCATGTAATAAGAGTTGTAGTATAATAATTGCCATAAACGGGACTTTTAGGACATTTTCCTCAATGACTTAATAGATAGTAGGTTTTGTATATAATATCATTACGATCATCATCATAGCTTATCATAGCTCATATACGTTCCACTGCTGGGCTTTAGCCTCCTACACAATGGGAAGGCAATTGACCTACGATACAACGCTGGCTGAATTAGTATAAGGTTTTATTTCACGTTTTTCTTCTCTTACATAGATAATAATATTACAACTACATTAAATAATGGAGCTGTTTTTAACGTCATTAAAATCACAATTGTTTCACAATTAATTAAATTCAACAACCATTTGGTAAAGGATATTTCTGAATCAAAACACAATAAATACATTAAAAATGAATAAAAAAATATTAGCTATCATTTTCAATATGGAGGCTCATCGAACCATAAACAAGAGTTGAACATTTTTCAAATGTCACTTGAAAAAAAAAATATTGCCGCGCTTTTTATTCGCTAACAAGAAATTGCTTGCATTGACGTCGATGTAATAAAGTGTTCGTTGTGTAACATATAAATTCATACTTGTTTGAAATATATCCCGCGGCCATTTTGTGAACGACAACGCCGTTGATAAAATCAAAATGTCCGCTCTTTTGAATATTCTGTTATGTAAATAACATATGAAATATTATTTTAATAAACCAAACTGTAATATTTATTTGTATTTAAAATATAATTTACGTTTAATATTTATTATTTAAACTCAAATACGTTTCACTTCTGGGCTGGAAAACTTTAGTCAACTTTTTATTCTGACATTACTAACAGATACTTAAATTTTATTTATTTACAAGCAACCCGCCCTCGCTTCGCTTCGGTTTCAGTCGTTTAAACCCGCGTAGTTCCCGTTCCTGTGGGAATATCAGGATTAAATATAGCCTATGTTACTTCCTGATATTATAGCTTTCCATTGGTGAAAGAATTTTTGAAATCGGTTCGGTGGTTTAAGCGTAAGTAAGTAAGCGAAAGTATTACAAACAAACAAACAAACATCCTAACTTTCGCATTTATAATATTAGTATGGATGTAAATTTGTAGATAAAACCCACAAGGGCCCTTTACTACATCATTTTTGACCTGCCCTCATCCCACGCTAACAAGGGTCCTTTACATATTGACAATTTTAATACAATAAAATTAACTAGTGGTCGCCGTGTGGTCGAAATTCGGCCATAATTCATTTTAATAAATTTTTCTGCTACACAATTTTCTTTAATTTTATTTATGTATAATTGTAAATTGAGCAAGCTGTATTTCACTAATAACTAATATATAAGCACAAATCTCTATTAGACATTGTCATCATAATTAAACATTCAGTTTGATCAGAGATTTTAATTGTAAACAAAAGTGTATAAGCGTTGCTACGCAACACACTCACGTAAACGTGTGTGTGTGTAGCGATTGCGTTGTAGTGTGCGTAATGCCTTTTTTAATCAATTTAATGCATTTCTTATCCATTATTATATGAAATTTCAGTTTTATGCACTTCTCCTCATTATATAATTCAACTGTGCCAAATTTCATACTTGTCCATCCACGTAATTTTCGTAAACACGGGTACAAAGTTTTTGCTTCACGTATTTATATATATGTAGATACAATAAACTACTACCGGACCGGACTGGATCGCGACCGCTACTGACAAGATGCCTCAAGAAACTTAGCGAGCTTGTCTGTTAGTTTCTTTTTTATCATCATCATCATCGTCTCAGCCCATACACGTCCCAGTGTTGGGCTCGGGTCTCCTCCACTGAGGGAGGGGAATTGACCTACTATACCACGCTGGCCAGACGTATTGGTAAATGGTGTTGTTTCGAATTTTCCTTCTCTTGTATAGATATTATATCCCCTAGTCGTCTTTTACGACACCCACGAGCAAGAGAGGGGGTAAAGAATTGTATTCTTACTCCGTCATCACACAGATAATTATTTTTTTTACTTACATATTTACTTACGTAAGAAGTGCTGTGTGGTAGCGGCTTCGAATACTACCAACCCTTGCTTTGCTCGTGAGTGTCGTAAAAGACGACTAAGAGCCCTAGATTGACCCGGACCAACTCCATCTGGTACCATTTGGGTCAACGATTACATTCCCAAGGAGGGTTAACGTCAGGCAGGCGGCCGGTTATAAAAGTCATTGCCGAAACTTTTTGCAATATGTCAAAACAGATGACATATTGCGTCGACCCCAAGTAATTGGGATAAGAGCAAGATGATGATGATTTACATAAGATTGTATACAACATGTCTTGTTAGTACTAGCTCCAGTGTGATGCCCCTCGAACCACAAAATCTATACCAACAAATAAAATTGGAGTGTCTGTTTGTAATGTCAAAATAATAGGCTTTTTTCCTGCTCACACGGTTATTTGCACGACACTTGTGCCTAAAATACAGATTAATTTTTTTATATGTCTGTCTGTTTGTTCCGGGTAATCTGCAAAACGGCTGAACCGATTTCAAAAATTCTTTCACCAATGGAAAGCTATAATATCAGGGCGTAAACTAGGCTATATTTTATCCCGGTATGCCCACGGGAACGGGAACTACGTGGGTAAAACGACTAAAACCGAAGCGAAGCGAGGGCGGGTTGCTAGTCTATACCTAAAATAGCAATTAAAAAATTTTTGTCTGTCTGTCTCAAAAATTCTTTCACCAATGGAAAGCCAACCTATAACCGAAAGATAACCTATAACCGAAGCGAAGCGAGGGCGGGTTGCTAGTATAAAATAAAGTATTACTCCTATCATTATTCTCGTCTATATTTCCTAGTTTCATGTTAGTACAAACGATGCAGAATCACATTAATGCAACGCTGTGGTCTAATTTAACTATAAAAGTGTATGCTTTCCCTAGCCCTACTGCGATCAAAGGATTCCATAGACTTATAAACGTATAGACATGGGCAAGATTAAATTCCATTGCAAAAAGGACCGCCCGGCTCCGTCCGAGGCGACAGAGGGGCGGCGCGTGGTCCCGTAACACACCCGTGGCACGTCGCCTTCGTTATTGGATCAACCACCGTAGCAGGGTGACTTGTCGTCAGTGGTCGGCGCGACGGAATACCCCTTGAGGAGCACCCTCTTCTCGACCGACGTCCTCCCCCCTCCTCGGGAAGGACATTGGTCGTGCCATCAGCCTCTCGGCGGGTGACGGACTAACTCCCCGGTCCCATCACCCACGGCCTCGGCTAGGGTGGCATCAGGCGCAGGTAATCAAAAGTGGTGCCCTAGCCTTTGCTCCGTCTAACCACTTGCTGACTTCCATCGATATATAGCCTTTCTAATGGCGCATGATGACGTAATCGCCATACTTGCTGGGCCATTTGGCGATCACAGCTAGTGCTAATCAATTATGAATAGTGGTAGGACCACAATGTTGACAGTGGTCTGTCTACATTCGCGGGCCAGTTCGTCCCGGGTAGTAAGTACCACACTCAGAAAATCGACGTCCGAGTAATAACAATTTGTTACTGCGCTTCATTCGGCGAGCGAGAGAGCCGGAAGCCCAACTTTCTGAGGGTGTTTGCGTGTGGTGGGATTTAGTGATGCCTTTAATATCACCGAACCTCATTGCGTATTCACACTCCCTTCACTTTCTTTGCAGTAGACAGCGGCCTTGCAATGGTCCATGAGCGGCAGCAACACTTACCATCAGTTATACTGTTTGCTTGTTTTGTTCACATGTGCAATAAAAAGAAAAGAAAGTGCTGTTTCACATTCTCTTGGTGAAAAAGATCACCGCAAGACTGCAAGACACTCATCATCATCATCTTGCTCTTATCCCAATTACTTGGGGTCGACGCAATATGTCATCTGTTTTGACATATTGCAAAAAGTTTCGGCAATGACTTTTATGACCGGTCGCCTGCCTGACGTCAACCCTCCTTGGGAATGTAATCGTTGACCCAAAATGGTACCAAATGGAGTTGGTCCGGGTCAATCTAGGGCTCTTAGTTGTCTTTTACGACACCCACGAGCAAAGCAAGGGTTGGTAGTATTCGAAGCCGCTACCACACAGCACTGTGCAAGACTGCAAGACACTGTGAGCTCATATTGTATAGATTTGACCCACAATAATAATAACTAAAGATAATTTTATAAATTAAAACCTCTTAGTAACATAAAGTAAGCCGCCTCCAATATTAATATTAATTTAGCATCATGTCACCTGAGTTTTCTTGCCGGATCTTTCTCAGTGTGGCCGTGTTCCGATCCGGTGGTAGTATACTAGATTGTTAGTTTTTTAAATATAGTTACTATTAATTTTAATGTTAAATAATTACTAACCATAAACAATATAATTTTTTCATATAGAATCATTTTCTTCTTACACTGGCAATAAATTTGTATTAAAATGTGGGTCAATATTTAATAACTAATTTCTGTATCGGGTAGATAATTATAAATTTTCTGCAATAACGATGACTTATTGAACGTGAGACATCTTAGTCCACCCGTGACCATGAACGCTGCAAAGTGTTCGAAACGTCGGGTAATCAAAAATCTAATACAAACGCTATAAAATCCGTAAAGCTTTTTTATTGTTTAACTTGCCCTGTTAGTATGGGACAAATCTTGCGAGTTAAATTACAACCACTTCATGCTGTTAAATTAGGTTGAAATTTGGTTTACTTACGTAACTTCGGTGACAATGCAATAATATGGTATCATGAAGCTGGTCTCAAGATGGCATCGAAAGGTGGCCATAGGAACTCCTAAACTAAACGAGATAAAACCGTTGAGTTTGGACTCGGTTGAATAGTCTTGACAAGCACTTTTGTGCTACATGACAGCCAGGGGTCTTAAGATGGCGTCGGAAGGTGGCCATAGAAACTCCTAAACTAAACAAGATAAAACCGTCGAGTTTAGACTCGTTTGAATAGTCTTGACAAGCACTCACGTCTTTTTAATTTCTAATATTTTTAATTAATATTAGAAATGCAGAGATTGAAACATAACTAAAAATTTAATAAATTAAATATGTATTAATTAAAAAAAATGTTTATAAACAAGCTTTTATATAAATGCTCTAACACGAAGAAGATAAATTTTGAATGCAATCACCATTTTATTAAATTAGAAAATTTATATTGATATAAATAAAAACTTGTCGCGAGATTTCAAACAACATCGTATCTATCTACTAAGTAATATTTAATTCCAGCAAAAGACGAGTCCTTATCATTTGCTTATAATTAAAATAAGTTTGTTCTTTTGAAAAAAAAAAATTGTGTTTGTGTTCTTGCGACAAGCTTTTATTTATATCAATATAAATTTTATAATGTAATAAAATGCTTCAATTGCAAATCATTTATTAATTTTTTAATTATTAATAATGGATTACCTTTATCATCCATCCATCAGCCTGTAGACGTTCAATAATGGAAATGCTGGACTCGCCACGAGAATGCCACTCAGAACGGTCGTGTGCTACCTGCATCTAACAGTTTTCTGCGAATTTAAAATAAAATAGAATTTAAAATATGGTCAGTCCACCTAATTTCGTCCCACTCTGCCTCGCTTGGTTCATAGTCGCCAATCGAGAACCTTTATTCCGCAATGGTTGTCGGTTTGAAGAGCGATATGGTCTGCTTATTGCCACTTCAACGTGCTAATTCATCGAGTTATGTCGGTTACACCAATTTTCAAGTACCGAGCATGGCCAACTTCATAGCACGCTAAGCGACATTGAGCCTTTTATGAGGCCGATATTTAGACATGTTTCTATAGCAGAGCTCATCGCTGGTAACACATGTGTGGATTCCTTTTTGCTCTTTCGAAAAAGAGACAATGACATTATTTGCTTAAGATAACGTGTTGCTAAAATAAAAATATTTACTATTCAAAAGGGGTCTTGTGTGTTGCACTAATTCTACCTTTTTAAATGTAACAAATCCTAGACAACACGGCAGTTTGCACGGAGTTTTGACAGGAGCGTTGAAAGCGTCATATGATGGTCTTGTATTATACAAATATTTTCGTTTTTTGCCAAAATGCCCAGAACATATTATTAACACTGTGGCACTGTTGAAGCCCACTATTTGATTTACTAACGGATAATGACGAATATGTTTATGAAGAAAATTGTAAGACAACACTGGTTACAGTGGACTCCTATTAGTTGATAATAGCCAACATAGATAAAGATTAAATAGTAGACGAGACGCCATCTTTAAGTTAGGAAAATATTTAAAGATGGCGTCTTGTCTATGATTAAAATAGACTACGAATTCAACAAGGTCTACGCTCTGTGTAGTGGCTGCGTGTGCTAGTAATAGGTGTTTAGCGGAGCGCTTGCTCGCATAATGTGAATACTCTAGCTGAACGTGTCCCAGTTACTGGCGGATGAACAGGCAAAATGGCGGACGCCGTGACGTCAAAATGTCACATGGAAAACCAGTAATTCTTTGAAAACAATATCAGAAAGTTGAGCTTGTAAAATTGGAAAACCTAATTTTATCGCGCTAAATTAATCGTAATTTAATTGTGAATGAATCATCTTCTGTATGCTGACGGAGTAAGAATACAATTCACCACCCCTTTTTAGCCCGTGGGTGTCCTAAAAGACGACTAAGAGATATAATATGCATATTACATTTATACAAGAGAAGCAAAGCTTGAAATAAAACCTTGGTATAAGGTCGTCCTCACGTTTGAGCAGCGAGGTGTAGATAGGTTCATTTTCCTCAAATCCTGGAGGCGGCTCCAACTTAGTAGTGGGATTTATATGATTTATACGAGGTAATATAATAGAATGATAAATTTCTTGTGTGATTAAGAGTAAAATTTGTTGTAAATAAATTACTTTTATGGATTTTATTGCATTTGTAATTGATTTATGATTGTCCGACGTTTCGAAAACTTTACAGCGTTCGTGGTCACGGGCGGACTAAGATGTCTGGCATCCAATCAAGTCAACGGTATTACAGATTTTATTATTATCTATAAATAGTAGTTTCATTTACAATGTATAGTGCTCGCGTAAACATCAGATATCATTAAGTATAATTCGTTTCGCAAAACTAACCCCTCGATAACAAAGCGAAAATACCTCTCTCGAGGGAGGGAGGGTGAGGGATTAATCTTCAGTTACTATTCAATTTATAATTTAAATAAACTATTTATTAAAATAATATTTGACGAAGGAGGCACCACCGTGGTATTTTTAAATAGGGTGACGTCATCATTGCTGACGTCAGTACTGTCTATTCCATGATGGTTCATATTTGGTTTCTTCAAAAGAAAACTACAGGTACTGAATAATATATTCGTCTATTCTATGAACAGCGTAACGATTTAACAGAGAGGTTGTATGTACTGCGTGTATTTTACTGCGACTTGAGCACGAAGCACGAATGACCAAGCGTCTTGGAGTGTTGGTCTCAGATGGCTGTTACACCCTTACGCGGACTAGTGGTGAGCGCTGAGGGCTCTCAACCCAAAATTTTAAGCAACGGGGCCCAAGGGCACCCCCTGTGGGGTACGAACCTCGGCTTGGGGCGTTGCTGAGGGCAATGTGGGAGGTCCCACTTTAGATTTACTTATTTTTACGCGGCACGGTTTCGCACCTCGACGGCGAGGACGGAACCGTGGTCTTTTCTTTGTTGCGGCTTCGCGGGCCGTGTATGCTGTATTCTGAGCTATCGTGATCTCGTCGTCGGGCTCGTCGAGAGCAAGTCTCGGTCGAGTGACCTTCGAGATGCGGGACGGGATATAGTTGGTCGCAGCGACCACTAAGGGGTTGGGGTGTGTTGTGGCAGAATCAAAATATCTACGGGCACACTGTTTCACATATTGCCTGATGGTCGGCAAGTGCAAGTCGATGTGGAGATCGGCATTGCGTATGAACCACGGTGCGCCCGTAGCCTTACGCATGAACCTATTCTGAAGTGTGACCAAGCGTCGACAGTGCGGCCGTATTTGTAGACCACATACACGTGTACGAGACGCATGCAACGATACACATTCGTTGTATACGTGAGCAATGTACGTTTTCGATGCACGCTCACGATTCACGTGCGCAAGACACGTGTGCAAGACTTGCGCATGTTTTCTTAAGTAACCGGCATACTGTTGTGCGCCGATATATTTAATCATCACAATTTTATTTGGCAGGAACACTGTGGACAGTCTTCTGCCTACAGCCCCGGGGCGATCCTTAAGGTTTAGTACCACACTATCGCAGAAAATCGACATCCGAGTAGTAGCAATTACTTACTGCACTTCATTCGGTGAGCAAAGAAGCCGGAATTCCAACTTTCTGAGGGTACTTGCGTGTGGTGGGTTTTGGTGCTTTTAGTGCCCTTTCATTGCATATATTCACACTCCTTTCACTTTCTTTACGGTAGACAGCGACCTAGTAAAATTCCCCCTGGGACCCCACTCAGTTAAGAGGCTTTGCAATTTTCATGATCTTGGGCTATTTAAGTGTTGTGTCTTATAATCTAGGCCCAAGAATCTCACTACGGGAGAAATTCAAAGAAATAAATATTCTAACTGCTGTATCACAATATATATATGAAAATATATTATATGTCAAAAAAATATCGCTAACTTTAAGAGATATTGTGACATTCATGAAATGAATACTCGTAATAAGGACAGATTAGTTGTACACACTACTCGTCTCCAAAAAGTTAACAAATCATTCATGGGGCAATGTATACGCTTTTACAATAGATTACCTAAAGATATCCGAGACCTGCCTATGAAAAAGTTTAAAAAAGTCATCAAGAATAGACTTTGTAAAAAAGCTTATTATAAAATCTCGGATTATGTAGATGATAATACAGATTGGTTGTGAGCAGCTCCTCATTCAGCAATTTCCTTGTTATTTTAAATATACTGTTTGTGAATGTACTATTAACTTTTACTGTAAAGTGTAGCGTGTTTTGCCTAACGAATTTTTGTATTTTCAACGTTTGTAACATATTGTGGTGTTGGTCATGCTCACATAGGGATCTACTTGCGGTAGCTGCGTGGAGCGGGTCTCTCCCTTCCCTCCATAGTGGTTGAGGGGAGTCAGGGCTGCTCTAGTAGTTAACTCGTAATCGGGTGCCGCTTGTGGGATCTGGTCCAGCCATAATCGTTTAAATTATATTAAGTGTCTTGCGGTTCGAAGGGCATCACACTGGAGCTAGTTCTTACAAAACATGTACACAACTGTATAACTAGTAAGAAGAAAAAAAAATTAAAAGTAATGACAAGCCCACTGAGTTTCTTGCCGGATCTTCTCAGTAGCGGTCGCGTTCCGATCCGGTGGTAGTATATTCTTTTGTAAACCTGACAATATGTAATTGCCCTCTCGGGGTTTATGCATAATAAAATAATTTGAATTTGAATTTGAATTTGCCCAAAAAAGTCTCGGTCTACGGGATCGAGACCGAGACCAAGACCGCTTAATTTTTGCAAGACCAAGAGCAATACTGGCCCTGCAAGACTTGAGCAAGACCAAGACTGCGTCTGCAAGAGTTTCGCGTCTTGCAGTTAAGTCAAATCATCATTTCAGCTTATACACATCCCACTGTTGGGCTCGAACCTCTTCCATAATAGAGGGGAAATAGGTACTAGAGAGGGTGGTAAACTATATTCTTACTCTGTCACCACATAAAAAGTCCATTCAGTCTTGGGAAATCCATCCGTCCGCCAATTGATTTCCGATGTCGGTATTGGCCTTGCAGACTTATTTTTAGTCTTAAGCCTTTCCGGGATAGGCTTAAGACTAAAAATACCATAATCGCCACCTTGTGAGTTAGTATTGACAAGCTTCCCAGGAGAGTGATTGTTGCCCATTATATTTACATCTTAGTGAACTCCCAACCGATACTTTATATTCTTAAGAATATAAAGTATCGGTTGGGAGTTCATGACCATATGGGATTGAAATTGAAAATTGTTATGGTTTTAGTCGTCTTTGTTAGTGCACGGTTTTCGTTTTTATCATCTATCTATCCATCCATCCATCCATCAGCTCATAGACGTCGACTGTTGGATATAGGCCTCCGCACTAGAATGTCACTCGGAACGGTCCTATGCCACTTGCATGCAACGGTTCTCTGCGACTTTCAAGGTGTCGTCAGTCCAATTAGTAGAGGGTCGTCCTACGCTGCGTCATCAGATACGTGGTCACCACTCCTTTCTTCCTCAGCGATTGTTACTTCGAAGAATTCGTTCTAATAGATTTTACCTATTAGTTGTTTCTGTACAATACAATCTACATATGTAGATACCTATGGTAGGTACTTTATGTACCCGTTAAGAAGACGGGGTCGAAATTCCTTCCTTTGCCATAGAAGTAGTAAAAGCTGTCTAATGGAATACCAGGCGAAGAGGAAAGTAATGAGGAAGGTTAAGTAATGTGGTAAGGGTTATATTCGATACGACGGTAGGCTGCCAGATGGATAGACGGATCCTTCCTTGATAAATGATTGTTGTGTTATTCTAACTGCAAGACTTGCAAGATTTTGCGAGATTCTTGCTGCAAGAACAATACTAAGAACAAGACTCTAGTGCGCAAGACCAAGACGAGACCAGGTGGGATGCCACAAGACCAATACCAAGACTAGCCCAAGTCTCGTCTTGGTATTGCATTTAGGTAACACTAGGCTATTTGATAACAATGTGAATCAGCATTTTTTTTAATATGGTAAACCTGTCTAGTGAATTCAATCAATCTACATAATAGGTTGTTTTCAAGTATTCATCATCATTTCAGCTTATATATGTCCCACTGTTAGGCTCGAGCCTCTGTCGCCCCAAGCGGCGGTTGCGCTGACCGTAGCACACCCCAAAATAAAAGTACAAAAATTTTACGATCCACAAATTGAGTCTGGATGTAATTTGTGTCCGTTAATTATATTTTTCCGTGTGGTGACGGAGTAAGAATACAATTCACCACTCCCTATCTTGTCCGTGGATGTCGTAAATGACGACTATGGGATGTCATATGCATATAACATCTGTGCAAGAGAAGGAAAAGTTGAAATTAAACCCTAAACTAACATGTCTGACCAGCATGTAGGTCAAATTCCCTCCCACTGTGGGTCTCGGCTGCGATGATGATGATGAATTATATGTTTGTAAAATCCCCCACAACAAGGTTTATTTCTCTAGGTGGTGTCATTCATGCGCCTAATGACGCCCTAGCTGAGGTCGCGGGTGACTGGACTGGGGAATTAGTCCGTCACCCGCAGAGAGGCTGACCGCGTGACGGCGACCGACGTTCCCGAGGGGGAACGTCGAGTAGAGAGGGTACCCCGGGACTGGGGTATTCCGTCGGGCCGACCACTGAAGACAAGTTACCCTACACCGGTGGTCGGCCCGATAACGAAGACGAGGTGTCATGGGTGGGTCATGAGGCCACGCGCCACCCCTCTGTTACCCCGGATGGATCCGGTGGCGGGTGCACACACCATGGCCCAAACCTAAAAAAAAAGATGGTGTCATTCCGAAAAAAAAATATACAACACTAGTCTAACATATTAGTATAGGGTTTTACGTAGAGTTTTTCTTCTATTGTATAAATTCTATGTGCATTTTATATCCCTTAGTCGTTTTTATGACACCCACGGGCAAAATAGGTGGTGGTGAATTGTATTCTTACTCCATCATCACATCGCAATTCTGCCTCTTGCATAGACGATATCTGCATATCATATCGCTTAGTCGTCTTTTACACCTGCAAGAGACGGCTGGTGAATTGTATTCTTACTCCGTCACCATATGGAAGCTTATTTAATCAGTTAAGAGTATCCAATAGCGACAGGAGCACATTGTTGACAGTTGTCTGTCTATAGCCGTGGGCCGGTTCATCCAGAGTACAAGCCTGGTACTACCACACTGAGCTGAAAATCGACGTCTGAGTAGTAGCAATTTGTTACTGTGCTCTATTTGGTAAGCGAGTGAGCTGGAAGCCCAACTTTCTAAGGGTGTTTGCGTGTGGAGGGTTTTAGTGGTGCCTTTGGCATCACCGAGCCTTAATGCACGCATTCACACTCCCTTCACTTTCTTCATGGTACGCAGCGACCTTGTAAAGGTCCATGAGCGGCAGCAACATTTACCATCAGGTGTACTATTTACTCGTTTGCCACTGCTTGCAATAAAAAAAAACATATTTTCATAGATGGCGTACACCTCCCGTGAAGACCATTATCATTATTATCATTTCAGCTCATATATGTTCCACTCTTGGGCTCCAGCCTCCTCCATGATAGTAGGACAATTGACCTAATATACAGCGCTGGTCAGATGAGTATAGGGTATCAATTCAAGTTTTCCTTCGCTTGCATCGAATTTATATGAACACGAACTGACCCAACAGACGTTGTTCTGTTCAAATAAAATAAAAGAATTTCAGTGTCATATATACGAGTAGTAATACTCGACGACTATAACAAGAGTCACAATTCACAAATAACACCGGTCAACACGATTTCTGGGTTTGGTTCCTGAATGTAAAATTTTGGTTTCTCTTATGTTACAAATAAATTAAAAAATATCTGTTCCGATCAAAGTTTGCTTTTGTAGAATTTTCAAATCACCTATTACTGGCCTATTAAGTGTATTCTGTATATTTTGACTTTTCCAGTCCTGTTGACATTTTCTAACTAAATACGACATAAAAGTCGGATGTTACAACTGTATTGCACATTTTTGTATTAGATACAAGTAAACACTCACTAGTGCCCTTCAGAAAGAATGCACAATTTGCAATTAAGAAAATCAAAGTGCTACCACCTATTGCTCATAAAAATATATTAAAATCTTCACAATGTACTTATCAACATATATCAGACAAAAGCAAACTTTAAGAGTTAAAAATAGATATTCGAGTGTTTTTCGACGTTTGGAATCAGAATTCAATCATTAGAACAGAAACCCAAAAGATATTTTTTTTTGTTGACCTGTGTAATACACAAACCCACATTGGCCTAACTGGTAACTAGATAAGGGCGATTGGAATTAATTTCCAATACATCTATATATATATATAAATAAATATTTATCTGTATGTCCTTTATAGAATCGTAAACTATGCATTTGATCATGTGATGATCTTCAGCAAAGTGTTGTGAATGAGTCCGCGAAGGTTTCAGAGATGGTACGACCCGACCCGGTGGAACTGCTAGGTGGCGTGGTGATTGATTTCAAGGAGAATTCCTTGTACAATTTTTGAGATTTGGACAGAATAACGTCTATTGGGTCATAATGATTTCTGATGTTTACGCGAGTATTATACATTTTAAATAAAACTACTTTACGGATTTTATCGCGTTTGTATTTGATTTTTGATTACCCGAAGGCCGCTGTCTACCGTGTGAATGTAGGTCAATATTTAATAACTAATTCCTGTATCGGGTAGATAATTATAAATTTTCTGCATTAACGATGACTTGTTGGACGTGAGACATCTTAGTCCACCCGTGACCATGAACGCTGTAAAGTGTTCGAAACATCGGGTAATTAAAAATCAAATACAAACGCGATAAAATCAGTAAAATAGTTTTATTTAAAATGTCTATTGGGTCAGTTAGTTTGGTATATTTTCCACCTTTTGGTAATCATTTTTCGCTCAAAAATCATCATTATCACAGCTCATATCCATCTGACTATTAGGCGCAATGAAGTCTACTCTACAATATTAGGGAAATTAACCTACTATACCACGCTGGTATATTGGGATAGGGTTTTTATTTTGAGTTATTGTCGCTGTTTGTATGAATATAAATTCAATAAATCATAATAAATGTTCAGGTAATATATATATTTTGTGGTATCCTACAAAATGTGCTTTGAAAGAAAATCCTCACTTGTATCGTCGGGCCACAAAATCAGCATCTTTATATTAGCTTTATTATGTACGAGTTTTATTTTATCGTAAACGGTAGAAACGAGCAAACAGTACACTTGTTGTTAAGTGTTGCTGCTGCTCATGGACCTTTGATAAAGCCGCTGTCTACCGTGAAGAAAGTGAAGGGAGTGTGAATGCGTGGAATGAGGGTCGGTGATACTAAAAGCATCACCATAAGTCCATAACCCACCACATGCAAACACCCTCAGAAAGTTAGGCTGGTGGCTCTCTCGCTCACCGAACAAAGTGCAGTAACAGATTGGTACTATTCAGACGTTGATTTTCTGCTCAGTGTGGTACTATCTTGGATGAACCAGCCCGCGGCTGTAGAGAGACAATTGTCAACAGGATGATCCTACCACTAAAACCTCACATGAGAAGGTTTGGTTTTGGTTTATTGTGAAGGAATATAATTAAACCCACTATTTACCCACGGCTATTGTAAAATTTTCCGTGTGGTGACGGAGTAAGAATACAATTCACCACCTCCTATCTTACCCGTGGGTGATCGTACGAGACGACTAAGGGATATAAAACGCATATAACATATATGCGAGAGAAGGAAAACTCGAAATAAAACCCTATACCAACATGTCTGACCAGCGTGGTATAGTAGGTCAATTACCCTTCCATTATGGAGGAGGCCCGAGCCCAGCAGTGGGACGTATGTGGGCTGAGATGATGATGATGATGATGATTGTAAAATTTTATTGCGAGTCAAAATAAATAACATCACATTGAGAAAAAAGGCAGCCGTCCCTCAGGACGCCTGGCAGTTGTGAAACATCGAAATTATTTTGTACAAGTATATATACATAGAAGAACAGATTACGACAGTAATTAATATGCCATAAAGTATTATGACATAAATAAAATATTACGATTTATTTTCCAGAAAATGATGATTTTTATTCAATAAACATTTATTTTCATTAGTATGGGTATATGTTTAGGTGAATAATGTATTTGAGTCCACTAGATGGCGATGTACAAAACTCTAAAACAGGTTATGGTTTCGTTACATAAATGTACATATTCAAGCGTGGCGTTAACGCCATGCCAACGATCAGGTTCACCCTCGCTTATAGATGTTTCATCTCAAAAGAATACTTAAATTTTAACTCTATTCAAACCCACGTAATCAGTTTATTAAGATGGATTAATTTGCTACCCATTGCGGGGAAAGTCCTTTTTCCTAAAAGGAGGAAAATTTACGTACTTGCATTGCAAGAGAAGAACAGAAGAGAACAGAAAGTATAGATACTGTACTCATGAGTAGTATCGAAGAAAAAGTATCGTACTCATTAAAGTATCGAAACAAAAGTATCGATACTTCAGACGTTGATTTTCTGCGAGAGTGTGGTACTACCTCGGACGGATCGGCCCACGGCTGTAGACAGACGACTGTCGACAGAGAGGCCGACCGCGCGACGACGACCGAAGTTCGAGTTTTCCTTCTCTTGGATAGAAGATAGATCTTCAATAATCCCTTAGTCGTTACGACACTTATTGCCAAGGGCTTATGCGGTGGTGAATTGTATTCTTACTCCGACACCACACGGAAAAGCTCTCTTGTATAGATAAATGAAAATTAAAACCTTATTGTGTGATACCCGCTAACTCTATGGCCGAAAATATTATAAATATATGAAAAGCTTTCGAGACAGTTTATATTCAAATTATATAATATATTTGAATATTATATATTAACACGTGTCACTATTTCTTGGAAATATTTTTTATTATCTCACGACTTTTTCTATGAAAAGATAGTACTTTTTATTGAAATTCTAGAAAGGAAAGGGAGATACACCAATTTCTCACCCGTTAATCAATTTTACACAGGTGACAGTACGAATACAATTTACCACCCTAAATTTCATGGAAATTATTTGAGCCGTTTCCCAAATTTTGAATCTATATATAAATACGTGAAGCAAAAACTTTGTACAATTACGCACACGGACAAATATGAAATTTGGCACAGTTTAAGAATATATCGAGGAGAAGTGCAGAAAACTAAAATTCAATATAATAATGAATTAAAATTACATTAAATTCATTAAATTAATTAAAAAAGGCATTACGCACACTACAACGCAATCGCTACACACACACATACACGTTTGTTTTAGTGTGTTGCGTAGCAACGCTTATACACTTTTGTTTACGGTTATAATCTCTGGTCGAACTGAATGTCAAACAATCATATTTATGATCACAATGTCTAATAGAGATTTGTGCTTATATATTAGTTGTTAGTGAAATACAGCTTGCTCAATTTACAATTATACATAAATAAAATTAAAGAAAATTGTGTAGCAGAATAATTAATTAAAATGAATTATGGCCGAATTTCGACCACACATTGACCACTAGTATATAGAAATATACAACATTTGCTAGTTTAAAAAAACATTATACACTTTTTTTTTTGCGGTGGGTCACGGTCGGCGCACTCCTCGCACCACTCCGTCCGGGGCGACAGAGGGGCGTAAGCACGCACACCCGCAACCCACCCGAACACCACATCGCCTTCGTCGTTGTACCGACCACCGGAGCAGGGTAAAATATTATACAATAGTTTCTGCCCGCGACTTCGTCCGCATGGAATAGTTACTTTGACCTAACACTAACTTTAACCTGCGACTTTGTTTACGTAGAAGGTGAAAATAATTTTTAGATAATACGATTCTGTCACACATACTTTTTATGCAAAGCACGGAGCAGAAGCTTTGAACAGGCAAAAAACATTTGAAATATTCTTCATTGCTGCTTCGCTCTTATTGGTTTTAGAGTAATAATATTTAGCTTAAGACCTTCCTCGATAAATAAGCCATGTAACATTGAAAGAGTTTATTAAATCGGACTAGTACTTTCTGAGATTAGCGCGTTTAAACAAACAAAATTTTTAGTTTTATATATTAGTTACATTAGATTAGATAGAGTAAGAATACCACCGAATTTCTTAACCGTGGGTATCGGTAAAAGATGACTAAGGAATATAATAAGTATATAAAATCTGTACATAAGAAGGAATATTCGAAACAAAAACCTATTCCGATACATCTTACAAGCGTGGAATAGTAGGTCAATTACCCTCCCATTATGGAAGAGATTAAAGCTCAAAAGTGGGACATATGTGTGATAATGGGACCACATTGTTAACAGTTGTCTGTCTACAGCCGCGGGCCGGTCCGTCCGAGGTAGTACCACACTGAGCAGAAAATCGACGTCCGAGCAGTAGCAATTTGTTACTGCGCTTCGGTGAGCGAGAGAGCCGGCAACCCAACTGTGTGAGGGTGTTTGCGTGTGGTAGGTTTTGGTGATGCCTTTTATATCATACTCCCTTTACTTTCGTCACGGTAGGCAGTGCTAGGGATGAGCGATATTAGTGAAATATCGATATTGAAATCGATATTAATATCGATAGCCAAATATCGATAAGTCGATATTATCGGCCACAAAATATTGATATTTCGTAATATCGATATTTTATAATAACGAAACTAATGGAAAGAAAATATTCCGGACAAATATTGATGTGCTTTTTTTTTTAGGAAATTTGTATGGATGTTTTAAGATACAGCGGGACTTACGACAAAATAAAATCCTCCGGACAAATTTTGATGAGCTTTTTTTTTAGAAAATTTGTCCGGTTGCCTAGGAATCACACTTTTTACCAAAATTATTTTATTAATAATTTTTCATTTCATTACAAAAGCGATATCGATATCGTATTAATAATATCGATATCGTGTTCATAATATCGATATGGCGATATTTCAAAGTTATAATTATCGATATTGAAATATCGAGATTTCGGCGACTAATATCGATATTTCAACAAGATCGATAAATATCGCACATCCCTAGGCAGTGCCCTGCAAAGTTCCATGAGCAGCAGCAACACTTACCATCAGGTGTGCTGTTTACTCGTTTGCCACAGTTTGCAATAAAAGAAATATATTTTTAACTAGCAACCTGACCTCGCTTCGCTTCGGTTATAGGTTATAGTCGTTTTACCCGCGTAGTTCCCGTTCCCATGGGAATACCGGGATAAAATATAGCCTAGTTTACGCCATGATATTATAGCTTTCCATTGGTGAAAGAATTTTTGAAATCGGTCTAGCCGTTTTGAAGATTACTCGGAACAAACAGACAGACAGACAGAAAAAAAATTTTTAATTGCTATTTTATGCATAGGTGTCGTGCAAATAACCGTGTGAGCATGAAAAAAGCCTATTATTTTGACATTACAAACAGACACTCCAATTTTATTTATTGGTATAGATATTTTATTTTATTTTACTCAGCACACCAACAGCACAATTACAGCAAATGCACTAATACAACAAAGTTAACATATTTAGCTTAGTAATAAATACACAGATGATAGGTATACATGACATTCATTATCACATTAGATCAGAGACAACACTAATTTTGACTATATTAATATTATAATTATTTTTAACAGAATATCAGTAAAAAATAAAAACAAAGTATAACTAAGAAGCTATTACTCGCCCTTTAAAAGGCAGCGTCTGTATGTTGCATATGTCATTGAAAATATGTCGATGTTATTCATTTAAACAGACCTTATAACCTTGCCATGCGTGTAAATGGACTGTTAAAGGTGGTGTTTAAGGTAGATGTTGGGATATCAAATGTACGGGGTTGACGCAGAGTTCGCGTTCTGACTCTGAATTTCAAATAGTTGATTAGCGAAGCGTCTATAGAACCATTTGTGATCTTGTAAAGAGTCAGTAGATCAGAGTTGTTTCTCCGTTTTTTTAGACTTAGCACATGGAAGTAATCCAGCCTAGTACTATACTCTGGAAGAGCTTGACGTATAGACACGTACGTATAGGGTATACCTATGGGCAGATGAGAACTTAAGCCCGTAGTCTTATGATACCCGCAAGCAATGTAAAGATTGTTTGTTTTCATAGCCACTATCATATAGCGCAGAATATTTATTTAAATATGACACAAAAAATGTGTAACCTGTAAACCTTCCGCAATTTTTACATTCCAAAGTACATTCTTTTCACTTAAAGGTTAAAATTTTCTTTCTCGGATAAATATTTTCCTAGAAATTTTATATATATTCATAGTTCATGTAACTCGGTATCTAGGGGAGCCACCCCAGCCTTCCTTTGATGTAAATGAATAGAAATATGTCAAGCTTTATGCGTAGCCATCTTGTTTTCTTCTTGTTTCAACATAGGGTGCCTGGTATGTGCTACACTGAATTATTATGTACTTAGTAATTCTAAATATTCCTCTGGGTGGATATAATAGTTATTTATTGAAATACTTGCCGTGGATGTCGTACAAGACGACTAAGGGATATAATATGCACGTAAGATCTGTGCAAGAGAAGTAAAACTCAAAATGAAACCCTATACCAACATTTCTGACCAGTATGGTGTAGTAGGTCAAATTCTCTCCCATTGTGGAGGATGCCTGAGCCCAACAGTGGAACGTATGTGGGCTGAGATGATAATTTAAATATTTTAAACACACGTTAGAATGTTTCCTTATAACCTATTCCAAGATCTTTGTGGTGACGGAATAAGAATATAATTCACCCCCTTCTCTTGCCGGTGGGTGTCATAAAAGACGACGAAGGAATTAAATGCGTATAACATCTATGCAAGAGAAGGAAAATACGTAAACCCTTAGAACGTATAGAAGTGTCGGTACTTCGAACGATCGAAACATGAATCTAAAAATACAACATGCGCGGCGACGATTACACACGTACACCACTATATAAATTATTAAATCAAATTTTGTTTTTATTAACATAAATCGTCGAAATACTTTTAAAAGTAATGTTAAAAAACTGTTTTTCAAATGTATTGTGACACCATTTGAATGCACAAATCGTCATAATTACCTATTTATTTTTTAAGAGTTGCGTACGTACGTACAGTACACACTTTGTACATTACAGAACGGTGCCGGCGTAAGCTCCATTAAGGTGACATTCTAACCTCGGCTGCAGGCTGCAGATACAGGCTGCGGATGCAGGTAGCACACGCATGACACGCAGCCGCTGCCTGCATTCGCAGCCGATAGTGATTCCGAGGCTGGCTGCTTCTTATTCATACCAGACAGTATCTTAGCCACATTATTCTTATATTTAATGTGGCTTGTATCAAAAAGAATAGGATATTTTGTTACAAGATTACCTAACTGATCTTTTTCAGCCTCTGAAAATGTCATTTTCTTGAAATAAATATTGATGCTAAATCTAAATATTGAGAGCTGATTAAAATAATAACAAATATGAGCGCTAATTTGATTGCAAATTAAGTTTGGTGAGATTGGCTCCGAGTAGCGACTACTTAGGACTTGTCTCAACAGGTTGGAGTGACGTAACTACGTGCGCATCGGTTTGCAGCCGCAGCACTACTGGTCTGCGATCGGCTGCGGCTGCAAGTCGCAGCATCACTTGCAGCCGAGGCTTGGCAGCACGTGCAGCCGCAGCCGCGTTCGGAATGTATTTCACAGAAATCCATACTATTACATAGAAGACCAGTCGTGCAGGCGCAGTCGGCTTCGTGCAGCCGCTGCATGTGCTGCCTGCATCCGCAGCCTGCAGCCGAGGTTGGAACGGTACCTTTAGGCTCCAATTGAAATGCTTCACTTTTTGTGTGCGAACTTACCTTCTATACGTTATTATTTTAAGCCCTATACCAACAAGCCTGATTAACGTGTAACGTACATATACATCAATCCACGGATAAGGCGTGGTGAATTGTATTCTTACTTCGTCACCACATGGAACCTGGACTAAATCCATCTTATTGCCGACTAGTCAACAATTACAGTCTCAAAGAGTGTTATTGTCAAGCAAGCGATCGGTCATAAAAGTTTCGCAATTTATAATATGAAATAACACTTCATATAGCGTCGAGCCCAAGCAATTGGAATAGGAGTAGGTAAATGATGATAATTCTGTGCAGTGACGTAGCTTGCTTAAGATGGACTACTAAAATACAGGGTGTATCAGGTTAAGGGGCAACTGTTCGAGTATGTTGTAGTTTAACAGTCATAGATCGTAATTAGCATGTAGATTACACAAAAAACAATATAACATAAAAGTTATAGTGATTTCAAAAAAAATGTCTCTAAAAGTCTATGCCTTAATTGTTACGTATTATGTAAGCATGTACAGACAGAATACATGTAGGCATATAAAGCTTCGACAGTATAATTTCATTCATTTATACCTAGAATTGCGCAAACGTTTCAATGACATCGTAAGTACAGATCGGCGAGCGATCAACGGTCATAGGCCGATCAGCTGTTTTAAAGCCACTATGAGAGGGCGGCAAAATTGGAAGAAAATATTTTGTGCGGGCACTGGCGGTGGCGGCGATGGCGGCTACCCGTGTGGCGACGGGTTTTTTTTTTTTCTTTATTTTTATGGGTGGGCTATGGTGAGCGTACGCGCGGTCCCCTCCGTCCGGGGCGATGAAAGAACGGCGCGCGGGACCATAACCCACCCGTACCCACGTCACCTCGTTGTTGGGCCGACCACCGGAGCAGATGTGACTTGTCGTCAGTGGCCGGCCCGACGGAATACCCCTTCGGGCAACCTCACCTCTCGACGTCCTGGGACGCCAGCCGTCGTCGCGCGATCAGCCTCTCTGCGGGTGACGGACAATTCCCCGGTCCAATCACCCGCGGCCTCGGCTAGGGCGGCATTAGGCGCAGATACTCGCGCCTGCGCCGCCCGAATCGCCGGCGGCGGAACGTGTCGCCGAATAGGAGCTCTACTCGCACACGATCCACCGCCTCCTTCCGTGAGATTACGGCCTCATAGAAGGCGGCGACCGCGTCCCAGTTCCTGACGCTGACGAGCATCTTCCTGGCGATGGTCGGCAGCGCCAGGTCGGCACCGATAATTGCGACGAGTTCACGGCGATCCCCCTCCCATGCAGCCCTCCTCGAGCGTGTGCTGCGCCGTGTCCTCGTCGCAACTGCAGTGGTGGCAGGACGGTGTGCTCTCCCTCCTGACAATCTTGTATAAGGAGTTTAAATAGGGGATGACATTTTGTATGGAAATTCGTCATTTTCGAATTCGATGATAGAAACATGAATCTTTGTATTTAGGCACTTGATAATAAGTAAATAAATATTCGTTCTAGCGTTTTGGAAATTTCTCTTGCATGGGGATGAAATACAACCCCTAAAACACCAAAAAACATACAGTCGAAACCACTGGGCCTAGAAACTATTTTTTTTTTACACTGTCGTATTTCTTGGGGTACACGAGTACTAGCAAAAAAATTTGGATGATCACCCCCTTAAGGGGGTGACAAGCGTACAACTTTTCACATCTAAACCACTGAACCGATTTTGATGAAATTTGGTACAGAGGTGGACTAAAGCCTGAGAAAGGACATAGTCTACTTTTTATTGCGAAAAAACGGGTATAAGGGGTTGAAATAGGGGATGACATTTTGTATGGTAATTCATCATTTTCAATGACAGAACCATGAATCTTTGTATTAAGGCACTTGATAATAAATAAATAAATATTTGTTTTAGTGTTTTGAAAATTTCATTTACATGGGGATGAAATTCAACGCCTAAAAGACCAAAAAGCATACGAAACCACTGGGCCTAGAAACGTATTATTGTTACACTGCCGTTTTTCTTGGGGTACACGAGCACTAGCAAAGGATTTTTGGAAAATCACTCTCTTAAGGGGGTGAAAGCGTATAGACGAACCTATTGGGGCTAGGAACCTAAAACTTTGTATGAGATTCTCTTTCTTTTGTTATAAGTGAGCTCTAAGAAATTATTTTAAGAAATTCAACCACTTTTTTTTTGTGGGTGGGCTGCGGTTGGCGCGCCTCCGCACCACTCCGTCCGGGCGATAGAGGGGCTTAAGCACGCAACTCCCGCAACCCACCCAAAAATCACGTCGCCTTCGTCGTTGGGCCGACCACCGGAGCAGGGTTACTTGACATCAGTGGTCGGCCCGACGGAATACCCCCTATTGGGGTACCCTCCCATCGATCGACGTCCCCCCCCCGGGGAGGACGTCAGTCTTTCCTCACGCGGTCGGCCTCTCGGCGGGTGACGGACTAATCCCCGGCCACGTCACCCGCGGCCTCGGTTAGGGTGGCATGAGGCGCAAATACTCGCACCTACGCCGCCCCAAACGCCGGCGGCGGATCTCCTCATCGATGCTGCGCTCCTCGCGCAGACGAAGAAATTCAACCACTAAGGGGGTGAAAAATGTATAGCCGAAATCGTTAGACCTAGAATCGTTAAATTTTGTTTGAAGTAGTCTTTCTTGAAGAAAGTACTCACTAAAAAAGAGTTTTTTGCAATTTTACGCTTAAGAGGATGAAAGCGTATAAACGAAATCACTGAGCCTGGGAACGATCGTTTTAGTACACGGTCGGCTTCCTTAGGTTACCCCAAGATTTTTTCTTAGTGCTCGCTTACCAAGCGCTATGAAAGAATTTTATAAGTAACTCCTTTCACAGACAGCTGGTAATAAAATAATATTTTTTGTCACGATGTTGATGATATTTTAAAAATATCATCAAGATCGGGACAAAAAATGTTAAGCTGGCATAGTTCTCGTGCAGATTTCCGTGTATTCACGGAGTAAAAATACCCGTGGGTGTCATAAAAGACGACTAAGGGATACAATATGCATATAATATCCATGGAAAAGAAGGAACGCTGTTGAATACAAAATGCCGCCACTCTAGAGTCTTTCTTCTTCAACGGTTGTCGGTTCGTCGAGCAATTTAGCCTGCCCACTGTCACTTCAGCGTACTGATTCTTCGTGCTATGCCGTTTACGTCTATTCTTCTGCGGATTTCCTTATCTCTTTCTCTCTCCAATAGTAGAGAAAGTCAGATCCAATGGGACGTGTAAGGCCTGATAATAATGATCTTCGTGTAATTAACCGTATGAGCATGAAAAAAACACCTAATATTTTGACATTACAAACAGACACTTCAATTTTATTTATTTGTATGGATATAAATATATCCTTACTTCCGTCATCATTTCAGCCTATTGCCGTCCAATGCTGGACGCAGGCCTCCCTCATGTTACGCCACAATCTGCGGTCCTGTGCCGCCTGCATCCAACGACGCCCAGCAACTTTCACTAGGTCATCGGTCCACCTAGTGGGGAGGCCTCCTACACTGCGTCGTCCGATACGTGGTCGCCACTCAAGAACCTTTCTTCCCCAGCGGTTGTCGGTTTGTCGAGCGATGTGGCCTGCCCATTGCCACTTCAGCGTGCTAATTCTTCGTGCTATGTCGGTTACATCTGTTCTTCTGCAGATTTCCGTATTCCGGATACTTCCTTACTAATATAATAATAGAAATGGCAAAGTAAGTTTGGTTGTTTTTTAAGATTTCACGCTTAAACCACCGAACCGATTTCAAAAATTCTTTCACCAATGCAAAGCTATAATATCAGGGAGTAACTTAGGCTATATTTTATCCCGATATTCCCACGGGAACGGGGACTACGCGGGTAGGGCGACTGAAACCGAAGCGAGGGCAGGTTGCTAGTATATAGATAAACAAATTAAACATAGATCGATATGGAATGTTTACACATAAGGCTTTGTTGAATTCCTAAACAAACAACCTTGAATCTACATCATTATTGTATAGCTTAACAGATTGTACAGGATGATTTCAAGAAATACAATACTACTTAGCTTCGTAACGCCATAATTTTTTTCGTAAATATATTTTCTAAATTTCCGAAAATATAGTCTCCAATGGAAGAATCATTACAGCTTTGTCGGGAATGATTCGATAGTTTTGGTCGCGGCATTGTTAATGATGATTCAAAGAGAATACAAATTACTCATTATTGATTTCTGACAAAATTATAATTATCAAATTTTCAACCATACTAAACTATAGACAAAATTTTGTTTAGCTGTCATTTGCGTTTTGTTATTACATATCAAATGCGTTTTTTATACTACGTTTCATAGTGAATTGTATTCTGTTTGACAGTTTATGTCACGTCACACGGGAACATGATCGAACGGGATAAAAGAGTTATTGCCGAAATCTTGTAAACACCATTAAAAAAAGAAACGGGATAAAAAGTATCCCATGTCCGTCTACTGGTTCTAAACTACCTCCTCACCAATTTTTAGCTAAATCAGTACAGCTGTTTTTTGGCTTTCTTTTATATATATAGATTTCATCATTATCTCCGCTTATAAAAGTTACACTACTGGGCTCGAGCCTTGCGGGTGATCGGACCGGGGACTTTAGTCCGTCACCCGCAGAGAGGCTGAGCTCGCGACGGCGACCGACGTCCTGGGACAGGGATGTTGAGAGGTGAGGCTACCCGAAAGGGTATTCTTTTTTTTTTTTTTTTAATCTTTATTTATTTAGGAGCTTTTAGCCTCAAGGCCATGCCAGCTCCATCATACCCTAACCTTACATTAGCTGCCTAAGGTGAATCACCTTAGATTAATCCTATTTACTAACTTATAAACTAAAATGGCTGCATCAGAGAGAGGTTTTGATAAGATAGTTAAGAATACTCCAACATCTTTCACACTTATCTCAAAATTTTGTACCAAAGATTCCCTTAAACTTTTGGTTTGGACACATTCCACCAACAGGTGATGGACATCTTCAGGAGTGCCGCACTCTGAACAATTGGGAGTAGCACTTTTCCCCATCAGATGTCGAAACCTGTTGAGTGGAACATGTCCAGTACGAAGTCTATGAGCTATTACAACAATATTCCTATTCAAGTTCGTGTTGGCAAACCATGGAATTCGAGGTGGTTCACTTTGTAATGTTTTATACCATATACCTTTTGTTAACGATCTTTCATTAAAATATTCCTTCCATTCTTTGTAAATATTGTGTTTGTATTTAGTAATCAGCTCAAAATGGTTTGACACAACTTTAATGTTAGTTCCATCCGTCAGAGCTTTCTCTGCTAACCAGTCCGCCTTCTCATTCCCTGGTAGGCCAACATGTGATGACACCCATTGCAATATCAGTTCAATGTTACTATTTATAAGGTCGAGAATTTGTTTTATTATAACAAAAGCTATCGATGCACCTCTGTAGCCAGAGGCGCATCGAGCTATGTGTTGTAGAGCACTTCTACTATCAACAAAAATAACAACTTTATCAATCGATATTGTTTGAAGATATTTTAAGGCTTCTGATATTGCAATGAGTTCCACTGTCATTACACATATATCATTATTCAGAATTTTAAACATGCGATCTAATTTATGCTTGGGATCATAAAAGGCTGCTCCACAAGTCTTCTTTTTGGATCCATCTGTGTATATTTTCAACCAGTTATTATAGTTGTTATTGATTTCTTCCAATACTATAGTCCTAAGAAGATAGGAATCATAGGCATCTTTATTTAAGTTAATATTATCTAGGCGAACTCTTATTAACTTTTCTATATTTACATTTGAGATCCAAGTATCTAGCCCGAACATTTCTAAAGGATAACTTGATGTTAGCATTTCATTTCTTGTGCTATTGTATACAGTTACCAATAAAGGGAGTTTTTTATTCTGCCAATATCTTTGTTTAGTGTAATCCTTAAGCCTATTGAGTAAATCTATGGTAATATTATTTTTAATAGATTGGGTTCTTAAACAATACTTCGAAGCTAAAAATTTTCTTCTAAATGTCAGATTAGGGATGCACAATTCACTTTCCATGCAATGTATGGGCGTAGTACGTATAAAGCCGCCTATTATCCTCAAGGCTTGGTTTTGAACCTTGTCCAGTTTCGCTAAATTACTATTTCCACTATTATGATATAAAAAACTTGCGTAATCAATCCTACATCTAATTAATGACACGTACAATTTGCGAAGGTGTTTCGGGTGGACACCCCAGGTGGCGCCTGCTAATACTTTTAGTAAACTTAAAAAATTTTGAGTTTTCTCCCATGTTGCATTAATATGCTTACCCCAACGTAAGCTACAATCCAACCATAAACCGAGGTATTTAATGTTTTGATTTGAAATAATTGATGCTCCATTGATAGTGAGGTTTATTGAAAGGGTATTCCATCGGACTGACCACTGAGGACAAGGGACTCGGCACTGGTGGTCGATCCAACGACGAACGCGACGTGCGTACGGGTGGTTTATGGGCCCAAGCGCCGTCAATTCGTCGCCCCGGACGGAATGGACGGCGTGTGTGCTTACCATAGCCCACCCATAAATAAAAAAAAACTGGGCTCCAGCCTCCTTTACAATAGGTGGGAAATTGATTTACGCTGGTCAGACATGTTGGTATCCGTGTTCTCCTCCATCTTGCCCGTGGTTGTCGTAAAAGACGACTAAAGATATAATGGATATAACATCCGTGCAAAAGAAAAAGTACTCGAAACCAAATTCTGTGGCAACATGCCTGACCATCATGGTATAGCAGGTCATAGATCTTCCAATTCAGAGAGGAGTCTCCACCCCAGCAGTGTGTGTGTGATCTAAGATGACGGCAACGATGAATGTCAAAAGTGCAGTTTCATTTTTTTTTCGATTTTATTATTTATTTCTATGGGTCTCATGCTGCGGGTGAGTGGACCGGGGATTTTAGTCCATCATCCGCAGATAGGCTGATCGCATGACGGCCGCGGACGTATTCTGTCAGGCTAGCAAGGTATTCTGTCGGGTCGATCACTAAGGACAAGAAACTCGGCACTGGTGATCGGCTCAATGACGAAGAAGAGGGTTTACAGTGGGTTATAGGCCCGCGTGCCGTCCTTTCGTCGCCCCGGATGGAATGGACGGCGTGCGAGCGGTTAAGACTACCAAAAAAAAAGTGTCTCATGCTGCTGCTGCCTGCCTCCGTTTCCCCAAAAAAAGAAATATGATTGAATCTAGAACACTCGACAAAGAAGATTGCAATTTAGACCACCGTGTCAGTCATATATTAAAATACTGAGCTTGTACTTATTAAACAGTCTAAGATTTTTATTTTTAATTTATTGTGCATGGAATACCCGTGCATATTGCATGCATACGCCTCGCCATATCATGTGATATGTCATTGAATGCTATGAGGTATTCTTCGTGTTCCATTAAGCTTGGTTCATTATACAAATTATGGGGTCCCACAGTTCTCGAGTGGCGTTCTTGTCACCATCTGAGGTGTGAACTACTACTATATATAGAGTTATAAACGTATAGAGAAGAAATTAAATTTATATTTTTCTAAGGACAACGGCCCTGGACTAAGGAAATAATTCTTGTATTGCTTGACTTTACAAACATAGATTTCACGGACATAAATTACATCCAAAATCAGAACAATAATTTGTTGATCGCACAATGTATTGGCCTGCGTGGGTATCAAAATAATTGACATTTACATTTAAAGAATTACCTTCAGCTCTATTTAAACGAAAATTAAAATTGTGACTAATAGAAAAAAGCTTTTATTCCTTAAATGAATATATGACACATATGTAAATATCTAATGCTGTGTGGTAGCGGCTTCGAATACTACCAACCCTTGCTTTGCTCGTGGGTGTCGTAAAAGACGACTAAGAGCCTAGATTGACCCGGACCAACTCCATCAACATCATTTGGATCAACGATTACATTCCCAAGGAGGGTTGACGTCAGCCAGGCGGCCGGTCATAAAAGTCATTGCCGAAACTTTTTGCAATATGTCAAAACAGATGACATATTGCGTCGACCCCAAGTAATTGGGATAAGAGCAAGATGATGATGATGATGTAAATATCTAATAATTTCTATATATTCTGTAATTGAATAATGTTAAAAAAAACAATAACACCATTGTTATGGTAGAGTGTAATGGCACTACAATTTTATTGACCATCACCATGTAACCACACTTGTAGTGAATAAATGAATTTGAATTTGACACTAGAGGTTGGTATCTTTGAACCTGATGCCGCCCTACCTAGCCGAGTCTGTCATTATAATGACAAACGAGTAGGGCTTTTTCATACTCACATGATTATTAATAAGCATAGGTATGCTTAAAAACCAGTTTAAACATATTTGGTCTACCTGTCCGTTTGTTCCGGAAAATCTTCCAAACGGCTTAACCGAATTTGATAGTGCTTTACAACTCGTTAGCTGTCTATATAAGGTGTAACTTAGGGTATTTTTCCTTTCAGAAAAACCAGTCTTTCACAGAAACTAACTCGAGGCTTCATGGATTGCTGTCGCGTATCGTAATAATTTAGGGAATATTGGAGATTTAAATTATGGGGGCAAAGCGACTGAAGCCGAATCAAAACGAGGACATGTTACTAATCAATAAATAAGTTCCATGCGCCGACAGGATTAGAATAAAGTTATTCCCATCCTTTTACTTGTTTGTGGGAATCGCCAAAATCGTCTCAGGATTTCACCAGGAGAGTGGGCAGCAGGGCTCTCTCTGGGCAAGAAGCTTCTATAAGCTGTTATCAGCTCACTGCTATCGCCCATCCGCCTGCTAAGCATGGCGATTATTACGCTACCTCCTCATCTGTGAAAGAGGCCTAGTTTTAACAGTGGACAGTGAAAATTTGAATGATGAATAAATTGTCAAAAATTCGCCTCTATTCTTTATAGCTCTATATCGCAAATAACGCATTGGATTCAAAAGCCGAAGAGGTGTGAAAGAGGGTTCCTATTCTCTTTGTCAACTCATAATAGGCATTGTAGAGATCTGTCACGGCGGCCCCAACCACCAGTCCGATTTGATCCATGCATCCGCATTCATTCACCCCTCGTTTATACAAAATATTGATCTGATAGAGGAGGGTGGAAGCTCATGATATTATAGCCAAGATATTCTATATATCATACATGTAGATTATTATTTTCAAAGTTAGAAACCTCTTTTTGTTTTAAGTGTTAGGGGATTCGAGTTGAGGGAAATGTTTTAATGAATGCGTGTCTATGATTTTTTTTTATCTATTACTTAAATTGATTATTGAAATAAAGTAGAAATTATTATAACATTTTCCATATGGTGACGGAGTAAGAATACAATTCACCACCTTTTCTCCGGTGGGTATCGTAGAAGACAACTAATGGATTAAATATGTATGTAGTATGCAAGAGAAGGAAGCACAACAACCTGTCTGATCAGAATGGTATAGTAAGGTCAATTTCCCTCCTATTGTGGAGGAGGCTTGAGCCCAGCAGTGGGACGTATATGAGCCGGAATGATAATGATATTATAAGAAGTTTTGCGTTTTTGCCGTCTTATAGTAGTCATGGATAGTACCTCTGTACTATACAGATAACGTATACACAAGAGGAGGAAACCTCCAAATAAAACCCTCGCCTGTCTGACCAGCGTGGTGTCATCATCACCATCATCTTGCTCTTATACCAATTACTTGGGGTCGATGCAATATGTCATCCTCTTCCATACGGTCCTATCAGACGTCATCTCTTGTTTATTTTTTTAAAGGGTGGGCCATAGTCAGCGCACCCGCCGCCCGGATCCGTCCGGGACGACAGAGGGGCGGCGCGCGGCCCCATGAGGCCATGACTCACCCGTGACACGTCGCCTTCGTCATAGAGCCGACCACCGTATCGTTGGGCCGACCACCGGTCAGACGTCATCTCTGCAGTCAATCTCAGACTATCCACGTCATGCCTCACGCAGTCTATCCATCTTTTCCTCGGTCTTCTTTACCGTTAAAGCTTTCAACATTCATTCACTTTTCTCACAACATTACTTTCATTCCGCCTCATCACATGTCCATACTGTTAACATTTTAAAAGTATTGTTCTTGATTGTATCATGATTTTATTTTTTCCAATTGAAGGTAGATTATTTTACTTGACACGGCTGCCACAAGAGCGGCACTGTAGGAGGTGATGTAAGACAAGCGGCAGCCGTGTTCAGTCAGTCGATCGGTAACAACAGCCGTGAAATAGTCTAGCTAAGCTAAGGTTGTATTCCGAGTATTGGAATGTCGTGTTAGACATTCAATTATTGTTCGTTTAGTGTAATGGTGATTATATGTGATAAATAAATGAATTTGAATGTGATATATTTTTTTTTATTGCCAACGGTGGCAAAAGAGCAAACAGTACACCTGATGGTAAGTGTTGCTGCCGCTCATGGACCCTTACAAGGCCGCTGCCCACCGCGACGAAAGTGAAGGGAGTACGAATGTGTGCATCGAGGATCGGTGACACCAAGGGCATCACCAATACCCTCCACACGCAAACACCCTCAAAAAGTTGGGCTCCCGGCTCTCTCGCTCACCGAACGAAGGGCAATAACAAATTGCTACTACTCAGACGTCAATTTTCTGCTCAGTGTGGTACTACCCCGGACGGACCGGCCCGCGGCTCTAGACAGATAACTGTCGATAGTGTGGTCCTACCACTCTTATGTCCGTGGTTTATTGGTAAGATTAAATAATATTTAATACTAGTCCGCGAAAGTGTAATCAAGGTGAGTCTAACAATACCATGTCAGCCGTTCATTCCTTAACTTTTCCGTCACTGGCGCAACTTTCAAACTTCCTCTAATATGTTCATTCCTCACTTTATCCATTCTTGTCACACCACACATCCATCTCAATATTCGCATCTCCGCTACATGCAGTCGTCTCGCATCCCTCGCATCCGTGGTATATGAGGTTAAATTCTATCCCCCTGTGGAGGTTCGAAATCGATATAGAATAAAACGAGGCTCGAGATACGTTAAATTATACCTATTACTCATAATTAGTATTTATTGTTGTATTTTTTACGACAGCCATGAATGATATTACAAATGATAATGAGTTTGTATGTTCGTTTCACATCTAAACCACTAGATTGCCCTTTAAAAACTCTTCCATCAATGGTTCCATTAACAGCGAGTAACATAGGCTATACTTTATCCTCATATTTCTACGGAAACGGACACTGCGTGGATGAGACTGCGGGGAATTGTTGGAATTAAAAAAAAAAGCTTTCCCCAATGGAAATCTACATTATCAACGAGTAACATATTATCCTCGTATTCCCATGAAAGTGGGCGTTATTAGGCTCAAACCATTGGCATTTGTTGGTCAAAAATATTTTGACTATTACATTTTTTTCATTCCTTGTGGTGAAAGAGTAAGAATAAAATGAATAGGGACATAATATGGTAGGACCACACTGTTGACAGTTGTTTGTCTACAGCCGCGGACCAGTTCGTCAGGGGTAGTACCATATTGTCGCAGAAAATCGACATCCGAGTAGTAGCAATTTGTTAGAGGGTTTTGGCGTGTGGTAGGTTTTGGTAATGCCTTTAATATCACACTACCTTTACTTTCTTCACGGTAGGCAGCGGCCTTGCAAAGGTTCATAAGTGGCAGCAACACTTACCATCAGGTGTACTCGTTTGCCACCGTTTGATATAAAAAAAAACTTGCGTGGTATAGTAAGTTAATTTCCCTCCTATTGTGGAGGAGGTTCGAACCCAGCAGTGGTTTTATGTGCTGAGATGACGACAACGACATTTTTTAACGTCAAATCAATCGGTAAAAGAGGTATTCCAATATTATTTATTGTAAATCACCATAAATCTTTTCGTAATAATTGTAATAGGTCTGCACCTAATGGAGTGAAGTGGAGTGATTAAAAACCTAATTTACTTGTACCGTCACCTAATCCTGAGAGAGTGCTTAAAGTGGATAAGGGTCAGATCAGACTGCGTTATCTATACATATATATATATATATTTATTATATACTAGCAGACCCGGCCACGCGTTGCTGTGGCTAATGTTTTTGTTATATTACATATTATTAAACTATTTAAGTGGAACTGTAGGAGAACATCTGTCATGGAGGTAGTCATATTTTTTTACAAACGGCATCTATGTAAAAAAGCAAGCTAAAATCGTATATGACCCGTTTGTAGGTTTGACATACCATCGCCATCTATTAATTAATTACTCCATCTAGTCAACAGATATCGCCGTCTGTTAAAATCGTTTGGAGTTAACAGATAATTGTGAATGACAAATAATAGACAAATAATTTGCAATCCGTGTGGTGACGGAGTAAGAATACAATTCACCACTCCCTATCTTACCCGTGGATATCGTATAAGACGACTATGGGATATAATGTGCACATAACATCTGTGCAAGAGAAGGAAAACTCGAAATGAAACCCTATACCAACATGTCTGACCACCATGGTATAGTAGGTCAAATTTCCTCCCATTGTGGAGGAGGCCCGAGCCCAACAGTGGGACGTATGTGGGCTGCGATGATGATGATGAATTTGCAATAAAATAATATTGCGACTATAAATTAAGATGTAAGCTATCCTATCTTTCAAGTTGGATCAAACTGCACACGGTGTGCAAATTTGATTAAAATCGGTTAAGTAGTTTAGGAGTCCATCGCGGACAAACAACGTGACACGTAATTTATATATATTAAGATATATAGGTATTTACAAATAAATAAAATTGAAGTGTCTGTTTGTAATGTCAAAATAATACGTTTTCGGTTTTTATCATGCTGACACGATTATATACACGATACTTGTGCCTAAAATACAGATCTTTTTGTCTGTTTGTTGCAGGTAAAATATTTCACTAACAGGTACCTGTCTATATAAGGAGTAACTTAGGCTATTTTCCCCCTTAAGAAACCCCTATAAAATTCTGCCCGGTCAGAGAATCGAACCCGAGGCCTCATGGATTGCAGTTGCGTATCGTAATATTTTAGAAGGTATTGGCGAATTAAATTTCGTGAGAAACATCTAGTAAGAAACTCGGGGAAATCATATTTTTTAAAATTATCACCATTTAAAATATAATAAAATTTTACAATCATTTACGGGTCCAACTGTTGGTTTTGAGCGTCCACCAAAATAGGAGGGAAATTAACCTACTATACCGCTGGTCTGCCTTCTTGTCGATTAGTCGTCTTTTACGACACCTACTGGAAATATAGGGGGTGGTCAATTGTATTCATATTCCGTCACTATACAGAAAAGGTTTAGGCAACAATTACCATTTAGGATCAGATGCTTAATGCTCAGTCTACCACCTAAGAAAAGTTTATGACTAGCAATTACCATTTATCATTAGATGGTCAGCTTACTATTCTAACACCAAAGAAAAAAAAATACTAAACTCTAAACAAAATGTATACCAGTATGAGGTAGCCTTTAGAACCTTGAATCTAAGTAATTAGAAATTAATTTGCACTCCTTCCTTACCTTAGAATATAGTCTATCTTATCTTTCTTCGATGTCTACCGTTTTAGTTAATTTAAATAAGTTTTTAATTTACAAAAGATTCCTTTTATTTAGTGAAACATTTAAATAATGATTTCTGATGTTTACGCATATATTACATTGTGAATTAAACGACTTTTTTTTTACTATATTTTCCGTGTGATGACGGAGTAAGAATACAAATCACCACTCTCTATCTTGTCCGTGGATGTCGTAAAACACGACTAAGGGATATCATTCGCATAAAAACTATGTAAGAGAAGGGCAACTCGAAATAAAATCCTATACCAACCTGTCTGACCAGTATAGTATAGTAAGTCAATTTCTCTACTACTGTGGAGAGGGCTCGAGCCCAACAATGGGACGTATATGAGCTGAAATGGTGAAATAATAAAATAAAACTATTTTACGGATTTTATCGTATTTTATTTTTGATTTCCCAACGTTTTGAACAATTTATAGAGTGCATAATCACGCGTATGACAATGACGTCAACAGTCCGCCCGTGACCATGATCGCTGTAAAAGATTTACAACGTTGAGAGCTTTAAAGCTTCTCAAGGTGTGGCGATTGAATAAGAATGCAATTGTGACCATTTATTTGCTCAAAGAAAGCATGTGTGGTAGCGGCTATTTGTATCTGTAACGGTTATACGCCCAGTCGAGCAAAAATGCAAGCAACACAGCCGTAACATACTATTCTCGAAGCAATTTAGGCCATTTTTAATCCCCCCCTATAACTTCCTTATGAATACAATTAGGAGATTGAACGTTTAGTAACGCAGCAGGCATTGTATACACACGATATATTTCAAATTTCATTCAATTTCATCCAATAAAACGTTTAAGAATTATAACTAGTCAAAATTTCGTAATTTTGTCACTCACTGACTGACCGATCATCAATATTATTAAGGCACTTGCAGCAGACATAGAAGCTACAAATTTAAAATACAATTAGTGTTTAGTGTATAAATGAAGGAAAAATTATAAAACGTTGTAATTTTTGTCCCGTCTTCGAGATACACTAACTGCATACATAATTTTGTAATCCTATATAAATATATAGGATTACAAAGTTACATTTGCAGTTAATGAAACTGGATTAGAACACAATTATTATATACATATTCCGTGTGGACGGAGTAAGAATATAATTTACCAATCCCTATCATGCCCGCGGATGTTGTAAAAGACGACTAAGGGATATAATATGCACATAAGATTAAGCAAAATCCGGCGGGAAATTGTAGGATTATCAGAAACCTGCTTCTACGTTGGGAAGATCATCCGTCCTGAGGCGGTATAGGGTTTATCGATCGTAAGTCTATCGTGTACAATGTGGAAAGGATCAGTGAGTCAAGTGATCAAGACAGTGAGTCAACAAGCGTAACGTACCAGAATTACAAAGAAATATTCTTTGAAGGTCATACAGGTTTACTCACCGACCTTAGCATACTCCAACGGTGAGCTGGAGACCTATTCTTTTGATAGGTTATAGTCATTTTACCCGCGTAGTTACCGTTCCCGTGCGAAAACCGGGATAAAATATAGCCTAGTTTACGCCCTGATATTATAGCTTTCCATTGGTGAAAGAATTTTTGAAATCGGTCCAGCCGTTTTGAAGATTACCCGGAACAAACAGGCAGACAGACAAAAATTTTTTTAATCTGTATTTTAGGCATAGGTGTCGTGCAAATAACCATGTGAGCATGAAAAAAGTCTTATTATTTTGACATTACAAACATACACTCCAATTTTATTTATTGGTATAGATGTCACTGGATTGCAACGTTTATTATTACTATATGGCCTCCATAACAAAAACTCTGTCAAAAAAGAAGAAAAAGTATATCACAACGTCAATTACAAGATTTTTTCAACTATTTTTTCGTGACATTGTCACGCACAAATCGAGCAAAAATGTAGGTGTGTCGTTTAAATTTTCCAACCATCCCATTTAAATAATAACAATGATGAAAAAAATAATAACAATAATGAAAAAAATATATAATAAACGTAAACAACCATAAAGAATAAACAAAAAAAAAATACAAATTCCTATTAATAACATAATATTTTTTTGGCAGACATTAATTCAAATTTCAGGCATTAAATTCTAAATATGTTTAAAGACGAAGATGGTAAGCTTTTAAGATAATTATATTACGTCCACTGCTGGACGTAGGCCTCCCTCATGTTACGCTACAATGTGCGGTCCTGTGCCGCCTGCATCCAATGACGCCCAGCAGCTTTCACTAGGTCATTGGTCCACCTAGTGTGGGGGCGCCTACACTGCGTCGTCCGATACATGGTCGCCACTCGAGAACCTTTCTTCCCCAGCGGTTGTCGGTTCGTCGAGCGATGTGGCCTGCCCATTGCCACTTCAGCGTGCTAATTCTTCGTGCTATGTCGGTTACACCCATTCTTCTGCGGATTTCCGGATTCTATCTCATAGAGAAATCCCGAGCATAGCCCGCTCCATAGCACGCTGAGCGACTTTAAGCCTTGTTATGTGGTCTACATTTAGGGACCACGTTTCCGTGCCGTAAGTCATCACTGGTAACACACACTGGTCGTAGACCTGTGTTTTCAGATACTGAGGTATGTTGGACGAGAAGATCCTCTTAAGTGCCCGTTTATTTCTTTACCACACGGAAAGATATGGTGATAGAATTATTGGTGGTATGACAACACTATTGACACTGCTGAGAGTTGTATGTCTACAGCCACAGCCCGGTCCGTCCGGGGTAGTACATCACTTTCGCAGAAAATCGATGTCTGAGTAGTAGTAATTTATTACTGCGCTTCGTTCGATGAACGAGAGAGCCGAAAGCCCAACTTTCTGAAGGTGTATGCGTGTGGTGGGTTTTGGTGATGCCTTTACTTTTACCGAAGCTCACTTCACGCTTTCACATTTCCTTCACTTTCTTCACGGTAGGCAACAGCCTAGCAAAGGTTCATGAACGGCAGCAACTCTTACCATCAGGTGACATGTTTGCTCGTTTGCCACCGTTAGCAATAAATAAAGTTGTCAGTTGTCTGTTCACAGCCGCGCGCCAGTTTGTTCGGCATAGTACCGTATTCTCGCAGAAAATCGATGTCTGAGTAGTAGCGATTTGTTACTGCGTTTCGTTCGGTGATTGAAAGAGCCGGTAGCTCAGCTTTCTAAGAATGTTTGTGTGTGGTATGTTTGTGAGATGCCTTTACTATCAACGAACCTCATTGCATCCATTCCTATTCCCTTCCCTTACTTCACGATAGGTAGCTGTCTAGCAAAGGTCTATGAACGGGAGCATTACTTATTAGCAGGTGTACTGTTTGCTCGTTTGCCACCGTTTGCAAATAAAAAAAATTGAGTATACCCCTTACTGCATCATATTGTTTGATATTGTCTTCTTAATAACATGATTTATTTGAATGTTATAGAAAACGAGGATGACGGAGCTGCAGGTCAGACGAGATATCCAGTTATGCCATCGCTGGTGGCGCTGCAGCAGATGAGGAACCGTCTTCATCTTGCATATTTAGGCAAGAAATTAATGAAATGGTCCGCCATTGCTACCGGCAAAGCATTACGTCAACTCGCAGAAGAGATTAACGAGTGAGTGATTTATTTCAAAAATTCGATGTGGTGACGGAGTAAGAATTCAATTCACCACCACATTACCTTTGTGAAATTGCATGAGACTGTCACCATTAGTAGTGGTAGGATTACACTGTCGACAGTTATCTGTCTACAGCCGCGGGCCGGTCCGTCCGGGGTGGTACCACGCTCTCACAGAAAATCGACGTCCGAGTAGTAGCATTTTGTTACTGCGCTTCGTTCGGTGAGCGAGAGAGCCGCAGCCCAACTTTCTGAGGGTGTTCGCGTGTGGAGGGTTTTGGTGGTGCCCTTGGTATCACCGAGCCTCAATGCACGCATTCACACTCCCTTCATTCTCTTCGCGGTAGGCAGCGGCCTTGTAAAGGTCCATGAGCGGCAGCAACACTTACCATCAGATCTACTATTTGCTCGTTTGCCACTTTTTGCAATAAAAAAAAAAAACATGTTTTGTTTTGTGGTTATTATTACCCTACTTAGTGGGAAGGTCACTTAGTGGACATATCCAGAAGCGGCTTGCATAGACTAATGAATGAGGATTTTTTTCTGCAGTAGATTGGTATTATTCGTGTGGTGACGGAGTAAGAATATTATTCACCACTCCTTTTTTGCCCTTGGGTGTCGTAAAATACGACTAAGGGATTAAAATGCATATGACATCTATGTAAGAGAACGTTTGACTTGCGTGGTATTGTAGGTCAATTGCCCTCCTATGGTGGAGGAGGCTCGAACCCAAGAGTGGGACAAATGTGAACTGAAATGATGATGATGATGATGATGATGATGAAATGAATATTAATTGATTTATTTTTCTGCAGAACGTATGAGAATTATTCTGAAATTATCAGTTCTGCATTCATGCAGCTCGCCAGGGCAAGGTACTTCTTGCCAAGGATGAACGATGACGTGCTAGAAAATGTTAGTAACAAGGTGAGTAAAGTTTTATAATCCAAAATAGGAAATTTATATTTTGTGAGTCCATAAAATCAAAAAAGGAAGCCGTCGCTCAGGACGCCTGGCAGATGTGAAACATCAAAATTATTTTGTACAAGTATATATGCATAAAAGAATAGATTACGATACGGAACTAATATGGCATAAAGTATCAATAAAATATTAAGATTTTTTTCCAGAAAATGATGATTTTTATTCAATAAAAATTATTTTTATCACTATACACTATAGATATGTGTTTAGATTAATAATTTATTTTGAACTCACTAGATGGCGTTGCACAAAATTCTAAAACAGGTTATGGTTTCGCTACACAAATATACATATCAAACCGTTAGGGGTTAACGCCATGGCAACGATTAGGTTCGCCTATATGTTTCACATCCAAAATGGGATATTTCTAAAATAAATAGAATTGAAGTGTCTGCTTGTAATATCAAAATAGTAGGTTTATTTCATACTCACATGGTTATTTACGTGATGTCTATGATTGAAAAAATATAATAGTTCGAAAAAATTAAAAAAATACGCTTAAATCGCTAATCCTGATTATCCTAGTAAGAATAACGGTTCAAACTGTTTAAGATATTGAATTGTCATCGGTCCTTAGTAAGTATGCCAAATTTCGAGTTAATCCGTCATTTTAAAGGGGATCAAAATCATGTTCAAAGGTTCCGTTACATAGTAACATACTAACATACATACGTCTGAAGCTAATAAAAGCGTATTAATCAGTTAAAACACTTTTTGTCTATGTCTATCTATTTACTCCGGGTAATTTTGGCTCCTGGACTAATTTTAATAATATTTTACTACCAGATACCTATTTCTATAAGGAGTAATTTAGGCTGTTTTTCCTTAAGAAACCCTTATGAAATATTGCTTGGTAATTAAGCTGTAATCGCGTATCGTAATATTTTAAAAGATATTCGATATTGGACGACTGAAGCTGAAGCGAAGCCGGATTGCTTGTAATCCATAAAAAAATCTATGGGGATTATAGACTGAAACCATCCAACCATTGTGTCCACAATCAGTTTCATTTCAAAGGCCTTTGAATGGCAATAATGCAATTTTTGCCTTTCAAGCAGCGTGCGGGAAACTGAAGAGGAGCTCTTCTTCAGTTTCTGAAAACAGTGTGTGTTACCAGTGATGATTTAGGGCACGGAAACGTGGTTTCTAAATGTAGGCCTCATAACCAAGCTGAAAGTCGCTCAGCGTACTATGAAACGGGCTATGCTCGGGATTTCTCTGCGTAATATAATATAAGCAGTAGGTTTCTCAGCGTAATTATAGTAGATCAATATCTCTCCCATAGTGGAAGGGGCCCGAGCCCCATAGTGAAACATATATGAGCTGAGAAGGTGGTGATAAAAATTCATTGACACGTACTTTTATGGATTAAATTTTAATAAATTAATCAAAAGTCGCCTTTAAAAATTTAATTTTAATTATATCTCGTCTAGAGATTGCAAACCGGGCCCGGTGCCCATTTAGGCACCCACCGGTCCCGGCCATTTTACCGGGCCCGGTCACCGGACCCGGTAAGAGCGGCCAGCTTTTTAAGATCATTCTTTCAGACTGAAAAATAATTGTTTTGCCTTATGCAAATTAGAATATACTTTTTGTTTTGTTATAATATATTTATAAAGCCACGTAACGCAATCAATTTTATGTTACATTTTATTAGTTAAGACTATACAAGTTTGATTTTTTACAGTTACAATACAGCGTAGCCTATAAGATTTCACTTTTTGCTTAGTAATAGTAACACTAGCTAGTCTTAATAACCAAAGTTTAAGAAATAATACATACTTTACTTTTAGCATTAAAAATTTGTTTTGTTTATAGCAAAGCTACCATAGTTCATCTATCAATCTAATCTGTTGTTATGACACGTTTAGTACTTTAAGCTGCGTTATTAGTTTCTTATTTTAATACTATATTTTCAAATAGACACTATAAGGAGTAAAGAGAAAGATTTACTTGTTTAAACTTATAAAAATTAACAATTACTAATGTTACTTTTCCGTCCTTAAGTAAAGGTAATCAATTATGTATTAAGTGTGATTTTGAGACTTGAGTGAGACTGATTATTGTGATGTGAACTGTTCATAAAGTCCAGTTTAAAATAAATATTAACCTTGAATCATCGTCTTTTTCCATTCATATATTCATTTTCATAAAATACTTTAAAGGTTTCATCGCTATTACAACCCGGCCGGGCCCAGCGGATCCGGCCGGGTTTGCGATGAATGCAACCAGGCCCGGCCGGGTTGAGAAACATACCGGGTTGCAATCTCTAATCTCGTCTCAGCTCATAAACGTCCCACTGGTGGGCTCGAGTCTCCTCCTCAATAGGAGGAAAATTAACCTACTTATACCACGCTAGTCAGATATGTGGTTGTGGGATTTTATTTCGAGTTTCCCATCAAATGTTATATGTATATTGTATCCCTTGTTCGTATTTTACGACATCCAAGGCTGAGATAGGGAGTGGTGAATTGTATTCTTACTTCATCACACAGAATATAATTATATTTACTAATATAAAATAATATAATAATTTATCAAAAAATTGTATACGCCCCCGGGTGGGCTCGAACCACCAACCTTTCGGTTAACAGCCGAACGCGCTAGCCGATTGCGCCACGGAGGCTATTGCTATGCGTGACGAAAATACATACCACATTCCTTGGCCTTAAAAGTATCTTAATTTTTATATTATTTTATTATTAAAATTTTGGCAACGGAACTATCAATTAAAATCAAATTACAAAATTTCATCAAATAATATAGTTTTTCATATTGAGTTGCTTATTTCGCACTATTCCTGTAAAAAAGACGTACATACACTTGCGCCCAAAATGTTTTATTGCGCGAATAAAGTGAGCATTATGGTTTATACCTTCTGTCAAAATCTCGTGAAGCTATCGACAAAACTAAAGGAATAAATGGAAAAATACTATAATTTTGCGATCTTAGAAAACATAAAAATTCCAGGTTTTTTTTTTTAATAGAGGTATGCATATTTACATTTATACGCTTTGTAATATTATCCCGTTCATAAAGTAATAATTATGTTTACGTAAATTTTAAAGGAAAATTTACAAGAAAATTTATAACGCAAGTATACTTAAATACTTGTTCCAGCATTGTACAATCTAGGAATTATGTGTAATTCTAATTAATTATTTCTTCTACGAAACTTTTAGGTGACAATTTATGTGTAATTATTGTTACATACATACTTTTCATTTGTTTTATTTTCCGTTAAAGAACAACGTGGTTATACTTACAATGCTGGATTACAATGAAATTAAAAAAAGAATATAGCCGTAAGTAGATTTAAATAAGTTCATATATTTGAAAATACATGGCGGAAAAGCAATAATTAAACTTATACCTGCGTTTCGTGGAATACAGAAGTAACAGTATTTTTTTTAGATTATCTCGAAGTACATTAAGCTGTTCCCAAATTAAAAAACAGGTGTAGTTGAAGGCAACTGTGACCTACGATTTTCTCTTTGAAACATATTTCTAGAACTCATAATTAAAAATATAGGCAATTTTTTCAAGCTCCTGAAAAGTTTGCGAAAATCATTTATTTCTTTCTTCCAGGAATAGTACGATTTGTAGTCACTGTTAATAAGTAGCTATCAATAATTGGGCGCTGACAACTAAATTAACAATCCCTCAGTGAATTTGGGCAAGTATGTAAACACAAAATAAATTTTTGAGAGCCGGCAGCCTAACTTTCTGAGGGTATTTGCGTATGGTGAGTTTGGTGATGCCTTTAGTTTCTCCAAACCTCTTTTCACGTATTCATACTCTCTTCATTTTCTTCACGGTAGGCAGCGGCCTAGCAAAGGTCCATGAGCTATAGTAACACTTACCATCAGGTGTGCTGTTAGCTCGTTTGCCACCGTTTGCAATATAATATGATTTATAATTATGATATTTAACAAAAAAAAAATCCGACTTCAAACAATAAACTAAAAACGTTAAAATTGCCTATAAAATTTTAAGAATTCCACATATTTCTCAAGGATACCATCATCAGATCCTAACCTGATGACTATGAGACCACCTGGGAAGTATACCCTATCAAACAAAAAAAGAATTTTGCAAATCGGTCCAGGCGTCTTTGAGTAATCGGTGAACAAACATAAAAAAAAGGTTCCGAGTTCCTTGACTTCCGTGGCCGGCCAAACGGAGTACCTTATGGGGTACCCTGCTTTTTCGACGTTCCGAGAAAGAGATCGATTGCCGTCGTGCGGTCAGCCTCTCTGCGGGTGGCAGACTAATCCCTTGTCCGGTCACCTGCTGCCTCGGTTAGGGTGGTTTCAGACCAAGGTACTCGAGCCGCCCGAGTCGCCGGCGCCGGACGGTGTCGTCGTGGAGGCGTTCCTCCCGCGCACCGTCCGCCGCCTCCTTCCTCGAGATGAATGCGACGACGACCACGTCCCATATGAATTTCTAAGTAAAAGTTTGTCCATGAAGGGCCACTTGGCAAAGTTTTGTGCAAACAATAGAATTGGCACTTGGCATATTTCAAAAGAATACTTCATGCCTCCGTGGCGCAATGGCTAGCGCGTTCGGCTGTTAACCGAAAGGTTAACAGCCGAACGCGCCGAAGGTAACAACAAATCTCAAAATAATAAATAAGTAATTCAAGTAAAGCAGCTGACAGAACTGTTGAACATAAAAAAACAAGATTCGCCCCCGGGTGGGCTCGAACCACCAACCTTTCGGTTAACAGCCGAACGCGCTAACCATTGCGCCACGGAGGCATGGAACCAGTTATCTAAATAAATCAATTATGTTATTTTTATAGCCTATAACATCTTTGTCGGTTGCCGAGGCCGCCGCTGCCTGGACCGGGGAATAATCCGTCACCCGCAGAGACGTTGACCGCGTGAGGGCGGCCGACCTCCCGAGCGTTAGGGGGGAACAGCACCCCAAAGGATATTCCGCGGAGCTAAGCATGGACGACAAGAAACTTGGGACCAATGGTCGGCCCAATGGCAAAGGAGAGGGAATACGGTGGGTTATTGGACTGCTTTCCACCCTTTCTTCACCCTGGAAGGAATGAACAGCGTGTGTGCTGACCACAGCCCACGTAAAGAAAGGGCTTTGTGCTCCCCTCTCCAATTCGTGTCTGAACTCGAGCACTCCTGGGAATAGCTTTTGACACAAGTTCGCGCGTTCACTGCAAACATGGACCCGTTTGTCACTACGCCTCAGTTTCAAAGAGTATCGCCAAATTGTCGAAATTATTGGATTTTGGGCCTGGAAATATTAAGCAAATTTCAGTTTGGGAGTCATTCGGAGGATAAAATTAAATTGGCAAGCGAAAAGCTAGGCATCCTGAACAGAACCAGGCGAGACTTCACTCCGAAGCAGATTCTTATACTACGAATATATTCATCCTCATGTGAAGTATTACTCACATCTCTGGGCAAGGGCGTTTGACCCCTCGCAAAGACGTGCTGTTCGAATTGTCGATAATTCCAATCTCACAGACAGAATGGTATCACTGGAGAGGCGAAAAGACTTCAGGCCATTCTTTGTATTCTACCGGGTCTTTCATGGGGGAGTGCTATGAGGAACTATTTGACTTGGTACCATAGTCAACGTTTTATCAACGTACAGAGGTAGAAGAAGACACTGCTGCATGGTTCATCCATTTCACTTAGAAACAATATGATCTTTAACAGTAGGTGCGTTTTCAGCGACGAATTTTCCCATGTACTTGTAGGTTGTGGAATAAACTACCCGCTGCTGTTACCCGCTGCTGTAGTTTTTTACAATTTTGCGATTATAGTGTTTTAGCCTTTCCTGGGGAGGCCTATTTCTCATAGTGATGCGTGAAGATTTATGGATGGATGGATAGAATAATAATGAGTTTGCTAATAGAACAATGAGGTAGGGATGTGAAAAAATAATCGATTTTTATAATAATCGATTATTACAATCGATTATTAAAATAAATAAAATCGATTGCCTAAAAAAAGGTCATCACGATACTGCGTGTAGTGTTTCGTACTATATTAGAAAATAAAGCACACATTTCCTAAAAAAGAAAAACAAAAAAGTCATCATAATCCTGTTGGGAGAAAAAATCGATTATTTATTTTTAATTAATCGATTATTTTATAATCGATTTATTTTAAAGAACAAAAATCGATTATTTAAAAATCGATAATTTTCCCTCCAAGTCAAATCCCTACAATGAGGCATTATGTAGCAAAAATAGCTGACCCAACAGACGTTCTGTTCAAATCTAAAAAGAATGAAAAAGAAAGTCTCTTTGAAATCGTTCGCAGCGCCTTCTACTAAGGAATTCAATTACAAACACACGAGCAGAAGATTTATATAAGTACTAGTTGATTAGTTGATCGATAGCAGCGCCACCTACTGGTTCCAATTATTATTAATCTTAACCATTCTCATATATGTATATCGGCACAGTCACAAAAAATCATCAAACTCGGTCTAGCCGTTTATAATGAGTCCAATTACAAACACACGAGCAGAAGATTTATATAAGTATACGTAGTTAGTACAAGCATTACTTACAGGATCCAATTGTAAATCTAAACCATTCTCAAATCCCCTTGAGCCCACAAAATTTCATCAACATTGGTCCGGCCGTTTAGGAGGAGTTCAGTGACATACACACGTACACAAGAAATTCATATATAAAGACTAACTGACCCAACAGACGTTGACCGCGGGTTGAGAGCCTTCCGCTCGCCCATTGACCGCGTTAAGCTGTCAAGGTCATCTGCGACCAACAGCTACACACACAACATAAAAAAAAAACAACAGACGTTGTTTTGTTCAAATAAAATAAAAGGAATTGTGCTTGAAATCGACAGCAACGCCACCTATCGGGTCTAATTGTGAATCTAAATCATTCTCAAATCCCCTTAGACACGAAAAAAAATTCATCAACATCGGTCCGGCCGTTTAGGAAAAGTTCATTGACATCACAAGAAATATATAGGTAAACTAGCAACCCGCCCTCGCTTCGCTTCGGTTATAGTCGTTTTACCCGCGTAGTTTCCGTTCCCATAGGAATACCGGGATAAAATATAGCCTAGTTTACGCCCTGATATTATAGCTTTCCATTGGTGAAAGAATTTTTGAAATCGGTCCAGCCGTTTTGAAGTTTACCCGGAACAAACAGACAGACAGACAGACAAAAATTTTTTAATTGCTATTTTAGGCATAGGTGTCGTGCAAATAACCGTGTGAGCATGAAAAAAGCCTATTATTTTGACATTACAAACAGACACTCCAATTTTATTTATTGGTATAGATAAAGTTTGTTACTGCCTGATCCCTTACGTCACGAAAGCGTGAATTTCTTTGGGTTTTAGGGTATACTTAATCTCTTTTAAGCCCATGATTCCACTGTTGGGAATAGGATTCCTAGAAAATTGGCTGCAATTGACATAAGAAATGGAATGGAAATTAGTAGGTATATTATTTAAATTTTTCCGCCTTTTATAATATTGCTAACTGCTTATATTATTGAGCTGGCTACCCACTGACTAAGCCGTTATGGGCACGTGGATTTCCATAGCCCGCCATGCCCATCTCCGACCAGTTTCTGGGCCAATTTTATCAGTTTTTTGCTTATATCTTTTTGTTTTTATGTTATCCACCAGAACGGAGGGGGTGGTGACACATTATATTATTGACTCATCGCTAAATAGCATTTAATTCAATTTTAGTTATAAAAAAGTGAACGTTTTAGTGACTAATATTATCAATAAAATATTGTAGCAAAGATGACGTCACACTGTTTACATATTTGTCAGTATAATCTCTTGTATAATTTCAACACTTTGCCTCGAAGGCGCCGTGGCTTAGTTGGTTAAAGCGCCTGTCTAGTAAACAGGAGATCACGAGTTCGAATCTCGTCGGAGCCTAGTGGTTACTTTTTTACCAATATTTATTAAGATATTTTTATATGTATTTAAATTATTATTTAACAAATAATATTTTTATATTTGTGTTTTTATAAATTAATTGTGAACTTTTAGTGAGGAATATTATTATTATAAGTATCTACTTTTTGTTCACGGGATCTTCCACAGAGAAGATACCCGGTCTTTTGAGAGGCACGCATGGGGATATGGAGCCAACACGCGGTGGCCTTTGGGGATAATCTTAAATTGGGATGACTCTTCTACCGCTGACACTTCACGTCTGCACATAACACACTTAAGTATATTTTTATTATTTTCATTCGGTCATTGTAACAACCGACTATTTTTTTATAGGACTAAGAAAATTATCATTATCATACATACGCGTCTTTCCCATAAGGTTAGGCAGAGGCCACTTCCTTCAATTTGCTTCGATCTTGACATACCACTTTCACCTCCTCCACATTCATTGATCTCCTCATGCATGTTCTTCGGTTCAGGGTACTGCTAACTAGGGATGTGAAAAAAATAATCGATTTTTATAATAATCGATTGTTAATCGATTATTTTTTTTGTAAAAATCGATTTTTAGAATCGATTATCAAAATCATAAAAAATCGATTATTAATCGATTTTATATTATTCGAAATTCGATCGAAATTAATTGATTATTTCACTGCTAGATTTCTTAAAAAAAAGGTCATCACGCTACTGTGTGGTGTTTCATACTATATTAGAAAATAAAGCTCACATTTCCTAAAAAAAAAGGTCATCATAATCCTGTTGGGTGAAAAAATCGATTATTTTATAATCGATTATTTATTTTTAATTAATCGATTATTTTATAATCGATTTATTTTAAAGGACAAAAAATCGATTATTTTTCCTCCAAGCCACAACCCTACTTCTAACCAGGCCTTTCTTAATAACGTCCCCGATTTGATCGTGGGACATCCGCCTTGGTCTTCTCCTTCCAACACTTCCGTTCACATTCGCTCTATAAATTCTTCTTGTTGGGCTCGACAATAGAAAAGAAATTGACCTACTATACCTATACTATTTAATTTTAATAGGGATGTGAAAAATAATCGATTTTTATAATAATCGATTATTACAAAAAAATAATCGATTAATAATCGATTTTTACAATCGATTATCAAAATAATAAAAAATCGATTAATAATCGATTTTTTATTATTCGAAATTCGATCGAAATTGATTATTTCACAGCCAGATTTCCTAAAAAATAAAAACAAAGGTCATCACAATTGTTTCATACTATATTAGAAAATAAAGCTCACATTTCCAAAAAAAATAGGTCATCATAATCCTGTTGGGAGAAAAAATCGATTATTTATTTTTAATAAATCGATTATTTCATAATCGATTTATTTTAAAGAACAAAAAATCGATTATTTTTCCCTCCAAGTCACATCCCTACTATTTAATATTCTATACTATTTATTATATCAAACATTTGGTATAGGATTTTATTTTTTGCATAGGAGTTATATGCATATTATGTCTTTTACGATACTCACGGGCCAGAAGGATGTTTTCTTACTCCGTCAACGCTAGAAGTGTAAGAGGATACCCTAACTAAATTAATTCATTCAACGGTATACCTAATGACAGTTAACATATATCCTTAACCAACTTCAAAAAAGGACGATGTTCAATTGGATTATCTTTTTTCCTTTATAATTTTTCTTTTGTATGTTAGGCGGTTATTTCAATAATTACAAAACGATTTTGGTGATTTTTTTTTTGTTTGTTCAGAGCATATAAATTTTATCAATAGATTTCCTTAATGATGCTTATTTGGTTCAATCTTGATTTATTTTGAACTTGGGCTTTATTTATTACTAGCAACCCGCCCTCGCTTCGCTTCGGTTTCAGTCGCTTAAACCCGCGTAGTTCCCGTTCCTCTGGGAATACCGGGATAAAATATAGCCTATGTTACTCCCTGATTAATATCAGGCTATAATTAGCTTTCCATTGGTGAAAGAATTTTTGAAATCGGTTCGGTGGTTTAAGCGTGAAAGCGTTACAAACAAACAAACAAACAAACAAACATCCTTACTTTCGCATTTATAATATTAGTATGGATTATTTTTTGTATTATTTTATTTTACAACTAGCTGATCCGGCGAACTTCGTACCGCCTAACAGTCCATTCTTTAACTTTTTAGTTTTTATGTCAAAAAATAAAAATTATAAAACATCTAAATTTTTTTTTTGACATTATACATATATGTGATACTAACGTCACTCAATTGTTTTGCCTTTCCAGAACCTCGCCACTAATACTTGAACTTTATGGTATGGTATTAAAGTTCAAATTGATTTTTAAGTTGTATTACGAATCGTTTATATGGGAGAATAGAAAAGTGTTATATTTAGACCTTTTTAGGCAATTTTTTGAAAATTTTCTCTGCATAAGAATCATCCTCGTACTTCAAGGTACATATAATCTAAAAAAAATATATCGAAATCGGTTCAGCTGTTCTCGAGTTATGCGCTTAGCAACTCATTCAGCGTCAAATCATATTTATATTATTTAAAATCTCAATCATATTTATATTATTTAAAATACATAAATGTGATGTTTTTAGTCTTGGTTATACATTTAGGTAAGTTTATAGTGATAACTTTAATAAGCAAGGTTAGCCAGATGGGATTGCTTTCAATGTTTTGTTCTTTTAGTTTTGATCAGAATCATTATCATTTAAGCTCATATATGGGCCACTGTTGACGCGAGCCAGTGGACGGCGACAGGCTATAGAGAGTAAAGATTTGTTTGTTTGTTTGTATTGAATAGGCTCCGAAACTACTAGACCGATTTCAAAAATTCTTACAGCAATGGAAAGCTATAATATCGCGGGCTACGTTTTATCAGGGTATTCCCACTGGATTGGGAACTAAACGGGTAAGGCGAGTGAAACCGAAGCGAAGAGAGAGTTGCTAGTGTTGAATAAAACTTCGATTGTTTTACATTTTATTTATACTTTTAGATAGGTAGTTAGATGATGATATTATTTATGCATACATACTTTGTCGCCGCATCTATGACGTCGACGATGGCCACGGGGGCAGTAAGGAGCGCGGGGCAGGGCGCCAGTATAACTACGCCTCTGCCGTACTCATCAACACAAAGTCCGATTATACACTGCCTGCATACGGCCAATCATGACGTATGCTAGTGAAGTGTTCGCGCACGTTAGGCCACACAGGATCCGCAGGTTACAAGCACTACAAAATAGATTTATGCGACGGGCAACGGGAGCACCGTGATTCATTCGCAATGTCGATCTTCACATCGATCTCGAATTGCCGACCATCAGGCAGTATATGAAGCGTTGCTCCCAGCGCTATTTTGAATCTGCCACGACTCACCCCAATCCACTAGTGGTTGGGGCGGTAAACTACGTCCCCCTCAAAAATATCCGCGGTCCAACGTCCTCGTCATCTTCTTGAAGAAGAGGATGACGCTATTACGATCGCCCAAGAAAGGGCCTACACAGCTCCTGCAGTGATAACAAATAAAACTCCGCGGTATCGGCCTCGCCGTCGAGTTCGAAAACCGCGCCGCGTAAAAGTCATTATCCTAAACGTGGCCACGCCCACTTTGCACTCAATGACGCCCCGAGCCGAGGTCCGTTCCCCACAAGGGGAGCCCTCGGGCGATGTTCGCTTAACTTACTTACCGGGTTGAGAGCCATCCGCGCTCACCCATTACCCGCGTTAAGCTGTCAAGGTCATCTGCGACCAACAGCTACACACACACACAAAAAAAAAAAGCTCACCAACACTCGCCGATCAATCTCCAAAGCGAATAGCCATAGCCATATTGTAATTTATTCGCCTATTTTAATAAATCATTTAAGTCGAGCGAGTCACCTTTTATTCATATGTTCCTCACCGAACAACATACATATATTCACGCCTCTTTCCCATAGGGGTAGGCAGAGACCACTTGCCTCCACTTATTACGATCTTGACATACCACTTTCGTCTCTTCCACATTCATTAATCTCATACATGTTCTTCAGTTTAGGCTACTTTTAACATTGTCTTAAGGCTAAGGTTCTTAAGAACGTCCCCGATTTGACCGTGAAAAGTCTGTCTTTATGTTATCAATTAGCGTTTGTTTGCGAATACGTTCTCCTTAAATATTATTTTTATTATTTGCACACGTGGTTGGGTTTTTTGCTTAATAAAAGTGGTTGCTATTTATTAGTTTGACTTTTCATCATTTTATAATTACAATTTAAGTATTTAAGATATGTTTATAAATATGTATGGTGTCGGAGTAAGAATACAATTCACCACTCCCTATCTTGTCCGGGGATGTTGTAAAAGACGACTAAGGGATATAATATGCACATAACTTCTGTGCGAGAGAAGGAAAACTGGAAATTAAACTCCTATACCAACATGTCTGACCAGCATGGTATAGTTGGACGGAGCCGAGCGGCGAGCGCGCTGACGGTAGCCCACCCCAAAATAAAAAAAAAGAGCATGATACAGTTAGTCAAATTCCCTCCCATTGTGAAGGAGGCCCGAGCAAAATGTGTTTTAAATTTAGCTAAGAATATTATACGTCTTTTTTAATAGATAAATTTCAGGATAATCTACAGAAATTGGCACCGATTTATATCTTAATATTTTGTCGGTGAAGTCGACAACCACACGATAATTATTATAATATTGAACTTGGCTGCCTTTTTCAAATTTGTTTTTACCGTTTTTTTTTTATTGAAGAGTATCTGTGCTTCATTTTAAGGCAATGGATAAAGTACGTTTCTCTTTTCATAAAACGTTACTTTGGGCTTGAATAACATAAAATAATCTGTTGGTAGGACACGAAAAAAGTATCGATACTTTTTGGTATCGAGCACTTTTCCTTTTGATACCGATACTTTTGTACTGGATACTTAGTGTTCGATACTTTTACTCAGTGAGGACTTTTCAGTAGGTATCGTATCGAATAAATTATAGAAATAACTTATTTTAAACTTGAATTTCTATACGTTCACAGATGTTCAATTCCTAAACAAAAAGGTCACGGTGACCACCCGTACCCACGTCACCTCGTTGTTGGGCCTACCACCGGGGCAGGGTGACTTGTCGTCATTGGTCGGCCCGAAGACAGGTTAGTATAGGGTTTTATTTCGAATTTTCCTTCTGTTGCATAGATGTTATATGCATATTATATCCCTTAGTCGTCTTTTACGACATCCACGGGCAAGATAGGGAGTGGTGAATTGTATTCTTACTCCGTCACCACACGGAAATAAATTCGGCACCATACGACTGAAAAATTTAAAGAATTATGGGGATGTATTGTACTATAATACATCGTAGGCGCCGTGGCTTAGTTGGTTAAAGCGCCTGTCTAGTAAACAGGAGATCACGAGTTCGAATCTCATCGGGGCCTAGTGGTTGCTTTTTGTACATTTCTTTTACACTTTAATAAAACCAATTAGGGTACCCCACTTAGTTTACAATTAGTACCCCAATTAGGGGTATTCCGTCGGGCCGACCACTGACGACAAGTTAACGCTGCTCCAGTGGTCGGCCCAACGACGAAGGCGACGTGGTTTTTGGGTGGGTCGCGGGAGTTGCGTGCTTAAGCCCCTCTGTCGCCCCGGACGGAGTGGTGCGGAGGCGCGCCGACCGCGACCCCACCCATAAAAAAAAAAAAAAAACACTTTAATAAAATGACTACGTAATTCTATCTTATCCCAATCGGTTGATTTTTTATCATCTTCATGATCATCTCGGCTCATATTCGTCCCACTGTTGGGCTCGAGCCTCCTCTCCAATAGGAGGGAAATTGACTTACTATAGCATGCTGGTCAGATATGTTGATATAGGGTTTTATTTCGAGTTTTCCTTCTTTTTCATAGGTGTTATATGCCTATGATATCACTTAGTCGTCTTTTACTACATCCACGGGCAAGATAGGGAGTGGTGAATTGTATTCTTACTCCATCACCATAGGGACCAAAAAGGAGTGCTACCACCCATTCCCAATGTGACTGCTTAGCTGATTTTTAAAACACCCATTATCAAGGAAGGGGTGGTGACACATTCTAATCATTACTAGTTACCACGTGGTGATTATAAGTATCGCCATTATCATCATCTGAGCCCATATATGGACTTGCCACTGTTGGGCTGGGCTTCCTCCATTATAGGAGGCAATTTGACCTTCTATAGGTATCGTGCTGATTAGACGCGTTAGCATAGGTTTTAATTATGATTTTTCCTTCTCTTTAGACGTGTTAACATATAAGGCTTTATTTTGAGTTTTCCTTTTCTTGTATCAATGTTATCTGCTAGAAGTATAGTAAAGTAAAAGTAAAAAAACCTGTGGTCACAATAATGAAAATGATTTACAAAATATTCCAAATAATTATCGCCCCCGGGTGGGCTCGAACCACCAACCTTTCGGTTAACAGCCGAACGCGCTAGCCATTGCGCCACGGAGGCTATTGATAAAAGCTTCTAATAGAATAATTAATAGAGCAAAAGAAGCTTGTGATCGGCAAGAAAATTGATCTAACCCCTTTTCCATGTGGTGACGGAGTACGAATACATTTTATCACTCCCTATCTTGCTCGTGGATGTCGTAAAAGACGACTAAAAAATCTGCCTACCACGTCTAGGCAAGAGAAGGAAACTCAAAACCGTATACCAACATGTCCGACCAGCATGGTATAGTAGGTCAGTTTGCCTCTTATGGTGAAGAAGACTCGGGCCTGGTGGGACCGGTATGAGCTAAGAGAACGACGAGACGACCCACAGAAATGCTAATCTGAGGAGTCTGATCGGAGTGATATCATTATCAGCCTATCGCTATCCACTGCTGGAAATAGGTCTCCCTCATATTTTGTCATAAATTGAGGTTCTGTTCCGTCTGCATCCAACGTGTTATACGAGGTTGGATGACTTCCCCATTGTCGTGAAAGTTGATTATTGTAATAAATTGTTTCTATCTCTTGTTCCAGGCTGCTGTTTTAGTAGAAGTAACCCATAAGAGTGTATCGGGAGTCAAGGTTCTTCAGTTGGAATTTATAGATGTAAGAGATAATTTTTGTGTTAGTGTTTATTTAAAATCAGCAAATTACCGCGGTTTCACTCACATAGTTCCTATTTCCGTGGGAATACTGGCATTAAATATAGCTTAAATTATTGCTTATACTTATAGACTTTTTTTATCGGTCAAGCCGTTTGGAAAATTACCCGGAACAAACAAATTGAGAGACAGTCAATTTTTAAACAGATTTTTAGGTGTATGTATTGTGGCAGCGTGCCTGTTGGCTGGAACTCCCGCGTGGGACCTGGAGGCGGAGATGCTCGCCGAATCGTAGCGGCGGGTGTCGGAGGCGCGGGCCGGGAGCTGGCCTGAGAGAGATGGCCTCTTAGAGGGACGACGGCATGACGTCATAGCGGGTATGATGTCATTGCCCGTTTGGCAGTCCAGCTGGAGTGGCCTCAGTACGGTGTTCGGACCATTGAGGCCTACCGGCCGGGGCTGGTTGGGTCGACGGCACGGAGTGCTTTCCTTCCGACTGGTGCAGGTTTTCACGGGGCACGGTGGCTTCGCCAAGTACCTACTTCCACGGTCGTGAGGAGGGAGAATACACCGTACTGCCAGCACTGCGATTGCAACGGTGCAGTACACACTAGTGTGTGCCGTGTGGGCAGAACAGTGCCGTGAAGTCGCGACGACTTCATTGGTGCTGCTCTGACGCTGCCCACCATCGCTAGGGAGATGCTTGACAGCGTCAGGAACTGAAACGCGGTCGCCGCCTTTTGTGAGGCAGTCATCTCACAGAAGGAGGCGACGGAGCGTGAACGATAGGAACTCCTCTACGGCGACACGATCCGCCGCCGGCGACTCGGGCGGTGCAGACGCGAGTACATGATGCCGGATAGGCTAGAATGGAAACACGTACGTAGTCTTCTATTAAATTTGATATTCCCTCTCTCACAGACTGGTGCTGACCCATACAGATATTTGGGCATAGAAAAAGGGGGTTCTGCTATCATTAAAGCCAAGAAGATGTGGAAAGACTTACTCAAGCTTATGATTCTTATGCTGGAAGAAAAAACAAGCTTCGAGAATATGGATGTGGCTAACAAAAACGCCACCAAGTAAGTTAAAGCCACAAAATATGATTATAACGCTCGCTTTCACCAACGCCACTTAAATTCTAGGTATCACCTAAGGCATAAAGAACAGAAAAATAATGATAATTAAACTTTTTGATGTTAATTGAATAAAAAGACGCACACCTAATGTTAAGTGATACATGTCTTTGATGTATTGTTATTTATATTTCCTAAGATGTTACTTAAAATGTAAGTGTTGGTGAATCTATACCAATAAATAAAATTGCAGTGTCTGTTTGTAATGTCAAAATAATAGGCTTTTTTCATGCTCACAAGGTTATTTGCACGACACCTATGCCTAAAATACTGATTAAAAATTTTTTGTCTGTCTGTCTGTTTGTTCCTGGTAATCTTCAAAACGGCTGGACCGATTTCAAATTCTTTCACCAATGGAAAGCTATAATATCAGGGCGTAAACTAGGCTATATTTTATCCCGGTATTCCCACGGGAACGGGCACTACACGGGTAAAACGACTAAAACCGAAGCGAAGCGAGGGCGGGTTGCTAGTACGGGAATAAATCTCTTACAACCCATGGACTGATAATCGATTAGGATTTTGCGTAGCCAGTTTATCTCTATAAATGTGGATTCTCAGTTTATCTCTATGAAAGTACTGTAATGGAGTCAGCTATTTTGTGTTTATGATGTGACTAATTAAAAAAGTAATAAAAGACCTATAGGTACACATAAAAAAAATCATAAATCCATCCATCCATAAATCACCCCATAGTCGTCCACTACATACTATCAAAAGTTCTTTATAAAGCGCCTTATGAACTAAAGATAACTACAAAAATATTGTTGCTATGAAAAAAAAAAATAACACTTTCAATGCCCTTACCTGGAGAATGCTGTTGCTTATTCTCCTCGTGATCTATCAACCGGTTATTACGATTCCCACGAGAAAAGAAGAGGATGTCCATAAATTACGCGAGGGATCAATCAGGGGACGACAGAAGGGAAGTATTTTCGGCAAATATCAAGTATTATTTTTTTAGAAAAAGTAGATAAAATGTGTTAAAATAGATTATTTTAAAGTAAAATACCTGTGTCTTCCGTGTGGGGACAGAGTACAAATACAATTCATCACCCACTTCCTTGCCTGTGGGTATCATAAAAGAGAACTAAGGGAATATGCATACAACATCTATTCAAGAGAAGGAAACCTTGAAATAAAACCCAATAACAACCCGTTTGACTAGCATGGTAGAAAAGAATGGCAATGGCCCTCCCATTGTGGAGGAGGTTCGACCCCAGCAATGGGACGTATACGAGCTGTGATGATGATGATGAAAATATCTATATTTCGAGACTAAGGTATACTCAAATCTCTTACAACTCTTCAATATACTAAAATCGATGAATAAATGTAAAGTTATTTATTATCGATATAACAAAATGTCATCATCATCATCATCATCTCGGATCACATACGTCCCACTGCTGGGCTCGAGCCGCCTCCACAATAGGAGGGAACTTGACCTTACTATAACATGCTGGTCAGACAGGTTGGTCTAGGCTTTTATTTCGAGTTTTTCGTCTCTTGCACAGATGTTATATGCATATTATATACCTTAGTCGTCTTTTACGACATCCACGGGCAAGATAGAGAGTGGTGAATTGTATTCCTACTCCGTCACCACACGGATAACAAAAAGTGGAGCCCGTTTTTATCAGATTAATAATTTTGGCACGTGGTTTAAATTTCTAATTATATTTATTGTGTTTATCATAACGTCATCGAGCAGGCTATCAATGTTATCATTGTGAATTTAGATTATGAACTAAAAAGTATCAAATATTTTAATAAATATATTTATTCTTATTACATCTATTGCATGTATAACAATTAATAACTAACCACTAATCGCGCGAGGTTGACCGATGTCGCGGAAGGGGCGTTAGGGAGGGAGGTTATGGGGGCGGCGGTGGCGCGTATGCGAGTGAAATCCACCGCACCCGGGCCCGACGGTATTCCGAACCGTGTGCTGGCCCTGGTCTTCGAGCACCTGGGACCACGCCTCAGGGGACTGTTCGACGCCTGTTTGACGTCCGGGCAGTTCCCTGGGTGCTGGAAAGAGGGGAGGCTAGTTCTTCTGCCGTGCTGCTCGATGTTGCGGGCAAGCTGCTGGAGAGGGTGTTGGCTGCCCGCATCGAGCGGCACCTCGTCGGGGTCGGGCCCGATCTGTCGGACGCCCAGTTTGGTTTTCGGAGAGGGCGTTCGACGATCGCGGCCCTACTGCGCCCGAAGGCCGTGGTAGTGGCGGCCGTCACCGGCGGAGGAGTCCTGCTGGTGGTGTCCCTGGACATTGCCAACGCCTTCAACAGTCTGCCAGCTGCATCAGGGAGGGGCTGAGGTACCACGGGGTGCCGGTGTACCTCAGGCGGCTGGTGGCAGACTACTTGGAGGGGCGCAGCGTCCTCTACGTTGACCGAGTATGGGACGTTGTGCGAACGCTCATGACGTGCGGTGTCCCACAGGGGTCGGTTCTGGGTCCAACCCTGTGGAATATCGGCTACGACTGGGCGTTGAGAGGAAGCCTCCAACCCGGGCTGGGCGTAATTTGCTACGTCGACGATACACTCGTCACAGCCCGAGGTGGGAAGCTAGAGGAGGCGGCACGCCTGGCAACTCTCGGCACCGAGGAGATTGTCAGGCGGATCGAAGCGCTGGGGTTGAGGGTAGCCCTGGAAAAGACGGAGGCCCTTTTGTTCCATGGCCTCCGTACCGCCGGGCCTCCTGCCGGCGCTTCGATCACCGTGAAGTCGGTCACCATCAGCATCCAGGCCCACATGAAGTACTTGGGCCTGGTGCTCGACGGGCATTTTTGGTTCCGGGAGCATCTCCATCGACTTGTTCCCCGGCTTGTTGGCGCGGCGTCTGCCCTTTCGCGGCTGATGCCGAATGTGGGCGGACCCAGTACTACGTGCCGACAGCTGTACGTGGGGGTGATCCGGTCGATGTCCCTGTATGGCGCACCGGTGTGGGCGGAGTCCATGACCATCCGTCTTAGGGCCCTCCTGTGGCGACCACAGAGGGTCATGGCGATCAGGGCCGTACAGGGTTACCGCATGGTGGCGACGGAGGCAGCGTGCCTCCTGGCCGGAACTCCCCCGTGGGACCTGGAGGCGGAGATGCTCGCCGACATTTATCATCGGGTGTCGGAGACGCGCGCCCGCGACGGCATGGTCTCCCTGCAGGAGATCACCGCCTGGCGGGTCGACGCCCGCCAAGGAGTCATTGTCCGTTGGGCAGTACGGCTGGAGAGTCCTCGGTACGGTGTCAGGACCGTCGAGGCCCTCCGGCCGGTGCTGATGGAGTGGTTGGAGCGGACGCACGGGGTGCTTTCCTTCCGACTGGTGCAGGTGCTGACGGGGCACGGTTGCTTCGGGAAGTACCTGCACAAGATTGTCAGGAGGGAGAGCACACCGTCCTGCCATCACTGCAGTTGCGACGAGGACACGGCGCAGCACACGCTCGAGGAGTGTGCTGCATGGGAGGGGGATCGCCGTGAACTCGTTGCAATTATCGGTGCCGACTTGGCACTGCCGACCATCGCCAGGGAGATGCTCGACAGCGTCAGGAACTGGGACGCGGTCGCCGCCTTCTGTGAGGCCATTATCTCACCGAAGGAGGCGGCGGATCGTGTGCGAGTAGAGCTTCTATTCGGCGACACGTTCCGCTGCCGGCGACTCGGGCGGCGCAGGCGCGAATATCTGCGCCTAACGCCGCCCTAGCCGAGGCCGCGGGTGATCGGACCGGGGAATTGTCCATCACCCGCGGAGAGGCTGACTGCGCGACGGCGACCGACGTCCCAGGACGTCGAGAGGTGAGGTTACCCGAAAGGGTATTCCGTCGGGCCGACCACTGACGACAAGTCACATCTGCTCCGGTGGTCGGCCCAACAACGAGGTGACGTGGATACGGGTGGGTTATGGGCCCGCGCGCCGTCCTTTCATCGCCCCGGACGAACTGGACCGCGCGTGCGCTTACCATAGCCCACTCATAAAAAAAAAGGGAGGGAGTGTTCACCAAAGTAATGACCCACCGAGCTGCAAGGAACTCAATACCAGTGATCGGCCCAAACCACCTCATCCGTCGCCTCGGACGGTTTGGGGTATACCCAAACTATAGCCTGCAAAAAAATGTATAAGAATTACTAAGGAACAAGAATTGCCGTAAGGTGATGGAGTAATAATATAATTCACCACAGCCAAAGCCCGTGGGTGTCGTAAAGAGTATGATATTATATTCAAAACTAGCAACCCGCCCTCGCTTCGCTTCGGTTTTAGTCGTTTTACCCGCGTAGTTTCTGTTCCCGTGGGAATGACGGGATAAAATATAGCCTAGTTTACACCCTGATATTATAGCTTTCCATTGGTGAAAGAATTTTTGATATCGGTCCAGCCGTTTTGAAGAATACCCGGAACAAACAGACAGACAGACAGACAAAAAAATATAAAGTGATTTTTAGGCATGTGTATAGTGCAAACTAGCAACCCGCCCTCGCTTCGTTTAGGTTATAGATTATAGTCGTTTTACCCGCGTAGTTCCCGTTCCCGTGAGAATACCGGCATAAAATATAGCCTAGTTTACGCCCTGGTATTATAGCTTTCCATTGGTGAAAGAATTTTTGAAATCGGTCCAGACGTTTTGAAGATTACCCGGAACAAACAGACAGACAGACAGACAGATAGACAAAAATTTTTTAATTGCTATTTTAGGCATAGGTGTCGTGTAAATAACCGTGAGAGCATGAAAAAAGCCTATTATTTTGACATTACAAACAGACACTCCAATTTTATTTATTGGTATAGATAAGTGTGTGAGCATGAAAAAAGCCTATTATTTTGACATTACAAACAGTCACTCCAATTTTATTTATTGGTATAGATATAAATTTGGAAAGATTAAGGGTGAGGGGAAGTGCTTCAGACTAATTTCACGGCATCTCTGCGGATTTAAAAGGCCCTAAAAGCGCCTCACGTAATTTATAGATGCACCTTCAAGTGTTGTCATTATACTTATTCTTCTTAACTCATCAATGCATATCATACACAGACAATATTTTTGTATCTGATCAACGCCATCTTAGCTCTATTTATGTTCCGACTACTGAAGATGACGAACTCGGCACTGGTGTTCGGCCCAACGATGAAGGCGACTTAGGTTACGGGGCCGCACATCGCCCACTGTTGCCCCGGACGGAGCCGGGCGGCGCCTGTGCTGACTATAGTCCACCTAAAAAAAGCTCTATTTATGTTGCGACTATTATTTATTTTTTTGCGACTATTATAACCAAAATACGTAAAATTTTTACTGTATAAACCACTAGCAAATTCTCGCAATATCACCCGCGTAGTTTTTATTCCCGTAAAAATACAGGGGAAAATGTAACCTGTCTTACTCGCTGATAATGTGACTTTATAGTGGTGAAAGAATTTTTTAAATAGGTTCAGTGGTTTAGGTGTGAAAGTGTAACAAACAAACATACTATCGCATTTACAATATTACTAGCACGCCCTCCCTTCGCTTCGGTTTCAGTCGCCTTACCCTCTTAGTGCCCGTTTCCGTGGAAATATCGGGATAAAATTTAGCCTATGTTACTCTCTGACATTATATAGCTTTCCAATGGTGAAAGAATTTTTGAAATCGGTTCGGTGGTTTAAGCGTGAAAGCGTAAGAAACAAACTTTCGCATTTATAATATTAGTGAGGATTTAGGATATGCTACTTTGTATATGCCATGTCCATGGGTTAAGATGTTAAAATTAATGAAGTAGTATATTTTAATTATACCAAGCTGCCGATGAACTCACTCTTCCGTTTGCCTAAGGACTGAACGGACCTTATATCCTTGTTTAATTCAAGTAGAATGTCTCCTAAAAAATATTAAAAAGAAACTAATGTCAAAATCGAATTTTGACATTTATAATTTTGACTTTTAATTTTCATACGTGTTTTGTGTTGCTAATTATTAACTGTAATTTTTTCTTAAAATTAAACATCATTACCGATTCCTGCGTGGCGATAGATTGACACTACAATTGACGCCAAGCTTATGTTTGACCGTGGACATAAATAATCAGCTAACATTTTACAGGCGATGGCCAACTCGCTTGTATTGTGCTCGCAGTGTTTATGGCTCCAACCTCTTCAATGAATCACCTCACTATGGAGGAGGCCTACATCTTCTAGCAGTGGATGATACAGAATACAACATTACGCCTCCTATCCTCATCTTCTTTATACTTATATATTCATATAAATTTATTGCTCGTACACAAAAATTACAATAATGAATATTTACTTGTGTGCTATTTTATAGTCCATTTTAATATACTCTTGTACCCAAAATATGGGTACACGAATTGAGACGAAGAATAGGAACAGACTCATCAGACATTGAAACTTTACATATTTGTAAAGTGCTATTTAATCATCAATATTCATTAGCGTGCCGTTCTCCTTGTCCTTATCTTCTACTGACTCTTGTTAGAAGATAAAATATATTTTTTATCATATAAGACAATTATTTATGTAGTAATGCTGCAGACAAAATTGAAGATGTAGAACTCATCGTCAGAGTAATAAAACACAAAAAGGAAAACTTGGTTTAGAAATGGATGTTGAATATTCTAAGACTTATTGAAGATACGGATAGCCGAAATAATGCCTTGAAGCCGTCCAGTCCTTATGTACTTATGAAAAATACTGAGATATTGGTAGCTCTGTAAGATTACACGTTTTCAAATAAAATTAATTTTGGCAGGCGTCAGAACGTGCTGGGAAAGCTTGTGGTGCCTCGAATCTCAAAAACGATTGCCTACATTTTAGATGAGTTGGAAGAAAAAGAAAGGGAAGAGTTTTTCCGCCTCAAAAAAGTATTACAAGTGAAGCAGAAACATGTCAAGCGTCGTAAAAGTGATCAAAGAAAAGCTTGTGAAAAAAGTGCTCTTTCTATTCCAAATATACCTAATACTAATCTCCCAACTTCAACTCCTCTGAGTGTCGTACCTTCTGCTCTTAGTAGTACACGTTCTCCTCTTGCAGAAGCTGTAATAGTTCCAACTGTGGAAGAAGAATATGGTCCAAACTATAATACAAATATAAATACTGTTTTGGAACAAGAAGAAAAAGAAATTGATGTCAAAAAACTTAAAGAAAATTTATCTGGTGTGATACATGCAAAGAAAGAAACATACAGTAAAGAATTGAGGCAAACGGATATTGATAAATTTTTATCTGAAGCGCGAGAGTTAAATCTTAAATTAGATAAATTATTGAAATTAAAAAAGAACAATGAATTATGTAAAATTTGCAATCATAATTTGAGAGAGGGAAGTCAAAACTCTTTAAAATTGACACCAGAAACACACCAATCATTAAAAACATCTCAACTATTACCAGAACCTAAACCACCCGATGAATCCAAAGAACATTCTAAACTTTCATTAAAATCAAATATAGTATCGTCTACTACTTCAGAAACAAATAATTTAGAAATGGGCTCATATGAATATATTGATGAAACCATTAAAGTATCGAGAGTAAGGAATGAAGACGGTACGATTATTGAAGAAAAGAAAATAGTCAAAACGAAACAAATTATTCGCAGTCAGCATCACACTGCTTCAAATAACAGTAGTAGTAATGATGAAGTTACCTATCAATCGTCAAAGGAATCTGCCAATTCAAATTTTCCAAACAATTGTTGTTGTGAAATAGTAAATCTAAAAACTTCTTATTTACCACGTAATGCTCAGTCTACGACTCTAAGTCAGTCTTCATATATAATAGAGCCCATCATAAGGACCTGCATCTCATTTGCTGACATTTATTCTTTAAATCATTGTCTCGGAGATGCCAGTCCATGTTTTAGTTCAAGCAGTAGCTTAAACAACAACGTAGAGATTCACAGTAAGGAATATCTGTCTTTTAATAAAAATACCCATTTAGATTCTAATGTTATAAACAAAGAAAGTTGTAGGCAATGTATTGATAGTGGTTCTAATGAAATGACTATTTCTGAAGCTCAATTAATTCTTAATGTACACAAGAATCCTTACGAACGGTTTTCAAAAATCAGTAGTGTAGAAAATATAACTAAAGTTCTAAAGAAGAAAAATAAGGAATTGAGGAGCGCTTTCTAAGTCAAAACGTTTTATATAAAGCATAATCAGTTACCAATTAATTTTTGTCTATATTTTACTGCTTTTAACTGAAAAAATAATTGGAAGCTTTGAACTGAAAAACTATTTGGAAGCTACGAATATTCTGCATTACGGTTGCCTTTATGATTTTGGTAGATATTATTTTAAGAAATTGAAATAGTTCGAAAGTAAATATGGCTGAACATATGGAGGTTTGTTCTTGTGGGGATGACATTCTAATCAAGTTAAACCACTTACAACAACAATTGAATGATATAATTTTGCTTGTTTGTAAATATTGTTTTCAATGTAGTTCAAGTAGGATTGCTATCAGAGATTTTCTAATTGATTGCAAAAAAATAAATGCCAAAATCAACAGCATTGCCAATTCAAAAGAATATTTGGAGCTAAATTTACAAAAAAATAAAAACATGGCAGATGAAATTAACGATATGAAGTGTTGTTTATGTAAAGCTAGAACGAATAGCTTTTTGAATAATTCTGAAAATATGAAATGTGATCTTTATTATGCGTATAATGCTTTTCTGCGTAGTCAAATATATCGCTTTTCACCATATCTCAAGCATAATATGAGAAATGAAGTATTATGTGAATATTTGTTAAATGCAGTTGAGGCAAAAGGTAGAAATGAAACTATTGTACCGGAATTAATGAAAGAAATAATTAAAAAAATATACAGGCTGAACAGGCAGTCTATAAACCATAAAAAATACACACAGACTTCTAAGTTATATTTACCCAAGTATTATTTAGGTGAAGCTACGGCAACTACAGACTTTTTACATATGTGTCAAAATTTGAATGTTTTTCACTATTGTGCAAATATAATTAAGTATAGTAGTCAAGTGGCTAAATCGCAAGTAAAAGATAACATGGTATTAGAAAATATAAAGAGAGTAATTGCAACGAAATGTTTGCAGAGAACTGTTATACCGGAATATATAAGAAAAGTTATTGAACGAACACGTATAGTTAAAATAAATAATAAGCAGAAACCAGTTAAAAATAAAACAAGGGGTGTAAATCAATTGCCATGTTTACACAAAGCGAGCACAGAATATTTGTATTGTTATGAAAATGTGAATGATGCTATTAATTACGACTTTAGTAGTGAAAGTTCTCATATATTCTCGTATCCCGCAAGTAAGCTGCAAGATAATATAATAACAGAAGGAATAACGAAAATAATTACAACGACATGTAGCAAAGAAACTGTTATACCAGAATATATGAGGAAAATAATTGAGAGTAAATTGATCCCTAAATTAAATTGGCAGCAGAAATCAAATCTTTGTAAAGAATGTGATAGTTTGAAAATACCTATGAATTCAGCTAATGAAATTTTTTATTTAAATAAAACGACAACGCAGACAGATAGTATAGAATATATTAATAATGTTTGTAAAAAGAACTTCGGATCTGATGCTAGAGAGCTGCAAATGACATTAAATGATCCACAACTTTTATATTCACTAAGTAAAAGTTTAGCTAATATCACAGTTTATCTTTGTAATAATACAAACAAAAATAAGGTACCATCATGTCTAGAAAGTAACTTACAATCAAATAAAATGATTAAAGAAAAACAGTACAAAAAAATGAATCCGTATGCAAGTTCTGGCATTTCTATTCCATCGGGTTTGTACAATAATAAAAGCCAATCCGAAGACACTTCACCGTTTTTCGTATTACCCCCACCGTGTAAGGCATGTCAGCCAAAAAAAGATACTACAATCTTACCTATGCCGCCGCCATGTAAAGCTTGTCAAATGTCATTGAATACTTCAGAAACATGTAAGAGATGTCTAACAAAAATGGTGAATTCAAGTTCCATTACACCTTCAATATCTAAAACTTGTCCTTTTGTGAATAGCACATCAAAATCAGCTAAATCAATAACATCAAATGTTTGTCGATCAAACAGTGGTACAGAAAAATTAAATAATCCATCAAAATGTCTGTCATCTCATAGAAATATATGCACTTCAGATTTATCATCAAAATTTACAACTAGTCAACAGGAGACGCGTATAATAAATTCAGTTTTATCATTTACGTGTACAAGTTATCAACTAAATACGGACTATTCAACGTCAGCATTAACATGCACAACTTCTAAACAAAAGGCGAGTACTCTAATTTCAGCCTCGTCACTAACATGTAAAGTTTGTCATCAAAACCTAAAAATGAAGTCTTTAAGTTCATTATCCAAATGTAGTGTGTGTTATCAAAAGAAAAATACGCCAACTTTAATTTCAACAACACTATCTAAAACTTGTCAATCTAAAAAAAAGACAAAATCAATATCTACCATTGAAGTACCATTGGAGAAAAATGGCGAGCATTGTGTTACTTGTTATCATCGACCTTCACCTAATCCTAGCTGTGGATCTTGTAAAGTAGGGCTGCCCGATTCTATCATATTAAACCCTAATAAATGTATGAAATGTGCTGATAATCCGACAATGTCAAATAAAAAAATACGATCTAAAATTTCAAGGCAACGCTCTTCAGATTTGGGCCGGAATCAATATCCTGAATCTCTATCTTCCAAACCAGTGTCAATATCAAGTGAAAGTAAAGTAGGCTACTTTGAAAGAAATGTAAAAAAAATAGTAAAAATTCATCGCTATAGAGATAAAAATGGAAACATAAAAGAAAAATCAACTACAATTAATATCAAAAGACATTTATATGATCCTACCAGAACTACGATTTCGAGTAATAAAAATAACTACGAGCTACACGTTGATGATTCTATTTCGCACAAATCCGTTAAGGCTGAAGTTGTAGCTTCATGTACTTATAATAAAGGTTTCATAAAAACAGCACGTTTTGTTGAATCTAATGACAACTTACAAATTTCACAATGCTTTAAGCCAGCGTCAAAAAAAAATATAACTGATGATCCATTTTTTACAAAAAGCGATGAATGTGAAATCTGTAATTTTGATTTGTCTGACATGAGATAGATTTTAAATAAAGTACAATTTAACTATCTGTTATTTGTAAAAATTGTTTTATTTCAAACATCTCAATATGTGATCCGACAATACTAACAATAACTATGCCCATTAATACAGGATGTATCAGGTTATGGAGCAACTGTTCAAGTATTAAGTAATTTAATAGTCATAGATCGTAATTAGAATATATATTACACAAAAAACAATAGAACATAAAAGTTATTGTGATTTTAAAAATATGTGTCAAGGAGTCTGTGCCTTAAATGTTACGTATTATGTAGGCATGTACAGACAGGATACGTGTACGCATGTAAAGCTTCGACAGTATAAATAGGTATGAATTTCGCAAATGCTTTAATGGTACGTAGGTACAAAGGCGCCTCGTCAACGGTCATCGGCTGATCAGCCGATTTAAAGCAAAGTTTGTCTTGCTTATGCGAACGTAATAATTAGTTTATTCAATTTCTAGTGAACATTTTCCAAAGTACGAATATGTTGCAGATTAAGTATCACTCACCGACTTATGCATTTCAATCAGACTTACACGAAAAAGCGATGACTAAATTAAAAACTTTACATGTCTCTAACTCATTAACGAATCGATATTTGTCCTTCAAATTTTTTTCATGGGTTCCTACCACCATTGCCTAACATCTGTTTGGCAGCCAGCTGCCCTATAACCTTATACATCCTGTATAATAAAGATCGTATTTTGTGTAATATATGTGCAATACTGAAAATAAGTCCTGCAATCACAGCTGAAGGGTGAGTTCAATCACGTTCAGAAATATCTGGTTTCTACAGTAATATCAATAAATAATTTGTATTCACAGGAAACGGAATGTGCTCTCTAAATTGGTTATTCCAAAAATACAGAGTTCTTGCTATTATATATTGTTGGAGCTAAGCGAACAAGAAAAAGAGGAGATATTCCGACTGAAACATTTTAAAAATTTAAGAACAAAGAAATTGTTTACTGAAAAACGTTATAAAAAACACAGAATGCCATACATTGATCTAATAAAAGAAATGTTAGAGCCACACATTATGCTACCACAAGATGAATCAAAAGCAGAAAAAGTATACGAGAAGAAAGATATTCGTAAATTGTTCGAAAAGATTACATTAGTTGATCTTGAGAGAGAACTGTCAAAAACATTAGATATTTTTAAAAGCAAACAGTTAAAAGAAATAACAGGACAGCAGATTTGTTTCAGTTGTTATTTTTCTTCTAAGCCTGACGAACTAGTAAGTGAGATTATCAGTCCTATTTGGAAATTATCTGAATCTAGAGATATATTCCTAGAAATTAAAATAAATGTCCTGGCCTGTCAATCATACCTATCAAAAATCGCTACCAATGAACAACTAATCAAGCATCTTACGTCACATACACACCAATTCGTGAAAATATTGTTTACGCAATATATAATTTTAAAGGAGAAGTTTGAATTTGTTCATTATTCTTTTATTAATTCCAAACAATTTACAAAAGTGTATATATCAAAAATTAAGAAAGCAATATTATCGAAATTCCAAAACCTGGAGCAGATATCTAAGTGTGAATATATTTCTCAAATATATAAAGGAACTAATCTAAACGTATCAATAAACTGGATAATTTCTGAAATATGTACGTGTTATATTTTTAGTTTTAATAATGAAAAAGATATTGCAAGATTTATAATTATGATCAATAAAGAGAAAATTCCATTTGTGTCATTTACGCGAAAGTCGGTAATATGCAATATTTCAAATCAAAATACAGATAGTGCTTCTAACTCAACTATTGGGCCATACACCCGACCTGTACAACCTAGTCCTTGTTGTCTGAGAAGTAATGGAGCTAATGTTGGTGATAAAGCATCATTGCCATATACCCAGCAAGGGCAGTCCAATCCAATTGGTGTGCATAAATTGAATCGCAAGCGAAGATCGATTTCACCATATACGAGAGAAGGAAAACCTGGTCCTTGTGGACTTATTATATTAAATAAAGCACCTAATTCACTCCAATTATATACACGAGAAGGTAAACCAGGGCCATGTGGACTTGTTAAATCAAGTAAAGCATCTGGACCACAGTTGTATACACGGGAAGGCCAACCGGGTCCATGTGGACTTGTTAAATTAAGCAAAACGTTTGGACTCCAACCATACATACGAGAAGGCCAACCAGGGCCTTGTGGACTAGTTATATTACGTAAAGCATCTGGTCTCCAACCTTACACACGAGAAGGTCAACCGGGGCCTTGTGGACTAGTTATATTACGTAAAGCATCTGGACTCCAACCTTACACACGAGAAGGCCAACCAGGACCATGTGGACTTGTTAAATTAAGCCAAAAGTCTGGACTCCAACCATACACACGAGAAGGCCAACCAGGGCCTTGTGGACTAGTTAAATTAGATAAAGCGTCTGGGCTTCAATCGTTTACACGAAAAGGCCAACCAGGTCCATGTGGGCTTGTAAAATTAAATCATGCAAAATATACGCGGGAAGAACAATCGGGTCCATGCGGAGATGTTAAATTAGACCAAGCATCCAGTTGTTCTCAATTAAAATCAAAATTAGGTAAATTAAATCAAAATATAATTAGTCAATCTCAAATAAAATCCGCTATCGATAAAGCAGCAGCAGCCTATATACCTTCATCATGTGTTAGAAAACCACAAGAATTACTAAATTATGGAGCTATACTAGAGAAAATGCACGCTCAAATAATAAAGGCTTCTGCAGCATATTTACCTCCTTTAAGCTCTAGGCCACAACGGCCACTAGATTATACAAAATGTCTTGCGGAAATACTTGCAAATATCGCAAAGGCATCGGCGTGCTATGTGAAACGCTCAGATCGAATGTATTCTAACTTACCAAAGCATATGTCACCCTCTATATCTCATTCTATAAAATCTGCTTCTTGCCGTATGTGTAAGAGCACTAAAGAGTCATTGGTTTCTAATATTTTTTGTAATGTAAAACCACCTAGTATGAGACAGGAATCTAATAAAATGTCAAGCTTTTCATGTACATCGTCCAAAAAAAGTATTAATTACAAAAGACAAATGGATTTGGGTTATTTTGAGACTGAATACCAAGAAATCACAAAACTATGCAGATACAGAAATATAGATGGTACTGTTGTAGCCGAAAAACAGATAATCACTGTAAAAACAGAGAAAAAGTCTCATCAAAAACCCTTTAACTCTGACAAAATTGGAGTTACTTGTTTTAACTGTTCTGTTAAAGAGACAAGTCCAGATTATATACCTTGTAGCGAAACTAATTCTGATATTTCAACTAACAGCAAAGATATGATACCGTACCCCAATATAAAACATTGTTTATCGGGTGAACCTAGTTATTTGGAGCCGCCTAATGAGTCAACATCGAGACAAATATCTTGCAAGTCTAGGTATTCTGAATGTAGTAATCCATCGAATTACTCGGAGTATGTGAGCGAATGTGACTGCGCCACATCAGTTTCAGATGCACAATTAAGTCACGGATGTTCAAAAACTCATAAATGCACTCCTATAAGAAATTCTATTGATAAAGACGATGATGAGACGAGAGATAGGTTTCAAGAGTTTCGAAACTCTGATAATAATTTACGTTCATGTGATATTTCTACATGCCCAAAGAAAAAAAATTATGTCAATAGTCCCCGAATAATTGAAACGGAGGACATAGGTATGCAGACCAAAAATCTTAGTACTGGTATAAAATCGTCTAAGTTTTGCAAAAAAACAAAAGGATGCATTCCAACATCTATAAATAAGAGTTCATCAGAAACCAAAGATAATAAAGGCAGTAATAGTTGTTGTGTCATAGAAATAGTAACAAAACCAACAAAAAAATCTTGTGAGAAAGCTGGAACCAAAATTGATTTTCGAGGCAGCGCCATGAATGCTTTAAAGAAATTGCTTTTACCATTTATATTCCAAAAAAACTCTGAAAAATGCTGTAAGAGTAAGTTATCATCGAAAGTATCTGACGCGATCAAATCTGGTACTTGTTCTTTATGCGCATCTTGTCAAATTCAATTAGATGAGGACTATGAGAAAGATTACCGCTGTACTAACTACGAATCAGATGATACTGCTTTAGTGACTCCTAAAAGTTCATGTATGAGTATTGCTACCATATCCGTCCACTGTCAGAAGCGCTCTCACTCAAAAAATGCTTTACCAGATAACAAACAGCCCTCTTGTATGGACAGAAATGATACTAACTGCTCAACAACGGGACGATCGCCGAACAGGAGTTTAAACAATCTCAATCGTAAAGATGCTTTCACTTCTACAAGACTAAAAGACAGATACGATGTTAGACCAGTAGTCAGAGGAAAAATAGAACATGCCAAAATTCATTCACCAAATTGCTCATGCCATTCACATAATCACTTACATGTAAACTGCACTTCAAAATTTAAACCCAATGAACGGTTTAATTGTAGAGATTACATCAAATTTTATAGGTGGTAATTTTTATTGCTTTATATCAATATTTGTGAACATTTTTTTAAATTATATACAATATTAAATGTAACTATAGCCATATCAGTCTTTGTGTCTACTTTATTCCTTAATAGCAACCCGGCCTCGCTTCGCTTCGATTTCAGTCGCCTTGCCCGCGTAGTTCCCGTTACCCGTGGGAATACCGGGATAAAGTATAGCCTATGTTACTCCCTGTTATTACAGCTTTTAATTGCTGAAAGAATTTTTAAAATCGGTTCGGTGGTTTAAGCGTGAAAGCGTAATAAACAAACAAAAAATTTACTTAATATTTTTTCGTGATTTCTAAGCGTTACAAGACTTGGTTGAATAGCATAAGAATTCGGGCACATTTTGTTATAAATTGAAGTTTGAATAAGCTAATGCTAGCAGTAAACTTATACTACACAAAAGTCTTGGATTCGATGTCCACATCGTGCACTTGTCTTTTCGTAATTATGTTTAAATGTTGTTTTAATTTTCTCTAATGGTGAAAGAAATAATTGAGGAAAGCCCCTTGGCCAAGAGCTGTTATAAAAGAAATTAGCCCCGCACAGTTGAATGTTTTTCTTCCCCTTTGTTCACTGGACAAATATAAATTTAAAATAATATAAGTCTGTGTCTTATTCTTAGTTATTTTTCACATCTGGTAACTCTAAATCGGCTGTCTTTTTCACTTTTTCTATACGCTGTATTTAGACAATAAAAAGTGCTCTTGGGCTGTGCTGTGAAAGGTGTTCCCAACCCGACTAGAAATAACCAAATTGGTTTATAAGATTAGCCATAAAATATCCATCCATCCGTCAGCCTCTCGACCTCAATCAATCCCATCGTCAATGCCCATGAAAATGTAAATAACAATACCTGTCACGTATGTTTGGCGAGTTAATAAATGCAATGTTGTCTGGAAAACATTAGCTGCCAGTCTTTTGGTGATTCGTCTGCTTTTTAAGGCTCCCATCTATATTTCTATACTAATATACTACGAGTAAAGCTGAAGAGTTTGTTTATATGAACGCACTAATCTCCGGAACTACTTGTCCGATTAGAAAAATTCTTTCAGTATTAGATAGTCCATTTATCGAGGAAGGCTTTAGGCTATATCATTATGCTAAGATCACCAGAAGCGGAGCATCAATGAAGAATGTTTCAAATCGGCGTTTTAAATCTTTGCAAAAATTATGTGACAGAATCGTATTATTAAAAAATATTTTCACCTTTCACGTAAACAAAATCTTAGGTTTAAATTAGTGTTACCCCAAAGTATCTAAACCACGCGGACGAAGTCGCGAGCAGAAGCTAGTGAGAAAATAATAAGTGAAGACACGTTACTTTATACAAGGGGTCATATGTATATAGTCATATGTGTGTATCATAAACAATCGACTCTCATTCTAACAACTTGAGATTGACGCAATACATAGATACCATTACGCCATCGTAAATAGTTTTGGCAATTCATTTTGGCAATAGTTTTATTACCAGCGGCTTACGTCACCCACCTTGGGAATATGATTGTTGACCAGACGGAGTCGGCCAATATCTTTACATTAGTCTTCTACGATGCCCACGAAGAACGTTTTTTTTTATTTCAAACGATGGCAAACGAGCAAACAGTACACCTGATGGTAAATGTTGCTGCCGCTCATAGACCTTTGCAAGGTCCGCTTTTTACTGTGAAAAAGTGAAGGAGTGTGAATTCATGCGATGAGGTTCTGTGATACTAAAGGCATCAACTAAAACCTACCACACGCAAACACCCTCAGAAAGTTGCTGTCGACTCTCTCGCTCACCGAACGAAGCGCAGTAACAAATTGCTACTACTCAGACGTCGATTTTCTGCTCAGTGTGGTACTACCCCGGACGGACCGACCCGCGGCTGTAGACAGACAACTGTTAACAGTGTGGTCCTACCATTATATAGGGATATGACTTGGAGGGAAAATAATACATTTTTTAAATAATCGATATTTTGTTTTTAAAATAAATCGATTAAAAAATAATCGATTTTTTCTCCCAACAGGATTATGAGGACCTTTTTTAGGAAATGTGAGCTTTATTTTCTAATATTGTATGAAACAATTGTGAGTTTTTTTTTAGGAAATCTGTCAGTGAATAATCGATTAATTTCGATCGAATTTTGAATAATAAAAAATCGATTAATAATCAATTTTTATTATTTTGATAATCGATTAATTTTTTATAGTAATCGATTATTATAAAAATCGATTATTTTTTCACATCCCTACCTCTATATAAATATAAGAATTTAAGAGTTGGTAGTGTTAGAAGTCGCCACCAACATAAAATTCGCACCTAAATATAGCCAGTAAGTATTCAGACCGCATCGTCTAGACGTTATGTTAAACTAAATAGACGAATGTAAAGAATAAATAAAAGTAAATAATTGGAATTGATTGAATGTCTCGCATCGGGAGCGGATAATTAGTTGTGGTGTAAAACAACGGGGCTGGTTTGTTTTGTTCTAATTTCGTCTGTGTACGCGTCTGGTTCTACAACTTTGTCGCATAGGGTTATCACTGAATTTATCTTTACATATTTTTTTAGTAAAAATATACCTAATTGACTACTCCCTATCTTGTCCGGGGCTGTTGTAAATTATGAATAAGATATATTATCTTTATATATAAATTTCTTGTGTACGTATGTCACTGAACTCCTCCTAAATGCTTGGACCGATGTTGATGAAATTTTTTGTGCATGTTCAAGGGGATTCAAGAATTGTTTAGATTAACAATTGGACCCAGTGGGTGGCGCTTATTTGAACAGAACAACGTCTGTTGGGTCAGCTAGTATGTCTATAAAATCTCTGCAATTGAAGAAAAACTGGTCAAATTAAGTATGTGTGTACTTATGTACGCACTTAAGAAGTTAAACTTCTTTGGCGTAACAAGATAAAAATCTTTCTGAAAATCATATCCTTCATTATCCTACGTCAATCTTCTCACCCATGATTCTATAACCATAGTGGTCAGACAAGTTGGGTCAGCTAGTTATATTAACTAGCTTTTTTCGCGTGGAAAAATGCAGTCTTTACGCATGCCCACCTCTGAAAGATGGCGTATGCCACGCTCAGCATCGATTAGGTGTCATTCCAACTAAAAATCGAATGATACCTGTCCCTCGATAGTGGCGAATTCATGGGACCGTTTTCACATGCACCAAAACTCCGCTGGACTGACACATTTGCTGTTCGCGGACTCATCTCGAGGAGGTACTAGTTCTATTAACTAGCCCAACCTGGCTGACCACTATGGTTATTATTAGATTAAAATTTATTATTATTATTATTTATTATTAGATTAAAAAAGCAATTATCACTATCATCATTACATCGATACACGTCCTACTGCTAGGCTCGATCCTCCTTAACAGTGGGAGGGAAATTGACCTAATCACGCTGGTCAGCCGGGTTGGTATAGGGTTTTTATTTCGAATAATTCTTCTTTTGCATAGTTGTTATATGCGCAAGATATCCCTTAGTCGTCCTTTATGACATCCACGAAAATGATAGAGGATGGTGATTTGTATTATTATTCCGTCACCACATGGATAAATACAGAAATAAATGCTTGCTATTATTATTAAATATTTTAAATAAAATATTTTTTACGGATTTTATCGGTTTGTATTTGATTTTTAATTCCTCAAAATTTAGAACACTTCGGTGTTCATGGTCACGGGGAAATAATTTTATTTCAAACTAGCAACCCACCCTCGCTTCGGTTTCAGTAGGCTTACCCGCGTAGTTCCCATTGGAATACCGGGATAAAATATAGCCTATGTTACTCCCTGATATTATAGCTTTCCATTGGTGAATGAATTTTTGAAATCGGTTTGGTGGTTTAAGCGTGAAAGCGTAACAAACAAACAAATAAACAAACTTACTTTCGCATTTATAGTATTGGTAAGGATGTTTAATTCTCACGTTTCCGTGTGGTGACGGAGTAAGAATACAATTCACCACCCCATCTTTTGCCCGTAGGTGTCGTAAAAGATGACTGAGGGATTAAATACGCACATAACAGCAAGCAAGAGAAAGAAAACTCGAAATGAAACTCTATACCAACACATTTGACCAGCGTGATATAGTAGGTGATTTTTTCTCCTATTGTGGACGAGGCTCGAGACCAACAATAGTACGCGTATGAGCTGAAATGATGATGATGATGAATGCTTGAGTAAAAATCTATATATATAAAAGAAAGTCATGTTAGTTACACTATTTATAACTCAAGAACGCCTGTACCGATTTATCTAAAAATTGGCGGGGAGGTAGCTTAGAACCAGGAGACGGATATAGGATACTTTTTATCCTGTTCGACCGCGTTCCTGTGGGACTTGACATAAAACGTCAAGTCACTATAAAACGTGGTATAACAAAAACGCATCTATCATGTAATAACAAAACGCAAATGACAGCTTGTTATATATTAATAGTCCAGGCAGACCATGGATTCAGCAGCAGTTTTATATGTAGTCATTATTGTGGTAAATCGGCAACTACGCAAGCAATGCTTCGACCTCGCCGTGAATCCAAGAGCTGACGCTGCAGTTGACACAGATTGCACTTACGTAGTTTTATATTTTTTATAATTAATTAAATAGTTTTAGAGTAATTTTAGTTTTGTTTCGATCCTTTGGCTGCCGCTAACGTAATTAGCTATAGACAGACTATATTTTCGGAAATATAGAAAATATATTTACGAAAAAAGTTATGGCGGTACAAAGTTCGCCGGGTCGGCTAGTAAGAAATAATTATTATATATTTGTAAAATATTTTCGACAACCCTACAGTGAAGTTGGCCGCCACCTATCGTAGTACGCAGACGTGACGTCACCTAGGCATTTCTGCGTATCGTACGAGTGTATAATTTTATACTATGCGACTATATGCGTATACAAAATATACAAAAAAGAATACAATTGGCTACGCATTCGTGATCAAATACAATTTACGATCAAAGGATTGGAATTGTGTTGTACTTTATTGTATAATAAGAAAGTGTGTCTCATTAGTTTCATCTCAGCCCACATAGATCCCACTATTGGGCTCGGATCTCCTCCATATCATCATATATATCATATCGAGCTTCCTCCATAATAGAAAGAAAATTGACCTTACTATACCATGCTGGTCAGACAGCTTGTTAACCTGTGCTTGTTGCCTTTATAACGAGTTTTTCATACACAGATGTTATATGCGTATGATATCCCTTAGTCGTCTTTTACGACATCCATGGATAGGATAGGGAGTGGTGAATTGTATTATTATTCCTTCACCAGACGAAGGCAAAACACAATAGGAGGGAAATTGACCTACTCTACCTCTCTAACCAACCAGGTTGCCTACTGTATTTTACCAAAAAAAAGAAAGCATGGTATAGTAAATCAACTGCCCTCCTATTGGGGAGGAGACTCGAGCCCAACCGTGGGATATATATATGAATTGAGTCGAATCCCCGTGTGGTGATGTAATAAGAATACAATTATTACCATACCCTACTTGCCTGTGGAAGCTGTATTGCAATAATCACCATTTTTGCACTAATTTGCCCATGAGACTGCTGCTCATTTTTAGGATTCCGTACCCAAAGTTTAAAAACGGGACCCTATTACTAAGACTTCGCTGTCTGTCCGTCCGTCTGTCAGTCACCAGACTGTACCTCAAGAACTCTCTCTCCCCTCTCTCTCTCTCTCTCCCTTCCCTCCATAGTGGTTGAGGGGAGTGATGGCTGCTCTAGTAGTTAACTCGTGATCGGGTGCCGCTTATGGGATCTGGTCCAGCCATAATCATTTGAATTATATTAAGTATCCTGCAGTTCGAAGGGCATTACACTGGAGCTAGGTCTTAAAAAACTTGTACACAAATTATATCTAGTAAGAAGAAAAAAAATAATTAAAATAATAGACACGCCCGCTGAGTTTCTTGCCGGATCTTCTCAGTAGCGGTCGCGTTCCGATCCGGTGGTAGTTTATTTTTATTGGATAATTTAATTTTATTTTGTAAAATTGACAATATGTAAGTGCCCTCTCGGGGTCTATGCATAATAAATGATTTGAATTTGAATTTGAACCGCGATAGCCAGACAGTTGAAATTTTCACAAATTTTCACAATTTTATAGATAATGGTACGGAACGCTACGTGCGCGACTTCGACTCGCACTTAGCCGGGTTTTCTAGTAATAATTTAGACGGTCTTTAGAACTGCCTAGAGTAATTACGAATGGGGGCGGGGCCGGAACACCTCCACGTGGTGCTCCCTGGAAACGTCCATTTGGACGGCCACGCGTCCATTTGGACGGCCAAGATTTCGGCAGGAGGGGGTCTCCGCGTGCGGCTCTGATGGCAGAGCGCACGGCGGATCTGACCCGGGGCCAATAGGGCGGATGTGCCTCATGACACTCCGTCGCCAGAGACGGTGGCGTCACGGCCCGGGGGCGTGACGGGTCGATCGCTCGCGAGCGGCCAGACCTGGAAGGCCCAAACCGTAACCCTGAGTGTGACTGCGGCTGAAGTTCAGGGCCGGGGGTCTTCGGACCGCGGGGAAGAAAACCCCTATAAAAAATTACCCCTAATCCTAAGTTTGGCCACTCGGCGAGGGGATGAATGGTTGGTGGGTTAAAAAGCGCGCGAGCGTCCAGCCGTTAGAGTGGTAGTCAAGGCAAGACTTAAAAATGTTCCAAGAATGGCAGAGGTTAAAACATACGTACCTACTCCAGAGGGTCCCGGCCACGCCGGGGAATCCCTCACTGTGCCAGTGTCTGAGCGCGAGATGCGCACAAACACCGGCACGGTCAGTCTCCGATCGTATGGGAGGGAGACAATCCCTGGTCGGTACTGTCTGGGTGCAGTGCCCAGTGGAGTCGGTCAAGCAATTGGCCGACTCAGGCAGGCTCCTCGTGGGCTGGAGTTCAGCGCGGGTAACCGTGCTGGAGCCCCGGCCCGCGAGGTGTTACAAATGCATGGCGGTCGGGCATACCCGACCGACATGCAAAAACTGCTTTGACTGCAGCGGGCTATGTTTTCGTTGCGGTCAAACTGGACACCAGGCGGCATCGTGCTCTGCAGTGCCCCACTGCCCCGCGCGTGCGGCGGGCAATAGGCCTGCCAAACACCGCATGGGCTCTGGGGACTGCAGACTCCCGGCATCGGCCCCAAAGGGGCGGGGCGGCCCATCGACCGGATCAGCCCCCGCTCCGAGCGCGACCCGATCGCCCGTTAGCGCGGAGGAGGTGACGATGGATACGGACCGTTAATGGAACCCGTATCCATCCGTCTCCTCCAAGCCAATCTCAACCACTCCGCCGGTGCGCAGGACGTTTTCCTGCAAGCCATGGCGGAGTGGTTAATAGGAGTAGCCGTAGCCGCGAAGCCGTGCGCGGTGCCCGACCGGCCAAATTGGCTGGGCAGCACCGACGTTACCGTGGCAATCGTCGCCTTCATGTCGTGGCCTTCGTCGCCTCCATGTCGTGGCCTTCGTCGCCTCTGATCCTCAGGGACAGGGGCGTCGGATACATCGCGACGGACTGGGGAGAGATTACGCTCCTTGGAGTATATCTCTCCCCTGCCTGGAGAGCGGCTGATTTCGGGGTCTCCCTTACCATCTTGGGAGCCTCGTTACGGCGATTGGCACCGCGCCAGGTGTTCGTACTGGGGGACTTCAACGCCAAGTCCGTGGCGTAGGGGTCCTCCTATACGGACAACCGAGGACGGGCGGTCGAGGACTGGGCGGCGGCACTGGGCCTCTGTTTGCTGAACAGAGGCTCGGTGCATATGTGCGTGCGACATCAGGGCGGGTCGATAGTGGACCTTTCGTCCGCTAGCCCTGATGTCGCCGCACGCGTGGGGAGCTGGTGCGTCGAGGAGGAGGTTGAGACCTTGTCGGACCACCGGTATATCCGGATGGAGGTCTCCCTGATAATCCCGGCGCCCGGCAGGGGTCACGGGGCGGTTGGGCGTCCTGTGTTCCCGCGATGGGCTGTGGGTCGCTTAGACCGGGACCTGCTGGCGGAGGCAGCCATCGTTCACTCGTGGCTGTCCTCTGCCAACCAGTTGGACGGGGTGGACGCCGAGGCTGGCCGCATCCGCAGTGCGTTGACGCAGATCTGCGATGCGGCCATGCCTCGGGTACGGCGTCTGCCCCCGAGGAGGGCTGTCCACTGGTGGTCCCGGGAGCTGGCGGATCTCCGGGCCGCGTGTATTCGCGCCCGGAGGGCCTACACCCGCAGCCGGCGGCGCCATCGCAGCGCGGAACTGGAGGGCCAGCTTTACGAGGGCTACCGCAATGCGCGGTCGGCCTTCAGGCTGGCCGTCCGTTCCGCCAAGGACGCCAGTCGGCGGGAGATGCTGGAAAGTCTCGACCGTGACCCCTGGGGTCGCCCCTATGGCGCGGCGCTGAGTAAGCTCCGCGCACGGGGCCCGCCCCTCACCGAGACTCTCCAGCCCAGCTTCCTCACCCGGGTCGTCGAGGACCTGTTCCCACGACGGGCGAAACACACGCCCCCGGTCATGGCGCTGCCAGACAATGACCGGGAGGGCGATGGTGGCAGTGTTCCGCCCATCACGGAACCGGAGAGGGGGGCGACGGTGGCGCGCATGCGCAGAAAATTCACCGTCCCCGGGCCCGACGGTATTCCAAACCGTGTGCTGGCCCTGGTCCTCGACCATCTGGGTCCCCACCTCACGGTTCGACGCGTGTTTAGCGTCCGGGCGGTTCCCTGGGTGCTGGAAGGAGGGGAGGCTGGTTCTCCTGCCGAAGCCGGGACGGCATCCGGAGTCGCCATCGGCCTACAGGCCTATCGTGCTGCTCGATGATATGGTCAAGCTACTGGAGAGGGTGGTAGCTGCCCGCATCGAGCGGCACCTCGTCGGCACGGGGCCCGATCTGTCGGATGCCCAGTTTGGGTTTAGGAGGGGTCGTTCGACGATCGAGGCCCTGTTGCGCCTGAGGGCCGTGGCGACTGAGGCCGTCACCGGCGGGGGAGTGCTGTTGGTGGTGTCCCTAGACATCGCCAACGCATTCAATAGTCTGCCATTCAGCTGCGTCAGGGAGGCGCTCCGTTACCACGCAGTGCCAGCCTCCCACCCGGGCTGGGCGTGATTTGTTACGCCGACGACACGCTCGTCACAGCCCGCGGTGGGACGCTACAAGAGGCGGTAAACCTGGCGACCTCAGGCACCGAAGAGGTCGTCAAGCGGATCGAGGCGCTGGGGTTGAGGGTGGCCCTGGACAAGACGGAGGCCCTCTTGTTCCATGGGCCCCGTATGGACCCTCCCATCGGCGTCTCGATCACCGTCAATTCGGTTGGGATCAGCATCCAGGCCCATATGAAGTACTTGGGCCTGGTGCTCGACGGGCGATGGTGGTTTCGGGAGTATTTCCGCAGGCTCGTCCCGCGGCTCGTCGGCGTGGCGTCCGCCCTACAATGGCTGATGCCGAATGTGGGCGGACCGAGCGCGGCATGTCGACAGCTGTACGCGGGGGTCATCCGGTCGATGGCCCTCTACGGCGCACCGGTGTGGGTGGGATCCATGACCGCCCAACTTAGGGCCCTTCTGTGGCGTCCACAGAAGGTCATGGCGGTCAGGATCATCCGCGGGTACCGCACGGTGGCGACGGAGGCGGCGTGCCTGTTGGCCGGGACTCCCCCGTGGGACCTGGAGGCGGAAATGCTCGCCGACTTGTACCGGCGGGTGTCGGGGGTGCGCGGGGCGGCGGTGTTGTTTTCCTGAGGGAACTCACCGCCTGGCGCGTCGACGGCCGCCGAGACGTCATCGCCCGTTGGGCAGACCGGCTGGAGAGGCCTCGATACGGTGTTTGGACCGTGGAGGCCTTCCGGCCGGTGCTGATGCAGTGGTTGGAAAGGCGGCACAGGGTGCTCTCCTTCCGACTTGTACAGGTCTTGACGGGGCATGGATGCTTCGGCAAGTACCTGTACAGGGTCGCTAGGAGGGAGAGAACTCCGTCCTGCCACCACTGCGATTGCGACGAGGACACGGCGCAGCACACGCTCGAGGTCTGTGCCGCTTGGGCAGAGCCGCGTCGTGAACTCGTCGTAATCATCGGTGCCGACCTGACGCTGCCGACCATCGCTAGGGAGATGCTCGGCAGCATCAGGAATTGGGACGCGGTCGCAGCCTTCTGTGAGGCAGTTATCTCGCAGAAGGAGGCGGCGGGTCGCGAGTGCGAGGAGCACAGCCTCGATGACGCGACCCGCCGCCGGCGACTGGGGCGGCGCAGGCGGGATTACCTGCGTGCTATGCCGCCCTAGCCGAGGCCGCGGGTGATGTGACCGGGTATTAGTCCGTCACCCGCCGAGAGGCCGACCGCGTGAGCAAAGACCGACGTCCTCCCCGAGGGGGGGACGTCGGTCGATGGGAGGGTGCCCCGGGTAGGGGGTATTACGTCGGGCCGACCACTGATGACAAGTAACCCTGCTCCAGTGGTTGGCCCAACGACGAAGGCGACGTGGTGTTCAGGTGGGTTGCGGGTGTTGCGTGCTTAAGCCCCTCTGTCGCCCCGGACGGAGTGGTGCGGAGGAGCGCCGAACGCAGCTCACCCCAAAAAAAAAAAAAAAAGAGTAATTACGAAATGGTGATACATTTTATTCTTAACACGTTCCCATACAAATATTTCACGTAACTAGTTAATAAAATAAAATCGGCCAAGTGCGAGTCGGACTCCTGCACTAAGGGTTGTGTACCATTGAGTAAAAAAGGGCAAAAAACCGCGTTTGTTGTATGGGAGGCCCCTTAAATATTTATTTTATTTTGTTTTAAGTATTTTTTGTTCTAGTGGCAACAGAAATACATAATTTATAAAAATTTCAACTGTCTAGCTATCACGGTTCTTGAGATACAGCTTGGTGACAGACAGACGGACGGACAGACAGTGAAGTCTTAGTAATAGGGCCCCGTTTTTACCATTTAGATAGGGAACCCTAAAAAGGATAATCCCGCTGAGTTTCTTGCCTTCTCAGTAGCGGTCGCAGTGTTGTAGTCCTGTGGGAGTTTATTGGAACAATTTAAGATTGTAAACATGTAAGTGTCTCTGCCTGGTTTTTACATAGCCGATTCATCATCATCGTCATAACTCATGCAGGTCGTACTCGGGCTCGAGCTATTTCACAGTGGAAAGGAAATTGAACTTACTATACCAAGATGGTCACTACTGATGACAAGTAACACTGCTCCGGTGGTTGGTCCAACGACGAAGGCGACGTGGTGTTCGGGTGGGTTGCGGGTGTGCGTGCTTACGCCCCTCTGTCGCTCCGGACGGAGTGGTGAGAGGAGTGCACCGACCGCGATCCACCCAAAAAAAAAAAAACAAAAAAAAAGGGTAAAGGTAAGGTTTTTTTTTATTTTTTTTATTTGTATTTTATTAATTAGGAGTTTTGTCGGTAACCGACCATGCCACTCCCATATTAAAATTATCTTATTATACTAACTTCACCTAAGATATCTAAATATCCATGAGGATCCTGGCTTCATCGGATGCAGGTGAAGCCAGAATGACACTGACCCACACTCATCCCAATATTGCTATTCTGTAGAAGATTATTGTTACGTAGGGCATCGCTTGGATAAGCATGCTAGCAGACCCGGCCACGCGTTGTTATGGCTAATGTTTTTGTTATATTACATTTTAAACTATTTAAGTGGAACTGTAGGAGAACATCTGTCATGGAGGTCGTCATATTTTTTTACAAATGGCATCTATGTAAAAAAGCAAGTTAAAATCGTATATGATACGTTTGTAGGTTTGACATAGCAGCGCCATCTATTAAAATCGTTTGGAGTTTACAGATAATTGTGAATGTCAAATAATAGGTAGTATATAGGTAATACAAATAATTTGCAATAAAATAATATTGCGACTATAAATTAAGATGTAAGCTATCCTATCTTTCAAGTTGGATCAAACTGCATACGGTGTGCAAATTTTATTAAAATCGGTTAAGTAGTTTAGGAGTCCATCGCGGACAAACAACGTTAAACGTAATTTATATAAACTCATTTGCAAAAAAAACGGGCGGTTTTGATTTTCATTCATATTTAAAAAGATACAATACCAAAAAGGTTTCAATCGTTTGTACACGTTACTGGCCGGTTTTAAAAATGCTGTGGTATTTAAAAAGTACGTTCTAAATTCAATTTTTCATTTGATGTTCATTTTTACAGAAAACCCCTTTTTATCCTACATTTTTGGCGCGATGTTCCAGAAGTTAACATCGACTTTCATAACTTTTATTCAATTTTTATCGATTAATTTCATATCCTTGACTGTCAAAGCTTTATTTAATGCTGTTTGGCTGTATCAAAAATGGTAGATAAAGTGGTAAAAGCTACCAAAATTATCGCGCTGCTTGAAGAGGGTTGCAGCCAATGTTTCGTGGCTAGGAGGCTAAATGTTAGTCGCTCGACAGTCCAAAGGACCTGGCAGCGATATCAGGAGACTGGTTCCGTCGAGAGAAGGCCTGGTTCTGGAAGAAAACCATGTACCCATCCACGGGATGATCGTTTTCTTGTGAGTCGCGCATTGAGAAATCGCAAATCTTCGTATGTGGATCTTAAGAACAACCTCCAAGAAGTAAGAAATGTGCATATTAGTCTATGGACGGTCAGGAGGAGGCTTCTCGCTGCCAATATACGCAGTCACCGCCCGGCCCGCGGCCCCAAATTACTCCGTGAGCACAGAGTTCACAGGCTTAGGTTCGCTAGAAATTGTGAATCATGGACTCAAGACGATTGGAATAGGGTTTTGTTCTCTGATGAAGCCAGGATATCTCTGTTCGGTGAAGATCGACGTCGGCGAGTGCTAAGAAGACAAGGAGAACGCTTTGCAGAGGCATGTTTCGAAGAAATCACACCTTATGGTGGGGGCTCTGTTATGTTTTGGGCAGGAATAAATTCAATGGATCGTACAGAGTTAGTCTTCATTGAAAACGGCTCACTGACTGGGCATCGATACATAACGGAAGTTCTAATTTCTCATGCACAACCCGCATTGGCCGCTCTAGGTGAAGACTCGATTTTTATGGACGACAATGCTCGCGCCCACCGATCCCGCGATGTTAATGCGTATGTGCAAGAGGTCGGCATTCGTCGTTTGGATTGGCCAGCTCGAAGTCCCGACCTCAATCCCATAGAGCATATCTGGGACGTTCTGAAACGGCGTGTGAGATCAGTACACCCGGCTCCGCAGACCATCAGAGAGCTGAAGAATGTGATTACTGCGGAGTGGGAACGTATTCCGCAAGCAAGTATCCGGGATATACTCGCTAGCATGCCCAGACGAATTCAAGCTGTGATTTTAGCTAGAGGGGGTCACACTCGATACTAAACATTTATCTGCTTTTACTTTATTAAAGAAAAACAAACAAAAAAACTTTTTTATTTTTACTTCATGAGCATATGCACTACTAGCGAATATACACTACTAGCGAGGTTTAGCATTATTTCCCATAAATTGTATCTAAATTTTATGAAATACTGATGAAAACGATTATTTTCTTATTAATTTAGCAAATTGTGTGGATAAAACTACCTATAATTATCAAACAAAGAAATATTAACATTTGAAATGGTTCATTGCTTAGGTGCCCGTTTTTTTTGCAAATGAGTGTATATTAAGATTAACTGCATAAACCTACCATACCAGTGTCTCAAGTATCGTGGATTAGATTCTTACGCAGTAAAATAATTTGTTTGTGTTCCAAATTGTTGTACCGAGTCTGGTTGTTATTTGTGTCCCTTATCAGTACAACAGTCTTTAGAAAAAAAAGTACATATAAAATGTCGTATCAGTTATCAAAAACTATATTTTAATCACTCAACGAACTGTATCGCAATCAAAACTTGATTCATGGTCCGTAATTACCAAAAATAGTAACAGCCATGTCCTAACATCTATTGCAAAATATAAAAGGGTCATCACATTGGTATGGTATGTACAGGAATTATGATAGCTTTTTGGCATATGCCAGAATTAAAATTATTATTAGTCTATATTTGGATACAATTGTTTTTAATATTAAATTATAATGTGTTTTCCAAAATCTTCAATTCAATTTTTAAATTTTTTTCAATCTTCTTGGCTTACACTTTTAACAAGTTTAGTATATATATTTTTTATCGCTGTAGTTGGAAAACGAGCTGGCAGCACACTTGATGGTAATTTGTACTGCCGCACATGAACCTTTGCTAGGCCGTTGCCTACTGTGAAGGAAGTGCGAATGAATGCAATGATGTTCGGTGATAAAGGCCTCATCGAAATCCACCACACGCAAACACCCTCAGAAAGTTGGGCTGCCGACTCTCTCGCTTACCGAGCTAAGTATAGTAACAAATTGCTACTATTCAGATGTCGATTTTCTGCGAGAATGTGGTAACCCGGACGGACCTTCCCGCGACTGTAGACAGTGCGCTCGTTGTTGCATGAAGTTTAATAAATAAAAAAAAATCATTAATGCGATTCACATCTGGTAGAAATGAAAACATCAACAATTTTGTAGAAGCTTTGTACTACACATGCGAGCACAAACAAGTATTTATACACGTACAATGCTGAGGCCGAAGCAAACTCCCATTATATCTTAGTAAACTCGAATGGAAGGGGTACGAAACAGAGCACAAAGAGAACCCTGAATATAAGAAACCAATGTTTCTTATATTCACGGTTCTCTTTGTGCTTTTTTTTCATTGCTTTGAAGAAAATGCTTCCTATCTCATTTTCTCCCACTTTTAAATTTGTGTCTATCTCTTTTTACTGTTGCATTTTCGTTTCATCGACTTCAAATCACAACAATGATAAAGTTTTCGCTTCAGTAAATACATAGACTTATCTCTCTCATCAGATATCTGCATCACTGATTACGACATTTTCCTCCTATTAAGCACTGATGTTATACTGTGGAAGTATAGCGATGGATTTATGCAAGATTCTTTCATAATTTCTCGTCATGTGTATAAACTCCTTTACAATTTGTAATATTATGTGACAAATACTTGTACACGGTGCGTGACTTGACCGTTATTGGTCGGACAATGCGGTTGGTTACAAAATTGTATTGTTATAGTGACAATTCTATTACGAATGGACACTGCGACTATGGACTTATTTATTTTTATTTTTACCAAGGGTTTTATTATTATTCTTGTATTACTGGGGACTTCACAAACATATAATTCATCGAGAACACATACGTGCCACCCAACGGTGGCTAGAGCCTCATCCATAATGTGAGAGAATTTGACCTATTATACTATACTCGTCAGACGTGTTGTTATAGGATTTCATTTCGAGTTTCCTTCTCTAGCACAGATGTTATATATATATATTTTTTTAAAACCAACGGTGGTAAACGAGCAAGCAGCGCACCTGATGGTAAGTGATACTGCTGCACATGGACCTTTGCAATACCAGGGGCACAGCCAGGTCGTTGCCTACCGTGAAGGAAATACTCTTCTTAAACCTCGTTTAAAGAAGGACATGTCATAGCGCTCGGGAAACACAGCAGCAGGTAGTTCATTCCGGAGCCTGCACGTACGTGGGAGAAATGAACGCTGGAAACGTACAGTTGAAAACCATAACGTTTCTAGGTGAAATGGACGAACCCTGCTAAGATGTCAAGTGGTACGTTGGTAAAATGGTGACGGTGGTACCAAGTCAAACAGTTCTTCGGAGCACTCCCCGTGAAAGAGTCGGTAGAGTGCACAGAGTGACCCAAAGTCTCTCCGCTGCTCCAGCGACTCCAATCTGTCCGTAGGATTGGGATCCCCAACGATTCGAGCAGTCCGTCTTTGCAGGGAGTCAAGTCAATATGTATATTACATCCCTTAGTCGTCTTTTACAATATCCAAAAAGTATAGTACCTAGGTCAATTTTCCTATCGTCGTGGAGGAGATGACGCCATGATAGTTCGTATGGTGACTGAGTCAGAATAAAATTCATCGTATCTTGCCCGCGAGTGTCGTAAGGGGCAACTGAGGCATATAATATTTATGCCAAAGAATGCAAAAAGAATGAAACCCTATGCTAACATGTCTGGCCAGCAGGTTATAGTAGGTCAATTTATCAAACAGGCTTGGGACACATCTGAACCGAGACGAAGTAGTGAAATGAATGGTATGTCGTATATCATCATCATCATCTCAGCCTATATATTATGTCCTGTTGAGCTCGGACCCCCTCTATAATGAGAGGGGAATTGACATACTATTCCACGCTGATCAGATGGGTTGGAATGGGGTTTTTTTCAAGTCTTCCTTCTCTTGCAAAGATATTAGATGCCTATAATATCCCTTAGTCGTCTTTTTCGACATTCATAGGCGAGATGAATTGTATTCTTAAATCCTCACCACATGGAATGTGATATGTACTTAGAATAATAACGTATAGAAGGTAAGTTCGCGCACAAAAAGTGAAGCATTTCAATTGGAGCCTAATGGAGCTTACGCCGGAACCGTTCCGTAATTTACAAGTCTGTACGTACGTACGCAACTCTTAAAAAATAAATAGGTAATTATGACGGTTTGTGCATTGAAATGGTGTCATAACACATTTGAAAAACTTAAAAAGGTTTTTAACATTACTTTTAAAAGTATTTCGACGATTTATATTAATAAAAACAAAATATGATTTCATAATTTGTATAGTGGTGTGCGTGTGCACGTGTCTAATCGTCTGCGCGCCATTAGTATTTTTAGATTCATGTTTCGAACTTTCGAAGTATTGACACTATCCTTCTATACGTTATTATTCTAAGGACATATATAATTTTACCGACCGTGGACCGATGACCTAGTTGCTGGGCGTCGTTGGATGCAGGCGGCACAGGACCGCACATTGTGGTGCAACATGAGGGAGGCCTACGTCCTGCAGTGGACGTCAATAGGCTGAAATGATGATGATGATATAATTAAAAAATAAAATGTCATACGTTCAAAGTTTTCGTTGTTGATGTATTTGACCGATATTTATCTCTGAGACAACGATTGCGTTGCAGATTTGTTTATTACTGTCGGTTTTAAAGCGAAGTTTTTGTATTGATTTTCTAAGCGCTATTTTCCCGTGTGGCAATGGTGTAAGAAAATAATTCACCACTCCATATCTTGCCCGTGAATGTTGTAAAAGAATACTAAGGGATAAAATACGCATGTAACATATCGATGTTAACAAAAGAAGAAAAAGTGAAACAGAATCCTATACCAAACCGTCTATTTAATGTAGTTATTTAATGTAGTTGTAATATTATTATTTTTCGTATGGTAATAGAGTAAGAATACAATTCACCACCCTCTTTATTGCCCATGGGTGTTGTAAAAGACAACTAAGGGATACAAATATGCATACAAAATGTATGTAAGAGAAGAAAACGTGAAATAAAACCTTATACTAATTCAGGCCGACCACTGACAACAAGTCACATCTGCTCCGGTGGTCGGCCCAACAACGAGGTGACGTGGGTACGGGTGGGTTATGGGCCCGCGCGCCGTCCTTTCATCGCCCCGGACGGACAGGACCGCGCGTGCGCTTACCATAGCCCACCGATAAAAAAAAAATACCAAACCATCTGACCACCGTGGTAGTAGGTCAATTTCCCTCCTATTATGGAGGAGGCTCGAGCCTAATAGTGGGACGTATATGAGCTGAGAGGAGATATGGTTCGGTGATATCTAAGGCATCAAACCCACCACATACAAATACCCTCAGAAAGTTGGGCTTCCAGCTCTCTCGCTCACCAAACGAAGCCCAAGTAACAAATTGCTACTACTCGGACGTAGATTTTCTGCTCAGTGTGGTACTTACCCCGGAAGAACCTATCCGCGGCTGTAGACAGACAACTGTCAACAATGTGATCCTACCACTTTCCTCTTCCTCTTATTTCTTATCTATGGGCTTCATCATCATCATCATCTTGCTCTTATCCCAATTACTTGGGGTTGACGCAATATGTCATCTGTTTTGACATATTGCAAAAAGTTTCGGCAATGACTTTTATGACCGGCCGCCTGCCTGACGTCAACCCTCCTTGGGAATGTAATCGTTGACCCAAATGGTACCAGATGGAGTTGGTCCGGGTCAATCTAAGGCTCTTAGTCGTCTTTTATGACACATGTATATATATATATATGTGGGTCTATATATATATATATATATTATATATATACTAGCTGACCTAACAGACTTTGTTTTGTACAAATAAAATACAGCAGCGCAGCGCCACCTACCGGGTCCAATTGTGAATCTAAATCATTCTCGAATCCCTTTGAACATTCATAAAAAATTTCATCAACATCAGTTCAGCCGTTTAGGAGGAGTTCATTGACATACACCATACACACGTACACAAGAACTTTATACATATATAAAGTAGATATATATAGGCATACACACACACACACGTAGAATACAGATTGATTTTTATATACGCTTTAATAAAGCCAATATCACGATTTGACCTAGCTTCAAGCCAGCAACAGTATTGAAAGAAGAAAGAAAGAAAGAAAAATAATTTATTACTCCTTCACGGGAGGGCAACATCACAAAAGCTCAAACAGTGAGTAGAATATAGTAAAACAATAAATTATAATAAAAAAAAAAGTACAAAAAGAAATTGATATTAACATTGGTTTTCCCTTCGTGAAAGAGAAAAAGGATCGCTGCTCAGCATAATGTTGAGGCATCTATTTTAAGAGAGATACCGCAACGCTGTTATTCTGCAGCGTCCTGCGACGTCTGTCAGCAAAGTACAGGTAGCAGCTGAATATAATTAAACTAACAAATTACAGCTGCTTTTGTAAATAATATTCAAATAATAGAAAAATAATAATAATAAACATACGGATTAGGTGCGGTACTAAGTTATCTAATTTTACGCATATAAGTAAAAATAAAAAATAATAAAATAAACAAAAATAACATTTAACAAACAAAAATTACATTCAACAAACAAAACAAAAGGATATGCAATTTACAATAACATAATAACTAATAGGTGGTATTTTATGTGATGTAATAAGAGAAGGTGCTGAAGTTTCATGAATGTAAAGATCAATGATGACATTATAGTATAATACACACTACTGAACGATAACAAGCATTTTGTTACCAGACATACTTTTAAAAAGAGTATAAAACAAGAAAAAAAAAATATGGTCTTTGTAACACCGTGATTTAAAATTACATAAGAATACAAAACAAAAAGAAAAAATATATATATGTTATTAATCTGTGGCATAATTAATGTTCAATACTGCTGTGGTAACCCTTACTTACTAGTCTGTGAATGTCATAGAGATCTTTTATGTCAGTGGATGAGTGGACTCAGTGGTGAATGTTATCTACAATTGTTACATCTATTGCGACAAGCAGACTTATAGCTTATGTCACAACCTTTCTGATTTCATTGGCATCTCTTTCTAATATAATGATTTTTGATGTTTACGCGAGTATTATACATTTTAAATAAAACTACGGCTTTTATCGCGTTTGTATTTGATTTTTGATTACCCGGCGTGTCGAACACTTTACAGCGTTCATGGTCACGGGTGGACTAAGATGTCTCACGTCCAACAAGTCATCGTTACTGCAGAAAATTTATAATTATCTACCATTTTTATTCCCCTTCCTGAAGCCATTGATCTATATCTACACGACTATATTACGACTTCACTCACTATATAAATATAGCAACTAAAGAAAGAACGAGATAACTTGTAGTGGGCTGCTCCATTATTGGCATTTAATGCACTAGTTCAATTTCCTTTCCATTACTTCTCCCACTCTTTCATGGGAATGTTTTGAGGAACTGTTCGACTTAGTATCAACGTCACCGTAGCAGAGTTCATCCATTTCGCCAGGAAACGTTACGGTCTTCAACTGTACGATTCCAGTGATTATGTTTGCTACGTACCTGCAGGCTCTGGAATTAACTACTTGTTGCTATGTTTTCCAAGCGCGATGACATGTCCTCCTTAAACGAGGTTTAAGAAGAGCATTTTTTTTATGGTAGGCAACGGCCTAGCTGTGTCCCTGGTATTGCAAAGGTCCATGTGCGGCAGTATCATTTACCATCAGGTGTGCTGCTTGCTCATTTGCCACAATCGGTAAAGAAAATAAATATTATGAAGGAAGTCCGAGCCCAACCGTGGGACGTACTACATATATGAGCTGGGATAAGAGACCAACCGCCATTATTCCCGTATTAGGGGTTAAAAAAGACAATAACATAACATTACATAATTATTATATTACGGGGGACTTTACAAACATAGAATTAACGGACACAAATTACATACAGACTCAGAACAACAATTTGTGGATCGCACAAAGTCCTGTGTGGAAGTTAAACTCACGACACTTTCACGGTAGGTATTTTAACCACTACGCTAGTGTTGCCCAAATGCAAGACCAAGACGAGACTTGGACCGGTCTTGGTCTTGGTCTTGCAACATCACACCTGGTCTCGTCTTGGTCTTGGTCTTGTGCACCCGGGTCTTGGTCTTGGTCTTGGTCTTGCGCACCCGAGTCTTGGTATTGCAGCAAGAGTCTCGCAAAGTTTTGCAGTTAGAATAACGTAACAGTAATTTATCATGGTAATGTAAAATCCAACTAAATTAATCAAATATCCTATCCTATCTATCCATCTGTTAGCCTATAGTTCACTATTGAATACAATACTTACCACTGGAGAAAATTACTCTTCTATTCCCCTGGTGTTCCATTAGACAGCGTTACTACTCTTATGACAGGACTTTCGACCCTATTTTCTTAAGACGTCACCACACGAGGCAGTTGATACAATAAATTTTATGTCATTTTATAATCCATGCGATATTTTACAATTAATGCGATTGTTTATATTCCCCTTCAAGTTAACTGGTATGTATCTATTGTATTTCCAGTTTAGTTACTGATACTCTGGATACTTGAAAAAACCTGTTGCTCTATTGCCTATATAAATACTTTGGCCGCTGGATCCATGTAGCTCTTAATATACTATTTATTCAAGAACATATAAAACTGATTTAAAATTTTATGGTTTTAATTTAATACTTGTAAAATGTATGATATTCGTCGTCATCGTCACAGCTCATAAAAGTGCCACTGCTGGGCTTAAGCTTCCTTCCAGTAAGAGGAAAATTGATCAACTATACCACGCCGGTCAGACATGTTGGTACAGGGTTTTCTTTCTAGTTTCACTTCTCTTGCACATATGTTATATACACAGGGTGTATCAGGTTATGGGACAACTGTTCATGTATGTTGTAGTTCAACAGTCATAGATCATAATTAGAATGTATATTACACAAAAACAATATAACGTAAAAGTTATAGTGATTACAAAAATGTGTGTCTAAGAGTTTATGCCTTAAATTTTATGTATTATGTAGGTATGTACAGACAGGATATATGTAAGCATGTAAAATTTCGACAGTATAAATAGATATTAGATTTGCGCGAACCTTTCAATGGTTACGTAGGTACAAAGGCGACTCATCAACGGTCATCGGCCGATCAACTGATTTATGTTAAAGCGAAGTTTGTCTTGCTTATGCAAACGTTATCATTGATTTATTTAAATTCTAATGAACATTTAACAAAATACGAATATGTTGTAGATTAAGTATCATTTCTTTATACATTTTAATCAATTTACACGAAAAAACGATGACAAAATTGAGAACTTACATGTCTCTCAATTCATTAACGAATCGATATTTTTATTTCAATTTTTTTTTCATGGGTTCCTAACACCATTGCCCGATCCGATTTGATACGACATCTACGGGTAAGAGAGTGGTGAATTATATTCGTACTCTGTCCTTTTTTTTTTGTGTGTGTGTAGCTGTTGGTCGCAGATGACCTTGACAGCTTAACGCGGTCAATGGGTGAGCGCTGATGGCTCTCAACCCGGTAAGTAAGTTAAGCGAACATCGCCCGAGGGCTCCCCCCTGTGGGGAACGGACCTCGGCTCGGGGCGTCGCTGAGAGTAAAGTGGGCGTGGCCAAGTTTAGGATAATGACTTTTACGCGGCGCGGTTTTCGACCTCGACGGCGAGGCCGATACCGCGGAGTTTTATCTGTTATCGCTGCGCGAGCTGTGTAGGTCCTTTCTTGGGCGATCATAATAGCGTCATCTTCTTCTTCAAGAAGATGACGAGGACGTCGGACCGCGGATATTTTTGAGGGGACGTAGTTTACCGCCCCAACCACTAGTGGATTGGGGTGAGTCGTGGCAGAGGCAAAATAGCGCTGGGAGCAACGCTTCATGTACTGCCTGATGGTGATCGTACTCTGTCCCTACATGGACATTTATATAGATTAATTGTAGGCATATTTCTATGTCCAACAGTGAACGTCGTTGGGCTAATGAATAAACGGATATATAAATATGTATAATGGGCAAGAGCACTCTCGTGATTACGGTATTTTTATCCTTAAGCCTTTCCGAAGAGTAATTCTGAAAAGCCAATACTAACATTGGGAATCGATTGGCCAATAGATGAATATCTCAAGACTGATTTGACTTGCCGTGTAGTGACGGAGTAAGAATATAATTCATCACCCCCTATTTTACCCGTGACTGCGAACCCACGACTAAGGGCTATAATATATAACATCGGTGCAAGAGAAGGAAAACTTGACATGTATGACCTGTAACAACACGGCCGATCACCGTGGCGATTCCCCTCCGGCCACGGCCGATTCTCCTCCTGTTATGTAGAAGACACGAGCTCAACCGTATATAAGCTGAAATGGTGATTTGAATTAAATGCAAGACCGCGAGACTCTTGCAGGCCCAGTCTTGGTCTTGCTCAAGTCTTGCAGGGCCAGTCTTGGTCTTGGTCTTGCAAAAATTAAGCGGTCTTGGTCTTGGTCTCGGTCTCGCATTTCTCGCAAGACCAAGACCAAGACCGCAAGACCAAGACTTTTTTGGGCAACACTACACTACGCCATCTGTGGAGTCAGATCTGTGCAGGTATAATATGTGTTACCAGAAGAGAGAGTAAGATTCTCTTGGTATTCGTAATACCAATAGTATTCGCCAACGCGCCTGCACCCTTTTTTTTTTTCGGTTGGCTATGGTAAGCGCACGCGCGGTCCAGTCCGTCCGGGGCGATGAAAGGAGGGCGCGCGGGACAATAACCCACCCATACCCACTGTTCGGTCTCTGCAAGCTATGTGGAGGGTATTTGGAAAAACTTCACAACTTGAATTCTACAAACGTTGTTAAGAGTCTAGTAGAAGATTCGAGACAACTCGGTCCGCCAAGCGGTTGTGCCATCGGTGTATTCGTAATCGCCTCACCTGCTTAATCCTTGGAAGGACATTATTATACGGAACATTTGGAACCACCATAACAGTGTTTTGTGGTGCTGTGAACTGCCTAGTTATAAATATAATTAAGAATATAGTGAAGCTGACCGCGCGGTTTGGCGAGCTTACTGCGACGACGCTACTGGCCTCGGCGGGAGTGGATGAAAGGTTGGTGGAGTATTCTATATTTACTTCTTCGCGGCTTGCAGGGATAGGATAAGATCAGTTCCTCACCTAACTCCGTAAATTCACCTCATACAGTCCACTGCAGGCTGTGCATACCGTACACCCACGTCACCTCGTTGTTGGGCCGACCACCGGAGCAGATGTGACTTGTCGTCAGTGGTCGGCCCGACGGAATATCCTTTCGGGTAATCTCACGCCTGCACCCTATCGGTTTATAACATTACTAGCAGCGCCCTGCGGTTTTATTTGCATAGTTCCCTTTCCCATGGGTAGATCGAGATAAATTATAGTTTATATGTTATTTTGATATGTAAGCTATATTATTGTGAAGTTTCATCAAAATCCATTTAGTAGTTTTTGCGTCAAAGAGCAACAAACATCCTCACATACTCGCAAATCGCGTTTATAATATTATTAGGATCAATCTTGGTTGACCTACATAGAATATAGAACCACCAATATGCTCATAGAAGAATAATACCAACATTAAATACCAGATATTTCTATGATTTCTACTCCTTTTATCATTCATTCGGTGAGTAAGAAGGCTGAAGGCTCAAAATACGCTTAGAGTAGACTGGCTTAATCAGCTTTTATGGTGATGGCATCTAAGGATAACTATCATAACACGGTTGTAGCTGATCACTTCAATGCTAGAATCGAGCCTCCTTCATAATGGGAGGGCAATTGGCTTCCTATAGATACCATGCGGGTCACGGATTGGTTAAATGTTTTATTTCAAGTTTTTTTTCTTCCCTAGATATTACCTACATATTATAATCTTTTAAGTATTTTATTTCGAAACTAGCAATCCGCCCTCGCTTCGCTTCGGTTATAGGTTATAATCGTTTTACCCGCGTAGTTCCCGTTCCCGTGGGAATCCCGGGATAAAATATAGCCTAGTTTACGCCCTGATATTGTAGCTTTCCATTGGTGAAAGAATTTTTGAAATCGGTCCAGCCGTTTTGATGATTACCCGGAACAAACAGACAGACAGACAGACAAAAAATTTTTAATTGCTATTTTAGGCATAGGTGTCGTGCAAATAACCGTGTGAGCATGAAAAAAACCTATTATTTTGACATTACAAACAGACACTCCAATTTTATTTATTGGTATAGATATTTCTCTTCCCTAGATTTTACCTGGTCTTTAACTCGCTGGACAGACATATTGGCATAGGTTTTTATGTCGTGAAACTTCTTTTGCATAGATATTATCCACATATTCCTTTAGTCGTCTTTTACGACATCCACGGTTAAAATAGCGGGTGGTGAATTGTATTCTTACTCCGTCATCACATGGAAGCAAGTGTCTTTTAAGTCATCCGAATGTCCAGGCATAATATTTCATCCTCGACGACGCGAACCACCGCCTGCGACTGGGGCAGCCCTAGCCAAGGCCGTGGGTGACTGGACGGGGGAATTAGTCCGTCACCCGCCGAGAGGCCGACCACGTGAGGAAAGACCGACGTCCTCCACTCGGGGAGAGGGTACTCCTCAGGGGGTATTCCGCCGACAACTGACGTTAAGTCACCCTACTCTGGTGGTCGACCCAACAACGAAGGCGACGTGTCACGGGTGGGTTACGGGTGTGCGTGCTTACGCCCCTCTGTCCCCCCATGAGCACTCCGTCCGAGGCTGTGCGCCGACCGTGAAAAAAAGGCATAATATTTCAGTGACCCAGGCTTAATATTCTATGTTAACTTTTGTAATGCCAATAAATCGTGACCTCAATCGGTTCTTGCTAAGTAAATTATTCATTTACGTTTTTTTTGTGTCCCCTAAGTGCTTGCTTTCGATTAAAGCGAATAGCTAAAGAAAATATTGAGGCATTTATTTTTAATCAAATTTGACCAGATATTGGATATAATACGCATATACGCGTTACGCGCATTACAACGCATATATCTGGTTGACCGGGTTTTGCTTGGTATAATATTTGTTGTATTTTTGCCGAATTTATTTAGATATATATTAATAAAAAATAAAAATGAAATAATGGAAAAATATAAAAATTACAAACACAGAATAATCGATTCCACGCTATTTGAATGCCAAAGCAAAACAAAAAGAAAACTGGACAACTTCCCAACTGAGCTATTGTCACTCTTGACAACGACGACGAATTTCGAATTCCTATTCAGAGAGTGTCAATAACATTTTATGTCATTGTATTGATTAGCCTGAAACACCGACAAAACAACATTTTCTATAAATAAAAGCTAGCTAGATCGATTTCTTGACCCCGAAACATCTAGTATGCCAAATTTCATCAAAATCGTTGGAGGAGTTTCCGAGATTCTGAATATACAGGGTGTATCAGGTTATGGCGCAACTGTTCGAGTATGTTGTAGTTTAACGGTCATAGATCGTAATTAGAATGTACATTACACAAAAAACAATATAACATAAAGGTTATAGTGATTTCAAAAAAATGTGTTTAAGAGTCCACGCCTTAAATGTTACGTATTATGTAGGCATGTGCAGATAGAATACATGTAGGCATGTAAAGTTTCGACGGTATAATTTCATTCATTCATACCTAGAATTGCACAAACGTTTCAATGACATCGTAGGTACAACGGCGAGCGGTCAACGGTCATAGGCCGATCAACTGTTTTAAAGCGAAGTTTGTCTTGCTTATGTGAATATAATAATTGATTTATTCAATTTCTAATGAACATTTAACAAAGTATGAGTATGTTGCGTATTAAGTATTATTGACTTTATACCGTTCAATCAGTTTTACACGGAAAAGCGATGACAAAATTTAAAACTTTTACATGTCTCTAATTCCTTAACGAATCGATATTTTTCGTTCAAATTTTTTTCATGGGTTTCTACCACCATTGCCTAGCTCCCTTTTGACCAGATGCCCCATAACCTGATACCCCCTGTATATACAAGAATTGCGCATTTAAAGATATAAGAGATCTGGTTGACCGAGCTTTGCTCGGTATAATTTTTTATTTTTGTAACTACCTAAATGGTATTTTTAACAAACATGTTTAGGCTATATATTAATAAAAAACTAAAAATGATGAAATAATGAAAAAATATCAAAAATTAAAAGAACAACGAGATTGGATTTCAAGCTATTTGAATGCGACTGGAAAATGTCTCAACTGAGCTATTGTCACTCTTGACGGCGACGGTTAAATTTACATTCCTATTCCAATGACGTTTTATGTCATTGTATTTATTAGCTAAAAACACCGACAAAACAACATTTTCTATAAATAAAACCTAGCTAGATCAATTTTTGGCCCCGGAACCTCTAGTATGCTAAATTTTATGAAAATCGTTGAAGCCGTTTCCGAGATTCAGATTATATATATGTGTGTAAGAATTGCTCGTTTAAATATATAAGATACTAGCAATCCGGCCTCGCTTCGCTTCGGTTATAGGTTATAGTCGTTTTACCCGCGTAGTTCCCGTTCCCGTGGGAATACCGGGATAAAATATAGCCTAGTTTACGCCCTGATATTATAGCTTTCCATTGGTGAAAGAATTTTTGAAATCGGTCCAGCCGTTTTGAAGATTACCCGGAACAAACAGACAGACAGATAGATAGACAGACAGACAAAAATTTTTTAATTGCTATTTTAGGCATAGGTGTCGTGCAAATAACCGTGTGAGCATGAAAAAAGCCTATTATTTTGACATTACAAACAGACACTCCAATTTTATTTATTGGTATAGATTACAAGCTATGCAAGAGAAGAGAAACTGGACATAAAACCACCAACCTGTCTCACCAGCATGACATAGTAAGGTCTATATCCCTTTTTGTGGAATAGGCTAAAGCCAAACAATGGAAAGTATATGGATTGAAATGATGAATACTTCATCATCACACGGAAATACATTCATCACAACCTATATGTTAACCTATAAATATGTTTTCTTTCTTTCTATATACGTGCTACTCCTGGGGCTGAACCTCCTCCATATTGGGAGGGATATTCACCTACTTACCACGCTAGTCGAGCGGGTTGATATAACGTTTTATTTCGAGTCTTCCTTCTCTTGCACCGTTGTTATATAACGTGTCCCAAAATTCAACGATAAGTGGGCACCAACAGGTGGGGCCTACTTAGGACTGCTCGAGAAAAACGAAAAAATTCTACCCTTATTTTTTTTTTCATTACGAAATAAAAGTGAAATCTTTAAAAAATGGACACCTTTATTATATTTTTAAGTGCCATTACTACAATTTTACAAATAATTCAGTGATTTTTTTTTGTATTAGCAACGTAAGTAGCACTGCTATCGATTACAACCATTAAAATTCCCAGAATGTCTATAGTTTCTACACAAAAATTAACCAAAACTGTGTTTTTTCCATAAATTTTGTAAAATTTTTACTTTCAGCTCACTTTCACTCATCGTGGTGAAAAAAAAAGATTGATACTACTATGGCAAATAGTTTTAAAAATTGGCGCAACTAACTACATTTCTAAAATGGTATAACATTTTAGGCAAACTAGCCAAAAAATATGATAGGTACTATTTCAGAACAACAACCATATTTCGCAAATTCTTAGTGTTGATAATAATCACTTTTACTATGTATCCAAAATGTTTTTGTTGTTATTAGGTAGTATTTGAACGAGACATGTGCGTAGTCGACAAAATATGTTAATTATTAAAACGGCACGATATCGCCTTTTTCTGTGCATGTGATCCGCAGCCCAAATAATTTTTTAGCGAAGCTCGTCTAAGGTTGCAATAGTTTGAGCAGACCCTGTCCTTCAGAAAACCCCAATAAAAAGAAGTCCAGGGGATTTTGATTTCCCTCTCTAATTTATGGGAAAAACACAGTTTTGGTTCATTTTTGTGTAGAAACTATAAACATTCTGGTAATTTTAATGGTTGTGATCGATAGCAGTGCTACTTACGTTGCTAATACAAAAAAAAATCACTGAATTATTTGTAAAATTGTAGCAATGGCACTTAAAAATATAATAAAGGTGTCCATTTTTTAAAGATTTCCCTTTTTTATCCGTAATGAAAAAAAAATAAGGGTAGAATATTTTTCTTTTTTGCTTTTTCTCGTGCAGTCATAAATAGGCCCACCTGTTGGTGCCTGCTTATCGTTGAATTTTGGGACACGTTGACGATATACGTGTAATCTTATTTAAAAAAAATAATAAGAAGACGATCCCACTGAGTTTCTTGCCGGATCTTCTCATTGCGGTCGCATTCCGATCCGGTAGTAATTTAAGTTAAATGAAAAGAAAATTACAATATGTAAGTGCTCCTGCGGGGTTTATACATAATAAATGTTTTTTTTGATATCCCTTAGTCGTCATTTACGACATCCACGAGCAAGATAGGGTAAATTATATTCTTACTCCGTCACTACAGGGAAAGACATTGAGCCAATTTAATCACTGTACTGTATATGCATATCGTAATACAGTGAACCCGCGGTAATCCGGCCCCTGTCTAATACGGCGCTCCTTGTAATCCGACATATTTATTACAGTAAAACCCGGGTTTAAGACGATTTTGCAGGGACCTGACCAAAAACACGTCTTAGGCGGGAAAGCGTATTATACGGGAAAACGTATTATGCGGGAAAGGGGGAAAACGTGCCATTATTATTTATTATATTCTATTATTATTTTGAATACCGACGTATTTAATTTAACATTTAAAAAATACCTGAAATAAACTCATTTGCAAAAAAAACGGGCGGTTTTGATTTTCATTCATATTTAAAAAGATACAATACCAAAAAGGTTTCAATCGTTTGTACACGTTACTGGCCGGTTTTAAAAATGCTGTGGTATTTAAAAAAGTACGTTCTAAATTCAATTTTTCATTTGATGTTCATTTTTACAGAAAACCCCTTTTTATCCTACATTTTTGGCGCGAAGTTCCAGAAGTTAACATCGACTTTCATAACTTTTATTCAATTTTTATCGATTAATTTCATATCCTTGACTGTCAAAGCTTTATTTAATGCTGTTTGGCTGTATCAAAAATGGTAGATAAAGTGGTAAAAGCTACCAAAATTATCGCGCTGCTTGAAGAGGGTTGCAGCCAATGTTTCGTGGCTAGGAGGCTAAATGTTAGTCGCTCGACAGTCCAAAGGACCTGGCAGCGATATCAGGAGACTGGTTCCGTCGAGAGAAGGCCTGGTTCTGGAAGAAAACCATGTACCCAACCACGGGATGATCGTTTTCTTGTGAGTCGCGCATTGAGAAATCGCAAATCTTCGTATGTGGATCTTAAGAACAACCTCCAAGAAGTAAGAAATGTGCATATTAGTCTATGGACGGTCAGGAGGAGGCTTCTCGCTGCCAATATACGCAGTCACCGCCCGGCCCGCGGCCCCAAATTACTCCGTGAGCACAGAGTTCACAGGCTTAGGTTCGCTAGAAATTGTGAATCATGGACTCAAGACGATTGGAATAGGGTTTTGTTCTCTGATGAAGCCAGGATATCTCTGTTCGGTGAAGATCGACGTCGGCGAGTGCTAAGAAGACAAGGAGAACGCTTTGCAGAGGCATGTTTCGAAGAAATCACACCTTATGGTGGGGGCTCTGTTATGTTTTGGGCAGGAATAAATTCAATGGATCGTACAGAGTTAGTCTTCATTGAAAACGGCTCACTGACTGGGCATCGATACATAACGGAAGTTCTAATTTCTCATGCACAACCCGCATTGGCCGCTCTAGGTGAAGACTCGATTTTTATGGACGACAATGCTCGCGCCCACCGATCCCGCGATGTTAATGCGTATGTGCAAGAGGTCGGCATTCGTCGTTTGGATTGGCCAGCTCGAAGTCCCGACCTCAATCCCATAGAGCATGTCTGGGACGTTCTGAAACGGCGTGTGAGATCAGTACACCCGGCTCCGCAGACCATCAGAGAGTTGAAGAATGTGATTACTGCGGAGTGGGAACGTATTCCGCAAGCAAGTATCCGGGATATACTCGCTAGCATGCCCAGACGAATTCAAGCTGTGATTTTAGCTAGAGGGGGTCACACTCGATACTAAACATTTATCTGCTTTTACTTTATTAAATAAAAACAAACAAATAAACTTTTTTATTTTTACTTCATGAGCATATGCACTACTAGCGAATATACACTACTAGCGAGGTTTAGCATTATTTCCCATAAATTGTATCTAAATTTTATGAAATACTGATGAAAACGATTATTTTCTTATTAATTTAGCAAATTGTGTGGATAAAACTACCTATAATTATCAAACAAAGAAATATTAACATTTGAAATGGTTCATTGCTTAGGTGCCCGTTTTTTTTGCAAATGAGTGTATAATAATCACATATTTAAGTTTGACAAAAAGATTTTGAGACATTAGCAATTACAAGATTATCGACGTAATTTAATTTTCGCAGTGCGTTTTCGCTTTGATTCAAAGCATTTACATAGCGTCTTAAACCATTAATTGCTGATAATGCCTGGGCATGTACAAAATCGGAGTTGACTCATCTTCTTCTTGGTCATTATCACTTAGGGTCGCTCGACAGTCGTCACTTCGTCATCGTCAGTCGCTGGCCGCTGCTGCAAGGGGTAATATGTGTATTTGTTGGCACGTGTTGGCGTATTAAACGGGATGACGATCGTATTAAGCGTTAAGAAATGTATGAAAACATGTCTCAAGTGGCTGGGACTGACGCAAAATGGCGTATTATGCGGGAAATCGTATTAAACATGATCGTATTAAACGGGTTCTACTGTATTATTGAAAATTTCGTCAATCTTTGCTAATGTAAGTAATGTATGATTGAACAGGTTAAAACTTCTACGCGCCATCACTGTTATACTTTTCTTTTGAATCTGATTGTAGAGTTTGAATTTGACTGCAATTAATAGCGGTACGGGCTTGGTGACGTGTCCGGGGGTTAGTCCATCACCCGCCGAGAGGCCGACCGCGTGAGGAAGGACCGACGTCCTCCCCGAGGGGGGGACGTCGGTCGATGGGAGGGTACTCCACGTAGGGGGTATTCCGTCGGGCCGACCACTGATGTCAAGTAACCCTGCTCCGGTGGTCGGCCCAACGACGAAGGCGACGTGCATCGTGGATGGGTTGCGGGAGTTGCGTGCTTACGCCCCTCTGTCGCTCCAGACGGAGTGGTGCGAGGAGCGCGCCGACCGCAACCTAAACCCAATAAAAAAAAACGGGCTTTTTTTTTTAACTAGCGTGCGTTCATAATTTAGTTTATTCATTGTATATGACTGTACAGATGGCGTAGTGGTTAAGATAGCGACCTACAGTGCCAGTGTCAGGGGTTCGAATCCCACGCTGGACAACACATTGTGCGATCCACAAATTGTTGTTCTGAGTCTGGGTGTAATTTGTGTCCATTAATTATATGTTTGTAAAGTCCCCCGCAATACAAGGATTATTTCCTTAGTGCAGGGTGTTGTCTTAAATAAATAAATAGTGGTGAATATTACATATATGTACATACCTGCCGGATTACAAGATACGCTTCTTTAAAAAAATTCGGATTATAAGGGGTCTTAGGCAGTACTCTATAATCCGACAAATTCGATAGTCCAACACTGCCGTGCAAAACGTTTGTCAGATTACCGAGGGCTCACTGTAATGTATAATACTATTTATTACATTAAGTATAAGCACAGAGTCCATATCAAGTTACTAAGTAACAGAACACGTGGTTAACCGCGCGTGAATATATGAAGACGTCAAATTTGAAGAGATCATTGTAGGAGACAGGTTTTACGGAGTGAAAGAAGGGCTTAAATACCATAAGGTATATTATTTATACGTATATAGAGTTTGAATAAAATTTATCCATTATTATAATTTAAAATATACGTGTGGTGACGGAGTAAGAATACAATTCACCACTCCCTATCCTGCCCGTGGATGTCGTAAAATACGACTGTGGGATATAATATGCTATATGCATATTATGTCCCTTACTTGCAAGAGAAGGAATACTCGAAATAATATCTGGTGATGCGGTTTAAAAGGAGACGCGGTAAATAATGGTGGAGATGCAGTAGAAGAATTTTCATGATAAAATGTTCATTTCTTTGTAAGACATTAGTTTTGGAATATCACTTAACGGACCATTATCCTACCTTACTATATATTAAACAAGCTGGTATGGCAATAAAAAATAGAAAAATAACTAAATTAAAAACAGACTATGACGCCATCAATTCAACACTTAATAGCTATTCTTGGGACTTCTTATATAACAATAATGACACAGATTATGCATTTGATTTATTAATTAATAACCTAAAAAGTATTATAACGAGAAATACAATTATACACAAAATTTCAAATCGTCACACACTACTTAAACCCTGGATAACTAATGGAATAGTTCAGTGTATTCGGAAAAGAGATCGGTTACATAAAAAAGCTATAAAATCTACTAATATAGAACACCAACGAATATATATAAAATATAGAAACCAATGCAACTTAATAATTAAAAATCTAAAAGTCAATTATTATAGAGATAAGCTGAATCGGAGTAAAGGAAATATGAAAAATACATGGAAAATAATAAAAGAGATATGTGACCTAAACACTGTTAATGAAAAGCCAGCAGAATTGCTGAATATTGATAATTCTTCTAAAGCGTCTCTTAATAAAATTAATAATTACTTTACTTCTATAGGTGGTACTCTTGCGGACAAAATACTGAGTAGATTAAACTTGTGTGAAGAAGATTTAGCACGACAAGCTAAATCAAATAACCAGCCTGTTCAGTCAATGTCCTTTATGTGTACAGATACTTCTGAGGTATCTAGCATTGTTTTGGGTCTAAAATCACATAGTGCATCGGGCTGGAACTTAATAAGTAGTCAAATTGTAAAATTAAATATCAAAGCACTCGCTGCGCCCATTGCTCATGTGTGTAACCTGAGTCTAAAAAGTGGAGTTTTTCCTACATGTTGTAAGAGAGCTGTTGTATGTCCAGTGTTTAAGTCTGGTGATAAGACAGAATTAACTAACTATAGACCTATCTCACTGTTGTCAACGTTCTCAAAAGTACTAGAAAAAATTGTAAATAATAGGCTCATATCGTACTGACAAAAAAACAACGTAATAGACAATAATCAGTATGGATTTCGGGCTAAAATGTCTACGGAAGATGCAGTTCTATCATTAACAACTAAGATAATAACATATCTATACAGATTCCCACATATCTATGTAATGTTTTTATGATAATAAATGAAATGAAATGAAATGAATAAAATTATGAAAGAAGATTAATGCCAAATACTGCGGGGGAACCAAATACTAAGCGAAATAGTATACATCCAGGTTTCAGCAGACTTCGTCACCACCCGAAGCGCACTCCAGAATCAGTAGCAGAGTATTGTAATCCAAGTTTGAGCGGAGTGGAATGATTCCCGTAGTATTCCAGCGGGAGGCAGTATAAAGCGGTTAATAAAACGGGCGTCGGGACGCGAACTTGTTGCAAGCGGGAAGCGGGCGATAACAACTACTGTGTCAACTGGGCAACAGCCGAGCGCGTACTTGTTCTAGGGATGGCGATTTGAGTTCGATTAATCGAAGAATCGATTTTTCAGGCTCAAAAGATCGATTTTTAAATCGATATGTTGTACTGAATCTATTCAGTGAATCGATCTTTCTCCCTTGAAAGTCGACATTCGATTTTTTTTCTGTCCATTCGATACTAAGATAAGATATGAGACACTTTCAGATGTCCTATAAAAAAAACCTCATCACAATCCTACTAGGAGAAAGGTACCCTATACTTTAAAAGCGATTCTTCGATACTAGTATTCCGTTTTCAATCGATTCATATCTATATTATTGTAAGACATTACTCTCTTCAGATTTAGTGAAAAAAAAAAAAAGGCCATCACAATCTCGCGAGAAAAAATACTTCGTATAGAATTGGAAGAAAACTCAAAAAAAAAGATCGATTAATCGGGGATCGATCCTTCAGACCTGGATTTTATTGTGAATCGATTCTTTGGACGACGATTCAAATCGATTCAAGAATAGATCTTTTTCAGAGAGATCGCCCATCCCTAACTTGTTGCGATTAGAGCGCTATGCGGCGAGTAAGCGAACCAAAATATCTGCCTAATCTCGAGTGGAGCATATTCCACCCAATAGATGGCGACCCCGGTACATTTGGCATTAAACGGCCCAACCAATATCCTTATACCAATATAGCTGACTAGCAGGGTATAGTAGGTTAAATTAAATTGTGGAGGAGTCCCGAGCCCAACAGTGGGATGTATGTGGGCTGCGATGATTATGATGATGAATATCTGTGAAATGACCGCATTGTCGGAGCATCGTTTTCAGTTCTCCGATACCCTGATTTAAGCAAAATTTTAAAACTCCTCAAAAGTACGCCAATACGCGTAAATACGAAAACGTGGTCGCTTAAGCTCTTTTTCTTGCGAATTTTTTGTCTTACAAAATCTATTAAGAATTTTAAAGTTTTTCGATAAAAAGTTTCTCTAAAAAAAACTAGTTAAAAATGGCTACCACTTCTTGTTAACACGTTTCAATAATATCACGCCACCGTTTATGAAACATTGTAACAGCAGTATGCTTCATTGAACATGTTCGCGTGTTGCTCCCGTCACATCTCTTAAACTCACCTGTCAATATGCATCTTGTCAAATTCATAAAACAGTCTAGTTTGGACGCGTATCAGAATCCATTTTATTTTAAGTTGAATTTTTTGGCCTCAATTTGCTTTATTATACCTAAATTGGCAAAAAACAGACGTTATTATGATAAAAATCATTATTTCAACCCACATACGTCCAACTGCTAGACTCCAGCCTCTGCGGCAATAGGAAGAAAATTGATCTATTATACCACACTGGTCAAACTGATTGGTATAGGATTTTATTTGTAGTTTTTCTTTTCTTGCATAAGTTTTATCTGCATATTATCTCATTGTAGTCTTTTACAACACTAAAGGACGAAAACAAAGGCGTGGAAAAATTAAAAAAAAAATTGTTTCACCAAGCGGTAAATGAGAAAATTATAAAAAATCTTAATCCTCTGTTTAACTATACCTAACTTCATTATATTCGTAGATTTTTAAAGTATATACTGCATATATAAATAAATTAAGGCACTAATTTATCCAGACTTGCCGTCATAATCATTAAATCTGGCTGAGGATTGACCATAAGAATGTGTAGTAGCACTCTTCAGAGAAACTTTTCTCACCGACTACAATTATCAATCTGCCTGTCAAGTCACCCTTACTTCATCATCATTATCATCATCACAGCCCCCATACGTCCCACTGTTGGGCTCGGGCCTCCTCCACAATGGGGGGAATTTGACCTACTATACCATGCTCGTCAGACATGTTGGTATAAGGTTTCATTTCGAAGTTTTATTTCTCTTGCACAGGTGTTATGTGCTTATTATATCCCTTAGTCGTCTTTTACGACATCCACAGGCAAGATAGGGAATGACGAATTGGGTTCTTAATCCGTCACCACACGGAGAATCCTTTTTAGGGAAAATTGTAAAATTCAGACTATATGGATTGTGATACGTTAACCATATTTTTACCTATCTCATGAGCTACTACTACGCTACTACGTTTCGTAAATTGACACCGCACCTCAGCTTGCAAAGAACTAGCGTGAGGATACACGTTTTATTTTGTAATTAGACTCCTGGCTAGAAAAATCGTGTATTCATGGAGAGAGTGAAAATAGGCGTACATTTATTACAGCAATAATAATAAAATCTTTCCTGGCCATTCAAGAAATACATAAGTAAATGCTTAAGTTTTCACTTCTGTCGGCACTGTCCGGAGTGGCACTATTTTTTGATATGAAACATCCATAAGCGAGGGTAAACCTGATCGTTGGCGCGGCGTATAGCGACGCTTGTCGTGGCGAGGCCTCGCCACGCTCTATGATAGTAAGTGTAGTTCCGACTAACTGTCACAGGCATCGTCAGAGGCATCGAATATAACTATTATATTGTTACAGAAATCACTGATTAAAAGAATTGAGCTGTCACAATTCGAAATATTATTGAATTATTAATTCTTTTATTTAATGAAAATAAATGTTTATTGAATCGTATATTTTTGTAATATTTTATTTATACAATATGCCATAGTTCCTGTCGTAATCTGTTCTTTTATGCATATAATATCTATATATATAAAATACAATATATATATGTTTATATATATATATATATATATATATATATATATATATATATATATATATATATATATATATATATATATATATATATATATATATATATATATATATATATATATAAAAACATATATATATTGTATTTTTGCCGAACTTATTTAAATATAAATACATATTAATAAAAAATAAAATGATGAAATAATGAAAAAAAAAGAATATCAAAAATTACAAAAAGAGAATAATAATAACACCGAGATTCGATACCACGCTGTTTGAATGCCAAAACAAAACAAAAAAAACTGGACAGCTTCCCAAGCAAGCTGACGACTGACCGAAGAGTGACAATCACTCTTGACGGGTATTCTTTTATTTAATGTATTGTTTTGCTAAAAACACCGATAAAACAACATTTTCTATAAATAAAACCTAGCTAGATCGATTTTTTGGCCCCGAAACCTCTAGAATGCTATATACATACAAGAATTGCTCGTTAAAAGATATAAGATACATATACAAAATGATTTCGATGTTTCACATTTGCTAGGCATCCTGAGCGATTGCCCACTTTTTCTTCATCATGGTTTAGTAGTTTCCAATTATTTGGGATGGACGTAACATGTACTCCTCTTCCATCGGACGTATTGCATAAGTTTTGGCAACAGTATTATGATCAGCCGCTTGATTGCCGTAAACCCTCCTTGCGAATCTAATTATGGACCCTACGGTATTAGATGGCGTTGCCTTCGATGTAAAGCTCTGATGTGTCTTACACAACACCTATTTAAGATATATAAATATATTTAAGATATATATCGTATTATCTATTATTTATTATTTTATTGCAAACTAGCAACCCGCCCTCGCTTCGCTTCGGTTTTACTCGTTTTACCCGCGTAGTTCCCGTTTCCGTGGGAATACCGAGATAAAATATAGCCTAGTTTACGCTTTCCACTGGTGAAAGAATTTTTGAAATCGGTCCAGCCGTTTTGAAGATTACCCGAAACAAACAGGCAGACAGACATACAGACAAAAATTTTTTAATTGCTATTTTAGGCATAGGTGTCGTGCAAATAACCGTATGAGCATGAAAAAAGCCTATTATTTTGACATTACAAACAGACACTTCAATTTTATTTATTGGTATTGATTAGCAACCCGCCCTTCCGGTCCGTCGCCTTACCCGCGTAATTTCCGTTTCCGTAGGAATACCGGGATAAAATATAGCCCATGTTACTCCCTAATATTATAGCTTTCCATTCGTGAAAGAATTTTTGAAATCGGTTCGGTGGTGCGTGAAAACGTAACAAACCAACATACTTTGGAATTTATAATATTAAGTAAGGATATGTTTCTATGTCGCTTATAATCTTTTAAACCACCCGATCGATATGTCCCAATGCGGTTTCTTTAGAAAGGTAATAACGCGAAAATAGTTTTAAACTAAAAAATACACAGGGATCCTAAATGACGTTTTTCAAGAAATTTTACGTTTTTTTTTCTAGTTAGCACACAACAGCGTCCCGGTAGTTATATACGTATATTATACTCATTAAAGTAGCCTACTTCAAAACATTTTAACATGTTATTGGATAAGATGCTAAAGGATATGAAACTTAATAAATGGTGTCGGAGAGAAAATCACCCGTCGACATGTCACGCAAACATGCCTGCTTTTAAGTCACAAGTTATGAGCGATAGCGGGTATGTTAATTAGTTTTAATCTATCTAATGTGAAAATTCTGTGTGGTGACGGACTAAGAATACAATTCACCACTCCCTATCTTACCCGCGGATGTCGTAAAAGACGACTAAGGGATATAATATTGACATAACATCTGTGCAAGAGAAGGAAAAGTCGAAATGAAACCCTATACCAACATGTCTGGCCAGCATGGTAGAGTAGAGAGAGGAGGCCCTAACCCAACAGTGGGATGTATGTGGGCTGCGAGGATGAAAATGAATGTGGGAATTATTATTTTTATTTATATCGAGTATCATCTATGCCCCTCTCCGTCGCTCCTGATGGATCGGGCGGGATGTCACTATACCATAGACTGTATTAAAAAAAATCAATTGGATCAGCCTTATATGTTAACCTATTCATTATCATCATCATCACAACTCATATACGTTGCACTACGGGGCCTGAGCTTCCTCCATAATGGGACGGCATTCGAACTACTTATACTACAATGAGTGACTGACTTTAATTATGAGGTTTGCATTTAGAAACCACGGTTTTTTGTCATAAGCTATCACTGGTAACACATACTAATGATTTTTATTGATTGTTTATTCCATCCATCTATCCATTAACCTCTCACTCTCCACTCTTAGATATAGCCTTTCTCTTTTTTTTTGGTATCTGCTACTTTATTTTTTATTTATTCGGAAAACTTACAGCTAATACATGCTTAACAATATATACTAAATAACAAACGCCAATTACAAGTTTTCACATATAGCTTACAATGACTAGTAGAATAATGAAAGTCGGTAAATGATAAATTATAACTAAAGGATGTGCAATATGCTTAAAAGTTATCTAAACAAAATATGTAATTACTTATATGAATTAATTACTTAACTTACTTCATTTCACAAAAGAAATCGTTGGCTAAAACATTCTTAACTTGAGAGACACTGGTATTAAAAAGATCGAAGTCAAACTTAGCGGGAATTTCATTAAAGGTTCTAGAGGCACGTATAATAAAACTATTGAGTCTATAAGTAGTTCTCGCAAATGGCGTATGCAATAATGCTGGTTGTCTAAGTGTCATGGGTCGTGTGACAAGTCCAATTTTGCCTAGAAGCTCAGGACAATCCACTTTGCCCGATGCTATCTTAAATAGGTAGGATAAGTCAGCTATACGTCTACGCTCGCGTAGAGGTAATAAATGAAACAGTTTACAACGCCGAATATAGTCTGAGGAATACCTGCGCGTTTTAAATTGTAAAAAACGTAAAAATCGCTTCTGGATACTTTCAATCCTATCAATATATATGTTATATATTGGATTCCATACCTGTGAAGCATATTCCAAATGGCTGCGAACAAAAATACAATAAAGAATTTTGTATGTTTTGATATTCTTAAAATCAGACGATAATCTTAATACAAAACCAAGGGCCTTGTTAGCTTTCTTTATAACATTATCAATGTGAGCATCAAATATTAATTTGGAGTCAAAAGTAACACCCAGATCCTTGATCACGTTAGTTTTCTTTATGGCTAAATTATGCAGCTTGTAAGTGAATGAGATTGGTTTGGGCTTGCGTGAATACGTTACAGCAAAACACTTAGAGACGTTCAAGTCAAGTCTATTAAGATGGCAGTAGTTTTGAAGTTCATCTAAATCTTTTTGGAGGTTGTAGCAATTGGATATATTTGAGATGGGCGATAAGATCTTCATATCATCAGCATAAAGAATTATTTTAGAGTGTGAGAAGCAGGTACCTATATCATTAACGAATATGATAAATAATAAAGGCCCTAATAAGGATCCTTGTGGTATACCGGACGGGATATGAACAGACGTTGACGTGAAACCGTTTAATACCACCGCTTGGCAGCGGTTATCAATATAAGACTTAAACCATCTGAATAAATCACCACTTATACCTATTTCTAATAGTTTTTTTGAAGTATCATATGGTCTATTCTGTCGAACGCCTTACGTAAGTAGTCTGTATATATAGTATCCACTTGAGAAGGGGCAGACATGCCATCTGTAAAATAATCTGAGGCTACCAATAGATTAGAGGTAGTAGATCTATTCTTAAGAAAGCCATGTTGATAATCATTTAATGAATGTTTAATGCTATAGTATACTGACGCATAAACTAATTTTTTTTAATATTTTATTAAATATACAAAGTTTCGATATTGGTCTGTAATTCTCTATTTGATCTTTGCGCCCATGTTTATGTATAGGCGAAATAAATGCGGTCTTCCAGATACGCGGTACCACACCTTCCTTTAAAGAACGGTCAGTGTATCCGCTGCCCGGCTCTGTTCGGGCCGACAAAGGGGCGGCACGCAGCCCTGTAACCCACCCTGTAGCACGTCGCCTTCGTCGTTGGGCCGACCACCGAGTTCCTTGACTTGAGGGGACGGTCCGACGGAATACTCCGAGGAAGTACCCTCTCCCATCGAAGTCCCCTTCCCGAGTCGCCAATCGCCGTCACGAGGCTAGCCTCTCCGCGGGTGCCGGACTAAATCCCCGGTTCGGTCACGACCTTGGACCTCTGCTAGGGCGGCATCAGACGCACATACAGCCTTTCTCTAAAAGGAATATTTAGCATGCGGGGTTAACAATCGCAATTAGGTTGTGAATTTCCCAGCAGAGTGCTGTTTTCCATTTTTCTTGTGACTCCTCAGCTAAGTTTTACGTTTCTCATGGGAAAATAGAAGAGGTAAAAATAACATGTATTGTATTCTTGTATTTCCTCATACACAATTTACTACCTTCTTTCTTACCTGCGGGTATCGTAAAACACGACTAAGGGATTTGCAATTAACAAAGATGCAAGAGAAGGAAAACTCGACATAAGCCTTATACTAATCCGTTTTGATCAACGTGAAATAGTCAGTAAATTTCCCCCTTATTGCGGTGAAGACACAATCCTTAAAATGAGACGTATCTGGGCTAAAAAGAGGAAAATGGTATTCTTTGCTCACACGGGTAATTTTTGAAGTGAAAATATCTTTAGCGACGTTGTGCACTTTTTTGGGATTGGTAAATAATGTTAAACTCCCGTCAGGATACGTGACTTGATCGAAAATTCCTAAGACGCCGCAGGGCGCTTGTGCGAATTGCCGAAACTAAAACTCTTTGCTTTCAAATCCACAAACACCAAACACTTAATTTGAAACGTTGTTTAACTTTTGTTGAAAATACACTACACATGTTTTAATAAATATTAGCTATAATCTATTAATTTAAATTATTATTTTCGAATTATTTTGGAGTTTATAAAGAAGTGTTTATGATCAAGGATTCAATTTTGAATTAGCCATTAACAGTTCTTTACAAACAAAAAATAATTAAGAAATAATAATCTACTAGCTCGACGACAAAGTTACTTAGTTTTCACTTCTATCGGCTGTCCCCAAAAACTTTTCACATTTTTTTATAACTTGTACCATACCAAGTCACAGCGTCAGGTGCTAATCAGTCAAGGAGTAACCGGATAACTGTTGACTGCGCGCCCATCCGTGATGTGGTGTGCATCAGTAGTAGCATGCCACGTACAAATTTAACTAACGAATAACATGGTATTTGAAATGTCTTCAATGATAACTCTTGACTTTGCTTGGTAATTCATAAGTATTTTAGGGCCGTACTATCAATTTTCCGTGTGGTGACGGAGTAAGAATACAATTCACCACTCCCTATCTTATCCGTAGACGTCGTAAAAGACCACTAAGGGATATAATATGCATATAACATCTATGCAAGAGAAAGAATCTAGAAACAAAACCCTATGCCAATACGTCTGACCAGCGTGGCATAGTAAGGCTACTTCCCTCTCAGAGTAGAGGAAGCCTGACCCCAACAGCGGGATGTATATGGGCTGAGATGATGATGATGATGGCTATCGATTTCATAGTATTTTCTCAATAGATAAAATTGAAAATTTTGAATAATCCCCGACACAAACTAAATTAATAAAAAAGTACTACGTTCTCTTCAACAGGAATTATCAATTGTCATTTAAAGGTGAACGTGAAGCGTGAAGCACTTAATCGAGTAATCATACGCCATTACATTATTTTGGAAAAGAGCTGATAGTCTTACCAAGGGCGTCGCCAGCTTATGACTAAGGGGGTGGCAATTGGGCAATATTATGGAGGATAAAAAATATGAACGCCTGGTACAGTCGAAAGCATGAAGCGTTACACTTTGGAAGCTTTTGCCTCGATGACGATTGTAATAAGAATGGTTCTAATATCTTAAATTTCGAATTTATTAATGGGTAAGGAAGTCAATTGCTCACACTGCGATACCCGCAGGTTGCTGGCTAACCTATCAAAACTAACTATTTAACGTTCAAAATATCCATTTACAAAAAATTCTCAAAATATCGTCGGAGTTACGAGCAAAATTTAGTCGTGGTTATTCAAAGGATTCCTTGAAAATAAAGGACAGTCACAAAGGTACAAATTACTTAGTGGTTAAGCGAAGTGAAAGATTTTAATAAAGGCTACTAAAATTTGTAAAGAATTAGAGTAGCCTTTAGCATTTTATTCTAATATGAAATAATTTAATTTTTACGGACAACTACTAGCTAGGAATAAAATTTGATAAAAGTTTTTAGACATAATGCGTCACCTTTGAGTTTAAATGATAAATAGATGCCATCAAGAAAATAACTTGTAAAAAACTAAGTTTCGCAACTCAGTTCTTCTACCGTGAAAAGTTGTGAGAATTAAACTATTTTTACGAATTTCCATGTGGTAACGGAGTAAGAATACAATTTACCACTTCCTATCTTGCCCCTGGGGGCAAGGGATATAATATGGGACGCGGTTGCAGCCTTCTGCGAGGCAGTGATCTTGCAGAAGGAGGTAGCGGATCGCCTGCGCGAGGAGCGCAGCCTCGATGAGGCGATCCGCCGTCGGCGACTGGGGCGGCGTAGGCGCGAATACCTGCGCCTGTCACATGGAAGCAATTGTCTCTTAAGTCATCCGAATGTCCAGGTATAATATTTCATCCTCGACGACGCGAACCGCCGCGTGAGGAAAGACTGACGTCCTCCTCGAGGGGGGGGAACGTCGGTCGAGGAGAGGGTACCCCAAATAGAGGGTGGTGCGAGGAGTGTGCCGACCGCAACCCACCCCCAAAAAAAAAAAGGGATATAATATGCATTTAACGTCTATATAAGAGAAGGAACACTTGAAATAAAACTCTATATCATCCGGTTTGATCAGCATGGTACAGTAGGTCAACTTTTCTTCTATTATGGAGGAGGCTTGAGCCCAACAGTGGAACTTAAATGAGCTGAAATGATGATGATTGTGGATTTCATCGCCTTTGGATTTCATTTTTAATTATCAGGCCTTTCATACCTTTAAACGTAAAAATACTGTTACTTCAAATCTGTAATGCTCGCGTACATACTTCATAAACTTTTGCGTAAAAATATTGTTATTTCAAATCTGTAATACTCGCATACACTTTTCATAAACTTTGCCGTACAAATAGTGTTATATCAATATGTAATACTCGCGAACACATTTCATATTTTTTTTTTCATAAAATATTGTTATTTTAAATCTATAACACTTGCGGACACTTTTACGTAAACTTTTTCGTAAAATTAGTCTTATTTTAAATCTTTTATACTCGCATAAACATCAGAGATCCTTATGATAAATAGCTTGATAAATTTAGAGCTCATGTTTTGACCGGGCGGGGCGAGTTTTGAGTATCTTGCCTGTGGATATCGTAAAAGACGACTAAGAGATGTACTATGTATATGTAAAAGAAGGAAATCTCGAAACATAACCCTGTACCAACCTGTCTGACAAGCATGGTGTATTAAGGTCAATTGCCCTCCTATTGTGGAGGAGGCTCGCGCCCAGCAGTGGGACGTATATGAGCCGAAATGATGATTCATTGAAGAGTTCAACTAAACGTATAGAGAAAAATTTTTCGTTTGTAATAAGTTCATTTTTACAACAATTCTATAATGCATTTTTTAAGAACTATGACCACTTATTTTTTATACTTTAAACTATCAAATTAAAACTAAGAAAACCTTTTATGTAATAGTTGCAACTTTGCTTGACACGCCGCCCCATAGACTAGGAATCAAAGCTGAGTGCGTCACAGGTCAATGACCTCAGGGGTATCCCACCCCGTATAGGCGAGACGGTGGTTTATTTATAAAACTAGATCGATCCACCCCTGGGTAAGTTTAGTTCTTGCGATACCATATAGATGGCGCTATTATAAATTATTAAAAGCTTATGGCCGCTCTCCCTAATGGACACTAAATTTTAAGTAATGCTTAAGGCAATTTAAATATGAATATTACTTATTGAAGGATATAGTACCAATCAATCATTGATGTTATGTCTCATATAATACTTAGTTGTTTCGTAAAATTTAGGTGGTGTTGGTGAAAACGTGTATTAATGTTTTCGGTTTCATAATTCAAGAAGTTTGACCTACCTCGCCGATTAGTTTCTGATTTAGTCTTTGCCCAGATTTTCATTATTTTAAGTTTGAAACAATCTCTTTAAATAATTACATTAGTATATCAAACGTTATTCCCCATGTGGCGACGACAAAAGAATACAATTGGCACAACCTATTGTTGTAGGAGTCGTCAAAATCAACCAAGGATTCAACAGGATAGCGAGCAGCATCACTCTTCTAGGGATTGCATAACATTTCTTTGCGATCACTAACCTGCCTGACAAGCGTAGCAATCACGATATCCTTATAATATAAGAGACATTTATGTCCATTAATGGACCGTAAAGTCCTAAATTGTTAACCAAACAATCGTACAATTTGTCCTGCTTGAGGATTGAATCCAGAAAATTCAGCAAGGATTTTTTTATTGCAAACGGTGGCAAACGAGCAAACAGTACACCTGATGGTAAATGTTGCTGCCCCTCATGGACCTATGCTAGGCCGCTGCCTACCGCGAAGAAAGTGAAGGGAGTGAGTGCCTTTAATTTCACCGAATATCCACCACACGCAAACACCCTCAGAAAGTTGGGCTTCCAGCTCTCTTGCTCACCGAACGAAGCGCAGTAACAAATTGCTATTACTCGGACGTAGATTTTCTGTGAGAATGTGGTACTACCCCGGACGGACCAGCCCGCGGCTGTAGACAAACAACTGCCAACAAAGTGCTCCTATCATTAATAAAACATTTAATTCCTTATTAAATCCATACCGCCATCTAAACAGTCAAAATTCTCACTAAAATACATAGAACTAATAGAATTACATAAATTTAGTGAACCATTAAAGTATTACATTAGCATATCAAACGAAAATAACTTAGAAGGTAATCACATAAAATATTCATATTTTTTATGTAAGGGTCGCCGTGCACTTGGAATAATAATTTCATTTATATTCCACTCGTAATAAGACATGAAATCATTTTACTTTAGTACCAGTTTTATTCAAATGTACAATTGTCTGTTGTACCCCGATGCGAACGGACAATCGTAAGGTTTTTGCACGTTACCAGACTGTTGAACTATTGAATAGTTAAATTCCGTGTCGAAGTAAGAATACAATTCACCACACTCTATCTTGTCCGTGGATGTCGTAAAAGACGAATAAAGGATATAATATGCATATAACATTTATCTATGAGAAGAAAATCTCGAAATTAAACCCTATAGTAAAACGACTGACTAGCGTGGTATAGAAAATCAATTTCTCTCTTATTGTGGAGGGAGCTTGAGTCTAACAGTGGGACGTTAAACTGAAATGATGAAAAACCAACTAAGTCATCACAAGCAGAATGAATAATGGAATGCATCAATAGTGACTTTTATAAAACCTATAATATCAATTCCGTGCGTTGATGGAGTAATAATACGCAACAACACCCCCTATCTTGCCTGTGGCTATCGTAAAAGACGACTAATGGAGATAATATGTTATATAATATCTATGTAAGAGAAGGAAAACTCGAAATAAATTCGCATACCAACACGTCTGACCAGCACGGTATAGTAGGTCAATATGCCTTCTATTATAAAGGAGGCTCGAGCCCAGCAGTGGGACGTTTATAAGCGAAAATGATAATGATGACACACCCAATCTTACGGACAAATTGGGAGTCGCTGGAGCAGCGGAGAGACTTTGGGTCACTTTGTGTATTCTACCGACTCTTTCACGGGGAGTGCTCCGAGGAACTGTTTGACTTGGTACCACCGTCACCATTCTACCAACGTATCATTCGACATCGTAGCAGGGTTCATCCATTTCACCTGGAAACGTTCTTCAACTGTACGTTTCCAGCGATCATTTCTCCCACGTACGTGCAAGCTCTGGAATGAATTACCTGCTGCTGTGTTTCCCGAGCGCTATGACATGTCCTTTTTTATACGAGCTTTAAGAAGAGTATTTTCTTCACGGTAGGCAACGGCCTGGCTGTGCCTCTGGTATTGCAAAGGTCCATATGCGGCAGAATCACTTATCATCAGGTGTGCTGCTTGCTCGTTTGCCACCACCGGCAATAAAATAAAATCAATTTTACTTATTACCGAGTGAATGCGGTAGGAATAAATGTACGCTCATCCCAATGATAGGCTACAAGACAGCGCGGTGCGGCCAGCGATAAATTGGAGCTATGACTAGTTAAACAAAATATTATAGACGGATTTTGAAGCGGAATTATCTGCATCCCTTAGTCGTCTTTTACAATACTCGGGCAAGAGAGGGGATGGTGAATTGTATTCTTACTCCGTCACCACACGGATAAAAATTTCTGGTAACATCTATATATCTATACTAATATTATAAAGAGGTAAAGTTTGCATGTGTGTATGTTTGTAATTAATAAACTCAAAAACTACTGTGGCGATTTCAAAAATTCTTTCACCAATGGAAAGTTATAATATCAGGGAGTAATATAGGCTATATTGTATCCCGGTATACCCACCGGAACGGCAACTAAGCGGATAAGGCAACTGAAACCGAAGCGAAGCGAGGGCGGGATGCTAGTATAAAAGAAAGTCGTGTTTATAACTTTAAGAACATATTTATAACTTTAAGAACGGCTGTACTGATTTGGCTGAAAATTGGTGGTGAGGTAGCTTAGAACCAGGAGACGGACATAGGATACTATTTATCTCGTTCGATCGCGTTCCCAAGTGACGTAACATAAAACGTCAAAGAGAATACAAGTCACTATGAAACGTAATATAACAAAAACGTATCTGATATGAACAAAACGCAAATGACAGCTATATAGTGACTAGATATGTTTTTGAAAATTTAGAAAATACATTTACGAAAAAACTTATGGTGTAAGTAGGGGTATGAAAATCGCCGGGTCAGCTAGTTTATTCTAAAATATTAACAGAATCGCATCTCAGATCATCATCATCATAGCTCATATGCATCCCACTATTGGGTTCGAGCCTCCTCCACAAAAAAAATAAAAATTGTCTGAATATCATGCTTGTCAGACGTGTTAGAATTATTTAATTATTTCTTGTATCGCGGGGTACTTTACAAGCAGATAATTAATTAGGGATGTGAAAATATAAACGATTTTTATAATAATCGATTATTACAAAAAAATAATCGATTAATAATCGATTTGTACCAAAATATCAAAATAATAAAAATCGATTATTAATCGATTTTTTATTATTCGAAATTCGATCGAAATTATTCGATTATTCACTACCAGATTTCCTAAAAAAAAAGGTCATCACGATTGTTTCGTACTATATTAGAAAATAAAGCTCACATTTCCTAAAAAAAAAGGTCATCATAATCCTGTTGGGAGAAAAATCGATTATTTTATAATCGATTATTTATTTTTAATTAATCGATTATTTTATAATCGATTTATTTTAAAGAACAAAAAAATCGATTATTTACCCTCCAAGTCACATCCCTATAATTAATGGACACAAATTACATCCAGACTCAGAACAACAATCTGTGAATAGCTAAAAATTGTTATCCTTTTTTTTACGGTCGGCGAGCTTCTCGCTCCACCCCGTGAGCGTAAGCACACACACCCTTAACCCACCCGCGACACGTCGCTTTCGTCGTTGGACCGACCACCGAAGCAGGGTGACTTGTAGTCAGTGGTCGGTCCGACAGAATACCCCCTGAGCGGTACCCTCTCCTCGAGCGACGTCTCCCCTTCGTGGAGGACGTCGGTCTTTCCTCAGGCGGTCGGCCTCTCAGCGGGTGACGGACTAATTCCCCAGGAAAAGTGTTGTCCTGCGTGGGATTCGAACCTCTGACACTGGCACTGTTGGTTGGTATCTGAACCACTATGCCATCTGTGCATTCACAGTTTTCTAGATGTTGTATACATATCGTAACTCTTAATCTTCGTTTACTACACCCACGACCAAAAAAATAAAAAAGAGAGCCGTCGCTCAGGACGCCTGGCATATGTGAAACTTCGAAATTACTTTGTACAAGTATATATGCATAAAAGAACAGATTACGACTGGAACTAATATGGCATAAAGAATTAATAAAATATTACGATATTTTTTTCCAGGTAATGATGATTTTTTTTCAATATACATTTATTTTCATTAGTATACACTATAGGTGACGGGGCATGGATGCTTCGGCAAGTACCTGTACAGGGTCGCTAGAAGGGAGAGAACACCGTCCTGCTACCACTGCGATTACGACGAGGACACGGCGCAGCATACGCTCGAGGTCTGTGCCGCTTGGGCAGAGCAGCGCCGTGAATTCGTCGCAATCATTGGTGCCGACCTGACGCTGCCGATGGGATCATCGCTAGGGAGATGCTCGGCAGCATCAGGAACTGGGACGTGGTCGCATCCTTCTGCGAGGCAGTTATCTCGCAGACGGAGGCGGTGGGTCGCGAACGCGAGGAGCACAGCCTCAACGAAGCGACCCGCTGTCAGCGACTGGGGCGGCGCAGGCGCGACTACCTGCGTGCCATGCCGCCCTCGCTGAGGCCGCGGGTGACGTAACCGGGGAGTTAATCCGTCACCCGCCGAGAGGCCGACCGCGTGAGGAAAGACCGACGTCCTCCCTCGGGGAGGACGTCGGTCGATGGGAGGGTACCCCAAGTAGGGGGTATTCCGTCGGGCCGACCACTGATGACAAGTAACCCTGCTCCGGTGGTCGGTTCAACGACGAAGGCGACGTGGTGTTCGGGTGGGTTGCGGGTGTTGCGTGCTTAAGCCCCTCTGTCGCCCTGGACAGAGTGGTGCGGAAGCGAGCCGACCGCAGCCCACCCAAAAAAAAAAAGTTTACACTATAGGTAAATGTTTAGGTTAATAATTTATTTTGAGCTCACTAGATGGCGTTGTACAAAATTCTAAAACATGTTATGGTTTCGTTACACAAATGTACATATGGAAGCGTGGCGTTAACGCCACGCCAACGATCAGGTTCACCCTCGAATATAGATGGTTCACATCAAAAAAAAATTGGGTGGTGAATTATTATATTCTTACTCCGTCACTCTAGATATAAAATTACGAAACAAAATCTATTTGCATACAACAAACGCAATGTCGAGTCGTGAATGTGCGGTCACACTTACCGCGTCTGGAAAATGAATGACTTTCATGATACCTTCGTTCAGGAAATTGAGTTTGTCTAAGTCGCGTTAAATTCTGCTTCGAACTTGTTTTATTTACTGTACTGTATTGTGTTAGGATGTAGTCGCATTTAGCTTTTAATATGAGATGCGATTCCGTAGATCGGCATTATCATTTCAGCTCATATACGTCCCACTGTTGGGCTTGGACTTCCTCTACTAGTATAGGATCGCGCTATACAACGAGATGAACACCTTCACCGAGATGTTTATTTGATGAAACTTATTTTTAATTTAATTTAATATGTCAAAAAATATATTGCATATGGGTTGCCTAACAAATTTTAGTCCAGAGTATGATTAATTAATAATATTTTTTTTTTTATAAATTGCACCGGTTTGATTATTAGACAAATTCTATACCAATCGAAAGTATGAAGCCCATAGAATATGTAAAGGTTAGATTGCCTATTCTTTTCCGGTCACAGCTCTCGGGTAGCCAGGTATAAACAGATAAATCGATAATAGCATTTTGCACCGGTCTGATCGACGTTTGCATATTCTATGGCCTTCATAATTTCGATTGGTATAGTATTTGTCAAATAATCAAACCAGTGCAAGGTATAAAAAAATAAAATATTATTAATTAATCATATTCTGGACTAAAATTTGTTAGGCAACCCATATGCAATATATTTATTGACATATTAAATTAAATAAAAAATAAGTTTCATCAAATAAACATCTCGGTGAAGGTCGTTGTATAGCTGGATTAAGATCCGGCTCCGGATCCGACCATACAGCAGGAGGGACAATTGACCTTATTATATCATACTGGTCAGAGAGGTTGGTATAAGGTTTTATTTAAAGTTTTCCTTCTCTTGCATAGATGTTATATGCGTATTATAATCCCTTAGTCTTATTTTACGACATCCACGGGAACGATAGGGAGTGGTGAATTGTATTCTTACTCCGTCACCACACATCCGTAAAAAAATTATCCACATGCGCGCAAAGAAGTTTCACTTCAAAAACCGTATCGAAATTGGTCCATCCGTTTGAGAGCTACGATGCCACAGACAGACAGACACACACAGACACAGACTACATTGATATTAAACTTATAACACCTTTTAGCGTTGGGGGTTAAAAACCGCTAGCGTTGCCGCCAAAAACGAGGACTCGTGTCGCCACAGAAGATTAATTATAGTACATTCGTTCTTGCCGCTCGCCGTTTCTCCTACCGTTGCCAGACGTCCGGATAAAGCTGGACATAGGTGCCCTTTTTAATTGTGTCTCCCGTCAAAATAATCGGTGTCCGGCTTGTCCGGCTTTTATTAGGCTTTTTACATTTCGCAAACGAGCTAGCGCCAAGCGTGGCCGAGCGCGCAGGCGAGTCGACTGTTGTGATAATCTTACAAAGCTTAATTTTGCATACATTTTTTTGTCGTACATAATAATACTAAAACACAAAATCTTCAATAATGTAGGGTGTCCGGCCTTTCTAACCAAATGTCCGGCCAAACTGGCTGGTCTGTCCGGCTATTAGGTTTGACGACCTGGCAACCCTAGCTTCACCTAAACTACCGCTAAGACTGACGTGTTTCTGGCCAGGCCGTTAGTGGTTTTTGTTAAGAAGGGGGTAATACAGTATTAATACTCCGCCGTCACAAAAAAACACATTCTGTCTATTTTACAAATAAGTGTGAACGGAGCCTGAAATTCAAGTATTGTTTTAATATAAATCCATTGCAATTATTTAGGTTAATAAAAGTTGATTTATTTCCGTTGAGACGTGTGAGTATTTACTGAATGAAACTGTGGAAGTTAATATTTTGAAAGTATAACTCACCGTGTGGTGAAGTTAGAATACATATTTAATTTTTTTTTTTTTGGTGGGCTATGTTAAGCAGACACGTCGTCCATTCCGTCCGGGGCGACGAAAGGACGGCGCGTGGGCCCATTACCCACCCGTACCCACGTCACCTTCGTCGTTGGCTAGTGCCGAGTTTCTTATCCTCAGTGGTAGGCTCGATCAATTCATCACCCTACCTAAAATTCATAAACAGACAATTCATCACCCTACCTAAAATTCATAAACCGACAATTCATCACCCTACCTAAAATTCATAAACCGACAATTCATCACCCTACCTAAAATTAATAAACCGACAATTCATCACCTTACCTAAAATTCATAAACTGATAATTCATCACCCTACCTAAAATTCATAACCCGACAATTCATCACCCTACCTAAAATTCATAAACTGACAATTCATCACCCTACCTAAAATTCATAAACCGACAATTCATCATTCTACCTAAAATTCATAAACTGACAATTCATCACCCTACCTAAAATTCATAAACCGACAATTCCTCACCCTAGCTAAAATTCATAAATCGTTACTGAAAACGACAAAATAATGAAAGAGAAGCAAAATAGCATATTTCTACTATAATTTGATCTCATCATCTCAGCCCATACCTATCCCACTGTTGGGCTCGGGCCTCCGCTATGGGAAGGAATTTGACCTACTCTACCAAGCTGGTCAAACGTGTTGGTAAATTGTTTTGTTTCAAGTTTTCCTTCTTTTGCATAGACATTATATGCATACTATATCCCTTAGTCGTCTTTTACTACACCCACGGGTACGAGAGTGAATTTAATAGCGAAAGGAAATCTTTGAATATGATTAAAAAGAAATTGTTGACAAATGCATAAGTTGCTGAGTTTCTTTTTAGGGGTGGATTACGGTCGCCGCACTCATCGCCCGGCTCTGTCCGGGGCGACAGGGGGACGTAAGCACGCACACCCGCAATCCAACCGTGACACGTCGCCTTCGTCGTTGGGCCGACCATCGGAGCAGGTGACTTCACGTCAATGGTCGGCCTGATAGAATACCCCCTGAGGAGTACCCTCTCCTCGACCTCGGGGAGGACGTCGGTCTTTCCTCACGCGGTCGGCGCCTCGGCGGATGACGGACTAACTCCCCGGTCCAGTCACACGCGGCATGTATTGTATACTTGTTTATAAATATGTTAAAGGTCCCCTCTCTTGCCCGTAGGTGTCGTAAAAGGCGACTAAAGCATTAAATATGCATATAACATCTATGCAGGAGAAGGAAAAGACGACTTAAAGCCTTATATTAACACATCTCACCAGCGTGGTATAATAGGTCAATTTCTCTCCTATTATGGAGGAGGCTCGAGTCCAGCAGTGGGACATATATCAGCTGAGATGATGATAATGAAATAATAATTTAATATTAAATGATGGTAACCGCTACAAATACTACCAACTTTTACATTACTTCCGTGTGGTGACGGAGTAAGAATACATTTCACCAACCCCTCTCTTGGCCAATGGTGTCGTACAAGATGACTAAGGAATATAATATACCAATAAAACCGCGGCAAAAGAAGGAAAACTCTATATAAAACTTATATCAATACGTCTGACTAGCGTGGTATTGTCATCTCGGCTCATATCCATCCATACATCCATCAGACTACAGACGTCCACTGCTGGACATAGGCCTCCCCACGAGAATGCCACTCGGAACGGTCCTTTTTTTTTATCGCCAACGGTGGCAAACGAGCAAACAGTACACCTGATGGTAAGTGTTGCTGCCGCTCATGGACCTTTACAAGGCCGTTGCCTACCGCGAAGAAAGTGAAGGGAGTGTGAATGCATGCATTGAGGCTCGGTGATACCAAGGGCACCACCAAAATCCTTCAGACGCAAATACTCTCAGAAAGTTGTGCTTCCAGCTCTCTCGCTCACCGAACAAAGCGTAGTAACAAATTGCTACTATTCAGACGTCGATTTTCTGCGAGAGTGTGGTACTACCCCGGACGGACCGGCCCACGGCTGTAGACAGATAACTGTCGACAGTGTGGTCCTACCACTCAGCGCCTTTACCACCACCTGCGCCACTTGCATCCAACGGTTCCCTGCGACTTTGAGAATGTCGTCAGTCCATTTGGTGGGGGGTCGTCCTACGCTGCGCCGTCCGATTCGTGGTCGCCACTCAAGAACCTTTCTTCCACAACGGTTATCGGTTCGACGAGCGATGTGGCCTCGGTTCCTATACGTTCCACTATCGGACTCAAGCCTCATCCACAATGGGAGGGATATTGATACCTTACTATGTCATACTGGTTTGACAGGTATGATTTTGTTTCGAGTTTTTCTTACATAGGTGGGGACACGATATCGAAACGAAAGTATCGATACTGTACCCATGAGTATTATTGAAGAAAAAGTATCGTACTCAAAAAAGTATCGATACTCCAAAGTATCGAGTTTCCTAGAATCCAGGTTATGATGAGCTTCTTTTTTTTAGGAATTTGTCCATCTGTGTTCCGATTAAAATAATGTCGAGCCACTGTTTAGAAGGTTCGTTACGCTTTACCCATATGGCGTAACCATAAGCATGAGCGGTAAGGTCAAGTTTAATATGGATATTTTCTACAATTTGTTCGATACGATACCTGCCTTAAAATACTCATTGAGTAAAAGTATCGAGTACAAAAGTATCGGTATCGCAAGACAAGTACTCGATACCCAAAAGTATCGATACTTTTTTCGTGTCCCTATACATAGGTGCTATCAGTTGCTACATATCCGTTATTCGCCTTTTACGATATCCACAGGCAAGAGAGGGGGGTTTTATATAGTATTCTAACTTTGTCATTACATGTGGTATAGGTAGATCAATTACTCTCTTGTAGTGGACGAGGCTGGAGTTCAACAGTGGGACGTAGTTGGCTGAGATGAAGATTATATTACGCGTCGGTGTTTTTTAAAATGACCAAGAGCTTTATATCGACGTTACCTTTTTCTTTTTTTTGTTCACGCTTTAGAAATGCCACATCTATAAATTTAATACGTGAAGCAAAAACTTTATACCCCTTTTTATGAAAATTATGTGGATGGACAAGTATGAAATTTGGCACAGTTGAAGTATATAATGAGGAAAAGTGCATAAAGCTGAAATTTTATATAATAATGGATTAGAAATACATTAACTTCATTAAAAAAAGTATTACGGACACTACCATACGATCGCTACACACATACGTACACATGCACGCGCTTATACACTTTTGTTTACGATTAAAATCTCTGGTTAAATCGAATGTCAAATAATCATAATTATGATGACAATGTCTAATAGGCATTTGTACTTAGTAATTTATAAATTAGTTATTAGTGAAATACAGCTTGCTCAATTTAGAATTATACATAAGATTAAAAGAAAATTGTGTAGCAGAAAAATTAATTAAAATGAATTATGGCCGAATTTCGACCACACGGCGACCACTAGTAATAATAAAAGAGTAAAGAGAACTGTAATAACACATATTAGCTATAAATTGATCTGTGTAAATAATTTAATAGCTTTGCCTACGATTGCGAGTAAATCGTTGACAAATGAACAAATTGCTAGTAGGGCAATCTTGAGGGTATTGTAGACTTGTCTATAAAATATTAAAAAACATGAACACGATCATTTCAGCTCATATACTTCCCACTGCTAGGCGCGGACCTCCTCCTCAATAGGAGGGATATTGTCCTTATGCTTTTTAGGCAGGTTGGTATAGGGTTTTATTTCGAGGTTTCCTTCTCTTGCATACATGTATATGCTTATTATATACCTTACTCATCTTTTACGACATCCACGGGCAAGGGAGTGGTGAATTGTGTTCTTACTCCGTCACCACGCAGAATATGGCAGGCTACAAAGCTGTACGATAGCAGTGGTCCAACTAACCAGTCGGATACAGTCCAACAACGATGAGTAGAGGATACGGTAGGATATGGGGGCGTACGCCGCCCTTCTATCTTGCTAAACGGTTTAGACACCGTGTTTTAAACCATAGCTTGACAAAAAAAAAGCTGCACACTATCTGCTGGATAGCCTATCCAAGAACGTGGTTCATGCCATTAAGTTCCATTTTAACCTATCGCCGTCCAGTCTTAGATGTAGGCCTCCCTCATGTTACGCTATAGAGTGCGGTCCTGTACCGCCTGCATCCAACGACACCCAGCAACTTTCACCAGGTTGGCGGTCCACCTAGCGGGGGGGCTGTCCTACACTGCTTCGTCCGATACATGGTCGCTATTCGAAAATCTTTCTTCCCCAGCGGTTGTCGGTTCATCGAACGATGTGTCCTCCCCATTGCCACTTCAGCGCGCTAATTCTTTTTGCTATGTCTGTTACATCCTTTCTTCTGCGGCATTCCATATCTTGGATTCTATCTCGCAGAGAAATTCCGAAAATAACCTGCCCTATAGCACACTGAGTAACTTTGAGCTCGGTTATGAGGCCTACAAGTATTAAGTCTACCGTTCACTTTATACCTCATTAAGTATTCCGATCGACGCCATTTTAAATTTTTTATTAGAAATCGTTTCTAGGAAGTATATTTCTGTTCCGCATTATAATTTTAGAAAGATGGCTGTGATTGTTTAGTGTATTGGTCGATATTCACACGGTTTTATTCGTTTCAATCGATGCAGAGGATACTGTTTGGATTTCACGGACTGTGTGTCCGAGTTTTAGGTCAATGGAAGCAAAGTTATTGAGAGAAATTCGCATTCATTGAAAACTTTTAATGAGTACATACATCTTTTTTTTCATTATTACATATTTGTGGTGTGGTGACGGAGTAAGAATACAATTCACCACCCCGTCTTTGTGTATTTTAAATTACGACTAAGGGATATAATATGTATATAACATCTATGCAAGAGAAGAAAAATTCGATACATAACCCTATACCAACACGACCAGCGTGGTATGGTAGGTCAATTTCCCTCCTATTCTGGAGGAGACCCGAGCCCAGCATTGGGATACGTGAGCTGTGGTAATGAACCGACAAAAGCGACAAAAAATATATTGGAAAATAGATTAATACAACGTTCATTTCTCAAAAATCTTTAATATCAACTACGAACGCCAACCCGCTTGACAACCGTGGCGATTATAGTAGTTAGGGATGTGAAAAAATAATCGATTTTTATATTAATCGATTATTTTTTTGAAATCATTGATTTTAAAAATCGATTAACAAAATAAAAATAAATCGATTTAAAAGGAATCGGTTTTCTTAATATATTAAGATTAATCGATTTAGTTTTTGCCTTTTTTGTTTAAAATTAAAGTTTTCTATTATATAGAAAATAAACATTACTGTCAGATTTCCTCTTTATTAGAAAATAAATCTCAGATTTCCTAAAAAAAGGTCATTATAATCCTGTTGGGAAAAACGATTATATAATAATCGATTATTTCAAAATAATTAATCGTTTTTTTTTTTTGCAAATCGATTTATTTAAAAAAAATCGATTATTTATTAATCGATTTTTTTCCTCCAAGTCACATCCCTAATAGTAGTAGTATAGCCTACGGGCCGGGCAAGAAATGCGGTAGTGAATTGTATTCTCACTCCGTCACCACACGGAAAGTTTGTCGGTTTTTACACACCCACGAAAAACTATTTGACTTGGTACCACCGTCACCGTTTTACCAACGTACCACTCGACACCGCAGTAGGGTTCATCCATTTCACCTGGAAACGATATGGTCTTCAACTGTACGTTTCCAGCGATCATTTCTCCCACGTACGTGCAGGCTCTGGAATGAACTACCTGCTGCTGTGTTTCCCGAGCGCTATGACATGTCCTTCTTTAAACGAGGTTTGAGAAGAGTATTTCCTTCACGGTAGGCAGCGGCCTGGCTGTGCCTCTGGTATTGTAAAGGTCCATGTGCGACAGAATCACTTACCATCAGGTGTGCTGCCTGCTCGTTTGTCACCAACGTCAATAAAAAAAGAAAAGAAAAACGTAAAACGATTGTGACATGTTGTATTTTTTACTGAATCTTTAATTTTTATTCTAATTTAAGAGTCGTATTATTTATTTTTTAACAAACTATAATTAACATACAAAATAAATCGCATAAAATGTTGTACATTATTATATAATGAATAATTGAAATCGAGCTATTTTCTTGATTATAAAGCCGACTATGTAGTCTTAGAATTACAAAATGTCTGTTATTTATTTTAATTAAAGGTAAAATGGTTGCTTATTTATTATTTATTCTTATTTAGGGTTGCTACGATGAATGTCACATTGAAATTCAACATATGGCAGAGGTCTATTTAATAGTAGGACCACTATATCGGATTATGGAACGTTACGATTACCATTATGATAGCAGAAACTGAATTATATCCAAGCCACGGTCCAGTCAAATTTATTTATAAACAAAAAAGAGGTACCGCTAAATATAAAAAGTTTTAATTTACCAATCTTAATATATATAAATCTGGTTTATCTTTGTAAACTCCTAAACGGCTGGTCCGATTTTGATGATTTCTTTTGTGGCTGTTCCGATGGATATGAGAATGGTTTAGATTAATAATTGGAACCGGTAGATGACGCTGCGATTGATTTGAAGGACAATTCCTTTTACATTTTTTTTTGATTTGAACAGAACAACGTCTGCTAGTTTTAACTTACGTAAGATCAAACAATTCATCCGAGTATCCAAAAATAGCAACTGTTTGTTTATAGTTTTAAGTTTTCACTTCTGCTAGCAGTCCTCATGAGTGATTTGTGTATATTTTGCTTAGATGGCAAACAAGCAAGCAGCACATCAGCAGCAGGTAAGCAATACTGCCGCTTATGGACCTAAGCAATACCAGGTATATAGCCCTGCTGTAGCCTACGGTGAAGAAAGTCCTCTTCTTAAATTCAAGCCAAATAAATATAAATAAAACTATTTTAACGGCTTTTATCGCGCTTGTATTTGATTTTTGATTGCCCGACGTTTCGAACACTTTTCAGCATTAACATCAGTAATTGGTTAAACTAAGTTTTCTACTTATTATAAATACTTAAGAATTTAGTTAAGTGTAGAGCCGTTTGGCACCTCAAAGATAACAAAATGGAAGAAAACTTTGTAGATTAATTCGATTTATCGATGTTGATTTATCGATGTTGATTTATCAAAGTGGGTTTGGTTGTGAAACTTGCTTAAAATAATACTCAATATTTGACGTTGCGTTGTTATTGTTATAAGACTATTTTATTAAGCCACCATTATAAACAAGGCGTGCTATGCGTTTTTTTTTTGGGGTGGGTCGCGGTCGGCGCACTCCTCGCACCACTTCGTCCGGGGCGACAGAGGGGCGTAAGCAACGCGTGCTATGCCCGGCATTTTTCTACGAGATAGAATCCGAAATACGGCAATCCCTAGTTATAAGCAATGCGTGCTAGAGAGCGGGCTATGCTCGACAGTTTCCTACGGGATAGAATTTGAAATACGGAATTCCCTAGAAGAAAGACTATAACCAACATAACACGAAGAATTAGCACGCTGAAGTGGGAATGGATAGCCAATGGACAACCACATAACTCAACGGACTAATAACCGTTGGGGAAGATAGGGTTTCGAGTAGAGACCACATATTGGATGATGCAGTGTAGGACGCTGGACCAGATGGACGGACGAGCTGGTGAAAGTTGTTAGGCATTATTGGGCATCGTTGGATGCCGGTGGCAAATGACCACACTCTGTAGGCTACATGAGGAGGGCTACGTCCAGCAGTGGACAGCGACAGGCTAACCGTTTCAGCTCATATACGTCCAACTGTTGGGCTCGAGCTTCCTCCACGATAGGAGTAGTCTAATAGTGGTAGGAACACACTGTCGACAGTTATCTGTCTACAGCCGCGGGCCGGTCCGTCCGGGGTAGTACCATACTCTCGCAGAAAATCAACGTCTGAGTAGTAGTAATTTGTTACTGCGCTTCGTTCGGTGAGCGAGAGAGCCGGAAGCCCAACTTTCTGAGGGTGTTTGTGTGTGGAGGGTTTTGGTGGTGCCCTTGGTATCACCAAGCCTCAATGCACGCATTCACACTCCCTTCACCTTCTTCGCGGTAGGCAGCTACCCTATAAAGGTCCATGAGCGGCAGCAACACTTACCATCAGGTGTACTTTTTGCTCGTTTGCCACCGTTTGCAATAAAAAAAAAGGAGTGAAATTGACCTTATCATGATGTTCAGACAAGTTGGTATAAAGGTTTATTTCGAGTTTTCCTTTTCTTGCATAGATGTTATATACATATTATATCCCTTAGTCGTCTTTTACGACATTCACAGGTAAGATAGGGTGTGGTGAATTGTATTCTTACTCCACTCGAAAATTTACACCACACATGGTATTGAGGTAAGGTTGTTTTCCCTCCTATTGTGGAGGAGGCTTGAAACTACAAGTGACTCTTCTGGTGAACTTATAAATGATATTGACAACCCGTGAACGTATGTGCCCATATGTTATTTCTCGTGAGAACTTTTGACGCGCGAAACACTTGTCACATTTGGATCAAAGAAGTAATCATGCAACGCTTTAATTACGATTTCTGAGTTAATCGTGGTTAAACTGAACACTTGAGACTGTTTATAGGATTTATAATCATTTCTGCTCGTATACGTCTCACTGTTGGGCTCGAGCCTCCTCCATAGTAGGAGGAAAACCTTACTATACCATGCTTTTTTTTTGGGATTGGTTACTGTCGGCGCGCTCCTCGCTCCACTCCGTCCAGGGCGACAGAAGGGCGTAAGCACGCGCACCCGTAACTCACCCGCGACACGTCGCCTTCGTCGTTGAACCGACCACCGGAGTAGGGTGACTTGTCGTCAGTGGTCGGTCCTACGGAATATTCTTTGAGGAGTACCCTCTCCTCGTACTATACTATGCTGGTCGGACAGGTTGATATAGGGTTTTGTTTCGAGTTTTTCTTCTCCTTATATATTTTTTTGGTGGGCTATGGTTAGTGCACACGCCGCACATTTTGTCCAGGATAACAAAAGGACGGCGCGCGACCCTATAACCCATTGTAATCCCTATCCTTCGCCATTGGGCCGATCACCGGTACCTAGTTCCTTGTCGTGCGTGGCTAGCCGACGGGAGTTTTTATTTTTTTTTTATTGCAAACGGTGGCAAATGAGCAAACAGTACACCTGATGGTAAGTGTTGCTGTCGCTCATGGACCTTTACAAGGCCGCTGCCTACCGCGAAGAAAGTGAAGGGAGTGTGAATGCGTGCATTGGGGCTCGGTGATACCAAGGGCACCACTAAAACCCTCCACATGCAAACACCCTCAGAAAGTTGGGCTTCCGACTCTCTCGCTCACCGAACGAAGCGTAGTAACAAATCGCTACTACTCAGACGTCGATTTTCTGCGAGAGTGTGGTACTGCCCCGCACGGACCGGCCCGCGGCTGTAGACAGATAACTGAGAGTTTTTTTTCTCTTGCATAGATGTTATATGCGTATTATATCCCTTAGTCGTCTTTTACGACATCGACAGGCAAGATAAGGAGCGGTGAATAGTATTATTATAAATTATTAATCCGTCACCACATGGATTTTATGGAGTTAATTTCATAAAATTTTAAAAGTTTTCTTCGTTTTCACCTCGGCCTATATAAGTGCCACTGTCGGGCTCACATCCTTTACAATGGGAGGGAAATTGACTTACTATGTCAGGCATAGTAGGTCTATTTTCCCTCCCCTTATGGAGGAGCCACAATGGGAGGGAAAACAGACCTACTATGCCACACGAACAAACGTGTTGGTATAGGATTTTGTATCGAATTTTCCTTCTCTTGTATCTATATTACCTGCAAATATCGCTTAGTCTTAGAATAATAACGTTTAGAAGGATAGTGTCGGTACTTAAGCGATCAAAAACGTGAAGCCATAACTACTACAATGCATGTAAGCGATAACACACGTACACACGCACACCACTATATAATAGAGTTGCCTTGTACGTGACCTTGTACACTACGTCACGATCGTGTAAGGAGCCATTTCTGTCTCCAATTTCAATGCCTCAAATTTTGTGGGCGAATTGAGCTTCTATCGAGTTATTATTCTCTCGCGGAAGGAGGCGACGGATTGCCTGCTCGAGGAGCGCAGCCTCGATGAGGAGATCCGCCGCCGGCGACTGGGGCGGCGTAGGCGCAACTACCTGCGCCTCATGCCGCCCTAGCCGAGGCCGCGGGTGACGTGACCGGACATTAGTCCGTCACCCGCTGAGAGGCCGACCGCGTGAGGAAAGACCGACGTCCTCCCCGAGGGGGGGACGTCGGTCGATGAGAGGGTACCCCAAGTAGGGGGTATTCCGTCGGGCCGACCATTGATGACAAGTTAACCCTGCTCCAGTGGTCGGCCCAACGACGAAGGCGACGTGGTTTTCGGGTGGGTTGCGGGAGTTGCGTGCTTAAGCCCCTCTGTCGCCCCGGACGGAGTGGTTCGTAGGCACGCCGACCGCAGCCCACCCATAAAAAAAGAAAATCGAGTTATTATTCTAAGCCCTCAGTCGATTTTACGACATCCACGGGCAAGACAGGTGGTTGATTGTATTTTTACTCCGTAAACACACGGATGTTCTTCTTCTTAAACAATTAAAATTACACACATGGTTTCCAAGGGCTTGCCGTGTGGTAGTTAACGAATAAGAGATATCATATTCTTATATGAATATCGATGCATGAAAATGGAACATTCGAAGTTAAACCCTTTGCCAACATATTTGACCAGCGTGGTATAGTTGGTCAAATTCCCTCCCAAAATGGAGGAGGCCTGAGCTCAACAGTGGGACTTAGATGTTTTATTCTTACTCCGTCATCACACGGAATTTTTGTAATTATTTCGACAACGATGTCATTTGTTCAAACTAGGCTCAGTGCTAATCGCTTTTGTAATTTTCGCGGCACCAAATGCGTGATTATGTAAATCTAAAATGGCCGGTACATGAAGAGAGAGATTAAAAAAATAAAATACTCGAGTCTATGGTCCACAATAAATAAGAATGGGGCGTGGTTAACGAGACTGAGGCGGAGTAACCGGAGGCTGTTAATCTCAATATAATTTTGATTATGGTTTCAGCAAGATTCTTAATATTCTTGTGAAGATATTTGCAAGAATTGTAGTCTTGCAGTAGTTTTATTACCGTATGATGCCAAAGGTTATGCAAAATTATGCTAATAGGTACGTTAAAAAATATGAGTCAAAAGATTAGACCCATCAATTACTGTGTATTTTTACCCCCTGATTTCTGACTGAGGTCAGTTTGGCGCCTACACCCACATATTTTGAATAAATTGCAAAAAATCGCTGCAATTATAATCGTATTTTTGAGTATTTTGTTTAATCACAATTTTTTTGTACATGATTTTTTAAAGCAATTTAATGCGTCTTACTTTAGCGTAATACATCTTTTAAGGATTCAGAATAGTAGCGGAAAAAATAATACAACATTTTTTCATAAGTTACTACCAATGAAAAGATAACTTATCTGTGTGGTGTCGAAGCTAGAATATGATACCACCACCCGCTGTGTTGCCCATGGGTGCTGTAAAAATTGACTAAGGGATATATTATACAGATGACGGACACAAATTACACCCAGTCTCAGAGCAACAATTTGTCGATCACACAAAAGATTATCCTGCGTTGAAATGCAACCCGTGACACTGGCGCGATAGGTTAATATGCTATATGCTATTAGTGCAGTTAATTAAACATTGACGTTGTATGAATTTATTACTTGTGTATTAGAGTGAAAATATCAAAGCGTAATTCATCCCCTATTTTACACCCCTAGAGAATATATCCTCTAATAGGGTTGATTTTCAGAATAATTTTCGTTTATAATGAGTCTTTGTAATCGATTTTCAATTAAGTTGGTTGTGTAATAAGCTGTATAAATATTTTAACTATCCCACGGGAACTCTTTAATTTTTCGGGATTAAAAGTATTCTAAATGTTGACCGGGGATGTAAGGTATCACCATGCCAAATTTCATTTAAATCAGTTGAATAACTTCAGAGATTAGCCCGTACAAACAATTCTCCTTGAAATCGATCATAGTGCCACTTACCGGTTTTAATTATTAATCTAAACCATTCTCATATCCATTGGAATAGCCACAAAAATCATCAAATTTCGTTTCAGCCGTTTAGCAGTTCAATTACGTTGGTACACGAACAGAAAATGTATATATAATTCCGCCGCTACACGCCGTTCCAAATAAAACATATTTAAAGTTATAAGCAGTGTTAGCTAATACATATTAGTTTTCTTAAAATATTTTCTCAACATTATGTCAATCAGACCTAAATATTTATGTCAAAAATGACAACTTGTACAAAATGGTTGTGTGATCTTATACTATTAATAATATGGTCGCAAAAAAGATATTTTTCATGTTTTTTTTTAAAGAATAATGTTCTTTTTATCTACTGAAATGTGGACACCAATTTATTATATAACTAGCAACCCGCCCTCGCTTCGCTTCGGTTTCAGTCGTCTTTCCTGCGTAGTTCCCGTTCTCGTAGGAATACCGTGACCAAATATAGCCTAGTTTACGCCCTGATATTATAGCTTTCCATTGGTGAAAGAATTTTTGAAATCGGTCCAGCCGTTTTGAAGATTACCCGGAACAAACAGACAGACAGACAAAATTTTTTTAATCTGTATTTTAGGCATAGGTGTCATGCAAATAACCGTGTGAGCATGAAAAATACCTATTATTTTGATATTACAAACAGCCACTCCAATTTTATTTATTGGTATAGAATAGACTATTAAAGTATAAGTTGGAAATAACAGCGAATATATTGTTTTTCTGTGTGGTAACGGTGTAAGAATACAATTTACCACCCCTATCCGGCCCGTGGGTGTCGTAAAAGCCGACTAAGGGATATAATATACCGACGTCCTCCCTGAGGGGGGGACATCGGTCGATGGGATCGTACCCTACTAAGGGGTATTCCGTCGGGCCGACCACTAATGGCAAATAACCCTGCTGCGGTGGTCGGTCCAACGACGAAGGCGACGTGGTGAACATCTATGCAAGAGAAGGGAAACTCGAAAAAATACCCTATACTAATCCGTCTGACCAGTGTAGTATAGTAGGTCAATTTCCCATTGTAGAAGAAGCCCGAGCCCAATAAGGACGTATGTAAGCTCTGATGATAATAATAAAAAACACAAACATAACAAAAGAAAAGAATTTCTTACATAAAATAATTCAATTTTAACGAGGAACCAAAAGGCTATTTGCTTAACACGTGCTACTTTTCCAATAATGATATGTTGACCTAAGAATAGGTACAATATTATTCGGGCCGACCACTGGGGACAAGGAACTCGGCAGTGGTCGGCCCAACGACGAAGGCGGCCTAGGTACGGTTGGGTAATGGGCCCGCGCGCCGTCCTTTCGCTGCCCCGGAAGGAATGGGCGGCGTGTGCACTTACCATAGCCCACCCATAAAAAAAAAGAATACAATATTTTCCTCTATTTCGCTCGAGTTATCGTAATTAACGAATATAGATCGTGATTAGAAATTATTTAAGGGGTAGAAAGAGTCGGGGAACAGTCCGTCACCCGCAGAGAGGCTGACCACGTGAAGGCCATGCCGCAGAGAACGTTGGCGTGGAGGGTACTCGAAAGGGTATTCCCTAGCCTGGCCACGAATTCAAGAATTGGATACTATGGTAGGCCCAAAGGCGAGTAGAAGGAGATACAGCAGGTTATGGTGTCGCGCGCCATACTCTCGTTATCCCGAATGGGATGACAAAAGCCGCACCATAGCCGGTCAAGAAAAAATGGGTAAAAGAAGCGGCGACATGTTGGTGAATGCATTGCTTTTCTGTCCGGAGCGATGGATGTGCCACCTTGATGTGCGGCTACATAATCTACCATATTAACATTAACCTTTCGTCAAACACTGTTATCGAGGTGTCGCCTTCACGCGGTCAACCGCCCTGCACGTGGTGCGCTAATCCCCAGTCCGTCCACCCACGACCTGGGCTAGGGCAGTATCAGATGCAGGATCTAGCGACGGCCCTGCCCGACGCGTCGGCGGTAGAATGTGACGTGGCAGAAATTTTTTTCCTTTCGTTTTCCAAAGACGAATTTTATCTACAATACTATGCTGGTTTTTTGTGTGATGACGGTGTCAGAATACAATTTTCCTGTCCATGAGTATCGTAAATGACAAATAAGGGATTATAATATGCATACAAAAACTATGCAAGAGAAGAAAAACTTGAAATAAAACGCAGTAGCAACATGTCTGTCCAGCGTGGGGAGTTCTCCATTGTGATGGAGGATGTAGGTACATGAACTGTGAAGATGAAAATGATGACAGCTGGTCAGACGTATACAGTTTCACTTCAAGCTTTTTATTTATTACATAGGTGCTATATGCATATTATGGGTCATAATGTCACTCGTCCTTTACGACACCCACACAAATAAAACCCTATACCAACCCGTGTTATGCACACGGGTTGGTATAGGGTTCTATTTTGAGTGTTTCTCTTCTTTTATAGCCCTTTATTTTCCTGCTCTCTTCTCATTTATATGCATACTAGCAATCCGCCCTCACTTCGCTTCGGTTTCAGTCGCCTTATCCGCGTAGTTCCCATTCCCATGGGATAAAATATAGCCTATGTTACTCCCTCAATGAATTTTTGAAATCTGTTCGATGGTTTAAGCGTGAAAGCGTAACAAACAACGTACTTTCGCTATTATAATATTAGAAAGGATTATTTACCTTAGCAGTGTCTTAAGACAATCATTGGCAAAAAGAGGGATGGTGAATTATATTCTTACTCTGTTACCACAGGAACAAAAATTTAGTGGATAATAACCATTAGCCGACGAAATAAATATAGCCACTGGGCTTTTAAACGAACTACTCTATTCACTAATAGGCCCGTCAGTTGTTTGGTCTATTTAACTGACATTAAATGTACTATTTTAAAACTTTTTACATTGCCTTTCAAAGGCTGTAAAGTTAGATTGTGTTAATTGAAAGGTTTTTTCTTGCTTAGATTGATTTTATTTATGTTTTGTATAAAATTTATTAATACTGTTTAAAGTTTTGACAGTGAATTTTTATGGATTTTTTCTCATTGTAATTTTAATTTAACCACTAATGTGGAAAAGAGGCATGTTTTAATTTTAACGAAAATGTCTCTATATCTAATCTAATGTTTACGCCAGTATTACGCATTATAAATAAGACTATTTTTACGTATTTGCGCGCTTGTATTTGACGGTTACGGGCGGACTGTCTGTCCATTGGTGACGTCCGCCCGTGGCCATGAACGGTGTAATTTGCTCGAAACGTCGGGCAATCAATAGTTAAATACAAACGCGATAAAATTCGTAAAAATAGTTTAATTTATAGTGTCTCGATATCTCTCTGCAACATTTTATCACTAGAACGGATGAACTGATTTCGGTGCGGTTTCTTTTACTAGAAAGAAAATTTCCTTTAGTGCTTTATGTTTGATTAAAATCGATCAAGTAGTTTAAAGAGAGCTACTTTTTTTTAAAGTGTATAACGATTTTAAGAAGTGTGAACACTGAACAGTTATAAAAGAAATTGGAAATAGATTCACAGTGCTATCTTGGTATTTTTCGTTTAATTCTATTTGTCTAATGACTATTTTCATCCACGACCTATCAAGTTTATGTGACGCTTAAAACAGTGTATTTGGATAAAATTACTGGATATTAGTTAAAGTTAAAAAATCTGGTAACAACTAATATGTTGTCTAGCATTTGAATATTACCTTTTCCCTGTGGTGACGGAGTAAGAATATAATTCACCACTCTCTATCTTGCCCATGGATGTCGTAAAATACTACTAAGGAATATAATATGCGGGTGACGTGACTAGGGAATTAGTCCTTCACCCGCCGAGAAGCCGACCGCGTGAGGAATACCAACGTCCTCCCCGATGGGCAGTCGATGGGGGTATTCAAGTAACCCTGCTCCGGTGGTCGATCCAACGACGAAGGCGACGTGGTGTTCGGGTAGGTCTGCGACCCATCCCAATAAAAAAAAACAAAGCAAAACGACATAACATGCGAAGAAAGACATCTATGAAAGAGAAGGCAAACTTGAAATGAAATAAAGTAAGTGGAAATTGACTTCAATTGTGGAGGCGGCTCATGCGAGACAGTAGGCTGTATTTGAGCTGGAATGGTGATATATATATAATAATAATAATAATAATAATAATAGGAGGTCAATTCCTTTTTACCTGCGTCCACTAAGTTAGGAAAACCTAGAGTACGCATGAAATGGTCACAAGATGTTAATATTTTTATAATGCGTACTTACTACTTCATCACAAAATTAGAAACTGATATGACTTGCTACAGAAAAGCACTGCATGCATTATTTACTCAACAATACCCGAACATTAATGTAACAGAGCAAAGAGTTTCAGATCAAAGACGAATGATAGTGAAAAAGATATCTTACCGAGAATATGTTAAACCACATTAAAGAAGAAGTTAGACAGGCAATGACAAACCCATGCGAAGAAAATATCCAACACACATTAACTCATAATGAAACAAATACACGTTTTACGCCAACAAATAACGTACTCAATCAATCCATTTCAACCTCTCACACTCAAACATCTAACACATATGACATTATCCTAGAATCAGAAGTACAAGTAGGAGATTATGAGATACACGAAGACATACTAATCAGCAAGATAGAGGATAAATTAAAAACAAAAATATTATTTTACGCAGCTATGGAACCGGCCATGAGACCAAAATTACCGAAACTAAACTATAGTAAACGGCTTACAGATTTTATAAACATATTTAATGATAACATACTGGACCGATTTCTAACTAAAGATATACTTCTTTGTGATATACATACTTTAATATACTGCACTGCAACAGTTATTTCGGAAGAATTAGGATATAAAATATATAAAGAAAATTGTAATACCACAAAACAAATACAAAAAGAACCTTTCTGGCAGATAAGATTGCAACAAGATATATCTAAATTAAGAGCAGACATAGGTAGGCTCACACAATACATTAGCGGTAATAGATCAAATAAAGTGATAAGAAATGTAGGACGTATATTTAAAAATAACAAAATACACACTGTACATGAACAAAACAATAAAACACCAGAGGAACACCTAGATACACTAAAGCAAAAATTGACACTAAAATCACACAGGTTAGCTAGATACAAAAAATCACTACAAAGAAAACAACAGAATAGATTATTTTGTACCAATGAAAAAATTTTCTACAGACAAATGAAGTTAGGCATAGATAAAAATTATAGTGGCGCAGAAAGCATATCGAAAACACAGCTCGAAGAATTTTGGTCACATATATGGGAAAATGAAACTACACATAATGAAGAAGCGCCATGGATTAGAGAAGAAGAGGACAAATGGAAAGAGATAAATGAAATGGAATTTCACCGAGTAGATGCTAACGACATAAAAACTATAGTCACTAAACTTCATAACTGGAAAACACCGGGCATTGACAAAGTGCATAACTTCTGGTATAAGCAACTACACACCTTACACAAACCTTTAGCTAAATCTTTTACAGATATTATAACAAAAAAACAGCCAATTCCTCCATTCATAGCTAAAGGAATCACATACATGATCCCAAAAGGTAAACAAAGCAACGATCCGTCTCAATATCGCCCCATCACATGCCTACCAACAATCTATAAAATCTTAACAGCAATTATCACAAACAAAATTAATTTACACATAGAAACATATAATATAATATCCGAAGAACAAAAGGGCTGCAGACGAAACCACATGGGGTGTAAAGAGCAATTAATAATAGACTCTACAATACACAAGCATGCCAATAAAATGAAACGAAATTTGCATTGTACATATATAGATTACCGTAAAGCATTTGACAGTGTACCACACACTTGGCTACTAAGAGTTCTGAAAATATATAAAATTAACCCGTGCCTCATAAATTTTTTGAAAAATATCATGTCATTCTGGCAAACTAATTTATTCTTACGCCATACCGATACTACAGTTATGTCCAGAGATATCTACATAAAGAAAGGTATCTATCAAGGGGACTCCTTGAGCCCTTTATGGTTTTGTCTAGCTCTTAACCCATTATCACATATAATAAATAAGCATAAAGTTGGATACCGCTTAAAACACAACAACACTGAAACAAAAATAGCCCATCTGATATACATGGATGATATAAAACTTTATACAACAACCGCAAAAGACATGAACGTTCTCATAGATACTACACATAATTTTAGTAGAGATATTAATATGACATTTGGTTTAGAAAAATGCAGAATTTTAAATATTAAAAAAGGTAAAATCCAAACTGGAGATTGTATGTTACAAACCGGAGAAAGTATATCCGCCATGGAGTCAGATGAGGTATACAAATATTTAGGATACCAGCAGTCAAAACAACTAGATCACTCAACTTTAAAGAAAACTCTTTGCGAAGAATATAAAAACAGACTTAACACAATATGCAAAACCCAACTAACATCGAAAAGGTTAATAAAAGCCATAAATACATACGCCATTCCTATACTGACCTATTCATTTGGAATAGTTAAGTGGACTAAAACGGATTTACATAGCCTCGAAATTAAAACACGCACAGTATTAACTAAAAACAAGTATTTGCACCCAAAATCAGCAATAGAAAGGATATGTATTAAAAGAATCAGTGGAGGTAGAGGACTTATAAATTTAAGTAACCTATGGGAAAAACAGCTATATAACTTAAGAGACTTTTTCCAAAATAAAGCAAAGACCAGTAATATACATCAAGCTATTATTGTCAATGATAGTAAATTTACCCCATTAAATTTATCAGAATCACTTAGTATCGGTCAGAATAATAATAACACAATACATTTTCTTAAAGAAAAAATCAACAAATGGAAAAGTAAAATATTACATGGACGTCACCCACATGACTTAGATCAAACACACATAGACTCACAAGCTTCGAACAGATGGCTTACAAGTGGTTATCTATTCCCTGAAACCGAGGGATTCATGATAGCAATTCAGGACCAGGTCATTAATACAAAAAATTACAAGAAGTATATAATAAAAGATCCCAAAGCAGCTGATGATAAATGTCGCAAATGTCACAGACAGTCAGAAACTATTCAACATATTACTGGAGCATGCTCAACTCTTGCACAAACAGACTATACACACCGACACAATCAAATAGTTAACATTATACACAAAAAACTAGCTATGAAATATAATCTCGACTCAGATACATACACGCCATACTACAAATACACCCCTAACCCAGTTTTAGAAAATAATAAGTGGAAAATATATTATGATCGTGCTATACTCACAGATAAAACAATACATTTTAATAGACCCGACATAACATTATTTAATAAAGAGGACAAAATAGCATACATTGTTGATATAGCCGTACCAAATACTCATAATTTATTAAAGACTATAACAGAAAAAATCAATAAATATACAGAACTAAAGGAAGAAATAATAAGGATGTGGTGTCTGAATAAAGCATATATAGTACCTATAGTCATTTCTACAACTGGCGTTATCCCTAAATATTTACACCATAGCCTGAAACTTTTGAATCTACCACAACATACATTTATAAACATACAAAAAGCAGCAATCTTAAATACATGTCGTATAGTGAGAAAATTTATGCAGATTGACGAAACAACCTTAAGTATTAGCGATTAGATTAAGACACTAATTTTATCCACAAAATGTCGGTTACTTGGTCCTGACCCGTAACTGGCATTCTAAAACCGGCTAATAACCGAGTATTCTTAAAATAAAATATAATAATAATAATAATAATAATAATAATAGTTTATTTGAACAAAGATTACAGTTCACATCATTTTGTTTACAATAGTTTCCGAACTAGGCTTAAAGCCTGTATCTCGGGAGCCAGAGCAGTGAGTATACGATTTATAAAAGATTATTGAAATTTATCTAAGGAACAAAAGCGTTATAAAAGTCAAAAAAGAAAGAAATTAGTTACAGATAATAAATTGGCTAATATAAAAAATAATAAATTGGCTAATATAAGTGGAATAATAATTATTTGTGCGGCTGCGTGTGTATGCGTGTGTGTTTGTGTGTGTATGTGGAGTGTTGTGCATGTGAATGGATGTGAGTGCGTATGTTTTCTGAGTGTGAGTGTGTGCATCTGTATTGTTATTTTGTAGCATCGATAATCGCTTCTGTTGAGACGTATGAGAATGACAGTAACCATACCTTTACACTCTTTTTGTATATATATATATATATATATATATATATATATATATATATATATATATATATATATATATATATATATATGTAAATAGTCCTTGATACCCTTGGTCAGCCCGCCAAGCCGCTCATCCGTCGCCCCGGACAGGCTGAGCGGGGTGGGCCTTAGTTGTCTTCATTTCAAGTGTTCCTTGTTTTGCATAAATGTTGTATGCATATTATATCTCTTATCCGTCTTTTACGACACCCGAGCGCGATAGGGGGGTGGCGAATTGTATTCTTACTTCACGGAATATATAATCCACGCCACTCCACACAGAAACTTGAAATGAACCACACAGACTATATACAAATACAAAAAAAAAAAACTACTTAACAGATTTTATTGCGTTTGTATTTGATTTCTGATTGTCCGACGTTTCGAACAGTTTGCAGCGTTCATGGTCACGGGTGGACTAAGATGTCTCACATCCAACAACTCATTGTTATTACCGATATTTAAAATTATCTACCCGCTACAAGGTGCCCGCTCTGCTGCTGCAAAGTCTAAAGTGTTAGAAACGTCAGGCAATCAAAAATCAAATACAAACGCTTTGAAAACCGTAAAGTAGTTTTATTTAAAACTAGCAACCCGCCCTCGCTTCGCTTCGGTTATAGTCGTTTTACCCGCGTAGTTCCCGTTCCCGTGGGAATACCGGGATAAAATATAGCCTAGTTTACGCCCTCATATTATAGCTTTCCATTGGTGACAGAATTTTTGAAATCGGTCCAGCCGTTTTGAAGATTACTCGGAACAAACAGACAGACAGACAACAAAAATTTTTTAATTGCTATTTTAGGCATAGGTGTCGTGCAAAAAACCGTGTGAGCATGAAAAAAGCCTATTATTTTGACATTACAAACAGACACTCCAATTTTATTTATTGGTATAGACTAACAACCCGCCCTCGCTTCGCTTCGGTTATAGTCGTTTTACCCGCGTAGTTCGCGTTCCCGTGGGAATACCGGGATAAAATATAGCCTAGTTTACGCCCTGATATTCTAGCTTTCCATTGGTGAAAGAATTTTTGAAATCGGTCCAGCCGTTTTGAAGATTACTCGGAACAAACAGACAGACAGACAAAACTTTTTTAATTGCTATTTTAGGCATAGGTGTCGTGCAAATAACCGTTTGAGCATGAAAAAAGCCTATTATTTTGACATTACAAATAGACACTTCAATTTTATTTATTGGTATAGATGTGTAATACTCGCGTAAACATCATTATACAAGAAAAAGTTTGGTACTTGAACTGAAAATCACTATAAATATCAAACACTATAAATATCACTGATCCAATAACCACTGTATAGTTTGTTTTGTATGACAAGACCCTCAAATTTCAAAGTTCCCATTAGCCGGTCCCCCGGATGCCTGGTATCCCGGGCAAGTTACCATTGTCCGGGTGATGGCTGGTGTAACAAAAGATGATTATGATTGATTAGTGTCAGTTGACAGGGCACAGCGCCTAATGGCTTTGATTTAGTGAAGGGACGTAGTCGATGTCGATATTTATTTGAAAGAAAGAAGAAAGAAAGAAAAATAGTTTATTACTCCCTCGCAGGGGGATACATATTTGTGTAACTTAATTTACATTTTGAATAAGTGTAAGAGCTGAGTTCCCACCTGCAAGCGAGTAAAAAGGTCGCTACTCAGCTTAATGTTGTGGTAACACCACAACGCTGTTTTTCAGTAGTGACCTGTTGTGCGACGATTGTCAGCAAACTCGACGTAAACTATTGTTTTATAACATAATTACAAACAAACAAGCAAACTCAACGTAAACTATTGTTTTATAACATATTTAGATTGTTAAGTGTAAATATCTGGTTGACTGAGCTTCGCTCGGAATATTTTTATCGAATTTATTTAGATATATATTAACAAAAAATAAATAATGAAAAATATATAAAAAATTATAAAAAGAGAATAATAATAACACCGAGATTCGAACCGACGCTGTTTGAATGTCAACAAAATCAAAATTAGAACCCGTTAACTGCCCATCTGAGCTATCGTAACTCATGACGTTGACAACGAAATTGGAATTCATATACTTTTAAAATTTAATGTCATTGTTTGTTTTGCTAAAAACACGGACAAAACAACATTTTCTATAAATAAAACCTAGCTAGATCGATTTTTTGGACCCGAAACATCTAGTATGCCAAGTTTCATCAAAATCGTTGGAGCCATTGCCGAGATCCTGAAAATATATATACAAGAACTGCTCGTTTAAAGATATAAGATTAATTTCAACGAGAATTATAAAAATTAATTCGTGTGGTGATGGAGCAAGAATATAATTCACCCTCTCAGTTCTTGCTCGTGGGTATTGTAAGAGATGACTAAGAAAAATAATATGCATATAAGACAGAAGAAAAATAAAGGTATATATAAAAAACGAAAAGTTCTCGTGTGGTGACGGTATAAGAATATAATTCGCCACCCCCTCTCTTGCCCATAAGTGTCGTAAAGGACGACTAAAGGATATAAAATGCATGTAACATCTATGTAAAAAAAAAAGGAAATCTCGAAAAACAACCCTATGCCAACACGTTTGATCAGCGTAGTATTGTAAATCAATTTCCCTCCCACAATGGGGTAGGCCCGAGACTGACAATGGGACGTCTACGGGCTGATATGATGATGAAACGAGAAAGAACATTCAGAACAAAACCCTATATAAACCCGTCTGACCAGGGTGATTTAGGAAATCAACATCGCTACTATGAAGAAGGCTCAAACCCAACGGTGGAATCTACATATATGAGCTGAGATGGTGATAACGATATACATGTACAATGTATCTTAAAAAGTTCATTAATTAATTAGTCGTAAAGAAAAGGTTCTCTTTATGTAAATTTGTAGATAGAGAAATATTTTGTAGTAAAATCAACTTTGCCGTATAATGATGAAGTAATTAATTTTGTAAAGTTGTAAGTTTGCAAATCTGTAGAAAACTTCAATAACATATTCTTCCCCCTGGGGGTTTTTTTTTTATTGCAAACGGTGGCATACGCGCAAATAGTACACCTGATGGTAAGTGTTGCTGTCGCTCATGGACCTTTACAAGGCCGCTGCCTACCGCGAAGAAAGTGAAGGGAGTGTGAATGCATGCATTGAGGCTCGGTGATACCAAGGGCACCACCAAAACCCTCCACACGCAAACACCCTCAGAAAGTTGGGCTTTGAACCTGTACTTTGAATCTCACAATCTGTAGTCATATGATATTGCCTGTAGATGGTAGGGTGTAAAATATCGATTAATTAAATTTTTATCGAAATAAGTAAGACACATCTCTAAACCACTTTTTACACCAACAAAAGAGAAATTGGGCAATCTCTTTAACAGCACAATGACATTTCAATATTTTTGTTATAAAAACCGATTACGTGTGTTTTTCTGCTGAAACTTTACTTTTTAATGTTTCTTTTTTTTTGGGATGAAAATGTTTTAGGGTGGTTTTATAATATTCTTTCTTTTGACATTTTTATGTAAAAAGTTACTATTAGTAATAAAGAGGCTGTATTCTTACATCCGTGTGGTGATAGAGTAAGAATACAATTCACCAGCCCTCTTTTGCCCGTGGGTGTCGTAAAAGATGACTAAGGGACATAATATGCATATAACGTCTATGCAAGAAAAGGAAAACAAATATGAAACCAACCCGTCTAACCAGCGTGGCATAGTAGGTCAAGAATCCTCCAATTACGGAGGGGGCTGGAGCCTAGCCGTGGTAAGCGTGGTATAGTCAATCAAATTGTCTTCAACAATGGAAGATCTTCGAACCCAAAAGGGACACTTATATGGGCTGAGATGACGATGATGATGATGGCATTGAAATTTATTTAAACCAGAATGTTTCGAATACACTTCAGCATCTGGTTGTAAATCTCATATTTTTTATGGGATATAATACGCATACATCATATAGATGTTGTTTGCCGTCGCTTTTGTTTGCCTATGCAAGAGAAGGCAACCTTGAAATGCATTAAATGCATTAAATACCTTTTTCTCTATTTATTTATTTAAGAGAACACCCTGCACTAAGGAAATAATCCTTGTATTGCAGGGGACTTTACAAACATATAATTAACGGACACAAATTACATCCAGACTCAGAACAACAATTTGTGGATCGCACAAAGTGTTGTCCCGCGTGGGATTCGAACCCCCGACACTGGCGCTGTAAGTCGCTATCTTAACCACTATGCCATCTGTGCAGTCGAAATGAAACCATATACCAAAATATATGACCAAGCTAGTATAGTAGGTTAAATTCACTCCTATTGTGGAGTAGGCTCGAGCCCAGCAGTGGGACGTAAATAAACCACAACGGATGTAAATAATGATGACTTTTTTTTGGGGTGGGTTACGGTCGGCGCACTCCTCACTTCACTCCGTCCGGGGCGACAGAGGGGCGTAAGCACTCACAGCCGTTACCCAGCCGTATAGCACGTCGCCTTCGTCGTTGGGTCAACCATCGGTGCAGATTTCCTTGACTTCAGTGGTCGACCCGACGGAATACCCCTAGGGAGTACCCTCTCCCGTCGACGCCGCTCCACGCCGCCGATGGCCGTCGCTAGGCTAAGCTCTCCGCGGGTGTCCGGACTAAATCCCCGGTCCTGTCACCCGCAGGCTCTGCTAGGGCGGCATAAGGCGCAGGTACTTGTGTCTGCGCCGACCCTAAATAATGATGGTGATGATGATCCCTAACATTATCACTGTGTTTTGGCGACTACGAATACTACCAGCGATAATATTGGTTGTGTGCGTGCTCACACCCCTCTGTCGCCCCGGACGGAGTGGTGCGAGGAGTGTGCCCAGAAAAAAAAATGGGTGCGTGTACTTATGTACGCGCGTGAGAAGTTATACTTCTTTGGCATCATTAAAACATATATATATATATATATATAATTATTAAAAACCAAATTTAGAGAATAACCTAAATAAAAAAAAATAAAAAAGAAAAAAAAAATAAAAAATAAAAAAAATAAAAAAATAAAAAAAAAGAAAAAAAATAAAAAATAATAAAAAAATAAAAAAAAAATTAAAAAAAAAGAAAAAAATAATAAAAAAATAAAAAAAAATAATAAAGAAAAAAGAAAAAAAAAATAAAAAAAAATAAAAAAAGTAAAAAAAAAATAAAAAAAATAAAAAAAAGAAAAAAGAAATAAAAAAAAACAGTGATCAGAGGTGACGAGCGTACCAACATGCGCGACTAATATCGAGGTTCAATTTCTATTTTGTTGGTAGCTTTTTTTTCGAGACTTAATGAGCGATTAAGCAGACAACTTCATACTGTTAATTTTGTGTCACATAATTAAAATTTCACTCTCATCATTTTTTCATAACGCGCCTAAAGAAGTATAACTTCAAAAAATGCGGTAGAATTGGTTGTGGATGTCGTAAAAGATGATTAAGAGCTTTATATCTAACTTAACCAACTCCACTTTGTGCTGTCTATTCAAAGATTACATTCCCTAGGAGGTTAAACGTCAGGCCAGTAGCCGCTCATAAAACAATTGTCACACACACTATTGTCTAAAGAAGAGTACATATTATTATGCTGACCCCAAGTATTTTTTTTATTGCAAACGGTGGCAAACAAGCAAATAGTACACCTGATGGTAAGTGTTGCTGCCACTCATGGAGCTTTGCAAGTCCGCTGTATACCGTGAAGAAAGTGAAGGAAGTGTGAATGCGTGCAATGAGGTTCGGCGAAACTAATGGCATCATCAAAATCCACCACACGCAAACACCCTCAGAAAGTTGGGTCTTCGGCCCTCTCGCTCACCGAACGAATCGCAGTAACAAATTGCTACTAGGTACTCCGACGTCGATTTTTCTGCTCAGTGTGGTACTACCCCGGATGGACCGACCTACGGCCTAATAGAAAAATGATAAGACAAGGGTAACCCTTAAATATAGAAAAAAATGTTTAATTTCATGTAAAACATGACATTTTGACATATTTACCACGACCACCAAAATTATTCCTTATTTCAACGAAAAACTGGATTAAAAATAAACCTTAATTCTATAGTAATAATGCATATTTTTTATTGATATTGTGTTAAATGTGGTTTACTATGAAACAATTTTTTTTTAATCCTGATGTATCGCTTGTTAGTTTTTGATTGATAACCATGATGCGTAGACTGATAAGGTCGTAGAAATGTGTGAATATTACATAAAATGCCTACAGTTTTAACTCTATACTAGTTATAAATGTCGGACAATCAAAAATTATATAAAAACGCGGTAAAAGCCGTATTTTTTCATTTATATCTACCAACCCGCCCTCGCTTCGGTTTGAGTCGCCTTACCCGCATAGTTCCTGTTCTCGTGGGAATACCGGAATAAAATATAGCCTATGTTACTCCTTGATATTATAGCTTTCTATTGGTAAAAGAATTTTTGAAATCGGTTCTGTGGTTTAAGCGTGAAAGCGTAACGAACAAACTTACTTTCGCATTTATAATATTAGTAGGGATGGAAATAATCGCGTAAACATCAGAAATCATTAGTTATATAGTACAAAAGTTATCAAAACAAATTTCTGTATGGTGACGGAGTCCAAAATATAATTCACTAGGCACTTCCTTATTCGTGAGTGTCCTTAAAACTGCTAAGGGATACACAAATAAGATCTATGCAAGAGTGGGAGTGAAAAGTTAATTACTATACCACGCTGGTCAGACGGCTTGGTACAGGGTTTTAATTCGAGTTTTCTTTCTCTTGCTTAGATCTTGTATGTCTATTATAATTTCTTAGTAGTCTTTAACGACACCCACTGGCAAGAGCGCGAGGGTTGGAGGAGTGATTGGGGGTGAATTATATACTTACTCCGGCACCACACGGAAAAATTAATAAATTACAAAAATAAAATAAAAATGTCTATCACGTTTTCAGAGGCAGTAACTAGAATTACCCCCGTGGTGACGGAGTAAGAATACAATTCAACGCCTCCTTCTTGTCCGTGGGTGTCGTAAAAGATGACTATAGGATAAAATATTCATATAATATGTACGAAAGAATAGGAAAACTTGAAAAGAAACCTTATAGCAACACGGCTGACCAGAGCCCATTAGTTTATAGGAGCTGAAATGATGATGATGAAGTAGAATTAACAAAAAAAAATTTTTATTTGTTTTTTTTCTTTACTTCGATTTGAAGCGTTGCCTGTGGCCAAGTGAAGACTTTAAAGGTAAAGTAGTAACAATAACTACATTGTCAGTATATACTGAAACTCTTTAGCTAGTAGCAAGCAACCGTCACTTCAGTAGTAAATAATGTAAGCTTGTTCTGTTATTATTCTGAGAAACTAGAAGGGTGACCATGATTTTGTAAACGGTGTAGGATATAAACGTTTTTGCGATCACAAATTGTTTTTCAGAGTGAGGGAGTAATTTGTGACTATCAATTATATGTAATTCTTCATGTGGTGACGGAGTAATAATATAATTTTGCAATGAATAGAGAAGATTCTCAGGCCTAGTTTCACATCGATTAATCTTATTTAACAACTAAAGTATTGTATGACAAATAATTAACTTTAACAACAAATTCATTTCCATATTCTTATTCTTACATGAGCCGTTATAGCATGTCATCTATTAGATATACCTGTAAATTACTTAAATTAGAACGTCTACTTAAATTGATTCATTTTAACAAACAACTTTGAATTCATTTTTTATTAATTTCGTTTTTGTAATGGGGATTGGAAGCATTACTCTCCTAAAAAACTCGTGCACCAACACCATGCTCCCCTTTCTTGAATTGACTAAGATTCATTAGTAGATATCGATGAAATGATTAAGTAAAATAGAGTTTAACTATAATTAACTTTAGAAGTATTAACAGTATCTGCTCTGCGGTGACAGAGTAAGAGTACAATTTGTCACCCCTTTTATTCCCCCTGGGCACTTTTAAAACAACTAAATAATATACAGACAACATCTGTGCAAGGGAAACAAAACTCGAAATATAATCTTATGCCAACCTATATGATTACCGTGTATACTACCTCAATTTCCTTCGTATTGTGGAGGAAATTAGCCCAGCAGTTGGAAGTATATAAACTGAGATAATATAGACTGTCCAACAAAATATATATGCAATGGTTACCCTATTACTTTCCTCTTATTTCAAATGCGTAATATTTTGCGCACGCGTCATTCAACAAACACTAAACCGATTGTTCCCGCGCGTTTTGTTATTATTTACTAATATTGACCGCTGCTTTGCCTGCCTTATTTTAACTTATATACGCCCAATTGCTGGGCCGAGCGTCCACAATAAGAAGTGAATTAACCTATTTACCCACGCTGGTCAGACGGCTTTTCGAGTTTTCCTTCTCTTGCATAAGTGGCCCCAGCTAGGGCGCTTTTAGGCGCGATTACCTGCGCCTGATGCCGTCCTAGCCGAGGCCGCGGGTGACTGTGAACCGGGGAGTTAGTCCGTCACCCGCCGAGAGGCTGACCGCGCGAGGAAGGCCAGCGTTCTTCCCATGGAGGGGACGTCGGTTGAGGAGAGGGTACTCCTCAAGGCTATTCCGTCGGTCCGACCACTAACCACAAGTCACCCTACACCGATGGTCGGCCCAACTTGGCATTTCTTAAGAACGTCCCCAATTTAATCGTGGAACGTCCGTCTTATTCTTCCCCTTCCAACACTTCTGTTCACATTCGCCCTATAAATTCTCCTTGTTAGTCTCCTTTCATTAATTCTCTCTACGTGACCGAACCAACTTAACATACCTTTCTTAATCCTTGCCACTACATCTACATTCATACCACAACGTTCCATAATCACTCTCTTCTGAATTCTATCTGAATCATTCCATCCATCCATCCATCCATCCATCAGCCTACAGACGTCCACTGTTGGACATAGGCCTCCCCACGAGAATGCTACTCGAAACGGTCCTGCACCACTTGCATCCAACGGTTCCCTGCGACTTTGAGAATGTCGTCAGTTCACCTAGTTGGGGGGTCGACCTACGCTGCGCCGTCCGATTCGAGGTCGCCACTCAAGAAATTTTCTGATTCATTATCTCATGAAAACTATAAGAGAATTGGTTTTAAGTTGAAATTGCGATGTAATAAAATATAAGTTTGTTCAACTAAAGAGCTTATTCATCATCATCTTGCTCTTATCCCAATTACTTGGGGTCGACACAATATGTCATCTGTTTTGACATATTGCAAAAAGTTTCGGCAATGACTTTTATGACTGACCGCCTGCCTGACGTCAACCCTCGTCAACGTCAACGCTCTTAGTCGTCTTTTACGACACCAACGAGCAAAGCAAGGGTTGGTAGTATTCGAAGCCGCTACCACACAGCACATAAAGAGCTATTATTGAGAGAATGGAACATTTGACTTATATCGTTTTGGCGGCAATCGTCATTTTGTTTTATTATTGCTATTTTATTTAGTTAATTTTGGGCCTTTTATTGACTTTTTGAAGTTATACTTCTTTAGGCGCGTTATGAAAAAATGATGAGAGTGAAATTTTAAGATGCGCGCGCATCTGTGACACAAAATTAACAGTATGAAGTTGTCTGCTTAACCGCTCATTGAGTGAAATTTTAAGATGCGCGCGCATCTGTGACACAAAATTAACAGTATGAAGCTGTCTGCTTAACCTTAAATTCAATTTTTGAATTTATTATTAAATTTATTTTTAAAATATTAAATAATCAATAATAAACATTTAAAATTAAGAATCTTATAATATTTAGTACAAATTATGTCTTATATATTTATTATTCTCTAAATTTTGTTTTTAATAATTATATATATATATATATATTAATTATATATTATATAAATTTATATTAAATATATATATTTGAAATATATATATTAAATATATTATTATATAAATATATTAATTTTCAATTTTTAATATTAATTATTGATATCTAAGATCAATCTAAGATCAATCTAAGATTCTTTTAGTTTAAATTTGATGACTATTAAACTGAACTTTGTTGATTATCCTTTTCCAATCCTTCTATTATTTTATTGTAATTAATTATTTGCATGCAATTAAAAACTATTTTTTAATGATGCCTAAGAAGTATAACTTCTCACGCGCGTACATAAGTACACGCACACATTTTTTTTTTATAATTCTATACTTATTTTTTCTTCAGTAATGGCAATGAGCTACCATTATAAGCTATTGGTGACAGTGTCGAATTATATATATATATTCTTCATGTCTTCAGTCTTCGTATTTAGTCTTAGTCATTATACCATTGATTAGGTGCTGACAACAATCAATAGTTTCTCTGGGAATTTTGGCAGAATATAAAAATGCACGCAATTCACTACTATATCCTAATCGCTACATTTCAAAATGTTGTCCGCATTATATAACATAAAATATCAGCAAAATTATTTAATATAACACTGTAAAACACTAAAATAATGAAAAAAATATAAAAGCGCTACATGACATTTTGACATTCGCGTCAAAACTCCCTTTATAATTCTATGTCACTAATATAAATCTATCTCCCCGTGGGTGTCGTAAAAGACGACTAAGCTATTAAATATGCATATGACATCTATGTAAGAGAAGGTAGACTTGAAATAAAACCCTATACCAACACGTCTGACCAGCTTCGTATAGTAGGTCAAGTTTTTTCATATTGTGGAGGAGACTTGAGCCCAATAGTGAGACTAGCCGAGGCCACGGGTGACGTGACCGGGGAATTAGTCCGTCACCCGCCGAGAGGCCGATCGCGTGAGCGACCACCAACCAACGTCCTCCCCGAGGGGGGGACATCGGTCGATGAGAGGGTACCCCAAATAGGGGGTATTCCGTCGGGCCGACCACTGATGACAAGTAACCCTGCTCCGGTGGTCGGCCCAACGACGAAGGCGACGTGGTGTTCGGGTGGGTTGCGGGTATGCGTGCTTACGCCCCTCTGTCGCCCCGGACGGAGTGGTGCGAGGAGTGCGCCGACCGCATCCCACCCCAAAAAAAAAAAGCCCAATAGTGAGACGTATATAATCTGAAATGATGATGATGATTATAAAGCTAAAGAATATATTTGTTTGTTTGTACAATTAATCTCAGAACCTACCCGTTAGATTATAAAATACTAGCAACCGGCCTTCACTTCGGTTCCAGTCGCCTTACCCGTGTAGCTCCCGTTCCCGTGAGAATACCGGGATAAAATGTAGCCTATGTAACGCCCTGATATTATAGCTTTCCATTACTGAAAGAATTTTTGGAATCGGTTCGGTGGTTTAAGCGTGAAAGCGTAACAAACAAACTTACTTTCGCATTTATAATATTAGTAAGGATCGTATCTTTTAAAATACGTATATTAACGCTGTGAGGAATAGCAGCACTATAATGTTATTAAATATGATAAAAAATTTAGTGAAACATGATATAAATTATAACAATGGCGTTCTGTGTAGTTGCTGTTGTTAAAACAACTGCTTAGACAACAAATACATATCATTTGCAAAAAAAAACCGACTTCAGTAATGTAGACAAAGTAGATACATTTTTAGATATTTGTTGATTTTTCAAAAACCGCTAGTCCGATTTCGATGAAATTGCCATGTGACAATTTGGGAACAACAAAAAAATATTTTTCAAATCGGTTGGCAGGCGACTGAGTTACCCGCGAACAAACATAAAAAAAAATTTAAACATCCAAATTGAGAATCTCCACCATTTTTAGTAGTCGGTTAAAAATGTAATTGATTTGTTATGAATATTATTAATATTGACAAATTAGGGTATTTTTACTCACTAATATATATTTTGGCTGACTTGAACTTTGAAACAGGCAGATTGCCAAAGAACAGTTATGTGGAACAAGATCTTTTTTAACTGACATAAAAAAAAAGGAAGTTTTCAATTTGATCGCATATATATATCATTCATCATCATTTCAGCCTATTACCGTCCACTGCAGGATGGAGGCCTCCCTCATGTTGCGCCACAATGTGCGGTCCTGTGCCGCCTGCATCCAACGACGCCCAGCAACTTTCACTAGGTCATCGGTCCACCTCTCGACCACCATCCACGTCGTCCACCATCGGTCAATAGGGAGATGCCTCGTCCGACTGCAGCTCTGCTGCTAGTCTGGCACTTGAGGCTCCAAGATTAGCCGAGGGCCCGCCGAAAATAGAGGCCCCTAAAAAGAGGAAGAAAAGAAAGAACATGGGGACGGGGAAGACCACCAGCGTCAAAAGGCGCGAGTTGGCTAGGCAGGAGCGGCTGGCTAGGGAGGCCGCTGCAGCCACTCCGACTGCTGACGAGGGCGGCAGTACTGCCGCAGAGCCGTCGGACGCCGACATGTCGGCTGCTGAAACCGTCGGCGGGTCATCCCGGTCTCCGGCATCGGCCCTGACGGCAGCCCTAGAGGTTGGGGAGGAGGCTCTCCCCGCGACGGTGCGGAAGCGCCCCCTGAATATGGGTGGCAGCTCAGAGTCCGCCTCTGAGGGGAGTGGCGCTATCATGCCTCCTCCCAAGGTTCCGGCCTCTCGTAGGGGACGAGGAGCTGCAGTGGTGGCAGCGAGGTCAGCAACTTCGGCGTCGATCAGCCATGTGCGGGGGACTGATGCCCAAAAGCGGGCGAATGAGGCGGCTGTCGCGAGGATGATGAGGGTGTTAGCGGACATCCCTCCCACCAGCGCGGCAGCCACAGAGCCCGCTGTAGGTGTCGACCCTCCACCTACCGATGTGGCAACCCTGCAGGCCGAAAATGCCCGCCTTAGTGGCGAGGTTTCAGGCCTGCAGGAATAAGGCCCTGCAAAAGGAGCTGTCGGCGGTGCAGAAGGCGAACCGCGAGTTGGCCAAGCAAATGGCCGACTTGCGGAGCCAGGTCGCGCAGCTGGCGAGGACCGCGCCGCCGACAAGTCCCGGCCCTGCCGCCGCCCCCGTCGTCCCCGTTGCGGCAACTTGCGCTGCGGCGAGTCCCCAGAGGGCCCAGCTGGCCGAAGCGGTCCCGCTGCCCGCAGTGGACGGCGTGCCGGACCAGACCATGCGCGCCATGGTGGATGTTTTCGGCAAGATGCTTGACGCGCGCATGGCGGCTCTGGAGGCGAGACTGCCCCTGGAGCCCCGACTCCGGCCGCCACTTGCTGCGGATAGGCCGAAAGCCGTGGCGTCAACCCCTGCCGCGCTACCCTGCCAGGGCGTGCGCGTAGGAAACTACGCTGCGGCCGTTGCTGGGCCGAAGCCCAAGGGACCCGCCGCGAAAAAGAAGGTGGCACCGGCTCCTGCTCAGGCCGGACACCAGCCGCTGCCGGCAAAAGCACCGTCGGTGGCGGCCAACGCAGCCGCGGCCGTGACTGCTGTGCCCGGCACCCCTGCCGCGTCTGAAGAGGGTTGGCAGACGGCCGAGCGCAGCCGAAAAAGTCGCGGCCAGAAGAGGAGAGCGGAGGCCAAAAGCGCCGCCAAAGCCTCCGCTCCCAAGGCAGGAGCCAGTAACAAAAGGTCGCGCAGGAGGCTCCGGCCGCCAAAGTCAGCCGCGGTGGTGATCACCGTCCTGCCTGAGGCGGCCGAGAACGGCCTCAGCTATGAGGCCGTCTTACGTCGCGCCCGGCGGGAGCTTGACGTCTCCGATTTAGGAGGCGTCGAAGCCAGGACCCGCAAGGCCCGGACAGGGGCTCGGATTTTAGAGTTCCCTGGGGCCGAGGGCGCCAAGACGGCCGATAGCATGGCCGCGAAGCTGAGGGGTTTGTTTGCTGCGGAGGATGGCGTCAAGATCGCCAGACCCGTCAAGTGTGCGGAACTGCGGGTCACGGGTCTGGACGACTCCGTGACGGTGGATGACGTCCGGGAGGCTATCGTCTCGAAAACCGGATGTCCCGTGGACACCGTCCGAATTGGCGCTATCCGCCCTGGTCCGGGCGGCGTCGGTGCTGCCTGGGTGCAGTGCCCGGTGGAGTCGGCCAAGCAATTGGCCGGCTCAGGCAGGCTCCTCGTGGGCTGGAGCTCAGCGCGGGTGACCGTGCTGGAGTCCCGGCCTGCGAGGTGCTACAAGTGCATGGCGGTCGGACACACCCGGCCGACATGCACTAACTGCTTTGACTGTAGCGACCTTTGTTTCCGCTGCGGTCAACCCGGGCATAAGGCGGCATCGTGCGCCGCCACTCCCCACTGCCCCGCGTGTGCAGCGGGCAATAGGCCCGCCAAGCACCGCATGGGGAGCAAGGAGTGCAAACCCCCGGCTTCGGCCCCAAAGGGGCGGAGCGGCCCGACGACCCCGGCCGCTCCCGCCCCTAGCGCGACCCAATCGCCCGCCAGCGTGGAGGAGGTAATGGATACGGCCCCCACTAATGGCGGCCGAATCTTACCACCTCCTGCAGGCCAACCTCAACCACGCCGCCGAGGCACAGGACGTTTTCCTGCAAGCCATGGCGGAGTGGTTGATCGGTGCAGCCGTAGCCGCGGAGCCGTACGTGGTGCCTGACCGGCCCAATTGGCTGGGCAGCAGTGACGGCTCTGTGGCAAGCGTCGCCTCCACGTCGTGGCATTCCCCGCCCTTGTTGCTCAAGGACAGGGGCGATGGGTATGTCGCTGCGGAATGGGGAGAGGTTACGCTATTTGGTGTTTACTTCTCCCCTAACAGGAGCGCGACGGATTTCGGGGCCTTCCTCACCATACTGGGGGCCTCGATACGGCGACTGGCACCGCGCCAAGTCTTCGTTCTGGGGGACTACAACGCCAAGTCCACGGCGTGGGGGTCCCCCAGGATGAAAGACCGCGGGCGGGCGGTCGAAGAGTGGGCGGCGGCACTGGGCCTCTGTTTGCTGAACAGGGGCTCGGTGCAAACGTGCGTGCGGCAGCAGGGCGGGTCGATAGTGGACTTGTCGTTCGCTAGCCCTAATGTCGCAGCACGTGTGAGGAGCTGGTGCGTCCAGGAGGAGGTTGAGACCCTATCCGACCACCGATACATCCGGATAGAGGTCTCCCGGACCCTCCTGCAGCTCAGCAGGGGTCACATGGCGGACGGAGCTCCCGCCTTTCCGCGGTGGGCTGTGGGTCGATTGGATCGGGACCTGTTGGCGGAGGCAGCCATCGTTCAGTCGTGGCTGTCCTCACCGCCCCAGGCGGACGGAGTGGATGCCGAGGCTGGCCGCATCCGCTGTGCGTTAACGCAGATCTGCAATGCGGCCATGCCCCGTGTGCGGCGTCTGCCCCCGAAGAGTGCGGTCCCCTGGTGGTCCCGAGAATTAGCGGACCTTCGGGCCGCGTGCATACGTGCCCGGAGGGCCTACACCCGCAGCCGAGCGCGCCACCGCGACGCTGAGCGGGAGGGCCAGCTGTACGAGGCTTACCGCAGTGCGCGGTCTGCCTTCAGGCTGGATGTCCGTACCGCAAAGGACGTTAGTCGGCGGGAGATGCTCGACAGTCTCGAGCGTGACCCCTGGGGTCGCCCCTACCTCGCGGCGCTGAATAAGCTCCGCGGGCGGGCCCCCCCCCCTCACCGAGACTCTCCAGCCCAGCCTCCTCACCAGAGTTGTCGAGGACCTCTTTCCACGGCGGGCGGAGCACACGCCCCCGGTCATGGCTTCGCCGGACAGCGACCGGGAGGCCGACGATGAAAGTCCTCCGCCCATCACGGAGCCGTGATGGGCGGAGGTATTCCGAACCGTGTGCTGGCCCTCGTCCTCGAGCACCTGGGACCACGCCTCAGGGAACTGTTCGACTCTTGTTTGACGTCCGGGCAGTTCCCTGGGTGATGGAAAGAGGGGAGGCTGGTTCTCCTGCCAAAGCCGGGACGGTCTCCCGAGTCGGCCTCGGCCTACAGGCCCATCGTGCTGCTCGATGATGCGGGCAAGTTGCTGGAGAGGGTGTTGGCTGCCCGCATCGAGCGGCACCTCGTCGGGGTCGGGCCCGATCTGTCGGACGCCCAGTTTGGTTTTCGGAGAGGGCGTTCGACGATCGCGGCCTTACTGCGCCTGAAGGCCGTAGTAGCGGAGGCCGTCACCGGCGGAGGAGTCCTGTTGGCGGTGTCCCTGGACATCGCCAACGCCTTCAACAGTCTGCCATTCAGCTGCATCAGGGAGGGGCTGAGGTATCACGGGGTGCCCGTGTACCTCAGGCGGCTGGTGGCAGACTACTTGGAGGGGCGCAGCGTCCTCTACGTTGACCGAGTAGGGGACGTTATGCGAACGCCCATGACGTGCGGTGTCCCGCAGGGGTCGGTTCTGGGTCCGACCCTGTGGAACATCGGCTACGACTGGGCGTTGAGAGGAAGCCTCCCACCCGGGCTGGGCGTAATTTGCTACGCCGACGATACACTCGTCACAGCCCGGGGCGAGACGCTAGAGGAGGCGGCACGCCTGGCAACTCTCGGCACCGAGGAGATTGTCAGGCGGATCGAAGCGCTGGGGTTGAGGGTAGCCCTGGAAAAGACGGAGGCCCTTTTGTTCCATGGCCTCCGTACCGCCGGGCCTCCCGCCGGTGCTTCGATCACCGTGAAGTCGGTCACCATCAGCATCCAGGCCCACATGAAGTAATTGGGCCTGGTGCTCGACGGGCATTTTTGGTTCCGGGAGCATCTGCATCGACTTGTTCCCCGGCTTGTCGGCGCGGCGTCCGCCCTTTCGCGGCTGATGCCGAATGTGGGCGGACCCAGTGCTACGTGCCGACAGCTGTACGTGGGGGTGATCCGGTCGATGGCCCTGTACGGTGCACCGGTGTGGGTGGGGTCCCTGACCGTTCGTCTTAGGGCCCTCCTGTGGCGACCACAGAGGGTCATGGCGATCAGGGCCATACGCGGTTACCGCACGGTGGCTACGGAGGCAGCGTGCCTCCTGGCCGGAACTCCCCCGTGGGACCTGGAGGCGGAGATGCTCGCCGGCATTTATCGGCGGGTGTCGGAGACGCGCGCGCCTGGCGGGTCGACGCCCGCCGAGAAGTCATTGCCCGTTGGGCAGTCCGGCTGGAGAGTCCTCGGTACGGTGTCAGGACCGTCGAGGCCCTCCGGCCGGTGCTGATGGAGTGGTTGGAGCGGACGCACAGAGTGCTTTTCTTCCGACTGGTGCAGGTGCTGACGGGGCACGGTTGCTTCGGGAAGTACCTCTACAAGATTGTCAGGAGGGAGAGCACACCGTCCTGCCACCACTGCAGTTGCGTCGAGGACACGGCGCAGCATACGCTCGAGGAGTGTGCTGCATGGGAGGGGGATCGCCGTGAACTCGTCGCAATTATCGGTGCCGACCTGGCGCTGCCGACCATCGCCAGGGAGATGCTCGTCAGCGTCAGGAACTGGGACGCGGTCGCCGCCTTCTGTGAGGCCGTAATCTCACGGAAGGAGGCGGCGGATCGTGTGCGAGTAGAGCTCCTATTCGGCGACACGTTCCACCGCCGGCGACTCGGGCGGCGCAGGCGCGAGTATCTGCGCCTAATGCCGCCCTAGCCGAGGCCGCGGGTGATCGGACCGGGGAATTGTCCGTCACCCGCAGAGAGGCTGACCGCGCGACGGCGACCGACGTCCCAGTACGTCGAGAGGTGAGAGGTTACCCGAAAGGGTATTCCGTCGGGCCGGCCACTGATGACAAGTCACATCTGCTCCGGTGGTCGGCCCGACAACGAGGTGACGTGAGTACGGGTGGGTTATGGGCCCGCGCGCCGTTCTTTCATCGCCCCGGACGGACAGGACCGCGCGAGCGCTTACCATAGCCCACGCATTAAAAAAAAAAAAAAAGAGAAGAAGAAAAAAAAAAGGTCATCGGTCCACCTAGTGGGGGGGCGTCCTACACTGCGTCGTCCAATACGTGGTCGCCACTCGAGAACCTTTCTTGCCCACCGGTTGTCGGTTCGTCGAGCGATGTGGCCTGCCCATTGCCACTTCAGCGTGCTAATTCTTCGTGCTATGTCGGTTACACACGTTCTTCTGCAGATTTCCGTATTCCGGATTCTATCTCGCAGAGAAATCCCGAGCATAGCCCGCTCCATAGCACGCTGAGCGACTTTGAGCCTTGATATGAGGCCTATATATATATTTTATGGCTATTGGTGAAAACAGCACATCTGATGGTAAGTCATACTGTCACTCATAGACCTTTGCTGGTAAAAACCGTGAAGAAAGTTTAGGGAGTGTGAATACGTGCATCGACAGAATCCTCCACACGCAAATACCTTCAGAGAGTAGGGCTTCCGGCTCTCTCGCTCATCGAACGAAGTGGAGCAACAGATTTTCTGTGAGAGTGTGGTACTACCCCAATCGGACCAACCCGCGGCTGTACACAGACGCCTATCGGCAGTGTGGTCCTACCATCTACAACAAATAACTTTCGAACAGTATAATAGTATCATAAAACCATTTGAAAATAATACTGTAGGTAAACCCTTTGCGTTGAAATATTAAAAAAAAATCTTTAAGAAACAATAAAAAGTACTTTAACGGATCTTTTTATGATCTATATTTATTCTATCTATACCAATAAATAAAATTGGAGTGTCTGTTTGTAATGTCAAAATAATAGGCTTTTTTCATGCTCACACGGTTATTTGCACGACACCTATGCCTAAAATAGCAATTAAAAAATTTTTGTCTGTCTGTCTGTCTGTCTGTTTGTTCCGGGTAATCTTCAAAACGGCTGGACCGATTTCAAAAATTCTTTCACCAATGGAAAGCTATAATATCAGGGCATAAACTAGGCTATATTTTATCCCGGTATTCCCACGGGAACGGGAACTACGCGGGTAAAACGACTATAACCTATAACCGAAGCGAAGCGAGGGCGGATTGCTAGTAAGTAATAAAATTTAAAAAAAGGTAAAAATAAGCATTGCGCTGAAAGAATAGAATTTACCTAACGGGCTTTATTTCGAGTTTTTTTTTTCATACATAGATGTTATATGAATATTTTATTCAAAGTCGTCCTTTACGACACCCACGAGCAAGAGTGGAGATGGTGGGTAATCTTCTTACTCCATCACCACACGGAAATATTTTATTAATTTTAATAATTTTGAACAAAAAACGTCATCAACCGTTTTCTCATTGACGCCATTGTCAGAACTGGACCAAATTAAAATAGGACCACATGTGAAGTACTAGCGTTCAAATAAAAACCAAGCTATAAACTAAGAATGAGTCGGAGTCGCACGCGAAAGGTTCCGTACCATCCATACTAATATTATAAATGCGAAAGTAAGGATGTTTGTTTGTTTGTTTGTTTGTAACGTTTTCACGCTTAAACCACCAAACCGATTTCAAAAATTCTTTCACCAATGGAAAGCTATAATATCAGGGAGTAACATAGGCTATATTTTATCCCGGTATTCCCACAGGAACGGGAACTACGCGGGTTTAAGCGACTGAAACCGAAGCGAAGCGAGGGCGGGTTGCTAGTTATCTATAAAATCGCGTTTGTTGTATGGAAGCCCTCTTTAAATATTATTTTATTTTGTTTATATTATTTGTTATTATAGCGGCAACAGAAATACATAATTTGTAAACATTTCAACTGTCTAGCTTCGCGGTTCTTGAGACAGACAGACAGCGAAGTCTTAGTAATAGGATCCCGTTTTTACCCTTTGGATACGGCACCCTAACAAAAGAGTCATCAAAATTGATTTAGCCAGTCAGAAGTTCTGATGTAGCAAACATAAAAAAACAGTCGAATTGAGAACCTACTCCTTTTTTGCAGTCTGTTAAAAATGGTATGTGTAATAGAAATGCATTTGACTCGTCTCCGTTTAAGCATGCGCTACACGGTTTGAAACAGTGGTTTGAAACAGTGTAGATAGATGTTTTATGCCAAATTTCGTATGACCTCTAAACGCCCTTGGTAGCGAGGCTTGTGTTTCAAACCACTGGCCAAGCGTTAGTTTTTATCTTGTTTCAAACCGTCTAGCCGCTTGCTTCAAACCAAGCGAACGACAGTCAGGCTGCAGAGCAGAGGTCAGCGCAGACGTACGCGATGACGTTCTGTGCACAAAATGGCGCGTGGGCAGACAGAACGTAATCGCGATGTTATTACTCAACTTCTTGAGTTATACAAAGAGTTGCCCTGCCTTTGGGACTTAAATTGTGAAGGGTATAAAAATAAAACACTAAGAAAAATGCGTGGGATATTTTAATTTTTTCCTTCAATTGCACACAAAAGTGCAAGACTTACTCCAACTTTTTGTTATTTTGATAGGTAAGGCGCCATGACGTCGTTGTAGTGAATATACGGTACGCGAGCGTAAAGACGTCCTATCCGCGCCACGTTCTCTAAACACTGTTGGTTTCAAACTAGCTTAAAACCCATGTAGCCAGCAAAGTGCTTTTTTGCTTTTTCTGTTTCAAACCACTGTTTGAAACCGTGTAGCGCATGCTTTAAAAGCAACTAATTTTAGCACCTGTATCGGACCAACTGGGAATTTTTAATGAGCACATTTCTACCATATCACTGTCAAAACTTCACTGTGCCTTCTGATTTAGGTAGAGGATTTTTCTAAATCAAGATGTATATTCCATTTATAGAGTTATTGAACCATGGCTAGTTTCGCGATATCCGAGCGACCACAAAATTTAAAAAATATACACTTAGAATTTGAAGTTTTTTTCTAGGGTTCCGTACCCAAAGGGTAAAACGGGACCCTATTATTGAGACTTCGTTGTCCGTCCGTCCGTCCGTTCGTCTGTCACCAGACTGTATCTCAAGAACGGTGATAGCTAGACAGTTGAAATTTTCAAAGATGATCTATCTCTATTGCCACTATAACAAATACTAAAAATAAAATAAATATTTAAAGGGGGCTCCCATACAACAAACTTGATTTTTTTACCGTTTCTTGCTCGATACTAATAACGGTGACAGGTAGACGCTTTAACTATTCACAGAATATTTAATTTTATGTTCTTTTTAAATATGATTAATTAAAATAAAATAATATAAATAATTAAGGGCGCTCCCATACAATAAAAGAGGTTTTTTTATATACAGGTTGTATCAGGTTATGGGACAACTGTACGTGTATGTTATAGTTTAACAGTCATAGATCGTAATTAGAATGTACATTACACAAAAAACAATATAACATAAAAGTTATGGTGATTTCAAAAAATGTGTCTAAGATTCTATGCCTTAAATGTTACGTATTATGTAGGCATTTACCGACAGAATACATGTAGGCACGTAAAGCTTCGACAGTATAATTTCATTCATTCATACCTAGAATTGCGCAAATGCTTCAATGAGCGTAGGTAACAACGGCGAGCCGTCAACGGTCATCGGCCGATCAGCTATTTTAAAGCGAAGTTTGTCTTGCTTATGCGAACGTAATCATTGATTTATTCAATTTCTAATGAACATTTAACAAAGTATGAATATGTTGCGTATTAAGTATCATTGACTTTATACATTTCAATCGGATTTACACGAAAAAGCGTTGACAAAATTGAAAACTTTACATGTCTCAAATTCCTTAACGATTCGATATTTTTCGGTCAAATTTTTTCCATGAGTTCCTACCACCATTGCCTAGCTCCCTTTTGACCAGTTGCCCCATAACCTGATACAGCCTGTATAATGTTACGGAACCCTTCGTGAGCGACTCGACTCGCACTTAGCCGATTTTCTTTTAAAGGCTAGAGAATTAATTGTTTTAAAGAAAGATATATTGCGCGGGACTGCCATCTTCACCTGCTACTGTTGAGCTCGAGCGAATGAGAAATTAACCTACTGTACCACGCTGGTTAAACAGTTTGGTATAGGCTTTTATTTCGAGTTCATCATATTCGTAGACCTTCTTCTTGTGGTGACGGAGTAAGAATATAATTCACCACCCCCTATCTTGACTATGGATGTTGTAAAAGACTTCTAATGGATATAATACGCCTATAATACCTAGTACAGCGCAGCGTAGGACAACCCCCCACTAGGTGGACTGACGACATTCTCAAAGTCGCAGAGAACCGTTGGATACAGGTGGCGCAGGACCGTTCCGAGTGGCATTCTCGTGGGGAGGCCTACGTCCAGCAGTGGACGTCTGTAGGCTGATGGATGGATAATACCTATGCAAGGGGAAGAAAACTAGAAACGAAACCCTATACCAACCTGTCTGATCAGCATGGTATAAGGTCAATTTTCCTTCTATTGTGGAGGAGGCTCGAGCCCAATAGTGTGACCTATATGAGCTGAAATGATGATGATGATGATGATGACACTGAATTTAAGTCTTATTTTTCTTTTAAAGGTTAGAAAATTAATTCTTTCAAAGAAAGATATAATGCGGAGGAATTTTAAAAAGTTACGTCATTACGTCCAATTATTGGGCTCGATCCTCCTCCATAATGGGGGGGAAATTAACCTACTGTACTATGCTGATCAAACGGCTTAGTATACGGTTTTATTGCGAGTTCATCATATTCAAATCATTTATAATTTAATAATATTATAAACCCCGCGGGAGCACTTACATATCGTAATTTTTCTATCTTTTTTTTTAATTATCACCGGATCGGAACGCGACCGCACTGAGAGGATTCGGCAAGAAACTCAGCGGGATTGTCTATTTTATATTAATTTAAAATTTCATTTAAATAAAATTACATACATTACATGTTTATTAATAGCTCCAGTGAAAGATCGAAATATGATATGATAAAAACAAAGATATTAAAAAGGTTATGGCTGGACCAGATCCCGCAAGCGGCATCCGCTCACAAGTTAACCACTAGAGCAGCCTTCACTCCCCTCAACCGTAATGGAGGGAAGGGAGTGACCCGCTACTCGTAGCTACCGCAAACAGACCTTTCAGTGAGCATGACTATTTGCCACAAACATAAACTACAGGTTAAGTAAGAAATTCGTTGGCAAAACCCGCTACGCTTTACAATTATAAAATAATAATCATATTCCTGAACATTATTCGTGTAGTGTCGGAGTAAGATTACAGTTCACTACCCCCCTCCCTCAATTGGGTGTCGTAAAAGACGACTAAACTAACATATATGTAAAAGAATGAAAACTCAGAATGAAACCCTTCTGAACAGCGTGCTATAGTAGGTCAATTTGCCTTCCATAATAGAGGAGGCTGGAGTCTAAGAGTAAGACTTATATAAGCTGAGATGGTTTTTTTTATGCGTGGGCTATGGTCCAGCACACGCGGTTCATTCCATCCGAGGCGACGAAAGGACGGCGTAACCCACCCGTACCCACGTCGCGCGTCGCCTTCGTCGTTAGGGCGATCACCGGGGCAGGGTGACTTGTCGTCAATGGTCGGTCCAAAAGCTGAGATGGTAATAGTAATTCTTAAATCATTTAAATTTATAGTAGAAAGGGCATCGCGTATCATCAGTTTATTATAGGTTTTTTACTTAGATATCTACTTCTCTTATATAGATTATTTCCGTTAAATAAATTTATGACGTCCATGAGTATTAAAGGGGTGGTAGATTGTATTCAAATCAAATAAAATTATTTATTCTGCATAAGCCCTTTAGTCTTAGAATAATAACGTATAGAAGGATAGTTTCAATACTTCGAAGGTTCGAAATTTGAATCTGAAAACACTAATGGCGCGCAGACGATTACACACGTACACACGCACACCACTATACAAATTATGAAATCAAATTTTGTTTCTATTAACATAAATCGTCGAAATACTTTTAAAAGTGACGTTAAAAACCTTTTTAAGTTTTACAAATGTGTTATGACACCATTTGAATGCACAAACCGTCATAATTACCTATTTATTTTTTAAGAGTTGCGTACGTACGTGCAGTACAATTACTTGTACATTACGGAACGATTCCGGCGTAAGCTCCATTAGGCTCCAATTGAAATGCTTCACTTTTTGTGCGCGAACTTACCTTCTATATGTTAGTATTCTAAGCCTTTAGTAGTAAAAATGCGAATAAGACCAAAACTTAAATTCCCCAGGCAATTCTTACTCTCCCTAGACAAGGCCGTGGGTGACTGGACCGGGGATGTAGTCCGTCATTTGCAGAGAGGCTGACCGCGCAACGGCGACCGACGTCCCCGACGGGGAACATCCGGAGGAGAGAGGGTACCTCGCGACTAGAGTATTCCGTCGGGCCGACCACTGAAGACAAGTTACCCTGTACCGGTGGTCGGCCCAATGACGAAGGCGACGTGTAACGGGTGGGTTATGGGGCCGCGCGCCGCCCCTCTGTCACCCCAGACGGATCCGGGCAGCGGAAGCGCTAACCATGGCCCACCCTTAAAAAAAAAGGCAATTCTTACTCTGTCAACACAGATAACAGGTATAGTAACTGTAAATAAGAAGAAATATAAGTTTATTACTTTCATCCTTTCTTCAAAACTATTACACAGCGGTATTTTACGATGCGACTCGTAAAACAATTGTTTGCCGAATTCATTATGAACGGTACTTCAAAAGATTTTATTAAAAGGATTATTTGAAATGAAACATAATGTAAGTATTTTAAACAATGAAATATTGGAGAAAGTTTTTAAATTAACAACTTATTCAAGCTATTGCAGGTACTGTTTTTTGTTTTGTTTTTTTTTTGTGCCTGTGCCGCCATAAGGCATATACTAAAGGCATTAACTAAAACCCACCATACGCAAACACTTTCAGAAGCTGAGTTGCCGGCTTTCTCGCTCAGCGAACGAAGCGCAGTAACAAATTGCTACTACTCGGACGTCAATTTTCTGCTCAGTGTGGTATTACCCCGAACGGACCAGCCCGCGGCTGTAGACAGACAGCTGTCAACTGTGTGGTCCTACGGCTATTAAAATGTTATCTTACCCATGGATGACGTAAAGGATGACTAAGGGATATAATATGCCTACAAAATAGAAGAATAGCCCAACAGAAGGAAACTCTAAATAAATCCCTGTACCAACATGTCTGACCAGTATGGTATAGATTTTTCCCTCGGTAGGTAATTTCCCTCCTACTAGACGTGTTGGTATAGGGTTTTGTTTCGAGTTTTTCTTCTTTTGCCTGTGCAATGTGGGTGTCTGTACACCCACGGATAAGAGAGGGGGTGGTGAATTGTATTTTTACTCCGTCACCACACGGAAAAGTTAAGACGCATTGAATGCCAAATATCAGGATGATCGCTTCAAAGGTCATGAACGTGTTATAAACTAATGTAGGCGCGATCAACCAAATACGTATTTTTTTGAGGATATCTAAAATCTACAGGTCAGAACTTGATAAAATTTAAATGCAGCTAAATTTCTGCCCAAAAATAACCAAAAATAGTCCATAGTCACATTCGCATGGTTTATATAATACTTTTTGGTTTTTATACATTATTGTAACTAATACACTACCATCGGATCGGAACTTAACCATTACTGAGAAGATCCGTTAAGAAACTCATCGCGTTTTTCTTTTTTTACATATATAAAATTGTATGCACCACTTCATCTTGCCCGTGGATGTCGTAAAAGACGACTATGCGATATAATATTCTCATAACATCTGTGTAAGAGAAGGAAAACTCGAAATAAAACCCCATATCAACATGTCTGACCAGCATGGTATAGTAGGTCAAATGCCGTCCCATTTTGGAAAAGGTCCATGCCCAACTGTGGGACGTATGTGGGCTGCGATGATGAAAATTGTATACACCATGTTTAATAAGTATTAACTCCAGTAAGAACCACAATATAATATAATTCACAGATATATAACAGCTCTCGATCATGAAATAACTACTAGAACAGCTATCACTCTCCTCAACCACCATATTGGGAAGGGAGAGACCCACTCCACACAGCTCCCGCTAGCAAACTTTTCTATAAGCATGTCAATCTATTATAATTGATAAATATTATGACGGTGTAAAATCCTTTTCAATATAAAGATTATTTTTACAATGGAGTTGGCGTGTATACCTTAGCAAACAAAATGTTATGGTCACGCTAAAAGTACTGAGAGCCATTGACATAAAGGTTCTATTGAACTGAAGCGTAACATTTTTAAATCTATATTGTTATTATAAATAAAACTACGAAGTCTATCGCATTTGATTTTTGATTGCCCGACGTTTTAAACACTGCAGCGTTCATGGTCACGGGCGGACTAAGTAGTATGACGTCCTACAAGTCATCGTTATTGCAAATATTTATAATTATCTATCCGCTATAGAAATTAGTTATTAAATTTTGACCCACATTTTATTATAAATTTATTGCCAATGCAGGAAGAAAATGATTCTATATGAGAAAATTATATTCTTTATGGTTAGTAATTAGTAAACATTAAATTTGCAAATACAAATACGATACAATCCGTAACGCTACGTCTGCACAGACAGGTGGCTTGCTTAGCGCCTAGAGCTTAGCGGCTTATAATCTAGCTACTATTACTACTACTACTATTACTATTACTACTACTAGCTAGATACACGGTGATCGCACTATGTCCTGGCCAAACTGATGTAATTAATATTTCATTCATTTGTTTCTTCTAAAATGCCTCGCGCCTCGTGACAAGAAACCAACACGTTTGTTTACCACACGCTAAGCGACTAGCTAGCAGCGTTCGGAACCGTACGATAATTATCGTACACATACGATAATTTTGTGCTTACGTACGATATACGATAGCATATTATTATCGTACGCAGATTGTACGATAATTTCTATCATGATGCAAAATTTGAGAATTTATATTATTTCACTCATGCGCTGATAGTCTAAATCGCAGTAGCATGATTTTATTTTGTCCAATAAAATCTTGGGCAAATACCGGGAAATACAAGTTCTGTATTCCTATTGGTTCTTACGATCCGCTCTGCTAAGTTTCACCACTGCCGATACTGTAACTTTATCCAGCGCCTGCTGTACACGCTTTCTTATTGGTTAGTATAGCATCTACCAATACTACCACGTGTAAAACATTTGGGTTTCAGTGTTCTGTTGTTTGACAACGGTGGTTTAAAAAAGATAAACTATAGAGTACTTGCATGCATATCAATATTACAATTTATATGATTTATTTATCTATAATAGACATTATCCTAAAAAATACGATAATTTCGATCCATGTACAATAATTTTACGCCCCTTGTACGATAGTCAATCCACTTCAAGTTGCTAACGCTGCTAGCTAGGCGTCAAGCGCGCAATGCGGCCGTTCGCAAACATGCTAGAACGTTCGTTATACTAAGCTACTCGCTAGGTGACTCGCTAGGCTCTAGGCGCTAAGCAAGCCGCTTGTCTGTGCGGACGTAGCCTAAAGTATTTTTATTTATAATGTGTAATACTCGCGTACACATCAGAAAACACTACATGGTTATTTTTATATTTCTATATGGTCTAAAACTCGAAATAAATCCGGCCCACGCCCGCCGGTCTGTAGGATAGTCCGGCTGGAAAGGCCTCGGTAGGTTGTTCGGATCATCCAGGCCTTCCGGCCTGTGCTGATAGAAACGGATCGGCAGCACGGGCTGCTTTCCTTGCAATTGATGCATGTCTTGATCTTGATGGGGCACGTTTGCTTGGCCAAATACCTGCACTATTGGGAAGGCGAGCACTCCATCTGCCACCACTGCGATAACGCGTGGGCGAGGCAGCAGCAGTTCAACTTCCAACTATTAGACATTTTGTGGTAGCTGTAACACATCTCAATGAACGTCAGTCAACTACATCCGATGTCACCTATTTTTTATTAATTATATTCCTAAGGACAGGACAAGAGGTAAACAATCCTATTAATCCTTACTAATATTATAAATGCGAAAGTAACTCTGTCTGTCTGTCTGTCTGTCTGTCTGTCTGTCTGTCTGTCTGTCTGTCTGCTACGCTTTCACGTCTAAACCACTGAACCGATTTTGATGAAATTTGGTACAGAGATGGACTAAAGCTTGAGAAAGGACATAGGCTACTTTTTATCGCGAAAAAATGGGTATAAGGGGTTGAAATAGGGGATGACATTTTGTATGGAAATTCGTCATTTTCGACGATAGAACCATGAATCTTTGTATTAAGGCACTTTATAATAAATAAATAAATATTCGTTCTAGCATTTTGGAAATTTCATTTATATGGGGATGAAATTCAACCCCTAAAAGACAAAAAAGCATACAGCCGAAACCACTGGGCCTAGAAACGTAATTTTTTTACACCGTAGTATTTCTTGGGGTACACGAGCTCTAGCAAAGAAATCGCGAAAAAATGGGTATAAGGGGTTGAAATAGGGGATGACATTTTGTATGGAAATTCGTCATTTTCGATGATAAAACCACGAATCTTTGTATTAAGGCACTTTATAATAAATAAATTAATATTCGTTCTAGCGTTTTGGAAATTTCATTTATATGGGGATGAAATTCAACCCCTAAAAGACAAAAAAGCATACAGCCGAAACTACTGGGCCTAGAAACGAAATTTTTTTGACACCGTAGTATTTCTTGGGGTACACGAACTCTAGCAAAGAAATCGCGAAAAAATGGTTATAAGAGGTTGAAATAGGGGCTGACCTTTTGTATGGAAATTCGTCATTTTCGATGATAAAACCATGAATCTTTGTATTGAGGCAGTTTATAATAAATAAATTAATATTCGTTCTAGCGTTTTGGAAATTTCATTTATATGGGGATGAAATTCAACCCCTAAAAGACAAAAAAGCATATATCTGAAACCACTGGGCCTAGAACCGTAATTTTTTTACACCGTAGTATTCCTTGGTGTTCACGAGCTAGAGTAAAGAAATCGCGAAAAAATAGTTATAAGGGGTTGAAATAGGGGCTGCCATTTTGTATGGAAATTCGACATTTTCGATGATAAAACCATGAATCTTTGTATTAAGGTATTTGATAATAAATAAATAAGTATTCGTTCTAGCATTTTTAAAATTTTACTTACATGGGGATGCAATTCAACCCCTAAAAAAACAAAAAGTATACAGCTGCAACCACTGGGCCTAGAAACGTATTTTTTTTTACTCCGGCGTATTTTTGGGGTACACGAGCACTAGCAAAGTATTTTCGGCAAATCACCCCCTTAAGGGAATGAAAAGCGTATAGCCGAAACTATTGGGGCTTGGAACGTAAAACTGTGTATTTCTGTATATTGTTCGATTCTCTTTCTTTTGTTGTAAATGAGCTCTAAGAAATTAGTTTTTGAAATTCATTCTCTAAGAGGGTGAAAAATGTATAGCCGAAATCATTAGGCCTAGAAATATGAAATTTTGTACAAAGTTGTCTCTCTTGGAGAAAGTGCTCACTAAAAAAGAGTTTTTTGCAATTTTACCCCTAAGGAGGTGAAAAGCATATAACCGATATCACTGAGCCTAGGAACGATCATTTTAGTATACGGTCGGCTTTCTTGGGTTACCCCATTATTTTTTCTTAATGCTCGCTTATCAAGATAGCTTTGGATCGACGCAATATGTAGGCACTGCTCTGCCATCATAGATATTGCAAAGGTTCTTCTAGCAACATTTTATGACCAGCTGCCTGCCAAACGACATTGCTGGCTAGATGGCATCACCAATTCGTCCAGGTCGATGTAAATTTTTGTCTTAGTAGTATTTTGCGACACTCACAAACAATGAAAGCGTTATAATATTCCTAGCCGCTACCAGACAGTAAGTTAAAATCAAGATATTAATCCAATTTTCTATGTCTAGAAATAAACAAATTTGAAGCGTCTATTTGTCTGTCAAAATAATAGGATTTATTTATGGTAACACAATTATTTGCACGATACCTATGTCTAAAAAACCGGCCAAGTGCGAGTCGGGGTCGCGCACGAAGGGTTCCGTACCATTATCTATAAAAAGGGGGAAAATTGCGTTTGTTGTATAGGAGCCACCTTAAATATTTATTTTATTTTGTTTTTTATATTTATTGTTATAACGGCAACAGAAATGCATAATTTGTAAAAAATTCAACTGTCTAGCTATCGCGGTCCTTGAGATATGGCTTGGTGACAGACAGACGGACGGACAATTTTTTTTTTGACTTATATTCATTACGGGGTAACCTTCAAAACGGCTGGACCCATACTGATAATATTTTACTAACAGGTCTACCAAGCCTTACATAAGGAATAACTTAGGCTATATTTTATCCAAGGCTATATTTTATCCCGGTGTGGCTGGAACAACTGTGAGAATTTAGTCGATTTTAAAATTATTTCACTAACGCAAAGCTATTTTTGAGCGAGTAACATATTTAGGCTATTTTTTTATCCCGATATTCCTACGGGACCGGGCACAATGCCGGTGAAATTGTGGGAACTAAATGGATATGAAAATTAATTTACGAATGAAAATCTACATTATCAGTGAATAACAAATAAAGGCTATTTTCATCCTGGTGTTTGCCTGGGAACGAGAACTCCGCGAGTGAAACCGGTGGATGTTGACTAATTTTTAAATTCTTTCACTAATAGGAAGCTACGTTATCAGCGAGTAAGATAAGCAATTTTTATGTCGGATATTTGTATGGGATTTGATAATTATTATTTTTTTTTTCACCCATATAAACTTATAATATCAGCGAGTAACATAGGCAATTTTTATCTCGGCGTTTGCATGGAAATGGGGTCTACGTGGGTGAAACTGCGGGAGTTTGATCGATATTATTTTTTTCCCCAATGGAAACCTATCATGGATAATGTATTATCAGCGACTAAGGATGCCCATATTTCTCATCGTCTTTCCACTTGAATTTAAACTACAAGGGTGGAAGTAATATTCAAATATAAAAATTTGTGTAGATATTTGGACGTTTGTTACTCAATCACGCGTAAACTGTTGACCGGATTTGGACGAAAATTGACACAGAGTATTTCTTAAATTAAAAATTATGAAAACCAACTTTTACGCGGGCGAAGCCGCGGGCAAAAGCTAGTATTATCTATAAACACGAAAATTTTTATGTGAAGATGTTTGTTGCTCTTTCACGCAAAAACAACTGAATGGATTTTGATGAAACTTCACAATAATTTAGCTTATATATCAGAATAACACATAGGCTATAATTTAGCACGATATTCCCACGGGAAGGGGAACTATGCGAGTAAAACTGCAGAGCACTGCTAGTCAGCCATAAAACTATTGCTAAAATGGATAATTTGTACGATGGAAGAAAAGAAAATATTGCGTCGACCCCTAATAATTGCGATAGGAATAAGACGATGATGAACTTTTTTATATAATTTTCTATCTAGCACTATCGTTTTATACCTATACTAGCAACCAGCTCTCGCTTCGTTTCGGTTTCAGTCGCCTAACCCGCGTAATGCCCGTTCCCGTCAGAATACTGGGATAAAATATAGTCTAAGTTACTCCTTAAGAGACAGCTGGTAGTAAAATATTATCAAAATCGGTCCAGCTGTTATGAAGATTACCCAACACAAACAGACAGACAGACCGACAAAAAACTTTTAAACAGGTTATTAGGCATAGGTATCGTGCAAATAAGCATGTGAGCACGAAAAAAGCCCCCTAATTTGATATTACAAACAGACTATTTATTTGTATAGATAAATATCAATGCCATCTTTTATTTATTTTGTATTTAAATCTCCTGTCTCTGTGTGGTGACGGCGTAAGAATACAAATCACTGCCCCCTTTTTTGCTTGTGGATGTTGTAAAACACGACTAAGGGTTATAATTTGTAGGTAAAAGCTATGTATGAGAAGAAAAACTAGACATAAATGCCTATACCAACACGTCAGACCAGCGTGGTATTATGGTATAGCAGGCACAATTGCACTCTCATTTTGGAGGAAGCTTGAGTCTAGCAGTGGGAGGAATATGGAATGTGATGAAATGTCGTCTATTTGTATTTTTAAGACAAAAATTTTAAATTTGACCTACCTATTGCATGTTTAACTAGCAGTGCCCTGCGTTTTCACCCGCAGTTCCTCTTTCCGTGGGAATATCTGGACAAATTATAGTCTATGTATTATTCTGATATGTAAGCTATATTATTGTGAAGTTTCATCAAAATCGATTCAGTAGTTTTTGCGTGAAAGGGCAACAAACATCTTCACATACTTACAAACTTTCGCTTTAAAATATTAGTAGGAAGTAGGATAGGATAGCTAAATACATATATTTTTAATTGATTCAGTGCATAACAACCTTTATGTTATCGGCTATCAATCTAACAAACAAACAAATAGTATTAAGTTACTAATGTACTTTTAAGTTTTCAACCAACTCGATTACCTGTCTCGCTGATAGATGGCGTTAGTAGTAGCTTGCTTTCGTACTATATGAAGCAATTTTATTGATAGATGTAATATCTATGACTTCACAAATGGCAAACTAGTTAAGGTACTGACTTACGGTGCCAGCGTCGTGAGTTCGAATCCCACGCAGGACAATGCTTTGTCCGATCCACAAATTGTTGTTCTGAATCTGGATGTAATTTGTGTCCATTAATTATCTTTATATATTGTTTGTAATTGAACTCCTCCTAAACGGTCGGACCGATTTTGATGTTCTTTTTTGTGACTGTTCCGATAAATATGAGAATGGTTTTCATTAATAATTGGAACTGGTAGGTGGCGCTACGATCGATTTCAAGGAGAATTCCGTTACTATTTTTTTTTATTTGAACAGAACAACGTCTGTTGTGTCAGCTAGTATGTTTGTAATGGCCGCCACAATACAATGATTAGTTCCTCAATGAGGGGTGGTCTTAAAAAAAAATTCTATTTGTGTTTTTAAGAAGGAATATCGTTACCTACTATGTCGCGCCTTATTTACCCGTGAGAATCCTAAAAATCAGCTGAAGGATAAACAAGGGAATGGACAGCAGAACTAGGTTTTGGTGTTTTTATGTGGTAAGATTCGACAGTCTGCCTACAGCAATGGGCCGGTCCGTCTGGGGTAGTACCATACTCTTACAGAAAATTGACGTCTGAGTAGGAGTAATTTGTTACTGCACTTCGTTCAGTGAGCCAGAGAGCCAGAAGCCCAATTTTCTGAGTGTATTTGCGTGTGGTTTCGGTGATAATGTCTACATAAAGGCCATAGACATTTATAATAAACTACCAAATACATTTAAAGAATTACCTTCAGCTTTATTTAAACGAAAATTAAAATTGTGGCTTTTAGAAAAAAGTTTTTATTCCTTAAATGAATATATGACACATGTAAATTAAATCTATTCAATAAATTCTATAATTGATTATTTTTTTTTGTTTGGATCGCCCTTACGGGCAGGCTAAAGTCTTTTCGACCATACTGCCTTGTCTTACTTAGCTTATTTCTTTACATATTATTTACTTCTTCATATTGTATAACTTATTTATTGTCATGGTCCGTCAGTAAGTCAAGTCGTTATCATTAATTAGGCGCTGAAAACCTAATTAGATGATTTCTCTGGAAATTCCGGTTGAATATGGAAATACACGTAAACCACTCTTATATCATATTCACCACATTTCAGCACCTTCATTATATTATATTACATAAAATATCAGCAAAATTATTCAATATAACACTATAAAACACTAAAAAAATGAATATAATACAAGAGCTTAACATGACATTTCCAAATTCGCGCCGAAACTCTTCTATAATTGAATAATGTTAAAAAAAGAAAGACAATGACATTAACAGATTTTTTTATTAATTGATATTTCAAATTTCACACTGACTATTATAATAATTATCTCAATTTAATTTTGTTTGACATTATTTACAATTTCTTTTGACATTATTTAATTAACCCGTAGACATTTAATTTAGAACATACTTGGCTATAAGGTTAATATTTAGGCACTATTGTTATGGTAGAGTGTAAATGGCACTACAATTTTATTGACCATCAACATGTAACCACACTTATAGTGAATAAATGAATTTGAATTTGATGGTTTCAGTATCACCGAATCTTATTGCACGCGTTTATACGCCCTTCCCTTTCTTCACGGTACGCAGCGACCTAGCGAAGGTTCATGAGTGGCAGTACCACTTATCATCAAGTGTGCTGTTTGCTCATTTGCCACCAACAGTAATATAAAAAATATCTTGTACTAGCAACCTGCCCTCGCTTCGTTTCGGTTTCAGTCCCCTTACCCGTATAGTTCCCGTTCCTGTAAGAATACCGGGATAAAATATAGCCTGTGTTACTCCCTGATATTAAAGCTTTTCATTGATGCAAGAATTTTTGAAATCGGTTCGGTGGTTTAAGCGTGAAAGCGTAATAAACAACCTACTTTCGCATTAATAATATTAGTAAGGATTAAAACTTTTTTTCCGCGTGGTGACGGAGTAAGAATACAATTTACCGCTCACACAAAAACTTAGTGGATTAAAAATTCAAAGCCCATAAAAAGTTATGCTTCAAAAAATCTATAATCACATTCATATCTTTGTTTGAACATGTCCAACATAAGTGCTTATCAAGTTACAAGCTACTAGAAATTGATACGTAAATATTGTTATAATATCATTGTAGTTTCAATTCCATATCAGCATACACTTGATAAGTTTGTTTTGTTAGTGTGATATCAGAAACTACTGGACTTGTAATACGATAGTTAAACGATTGAACCCTTAACAATATTTATTTAGGTTAATCAATAATTGATTTACACATTACAATTATAATCATATTATCCTTAGGGGGCGTCCATAAATTACGTGAGGTGTTTTTTTAAATTTTCTGTAGGTCCCTCCCCCCCTGGTGAGATGATGTGAGATTTTATTCAACCCCCTACCCCATCCCCCAATCTCACATGAGATTTTTCAAAATGTGGGTTTCTTACGTAAACGCGTTGGATTGTTATTGTAAAAAGAAAAAAAAAATTGCTTCGTGCTTTTACTTACGACTAGTTAAGACTAGTAATCAATATTGCTGAGAGTTTAATTATAAGTGTAATAAAAATTTAACAATTTTTTTAGTTTCAATCAGAAAAAAAATTGCGTGATATTTGCCGAGACCCCCCTCTCTCCAACGTAAGATTAGATGAGATTTGACTCGACCCCCTCCCCCCCCTTAAACATCTCACGTATTTTATGAACGCCCCCTTACTAATATAATAAATGCGAAAATAAGTTTATTTGTTTGTTTGTTACGCTTTCACGCTTAAACCACCGAACCGGTTTCAAAAATTCTTTCACAAGTGGAAAGCTATAATATCAAATTCCAAGTATTAGTGTCCAAAAGACAATAAATAGCTCAGCATATGCTACATAAACTAGCAGCGCTGATTTGCCACTGAGAGGCCAACCGCGTGAGGAAAGACCGACGTTCTCCCCGAGGGGGGGACGTCGGTCGATGAGGGGTACCCCAAATAGGGGGTATTCCGTCGGGCCGATCACTGATGTCAAGTCACCCTGCTCCGGTGGTCGGCCCAACGTCGAAGGCGACGTGCATCGCGGGTGGGTTGTGGGAGTGCGTGATTACGCCCCTCTGTCGCCCCGGACGGAGTGGTGCGAGGAGCGCGCCGACCGCAACCCACCCCCAAAAAAAAAAGCGCTGATTTTTAGCTGTGTAAGCATGAAAACTTACAGTATTTTGACATTACAAATGGACACTTCAAAATTATTTATTTGTGTAGATTTCATATTAACTATTTCAAACATAAATTTGCAGTAAAAAAATGAGACATACCGAATTCAAAAGAAATTACACTAAATTATAATAAAACACAAATCAAATAAATAACAAACGAATGAAATTACGGATTCTATCGCATTTGTATTTGATTTTTGATCACTGGCAATAAATTTGTACCAAAATGTGGGTAAAAATTTAATAACTAATTTCTGTATCGCGTAGATAATTATAAATCTCTGTAATAACGAAGACTTGTTGGACGTATGACATCTTAGTTCGCCCGTGACCATGAACGCTGTAAAGTGTTCTAAATGTCGTGCAATTAAAAATCAAATACAAACGCGATAAAATCCGTAGTTTTATTTACAATGTGTAATACTCTCGTAAAAATCAGAAATCATTGTATTATCCCAAATCCGGAATACGGCAATCCGCAGGAGAATGGGTGTAACCGACATAGCACGAAGAATTAGCACGCTGAAGTGGCAATGGGCAGGCCACCTCGCTCGACGAACCGACAACCGTTGGGGAAGAAAGGTTCTCGAGTGGCGACCACGCATCGGACGACGCAGTGTAGGACACCCCCCCACTAGGTGGACCGACGACCTAGTGAAAGTTGCTGGGCGTCGTTGGATGCAGGCGCCACAGGACCGCACATTGTGGCGCAACATGAGGGAGGCCTACGTCCAGCAGTGGACGGCAATAGGCTGAAATGATGATGATGATATTACAATCCCTTAGTACAATCCCTTACAATTCCCATGTATATATATTTTTGAATGTGTAGTATTTACCAAAACGAATATAGCAATATATACGTCAGTGGGATGTATTAGAGGAAATACTCGAAATCCAAATCGATTGGTACTGGAAGAGGTTCCGAAAAGTAGTCGAATGCAAAAAAATTGTTACGTTATGTGTAGAAATATTTATAACTAGCAACCCGCCCTCGCTTCGCTTCGGTTATAGGTTATAGTCGTTTTACCCGCGTAGTTCCCATTCCCGTGAGAATACCGGGATAAAATATAGCCTAGTTTACGCCCTGATATTATAGCTTTCCATTGGTGAAAGAATTTTTGTAATCGGTCCAGCCGTTTAGAAGATTACCCGGAACAAACAGACAGACAGACAGACAAAAAATTTTTAATTGCTATTTTAGGCATAGGTGTCGTGCAAATAACCGTGTGAGCATGAAAAAAGCCTATTATTTTGACATTACAAACAGACACTCCAATTTTATTTATTGGTATAGATAACATTCCAGAAAAAATTAGATTACTGATACTAAGTTCCTTTAAGGTAACTCTAAAAAAATGGCTCTTAGAAAAGGCATTTTATTCAATAAATGAATTTTTGACGTATAAAGAGTAAGTAGTATGGAATGAGGCTTGTAGTTTAAAATAGTTTTTAAGTAATTATATTTGCATGCTATTATTTAATGGCGAAATAGGTGATCCAATTTCAAATATTCCTTAAGACCATGTACACCCTATTATTGAGCAAATAAAGAATTTGAATTTGAATTAGTCGTCTTTTACGACAGTCACGGGAGTCATGGGCAAGAATGGGTTGGTGAATAGCATTCAGTCACCACGCGAAATAACCCTTCAATATTCTAAACTTACCTCATAATATGCAATTTCTGGTTGACAGTTATAATTTTTTTCTCGTAAATTGTATTTTTGACGAACTTAATATATGTGGTGGTGATGGAGTAAGAATTCAACCAATTCACCACTCCCTATCTTGCCCGTGGATGTCGTATAAGACGACTATGGGATATAATGTGCACATAACATCTGTGCAAGAGAAGGAAAACTCGAAATGAAACCCTATACCTTAAATTTCATTTCAATAATTTCATTTCATTTCTATACCAACATGTCATGACATAAAAAAAAAAAATACCAACATGTCTGACTAGCATGGTATAGTAGGTCGAATTCCCTCCCATTGTGGAGGAGGCCCGAGCCCTACAGTGGGACGTATGTGGGCTGCGATGATGACGATGATGATGAATATATATTAATAAAAAATAAAAATGATGCAATATTGAAAAAATATCAAAATTACAAAAAACCGAATCATAATAACACCGAGATTCGATCTCACGCTGTTTGAATGCGACTGGACAACTTACTAACTGAGCTATTGTCACTCTTGACGGCGACGGCTAAATTTAAATTCCTATTCTATTGACATCTTATGTCATTGTATTAATTAGCTAAAAACACCGACAAAACAACATATTCTATAAATAAGACCTAGCTAGATCGTTTTTTTAGCCTCAAAACCTCTAATATGCTAAATAAATAGTATGCTCATGAAAATCGTTGGAACCCTTTCCGAAATTCTGAATGTAAGAAGAATATAATACGGACGTATAAGTTAAAGAAGAACAAATAATTTTACCAATCCAATTAATTTTTAAACGTATTACGCTAAGTATGAAAGTAATTCTAAACAACGCTATCATAAAATTTCTAGGCCCAGTCCAAGGTTCGTTTCCGGCACGTCTCATTAGCATTATGCAACAAATCCTACTTAATTAGCGATGATACGGTTTCTGGTACGTTTACGGTGACCATGGTTTATGTGGTTTCAGGGATTGTCTTGTTTTTTTTGTCTTAATTATCATGGTTCCTACATGTGGGTCTCATAACCAAGTTTAAAGTCGCTCAGCTTGCTATGGAGTGGACTATGTTCGAGATTTCTCTACAGATTAGAATCCACATTACGGCAAACCGCAGAAGAACGAGTGTAACAACCATAACACGAAGATTTAGCAGGCAGGACACATTACTTTACGAACTGATAACTACTGGGGAAGAAAGGTTCTTGACTGGCGACCACGTATTAGACGACACGGTGTAGGAAGCGATCAAAGAAGGTGAACCGATGACTTAGAGGCCACTAACTTTCACTATTGGATACAGGCACTTTAAACATGAGGGACACTTACGTCCAGCAGTGGACAGCGATAGGCTGAATGATGACGTTGATGATGAATTAATTATCAATCAACTTTAAATCAAATTCAGATGTTATAAATGATTGTAAGTATTCTCCTTTTTTAAATTCATATTCTTTTGATTCCTGAGTTTTTCCCCTTGCAATAGAATTTACCTACAAAATCATATTACACAGATGATTTTATACAGGCTATATTTACAGTTTTGGTTTTCTAGTCAGATTGCTATCTTCTGAGCCATATAGAATGCCAGCATGCTAAAATGGGAACCCTTTCAGCCTTTGAGTGGATACCAGTACCGTGAGGATCCGCCTCGTGGATTATCCTTATCATTATCTATTCTATAAGCGACATCTCACGCGACTCTTGTTAATCCTTGTCCATATATTTCACACTGGGAGGAAAATTGAACTATTATTACACCTATTAGACAGCTATTTCGTGTGGTGAACAGAGTAAGAATACAATTCACCACACGCTCTCTTGCTCGAAGGCGTCGTAAAAGACAACTAAGGGGTGTAATATTTATATAATATCCATGCAAGGGAAGGTATAGCAAGTCGATTTCCCACTCATAAAGGAGGAGGCCTGAGCCCAACAGTGGGACGTGTATGGGCTGAGATGATGATGAAGATCATCGTCGCTACAGGACTATCTCTAAATATGTTTAAATCATGGTGCTAATAGCATTCCGCCCCAGTTAGTGGCAGTGTCGCAGTAATACCTATAATACGTTTGTTTGACAAATCTCATTATGGAAACGTACCCTGTGTACTATGATGTGGGGTCTAGCGCATCTCTACATTAAATCGTTTAAGTAAATGAGACCATATTAAGATATCCTGTAAAATAATTATGTTAGTTATTTTAATCTATTTAAAAAAATCTTTCCAGTGTCGGGATACAATTCACTTATCCGGTCATCTGCTGAGAGGGCTGAACGCGCGACGGTGACCGATGTCCCCGAGGGGGAACGTTGTGAGGGGAGGGTACCCCGCGACCGGAGTATTTCGTCGGGCCCACCACTGAAGACAGGGAACCCTGAACCGGTGGTCGGCCCAACGACAAGGCGACGTGCCACGGGTGGTCCATGGGCCCCCCGGTGCCCTTCTGTCGCTTCGGATGGAGCCAGGCGGCGAGCGAGCTACCGCCCCCCCAAAAAAAAAAATTGAATACGATTCACTTGCCTCTTTCTTGGGTGGCTTGCCATGGGTGTCGTAAAAGATGAAAAAGAGATATTTAATTTTCATCCATCAGCCTATAGACATACTCTGTTAGACATAGGCCTCACCACTAGAATACCACTCAGAATGGTCCTGTGCCACTTACATCCAACGGTTTCCTGCGTCTTTCAAGACGTTGTCAGTTCACCTAGTAAGGGGTCGTCCTACGCTGCGTCGTCCATTTCGTGGCCGCCACTCGAGAAATTTTCTTCCCCAATGGTTGGATTAGAATGCTTTGTGCTATCCACCAATTGTTGTTCTGAGTCTCAATGTGATTTGTGTCCGTTAAATATGTTATAAAAGTTCCCTGCAATTCATGAATTAATTTCTTAGAACATTGTGTTGCCTTTATATATTAAAAAATATTACCATGTTACTTTCACGTCAGACGGGATATTTGAGTAACCGTCAAGTTAGTTTTTATGTCAGAACGAGACACTTGCAGGCAAAAGTTGAAATATTAAATTAAATGCTAATAAAAAGCAAGAACATGTGAAGTCTTGCTTTAATAAGGGTTGATGTGAGGCAGGTAGATGGATATAAGCACGTTCAGAATTGGGTACCAGTGGCTGGCCAGAGTGAATACGGTGGACTATAGTGCCGCACGCTGCCTTTACGTCACCTCGGACGGAAAGGACGGCGTATCTGCTGACCATAATCGGCCAAAAAAAATGATGGATGGTCATAATTATTGCTAAAACTTTTCATTCATCATTCATTTATTACCAAGCTTTATAGACCCACTGATGGACCTTCCCCATAATTGGAAGGGAATTGACCTACTATTCCACGTGTTGGTATAGCATTTTGTGTCCAATTTTCCTTCTCTAGATTGATGTTACCTGCCTCCTTTAGTCGTCTTTTACGATACCCACGGGCAAGAGAAAGGGTTAGTTGTATTCTTACTCCGTAATCACACGGAATTACGATGTACGATTGTAGAAGAGTAGGTACTGAATCCGTCGATCTCAAGTAATTGAGATAAGAGAAAAATTATGATTATGATGATACATACGCTTATACAAGGATGTTTCTTCCGTAGGTACCACCATCCACTATCCACGCAGCCCTCATACGTCCCATTGTTGGGCTCGGGCCTCCTCCACAATGGGAGGGAATTTAACCTATTATACCGTGCTGGTAAGATATGTTGATCTCTTGCACAGATGTTATGTGCATATTATAGTATCCCATAGTCGTCTCTTATAACATCCACGGGCAAGATAGGGAATGGTGATTTGTATTCTTACTCCGTCACCACACAGAAGCTAATAATTTATTGGAAAATGTGTAGTGTAATATCTATACCAATAAATAAAATTGGAGTGTCTGTTTGTAATGTCAAAATAAGAGGCTTTTTTTATGCTCACACGGTTATTTGCACTATACATATGCCTAAAATACACTTCATACTTTTTTGTCTGTCTGTTTGTTCCGGGTAATCTTCAAAAGAGCTGAACCAATTTCAAATATTCTTTGACCAATGGAAAGCTATAATATCAGGGACTAACCTAGGCTATATTTTATCCCGGTATTCCCACGGGAACGGGAACTACACAGGCAAGACCACCGAAACCGAAGTGGAGCGAGGGCAGGTTGCTAGTTTTCAATAAAATTTGAATGGCATTTCAAATATAGCGATTGGTGTTTGTGAATTTGAAAGCAAACAGTAGACACGCATGCACTCTAAATAATTTCTTGAGACAAGCGTTCGGTGACGATGACGCGTTGCCATGATTTTTGTTCATCCAAAAATAGTCGATAGGCCGCTGGAAGGAATGTACAGTATTATGACACATGAAAAATCCTGAGGCAAAATCTATTGACGATATGATTACTGGGTCAATATAACTAGATAAGCCTATAACGATACTGTCATTGGACAGACAAGGCTGAGGATTGCAAAACAGTCGTGTTCAGTTTGACCGTCGTCGCAAACTTTCAATTAGTTGTCTATGCTACAATTACCTTTCACTGTCCACAAACATAGACAATAGATGAATAATTATTATGAATCATAATTATGTGATTCATGTAACAGAAATTTTGTTTATTGCAACGATTTTTAATGTTTACGCTAGTATTTTAATACTTTCCGTGTACTGACGGTGTAAGAATATAATTCAACAACCCCTGCCTAACTTTGTTTCGAGGAACTGTTTGAATTCGTATCACCGTCACCATTTTACCAAGGTACCACTCGACATTGTAGCAGGGTGCATCCATTTCACCTGAAAGCGTTATAGTCTTCAACTGTACGTTTGCAGCGATCATTTCTCCGACGTACGTGCAAGCTCTGGATTGAACTACCTACCTGCTGCTGTGTTTCCCGAGCGCTATGACATGTCCTTCTTTAAACGATTTTTAAGAAGAGTATTTTCTTCATGGTAGGCAACGGCCTGGCTGTGCCCCTGGTGTTTCAACGGTTCATGTGCGGCAGTATCGCTTACCCTCAGGTGTGCTGCCTGCTCGTTTGCCACCGTTGGCAATAAATAAATAAAAAAGAACTGGGCCAACCTCAGACAGACGATCTTAAAATTACTCGCAATATTTTGCCAAATTGTGTAAGCACTGTATTTTTTTTTTCTGTAGGCTATGGTTATTGTCGGCAACGAAAGGGTGGGTGACGACCTCAAAATCCACAATATTCGCTCCTCATCGCTATTGGGTCATCCACTGCTACCGAATCCTTGACGTCTGTGGCCAGCCAGAAGAGTTACCATTACGGTTACCATCTCCCGAGGTCGGCCTCTCTGCGGGTGACGAACTACTCACCGATCCAGTCATCCGCTAGGGCGACATCAATCTAAGGTAGTGCAGGTATTCTCGTGAAAAACTGCCGATGGCGGAGCGTTAAGAAAATATTGCATCGAACCCAAATTATGGGATAAAAGCAGGATTATGATAATATCTTGCTCGTGAATGACGGTGATGCCGATAACTTCTATGCTAAAGAAGAAAATCTTCAAATAAAAATCTGTGCTAACTTATCTGATCAAATAGTAGGTCAATTTCCCTCCTATTAGAGTAAGCTCGAACCTAACTGTGGAAGGTATCAGCTGAGATGAGAATGATGATGGTAATTTACCGTATATTTACCAAATTTGTGCTACCACTAAGAAATTGGAAAACTTTGAATTCATGTTGCCCGCTTTAATAGAAGTGAAATAGAAGATGTTGTGGCAGAAGTGAGAGATTTGATCTTCTATACAGCGATAGTCGGACATATGTACAATTGTACATGCATACAGCATAGGGTTTTATGACCAGGTTATTATTGAAATAGAGCCGACTTTTTCAATATGCCATAGAAACATTTTGCTATAGAGTCTACAGATAGTTTATAAACGGTATTTTCGAATATTTTTTTCAAATATTTTATTTCAATTTATTACAGTTTTAATTGTTTTAAATTAGAGATTTGGTCCTGATTTGCCGCAATTTAAACTTCACCATATACATAATTTACTTCAAAAAATTATTTAACGAAATCGTATGCATGTTAATTAAATACATTACAAATAAAAACGTAATAAGCTTATGAATAATAATGAAGGTCTTATTATTGAAAAATTATTACGTATAATCTTTTAAAAAATATTGACAATGAACACCAAAAAAGGAAAGCCGTAAAGGTTTAATAACATAAAATAATCATTATACGAATGAAATGATTTGGCATAATTAGCATAAAATTATTAATAATTATTGTGTGTGCATTATCGTCAAGCTTGTGCCGACAGTGTCAGAGCCTTTTACAATTATGACTATATGAGCCAAACCAGTTGTGGGCATTTTTTTTTTCAATGGCCGTGTAACGATGCGTTCACGATAAACCAAAAAGCTTAAGATAACAAAGCTTTAACGTTATTCGTTAACGATATAGCGATTTAATTACTAATTTAATGTAAATGAATTTTGAAATGATAAAATATTTTTTTGTGAAAATTTTCTTTAAATTTTGAGTAAAATAATCGAACGTTTTCGATGGTTATAAAAGCTCCGCTTTATTAAGTTCGGAACGCGTCCATATCGCGGGGTGAGAAGGACGGAGAGAGCGGGGGCAACCAGCCGCATGCGTACAGCGCTTGTGAACCGCATTCCAGTAGTTCAGCCGTCTACCGCACGGCGCTGTCGTGTCGGAGCTTCGCGACGCCCGCTCCCAATACAAAGAACACCTCAGTATTGTAAAAAAATCTGTGATGTATTGATTTATTCCAACTTCGTCCTCACACGAAACATCGTCTGTAATAAATAGTGAAGTAATAACTGTGTTATAACTAACGTTAGCGTCGTTTTTAACGCGTTTTGTACGGGCCACGTCCTATGGAATTCCACATTTATCGTTGAATAGAATCTAGCGGCCGGAGTAATGGAGGACCCATCGCGTCGCCTCTGAATGGATTGATCGTGTTTTTATATGTGAAATTATGAACAAACAGTGACGGATAGTGTTCAAAAGCTTTATAAATATGGATTGGTGTATGTGAATTTAGTAACAACGCAAATAAGATAGCGTTTTGCATTGGATAATGATAGTCGAATAAACCAGTCAGGATGGTGTCCCTAACTTACTTTGGTCTTCGCCATACGCCTTGGACAATTCTCGTCCTCGTCTTCCTCATCGAAAGCGTGATGGGGAACTACGCAAAATCATTCTATATTCATTGGAATTCCACGAACAGTATATTTAGAATAGATAATACGGATCATGTTTTCGATTTGAATAAAGGCAACGCACAATTTGAATATGACCAAGTGAATATAATATGTCCGTTTTATACACCAGGGACATTTGAAGAGGATACAGAAAAATATATAATATATAATGTGAGTAAGGAGGAGTACGACACATGTAGAATAACTAATCCTAATCCACGTATAATAGCTATATGCGATAAACCGCACAAATTGATGTATTTCACCATAACCTTCCGGCCATTCACACCTCAGCCAGGCGGCTTAGAATTTCAGCCCGGCAAAGACTATTATTTTATATCTACATCTAGTAAAGATGATCTGCATAGACGCATTGGTGGTCGATGTCTTAGCAATAATATGAAACTAGTTTTCCGGGTGTGTTGCAAGCCGGAGGAACAATCACCGGCGCCTTCGCCCCAACCCACTCTTCCACCACCTCCTCCACCTCCGACGACTCCAGCAACTACTACTACCACTACAACGATCAAGCCCGTTACTAAAAAGACGCACAAGTATGACAAATCTCCTAATGAGGTTATCAAGAGTGAGGAATTATCTCATTCCCGTGGTGCTGCTTTGGCGTCTTCGTTGGCATTGGCTTTGGCTGCGAGTGCCGTTTTAGCGCCTTTGGCTCGGTGAATGTGCGCTCGGGCGGCGAGGCCTCAGCGCGCGGATCTCGCAAAGCCAGGCCCAGCCACCACCCAAACATTGCATACAGTACATTTACGCCCAGACTCTCTAGTTTACACGTGAATTGTGCTTGATGGACAAACGTGATTGAAAAGACATTGTTGGTGTCGTACAAGTGTTGTGCCCCAAGGATAATGGATGTGAAAACCATCGTAAGTAAAGAAGGATTGTACAAAACTCCATGTTCCGATGAAAGTTCCAGAACTTTAGTGTTATAGGGAACACGAAAGCCTAATTTTTTAATGTAAGGCCTATTGATAATCGAACTAATTTGTGAATTAATTTGATTTATAGAGAAACATCAAGTGTATCGATCGGTTAAATATATTTATATATAATGAAATGTTAACATGTATGATAAAACTAGGTTTCTTAAACCGTTTAGGAATTAACGACTTTTTATATTTTTCATTATGCAAAAGATATAACTAAGAAATTAGGGTTCTATACGGATCATATGCAATTGTAGGAAATCATATATTATAAAAATACATAATAGCTTTTACAATGTTTTAGTTCAAAAGACAGTTTTTCATTTTAAATATTTTTCTCAACGAACACAATCTTAAATTAGAATTTATTTATATTATAAACGAAAAACTTTGGTCAAGTTATAAATCTTGTCCGGAAAACTGTGATTTTGGTTTTAGTAGTTTTTTTTTCTCTTTAATGCTTTTATTATGTGATATATTTACTTACTTATTATGTATAAAGACGAAGCCTTTTCACCTCATTTAATCTTGACTGATTTTTGCATTTCAGCTTTTTTATATTTTACAAGAGTTATTTAAATAAAACGCGCCACTATTTTTAAAAATGACCGCCTAATGTCAAATGAGATAAAATGCAGCTAATTATTGACAATTAAAAAGTCTAACAATCGCAGATAGTGACATGTTTTATTTAATAAAATAAATAATTCGAGACCTACACGTATTCGAAAATATGGAATTTTCAATAAGATTGCAATGGCAATGAAAATTTCAATTTTACAATTATTTGAATACGGCGTATGCACACCTGTGCCATTATAGAAACGTATGATAACCGTTTCAACATAATAAAAAAATAGACAAATAGTTAAATACGTAGTAGTTATAATAGACCGGTTTTCAGTTAGCCATAACTCAATATTAGCAGTTGATATATTTTAGGTAGTTAATAAGCTTAAACGGTTGAGTTTCAAATTATATTCGTGTTCCAAATAAATATTACGCTATATTTGAATCGTTTATCGACAAAATAACATACTATTTAGAAAATAATATGCGTTATAATAACTATTATTATAATTGAGCTGCCATTATCGTCTCAAATATCATAAAATTATTATATTCAGAACAAACATGTTCTATTAATGTCATCTCGTGAATTGATATCTTGTTAAACTCTTCTCCGATATTTCATCCCCAATGAGACAGTTAGCAACATCTATCTCCATTCAAAGTGATTTACGGCAACAAATAAACTCACAAAATAATAAGGAAAAGCATTGAAATTAAAAACTGGCAACAATAATTATTTAAGAAAAATATCTTTTGAATCGCGAACATCTGTTTTGATGTTTGTAAATTAACGTTTAATTTTGAAAACAGAATACGCTTTCATTGTTTTATAAACAGAACCATCACCGTGTACCTAATTAAAGATGAAAGAATGGGCCAGGAAAGGTCGTTTAGAAAGAAAATAAAATAGAATAATGTAGCTTTGTCGTTGTCTATATATTGTTTCATGAACATTTAAAATCTAATTATATAACTTTAATTAAACGTGAATGTCCAAATTTATGGGTACTGATGTACCCAACACAACAGAACAGTTTCAGAGCAAGAAAGAAACTTTGCCAAAATTGTGTTCATTGGTTTTTAAAGTTGAATTAGTGACATAATAAAACTACCATGCGCTATAATCTAGTTTTATGACTTAGCTGGTTGCAGTAATAATCATCAACGTATAATGCATTAAATATGACACATACTTTGCCTAGTACTTAACGTTTTAAATTATTAATTGTCTTTCCAGTGTTTGTTGTTACCATACACGCTAGTGTGCTGTTAGTATCATAGATAATACATATTTTTTTAAATTTTATTTTAAACCACACTTAGGCATTCGTAAATAACGTCATTTGCATCTGATTTCAAAAATCGAATATTCTAGTGGGTACAAAAATTATATCTTTTTATATCGTCTCGTTTCTCCAATAGCATATTCATTAAACTTTAGATCATAAGGTACCTGTGAATGTTCTATCAATTGGGTGCGATTGGATTTAAGAGTTGGTTTGACTGACTGTCCTCATAATATGCGGATTTTTTAATTATATAGGCAATATTCTCTTCTGATTACCATATCAGAACTAAATACGCGATTCTCTATTTTCTGCAGCTGCTAAAGAGGCAATATCTACAATGATATAAAATAAAACGGAGGAAGAGCATGCATTTTTGGGAGAAGGAAGCCTTGAGTTACTAAAACCTTAAATTACCTTAATGTTATCTGGCGAGATTAATAAAATAAGTTTCCCTTCGTTCCTTACTTTTATTTGTAAATATGTGCCTATATTTGACTCCATGGTAGAAGTAAACCGACATTTTGGAATAATAATGTTATCTAAATCAATTAATTAGTTGCTATTTCAATTAATTAACCAAGATATTCTTAAAAATACCGACATCATTCGGAGATCAAAAATTATACTTATGACGCATTAAAAAAACTAATTTCAAACCAATTTTGGTTCAAATTTAAATTATGCCTAACTTCCGTGTCCAATAAAAATGATAATTTTGTTTATCTGATAAATCGAAAAGTATTTATTTCACGGGTCCGACATTTAAAACCGTTATTTATATATTATTAGGTTGTATATGAAACGAGGTATGTAGGTACATCTGTAAAATAGCTTCGAATAAGTTATTACAAATGAAATACGTTATTAGACTTTAAATCTTTAGAGGATTCGAGGAAAAGTGTTTGCATCAATGTTTTTTCTTAATTGCTAAATACATAGAGTATTTTTTTTTACTCTACTGCAGCCTTTTATCGTCCACTATTGAATGTAGGTCTCTCTTAGAAGGCACCATCTAATACAAATTGAAATGTCATCCAACATTAATTGTCAACTAACGTACGAATGGGCGGAGGAGTTGGTTGATCCTATCAACTTACTTCTAATCCCGCTTCTGTAGCATTTTCTTTTTCTTAGCTTGCATACGTCACATTATTATGTACTGGTATTTTATTAACAAGGAAAATTAGCCTTATATGTACCACACTTTCCATTAATTTTGAGTTATTCTTCTCTTGCAGTGATTTTTCTGTCTATATCGCTGTTTGCAATAATCACGTGTATATATTTATATCATTATTTTCATATTAGGTCATCGTACTGTTACATAGCAAAACACCTGTATAGTAGTAATAAAATTTTGACGTATTTCTAGTACACAATTAATTTATGTATGTTCTACGTTGAAAATGCTTGTAGATCTTGTCAAAATCACTGAAACACCACGTGCTGTCTGAAACTCGATTGACTTGTCTTCGTTCAATTCATCTTGTCACAAGAAAAAGGTCGCTTTAATTAATGTGCTAGCTTCTCAGAGAAGGCATTGATGTCTACATCTAACAACGTATTAACTATATGCTTATATACAATATTAAAAAAATTGGCAATATGAGCCAGAAATTGAGTGAGAAATTTATATTTTTCGGTAATTCTGTTATCGCCAATGAATTGATTGCATTCGTTTTCTATTAATCCTTTTTATTAGGCTATGATATAACTTTTCCTCATCCAATCGCCCAGGTTGACGAAAGGGCATCGTAGCCCCCATAAATCGCTATTTTTACCTTTGGCCTATAGAGCGTGCAAACGGAACCCCTACCCTGACTTCTGCCGAGTGATTACTCGTGTGTTTCTCATCGGCAATTCTGTCAGCCCTTTATTTTCTTTACTCGTTGTAAAAACATATGTAGATTTCACCTAGAGAAGGTCATATAGCTTTGTCCTGGAGCATTCGCATCAAACGATATCCACTGCATCGTCTGTCTCATAGTCAAAACCCTAACAATTTTTTTTCGCTTTTTTAAATAACTACCGTAAAATATTTGTAGCTGAGACGATTATTGTACTTTATATAGACTTATAGTAACTATAAATGGTGTTCCCTATAAGATATAAACTATAAAAGACCTGTCTGAGAATGTTTGCGGGTGGTAGGTTTTGGCCATTAGTCACATCAAACCTCATTGCACAGTGGCCTAGCAAAGATCCATGAGCAAAAATATTACTTACTATCAGGTGTGCTGTTTGCTCGTTTGCCACCAACAGCTATAAAAAAAAGCTATACCTGTAAAATTTTAATATAAATCGTCATTCATTAATTGTCATGATGCAAATGACACTTGGTTACTACAAATGTGGGTAATAACTTCGCGTCTGGTATACGTGAAACTTTAAATTTGTGTTAGTTAATTTTCATTATAAAATGCAATAAAAAGTTTTACAAATAATTTTAACTTTATGCATATAACTTCTTTGCGTTGAATAAGTTTTAGTACGAGCATTCTTTTGTTTTAGTGACTATAATAATATTCTCTTTTACTTGGCAGATAAAAGTTTTGATACGATAATTTTACTTTTGCGTATCATTTAACAGCCGTTACTTAAGTTCATTTAGAAGTTCAGTTGGTACGTTAATTTAAATGTAATGTTTAAAGACTTAATCACTGGGTCTCTTAGGGCAGTTAACTTTTGTCTTAGGTTAATTATAAGACACGTTACAAGCGAATGTCTTATTTTAGCATCTATAGTAACAAGAAGTAAACTAGCTAGCACCTTGTTTTAACTGTATCAATCCTTAAAGACCCCGGTTCTAATATTGTTATATTTGTATAAGCAATAAAATTACAACAATTTCATCATCTTAATATCATTTCAGCCCATATGAGTCCCATCGGCTCTCGGTATATAGGCTCGGGCCTTTTCTACAATTGAAGGGAAATTAACCTATTATACCACGCTTAAGATATAAAAAATAAATCATCAACGTTTGCTCAAACTTTTCTGCTACGAATTTCAAACTTCCAAAGGAAAAAAAGGATAGGACAAAAAAATAGATTTCTAAGAGTATTATAAGAAATACGTACCACGACAGCAATTGAATGTTTTTTTAAAATCCCAGTAAGCTGAAAAATGTGTGTTTAACGTTTATGTTCATCACTAAAAAGTTTCGGTTCATCACTATAAACAAATTGGATCTCTAAGTATTGTGGATCGCAAAAAAAACAACTTACCACGAAAACAGTGCTTTTTTAAATCACGAAAAGCTGAATGTGAAAAGCATGTGTTTTACGCTTATATTGATCACTAAAAAGTTGCTTAACAAGTCAAAACACACGATAATCTAAAAAAATAAGAACAGGCAATTAGGATATTTTCATTACACTTGTTTTTACACATGGCCATGATGGGTACTGACGTTTTTAGTTTATATAAACGTTTACGCGATTAGTGCACGAGCTGATATCCGTAACGTAAATAATTCGATGCTTAATTGCTTTTGGTGTTTATTCTAATGGCTATTTCACTCGTTATGTAGCAAAAAAGATTTCTTCCTGGGTCTACGTTAAATTATCTTAAAACTTGTTTCTTGAATTTTACATTTTTGGTGTAAATATTTAACTTAGGCCTGTTTCTGATTATATGTACAGCAGAAAATATTTTAGTTTGTTATATCTTTCATCCGTTAACCACCTATCAAAGATCATTGTTGTATATATGCCTCCCTAAAGGGGGCAAGAAAATGCTAGGTCACCAGCCATTGTGGCTGCAGTCACGACGCAATATTTGTGCAAGTCCTGAAATTTCAATACGTGAATGAAAAAGAGAAAATTGTGCCAGTCTAAGCATTCTTTATGTACCGTGTATCAACATCATATTATTAAGTAGCAAAATAACGTGCTCTATGTAACATAATAATTAGCATCTTCTTGGTCATAACGATTAACAATGTTACTTCTGTGACTCATAATGCAGCTAATTAACTGAAATCATTACACTTTTGCCAACGAGCTAAATTCACAAACGATCGTGGACTAAATTACTATTATTATAGTTGACTCATGTAATTTTAATAGTCAAATTATCGTTATATATGTATATATATATATATATATAGTAGAGGAGAGTTTTGGGAGCGATATCGACTCGTCACCATATCTCTGGCACCATAAGGCGTACAGACTTGAAATTTGGCAGAAATATTCCTTTCGTCGAGTAGAGGTCAGCTAAGAACGGATTTTACCAAATTCTACCTGCAAGGGCGGGGGCGTTAACAATAATATACATATAAAGGAACAGCGTGAGCCGAAGCTATTGAAACTAAAAAATAAAATTTGGATCGTAATTTCATTTCGTGACGTAGGCACCCACTAAGAAAAGATATTTTGAAATTCCACCCCTAAGGGGGTGAAACGCAACAGTAAAGTCTGTATGGAAAGTCTCTTCAATAAAAATAAATAAACACGTGTTTCAGCGTTTGTCTATAATAGGTAGAAAGATGTCAGTTTACTGACTTATCACAGAGCCGAAACTACTAAAGCCAGAAACATTAAATTTTGACGTTAGTTTCTTTGCGTGACGTAGAAACCCACTAAGAAAGGATTTTTTGAAATTCAACCCCTAGGGTACCCCCTAGGGGTTGAATAGCAGTAATAGAGTTTGTATAAAGAGAGAAAAAAATCTACAACGATTTTCTTGAAATTCTCCAAAAATACTCTTTAGTAAAAATAAATAAACACGTGTTTCAGCAGCAGCACAGTGTAATCTACACTAATATTATAAAGAGGAAACTTTCCTTACGAATAAACTCAAAAACTCCTGGACGGATTTCGATAATTCTTTCACCATTAGAATGGTACAGTGTCCCTGAGTAACATGGGCTATATTTTATCCCAGTATACCCACGGGAACGGGAACTACGCGAGTAAGGCGACTGAAACCGAAGCGAAGCGAGGGCGGGTTGCTAGTATATTATATACATAGGCCTCTTCATTATCCCAGCCCAAATCAGTTCCTCTGCTAAGCACAGCGGATGCTTTGATATAGAATTTTACTGTTCTTTTTTCTTTACCGGTGACTTTCTTCCTTTCCACAATGGCTTTTTAGGATGACTAACGCCAAAGAAAGGGATTATTATGCACTTTTTTAGCCTATCACTACAGAGATATCCTTAAGAGAGGACATAAAAGCATAATTGCGACATTTGATAGGTTTTATTGGCATATTTGGAGTTATATTCCCCAAAAGAGTATTGTTTTTTTTTTGGGGTGGGTTGCGGTCGGCGCGCTCCTTGCCCCACTCCGTCCGGGGTGACAGAGGGGCGTAAGCATGAACGTGCACGTCGCTTTCGTCGTTGGAACGATCACCGTAGCAGGGTTACTTGTCATCAGTGGTTGGCCCGATGGAATACACCCTATTTGGGGTACCCTCCTATCGACCGATGTCCCCCCCCTCGGGGAGAACGTCGTTCCTTCCTCAGGCGGTCGGCCTCTCAGCGGGTGACGGACTAATTCCCCCGATCACATCACCCGCGGCCTCGGCTAGGGCGGCATGAGGCGCAAGTTCTCGCGCCTACGCCGCCCCCTTCGCCGGCGGCGGATCGCCTCATCGAGGCTGCACTCCTCGCGCAGGCGATCCGCCGCCTCCTTCTGCGAGATCACTACCTCGCGGAAGGCTGCGACCGCGTCCCAATTCCCGACGCTGCCGACCATCGCCCTGGCGATAGTCAACAGCGTCAGGTCGGAAAAGAGTATTGATGCCCATTTTCCAGATGATTTCTCAACCTATTTCGACAAATCCCATGAGAAATTATTATAATCTGATAGACAGGGAATACAAAATTATTTACACCTGTATGATTAAAATAATCAGCATTTGATTGAAATCAAATGTATCTTAGATTTTTACCATATATAAAGACCGTGAAATTCATTATCCAAACCGCCGGACTGTAACGAAGAAGAACTATTATGACCTGCCATTTATGTCTATCATTTTCGTTCACACCGAGCATGGAACTGTCAAATACATCACTCACCTCTTTACCAAACTGAAAATAGACAGGTATATAGAAAATAGACAGGTCTTTACCGTTTTGAGTGTTTCTAAATATACTTTATTTCAAACATAAAAACTTCTACTTAGCATTTCTGGGTACAGCCGTTTGTTTAAATATGTCTTTAAGCTATTTTGGGTTACCGAAGGGATTGTGAACAGCATAATCCAACGCCATGTTTATAATAATTTTGATGCGCCTTTTTGTCTTGGAACAACATGTTTTTTTGATGTTAACGCTTGTTAGACGTCTTGTTTTTTAATTGCGTTTGAAATGTTTCGGATTTTAGTTTGTTATCCTTAACCTTGTAGGTTAGTTTCTCCGTAATTATATAGACCCGCTGTTTCTTTTGTTTTTAACATGATATATTAGGTTATAGAATTTAAATATATCATTTCGTTTTGCGCAATGTATGTTTGAGGAAAAATATTTGATCTAGTATCTTTTACTATCGAAAAGTGGATTACCAATCAGCCATGACCTGAAAAATTGTGAAGATATATTTTTAATAAATGAAATAAATCATAGTCTTACAGCTGAAATAAGCCTCTAAATTATCGGTAATGTATTGGAAACTTAATACAAACAGTTCATAATATATAACTAAGTTTAAAGAGATTTGATAGTTTTTATTGTGATTTTTTTTTCTTTTACCAAATGCTAAATGCATTTAATTTTAGCGGGTCTTTGTCTATTCTATATATGATTTATCCTATATGCTACCAAGGCTGATTCTTATGACTCACTAACTACTAATGTAACCTCCTTTGAGAGATTTTTTTATGAATTTTTCATGGTTCTTTCTCTCAAGCGCGTCTTTCAAAAATTCCAAAGACAATTTTTAACTTACCATAACTGCTTAGTTAATCGCGCTTTCTACTTTTGTCATCTTAGTTATTGTTAATAGCAATTTTGTTGAGGTGGACTTTCAAGTCCTAATCAACCATGTCCAAGTAATATTGTTTATTAATTTTACTATATCTGCCTGCTATCTGATTATACTATAATTAGGATACAGAAAATGTGAAAATATTAGAGAAAATTAATTGTCCATATCGTCAGTCACAGCTTTTATATTCATAACAGTCAAGATCGATAATTTTATATGGATTTTTATAGATAGTTCTTCAAATAATTTCCAAGATTACTTCAATCTATATTACGAACAAAATATATTTATAAATCCATCACATAACGGCGCATAAGACACTGCGAATAGATGTGAAGTTATGTTAAACGATTTACCGATTATTGCTGGTCTAGAAAACAGTTTCGAAATTATTCTCACAATCTTTGAATGCAAGAAACGATGGAATCTATCTATAGCTTGCCAAATCGTCGTGAAATGTATGAAATCAATTAAGCCAGATGTTAACAAAAAAGGCCGCAAAAGATTTTTGCCGGAATTGAGTTTCTCAATATCTGAAAGTGACTTGATGTGATTCAAGTCTAAATAACATTGGTAATATTTCAATATTCGGTAACGTATTTTAAGCGTGAATACGAATTATTATTTTTTTAATAATATCCGCTTGGTGTGCGTGGAATCGTTTCTTTTTATATTTTAATACACTTATTTCTCTGGTGTCGGCTTTAAAATTCAATGTATTGCTACTCGCCACTTAATAATGGATTATTTTACATCTTACGTGTTCAAATGGCCAGCTCAGAGAACATCTAGCGAAGAGGTAACATTACCTTCCTAGGAAGCATTATAAGCTTATGGATACATGGCTGGAGATTAGACTTTTGACCTAATATACGTTTTGCGGATGGAGAATGGTAATTAGTCTACCTTACTACACTAGTCAAAATATTGACCAGATACTTATGCATCTTTTAATTACTAAAGGCTTGAAGGAGAGGCAAATAAATATCAACCTACTTTTTCAATTACTGCACACAATCTACCGGTTTTATAACTCTGATTTCGAATCAAAGCTCACATCTCTTTCAATAATATTATCAGCATTGCAATATATCATTGTGAATTGTAATGTTTTAATCCACCTCGTTCAGCAGATGCCTGATGCTATTCTTTGGTACAAACATATGTGGGCTGATGATAATAATAGTTTTATTATACATACTACGAACATTAATAAAACTATAAACACTAAAGTAAATCATTTAAGATAATGTGTTTGTCTTCGCGATTAACAAAAAAATATGCAAACGTTTACCAATTAAAAAAACCATATACATTTTTTTATTTTAGAATTAATTTGACAGATGTCATCGCCATACCTCGATAGTGTTTCAAATATTAATAGGTACTGGTTCAAGTCGTTATTTTATTATATAACAATAAATGTATCAAATCATAAACATTTATTCTCAGTTAAGATAATTAAATTATATATAATAAATGAGTTCATGATAGATATACTGTTAAAGAATACTGACGCAGTTCTTTTTTGGTGTTGCTATGCTTATTTTTTTGTGAGATGATAAAAAATAATGAGGTAATTAACAGTATTTTGGTCTTTATAGTGATAAAACAGTAATATCAATATAGGCAGTCAATTAAAATTGCGTCTTAAATTATTATTTTATCACCGTTGATACTGTAATCAACGTTTTTATTATAAACACATTCAATTTTATACAGCTAATTCGCATATTTTTAAATATAACCAGATGATAAACCAAGAAAGCGATTTTTTTCCAACAGGCTTTTTTCCAAAAAGCTCAAGGAATTTAGACTTTATAGCTAATATTGTGGATATATATATATATATATATATATATATATATATCCCTAGAGGAGTAAACACAGAACTATCAATAATAAAACAAATGTGATCTTTGTATTTCATCATCATCGTTCTAGGTTATATAACCAATGAATTCTCTGTAATACCAATGCATTGTATATGGATTGAATGTATCATTCAATGTGCCGTAATTTAAGGTTATACACCTACTTTAATCGTTTGTAACCTATAATGAGAAGACTTAATGTTTGGAAAACTTGAGGTCATGATACTTTATAATGATCAAAACCCAAGGAAAGGTTATAATTTCCGGTAAAATGGTATAATATTTTACGATACGACGAACACCACTCACTTAACTGGAAACCGTCACGAATAACAGGTTTCGGAGTAACTTATTGGACGTAAGAGTTGGCGTTTTTTATTTAGTAGAGTCCAAAAATATGCATCTCCTACACAGATAGCCATGTTTAATGAAAACTATGAAATAATTATTGAACCAGACCTAGAAAATTTTATAATACTGAAATATTATGATCCTTTTAAGTAGAATATTGAGAGGGCTATGTTATTAATGGTTAATTAGAAACTGTTTCTCACATTTAAAGACGTAATTTCAGCTATTGAATTTTCTATCAATATTAAATTAATACGTGAAGTCCAAACCGAGGGTCACAGTTATTACCATTTTATCGTATAACTCAATTCTTGCATTCTAAGCTTTTACAACGGGTGTGTCGAAGCCTCGAAGGCGCGCCGGTAACACGTTCTCAGATATTTATTATACAATTGTGCTAGTAATGCCTTAGGCATTACTCGTTCAACATGTTTTTATAGTTCTTCATCTCGTTGAAAATAATGTGTTCTATCATTCAATCATTACTTTGGTCTAATGATTCTACTATTGTCATTAATATAGACTTTTACAGTCTTTATATGTTACGATCTCTTTGATATAAAGGCGAAATTTAAGAATATTCTTTTGTATTTTTATAATACGGACGGACTTGATTGAATACCATTTATTTTTGCCACGTATGTAATTTTTTGTTTTAATTGACTGTGTTGCCTATTAATACCTTACAAAATGTTTATATGTGTCTCATTTTGAATAGTATTAATATTAAAAATAAGCCTCAAGTTAGTTAAAAATAAAAGATTAATAGAAATATCTTACAGTATTCTGTCAAATTCATCTAATAGTGTATTATATTGGAAATGATAGAGATCTTTCCAAATTAGCATTTACATTTACTCCTAGGCTTTCAAATATTTCATTTCAAAAAACACATCATCGATTTTATTGTTATATTCAGATTCTTGTAATTTCTCAACTGGTTTTACTTTACGATCAACAGCTACTTCAATGTCAGCGTTCATTAATTCTATAAATCTACCAACATTATTATCTAGCGGTGTTTATGTGACCGGTCCTGTTTCGATAAAATTTAATTATGTCCCATTAAATTTTATTTGCAACTCTTGTCAGTTTTTAACATAATGTCTCTGTGAGCTATGCATTTTTTTGCATATTTGTTTAATTTATAACTATTATTTTATCTATTGTCAACATCTGGCATATCAGTTGAGTTAATATATACAACTTCGCTACAAGTTTAATATATGTAAAACATTCTAATCAGAATTATAATTTGCTAGAACCTCGAGCCAACTTATACCCCTTGTTATGTAACTTTGCAAAGTTGGGAACATCCAAAGCATGAAAATAAATCATTGTTCTTGTGAGTTATAAATAGATGCGAGAATTTGCCGACGCTAGCCGGTTCTCATAGCTCGTTGTTATGGTCAACTATAGTTTTTCTGTAAGTTGATGATAAAGCAAGAAGATTACTGATAGGATTATTAAGACTCATTCAACACACCTTTGAGTTTTGGGAAAATAAACAAAACGTCAAGTAAATGACACCTAATATCATATCTACTATGTAATCTCAATTCTTAAGCAGGTTTTTGTTACAGAAAGTTTTGACTATAAGTCTGCTGATGCTGACTTTAGCCTAACCTAAGTTATCAAAATTTAGAAATCCAAATCGTGGGAATCATTTGTGTTTTCCGTCCATAAACTCTTATTCATCATCATTTCAGCTTACAGACGTCCCACTGCTGGGCTCGAGCCTCCTTCACAATAAAAGGGAAATTGGCCTATTATATCATGCTGGTCAGATGTTTGCATAGGGTATTATTTCAAGTTTCTCAATCATAGTTGTTTTATGCACTAGATATTATTTAATCACCTTTTACGCCATCAACGGGCAAGAGAGAGAATGTATTTTTACTCCGTCACCACACAGAAAACTTTTATTAGGTACCTATTGTCACACCCTTTCCTATGTATGTCGTACTTCATATCATCTATTTTATTGGCTAGTAGCTACTTCCTGATGATTCGAATTAATTCCAATCAATCGGGTCATTACGGTCAGACCATAGACCACAGAGAAAACAGGTCTTGCTGAAAGGAAATGTAGCATGTAATTAAACAGATTATTGCTTGATGATGGCAGTTTTATAAGTACACGTGTCATTCTTAATATTTCTCTTTACATATTTATACAGCAAACAAGATACGGACGGATGACTTTGTATTTTTTTTAACATAATATGTAAATTAATCTTGTTAAAGGATGTATTTAAACAGATTTATCGACTCGTGTGTATAAGTAACTAATTTATATTCAAGATAAATATTTGAGAAACTGACAATTCATTTAATAGGATCGATGACTTTTTTACATTACAAATTTGGCTTATGCTCATATATAATGCTTTAAAAACTTGTCTTAGGCGGTTCCGGTATGTCGTCTGCTACGGTACTTACTAGTAATATTGTAATATATTTTTTTTTGATATCCTGTAATTAACGGTAATGGTTATTGACTGGTGAATTACAAGTTTTGTCATTCGAATGAATGATGAACGAACGATAAGATGTGAGGAAGTAAAGCATAGCGAGATGAAAATATTGATAGACTTTTCAATAAGTATTGTCTTAGAAAGTTTATCTAGCGACGACAACATATCAGACGACGCCTTGTAGTATGCAACTAGGTGGACCGACGACCTGGTGAACGACGAGTTGCTAGGCGTCGTTGGATATAAGCGGCACAGGACTTTGTAACGTACAAAGGAGGCCCACGTCCATCTGTGGACGTCGATAAGCTGAATGATGATGATGATTGTCTCAGCTCTATCATTTGGTATTTAAAAACAAAAGCAATGTTTTGACTAATTTAAGTAATCTACTTCACAGCTGCTAACAAAAAAATAAGAACATTGACCTTCCAACAGCTGCTAGTTTCATAATTTTCAGTCTTTAATATGTAGAATATTATATGCGAAGCGTATAAAGTCCACTGGGAGAGTCTAGAAATAAACTTCCCCGTTATTTATGACGGTTTACTTATGACGTTTCTCATGAAATTCCTTATTACTCATAATAATTGCATTTAATATGAATTTCTAATTAATAACAACTCTTACCTATTATTATTTTGGTATTTTTTTATTGAAATTATGAGATCTATTCTTTTAAATTTAAACATTTCATTAATATTTTAAAATGGAGGAAAGAATAACCCACCCCTTGCCGACGGTTAAGTAATCCTACCACACACCACAATTCAATGTAAGGCATGCAGGATAGAGATCAAAGTGGAATAGGAGATGAGGAACTTTTTTTTTTTTTTTTTTTTTTTTTTTTTTACTCTCACGTTATTAATGATCTCCAGAACTTCAATTTGCAATTTTTCGTAGAAATTTATTGCACACGTCTTTCGTCTTTAAACAATGCATCCTCAGGACAATTCGTCATCAAAGGCACATTCGATGCCAGTTATTTGCCAAATTATTAGAGTAACAAACGTTTTATGATCGTGAAGTTAGCAGGTAATTCTTTTTTTTTTAAACAAGTTCTATTGTGTTTTGCCGCTAAGAAATTATCAAAAGCAAACACAAGGTCTAAATTTTGTTGGACCTAAGATTGGATTCTAGGCTCTCACTAGGCACTGCTGTATTTTTTTTTTTTTAAATCACTGGACTAATTATGCGATCTCACTGCTCCATTCATCGACGATATCGACGTCAATTGTTGGACATAGGCCTGCCTAAATCGAGATAGGATCATTAGTCGCTACGCTTGATATGTAAGTCATAGGTATCCCAAGAGAGTGATTTCCAAGACGATTTTTAGAACTCTCTCGTGGAAGTAAGGATTGGGACATATTATATTCCAAATAATTCACCACCTGATCTCGTGGATTATATTGTATTATATTAACACTCTAGTATAATAACAAATTTTCCAGGATTATAAATAGCCTTGCGCAGCACACGCTCGAGGAGTGTGCTGCATGGGAGGAGGATCGCCGTGAACTCGTCGCAATTATCGGTGCCGACCTGGCGCTGCCGACCATCGCCAGGGAGATGCTCGTCAGCGTCAGGAACTGGGACGCGGTCGCCGCCTTCTGTGAGGCCGTTATCTCACGGAAGGAGGCGGCGGATCGTGTGCGAGTAGAGCTTCTATTCGGCGACACGTTCCGCCGCCGGCGACTCGGGCGGCGCAGGCGCGAGTATCTGCGCCTAATGCCGCCCTAGCCGAGGCCGCGGGTGATCGGACCGGGGAATTGTCCATCACCCGCAGAGAGGCTAACCGCGCGACGGCGACCGACGTCCCAGGTCGAGAGACAAGTGACATCTGCTCCGGTGGTCGGCCCAACAACGAGGTGACGTGGGTACGGGTGGGTTATGGGCCCACGCGCCGTCCTTTCATCGCCCCGGATGGACAGGACCGCGCGTGCGCTTACCGTAGCCCACCCAAAAAAAAAAAAAAAAAAAAAAAAAAAAAAAAAAGGATTATAAATAGCCTGTTCCGCATATAAAGCTGTTCAGGATCTTCTTTTGATTGAGGATTTATTCCGTGATAAAGTAATACAGGACCACATTCACAATATTAACAGGATTAACGTTTCCTAAGTCTATAACCTTGCTAAACATTAAAAATAATAACGCGTTCCAAGCCTTTGTTTACTTGATGTACAATGATATCAAAAATATTAACATAACGATCCGTAGACAGCTTTGTCTGTTGCTAAAAAAACTGCTATATTATTATCTAAAGAAGATGGGCATCGCAAGAAATACTAGTAAATTATATGAAACTAGATAATAAATCATAACGAGGCATTAATCTTGTGAATCAAACGTCTCCATCCGGCGGTTTGTTATTTTTGGAGTCGAGATACTCAAAGTTTTGGTACGCCCTCGGTGGGTGGGGATTCTTGGAACTTGCGAATGATTTTCAATTAATAACTAAAATATTTTGTATGATATTTTGCAATGTAAATAAAGTTTAATGCGTTTAATAGCATTAATGTGATGACAGATTAAGAAGGAAATTGACTAAGAAGCAGAGACTATTCCGTGTAATAACAGAATAGTCTCTGGGCATGAATCAAACGCTCGTAAACAATTGTTTTCGTATCGTAATATATTTTCCTCTTCGCCAGCTCATTCAAGTTCCACTATTTTATGCGGCCCTACATAATAAGAAGCCCTTTCCGTGTGGTAACAGAGTAAGAATATAATTCGCCAACCCATCTCTTGCCCTTGAGTGTTGTAAAAGACGACTAAAGGATAAAATGTGCATATAAGATCTATGCAAGAGAAGGAAAACTCGAAACAAAACCCTATACCAACACCTCTGACCAGCATGGTATAATAGGTCAATTTCCCTCCTATTGTGGAGGAGGCTCGAGCCGAGTGTGATTTTAATTATTATTGTTTTATTTTCAGTAACATATTTTGCTCAATATATATATTTTAATTATATACCATGTATTACGAGTATAATAATAGATAAATAAAACTCTTTTTACGTATACGGTGATAAAATCCGGCAATATAATTTTATTTATAACTAGCTACCGACCCTCGCTTCGCTTCTGTTTCAGTCATCTTAGCCGCGTAGTTTCTGTTCCCGTGGGAATACCGGGATAAAATATAGCCTATGCTACTCCCTGATATTATGGCTTTTCAATGACGAAAGAATTTTTGAAATCGGTTCAGTGGTTTAAGCGTGAAAGCGTAACAAACAAACAAACTTGCTTTCGCATTTATAATATTAGTAAAGACTAGCAAGCCGCCCTCACTTCGCTTCGGTTATAGGTTATAGTCGTTTTACCCGCGTAGTTCCCGTGGGAATACCGGGATAAAATATAACCTAGTTTACGCCCTGATATTATAGCTTTCCATTGGTGAAAGAATTTTTGTAATCGGTCCAGTCGAAATGAAACCCTCAATCGACATGTCTAACCAGCATGGTATAGTAAGGTCAATTTCCCGCCTATTGTGGAGGAGGCGCGAGCCCAACAGTGGGACGTGTTCATACATCATGCTAAAATGATGATGATTAATGACTTTTGATGTTTACGCGAGTATTACATCTATACCAATAAATAAAATTGGAGTGTCTGTTTGTAATGTCAAAATAATAGGCTTTTTTAATGCTCACACGGTTATTTGCACGACACCTATGCCTAAAATAGCAATTAAAAAATTTTTGTCTGTCTGTCTGTTTGTTCCGGGTAATCTTTAAAACGCCTGAACCGATTTCAAAAATTCTTTCACCAATGGAAAGCTATAATATCAGGGCGTAAACTAGGCTATATTTTATCCCGGTAATCCCACGGGAACGGGAACTAAGCGGGTAAAACGACTAACCTACAACCGAAGCGAAGCGAGGGCGGGTTGCTAGTACCATAATATAATTAAATTAAAATAATCCAAGGTAATCATAGAGTCCTGATTTTAATTACATTTAGTGTTTAAATTAGGCAATGTTGTTCAAATAAATGTTCGCATATTAGTTAATAGAGTGTCATCATCATCATCATTTCAGCCTATAGCTGTCCACTGCTGGACGTAGGCCTCCCTCATGTTGCGCCACAATGTGCGGTCCTGTGCCGCCTGCATCCAACGACGCCCAGCAACTTTCACTAGGTCATCGGTCCACCTAGTGGGGGGGGCATCCTACACTGCGTCGTCCGATATGTGGTCGCCACTCGAGAACCTAACTGACTGACTGCTTCGAAGGCATAATGGTTAAGATACCGACCTACCACGCCAGTGTCACGGATTCGAATCCCATGTAGGATAACACTTTGTGCTATCCGTAAATAGTTATTCTGAATCTGGATATAATTTAGTCCGTTAATATGTATGTAACTGGGTGTTTATCTTTAAAAAAAAGTGCTCTATAGTTAACACACACAATGTTATTTTTGTGCTATAAACTGTAAAAAACTGCTTGGGAATTTTTTCATCAAAATAATTACTTAGAATTACCATTCAACACTTAGTACAAATAGTTTAAGGGGCTATTAAAAGAAATATAATCAACACTATTACTTATATAGAAGTTAATAATAAAAATATCCCTTGTCGTAACAGCGTAAGAATGCAATTCACCTCGTGTCCGTCGCTTCCGTAAAAAGTGACTAAATGATTATAGTATGCAGATATCATCGATAAAAACTCAAAATGAAACCCTATACCAAAACGTCTGACCAAAATGGTATAGTAGGTCAAATTCACTCCCACAATGGAGTAGACCCGAGCCCAACAATAGGTATATAAAGGCTGAGATGATAATAATGAATGATAAAAAATAGAAAACAACTTATCCCTTGCATTTCAATGAAAGTATAAATTGCAAGTAAGAAAAAAAAACAAAAAAAAAGAGTGTATGTACAAAGTACGCATATCAGAAGTGAAACTCCTTTATCCGTTATCCTTTTTCTCATTCTCTCACCGGCTGAATCCTATACATTTACGTGTTTATGTCTCTATAGACTCGCTTTTTCGTTTCATCGAGTTTGAAATCACAACGATTCTAAAGAAATTTCACTTCAAAAATTAATAGAGGCGAGCTTTGAGCATCTCAGTCCAAAACTAAAGACAGTAAGGAAACATTTTTCAAATGAACCTCACATTTTTCTAAAGAAATGAGCCAATTCAGTTAATTGTGACATCAAAGTTCTTCCAATTGATGTGCTTGTCATACTGTCAAGTAAAATACGACTGTCGTTGATTATTTTGGTTTCATAATACTGGACTATATTCAAAATCTTTGTATTAAATCTAAGCGGGACAGTTTTAATGGTTAAAACATCTGTTGTAAGATTTGACTGTTAAAAAACAGATGGTTGTTGATTCTAATTTCAATAGTAGATTTATAGTTGGTTGGAACTATTGTAAACTAAGGCAGTAAATCTTTTTATATGTCTCTTCATGCTAATAATTTTAGGACAAAAATACGTGTTTATACATTATTAAGATTAAAAATCTAGATGGTTTTAGAAAAATCATGTAATCATAGATTTTTGAACAGATTTTGTTAATGATGATTTTTTAAAAGTCACTGAAGATTTTTTTCATAGTTTTTTGCCATATAAAAGACCATTTTTAATGTGTTTTAAGAATTCACCTCACCTCGTCTCTTACCCATCTCCACCATAATTTACACACATACTGTTATTTTTGTGCGCCATAAACTGTAAAAAACGGTTCGCATATGTTTTCATCAAAATAATTATTTGGATTAACTATTCAAAGTTTAATGACAACATCTTAGGGATTATTAATAGAAATATAACCAATACGAAACCATTTTTTAAATAGAAGATAGTGATAAAACATTTTCCTTATGGTAACCGAGTAAGAATACAATTAACTTTTTGCTCATGGGTTTCGTAAAAAACGACTAAGAGATATAATATACAGATAACATAGATTCAAGAGAAGGAAAACTCGAAATGAAACCTATAACCAGCGCAGTGTAGTAGGTCAATTGCCCTTCTATAGTGGAGAAGGCTGGAGCCCAACTGTGGGGCATATAAGGGACCTTAGTTTAAAATAACATTTAAATCAATTTATTAGTTGCGCAGTGAAATAATAACAAATAACTATATATGTCAATAGATGTACCTATTGTCTATTTCATAAAATGCTTTTACGAATAAAACTAATGACCATTGAACGATGAAAAGCCATGATTGCGCTTATGCGAAACCGTGAGAACCAAAAGAAAGATTTACAAAAACATAAAACGTTAGAATCACCACATTTCATTTAAAGAAACCGTTTTGTTTAAATCAACGATATACCCGTTGAGAATCATTAAAATCAATGGTTGTTATAAACGTTGTTCCGAAAATACAATTTAACAAATGCAATACAATTTAACGGCGATAGAATTGTGAACTCTAAGAAGGTCAACGGTTTTTTATCTAAAACCGAGACTGTGGAATAAATATTTAAGAAAAAGCTGTCTCAAATCGCTACGTCTCAACAGTACCTAGATAATATATAATGGATAACCTAGAAAATGGATTATAATGTCCAAATTCAGATATTTTATTAATCATTTCAGCTCATATACGTCCTAATGTTGGGCTCACGCCTCTTTCACGATACAAGAGAAATTGATTTTACTATATACCATGATTGTTAGACAGGTTGGTAGAGGATTTTATTTGGCGTTTTCCTTATCTTGCATAGATGTTATATGCGTATTATATCTCTTAATCGTCTTTTACGACATCCACGGGCAAGATAGGGAGTGGTGTGTTGTATTCTTACTCCGTCACCACACGGAGAAAATGAATTTTAACGTCCAAATTCGACACTTGTTTAATCATTATCATCATCTCAGCCCATATAAGACCCACTGTTAGGTTAGGTTAGGTTAGGGCTTCCTCCACAATGAAAAGAACATTATCTTTACTATATTATGCTGATCAGATAGGTTGGTATAGAGTTTTATTTGAAGATTTTCTTCTCTTGCATAGATGTTATATCCGTAATATATCTCTTAGTCGTCTTTTACGACATCCATAGGTAAGGTAGAGTATGGTGAATTATACTTATTATTACTCGGTCACAACACAGATACTTGGTTAATAGCTTGAAACAATTTCATTCTTTTTTTGTTCGTCATAATGCCATCAAATTGAAAAGCTATACGTGATGAATATGGACGGCACGACATAAGTAGGATAGACAGGCGTGGTAGGCGTTGCAGGAGTGGTAGGACCACACTGTCGACAGTTATCTGTCTACAGCCGCGGGCCGGTCCGTCCGGGGCAGTACCATGCTCTCGCAGAAAATCGACGTCTGAGTAGTAGCAATTTGTTACTGCGCTTCGTTCGGTGAGCGAGAGAGCCGGAAGCCCAACTTTCTGAGGGTGATTGCGTGTGGAAGGTTTTGGTGGTGCCCTTGGTATCATCGAGCCTCAATGCACGCATTCTCACTCCCTTCGCTTTCTTCGCGGTAGGCAACGGCCTTGTAAAGGTCCATGGGCGGCAGCAACACTTACCATCAGGTACGCCTGATGGTAAGTGTTGCTGCCGCTCGGTGGCAAACGAGCAAACAGTTTGCTCGTTTGCCACCGTTTACAATAAAAAAAAAAAAAGACATAGCAGCCCACATACGTCCCACTGTTGGGTTCGGGTGTTCTCCACAATGGGAGGGCATTTAACTTACTATACTGTGCCGGTCTGACATGTTGGTATAAGGTTTCATTTCGAGTTTTCCTTCTCTTGTACAGATCTTATGTGCATATTATATCCCTTAGTCGTCTTTTATGACATCCACGGGCAAGATAGGGAGTGGTGAATTGTAATCTTAATCCGTCACCACACTTTAGTTCAATATAATATTTACATTTTAAAAAGTATAATAATTTTATTTTATTATAGTTCATGTACATCCCACTGCTGGGCTCGAACTTCCTCTATAATGGGAGAGAAATTAACCTACTATACCACTTAATTAGAGGGGTTTTTAAATAACAACCAGCACACAACAGATTATTGTATTATGATAAAATTAAAAGTATTTGGTTTGAGTATTCAATACAAAATGCAATTTAATAAAAATCCCACGTTTAGAAATATCGATTATCGACTAAATTATATTCAGAGGCAAATTTTCTAAATTTGATAGAAAAATATTAAAAAATTTAAATCGTAATATCATATTTGCCGAGAGAACTCGTGCTCAATTATCATAGGAATACAATTATGAGCAATTTGATTATTATAACCTAAACAGAAATATATTCATCAACGTATTTCTATAACTATTAATAATTAATCATATATCTTTTCTACGGCATCATTAATATAAGATTGATTTCAATCAGTAATAAAATATGTTATTAACTATAGGATTGCGAAAACATTATACCTACTTATGCAATTTAGATCTAAAACATAGAATTCAATACATTCATGTTTCTGTGTAGGGACACGAAAAAAGTATCGATACTTTTAGGTATCGAGTACTTTTGTTTCGATACCGATACTTTTGTACTCGATACTTTGCTTTCGATAATTTTACTCAATGAGTACTTTTTGGCAGGTATCGTATCGAATAAATAGTATCCATGTTAAATTTTACCTTACAGCTTATAGTTATGGTAACGCCATCTAGTTCAAAGGTAATGAACCTTCTAAAATGTGACTCGCAATGTTTTAATCAGTTCACAGACGATCAAATTCCCTAAAAAAAGCTCATCACGAAAGATTCCGGGCAAAGTACTCAGTACTCGATACTTAGGGGTATCGATACTTTATTGAGTACGATATTTTTTCTTCGATACTACTCATGAGTACAGTATCGATACTTTCTGTTCGATATCGTGTCCCTATTCCTGTGTGATGATGTCGTAAAAGATACTACATCGTCATTATCATCGCAACCCACATACGTCCCACTGTTGGGCTCGGGCCTCCTCCACAATGGGAGGGAATTTGACCTACTATATCATGCTGGTCAAACATATTAGTATAGGGTTTCAAAACGCAAAATTATATGGCCGTAACATTTTCAACATTTCGATTAGAATTAAATTTAGGATTCAACTATAATAATCCACTTCGTCTTATATTAAAAATCATATACCTATGTATCATCCTTAGAATAATAACGTATAGAAGGATAGTGTCAATACTTCGAACTTTCAAAATTTGAATCTAAAAATACTAATGGCGCGCAGACGATTACACACGCAAACCACTATACAAATTATGAAATCAAATTTTGTTTTTATTAACATAAATCGTCGAAATAATTTTAAACGTAATGTTAAAAACCTTTTTAAGTTTTTCAAATGTGTTGTGACACTATTTGAATGTACAAACCGCCATAATTATCAATTTATTTTTTAAGAGTTGCGTACGTACGTGCAGTAGGTACAATGACTTGTACATTACGGCACGGTTCCGGCGTAAGCTCCATTAGGCTCCAATTGAAATGCTTCACTTTTTGTGCGCGGACTTACCTTCTATAGGTATCATCATTATTCTAAGGTATCATCATTATTTTCATCTGGACTCAAATACCACCCACTGTTGGGCTCGAGCCTCCTCCACAATAGGAGGGAAATTCACACATTATACCACACTGGTCATCCGTGTTGGTATAGGGTTTTATTTCGAGTTTTCTTTCTCTCGCACAGATGTTATGTGCATATTATATCCCATAGTCGTCTTTTACGACATCCACGGCCAAGATAGGGAGTGGTGAATTGTATTATTACTCCGTCACCACACGGCATTTACGCATTAAATACGGCAATCAAATTAAATACACGCTATCTTCATCATAATCAACTTTAGGTATTATTTTCAATAAAGACTTGCGTTTTTTTTTTTTTCAATAAAGGTTTTGGAGTGAGTGGTGAATTGTATTCTTACTCCATCGACACATGGAAAACGAAACCCGCTATTATACAGAAAATAATGATGTTACTAGGAAAAAATATGTCAATATATTGGAAATAAAATTGTCGTTTGCATTTCTGACGCTATTATAAATCCTTTACTGGCAATATCAAACGTAAATTTGTTATTGCTATTTCACTGCCGCATGCAAATTAATTGGCAATCGTTGTGAAAGGGATACCTAATGCTCCCCTAACGAGCAGATTAATTCTTTGAGTAGGGTTACACTGAAGTGTATACGAATGACGTACGATTTTAATAAGCAGACAGAATACTAGGTATAGCAGGCTATTGGCAAATATAAAAATTATCTTTAGTTTTCGTATGTATAAATATTTTATTATTGTTTTTTTTTTGTAAATAAAACATTATTACAAATTTCATATGGATTCGTCCGTCCACCCAGCCAGTCCGCCCGTGAACATGAATGCTGTAATTCGAAACATTGGGTAAACAAAAATCAAATACAAACGCGATAAAATCTGTAAAATAGTTTAATTTATAACGTGTAATACTTGCCGTTTCTAGGTAATCACTATACATAGCGAAATGTGGCATGTTCTCATCCCTGACATAAACAATAGGCTCGCGCCCGTTATCCCACCAGGATTTATCTATAATTCCCGCACCAAAGGCATACCCAATCATCTCTGACTGGGTGATATTCTCCGAACCATATACCCTACCCGCCCCTGCTTCTTGTAGGCCCTCTAGCATAGGCTTTCTAAAATTCCATGAGACGCAGTGCGCATCAAAGCTGGATAAATCCGTAGAGGTTTCCACTAGAACGTATGGTATCCATATTATCGAAAACTCTTATACCGGTTGAGGCGGAACTGCCGGTCGTGACGTGGGAAGGATCGATAGGCTTGCTGATAAATCCACCTCCCTTACCTCTTGTTGATGCGTAATCGACTATGTGCGAGACAGTTGCAATTTGCGCGCATAATGTAGGCAAAGGTATTACATATATAGCCTGTGTGGCCTTATATGGCACGTCCCGGAAGCCAACGCTCCCAGGATTCGCTATGCTGGTGCGAACGCTCAACCGTGAACGAGTAAAGGCTTTTGGACCCATGAAGACTGCCGCTTTCTTTGAAACGCGTACAGTCTTGGCCTGTCCGTTGATGAATATTTTCGCTTTGATGCCGCTTATACCTGCACTTGTGGATTTCCAGCTTGCGATACAGGTAGACGGTGAAACGGGAACCCGTAGTGCGATCTCATCAAGTATAGCATTCAAGTGAATATTCTTCTCGAAGAAGCCCTCCTCCGTGGAGATCCATATACCTACTGACCTATGGATTCACCAATGAAAAGCGAAGATCGCAAATATTCAGGCAACATTCGATTATATTTTGAATGTTATAAAATAACTTAACATCTTCTAAGACTCAATTATCGCCTCGCCGTATTCGGTAAGAAGATCCCCCACTTTTTAGCACCAAACCAGTAATGTATTGAAGCTCTTTCAATATGCCGCCCATCAGTGCGCTGTAGAAATTGAACCATTCTACACCCTTGAATAGTCCGAATGTCATAGTCTCACTCATTCTGCCAATGAAGAACTAATGGAAACCATGGTCTGGATCAATTCGGTATGTGTCTAAGAAGTCTCGTCTCGTCTTGGATTTGGCGTCGTCCGACTCGCGTGTCATAAGCATTCGCGATATAATGCAAAATCCGCACGTATGTGATATTTGTCGATGACAGACACCCAGTAACTTTCAGCATAGTTTTTTGTGTGTGTCACTTAGTTGTTAGCCTCAGATGGCTGTGGCAACTTTACCCGGACTGGTGGGTGAGCGCTAAGGGCTCTCAACTCGTTTAAAGTTAAGTTCAGCATACTTCATCCGAAATTCCTTTATATAGGGTTGTGATATATGGACGTACACCTGCTCAAATTTCAGGAAGACATCTTCGATGTCCTCCATTAGAGCATCCATTTCGGCGATGTGACTACACGCACTCGTAGCCAAGTCAAGCCTCCATTTCGCCCGAGCAACTGCAGTTCGAACGCGACTGCATAGCAAACGATCCATTGCACAATATTCAACCATTATTGTAATACTCGCGTAAACATCAGAAATCGTTATTACATATTTTTATAATATATAAAATCTTGTTTTTGTTCTTTATTTAACACATATGTCGTAAAAACCGTTTGAGGCACTTGCCTACTAATTCTGGCCATTATAGCATTTTTGCACCTTAAGAGGCTTTTTTCAACTGAGGAGATTGAAAATTGATCACGCGTTTTTTGGGTAAGCGCTCCGCGTTTATGTTTCAGTATAATATTAATCAGTGCGACGAAATAAAAGCTGTTAATATATGTGGAGTCGGCGTCCAAAATCCGTGCTAGTTTTGGAAAATTTCTTTAATAATATTTTCTCCACTAATCCTGTATTGTAAATAAAACTACTTTACGGATTTTATCGCGTTTGTATTTGATTTTTGATTACTAATCATAAACGGGGGAAATTCCTGTGGGGATACCGGGATAAAATATAGCCTATGTTATTCCCTCATATTATAGCTTTCCATTGATAAAAGAATTTTTGAAATAGGTCTAGTAGTTTCGGAGCCTAATCAATACAAACAACTCTTTCCTCTTTATAATATTAGTATAGACGTGTAATACTTGCGTAAACATCAGAAATAATCCTGGATTCCTTCACGTAATTTCATCTGTAGTAAACTTTTGCCATCAATGAAGTATCATGTAGTATTTATCAGATAAAATAACAGGCTAATCTTATTTATTGGTCATAATTTATTTCACCTAATAATATTTTATATACATATATCTCCGGGTGGTGACGGAGTAAGAATACAATTCTTGTCCGTGGGGGCCGTAAACGACTAAGGGATATGAGAAGCGTGTAACATATATGCAAGATGCAGCATCTATGATCATGAGAATATCCCTTAGTCGTCTTTTATGATACCCACGGGTAAAAAGGGGGTAGTAAACAATATTCTTACTCCGTCACCACACGGAAAAGGAACAACAACTTGTAAAATCTTTTTAAACTCCTTTTCAATTTATGCTATTCTATAATAATTGCAATATTTATAATCTATATTAAAACTGCGAATCATTATCGTCGTGGTAAATATAAAGTAATATATATAATAATAAACAATTATCCTATATGTAAACAAGCTTTAAACACCATTATCCTATTTGTAAACAAGCCGTAAAATCCATTATCTTATTTGTAAATAAGCTGTAAAATTCATTGTCCAATTTGTAAACATTCATTAAATATTATCAACAGCGTTATATGAGTGCGTAATATCTCGATTAGAAATCATCAGGTTTTCGATACTCGGTCGGTCGGTCGAAGAGAGGGTACTACTCCTCAGGGGTATTCCGTCGGGCCGCCACTAACGACAAGGCATCCTGCACCGGTGGTCGGACCGACGACGAAGGCGACGTGTCACGGGTGGATTACAGGTGGGCATGCTTACGCCCCTCTGTCGCCCCGGACGAAGCCGGGTGACGGGTGCGCCGACAGTAGAAAAAAAAAGGGTGCTCGGTCGAGTCGGTTGACTGAACTCAGAAGTGAAACAACAAAGCGGATAGCGATTCTAGTAACAATTGTCAAATCAATTTAGATTATTCAGTCTTTAAGGAAGATAATCGCCAAGTCGATTATTTGCCATCGATATATTTTGAAACTCAACCGCAATAAAAAAAATCATTTTTCTTAGTATGCTCTATCAATAGTTTTCAATTAGTTGTGCTGTGTACTTAGTATAATATGACGAATGTTATTAAAATGATGACCTCATTTGTAGAATCTCGAAAGAAAAATCAGTCCGCTAGTTTATAATGAGAAAACATAATTTTTATATTTACATGTTAAGATGTTTCCCGAACAAAAATATCTTTCGAATTATGTTATGAATTTTGATTAATTTTATAAATTATATGATATATTGTGTATGTGTAAACAACAGTGCCAGATTAAAAAAAAATAACATACTTGATCTCATTTTTAAAAGGTTTCGGCGGGAATATGGAAATGTCATCGCGCTCTTGAATTATATTCATTTTTTAGTGTTTTATAATGTTATATTGAATCATTTTGCTGATATTTTATATAATATGATATAGTTAAAGTGCTGAAGCGTGGTGAATGTGATATAAGAGTGATTTACGTGTATTTTCATATTTTATCGAAATTCCCAGAGAAATAATTTAATTTGGTTTTCAGCGCCCAATTAATGGTAACGGCTTGACTTACTGACAGACAATGACTATTAATAAGCAATCCTAAATTAAGAAGTGTTAAATAATATATGAAGAAAATTGTATAAGACTTAGTCTGTATGGGCTGTGTTCCCTTTGCTTGTCCGAATGGCCAAACAGAAGCAAAAAAAACAATATTGCATATAAATAGACATGACTCGTATTACATATTTAGTAAATTTATTATGTAATTGTAAACATAATAATTACAAATGGTGCAAAGGAAAAACTAATTGTAAATTTTCTATTTATTATTACATAGTGAATCTGAATTATTACATAAATATGTCGATTATTTTCAAAAATTTTTTTAATAAAATTATAATTTCAAAACATAATAAATGATCTTTATAAATAAAAGAAAATGTCCGTTATTTAATTGTATATAAGACTATCATTCTCTACGTGATAAAATCCGGAACACGGAAATCCGTAGAAGAACGGGTGTAACCGACATAGCCCGCAGAATTAGCACGTTGAAATGGCAATGGGCAGGCCACATCGCTCGTCGAACCGACAACCGTTGGTGAAGAAAGGTTCTTGAGTGGCGACCACGAATCGCACGGCGCAGCGTAGGACGAAATTAGGTGGACTGACGACATTCTCAAAGTCGCAGGGAACCGTTGGATGCAAGTGGCGCAGGACCGTTCCGAGAGGCATTCTCGTGGGGAGGCCTATGTCCAGCAGTGGACGTCTATAGGCTGATGGATGGATGGATGGATGGATGGAAGATTATCAGTATGTTTAAAATAAAAATTAACTAAAATATTAATATGCTTCTAAATAAATAATCACAATGTATTTTTATTTAATTTTCGAAATACCTCATATAAATTTATTTACGAAATGTGTTAATTTTGTTTGGGAAACGTCTTAAAACAATTGATATTATGTAAGCCTAAATTATATATCTGAAGAAATTCCTTTTACGATAATTGTTAGTTATAAATTTTTAATCAATCTAGTGACTCAACATTAAGGGTAACAATCCTATGACACGTGCCTGATATTGTCAATGTTATCGAAATTTTAATGAATATTTTTTTCATTATTTGTAAAATTTCGATTAAATTGATACATGGAATATTTGTTTGCTCAGTAAAGGTTGTAAAAATAAATGTTTCGTGGCCGGTTTTGTGCTTATGGAATATTGGTTCTTATATCGTAAGGTAAATAAATATATTGCAAGACTCGACAAAAGGAAATCGATAAATATAAAAAAAATACAATTAATTTGTCAATAAAATACTATTAAAGTATTGCAATAATTTATCTACCTGTGAATTTGTATTTCTTTTTTTGTAATAAGAAATTTCTCATTTTTATTAAGAAATATTCGCATTGGTGCTACTAGTGATTGCTAATATAGTTTATTTTTAATTTTTGTATGTACTTATTTTGACATTTTATAAGTTTTTTTAACAATGTACTTAATTTTTTTATTAGCGACAAACATTATAGAAATATATAAAATTGTAAAGCTTCAGCTACCTCTTACTGTTCTAAAGGTATTTTTATAACTAATCTTAGTATTAGTGATATAAACTCTGAAATATTGAGTCACTGGATTGGTCGTTGTGATTTCCTAAAACGTAAAAAAAGTTAATCAAAATCTACCAATTTTGTAACAAAAATTTATACTATTCATAAGCGATGAGAGTTGTCAGACGATGGGTTCTTTTGCTATTATGGGAACAAAATTAAAAAATGTTAAAAGAAATGTTTTAATTTTTTTTATATTTTCTGTAAATTGGTTGTATTATATTGGATAAATTTTATTTCCTTTTAAATAGCTATGGAACCCAAAATACTTAATAGGTTGTAGGGACGACATTACTGTTAGTGTACTATATGGTATTTTTTGCAGCTGTATGTTAATTAATGCTGTAATTTATAAAAAAAAAGAAAATACGCGGCCATAATGTCTCTGGTTTGATTTGAAAAAAGATTTTGTAAATTTCTTTGGTGATAGCGGAGGTATGCAGTTTTGGAGATTGTAGATTATTTTTTTATTTACAATTTGTAAATTTGATTTAATAACTATATTTATTCGAATCTAAATTATTTTACCAATGAAAAAAATGAACGTTAACATAAATTTAAAAATAATACCTCTGTCTACCTACCTGATTGATGGGACGAATAGTAATAAATAAATTGTTATCTAAATTGGTTAGTCCTGTTTGAACTGATATTAAAAAAAAGTTAATTGTGCCGCCAAAACTAAGCCGCCATATTGGATTTTTTTGCTCTATATCAAATAGCTCAACATAAATTATATTGCACAATATTTACAAATTATTAGCCTAGTTTTAACTGCACAATAAACTAAATTTAGTCTTTCAGGACTATAAGACTGCGGACTCGAAGCTGAAGTGACTGAATATGCCTTATAAGCTTACAAAATTATCTTGGAAAGAGATGGAAATTGACTTCTCTTTCTAACTTTCCTTGTTTTGACTTATCTTTTGATGGGTTCGATAAATAGTTGGCAACGATTAGCAGTATAGCGTTTTAGTAACTTTCGTTTCGAGTTTGTCGAGTCTGGGTGAGATTGTAAAAATAGTTATGGGGAGTTCGAAAAATAAATGTACCTACTAAGTATTTGGTAATAACCTGTAAATATGTTATTAAAAATAAGCGTAGTCCCTGTAGGTATCTATTTATTTCTACGATTTCGGGCCTTTGTTGAAATCCAAAGTTTTTAATTTATTTTTCGACCAATAAATGTTGGAGAGAACTATTGATATGTTTTATTTCAAATCTATAAATTTAAGTAAAACTCACACGTGTGGTGACGGAATAAGAATACAATTCACCATCCCTCCTCTTGCCCATGGATGTCATAAAAGACGACCAAGTGAACAAATATGTATATAATATCTATACAAGAGAAGAAAAACTTGGAATTCCCAGAGAAATCATTTAATTTGGTTTTCAGCGCCCAATTTATGGTAACGACTTGACTTACTGACAAACAATGACTATTAAAAGTGAAGTGTGAATGAAGAAGTGCAATCCTAAATGAAGAAGTGTTAAATAATATATAAAGAAAATTGTATAAGGCTTGGCTGTATTGGGGAACACAGCTCGTGTTCCCTTTGCTTGTCCGAATGGCCAAACAGAAGCAAAAAAAAAACATTATTATATATAAATAGACATGACTCGTATTACGTAATTAGTAAACTTATTACGTAATTGTAAACATAATAATTACAGAATGAAACATTATACCAACAGGTCTGACCAGCATGGTATAGTAGATTAATTTCTCTCCTATCGTAGAGGAGGCTCGACTAACCCAAAGTATGAAGTAATATGACAAGTATATCAAGCCTGTGCTTGTCTGCGGGTAGCGTGATCGGGGATTAGTCCGTCACCCGCCGAGAGGCCGACGGCGTGAGGAAAGACCGACGTCCTCTCATTTCGTCGTGTCGACTACTGATGACGAGTAACCCTGCTCCGGTGGTCGGCCCAACGACGAAGGCGACGTCGTGTTCGGGTGGGTTGCGGGTGTTGCGTGCTTACGCCCCTCTGTCGCCCCGGACGGAGTGGGGCGAGGAGCGCGGCGACCGCAGCCCGCCCCAAAAAAAAAAGCCTGTGCTTGTTGTTAAAATCTTTATTAAACTGATGAGTTTCCATGTCAGTATGATTCATATTAGCTATGTAGTGAGACCGCGTGAGGAAAGACCGACGTGGACGTCGGTCGATGGGAGAGTACTCCTCAGGGGGTATTCCGTTGGACCGGCTACTGACGACAAGTAACCCTACTCCGGTGGTCGGTCCAACGACGAAGGCGACGTGGTGTTCGGGTGGGTTGCGGGTGTGCGTGCTTACGCCCCTCTGTCGCCCCGGACGGAGTGGTGCGAGGAGTGCGCCGACAGCAACACACCCCAAAAAAAAATCCATGTACTGAGGAGCTTATAGAGCACCCCGTTTTTCGACAGATCGTGTAATTAGTTACATCTAGCGCAGACTACCAGGGATGACGGAATGGCGAACTGTGACCCCATGACCTATTACACCTCAGTTCCCATTAAGCGAGTTAGTGGGATGACTTGATTTTGATAGACTGGCGACTAAGTTACTCTATTGGGTGCTTAAGGTTTTCGTCATCCCCGCAACAAAGTGCCGTGACGTGGCCCTCAACTGGTCAGTCTCTTTGTGGTGAACTCATCCTTATTATGCCCACCCGTGACAAGAAAATATTACACCTACCATTAACGCGGGTATCATACCTATAGGAGCAGATCAACAGGTAAGCATTTCATAGTATTTAGGTCTATCCGTATCCGTGACAGAGTAAGAATATAATTCAACACCCTCTTTCTTGCCTGTGGGTATCGTAAAAGAAGACTAATTATTGGAGATGAAATCTATGCAAGAGAAACTCGAAATAAAACCATATACCACCCCGTTTTTCCGTCGGGCCGACCACTGACGACAAGTCACCCTGCTCGGGTGGTCGGCCCAATAACGAGGTGACATTCCCGCGCGCCGTCCTTCCAACGCCCCGGACGGAATGGACCGCGCGTGCGCTTACCATAGCCCACCCATAAAAAAAAATATACCAACCCGTTTGACCAACGAGGTAGGTACAGTAGGTCAATTTCCCTCCCTTTGTGGAGGTGGCTCAAGCCTAGCCGTGGGACGTATATGAGCTGTGATGATGACGAGGTCTAGATTTTTTGCTGTTGGTGGCAAACCAGCAAACAGTGCACCTGATGCTAAGCGATACTGCCGTTCATGAATCTTTGTTAAGTCACTATCTACCGTGAAGAAAATGAAGGGAGTGTGGCTAAAGGCATCACCAAAACCCACCCTCAGAAAGATCTAGGCTGATGATGATGTAGAATCTATTCCTTATTATATCTTGAACGTCGTGGTGCATCTTTCGGTAAGCAGGAAACGCGGTTTTCCACTTTTGATATTATTAAAACAATGGCAGTTATCACATTTACTATCATTACTACAATTGGCGTATTGTTAAAGTTCTAAATTTCCGTATGATGGTTTGAAAATACAATTCACCGTTCTCTTTCTTGTACGTGGGTATCGTAAAAGAGGACTAAGGGATAAAAACACATATGATATCTATGGAAGAAGGAAATTTCTCAATAGAACTTTATGCCAACCCGTCTGACCAGCGTGGTATAGTAAGTAAATTTTTCTATTGTGGAAGAGGCTCAGCCCCTGCGAACTGGAAAAAAAATAACTAACAAAATTTTATTTACTTTTTCACTTAAATGACGATGTTATTTATGCTGCGATGCTTTAGACGTCTAACTAAAAGGACCAATTTATAGATTTTTATTTACATAAAAAAATGTGTGACTAAAATTACAATAAAAAGTTATTATTATTTAAAAAAATATTGCCAAACATAAAAAAATCTGATGAGCACTAAGAACTAAAATAAATTATTGATAAAATTTTATTTCCATAAATTATTAAATAAAAAAAATATCCCTGGTAAGTTAAATAAAAATGATATAATTAAAAAAAAAATTGTTAACAAGAACGTTTAAATAAAAGTTTCAACATAAATGAATGTGAACGTTCAATTATATTATCATTAATTTATAGCGTTTGATGTCAAAAAAGTTATGGTTACCGTGAAATGTCCCCTGAATCATTCATGGTGGAGCATGTAACTGAATTAAATAAATATATAATTGTATTAGATGTGTGTCTTCTGAATTCTGTGACCGAGTATTATTTATTTATTTTATTTGAAAAAGCCAGCTGAATGCGAGTCGCAGTTGCGCCCGAAGGGTTCCGTAGACCGTATCATTACCTACATATAAAAAAAATAGGCAAAATGGCGTTTTTTGTATGGGAGCCTCTCTTAAATATTTATTTTATTTTGTTTAGAGTATTTGTTGTTATAGCGGCAACAGAAATACATAATTTGTAAAAATGTCTAGCTATCACAGTTCTTTAGATACAGCCTGGTGATAGACAGACGAACGGACAGACAGCGAAGTCTTAGTAATAGGGTCCTGTTTTTACCCTTTGAGTACGGAACCCTAAAAAGACAACACTCTGCCCTAAGAATTCTTGTGTTGCGGGGGACTTTACAAACATATAATTAACGGACACAAATTACATCCGGACTCAGAACAACAATTTGTGAATCGCACAAAGTGTTGTCCTGCGTGGGATTCGAACCCGTGACACTGGCATCGCGATGCCAGGAGTCACGCTCCAGACTGTCCAGCATTTTCTGTTGACTCACGTCCTTGGCATGATGGAGGGCAAGCCTGAAAGTAGAATGATCGCCCCAATAGCAATGTGGAGGGAATACGGTAGTTTATGGGTCCGCACGCTGCTCATCCGTCATCCCGGACAGATTGGACGGGATGTGTCCATACCACAACCTAGCACCTACAAAAAAGGTTACAATATGGCGATCTTATTTACTGAGCGATCTCCCTTTGGCTTTAAACCACTTTAACACCTCTTGATAACGATTATTTACTTTCAGATCTTTTATTTCTTCTGCTCTTCATCTTCTCAATCCATATACTTTCCACTATCAGACCTCTCTATGAGCTCTGAGAGGCTTTGAGAGCTCTGAGAGCTCTATGAGCTATGAACTATGAGCCTCTTCCAAATTGGGAGAAAAATTTACATATTATATCTAACTAGTCAAACGGGTTATATTTTGAATCATCCATCCATCAGCCTACAGACGTCCACTGCTGGATATAGGCCTCCCCATAAGAATGCCGCTCGGAACGGTCCTGCGTCACTTGCGTCCAACAGTTCTTTGCGACTTTGAGAATGTCATCAGTCCACCTAGTAGGGGGTCGTCCTACGCTGCGTCGTCCGATTCGTGGTCGCCACTCAAGAACCTTTCTTCCCCAACGGTTGTCGGTTCAACGAGCGATGTGGCCTGCCCATTGCCATTTTAACGTGCTAATATTATATTACATAGATGATATGCATATTATATCCCTTTTATTTTGGGTGGGCTAGGGTAGATGCACTCCTCGTCCGCTTCGTCCGGGGCGACAGAGGCGTAAGCACACACCCGTAACCCGTAAGACCACCGGAGCAGGTGACTTGACGTCAGTGGTCGGCCCGACGGAATACCCCAGGAGGAGTACCCTTTCCTCGACCGACGTCTTCCCCTCGGGCAGGATGTCGGTCTGGCATATTATATCCCTTAGTCGTATTTCACGATACCTACCCACAGGCAAGAGCGCGAATTTTATTCTTACTCCGTCACTATACGGACGATTTAAAAGAACAAAGGCGTAAAAATACTTAAAACTATTATTTCATTTCCTGCTCTCAAAAAAGTATTGATCAATAAAAAATAAAAGAAGAAACAAAACGAACAGGTATTTCGTGAAACAGTCTCGTAATTAATTGCGCATAGTATTCAGTTCGATTCCAGTTACGTGCATGCAAAACTATTAACTTTTTTACGTCGCGTTACTCAATTTTTCGGTTTGTAACTAAGGCTTGAAATAACGAAGTAGGTAAATGTAATTGTTGTTTTTTATTATTCATTTCCTATTATACAATAGTCTATGGCGTTCAATCTTCTTTTTTTAGATAAAGCTTTATGCTGATAGACAGCGGTATATGTATTGATGAGACAAGAAATACCTTGACTCAGTAAAATGCCAATTTAACCAAGGTCATTAAGATTTTTTTTTTATTTTATTTATTGCAAACGGTGACGAAGAAGCGAGCAGTATACCTGGTTGTAAGTATTGCTGCTGCTCATGGACCTTTACAATACCAGGGGCACAGCTAGGCCGCTGCCTACCGCGAAGAGAGTGGAGGGAGTGTGAATGCGTGCAATGAGTTTCAGTGACACTAAAGGCATCATTATAACTCAATAGGTACACGCTGCTTCTTCTTCTTTTTCTTTTTTGTCTTGGCAATCAGCTACAATTACGAGCCATTTTTGCCACTGTCGAGTTATAATTACCTTTTCAAGTTCTCAGTGTCTTCATGTCAGTAATAGTCTGTCAGTAAGTCAAAGTGTCGCCCTCAACAGTGTAATGGCCACTGTTAAGGGTATCTTCTGAGAATTTTGGTGGAAATACAAAGGTATGTATAGCAATTTTATATCATATTCACTACACCTCAGCAGTTCTGTCGCTATAGCTATACCAATAAATAAAATTGGAGTGTCTGTTTGTAATGTCAAAATAATAGGCTTTTTTCATGCTCACACGGTTATTTGCACGACACCTATGCCTAAAATAGCAATTAAAAAATTTTTGTCTGTCTGGCTGTCTGTTTGTTCCGGGTAATCTTCAAAACGGCTGGACCGATTTAAAAAAATCTTTCACCAATGGAAAGCTATAATATCAAGGCGTAAACTAAGCTATATTTTATCCCGGTATTCCCACGGGAACGGGAATTACGCGGGTAAAACGACTATAACCTATAACCGAAGCGAAGCGAGGACGAGTTGCTAGTCTATACCAATAAATAAAATTGGAGTGTCTGTTTGTAATGTCAAAATAATAGGCTTTTTTCATGCTCACACGGTTATTTGCACGACACCTATGCCTAAAATATCAATTAAAAAATTTTTGTCTGTCTGTCTGTCTGTCTGTCTGTTTGTTCCGGGTAATCTTCAAAACGGCTGGACCGATTTCAAAAATTCTTTCACCAATGGAAAGCTATAATATCAGGGCGTAAACTAGGCTATATTTTATCCCGGTATTTCCACGGGAACGGGAACTACGCGGGTAAAACAACTATAACCTATAACCGAAGCGAAGCGAGGGCGGATTGCTAGTATTACATAAAATGCCATCAAGATTATTTAACATAACACGTTAAAACACTAAGATATTGAATATAATACAAGAACACCACATGACACTTCAGATTCCCGCCAAAAACTCCTACACGCTGCTTCTTCTTCTTCTTCTTTTTTGTCTTGGCAATCAGCTACAAATACGAGCCATCTTTGCCAGTGTCGAGTTATAATTATCTTTTCAAGTTCTCAGTTTCTTCATGTCAATAAGGGTCTGTCAGTAAGTCAAAGTGTCGCCCTCAAGAGTGTAATGGCCACTGTTAAGGGTATCTTCTGAGAATTTTGGTGGAAATACAAAGGTATGTATAGCAGTTTTATATCATATTCACTACACCTCAGCAGTTTTGCCACTATATATTACATATAATGCCATCAAAATTATTTAATATAACACGTTAAAACACTAAGATATTGAATATAATACAAGAACACCACATGACACTTCAGATTCCCGCCAAAAACTCCTACACGCTGCTTTCTGCTCAGTGCTCACTGAGCACTGCTCAGTGTGGTACTACCCCGGACGGACCGGCCCGCGGCTGTAGACAACATCTGGACATAATTTGTATCCGTTAATTATATTTTTAAAGTCTTATACGATTTTTCGTGTGGTGACGGAGTAGGAATAAAGTTCACAAGGCGCTCTCTTACTCGTGGGTATTGTAGATGACTAAAGGATATGATGCGCAGATAATATCTATGCAAGAGAAGGAAGCCTCGTCATAAAACCCTATAAAAACATGTTTGACCAGCGCGGTGTAGGTTGATTGTCCTTTGTGGAAGAGGACCGAGCTCATCAGTGGGATTTATATGGGCTGAGATGAAATGAGATGATGAAATTATTTTTTTTTTAATTGCAAACGGTGGCAAACGAGCAAACGGTACACCTGATGGTAAGTGTTGCTGCCGCTCATGGACCTTTATAAGGCCGCTGCCTACCGCGAAAAAAGTGAAGGAAGTGTGAATGCATGCATTGAGGCTGGGTGATACCAAAGGTACCACCAAAACCTTCCACACGCAAACACCCTCAGAAAATTTGGCTGCCGGCTCTCTCGCTCACCGAACGAAGCACAGTAACAAAATTGCTACTACTCAGACGTCGATTTTCTGCGAGAGTATGGTACTACCCCGGACGGACCGGCCCACGGCTGTAGAAAGATAACTGTCGACAGTGTGGTCCTACCACTCGGAAAAATGTCTTATTATCATCATCATCTCAACATATTTGCCCTACTGCTGGATGCGAGCCTCCTCCATAGCTAGGGAAAGAGAAGTCGATTTAAAATTCTATGCCACCACGTTTGACTAGCCCGGTATAGTTCAATTTCTCTTCTATAGTGGAGGAGACTTTTGTGGGCTGGAATGATGTTAATAAAAGTCTCATACGATAAGAGATCTATTTCTTTATCGATTATGTTGTTTAAAAATCGTCTACGTTTATAATAAATGATGAAAGAAAGTTTGTATATCGAAGATATTTGGGAAAACAATGTTATAAGTTGATAGAACACAATATTCAAAATATTATAAAAGGTATTATTAGCAATGCAAATCGTCGTATTGTGATATCAAATTTATAAAAAAGGTTGCTATTCCAAGTTAAAGTATACCTTAGAGAAAACATGACTGGAAATTGACCACTATGTAGCCCAATTCCTCACAGGCCATGAGAATTTTAGAAGCAAATTATTCTATTTCAAACCAGTAAATTCAGCATTTTGTCGATATTTCTGTCAATATTCGACCTCAAACTCCGATTTTCAACAAACTGCTTACCACGTCCTTTGGGAGTGTTTTCTCTGGCGTAAGCGGGGCCTCATGTGAAACAGTCTGCAAACCACGTCTGGGGTAGTATACTGTAAGGACCTTGTAGAAAATTTCCGTGCGTTCAGGCGTTTTTGCCATATCTACTATTTTAACCAATCCTTTTTTTTTTTGGGGTGGGCTGCGGTTGGCGCGCCCCTCGCACCACTCCGTCCGGGGCGACAGAGGGGCGTAAGCACGAAACACCCGCAACTCACCCGAAAACCACGTCGCCTTCGTCGTTGGGCCGACCACCGGAGCAGGGTTACTTGTCATCAGTGGTCGGCATTTTAACCAATCTTAAAGCTCACATATAGGTTCATTAAGTTTTGTTAAATCCGCGGTGCCGTACTGCTGCGCTTCACGCAGCTGTACGTAGTTCTTATTTAGTTGCTCTTTAGCCAATTTTTCTTCATGTCTCCCGTTTTGCATAAAAGGGAAGTGGAATCTTTCAACTCCTGTTTTTTTTTCTTTTCCATTTATATTTTTTGCAGGTGCCAAGGTTAGTTAAAACTTTTCCCGAAACTTCCTAAGAATCAAACCTCGGTGTCATATACGGAGACCATTGTGGATCTTGACTTACAGGAGTTGAAGTGGTGGGAATGTGTGGTAGGATTAGTCCCATAAAAATCCCTTTGTGGTAACAGCTTAAGAATAAAAGGAACTGTCGTCATCATCATCATCATTTTAACTCATTTACATCCTCCATTGTTGGCCTTGAGTGTTCACCACAATAGGAGGAAAATTAATCTATGCCACGGTGGTCAGTCGTGTCGGTTTTAATTTCAAGTTTAACTTCTCTTATATATGTTAAATGCATATTTAATCCCATAGTCGACTATTACGTAGGGATGTGACTTGAAGGGAAAAAAACGATTAATAAATAATCGATTTTTTTTTCTTTAAAATAAATCCCGGTTCTCGAGTGGCGACCACGTATCGGACGACGCAGTGTAGGACGCCCCCCCACTAGGCGGACCGATGACCTAGTGAAAGTTGCTGGGCATCGTTGGATGCAGGCGGCACAGGACCGCACATTGTGGCGCTACATGAGGGAGGCCTACGTCCAGCAGTGGACGGCAATAGGCTGAAATGATGAAAATAAATCCCTTTGCAAAAAAGTCGATTAATTATTTTTAATTTATCGATTATTTTATAATCGATTTTTTTGCTATTCATAGTTCTTTTTTAAAATTTTTCTCCACACAGGATTGCGATGACCTTTTTTTTCGTGATATCGTGATGACCTTTTTTTAGGAAATCTGTCAGTCATTTTATATATATAAAACTTTAAATTTAAACGAAAACGCGAATACTAAAGTAATCGATTAATTTTAATATAAAAAAATCGATTCCTTTTAAATGGTTTTTGTTATTTAGATAATTGATTATTAAAATCGATTATTAAAAAAATATAATCGATTAATATATAAATCGATTAATATAAAAATCGATTATTTTTTCACATCCCTACTATTACGACACACGTCCCAAAGAAGGGGTGGAGTGGAGAACTGTATTCTTACTCCCTACTCTACCATCAAAGAAAAAAATAAAAAGGACAGCGGAACTCTTTTTAAAATTTATGACATCATTTTCGACTGCTACCGCACATCATGCTCGCCTTAAAAAGATAATTATAATATCATTTCCCTTGGGGAAGCTTATGTCAAAGAGAAATAAGCAAATGGAAATATAGAAATAAGTTCATAATAATAGAATTCTGTCATTCAAAGCTTATTTAGCTTTTGTAAAACATATTTGAATAAAGAAAAAAAATCATTTTTTTTAAAACAAGCTTTTATTATTTGTTAATAAAATGAACTAAAAAGTTAAAAATCCAGGTCCATCATCAGACCCTGGTTTCCATATAGTATGAAAGTACTCGTCAAGACGAATCAAATGAGCCCAAACTCGATGGGGTTGCGTCGTTTAATTACGAAGTTCCTATGACCAGCTACCAGGTCCATCATCAAATCAGCTCTATGTCACAATAATATTGCATTGTCATCCGATTTTTACATGCATGCAAAATTTCAACTCGATCGAAAACCGGGAAGTGGATCAAATTTAACTTGCAAGATTTGATTACAGACAACGGGACAGGTGAAACTAAATAAAAGCTTTTAAAAAGAGATATATGACAAATCATCATCAACACCTCTTTTCATTTACGCCCCACTGCTGGACTCAAGCCTCATCCTCTATAGGAAAATAATTGGCCTACTATACCACAGTAGTCAGACAGGTTGGTATAGGGGTTTTATTGCAAGCACAAGCACATATCCCTCAGTCATCTTTTACGTCTATGGGAAAGATAGGGGGTGGTACCATAATGGTCACGGCAAAATACTTCTCCCATATAGGTTTTACCAAAATTTCAGAAGGCATCTTTGATTGATGAATCTGCGCTCAATTTAAGGTAACGACTTGGTTTAATAACATAATATAATGACTTTTAAACAAAGTGCAAAATTAAAGATTAAATTTACTTAACGCTATAAACAATGGACTTTTCTTAGAATAATGACGTATAGAAGGTAAGTTCGCGCACAAAAAGTGAAGCATTTCAATTAGAGCCTAATGGAGCTTACGCCGGAACCGTTCCGTAATGCACAAGGTCACTGTACTGCACATACGTACGCAACTCTTAAAAGATAAATAGATAATTATGACGGCTTGTGCATTCAAATGGTGCCACAACACATTTGAAAAACATAAAAAGTATATTAACATTACTTTTAAAAGTATGCCGACGATTTATATTAATAACTAGCAACCCGCCCTCGCTTCGCTTCGGTTTTAGTAGTTTTACTCGCGTAGTTTCCGTTCCCGTGGGAATACCGGAATAAAATATAGCCTAGTTTACGCCCTGATATTATAGCTTTCCATTGGTGAAAGAATTTTTGAAATCGGTCCAGCCGTTTTGAAGATTACCCGGAACAAACAGACAGACAGAAAAAAAAATTTAATCGCTATTTTAGGCATAGGTGTCTTGCAAATAATCGTGTTAGCATGAAAAAAGCCTATTATTTTGACATTACAAACAGACACTCCAATTTTATTTATTGGTATAGAAAACTAAATGTGATTTCATAATTTGTATAGTGGTGTGCGTGTGTACGTGTGTAATCGCTTGCACGCATGTAGTATTGTTTGCTTCATATTTTTGATGGCTTACGTATGGACACTATCCTTCTATACGTTATTATTCTAAGGGACTCTTATTAATAGCTTATTTCCAAAACTAAAAACGAAGAACTAGCTATTATTACTTCTTTACTAAAACTTTTATGGTGACGGCGTAAGAATTCAATTTACCACTTCCTCCTATCTTGCCCGTGGATGTTACGACATCCAGTTAGTAGTAGTTATTACGATAACTAATATACTAATAATACGCATATAACATCTATGCAAGAGAAGGAAAATTCGAAATAAAACTCTAAACCAACCTGTTTGACCAGCATGCTAATACTATGGTCAATTTCAATCATTTTGTGGAGGAGTCTCGAGCGAAACAGTGGGACGTATATGAGCAGAAGTGAAGTCGTTGAAATTGCGCTTGAATAAAACAATATATTATACCTTAGAATAATAACGTATAGAAGGTAAGTTCACGCACAAAAAGTGAGGCATTTCAATTGGAGCCTAATGGAGCTTACGCCGGAACCGTTCCGTAATGTACAAGTCATTGTACTGCACGTACGTACGCAACTCTTAAAAAATAAATTGATAATTATGACGGTTTGTGCATTCAAATGGTGTCACAACACATTTGAAAAACTTAAAAAGTTTTTTAACATTAACTTTTAAAAGTATTTCGACGATGTATGTTAATAAAAACAAAATTTGATTTCATAATTTGTATAGTGGTTTGCGTGTGTACGTGTGTAATCGTCTGCGCGCCATTAGTATTTTTAGATTAAAATTTTGAAAGGTCGAAGTATTGACACTATCCTTCTATACGTCATTATTCTAAGATATTATACAATTTGATATATTACATTTATTAACAAAGCATATTTCCCTGGGGTATCGAATATCATCTAAAATGCTACCGTGGAAATAAACACGGCAAAAATTTGCACAATTTACATAAATTATTGGACGTTAAAGGAAATTTGGAGATCGGTTACATTATTAACATTTTAAATAGAATGAATATACATTTTTTTTTCGACAACTGTATTAGCAAGTAAATAGCCATTTTTAACATAAGTTACCGGTCACATTCGCATAAATTCAGCTTGACTACTGGAAACATGTGATTATTTATTTATTATTTAATCTATAAACGCACACTTCGATCTTCGATAGGGGGCAGAGGTGAAATATCCAAGCTGAGGATTTAGACAGCCAATTATCTTTTTTCGTATAAAAAAAAAATATTTGTATTATTTTATAAGCAAAACTAGCAGCGCCCTGCGGTTTCACACGCAGTTCCTCTTCCCGTGGAAATATCGGGATAAATTTTAGCCTGTATTATTCTGATATGTAAGCTATAATATTGCGAAGTTTCATCAAAATCCATTCAGTAATTTTTGCGTGAAAGAGCAACAAACATCTTCACATCATCACATACTCACAATTGTAAATGTCTGTAATAACGATTACTTGTTGGACGTGAGACACCTTAGTCCGCCCGTGACCATGAATGCTGCAAAGTGTTCGAAACGTCGGGCAATCATAAATTAAATACAAACGCGATATAATCCGTAAAAGTAGTTTTATTTACAATGTGTAGTGCTCGCGTAAACATCAGATATCATTACATACTCACAAACTTTCACGTTCATAATATTACAGTAGGATAGTAGGATTATGTCTGAACATTCATATAAAAATATATGTTGGTACAAAACGTGGTATCTCAACCCATTTTAAAGTAAATAACAAGGACCAATTTGGCTTAGAAATGCTTAGTAAACAAAGTTCATTAGTAGGATAAAAATACTTATTTTTATTAACTACTAACTAAGCTAGTAAAGCTGACCCAACAGACGTCAATCTGTTCAAATAAAATAAAACAAATTCTCCTTGAAATCAATCGCAGCGCCACCTAACGGTTCCAATTATTAATCTAACCATTTTCATATCCATTGAAGTAGCCACAAAAAAAATCATCAGAATCGGTCCAGCCGTTTAGAAGTAGTTACAAATATACGAACAGAAGATTTATATATATATATAATATATATATATATATATATATATATATATATTATATATATATATAAATATTATATATATATATATATATATATATATATATATATAAAGATAAGCAAAATTTAGTATCTCAAACCATTTTAAAGTAGATAAAAAGGACTAATACGCCTTAGAAATGCTAATTAAAAAGTGCTTTACTCCTATTCAAAACGTTTGCAGCTGTGTATTATTTAAACAATTAAAATCTAATTTCAAAAATAAAAGACAGCATAATAACAATAAATTTTAGATCTCTATCTTCGCATATTAAATCGTCATAGTATATTTTTGCAAAACAAATTTAATATATTAAAATAACATTAGCAATAAATTTGACCACAGATTAACATAAACATCGCGAACACGGTTGTCTCTGGTATAAAAAAAAAGTTGTTTGACATTTTATTTTGAATAGAACCGTAGAAGGTTACCGCGTGTTATTATGTTTTTTTTTTTTATAAATAAATCAATTATGGTTTCTGATTTTTAAGCAAATAATATTTACATTAGAATTACTTTAAACAAGCAACTCTTTTTTTAAAGACGAACACCCTGCACTAAGAACATAATCCTTCTATAGCGGGGATTTTATAAACATATATTTGACGGACACAAATTACATTCAGACTCAGAACAACAATTGCACAAGGTGTTGTCCTGAGTGGGATTCGAACCCATTACACTAGCACGGTAGGTCGGTATCTTCACTATTAAGCCACCTGTGCAGTCAAAGGTGTATATATAATTATATATACTATATATAAGTTTATTTCGGGTATATCTGGAATAGACTCTGGTCTAAGTAGATTTAAAAAAAATGAAATGATTTATCTTCTCTTTGCAAATATTTGCCGGGTAAGCAATCGTATTTTCGTGCTGTGATGAAATAAAAATGGAATTCACCAGTCATCTTGCCTTTGGAAATCGTAAGAGACGACTAAGGGATATAATACGCATAAAACATCTATTCTAAGAGAAGAAAAACTCGAAATAAAACCCTATACCAACCTATCTGACCAGACTGTGACTTCCCTCTTATTGTGGAGGAAGCTCGCGGCTAGCAGTGGGACGTGTATAAACTAAAATGCCCAATGCAGTTGCCCAGGAGTGCTGCTACTCACTTCCCTGGTACTCCCTATGCCAATTTTTATGATTGGCGTGAAAAATGTCCATACTCTACACAAAACCTGTCGCCATACACAATAATAAAACATACTGGCTAGTGACGTCATCTGCCATGTTCCCATTCCTACGCACGTTTATCGCAGTTATATTACCAACAAAAAAGTATTTGTATTCTCATATAGTAAAATGAATAATTGTTTTAAATTATTAGTCATACATGACTTTAGTATGAAATGAAATCATACTGAGTAAATACAAAAGGTATTTGTGGGTTTTTGGTGCGGTTTCCGTCCGCCAGAATCACTTTAATGCATTGTAAAATTAATAATTATTATGCGTTAAACGTAAGTATTTTCCTAAAAACTAAACATGGATTACCCATTCCGTCTATTACTGTTGAATATAGCCAGGAGGGGATGGGCAGAGTTAATGAGAAACGATTTTCGTAAACTTAAACCAGCTGATGTCTCAAGTATCTATGCCAAATACCATCAGTTTTTTTACAGACTATGGTAGTTTATTGGCTGAACATTCTGCCTCATGTCTTCTAAATGACATAGGAGGGAAGCGGAATTAATATTTTTCAACTCTTTAATCTTATTTGAAATAAAACTATTTTCACTAATTTTATCGCGTTTGTATTTGATTATTGATTGTCCGATGTTTCAAACACTTTCATTTCTCACATCCAACAATTCATCGTTATTACAGAAATTTATATCTACCGCTATAGAATCAGTTATGAAATTTTGATCCACAATTTTGATACAAATGTATTACCAGTAGGTACAAAAAGAAAATTTTGATAAAAAATAAATGGTTTTCCGTCAGTAATTATTAAACTTTAAATTTATGGCAATTATTATATTATAACTATTAATTTAAATCGGAACGTGGCCGTACTGAGAAAGATCTAGTAAGATAAATAAAGCCTTAATCTTTTTTACTTCGTTTTAATTTTAGTAACAAAATTTGCTGCGAATCCGAAGATAATTAAAAAGTTTCCCTCTGCCTGAGAGGGATATGGTATCATATAGGAAGACCATTGTGGATCACTTGAGTTAATGGTGGGATTAATCCCTATAATAAAAAAGGTCGCGTTCGTCGTTGCGCCGACTACCAGTGCAGACTCTGTCCAACTCTGCCAGAGCATGGAATGAGAGCATGAGTTTCCATTGGCTGCCGTTTTCCTTTGCGCTCTCCACTTATAGAGTATAGCCTCCTTTGAAATTGTGGATGCTGGGACTAAGGACAGCTGCAAAGCCTTCACTGAATTGCTACATCAAAAACAGCGTACTTTCAAAGGAACAAATGTGTGAAAATGTAAACTGTTCACTAACCCTCTCTTAGCTATAAATGTCTTAAATGACGACTGAATTGAAAACAAACATCTAGAATTATTGAAATAGAATCTCTGACCAGCGTTATGTAGCAGGCCAATTCTCCCTCATATTGTAGAAGAAATTCAGCAGTAGAATATATAAGACCTGAGATGGTAGGACGGTAACGGAGTAAGAATACAATTCACCACTAACACTGTAAAAAACTACTAAGGGATTAAATATGGTGACCACTGATGACAGGGTGAGGGGGTATTCGGGTTGTTTTGTGGTTGTGCGTGCTTATGCCCCTCTGTCGCCCCGGACGGAGTGGTGAGAGGAGTGCGCCGGCCGCAGCCCACACCAAAAAAAAAAAACCAGTCCTGAGCCTGTGCGCTGTTATAATCAATTTACACGGCAAACTCATATTACTAAACCACGGTATATGAGGAGGCTCACTATTGTTTTATACCATATACCTTTGATAATTCACCGGATATTAAAATATTCCTTCCACATTTTAGAGCATTTCTTCTTAAATTTAGATAAGATTTCACTAAAATGTGGCAGGGATAGTAGTTGTATTTCATCTTTACCGATCCCTATTATTGCTGGTCTGGAAAAAAACCGGTCCGATCCCTCCTGGGCAAAGGACGGCTAGTATAGGGCCTGCATAACCCTATCACCTAATCATCGCTATTAGATAGGTCCACTGAATACTGCCCAACCCAAAAAAAAAAAAACGGATTAAATATGCATATAACATCTATATAAGAGATAGAAAACTTGAAATGAAACACGTCTCACTAGCGTGGTGCAGTAGGTTAATTGCCCACCTATTGTGGGAGAGGCTCGAGCTCAACAGTGGAAATAAATAAGAGTGGTAGGACCACACTGTCGACAGTTATCTGTCTACAGCCGCGGGCCGGTCCGTCCGGGGTAGTACCACACTCTCGCAGAAAATCGACGTCTGAGTAGTAGCGATTTGTTACTGCGCTTCGTTCGGTGAGCGAGAGAGCCGGAAGCCCAACTTTCTGAGGGTGTTTGCGTGTGGAGGATTTTGGTGGTGCCCTTGGTATCACCGAGCCTCAATGCGCGCATTCACACTCCCTTCACTTTCTTCGCGGTAGGCAACGGCCTTGTAAAGGTCCATGAGCGGCAGCAACACTTACCATCAGGTGTACTGTTTGCTCGTTTGCCACCGTTTGCAATAAAAAAAAAAAAAAAAAATAAACAACTTTTAGCAACCCCAAAAACAATGTGCATTCAAAAAACAATTTTCCCTATTAGTTCTTAATGCCTTCTAAGTTGATATGGAACGCTATTACATCGATGCAAGCGGACACAAAATACATTGATATAAAGCAATGATGAAATATAGTGAAAGGTTTGATTCTGCATTGTGGCTCGCGATTTATTAGGGATGATGTCCCCGCTATAGTAGATTTATAAATCGCAAACAGCTAATCTTTCGCCGTACTCAGCGTGAGACGAGTCCGCGTACAATGAAATATTTGAAGCGGTGAATTTACTTCCCAGAAAATTTATATGTATATTTCTATATGCAACACACATGTGTTGTATTTTCGTGTGTATTCCCTTTAATGTCACTGGTTTAAGTTCGATAGAATTTTAACCGTTTTTATGGTGCTATAGCCAAAAGGTAAAAACGGGACCTTATTTCTAAGACTTCGCTGTCTGTCTGCCTGACCATCCGTCTGTCATTCACTATCCCGTATCCCAAGAACCGCAATAGCTAGACAGTTGAAATTTGTACAAATTATGTCTCTTGCCACTATAACAACAGATACTAAAAACAAAATAAAATAAATATTTAAGGGGGCGGTCCTATACAATAAACGTGATTTTTTTGCTCTTTTTATAGATAATGGTACGCAACCCTTCGTGCGCGACTTCAACTCGCGCTAAGCCGGTTTTCTTAATATTATTTCCAAATTATATTTAATTTATTTAATAAATAATCTATATCATCAATACTATTGATGGTATTATTAGTATCAATAGTAGAAAATGTGGTAATACTACCTAGTGCTGTTTGCGATAGTATTGATACTATTTTCATCACTGATAACTTTACAATAGATACTATTGATAGTCCTATCGATATTTCCACTATTCTATTCAATCATCATCTTGGCTCATATACGTCCCACTGCTGGGCTTGAGCCTCCTCCATAATGGTGGTGAAATTAACCTCCTATACCACGATGGTCAGACGGGTAGATATAGTATTTTATTTCAAGTTTTCTTTCTCTTGCATAGATGTTATATGCGTATTGTATCCCTTAGTCGTTTTTTATGACATCCACAGGCAAAAGGGGAAGTGGATTGTATTTCTACTTCGTCACCAAACGGCCAACATAATTATACAAAACATATTATGAAAAATAACTGAACTAAAATGTGACAAAAGTCAAAACCTTGACCAAAGCGATATAAAATAAACATTTTAAAACAAACAGCGCAGCGTCTAAAGCGGACACATTAACGCGAGTGCCCATCGATCGCGTGTCCGCGATCGAACAGACTGTTCGAACTAATATCCTGTTAAATATTGATTATTTGTTTTAAAATAATGTTACAAGAGTTATATATGTACATCAAAAGTGCCGCGTGGGAAACCAGTTAACGTAAACGGCTGTTATTTTGGTATTTGATTATTCTATATTTGAGTATTCTAATTTTCGTGTGATGACGGAGTTAAAATACAATTCACCTCTGTTTTGTCTATGGCTATCGTAAAACATGACTAAGGGATATTATATGCAGATAATATCTATGCAAAAGAAGGAAAAACTTTACTAAAAACAGATAAAATGCTAAGGATTACAATTCACCGCCCCCTAACCTCCCCTTGGGTGTCTTAAAAGATGACTAAGGGATAACTAATTATAATATGCATATAACATCTATCCAAGAGCAGGAAACATACCTACATATATTCATGTCTCTTTCCCCTAGGAGTAGGGTGAGACAACTTGCCTCCACTTGCTAAGCCGTCCCCTAACCTTCCCTCATCTCGACATACCATTTTCGCCTCCTATCTTCTTCGGTTTAGGGTACTTCCAGGAAGGGGTATACTCATATATGTCCTACTGTTGTGATTGAGTCTCCTCCACAAGAGGAGGGAAAATGACGTTACTATACCATGCTGGTCAGACAGGTTGGTATAGGGTTTTATTTTAAGTTTTCCTTCTCTTGTATAGACATCCACGGGCAAGATAGGGAGTAGTGAATTGTATTCTTACTCCGTCACCACACGGAAAATATAATCATATTATAAAGATTTAAATACAAAATTTAATTTATTCAGAATTGCAGGGACAGGTCGTCTATATATATAAAAATGAATGTTTGTCTGTATGTCCTTTATAGAATCGTAAACTATGCATTTGATTATGTGATGATCTTCAGCAAAGTGTTGAGAATGAGCTTACTAAGGTTTTTGAGTACGACCCGACCTGATGAAACCGGTAGGTGGCGTAGTGGTCGTTTTCAAGGAGAATTCCTGTTACAATTTTTTTTAGATTTGAACAGAACAACGTCTATTGGGTCAGCTAGTAATATATATAAAAGAATTACTGACCGACAGACATAAAAATTAAATAGGAAATGTATCATAAAACCGCATGTCCGTCCACGTGAAAATGATGTTAGTTTTATTGCAAGCTTATGTAGCACACACCTATGGGTAGACGCCATAAAATTATAAAAATATTGTTTTATTTATAGTGCTTGTTGGATAATAAAGTTATTTTTATACATTTTGGACGTCATTGATAATACTGAGGTTTATTTTTGTTATTGCTTTTGGTGGCAAACGAGCAAACAGCATAACTGATGGTAAATGATGCTGCCACTTTTGATGGACCTTTGCTAAGCTGCTGCCTACCGTTGCCGGACTCTGCATGGTCATGGTCTCGCGACATGGGTGCTTGGCGGGCCGACACCCGCCGTGATGTGATTGTCCGTTGGGCAGGCCGGCTGGAGAGGCCTCGGTAGGGTGTTAATGGAGTGGTTGGGTCGGCAGTACGCGGTGCTTTCCTTCTGATTGCTGCAGATCTTGACAGGGCATGTGTGCTTCGCCAAGTATCTGCACAGAATCATAAGGGGGGAGAGTACACCATCCTACCACCATTGCGATTGCGACGAGGACATGGTGCAGCATACACTCGAGGTATGTGCCGCGTGGACAGAGCAACGCCGTGAACTCGTCTCAATCATCGGTCCGACCCGACACTGCGAACCATCACTAGGAAGATACTTGACATCGTCAGAAACTGAAATGCGGTCACCGCTTTCTGTGAGACAGTTATCTCACAGAAGGAGGCGGCGTATCGCGTGCCGGAGGAACACCTCTGCAGCGACACGATCCGCCGCCGGTGCCTAGGGCGGCGCAGATGCGAGTACCTGCGCCTGATGATGCTTTAGCCGAGGTCGCGGATGCTGAACCGGGGACTAGTCTGTCACCCGCAGAGAGGCGAACCACGTGAGGGTGACGCCCCAGGTGGGACGGGTGGTGGACTAAACCCCAGTGCCGCGTCATCGCCCAGAGCACCAGGTACACTTTCACCTGCGTTGCCGGTACCATAACAAATCGGCGTGGAGTTACTTCTCCCTACCTTGCTCCGTCGCTTCCTTCCGTGTAGTCAATTAATGCCTAAATCTATGTTTTCTCAGCAATTAAGTAGATTATCAAATAAAAAATATAATTATACTATAAAGCGTAAACCACGAAAATTATATAAATCCTTTAAAGCAGGAAATATTTTAAACAATCCGACCTCCATTCTCCCGATCGTGACAATGACCCTATGACGTCTGACCCGTGTGAAACTGCCATCGTGACGTTCGGGTCGAGTTCGAATTTTGAATTTTCAAAAAAAGAACGACGTCACGGCCCGCTGATTGGATAGAATGTGTTCCGCCGTTGACGGGCCAATCACGATGATGACTAATTTCGAAAATTGAATTTTTGTGGAATGCACGATTTTTCTGTTACAATTCTCTCTCACTCGATTTGGAACTTAACCGATTTTGTTCAATTATTGTCTGACCTTGTTTGTCCGTTAAAGTGCTTACCGATTTTTATTTAGCTCTATTGAAGCTTGACGATTTAAAAATAAACGATGATTACTTAGTTTTTCGTGAAATATGTGGATTAAAATAGTAGTTTCCTTATAACGAAATAAGTACACAAGTCGCTATTATTTTCTATCGCGCTGATGGCGTAAATGATCCTCTTAACTTTAGGTAACATTTGAGAAATATAAATAACAATAACATTGCTTTTATATGTTAATATCGCCTTAAGTATTACTTAAATTTATGTGTCGTTGAAGCTGGGCATAGAGATACAGACGTCGTGAAACAGAGATAACACAAATTACAATGTAATGTAATGTAATGTCTTATTAGCGTGGTATCATCATTTCAGTTCATGTACGTCCCACTGTTGGGCTCGAGCCTCTTCCACAATAGGAGGGCTTTTCAAACGGTTTGAATTAGGCTTAGAATAATAACGTATAGAAGGATAGTGTCGGTACTTCGAGCGTTCTAAAACATGAAGCCAAAAATACTACATGCGTGCAGGCGATTATACACCTACACACGCACACCGCTATACAAATTATGAAATCAAATTTTGTTTTTGTTAACATTAATCGTAGAAATACTTTTACTGTTTATGTTTTTCAAATGTGTTTTGACACCATTTGAATGCACAAACAGTCATAATTATTTATTTATTTTTTAAGAGTTGTGTACGTACGTGCAGTAAAGTGACCTTGTACACTACGTCACCGTCCGGCGTAAGCTCAATTAGGCTCCAATTTAAATGCTTCATTTTTTGTATACATTATTATTCTAAGGGATTAGGGTTTTATGTCAAGTTGTCCATCTTTTGCATAGAGGTTATATGCATATTATATCCCTTGTCTGAGCTTTTCTGTGTGGTGACGGAGTAAGAATACAATCACCACCCCCCTCTATTAAACGTGGATGTCGTAAAAGATGACTAAGAGATATAATATGCAGATATTATTTATGTAAAGGAATGAAAACTCGACATAAAACTTTATACCAACACGTCTGACCAGCGTGGTATAGTAGGTCAATTATCCTCCTATTGTGGAGAAGATCCGAGCCCATTAGTAGGACTTAGGTAGGCCGAGATATCCCTTAGTCGTATTTTAAGACACGCCGGACGTTATCATCATTTCAATTCTCACTGTCGAGCTCGAGCCTCCTCCACAATAGAAGAGAAATTGACCTTACTATACCATGCTGGTCAGACAGATTGATATAGGGTTTCATTTCAAGTTTTCCATCTCTTGTAAATGTTATATGCGTTATATATCCCTTACATGACCTTTACGATATTCATGGTCAAGATAGGGACTGATGAATTGTATATTATTCCATCACCGTACGGTAAGGAAATAACTTGGTGTAGATCAATATCTTGCCCATTAAAAATGGTTTATACTTACCGTGTGGTGGCGGAGTAAGAACACAATTCACCACTCCCTATCTTGCCCGTGGATGTCGTAAAAGACGACTAAAGGATATACACATAACATCTGTGCAAGAGAAGCAAAACTCGAAATGAAACCCTATACCAACATGTCTGACCAGCATGGTATATTAGGTCAAATTCCCTCCCATTGTGGAGGAGGCCCGAGCCCAACAGTGGGCCGTATGTGGACTGCGAAGATGATGATGATATGCCTATATGCTGGCTACATGAACTAGCACAGAATTTATTTCAAACTAACAACCCGCCTTCGCTTCGCTTTGGTTATAGGTTATAGTTGTTTTACCCGAGCAGTTCCCATTCCCGTGGGAATACCGGGATAAAATATAGCCTAGTTTACGCCCTGATATTATAGCTTCCCATTGGTGAAAGAATTTTTGAAATCGGTCCACCCGTTTTGAAGATTACCCGGAACAAACAGACAGACAGACAGACAAAAATTTTTTAATTGCTATTTTAGGCATATGTGTCGTGCAAATAACCGTGTGAGCATGAAAAAAGCCTATTATTTTGACATTACAAACAGACACTCCAATTTTATTTATTGGTATAGATTTTGCTTTTCTCTGCCTTTGTAATATTTGATGTAAATGAAAGAAATCATGGCAAATCCATGGAATTGGAGGAGGAATAGATGGAGTATGTGTTGATCATAGACCAATAAAAAAAAATCAGTCGTGTTGGTGCAGTGTTTTATGTCGAGTCTACCTTTTCTTATATCCCTATGCATATTATATCCCTTAGTGGTCTTTACAACATCCACGACAAGCCCAAATTTCTGAAGATGTTTGTGTGTAGTGAGTTTTGGTGATGCCTTTAGTATCATTCACAGTCCCTTCGTTTTCTTAATGGTAAGCAGTGGCCTAGCAAAAGTCCATGAGTGGCAGCAACACTTTTTTTTTATTGCAAACGGTGGCAAACGAGCAAACAGTACACCTGATGGTAAGTGTTGCTGCCGCTCATGGACCTTTACAAGGCCGTTGCCTACCGCGAAGAAAGTGAAGGGAGTGTGAATGAGTGCATTGAGGCTCGGTGATACCAAGGGCACCACCAAAACCCTCCACACGCAAACACCCTCAGAAAGTTGGGCTTCCGGCTCTCTCGCTCACCTCGCACCCTCACCGCGCAGTAACAAATTGCTACTACTCAGACGTCGATTTTCTGCTCAGTGTGGTACTACCCCGGACGGACCGGCCCGCGGCTGTAGACAGACAACTGTCGACATTGTGGTCCTACCACTCTTTAAAGTGTACACTTACCATCAGGTGTACTGTTCACTCGTTTGCCACCGTTTACAATAAAAAAAAATACTTTACGGATTTTATCGAGTTTGTATTTGATTGCCCAATGTTTCGAACACTTTTCAACGTTCATGGGTGCGGGCAGACAGTCCGCCCGTGCCCATGAACGATAAAATCTGTAAAGTAGTTTCATTTACCTTGCTCCGGTGGTCGGCCCAGTGACGAAGGCGACGTGGTGTTCGGGTGGGTTGCGGGTGTGCGTGCTTACGCCACCTCTGTCGCCCCGGACGGAGTGGTGCGAGGAGCGCGCCGACCGCAGTCCACCTCAAAAAAAATATTTGTTTCATTTACAATGTATAATACTCGCGTGAACATCAGAAATCATTAGTCGTCTTTTACAACATCCATGTACAAGTGATGGGTTGGTGAATTATATTCTTACTCCGTCACCACAAACAGAATGCCAGCTGGTCACCCTACATACAGATGAAAATCACCTTTCCTTCACATATAAAAGGGTTGCTATCAAATGCAACTTTGCAACCCCTATGGTTGTAGCGCGATTAATTTATCTTTTAATATGGATGTATACATATTTATTAAGGGTTGTGTTTAAGGGGTGGAAATTAAAGAGGTGCTGAATTTGCAAACAGTTTATTTTTTTCTATCTTCATATGTATTTTCTGTGTGGTGATGGAGTAAGAATACAATTCAACATTCCGTTTCTTGCCCGTGGACATTGTAAAAGATGACTAAGAGATTTTTAAATAAAACTACTTTACGGATTTTATCGCGTTTGTATTTGATTTTTGATTACCCTACGTTTCGAACACTTTACAGCGTCCATGGTCACGGGTAGACTAAGATGTTGTTTGACCCACAATAATAATAACTAAAGATAATTTTATAAATTAAAACCTTTTAGTAACATAAAGTAAGCCGCCTTCAAAATAAACATTAATTTAGCATCATGTCACCTGAGTTTTCTTGCCGGATCTTTCTCAGTGTGACCGTGTTCCGATCCGGTGGTAGTATACTAGATTATTAGTTAGTTTTTTAAATATAATTACTATTAATTTTAATGCTTAATTATTACTAACCATAAACAATATAATTTTTTCATATAGAATAATTTTCTTCTTACACTGGCAATAAATTTTGTATCAAAATGTGGGTCAATATTTAATAACTAATTTCTGTATCGGGTAGATAATTATAAATTTTCTGCAGTAACGATGACTTGTTGGACGTGAGACATCTTAGTCCACCCGTGACCATGAACGCTGTGAAGTGTTCGAAACGTCGGGTAATCAAAAATCAAATACAAACGCGATAAAATCCGTAAAGTAGTTTTATTTAAAATGTATAATACTCGCGTAAACATCAGAAATCATGACTAAGAGATACAATATGCACATAAGATCTAAGCAAGAGAAGGAAAACTCGAAATGAAACCCTATACCAACATATCTGACCAGCTATACCATATAGTAGGTCAAATTCCCTCCCATTGTGGAGAAGGCTCGAGCCCAACAGTGGGACGTATGTGGGCTGCGATGATGATCTTCGAGGAGAATTCCTTTTATTTGAACAGAAAAACGTCTGTTGGGTTAGCTAGCAATAGTCTAAATTGATAGTCATAATAAAATCGTTTCAGTTTATTTAGGTCCCACTGCTGGGCTCAAGCCTCCTCCATAATAGGGAGGGCAATTGACCTACTATACCATGCTGGTCAGACAGTATAGGGTTTTATTTCGAGTTTTCCATCTCTTGCATATATTTTATGCATATGTGATCCCTTAGTTATCTTTTACGATATCGACCACGCTGGTCAGACGTGTTAGTATAGGGATTTATTTCGAGTTTTTCATCTCTTGAATAGATATTTTATCCATATTTAATCCCTTAGTGGTATTTTCCCTCATCCTCGAACAGAAGAGGGGGTAGTAAATTGCATAATACAATAATTACTATAAATTTAATGTTTAATAATTACGACAAAATATTGTCCTAAGTGGGAATCAAATCCACTACACTTTGGCATGATATCAAAGCACTACACCATCTACGCAATCAATGTTATTACATAAATAATTATTGAAACGAAACAGTACACGTATAACTTATTATTTATTCATAATTACATTAAATATACAGATAATATTGATTTTATGATTCATATGTGTACTAACAAAATTACAGCTGGTTTATCGATTGAGGCAGACTGTCCATCATCCTTGTAGTGACGAAGTATGAATATAAATTACCACTTCCTATGTTGACCGTGGGTATCGTTTTTTATTGCAAACGGTGGCAAACGAGCAAATAGTACACCTGATGGTAAGTGTTGCTGCCGCTCATGGACCTTTACAAAGCTGCTGCTGTAAAGAAAGTGAAGGGAGTGTGAATGAGTGAAATGAGGTTCGTTGATACTAAAGGCATCACCAAAACCAACTACACGTAAATAGCCTCAGAAAGTTGGGCTTCCAACTCTTTTGTTCACTGAACTAAGGGAACATACCCATATTACGTGACCTATTTTTTTGGATTTCTCGATCCCTCCCTCCCCTCAGTGAACACTCGTAGTATATGCCAAGCCCCCTTTCTCCATTTAGTTTTCACGTAGTAATTCATAATTATGGTTTTTAATCAATTCACAGGCAAAAAGTGAAAAAGAAAATTATTTGGCTCGTACTCGTCTTTATAGTATAAGACTGCATGCATACTTAAATTACTATTGAATTATATATTATGAAAAATTATTCGGATATAGGTAAAAAAATACGAGATTTTGCTCAATAAAATCGATTACGAGACAAAAACCTGAGCCACCCTCCCGCTCCTGTGACTAACTGTAGTATTTTAACGGATCCCGCTCCTCCCCCTAAACGGGTCACGTAGTATGGGTACGTTCCCTAAGCGCAGTAACAAATTGCTACTACTCAGACGACTAAGGGATATGCAAACAACATTTACGCAAGAGAAGGAGAATTCACAGTGAAACCCTATACCAACACATCTGACCAGCGTAGTGTAGTAGGGCAATTTCCTTCCATAGGGTTTTGTTTCGACTTTTCCTTCTCTTACATAGATATTATATGCCTTATTATCTTAGTTATCTTTTACAATATCCACTAGCCTGAGAGAGGGATCTGCGCCTAATGCTGCCCTAGCCGAGGCCGCGGGTGATCGAACCGGGGAATTGTCCGTCACCCGCAGAGAGGCTGATCGCGCAATGGCGATCGACGTCCCAGTACGTCGAGAGGTGAGGTTACCCGAAAGGGTATTCCGTCGGGCCGACCACTGATGACAAGTCACATCTGCTCCGGTGGTCGGCCCACCAACGAGGTGACGTGGGCACGGGTGGGTTGTGGGCCCGCGCGCCGTCCTTTCATCGCCCCGGACGGACAGGACCGCACGTGCGCTTACCATAGCCCACCCAAAACAAAAAAAAAAAAAAGCCTGTGAGAGGAGGGTGGTGAATTGTATTTTTACTCCATCACCACATGGTAGTTTTCCGTGTGGTGATGGAGTAAGAATAAAAATCATCACTCCTTATCTTGCTCGTGGATGTTGTAAAAGACGACTAAAGGATATAATACGAATGTAAAATCTATGCAAGAGAACGAAAACTCGAAATAAAACCCTATACCAACCTGTCTGACCAGCATGGTTTAGAAGGTCAATTTCCCTCCTATTGTGTAGGAGGCTCAAGCCCAACAGTGGGACGTATATGAGCTGAAATGATGATGATGAACCACACGTCAGTGTGTCCACGGCAGCGTTCTGATATTTCCCATAATTATTGTAATATGCGAGTACATATTGCAAAAGTTATTGTCAATACTCTTATGACTGGACGTCTGCCTGACGTCAACCTTCCTTGGGAATATAATTGTTTAATGATTTCTGATATTAACGCTAGTAATACACATAATTGAATTATTTTTACGAATTTTATCGCGTTTGTATTTGATTTTTAATTTTCAATCCTTTTGATCATGAACGCTTAAGTGTTCAAAACGTCGAGAAATCAAGAGGATTTTGTTAAAGATCTGAATATTGAAAAAAGACATTGCTGACATATTTGACAATGATAGAAAGAAAAAAAAAGACTTCTTGCTTCTTTTGATAATAATTTTTGACATTAATTTTGTTTATTATCCTTTATTATTGTAAGAAAAGTGCTCAAAATGTTGGGAAATAAATAAATGCTATGAATTTCATAATAAAAATTTTTTAATAATTTATAATTAATTTTTTAACCAGATGATATCGGATGAAATTGACCTAGATCCCTCCAGGTAAGCTTCTATCATGCCCGTAGGTATCGTAAAAAAACGGCAAAGGAATATAATATGCTAATAACATCTATGTAAGAAATGAAATTTGCCGTGTGGTGACGGAGTAAGAATACAGTTCACCACTCCCTATCTTACCCGTGGATGTCGTAAAAGACGACTATGGGATATAATATGCATATAGCAACTATGCAAGAGAAGTAAAACTCGAAATAAAACCCTATACCAACATGTCTGACCAGCATGGTATAGTAAGGTCAATTTCGCTCCTATTGAGGAGGAGGCCGGCCCGACCCTGGTAGTGGGATGTATATGAGCTGAAATGATGAATGATGATGATGATATTGCATTGAGTTGACCGAGGTCCCCCAGATAACGTCCTATCTTGCCCGTAGGTATCGTAAAAAACGACAAAAGAATACAATAAGCTAATAACATCTATGTAAGAGACGAAAAATACGATATAAAACTGTATATTAACCCGACTAGCGTGGTATAGTAAGTCCAGTAAGCTCTCAATTCTAAAAGAGCCTTGTACCCAGCAACGCGGCGTATATGAGCTACTAGCTGACCCGGCGAACTTCGTACCGCCATAATTTTTTCGTAAACGTATTTTCTAAATTTCCGAAAATATAGGATCTAATAGAAGAACCATTACAGCTTTGTCGGGAAATATGACCCGGCGAACTTCGTACCGCTATAATTTTTTCGTAAATATATTTTCTAACTTGCCGAAAATATAGTCTCTAATGGAAGAACCATTAGGTACAGCTTTGTCGGGAAAGATTCGATCGTCTTGGTCGCGACATTGTTAATGAGGATTCAAAGTGAATATAAATTAGTGATTTTATTGATTTCTGACAAAATTATAATTATCAAATTTTCGACCATACTTAACTATAGACAAAATTACTCTTAGCTGTCATTTGCTTTTTTTTATTACTCATACACATACATTATAGGTATATCAAATGCGTTTTTAGTATAGTTGTCACAAAATAAGAAGCCCGTTTTGACACTTGGTCTTACCGATGTAATTAGTGATGCACCATACGACTCGGTACTCGATCCTCACGATAAATCGATTCAAATGTGCATGAGTATATAATCGATTTGAATATGTATTGTAAAGTGCATTCGATTAAAGTTCTGATTTGAAAATTTTACTTAAACTGTGATATTGTAGGTATTTTGAAATGATACAATGTTACGAATGGTAATTTTTCTATCATTTAATATTTTTGTTATAATAACATTCACTCAGTCACAAAAATATCGAGAAAAGTGAATCTTCAGTCAATCTTTTTCTTAAGATGATGAGTCGAAATTGTCAGTTGAGCTATCGTCACCCATATATATATATATATATACATTATTTCATTTTCATATTGTCAATACTGACGTCTCCAATTTTCAGTAAAAATCACTACACAGCTGGTGAAATTCTGTAATTAGTTGGTCTAAATACTAGTATTAAAATTTATAACACCGGCCAAGTACGAGTCCGCCTTAAAAAAATATATCTTGATCGATTTATATATCCTTAACCGATTATTAATAGTCTGTGGACAATATGAAAAAAACGTTATGCCACAGCACTTAGCCCAGTGGGCGGTACCCGTCAATGAAAAATATAATTACCTTCAAAGCATTTCGGTCGGTAATAAATTGAAAACTTCTTGGGCGTGAACTGTCAAAACGGGCCTTTTATTTGGTGACAACTATAATATAAACTACGTTTCATAGTGACTTGTATTCTCTTTGACATTTTATGTCACGATACACGGGAACGCGATTGAACGGGATAAAAGAGTTATTGGCGAAATCTTGTAAACTCCATAATAAAAAAACGGGATAAAAAGTATCCTATGTCCGTCTCCTGGTTCTAAGCTACTTCCCCATCAATTTTCAATCAAATCCGTAGAGCCGTTCTTGAGTTATAAATGTAGTAACTAACACGACTTTTTTTATATATAGATGATGATGACCATCTTAAGAAGAACATTAAAAGTCAAAGTGAAATTTTCACGAAACTTATTTTCTTACAAGAATATCGTTACCATTTTATTCAAAGATTCTTCAGTCCCTAGTGTATGAATAAAACAGGAATAATAGATATAATATATTCAAAAGTTTCTTACAAAGCCTTGAATAAACTTCGGCATGTTGACAAGTTTGAATTTTCTTGGATTAACTACTTATAGAGGAATATATAACTATTATTAACGCTAGAGAACGAATTTATGATGATGATTACCTCCATCCATCCATCAGCCTACAGACGTCCACTGCTGGATATAGGCCACGAGAATGCCACTCGGAATGGTCCTGGGCCACTTGTATCCAACGGTTCCCTGCGACTTTGAGAATGTCGTCAGTCCATCTAGTGGGGAGTCGTTCTACGTTGCGTCGTCCGATTCGTGGTCACCACTCCAGAACCTTTCTTCCCCAACGGTTGTCGGTTCGACGAGCGATGTGGCCTGCCCATTACCATTTCAACGCGTTAATTTTGCGGGCTATGTCGGTTACACCCGTTCTTCTATGGATTTCCGTGTTCCAGATTTTATCACGTAGAGAAATACCGAGCATCCATCCAGCCTATATTCGTATAGGTTTGCCATGAGGCGGATGGACACACTGGGGTTTAGACCATCATTTGGCGCGAGGCGACATGAGATCATCGTTCCAGCCATGTTGCTGAGACATCGCAGTGGACTGATAACCGATAAGGCAACCTATCACGCGGGACTTCTATGTCAATGGAATGGAACTAGCTCAAAATGATACATTTGGTGTGATAATGATTATTTCCTTTAGTGACGATGATTATTTTTTGGAAATAAAACTACTTTACGGATTTTACCGATTTTTATTTTTAATTTTTGATTGCTATCAACGCGATAGAATCTGTAAAATAGTTTTATAGTACTCGCGTAAACATCAGAGATTTTTTTTCTTAATTTTAATATTTCTAACTTTTTTTAGCACCCGTAAAATAATAGGGCTTAATGTGGTTCTTTTAATACCATTTATGTACGTTATAAACCCGAAGTGACGAGTTGCAATATTTCAAACAGGACGCTTTCAAGTTTAAAAAAAGGTACCATGCTTTATACTTAACTCTATGCTTTAGCGATTAAAGTAATCATTTGGCGCGCAAATTTTTTATACAAGACGCATTAATTAACTCGACGGGATGCAATGTATGCAATTTTTATTCGTTTTAAACTTTTAAATGTATGTTTAAATTATCAACTATTACAAGCCATATAGGTAGATACATAAAGACTAACAAGCTCCCCTGCCAGGCCGGTCACTGACGTCAAGGAATGCCGTACCAGTGGTCGGTCCAACGGCAAAAGGACGGGAATACGGTGCGTTTTTGTCACCCCGGATGGAACGGACAACGGATGTCCAGATATAGCAAATCATAGCACTAAAAAATAGAAAACAAAAATAGCTATATTTTTTACAATGGAATCTCTATAACTCGAACTTAAAATCGTCGAATATCATTGCCGTCCGCTGAACTTAAATACGCGGTATCTCGAATTATTTACATACTCTAAACTCGAACGTGTGAATCTATTTCCTTGTGAGGTATTGATAGTATATACTATTTTAAGTTGTATTTCAAAAAGTAGGCTCCCTAAGTCGTAGTACATCACCTTACTCCATAACTTGTATCATAATCATCTCTACTCAAATACATCGCTCTGCTGGATTCAAGCCTCCTCCACAATCAGAATAAAATTGATCTACTATTCACGGATTGGTATAGGGTTTTACTTCGAGTTTTTGTTCATTTGCCATCATGTTATCTGCCTATAATATCCCTTAGTCGTCTTTTATAACATCGATGGGTAAGTGAGTGAGGGGTGATGAATTGTGAATTGCGTTCTTACAAAAAAGTCAAAGGCAATAAAAGATTATCATCATACATCCCGTGTGTGGGTTGAAATGATGATGATAATGAAACCTCATAGGGATACATATATATTATTGACTAGCAACCCGCCCTCGCTTCGCTTCGGTTTCAGTCTTTCCTGCGTAGTTCCCGTTCTCGTGGGAATACCGGGATAAAATATAGCCTAGTTAACTCCCTGATATTATAGCTTTCCATTAGTGAAAGAATTGTTGAAATCGGACCAGCCGTTTTAAAGATTACCCGGAACAAACAAACAGACATACATACAGACAAAAAAATATAAAATGTATTTTAGGCACATGTATAGTGCAAATAACCGTGTGAGCATGAAAAAGCCATGAAAAAAAATTTTGACATTAGGTACAAACAGACACTCCAATTTTATTTATTGGTATAGCGAGTGTTATACATTTTAAATAAAACTACTTTACGGATTTTATCGCGTTTGTAATTGATTTTTGATTGCTCGCCGTTTCGAACAACCGCTCGTGACCTTGAACGCTGCAAAGTGCGACAAAATCCGTAAAGTGGTTTTTTTTCTTTTGTCTTTGTAACACAGTATCAACTAACACAAAAGACAGCGATTCAAATTGTTATTGTGTACCGATTTTGTTTTTTTTTTTACAATAAAGATATTTGTATATTTGTATAATTTACATATATATTGTTAATTTTAATAATTTATCTTAATTTAATCCAATATGTACTACCGATTACTTGATATAGAGAAATAGGAAAAAATACCATTGTTCCGGAGGGAAAGATGATCCAAGAAAGGAAACGACAATTAAAACAAATGTGTAAAAAAAAAAACAATCGTATGGTGTTTATTAAATTCGAATCTAAGATATCGGCAGTGCCCTGTCTTACTGCAGAACTACAAAGGACTACGCCAGTTCGTCGAACGAAGATATAATTACGGAGTGCCGAGGCCGCCATCATATGCAATTCACACGTCAACTTTGTATAAAAACAACACCTTTTAAACTTTTTCATTAGTCAATCGACATTCTTTTAATTCCTCAAGTAAAATTATACGCGCGAAATGTAATTTAAACGTTAATATTATCGAGACAATTTTAAAATGAATATCACCCATGTTATAATGCGTTTCAAACGTATAAAAGAAATTATTTTTACGACAAATAATCTTTGAAATAATTCGATTGAATTAAAATGGCGGTTAATAATAATTTTCAACGTGTCATTCAAAATGTGTACTGAATTTAGTCGGGCTATTATCGATGACCGTAACTTTTTTTCCTTTATGGTCAGAGGTTGAATTTCGACTGTCATGTCGTATTTTTTTTTAAATAAATCGAATAAGGATGTAACATTCATGTAATAGTAATAAAATATTTTAGTAACTTTGTTAAATTTTTAATTGCCCATTATGTTAATATGTATATTAGACTATTTACAACTGTAATTAATCTTTTATGTCTTTAACATAAATTCAAAGTCATGTGCGCGCTGGTAATTAATTTTGAGTTGCTTAAACGACATTGGAAAGTTTTATCAACGTGTGAAGTCCTTCGTTGCAGGGCCAGCATATTAAACAATAGGAATTGTCCAGCAATGGAGATATGATATAGTGGGATCATCATCATTCATCATAATTTTAGCTCATAAATGTCCCACTCGGACTATAGCCTCCTCCGCAAATGGCGGGAAATTGACCTACTATAACCAAGCTGGTCATACGGGTTGGTATAGGGTTTTATTTCGAGTTTTCCTGCTTTTTCCTATTATCTGCGTATAACAATCTCATAGTCGTCTTTTACGATACTCACAGACAAGAAAGGTGGTGGTGAATTGTATTCTTACTCCGTCACCACACGGAATATAGTGGCATAACTGTCTTCTTCTTAGTATCCTACTTTTTGGCACAAGATAAAATAAGATATAAATATGATAATAAGATGCCTCACCATATTAGGCAGAAAATTGATACAGGGTTCTTAGCAGTCTTTTCTGATGGCCGCTGTTAAAGAGGGATAGTAACCATAATACGATGTATCGTAGAGAAAGACGTTAGATCGAATTGTGATATAAATGAATGAATAATAGACATAAATGAATACAGCATCAATACCTAATGGTTTTGACATTATCCTTCTATATGATAAATAAGAAAATTGATGATAGCAAAACTCTAAAAATATCATCGATATTCAACTATGTCATTGAAATTCTAATAATTTATTATGATTAAACTCGCGGGGGCACTTACATATTATACTTTAAATTATCACCGGATCGGAACGCGACCGCACTGAGAAAATCCGGCAAGAAAATTCAGCGGAATTGTCTATTTTTTATTCATTTACTAATTTATTTTAAATTAAATTGCATTCAACAATACGTCTATTAATAGTTACAGTGTGATGCGATGATATAATACAATTCTTAAATATAATGCAAAAGATTATGGCTGGACCAAATCCCGCTAGCAGCAGCCGCGTATGTTAGTGTGGAGTTAACCACTAAAATAGCCATTATTCCCCTCAACCACAATGGAGGGAAGGCAGTGATCCGTTCCTCTTTTTTGACACTTACATTCATGATCATCATTGCCATTCTCCTCTTACCTAACTAGTTGGAGTCGATAGAATTTTCTTAAATTGTTATTGCTATTATGTCTGTGGTATCAATAATTTTTTTCTATAATATAAGACTCCCTAAATCAGCAATCTAGTTTTTACGCTATCAATAATCGCCTAAAGACAGATTCCTAAAGTGCTCAACTGTCAAGTAAAATCGCTATTTAGAGATTTTAAATTTAGCCAAAACACTTCAAGCGTATATTTTTGAACAAAAACATTTTCATCGAGATCACTTATATTTCCCTCTTTAAAAATAAAACATTTATTCAATCGTCACATTTTAATCATATAAAAAATCGACCAAGTTACCTGCAATCGAATAAAAAATCGTCTAACAGCAGGGAGTCGACGAAGGAATACCACACACCGAAACGAACATAATAACTCCTAATGAATGCTGATAGAACGTTATAAAAAATTGTAGTTACATATTTCAGAATAAAATTATAAGGTTAGTCATTCATCTGGGATTGCCCGGATTAATTACGAGGTCAAATATTAATACTTCGATAAATATTAGTCATAATAAAAGTAAATTAATTTAGCTGATATTTTTTACTACGATTAATAAATAACCCTTCTACTAAATAATCTCTGTACTAAAGGTATATTGAGGTGTTTTGGACATGTAGTAAGGAGTGAAGAGAGGAAGATGAAGCAAGTATACAAAGCATGTGTGAGTGGAATGGTTACAAGAGGAAGATCACGTATGTTTCTGAATCAAATCGGAGACGTGTTAGTGAAAAGTCATGTTAAGAGTATGCGTAACCGTAGAGAATGCATAAAGTGCTATGCTTGTGCTATGTGGCGGCTAGAAACACTAACAACCCATACATTGCTCGTGGATGTCCTAAAAGACTACTAAGATCTTTAAATCGACCAATTCAATTGCATCTGATATCATCTGAACAGTTATATTCCCAAGGTGAATCGATAGGTAGGCGAAGGCCTTAAAACTATGATGATCAACCCTATATTTCGAACAGAGTCTATAATTTTTGACGGAAAATCTGAAGTATTTTACGTGAAGTTTGGCAGCTATTGAGTAGAAATATTTTATTTAAAATCATTTTAATAATGGATATATCATTCATTATTTACAAAATCTATGTTAAATTAATTATTACAGATCGTCATTTGACGTTATAAATATACAAATAAAAACAATTTTATCTTTGAACAATGATATTTGAACGTCGAATGAATAATGTATGCTTACAGTTTTTAAGAACCTGCATTTACAAACCAAAATTTAGATCAACGTAAATCGTATAGTATCAAATCGAATCAAACATAAATAACGAATTAAAATCGGCTAAAACTTTAAAAAAAGGCACAATAAAATTTTTCGAATTCGCATTCCGTTTATTGTAATGTGCGTTTAGCCAGCGGGCGTCGAATTTATTTGAACGTTCCAAATGATTTCAAATTAGGAACGTATCAATTTTTTTAATACGATAACTTTTTAATGAGTGTTACTAAAGTATGGCGAGTTAAGGCTGTCTTACACAATACATTTATTAACAATAATTCTATTGAATTTTGGCAATGCTTAAATACAAATACTTTATATTTCGAAGAATTGAATTGAAATTATTCCCTTGTGATAAAATCTATGATTGTTTAGAGTTCAGAGTCTGTGATCTGACTGTGAGATATCTTAGTCCGCCCATTACCATGAACACTGAAATGTGTTCGAAATGTCGAGATACAAATACAAATGTGATGAAATCCGTAGAAATATTTTTATTTATATTTATCTATCGTGCTCCTGATTGTAATCCACAATTAATAAAGAAATTATGAATATCCTTCTAATCACAGACCACCAGGAGACCAGATGAGATAATTTAGCTTAACCCACTACTTCATACCATAATCTGGGTAGTAAACGGAGTTTTATACTACTACTACCTACAGTGTTGATGCGCATAATCAATTCTTATTAAATCAATTCACATTAATTAACGGTATCTTCTGAGAATTTTGGTGAAAAGAAAAAGGTATGTAAAGCACTTTTATATTCACTACGCCTCAACAGTTCTTCTGCAATATATTATATAAAATGCCATCAAAATTATTTATAATTATTATTATTTTTTTTTAATTTATTAGTTATTTGATTATGAATAACAACAGTAACAACCATCTTTGTTCCCTATAGAAGAGTGTTGATGCGCATAATCCGCTCCTATTAAATCAAGTCACATTATGCGTTCACGCTGCCAGTGTAAAACAGCCTTAGATCATTTATGCATATTATGCCTATTGCTTTTGTTTTAAGAAATTCATGCTTTAATATTTTTTTGTTTAAAAAGATATAAAAGGTATTGACAATATTATAGACTACCGTTTTATTTCTTCGAAATTTAAAATTGTTCGCTGATTGATAGGTTTTGAAAGAATTATTTTTCAATCATTTTTTTTTCTTGTTTGCAACCGTTCACTGTCATTAAATAAAATAGCACTTAAAATTAAATAGAGATATAATTTGCAACGATCCACTAAATCGTTATTGGATTTAAATTCTCTATAATTTTTTGCATAATTGTAAATTTAATTAGAAAAGTTAAACAGGAGGAGTTGGAAGAGATTGATTCTACTGCCATCCTACGCAATGCATGAAGCAAAATTGACTAGTTAATCAATAAATAAAATATAAGTAATCCTAGTAAAGGGGGTTGTGAATTGTATTCTGACTCCGTCACCACTCTTATATCACATTCCTTACATATCTTAACTGTATTATATTACATAAAATATCAGCAAAATTATTCAATGTAACACTATGAAACACTAAAAAAATGCTAACATGAGATTTCCATATTCGCACCGGAACTCATGTCAAAGAGAATACAAGTCACTATGAAACGTAGGATAACAAAAACGCATTTGATATGTAATAACAAAACGCAAAGGACAGCTAAACGTAATTTTGTTTATAGTTAAGTATGGTTTAAAATTTGATAATTATAATTTTCTCAGAAATCAATCATCAGTAATTTGTATTCTCTTTTAAAAAAAAAATATGGCGTTACGAAGTTCGTCGGGTCAGATAGTTATTTAATATAACGCTATAAAACACTAAAAAAATTAATATAATACAGGAGCTTCAACATGACATTTCCATATTCGCGCCGAAACCCCCATTTCAAAAACACTTATCTTTACGTTTTTTTTTAAACTACACTGCACTAAGGAATAATCTTTGTATTGCGGGGGACTTTACAAACATATAATTAACGGACACAAATTACATCCAGACTCAGAACAACAATTTGATATTCGCACAAAGTGTTGTCGTGCAATTCAAACCCAGTACACTGGCACGGTAGATTAACCACTACGCCATCTGTGCAATCAAAGTATTCTAATTATGATACAAGTATTCAATATTTTTACTGTTTGTTTAAAAGATTTGATTTAGCCAATTTGTAGTAATTGTTTGATTTTAATTTCATTGTAAAAATAAATATTTTGAATCATCATCATCATCTCAGCCTATATACATGTTTCGCTGTTGGGCTCAGTCCTCCTCTATAATAGGAGGGAAATTGACCTACTATTCCACGCTGGTCAGACGTATTGGAATAGGGTTTTATCTTTTGCATAGATTTTATGTGCTTATTATATCTCATAGTCGTCTTTTACGACATCCGGGTATGTTAGCGAGTGGCGAATTGTATTCTTACTCCGTCACCACACCTTTGCCTTTACTAATTACGATTTCATATGTGTAGAGGGGAATTAATAATAATTTGGCATGATACCCTCCTGAGTTCTCTCGCCGGATCTTTCTCAGTGTAGGCGCGTTCCGATCCGGTGGTAGTTTACTAGTTTCGTTAGATTTTAAATTAATAAATTGTCATAATAATTACTGCAAATTTAATGTTTAATAACTATTAACCATAAACAACATATTTCTTGAATAGTTTTCTTCATGTACTGGCAATAAATTTGTACCAAAATGTTAGTCGATATTTAATAACTAATTTCTGTAGCGGGTAGATAATTCTAAATATCTGTAATAACGATGACTTGTTGGACGCGTGACATCTTAGGCCACCCGTGACCATGAACGCTGTAAAGGGTTCGAAACATCGGGCAATCAAAAATCAAATACAAAAGCGATAAAATCCGTAAAGTAGTTTTATTTAAAATGTGTAATACTCGCATAAACATAAGAAATCATTGTGCAGGAGGTGTTTAGATTTACTGGGCATCCATGTTAAGTTCACGCTTTTGTCAAACCGTTTTAATTATTATTGTGAATCTCCTCGTTCACGGGATCTTCCTAGGGAAGATACTTGGTATTTTGATAGGCTGACATGGGGATCGGACCGGGGAATTGTCCGTCACCCGCAGAGAGGCTGACCGAGCGACGGCGACCGACGTCCCAGGACGTCGAGAGGTGAGGTTACCCGAAAGGGTATTCCATCGGGCCGACCACTGACGACAAGCCACATCTGCTCCGGTGGTCGGCCCAACAATAAGGTGACGTGGGTACGGGTGGATTATGGGCCCGCGCGCCGTCCTTTCATCGTCCCGGGCGGACTGGACCGCGCGTGCGCTTACTATAGCCCACCCATAAAAAAAAGGCTTACATGGGGATATGAATCCACACTATTGGTATGGGTCATGCTCACTGAAGGGTCTGCTTGCAGTAGCTACGAGGGACGGGTCACTCCCTTCCCTCCATTATCGTTGGGGGCTGCTCTAGTGGTTAACTCGTGACCGGGTGTCGCTTGCGGGATAGGATAGGACCATGGTATGTTGACAGTTATCTGTCTACAGTCGCGGGCCGGTCCGTCTGGGGTAGTACCACGCTCTCGCAGAAAATCGACGTCTAAGTAGTAGCAATTTGTTACTGCGTTTCGTTCGGTGAGCGAGAGAGCTGGAAGCCCAACTTTCTGAGGGTGTTTGCGTGTGATGGGTTTTGGTGGTGCCCTTGGTATCACCGAGCCTCAATACATATACATGCATTCACACTCCCTTCACTTTCTTCGCGGTAGGCAGTGGCCTTGTAAAGGTCCATGAGCGGCAGCAACACTTACCATCAGGTGTATTGTTTGCACGTTTGCCAATGCTTGCAATAAAAAAAAAGCGATCTGGTCCAGCCATAGTCTCATTATTATATTTGTGATTATTATTATATTTGTGAATTGTATTATATAATATTTCGAATGGCATCACACTGGAACTATTAATAGGCATGTTGTAAGATGTAATTTTATTTAAGTGAAATTAGAAAAATTAATAAAAAATAGACAATCCCGCTGAGTTTCTTGCCGGATCTTCTCAGTGCGGTCGCGTTCCGATCCGGCTGTAATTTTAAGAAAAAATGTAAAAAAATTACAATATGTAAGTGCCCCCGCGGGGTTTATACATAATAAATGATTACAAAAAACACGCAGAGGCATTTGGAGAAATTTAATGTTAAAATGGGATGGGACATCTACCGATGACACTCCACGTTTGCACACAATACTCCTGGACTGCCAACGGTAGGTGTAAAACTATTGTGCAATTATGATATCTAAAACCTGATTATGGGCTTGTGAGGTTTAGTGGACTATTTTACTAGAACTATTGATTTTTAAACTGTCGTCTGCATTCAATACCTTTATACGTGTTGAACTTCGACAGACGGTGACTCGCCCACTCATTAATGGGTCCCCTAAACGGTCACCACAGACACGCAGGCCATACGGGCAATAGGGGGGCAACATTGGTACAAGTGGCTTGGGGTGTCGAGCGGTGCGGCGCCGGTTTCACCATCGCAAGTCCCCGATAAACGGAGACCCGCAATGGTTTACCCGTAGTTATGGCCTTGAAAATGACACTTCCACCCCCGAGCATATAGCTCTGGCGACACTTCTGACCAGTCGTTTAAGGCAAGCTAGAGTTGAGAATCCTACGGGTAATCTTCGGTTTCCACTCCAGCCAGTCAGTAAAGGCGAGCTGGATACAACGCCCTCGCCGACTGAGGCACTCGAGACCGCAGTGTCGCTACTCACATTCAGCACACCACAAGCTGCCCTGCGGTTTATTGGCTTTCCTATAAATCTTGTGATACATTTTTTCTTTTGTTTCAAAAGAACTTAGAGAGTCGTATAATGTTCCTCCGAGGTTTGGGTTAGCCTCATAGTGAGATAAAAACTGACCCAAAGGGTTAGGTTATTGTGAATATTATTATCCTTACTAATATTATAAATGCGAAGGTACGTTTGTTTGTTACGCTTTCACGCTTAAACCACCGAACCGATTTCAAAAATTCTTTCACCATTGGAAAGCTATAAAATCAAGGGGTAACATAGGCTATATGTTATCGCGGTATTCTCACGGGAACGGGAACTACGCGGGTAAGTCAACTGGAACCGAAGCGAATCGAGGGTGGGTTGCTGGTATATAATAATTTAAGATATAATAAATGCGATAAATAAAAAATAATTCTATATTGCAAAATTATATGTATTGGCAATAGAGAAAATATAACTCTCAATATGTCTATTTAAATTCAAATTCAAATCATTTATTATGCATAGACCCCGAGAGGGCACTTACATATTGTCAATTTTACAAAATAAAATTAAATTATCCAATAAAAATAAACTACCACCGGATCGGAACGCGACCGCTACTGAGAAGATCCGGCAAGAAACTCAGCGGGCTTGTCTATTATTTTAATTTTTTTTTTCTTCTTACTAGATATAAATTTGTGTACAAGTTTTGTAAGACCTAGCTCCAGTGTGATGCCCTTCGAACTGCAAGATACTTAATATAATTCAAATGATTATGGCTGGACCAGATCCCACAAGCGGCACCCGATCACGAGTTAACTACTAGAGCAGCCATCACTCCCCTCAACCACTATGGAGGGAAGGGAGAGACCCGCGCTATGATATAATGTAAATGTTTATGGGACCTTTGGCGGGAATGTAAAAATGTAATGTGGTTTTGTAGTATGTATATTCAATATTTTAGTGTTTTCAACGTGTTATTTATACAAATCAATAAAATTTAACTGTCTGTTTGTAATGTTAAAATAATGCGTTTTTTTCATGCGCACGGTTATTTACACGATACCTATGCCTTTTTTTAATTTTTATTGGTGGGCACACACGCGGTCCGTTCCGTCCGTGGCGACGAAAGTACGGCGCGCGGGCGCATAACCCACCCGTACCCACGTCGCCTTCGTCGTTGGGCCGACCACCAGTGCAGAGTTCCTTGTTTTCAGTGGCCGGCCCGACGGAATACCCTTTCGGGTACTCTCACCTCTCGACGTCCCTGTCCTGGGACGTCGGTCGCCGTCACGCGACGGTACCTACGCCTAAAAACAGTTATTTTTTTTTTGTCTGTCTGTCTGTTTGTTCCGGTTAATCTTCCTAACGGCTGGACCGATTTTGATAATATTTTGTTAACATGTAGCTGTCTATATAAGGAGTAGCTTAGGCTATATACCTATTGTTCCGATATTCTCACAAGAACGGGAACTACGCGGATGAATCTGCGGGAATTTGCTAGCATTAAATGATTTTGATAGTATTTTGTGTAATGTGATGCGGAGTAAATCCTAGGACGTAGTGAATATAATATAAAAATGTTATACTGAAGCTTTCGTTTTCCATCAGAATTTCTAGAAAATAATATTAACAGTGTAGCTGTAGCAGTGAAGCTGACAATTTGACTTCCAAACGGACAATGACTAATAAGAATAAAGAAACTTATAACTCGACACTGGCAACAATGACTCGCATTAGTAGCTGAACGCCTATACCTAAAAATAAGAAATAGAAAACAAAGGTGGTATCTGTGGTATATCCTTAGAATAATATCGTATAGAAGGATAGTGTCAATACTTCGAACGTTCGAAACATGAATCTAAAAATACTAATGGCGCGCAGACGATTACATACGTACACATGCACACCACTATACAAATTATGAAATCAAATTTTGTTTTTATTAGCATAAATCGTCGAAATACTTTTAAAAGTAATGTTAAAAACCTTTTTAAGTTTTCCAAATGTGTTGTGACACCATTTGAATGCACAAACCGTCATAATTACCTATTTATGGTTAGTTATAAAAAAAGGGAGCCGTCGCTCAAGACGCCTGGCAGATGTAAAACATCGAAATTATTTTGTACAAGTACATATGCATAAAAGAACAGATTACGACAGGAACTAATATGGCATAAAGCAATAATAAAATATTACGATTTTTTCCAGAAAATGATGATTTTTATTCAATAAACATTTATTTTTATTAGTATACATTATATTTATGTATTTAGGTTACTAATTTATTTTGAGCTCACTAGATGGCGTTGTTCAAAATTCTAAAACAGGTTATAGTTTCGTTATACAAATGGAGTGCCAGCGTGGCGTTAACACCACGACAACGATCAGGTTCACCCTCACTTATAGATGTTTCACAGCAAAAAAAGTATCATGGCGACTGACTATTATTGTAATTATTTTGCCTTTTACATTATTAAGAAAACGTGAACATAGTAATTAATCTAAGCTCTCGCTACATACGTAATAAATCCTTTATTAACGATGCTAATTATTAGCACGGGTGTTCTAGTTTTATTTAATTGATATACCTAATGATATGATTATTATTCATACAGGCAACCATTAATCATATTTAAATCCATCGGAAACCATATTTTTCGAATGTCATCCCGCCATTTTGAAATTTTAAAAAACCAAATCGGGAGCGTTCGCCTTTCCCAATGAATCTGCGTGTTTTGGCCGCGTTCAGTTCAATGTTCATTTGAGTTAAATGTTTTGGAACTAATCTACTATCAATGGAACAGATAAGAATTTGGCTGTAATTAACTTGAATACCGTTTTCCCATTCAATACCGTTTATGCTGCCATATTTTTGTTGTTCTATAAATTATTGGAGGGTTTTGGTAATGATTTGGAAACTTAGCTTTATTAGATTATTTAGACCCTAGATCTATGGTATTTATTTTATTTGTTTGTTGTTTGTTGTATTATTTTCTTTCTCTCTGATACTTTTTATGATAGCAGCTTTAATCTGTTAAAGTTATCTGGTGACAGGGCACCGCTTGTGGGATCTAGCTAAATCATATTTTTTTGTATTTTATTAAGAAAATGTAATAAGTGCACTAGTAATTGCCTATGTAAGTAGGTACCTGTAGTTGACCACTAACGGACATCTTTACTAATATTATAAATGCGAAAGTAAGTTTGCTTGTTTGTTACACTTTTACGTTAAAAACACTGAATCGATTTGGAAAATTCTTTCACCAATGTAAAGCTATAATATCAGGGAGTAACATAGGGTATATTTTATCCCGATATTCCCACGGGGACGGGAAATACGCGGGTAAGGCAGCTGAAACCGAAGCGAAGCGGGGATAGGTTGCTAGTAAATCGTTAAAATAAGAACTGCCGCCGTGTTTTTAAACTAACTTCATATTAAATATGTTATCTAAGTTGTTATCTAATCATCGAATTGTGCAAACTACGCATCCTCTAAATTTTTAATATTCCAAATGCACTTCAATTGTTTTTCAAATGACGCACTCTAAACATTTAATTATGCTTTTTGGTAAAAAAAATTTAGTATTTAAAAAAATGAAAGTGTTATAACAACAATTTAGAGATTTTTGTTAATAATAAATGTTTGTACATGTAAAAAAATGTTATTTAGATAGTCAATATATGGGATGGTCAACTACTGATTCTCAAGTTGTAGGTTTTTTTTTTTTTCATTAATTGCGACCCGCACCGGCTCCGCACGGCTCCAATGCTAATACTAAATATATTAAAGAATGGCTTTATATACAACGTTCACAGCTTTTTTGTCATTAGACAATACAAACATTATTTCCTTAGAGGTTACTTTTCGGGTGACCGGACCGGGGATTTAGTCCGGGCACCCACGGGGACGTTAGCCGCGTGACGGCGGTCTTTGACGGGAAAGGGGTATTCCATCGGGCCAACCACTGAAGTCAAGGAAATCTGCACCGGTGGTCGGCCCAACGACGAAGGCGACGTGCTATACGGGTGGGTTACGGGTGTTCATGCTTACGCCCCTCTGTCGACCCGGACGGAGTGGAGCGAAGAGTGCGGCGACCGTAACTCACCCAAAACAAAAGAGGTTACTCTTAGAAGAGCGACATATTATGCATGTAGTATATAAACCTTCCTCTTGAATCACTATCTATTAAAAAGAAACCGCATCAAAATCCGTTGCGTAGTTTTAAAGATCTAAGGATACACAGGAACAGATAGACAGCGGGAAGCGACTTTGTTATATAATAACACTAGTTTAATATCGTTGAAAAACTTGCACAGAGCTCAGAAAAAGAAACACTAATTGAGTTCGGGTGAAAATTAAGATTGAGGCAATAAAACAGGCAATTCTAAGTCCTTAAAGGGTCAACTACTGATTCTATATGTATATCCTAATTCGAAGTTGGTCACATTGAAGTTGATGTATGCTGTTTAATTTTAATTAAAAGAAGTACTTTAAGAATAATGAGCTGATTCTCTTTTTTTTTTATTGCCAATGGTGGCAAACGAGCAGGCAGCACACCTGATGGCAAGTGATCATGCCGCAAATGGACCTTTGCAATACCAGGGGCACAGCCAGGCCGTTGCCTACCGTGAAGTAAATACTCTTCTTAAATCTCGTTTCTTCTTCTTCTTTTTTGTCTTGGCAATCAGCTACAAATACGAGCCATTTTTGCCAGTGTCGAGTTATAATTATCTTTTCAAGTTCTCAATTTCTTCATGTCAGTAATGGTCTATCAGTAAGTCAAAGTGTCGTCCTCAACAGTGTAATGGCCACTGTTAAGGGTATCTTCTGAGAATTTTGGTGGAAACAAAAAGGTATGTATAGCAATTTTATATCATATTCACTACACCTCAGCAGTTTTGCCGCTATATATTACATAAAATGCCATCAACATTATTTAATATAACATGTTAAAACACTAAGATATTGAATATAATACAAGAACACCACATGACGCTTCAGATTCCCGCCAAAAACAAAAAAAAAATCTAAATATCGTTTAAAGAAGAACATGTCAAAGTGCTGGGGAAACACAGCAGCAGATAGTTCATTCCAGAGCCTGCACGTACGTGGGAGAAATGATCGCTGGAAACGTACAGTTGAAGACCATAAACGTTTCCAGATGAACTATATGAACCCTGCTGCGGTAAGTTAGTAAAGACGTTTCTTGGCAGATATCTGTTTGTGGTTGTGTTCTGATATTTTATATTATCTATTATATTAATCTATACCAATAATATTGTGCTGTGTGGTAGCGGCTTCGAATACTACCAACCCTTGCTTTGCTCGTGGGTGTCGTAAAAGACGACTAAGAGCCCTAGATTGACCCGGACCAACTCCATCTGGTACCATTTGGGTCAACGATTACATTCCCAAGGAGGGTTGACGTCAGGCAGGCGGCCGGTCATAAAAGTCATTGCCGAAACTTTTTGCAATATGTCAAAACAGATGACATATTGCGTCGACCCCAAGTAATTGGGATAAGAGCAAGATGATGATGATTAATCTATACCAATAAATAAAATTGGAGTGTCTGTTTGTAATGTCAAAATAATAGGACTTTTTCATGCTCACACGGTTATTTGCACTATACATATGCCTAAAAATCACTTTATATTTTTTGTCTGTCTGTTTGTTTGTTCCAGGTAATCATCAAAACGGCTGGACTGATTTAAAAAAATCTTTCACCAATGGAAAGCTATAATATCAGTGAGGAAACTAGGCTATATTTTATCCCGGTATTTCCACGGGAACGGGAACTACGGGGATAAGGCGACAGAAACCGAAGCGAAGCGAGGGCGAGTTGATATTTTAAAAATAAACTTCATCACCGTCATCATCATCTTCGCAGACTACATTCGTCCCACTGTTGGGCTCGGGCCTCCTCCACAATGGGAGGGAATTTGACCTACTATACCATGCTGGTCAGACATGTTGGTATAGGGCTTCATTTTGAGTTTTCCTAGTCTTGCACAGATGTTATGTGCATATTTTTTTAAGATAACACCCAGCACTAAGGAAATAATCCTTGTGTTGCGGTGGACTTTACAAACATATAATTAACGGACACAAATTACATCCAGACTCAGAACAATGTGTGGATCGCACAAAATGTTGTCCTGCATGAGATTCAAACCTACGACACTGGCGGGGTAGGTAGGTATTTTAACCACTACGCCATCTGTGCAGTAAAGTATATCCCATAGTCATCTTTTACGACATCCACGGGCAAGATAGGGAGCGGTGAATTGTATTCTTACTCCGTCACCACACGGAAATATATTTATAACTAGCAACCCGCCCTCGCTTCGCTTTCAGTCTTTCCTGCGTAGTGCCCGTTCCCGTGGGAATACCGGGATAAAATATAGCCTAGTTTGCTCCCTGATATTATATCTTTCCATTGATGAAAGAATTTTTGAGATCGGTCCAGCCGTTTTGAAGATTACCCGGAACAAACAGACAGACAGACAGACAGAGAGACAAAAATTTTTAATTGCTATTTTAGGCATAGGTGTCGTGCAAATAACCGTGTGAGCATGAAAAAAGGCCTATTATTTTTACATTACAAACAGACACTCCAATTTTATTTATTGGTATAGACTAGCAACTCGCCCTCGCTTCGCTTCGGTTTCAATCGCCTTACCCGCGTAGTTCCCGTTCCCGTGAGAATACCAGGATAAAAATATAGCCTATATTACTCCCTGATATTATAGATTTCCATTTGTGAAAGAATTTTTGAAATCGGTTCGGTGGTTTAAGTGTGGTTTACAAACAAACTTACCTTTCACATTTATAATATTAATAAGGATATATATATTTGGTGTGTATTAAGGATATATATATTGGTATTTCCGTGTGGTGACGGAGTAAGAATACAATTCACCATACCCTATCTTACCCGTAGGTGATCGTACGAGTTGACTAAGAGATATAAAACGCATATAACATCTATGCGAGAGAAGGAAAACTCGAAATAAAACCCTATACCAACACGTCTGACCAGCGTGGTATAGTAGGTCAATTACCCTTCCATTATGGAGGAAGCCCGAACCCAACAGTGGGACGTATATGGGCTGAGATGATGATGATGATGATATATTTGGTTGGGCTATGATCAGCCTAAACGCTGTCCGTTCCGTCCGGAATGATGATAGAACAAAGTACGGCCCCATAACCCACCATATTCGGACAAGCCCATTTTAACGTATGTAAACAGATAAAGTTACAATACAATGATTATTGTCTCAGCTTACATTGTCACTGCTGAGCTCAAACCTCCTTCAAAATAGGAGTGAAATTGACCTAAGTACTATACCACGCTGGTCAGACGGGTTGGTATAGGGTTTTAATTTGAGTTTTCTTTTTTGTAGATGTTATATGCATTAATATGCATCGCGATAATAGAGATCTAAAGAGATAAATAGAGATCTAATGATCTCTATTTCGCCTTTTACAACATTAGATAAGAAAGGATGTAATGAATTGTATTCCTCCTAATCCGTCACCACAAGGACCGACTGCCATGGTGCAATACTTGACCACTGACGTCAAGTCAGCCTGCTCCGGTGGTCGGCCCAACGACGAAGGCGACGTGCATCGCGGGTGGGTTGCGGGTTTGCGTGCTTACGCCCCTCTGTCGCCCCGGACGGAGTGGTGCGAGGAGCGCGCCGCACGCAACCCAACCCAAAAAAAAAAATGTTACCCCTTAGTAAGAATACTTAGTGTTTTTTGCGATAGGCTATAGGCTGGTCACATCTTACCCAATGCGTTTGGGGCGACGAATAGCATGGGTGAGTCAGCATTTAAATTGCCATTTTATGGGCTGATGGGGATCAGTTCATATAGGTTTCGAATTCATGCCTTCAGGGGTCTATTCATTTACACTCTTGTAATATATAAAAAAAAAAAAATATGCCGCGCTACAGTAATACATATAGACTAAAAAAAAAAAACAATGTATTTATTACCAAATACTATTTAAAAAAAATCCTTATAGTGACGGAGTAAGAATACAATTCACCACTCCCTATCTCTCCTTCCCGTGGACGTAGTAAAAGACGACTAAGGGATATAATATGCGTATAACATCTGTCCAAGAGAAGGAAAAATTGAAATAAAACACTATACTAACATATCTAACCAGCATGATAAGTCAAGTTCCCTCCTATTGGGGAGGAGGTTCAAGCTTAAGAGTGAGACGTGCATGGGCTGAGACGACGAGGACTATTTATAAATCAAATCTACAACAAAAATATTAAAAGTGTATATAAGTGTTCATTTCGATCAAAAGCGCAACACTATTAACATTCAATCGATTATAAAAAAAAGAACAAGAAAAAAACATTTCAACTTGTCTATGACTCACTTACAAAGTAAACACAAGTCAGCATCGGACTTCAATTCGTGTCAGCACTAAACCATATTGACACGGTTACTCTTACAGTCACGATTCCATGTTCCAAATTCAAACATTAAATGAATATTTTTTTTTCATAATACATTGACGTTTACGTTCCTTTACTCTCTGTATATTGTTATTATAATTTTGCAATGGATATGCAAAATTGATATTCGTTATTAAGATTAATGCATAAAAATAATTTTCTAAGATTTAATTATTATAAATGATTACTATAGTCGCTTATGTATGCAACAATAAATTAAATTTGATAAAAAACTGTCGATGTATTGTATACATTAGAAAACGATTGCCATTACAATCTGTATAGTTCTAAGGTTTTTGTAATGCAATGACTGTGTACTTTTATAACAAAGCTATAGACTAATCTTTTACTTCTAAGTATTATTTTTTATATATATAAAACTCAATAGAGATTATTATTAGAATAAGGACAGGTTTTCGATATTATTATTGTGAGATTTAATTGCTTATAATTATATATTAGATACGCTCCTCAACGTTTAGATTTAAGATAAAATTGTATGTACTTATCGGCCCGCGCAAATAATTATTATGTTGATAGAACTCTTTAACGATAGTTGTTTTAATAACATATGATAGTAATTATTATTTAAAAACTATAATATTAAAATCGAGCAGCGATTCGTTAAAAGTAAATAATTCCCATCGATAAAGTATTTGCCTTAGAATAATAACATATAGAAGGTAAGTCCACGCACAAAAAGTGAGGCATTTCAATTGGAGCCTAATGGAGCCTACGCCGGAACAGTCCCGTAACAAGTCATTGCACTGCACGAACGTACGCAACTCTTAAATAAATAGGTAATTATGATGGCTTATGCATTCAAATGGTGCCACAACACATTTGAAAAACATAAAAAGGTTTTTAACATTACTTTTAAAAGTATTTCGACGATTTATGTTAATAAAAACAAAATTTGATTTCAATAATTTGTATAGTGGTTTCCGTGTGTACGTGTGTAATCGTCTGCCCGCCATTAGTATTTTTAGATTCAAATTTTTAAAGTTCGAAGTACTGACACTATCCTTCTATACGTTATTATTCTAAGGTAAATTGCGTTCTAAATTTGAAATGATTATGGTCGCTATTACGGTTTTGTACCCAAAGGGTAAAAATGGGACCCTATTACTAAGACTTCGCTGTCCGTCCGTCTGTCACCAGGCTGTATCTGAAGAACGGTGATAGCTAGACAGTTGAAATTTTCACAGATGATGTATTTCTATTGCCGCTATAACAACAAATACTAAAAATAAAATAAAACAAATATTTAAGGGGGACTCCCACACAAAAAACTTTTTTTTTGCTCAATATCGATAATGGCAATAGGGAGGCACTTGTTTACCTAGTCAATGGTACGGAACCCTTCGGAGCGACTCCGACTCGCACTTGGTCGATTTTTTTTCTGAAGGGTGATGAAAACTATGGCATTTAGGCAGGCCTATACCAGTGTCAACTGAAGCAGCGACCACTTATATGTCTGGAACTCCCGCATGGGACTTGCAGTTGCAGATGCTTGGTACCATCTCTTTCCAGCTGGAAAAACGTGTCGGGGCACCTCCGCACCACTCCGTCTGGGGCGACAGAGAGGCTTAAGCACGCAACTCCCGCAACCCACCCAAAAACCACCTCACCTTCGTCGTTGGGCCGACCACCGGAGCAGGTTTACTTGTCGTCAGTGGTCGGCCCGACGGAATACCCCCTACGTGGGGTACCCTCCCATCGACTGACATCCCCCCCCCTCGGGGAGGACGTCGGTCTTTCCTCACGCGGTCGGCCTCTCGGCGGGTGACGGACTAATCCCCGGCCAAATCTGTCCTCCCACCATTGTGGTTGCAACGAGGACATAGGACAGTATACGCTTGAGGTCTGTCTGGTCTGGGCAGAGTAGCGCTGTGAATTCTTTGTCGACGCGGATCATCGCTGAGGCGTTGACAGAGTCAAGAACTGGGACGCAATCACTATCTTCTGCTAGGCAATTTTCTTACATTAGAAGGCGGCTGTGTGGTGACGGAGTAATAATACAATTCACCGCCTCCTGTCTTTTGGGTGTCGTAAACGACTTACTCGACTTTTAGACTATGCGCAACATCTATGCAAGAGAAGGCAAACTCGAAACAAAACCCTGGTTACTGAACCAGGTGTATTATAAAGTTAGACCCAATTTTGTTCCATGATATTTTCACGTCCATGTGTTAACGGAGTCTGTGTAATGACAGAGTCCGATGGTTATAAAGTTCGAGTAGTGACGGTATAAGAATACAATTCACCATTCCCTATCTTGCCGGTGAATGTTGTAAAAGACGACTATGGGAATATAATACGCATATAACATCTATGCAGGCCAAGGCAAACTCAAAATGAAACGTTATACCAACCTGCCTAACCAGCATGGTATAGTAAAATCAATTTCCCTGCTATTATGGAGGAGGCTTGAGGTCAGCAGTCGGACGTATATTAGTCTTGATTTGTTTTAGAAGACTCCCTACTCCTAAACTGGTTATATAGTATAGATATGTTCCCTAACCAGGTTTTTCAGTTCGCACGTTAAAATAAGCGATAATGACACGTTATCTTCTCAATTTATCACTACACGGGGATACGTCCCTCTACTAATATCAGTAGCATTAAAATATATGTAAATTATCTTTAGTAAAATTAGAACGTAAATTTGGAACCTGTCGTCGCAGGCGCCGTGGCTTAGTTGGTTAAAGCGCCTGTCTAGTAAACAGGAGATCACGAGTTCGAATCTCGTCGGGGCCTAGTGGTTACTTTTTGAATTTTAAAATTTTCTGATACTTCTTAATTACTTGTATGAAATCTATTATTCTATATTCTGCTAACTTCGAAGTGCGATTAAGTATGTTAATTTTATTAGCAATTTTTTTTATACGTTATTTTACTCGATATCAAGAAAAATTAAATAGAAAACTTTAAATCCATGGCTCCTACGAATAGTGAGTCATCTGAGAAATTCCTATTTTAAAAGGGAGCGTGCCAATTCTTGTTCTAGGACATTTAAATAGTTAACGCGATCAAACCATTCTTTATAGAGGTCAAACATCTTAGGAAACAACAAGGATTCATCCAAATATTTACGATTTGTATCATCACACCAAATGAGCTTCCACAGGTGAAAAAGCTTCAATGATTTTCTAGAATGATTTTTTAATTTTTATGAACGAGATTGATAAATAAGGTTTTTTTTTTATCATTTCATCAAAAAAGTTAAAATACCTAAAAATGTTAGTTGACTCACTATACTTAGGAGCCATCGAAATAGTAAGATATTTTTTAATGTAATTTTTCTCTGTGGGGTGAAATAATAAGCATATAAATCACCATCACCCTCATTTTGGCCGTGGATGTCGTAACGTAAAAGACAATTAAGGATATATATATATATATATATATATATATATATATATATATATATATATATATATATATAATATACATATAACATCTATTAAAGAGAAAGAAAACCCTTCCTTCCTATTAATATTATAAACGTGAAAGTTTATGAGGATGTGAAGATGTGAAAATGTTTGTTGCTCATTCACGCAAAAACTAGTAAATGGATTTTGATGAAACTTCACAATAATATAGCTTACATATCAGAATAACACATAGGCTATAATTTATCCCGATATTCCCACGGGAAGAGGTACTGCGGGTGAAACCGCAGTGCGGTGCTAGTTCAAAATAAAACTCTATACCAATACTTTTGATCAGCGTGATTAAAGTAGGTTAGTTTCGTTTGTCAACCCAAGGATAAGAGAGAGGTGGAGTGTATTCTTACTCATTTCATAAACGTCCCACTGCTGGGCTCTAGTCTCCTCTACAATGGAGGGAAATTGACCTACTATACCACGCTTGTCAAACGTGTTGGTATATAAGGTTTTAGTTTGATTATTCTTTCTCTTACATAGATGTTATGTGCATATTATATCCCTTAGTCGTCTTTTACGACATCCACGAGCAAGATAGGGAGTGGTGAATTGTATTCTTACTCCGTCACTACACGAAATGCATCAATATTGATAGGGTTTTATTTTCAAGTTTTTTTTTTCTCTTTTATAGATCTTAATTATATTTTTTGACGCCCACAAAAAATACAGAGGTCCGGGATTCCCTTAGCGTACGGAGAATATAAATATTGTTAGAATATTATTGTAGAAAATCTTATTAAATGTAACGCCATATCGTTTAGTCGGAAATGTCAATTCACCCCCAAAATTCCCACAGCACCCTCATAAGGATAACCATTTATTTTATTGGATTATATTTTAGTAATCCCCCTTGCATATATTATTCCATTCCAAATTAATATTAAGTATTTAAATATATGCGGGCTATTTTGTCAAATTAGTTAATCTTGTACCCTCTACAAATCCTTACTTAATATTATAAAGGCGAAACTATGTTTGGTGGTTTGTTACGCTTTCATGCTTAAACTACAGAACTGATTTCCAAAATTCTTTCACCAATGGAAAGCTATAATATCAGGGAGTAATATAGGCTATATTTTATACTGGTATTCTCACGGGAACGGGAACTACGCGGGTAAGACAACTGAAACCGAAGCAAAGCGAGGGCGGGTTGCTAGTAAATGATACAGTTCAAATTTGACGCATAGTATAGTTGTTAAACTATGGACCTTTTTCCGTGTGATGACGGAGTAAGAATACAATGCATCACTCCCTATCTTGTCCGTGGATGTCGTATAAGACAACTAAAGAATATATTATGTACATAAGATCTGTACAAAAGAAGGAAAACTCGAAATTAAACCCCATACCAACCAATGTCAAAGGCCGCACACAAAAAATTAAGCATTTGAATTGGAGCCTAATGGGGCTTACGCCGTACCGTTCCGTAGTGTACAAGGTCACCGTGACCATCGCCAGGGAGATGCTCGACAGCGTCAGGAACTGGGACGCGGTCGCCGCTTTCTGTGAGGTCGTAATCTCACGGAAGGAGGCGGCGGATCGTGTGCGACAGGGGCTCCTCTTCGGCGACACGTTCTGCCGCTGGCGAGTCGGGTGGTGCAGGTGCGAGTATCTGCGCCTGATGCCGCCCTAGCCGAGGCCGCGGGTGATCGTACCGGGGAATTTAGTCCATCACCCGCAGTGAGGCTGACCGCGCGACGGCGACCGACGTCCCGGGATAGGGACGTCGAGAGGTGAGGGTACCCGAAAGGCTATTCCGTTAGGCCGACCACTAACGACAAGTCATCCTGCTCCGGTGGTTGGCCCAACAACGAGGCGACGTGGGTACGGGTGGGTTATGGGCCTGCGCGCCGTCCTTTTGTCGTCCCAAACGAAATAGACCGCGTGTGCGCTTACCATAGCCCACACATAAAATAAAAATACCAACCAATGTCTGACCAGCATGATATAGTAGGTCAAATTCCCTCCCATTGTGGAGGAGGTCCGAGCCCAACAGAGGGACGTATGTGGGCTGCGATGATGATATTAATGACGATGAAAACGATTTTTCTGCCTGTTTTCAACAATAGCTTTTAAATTTATGTTAGGGATTGGATTACCGTGACGGAGTAAGAATACAATTCATCACTCCCTATCTTACCCGTAGGCCGTCGAAACCGACTAAGAGATATATATAATACTAGCAATCCGCCCTCGCTTCGTTTCGGTTATAGGTTAGGTTATAGTCGTTTTACCCGCGTAGTTCCCGTTCCCGTGGGAATACCGGCATAAAATATAGCCTAGTTTACGCTCTGATATTATAGCTTTCCATTGGTGAAAGAATTTTTGAAATCGGTCCAGCCGTTTTGAAGATTACCCGGAACAAACAGACAGACAGACAGACAGACAGACAGACAGACACTCCAATTTTATTTATTGGTATAGACGCATATAACATCTGTGCAAGATTTTTTTATTGCTAACGGTAGCAAACGAGTAAACAGTACACCTGATGGTAAGTGTTGCTGCCGCTCATGGACCTTTATAAGGCCGCTGCCTACCGTGAAGAAGGTGAAGGGAGTGTGATTGCGTGAAATGAGGTTCGGTGATTCTAAACACATGACTAAAACCTTAGAATAATAACTTTCAAAATTTGAATCTAAAAATACTAATGGCGCGCAGACGATTACACACGACACACGCAAACCACTATACAAATTATGAAATCAACTTTTATTTTTATTAACATCGAAATACTTTTAAAAGTAATGTTAAAAACCTTTTTAAGTTTTTCAAATGTATTGTGACACCATTTGAATGCACAAACCGTCATAATTATCAATTTATTTTTTAAGAGTTGCGTACGTACGTGCAGTACAATGGCTTGTACATTACGGAACGGTTCCGGCGTAAGCTCCATTAGGCTCCAATTGAAATGCCTCACTTTTTGTGCGTGAACTTACCTTCTATACGTTATTATTCTAAGACTAAAACTCACCACACACAAACATCTTCAGAAAGTTGGGCTCAGAGGTAGGAAACTTGAAATAAAACCCTATACTAACAAGTCTGATCAGCATGGCATGGTCAAATACCATGCCATGCTGATCAGAATCAGACATGCTCTCCTATTCGGGAAGAGGCTCGAGCCCAGCAGGGGGACCTGTATGAGCTGAGACGAGGGATTGGAATTGGCATCGTCTTGCCATCTCTTTCTGTCATTTGCGTTTCAAAGAATGGTTTTTTATATGTATGGTCGCGATTGTACAATTCTGTTCACCTAGTAACATATTTAGGACCTCGTAGGCATAGATAGGCCTAACCTAACCTTTTTGCAGTTTATAATGAATATTTTCATATAACCATTATTACCATAGACTTATTGCTAAAATACAACGTTTATAGTTACAATTTAATTTTTTTTTATGCAACGTTCATTCAATATATTGCATTTTCTAAACTTTTGGCGGGAATGGGGAAGTGTGATGTGATGTTCTTGTATTTTATCCAATACCTTAGTGTTTTGACGTATTAAATAGTTTTTATGGCATTTTATGTAATATGTAGCAGAAGAATTGCTGAGGTGTAGTGAATATGATATAAAAGTGCAAACCTTTTTGTTTCTACCACAATTCTCAGAAGATACCGTTAACAATGGCTATAACACTATTGAAAGCGAGAATTTGTCATACTGACAGACAATTCCTAACAGGAATAAAGTGATAATTTGTAAAGAAAATTATAACTCAACACTGGCAAAAATGGCTCGTATTAATAGCCGATAGCCCAGTTAAAAAAAAGAACAAAGAAAAGATTGCGTTCCCAAATATCGTTCTTAATTTAAACGTTCTAAGAAGTTAAGCAATGGCTATACTTTTTTTTACATTACTTTGTTGTTGACAGCAGGTAGCTAATGCCCAAGATGGCTACCTTATATTTTTTTTTTGAGAATAATCTTTCATAGTATATTCACTTTCTATGAGAACTATAACAGTAGTTTTTATGTTATTTAGAAAGTAAAAGTAATATTTTTTGTTGAAGTTATTTAAAGTTAAGGAAATACATTATTATATTTCTTAAAGGTTAAAATCATGCAAGCGGTCGTTCATAAACTTCTTAAGCTTTTGGACATAAACATTTTGGGTTCAGACGGGTAAACAAAAATAAAAAAGAAGAAAAATATATTATTAACCATTGAAAAAAATGTTAAAAAGTCTTTTTAGATCGTCACTAAACATACGCTCAATTTACATTTAAAATATATGGAAGTCTTCTACTTTTAGATCTTATTATTATCATTATTTTAATCAATCGCGATATCTCAACATAATAATATAATCTAACATATTTAAACGAGCAATTCTTGTATATTTCTATAATATTCAGAATCTCGGCTGTTGATTAAATTTAATAAACAGGAAGTTTTAGCTAATGGTTTTCGGTTAATGACTAATCTATACATTTATAAAAGAAAAAAACTCGTTTCATCAGTGTTTTCAGGCAATGAAAAAAAATGAAATTAGAAAATATATTTATTAAGTAAAAGTAAACAATAATATTATTAAATACCTCCTAAAAATAGTAACAGGAGTGATGTTTGATGACTAGTTTCTACGAGCAGGCCAAATTTTCGGTAGAATAAAAGAACTTACAGCTTTAGAACTTGCGAAGACTGTCATTCACGCATATATTCGTAATAGCAAAGTCAAATCTCAGGCTTCAATATATTATCCTAAGTTATAAGAAGGAATAATATTTTAAGTTGTTATAAAATATTTTATATTGTTCTAAATAAAGTTCAGGAATGACCATTGAGCTTGGCACCCATTTAAATCTAACTTCTTTTGTCGTTGAAATCAACAACCAAGATATATGGGTATTATAATATAGAACTTGGCTCTCATTTTACATTTTAGTTTTTGATGGAATTTATATTTATCCGCTACAGAATTAGTTATTAAATATAAGGTTAGAATTAAGGTTGTATTTTATATAAAATTAAGTTTTCTTAAAAATACACTGTGTAGAAAATTATTTATTTGCAAGAACCCCTCTCAACGGAACGTAAAAGCCTCCTGCAAAGATGACTAATGTTCTCTGTCTTCTGCTACTTGCATCCAGTGGGTGCCTGCTATTTTTATAACATCGTCTGCCCAGCGCGCATATGGTCTACCCCTTTTTCTTTGGCCTGACGGTCCTATCCATGATGTTGTCTTTTTGGTCCAGCGCTTGTCAGTAAATCTGGCTACATGTCCAGCCCATCGCCATTTTAGCTTCTGTGCATAGAAGAGAGCGTCGATGGCGTTGGTTTTCAGTCGTATGGCAGTATGGCGAACTTTTTGGATCTTCTTTATCTTCAAGATGCTTCTTTCCATACTTCTTCTCGCTTCTCACATATTCTACCGTAAACAGGAGTACAAATATTAGTTACTGCTATTAATACAAATTTATTGTTCTACTCCTATAACTGTGTAATTATTAAAAATATTATCATCTTAGAATAATAACGTATAGAAGGTAAGTCCGCGCACATAAAATGACGCATACATTGGAGCTTAATGGAGCTTACGCCGGACCGTTCCGTAGTGTACAAGGTCACTGTACTGCACATACGTTCGCAACTCTTAAAAAATAAATAGGTAATTATGACGGTTTGTGCATTCAAATGCTGTCATAACATATTTGAAAAAATAAAACGTGTATTAACATTACTTTTAAAATTATTTCCAAGATTAATGTTAATAAAAACAAAATTTGATTTCATAATTTGTATACTTAGTGATGTGCGTGTGTACGTGTGTAATCGCCTGCGTGTGAGAGATTAATGTTACATTATAGGCATCTTTATATTTTAAAATTCATAGTAAATTATATTGTTATTTTATGGACATTTTTATAATTTTTAAATAAAACCTAACATTGTACATTTTAAAAGTATTAGTTTTGACACAATTTGTAAATGTGGGTTGACGTGAGAGATCGTTTGAATAACGGCGGAAATGGCTATAAATACAGGCTCTGGGTAGATTATCGATTATTATTCTGCGAGCTGGGGACCTGGAAGAAACTAGCAACTACCTAAGTTACGCGAGCCATTCTTATTTGCTTTTATATTTTATTGTGTCTATGTGTAGTATATATTAAAGTGTTCTAGTAATATTCTATTGGCCTACACGGCCCGCGAGGCCATAACAAACAAATATCCGCGGTTCCGCCCTCGCCGTCGAGGTGCGAAACCACGCCGCGCAAAAGTCACAAATATAAACGTGGGCACGCCCACTTTGCCTCCAGCGACGCCCCAAGCCGAGGTCCTTTCCCCACAGGGGGAGCCCTTGGGCGATGTCGCTTAGCTTACTCTTCTCCGGGTTGGGAGCCCTCGGCGCTCACCCATAGCCCGAGATAAGCTGTCAAGGCCATCTGCGGCTAACAGCTAAACACTCACAAAAAAAAGTATTCTATTATACTAAATAGAATATTTACCCACTTCATATTATACTGTAAATCTGTATTAGATCTTATGTAGATGCCTATTGTAATTATTAATATATAATGTTATAATAAATAATAATGTTACTATCTTTGCTGCTATTATTTACCATTATTTCCAGTGCTAATATATTCTATTTACTTGTTAGTCACTTCTCAAACGTACAATGGCTTCATCTTACAAAGTAGATTATTTGGTTTATTACTTTTAGTGACATGATACTTTAGTAAACTATTATCAGAAGTGGGATACTAGCCTCTGTTCCCAGGGTGTAATAATTCATATGATTTCAGGGTGGATCTTCCGGCTTCGCAAAAGTTTCTCGCCGCTATTAAGGATGCTGTCTCCGGCACACGGCGACGAGATGATGTCGTCACCTTGCCCATTTGCGACTGAGGCAAGAGTGATTTGAGTGCTGAATCATGGTGTCACAACATCAAAACTCTCTCGAAAGAATAGGCATGATGACTAATTTTGAAAAACTGTTTTATAATATTCTTAAATTACTACTATTATCAAAAAAAATATTATTTTTGCAATAAGTACGGTTTCTTCAGAAATAAATACTATTTTAATTAAATGCATTTAAATTAGCGCCAAAACGGTGCCTAGTGTCATGGGGTCTGCTTGTGACGTCACGTCTATTCACTTGAGTTGTACACGTAAGGGAGTTAAAGCAAAAAAACTGATATATTTTATTTAGACATGAATGCGAAAGTCTATAAGTGGTGTGCGGATCCTCAATGTGTTAATACATAAATAAAAGCAGTTAACAAACTGTTTGTTTATGTGCCACACAATAAAACAATAAGATATGAGTGGCTTAATCTCGCACGGCGAGATCCAAAAGCCATAAATTTAAATAAATAATTATAAAAAATAAATAGGAGACTATTTATTTCTGTGAAGATTATTTTGACGTAATTACTTTATAATTATATATGATTAATATATATAATTACTTTCCGTGTGGTGATAGAGTAAGAATACAATTCACCACCATCTTACCCGTGGGTGATCGTACGAGATGACTAAGGGACTAAACGCATATAACACCTATGCGAGAGAAGGGAAACCCGAAACAAAACCCTATACCAACACGTCTGACCAGCGTAGTACAGTAGGTTAATTACCCTTCTCTTATGGAGGAGGCCCGAGCGTAACAGTGGGACGTGTATGGGCTGAGATGATGATGATGAATTACTTTATATCGTGTATTTTATTTGGTGTGTAACTTTATTTAACTGAAGTTTAATACTAAGTTTACAAAAGCATTATTTAAATAACATAACCTCTAACATCTCAAGCGGTATTATTATTAAATAGATTTTAAATTATTGGTGTTAGAAAATTATTAAATCAATATTTTACTTACGTCGTAGTTTTAATATTTCTAAATTCTGCTAAACAGAAGTCTTTTGTTTGATGCCAGGTACTCTCCCAGCATTATCAAATCAACTCTAGGCAAATTAGAGCTGTTTGCCTTGGTGAATCCTTCTTGCATGATTTACATTTTTAGTAAGAACACAAAAGAAAGCAAGAGATCGATAAAAATCACGAAATACTCTTTAAATGCAAGTTAAAACAATTAATAAGTGTAACGATAGTAGAGTTTCGTACAAAAATTGCGATGATAATGACAGGTGTACATAGGAGTGACGTAACTCAATTTGATTGGTGTTTAGCTGAGCATGGCGGACTTGTGTATTTTGTAGTTTTATTTTATTAAATAAATTAATAATCTCACCTTATAAAAGAAAATAAATATTTATTTCAAGATATATTCTTGGAGTTACAGTAGATAAACACATTATTTTAGTGATTTTTAGTTACTGTCATCATGCCCATTCGGATGGAGTAGCATCGTAACGGCCGCAAAGGCAGGTAAGGCCCTCAAAGGGTCTGCATTCACTCTATTGACTCCTATTGTGAATATGCTAGGGAGAAAATAAAATTGTTGCATAATACAAAAATAGTTATTAGTGAATTACACTTAATAAGTGTGTTACCACACACTAATTCATATGCATATCCGATGTAAATGTAAGAATGGCTCGCGTAACTTAAGTAGTTGCTAGTTTCTTCCAGGTCCCCAGCTCGCAGAATAATAATCGATAATCTACGCAGAGCCTGTTATAGGCATTTCCGCCGTTATTCAAACGATCTCTCACGTCGGCCCACATTTACAAATTGTGTCAAAACTAATACTTTTAAAATGTACAATGTTAGGTTTTATTATAAAAATTATAAAAATGTCCATAAAATAACAATATAATTTACTATGAATTTTAAAATATAAAGATGCCTATAATGTAACATTAATCTCTCACGTGCATGTAGTATTTTTGACTTCATGTTTTTGATCACTTTAAGTACCGACACTAGCCTTCTATACGTTATTATTCTAAGATTATCATATTATCTCATATATGTTCTGCTGAATTGCGCTACCATATCATACTGTTCAGACGGCCTGGTAAATGGTTTTATTGCTAGGTTTTCGGCTCTACGGACAAGCACTACGCCACTGAATTCTATTCTTACACCACATTGAATGACAAAGTAACATTGATGACAATCGCCATAAGTGTTACCTAAAATTCAAAGGTCCTTGGTGTAGCAAAAAATCATTGCTGGACTTTTTATTTACTAGTATTCTCGTGACGGTCATTGCAATATTATGCTTTTTAGTCGAGTAGGCACTTAAGAACCGTGACCGAAATGGTAGCGGACAACTATTTGTGGTTAAGAGGAAGTTTATTTTTGTTTTGATGTATTTTTTTATTAATTCTTTTGTCGCTTTAGAGAAAAATGATGAGAGTAAATTTTTTTTACATAAGTCATAAAGGTCAACTAGAATCAGGGATAGCCTACCGGTCCATCGCGATTATTAGTCCAGTCGATCGTAGTAAGGCAAAAAATATAAATACGTAGAAGGCGCACCGTAATCAGCGACTGCTGCACCCATCAATTCCAATTGTGAATATTTCAAGAAGTATGTAAATGGTAGATCGCACAAGGTTTCGTGAGTAAACAGTAGATCTTGGGGCTAATGAAGTTGGCAACCCCTGAACTAGATAATGCGTTATAATAAAACTTTCAATGTATTCATCATCATCGCAGCCCACATGCATCCCACTGATGGGCTCGGGCCTCCTCCACAATGGGAGGGAATTTGACCATGTCGGTCAGACATGTTGGTATAGGGTTTCATTTCGTGTTTTCCTTCTCCTGCACAGATGTTATGTGCAAATTATATCCTATAGTCGTCTTTTACGATATTCACAGGCAAGATAGGGAGTGGTTAATTGTATTCTTACTCCGTCACCATGCGGAATATCGTAAGGTACAATACGGCACATTCAATGTATTAAATATCTTGTTTTCTATAAACGTAGGATACATTTTTTAGAAACATTTCAATCTTGTTACGCTAAAGAAGTATAAATTCTTACGTCTATACACTTTTTTTTACACACACTTGTCTTTTTTTTTAATTTATTTGTATTTTTAACAGACTTCGAAAAAAGAGGAGGTCCTCAATTCCGATGTTTGTGTGTTTTTTTTTATATATATATTTTATTTATGGGTGTCGTAAAAGACGACTAAGAGCCCTAGATTGACCCGGACCAACTCCATCTGGAACCATTTGGGTCAACGATTACATTCCCAAGGAGGCTTGACGTCAGGCAGGCGGCTGGTCATAAAAGTCATTGCCGAAACTTTTTGCAATATGTCAAAACAGATGACATATTGCGTCGACCCCAAGTAATTGGGATAAGAGCAAGATGATGATGATGATGATTTTATTCGAGCATAACTACATCGCTTACCAACCGATTTGAAAAATTATTTTTCTGTTGGAATAGGCTATGTGGAAAGTGTGGAATGTTGGATATATTTTCCAAATGGTCCCATAAAAATTTTATAGAAATCAGCCAAGCGATTTTTGAAAAATCAACAAAAACCTAAAAATTTACCTACATTGTCTGCATTAACGATCTTTTCGTTTACTTTGCATTGCGTTTTGAAACCGATTTTTTTTTTTGCAAAAAATTATAACTATGTTTTATTAGTTTTTTTTTTTTATCTCGTACCGTGTGATGACGGAGGAACAATCTATTTCACCACCTTATTTCTTGGGTGTGGGTGTCTTAAAAGTCGACTAAGGGATATAATATACAGATAATAATGTTTCAACAAAGATACTGAGGGTAGAAGTTATAGGGTATGTGGGTCAAAATTTAATATCTGAAGCGAGTAGATAATTATAAATCTCTGCAATAACGATGACTTGTTGGACGTGAGACATCTTAGTCCACCCGTAACCATGAACGCTGTAAAGTGTTTGAAACGTCGGGCAATCAAAAACAAACACGTTAAAATCTGTTGAAATAGATTTATTTAGCTTCTGCTTGCGACTTCGTCCGTGTGGTATAGGTACTTTGAGCTAACGCTAACATTACGCAGCAGAAGATCTCAAAAGGAAAAAACCTAGATTTTGAGACATTCTTCATTGGTGCTCCGCTCCTGTTGAGCTTAGCGTGATGATATATAGCCTATAGCGTTTCTCGATAAATGGGCTATCTAACACTGAAAGAATTTTTCAAATGGGACCATTAGTTCCTGAGATTAGTGCGTTCAAACAAACTAATTCTTCAGATTTTGACGTGACAACGTCTTATAAATTGGTTTGCCGGGTGACACTTCAAGAAACTGCGTTACGCTCCGCTCACGTTATGCGCTCACAATGAGAGCGAGTGAGAGGCACGCGTCACTTCCACTCGGGCATGGTTAGCCCGCCTAAGAGCGAGAGAGACAGACATAAAAATTGTATATTTGTATATAAATACGTATGTATGTGTAAAGGTAAAAATAAAATTTTGTTAATATGAAATTCAGTGCGAGATTCTTTGTATAAATTAATGTTTTAAATATAATTCTTTGTATAAATAAATGTTTTAAATTGTTACTATTATTTCATCCTTCTTCCTACTATACGAATGAATATTCACATTAAAATTATTTTACCACTCAAAGTCGTTGTCACGTAAAACTTTCGCCCGTATACCGACTTTACAGGCAACCAATATTTTGTAATAATCCATTATCTAAATAATAAAAATCGATGTTTTTTTATATTAAAATACAGTATAGAAGTCAAGCTGTCCCTTACGGAAACCGTTCTTAGTGAACATCGTTACACTTGACCGCTTGCAGACAGACAAATTGTAACAAATTGCATCATTTGTAATAACATTTATTCGTAGAAATAACAACAAAATTGCGTTTGGTTTTCTTTAAGAAATTTCGCCTTCCTGTCATTGAAAAAAAAAAACTACTTAGTAATTTCTTCGTCTCGGCGCATAAACGTCCCCCTGTACGAGCCTCCTTTCCAATAGGAGGGAAATTGACCTACTATACCATGCTGGTCAGACATGTTGATATAGGGTTTTATATCGAGTTTTCCTTCTCTTGCATAGATTTTATATGCGTATTAGGTATACCCCTTAGTCGTCTTTTATGACAACCACGAGCAAGACAGAGAGTGGTGAATTGTATTCATACTCCGTCACCAGACAGAAAAATAGTATTTTATTTAAGTAAAACTTTCTACTGGAAGGCTATGAAATTATGATAAGCGATTTTTGTATGTTATTATAAACGGTGCTGTTCCGTGTGGTGACGGAGTAAGAATACAATTCACCACCCCCTGTCATACCTGTGGGTGTCGTAAATACGGCTATGGGATATAATATGCATATAAAAACTATGCAAGAAATGAAAAACTCGAAATGAAACGTTATACCAATACCATAAACTCGTCGCTATTATCGGTGCCGACCTGGTGCTGCCGGCCATCGCCAGGGAGATGCTCGTCAGCGTCAGGAACTGGGACGCGGTCGCCGCCTTCTGTGAGGCCGTAATCTCACGGAAGGAGGCGGCGGATCGTGTGCGAGTAGAGCTCCTATTCGGCGACACGTTCCGCCGCCGAAGACTCGGGCGGCGCAGGCCGCGGGTGATCGGACAGGGGAATTGTCCGTCACCCGCAGTGTGGCTAACCGCGCGACGGCGACCGACGTTCCAGGACGTCGAGAGGTGAGGGTACCCGAAAGGGTATTCCGTCGGCCGACCACTGACGACAAGTCACATCTGCTCCGGTGGTCGGCCCAACAGCGAGGTGACGTGGGTACGGGTGGGTTATGGGCCCGCGCGCCATCCTTTCATCGCCCCGGACGGACGGGACCGCGCGTGCGCTTACCATAGCCCACCCACTAAAAAAAAAATACCAATACGTTTGACTGTACGGGCCGGCCACGGATAGTTAAGGAATCGGTACCATTAGTCGGCCCGATGGTGATAGGTAGGGAACGTGAGGTTATGGAGCCGCACGCCGCCCATCCATTGCCCCAGACAGATTGAGCAATGTGTCCAAATCATAATCTACCAGAAAAAAAAGAAAGGCGTCATAAACGATAACTACGGTGTGATGACGGAGTAAGAAACAATTCACCCCCAATCTTACCCATGAATGTCGTAAAAGACGACTAAGGGATATATTATGTAAATAACAATTGTACAAGTGAAGGAAAACTCGAAATAAAAATCTATGCCAACCCGTCTGACCAGCGTGGTATAGTAGGTCAATTTCCCTCCCATTGTGAAGGAGGCTCGAGCCCAACAGTGGGACTTTTATGGACAGTAATGATAATTAAAAAAGCTTTATAGCGATATGGGCTAACATCATTTGATGTCATCTAATCAACAATTACATTCTAATGAAGGATTGACGTCAAACAGGTGGCCGCTCATAAAATTATTACCAATAACTTTTCCAATCCTTACTTAACATTATAAATACGAAAGTAAGTTTGTTTATTTCTTTGTTTGTTTGTTACGCTTTCACACTTAAACCACTGAACCGATTTCAAAAATTCTTTCACCAATGGAAAGCTATATCTGGGAGTAACGTAGGCTATAAATTATCCCGGTATTCCCACGGGAACGGGAACTACTTGGATAAAGCAACTGAAACCAAAGCAAAGCGAGAGCGGGTTGCTATTATTTACTATAAAACTGCATAGATGGCGTAGCGGTTAAGATACCTACAGTACCAGTGTCGGGGTTCGAATCCCACGCAGAAAACACTGTGCGATCCACGAATTGTTGTTCTGAGTCTGGATGTGATTTGTGTTCGTTAATTATGTTTGTAAAGTTAACACTAAGATTATTTTCTTAAGCGTTTTTTAATTTACCGTAATTAACATTTTTCTTTAATTTTTTTCTTTTTTTTATTTTTTTTTTTCCTTTTTTTTTGTACTCAGTTGCTGTAGATTGTCATCCACATGATTGTAGTCAAATGTTATAGTAGTTTAAAAAAAATATTCATCTCATATATTATTTATTTATTTAATCTTCATGCACAAAAATAAAAGTAAATAGGCGGACTTAATGTCATAGGCATTTTCTTCCAGTCAACCTTAGGGTGATGATGAAATAATATAGTAGATGCAAGTATTGAAAACTGTTTTGGGAACTAATTATGTTAATAACTAAATAACAATAAAATGAAAATAATAAACCCATTACCTATAATACATACTCATAGAAAAATATATACCCAGACACACATCCACGTACACACACACACATATATATATACACATACATACTCTCGAAAATTTATGAAGGATAATCTGCCAAAAAATCAATATAAAACTTACGAACTTTAGTTTTGAAAATGTCACGCGTATTGGACATCCTGATTTCAACATCAGACTGCACAGATGGCGTAATGGTTAAGATAGCGACTTACAACGCCAGTGTCGGGGGTTCGAATCCCACGCGGGACAACACTTTGTGTGATCCACAACTTGTTGTTCTGAGTCTGGATGTAATTATATGTTTGTAAAGTTCCCAGCAATACAAGGATTATTTCCTTAGTGCATGGTGTTGTCTTAAAATTATTATAAATTATAAATTATAAATAGGGAGGGCGTTCCACAGTAAAATAGACTGAATGATGAAAGAAGAATGAACGAAACTGGAGCTATGAGTGTGACAAGAAAGAAGAAGAATCTCATATATTAGTTGTTCAGAATAATTCAACTAATCAACATATCGAAAATTTGAAAGCCAACAACGAAATTTATCTCGTAAATTTCATAGATATTAGTTTCCTAATTCCTATAACTGTCCATCTAAATTGAGTTATTGGCGAAATCTTGTAAACGCCATTAAAAAAGCCATTACGCCATGTGTGCAGTCAATGTATTAGCGGAGACCTAGCTGTTTGATGTATATTAAGTATTTTAATATTATTATTTTGCTGTTGGTCTTCCAAATGAAAATAAATAAATTTAAGACATACTTTTCTCTAGGCATATATAGTTTATCCTAATATCTGGTTTGCTTTGTAACAAATACAATAAAGAGTCTAAATAATCACCTATTGTTCGATTTACTTGAGGCGAGGCTATGTATTGATGGCATCTTGAATTAGTTACACTTGTAAGGTTTTGCTACATATTACAAAACAAAAAGAGTAATATGTAGTATATTAAAATACTGAAGTGAAATGCTGAAGTGGCAATGGGCAGGCCACATCGCTCGACAAACCGACAAGCGCTGGAGAAGAAAGGTTCTCGAGTGGCGACCACGTATCGGACGACGCAGTGTAGGACGGCCCCCACTAGCTGGACCGACGACCCGGTGAAAGTTGCTGGACGCCGTTGGATGCAGGTGGCACAGGACCGCACTTTGTGGCGTAACATGAGGGAGGCCTACGGCCAGCGTCCAGTGGACGGCGATATGCTAAAATGATGATGATATTAAAATAATTAAAATAGTAATATCAGGTAAGGAGTTTTATAATGCGCCTGATGCCGCCCTAACAGAAGCTGCGGATGACCGGACCAGGGACTTAGTCCGGCACCCGCGGAGAGGCTAGCCTCGCGACGGCGATTGGCGTCCCGGGAAGGGGACGTTGATGGGAGAGGGTACTCGGGGTATTTCGTCGGACCAACCACTTAAGTCAAGAAACTCTGCATCGGTCGTCCCAATGACGAAGGCGACATGCTATAAGGTGGGTTACGGTGTTGCGCACCGACCCTCTGTCACCCTGAGCGCAGTCGGGCGGCGGGTGTGCTGACAGTAGGCTAACCCAAAAGAAGGGAGTTTTATATTTTAATTTAGGTCAGTAGATCACACGGTTTAGACTGGTCACATTAAGACTGCATTCGGCAAGAAATCATTCAAAACGAGCATTGTGTATTGAGCTTAGCTAGTGGAAGGTTGTAAGCAAGTGTTACTTAGTATATAGTTTGGAATCCTGACTAATATTATAAATGCGAAAGTAAGTTTGTTACGCTTTCACGTTTAAACCATGGAACCGATTTCAAAAATTCTTTCACCAATGGACGGCTATAATATCGGGGAATAACATAGGCTATATTTTATCCCGGTATTCCCATGGGAACGGGAAGTACGTGAGTAAGGTGACTGAAACCGAAGCAAAGGCGGGTTTCTAGTACTAAATAAGTTCAAAAGGAATGTTTGGTGTTCTTGAAGAAGGCTACCCTCTTTATACACTAAATACGACATCAGTGTGGTTACGGAGTAAGAATACAAAAAACACCCTATCACTTGACCGTGGGTATCGTAAAATATGACTAATATAATTATGTAGGCAATATCGATGCAAGAGAAGGAAATCTCGATATAAAACCCTATTCTAACACGTCTAATAGATGGATTGGCAGCACTCGCCTCACGGAATTGGCTGCGGTTAGGGATGTGACTTGAGAGAAAATAATCGATTTTTGTTCTTTAAAATAAATCGATTATAAAATAATCTATTAATTCAAAATAAATAATCGATTATAAAATAATCGATTTTTTCTCCCAACAGGATTATGATGATCTTTTTTTTTTTAGGAAATGTGAGCTTTATTTTCTAATATAGTATGAAATGACTTTTTTGTTTTAGGAAATCTAGCAGTGAATAATCGATTAATTTCGATCTAATTTCGATTAATAAAAATTGATTAATAATCGATTTTTATTATTTTGATAATCGATTGTAAAAATCGATTATGATAAAAATCGATTATTTTTCACATCCCTAGCTGCGGTAGTTACCTTGAGCAAAAGGAAGCTGAAATTACGTTACAGTATTCTTTAAGTCATCATAATCATTCATCATTATTTGAGCTTATCACAATAAGAACGAAATTGACCGACTATACCAGACTGGTCAGGTGGATTACTATAGCATTTTATTTTGAATTTTCCTTCTCTTGCATAGATGTTATATGCACATTATATATTCTTTAAATAATCTATGCATAATTCCAACAAGTGGTAATTGATTTCGAGTACCACCTCAGCACATATAAATCTCACTGATGGGCTTAAGCCTGAGCAATAGGAGAAACATAGACCTACTATACCACACTGGTCAGATATAGAAATTCACCTACTATACCACGCTGGTCAGACAGGTTGGTATATGATTTTATTTAGAGTTTTAACAAATGGTACAATGCATATTATATCATTTTATCGTCTTTTAAGACTTTCACATGCAAGGTTATTATCATCTCGGCTCATATATGTCCCACTGCTGGGCTCGAACCTCCTCCAAAGTCATCATCATCATCTTCCTCTTATCACAATTATTTGGAGTCGACGCAATATGTCATCTTCTTCCATACGGTCCTATCAGACGTCATCTCTGCAGTCACTCCCAAGCTATCCATGTCATGCCTCACGCAGTCCGTCCATCTTTTCCTCGGTCTTCCTTTACCCCTAAAGCCTTCAACATTCATACCCAAAACTTTTCTCACAACATTACTTTCATCCCGCCTCATCGTATGTCCATACCATGTCAGCCGTTGACTCCTTAACTTTTTCGTCACTGGCGTAACTTTCAAACTTCCTCTAATGTGTTCATTCCTTACTTTATCCATTCTTGTCACACCACGCATTCATCTCAACATTCGAATCTCCGCTACATGCAGTCGTCTCTCATCCGTCGCTTTTGTCGCCCAACATGCTGAGCCTCCTCCAAAGTGGGAGACGAATAGTTTTATTTTGAGATTTTTTTTAGTTGCAGTTTGTTGTAACTTGCGTATACACGCAGATAACAGCCCTCATTCGTTTCTTACGATAATCCACGGGTAGGAAAGGGGTTGAATTATTCTTACTTCGTCGTCATCATCTCATATATATCCCACTACTGGCTAAAAGCTTCTTCCACAATGGGAGGGAATTGACTTACTGTATCACGCTGGTCAGGCGGTTGTTACAGAGTTTTATTTCGAGTTTTCCTTCTCTTCAAGTTTGCTGTTATCTGCGTCCATCCCTTAATCGTTTTTTTACGATCATCCACGGGTAGGAAAAGGGTTGAACTATTCTTACTCTGTCAACATTTGGATAAAATAAGATATCATCATCATCGCAGCCCACATACGTCCCACTGTTGGGTTCGGGTCTCCTCCACAATGGGAGGGAATTTTACCTACTATACCATGCTGATCAGACATGTTGGTATAGGGTTTCATTTCGAATTTTCCTTCTCTTGCACAAATCTTATTTGCATATTATATCCCTTAGTCGTCTTGTACAACATCCATGGGCAAGATAGGTAGTGGTGAATTGTATTCTTACTCCGTTACCATATGGAGAAAAAAATAATAATAAGATATGTAAACCAATACTTAAATCGTTTTATTTTAGCAGTCAACATAGTCGATTTGAATTAGTTCATTTGATTATTTCCTTTGGTTCTGGTTTGGATTTTGGTATTTTTTTATCAGCTTCTTTCTCAGTCTTATTCTCATAGCATTTCTTGTTGATCTGATGCGCTGCTAACGGTGGAGGTGGAGGTGGTAAGTCACCAGGACATGGCAACCGTTCTCTCATTGAATAATTCTTTCTACAAGTTGCATTATATACAGCTATTACAAAATTACCAAATTTATATGATACATTTCTAAATATTTCATCTGTTTCCTTGGGAAAACATAATGACCCAGCTGCCAGAGCTCCTAAAGAACTAAAAAAGAGTTTCTTAGATATATTTCTAGAACCGGACCCAATATAGAATCCTGTAACAGTCCCTGCAACGACAACTGCTCTTCTTAACATCAAATTTTCTGGATCTCTCATATATTTTTTAAAATCTGCGGTTTTAATGCAAAGATGATCACATATTTCCTTTCTCATAACACTCAGTTCGTCCTTCATTCCATAAAATGATCCAGAAAGAGATTTTCTATATTCATGAACTGTTGGATATAATTTTCTTTGAAGTAATTTCACGTTTGCTTCTGGGCATTTCTTTTGGTCTTCAATATAATCTTTATATTCGTAATGTGGACTTTGATAGATTGGAAGATCTGTGTATTTCATTTTAGGTGGTTTTTTAACAGTCCCTTCTTTATTTGGTTTTGTGGTAATGTCAGGACTAGCTGCTTCAACGACTGCCGCTTTGAGCACATGATTCCAAATGTTTATAGCTATATTATGATAATTGAATTCTTCTATAGATGATTCATTTATGGTTTTCAAAGATTCGTCATGGATTGCGCTTATAGAGTCTCTTTTTTGAGGTGCTTTCGGCATTTTATAATTTTCTTCCTTGATTGTATTGATAGACGGTGTTTACTAAAATTTAACAATGACGTTTACTTTTTTCTCTTCAAATGACCCATAGAGAATTGTATTATTTAAATTTTATTATTATTCTATATCGAACTCTTTTGTCAAAATGCGTTTTGTTATTTGAGCTTGGTTTGTATAAAATGAAATTTTCAATGTAGGTTTCACTTCCTTCTTCTTTTGGTTGGGCTGAAAATCAACGGTTCACATTCTATAACCATAAGTTGAGATCAATTCCATATTGTTTTTATTTTAATATTTTTAAAATTAGTTTCTTTTTGTAAAAGCAGATAAAGATCTTTTCTTTATTTCTTTCTTCTTTCCTTCTAAGCTTTGCATTAATTTGAACCCTTGCACATTTATTAAGTTTGGTCACAATGTAAATAATTTGAATAGTTTGTCCCATTATGTTTTTTACGACTTTTTTTTTTTTTTTTTTTTTGGGTAGGATACGGTCAGCGCACCCGCATCCCGGCTCCGTCCGGGGTGACAGAGGAGCAACGCACGGCCCCGTACCCACCCATATAGTACGTCGCCTTCGTCGTTGGGCCGACCACCGGTGCAGAGTTCTTTGACTTCAGTGGTCGACCCGACGGAATACCCCTTGAGGTATCCTCTCCCATCAACGTCCCCCCGAGATGCCGATCGCCGTCGCGAGGCTAAGCTCTCCGTGGGTGCCGGACTAAATCCCCGGTCCGGTCACCCGATGTTTAATGGTCGCCACCCATTCCTTTTACGTAGGTATTATGTTAGCTTAACATCACGAAACCATGCCGACTTACACGAATGTCCTCCCCATCCAAACCTGCCTATAGAAATCATCATCATCTGGACTCATATACGTCACACTGCTGGGCTCGAGCCTCCTCCACAGTGGGAGGGAAATTAACCTTACTATACCATGCTGGTTAGACTAGTTGGTATAGCGTGGTGTTTTGAGTTTTCCTTCTCTTACATATTCAGTCGTCTTTTATGATATCCACAGGCAAGATAGGGAGTGGTGAATTGTATTCTTATTCCGTCACCACACGGAATGTATGCCTATAGAAGTATCATCATCATCGCAGCCCACATAAATCCCACTGTTGAGCTCGGGCCTCCTCAACCATGGGAGGGAATTTGACCTACTATACCATGCTGGTCAGACATATTGGTATAGGGTTTCATTTGGAGTTTTCCTTCTCTTGCACAGATGTTATGTGCATATTATACTCCATAGTCGTCTTTTACGACATCCACAGGCAAGATAGGGAGTGGTGAATTGTATCCTTATTCCGTCACCACAAGGAATATATGCCTATAATCATCATCATCATCTTGCTCTTATTCCAATTACTTGGCATCGACATAATATGTCATCTTCTTCCATACGGTCCTATCAGACCTCATCTCTGTAGTCACTCCCAAGCTATCCATGTCATGCCTCACGCAGTCCATCCATCTCTTGCTTGGTCTTCCTTTACCTATAATTTTTTTTTTTTTTTTATTAATCATTCAACTAATTACTACACTTACAGTCTCCCAAAACGTGTAGAGAGCCATTACACTTTTATAATTTAAAAGTAAAATTAAAAGATAAAAAACACAAATAAAATTTTAAGAATAGGCTGTGTGGTAGCGGCTTCGAATACTACCAGCCCTTGCTTTGCTCGTGGGTGTCGTAAAAGACGACTAAGAGCCCTAGATTGACCCAGACCAACTCCATTTAGTACCATTTAGGTCAACGATTACATTCCCAAGGAGGGTTGACGTCAGGCAGGCGGCCGGTCATAAAAGTCAGTGCCGAAACTTTTTGCAATATGTCAAAACAGATGACATATTGCGTCGACCCCAAGTAATTGGGATAAGAGCAAGATGATGATGATGATGAAAATTTTAAGAATAGATCGAATTTGGTGAACAATATATCAACTTGCGGATAGTGAGTAATCAGTGAGTTTAGCAACGCAATAGCCTGACTAGTTGGTGCATATTGTGCAGCAGACGTACGCACCTGTGGTAGAGTGAACAGGGGACGTGAACGAAGCCGTGTTTATTGGTTTGGTGCTAATAGCGAACAATGCGATAATATATATGAATTTTCAATTTTATTATTAAATAATAAGTTTTTTTTTTTATTGCAAACGAGCAAACAGTACACCTGATGGTAAGTGTTGCTGCCGCTCATGGACCTTTACAAGGCCGTTGCCTACCGAGAAGAAAGTGAAGGGAGTGTGAATGCGTGCATTGAGGCTCGGTGATACCAAGGGCACCACCAAAACCCTCCACACGCAAACACCCCCAGAAAGCTGGGCTTCCGGCTCTCTCGCTCACCGAACGAAGCGCAGTAACAAATCGCTACTACTCAGACGTCGATTTTCTGCTCAGTGTGGTACTGCCCCGGACGGACCGGCCCGCGGCTGTAGACAGATAACTGTCGACAGTGTGGTCCTACCACTCTTAGTAATAATTAAGTAATAATATAATAATATAGCACACTTACGTCTTAATGCGAGAGTATCGAGACCTAACGCGCCGGATACAAAAGCCTTCAACCTTAGAATAATAACGTATAGAAGGTAAGTTCGCGCACAAAAAGTGAAACATTTCAATTGGAGCCTAATGGAGTTTACGCTGGAACCGTTCCATAATGTACAAGTCATTGTACTGCACGTACGTACGCAACTCTTATAAAATAAATAGGTAATTATGACGGTTTGTGCATTTAAATGGTGTTATAACACATTTGAAAACCTTAAAAAGTAATGTTTACTTTTAAAAGTATTTCGACGATTTATGTTAATAAAAGCAAAATTTGATTTCATAATTTGTATAGTGGTGTGTTTGTGTATAATTGTCTGCGCGCATGTAATATTTTTAGATTCATGTTTCGAACGTTCGAAGTATTGATACTATCCTTCTATAAGTTATTATTCTAAGCCTTCAACATTTGTACTCAAAACTTTTCTCACAGCATTACTTTCATCCCGCCCCATCACATGTCCATAACATGTCAACCGTTCACTCCTTAACTTTACCGCCACTGGCGCAACTTTGAAACTTCCTCTAATGTTAATGTATTTAGAAGTATTCACTTTAAAAAAAATAAATTCAAAATACTTGTAACATTTAAGGTCAAAGATTTTATCATAAGTAATAGAAGCAAACCGTTTATGTCGAATTCACAGCATTCGAGTACAGTTATACCCATAATTTTACGTACGAGGGGGCATAGAAAGTGCCGTAATGGTGTCCGTATACTGGCGCAGCTGACGGTCAAAATGCTATAAGCTTAATTGTTAATATGTAGAAACTATGTCTTGTTTCCGTGTGGTGACGGAGTAAGAATACAATTCACACCACCCTGACTTGCCTATGGGTGTTGTAAAAGACGACTATGGGATATAGTACGCAAGAGATCATCATCATCATTGCAGCCCACATACGTCCCACTGTTGGGCTCGGGCATCCTCCACAATAGGAGCAAATTTGACCTACTATACCATGCTGATCAGACATGTTGGTATAGGGTTTCATTTCGAGTTTTCCTTCTCTTGCACAGATCCTATGTGCATATTATATCCTTTAGTCGTCTTGTACGACATCCACGGGCAAGATAGGGAGTGGTGAATTATATTCTTACTCCGTCATCACACGGAAAGAGATACTACTATTCAATGCAAGAAAAAGAAAACTCGATAAAACCCTATATCAATCTGTCTGACCAGCATGGTATGGTAAGGTCAATTTCCCTCCTATTGTGGAAGAGTCTCGAGCCCGGAATCCAAATTATAATGCCTTGACCCAAATAAAATATGAATGTATAAACATTGGCGAACAAACCTGTAGGATTTAATAGTTGTTTGTTAGTACGACGAGTCTCTTGGGTATAAGGAATAGTACAACTTAATTCTCCGTCGTCGCATAACAACAGAGCCTTGACTTAATGACACAAGTTATTTCAATCAAGTTACTATTATTTACTTGAGAGAAAATTATATGTAATGATTTCTGATGTTTACACGAGCATTGCATATTGTAAATTAAACTCGGATTTTATCGTGTTCTTATTTGATTTTTGACTAACAACCTACCCTCACTTCGCTTCGGTTTCAGTCGTCTTACCTGCGTAGTTCCCGTTCCCCTGGGAATACTGCCATAAAATAGCCTATATAACTCCCTGTTATTATAGCTTTCCATTGATGAAACAATTTTTGAAATCGGTCCATTAGTTTCGGAGCATATTCAATACAAATAAATCTTTCCTCTTAATAATATTAGTATATATTGCCCGATGTTTCGAACACTTTGCGGCATTCAGTCCGCCCGTGATCTATACAAATAATGATAATTGAGTGATAATAATTTAATTCATAAAAGTATGTAATTTTTCATCAATGTTTTTACAATGTTATCGTGTAAAATTATCGCCGTAAATTTTACGGGTAACCAATTTTCTTTTTTAATTTATATAACAAGATGAAGAAATAGAAGCCCTAAACTTTAGGAAGTTAAACGAGATAAATTTTGATGTTGACTTTTCAAATTTTCATAGGTTGATTTATCCCTTAAAACTATAATTACTAACTACAAATGCATTAATTGATGGATAATGATTTAGAGTGACTGGGAAAAATTCGCGGCAATCTTTGGGGACTGCCGATGGAAGTGAAAACTATATAATTATTAATTTTCAAATATTTTTGGTATATAAAGAAATGAAAATGACAAATTTTCCTTGATCATAAGCATTTCTTCACACACTAATAATAATAATCTAATAGCTCGACGGTACAATTCACAAATTACTTAATTTTCACTTCCACAGCTATATAGCTCATGGGAAGCGTGCGGTGACAATTACGCGAGTTTTACGCTTTTTGTTCAGCCAAAAAGTACTCAACGTGGCTAAAAAGTTTTCAATTCAAAAATTGCTTAGTCTAATACCTATATACTATATTTTTTATTTAAGCTAATGTATTCTACTACAATATCTACAAACTTATATTCTATTGCTTTCCATCTTCTTTTGTATTCTATCCGTGTGGTGGCTGAGTAAGAATACAATTCATCACTCCCTATCTTGCCCGTGGATATCGTATAAGACGACTAAGGGATACAATACATAATACGCGTATAACATCTATGCGAGAGAAGGAAACCTCGAAATAAAACCCTATACCAACCTGTCTGACTAGCATGGAATAGTAAGGTCAGTTTCCCTCCTGACTGCACAGATGGCGTAGTGGTTAAGATAGCGACCTGCAGCGCCAGTGTCAGGGGTTCGAATCCCACGCGGGACAACACTTTGTGCGATCCACAAATTGTTGTTCTGAGTCTGGATGTAATTTGTGTCCGTTAATTATGTTTGTAAAGTCCCCCGCAATACAAGGATTATTTCCTTAGTGCAGGGTGTTGTCTTAAATATAAATATAAATATAAAATAAATTAAAAATAATATAACTATGGCGGAGGTTCGAGCCCAATAGTGGGACGTATATGAGCTGAAATGATGATGATGATGACAAACTTGGCATGAAAAAAAAAATGGAAAATAGAAATGGAATCAGCAGGATTACCATATAGAGACATTCAAGCAAAATATGTTAGTTGAGTATTTATCCAGACCATACTATAAAAGTTCTTTTTCTTCTTATTTAATGGCAATGAGAAGTTTATTACGTGTTAACGCATAGAAAACGTCAAATTATATCTGTCATTTTGAATGTATTCTGTATATAGTCTATGATTACAACACAGAGTAATTATGTAATGAACAAATGTCTAATAATAATAATAATACAAAGCAATGTCAGCTGTAATATAGTAGATAGTTTACATGTCGAGTTGCTCCAATAAATGTTATCACGAGATGTGACGTGTGATAACTGACATAAGTACATATAACTCTTTACATCATTGTAAACACTATCAGCTATATTTTATAGCGTTAGAATAATAATGTATGGAAGGATAGTGTCAATATTTCGAGCGATCAAAAATATGAAGCCAAAAATACTACATGCGCGCAGGCGATTACACACGTACACACGCACACCACTATACAAATTATGAAATCAAATTTTATTTATATTGACATAAATCGTCAAAATACTTTTAAAAGTAATGTTAAAAATGTTATGTTTTTCAAATGTGTTGTGACACCATTTGAATGCGCAAATCGTCATAATTATCAATTTATTTTTTAAGAGTTGCGTACGTGCGTGCAGTGCAGGACAGTGAGCTTGTACACGGAACGGTCCGGCATAAGCTTTTTATTTATTTTTTTTTTTATTTCTTGCTCTGACAAGGAGTGTTAGCCTCAGATGGCTGTTACACCCTTACGCGGACTAGTGGTGAGCGCTGAGGGCTCCCAACCCAAAAAAATTAAGCAACGGGGCCCAAGGGCACCCCCTGTGGGGTACGAACCTCGGCTTGGGGCGTTGCTGAGGGCAATGTGGGAGGTCCCACTTTAGATTCACTTATTTTAGCGCGGCACGGTTTCGCACCTCGACGGCGAGGACGGAACCGTGGTCTTTTCTTTGTTGCGGCTTCGCGGGCCGTGTATGCTGTATTCTGAGCTATCGTGATCTCGTCGTCGGGCTCGTCGAGAGCAAGTCTCGGTCGAGTGACCTTCGAGATGCGGGACGGGATATAGTTGGTCGCAGCGACCACTAAGGGGTTGGGGTGTGTTGTGGCAGAATCAAAATATCTACGGGCACACTGTTTCATATATTGCCTGATGGTCGGCAAGTGCAAGTCGATGTGGAGATCGGCAGTGCGTATGAACCACGGTGCGCCCGTAGCCTTACGCATGAACCTATTCTGAAGTGTTTGTAGCCTATGGATTCTGTGTGGCCTAACGTGAGCGAATACTACACTGGCATACAACATGATGGGGCGTATGCAGGCAGTGTAAAGACGGATTTTACATTTGAGCGACAGCTTACTCTTTGGGTTGAGTAAGTTGTGTAAACGACCCATAACGAACGCTGCACGCGAGCGCACAGTGGTTATGTGTCGAGCGAAGCTGAGACGATTGTCAACGGTGACGCCTAGGTACTTGGCATTTGACGCCCAGGGGATGGGCTTGTCAAAAATGCGGACTTGAGTGAAGCTCTCGGAGGGGTGCAGGTCGGCACGTCTCCTGTGAAACATGACCGCCTGACTCTTTTCTGGGTTAACGTCTATTCTCCATTTCCGGAACCATTTGCCAAGGGCAGTAGCTGCAGTTTGGAGATTACGAGTGACGGCGTCCGGGTTAAGCCCGGATACGAATATAGCTGTGTCTTCAGCGTAGTGGGCTGACTGCACGAGCTTAGACTTGAGGATGTTGCTAGTATATAGCGAGAATAGAAGGGGAGAGAGGACTGAACCTTGCGGTACGCCAGCTCTGATCGGGTGCGGGGAAGAGAGTGTCCCTTCTACTCTGTAGCGGAAGCTACGATTTGTTAGAAAGTCTCGTATGATAATTACGAGATAGTGGGGAATTCCTAGTTGGAATAACTTGAAGATAAGGCCATTATGCCATACCTTGTCGAAGGCTTTGGCTACATCGAAGAAGAGTATCCCCGTAAAAAGGTTGCGTTGCAGTTTTACGTTGATGCTTTCCACGATACGATGGACTTGATGGACACAGGAGTGTTTGGGTCTAAAGCCAAACTGCTCGTGTGGTATGAGGTGGTTTTCCTCGGCGAAGGTTCTTAGTCTTTGGTGGATTACGCGCTCGTACATTTTGCTAAGACCGTTAAGAAGACTTATCGGTCTGTAACTACTGGGTTCGGATCGGTTCTTGCCGGGTTTATGGATTCCTACTACCACGGCTTCTTTTTCCACTGAGTGGGAAAGATTTTGTTATTGAGCGCTGCGTTGAAAATGCAGGTCAGACGGACCAGTAGGGACGTGGGAAAAGTTTAATAACTCTATTGGTTATGCCGTCCGAACCGGGGGCTTTCCTAGGGCGTAGTCCCTTGATGATCGAAGCTACTTCATCTATGGTGACTGCTGGGATAGGCTGACTTGGGGCGTCGTCCCTACCTAATTCAGTATCTAGCGCTGGTTGTGGGAGAGGGGCTCGCCACACCACTTCCCTATCGACGTGGGCGTGCTGTTCGGCATCGGGGTATGTGGTACTTGGCATACATTGTTGCTTTAGGCTGTCGGCCAGGCATTCGGATTTCTCCTCGTCCTCAAAGGCGGGGGGGAGGTTGGGTCTCTTTAGAGGAGGCATAGTGGAGACTATGTCTTTCTTAAGGGATCGGGCGAGTTGCCAGTAGGCTTGATGGTTAGGTTCTAGTTCGCTAAAAGTGGTGTTCCATCTCTTTTCGCGGACTTATGCTATTGCGGATTTGACCGTCCTCTGCGTATGCGGTTTCCCTCGCAGGGGTAACGGTCGTAGGTACGTATGGCTGCATTCTTCTGTCTCAGAAGGTCGCGGACGTCGTCTGGCAGGCGCCAGCCGTGATCGCTCGCTGCTGGTACTTGCCGCGAACAATCATTAATTAATGATCGGATCGGTAAACACGGCCACCCGGAGCGGGCCACTGAACGGCCACAGACGTTGAACAAGATGGCGGCGCGACGCGACGCGTGGTTCGCTGCGAGAGCGAGCGAGACGGAGCGAGAACGCACGACCGCAGGGGGTGGGTGCGGGGTGAGCGCAGCGAAATGGAGAGCAGCGAGGCGCACGTCCGTGCGCTACGGGTCTCCGACGCGGAAATGAAGTGCTGGCATAAGCTCCATTAGGCTCCAATTTAAGGGCTTCATTTTTTTGTGCATGGACTTAAATAATACAGTTCTGTCACGCATGATTTTTGCGAAACCTAACCGTTTATGTAGTGCACGCAGCGGAAGCTCTCAAATGGGAAAAAAACCCGATTCTGAAAATTTTTTCATTGTTTCTCCGCTAATATTGGGCTTAGCGTGGTGATATATAGCTTATAGCCTTTATCGATAAATAGGCTATCTAGCACTGAAATAATTTTTCAAATCGGACTAGTATTTCATGAGATTAGCGCGTTCAAACAAACAAACTCTTCCGCTTTATATATTAAGTATAGATGTGTAAATACTCGCGTAAACACCAGAAATATTAGCCATTATATTAGCCAGATATTATAAGGTCTCTAGAAATAAATTAGAGTTATTATTATTGTTATACATAAAACATATCTCTAAAAGCTTCAAACCACTTACTTAATAAATTAATCTATCATTTGGCAGATACTTCATAAGATATTTATTTTCAAAAAAATCTATCGCTTTAAACCTACACTGTATAACATTCCTTACAGAAAATTTTGTAACACGGCCATTACACGCCCTCTTAACCTCTACAAGACAAGGTTTCCTTACGTTATGAATATGTATTAGTATTATTTCCACTTTTATACATAAGACCTAATCCTTTTAACTATTCACTACAATCTTTGGTAATAGAAATAGAGAATAGAAGCTATTTCTGTGCTCTTTGGAGCGAAACATATTACGCAAAGAATTCTGATATTTCCAGTGTTAAATTCTTTTAGACTCAAAGCTTATTGACAGAGGCGTATTCAGAGTTTTATCCGTGTGGTGACGGAGTAAGAATACAATTAACCACCCCACTCTCTTGCCCGTGGGGTTCTTAAAGAACGACTAAGGGATAGAATATGGATATAATGTCTATGCAAGAGGAGTTCTTGAAACAAAACCCTATAATAACACGTTTGCGGACCGGGGAATTGTCCGTCACCCGCAGAGAGGCTGACCGCGCGACGGCGACCGACGTCCCAGGACGTCGAGAGGTGAGGTTACCCGAAAGGGTATTCCGTCGGGCCGACCACTGACGACAAGTCACCTCTGCTCCGGTGGTCGGCCCAACAACGAGGTGACGTTCCCGCGCGCCGTTCTTTCATCGCCCCGGACGGACTGGACCGCGCGTGCGCTTACCATAGCCCACCCATAAAAAAAAATACCAACACGTTTAACGAGCATGGTAGGTCAATTTCCCTCCTTTAGTGGAAGAGGTCCGAGCCCAACAGTGGGACATGTATGGGCTGAGGTGATGATTCAGAGTTTTCGTAAGGTGACGGAGTATGAATACAATTCTCCACCTTCTATGTTGCCCGTGGGTGTCGTAAAAGACGTCTGACTTATAATATGCAGAACACAGCGATGCAGGAGAAGGAAAATTTCATGTCTACGCCAACATGTATGACCAGTGTGCCTAGTAAGTCAAATGCTGAGGGCACAATGGAGGAGGCCTGAGCCAAGCAGTAGGACGTATATCAGCTAAGATGATATGGTCACGGAAGGACTAAAGTATTTGTCTAAAAAGCTATTATCCTCAGGTCATATTTATTTCACTAGGCTATAGCATTCTTCCGGGCGGTGCAGGCGCGACTATGTGCACCTAATACCGCCCTAGCCGCGGGTGACCGGACCGGGGATTAGGCCGTCATCCGCAAAGAGGCTGATCACGCGACGACGATCGACCGAGGATACCCCATAGGTTATTCGGTCGAACCAAACACGGAAGACGAGGAACTTAGTACTGATGGTCAGCCCAACGACGAAGACGACGAGCTATTGTGGTTTATAGGGCCGCGCGCCGCCCCTTCGTCGCCCTGGATGGAGCCAGGTGGCGATGCGCTGACCATAGCCCGCCCAAAAAAAAGGCTAAAGCATCCTCCAAAATAGAAGAGAAATGGTAAGTGATGCTCATAAAACTGGCTAGGCTGCTGTCTACGGTGAAGTAAGTGAACTAAGTGTGCAAGTAACTAGATGCGGGGATACTAAATTCATCACCAAAACTCACCATACGCAAATACCCTCAGAAAGTTGGGTTGCCGACTCTCTCACTCGCCGAACCAAGTGTATTAACAAATTGCTACAACTCGGACATAGATTTTCTGCGAGAGTATGGTACTACCCAGGATGGACCGGTTCGCGGCGGACATATTCTTATTTTTTTATTCTTCACTTATATTCTTTAGTAGTAGTAGGACTGTTGACAGCTGTTTGTCTACAGCCGCGGGCGGGACCATCCGGGGTAGTACTACACTCGAGCAGAAAATCAATGTCTGATTAGTAGCAATTTGTTACTGCGCTACGTTCGGTGAGCGATAAAGCCGGAAGCCCAACTTTCTGAGGGTGTTTGCGTGTGGTGGATTTTAGAGATGCCTTTAGTTTCACCGAACCTCATTGCACGCATTCAAACTCCATTTACTCTCTTTGCGGTAGCCTTGCAAAATTCCATGAACGGCAGCGACACTTACCTTGGATTATATGTTCGTTTGCCACCATTTGATATCTGTTATATTATTTAATGCATTATTTATTGAAGTATATAATTAAACTAAAAATGAATTAAATATGAAGTATATTACAAAACAATTTTGCCTTTGAAAGAACATATGAGTATCCCATTCAAAACTTCATCAATACCAAATTATCGATATGGTTAAAACAACGAAATCTGTTCAATTCTTGCGAAATAACACATCTAGGCAATTTACCATTCAATTTAGTACTTTATTGCTACGTATTAAGAGTTGCGGATCGTTTTAATAACCGTTTGACATCTAAACTATATAATGCAGCTCAAAAAGTTATTCTTAAGCAAATTTCCCCCCAATTCCAACTGAATAAAGTCTTCAAATTATTTTTGTGGTTGATATGAAACTTTGTTATCAAAGAACGGTCTACGTGGCATACGATTTGAATTCTTTTTTTTACAATCGAAATCGAACGTGGAGGTTTAATCGAACAGTCGGAATGATTCGAATAGAGTTTTGAATCGATTTGAATAAGAGATTGGCAGATATCGTTTTGAATGCTGGTATCATTGAGAAGTTAAATTCTAAGCGCCAAATTAGCTGACAAATATTTTTGGACAAGTCTTATTTGTATTAACAATTGTACTCTCTATTTTTTTGCTCTAAGCGCTGTAAAAGATAACTAATGGATATGTAGATAACACTGATGCAAGAGAAGGAAAACTCGACATGAAACACTATGTCAACACATCTGATAAATTTAGAGTTCCGTACCCAAAGGGTAAAAACGGTACCCTATTACTAAGACTTCGCTGTCTGTCCGTCCGTCTGTCTATTACCAGGCTGTATCTCAAGAACGGCGATAGCTAGACAGCTGAAATATTTACAAATTATGTATTTCTGTTGCCGCTATAACAACAAATACTAAAAGCAAAATAAAATAGATATTTAATGGGGGCTCCCATACAACGAACGCGATTTTTATAACTAGCAACCCGCCCTCGCTTCGCTTTGGTTATAGTCGTTTTACCCGCGTAGTTCCCGTTCCCGTGAGAATACCGGGATAAAATATAGCCTGGTTTACGCCCTGATATTATAGCTTTCCATTGGTGAGTGTCTGTTTGTTTGTTTCAAAATAATAGGCATTTTTCATGCTCACATGGTTATTTGCATGACACCTATGCCTAAAGTAGCAATTAAAAAATTTTTGTCTGTCTGTCTGTTTGTTCCGGGTAATCTTCAAAACGGCTGGACCGATTTCAAAAATTCTTTCACCAATGGGAAGCTATAATATCAGGACGTAAACTAGGCTATATTTTATCCCGGTATTCCCACGGGAACGGGAACTACACGGGTAAAACGACTAAAACCTATAACCGAAGCGAAGCGAAGGCGGGTTGCTAGTATATAATAAGAACTATGTTAATCTGCTTTTCTCTTTCATAAAGTGATTTTATAAAAAACCTAATAACTCAAATACACAAGATTTTTTAAAAAAATACCTATTCGAATACTCTCAAAAATGTTGTCATTTTCTGACATTAACATGGTCTTTGTTATCTGTGCAATTGTAAAGGAATAAATTTACGGAAGTGTTGGCGAGAACTTGAAAATGTGATGCGGTGCTTTTATTATCCAATATTATAATAGTATTTTGTTGTATAATATTGAATAATTTTGCTGGTATTTTATCAAATATAATAATACTTCAGGTGTATTTTCATGTTCATTCCAAAAGAATTGCTTATTAACGCGCAATTCTGGTTCAAATTTGACTTACTGATCATCGGCGGCTATTAATAAACTAATGCAAATGTAGAAGTATAATATTTTTTATATAATTCGTGAAGAAAGTTACTGTACAAGTCTTGCGAATTTTGTAATTTGATGGCCCCGTTGCCAAATTTTTAATAAAACAAAAAAGTTTATATTTTAAAAAAAGAATAATATGAATTTTAAAACATGAAACGCTTTGCCCTAATGTCACCGATAAGATATTCCGCTATACTGTATCAATTTATATTTTTTTAAAAGACAAATAATATTTTTCTTTGCAAAACAATTTTAAACCCTTTCACCAGTGTTATCTCAATGATAACGTGACGTATTTTATTCGATGATAAAATGAAATATATCTCGCAATGTTCCTTTTAGATATGTTTAATATACATGTGACAAAAATATAAATGTATCTTTTTTAAAAGACGCTCTGCCTCATAGTGAATTATTGTTTTACGGAGAACTTTAAAATATGGATGCAATTAATAAAATCACTTTAAACAATCTCAATGTATTTTTTCTGGATCATATAAAGACTTGCCTCACGTGGTACTCGAATTTACCTAAGGTAATTCTAATATTTGGGGGAAGTAGTTGAGTTCCATTGAGTTGAGGGAAGTGATGCCTTACCTCCATGTAGGTTGGGAAGAGTGATGGCTGCTCTAGTGGTTGATTTGTGATCAGATGCCGCTTCTGATATCCGGTCCAGCTATAATCATTTGCATTATAATTGAGAATGATAATGTATCATGTTTCATAGCATTGGGGCCATTAATGGGCATGTTAAATATAATTTCTTTTATATTAAATACACTTTAGCATTTTCTCTTCATTATATTACATAAAATACCGGTAATATTATTCAATAAAACACCGTAAAACACTAAAATTATTAATAAAATATAAAAGCGCTATATGACATTTGATATTGCCACCAAAACTCACAAATAGGCTCAAACTTCTCAATGATACGAGCTCCCAAAACGATACCTGCCAATCTCTTATCATTTACAAACTAAATTGGAAATATTCTGGCTCTTGAACTGAGTCAATTTCAATATTATTGTTTGGTCCTTTGGTGCGTGAATCGTAAGCTTATACTAAACAATTTAGACCATAAAAAAATGTCAGCGAAACAGAAATTGTAATTTGATTTCAGTTAAATTGTAAAAACACAACGTTATTTTTACATTCTTTATTCTTTTCACAAGTATATTCCCATAGGAGTACTAAGTAGACGTGTGACATTCACATAAATAACTTTTTAAGATATTTTTGGCGCGCAATCCGGCAGTTATTTTGCTGTTCAGATTTTTTTTTTACACTTATTATCCGTGCCAAAGTTATAATATAGAAAATTAAACGTTTTAAATCGTAAAACGTCTATGGGTAGTTAAATATTTAATAATAGCGAATTTTCTGATAGAACTTCAATTGAAAAATAAATTATAATTAGGTTTTTCACGTGTAACAGTTATTACTAAGCGAACGCTATACATCTAAAATTATATTAAATATATAGAGTAAAATAATTAGAACCAGACATTTATGATTTTGACATCTTTTTTGCTTCGTAAATACGAAATGTATTTTTATGATACCAAAAATGTAATCTTTTCAAAATCACGGCCTCGAAGAACGGGTTCATTAAAATAGTTTTAATATACCTACTGCCTAACCAGATAATTATACAGTAAAAGTAATTGCAATGCGATGTCAAAGATCGACAAACAGCTAAATCAATCAAAAGACACAATAACGCCGAGATAATCTTGAAAAGAAACTATAAAATAAAACTTTTTGCCGCGCGTTATTACCCGCCATTTTAAATAGGTATCTCGAAATGTCATTAGCAATATAAATGAGTTTCGCGCCATAACGAACGCTGTGTTGCCACAATGGAAAATCATAAATCAACTGTCATTTTGATATTCGTTGAAAGGAGGCACGTCAATGCATCGGTGCAAACTTTTTAAACTCTTACAACCTTTTTTTTTGTTGCGCGTTTGATTAATTGTAAAAAAGTGGTTATTTTTTTCTTGAGATGTCTTTGGACGGAGATCTTTAAAAATTTTTTGACAAGAGCGTGGGTTAATGTGTTATTTTTGTTGGTGTTGACTCGCTTTGTTGTTAAATTAACTTTTATACGTGTATTTATTATCTTGTGACATTCGTCGTGCGTCTGTTATGTGTTGTAGTAGCTTCTTATTATATTTCTTCATGGTGAAATTGCTTTGGGAGGTTGCTATACGATAATGAACGTTGGATTGACATTAAGTAATTTATAATAGTAATTTCCGTGTGGTAAATCGTAAAGACCTGCTTAGTTTTGGAAGGAACGTGAAAGCGTCATATGTTGGCCCTGTATTATTTTCAATATCATAGTGTTTTAAGGTGTTATATTAAATTGTTTTGATCGCAAAAAGAGTTTTGAGTTGACCTCAGATAATAGCAAGATAAAAGGCATCGTAAAAGATGATTCTATTATAACCCATATTCGTCTCATTATAGGCAACGGGATAATTGATATCCCATTGCCTATATATATGAGATATAAGGTAGGATAGGTATGTAGGATATAAGGTATGTAAGGTGGGATATAAGGTAGTCTGATATTTCTGGTATAGGATCTTTTTCGAGAATTCCTTCTTTCAATGATGTTATAAGCCGTCATACAATAACTGCAGCATAAAAAGTAGAGCGGAGAGTTATATTCTTACTCCATCAATACATGGAAGTTTGTCATCATCACTCCTCAATTCATGTATAAAATGTCATAAAGTTTCATCATTATCGCCGACGTCATTTTGCTATTATGCCAATTACTTGTCACTGATGACAAGGTCAGACATCGGTGCCCTGTCCACTTGTTGTTAGAGAGGTACGCACCTGGCGGGCTATAGGCTTGCCTGCCCGCCATTACCCCGGATGGATTGGACAGTGTGTCACGCACTCTGACCTGCCGCCAAAAAAATATGCGAATTACTTGGGAATCCATGCTACGTACTCTTCTTACATAATACATATTGTAAAAGTTTTTTAATTTTTCATTAATTTCGGCTCATATATGTACGTCCCACTGCTGGGCTCGGGCCTCCTCCGCAATGAGAGGGAAATTGTCCTTACTATGCCATGCCGGTCAGGGAGGTTGATATAGGGGTACGTTTCGACTTTTAATTCTCTTGCATGGATGTTATATCCATATTATATCCCTTAGTCGTTTTTACGATATCCATGGGCAAGATAGGGAGTGGTGAATTGTATTCTTACTCTAAGCAATAGTTTTATGCCCGGCCGCCTACCTGACGGTAAACCTCCTTAGGTATATAATAGCTGAATAAAGAGTTTTCTCTTTTACAGTTTATTATCTTTTAAATTATTAATAATTCTTGTTAATATTTTTTTTTTGGTGGTGGGTTGCAGTCGGTGCACTCCTCGCTCCACTCCGTCCGGGGCGACAGAGGGGCGTAAGCACGCACACCCGCAACCCATCCGAACATCACGTCGCTGGAGTACCCCCTGAGGAGTACCCTCCCATCGACCGACGTCCCTCCTTCGGGGACGACGCTGGTCTTTCCTCCCGCGATAACCCGCTGTATTGGACCACTTCGCCATTAGGCTGACCACTGGTACCGAATCCTTGACGTCCATAGCCAGCCTGTCACTGTGTAGTAATTTGTCTTGCAATTCACCAACCTCTTGCTCATGGCTGTCGTAAAAGAAGACTAAGGGATTAAATATGCATTAACATCTGTGCAAGGGAAGGAACACTTCAAATAAAACCTTATACCAACACGTCTCCCTAACCGAAGCCGCGGGTGACCGGACCGGGGATTTTAGTCCGTCACCCGCAGAGAGGCTGACCGCGCGACGGCGACCGACGTCCCAGGACAGGGTCGTCGAGAGGTGAGGGTACCCGAATGGGTATTCCGTCGGGCCGACCACTGACGACAAGTCACCCTGCTCCGGTGATCAGCCCAACGACGAAGGTGACGGTACGGATGGGTTATGGGCCCGCGCCGTCCTTTCGTCGCCCCGGATGGAATGGACCGCGTGTGCGCTTACGATAGCCCAGCCATAAAAAAAAAATACCAACACGTCTGACCAGTGTGGTATAATAGGTCAATTTCCCTCCTATTGTTAGGGAGGCTCGAGCCCACCAGTGGGATATGTTTGAGTTGAAATGTTGATGATATATACATACAAAAATTTCAAATTGTCGAATAACGTTGCCATTATTTTTAAGTATCTTTTTTATGATTCCATAAAACAACATAGACGGACGATTGTAACACTGAGATAGTGTGACGCCATTTTTCCTTGAATTCGCATGACGTGTCTTCATGCAAGTACCTCTCACGCTTTTGCAACTACTATTAGGATCCCTGAGCGGGTTCCTCTAAGTCCCACGGTTAAATAATAGATCACAAAATAAAACTTTCTTCTTCATCTATTTATTTAATGGCAATGAGCTACAATAATATAAGCTATTGGTGCCCATGTCGAGTCACTATATTGATTATATTCACGTAATGTCATGAATAATCGACGACGACTCTTCGTATTTTAGTCAGGAGTTAGCATGATTTGGTGCTGATAACCAAATCATGCTTTCTCTGGGAATTTTGGCAGAATGTCAAAATGCACGCAATTCACTATTATACATTTCAGCATTTTATCAACATTATATTACATAAAATATCAGCAAAATTATTCAATATAAAAATTAAAAAATTGAATAAAATTTAAAAGCGCTACATGACATTTTGACATTCTCGTCAAAAGTCAAAATAATATATTTATAACCCACAAGGATAAGATTAATATTATTGACTGACTTTAAGCCTAAAAACGTTAAATAATTTTTTTGCGATTCTGGCAACAATGATTTCTATTCATTATTATCATCTTAGTCCATATACGTCTCATTGCTAGGCTTAGGTCTCCTCCACAATGGGAGGGCAATTGACCTACTATTCCACGCCGGTCAGACATGTTGTCGGTCAGACATAAGGTTTGATTTCGAGTTTTCTTTCTCTTGCATCGATGTTATTGTATGTTATATCCCTTAGTCGTCATTTACGATACCCACGGGCGAGAGATGGGGTGGTGAATGGTCCCTCACCACACGGATAATATGTGAATGTCCCTCCTATTGTGGATGAGGTATGAGTCCAACAGTAGAACATTATAAGTTAAGATGATTGGGGAACGTCTAAGGCTGGTTTTAGAGTCACGCTGATCGTTCGCTGACCGTCGGCGCTGATAGCCAAAATGTATGAACGTCTAGGAAGCGTTTTAGAATAACGCATAGGTATCAGCGCGTACGGTGGTCCGCGCTGACAGGTCAGCAGCAGTACGCGTCGCACGTCGGCGCCGCGTAGCTATCGGTGCTGACCGCCGCACACGCGCCTCTGACTTCAGTGAGCGTTTTTGCGCCTTCTTGTTTTTTTTTTTAGATAATACAAAGCAGCAGTAATTAACGCACTTCGCATTTTAGTGCATCTGTACTAAGCAGTAGTCAGCACGATAATAGAACGTCATGCGCTGAACTTTAACGCTGACAAGTGACGCGCTGAGCTGTCGGCGCCGACAGTCAGCGTGATTCTAAAACCAGCTTAAAACAATTGTCACCATTCTACCCTACATCTTTATAGCAGGCGTAAAAATTGGCTGCGATCATTAGAATGATGGACAACACAGCATCTAAGGGTCTTCAATACCTCCTGGGAAATCCTTACTAATATTATAAATGCGAAAGTGTGTTTGTTCATTTATTTGTTTGTTATGCTTTTACGCTTAAACCACCGAACCGATTTCAAAAATTCTCTTACCAATTGAAAACTATGATATCAAGAATTAATATAGGTTACATTTTATCTCGGTATTCCCACGGGAACATGAACTATGCAGGTAATACCATTGAAACCGATACGAAGCGAGGGCGGGTTGCTAGTTTAAAATAAAAACTACCATTACCATCATCTAACAAGCGTGAAGATGATGCCATTTTTCCTTCAAAAAACCTATGTTCAATAACAATTATCAAACCTAATGAATGGTGATAATATACAAGTAACATTATGCTATAGCAGGAAAAGTCAAAGAAATAACTTTTTCAACTTTGACGGAGTCACCACAAAGACAATTCTATTACCAGCTGATAACCAAAATAAAAAAAAGGAATAAGATATATCAAAGTAATACCATATAATGTATACCATCATAATGGTACCGATAACCATATGGCACGTGAGGTCAGACAGGACTGCACTATACAGCCTCTAGTCGTTGCTTTGTGAAAAAAAAATATACAATATTTTGCACCGCATATTGCTAGCCGGATGTGTTATGATAGGGTTACCAGATTAGATATATTTTTTATTTATTTAAAACGTGTTCCTAATATTTAAAACCTTTTAACATTCCGTGTGGTGAAGGAGTAAGAATACAATTCACCACTCAATGTCTTGCCCGTGGATGTCGTAAGAGACGACCAAGGTGTGTAATATGCACATAATATCTGTGTAAGAGAAGGAAACTTCGAAATAAAACCATATACCAATATTTCTAATCAGGATGGTATAGTTAATTTCTAATTTACATACGTTATTAGCAACGCCACCTACTGGGTACAGTTATAAATATAAGCTATCGAGTCTTCAAATTAAAAACTCACAAAAATCACCTTTCAACTCTATTTCAAATTTTGTAATATCATCCATCCACCAGCCTGTAGACGTCCAATATTGGACATAGGCATTCCCAAGCAAACGCCACTCAGAATGGTCACTATGCTACTTGCATACAACGGTTTTTGATGTGAAACATCTATAGGCGAGGGTAACCGTGATCGTCGCGTGGCGTTTAACGCCACGCCTCGCGGTCTCCTAATAATCTTATATTAATTTTTTTTTTTTTTTTTTTTTGTTCTGACAAGGAGTGTTAGCCTCAGATGGCTGTTACACCCTTACGCGGACTAGTGGTGAGCGCTGAGGGCTCTCAACCCAAAAGTCTTATATTAAATAAATATTTGGATGCATATACCTACTTTTGTAAAAAACCATGGTGCGATTTAAAATTTTGTACAACGCCATCTAGTGAACTCAAAGTAAATTGTTACTTATAATGTATATTAATGAAAATAAATGTTTATTGAATAAAAATCATCATTTTTTGGAAAAAAATCGCGATATTTTATTAATACTTTATGCCTTAGTTTTATCGTATTAGTTCCTGTCGTAATCTAATGTTCTTTTATGCATAAATACTTGTTTTATAAATTAATGTAAAATTCTCTAACTTAGTAATATAAATATACCAGTAGGTATGGTATTTAGTTTACTTTCAGCTACGAAAACTGGAGAACCGTTTTTTTATAGGCTTTTATTAGTTTCAGGTGTATATATATTTATTTCTTTGTATATTACCGACTTCATAGGAATTGGATTTTGACTCACTTTAAATAGTCAAATTTCATTTAAAAGTTGAAAATTTAAGGAGGACCAATGACGTTAAAATTATTTAGATAGCTTGTCTTATTATCATTACAGGATTAAAAATTTCTTTATTAAATATATTGAAGCTGAGAGTTGGTCGATAGCTCGATAAATGCCGCCATTTCTGTTTCCTAAATTACACTCTTCGTGCGGAAAGAATGTCTGTGAACGGATGAAAGCATTTCATTTTTTATAGGCTTTTATTAGTTTCAGCTGTATATTTATTTGTTTGTATGTCACCAACTCCTTAAGAATTAGATTTTGACTCACTTTAAACAGCTTATCTTATTATCATTACAGGATTAGAGAGTTCTTTATAAAATATATTGTAGCTTAGAGTTGGTCGTTTGCTCGATAGATGCCGCTATTTCTGGTTTATAAATCGCAAATTATTTCAAGCTATGTTTTAGAAGGTTCATTTCGTTTGTACTAAATGACGTTACCATAAATATGAGTCGTAAAGTCAATTTTAAAATGGATAATTTATTCTATACGATACCTACCAAAAAGTACTTATTGACTAAAATATCGAGTACAAAAGTATCGGTATCGAAAGAAAAGTACTTGATACCTAAAGATAAAGTAAATAAAAGTACTCGATACTTTAAACAGTACGTTACTTATCTTTCGATACTATTCATGAGTTCAGTATCGATACTTTATATTCGATACCGTGTCTCTACTCGTACTAAATAGTTTCAATGTTTCACATCTGTCAGGCGTCCTGAGCAACGACTCACTTTTTTATAGCTTTTAAAATGTCACCAGTTCACTTAATAAATAGACAAACGTTTGTATTTATTAAGTGGACTGGTGTATTAAGGAAACTAATGCCTTATAAGGAAAAATGTATAACATTAGAAATACTATACTTTAAAATTAGTAATTCGCTTAGTCACTTTGTTTAGTCATTCCGCTTTAACCAAGAAAACAAATAATATTTTTAAACACGAAGATTACGACTGGGACAAACAAGAATTTATATCACATTTAAACCCACCGTAACAACGTCTAAACACCGAACAAAAACCAATTCTGTCAATTTCCACTCATTTTTACATACCATAATATAATTTTGAATGAGCAATTTTGCCCATTCACAGACAACAATAATAAACAATGAGTTGTAAAAATATTCCTCAACATTGGCAACCCTGAACAGAACGATAAACGAAACAAAAGGAGTGTTGAACTGCATACGAGTATCTGAACGAACATACTTTTCTATTACGCGTATGTTATGCGATTTAAAAGAAAATATAAAATGTTTTGCTTTTTGAAATTCCTGTAATATGAAAGAATAGTTTCCGTGTGGGGACGGAATAAGAATACAATTCACCACTATCTTGCCCGTGGATGTCGTAAAAGACGACTAAACGATATAATAAGCAACAACATAATAATAACATCTATGCATCATCATTTGCCTGCCCTCGTCTTACGCTAAGTGGGATCGGCACAACATGTTCTCACCTTCCATAACCTTCTATCAGCCGCCATATTTGAACTTACTGCTTTCACATGCATATCCTCATTCACACAATTCATCCATCTTGGAAAACTTGGCTAGAAATTTACCACTATATAGCCCAATTCCAAACAGGCCAGGCCACTAAAGCTCACAAAAAGGTCCATTAAGCTGTTCAATCCGTGGTGCTGTATCGCTGCGTTTCACGTAGTTGTACAAATTCTCATTTACTGGCTTATTAGCCAACTTTGCTTCATGTCTCCCGCTATGCGTAGGAGGAAAGTGGAATCTTTCTAATTTCTCCTGTTTTTATTTTCTAATTAAATTTGTTGTGGGTCCCAAGACAATTAAAAGCGAATCCCGGGACCTCCTGAGGGTCAAACCTCGGTGTCTTATACGGAGACCATTGTGGATCTCGGCTTACAGGAGTTACAGTCATGGGAATGTGTGGTGGGATTAGTCTCAATAAAAATCCATCCATCTCTTTCTGGGTCTCCCACGCTTCTTACGTCCATCCACAATCATGTTGATAACCCGCCTTGTCACATGCCTTTCATCCCTTCTCATCACATGTCCATACCAAGACAATCTCGCGCTCCTAATCTTCTCTATCACTGGTTTCACTTCAGGCTGCCGCTAATATACTCATTTCTCATATAACATATAGCAAGAGAAGAAAAACTCGAAACAAAACCCTATACCAACCAGTCTGACCAGCATGGTATAGTGAAGTCAATTTCCCTCCTATTATGGAGGAAGCTCGAGCCCAGAAGTGGGACGTATGTGAGCCGAGATCAAAGAATACTATGTTTTTGTTATTGCCTTTGGTGGTAGATAGGCATAGGTATCTTTGGGCTACTTGATGCTAAACGGTAACTACCGCTTTAAGACCTCTGTAAATAGACAGCAAGGAAAAGAAAATTGACGTGATGCTCTTATTTTTGTTATTGCCTATGGTGATCAACGAGTAAGCAGCATCTTAATATTAGTGACACCTCCTGTCATGGAATTTGAAAATACCAGGAGCAGTCTGACTACTGACTACTGTGAAGAAAGTGCCGTACGCCGTCCTTTCATTATCCCGGATGGAAAAAAAGTGTGTGGCCGTACATTAGATTGTTCCAAAAAAATAAGGGTAGGGAGCGACTATGCTCCTAGTATTGTAAAGATGAATTAGCAGCAAATTACGAATTAACATTAAGTAGGCTGCTTGCTCTTCTATCTGCAAAGGCAATAAAAACTTGGACTATGGTGCGAGCGAATCCGTATACAAAGCGCCAGTTTCAACAAAAATCGTGATCATTTCAAATAACATTAATAATAAAAACCTCACTCAATATAATTATAATACTTTAAAACGTATTTTGAACAATGCGTTTAGGCGTTAACCGAACATCAATCATTTGATTTTTAAAGTTATTTTTTAATTGCTTTTAACTTAATTATAACGGCCCCTTTTTTCGTTGTATGAAAGGGCTTTTATAGTTTGTATCTACATGTTTTATTGCTGTATCGATAGCCTAGTTATACAGATGTGGGAATTTGGACAGTAATGTCTCGGATTCGAGGTTCAGTTAACTAGTTTGCATCTTCAGTGTCTGAAATCAAAGGTTTATACCCAGTGTGTGTTACCAGCGATGACTTATTTTATATTTTATTTATACAATAATTGTACACAAATAACTTCCAGGCTCAGAACAGTCATATATGGCTCGCACGTATAACTGTCCTACATAAGAATCGAACCTACAATTAACATGCAAATATTTACTAAGATTGCCATCTGTGCAGCCGCTATTTATTTTTAAATACAATTCCCTGCACTAAGAAAATAATCCTTGTATTGCTGGGGACTTTAAAAACATATAATTAACTAGCTGACCCAATAGAGGATGTTCTATTCAAATAAGCGCCCCCTACTGGGTCCAATTGTAAATCTAAACCATTCTCGAATCCCTTTGAACATGCACAAAAAATTTCATCAACATCGGTCCAGCTGTTTAGGAAGAGTTCTGTGATATACACACGTACACAAGAAATTTATATATATATAAAGATAAACACAAATTACATGCAAACTCAGAACAACAATTTGTGGACCGCACATAGTGTTACTATATGGAATTCGAACCCACGACACTGGCACAGTAAGTCAGTATCTCAACCACTACGATTTGTGCAGTCATATTATAAAAATCTTTATATAGTAGAAACATTTAAGCGTGTTTAGAGATTTTATCTCAGAAAATACTTAGTATCTCGTTTAGATAACGCTTTGGTTTTGATGCGGGCTTCTTGAGGCTGCGACGGATCGCCTCTCATTTTCCATAGGTTATTCATGTGACGCTCTTCACTGAAATAATGGCTTAGAAGGAGGCCTAGTCATGAAACCACTCTGTGAAAATGTTCTAGAAATCCCAGTCGCTTATAAATGGTGTAAAAATGTTAAAATAATGCTATTTTTTTCTTGATCACACGGTTAGTTACACGACACTGATGCTCAAAAACTACTTTAAAAATGTTTTGTCTGTCTGTCTGTTTGCTCCTGGTAATCTTACAAACGGCTGGTCCGATTTTAATAATGTTTTACTATCATGTATCTATCTATATGCCCCTGATCGATAAGGTCGAGTACCTGTGGCCCAAGGTCTTGGGCATAGATATTGTGTACACACACATATGCAAGGATAATCTCATCGATGTCGTATTAGTGTCGTCTATTATGATAGCCTCGGGCAATACAGGAGGTTTTTCTTTCTATTGCCGTTGGTCCCAATCGAGCAAACAGCACACTTGTTGGCAAATAATACTGAGCGCACCCGCCGCTCGGCTCCGTCCGGGACAACGAAGGGGCGGCGTGCGGCACCATAACCCATCGTAGCTCGTCGCCTTCGTTGTTGGACCGACCAATACCAAGTTCTTTATCCTCCGTGGTCGGCCCAACGGAATACCCTGTGGAGTACCCTCTTCTCTCAACGTTCCTTTCCCGGGACACCAGTCCCGGCCCGTCGCGCGGTCAGTCTCTCTCTGACAGACTAATCCCCAGTCCATTCACCCGTGGCCTCGGCTACATAAAAGTCTATGCCAACACGTCTGACCAGCGCAGTATAGTAGGCTAATTTCAGATTATGGAGGAGACCCTAGCCCAACAGTGGGACTTATGAGGGTTGAGATGATAACAATGATGATTCTATAATCACTAATTACTTTAAATGTGTTCTTTTTTATTTAGAACTAACAACCCGCACTCGCTTCGCTGCGGCTTCACTCATCTTACCTGCATAGTTCCCGTTGGAATACCGGGATAAAATATAACCTATGTTACTTCCTGATATTATAGCTTTCCATTGGTAAAAGAATTTTTGAAATCGGTTTGGTGCTTTAAGCGTGAAAGCGTAACAAACAAATAAACTAACTGACTTTCGCATTTATAATATTTTTTATTTTTATTTATTTAAGACAACACCCTGCACTAAGGCAATAATCCTTGTATTGCGGGGGACTTTCATCATCATCATCATCTCAGCCCATATACGTCCCACTGCTGGGCTCGGGCCTCCTCCATAATGGAAGGGTAAGTGACCCACTATACCACGCTGGTCAGACATGTTGGTATAGGGTTTTATTTCAAGTTTTCCTTCTCTCACATAGATGTTATATGCGTTTTATATCCCTTAGTCGTCTCGTACGATCACCCACGGGTAAGTTAGGGGGTGGTGAATTGTATTCTTGTATTGAATTGTATTATCTTGTATTTATTGTATTATATATTATAATCTTGAATTGTATTATCCGTGTGGTGACGGAGTAAGAATACAATTCACCACCCCCTATCTTACCCGTGGGTGATCGTACGAGACGACTAAGGGATATAAAACGCATATAACATCTATGCGAGAGAAGGAAAACTCGAAATAAAACCCTATTCCAACACGTCTGACCAGCGTGGTATAGTAGGTCAATTACCCTTCCATTATGGAGGAGGCCCGAGCCCAACAGTGGGACGTATATGGGCTGAGATGATGATGATGATGATGATGAATTGTATTCTTACTCCGTCACCACACGGAATTTACAAACATATAATTAACGGACACAAATTACATCCAGACTCAGAACAACAATTTGTGAATCGCACAAAGTGTTGTCCCGTGTGGGATTCGAACCCCCGACACTGGCGCTGTAGGTCGCTATCTTAACCACTACGCCATCTGTGCAGTAAGTATGTTGCAGTAGGTTATATGTAAGGATGTTTTTATAAAAGTTTACTGAGAAGATAATTCTTTGTAAACCATGTAAAAAATTACTCTGCTTGTTAATTGAACCCACGACATTCAACACACATATACACCTTAGGAGTGGTAGGACCACACTGTCGACAGTTATCTGTCTACAGCCGCGGGCCGGTCCATCCGGGGTAGTACCACTCTCGCAGAAGATCGACGTCTGAGTAGTAGCAATTTGTTACTGCGCTTCGTTCGGTAAGCGAGAGAGCCGGAAGCCCAACTTTGTGAGGGTGATTGCGTGTGGAGGGTTTTGGTGGTGCCCTTGGTATCACCGAGCCTCAATGCACGCATTCACACTCCCTTCGCTTTCTTCGCGGTAGGCAGCGGCCTTGTAAAGGTTCATGAGCGGCAGCAACACTTACCATCAGGTGTATTGTTTGCTCGTTTGCCACCGTTTGCAATAAAAAAAAAACACATATACACCTACCACGTAATATTATACTTCGTCATTAAAAGAAAAAAAAAACGTAATATACAGTTGAAAATTGAGAAAATTGCACGCCAAAACATGGAGGTAATAACTTTCTTTATTAAAGAGAAAGCAAAATAAAGTATCAAAGAGGCTTTCAAGGTGATTTTGCGAAATTGAAATTACGAGTATCGGAAATTTCGTAATATTAGTCAAGTCAATCTATACATATCTTTGTAGCTTATACGTATAGATCTTTACAAAGCTTAAAGAGTTTATTTATTTAAAATTAATCTTAGAAATTTAATGGAATTCCCTTAGAATAATAACATATTGAAGGTAAGTCCACGCACAAAAAGTGAGGCATTTCAATTGGAGCCTAATGGAGCCTACGCCGGAACAGTCCCGTAATGTACAAGTCATTGCACTGCACGAACGTACGCAATTCTTAAAAAATAAATAGGTAATTATGACGGCTTGTGGATTCAAATGGTGCCACAACACATTTGAAAAACATAAAAAGGTTTTTAACATTACTTTTAAAAGTATTTCAACGATTTATGTTAATAAAAACAAAATTTGATTTCATAATTTGTTTAGTGGTTTCCGTGTGTACGTGTGTAATTGTCTGCCCGCCATTAGTATTTTTAGATTCAAATTTTTAAAGTTCGAAGTACTGACACTATCCTTCTATACGTTATTATTCTAAGGGAATTCCAAAATATGTTATTGTTTCAGATACGGCTGTATACAGACGTGGGCTGGTCCATCCGTGATAGTACCACACTCTCGTAGAAAATCGACGTCTAAGTAGTAGCAATTTATTACTTTTTTTTGGGCTGGGCTACGGTCAGCGCTCTCGCCGCACGGCTCCGTCCGGGGCAACAGAGGGGCGGCGTGCGGCCCCGTAACCCATCCAAAAAGCACGTCACCTTCGTCGTTGGACCGACCACCGGTGCAGAGTTCCTTGACGTTAGTGGTCGACCCAACGGAATACCCCGAGGGTATTCTCTCTCCCATCGACGTCTCCCCGGGACGCAGATCAACGTCGCGAGGCTAACCTCCCCGCGGGTGCTGGACTAAATCCCCGGTCCGGTCACCCACAGCCTCTGCTAGGGCGGCATCAGGTGCAGGTACTCGCGCCTGCGCCGCCCCACTCGCCGGCGGAGGACCGTGTCCGCGAGAAGTCATTCCTCCCGCACACGGTCAGCAATTTGTTACTGCGCTTCGCTCGGTGAGCGAGAAAGTCGGAAGCCCAATGTTCTGAAGACGCGTGGTAGCTTCTTGCGATGCATTTAGTATCACCGAACCATTACATGCATGCATATCCCGTTACTTTCTTCACGGTAGGCAGTGGCCCTGCAAAGGTCCATGAGCAGCAGCAACACTTACCATCAGGTGTACTGTTTGCTGATATGCCACAGTTTGCTATAAAAATAAAATTACTAGACCAGGTCTCAAAAGCGGACTTCGACTAAAAGATAACTACTAGAACAGCCATCATATATTTCTTAATTCGCTACCCAACGCGTTTATATTTGATAACTAGCAACCTGCCCTCACTTCGCTTCGGTTTTAGTCGTTTTACCCGCGTATTTCTCGTTCCCGTGGGAATACCGGGATAAAATATAGCCTAGTTTACGCCCTGATATTATAACATTCCATTGGTGAAAGAACTTTTGAAATCGGTCCAGCCGTTTTGAAGATTACCCGGAACAAACAGGCAGACAGACAGACAGACAGAGAGGCAGACAAAAAAATTTTAATCTGTATTTTAGGCATAGGTGTCGTATAAATAACCGTGTGAGCATGAAAAAAGCCTATTATTTTGACATTACAAACAGACACTCCAATTTTATTTATTGGTATAGATAAAATATGTCTTACAGCGAATGTGCCGCCTTACCCGGTTATGGGATATATTCATTGGCAAAACACGCACAGGGAAGGCTTTTAACGTCGCTTAAATATCAAGGTAAATTATAACATTGTATTTAAAATTGTACCACCTGATCCTTTAATATACTTATATTATATTCCAAGTTACCAGGTAGCTGTCTAAATAAGAAGTAACTTAGGCTATATCCCGGTATTCCCGCTGTAACGGGAACTATGTGGGTAGGCGAATGAAATTACCTTTCGTACTGATAAATTAAAACAATTTTTTTTAAATAAAACTACTTTACGGATTTTATCGCGTTTGTATTTGATTTTTGATTGCCCGTTGTTTCGAACACTTTGCAGTGTTCATGGTCACGGGCGGACTAAGATGTCTCACGTCCAACAAGTCATCGTCAATATAGTCCAACGTCGGAACTCGTATTCGAAAATTACTCTTATTTTCGCCGTATCCATGTTCACTTCAAAAGCTGAATGTAAAAACAATTGAACGTCGAACCATCAAATGTCATATATTTTTTAAATTTAGAACGTTATATGTTTTCGTTTGAAAACAGTTTCACTGTGATATCTGACACAATGTAGATTTAATATTAATTCAAAGTGGCTAGTACGTTAAAACGGTAATTTCTTATTTAAGCCCCTATTATATAAAAGTTTCATGTAAATTAATACACTAAAATAGTTATTACCGTCGTTTAACTGTATACCATTAAAAATATTTTTATTGAATACCATTCGTAGCCTTTTAGGAAATTGAAATAAACAAACGACTGGCTAAAATCTGTAACGATGGGAATAAAAAAAAACAAATAAATATAACACAGATGATAAATTTACTAAATTAAAAAACGTAAAGTATAACGGCTTCAATCACAATAAAATTGAATTTGTTTTGAAAGTGTGTTTTTGATGATTCGCTGAGAGTCAATTTGTTATGAGTTTTGGCGGTAATATGGAAATGTCATGTCACGCTCTTAAATTATATTCATTCGTTTAGATATATTGAATAATTTGGGAGTTCTTAGAATAATAACGTATAGAAGGTAAGTTCGCGCACAAAAAGTGAAGCATTTCAATTGGAGCCTAAAGGGGCTTACTCCGTACGTAACTCTAAAAAAAAATAGGTATTTATGACGGTTTGTGCATTCCAATCGTGTCAAAACACATTTGAAAAACATAAAAAGTATATTAACATTACTTTTAAAAATATTCTGACGATTTATGTTAATAAAAACAAAATTTGATTTCATAATTTGTATAGTGGTGTACGTGTGTACATGTGTAATCGCTTGCACGCATGTAATATTGTTTGCTTCATATTTTTGATGGCTGTCGTATGAACACTATCCTTTTATACGTTATACGTTATTATTCTAAGTTGGGAGGTATTTTATGTCATCTTATCTCGGCTCATACAGGTTCCATTGTTGGGTTTGGGCCTCCTCCATTATATGAGGGAATTTCTGTAAAAATAGTTTTATTTATAACCCGCTCTCGCTTCGCTTCGCCTTCAGTCGCCTTACCCGCATAGTTCCCGTTCCTGTGGGAATACCGGGATAAAATATAGCCTGTCTTACTCACAAATATTATAGCTTTCCATTGGTGAACGAATTTTTAAATCGATTCGATGATTAAAGCGTGAAAGCCTAACAAACAAACAAAAAAATAAACTTGCTTTCGTATTTATAATATTACCAGCTACCCGCCCTCGCTTCGCTTCGGTTTCATTCGCCTTACTCGAGTAGTACCCGTTCCTCTAGGAATGCTGGGATAAAATATAGCCTATGTTACTCCCTGATATTATAGCTTTCCGTTGGTGAAAGAAGTTTTGAAATCGGTTCTGTGGTTTAAGCGTGAAAGGGTGACAAACAAACATACTTTCACATTTATAACATTGGTAAGAATGTGTAATACTTACGTAAACATCAGATATCACTACATTGTATTGTATCAATCGTTAAATTATCTATTTTATGTTATTTACTCGCCTCGCGTAACGTTCAATATATTTGAACCCCGCTATAACGAAAGGACTTTAATTATTGGACCTCAAAGTTATAGAGCTATTAAAAGGAATTGGTTTTGTGCAAAACCTTAATTTATTATACTCTATAACTATGAAAGATGGCGGCGAAGTTGTGTTTTAATAGTTAAAAACGGGTTCTGTAATTATAAAATGTGATATTAAATCATCATTATCATTAATTCAGCTCATATACGTCCCACTGCTGGGCTCGAACCTTCGCCAAAATAGGAACGAAATTAACCTTACTATACCAGGCTGGTTAGATAGATTATAGGGTTTTATTTCGAGGTTTTCTTCTCTTGTAGATGTTATATGCATATTTTATCCCTTAGTCGTCTTTTACGATACCCACGGGCAAAAGAGGGGGGTGGTGAATAGTATTCTTACACCGTCCCCTCACGAAAAAATACAAACGCAATAAAATCCGTTTAAGCAGTTTTATTTACAATGTTTTTTTTTTTTTTTGTGGGTGGGTCGCGGTCGGCGCGCCTCCACACCACTCCGTCCGGGGCGACAGAGGGGCTTAAGCACGCAACTCCCGCGACCCACCCAAAAACGACGTCGCCCTCGTCGTTGGGCCGACCACTGGAGCAGCGTTAACTTGTCGTCAGTGGTCGGCCCGACGGAATACTCCCTATTGGGGTACCTTCCCATCGACCGACGTCCCCCCCTCGGGGAGGACGTCGGTCTTTCCTCACGCAGTCGGCCTCTCAGCGGGTGACAGACAAATCCCCGGTCACGTCACCCGCGGCCTCGGCTAGGGCGGCATGAGGCGCAGATAGTTGCGCCTGCGCCGCCCCAGTCGCCGACGGCGGATCTCCTCATCGAGGCTGCGCTCCTCACGCAGGCGATCCGCCGCCTCCTTCCGCGAGATCACTGTCTCGCAGAAGGCTGCGACCTCGTCCCAATTCCCGACGCTGTCGACCATCGCCCTAGCGATAGCCGGCAGCGTCAGGTCCGTACCGATGATTGCGACGAGTTCACAGCGCTGCACTGCCCAAGCCCCGCAGGCCTCGAGCGTATGGCGCGCCGTGTCCTCGTCGCAATCGTAGTGGTAGCAGGACGGTGTACTCTCCCTCCTAACGACCTTGTGCAGGTATTTGGCGAAGCACCCAATGTAAAGAATTTTTGAGATTGTGGTGAAAATGTTTGGTCGTAATTTCAGTGGTTAACTTGACATGGCTGAATTGCATGTCTTCTTACTCCGTCACCACATGTCACATGACATTGAATGACTTAAAGTATTTAAAATTTAAATCACAGCCAATATCGCCCGTAACGTGTATTGATGTAATATATCATGAATAGTATAGAAAGAGATAGGCTGGCGATTGATCGCCTTCTGCGAGCCAATCGTTTTGCAGAAGAACGTGGCGGAGCAGGTCTGGGAGGAATTCCTCTACTAGTGGACTCTCTCTACTAGTGGACTCTCTCTACTAGTGGACTCTCTCTACTAGTGGAAAGGTGAAGCCGAGTCTGCCGCTGATATCAAGGAATCGTTACTAGTGGTCGCCCTAATAGCTTTGGGGAGGTAATACTGTAGGTTATGGGCCCGCACGCTGCCTACCCGTCGCTCCGGACTAATTGGGCGAAGTGTGTTCAGACCATAACCTAAAATAAAAAAGGCTGGCGAATATTAGAACTTCATGGATGTAGGGCTACATCGTAGGGCTAGGGCTAGCACATACACGTCCTAATGATTGGTTCGGGCCTCCTCCACTATGGGAGAGAGATTGACCTATTTATACCAGGCTGGTCAGACGTGTTGCTATAGGGTTTTCTTTCGAGTTATCGTTCTATTGCGTAGATATTATAAATATGTAACTATACCCAATTAACATAACATTTTTAAACTATACCTGAATGAGGGTATTCTGTGATATTTTATTATGATGATTTGTATTAAGTTTTCTATACATAATAACTTTTGTACATGGCGTAACAATTAATTTTAGAACATTTACGTACGTTTACTATTTTCATTTACAATTTTACTTTACTTTTATAATTGTGGTTTGTTGCATGTCTGACCCACAACGAACGAATATTTTGTTATATTGTGTATTTTTTTTTATATATCTCATGTAAGTGAACTTTAATTATGTTCTTATGAGAATAAAGTTTCTTTAAACCCATATTATATCCCTTAGGGCTTAGTAGTATTTTACAATATCCACGTGCGAGAGAGGGGTTTGTGAATTTTATTCTTACTCCGCCACCACATGGAAATTAACTAAATATGCTAAATTATTTTGTGTTTTATATTTCTATAAAAAAATTTAATTATACACCCAAAATGTCACAGTTCGCACTATAGATTAAGTAAGGCTTATAACTAACTTAAGTAATAATGGAGCTGTCATAATTTTTAAATTGAAGGCCCAGAAAAACGTCCATCCATCTATCAGCCCATAAACATCTACTATTGGACATTATGCCAAGAGAATGTCACTCGGAACGGTCCTGTGCCACTTGCATCCAACAGTTCCCTGCGACTTTCAAGTTGTCGCCATATGGGGGGGTGGTCTTACGCTGCATTGTTCGATTCATAGTCGCCACTTGAGAAGTTTTCTTCCCCAACGGTTGTTGATTTTTAGAAAAAATCTATTACATTGCTCGTGGTTATCATAAAATGTCACTAAATGTTTTACCTCAACTGAGGCCACTCCATCTGACGCCTTTTAGTCAACAATTATGTACATTCTTAAAAAGGTTTGACCATAAGCACATGCTGCTGTATTTCCCGAGCGCTAGGACAGGTCCTTCCTTAAACGAGGTTTAAAAAGAGCATTTCCTTCACGGTAGACAACGGCCTAGCTATGCTCCTGGTATTGCAGAGGTCCATGTGCGACAGTATCACTTACCATCAGGTGTGCTCCTTGCTCGTTTGTCACCATAGGCAATAAAAAGGAGGTGGCTGATCATAAAATGAGTGCCAAAAAACTAGTCAAAATACTAATTCCATAACTTTTGCAATATATAGAATGAAACAAGAGTACAGTGGATTTCATTTATAACGACCTCAGTTATAGCGACCTCAGTTATAGCGACACCGAACTTACGTCCCTAGAATTTAAAGCATCTGCATCCTTTTGTAGGAAATACATTCGGCAATAGCGACACCGGATATAACGCCGAATTCGGGTATACCAACTTGTTTTTATGAATATAATTATTATTTATATTTATATAATATATTTAGGACAGATTCCTAGAAATTGCTTGCGGATGTTGCAACTGAGTCGGCAAAGGCACAAAGACTCATTCATAAACTTTAACTATTAAGCGTTCTTGTCCTTTATTCACATTCGCAAATGGTCAAATGCTTTATTTGTGTGTAAGGTTACTTAGCATGTATACGAAGTTAAAATTATGAATCAGTTACGTAGCCAATTTTCAGGAAGTAAACAGCGTTTCTTAAACTTGTGAACATGGTTCCTAGACGTACATTTACTGTTAAAGAAAAAGTGTTAAAATAATTATTTCGGATATAGCGACGACATTAAAGTGGTCCCTCCGTTGTCGTTATAACCGAAATCCACTGTATATGTTATGTAATTGAGATGCAAGATGATGCATATTAGATTCAGATCATCCAAACACTAAATTTCTATACCCTTTTTCTTTTCGTGAAAGTTAAAAACCGGCTTGGAGAATATCAAAAGGACAAATATCAGCACATTTTCATTTCATTTCATTTTCAGAATGGTAGGACCACACTGTCGACGGTTATCTGTCTACAGCCGCGGGCTGGTCCGTCCGGGGTAGTACCACACTCTCGCAGTAAGTCAACGTCTAAGTAGTAGCAATTTGTTACTGCGCTTCGTTCGGTGAGCGAGAGAGCCGGAAGCCCAACTTTCTGAGGGTGTTTGTGTGTGGAGGGTTTTGGTGGTGCCATTGGTATCACTGAGCCTTAATGCACGCATTCACACTCCCTTCACTTTCTTCGCGGTAGGCAGCGACCTTGTAAAGGTCCATGAGCGGCAGCAACACTTACCACCAGGTGTACTGTTTGCTCGTTTGCCACCGTTTGCATAAAAAAAGAAATAAAAAAAAAAACATTTCTGGGAAAAATATAACTTCAATCGCATTCAAAAATCCGTGTGTCAAGCGCGGTCAGGGCATTTCCTCCGCTTTGGGAGGTTTATATCGAACTATCAACAACACTATACTGATTAAAACTAAACGAATGTGTCTATTGTTCAAACAAACTCCATTAAATAAAAAATATTTATTTGCTCTAAATAAGATTTACGTTGTTCTTTAGTTTAATTATTTCAGAATGTAGGACCATTATTATTATTTCACTATTAAATACGAGCCGTTAAATTTATAGACTTTAGAAATTTATTAAAGTAATTCTTCTTTTATACTACTAATATGTATCAAAAACTGTTTGAATCGCTTCGTATTCGCTCCTCTTCGTCATTGGGCCAACCACCGGGCCATCGGGCCGGCCACCGGGAAAGAAAGGTCCTTGGGTGACCACGTTTCGGACGACGCAGCATAGGATGCCTCCCTACTAGGTGGACCATCGACCTCAAGTTGCTGGGCGTTGTTGGATGTAGACGATACAGGGCCGCACTTTGAGGCGAATCACGAGGGACTCGGGGGACGAGGGTTCAGGAGTGGAAGACGATGGACTGAATGATGATTATGATATGCTCACATATTGAGTCGACTCCAAGTAATTGGGATAAGAGCTAGATGATGATGAGGGTATTATTAGATATGTATATATTGACAAAGAAACACAACGTTTGAGTAATATTTTTTTTATTGCTGTCTATGGTAAACGAGTAAACAGCACGCCGCATAGTATGGGATTACTGGCGCTCATGGACCTTTGTTAGGTCGTTGACTACCGTGAAGAAAGTGAAGAGAGTATGAATGCATGCAATAAGATTCGGTGATACTAAAGGCGTGTCGGTGGCAAACGAGCAAACATCACGCCTGATGGTATAGGGGTATTGTCGCTCGCTTTTTTAGGTCATTGCCTACCGAGAAGGTAAAGCGAGTATAAATGTGTGCAATGAGGTTCCGTGATAATAAAATCACACACACAAATACCTTCAGAAAGTTAGGCTTCCGACTCTCACGCTCACCGAACGAAGCGCAGTAACAAATTGCTACTACTCAGTCGTCGATTTTCTGCTCAGTGGTACTACCCCGGACAGACCGGCGCGCGGCTGTAGATCGACAACTGTCAACATTGTGGTCCTACTACACTATATAATAATGACAAAGAAACACAGTCTTTGAGGAATCTTTTTATTTTATTACTAGCAACCCGCCCTCGCTTCGCTTCGGTTTTAGTCGTCTTTCCTGTGTAGTTCCCGTTCCCGTGAGAATACCGGGCTAAAATATAGCCTAATTTACTCCCTGATATCATAGCTTTTCATTGGTTAAAGAATTTTTGAAATTGGACCAGCCGTTTTGAAGATTATCCGGAACAAACAGACAGACAGGCATTTTAGGCATATATATGTATAGTGCAAATAACCGTGTGAACATGAAAAAACCCATTATTTGGACATTACAAGCAGACACTCCAATTTTATTTATTGGTATAGATTATTGGTGGCAAACAAGCAAACAGCAAACCTAATGGTATGAGGGAGTGCCACTCATGAATCTTTGCTAGGTCGTTGTTAACCGTGAAGGAAGGGAAGTCAGTATGAATGTGTGCAATGCCATCACCAAGACCGACCACACGCAAATACTCTCAGAAAGTTGGGTTATTCATAGATGCCTACATAATCTTTAAAATAGATCCTATCATCATCATCATTATCTCAGTCCATACACGTCCCACTGATGGACTCGGACCTCCTTCATTATGGAAGGGAAATCGACCTACTATACCACAACTGGTCAGACGTGTTGGTATATAATTTTGTGTTGAGTTTTCCTTCTCTTGCATACATATTATATGCATATTATATCCCTTAGTCGTCTTTTACGACACCCACGGGCAAGAGAGGGGATGGTGAATTGTATTCTTACTCCGTCACCATACGGAAAATAGATCCTATGAACGTTCACAAATTTCTAATTTAACCATAGTTACATAAACCCTACCTGAGGCCGTTAATAATAAGGTATTAAACCCGTCCCTAAGGTTCAGCGGTAATGAAATTAGTTGTTTGCCCGGCACAGGATTCGAACCCTGTTAGAAGCGTTAATTTGAACACCGTAATGCATTTTATGATGTAGTAATATAGATCTAAGAATGAGATAGAATAGATGTTTAAAAACACGTTTAAAAGCAAAAATAATAAGAAAAGAAACTCGAATCCACATCTATTGCTAATCCATTCCAATATTACTACCAATTAGATCAGACTGAGTTGTCGTCAAATTATTTCTTGTAATATCGTCTAATGTAGACGTGCGCCATCTATTGGAAAACGTTAATACATTGTTCTAATTTTTCTATTAGAATTGTATTAAACCATGACATTGCCCAAAGAGAATTTAACTCGAAATAAAATCTTATACCAACACCGCTGACCAGCGTGGTCAGTAGGTCTATTTCCCTCCTATTATGGATGGCTCGAATTCAGCATTAAGAACTACAGGAGCTGTAATGATTATGATGACATTACCCTATTATCTAAATTACTGAGCGAAAAATGATTTTAGCAATGGCGCACATCTGTCATAAAGACCACAATACGACGAATGATAATTTGATTGTCATACGAAGACGCACATTGTTCCAGTTAGTAAGAGGATTAGAGTGAATTTCCAACAGTTGATCTAATAGGTTTATATACTGGCTATGTAATCTGTGTAATCTGTTTCTATATAAATATATATATATATATATAAATGTTTACGATACTCACTGGAAAGGAAGGGGGTGACACATTGTAATCTTAACTCATCACCACATGTAGCTAAAAAGACTTATACACATATTTACCAACGTTATTTAAAACTTAGGTAACTTATAACTAAATATTAATAAGACATAGCATCGAGATTAGTATATTTTTTATGTTAATTCGTATTAAATAAAATAAAAAAAACTGTTGTGACGGATTAGGAATACGATTCCCCACACTTTGCCCGTAAGTATCGCAAAAGACGACTAAGCGATATAATATAAGATGAAATTGATGCAAGAGAAGGAAAACACAAAATTGTATGCGAACACATTTGACTAACGTGGTATAGTAGGTCAATTTACCTCCAATAATAGATGAGGCCCGAAGTCAACAGTGACATGTGTATGGACTGAGATGAAAATGATAAAAACTAAAATTTTTTGTAACAAGTACAGCGTTATAAATAATATCAATGTTTTATGTTATTTATATCACCTTAAGTGTTACCTAAACTTTAGGAGTCTTTGGTGAAAACAAGTATTTGTCACGTCTAATTCTTTAAAGGTCTGTGGTAGACAACATTTGGCGTGAAGTTACATTTTAGGTAAATATTTACGTATGATTCAGAGCCTGACGCCGCTAAAATAACGCTTAAATATTCTGTAGTCTACTTTTTTGTCTTAATATTTAAAAAGGCACTACCTCTACAGTGAAAGGAAAAATAGTCTGATATCTTCTTCCGGTTTGATTTCGAGTGTACTTTCTCTGTATAGCGACGGAGTAAGAATTCACCACTCCCTATCTTGCTCATGGATGTTCTAGAAAACGATCATGGGATAAAATATGCAAATAACATCTGTGCAAGAGAAGGAAATCTCGAAACAAAACCCTGTAGCAGCCCTGTACCAACTTGCGTGGTATAGTAGGTCAATTTCTCTCCACTTAGGGAGAAGAAGGCTCGAGCCCACAGTGGCGGGTGAATGACCTGAGAATGAATATACAACATGTTTAATACATATTAGCTCCAATGTATCCAATGCTCTTTGATATAAAATATAGTCTAATTTTCAAATATAATACAAACGATTATGTCTGTACTATATCCTAATATCTGTGTGGTGACGGACTATTCGTGTGGTAACGGAGTAAGAGTACAATTTACCACTCCCTATCTTGCTCATGGATGTCGTAAAGGACGACTAAGGGATATAATACTCATATAACATCTATGCAAGAGAAAGAAAACTCGAAACAAAACTGTATACCAACCTGTCTGAGTAGTTTGGTATAATAAGATCAATTTTCCTCCTAGTTGAGGAGGCTCGAGCTCAGTAGCGGGACGTATGTAAGCCCAGATGATGATTATGATTGATATCCTAAAAAGGCCGTTGATCGCGAATTAATTACTTCTTTAAAATAAATATTATTTTAAAGCGCCATATTAGTTATACGCTGAATAAAGGCGGTTAATATACATCTTTATAAAGGCTATTGGCCGATCATTCACTAAGATGGCGTCTGACATAAAGGCGAGGTAATATGTAATGTATAAATTTAACATTTTATACCTTATAGCAAGACATTTAATGTAAGGTATAGATATAAATTACTTTGCTAAATTACTTCCGTGACTAGAAATCTTGCTACACATATTTAGTACGCCTTTTACGAAATAATGTTTCATGAACGTTGTGCGTTTTAACCTTAAAATAACATTACTAAGTTTCGCAACATGACTGCTAGAAAGTAATTTTGTTTTAATATGATAATGATGTCATAAAAATTTTGCTCTGTCGTGGCTGCTTCGAATACTACCAACTTGAATATTTAAATAGCTTCCAACGATATAAGGATTTATGCCTGCGCCCATGGTAGTTGTTTTTAAAAGGAATTGATTATCCTTGAAGCCAGTTTACGGACGAGAATTAGTTGAAGGGTATAGGGGCAAAACAAGAAATGTCACAAACACAAAAAGTTATGTAATTAACATTTTAATTTTTCAAAGTGAAAAACATTTTTAAGTGTCACTTGTTCATAACTGCTAATAGGAACTTTACGTTACCTTATAAAGTCTTATTTTTAGGAACATAAAATATTGAATTGAAAATATGTTTTTTTTAATAATTAAAAAATTAAAGTAATTCACTTTTGGAACATCCAGAAACTGGTAATGTCTGTGTCCCATACAAGGAATGTCCAACTTAATACTTTTTCACTAATTATACATGAGGAATGCCTTCAAAGTAGGATTGAGCCCCCTCAGAACAAAATCCTTTTGAAACCATTAAGTCTTTATAGTTTTCTGCACTAATAGGTAAAATTCTGGCAATTCAAATTCATTTGATGTGTCTGATCCACTTTCCTTTTTTGCCACTATTAGTGATTTCTCCCATACACCATTATAATTCATAATCATCAACATCATTTCAGCTTATCGCCGTCCACTGCTGGACGTAGGGCTCCCTCATGTTACGCCACAAAGTGCGGTCCTGTGCTGCCAGCATCTAACGACGCCCAGCAACTTTCACCAGATCGTCGGTCCACCTAGTGGAGGGGCGTCCTACACTGCGTCGTCCGATATTCGGTCGCCTCTCGAAAACCTTTCTTCTCCATCGGTTGTCGGTTCGTCGAACGATGTGGCCTGCCCATTGCCACTTCAGCGTACTCATTCTTGATGCTGTATCGGTTACACCCGTTCTTCTGCGGATTTCCGTATTCCGGACCCTATCTCGCAGAGATATCCCGAGCATAGCCCGCTCCATGGAACGCTGAGCGATTTTGAGCTTGGTTATGAGGTCTATATTTAGGGACCACGTTTCTGTGACGTAATTCATCACTGGTAACACACATTGATCGTCGACCTGTGTTTTCAGACACTGAGGTATGTTGGACGATAACATCCTCCTAAGTTTCCCGAACGCTGCCCAACTGAGTTGGATTCGTCAGCTGATCTCTTACTCAAATTTGGATATACCTAACTGGACTGTTGGTCCTAGGTAAACATAATAATCGATAACTTCGAGAATCGCATTACTAGGACCGATACAGGAATGACATGGACATTTGTCATGGGCATCGACTTTCGTCTCGCCCATATTCATTCGTAAACCCACTAGTTGGGATACCTTGTTGAGATCATTGAGCATGGTGCCAAGGTCCTTCATGGATTCTGCCATAACGACATTATCGTCTGCTAATCGAAGGCGAGTGATGTAATCGCCATTGATATTGATGCCGAGTCCGGTTCAGTCAAAGAGCTTGAAGACATCTCCCAGTGCAGTGGTAAACCATCGATACCTGGATGGTATCGTTTTATTCCTATTCAAAGTTGAATAAATATTTTGACAGCTTTTGGATATTCCTTCTTACGTTTCGTTACACTATGCATCTTCCCTATTTTGTTCCTGTATACAGTTTATAGACTTAAGGAATACATCTGACTATACTTGCTTTTATGTTTTTTGAGTAATGCCAAATAAAAATACGCAGCAAAACGAAATGATTGGCATCAAAAATTATCTTTTTCAATTTTAGTGACATTCTCTGTTTTGCACCTGTACCCTTCAGTTGATAACAGCATAAGATTACATTGATGAATAATTGCATACATTTATGAATTGAATTATTATCACTGATTTGTCATTATTTTGTATAATAGAAAGAAGGTCATCATCATTTGCCTGCCCTCGTCCCACGGCAAATGGGATCAGCACAACATGTTCTTACCTTCCATAACCTTCTATCAGCCATCATATCTGCACTCACTCTTTTCATACGCATATCCTTATTCACACAGTCCATCCATCTCTTTTTGGGTCTCCCACGCTTCTTCCTTCCAGCCACAATCATATACATAACCCGCCTTGTCACATGCCTTTCATTTTTCGTCCTCTTATATCCCTTCCTCCTTCCAACCCTCCTCCTATAATACAAAGAAGGTGTTAATTGAAACATGTTTTTTTTTTTGAAAAATTAACATTTTATTAAATGCACTCGTTAATTTAAATATTGTTTTGCTTAAATTATACAGATTAATTAGAAGTAACAATGTCCTATTAACAATTTATTTACAACTTGGTATTGGTTGTCTGTAACTAGGGGTGCAAACGATACATTGATGTTTCTGAAACTTCGTTTTTAAAACAATTATCGTTTAAAAATATCATTCAAGATTTTGCTCTTTGAAATCTTTGTCTATCAAGTCAGTGTTGCTTTATTTTGTGTTATGTGGTAACAACTTCGTATACCAACCCTTACATTGCTTGTGGCTCTCATAAAATATGAATAAGAGCTTTACATCAACATCTATTCTCTCTAATGCCGTCAGATCAACAATTATATTCCCAAAGAATCCGTAAATATATAATACGTCCGTATATAATCCGTATAAAATAGTTTAATTTATAATATGTAATACTACTCGCGTAAACATCAAAAATCGGTTACATATACTGCCAAAGCTTAAATTACTCATGGTTGAAATAATAAAGGTCGTCCCATACCATGAAAAACATTCTATATGGTAAGGAATTAATAATCAAATATAAATGCGATTAAATCCGTTAAAAAATGTTTTATATCATGCGTGTAAAGATTGTTTTAAAATCAGAAACCTTTAGCTTGTGGGTGTCTTAAAACATCACTCAGAAGTATATATCGATCAGGGCTAAATTCCATTGAGGCAGACTGCTCAATCATTACCTACATTTCCAAAAGGATTGACGTCTAGCAAGCGGCTGATCCTAAAGCTATTGCTTTTAGCAATATGTACCAACCTACGCTGGAAGAAAAGTGAAAATGCAGTCTTCACGCATGCCCACCTCTGATAGATGGGAGATGCCGGGTTCAGTGTCGATTAATTATGAGCGCTACTACCAGCTAAAACCACAAGCTGTTCCTATCCCTCGGTTACGATGAATTCATAGGACCGTTTTTACATGCACCACAACTCCGCCGGAGTTGCGTAAACCCCAAGTAATTCGGACAAGAGGAAGATGATGATTATGATGACTAGTTTCTATTTATCTTAATATCAATTACTAAACATATAAATGCATCACTTCATTAACTTTAATAAGGAATGTAATATATAACGAAATATTATGTAAATACTTAAGAAATGGCCATAATTAGCGGGTATTAAGAGTCACACTGCGGGAGGGCCGAATATACCTAATTATATCATATAGGTACAATATTGGTTATCGAATATAATATATTGATTGGAATATTATAAAACTTGTCTGGTTCCGTATAGAATTAAATTGACTGCACAGATGGCTTAGTGGTTAAGATTCGAATTCCATGCAGGACAATACTTTATGCGATTCACAACCTGTTGTTATTAATTTGGATGTAATTTGTGTCTGTTAATTATGTTTGTAAAGTCCTCCGCAATATAAGGATTACCTATTTCCTTAGTGCAGGTCATAAATAAAATTATTATTGGAATGAACTGCCTTAACGCGGCTTAAGGGTAGTGCGATTTATTAGAAATCGTCACGTAACGAAATGCTGTGTGTGTATATCGAGCCTGCTATGTGTAAGTGCGCAGCCGGGTGTGCACCTCTTTCTGTCTTTGTCTCTTTCCAGCATATAACCTCAACACAAGGTTATACAGACACGTGTAAATTTCATGAAAATGTATATGATATTTCTGTTAAATAAATAGATCATAGGTACTTGCATATTTTATTATTATAAATTAAGTTTTGAAAAATAGAAATTACAGGAAATTCGTATAATACAGATTTTTTTGATGTGAAACATCTATAGGCGAAGGTGACCGCGATCGTCGCGTGGCGATTGACGCCACGCCTCGCGGTCCCCTCTTAATTTACTGTAAATTTTTTTTTTTTTTTTTGTGTGTACAGCTGTTGGCCGCAGATGGCCTTGACAGCTTGACGCGGACTATGGGTGAGCGCTGAGGGCTCTCAACCCGGAGAAAAGTATGCTAAGCGACATCGCCCAAGGGCTCCCCCTGTGGGGAACGGACCTCGGCTTGGGGCGTCGCTGGAGGCAAAGTGGGCGTGCCCGCGTTTTTGGTAGTGACTTTTGCGCGGCGCGGTTTCGCACCTCGACGGCGAGGGCGGAACCGCGGATATTTATTTGTTAAGGCCTCGCGGGCCGTGTAGGCTCTTTGTTGAGCGAGTGTGATAATGTCGTCCTCTTCGTCGAGGACGTGACGAGGACGTCGGATGGAGGAGATTTTGGAGGGTCTATAGGAAGCCGCCCCAACCACTAGTTGGTTGGGGTGTGTCATGGCAGAGTCAAAGTAGCTCTGAGAGCACCGTTTCATAAACTGCTTGATGGTCGGCAGTTCGAGGTCGATGTGGAGATCGACGTTTCGTATGAACCACGGTGCTCCCGTAGCTCGGCGCATGAAACGATTTTGTAGTGTCTGTAGCCTGTGGATCCTGTGTGGCTTAACATGCGCGAACACCACGCTGGCATAGGTCATGATAGGCCGTATGCAGGTGGTGTAAAGTCGGACTTTGCTACTCAGGGGCATACGCGACCTAGAGTTGAGTAGACAGTGGAGACGGCCCATCACAAAGGCTGCCCATGCGCGGACTTTCTTTATGTGAGGGGCGAAGCTGAGTCGATCGTCAAGGGTCACACCCAAGTATTTGGCCTGCCTGGTCCAAGTGACCGGCTTGTTGAAAATTTTAAGGGGGGGAATGCTATCGATAGAGTAGGAACGGGCAGTTCGTCTAGTGAACATGACCGCCTGACTCTTCTCGGGGTTGATTTCTAATCTCCATTTCCTAAACCAATTGGCTAGGGCGGTAACCACTGTTTGGAGAGTCTTGGCTACTGTTGTCGGGGATCTACCAGCACAAAAGAGTGCGGTGTCATCAGCGTAAAGCGCTTTATGTACCCGGTTGAATTTGGGCATATCGCTAGTGTATAGCGTGAAGAGAAATGGGGAGAGGACCGACCCCTGAGGGACGCCGGCCTTGATAGGGTGGGAGGTCGACAACGTCCCTTCCACCCTGTAGCGAAAGCTGCGATGACTTAAGTAGTCATGTATAATGTGAATTAAGTAGTGCGGGATCTTGAGGAGATAGAGTTTGTAGATTAGGCCTTCATGCCAAACCTTGTCGAATGCTTTCGCTACGTCTAGGAATAATACACCCGTATATCTGTTCATGATGAACTGACTACTTGTGTATTCTACCAAACGGTGAACTTGTTGTACGCAGCTGTGTTTAGCTCGGAAGCCAAACTGTGCGTCGGGAACGAGGTTGTTAGCCTCGGCAAATGTACGTAGTCTACTGAGAACTATTCGTTCGTAGATCTTACCTAGACCTCTTAGTAGACTAATCGGGCGGTAACTACTAGGTTCGGTACGGCGCTTGCCGGGTTTGTGGATTCCTATTACCACGGCCTCTTTCCATTGCGCGGGCAAGATGTTATTATTTAGTGCTGCATTGAAGATGCAGCACAACAGGATTATCAAGTGGGCGGGGAATAATTTAATGACTTTATTTGAGATTCCGTCCGAACCTGGGGCTTTCCTGGTTTTGAGACCCCTGACTAACGATTCGACCTCATCGGTGGTCACTGCTGGGATTGGCTGATCGGGGCTGTCGTTTCCTAACGAGCGCGAGAGAGTGTTACGACGTTCCACTTCGTCGGCGATGAAGCGGTGATTCGCGGCGTCGGGGTGTAGTGTACTCGGCGTACACTGAAGCTCTAAGCAGTCGGCCAGGCATTCTGACTTTTCATTGTCCATGAATGCCGGAGGCTGGTTGGGTCTGGTGAGAGGAGGGAGAGTGGACACGATGTCTTTTTTGAGTGAGCGGGAAAGCTGCCAAAAGGCTGTGTGAGAGGGTTCTAGCTCCTCGATCATGGCGTCCCATTTGCTCTGTCTCAATTTTTTAATTGCTTGTTTGACCTCCCTCTGGAGTGACCGTAGGCGGGTACGGTTGTCCTCCGTAGGGTAGCGGTCATAAGCGCGTGTCGCGGCGTTTTTCCGTCTCAACAAGTCACGGACGTCGTCTGGCAGGCGCCATTTACGATCGCTCGTATCTGGTACCGGCCGCGAGCAGTCGTCCATTATCGACTGCACGTGACTTGTGAGCGAGTCGATCGCCTGAGAGGTATCTTCCTTAGACGTAATGTCTTTGGGAATTTGATCAAGGTGGACCGACGAGGTTGACTTGAGATTTTTCTCTAGCCGTGCCCAGTCAGTCGCTATCTTGGTCCTTTCGTTGTTGTGGCCTGAGGGGCCGGGGGTGCGGGAGGCTAATTCCAGAGTCACCGGGCGGTGATCTGAGTCTAACTCGTGTTGAACTTCTATTGAACATAAACGAAGGTTTATGTTTTTGAGAAGAAAGATATCGAGTATGTCCGGCCTGTGCGAAACGTTAAAGGGGAAGTGTGTCGGCTCTATGGGCGCTATGACATCAAATCCCAGTCTGTCAGCGAATAGCTCTAAAGTCTTGCCCCTCTTATTGGAACTTTGACAGCTCCAAGAGGTGTTCTTGGCGTTAAGGTCACCGCCAATGATGACGGCGCCTCCCAATTCTAGCAAGGCTTTTAGATCTTTTTCAACCAACTGTTTCGAATGTTCTCTATTGGGAGAGAGATATGCGGATACAAGGGTGATAGGCTGATGGCCTGAGAGGGCTAGCCTGCAAATTGAAGCTTCAATGTACATCAGAGGGGGCGGATCCACAGGTGTGCAATGCAGCGACCTTTTGTAGTAGATAAGCGTTCCGCCCATTGGTGAGGTTGTCCTATCGTTGCGAACTATATTATAGTTGGCGACTCTAGGGTCCTTGTTAAATGGTTTAAGGAACGTCTCTTGTACTAGCAAGATGTCGAGCTGGTGTTCCCGAAGGAATGTGCCTACTTCATCCTTCTGTTGGGTTAGGCTATTGGCATTGAATGTCCCTATTTTGAGGTGTCTGGGTTTAACTCTGCCTGGAGTGTACCTATCCATTTTATTTGAATTTAAGCGAGCCTAAACGCTCTAACGTGGGGGAAAATTTAATTGCGGTATTAAGGAGGGCGAGGTTGTTTCCCTCGTTCCTTCTTAATTCGGCTGCAATTTCGCGGATTTCCGTGAAATTGATTTGAGCTGCGAAGTTGGCCACCAGGGCTAGATCTGGATCTAGTCCTTGGGGGGCTTTTGGGGGCGCGCTTTTAGCGACGACGATAGGAATAGGGGCGCCCTGAGGGGGCTTGGGATTACCACCAGTGGGCTGGTTTGGCCCGGTTGTTGGTGGTTTGAGTTGAGATGTTGCGGGTGGGGCAGCGGGCTGCCTGTTGGGCAGGGTTGGGAAAGCCTCCTTGCTGTTTAGCAGGGGGCGAGCCCACGCATTGTGGGTTGGTAAGGGGGCTGGGACGAAGGTCTTGTTATAGTACAAGGCCTTGCCGTTTGTGTTGGGCTGGCGGACTAACCTCCTCGGCGCTCTTGGGCAGCCGCGGTAGTTAGCCGGGTGTCCGTATTCTCCACAGAGAACACACGCTGGTGGCTCTTTGCAGAGTGAGATGTCCTTTGGCCGTTCATACTGAGAGGTGTGATGGTCACCTAGGCACTTAACGCACCTAGGACGGGCAAAGCAGTTTTTGGACGAGTGTCCATACAGTTGGCACTTGTGGCATTGTGCCAGGTTGCCATTTTTGTGTGGGGGCTCAACCGAGACCCCAGATGGTCTTAATTTTAAAAATGCCTTTACCCTCTGCGTTATTTGTAAGGCAGACGAGTATCATGTTGAGGGGATAACGACCCCTACCCCGGATCATCCGGTGTACTTCTACAACCGGTAGATCCTGGGTTTTAAGAGATTCTAGAATCTCTTTGGTCTCTATTTCCCTCGGTACGTTGCGTATTACAGCACGCAGAAGTTTGGCTTCAGGGAGGGTGTACGTATGGTAGGGAATCTGTTGATTCCCTAGCATTTTTGATACAGAACGGTGGTCGGCTGACGAGTGAAGGTCCACTCGTATACCTTGGGGGGTGGATTTCGCAGATTTATACGAAATCCTGTTAGTGTTTAGCCATGCGGAGATGGCTAGCCACTTCTCCTTGTCCCTAATATATAGGGGCGGCGGAGCGAGTGATTTTTTGACCGTCGGTGGGGCGACGGTGTTGCTGTCCGTAGGTGGTGGGGCAGCGATTAGGGCTGCCTGTGAGACGACTGGGGGGGCCGGAGCGGCCGTGGCGGTCGTTGCAGGCGGGGCTGCGGCAGAGGTTGTTGCAGAGTCAGTCTGCTTGATTTTTGGGGTCTTAGAGGGGGCCTCTTTGATGTTTTTGGTCCTTTTGCTCCGTTTGCGAGAGCGGACCTCAATGAATGAACCCTCATTGGGCGAATCTTCCGACTCGGAGGAGGAGCAAGACGAGTTTGAGGAGGAAAAAGCAGATTCTGTTTCCATCGCCGTACCGACGGCCGGTAGTTCCGGTTCGAGCGGCTGGGCGGTGGATCGAGCGGGTTTCGGTTGCGGAGGGAGGATTGTTATCGCTCCGAAATGTTGAGCGATATATGCTTTGATTTCTGGAATTGCCAGAAATCAAAGCATCGTAATGGTCGTCGTAACGGGCGTCAATCGTAATGGTTTTTTCCGCCATCGTGGGCCAACGGAAAAAACAGAAAACGATAATTAGGAGGGAGTGTAGAAACCTAGCGCCCTGGGTGGGGTACCCTGGGTTGTGTGTGGTGCGTGTCCCTCCCAACCGGGTGCAGGTCGGGAGGATGAGTACTTAATTAGTGTGCCCTAAGCTTGTAATCCTTCGCCAATCTTAATGTGCGATAGGTTCCTAGCTGCTCGGGCCGTTAGGCCTTCGCAGAAAAATGTTGAAAAGCCGTAGATTAGGTCCGACTAGGAGATCCCCCAAGGCCGGATGCTCTAACCCCTTCCGATTGTTAGCTCTGCCCTGAAGGGGCTCGGCAGGCAAATCGGGGCCTTGCCTCACCCGGCTTCGTTGACACCGTGAGGTTTCCGCCGGGGACCAAACAATATGGTTTTCTGCCCTGAGGGGGCCAAAATAGGTTGACTTTTTATCTACCAACGGTAGAAATCTGCACTCGACGTCTTGAGAAAGTCGACTCGTGCAGTTGGGATCCGGCAACACCTGCGTCCAAACAGCGAAACTGCCACAGACAACCGTATACACGGCCACCCGGAGCGGGCCACTGAACGGCCACAGACGTTGAACAAGATGGCGGCTTGACGCGATGCGTGGTTCGCTGCGAGAGCGAGCGAGACGGAGCGAGAACGCACGACCGCAGGGGGCGGGTGCGGGGTGAGCGCGGCGAAATGGAGAGCAGCGAGGCGCACGTCCGTGCGCTACGAGTCTCCGACGCGGAATTCGGTTTTTTGTAATTTACTGTAAAATAAGTATCTGGATATACATATCTACATTTTTATAACGAAATCATGGTGCGACTTAAAATTTTGTACAACGCCATCTAGTGAACCCAAAGTAAATTGTTACCTATAATGAAAATAAATGTTTATTGAATAAAAATCATCTTTTTCTGGAAAAAAATCGCCATGTTTTATTAATACTTTATGCCATACTAGTTCCTGACGTAATCTGTTCTCTTATGCATATTTACTTGTTTTATAAATTAATGTATAATAACTTCATAATATAAATATACCAGTAGGTATGGTATTTAGTTTACATTCAGCTACGAAAAATGGGTAACAGTTTTTATAGGCTTTTATTAGTTTCAACTGTATTTGTATATATTTATTTCCTTGTATGTCACCGATTACTTAGGAATTGGATTTTGACTCACTTAAAACAGTCAGATTTCATTTAAAATTTGTAAACTTTGCAATTTGTAAAATTGCAAGGACCAATAACGCTAAAATAATTTAGATAGCTTGTCTTATTATCATTACAGGGTTAAAGGTTTCTTTATTAAATATTCAAAATATTGGTCTGAGAGTTGGTCGTTAGCTCGAGAGATGCCGCTATTTATGTTACCTAAATCGCGCACTTCGTACTCATGCTCGATGCTGCATAGCTCGATAGATGCCGCTACTTATGGTTTATAAATTGCACCTATCGTGCAAAAGAACGTCTGTGAACTAATAAAAGTATTTCAAGCTACATTTTGGAAGTTTAATTACGTTTGTACTAAATAACGTTACCATAAATATAAGCCGTAAAGTCAATTTTAAAATGGATAATTTAGTCGATACGATACCTGCTTAAAAGTACTTATTGACTAAAAGTATCGAATGCAATGTATCGGTATCGTAAGAAAAGAACTCGATACCTAAAGATAAAGTAAGTAAAAGTACTATATACTTAAATCAGTACGTTACTTATCTTTCGATAGTACTCATGAGTTCAGTATCGATACTTTATATTCGATACCGTATCTCTACTCATATAAAATAGTTTCGATGTTTCACATCTGCCAGGCGTCCTGAGCGATGGCTCACTTTTTTTTTAAAGTTAATTAATATAATTGTATAACTTGATATTTACTGTTTACATTTGTTTTTTGTACATGTGATTTGAGCGTAAGGAACTTCGTTCCTGACTTGGCTGCCTCGACCGTAATTTTATTTTGAATAAAACTACTTTATGGATTCTTTCGCGTTTGTATTTGATTTTTAATTGCCCGACGTTTCGAACACTTTGCAGCGTTCATGGTCACGGGCGAGCTAAGACGTCTAGCAAATCATCGTTATTACAGAAAGTTTATAATTATCTACCCGATACAGTAAATTAGTTATTTAATATTGACCCTACATTTATGCAAAAATAATAATTTTCTCTAAAAAATAATAAAGACATCTATGGTCAATAAAGGGGGTGTTGAATTATATTATAACATCGTCACCATACAGAACATTTCATCATCATCATTCTGCTTATCACCGTCCACTGCTGGACGTAGGTTACCCTCATATTTCATCACAGTACGGTCTTGTACCGCCTGCATCCAACGTCGCCCATCACCACCAGGTCACCGGTCCCCCTTTAGCCGTTCTACACTGAGTCATCTGATATACAGGGTGTATCAGGTTATGGGGCAACCGTTCGAGTATGTTGTAGTTTAACGGTCATAGATCGTAATTAGAATGTACATTACACAAAAAACAATATAACATAAAAGTTATAGTGATTTCAAAAAAATGTGTTCAAGAGTCTACGCCTTAAATGTTACGTATTATGTAGGCATGTACAGACAAAATACATGTAGGCATGTAAAGCTTTGCCAGTATAATTTCATTCATTCATACCTAGAATTGCGCAAACGTTTCAATGACATCGTAGGTTGTACATACGATCGCGCGAGCGGTCAACGGCCATAGGCCGATCAGCTGTTTTAAAGCGAAGTTTGTCTTGCTTATGTGAATGTAATCATTGATTTATTCAATTTCTAATAAACATTTAAAAAAGTATGAGTATGTTGCGTATTAAGTATCATTGACTTTATACATTTCAATCAGTTTTACACGAAAAAACGATGACAAAATTGAAAACTTTACATGTCTCTAATTACTTAACGAATCGATATTTTTCGTTTAAATTTTTTTCATGGGTTCCTACCACCATTGCCTAGCTCCCTTTTGACCAGTTGCCCCATAACCTGATACACCTGTATATAGTTGAAACTTAAGAACTTTTCTTCTCCAGCATTTGTATGTTTGTTGAGCGACTGTCGTCTGCCCATTGCCACTTCAGCATACTAATTCAGAATATTTTGTTAATTTTTATTTGAAGACTGATCCCTAATATCTTGGAAGGTCTAATTCATGACAAGCTTAACATATCATAAGTATAAGCAATATTAATAAATTTATTGAAATATTCCATTTATGACGAACTCGGACAAACAGACAAGGTTATTGCAAAATTATTCATTAGTTGGTTCAAATAAACGGATTGGAAGACATTTTAGATATTACCATCGTGTACATACCGATCCTAAGCCAGTGACCATTTTTTGAGCAGTATCTTATTATTAAAAACAATATTTGTACGGATTTTATCGCCTTTGTATTTGATTTCTCTTTCCGTGCGGTGACGGAGTAAGAATACAATTCACCACTCCCTATCTTCCCCGTGGATATAAACTTAGCCGGACTAGGTGTGGATGTAGACGACCAAGGGTTATAATATGCATATAACATTTATGCAAGTGAAGGAAAACTCGAAATAAAACTCTATACCAACCTGTCTGACCAGCATGATATATTAAGGTTAATTGCCCTCCTATTGTGGAGGAGGCTCGAGCCCGACGTATATAAGCTAAAATGAATGATGATTTGATTTTTGATGGTCCGACGTTCCGAACACTTTTCAGCGTTCATGGTCACGGGCCGGTTCGAAACGTCGGGCAACCATAAATCAAATAGAAACACGATATAACCTTAAGAATAGATATATTTAAAAACGCTAGAGCTCGGGTAAACATCAAAAATCATTATAAGGTTCTTTTTAATCTATATGTTACCGGAAATGTATGTAATCCGTCATTGCATACAATTCCTAGGAAATGTAATTCCTAAAATCGCACGGAAATGTGTAAAATAAATTGTATTAGACACATTTCCTAGGAAATCTATACATTTACTAAATAGCAATCGGAAATGTAAAACATTTGCGATATCAATGTCTGCGAGGGGATAGCGAGGCGAAGGCAGAGTATTGCGTCATCTGATCAGGGATAGGTTAGGTTTGCTTTAATTAGTAAGATAATATGAAGATTATTATATTTTACGACATGATTGTTATCTGAATGTTGTCTCAACGAGTGTTTTAATAAAAATTATTATATTCATTTTAACAACGTGTTTTATTACAGATAGCATTATTTTTATACATTTCCTAACACGATATTGCAATTATATACAATTTCCAGGAATTGTACACATTTCCTAGGACATTTATGTATTAAATAATTTTTGAAACAATATTTTATAGATTTCCTAAATAGCTTCGGAATTGTATAAATTTACTAGGATTTGTATACAATTCCTAGATTTCATACATTTCTGGTAACATCTATACCAATAAATAAAATTGGAGTGTCTGTTTGTAATGTCAAAATAATAGGCTTTTTTCATGCTCACACGGTTATTTGCACGACACCCATGCCTAAAATAGCAATTAAAAAATTTTTGTCTGTCTGTCTGTCTGTCTGTCTGTTTGTTCCGGGCTTCTTCCGGTTAATCTTCAAAACGGCTGAACCGATTTCAAAAAATTTTTCACCAATGGAAAGCTATAATATCAAGGCGTAAACTTGGCTATATTTTATCCCGGTATTCCCACGGGAACGGGAACTACGCGGGTGAAACGACTAACTAATAACCTATAACCGAAGCGAAGCGAGGGCGGGTTGCTAGTAATACATAAGATAAAATAGAAGAAAACTAAAAAACGTACATCATCGTCACCATCGCAGCCCACCTATGTCCCACTGTTCGGCTCGGGTCTCTTCCATAATCGGAAGGAATTTGACCTGCATGCTGCTCAGACATGTTATTATAGGGTTTCATTTCGAGTTTGCCTTCTCTTGCACAGATGTTGTGTCCATATTAAATCCCATAGTCGTCTTTTACGACATCCACAGGCAAGATAGGGAGTAGTGAATTGTATTCTTACTCCTTCACCACACGGTAAAAAACGAACATTAAAGATTTGTTCGTATTATGTTGAAGTAAGAATAAAAATTTGCAATATATTACCCGTGGGTGTTGTAAAAGATGACTAACGCTATGATCATAATCATCGTCATCATTCAACTTATCGCTATACACTGCTAGACGCAGCCTTCCCTCGCAATTCGCCAAAATATGTGGTCCTATGCTGTCAGTATCCAATGACAAGTAACTTTCACCAGGTTGTCGATCCACCTAGTGAGGGGGCGTCCTACACTACGTCGTCCGATACGTGGTCGCCACTCGAGAACCTTTCTTCTCCAACGGTTATTGTTTTGTCGAGCGATATGGCCTGGGTATTACTACTTCAACATATTAATTCTTCGTGCTATATCGGTTACACCAGTTCTGCTATGGATTTATGTATTTCAGATTCTATCTCACAGAGAAATCCTGAGCATAGCCCGCTCCATAGGATGCAGAGCAACTTAGATCTTGGTTATCAGGCGTACATTACTTCTTATGGCACGGAATCATGGTCTTCCTAGAGTACAAGTCATCTCTAGGAACACACATCGGTCGTATACCTTTCAGATACTGAGGTGTGTTGGATATAGAATATCCTCTTAAATTCCTGATCGCTGTCCAGCTGAGTTAGATCCATTGACTGAACTTTTTCTTGAAATTGGATCAGTCCAGTGCAGTTAGTCCAGATGGACTGTTTGTCCAAGGTAAACAAGGTAAACGACAACTTCAAGAAAGATATTGCCAACTAGGACCGGTACTGGAATGACAGCTATTTGGCATGACTTTTGTCTTGTCTTTGTTTATTTGTAAGCCCACTAATCGTGATACCCTGCTGAGATCAATGAGCATGATGCCGATTCCTTCCATGAACTTTGCTATAACGATGATATCATTTAAAAACCAAAGATCAATTATGTATTCTCCGTTGATATTGATGCCAAAGCCGGCCCAATCTAAGTCTGACGAAATCTTTTAGCACAAGGTGTGTGGAAAAAATACAGAAGACATCTTCTAGCAAACAGTGAGTGGTCAATAGATTTGGAGAGATGACGTCTGCCTCGATGTCTGTAAGATAGGGAGTCATGTGGAAAAAAGATGTGCCTTTTTGTAATTGGATCGATTTCGTACTCTGAAATCGAATACGGACTAACATAGAAAAAATAATCCGGATATAGATAATTTTATTAATTAATAATAACTTTTATAAATTTTATATTAATTATCTTATTAATATAAAAATAATTTATGTTAACATTGTAAATATATTAATAAATTAATAGGCTTATGCAAATATAATTAATTTCAATATATTTAAAACTGGTTTTACTTATTAGCTTTAAGTTGGTAAAGTCGCCGAGGCCGTGGGTCGACAGATCGGTGCTAGTCAGGTACTTGTAATGTGCTGGGTTATTCTTCGAAGGATATAAATGAATGGGTAAATCGCTGAAGATGAATATAAACGGTATGTAGGTAAATGTAGCCTTCTTATATCACCGATAGAAAAATCTGATTCGATGGTTAATCAAAATGGTCATGATTATGTGATACTAGCAAACTGCCCTCGCTTCGTTTCGGTTTCAGTGTCCCGTAGTTCCCGTTCCCGTGGGAATACCGCGATAAAATATAGCCTATGTTACCCCCTGATAGTATAGCTTGCCATTGATGAAAGAATTTTTGAAACCGGTCCAGTAGTTTCGGAGCCTATTCAGTACAAACAAACAATCAAATCTTTCCTCTTTATAATATTAGTATAGATAAAAAGGATGAGTGTTTTGAGGTTAGACAAATAAATCTATATCTATACCAATAAATAAAATTGGAGTGTCTGTTTGTAATGTCAAAATAATAGGCTTTTTTCATGCTCACACGGTTATTTGCATGACACCTATGCCTAAAATACAGATTAAAAAAAAATTATCTGTCTGTCTGTCTGTTTGTTCCGGGTAATCTTCAAAACGGATGGACCGATTTTAAAAATTCTTTCACCAATATAAAGCTATAATATCAGGGCGTAAACTAGGCTATATTTTATCCCGATATTCCCACGGGAACGGGAACTACGCGGGTAAAACGACTAAAACCGAAGCGAAGCGAGGGCGGGTTGCTAGTGGTAAAATATGACTATTGTAGAAAATCAATGTTTGCGTAGTAGCAATATTTTACTGTACTTCGTCCGATGAGCAAAAGCTGGAAGCCTAAATTTCTGAGGGTATTTGCCTGTGGTGGATTTTGGTGATGTCTTTATTAACATCGAACCTCAATGCACGCCTTCACACTCTTCACTTTCTTTACGGTAAGCCACGATGGTGTGGATATGGTTATGGATTAATAATACAATTCACCACTCCCTATCTTGCCCGTGGATTTTTTTTTTTATTGCAGACGGTGGCAAACCAGCAAACAGTACACCTGATTGTAAGTGTTGCTGCCGCTCATGGACCTTTACAAGGTCGTTGCCTACCGCGAAGAAAGTGAAGGGAGTGTGAATGCGTGCATTGAGGCTCGGTGATACCAAGGGCACCACCAAAACCCTCCACACGCAAACACCCTCAGAAAGTTGGGCTTCCGGCTCTCTCGCTCACCGAACGAAGCGCAGTAACAAATCGCTACTACTCAGACGTCGATTTTCTGCGAGAGTGTGGTACTGCCCCGGACGGACCGGCCCGCGGCTGTAGACAGACAACTGTCGACAGTGTGGTCCTACCACTCCAAGTCGTAAAAGGATGTCGTAAAAGACGACTAAAGGATATAATATGCACATACGATCTGTGCAAGAGAAAGAAAACTCGAAATATAACCCTATACGAACTTGTCTTACCAGCACGATATAGTAGGTTACTTGCCTTCCCATTGTGGAGGAGGTCCGAGCCCAACAGTGGGACGTATGTGGGCTGCGATGATGATGAGGCCGCGGCCTAGCGAAGTGCCATGAGTGGTAGGATCACTTACCATCAGGTGCGGGAACTACTCGTTCGCCACCAACAGCACCGAAAAAAAGGCTAACATTATAATTAAAATCAACCACAGACTTCAAGCATCCGTGTGATGACGGCATAAGAATAGACTCTATACTCCCATCTTTCTTGCGAGTATCTTAAAAGATGACTAAGGAAAATGATATCCATAAAGCGATATACGAGAGAAGGTAAATTCTGTCAATCTGACCAGCGTTATGGAGTTGCTCTGTTTCTCTGATATTATAGAGGAGGCTCGAGTTCAGCAGTGGGACGTATATGAGCCGAGGTGGTTATGATGATGGAAGGCCTTTTAAAAAAAAAATTGGTAACGTAATAATGAGATTGTTTTACCTAGTCTTAATCCTCAAAGGCGTAATCAAAGTGAAAAGTAATCAGAAATTCTAAAGCTTTAATCAAAAAGTAATCATTGTTTTTTACTATTCATAGTTCTTTCTTAAAACTGACATTCGATCGAGCACTTTTCCTGCCAGTATTTTGATGAAGTTTTTTTTGGAAATCTGGCAGTGATTTTATTTTAAACAAAAAAGCAAATACTAAAAAATTCGATTAATTTTAATTTAAAAAAAAAATCGATTTTTAATATTTAGCTAATCGATTATTACAAAAAAATAATCGATTAATATAAAAATCGATTATTTTTTCACATCCCTAGCTTTAATTGTTAAAAACAATTTCGAAGACGGCGCCAGGGTCGAAGGTGGGTACGTTACCCAAAAGGGTAATCCGCCGGGCCAGCCTAGGGTGTCAAGGAATATTACCCATGGGGAGGCAAGGTGAGTTATAGAGCTGCACGTCGCCCTTCCATCACCCTGGGTGAAATTTGTCCAAAACATTGCTTGCCCAAAAATACAGGATCGAAGTCGCTCTGGGATACCAAGTAGCATGTATTCTATTCTCACACAACATAGTTCTTTACCGATTCAAAAATAATTTTCTGGGTCTGGGCATTATTTTAAACCGTATGATGACGGAGTAAGAATACAATTCACCACCCCCTGGGTGTCGTAAAAAACGACTAAGGGATATGGTATGTAGATAACACCGATGCAACTATGCAACATCCACGTAGGGCCCTGACCGCCATGACACACTGGTCGAACGATTTATGTTTGAAAATATCTGCATTAAAATATTTTTAAGTTGCTCAAATTCAGATGTTCATAATCAGCAGTCACTTGCCATTGGTTGATCCAGTCTAAAGCATAAATTAAATAACTGCCTAATAAACTAATTAACACTATAATATATTTAATTTAATATTTAAAATACATAAATTAAATCAATTAATGGCCAGCTATTAGCTTGCCTATATTTATTTTCTTAAAAATAACATTTTATATTACGATGTAATAAAATTTTAAATTTATCATTTGATATTTAAAAATATATGATAATTGATTAAAATATGTTTATTCGTGTTTATCTTGATATTATTATAATATTTTATAATTTATACCAATAAATAAAATTGGAGTGTCTGTTTGTAATGTCAAAAGGCTTTTTTCATGTTCACACGGTTATTTGCACGACACCTATGCGTAAAATAGCAATTAAAAATTTTTTGTCTGTCTGTCTGTTTGTTCCGGGTAATCTTCAAAACGGCTGGACCGATTTCAAAAATTCTTTCACCAATGAAAAGCTACAATATCAGGGCGTAAACTAAGCTATATTTTATCCCGGTATTCCCACGGGAACGGGAACACGGTAAAACGACTATAACCTATAACCGAAGCGAAGCGAGGGCGGGTTGCTAGTGCTATAATATAAAAGGTGTATGAAATAAAACAACCGGCTTAGTGTGAGTCGGCGTCACGCATGAAGGGTTCCGTATTATTATCTACGAAAATACAATTGAGTATTTTGTGAATATTTCAAGTGCCTACCTGTTGCCATTATCGATATCGAGCAAAAAGGACAAAACATGACGTTTGTTGTATGGTATCCCCCTTAAATATTTATTTTATTTTGTTTTTAGTATTTGTTGTTATAGCGGCAATAATCATCATCATCTCAGCCCATACACGTCCCACTGTTGGGCCCGGGCCTCATCCATAATGGAGGGGTAATTGACCTACTATACCACGCTGTTCAGACGTGTTGGTATAGGGTTTTATTTCGAGTTTTCCTTCTCTCGCTGTTATATGCATTTTATATCCCTTAGTCGTCTCGTATGATCACCCACGGGTAAGATGGTGGTGAATTGTATTCTTACTCTGTCACCACACGGAAGCGGCAATAGAAATACATAATTTGTAAAATTTTCAACTGTCTATCTATCGCGGTTCTTGAGATACAGCCTGGTGATAGACAGACGGATCGATAGACGGACGGGCAGACAGCGAAGTCTTAGTAATAGGATCCCGTTTTTACCCTTTGGGGACGGAACCCTAAAAAAGGAACATGTGAGTGTCGAGTGGCTTGGAATAACGTCCCTTTCGCAGTTACCGTTAACAGACACAATTTACATTCATAGTCAGAACAAGCAATTGTGTTGTGGACATTCGATATGAATTCATGATAGTTTACGCGAGAGGTCAGTACTTATACCACTTGAACATATGCGCAATCATTTAAAAAGAGAAAGATTTGGTTTCTTTCTTTTAAATACCCTCTTTTTTTTTTGTGGGACTTAGTTGTTTGCCTCAGATGGCTGTTACAACTTTACCCAGACTGGTGGGTGAGCGCTGAGGGCTCTCAACCCGTATTAAATACCCTCTTTCAGACTTCTTTTAAATACCCTTTTTCAAAGTTCTTTTAAATACCCTCTTTCAAGTTTTTTTCCGTGTGGTGACGGAGTAAGAATACAATTCACCACTCCCTATCTTGCCTGTGGATGTCGTAAGAGACGACTATGGGATATAATATGCACATAACATCTGTGCAAGAGAAGGAAAACTCGAAATTAAACCCTATACCAACATGTCTGATCAGCATGGTGTAGTAGGTCAAATTCCTTCCCATTGTGGAGGAGGCTCGAGCCCAACAGTGGGACGTATGTGGGCTGCGATGATGATGATGATAACCCTCTTTCAAACGTCTTATTGTGTTTAGGGGATTAAAATGTTTTTAAGACATCCTGCGCTAAGGAATTAATTGCGAGTGACTTTACAAACACAATTCACCACCCTCTTCCCAGCTCGTGGGTGTCGTAAAATATTACTAAATAATTGTAATACGCAGATAACATCTATGAAAGAAAATAAAGGAAAAGAAGGAATTACTCGAAATAAAATTCTATACCAAGCCGCCAGCATGGCATAGTAAGGTCCATTTCCCTCTTATTGTGGAGGAGGTTCGAGCCCAGCAGTGGGACGTATATGAGCTGAGCGGATAAAGTGGTAATTGAACCCACAACACTGTCACGGTAGGTAATAATTTTAACCACTATACCATCTGTGCATTCGCTTTTAAATTTGTATTATATTTTTGTCTTTATTATCATCAATATTTGGGAGTAATACCACTTACCATATACCGAATGGTACAGTTGCCACCAGTGGCAATAAAAGCCCGCTTTTCAATGCTCGTGAGCTCGAAGACATTTAAATAAGTATTTATAATATTATAAAGCGTAGGTTTTTTAACCGTACGTGTAAACATATTGTGTTTAAAATTATTTGACATGTTTCGTTCGTAAATAAGGATTAGTAATATGTACTGTTTGGCCATTAGATTAGCGACTTTTATTGAAGTGAAACTTCTTTGCGTGCATGAGGGTAATTTTTTTACGGATGAAACGCGTTACGGAGATGTGCAGCGTTTTTCTCGAAGAAGAGAGAGAGAGCGTTAGAGACCGGTTAAGAGAGACTGAGAAAGGGCGAACATAGCACGAAGCATAGCCATGGGGCGAGAGTAGGGAGCAAACGAGTGAGAAAGATCGGGAGATTTTTTTTTTAATTTTTTTTAATACATAAGATAAGAACACATGGAACCAAAGAAGTTTCACTTCTGACATGCGTACTTAGTACTCAAGCTATTTTTTTTTCTATCGTCTATCGTCTCAACTCATATATTTTCCACTGCTCGAGTCTTCTGCATAATAGAAGCGTAATTGACCTTCAATACCTTGCTGGTCAGGCATACGGTTTTATTTCGAAATTTCCTTCTCTTGCACAGATATTGTATGCATATTACATTCCTTAGTCATCTTTTACGACATCCATAGGTAAGTAAGTGGTGGATTCTATTGATACTCTATCACACAATATGTAAATTACTTTCGTTTTTGTAATATGCACATAAAATTTAATTGAAAGAAGAAAAATCAGAAACAAAACTAAAAATATTTCTCCCGTTATTTATGGAAAAGGTTTGAGCAGTGGGTCGGTGAGCTAATAAAAAAGTAATATCTTGTCTTCCTACAAAATTTAGGATGAAGGTTTTTTTTTTATTTTGGGAATACTTACGGTAGCTTCATGTTTGACCATGTTTGTTGAGAGTTTTTTAGTTCTCGCTCGCTCACGATCGCTCTAGCAACTGATCTCTCATCTACCAGGCATAATCTTACCGAGAAGCCTAACTTTATACGTCAGATAATGTTTTATATAAGTGGTTTATTCAGGAGTCCGGCAATCTCCAGCCCTCAGTTAAGAATATTCCAAAACAGAGATACAAGTCGGGCCCCGGCTTGCTTGTTAATCACAAGCATTGACTTATGCGCCCGTCTCTGGCGATGGCGGCTAATGTGAGTCTTTTATCCCGTCAATGACTTAGTCATCGCTTGAATTCTCTATCGAACAGAGTGATGCCTGGATCCCCAATGCTGAGAATTTAGCCGCATTCCAATCCCGCTACACCTAAGCTTGTGAAGTAATATGTATTCTATTAACACGTTCCCTGCGCTATCATTTTCAAAGAACTTTCAGCTGGTACTTTGGAGACCTAAAAGATCTCGTAACTAACCTACCCTTTGATGCGTGTGAGACTTAATCAGTATCCAAAAAAATACGGTTTTGAAAACAATTTATATACTACTGTGAAAATAATTATACTACAGTGCGTTAGGAACCTAATTCATCTCGAATTGTTTTTATTTATGTCCTTGAATTCACCTTTACGTAGGAAGCAAATATTATTTGACTTACCTACTCATACTTAAAGTACTTTACACGTTAGCGCCTCCCGCAAGGAGTGAAAAAACACGATTATAGTCAACGCACAATACAAAAGACCTGGAAGAGATCTGATAGATCTCGCAACGCAACGAACGTGTTAACCGCTACGCTTTTCATATCGCTAATTTCTTGGGACGCGGTCGCAGCCTTCTGCGAGACAGTGATCTCGCAGAAGGAGGCGGCGGATCGTCTGCGCGTGGAGCGCAGCCTCGATGAGGAGATCCGCCGCCGGCGACTGGGGCGGCGTAGGCGCAACTATCTGCGCCTCATGCCGCCCTAGCCGAGGCCGCGGGTGACGTGACCGGGGATTAGTCCGTCACCCGCCGAGAGGTCGACCGCGTGAGGAAAGACCGACGTCCTCCCTGAGGGAGGGACGTCGGTCGATGGGAGGTTACCCCGCGTAGGGGGTATTCCGTCGGGCCGACCACTGACGACAAGTAAACCTGCTCCGGTGGTCGGCCCAATGACGAAGGCGAGGTGGTTTTCGGGTGGGTTGCGGGAGTTGCGTGCTTAAGCCCCTCTGTCGCCCCGGACGGACTGGTGCGGAGGCGCGCCGACCGCAGCCCACCCACAAAAAAAAAAAATATCGGTAATTTCATAGCCCACTGTAAGTTTTCTCCACCCATTCACATTGCCATCTTTACATATTTTAAGCAAAAAATATGATATAAATTTGTATATTAGTATCCGACATTCATTTTAAAATTATTTCTTTGTATTTTTTTAGGTTATGCAGGCAAATCAATCGTGGGATCAAGAATATGTATGAATATTGCATACATAGCGTAGTGGTTTAAATAACGTACTACCATGCCAAATAGTGGGTTCGATTACTGCACAAGATGATACATTGTTTGTTTTTTTTTATTGCAGATGGTGGCAAACGAACAGACATCAGGTGTCCTGATGGTAAGTGGTATTCACGCTCACACAAAGTGACGGGAGTCTGAATGTTTGCAATGAGGTTCGATGATACTAAAGGCATCACTAAAACCCCCCTGGACGGATCGGCCCACGACTGTAGTAGACAGATAGCTATCAACATTGTGGTACACAAATTGTTGTTATGAGTCTGAACGTAATTATTTGTAAGAAATGCTTTGTCTTGAATGACTAGGTCTAACGACTTCTACCTTTTTTTTTTTTTTTTCAACCTGTGGAAATGCATTTACGCACTACCCCCCAGCCGGTTACAGACAGGGAAATGTGTGTGGGATTCGCCGGCCACAGAAGTACCCACTAAAACCACAGCGGCCCCTTCCGCGCTTCCTTTTACGGGGTGCCGGAGAGATCGTCTGATGACATTCTATCCCCGACACCCCAACGCTTGGCCGTCTGGTAACGTCCTGTCATCATTCAGAGCGGTGGGTGGAGGAGCGCATAGCGGCGTCTCCTCCTTCCTGGTCGTCGCCGGCGGAGCGAGTCAGCAGACGCAAGCGTCTCGCGTGCCCGCTCCGCGGCCTCCTTCCTTGTCATGACAGCCTCACAGAAGGAGGCCATCGACGACCAACAGCTGTCGCTGCCGAGCATCCTGGAGATGATGGTCGGCAACGACAGGTCTGTTGTTCCCATGTCCGTTGACAGGACGTGGCGCTGAGGCCCCCAGGCGGGGCATACTTCCAGTGTGTGGCGCGCATCGTCAATTGCCGCGCCACACTCATGACATCCTGGGGCCTCTTCTCTTCCAATTTTGTGCAAGTACTTGCCGAAGACCCCATGACCGGTAAGCACCTGTAACGACTTCTACCTGGATAAAGTGGGAGGCAAAAGCTAGTACTATATTTAGTTATTTGTATGTTTGCAAACTCCACCGTAATAATTGTTAAATTAGAACACTTATAAAAGCAAACCTGTCTTGTTAGCGATATTGCATGGCAAGTGTAGTCGGTTCGATTCTCACATAGAACAATTTTTTTTTTATTACAATCTGGACTGCCACTCGTGGACCTTTGCTGGGGCGCTGCCTACCGTGAAGAAAGTGAAGGAAGTGTGAATGCATGCAATGAGTTTCAGTGAAACTAAAGGCATAAACAAAATCCACCACACGTAAACACCTTCAGAAAGTTGGACTTTTGGCTCTCTCGCTCACCGAACGAAGCGCAGTAACAAATAGCTAACTACTCAGACGTCGATTTTCTGTTCAGTGTGGTACTGCCCCGGACGGACTGGCCCGCGGCTGTAAACAAATAACTATCAACAGTGTGGTCCTACCATACATACATACATATATTCACGCCTTTTTCCCATAGGGGTAGGCAGAGACCACTTCCCTCCACTTGCTACGATCTTGACATACTACTTTCGCTTCCTCTACATTCATTAATCTCTTCATGCATATTCTTTGGTTTAGGGTACTTCTAACCTGGCCTTTCTTAAGGACGTCCCCGATTTGATCGTGAAACGTCTGCCTTGGTCTTCCCTTTCCAACACTTCCGCTCAGATTCGCCTTATAAATTCTTCTTGTTAATCTCATTTCATTCATTCTCTCTACATGTCCAAACCAACTTAACATACCTTTCTCAATCCTTGTCACTACATCAACATTCATACCACAACGTTCCCTGATTACACTGTTCTTAATTTTATCACTCAGTTTTACACCAATCATGCTCCTCAGCGCTCTCATTTCCACAGCATTTATTCTACTTTCATGTTTCTTCTGCCATACCCAGCTCTCACTTCTATACGTTGGGGTTGGTACAAGGACTCCCCTATGCACAGCCAGGCGAGCCTTGTTAGAGAAGCTCTGGCTGCCCATAAAGGTGTGCAAAGCACCATTCACCATATTTCCCTTACATACTCTTCTTTCTATATCATTTTCACATTTACCATCTCTCGCAAAAGTAGATCCCAAATATATGGTATACCAAGTGTAAAATAGACTTTTTCAAGTGGTAGGACAACACCGTTGACAGTTGTCTGTCTACAGCCGCGGGCCGGTCCGTCCGGGGTAGTACCATATTGAGCAGAAAATCGATGTCCGAGTAGTGCCAATGCGCTACTGCGCTTTGTTCGGTGAGCAAGAGAGCCGGCAGCCCAATTTCTGAGTGTGTTTGTGTGTGGTGTCTTTAGTTACACCAAATCCCATAACACGCATTCACACTTCCTTCACTGTCTTCACGGTACGCAGCGCCCTTGCAAAGGTCCATGAACGGCAGCAACACTTACCATCAGGTGTACTGTTTGCTCGTTTGCCACCGTTTGCAATAAAGAAAAAACTACTGTGTGAAATAGACTATTTAAACAAACTGTTGTTGTTTTTGAATATTCAAATTCATTGTTTGATCTTAAATTAACATTTGTAAACGGAAATTTTTGATGTGATACATCTATAGGCGAGGGTGACCGCGATCGTCGCGATCGATCGTGGCGATTTGACGCCACGCCTTGCGGTCCCCTCTTAATTTACTGTAAAATAAATATCTGGATATATATATCTAAATTTGTAACGAAACCATGGTGCGATTTAAAATTTTGTACTACGCCATATAGTGAACCCAAAGTAAATTGTTACCTATAATGAAAATAAATGTTTATTGAATAAAAATTATCTTTTACTGGAGAAATCGCCATGTTTTATTAATACTTTATGCCATACTAGTTCCTGACGTAATCTGTTCTTTTATGCATATTTACTTGTTTTATAAATTAATGTATAATAACTTCATAATATAAATATACCAGTAGGTATGGGATTTAGTTTACTTTCAGCTACGAAAAATGGGTAACCGTTTTTATAGGCTTTTATTAGTTTCAGCTGTATTTTTATATATTTATTTCCTTGTATGTCACCGATTTCTTAGGAATTGGATTTTGACTGACTTAAAACAGTCAGATTTCATTTAAAATTTGTAAACTTTGCAATTTGTAAAATTGCAAGGACCAATAACGCTAAAATAATTTAAATAGCTTGTCTTATTATCATTACAGGATTAAAGGTTTCTTTATTAAATATTCAATATATTGGTCTGAGAGTTGGTCGTTAGCTCGATAGATGCCACTATTTATGTTACCTAAATCGCGCACTTCGTGCTCGATGCTGCATAGCTCGATAGATGCCGCTATTTCTGGTTTATAAATTGCACCTATCGTGCAAAAGAACGTCTGTGAACGGATGAAAGTATTTCAAGCTACATTTTGGAAGTTTAATTACTTTTGTACTAAATAACGTTACCATAAATATAAGCCGTAAAGTCAATTTTAAAATGGATAATTTATTCGATACGATACCTGCTAAAAAGTACTTATTGACTAAAAGTATCGAATGCAATGTATCGGTATTGAAAGAAAAGTACTCGATACCTAAAGATAAAGTAAGCAAAAGTACTAGATACTTTAATCAGTATACGTTACTTATCTTTCGATACTACTCATGAGTTCAGTATCGATACTTTATATTCGATACCGTGTCTCTACTCGTACAAAATAGTTTCGATGTTTCACATCTGCCAGGCGTCCTGAGCGACGGCTTACTTTTTTTACATTTATCTATTTTTGACATCTGTCGGCACAGATATTGAGATAGCTACATATCTATATAGTGTTAGCGTTAACACGACACGCGACCATGTCGGTGACGACATACATGAATGGATTCCCCATCCAAATTTATCTATAGAAGTTATCATTTAAAAATGTCAAAAAAATTATTACCTTAAAAATATAACTCTCATTTTTAAATAGCTATACGGATTTTATCGCGTTTGTATTTGATTTTTGATTGCCCGACGTTTCGAACACTTTGCAGCGTTCATGGTCACGGGCGGACTAAGATATTTTTCGTCCAACAAGTCATCGTTATTGCAGAAAATTTATAATTATCTACCCGATACAGAAAATAGTTATTAAATATTAACCCACATTTTGATACAAATTCATTGCCAGTGTAAGAAGAAAATGGTTCTATATGAAAAAATTATATTGTTTATGGTTAGTAATTATTTAACATTAAAATTAATAGTAATTATACTTGAAAACCCTAACAATCTAGTATACTACCACCGGATCGGAACACGGCCATACTGAGAAAGATCCGGCAAGAAAACTCAGGTGACATGATGCTAAATTAATATTAATTTTGAAGGCGGCTTACTTTATGTTACGAAGAGGTTTTAATTTTTTAAATTATATTTAGCTATTATTATTGTGGGTCAAATCTATATCTCTATCTAAATTTTTTGCAATAACGATGACTTGTTGGACGTGAGACATCTTAGTCCGCGCGTGACCACGAACGCTGCAAAGTGTTCGAAACGTCGGGCAATCAAAAGTCAAATACAAACGCGATAAAATCCGTAAAGCAGTTTTATTTAAAATGTGTAATACTCGCGTACACATCAGAAATCATTAATATAACTCTCATTCATCCTCATCATTTCAACTCATATATGTCCCACTGTTGGGCTTGAGCCAACTCCACAATAGGAGGAAAATTGACATTACTATACCATGCTGGTCAGACAGGTTGGTATAGGGTTTTATTTCGAGTTTTCCTTCTCTTGCACAGATGTTATGTGCGTATTATATCCCTTAGTCGTTTTTAAAACATCCGCGGGTAAGATAGGGGGTGATGAATTGTATTCTTACTTTGTCACTACACGGAAAGTATTGTTATATTTTATAAGTATGAAAACTTAAAATTATGAACATACATATGCCGTTGTTGGAACTTCAATTAAAATTATCTAAATTATCAATCCATCAATCAAATGCCAACGTTTATCTGTCACACAGTATACAAGGAAGCGTGCGGTGTCGATGACGCCAATTTCACGTTTTATGTCCACTCAAAGATGACGCGAGTTCCATTATTTTATTCAAACAAAAAACTGCTCAACGAGCCTTAAGAAATTTTCACTTCAAAAGTACCTACTATACCATAAATCTTTCCAAAATAAAATCGTGTTTTTATATATAAATGACTGTCATAACAGACCATAAATGTACCATATAATATAATAAAAAGTTTTGAAAACAATTTCTAGTACAGTCAACCCCGAAAATTCGTGGCGTGATGTTATTAAGTCAGGCTGTTCGCTACTTTTAATTGGCCCGGTTGTTCCATGGTGGATAAGCACGCAAAACATAACCATTACAAATTGACCTCTCTTACATGAAGACAATAAACCATAAGCACCATTTTACAAGTTAGAAGCGGTTCAACTTGTATTTGATAAGGTTTGCCTTTTGTTTGTAACATGCTTTGAATTTGTAAGCGATTTTAATAAAGAGGAATTATGTAGGGTTTCGTTCGTATTAATTTTAAGTTGATCAGGTTATGAAAGAATAATTGATTGTGGTTTTTTTTTGCTATTAGTGGCAAACGAGCAAACAGCACGCTTGATGGTAAGTTATACTGCCGTTTATGGACCTTTGCTAGGTCGCTGCCTATCGTGAAGAAAGTGAAGGAAATGTGAATGAGGTTTGGTGATGATAAAGGCATAATCAAAACGCACTACACGCATATGTCCTCAAAAGTTGTGCTTCCGGCTCTCTCGCTCACAGAAGGAAGTGCAGTAACAAATTTCTACTACTCAGACGTCGATTTTCTACTCAGTGTGGTACTACCCCGGATGGATCGGCCCGCGACTGAAGACAGACAGCTGTCAATACTGTGCTTGTAACACAAAAAATACATATAATCACATATACTTAGAATAATAACGTATAGAAGTTCACGCTCAAAAAGTGAGGCATTTCAATTGGAGCCTAATGGAGCTTACACCGGAACCGTTCCGTAATATACAAGTCATTGTACTGCACGAACGTACGCAACTCTTAAAAAATAAATAGGTTATTATGACGGTTTGTGCATTCAAATGGTGTCATAACACATTTGAAAAATATATAAAGATTATTAACATTACTTTTAAAGGTAATTCGACGATTTATGTTAATAAAAACAAAATTTGATTTCATAATTTGTATAGTGGTGTACGTGTGTAATCGTCTGCGCGCCATTAGTATTTTTAAATTCAAATTTTGAAAGTTCGAAGTATTGACACTATCCTTCTATACGTTATTATTCTAAGCACATATATTATGAAATTCGTGTAGTAACGTATTCAGAATATGACTTACCACCTCTTACTTTGCCCATGGGTGTTCAAAAAGAGGACTAAGTTATTAAATGTTAATATAACATCTATGCAAGAAAAGGAAAATTCGAAATAGAATTGTCCTGACAAGCGTGGTATAGTAGGTAGGGATGTGACTTGGAGGGAAAATAATCGATTTTTTGTGTTTTAGAAAAAAATCGATTATAAAATAATCGATTAATTAAAAATAAATAATCGATTATAAAATAATTGAATTTTTTCTCCCAACAGGATTATGATGACATTTTTTTTTAGGAAATGTGAGCTTTGTTTTCTAATATAGTATGAAACACTGCACGCAGTATCGTGATGACTTTTTTTTTAGGAGATCTGGCAGTGAAATAATCGATTAATTTTAATATAAATAATAGATTATATTCGATATTTTAGTATTTTGATTATTACAAAAAAATTATTGATTAAAAATCGATTATTTTTTCACATCCCTAATAGTAGGTCAATTTCTCTGCTATTATGAAGGAGGCTCAAGTCCAACAATGGGACGTATGAGTTGAAATGATAATGATAATTTCTGTAAAGAAGATTTTATTAAATATTGAATCTTTAAGGAATAGTTGCTGCGTAGATGGCGATGTAGTTAAGACTACCTACCTACCTACCGCGCCAGTGACACTGCGTAGTGGTTGAAATAACGTCCTACCGTGCCAGTGTTATGGGTTCGATTCACATGCAGAACAGTACTTTTTGTGATATACAAATTCTTATTATGAGTCTAGTTGGAATTTGTGTCCGTTAATCATGTTTGTAAAATGAGGGACTTTGGCAGTCCAATGATTATTGCCTTAGTGTAGGGTGTTCTTTAAAAAAAAAGAAAATTGAATAAAATTTTCATTTTAAACCTCGACAAGTGGTGCAACTACATCGGTTGAGGCTCGTGGCAAATTCATCGAACTAGACCCCCAACTGGCAACTCCCCCTCCCCCTTAATTAAAAGAAATGACATAACAATTATTAGTTTTTTATTTTTAATATCTATTTAGGCAATTTAATTTTTTTTTGTTATGTGTGCAATTAAGTAACTTAAATAAATTAAAGACAAATCTATCTTTTTTTACTAAATGTGTAATAAAAAATTCTTCTCTGACTGGGGGCCCCTTTTAGCTGGGGGCCCGTGGCATTTTGCCGATTTGCCACCCTGTAGTTACGCCACTGGTTTCGACGCGAACTAACGTCCTTGACGGATGTGTATGTCTGTTGGGCTCGAGGCTTCTCCACAATAGGAGGGCAATTGACCTACTATATCAACCTTGTCAGACGAATTACCATAGTAATCGTCACGGGCAAGGGGTGGTAAACTAAATAAAGATATTAATGGCTATCTATTTAATAAATTTCTATGTCCTATACCTTTATAGGGATAAACCAGAAGCACCATTTACTTCTTTACTTCCCGAGATTCAAACTCAAGTAAAAATATATTTTTAAGGTTCCGTACCCAAAGAATAAAACCAGACCCTATTACTAAGACTTCGCTGTCTGTCCGTCCATCTGTCTGTCACCAGACTGTATCTCAAGAAGCGCGCGTTGAATTTTTTACAAATTATGTATATCTATTGACGCTATAACAACAAATACTAAAAAAATTAATATTTAAAGCGACTTGTTTGCCCTTTTTTGTTCAATGGTACGGAACTCTTTGTGCGCGAATCCGACTCGCACTTGGCCGATTTTTAGCATAAGAAAACCATCTTCACCATCATTACAGCTCATACATGTCCCACTCTTGGGCTCGAGCCTCCTCCACAATAGGAAGGAACCTAAGGACCTACGCTGACGCTGGTCAGACGTGTTGATTTAAGGTTTAATTTCAAACTTTTCTTGCATAGATTTTATATACATATTAATCCCTTAGTCTTCTTTTACGACACCCAGGGGCAAGATAGAGGGTGGTGAATTGTATTCTTAGTCCATCACCACACGAAAAGCCATTACGACATAACTACTAAAATAGTTTAATTCGAAATGTCAGTTCAGACATCACCGACATCAAAAATATGGAGAGGATTCATAACTTAAACTTTTGGGTATCCCAAATATTAAAGTTATACGCCCCTGCGGTACCCTTAGCGCGAGGGGTGGACGTTGATGGATGGTATATTCGCCAATGTTTGCTCCAATGTTTGCGGTACGATGATATACCAATTAAATATTATCAATTATTTGTTTTGGTGGTTTGTGAGCAGACTAATAATGGAGTGGACTGGCTTATGTTATATATTTTTTATTTGTTGAAATAAAAAGTGAGCCGTCGCTCAGGACGCCTAGCAGATGTGAAACATCTAAATTTATGTGTACAAGTATATGTGCATAAAAGTACAGATTACGAGAACAGCTATTATGTAGTATAGTATAATTCACAAATAAATAATTATGATTTATATTATAATACTAGCAACCCGCCCTCGTTTCGCTTCGGTTATAGGTTATAGTCGTTTTACCCGCGTAGTTCCCGTTCCCGTGGGAATACCGGGATAAAATATAACCTAGATTACGCCCTGATATTATAGCTTTCCATTGGTGAAAGAATTTTTGAAATCGGTCCAGCCGTTTTGAAGATTACCCGGAACAAACAGACAGATAGACAGACAGACAGACAAAACATTTTTAATTGCTATTTTAGGCATAGGTGTCGTGCAAATAACCGTGTGAGCATGACAAAAGCCTATTATTTTGACATTACATACAGACACTCCAATTTTATTTATTTGTATAGATAGTACATATATTCCGTCATATAGCGTGGCGTTGCGTCGCCGCAGCCTTTTTACGCCACGCCAACGATTAAATTTACCCTGGCCTATAGATATATCACATCACAAAAGGTTTTTAAGTATTATCGTGATATTTGGCCATGTGAATGATGGAATAAGAATATAGCTGTCACCATCCCATACTTACTGCTAAAATCGGCTAAAGAATCATTAAAGGATTGGACAATAGCACAATTCTGGTAAGGAAAACTCGAAATAAAAACGTATACTAACCTGTCTGACCAGCATGGTATAGCCAGCCATCAGCCTACAGACGTCTACTGCTGGACATAGGCCTCCCCACGATAATGCCACTCGAAACGGTCCTGCGCTACTTGCATCCCACGGTTCCCTGCGACTTTGAGCAAAATGAGCCCGTGGAGAGGCGGAACTACCGTGATTGGGGGCCGTAATTTTTTTAGCATCCATTTTTATTTTTAGGAGTATAATGCCATAATCGCCACGCTTGGCCGACGGGTTGGTGATCGCAGTAGATGTAATACGTTTTCCCAGGAGATAGCTGCTGCCCATTCTCCTGATGAGGCCCTCAGCTGATTTTTACGACTCCCACGGGCAAGCAAGGGGTGACGACAGTTGTATTCTATCCCGTCGCCACCAGCATGGTATAGTAAGCCCAATTTCTCTCCTATGATGTATGTGGCCTACGATGAGGATGACTTGCGTAAACTTCAGAAGTCATTGTCCTGTAAATTTTTTCGTCTTTGCACTTAAGTATGCGTAATGCCTTTTAAATATTGATTGATGCAATCTTATTGTAATCGGAAATCTATTAGTAATGACCTTTAAATGTTTATCCGGTGTTATTTTGTAGTTATATAAACATAATAAGCAATAGGTTCTTTTTTGAAAAGTAAATAAACAAATTGAATTAGCACAAATTAGATCCATCCCATAATTAGGAAAATACTATGAATGTTTTGAAAAACAAGAGATTTTCACGATAACTCATCGATTTGCATACACATGTTAATTTGAACATATGACATGGTTCGACCATAACATTAAGTGTAGCTTAGAAAGGTAAAATTTATGAATTTTGTACCTTAATGTTCAAAACATAACGATCTATAGAATTTGAAACGATTGCATATTTAAGTTATTAGCTTCTAGTATATATAATTATGTTTTGCGCGTATTGAATTATTTTAAATTACGATAACGTTTATAAGACAACAAATTTGAAATTGTCCTTAATATTTCTTTTATAATTAGAAATAATCTAATTTTTTATTCTTAAAATGTCGTTTGTTAACAAAATGTTTGTGTTGGCTGTAGTGCTTCTATCTTTGACACAGGTTCGTATTTTATATATAATATAATTTATATTATTTTATTTCCTAATAGCTACCCCCCTCGCTTCGCTTCGGTTTCAGGTTTCAGTCGTCTTACCCGCGTAGTGCCCGTTCCCGTGTTAATACCGGAATAAAATATAGCCTATGTTACTCCTTGATATTATATCTTTTCATCGGTGAAAGAATTTTTGAAAGGTTATGTGGTTTAACCGTGAAAGCGTAACAAACAAACAAACTTACTTTCGCATTTATAATATTATGTAAGGATGGTGACGGAGTAAGAATACAATTCACCACCCCTTTTCTTATGGGAGGGTACCCCAAATACGGGGGTATTCCGTCGGGCCGACCACTGACGTCAAATCACCCTGCTCCGGTGGTCAGCTCAACGACGAAGGCGACGTGCATCGTGGGTGGGTTGCGGGTGTGCGTGCTTACGCTCCTCTGTCGCCCCGGACGGAGTGATGCGAGGAGCGCGCCGACCGCAACCCACCCCAAAAAAAAAACAAAAAAACCCTTTTCTTACCCGTGGGTGTTGTAAAAGACGATTAGGGGGTTATTTGCACATAGCATATAGATGAATATATAGATGGGCAAGAGAAGGAAAACTTGATATGAAACCCTATACCATCTCATCTAACCAGCGAGGTAGGTCAATTTGCCTTTCCTTTTGTGGAGGAGGCTCGAGCTCAACATTGGGATGTATATGAGCTGAATTGATAATACTGAAGGCTAAATGTAGACACAGAACCATTATCAGTAGCAAATTTCTAGTGAAACCCATATCCATCCGTGGCTATCAACAAACTATTGGATAAACGGCTTAAAATCATATCCATCCTCACATCTCAAATATGTTCCACTGCTGAGCTCAAGCCTCCTTCGTAACGGAAGGAAACTTGACCTACTATACCACACTGGTCAGACAGGTTGGCATAAGGTAGTAGTGACGGAGTAAGAATACAAATCACCACTTCTAAATCATACATCTTACCAGTAGATGTCGTAAAAGACGACTAAGGGATATAATACGCATATAACATCCAGAGAATAAGAACTCGAAATTAATCGCATTACCAACATGTCTGACCGGCATGGTATAGTAAGGTCAATTTCTATTCTATTGTGGGGGAGGCTCAAGCCCAACTGGGATATATAAGAGCTGAAATGATGTGCAAACACTATCGGATGGTATTGGTTAATATAAATCTCTGAGTCATCTTTTACGATACTCACAAGAAATATAAGGAACGTAAAGAAAATTATTTAAGGATTTTTTCGCGTTTGTTATTGATTTTTGATTGTTCGACGTTTCGAATATTTTACAGCTTTCATGATCAAGGACGGACTAAGATGTCTCGCGTCTTTTTTTTTTTGGAGTGGGTTGCGGTCGGCGCACTCCTCGCACTACTCCGTCCGGGGCGACAGAGGGGCGTAAGCACGCACACCCGCAACCCACCCGAACACCACGTCGCCTTCGTCGTTGGACCAACCAGCAGGGTGACTTGACGTCAGTGGTTGGCCCGACGGAATATCCCCTGAGGAGTACCCTCCCATCGACCAACGTCCCTCGGGGAAGACGTCGGCCTTTCCTCACGCGGTCGGCCTCTAAGATGTCTCACATCTTTTTTTTTTTGGGCTGGGCTGCGGTCGGCGCGCTCCTCGCACCACTCCGTCCGGGGCGACAGAGGGGCGTAAGCACGCACACCCGAAACCCACCCGAACACCACATCGCCTTCGTCGTTGGACCAACCAGCAGGGTGACTTGACGTCAGTTGTTGGCCCGACGGAATATCCCCTGAGGAGTACCCTCCCATCGACCGACGTCCCTCGGGGAAGACGTCAGCCTTTCCTTACGCGGTCGGCCTCTAAGATGTCTCACATCTTATTTTTTTTTTTGGGCTGGGCTGCGGTCGGCGCGCTCCTCGCACCACTCCGTCCGGGGCGAAAGATGTCTCATATCTAACAAGTAATTGAATTGTCGGACGTTTTTGACTGGTAACCCGCCCTCGCTTCGCTTCGGTTTCAGTCGCCTAACCCGCGTAGTTCCCGTTTCCATGGGAATACTGGGATAAAATATAGCCTATATTACTCCCTGATAACGCTTTCCATTGGTGAAAGAGTTTTTGAAATCGGTTTGGTGGTTTAAACGTGAAAGCGTAACAAACTTACTTTCGCATTTATAATATTAGTAAGGATGTTTACACATTGTGTAATACTCGCGTAAATGTCGTCATCATCATCATGATTTTTTATATTTACGTAAGTATTACATATTGTAAATAAAACTACCAGTTTTTTTGCCTTGACCATGAACACTGCAAAGTGTTCGAGACGTTGGGTAATCAAAAATCAAATACAAATGCGATAAAATCCGTAGTTTTATTAACATCATCATCATCGTAGCCCACATACGTCCCACTATTGGGCTCGGGCCTCCTCCATCATGGGAGGGAATTTGACCTGAGCCTGATCTGAGGATAATGATGATGATAATGGTAATGAAATAAGGAAAACTTGAAATTTTCAATATTTCTGAGCAGGTCCAGCAGATTATTTTCTTTCAAAGTGTTGCTCCTAAGGTGTAGAATTGAAATGGAGAAGAAATGAGTTTTATTTTTTATTTCAGTTGATCGAATCTTTCTGGATTGGCGGTGTTGCTGTGGGTCCTGGTATATATCCTGGAGGATATGGACGACCGTATGGATATGGACCTTATTACAGTGGAGGATATTTCGGACCTCAGAATTACGGTGGTGGGCGACTTCCACCTCCTATTATGTGGGGATAAATAAAAGACTGATAAACTATCTTGAATTTTATTATAAATTATCCTTTCATATTTTCACAAAAAGACTGATAGTTTGGCAATTGAAAATTACACCATCATCATCACAGCAGTAGAGGTGATGGATGGGATGAGTTGTGATAAATGGTGATGGATGTGATGCGTAATGACTGATCGAGATGGATGGGATGAGTAATGATGCATAGGTTGAGTAATGACTGAGAGTGAAGGATGTGATGAGAGACGTATTGACGGATTGAAAATTACACCATCATCATCACAGCAACAGAGGTGATGGATAGGATGAGTGGTGACGTATGAGGATCTATGAGTTAAGTGGTGACGCTGATAAATGGGATAAGAGACGAATTCTGATGGATGGAATGACTGTTGACGGATGGTGACGTTCGAGATAAGTGATAATAAATGGGATAAGTGGTGATGGATATTATTATATGGGATAAGTGATGACGGATGGTAATGTATGGGATGAGCGATGACGGATAGTGATGGATGTGATGGGTAGTGATAGATAGGATGTTTATTGATAGATGCGATGAATGGTGACGAACAGACTTAAGATAATGAAGTACAATGAATTCAAAAATGAATGGTTAGTGTTATGCAAGTTTTTGCAACATCAACAAGAACGTAGAATAAAATTACAATGACATAAAAAACAATAAATAATAAAAAAGACAAAACAAAACACAGCTAAAGTAATAAAAATGTATATAATAATAACACGAGATTTTTTTTTTTTGTGTGTATAGCTGTTGGTCGCAGATAACCTTGATAGCTTAACCCGGACTATGGGTGGGCGCTGATGGCTCTCAACCCGGTGACACAACGAGTGGTATCTCAGCTGTTTATACATATACAGTGTCAAATCTAAAAGTATAGTGCTCTCTCTTTTTCTCACTACGTAATAACTTTCGTCTCTCTCGCGTAACGAAATAGGCTTGAAAGAAACTCGTCCTTAAAATTTCACTCGCCTTCTCGTCGATATTTCAATTATCGAATCACCGCCTACGAAGTTTTACTTCAAAAATTATATAAAGATTAGTATCCCCTTCGCAAAAGAGGAAAAGGATAGCTGCTCAGCATAATGTTGAGATATCTACTCTATAAAGTGAATACCACAACGCTGTTCTTCTGCAGCGTCCTGCAATGTTCGTCAGCGATGTACAGGTAGCTGATTATAGAAGATACTGCACTACCATTTAATTCTTTAGTCATTTTTTGTGACGCCCATGGGTAAGATTGGGAGGTGGTGAATTATTCTATCTATTTATCGACTTCCACTGTTATCCTTACGTCGATCAGGTTCCCCAAAAACGAAAACAATGCAACATATCCCGTGTATTGACCACCTTCTCTCCCCTATGTCAAGACGTCTTACCAACGTAGTGTAGTAGGTCAACCTGCCGTCCAATAATGGAGAAGACCCGAGCCCAGCCGTGGGACGTATATTTACTGAGATGATGATAGCCAATATTATCAAGTGAATTAGCGATCGCAGTTGCTGCTTAGATTTTGAAGGAGCCTGATGCTGTCCAACCTCCAACAAGAATTTTTTTTTTTTTTTTATTGCAAATGGTGGCAAACGAGCAAACAGTACACCTGATGGTAAATGTTGCTGCCGCTCATGGACCTTTACAAGGCCGTTGCCTACCGCGAAGAAAGCGAAGGGAGTGTGAATGCGTGCATTGAGGCTCGGTGATACCAAGGGCACCACCAAAACCCTCCACACGCAATCACCGTCAGAAAGTTGGGCTTCCGGCTCTCTCGCTCACCGAACGAAGCGCAGTAACAAATTGCTACTACTCAGACGTCGATTTTCTGCGAGAGCATGGTACTGCCCCGGACGAACCGGCCCGCGGCTGTAGACAGATAACTGTCGACAGTGTGGTCCTACCACTCCTAAAAATAAGGCTCGATGATATTGTTATCGTTACATCACTACATAGTATAAAACAAAGTCGCTTTCTCTGTCCCCATGTCCCTATGTATGCTTAAATCTTCAAAACTACGCAACGGATTTTAGTGCGGTTTTTTTTAAGAGATAGAGTGATTGAAGAGGAAGGTTTATATGTATAATAACATCCATTAATTAGTGGAGAAATACTGTTATTTTTGAGGTTTCTAATGTGATGTCGTAAATAATTAAATTTTTGCCGCTTACATTGCAAACGCAGGCTGAACCCCACGAGATTTATCAAAATAATGTACTAATATTATTGTAATTTATTGTACACATTGACAAAGTCTACAGAAAACTCCACGATGGTATATATCTATCTCTTATGGATATCCCACAATAACATTTTTTTGTCATTTACTTTTTACGACAAATAATGGCTACTTTTCGAAGCGATTTTAACCAATACAATATTAATCCTTATCCAATTAAATACCCTAAATACATTGTAGATTTAATATAGATCTATATGGCCTTTTACAGCATATGATTTAAATTAATATTTTCGAAGATATTACAGATTTAAAAATTGCTGTTGTAGCGTTGGTGTGGCACTCGGTTCGGCACAACAGAGCCAGAGACTTTTTCAAAGTAGCTGCGTTCTCAAAATCTAATAAACCAAACTAAAAAGAAAAAAATAAATTATAGTTTTAAAACTAAAAAAAACACTCTTTTAAAATTTATTGAATTAAAAATTAAAAATAAAACTGTAGTAATCAATTGAAAAATTGATGTTATTGTACAAAAAGCGTGGGGGGCTTGATTTTAACTGTTGTTAATATTTTATCAATAGTTTATGATATCTGTAGTTATTATCACAAGCACCCCACGTGTTTTGTTCAATAATATCAATAATTCAATTGATTACTACAGATTCATTTTTAATTTTTTAATTCAATCAATTTTAAAATCGTGCTTTTTTTAGTTTTTTAAACTATAATTTATTATATACAACGTTCACAGTTTTTCTGTAGTGTATTTAATATCAGCATTGCACCCGTGCGAAGCCGGGGCGGGTCGCTAGTAGAAAATAAAAAAGAGTATAAGAGTAATAAAAAAGTACGTATGTCAGAATTGAGAAGTCATTGGTGCCACGTGTTTTAGGGCAATATTTAAAAAATAAATAATTATAAAAAAAATTGTACTCTCTCACTCTCTCTCTCGATCATTCTTTCTCGCTTGCTCCCTACTCTCGCTCCATGGCTATGTGCTTCGTGCTATGTTCGCCCTTTCTCACTCACTCTCAATCCGTTTCAATCGCTCTCTCCCTCTTCCTAGACAAAAACATCCCACTAAATTGCGTTTCAGCCTTAAAAATGTTACGATCATGCGCGTAAACAAGTTTTACTTCAAAAATCATTCATTCATTCATCGCAATTGACTTATTACACTACGCTGGTCAGAGGGATTGGTATAGAATATTATTTCGAGCTTATTATATTCCATAGTCATCTATTCGTCTCTTACGATAACCACGGGCAAGATAGCCGGTGCTGAAATGTTTTCTTACTTCATCACTATACAGAAAGAAAGTCATCATCATCATCATCAGCATTTCAGTCTATCGCCGTCCACTGCTAGATGTAGACATCTCTCATGTTACGTCTCAAAGTGCAGTCCTGTGTCGCCTACATCCAACGACGCCCAGCAACTTTCACCAGGTCGTCGGTCCACCTAGTGGAAGGGCGTCCTACAGTGAAATATTAAAATTTAAAAAATATATTAATAACTTTCTAAGAGCGACTCCATGTCTTTCCTGTGTAGTTTACACTCAATTGAATATTTGGGTTGTGCGGTAATTTCTCAGTTGAATTGATAACCTCCCACAAAGTGCGGTTGTTTGTTGGAAAAATTGCTCCCGATAAATTTTATATAGTAAATTAAAACAACAGCTAATCATTAAAAATTAACAGCTGTCATGGCCGTTTTAGGATATACCGGGTCGTTAGGCACAAGAACATGACTTCCACTGGAAAAATTAAATGAATTTGAGATTTTCTTTTTTGCAAACAGTGGCAAACGAGCAAACAGTACACCTGATAGTAAGGGTTGGTGCCGCTCATGGACTTTTACTAGGCCGATGCCTACCGTGAAAAAAGTTAAGGGAGTCTGAATGCGTGCAAATAGAATCGGTGAAACTAAAAGCATCATCAAAACCCACCGTAACACCCTCATTGGGCTGTCGGCTCTCTCGCTCACCGAACGAAGCGCAGTAACAAATTGCTACTATTTGGACGTCGATTTTCTGCTCAGTGTGGTACTATCCCGGACGGACCGGCCCGCGGCTGTAGATAGACAACTTTCAAAAGTGTAGTTCTACTACTAATAGCATTACTAATAGAAAATAAATTCCTGCGCCTCATGCCACCCTAGCCGAGGCCGCGGATGACGTGACCGGGGATTAGTCCGTCACCCGCCGAGAGGCCGACCGCGTGAGGTAAGACCGACGTCCTCCCCGATGGGGGGACGTCGGTCGATGGGAGGGTACCCCAATAAGGGGTATCCCGTCGGGCCGGGTGGTTTTCGGGTGGGTTGCGGGAGTTGCGTGCCCTCTGTCGCCCCGGACGGAGTGGTGCGCGGAACGCGCCGACTGCATCCCACCCTAAAAAAAAAAATAGAAAATAAATTGTTGTAAGAATACACTGTCGACGAAGGCGATGTGGGTACGGGTGGGTTATGGGACCGCACGCCGTCCTTCCGTCGCCGTCGCCCCGGACGGAATGGGCCATGTGTGCGCTAACCATAGCCCACCCACAAAAAAAAAAGGAACTCACTGTCCACAGTCGTTTGTCTACAGTCATGGTTTGTTCTGTTCTAAGTAATACCACATTCTCGCAGAAAATTGGCGTCTGGATAGTAGCAATTTGTTACTGCATTTCGTTCGGTGAGCGTAAGCCTAACTTTGTGAGAGTGTTTGGGGTGTGATGGGTTTATCTGATCCCTTTTATATCACCTAAGCTCATTGCACGTATTCACACCTCCTTCACTTCCTTCATATTAGGCAGCGGCTCAGCAAAGGCCCATGAGCAGCATGAGTGTGCTGTTTACTAGTTTACCACCAACAGCAATGAAAAAATAAAAATCAGCACCATGTTTATGTTTAACAAGCGACCCGTCCTCGCTTCACTTCAGTTTCAGTCGTCTTACCCATGTAGTTCCCGTGGGAATACCGAGATAAAATATAGCCTATGTTACTCCCTGATACTCGGGCGGCGCAGGCGCGAGTATCTGCGTCTAATGCCGCCCTAGCCGAGGCCGCGGGTGATCAGACCGGGGCCGTCACCCGCGGAGAGGCTGACCGCGCGATGGCGACCGACGTCCCAGTACGTCGAGAGGTGAGAGGTTACCTGAAAGGGTATTCCGTCGGGCCGACCACTGATGACAAGTCACATCTGCTCCGGTGGTCGGCCCAACAACGAGGTGACGTGGGTACGGGTGGGTTATGGGCCCGCGCGCCGTCCTTTCATCGCCCTGGACGGACTGGACCACGCGTGCGCTTACCATAGCCCACCCATAATAAAACAAAAAAATGTTACTCCCTGATATTATAGCTTTCCATTGATGAAAGAATTTTTAAAATCGATTTGTTGGTTTAAGCATGAAACCGTAACAAACAAACATACTTTCGCAATAATATTAGCAAGGATGTTATTTATTATAGTAATCTTGCTCTATTTGATATCGATATAATATGTATTCTTATTCCATTGTACATATTGCAATAAGTTTATGCAATTTATGATCGGTCGCTTGACTAACATTAGCGATTTCGAAATGTAATTAATCACACAATATCAGAAGATATAGGCCCTGATTTGGATATACTAAGCTGGCTCCGAAGGAGTTGCGGTGCATGTGGAAATGATCCTGAGACTTCGTTTCAACCTAGAGACTGAATGCGGTTTTTAGCTGGTAGGGACGCTGACAGTTGGTCGACACGGAGCCGGACATACCCCATCTCTTCTGATAGAGGTGGGCATAAAGATTGCACTTTCTTTCGCAAAAAATAAGGTCTATTTTAAACCCTCATTCGCTCTACAACACCCGCCATGGAGCTTATATTTTAACTACATTGAAAACTTCCATTTTATCTAGAAAATTAAAAACTGTGTATGGTGATGTAGTAAAATTACATTTTACCACCCCCTGTCTTGCCCGTGGATGTCGTAAAAGATGACTAAGAGATATAATATGCACATAACATCTGTGCAAGAGAAGGGAAACTCGTAATAAAACACTTTATCAACACGTCTAATCAGCGTGGTATAGTAGGTTAATTTCCCACTCATTGTGAAGGAGACTCGAGCCCAACTGTGGGATGTATATGAACTGTGATGAATGGATGGATTTTAAATCAACAGACCATCTATACAACAGCATATTTTTCGGCACGATAGGTTGATATGTTAACCACTACGATGTCTGCACAGACATCGTAGTGGTTAACATCATCAATTGAGATAAGAGCGGGCAAATATTGATTATTATTATTAATTCTACGAGACTATTGAAACAATCCCAATCTTACGGACTGACTAGAGTCATCCTTCATAGAGATTAGAGTTATCCGTGTGGTGACGGAGTAAGAATACAATTCACCACTCCCTGTCTTACGTCTGTCTGTGATGTCGAAGAAGACGACTAAGGGATTTAATATGCATATAACATCTGTGCAAGAGAAGGAAGATTCGAAATGAAACCCTATACCAACATGTCTGACCAGCATGGTATAGTAGCTCAAATTCCCCTTTGTGGAAGAGGCCCGAGCCTAACAGTGGCACGTATATGGACTGCGACGATGATGATGACTAATGTCATTAGAGTGACGGAGAGACTTTGGGTCACTATGTACTCTACCAATTCTTTCATTAGGAGTTCTCTGAGGAACTGTTTGACTTGGTACCACCGTTACCGTTTTACCAACGTACCTACCTTTTGACACCGTAGCGGAGATCATCTATTTCACCTGGAAACGTTATGGCCTTCAACTGTATATTTCCAGCGATCATTTCTCTCACGTACGTGTTGCAGGCTCTGGAATGAACTACCTGCTGCTGTGTTTCCCGAGCGCTTTGATATGTCCTTCTTTAAACGAGGTTTAAGAAAAAGATATTCTTCACAGTAGACAACGGCCTAGCTGTGCAGAGGTCCATGTCCGGCAGCGTCACTTACCATCAGGTGTGCTGCTTGCTCGTTTGCCAACATAGCCAATAAATGATAACAAGCTAGGCTCTTGGTACAGCTAATAAAACTTAAAATTAATTAATCATTAGCCTAATATAGAATGTAATTGATCAAGACTTTGGCATTTTAATTCAAAATCAAATTGCATTATACTTTGTAATGTTGATAAACCTTGTGTAGGCGGTTATAATGTCAAGGATCCATTAATTTAGTCACCTTATACAAATGCAGGCAAAGTTTGTGTAGTTATTGTTTTAAAGGTCGTCATCTTTATCTATTTTTTCCATGCATCCGGGAGCGCCTGGAGAAGGTGTGGCTAGAGGTTGACCACTTCGTGGTCCAATTTTTAACTGGCCATGGCAACTTTAAAAGTAAATTATTTTCTTTTAAACTCGTACCATCACCATTATGTCAATGTTCCACATCTGACCACGAGTATGAACAATCAGCACATCACATTCTCTGGAAGTGCGATCTCTGGCAAAACGAACGTAACCTTATGTTAAACAGTTTGCAAGTCACCTGTGGGGTAGTATACCATACGGACCTTGTAGCAACTCGAGAAAATTTCCGTGCGTTCATTCGTTTCTGCCCTACTGTAGCAATCAATCTTAACGCTCACATATAGGCCCCGTTAAGCTCTTCCGTATCCGTGGTGCCGTACTGCTGCGCTATCGTAGCTGTACACCTTTTTACTTATTGGCTGACTAGTCATTTTGTTTTCCTGTCTCCCGCTTTACCTAGGAGGGAAGTGGAATCTCTCTTTCCAACTCCTCCTCTTTAATCTTTTCTAATTAAATTTGTTGTGGGTCCCAAGACAATTAAAATCATATCCCGGGACTGCCTGAGGGTCAAACCTCGGTGTCATTTATGGAGACCATTGTGGATCCTGGCTTACAGGAGTTACAATGGTGGGAATGTGTGGTGGGATTGGTTCCAAAAAAAACCCTTGTCATACGTGTTGGTATTTAGTTGGGCTCAATGCAGGCACCGTCCGCTCCTTCCGGGGTGACGAAAGGGCGGAGCGCGGCCCCAAAACCCACCGCCTTCCATTCCCTTCGGCATTCGGCCGACCAACACCAAATTTCTTGTCGTCCGTAGTCAACCCTGCAGGAAGCGTGCTGGTATAGGGTTTCAGTCCAAATGTTCCTTCTCTAGCATATGCTAGAGCTCATTATATGCATATTTAATCCCTTAGTCGTCTTTTAGGATACCCACGGGTAAGAGAGGGTGATGAATTGTATTCTTACTTCGTCATCAAACGAAATTTTACTTCAACACTACATGAAAACTTATCATATTAAAATAAAAAAACGGAAGCTTTTAAATTTTTCTATAAAAAGTTTATTTACGCAACGTTTTCTCATTTTTATTAAAACTAAAGATAATCGTCACCTCCGCTGGCAACATTATGCCGGTGTGCTTGTAATAATTAAATATTTTCATAACACGACAACACTGGCCACCGCCTATAAATCACCGCAGATTGTGCGTTCACGTTCTTTAAATTAATACGTCACAAACATATACCATTTTAACACGATTTTATTAGTTTCATTTGTACGTATGTATCTATGTATATAACGGAATCTTTGAACGCCATTTTGCCCCACTAGTACAGTCATTTGGTTGAAAAAAATAGAGGTTCCCTGGAAAGGTTTCCGGGAGTTTTGAAAATTGGCAATTTTGTAGATTTTGACGTGCTCTTTCCGAATTCAAGTTTGCCACCTCGTATCTTTGCCGCTCGCGCCGCCATATTGGAAAAATGGCCCTTAAAAGAGGTTTTTTGATAATAACTCCTCTCCCACGCATTTTACAGGAAAACATTTTTATACAAAATAATTGTAGAGGAAATTTCCTACAATTTATATCTTAACCTTTTTTTCGTAGAATCAATAGTTTAGTCTGGCAGACTTTTTTGGAGGCAGCAGCGCAGGTCCTGTTCAAGAAAAGAGGAAAGCTGTCTAAAAAAAGAATGAACATATTGAAGTGTGATCAGGACACACTTGGATAATAGGGCACATATGACCTTGACAAAGAACATTTTTTTAATCACAATAAACGAAGAAAGTAAATAGCTAAATTTAGGATCATGAAAATCGAACACTTTACAGCGTTTATGGTCATTGACTAAGACGTCTCACGTCCAACAAGTCATCGTTATTATATATATCTCGTTAGAGAAATAGTTATTTAATTTTGACTCACAAATTCTCGTGGGCACAATTTTCAGGCTTATTATCTACACTACTACGTAAACATACATACAAATCTCTCCTCTTTATAATATCTATATATTATAAACAGGAGAGATTTGTATGTATGTTTGTAACGAATTGGCTCCTAAATTACTGGACCGATTTCATAAATTTTTTCACCAATGGAAAGCTATAATATCAGGGAGTAACATAGCTGATATTTTATTTCTGTATTCCCACGGGAACAGGAACTATGTGGGTAAGACGACTGAAACCGAAGCGAAGCGAGGGCGAGTGGATATTATCCAATAAAAAAGAAAAGCTTCGTGATATGTAGCATAATGGAAACGTACAATTTCATAAGGGGGTAAATTCATAATGTTACAAGTTACTTGTAAGCCCCGACCGCCATTATATCGAACAATATAACCACAGACTAAAATATTCTAAATATTTCATAGCAATTTGTCAACGTCTCTTAAAAATCATTTAATATCATGATACGAAGATTTCATTCATTTTTTTTCTCATCTTTATAATGTTTTGACAGATATTAAATTTGGGAGTATGGATATAATAATAATTATCTCTACGTTATAGGTCATATTGTATGGTAGAGGCTACGAATATTATCAATCCTTACACTGGTCGTAGGTGTCGTAAAGGATGACTAAGAGTTATACATCGACCTGGGCCAATTCCATCGGATGAAGTCTAGTCAACAATTACATTCTCAAATAGAGTGAATGTCAGGCAGGCGACCGATCGATCAATCGATCGATAATGGACTTGGCGTTCTCTAGCCCCAATGTTGCAGCACGCGTAAGGAGCTGGTGCGTCCAGGAGTAGGTCGAGAACCTATCCAACAGGTACATTCGGATACAGGTCTCCCGGACCCTCCGGCAGCCAAGCAGGGTTCACAAAGCGGGCGAGGCTCCCACGTTTCTGCGGTGGGCTGTGGGTCGAATGGATCGGGACCTATTGGCGGAGGCAGCCATCGTGTACTCGTGGCTGTCTTCAACGGCACAGGCGGACCGGGTAGATGCCGAGGTTGGCGGCATTTGCTGTGCGTTAATGCAGATTTGCAATGCGGCCATGCCCCGTGTGCGGTTCTCCCCCCAAAGAGGGCGGTCTCTAGGCCGCGTGCGTATGCGCCTGGAGGGCCGTAGCCGGCGGCACTATCGCGACGCGGAGCGGTAGGGCCAGCTGTACGAGGCTTACCGCAGTGTGTGGTCTGCTTTCAGGCTGGCCATCCATCTCGCCAAAGACATCAGTCGACAGGAGATGCTGGACAGTCTCCAGCGTGACCCCTGGGGTTGCCCGTATCGCGTGGCGCTGAGTAAGCTCCGATTTCTTGTCCGATAATTATGTTTGTAAAGATCCCCACAATACAAGGATCATTTTCTAAGGTTGTTTTTTTTAAAAAAACCTTAGTATTGTTTATAATATCTACAGGCAAGATAGGGTGTGGTGAATTGTTTACTTACTCCGTGACCACACGGAAAATTCTTAAAATAAATTCTAAATAAATAATAGCACTTATTTACGAAGACAGCGTTCTCAGTGGTCAAGATAGTTGCTATCATATTTATCAATGTATAATATAGCGATCTAAATGTGTGTATAAAAGCGATTAAACATGTGTATTATGTGTGTGTGTGTTTGTATGTGTATAATGCATATCGTGTGTACATATATTAAAATTATACTGTCGTCGCATTGTGTTGGCTCCGGCGTACCGCTGTGCGATATGAGACTGATGTTGGCTAGGGCTGTCACATAATACATTTTAATAAACACTTCGCACACCCGTATGATGACGTAGTAAGAATATAATATACCACCAACTTTCTTGATTGTGAGTATCGTAAAAAAAAGAAAGAAATGTATTTATTTTGTGCCACAGAGGAGAGACGTTGGGAATACACAGAAAAAAACCTTACTATAAATGAAAAACACATAAAATCTATAAACTAAATAAGGAGGCATAATAATTGCGATCGAGTGAACGTCTCAGCTGCGGCAGAAAAAGGATAACTGCTCAGCAATTGTTGTGATGTCAATGTAACACCACAACGCTGATTTTCAGCAATGTCCCTTTTTTATTCTTTCGACGTCAAACATCGAAGCCACCAAGTGGTGGCGCATTAGAAAGAGAAAATTGGCATAAAATAAACATAGAATATATATATATATAAAAGAGAAAAAAAGTCTCACTTTTACATACATAGGTAGTTACACAATTCACGACAGTACAGTTAAACTACAAAAGATGTCTAAGTCTACGACGACTAAGGAATTATGCTAAGCAGATAACATATATTCAAGTGAAGGAGAACTAAAAATAAAACGCTATGTCAACACGTCTGACCATTGCAGATGGAATGGAGTGGAAGAGACTTGAGGCTACCAGTGGTACTGTTATACCAGCGATAATGATTATGATGAAACACTTTTAAAACGTTTCCATGTGGTGACGTAGACGTGACTGGTAGGGACGCTGAAAGTTGGTCGACACAAAGCCTGGCATATCCTGTCTTCTGATAGAGATGGGCATAAATATTGCACTTTTCTTCGCAAAAAATAAGGTCTATATTAAACCCTTATTCGCTCTTACAACATCCTCATAGGGCTTATACCATAACTACATTGAAAACATCCATTTTATCTAGAAAATAAAAAATATGTGTGTTGATGGAGTAAGAATACAATTCACCGCTCCCTATCTTGCCCGTGGATTTTTAATATGCACATAAGATCTGTGCAGGAGATGGTATACTCGAAATGAAACCCTATATCAACATGTCTGACGTCGAGCAGTGAAGGTACCCGAAAGGGTATTCCGTCGGGCCGATTACTGACGACAAGTCACCCTGCTCCGGTGGTCGACCTAACAACAAGGCGACGTGGGTACGGGTGGGTTATGGGCCCGCGCGCTGTCATTTCGTCGTGGACCGTAGCCCACCCATAAAAAAAATATCAACATGTCTGACCAAGTATGGTATAGTAGGTTAAAAACCCTCTCATTGTAGAGGAGGCTCGAGCCCAGCAGTAGCACGGCAATGAGCTGTGATAACAATTATGATGAAATACTTTTAAAACTGAATCGTCTTGAGAATGTGTCTTGAAGTTCTGGAGTCTGGTTATAACATAGAGGAGTTTGAAAACTCTCTTATATCCAATTCTGCCTTGATCCTTTAACATATTCTTTCCTTTTTTATGGTATGCGGTATATTAATTAACCATGGGAAAGTATGAGTTCGCTCTTCTTTCCCCTTCATTTAAAAATAAACTCTTAGGGTTTACACCCCATATAACACGGTAGGGTTCAGCTGTATATAAGTAATCCAACCAAGTTGTGAGCCTAACTCATCATCTCAGCTCATATATACCCCAGCACTCCTCGCACCACTCCGTCCGGGGCGACAGAGGGGCGTAAGCACACACACCCACAACCCACCCGAACACCACGTCGCCTTCGTCGTTGGGCCGACCACTGGAGCGGCCCGACGGAATACCCACTATTTGGGGTACCCTCCCACCCCACTACTGGGCTAAAGCCTCCTCTACAATAAGAGGGAAACTGACCTACTATACAACGCTGGTCAGACGGGTTGGTATAGGGTTTAATTTCGAATTTTAGTTATCTTGCATTTATGTTATCTTCATGTTACAATTCCTTAGTGGTCTTTTATTAATGGTAGGACCACACTGTTGACAGTTATCTGTCTACAGCTCCTAGCTGGTTCACCCGGGGTAGTACCACACTCTTGCAGAAAATAGACGTCTGAAGAGTAGCAATTTGTTACTACGCTTCGTTCGGTGAGCGAGAGAGCCAGAAGCCCAACATTCTGAGGGTGTTTGCGTGTGATGAGTTTTGTTGATATCTTTGGTTTCACCGAAACTCATTGCACGCATTCACACTCCCTTAACTTTCTTCACAGTAAGCCGCTGCCTAGCAAACAACACTTACCATCTTATGTTTGCTCGTTTGCTACCGTTTACAATAAATGAAAAAAAATCGGCCAAGTGCGAGTCGGACTCGCCCACGAAGGGTTCCGTATCATTGACTAGGTAAACAAATGCTTCCCTAATGCCATTATCAATATTGAGCAAAAAAATCAAGTTTGTTGTATGGGAGCCCCCCTTAAATATATATTTTATTTTTAGTATTTGTTGTTATAGCGGCAATAGAAATCAACTGTGAAAATTTCAACTGTCTAGCTATCACCGTTCTTGAGATACAGCCTGGTGACAGACGGACGGACGCACGGACGGACAGCGAAGTCTCAGTAATAAGGTCCCGTTTTTACCCTTTGGGTACGGAACCCTAAAAAAACGACACCCATGGGCAACAAAGAGGGTGTTGAATGGTATTCTTTCTCTTCACCGCCAAGAAATACGCTTCCTTAGTGACAGCCCTAAAATATTTGCGGTGGCTACCCGTGTATGTTGTATTTTTATATTATTTTGTTCGAATTTCATTGTTTTTTTTTTATACTTTTTTTAACAGTACTTATCTGTTTCGGACGCCTTTTTTATGATACAATACGGTAAGCTTATTTTTTATTCAAATAATGGTATACTATCTTGAAACAAGTTTGTTCTTGGTTCTCAATTTTATTCTTGATTTTTCGTATTATCTGTATGCACTTGTGTTAGCTGAATTATGCACCTACTGCTTTGTGTAAAAGAAAAAGAGAAAAAGAGAGGTTACAGATGGTGGCCGCAGGCGCATTGCGCAGCGCACTAATCGAAAGCTTTCAAAAATTAAAAAAAAACCGACTTTAACTGTTTTCTCATGGATTCCATTATCAGAACTGGACCAAATTGAAATGGAATCACATGGAAAGCTCCAGCTTTCAAATAAAAAAGAATGAAAAAAATCCGTTCCCTCAGTCGAAATGTCTGAGGTAATAAACACAAATAAAATATTAATTGAAAAAAAAAAAACAGCTTTAATTTAAATACTTTAAAACGAAGAGAAAAGATTGTTCAACTGAGTCCAAACTCGACGGTTTTATCTTGTTTAGTTTAGGAGTTCCTATCGCCACCTTCCAATGCCATCTTGAGACCAGCTTCATCATCATCATCATCATTTCAGCCTATTGCCGTCCACTGCTGGACGTAGGCCTCCCTCATGTTACGCAACAATGTGCGATCCTGTGCCGCCTGCATCCAACGACGCCCAGCAACTTTCACTAGGTCATCGGTCCATCTAGTCGTCCTACACTGCGTCGTCCGATACGTGGTCGCCACTTAAGAACCTTTCTTCCCCAGCGGTAGTCAGTTCGTCGAGCGATGTGGCCTACCCATTGCCATTTCAGCGTGCTAATTATTCGTGATATGTCAGTTACAGCTGTTCTTCTGCGGATTTCCGTATTCCGGATTCTATCTCGCAGAGAAATCCTGAGCATAGCCCGCTCCATAGCACCCTGAGCGACTTTGAGCCTTGTTATGAGGCCTACATTTAGGGACCACGTTTCCGTGCCGTAAGTCATCACTGGTAACACACACTGGTCGTAGAGCTGTGTTTTCAGACACTGAGGTATGTTGGACGAGAAGATCCTCTTAAGTTTCCCGAACGCTGCCCAACCGAGTCGGATTCGTCGGCTGATCTCTTTCTCGAAATTGGATCTACCCAACTGGACTGTTTGTCCTAGGTAAACATAGTGATCGACAACTTCGAGAATCGCATTGCCAACTAGGACCAGTACAGGAATGACATGGACATTTAACATGACTTTCGTCTTGTCCATGTTCATTCGTAAACCCACTAGTTGGGATACCCTGCTGAGATCATTGAGCATTGTGCCAAAGTTCTCCATGGATTCTACCATAACGACGATATCGTCTGCAAATCGAAGATGAGTGATGTATTCACCGTTAATGTTGATGCCGAGTCCAGCTTCATGGTATCATATTATTGCATTGTTACGAAAGTTGCGTAAGTAAACCAAATTTCCAAACCAAAGTGGTTATAATTTAACTCGCAAGATTGGTCCCGTACTAACATACTAACAGGGCAAGTTAAATAATAAAATAAAATAAAAAAAAGCTTTTAAAAATATACATTCGTATTCAGAACCTCCTCCTGTTTTGAATCCGGTTAAAAATAAAAATCTTTTGCCATGTATGTCATGATAAGACAATGGTTTAAATTAGTAATTGGAACTGATAGGTAGACTTGCGATTGTTTTCAAGAAGATTCCTTTTACTATTTTTTTAGATTTGAAAAGAACAACGTCTGTTAGGACAGCTAGTGAGTAATATGTTAATGAACTAATTTTACGATACCATTTTTTTAACAATATTATTTAACAATAGACTAAACATATATATTTTTGCTTTTGAACATAATTTAAAATCTATTTTATGTATACTGTCGTCAGTTATAAAGGATTAAGTCTTTTTTTTTTTCTCTATGGTCAATCTTTTTTATTAGGACGGCTATAAAATTGTTTAGTAGTTAAAATATAATATTTTTATGGCAATATAACTAATTTATTTAGTTTTATAATCATTTTTGACGTTTATACGACTTTGAAATGTGACATTAAACTATTTTTAAGGATTTTCACATATTGCCTATGTTAAATAAAACTATTTTTAAAGATTTTATTACATATTACTTACTTTGGTTTTCACTATGCCGACATCTCGAATACTTTTGAGCGTTAATAGACACGGGTAAATCCAAATAATTGACATCTAAAATATGAATGGTATTTTTTCGATAATATCGTTATACAATTCACGACCCCCTATCTTGCCCGTGGATATCGTAAAAAAACGATTAAAGGATTGAATATGCATATAACATCGATGCAAGAGAAGGAAAACTCAAAATAAAATCCTATACCGACCCGTCTGACAGGCGTGGTGTCATCATCATCATCATTTCAGGCCATCGCCGTCTAATACTGGACGTAGGACTCAGTTACGTTACGCCACAGAGTGCAGTTCTGTGTCACCTGCATCCACCGACTTTCACCAGGTCATCGGTCCACCTAGTGGGGTGCGTCCTACACTGCGTCGTCCGGGTGCGAAGAACAGGTTTAACCGACATAACCCGCAAGAATCAGCACGTTGAAAAGGTAATGGGCCGGCCACATCGCTCGTTGCACCGACAACCATTGGGGAAGAAAGATTCTTGAGTGGTGACCATGAATCGGACGACGCAGCGTAGGACGACTCCCTAGGTGGACTAGGTGGTGACTAGGTGGACTGACGACATTTTCAAAGTCGCAGGGAACCCTTGGATGCAACTGGCATAGGACTGTGCCGAGTGGCATTCTCGTGAGGAGGCCTATGTCCAGCAGTGGACGTCTATAGGCTGATGGATGGATGGATGGAATTGTATTCTTATTTCATCACCAAATGGACTGTACGGATGAAAATAATTACTGTACCCTAAGTGAGGAACCGTATCCCTATGGTGACGGAATGAGAATACAATTCACCACTCCTTATCTTGCCCGTGGATGTCGTAAAAGACGACTATGGGATATAATATGCATATAACATCTATTCAAGAGAAATAAACCCGAAACAAAACCCTGTACCAATATGTCTGACTAGCATGGTATAGTAAAGTCAAATTCCTTCTCTATTCTGGAGGAGGCTCGAGCCCAACAGTGGGACGTATATGAGCTGAAATGAATGATTGATGAAAGTGAAAAACCAATTAAACGGATAAAAAAAATATTCAATTTAATGAGTTGAGAGTAAAGAAAAATACAAACCTAGCATTCTTCAGACAATATGTGGATAAATAAAATAAATATTAACTCTCTTCGTGCCTTAATTTAAACTTCAACATATGGACTTTGTAATTATTTCGATTATTTCGTTACAACTTACCGTAATTGTACAATAATATGCTAAGTTTTTCAACAAATAAATAGATATTTATGGAGATGGAATAAAAATGTATGCAAACAAGTAATATGGGTACATTCAAATACTAAAGTGTTTATGATTAAATTTTCAAGTAAAAAATACACATTCTCTTATTTTTTTTTTATTGCAAACGGTGGCAAACGAGCAGCAGTATACCTAATGGCAAGTGTTGCTGCCACTCATGGACCTTTGCAAGGCCGCTGTCTACCGCGAAAAAAGTGAAGGGAGTGTGAATGCGTGCATTGAGGTTCGTTGATACTAAAGACATCATTAAAACTCACCACACACAAACACGCTCAGAAAGTTGGGCTATCGGCTCTCTCGCTCACTGAATGAAGTGCAATTAGGCTAACCACTAGTACCGAATCCTGGACGCCCGTGGCTGGGCTGACAGGCTACTCGTTCGTATACCAGTCCCTGTTGACGCCTTGGCAGCAACTAAAAACAGTGCCACCGTCTTTATTACGCATTTAGCCTCCCTGCAGGTGACGGACTATTCCCCAGCCCAGTCACCTGTGGCCTCACCTAGGGCGGTATGCTGATTTATCAATAGTTATAAATTTTTCAACATAGTGATACTAATTTTCTTAGGGATCACACAATCAATTTTTAAAAATAGCCAATTTAAAAGCGAAACCTTATTTTTTTAATCCGCCACTACATGGTGATGTAGCTGGTGCCTAAGCAGAAACGCATGTTCTCACTAAGTCATCATAAGGAACTGTCTCTACAATAACCCTATAATTAACTTCATTATTATATGATTGCGTTTGGATTTGCCTTTGGTAGCAGATAAACAAGCAACCCACCTGATGACAAATGGTAACTAATGCTCATGGATCTTTGCAATAACAAGGACCTAGAGTTTTACTAAAACTCTTGCTTACCGAGCGAATAGCTACAACAAATTGCTACTACATCTTCATCATCCATTTATTCAGCCATTCGCCGCCAATTCCTGGACATATGCCTCCCTTATATTTCGCCACAAAATGCGGTCCTGCACCGCCTACATCCAACGACGTCTAGCAACTTTCTCCAAGTCGTCAGTTCAGACTACATACAGGTTGAATTTTTGACAACGATACCAACCAAATACAAGTCAACCTCTACACAGAAAACTAACTATCAGGTCCTTTGTATTTGATGTATGACATGGTCCGCTCATGACCTTCATGGTCTGTCTTCATCGCTGTAAAGTGTACGAAACATCAGGCAATACAAATCAAATACAAACGCGATAAAATTCGTAAAAATAATTTTATTTACAATTCATAAACTTTTGTCATGGCCAGTACATTCATTGGTTCCACAGCCTTATATAGTATAGACATGCCTTTGAAGCTTACCCGTTATTTGCTATAAACTATTTGCATGCTTGGGAATGTCTATACCTTTAATTGCTATTCCAAGGCTTTATTCTCAGCTGTGAATCATTATGATTTATTCGTTTTATGGGAAAATATATTTCCGTGTGGTGACGGAGTAAGAATATAATTCATCACCCCCTTTCTTACAAATGGATGTCGTCATCTCAGGCCATATAGGTCCCCGCGGAGAGGTTAGCCTCGCGACGGCGATGGTACTCCCTTGGGGTATTCCGTCGGGTCGACCATTGAAGTCAAGGAACTCTGCACCGTTGGTCGGCCCACGATGAAGGCGACGTGCTATAAGGGTGGGCTATGGGGCCCCGCGCCGCTCCTCTGTCGCCCCGGACGGAGTCGGGGGCCGGATGCGTTGACTGTAGCCCACCCCAAAAAAAGGCCATATAGATCCCACAATTGGGTTCGGGCCTCCTCCACAGTGTGAGGAAAATTAACCTTCTATACCGCCCTGTTGTGTTGCTATAGAGTTTTATATCGAGATTTCCTTCTCTTGCGTAGATGTTATCCTTACTAATATTATAAATGCGAAAGTAAGTTTGTTTGTTTGTTTGTTTGTTTGTTACGCTTTCACGCTTAAATTACCGAACCGAGTTCAAAACTTCTTTCATCAATAGAAAGCTATAATATCAGGGTGTAACATAGGCTATATTTTATCCTAATATTCCCACGGGAACGGGAACCACGCGGGTAAAGCGACTGAAACCGAAGCGAAGCGAGGGCGGGTTGCTAGTATATAAATAAAGAACAACATTAATTCCCAGTTCTAAGTGAACGAACTTTGACTGAGATAATTAATCAATTTTATTTTATCTATTCAAAACGATACCACTAAAATGTCTTAGTTATACTTGAATATACGTAAATCTTGAATATTTGTACCGAGAAATGTATATTATATAATAGGTTATATATTTTAATAGTAATATTAGCAAAGTACCTTAATTTGCATAGGGCAGTCGAGGACAGAGAAGCTTAATTATGGTTCAAAGATTAAATTTATAGAGGCGACATTGTTTTCTACCTAAAAAATTGGTATTCCGTATGGTGACGGAGTAAGAATAGAATTCACCACTCTCTATCTTGCCCGTGGATGTCGCAAAAGACGACTAAGGGATATAATATGCTTATAACGTCTATGCAAGAAAAGGAAAACTTGAAATAAAATCCTTTACCAACCTGTCTGACTAGCGTGGTATAGTAAGTCAATTTTCCTCCTATTATGGAGGAGGCTGGAGCCCAGCAGTGAGACGTATATAAGCCGAAACGATGATGATGAAAATATTGGTTGTTTGTAAAGTCTGTTTATGGACGATGATTTCACATGATTGCGTGATAAAAAGTTGTATACTTTTATGAATTGAATTGAATTATTATCACTGAATTATCTTTATTTTGTATAATTGTGAATTATATTTTATTTCGATAAATTTACACTTATTTGTACTCGTTATTTGGTTTTATTTTTAAAAAATTATATGTATGTTCGAATTTTACATTCATAAAAAAATGTTTTGGTTTGAGATAAAGATTTGATTGCATTGGCGATCATAACACTTTCGACATTATTTAACTTTTGTAGTCTTTGCTTTGAATGAAAGAAGCTATAATAAATAGCGTGTTAAATCATTAAATGTTGATGATGCCTGGGCGTTTGGGAAAATCAAAGTTAACGCAACTTCGTCTCTATAATTATCATTTACGGCTACTTTTTTGTGTTATTCACATTTTCAATAAGGATTTTAAGTGATACCTTTAATTTAATTGTATTTATTTTGTAACAAGCAATATGTTTGATAATGTAATAAGGTCGAGGATAAAGTCTGTTAGCATATGTATAGTCTGTATAAACTTTTAATTTTAATCTCTTTGGCTGTACTAGTTGTGTCCGACTGGTTTTAATGTCATTAAAAAGGTTACATTTCAAAAAATAATCAATTTATTAAAATACTGTTTTCTGCCTAATGTTGTGTCAGTAAGAGAAGCACAAAGTTTATTTGAATATTTTCAATCAGGGAATTTTGGTGTCAAAAATTCATCCACCTTATTCTGGTCACTGTCCGCCCTGTCACTGATAAAATGGATGCCATTTTTAATAAAGATGGGTTTCAGATGGAAGCTCAAGCCCAGCAGTGGGACAAATAAGACATGATGATGATTATGATGTCCGTGTGGTGACAGAGTAATAATATTAACCACCACTCCCTATCTTGCCCGTGGATGTCGTAAAAGACGACTAAGGGATATAATATGCACATGACATCTGTGCAAGAGAAGGAAAACTCGAAATGAAACCCTATACCAACATGTCTGACCAGCATGGTATTGTAGGTCAAATTCCCTCCCATTGTAGAGGAGGCCCGAGCCCAACAGTGGGACGTATGTGGGCTGCTATGATGATGATGATTATGATTAATATAAAAATGTAAATGCCCGATAACAAGTTAACTGCTAGAGCAGGCATCACATACCTCAATCTCTCTAGAGCTTAGGTCTTAAATAAACTATTTAAATATCCATTCTATATAAATAATCTTTGATCAAATTTCGAAACAATATAACAGAAGGAAATGATACATTTATCCCTCGCTGAAATACTATTGTTGTATTCAAATGGCCAAATCTTCAGTCTTAATGCCAATATTAGTTTAATACCCTAATATTTGGCTGATAAATCTGTAGATTTCATTAATAGTTAAGAGACTATTTAGTTCACCGTGTAATGACGAAGTAGAAATACAATTTACTACTCCTCACCTCGCCCGTGGATGTCGTAAAAGACGACTATGGGATATAATTCGCATATAACATCTCAAGAAAAGAAAAACTCGAAATAAAACTCTATACAAATCTGTCTGACCAGCATGGTATAGTAAGTCAATTTCCCTTCTATTGTGGATGAGGCTCGAGCCCAACAGTGGGACGTATATAAGGTGAAATGGTGGAATATAAATACAATTCACCACACCCTACTTCACTGTTGGACACCTAGGGAAGACTAAAAGACGACTAAGGAATTTAGTAGGCTGATAACTAAAAGAAACCCAATGCCAATACTTCTGACCAGTGACTCGAGCCCAGCATATTCCAATATGAATGAGGTAGGACGATGATGATTATATTAATTACTAGCAATCCGCCCTCGTTTCGTTTCGGTTTTAGTCGTTTTACCCGCGTAGTTCCCGTTCCCGTGGGAATACCGGCATAAAATATAGCCTAGGTTACTCCCTGATAAAATAGCTTTCCATTGGTGAAAGAATTTTTAAAATCGGTCCAGCCGTTTTTAAGATTACCCGAAACAAACAGACAGACGGACAAAATTTTTTTAATCTGTATTTTAGGCATAGGTGTCATGCAAATAACCGTGTGAGCATGAATAAAGTCTATTTTGACATTACAAATAGACACTCCAATTTTATTTATTGGTATAGAATACGAAATGAAAAACAATAATTTCTGTTATTAAAAATGGTTTTCGTTTAAAAATCTGATGAAGTTTGAGTTAAATCTATTCAAATCTTAATTTATCCATCAGCTTATACAAATATACACTATATCCAGGTATCAGATATAGCTAAGTAAGAATTTTCTCTCCATGTGATAACGGAGTAAGAATACAATTTACTACCCCATCTTGTTCCTGTATGTTGTGAAAGAGGTTAAGGCATATAACGAAAATCAAAAATGCTTGGTATAGTAGGTCAATTGCCCTTCTACTGTTGTGGAGGCTAGAGCCCAGCGGATCGTAACTAAGAGATGATGATATGAAGGAAGATTTCATCATCATCGCAGCCCACATACGTCCCACTGTTTGGGTCGCGCCTCCTCCACAATGGAAGGGAGTTAGACCTACTATGGCATGCTGGTCAGACATGTTGGAATAGGGTTTCATTTAGAGTTTTCACAGCACAGATGTTATGTGCATATTATATCCCTTAGTCGTCTTTTACGACATCCACAGGCAAGATAGGGAGTGGTGAATTCACACGGAAATATATATATTATTTGCATATTATATCCCTAAGTCGTCTTTTGCGATAGCAACGAGAAAAATAGGGATGAATTAAATTCCTACACTATCACCTAAGGGCAATTACATCACCTCCTGTTACTTGAGCTAGAAATTGCCCAATATACATTAGATAAAAGATTAAAGACCTTTGCCTAGAAAAGCGTGAGATTTTTTAAATTATACAGTAATTCCTATAAAAATACTACGTTACCTCAACGAGTGGGTATACCGGTAAAGATCTAGTTATCAGCATTATTCGATAATGCTTTGAATTCTTGCGTGGGTGTAATGAGATGAAATAAAAAGCGTCAGAATGCAAGATTCCTTTGAAGACGATGAGTTTAGTGTGTACTTATTTATTAGCTGCATTGGAGCGATGTTCCAGCACCTTTGCTATTGGTACAGGAAGAGGTAGTCTATCCCCTTATTCAACTATGTAAGGGATCAATAGGCGAAGTTAACTGCAATTCTCTCGACGCAAGTACCGCAAAAAATCTAAGAAAATAATCCTTGTTCCTCCACTCCCTACCTTGCTCGAGGATGTCGTAAAAGACGACTAAGGGATATAATATGCTCATAACATCTGTGCAAGAGGAGGAAAACTAGATATGACACCCTATATCAACATGTTTGACCAGCATGGTATAGTAGGTCAAATTCCCTTCCATTGTGGATGAGGCCCGAGCCCAATAGGCTCGTAAACGTATGTGGGCTGTGATGATGATAATGAGCCGTATATGGGCTGTGATGATGATGATAATAAGGGCCCTCTTGAGGCGACCACAGAGGGTTATGGCGGTCAGGGCCATACGCGGCTACCGCACGGTGTCGACGGAGCCGGCCGGAACGCCCCCGTGGGACCTGGAGGCAGAGATGCTCGCCGACATTTATCGGCGGGTGTCGGAGACGCGCGCCCGCGGCGGTATGGTCTCCCTGCAGGAGATAACCACCTGGCGGATCGACGCCCGCCGAGGAGTCATTGCCCGTTGGGCAGTCCGGCTGGAGAGTCTTAGGTACGGTGTCACGACCGTCGAGGCCAACCGGTGCTGATGGAGTGGTTGGAGCAAACGCACGGGGTGCTTTCCTTCCGACTGGTGCAGGTGCTTACGGGGCACGGGTGTTTTGGGAAGTACCTGCACAAGAATGTCAGGAGGGAGAGCACACCGTCCTGCCACCACTGCAGTTGCGACGAGGACACGGCGCAGCACACGCTCGAGGAGTGTGCTGCCTGGGAGGGGGAACGCCGTGAACTAGTCGCGATTATCGGTGCCGACCTGGCGCTGCCGACCATTGCCAGGGAGATGCTCGTCAGTGTCAGGAACTGGGACGCGGTCGTCGCCTTTTGTGAGGCCGTAAACTCACGGAAGGAGGCGGCGGATCGTGTGCGAGTAGAGCTCCTATTCGGCGACACGTTTCGCCGCCGGCGAATCGGGCGGCGCAGGCGCGAGTATCTGCGCCTAATGCCGCCCTAGCCGAGGACGCGGGTGATCGGACCGGGGAATTCTCCGTCACCCGCAGTGTGGCTAACCGCGCGATGGCGACCGACGTCCCAGGACGTCGAGAGGCGAGGGTATTCCGTCGGCCGACCACTAACGACAAGTCATATCTGCTCCGGTGGTCAGCCCAACAGCGAGGTGACGTGGGTACGGGTGGGTTATGGGCCCGCGCGCCGTCCTTTCATCGCCCCGGACGAACTGGACCGCGCGTGCGCTTACCATAGCCCACCCATTACAAAAAAAAAGGGATATAATATGCTCATAACATCTGTGCAAGATGAGGGAAACTCGATATGACACCCTATATCAACATGTCTGACCAGCATGGTATAGTAGGTCAAATTCCCTTCCATTGTGGATGAGGCCCGAGCCCAATACTGGGACGTATGTGGGCTGTGATGATGATAATGAACCACTCGAATAAAATCTAGACTATTTCAAAAGTCTAACTTTTTTAAACTTTTTCACAAGTATGTATTTATAAACATTTTTTAATGGCGTCGAATTATTTCAACAAAGCTCATGACGTCATCTCACCTTTATTATATCAAGAATTTGCCCCTTTTATATTCAGTGTGAAGTTTATTGTGATGTTGAATGTGTACGTATGCCGATATATTATTATTATTTAGTTGTTGGAGTTAACGCGGGGAACCCGTTCTGACTTGAGCTTAGGCCGTGACCTCTACGGATGTGACTGTGATTCATCGATATCGATAGTGAAATTATTTAAATAATACCCAAGTCGTGACGGTAAATGAATAATTAAAATAAACCCCCCCCCCCCCTTCTCTCTTGACCGTGGGTGTCGTAAAAGATGAATAAGGTATTAAGTATTGTATGTAACATGTATAAAAGAGAATGAAAACTTGAAATGACATACTATATCAACACGGCTGACAAGCGTGGTATATTTTCCTCCTATTGTAGAAGAGACTCAAGCGAAATAGTGGGACGTATGGCCTGAAATAGAGATGATGATTCAAATAATTAAGACTCATAAATTATTCGTGTTCAGGTGCAAAAGAATGAAGAGTTTGAATTTGAAGTTCATGCAAAATCCACAAAAATGTGGGATCTGGTTTAATCATCTTTTGCTTGAAATTTGAGAATTATATTATGTTATTGTTTGAAGTGTATCATAGTGGAACAGTATTTATTAATCTTGATTTTTGAAGTTTATGCGAGTATTATACATTATAAATAAAACCATTCTTACAGCGTTCAAGGTTGTGAGTGGACTAAGGTGTCCCACGTTCAACCAGTGGTCATTATTACAGAGACCTCTAAAATATATTCGAATTGTTGGAAAATCAAAATCAAATACACAGGGGATAAAATAAAATTTTACCAAACTTGTTATATTTCATATAACAGAAGTCATTAAAAAAATAAATATAATAGATATACCTGCTGAGTTTTTAGTGGCAATTCTTTCCAGTAAGACTCGCGTTACGATTCTTTTATAGATTATTGGTTTAATTTAAGTTAAAATGTTAAAATTGATGTAAGTATGTAAGTACTATTATTATTACTATTACTATTACTATTACTATTACTATTACTATTACTATTACTATTACTATTACTATTACTATTACTATTACTATTACTATTACTATTACTATTACTATTACTATTACTACTACTACTACTACTACTACTATTACTATTACTATTACTATTACTATTACTATTACTATTACTATTACTATTACTATTACTATTACTATTACTATTACTATTACTATTACTATTACTATTACTATTACTATTACTATTACTATTACTATTACTATTACTATTACTATTACTATTACTATTACTATTACTATTACTATTACTATTACTATTACTATTACTATTACTATTACTATTACTATTACTATTACTATTACTATTATTATTATTACTATTATGTAAGTATGTAAGTACCCCCCGCGGGAGATTTATGTAATAAACTATTTTGAATTTGAATAATTTTAAAATAGAATGTTTTTTTTTCTACAATTACCTACATCTAGACTTAGAACAACAACTTGTGGATCGCAAAAATTACATCCAACGTAGGAATTGAAGCTAAACACTAGCTCGTTAGGTCGATGTCTTAATCATTGCGTCATCTGTATAGTCAAACTTTGTCTTGATTCAATTTAAAATATATGATAGTTTTATCTGTATAAATTTTACCATTTAGGGGAGAAATATGGTAAAGACTCATCCGAAGTCGGCTCAGATAATTACCTATATATTTCACTTCATTTAATAATTTACGTAGAATACCTTAAAATTAACTTTTATCGATAAATTATTTCGCAAACACGATCACATCACTAAAAACGCGTCACTTTCGTGTTTCATCTTTACACCTTCCATGATGCACCTCCCGATACAGGCTGTGTCTATCTTGCTCACACACGGACCTCTTGCTCACACGCTCCTTGCTGCCTTGCTGTATCTGCGCAAACTTGAATTTAACGCCATTTTCTTTGTTATTTTTTACGTATTGTCAAGTCTATTGCAAATTTTGATTTATATAGTACAGACTCAATATTGAAAGAATAGTTTGATTTTAAAGTTTTAATTTACAACCCCTTTCTCCCCTTACGACATCATCATCATCGTAGGTTGGTATTGAGTTTCATTTCGAATTTTTCTTCTCTTGTATAGATTTAATGTGCTTATATTGTATCCCTTACTCGTCTTTTACGACATCCACGGGCAAGATAGGGAGTGGTGAATTGTATTCGTACTCCGTCATCACACGAAAAAGAGATTTATTAGTCAGTGCCAAATGCTGTCGTTAAAAAAATGGTAAATTACAGAGACGGTAAGCCGATAATTCCGTAAAAAATTTCGGTTAATTTATTTAGACAGGCGCTAAAGTCGGCGTTCGAGTTGATACGTTGACTGTTAATAAGTATACATTAACATCGCGATATATTATTTTGAATTTTAAAACGATTGTTATAATCTTCGTGAAATACTTGTCAGAAATAATAAGTGATGAAATTCATTTGATTATGACCAAAATAATATTTTCGAACCAGAATTTATACATTAACATGTTAAACGCCGCCCCTATGTTTCATTTTTCCATTTGGACTATGGGGGACACCATGTAGTCGACATACAGTTGTTCCGTTGGAACCGTGGGGGACAACCATATATTATGATCGCGTTCAAATATCTAAAAAAAGTAAAAAGGAATTATCCTCGAAATCATTCGCATAGCCACCTACCAGTTCCAATTATTAATCCATACTCATATCGATCGGAATAGCCACAAAAAATCATCAATATCGGTACAGTCTTAGGAGTACAATTACAAACAGACTAACAGAAGATTTATATATATAAAGATATCATCGTATAGTGGCGGAGTAATCACTACAGTATATGATAAACGGGTGACCGGACCGGGGAAAATTAGTCCGGCGCCCGGGGAGAGGCTAGCCTCGCGACGGCGATCGGCGTCCTGGAGAGGGTACTGCATCAGGGTATTGCATTGGGCCGACCACTGAAGTCAAGGAACTCTGCACCGGTAATCGGCTAAACGACGAAGGCGACGTGCTATAGGGTGGGTTACGGGGCCGCGCGCCGCCCCTCTGTCGCCCCGAACGGAGAAGGGCGGCTGGTGCGCTAATCACAAAAAAAAAGTATATGGTAAATAAAACCTAGTTTTGTTCTAGCGTCGTATTTTTGAAAACATCGGCTTAAACCGGCACATAGTATATGTATGTGCCCTTAGAATTTAAGTTACAACGACCTTTTCGCATTTTTCCGCGATGAATTGTAACATTTCAAGATTATTAATCAAATATCACATTTGTATAATCACCGTGAATTACTTGAAGGGATATGTCAGAACGAATTACTTATGAAATGCGGCCAAGGAGTTTAATATTATGCACTGGTGGCTTAGTGGTTAAAATATCGACCTAACGTGCCAGTGGTCAAACCCTAAGCAGATCAACACTGTACGATCCAGAAATTGTTGTTCTGAGACTAGATGTAATTTGTATCCGTTAATTATATGTTTGTAAAGTCTCCCGCAACACAAGGATTATATACTTAGTGCAGTAGTGGAAAACTATAATATCAGGGCGTAACATAGGCTATATTTTATTCCGGTATTCCCAAGGGAACGGGAACTACGCGGGTAAGGCGACTAAAACCGAAGCGAAGTGAGAGCGGGTTGCTAGTAAGAAATATTGTAGGGATTTAAGTATGAAGCTCCTGAGCCAAGTGCGTTCATCGATCTATCAACCAAGTCCGCTGTGAGATATCATCGTCATCTCAGCCCATATACGCCCCTATTGGGCTCAGCCTCCTTCATTATTAAAAAAAATTTACCTACTATACCACGCTGGTCAGACGTGTTGGTGTTGTTTCTTTCGCATTTTCCTTTATTTAGTTTTTTATATCGCTTAGTTTTCTTATACGGCACCCACAGGCAAAATAGGTGGTGATGAATTCTATTCCGTTCCCACACGGGGAGAGGAAAGGAGATAATATTGGACTTCCCTTTTTTTAGGAGACATTGTGCAAGAGAAAGAAAACACGAAATCAAACCCTATATCCGTCTGACCGGCGTGGTATAGTAGGTCAATCTCTGTCCCATTGTCTAAGAAGCTTGAGCTCAGTGAAACGTATAAGAACTGTAATTATGAAGATTTCCTTCGTAATCATCATCATTTCAGCTTACGTCCCACTGTTGGACTCGAGAATCTTCCACAAGAGGAGGGCAAGAATTCCACAAGAGGCAATTGACCTTATTGGACCATGCTGGTCAGACAGGTTGGTATAGGGTTTTATTTAGAGTATTCCTTCTCTTGCATAGACGTCATATCCGTACCTATTATATCCCTTAGTCGTCTTTTACGACATCCACGAGCAAGATAGGGTGAATTGTATTCTGGTATGCTATGAGGTATAGTGGTGAATTGTATTCTTATTCCGTCACCACACGGACAACAATCGAAATATACCATCCATATTTTTATGTCAATTTCTTTGAATTTTATCCATGACTGTATACGCTCAAAGTTCCGTTTAAATAGTTCCCGGTCCCGTGAGAATACCGTGAAAAAATATAGCCTGAGTTACTCCCTGATATTATAGCTTTCCATTGGTGAAAGAATTTTTTAAATCTGTTCGATGGTTTAAGCGTGGAAGCGTAATAAACAAACTAATAAACTTCGCCTTATAAATGCGAATAAATTAGTAAGGATGGCACAGTGAAAACTAAAATAGGTAATATGTGGTATAATCCTTAAAAATAGTTTAATGGCACATCTCAAAGTCGTATAAACGTCAAAAATTATTATAAAACTAAATAAATTAGATATATTGCCATAAAAATAATATATTTTAACTACCAAACAATTTTATAGCCGTCCTAATAAAAAAAGATTGACCATAGAGAAAAAAAACTTAATCCTTTATAACTGACGACAGTATACATAAAATAGATAAATTTAATTTATGTTCAAACATAAAAATATATATGTTTAGTCTATTGTTAAATAATATTGTTAAAAAATGTTATCTTTAAGTTAGATAATTTACATATTATTATCAGAATATTGTCCTACTTATTTAATGGCAATGAGCTACAATAATATGAGCTATTGGTGCCAGTGTCGAGTTATTATATTGATTATTCACGTCTTTAGTCTTAGTCTTTCAGTCAGTCGTTAGCATGATTTGGTGCTGATATCCAAATCATGCCTTCTCTGGGAATTTTGGTTGAATATCAAAATGCACGCAATTCACTATTACATCATATCCACTACATTTCAGAATTTTATCTGCATTATATTACATAAAATATCAGCAAAATTATTCAATATAACACTTCAAAACAGTAAAATAATGAAGAAATATAAAAGCGCTACGTGACATTTTGACATTCGTGTCAAAAATCCCTACTTCCTATATTGAAAATTTAGTGGAAGGACCACACTATTGACAGTTATCTGTCTGCAGCCGCGGATTTGTCCGCAGTAGTACCACACTGAGCAGAAAATCGACGTCTGAATAGTAGCAATTTGCTACTGCACTTCGTTCGGTGAGCGAGAGAGCTGGAAGCCCAAATTTCTAAGGGTATTTGCGTGTGGTAGGTTTAGATGATGTCTTTAGTTTCACCGTACCTCATTGCACGGATTCATATACCATTTACTCTCTTCACGGTAGGCAGCGGCCTTGCAAAGGTCCATAAGCGACCGCAACACTTACCATCAGGTGTACAATATTTTTTTTTTGGGACTAATCCCACCACACATTCCCACCATTGTAACGCCTGTAAGCCAGGATCCACAATGGTCTTCATAAATGACACCGAGGTTTGACCCTCAGGCAGTCCCGGGATATGGTTTTAATTGTCTTGGGACCCGCAACAAATTTAATTAGAAAAGATTAAAGAGGAGAAGTTGGAAAGAGAGATTCCACTTCCCTCCTAGGCAAAGCGGGAGACAGGAAAACAAAATGACTAGTCAGCCAATAAGTAAAAAGGTGTACAGGTACGATAGCGCAGCAGTACGGCACCACGGATACGGAAGAGCTTAACGGGGCCTATATGTGAGCGTTAAGCCCAATTTTCTGAGGGTGTTTGCGTGTGGAGGGTTTTGGTGGTGCCCTTGGTATCACCGAGCCTCAATGCACGCATTCACACTCCCTTCAATTTCTTCACGGTAGGCAGCGGCCTTGTAGAGGTCCATGAGTGGCGGCGACGCTTGCCATCAGGTGTGCTGTTTGCTCGTTTGCCACCGTTTGCAATAAAAAAAAAATAAGATTGATTGCTACAGTAGGTATGGCAGAAACGCATGAACGCACGCATCAGGTGTAGAATATGCTCGATTGCCAATGTTTGTAACTAAAAAAAAACTGTCTACATGCCCTCACTCTCTGGTCGGTCCAGCCGTTTGGAAGATTACCCGAATCATATAGAAAGACTAAATTTTTTTTGAAACTGTTTTTTAAATATCGTTCAAATAACCAAATAAATCTCGAGAATTAAAAAAATCTGCTATTTTAATATTACAAACAGACACTTCAATTTTAAAACTACACAGATGGCGCACTGGTTAAGATACCACCGTGCAAGTGTCATAGATTTGAATCCCACGCAGGACAACATTTTGTGCGATTCACAAATTGTTGTTTTAAGACTGGATGTAATTTGTGTCCGTTAAATATAAAAGTTTGTAAAGGCCGCCGCAACACAAACATTTTGTCCTTAACGCATGGTGTTATCTTTTAAAAATAAAATTATAATAAAAAAAAAATAAAAACAAGCTTTTATTTAAATGCTCTAAAACGAAGAAAACTTGTCAAAACTATTCAAACGAGTCCAAAGTTGTTTAGTTAAGGAGTTCCTATGGCCACCTTCCAACGCCATCTTGAAACCCAAGCATCATGTAGCACAAGAGTGCTTGTCAAGACTATTCAAACGAGTCCAAACTTGACGGTTTTATCTTGTCCAGTTTAGGAGTTCCTACAGCCACCTTCCGACTCTATCTTGAGAACAGCTTCATGGTACGATATTATTGTATTGTCACCGAAGTTACGCAAGTAAACCAAATTTCAACCTAATCTAACGACAAGAAGTGGTTCTAATTTAAACTCGCAAGATTTGTCCCATACCAACAGGGTAAATTAAATAAAAGCTTATAAAAAATAGTATAGATTACACATATCGATCAAATAAATCGTCTTTGGATGAAAGCGATGCAGGACCGCACTTTGCGGGGAAACATGAGGAATGCGTCTACGTCCAGCAGTGGACGGCGATAGATTGAAACGACGGTGATGATATCGATCATCAGAAATCACAGGTAATTTAAAAAAAAGACGGATGAATGGACAAACTGTATTCATTTAGGCGTATAACCGAAGTGATAGGTTTACTTTAATTTGGATACAGAACCCTAAATACATTTATAAGATCCTCGTTGTCAGGATATGTCAGTGCGACTCAGTGACGAAATTCTTTCAAGGCGAATTAAATTAAAACTGCTTTTACGTATTTTATCGCGTTTGTATTTGATTTATGATTGCCTGACGTTTCGAACACTTACAGCATTCATGGTCATGGGCAAACAGGCGGATGGGCGGCAGTGTTGTTATGTTTGACATGGTTCGAACATAGAAAAGGAGATATGACACGCATATCTTTATATACAAATTTCCTGTGTACGTGTGTATGCCACTGAAGTCCTCCTAAACGGCTAGCCCGATGTTGATGAAATTTTTTGTGTGTGTTCAAGGGGATTCGAGAATATTTTAGATTCACAATTTACCCGGTAGGTGGCGCTGCTATCGATTTCCATTTACTATTATTTTTGATTTAAATAGAACAACGTCTGCTGGGTCAGCTAGTAATATATATGCTTCGGCAAGTACCTGCACAAGATTGTCAGAAGGGAGAGCACATCGGCCTGCCACCACTGCGATTGCGACGAGGACACGGCGCAGCACACACTCGAGATGTGTGCCGCGTGGGCTGAGCAGCGCCGTGATCTCGTCGCAATCATCGATGCCGACCTGGCGCTGCCGACCATCGCCAGGAAGATGCTCGGCAGCATCAGGAACTGGGACGCAGTGGCCGCCTTTTGCGAGGCAGTCGTCTCGCGGAAGGAGGCGGCGGAGCACGTGCGGAGGGAGCGCCTCCACAACGACGCAATCCGCCGTCGGCAACTCGTGCAGCGCAGGCGCGAGTATCTGCGCCTAATGCCGCCCTAGCCGAGGCCGCGGGTGACAGGTCCGGGGATTTAGTCCGTCACCCGCAGAGAGGCTGACCGTGCGACGGCGACCAACGTCCCCGAGCGGAACGTCGAGAGAAGAGGGTACTCCACGACCGGGGTATTCCGTCGGGCCGACCACTGACGACAAGTCATCCTGTTCCGGTGGTCGGCCCAACGACGAAGGTGACGTGGGTACGGGTGGGTTATGGGCCCACGCGCCGTTCTTTCGTCGCCCCGGAGGGAACGGACCGCGTGTGCGCTTACCATAGCTCACCCATAAAAAAAATACCAACACGCCTGACAGCGTTGCATAATAGGTCAATTTGCCTCCCATAATGGAGGTGGCCCGAGCTCAATAGTGGGGACATTAGTTGGGCTGAGATGAACATCCAACTCGGCAATAGTTCTCAGGTCTCAGGTCAGGTCAGTCCCCAGGATTAACGGTCTTATATTTTTGCTACTCAACTAAAAACAGCCATCGAATATTAAAATACTACACATTTTCGATACCGAAAATTGCTGTAAGTTCAAAACGGCTATGAAACCTTTAGTTATAAATTAACACCGTACAATACGCTGACATTAAAGATTTTGCACAGCTATTACCTACCTAGGGTGAGCATACCAATTAACAGATTTAATGAAAATATTTATTTTAACGTTGTGGTATAAATGTAGATGTTGTGATAAGGATTGAGAAAGGTATGTTAAGTTTGTTCGGCCATGTAGAGAGAATGAATGAAAGGAGACTAACAAGGAGAATTTATAAGGCGAATATGAACGGCAGTGTTGGAAGGAGTAGACCAAGGCGGACGTTCCACAATCAAATCGGGTACGTTCTTAAAAAAAGCCAGGTTAGGAGTACCCTGAACTGAAGAACATGTATGAGGAGATTAATGAATGTGGAGGAGGCGAAAGTGGTATGTCAAGATCGTAGCGGGTGGCAGTAAGTGGTCTCTGCCTACCCCTATGGGAAAGGCGTGAGTATATGTATGTATCGACCGCAGCCCACCCAAAAAAAAAAGTATATGTACGTATGTAATAGTGAATATACGCATGTTTTTTGCATATTCGCATTTGCATTCGCATTCGCGAAATTATTGCGAATGTTTATGCGAATATTTTTGAGTGTATAATTTTTTTAAGTAGGTAATAATAGTTGGTTAATATAAGAAAATCCAATTCCATTAATTTCTGATGTTTTTAATGTAATAAAAATAACTTAACCTCGTAATCACATTATCGGTCTTCACTTTATCAATTGGTATCCTTTATTTATTTAACTTTAGGCAATGAAACATAACTATCAAACTTATAACAATTTAAAAAACAAAACTATATACTAAATGGCCTAAATGCAATGTAATCAAACAAAAATAATCTTCTATGAATTTTTACCAAAGTTTAGTGTTATAATTATCTTCTTGAACAAAACTAAAAATAATAATCTACAAATACTTCTACAATTAATATTTATTTAACTTTGGGCAATTAATATTTATTTAACTTTAGGCTTCACCTAACAATCAAATTGTCATAAGAATTTAACAAACAAAACTATGTAGTAAATAGCCTAAATGCATTGCATTTACATTGGTAAACAAAATAATCTTCTATGATTTTTTACTATAATTTAAATCAAATAAAAGCTTAATATGAGTTGCTGTCATCACAATCACAAAGTGTTTATAGTATATCTATATTATATAGTTTATAGTATTTATAGTATAAATATAATCATTTTACATAAGAGTTAACAGTTAACACTTTAGGCAAACAAGAATAAAATTAAGTCTTTTACTTCAATAAAGCTAAAAAATGTAATTGTTATTAGAACTTGTGACACAAAATTTTAATGCGATTGAAACTAATAAAATTAAATTCTTCTATTAAACTTTTCTCAGTCTTTAGATATATTTTTAATATTTAAATTATCAAACAAAAATTATATTCTTCTACAATAGACCATTAAATAGTCTAACTCTAAACAAACAAAAAAATAGATTCTCAAAAAAAATATTTATCTCCCTTAAAAAAATAACAGTTAATTATATATATTTTTCATATTAATAATTGAACTTCAGTAAGGGAACTTCATTAAACTTTAAAAATAGTAGGTTTGATGCCTTGTCTGCTTCAAGTCTGTTTCGATGTGGCGTGTAAATAAGTCCAGCACAACTAAATATGCGCTCGCTGGGGACACTCGTTGGTGGTGTAACTAAATAATGCCGAACTTTTTTTTTAGGGGTGGGCTGCGGTCGGCGCGCTCCTCGCACCACTCCGTCCGGGGCGACAGAGAGGCGTAAGCACGCACACCCACAACCCACCCACGATGCACGTCATCTTCGTCGTTAGGCCGACCACCAGAGCAGGATTACTTGTCATCAGTGGATGGCCCGACGGAATACCCCCTACTTGGGGTACCCTGCCATCGACCGACCTCACGCGGTCGGCCTCTCGGCAGGTGACGGACTAATCCCCGGTCACGTCACCCGCGGCCTCGGCTAGGGAGGCATGAGGCGCAAATACTCGCGCCTACGCCGCCCCAGTCGTCGGCGGCGGATTGCCTCATCGAGGCTGCGCTCCTCGCGCAGGCGATCCGCCGCCTCCTTCTCTGAGATCACTGTCTCGCAGAAGGCTGCGACCGCGTCCCAATTACTGACGCTGCCAACCATCGCCCTGGCGATAGTCGGCAGCGTCAGGTCGGCACCGATGATTGCGACGAGTTCACGGCGCTGCTCTGCCCAAGCGGCGCCGATCTCGAGCGTATGCCGCGCCGTGTTCTCGTCGCAATCGCAGTGGTGGCAGGACGGTGTACTCTCCCTCCTAACGACCTTGTGCAGGTACTTGGCGAAGCACTCGTGCCCCATAAATACCTGCACTAGTCGGAAGGAGAGCACCCCGTGCCGCCTTTCCAACCACTGCATCAGCATCGGCCGGAAGGCCTCCACGGTTCGCACCCCGAACCGATGCCTCTCCAGCCGGACTGCCCAACGGGCAATGACGTCCCAGCGGGCGTCGACGCGCCAGGCGGTGAGCTCCCTTAGTGAGACCACACCGCCCTCCGCTCGCACTAGCAACTTCCGCCGGTACAAGCCGGCGAGCATTTCCGCCTCCAGGTCCCACGGGGGAGTCCCGGCCAATAGGCACGCTGCCTTCGTCGCCACAGAAGAGCCCTGAGTCGGACGGTCAGGAACCCCGCCCACACCGGTGCGCCGTACAGGGCCATCGACCGGATGACCCCCGCGTACAGCCGTCGGCACGTAGCGCTCTGTCCGCCCACGTTCAGCATAAGCCACGACAGGGCGGACGCCGCGCCGATGAGCCGTGGGACGAGCCTGCGGAAATGCTCCCGGAACCACCATTTCCCGTCCAGCACCAGTCCCAAGCACCTCATATGGGCCCGGATGCTGATGTCAACCGAATGGACGGTGATCGAGGTGTCGATGGGAGGCCTCATACGGCACCCATGGAATAAGAGGGCCTCCGTCTTGTCTAGGGCGACCCTCAACCCCAGCGCCTCGATCCGCCTGACGATCTCTTTGGTGCCTAGAGTCGCCAGGCTTGCCACCTCTTCTAACGTCCCACCGCGGGCTGTGACGAGCGTGTCGTCGGCGTAACAAATCACGCCCAGCCCGGGCGGGGGCGATGTCCAGGGACACCGCCAACAGCACTCCCCCGCCGGTGACGGCCTCAGTCGCCACGGCCCTCAGGCGCAACAGAGCCGCGATCGTCGAAAATAATGCCGAACTACAGGAAGCAGAAGAACGTATCTTTCTTTGTTCACAAGTTAAAGGGTCTTCTTTCAAGTTAAAGGGTCAACGTCATTTGCCACACGTTTATACTGAATATTCGCATTCGCATTCGCATTCGCGAATGTTGGCAGCAGATATTCGCATCCGCATTCGCCTTCGCGAATGTCCAAAATACGACATTAGTTACATCACTAGTATGTAACGATCAAATAAATAAAATTCTATTTGTAATGTCAAAATAGTAAGTTGTTTCATGCTGACTTGGTTATTTGCGCGATACCTGTATTTTAAAACCCGTTTAAACATTTTTTGTCCGTCTGTTTGCTCCGGGTAATCTACAAAACGACTAGATCGATTTTGAAAGCTATGGTTATAAATAAATCATAATAAAAACTTTAAGCTGTAATGTAACATAGAGAAATTAAGTTACTTCTAACTCCCTTTGCACTCTACTAGAAACTGTATAACTCCAATTGCGATCACCAATTTTTCTGCCAAGCATGGCGATTATGACTTTATTTCTCCGATAGTCCATGTCTAATAGTCCGGTAGTGATGAATTCATAGATGTATTATAAAAAAAATGTTTGTATATATAAATATAAGAATACAATTTACCACTCCCTTTCTTGCCCGTGGATGTCGTAAAAGACAACTATGGGATAATATAATATGCACATAATATCTGTGCAAGAGAAGGAAAACGCGAAATGAAACCCTATATCAACATGTCTGACCAGCATGGTATAGTAGGTCAAATGCCCTCCCTTTGTGGAGGAGGCTCGAGCCCAACAGTGGGACGAATATGAGCTGAAATGATAATGATGAATCACGTTAAAATCCTCGAAAAAGAATTTGTTAATTTTCAATAGAATCATCATTTCTTGTGTTCCGAGTTTATAATTTGAAATACAAAAAAATATTCACTCGGACGCCAATTGGTGTGTACACCCTAACCAACCGTTCTTTAAGTATGAAACGATTATTAACGCGTGCATGACAACGTAAATATGAAAAGTTCGCTTTAATATCATATATTTAAAAAAGATAAATTTAAAAATGAAAGGTTCGAAACTTCGCCTTTGCCAAAGATAAGTTATTGGTGTTAAATGCGTAGATAGTTTAGTGGTTTAAATAGCATTTTATCAATTCCGTGTGGTGACGGAGTAGGAATACAATTCACCACCCCCCTGTCTTGCTTGAAGGTGTCGTAAAAGACGACTAAGGGATTAAATATGCGTATAACATCTATGTATGAGAAGGAAAAGTCGAAAAAACCCTATATCAACACGTTTGACCAGCGTGGTATAGTAGGTCAATTAGCCGCCCATTATGGAGGAGGCCTGGGCTCAATAGTGGGACACATATAGACTGCGATGATGATAATGATGAAGAGAAGGAAAAGTCGAAACAAAACCCTATACCAACACGTCTGACTGAACAGCGTGGTATAGTAGGTCAATTCGCCTCCTATTGTAGGGAAGGCTAGGACTAGTGGGATAAATATAACCTGAAATTAATGAAATTCATTAGATTCATAAAATTAGCCTTCTGTTGTTATCAAGCTTTCTCCACAATATGAGGGTAATTTGCCTACTATATAACGTTAGTCAGACGGGTTGGTGTAGGATTTTATTTCAAGTTTTCCTTCTCTTACATAGTGGTACAAACACACAGATATTTTAATAACTTCTTAGACATATGCGTCTTCATGAGAATGCCATTCAGGGCGATCCCGTGCCACTCGCATCCAAAGATTTCCCTCGACTTTCAAGATGTCATCTGTCCACCTGGTAGAAAGTAAGTAATGTTGTCAATTATAGGCCTTTCCTAGGTCCTTCTTTAGCTGACTTTTATACTTCTACGGATAAGTAAGAGTTGGCGAACATTGTTTTCTTAATTCTAGAAAGAAAGAAAAACATTTATTTATTTCTCGTTAAATCTAAAAAAAAATATTGATATTAAAAATTTAAACAAAACTTTTATTTAAATGCTGCTTGTCAAGATTATTCAAACGAGTCCAAAGTCGACGGTTTTATCTCGTTTAATTTAAGAGTTCCTATGGCCACCTTCCAACGCCATCTTGAGAATAGCTTCAAGTTACCATATTATTTTGGATTGTCATCGAAGTTACGTAAGCAAACCAAATTTCAACGTAATCTAACGAAAGGAAAAGGTTCTAATTTAACTCGCAAGATTTGTCTCATACTAACAGGGCAAGTTAAATAAAAGTTTAAAAAAAAACATAACTAATTAAAAGAGCTTACATAAAACAATTTAATTTTAATGGCGAACAAATAAGACTTGGCGCAGCTCGTGCTACTTCTTCTTAAAGAACTACATGCTATTTCTCAGAGTGGTAGGACCATTTTGACAGTTGTCTGTCTACAACAGTGGTGGGCAAACTTTTTAATGGCGCGCCACAAAGTTTAAGGAATTCTAGAGGAGGGCCAGAATTATAGAAAAATACATTTTGTATTAAAGTTTTTTGATATACCTTTACCCTTTACTTTTCCGAAAATATTTTTGATTGAAAGCTTTTCAATTATAAACGTCAGATTTTATTTTTCGCGCCAGAATGCTGGCTAGAATATTTAGGATGGATGGACTCTCGGCGGGCCGGCTTAAATACTTTCGCGGGCCGGAGTTAGCCCGCGGGCCGTACTTTGTCCATCACTGGTCTACAGCCACGGGCCGGTCCGTCCGGGGTAGTACCATACTAAGCAGAAAATCGACGTCTGAGTAGCAGTAATTTGTTACTACGCTTCGTTTGGTGAACGGGAGAATCGCAAGCCCAACTTTCTGAAGGTGTTTGCGTGTGGTAGGTTTTGGGATATCCTTAGTAGCAATGAATCTCATTGCACGCATTTACACTCCCTTCACTTTCTTCGCAGTAGGCAGCGGCCATGTAAGGGTCCATGAGCGGCATCAAGACTTAACATCAGGTGTAATGTTTGCTCATTTGCCACAAGAGCAATAAAAAAAAATCGCTGGTATTCTGCCAACACCTGGATCTTTAACATTCTACTTTATACTAGGGATATTCATTAAACATCGATATATAGAATGTATTCGATATTTGCAATCCGATATGGATTGATACGATGTTTTGACAAACATTTGTTCTATTCGATATATCGATATTTTTATTTATTGAAACATCGAGTATTTTTTTCTCGAATCTATTAAAAATATGTTAATAATAATGGACCAGAAGATTTATAGATCTAAAAAAAAAGAAAAGAAAAATCTCATCACAAGCAATCTCGCCCGAAACGTATCCGATAAACTCTATGAAATACAGCAAATTTTCTGTGTTTGACTAGAGAAAGGTACCTAATATTAAAATTTTGTGGAAAGTATTCGATATTCAAAAAAAAAATCGATGTTGTCATACGAAATATCGATAAAATATCGATGCTGGGATGCGATTTTTCTAATCGAATATAAATATCGATGTATTTTTAAGTGGACATCCATACTTTATACTATAAATAAACTGTATTATATTTATTATCTAAATCACAAAATTATCGTCCCAGAAATATCTTAACTGAGATAACAAAATCAATGATGATTTAAGTATGTTCCATGAAATCTGTAATCAAATTTCCTGTAAACATATTTCCTACTAAACCTGATGGGTGTGGTTAGTTCAAATTGGTATTCAACTAATGTACAAGATTATTGATAACTCATAAATGAATGACAAGTTTGTGTGGCCCAAATTATCTGATACAAATTGATTTAAACGTTTATTGAATCTTAATTAAATTCCAATGAGTTTAAAGGATGTGTTCCGTTTGGTCATTGACTATGAATAACATTCATCATATTATATTAATATTTTTTTACAAAACACCTTGAACTATGGCAATAATCTTTGTGTTGCGGGGGACTTTCTTCTCGTCTCATCTCAGCCCGTATTATACACGTCTTAATGTTGGGCTCGGACCTTCTCCACTATGGGAGTGAAAATGATCTACTAAACAACGCCAGTCAGATATGTTGATATAGGGCTTTGTTTCAAGTTTTCCTCCTCTCGCATAGATTTTATGAGCATATTATGTCCCTTAGATGAATTGTATTCTTACACCGTCACCACACGGAGAAAGAATACAATTGCGGGGGAACTTTACAAACATATAATTAACGGACACCAATTACATCCAGACTCGGAACAACAATTTGTGGATCGCACAAAGTGTTGTCTTGCGTGGGAATCGAACATGACACTGGCATGGTAGGTCAGTATTTTTAGCACTTCGCCATCTGTACAGCAGCTGTAGAGCACTTTGTATATTCGTAGTTTACCTACTTATGCATATTATGACACAACTTTTTAACGCGCTATATCTCAGAAACGGTGGCTCCAAGAAAAAAAAGATAAATACATTTTTATAGGGAATTTTATAAGCTACAATTTTTATCTGATGTAATTTTGCTATAAAACTTACCGTTTTCCTGAAAATCGCTAAAAACCGATTTTTTTCGAGAATTTTGACTTTTGACCTCAAATAAAAAATTTGCCAGGCACCGGAATGATTCGTAACTTCTGAATATTATTTTTAATCATGTTTTAAACAAGTGAAATTATTTTCAGCTTGTTGTAAATTTATGTAACATTAAATGTCTAATTTGACCGGACCATATGCATATAACAAGAGAAGGAAAACTAGAAACGAGTGTGGCACTATTATCAGTTGTCTGTTTACAGTTGCCCGCCGGTCCGTCCAGGTTAGTAGTACTAAACCCTTTTGTTTTTTTTTGGGTGGGCTGCGGTCGGCGCGCTCCACGCACCACTCCGTCCGCAGCGACAGAGCGGCGTATAGCACGCAACACCCGCAATCCACCCGAACACCACGTCACCTTCGTCGTTGGGCCGACCACCGGAGCAGGGTTACTTGTCATCAGTGGTCGGCCCGACGGAATGCCCCCAACCTGGAGTACCCTCCCATTGACCGAGGTCCCCCCCTCAGGGAGGACGTCGGTCTTTCCTCACGCGGTCAGCCTCTGGGCGGGTGACGGACTACTTCCCGGTCACGTCACCCGCGACCTCGGCTAGGGCGGCATGGCACGCAGGTAGTCCCGTCTGCACCGCCCCAGTCGCTGGCGGCGGGTCGCTTCGTTGAGGCTGTGCTCCTCGCGCGCGCGACCCGCCGCCTCCTTCTGCGTGATCTAGTACTACACCCTCGCAGAAAATCGACATCTGAGTAGTAACAATTACTATGCTTCGTTCGGTGAGCGAGAGAATTGGAAGATCAACTTTCTGAGGGTGTTTGAGTGTTTTGGTGATGTCTTTAGTATCACTAAACTTCAATGCACGCATTCACACTCCCTTCACTTTTTATACAGTAGGTAGCGGCCTAGCAAAGTTCCATGAGCGGCAGCGTCACTTACCATCAGGTACACTGTTAGCTTGTTTGCCACCGTTTGCAAAAAAAAAATAAATGTCTCTGATCGTTAATAGGTACTTCCATTCTATTGCCAAGGAGGCGTAGCAGTGTAAGTGATGTATGTTTTTTTTTTTTTTTTTTTTTTTATGGGTGGGCTACGGTAAGCGCACGCGCGGTCCAGTCCGTCCGGGGCGATGAAAGGACGGCGCGCGGGCCCATAACCCACCCGTACCCACGTCACCTCGTTGTTGGGCCGACCACCGGAGCAGATGTCACTTGTCGTCAGTGGCCGGCCGACGGAATACCCTTTCGGGTACCCTCACCTCACGACGTCCTGGGACGTCAGTCGCCGTCGCGCGGTCAGCCTCTCTGCGGGTGACGGACAATTCCCCGGTCCAATCACCCGCGGCCTCGGCTAGGGCGGCATTAGGCGCAAATACTCGCGCCTGCGCCGCCCGAGTCGGTGTAAGTGATGTATACCAACTAAATAATAATAATAAATTTTTCTAACTAGACCTCTTCCAAAATTGCTGTTAGCACACATATTCCAACTTTTTTCTCATCCGCAACCAAAAAAACTATACTATCCTAACCAAACTAAAGTCCAATGGTGTCATTTGACGGCTCTTTTGAGTGGTGAAGTGAGGCGCCTGGTTTATTGACAGACGAGCCATGGGCGATATAACAAAAAACCCATTTGCATTTGTTAATGTTAGCAAGATTGTTTTACTAGCACTTTTGAACGCAACCGCTAATATCTTTGTTGTTTCAATGTTTTTATTTGAAATGTTTTTGGAAATATATTTTGTTGGGGTTAGATTTTGATGTTTTGATTCTCTGTGAATTCTATCGGCCCTTTCATAGCTCTGCTCTGAGGAACTGTTTGACTTGTGTACCACCGTCACCGTTTTACCTACATACCACTCGATACCGCAGCAACGTTCATCCATTTCAACTTGAAACGTTATGGTCTTCGACTGTACGTTTCCAGCGATCATTTCTCCCACGTGCAGGTTTTGGAATGAACTACTTGTGGCTGTATTTGCCGAGCCTTTTTCTTAAACCTCGTTTAAAGAAGGACATGTTAACATGTCCTTCTTTAAACGAGGTTTAAGAAGAGTATTTTCATCACAGTAGGTAACGGCCTGGCTGTGCCCCTGGTATTGCAAAGGTCCATATGCGGCATTATCGCTTACCATCAGGTGTGCTGCCAGCTCGTTTGCCAGCATCGCCAATAAAAAAAAATATGGAACATTCTCTGCCCACAAAAGTTTCACCTTTGGGATCTAGCCTTCTCTACAATGGGAGGAAAATGTACCTAATATATCACGCTGGTCAGCCGTGTTGGTATAGGGTTTTGTTTTGAGTTTTCCTTCTCTTGCATAGATAATATTTGCATATTTTATCCTTTCCTTTTCCTTATGGTGACGGAGTAAGAATACAAATCACCACTCATTGTCTTGCCTTTGGATATCGTAAAAGATGACTAAGGGATATAATACGCATATAACATCTATGCAAGAGAAGGAAAACTCAAAATAAAATCCTGTACTGTGTGTATGACTAGCGTGGTGTCCATTTCGCTTCTACTGTGGAGGAGGCTCGAGCCCAACAGTGGGACGTATGTATATGTCGGCGTGGCATTAGCATTCGGGTAATGTGAATCCATCTCGATGAAATAATAAAGTCAATACTTCATAAACTGGGTTTATTTTTGATTTAAGCATAGTACACACGATATAATTACAACAGAGTAACAATACTTTTCGTAGATATCAAACAACTGATTTGTCGTTAAGAACATTGGCCTTTTTATAAACTAAAATCTTCCACTAATTACTTTCGGTAAAACATTTTAAATATCAACTGAATTAACGTTAGTTTTTTTATTGCACTGTTTTAAATTCATTATAATTAATCCATAATTAAATATTTATAATAGCAAATAAAGTCACTGTAATTAAATATTTTCCAATATTCAATCACAAACAACTCATATTTGATTATTCATAAAAAGGAAGGCTTTTTATAAATAATCAAATTTAAATTATTAAATTAATATCATAAATTAAATTAATTAATTATATTTAAATTAATATAATAATTAAAATAATATAATTAATATCATTTTTAAACTACAAAGGAAGCAATGTTATCTCTTATTAATTCTTACAGATTTAAAATAACGACATTTCGTTCAAATAATCAAAACAGCGCCCAAATATATGAGCTGAAATGATGATAATGATTATATCCTTTAGTCTTCTTTTACGACATCCACGGGCAAGAGAGGGAGTGATGAAATGTATTCTTACGCCGTAACCACACAGAGATGGAGAATATAAGTTATAAACTATTTTTACGGTTTTTATCGCGTTTGTATCTGATTTCTGATTGATTAACGCTCCCGAAATCAAATACAAAAGCAATGAAATCCGTAAATATAGTTTTATTTAAGTCTAATACTCGCGTCATCATTGTCGCAGGGAACTGTTGAATGCAGGTGGCGCAGGATCGTTCCGAGTGGCATTCTCGTGGGGAGGCCTATGTCCAGCAGTGGACGTCTGTAGGCTGACGAATAAATGGAATACTCGCGTAAACATCAGAAGTCATTAGAATATAAGTTTTTAACTATAACTTTGTGGAGAGAAATTATTTTAGAATCAACCATTATTGCTCAGATGACATAGTGACTGACATATCGATGAGTTCCAGGTGTCGCAAGTTTGATTCCCAAGTAGGACAATAATTTTTACGGTACATAAATTGTTGCTTTAGGTGTGGGTGTAACTTGTGTCCGTTAATTAAATTTTAATAATTTCATTCGGAAGGTGACGGAGTATGAATACAATTTTCCACACCCCTATAGTACCCGTGGGTCGTAAATTACAACTAAGGGATTTTAATTCAACGTTTCAGCTCATATATGTCCCACTGCTGGGCTCGAGCCTTCTCCTGTATAGAAGTGAAAGTGACCTTTTACCATGCTGGTCAGACGAGTTGGTATAGGGTTTTATTTCGAATTTTCCTTCTCTTGCATAGATATATTCTGTGTGGTGACGGAGTAAGATCGCCATTCCCTATCTTGCCCGTGGATGTCGTAAAAGACGACTATGGGATATAATATGTACATAACATCTGTGCAAGAGAAGGAAAACTCGAAATAAAACCCTATATCAACATGTCTGACCAGCATGGTATAGTAGGTAAAATTCCCTCCCATTGTGGAGGAAACCCGAGCCCAAAAGTGGGACGTATATGGGCTACGATGATGACGATGATAGTACACGTGGGTATTGTAAAAGACAATTAAAGTTAACGCTAGTCAGACGGGTTGTTATAGGGTTTTATTTCGAGTTTTCCTTCTCTTGTATAGATATTATAAGCGTGCTGTATCCCTTAGTCGTCTTTTGCGATAGCCACGGACGAGACCGGGGGTGGTGAATAGTATTCTTACTCCATCACCAAACGGACAATATACAAATAAAAATTCAAACAAACACAAATAAACACTTAGAATTATGTAGAGATACACCCTTGCAAAGAAGCGTGTACAGCTAGTGTTGAACAATAAAGCGGGCATTGTGATTTTTCCTTACAAAAAAGGCGTTTGTTCCCAAATCTCATCCTTAAATGCCAACGGTTGCGCAACAAAAGATTTTTCTTCGGTTTTATGTGTCCGCCAAACGGAAACGTAGCCGGGTCGTCGAATTAGTATGCAATTCTTATGATATTTCGTCACGCGATATACAGAGTGTTATAAAAAAAATTATAAGACTGTTTAGTATTGGGTATACACACACATATATGTATGTAATAAATATCTGATTGACCGAGCTTTGCACGGTATAATTTCTTTTTTGTAAATTGTATTTTTGACGAATATATTTGGATGTATCTTAAAAAAAAATAAATGAAAAATGAGGATGTAATAAAAAAATATCAAATTTTAAAAAACAGAATAATAATAACACTGGACACCGATCTCAGGTTGTTTGAATGCAACTGGATAACTGCCTAACTGAGCTATTGTCACTTTTGACGGCGACGTCTAAATTTACATTGCTATTCTAATGATGTTTTATAACATTACATTGATTAGCTAAAAACACCGTACCTAAAGCAATAGTGCAACTTCTCAGTAGCGGTCGCGTTCCGATCCGGTGGTAGTATATATTTTTTTGGAAATTGTAAACCTGACAATATGAAAGTGCCCTCTCGGGGTTTATGCATAATAAATAAATTGAATTTGAATTTGACAGCTTTAGGTTCATAAGTCAAGCTTTATTCTTTTTCTTCTCAACTCATGTATGTTCCATTTTTAGAGATACTCCAGCTTTTTGTTTCGACTAGGGGTGGTAAGTTCAGATGGACGTTATATCCTTACACGGACTAATGGCGTAAAGGGCCCTCAACTTGAAACATTTACGCAACGAGGCCCAAGATCTTCTCCTATGGGGTACGAACTTCGACTATTGATTATTATGCGAAACAGTTTCGCACCTTGACGGCGAATACGGCCTTGGAGTTTTATAATTATTATGGCCTCGCAGGCTATACATATATGCTTTAGTGATTTCGTGGTCTGGCTAGTCGAGAAGAAGTTTCACGCCTCCCTGGCTTCTTCTCTTCCCTTCAAGATCCCAGACAAGGTGGGTCATCAAAAATAATAATGGACTACTGCCACATATTGCCTGATTTAATTAAATGCCAATATTCTTCTTCTTATTATTAAAAGAGAATCTTAAATTTATAAAAATAATAATACCATAGGCATTTAAAGTTATGTACATCGTCATCTCAGGTCATATGCGTGACTACTGGGTTCAGTCTCCTTCACTGTGGAAAGGCAATTGATACTACATCTCGCTAATCAGAAGTGTTGGCACAGGGTTTTAACTGAGTTTTCCTTCTCTTGCATATATGTTATACTGCGTATCATCCCTTAGTCGACTTTTACGACACCCACAGACAAGAGAAGGGATGATGAATTATATTCTTACTCTATCACCACTGGAAGTTACGTACACCGTAAAAGAATAAGAAACTAATCATCATTTCGCAAACTGAAGACATACTGCACCTATAAATTCTTAAATGCGGGAGGACGTCGGTTGTGGGGGACTTCGGTGCGGGGGATGTCGGTCGAAGAGAGGGTACTCCTCAGGGATATTCTATCGGGCCGACCACTGAAGACAAGTCACCCTACACCGGTGGTCAGCCCAACGACGAAGGCAACGTGTTACGGGTGGGTTACGGGACCGCGCGCCGCCCCTCTATCACCACGGTCAGAGCCGGGCGACGGGTGCGTTGACCGTAAAAAAATATGTTTGCCTCAATAAAAATGCCATAAATAAAACTTATAGCATGCTGTATATATATCCCGTAGTCGTATGGTGATTAGCACATAATAAAAATGTTCGGATCAGCGGCGCCTGTTCAATGAGATGCAAATATTGTTTCTTTATCCATGGCGGTCTATGGGCTATCACAAAAATATGACCTTTGCTCTATGGTTAGGGTTGTCAATTCTACGAAAATATATAAATATAATAGATATATATTTTATATTTATATATTACTACGTTTAGAGACCAGTCTATGCAAATAAATGAAATTAAAGTGTTTGTAATTATAAGATTACTAGCTGACCCAACAAACGTTGTTCTGTTCAAATAAAATCACGCCACCTACCGGGTCCAATTGTGAATCTAAACCATTCTCGGATCCCCTTGAACGCAGAAAAAAAAAATCATCAGTATAGGTCCAGCCGTTTAGGAGGAGTACAGTGACATACACACATACACAAGAAACGTATAAATAAAGATGATAAAAAAATAAAATAAAAATATTTACACGATACCTACACTTAAAGACTAATTTAAAAATATTTTGTCTATATATTTATTTGTTCCGTTCCGTTTAAACGGCTGGACCTATTTTAATAATATTTTACTACCTTCCTACTAGGTACCTGTCTGACTTAGGTTATTTTTCCTCTCAATGAACCCCTATAAAATTATACCCGGTTCGGGAACAAAGCCGAGGCCTCGTGAAATGTAGTCGTGTATGTTCTAGAAGGTATTAGAAATTTCAAATGCGGCAGCAAGGTGACTCAAACTGAAGCGAAGCCAGGACGGATCGCTAGTTAAATATATAACGCCTCGACGTTCCTTAATTTCTCATGGGAGCCATAGAAACCAGCTGAGAGACTACTAGGGGAGTGAGCATTATAGTTTTACTGGTAAACCTTAGAATAATAATGTATAGAAGGATAGTGTCGGTACTCTGATGATCAAAAACACGAAGCCAAAAATACTACATGCGCGCAAGCATACGTACACACGCACACCACTATATAAAATACGAAAATAAATTTTGTTTTTATTAACATAAATTGTCGAAATACTTTTAAAAGTAATATTATAACAATTTTTATGTTTTTCAAATGTGTTGTGACACCATTTGAATACACAAACCGTCATAATTACCTATTTATTTTTTAAGAGTTGCGTGTGTTAGTGCAGTGCAGTGACCTTGTACATTCCGGCACGGTCCAGCTCCATTAGGGCTCCAATTTAAATGCCCCATTTTTTGTACGGGGACTTACTTTCTATACGTTATTATTCTAAGTAAACCTACAACTCCTACTGCCGTCTGTGAAACTTAGAGGTTATGTCTTTATCCCCTTGAAGAAGCTTATTTATTAGAATTTGATAAGCCAATGGAAAGATTATGAATGATGTTTAGTTTTTCATGTAATGTCAAAGTAAGAATGCACTTATTCATCCCGTATTCTGCCGGCGGGTATCATAAAACATGACTAAGGGATATAATATGCATATAACATCTTTGCAAGGGAAGTAAAACTCGAAAATCTACAGGCAAGATTGGGAGTGGTGAATAGTATTCTTGCACCGTCACCACACGAAAAGCGTGGTATAATAGATCAATATCGGGATATTGGATAATGAAGTTTATGAATAAAAATATAAAAACAAAATCTCTATAATTGTCAACCCTATCTACGGGTAGGTTTTATGAGAGTGTGACGTCACCACAGAGGCGAAAAGATTCTAAATAGATTTGTTTTTTGGGTTACTATTAGGATAGTCATCATTCCCTAGCCTTTTGTTATTCCCAATTTTATAGGACTTTGCCTTTCTAGCGTAATCAGTTTTTTTTTTTTATCTATAAGATAACAGCCTGCACTAAGGAAACAATCCTTGCGGGGTTTTGCGGGATTTTAACATCATCATCACAGCTTATATACGTCCCGATGTTGGGCTCGGGCCTCCTCCACAATGGGAGGGAAATTGACTTTACTATACCATGCTGGTCAGACGTGTTGGTGTAGGGTTTTATTTCGAGTTTTTCTTCTTTTGCACAGTTGTTATGTGCATATTATATCCCTTAGTCGTCTTATACGGCATCCACGGGCAAGATAGGGAGTAGTGAATTGTATTCTTACTCCGTCACCACACGGAAACCAAAGTTTATTGCGGTTTGCTATACAAACATATAATTAACGAACACAAATTACATCCAAGCTCCGAACAACAATTTGCGGATCGCATAAAATGTTGTCCTGTGTGGACTTCGAACTCGGTATCTTAACCACTACCCTATTTGTGCAGTCAGTTTGGATAGAGTATTATTTTTTATGGAGCAATTGCTCGGTCAGCTGCGCATATCAAAGGGTTAATGATATACAGGTTGCAGGGGTGTCGCCAAGGGGGCCGTGGGGGGGTTGCAGTTGCCCCCCCTCTACCCCCTACTCTGCACCGGTGGTTGTCCCAACGACGAAGGCGACGTGCCACGGGTGCGTTACGGAGCCGCGCGCTGCCCCTCTGTCGCCCCGGACGGGGCTGGGCGGTAGGTGAGCTGACTGTAGCCCACTCCAAAAAAAGGAGTATTATTAAATATTCACATTCGTTTGTTAGTTAAAACTGCAACAGTGAACATCATATAAATCGATATTTCACAAAAATACTGAATTATTCATACATGCTGCGACACACAAATTGAATTTCGATTCGCCGAGTCGCAGTTTCATATTAGTTTTAATATTTTCACAAAACGGCCGACTGCGTTTTTTTGTTTGCTTTTCCTTCCGATGTTTGCTAGGATAACATTGGAGTTGATTGGTATCCTATCAGGCATTTATTTTATTGCAATATGAATGCAATATTAATGAATCATTTTTAATGTTTACATCTGATATTGAAGGCATTGTAGTGAAGAACCGGAATGGAAGAGCTTATTAATCTATATTGCCAATAGAGGATATCTCCATTAAACAAGTTCGCATTTCTGATGAATAAAACCCCATCTCCAAACTGTAGTGACTGTGGAACTATTGAGGATCGTTAGCATGTTCTGACGGAATGTGTTCGAAACGAAAGTTTTAGGCTGTCATACATCGCAATGATTAGATCCATATATATGGGACCTTCTAAACAATATACAGTAAAACCTGTTTAAGACGATTTCGCAGGGACCTGACCAAAAACGCGTATTAGGCGAGAAAGCGTATTATGTGGGAAAAGGAAAAAACGTGCCATTATTATTTATTATATTCTATTATTATTTTGAATACCTACGTATTGAATTTAATATTTAAAAATTACCCAAAATAAAATAATCGCTTATTTTAGTTTGACAAAAAGATTTTGAGACATTAACAATTACAAGATTTACAACGTAATTTAATTTTCGCAATTTCGTTTTCGCTTTGATTCAAAGAAGTTATATAGCGTCTTAAATCATTAACTGCTAATAATGCCTGGGCATGTGACAAAATCGGAGTTGACTCATCTTCTTCTTGGTCATTATCACTTAGGGTCGCTTGACAGTCGTCACTTCGTCAGTCGTTGGCTGCTGCCGCAAGGGGTACAATGTGTATTTGAGTGGCACGTGTTGGCGTATTAAACGGGATAATGGTCGTATTAAGCATTAAGAAATGTATAAAAACATGTCTCAAGTTGTTAGGACTGACGCAAAACGGCGTATTATGCGGGCAATCGTATTAAACGTGATCGTATTAAACGGATTCTACTGTAATAGCAAATCCTACATCTGAAAAGATGAAAGTATTAGTTACGTTAGCAGAGTTAGGATTAAAATAGTGATAAGTAGATTTATTGTATATGTAGTTTTCATTTTGTTGTTCCTATAGGACGATGTGGTCGCTGTGCGACAAACTCCGTAAAATAAACTAAAAAAAAAAAAATAGTCTATATAGTAAAAAAAAAAAAAATAAATAAATAGTCTATAAAGCTGAAGAGTTTGTTTGAACGCGCTAATCTCAGGAACAGTAGTTCCGTTAGATTTTTTAAATCAGACCAGAAGGTCTGATTTAAAAAATTATTTTAGTGTTAGATAGCCCATTTATCGAGGAAGACTATAGGCTATATATCATCACGCTAAAACCAACAGGAGCTTAGTACCAATGAAGAATATTTCAAAATCTGGTTTTTTTTCTTTTGAAAGCTTCTGCTGTGTAAACGGCTAAATTTCCGCAAAAATCATGTATGGTAGAATCGTATTATTAAAAAATATCTGGTTGACCGAGCTTCACTCGGAATATTGTTGTCGAATTTATTTAGATATATTAATAAAAAATAAATAATGAAAATTATATAAAAAATTACAAAAAGAGAATAATAATAACACCGAGATTCGAACCGACGCTGTTTGAATGCCACATAACCCAAAATTAAAACCGGCTGTCTCCCCAACTGAGCTATTGTAACTCATGACGTTAACAACGAAATTTGAATTCAGATTCTTTTAAAATTTAATGTCATTATATTTTTTTACTAAAAACACGGACAAAACAACATTTTTTATAAATAAAATCTAGCTAGATCGATTTTTAGGGCCCGAAACCTCTAGTATGCCAAATTTCAACAAAATCGTTGGAACCATTTCCGAGATCCTGAATATATATATAGGTATATATATATATATATATACACTCATTTGCAAAAAAAAACGGGCACCTAAGCAATGAACCATTTCAAATGTTAATATTTCTTTGTTTGATAATTATAGGTAGTTTTATCCACACAATTTGCTAAATTAATAAGAAAATAATCGTTTTCATCAGTATTTCATAAAATTTAGATACAATTTATGGGAAATAATGCTAAACCTCGCTAGTAGTGTATATTCGCTAGTAGTGCATATGCTCATGAAGTAAAAATAAAAAAGTTTTTTTGTTTGTTTTTCTTTAATAAAGTAAAAGCAGATAAATGTTTAGTATCGAGTGTGACCCCCTCTAGCTAAAATCACAGCTTGAATTCGTCTGGGCATGCTAGCGAGTATATCCCGGATACTTGCTTGCGGAATACGTTCCCACTCCGCAGTAATCACATTCTTCAGCTCTCTGATGGTCTGCGGAGCCGGGTGTACTGATCTCACACGCCGTTTCAGAACGTCCCAGACATGCTCTATGGGATTGAGGTCGGGACTTCGAGCTGGCCAATCCAAACGACGAATGCCGACCTCTTGCACATACGCATTAACATCGCGGGATCGGTGGGCGCGAGCATTGTCGTCCATAAAAATCGAGTCTTCACCTAGAGCGGCCAATGCGGGTTGTGCATGAGAAATTAGAACTTCCGTTATGTATCGATGCCCAGTCAGTGAGCCGTTTTCAATGAAGACTAACTCTGTACGATCCATTGAATTTATTCCTGCCCAAAACATAACAGAGCCCCCACCATAAGGTGTGATTTCTTCGAAACATGCCTCTGCAAAGCGTTCTCCTTGTCTTCTTAGCACTCGCCGACGTCGATCTTCACCGAACAGAGATATCCTGGCTTCATCAGAGAACAAAACCCTATTCCAATCGTCTTGAGTCCATGATTCACAATTTCTAGCGAACCTAAGCCTGTGAACTCTGTGCTCACGGAGTAATTTGGGGCCGCGGGCCGGGCGGTGACTGCGTATATTGGCAGCGAGAAGCCTCCTCCTGACCGTCCATAGACTAATATGCACATTTCTTACTTCTTGGAGGTTGTTCTTAAGATCCACATACGAAGATTTGCGATTTCTCAATGCGCGACTCACAAGAAAACGATCATCCCGTGGTTGGGTACATGGTTTTCTTCCAGAACCAGGCCTTCTCTCGACGGAACCAGTCTCCTGATATCGCTGCCAGGTCCTTTGGACTGTCGAGCGACTAACATTTAGCCTCCTAGCCACGAAACATTGGCTGCAACCCTCTTCAAGCAGCGCGATAATTTTGGTAGCTTTTACCACTTTATCTACCATTTTTGATACAGCCAAACAGCATTAAATAAAGCTTTGACAGTCAAGGATATGAAATTAATCGATAAAAATTGAATAAAAGTTATGAAAGTCGATGTTAACTTCTGGAACTTCGCGCCAAAAATGTAGGATAAAAAGGGGTTTTCTGTAAAAATGAACATCAAATGAAAAATTGAATTTAGAACGTACTTTTTTAAATACCACAGCATTTTTAAAACCGGCCAGTAACGTGTACAAACGATTGAAACCTTTTTGGTATTGTATCTTTTTAAATATGAATGAAAATCAAAACCGCCCGTTTTTTTTGTAAATGAGTTTATATATATATATATATAAGGATTGCTCGTTTAAAGATATAAGATATTTTCACCTTATGCGTAAACAAAGTCTTAGGTTAAAGTTTGCGTTAGCCCAAAGTATTTATACCATGCGGAAAGTATTTATACAATGCTTATACGAAGTCGCGAAGCTCTGCTTACCTAGTTTGTGTGGTAGTACCACACTGTTAATAGTCTTCTGTCTACAGCTGCGGGCCTGTCCGTCCAGGGTAGTACCACACGGAGCAGAAAATCAACGTCTGAGTAGTAGCAATTTGTTCGCTAGGCGAGGGAGCCGTAAACCCAACTTTCTGAAGACTATCTCGTGCGGTCGGTTTTGGTGATGCCTTTAGTATCACCGAACCTCATTGCACGCATTCACACCCCTTCACTTTCTTCGCGGTAGACAACGACTTAGCAAATGTCCATGAGCGGCAGTATAACTTACCATCAGTGTGTTTACTCTTGAATCTCGATTCCAATTCTAAATCCAATCGCAGCTCGAATTTGAGCAAATTTGGTACTCTTGAAAGCGACACTAGCGCACGATTGGAATCAAATTCGGTGGATTTTTTTTAAACTAAATGAATTCGACTCTCGTCGATTAAATCAAATATTTGCTACTCCCGACGTGATTTTAACGTAGTTTTAAAATGTTACACAATTTCAAGAAAGCGTATTTGTGGTGATCGAGTTCGAGGACATTATTAATTTAAAGTAAGAAAATACGACACATTTGGTGAAAATAACAACGGCAAATGCGAAGAATTCATTCTCGATTTTGTTTAAGAGTACCAAATATAAGTTTGGTGAGATTGGAATTGAATCGGATTCGAAATTAGAATTGATTTCATGGGTAAAAGCCCACAGGTGTGTTGTTTACTCGTTTGCCACCAACATCAATACAAAAAATATACCGCGCACCTGAAAACAAATGGGGAAAAAGGGTTAGAATTACGAGGAAATAAGAGATAAAGGAAAACTTTAAACCCTATGTGATAAACAGTTTCCAGAACGTTTTATTACCATAGAATATCATCATCATAATCTCTCCTGGGTTCACGCCTCCTTCGCAATGAAAGGGATATTGATCTACAATACCACACTGGTCAGATAGTTTGGTATAGGGCTTTATTTCTTGTTTAACTTTTGTTGCATTGATCTGATCTGCATATAAAAATCCCTTAGTCGTTTTTTATGACATCCACGTACAAGAAATAGAGTGGTGAAGTATACTTCCTCCGTCACCACATGGTAACCGCAAAACATTGAATAATAATAATATTAACTCAAAATGTTTCTCGCCTTTAAACGACAAAAAATGGTATAAACCCATCACGTGGTGGGTTTATACCATTTTCTTTTATATTCTCCAAAGCTTAAATTACAGATTTTATTATCATTGTCTTAACTAACGTAAGTCCTATAGTTGGTCTCGGGGCTCTTCCACATTAGGAGGAAAATTGACTAACCACGCTCGTCAGACAGTGTGGCTATAAGGGTTTTATCGATTTTTCCTTCTCTTGCATAGATGACATCTGCATATCATATCCCTTAGTCATCTTTTACAACATCCACAAACAAGAGAGAGAGTGGTGAATTGTATTCTTACTCCGTCACCACACGCAAGATAATATAATATAATAAATAATTCCATGATAAAATCACCACTGAAATGTAGTTAGCAATAAAAATTATTTCGATTTGTGTTAAGAAATCTCATACGCAAATATTTAAATACAGTAACCGTTATTCATGCACAGATTAAAGAAATACATTTCGACTTACCAAAAGATAAAAGATAGCGAAGGCAATCGTATATCTTGTTAGTTTATAATAAAAAATTTAAAGAAATTTAAACCTTATGGTACAGTGTTAAAGACGTTGATTTATGATAAATCCAATCAGAATTTTGGGCGGGCCCGTCGCTGAAATTTAAGTGGTCATCACAGGTATAGTTTAGGAGCTCGGCTCTTTATTTGTATTTCTTTGCTTTTCTTTAAACCTCCCTATCTCAGCCTATGTAAGTCCCACTAATGGAGTCAGACCTGCTCCATAACGGAAAAGTAATTGACCTTACTATTACACGCTCGTGAGACATGTTAGTTTGTCTGTGTGTCATGTGAGTTTTCCTTTTCTTGCATCGATGTTACCTACATATATCGCTTTGTTATCTTTTAAAACACCCAAGGATAAGAAAGGGAATGGTTAATTGCATTCTTACTCCATAACCACACGAATGAACGCCTTAAACCTATATACTTATTATACTTATATTGGATAAATTTAAATTCAAATTAAAATCATTTTTATGTATAAACTTCCTCGAGGACACTCTCATATTGTCTTTACACACACTACTTTATATTAATCCAATAAATTACCACCAGATTGGAACAGGATTGCCACTAAGAAGATCCGGTAAGTAACTCCGTAAGTTTATTATTTTTATATTTTGTATAACACTCTTTTATGTATAAATTAATATGTTTAGGAACTATATTTAAGCTAGAAAATGATGATCTTCAAACCACGATATCGTGTAATTCTCAAATATAGTCCAATAGCTTATAGCACAGGCCTCGGTCTAGTTTAAGATCAGAGTATTCTAATCTTATGAAAAATGTTAATTAGTATAGAAAGTAAAATATGTTTCGTAAGCTAGCTATATAAGTAAGAGTACTGAATAAATTATTATTATTATTATATTAAAAAAGACTATGACTTGATCAGATCGCATAAATGGCATCTGATCACAAGTTACCTGCTAGAATAGCCTTCAATCACCTTATAAGTAAGTTTTCCACGTGATTCAAATATATAATAAGTAGAAAATAACCTAATGTGTCACGCTAGAAAAAGAGTTTTGCTACCAGTTTTCCTACTGTAGGAATTAATATTTGTTATGTTCATATTTTCATGGCAAGGATGACATTCTGCTTTGTTAATTAATTAGCGCGCGAATAATTATTGATTTGACAATTGATTCCGACATCATCGCTTTGATTTTAATTGCAAACGCAACTTTGATTATTATAATTTCTTATCTTAATTACTTAACCTTACTTCTAAAAATGTAACATTGTTAGTATCAATTTTTCAATCTTCTGGACTCCTAAACTATATAGCAGTTAATGGTTACGGGTTGATTTCGCTGATTCGTATTGACGTACAGTGGCGAATGCCAACTTAATTGGTTTTCGCTCTTCAGTTAGGGTACCCCGCAGTGGTATGTGGAACGGTCAAAACCATGGCTTATCAAGACAATGATAGACAATAACAGGAATTGAAATACAGTCGCTATTGCAAGGGAACGACAGTAGAGTCAGAGGTGGCTAAAGTTTAAATACTACCCGTCTTGTCGAAGCGACAGTAGAAGAAATTTGCGATGTTATTACTATCCACCTATTAAGCAGGGGGTATTCCGTCGGGCCGACCACTGATGACAAGTAACCCTGCTCCGATGGTCGGCCCAACGACGAAGACGACGTGCGTCGTGGGTGAGTTGTAGGTGTGCGTGCTTACGCCCCTCTGTTGTCCCGGACGGTGTGGTGCGAGGAGAGCGCCGAACGCAAACGACCCAAAAAAAAAATCCGCCTATTAAGCGGGCTACTGGAATAGATTTCTTGATTTCAATGTCCTATTTTTTGTTTTCCGTATAGTGACGGAGTAAGAATACAGTTTATTACTTCGTATCTTGCACGTGGATGTCGTAAAAAACGACTAAAGGCATATAACATCTGTACTAGAAAAGGAAAACTCGAAATAAAACCCTATAATGTTCGGTCTGACCAGCGTGGTCTAGGAAGTCAATTTTTCTTCGATTATAGAGGAAGCTCAAGCCCAGTTGTGGGACATATATGAGCTGTGATGATGATGATTTTTTTATTTTGAACCGTCCTCGCTTCGCTTAGGCCGGTGCTCTACCTCCGCTTTTTAAACCTTAGATAACGCCTAAGATATTATTTTTAATGATATACTATAAATGACAGTTTTATTCTAAATTAAATAGAGCATCCATCTAATGTATTTAATTCTAAAAGGACTAATACTGTATTACTTAAAACAACTTCTTAAAAAACCCATTATTTATTTATATAAAAGACTAGCTAACTCAACAGACGTTGTTTTGTTCAAATAAAATAAAATGATTTCGCTATTAAATCAATAGTAGCGCAGCCATCTACTGGGTCCAATTATTAATCTAAACCATTATCAAACCCACTGGAGCACATGCCAAAATAAACATCAAAATCGGTCTAGACGTTTAAGAGGAATTCAATTACAAACACGAATAAAAAGATTTATATATATATAGAGGTAAAAATTATCACTGGCTTATTCTTAGGAGTTAAACATACCTATACTACCTTTGAGGTTTTTTGTATATCTTTTCAATATACATGATTTCGTAGTACATTATTTTGATATATTTCATAAGGTTTTGCCCGCGTTTACAATGTAAGTGCACAAAAATATTTAACCACGTTAGTTAGACGTAGGGTTGCCAATCATATTTTATAATAAAGTATCCTACTTTATTTTTGGTCATTATACTTTTGCATACCAAAAAAGTATGTAAAAATACTTTACAAAATACTTTTTCGAACTTTACTGTGATGCTTAAAACAAAACACTCATTATGGATACTTAGCTATTTAACGGTTCATATATGTAAGTGAAAACGGACGATGGAAATGAAATCAAATTCAAATTCAAATAATTTATTATGCATAGACCCCGAGAGGGCACTTACATATTGTCAATTTTACAAAATAAAATTAAATTATCCAATAAAAATAAACTACCACCGGATCGGAACGCGACCGCTACTGAGAAGATCTGGCAAGAAACTCAGCGGGCTTGTCTATTATTTTAATTTTTTTTTTCTTCTTACTAGATATAAATTTGTATACATGTTTTGTAAGACCTAGCTCCAGTGTGATGCCCTTCGAACTGCAAGATACTTAATATAATTCAAATGATTATGGCTGGACCAGATCCCACAAGCGGCACCCGATCACGAGTTAACTACTAGAGCAGCCATCACTCCCCTCAACCATTATGGAGGGAAGGGAGAGACCCGCTCCACGCAGCTAATGATTTATACCTAATTACTAAATGAAATATTAGATGTCAAATGTGGTATGAATCAGACTTTATGCGTGCTAAAAGCACACAAAAATACTTTTTTAAGGCAATAAAAACATGAAATTTGCAAGATATTTTTTTTTTCTGCCCAAATCTTTATTTTTTTCTTATCGAAATCATTTTATACTTTATTTTGTCAAAAAAAGTTGCCAACCCTAGTTAGACGTGTAGGCATTTTCTTTCTTTTTTTTTGCGGGGTGGGTTACGGGTGGCGCGCTCCTCGTTCCATACCGTCCGGGGCGACAGAGGCACACACCCGTGACACGTCGCCTTCGTCGTTGGGCCGACCACCGGAGCAGAGTGACTTGACTTATTTATGGTTTGGTCATGCTCACTGAATAAGGTTCTGCTTGCGGTAGCTATGAGGGGCGGGACGCTCCCTTCCCTCTAATTTGGTCGAGGAGAGTGATGGCTGCTCTAGTAGTTAACTCGTGATCGGGTGCTGCTTGTGGGATTTCTTCCTTTATGCTTAAATTTATTTTTTGTTTGTCTTGCATTAAATCTTGAAAATTTAAACATTTATTTAATTTCGAAGGGCATCACACTGGAGCTAATACCATATATGTTGTACGAAGCATAATATTATGTATATTTAAAAGATTAAGAAAAAAAATGACTGCCCGCTGAGTTTCTTGCCGGATCTTCTCAGTTTGTGGCCGCGTTCCGATCCGGTGGTAGATTATTGTATTGTATTCAAACGTGTAATTTGACAATATGTAAGTACCCTTAAGGGGCCTATGCAGAATAAATGATTTGATTGGATTTGACGTCAGTGGTCGGCCCGACGGAATACCCCCTGAGGAACAACCTCTCCTCGACCGTCGTCCCCTCCTCGGGGAGGACGTTGGTCTTTCCTCACGTGGTCGGACTCTCGGCGGGTGACGGACTAATTCCCCGGTCTAGTCACCCGCGACCTAGGCTTGGGCGGCATCAGATACAGGAGACGTGTAGGCATTGAGTTTTCTCTCGAGTTTTTCTTCTCTTGCATACTTTTTATATGTATATTATATCCCTTAGTCGTCTTTTACGATACGACGACATCTACGGGGATGCTGAATTGTATTCTTACTCCGTCACCATACAGAAAGACGATGACTGTACCATCTAATTTGTTGCTGGTGTCGCCAGTTTGATTGCCGCGTAAGACAACAGTTTATGCAGTCCATCATCATCATCATCATCTCAGCCCATATACATCCCACTGTTGGGCTCGGGCCTCCTCCATAATGGAAGGTTAATTGACCTACTATACCACGCTAGTCAGACGTGTTGGTATAGGGTTTTATTTCGAGTTTTCCTTCTCACGCATAGATGTTATATGCGTTTTATATGCCTTAGTCGTCTCGTATGATCACCCACGGGTAAGATAGGGGATGGTGAATTGTGTATTCTTACTCCGTTACTACACGGAAGTCGGTTATGCAGTTCGCAAATTATTATTCTGGTATATGAGTTGATATCAAAGATACGAGTATAGTGCAGAACCCATCTCAGTTTTTGTGAAGATTTTATTTTATTTCATCGTAAACATATTATTCTTCACCTAATGAAAATATTTTGTTTGCCCTAAGGTATTCGGGTATTTTAAAAATAAACCGCGTTAAGCGATCGCTTGAGACTTTGCTCTTAAGTTTTTGAGTTCAATTACCGCACAAGACGATTATTTATTTGATTATATAGTCAATCGTGATTAGCCATATTTTGTATCCGTTCAATTGTACCTACTGTCGCGAATGAAAACAACCTTCCATGTTTTTGAAGTGAAACTTCTTTGTGCGCATGAGTATAAGATTATTACCGATAAAACGCAATTTAGTGACATGAAAATATGGGACGTTTTTGTTCAAGAAGAAGAAGAGAGCGATTAAAACTGATCGAGAGAGAGTGAGAAAGGGCAAACATAGCACGAAGCACGTAACCATGGACTGAGAGTAGGAAGCAAACAAGTGAAAAAGATGGAGAGTGAGAGAAAGAGATTGAGAGAGTTAATTTTTTTAATATCGATAAAAAACACTTGGCACCAAAGAAGTTTCACTTCTGACATGCGGTCTTTGTACACACGCTCTTGTTCATCATCATCATCATCATTTCAGCCTATTGCCGTCTACTGCTGAACGTAGGCCTCCCTCATGTTACGCCACAATGTGCAGTCCTGTGTCGCCTGCATCCAACGACGCCCAGCAACTTTCACTAGGTCATCGGTCCACCTAGTGGGGGGCGTCCTACACTGCGTCGTCCGATACGTGGTCGCCACTCAAAAACCTTTCTTCCCCAGCGGTTGTTGGTTCGTCGAGCGATGTGGCCTGCCCATTGCCACTTTAGCGTGCTAATTCTTCGTGCTAATTCTTCGTGCTATGTCGGTTACACCCGTTCTTCTGCGGATTTCCGTATTCCGGATTCTATCTCGCAGAGAAATCCCGAACATAACCCGCTCCATAGCACGCTGAGCGACTTTGAGCCTTGTTATGTGGCCTACATTTAGGGACCACGTTTCTGTGCCGTAAGTCATCACTGGTAACACACACTGGTCGTAGACCTGTGTTTTCAGACACTGAGGTATGTTGGACGAAGAGATCCTCTTAAGTTTCCCAAACATTCTTGTTACAATTATAATATTTAATACGAACAACCTCGTCTGAATCGTTTAAGAGAAAGAGAAGATTATAGAAAATGAGTAGTAGGTACATATTATATTCATCATCATCATTATCATCAACACATATAAGTCACGTCCTGACCATAGGCCACCCATAAAAAGGGGGTTATTCTTACTCCGTAACTACATGGATTGATACACCATATTATTTTGTACAACGCAACAAACGCAAACTCTGTACAACTATTTCTTGTAGATTGAATCTCGTCAGTTAGTACTTTCGCTATATAAACTATTTTAGTCATAGATAAAGTCAACATTTTTAACCTAACTGCATAGATGGCGTAATGGTTAAGATTAGCCGAGGCCGCGGGTGACGTGACCGGGGAATTAGTCCATCACCCGACGAGAGGCCGACCGCCGTGAGGAAAGACCGACGTCTCCCCCAAGTATTCCGCCGAGCCGACCACTGACGTCAAGTCATCTTGCTCCGATGGTCGGCTCAACGACGAAGGCGATGTGTCACGGGTGGGTTACGGGTGTGCGTGCTTACGCCCCTCTGTCGCCCCGGACGGAGTGGTGCGAGGAGCGCGCCGACCGTAACCCACACCCCAAAAACAAAAAAAAAATGGTTAAGGTATTGACCTACAGGATTGAATGCAGACTGGATTAGAATGTCATGCAGGACACACTTTGTGCGATCCACAAATTGTTAAATCAGGATGTAATTTGTGTCTGTTATATCTTTATACTAGCAACCCGCCCTCGCTTCGCTTCGGTTTTAGTCATTTTACCCGCGTAGTTCCCGTTCCCGTGGGAATACCGGGATAAAATATAGCCTAGTTTACGCCCTGATATTATAGCTTTCCATTGGTGAAAGAATTTTTGAAATCGGTCTAGCCGTTTTGAAGATTACCCGGAACAAACAGACAGACAGACAGACAAAAAAAATTTTAATCTGTATTTTAGGCATATGTATAGTTCAAATAACCGTGTGAGCATGAAAAAAGCCTATTATTTTGACATTACAAACAGACACTCTAATTTTATTTATTAGTATAGGTTTCTTGTGTACGTATGTATGTTACTGAACTCCCCCTAAACAGCTGGACCGACGATGACAATTTTTTTTGTGTTTTCAAGGGGTTTTGAGAATGGTTTAGATTCACAATTCGATCCGGTAGGTGGCGCTTTATTTGAAAAGAACAACGTCTGTTAGGTCCGCTAGTCATAAATTTCTTGTGTACGTGTGTATGTCACTGAACTCTTCCTAAACGGCTGGACCGATGTGGATGAAATTTTTTGTGTATGTTCAAGGGGGTTTGAGAATGGTTTATAGTCACAATTGGAGGCGATAGGTGCCGCTGTGTTCGATTTCAAGGACAATTTCTTTTATTATTTTTTTTTCGATTTGAACAGAACAACGTCTATTGGGTCAACTAGTATATGTATATATGTTTGTAGATTCCCCGCAATACAAGTATTATTTCCTTAGCACAAGTAATCTTGTTATCTTTCATTATCATCATCATTGTAGCCCACATACATCCCACTGTTGGGCTCGGGCCTCCTCCACAGTGGAAGGAAATTTAACCTACTATACCATGCTGATCAGACTGTTGGTATAGGGCTTGATTTCAAGTTTTCCTTTCCTTACACACATGTTATGTACATGTTATATTCCTTAGTCGTCTTTTACGACATCCACAGGCAAGATAGATAGTGGTGAATTGTATTCTTACTCCGTTAGCACACGGAAAAATTGTTACCTTTTGTAATAAATCGTATGTAAATTTATTCAAGCAAAGTATTCATAGATCGATAAGAGTATAGGTGATCAATATGAAAGGGGGTAGTGGGGCGGCTCTGACGGAAGCTCCCATTGTTAAACTCCCGTTCATGCATGCATGCATATGACATTGTCATGAGTTCATTGAGCATAATGAGGATAAGATTAAAAAAAACCATTGTAAATCGTTTCTAGAGGTATAATAAAAAGGAATAAAAATTGTGGGAATTATTTTATTCATTTATTTAATAACAGTGTAATAAAATGTGGCGTAATGGTTAAGATATTTACAGTGCCAGCGTCGTGACTTCGATTCCTACCCAGTACAACACTTGGATGATTCACAAATTGTGACCTGAGAAAAATCCGTCATCCGCAGAGAGGCTGATCGCGTGAGGGCAACGCTCCGAGTTAGATCAAGGAAAGAGGCTACCCAGAAGGGTATCCCGCTGGAGGGTATAGAGTTGCGCGCCGTCCTCGAGTCACCCCGGACGGTACTTACGGCGTACGTCCGCATTATGATGCGGATGCCTGACAAAAAGGACAACACTTAGTGAGAACTATTTATTGTTTTTCTCTCTGGATGTAATTTGTGTCCGTTAATTATATGTTTATAAAGTCACCAGCAATACAGAATAATTTTTTAGTGCTTTTGTGTCTTATAAAAATCAACTTAAAAATACGATAAAAGCCTATATTAGCTTAAACGCGTATTTGATTCGTCTTAAGCAATGCAAACTAAATATACAGTATAGTAATTAAAAAAATTAAATGACGGTACAAGCATAAAAACAGGCAATATAAAAAAGGATAAGAGGGTAATTGGAAATAATATTCTTTGTTTTACTTGATAATTAATGTTTTGTTTATACAGTACTAGCAACCCGCCCTGGCCTCGCTTCGGTTTCAGTCTTATGCTCTTTATTCATTTTTACTGAAGAGTATTTTCCGTGTGATAACGGAATAAGAATACAATTCACCACCTCCTCTCCTACCCGTGGCTAATAATACATATATTTACACCCTTAGAGAGTGAAAATTAAAAAATGCTGAAATATGTGTTTATTTATTTTTACTAAAAAGTATTTTTAGAGAATTTGAAGAAATCGATGGAATTTTTTTTATCTTTATACAAACTTTGTTACTGCAGTTTACCCCCTAGGGGTTGAATTTCTCCGGGAGCATCTCCATCGACTTGTTCCCCGGCTTGTCGGCGCGGCGTCCGCCCTTTCGCGGCTGATGCCGAATGTGGGCGGACCCAGCGCTACGTGCCGACAGCTGTACGTGGGGGTGATCCGGTCGATGGCCCTGTACGGCGCACCGGTGTGGGCGGGGTCCCTGACCGTTCGTCTTAGGGCCCTCCTGTGGCGACCACAGAGGGTCATGGCGATCAGGGCCATACGGGGTTACCGCACGGTGGCGACGGAGGCAGCGTGCCTCCTGGCTGGAACTCCCCCGTGGGACCTGGAGGCGGAGATGCTCGCCGAAATTTATCGGCGGGTGTCGGAGACGCGCGCCCGCGGCGGCATGGTCTCCATCAAAGAGATCACCGCCTGGCGGGTCGACGCCCGCCGAGAAGTCATTGCCCGTTGGGCAGTCCGGCTGGAGAGTCCTCGGTACGGTGTCAGGACCGTCGAGGCCTTCCGGCCGGTGCTGATGGAGTGGTTGGAGCGGACGCACGGGGTGCTTTCTTTCCGACTGGTGCAGGTGCTGACGGGGCACGGTTGCTTCGGGAAGTACCTGCACAAGATTGTCAGGAGGGAGAGCACACCGTCCTGCCACCACTGCAGTTGCGACGAGGACACGGCGCAGCACACGCTCGAGGAGTGTGCTGCATAGGAGGGGGATCGCCGTGAACTCGTCGCAATTATCGGTGCCGACCTGGCGCTGCCGACCATCGCCAGGGAGATGCTCGTCAGCGTCAGGAACTGGGACGCGGTCACCGCCTTCTGTGAGGCCGTAATCTCACGGAAGGAGGCGGCGGATCGTGTGCGAGTAGAGCTCCTATTCGGCGACACGTTCCGCCGCCGGCGACTCGGGCGGCGCAGGCGCGAGTATTTGCGCCTAATGCCGCCCTAGCCGAGGCCGCGGGTGATTGGACCGGGGAATTGTCCGTCACCCGCAGAGAGGCTGACCGCGCGACGGCGACTGACGTCCCAGGACGTCGTGAGGTGAGGGTACCCGAAAGGGTATTCCGTCGGCCGGCCACTGACGACAAGTGACATCTGCTCCGGTGGTCGGCCCAACAACGAGGTGACGTGGGTACGGGTGGGTTATGGGCCCGCGCGCCGTCCTTTCATCGCCCCGGACGGACTGGACCGCGCGTGCGCTTACCGTAGCCCACCCATAAAAAAAAAAAAAAAAAAAAATAAAAAAAAAAAAAAAAAAAATAAAAAAAGGGGTTGAATTTCAAAAAATCCTTTCTTCGTGGGTTTTTACGTCATGCAAAGAAACTAATGTCAAAAGTTCATGTATCTGGCTTCAGTAGTTTCGGATCTGTGATAAGTCAGTAAACTGACTTCTTTATACCTATTTTACACCTTTAGAGAATGAAAATGGACAAACGCTGAAACACGTATTTATTTATTTTTATTAAAGAGTATTAGTGGTTAATTTGAAGACAGTAGCTAAAGATTGTTTTTTTCTTTCTATACAGACTTTACCGTTGCGTTTCACCCCCTAGGGGTGGCATTTCAAAAAATCTTTTCTTGGTGGGTGCCGACGTCATTACATGAAACTACGGTCCAAATTTCATTTTTCTAGCTTCAGTAGCTTCGGCTCACCCTGTTCCTTTATGTGTATATTATTGTTAATGCCCCCGTAATCCGTTCTTAGCTGACCTCTACTCGACGAAAAGAATATTCCTGCCAAATTTCAAGTCTGTACGCCTTATGGTTCCAGAGATATGGTGACGAGCCAATATATCGCTCGCAAAACCCACCTCTCCTATATATAAGTATATAGATTTTCTCATGACGTGCCCGTTTTTGTTTTCAATTCCATTTTTAATTTCTCTATGGTGAAGGAGTAAGAAGAACGTTTTCGATCCACAAATTGCTGTTCTGTGTCTGGACGTAATTTGAGTCCATTAGTTAAAAAATGAAAAAGAAATCGACTTAGAAGTACGATAAAAGCCTTTATCGACTTAAACGTGATTCGTCTCAAGCAATGTTTCCGTGTGGTGACGGGGTAAGAATACAATTCACCACTCCTCGTTTGCCCGTGGGTATGGTAAAAGTCAACTAAGAGATGTATAAAAGTCAACTAACATAGATGCAAGAGATCCCATGCAAGAGATCTCCATAATGGAAAATGCCAGAGCCCAACAGTGGGACGTATTTGGGCTGAGATGATAACAATGATACGTTTTTTACTCCACTTGTTGTTGCCAGTCACCAAAGCAACCTCACTATTAACGTTCCTAAAGCAACTACTGAAACTAAATTTAATCAATTAAATGTCAAGTTGGTGTTTGAAATGATGCCCATTCCTCTATAATGTAGACGATGTTTATATAATCATAAAAGACACAATGGTATCTTATTGTAATGAGTTACGCCCACGTGGGAGGACACCAAGAACTATAGTGTGGGGTAATGCATAGGAATAAGCGAGATAGCCGAAAAGACTAATGACGACTTGGAAAATTAGGTGAAAAAAAAAAACTCAAAAAAAAAAAAGAAATGAAGCCGTTTTCTTTGGTTTCTTATTGCCTTTTGTGGCAAATGAGCTAACAGCCCACTTGATGGTAAGTGGTACTGCTGCTCACGGACCTTTATTAGACCGCTACCTACGATAAACAAAGTGAAGGCAGTGTGAATGCTTGCAATGAAGTTAGGTGATACTAAAGGCATTATTAGAACAGAATATTTTGGCTCTCTCGCTCACCAAACGCAGTGCACCAACAAATTGCTACTACTCAAATGTGTATGAAGAAAAGGTATGCCAAGTTTTATCTCTCCAGATCGCGTAGTAGTTAAAGACCTACCAATCGCTCGCTGGTACAATTCATCGATAAAACTTTGGGCAATTAACAAATTGCTGAGTCTAAATTTAATGTGATTTTCTCAACGAATGATTGTATGGTTACAGAGTTCTTCGAATTGCAAAGTTTATTTCCTTAGTGCAGGGTGTTGACAGTTGATAAAAATTCTAGCTTCACACGTACATATTTTGATAGTAAAGCTCCCGTACGCTGTCGCTTGTAATGCGTGATTTAACATATTTTAATAGACAAAAATAGACAAAACTCCAGTGTAATAGAATAAAAATATAATAATCCCTACCCATTAATGTCTAAAAAAAAATTACAGCCCGCTGAATTTCTAGCCGGATCTCCTGAGCTTGCGGCCGCGTTCCCATCCGGGAGTAGATTATTGTAGTGTTCAAACGATGTATAAATGTGACAATATGTAAGGGCCTATGCGAAAGAAATGACTTGATTTGATTATCTGCCTCTGAAAATCGCATAAATATGCAAAGGGTTTACAAGGAGACCGATCACCAACTGCAGTGATGGCACTTTCATGTGTTACTACATTTTGCGGTGAACTACGAAAAAAAATTACGTCCAGCAGTAGATAAAGAGGACTAATGACAGCAAAGAAAAATATATAAATAATTTTAATTCATAGCGGTAAACTATCATTATTTTAAAATGCAAGGAAGGGAGACCCATTACTTGCCCACGGTTTATCAATAAACGACCCACCAAAATGAAATGGAGAACTTCGAATATTTATTCGACCCGTGTTTTGCCTCTACCCGAGGCGTCCTCAGGATGGTTCGGCCTCAAATGCGCATCATTGACGTTATGGAAGGAACTCATCACGTGAAAGTAAGATTCCCTTATATCCTATTTCACCTTGATCCCATCCCGTATTTCTTCCATTCCATTGTAATGTGCGGTATATTGGTCACCCGTGGGTAAGTGGGTCGCTTCTTCCCTTCATTTTAAAATAGACAACAGTTTATTATTTAGACCACACATAAAATAACATCAAATAATAGTAACTTAGCATCAACTATATTTGTAAAGTGGTAACATTTGGTTCATACCACTAAAACTATTTATAGCATGTTTTAAAGCATTCCCACTTAGAATTTTCGATATTTTCGTCACAATTGATTGTGTAAAGAAATGTTATTGATGAATGTGGGTTGATAATACCTAAGCATTTCCGTGTGGTGACGGATATTGCCCGACCGACTAGGTGGACTGACGATATTTTCAAAGTCGCAAGGAACTGTTAGATGCAAGTGGCGTAGGACCGTTCTGAGTGACATTCTCGTGGAGAGGCCTATTTCCAGCAGTGGACGTCTGTAGGCTGATGGATATTTTGCTCTGGATGTCGTAAAAGAGGATTAAAGGATATAATATTACTACTACTTTGTCCATCTCATCATCGATCGTGTTCATTCTTCCTTTCTTGTCCAGGCAGTTCTCCGCTGGAATTCGCTACCTCTGAACATCAGAATATCTACTAGCCGTTACACATTCAAGAAGAGAATTCGTTTACATCTCCTAAATGAATTAGCAGATGCATCGCAACTTATATAATATAACATCCGTATAATTATGTATATATACTATGTATGTATATTTTTAGATATATATATATATATATATATATATATATATATATATATATATATATACATATATATATATATATATATATATATATATATATATATATATATATATATATATATATATGTATATATATATATCGTATTTATGTGTTTTTATCTATGTATATTTGGTATGTATTATGTATTCTTGTATATTCCTATGTTCTCTTTTCTTTTTTAATCATATGACCGGCGCGCGGGCCCATAACCCACCCGTACCCACGTCACCTCATTATTGGGCCGACCACCGGAGCAGATGTGACTTGTCGTTAGTGGTCGGCCCGATGGAATACCCTTTCGGGTAACCTCACCTCTCGACGCACTGGGACGTCAGTCGCCGTCGTGCGGTCAGCCTCTCTGCGGGTGACGGACAATTCTCTGGTCCGATCACCCGCGGCCTCGGCTAGGGCGGCATTAAGCGCAGATACTCGCGCCTGCGCCGCCCGAGTCGCCGGCGGCGGAATGTGTCGCCGAATAGGAGCTCTACTCGCACACGATCCGCCACCTCCTTCCATGAGATAACGGCCTCACAGAAGGCGGCGACCGCGTTCCCAGTTCTTGAGTAACTGAGACCTACTCTTGAAATCAATTCTAATTTCAAATCCGATTCGATTCCAATCTCACCATACTTATATTTGGTACTCTTGAACAAAATCGAGAATGAATTTAACGCGTTCGTCGTTGTTATTTTCACCAAATGTGCCATGTTTTCTTACTTTAAATTAATAACGTTATCGAACTCGATCACCACAAAGACGCTTTCTTGAAATTGTGTAACATTAACGATTTTAAACTACGTCAAAATCCCGTCGGGAGTAGCAAATTTTTTACTTAATCGACGAGAGTCGAATTTATTTAGTTTAGAAACGTTCCACCTAATTTGATTCCAATCGGGCGCTGGTGTCATTTTCAAGAGTACCAAATTTGCTCAAATTCGAGCTGCGATTGGATTTAGGATTGGAATCGAAATTCAAGAGTAGGCACACTGGCCTAGTCCAAATTAATTTAATGCTTTCGCTACAAGAATTACATTCCCATGGATAAATGTTATCTTTAATTATTTTTATTGTTGTTTATGGTAAACGAGCGAACAGCATACCTAATAGTAAGTATCATTGTCACTCATGGACGTTTGATGCCGCTGCCTACCGTGAATAAAGTGAATGCGTGTAATAAGGTTGGATGATACTGAAGACATCACGCAAACACCCTCAGAAAGATAGGTTGCCGGCGCATTCACTTACTGAACGAAGTTACATATTGCTACTACTCGGACGTCGATTTTCTGCGAGAGCATGATACTACCCTGGATGGACTAAAGTAGAATATTTCCTTAACTATAAAAATATGAAAAAGTTAAAACTTATAAATGACCAACAACCCAGGGCGGGTTGTTAGTTATTTGCTTCGGTTTAAGTCGTCTTACCCGCGTAGTGCCCGTTCCCGTGGTAATTTCGGGATAAAATATAGCCTATGTTACTTCCTGATATTATAGCTTTCCATTAGTGAAAGAATTTTTGAAGTCGGTTCGGGGGTTTAAGCGTGAAAGCGTAACAAACAAACAAACTTACTTTCGCATTTATAATATTAGTAAGGATTTTCGTTAAGATTCTCTTTATTTTGTTCATTCAAAAATTACTTCAATATTGAATAAACAAGTTTAAAAAAAAATTCTACATTCATCGTAACTTAAATAATGGGCGTAACGTTTATAATTTATTATCTGCTGGTCTTTATTCATTGACGGTTGCAGCCCGCCTTCTTCTTCTGTATGGGTTTGATTCTTCGGTTGGAATATTTTTTTATACCGTGTTTAGTTTGTAAGTATTCCTTGTGGAAAAATATTTTTGACAATGCTATTGACATTTGGGTGTTAAGAGGTTCTCTTTGTATTTACTTTTATTATTTTTCTTTGTATATATTAACTACACAGATGGCGCAGTGCTTAAGATACCGTCATACCAGTGTCGTGGGTTCAAATCTCATGCAGAAAAACACTTGGTGCAATCCACAATTTATTGTTCTATTTGTAGATGTAATTTGTGTCCCTTAATTATGTTTGTAAAGACCTCTGCAATACAAAGATTATTTCCTTGGTGCAGAGCGTTCATTGCCTTTAAAAAGAAAAACAGTTACTGTCTTTAAAAAAAAGAAAAAAAAATTGTAGAACCATTTTCATTGTTTCACCATTTGTTCACCATTTCATCATTCCATTCATTCTTTTCATTTCATTTCATTCCATGCTCTGGCAATAAGTTCGTGTGGTGACAGAGTAAAAATAGTCCCTACCTTGCCCGTGGATATCGTAAAAGACGACTAAGGGATATAATACGCATATAACATCTATGCAAGAAAAGGAAAACTTGAAATAAAACCCTATACCAACCTGATTGACCAGTATGGTATATAAGGTAGTGAGTGATACAATATTTTTTAAACCATCACAAGATTGTAAAGGAACAGTAGTACTTGGCAAACATAATTTGAACGACATTTTTTTTTGTTCGGTGGGCTATGATCAGCATACACGCCCTCCGTTTCCTTCGGAGTGGCGAAAGGGTAGCGTGCGGCCCCATAACCCACCGTATTCGCTCTCCTTCGTCATTGGGCGGACTACTTGTACCGAGTTGCTTTAGTGGTCAACCCGGCGGGACACCCTTTCGATTACCCTCCCTTTCTAACGCCTCTCCCGAGATATCACGCAGCCTCGGCTGGGGTGGCATGAGGCGCAGGTACTCGCACCTCCACCGCCCGAATCCTCGGCATAATTAGAATACCAGTTTCATCCCCAAAATTATATCCCATTTAAAACACAGCTCACGCCTACCAATATTAAAAAGAGTACTAACAAAAAAAGACTTATTCAGAAATACATAAAATTTTGAAATAAAACTTGGCTCTAACAACCAGTCCAATGCCACAATAAACATAACTCAAAAATTAAAAAAGCACAGCCATTTTGTTTGGACTCGACACCTACAATTATATTTTTAAGACTTTTTATATTGTCAGTTTTAAATTATTGCGATAAGTACTAAGGATGTAAAAGTCATTCTATTATCACTCGTAACATCATCATTATCATCATCATACTGCTGATCTCGATTCTACTTCAGAACAGGCGAAATAATTACCTACTACACCATGTATATGATGATATTCGGTTATATTTCGGGATTTTCTTCTCATTCATAGACAGAGAGATCATTATATGCATATTATTTTCCTTAGTCGAATTATCGGTAGGGATGTAACTTGTCACGGGTGGGTTACGGTCACGGGTGGGTTACGGGTGTGTGTGCTCACGCCCCTCTGTCGCCCCGGACGGAGTGATGCGAGGAGTGCACAGACTGTAACCCACCCCCAAAAAAAAGGCATGTGACTTTGAGGGGAAAAATCGATCGATTTTTCTTTCTTTAAAATAAATCTTAAAGATAAAATTATTTTTATAATAGATTTGTTTAACTATTCGTAGTTCTTTTTTAAAGTTTTTCTTCGGACAAGATTATGATGACCCTTTTTTTAGGCAATCTGAGAGTGATATTTATTTTCTAATATAGTACACTGACATTTGATCGAGCACTTTTACTGACAGAATTGTGATGACTTTTTTTTTAGAAAACTTAATAGAAAACTTTAAAGAAATACTAAACTAATCGATTAATTTTATTATAAATAAAATCTATTTTTTTAGATAATCGATTCTTAAAATCGATTCTTGCAAAAAAAAATAATCGATTAATATAAAAATCTATTATTTTTTCACATTCCTACTTATCCGTGTAGTGTCGAAATAAACATACAATTCACCGTCTCTCATTTGGCCCGTAGGTGCCGTAAAAGACAAAGGATAAAAATGCACATAACATCTATGTAAGTAAAGAAAAACTCGAAACAAAACTCTGTCAACACGTCTGACCAGACTGATATAGTAGATTAATTTCCGTCCTACAGTGGAGGAGGCCCAAGCCTAACAGTGGCACGCATATGGGTTGAAGTGATGAAGATGATGACTGAGACAAAAGGGATTCACACGAAAAATGCTTTATCATGGAGTCGTGAAAACTGGCTGAGGGAGCACCAGTGATGTGAGCAGTAATACTTATATTGGGAAACTTATAAAATTAACTGTTATCACCATGACCCGATCATGACTTTATTTCCTTTTACGGGAAAGCCTACGTGAAGTCCAAGACTGAAGGTTCATAGCCTGATGAGTGGATGGAGTGCGGATTTTACATCTATCGCATTGTCGCATGCATATTAATTATAATAAAGACTACTAAGGGATTACCCTTAGTAGTCCCTTAGGACACCCACAGACATGAAAGGGAGTGGTCCCTCCGTCACGATGCGGAATAAGACAAGTCTCAGTTAAGACAAGTCTTTGTTGTCAATTAAGCGCAGATAAATACACTAACGATTCCTCAAAGAATTTTGACGCAACATGAAAACACTAGTAAATCTCTCACTACACTCAGTCATTTTCTCTAATTTACAGTAAGTAGATAAAATACCAGTAAAATTATTTAAAATTCATACTCCATACTAATATATAAAGCTGAAGAGTTTGTTTGTTTTAACGCGCTCATTTCAGGAAGTACTAGTCCGATTTGAAAATTCTTTAAGTGTTCGATAGTCCATTTATCGAGGAAGACTATCGGCTATATCATAGACTATCACAGTAAGACTGACAGGAGCGGAGCACCAATGAAGAATGTTTGAAAATCGGGGTTTTGTTTTCCTTTTGAGAGCTTCCGCTGCGTAAACGGCTAAATTTTCACAAAAATCTTGTGTGACAGAATCGTTTTATTAAATATCGAATTATTAAAAAATATTTTCATCTTCTACGTAAACAAAGTCTTAGATTATAGTTAATGTTAGCTCAAAGTATCTATACCACGCGGACGAAGTCGTGAGAGTAGTAGATCTAGTATTACTATAAAATACTATGGACTATCGTTTAAAAACTGCATATACTATTTTCACATGGCCGCCAAAACTCCTATATTATTTATGATGGTAAACCTGAGCCGTAATTGTAATTTCATTAAATCACTGCCTGTCACATTGCCTGTCAAAGATGACTATTATTTGAATGCTCAAATGCATGTATTTATGAGTGTAAATTACTCAAAACACATATTTTTAGAAAATATCATATTTAATTGTAATTTATGATTTTATTTTTCAGCATAATTATGATAGATTACACGCGTCGTGCTACTTCTCGTTTCATTTGAAGATTTATTGATATTTTGGATGCTTTGAAGTGAAAATTGTATTTGACATGGACTGTATATGACGTCATACAACACGACTGACCGGTATAGTACCTTACTGGTCAGACGTGTTGGTGTCATATCTTCATCATCATCATCATCATCGCGGCCTACATACGTCCCACTGTTGGGCTCGGGCCTCCCCCACAATGGGAGGGAATTTGACCTATTATACGATGCTGATCAAACATGTTGGTGTAAAATTTCATTACGAGTTTTCCTTCTCTTTTGTTTTCATATCTTACTTGTTAGGACAACTAGCAACCCGCTCTTACTTCGCTTCAGTTTCAGTCGCCTTATCCGCGTAGTTCCCAATGCCGTGGGAATACCGGGATAAAAAAATAGCCTATCTTACTCCCTGATATTATAGCTTTCCATTGGTGAAAGAATGTTTGAAATCAGTTCAATAGCTTCGGAACCTATTCAATACAAACAAAAAATCATTCCTCTTTATAATATTAGTGCAGATTACATTTTTGAATATTAAATGCGAAAACCAATCGAGTTTATTAACAATAGTAGGTGCCAGTAAATTCTCGAAAATCTCTTTTTGCCCATCAAATCCTGGCTGACATGCCATTTGTCCGAATGTGTGAAATGATATACGAACGCGAATTTTTAGTTTAGATCATAAATTATATAGTCCATTATAAATATGACGTCTTTTTTTATGACAAGCAGCACTACGCCCTAAGATATAAAATTTTGTACTGCGAATTTTAATAAAATTCATCAATTATCATCATTTCAGCTCATATACTTCCCACTGCTGGGCTCTAGCCTCCTCCTGGAGAGGAGTGACATGGACCTACTATACCGCGTTGGTCAAACGATTTTACTTTTGTAACCGACTTCAAAAAAGGAGAAGGAGTATTCATAACCGCCGCAACACAGAAGGTCAGTCAATACGCCGTCCATTTCATTCGGGGTGGCGCAAGAGTGGCGTGGCCCCATAACCCACTGTATTCACAACCCTTCGCCATTGGCCGATTAGTGATACCAAGCTGCATGTCGTCCATGGACAGCTCTCGCCCTCCCGGAGTGTCGCCCTCATATAGTCGGCCGCTCTGCGGGTGACGGACTCTTCCCCAGTCTAGTCACCTGCGGTCTCGGTTAGCGCAGCATTAGGCGCAGGTACTCACGCTGTTGTATATTTTCGTATATAATCGCAATGTGATATATTTTAACCGACTTCAAAAAAGGAGGAGGTTTCTCAATTCAACCGTATATATGCTTGTTTTACGTTTGTTCGCGTCAAACTTCGCCGTTTATGAACCGATTTTGATGATTTTTGTTTTTGTTGAAAAGGGTATAACTTCCCAAATGGTCCCATGAAAATTTTATCGACGTCAGACAACAGGTTTTTGAAAAATCAGCAAATATCTAAAATATTTTTTTAGATATTTGCTGATTTTTAAAAACCTGATTTTTCAAAAATCTACATTATTGAAGGCGGTTTCTTTTTTTGAATAAAAATAATTATTTCCAAAAGGATTAAACCCACGGCAATATACAAAAAGTTATTATGCAAACCGCTAAACTATCTGTGAAATTGAATTATTATCTCGTTAACTTCAAAATCCTTTCATAAGTATAGGTAATTTTAATACAATATGTTGTATAATTATCCGACTTAATTACCAATTGTTTTCTCATAATAACAACATATGTTTATGGGTCGAGTGCTTGTAATGAGCGAAGCGATTAGCGTGTTATTAGATGAAATCATTAGTACCATAATATGTTTAGTTATCTATTCTATAGGTACCAATAAATAAAATTGGAGTGTCTGTATGTAATGTCAAAATAATAGGCTTTTTTCATGCTCACATGATTATTTGCACGACACCTATGCCTAAAATAGCAATTAAAAAATTTGTGTCTGTCTGTCTGTTTGTTCCGGGTAATCTTCAAAACGGCTGGACCGATTTCAAAAATTCTTTCACCAATGGAAAGCTATAATATCAGGGCGTAAACTAGGCTATATTTTATCCCGGTATTCCCACGGGAACGGGAACTACGCGGGTAAAACGACTATAACCTATAACCGAAGCGAAGTGAGGGCGGGTTGCTAGTTTTAGAATATATATATTATACATTATCCGTGTGGTGACAGAGTAAGAATACAATTCTCCACTCCCTATCCTGCCCGTGGATGTCGTAAAAAACGACTAAGGATATAATAAGGGATAACTAAGGTACGACTAAGGGATATAATAAGAAGATAACATCTATGCAAGAGAAGAAATCGAAACAAAACCCTATTCCAACACGTCTGACCAGCGTAGTATAGAAAGTCAATTGTCATTTGTCAATTATGGAAGAGGCCTAAGCCCAACAGTGGGATATATATAGACTAAGATGATGATATTATACATATTTATATATTTGTCGCATTCTGATCAATTTTTTTAATGTTTCTTATTAATCTAGTAGAGTATAAAACTATTTTTGTTCGTTTTCTCTTTTTACATAAATAAATATTTAATTAGCTGGTATATCCATAAAATAAATTTTCTTTCGACTGATGTTTACGCGGGTATTATAAATTGTACTAATTCTCTTTAACTCTATACAAATAACTATAAATTACGCCATTAGTATGCAATCCAGCAGCACAGTTAATAAAATTATATTTTTACTACTATGCAAAAAATTACTTCTTACAGAAAATTCTTTAACTAATAGGTGATAGACTCGCTGATAAATCCCGGTCACTGCTAATTAAGATAGATATTACAATGCTATTAAGATAACACGTATAATCCGTGTGACGGGATAAGGTTATAATTCACCACCCCCTTTCTTGCCTTGGGTGTGGCTATAGTCGGTCACACGCAGTTTATTCTAAGCAGAGCGACGCAAGGGTGGAGCGCGGTATCATAACCCATTGTATTCCTATCCCTTCGGCACTGGGCCGACCACTGGTACCGAGTTTCTTGTCGTCCGTGGGAAGCCCGGTTATCATATACGGCTTTTTTTTTGGGTGGGCTGCGGTCAGCGCGCTCCTCGCACCACTCCGTCCGGGGCGACAGAGGGGCGTAAGCACGAACACCCGCAACACACCCGAACACCACGTCGCCTTCGTCGTTGGGCCGACCACCGGAGAAGGGTTACTTGTCATCAGTGGTCAGCCCGACGGAATACCCCCTATTTGGGGTACCCTCCCATCGACCGACGTCCCCCCCACGGGGAAGACGTCGGTCTTTCCTCACGCAGTCGGCCTCTCGGCGGGTGACGGACTAATGCCCGGTCACGTCACCCGCGGCCTCAGCTTGGGTGGCATGGCACAACCTATCATATACGGCTAAGGGTTACAATATTCAGATAACATCAACCCAAGAGAAGCATAACTCAAAATAAAATCGAATATCAATATGTCTGGCTAGCATGGTATAACAGATCAATTTCTCTTCTACTCTGGAAGAAGTTTAATACCAGCAATGGGACATATACGAGCTGAAATAACGATGATAAAAATAATTATCGCTACTCTTATTAGTGTAAACTCAACCTTACACTCTTATTTACATACCGGCCACATTACAAGGCGACAAACGCATATTCATATGCAGCCCCCGTTTGAAGTATGGGTTCTTTCCCTGGTAGGTCTTAATGACTATGCATAAATACATCTAGCTATTCTTTTGAGAATATCTTAAAAGGATTTTTCTTTACGTCTTTTCCTTTAACATGCAAAAATTTTTAGTAAATATATGGCATACTAGGCCATCAGCCTAGCTGGGAAGTGTCTGTCGCCTATCGCCTTTTATGTGGTAGGGCATGATCTGTCTAACCTCACCCATCCTATCCAAGGCAATTAAAGGCGAAACATGCGACCTCATAAACTTTTTTTTTTTATAGGTGGGCCATGATTTGCTCACCCGCCCGGGCTCCGTCCGGAGCGACGGAAGAGCGGCGCGCGGCCCCATGACCCACCCGTGGCACTTTGCCTTCGTCGTTGGGCCGATCAACGGTGCAGAGGTCCTTGACTTCAATGGTAGGCCCGACGGGATACCCTGGTCGCGGGGTACCGTCTCCTCTCGACGTTCTCCCTCAGGAGACGTCGGTTACCGTCGCGCAGTCGGCCTCTCTGCGGGTGACGGACTAAATCTCTGGTCCAGCCGCGGCTAGGGCGGCATCAGGCAGGGTATGTGACCTCGTAACCTACAGTATTTGCACCCCATCTCCATTGAACTGGTCATTGCTACCAACGCCTTGATCCCTGTAGCCAGCCCGGATGCTTGTCACCTAGTGCAAAGCCCTGGAATGTGCTAGAATATCATTTAAGAGTAAATATCCGAATGGATGATTATTGTTTAGCATATATTCATCATCTTAGTTCATATAACCCATAAGTTTTAGCTCGAGAGCCCTCCACAATTGGAGGGAAATGTATCTGCAACATCAATCTGGTCAGACTATTGATAAAGAGTTTTATGGCGAATCCTTCTTTTGAGATTGCCTCAAAATTTCCTGTCCATAGGATCAACCCGAGTAGAAAAAACATTAGGCTCAACCAGATCATGTATCTGGACCGGATCAGGATAAAATGAGGCATGGCAGATCCGGCAAATCTTATCAGGACCGGATCAGGATAGAATGAGGCATGCCAGATCCGGCAAGCCCTATCAGGACCAGGTCTGGTCCAGATAAGGATAGCCTGATATTAAATAGCTCACTAACGATTCAAATGGACTGTCTTTACAGGGAGACCAGTGGGTTACTTCCCACTTGATACTACTGTATCTAGTGGGTTGCTAATAAGCCGTCAGTCGTAATAAAAAATATACCCACTAAAAGTAATGGCGTCTTCATAATTTCCAGTAGTATATAACTGACCCATCAAATTCCAAACCTTACGGTATGACACATTCACATTGCTCGATTTACGACACACCAATGTACGTCTCATACAAACAGACGGACGGCCACTTTATAGCGTTTTATTGTTCATAAAACTGTGTTAATAAAAAAAATGTGTGAATTGTAATTTCTTAGTTAATTGTAAATGGTTCCGTATCTATATATAAATACGTGAAGCAAAATCTTTGTACCCCTTTTTACGAAAATTATGTCGATCGACAAGTATGATATTTGGCACAGTTGAAGTAAATAATGAGGAGAAGTGCATAAAACTGAAATTTCATATAATAATGGATTAGAAATACTTTAAATTCATTAAAAAAGGCATTACGCACACTACAACGCAATCGCTACACACACATACATACGTTTGTATGAGTGTGTTGCGTAGCAACGCTTATACGCATTTGTTTACGGTAAAATGTCTGGTCGAACTGAATGTCAAACAATCATAATTATGATGACAATGTCTACTAAAGATTTGTGCTTATATATTAGTTATTAGTGAAATACAGCTTGCTCAATTTGCAATTATACATAAATAAAATTAAAGAAAATTGTGTAGCAGAAAAATTAATTAAAATGAATTATGGCCGAATTTCGACCACACGCCGACCACTAGTGATTATTATTATATCAGTTAATTTTTTGCCATCATTTTAACTCATACATGTCCAGCTGTTGGGCTCGAGTCTTCTTCAAAATAGGAAGGAAATTGACCTGCTAGATATAATTGACCGCTCGTCAGCACGTCAGACGTGTAGGTATAGGATGTGGTGACGAAGTAAGAATACAATTCATCACCCCCTCTCTTGCCATTTTCTTTTTTTTTGGGCTAGGCTACGGTCGGCGCACTCCTTGTCCACTCCGTCCGGGGCGACAGAGAGACGTAAGCACGCACAACCGTAACCCAACCGCGCAACACGTCGCCTTCGTTGTTGGGCCGACCGCCGGCGCAGGAGACTTGACGTCAGCGGTCGGCCCGACGGAATACCCCCGGAGGAGTACCCTCTCCTCGACCGACGTTAGTCTTACCTCCTCTCTTGCCTGTGAGTGTTGTAAAAGACGACTAAGGGATACAATATGCGAATTGTACCTATGCAGAAAGAAGGATAGCTCGTCATAAAAGTCTATGTATTGTATGTTATATAATATACTAGCAACCCGCCCTTACTTCGCTTCGGTTTAGTGTCGTCTTATTTGCGTAGTTCCTGTTCCCCTTGCCATACCGGGATAAAATATAGCCTAAAATACCCCTTATATATACATGATAGTAAAATATTATCAAAATTGGTCCAGCAGTTTTGAATATTACCTAAAACAGACAGATGGACAGACAGACAAAAAATTTTTAAACCGGCTTTTTGGCATAGGTATCGTGCAAATAACCGTTTTAGCGTGAAAATAGGCCATTATTTTGACATTACAAATAGACACTTAAATTTTATTTATATAGATATAAGAAATATGAAGTTTGCTAATTTTAGTTCATAAAGAGTACTATAAACGGGATTTTATAGCGGCGAAGGATTTCAAACTCTTTAAGAATTATAACATATTTCTAAAAAGTTTTTATTTCTCACTAGCTGACCCGGCGAACATCGCGCCGCCTTTTTCGTAATTATTTTGTTTTAGTATTTATCAGTTTGGTTTTAGTATTATCCGTGCAGTGACGGAGTAAGAATACAATTCACCACCCGTGAGTGTCGTAAAAGATGAGTAAAGGATATACCACCTTTTCTTATCAATTCCAAAACCTTTTTAATCTAGATCTACATGTAATTATGCTAAAAATGTCGAACCGACGCGACGGGACGAACGTCAAATGTTTGACAGGTAAGAATGGTTTGTATGGGAAAATAAAATTATATTATTAGTATTTTACTCGCAATTTTTCATATTTTCTCACCGTATAAACCTTCCCTGGACTTCCACAAATAATTGAAGACCAAAATTAGACAAATCGGTTCAGCCGTTCTAGAGTTTTAGCGAGACTAACGAACAGAAATTCATTTTTATATGTACACTAGCAACCCGCCCTCGCTTCGCTTCGGTTATAGGTTATAGTCGTTTTACCCGCGTAGTGCCCGTTCCCGTGGGAATACCGGGATAAAATATAGCCTAGTTTACGCCCTGATATTATAGCTTTCCATTGGTGAAAGAATTTTTGAAATCGGTCCAGCCGTTTTGAAGATCACCCGGAACAAACAGACAGACAGACAGACAAAAATTTTTTAATTGCTATTTTAGGCATAGGTGTCGTGCAAATAACCGTGTGAGCATGAAAAAAGCCTATTATTTTGACATTACAAACAGACACTCCAATTTTATTTATTGGTATAGATATATATAGATTTAAAGAAATTGTAATATTACAACAAAAAGTGTGTGTGTACTTATGTACGCACGTAAGAAGTTGTACTTCTTTGCCGTAATAGGATAAAAATCTTTCTAGAAAATGTATCCTTCGCGTTATCCTACGTTTGTAGAAAAAATCGGCCAACTGCGAGTCGGACTCACGCTCGAAGAGTTCCGTACCATTGACTAGGTAAACAAGTACCTCCCTATTGCCATTATCCGATAAAAAGAAAGCCGATAAATAACAGACTAATGTATAATAACATCATACTGTGAGTGCTGACCCGCTTACCAAGCATGGCAATTGTGGTATTACCCCCGATTTAGGGTAGCTTACGTCCAACAATGGAAGTCTATAGGTTGATTGATGCTGGAATCATTTATTTAGTGTGAAATTCTAAGAAACAGTTCCTTTTATTGTCACCAGTGGTGAAACACAAATGCGTATTGCACTTTACACAATAGTCTTTGGATTTTCCAGCTTTGTAAAATCTTCTGAAACAAATAAAACTTGCTGCATCAAAAGAAATAAAACATGCTGTACAAACAACAAAACACATCACATTCATAATAAAATAAACAAAAAAGGCATGGGTGAATCTTATAACGTCATTGGCAAAGTACTACGGGTATGACGAAGTTTATTTGAATTGCTTTATCCACCAATGGGCAACGGGATACCCGTAGCACACAAATATCAAAGCTTATAAAATAGCTGTTACGCGATTTAGTTAAACAAAATGTACTCAAAGGTATTGTTTATGAGTTATCAAATGTATGTAAAGCCTATCGCTACCAATCTCGTACAGAAATATCAGTAAATCAATTAATGAACTTACCCGTGATGCAAATGCATCTGGCTGGTTCGGAGTCATCTTGACAATTAGCACAGATGAGTGAAATCTTACTATATGCTATATTATTTCAATCAAAAATAATCTTACCAACTTATTCACGTACGTAAATGGTAGAACTCCCTATTAATTAAGTCACTAGAATTTTTCAAACCAACTGTCTTACCTATATCACACTACCAATTTAAGGTTTTTTTTTTTATTGCAAGCAGTGGGAAACGAGCAAACAGTACACCTGATGGTAAGTGTTGCTGCCGCTCATGGACCTTTACAAGGCCGCTGCCTACCGTGAAGAAAGTGAAGGGAGTGTGAATGCGTGAATTGAGGCTCGGTGATACCAAAGGCACCACCAAAACACTCCACACACAAACACCCTCAGAAAGTTGGGCTTCCGGCTCTCTCGCTCACAGAACGAAGCGCAGTAACAAAATGCTACTACTCAGACGTCGATTTTCTGCGAGAGCGTGGTACTACCCCGGACGGACCGGTCCGCGGCTGTAGACAGATAACTGTCGACAGTATGGCCTACCACTATCAAAAGGGTTAAATATTTATTATATTTTGAGTATTTGTTGTTATAGTGGCAATAGAAATACGTCATCTGTGAAAATTTCAACTGTCTAGCTATCACTTGAGATGCAGTCTGGTGACAGACGGATGGACAGACGGACGGACGGACAGCGAGGTCTCAGTAATAGGGTCCCGTTTTTACCCTTTGGGTACGGAACCCTAAAAACGACACTAATAATAGAAATAATTATTTTTTGAAAAAAAAAAGAGACCGCCTTCAATAATGTAGACTATGTAGATATTTGTTTTGATTTTTGTTGATTTTTCAAAAACCGCTTGTCCGATTTTGATAAAATTTTTATGGGACCATTTGGGAAGAATACCTTTTCCAACAAAAAAAAATCATCAAAATCGGTTCATAAACGACGAAGTTATCCGCGAATAAACATAAAAAAAAGCATATATATATACGGTCGAATTGAGAAACCTCCTCCTTTTTTAAAGTGGGTTAAAAAAGGATATTTAATTCATTGGAAGTTTTATTATAATGCATTTTCTAGTTGACATTTGCGACGGTGTGCGCGCGGATCGATAAAAATAATTGACTAGCTAACGTCAGGGTGTCGGTTTTTTGTGACGGTGTACGTATTCATCGTAAAAATTTATTCTCATCATTTTTCCGTGTGGTGACAGAGTAAGAATACAAGTCACCACTCCCTATTCCTAGCCAGTGGATATGGTAAAAGACGACTAAGAGATATAGTAAGCGTATAACATCTTTGTAAGAGAAGGAAAACTCAAAATAAAACCCTATACCAACTTGTCTGACCAGTATGGTAGGTATAGTAATGTCAATTTCCCTTCTATTGCGGAGGAGGCTTGAGCCCAACATTGGGACATATATGAGATGAAATGATGAATGAAATTCAGGGTGTCGGTTTTCTGTGACGGTGTACGCACACATCGTAAAAATTTACTCTCATCATTTTCCTTAACGTGACAAACAAAGCATAACCCACCTTTCTGAGGGTGTTTGCGTGTGGAGGGTTTTGGTGGTGCCTTTGGTATCACCGAGCCTCAATGCACGCATTCACACTCCCTTCACCTTCTTCGCGGTAGGCAGCGACCTTATAAAGGTCCATGAGCGGCAGCAACACTTACCATCAGGTGTACTGCTTGCTCGTTTGCCACTGCTTGCAATAAAAAAAAAACTTTATAAATGCATGAACATAAAGTTATGGTTTTCTTAATATCACAAAGGGACCCTAAGACTCGTTATCTTCAACAACTTGGCATAACATTTTAAGTGTTAACTTAAAAAAAGAAATGCAATAAAAACACCGTCAAAGTCTAGCGGAAAATTTATATATATTTTCTAATTCAGAATCTTAATGACGATTTTATTTCTGAGGAAATAGGATGTGGTCTTTTTTAAGAATTAATAAAAAGTTAATGGCTTAAATGCTTATAAGTAAATAAATCTAATAATTACTTTTAGAAATGAAGCCTTACTATGAGATGACGGTCTAAGAATACAATTCACCACTCCCTATTTTGGCCGTGGAGGTCGTAAAAGACGATTAAGGGATATAATACACATATAACATCTATTCAAAAGAAGGAAAACTCGAAATAAAACTCTAAACCGACACGCCAGCATAGTTATAATACCTATAATCCCTTTTTCAATTCCCTTTTATTGTGGACTAGCAACCTGCCCTCGCTTCGCTTCGGTTTCAGTCGTCTTACCCGCGTAATTCCCTTTCCCGTCGGAATAAAATATAGCCTATATTACTCCCTGATATTCTAGCTTTCCATTGTTGAAAGAATTTTTGTAATCAGTTCAGTAGTTTCGGAGCCTATTCTATACAAACAAACAAACAAATCTTTCCGCTTTATAATATTAGTGTAGATGAGGCTCAAGCCCAACAGTGGGACGTATGTGAGCAGAAATGATGATGTGATCATCATAATTTTGATGAGAGTATGTATATTATTTTTAATTGTTCAATTAAAACCGTTATAATTTATAATAATTTTGGTATTGATTAAGATTTAACGGTTATTTTCAAAAAGGTAACGTCAGCCATGTTGGAACATCAAAAAAGTAATTCCAATGGACAATAACTACGTCATTCATTGTTCGCCGCCGTCGGGAAACCGTAAAACCATATACTGACATGGCAATCGGTTCAATTCATTGACGGTTTTTATCAGGGTTGTCAATAATAAATCTATACCAATAAATAAAATTGGAGTGTTTGTAATGTCAAAATAATAGGCTTTTTCATACTCACACGGTTATTTGCACGACACCTATGCCTAAAATACAGATTAAAAAAATTTTGTCTGTCTGTCTGTTTGTTCCGGGTAATCTTCAAAACGGTTGGACCGATTTCAAAAATTCTTTCACCAATGGAAAGCTATAATATCAGCGCGTAAACTAGGCTATATTTTATCCTGGTATTCCCACGGGAGCGGGAACTCCGCGGGTAAAACGACTAAAACCGAAGCGAAGCGAGGGCGGGTTGCTAATTAAATATAAAATTAATCCAAAAATTAAACCTCCAAATTTCTCTCCCAATGAATGAAACAAGAATTAAACACAATCGATATTTTACAGTAGAATAGAATTAAATTGTATTTTTAACAAGCTTTTATTTAGTTTCACCTGTCCCGTTGTCTGTAATCAAATCTTGCAAATTAAATTTGATCCACTTCCCGGTTTCTGATTGAGCTGAAAATTTATGTGTAAATCGGATGACAATGCAATTTTATTGTGACATAGAGGTGATCTGATGATGGACCTGGAAGCTGGCCATAGGAACTCCGTAATTAAACGACAAAACCCCATCGAGTTTAGGCTCATTTGATTCGTCTTGAGGAGTACTTTGATATTATATGGTAAACAGATCGACCTGGATTTTTAACTTTTTAGTTCATTTTATTAGTAAATAATAAATGCTTGTTTTTAAAAAAGGCTTTTTTCTTTAATTTAGTTTACTTGTAGTGACGGAATACGAATAATATTCACCACTCCCTATCTTGCCTATGGATGTCGTAAATGACAACTAAAGGATGTAATGTGCATATAAAATCAATTCAAGAGAAAAGAAATCTAAAAAATCCCTAAACCCCAGTAAATTCATCTACACTAATATGATAAAGAGGAAAAATTTGTATTTTTGTGAGTGTATGTTTGTAATGAATAAACTAAAAAACTACTGTGCCGATTTCAAAAATTCTTTCGCTATTCGAAACCTACATTATCCTTCAGTGATATAGCCTATATTTTCTCCCGGTATTCCCACGGGAATGGGAACTCAGAATAGGGTTTTGTTTGGTATAGAAAGGTCAATTTCTCTCCTATTGTGGAGGAAGCTCGAGAGCAGGGTATATGAGCCGAGATGATGATGAAGAATTAAATTATAGAATAACTAGCGACCTGCTCACTCTTCGCTTCCGTTTAGGTCGCTCGGTCGGCGCATTTTAATATTTAATATCTTTGATATCTCCTGAGATATTCATCATCTCATTATCATCTCAGCTCATACAAGTCCCCCTGTTGGGCTCGGCTTTCACAAATAATAGAAGTAATTTTACCTGCTATATCACGCAGTTCAGACGTGTTAGCATAAGGTTTTTTTCGAGATTTCCTTTTCTTGCATAGATGTTATAAGCATATTATATCCCTTTGGTATATTTTACAACACCCACGGGCAGGAGGGAGCTAGTAAATTGTATTCTTACCCCGTCACCATATGGATTGCTATCTCATTTCATTCATCATTTCAGCCTATCGCCATCCACTGCTGGACGTAGGCCTCCCTCATGTTACGCCACAAAGTGCGGTCCTGTGCCGCCTGCATCCAACGACGCTCTGCGACTCTTACCAGGTGGTCAATCCACCTAGTGCGGGGGCGTCCTACACTGCGTCGTCCGATACGTGGTCGCCACTCGAGAACCTTTCTTCCCCAGCGGTTGTCGGTTTTTCGAGCGATGTGGCCTGCTCATTGCCACTTCAACATGCTAATTCTTCGTGCTATGTCGGTTACACCCGTTCTTCTGTGGATTTCCGTATTTCAGATTCTATCTCGCAGAAAAATCTCGAGCATAGCCCGTTCCATAGCACGCTGAGCGACTATGAGCCTTGTTATGAGGCCTACATTTAGGGACCACGTTTCTGTGCCGTAAGTCATTACTAGTAACACACACTGGTCGTAGACTTGTGTTTTCAGACACTGAGGTATGTTGGACGAGAAGATCCTCTTAAGTTGCCCGAACGGATTGCTATCTATCATACTTTAAAAGTAATATTGTCATATGCCGGATTGAAACTCGGGTGATAACGACTGTCTTAATGTTATGCCACTAAATGAGTCAATCTTTTTTGAAGTGAAACTTCTTTAGAATCGTTGTGATTTCAGACTCGATGAAACGAAAGAGCGAGTCAATAGAGATACAAACACTTAAATGTAAAATGATTCAACAACGAGGGAATGAGATGAAGGATGGAGGGTGAAGGATGAGGGGTGAAGGGTGAAGGATGAGGGGTGAAGTATGAAGGATGAAGGATGAACGATGAAGGATGAAGGATGAACGATGAAGAATGAAGGATGAAGGGTGAAGGATGAAAGGTGAAGGATAAAGGATAAAGGAGTTGCACTTCTGATATGCGTACTTTGTACACACACTATGTTTTTCAATTTATTTTTAATTAAATCTCAATTTGTGCCAACCTTAATTTTTATACTGGCACTTTATTTTACAGCCCTGCGTTTTATATTTAAAAAAAAAATGAACTTTTATGCTTTTTGATCGGATTCCGCCGTTGGATGCAATGTTTGACCCAATAGAATGTGTGAGTAGATTAAATTAATAGCTTCTGTATTGGCTATCAAATCTTTCTATAGTAAATATTATAGTTTTTTTGGATTATGTACTAATAATCCGTGAAAAACAGGTGACAGATTAGAATACAATATGCTACCACCCTTTAATTTCCTACGGAACCATTTATTAGAAATTTAAAATTCTTTAAAAACATTATAAAGTAAATAAATCTATTTTACGGATTTTATCACGCTAGTATTTGGTTTTTGATTGAGTCCGCCATGGACCATGCACGCTGCAAAATGTTCAAAACCTCGGGCAATCAAAAATCAAATACAAACGCAATAAAATCCGTAAAATGGTTTTATTTACAATGTGTAATGCTTGCGTAAACAACAGAAATCATTACATTATAATATGTAATCATTTTTGATTGAATGTTTACGCGAGTTTCGCACATTAAAAAGTATATTTACGGATTTTATCGCTTTTGTATTTGATTTTTACGAGTAATTGCCCGAGGTTTCGAACACTTTGCAGTGTTAATAGTCATGGTCCGATGCCAGTATATTAGATTTGTTAGCTTAGAATAATAACGTATAGAAGGATAGTGTCGATACTTCGAACGATCGAAAACATGCAGCCAAAAATACTACATGCGCGCAGGCGATTACACACGTACACACGCACACCACTATACAAATTATGAAATCAAATTTTGTTTTTATTAACATAAATCGTCGAAATACTTTTAAAAGAAGGTAATGTTAAAACCTTTTTATATTTTTCAATGTGTTTTGACACCATTTGAATGCCCAAACCGTCATAATTATCTATTTATTTCTTAAGTGTTACATAGGTACTTACGTGCAGTACAGTGACCTTGTACATTACGGAACGGTCTCGGCATAATCTCCATTAGGCTCCAATTGAAATGCTTAATTTTTTGTGCGCGGACTTACCTTCTATGCGGTATTATTCTAAGTTTGTTAGATTAAAATTAATAAATTATCTTAATATAATATTTATTACAAATTTAATGTTTAATTATTAATGAAAGGGGTATTACACTACAGAGTATTCAGGACCCTGTGGCAAGGGTGGGCGTGGCCCCTAACTAGGCAGCCGTTTATTACACTAGCCGCTCCATTCCGTCCTTAGTTGTGAGGTGACGTCACAATTTTTTTTGTTATATTAATCATTAATTAATTAATTATTAATTAAATTAATATATATCATATATAAAAATTTTAATGAACAGACTACCCCTGTTCATTAAAACTTTTATATATCTTCTTATCTTTCTTAATATATATAAATTACGTGTCACGTTGTTTGTCCACGATGCACTCCTAAACTACTTAACCGATTTTAATCAAATTTGCACACCGTGTGCAGTTTGATCCAACTTGAAAGATAGGATAGCTTACATCTTAATTTATAGTCGCAATATAATTTTATTGTAAATTATTTGTCTATTATTTGACATTCACAATTATCTGTTCACTCCAAACGATTTTAACAGATGGCGATATCTGTTGACTGAATTGAGTAATTATTAAATAGATGGCGCTGCTATGTCAAACCTACAAACGTGGCATATACGTTTTTAACTTGCTTTTTTACATAGATGCCATTTGTAAAAAATTATGACGACCTCCATGACAGATGTTCTCCTACAGTTCCACTAAAATAGTTTAATAAAATGTAATATAACAAAAATATTAGCCACAGCAACGCGTGGCCGGGTCTGCTAGTAATTTATAATAAAACTTTGAAGTCTTCAACACTAGCATCTTTATTCTTGTTTATGTTCTTTCTGCCATAAATAGAATAGAATAGCATTTATTGTCGCATTATAACTAAAAATTATGATACATGTTTTTAATTAATTTTGACAATAGGTGAATGTTCAGCATTGTGCTGCATAGAAATTATGCAGGGCTGGTTTTCAGCAAACCCCTTTCCTCAAACATATAAGAAAGAAAAAAATAACAAATAAGAGAAAAAAAAAGGAATAAAATAATTTACAATAAGAATGAAACAATATAAATAACATTAATGAATTGAAGAATGTGCTTTTGTATGATGAGTTCGCTTTGTCATTTTTGTGTGTATGAGTGTTGAATGTTTGTTTGCGTGTGTGAATATGTATAAATAGGCATTTCATTATGATTTTCAATGACTCAGGTTAAAGTCTCTTTTTCTTAACAGCACGACATAGGGGATAATTGGAGGGAAATATAATCTACTACACCAAGCTGGTCATACATGTTGGTATAGGAATTTATTTCGAGTTTTCCTTCTCTTGTATAAATGTTGTGTGCATATTATATCCTTTAGTCGTCTTTCACGACACCCACGGGCACGAAAGCGGTTGTGTATTGTATTCTTACTCCGTCACCACACGGGCTCGACGTTTTGAACACTTTACAACGTTCATTGTCATGGGCGGAATTGACGTGACCGGGGATTAGTGCGTCACCCGCCGAGAGGCCGACCGCGTGAGGAAAGACCGACGTCATCCCCGAGGCGGGGACGTTGGTCGATGGGGGGGTACCCCAAATTGGGGGTATTCCGTCGGGCCGACTACTGATGACAAGTTAACCCTGATGCGGTGGTTGGCCCAACAACGAAGGTGACGTGCACGTGGGTGGATTGCGGGTGTACGTGCTTACGCCCCTCTGTCGCTCCGAACAGAGTGGTGCGAGGAGTGCGCCGACCGCAACCCTGCCGAAAAAAAAAAAAAAATGGGCGGAATAAGATATCTGTTCGCGCTAACCGCGACGTGTCGTGTGAAGCCGGTTAAATCCGTCTAGATTCGGTAGATCGTCGTGCGCTAACGCTTAACTGCCATTTTTGACACTCTTGTGACGTATCGGTTCCGTGTCGCACGCAGTTTCGTACCGTTTCTCAGTTAAAGACACCGAAAGCGTTCCACGCTGGTCTACCAACTCGCACGCGAGTGTATGCACCGTCTTAGTGATCACAGACTATAAATTCAGTGCCCGTGTTCAGCCCCAACTTAGCTCGTCAGGAACATCACCTTCAGCACAGCAGATTTGCAGCTCCACAAGCACGGGTAAGTTCTCCGCTTACTTCCCACCGTTTCCCGATCAAACCCTCATTTTGTGGGAATCAGTCTCACTAGTGGGATTGGCTTCCCGCTGGTCCTTCGGCTAGCCCACGTCGTTATGTTGCTGGCATAAGCTGCCCCATACAGTCCACTAAGCCGCAACAATACCTGACGTCTAACAAGTAATTGTTATTACAGATATTTGTAATTATCTACCCGCTGCCGAAAATTTGTTATTAATTTAATAACTAATTTTCTATAGCCGATCGGGTAATCGTAAACCAAATACAAACGCGATAAAATCCGTATATTTATTTACAACTAGCAACCCGCCCTCGCTTCGCTTCGGTTTCTGTCACCTTATCCCCGTAGTTTCCGTTCCCGTAGGGATACCGGGATAACATATAGCCTAGTTTACTCCCTGATATTATAGCTTTCCATTGGTGAAAGAATTTTTGAAATCGGTCCAGCCGTTTTGAAGATTACCCAGAACAAACAGACAGACAGACAGACAAAAATTTTTTAATTGCTATTTTAGGCATAGGTGTCGTGCAAATAACCGTGTGAGCATGAAAAAAGCCTATTATTTTGACATTACAAACAGACACTCCAATTTTATTTATTGGTATAGATGTGTAATGCACTCGTAAAGATCAAAAATTATTATATACATTGTCTTGTCCACCTTGTCGTCAATACACTAAGATTGTAAAACTAAAGTTTATTTTTTGTTGAACGCAATAATCTCAGGAACTACTGGTCCGAATTGAAAAGTTCTTTTTGTGTTATATAGTTCATTTATCAAGGAAAACTATAGGCTACATAACATCACGCTATTAACAATAGGAGCTGAGCGGAAGACAATGATACAAACCGGGACAAAATTTTGTTTTGCAATCTTTCTTTGCGCGTGCTATGCGTAACAGTTACCTATAACCCATTCTCTCTCTGACCTTCTCTCTCTTAGATGACGTCATATCATCTATACCAATAAATAAAATTGGAGTGTCTGTTTGTAATGTCAAAATAATAGGCTTTTTTCATACTCACACGGTTATTTGCACGACACCTATGCCTAAAATAGCAATTAAAAATTTTTTGTCTGTCTGTCTGTTTGTTCCAGGTAATCTTCAAAACGGCTGGACCGATTTCAAAAATTCTTTCACCAATGGAAAGCTATAATATCAGGGCGTAAACTAGGCTATATTTTATCCCGGTATTCCCACGGGAACGGGAACTACGTGGGTAAAACGACTAAAACCTATAACCGAAGCGAAGCGAGGGCGGATTGCTAGTAGCTCATATTTAGCAAAGTATCGTAACCGCTATCACACAGCATACAATTCAGTATGTATCATCATCTTAGCCCAATAGTGGGACAGGTGTCCCACTGTTCTCTGATCTGACTGTTCTGATCTAGTAAAAGACGACTAAAGGGTATAATATGCACATAACATTAATACAAGAGAAGGAAAACTCGAAATAAAACCCTATACAAACACGCCTGACCAGCTTGGTATAGTAGGTCTATTTCCCTCCCATTATCACTTACCTAAAAAGAGACTAACCTAAGTCATTGAAAATTATAAAGAAATGCCGCACCTATTTATGGCAGATAGAATATAAACATTACAAAAATAAAGATGCGTGGGTTAAAGGCTTCAAAGTTTTATTAGATATTATATATAAAATTTTGTGGGACAGGTGTCCCACTGTTGGGCTCGGACCTCCTCCACTATGGGAGAGAAATTGACCTACTATACGATCAGACGTATTGGTACGAGGTTTTGTTTCGAGTTTTACGCCGTTTATATGCATGTTATATCCCTTAGTCGTCTTTTACGACACCCACAGGCAAAAGAGGGGGTGGTGAATTGTATTCTTACTCCATCACCACACTGATTCATCATCATCATCTTGCTCTTATCCCAATTACTTGGGGTCGACGCAATATGTCATCTGTTTTGACATATTGCAAAAAGTTTCGGCAATGACTTTTATGACCGGCCGTCTGCCTGACGTCAACCCTTCTTGGGAATGTAATCGTTGACTCAAATGGTACCAGATGGAGTTGGTCCGGGTCAATCTAGGGCTCTTAGTCGTCTTTTACGACACCCACGAGCAAAGCAAGGGTTGGTAGTATTCGAAGCCGCTACCACACAGCAGTGATTCATATCGTATACTAGCAACCCGCCCTCGCTTCGCTTCGGTTGTAGGTTATAGTCGTTTTACCCGCGTAGTTCCCGTTCCCGTAGGAATACCGGGATAAAATATAGCCTAGTTTACGCCCTGATATTATAGCTTTCCATTGGTTAAAGAATTTTTGAAATCGGTCCAGCCGTTTTGAAGATTACCCAGAACAAACAGACAGACAGACAGATAGACAGACAGACAGACAGACAGAAAAAAATTTTTTAATTGCTATTTTAGGCATAGGTGTCGTGCAAATAACCGTGTGAGCATGAAAAAAAGCCTATTATTTTGACATTACAAACAGACACTCCAATTTTATTTATTGGTATAGATTCATATTCATATTCATATCATCACCACACTGATTATGAAGAAAATATATATTGATATTAAAATTATTCATTTTGACCTATATACGACCTACTGTTGGACTTAAATCTCTTTCACAGTAGGAGTGGACTTGACTTACAATTCACACTATTCAAACGTGTTGGAAAAGGGTTTTATATCGAGTTTTCCTTCATTTCAATTTATATATTGATGTGTTTTTTTTGTGGGCGGGCTGCGGTCGGCGCGCCTTCGTACCACTCCGTCCGGGGTGACAGAGGGGCTTAAGCACGCAACTCCTGCAACCCACCCGAAAACCATGTCGCCTTCGTCGTTGGGCCGACCACTGGAGCAGGGTTACTTTACATCAGTGGTCGACCCGACGGAATACCCTATATATTGATGTTAAAATCATCATCATCATCGCAACCCACATACGTCCCACTATTGGGCTCGAACTACCTCAAGATTGGTAGGACCACACTGTTGACAGTTATCTGCCTACAGCCGCGGGCTGGTCCGTCCGGGGTAGTACCACACTGAGCAGAAAATCGACGACTGAGTAGTAGCAATTTGTTACTGCGCTTCGTTCGGTGAGCGAGAGAGCCGGAAGCCCAGCTTTCTGAGGGTGTTTGCGTGTGGAGGGTTTTGGTGGTGCCCTTGGTATCACCGAGCCTCATTGCACGCATTCACACTCCCTTCGCTCTCTTCGCGGTAGGCAGCGGCCTTGTAAAGGTCCATGAGCGGCAGCAACACTTACCATCAGGTGTACTGTTTGCTCGTTTGCCACTGTTTGCAATAAGAAAAAAAAAAACATTGGAATGAAAATGGATCTACTACACCACGCCGATCAGACGCGTTGATATAGGGTTTCATTTTGAGTTTTCCTTCTCTTGCACAGATGTTATGCGCATATTATATCCCTTAGTCATCTTTTATGACATCCACGGGCAAGATAGGGGTTAGTGAATTGTATTCTTACTCCGTCACCATACGGATGTATTTTGATTTTAAAATCATAGTATATCGTAAATATCTACATAATATAAATCGCTTCGTAATATTTTAGTTGCAATCGTCCAAATCATAGTGAACCCACTCGCTTCAGTTGGTATGCAAAGTGTATTGCTTCCAACTTATGATGTTGAGTGCTAATGCTTTACATTGACCATGGATTTTAATTTAAAAAATGCTAAATCTTGGAGTAACATACGAACGAGACTACTAAGGGATTAAATATGCATATAATATCTATTCAAGAGATTTTTTTTTTTTTTTTTTTGTGTGGGTGGGCCGCGGTCGGCGCGCCTCCGCACCACTCCGTCCGGGACGACAGAGGGGCTTAAGCACGCAACTCCCGCGACCCACCCGAAAACCACGTCGCCTTCGTCGTTGGGCCGACCACTGGAGCAGCGTTAACTTGTCGTCAGTGGTCGGCCCGACGGAATACCCCCTATTGGGGTACCCTCCCATCGACTGACGTCCCCCCCTCGGGGAGGACGTCGGTCTTTCCTCACGCGGTCGGCCTCTCGGCGGGTGACGGACTAATCCCCGGTCACGTCACCCGCGGCCTCGGCTAGGGCCCGCGGCCTCGGCTAGGGATCTATTCAAGAGATGGAAAATTCCAAATAAAACACTATACCTACACGTCTGATCAGCGTTCGATTTGCCTCCTGTGGAGTGGAGGAGGTTCGAGCCTAACCCTGGGACATACGTGAGCTAAAATGATAATGATGAGAACTAGTTTTTTTTTGGCAGACTATAGTGCGAACGCCGTCCGTCCGTACTTAGAGTTGAAAACACAGCACAAATTCGACATATATTTTTACAGAGCTTTCAAACATGTAGCCATACCAACGTTTTATTTCAAGTTGCCTCATCATCATCATCATCATCTTGCTCTTATCCCAATTACTTGGGGTTGACGCAATATGTCATCTGTTTTGACATATTGCAAAAAGTTTCGGCAATGACTTTTATGACCAGCCACCTGCCTGACGTCAACCCTTCTTGGGAATGTAATCGTTGACTCAAATGGTACCAGATGGAGTTGGTCCGGGTCAATCTTGGGCTCTTAGTCGTCTTTTACGACACCCACGAGCAAAGCAAGGGTTGGTAGTATTCGAAGCCGCTACCACACAGCTTAATTAAGCTTTATTTCAAGTTGCCTCTTGCAATAAAATTAAATTTAAAATGTATCCCTTAATCATCTTTTATATTGGCAGCAGCGAGCCACTTAATCATATTTGAAAGAGCCCAAAGGGCTATTCTTAAAATAAGTCAATGTCGTCCTTTCTTATATCCAACCTACCATCTCTATCGGGAAAGTAGTGTGCTGACGGTGAGACAACTCTTTGTACAGAGATTGGTGTTACGATTTCATAAACGTATTGACCTAGTAACCGTAAATAATACCTTTAATAAGCGCAATAGACATAAATTATTTCAGATACCCAAATTTAAAACTTCATTCTCAAATAAGTTCTCTTGTTTCTTGGGTGGTTTTCTTTTTAATAAGATAAACAACGAATTAAAACTGCATATCATAAATTACAAAAATAGCAAAATAGCACAATTTGACTGGTTGCATAGCTTAAACTACACTGAAACAGAAAAGTTGTTACAATTTCTAAAGTAATGAACCTATTACATACTCTGACATACAAACACACACACACACACGCAAACGCACACTCATACCCACACTCTCAAATAGCACACAGTCATACTCACACTATCAATACTCTTATAACCTGCACACTGACTCATCCTCACGCACCTCACAGTCATCCTATTTATTTCATAAATATCTACATTCTGCTGCATGCTGTTCACTCTCATATAATCAAAATAAATCGCACACTCTTACTCTTGAGTTCCATAAACATTAATAACACATTAATTAAGTTATATATGGGGGCAGGTGCTCTGATACTTATAGCACAGGCCTCGGTCTAGTTTAAGATCAGAGTATTCTAATCTTATGAAAAATGTTAATTAGTATAGAAAGTAAAATATGTTTCGTAAGCTAGCTATATAAGTAAGAGTACTGAATAAATTATTATTATTATATGTATCTCCCAGTTTCACGGCTATCTTCCACATTGTTAAAAAGAGAAGATACCCGGTCCTTTGAAAGGCTTACATGGGGATATGGATCCAACACGCAGAGGCCTTTGGAGAAATTTTATGTAAAATGGGGTGGGACGTCTACCGATGACACTCCACGTCTGCACATAACACACGTGGACTGTCAACGGTAGGTGTAAAACTATTGTTGATGTTATTATTATTATTATTATATTTGGATGTGCACATAACGTCTAATCAAGAGAAGGTAAACTCTAAAGAAAACTCTATACCAATACGTCTGTCTAGCTTGGAATAGTAGGTTAGTTTTCATCCTATAATGGATGAGGCCCGAGCCTAACAATAGGACGCCTATGGGCTGAGATGATGATGATGACTTTTCCAGAGTTTTCGAACATGTAACTTGGTATAGTATTTTATTTCAAGTTGTCCTCTTGTAATGAAGGTATATTATACCTCTCAGTCATCGTTTACGACACCCTCGAATAAGAAAAAGTATGATAAATTACCACTACACAAATAAATATCAGAAACAAATACTTCAATTAATATTTATATTCAAGTGGCCAATTCAAATGACTCGTACTAAATATTTACGTATGCACAGTAGCATAGAGGTCTAAAATTCGACCGTACTGCTTAATGCTTTATAGTTTCCTTCATGCATTACGTCACATCCTCTTTTCCCCCTTCCACCAGCTCGTAATGGACCTGCCCTCCCTCTTCACTTGTAATAGACAGATATATTGACTAGGGAATGTAAAATTTTGTGATTTAAATGTAGGTTATTGAGGCAATTCAATATTACTGCCAAGTGAAGACAATTTTCCGTGTGGTGACGGAGTAAGAATACAATTCCCTACTACCTTTTTTGCCTGTGGATGTCGTAAAAGACGACTAAGGTATATAATATGCATATAATATTTATGCAAGAGAAGGAAAATCTCAAAATAAAACCCTATACCAGACGGATAACTGGAAAAGAAATCCTAATTTTCTGACTAGGGTATGTATTTCCGTGTGGTGACGGAGTAAGAATACAATTAACTCTATCTTGCCCGTGGATGTCGTAAAAGACGACTAAGGGATATAATAAGCCTGTAACATCTATGCAAGAAAACTCGAAATAAAACCCTATATCAACCTGTCTGACCAGCATGGTATAATAAGACCAATTTTTCTCCTATTGTGGAGGAGGCTCGAGCCCAATAGTGGGACGTATATGGGCTGAAACGATTTATACAAATAAATAAAATTGAAGTGTCTGTTTGTAATATCAAAATAACGGTCTTTTTTCATACTGATATGGTAATTGGCATGATAATTATGCCTAAAAACTGTCCAAAAAAAAAAAAAAATACCTATGCCAAAAAAATATTTAAATTTTTTTGTCTGTGTGTTTGTTTTGGGTAATCTTCAAAACGGCTGGACCGATTTAGATAATATTTATCTACTAGTTATCTATCTATATAAGGAGTAACTTAGGCTATATTTTATCCCGATATTCCTACACAGAACTACACGGGTGAGATGACTGATACCAAAGCAAGTTGAGGGCGGGTTGCTAGTATAACAATAAAATTTAGCAAAGAATACATTATCCAAATACATTATACAATACATTATCCTTGTGGTGACGGCGTAAGAATACAATTCACCATTATCTATATTGCTCGTGGATGTTGTAAAAAAGGGAAGGGAAGGGTTTTAAATATGCATATAACATCTAAGCAAGAGAAGGAAAAACTCGAAGTAAAATGCTGTGCCAAAATATCTGGCCTATTTTTTTTTTATATGAGGTTAGCGCACACCGTCCATTCCGCCCGTTCGAGCCCATTGGGATGTATATGAGCTGAAATGATTAAAGAATAAAATTTAACAAAGAATACATTATAAATACATAACTGTATCATATGATAGTAAAAACAATATAGATATATTAGAGCCAGTAATAGAAAAGTATCATGATTACGGTATAAAATCAATTTGCATGTACAATCAAATCCTAAACCGTCTACAAAGCCTTTTTTAATACGCTTTTATTAGCTTCAGACGTATCTATATTAGTATGTATGTAACGGAATCTTTGAACATGAATTTGACCCCCTTCAAAACGTCGGATTAACTCGAAATTTGGCATATTTATTAAGGATCGATGACAATTCAATATTTTAAACAGTTTGACCCGTTATCCTTACTAGGATTTTCAGGATTAGTGATTTAAGCGTATTTTTTTTAGTTTTTTTTTGAACTATTATATTTATTATTTAGTTTCATCACTCTATTCATCAGTTATTCGTAGTTTACTATTGGACATAAGCATTCTAAAAAAGAAGTCAAAATCAGTCATAAGGACTGTCTCGAGAAGTGAAAATATTTAGTTATTGTTTTTGGAAACTCAAATTAATATTTAAATAATATTTAAATAAAAACAAATTACAAAAAATCTAGACAAAATTTTCAATAGATCGCCATCATCCGCCGAGAGGCCGACCGCACGAGGAAAGATCGACGTCCTCGCTCATTTAGCGGGGGGGACCCCGGTCGCGGAGAGGGTATTCCGTCGGGCCGACCACTGACGACAAGTCACCCTGCTCCGGTGGTCGATCCAACAACGAAGGCGACGTGTTGCGGATGGGTTACGGGTGTGCGCGCTTACGCCCCTCTGTCGCCCCGAACGGAGCCGGGCGAGGAGTAGACCGACCGTAACCCACCCAAAAAAAAAAAACACTTTATTAATTGATGTAAGATTAATGAACAAAATAAACTTGAAACATGAATTTAATCAACACTGAGAAAAAATTATCTACTAAAAACTGGGTAAATCATAAGAAAAAATAAAAGAAAAAGAGTGAGCCGTCGCTCAGGACGCCTGGCAGATGTGTATACAAGTAGGTACAGGACAGGAACTAATATGGCATAAAGTATTCTTCTTCTTCTTTTTTTGTCTTGGCAATCAGCTATTAATACAAGCCATTTTTGCCAGTGTCGAGTTATAATTTTCTTTTCAAATTATCAATTTCTTCATGTCAGTAATGGTCCGTCAGTAAGTCAAAGTATCTCGGCGGATCGCCTGCGCGAGGAGCGCAGCCTCGATGAGGAGATCCGCCGCCGGGGAATGGGGTGGCGCAGGCGCAACTACCTGCGCCTCATGCCGCCCTAGCCGAGGCCGCGAGTGACGTGACCGGGGATTAGTCCATCACCCGCCGAGAGGCCGACCGCGTGAGGAAAGATCGACGTCCTCCCCGAGGGGGGGACGTCGGTCGATGGGAGGGTACCCCAAGTAGAGGGTATTCCGGCGGGCCGACCACTGACGATAAGTTAACTCTGCTCCGGTGGTCGGCCCAACGACGAAGGCGACGTGGTTTTCGGGTGGGTTGCGGAAGTTGCGTGCTTAAGCCCCTCTGTCGCCCCGGAAGGAGTGGTGCGGAGGCGCGCCGACCGCAGCCCACCCACAAAAAAAAAAAAAAGTCAACGTATCGCCTCCAACAGTGTAATGGCCACTGTTAAGGGTATCTTCTGAGAATTTTGGTGCAAACAAAAAGGTATGTATAGCAGTTTTATATCATATTCACTACACCTCAGCAGTTCTGTCGCTATATATTACATAAAATGCCATCAAAATTATTTAATATAACACGTTAAAACACTAAGATATTGAATATAATACAAGAACACCACATGATACTTCCAGATTCCCGCCAAAATCTCCCGGCATAAAGTATTAATAAAATATTACGATTATTTGTTTCCAGAAAATGATGATTGATGATGAATGATTCAATAAATATTTATTTCTATTAAATACAAGAATTAAATTTTCAAAAATATTTTAAATTGTGGCAACACAATTCCCTTAAACAGTGATTTATGTAATAATGTAATAGTTATAGTCGATGCCTCTAACGATATTACTGTGATAATTGGTCTGAACTACACTTACTATCATATATCGTGGCGAGGCCTCGGTCGGTCGGTCGGCACGGTCTGTTAAGGCTACGCCAACCACACATAAAAATAATGTGAAAATTTAAAATTATGAACAAAAAATTATTATTTTTAGATATTGAATCGACTTAATCGTTTTGCCGGAGTGGGAAAAGGGCGGCGTGCGGCCCCGTAATCCACGGTATTCCCTCTCCTTCCCCATTGGGCCAACCACCAGTACTGAGTTTCTTGTTGTCCGTTGCCAGCATGGTTCCTATTCAATAATAGTCAATAAAATATTTTACTTTAAAAATAATATAAAGGTATAAAATGCTACATTTGGAAAATGGGATGGTGGAGTTTTTTAGAAGAGCGTTTCTGCCCATTCTTTTGATGATAATAAGTCGACTTTTTATCGTAATGGTGGTGATAAAAAGCGTTCTTAATTTAACATTTCATCATCATCATCATCATTTCAGCCTATCGCCGTCCACTGCTGGACGTAGGCCTCCCTCATGTTGCGCCACAATGAGCGGTTCTGTGCCGCCTGCATCCAACGACGCCCAGCGACTTTCACTAGGTCATCGGTCCACCTAGTGGGGGGCGTCCTACACTGCGTCGTCCGATACGTGATCGCCACTTGAGAACCTTTCTTCCCCAGCGGTTGTCGGTTCGTAGAGCGATGTGGCCTGCCCATTGCTACTTCAGCGTGCTAATTCGTGCTATGTCGGTTACACCCGTTCTTCTGCCGATTTCCATATTCCGGATTCTATCTCGCAGAGAAATCCCGAGCATAGCCCGCTCCATAGCACGCTGAGCGACTTTGAGCCTTGATATGAGGCCTACATTTAGGGACCACGTTTCCGTGCCGTAAGTCATCACTGGTAACACACACTGGTCAAAGACCTATGTTTTCAGACTCTGAGGTATGTTGGACGAGAAGATCCTCTTAAGTTTCCCGAACGCTGCCCAACCGAAACATAGTGATCAACAACTTCGAGAATCGCATTGCCAACTAGGACCGGTACAGGAATGACATGGGCATTTGACATGACTTTCGTCTTGTCCATGTTCATTCGTAAACCCACTAGTTGGGATACTCTGCTGAGATCATTGAGCATTGTGCCAAGGTCCTCCATGGATTCTGCCATAACGACTATATCGTCCGCAAATCTAAGGTGAGTGATGTATTCGCCGTTAATGTTGATGCCGAGTCCAGTCCAGTCTAAGAGCTTGAAGACATCTTCCAGTGCAGTGGTGAACAGTTTCGGAGAGATGACATCTCCCTGTCTCACGCCTTTCTGCAACTGGATCGGTTTCGTACTCTTATCCCGGATACGGACTGACATTGTGGCGTTCCTATACAAACACTTCAGCACTTCGATATAGCGATGATCGATTTGGCACCGCTGAAGGGACTGCAGCACCGCCCAAGTTTCGACTGAATCAAAGGCTTTCTTATAGTCCACAAACGCTAAGCACAGAGGCCGATTATACTCCTCGGTCTTTTGTATAATATGCCTAAGCATGAGGATATGGTCTATGGTGCTATGGCCTTTTCGAAATTTGACATTTAATAAGCAGAAAACGAAACATTTTAAGTTTGTTAAATGACAGAAGAAAAAGATTAATTATGTAGGTATTTATAACACAAGAGCAAAAATGTTTTCTTATTTTTTTTTAGATCTCGGCTCGAGCCAACTCCATAATATGAGGGAATATGATCTACTAAACCACGCTGGTAAGCCGGATTGCTGTACAATTTCGAGTATTACTTTGCGTGAATAAATGTTATATGCATATTTATATCCCTTAGACAATGAAATAAAACCCTACAGCAACACGTCTGACCAGCGTGGTTATATTAGGTCAATTTCCCTCCTATTGTGGAGGTGGCTCAAGCCCAATAGTGGGCATATAAGTTAAAATGATGTTATAATTTTAGTTAACGACTGTCCAATACCATCTCCCACACAAGTTGTCCAACTATCAATCATGTTATTATCATCTGTTACACTTACTCCCCGCATCATAATTATATTAAAACATAGATTAGCGTTTATACTACGACGATCATTTTGATACTTCTATACCAATAAATAAAATTGGAGTGTCTGTTTGTAATGTCAAAATAATAGGCTTTTTTCATGCTCACACGGTTATTTGCACGACACCTATGCCTAAAATAGCAATTAAAAAATTTTTGTCTGTCTGTCTGTCTGTTTGTTCCGGGTAATCTTCAAAACGGCTGGACCAATTTCAAAAATTCTTTCACCAATGGAAAGCTATAATGTCAGGGCGTAAACTAAGCTATATTTTATCCCGGTATTCCCACGAGAACGGGAACTACGCGGGTAAAACGACTATAACCTATAACCGAAGCGAAGCGAGGGTGGGTTGCTAGTTGTAAATAAATTTTAACGGTATCGATTTAAAATATTCATCCGACTAATCCGTATGTTTACGAAGTAAGAATACATATCACCCCTCCATATCTTGCCTGTGGACGTCGTAAAAGACGACTATGGGATATAATGTGCACATAACATCTGTGCAAGAGAAGGAAAACTCGAAATGAAACCCTATACCAACATGTCTGACCAGCATGTTATAGTAAGTCAAATTCCCTCCCATTGTGGAGGAGGCCCGAGCCCAATAGTGAGACGTATGTGGGCTGCGATAATGATGACGATGATGATGATGAATTTAAAAATGATTTTAAAATTTTCGTCCTTGGGATGACGGAATAAGAATATAATTCACAACCGAGAAGTATACAATTAGTCGTGAAGTACTAACACAGTATATTCAATATATTGTGCCTGATCCTTACTAATATTATAAATGCGAAAGTAAGTTTGTTTGTTTATTTGTTTGTTACGCACGCTTAAACCACCGAACCGAATTCAAACATTCTTACAGCAATGTAACGCTATAATTCTAGCGAGTAACATAGGCCATATTTTATCCCAGTATCCACACGGGTACGGGAACTAAGCGGGTATGGCGACTGAAACCGAAGCGAAACGAGGACAGGTTGCTAGTTATAAGGCTAATAAGTTGCTAGTTATAAGGCTATAAGTTAGCTTGTTTTGATACTCCTTTGATTGCTATTAATAATACAGTTTACAGAAGGACTAAGGTGTCTCAAGTCATCGTTATTAAAGGAATTTATATCTACCCGCTACAGAATTAGTCATTAAATTTGACCCAAATTTTGCCCACATTTTTTATACAAATTTATTGCCATATAAAAAATAAAATAGCTATATGAAAAAAAAATGTTTTTGCTTAGTTATTATTGAACATTAAATTTATAGCTATTATTATATTATCACAATTTATTAATTAAAAGCTAACAAATGTAATATGCTAACCACCGCATCAGAACGCGACCACACTGAAAAATATCTGGTAGGAAAAGTTTATTTTTTAATTATCAGTGTTTTTTTAAAGGTGGCTTACTATTTCTTACTAAAATTTGTTTTTTTATAAAATTATATCTAACCATTATTGTAATCAAAAAGTATTTGAAACGTCGAAAAATTAAATAAAAACTCAGTAAAGTCCGTAAAAATAGTTTTATTTATAATGTTCAATACTCGCGTAAACATCAGAAACCATAATGCAGTTTAATTGAACCTCAAAAATAAGATAAATAAATATTAAGATTAATAACAAATTAAAAAAAAAAACTGTGTGTGTCCTTATATACGCACGTAAGAAGTTATATCTCTTTGGCGTAACAAGATAAAAATCTTTTTAACCATTTTATCCTTCGCTTTATCCTACGTTTGTAGTAAAAACAATACTTGTAATAGAAATAAAAAATATTTCTTACATTGAAAAATTTATTGTAACTCAATATCTAGTAGACATTTGTGACGGTATGCGCCACAGAAAAATTAATAAGATAGAACGGCCATGTGGGCGGGGCAAGCGTGCCACAATTGCGATCAAACGGTCTTAATATTGACGAAATTCGTTTTACCGGTTCTTAGTTGCGCTCATATAGTGACCTTGAACGAAGCTCCGACAAAAAAGAGAAATATGCCGTCTTGCGCTGTTACAACGCGTCGAAAAAGAAGTCAGTTGCATAGTTATAGTCTAAGAAGGCATTTCTTTTCATCGTTAAGTCCATAAACTTATTAATTCAGTGATATTTCTTGATTTTATGATAGTATTATGTCGTATGTAAGCAACAATTATAAAATAACTAAAAGAGCCAAACATTATACATCGTTTGCCATACATTGATATCACCTTTTATTAGTCCAGCAACCGCGCAATGTATTGCGTTCAATGCGATATCACTAAGAACCGCCTTACCATACCTTTTCATTCAAAACATCGACGTTGAGCCACGCGTATCAATAGTGTTGTCCAACATACTATAAGTTATCGATTTCAATAATTAGCTATGTGTTAATTTTATCATATAAATAAATACTTTTAACACTTTTAATTTAGTAATAGTTATATTAACAATATTTAAATATGTATTTAAAAATCAATTATTCTGTTATACATTACCTACTTAATTTATCTTGTATATCTATAGTACATTCTTGTATATCTTCCGTGTGGTGACGGTGTAGGAATACAATTCACCACTCCTTATCTTGCCCGTGGATGTCGTAAAAGACGACTATGGGATATAATATGCGCATAACATCTGTGCAAGAGAGGGAAAACTTGAAATGAAACCCTATACCAACACGTCTGACCAGCATGGTATAGTAGGTCAAATTCCCTCCCATTGTGGAAGAGGCCCGAGCTCAACAGTGGGACGTATGTGGGCTGCGATGATGATGATGATGATGATCTATAGTACAAACTTCATAGTGCTCATTAGCACTCTTTAGCATTTAATAAAATAGAAATAACAAAATAATAGTAATAAAATATCTATGTTCGGGACCAATCACCAAATACATATATATATATATATATATATTTTAATATATTTTTTCAAATTATCATTGAACAAAAGATCTTACATTTTATTAGAAGTTTAATATTTTATTGTAAATACATTTTAATTTTAGATGCCCACAAAGTCCAAGTATTAGAAAACTATGGATTAAGGCAACTGGTAGTTAACTAAATACCAACTACATCTAGCACAATTTGTTCACAACATTTTGTAGAATACTAAAATAATGGTAAAGTGATCAAATATTATTGTATTTAATTTTTATTGGCAAACTAAATGTTTAATTAAGTAGGTATTTAGTTGTCGTACAAAATAATTGTTCTATTCTTCCTTAAAATGGAATAATTTATGATAACAATGAATTTCTTGAGACTGGTCATTCATTACTAGTTATTATAAATGTAAGTGTTGATTTCTAACTTTTCATAAGTGTTTAATTTTTATTCCAAGTAATGTTGACATGATAGTCATCATTTAGGCTCATATACGTTTCACTGCTGGGCTTGAGCCTCCTCCGCAATAATAGGCAAATTTACCTTACTATACTATACTAGTCAGACAGGTTAGTATAGTTTTCTTTTGAGTTTTTCTTCTCTTGCATAGATGTTATATGCTTACTATATCTCTTAGTTATCTCAATATATTAGGATGGGACATCCGCGGGTAAGATACAGAGTGGTGATTGGTATTCTTATTCCGTCACCACACGGATAATGTTAGTACATTTTTGTTTACAATAAACAAAAATGTACTAACAAGTAGCAGTAGCAGTATATCAAAAAAATTAAATAACAGTTTTGTTTTTAAGTTAAATAATAACACCAATAAAGATAAACCGAATTTCAATAAACAATAACATTTTAACATATTTTAAAAATGATATCTGATGCTTACACGAGCATTACATATTGTAAATAAAACTACTTATACTGATTATATCGCGTTTATATTTGATTTAGGATTGTCCGACGTTTCGAATACTTTACACCATTCATGGTCACGGGTGGTCTAAGATGTCTGACGTCCAAACAAGTCAACGTTATTACAGACGTCCATGGCCCCGTCGCAGAGACTGTGTGAATTCACCCACAGTTGAGCGCCTCCATGCAGTACTACCTTATGTGAAAGGAGTCACTGACAAGATTGGCTTCATCTTGAAACGGGCTTCCATAAAAACTTATTTTAAGCCACTCAAGAGGATTAGTCAATTCTTACCACCTGTCAAGTGCCAGATCCCTCTACAAGATGCAGGCAGGTTTATAAACTTGTCTGTGACTGTGGTCTCTTTTTAATATATTTTAATTGTATCTTTAATTGTATGTACTGGTGTGTATATGGGAACAATATAATATACAAATCGCTACTCGCTTACGTAATTTATTTTAGCACTTAAATTTTCTGTCACCTATACAGAGTGTAGTGAGGAGTATTTTATTTGCATGATTTTGCTGTTAAATTACTGACTTGCATTACAAATAACTTCAACACACACACACAAGTAAGTGCTTAATTTAAAGACATTAATATTTTTGTTTCGATAAAACAGGCTAAATAAATATCGTGTAGTATATCGACCATGGCAAGCACTAGCGTACATGTGCTTTTTTATATGTGAGTATACGTTGCCTACAGAACTTAGTTATAGTTTGTGTACCAACTGCAGCTTCGAGATTGATGTGTGTGTGTGTTATGTTAGTGTGTGAAATTATTGTAAGCATAGACCTTGCATATGTGTTAACATCAGCGGGAGGGAGGAATTCCGCCACGCTGGTTTTCGAACAAAATCAGTCGAATGGCCTTTCTAAAGTATTAATATTTCTGTGGTATGCGCATCGTAAGAAATGTTGCCTAGTTAACTTTAGGGTGTCGGAGTATATTTACTCCCAACCTTTTTCTTTTTTCTTTGGTACGCTAAGGTCTGGGCACACTCCGCCCAATCTGTCTGGGATGACGTAACGGTGTGCGACCTCGTAACCTACCATATTCACCCATCTTCACCCCTTCCCTCCCCATCGCCATTGGGCCGATCATTGGTACCGATTCCAATTGCGGCGTGCGCGAACAACGTAAAAATATTGATTTGCTAACTTCAGGGTGTCGGTTTTTCGTGATCGTGTGGGGGCGCATCGTAAAAAACTTCAAAAATATTTAAACTAAAGTATCAAAATCATAAGTCATAGTTTTCAATAAGCGAATTAAAATATAATGGCCGAGATAGACCATCGCTCTATAAATATAAAAATGGACGGAAGATATATGAATATTTGTAAATCACCGTGTAACTGTAACCTATAAAATTATCATCTAATAAATGTATTGACTAACTAGTATCATCATCGTATCAGCTCATATACGTCCCACTGTTGGGCTCGAGCCTCCTCCAAAACAGGAGGGAAATTGACCTTACTATATACCATGTTTATAAGACAGGTTGGCATAAGGTTTTATTTCAAGTTTTCATTCTCTTGCATAGATATTATATGCATATTTAATCCTTAAGTCATCTTGTACGACACCCGCGGGCAAGGTAGGCGGTGAATTGTATTCTTACTCCGTCACCAAACGGAATGGTTCCTAGTACAGTGCAACATTAATATAACGAACCTCAATTTAATGACTGCCTCGATTTAACAAATTTTTCAAAATCCCATTGAATTTACCATAAGAGTCAGTGTAAATAATACATTTACATTACGATTTTTTTTACGAACAACCTCTTTATAACGAATTTTCAACTATCAAAAAATATACCTCTATATGACCCTTAGTCCCATAGTATGTGATTCAGTCGCGACAGGCTTCGACACTATTTTTTTGCAAAAAAATTGAAGTCGTTTGATGGGAAATAATGTAAACAGTGCTGCTCGTTACTATAGTTGAAAATTCTAGTGTTGAGGTGATTAAAACTATTTCTTTACCTCTTTATAAGAAATTTTAGACCAAACTTACCTGAATAACAAACCTCAGTTTAACGAATTACTTGATATAACGAATATTTACGAGTTGCACTGAATGTTTATAACAAATTATTATATATGTAAATTTGTGTATAGCAACAGCTCCAACACTTAGCATCAAGTATACTCTTTGCCCGGTAGCCACCGTTTACAATAAAAAAATACACATAGAGGATGAATACCTCGAAATGTAAAAACCTTAAACTCCTCTGATCAGCGTGATGTTGTAAGTCAATTTCCTTCCTATCATGAAGGAGGCTCGAGCCCAGCCGTAGGACAATAAGCTAAGATGATGATATTTTGTATTCTTAATTCCTCACTATATAGGTATTATTATCCAACGCGAAGGCAAATTCAGGAGAAGAGAAAGAGAGGTTACGTGCTCCTCTTCTCCCGGGCATGATTGACCCAAACGGCGAACATTTGACGTCCCACAGAAGGCGAAGAAGTGGGGCCGCTGTGGTTTTTAGTAGATATTCTGACATAGTAAACCATATTACGTAAGAGAGTCCTACATACCTCCTTGCCGTCACCAGCAATGGGTATGCGTAAAAGCATTTTCCACAGTGCAAAAAAAAAATCACCTCAAACGTGCATTTTTACGTAGAGCATAAAAATAAATGTGATATCGCTACAGTTTTATTTCATTCGTCTGTGCAAAGGACCAAACCAAACATATTTACCAAAGGTATACAAAAACCAATTTCAAAAATCTCATCCATCCATCACGCCCTGACTAGGGTCTACGCCGGATGAGTGATAACCCTTATCATTTGATAATGAATAGCTATAAGTCTTTGTACTGCCGATAGAACAGCCTCTTAGATAAGGGATGGGTTTATTAAGCAAGGGGTGTACGGGGTCATTAACCTACCTTGATGTTAGGAGAACATTTGGGAAGTGAGATAGCTATGTATATTAGTGTGTCAATATTTCAAACTTTACAGAGATGGCGTAAAAGTTAAGAAACCGACTTACACCAAACGTCGTGATTTCTATTTTCAAGGAAGACAATACTTTCTGCTATCCAGAAATTGTTGTTCAGAGACGAAATTAGTAGCAAGCGTTAATAGTATTCGTAGCCGCTACCATACAGCTTTATTTTTATTTAAGTAACTAGCAAGCCGCCCTCCCTTCGCTTCGGTTATAGGTTATAGTCGTTTTACCCGCGTAGTTCCCGTTCCCGTGGAAATACCGGGATAAAATATAGCCTAGTTTACGCCCTGATATTATAATATCATTCTCATTCAAAAATTCTTTCACCAATGGAAAGCTATAGCTTTCCATTGGTGAAAGAATTTTTGAAATCGGTCCAGCCGTTTAGAAGATTACCCGGAACAAACAGACAGACAGACAGATAAAAAAATTATAATTGCTATTTTAGGCATAGGTGTCGTGCAAATAACCGTGTGAGCATGAAAAAAGCCTATTATTTTGATATTACAAGACACTCCAATTTCATTTATTGGTATAGATGTGTTTCTTGTCCATGTGGTGACGGAGTAAGAATACAATTCACCACTCTTGCTTGTGGATGCCGTAAAAGATGACTAAGGCATATAATACGCGTATAACATTTATGCAAGAGAAGGAAAACTTGACGTTATTTATAATTGCAAGCGCTCGTCGCAATGACTGAACCCTGGAGACCCAGCAAATCCTACCCTAAACGAAAATGCACTCAGAAAAAGTGGCTTGTGAGTGTTTGGTGGACTAGCGCTGATGTCGTTCACTACAGCTTTCTAAAATCTGGCCAAACGATTACGGCAGATATCTATTGTCAGCAACTGCAAACCATGAAGGAAGAACTAGCTGCTAAACAACCGAGATTGGTCAATTGCTCTAGGCCACTGCTGCTTCACGACAACGCAAGACCACACACTGCACAACAAACAACTATCAAGTTAGATAAGCTACAATTGGAATGTCTGCGATATCCACCGTACTCCCCGAACCTTGCTCCAACAGATTACCATTTTTCCGGAATCTGGATTACTTCTTATAAGAAAAATTTAAACTTCGATGTGGTAGTCCAAACCGCCTTCAAAGAGTTTATTGATTCTCGCCCCATAGTTTTTTTAGTAAAGGGATCAATGAATCTGGATCAATGAAGATGGCAAAAGTGCATAAATAATAATGGTGCATACTTTAATTAATTAAAAAAAATACCAAAAAAAGATTGACTTTATGTTCCTCCCGTACAAAACGACAATTTCAAATGTAAGGACCTAATATATTCTTTTAACTTTTTTATTCCCAGCGTAACAAGAATAATTACGTCTAAAAGCTTTTATAGTTCGGCCACTTGCCGTCCTTACAAACTAACTGTGAAGGTACATAACTAGAAATGCTAGTAGTTTTGTGGGCACGATAAAAAGTCTAAAACAAGGTGATAACAAGCCTAAACGGGACAGCGCAAACATTTTTACCTCAATTCTTGCGTAACGCGGGAATTTGTTAGCGTTATAGGGCTGTCACAACTCTGTTACAATTTTTGGTTATTATTATTTCTCTTAGTAGTTTTTACGACATCCACGGGCAAGATAGGGAGTGGTGAATTGTATACTTATTCCGTCACATGAATAGGTTTTAGTAGACCCACATACTCGAGTATGTGGGCGGGAGCCTTGCGTAATATAGACTTTTATAGTTATAGAGATGACTAGAGTATTTCCTTGTAATTATGGGTACTTGCTTTTACGGCCACATTTCTGTTACATTTTCTGTCTCATGACCTCCTTGTGAACACATTCCACGAGCCTATGATTTTTCAATTTTTATAGGGTCTATATTAAATTTTTAATATTTCGATGTTTAGATCACGTTTCAGCGTTCATTTTTATGAGATTCCTTCTGATAATGATAATGATGATTAAAAGTTATGGAGCAAACTCGTGACCTTTACTTTGTACTATATTTAGAAACTTTTTCTTTGGGACTAATCTCACCACCTTAGAATAATAACGTATAGAAGGTAAGTTTACGCACAAAAAGTGAAGCATTTCAATTGGAGCCTAATGGAGCTTACGCCGGAACCATTCCGTAATGTACAAGTCATTGTACTGCACGTACGTACGCAACTCTTAAAAAATAAATAGGTAATTATGACGGTTTGTGCATTTAAATGGTGTCATAACACATTTGAAAAACTTAAAAAAGTTTTTAACATTACTTTTAAAAGTATTTTGACGATTTATGTTAATAAAAACAAAATTTGATTTCCTAATTTGTATAGTGGTGTGCGTGTGTATGTGTGTAATCGTCTGCGCGTCATTAGTATTTTTAGATTCATGTTTCGAACGTTCGAAATATTGACACTATCCTTCTATACGTTATTATTCTAAGCTCATCACATATTGCCACCACTGTAACTCCTGTGAGCCAGGATTCACAATGATCTCCGTCTAAGACACCGAGGTTGGACCTTCAGGAAGTTCCAGCAAACGCTTTTAATTGTCTTGGAACCCGCAAAAAATTGAATTAGAAAAGAAAAAATAGGAGGAGTTGGTAAGTTTCCACTTCTCTCCTATGCAAAGCGGGAGACACGAAGAAAAGTAGGCTAATAAGTAAATATGGGGATGTACAACTATGTACGTGAAGCGTATAGCACCATGGAATTAATATAGCCTGCCATATCTACGGCAAAATTATATTTGGGGACTATAGAAAATATGGAAATGAAAATTCTTCATCATCATTCATCATCAATTCAGCCCACATACGTCCCACTGGTAAGCTCAAGCCTCCTCGCCAAAAGGAGGTATATTGATCTACTCTATAGCGTGGGCTGTTCAGACGTATTGGTAGTTTTTTTTTTATGGGTGGGCTATGGTAAACGCACACGCCGTCCATTTTGTCCGGGGCGACGAAAGGGCGGCGTGTGAGCCCACCCGTACCCACGTCACCTTCATCGTTGGGCCGACCACCAGTGTCGAGTTCCTTGTCCTCAGTGGTCGGCCCGATGGAATACCCTTTCGGGTACCCCTCACCTCTCGTCGTTCCTGTCCCGAGACGTCGGTCACCGTCGCGCGGTCAGACTCTCTGCGGGTGCCGGACTAAAGTCCCCGGTCCGGTCAGACGTGTTGGTATATGGTATCATTTCATATTTTCCTTCTCTTGCCTAGATGTTATATGCATTTTTCTTAGTCCTCAGTCTTAGTATATTCCTTAGTCTTTTACGACATCCACGGGCAACTGAGACCCGGTGAATTATATTCTTACTTCATCACCACACGGAAATTAATAAATTCTACTAAATTGAGTTATATCACAACCCTAGGTCAGAAAGTGGATGGGTCAACATAGACCACTTGTCGCGACCACCACGCGGCGAGAAAATATAGCTGTATAAATACATTTACTTATTTATATTGGGGCCTTGCATGATATAGACCTTTATAGATATAGAGGTGACCAGAAGATTTCTTTATAATTATAGATACTTGCTTTTAAAGGCATAGAATGTCTCATCGGCTTTGTGCTTTGGCTTTTGATAGTGGTAGGACCACACTGTTGATAGTTGTCCCTCTACAGTCGTGGGTCGGTCCGCCCGGGGTACTACCACACTGAGCAGAAAATCGATGTTTGAGTAGTTGCAATTTGTTACTGCGCTTCGTTTGATGAGCGAAAGAGCCGGCAGCCTAAGTTTGCGAGGGTGTTTGCGTGTGGTGGGTTTTGCTGATGCCTTTAATATCACCGTATTCTCATTGCACGCATTCACACTTCACTTTTTTCGAGATAGCGGCCTTGTTGTGTATCTGGTATTACAAAGGTCCATAAGCGGCTGCAACACTTACCATCGGGTGTACTGTTTGCTCGTTTGCCACTGTTCGCAATAAAAAAGAGACTAGTCGCTGGCTGTGCATACCAATTTCTATAGTCCATAAAATATACGATAATCTCTGTGACAGTTGTCCCCAGTGCTGTCACGCTTACGATAAAGTCTGTAGTTTTTTATCGATAAAACTCTTTATTTTTATAATTGTGATTTTCTATTATAATTAAAATACAATCAATAAAAATCTTTTTGAATTAATTTCAAACAAAATTGTTTTTTGACTGTTTTAATTATTCAAAAGGTGAAGAAAATCATGGTCTAGGTCACTATTATCGTAAATAAATATGTCTAGTTTATTGACAATAAAGCGTACATAATATTATCATTTACTCTGAGACAAAAAGTAGTTTTTTAATATTTAATTAATTCAATTTATGTATTTTCTAATGTAACTGTCTGTTTTAATTGTAAAAAATATGTTGAAAGTTTTATATAGGTACTGTATTGCGTTTATTTCTTTTATGAATAATTTAATAAAGATCGGTTATCGATTTACGTATATCGACTGTCCCATCTCTTTTTTATTTTTGGTCCAGTATGACCTTGCACGTGCGTAAGCATCATTTATGTATAAAATGTTTACTAGGTATTTCAGTACTTACGAGGTACATTTTATGCATGAATATTAATATTTTTATATTTATAATATATTGTAATTCAGTTGCAATAAAACTGGCACGAAAAGAATGAAAATATATTTGATACAAAATGAAATTGTAAACATGTCGCTCGTTCTAACTTACTTTGATGGTTTCGTTGACATCTGTCACAGAGATTAAGCTGTATTTTATGGACTATAAAGACTTTTACTCAATCGTTTGTTGGCGAACAATTTAATTTTAAATACAAGACTCAATTTTTTTTCCCTGATGTTAGTGGCTTATGAGCAAAACACCATACCTGATGGTAAAGGATACTGGCGCTCATTGACTGACGCTCATAGCCCGCCGCCTTGTGAAGAATCGAATGGAGCATGAATGCGTACAATGAGGGTGATACCTTTAGTATCACAAATACTCACCATATGCAACCACCTTCAGAAAGTTCGTATTCCAGCTCTTTCGCTCCCTGAACGAAGTGCAGTAACAAATTGCCATTAATCAGGCATTGATTTTCAGCTAGAATGTGGTAGACCAGTCGGCCCACGGCTGTAGACAGACGACTATCGACAGTATGGTCCTTCTACATAAAAATTGGTTAAAAAGTGTTATTCCGTGTGGTGAAGGAGTAAGCATACAATTTATCACCCCTCTTTTGCCCCTGGGTATTGTAAAAGACGGTCAAGGGATTAAATATGTCGACCCAACGACGAAGACGACGTGCTTATGCCCCTGGTTCGCCCCGGACGGAGTGGATCGAGGAATACGCCAACCATAACCGCCGTCGCTCACTGTAACATAAAGTCTGATGACGTAGTAAGAATACAATTCACCAATCACTTTTTTACCCGTGGGTATCTTAAAAGACGGCTAAGGGATTGTAATATGCTAAGAACATCTCTGCAAGAGAAGAAAAAATTTTTTTAATGCAAATGGTGGCAAACGAGCAAACAGAAACACCTGTGGTAAGTATTTCTGTCGCTCATAGACTTTGCTAGGCCGCTGGGCGCTGCAATCTGTGAAGAAAGTGAAGGGAGTGTGAATGCGTGCAACGAAGGTCGGTGAAACTAGTGGCAACACCAAAACCCATCACACGCAAACACCCTCAGAAAGATGGGCTCGAACTCGAACTAAAACTCCAATGTGTCTGACCAGAATGGTATAGTAGATCAATTTCCCTTCCATTATGGACGAGGGTCGTTCCCAACTCATCATCATCCTGCTCTTATCCCAATTACTTGGGGTCGACGCAATATGTCATCTGTTTTGACATATTGCAAAAAGTTTCGGCAATGACTTTTATGACCGGCCGCCTGCCTGACGTCAACCCTCCTTGGGAATGTAATCGTTGACCCAAATGGTACCAGATGGAGTTGGTCCGGGTCAATCTAGGGCTCTTAGTCGTCTTTTACGACACCCACGAGCGCAGCAAGGGTTGGTAGTATTCGAAGCCGCCACCACACAGCTTTATGAGCTTTAATGATGATGATGGTAACTATTTTTAAGTTCCGAATCACACTTCACTCATTAACCTCGCTAATGGTGTAAGAATAGATTATTATCAGGTTATTTTGCTATAATATTTTTCCTGAAATTCTCGTTAAGATAAACTAATACTTAAATATGTGGTAGATAGGTATTGAACACGGAGCGATACTCATTATTTTTTATGCGTAAAACATGCCGGCGCAAGTGAGAAGCCATAACTTACTTCACGCGATACTTAAAGCTACATTAATATGGAGAGAAATTTTTAAAATTATTGTTCATATTTTGGGTCAATAGGTGTAGAAATAAGTATAAAAAATTTTATGTGCATTTTAAAATTTTAACGTATTGTACTTATACATTAGCTAACAGAAAAAGGGAAGGAATCTGGGTTCATCATCATCATCGCAGCCCACAAACGTCCCATTATTGGGCTCGGGCCTCCTCCTCCCTCCGGCCTCCACAATGGGAGGGAATTTAACCTACTATACCGCGCTGGTTAGACATGTTGGTATAGGGTTTCATTTCGAGTTTTCCTTCTCTTGCACAGATCTTATGTGCATATTATATGCCTTAGTCGTCTTTTACGATATCCTCAGGTAAGATAGGGAGTGGGACGGAATTCAGGAATCAGGGTTGCCAACACAAAAAAAAACAATATAAAAAACTTATACAGCCAACTTAAGATTAAAGGCTGCGTAATCAAATTGAAATAATTATAAATAAAATTTTTTTTACGGCTTTTATCGCGTTCGTATTTTTGATTTTCAGACGTTTTGAATACTTTTCAGCGTTCATGGTCATGGACTCGACGGCCCCGATATTTATTTATTTATTTCTGCTCATATACGTCCCACTGGTAGATGTGAGGCTCATCTAGGGACACGAAAAAATTCTCGATAATTTAAAGGTATCGAGTACTTTTCTTTCGATACCGATACTTTTGTACTCGATAATTTGAATCCGATGCTCTTACTCAATGAGTACTTTATGACAGGTATCGTATCGAATAAATTCTAGAAATTATTCATGTTAAACTTGACCTTACGACTCATGTTTATTGTAACGCCATCTAGTTCAAACGTAATGAACCTTCTAAAACGCGGCTCGAAATATTCACAGACAGTCAAATTACTAAATTTCTAAAAAAAAAAAACAAAAAAGCTCATCACGACAGATTTTAGGAAAAGTACTCAGTACTCGATACTTTGAAGTATCGACACTTTTCTTTCGATACTTTATTGAGTATCGTATCCATAGGTTCATCTTGGATAGGAGTGAAATTGACATACTATACCACGATGGTTGGATGGATTGGTATAGGGTTTTATTTCGAGTTTTCCTTCTCTAGCATAGATGTTGTAGGTATATTATAATCCTTTAGTCGTGCTTTACTACACTCACGGGCAAGATAGGAGGCGGTGAATTGTATTCTTACTGCGTCAACACATCAAAAGAAAATATTACAAGTTTTATTGCCTGATTCGGGTACTACCAATCTTTACATTATTCGTGGGTGTCGTAAAAGACGACTAAGAACCTGGGCTAACTCCATCTGATAGTGTCTGTTCTAAAATTACATTCCCAAAGAGGCTTGATGTCAGGCAAGCGCTGGTCATAGAATTATTGCTAAAACTATAGAAATATATACCATGGTAGAAAAGTGCACTATAGGATTATAATATACCTACAACATCTATGCAAGAGAAGGCAATCTCGAAATAAAACCATGTACCAACATGTCTGACAAGCGTGATATAACAGGTCAGTTTCCTTCCCATTGTGCAGGAGGCTCGGGTCCAGCAGTGGGACATGTATAAGCGGTGATAATGACGATGAATATTTAACCGACTTCTAAAAAAGGAGGTAGTTCTCAATTCGAATGTTGGTATTTTTTTTTATGTAAGTTCGCGCATAAAGCCGTCGCTTGCCAACTGATTTAAAAAAATATTTTTTTGATGAAAAGGGTATACTTCCTCAATGGTCTCATGAAAATTTTATCGAAGTCAGACAAGCGGTTTATGAATAATCAACAAAATTCTAAAAATGTATCTACATTGTCCACATTAATGATCTTTTCGTTTACTCTGCATATTTTAACTTTTTAATGCTTTTAGGATTTTTTGAAGTTAGTTTTCTTTTTATTAGAAAGTCATCTCCATATTATCCAGACAGTGGCGTCTTGTACCAACCCACAGGATACGACGCCGTGTAACCGGCAAATTTTTTATATACAGGCCGTTGTAAAATGATTTTTTTATTTTATTTTCAACTAATTAGTATATTTTTAAAAATATTCAAGATTTCAAAACGGTGTTGATAATTTATGTGTTCGGACCTTATTAACTAATTTGAGTCTTTTATTATCTCTTTAAAGAGTCGATAATAATTTTATTTCATTCGTAATTATTATTGTAGCTTGTTATTCTTAGTTGTGTATTTAAGGGTGTAGATTGTTGGGCTGAGATCTCGATTTCGAGCGACCGCAGCGCCAAAGTTTAATGTAACATCCGACGGGGCGGATGCATGACCTAGAGAGCGCGATTTTCAAAATGTTTTGCAACAAACGTTCCACGTTGAGAAATTGTTATTGAACTTGAATATTTACAGCATAACAATAACGTTGAATTTTTGGAAACTAGCTGTTGATTCTTTTTAAAAGATTAATAAGAGTAGTTGAGACACAATTTTTATGTTTTTCTATCATTACATTACATAGTATAAAACAAAGTCGCTATCCGCCGTCTGTCTGTCCCTATGTATGCTTAGATCTTTAAAACTACGCAACGGATTTTGATGCAGTTTTTTAATAAATAGAATGATTCTTAAGGAAGGTTTATATGTATAATACATGCATAATATAGTAGAGAAACGCTGATTAATTTAGAGGTTTCTAATGTGATGTCGTAAATAAGCACGTTTTTTTGCGCTTATATTGCAAACGTTGGCTGAACCCTACGAGATAGACCAAAATAATGTACTACAGTATTATCCATCTTAAAAAGTTCAACAAAAAAGTCCACGATGGCATATGTCTATCTCTTAGGGATAACCCACCATAACCATTTTTTATCCTCTACTAAAAAATGATTATTTACTAAGTGATTTTATACAATACAGCATTAATCCTTATCCAATTAAGTACCTTAAATAAATTGTGCATTTATTATAGATCAATATGCTTTTTATAGTATGTAATTTAAGTGAATATTGCCGAAGATAGCGAGGGCGGGTTACTAGTTTATAATATAATATACAATCAAGAGCAGGTCCGGACTGACATTTTTGTATTCTACTTACCTAAAATTCCAACTATGTATTTATTTGTAATTTCACTACCAAAATTTATTCTAATTCGTAAAATATTCATTCAATAAAATAATTGCAAATTCAGTAGGAAGTGTGTTTATCTCTACGCAAGGAAATGTGCCTATTGCGTAAACTCAAATACTTACTTTTTGTTTACGATCACCTCGTCGATATCTAAAAAAAATCCTAGGGTTTTAAAAAAATGTTAATAAATGAAACACAAGTATAAAAATGATTTATTTACTACACAATAACAAATATGAGTCGCCATTACTTGCCATCTCAAAAACGTGCTAGGGTTGTACAAAAATTAGTAAATAATTCATTTATTTACTAATTTTAACAGAAGTTTGTAAATTATTAATATACTAATTAAAAGTATGTAATTAAACAATAACGAAATATGAGTTCAAAATTCTAATGTTTTTTCATTCGATTACGGATCAAGTTCTGATTTCTGCTAATTTGATGATAAAATCAATGGCTATCACAAAACCTATCAGAATGAAAACGTTACCAGCTGCCCGATTCACGTAAGTATTAAAAACCGTAGCGCAGTGACGTCACTTTGTTTTTTGCAAATTTAGCCCTTTTAACCGACTTAAAAAAAGGAGAATTCTCAATTCGCTGTATTTTTGAACCAATTTTTATGATTCTTTACACCAGGTAACTCAGAAATTGTATAGTAATTGAGCTATTGGAAGATTTATGACAATCCAAGACTAGATAAGTAAGTGCGTTTAAAACAGAAAACCAAAAGGCGATTTCTAAGTTCATAAGTTAAAACGACTTTTGGACTGGCGTGTTTACGTGAATCGACTGGCTGGGTAGTTAAGTTACCTGTATCTTTCAAAATCATTAGGCGTTCTTCTCTTTCATAACACGTAAAGCTCTTTCTTTCCTCTCTTTCATAGCCTCTATGATACCGGGCGCGTCACGAATGGGCATGCTTCGTGACTGCCGAGGATCAACTAATTCTGGAAGTAGGCAATCGTAATAAAACCTAACTAATTTCATCTCCATTTTCTCCTCCCAAAATTTGTCGTCCTTTTCTATAATATAAACTTTCATAGGTACAGTAGCACCAAACCAGATGCCAAGCATGCAAACGTTTCTTTTAGTAATATGTACCTATCCCTGAATTTGGAAATACCAGTTATGATTTTTATTTATGACATAACCCTTGGAAGCCTTGTCCTTAACCCAAAAGGTATGTTTGGCCATTGCTTCATCAAGAGTCATGCCAGCTAAAGAATGTGGGCACTTAATTTCAATTAAACCGTTTGCATAAATGCTATCTGGTGTAGTACCAAGAAATTCATATTGATCGTCGACGAACAAACCGCAACCTTGTATACTAATATTCTCTTGAATTTCTAACTGTTTAATTGCGGTTTCTTCGTTTTCGATACCGTACCGTATAGCAGGCAAACTGGCGATATTACTACCATAAACGATTTTACGAACAAGAACAGCACAACTTGTGCTCTCTCGTTTTTTACAAACTTCCCCGAACGATGATGAGGTTAGTAATTTTCTCCTTGTACTCATCCACTCAGAACTACTTCTTTGCAAATGGGTCGACCTTTCAAGCTCCTCTCTTTCAGCACAAGACAACTTTAAATCGGCTAAAAAAGATGACTTGGCTTTCTCATATAATTCTGGACTCAGATCAGGTTTTTCGCAGTTTGGTCCATAGTGAGCGTCTTTCGATACAGCGCTGGGCTCAGGGCGCAGGCTCTTTTTCAATCTTAATTTAGGTTTAGCAATTAAACGGATTCTACGATTACAATTTTCCACTTTCGCGATCAAAGGATTAGGACTAGATTTAAATATTACTTCATGAGTTTTACTATGAATCGATCCTGTATTAAAAGACACAACAGCAGCTGCGCATCGGCCCGCATAAGAACCACGGGAAGAATAATTTACACGCTTACCCCCTACTAATTTGGCAATCACTGCGTTAAAACTTTCAACTATATTACTTGTACAATTATGAATTAAACTTCTAGAATGATATGACAGTCTTTTACTTAAAATGTGTACCGCGTCCATTAATCCGCATCCAACAATTGCTGGAAGCAACCCAACAGGTTCTATTCGACGAGTATCAGGTCTACAGAAATACTCCTTGCAATATTGGTGATTACCAAATACGTGTTGTGGACCATTTAGGATATCTTCACTAAGATTTTTTATTTTTTCTTCGAGTGACTGATTTTGATCGCCCCAATATTTAATAGCGCATTTTACACCCGTTCTTAAACGCAAATACCTTTCTTTTAGGAATTTCCGCAATTCGCAAGGATACTTAGTGTCTTTCGACAGTTTCTCCAAGCTATTGCAGTAGTTTCGTAAAAGATGATTTTTGCATTCAATTTTCTCTACTGTTAAATTACCGTACGGTCGTGAATCTAATATTTTTTTATAAGTACTGGAATCGCCGTCTGCTAAAAATTTATTATAAATTACACCGTGATCAACAATGGAACGTTTAAACCCCTCAACTATTATGGTCGATTCCATACCGGTAGATGATCCCGAATAATTCTTGAAACAACGGTGATCCGAGGGCTGACTGTCGTTCTTTGCGGCTCATGCACAAACTACGCAGTATTTATTTTTAACTCCAAAAAACAATACTTTATTAGTTTTAATGCCAATTATCGCAGCTGCGCCGGACAAGGCGGAAAAATTCTTACCATAAGATCTCTTGCTCCAACAACCGTCAACAGCAACAGATATTAATGGTGTACCATTTTTATCAACACTACCTATAGACACTGCGTACTCCGCTTCTTCCTTGACAGCTTCTGCCATGGAATGTGCTGCTGTCTTTTCCCACCAATCGCAAACCGTATTATTAATTTCATTGTATAATGAAGGTGACATGATTGGTAGGGCTACTGCGGCAGTTAATGTTTTTAACTGATAGTAGCTCCCACCAGATGATATGATACCAGATACAATTTGATGATTCACTTCCATTCTATCTTCTTTCTTTTCAATCAAACACACAGTAAATTTCATACTACACATACTACATTTCATGATGAGTTTTGAGTCCAGACCAACTTTTACTTCACCTATTATACTGAGGTAACTTAACTTACAATCCATTGGACCGTGGTCCCCTATGGCCTTAAGAGCTTTAAAAAAAAAGAAACGTCTACAACTCTACGCCCAACTTCCATTTCATCCACCATTCCCTCTTGGTCGTTTTCAATAACTAGTTCCTGTAAAGAAAGATAATGGCTTGATTTTTTTTATAAAAAAAAAGAAAGTAATTGAGAAGTATTTCGGTACTAAGGTGTTTGTCTCTCGATGAAAATAATAAATATTGCAAGAAAAAATCTATAGGTAGGTATTGAGATTTTGTCTTCGCCCATCACTAACTAAGTAGTTTTGTTTATTTATGTAACAAGTCTACAAGAATTACGTATAACAACTTACCTCTATACAGCGCGTAGCATTGTTGCTCAGAGTCTCGGCCCCAAGGTTTTCTTTATTTTCAATACTGGAAATATTATTCATCAATATTATCCACTTTTTATTTATTTTGTACAACCCTAAGCCAGACGCTAGGCGCCTCGCGTCTGTTTGGCGGTATAGGTATGTCGACAAAGTTACGCTGTCGCCTACCTACTTCCACAATTTGATATTTAGACAATACTAGCCGACCCGGCGAACTCCGTATCGCCTTTTTTTTTTTTAAAAAATCCTATTATTTTGATATTACATACAGATACTTCAATTTTATTTATCAGTATAGAGATAGATAATACAAACCAATATTTACATGTTATTGTAGGTATATGTCTGAATCGGGCGATCTAAATCATATGACATATTGTATTAGCTTTGTAATGTACCCTGTTCAAATGCGATAATAAATAAGTAGGGAGGAACTTACATTTTATTCCGAGATCTTTTGGCTTTCATATTTTTATAATGCGTACAAAACTTTCTTTTCCCTGGCATGACACTCAAATTCAATCAGTCCTGCGAAAAAAATAGCCTATGTTACTCAGTGATAATGTAGCTTTCGAATGATAAAAGAATTATTAAAATCGGTCCAGTACTTTTTGAGTTTATTCGTTACATACAAAAATCCAAATCTTTCCTCTTTATAATACCTATTAGTGTAGATATTGTATTTTTTACGATTTATATCTAGTTCCATCATGGTTTTCTTTCAGACATTCATTATATCGATACTTTCTACTAACTGAAAATAAATTAATTATAAAAATGTTATACTTACAGTTTTTTACAAAAAACACAAATTCACAATACGTAATTCTGCTGTCTGCAGACGACAAGCGTGGTGTCGCGTCCACTTACAGAAAGGAACTGCCGTAGTGACCACCGAGATTGCACGAATGAAACGAACGCAGTATCCCATACATTTGTGTATGAAAATTTTACCTTAAAATATATCTAGATTTTAGGGCTTTAAAAGAGGAAGTCTTTGTTTGTAAAGGTATAAAAAGAAGTATACAGCTATACTTATTGGTTTCTTCAGTGTTCAAAAAGTGTTTCATTTTATCAATTTGTGTTGATTTATGGGGTTAAATCTGAAAAATACGAAGTCATGTTTTTGCATTTTTACTCAATTTTGTGCGTTTGTTGACGTTTATTATATAACAACTATTAGGTTTAAGAGTTTAATATAAGCATTAACATACTTATTGGTCTTTGATTGTAATATATACAAATTATCATTGATATCAATCATATGTAAATAGGTTAAATATGAAAAATCGTAACACTCTTTTCGGTGATTTTCACGATCTACACCCTTAAAATAGGTATATACATCTTTGAAATAGATATTCGAATGATATTTTTATACGAATGTCGACATAAGATATTTATTATAAAATTTTGTGTTGTCATATAAACTTATATGTAATTAAATTTAACGTTTTTTTTTGTATCTGGTTATCCAAAAATATATATAGGTCAATATATTTTTTAAAACCATTACTTGATCTTACAAATAAAATTATCCTTAATCCGGATCAAGTCTACGATATTCGGTATTAGGGATTACCATTTCGACCATTAAGTACATAATCCGTTTAAATAATAAGTTTCCTTTGCCCTCCAATGTAATTAAGGATAGCCTTTGTAATAGTTAATTCTCTAATAATGTGACTAGATTAATCTCAAACAAATTTTATACTTGGTATATTTTAGTGAGTATTAAAATATAACAATTTTAAAATTAGTTTTCTATAATCCATGCAAAGACTGATTAATTTTATTCGTCATCTTTATCATCACCATCATCTTCACAGCATATTTATAGTGTATCATATATAACTTAGTGCTGGGCTTGAGACCTTCACAATAAGAGTGAAATTAACTTATTGTAGGTATTACGCTGATTAGACGTATCAGAATAGGATTTTCTATCGAATTTTACTTTTATTGCATCGATATTACCAGGATATATCATTTAATAGTCTTTTATAATACTCATAGGCAAGAGAAGGGGTGATTAATCGTATTTTTACTCCGTAACCACACAGATTATCCGTATGGTGATGGAATAAGAATACAGTTCACCACTACCTATCTTGGCCGTGGATATGGTAAAAGACAACTAAGGGATATAACATAAAACATCTATGCAAGAGAAGGAAAACTCAAAATAAAACCCTATACAAACTGACCAGCATGTATTTTTCTCCCGTTATGACAGAGGCTAGAGCCCAACAGTGGGACGTATATGAAACGAGATGAACTTCACGGGTTACTTTTTTAATTGATTTCGTTAGCTCATAATAACATCAGCCTGTATATAACGCATCATATTACACAGCATGCGTGCTTTGACAAGCGCCTAGTGAAACCTTATCGTTGGGAGCAGTTAATCACGACATCATGACTATATTACGGCTAAACCCTACCGGGGTAGAGGTGGATTACCTAAAAAAAAATATTAACGTTTTTTCTCGCTAAGTATCGTGTATTTATATAATATTATATACATGCCACTGCTTAGCTTACATGAGCTATACATATAGTTGAGATGATGATAATGATGTCGCAGATTTGAATCCCACGTATTACGATTAACGTTTTCTTCGAAAAAATTAAGGAATAGCCATTTTTTTTTTTTTTTTTTTTTTTATGGGTGGGCTATGGTAAGCGCACGCGCGATCCAGTCCGTCCGAGGCGATGAAAGACGGCGCGCGGGCCCATAACCCACCCGTACCCACGTCACCTCGTTGTTGGGCCGACCACCGGAGCAGATGTGACTTGTCGTCAGTGGTCGGCCCGACGAAATGTCGGGTACCCTCACCTCTCGACATCCTGGGACGTCGGTCGCCGTCGCGCGGTTAGCCACACTGCGGGTGACGGACAATTCCCCGGTCTGATCACCCGCGGCCTCGGCTAGGGCGGCATTAGGCGCAGATACTCGCGCCTGCGCCACCCGAGTCGCCGGCGGCGGAACATATCGCCGAATAGGATCTCTACTCGCACACGATCCGCCGCCTCCTTCCGTGAGATAACGGCCTCACAGAAGGCGGCGACCGCGTCCCAGTTCCTGAGGCTGACGAGCATCTTCCTGGCGATGGTCGGCAGCGCCAGGTCGGCACCGATAATCGCGACGAGTTCACGGCGCTCCCCCTCCCACGCAGCACACTCCTCGAGCGTGTGCTGCGCCGTATCCTCGTCGCAACTGCAGTGGTGGCAGGACGGTGTGCTCTCCCTCCTGACAATCTTGTGCAGGTACTTCGCGAAGCATCCGTGCCCCGTCAGCACCTGCACCAGTCGGAAGGAAAGCACCCCGTCCGCGTCCGCTCCAACCACTCCATCAGAACCGGCCGGAAGGCCTCGACGATCCTGACACCATACCGAGGACTCTCCAGCCGGACTGCCCAACGAGCAATGACTCCACGGCGGGCGTCAACCCGCCAGGCGGTGATTTCCTGCAGGGAGATCATACCGCCGCGGGCGCGCGTCTCCGACACCCGCCGATAAATGTCGGCGAGCATCTCCGCCTCCAGTCCCACGGGGGAGTTCCGGCCAAGAGGCACGCTGCCTCCGTCGACATGGTGCGGTAACCGCGTATGGCCCTGACCGCCATGACCCTCTGTGGTCGCCTCAAGAGGGCCCTCAGCCGGACGGTCAGGGACCCCGCCCGCACCGGTGCGCCGTACAGAGCCATCGACCGGATCACCCCCGCGTACAGCTGTCGGCACGTAGCGCTGGGTCGGCCCACATTCAGCATCAGCCGCGAAAGGGCGGACGCCGCGCTGACAAGCCGGGGAACAAGTCGATGGAGATGCTCCCGGAACCAAAAATGCCCGTCGAGCACCAGGCCCAAGTACTTCATGTGGGCCTGGATGCTGATGGTGACCGACTTCACGGTGATCGAAGCGCCGGCGGGAGGCCCGGCGGTACAGAGGCCATGGAACAAAAAGGCCTCCGTCTTTTCCAGGGCTACCCTCAACCCCAGCGCTTCGATCCGCCTGACAATCTCCTCGGTGCCGAGAGTTGCCAGGCGTGCCGCCTCCTCTAGCGTCCCACCCCGGGCTGTGACGAGTGTATCGTCGGCGTAGCAAATTACACCCAGCCCGGGTGGGAGGCTTCCTCTCAACGCCCAGTCGTAGCCAATGTTCCACAGGGTCAGACCCAGAACCGACCCCTGTGGGACACCGCACGTCATGGGCGTTCGCATAACGTCCCCTACTCGGTTAACATAGAGGACGCTGCGCCCCTCTAAGTAGTCTGCCACCAGCCGCCTGAGGTACACGGGCACCCCGTGATACCTCAGCCCCTCCCTGATGCAGCTGAATGGCAGACTGTTGAAGGCGTTGGCGATGTCCAGGAACACCGCCAACAGGACTCCTCCGCCGGTGACTGCCTCCGCTACCACGGCCTTCAGGCGCAGCAGGGCCGCGATCGTCGAACGCCCTCTCCGAAAACCAAACTGGGCGTCCGACAAATCGGGCCCGACCCCGACGAGGTGCCGCTCGATGCGGGCAGCCAACACCCTCTCCAGCAGCTTGCCCGCATCATCGAGCAGCACGATGGGCCTGTAGGCCGAGGCCGACTCGGGAGACCGTCCCGGCTTCGGCAGGAGAACCAGCCTCCCCTCTTTCCAGCACCCAGGGAACTGACCGGACGACAAACAAGCGTCGAACAGTCCCCTGAGGCGTGGTCCCAGGTGTTCGAGGACCAGGACCAGCACACGGTTCGGAATACCGTCGGGCCCGAGGGCGGTGGATTTGACTCACATACGTGCCACCGCCGCCCCCATTTCCAGCTCCGTGATGGGCGGAGCACTTTCATCGTCGGCCTCCCGGACGCTGTCCGGCGAAGCCATGACCGGGGGCGTGTGCTCTGCCCGCCGTTGAAAGAGGTCCTCGACAACTCTGGTGAGGAGGCTGGGCTGGAGAGTCACGGTGAGGGGGGGGCCCCGCCCGCGGAGCTTGTTCAGCGCCGCGAGGTAGGGGTGACCCCAGGGGTCACGCTCGAGACTGTCCAGCATCTCCCGCCGACTAACGTCCTTGGCGGTACGGACGGCCAGCCTGAAGTTCGCCCCGGACGGAACGGACGGTTTACCATAGCCCACTCATAAAATTAAAAAAAATACCAACCTGTTTGACCAGCATGGTATAGTAAGATCAATTTCCTTTCTATTATGGAAGAGGCTTGCCCAGCAGTGAGACGAATATAAGCTTAAATGAAGGTAAGAGCACCAGTAGTTGACCATTTAAGGACATAAAAATTCCTATTTTATTGCTCAATCTTAATTTTCACCCAAATTTAATTAGTGTTTATTTTTCTAAACTTTGCCAAAGTTTCTCAACGACAAATTATTGGTTTTGCTTGCACAGTAATAGAATAAAATTTAAAAAAAGGATTAAACTTGAGAATCAGTAGGTGACCGGGGCGGTCATCTACTGATACTTTGTAAATATATTTTGACTTAGTAAATATATTTTTTTACATTTTACATACCTTAATTAACCCCAAATAAATAAAAAAAGAAAAACATGTACTAACAGTAGTTTTAAAATCACTAAATTGTTAAAATTCCACTTTATAATTTTAGAAAAGTTAAACAAAGGTTAAAAAAAAAACAAATTATATGTTTAGAGCGAGTCACTTGAAAAACAATTGGAGTGCATTTGGAATATTAAAAAACTAGAAGATGATTTTTGTAGCGATTAATGTGTATTAGTGGTTAACTACTGGTGTTTTTTCCTTATGCCCGATTATTGAACTCGAGCTTCCATCACAATAAGATGATAATGGACCTCACTACGCTGACCAGACATTTTAATTATTTATTTTTTTTTATGGGTGGGCTCGCGGTGACACGCGGTCCATTTCGTCCGGGGCGACAAAAGGACGACGCGCAGGAACGTAATCCACCCGTAACCTCACCTCTCGACGTTCTGGGACATCGGTGACCGTCGCGCGGTCAGCCTCTCTGCGGGTGACGGACTAAATTCCCCGGTCCGGTCACCCGCGGCCTCGGCTAGGCGACGCGTAAATATAGGGTTTTATTTCGACCTTTCCTTCTCTTGCATAAATGTTATCTGCATATTATAAGCGGTTAATTATCTCTTATGACACCCGCGGGCAAGATGGGGTAGTGAATTATTTTTGTAGTAAGTATTTTTTGGCTCCACACGGGATTAGTATATAAAAATAGTATTTAATCTCAAAATAATAAATATCGTGTTAAGCGAAGCAGCAATCACAAGTAGTATACGTGTAATAAAAAAAATATCATGGCCAAAAGACCATATACATTATGGTATTTTATTTACTTCTTAAATTATCGCGATCGTCGTTTAGGGAAATATCCTTGAAGGAATGGAACTCGAGAATGACATGCATAGATACATGTCAATATTACGACTAGTTGATATACTTTATTTTAAACTAGCAACCCACCCACGCTTCGCTTCGGTTTTAGTCGTTTTACCCGCGTAGTTCCCGTTCCCGTGGGAATACCGTGATAAAATATAGCCTAGTTTACGCCCTGATATTATAGCTTTCCATTGGTGAAAGAATTTTTGAAATCGGTCCAGCTATTATGAAGATTACCCGGAACAAACCGACAGACAGACAGACAGACAAAAATTTTTCAATCTGTATTTTAGGCATAGGTGTCGTGCAAATAACCGTGTGAGCATGAAAAAAGCCTATTATTTTGACATTACAAACAGACACTCCAATTTTATTTATTGGTATAGATAAATAAAAAAGTTTATGTGTACTTACGTACGTAAGAAGTTATACCACTCTGGCGTAACAAGAAAAAAGCTTGACCACTGAAGTCAAGGAACTCTGCACCGGTGGTCGACCCAACGACAATGGCGACGTGCTTTACGGGTGGGTTACGGGTTTGCATGCTTGCGGCCCTCTGTTGCCCCGGACGGAGTCGGACGAGGAGTGCGTAATCGTAACCCAACCCCCCAAAAAAAAAGAGATAAAAAGCTTTCTAAAAATTTTATCCTTTGCGTTATCTATATATTTTATTAATACGTGAAGTAAAAACTTTGTACCACTTTTTATGAAAATTACGTGGATGGACAACTATGAAATTTGGCACAGTAGATGTATATAATGAAGAGAAGTGCATAAAACTAAAATTTCATATAATAATGGATTAGAAATTCATTAAATTCATCACACATGCACACATGCGCGCGCTAAATACACTTTTGTTTACGGTTAAAATCTCTGGTCGAACTGAATGTCAAACAATAATAATAAATTATGATGACAATGTCTAACAGAGATTTGTGCTTATATATTAGTTAGTGAAATACAGCTTGCTCAATTTACAATTATACATAAATAAAATTAAAAGAAAATTGTGTAGCAGAAAAATTAATTAAAATGAATTATGGCCAAATTTCGACCACACGGCGACCTCTAGTTATTATAAATTTGTAGAAAAAATTACACTAATAATAGAAAATAATTATTTGATACATTGAAAGTTTTATTATAACGCATTATCTAGTTGACATTTGTGACGGTGCGCGCGCTTCCAAATGCCTCCTCTACACTACTCGCGAAGTTCCTCGGCGAAGTACTCTAGAAACTTTGGCTGAAGTCCGAAGCACGTTTGTAATGGACGCTCGAATAGAAACTGCTGTAACAATGTGCAGGCATATTTATCAAAAATTAACATAATTTAATCCTGTGACCACTGCGTGCACTAACTATAACCTAAATAATGCGTCGACAGCACAGCAGCACACCTGACGTCTGAATAAGTACCAATGAGTACTCAAGTCAGCCGAGTAGTGTAGAGAGGTGGTCTGTGAACGCACTTTGTGCAACTTCGGGCCCTTTGACTCGGGCGCAAAAACCGACAATAAATGGAAGTCGCCCGAGGCGAAGTAAAGTTTGACGAGATAAGCCGAAGCCGAATACACTATCGTATTCGTCTAACGTCGTTCAAGTTCGCGAGTAGTGTAGAGGAGGCCCTAAAAATTTAATCGCATCATTTTCCTTATCGCACCAAAAGAAGTATCATCATCATTTCAGCTCATATACCTCTCACTGTTGGGCTCGAGCTTCCTCCACAATAGGAGGGAAATTGACCTTACTATACCATGCTGGTCAGACAGGTTGATATAGGGTTTTAGTTCGAGTTGCCTTCTCTTGCATATATATGCGTATTATATACCTTAATCGTCTTTTACTACATCCACGGGCAAGATAGAGAGTGGTGAATTGTATTCTTACTTCGTCTCCACACGAGAAAAAATTAGGTATAATTAAAAAAAATATGTAGTAGGTTTTTAGATACAAAGTAATTAATTGGATATTTTAAAATCAAAGTTAATTACTCATCTAGATTAATATCTTAGACAGAGTTCAAATCCGATGTCAGAGAAGTAAAAATAAATCATTTAAAAATAATCAACGAAAAAGGTTAGAAAAAATAAAATTTACACATCACGTCAAGAACCAATTACTGCAATAATAAAACTACACAAAGAATTATATCGGCCTTATTAGCGTAATAATAAAGGTCAAAATCGAGTGTATTGCGTTTTTTTTTTACCCTGGTCACATCAAAACACGCATGCAACAATTTAGCACAATTAAACTCCAGAATAAAAACTTGTAACATTACAAAATTAAAAAGTGAATTATAAAACTCTCCGCCATTAACATACATTAAAAAATATACTCTATTAAAAAGATATAAGGTTCAATTAAAATTGTTATTAATTTACACAATCGCAAATGTAGTTGTAATATTTCGTTCAGAAAAGCGTAAGAAATTTGTCCCATGTAGGTTTTTGTTTGATGTGTTTTATTTTTTAAACCTGGCAACTGTTAACGCAAAAAGATTTTGACATTGTTTCGGAACGCTCACTTGGATTCGGCGCCAATTAATTTCTCGATAAGCACAGTGTAATTTCAAACACAAAAGAGATACAGGTTAGTATCAAATTAGGATGTCTGATTGTTTTGTTATAAAGTGATAACTTCATTGCATTTTGTACCCGAATCAGCTTCGCTTCGATTTTATTTGATGCATAAAAAATGTTGGTTAGAATGACTTGAATTGTAATGAGTTAGTGTGTCATACAAAGCTGATTTATACAAATAAATTACTGACATTTTAGCATTTAATGTGCTAGATTATTTATTAAAACAACAATGACGGCTAAACGCGGCATTCGAGCTCCCGCTCATCGGAAGGCAAAGGCCAGTTCACGATAGTCCGAATGGTAGGACGATTAAAACGCTATTCCGCCAGGTGAAGATTCTAATCCCGCGTGTGGCATTCATTTTACACTCATAAACAAGTTTTTATAAAATGAAAATTGTAAGCACTAGATCAATCAAACAAACTCAATTATCCACTGATACAGTAAGCCGTAATGTGAAATAGTTCACTATTTTATTGAAACATGATATTTTTGTTATGATATTTGGCATGGAACAAAAATAAATAAATAGGTATAGCTAAGCTAAGCTTCTGGAAGAAACAACTTTTTTCTGTTTGAATGAAATAATTTAAGCTTATCTATAGTACAATTACAAGAAAATATGAACGATAATACTTCAATAGAAGATGTTTCAAAATAGATAATAGGTATAAGTAGGATTTAATCACGAACGCACAAACTGTATCCTTAAAAAAATATCTACTACAAGTGTTAAAAATCCTATTCGACGAGTAATATATCTATACCTGACATTACTCTGTAAAGAATTCTGTGCGGCCATTTTACAAATACACCGCCATCTTATAGTCGCTTCGTTTAGAAACACCGATCACAATCGTACGGTGATAAATTATAAAAAATATCTTATTAATCATTCGCTATCAACAAATATCAATCGTTTACCTTTAATTGGTGATTATTTAGTAAACTCGGAGGTACAAAAGATTTTTATCACGTATTCAAATTTATTAGTGAATTAAGTTTAAGTGATATAAAAATAGGTTCTATATTTATCAAGGCTTGTATTCTTCAAGTTTAACGTTTACTTAATTGGTTGAAATTTAATTCCGTAACGCTTTTCGCGATGAAAGTGAATGTTTTCAATAATATTATTAATTTTTATCGAACCCTTTGAAGAGGTCTTTTCACCTTTAACATAAGAAAGAGCGTAAGAGTAAATATTTTGTTCTGCCTGTATTATAATTTAAATAAAATGAAAAAAATAGGCTAGGCTAGATTATAATCTAGCCTAGTCTATTTTTAGACAGATCTGTGTAAAGTAAAATGAATTTCACTAGGGCACCCAAGCGCGGATTTAGGCCTCCTCTCCATGTTCTGCCAAGTATTCAAATTCAAATTCAAATTCAAATACTTTATTATGCATAAACCCCGCGGGGGCACTTACATATGGTCACTTTTTTACATTTTTACCTTACACTACTACCGGATCGGAACGCGACCGCACTCAGAAGATCCGGCAAGAAACTCAGTGGGCTTGTCTTCTTTTTTATTCATTTACTATTTTTTTTTTTAATAAGATAATATACAACAACATGTCTATTAATAGCTCCAGTGTGATGCCTTTCGAATCATCATACAATACAGTTATTAAATATAACGAAAAAGTACCATGGCTGGACCAGATCCCGCAAGCGGCACCCGATCACGAGTTAACCACTAGAGCAGCCATCACTCCCCTCAACCACAATGAAGGGAAGGGAGTGACCCGCTCCTCGTAGCTACCGCAAGCAGACCCTTCAGTGAGCATGACCAATACCATGGGCCACAAACATAAAACACAGATTAAATAACAAATTCGTTTGGCAAAACACGCTACGCTTTACAATTATATTAACAGCAACAGAATAAACATGTATGTAACACCTTTTGAAATAATGAGAAAATGCCTGAATGAGGAGCTGCTCATAACCAGTCTGTATTATCATCAAGATAATCCGAGATTTTATAATAACCTTTTCTACAAAATCTACTCTTGATTGCTTTTTTAAATTTTTTAACTGGCATATCTCGAATATTAATAGGTAATTTGTTGTAGAAGCGTATACATTGCCCCATGAAGGATCTGTTAACTCGTTGAAGACGAGTACTGTGTACAACTAATTTATCCTTATTCCGAGTATTTACATGATGAATGTCACTATATTTTTCAAAGTTACCGATATTTTTCTTTACATAAAATACATTTTCGTATATATATTGAGATATAACAGTCAGAATATTTATCTCTTTAAATTTCTCTCTTAGTGACACTCTTGGGCCTAAATTATATATCGCGCGGACCACCCTTTTTTGTAGAATAAAAATTCTATTTAATTCCGCGGAGCAGCCCCAAAGTAATATGCCGTATGACATGAGACTATGAAAGTATGCGAAATATAGTCGTATTATAGTCGTAAGCCAATTTCGTCCAGGTCACTCTTGCTATATATCTTTTCTGAGGTCCTCTTGTACCTGAGCCGTCTCTTGGAAACCAGTGTAGACGTTCGCTCCACCTACCGTCTCCTTTCAACTTCTTTAAATTGGTTACTGCATCTGTGACTTTGGTCTTTAATATCCACATTCTTGACTCTGTCTTTTAGATTTAATATTGTAAATTAGATGTATTTAAATATTTATGTGGTGTGACACTTTCCTGTCTACAGCCACGGGCCGGTCTGTCCGCGGTAACAACACACTCCCAAAGAAAATCGGCGTCTAAGTAGTAGTTCGTTACCGTACTGTTAGTTACTGTGTTGTATTCGGTGAGCGAGATAGCTGGAAGCCCAATTTTCTGAGATTGTTTGGGTGTGGTGGATTTTGGTAATGTAGTACCACCAAAGGCAATTTTATTGCAGTTCTCACATGAAAGTAAAGAGGTAAGGTGGGGTACACATAGGTTTCTTAACCTATCTTCCATCATTTCATCATCATTTCAGCCTATTGCCACCCACTGCTGAACAAAGGCCTCCCTCATGTTACGCCACAATGTGCGGTCCTGTGCCGCCTGCATCCAAAGACGCCCAGTAACTTTCACTAGATCGTCGGTCCACCTATCCCAAAATCTATCTTTACACGAGAAATATTGCCTTCAAATATTCTTATGGTACCCTAAAAATTATGCAGACTCATATAATTTGATCGACGTTAGTACATACGTCGTTTACTATAGAATTAACTAACGGGTTAAACTAACTGTCCGTTTAGTTCGATAATTGTAATTGCGATAACTGTAGGTATATTAAACTATTTGAACAATATTTTAAGGGTATAATTACGAGCTTAGTCAGCGATTATGAGTAATACTACATCATTATTCTGACCTTTTTTATTTAGTCACACGTCTTTATCCAAGCAAATGTAGATCAAGCAAATGGTACATTTGACATCGTACCACCGTCATCGTTTTATCAACGTACTACTCGACACCGTAGCAGGGTTCATCCATTTCACCTGGAAATGTTATGGTCTTCAACTGTACATTTCTAGCGATCATTTCTCCCGCGTAGATGCTGGCATTCCATAAAATACCTGCTACTCTGTTGCCCGAGTGCTATGACTTATCCTTCTTTAAACGAGGTTTAAGAAGAGCACTTTCTTCACGGTATTGTGTTCTTACTCCGTCACCACACATTTTTTTTTTCTACTACACACACGCCGTCAATGTTATCTGGGGTGCCAACAGGGCGGAGCGCGGCCCTATAACCCATCCACTCCTTCGTCATTGGGCTGACCATGGGTACCAAGTACCTTGTCGTCCGTGGCCAGCAGCTGTGCTCCTGATATTAAAAAGATCAATATGCGACTGGATCACTTACTATCAGGTGTGCTGCTTGCTCGTTGACCACCATCGGCAATAAAAAATTCAACCACAGAATATGCCCCACGCACAAATATATCGGTTTCAATCATCCTTAGTTCTCTCTTTGAGGTAAGAATATTCTTCAAGATAGTTCTTGAAGAAGACCGTTACCTATTGTTCATTACATCTCGTATATGTACCACTACTGGACTAGAGCCTCCTCAAAATAGAAGGGAAATTGACCTACTATACCACGCTAGTCAGATAGGTTAGATTTTATTTCGAGGTTTTCTTCTCTTGCATAATTTTTTTCTGTATATAATATCCCTTAGTAATCTTTTTTAAAACTCTAAAAGTCTTAAAAATGTCTACAGGGCACAAGTCTGATTTATTTACTTAGTCTTATTTACTGACTTATTAGCCAACTTAGCTTCATGTCTCCAGCTTTGTGTAGAAGAGAAGTGGAATCTTTTCAACTCCTCTTGTTTTTCTTTTTTAATTAAATTTGTTTCGGGTCCCAAGATAATTAAAAGCGCTTCCAGAGACTTCCTGGAGGTCAAATCTCGGTGTCTTATATGGAGACCATTGTGAATCCTGGCTTACAGGTTACAGTGCTGGGAATGTGTGATGGAATTAGTCCCTAAAAAAAAGCAGGAGAGAATGTAGTAAATTGTATTCTTACAATGTCGCCACACGGATATGTAATTAGCGGAGACATATTGTCTTTTAACCTATTACCACACAAGACTATTACAAACTAAAAATAATATATCTTAATAAAAGTAATTTCCTATCGTTCCAATATATGTCTGATACGAATATCTGATCATAAAAGATTTATATTAAGCTTCAGAATATCACAAATGTAACAAAAATATATAATATTTGGTTAGAGATGATATAAAAATATCGTAAAAGCAAAATATTCCAAGTTTTGGCGCTAAACCAGGCGTAAGTCGGGACGCGGAAATTTTCAAGATGAATCCCTTGTCTTACGGAATTTACATAATCTGGATAAGAAATCTAAAATATTATACAAACAAGCTAAAAAAAAGCTATACTTTTTTTTTGTTTTATTTCTAGCTTTTTGTATTACACGCAAAACCGCTCACAAATGTCATGGCGTCTGCTATGACGTCACACCTCAGTATTTTCAGAAAACCTTGTAATATACGAAAAACTATTCTGCTGAATATAATACATTTCGTGTGCTTAAATGAATACTTGGTATGAGATCCTTCATTGCATAAATACCTCAATAATAAGCAACCAAACCAAATATTAATGACCATTTGTATTTTTATCATAAAACAAGGCTTAAATAACAAATAAACTATTTATAGGCCGCAAAAAAAAAAAAAAAAAACAATTCATACCTACACATAATCACAAAAAGTTATCAGCCGTCTCGGTGGCGTTTACTTAGGTATGACGTATTCGCTCAATTTTACTCTGATTGGCATTTCAGTCAACATTACCGTATTTTATACTCTTAATTTGTGTAGGACGCCCCCTTCCCCCTACTAGGTGGACTGGCAACCTGGTGAAAGTTGCTGGGCGTCGTTAGATGCAGGTGGCACAGGACCGCACTTTGTGGTGTAACATGAGGGAAGCCTACGTCCAGCAGTGGATGGTGATAGGCTGAAATGACGATGATGATGAATTTTAATGTTTATGATAAAAACTGGCCTTTTATAAACGTTTTATAATTTTTCTGATCATTCTCTCGGTTCTTATACGTTCCACTGCAGGGCTCAAGTCTTCTCCATAATAGAAGGAAACATTACCTTTCACCCTACTAGTCAGACAAGTTGGTATAGGGTTTTATATCGAGTTATCCGTCTCTTTCACAGATATTATATGCATATTATATCCCTTAGTCGTTTTTTATGACATGCACGGGCAAGATAGGGAGTGGTGAATTGTATTCTTACTCCGTCATCACACGTTTTTTATTCTGTTAGATCATTTATATTTTGATTCTATACAGCCAACTTGCCCATTCATCATTTCTGCTCATATACGTCTCACTGCTGGGCTCGAGCCTCCTCCATGATAGGAGAAAAATTAACCTTACTATGACTTATTATACCATGCTGGTCTGACAGATTGGTATAGAGTTTTGTTTCTAGTTTTCCATGTCTTGCATAGATGTCATATGCGTAATACATCCTTTAGTCGTCTTTTACGACACCCACGGGTATGAGAGGGGTTGGTGAATTGTATTCTTACTCCGTCACGGCAATGTCTATTATTATTCGTTAATTGTAGATTTTTTTAATTATATAGTTATGGCAGTTTTATAAATACGATACTTATCTAACAAGGCATATCTTACTAATATAGTTTGCTTTATCACAGTAACGTCTACCTTAAGTCGTTAGTAGATTGTATATGCAAGATACATTGTATGTAGAATAATTATTTATGTAGATTAAGTTAGATTTATGTTAGCGTTATGTTTTATGGTTCATAAAATAGCTCAATAAATATTCTATCTCATTAATCGTAAATAGATTTTACATTATTTCATAATAATAGCGTGTACAAATAAAATGGATACCGCTTCCCAGCTTTTTGCTCCAATCTATTGGGTTCGGTTTTCTAGTGTAAATTGTTTTAATTTCTTTTTGGGGTGCGCTATTGTCACGACATCCGCCGCCCGGCTCCATCCAGGGCGACAGAGGGGCGGCGCGCGACCCCATAACCCACCCGTAGAACGTCGCCTTCGTCGTAGGGCCGACCACCGGTACCGAGTTTCTTGTCCTCTGTGGTCGATCCGAAAATTGTTTTGATAAGATATTTTTCCTGGACACTATAGCTACCTGATCTAAGTAGACAAAAATCTTATACATTGCCAAAAAAATGACCACTGAAGTCAAGGTACTCTGCACCGGTGGTCAACCCAACGACGAAGGCGACGTGCTATACGGGTGGGTTACGGGTGTGCATGCCCCTCTGTCGCCCCGGACGGAGTGGTGTGTGGAGTGTGAGTGCGAGGAGTGCGCTGACCGTAACCCATCCCAAAAAAAAGGGGAATGATCAATACCACTTTTCTGATAAATTTATAACACCAGCGAAGGTCATTATCATACCCACCAGGCAAGCAAGGTGTTTATGACATTATGTAGACTTCAGGAGGCGTACGTTCAACATCGGGAATAGATGTTTCGGATAATCCTGCAGCTGCACTAGATACTCTGCAGTATCCATTTCTTATCCAGCACTTACGAATCCAAGGATAACTGCTCAAATTTAAATCCGTATAATTGAAGTGGCTCCCGGTAGCATTGTGTTAATACTAAAATAATTAAATGCCTGTTACAATATAATTGTGATGGATTTCACTAATCTTTCCCAAAAAGTAATAATTAAGTGTGACTTTTAAGGGAAGTCATATTTTATAATTAATTAAAGATATTTTATTAAGAATAGATGTATTTTATTTATTATTTAGGAAGAGTTTTGGCGGGTATGATTTAATCAATAATTTTGTTGGCATGCCATATAAGTTAACGACGAGAAAGTGCTAAAGTGTAGTGAATATGAAATAGTAGTGCTTTATGTCTTAAGCTTTTTATAGGTGTTATAAATTTTACGTGCCTATGTGTCTAAACGAGTGGCCCAATTCGTCATCATGATCATCATCACAGCTCATATAAGCCCCAGTGCTGGGCTCGAGCCTCCTCCCTAACAGTAGGCAAGTTGACCTACTATAACAGCTAATCAGGTGGATTGACATAAGGTTTCATTTCGAATTTTCTTCTCTTGGATAGAAGTTATCATATTTCAGTGCTTTAATTGTTTAGTGCTTTAATTCTATTAAATCGCATATGTGTAAAAGTATCATAAAATAATGACAATTTATAAAAATGTTCCTCTCTTCTACTGTTGCCGTGCCCTACAGGGTCCATAATTGTTACATAATTTAGTTGTTAAGATCTTTTATACATTATAGAGTGCAATAAAGTTTGAAATTGAAATTGTCTTTTATGACATCCACGGGCAAGAAAGTGGTTGGTGAACTATTTTCTTACTCCGTCACCACATTCCATCAGCCACACTGTTAATATAGAGTTTTGTGTCATATTATCCTTCTCTTGCATAGAGGCTTTAGGCATATTATATCCCTTAGTCATCTTCTACCACATCCACGTTGCCCCTACAGGGTTTATTATTGTTACAAAAGTAGTTAAGACATTATATACATTATGGGGTGCAATAAAAAATTTAAATTGAGATTGGGTCTAGTGAATTGTATTCTTTCTCCGTCATCACACGGCTAAAGCATACTGTATACGGTATCAATCGCTCCATTCATTTAGGATCTATGATACCATAGATAGACATATGACACATTCCCCTTTTTGCCTCGATGGTTAATAAAACCTTAGAATAATAACGTATAAGATGGATAGTGTCAATACTTAAAGCGATCAAAACATGAAGCCAAAAATACTACATGCGCGCAGGCGATTACACACGTACACACGCACACCACTACAGAAATTATGAAACCAAACTTTGTTTTTATTAACACAAATCGTCGAAATACTTTTGAAAGTAATGTTAAAAACCTTTTTATGTTTTTCAAATGTGTGACACCATTTGAAAGCACAAACCGTCATAATTACCTATTTATTTTTTAAGAGTTGCGTACATACGAAAAGTACAGTGAACTTGTACACTACGGAACGGTGCCGGCGTAAGCTCCATTAGGCTCCAATTTAAATGCTTAAATTTTTGTGCACGAATTTACCTTCTATACGTTATTATTCTAAGAATAAAACTAAAAGAAATAACATAACATAACAATAGAAACCGCAGCTAACAGTTGTTATTTATTATAACATATAGAAATTTATACAGCTTTAAACCATCCTAAAAATACAACGTTTTCTCGCAAAGATGTCGAACCTAACACAGTTTTTATTTTTAAACAACACCCTCGGAGAATGCGACGCGAATTAAAAACTTTTTCGAAAGACACACAAAAGATAGAGTCCGTCGTGTTCGTCTTTTTTGGCGAGTGTAAAAAAGTGGACTACATCGCCTTTGGTTACTGACGTATAACAAGGGACCGAATATCTTTTTTTTGAACTTCGCTTGTATCGCCGACTATACAAAAGGAGGAGTGTATAAATCTGCACCTATGGTGAATGTTGTGAGTTCAATTCCAAGGCGAGAGAAATAATTATTTGTGTGACTTGCAAATCATCATCTCGGCTCATATACGTCCCACTGCTGAACTCGAGCCTCCTCCACGATAGGAGGGAGATTGATCTTACTATACCATGCTGGTCAGACATGTTGGTGTAGGGTTTTATTTCGAGTTTTCCTTTCGCTTGCATAGATGTTATATGCACATTATATCCCTTAGTCGTCATTTATGACATCCACGGGGAAGAAATAGTGAATTGTATTCTTACTCCGTCACCACACGGAAATTTGCAAAAAGTTGCTCTGAATTCGGGAGTCAAGAATTTCATTATCATCATTTCAGCTCAAGTATATCCCACTACTGGGCTTAAGCCTCCTCTATCGTAGAACGATATTAATCTACCTGATGGATTGTTATAGGGTTTTATTTCGAGTTTAACTTTTCTTGCATTTAAATATTATAGGCCTATTTTAACTCTTCTAGCAGCACCCAGCGGTTTCACCCGCAGTTCCTCTTTCCGTAAGAATATCGGGATAAATTATATAACCTGATTTTTGTAGGTACACCAATCAGGTTTACCCTCACATATTCCATCATACAGCATGACGTCCTAACGCCACGCCAACGATCAGGTTCTCCTTCGCCTATAAATGCTTCACATCGAAAAATATATATGTATTCCAAGATTAATTCATCATATATCCACAGACTGACATTAAAATCATCTAATTGACTGTGAGAGTTCAGATATAAATATATAAGCACTCCGTAAATAGCAACGGAAATTGTGGCAGACGGCATGCCACCATATGGAGACAGATTTATTTGTGATATCATTATACCATCCGTATGAAGTTATTAATAAATTATTTAAACATTTATTTAAATGCAGATATGAGGCAAAGATTTGCGTACAGTGACTGAATAAGATTACAAACATCTCTTTTCTCTTCTACAGGTAATTATAAAAGAAAAATAAGGAAATAGATAACATCACTACTGAAAATAGAAAACTCAAAATAACGTCCTCAGACTCAGAATTATTGCTGACTGGCAGAGAATGCTTCTTGCATTAAGTCCGCCATTGTACTCGATGCATAGAGCTTAATAAATAAAATAATCTATATATAAATAGGTGAAGCAAAATCTTTGTACCCCTTTTTACGTAAATTACGTAGACGAATAAGTATGAAATTTGGCACAGTTGAAGTATATAATGAGAAGTGCATAAAACTGAAATTTCATATAATAATGGATTAGAAATACATTAAATTCATTAAAAAAGGCATTACGATACTACAACGTTATCACTACACACATACACGTTTGTGTGAGTGTGTTGCGTAGCAACGCTTATACACTTTTGTTTACGGTTAAAATCTCTGGTCGAACTGAATATCAAATAATCATAATTATGATGACAATGTCTAATAGAGATTTGTGTTTATTATATTAGTTATTAGTGAAATGTGAATTTACAATTACACATAAATAAAATTAAACAAAATTGTGTAACAGAAAAATTAATTAAAATGAATGATGGCCGAATTTCGACCACATACCGACCACTAGTAATAATAATTATGTGTAAAGCGTGCAAATAACTGTTCGCGGATTAACAAAGTTGGTGCCAGTGTTTAATCAAAGATCCTATGACTTGAATTCACCTGCTCAAATTATTAGATTCAACATCATCATCACTGTTGGGCTCGGGCCTCCTCCATAATGGAAGGGTAATTGACCTACTATACCACGCTGGTCAGACGTGTTGGTATAGGATTTTATTTCGAATTTCCCTTCTCTCGCATAGATGTTATATGCGTTTTATATCCCTAGTCGTCTCGTACGATCACTCACGGGTAAGATAGGGTGTGGTGAATTGTATTCTTACTCCTTCACCACACGGAAGTTCATTAGATTAATAAGGCAAATAATTTCCCTCCCATCGTGAAAGAAGCTCGATCCTAACAGTGGGACTAATACGAGCTAAGATGATGATTATGATGAAAAATTAAACCCAAACTTCTGTTACCATAGGTTCTCTATAACAATAAAAATAGAATAAAACTTAAAAAAAAAAAACAGACATCAAAGAAAAATCAGCTATATTTAAAATTCTAAACAGCCAAACACAGTGTCAAGCATTCACACGAACAGAGAAACAGACAAAAACATCAGCTTCGTGAGACTGACTCTGTTTCTCAAAGTTAGTAAACTTGAAAATGGGGTCAATTCACATATGGATGTTCAAAAAACTAGTGGATGTTCGCTATTTGACATATGCCTCAACACAAATAGAATAATGCTATACGGTCTAATTTACTTAGGTGATTTGACGATTGCAATTTATATTATATTTCCAGGTCAGTAGCAGTTCAATCTTCTAGTATCGTATCCCTTAGTTTATTTTGCTGAAACAACCAATTCACCCTATATTCCCCTCAAAATCTCGAGCAAATTGCCAAAAACCGTACAAAATAGCAAAAAAAATGGGTGTTTTGGCAAAAAAAATGAGGTTCACATTTTTTTTATTGCGCCTATTTGTCTCTACTATTTACGGTTTTTTGAAATTCACTCGAGATTTTGTACTTATTTTGTGTGGAGACGTTATCACTCTAGATTTCTCAGATGGGCTAGTCGTTCACAGTGAGTGGAAAAAGAAATGTGTGCCATACATACAACCAGATGAAGTCAACAAAATAATATCAATTTTAAACACTACAAAACTTTGAGAAATGCTACTCTAGGCATTTTGCAAAAAGTAACAAATAAATATAACGCTTTTGTTCGCGAAGAATAGGAAACCCTTTAAAAAATAAATAAATATGTGAATATTGAACCAAGCGTTATAAGAAGCGATAGAATTTTAAAATGGATTATGTTTGAACATTCGTTTTCTTTTATTTTAATGCCATCAAATATCACAAGAATGACGTAATGATATTTATGTCATTATCTTAACTAATATTATTTTGTCTGTTTGTTACGCTTTAACGATTAAGTCGAATATTATCAGTGAGTTTATTCTTCTTAAAATTATACCAAGATTCCCACGGGAATGGGAACAATGTCGGTAAAACTACAGATATTTGTTTTGATAATTCTTTCACCAATGGGTGACAAAAGGGCGTAGCGCGGTCCCATAACCCACCGTATCCCCTCCCCTTCGCCAATGAGCCGACCACCGCCTCCTCCTTCCTCTCGCGCTCGCTCCGCCACCTCCATTCATGAGATGACTCACAGAAGGTGCCGACCGCATCCCAGTTTCTGACGCTGTCGTGCATCTCCCTAGCGATGGTCGACAGCATCAGGTTGGCACCGATAATTGCAACGAGTTCACAGTGCTGCTCTGCCCACGCGGCACACAACTCTAGCGTGTGCTGCACCATGTCCTCGTCACTATCGCGGCGGTGGCAGGACGAAGTGCTTTCCCTCCCACGACTTTGTGCAGGTACTTGGCGAAGCAACCATGCTCCGTCAACACCTGCACCAGTTGGAATGAAAGCATCCTGTGCCACCGATCCAACCCCTCCATCAGCACCGGCCGGAAAGTCTCGAAGCCCCGAACACCGTACCAAGGTCTGTTCAACCGGATAGTCCAACGGGCAAAGACGTCGCGGCGGGTGTCGGCCCGCCAGGCGGCCGGCTCCTTCAACGTCAATATGCCGTCTGCTGTCTACGTCTCCAACACCTGCCTCCAAGTCCCACGGATGAGTCCCGGCCAATAGGCACGCTGCTCCGTCGCCACCGTGCGGTAACCGCGTATGGCCTTGACCGCTATGGCTCTCTGTGGACGCCACAAGCGAGCCCTGAATCGGACGATCAGGGACCCCGCCCACACCGGTGCGCCGTACAGGGCCATCGACCGGATCACCCCCGCGTACAGCCGTCAGCACCTAGCGCTGGAAGGAGCTCCATGCGCGGAGTTTATTCAGCGCCGCGCGATAAGGGCGACCCCGGAAGTCACGTTTAAAACTGACTCCTGTTTCTTCTGAGTATTCTTCCAAACGATTAGACCAATTTTAATAATATTAAACTACCAGGTATCTCTGTCTACATATATAAGGAGTAACTTAAGCTCTTTTTCCTCTCAAGAAATCTCTATAAAATTTTGTCCGTTCCAGGTATCGAGGCTTCATGGACTGCAGGCTCCTTTGTTAATATTTTAGAAGATATTAGATATATAAAAGACGAAGGCAAGGCGACTGAAACCAAAGCAAAGCGATGGCTGAGTGCTACTATTACAATAAAAGTTCTATTCAGTTCAGTTGTTTTAATGGCGATCCTGTTAATTCCAATGATCAATATTTTGAAGATGACTTATTGGAGAAGTTTTGTTCCAGGTTGAGGAATATATTCAAAGCTTAGTATGTTTACAACTATTGGATGGCTTTGTGAAAGTATATAGCGTTAAAAGAAAAAAAAAATGGGTGCGTGTACTTATGTACGCGCGTGAGAAGTTATACTTCTTTGGCATCATTAAAATATATATATATATAATTATTAAAAACCAAATTTAGAGAATAATCTAAATAAAAAAAAATAATAATAAAAAAAAGAAAAAAAAATATATATATAAAAAAATAAAAAAAAAGAAAAATAAATAAAAAAAAATAATAAAAAGAAAATAAAAAAAAAGAAAAAAGAAATAAAAAAAAATAAAAAAAAAAGAAAAAAAATAAAAAGAATATATAAAAAATAAAAAAAAAATACTAAAAAAAAAAAGAAAAAAAGACTGATCAGAGGTGACGAGCGTACCAACATGCGCGACTAATATCGAGGTTCAATTTCTATTTTGTTGGTAGCTTTTTTTTCGAGACTTAATGAGCGGTTAAGCAGACAACTTCATACTGTTAATTTTGTGTCACATAATTAAAATTTCACTCTCATCATTTTTTCATAACGCGCCTAAAGAAGTATAACTTCAATAATAATAAAATTTTGAGTCTGGAGTCTGTTGATTTACCTTGATACAATAAAAGTAAATAAGCGAATATGTTTTGATAAGTTTGACAGTTTGCAAGTATTGTGCGCATTGTGATGCTTTTGACATAAGATATTTGAACAGAACTATCTTGTTCAAGTAAACGGGTGTACACCGTACACAATATGTTTCGAAACTCGTCTAAGTTAGTTCTTATTTATTTTCGAAGTCTATATTAAGAAATATAATGGAATTCTATTCTTTCATATCCGTGTGTTGACGGAGTAAGAATACAATTCACCACTCCCTCTCGTGCCCGTGGATGTCTTACAAGACGACTAAGGGATATAATATGCATATAGCAAGAGAAGGAAAACTCGAAACAAAACCTTATACCAACACGCCTGACCTGCGTGGTATCGTAAATCAATTTCCCTCCTATGGTGGAGGAGGCAGATGAGTTCGTATAGGATTTTATTTTGAGTTTTCCTTTTTTTATAAAAATCTTACATACATATAATTGCCATTTAGGTGTTGTATTACATACACACAAATAAAAAAAACCTTTGTATAAAAATATAGAATTCCAATTTCCATGTGGTGACGGAGTAAGAATACAATTCACCACCCCTTATTATCCCTTATTATCAAAAGAAGGAAAACTCAACATCATCATCATCATGTTCTTATCCCAATTACTTTGGGTCGACGCAATATGTCATCTGTTTTGACATATTGCAAAAAGTTTCGGCAATGACTTTTATGACCGGCCGCCTGCCTGACGTCAACCCTCCTTGGGAATGTAATCGTTGACCCAAGTGGTACCAGATGGAGTTGGTCCGGGTCAATTTAGGGCTCTTAGTCGTCTTGTACGACACCCACGAGCAAAGCAAGGGTTGGTAGTATTCGAAGCCGCTATCACACAGCACTCAACATAAAACCCTATACTAACCTATCTGACCAGCATGATATAGTAAGATCAATTTGCCTTCTATCGTGGAGAAGGCTCGTAGCCAGCACTGTTACGCACCTATGAGCGGAGATGATGATGATGAAGGAATTCTAAGGAAAGAGGCCTATATCCCAAAAGTGGACGTTGACAAGTGGATATAAAAGCTATTTAGCTTATATAATGCAAGTATCAGAATGTAAACATGACGTCACATTGCTTGACAATTATTAGTGACGCGGGTACGGCCGCAAACTGACGTTTAACGCGATAAGATTTTGAGAGGCTGAACAAACGGGCGGGCAAAAATTTTATAAATAATGACACTTAGTACCAATAATTTCTGATATCTACACGAGTATTACACATTATAAATTTGTATTGGATTTTTTCCAACGTTTTGAACACTTTATAAAGTTTATGGTCACAGGCGGACTGAGAACGGAGTGAGAGAGAGAGAGACAGTCCGCCCATGACCATCCGTGACCGTGCCAAACGCGATAAAATCCGTAAAATAGTTTATTAGTACCAAATTATTTTTGTAGTGTTGAAGTAAGAATACAGTTTACATCTACCTTTCTTGGCCGTGGGTATCATAAAAGAATTATGACAATACTTTTAGTTCGTAATTCTGACCGAATATAAAAAATCACATAAAACAGTCTCAATACACACTTATAGCACTTTCACTGCAATACATAAATAATAATATGACATCTATTTTTTATTGCATTTGATAACGAACATAGCATATAGCAATTTGGTGGTAAAGGAGAGGAAATATGCCTCTCAGGGATCATTGTTGTGCCTCTACCTACAGGGAAGAACGTGAAGGGAGTGTGAATGCATGCAATGAGGTTCGGAGACACTAACGGCATCACCAAAACCCATCACATGCAAACACCCTCAGAATATTGGGCTTCCGGCTCACCCGCTCACCGAACAAAGCATCAGATTTTTGCCAGAAGTCGATTTTCTCCTCAGTATGGTACTAACCCCGAAGAGATCGGGCCGCGGCTGTAGACAGACAACTGTCGAAAATGTGGTCCTAACACTGTCGAAATTCTTTTAATTAATATAAGATTTAATTATTTTTACATCACACTGAATATCAAATTGTTGAATATAAATACAATTTAAGACCAACAACACATTTTTTTTAAATCGCAAATAAAATACCGAAACCAACTCGTTTGTTAAGATCCACGCCATTCAATCACATTTTTTTTTCTAATGTAATTCGGAGGCTGCTCTTATTAGAATCTATTTTTTTTGTCTATGGTTATAAATCGCTTGTCACTTTTAAATGTAAATTAACGAGCCCAGTCTACGGTAGTGAATGTTTTCGTTTTGATTTCTTAGTTTCACTTTGACAGGGAACATATTTATCTGATGACGGTGACAATACTGATATGTGAACTTTTTAAAATGTCATTAAAAGTTGTCTATGGGCTAACGAGCTTCGCTTTAAAGCTATTCACTTCTCGAATGAAACTTTAAAATCAGGTGACGGGTTAGGAATACAATATATGTATATTTTGCCGTGGGTAACGTAAAAAACATCTAAATGATAAGAAGAGAATAAGCAGCAATGATCTGGGAGATTAGAAAGAAAAAGCAGAATATATCTACTTTGATCTCAGAGTAATCTCAACTCAAATACGTCCCACTATAGGGCTCAAATCTCCTCCAAAACAATTGGAAATTAATCTACTATACCACGCTGGTCAGACGTATTGCTATGGCGTTTTATTTCGAGTTTTTATTCGCTTGCCTCATCAGTCATCATCATTTCAGCTCATATATGTCCCACTGTTGGGCTCGAGCATCCTCCACAATAGGAGGGCAATTGACTTATTATACAATGCTGGTCAGATATGTTGGTATAGGGTTTTGTTTCGAGTTTTTCTTCTTTTGCATATATGTTATATTCGTATTATATCCCTTACTTGCCGCTTACGACATTCAAGGGCAAGAGGTGGTGAATTGTATTCTTATTCCGTCACCACACGGACAGCTAGGGAGGCATGTATGAGCTGCGATGATATCGTTGAACAATTATGGGTTTTTTTTTTTTTTTTTTTTTCGGTGTGGTGGCCGAATAAGAATACAACTAACCTCTTCTCTCTCTCTCTCTCTGTTACCCGTGGGTGTAGTTAAAGACGACTTAGGGGTTATAATATGCATCCAACATCTATGTAAGAGAAGGAAAACTCGAAAAAATACCTATACCAACACGTCTGTATAGTACGTCATGGTATAGTAGGTCAATTTCCCTCCTATGGAAGGAGTTAAGGAGGTCCTAGCCTAACAGTGGGACGTGTATGAGTTGAGATTAAAATTATATCTCCATGTGTCTCCTTTGTCGCCTTTATTTGCATTAGCTACTTATTTTTGTAGTTTCTAATCTGTTAAGATTTTATCTCTCTGAATATTTTTAATGTAAATATTTCTTAGTATTTAATATTCAAAGCGGTTGATATGGAATACCTGACGCGGGTAACCATTGCCAAAGGTCCGACAAAAACTGATACACGCTTCAGTTATGCTGACTTTCAGAGCATAACGAGTCTAAACTATGTCCAGATTATATCAGCAAAGAGGTTTTGCAATAATGGATAATACGGGTCACTATTGCGGACGGGCACGCGAACATACTTCTAGTCATTTCTCACAAAAACTTATAAATTATGTTTATAGTTTAGTATTTTAGGTTACCGTGTTCAAATATATTAGTTTCGTGAAATAAAACATATTATAATGCTTAACACATTGAATGCCATGGGGGTCACCTTGTCGGCTTCACTTATCTAGTATATGGAGACAGCATAAAATCGCTAGTTTCTATAATTTTAATGAGAATTTTTATTACTTTAGGGGCTTTAAAATGTGGTGAATCACATAGTAAACACCGAAGAAAAGTAATATGTGCAGAAAATACTTTTAAAAAGATCTCTAACCAATATGATTTCTGTTTTTTTTTTAATGCAAATGGTGGCAAACGAGCAAACAGTACAGCTGATGGTAAGTGTTGTTACCGCTCATGGACCCTTGCAAGGCCGCTGCCCACCGGGAAGAAAGTGAAGAGAGTGTGAATGCATGCAATGAGGTTCGGTGATACTAAAGGCATTACCAAAACCCACGCAAGCGCCCTCAGAAAGTAAGGCTTGCGACTCTCTCACTCACTGAATGAAGCGCAGTAACAAATTGCTGCTACTTGGACGTCGAGTGTGGTACTACCCCAGACGGACCGGCCCGCGGCTGTAGACAGACAACTGTCAACAATGTGCTCCATTGTAAATAAAACTATTTTACGGATTTTATCGCGTTTGTATTTGATTTTTGATTGCCTGATATTTCGAACACTTTACAGCGTTCATACGGACTGTCCAGAAGTGGACATAGACAGGCTGAATGGTGATGATGATAATAAAATTATATACTGTGTATTATTTAAATAAGAAATATTGTACTGACTTGATCCACAAATTGTTGTACTGAGTCTGACTGTAATTTGTGTTCCTTAAATTATATCATCTCCGTGTACAGTATAACCAAGAAAAAAATTATAAATGTGGTTACGTTATAACTGTTTTACGTATCGTATCGCGTTTCTATTTGATTTTTGATTGCCCGACGACGTTTCGAACACTTTACAGCGTTCATGGTCGCGGGCGGACTTAAAAAGTTTTATTAAAATCGTACTAAATATTCACCCGTATGTTACCATGAAGGTAGTATAGGCATGCCATTTTTGTCACTGCGCAAATTGTTTAAATCAATTAGGTGCTTTTAAAATTCTATTTTAACGGCTAACAATTTTGATGGTTTTTTTTATATGACGTCGAGAATTTTGTCGGTCATGTTTTGTGTAAGTTATGTCACTAAAAGTGACTGCGAGTTATTATGGTAATGCGTTTAGCTGTTTTATATTACTAAATAGCTTCTGTAACGTTAATCCAATTAGGGTTGCCACCCGTACTTTATTATAAAGTACCCGTACTTTATTGTAAATGTACGTTATTTGTATACTTTATGTGAACAATAAAGTACGCAATAATATTTTAAATCATCAGAAATCATTACGCGATAGTACTTTATTTCGCACGAATTGACTTCTCTAGGAAAAATTTTCTGTGTCTTTGAATCTATTAAAAATCATGATTTATTTACTCCTAGCAACCCGCCCTCACTTCGCTTCCGTTTCAGTCGCTTTACCCGCGGCGTAATTCCCGTTCCTGTGGGAATATCGGGATAAAATATAGCCTATGTTACTCCCTGATATTATAGCTTTCCATTTGTGAAAGAATTTTTGAAATCGGTTCGGTGGTTTAAGCGTGAAAGCGTTATAAACAAACAAATAAACAAATAAACAAACAAACAAACATCCTTACTTTCGCATTTATAATATTAGTATGGATAAAATAAATATAAAGTACAAAGATGCTGTTTAGTACTGATAATTATTTATTAAAATTTGCTAAAAATAATCGTAAATATGTTTTAAAACAAAATAATACAAACCGTACTTTATTTGGACGCAAAATACTTAATTTTTCTTCATTTATTAACCTATATTATATATATATATATATATATAATGTAACCTATACTTTATTGAAACAAAAAAGGTGGCAACCCTAGATCCAATGGTGACAATGAAAGTTGATTTAAGTTGTCTATTTATATATATTACCGCATGGTGGCTGGACCGATGTTGATGAATTTTTTTGTGTATGTTTAAGGGGATTCGAGAATGGTTTAGATTCACAATTGGACCCGGTAGGTGGCGCTGCTGTTGATTTAAAGGAGAATTTCTTTTATTTTATTTGAACAGGACAACGTCTGTTGGGTTAGGTATATATGCTGTGTGGTAGCGGCTTCGAATACTACCAACCCTTGCTTTGCTCGTGGGTGTCGTAAAAGACGACTAAGATTGCCCTAAATTGACCCTGACCAACTCCATCTGGTACCATTTGGGTCAACGATTACATTCCCAAGGAGGGTTGACGTCAGGCAGGCGGCCGGTCATAAAAGTCATTGCCGAAACTTTTTGCAATATGTCAAAACAGATGACATATTGCGTCGACCCCAAGTAATTGGGATAAGAGCAAGATGATGATGAACGTCTGTTGGGTTAGGTAGTATCATCATCATCATTTTAGCTCATATACGTCCCTTTGTTGGGCTCGAGCCTCCTCCGCCATGTACCATGCTGGTCAGACAGGTTGGTATATTTTTTTTTTATGCGTGGGCTATGGTAAGCGCACGCGCGGTCCAGTCTGTCCGGGGCGATGAAAGGATGGCGCGCGGGCCCATAACCCACCCGTACCCACGTCACCTCGTTGTTGGGCCGACCACCGGAGCAGATGTGACTTGTCGTCAGTGGTCGGCCCGACGGAATATCCTTTCGGGTACCCCTCGACGTCCTGGGACGTCGGTCGCCGTCGCGCGGTTAGCCTCTCTGCGGGTGACGGACAATTCCCCGGTCCGATCACCCGCGGCCTTGGCTAGGGCGGCATTAGACGTAGATACTCGCACCTGCGCCGCCCGAGTCGCCAGCGGCGGAACGTGTCGCCGATCTCTACTCGCACACGATCCGCCGCCTCTTTCGGTGAGATTACGGCCTCACAGAAGGCGGCGACCGCGTCCCAGTTCCTGACGCTGATGAGTATCTCCCTGGCGATGGTCGGCAGCGCCAGGTTGGCACCGATAATTGCGACGAGTTCACGGCGATCCCCCTCCCATGCAGCACACTCCTCGAGCGTGTGCTGCGCCGTGTCCTCGTCGCAACTGCAGTGGTGGCAGGACGGTGTGCTCTCCCTCCTGACAATCTTGTGCAGGTACTTCCCGAAGCAACCGTGCCCCGTCAGCACCTGCACCAGTCGGAAGGAAAGCACCCCGTGCGTCCGCTCCAACCACTCCATCAGCACCGGCCGGAGGGCCTCGACGGTCCTGACACCGTACCAAGGACTCTCCAGCCGGACTGCGCAACGGGCAATGACTTCTCGGCGGGCGTCGACTCGCCAGGCGGTGATCTCTCTGATGGAGACCATGCCGCCGCGGGCGCGCGTCTCCGACACCCGCCGATAAATGTCGGCGAGCGTCTCCGCCTCCCAGACAGGTTGGTATAGGGTTTTATTTCGAGTTTTCCCTCTCTTGCATATATGTTATATGCGTATTATATCCCTTAGTCTTTTTTTACGACATCCACAGGCAAGATAGGGAGTGGTGAATTGTATTCTTACTCCGTCACCACACGGAAAGGTAGTATAATATATTTTAATATATATTTTCGTGTGCTGATGGAGTAAGAATACAATTCAACTCTCCCTCTCTCAGCCGTGAGTATCGTAAGAGTTTACTAAGGGATATATTATGCGTATTACATTTATGTAAGAGAAAGAAAACTTGATATAAAACCCTATATCACATCTAAGCAGCGTGGTATATCTAACAAGTCAATTTCCCTCCTGTAGTAGAAGAGGCTCGAGCCTGATAATATAATTATTGAATACCAATTATCTATATATTAATACGTGAAGCAAAAACATTCGTCGAACTGAATGTCAAACAATGATAATTATGATGACAATGTCTAATAGACATTTGTACTTATATATTAGTTAATAGTGAAATACAGCTTGCTCAATATACAATTATTCAACACGACACTGGCAAAAGCTGCTGATGGCTGCAATCGGCAAATTGCCATAAAATAAAAAAAAAAACTAATATATTATTAACTAATTATTCTTAAATAAAATTAAAGGAAAATTGTGTAGTAGAAAAGAAAATTTAAATGAATCATGGTCGAATTTCGACCACTCGGCGACCGCTAGTATTTTCAAATCTACCAGAACTATCTTTGATACGCCCACAAGGAAAATATGCCTATAATTAGTTTAATCCCAAACCGCGTTTGCCTAAAATACCCACTCAAAGTATCGAACGTGGGAATAGACATACCGAGAGTGTTCTCGCAGAAATAAATGGAGCATATGTTAGTACTTGAAATATTTGAAGATTTTTTTTTTCATATAACATCCCTTTTAACTGTTTTGATAACTTTTGAGAGGATGTGCGTGATTTATTATTTTTGTAAATTAATTTATATGAGACAGTTTGTTTACTAATTGTTTTTGTTTTAAGTTAATTTTAAATTCGTTTAAGTATGATTTAAGTGATAGAGAAAAATTCTTTGTAGAATCTACACCGTTACTTGGATGTGGGTTTTATTCATTATTTTACTGCACAAATGATGTAGTTGTTAAGACACCGAGATACAGTGCCAAGTATCCCGAAGTTGAAATATACCTACTTTGTGCGAGTTATAAATTATTGTTCTGGATCAGGTTTTATTTTTTGTACATTATTTGTTTGTAAATACCCATGCAATATAAGGATTATTTTCCTATTGCGGGGTGATGTATACATATATATATATATATTTGTTAAATAGGCCTTTTCACGTTTGTATAAAATTACCCGTTGACTAATGCAGGCGTGGTTATCTGCGCCTTGTATCGTCATAGCCAACACAGTGGCTGGTTAAATCGAAGATTAGTTTCTCAACCATAAGCATAGGCATATGGCAAGTTATGAGACCCCATGACTTCTGATCATCAATTTTTATTATCGCTGTTTGTGGCAAACGAGCAAACAAGACGCCTAATGGTAAGTGATATTGCTGCCCATTGTTCTTGGCTAAGCTGCTGCTTACCGTGAACAAAATGAAGGGAGTATGAATGCGTGCAATGAGGTTTGTTGATACTAAATGCGTCACCAAAACCCACCACACGCAAACACTCTCCAAAAGTTAAGCTGCTGACTTCCTTGCTCACTAAATGAAGTTCAGTAACAAATTGCTACTCCGACGAAGTTTTACTGCGAGAGTGTGGTAGGTACTACACCGGTCGGATCAGTTCGCGGCTGCAGACAGAAGACTGTCGACAGTGTAGTTCTACCACACATAAAATTACCTAATTCTGTTAAAAAATTGCTAATTCTTCGCCCTATTTTCCCATACTTATACCAACCATTTAAAAGTTGCCAAAGCAGGCGATCATGAGCTACTCTTCTTTTTTATTATTGATAACATCATATTTTTATTACAATATTTTTTTAGTATGTCTGATATATAACTTATAACTTTTGAAACTTTTTATGAGTAAAAAAAAACAATAAAATCGACTCCATCGGTTTTTTTAACCCCAAGTGCACCAAATAACCAGTGGGCGTTCCTGGGTGTTACAATTAAATATATATTACAGTCGCCCACGGAACAAAGTCATATCTGATGGCATCCTACGAACTCATCACAGGAACCAGTTTAGTATGACCTCGGAGATATTTATAAATCTTCAATCCGCGTATTATCGAACTTATTGTCTTTTTTTTATAAAACTAGTGGTAGAGCCACACTACTGACAGTTTCCTTCCCAGAGTTGTAAATATTACCAAAGTCTGGCAAAAAATTGCTGAGTGCCTGGGCGTCGCCCTCACGCTCTTAGCCTCTCTACGGTAGGTAGACTAATCCCCGTTTCAGTCACCCGTGGTCTCAGCTAAGGCGGCATCAGGCGTAAGCACTCATGTCTATGCCTGGGTAGGGAATCGAAGCTTTAGGTCTTTTTTTGTGTTTGGGACTAATCCCACCACACATTCCCACCATTGTAACGCCTGTAAGCCAGGATCCACAAGGTCTCCATAAATGACACCGAGGTTTGACCCTCAGGCAGTTCCGGGATATGATTTTAATAGTCCCAAGACAATCTTGGGACAATCAAGTCTTGGGACCCGCAACAAATTTAATTAGAAAAGATTTTTTTTTATTGCCAACGGTGGCAAACGAGCAAACAGTACACCTGATGGTAAGTGTTGCTGCCGCTCATGGACCCTTACAAGGCCGCTGCCCACCGCGAAGAAAGTGAAGGGAGTGCGAATGCGTGCATCGAGGCTCGGTGACACCAAGGGCACCACCAAAACCCTCCACACGCAAACACCCTCAGAAAGTTGGGCTCCCGGCTCTCTCGCTCACCGAACGAAGCGCAGTAACTAATTGCTACTACTCAGACGTCGATTTTCTGCGAGTGTGGTACTACCCCGGACGGACCGGTCCGCGGCTGTAGACAGATAACTGTCGACAGTGTGGTCCTACCACTGTTAAAGAGAAGGAGTTGGAAAGAGATTCCACTTCCCTCCTAGGCAAAGCGGGAGACAGGAAAACAAAATGACTAGTCAGCCAATAAGTAAAGAGGTAAGAGGTAATAAATAGCTACGATAAGTGCAGAAGTACGGCACCACGGATACGGAAGAGCTTAACGGGGCCTATATGTGAGCGTTAAGATTGATTGCTACAGTAGGTATGTCAGGTATGTCAGAAACGCATGAACCCACGGCAATTTTCTCGAGTTGCTACAAGGTCCGTATAGTATACTACCCCACAGGTGACTTGCAAACTGTTTAACATAAGGTTACGCTCGTTTCGCCAGAGATCGCACTCCCAGAGAATGTGATGTGCTGATTGTTCATACTCGTAGCTTTAGGTCTGTCACTAATAGTCAGATGATTGACATTCTATAAGGAAGCGATAAGGGAACTAAAGTCAAAAACGTTCAAGTTTATTTTTCATATAACGAAGTATGCGGAAACGAAGGGGAGATCTCCCACAGCGGTTCGATGTTAAATGATCATAAGTAAACTTTTGAATAATTTTGAGTCTCAAATGAATTACAATTGTTAGTAATTAACATAAATTATATTAAATTGGTATCGTTTCGATCTGGTTCTGGTTCAAATAATGTTGTTAATGTGGGCGTTGTCAAATTGTGGTCATGAAGGTTTCCGTAACCGTAATTCGTTTAGTATGAAAAGGTAATTTATTAAATGGCATTAATCTATGAGCACGGGTAATGGAGTAAAAATACCACCCCTTTTTTTAGACATGCCGGCCGTAAAAGACGGAGTAAGAATACAATTCACCGTCTCCCCTCTTACCCGTGACTGTAGTAAAACATAGAACCTTATACTAACTCAACTAACATTCGTGGTATTGTTGGTCAATTTCCACTCATTTTAGAGAAGGTGCGAGCTAAACAGCGGACGAATATTGATTAAGAAGAAGATGACTATTGATTTCTGATGTTTACGCGAGTATAAAATTTCAAATGAAAGTATTTTTACGGATTTTATCGCGTGTGTACCTATTCGATGTTACACGACGTTTCAATCACTTTTTAAAATTAATGGTCACCGGGAGGAGTATATTAATGTGGGCGGGGTCCATGACCGTCCGACTTAGGGCCCTTCTGTGGCGATCACAGAGGGTCACGGCGGTCAGGGCCATCCGCGGATACCGCACGGTGGCGACGGAGGCAGCGTGCCTATTGGCCGGGACTCCCTCGTGGGACCTGGAGGCGGAGATGCTCGCCGGACTATATCGGCGGGTGACGGGGGTGCGAGCGGGGGGCGGTGTGGTCTCGTTAAGGGATCTCACCGCCTGGCGCGTCGACGCCCGCCGAGACGTCATTGCCCGTTGGGCAGTCCGGCTGGAGAGGCCTCGGCTCGGGATGCGAACCGTGGAGGCCTTCCAGCCGGTGCTGATGCAGTGGTTGGAAAGGCGGCACGGGGTGCTCTCCTTCCGACTGGTGCAGGTTTTGACGGGGCATGGGTGCTTCGCCAAATACCTGCACAGGGTCGTTGGGAGGGAGAGTACACCGTCCTGCCACCACTGCGATTGCGACGAGGACACGGCGCGCCATACGCTCGAGGCCTGCGCGGCTTGGGCAGTGCAGCGCTGTGAACTCGTCGCAATCATTGGTACAGACGTGAGGCTGCCGGCTATCGCTAGGGCGATGGTCGACAGCGTCGGGAATTGGGACGTGGTCGCAGCCTTCTGCGAAACAGTGATCTCGCGGAAGGAGGCGGCGGATCGCCTGCGCGAGGAGCGCAGCCTCGATGAGGAGATCTGCCGCCGGTGACTGGGGCGGCGTAGGCGCAACTACCTGCGCCTCATACCGCCCTAGCAGAGGCCGCGGGTGACGTGACCGGGGATTAGTCCGTCACCCGCTGAGAGGCCGATCGCGTGAGGAAAGACCGACGTCCTCCCCGAGGGGTGGACGTCGGTCGATGAGAGGGCACCCCAATAGGGGGGTATTCCGTCGTGCTGACCACTGATGTCAAGTAACCCTGCTCCTGTGGTCGGCCCAACGACGAAGGCGACGTGGTTTTCGGGTGAGTTGCGGGAGTTGCGTGCTTAAGCCCCTCTGTCGCCCCAGACGGAGTGGTGGGGAGGCGTGCCAACCGCGGCCCACACACAAAAAAAAAAAAGGACTATATTTATAATAATATATAAAGCGGCAGACTTTGTATGTTTGATCGCGCTAATATCATGAACTACTGGTGCGATTTGAAAAATTCTTTCAGTGTTAGATAGCCCATTTATCGAGGAAGGCTATATGCTATAATCATCACGCTAATATCAATAGGAGCGGAGCAATAATGAAAAATGTTTAGGAATCGGGTTTTTTTTCCTTTTGAGAGCTTCCGCTGCGTGCACTACATAAACGGTTAGATTTTACAAAAATCATGTATGACAGAATTGTATTATTTAAAAATATTTTCAGCTTCTACGTAAACAAAAACGCGGATTAAACTTAGCAATAGCCCAAAGTAACTGTTCCACGCGGACGAAGTCGCGAGCATAAAATAATTTAAAAAATAAGAAGACTCTACATACATACATACATATAATCACGCCTCTTTCTCATAAGGGTAGGCAGAGACGACTTCCTACCACTTGCTACGATCACCACTTTTGCCTCCTCCACATTCATTAATCTCTTCATGCATGTTCTTCGGACTCTATAATTAAATAATGGCATGGACATTTAAAATAACTATTATGATATCCATAAAATTTTTGGTAAAGCAAAAACAATACAACGAATCATTGGTGTTGGCTTGTTCAAAGGATGTACAAATATTAGCCGATTGTGAAATTTTGTGCGGGGTGTGCTAGAAATCACCCCGAACAGCTGTAAATGGCTAAGCTGGACTAAGGCCCGTGAAAAAAATAAAACAGAGCACGTAATCCTGTGTCCGTTATGTCTGCTACATCCCTCCACTTATTTTTGGAGGTAGATGAGATTTAGATAAAAAAATGTATTTCTATTATTAAAGAAAAAATGACATGAGAAACGTTTTTGGTATGAATTTCAAAGGCTTTAGGGTTAAAGGGGGACTAATGAAAATACGGTTGAAATACATACTTAGACGTTTCCGGGTTGTGAAGAAGTAAGAATACAATTCACCACTCCCTATCTTGCCCGTGGATGTCGTAAAAGACGACTAAGGGTTTATAATATGCATATAAGATCTATGCAAGAGAAGGAAAACTCGAAATATAACGCTATACTAACGTGTCTGACTAGGATGCTAGGTATAGGAGGTCAATTTCCCTCCTATTAGGGAGGAGATACGAGCCCCCTAGTGGGACATATATAAACTGAGACATGGTTAGAAAAGGTATGAAAACAGAGATTACTTTTACTACTAAAAACAAGAAGCTTAGCATTCAAATTAAAATTTACGTAAAATTAATTGTAGTGTATATTCAATGTTTCTTATTTTACTATTCCTACAAAAACTTCTCGAAATTTCTTTAAAATAAGGTGATAGTAATTAATGATAATTAACCCAGGCATTCACATTCGCTGGCATTAATCGCCAATAAATTAATTAAAAGTGTCACAGGCCACCATCTTGTTATCTCAACTTGAATTCCACAAAATGGCGCCCATGAGATAGCCACATACCCGGGAATTTACCGAAATATTTGTGCACTTAAATTTTCTCAAATGTCACTCTTATTCTGGTTTCAAAATAATGTTGGGATATTTAAAATTGTTTAGCACGAAACGTATATAATGCAAGTTTTGAATATTTAGTAGGTATGTATTTTTTTAAACAGTGTTCAGAATCCATGTCTCAAATAATGCAAAGTATTTAATTTTAGCTTCTATTATTAATTTAATTATCATTTACTTAAAAATGTAATTAAATCCTTATACCTACATAATTGTAATTAAAACTATTTTTACGGATTTTACCTATCGCATTTGTATTTGATTGAAAAAATGCCCGCGCTTGCATCCGCATAGTTCCTATTCCCATAGGAATACCGAGATCAAATATAGTCTAAGTTATTCCCTATATAGACAGCTACCTGGCAGTAAAATAATATCAATAACGGTCCAGCCGTTTTGAAGATTACCTAGACAAATGATATTGAACCGGTTTTTAGGCATAGGTATCGTGCAAATAATAGTATGAGCATGCAAAATACTTATTATTTTGATATTACAAAGAGACATGTCAATTTTATTTATTAATATATAGATAATAATATATAGATGTGTAAATATCAGAAATCATTAAACAAAGTCCAACTAACCTAGATATATATCCACAGCTAAAAAATAAACGTAGACAACAAAAAAGTTTTAATTCACGTCGATAAATGTTTCCAAACATACAATTAAACATATTAACATAAGTTAGTGGAACATATGTTTAACCCTTCGTTCGTGTTGAATAATGAAAGATACGGAAACTTTAACGTTTTGTGAGAAGAAAAATGTGTTTCGACGATTCATTCTTATAGTCTAGGAGATAAGTGAATTAAAAGTATGAGTAATCTAATACATAATCGTATAGATATTGGTTAAAAAATTATCAAAGTCAGCTTGATATTGGTATATCTTGAAATTACTTTTTGATTTTATTCTGCCTAAATTTTACTCTATGTCTGTATTTTATTTCTATAAAATACAGACATCGTAGTCTGTTAAAAATTAAAAAAAAATTGTGAACATTTTACTATTTTCTCATCACACACATTAATGTTTTGATAAATTTACTAGTAAAATAAATAATTAATGTTTAAAATAAAACATTTTTTACAGATTTTATCGCGTTTATATTTGATTCTTGATTGCCCGACATATCGAACACTTTTTAGCGTCCATGGTCACTGACTAAAAATCAAATACAAATACGATAAAAACCGTAAAAACAGTTTTACTTCAAATGTATAATATTCGTGTGAACATGAGAAATCATAACTAACATTTAATTATGTCGACTGTATTTCAATATTGAATTAATCGGCTATGGTAAACTAATATTTGTTTTTTTTTACTATTATTTGTTTTTTAATTGTATTTTTGTAAAATCTCTCACTGAATAAGGATTTATTCCTTAATACTTATACATATATCTTCACCAATATTGTTATATTCTTCTAACTTTTTCAAATTATGGTCTCCTAAACTAAACCCTATGAGTACTGTACCGAACCTATAATTTTGCCGTCAAACATTTTTAAGGAACGTCATTCTACGCATGCGCAGTAACATTTCATTATCTGTGATCCCTAACCGTTCATTTCGTTTTTTGAACTAATTTCTCCTTCTCTTTCTAAATGTCGTCTTTTAAATTCTTTGTCTCTGTCTTTGGTTTTGTTTTGGTTAATGTGAATGGGTATGGTATGTTATCTATTAGGGATCTAAGAACGATGGGGTTTTTGAGTAAGTATCTACGTCATTATTTATGAAATGCTGTCATTAATTTGGTTTAAACTTAATTTTATTATGCTTTTTATTACCAACGATAGAAATGTCTTTGACCTTCAAATTAGACATGTGAATATCTTTTGTAACTAGTAACCTCTGTAACAACGATGACTTGTTGAACATGAGACCTTAGTCGCGTTAAAATCCATAAAAATAGTTTTATTTCAACTAAAATAATATTATGCTCCTATAAAAGTCGTTAAAACCAGTTGAAATAGGCTGCAGCAGTCTCCTGGATAGCTTATATCACCAAATTTGATCGCTATATTAACTGCCAAGAGTACACCCGTCTACTGTATTAGGTAAATGTATTTCTAATAGAAGACATACGAAATACAAAGTCTTTCTAAAAATGACTATTTAAAACTTATATCGTCTTCATCTTCTCATCTCATATAATTGTCCCATTACTGGACACAATTTTTTTCAAAAATATGATGTAGAATTACCAGGGCTCAATTCGTTGTGCCCACCTAACGCTGCCGACTATCGCCAGGGCGATGGTCGGCAGCGTCAGGAACTGGAACACGGTCGCAGCCTTCTGCGAGGCAGTAGTCTCGCGGAAGGAGGCGGCGGATCGCCTGCGCGAGGAGCGCAGCCTTGATGAGGCGATCCGCCGCCGGCGACTGGGGCGGCGTAGGCGCGAATACCTGCGCCTCATGCCGCCCTAGCCGAGGCTGCGGGTGACGTGACCGGGGATTAGTTCGTCACCCGCCGAGAGGCCGACCGCGTGAGGAAAGACCGACGTCTTCCCCGAGGGGGGGACATTGGTCGATGGGGGGGTACCCCAAATAGGGGGTATTCCATCGGGCCGATCACTGACATCAAGTCACCCTGCTCCAGTGGTCGGCCCAACGACGAAGGCGACGTGCATCGTGAGTGGGTTGTGGGTGTGTGTGCTTACGCCCCTCTGTCACCCCGGACGGAGTGGTGCGAGGAGTGCGCCGACCGCAACCCAACCCCCAAAAAAAAAAGTCTCAATTCGTGCAGTCGCATAAATGGCGTAGTGTTTAAGCCGGCTTACCGTTGTAAATAAAACTAAGTATGGATTCTATCGCGTTTGTATTTGATTTATGATTGCTTACCGTGCCGGCTTACCGTGCCAGTGTGGTTTCGAATTGCACGCAAAACAACATTTTGTGCGAGTGACTGGATCGGGGATTAGTCCGTCACCCGCCAAGAGGCCGACCGCGCGAGGAAAGACCGACGTCCTTCCCGAGGGAGAGACGTCGGTCGATGGGAGGGTACTCCTCAGGGGTATTACGTCGGGCCGACCACTGACGTCAAGTCACACTGCTCTGGTGGTCGGCCCAACGACGAAGACGACGTGTCACGGGTGGGTTGTGGGTGTGCGTGCTTACGCCCCTCTGTCGCCCCGCACGGGGTGGTGCAAGGAGCGCGCCAACCGTAACCCACCCGCCAAAAAAAAGGACAACATTTTGTGCCATCGACATACCTATTGTTGTTCCGAATCTGGGTACATCCACGGACACAAATTACAATTTGTGTCCGTTAATTGTATATTTGTGGAGTGCCTTGCAATACTAGTATTAATTCCTTGGTGTAGGGTTCTTTTATATAAAAAAAAAAATAGTTGATAATTGATTGAATTAGACGATACATAGCGGAAATCCATTTCTATTTTAATTTTATAATGGAAGGAAGGAAAGGAGACCCACCACTTTTCCACGGTAATCAATCGCACACCACAGTAGAAGGAGTACGAGATAGGATTAAAGTTTTAGATTGGGCATCACACAGCTTCGATGGCGTCACACAGCTTCGATGGCGTCACACAGCTTTAATTGGTCACACAGATTTGTTTGGTCACACAGCTTTAATTGATCACACAGCTTTGATTGGTCACACAGCTTTGATTGATCACACAGCTTTGATTGATCACACAGATTTGTTTGGTCACACAACTTTGATTGATCACACAGATTTGTTTGGTCACACAGCTTTAATTGATCACACAGCTTTGATTGGTCACACAGCTTTGATTGATCACACAGCTTTGATTGGTCACACAGATTTGATTGGTCACACAGCTTTAATTGATCACAGCTTTGATTGGTCACACAGCTTTGATTGATCACACAGCTTTGATTGGTCACACAGATTTGTTTGGTCACACAGATTTGATTGATCACACAGATTTGTTTGGTCACACAGCTTTGATCTTGATCGACCTCACACAGCTTTGGTCGGTGTTACACAGCTTTGTCACACAGTCTTATCACACAGCTTTGATCGGTATTAGGACTATGAAATAATGAAATCTTACTCTTGCGTGATGAGCACCTTGAAGAACATCAACTTGCAATTTGCCGCAGAACTTCTAATATTTATTCGACACCTGTTTTTTTTTTTCTTTAGTTGAAGTATAATATGTATACAAGGGTTATTTTCTTAATGCAAGATATTTAAAAAATATTAATTAAGATTATTTTAATAAGTCTCTTAAAACATTAAAATAGTTTCTGCATTCTGTTATCTTGCGTATAAAATTCAGACATCTAAGTATTTTAAAAGCACCTTATGCAGGTTGAAAATCTAATTCACGGTATGTTTTAGTGAGATAAAGGCTACAAATTGTTCTAACTGCATTCGGGGATCCAAATGTGGGCAGACTGGGATGGGGTTTTATCCGTTATCTTTATTGCGAGAGACTGAGAAAACAGTTCTGGCAATTTTTACCTACGATAATATTTTCTTGGTATTTAGTTGGCAATGTTTCAAAACATTTTGACCGATAATTGTTTGAATTAAGCGATATATTGCGGCAATCCATTTTCATTTTAAAATAGAAGGAAGGAAGGGAGACCTAACACTTTGCCACGGTAATCAATATACCGCATACCACTATAGAAGGAAAACAGGATAGGATTAAGCTGGACTAGGATATACGGCAATCTTACTCTCACGTGATGAGCACCTTCCAGAACATCAACTTGCAATTTACCACAGAACTTCGAATATTTATTCGACACGTGTTTCGCCTATAAACGAGGCATTCTCAGGACAGTTCGGCTTCAAATGCAAACGGATTACATCCATGCAAGCAACAACTCGACAACACGTCTGACCAGCGTGGTATGATAAGTCAATTTTCCTCTTTACTTTTTTTTTATTGCAAACGATGGCAAACGAGCAAACAGTATACCTGATGGTTAGTGTTGCTGCCACTCATGGACCTTTACAAGGTCGCCGCCTACCGTGAAGAAAGTGAAGGGAGTGTGAATGCATGCATTGAGGCTCGATGATACCAAGGGCACCACCAAAACCCTCCACACACAAACACTCTCTCGCTCACCGAACGAAGCGCAGTAACAAATTGCTACTACTCAGACGTCGATTTTCTGCCAGAGTGTGGTACTACCCCGGACGGACCGGCTCACGGCTGTAGACAGATAACTGTCGACAGTGTAGTCCTACCACTCCTCCTATTGTGAAGGAGTCTCGAACTTAGTAGTGAGATAAATAAACTGAAATCTATGAATTAACTGACTTCGAGACCTTACGCTTTGCAATGCATATTACTAAACCAACATGTCAACCATAAAAAATTCTAAAGCAAAAATATAATAAGTTTATACACGTGTTCTTAATAACCTTTTTAAATAAGTTTCCTTCCAACATAAAAATGAACTCGACGTGTGAAAATAATTTAACGAGTCAAAATAAACATGTTCACTGGCAGCGCCGCCTGCCGCCAATAAACGAAACTAAACGGCAAAAAAAACGACACAAGTGTCCCATTTAGGGGATACTGTCAATATTTAACACGCTATAAGCTTTTGCTGTGAATTTGTCGTGTTATTAAATTTTTCATAATCTCATTTCAGTTTATGTAAGTCCCACTGTCGGGCTGAAGCTTCATCCATAATAGTGAAAACGACCTATTCCTCGCTGGTCAAACGTGTTGGAAAAGGTCCAATACACCTTCTTTTGCATCGATGTTACCTGCATAGACGACTAAAGGATATAATACGCATATAACAGCTATGCAAGAGATGAACAATCTATACCAATAAATAAAATTGGAGTCTCTGTTTGTAATGTCAAAATAATAGACTTTTTTCATGCTCACACGGTTATTTGCACGACACCTATGCCTAAAAGAGCGATTAAAAAATTGTTGTCTGTCTGTCTGTCTGTTTGTTCCGGGTAATCTTCAAAACGGCTGGACCGATTTCAAAAATTCTTTCACCAATGGGAAGCTATAATATCAGGGCGTAAACAAGGCTATATTTTACCCCGGTATTCCTACGGGAACGGGAACTACGCAGGTAAAACGACTAAAACCGAAACGAAGCGAGGGCGGGTTGCTAGTTCGAAATTAAATCCTATACCAATCTGTATATCCAGCATGGTATAGTAAGGTTAATTTCCCTCTACCGCGGAGGAGGCTCGAGCCCAGCCAAGAGACTTATATAAGCTGAAATTAGAGGATTTTTGACATATCCGTTGTTAGCAGTCTAAAAACTACTAAAGGATATATACAAGTAACATTGATGCAAGAGAAGAAAAACTCAATACAGAACCCTATTCCAATGCATCTGATCAGCGTAGAACAGTAGATCAATTCCCCTCCCATTGTGGAGGAGCCCTGAGCCTAATAGTAGGACTTACACAAGCTGGGATTATGGTATAAAGATTAGTCTCTAAAGTATTCATTACTTCTAATATTTTCTTTCACTTACCAAGAATTTGGAAAGAGAAGGAAGAAGTTTTCATTCTTCTCTCAAAATCGTAACAAACCGACAATTAGTTCTTTATTTACTAATATGGATGGGGATAGAAGTTTTTCTCCCGTGACTAATATAAAAAGTACGACAAAAAGCGCTAGTGTTTTGTTAAACATAGTTCATGTCATGTTTAAACGTTCTGTTATGGATGTACGCGATAACGGATTGGGTTAACTCAAGTAGCGATAGCAAAATAATTTAATAATTAATATAACATTATACATTAATTAGTACTAGTGGTTATCCGTGTGATGACGGAGTAAGAATATTCAAATTCAAATTATTTATTATGCATAGACCCCGAGGGCACGTACATATTGTCAATATTACAAAATAAAATTAAATTATCCAAAAAAATAAACTACTACCGGATCGGAACGCGACCGCTACTGAGAAAATCTGGCAAGAAACTCAGCGGGCTTGTCTATTAGTTTTTTTTTTTCTTCTTCTTACTAGATATACAATTATGTACATGTTTTGTAAGAACTAACTCCAGTGTGATGCCCTTCAAAGTACAAGATACTTAATATAATTCAAATGATTATGGCTGGATCAGATCCCACAAGCGGCACCCGTTCACGAGTTAACTACTAGAGCAGCCATCACTCGTCTCAACCACTATGGAGGGAAGGGAGAGACCCGCTCCACGCAGCTATACTACAATAATACAATTGACCACCCTCTCTCTTGCCCGTGTATGTCGTAAAAGACGACTATGGAATATAATATGCACATAATATCTATGCAAGAGAAGAAAAACTCGAAACGATATCCTATGCCAACACGTCTGACCAACGTGGTGTAGTAGGTCAGTTCCCCTCCCGCAGTAGAGGAGGCCCGAATCCAACAGTGGGACGTTTATGGGTTGATGAAAACTACTTTGCGGATTTTAGCTCATTTGTATTTGATCTTTGATTACCCGACGTTTCGAACATTTTACATCTTTCGTGGTCACGGGCGGACTAAGACGTCTCACGTCTAATAAGTCATCGTTACTACCGAGATTTATAATTATCTACCCGCTACAGAATTTAGTTATTAAATTTGGTAGAAATTTATTGCCAGTTTAAGAAGAAAATGATTGTATATGAAAAAATATATTATTTATTTTTAGTATTATTTTATGCTACTCAATATTCTTGTTAATTATATATGATGTATATTGAGCAAGCTGATTTCACTAATAACAAATACATATACAAATAGAAATATCTATTAGACATTTTTGTCATTATCTAGAATTCAGAGACTTTAATCATGTCGATTGCATAGTTATGTACGTCATGTTTTTATTTATTATATATATTTATTAAGTTCAGAGGGTGCCACTACCAGTTGACTGTCCGTTAACTGATTAGTGTCGCTACGGACACGCGATCCAGCTGCTACTGTCATACCCCTATCCTATACCTTATGGCAGTAGTGTCCCCTAACCCAGTTTCCACTCTATATATCCACCATACCCCATACCTTCCCCATTAACGAGAATTCCTGAGAAGGGTTGACATCAAGCAGGCGGCCGGTCATAAAACAAATAGCCGTAACTGTAAACAACATGGACTTAAGAGCGAATATGGAAGGTAAGTAAATGTTATGCCGACCCCCCTTAGCGTGGGATGAGGGCAGGCAAATGATGATATATTTATTAAGTTAATATATTTCTAATGCATTATTCTATCAAATTTTAGTTCTGTTCATTTCTCTTCAATGTATTCTTTAACTGTGCAAAAATTTTATATTAATTAAATAATTTAATTAATATAAGAAAAATAATTTCCTTCATGTGGCAACGAATACAATTAAGAGTGGTAGGACCACACTGTCAACAGTTATCTGTCTACAGCCGCGGGCCGGTCCGTCCGGGGCAGTACCACACTCTCGCAGAAAATCGACGTCTGAGTAGTAGCGATTTGTTACTGCGCTTCGTTCGGTGAGTGAGAGAGCCGGAAGCCCAACTTCCTGAGGGTGTTTGCGTGTGGAGGGTTTTGGTGGTGCCCTTGGTATTACCGAGCCTCAATGCACGCATTCACACTCCCTTCACTTTCTTCTCGGTAGGCAACGGCCTTGTAAAGGTCCATGAGCGGCAGCAACACTTACCATCAGGACTGTTTGCTCGTTTGCCACCGTTTGCAATAAAAAAAAAAAAAAAAAAACCACCACCTCTCTTGTCCATGGGTGTCGTAAAATACTACTCTTTAGTATTCTTTTTATGCAGATAATGTCAAGGAAAACTCAAAAAAAATCCTATACCAACACGTTTGACTAGAGTAGTATAGTAGATTATTTACCTTCCTATTGTGGAGACGGCTCAAGCTCAACAGTATATGAGCTGAAATTAATCTAATTTAATTCACAACAAAACATTTTTATGCAGACCGTACTTTAAACCAGAACCCTGCGCGTGCACATGTCGTTTCACCCCTACTGTGCGCCACTCAGCTCTTCATATGTCCTTCATCTCGAGATGCGATCTCATGTTTAACAAGACCCTTGTACCATACCTGTGTCAGATTCATTAACATAGAACTATACCACTGTTAGATAACGGGTATTTTAGACTAGGGAGAGAGGAGAGCTTATTGCATAAAGCCAGGCGAGATTCAAATTCAAATTCAAATCATTTATTATGCATAGACCCCGAGAGGGCACTTACATATTGTCAATTTTACAAAATAAAATTAAATTATCCAATAAAAATATACTACCACCGGATCGGAACGCGACCGCTACTGAGAAGATCCGGCAAGAAACTCAGCGGGCTTGTCTATTATTTTATTTTATTTTTTCTTCTTACTAGATATAAATTTGTATACATGTTTTGTAAGACCTAGCTCCAGTGTGATGCCCTTCGAACTGCAAGATACTTAATATAATTCAAATGATTATGGCTGGACCAGATCCCACAAGCGGCACCCGATCACGAGTTAACTACTAGAGCAGCCATCACTCCCCTCAACCACTATGGAGGGAAGGGAGAGACCCGCTCCACGCAGCTACCGCAAGTATACTATAATACTAGCCTTGTACGTCAAGGACTTGGCCAGTGGTCTGCCTAATGGTGAAGAGGAGGGAATATGAGAGATTAGGCGGCCGTGCGACGTCCTTTCGTCACCCTGGATGGGACGAATGGTGTGTGGGATGAGGAGAGCTTATTGTGTAAAGCCAGTTCAGATATTATATCTAGGCTGGCCTTGGACTTCAAGGTTTCGGTACTAGTGATCGGCCCAATCGCGAAGAGGAGGGAATATAATGGGTTATGCGACCGCGAGCCGCCCTTTCGTCACCCTGGATGGGACGAACACCCGGACGAATAATAATACAATTCACCATGGAATAGAAGATTAACATGTACATAATTGTGCGTAAGGATTTAACCTACATTTCTCACGTCATCTCAGCCCATATACATCCCACTGTTGGGCTCGGGGCCTCCTCCATTGTGGGAAGGAATATGGCCTACTATACCATGCTGTTACCTATCTTGCTCGTGGATGTCATAAAAAATTACTAACAATATACACATCTGTGCAAGAGAAGGAACACTCGAAATGAAACCCTATACCAACATGTCCGACCAGCATGATTTAATAGGTCTATTTCCCTCATAAAGAAATGGGATGAGTACTGAGACGATCCCATGTTAGTCTGATTTTTTAGTCAGTATTTTCTTCTCTTGCATTGATGTTATCTGAATATTAATCCCTAAGTCGTCTTTTACGACACCCACGGGTAAAATAGAGGGGGTAGTGAATTGTATTCTTATTCTTTACACACGGAAACCATATTCCTCTGTTCGATATTTATTCTTTATACCATCAGTCCAGTCAAATGAACATAGACACCAAATATTTTAACCTCATATGAAGTATAGCCGTTTTATTTAACAAAACATGCTCGCTTCAATACACATCATGGTAGAATGATTTTGGTGTCAGTTGTCGGCATAGGCGGGGCATTATAGAGACAGATTAATGAATTAATAAGAAGTATTTATCAACTAATAACTTTCTAGCCGTTCTAGGAGTTATAGTTTATAGTTATCACAGTTCATACACGACTAGGGTTGCCACCCGTATTTTATTATAAAGTATTGTACGTTATTTCGGGTAACTGTACTTTATACTTTATGTGAATAATAAAGTACGCAAAAATACTTTATTTCCCGCCGAGTTAATTTGCCTAGGGTTAATTTTCAAATTAAACATAGTGTCTTTGAATCTAATAAACAATATATTTATTTACTTTAAAATATTTATAACGTACAACGATTTTGTTTAGCAGTGATAAGTATTTATTCAAATTCTCTAAATATAATCAACAATATCTTTAAAAGTAAAACATATAGCAAACCGTACGCTATTTGGACACAAAGTACTTTTTTTTCACTCATTATGCAATGTACTTTATTTACGCAAATAAAAAGTGGCAACCCTATACACGACTCACTTTTGGGCTCCAGTCTACTCCAGAATGGAAGGGAAATTGATCTATTATACCACATAGTCAGACGTATTGGCATATCTCTTGCATTGATGTTATACACATATCATATTCCTTAGTCGGCTTTTACAACACCCACAGATAAAAAAGGCGATGGTGAATTGTATTCTTACTCCGTCACCATACGGAGCCATCGACTAAATCTTGAGAAAATTTAACTTTCTCTTCATCATTCGATTTGGCACAAAATAACGAAAACAATCAAGTAGACTTTCTAAAAGTGCAACTACATTGGAAGATGTCTTCAAGCCCTTAGTCGTTTTTTACGACACTCATGGGAAAGAAAGAAGATGGCCACTTGTATTCTCTTTCACCACATAAAAAAAATTATAATAATGCCTACATGTTTAATTATTACTCACATTTGGTGACGGAATAAGAATACAATTTTCACAAGCCCCTACTTACCGTAGGATTCGCAAAGGCCTCATAATACCAACTGAGATTGCCAATACGCCTGCCACGCTTCGCGATCATTCAAAACATTACTTCTCATACATACATACTTTCACGTCTTTTTCCTATAGGGATAGGCAGAAATCACTCCCCTCCACTTGCTACGATCTTGACATACCATTTTCACCTCCTACACACTTATTAATATCCTCATACACGTCCTTCAGCTTTACTTTTATTAGTGCCTTTTCTTACAAACGTGCTCGGATTGGAATGTGAAACGTCTGCCTTGGTATTCCCCTTCCAACACTACCGTTCGAATTTGCCCTATAAATTCTGTCTGTTTTGCAATCAATCAAAAGTAAAGAGACGAATATTTTCATAACCTTGCTCCTAATTTTAAGATCTATGAGTGGTAATTACCACTTACCATTAGGATCGATAAAAAAGCCTACCATCAAAATAAAAGTATTTGCTTTTGTGTGGGATTATTTTGTTAAATAAATAAAAATACAAAAATGCATAATAATAATTTAATTCTTCACTCCATGATAAATAAAATATTGAATATGGCCGCTCTATCTACGATCTTGCGTTGAACTTTTGAAGAAATTCGCGAAGCTTTTAATAATCCAACTTATGAGTTTAAATATCTTGGCGCTATAAAGAATAATTCAGTTTTTAGGGTGTCCACATTTATGCTTCAATCGGGATAGTATTCAAATATTTTAATGAAGTATTGATTTAAATTAGAGTCCACCATCATGATCAACTCAGCTTGTATACGTCCCAATAGAGAGTTCGAACTTTTTCATAGTGAGAGGAAAATTGACCTACTATACCACGCTTGTCAGACAGATTGTTTTAGAGTATTATTTCGAGTTTTACTTCTTTCTTTCTATCTATATAAGATATGAACTTACTGATGGTCTGACCTATTAGTAACGCATAGATATTATTTTTACTGCTGTTGTGGCAAACGAGCGAATTTCTCAGAGAATTTTCCATGAAAGACCCGTTAGAGTACACAGAGTTATCATATCGCTTAGTCGCATTTTACGATACCCACGGGCAAGATAGGAGTTGGGTATTTGAATTCTGACTACACTGACTATGAGTAATGAATAATTATAAAGCAAATATTTTTATCTTTATTTGATGGCAGATAAAAAGCAACCCAACTTATCAGTTGGGCTGCTTTACACCTACTATCGTAGGTGGTAGCTTTTTTTAACTAACGGTGGCAAACGAGCAAGCAGCACACCTGATGGTAAGTGATACTGCCGCACCTAGTGATACTGCCGCGCCTACTGTTCATAGACCTCTGTAATACCATAAGGTCGAATTTGGGTCTCCCACTTAGCCGAAATTATAGTAGCATATTGCTACTACTCAGACATAGATTTTACAATTGCGTAGTATCCCAGGCGAGCCGGACCGAATATCAAGTGGTTATCCTACATTGGTATTTTATTGATGTGGAGAACCATCTTCCCGTAACCATGAACGCTGAAAACGGTAAATCAAAAATAATATATAAACGCAAAAAATCCCGAATTTTTTTATTTATAATGCATAATATAATACTAGCGTAACCATCAGAATTCTATTCTATAATACTGTTCCTTTTCAGTTCCTATTCGTTCTACTGCAGATGTCTGATGGACGGACTGGCTAACATAGACTACATTGCCTGGCAAATATAATATAAATACAGTCGAGTTAACATCAGGAATGATTATGTTTATACAAAATGGAGTCAATATGGTCACCCTACACCACAGATCAAAAAGATTGGATCCCTTTACAAAAACCTTGGAGTTTCGTGCCAAAATGAAATAAAAAAGCACATACATTGCATATAAGAGACTTTACTTAACATAATCGAAGATGAAATCGGGTGCCCACATTATTTTGTTTATTTTAAAATGCTTTATTATTTTTTAATTTTTCGCCGATGATTTATTATTGGAGAGATTGAGGAAACGTGCATTGAGATGAGGCATCAGGATTTAAGACATTGTTTTAACTGCTATTCAATATTTAAAATTGTGGACTAGCGAATGAAATGCACTTTTAAATTAATTTTATACTGAACACTTCTAGAGTCAAGTTTGTATGGAAAGAATGTAAATGGTTATGGACATGGTCAGGAACCTTTTTTTTAATAGTGTTTACAAGATTTCGCCAATGACTTAATTTAGATTAACAGTTATAGGAGTAAGGAGTAAAATTTAACGAGTTAAATTTTATTGTTGACTTTCGAATTTACGGTCGTGTTAATTAGTTGGATTATTCTTAAAAACTAAGGGATGATTTATTTTTTAAAGCTACTATAACATTGGGCTGGAATCACGTGGATGACAATCTATAGCTCTGTAGCTATGTCAATGTCACAATATCTGTGTCGATAGATGCCAAAAACAAATAAATATAAAAAGTTTATATTTACAAATTTCTATTTAATATTTTCAATTTATACATCTAAAAATAACAATTGTTGTTCGTAGTTTTAAGTTTTTGAAGTTATACTTCTTTAGGCGCGTTATGAAAAAATGATGAGAGTGAAATTTTAATTATGTGACACAAAATTAACAGTATGAAGTTGTCTGCTTAACCGCTCATTAAGTCTCGAAAAAAAAGCTACCAACAAAATAGAAATTGAACCTCGATATTAGTCGCGCATGTTGGTACGCTCGTCACCTCTGATCAGTTTTTTTTCTTTTTTTTTTTTTAGTATTTTTTTTTAATTTTTTAATTTATTTTAGTTTTTTTTTTTTTTAGTATTTTTTTTAATTTTTTTTATATATTTTTTTATTTTTTTTCTTTTTTTTATTTTTATTTTTTATTTTTTTCTTTTTTCTTTATTTTATTTATTTTTTTTTATTGTTTTTATATATATTTTTTTTCTTTTTTTTTTTAGTATTTTTTTTTATTTTTTTTAATTTTTTTCTTTTTTTTTATTTTTTTTTATTTCTTTTTTCTTTTTTTATTTTTTTTTATAATTTTTTTTTAGTATTTTTTTTTATTTTTTTTTCTTTTTTTATTTTTTTTTTTATTATTTTAAACTTTTTTTTTATTTCTTTTTTTTATTATTTTTTTTTTATTTAGATTATTTTCTAAATTTGGTTTTTAATCATTATATATATATATTTTAATGATGCCAAAGAAATATAACTTCTCACGCGCGTACATAAGTACACGCACCCATTTTTTATTTCTGCCGGTAGTCCTCGTGACTGCTTTGTGTTTGTTTTGTCTTATATTAACTTATCCATCCATCTATATAGACGTCTACCGTTGGACATAAGCCTTCCCACAAGAATGCCACTCGGAAGGGTCCTGCGACACTTGCATCTAACGGTTCCCTGCGATTTTTAAGATGTCGTCAGTCAACCTAGTGAGGGGTCGTCCTACGCTGCGTCGTCCAATTCGTGGTCGCCACTCTAGAACATTTCTTCTCTAACGGTGGTCGATTCGACGAGCGATGTGATCAAGTTACCATTACAACGTGCTAATTCTGCGGGCTATGTCGGTTACACCTGTTCTTCTTCTGATTTCTGTATTATTTCTGTATATTAACTTATAATGCAGGATTATCAAAAAGATAGTTTTTTGTGTTAAGCAAAACACTCTCTCCTGTCGTTGCTTAATATAATCGTCCCCTCTTAGAATAATAACGTATAGAAGGATAGTGTCAATACTTCGAACTTTAAAAATTTGAATCTAAAAATAATAATGGCGGGCAGACGATTATACACGTACACACGGAAACCACTATACAAATTATGAAATCAAATTTTGTTTTTATTAATATAAATCGTCGAAATACTTTTAAAAGTAATGTTAAAAACCTTTTTATGTTTTTCAAATGTGTTGTGGCACCATTTGAATGCACAAGCCGTCATAATTACCTATTTATTTTTTAAGAGTTGCGTACTTTCGTGCAGTGCAATGACTTGTACATTACGGGACTGTTCCGGCGTAGGCTCCATTAGGTTCCAATTGAAATGCCTCACTTTTTGTGCGTGGACTTACCTTCTATATGTTATTATTCTAAGCGTCCTCTTTACTTTTATAAATGGTACATTTCAATTGCTGTGTGGTGACGGAGTAAGAATACAATTCACCACCCCCTATCTTACCCGTGGGTGATCGTACGAGACGACTAAGGGATATAAAACGCATATAACATCTATGCGAGAGAAGGAAAACTCGAAATAAAACCCTATACCAACACGTCTGACCGGTGTGGTATAGTAGGTCAATTACCCTTCCATTATGGCCCGAGCCCAACAGTGGGACGTATATGGGCTGAGATGATGATGATGATGATGACGGAGGAAAAATACAATTCACTATTTGCTATATTGGCTGTGGATGTCATAAAAGACTACTAAGGGATATAATATGCACATAACATCTGTGCAAGAGAAGGAAAACTCGAATTGAAACCCTATACCAACATGTCTGACCAAAATGTCTGACCAAAATGTCTGACCAACATGGTCAAATTCTTTCCGTTTGCAGAGGAGGCCCGAGCCCAGCACGCAAGTGGGCTGCGATGATGATGATTATGATGATATTTCAAAATTATCGATTTAAAATACATATAGCTCAAATTTCATAGAGAGTTCGGGGTGATAAAACCCAAGACTTTCTGCTACAAACTTTTCAATAGTCAAGAAACTATCGCCATTTTTCTTTGCCTGTTAATTTTAAATATTTCTACTTTCTCAAATTTAATTTCACCTCATATATGTTCCAATATCAGGTTGACCGAGCTTCGCTCGGAATATTTTTGTCGAATTTATTTATATATATTTAAAAAAAAAATATAAAAAAAAATATATAAAAAATTACAAAAAGAGAATAATAATAACACCAAGATTCGAACTGACGCTGTTTGACTGCCAAAAAAAACACATTTAGAACCGGTCAACTTCCCAACTGAGCTATCGTAACTCATGACGTTGACAACGAAATTTGAAATCATATTCCTTTAAAATTTAATGACATTGTATTGTTTTGCTAAAAACACGGACAAAACAATATTTTCTATAAATAAAACCTAGCTGGATCGATTTTTTGGACCCGAAACCTCTAGTATGCCAAGTTTCAACAAAATCGTTGGAGCCGTTTCCGAGATCCTGAATCATGATCATCATCATCTTGCTCTTATCCCAATTACTTGGGGTCGACGCAATATGTCATCTGTTTTGACATATTACAAAAAGTTTCGGCAATGACTTTTATGACCGGCCACCTGCCTGACGTCAACCCTCCTTGGGAATGTAATCGTTGATCCAAATGGTACCAGATGGAGTTGGTCCGGGTCAATCTAGGGCTCTTAGTCGTCTTTTACGACACCCACGAGCAAAGCAAGGGTTGGTAGTATTCGAAGCCGCTACCACACAGCATATATATATATACATATATACAAGAATTGCTCGTTTAAAGATACAAGATAGCCAAGCTCGAAACTTGGCCAGAAAAGGAAGGAAAATGATCTAACATACTTTCTGTGTGGTGATGAAGTAAGAATACAATTCACCACCCTCTTTCTAGTCCGTGGATGTCGTAAAAGACGAGTAAGGGATTATTGCATATAACATTTATGCAAGAGAAGAAAAGAAATAAAGCCATGTACCAAACTATCTGACGAGCGTCGTGTTAGCAGTGAACTTTTCTTTTTTCCTGTGGAAGAGGCTCCAGCGCAACAGTGGGCTGTGATGATATGAGATGATGATATGAGCTATGATGATGATGATGGTGTACTATACCACGCTGGTCGGGTTGTATAGCGATTTATTTCTAGTTCTTGCATAGATGCTATCCGCATATTTTATTCCTTACTCAACTTTTAACACACCCACGGGCGAGATAGGGAGTGGTGAATTGTATTCTTGCTCCGTCATCACACCGAGCTTTATTTAATAAAAAAAGTCCCAAGATATCCACACTCGAATATACTTTTACATTTCATAATCAGATATCATTTGCTAATAAAAATCGTAACAAACTCGATTGACTTATACAGATAACGTGATATTCGAATACATAAAAAAAAGTAAAAAAAAAAAATAATTTAACACTATTCGAATTTCGAATGCGACAAAAGAACGATGTCTTGTGTGATTTTACAAGCATTGAAATGGCACCTTGCCTTTTGGTAACGCAAAAAAAATGGTTGCTTTATAGTATAAAAAGGGTTCTGTATAAAAAATTGTATTTAATTTTATAACTTTTAAATTTTAAATGCCATTATTTAACAATGTATCGATACCGAATAAAGTACTGGTGTATTTCCGTGTGATGATGAAATCAGAATACAATTCACTATCCTCTTTCCCCATGGGTATCGTAAAAGACGACTAAGAAATTATTTGCATATAACATCTAAGCAAGAGAAGAGAACCTAGAAATGAAACCCTGTACCATCCGTCTGACCAGCATGATCAGGTCAATTTCCCTCCAATTGTGGAGGAGGCTGAAGCCCAACCTGTATGAGTTGTGATGACCTAAAATACAGAATTATTAGATTAGAGATTATAATAATTATTGCTCATTTTTCAAATTGGAGCGGGCTGTATAAGAAAAAGCAGTTCCACTCCTCCTCTGAAGTTCAGTTTTAGTAATAAATTTTGTGTTTCTATTAAGAATTAATAAATTCTAAAATCAAATGAGGCTCAAAGTCGTTCATCGTGCTATGGAGAGGGCTATGATATATTTCTCTGCCATACGGTAATTCGTAGAAGAATGGGTGTACATAGCCCGCAACATTAGCACATTGAAATGGCAATGGGTAGGCCATATCGCTCGTCGAATCGACAACTGTTGGGAAAGAAAGGTTCTCGAATGGCGACCACGAATTGGACAACGCAGCGTAGGACGACCTCTTACTAAGTGGACTGACGACATATTGAAAGTCGCAGGGAACCGTTGGATGCAAGTGACACGAGACTGTTTCGAGTAGCATTCTCGTGGGGAGGCCTATGTCTAACAGTGGACGTCTATAGGCTGATGGATGGATGGAAAATAAAATGATAACTTTTTGCAATCTTTCAAGATTCTAAATCGGATCAAGATTCGGGATCTTAAAGTCATCAAGGTAGGTTTTAGCTAAGTTTCTAACGTGGAAGTTTATATAGTTATTTTGTCGCAAATCTGCAATATTCAAAATCATTTACAAAGACAAACACATCATTATTTAGATTTCTGCTGTCCATGGTTGATCGTCCACTTTCGAACGCTTTCCCCGCATATATGAGAACAGCTACGTATGACCACAAATTAATGATCCACCAGCATATACCTACTTTAGTTTTTCCATGATCACTGCTGAAATATTGGAAACTCGTAAGAAATGGTTATTATATGAAGGGTTAAAAACATTTAGCCGTCTATATCAACACGCTCGATCACAATAGGGAATAGTGTATTGCATCCTTATTCCGTCACTACACGAACAGAAAATTATATAGGTTTTAGTAAATCTCTACGGTACCCTAAAAAGTCAACCACAGTGGGAACAGTTCATTAAATACCAATTATTATAGTACAGTCCTTGACTTATAACAATGATGTGTATGCATCTGCCATTTTTTGCCCTTAACCTTGACAATGACAATGAAAGACCCCATAAGATTCTTGAGGCGTAAAATTGTGATCTTCAACGGACCCTTAAATATATTCCGTTCGTAATAACACTGAACAAAATGTGACTGTATACCGTCAGAAAATCGACAGCCATTATTAAAGTAAGCTTCCCTAAGAGGAATTTGCCGTGTGGTGACGGAGTAAGAATACAATTCACCACTCCCTATCTTGCCCGTGGATGTCGTACAGACGATTAATATGCAGATAAAATCTGTGCAAGAGAAGGAAATCTCAAAATGAAACCCTATACCAACATGTCGGACCAGCATGGTCAAATTGCCTCCCATTGTGGAGGAGGCCCGAGCCTAACAGTGGGACATATGTGGGCTGCGATGATGATGATGATGATCCCTTATCTTACCCGTGGGTGTCGTAAAAGACAAGTAAGGGATATAACACGCTTATAATATCTATGTAAAAGAAGGCAAACTCAAAATAAAATCCTATAGTTTTGTTTAACTTGCATAGTATAGTGGGTCAATTTCACTCTTACCCAGAAGGTGACCCGAGCCCAGCAGTGTCGACGGATTAAGAATACAATTCCCCACCTCTTATCTTGGGGTGTATTAAAAAAACGACTAAATGATTCAACCCGAATATAATATACATGCAAGAGAAGGAACACTTGAAATTAAACCCTATAGCAAGCGGTGTGACCGACGTGGTATAATAGGTCAAATTCACTCCAAGAGAAGGCTCAAGCCCAGCAGTGGGACTATATAAGCTGATATAATAAAAAGGGATTTGTTGAGTATTGACGGATTAAGAATAAAATTCACTATTTCCAATCTCGCGCGTGGACGTATTAAAAGACGCTTAAGTAATATAAGGTGCAAATAAAATAACTGTAAAACAAAGATAAATTGAAATAAAACCCCAAAATAACTCAATTGAGCAACGCGATATTGTTGGTCAATTTCCCTCCTAATATGTAGGAAGGTCGAGCCCAGGAATGCGACTTATAAAAACCGATACACTAAAAAATTAAATATGACGCCGATACTGTAACAATAAATCTCATCATTTATCGTCCAACAAGTCGTTGTTATTAATAAAAATACTTTGACTCCTGTTACTGTGAATGCTAAAAAGTTATCGAAACGTCGAGTAAATAAAAAAATATAATACAAACACGATAAAATCTTTAAAATGTGTGTTAGATTTCATAAATGTATAAATAAAAAAAAACATGTCTCAAAGGCCACTGCGCCTATACCTTAAATTTAACAATTAATGCAATTTAAAATTGTCAATGACGTATTGTGTATTCCGTTCCAAATGTTAGTGATCATTTATTTTGAAAGACGAAACAGTATGAGTTACTAAATGAGTAAAGGAATCCTCGATTCTTGGAGGACTTACAAATCTTAACTAATATTATAAATGCGAATGTAATCCTACCGTGTTAATGAAGCTTAAAAGTGTTGGAACAGTTACACCCGTTTTTCTACGAATTTCCGTATTTCGGATTCTATCTAACATAGTGCTCTGAGCGTCTTTGAGCTTGATTATAAGGCCTACATTTCTTCTTCTTTTTGAAGTGAAAGTTCTTTAGAAACATTGTGATTTCAAATTCGATGAAACGAGAAAGCAAGTCCATAAAGACACAAACACGTAAATGTATAGGATTCAGCCGGCGAGGGAATGAGATGATGAATGAAGGATGAAGGATAACGGATGAAGGATAAAAGATAATGAATAAAAGATAAAGGAGTTTCACTTCTGATATGCGTACTTTGTACACACTCTTTTTTTTTGTCTTGGCAATCAGATATTAATACGAGCCATTTTTGCCAGCGTCAGGTTATAGTTTACTTTACACATTATCAGCTTCTTCAGGGTAGTCATTGTCCGTCAGTCCATAAGTCAAATTATCACCTTCAACAGTGTTACGACCACTGTGAACGGTATCTTCTGAGATTTTTGATGGAAACCAAAACGTATGTAAATCGCTTTTAGGTTACATCCACAATATCCTGGTAGTTCTGCTGCCATATTTTACATAAAATACCATTAAAATTATTTAATACGTTACACCACTAAGATATTGAATAAATACAAAACCACCAAATAACACTTCCACATTCCCGCCAAAAAACCTCAAGGTCGACATTTAGGGACCATGCCTCCTTGCCGTAAGTTATTACTAGTAACACGCTGGTCGTAGACCTGAGCTGAACGCAGCATTCAGTAAATAAAAAAGCTATTAATAGGTATACTTTAGAACTAAATCTCAAACTTAAATCTGCAATAGATATTATCGTTTATAATCGATTTTAAATGCGGCAAAAGCAATGAGAATAGTCTATTGTATTCACAATGGCGCCAAAAAAAAACATAAACGGACTTTAAGGCACACGATTACGAAACAGGATACATCAATTATTTAGTTTTGTTCGAAAATTTTGAGGTTTTTAATTTTAAAACGTATAATATTACATTTTACCGGAACTTTGGCCCTTTTTGCGTGAAAATTGTTATAGGCATAATGATCGTAATATAATATTTTGGCGTAAATGATTCACTTCGTTAATTGTGTATTATTTAGTCGTGAATTATAAATTGTTCCGGCTGGCGAGACTCCTATCCTATCCTACTATCTTACTAATATTATTAACGCGAAAGTTTGTATGTCAGGATGTGAAAATGTGAAGATGTTTGCTGCTCATTCACGCAAAAACTACTGAATGGATTTTGATGAAACTTCACAATAATATAGCTTACATATCAGAATAATACATAGGTTATAATTTATCCCGATATTCACACGGGAAGAGGAACTGCGGGTGAAACCGCAGGGCGCTGCTAGTCAAGAATAAAGGGACTATTAAGTCCAGTATTTATTAAGATATCCTCAGCATCCTCGAGCCTCCTCCACAATGTAAAAGGAATTTCACCTACTATACTACGATGGTCTTCACTAGCATCACTCTTAAATAACATAGGTATTTTGTGATTCCTTATGTTTACGCGAGTATTACACACAGAAATAAAACTGTTTTTAGAGAGTTGATTGACTGAGATTGAAACGTTGACTGTTTTTAAAACGCTGGTAAGCGTTCGAAACCTCGGCTAAGCCGTAATCCATATGTATAAATCGACAACAGCGCCACCTACCAGATCCAATTGTGAATATAAACCATTTACGAATCGTCTTGAACACACACAAAAAATTACGTCAACATCGGTCCAGCCGTTTAGGAGTTCAGTGCCATACACACGTACACAAGAAATATATATAAGGATTGGTAAAATAGATTTATTTCAAAACATATTGTGTTTATTTATTTATACGTAAAATTAAGAATAACATATGCTCTTGTGTATATTTCATTTTTCTCAGGTTCTCGAAAAATAGAGCTTAAACGACTGTACTATCTTTTACTTACGCGTTGTCAACTTTTGGTCATTCAAAAAGATTTCTGTACAGAATTTCTCCTAAGAAATTTCTCTTTAAAAAAGCAGTATAATAAACTTAAAAATAAAACAATCAAACTGCCCAAAGTCTTGTTCAATAGATACCATTCAAACATCATGTAATAATCACCGAATAAAGTCGATTTTACACTTAAATCCCTAAGATAACGCTCACACGGTCCCTGATATCATACGTAAAGGTGTTTTTTTGTCATCGTATTTGTGTTATTTATTGCTTTTTGTGTGTGGTCAGCGATAGTTTTAATGTAATATAGCTATAAACATTTATAAGCCGTGAACAAAATATAGTTATTTTATCATTTCGAAAGTAAATAACTTCTTTTAAATTATATATCAATATGAATTTAGGCGCCATTGATGATGTAATACTTATATATGGATATCCTTTTATTATGGGTAGGCCAACATGCGGTCCATTCCATCCGGGGCGACGAAAGGACGGCGCGCGGGTCCATAACCCACCCGTACCCACGTCGCAGTCGTCTTTGGGCTGACCACCGCAGCAGGGTGACTTGTCATCAGTAGTCGGCCCGACGGAATACCCTTTCGGGTACCATCACCTCTCGACGTTCCGGGACGTCGGTCGCCGTCGCACGGTAAGCCTCGATGGACTAAAATCCCCGGTCCGGTCACCCGCGGCCTCGGCTCTGGCGGCATCAGGCGCAGGTACTCGTGCGTGCGCCGCCCGAGTCGCCAGCGGCGGTGCGTGTAATCGAAGAGGAGTTCCTCCGCCGCGGAATACGACCCGCCGCCTCCTTCCGTCAGATGACGGCCTCGTGGAAGGCGGTGAACGCGTCCCAGTTCCTAAAGCTGTCGAGCATCTCCGTGGCGATGGTCGGCAGCGTCATGTCGGCACCGATGATCGCGACGACGCTCCCCCGCCCAATATATGTATATACTAGCAACTATTTTATACCAACAACCCGCACTCACTTCGCATCGGTTTTTAGTCGCTTTGTCCGCATAGTGCCCGTGAGAATACAGGGATAAAATATAGCCTAAGTTACTCCTTACATAAACAGTTACCTGGTTGTATTATATTATCAAAACTGGTCCAACCGTTTTGAAGATTACCCCCAAATAGACAGACTAAAAATTTTAAACTGGTATTTAGGCATAGGTGTCGTTCAAATAACCGCGTGAGCATGAAAAAAGCCCAGTATTTTGACATTACAAACAGACACTTCAATTTTATTTATTTGTATAGATGTACTTATAGTGTAGTGTTTAAGATACCATGCCACTGTCATGGGTTCGAATCCCACGCGGGACAATACTTTGAGCGATCCACAAATTCTTGTTCTGAGACTAGATGTAATTTGTGTCCGTTAATTATGTTTGTATAGTCCCCCGCAACACAAGAATTATTTCTTTAATGAAAGGTGTATTTAAAAAAAATGTATATATGCTGCTACGAATATTATCGTAAGAAGATTGATGTCAAACAGGCGGCCATTCATAAAACTATTTCCAATACTTTTGCTGTATGTACGAAAGAGTACACATTACGTCGATTGTATGGAGTACATGCTTCAACTCCAAGTAATTATATATTTTTTTTTACAATGGGACTAATCCCACCACACATTCCCAACACTGTAACTCCTGTAAGCCAGGATCCATAATGGTCTCCGTATAAGACACCGAGGTTTGACCCTCAGGAAGTCCCGGGAAACGCCTTTAATTGTCTTGGGACCCGCAACAAACGTAATTATAAAAGAAAAACAGGGGGAGTTGGAAAGATTCCACTTCCCTCCTATGCAAAGCATACATGAAGCAAAGTTGGCTAATAAGCCAGTAAATAGGAATTTGTACAACTACGTGAAACGCAGCGGTACAACATCACGGATTGAACGGAGCTTAATGGGCCTATTAGTAATTATGATAAGAATATTATGATGATGATTATTACCCGAAAGGGTATCCCGTGGGGCTGGCCACGGACGACAAAGAACTCGGTACCGGTGGTCGGCCCAGTGGTGAGGGGGAGGGAATACAGTGGGTTATGAGGCCGCGCGTCATCCTTTCGTCATCCCGGACGGAGCGGACGGCGTAGGAGCTGACCATAGCCACACAAAAAAAGAGACCTTGCTCTTGGGCAGGGCTGTTGATAATATATCGATATATCGAAATATCTATATTATTATTTTAAAATATCGATACTTATCAACGATATTTTTTTGGACGATATATCGATAGTTCGATACTAAGAAGTAAGTATCGAACGTCGATATTTATTTGGATAAATTTGGTGTTTTATCTTTTTTTGTAAAATATGCATTCTACAAAATCACCGTAAATTTGATCTACTATAAAAATGGTGGAATGAAATTGACGATAAGTTCACAACATCTACATCTAGAATTTTTCTAAAAAAAAAGCTCGTCACGGAAACCTTGCAATGATCGCGAAAATAAAAAGGGGTCATGCGCAAAAATATCGATATATCGAAATTACGATATTTTTTTTCGATATACTGAACCCGGATATTGATATAAAGAGTTTTTCAACAAGAACTTTGTTTTCTAAAACAAAATAAAACAAGAAATTTAGATGAAGATAATTCAAATTTTTATTGTATTACGAAGAGAAAAGTTCGGCAATTATGAATGAAAAATTATATCTGGCAAATATCCACCACGACCACGCTGAGAGATGTCGATTCTTTCATCAAAGTTTTTAATCACTTTTTGGCAAAATGGCGGGTCTATTTCGTTAATCAAATCACGGATTTTGAGTTTTAAGGCTGCAATCGATTCGATTGGCTTCATATAGACTCTGTCCTTAACATAGCCCCACAAAAAAATAATCCAGTGGTGTTAAATCACATAATCTGGCTGGCCACATAACAGCTGAGTCTTCACATTAAGAAGGATGCCAAAGCCCAGCATTGGTCGATTATAAGCCGAGTTAATGATATTCCGTGTGGTGACTGAGTAAGAATACAATTCACCACTCCCTATCTTACCCGTGGATGTCATTAATGGTGATTAAGGGATATAATATGCATATAACATCTATGCAAGAGAAGAAAAACTCGAAATAAAACCCTTTACCAACCTGTCCAGCATGATGTAGTAGGTGAATTTTGCTCCTATTATATAGGACTAGCAACCTGCCCTCGCTTCGGTTCGGTTTCAGTCATCTTAACCGCGTAGTGCCCGTTTCCGTGGGAATACCGGGATAAAATATAGCCTATGTTACTCCCTGATAGTATAGCTTTCCATTGGTGAAAGAATTTTTGAAATCGGTCCAGTAGTTTCAGAGCCTATTCAATACAAACAAACAAACAAATCTTTCCTCTTTATAATATTAGTATAGATTTTCGAGCCTAACAGTGGGACGTACATAAGCTGAAATGATAATGATTTTAATAATAAAGGCTGTGAAAGATAAACAAATAAAATATCAAAACTTAGCTCACGAGATTGTCGACATATGGGATGTGGACTCGGCAATCGTTGTACCGATAGTCATTTCAACCAACCTTTTAATAGCTAAGAGCCTACCGAATCAACACCTAAAGAGTTCCGTTACTTAAGTACTTCCGTTAGATATTTACTGGACACGGCCGCACATCGTGAGGAAGTTCCTCTCTTTGTAGCCCTAACCACTGGCGGCTTGGTCCTTGTATTCGTTGCCGGTGGGTCGATACGCTTTTTTTATTTATAAATATTTTATTTTTTATATATCATATAAAAAATGTATTATTTAGTTTTTAAGTTGAATAAATGTCGTAATATATAAGCCAATAATATCTCGAAAATAGTACGAGTATAATGAGAGTCTATAGAGTCGAATATGTCGAGTCGTGAATGCACGCGTTTAACTTTTCAAATTAAAACTTTTATAAAATCGATACAACATGCTCTATGGCGGCGGTTTGAAATACGTATATACGAATAATTATATCGCGTATAACTTTTAAATATTTCATTTGATATATCCAAAGGTCGTGATATTTAAAAGTTTTAATTCGATATTATAATTTAGTATCATCATCACAGCTCATCGTGGGACGTATAGTCCCACTATTGGGCTCCAGATAGGGATGGCGGTCTGAGATCGATTAATTGAGGAATCGATTTTTCAGGCCCAAAAGATCTGTTTTATAAATCGATACGAAGCACTGAATCGATTCGGTGAATCGATACTTTACCTTAGATAATCGTCATTCGATTTTTTCTACACCACTTTCAGATTTTCTGAAAGAAAAAAGCTCACCACAACCCTGCCGGGAGAATAGTGTATCATTTCCAATCGATTCACGTCTAAATTATTTTAAGACACTACTCTGCAGATTAAAAAAAAAACTCTTCACAATCCCGCCAAGAAATTATCGGTAGATCGATTAATCGGAAATCGATCCTGCAGACCTTGCTTTTCTTGTGAATCAATTCTTTGGAGAATGATTCAAATCAATCTTTTTCAGAAAGATCGCCCATCAAGCCTCCTCCATAATAAGAAAGAAATTACCGAGAGTGAGACCAACTACAACTACGCTGGTCAGACGTCTTGGTCAGAGTTTTATTTTGAGTTTTCCTTCAGAGATATATGCATATCCCTTAGTCGTCTTTGGATGTCGTAATCCACGGGCAGGATAGGGAGTGATGAATCGTTTGTATCAAAAGGTTATTATTTCATGATTGTTAATTTTGGGCCTTATAACTAGGCTCAAAGTCGCTCAGCGTGCTATGGAGCGGGCTATGCTCGGAATTTCTCTACTAATTACATTCCGAAATACAAAAATGCGTAAACGAGTGAATGTCACTGACATAGTACGAAGAATTAACACGCTGAAGTGGCAATGTGCAAGCCACATCGCTCGAGGAACCAACAACCGCTGGGGAAGAAAGATTCTCGAGTGGCGACCACGTATCGGACGATGCAGTGTAGAACCACAGTGGACCATCGACCTGGTCAAAGTTGGTGAGCGTCGCTGCATGCAGGCGGCGTAGGACCGCAATTTGTGGTGAAACATGAACGAGACCTGCATCCGGCAGTGGACGGCGATAGGCTAAATGATGATGATTAATGATGATTATTAATTGACAATATTTTTATAAATAAAACTGTTTTTTTATGGATTTTAACATTTTTATGTATTTACTAGCAACCCGCCCTCGCTTCGTTTCGGTTTTAGTCGTTTTACCCGCGTAGTTCCCGTTCCCGTTACCGGGATAAAATATAGCCTATTATATTATAGCTTTCTATTGGTGAAAGAATTTTTGAAATCGGTTCAGCCGTTTTGAAGATTACCCGAGACAAACAGACAGACAGACAGACAAAAATTTTTTAATCTGTATTTTAGGCATAGGAGTCGTGCAAATAACCGTGTGAGCATGAAAAAAGCCTATTATTTTGACATTACAAACAGACACTCCAATTTTATTTATTGGTATAGAATTCTTGAGTACGTGTATATGTCACTGAACTCCTCCTAAACGCCTGGACCGATGTTGATGAATTTTTTTGATGTGTTCAAGGGGATTCGAGAATGGTTTAGATTCACAATTGGACCCGGTAGGTGGCGCTGCTGTTCATTTCAAGGAGAATTCCTTTTATTTTATTTGAACAGAACAACGGCTGTTGTATCAGCTAGTGTTTATATAATAATGCGTTTCATATATGAGTTGTATAAAACGCAATAAAATCCGTAAAAAATTGTTTTACTTATAATTTTTAATTCTCTTTTAAATAAAACTACTTTACGGATTTTATCGCGTTTGTATTTGATTTTTGATTACCCGACGTTTCGAACACTTTGCAGCGTTCATGGTCACGGGTGGACTAAGATGTCTCACGTCCAACAAGTCATCGTTACTGCAGAAAATTTATAATTATCTACCCGATACAGAAATTAGTTATTAAATATTGACCCACATTTTGATACAAAATTCATTGCCAGTGTAAGAAGAAAATGATTCTATATGAAAAAATTATATTGTTTATGGTTAGTAATAATTAAACATTAAAATTAATAGTAATTTAATTAAAAAAAAAAAAAAAAAATATTACTCGTTTTAACATCTGAAGTCAATATCTTTGTTTTAATATCATTCATCATCTCAGCCTATATATTTCCCACAATTGGGCTCGGGCTTCCTCCATAGTGGAAGGGTTATAACCTACTATTCCACGCTGGTCAGACGTGTTGGACGAAGGTTTTGTTTCAAGTTTTCCTTCTCTTGCACAGATGTTATATGCTTATTATATCCCTTAGTCGTCTTTTACGACATCCACGGTAAATGGGTTATGGGTTAGTATAGAGTTTTTTTTTTGGAGTTCGCCTTCTATTGTTCAGATTTATGACAGAAGTGTCTACAGCTGCGGGCCAGTCCGTCTGGGGTAGTCCCACACTTTCGCAGAAAATCGACATCTGAGTAGTAACAATTTGCTACTGCACTTCTTTCGATGAGCGAGAAAGCCGGCAGCCCAACTTTCTGGGGCTTTTGCGTGTAATGACTTTTGTTAACGCTTTTAGTATAAGCGAAACAATTTCTACGCATTAACACTGCATTCGTTTTCTTCACGGTAGGCAACGGCCGAGCAAAGGCATGCAGCATTATCAATTACCGTCGGTATACTGTTTGCTCCTTTGCCATCAATAGCAATAAAACGAAGTCTTACTTCGTTTTATTGCTAGTACAATACAATCTAGTAGTTAACTCGTGATCGGGTGCCGCTTGTGGGATCTGGTCCAGCCATAATCGTTTGAATTATATTGTCTTGCGGTTCGAAGGGCATCTGGTCCAGCCATATTTTCTTCCTTTCTTTATGCTTTAATTATTTTTTTAGTCTTGTACTAAGAATTCTAGAAAATTTATACATATATACAATTTCGAAGGACATCACACTGGAGCTAATACCATATATGTTGTACGAAGCATAATATTATGTATATTTAAAGGATTAAGAAAAAAAATGACTGCCCGCTGAGTTTCTGGCCGAATCTTCTCAGTTTGTGGCCGGGTTCCGACCCGGTGGTAGATTATCGCTTCTAGGCCCAGTGGATTCGCCTGTATGCTTTTTGGTCTTTTAGGGGTTGAATTCCATCCCCACGTAAGCGAATTTTTCAAAACGCTAGAACGAATATTTATTTGTTTATTATCAAGTGCCTTAATACAAAGATTCATGGTTCTATCATCGAAAATGACGAATTTCCATACAAAATGTCATCCTCTATTTCTACCCCTTACACCCAATGTTTTGGGATAAAAGTAGCTTCCTGTCTTAAGCTTTAGTTCATCTCTGTACCAAATTTAATTAAAATCGATTCAATAATTTAGACGTGAAATATTATACGGTTTTCACCCCCTTAAGGGGGTGATTTACCAAGAAACCTTTGCTATACTTGTGTACTCCAAGAAATACGACGGTGTAAAAAATACGTTTCTAGGCTCAGTGGTTTTGGCTGTATGCTTTTTGGTGTTTTAGGGGTTGAATTTCATTCCCATGTAAGTGAAATTTCCAAAACGCTAGCACGAATATTTATTTATTTATTATAAAGTGCCTTAATACAAAGATTCATGGTTCTATCATCAAATATGACGAATTTCCATACAAAATGTCATCCCCTATTTCAACCCCTTATACCCATTTTTTCGCGATAAAAAGTAGCCTATGTCCTTTCTCAAGCTTTATTCCATCTCTATACCAAATTTCATCAAAATCGGCTCAGTGGTTTAGACGTGAAAGCGTAGCAGACAGACAGACAGACAGACAGACAGAAAGACAGACAGACAGACAGAGTTACTTTCACATTTATAATATTAATAAGGATTCAGGATCTCGGAAACGGCACCAACGATTATATAATATATATATATACAAGAATTGTTCGTTTAAAAATATAAGATTTTTGACCCACTATCAACTTAGAAACATCATTATTGATAAGAAAGCATGCTATAGTAGGTTAATTTCCTCCCCATTATGGAGGAGGCTCAAGCCCAGCAGTAGGAGGTAAATATATAATGATAATAATAAAAACATAACTAGAATGATTTTCAGCAATGTCATAACATAGTTACATATAAATTAATAGCGAATTATCCTAATTAATTGCTACGTTCGAATCTAGTAAATTTAAGCTGTTAGATTGTAATCATACTACCAAATTAATAGCGGCTTGTCTAATAACACACGTAACGTGATTGACTAATGCTTGTCTGAAATTAATAATTTCATTTAGTATTTATTAATTAATTTTATCTATACCAATAAATAAAATTGCAGTGTCTGTTTGTAATGTCAAAATAATAGGCGTTTTTCATGCTCACACGGTTATTTGCACGACACCTATGACTAAAATACACTTTATATTTTTTTTGTCTGTCTGTCTATTTGTTCCGGGTAATCTTCAAAACGGCTGGACCATAGCCGGTAATCTTCAAAACGGCTGAAATATAGCCTAGTTTACGCCTTGATATTATAGCTTTCCATTGGTGAAAGAATTTTTGAAATCGGTTCGGTGGTTTAAGCGTGAAAGCGCTACAAACAAACAAACAAACATCCTTACTTCCGCATTTATAATATTAGTATGGATATGAGTAGAAGGATTATCATTTTGATAATATCTTAAAAAGCACCCCACGCTTTTTTAACAATAAAAAAAATTTTTTTCTTATTATATACACTATTCTTAATACAAATTTTTAACTTTTTTTTCTATTTTTAGTTGGATTTTCCGTAGAAGCGTATTTTTTTAGTTTTTTTGAACTATTATTTTTTTTTTTTTCATTTTTTAGTTTTTTTTTTCTAATCCCTATTATCCTAGTAAGGATAATGGGTCAAACTGTTTAAAATATTGAATTGTCATCGGTCCTTAATAAGTATGCCAAATTTCGAGTTAATCCGACTTTTTGAAAGGGGTCAAAATCATATTCAAAGATTCCGTTACATACTAACATAGATACGTCTGAAGCTAATAAAAGCGTATTAAAAAAGGGTGGATGACAAGCTCGTAGTTACATTTTACAACACCGACAAGCACTGTATGGGTTGGTAGTATTTGTATCCGCCACTATCTGGTACCCATGCTTGGAAAATAAAACAAATTGCTCTTCTTAAACCTCGTTTAAAGAAGGGCGTGTCATAGCTCTTGAAAAATATATCAACATCATCATCTCAGCCTATATATGTCACACTGTCGCGTTCAGACCTCTTCTATAATGGTTGGGGCATTGACCTACTATTCCACAGATCAGATGTGTTGGAATAGGCTTTTGTTTCGAGTTTTCCGTCTCTTACATAGATGTTATATACTTATTATATACCTCAGTCGTCTTTACGACATCCACGGGCAAGAAAGGGAGTGGTGAATTGTATTCTTACTCCGTCGCCACACGGCAAACACGGCAGCAGATATTTTATTTTAGATGCTGCAAATTGCAGTCATCAAGTTTCCATGTAAAAACGCAATTCACCACCTCTTGCTGGCCTGCACTTGTTCAAAGAGTCGCAGAAAATCGACGTCCGTGCTGTAGCAATTTGTTACTGCGCTTCGTTCGGTGAGCGAGAGAGCTGGAAGCCTAACTTTCTGAGGGTGTTTGGGTGTGGTAGATTTTGGTGATGCCTTTAGTATCACTGAATCTCATAGCACGCATTCACACTCCCTTCATTTTCTTCGCGATAGGGAGCGGCCTTGTAAAGGTCCATGAGCGACAGCAACACTTACCATCAGGTCCACTGTCTACTCGTTTGCCACCATTTGCAATAAAAAAAAACATACAGCATAAGTTATGGCAAAAGTTTTATGACCGGCCGCCTAACTCACGTCAAACTTTTTTGGGATTTGAATGTACCAGATAGCATTAGATAGAGTCGATTCAGTCGAAGTAATTGTTAGCCTTAGAATAATACCGACGTCCTCTCCGAGGGAGGGGACGTCGGCCGATGGGAAGGGTATCCCAAATAGGGGGTATTCCGTCGGCCCGACCACTGATGACAAGTAACCCTGCTCCGGTGGTCGGCCCAACAACGAAGGCGACGTGTACGTGGGTGTCAGCGGCTCCTCGCACCACTCCGTCTGGGGCGACAGAGGGGCGTAAGCACGCACACCCGCAACCCAACCCCAAAAAAAAAGTCTTAGAATAATAACGTATAGAAGGATAGTGTCGGTACTTAAGCGATCAAAAACGTGAAGCCAGAAGTATTACATGCGTGCAAGCGATTACACCCGTATACTACTATACAATAGAGTTGCCTTGTACGCAATGACCTTGTACAGTACAGAACGGTACAGCGTAGGGAGCCATCTGGCTCCAATTTAAATGCATCAAATTTGGTGCACGGAGTGCTTCTATGAGTTATTATTCTAAGCTGTTATTCTTCTTTATATTATCGCCGATGGTGGCAAACGAGCAAGCATCACAAATGATGGTGATACTGCCGCACCTGGACCTTTGAAATACCAGGGGCACAGCCAGGCCGTTGTCTATGACAACCACGACCAATATGATTGTTGGTAATATTGTCAGCCGTCATAAAAAAGCGCACACTTTTTCCTATAAAATAAAAACTTATTAATAACTTATCTTCAAGAAATATTTATATCAAAAAGCTTCCCGTTATAAGTAGAGATTTACCCCGGCTGTTTTCTTTCAATTTGGGTTAAACCTGGATTTTGTAAACTTATTATTCACAACGAGGAAGTTGAATTATAATGAAAAGTTTTATCGAAAATATCATTATTATTGAGTCATTAAATACTTACTAGCATTTGGAGAAAGTTTTCAATCTACTTATAAAAAATAACAGTATTTTGTTTTACAAAAATAATTTTTCGGATACTAACGAGGTATATAGCCTTAGAATAATAACGTATAGAAGGATAGTGTTGGTACTTCGAGCGACCAAAAACATGAAGCCAAAACACTATATGCGCGCAGGCGATTACACACGTACACACACGCACACCACTATACAAATTATGAAATCAAATTTCGTTTTTATTAACATAAATCGTCGAAATACGTTTAAAAATAGGTAATGTTAAAAACCTTTTTATATTTTCCAGATGTGTTTTGACACGATTTGAATGCACAATCCGTCATAATCTACGAAACGGTTCCGTCGTAAGCTCCATTAGGCTCTAATTTAAATGCTTCATTTTTTGTGCATGGACTTACCTTCTATACGTTATTATTCTAAGTATCTAGCTAACATATATATACACATATAATATCACATAAAATCTGTGCAAGAGAAAGAAAACTGAAAACCCTATACCAACAAGTCTGACCAGATGGCATAGTAGGTCGAATTCCCTCCCATTGTGGAGGAGGTCCGAGCCCAACAGTGGGACGTATGTGGGCTATGATGATGATATAGCTGACGTGTTGCATACAGAGAAGGAAAACTCGAAACAAAACCCTACATGTCTGATCAGCACGGTATCAGCATTACCATCATCATTTCAGCTAATACACGTTCCTTTGCTTGGCTTAAGCCTCTTACACAATAAGAGGGGATCTAACCTAATACGCTACGGAATTCAGAGTGGTTTATTTCGTGCTTTTCTTCGTTTGCCTAGATTTTATATGTATACTAGCAACCCGCTCTCGCTTCGCTTCGATTTTGGTCGTTTTACCCGCGTAGTGCCCGTTCCCGTGGGAATACCGGAATAAAATATAACCTAGTTTACGCCCTGATATTATAGCTATCCATTGGTGAAAGATTTTTTGAAATCGGTGCAGCCATTTTGAAGATTACCCGGAACAAACAGACAGACAAAAAAAAATTAAAGTGATTTTTAGGCATGTGTATAGTGCAAATAACCACATGAGCATGAAAAAAGCCTATTATTTTGACATTACAAACAGACACTCCAATTTTATTTATTGGTATAGATTTTGTCCCTTAGTCGTATTTTACAAGACCCAAGGACAAGAAAGAGGATAGTGAATTGTATTCTTACTCCGTCACCACCCGAAACTCACCATCAACTGATTTAAAAAGATTTATTTTCTCTTATTGTGGAGGCGATGTGTGTACTTCTGTGTGGTGACGGAGTAAGAATACAATTCACCACTCCCTATCTTGTCCGTGGATGTCGTAAAAGACGACTGTGCGATATAATATGCAAATAACATCCGTACAAGAGAAGAAAAACTCTGACTAAAACCCTATTCCAACACGTCTGACCGGCGTGGAATAGTAGGGTCAATAACTCTTCCATTATTTTTTTTTTTGACAACACCCTTCACTTAGGAAATAATCCTTGTATTCCGGGGGACTTTACAAACATATAATTAACGGACACAAATTACATCCAGACTTAGAACAACAATTTGTGGATCGCACAAAGTGTTGTCCCGCGTGGGATTCGAATCCCCGACACTGGCGCTGTAGGTCGCTATCTTAACCGCTACGCCATCTATGCAGTCATCTGTGCTCTGGAGGAGAACTGAGTTTAACAGTGCTATCATGAAGATGTATAAATAGATATCATGACTACACAGATAAATCTTAACGCTGACGTCTAGTCCGTGTAGTGACGGAGTAAGAATACAATTCAACAACCCCTCTGTTTCTTCTATTAAACGACCAAGGTATAAAATATGCATATAACTATGCAAAAGATGGAAAACTCAAAATGAAATCCTATACCAACAGAACAGCGTAGTAGAGAGGGTCAATATCCCTCCTATTGTGAAGAAGCCTCGAGCCCAGCAGTGGGATGCCAAACATAAATAAGCTCATATTATAATGATGATGATGATGACTTACCTCTTATGTGAATGAAGTAGGTTCGCTCCCTATACAAGGCCATTCTTTGTGATGGCAATTAGTATTGTTAAATTAAGCTACTACTCCGGCGGAGTTGTGGTGCATGTGAAAACGGTCCCATAACTTCGCCGTAACCGAGGGTCAGGAACAGCGTGTGGTTTTTAGCTGGTAGTGGCGCTGACAATAAATCGACGCTGAGCCCGGCATACCCCATCTCTCTAAGGTGGGCATGCGTAAAAATTGCATTTTCCCACGCAAAAAATAAATAAAAAATCTACTACACCACGCTGTGTTGGGCCATCAGCCGTGTTGGGTTTTATTTTCAAGTTCTCTTCCTCTTTCATAAAAGTTATCATTATATCTAATAATCGTATATACTTATTTAGAAAGAGGATGGGGATCCGTCACCATTTGGTTAATTAAATTTATTGCGAGCATACCGTCCATTGCCAGCCCGTGGACGTTCATTGTTGGACTTAGAGGCCCACATGAATGCCTCGCAGAATGGTTCTGTGCCGCTTGCATTCAACAGTTCCCTGCAACTTTCAAGATGTCGTCAGTCCACCTAGTAGGTCATCCGACGCTGCGTCATCCGATTCGTGGTCGCCACTCAAAACTTCTTCCCCAAAAGTTATCGGTTCGACGAGCGCTTTAGTCTGTTCATTGCCATTTTAATTTCCTAATAAGCATACCATAACATATCATCATCATCAGCCTGTCGCCGTCTACTGCTAGATGCAGGTCTTTCTGATGTATGACAGAATGCGGTCCTGTACTGCATGCATCTAACAACGCCCAGCAACTGTTCTCAAGTCATCAGTCCACCTGGTTAGTCCGATAAGTGGTCGCCATTAAAGACACTTTCTTTCCCAGCATTTATTGTTCCTTCAAGCGATGTGGCTAGTTCGTTGTCACTTTAGCGTACAAATTTTTCCTGTTATCTCAGTTACACTCGTTTTTCTATCAATTTCCATGTTTATTATATACTAGCAACCCGCCCTCGCTTTGCTTCGGTTTCAGTCGCTTTACCCGCGGCGTAGTTCCCGTTCCTGTGGGAATACCGGGATAAAATATAGCCTATGTTACTCCCTGATATTATAGCTTTCCATTGGTGAAAGAATTTTTGAAATCGGTTCGGTGGTTTAAGCGTGAAAGCGTTACAAACAAACAAACAAACATCCTTACTTTCGCATTTATAATATTAGTATGGATATTTCCATAAACCGCTTCACAGCACGCTGAGCGATTTTGAGTTTGATTATGAGGCCTACATTTAGGGACTACATTTCCGTACCGTAAGTCATTACTGGTAACACACACAGATCGTAGACCTGTGTTTTCAGACACTGAGGTATCTTGGATGAGAACATTCTCATCAGTTTTCCGAACGCTGACCAGCCGAGTCGGATTCATTGACGAAATCTCGAAACTCTTAGAAATTGTATCTACCTAACTAGACTATTTGTCTATGGTAAACATAATGACCGACAACTTCAGAAATCCCATTGCCAACTAAAACCGGTGTAGGAATAACATGGGTATTTGACATGATTTTCGTCTTGTACATGTTCATTCTTAAACTCACTAGTTGGGATACTCTGCTAAAATCATTGAGCATCGTGCCAAGGTCCTACATGTATTCTGCCAGAACAACGATATCGTCAGCAAATGGGGAATGGGGAAGGGGAGTCATGTATTGGCCGTTGATGTTGATACCGAGTCCGGTTAACGAGCTTGAAGACACCTTCCAGTGCAGTGGTGAATAGTTTCGGAGAGATGACGTCTCCCTGTCTCACGCTTCTCTGCAATTGGATCGGTGTCGTACTTTTATCTCGGATATGTAATGATATTGTGCCATTCATATACAAACACTTCAGCACTTTTCATATTACGATCGTCGATTTGGCACCGCTAAAGGGACTGCAGTAACGCTCAAATTTCGTCCGTCGATTTGGCACCGATGAAGGGACTGCAGCACCACCTAAATTCCGTCTGAATCAAAGACACCATACCATAATATACACGAAAATTTAATTAAACAAAAATGACTTAACCAATTTTGTTAATCTCATCCGTCACGAATATTGTCGTACAAATAAGTTTTTACCTATCATCCCTCGTTTGGATTAACAAATGTAAGGATGGTAAACAATATAAGGCAGAGGGTTGGAATTTTGTAAACCTGCCCTAATTACCGACACGTCAACGTGAAGTGGGTATAATGGGTAATTACCTTTGAGAAAAGTACTAATAAAACTCGAAGTAAACTCACTTAAATCTGTCTTAAATACTTAAGAACTCACCTTTTTTTGGGCGGGCTTTGGACAGTATGCATACCGTCCGTTCCAGAAGAAAGGGCAGCGGGCGGCCACATAACCCTTCATATTCCTTTCCCTTCGTTATTGGGCCTATGACTGATACTGAGTTCGACTTACCCAACAAGGTCAGTAATAAGTCAGCAATAATCTATAATATAAAAATTATTCGCTGAATGTGTTGCTAAGCGCAAATCTCAAGAATAGCTGAACCGATTTCGGTAATTCTTTTTTACGGTATTCCTTGAAGCAGGAGGATGGTTCTTATGCAGAGAAAAATTTCGTAAAAAGGTCTAAAAACAACACTTTTCTACACTCCCATATAAACAATTCGCAATAATACTTAAAAGTGAATTTGAACTTTAAAACCATACCATAAAGTTCAAGTGTTAGTGGAGAGGTTCCGGGAAGCATCATATATTGATCTCAAACACAAATTTGTTGATGTTTTATATTTATTTTTTGACATAATGCAATTGTGAACTATTAACTTTCTTTTTAATCTTACTAGCTGACCCGGCGCTCCAAATGGAGGAATGAGTATCAAAGAAACTAAAAAATTAAAGAATCGACTGTTAGGCGGTAAGTAGTTCGCCGGGTCAGCTAGTATTCTATAGAAATACACAGAAATTGTATATTAATCCCAAGACTCCGTTATTACACGGAAATAATAAATGAATTTATATGTACATATGAACCCTCTAAATGATATTAAAAATTGCATCAAAATTCCTGGTCTAGTTTTGAAAATCATATAGAAAGTCTTCAGGCATAGAATTTGTTTTATATTATGTAAATAAGAACCTATAGATTTGTCTTTTGTCTGATTCTACCTAATGGTGTGAAAAATATTATACGAAAACCTATAAATTAACTATTCATTCTGGTAAAGCAAAATACAGATCAACTTTTTTTCCAGTGTATATCAAAGTTTGACACTCAAGTCAAGCTGTGAATTTTTTAGGCCGACCATAGGAATTGGTACCCGTGGTCACTAGAATAGCAATAGGGGGGTGGGATAAGATTATGGGGCCGTGCCTAGACATAGCCTTCCAAAAAAGCTGTAAATTCTTTCCCGAAGAAAATAGTTACTTGAAAAAACTATTCATTAGTTATTGTGTAGTTAGGGAGTAAGAATACAATTTACCACTCCCTATCATGCCCTTGGATGTCGTAAAAGGCGACTAAGGGATATCTTGTGCATATAACAACCATGCAAGTGAAAAAAAATTCAAAATAAAACTCTATACCAACCCACCTGACCAGCGTGGTATATTAGGCCAATTTCCCTTCCAATATGGAGGAGGCTCAAGCCCAGTAGTGGGACGTACATATATAAGCTGTGATGATGATGATTGCATGAATACCCATTATTGTATTATATTAAATTCCTTAGTCTTCTTTTACGACACCCACGGCAAGATAGGATGGTGAATTGTATTCTTACTCCATCACCACCATATGTGGATGTCATCATCATAACAGCTTCCACAGGTTCCTCTGCTAGGCTCCGGTCTTCTTCAAAACGGGAAGGAAATTGACCGTTTTCTGTGTTTCGCTATGGTAGACACACTCCGCCCAATCCCTACCGAGTGGTAAGACCACACTATTAGCTCACACAGTTAAGCTCTTCCGTATCCGTGGTGCCGTACTGCTGCGCTATCGTAGCTGTACACCTTTTTACTTATTGGCTGACTAGTCATTTTGTTTTCCTGTCTCCCGCTTTGCCTAGGAGGAAAGTGGAATCTCTCATTCCAACTCCTCCTCTTTAATCTTTTCTTATTAAATTTGTTGCGGGTCCCAAGACAATTAAAATCATATCCCGGGACTGCCTGAGGGTCAAACCTCGGTGTCATTTATGGAGACCATTGTGGATCCTGGCTTACAGGAGTTACAATGGTGGGAATGTGTGGTGGAATTAGTCCCAAAAAAAAAAAGACCACACTATTGACAGTTGTCTGTCTACAGCCGCGCGCCTGTCCGTCCGGGGTAATACCACATTCTCGCATAAAATCGACGTCTGAATAGTAGCAATTTGTGCTGTGCTTCGTTTGGTGAGCGAGAGAGCCGGAAGCCCAACTTTCTGAGGGTGTTTGCGTGTGGTGGGTTTTGGTGGTGCCTTTGGTATCACTGAGCCTCATTGCACGCATTCACACTCCCTTCACTTTCTTCGCGGTAGGTCGGCCTTGCAAAGGTCCATGAGCGGCAGCAACACTTACCATCAGGTGTACTGTGTGCTCGTTTACCACCGTTGGAAAAAAAATCCGCTTGGAGCGACGGATGGACGGTATTCCCTCCCCATCGTCATAGGGCCGACCACTGGTACCAATTCTTTGACATCCTTGGCCAGCCAAGGAAATTGACCTACGATACCACGGCAGTCAAACAGGTTTTCATTTCGAATTTTCCTTGCATAGATTTTGTATGCATATTAAATCCCTTAGTCGTCTTCTACACACACCCAGCAAGGTGGCGAATTATATTCTTACTCCATCACCGCATATACATATCTCAGCTCAGTTCATCCATCCATCTCCAATGTTAGGCTCGAGCCTCCTCCATTAGAAATTAACCTACTGTACCACTTTGGGCGAATGTGTTAACATAGGGTTTGAGTTTTCCTTCTCTTGCACAGATATTATATACATATCGTATCTTTTAGTCGTCTTTTACGACATCCTAGGCCAAGTTTGACATCCTAGAGTTGATGAATTATATTCTTACTCCGTCTCCACACGGATATCATCGTCATTGCAGCCCACATACGTCCCACTGTTGGGCTCAATCCTCCTTCATAAAGGAAGAGAAATTGATCTACTATACCACGCTGGTCAGACGTGTTGGAATAGGGTTTTGTTTCGAGTTTTCTTTCTCTTGTACAAATGGTATGCGCTTATTATATCCCTTAGTCGTTTATTACGACATCCACAGGCAAGATAGGGAGTGGTGAATTGTATTCTTACTCTGTCACCACACGGATATAAGTTTGAGAAATTCTGAATTATGGTAATATTTTGTCCTATTACTGTAGTAGGCGCTCGCAGGTATGGTCCCGATCAGTCAGGAAGAAAACCGAGATATCGTTGCCATAGTAACCGATCCCTTTGAGAATACAATGTGCTTTGATAGAAAAATAGTTGGAGATAAAAATAAGTTTATATGTATCAGTAAAAATTCACTCTAAGGCCTTTTTTAAAGACCCTGCACCAAGGAAATAATCCTTGCATTACGCGAGAGTTAATTAACATATAATTCATAATTCATCATTATTTCAGCTCATATACGTCCCACTGCTGGGCTCCGGCCTCCTCCTGCATGAGAATGAAATTGACCTACTAAATTTCAGCTCATACACGTCATACTCCTGGGCCTTCGGCCAGGGCAGAGGGAAATTGACCAACTATACCTCCCTGATCAGACGGGTTGATCTATACCAACCTTATGGTTTTATTTCAAATTTTCCATCTCTTGGATATAATAATCATCATCATTTCAGCTCATATACGTCCCACTGCTAGGATCGAGCTCCTCCACAATAGGAGGGAAGTTGTCCTAACTATACCGGTCAGACAGGTTGATTTAGGGCTTTATTTTGAGTTTTCCTTGTCTAGCATAGATATTATATGCGTGTTATATCCCTTAGTCGTCTTTTACGATATCCACGAGCAAAGTAGGGGATGATTATTGATATTCTTATTCCGTCAGCACACAGAAAACATTTAATTAAATTGTATCCAGATTTAGAAAAACAATCTGGGAATTATCATCAATAAAGTGCCGTCCTACTTGGGAATAGAACCCATAACATTGACGGTAGATCGTTTACTTAACCACATCGCTATCTATGCAATCATTTGCTTATTAACTATGTATAAATAGCCCACTTGTTGATAATTTTATATCATCTTTCAGCTCATATACTTCCCACTGCTGGGCTCGAGCCTCTTCCAAGATGAGAATAACTGACCTACTATACCACGCTAGTTAACATAAATAGCCTCACGTCGACTTCTTAGAGGGGTAGACAGATACTACGGATTATCACAAGCCACGATCCTTTTTTTTTGAACTAGTCCATGATCAGCGCACCCGTGGTCCGGCTCCATAACCCACCGTAGCTCGTCGCCTACGTCGTTGAACTGACCACCGGTACCAAGTTCCTTGTCTTCCGTGGTCGGAAGATAAGGAATTCGGTACCGGCTCGCCGTCCGATGGAATACCCTGTGGTGTACCCTCTCCTTTCGGCATCCTTCTCCCGGACCGTCTATCGCCGTCACGTGGTCAGCCTCTATGCGGGCGACGGACTAATCTCCAGTCTGACAAACCACGATCCTGATTTTTTTTTTATTGTATATGGTGGCAAACGGGCCAACTTGATGATATCGCTGCCACTCATGAACCTTTGCAAGGCCACTGCCTACTGCGAAGAAAATGAAGGGATTGTGAATGCGTACAATGGAGTTTGGTAATACTAAAAGCATCACTCATCCCTCCACACGCAAACACCCTCAGAAAGTTGGGCTTCCAGCTCTCTCGCTCACCGAACGAAGCACAGTAACAAATTGCTACTACTCGGACATAAATTTTCTGCTCGGTGTGGTACTACCCCGGATGGACTGGCCCACGGCTGTAGATAGACCACTGTCAACAGTGTGGTCCTACCACTATATCAAATCAAATCAAATCAAATCATTTATTCTGTATAGGCCCCTTAAGGGCACTTACATATTGTCAAATTACACGTTTGAATACAATACAATAATCTACCACCGGATCGGAACACGGCCACAAACTGAGAACATCCGGCAAGAAACTCAGCAGGCAGTCATTTTTTTTCTTAATCTTTTAAATATGTATACATAATATTATGCTTAAGTACAACATATATGGTATTAGCTCCAGTGTGATGCCCTTCGAAATTAAATATATGTATAAATTTTCAAGATTTAATGCAAGACAAAAAAAAATTAAAGCATAAAGAAAGGAAGAAAATATGGCTGGACCAGATCCCACAAGCAGCACCCGATCACGAGTTAACTACTAGAGCAGCCATCACTCTCCTCAACCAAATTAGAGGGAAGGGAGCGACCCGCCCCACATAGCTACCGCTATAAATGTATATATATACTTCCATCTATATACATACTTTAATCATTTCATTCACACTCATCAAAGCCTTCATACATTCTATACGATTACGCGTACTCCTAACATGACCTTTCACCAGCATATCTCCAATTTGATTCAAAAACATACGGTATGGTCTTCTTCTTACCACTGACGACAAGTCACCCTGCTCCGGTGGTCGGCCTAACGACGAAGGCGATGTGAGTACGGGTGGATTATGGACCCGCGCGCCGTCCTTTAGTCGCCCCGGACGGAATGGATCGCGTGCACGCTTACCATAGCCCACGCATAAAAAAAGAAACAAAAATAATATGGTCTTTTTCTTGGGTTTGATTTTGAGTTTCACATCTCTTGCTGCATAATAAATCCTTTAATCTTCTTTTACGACACCCACAGGCAAACGATACATCGTCACTGCAGAGACAAGTTTATTTTACAAATTATTTTAATCTAGGGAGTGGTGAATTGTATTCTTACTTCGTCACCACACGGAATATGTCTATATAACTCATTTATACTTAGAAATAATTTCTGTCTAGAGTTTGTAATGTTTGATCGTCAAACGCTGGACATAGAACTGACTATGCAAAATCTAAGCTAGCTGTTTGTTCAATTACATTAAGGTTTAACCGTTAAGCGTCTGTCTACGTTGAATATATAGAGAACAAAAGATTTAATCTTTATATGTATAAATCAATCTTTTTCGTGTGGTGACGGAGTAAGAATACAATTCAGCACCCCCTATCTTACCCGCGGGTGTCGTAAAAGATGACTAAGGGATTAATTATGCATTTAACATCTATGTAAGAGAAGGAAACCTCGAACTAAAACTCTATAAAAACTCATCTGATCAGCGTGGTATAGTAGGTCAATTACCCTCCTATTGTAGAAAAGCCCAACAGTGGGACGTATATGAACTGCCATGATGATGGTGATGATCGTGCAAATAACCGTATGAGCATGAAAAAAACTTACTATTTTGATATTACAAATAGACACTTTTATTGATTTGTATAGATTAGCTGAACCAATTAATGCCGTTTTGTACAAATCCCAGGAAAAAAATAGGACTCACATTTAATATTAAACTTTTTTTTTGGGGGTTGGTTACGGTCGGCGCGCTCCTCGCCCCACTCCGTCCGGGGCGACAGAGGAGCGTAAGTACGCACATGCGTAACCCACCCGCGACACGTCGCCTTCGTCGTTGGACCGACCACCGGAGTAGGGTGGAGTAGGGACTTGTCGTCAGTGGTCGGTCCGACGGAATACCCCTTGAGGAGTACCCCCTCCTCGACCGACGTTCCCCCTCGGGGAGGACGTCCTTCTTTCCTCACGCGGTCAGCCTCTCGGCGGGTGACGGACTAATTTAATTGTTAATCTATTTTTGCCCGCCTGAACACATTCAAATAAAGTCATCAAACCACCTTGTATATGACCCACTGCTGGAGTCGAACTTCCCTTACAATAGAAGGGAAATTGACTTAATATACGTACCGCACTGGTCAGACGTGTTGGCATAAGTTTTTCATTCTGACTTTCCCTCTCTCTTTCTCTCCTAAATCTATATCTTATGTACATATTATACCCCTTAGTGGTCTTTTACGACACCCACGGTCAAGGTAATGGGTGCTAAATTGTATTCTTACTCCGTCACCACAATTAGAAATTGAAATTTAGAATTAAGCTTTTAAACGTTAGCAATCTTAAGTATTAATCATTCAGATAAATTCTCAAACTAAGATCAAATTAAACGCAAAAGTTAACCAAAACATGTCACAAGTTCCAAAACAGCACCACCCCGACATCGAACCCCCTACACAGACGGAGTCGCAGGCAGTCATAAATAAATCTCTTACAAGCAAAATCAATACGGGCGAGGGGGAATCACAGAACGAAAAGGTACGCTCCATACTGCTCTTGAAATAACAATTAATTCAACCTTTGTTTGGTTTTGTATTGTTAAATCGTTGTAAAATACTTTCTTATTCTACTTCAGCGTTAAAGATGTGAATTTTAGTTAAAAAGTGAAAGTTATACTTCTTCTGGCGCGTTTGTGAAAAATTACAACAGTAAATTTTTACGATGCGCCCGCACACTTTCACGAAAAACCGAGACCCTGTTAGCTAGTCAATTTTTTTCTAGGACGCGGTCGCAGCCTTCTGCGAGGCAGTAATCTCGCAGAAGGAGGCGGCGCATCGCGCGAGCGAGGAGCGCAGCCTGCGACTGGGGCGGCGTAGGCGCGACTATCTGCGCCCCATGCCTCCCTAGCCGAGGCCGCGGGTGACGTGACCGGGTAATTAGTACGTCACCCGTCGAGAGGCCGACCGCGCGAGGAAAAACCCCCTCGGGGAGGACGTCGGTCGATGGGAGGGTACTCCTCAGGGGGTATTCCGTCGGGCCGATCACTGACGTCAAGTAACCCTTCTCCGGTGGTCGGTCCAACGACGAAGGCGACGTGGTGTTCAGGTGGGTTGCGGGTGTGCGTGCTTAAGCCCCTCTGTCGCCCCGGATGGAGTGGTGCGAGGAGTGCGCCGACCGCAACCTACCTCAAAAAAAAAGCTAGTCAAATTTTTTCACGTTGCCCGCGCACACCGTCACTAATGTCAACTAGATAATGCTTTATAATAAAACTTTCAATGTATTAAATACCTTTTTTCTATTGCTTGTGTCGTTTTTTCTTCAGTTGGATAGCGCGAAGGACAAATTTTTTTAAGATTTTTAAAAAGATATTTTTTTACGTGCGTACATACCTAAGTACACATATAAATAATAATAATCATAATAAGCAGAAAATATTTTTTTTAAATGTATGCATCGAGTTCGAAAATAAATTTATATTAAAAAAATTATTGTTATAGTTATTTAGTCAACGAGAATAAAAATGGTTAAAACAATAGTTTTCTGAGGCAGAGCAGTGTTGCAAAAATATTAAAGGAACGTGAGGGATAGTTTGAATTTTGATATACATTTTCTGGAACTTCCCTAATCTATCAATATAGGTATCCTTTTTAAAACGGGCACCAAATGATACAGACAAAATTTCTAAAAACTATTTGAGTAATAGAATCGATATGCATCTGCAAATCGATTCTATTACATCGATACAAGAGAAGAAAAACTCGATATAAAACCCTATTCAAATACATTTGACCAGCTTGGAATTGGAGATCAATTCCTCTCGCATTATGAAGAAGATCTGAGCCCAACTGTACCTATTACTTATATAGGCTGAAATTAGAAGAAGAATAAAATGGCCACTACTCAATCAGTACAATAACGATCATAACGTCGCATCTCCTCCCTCCCGTGTCATTTACCTGTCCTCATTAAGCCTGCTTACCTTATAGAGGAGAGCATATTATTATATATTAATATATTTATATTGTACCTTAAGCCTCTTATGAGGGGACAAATTATAACATTATGAGGGTAGCCATTGATTTTAGAAGGGAAATAATTCAAATACGCTTCGTTGAATTTTGTTTATATATCTGTTGTTATTATAAACTGTATTTATACTGGTTATTATATCTACTGTTTCAAGTTTTATGGGTTCAATCTCCATGCAGGTCAATAAATTATGCAGGTGACTGGACCGGAGAATTAGTCCGTCACTCGCCGAGAGACCGACCGCGCGAGGAAAGACCGACGTCTTCCCCGAGGAGGAGACGTCGATCGAAAAGCGGGTATTCCTCTCGGGGTATTCCCTCGGGCCGACCACTGACGAGAAGTCACTCTGCTCCGCTGGTCGGCCCAACGACGAAGGCGACGTGTCACGGGTGGGTTATGGGTGTACGCCCCTCCGTCGCCCCGATTCTAAATATAATTTATATCTATCTTTTGAAACGAATTATCCATGTCCTATCCTATTCTATCCTATTTTTTTTTTGAAGTGGGCTACGGTCAGCGCACCCGCTGTCCGGCTCCGTTCGGGGCGACAGAGAGGCGGCGCGCGGCCCCGTAACCCACCCATATAGCACGTCGCCTTCGTCGTTGGGTCGACCATCGGTGCAGAGTTCCTTCAGCGGTCAGCCCGACGGAATACTCCGAGGGAGTACTCTTGAGTCGCGAGGCTAGCCTCTCTGCAGGTGCTGGGCTAAATCCCAAATAAAATCCTATAGCAACACGTCTGACCAGTATGGTATAGTAAGGTCAATTTCCCTTCTATTATGGAGGAGGCTCGGGCCCAGCAGTGGGACGTATATGAGCCTAGATGGTAATGATGACCATCTAATACTTTACAAACATATAATTAACTAGCAAATTATCGCAGTTTCATCTGCGTAGTTCCCGTAGGTAATCTTATCTCAGCCTATATATGTCCCAGTGTTGGGCTCAGGCCTACTCTATAATGGGAAGGTAATTGACCTACTATTTCACGCTGGTCAGACAGGTTGATATAGGGTTTTATTTCGAGTTTTTCTTCTCTTGCACAGATGTAGGGATGTGACTTGGAGGGAAAATAATCGATATTTAAATAATCGATTTTTGTTCTTTAAAAGAAATCGATTATAAAATAATCGATTAATTAAAAATAAATAATCGATTATAAAATAATCGATTTTCTCCCAACAGAATTATGATGACATTTTTTTTAGGAAATATGAGCTTTATTTTCTAATATAGTATGAAACACTGCACGTAGTATCGTGATGACCTTTTTTTTTTAGTAATCTGGCAGTAAAATAATCGATTAATTTCGATCGAATTTCGAATAATAAAAAATCGATTAATAATCGATTAATTTCGATCGAATTTCGAATAATAAAAAATCGATTAATAATCGATTTTTTATTCGATTAAAAATCGATTTTTTATTATTTTGATAATCGATTGTAAAAATCGATTACTACAAAAAATAATCGATTATTTTTTTCACATCCCTACACAGATGTTACATGTCTATTATATTCTTCAGTCGTCTTTTCGATATCCACGGGCAAGATAGAGGGTGGTGAATTGTATTCTTACTACGTCACCACACGGAACAGTCTATATGTATTTTAATAGTTGAAAAATTCAAACCAATAAAGTTTATTATTATTATTTAAAGTGACCGGATTTTCCTCGTGGTGACGGAGTAAGAATACAAGAGATATATGTTAATACGCATATAACATCTATGCAAAAGAAAGAAAATCGAAATAAAACCCTAATACCAACCTGTCTGACCAGCATGGTATAGTAAGGTCTATTTACCTCCTATTGTGAAGGAGGATTGAGCACAACAGTGGGACGTAAATGAGCTGACATGATGATGATGACCGGATATCTATTGATAAGAATATCCTTATGATCGTCTCTGATAGATATTAAATTATTTAATAATGTTTATAGATTATTTCCTTATTAGATATAATTCAATATCAATCTATTTTATTAACATATACAGAGTGTTTCATGTGGTGACAGAATATTTTTTTTTATTGCCCATGGTGGCAAACGAGCAAGCAGCACACCTGATGGTAAATGATACTGCCGCATATGGACCTTTGTAATACCAGGGACACAGCCAGGCCGTCGCCTACCGTGACGAAAATACTCTTCTTAAACCTCGTTTGAAGAAGGACATGTCATAGCGCTCGGGAAACACAGCAGCAGGTAGTTCATTCCAGAGCTTGCACGTACGTGGGAGAAATGATCGCTAGAAACGTACAGTTGAAGACCATAACGTTTCCAAGTGAGATGGATGAACCCTGCTATGGTGTCGAGGGGTACGTTGGTAGAATGGTGACGGTGGTACCAAGCCAAACAGTTCCTCGGAGCACTCCCCGTGAAAGAGTTGGTAGAGTACACAGAGTGACCCAAAGTCTCTGCGCTGCTCCAGCAACTCCAATCTGTCCGTAAGATTGGGATCGCCGACGATTCGAACAGCCCGTCTTTGTAGGGAGTCAAGTGGGTCTAGCTGATGTTTAGGCGCAGCTGCCCAGAGATGTGAGCAGTACTCCACATGAGGATGAAATTGTGCTTTGTATAGCACAAGACACTGTCTCGGTGTGAAGTACCGCCTGGCTCTGTTCAGGACTCCCAACTTTTTGCTTGCCAATTTGGCTTTGTCCTCCAAATGACTCCCAAACTGGACTTTGCAAACTCCCAAACTGCTCTTGCCCGTGGATGTCCTAAACGACGCCTAAGAGAAATGATATACGGATAATAATTATATATCTCCCTCCCATTGTGGAGGAAGCCCGAACTCTATAGGGGAGCTTATATATGAATAATTTTTTTAAATATTCTCGTAAAAAAACACGCTGTGTAAAGTCTTTAAATGACTTTAAATCTATTTCAAGTGGACAATAATGAAAATATTATGAAGATTTCTTGAGAAATTATTAGCTTTAATAGAATCCCTTTTAATAAAGGCGTGATAGAAATTCCAGAAATACAATTTGCGTCTTCTTAATATTACGAGTAAAATTGTTTGTTGGTTATAATTAATAATTTCTAATATTCATTACATAAATACCTCTATTTAGTTTGATCATTTTGTGAATTAAATAAAATTAATAAAGGATTTCAGTGAGTAATTAAATTTATAACTATAAGCGTATAAACCATACTAATATTATAAATGCGAAAATAAGGATGTTTGTTTGTTTATTTGTAACGCTTTCACGCTTAAACTACTGAACCGATTTCAAAAATTCTTTCACCAATGGAAAGCTATAATATCAGGGACTGACATAGGCTATATTTTATCCCGGTATTCCTACAGGAACGGGAACTACGCCGCGGGTAAAGCGACTGAAATCGAAGCGAAGCGAGGGCGGGTTGCTAGTAGTTAATATTGATAACACAGACAGTTGTAGACCTCACTTTCAGACCTTAAAAATCCTTACTCTCTTGTATGTATATTTTTGAAATATGTAAGTATGTAAGGACACACATGGACTTTTATAAAAAAAGGGTTGATATACAATCATAATACACGCTTAGGCATAACAATAGATTAAATTTACCCAAGTCTCGATTGAAAATACATTCTTGTAGTCCTTATGTAATGTCTATAATAATATATAATAAGTTGCCCATAACTTTAAAGAATAAAGAAACACATAATGACTTTGTAAAAAAAAAACTAAAGGTGTTTTTATTACGAAAATGTTACTACAGTGTCAATGATTATTTAAATGATATCATCTAACTGGGTGTAGATATAAAAACGTTCATATGTAAATTAATAATTAATTTTAATAATAACAGTGATAAAATAATAATAATTCCATTAAATCCCGTATGTTTTTTTTTTTTTTGGCGTGGGTTGCGGTCGTCGCGCTCCTCGCACCACTCTGTCCGGGGCGACAGAGGGGCGTAAGCACGCAACTCCCGCAACCCACCCACGATGCACGTCGCCTTCCTCGTTGGGCCGACCACCGGAGCAGGGTTACTTGTCATCAGTGGTCATCAGTGGGGTTTACCCTTATGAGCATAAGGGTAAATTTTTAACGGATGAAACGCAATTTAGCGTCACGAAGATGCAGCGTTTTTGTCGAAGAAGAGGGAGAAAGCGATTGAGACCGATTGAGAGGGAGTGAGAAAGGGCGAACATAGCACGAAGCACAGCCATGGGGCGAGAGTAGGGAGCAAGGGAGTGAGAAAGATCGAGATTTTTTTTAATATTTTATTTTTTATTTATATAATATATTTTTTTAATATTATAATTTTTTATTTATATATAATACTAGCAATCCGCCCTCGCTTCGCTTCGGTTATAGGTTATAGTCGTTTTACCCGCGTAGTTCCCGTTCCCGTGCGAATACCGGGATAAAATATAGCGTAGTTTACGCCCTGATATTATAGCTATCCATTGGTGAAAGAACTTTTGAAATTGGTCCAGCCGTTTTGAAGATTACCCGGAACAAACAGACAGACAGACAGACAAAAAATTTTTAATTGCTATTTTAGGCATAGATGTCGTGGAAATAACCGTGTGAGCATGAAAAAAGCCTATTATTTTGACATTACAAACAGACACTCCAATTTTATTTATTGGTATAGATATACATATATATTTTAATACTGATAAAAAACACATGGAACCAAAGAAGTTACATTTCTGACATACGTACTTAGTACTCACGGTATTTTTTATTCGCGTTTCTTCAAGAACGTATGTTTTTTTAAGTGCTAGCTTGCTAGATTATTTATTTAAACAGTACATCCTAAGAATGACTAACATCTGGCATTATTGAAACCAATAAGCAACAGTTACCCTCCAGCAAATGAGCTGCTTTTTCTGTTGCCACATAGCAATAAAAGGCCCATGTCCAATAATCTAATGCAAATGGGTTGATGTAAAAAATATCTTCTAAGATAGCCATACAAAAACATGGCGCATAAACGCCAAAGTCGTTTGCCAAAAAGCTTTTAAATTCAATCTAATAAATAATAACACACTTGAATAGCTTGGGCTTTATCTACTTTGTGTTTAGGGTTGGATTAACCCCTTTCACTTTTAGATAGGGTTGTTTTGATCTCTAAATTAGAATAACAACATCTTCGATTTAGTTCAGTGGATTGTTTTCAAGATATTCGGGTAAAAATAATGAGAGAGAGATTTTATAAGTTTAATCTTAAGGAACTTGTTGTGAGAAAATTGTTATTTTTTTAATTGCAAATGAGCAAATAGTCTGCCATATTATCCGTGTGGTGACGGATTAAGATTCACCACTTCCTATCTTGCCTGTGGATGTCGTAAGAGACGACTAAGGGATAAATATGCATATAACATCTATGCAAAAGAAGGAAAACTCGAAAGAAAACCCTATATCAACCCATCTGATTACCGCGGTATAGTAAGTCAATATCCCTCCTATTATGAAGAAGGCTCAAGCCCAGCAGTGCGACGTATATAAGCTGCGATGATGATGGTGATGATTGTGAGGAAATGAATTGTTTTTATAGATTTAGTTTTCTTAAACCAAATAAGTTTGAGAGCAGTGTGAAATTACAGTTGATTGTACAAATGGCATAGTGGTTAAATTATTAATCTGGCGTGCCAATATCCTGGGTTCTATATTGTTGTTTTGAGTCATCATCATCTTTTTTTATTTTTTTTGTTCACGCTGTGGAAATGCATTTACGCACAGTCCCCCGCCAGTGGGCGGGGGTTGTGTGGGACTCACCGGCCACGTCCGCAGCCGGAATACCCACTAAAACCACAGCGGCCCCTTCCGTGCTTTTACGGGGTGCCGGAGAGATCGTCTGATGACATTGAATCCCCGGCACCCCAACGCATGGCCGTCTGGCCACGTCCTGTCATCATTATTTAGGGCGGTGGGAGTAGGTGCGCATATTATCGTCTCCTCCTCCCGGGTCGCCGGCGACGGAGCGAGTCAGCAGAGGCGCTTGCCTCGCGTTCCCGCTCCGCCGCTTCCTTCCTGGATATGACGGCCTCACAAAATGAGGCCATCGACGACCAGCACCTGTCGCTGCCGAGCATCTTTGTGATAACGGTCGGCAGCGACAGATCCGCTCTGAGAACCACCGACAGGTCGTGGCGCTGAGGCCCCCAGGCGGGGCATACTTCCAATGTGTGACGCGCATCATCAGTTGGCGCGCCACACTCATGACATCCGGGGGCCTCTTCTCTTCTAATCATATGCAGGTACTTACCGAAGACCCCGTGTCCGGTAAGCACCTGATCATCATCTTGCTCTTATCCCAATTACTTGGGGTCGAGGCAATATGTCATCTTCTTCCATAAGGTCCTATCACACGTCATCTCTGCAGTCACCACCACCAGGCTATGCATGTCATGCCTCACACAGTCCATCCATCTTTTCCTCGGTCTTCCTTTACCTCTAAAGCCTTCAACATTCATACCCAAAACTTTTCTCACAACATTACTTTCATCCCGCCTCATCCTGATGAATACTCAGAAACATCGAACTACTGCCTTCCGCGGTAGCTTTAGGTTTGCTGCAAGTCGTTGCTGGAATGTACTTCAACCCCCTTTATTGCATTCAAAAACTACATGGGTTTTCCAAAAACGACTTAAGCTAATTCTACTTGAAAATCTAAAATTGATACCTTAATATTCTGTATACAGACCACAAATTTACTGTAGTTATTTCTCGTTCTATTTCATCAAGGACTCCTTCTAGCTAACCACAAGATTTATTGTACTTTCGGTTTCTTCTTTATACTATTAATGTTTATTTTATTTTGTATTCTATATGTCTTTATTAAATAATTTGTTTCTTTTACTTAAGCTATTCTATGTGATAATTATGATATTTTTTACAAACTAGAATATGATATAGTATAGTATCAATTTATTTTATTCTTAATTTAATGTTACTATTTCAAATATTACTGTTTAACTTTTTTTAAATACATTTGTTTTGCATATATTGTTGCTTCCGCGACTTGAATGTACGGGCCCACCAGAATATCAGCGGTATAGTATCATATTTACTGTACCATAAGCTGAGATGGGCACCATATTTTGTCCTCACATATTCGACTCCTTGTTTTTAGTTATTAGTTCTTATTTCTTTCGTTGGTGTCTATATTGTGTGAGGTTTTCAAAATAAAATTTCTTTCTTTCTTTCTTTCACATGTCCATACCATGTCAGCCGCTCACTCTTTAACTTTTCCGTCACTGGCGCAACTTTCAAACTTCCTCTAATATGTTCATTCCTCACTTTATCCATTCTTTGATTGCTAGTTGTAAATAAAACTTCTTTACGGATTTAATTGCGTTCGTGTTTTGACTTTTGATTGCCCGACGTTTCGAACACTTTACACTGTTCATGGTCACGGGCGGACTCAGATGTCTCAGGTCCAACAAGTCATCGTTATTAAAGAGATTTATATCTACCCGCTATAAAATTAATTATTAAATTTAATATTTAAAAATTATTAACCAAAAACCATTTAATTTTTCATATAGAATAATTTTCTTGTTGTACTGGCAATAAATTTGTACCAAAATGGGGAGTCAGCATTTAATAAATCCGAGGCTGCGGGTGACCGGACCGTGGATTTAGTTCGGCACCCGCGGAGAGGCTAGCGGCGCGACGGCGATCGGCGTTCCGGGAAGGGGACGTTGATGGGAGAGGGTACTCCCTCAGCGGTATTCCGTCGGGCCGACCACTGAAGTCAAGGAACTCTGCACCCGTTGTCGGCCTAACGACGAAGGCGATGTGCTATAGGGTGGGTTACGGGGCCACGCACCGTCCCTCTGTCGCCCCGGACGGAGGCGGGCGGCAGGTGCACTGACCGTAGTCCACCCCAAACAAAAATGTAAAATAAATCAAAAATCAAATACAAACACAATAAAATCCATAAAATAGTTTTATTTACAACTAGCAACCCCCCCTTCGCTTCGGTTTCTGTCGTCTTTCCTACGTAGTTCCCGTTCCCATGGGAATACCGAGATAAAATATAGCCTAGTTTACTCCCTAATATTATAGCTTTCCATTGGTGAAAGAATTTTTGAAATCGGTCCAGCCGTTTTGAAGATTACCCGGAACAAACAGACAGACAGACAGACACAAAAAAATGTAAAGTGTATTTTAGGCATATGTATAGTTCAAATAACTGTGTGAACATGAAAAAAGCCTATTATTTTGACATTACAAATAGACACTGCAATTTTATTTATTGGTATAGATGTGTAATATTCGCATAAACATCAGAAATCATTATGTTTAAAATATACAAAAAATATTTTAAACGACATCAAGAAGGAACTTTCCCCCATCCGTCCCTCATATAAGGCGCTTTAAATGTCCTTATTACGCTACATTACATTCTAATATAATAATAATATCAAGTGAGTTACTCAAAAGCGTACATTTTGATAATAAAATAATAATTCCGCATAAAGTAATGTCGTACGTAATTTTGATTCGATATCAAAGAACATATTCAATATAAGGATAGGTCATACTGTTAGCGAGTGAATAAGCTGGAGTTTGTCACTCACAGACACGGCGTAACCGACGTAGCACGAAGAATTAGCACGCTGAAGTGGCAATGAGCAGGCTACATCGCTCGACGAAGCGACAACCGCTGGTGAAGAAAGGTTCTCGAGTGGCGACCATGGCGACGTATCGACTACGCAGTGTAGGACAACTAGGTGGACTGACGACCTGGTAAAAGTTGCTTGCGTCGTTGGATGCAGGCGGCACAAAACCGCACCTTTTGGCGTAACATGAGGGAGGCCTACGTCCAGCAGTGGACGGTGATAGGCTGAAATGATGATGATGATGTCACCCACACAGAAGATGACACTTTATCGATAAATAACAGAGAAAATATTGAAAGACGCGCGATCGTCATTTCTTAAATTACGTTGATTGAAATTATATGTATATATGATCCTTTTCTTAAGCGTCAGTGTTGTTAAAGACGACTAAGGGATATGATATGCATATAAGATTTATATAAGGTAAGGTAAACACAAAATAGAATCATATAGCCCAATTTTCTGAGGATATTTGCGTTTGGTGGGTGTTAGTGATGCTTTTAGTATCACCGAACCTCCTTGCACGCATTCACACTCCCTTCACATTCTTCGCGATAGGCAGCGGCCCAACACATGTCCATGAGCGGCAGCAACAGGTGTACTGTCTGCTTATTTGCCACCGTTTGCAACAAAAAAAAAACATAGCAATCCATCTGACCAGCAGGGAATAGTCAATCATTTTCTCTCCTATTGTAGATGAGGCTCGAGTCTATGTCACATATACGATCCGCGGAACACCAATGAAGAATGTTTCAAAATTGTTTTTTTTTTTCTTCTGAGAACTTTCGCTGCGTAAACGGCTAAATTTTCGCAAAAATCATGTGTAACAGAATCGTATTATTAAAAAATATTTTTACTTTCTACGTAAACAAAGTCTTAGATTAAAGTTATTGATAGCCCAAAGTATCTATACTACGCGGACGAAGTCGCGAGCAGAAGCTAGTCGATTATAAAAATTCTTTTACCAATGGAAAATTACAATTTCAGAGTTTACAACATAATGACGTGGAAAATTTACATAACGCAGTTGCGAAAAAGCTTACAGTAAAACCTAGCCCTGAACATCTTTTAAGTAATAAAGTAACATGTAATTTCGAGTCATTATACCGCCCTTCCCAAAATCAGTTTTATTTCTCAAACGAATGGCGTTACTGCGAGCATATCACATTAAATTGTTACATATAATTCATTAAACTTATTTATATTAATATAATTAATTAAACAAGGAATCTTATTTCACCGTCTCGACTCATACATGTCCCACTGCTGGGCTCGAGGCTCCTCCACGATAGGAGAGAAATTTACCAACCAGCCAGCATGGTATAGCTTATCAGAGAGGTTGGTATTTTTTTTGGGTGGGATATGGTCAGCACACATGCCATCCATTCTATCCGGGGCGATTCCATCACACACCGTAATCCCTCTCCATCACCATTGAACAGAGTTCCTTGTCGCCTATGGCCAGCCCGGCGGTACACCCTTTCGGGTACTCTCCCTTTCCAACGCCCCTCCCGGGATGTCGGTTCCCCTCGCACGATCCGCCTCTCTGCGGGTGACGGACTGATGCCCGGTCTAGTTACCCACGGACCTCGGCTAGAGCGGTATTAGGCGCAAGTACTGGCGCCTGCGCCGCCCGAGTAGCCAGCGACGGACTGTTTCGCCGTAGTGGAGTTCTCCTTCCGTGAGATGACTGCCTCACAGAAGGCGGCGACCGCATCCCAGTTCCTAATGCTGTCGAGCATCTCCCTAGCGATGGTTGGCAGCGTCAGGTCGGCATTGATGATTGCAACAAGTTCACGGCGATGCTCTGCTCACGCGGCACACACCTCGAGCGTGTGCTGCGCCGTGTCCTCGTCGCAATCCTGGTGGTAGCAGGACGGTGTGCCCTCCCTTTTCACGACCGTGTGCAGGTACTTGGCGAAGCAACCGTGTCCCGTCAACACCTACACCAGTCGGAAGGAAAGCACCCCGTGCCGCCGACCCGACCACACGTTGACGGAGGTCTGGATACCGTACCGAGGCCAGAAAGGTTAGTATAGGGTTTTGTTTAGAGTTTTATTTCTTTTGCATAGATATAATATGCATCTTATATCCTTTAGTCATCTTTTACGATATCCTCGGGCAAGATAGGAAATTGTGAATTGTATTCTTACGCTGACGTCGCAATAGGCAGGCCACATCGCTCGACGAACTTCTCGATGGTTCTCGAGTGGCGACTACGTATCGGAGGACGCAGTGTAGTACGCACCCTCACTAGATGGACCGACGACCTGGTGAAAGTTGCTGGGCGTCGTTAGATGCAGGCATAGGACCGCACTTTGTGGCGTAACATGAGGGAGGCCTATGTCTAACAGTAGACGGCACGACACGCATAAATTATGACCACCGGCGACTGGGGCGGCGCAGTCGCAATTACCTGCGTATGATGCGTCCCTAGCCGAGGTCGCGGGTGACTGGACTGGGGAGTAGTCCATCACTCGCCGAGAGGCCAACCGCGTGAGGAAAGACCGACGTCCTCTCTGGGAGGAAGTCGGTCCAACGTCGGGCCGACCACTGACGACAAATCACCCTGCTTCGGTGGTCGGTCCAACGATGAAGGCGACGTCACGGATGGGTTACGGGTGTGCGAGCCTAGGCCCCTCTGTCGCCCTGGACGGAGTGGTGCGAGAAGTGCGCCGACTGTAACCCAGCCGCATAAAAAAAACAAGAAAAAAGAACGCATAAATTATGAGAAATCACTTGACGCTATATGTACGCATCTTTACTATAGATAGTTCTAGAAACTGTTTGCATTCGTATTTAGTGTAAGTAATAGCTTTCTAACGCTAACAGACGCCATAGTTGTTAATATAACGAAGTATTTTAACCGTATATACTACGGTATTCTGTATGGTTATGACATTTTTGGATGCTTTTTAAACGTTTGATGACGTAGCCGACTAATAATGTTTTGGTAAGTGATAATTAGTAAGCGCCATTTAAGTTCTTAAATAAATAACATTCTTTTTAATAAGACTGCCTGTAAATGTGTTGATTTTTGATATGAAACATTTATAGGCGAGGGTAAACCTCATCGTTGGTGTGGCGTTAACGCCACGCTTCTATTAAAATATCATCTCTATCTGCTTCTACCAAAATAAATTATTAAACTAAACACGTTCCTATAGTGTATACTAACGAAAATAAATGTTTATTGAATAAAAATCATCATTTTCTAGAAAAAAAAACATCGTTATATTTTATTAATACTGTATGCTATATTAGTTCCTGTCGTAATCTGATCTTTTATGCATATATACTTGTACAAAATAATTTCGATGTTTCACATCTACCAGGCGTCCTGAGCGGCGGCCCCCTTTTCTATTTATTGTCAGAATAAATTTTATATCCGCCGCCGGCGACTGGGGCGGCGTAGGCGCGAGTACTTGCGCCTCATGCCGCCCTAGCCGAGGCCACGGGTGACGTGATCGGGGAATTTTAGTCTGTCAATCGCTGAGAGGCCGACCGCGTGAGGAAAGACAAACGTCCTCCCCGAGGGGGGGGCGTTGGTCGATAGGAGGGTACCCCAAATAGGGGGTATTCCGTCGGGCCGACCACTGATGACAAGTAACCCTGCTCCGGTGGTCGGCCCAACGACGAAGGCGACGTGCACGTGGGGTGGGTTGCGGGTGTACGTGCTTACGCCCGTCTGTCGCCCCGGACGAAAAAGAAAAGAATAAATTTTATATAAATTTTATTTTAATTAATTTAGAAATAATATTTTATCACGTCCAACGAAAGCATAATTAGGAGAATCACTAAATTTTTAAATTACCGTTGGAAGCTACAGAAAGGATTACGTGAAGTTCACATAATTATGAAATAACTAGCAACCCGCCCTCGCTTCGCGTCGGTTATAGCTTATAGTCGTTTTACCCGCGTAGTTCCCGTTCTTGTGGGAATACCGGGATAAAATATAGCCTAGTTTACGCCCTGATATTATAGCTTTCCATTTGTGAAAGAATTTTTGAAATCAGTCCAACCGTTTTGAAGATTACCCGGAACAAACAGACAGATAGACAGACAAAAATTTTTTAATTGCTATTTTAGGCATAGGTGTCGTGCAAATAACCGTGTGAGCATGAAAAAAGCCTATTATTTTGACATTACAAACAGACACTCCAATTTTATTTATTGGTATAGATGTAGAACAAAACTACAAACATGTAATTTTTGTTGTTTGTCTTTTAGTTTCCTTAATTTTTTATACTTTGACTACCAATTTCAGAATACTTCGGATTTTTTTTTTATTGCAAACCGTGGCAAACGAGCAAACAGTACACCTTATGGTAAGTGTTGCTGCCGTTCGTGGACCCTTGCAAGGCCGCTGTCTACCGCGAAGAAAGTGAAGGGAGTGTGAATGCATGCAATGAGGTTCGGTGATACTAAAAGCATCACCAAAACCCATCACAGGCAAACATCCTCACAAAGTTGGGCTTCCGGCTCTCTCGCTCACCGAACGAAGCGCAGTAACTAATTGCTACTACTCAGACGTCGATTTTCTGCTCAGTGTGGTACTACCCCGGACGGACCAGCCCGCGGCTGTAGACATATAACTGTCGACAGTGTGGTCCTACCCCTCCTATAGAAATCTCAAGAATCTCTAGAAATATTGTAAATCAAAACATCGATTAGTAAATCGGCCCGACCCAATTTTAGGATGGCCATACCAAGCTGGTCAGACGTGTTGGTATAGGCTTTTACTTCGAGACATTGTAAATGCCGGAGTAAGAATACAATTCACCACCCACTCTCTTGCCCGTCGGTCTCGTAAAAGACGACTAAGGGATATAATAATAATTTTTTTTTTGTTGTGACTAATCTCACCACACATTCCCGCCATTGTAACTCCTGTAAGCCAGGATCCACAATGGTCTACATAGATCACACCGAAGTTTGACCATCAGGCCGTTCCAGGAAATGATTTTAATTGTCTTAAGACTCGCAATAAATTTAATTAGAATAAAAATTAAACAGGTGGACTGACAACATTCTTAAAGTCGCAGGGAACCATTGGATGCAAGTGGCGAAGGACCGTTCCGAGTGGCATTCTCGTGGAAAGACCTATGGTCCAGCACTGGACGTCTGTAGGCTGATGGATGGATGGATGGAAACAGGAGGAGTTGGAAGAGATTGATTCCACTTCTATATATTCTTCTTCTATAATAAGCATATAACATCCATGGAAGAGAAGGAAAACCAGTAACAACAACTTATAACAACACCAGGCCAGCGTGGTTTAGTGGGTCAATTTCCCTCCCATAGTGGAGGAGGCCCGAGCCCAACAATACGACTGCCGCCGAGGGCGGTGTTGTTTCCCTGAGGGAGCTCACCGCCTGGCGCGTCAACGCCCGCCGAAACGTCATCGCCCGTTGGGCAGACCGGCTGGAGAGGCCTCGATACGGTGTTTGGACCGTGGAGGCCTTCCGGTCGGTGCTAATGCAGTGGTTGGAAAGGCGACACGGGGTGCTCTCCTTCCGACTCGTACAGGTCTTGACGGGGCATGGATGCTTCAGCAAGTACCTGTACAGGGCCGCTAGGAAGGAGAGAACTCCGTCCTGCCACCACTGCCATTGCGACGAGGACACGGCGCAGCATACGCTCGAGGTCTGTGCCGCTTGGGCAGAGCCGCGTCGTGAACTCGTCGCAATCATCGGTGCCGACCTGACGCTGCTGACCATCGCTAGGGAGATGCTCGGCAGCATCAGGAATTGGGACGCGGTCGCAGCCTTCTGCGAGGCAATTATCTCACAGAAGGAGGCGGCGGGTCGCGAGCACGAGGAGCACAGCCTCGATGATGCGACCCGCTGCCGACGACTGGGGCGGCGCAGGCGGGATTACCTGCGTGCAATGCCGCCCTAGCCGAGGCCGCGGGTGACGTGACCAGGGATTAGTCCGTCACCCGCCGAGAGGCCGACCGCGTGAGGAAAGACCGACGTCCTCCCCGAGGGGGGGATGTCGATCGATGGGAGGGTACCCCGAGTAGGGGGTATTCCGTCGGGCCGACCACTGATGGCAAGTAACCCTGCTCCAGTGGTCGGCCCAACGACGAAGGCGACGTGGTGTTCGGGTGGGTTGCGGGTGTTGCGTGCTTAAGCCCCTCTGTCGCCCCGGACGGAGTGGTGCGGAATCGCGCCGACCGCAGCTCACCCCAAAAAAAAAAAAAAAAGAAAAGCCCAACAATGGGACGTGTTTGGGGCAGTAATATTAATGATGATTAATAAATTATTTTGTCTTTAGCTCATTTTAACTAGGTGGCGCTTTATAGTGGTATATAAAATAAAAAAAAATATTAAACGTACATACAGAAACTACAGACTTATATTATATATAGTATTATTGATTATAAGAAGCAGTTCATTGCGTAAACCTGCTTAGGATTTATTAAAGCTGATCGTAAATACGATAGTAGAGATGGGCATTTAATATTTATGACTCCGTATGGTTACGGAGTAAGAATACGTTTAACTATCCCCTCTTGCCCGCGGATGTCGTAAAAGATGACTAAGGGATATAATATGCACATAACAACAAAAGGAAAACTCGAAATAAAACCCTGTACCAACATGGTACAGTAGGTCAAATTCCCTCCCATTGTGGAGGAGGTCTGAGCCCAACAGTGGGACGTACGTGAGCTGCGATGATGATGATCTGGCTACGGAGTAAGAATACGTTTAACCACCCTCTTCTCTTGGCCGTGGGTGTCGTAAAAGACAAAGAAGGGATATATGCAGTTAATATAGATGCAAGAGAAGGAAAACTCGATTTAAAACCCTATTCCACATATCACCATCGTGGAATAGTAGGTAGGTTTACCTTCTAACAACACACATTATGTCAACTGGTGTATTGCATACTTTTATGAATTGAATTATTCACTGAATTATCATTATAAAAAGATGGAGTGGAGTTTTTTTATTTTATTTTGTTTATTAGGAAGACCAACAGCTAATAAGAACATTATAAGTTGAACAAATAAAAACTAAAAATAGGTCTCCACGCTTATGCAGCAATGCAAAAACAAGTGACCTGATTATCATCTCAGCCCCTATATGTCCCACTGCTGGGCTCGGGTCTCCTCCATAATGGAAGGGTAATTGACCTACTATACCACGCTGGTCAGACGTGTTGGTATAGGGTTTTATTTCGAGTTTTCCTTCTCTCGCATAGATGTTATATGCGTTTTATATCCCTTAGTCGTCTCGTACGATCACCCACGGGTAAGATAGGGGGTGGTGAATTATATTCTTACTCCGTCACCACACGGAAAGACCTGATTATATTATAAGATAATAGGCAAACAAAAGTTTATAAAATATAAACAAAAATGGGAAAGTAATATTAAACATATTTTTGAAAAAATTTCAAACTAAGCATCCCTCTTATGGGTTCCACCTGAGTTACAAATAAGTAAAATTTTAATGTTTTTTTTTGATGATTCAAATAGTTGCCCGCTCGCCACAGAAATGCATTTTGACGATAGTTGGTGGGCGCTGGTGGAAGATGGATTGGCGTATAGCGTCTAACAGATTTTGTTGGTATATTAAATTGTTTAGTATTTAAATTTTATAGTAAAAATATAGTATATTATTCAAATTCAATATTCACTTAAATTACATACTATAATAAGCATATTGATCTATAATAAATGCACAATTTATTTAAGGTACTTAATTGGATAAGGATTAATGCTGTATTGTATAAAATCACTTAGTAAATAATCATTTTTTAGTAGAGGATAAAAAATGGTTATGGTGGGTTATCCCTAAGAGATAGACATATGCCATCGTGGACTTTTTTGTTGAACTTTTTAAGATGGATAATACTGTAGTACATTATTTTGGTCTATCTCGTAGGGTTCAGCCAACGTTTGCAATATAAGCGCAAAAACGTGCTTATTTACGACATCACATTAGAAACCTCTAAATTAATCAGCGTTTCTCTACTATATTATGCATGTATTATACATATAAACCTTCCTTAAGAATCATTCTATTTATTAAAAAAAACTGCATCAAAATCCGTTGCGTAGTTTTAAAGATCTAAGCATACATAGGGACAGACAGACGGCGGATAGCGACTTTGTTTTATACTATGTAATGTAATGATAGAAAAACATAAAAATTGTGTCTCAACTACTCTTATTAATCTTTTAAAAAGAATCAACAGCTAGTTTCCAAAAATTCAACGTTATTGTTATGCTGTAAATATTCAAGTTCAATAACAATTTCTCAACGTGGAACGTTTGTTGCAAAACATTTTGAAAATCGCGCTCTTTAGGTCATTCATCCGCCCCGTCGGATGTTACATTAAACTTTGGCGCTGCGGTCACTCGAAATCGAGATCTCAGGCCAACAATCTACACCCTTAATTGAAAATCACAATTTTTTCGATAAATTAATATTTATTTGCACTTGATAATTCCAATATTTTTTTACTTAAATTTTTTACATAAAAGTCAGTTAGGTCTAACAAATGTCTCCGTCGCTGGCACGACCCTATGGAGGCGATATGCCTGCAAAATGTGGACTAATACGACATGATCCTCAGATTGTTAAATCTAAGATATGCTGCTATGGATACAGAGTAGGGTGGCAATCTTACTGATATTAAATGGAAATGTTTTTTTTAATAATAAAGCTGAAAAACGTTCTTCGTATGGTGACGGAGTGTAATCTCACACACTACCCTGCCATTCACTACCCTGTCCGTGAATGTCGTAATAGACGACTAAAGGAAAATGCAAGTAACATTTATTAAATAATATTTTAATATAGGTATATATAAATAATTAAGTAAAATTTAAATAAAATTATTACAAGGATTTTATAGCGTCACAAAAACGCGGGACACAAATTTGTAATGTGAGCGTAAACGTCAGAAATTATTACAGTATAGTTTTTTATTTATAGACTACCATATTTATAAATAAAATGCGTAAAACTTTCATACATAATAACAGTTAACACAATATAAAAATCTAATAAAAGATTTCATCGTCGGGCGTCGCGTAATTGTGTTCATTAACATCTCAAGCCACGAGTCAGACGTGTTGATATGTGGTTTTATTTCGAGTTTGTCTTCTTTTGCATAGCATATCTGCATATTATAATCCCTTAGTCATCTTTTACGACATCAACAGGCAAGCAGTGGTGAATTACATAATTACTCCGTATAGTAAAAAGTGGCAATAGAAAAAAAAATCGTATGGTGATGGCATAAGAATACAATTCACCACCATCTTGCCCGTGAGTGTAAAAAATTACTGAGGTATGTGATACGCATCTACATCTATATAAATGCATTGCAAATAATATTTCGAGTTTTCTTGAAAGAAAGAAAGAAACCTCGAAATAAAACCCTATACCAACTCGTCTGACCAACATGACATGGTAAGGTCAATTACCAACCTATTGTGGAGGAGACTAGAGCTAAATAGTGGGACATATAAGAGTCGCAATGATGAATGAATGAGAAAAATATATAAAAGGCCCAAGTTGGCTCCTGCTTGGTGATGGATTATGCATCACCAATACATTTCATTACATACATTTCCTGTGCGTGTCATCACCATGATAAGATTGTACGTAAATAACACTGCACAAATGGCGTAGTAGAATAACTTTGCATGAAGATCATGTCGTGAGTTCTTTGTGCGCTTCAGAAATAATTGTTTCAAGCTTTTTATTTTGAGCGGACTACGGTTTCATCAAAGGCCGTCTGTTTCGTTCATGGAGATGGAAGGGCAGTTCGAAGTCTCATAACCCACCGTATTCCCCGCTTCGTCACTGGGCAGACCACTGGTTGCAAATAATTGTTCCAAGCCTGTGTGTTATTTGTGTTCTTTAATTGTGTGTTTGTGAGTTGCTGTTTTACCGATGAGTACCATAAAAGGCGACAAAGGGATATAATATGCCTATAATATTTATTTACATATACGAAGGAAAATTCGAAGTAAACCTCTGTACCAACCCGCCTTACTAGCGTAGTATAGTAGGTCAGTTTCTTCACGACGGTGCCCGACGTTATGCGACGGTAATCGTAGTCCCCGAGGGAGGACGCCGTGAGCAGAGGGTACCCCACGTTGGGGTATTACGTCGGGCCGACCACTGACAATAAGGAACTATGCGCTGGTGGTCAGCCCAACGACGAAGGCGACATGCTACGGGTGGATCATGGTTAAAATTGAAAATTCTTTTAGTGTTGGAGCGGACTACTACTATTAGAAACGGAATGTCAGTAAAAAATGTTGCAAAAATCGGACGAGTTTATTCATTATGAGAGATTCCGCCTCAGGTTTTGCGGGGCTCCGATACATGGTTACGACCCACTCCCTTTCTTTCCCTTATGACGCAGACGAAATGCGCGAGACGAAACTATTATTAAAAAAAAAAAACAAATATATCCACACAAAAGTGTTTTCACTTGAATATATTAGAAAATAAATTATTCAAAATCCTGTACAAGACAGAGATACATGTCCACCCTAAGTATTCACCATTCAATGCGATTGCGCATCCGAGCGGAGCGTTCGAAATTCAAAAATTCAAATCAGTCTCCGTCAGTCTCTTGTCGAGTGCACACGTCTGTCAAAATTAACATACACGTTTTGTATGTAAAAGATCCATACATTTGCGTCTAATATTTTTTTTATTATTATTTCTATCTTATTTTACTGTATAAAACTTACGTTTTCTGGCTAACGATGTCGTTTTACCATTTTAGTGGGTTACATGCCATCTTCGGAGAGGTTCGTGACCCAAAGAGATGGGCCTGCATGTGTTCAGTTTTATTTTGAATTTTAATAATGGCAACACTTTGCGAGAATGGAGATGCATTTCAAAATTCTAAACTTTTACATTCAATTTCAAATTTGATTATATTTCCACTTCATTTGCGTAAATATTTTTTCAATTTTCTTAAACAAACTTTAGAAATATCAACAAATTTTTTTCACATTTCACATTTTACAATTCACCACTCCGTCTTCTCTTACCCGACGGTATCGTAAACGACGACTAAGGGATATAATATGCAGATAACATAACCAATACACCTGACCAGCGTGGTATAGCAGGTCCATTTTGCCTCCTATTATGGAGGAAGCCCGAGCTCAATAGTGGGACTTAAATGGGCTGAGATTATGATGATGATAATATTCTCATTCTCTTCTCTTGTGATAACGGATTTAAAATACAATGTCACCAAAGGAGCCGTAGAGTCGTAAATACCGGCTAAGTGCAAATCGGAGTCACGCACGAAGGGTTCCGTACCATTATCTATAAAAAATGCAAAAAAAAATGCGTTTGTTGTATGGAACCTTAAATATTTGTTTTATTTTGTTTTTAGTATTTGTTGTTATAACGGCAACAGAAATACATAATTTGTAAAAAAATTCAACTGTCTAGCTATTTTTTTTTTATTGCCGACGGTGGCAAACGAGCAAGCAGCACACCTGATGGTAAGTGAAACTGCTGCACATGGACCTTTGCAATACCAGGGGCATAGCTAGGCCGCTGCCTACCGTGAAGGAAATACTCTTCTTAAACCTCGTTTAAAGAAGGACATGTCATAGCGCTCGGGAAACACAGCAGCAGGTAGTTCATTCCAGAGCTTGCACGTACGTGGGAGAAATGATCGCTGGAAACGTACAGTTGAAGACCATAACGTTTCCAGGTGAAATGGATGAACCCTGCTAAGATGTCGAGTGGTACGTTGGTAGAAGTCAAACAGTTTCTCGGAGCACTCCCCGTGAAAGAGTCGGTAGAGTACACAGAGTGACCCAAAATCTCTCCGCTGCTCCAGCGACTCCAATCTGTCCGTAAGTGGTTCTTGAGCCTGGTGACAGACAGACGGACGGACAGACAGCGAAGTCTTAGTAATAGGGTCCCTTTTTTACCTTTTGGGTACGGAACCTTAAAAACTAATTAAGTATCACCAGTGAAGTGAGCAAGATCTTCTCATCCAACATATCTCAGTATCTAAAAACACAAGTCTACGAAGTCTACGGCCAGCATATGCGGTAATCCCTAGAAGAATAGGTGTAACTGACAAAGCACGAAGAATTAACACGCTGAAGTGGCAATGGGCAAGACACATCACTCAACGAACTGACAACCGCTGAGAAAGAAAGATTCTCGAGTGGCGACGACGCATCGGACGATGCAGTGTAAAACGATTAGGTGGATCGATGGCCTGGTGAAAGTTGCTAAACGTCATTGAATGCAGGTGGCTCAGGACCTTGTGGTGAATATCTTGATATCCACAAGTAAGATAGGGAGTGGTGGATTGTATTCTTACTCCGTCACCACCACCTTAGCCTTTAAAAAAAAAATTAACGTCAGACCGAAAAGCCTTTGTCTCAATTTAGTCTAAATTTAAATATACAATTTGTTAAATATATTCCAGTTACTAACACCTTCCACTCCAAAGGTTCGTTCCTTACATGGTATCGCCACGAACTATAGATCATTGAGTTTAATCCTTGCATCGAAGCAGTTCGTGACTGATTTGTAAGACAGAATGAAATACAACTTCAACCATCTGAATATATAAACTATATTATTTATTTTTATTTACGGACCTTTTTCACTAGAACTTACAAAATAAAATCAGTGATTTCTGTTATAATAGAGTTATATTCGATGTCTCTGACGATATTACTGTGATAATTAGTCGGAATTACACTTACTATCATAGAGCGTGGCGAAGCCTCGCCACGGCACTTCGACACTTCGCTTTACGTCACGCTAACGATCTGGTTTACCCTCACCTATAGATCTCTGGCATCAAAAATATGTTTATTCCCCAATAAGGGACTAGGTAGTAAAATCTGTCACCCACTTTTCCGTGCGTGGGTTTGATTCCCACGCAAGAGAATAAATTCTTGGTGTAATCCACTAGTTGCTTTTCTTCATCTGGGTGTAGTTTGATAAATCAATCAAATCAAATCACTATATATTTGGGTTCGAGCCTTCTTACAATAAGAAGAAAATTGACTTTGCTATACCATGCTGGTCAGACACATTGGTGTAGGGTTTTATTTCGAGTTTTCAATCTCTTGTACAGATGTTATATGCGCATGATATCCCTTAGTCATCTTTTACGACATCCACAGGCAAGATAGTGAGTGGTGAACTGTATTCTTACTCCGTCACCACATGAAAAATTTGCCAAGCTGTCCATTCCGCCCGGAGTGACGAAAGGACGTCGCGTAACCCCATAATCCACCGTGTACCCTCTCTTTAGCCATTGGGTCGACCACCGTGATGAAGTTCTTTGCCGTCTGTGGCCAGCGCGAATATTTATTTATTAAATTACCAATTACAGCTATTATTACAGGTTTCCCCAATGCAATAGTGTAAGTCCACAAAAACCATTAGGTAATAACATTATCTGTTAATGTCAACATAATAATTACATACACAATTAATTAATTTATACATTTTATATTGTACGTAAGTTAAAAATATTATAATCTCAAATTATAAAATCTATGCTAAAATAGGATATTATTAAATTAACAACGATAGTCATTGTATAAAATTATACATTACTAGTAACCCGCCCTCGCTTCGCTTCGGTTTCAATCGCTTAAACCCGCATAGTTCCCGTTCCTGTGGGAATACCGGGATAAAATATATGTTACTCCCTGATATTATAGCTTTCCATTGGTGAAAGAATTTTTGAAATCGGTTCAGTGGTTTAAGCGTGAAAGCGTTACAAACAAACAAACATCCTTACTTTCGCATTTATAATATTAGTATGGATTATAGCATATTTCAAATAACATTGCTCTTTTGAATTCTACAATTGAACAAACGAATAGATCAATTTTGTCGGCCAGCCGATTCATTGTTTGTAGCGTTCGCGTTAAGGGTGCCATAGTCAAAAGGTTGGTTCTAGCTTTTGGCACTTTGAATAACTGTGGCCGACGACGCCGTGCAAGGTTTTCATCTGGTACACAAAGTCCCATCAACCACAGTTTATCCGGATTAAAGATCCTGCCCTGGAATACTCTCATCATAAGACGCGAGAGCCAAATCCCTTCTTGTTTCCAATTTATTGTATCCAACCATGCCCAGTACGAACAGGGTTGGATACATCAACGGATAGAAAGGATAAACACCATATAATCTAAAATATATGTACCGTGTGAATTTGTTTTGAATGCGCTCTAACATTTGATTGTATTTGGCTTCATGCGGTGCCCACACGCCGGCGTTGAATTCTAGTTGGCTTCGTACAAAGGTGTCTTACAACACAGATATGGCATTTAAATTAGTGAATTCACTAGCTCGTCGTAATACAAATCCTAATTTCCTGTAAGCTTTTTTACAAAGATTTGTTATGTGATCTTTGAACGTTAAATCTGCGTTCATACGGACCCCTAGATCTGTGATCGTACTCACGCGCTTCAGTATTTCAGTATCGATCTTATAAGTGAAATGTAGTGGGGTCTTTGCCCTACTAAATGATATCACCGAGCATTTATTGATATTAAACTGCAATTTATTCTTTTGGCTCCACTCGACCACTCTATTCACGTCTTCTTGCAAGCGCTGGCAGTCATTTCTGTCTTTCACTGCTAACAATAATTTGAGGTCGTCCGCAAAGACCAAACAGTGGGTTTCTTGGACGACACTCGGTAAGTCGTTTATCATAATAATGAACTCTAATGGGCCAAGGTTTGAACCCCGACTCACGCCTGTTCTTGTGAAATATTCCTCAGATTTGAATCCAGCATATTCCACGTACTTTTCTGGAGCATCCAACGGCCGCCAACTTAGAAAGTAATATGTCATTGTCCACTAGATCGAACACTTTTTTAAAGTCGAAGTAAGCTGCGTCGACTTGCACCTGCGCGTCCACGTGAGGGACAAGGTAACCCATGGCATCAAGCAAGTTGCTATTAGTGCTGCGTGTCTGTCTAAAGCCATGCTGGGCCTCAGACAGTTGAGCAGATATCTGTGCCTGAATACTTTTCTGTATAGCTGCTTCGAACACTTTCGCAAGTGCCGAGAGGACCGCTATAGGTCTGAAACCATTTACTTCAGTACCGGAACCTTTAGGTACTGGTACCACGTGCGTTGTTTTCCAATATTCTGGAAAATAGGCCGCATTTAAACATAGATTATACAAGTGCAAAAGGGTCCTCGCTAGCACTATGCGACAATCTCTCACATCATATGCTGGAATACCATCAGATCCCGCCGAGTGTTTAGGTTTTATCCGTGTGAGTGCCGCTTGCACTTCGGATAGCGTAAGACATGGAACATGGATACGTGCAGTGCTCGCCGTCCTAACAGAGGTCGATGAACGGCCCAGGGATTAGTCTGCCACCTATAGAAAAGCTGATCGCGTGTGGGCAACGCATCTTCAACACTAACGATTTTGTTGATGGGGAAGGATAACCCGAGCTGGCCATTAACTTGAAGGAATCAGTACCTATGGCCACTCCCATGATGATGGAAAGGGTATTTTCTTCCAATAGATAATGGGGCCACATGCCGCCCGTCACTCCTGAGGGTACAGGTGGATGATGTCCAGACCATAAGCTGTCCAAAAATATTTTTTATTGGTAATAATGAACATCAGTATCTTTAAAACTATAGTAGACAGTGTTTATTCATCATTGCATCATTTCAGCTCATACATGACCTACTCTTGGGCTCGAGCCTTCTCCACAATTGTAGGAAAATTGACCTACTATACCAAGCCTACACGTCTGGTGTAGGCTTTCAAGTTTTCTTTCTCTGGTATAGATATTACATTCATGGTTTAGTCTTCTAATGTTTGCGCGAATATTACACATCTATACTAATATAAGCTGACCCGGCGAACTTCGTACCGCCATAATTTTTTTCGTAAATATATTTTCTAAATTTCTGAACATAGCTAGAGACTATGTCTCTGGAAGAACGATTACAGCTTTGTCCGGAATGATTCGACCGTCTTGATCACGGCATTATTAATGATGATTCAAAGAGAATACAAATGACTGATTATTGATATCTGACAAAATTATAATTATCAAATTTTCAACCATATTTAACTATAGACAAAACTACGTTTAGCTGTCATTTACGTTTTGTTATAACATATCAAATGCGTTTTTGTTATACTACGTTTCTTTGACATTTTATCGAACGGGAAATGGGAACACGATCGAACGGGATGAAAAGTATCCTATGTCCGTCTCCTGGTTCTAAGCTACCTCCCCACCAATTTTCAGCCACATCGGTACAGCCACTCTTTTGAGTTATAAATAGTGTAACTAACACGACATTCTTTTATATATATATATATATATATATATATATATATATATATATAGATTATAAAGAGGAAAAGTTTGTATGTGTGTATGTTTGTAATGAATAAGCTCAAAAACTACCTGTGCTGATTTCAAAAATTATTTCACCAATGGAACGCTATAATACCAGGGAGTAATATAGGCTATATTTTATTCCGATATTTCCATGGGAACGGGAACTACGCGGGTAAGGCGACTGAAATCGAAGCGAAGCGAGGGCTGGTTGCTAGTTGTAAATAAAACAATTTAATAGCTTTGTTTACAACCCCACGACTTGTACGACACTAAAGACGACTACGTTTATAGCGTTAATAGATTTGTTTACAACCTCACGACTTGTACGACACTAAAGACGACTACGTTTATAGCGTTAATAGATTTGTTTACAACCTCACGACTTGTACGATACTAAAGACGACTACGTTTATAGCGTTAATAGCTTTGTTTACAACCTCACGACTTGTACGACACTAAAGACGACTACGTTTATAGCGTTAATAGCTTTGTTTACAACCTCACGACTTGTACGACACTAAAGACGACTACGTTTATAGCGTTCATAGCTTTGTTTACAACCTCACGACTTGTACGACACTAAAGACGACTACGTTTATAGCGTTAATAGATTTGCTCACAACCTCACAACTTGTACGACACTAAAGACGACTACGTTTATAGCGTTAATAGATTTGTTTACAACCTCACGACTTGTACGACACTAAAGACCTTACGTTTTTTACTACACCCACAGAGGGTGATAAATTGTATTCTTACTACGTCACCACACAAAAGATAGTGTGTAGACGGTAGTGTAGTGTGTAATTCCCTTTAAACTCAACATTAAAAGCGTTTCTATAGTTTCAGAATACTTGAATAACTTTAACGTTCGTGAGAGAGTTGTCTTTATCTTTAAAAATGTCGCTTTAATACATGCTATCCGTTCAGGTCAGTCTCGTTTATCCGTTTGTGAACTTTGAAATGTGTGAAAATTTTAAATGATATTTATACAAACAAATAAAATCGAAGCGTCTATTTGTAATGTCAAAATACTGGGCATTTTTCATGCTCACACGGTTATTTAGACGACACCTATGCCTAAAAACCAGTTCAAATTTTTTTGTCCGTCTCTTTGCTTGAGGTAATCTTCAAAAAATCTTTCCGTGTGGTGCCGGAGTAAGAATACAATTCACCACTCCATATCTTGACCGTGGATATCATAAAAGACGACTAAAGGATATAATATGCACATAACATCTGTGTAAGAGAAGGAAAACTCGAAATAAAACCCTCTACCAACATGTCTGACCAGCATGGTATAGTAGGTCAAATTCCCTCCCATTGTGGAGGAGGCCCGAGCCCAACAGTGATAATGATGAATCTTCAAAACGGTTGAACCTATTTTGATAATATTATTTATCCCGGTATTCCCACGGGAACGGGCATTATGCGGATAGGTGACTGATACCAAAGCGAAGCGAGGACGTGTTGCTAGTTAATAATAATGATATTTATTTTTATTAATTTGCCGTGTGTTGACGGAGTAAGAATACAATTCACCAGCCCCTTTCTTGCCCGAGGCTGTAGTAGAAATCGAATAAGGGATTATAGCGTCTATGCAAGAGAAGTAAAACCGTTTACTAACTGGTCTGACCAACGTGTTATGCTGACCAATTGTTGGTCAATTTCCCTCCTTTTGTGGAGAAGGATCGAAACTAACAGTGGGACGTGTATGGAATTAAATAATGATAAAAAGAGGATTGTTAGATATTATACTACAATATTATTACAAAGGGAATGTTGTGGTATGAATGTTGATGTAGTGACAAGGATTGAGAAAGGTATGTTAAGCTGGTTTGGTCATGTAGAGAGAATTAATGAAAGGAGACTAACAAAAATTTATAAGGCGAATGTGTAAGGAAGTTTTGGAAGGGAAAGACGAAGGCGGATATTTCACGATCAAATCAAGAACGTTCTTAATAAAGGCCAGGTTTAAAGTACACTAAACTGAATAATATCCATGAAGAGATTAATGAATGTGGAGGAGGTGAAAGTAATATCTCAAGATCGTAGCAAATGAATGGAAGAGGTCTCTGCCTACTTCTATGGGAAAGAGGCGTGAATATATGTATGTATTATTACAAATTGTGAGACCTAATTTTCAGACCAATGAAATTATGAGCGAGATTTTTACATTGTTACAATTTTTAAAATTTAAATTTTTCGGTTTAAAACTTTTGATTCGGGTAAATCTACAAAGAAATATAATAAAACATCATTTCTGAAACAGACTTTCAATCTGTACGTCAATGAGGATTAACAAGACAATTAATTTAAAAAAAAATACAGCTCTTGGAGTGGTGATTTGTATTCTTAATCTGTCACCACACGGAATATAGGGTAGCGCGGCCGAAATCTAAACGAAACAAGCTCTGTATTTGATTTAATATTTGCTCTAAAGCATTAAATATTTTCTTCGTTATTATTTCCTTTCAATACTCTTGTGCTTGTATTTATTATTTTAACAGCCACTCAAATACACCTACTTATCAATCTACCCCTAAAATGTTCAACGTTACAGTTGTTTTAATAATTCGTCGACTATTCGCTATAATAACATAGCCGCAACGAGCTTACCAAGTAATAATATTTACACCGATTCTAGGGTAATATTTGCACCATTTTGTGGTAAATTCAACATTAACTTTTGAGCGATACTAGAAGTTTTACGTTTGTTCTGTTAAGTAAATAAAGATTTTAATTATGTGCTTAGGTTTTCCTTGTTCAGTTACAGTAAATTCTAATTTTATTTAAATATCTAAGAATGGTTAGGGTTATATGTATTATTTTTTTTTATTGCAAACGGTGGCAAACGAGCAAACAGTACACCTGATGGTAAGTGTTGCTACCGCTCATAGACTTTTGCAAGGCCGCTGTCTATCGCGAAGAAAGTGAAGCGAGTGTGAATGCGAGCAATGAGGTTTGGTGATATTAAAGACATCACTGAAACCCACCACGTGTAAACACCCTCAGAGATTTGGGCTTCCAGCTCTCTCGCTCACCAAACGAAGCGCAGTAACAAATTGCTACTACTCGGACATCGATTTTCTGTGTGTGGTACTACCCCGGACGGACCGTCACGCGGCTGTAGACAGGCAACTATCAACAGTGTGATCCTGCAACTATTCTACCTACCACTATAATTATTATTATATGATATTATAAGAATATAATTTAATCTTTTCCGTGTGGCGACCGACGGGGTAAGAATACAATTGTAGCCACACCTTGCTTGCCCATCGATGTAGTAAGAATCGGGTAAGGGATCACCAAGAAACCGGGCAACACCTCTCTCCTGAACAATATGTAACATCTCACCGCGATCAACCCGCCTCCCAAGAGTTGTGATTACGTTATTATCCCCTCATATGGTGGACAAAAAGCAAATGGAGGCCATCCTACGAGTTAATATTTTTGAATATCATCATCATCATTCTGCTCTTATCACTTGGAGTCAGCTCATTATATACTTTTCTTTCATAGTACATATTGCAAAAGTTATTGGCAATAGTTTTATGACCAGCCGCCTACCTGACGCCAACTCTTATTAGAAATATATTTATTTACCAAACGGCATCAGGTACATCCACATCAGTGTAAAGTTTTTAGTCGTCTTTTACAATGCTCAAGAGCAATGTAATGGTTGGTAGTATTAGCCGCTACAATACGATTTTCTAAGTAATACTTCCTAATTGTAAAACTTTAACTGTAAAATAATTCCTTCATCATTTTCATCATTTCAGCTGATATATGGTCCACTGCTGGGCTCGAGCCTTCTTCATAATAGAAGAGAAATTAACCTTATATATCATACTAATCAGACAGATTGGTATAGGGCTTAGAATAATAACGTATAGAAGGATAGTGTCGATACTTCGAGCGATGAAAAATATGAAGCCAAAAATACCACGCGCAGACGATTACACACGTACACACGCACACCACTATACAAATTATGAAATCAAATTTTGTTTTTATTAACATAAATCGTCGAAATACCTCTATTTATTTTTTAAGAGTTGCGTACGTACGTGCCGTACAGTGACCTTGTACATTACGGAACGGTGCCGGCGTAAGCTTCATTAGGCTCCAATTAAAATGCTTCATTTTTGTGCGCGGACTTACCTTCTATACGTTATTATTCTAAGTTATAGGGTTATTTTTTTCGAGTTTTTCTTCTATTACATAGATGTCATATGCGTAATATATCCCTTAGTCGTCTTTTATGACATCCACGGGTATGAGCGTGGTGAATTGTATTCTTACTCCGTCACCACACCGATAATTTCTTATTATAAAATATTTCTTAATTATAACATCATCATAACTCATATGCATCCCACTACAAGGATCGCGCCTCCTCCAGCCATTGGTAAGGAAATTAACCTACCACGCTGGTGAAGGGGATTGGTATACAGCTTTTTTTTATTTTCTTCCCTTGCATAGTTGTTAAATGCAGAAGACATGCATTATAACATGTCTAAGTAATAATTGCCAAATATAAATAATACGTAATTATATAAATGCATTTTTATATGTACAAGTGTAAATTTAGTTTTATATATAGTCAACCCAGATAAAAGCTACCAAACCTTTCGACTGCAAAGTGCAATGAAAGTAAACAGGGTATGATAAGGGGGGGGGGAGAAGAATGGGAGCGAGTAGGTACATTAGATTCACTCAGCAATCATAATATTGGAAATGCGTATTATGGACAATATTTTTAAGAAGCAAACTTGTTTGAAATGCTTTATTTAAGAGGTTATGATTTAACTAAAATATTATTTCTATCTAGGAAATAAAATGTATTTTTTGAAAATATGTGTCATGTTTTTTTTGTGGTGGTAGGCTATAGTCTGGTCGTCGTCGAGACGTCCTCCCCGAGGGGGGGGACGTCGGTCGATGGGAGGGTACCCCGGGTAGGGGGTATTCCGTCGGGCCGGCCACTGATGACAAGTAACCCTGCTCCAGTGGTTGGCCCAACGACGAAGGCGACGTGGTATTCGGGTGGGTTGCGGGAGTTGCGTGCTTAAGCCCCTCTGTCGCCCCAGACGGAGTGGTGCGGAGGCGGGCCGATCGCAGCCCACTACAAAAAAAATAAACAAAAAAAAATAAAGGCTATAGTCTGGTGTCCAGAAACCTGATTTACTTCATCATTCATCACAGCTCATATACGTCCCACTGCTGGGCTCGAACCTCCTCCACAATAGGAAGGAAACTAACCTTACTATGCCATGCTGTTCAGACATGTTGGTATAGGGTTTTGTTTCAAGTTTTTCTTCTCTTGCATAGATATTATATGCATATTATATCGCTTAGTCGTCTTTTACAATATCCACGGGCAAGATAGAGAGTGGCAAGATAGAGAGTGGTGAATTGTATTCTTACTCCGTTACCACATGGATCTATGATTTAACTGAAGTCTTCAACCGATTGTTTCGAACATAAGTAGCTATATAGGCAGGTCTCCATGTCTGTGCGTCGCGATATTCGCCGATTTAATACGCTTCGTATTAAAGAAGCGACAGAGCTGAACCTGAGCCTGTTTATTGGGCAAAACCTAAGGGAAGGCTAAGCTGAAAAGCAATGCCGGCACTGTTATTTCATCCCAAAGTGAGATTATACGGTTACGGTCTTGGGAGAGGGTTATATGGACAGTTACATAAATCATCCCGAAATCCTGTTGTCAGCTTGGTCCAAGATCCCAGATCGCTAGCTAACTCGGCACTATACAGAAGAAATCCCGGGCATCAGTTTGTACGAGATCAAACTGGCTCTAAAACAATTACGTAACGGTAAGGTACCGGAAGATGACGAAATCACGGCAGAGCTCCTAAAGGCAGGCGGCAAGGCGGTCTTAAAAGCCCTTCAACAGCTATTTAGTTCCTGAAGTGGCAATGGGCAGGTGACATCGCTCGATCAACCGACAACCGCTGGGGAGAAAAGTTTCTCCAGTGGCGACCACGTATCGGATGACGCAGTGTAGGACCCTCCCCTACTAGGTGGACCAACGACATGGTGAACGTTGCTGGGCATCTTTGGATGCAGCCGGCACAGGACCATACTCTGTGGCGTAGTATAAGTGAGCCCTACATCCAGCAGTGGACGGTCATAGGCTGAAATAATGAGATATATATATACATATATACACCAGCATTATATCCTACCTAATATTACGTAAATTAATATAAACTACAAATAAACATTGATTTTATATTATAATGGTAATTAAACCGACACTGAGGTATAATAAACGAAATCACTGAGCGCAAAAGTTCAACAGAAATATGATTCGTATGTTTAATTATCAAAATATAGCATCGAGACCGTTAGTGATGGGATATTACTAAAAAGATATTCTATCGATAGTCTAGAACTGCTTTTATTATCATCCTCCTGCTCTCATCCCAATTATTTGGAGTCAACACGTCTTTTTGTCTTCCAGTCTTGACATCGACGACATGTCGTGCGAAATCGTAGAAGACATGTCTTCTAGTGAATGTAGTTAATTGTTAACTATGCATATTTTCACAATTTCTATGCATAAAATCAGTTTATTTTTTTGTAGTTCATTTGTTTCGGGTAATATTCAACGCAGCTTGACCGATATTGATAATATTTTACCAACAACTAGCTGTGTATATAAAGAATACTTTAGATTCATTGCTGTGTATATAAAGCTGTGTATATAAAGAATACTTCACATTCACACGGTTCAGAAACTACGTGGGTGAAATCACAGGCAATTTATAATTTTTACTAGGCTAAGGGTACGCACGTAAGTAGTACTTACCTACAATTTTGATACGAACAGTAAACAAAACAATCTTACCTATTTTAAGAATACTTTAAAATATCTCAGACATCTGATTAAATAATTCAGCAGTGACATCACTATAAGAATAAATTTGAAATAAAATTCTCGAATTTATTCCGTCAAACTATAGTAAATTAAGTCCCTTATAGGCTTATATATAGATATAACAGTATGTTTATTGCCTAAGAAAAAGAAATCAATAATAATAAAAAAATACAATATAGTATATAAATTATATAATGATATCTAATGTTTACGTGAGTATTACACATTATAAATGGATGAATTGGTCAGTTCGACTGTGACCATGAACGCTGGAAAGTGTCCGAAACTTCGGGCAATTCAAAATCCAATAGAAATGCGATAAAATCCGTAGTTTTATTTACAAGGTAAATTATGTTTAAAAAAATACGCATAACATAATATTAATAACAGAAATTTCATCGATATAATATTTCGCACCACTAAAATCTAATCGATATTGTTACTAAGGTAACAGACGTTGCGAGGCGTTCGCCGGGAATGGAACACACCTGACTGTTACTTGCAAAATTTTGTAAGCATTAATAGAAATCTTTGCTTTCAAATGAAAGGCAGGGTTCAGAACATTTGTATGAAGTATGAAACAGGAACAGGAGCAAAGGGATTTATACTATTATAATAATAGATGAAGAAAATGCAATATCATCAATGCTTTTTACCTTATCTTGGCTGATATACGTCCCACTGCTGGGCTCGAGCCTCCTCCAGGACGAGAGGGAAATTCACCTACTAAATCACACTAACGGTGACGGAGTAAGAATACAATTTACTACTCCCTATCTTGCCCGTAAAAGACGACTAAGGGATATAATATGTATATAACATCTATGCAAGAGAAGGTATACTCGAAATAAAACCCTATACCAACATGACCTGCATTAGTAGGTCAATTTCCCTCCTATTGGGTAGGAGGCTAGAAACCAACAGTGGGATGTTTATAAGTTAAGTTGAATATCGCACTGGTCAAACGGGTTGGTGTAAGGTTTTGGATGTATGCTGGATCGTTCAGTTGTCTTTTAAGACACCCACCAATAAAGCAGAGGGTGATGTATTGCATTCTTATTATGGCACTATACGGACAATGCTTTTTAATTAGAATGTCGTAAAATATTAATATAATAGTATTTTAAGTACAAAAAATAATGTTGTAGGTCCAATGACCCTATTGAAACATATTCTTTATAGACAACTATTTGGCTATGCCTCTAAATCTAAGGTCGAACTTTTTTATTATCAGGTGTACTGCCTCGTTTACATTAAAATGGGTAGAATATAGTTTTTGTCCTATATTTTTTATAATTTTCGCCCATTGTATTTTTTTTTTTATTGCCAACGGTGGCAAACGAGTAAGCAGCACACCTGATGGTAAGTTAAACTGCTGCACATGGACCTTTGCAATACTAGGGGCATAGCCAGGCCGCTGCCTACCGTGAAGGAAATACTCTTCTTAAACCTCGTTTAAAGAAGGACATGTCATAGCGCTCGGGAAACATAGCAGCAGGTAGTTCATTCCACAGCTTGCATTTACGTAGAGAAATGATCGCTGGATACGTACAGTTGAAGACCATAACGTTTCCAGGTGAAATGGATAAACCCTGCTAAGATGTCGAGTAGTACGTTGGTAGAAGTCAAACAGTTCCTCGGAGCACTCCCCTTGAAAGAGTCGGTAGAGTACACAGAGTGACGCAAAGTCTCTCTGCTGCTCCAGCGACTCCAATCTGTCCGTAAGGTTGGGATCCCTGACGATTCGAACAGCCTGTCTTTGCAGGGAGTGAAGTGTTTTGGGGTGTCCGGAATTAAATACCATCGGACGATCTCTCTAGCACCCCATAAAAGCGTGGAATGAGTCGCTGTAGTCTTAGTGCATATTCCAATCCGCAAATGACTGGTAAGTTTATCATTTCCACGTCTGTCACCTGCGGCGTATTGTGCGTAAATGCAAATGCATTACACAATACGCCCCATACGTACGCCCAATTACAGACAATATGTGGAAATCCACAAACTAAATAAAAATAAAATTTGTCTTAAACTCCGTTTACAGACCATAAAGCCTATTAATAGGCATGTTATTTTATGTAAGTTATGATAACGTCACAAGAAAAAATTGGTGAAAAATCGCATAATTTTATGAATTCCATTATTTGTACTTTATCATTGTTAATTATCATTGTTTTATATAATACAAAGGAGTTATTTGAAAATAACACTTTTTTTGTTATAAACTGACATTTATTTACGCTCGTTAATTACAATATTTTTGAAGAGAGATATATATGTCACAAACCGAACACTTAGGCCGATCTTGCCTCTCTATTACTATTCTGCGCTCTCACTTGCACGCTTAGCTCAGGCGGAACGTGACAATAAGCCATATTTTTTTGTACATGAACGGGTATATAAGGCGATCACGTTAAAAACGTTGGAACAAGGCAGCGTGAGACGGGTCGTCGCACAGAGCGGCTAACCTAAATGTCTACTAACCTATAGATACTAATAATTTGTGACGTCTCTTTCAGCCCACTCAAGAGAAGCCATTGTTACAAGACTGATCAACTGTCACTAATATTTGGTGTATTTTTTTTTTTTTTTCTCTCTCCACCTTGACATTGGCAGAATCACCGGTCATCGATGGAGTCATACTTCTAAAAAACTGAACTGAACTGAGCGGCTAACCGCGTGAGGGCGTCGCCTCGGGAGGGGCGTCGGGAAAGGGCGTAACCCGAAAGGGTCTCTCGCCAGGCTGACCATGGCCTTCAAGAAACCCGGTACCAGTGGTCGGCTCAATGGCAAAGAGGAAGAAATGTAATATGTTATGGGGCCGCGCGCCCCCCTTGCGGCACCCCATACGGAGTGGACGGCGTATATGTTGACCATAGCTCAAAGTCAATTGTCCTTTCATTCGTTTAACGACACTTGCATTATTTGTATAATTTAGCGCTGTAACAAATTAACTAATGGATATTAATGAATACCCCATCACTAAAATTCAAATCGATATGTCCGTTGCTAGGACCGCAGACGGCGGGACGTTAAACCTAGCTGTCTGTACTAGGCTATACCTACCCAAATGATTTAGTTATTTTATACTTGGATGTACTCTTGTAATACTCGAGGGTGCCGTAAAAGACGAGTAAGAGTTTTACATATGTAGATCTGGACCAACTGCATCTAATGCCATTTCGACAAAAACTACAAACAACAGCAAGTTGTTTGTAGCAAATGGTATGGACATGCTTTCTGAAGGGTTTGCTTGCGGTAGCTACGAAGAGCGGGTCACTCCCTTCCCTCCACTATGGTTGAGGAGAGTGATGGCTGCTCTAGTGGTTAATTCAGGATCGGGTGCCGCTTGCGAGCTCTGGTCCAGTCATGGTAGTTTTTCATTATATTTAATAACTGTGTTATATCATGGTTCGAATGCCATCACACTGGAGGTATTAATAGGTTTGTTGTTAGATATAACAAGTAAATGAATAAAAAAGAAGACAATCCCACCGAGTTTCTTGCCGGATGTTCAGTGCGATCGCGTCCCGATCCGGTAGTACATAATTTGAGATAAAATATAAAAAAATGACAATATGTAAGTGCCCCCGCGGAGTTTATGCATAATAAATAATTTGAATTCCACTACATTCCAAATGAGGGTTGACGTCAGGAAGGCGGCCAGTGATTAAACTAATTGCCAATAACTTTTAGCCGCTACCCTGTTAATGAAGATAGGCTTCCACAAGGGGTAATAATAACCACCATACCCAGTGAGGCCTATAGTTATGTACTAAGAGATCGCTGTTTTTTTTTATGGGTGGGCTATGGTAAGCGCACGCGCGGTCCGTTCCGTCCGAGGCGATGAAAGGACGGCGCGCAGGACTATAACCCACTCGTACCCACGTCACCTCGTTGTTGGGCTGACCACCGGAGCAGGGTGACTTGTCGTCAGTGGTCAGCCCGACGGAATACCCTTTCAGGTACCCTCAACTCTCGACGTCCTGGGATGTCGGTCGCCGTCGCGCGGTCAGCCTCTCTGCGGGTGACGGACAATTCCCCGGCGCGATCACCCGCGGCCTCGGCTAGGGCGGCATTAGGCGCAGATACTCACGCCCGAATCGCCGGCGGCGGAATATCTCGCCGAATAGGAGCTCTATTCGCACACGATCCGCCGCCTCGTTCCGTGAGATTACCGCCTCACAGAAGGCGGCGACCGCGTCCCAGTTCCTGACGCTGTCGAGCATCTTCTTGGCGATGGTCGGCAGCGTCAGGTCAGCACCGATAACCGCGACGAGTTCACGACGCTCCCCCTCCCACTCATAACGCTCCTCCTCCCACTACTAAGAGATCGCTGTTGTAAACTTTTCTGACGATCCTCAGTTTCGGGTCTCCCTTTGTTTATCGAAGATTTTATCTTAAATCTTACCTAAAGCTCTCAACGTTAAAAATATATACATGTAACAAAGAGTTCTCGTAAAATACATCGTAAATATTTTATAGGATACGTCACTTTCAATCAAATAAAACTAAAACAAAGATATAAAAGAATTTGAGTTAACGGCTTCTCTTAACAGCTGCATTTCAATAGAATTAATGGGGTAATGGTAAGATTAACAACTATAGTTGACTGCACACGTCTATAATGGCGTATGCCTGCACAGATGGCGATGGCAGTGTCATGGGTTCGACTGCATGCATGTTTCATGCATGACAGTCTATTCCACAAATAATTATTCTGAGTGCAAGCGTATGTAAAGTTCCCTAAGACAGAATGACTTTCCTTAAGGCGAGGTATTGTCTAAAAAAAAACCCAATTTTAAAAGATACGTTGCAAAGAAAAGCTTTGAAAAGATAAGTCTTCATTACAAGGGTGGACGAAGCGGGGATTAATCCGCCACCGGCAGAGAGGCACACCGTGTGAAGGCAAAACCTTGATAATACTATTATTGTTGCCAGCGCGTCGATGGGGATGGACGAAATGGTAACCCGCTCGCAATTGCAACCGAGGTTAAAGAATAATAACCACTGATCAGTCCAATTCTGAAGGGGAAAGAATACGGTTGGTTATGCGGAAGCACTGATCGGCTGATCATATCTAAACAATAGCCTACTTCTTTTTTTTGGGTGGACTATGATCAACGCATCCACCGCCCGGCTTCGTCCAAGGCGAGAGAGGAGCGGCTCACGGCCCCATAACCCACCGTAGCATGTCGCATTCGTCGTTGGGCCGACCATCAGTACCGAGTTCCTTGTCCTCCGATGTCGGCCCGGCATCTAGACCATAGCCTGTCAAAAATAAAATGAATAGGTTGCTTAGACGATGACGAAAGGGTGAATGCGATATGTCGATCTAAAGCCCAGCGTACAGCATTGAACACTGAAATGACGATATGGTTTATATAATTATCATTTCAGCTCGTATGCATCCCACTGTTAGGCTCGAGCCTCTGCCACAATATGAGGGAAATTGACCTTACTATACCATGCTGGTCAAGACAGGTTGGTATAGGGTTTTATTTCATAAGGCATAGATATTATATGCATATTATATCCCTTAGTCGTCTTTTATGACATCCACGGACAAGATAGGGAGTGGTGAATTGTATTCTTACTCCGTCACCACACGGAAATGTAACCATATAGTCGAAAGAATATTATATCTGTGAACTTGTTACAATACAACATGAATTACTTTGTATAACCGGTCATTGGTGGAATGCTTTGTTGCTTGTCTTTGACACCGCCGCCTGTATACTAAGATACGAAGAGATTGGATAAGATTGGGGCCATTATCATTAAGATTCATTATTCCAACTCATTTCCGTGTGATGACGGTCTAAGAATATGATTCACCGCTCCCTGTCTTGCCCGTGGATGTCGTAAAAGACGACTAAGGGATATAACACGTCGAGAGGTAAGGGTACCCGGAAGGATATTCCGTCGGGCCGGCCACTGACGACAGGTCACCCTGCTCCGGTGGTCGGCCCAACGACGAAGGTGACGTGGGTACGGGTGGGTTATGGGCCCGCGCGCCGTCCTTTCGTCGCCCCTGGATGGAATGGACCGCGTGCACGCTTACCATAGCCCTTAAAAAAAATTTGAAAAATACCAACCTGTCTGATCATCATGGGTAAGGTAAGGTCAATTTCCCTTCTATTGTAGAGGAGGCTCGAGCCCAACAGTGGGACGTATACGAGCCAAAATGATGATGATGATGACGTTGATTCCAGCTCATATTTATCCCATTGTTGACCTCGAGCCTCCTCTTGGATAGGATTGAAATTGACTTACTATACCTGGTCAGACGGATTGGTATAGGGTTTTATTTCGAGTTTTAATTCCCTTGCATAGATAAGTATAAGCTTATTTTCTTTTTATTTGATTTAGTATTTTCATGTGGGTGTTTTAAAAGATGACTAAGCGATTAAATATGCATATAACATCTAAGCAAGACATATAAAACTCAGGGCAAACACCAATACCAATGTTAGGCAATAAAAAAATATTGATATAAAATAAAAAAAATATGTAAAATAAATAAAAACGAAAAAAAAATTAAAAGTCCGCCCGTGACCATGTATACTGTAAATTGTTCGAAACGTCGGGCAATCTTAAATCAAATACAAACGCTGTAAAATTTGTAGTTTTATTTACAATAATTAAAAAGTTAAAATATTAGAGAAAAAAATAATTGTCATGTTATTCGCCCGGCGAAGTGAACGTGAGACGACTAGTACTGATATAACAGATAATTGTAACCTTAATTTACTTTTTATGAAAAAATGCAGAATAAATACTTTTCGCGCCATAAATTTCCGTCATTGTAACTCCTATAAGCCAGGATCCACAATTGTCAATATAGATAACCGAGGTTTGACCCTCAAGCAATCCCGGGAAACACTTTAATTGTCTTAGAAACCACAACAAATTTAGTTTTTGAAATTATCACAAATATAAATACGAACTCAGCGGGAAACTTTATAATTATAAAAATATAATTGATCAAGAAACGACTTCCTATCCACCCACAAGGAATCTTCGATGTCCAGATTGCGAATGGCATCATCAAGAATGCTGAGTCATTTCTCTCAATACTGACTACATACTTAAGAATATTTAGATATGGACAATTTTATTTTTTTTTTTTTTCATTTATGTCCGGGTCACATAATGCAACTCAGTATTTACGTCTTGAAGCAACGTCCCGTGAAATATAATATTTTTCGTCTAGTAGCGACGTACATTTTTTGAAATTGGTTCGGTGGTTTAAACGTGAAAGAGAAACAAATTTACTTTCGCATTTATAATATTAGTAAGGATAAATATATAGGATACTAGCAACTCGCCCTCGCTTCACTTCGGTTTCAGTCGCCTTACCCGTGTAGTGCCCGTCCCCGTGGGAATACTGGGATAAAATATAGCCTATGACCCTGATATTATAACTTTTCATTGGTGAAAGAATTTTAGAAATTGGTTCTGTGGTTTAAGCGTGAAAGCGTAACAAACAAACAAATTTACTTTCGCATTTATAATATTAGTAAGGATAAATATATAGGATAAATATATAGGATACTAGCAACCCGCCCTCGCTTCGCTTCGGTTTCGTTCACCTTACCCGCGTAGTGCCCGTTCCCGTGGGAATACCGAGATAAAATAGAGGCTATGTTACTCCCTGATATTATAGCTTTCCATTGATGAAAGAATTTTTGGAACCGATTCGATGGTTTAAGCGTGAAAGCGTAATAGATAAATATATAGGATACAGCCGTGTCTAAACTTTCTATAATCTACAAACGAATAGTAAGACCACTCAAATTCAACAATAGCAATTATTGTTGCTTATAACGATGATCTATCGATAACTTTTATCGATATCATCCGCCGATGACAGGTACACCGTTGTTCTACTCATGATATTGGTTAATTTGTTCTTAATCGCTTTTTATCTTTAACGAAGTGAAATCTTCAATTTATAATGGTGAAAGAATGTTCATTATATTTATATGAACTTTCTTTCTTTCGCTTTTATGTTTTAGATTCTATATTATTATCTGAACTCGTATACTGCTGAGCCTTCAAAATTTAGGAGATGTTTTTTATTTCAAATGGCAGCAAACGCGCAAATAGTACACCTGATTTTTTTGTTGCGGCCGCTCATGAACCTTTGTAAGGCCGCTGCCTATCGCGAAGAGGGTGAAGGGAGTTTGATTGCGTGCAATGAGCTCCGGTGATATTAAAGGCATCACTAAAACTCGTCACACCCAAACACCCTTAGAAAGTTGGGCTTTCGGCTCTCTCGCTCATCGAACGAAGCGCAGTAACAAATTGGTACTTTATTTTTTGGGGGGGAAATTTTAGGGTCGACGCACTTCTTGCACCACTCTGTCCGGAGCGACAGAGGGGCGTAAGCACGCGCACCCGTAACTCACCCTCGACACGTCACCTTCTTCGTTGGACCGACTAACGGAGCAGTGTGACTTGACGTCAGTGGTCGGTCCGACGGAATACCCTTTGAGGAGTACCCTCTTACTCAGACGTTGATTTTCTGCGAAAGAGTGATACTGCCCCAGACGATATCCTTTTAAAAGAAGGAAAACCTTAAATAAGACCCTATACCAACATGTCTGACCAGCATATACCTATGTAGTAGCTCTATTTCCATCGTATTGTCGAGAAAGCTCGACCCCAGCAGTGGGACGTGTATCAACTAAGGCGAGACGACAAGCTTGTAAAACCCACCACGAAACCCACACTAGCGTAATTGTTAAAGCAATTGAAATGATTTCTAATAGGGATTCAAATCTCGCAAAAAAGTATTTGTACGATTTTAAGGGTTCCGTATCCAAAGGGTAAAAACGGGACCCTATTACTGAGACTTCGCTGTCCGTCCGTCCAGTCCGTCCAGTCACCAAGCTGTATCTCAACAACGGTGATAGCTAGACAGTTGAAATTTTCATAGATGATGTATTTCTATTACCGCTATAACATCATTCATCATTTGCCTGCCCTCGTCCCACGCTAAGTGGGGTCGGCACAACATGTTTTTACCTCAAAACCATGTTGTAAAAAAGATACGGCTATTAATTTTACGGCCGGCCACCCGCCTGACGCCAACCCTCCTCGGGAATTCTCGTTTATGGGGAATAGGATGGAACATGGTGGATTAATAAGGAAGAAAATGGGTTAAGGATACTACTGTCATGGGATATAGGAAAGAGGCACGACAGCAGCAGCTGGAGCAGTCCGGGATCACGCGCCCGTAGTGGCACTAATCAGTTGACGGACAGACAACTGATAGTGACACCCTCTGAACTATATTGCCGCTATAACAACAAATACTAAAAATAAAATATATATTTAAGAGGGGCTCCCATACAACAAACTTGATTTTTTTGCTCAATATCGATAATGGCAATAGGGAGGCACTTGTTTACCTAGTCAATGGTACGGAACCCTTCGTGCGTGAATCCGACTCGCACTTGGCCGATTTTTATTTATTTTGTTTGTTTTTTTGTGAGCACAGCCATAGTCATCTATACAAATAAATAAAGTTGGAGTGTCTGTTTGTAATGTCAAAATTTTCCATCTCGCACTTTCATTTACACGGTACTTATGACTAAAGAACCAGTTTTAAAATTATTGTGTACTGGCAACCCGCCCTCGCTTCGGTTTCAGTCGCTTTACCCGCGGCGTAGTTCCCGTTCCTTTGGGAATACTGGGATAAAATATAGCCTATGTTGCTCCCTGATATTATAGCTTTCCATTGATGAAAGAATTTTTGGAATCGGTTCGGTGATTTAAGCGTGAAAGCGTTACAAACAAACAAACAAACAAACATCCTTACTTTCGCATTTATAATATTAGTATGGATCTCTGTCTGTTTATTCCACAATAATCTTCCATACGGCTGGACCGATTTTGATAACATTTTAGTACCAGAATCCTGTCTATATAAGGAATAACTTGTGCCTGTTCCGGGAATCGAGCCCGAGGCCTCATGGACTGCAGTCGCGTATCTTAATATTTTAAAAGATCATCATCATCATTTCAGCTTATATACGTCCCCACTGTTGGGCTCGAGCCTCCTCCACAATAGGAGGCAAATTAACCTTACTATACCATCCTAGTCAGAGAGATTGGTGTAGGCTTTTATTTCGAGTTTTCCTTTTCTTAAATAGATGTTATACACGTATTATATCCCTTAGTCGTCTTTTACTACATCCACAGGCAAGGTAGGGAGTGGTATATTGTATTCTTACTCTATACTTTACTTATTATATTTTAGAAGATATTGAAGATTTGATATGGGGACAAGGCGATTGAAACCGAAGCGAAGCGAGGGCGAATTCATCATCATCATCATCATCATCGTAGCCCACATATGTCCCACTGTTGGGTTCGGGTCTCCTCCATAATGAGAGAGAATTTTACCAACTATACCACTCTGGTCAGACATGTTGATATAGGGTTTTATTCCGAGTGTTCCTTCTCATGCACAGATGTTATGTGCATATTATATCCCATAGTCGTCTTTTACGACATCCAGAGGCAAGATAGAAAGTGTTGAATTGTATTCTTACTCCGTCACCACACGGAAACGAGGGCGAATTGCTAGTATATAAACATCATCATCATCATCTTAGACCGCAAAATTACAATACTATTTTTTTTTTTCAGACTGTATCATTGCCAACTAAATAATAGTTTTTAAATAAATAATGAATATAGCAAGAAATCCCGCTGTGTAAATATCGTGGGTGTCGTAGGGTGACTACACCAGTTGAAGTCCATTACATTTAATAAGGGTTCTCGAGTGGCGACCACGTATCGGACGACGCAGTGTAGGATGCCAACTAGGTGGACCGACGACCTGGTGAAAGTTGCTGGGCGTCGTTGGTTGCAGACGGGACAGAACCGCACTTTGTGGCGTAACGTGAGGGAGGCCTACGTCTAGCAGTGGACGGCGATAGGCTAAAATTATGATGATGATGACATTTAATAAATTATGTACGTGGTAATGAAGTAACAATACAATTCAACCAGTGGAAAGTACTAAAAGACATAAGCAAAATTAAACTCAAGAGTCGAGCACAAATATACTTGTTACTAGCAAATTCTCGCGGTTTCATCCGCGTATTGCCCGTTCCCGTGGAGATACCAAGATAGAATATAGCCTAATAAATACAGCTACCTAGTAATGCAATATTATCAAAATCGATCCAGCCGTTTTGAAAATTAACCGGAATAAACGGACAGACATACAATTGACTTACTAGTCAATTTCCCTCCAATTGAGGGAGGGAGAATATTGAGGAGGTTCAAGCCCAACAATGGTATGTATATGTGCTAAATTGATGATGATTCTTAAACCATCACCATCATCATCGTAGCCCACATACGTTCCACTGTCGAGCTCGGGCCTCCTCAACAATGGGAGGGAATTTGACATACTATACCATGCTAGTCTAACATGTTGGTATAGGGTTTTATTTCGAGTTTTCCTTCTCTTGCACAGATGTTATGTGCATATTAAATCCCACAGTCATCTTTTACGACATCCACGGGCAAGAGACAGACTAATTTCAACATCTAATTTCACGCGGTCGATAACTGTAACGAGTACCCTAATTCGCATATTTTTTTCCTATCAATAACAAGTGATTCATCTTGACTCATATCGATATTAATATAACTTATGTATGTTATAATTTATTATTCTAATATTAACTAAATATTTCCTAGTATTTAGATTACGATCTAAATTTGTTTTCCATTGTGAGAATAATTCGTTAAGGTCTCAAGTTCTAATCTATAAGTAACTCTCACTTTTCGAAGACTCAAATATTATAGTAACACCAATTTAACGTAAGTTTCCACCACTATGAGCTGATATGCGTCTAGTCCAGGATCCACGGCCCATTTTTATACTTGATTACTGTCAAGCAAATTTTTCGTGAGTAGCTTGATTTTGCTGTATGAAAACTCCCTATCATGGTAGGTAATAGACCCCTATTACCTACCATAGAAGGTATAAAATATGTTGATTTGATGATTCTCAAAAATTTATTACTATTTGGTTTTTTTTTTTCATTTAAATCTGATGATAATTACACTGGTCGGCAAAATAAAAAAAAAACTTGGGAGCAAGATCTTTGTCATGTGATCTTAATTGACTATAGGGGCATTTCATGTCAGGCGGACCACAAAAAAAAGTGAGGTCCTGAATTTTGTTTATACTCTGGTCAGTTATACTTCTAGTAGACCTGGATGTGTACACACATTATTCGTGTGTTGCTTTATTGCTGAGTTATGGGCTTTTGAAAAGTGACTAAGAATGAAGACATGAATTTTTGGATTCTTATTATCTGTATCAATTAATTTGTAAGAAAACTAAAAAAGACTATTTCTTATAGTTAAAAGTTGAAGTTTTTAACATTTTTGTTGAATTCTAAATTTGATTTTTTTTACGTATAGTAAACCGGAAGGGAAATTGCTGTGTGGTAGCGGCTTCGAATACTACCAACCCTTGCTTTGCTCGTGGGTGTCGTAAAAGATGACTAAGAGCCCTAGATTGACCCGGACCAACTCCATCTGGTACCATTTGGGTCAAAGATTACATTCCCAAGGAGGGTTGACGTCAGGCAGGCGGCCGGTCATAAAAGTCATTGCCGAAACTTTTTGCAATATGTCAAAACAGATGACATATTGCGTCGACCCCAAGTAATTGGGATAAGAGCAAGATGATGGTGATGAAACCGAAATTCCAAATCGATATTTCAGTAACTTCGACCCTTTTTATTTTTAATATTTTTACCTTACATATTTTATTTACATATTTATATTTTGATGCCGACCAGTGTTATCTAAATTATTCAAAAAAATATTTGTCCTACAAAATAAATGGGTTTTTATGCATATACTATCCATAGTTCATACTCAATTAACAGTCATTTTTGCCTTGATTTCATCATCACAGCGTACATATATACGTCACACTTTTGGGTTCGGGCCGCCTCTACTGTGAAAAAGATATTGACCAACTACACCACGCTAGTCAGACAGGTTAGTATAGGGTTTTATATCGAGTTTTCCTTCTCTTGCTTATTATATGCATACTTTACTATATCCCTTAGTCGTCTTCTATGACACCAACAATTTACGGTAAGAGAGGAAATGGTAAATTGTATTCTTATTCCGTCACCACACGGTAATTGTCTTGATTTAGAATGCGTAATGATAAAAAGGTTGACATGTAATGGTTCATCTAAAGAAGTATTTGACTTAAGAGCAGAAGATTATTAGGAAATATTAACTTGCAATATACAAATGAAATTGTATGGCTTTATTTAAAAGAAAAAGCTAGCTTACGCGTTAAAATGGGTTACAAGAAGAGTATCCGCAAAAGTTTTTAATCCTGGTGAAGATAATAAGGTCACATTATTTTAAGCATTGTATTAGGAGGGGTCACTTAGAAAATCAATGATATGTCTCATAAAAGAAAAAAGCCAAGAGGCATACAAAATGATAATAATAGAATAGAAAGCATAAAAAATAATCTTCTAGAAGAGAGCTCAACTAAAGATGACATTGTCTACTTAGTTTTTGGTATAGTTTACAATTGAGGATATTCTGGATTTAATTTATCACATATAACAGTATATACCCTTGATGTGATTTGCATCAACTGTTGATGATGTACCTGGCATACTGATTTACATTGACCTGGGCTAACTTTATCTGATGCTACCTAGTCAGCAGCTACTTTCTCAAGGACTGATTTCACTGAGTACAGAATACTGTGAGATTGAACCGACCGTCACGCGACATGCAATAGATGGACAAAAAAGTTTGACGCGATGTAAAAGTTTCACTTTAATAAAATAAATATAGTTTAAAAAAACTAAAAAACACGCCTTCATAGAGTGCACCGACCGTAAAAAAGCGGATTATTGCATCGTCATCGGTCTTTGATAGATGTGCAAAGTTTAAAGAAAATCTGATTGCTCAAAGTAGGGCAAAATCGAGCTCAAAGGTGGACATTACAAACAAAAATACAGGTGAAGCTAATAAAAGCGTGTTAAAAATACAAGCTGCTTTTTTAAGATTAACTAGCGTTTAATTATTAAGTAGAATGTACATTTTTTGAAATTAGCATACTGTTTAAATTTACCCCAGGGCTGTTAGAATTCGAGGACCCGCAAGGTCCGAACAGGGGCTCGAATCCTCGAGTTCCCTGGGGCTGAGGGCACTAAGGCAGCTGACAATAAGGTGGCCAAACGGCCACGAAGTTGCAGGGTTTGTTCGGGGAGGATGGTGGCGTCCAAGTCGCCAGGCCCATGAAGTGCGCAGAAATGCGCGTTACGGAGGTTAGAAAACGTCCGAGATGCCGTTGTAGCTAGAATCGGATGTGCCTCAGACACTGTGCGGATCGGCGCTATCCGCCCTGGTCCAGACGGCGTCGGTGCCGCCTGGTTACGGTGCCCTGTAGAGTCGGCCAAGAAATTGGATGACTCAGGCAGGCTCCTCGTGGGCTGGAGCTCAGCGGGGGTGACCATGCTGGAATCCCCGCCTGCGAAGTGCATGGCGGTCGGACACACCCGGTCGACATGCACGAGTTGCTTTGACTGCAGCGGTCTTTGTTTCCACTGCGGTTAACCTGGGCACAGGGCATCGTGTGCCGCCGCTCCCCATTGCCCCGTATGTACGGCGGGCCCTAAGGTCGCCAAACACCGTATGGGAGGTGGGGAGGGCAGACCCCCGGCTGGCGATGGGTATGTCGCGACAAAATGGGGAGAGGATACGCTGTATAATGTTTACTTCTCCCCTAGCAGGAGCGTGGCAGATCTCGGGGCCTATAATCTTGAGATTTAACAAAAAAGACCTAGTCAATAATAGATTTTTGAGAATCATCAAATTAGTTAGCTAGTAATCGAGAATTTTCGCACAGGAAATTGTTGAGCGTCTTATTGAAACGCTTAAATCGTTTGAAGAAGATTCAGCTTAATAGTAATTATTTTTATATCAAGGATCTGTACTATTATTTTTGAGTGTAGGACCAGGATAACGTACTACGCAATTTGTACGACAATATGAGTGGTTTTTTTATTTTTTTTTATTGCAGGTAGTGGCAAACGAGCAAACAGTACACCTGATGGTAAGTGTTGCTGCCGCTTATGGACCTTTACAAGGCCGCTGCCTACCGCAAAGAAAGTGAAGGGAGTGTGAATGCGTGCATTGAGGCTCGGTGATACCAAAGGCACTACCATAACCCTCCACACGCAAACACCCTCAGAAAGTTGGGCTTCCGCCTCTGTCGCTCACCGAACGAAGCGTAGTAACAAATTGCTACTACTCAGACGTCGATTTTCTGCGAGAGCATGGTACAGTCCCGGAGGGACCGGCCCGCGGCTGTAGACAGATAACTGTCGACAGTGTGGTCCTACCACTGTTAATTTATATATGTTAACTAAGCAAAGGAAAAATAATCAGCTTGTTAGTAATCATTTTTGATGACCTCGTTATCGATACAGATTGGAAGAAGGTGACTCTGATGAAACCACACATATATTTTTTTTAATAATTTAGATAATTATCGTCGAATTTAACGAGAAAAAAACCCAGATAGTAATAATTTTTTGAGAATCATCAAATCAATATATTTTATATCTACTACCCCTATTACCTACCACAATCGAGAGTTTTCATACAGGAAATTGTTGGGCGTCTCATCAAAATGAAACTAATCACGAAAAATTAGCTTGATAGTAATCAAGTACAAAAATGGATCGTGGATTCTGGATTAGTCCCACGGCTGGTCTCAAGCCTTCCCCAATAATAGGAGGCAAATTTACCTACTATATTACGCTGGTCAGACATGGTTTGTATTTCGAATTTACCTTCTCTTGCATAGACGTTATAAGTACTTTTACTCTGTCACCACACAGAAATCTCTCTCTCTCCACAACTACATCTCCATAAATATATAATACCCAAGCCTTTTGGGACTTACATTATCCAAATATATATTATTCCTACTTCTAGGTCCACACTGTCGAGAATCGTCTACAGCCGCAGACAGTCCGTCCGTAGTAGTAGCAATTTGTTGCTCCGCTTCGTTCGGTGAGCGAGAGAATCGAAAACCCAATTTTCTGAGGATGTTTGCGTGTGATGGATTTTAGTGATGCCTTTAGTATCACAGAACTCCATTGCACGCATTCACACTCCCTTTACTTTATTCATGGTAGATAGCGGTCTATCAAAGTTCCATGAGTGGCAGCACCATTAAACAACAGGTGTACTGTTTGCTCGTTTACCACCGTTTGTAATAAAAAAAAATCTCCAATGCGCAACTACGATGAAATGTTACAAACTAGGGATGGCGATCTGAGATCAACTAATCGAAGAATTGATTTTTCGGGCCCTATAGATCGATTTTATAAATCGATACGAAGCACTGAATCGATTCGGTGAATCGATACTTTACCCTAGAGAATTAACGTTCGATTTTTTTTCTGCCCACTCGATACTAAGTATGTTAATGTTTTATACTATATTATAAGACTAATAACACTTTCAGATTACCTAAAGAAAAGCTCATCACATATTTACTCTACTGATTGCCTAAACAAAAGGTCATCACTAGCACGTCCAAAAGAAAAGATTGATAGATCGATTAATCGGGAATCGATCCTTCAGACCTCAATTTTCTGGTGAATCGATTCTTTGGACGACAATTCGAATCGATTCAAGAATCGATCTTTTTCAGAAAAATCGCCCATCCCTATTACAAACCCAATGTAGCATCCGTATGGTGACGCACTTACGTCGCCCTGGACGGAATGAGCGGCGTCCGTGCTGTTCATAGCCCATCAAAAAAAAAAGATTAACAGCAATTAATACTTACGTAGCTACTTTATACGATACAATATTATTCTTACTAATATTATAAATGCTAAATTAAGTTTGTATGTTTGTTAGACTTTCATGCTTAAACTACCGAACCTATTTCAAAAATTCATTCACTAGAAGAAAGCTATAATATCAGGGAGTAACATAAACTACATTTTATCCCGGTATACCCACGGAAACTACGCGGGTAAGGCGACTGAAACCGAAGTGAAACGAGGACGGGTTGCTAATTATTTATACAATTAATACATTAGATACTACGTCATTACAGCTCATATACATCCTACTGTTGGCCTCGAGCCTCCTTCACAAAGGGAGGGAAATTGACATACTATACCAATCTGGTCAGGCAGATTGGTATAGGGTTTTGTTTCGAGTTTTCATTCTCTGGCATAGATGTCATTTGCAATAATCCCTTAGTCGGCCTTAGTTTTTTTATAACTTCCAGGAGCAATACAGGGTAGGATTGTATTGTTACACCATCATCATCATCATCATCTGGGAGGGAATGAGACATACTATACCGAACGGGTCAGACAGATTGGTATAGGGTTTCATTTCGAGTTTTGTTTCTCTTGCACAGATTGCGTATTATATCCCTTAGTCGTTTTTTACAACACCCGTGGGTAAACAAATGGGTAGTAAATTGTATTCTTACTCCGTCACTACACCACACAAGTAATTCTTTATTTCTTCTTTTGTATTTACAATCGTCCATGTTTTATTTCGCGATGATCTCTAAATTATATTTAAAAGAAATTGACTACACTAAAGTTATCCTTAAAATGATTTATAACAAAATCAACTGTAACTATTTTTTATTATAGTTGTAAAAGGTTCTCCTTACAACGATAAGTTACTCCCACTTGGGGCACGTCAGCTAGTTTGATTGATCAGCTAAACTTTGACACCAATATCGATAATGCCTTAGTTTTCCCCTAAGGGGATACGTTCTACGGAAAAGTTTGACTTATAATACTGTTTCAGTATATATAAAAATAAAGGAAATACGTTCTTCATTAGATTCAACGCACTAGCTTGCTACGATGGAGCTGAGGTTAATTTACCTCCCTATTATACTGACTGTATATTTAAAAAATCTTGTTACGACCTTTGGAAAGAATACTTTGACGAAGGGTTCAAAGAAAAGAGTATTTGGTACAAAACAATGCAGGTACAACCACTTAGATCACCCTTGGTCTGACAATGCCACATCGAATAGGACGGACTCCTCTCATGATGAGGACATATTCCACTAAACAAACTCGCACATTTTATGAAGAAAGTCAGCTCACCCAATTGCGATGTATGTCAGGTTCTTGAAGATGTGGTGCAGATTCTGGTGGAGTATGTCCGTAACGACACTTTCAGGCAGCAAATTGACCATTATTTATGAAATAGCTTCGGTTTTTGTAATAGTTTACTGGTTAATCTTACATCAGAAAGTGCAGCAAACGTGTTATCTTTAGTTAAGTTAGGCCTCAATAATAGAAAAGTATGATTGTTTAGTTTAAGTAATTATTTCGTAACAGAATTACATATAACACTTGTGTTTGTTTACGGAGTGGTGTGTTCGCTTAAGCGAATCAACTCCTTATACCTATAAAGATTTAAAAAAAAACAAATACACTAGCTTATCCCTTGTTATTGGACGTGATAAAAATGTAATTATCATCATTGATGATATGACTGCGCTTATGCCATAGTGGTTAAGACCTGCAGTGCCAGTATCGCAAGTTCGAAGCCCTCGCAGGACAATATCTCGAGCGATCCACAAATTGTTTTTCTTAGTCTGCATGTAATTTGTGTCTATTAGTTATATGTTTATAAAGTTCCCTACAATACAAAGATTATTTCCTTAGCGCAGTGTTTCCGTGTGGTGACGGAGTAAGAATACAATTTACCACCCTTCATCTTGCCTATGGATGTCGTAAAAGACGACTAAGGGATATAAATATATAACATCCATGCAAGAGAAGACAACTCGAAATAAACCTCTATACCAACTGTCTGACCAGCATGGTATAGTAAGGTCAATATCCCTCCTATCGTGGAGGAGGCTCGTGCCCAACAGTGGGACATATACGAGCTGAAATGAATTAATGAATCAAAAATAATATTGAAACTTAACAACAGCGTGAAGCTAAAACATGTATCTAGTTCCGTTTACAAAGTAATGATTTTATCAGTCCTAATATTTCTCAAAAAATACCGACAACCAAAACCACCTGGTCATTAAAAAAATAAATAAAAAAATATGAACCAGTGTTAAATGTTGTCGCATTAGTTAACTAAGATTAATATTTGTAATAAATTACATATAATTTATTTATCTTAAATATACAGGTTGATTTAGAAATTATCGTCCATTTTTTTATTATGTTTTTTAATCTCGAATCAAGAACATAATGGTCATTAGATCTTCCTTGCCCTTGGGTGACATCACTGTGAGAGAAGGAGAACTCGAAACAAAACCCTATACCAACCCGTCCGACCAGAATGTAATATATAGTAAGACAATTGCCCGCCCATTGCGGAGGAGAGATGAATCTATGCAAGAGAAAGAAAACACGCAATGAAACCCTATATCAATACGTCTGACCAGCGTGGTATATTAGGTCATTTTCTCTCCTATAATGGAGGAGGCTCCAATAGGAACAGTAGGACATATATGGGTTGAAATGATGATAAGAAAACCTATCGAAAAGTGTTTGTCTTATTCTGACATAACACTACTTTCAGGCAAATTTGTATTATGCGATGCCTAGAGCCAATTATATTCATATCAGCTCATATATGTCCCACTGCTGGGCTTGAGCCTCCTCCACAATAGAAGAGAAATTGACCTTACTATACCATGCTGGTCAGACAAGTTGGTATAGGGGTTTATTTCGGCATACATTTATATCTATTTGCTAGATTAGGTTTAGCTCTGGACTCCACACTAGGAAACCCTATGTCATGGAGATTTTCTTCTCTTGCTTAGATTTTATATGCGTATTATATCCCTTAGTCGTCTTTTACGACATCCACGGGCAAGATTGGTGCAAGTAATCTGTATTCTTACTCCGTCACTACACGGAAATTATCTAAATTATTCATTATTATTTGTTGATTTAGCTTTTAGCGTGCTAAACTATTTTCTAATTAGCACGCTGGAGTAATTATATCAAGGCTACAAAACCAATAGACTTTATTTTATGGGACTAATCCCACCACACATTCCTACCATTGTAACTCCTGTAAGCCAGGATCCACAATGGTCTCCATAAATGACACCGAGGTTTGACCCTCAGGCAGTCCCGGGATATGATTTTAATTGTCTTGGGACCCGCAACAAATTTAATTAGAAAAGATTAAAGAGGAGGAGTTGGAAAGAGAGATTCCACTTCCCTCCTAGGCAAAGCGGGAGACAGGAAAACAAAATGACTAGTCAGCCAATAAGTAAACAGGAGTACAGCTACGATAGCGCAGCAGTACGGCACCACGGATACGGAAGAGCTTAACGGGGCCTATATGTGAGCATTAAGATTGATTGCTACAGTAGGTATGGCAGAAACGCATGAACGCACGGAAATTTTCTCGAGTTGCTACAAGGTCCGTATAGTATACTACCCCACAGGTGACTTGCAAACTGACAAGACCAATAGACTTGGAAAGAAAAGTTCTTAGATGACATCCACGTATGCTGCGACGCAGTGTAGTATACCGTTTACCGAAACGGTCTTAATGAACCGTCCGAGTTGTTGGGAAAGTTTAGATGCGGGCGGCACAGGCCAGCGCTTTATGGCGACCTATGAGGGAGGCTTACGTATAACAACTTGACTGGACAGATGGCGTAGGAATTGAGATACCGATCTATGTGCCAGTGTCATGGGTTCAAATCTCACACAGGATAAAACGTTGTGCGATCCCCAAAATGTTTTGAATCTGGATATAATTTGTAACCGTTAATTATGTTTTTTTCCGTATGGTGACGGCATAAGAATACAATTCACCACTCCACCTATCTCGCCCGTGAATGTCGTAAAAGACGACTATATGATATAATACGCTCATAGCATCTGTGCAAAAGAAGGAAAACTCGAAATAAAACCCTATACCAACATGTCTGATCAGCATAGTATGGTAGATCTAATTCCCTCCCATTGTGGAGGAGGCCCGAGCCCTACAGTGGGATGTATGTGGGCTGCGATGATGATGAATTATATGTTTGTGAAATCTGCCGCAATACAAGGTTTATTTCCTTACTGCAAGGTTTTGTATAAAAAAATAACAAATTTTAATTTATTTATATTTTTTTTTAACTGTGGAGGACAATGTGATGCTGATCGTAATGGTAAGTTAATTAGAGAAACAGTTTTTAACTAAAATAAGTTAATAAAAAATATCACCACTATAAAATAAAGCAATGTTAAATTCTCATCTAATAAAGCCGTGTGGCTGAAAGCACTTAATGGAAGCACTGACATAAGCTAGTATAATTATCAGTATTCGAAACGACATATAGACAAAAAGCGGTAATATTGCTAGTTAGGCAGTGTGTCGAGTTTAAATAATGCCATCCACATGCGTCGACAGCGGAAAATATTAACATAGGTGAACGTTTGGATCGGGTTTGTATTCATTGTTATACGGGAATTCAATTATATTAAATTAAATTTGCCGTGTAGGGACGGAGTAAGAATACAATTCATCACTATCTTGCCCGTGAATGTCGTAAAAGACGACTAAAGGGTTATAATATTCATATAATATTTATGCAAGTAAAGAAATCTTGATATTAAACCCTATACCAACATATCTGACTGATATCATCATCATCATCATCATCTTGCTCTTATCCCAATTACTTGGGGTCGACGCAATATGTCATCTGTTTTGACATATTGCAAAAAGTTTCGGCAATGACTTTTATGACCGGCCGCCTGCCTGACGTCAACCCTCCTTGAGAATGTAATCGTTGACCCAAATGATACCAGATGGAGTTGGTCCGGGTCAATCTAGGGCTCTTAGTCGTCTTTTACGACACCTACGAGCAAAGCAAGGGTTGGTAGTATTCTAAGCCGCTACCACACAGCACCTGACTGATATCCTGACCATATCTGACTGATATAGTAGGTCAAATTCCATTTTATTGCGGGGGAGGCCCGAGCTCAACGGTGAGGCTTATGTGGGCTTCGATAATGATGATAACATCCATTCAAGAGAGAGAATACTCGAAACATAACCCTATACCAGTCTATCTCCGCGAGTGACTAGACCGGGGAATTTAGTCCGTCCTCCACAGAGAGGCTGACCGCCTGGCTGGCCGCGCGACGGCGACCGACGTCCCGGCACAGGGACGTCGAGAGGTGAGAGTACCCGAAAGGGTATCCGTCGGGCCGACCACTGACGACAAGTCAGTTTGCTCCAGTGGTCGGCTCAACAGCGACGTGGTTACGGGCGGGTTATGGGCCCGCGCGCCGTCGTTTCGTCGGCCCGGACGAAATGGACCGCGTGTGCGCTTACCATAGCCCACCCATAAAAAAAAATCTGTCAGACGAGCATGATACAGTAAGGTCAATTTGCCTTCTATTGTGGAGGAGGCTCGACTGTAAAGTACGAACGAAACTGTAAAATATTCTATATGATTATTGGTCTTGGAATAAATTTCTTTAATTTGCAGGATATCCATGCCCAACAGTAAGATGTATTTGGACTGCAGCAAAGTAGATTTCTACTTTAATAACATGCTGAGGAATACCTAAAATAATTATCATCCAATCAGACCACATAGGTCCCACTATTGGGCTCGGGCGTCCTCCACAATGGGAGGGAATCTGACCTACTATACCATACTGATCAGATATGTTAGTATAGGGTTTCATTTCGAGTTTTCCTTCTCTTGCACAGATGTTGCATATTATATGCCTTAGTCGTCTTATACGACATTGACGGACAAAATAGGGAGTGGTGAATTGTATTCTTACTCCGTCACCACACGGATCAAAATAATTACAATGTTTGTGAATTACCTTATAATCATCAGCTTAGCCCATATAAGACCCGATGTTGGTACCTGGTTTCCTCCACAGTGGGAGGAAAATTGACCTATTATATCACGCTAGTTAAACATGTTGGCATCAAGTTTATTTGGACTGAAGTAAAGTAGAAGAGTTCTTTTTTTCCTGCTCTAAGGAAATAATCTCTGTATTGCGAGGGACTTTGCAAAATTAAAATTTAACGGACACAAACTACATACACTTTTGAACAACAGTTTTTAAATCGCACAGTGGTGTCCTGTATGAGAATCGAACCATGACAGAGACTTGGTTGGTCGGTTACTAAATGAGTACTTTAAATGTCATTAAAACAGGATTATGTACAGATATCACGTTCTTTCAATCCACTACTCCCTATCTTACCCGTGGATGTCGTAAAAGATAATTAAAGCATATAAAATTCAAATAACATATATGCAAAGAGAAGGAAAACTCTAAATAAAACCCTATAACAACACGTCTGACCAGCGTGGTATAGTAGGTTATTTTCTTTGTCATTTAGAGGAAGCTCAAGCCCAGCAGTGGGACGTATATGATTTGAGATGAATGACAACATGAATAGGTAAATGATCAATCGTCCGTCAATTTTATCATTTTATAACTGACATAGTACAATGGATACAAACCAAAACCAGTTGGCACGATTTAATCGTCCCTGGCATCTATTAGAGTGAAATATTTCAAACATTAGCATAACGTATGCCCCCTGTCCTCGGTCCACAGGTATATCTCACTTAACTTTAAAAAAAATATAAGCCGCCATCTTAAATAGGAAAAAAAATGGTGGCTTAAGTATGCGAAATATTCTAAAACGTATTCTAAACTGTTGAGAAATTGACATATTAATAAATCAACATTTCTTGACTCTATTAAAATAAATATAATTTTATTAAATAATAAGTGTTGGAATATAATAGGGGTCTGTTTAAGGTCTTATGTAAATTTTAGATACGTTTGTATATTGTGCTTTATTATGGAATCTCGTATCGCCATCTTCCCCGTTAAATTTGTAAAAAATTACCAATGATCTCAACAGAAGATAGGCAGCAGCTGTTTGCTGGCAAAAAACACCTCACTGCAGTCACCAACCCGTTTACCAAGCATGATTATGGTTCTAACACCTCATTTGAGAAGGAAACGTTTTCCTGGATTATCAAGATGATAGGCAATAAGATTCCGTTGAAATTGAATTCTTTGGCTTCAATGTCTTTTGAAAATGTACCATTATTTAAGCTCACATACGTACCACTGCTAGGTTAAAGCCTCCTCCGATCACGCGAGGACGATCGACGTCCAGTGAGGGACGTTGGAAAGGGAGGGTACCCCACAGGGTATCCCACTGGGCTTGCCATGGACGACAAGGAACAAACAAAAGGTTCAAGCCTACAGGGGGAGGACCCTAATGGAGAAGAAATTGACCTACTATATACTAAAGAAGTAATGGTATAGGGTTTTAATTCATGTTTTCCTTTCTTTGCATAGATTTTCATCATCGTTTCAGCCTATCGCCGTCCACTGCTGCACGTAGGCCTCCCTCATGTTACGCCACAAAGTGCGGTCCTGTGCCGCCTACATCCAACGACGCCCAGCAACTTTCACCAGGTCGTCAGTCCACCTAGTGGGGGGGCGTCCTACACTGCGTCGTCCAATACGCGGTCGCCACTCGACAAAATAGATTTTATGCACATTTAATTCCAATTACGATACTTACGAGCAAGATATGTTTTTTTTTAATGTTTTTTTATAATTTTAAGACAACACCATGCACTAAGGAAATAATCCTTGTATTACTGGGAACTTTACAAACATAATTAACGGAAACAAACTACATCCAGACTCAGAACAACAAGTTGTGGATCACACAAAGTGTTATCCCGCGTGGGATTCGAACCCCCGACACTGGCGTTGTAAGTCGCTATCTTAACCACTACGCCATCTGTGCAGTCAAATGGTTGCTGAATTGTATTCTTTGTGAATTATTCCTTCTATCACCACAAGGAGAAGGTTATATGTCGAGTTATTGCACCTCTCATCCGATTTACATCGCCTTATGTGGCTATATAATGCTTTAAAAAAAGAAACAGACATATATAAGCTAATTATATCTATTACTACGAAACTAAACCACAAAACAGTGGAATCAATTTGCTCCAGCGTGAAGCTTTGATGTACTACACCAGTTTCACAGTTTCACAAAAACGTATAAACAGACATATCGCAATATTACACCACGCCCGTTTCCGATGGACATTGCTAGTGTATATAGACCTACAAATCTAATAGACATCATATTTAATTATTTTATTTGTTTAATTACTAAAAAAAAACTATTAGTCTCGAAATGATAGCCTCATAACAAGGTTCAAAGTCACTTAGTGTGCTATTTATTTGAACTGGGTATTTTCTACGTCGTTAAACTCTGATTATGAATATCCGCCGAAGAATGGATATAACTTACATTGCCCAAAGAATTACCATGTTGAAGTGATATTAGGTAGAAGTACATCGTTGATCCGACAACCGTCGTTCCCCATTGAAAAGATTCTTGAATGACCTACAAGAAGCCGACGCCGCGTAAGAACCCCCCAAAAGAAGGACTGGCAACATCTTAAAAGTTGCAGAGAATCGTTGAATGTGATACAGGACCAATAAAACCTATTGTGGAGAAGGCTTAAGCGCAAAAGTGGGACATATATGAGCAAACATAATTAGAAAAGATTTGAAAGTTGTATCAGTGACAGAAAATATATCATCTATACTAATCTATACTAAAATTATGAAGAGGAAAGATTCGTATGCAAGTATGTTTGTAAAGAATTGTCTCCGAAACCACAGGACTGATTTCAAAAATTCTTTCACTAATGGAAAGCTATAATATCAGGGAGTAACATAGGCTATATTTTATCCCGTTATCCCTACGGGAACGGACACTACGCGGGTAAGGCGATTGAAACCGAAGCGAAGCAAGGGCGATTTGCTAGTCAGTTATAGAGCTCATTCTATTCTATTCGCGTGAATATAATTTAAAAAATAGACTTAGCTAGCTACATCTGCTGCCGTCTGGTCAACAATTATATTCACGTCAGATAGATAGCCCATCCTAAAAATATTGGCAAAACTTTTGCAATATGTACGATTAAAAAAAATAGCATGAGTACTAAGTACGCACGTCAGAAGTGAAACTTCTTTGCTTCCATGTGTTTTTTAACAGTATTAAAAAATAATCAAAAAAATCTCTTGATCTTTCTCATTGGCTTGCTCTCTCTCTACTCTTGCCCCATGCCTGTGGCTTCGGTCTATGTTCACCTCTTCTCACTCTCTCTCAATCGATCTCAATCGCTCTCTCCCTCTTCTTCGACAAAAACTCTTCATATCTTCGCTAATACTAAATTGCGTTTCATTGGTAAAAAAATTACCCTCATGCGCGCAAAGAAGTTTCACTTCAAAAATAATATTGCGTTGACCTCAAGTAATTAGAATGATATCTAGAATAATTTTTAATTCATCATTTCAGCTCATATATGTCCACTATTGGGCTCGAGCCTCTTCCGTAACATTGGGAAAGGGACAAGGGAAATTGCCTTACTATACCACACTGGTCAGACGAGTTAACATTTTGTGACTTCTCTTGCATAGATGTTATCTGTATATTATAGTCCCTTAGTCGTCTTTTACACACAAATAGGGGGGGTGTTAAATTGTATTTACTTCGTCACCACACGGATAATATTTAATTCTGATATAAATTAAAATAAGATAATGTCTCGTCTATATATTATTATATCTACAATCAATCGTTGATGCCTCGAAATGGCTGGTTCCGGTGACGAGGCAAGATGGCCGGCGCTCACTTCCGGTCCACGTCAAACCTTACCGTTTGATGTTCTATCAGTTTTACTTTATCATGCTATTATATTGTCAATAATTATTACTTTTAAAATGTATTACGAATATTAGCCGGTGTCTGACACCAGAATCAATCTTGCGATCAAACAAAATGATTTCTAATGTTTACGCAATTACACATTGGGTGGTCACGGACAGACCATGAACACTGTAAAGTGCTCGAAACGTCGGGCAATCAAAAATCAAATACAAACGCGATAATAATCGTTTTATTTATAACATCAAGCAAAATGTTCTTGTTCCATCTCGAAAGTCCAAGTCAACTAAGACAAGGAAATCTGCACCGATGGTCGACCGAACGACGACGGCGACGTGCCACGGCTGGGTCATGGGGCCGTGCGGCGCCCCTCTGTCGCCCCGTACGGAGCCGGGCGAACGATCTAACCATGGCCCATCCTCTTTTTCGTTTGTTTATGTGACAACATTTTTAGTAGTGAATACAATTCACCCCCACAGATTAAATATGCTTATAATATCTATGCAAGAGAAGGAAAACTGTAAACAAAAACCTATCTGATCATCGTAGAATAGTAAGATCAATTTCTCTCTATCTTCTTGTGGAGAAGGCTCGAGCCCAAGACAGGGGCGTATATCAGCTAAAATTATGAAGATGGTCTTAGGGTCTATCAAGCTAGAACACAGTTTATTTTTTAGTGAAACCTTTTATTTCAAGGGCGGCCTTTGAAATTCCGTTCCGCTTTTGTGTGACGAAAAGTCAACAAGAAAAAGATTTAATCATTCGCTAAATCGTTATCCATCCGTGTAGTGACAGAGTAAGAATACAATTCAACAGCCCTCCTCTTGCCCGAATATCTATACAAGAGAAAGAAACAAATAAAACCCTATAACAACCTGTATGATCAGCATTAAATAAGGGTTATTTTCCTCCTATTGTGGAGGAGGCTCGAGCCCAGCAGTGGGACGTATATGAACAATGAATAACAGCACTGTTTCTTTGAAGAGAAGTAGCAAGAACTGAGCCAAGCCTGTTTTGTTTCTCGTTACAATTAAATTATTTTATGTAACATGATATTTTCTTTAGTTATATGTTTTTATTAGATTTAACAAAAACGGAATAAATGTTTTTCTTTTGCCGAAAGAAGGAAAAGTCGAAATAATATAGGGTTTTATTTCGACTTTTCCAACACATTTGACCAGGGTGGTATAATAGGTTAATTTTCCTCTCATTGAGGAGTAGGCTCGAACCCAGCAGAACATATTTCAGCTGTGATGATGATTATGATGAAATCGTGATCACATACTTTGAAGCAAAAACGAATAGAAACTGTATAGGAGTCACTTAAGTTTTCTTTAGTCGTGAACTTAAAAAATATGAGACAGATTTTCTTCTCGCTTTCGTAAATAAATGAAAGACAAACATAATATCAATATTATCATCATTTTAGCTCATATACGCTCCACTGTTGGGCTCCAGCCTCCTCCACAATAGGAGGGAAATCAACGTTTCTGTACCCAACTAGTCAAACAGGTTGGTATAGGGTTTTATTTCGAGTTTTTCTTCTCTTGCAGAGATGTTATATGGGTATTATATCCCTTAGTCGTCTTTTACAACAGCCGCGGGCAAGATAGGGAGTGAGGAATTGTATTCTTCCTCCTTTACAAACTCAAACGTAATATATGCTATTCAAAAGTGATTCATCATCTCAGCCCACAAAAGTCTCACAGGGCTTAGGCCTTCTATGAAATGGGAGGGAAATTGACCTTATGAATGTCGTTGCTCGCATCATAAATATTTATTATCATTTTCCCTAACGCGCCAAAAAAAAAAAAGTGAGCCGTCGCTCAGGACGCCTGGCAGATGTGAAACATCGGAATTATTTGTACAAGTATATATGCATAAAAGAATAGATTACGACAGAACTAATATGGCAACTAATATGGTAATATGGCGATCTTTACTGATATTAAATCGTTTTCGAAGCATCGAGTACTTGTCATAGAGCCTATCAGATCGCGATCGCGGGATTGCTTGGGATGAGCTTTTTTTCACCAAGTCTGGGAGGAACTAAAAAGAACTATAAGTGTGATGTTTGAAGTGATGGTAAAATGTAAAATTACTCGGCAGGAATATAATGCCATATCACATTACTTCGCGAAGCACTGTTTCGTGCATGTCTACTTGATAAGTCTATATATAGCGTTTGAATGAAATCTAACTGATTGGGTAAAATTTGAGTTCAAATGGGTCAAATACATGAAAAAGTGCCATGTAGAAATTAGAAGATCGAATTAGCGACATCTATCGAGCCAAGCCTAAATGTCAACTACAAAATATATTTTATAAAGAAATCTCTAATCCTATGATGATAATAAATAAGACAAGCTATCTATATTATTTTGTACCTTGTTAATCCTACAAATTTTAAATGAAATCTAACACTTTAAAGTGGGTCAAAATACAATTCCTAGGAGTCGGTAACATATAAACAAATAAATATACAGCTGAAACTAATACAAAGCCTATAAAAAGCGATTGTCCAGTTTTCGTACGTGAAAATAAGGTAGTTATGGTATACTTATGTTAGGAAGTTAGCAACTTATACATTATTTTATAGAACAAGTACATACGCATAAAAGAACATATTACGACAGATATTAATATAGCATAACGTATTAAGAAAAATAGAGTTACGATTCTTTGCCAGAAAATGATGTTTTTTATTCAATAAACATTTATTTTCATTAGAATACATTATAGGTAACAATTTACTTTGAGTTCACTAGATGGCGTTGTACAAAATTTTAAATCGCACTATGGTTTCGTTACAAAAATGTAGATATGTGTCCAGATATTTATTTTATAATTAATTCCGGGTTGAGAGCCCTCAGCGCTCACCCATAGTCCGCGTCAAGCTGTCAAGGCTATCTGCGCCCAACAGCTGTACACACACAAAAAAAAATTATAGTTAATTAAGAGCGGACCGCGAAGCGTGGCGTTAAACGCCACGCGACGATCGCGGTCACCCTCGCCTATAGATGTTTCACATCAAAAATATAATTTCAAAACCTTAAAAATATCTTGAGAACCAAATGTTTTATTAAAAATTAGAGTGAGAAAGCAGCCTGCCTACCGCTGCCGTATGCGAGAAAGGGAAGCCAAACAGATTGGCGCCGAAACGCGGTCACGTAACGAAGCGGCTTACTCCTATAAGAAGTTATCACTTCAAAAAATCTTTACAAAAGATTGAACCATAACTAATTACAATCATTTAATACACTTTCTTAATGAAGGTATACGTTATATCACAGCGCTTTAGTATCACACAAGAGCTGGAGATGGTGATAATAGATCAAAGAAGAACAAAGACTCAATAGAAGACTAGACAACCATCACTAAAACTGAGCATACGTATAAAAGGTTTGACTGCTAACATAATTACGTCATCTACACCTTGTTTCGGCGATGGTGTTATGTTAGAATGAAATATTTTTTATACGAAACCACGGGATATTATTTCATCATAATCACAGCCTGAAATTCAAATTTATTTATTGTCATTGCCTCCTTCACAATCATCATCATCGCAGCCCACACACGTTCCACTGTTGGGCTCGGGCCTCCTCCACAATAAAAGATTTTTATACGAAAAAATCGGGCTATTATTTCGTCGTCATCACAGCTCATATACGTCCCACTAATAGGCGCAAGCTTTCTTCACAATGAGAGGAAAATTGACACACTATACTATGTTAGTTAGATATGTTAGCATAGGGTTTTGCTTCGAGGTTTCCTTCCCTTGCTTATATATATTATGTGCATACTATATTCCTTAGTCGTCTTTTACGACACTCACCTGTATTCCAAGTGGTGACGTCGCTCGGCATATTTATATTAATTTCGTTTTTATGTCGCGGGTACTTTATATGTATTTAATAAATGAACAGATGTTAGATTTAGACTGTAAAAATCTTTTCTGGATCGCATTAAGAAATATTATGAGGCCGATATTTAACCTACTCCAATAACTGTACAAACAATATTATCCAAGTATAGTAACAACATCTTAATCATTTTAAAAGTCGCAGGGAACCGTTGGTTGCGAGTGGCGTGGGACCGTTCCGAGTGGCATTCTCGTAGAGAGGCCAATGCCTAGCAGCGGATATCTATAGGCTGATGGATGGATAATAACGAATTATAAATATAATATCTCATCGAATGACAGATTAAGTAGAGATGGGGCAGATTCGATTCGACTCGGCCTAGAATGGGTAATCTGCCAAAAGAGACTTCATTTCTTGACTTAACTTTTAAACTTAAGAAAATATCATCAATTCATTTACATTTAACTAAAATGTTCTTTTCAGTACTTACTCTGTGCCTATACAGCCACATTTATATCTTACGGATTAGGAAAATTAACCTACTACACCACGCTAGCCAGAGGGATTGGCATAGAATTTTATTTCAAGTTTGCCTTCATTTCCTCTTCATCTGATGGTTTTTGATATTTGCACAAGCATTTTAAAATTATTTTTTCGGAATATTTTTTTATTTGATTTTTGATTGCCCGATGTTTCGTGATCTGCTTACAATCCTTAATTAATTTCTTTGATAGCCATGAAATAAAAATATAATATTTATCCTGAATATTATAATAAACTAGCTGACCCAACAGACGTTTTTCTGTGCAAATAAAATAAAAATGGATTCTCCTTGAAAATGATAGCGGCGCCACCTATCGGGTCCAATTGTGAATCTAAATCATTCTCGAACCCCCTTGAACACACACAAAAAAATTCATCAACATTGATCCAGCCGTTTATGAGTTCAGTGACACACACACGTACACAAGAAATATATATATATAATTCTGCCTCACTTCCGCATATCACAATCCATGGTGATACCGATCAAAACACGCAATCAGTCGTCTCATTCAACCGCATAATGCCGTCCATCTTTTAACACTTCTACGCTTTTGTATAACACCGTTCTTTGTATTCATCTATTATATAGCTTTAAATGATGCCATTCACTATCAAATTTTATTCAACGATTTTATTTTAATGCGATAGGAATCGGAAGGTGGATATAACATTTTTTTTTAATCTAATAAACTACATAATGAAGATTATTATATACTAGCAACCCACCCTCGCTTCGCTTCGGTTTCAGTCGCCTTACCCGTGCAGTTCCCGTTCCCGTGAGAATACCGGGATAAAAAATATCCTATGATACTCCCTGATATTATTGCTTTCCATTGGTGAAAGAATTTTTGAAATCGGTTTAAGGAGTGGTAGGACCACACTGTCGACAGTTATCTGTCTACAGCCGCGGGCCGGTCCGTCCGGGGCAGTACCATGCTCTCGCAGAAAATCGACGTCTGAGTAGTAGCAATTTGTTACTGCGCTTCATTCGGTGAGCGAGAGAGCCGGAAGCCCAACTTTCTGAGGGTGTTTGTGTGTGGAGGGTTTTGGTGGTGCCCTTGGTATCACCGAGCATCAATGCACGCATTCACACTCCCTTCGCTTTCTTCGCGGTAGGCAACGGCCTTGTAAAGGTCCATGAGCGGCAGCAACACTTATCATCAGGTGTACTGTTTGCTCGTTTGCCACCGTTTGCAATAAAAAAAAATCGGTTTTGTGATTTGAGCATGAAAGCGCAAACAAATAAACTTACTTTCGCATTTGTAATATTAGTAAGAATTATATGTTAGTAAAGTTAAATGGTTTAGTTACTAAAAATTATTTTCCTTTATCATTATGGTGACCGTGTATAAATACAATTCATAACCTCTCTTGCACCTCTATGTCGTAAAAGGTAATTAAGACGTATGATATTCAGATAATATTGATCAAAGAGAAACTCTATCTCTACCAACCCGTCTGATTAGTGTGTTATATCACGTTAATTTCCCATCGTGGAGAAAACTCGAGCCCAACAGTGGAACGTATGTGAGCTGAGAGGAAGATGATAGCGTCCACTATTAGACAAATGCTTCGCTAAGCCAGATTAATACTATAATCACTACATTTTTCAAGCTGATTTGAGATCACAATTCCCCATGAATTTGCTGCTTTTAATTTTTGAAGTGAAACTTCTTTGTGCGCATGAGGGTAAATTTTTTATGGATGAAACGCAATTTAGTGTCACGAAAATGAGCAGCGTTTTTGTCGAAGAAGAGGGAGAGAGCGATTGAAAGAGAGTGAGAAAGGGCGAACATATCACGAAGTACAGCCATGGGATGAGAGTAGGGAGCAAGCGAGTGAGAAAGATCGAGAGATATTTTTTTTTTTTATATATATATTTTGTTTTAATACTGATAAAAAAGACATGGAACCAAAGAAGTTTCACTTCTTTTTTTTATTTATTTATTACCAAAACGCAAAATATGAATACAGAATTTAAATATAGTGCCACTTAAACCTCTTGGGTTTGTATGTGCCACTTTACAATCCATTCACGGTATAAATTCATACACACAAATAAATCCAATATACGCACACACATATTGTAAATGCATGCGTACTGCGCATCTCGCATGCGTACTTAGTAGACACGCTATTTTTTTGCTATAATCGACTTGTACGAATCTCTAGCAACTCTAAATGAGGATGACCACGAATAGAGACATCACTCACAATTTATTAGATTAATTTATAAAAAACAATACAAAAAATCTGCAAAAATTATTCGACTAAAAATCGTATAACGAATGTACCGCATTATCCCGCCTTATGACCTCTTATTCACACGACCTGCACAATCAATCTAAGTGTATTGTATCAAATAATGTCTGTAATAATGTTTTATTAATTCTATAGAACGGACATATATATCTATATATAAGAGAAATAACTTACAAATCAATTGGTTAGAAATGGTGTTAATGTCTTGCGTTTGACTTGATGTCAGAATAAAAGTATCGAGTGCTATTTTTTTTTTAATATAGCAATGGAAATTGAATTTAATGATAAAAAAACGCCTGGCAGATGTGAAACATCGAAATTATTTTGTACAATATATACAATTGTTTTTCTATAAAATGATGATTTTTATTAAATTAACATTTATTTTCATTATATTCCATAAAATATAGCTTGATCTCTTTGACAGATGTCAACGAAATCAATGAAGTAAGTTTGAACGAGCGAATGTTTACAATTTCATTTTGTATCCATACTAATATTATAAATGCGAAAGTAAGGATGTTTGTTTGTTTGTAACGCTTTCACGCTTAAACCGCCGAACCGATTTCAAAAATTCTTTCACCAATGGAAAGCTATAATATCAGGGAGTAACATAAGCTATATTTTATCCCGGTATTCCCACGGGAACGGGAACTACGCCGCGGGTAAAGTGACTGAAACCGAAGCGAAGCGAGGGCGGGTTGCTAGTCAAATATATTTTCATTCTTTTCGTGCCAGTTTTATTGCAACTGGATTGCAATATATTATAAATATAAAAATATTAATATTCATGCCTAAAATGTACCTCGTAAGTACTGAAACACCTAGTAAACATTTTATACATAAATGACGCTTACGAACGTACAAGGTCATACTGGACTGAAAATAAAAAAGAGATGGGACAGTCGATATACGTAAATCGATAACCGATCTTTATTAAATTATTCATAAAAGAAATAAACTCAATACGGCGCGCGGGTCCATAACCCACCCGTACTTACGTCACCTCGTTGTTGGGCCGACCATCGGAGCAGATGTGACTTGTCGTCAGTGGTCAGACCGACGGAATACCCTTTCAGGTAACCTCACCTCTCGACGTCCTGGGACGTCGGTCGACGTCGCGCGGTCAGCCTCTCTGCGGGTGACAGACAATTCCCCGGTCCGATCACCCGCGGCTTCAGCTAGGGCGGCATTAGGTGCAGATACTCGCGCCTGCGCCGCCCGAGTCGCCGGCGGCGGACCGTGTCACCGAATAGGAGCTCTACTCGCACACGATCCGCCGCCTCTTTCGGTGAGATTACGGCCTCACAGAAGACGGCGACCGCGTCCCAGTTCCTAACGCTGTCCATTTATTCATTTAGAAAACCAACAGCGATACATATAATAAATTACATAATTTGTGTTCTAGTATTCTATAACTAATAATAGGTTTCCCTGATTAACTAGGGTAAGTTTAAATATATGCGAACGGACTACAAATTAAATTTAAAAAAGAAGAAAAGAAAAATACAGCATTACATTTGATTACAAAAAATAAAGAAACTTATTTAACACAACAATATAATTTATTGAGCCAAGTGGTAAGAACATATTTGCTTGTCATTTGCCTTTCTTTATCATTTTTATTAACTGAGCTTTAAATGTAGGTTTAGTACAGTTAAATATATCAACTTGAGAAAAGTCAGTGCTGTCGAGCATCTCCCTGGCGATGGTCGGCAGCGTCAGGTCGGCAGCGGCACCGATAATCGCGACGAGTTCACGGCGCTCCCCCTCCCACGCAGCACACTCCTCGAGCGTGTGCTGCGCCGTGTCCTCGTCGCAACTGCAGTGGTGGCAGCCGTGGCAGGACGGTGAAGTGATTTCACCCTGCCAGGGTTTTTACATATTGTCATTATAACTTTTAACCGTTACTTGGAAGGTTCGGGAAGAAACTTAGCAATCTTGTTTATTGTTTCTATATTTACTGATCACAGATGTTTACGCGAGTGTTACACATTATAATTTTACAGTCCGCACCTGACTATGAACGCTGTAAAGTATTCGAAACGTCGGGCAATCAAAAATCAAATAATATAAAATGCGATAAAAACAGTTTTATTTTTATAAAACTTTTTTCCTCATAACTAAACTCATAGTCGCTCGGCGTGCTATGGAGCGGAAGCTCGGGATTTTTTGCGAGATACAATCCGAAATACGGAAATCCACAGAATAATGGATGTAACCGACATAGCACGAAAAATTAGCATGCTGAAGTGGCAATGGGCAGGTCACATCGCTCGACGAACCGATAACCGCTGGGGAAGAAATCTTCTCGAGTGGCGGCCACGTGTCCGACGACGCAGTGTAGGACGTCCTCCTACTAGATGAATCGACGGTCTGGTGATAATTGCTGGGCGTCGTTGGATGCAGGCGGCACGGGACCGCCCTCTGTACACACCATCAACGAGACCTACGTCCAGCAGCGGATGACGATAGACTGGAATGATGATGATGATGGCATATTTTGAGGCGCGTTGGCATATTTTGAGTTTTCCTTCTCTTGCATAAATGGTATCTGCATATAGGTAATCTCTTAGTCGTCTATTACGACATCCACGAGCAAGATAGGCCGTGGCGAATTGTTTCCTCACGGAACTTCCATCACAGAATATTTTATCAAAATCAGTCAAGCAATTTCGCATAAAAAAAACAGGTGAATAAACAAAATTCCTATCGCATATATCACTCAGCAAGCATAAGACGCATGAGTTGCTTCGTCGTCGAGGTCACCATCTGAACTCAGATATACTTGATGGATAACTCCTCATGCTTATTAATGGTTTCTTATCGCGAACGCACGTACAGGATGATATTTAGATATATTTTTTATTAATCGCTCGTTTACGTTCCACTGTTGGGCTCAAGCCTCCTCCACTTTAGGAGGGAAATTGACCTACTATACAAAAACAAAACCGTATATCAACATGTCTGACCAGCATGGTAAGGTCAATTTCTCCCCTATTATGGAGGAGGCTCGAGCCCAGCAACGTATATAAGCCGAGATGAAATATATTTTTACGGATTTTATCGCGTTTTTATTTTAATTTCTATTTGCCAATGTTTCGAACATTTTTCAGAGTGGTGTGGCATTCATCATCATCTCAGCCCATATACGTCCCACTGTTGGGCTCGGGCCTCCACATTGGTCAGACGTGTTTGTATAGGTAATGATTTCTGATGTTTACGCGAGTATTATTGATTTTCTGCAGTAACGATGACTTGTTGGACGTGAGACATCTTAGTCCACCCGTGATCATGAACGCTGTAAAGTGTTCGAAACGTCGGGTAATCAAAAATCAAATACAAACGCGATAAAATCCGTAAAGTTGTTTTATTTAAAAAGTGTTTGTATAGGGTTTTATTTCGAGTTTGCCTTCTATCGCATAGATGTTATATGCATATTATATCCCTTAGTTGTTTCGTACGATCACCCACGGGTGGTGAATTGTAGTCTTACGCCGTCACCACATGGAAGCATGAAGCATGCCAGGTGTGGCATAAACGCTATAAAATCCTTAGAAATAGTTTTATTTATAACGTTTAGGAGAATATACGTATATACATACGAACAAAGAGATTCATCACAGCTCATATACGTCCCACTGCTGAGCCCTAGTCTCCTCCACAATGACAGGGAAATTGACCTACTACACCACACTGATCAGATGAGTTGGTATAGCGTTTTGTTTCGAGATTTCCTTCTCTTGGACAGATGTTATATCCCTTAGTCGTCTTTTACGACATCCACTGGCAAGATAGGGAGTGGTAAGGAGCAAGCTTATCTGATGTTAATTACTAACTCGTGATTATAGACCTTAACAATACCACGGTGACAGCCAAGTTACTGACTCCATCTTTCTTCGCATATGGTGACGGAGTAAGAATACAATTCATCACCCCCTACGTAAAAGTCGTTAAAGATGACTAAGGAATAATATGCGTATAATATCTATGCAAGAAATGGTAAACTCGAAACAAAATCTTATTCCAACCTGTCTAACCAGCATTGTATAGCAATTTCCCTCCTATTATGGAGGAGGCTCAAGGCCAGCAGTGGGACGTATATGAGCCGAAATAATGATAATATCTATGCAAGAGATGGTAAACTCGAAACAAAACCCAACACGTTTGACCGACTAATACTCGAAATCAAAAATCATTATGTAAAAAATTGCATGTCATTTGAAGCATTTAATTACAAATAACAAAGAGGTGTGATATTAAAATGACCTTATCTAATGGAGGGTCAAGTTGCAGTTACAAATTGTAAATGAATACTTCGATGAGTATAATTATATATTCAATTGTTTTATATTTATGGTGATGAAAGTTTATAATGTTATCAAATTCAAATCATTTAGCACAGCTTTAGCACACAAAGTAAGGTACAAGGCGGACTTAATGCCTTAGGCATTTTCTATCAGTCGACCTAGGGTGGAGCAGAAATAATTTAGATAGGTGCAATTTAACGTAAACGATGAATTATAAAAATTGGTTATTCAAATATAGTAAATTTATGTTCTTATATATATTTTTATACCTAATACATACAAACAATACATATATATGTATATATATACACATACATAAGTACACGCATATATACATATAAATTGTATAAACACTAGAGGAGAGCCATCATTGATGAGTTGACTCCGTCAGAAGATTCAGGTATAGCCGTTTGACCATAGCTTTAAAAGTATTACGACTAGCGGCCACTTTGATTTCTAATGGTACTGCATTTTAGAGAAGAATAGCCTGGATGTAAAAGGAAGAGTGTACCAGATTAGAGGAGTGAGAAGGACAGTGAAGAAGAAGATTTTTGGAGGAACGAAGATTACGATCATGAGTGGAGCTAAGAAATTGAAAATGATGTTTTAAGTAGGGAGGAGCATTAGAAGAGTTTAACATAGATTATTTATTTATTTATATAAGGCTTATCTACGACATAAACACAAACATATGCTAAAAACATTCCAGTGGCTTAAAACTAGTGTTTACATCAATTACAGACGTGAACAACATTAAGGAATATCTGATGTTTACGCGAGCACTACACATTGTAAATAAAACTACTTTTACGGACAATGTCTGTAATAACGATTACTTGTTGGACGTGAGACACCTTAGTCCGCCCGTGACCATGAATGCTGCAAAGTGTTCGAAACGTCGGGCAATCATAAATCAAATACAAACGCGATATAATCCGTAAAAGTAGTTTTATTTACAAAACATTAAGGAATATATTACTATGCGTAAATTAATGTTAAAGATAAAAAGAAAAGTATTCATTATGTAATAAATAAAATAACGAGTAGAAGTAATTAAAAGTAGTAGATTATAGTAGAGAAATCTTTATTTTTTTGTGAGGTGATAGGGTAAGAATACAATTCACCTCCAATAAATGGTTGAAAACAAGGGTTTATAACCTGAGTATGTGTTACCAGCGATGAAATGTGTTCTATAAATGTTGACCTCATAAAAAGGCGTAAAGTCGCTCAACGTACCATGGAAAGAACTATGCTCGGTATTTCTCTATATGATAGTAGCCGGAGTATCTCGCTCTCATGCCCGTGGGTGTCGTAAAAGACGACTAAGCGATTAAATATGCATATAACATCCATGTAAAACTTACAATAAAACTCTAAAACAACATATCTGACCCGCATGGTAAGTCAATTTCTCTCCTATTATGAAGGAGGCTCGAGCCCAACAGTGGGATACGATCTTTCTCACTCGCTTGCTCCCTACTCTCGCCCTATGGCTGTGCTTCGTGCTATGTTCGCCCTTTCTCACTCTCTCTCAATCAGTCTCAATCGCTACCTCGCTCTTCTTCGACAAAACTGCTGCACATCATGACGCTAAATTGCGTTTCATTCGTAAAAAATTTACCCTTATGCGCGCAAAGAAGTTTCACTTCAAAAACTTTTCATTTATATTCAATAATGAAACACTCTGTATACTCGCATTGAGTCCCCAAATGATGTATAATGAAATATGGCCAGCTAATTCTTAAGGAACATATACTCGGTAAGAGCATGGAATTGCTATGTCCAAATACATAAATCTATATATATTTGATAGACACTTAAAATTGTTTTTAAACGAGTCTATGTTTGATGCTATACGTGTGGTGACGGAGTAAGAATACAATTCACCACTCCCTATCTTGCCCGTGGATGTCGTAAAAGACGACTAAGGGATATAATATGCACATATTATCTGTGCAAGAGAAGGAAAAATAAAATGAAACCCTATACCGATATGTCTGACTAACATGGTATAGTAGATCAAATTCCCTCCCTTTGTGAAGTAAGCCCGAGCCCAACAGTGGGACGTATGTGGGCTGCGATGATGATGATGATGATGAAGAATACAAGGTCTTAGTCGTATTTTAAAACAACCACAAGCAAAGCAAGGGTTGGTAGTAATCTTAATCGCCACTATAAGTACATTATCATCGCAGCCCACATACGTGCCACTATTGGGCTCGAGCCTCCTCCAGAACAGGAGGGAAATGACCTTACTATACCATGCTGATCAGACAAATTGGTATAAGGTTTTATTTTGAGCTTTTCTTCTCTTGCATAGATGTTATATGCATATTATATCCCTCAGTCGTCTTTAACGACATCCACGGGCAAGATAGGGAGTGGTGAATTGTATTCTTAATCCGTCACCACACGGAATAACTATTATTACTATATAGTAAATTTATGTTCCGTGTGGTGACAGAGTAAGATTCTATCATTAAAAAAAAATCCTATACTCTATTGAGGAAGAGGCTCGAGTGAGTGGCATGATGATGATGATAATTTATATTCTTAGTCTGTCACTAAGTAGAAGAGAATAGCTGAGAATACAGGAACTCTTCAGGTCACAGATTGCACTGGAAAAAAAAGTACAGGCTTCGGTCTTTGAGTTTACTCCCAGCAAATTATGACACCATCTGGAAGACTGCTCGTCTATTACTAGCAAATAACAAAAAAAAACATATATTTAAGATATTTTTTGTGAATAAATTTAATTGATGTTGATTTTTTAACATAAAAATTCCAAACACCTAAAAACTTAACAAAAAATATTAAATACTATCAAAAAAAAAGGCATGAAAGATACATAATTCGTCGATCCGGATATCGAACCTGACAATTTACAATCGGGCACTTTATCCACAGTTCATCAGCGACAATTATAACAAAATAAGTGTTTTACGGTATTAGCTTTTTTAATCGCCTTGTTAACTGGTCCAACTGGTTATTGTTTTGAAAATATCGGATATAAAAAGATCAGTCAAGGTGCGAGGCACACGCAATAAAGGATTCCGTAGCCTTTTAATAACGTAAAAGTAAGAATTTTCAATTAATTTATTGTCAATTAAATCAAATCAAAATAATTTATTTGTGAGAATATTGTCATATTAGTTAAGTGTTATCTTAAATAAAGTTTCAAATATTCTACCGTTTCCGGTGTAGAAATATTACCGGTTGTTTAGTAGATAAATCGAAATAGAAAACAGTCAAACAAACAGTAATAATAATAATTTGAAATACAATGTCATGTCATAAAATAGAATTCAATTAATGGGTATGTCAAAGTAATTATATATAAAAACATTTTTAAATAACATTATTAACGTTTGTCGTCCATAAATTCGTTAATTGAGTAATAACACTTTATTCATTAAGACATTAAAAATTGCACATTTATATTTTCTTAAACACACTTACTATATAATCTTTTCCTTTTAGTGGTGGAGTAAGAATACAATTAACCACCCCCTCACTGGCCCTTGAGTGTAACAAAAGACGACTAAGGGATAAAAAATAGGCATATAAAATCTATGCAAGAGAAAGCAAAATCGAAATAAAATCCTATACTAACACGCTGCCCGTCGGGCTGGCCATGGACGACAAAAACTGGGTACCAATAGTCGACCCAACAATGGGGGTCGTGACTACTAATAAGGGAACTATTAATAAGCATGTTGTAAGATGTAATTTTATTTAAGTGAAATTAGAAAATAAATAGACAATCCCGATGAGTATCTTGTCGGATTTTCTCAGTGCGGTCGCGTTCCGATCCGGCGGTAAATTTAAGAAAAAATGTAAAAAGGTGACAATACGTAAATGCCCCCGCGGGGTTTATACATAATAAATGATTTGAGTTTGAATTTGGTGAACTACATTATCACTTCGCCATCATATGGACATTTAGGAAAGGATAGATAATTTTATTTTTCGTGTGGTGACGGAATAAGAATATAATTCACCACTCCCTATCTTAACCGTGGATGTCGTAAAAGACGAGTTAGATAATATGCACATATGATCTGTGCAAAAGAAGGAAAACTCGAACTGAAATCCTATACCAACATGTCTGATCAGCATAGGTCAAATTCCATCCCATTGTAGAGGAGGCCCGAGCCCAACAGTGGCGGGTGGGCCATGGTCAGCTTACTCGCCACCTGGCTCCGTCCGGGATGATAGAGGGGTAAGGCGCAGTCCTATGACTTATCCGTGGTACGTCGCCTTCGTCGTTCTGTCGACCACCGATGCAGAATTCCTTGTCTTCAGTGGTCAGCCCGACAAAAAACCCCAGTCGCGGGGTACCCTCCCTTCACGACGTCCCCCCTCGGGGACATCGCTCACCGTCGCGCGGTCAACCTCTCGGCAGGTGATGGACTAAATCCCCGGTCCAGTCATCCGCGATGATGATAAAGATAAGACAATTTTATATTTTTACGGATCTCTTAAAAAATACCTATTAGATACTAAAATAAATACCGTTAATTTTTTTATTCATAGTAAGATTCGTGTAGTTAACGGAACTATATACACATAGATTGATTGCACAAATGGCTTAGTGGTTAAGATACTGACCATGCCAATGTCGTGGGTTTGAATCCTAGGCAGGACAATATTTTAGTCCGGGCTGGCTATGGAGGACGAGGAACTTAGCCGCGCGCCGCCCTTTCGTCTTCCCGGACGGAGCAGACGACGTGTGCGCTAATCATAGCCCACTTTAAAAAAAAAAACACTGTGCGATCCACAAATTGTTGTTCTGAGTCTGCGTTTATGTGCGCTAATTATATGTTTGGAAAGTCCCCTGCAGGATGTGGACTTTAAAGATATATATAAGGCAAGGAAATATATATATATACTAGCTGACTCGGCGAACTTCGTACCGCCATGATTTTTTCGTAAATATATTTTCTAAATTGCCGAAAATTTAGTATCTAATAGAAGAACCATTACAGCTTTGTCGGGAAAGGTGACTCGGCGAACTTCGTACCGCTATAATTTTTTCGTAAATATATTTTCTAAATTTCCGATGAGCCGGCGAATTTCATAGCGCCATAATTTTTTCGTAAATATATATTTTAAATTTCCGAAAATATAGTCTCTAATGGAAGAACCATTACAGCTTTGTCGGGATAGATTCGATCGTCTTGGTGAGGATTCTAAGAGAATACAAATTACTGATTTTATTGATTTCTGACAAAATTATAATTATCAAATTTTCAACCATACTTAACTATAGACAAAATTACTCTTAGCTGTCTTTTGAGTTTTTTTTTTATTACTTATACTCATACATTATATATCAAATGCGTTTTTTTATACTACGTTTCATAGTGACTTGTATTCTCTTTGACATTTTATGTCACGTCACACGGGAACGCGATCGAACGGGATAAAAGAGTTATTGGTGAAATCTTGTAAACTCCATAATAATAAAAAAAACGGGATAAAAAGTATCCTATGTCCGTCTCCTAGTTCTAAGTCCCCACCAATTTTCAGTCAAATCCGTACAGCTGTTCTTGAGTTATAAATGTAGTAACTAACACGACTTTCTTTTATATATATATATAGAAAGATATATTTAACTACATATATATATATATATATATATATAATAATCTTTATTTCCAAAAATATGGTTATAGTAGGTCTTAATTATATAACATAATCCAGCATATTCTACCATATATGTATGGCGTGGAAATGTTCAATACATTGTTTTTATTGATACAGCTTATTAGCTATATCTAGTCGTTGAAACTAATTAATTAAATAAATTATATTCATTACAATTATTAAAATATTAAAACACAATTACTTTATAGCATGTCAATAATAGTATAAAAATTTCAAATTATATGTAAAAATCTTCAACAGTGGACAATGTTCAATATGTAAATACAAGTATATTCAATTTAGATGTCATTTAAATTTTAAGATGTCACAACTTATCATTAAGGTATTCATTAATATTATAGTAATTTTTATCATGCAGCATTGTTTGCAGTCTTCTACGAAATAGTGTGTATGGTAGAGTTTTAAGATACTCTGGTAGATGGTTGAAGATTATTACAGACATACAGTAGACATTTTTCTTAAATAATTCTAGTTTTATTTTTGGTATTTGAAGTCTAGCTCCATGTCTAGTGCGACTAGTTTTGGAGTCACCCAGTTTTTTAAATAAGTGTGGATGTTTCTTAACAAATAAGCAAAGTTCCTGAATATAAATGGATGGCAATGGAAGTATTCTATATCGTTTGAATAGAGGTTTACAGCTTTCTAGATATTCCAGACCACAGATTGCCCGCACACATTTTTTTTGCGCTCTGAATACTCTTTCCACATCCACTGAGTTACCCCATATGATAATGCCGTATCTTATAATAGACGCTACATATGCTTGATACGCTATTACTGCAGTTTGTACATTTACAATTTGTCTAATTCTTTTTAATGCATAGACAAAACAATCTATTTTACATGTTATTTTTTCTATATGTGGTTTCCTATTACAAAACTTATCCACAGTTATACCCAAGAATACACAATCGTTCACCGTATTTAATGTCTCGTTTTTATAGTTAATATTTAAGTTCGTTTTGTCAGCTTTATGTGTTTGAAAATGTATGATATTTGTTTTTGTCATATTTATTTTAAGGTTGTTTTGTTCTAACCAATTTATTGCCTTGTCGATGATATATATATAGATATATATATAGATATATAGATATATATATATATATATACTAGCTGACCCAACAGACTTTGTTCTGTTCAAATAAAATAAAAGGCATTCTCCTTGACAGCAGCGCCACCTACCGGGTGAATCTAAACCATCTCGAATCCGCTTGGACACACACAAAGAATTCATCCGTCCAGCCGTTTCCATCCATCAGCCTACAGACGTCTACTGCAGGACATAGGCCTTCCCACGAGAATGCCACTCATAACGGTCCTGTGCCACTTGCATCCAACGGTTCCCTGCGACTTTGAGAATGTCGTCAGTCCACCTAGTGGGGGTCGTCCTACGCTGCGCTGTCCGATTCGTGGTCGCCACTCAAGAACCTTTCTTCCCCAACGGTTGTCGGTTCGAAGAGTGATGTGGCCTGCCCATTGCCATTTCAACGTGCTAATTCTGCGGGCTATGTCGGTTACACCCGTTCTTCTACGGATTTTCGTGTTCCGGATTTCATTACGTAGAGAAATACCGAGCATAGCCCTCTCCATATCACGCTGAGCGACTTTAAGCTTTTTTATGAGGCCGACATTTAAAGACCACGTTTCAGTGCCGTAAGTCATCGCTGGTAACACACACTGGTTATAAACCTTTGTTTTCAGACACTGCGGAATATTGGACGAGAAGATCCTCTTAAGGCCGCCGTTTAGGAGGAGTTCAGTGACATACAAACGTACACTATAAATCTATATCTATACCAATAAATAAAATTGGAGTGTTTGTTTGTAATGCCAAAATAATAGGCTTTTTTCATGCTCACACGGTTATTTGCACGACACCTATGCCTAAAATAGCAATTAAAAAATTTTTGTCTATCTGTCTGTCTGTCTGTCTGTCTGTTTGTTCCGGGTAATCTTCAAAACGGCTGGACCGATTTCAAAAATTCTTTCACCAATGGAAAGCTATAATATCAGGGCGTAAACTAGGCTATATTTTATCCCGGTATTCCCACGGGAACGGGAACTACGCGGGTAAAACGACTATAACCTATAACCGAAGCGAAGCGAGAGCGGGTTGCTAGTTTATATATAAAAATATATAGATGGCTCAGTGATGTTATTGGCGACTTTAAATTACGAGTAAATTACTTGTTATCTGTGTGATGGTGGATTAAGAATACAATTCACCACTCCCTATCTTATTCGTGGCTGTCGACTAACGGACATAATATGCAAGACAAGAAAATCTCCAATCAAAATCCGCCTGACCAGCGTCATATAGTAGGTAAATTACCCTCCTATGGTGAAGGAGGCTCGAGGCCAACAGAGGGACGTATATGAGCTGAAATGATGATGATGATGATGAAATGATTCAAACTTAAAAATTTCGCTTTTATGGCACGTTTTATTGTTTATTTCTTTATAAAATTAAGATGGTAAAGGATTATATATATTTTTTTTGTAACAAGAGTGATTGGTAAGTACTATTGATGTCATTATGTATAGTTTATCAATTGGTTAATGGTTGTAACGAATGATTAATATTATAACCAAAAAGTATATAAATGCGCCGTGTCCGTTCTGGGTAGGCCCTTTGGACAGTTAAGGAAGAAAGTGTTATATTTTTTTTTTTTAAATGAAACTTCCAATATGACTTTCAACAAGGTTGCGTTAAACGTTTAATGCTACGGGAATAGAAGGAGACAGAGCGTGAGTGAATGCGTGGCACTCGACCGCATGCACGTAGTATACTTGTTATAGGCCAGCGCTTGCGTTGGCAACGAGAAACATACAATATTTTTTATTTTTTTTTTTTTCGTATTGACAGAAAACACGTGGCACCAAAGAAGTTTCACTTCTGATGTAATTTGTACGCACGCTCTTTTTTAGCGTTGCGTACCCAAAGGATAAAAACTGAACCCTATTACTAAGACTTCGCTGTCTGTCCGTCCGTCTGTCCGCCCGACTGTCTATCACTAGGTTGTATCTCAAGACCCGCGATAGCTAGACAGTTGAATTTTTTACAAATTATGTATTTCTGTTGCCGCTATAACAATAAATACATACTAAAAACAAAATAAAACAAATATTTAAAGCGGGCTCCCATACAACAAACAGGATTTTTTGTTTTTTTTTGCTCAATGTTATGGAACCCTTGGAGCGCGAGTTGGCCTCGCCCTTGGTCGATTTTTTTCAAGGTAACGCCCTGCTCTATGGCTATAATTTTTGTATTACGGAGGACTTTACAAACATAATTAACAGACACAATTTATAATCAGAACAAGAATTTATGGATCGCACAAAGTGTTGTCCTGCGTGGGATTCTAACCCGCGACATTGTCACATTTTTTTTTGTGTGTGGGCTATGGTATGCGCACCCGCGGTCCATTCCATCCTTTCCGGGGCGACGAAAGGACGGTGCGCGGGCCCATAATCCACCCGCACTCACGACGCCTTCATCGTTGGGCTGACCACTAGTGCTAAGTTCCTTGTCCTCAGTGGTCGGCCCGACGGAATACCCTTTCGGGTACCCTCACCTCTCGATGTCCCTGTCCCGGGACGTCGGTCGCCGACACTGGCACGTTGGGTCGGTATCTTAACCACTCCGCCATCTGTACACTCAACTTTTGACATATACAATCATTTTGTTTTTGTTCTGGCAATAAATTTGTATCAAAATGCGAGGCAAAATTTAATAACTAATTCTGTAGTGGGTAGCTATAAATCTGAAATAACAATGACTTGCTGGACGTGAGATATTTTGAACCGTCCGTGACCATGAACTTGAAGTGTTCGAAATATCGGGTAATCAAAAATCCGTAAAATTAGTTTAATTTATGAAGAAGAAGAATCTGGACAGTCCAAATACAATCGGTATGAAGGCGTGTAGGTGAAATAGTTGGACGGACGACCTTTTGAAACAAAAAAGTTTAAGTATTCTATTCCTATCCTATATCTAATACGGAAAGCCGCAGAAGAAGGGGTGCAACCGACATAGCACGAAGAATTAGCACGCTGAAGTGACACTGGGCAGGCCACATCGCTCGACAAACCGACAACCGCTGGGGAAGAAAGGTTCTCGAGTGGTGACCACGTATCGGACGATGCAGTGTAGGACGAGACTAGGTAGATTGACAACCTGGTGAAAGTTGCTGGGCATCGTGGGATGCAGGCGACACAGAACCGCACTCTATGGCGTAACATGAGAGAGGTCTACGTCCAGCAGTGGACGGCGATAGGTTGAAATGATGATGATTGTTTTCCGTTTGGCGACGGAGTAAGAATAGAATTCTATTCTAGGAGTAAGAATATTGTCTATCTTTATATATATACTAGCAACCCGCCCTCGCGTCGCTTCGGTTATAGTCGTTTTACCCGCGTAATTCCCGTTCCCGTGGGAATACCGGGTTAAAATATAGCCTAGTTTACGCCCTGATATTATAGCTTTCCATTGGTGAAAGAATTTTTGAAATCGGTCCAGACGTTTTGAAGATTACCCGGAACAAACAGACAGACAGACAAAAATTTTTAATCGCTATTTTAGGCATAGGTGTCGTGCAAATAACCGTGTGAGTATGAAAAAGCCTATTACTTTGACATTACAAACAGACACTCCAATTTTATTTATTGGTATAGATAGATATATATTTCTTGTGTACGTATGTATGTCACTGAACTCCTCCTAAAGTTCGGGACTGATATTAATGAAATTTTTTGTGTGTGTTCAAAGGGATTCGAGAATACTTAAGATTCTCAACTGGACCCGGTAGGTGGCGCTGCTGTTCCTTTTATTCTATTTGAACAGAATAACGTCTGTTAGGTCAGCTAGTAAAATATATACCTAATACTTTTGTTTACGATTAACCATCCAATCAGCCGATGTCGTTTATAATGGCCGAGGTGTGAAATCGACCAATATACCCATAATTACTACACCATTGTGAGATAAACGATTTGTGACGCCACTCAGATATGTTGGTAACATTCTTCCTTATATAAAAAGTGTTAGGCTAGCGTGGAGCGATCAATTAAAAAAAAATAATCTCTTTCGATGTTAAACATAATGTAAATACCAAATCATTTTTCATTCATTCATATCAGCTTATATAGTCCCATTATTGAGCTAAGGCCTCCTCCGCAAAATGGCAGGTGAATTGACCTACTATTCCACACTGGTCAGAATTTTTAGATTAGGTTTTTATATCGAATATTCCTTCTCTTGCGTATATATTAAATACTATACCCCTTTGTCGTCTTTTACGACATCCACGGGCAAGATAGGGAGTGGTGATTTGTACTGTTACTCTGTCACCACAGGGACACTTTCACATTCCCGCCAAAACTCTCGTTCATAACATAGACAAAACAACAAAACCAGAAAAAAAATAACAGAATGCTACAGAGTGCCTATGTTATGTTATTTTAAAACAACTATCAGAACTCTACGCCGTACATTAATTTTGTGGCATAGCTAGAGACCGAAACGCCATTAATGACACAGGTATGCGTCATACTTCTTTGAAAAGTGGCTGCCTATGACACCATAATGTAATAATAACTTTTTATGTTTATGCGATTTTTACAGATACTTATTCATCATCATCATCATCACAGCTCAGCGCATCAGATATATGTCCCATCGCTGGGCTCAAGCCTCCTCCCAATAGGCGGGCAATTGACTTACTATATCATGTTTTATGCAGTATATACCTTAGTCATCTATTACGACATCCACGGGGCAAGGAGTAGCGAATTGTATTCTTACTCTGTTAGCACACGGAAAAATATTAAAAATAACTATGTTTAACCACACTATAGACAATTGCCTTTCTACAGCCGCCGACAGATCCATTGGGGGTAGTTCCACACCGTCGCAGAAAATCAACGCCGTAGTAGTGGCAATTTGTTACTTACTTTACTTCACTTGGTGAGGAAGCGAGCTGGAAGCCCAACTTTCTGCGGGTGTTTGCGTGTGATGGATTTTAATGATGCCTTTAGTATCGCCTAACCTCATTGCATGCATTCACACTCCCTTCATTTTCTTCTCGGTAGGCAGCGGCCTAGCGAAAGTCCATAAGCGTCATTATTAAATTAGTTTAAACCAGATTTTTATTTGTTTGATGTTTTCAGCCGTTTGATTCTTGATTTTTTTGATTCTTCTTGATTATTTTTATTTCGTTTGATTCTTCTTGATTTAAAAGATTTTTGGACTTAATGATACATCGAAGCAAACATGTGAAGTCTGTAATATTAAAAACTCAAATCTAATAACAAATAATATTAAACATTAAAGTTACTATGAAAATAACCAGTTTGCATGCCATATTTGGTGTTAACTCAATTATCACCACCCCTAAAAAACCTCATCAGGAGAATGGGCAGAAAAGTTTCTTACTACAAACGCCAACAAGCTTGCCGAGCGTGGCAATAACATTTGTTAGAGACCTCCGTCCAATAGTGAACGGTGAAAGTATAATAACGATAATTACCAAATTACAATTCGGTTTAATACACATCCAATATGACAATGTTTAAAGCCGACAGAGAGCAAAGCCGACGCTTCAATTACATTTACAATTGAGTTAAAAATTAATAGCTTGTATTGTTTAAATTCTAATACTTAACATACCATAGTATTGTGTGAAGGTGGCATGATTTGTAACTTTTGAATTGCATTTATTGTACACAGATTTCTTTACATACAATCCGAGTTACTCACGCCTCAAGATTATTCAACCTTATAAAGTTTGTACTGAAATAAATTAATTATATATACGAAATTCTATGGAATAGCGACGCAAGATTATGGCCGGAGCAGATCCCATAGGCGGCACCTGATCACGAGTTAACTACTAGAGCAGCCATCACTTCCTTTTACTACACCAATGAGCAATGTAAGGATTGGTAGAATCTTTCCAGTGGATATTGCAAAATACAGCTAAGGGATATAATCCACATAACATCTGTGCAAGAGAAAGAAAACTCGAAATGAAACCCTATACCAACATATCTGACCAGCATGTAGGTATGTCAAATTCCCTCCCATTGTGGAGGAGGCCCGAACCCAACAGTGGGACGTATGTGGGCTGCGATGATGATGATGATTCCCAGAGGAACTATGCGAGTAAGGCGACTGAAACCGGAGCGAAACAAGGGCAAATTGCTAGTTTGAAATGTATTTCCATTTCAATTCATTAATAATAAATCCTAATATTCTCCATCCTAATATTGAATAACGACGTTTAGGTTTGTCTATAAATAGGTTAGCTCTGTATTTGTGATCTGTCCAGCCGTCTGTCACTTGCGTTCACTCCCTGTCAGTTGATAGGATAATGAATTTTATATCTAACGATTTAATAATGAATTTTATTATTATAAATAAAACTATCTAACGCGTTTTATCACGTTTGTATTTGATTTTTGATTGCTCGACGTTTCGAACATTCTACAGCGTTTATGTTCACGGACGGTCAAAATAATTTTAATTATAATGCGTAATATTCGTGTAAATATCAGAAATCTGATTTTATTATTATTTCTTAGAGTGTGGTGACTCAGTAAGAATGCAAATCACCGCCCTCTATATAAAGTCGTGACCATGTATTAGACGACGCACTGTAGGAAAATTAGGTGGACCGACGCCTTGGTGAAAGTTGCTGAGTGTGGTTGGATGCAAGTGGCACAGGACTGCACTTTGTGGCTAAATATGATCACGTAGTGTAGGATGCCCACTGGGTTGGACCGACGATCTGGTGAATATTGCTGGGTGTCGTTGGATGTATGCGGCATAGGACTACACTGGACGGTTATATACTGAACTAGCAACCCGCCCTCGCTTCGCTTCGGTTATAGGTTATAGTCGTTTTACCCGCGTAGTTCCCGTGGGAATACCGGGATAAAATATAACCTAGTTTACGCCCTGATATTATAGCTTTCCAGTGGTGAAAGAATTTTTGAAATCGGTCCAGCCGTTTTGAAGATTACCTGGAACAAACAGACAGACAAAAATTTTTTAATTGCTATTTTAGGCATAGGTGTCGTACAAATAATCGTGTGAGCATGAAAAAAGCCTATTATTTTGACATTACAAACAGACACTCCAATTTTATTTATTGGTATAGATGATGATCACGTGCTTTTCGTTGATTGATAATACTTAATCGATAAATTTAAGCTCATCCCTATAATTGTTTTATTGCTGCTGTCTTTTTAAATAAAAATATTTAAAATAAATACTATAATTAACTACTCAGTTGTTATTATTATTATTTTATTATTATTATAATAATATAAAAACTCATGAGCTATAGACTACTACTGAAAGGTAGAACGTTACTTCCGTCCGAAAAAAGATCCAAGTTACTCCCAAATGGCGAAAGAAGTTTCACATCAATAATCTCGCCTCGTGTCCGTATCGTAATATATAAGAGCGACTAAACCATCATCTATACTCAGTTTTGGCGTTAAAATGATTTAGTCGCTCACTGTCCACTGAAATTTATGAATGCACTGCCTAAAATAGTCTGCCCAACGAACTTGACTTCTCCATCACATACAAACTACTTCATTCAACAGACCAATTTATATTAGTTACGATTGTTTTTTTTTTTAATTTCCTTAAATCGTTTACTAAGGTCGTTACCATAGATTATCTTTTAAAATTATTTAGTCGATTTTAGTGACAATTAAAAGTGAAATGCGATCGGTAATAGATCATTAACGGGTGTGTAATATAATTAAGTATAGCTAAAAAAGGTAGCCGTCGCTCAGGACGCCTGGCAGATGTGAAACATTAAAATTATTTTGTACAAGTATATATGCATAAAAGAACAGACTGCAACAGTAACTAATATGGCATAAAGTATTAATAAATTAATACGTTTTTTTTTCAGAAAATAATGATTTTTATTCAATAAACATTTATTTTCATTAGTATGCACTATAGGTGTGTGTTTAGGTTAATAATTTATTTTGATCTCACTAGATGGCGTTGTACAAAATTCTAAAACCGGTTATGGTTTCGTTATACAAATGTACATATCCCAGCGTGACGTTAACGCCACGCCAACGATCAGGTTCACCCTCGCCTATAGATGTTTAACATCAAAAACGTCTTAGCTTATAAACATCCCATTGCTGGGTTTGAGCCTCCTCCCCAAAAGGAGGGAAATTGACCTACAATACCATGCTGGCCAGACATGTTGGTATAGGATTTTATTTCGAGTTCTCATCATCATCTCGGCTCCTATACGTCGCACTGCTTGGCTCGAGCCTCCCTCGCAATAGGAAGGAAAATGACCTACATTTTTTTTGGTAGGTGGGTCGCGGTCGGCGCGCTCCTCGCCCGCCTCCATCCGGGGCGACAGCGGGGCGTAAGCACGCACACTCACGACTCACTCGTGACATGTCACCTTCGTCGTTGAGCCGACCACGGAGCAGGGTGACTTGACGTCAGTGATCGGCCCACCGGAATACCCTTTGAGGAGTACCCACTCCTCGACCGACGTCCCCCCCGCGAGACTACTGCCTCGCAGAAGGCTGCGATCGGGTCCCAGTTCCTGACGCTGTCAAACATCGCCCTGGCGATGGTCGGCAGCGTCGGGTCGGCACCGATGATTGCGACGAGTTCACAACGCTGTTCTGCCCAAGAGGCACAAACCTCGAGCGTGTGCTGCGCCGTGTCCTCGTCGCAATCGCAATGGTGGCAGGACGGTGTACTCTGCCTAAATGACCTACTATGCCACAATTGTCACTTGGTTGATTTAAGGTTTCATTTCTGCGTTGTAGTGCATATGAAAACGGTCCCATGAGGAACTGGAACAGCGTTTCGTTTCTACGGGAAGGGAGGATACCCGAGAGGGTAACCTGCCGGGATGATCATGGATGTCAACGATTCGGTACCAATGGCGAAGGGGAGGGAATACGGCGGATTATGGATCCTGCGGTACCCTCTCGTCATCCCGGACGGGACGGATGCCGTGCAGCCGCACCATAACATGCTAAAAAAAGATAGATACAGAACAGATTTTATGGGCGTTTTTTCTGATAGATTAAACTCAGTTTGGAGTGATGATAAACTTTGTTTCGTTGAAATCTGATAACAATAATTATTATTATTAATAAATATTATCGTCATTTTAAGATAATTAAACAAATCTGCGGGTGTAAATAAAACTCATCATCATCATCGCAGCTTTATACGTCCCACTGTTGGGCTCGAGCCTTCTCCAAAATGGGAGGGAGATTGACCTACTATAGCACGTTGGTCAGACGTGTTAGTATTGGGTTTTAATTCGAGTTTTCCTTCTCTTGCATCATCTATGCAATAGAAGAAAAATGCATATTATATCCCTTACTCGTCTTTTATGACACCCATAAAAAAGGTAAAAGGGCGTGGTGAATTGTATTCTTACTCTGTCACCACATGGAAAAACGACAAGTAAAACTGAATTTTTAAAAAATCTGAATATTTTTTTATTGTTGTTATAGGCAAACGAGTAAACAGCACACCTGATCGTAAGTGTTACTGCTCATTGAACCTTTGCTAGGCCACTGCCTACTGTGAAGAATGTGTGTATGCGTGCAATAAGATTCGGGGATACTAAAAGCATCACCAAAACCCACAAACACACACGCAAACACAATCAGAAAGTTGGGCATCCGACTCTTTCCCTCATCGAACGAAGTGCTGTAATAAATTGCTACTACTCAGACGTCGATTTTCTGCGAAAGTGTGGCCTGCGGACGGACCGACTTTAGACTTCTGTCTAAAGTCTGACTGCCGTGTGGTCCTACCATAACTAGAATTAGCTAAAGTCTAACTTTTTATTAGCTGCAGTAAAATGACGTTTCTAAATGTCATTCTGTAAAATAATGTTGACAGCCTAATCTCAATAGGGATGTGATTCAGTTCACAAAAGTTTACAGAATATCTAATCGTTCCATAGCCGACTCATAATGATCATACTAAATTCTATTTAATATTAATGTAAATAAAAGGCTGTATAAACGTTGATCCTTTGCAGTAGTCGTAATGGACAATGCGCCCTATCACTCTCGGAAGATCGAAACTATCCCGAAGATGTCGTGGACGAAAGCACGAATTGAAGAGTGGCTGACTACTAAAAATATTGCGTTTGAACCAAATATGGTCAAGGCCACTCTCATAGATATTGTGAAACAACAAAATCATACTGAGAAATATGCCGTAGACGAGATGGCTGCACAAAAAGGTATCACACTTTTAAGACTGCCACCTTATCACTGTGAATTGAACACCATTGAGTTGATATGGGCGCAGGTAAAGAGTCACGTCGCAAACAATAATAAGACGTATAAAATGCAAGAAGTGAAAACTTTATTCCAAGAAGGAACCAAGAAAGTGACACCGGCTAAGTGGAGTGACTGTGTGTCTCACACTATTAAAGAGGAAGATAAAATGTGCCACCTCGATCATATTATAGATAAAGTGACAGATAGATTTGTTATCAGTGTGACCGAAAGCGACAGCGATTTCGAAAAAGATTAATTAAATAACATTATTATGACGTTTTTGTTTCATTTTGAATGTACCTCCCTATACTTCCACTAAAAAAGATCAATCCTCTAGTATAGTAATAATAATAGGTTAAAAAAATACATTACAACTTAATATTAAATCTCAAAAAATAAACCAAACTGATTATTCATTTATGATTCACTCATTTAGCTACATCCCTATTTATTTTCCTTCAAAAACCGGCAACCCACAAAACGTCATTTTACTGCAGCTAATAAAAAGTTAGACTTTAGTAACTATTTAATACTAGCAAGCCGCCCTCGCTTCGCTTCGGTTTCAGTCGCTTTACCCGCGGCGTAGTTCCCGTTCCTGCGGAAATACCGGGATAAAATATAGCCTATGTTACTCCCTGATATTATAGCTTTCCATTGGTGAAAGAATTTTTGAAATCGGTTCGGTGGTTTAAGCGTGAAAAACAAACATCCTTACTTTCGCATTTATAATATTAGTATGGATAATTTACTATTCTGTATAACTAAGATTGATTTAGTTAGACTTCCAACAAATTAAAATCCAAATTATCTAGCCAAACCACAAAGAAATTAGCCTACTTTCTTAATAAAATAAAAAAAAAACAGAAAAATACGGGGACGCGGCCTAAAAATGTAAAACAGTTGTTTATTAAATACAAGATTAATGAAGGTGAAAAAAAAGTTGGCCTTAATTTAGACATTTTGTAGTGTATTTGAGGGAAAATTTTTACGAAAATTATTCAGATTTTTCACGCTACCTGCCGACTAGGGCTTGATGAGGTTTTTATGACTACTTAATTATATTCTTGAATGGATCCGAATGAAAAAGATTTGTTATTAATTCATTTTAATAACATATTGTCCGTTTATAACCAATATTACCTATTCTCTTTTACTTAGATTTTAATCATATTATCTTTACTTTTATTTATATTTTTACCAAAATTACCTTTTTTGTTTATTCTTCTTCTTTTGTCCATTTTTCTTTCATTGTGGTTCCTTTTCTGTATCGCCGCATCTATAAGTATAAAAATAAGTGTATAATGAAACATTACATTATCAATCAGACATATAATAAATTGTCTTATAATTCCATATGGGGTACTACCAGTCACTGATCGGTATTACCCGCTTAAAATGACTATCATTACCCCAAAATACAGACACGGTTTCTTTGGTTGGTTACGGAACACAACTTTCGTAAAATCCAACAAGGCACATGGGATACACTAGCAAATGTAAAGTAATTAACTTTAAGAAAGATATTAATTGGTATAAATCACTTTAAGCTTACCTTTAACCGAATTTACGATTTTATTACAACAAAATACGTCCGAACTTTTACACAGCTGAAAACTCATTGCGCGCGAAGGAAAAATGCACCGCTTGTTAAATAAGTTTACTCGGGCGCATAGTAAATGGCGATATTAGTAGCGATAACAGAATGTTTTTGGAAATGTTAAAATTTGACGTGACCGGCAATACCCGCTGACCGCCATTCCCCCATTTTACCCTACCAACGATTACATACGGCACTGAAATATGGTCTCTAAATGTAGGCTTTATAAAAGGGCTCCATGGGCTATTTTTTACATAAAATCCTATGCTAACACAGCTGACCAGCGCGGTATTTTAGGTTAATTTCCCTTCCATTGTAGAAGGGGCCCGAGCTCAACAATGGGACTTTACGAGCTGAGATGATGATGAAGATAAAATTCAGGCTGTCAGTTCTACTAGTTAAAAGAAAATGCTTTTTAATATATTTGATATCTACACTATACGAAATTATCCAAAACTTTTATGTCAATTTCTATAGAAATAGAAAACTTTTAAATAATACCCACCCACACGTTGGATTGGACATCTGTTCCTACCGCGTAAAAGGCGGGTATTAAGTTCACGTCCACGTGTTTTATATAATTACCAAATATCTGGTTGACCTTGGTTGGGTATATTTTTGTTGTATTTTTGTCGAATTTATTTAGATATATATTAATAAAAAATAAAAATTAAATAATGAAAATTTTCAAAAATTACAAAAAGAGAATAATAATAATAACACCGAGATTCGATCTGACGCTGCTTGAATGCCAAAACAAAACAAAAAACTGGATGACTTTCCAATTGAGCTATCATCACTCATGATGTCAGCAGCGAAATTTGAATCCAAAATACTACTACTACTACAAAATAGACATTTTATGTCATTGTATTGATTAGCTAAAAACACCGACAAAACAACATTTTCCATAAATAAAACCTAGCTAAAGTCTAACTTTTTATTAGCTGCAGTAAAATGACGTTTCTAAATGTCATTCCGTAAAATAATGTTGACAGCCTAATCTCAATAGGGATGTGATTCAGTTCACAAAAGTTTACAGAATATCTAATCGTTCCATAGCTGACTCATAATGATCATACTAAATTCTATTTAATATTAATGTAAATAAAAGGCTGTATAAACGTTGATCCTTTTAGACATATACAAGGTAACACTCAAGAAAACGCTCTCTCAAGTTTGTAGTACTGGTTTTTGGTTACGGTGCTACGATGACGCTTGACCGCCATTTTGTTTCGGTTGTCATTCGCTCATTCGGCTTCATACTTCTGTTTTGAGTGCATGAATAACTTTGATTAGCCCACTGCGCGTTGTTTTTGTTATCATTATTGTTAAACTTATGTTACGTTGTGTTTGTTTTTCATTACCTGTTTTCGTTAATCGTGTTAGTTTTTTTTTGTTTGATACATTGAAGACATGGATGCTCTGCCGAGCACATCGCAAGATGGAGACACATTTTTATCTCCTAAGAAAAAAAGGCCCCGTGTAGCTCTAAGTGCAACTGAAAAACTTTGGGTCCAAAACATGTGTGTTTACAAATATGTGTTTGAAGTGAAATCTTCAGAATCAAAGTTTGAAGTTCCAAAAACAAGTGAATGCGTTAACAAGGTGGCTGAAGTCTTGGGAATATCCGTCCGCACAGTTTATTCCGTTTTAAAGGAGCACAAGGAGAACGACAGCGAATCACCAAAACCTCCCGAAAAAACGGGCCCAAAACTTACATTTAAAGATAAACTTGATGATTTCACATTCACTGCTGTTAGACGAATTGTACATCAGTTCTTTCATAGAAATGAAATACCCACCATCGCAAAAGTTAGTTTACACATGTCGTCACTCATCTTTTTATTATACGTTATGTATGTTTTCTCCCATCCCATGTGTAATCTTAACCAATTAGGTAATAACTTTAATCATTTTTAGGTGCTGCAAGTTGTAAATGATGACCCAGGATTGCCCAACTTCTCGAAAGAGCCATTGAGAAAAATTATGAAGCATCTTAATTTCGAATTCGCTACTCGATCACGCAAGAGTGTGCTTATTGATAGACAAGATATCATATCATGGCGCCAGCGCTACCTGCGTTTAATTAAACAATATAGTAGGGAGGGAAAATCCATATATTATCAAGACTCCAATTTTTCACTTTGAATACTGTAAAATACTTTATTAAATTCCGTCTAAACCGCTCATTTGAAATGAATGAATTCACAAATACGAAATAATCCGACCAAGTTAGATTTTTTTGTAACTGCGAAATATAATGGAGGCTTCTCCTCCTTTAAAATTTTCAATTTTGCATCGGCACTTTTGTGAAAACTTCTTTTTAGGGTTACGTACCCAAAAGGTAAAAAAAAAATAGAGACGAATTGAGAATATCCTCCTTTTTGAAGTCTGTTAAAAACAGGACCCTATTACTAAGACCTCGCTGTCTATCCGTCCGTCTATTGGTCGCCAGGCTGTGTCTCAAGAACCATAATAACTAGACAGTTGAAATTTTTACAATTAATATATTTCTGCTGCCTCTATAAGGGGCGTCCATAAATTACGTGAGGTGTTTTTTAAATTTTCTGTCCCTCCCTCTCCCCCTGGTGAGATGTCGTGAGATTTTATTTAACCCCCTCCCCCATCCCTCAATCTCAAGTGAGATATTTCAAAATGTGGGTTTCTTACGTAAACGCGTTGGATTGTTATTGTAAAAAGAAAAATAAATTGCTTCGTGCTTTTATTTACGACTAGTTAAGACTAGTAATCAATATTGCTGAGAGTTTAATTATAAGTGTAATAAAAATTTTACATTTTTTTTGTTTCAATCGGAAATAAAATTGCGCGATATTTGCCGAGACTCCCCCTCTCTCCAACGTAAGATTAGATGAGATTTGTCTCGACCCCCTCCCCCTCTTAAACATCTCACGTATTTTATGAACGCCCCCTAACAACGAAAACTAAAAACAAAATAAAATAAATATTTAAGGGGGGCTCCCATACAACAAACGCGATTTTTTTGCCCTTTTTATAGATAATGGTACGGAACCCTTCGTGCGCGATTCCGACTCGAACTTAGCTGGTTTTATTTATTTTCATTTAAATTGTTTAATGTCATCATCAATAGGAGGAAAATTAACCTAATATACCACACTGGTCAAACGTATTGGTATAGGGTTTTATTTCGAGATTTCCTTCTCTTGCTTGGATATTATCTGCATATTATATGCCTTTTAACACAATTTTCAGATATAGATATTTTCCTACATTCTAAGAACAGCTTTAAAAAAAAAGTTAACGATGTATTATTTGAGAATACTAGTTTATGAAAACTGTAAAGTGTGCATGTCTGTAACTTCCTTTACTTTTATGCAAATATGTAGACATTAGTGTGGGTTATACGTAAGATAAAATTATTTAATAAGATTTTCATTGTAACATGTAACTGTTTTATGTCCCTAATAAATAAAAATAAAAAAATTAGTCGTCTTTTACGACACCCACAGTAAGTAAGAAAGGGATTGGTGAACTGTATTCTTACTCCATCATCATACGGAAAATGATTAAGTGTTACCAACTATTTTATCCTTTCAATTATTATTTTTTGAAGTGAAACTTCTTTAGAATCGTTGTGATTTTAAACTGAATGAAACAAAAAGCGAGTACATAGAGACACAAACATGTAAATGTATAGAATTCAGCCAATCATTCAATGAGATAAAGGATGAAGGATAAAGGATGAAGGATAATGTATAAAGGATAAAGAAGTTTCACTTCTGATATGCGTACTTTGTACACACACTCTTTTTTGTTCTAATTCTTTTATTTTTTCACATTTATTTTTAGTAAATCAACATCTATAATCATTGTATTGCGGGGGACTTTACAAACATAAAATTTGATTGACACAAATTAGACTCGGGCTTAGAAAATTTTGTAGGTAGCACGAAGTATTGTTCTGCATGGAAATCGAACCCACGATACTAATACGGTAGGTCGGTCTTTATCTTTATGCCATCTGTGCAGATGTCTGAATTAGATCTTTATTATTAGGTACCTACTTAACTGCATCTTAGAATAATAACGTATAGAAGGATAGTGTCAGTACTTCGAACTTTAAAAATTTGAATCTAAAAATACTAATGGCGGGCAGACGATTACACACGTACACACGGAAACCACTATACAAATTATGAAATCAAATTTTGTTTTTGATGTGAAACATCTATAGGCGAGGGTGACCGTAATCGTCCCGTGGCGTTTAACGCCACGCCTCGCGGTCCCCTATTAATTAATTATTAAATAAATATTTGGATGCATATACCTACATTTTTGTAACGAAACCATAGTGCGATTTAAAATTTTGTACAACGCCATCTAGTGAACTCAAAGTAAATTGTTACTTATAATGTATATTAATGAAAATAAATGTTTATTGAATAAAAATCATCATTTTTTGGAAAAAAATCGCGATATTTTATTAATACTTTATGCCTTAGTTTTATTGTATTAGTTCCTGTCGTAATCTAATGTTCTTTTATGCATATATACTTGTTTTATAAATTAATGTAAAATTCTCTAACTTAGTAATATAAATATACCAGTAGGTACGGTATTTAGTTTTTTTATAGGCTTTTATTAGTTTCAGGTGTATATATATTTATTTCTTTGTATATAAAAATATTACCGACTTCATAGGAATTGGATTTTGACTCACTTTAAACAGTCAAATTTCATTTAAAAGTTGAAAATTTAAGGAGGACCAATGACGTTAAAATTATTTAGATAGCTTGTCTTATTATCATTACAGGATTAAAAATTTCTTTATTAAATATATTGAAGCTGAGAGTTGGTCGTTAGCTCGATAAATGCCACCATTTCTGTTTCCTAAATCACACTCTTCGTGCGGAAAAACTGTCTGCGAACGGATGAAAGCATTTCATTTTTTATAGGCTTTTATTAGTTTCAGCTGTATATTTATTTGTTTGTATGTCACCAACTCCTTAAGAATTGGATTTTGACTAACTTTAAACAGCTTGTCTTATTATCATTACAGGATTAGAGAGTTCTTTATAAAATATATTGTAGCTTAGAGTTAGTCGTTTGCTCGATAGATGCCGCTATTTCTGGTTTATAAATCGCAAATTATTTCAAGCTACGTTTTAGAAGGTTCATTTCGTTTCTACTAAATGACGTTACCATAAATATGAGTCGTAAAGTCAATTTTCAAATGGATAATTTATTTGATACGATACCTACCAAAAAGTACTTATTGTCTAAAATATCGAGTACAAAAGTACCGGTATCGAAAGAAAAGTACTCGATACCTAAAGATAAAGTAAATAAAAGTACTCGATACTTTAAACAGTACGTTACTTATCTTTCGATACTATTCATGAGTTCAGTATCGATACTTTATATTCGATACCGTGTCTCTACTCGTACAAAATAGTTTCGATGTTTCACATCTGTCAGGCGTCCTGAGCGACGGCTCACTTTTTTTTATTAACATAAATCGTCGAAATACTTTTAAAAGTAATGTTAAAAACCTTTTTATGTTTTTCAAATGTGTTGTGACACCATTTGAATGCACAAGCCGTCATAATTACCTATTTATTTTTTAAGAGTTGCGTACGTTCGTGCAGTGCAATGACTTGTATATTACGGGACTGTTCCGGCGTAGGCTCCATTAGGCTTCAATTGAAATGCCTCACTTTTTGTGCGTGGACTTACCTTCTATATGTTATTATTCTAAGTAACTGCATATTTAGTTCCTAATATAGTATATTTTAAATACAGCATTGTGGTAGGTAGCTTGGTAGATATGCCTATAATTAATTAAAAATAAACAAATTCCTTGTTATCCGGTAGGTAACTTCTAACGTATAACTGAGGGAAATTTTACTTTTGTAATTTGATTCGGTGACATCAAAGATCTATCGACTCTATTCCCGGCGGCCATTTGTAACGTCTGTCAAATTGTGGCGCGAAAATAGTGCAATTAGAACGCTATTTTTGATTTGAATTCTAATTAATTAAATTCTCTTTGAATTGATATTTATTCAGCGATGATAAAGAAAATAGAAATTTATTTTATAAACTAGCAACCCGCCCTCGCTTCGCTTCGATTATAGTCGTTTTACCCGCGTAGTTCCCATTCCCGTGGGAATACCGGGATAAAATATAGCCTAGTTTACGCCCTGATATTATAACTTTCCATTGGTAAAAGAATTTTTGAAATCGGTTCAGCCGTTTTGAAGATTACCCGGAACAAACAGATAGACAAAAATTTTTTAATCGCTATTTTAGGCATAGGTGTCGTGCAAATAACCGTGTGAGCATGAAAAAAGCCCATTATTTTGACATTACAAACAGACACTCCAATTTTATTTATTGGTATAGACATGTGGGAGGCCTACGTCCAGTAGTGGACGGCGATAGGCTGAAATGATGATGATAAATGATGAAACGATCTATACAAGATAAGGAAATATCGAAACAAAACCATATACCAACCCATTTTAACCAACGTATAGTATAGTATGTCAATTTCCTTACTATTGTAGAGGAGGCTCGAGCCCAACAGTGGCTGAAACAGTCTATCTATGACATGTCCTTCTTTAAACGAGGTTTAAGAAGAGTATTTCCTTCACGGTAGGCAACGGCCTGGCTGTGCCCCTGGTATTGCAAAGGTCTATGTGTGGCAGTATCACTTACCATCAGGTGTGCTGCTTGCTCGTTTGCCACCGTTGGCAATAAAAAAAATAAAAAAATCTATGGAGGGTTATAGTGATTCTTCTCTTGACCTATATGTTTTTTCATTGCAGCGGTAAAGAAAGAGATAGTGACATATTCTTCTTTAACTATCATCAGACGAGATTCTATTTTATATAATATCAAATGCTTAAATATGAGTTATCTTCTTTATTGTTTTACAAATGTTACCTATGATAATAATAGTTCATTTTTTGTATTCACATTTTCTGCAATGGAATACCATAATTCAAAATTCGATCTTATAAATACCAATTATTTATATGGTTGAAATTTGAATTTTTAAAGAGCATTCTTAATTACGTCTTTAATTGCCAAATTTGCCTTCTTCTTCTTTTTTTGTCTTAGCAATCAGCTATTAATACAAACCATTTTTGCCAGTATCGAGTTATAATTTTCTTTTCAAATTATCAATTTCTTCATAATATGTCAGTAATGGTCCGTCGTAAGTCAAAGTGTCGCCTCCAACAGTGTAATGGGCACTGTTAGGGGTATCTTCTGAGAATTTTGGTGGAAACAAAAAGGTATGTATAGCAATTTTATATCACATTCACTACACCTCAGCAGTTTTGCCACTATATACTTATTACATAAAATGCAATTAAAATTATTTAATATAACACGTTAAAACACTAAGATATTGAATATAATACAAGAACACCATATGACACTTAGAGATGCCCGCCAAAATCCCAAAATTTGTCTTCTATACCATCAATATGTAGTTTTTCTTGTAGCAACAATAAATATATAGATATGTAGTTCAATTAAATATGGTCCTTTACTAGAAATGATGATCATTATAGCGGTAAACGTTAATAATATGTGCTATGTAATATTTAAATAACGACGTGACGTCACTAATGGTTGCTCGAGCACCACAGAAGTTATGCAAGCGTAATTCTAATCAAGTGTAAGTAAATTTATTTCTGTGCCATCCAAATGTTTGCGGCTTACAGCTAAACACATACAAAAAAAATCGTGTTGACCGGGTATAAAGTCAGCCGTACCAACATCTCTTCATTACCTACGTTAACAACTCTAGAAACTTTACAAACGTCAAATAACATTGAGTGACGATTAGGGCTGAGCGATCTTTCTAAAAAAGATCGATTCTTGAATCGATTCAAATTGTTGTCCAAAGAATCGATTCACAATAAAATTGAGGTCTGAAGGATCGATTCCCGATTTATCGATCCATCAATCTTTTCTTTCGGACGTGCTTGTAATGACCTTTTTTTTAGCAATTCAGAATAGTAAATATGTGATGAGCGATTTTTCTTTTAGAAAATCAAAAGCCGAATCGATTCCGTAGGGATGGGCGATCTTTTTGAAAAAGATTGATTCTTGAATCGATTTACAATAAAATTGAGGTCTGAAGTGAAGGATTTCCGATTAATCGATCTATCAATCCAATTGTGGACGTGCTTGTGATTTTTTTTCTGTTTCAAGAAGTCGGGAGAGTAAATATGTGATGAGCTTTTTTTTTAGAAAATCTGGGTCTTATTAGTCTTATATCTTATTCGTCTATCGAGTAACAGAAAAAAAATCGAACGACAATTCTCTGGGGTAAAGAATCAATTCAGTGCTTTGGATCGATTTATAAAATTAATCTTTTGGGCCTGAAAAATCGATTCTTCGATTAATCGATCTCAGATCCTCATCCCTAGTGCCGATTGACGATGACGTTTAGTTGTCAAAGTGAAACACGTCAACATATTCGTTTCATTGCATGTTTTGTAAAATAAAACTAAATTAAACATTTTTGTTTACTTTGATAATGGTGCATACGACAATGGAGGGATCATTATTTGTAAGTTAATCCTTATATCTATGTAACAATTTTCTACTTTTACGTAAAACTTGTACATAATGGCGACCGGTAATATCTGTAATACAAAATCCTTATTTTTGCATATATTTGCGCTTCAATTCACATGATATATTAGCGGACTAATATCATCCTATCGTAGTAGGAACTACCTAACATTAAGAAAGTTTATTACAAATGATGTGTTTGTACACTAATTCTTTCCACGATATGAGTGCCTTACGCTGTGTGGTGACGGAATAAGAATATAATTCACCACACCCTTTCTTACCCGTAGATGTCGTAAAAGACGACCAAGGGATATAGTGTGCATATAACATCAATGCAAGAGAAGGCAAACTCGATATAAAACCTTGTACCATCCCGTCTGACCAGCGTGGTATAGTAGATCATTATCGCTCCTGTAGTGGAGGAGGCTCGAGCCCATGTGTGTGGTGGCTACTACAAATACTACCAACATTTACATTGCCCTTGAGTGCTGTAAAAGTCAATTAAGAGTTTTATAGACTACAGCTAACCAGCGTTCGGAACCGTACGATAATTATCGTACACATACGGTAATTTTGTGCCTACGTACGTTGTACGATAGCATATTATTATCGTACGCAGATTGTACCATAATTTCTATCATGATGCAAAATTTGAGATTTTATATTATTTCACTTATGCGCTGACAGTCTAAATCGCAGTAGCATGATTTTATTTTGTCCAATAAAATCTTGGGAAAATACCGGGAAATACAAGTTCTCTATTCCTATTGGTTCTCACGATCCGCTCTGCTAAATTTCACCACTGCCGATACTGTAACTTTATCCAGCGCCTGCTGTACACGCTTTCTTATTGGTTAGTATGGCATCTACCAATACTACCACGTGTAAAACATTTGGGTTTCAGTGTTCTGTTGTTTGACAACGGTGGTTTAAAAAAGATAAACTATAGAGTATTTGCATGCATATCAATATTACAATTTATATGATTTATTTATCTATAATAGACATTATCCTAAAAAATACGATAATTTCGATCCATGTATGATAATTTTACGCCCCTGGTACGATAGTCAGTCCACTTCAAGTTGCTAACGCTGCAGCTAACTCTATTTTGATACTGTCTGGTCAAAAATTAAACTCCCTCAGAAGGTTGCTATCTGGCCGGTGGCCAGTCAAAACTTTTGCATATATTGTAAATGATGGTAGACAGATACATATTGTATTGACCCAAAGTAATTGAAATAGAAATAGGATGGTGATGAAGATAATGATTATGATAATGTGTTAAATATATGTAAGAAAATACTTAAATACCCATGAAAGCTCATAAATGTCTATGATCATGACAAGGCTAAGGTCTATAGATGAATGAGGAACAAGTATTTGAAGTGTCAGGAAATGAATAGTAAAAAAAAATCTGTAAAATAGTTTAATATTTGCATAAACATCCATAATTTTAAAATTTTTAGGTTTAAAATTTTTACGTATTTCAGCTCTCTCCAATAGTTAATTGGGCAGCTAATTTGCACAAGCTACCAAATTCCATTTGGTGACGAAATAAGAATACAATTCACTACTCCCTATTTTGCCCGTGGATGTCGTAAAAGATGACTAAGGGATATAATGCGCATTTAACATCAATACAAGACAAGGAAAACTCAAAATAAAACCTTATATCTGTCTGACCAGCATGGTATAGTAAGGTTAATTTCCTTCCTATTGTGGAAGAGGCTCGAGCCCAGCAGAGGGACATGTATGAGCCAAAATGATGATGATGATCAAATTATGATGATGAAAAATACTGTAAATTAAACATATCAAACTAATGCTTTCAGGAACCAACCCTATACATCGTTAAAGGCATGTGCATTCTGGACAATGATGGTAATAGAATTCTAGCCAAATATTATGACAAAAATATATTGCCAACTGCTAAAGAACAGAAGGCGTTTGAGAAGAATCTATTTAATAAGACCCACAGGTATAGTAATAAAGTATTCTTTGTAATCTTTCTCGTTACCTCTTTTTCATATTTCCGAAACTGTTTTCTACATAATAGTAATAATAATAAAGCGATTTTTATTTCCACATATTCTAAAGCTATAATGCAAGGTAATTCTAAAGTAAGAGATTATTGAATATACTAATATTCACTAGAATTATATAACCTATTTCCGTGTGGTTACGGAGTAAGAATACAATTCACCACTCCCTATTTTGCTTGTGGATGTCGTAAAAGATGGCTAAGAGATATAATTATCGTATAACATCTGTGCAAGAGAAAGAAAAGTCGAAACAAAACCCTGACCAACACGTCTGATCAGCATGGAAAAGTAGGTTGATTGCCCTCCCATTATGGAGGATGCCTGAGCCCGACAGTGGGACATCTATAGGCTGAGATGATGATGATATAACCTATGTTAGTATTGTTATTCTAATTTAGATGATGTGGATGCCTTTCGGGTAAAGGCCTCGCCCAAGGCTTTCCATTTTTCCCTGACCTGAGCAAAAGACAAGTGTTCTACATAATTGTTTTTAATAATATAATTTATGGAATGGTAAGAGTTACCATCAGCTGACAACTTTCTGTCTATAGCCATAAATGGCTGACTTGTACGATTTATCATTTGATGTGTTGCCTACTCAAAAATAAAATTACCCCCTAGTTATTAAAGTGTATTTTTACTCCATCACATGGGTAATATAATTTCTAAACTTCTCTTTATATGTATAGAATAGTTTAATTCTATTTTTTATTTAACATACATGTTTATAAATTTCAGAGCAAATGCAGAAATCATAATGCTTGAAGGTCTGACCTGTGTGTATAAAAGCAATGTAGATCTATTCTTCTATGTCATGGGCAGTTCACATGAGAATGAGGTATTATTATGTTTTAAGGTATTTTTGTGTGTTGATAGAGTAATACAGTACATTACGCCTTATCCTGCCCACGGTTATTGTAAAAGAGGACTAAGGGATTAAATAAGCATATAACAAGTGTGGCAAGGGAATAAGAACACAATTCACCACTACCTATCTTGCCCGTGGATGACGTAAAAGACGACTAAGGGATATAATATGCATAAAACATCTATGCAAGAGAACGAAAACTCGTAGTAAAACCCTATCCCAACCTGTCTGAGCAGCATGGTATAGTAAGGTCAATTTCCCGCCTACTGTGGAGGCGGCTCTAGCCTAGCAGTGGGATATATATGAGCTGAAATGATGATAACAAGGTAGTAGCTGTTTGTTGTTTCCCTTTTATTGTGAAGGAGGCTCAACTCCAAACAATAGGAACAGAAAAGAATGTGTCTCTTTCCGAGTTCCCACTGCACAAAAGAGAGGAACGGATGAAGAAAGAAGGGAGAGTTAATCACTGCATTGGCTTGTCCATGTTGTTGTTATCCTGTTAGTAGAGATAAAGGTTGGTAAGAAACATAGACTAGTCAACTTTTGATCACAGCAGATTGATGTGGGACTCCATAGTGTAAATTTTATCTATATCTATACCAATAAATAAAATTGGAGTGTCTGTTTGTAATGTCAAAATAATAGGCTTTTATCATGCTCACACAGTTATTTACACTATACATATGCTTAAAATACACTTTATATTTTTTTTGTCTGTCTGTCTATTCCGGGCACAGAAATATTAATACTTTAGAAAGGCCATTCGGCTGATTTTGTTCGAAAACCAGCGTGGCATAATTACTCCCTCCCGCTGATGTTAACACATATGCAAGGTCTATGCTTACAATAATTTCACACACTAACATAACACACACACATCAATTTCGAAGCTGCAGTTGGTACACAAACTATAACTAAGTTCTGTAGGCAACGTATACTCACATATAAAAAAGCACATGTACGCTAGTGCTTGCCATGGTCGATATACTACACGATATTTATTTAGCCTGTTTTATCGAAACAAAAATATTAATGCCTTTAAATTAAGCACTTACTTGTATGATGTGTTGAAGTTATTTGTAATGCAAGTCAGTAATTTAACAGTAAAATCATGCAAATGAAATACTCCTCACTATACTCTGTATAGTTGACAGAAAATTTAAGTGCTAGAATAAATTACGTAAGCGAGTAGCGATTTGTATATTATATTGTTCCCATATATGGTACACAAGCACACAAGATACAATTAAAATATATTAACAAAAGACCACAGTCACAGTCAAATTTATAAACTCCTGCATCTTGTAGAGGGATCTGGCACTTGACAAGTGGTACGAATTGACTAATTCTTCTTGAGTGGCTTAAAAAAGTTTTTATGATTGCCCGTTTCAGGATGAAGTCGGGCAATCATAAATAAAATACAAACGCGATATAATCCGTATAAGTAGTTTTATTTACAAGTAGCAACCCGCCCTCGCTTCGCTTCGGTTATAGGTTATAGTCGTTTTACCCGCGTAGTTCCCGTGGGAATACCGGGATAAAATATAACCTAGTTTACGCCCTGATATTATAGCTTTCCATTGATGAAAGAATTTTTGAAATCGGTCCAGCCGTTTTGAAAATTACCCGGAACAAACAGACAGACAGACAAAAAATTTTTAATTGCTATTTTAGGCAAATAACCGTGTGAGCATGAAAAAAGCCTATTATTTTGACATTACAAACAGACACTCCAATTTTATTTATTGGTATAGATGTGAAGTGCTCGCGTAAGCATCAGATATCATTCTTAAAATATGTTAAAATATTATTGTTTATTGAAATTCGGTTTATTTTTATTAGTGCTATTATTTAACTTAAAAAACAAAACAGTTATTTAATTTTTTTTATACACTGCTATTGCTACTTGTTAGTACATTTTTGTTTATTGTAAACAAAAATGTACTAACATTATCCGTGTGGTGACGGAATAAGAATACCAATCACCACTCCGTATATTAGCCGCGGATGTCCCATCCTAATATATTGAGACGACTAAGAGATATAGTAAGCATATAACATCTATGCAAGAGAAGAAAAACTCAAAAGAAAACCCTATACTAAACTGTCTGACTACTATAGTATAGTAAGGTAAATTTGCCTATTTTTGCGGAGGAGGCTCGAGCCCAGCAGTGGAACGTATATGAGCCAAGATGATGACTATCATGTCAACATTTCTTGGAATAAAAATTCAACACTTATGAAAAGTTAGAAATCAACACATATATAATAACTAGTAATGAATAACCAGTCTCAAGAAATTAATTCTTATCATAAATTATTCCATCTTAAGGAAGAATAGAACAATTATTTTGTACGACAACTAAATACCTACTTAATTAAACATTACGTGTAAAATTCATATATATATATATATATGTGTGTGTATATATGTATATATATATATATTTAGTGATTGGTCCTGAACATAGATATTTTATTATTATTATTTTGTTGTTTCTAATGATATCTGATGTTTACGCGAGCACTACACATTGTAAATAAAACTACTTTTACGGATTATATCGCGTTTGTATTTGATTTATGATTGCCCGACGTTTCGAACACTTTGCAGCATTCATGGTCACGGGCGGACTAAGGTGTCTCACGTCCAACAAGTAATCGTTATTACAGACATTTACAATTATCTACCCGATACAGAAAAATGTTATTTCTATTTTATTAATTACTAAAGAGTGCTAATGAGCACTATGAAGTTTGTACTATAGATCATCATCATCATCATCGCAGCTCACATACATCCTACTGTTGAGCTCGGGCCTCCTCCACAATGAGAGGTAATTTGGCCTACTATACCACGTTGGTCAGACATGTTGGTATAGGGTTTCATTTCAAGTTTTCCCTCTCTTGCACAGATGTTATGCGCATATTATATCCTATAGTCGTCTTTTACGACATCCACGGGCAAGATAGGGAGTGGTGAATTATATTCTTACTCCTTCACCACACGGAAAATATACAAGAATGTACTATAGATATACAAGATAAATTAAGTAGATAATGTATATCAGAATAATTGATTTTTAAATACCTATTTAAATATTGTTAATATAACTATATAAAACGATTACTAAATTAAAAGTGTTAAAATATTTATTAATATGATAAAATTAACACATAGCTAATTATTGAAATCGATAACTTATAGTATGCTGGACAACACTATCGATACGCGTGGATCAACGTCAATGTTTTGAATGAAAACGTATGCTAAGGCGGTTCTCAGTGATATCGCATTGAACGTAGTACATTGCGCGATTGCTGGACTAATAAAAGGTGATATCCATGTATGGCAGACGATGTATAATGTTTGGCTCTTTTTACGATCTCATAATTGTTTGTTACAAACGACATAATACTCTCATAAAATTACGAAATATCACTGAATTAATAAGTTTATGGACTTAATGATGAAAAGAAATGCCTTCTTAGACTATAACTACGCAACTGACTTCGTTTTCGACACGTTGTAACAGCGCAAGACGGCATATTTCTCTTTTTTGTCGGAGCTTCGTTCAAGGTCACTATATAAGCGCAACTAAGAACCGGTAAAACGAATTTCGTCAATATTAAGACCGTTTGATCGCAATTGTGGCACGCTTGCCCCGCCCACATGGCCGTTCTATCTTATTAATTTTTCTGTGGTTCCGGGTAATCTTCAAAACAGCTGAACCGATTTCAAAAATTCTTTCACCAATGGAAAGCTATATATAATATCAGTCAGTAACATAGGCTATATTTAGTCCCGGTATTCCCACGGGAACGAGAACTACGCAGGAAAGACGACTGAAACTGAAGCGAAGCGAGGGCGGGTTACTAGTTTTTAATAAAAACAAGATCTATTTGGTGTGACTAGGTCCACTTGGGCTCAGCAATAAGACATACATAAGCTTTGATCGTAATTTTTTTTAATTTATTCGCCCATATGGGCAGATCTTTTCGAGGCAGGCAGGCAAAGTCTTTTCAACCATACTGTCTTATATAGCTTATAAATACATAAATAATTTTCTTCATATATTATTTACCACTTCTTCATATTAAGTAGCATAATAAGAGTCATTGTCCGTCAGTAAGTCATTACCATTAATTAGGCGCTGAAAACCAAATTAAATTACTTTTGAGGAAATTTCGGTAGAATATTAAAATAAACGTAAACCATTCTTACCATATATCACATTCACCACACTTTAGCACCTTAACTGTATTATATTACACTAAAAAAAATTAATGTAATTCAAGAGTGTAACATGACATTATCATATTCACACCGAAACTCTTGATCGTGATAATTATGAATAAATACTGTTATTTATATTATTTTTTTAATATTGATAATTAGCTACAAATTATTAAACTGACTAACTAACCTGGTTATTGCCAGTGTTGAAGTTATTCCCCAAGTTAGTTTAGTCATTTAGTTTAGTTCATTTATTTCATATTAGTTTTAGTTATTTCTGTTAATAATTTATTGGCTTTAATGAAGTGTTAACTCGCCTATTTTTTGGAATTTTGACAGAACATCAAAACCCATGTTAAGTACTATCATATCATATTCACTATACTTTAGTACTTTCTCTACATTCCATTACATAAAACACCAAGAACATTATTTAATATTACTTCATGAAATATGGAATACAATTTAAGCCCTAACGCGCCAAACATCGCGGCGCTCTCGAGTGCCCCGCGCGCTTTGGTTTATTGACAAAAGTTCAGTGAATTTTATGGTTTTACTTAAATTGTTATTGTTGCTATATGACAAGAAAATATAAAATAAAATATATATCAATAGCTTTTGATTGGTTGGTTTAAATAAAAGTACTAAAAACAATTGCTAATTGTAGTGTGTTTAATTGGATCAAACGTGTGTTCCAAAAGCGCTTTGAGCACATTTTTTTTTGGGTCAAACGGTGTCCCAAAAGCGCTCGAGGGGTTAAGAGCACTTCTCGACATCTTCACTTTCCCGCCAAAACATGTTTAGCACATAATGATCTGATGTTTACGCGAGTTACTCATTTTAAATAAAACTACTTTACGGATAGCATTTGTAATTGATTTTTGATTGGCCAACGTTTCGAACACCTTGCAGTGTTCATGGTCACGGTTTAGTCTGCCCGCCAAATATTTAGCTCATATTTAGTACATTTTTCAAAATTGAAAATTGTGATATTTTTCTAATGTTGATGGATGTGTTTCTTGGTTTCAGTTAATTCTTCAATCAGTATTGAATGCCTTATATGAATCGGTCAGCATATTATTGAGAAGAAACGTTGAGAGAAGGGTTTTGTTTGACAATTTGGATTCTGTCATGTTGGCCTTTGATGAGATCTGTGATGGAGGGTAAGTTACCAGATATTTCTTACCAGCTTATGCTCCCGGATTCGGTTGCATCATACCACACAACGATTTTGATACAGCATGCATAACTAGCTAAGGTCATTACAGTATTTTGGAGTAGTAGAGCCACTCTGCTGATAATATTTTGTGGAGTTCCAAATGGCCGGCTTGTCCAGGTTAATACCTCACAGTAAGTTGACATAGAAAGCTTGCTTCGTTTCATTGATCGATAGAGCCAGAGAGAGAATCTTTATGAAGGGCAGACGCTGTGGCCCAGTTATTTGAATGTGTGCTTCTGGCTTGAAGACTATCATGCTGGAGCTATTACTAGAAATGTTGTATACAATTTTATTTAAATGAAGTCTGTACCAATGTAAAAAATGAACAAACCCTAGTTTCTTCTCGGTGCAGTCACTATTTGAATTAATTTATAATTTTTTACAAATGGTAAAATTGACAATATGTAAGTTTCCCCCGCGGGGTTTATGCATAATCAATTATTTAAATGCACTGTACTGATAAAAAATCATAAGCTTGTTGGGCACCAGCTTGCGGGTGACGTGACGTCCTCCCCTATGGGGGGACGTCGGTCGATGGGAGGGTACCCCAATAGGGGGTATTCCGTCGGGCCGACCACTGATGTCAAGTAACCCTGCTCCGGTGGTCGGCCCAACGACGAAGGCGACGTGGTTTTCGAGTGGGTTGCGGGTGTTGCGTGCTTACGCCCCTCTGTCGCCCCGGACGGAGTGGTGCGAGGAGCGCGCCGACCGCAGCCCACCCCAAAAAAAAAAAAAAAGGGTACTAGCTTTGCAGATATGTGAGTGAAACGACATGTGTATGACTATTGAATAAATAATTAAAATTTCTATTAAATATCATGAATTCCATTATAATTTAATTCCATCGACCATCATCTTAACTTAAATAAGTTTTATTGCTAACGGTGACAAACGAGCAAATAGTACACCTGATGGTAAGTGTTGCTGCCGCTCATAGACTTTTGCTAGGCCGCTACCATAAAGAAAGCGAAGGGAGTGTGAATGTGCACAATGAGGTTCGATGAAACTAAAGGCATCTCCAAAACCCACCACATGCAAACACCCTTAGAGAGTTGGGCTTCTGGCTCTCTCGTTCACCAAACGAAGTGCAATAACAAATTACTACCAATCTGACGTCGATTTTCTGCTCAGTGTGGTATTACCCCGGACTGACCGGCCCGCGGCTGCAGACAGACAACTCTAAACGGTGTTGTTCTAACATTATTACTTACCAGTACCACGCTGCTCAGGTGGCCTAGTATGGTTTTATATCAATTTTTTTTACTCTTACCATGATATTATCTGCCTCATCTTCAACAATCACCCACAGGAATGAAAGGGTGTGGGTAATTGCTTAGAATAATAGCGTATAGAAGGATAGTGTCAATACTTCGAACTCGCAAAATTTTAATCTAAAAATACTAATGGCGCGCAGATGATTACACACGTATACACGCAAACCACTATACAAATTATGAAATCAAATTTTGTTTTTATTAATATAAATCGTCGAAATACTTTTAAAAGTAATGTTAAAAACCTTTTTAAGTTTTTCAAATGTGTTATGACACCATTTGAATGCACAAACCGTCATAATTATCAATTTATTTTTTAAGAGTTGCGTACGTACGTGCAGTACAATGACTTGTACATTACGGAACGGTTCCGGCGTAAGCTCCATTAGGCTCCAATTGAAATGCCTCACTTTTTGAGCGTGAACTTACCTTCTATACGTTATTATTCTAAGGGGTAATTGTTTATTTTGTGATTCTTGACCTGCCTCCAGATGGAAAAATTTTACCAATAGATATAGACTATTTAATTCCATGAACATACAAGTTCGTACGTCAGAGTTACGACATCCACTATTGAATATAGACCTGCGAGAATGTCGCGTAGGACAGTCTTGTATCATGTACATCATCAGATGTCATTTAATTATTAAGTTTCTAGCTTTTATTGTATTAATGCTTAATGCCATAGGACGTTATTCAATTAATCTTAAATCTTAATTGGGTAAAGAACTTTGTGCTTTGCTATAAGTCCTTTATCCAATTAATCTTTAATTCCATATATTCTTTAATCATATAATTTTAAAACCGTATATCTTTTATTCAATTAATCTTTAATTCCATAAATCCTTTAATCATATAATTTTAAAACCATAAATCCTTTTTTCAATTAATTTTTAATTTCATAAATCTTTTAATCATATAATTTTAAAACCATAAATCCTTTATTCAATTAATTTTAATTCCATAAATCCTTTATTCAATTAATCTTTAATTCCATTATTCTTCAATCATATTAATTTTATTAATCGTAAATTCCAGTGTAATCCTGGACTCGGACCCGACTTCTATTGTTGGTCGCGCTGCACTTCGCACAGAAGATGTCCCTCTTGGAGAACAAACTGTTGCTCAGGTATTGGAACATGTCAATAAATTATTCTGGTAACTGCAGTAGACTTATACCTGATTTCACCAACAAGACACCAACTAAGGCAATTTAAACGTCAATGTTACCTGGTAAATAACGTTGATAAATCATTCATATGTAGTGTCCGACCGAAACTACTTTTTACGGCCAAAACCGTACCCGAAACCGAATTTCGGCTTCAGCCTCAGTTTCGTCTATCATAATCAACCAGTTTTTAACTTTCAGTCTTAACTATAAGAACAAATTAATTTCGCTTTATAATAAACCTAGGTGATAAGCCTCACAAATTCAGTGCCGGTTTCAGCTCAATTATCAGCCGCAACTCGTTTTTTGGCCGAAACTGAAATGTTGGACACTTCATATGTTATATTGTTTTAGATGTTAACTAACATTTAGGTGTCGTTGGTGAAAATAGGCATCATATCATATCGTGAGTCATAATAGTGTATTTTGCTGCACTTTAAATTTTGTCTATGAAGTGTATAGATAGAGTGAGAATTATTTTTATATGCTTTGCACTTAAGTTACTGCCTTGCCAGAAATTGCTAATACAAAATTTATATTTTGTAAATACTGTAAATCCATATAAACAGGAAAAAAAAAACGATAACACGTCTAATAAAATTCGCTTAATTTACATGGATTTGTTTTGAAACAATAATGAAAAAAATCTTCCATGTGGTCACGGAGTAAGAATATAATGCACCACCCTATCTTGTCCGTCGGTGTCGTAAAAGATGATTAAAAGATATATAGTATATAAGAGAGGGATAACTTGGCATAAAAGCCTATGTCAACTATTCTAATCAGTGTGCTATAGTAGGTAAATTCCCCTTCATGGGGAGTATATATGGGCTGAAATGAAAAAAAAATCTCTACACTTCATAAATATACCATGACAAATATTTCTGGGTGTTGAAATGAAATATGGAATGATTTTATTAATACAGTATTTTTGAATGATTCTGCATGAGAATTTATAGAGATGTTTTTACGTTGTTTTATTTTTTATTTCATCTTATGTGTTTGGATTGAATTTCAAATAATGGAATGGATTTTTTGTGAAATTGATAGAAGTATTATATTTAGTAAAAGCACGAACACTTTGCTATTGCATTGTAGTAAAAAGTATTAATCTAATTTTTGGCGTCATATTAAAGTATTTTTAAAAAAGAAACATAAATTATTGAATAAAAAAAGTAAGAAAGTAGTTGCTTTTTAACAATTATTGTAAGCGAGTTTATTGGATTGAAACTATATTTAAACGTTAATTATTTTTCTTGCCCTTAAAAAATACTCAGCGTTAAACTTTATTATTTTTCTATATATTTTTTTCATAGTTTTTATGTTAATGTTCAATAATTTTATGTAATATTTTTATGTACCTAGTGTATGTATGTTTGAAATGGGATATTTGTATGCATTGGGTGTAAATTCATGTAATATATTTTATTATACATTTTAATTAACCTTCATGGGTTTTATTTCCGTTTTAATGCACTTATTTATTTTTGCCACTTTTTCATTCTTCTTCATCTCAGCACATATCTATGTCACTGCTGCGCTTGAGCTTCCTTTACAATAGGAGGGAAATTTACTCAATATACCACGCTGTACAGACTATTTTTTTCTTTTCTCAGCCGATAAACATCCCACTATTGGGCTCGGGCCCCACCGTGGGAGGAAAATTCATCTACTACACCATGCTGGTCAGGAGTTATAGGATTTTTTTTCGAGTGTTACTTGGCTTGCATAGATATTATATGCATATTAGATCCCTTAGTCGTCTTTCACGATGACGGGCAAGAGAGGGGGTGGTGAATTGTATTCTTACTCCGTCACCACACAGATGGATTGGTGTAGGGTTTCCTATTTTCTGCAATGAAATAAAGTGACAATTAAGCTATCTCATTGTGCTCGGTAGACACTTCAAAGTATAAATTGTTATACTAAGGCAATCATTTTTTAAAAACAATATATCTAACCAACACTAAAGCTCACCATGCTGTAATATACCTTCGCTAGCACAGGTTTTATGCCTTGTTCAAATACATATTAATTAAAAAATATATTTAAAAGAACTATTCCTATAAATACACATAAGAGTTTTTTAAATGTTGAAATAAATTTTTTGGACAATCAAAAATTTTTGTTAAAAAAAATAGTGAGTCTTAGTTATATGTATTAAGGTTAACATTAATTGCCACTAATATTCCTTAATTTCCATTAAACTTAATAGTTAATTATCTGAATTTAATATATTTTTATAAACATTTCAGATACTTCAAAACATAATGAATATGTAAGGAAAACCGGGGCGAATAATTTAGGTTTAAAATAAAGCGGCATTGCAATATTGTAGATATTTAGTGCTTATTAAATTTTATTTACTAATATTTTATTATTTTTTTATTTATTTACTTTTTGCACCCTTTATTTGGTTCTATCGCTTTCACTTAAGCTTGGCATGTTGGGAAAATTATTTTTTAATTTAAAATTTGGGTCTTTGGGATTTAATTTAATATCGATATTTTTGACCAGCAATAAAAATATGTTTTTCAGTTATTTCGCAGATATGTTCATTGTTCAGCCTAAAATATAATTTTATTTTTTCTGGTAACTTCACGGCAAATATATACAGGATGTATCAGGTTATGGGGCAAATGGTCCAACATGAGTTAAGCAATAGTGGTAGGAATCCATAAAAAATTGAAATAAAAATATCGATTCATTAATGAATTAGAGACATGTAAAGTTTGCAATTTTGTAATCGCTTTTTCGTGTAAATCTGATTGAAAGTCAATGATACTTAATCTGCAACATATTCGTACTTTTTTAAATGTTCATTAGAATGATATCTGATGTTTACGCGAGCACTACACATTGTAAATAAAACTACTTTTACGGATTATATCGCGTTTGTATTTGATTTATGATTGCCCGACGTTTCGAACACTTTGCAGCATTCATGGTCACGGGCGGACTAAGGTGTCTCACGTCCAACAAGTAATCGTTATTACAGATCAATTATATATACTGCACAGATGGCGTAGTGGTTAAGATAGCGACTTACAGCGCCAGTGTCGGGGGTTCGAATCCCACGCGGGACAACACTTTGTGCGATCCACAAATTGTTGTTCTGAGTCTGGATGTAATTTGTGTCCGTTAATTATATGTTTGTAAAGTCCCCCGCAATACAAGGATTATTTCCTTAGTGCAGGGTGTTGTCTTAAAATAAAAATAAAATAAAATAAATTAAGCCCAATAAAATAAAATATACATATTACAGAGCAATCATAAATCAAATACAAACGCGATATAATCCGTAAAAGTAATTTTATTTACAATGTTCATTAGAAATTGAATAAATCAATGATTACGTTCGCATAAGCAAGACAAACTTAGCGTTAAATCAGCTGATCGGCCGATGACCGTTGACGAGGCGCCTTTGTACCTAAGTTACCATTGAAGCGTTTCTGCAATTCATACCTATTTATACTGTCGAAGCTTTACATGCCTACATGTATCCTGTCTGTACATGCCTACATTATATACATATATTAATGTTACAAGGCATAGACTCTTAGACATACATTTTTGAAAGCACTATAACTTTTATGTTATATTATTTTTTGTGTAATATACATTCTAATTACGATCTATGACCGTTAAATTATAACATACTCAAACAGTTGCCCCATAACATGATAAACCTGTATTATGTTAAATTATGCTTTTTTAAAACACCACGCTAAAAGCACGAAATCCCACTTTTTCTATTTATGCACATTAACATTTTTATTCATATTATAATATTTAATCTAAACAATTGCAATAATGACGTTATATATAATAGAAAATAGAATAGTCCTGTTGAGTGTCGCGGGTTCGATCCCCACGAAGAACAATTGCGTGAGCCACAAATAATTGATTCCAGCTGGATGATGCTTAAATAAATTTTCTTTATTGATAAAAGTGGTTCAACTTTGCAATCTTATCATCTCAACCCATCTACGTCCCACTGTTGGGCTCGGGCCTCCTCCATTCATCATCATCATCATCATCATCTTGCTCTTATCCCAATTACTTGGGGTCGACGCAATATGTCATCTGTTTTTACATATTGCAAAAAGTTTCGGCAATGACTTTTATGACCGGCCACCTGCCTGACGTCAACCCTCCTTGGGAATGTAATCGTTGACCCAAAATGGTACCAGATGGAGTTGGTCCGGGTCAATCTAGGGCTCTTAGTCGTCTTTTACGACACCCACGAGCAAAGCAAGGGTTGGTAGTATTCGAAGCCGCTACCACACAGCACTCGGGCCTCCTCCATTATGGGAAGGAAATTGACCTACTATAACAGGCTGGTCAGACGTGTTGGCATAGGGTTTTGTTTAGAGTTTTCCTTCTCTTAGCATAAACGTTGTATACATATTTTATAATCTCTTATTCGTCACGGGTAAGATAGGGTGTGGTGAATTGTATTCTTACTCCGTCACCACACAATCTAAGTTTGAGAACTTTACGCTCATTAGGCTCTTGAATCTTTTATTAGATACTAGCAACCCGCCCTCGCTTCGCCTCGGTTTCAGTCGTCTTTCCTGCGTAGTTCCCGTGGGCATACCGGAATAAAATCTAGCCTATGTTACTCCCTGATATTATAGCTTTCCATTGGTGAAAGAATTTTTGAAATCGATCCAGTCGTTTCGAAGCCAAACAAATGAATCTTTCCTCTTTATAATATTAGTATAGATTTAGTTATCACGCTATCCATTGGCCAAAAGATGGATCTAATCTGATGGAAAATATCAATGGCACATCCGTGACGGTGACGGAATGATAATACAATTCACGTCCCCCTCTCTTGCTTGTCGTAAAAACCTATTAAAGGTATGATAGGCAGATATTTATAGTGATAGGACCACACTGTTGACAGTTGTCTATCTACAGCCGCGGGCCGGTCCGTCCGAGGTAGTACCACGCTGAGCAGAAAATCGATGTCTAAGTAGTAGCAATTTATTACTGCGCTTAGTTCGGTGAGCGAGAGAGCCGGAAGCCCAACTTTCTGAGGGTGTTTACTTGTGGTGGGTTTTGGTGGCGCCTTTAGTATCACCGAGCCTCATAGCACGCATTCACACTCCCTTCACTTTCTTCGCGATAGGCAGCGGCCTTGCAAAGGTCCACGAGCGGCAGCAACACTTACCATCAGGTGTACTGTTTGCCACCGTTTGCAATAAAAAAAAGATAAGGAAAGCTTGATATAATAAATCAATTTCCCTCCTATTGTGGAGGAGGTCCGAGCTCCACAGGGACTCGTGTGGACTGACATGATGATAATGATTGGTAAATAACTAGAGCTAATGACATAATTAGAATCCTACTACTATTATAAACGCGAAAGTTTGTATGTTTATTGCTCTTTCACGCAAAAACTACTGAATCGATTTTGATGAAATTTCACAATAATATACCTTACATATCAGAATAACACATATGGTTAATTTATCCCAATATACCCACGAGAAGGAGAATTATGCTGGTAAAACCGCAGGTCGCTGTTTGGGTGTATTAACACTAAAAACGATATCCAATTGTGAGATCAATCAAATTGGAGACAGAGGGCAGTACAAGCAATATGACGTCAATATTGCAATCTTGAAATGAATCAAGATCCGTCCCTAAGCAAATATTGTGCTAGAAAGGGACCGTGTACGAATACAATTCACCACCCCGTAAAAGCCGACTAAGGGATATAATATGCAGATAACATCGATCCTAGAAGAAGAAACCTCAAAATGAAACCCTATGCCAACAGTTCTGACCAGCGTGAGTCAAATTCCCTCCCATAATAGAGGAGGCACGGTTCAACAGTGGGACGTATATGGGCTGAGATTATGATGATGGAGATATTTAATCGGATCGGAAAGTAATAAACCAAATTTTTAGGAGTGGTAGGACCACATTGTCGACAGTTATCTGTCTACAGCCGCGGGCCGGTCCGTCCGGGGCAGTACCATGCTCTCGCAGAAAATCGACGTCTGAGTAGTAGCAATTTGTTACTGCGCTTCGTTCGGTGAGCGAGAGAGCCGGAAGCCCAACTTTCTGAGGGTGATTGCGTATGGAGGGTTTAGGTGGTGCCCTTGGTATCACCGAGCCAACACAACAACACTTACCACCAGGTGTACTGTTTGCTCATTTGCCACAGTTTGCAATAAAAAAAAAAAAAATATGACCGCTATGTATTTGCCGTATGGTGACGGAGTAAGATTACTATTCAGTATTCACCACCCCTTTATCCTGCCCATAGATATTGTATAACACGACTAAGGGATAAAACACGCATATAATATCTATTTATTTTTTTGGGGATGGGTTGTGGTCGGCGCGCTCCTCGCACCACTCTGTCCGGGGCGACAGAGGGCGTAAGCACGCACACCCGCAACCCACCCATGTGCACGTCGCCTTCGTCGTTGGGCCGACCACCGTAGCAGGGTTACTTGTCATCGGTGGTCGGACCAAATATTTGGAGTACCTTCCCATCGACCGAAGTCCCCACCCTCGGAGGACGTCGGTCTTTCCTCACGCGGTCGGCCTCTCAGCGGGTGACAGACTAATTCCCCGATCACGTCACCCGCACGCCTATAATATCTATGCAAGAGACGGTAAACTCAAAATAAAATCCTATACCAACCCTGACCAGTGTCTGTCTCTGACCAGCGTGATAAATCAATTTCACTCCTATCGAGGAAACAAGTCCAGTAGTGTACAAGGTGAAATGAATTAATTAACGCTATAAAAGCCATAAAAATAGTTTTATTTCATAACATAGATCTAGAAGATAACTACTTTCCGTAATAGTTTCTAATGTTTACGCGAGTATTACACATCCTTATTAATATTATAAACGCGAAAGTATGTGAGGATGTATACATGTTTGTTGCTCTTTCACGCAAAAACTACTAAATGCATTTTGATGTAACTTCACAATAATATAGCTTACATATCAGAATAATACATAGGCATTGATGTAACAAATTAACTAGATACACAATCTCATACAAAAGTTCTTTTAAAACTGTCCCCAATTGTATTTACCTAGTCCTAGTCTAAATAATTATTATACATTAATGAAAATTCAAACTTATGAGCATAATTTATAGTTGTATTCACAATAATATTTACGAAAAGCCACAAAAATTTTACGACCGAAGCTCGTCTCTGATTGGTCATCATACTTCAAATCAAATTCAGTCTTACATGCATGTTTAAAGTTTATATTACGAGGTTTCAAAAAAGCTATATTAATAATAAAGGTCACGGTATTATTCGACGAAAATAAAAGGAGATATTAATGTCTTATTCTACATTGAAAATGATTCCATTGAATTCCATCGTATTATTCTTGCAATGTTGATTGAAATTATGAAACAAAAAAGTCTAAATCGCCATATTCCACCCGATATTTAGTCATATAAATAATAAAAATAAATCAATGAATTGTTTAACTTACTGGAAGTACGAAATCTCATCCTTTTTTAACGTTTTTGACGTATTGTTTTTACAATTGTTCAATGAACACTTCGTCATTTCTAACGTTCATACAATAACGCGGTCGACACAAGACTACTTAAAGAGAATGCTAAATTCTTGTTGTAGCACTCTTTTTATGGGGACGTTTTTGAGACGCTGTTTGTGTATCTTGGGTTTTTTGTTACATCAATGTACATAGGCTATAATTTATCCCGATATTCCCATGGTAAGAGGAACTGCGAATGAAACCGCAGGGCACTGTTATACATAAAACTATTTTTACGGATTTTATCGCATTTGATTTTTGATTGCCCGACGTTTCGAACACTTTTCAATGTTCATGGGCACGGGACATCGTTGAAAAATGTTCCAAACGTCGGGCATTCAAAAATTATGAGCGGTTTTAAAACTATAGAGGTGGTCAAATTTCTGTATTAATATTTAAATAATAAGGCATTTTATAAATGAATTGTTACATATACACATTCTATATGATAGTATTTTTCATTACAGGTATTGCAATCCGCCAAGGAGCAGCTGAAATGGTCGCTATTGAAATAAAAATAATACTTAATTATATTTTAAATATTATTCGATGAACTGTGTCTATGGATATGTAGGATTTTTATCTTAATATTATATATTTTACTTAACCATGGTGGATTAATAAAAATTTTTTCAATAAAAAACACATACTACCATAAAACAAAGCACAAAAAAAATGGTAAAATAAAATACAAAAAAAATGTATTTAACAATTTTTTTGTATTTTATTTTACCATATTTTTTTGTTTTTATTAAACACAAAAAATGGGTAAGATAAAACACAATACACAAATTTCAAAAACAATGAAATGGTTTTATATTTTAAATGTTAAATTTTCTATAGAAATTATATGAATCGGTTAATTAAATCGAATATTTGAAAATGTAAGCATTCCTACTCGCAGTAACATTGTTCATTATAAAATAATTGTTTGTTTGTAAGTTTCAATAATATATTTACTATACGATATAACATATATTGTGGTTTTATTTAGGCTATGACTTAAAAATATCGTCATGACTCGTCTGGCAGACGTTGAAACTTTTGATACACACTTTCAGGGCCGGATTATCCATAAGGCGGATTAGGCAACTGCCTAGGGGCCCCGATCAAGCACCAAGAAAAAAAATTCATTTCATCGAACAATATTTTTTGAAAATTCTTATTTCTCTTGCCTACTTCATCATGACACCTGGATCATCATTTAACTACAACTATAACTTATTCATTATGATAATTTAAATAAAAGTAAACATGAGTTAAGCAATAGTAGTAAGAACCCGTAAAAAAAAAGAATTAAAAATATCGATTTGTTAATGAATTAGAGACATGTAAAGTTTTCAATTTTGACATTCGCTTTTTCGTGTAAATCTGATTGAAATGTATAAAGTTAGTGATAATCTGCAAAATATTCGTACTTTAAATGTGCATTATAAATTTAATAAATCAACGATTACATTTGCATAAGCAAGACAAACTTCGCTTTAATATCACCTTATCGGCCGATGACCGTTAGTCACACGCGACGGCGCATTCGTTCATACCTATTTTTACGGCAGACTCTTACATAAATGCCTACACGTATCCTATTAATTTAAGGCAGACTCTTAAGCCCCCACTACACGTCGGCAGATACGTCCGCAGATGTCATCGGCGGACGCATCTGCCGACGTGTAGAGGGGGTGATTTGTTCGTCTGTGGTAGGTATTTGACGTCCGCAGATGCATCCGGCACTCATCCGTTAGTTGTCGGTTTTTGTAGCACGGATCAAAGGGTTTCAACGCCAGCGCTGAGTGTTGCGTCCACACGTCTGACGACGCATCAGTGTTCATCGGGAATCGGATGAGAATGCACGCGTGATTTCTGCAGTATTTTTTTGTTCTTTCTTTTTTACTTGCTCGTTAAAATGGTTAACACGAGCACTGATAAAACATTCAAATTCCTGGAGCTGTATCAAGCAGAAATTCGAACAAAATTATCAAATTCTCGGGATGGCTCTGCATATATGTAGTTCTAAAAGCTAGTTATCCACGCTATTCCTGCGAAAAAAAATGGCGTCCAGGAGGATGTGTTAAAAAAAATTGCAATAAATCATCATCTTCATCATCTCAGCCCATATACGTCCCACTGTTGGGCTCGGGCCTCCTCCATAATGGAAGGGTATTTGACCTACCATACCACTCTGGTCAGACGTGTCGGTATAGGTTGGTATAGGGTTTTTTTTACACATCCTCCTGGACGCCATTTTTTTTCGCAGGAATAGCGTGGATAACTAGCTTTTAGAACTACATATATGCAGAGCCATCCCGAGATTTTGATAATTTAGTTCGAATTTCTGCTTGATACAGCTCCAGGAATTTGAAAGTTTCATTAGTGCTCATGTTAGCCATTTTTACGAACAAGTAAATAATAAAGAACCAAAAAAAAAACAGCAGAAATCACGCATGCACTCTCATTCGCTTTTCGATGAACACTGATGCGTCGTCAGACGTGTGGACGCAACACTCAGCGCTGGCATTGAAACCCTTTGCTCCGTGCTACAAAAACCGACAACTAACGGATGAGTGCCGGATGCATCTGCGGACGTCAAATACCTACCACAGACGAGCAAATCACCCCCTCTACACGTCGGCAGATGCGTCCGCCGATGACATCTGCGGACGCATCTGCTGACGTGTAGTGGGGGCTTTAGACACACATTATTGAAATCACTATAACTATTGTTTTTGTGTAATATACATTCTAATAACGACCCATGCCCGTTAAACTACAATATACTGGAACAGTTAGACATGTTTTACGACATCCACATTCAATAAAGATGGTGGTGAATTGTATTTTCACTCCGTCACCACATGAAAGTAAAGTTTACCCAAATGCTATATTATGATGCTTGACAGCCCGGCTGCGGATCTTAGATGATGGCGTATTTACTAACAATGCAGTTGCCAATACTTGTCACCGTATTTATTATCATAATCATTATCGAAGATATTAAAAATGAATAAAAACCTTCAAATGAATACAATATATTCAACATAAATTTCAAAAAATATTTACAAATACAATTTTAAAACAATAATATAACAATAGGTTTCGTAATTTTGCATCTACCCTACAAAATACCTTCCATTCTTTGTTTCATTTTAAATGCACATCCCACTTCTGTTATTGTCTTATTTACAATTTATCACTTAATAATTTGCTCGCACCAAACTCATCAGGCGTTGGGTTCATATTAAGCTTAGAAATACTTTTGAATGCTGGATGATTCTTGTCTTTGAGTAGTTTAAACAAGACATTCTCCGCCGTGCTTACAAAACAACCAATGCTTTGTAACCGCTGAAATACAAAAGAAAACAAAATTTCGGTGAAAAACAATTTTATTAACAAAAAGATAATACAAAATTTTAAAATACAAAATGTAAAAAAATACATCTTACAAATAGAACATTTTTACTGATGTTTAACCTTTAAGTAGAAGTTGACTCTTAATTATCCCATACCCAAACGAAATAAACTACAAACAAAATACTGAGCGTTTGAAATTTACTTAATAAGTTAAATAAAAATGTTACAAAAACTGTATAAATTATAAGACTATACAATTGAACCAGTTAAGCCAGCTAAAAAATTTAGCTAAACTAATTATCTAGCTAACCAATAGGGTTAGCTATTTTAACGGGTTCTTTAAATTAGCTCAGTTAATTAACTAACGCCTTAACAGGTCAATCTAGTTTAGTTCAACTAATTAGCTAGCGGCTAACCAGCGAAACTGCTAACTTTTCTGTTATTATATTAAATAGCAAAAAATGCATTCAATTTAATTACCAAATTAATAAAAGTGCTCGCAATTACGCTATTCGTTAATTTGTCAATTGTTCATATTTGTATTACTGCACCATATTATACCTACTAATGTCCTTTTGTTTCTCATTAAAAGCTCTGGTATTATTTTTATACCTGGCCATGAATGAGAAATCCATATGTCAAAAAATTACCGTTAGCCAATTATGCTGAGCTAAGCTATGTTAAGCGGTTAAACCGTCAGCTAATTGGTTAAGCTAATTTAATTAACTAGTTAAATTAGTCAAGCTTTAGTCAAGCCTTTGGTTAGCTAACTAATTGACTTCTCTAACTTTTTTAGCCGGCTTAACCAGCGTAATTGCCCGTATTATTTGCCTTTGCCTGTAAATTAACAACTCTATAAAATGAAGTTAACAATAAAAATGACTCGACGATTTGGATTTGATATTTCAGTGATTTATTACGGAACAATTTTTTGATACATCCTAAAGAAATTAAAAAGAAACAACATTTTTTGTAAATTATAAATGCCAATTATTTTTTTATTTTCGTTACTAATAACTCTACGTTTAATAGGTCATAAAATAACCATGATTGGCCCCAGGATTACGAATGCTTTTTTTTCATGAGTAACATTTACGCGAACCTAGTTAAAGTTACCATTTTGGTAATTAAATAATATGTATATTTTTTTTGAATGAAAACCTTTAATGGTGAATGAAATATGAATATTTCTTTGCTATTTTTCATTTTGGCGCTCATCGAGTAGGAAAACACAAATACAATTTTAAATCTAAGACTTTCGTTTTAATTTTTCTTGATCACAATTTAGCACTAGGTGCAATATTATATTCATAGCCTAAAGTATCGACAGTCGGTGTTTTATTTAATTTTGATATATGTTTAAATACGGGATGATTCTTGTCCTTCAATAGTTTAAACAATACAGATTCTGAAGTGGTAACGAAACAGCCAAGGGCTCGCATGCGCTGAAATAATCAAAAAGTAAAACTTACATTTATCCGTGTGGTGTCAGAGTAAGAATACAATTCACCACTCCCTTTATTGCCTATGGCTGTCGTAAAAGACGATTAGGAATATAATAGGCATACAGCATCAATGTAAGAGAAGAAAAACTCGAAATGAAAACCTACATCAACAGGTTTAGCCAGTGAGATATAGTACAGTAGAAACTCGATTAACTGGACTAATTGTTGGCGGTAGGCATTCGGATAATCGAAAAGCCGGATAATCGAATGTATGAAAAACTTCTTTCGGTTTTGTGCATATTTTTTTTTTTTTTTTTTTTTTTTATTGCAAACGGTGGCAAACGAGCAAACAGTACACCTGATGGTAAGTGTTGCTGCCGCTCATGGACCTTTACAAGGCCGTTGCCTACCGCGAAGAAAGCGAAGGGAGTGTGAATGCGTGCATTGAGGCTCGGTGATACCAAGGGCACCACCAAAACCCTCCACACGCAATCACCCTCAGAAAGTTGGGCTTCCGGCTCTCTCGCTCACCGAACGAAGCGCAGTAACAAATTGCTACTACTCAGACGTCGATTTTCTGCGAGAGCATGGTACTGCCCCGGACGGACCGGCCCGCGGCTGTAGACAGATAACTGTCGACAGTGTGGTCCTACCACTCCTGAATGTACTCCACTGCATATGTAGTATGTACATATTTTTATGCATTTATTAAATGATGAATGCTTATCCCGCAGGGTATGCTACTAACTAAAACTAAAGAAACGCGTGGGGTAGCTATCCTGCAGGGCGCGGGCGAAACATTCCATTTTAGACACATTCATGCTTGCATAAATTTGATTTGTAGGTACAATACCTACATAGGCATTGGCAGTACATTGGCAGTCCGGATAATCGCGAATCCGTACAAACTAGGGCCGGATAATCGCGAATCCGTACAACCTAGGGCCGGATAATCGAGTTCCTACTGTAGATCAATTTCCCGTTTATTGTGGAAGAGGCTCGAACTCAATAGTGGGAGGTATATGATATTTAGTTTGGACAAACAGCCCCGTTAGGTAGATCCGACTTCTGCCGACTAATCCAACTCGGCAAGGCAGCGTTCGGGCAACTTAAGAGGGACCATCTCATTCAAAATACCCCAGTGTCTGAAAACACATGTTTACGACCAGTGTGTGTTACCAATAATGACTTACGACACGGAAACGTTGGGCCTCATAACAAAGATAAAAGTCGCTCAGTGTACTATGGAACGGGCTATGCTCGGGATTTCTCTGCTAGATAGAATCCGAAATATAGAATAGAAATCCACGGCAGAACGCTTGTAGACGTGCGACATAGAACGAAGAATTAGCACGCTGAAGTGGCACCAAAAGACGAAATATTCTCGAATGACGACCACGTATCAGACAATGCAGAGTAAAACGCCCCTACAAGGTGGACCGACAACCTGCTGAAAGTTGCTGGGTGTCGTTGGTTGAAGGCGCCACAAGACTGCAGTTTGAGGTAAAAATTGAGGAAGGTACGATCCATAATGGACGGCGAAAATCTGAATGATGGTAAGTTAACCATGTATTTAGATTTTAGAGCATTGTATCCATGCCAATCTATGGACATGAATAAATATTGTGTTAATAAGTAATACCAACCTGCAATGCCAATCCTCTATCCATCAAAGACCTGGAAGATACACCATCAGCTAACAAGTGTACCACAATGTCCTCCTTCAATAGATCTATTACTGTTTGTTCTATGCATACATGAGCCTGGTAATTAAAAAAAATATTACACTTAAAGGCAGGATATAATATGTCCTTATTCCCATAATGGTAGATATGTCTATAACACAACCTTTTATGAATTTTTACAATGTTTGGCTAGAGGCTTTTTTTTGGGGGTGGGCTATGGTCAGCGCATACGCCGTCCAGTTCTGTCCTGGGCGACGAAGCGGCGGCGCGCGGCCCCATAACCCACCGTCTCCTCTCATTCGCCGTTGGGCCGACCACCGGTACCCCTCCTTGGCCGGCGCAGCTTGGCTAAAGGCTTAACATGCTTAGGAAATGGAAATGAATGGAAAGTACCATTATGTCCCCATCATCTATCTGTGAGCCTATCGATACTAATTGACGAACAAGGGCTCCCCCAAGAGGAGGGTGAATATTAGTCAATAGCCAACGATACAAATCACAAGTTTTCACTTCTATCAGCAATCTCCAAAGACAACCTGCCCCGCATTTTTCTTATATATTTTTAGAGTTCATAACCGCACTTAGTATATTCTCTATCAGTGAACCTATAGTTGATGCAGAAAATAAAACAGGTACATGCATTTTATTAAGCAAGAAAATATAGAAAACGTATTATATTTACCTCAATATACAGGTGTATCAGGTTATAAGGGCAACTGTTCGAATATGTTGTAGTTTAACGGTCATAGATCGTAATTAGAATGTATATTACGCAAAAAACAATATAACATAAAAGTTACAATGATCTCAAAAATGTGTGTCTAAGAGTGCCTATGCCTTAAATGTTACGTATTATGTAGGCATGTACAGACAGGATACATGTAGGCATGTAAATCTTGGACAGTATAAATAGGTATGAATTGCGCAAACGCAAATGGTAACGTAGATACAAAGGCGCCTCGGCAACGGTCATCGGCGATCAGTTGATTTAAAGCGAAGTTTGTTTTGCTTATGCAAACGTAATCATTGATTTATTCAATTTCTAATGAACATTTAACAACGTATGAACTGACTTTTTACATTTCAATCACGTTTCACTGACTTTATACACTGCAATCAGATTTACACGAAAAAGCGATTACAACATTGAAAACTTTACAAAGTCTCTAATTCATTAACAAATTGATATTTTTATTTCAATTTTGTTTCATGGGTTCCTAGCACCATTGCTTAACTCCCGTTTGATCAGGGGCAACTGATCAAACGGGATATACAAACCTGATATACCCTGTATATATATTAGGGGAAGCCTGAAAGTGGCACCAGTGATAGAGAAGATTAGGAGAGCGAGATTGTCTTGGTATTGACGTGCAATGAGGAGGGATGAAAGGCATGTGACAAGAAGGGTTATCAATATGATTGTGGATGGACATAAGAAGTGTGGGAGACCCTAAAAAAAACGGATGGATTGTCTGAATGAGGACATGCATGTGAAAGCAGTAAGTACAGATATGATGGCTGATAGGAAGCTATGGAAAGTGAAAATATGTAGACCCGACTTAGTGTGGGATGAGGACAGGCAAATGATTATATTTACCTCAATACCAAATAAAACCACAGAACTCAATCCGGGTACATCTTTAGCTAACTTTTCCTTAAGTTCCGGAGTGTACATGGAAAAGCTCGTCTTCTCATAAACCAGTGCTGCGTCATCTGTTTTGATGTCTTTGGTAGTATGGCCAAGACCTTTAGGATATTGCTCTGAGATATACACTGGAATTTGGAAGTGTTTTGCAGCAGTAACCTAGAATATTATAGATATTTCGTTTAATTTATTAGTTTTAACTATAAGATAACAAATTAAATCACTTCAACTAGGCTTGAAGATATTGTGAGATCATCATTTCAGCTCGTATACGTCCCACTAGTGGGGTCGAGCCTCCACCACAATAGGAGGGAAATTGACCTTACAGTATCTTGCTGGTTAGACAGGTTGGTATAGGGTTTTATTTCGAGTTTTCCTTCTCCTGCATAGATGTTATATGTGTATTATATTCCTTAGTTGTAGAGAAGGTGGTGAATTGTATTCTTACTCCGTCACCACACGGATATGACTATTTAGTATAGTAGCATTGCCTTCCTATTATGGAGGTGTATTGAGCCTGGCAGTGGGGCGTATATGAATTAAAATTATAATAATGAATTTAATATTAATTGTGACATAGGGATGTGAAAAAATAATTGATTTTAATCATTGATTATCAAAATAATAAAAAATGATTTTTTCTATATTAAAATTAATTGATTATTTTAAATAAAATAACTGCCAGATTTCCTAAAAAAAAAAGTCATAATCCTGTTGGCAGAAAAAAATCGATTATTTTATATTATTTATTTTACTCGATTATATTCCCTCCAAGTCATATCCCTATTTTGACAGAAATTTTAAGCAAAAGAAACAAATTTATATTTCATCATCGTCAGAGCTCATCTACGTTCCACTACTAGGCTAGTACTTCCTCCATATTGGGAGGGAAATTGATCTACTACACCATGCTAGTCAGCCGGATTGACATAGAGTTCGAGTTTTTCTCCTCTTGCATAGCTGTTAGATATACAAGATATCCCTCAGTCGCTTATTACGACACTCACGGACAAGAGAGGAGGTGGAGAATTGTATTCTTATCTATGCTACATATTATTAAATACCAACTTGTAACTAGGTTGTTCAAAGTATAAATACGTATACATTTTATCAAATAGAGATCATATAATCAGATTACAACTGATTAGCAACAATATTACGTAACAATCAAGTTTATATTTACGTACCATTTTATTTGCAACTTTTACCACTTCCCCAAAATGTTTTACATGTGGTCTGAAGGTTTCTTGTATATCACATAGGAGGAAAGCGGTTTTCTTAGCTTCTAGAGCTCCTAGTTTCAGAATATTACGAGTAGCCATTTTAATTTGTATTTTCTATTGGAAATTTATGTACACCGGTAAAAGAAACCAATCTGTTTAACTAAATTCATTGACAAATGATAATAATCACAGCTGTCAATTGACAAAACAAAATGTTTTTTTATAAGTTACCTACTGTTGTCGTAATACTGATTCGTAGTAATGCAATCTGTTTGTACTAGATAGCGCTGCTTTCAATTTAAGCATCGTTCACTTTAATAAACCTATATATTTATAGTAATGACTCTTCAAACTCGTACTAGATTTAAATCGTATTTATACGACTTTTTTGGTTCTTGTACGATGTACGATCGAGTAATCAAAATCGTACACAAAATATACGACCTTTTGAATAAAATCTTAAATGAAACTGAAATGAAAAATAATTAATAAAATAATCAAAAGTGTGATTGCTAGGCATTCGGACAAATTTCCCAAAAAAAAAGGCTCATCAAAATTATTTGTCGAGAGCATTTTATTTCGTCGTCAGTCCTGTTGTATCTTAATACATCCAAGTTGCCTAAAAAACAAGTTGCCTAAAAAAAAACTAATCAAAATTTGTCCGGAGGATTTTATTTCGTCGTAAGTCCCGCTGTATCTTAACACATCCGGACAAGTTGCCTAAAAAAAAAAGAGAATTTTCTTTCCATTATTTATAGTTTCGATACGTACTACTATATTTCTGGAATTTTTGGCAAAATACTATCTTTTTTAGTCCGTGGTACGATCTTCTAAAAAATAAAGTTGGCAACCCTGCGTCCACTGCTGGACGTCGGCCTCCCTCATGTTTTGCCACAAAGTACGGTTCTGTGATCCTGTGCCGCCTGCATGAACTGCATCCAACGACGCCCAGCAACTTTCACCAGATCGTCGTCGGTCCACCTAGTGGGGTATCCTACACTGCATCGTCCGATACGTGGTCGCCACTCGAGAACCCCAGTTGTTATCGATTCGTCGAGCGATGTGTCTTGCCCATTGCCATTTCAGCTTGCTCTTCATGCTACCTATGTCAGTAAGACTCATTCCTCCACGAATTTCCGTATTACCTACGGATTCTATTTCACAGAGAAATGCCGAGCATAGCCCGCTGTATTGCACGCTGAGCGACTTTGACTTTGTACTACGTACCTAAAGATTAATTGTTACTTCATCAATTATTTTCAAACTGCATTATTTTGGATGCAGCATATATAATATAAGGATAGGACATACTATAATAAAAGTATCGTTTTCATTTTCTGTTTCGTTAGATCTATTTTCTTTTTGGTGAGCATAGAAAGAATAGAATCAATGTAGATCTAATTTTTCAAAGTAGAATTAGTTCTGCAAAATTAATGTACTAGTTTAAATTGCCTATAATATTTGTACAATTATTTTTCAATAAACGTGTAATGATAGAGAAGGATAAACTGGTGTCTGGTTTTAACTCCATCTAAGTATGACACTAGAACATGAATTGCATCAATGCAAACGTATAATGACACAATGAAAAGTATTGAAATAATACTTTTCATTGTGTCATTATACGTTGTAGTTCCAAACTCATCTCACAGATGGCAGCTATCGCAATTTTAGTTTTAATCGGACTTTTTAAAATTGTTTAACACTATAACCACGCTGCTATCATAGTCAGACGGATTGATGTAAGGTTTTATTCCTAATTTATATTCTTTTATATAGATGTTATGTGCAATAATCCCTTAGACGTATTTAACAACATTTACAGGCAAGAAGGCGGGTCATGAATTATATTCTTACTTCATCACGACACAGCAATCGATTGCCGTGTCGTGATCATGATATTCAAGTAGTAGACGTAAGAATAAGTAGTAGACGGAAGAAAGGTTCTCGAGTGGCGACCACGCATCGGACGACGCAGTGTAGGACGCCCCCCCACTAGGTGGACCGACGACCTAGTGAAAGTTGCTGGGCGTCGTTGGATGCAGGCGGCACAGGACCGCACATTGTGGCGCAATATGAGGGAGGCCTACGTCCAGCAGTGGACGGCAATAGGCTGAAATGATGATGATGATGAGACGTAAGAATATACATACCTACCTATTGTATTCATACAATATCATCTCAGCCTATATATGTCCCACTATTAGGCTGAGGCCAATATGGAGGTCATAATGAGAGGAGAATTGACCTACTATTCTACGCTTATCGGAATAGGCTTTTGTTTCGAGTTTTTCTTCTCTTGCATCGATGTTATATGCTTATTATATCCCTTAGTCAGCTTTTACGACACCCATGGGCAAGAAAGATTGTGGTGAATTGTTTTCTTACTCCTTCACCACACAGAAAGTAAAGTTTACCCAAATGCAGTGTCATCACGGGGTGCCCGTGTACCTCAGGTGGCTGGTGGCAGACTACTTGGAGGGGCGCAGCGTCCTCTACGTTGACCGAGTAGGGGACGTTGTGCGAACGCTTATGACATGCGGTGTCCCACAGGGGTCGGTTCTGGGTCCGACCCTGTGGAACATCGGCTACGACTGGGCGTTGAGAGGAAGCCTCCCACCCGGACTGGGCGTAATTTGCTACGCCGACGATACACTCGTCACAGCCCGGGGTGGGACGCTAGAGGAGGCGGCACGCCTGGCAACTCTCGGCACCGAGGAGATTGTCAGGCGGATCGAAGCGCTGTGGTTGAGGGTAGCCCTGGAAAAGACGGAGGCCCTTTTGTTCCATGGCCTCCGTACCGCCGGGCCTCCCGCCGGCGCTTCGATCGCCGTAAAGTCGGTCACCATCAGCATCCAGGCCCACATGAAGTACTTGGGCCTGGTGCTCGACGGGCATTTTTGGTTCCGGGAGCATCTCCATCGACTTGTTCCCCGGATTGTCGGCGCGGCGTCCGCCCTTTCGCGGCTGATGCCGAATGTGGGCGGACCCAGCGCTACGTGCCGACAGCTGTACGTGGGGGTGATCCGGTCGATGGCCCTGTACGGCGCACCGGTGTGGGCGGGGTCCCTGACCGTCCGTCTTAGGGCCCTCCTGTGGCGACCACAGAGGGTCATGGCGATCAGGGCCGTACAGGGTTACCGCACGGTGGCAACGGAGGCAGCGTGCCTCCTGGCCGGAACTCCCCCGTGGGACCTGGAGGCGGAGATGCTCGCCGAAATTTATCGGCGGGTGTCGGAGACGCGCGCCCGCAGCGGCATGGTCTCCATCAAAGAGATCACCGCCTGGCGGGTCGACGCCCGCCGTGGAGTCATTGCCCGTTGGGCAGTCCGGCTGGAGAGTCCTCGGTACAGTGTCAGGACCGTCGAGGCCCTCCGGCCGGTGCTGATGGAGTGGTTGGAGTGGACGCACGGGATGCTTTCCTTCCGACTGGTGCAGGTGCTGACGGGGCACGGTTGCTTCGGGAAGTACCTGCACAAGATTGTCAGGAGGGAGAGCACTCCGTCCTGCCACCACTGCAGTTGCGACGAGGACACGGCGCAGCACACGCTCGAGGAGTGTGCTGCATGGGAGGGGGATCGCCGTGAACTCGTCGCAATTATCGGTGCCGACCTGGCGCTGCCGACCATCGCCAGGGAGATGCTCGTCAGCGTCAGGAACTGGGACGCGGTCGCCGCCTTCTGTGAGGCCGTAATCTCACGGAAGGAGGCGGCGGATCGTGTGCGAGTAGAGCTCCTATTCGGCGACACGTTCTGCCGCCGGCGAATCGGGCGGCGCAGGCGCGAGTATCTGCGCCTAATGCCGCCCTAGCCGAGGCCGCGGGTGATCGGACCGGGGAATTGTCCGTCACCAGCAGAGAGGCTGACGGCGACCGACGTCCCAGGACGTCGAGAGGTGAGGTTATCCGAAAGGGTATTCCGTTGGGCCGACCACTGACGACAAGTCACATCTGCTCCGGTGGTCGGCCCCACAACGAGGTGACGTGGGTACGGGTGGGTTATGGGCCCGCGCGCTGTCTTTTCATCGCCCCGGACGGACTGGACCGCGCGTGCGCTTACCATAGCCCACCCAAAAAAAAAAAAAAAAAAAAATGCACTGTCATCTTCATAGCTGGGTTGCACATCTTATTTGATGGCATATTTTCCAATAGTGCTGTTGCCAATACTTCTGATAATTCCTTATCCAGGTTTTAAGACTGACAGTGCAATGATGACACATAGTATAACCGTCACCATGATAATCATTATAAGCATCGCAGATCTTAAAAATAAATAAAAACCTTCAAGCTTTAATAAAATATATTCAACATAAATTTCAAGACTAAATTCTTCTCTCTATACAATTTTAAAACAATAACATAATAACAGGTTTCGTAAATTTTCATCTAGCCTACAAAATACCTTCCATTCATTGTTTCATTTTAAATGCATATCCCACTTCTGTTATTGTCACCATCAAATTATTTACAATTTATCGCTTGATAATTTGCTCGCACCAAATTTGTCAGGCGTTGGGTACATATTAGAAATAGTTTTGAATGCTGGATGAAAAGAGTCTTTGAGCAGTTTAAATAAGACATTCTTCCGCCGTGCTTACAAAACAACCGATGCTTTGTAACCGCTAAAATACAAAAGAAAACAACATTTCATTTTCAATTTTACTAACACAGAGATAATACAAAATTAGAAAATACAAAAATTAAAAATAATCTGAAGTACAAATAAAAACGTGTCCGTCTGGGGACGGAGTAAGGATACAATTCAACATTTCCTGTCTTGCTCGTGGATGTCTTAAAAGACGACTAAGGGATATGCATATAACAAGAGAAAGAAAACTCGAAAGAAAACCCTATACAAACCTGTCCGACCAGCATGTAAGGTCAATTTCTCTCCTATTGTGGAGGAGGCTCGAGTCCAACAGTGGGACGTATATGAGCTGAAATGATGATGACAAATATATATAATATATTATATATATATATATATGTATATATAATATATATATATATATATATACATATTTATATATATATATATATATATCACGTAAATTACTTCATTTCAAAATAAAAGACAATAAAATCCGTAAAAAATGTAATCGCCCGTTCAACGTTTAAGTACAGGTTGACAAAGAATTTTAATTATACCCATACTCAAATAAAAGAAAACTTCTATAAGATACTGAGCTAAGGTTTGAAATTTAGCATTTATAATACTTTAATGAAAAATAAACAACTTATTTTAACTAAGTTACTAATATTTAGTATTTTCATATTTCGGTCTGCAAATGAATTTTTATAAATCGATTTCCATCATCGCAGCCTACGTGCGTCCCACTGTTGGGCTCGGGCCTCCTCCACAATGGAAAGGAATTTGACCTACTATACCATTTTGGTCAGACATGTTGGTATAGGGTTTCATTTCGAGTTTTCCTTCTCTTGCATCTTATGTGCATATTATATCCCTTAGTCGCCTTGTACGTCGTCCACGGGCAAGATAGGGAGTGGTGAATTGTATTCTTACTCCATCACCACACGATAAATCGATTTTAATATAAAAGAGTTTTTAATATTATTGAAACGCAGCTTAAAAAGGCATGGTTTAATTTCGTATTTGATAGTGTATTAGGAACAAAATTTATATTGGTTTATTAGCAATAAAATTTATACTAGTTTATTAGAAATGAAATTTATTGTGATGTATTAGAAATTAAATTCATAGAAGCGTAATGAAAACGAAATTCATTGGAATATACATACAGTAGAACCCGTTTAATTCGATCACGTTTAATACGATTGCCCGCATAATATGACATTTTGCGTCAGTCCCAGCAACTGGAGACATGTTTTCATACATTTCTTAACGCTTAATATGATCGTCATCCCGTTTAATACGCCAACACGTGCCACTCAAATACACATATTACCCCTTGTGGCAGCGGCCAGCGACTGTCGAATGACCCTAAGTGATAATGACTAAGAAGAAGATAAGTCAACTCCGATTTTGTCACACGCCCAGGCATTATCAGCAGTTAATGATTTAAGACGTTATGTAACTTCTTTGAATCAAAGTGAAGACGCACTGCGAAAATTAAATTATATTGAAAATCTTGTAATTGCTAATGCCTCAAAATCTTTTTGTCAAACTAAAATAAGTGATTACTTTAAGTAACGCAATAAAAATAAACAACATTTTTTTATATTTTTAAATATTTAAAAATGTATCTAATAGTAAGTATATTAAATAAAGAAAATAAACAACATTTCATTTTAGGTATTTTTTAAATGTTGAATTCAATACGTAGATATTCAACATAATAATATAATATCATAAATAATAATGGCATGTTTTTCCCTTTCCCGCCTAAGACGCGTTTTTGGTCGGGTCCCTGCGAAATCGTCTTGAACGGGTTTTACTGTATTAGGAATGAAATTTTCAATTCAAAAATTATACAAGAATTTCATTAATTTGTTTATGTCATTTATAAAGATCAACCGGAATCCCTTGGCGACAGGATTGCGCTAAAACTGGCTGAGAAGTAAGTTAAAATATTCCACATCTACTAAGTTACTTTCGTAATGATAGGCAAATAAGTTTTATCACAACAAGAAGATTTGTGCAACTTGCAAAAAGCATTACGTAATTTTTTTTTTCATATTTCACATCATCATCATCTTGCTCTTATCCCAATTACTTGGGGTCGACGCAATATGTCATCTGTTTTGACATATTGCAAAAAGTTTCGGCAATGACTTTTATGACCGGCCGCCTGCCTGACGTCAACCCTCCTTGGGAATGTATTCGTTGACCCAAATGGTACCAGATGGAGTTGGTCAATCTAGGGCTCTTAGTCGTCTTTTACGACACCCACGAGCAAAGCAAGGGTTGGTAGTATTAGAAGCCGCTACCACACAGCTCTTTTTCATATTTCACATAATCTTAATTAATCCCAAACAAATAAAAAAGAAAAACATTTACTAATAGTAAATAAAACAGTACCAACCTGTAATGCCAATTCTCTATCCATCAAAGACCTGGACGATACACCATCAGCTAACAAGTGTACCACAATGTCCTCCTTCAATAGGTCTATTACTGTTTGTTCTATACATATATGGGCCTGGCAATAACAAAAAAAAATGGGTGCGTGTACTTATGTACGCGCGTGAGAAGTTATACTTCTTTGGCATCATTAAAATATATATATATATATAATTATTAAAAACCAAATTTAGAGAATAATCTAAATAAAAAAAAAATATAAAAAAAAAGAAAAAAAATATATATATAAAAAAAATAAAAAAAAATGATAAAAAAAATAAAAAAAATGAAAAAAGAAATAAAAAAAAGAATAAAAAAAAAGAAAAAAAATAAAAAAAATATATAAAAAAAATAAAAAAAAAATATAAAAAAAAAAATAAAAAAAAAAAGAAAAAAAAAATATATAAAAAAGTAAAAAAAAAAAAATAAAAAAAAGGAATAAAAAAAAAGAAAAAAAACGAAAAAAAAAATATAAAAAAAAATAAAAAAAATACTAAAAAAAAAAGAAAAAAAAACTGATCAGAGGTGACGAGCGTACTAACATGCGCGACTAATATCGAGGTTCAATTTCTATTTTGTTGGTAGCTTTTTTTCGAGACTTAATGAGCGGTTAAGCAGACAACTTCATACTGTTAATTTTGTGTCACATAATTAAAATTTCACTCTCATCATTTTTTCATAACGCGCCTAAAGAAGTATAACTTCAAAAATATATTACATATCCTGATATTGGCTCATACTAATTCTCCTAGGGAAAATGGTAATGGTAGTCATAATACAGGCACATTTATTACTAAAGACTTATCATATTTTTCAGTTTGATTTCACGTATTATAACCATCCATACATCCATCATTGTGTGTTACCAGGGCTTTTTCTTTTTTTTTTGAGGGTGGGTTGTGGTCGACGCGCTCCGCGCACCACTCCATCCGGGGCGACGAAGGGGCGTAAGCACGCACACCCGCAACCCACCCGAACACCACGTCGCCTTCGTCGTTGGGGCGACTACCGAAGCAGGGTGACTTGACGTCAGTGGCCGGCCCAACGGAATACTTGAGGTACCCTCCCATCGACCGACGTCCCCCCCCCCCCTCGTGGAGGACGTCGGTCTTTCCCCACGCGGTCCGCCTCTCGGCGGGTGACGAACCAATTCCCCGGTCACGTCACCCGGTGTTACCAGGGCTGAATATCATTTTTTTGTAGACAGATCACAACCAGGGATTCTTAGCACCCCTTGCCCTACCACCAGGATGAGTCTGTAGAAAGGTAGAACTGCCGTGACTGGGTTCCATTTCTTTGTTTGCGCCCATTTTTATTTTCAAGAAAATATAGAAATACATATCATAATATTTACCTCGACACCAAATAACACTACTGAACTCAATCCAGGTACATCTTTAGCTAACTTTGCCTTAAGTTCCGGATTGTACATGGAAAAGGTCGTCTTCTCATAAACCAGCGCTGCATCATCCGTGTTGATGTCTTTGACCGTATGGCCAAAATCTTTAGGGTAGTGCTCCGAGATGTACACTGGTATTTGAAAATGTTTTGCAGCAGTAATCTAGAATATTAAAGATATTACGTTTAAATCATTACTTTTGATGGTAAGAAATTAAATTTTTAAGGGCTTGAGGATTCTGTGGGGTGGCTACAAATTCCGCCAACCCTTATATTGCTTAAGGACATCGCAAATGAGCAAATGACGCAATGAAAGAAATTTTCATTACCTTGGCCAACTCCACCATCTGGTCAACAAGTACAATTCCAATGAGGTTTGATGTCAGGTAGGTGACCAATCGTTAAATTATTGAGCCTTTGTAATAGTAAAAGAAAATCAAATATGGAGTAAATCTCAAGTTATTGGGATAAAAGAAGGATGATGATGACGATGAGCTTCAAGCTATATAGATCTTTTCATTGAAGTTTTAAAGGAGACAATTTATTACCCTATCAGAACAATGACCATTTACTACTCATATCTATACCCGTCTTAATTGATAAGGCAGTTGAAATACAGGGTGGTGCAATAGAACGTCTATATTGCATCGTCTTTTTCATTCAGAGTACGAAGCGCGCGGGGTAGCCTATGTCGTTGAGAGCCTGTATCGTAGATGGACTCATGAGTTTTAGTTCCTATGCGTCACTTCAATGGGAAGCGTCGCGCATTTTGCGTGCGCGCGTTTTACGAGAACTCTCGTTCATAGATTCTTGCTAGGCGACTGTATTGTGCTGAATATGGACTATGGCGAATTAATGAAGCGCCGAGAGAGAATTTAATTAAAATATGGGTAAAGCGTTTTGAAGAGATCGGTTCGATACTTAAATCACAAGCAAAAGGTCATCTAAGAACATCTAGGACCGAAGACAATATTGAGAGAGTTATGGAGTCGGAAAATGAGATTAACAAATATATACGCGCAAGAAATCGTCTGTCTTAGACTTATCGTGATGAAGTTTGCAACTAACTTTAAACTTGAATCTTAAACTGCATCCATACAAGCCGCAATTAATACCAGAATTAAAAGACTGACTTCAGTGCAAGGCTCACATTTGCTAATGAAATGTTCAATAAATTTTCTAACGTTGACTTTTTTCCTGACGAGGCTCATTTAGATATTAATGGGTTCGTAAACCGTCAAAATTGTCGCTATTGGAACAGCGAGAAGTCGAAACTCAAACACCGGAAACCACTGCATTAGTCCTAAAGTGATAGAATGGGCAGCAATCTCTGGTAGAGAGATAAAGTGATCCTTTTTCTTCGAAAATGCGCGGGACCAAACATCACTGTTAGTACCGAACTCTATGTTGCGAGGTTGGCAGATTTTTTGCCTCCAAAACTTAAAAAAATAATATATAATAAAATAATTATTGCTTGTAACCTTTCCGACCAACGGGTCCGAGTTCCTTGTCACCAGCCGTGTGGCCAGCCCAGTGGGATACCCTTTCAGGTGCCCTGGGGGACGTCAATCGCCCTCCCCAACGCCCCTCCCGGGACATCGATCGTCCTCCCCAATGCCCCTCCCGGGTGGTCGATCGTCTTCACGCGGTCAACCTCTGCAGGTGACGGACTATTCTCCGGTCCACGGCCTTGACGAGGGCGGCATCAGGTACTTGCGCCTGCTGCCGATATCGTGTCACCGTAGAAAAATTTCTTACGCCCACGCTCTGCCGCCTTCTTCCGACCACCCAATATCTTAACTGTAGGTGTCGCAAAACGCGACTATGTGATATATGTATATAACATTTAAGCGAGAGAAGAAAACTCGAAGGAAAACTCTATATCAGCGTGGTGTAGTAGGTCTTTTTCCCTCTTATTGTGGAGGAGGCTCGAGCCCAGTAGAAGGGCGTATATGAACTAAAATGATCATGATGAGTTTAAAATGAATTTTGACAAAAATTTTATACAAAAGAAACAAATTTATAGTTCCTCATATTAAATACCAATTAGTACTCAGGTTTTTCTGAGAAAAAAATACTTGTACATTTTATCAAGTACATATCATATCAGATTAAAACTGGCTAGCAACAATATTACGTAACATAATCAAGTTTATATCTACGTACCATTTTATTGCAACTTCTACTACTTCACCAAAATGTTTTACATTTGGTTCAAAGAAGTCTTGAATATCACATAAGAAGAAAGCGGTTTTCTCAGCTTCTAGAGCTTCTAGTTTCAGAATATTTTGATTAGTCATTGCAATTTGTGTTTCTATCGAAATTTATGTACACCGGTAAAAGAGACCACTCTGTATTATTTAAATTGTTGATAACTTGATAACAATTACAGCTGTCAATTTACAGAACAAATATATTTTTGATAATGTGTTACTACTATGTAATACTATGTGGTGTCAAACTAATGATTCAAAGTAACGCAATAAACTTTTACTAGATGTCACTGTTTTCAATTTAAGCATTGCTCAATTTAAAAACTCTTCAAACTCGTACTGGCTACTTAAACATTAGTTATTACTTCAATACATTAATTCAATAATGATTATCAATCCTTATTAAATTTCAATCCTTATCAAATTTCAAACTTCATTTTATTTTGTATGTGGCAATTACTATATAAAATTATTGTTTTAATTTTTCTGTTTCGTTAGGTCTATTTGCTTTTTGCTGAGGATCAGGATCAGGAAAATCAGTTTACCCTTTCCAGTAGGAAAGGGTAAACTGATTTTAGCTCCATCTAAGTATCGTAATAGAACATAACTTATATTAACTGGTTGCTGTCAAGTCCTTCATTACTTATCGTTGCATGATTATACATTGTGGTTCAAAACTCATCTCATAGATGGCAGTTATCACAATTTTAGTTTCAATTCGACTTCTTAACATTGTTCCTAATTTGAATATGTACATAAGTTGAAAATATGACAGGGTTGATTATAATTATCAGACAGAAAAGTTAAAATTTATTTTCTATACGAATTCCAAATGAGTGAATATAGGGAAATGTTTTTACTATACTCAAGTTTAGTGAGAATTTCATTCAGGGAGCTAGAGAATTATAGTAATTATTTTAAAGATTGCAATGTTATATGTCATTGGAGCCTTTACAAACATATACATATACCTATGTAGTAGGTAGGAGTCGACAGTTGTCTATCTACAGCCGGGGGCCGGTTCGCCCGAGGTAGTACCAAAAACAAAATTTCACCCACACAAACAATTGTCTTACGCGAAATTGAACCAACTATAGGTACTTGACAGGGAAGGGTAGTTAGTATTTAGACTACTACACTATTTCTGACATATGCACTAAATAATAGAAAATTGATTAATTTTAATTCGAAACAGTGTGTGATTTATAATTCAAATGCTGTAAGAGGACATCCGACTTAATATACTACGTTGCACGTTGGTCAGACGTGTTGGTATAGGTTTTATTTTGAATTTACCTTCCTTTCATAAATATTACTTATCTGCATATTATACCCCTTAGTCAGGGCGAATTATCCATAAAGTGGATTAGGCAACTGGCTAGGGGCCTTGCGTCTACCAGGGGCCCCAAGCAAGCACCAAGAAGAAAATTCAATTTATTTCATTGAACGATTTCTTTAACAGACTTCAAAAAAGGAGGAGGTTCTCAATTCGTCGGAATATTTTTTTTTTATGTATGTTCACCGATTACTCAAAGACGCTTGGACCGATTTGTAAATTTTTTTTTGTTTGATAGGGTATAGGTACTTCCCAGGTAGTCCCATAGTCATCAAGTCAGGTTCTGATGATGATATCCTTGAGAAATTGGATTGGAATTTTTATAGGCAATTTTAACGTTTTTAGTTTAGGTACTGTTTGAAGTCGGGTTTTTTTTTGTTAAAAATTAGTCATTATAGTAGTTATATAGTAGTTAGTCATTATAGTCATTACATTCTCATTTCTGTTGCGTACTCCATCATGAGAACTAGATCATCATTTAACTACAACTATAACCAATTCATTACGATAATTTCAATGAAATTAAAAAGAAATGAGTCAGGCATGTGAGGTCATGTTGTAAGCATCAAGACAAAGTGATAAGGTATGTAGTTGCAATAAGCGATTGAAATAACAGGATACTAAAGAAGTTGAACTGATGAATTGGACTTTTGTAATAGAAGAAGACGAAGGGCCCCGAGAATTGCATTGCCTAGAGGCCCTGATACAGTTAACACGGCCCTACCCTTACCTAGTCGTTTTTGACAGAATAAGAATACAATTCACCAGTGCCGGATTAAGGCAGCGCGGGGCCTGTAGCAAATTTTGTCGAGGGGCCCTTGGTTTTCTTCAGGTTCTGAAGTCTAGGGTATTAAATAAATCAAAACCATTACAAATAAAGCTTTCTGGATTTAATGTGGGCCAGTTTAGAGATAACACTTCCAATATCGACTTTTTAAGCAAATCATGCTCGATATTCAACATAGTAAGATGATTAAGACGTTTTTGGCCCACAGTGTCCTTAATTCATTTTTAATACGTTTTAATGTTGAAATTTTTTTTTTTAAACAAACTTTTATTTAAATGCTCTAAACAAGAGTGCTTGTCAAGACTATTTAAATGCTCTAAACAAGAGTGTTTATCAAGACTATTGAAACGAATCCAAACTCGACGGTTTTATCTTGTTTAATTTAGGAGTTCCTATAGCCACCTGCCGACGCCATCTTGAGACCAGCTTCATGGTACCATATTATTGCATTGTCATCGTAGTTACGTAAGTAAACCAAATTTCAACCCAAATCTAACGATAGGAAGTGCTTCAAATTTAACTCGCAAGATTTTTCCATACTAACAGGGTATGTTAAATAAAAGCTTTTAAAAAGAACGTTCGCTACTGTAGTTAGTGATCATGAGAGATAAGTAAATGCGCAAGGCAATTTCTAAGTTTGGGAAACACGACTCTTTTTTTTTTATGTGTGGGCCATGGTAACCGCACGCGCGGTCCAATCCGTCCGGGGCGATGAAAGGACGGCGCGCGGGCCCATAACCCACCCGTACCCACGTCACCTCACTGTCGGGCCGACCACCGGAGCAGATGTGACTTGTCGTCAGTAGCCGGCCCGACGGAATACCCTTTCGGGTAACGTCACCTCTCGACGTCCTGGGACGTCGGTCGCCGTCGCGCGGTCAGCCTCTCTGCGGGTGACAGACAATTCCCCGGTCTGATCACCCGCGGCCTCGGCTAGGGTGGCATTAGGCGCAGATACTCGCGCCTGCGCCGCCCGAGTCGCCGGCGGCGGAACGTGTCGCCGAATAGGAGCTCTACTCGCACACGATCGGCCGCCTCCTTCCGTGAGATTACGGCCTCACAGAAGGCGGCGACCGCGTCCCAGTTCCTGACGCTGTCGAGCATCTCCCTGGCGATGGTCGGCAGCGTCAGGTCGACACCGATAATCGCGACGAGTTCACGGCGCTCCCCCTCCCACGCAACACACACCTCGAGCGTGTGCTGCGCCGTGTCCTCGTCGCAATTGCAGTGGTGGCAGGACGGTGTGCTCTCCCTCCTAACAATCTTGTGCAGGTACTTCGCGAAGCAGCCGTGCCCCGTAAGCACCTGCACCAGTCGGAAGGAAAGCACCCCGTGCGTCCGCTCCAACCACTCCATCAGCACCAGCCGGAAGGCCTCGACGGTCCTGACACCGTACCGAGGACTCTCCAGCCGGACTGCCCAACGGGCAATGACTGCCCGGCGGTGGCAGGGCTACCCTCAACCCCAACGCTTCGATCCGCCTGACAATCTCCTCGGTGCCGAGAGTTGCCAGGCGTGCCGCCTCCTCTAGCGTCCCACCCCGGGCTGTGACGAGGGGAAACACGATTCTAAAGAATTATTTAGTAAAAGTTTATAAAGTTGCTGTTTCAGAGGCTCCTGTTTCTTGCTGTCAATAACAGTAGCCACATTTATTTTCAGCAGCTCTACGAACTGCACTAATTCGCCGCCTAGGCTGTTTCTCTAAATCATCTTCGTAAACACTGACCACACTTGAGGTTTTTCCAAAATCTCTTCTGTTGTAAGATTTTAGCTGTCAAAATACATCAAAAAACTAGTCATTTTATGATATGCTTGCAAACGTTTACGTAGCATCCGAGCCCATATGAAGTATTTGGGCCTGGTGCTGGAAGGGCATTCGTGGTTTCAGGAGCAATTCCGCAGGCTCGTTCCGCGGCTCGTCGGCGTGGCGTCCGCCGTATCATGGCTTATGCCGAATGTGGGCGGACCGAGCGCTACATGTCGACGGCTGTACGCGGGGGTCATCCGGTCGATGGCCCTGTACGGCGCACTGGTGTGGGCAAGGTCCCTGACCGCCCGACTCAGGGCTACTCTGTGGCGACCACAGAGGGCCATGGCGATCAGGGTCATTCGCGGGTACCGCACGGTGGCGACAGAGGCGGCGTGCCTATTGGCCGGGAGTCCCCCGTGGGACCTGGTGGCGGCAATGCTCGCCGATTTGGTATCGGCGGGTGTCGGGGGTGTGAGCGGAGGGCGGTGTGGTCTCGTTGAGGGAGCTCACCGCCTAGCGCGTCGACGCCCGCTGAGACGTCATTGCCTGTTGGGTAGTCCGGCTGAAGAGGCCTCGATATAGTGTCTGGACCGTGGAGGCTTTCCGGCCGCTGCTGATGCAGTGGCTAAAACGGCGGCATGGGGTGCTCTCCTTCCGACTGGTGCAGGTCTTGACGGGGCATGGATGTTTCGGCAAGTACACGGTCGCTAGGAGGGAGAGTACACCGTCCTGCCACCACTGCGATTGCGACGAGGACACGGCGCAGCATACGCTTGAGGTCTGTGCCGTCTGGGCAGCGCAGCGTCGTGAACTCGTCGCAATCATCGGTACCAAAAAAAAAGGTCAAAGCTATATTTACTCAAAAAATGAATCTATATTTTATAATAAATTCACCAACTACAGTAGATTGGATATTGAGTTAAGTTAAATTTGCTTAAAATTTAAAATGTTTGCCTGTTTTAAATCGATTAATATTTAAATCGATTTAAAAAGTACAATCTCGGCTACATAAACTCGCAAGATAAATGTGTACCTATATAAAAATAAAAATCTGGCCGTTTGAACGGCAGAATTATAATTAAACATTAGAACATTAACGTTAAAAAGTTCGTAAAAAACCTACTTATTTTTGTGAGTTAACGTGCCGAAATCGAGTTTTAGATTTTTAGGTGAAAGTAAAGCGTAGCCTAAGCGTTTCGCTTTTAAGGCATGCTAGACATTTTACGCTCCTATCTAAATAGATATTTTTTTAATAACGGTCTCAGACAGGCATTGGAGCGCGGGGCCCCCCAACACGCGGGGCCCGTAGCATTTGCTACTCTTGCTATATGGCTAATCCGGCACTGCAATTCACCACTCCGTATCTTGCCCGTGGATGTCGTAAAAGACGACTATGGGATAATATGCTGATCTATGCAAGAGAAGGTAAACTCGAAATAAAACCCATACTAATTCGTCTGAACATTTACTGAAATCCTACTCGACTGCAACGTGTAAATATACCCAACGTAAACATAGGTTCTTAACGGGATAGTACCATTTTCAAGGCTGTCGTCTCGAAGTAACTGATAGTTTCGATTTGTATAAGTAAAGAGCTTCACGATATTTATTTTGAGTTATTTACCTAGCTCCTTAGTAATCCATACATCCATCCATCAGCCTACAGACGTCCACTGCTGGACATAGGCCTCCCCACGAGAATGCCACTCGGAACGGTCCTACGCCACTAGCATCCAACGGTTCCCTGCGACTTAGAATGTCGTCAGTCCACCGAGTGGGGAGTCGTCCTACACCGCGCCGTCAGATTCGTGGTCGTCACTCAAGAACCTTTCTTTCCCAACGGTTGTCGGTTCTACGAGCGATGTGGCCTGCCCACTGCCATTTCAACGTGCTAATTCTGGAGGGGGCTGCGGGGGCGCCGGCTCCAGCCCCAAAAGCGAGGAAGAGGGAGGAGGCCCTCCCCCCGAGACCCTGGAAGCGCCCCCTGCAAGAGGGTGGCCGCTCCAACACCGACTCGGAGGGGAGTTCCATAATCATGCCTCCTCCCAAGGTCCCGACCATGCGCCGGGGGCGCAGAGGCCGAGGATCGGTGGTGGCGGCGTGGCCGGGGACACCGGGTCCGGCCGGCCACGGTGGCGAGGTGGCGGCCCTCCAGGCCGCGAACGCCCGCCTTAGTGAGGAGGTCTCCGGCTTGCGGGAACGCAACCGCAAGCTGGAGACGGAGCTATCGGCGGTGCGACGGGAGAACCGCGGGTTGGCCAAGGAGATGGCCGACCTGCGGGCCCAGTTCGCGCGCCTGGCGCCGGCCGCGCCGCCTGTGCCGGCCTCGCCACCGAAACGGGCTGCGCCAGGGAGGGCGGGCCCGTCGTCTGCGCCCGTGGCGCCGGCTGCGCCCGTCGCGGCTGCTGCGCCAGCTGCACCCATTGCGGCTTCGGCGCTTCCTCCCCTCGTCGTGGTCCCTCCGCCGGCTCGTGGCCGCGGCAGACCTTGGAGGGGGGAGGAGCCGCCGCCCGACGAGGTGCACGGCGTGTCGGAGTCGGCGGTACGCGTGATCCTAGCCCGAGTAGGGGTGATGGTGGATGCGCGTATCGCCGCCGTAGCGGCCAGGCTCCCGCCTGAGCCGCCCCTCCGACCGCCGCTCGCCGCGGACATGGCGAGGCGGCCGCAAGCGTCAGCTCCCACCCCGCTGCCCTGTCAGGGTGGCCGCGTGGTGAGCTACGCTGCAGCCGCGGCCGGGCCCAAGGGGCCCAAGAAGGCCGGCAAGGTGCCGGCTCCCGCCAAGGCCGGGCCGCGGCCGGCGCCAGCGGCTGCACCGCAGGCGCCGGCCAGCGCACCCGCGACCGCTCCTGCTGCGCTCAGCGCCGCTGCCAGGCTCGAACAGGGCTGGCAGGTGGCTGGGCGGAGCAGGAAGGCACGCGGCCAGAAGCGGAGAGCGGCGGCCAAGAGTGCCGCCGTGGCCGCCGCTCCCCAGGCGGGAGCCGGCAGAAAGGGGAAGAAAAGGTCGCGCAGGGGCCTCAAGTCGCCGAAGACGGCCGCGGTGGTCATCACCGTGCTGCCTGAGGCGGCTGAGAGGGGCCTCAACTATGAGGCCGTCCTAAAACGCGCCCGGCGGGAGCTGGACGTCTCCGGTATCGGGGGCGTCGAGGCGAGGACCCGCAAGGCCCGGACAGGGGCTCGAATACTCGAGTTCCCTGGGGCCGAGGGCGCGAAGACGGCCGATAGTTTGGCCACGATGTTGAGGGGGCTGTTCGGGCCGGAGGATGGTGTCCGAATCGCCAGGCCTGTCAAGTGTGCAGAGATGCGCCTGACGGGCTTGGACGATTCCGTGACGGTGGAGGACGTCCGGGAGGCCATTATGGCGCGTACCGGATGTGCCTCGGACACCGTCCGGATTGGCACCATCCGCACTGGTCCGGGCGGCGTCGGTGCTGCCTGGGTGCAGTGTCCGGTGGAGTCGGTCAAGCAATTGGCCGACTCAGGCAGGCTCCTCGTGGGCTGGAGCTCGGCGCGGGTAACCGTGCTAGAGCCCCGGCCCGCGAGGTGTTACAAATGCATGGCGGTCGGGCATACCCGACCGACATGCAAAAACTGCTTTGACTGCAGCGGGCTATGTTTCCGTTGCGGTCAGACCGGACACCAGGCGGCATCGTGCTCTGCGGTGCCCCACTGCCCCGCGTGTGCGGCAGGCAATAGGCCTGCCAAACACCGCATGGGCTCTGGGGACTGCAGACCCCCGGCATCGGCCCCGAAGGGGCGGGACGGCCCATCGACCGGGCCAGTCCCCGCTCCGAGCGCGGCCCGATCGCCCGTCAGCGCGGAGGAGGTGACGATGGATACGGACCGTTAATGGACCCCGTATCCATTCGTCTCCTCCAGGCCAACCTCAACCACACCGCCGGTGCGCAGGACGTGTTCCTGCAAGCCATGGCGGAGTGGTTGATAGGAGTAGCCGTAGCCGCGGAGCCGTACGTGGTGCCCGACCGGCCTAACTGGTTGGGTAGCACCGATGGCACCGTGGCAATCGTCGCCTCCACGTCGTGGCCTTCGTCGCCTCTGACCCTTAGGGACAGGGGCGTCGGATACGTCGCGGCGGACTGGGGGGAGATTACGCTCCTTGGAGTCTATCTCTCCCCTAACTGGAGTGTGACCGATTTCGAGGCCTCCCTCACCATCATGGAGGCCTCGTTACGGCGAATGGCATCGCGCCAGGTCTTCGTCTTGGGGGACTTCAACGCCAAGTCCGTGGCGTGGGGGTCTCCCCGGACGAACGACCGAGGACGGGCGATCGAGGAGTGGGCGGCGGCACTGGGCCTCTGTTTGCTGAACAGGGGCTCGGTGCATACGTGCGTGCGACAACGGGGCGGGTCGATAGTGGACCTTTCGTTCGCTAGCCCCGAGGTCGCCGCACGCGTGGGGAGCTGGCGCGTCGTGGAGGAGGTGGAGACCTTGTCGGACCACCGGTATATCCGGATGGAGGTCTCCCCGGTAATCCCGACGCCCAGCAGGGGTCACGGGGCGGATGGACGTCCTGCGTTCCCGCGATGGGCTGTGGGTCGCTTAGACCGGGACCAGCTGGCGGAGACAGCCATCGTTTACTCGTGGCTGTCCTCTGCCAACCAGTCGGACGGGGTGGACGCCGAGGCTGGCCGCATCCGCAGTGCGTTGACGCAGATCTGCGATGCGGCCATGCCCCGGGTACGGCGTCCGCCCCCGAGGAGGGCGGTCCACTGGTGGTCCCGGGAGCTGGCGGATCTCCGGGCCGCGTGCATTCGCGCCCGGAGGGCCTACACCCGCAGCCGGCGGCGGCAACGCGACGCGGAGCGGGAGGCCTTGCTGTATGAGGGCTACCGCAATGCGCGGTCGGCCTTCAGGCTGGCCGTCCGCTCCGCCAAGGATGTCAGTCGGCAGGAGATGCTGGACGGTCTCGATCGTGACCCCTGGGGACGCCCCTATCGCGCGGTGCTGAATAAGCTCCGCGCGCGGGGCCTTCCCCTCACCGAGACTCTCCAGCCCAGCCTTCTCACCCGGGTCGTCGAGGACCTGTTCCCGCGGCGGGCGGAACACACGCCCCCGGTCATGGCTCCGCCAGACACTGACCGGGAGGCCAACGACGACAGTGTTCCGCCCATCACGGAACCCGAGATGGGAGTGGCGGTGGCGCGCATGTGCGCAAAGTCCACCGCCCCCGGGCCCGACGGTGTTCCAAACCGCGTGTTGGGCCTGGTCCTCGACCACCTGGGTCCCCGCCTCAGGGAGCTGTTCGACGCGTGTTTAGCGTCCGGACGGTTCCCTGGGTGCTGGAAGGAGGGAAGGCTGGTGCTCCTGCCGAAGCCGGGACGGTCTCCGGGGTCGCCTTCGGCCTACAGGCCTATCGTGCTGCTCGATGACACGGGCAAGCTACTGGAGAGGGTGGTAGCTGCCCGCATCGAGCGGCACCTCGTCGGCACGGGGCCCGATCTGTCGAACGCCCAGTTTGGGTTTAGGAGGGGTCGTTCGACGATCGCGGCTCTGTTGCGCCTGAGGGCCGTGGCGACTGAGGCCGTCACCGGTGGGGGAGTGCTGTTGGCGGTGTCCCTAGACATCGCCAACGCATTCAATAGTCTGCCATTCAGCTGCATCAGGGAGGCGCTCCGGTATCACGGAGTGCCAGCTTACCTGAGGCGGCTAGTGGCAGACTATTTGGTGGGGCGCAGCGTCCTCTGTACCAACCGAGCAGGGGACGTTGTGCGAACGCCCATGACGTGCGGTGTCCCACAGGGGTCGGTCCTCGGACCCACCCTGTGGAACATCGGCTACGACTGGGCGTTGCGGGGGAGCCTCCCGCCCGGGCTGGGCGTGATTTGTTACGCCGACGACACGCTCGTCACAGCCCGCGGTGGGACGCTAGAAGAGGCGGTAAGCCTGGCGACCTATGGCACCGAAGAGGTCGTCAGGCGGATCGAGGCGCTGGGGTTGAGGGTCGCCCTGGACAAGACGGAGGCCCTCTTGTTCCATGGGCGCCTTATGAACCCTCCCATCGGCGTCTCGATCACCGTCCGATCGGTTGACATCAGCATCCGGGCCCATATGAGGTACTTGGGCCTGGTGCTCGACGGGCAATGGTGGTTCCGGGAGCATTTCCGCAGGCTCGCTCCGCGGCTCGTCGGCGCGGCGTCCGCCCTATCGTGGCTAATGCCGAACGTGGGCGGACCGAGCGCTACGTGCCGACGGCTGTACACGGGGGTCATCCGGTCGATGGCCCTGTACGGCGCACCGGTGTGGGCGGGGTCCTTGACCGTCCGACTTAGGGCCCTTCTGTGGCGACCACAGAGGGTCATGGCGGTCAGGGCCATCCGCAGATACCGCACGGTTGCGACGGAGGCAGCGTGCCTATTGGCCGGGACTCCCCCGTGGGACCTGGAGGCGGAAATGCTCGCCGAGTTGTATCGGCGGGTGTCGGGGGTGCGCGGGGAGGGCGGTGTGATCTCGTTAAGGGATCTCACCGCCTGGCGCGTCGACGCCCGCCGAGACGTCATTGCCCGTTGGGCAGTCCGGCTGGAGAGGCCTCGGTTCGGGGTGCGAACCGTGGAGGCCTTCCGGCCGGTGCTGATGCAGTGGTTGGAAAGGCGGCACGGGGTGCTCTCCTTCCGACTAGTGCAGGTGTTGACGGGGCACGGGAGCTTCGCCAAATACCTGCACAGGGTCGTGAGGAGGGAGAGTACACCGTCCTGCCACCACTGCGATTGCGACGAGGACACGGCGCGCCACACGCTCGAGGCCTGCGCGGCTTGGGCAGTGCAGCGCCGTGAACTCGTCGCAATCATCGGTGCCGACCTGACGTCGGGAACTGGGACGCGGTCGGCGGATCGTCTGCGCGTGGAGCGCAGCCTCGATGAGGAGATCCGCCGCCGGCGACTGGGGCGGCGCAGGCGCAACTATCTGCGCCTCATGCCGCCCTAGCCGAGGCCGCGGGTGACGTGACCGGGGATTAGTCCGTCACCCGCCGAGAGGCCGACCGCGTGAGGAAAGACCGACGTCCTCCCCGAGGGGGGGACGTCGGTCGATGGGAGGGTACCCCGCGTAGGGGGTATTCCGTCGGGCCGACCACTGACGACAAGTAAACCTGCTCCGGTGGTCGGCCCAATGACGAAGGCGAGGTGGTTTTCGGGTGGGTTGCGGGAGTTGCGTGCTTAAGCCCCTCTGTCGCCCCGGACGGAGTGGTGCGGATGCGCGCCGACCGCGACCCACCCAAAAAAAAAAAAAAAAAAAAAAAAAAAAAAAAAAAAAAAAAAAGTGCTAATTCTGCGGGCTGTGTCGGTTACACCCGTTCTTCTACGGATTTCTGGGTTTCGGATTTTATCACGTAGAGAAATACCGAGCATAGCCCTCTCCATAGCACGTTGAGCAACTTTGAGCTTTTTTATGAGGCCGACATTTAGAGACCACGTTTCAGTGCCGTAAGCCATCGCTCCTTAGTATACCTAATAAAATACCTTAAAATTTCCTTAGTAAAATACCTAGAATTTTAACCCCGAACGCAAAAAGAGGGGTGTTAAAAGTTTGACGTGGATGCATGTCTGTCTTTGTGTGTGTATCTGTCTGTGACATCATAGCTCTTAAATAGACGGAACGAATTCGATGCGGTTTGTTTCATTTGAAAGCCAGTTTTCTTGCGATGGTTCTTAGCTGTCTTGTATTGTAAGAGTATCAGCTCTTTTGCTTGCAGCTAAAATGATGTAATGGCGATACTTGATTAAGTGCTTCGCTCGTGCCAGTATAGCTAATCGTTAAATGACAATTATAAATTATAGTGCCTGTGGAAGAGAACTTCAATCTTTTTTTTATTAATTTTGTGTCGGGGTTATTTAAATTTTTCATACTCATTATCTAGTACTTAGATAGGTATAACTATAAATGAATTTATTTTTGAAGTGAAACTTTTTTTTTTTATTTTTTTGTTATTGCCAACGGTGGCAAACGAGTAAGCAGCACACATACCAGTTGGTAAGTGATACTGCCGCACATGGACCTTGTGAAACTTTTTTAGAATCGTTTGCATTTCAAATTCGATGAAACGAAAACGCGAGTCCTTAGAGATAAACACGTAAATGTATAGGATTCAACCGGAGAGAGAATGAGATAAAGGATAAAGAAGTTTCACTTTCGACATACGTACGTACTTTGTATACACTCTTTTTTTCTTTAATGATTATAGAAACCTCGGACCTCCTCCAAAAATGGAGGTATATTAATCTACTATGCCACGCTCGTCAGAGATATTGACATGGAGTTTTATCTTCCTGCCGAGGCCGCGGGTGATGTGACCGAGAAATTAGTCCGTCACCCGCCGAGAGGCCGACCGCGTGAGGAAAGACTGACGTCCTCCCCGAGGCTGGGACGTCAGTCGATGGCAGGGTACCCCAAATAGGGGGCATTCCGTCGGGCCAGCAACTGACGTCAAGTCACCCTGCTCCGGCCGTCGGCCCAAAGACGAAGGCGACGTGCATCGTGGGTGGGTTGCGGGTGTGTGTGCTTACGCCCCTCTGTCGCGCGGGACGGAGTGGTGCGAGGATTGCGGCGACCGCAACCCACCCCAAAAAAAAAAGGAGTTTTATCTCGAGTTTTCCGGTGGTGAATTGTATTCTTACTCCTTCACCACCTTCAATAGAAGTTAGCTGGCAGGTAGATAATTATAAATATCTGTAATAAGTATGACTTGGTGGAAGTGAGACATCTTAGTCTGCCTGTGACCATGAACGCTGAAAAGTGTTCGAAACGTCGGGCAATCGTAAAACGTGACAATGCAATTAAAAATCAAATACAAACGTGATAAATGCCGTAGTTATATTTACAATAGGTAGGTAATGTTATTTTAAAGCAGGAATTAATTGATTTTAAATACTTAAGAGAACGAAACCCCAAAAAAAAAAATACAAAACCGCAATTCGGAGCAAAGTCAGAATCACCTCCGGCACAGACGTATCATTACCAAAAATCAAGCACGCAATTTCTTAAAAAACTATTCCTTCCAAATCTCTAATTTACCGAAAAAACTGTATCATTCAAAAACCTTTTCTATATTTTTTTTATTCTTTATTTTACAAACGCGTGACTTTTGAGTGACTGTTTTTCGCCCGAGGCCAATGTTTCCGAACGCAACTGCGGTTTAATAAAAATAAAAAGATGGCGCCGACCGCTCGCGTGCGCGCCTATTCGGCGGGAAGAGCTTTAGAAAAAAACTCATTCAGCCTCTTACCTGTGACGTCGGCAACACAAAGTGCAGTGAAATAGACGAAGGTATGGTGAAATTATAGAAAGCTAAAGAAAGCAAAAATATAAAATAAATATATGAACTTTTATTAAATTACCATATATGTAGGTATATCCGTGTGGTGACGGAGTAAGAATACAATTTACCACTTCCTATCTTGCCCGTGGATGTCGCAAAAGACGGCTAAGTGATATAATACGCATATAACATCTATGTAAAAGAAGGCAAACTCGAAACAAAGCCCAACCTGTCTGACCAGCATGGTATAGTAAGGTCAATTTCCCTCCTATTGTGGAGGAGGCTCGAGCCCAACAGTGGGACGAATATGAGCTGCTTGCTTGACAAGTACCTACATTGGCGATGGCAGTTTCTTTGACGAGTTAACCAGAGAGCGAGCAGTCGTTTATTCTTCTGGTGCTCCCTTTAACCATTTTTAGGACTCGACCGGCAAAGTAAAGGCCCCATTAGTATCATCTGTGGTAACAGAGTTGAAATGCATATAACCTATGCAGGTATTTAAATCTGTCATTGCGTGTCTGCAGGAATGCGAAAGCGTCATGTGGTGGTCTTGTATTATATTCAATATCTTAGTGTTATCCTTACTAATATTATAAATGTGAAAGTAAGTTTGTTTGTTTGTTTATTTGTTTGTTACGCTTTCACGCTTAAACCACTGAACTGATTTCAAAAATTCTTTCACTGATAGAAAGCTATAACTCCAGGGAGTATTGGGAGTAACATAGGCTATATTTTATCACGATATTCCCACGGAAACAGAAAATAGGTACGCGGGGTAAGGCGACTGAAACCGAAGCGAAGCGTGGGCGGGTTGCTAGTATTAAATAATTCTGATAACATTTTATGTAATGTGATGCGGAGAAACTACTGGGGTGTATTGAATATGATATAAAAGTGCTGTAGTAATGTTTTTTTATTTCTACCAAATTTCCAGAAGATATAATTATTAGTGTGACTATAACATTTGTTGAAGGCGCCGATTTGATTTTATTTCGACTAATTTACGTTCTACTGCTGGCTTTGAGTCTCCTCCGTAATAGGAGGGATTTGATCTGCTATAGGTACCACGCTGGTTAGACGATTTGGTTTAGGGGTTTAGTTAGTTTTACTTCTCTTGAATAGACGTTATATGCATATTATATCCCTTAGTCGTCTTCTACGACATCCACTGGTAAGAAAGGCATTGGTGAATTGTATTCTTACTCCGTCACCACACGGAGAACGATTTGACTTACTGACGAAAAATGATTAATGTGAACGAAACAGTATGGGTGGAAACTGATAATTTGTGAAGTAAATTGTAACTCTACATTGGCAATAATGAGCTCGTATTAGTAGGTGATTGCAAAAAAGTAGAACAAGAAAAATGTCATGAGTTCCAATCATGTACGAGGCAAAAAGGCCTTTTTTATAAAGAAAACTAAGTTACGAAGTTTCTAATCGGAGTAAAAAGATTCTTGAGTGGCATACAAAAATATATGGGATGGCCATACCAGGTGGACAAACGAATTGTTTTAAAATCACAAGCAGTTTGGCAATATCGTGATCTATACGAAATATAAAAAAGAATTCGTTTTGAGACGTTTGAAATTAGCTATAAAGTACAGTAAAGGTTACAAACTGCTTGTGACACTGTGAGCTCATATTGTATGGATTTGACCCACAATAATAATAACTAAAGATAATTTTATAAATTAAAACCTCTTAGTAACATAAAGTAAGCCGCCTTCAAAATTAATATTAATTCAGCATCATGTCACCTGAGTTTTCTCGCCGGATCTTTCTCAGTGTGGCCGTGTTCCGATCCGGTGGTAGTATACTAGATTATTAGTTTTTAAATATAATTACTATTCATTTTAATGTTAAATAATTACTAACCATAAACAATATAATTTTTTCATATAGAATCATTTTCTTCTTACACTGCCAATAAATTTTGTATCAAAATGTGGGTCAACATTTAATCACTAATTTCTGTATCGGGTAGATAATTATAAATTTTCTGCAGTAACGATGACTTGTTGGACGTGAGACATCTTAGTCCACCCGTGACCATGAACGCTGTAAAGTGTTCGAAACGTCGGGTAATCAAAAATCAAATACAAACGCGATAAAATCCGTAAAGTAGTTTTATTTAAAACATATTAAGGGAGTTGTGAAAAAATCTGCAATCCGCCATTTTGTGGCGAGGGCCATCTTGGACTACTTTTCATGAAACATAGCTAAGAACACTCCAGACTAATTTAATGCTACAAACAGACAAAGACGTCAAACTTATAACACCGCATCCTTTTTGTGCTATGGAGAGGGCTATGCTCGGTATTTCTCTACGTGATAAAATCCGGAACACGGAAATCCGTAGAAGAACGGGTGTAACCGACATAGCCCGCAGACATAGCCCGCAGAATTAGCACGTTGAAATGGCAATGGGCAGGCCACGTCGCTCGTCGAACCGACAACCGTTGGGAAAGAAAGGTTCTTGAGTGGCGACCACGAATCGGACGGCGCAGCGTAGGACGACCCCCCACTAGGTGAACTGATGACATTCTCAAAGTCGCAGGGAACCGTGGGATGCAAGTGGCGCAGGACCGTTCCGAGGGGCATTCTTGTGGGGAGGCCTATGTCCAGCAGTGGACGTCCGTAGGCTGATGGATGGATGGCTGGATCCTTTTTGTGTCGGGGGTTAAAAATGGGTTTAATAAATACTAGCAACCTGCCCTCGCTTCGGTTTCAGTCGCAGTTAAGGACTAAGGATTACTCGTGTAAACATCAAAAATTATTATCAAATAGTACATAATAAACATTGGTACCTAATAACCAGTATCCGAAACGTCATTTTTTATGCTTTTTAGTCATCCAGACTCCAACCTCCTACAATTAACCTCTGCGATACGTAAAACCGTCTAATGGCTGTAATTATACATTTTTATTTGAATAAAAAAGGTAGTCAAAGCACGCGCCGGTGCCTTAGGGATGATATTAGATATTTCTGGCGCCACTGTTGATATCAGAGAATTATATGATACCTTACTTGTCTATCTCTAGTGGTAGGACCGCAATGTTGACAGTTGTCTGTCTACAGCCGCAGGCCATATCCATCCAAGGTACCACGCTGGGCAGAATATCGACGTCTGAGTAGTAGCAATTTGATACTGCACTTCTTTCGGTGAGCGAGAGAGCCGGAAGCTCAACTTTCTGAGGATTTTTGCGTGTGCGTGGGTTTTGGTGATGCCTTTAGTTTCATCGATACTCATTGCACGCAGTCATACTTCCTTCACTTTGTTCACAGTAGGCAACGGCCTAGCAAAGCTCCATGAGTGGCAACAATCAGGTGTACTGTATGCTCCTTTGCCACAGTCTGCAAAAAAAAAAAAAATAACAATTTAAATGTAACACCATTTTTAATGTGATTTTCAGCCCCTTCTAAATGACGCTTACATTTGAAATTTACCACACTTGTCAAGGTTGATGTGCGGTACAGTAATTGATATACTTTGACCTATTTGAAGTGATGGCTGCTCTAGTAGTTCTTGTGATCGGGCGCTGCTTGAGGGATCTGGTTCAGCCATAGTATTTATTTTTTTTATATTTGTATTAAATAATTATTTCTAATGATTACGCGAGTATTATTTATATATATTTGCTGTGTAGTAGCGGCTTCGAATACTACCAACCCTTGCTTTGCTCGTGGGCAGTCGTGGGTGTCGTAAAAGACGACTAAGAGCCCTAGATTGACTCGGACCAACTCCATCTGGTACCATTTGGGTCAACGATTACATTCCCAAGGAGGGTTGACGTCAGGCAGGCGGCCGGTCATAAAAGTCATTGCCGAAACTTTTTGCAATATGTCAAAACAGATGACATATTGCGTCGACCCCAAGTAATTGGGATAAGAGCAAGATGATGATGATGATGATTACGCGAGTATTATACATTGAAAATAAAACTTCGCAACATTCATGGTCACGGGTTCCGCTCGTTACCATGAACGCTGTAAAGGTACGGGCGGAACCCGTGACCATGAATGCTCATGGACTTTTGCAAGGCCGCTGCCTACCGCGAAGAAAGTTAAGGGAGTGTGAATGCGTGCAATGAGGTTCGGTGATACTAAAGGCATCACTAAAACCCACGACATGCAAACACCCTCAGAAAGTTGGGCTTCCAGCTCTCTTGCTCACCAGTAACAAATTGCTACTACTCAGACGTCAATTTTCTGTTCAGTGTGGTAATAACCTGGACGGATCAGCCTGCGGCTGTAGACAGGCAACTGTCAACAGTATGGTCCTACCACATAATTATAAAAGAGCGTTCAAAAATTGTATTGTCTAAGTATCTGTATCGACTGTATACGTATTGTCCCCTTCAGACGTCATGGTGTAAGGCACTAGAGGTCAGCCTACATTATCTATCCATCCATCCATCAGACCATAGACGTCCACGGACATATGCCTCACAACGAGAATGTCCCACGCAATAGTCCTGTGCCACTTGCATCCAACAGTTCCCTGTGCCTTTCAAGATATCATCAGTCGACTTGGTAGGGGGACGTCCTATACTGCCTTGACAGATTCGTAGTCACCACTCAAGAACCTCTTTTCCCCAACGGTTATCAGTTCGACGAACGATGTAGTCTGCCCATTGCCATTTTAACGTGCTGATTCTGCGGGCTATGTCGGCTACACCCATTCGTCTACAGATTTCCGTGTTTTGGACTTTATCATGTAGAGAAATTCCGAGCATAGTCCTCTCCATAGCACGTTGAGCAACTTTAAGCCTTTTTATGAGACCGATATTTAAGAAGCACATTTCAGAGCCGTATGTCTTCGCTGATAAAACATACTGATTAGAAACCTGTGTTTTCAGATACCTACTGCGGAATATTGGACGAGAAGTCCTCTTTCAACTCGATCAAGTTGGATTCGTTGGCTGACCTCTGACATTAGATATATTCCGGATTATTTATCAAGCAAAAATGTTTATGGAAGGACTTTGAAATTTTCATCTTGACCTTGTCTCGTGGCGATGCGGTCCCGAGAAAATAATCTTAATCGACTTGATCGCGAAGACCTAGGGCTCAGATGTGACAGCTCTAAACACGAGTTAAAGTATAGAAATGAATGATTTAAGATTCACATCCACCTACTCCATTTTGTTTTTCTTTCAATAAAGAATTATTGTGTTAATGATTTAATAATTTCCGTGTGGTGACGGAGTAAGAATACAATTCACCACTCCCTATCTTGTCTGTGGACGTATTAAAAGACTACTAAGGGATATAATACGCATAAACCAACAACTTCTATGCACGAGAAAGAAATTTCGAAACCAAACCCTATACCAACCTGTCTGACCAGCATGGTATAGTAAGGTCAATTTACCCCCTATTGTGGAGGAGGCTTGAACCTAACAGTGGGACGTTTATGAGCCGATACGAAACAATTATTGTATTAGTTAAAAGTAATTTTGAGTAAGTTTGTACTTCGAATTAATTTTGCTCTCCATTAGTCCATACACAAATGGTGGTTTCGAGACTTTTCCACAATAGGAGAGAAATTAACCCACTACACCATGTTAGTCAGATGGATTAGTAAAGGATATTTTGAGTTTAACTTCTTTTTTTACAGGCATATTATAGCCCTTAGTCACACACATACGAAACACAGGCATATAAGTACATACGGGCACATATACACAGGCACATTTCTAGTTAAATTTTAATAATCTATTAATACAAAAACTTTGTACCCCTTTTTACGAAAATTACGTGGATGGACAAGTATGAAATTTGGCACAGTTGAAGTATATAATGAGGAAAAGTGCATAAAACTGAAATTTCATATAATAATGGATTAGAAATACATTAAATTAATTAGAAAAGGCATTACGCACACTACAACGCATTCGCTACACACACACGCACACATGCGCGCGCTTATACAGTTTTGTTTACGGTTAAAATATCTGGCAAACCTAATGTCAAATAATCATAATTATGATGACAATGTCTAATAGACATTTGTACTTAGTACTTTATTTATTAGTTATTGGTGACATACAGCTTGTTGAAAATAAAATTATAATCATAAATAAAATTAAAAGAAAATTGTGTAGCAGAAAAATTAATTAAAATGAATTATGGCCGATTTCGACCACACAGCGACCACTAGTTATTATTAATATATTTATTTTTAAAAGAATTAACGGGAACAAAATAAATGTTTTCTTTCTAATATTATAGAAAATATATGAAAACTTGGCGTGTATTGCCGGAGTAAGAATACAATTCACTACCCTCTTGCCCGTGGGTGTCGTAAAAGATGACTAAGAGATTAAATATGCACATAAGATCTATCTAAGAGAAGAAATCTTTCCGTGTGCTGACGGACTAAGAATACAATTCACCACTCCCTATCTTGCCAGTGGATGTCGTAAAAGACGACTAACGGATATAATCTATACCAATAAATAAAATTGGAGTGTCTGTTTGTAATGTCAAAATAATAGGCTTTTTTCATGCTCACACGGTTATTTGCACGACACCTATACCTAAAATAGCAATTAAAAATTTTTTGTCTGTCTGTCTGTCTATCTGTCTGTTTGTTCCGGGTAATCTTCAAAACGGCTGGACCGATTTCAAAAATTCTTTCACCAATGGAAAGCTATAATATCAGGGCGTAAACTAGGCCATATTTTATCCCGGTATTCCCACGGGAACGGGAACTACGCGGGTAAAATGACTATAACCTATAACCGAAGCGAAGCGAGGGCGGGTTGCTAGTATTATACTAAATTTAATAACTAAGTATTAGGTAGTAAGTGTTATTCGAGTATTCATGTTAGTAATATATATATTAATAAAAGAAAATAACTTGCATAAGTTTTCTCGACACTATTATCGCAATTTCTTAGTTTTATTAGCTATGGCAGAATATTCAATTTATATACTTTTTTGAGCGACAATTAACTTCACTGATTGTCCCCTAGATACCAATTATTCTACAAATAACCATAATATTCGCCACTAATACAAAAACTATCGCTAAAATAACCAAAATTAGCTTAGACACCAAATTAAATTATAGGAACTTTACTTTTACCGCGCCAACGCCTTTGCCGCGGGGCGTCTCTAAAAAAAAAAGAATGAAAAAAGTAAAAAGTCAAAAGTAGAATGGTTTGGCGCCACTGACACTCGGGCTTTGTGGCTGACCACGCCTCCGGCGCCAACCATAGACTGCCAGAGTTTTAGTTTAGTGAGTAAAAATAGTTCATAGTATTACGCTATTCCCAATGTACTTAGGTACAGAATAAAAAATCAAATACAAATCTCTTATTATCTAAATTAATAAAAAAACGTCGGTAGCCGCCTATCTAAAGAGGATTATATTAGGGTATATAGATTATTTTTTTTTAAATATAACACTTATTCAGATGATATCGATGCAAAATAAATTGCATCGATATTATCCTTAGAATAATACCGTATAGAAGGAGAGTGTCAATAATTCGAACGTTCGACGAAACATGAATCTAAAAATATTAATGGCGCGCAGACGATTACACACGTACACACGCACACCACTATACAAATTATGAAATCAAATTTTGTTTTTATTAACATAAATCGTCGAAATACTTTTAAAAGTAATGTTAAAAACATTTTTAAGTTTTTCAAATGTGTTATGACACCATTTGAATACACAAACCGTCATAATTACTTATTTATTTTTAAGAGTTGCGTACGTACGTACAGTACAATAACTTGTACATTACGGAACGGTTCCGGCGTAAGCTCCATTAAGCTCCAATTGAAATGCTTCACTTTTTGTGCGCGAACTTACCTTCTATACGTTATTATTCTAAGATATTATCTAAATATTATTCTCTTTGTGGTTTTTTACGACACCTACGAGCAAGAGCGGGGGTGTTGAATTGTATTCTTACTCCACAGGGAAGTCATCATCATCATCTTGCTCTTATCCCAATTACTTGGGGTCGACGCAATATGTCATCTGTTTTGACACATTGCAAAAAGTTTCAGCAATAACTTTTATGACCGGCTGCCTGCCTGACGTCAACCCTCCTTGGGAATGTAATCGTTGACCCAAATGGTACTAGATGGAGTTGGTCCGGGTCAATCTAGGGCTCTTAGTCGTCTTTTACGACACCCACGAGCAAAGCAAGGGTTGGTAGTATTCGAAGCCGCTACCACACAGCAAAGTAAAGTACATATTTTTAATATATTATATATATACAGGGAAGTACATATTTTTAATATATTTTTATTGTCTTTGGTAGGAGACTAGCAGACCACCTGGTAGTAAACGGTAACAAACAGTAAGCAAGTGATAACTGCTGTTTATGAACCTTTTTAATACCACGACCAAGTCCCTGACCACCGTTGAAATTTAGACCGCTGGCTTAGTTGTGTGAACAAAGCGTAGTAGAAAATCAATAATAGTTATTATTATTTAATATTTCATTATATATTTTTATTGGCATCGAAATGAAAAGCAAAGACATTTCCTGCTTATAATTGACGTCGTAATTATATAAAGAAAAATGGCGTTCCCGCCAAACAATGGACAATGGGAGGCAGATAAAAAAACAAATTAGTTTTATTCGATCGATCCGTTGCAACGATTGTGTGATAACAATGTGTCAATAAGAACATCGTAAAATACATTTTTGTAGTGTTAGGTCTTTGTAGACAAGAAACTTTTTGTTGCAGCATTGTTGTTGGGATCGCTTTCAGTAATTTACGAAATCTATACCAATAAATAAAATTGGAGTGTCTGTTTATAATGTCAAAATAATAGGCTTTTTTCATACTCACACGGTTATTTGCACGACACCTATGCCTAAAATAGCAATTAAAAAATTTTTGTCTGTCTGTCTGTCTGTCTGTTTGTTCCGGGTAATCTTCAAAACGGCTGGACCGATTTCAAAAATTCTTTCACCAATGGAAAGCTATTATATCAGGGCGTAAACTAGGCTATATTTTATCCCGGTATTCCCACGGGTACGGGAACTACACGGGTAAAACGACTATAACCTATAACCGAAGCGAAGCGAGGCCGGATTGCTAGTTAATAATATTAATACAAGCATATATTTGTTAAAATCTATACCAATAAATAAAATTGGAGTGTCTGTTTGTAATGGCAAAATAATAGGCTTTTTTCATGCTCACGCGGTTATTTGCACGACACCTATGTCTAAAATAGCAATTAAAACATTTTTGTCTGTCTGTCTGTCTGTTTGTTCCGGGTAATCTTCAAAACGGATGGACCGATTTCAAAAATTCTTTCACCAATAGAAAGCTATAATATCAGGGCGTAAACTAGGCTATATTTTATCCCGGTATTCCCACGGGAACGGGAACTACGCGGGTAAAACGACTATAACCTATAACCGAAGCGAAGCGAGGGCGGGTTGCTAGTCATTAAATAAATTTGTTAATCATCATCATCTTGGTCCATATACAATCCAATGTTGCGCTCAAGCCTCTTTCACTATGAGAGGGAAATTGAACTACTACCACGCTAATCAGACGTGTTGGCACAGGGTTTTTTTCTTTCTTCCTTCTCTTATGACTTTATGTGAATATAAATCCCTTAGATGTCTTTTACGACATGACAATACGGGTGAAAAATATACCAAAAAGGTTCCTGGTTTTATTAGACATTAAAAAAACTATTGCTTTTCATGCTCTTCATGAGCTATATTAGCTTATGAAGAGCATGAAAATTCTAAACGAAAATCTAATCAAGCCTTTCTATTTTCTAGTTTATATTATAAAAGTTATATTCTAAAAATATCACCTCAAAACTAGGCTTTAGTCACTCTTTTCAGTCCCGAAGAAGAATTTAAATAGTTATCTTGGTAAAAAAGGTGGGTAATATTTTCCATGGATGTTTAACTAATGAAAGTGGCATTTCGTTATCCTGAAAACAAGAATTTTAAGCAAAATTAATATTTTTTTTAAAATGGCTGGATGGACTGACTATAAAAAATTTTAAGCCAAGGAAGAAATATATATCAAGAAAACAGAAACAATAAGCATAAAGAGAAGCACAGTATTTAATAAGAGTGAGAATATGCAGTTATTTCTCTTAAAAACATTTATAATTATGATGACACTAGGATTGCTTCTTGAGAGCGCCTATGAGAAATACATGTACCTCTTGTAACTCATGGGCTGGTAAGATGCACTGACTGTGAGTAGGCCAAATATTGTCTGCTATAAATGCTAGATTAACTGTGACCCTCATTGTCCGCATTGTGATCACAAATCCTCCCCCCTCGATACAATGTGAGTCAAATCTGTATTTTTTAACATTTTTATTTTTTTAAGTTATTGATTTGAAATATTTATCTAGATAAATATGCTTGCAATAAAGATTTTATTTCTTATTTTGTTTTTATTTCAGTCTTTGCTTAAATGACTCTCATTACCTCCTTTTCATCACCATAATCTCAGCCCGCATACGCCACACTATTGTGGTCGGGCCTCCTCCACAATAGGAGGGCAATTGACCAATTATATCACGCTGGCCAGGAGGATTGGTATGGAGGTTCCATTTCGAATTTGCCTTCTTTTACATTAATGTTATATCCATATAACACCTTAGTCGGCTTTTACAACACCCACGGGCAAGAGAGGGCATGTAAATTGTGTTCTTACTCCACATGGAAAATAGATGTAACAGCATCGAATTGTTGAAATATGTTGTTTGAGCAACTAAAAGTTGCTAGTATACGCTGTCTCGCTTGCGTGTTTTCTCATTTTATAGCGTGTATGATGACTTTATAGTCTGCTTATGTCAAATATGATTAGAATTTATCGATTTATCGCATTCTTTAGCTAATAACTATGTAATACGATTATATATGCATGCTTTAAATGTCACTAAGTTATATACTGGAATGTAATTCTTGTCATAAAGTTTCCACGTTGTATTAATACAGTTTACTGGTTTGTCAGAAGTGATTAAGTTATTTTTTTTCTATTATAAGTGTAACTAAGTATAGAAAAGATTACTCAGTATAAAGAGTGGGTCAATTCTTGCTTCTTGACCGCTTTACAAGTATATAATTATTAGACGCAAATTTCATCAATAACAACAATCATTTGTGACAAACCATAAATACAAATGTGTTTTCTTTTTTTAGTCTATATGCATTCGTTGAGTACTGACAGGAGATTTTTGGCGGGTGTTTTAACGTATTATTTTAAATAATCTTGATGACATTTTATATATTGCGATGCTGATGAATTGCTGGTACGTAGTGAATATAATATAAAAGTGCTTTATAAATATTTTCATTTTTCAACAAAATTCCTAGAAGATATCATTATGTGAGAGTGCCTATACCATCGTTGAAGGCGAAGATTTGGCTTACTGACGGACAATAACTAATATGAAGGAACTGAAAACATAACGAAACTAACACTGGCAATAATGGCTCGTATTAGCAGTTGAGTGCCATTTAAAAAAGAATACAAAGCAATCACTTCTGTTTCCAGTCATCCTAACGATCAAACAATTGACAGTTGCCCGTCTATAGCCGTGAGCAAGTCCGTCCGGGGTAGTACCACGCTGAGCAGTAAATCAACCTCCGAGTAGTAGCAATTTGTTACTGCGCTTCGTTCGGTGAGCGAGAGAGCCGGATGTCCAACTTGCTGAGGGTGTTTGCGTGTGAAGGGTTTTGGTGATGCCTATAGTTTCACCGAACCTCATTGCACGCATTCACACTCCCTTAATTTTTTTCACGGTAGGCAGCGGCCCAGCAAAGGTCTATGAGCGGCAGCAACACTTATCATCAGGTGTATTGTTTGCCTATTTACCAACGTTTGCTATAAAAAAATCATCATTTAATGTAGGTTAGTTTTACTGTAGGCATAAATCTCCAACTTGTTACGAATTATTTATTGGCATTAAAATGAGATTTACTCGCGTGAGAAAGAGTTAAAATGTCGTGTCTACTAATTGTTAGGTACTGTCCCGTGTTATACGTTTTTTATTTTTTTTATTGCAAACGGTGGCAAACGAGCAAACAGTACACGTGATGGTAAGTGTTGCTGCCGCTCATGGACCTTTACAAGGCCGCTGCCTACCACGAAGAAAGTGAAGGGAGTGTGAATGAGTGCATTGAGGCATGGTGATACCAAGGGCACCACCAAAACCCGTTAGGCTTCCGGCTCTCTCACTCACCGAACGAAGCGCAGTAACAAATTGCTACTACTCAGATGACGATTTTATGCGAGAGTGTGGTACTACCCCGGACGGACCGGCCCGCGGCTGTAGACAGATAACTGCCGACAGTGTGGTCCTACCACTCTTAAAGAGGAATTGTATTCGTAAGAATTGACTAAGGGGTCTCCAAGAGAATAGGCAGCAGTTTTTTCTTTCAGAACTTATTAAACCTTAGATTTTATAATAAATCGTTATCATCATTTCAGCCTATATAAGTCTTTGTCTAAGACTGACATTGGTCAGATGTGTTACCAAGGACTTTATGTCGAGTCTTCTCTTGTATAGATGTTGTACATACATTCATAGTTTCACGCCTACCTCTCAGAGGATTAGGCGGTGACTAAGAATTCCCATAAGCCACGATCCTAACATACATCCATCACTTCACTCACACTCATCAAAGTCTTCATACATTCTCTACGGTTACGCGAACTCTTAACATGACCTTTCACCAGAACGTACCTACGGCGTGGTCTTCCTATTGCAACCGTCCCACTCACACTTTCTTTGTATACTTGCTTTGTCATTAATACTTCATGTATTCGGCACTCACATTCGGCGGGCACTAATACTCCCCTATGTACTGCTAAACGTGCCTTTTTAGACACATTCCTGCTGCTCATAAAGGCTTGCACTGCCTTATACACTCTATTACCAGCACTTACTCTTCTTTCAACATCTTTAGCATTTTTACCATCTCTAGTAGTCAATACGCCCAAATATACCAATTCTTTAACCTTTTTTACTCTCTCTCTATTTATAAAAATATTATATTCTATCATATAAAGGATGAATGTATCATCCTTTTCAAAGACCATTATTTTAGCTTTATTTTCATGCCTTTCCTTTCAAAAAATTCGTATATCTCTACCATCGCCTGTAAATACTCAGCCGACGATGCAAGTAGTGCTTGATCATCGGCATAAAGAAGACAGATGTATCTGCATATGATATCCCTAAGTCGACTTTTACGACACGCACGGGCAGAGGAATGGATGGTGCATTTTAATTTGACCCGGTCACCATATGAAAAGTATAATAAATAACCCGCCAATGACAGATTACGTTATGTAGATTTCTCTGAGGGTGGGCTTAAGTTCAGCGTTGAACAGAAAAAGGATGAATAATAAAAATTAAATAATTATCTGTGAAATACATAATTTGTACCATTTACATTTCATAACTAGAACAATAATCCTAGCTAATAGAGATCGAACAAATTCAAAACTCTATATTATTGCTAAATAAAATTTCTATACAAAATCTGAATCTCCCGACAGCTTATATTGTTGGCCATTACAGTGGGAAAACTGTCTTTCATGTTAGTTCCAGGCTTACCTATAGGTACTACTAGACTATCGAAGGCATATAAATGTAATTTTTAATTGAAATTATGATAACTAAATAAACATTACTATAAGAAATTCGTTATAGTCTGAAAGCATGCCAAGGGTCATGGCCTTAAAAAAAAGCTCACGCGTTCCCGCGCAAAGAATGACGCAACTAAAATGGCGAATTAAAAAGTAATTAATCTTAGCCTCTTCCGTTCTGAACTCGTTTCTATTTTTTTATTGCGTGTGAAAGCGAGTTAGTATTAAATAAATCATTTTGTGTTGGACAGTGAATGGATTACACACTGATGGACTATGTAGAAATATATTAATGAGATTTGAATATTCCAATGAAATTTTGTGGTAGACTAAGTGCTGGACTAATCATATGTATAGGTAGGTGACGTTAAAATATCATGTCACGCTCTTAAATTTATAATAACGTTTTAACGTTACATACGTAAACACTAATTTTATTAAATAATTTTTATTTAGTGAAATGTAGTAGAATTGCTAAAGTAATTAAAGTGTTAACGTGCTAAATAAAAATGCTTTACGTTTATTTACATGTTTTAGCAACATTCTTAGTGTGAAAACTTCCTATAAGTTGCTACTAAAATCGATGATTTTCTACCAAATAGTGACTTAAATAATTGCAAAATGAAGTTTTGAAAAACATATACACTTTACTTAGGCAACAATAGCTCATATTAGCAAAACTATTTTTTATTGTTCTAATTATATGTTTGGACAGGCAAAGAGAACGAAGTCCAAACAGCCAAGAGTTATTATGAATTTTCTTTACAAATTATCAGTTTTTTTACATATTCAGTTTATTTTTGGCACACATGCCAAGTCATTGTTCGTCAGTAAATTAAATCTTAGCCCTCAACAGTACCATGGCCGGGATTGTTAATGATTTCTAGTAGGAATTGTGGTGGAAAATGAAAATACAAGTATATTCATCATCATCACCATCATTTCAGCTAATATACGTTGTGTTCCACTGTTGGCCTGGAGCCTGCTCCACAATAGGAGCGAAAGTGACCTTACTATACCATGCTGGTCAGTTGGTATTGGGTTTTATTTCGAGTTTTTCTTCTCTTGCATAGATGTTATATGCGTATTATACCCCTCAGTCATCTTTTAAGACATCCACAGGCAAGATAGGGAGTGGTGATTTGTATTTTTACTCCGTCATCACACGGAAAAAAGCTTAATAAAGCATATTAGGTATACATATAATATTCACTACACTCTAGCACTTTTGACAAAGTAAGGAACAGTTAACACAAGTTTATGTGTGGTGGTAAGTAGGAATACAATTCACCACCCTTTATCTTACTCGTAGGTGTCATAAATGACAACAAAAGGATATAATATAAATATAACATCTATGCTTCTTTTGAGAAGGAAAATCTATACCAATAAATAAAATTGGAGTGTCTGTTTGTAATGTCAAAATAATAGGCGTTTTTCATGCTCACACGGTTATTTGCACGACACCTATGCCTAAAATAGCAATTAAAAATGTTTGTCTGTCTGTCTATCTGTTTGCTCCGGGTAATCTTCAAAACGGCTAGACCGATTTCAAAAATTCTTTCACCAATGGAAAGCTATAATATCAGGGCGTAAACTAGGCTATATTTTATCCCGGTATTCCCACGGGAACGGGAATTACGCGGGTAAAACAACTATAACCTATAACCGAAGCGAAGCGAGGGCGGGTTGCTAGTTTAAAATAAAACCTTATACCAATACGTCTGACCAACGCGGTAAAGTAAGTCAATTTCCTTCTTATTCTAGAAGAGACTTGAGCTCTGCTGTGGAACGTATATGAGCTGAAATGAATGGATGAAAACGGGAAAACTGTATGGATTTTGTAAAGTAATTTTTTTATTAATTTACTATTGTGGCCACTGATATTTAGAAAAAGAAAAAAATTGACATTCACGTATGTCTTATGTCAAATTTTGTTACATAGCCATCAAATTACACCTATTCCCTCCCATTATGTAGGAAGCTGGAGCTCAGAAGTGGAATGTATATGAAGCTGAGCTGTGGTAATCGAAACAATAATATTCGACATAGGAGTTCCCTACAAAGATCACGATAACTTTCGTACATTTAGTATATCACCGTCTTGAGAATAGTACCACCTCATCTCTTATATAACCCACCCGTACCCACGTCGCCTTCGTCGTTGGGCCGACCACCAGTGCCGAGTTACTAGTCCTCAGCGGTCGGCCCAACGGAATACCCTTTCGAGTATCCTCACCTCTCGACGTCCCTGTCCCGAAACGTCGGTCGGCGTCGCATGCTCAGCCTCTCTGCGGGTGCCGGACTAAAGTCCCCGGTCTGGTCACCCGAGGCCTCGGCTAGGGCAGCATCAGGCGCAGGTACTCGCGCCTGGGCCGCCCGAAAAGGGATCCTTATATTAGAGAACGGGCAGCAGCGTTATTCTGTGTACTCCAACTTACTGCGACTGCCAATCCGCCAGGCAAGAATGGTGATTATGCCAATTCTCCCAAGATCTGTTATCGGTTCTCTTGGGGAGACCCGTGCCCAGCAGTGGGACACTTTATGGGTTGCTATGATGATGATGAGTATATCAACAGAACTTTAAGATATCGTAGAGTTTAAATCCAAACATCATTATTATATAATATTTGACCTTAGCAGGTGTATTATTCACTATAAATCATATTGATATGTCTAGCAGCCGTCGTAATTTGTATATGATTGATGGCAGCCATTCTAGTGAGTACTTACGAATCAAAACTATGATAGCGTAATATTAAAACGAGGGATTGCCTATATAGGAATATTTAGTCTTTGGTTTGAACTCGGCTGCGATTTTTTTATTATTTTTTACTGGAAGGAGATTTTAGCGGGATCAAGAAAGTCTACTATTGGCGGGAATGTGGAAGTGTCATGTGGTGTTCTTCTATTATCTTCAATATTTTAATGTTTTAACGTCGGATCTATACCAATAAATAAAATTTGGAGTGTCTGTTTGTAATGTCAAAATAATAGGCTTTTTTCATGCTCACACGGTTATTTGCACGACACCTATGCCTAAAATAGCAATTAAAAAATTTTTGTCTGTCTGTCTGTTTGTTCCGGGTAATCTTCAAAACGGCGGGACCGATTTCAAAAATTCTTTCATCAATGGAAAGCTATAATATCAGGGCGTAAACTAGGCTATATTTTATCCCGGTATTCCCACGGGAACGGGAACTACGCGGGTAAAACGACTATAACCTATAACCCAATAGAAGCGAGGGCGGGTTGCTAGTATTAAATAATTATGATGATATTTTATGTATTATGTAACGGAAGAGCTGCTGGGGTGTAGTGAATATGGTGTAAAAGTGCTTTACACACCTTTTTGTTTCCACCAAAATTTTTAGAAGATGCTATGAACAGTGGCCATAACACTGTTGAATTTGACTTACTATTACTGATATGAAGAAACTGATAATTTGTAAAGAAAATTATAACTCAATACTGGTAAAAATGGCACGTATTGATAACTGATTGCCAAGACAGAAAAGAAGAAGTACAGGAAAGTGTCGTATGTTATGTGGGTAGCTTAGAATAATAACCTATAGAAGGTAAGTTCACGCACAAAAAGTGAGGCATTTCAATTGGAGCCTAATGGAGCTTACGCCGGAACCGTTCCGTAATGTACAAGTCATTGTACTGCACGAACGTACGCAACTCTTAAAAAATAAATAGGTCATTATGACGGTTTGTGCATTCAAATAGTGTCACAACACATTTGAAAAACTTAAAAAGGTTTTTAACATTAGTTTTAAAAGTATTTCGACGATTTATGTTAATAAAAACAAAATTTGATTTCATAACTTGTATAGTGGTGTGCGTGTGTACGTGTGTAATCGTCTGCGCGCCATTAGTATTTTTAGATTCATGTTTCGAACTTTCGAAGTATTGACACTATCTTTCTATACGTTATTATTCTAAGGTTCGTTATAATTCTACGTATTATTGGGAGTTCCACCTAAATGCACTGAGGAAACCATATTTTTTTTTTGGTTCTGTTTGTCCATTCGGACATGCAAAGGGATCAAAGTCCATACAGCAAAGTCTGATACAATTTTCTTCATATAATTTAACATTTCTTTATATAGAATAGCTTATTTATAGTTATTGTCCGTCAGTAAGTCAAGTCGTTACCATTAATTAGGCGCTGAAAACTTAATTAAATGATCTCTCTGGGAATTTGGGTAGAATATGAGAATACACGTAAACCACTCTTATATCACATTCACCGCACTTCAGCACTTTAACTGCATTATATTACATAAAATATCAGCAAAATTATTCAATATAACACTATAAAACACTAAAAAAATGAATATAATACAATAGCTTAACTTGACATTTCCATGTTCGCGCCGAAACTCTGAAACCATTGACAGTGGATATTGCGTTATTGATAGAGACGATTTTACTTCTTTAAAGGCAACACCCTGAAATCAGAAAATAATTCTTGTATTACAGCTTTTACGAACATAACTTAAGGACAAAAATTACATCCAGACTCAGAACAATTTGTGGATGACACTATTGGGCTCGAGCCTCCTTTACAATAGGAGGGAAACTAACCTTACTATAGGATGCTGGTCAGACAGGTTGGTATAGGGTTTTGATACGAGTTTTCCTTCTCTTGCATAGATGTTGTATGCGTATTATATCCCTTAGTCGTCTTATACGATATCCACGGGCAAGATAGGGAGTGGTGAATTGTATTCTTACTCCGTCACCACACGGAAAATTCATATATTAGGTATTAGTGGATAATTACTGTTGATAAAATTATAGTTGTAAATATAGATTTGCCATAAAGTTCCTTGTATCCATGCTATAAATTACATTACTTAATAAAAATCGGTATATTTTTGTAGTCTTAGCGGCAAAGTAAGGGTGTTATTTGATGATCTTGTATACAATATTTAAGTGTTTTGAGCATAAATCTCTTAGGTTTCAAAGTTAAGGGAAGACCAAAGAAAAATTGGTAGATTTTGTAAAGCATGATAGAATTAAAAAATTGGCCAAGTGCGAGTCGAACTCGCGCACGAAGGGTTCCGTACCATGGAGTAATAAAGGGCAAAAAATCCGTGTTTGTTGTACGGGAGCCCCCCTTAAATATTAATTGTAATTATAGCGGCAATAGAAATACACAACCTGCAAAAAAATTAACTGTCTAGCTATCATGGTTCTTGAGATACAGCCTGGTGATAGACAGACGGACGGACAGACAGCGAAGTCTTAGTAATAGGGTCCCGTTTTTACCCTTTGGATATGGAACACTAAAAAAATTATCCTGCCAACTCTAAGTAAGTAGGTAATTGATATAAGAAAAACAGAACAGAAAAAAAGCTCACTGCTGAGCTCGAGCCTCCTCCATAATTGGAGGGAATTTCACTTACTATACCATGCTGGTCAAACAGGATAGAACAGAGTTTAGTTTTGACTTTTCCTTCTCTTGTAGAGATGTTATGTGCATATTATATCCCTTAGTCGTCTTTTACGACATCCACGGGCAAGATAGGGAGTGGTGAATTGTAATCTTACTGCGTCACCGCAAGAAAAAGCATTAAATAGTAAGCCAGAAGTATCCGAGCTTTGAATCTTTATACAAAATGAAGATACCTCATAAGATCCTGTCATCACCTATCCACTAATATCCATTAAGAATATTCTCAAAAATAAACATACAGGTAGCTGAAATAAAGATGTAAACGAAAATCTCTAATTAATGCAATATATGAATTAACTTGAATGAATTTTTAACTATATGTCTATGTGTTACAGTTCATTTTAGATTGTAATAATGTGATGTGCTTTGTCAGTGTGTTACACTTACTTGCAAAATATTGTTACAAAACAAAAATAGAGTTTTTTTAAACTAAATTTAGTTTTTCCGTGTGATGACGGCGTGGTCTCCAATATCTTCTAAAATATTACAATACGCGACTGCAGTCCATGAGGCCTCGGGTTCAATTCTTGGACCAGGCAAACATTTTTAGAAGTTCCAGAAACTTCTAAAAATGTTTGTAGAAGTTTCTAGAGAGGGAAAATAGCCTATTTTTTTTTTATATAAACAGGTACCTGGTAGTAAAATATTGTTAAAATCGGTCCAGCCGTTTGAAAAATTCCCGAAACAAAGGCTTTTAGATATAGGTATCCTGTAAATAACCACATGAGCATGAAAAAACCTATAATTTCAACATTACAAACAGACGCTTAATTTTTATTTCCTTACTACAGATAATGTAAATTGCTATAGATAATGTAAATAAACTACGGATTTTATAGCGCTTGTATCCACGTCTGAACGTCAGATATCTTAGTCCGCCAATCCATCCGCCCGCCATCCATCCGCCCGCCATCAACCCCCCCTCGCTTCGGTTTCAGTCGCCTAACCGCGTAGTTCCCGTTCACGTGGGAATATTGGAATAAAATATAGCCTATGTTACTCCCTAATATTATAGCTTTCCATTGGTGAAAGAATTTTTGAAATCGGTTCGGTGGTTTAAACGTGAAAGCGTAATAAACAAACTTACTTTCGCATTTGTAATATTTATAAGGATGTCTAATACTCGCATAAACATCAGAAATCATTTTGTATAGATAACGTTAGTGGCCCGCATTGCACGGCGCCTAAACAAATGCCAGTCATCACAGCTCAACATTTTGACTCGGAAATGTATCTTAATGTCTTTTGTTAACTCGCCGTTCTATTATATAAAGCTGAGATTTAGCTGGTGGGCTTAATGTAGGCTGGATAGGACGCTTGATGTTAAGTATCCGTTCAATCATGATGGCTTGGTATTGTGAAAGAGATTTCTACTTCGTATTTTATGCCTTTTTTGTAGGCTATGATCTGGACATAACCCGCTAAATCCGTCCGGGGCGACGAATGAACGGTATGCAACCCCATAACCTACCGTAATCCATCCTTAACGTCATTGAGCCGACCATTGGTATCGATTCTTTGACTTCCGTGGCCGGGCCGGCGGGTTAGCCTTTCAGGTATCCGCCCATTCAACTCCCCGGCAACAAGACAGTGTTGCCCGAGCATCGCCCTCATGCGATCGATCTCTCTGCTGGTGGCGGACAAATCCCCGGCCCGTTAGTATTTTATGCCTTTAGTTTTAAATTCGCCTAAATATTCGACTGTCCGTGTGATGACAGAGTATAAATACAATTCACCACTCCCTATCTTGCCCGTGGATGTCGTAAAAGACGACTAAGGGATATAATACGCATATAATATCGATGAAAAAGATGTAAAACTGGAAATAAAATTCTACTAGTGGTCGGTGTGTGGTCGAAATTCGGCCATAATTCATTTTAATAAATTTTTCTGCTACACAATTTTCTTTAATTTTATTTATGTACTAGCAACCCGCCCTCGCTTCGCTTCGGTTATAGGTTATAGTCGTTTTACCCGCGTAGTACCCGTTCCCGTGGGAATACCGGGATAAAATATAGACTTTTTTTCTTTTTTTCTTTGTGGGTGGGCTGCGGTCGGCGCGCCTCCGCACCACTCCGTCCGGGGCGACAGAGGGGCTTAAGCACGCAATTCCCGCAACCCACCCGAAAGCCACGTCGCCTTTGTCGTAGGGCCGACCACCGGAGCAGGGTTACTTGACATCAGTGGTCCGCCCGACGGAATACGGGGGTATCCCAATAGGGGTATTGGGGTACCCTCTCATCGACCGACGTACCCCCTTTGGGGAGGACGTCGGTCTTTCCTCACGCAGTCGGCCTCTCGGCGGGTGACGGACTAATCCCCGGTCACGTCACCCGCGGCCTCGGCTAGGGCGGCATGAGGCGCAATAAAATATAGCCTAGTTTACGCCTACGTTATAATAACTTTCCATTGGTGAAAGAATTTTTGAAATCGGTCCAGCCGTTTTGAAGATTACCCGGAACAAACATACAGACAGACAGACAAAAATTTTTTAATTGCTATTTTAGGCATAGGTGTCGTGCAAATAACCATGTGAGCATGAAAAAAGCCTATTATTTTAACAATAGCAATCCGCCCTCGCTTCGCTTCGGATTCAGTCGTCTTACGCGCGTAGTTCCCGTTCCCGTGGGAATACCGGGATAAAATATAGCCTATAATATCAGGGAGTAACTCCCTGATATTATAGCTTTCCAATGGTGGAAGAATTTTTAAAATCGGTCCAGTACTTTTTGAGTTTATTCGTTACATACAAAAATATAAAAATACAAATCTATCCTCTTTATAATATTAGTGTAGAAGTGTAGATTACAAACAGACACTCCAATTTTATTTATTGGTATAGATAATTGTAAACTGAGCAAGCTGTATTTCACTAATAACTAATATATAAGCACAAATCTTTAGTAGACATTGTCATCATAATTATGATTGTTTGACATTCAGTTCGACCAGAGATTTTAACCGTAAACAAAAGCCTATAAACGTTGCTACGCAACACACTCACACAAACGTGTGTGTAGCGATTGCGTTGTAGTGTGCGTAATACCTTTTCTAATTAATTTAATGTATTTCTAATCCATTATTATATGAAATTTCAGTTTTATGCACTTTTCCTTATTATATACTTCAACTGTGCCAAATTTCATACTTGTCCATCCACGTAATTTTCGTAAAAAGGGGTACAAAGTTTTTGCTTCACGTATTTATATATAGATACCAACATGTCTGTCCAACATGATCATCATCATTTGCCTGCCCTCATCCCACGTTAAGTGGGATCGGCACAACATGTACTTACCTTCCATAACCTTCTATCAGTCGTCATATCTGCACTCGCTCTTTTCATACGCATATCCTCATTCACACAGTCCATCCATCTCTATTTGGGTCTCCTACGCTTCTTACGTCCATCCACATTCATATTGATAACCCGCCTTGCCACATGGCTTTCATCCCTCCTCATCATATGTCCATACTAAGACAATCTCGCGCTTCTAATCTTCTCTATCACCTGTGCCACTTTCAGGCTTCCCCTAATATACTCATTTCTTATCTTACTGACCAGCATGATATAGTGGGATATGATCGCAGCCCATATACGTCCCACTATTATACCATGATGGTCAGACATGTTGGTATTTTTTTTTTTATGGGTGGGCTATGGTAAGCGCACGCGCGGTCCAGTCCGTCCGGACTCCGGGGCAATGAAAGGACGGCGCGCGGGCCCATAACACACCCGTACCCACGTCACCTCGTTGTTGGGCCGACCACCGGAGCAGATGTGACTTATCGTCAGTGGTCGGCCCGACGGAATACCCTTTCGGGTAACCTCACCTCTCGACGTCGGTCACCGTCGCGCGGTCAGCCTCTCCGCGGGTGACGGACAATTCCCCGGGACATGTTGGTATAGAGTTTCATTTCGAGTTTTCCTTCTCTTGCACAGATGTTATGTGCATATTATATCCCTTAGTCGTCTTTTAACACATCCACGGGCAAGATAGGGAGTGGTAATTTGTATTCTTATTCCGTCACCACAGGGAGATGATGAATTTTAATGTACATAAATTTTATTTCTGTGCTGTGTGATGGCATCTAGCAATAATGACAACCATTACATTCTCATATGTGCCGTCGTAAATGTTTTTTTTTATTGCAAACGGTGGCAAACGAGCAAACAGTACACCTGATGGTAAGTGTTGCTGCCGTTCATGGACCTTTACAAGGCCGTTGCCTACCGCGAAGAAAGCGAAGGGACTGTGAATGCGTGCATTGAGGCTCGGTGATACCAAGGGCACCACCAAAACCCTCCACACGCAATCACCCTCAGAAAGTTGGGCTGCCGGCTCTCTCGCTCACCGAACGAAGCGCAGTAACAAATTGCTACTACTCAGACGTCGATTTACGTGTGTGATTTTCTGGACGGACCGGCCCGCGGCTGTAGACAGATAACTGTCGACAGTGTGGTCCTACCACTCCTGATTGTATTACATGTAAATAAAAAAGTAATGAAAACACATTATACTAGTGGAACGGGCTATGCTCGGGATTTCTCTTCGAGGTAGAACGAAAATCCATAGAAGAAGGCGTGTAACCAACATAGCATGAAGAATTAGCACGCTGAAGTGGCAATGAGCTGGACACATCGCTTGAGGCACCGACAACCGCTGGGGAAGAAAGTTTCTCAAGTGGCGACCACGAATCACGCCAACCACGCACAACCACGAATCGGACGTGGCATAGGACGCTGCCCTACTAGGTGGCCCGACGATGGTGAAAGTTGCTAGGCGTCGTTGGATGTAGGTGGTACAGGACCGCAGTCTGTGGAGTAACACGAAGGAGGCTTATGTACAGCAGACTATGGACGTCGATAGACTGAAATCATGATGAAGAAAGTAATAAAAATCATTTCACAGATAGATAATCCATTCAAAGAAAGACTGGACACAGATAAATATCTACGTTAAACTTATAACATAAAGGGGATAAAAAGCAATTCGATATATTTTAAGATAAAACTATTAAATCTAGCGCATTCAAAACAGCTTTTTAGTTCCATAGAACTAACTGAACATGAATCAAAAATCACCAGCTACAGTTCAAAGCTTGATCCTTTTTTTTACCGCCAATTGACCTCAAGGTGTAGACCGATTAAGCATCTTCCGGGAATCGAACGCCGGCCAGTGAGTCATAAAGAATTACGGGGAACCGGGCGCGGTAATATTTGAACTGTGTTGATTATTTAGTTTTTTTTTAACTGGTTCAAATTAAATTTTATATCTACTGTTATTGGTAATGATTGAAGGCTTAACGTTCTTTCTTATATTTAGAGAAAAGACGTCGTTTTAAAGAAAGGGGTTGATTTAAAATGTGTTTCCAAATTTTTCCTGTAGATTAGGAATATAGTTCAACGTTCTTTCTTGTCTATGGCTGTCGTAAAAGACGACTAAAGGCGGGATTATCCATAAGGCGGACTAGGCAAATGCCTAGGGGTTCCGCACCAACTAGGTGCCCCGAGCATGCGCCAAGAAAAAAAAGTGCGCCGTCGCTCAGGACGCCTGGCAGATGTGAGGGTGGGGGGTAATCCGTCGGGCCATGCGACGTGCATCGTGGGTGGGTTGTGGATGTGTGTGCTTACGCCCCTCTGTCGCTCCGGACGGAGTGGTGCGAGGAGCGCACCGACCGCAACCCAACCACCCCCCCAAAAATAAAAACCTATAGATGTTTCACACAAAAAAAAAACATTTCTTTGAACGATTTATTTGAAAATTTGTTTAATTCCTCAATAATATTCCTTATTTTGTTGCTGTTAGTAGCAAAAGAGAAAAAAAAACACTTGATGGTAAATGAAACTGCTACTCATGGACCTTGGACCATAGACCCGAGAGTTACATTACCTAAGGGCCCTGATAGGGTTGATCCGCTCATCATCAGTTAGCATCTAGAAAATTCATCTAGAAAATTCTACATAATACCTTATTTATGCTATCTCGCCAGCGTAGTATGCATTGTTTATTTCGGCTCATATATGTCCCACTGCTGGGCTCGAGCCTCCTCCATAATAGGAGGGAATTTGACCTTATTATACCATGCTAGTCAGATGGGTTGGTATAGGGTTTCTTTCAAGTTTGCCGTCTCTTGCATAGATGTTTTATGCATAGTTTGTCTTTTACGACATCCACGGGCAAGAGCGATGGTTGTATTCTTAATCCGTCACCACACAGAAGACCATCAGAGTAGTATCTAGGTTTATATACCTCCTATGACTTTAGAAGAGAAAATAAAAAGGTAGGTATTTAGTATTATAAATTACAATAAAATATTTTAATATTATCCGTTTAGTAAAAATGATAAAAAATGTAATAATCTCTATCTTTGCCGCAGATGATCATAAGAAACAGGCTAAGTGCCTGTCGGAGTCGCTCACGAAGGGTTCCGTACCATTATCTATAAAAAGGGCAAAAAGTCGCGTTTTTTGTATGGAGAGCTCCCTTAAATATTTATTTTATTTTGTTTTTAGTATTTGTTGTTATAGCGGCAACAGAAATACATAACTTGTAAAAATTTCAACTGTCTAGCTATAGCGGTTCTTGAGATACAGCTTAGTGACAGACAGACGGACGGACAAACAGCGAAGTCTTAGTAATAGGGTCCCGCTTTTACCCTTTGGATACGGAACCCTAAAAATACCTAAGGAACACAAGGAGAGAACGTTATCTGTCTAATCAGCTAGGTATAGTAGATCAATTTTCTTCCTATTGTGAAGGAGGCTCGACGAAATAGTGGAAGTTATTTAAGCTGAGATGATGATAAAAGATAAATCATTAGCCCAGAAAGAGTATACATAGTTTATATATCTATAATTAATTAGGCTATCCACATTCACTGTTGGGCAGAGACCTTTCAAAGGGTGAACAACGTCACAATCGCTACTACGCTAGCTAGCCTAGTAGCTTGAGGGAGCTCACCACCTGGCGCGTCGACGCCCGCCGAGACGTCATCGCCCGTTGGGCAGACCGGCTGGAGAGGCCTAGATACGATATTTGGACCGTGGAGGCCTTCCGGCAGGTGCTGATGCAGTGGTTGGAAAGGCGGCACGGGGTGCTCTCCTTCCGACTCGTACAGGTTTTGACGGGGCATGGATGCTTCGGCAAGTACCTGTACAGGGTTGCTAGGAGCGAGAGAACTCCGTCCTGTCACCGCTGCGATTGCGACGAGGACACGGCGCAGCATACGCTCGAGGTCTGTGCCGCTTGGGCAGAGCCGCGTCGTGGACTCGTCGCAATCATCGGTGCCGACCTGATGCTGCCGACCATCGCTAGGGAGATGCTCGGCAGCATCAGGAATTGGGACGCGGTCGCAGCCTTCTGCGAGGCGCTTATCTCGCAGAAGGAGGCGGGTCGCGAGCGCAAGGAGCACAGCCTCAATGATGCGACCCGCTGTCGGTGACTGGGCCGGCGCAGGCGGGATTACCTGCGTGCAATGCCGCCCTAGCCGAGGCCGTGGGTGACGTGACCGGGGATTAGTTCGTCACCCGCCGAGAGGCCGACCACGTGAGGAAAGATCGACGTCCTCCCCGAGGGGGGGGGACCTTGGTCGATGGGAGGGTACCCCGGGTAGGGGGTATTCCGTCGGGCCGACCACTGATGACAAGTAACCCTGCTCCAGTGGTCTGCCCTACGACGAAGGCGACGTGGTGTTCGGGTGGGTTGCGGGTGTTGCGTGCTTAAGCCCCTCTGTCGCCCCGGACGGAGTGGTGCGGAGGCGCGCCGACCGCAGCCCACCCCAAAAAAAAAAAAGCTAGCCTAGTAGCTAGTTTGGCGTTCGCTTGTTGGTGTAACTTCCTTAGAGAGAACTACTGTCCTTTTTCTTGGTGATTATTTAGCGTGTTTATATAACACCCATGAATGAATAATGCATTCTTAAGTTACGTTAAACTGAAAACTACCGTAATGCTAAAAATCGCAGTTAACTTCATACAAATATTTAACAGTTTCATTTTTATTGATGCAAATTAAAGTTAAATAAATTTAAAAATTTTGATATAAATGATACATTGTATTATATGCGATATTGCCTAATATTATTAGTATTACCTAATATTTAGGGTATATTATTAAAAACAGGCGTGCGATGGTAAGGAATGTATTAATAACTTTTTAATGGATCCTTGGAGTTTTAGCTGTTAAAATTTTTATGACACGTACAAAGTTCTTTAAAGACCTCTTGTCAATTGTAAAATATAAAAACCAATGATTTTGAAAAGACATTTCTAGTTTTCCATTTGTGTATATACCTAAAAGTAAAAGTCGAAGCCATTTTGGAAGAGCGAGACAAGTGAAGTGTAAGCGAGACATGGATTGAGCTTGGTTTATAGCGGGCGCCTTAATGTAGGGATAGTAAAAAAAACTTTGTAGTGTTGAAATAAAATTATAATTCACCAACCCATTCTCCATCCATCCGTTCATCTGTCTGCCTATTAACGTATTATTGGATATATACCTCCCCATTGAAGATAGAAAGAGAGACAGAAAGAAAAAGAAACAGAAAGAAAGAATTTATTTTGAGATGCTTCCAATGTACCACATCAAAATTAAAAATAAATAAATATTTTAAGCTAAAATTTTAAGAACAAATAGCCATTTTATTGGAAATCCTTTAGCTAATAAAACTCTCATGAGAACGTTAAAGATGGCAATATTCATCATTTCATCATCATTTCCCCCTATCGCTGTCCTCTGTTGAATGTAGGCCTCCCTCATGTTACTCCACAAAGTACGGTCCTGTGCCGCGTGCATCCAACGACGCCCAGCAACTTTCACCAGGTCGTCGGTCCACCTGGTTGGGCGGCGTCCTACACTGCGTCGTCCGATACGTGGTCGCCACTCGAGAACCTTTCTTCCCCAGCGGTTGTCGGATCGTCGAGCGATGTGGCCTGCCTATTGCCACTTCAGCGTGCTAATTCTTTATGCTATGTCGATTACATAATATTATGATAATATATTGCAAAATATTTTATGTTAATCCATCCCCATACAGTAATACTAATTCGTTATCCTACGGTAATGATCGGATAAAGTTCACCATGCAAATTCAATCTTCTGCTGCACGTATGCTTCCTCCATAAAATATCACATTGCGTGCTCATTTTTTGGTGAAATTATTGCCATACTAATCGAGCGGATTAGCTATTACAGTTATACATTGCCTTACAGAGGGCTAACGTCCATCCTTTTGGTGATCCTTCAGCCAATTTTTACGACTCGCACGGACATCTAAGGGGTTCGGATAATCATATTCATATCCCGTTGTCATGCGAATAATATAATATTATAAAATTTCGGTCAGTGATTATATTTTTAAACCCTTTTTTTAAGATATCACCATGTACAAAGGAATTATAATTAATCTTTCAGGGTACGATACAAGCATAAAGTTGAAAGATATCCTGAGTCAAAAATAATATTTGTGATTCATACAAAATTATCCTGCGGGATAACTGAATGTAACGCCAACAGCCAAGTTGAAATTTAACCTATTAGCAATGACATAAAAAGTAATGTTTAAATAGTACAAGGTTGTCTGTTTTGCTATTGGTACACAAATAGAGAACTTCAATCACGTCTGCAGGAGGAAACGCGATTGTTTTTACGTATTTGACGAGTGTCGTAACACACGGGTGGAGAACTAAGATGATTTTAAAAACTTCCTTTTATTAAATTATTTTTTATGAATGACAAATGGTTGCTACTTCTTTAAGGATCTCCATATCCAACATTCCTCGGTGTTTGAAAGCGCAAATTTATGACCAATCCATGTACAGAGACACTTAATTTCTAATTAGGGGCTCCATAATTAAAAATGCATTTCACCACTCCCTTTTCTGCCTGTGGATGATACAATAGATCATTAAGGAATATGATACTGTAACTATGTATATACTAATTTGTCTGGCCAGCGTGGTCAATTCTCCATTTTGTAAATGAAGACTGAGCCCAACATACGTCATTAAAAATAAATAAAAAGAGTAGACCTCAAAGTCAGTCAAATAACTCTGAAATGGACTATGTTTGCAATTTATATCAGAAATAAAATCCGATATACAAAAATCTGCAGAAGTATGCATGTAACTGACATAGCCTGAAGCTTTTTTTCGTAATAATAGTTGTACACATAATTAGCAATATCGGGCGACTTCTTGCCAGCTGGACTGAAGACTTCCTCAAAGTCACAAGTAGTAATTCAATGTAGACGCCATATACCATGCTATCTAGGATTCTGTGGATGGCAAAATGTAACTTTTAATCCATATGGCTGGCCCTGTACTCTGCCCTGTGCCCTGGCTTTTTTAATAATAAGAAAGGCTTAAAAAGGATTGGTATACGTACCGTAACTGCACTAATTCAATAAATTGAAAAATGTTTTGGTTTCAATTTTTTTTCATTTTGAAGTTATGTAATCTGCTAACATTCCTTTGTCGTCACGAAACCCCAATAAAAATATAATACCAACATATTTTATTCTTACACCATCAATGCATGGCAATATTATTTAATTTTATTCTTTTTAAACACCGTACCAAAAAAAGTATTTTGATATATTATTTCTAAATTACTGGTATACAGTCTATATAAATAAATAAAATCGAAATGTCTGTTGTAATGCGAAAATAATACGTTTTTTTTTTCATGTTTATAAGGTTACATGATATCTATGCTTAAAAATCATTTAATTTTTTTTGTCTGTATGTAATTCTGTATGCTTACTTGTTTCGGTTAATCTTTCAAATGGCCGGACCGATTTTAATAATATTTTATTATCAGGTACCTTTAGTACCAGGTCTGTATAAGGAGAAACTTAGGCCATTTTTTCTCTCAAGAATTCCATATAAAATTCTGCCTGATCCGGGAATCGAACCCGAGGCCTCATGGTTTGCAGTTGGTTATCATACTATTTTAGAAGTATTAGAGATTTAAAATGCGAGGAGGGAAGGTGAATGAAACCGAAGCGAAGAGCTGGTTACTAGTTTTTACAATATGAGTTACTTATAATAAAAATGAATAATACTTGACACTGGCGGTGAGGTCTTTTGGTCTCAACTCTAAGATGCTAGTTGTCAATGAAAAAAAAAAGAATAAAATACGTTGTCAAGATGGCGTCGTGTGTACCGCGCATGCGTGCTACGCCGGCCTGTCATTATGCGCGGCACAGGCAAATCATATTATGCCCGATACATTGAGATTATATACAATTATTTCTCTAACCGCCATCAGAGACACGCGATCTCAAAATGTGTATGTACTATTTTTTCTTCTTAAATATTTATGTATCACGGATATAAGATATAAAATTGTGAATAGTGAGGTCAGAGTATGCAGCCATCGTTTGACGTTTAACTGTTTTTTTTTTAAACACTTCGACACACTAAGAAACAAATACTTTTGTCCAAAGTGATTTTATAAAAATATGTGAAATTAATAAAAAAACAGACTCCAATTAATCCTCACTTTAGTGCGAAGATAATTGTCCTAATATTAATTTTTCCGTGTGGTGACGGAGTAAGAATACAATTCGACACCCTTTTCCTGAAACGCGTATATCCTAAAAGATCACTAAGGAATTTAAAGAGGAAGGAAAGGTCGCAGTGAAATCCTATACCAATACTTCTCTGAGCGTAATGGTCAATTGTCTTCCTATTGTGGAGAGAATTCGTACCCAACAGTGAGACATTTATGAGTTGTGATGACGATAATGATGATGCAGAATGAGCATTCTTCTCATTCATCATTATTTCAGCCTATTATTTCACCAGGTCGTCGGTTCACCTAGTGGAGGGGCATCCTACACTGCGTCGTCCGATACGTGGTCGCCACTCGATAACCTTTCTTCCCCAGCGCTTGTCTGTTCGTCGAGCGATGTGGCCTGCCTCTTGCCACTTCACCGTGCTAATTCTTCGTGCTATGTCGGTTACACTCGTTCGTCTGCGGATTGCCGTATTCTAGATTCTATCTCGCAGAGAAATCCTGAGCATAGCCCATTCCAAATCACACTGAGCGACCACCGGTGCAGAGTTACTTGACTTCAGTGGTCACTTTTTAGATCGCTACGGTATCTTTGCAGTCAAAATGAGTCATTTTGAAAATAAGTCATAATCATCATCATAATTAATTTTAGTTCATATACGTCCCACTATTACTGTTATACGGTATAAGATTGGTATAGGGTTTCATATCAAGTTTCCCTTCTCTTGCATGGATGTTATATGTATATTTAATCCTTTAGTCGTATTTACAACACCCACGGGCAAGATAGATGGTGAATTAATGACTTAATCCATCATCACATGGATATCGGTGTGTACCTACTTCAAGTAATTAGGATAGGAGCATTATAATGATGATGGTCATATGTCTTATCCCAATTACTTGAAGGTATTCCCACGGGAACTACGCGGGTAAGGCGGCTGAAACTGAAGTGAAGCGAGGGCGGGTTGCTAGTCTATATATATAAAAGAGAAAGTGTGTGGGTATGTTCCATATAGGCTCTGAAACAGCTGGACCGATTTCAATGAAACTTTCAGGGAATCTCCAGATTAACCTGGCGAGTAATCCAATGTAAAGTTTGGTGACGATCGGAGCACTTCCCTTATTGAACTGTCAAATACAACTTTTATTTACTACTAGCAACCCGCCCTCGCTTCGCTTCGGTTTTAGTCGTTTTACCCGCGTAGTTCCCGTTCCCGTGGGAATACCGGGATAAAATATAGTCTAGTTTACTCCATGATATTATAGCTTTCCATTGGTGAAAGAATTTTTGAAATCGGTCTAGCCGTTTTGAAGATTACCCGGAACAAACAGACAGACAGACAAACATTTTTTAATCTGTATTTTAGGCATAGGTGTCGTGCAAATAACCGTGTGAGCATGAAAAAAGCCTATTATTTTGACATTACAAACAGACACTCCAATTTTATTTATAGGTATAGATGATGATATTCTATTGTTTTATATCCCAAACTTGTATTGACACTTGTATATATCTATCAAAATCTAGCCCGGCGAAGCGGCCTGGGTACGCAAGTCATCTATAAAATTTGCCATGTAGTGACGGAATAAGAATACAATTCATTACTCCCTATCTTGCCCGTGGGTGTCCTTCAAGTATGTAGCCCCCTAGTACCATAATTCATACAGATTGTAAAGGTGACGATGGTTTTAAAACCGGCCACCTGTCTGACGTTAATTCTACTTGGAAATGTTACCAGACAATATCGGATGGGGTTAGCTCAGGTAAATATAAGGCGCCTACCGTCGGGGTGTCCGAGTAGAACGTCAAAAGGCGATCCTCTGACGCTCCACGAATGACGGAGGAGTGGAGCCGCTGATGGTTTTTAGTGGGTATTCCGGGAGGTTGATAGCCGCCCGGTGAGTCCCACATACCTCCCCGGTAACATCAATGGGGGGCATGCGTAAAGGCATTTTCCATCAGAGACAAAAGGAAAAATATAAAGCTCTTCTACGACACCCACGTCCAATGTAAGAGTGGATAGTATCCGTAACCATTGCCACATAGTACAAAATATATAAATAAATAATAAATCTTAGAATAATAACGTATAGAACGATAGTGTCATTATTTCGAACGTTGGAAACATGAATCTAAATATACTAATGGCGCGCAGACGATTACACACGTACACCACTATACAAATTATGAAATCAGATTTTGTTTTTATTAACATAAATCGCCGAAATACTTTTAAAAGTATTGTTAAAAACCTTCTTAAGTTTTTCAATGTGTTATGACAGCATTTGAATGCACAAACCGTCATAATTACCTATTTATTTTTTAAGAGTTGCGTACGTACGTGCAGTACAATGAATTGTACATTACGGAACGGTTCCGACGTAAGCTCCATTAGGCTCCAATTGAAATGCTTCACTTTTTGTGCGCGAACTTACCTTCTATACGTTATTATTCTAAGTAATAAATAAATAACTAAGGCAGTTACGATTCATATAGTTATTAAGACTAGTGGACGGCGTGTGGTCGAAATTCGGCCATAATTCATTTTAATTAATTATTCTGCTACACAATTTTCTTTAATTTTATTTATGTATAATTGTAAATTGAGCAAGCTGTATTTCATTAATAACTAATATATAAACACAAATCTTTAGTAGACATTGTCTTCATAATTATGATTGTTAGACATTCAGTTCGACCAGAGATTTTAACCGTAAACAAAAGTCTATAAGCGTTGCTACGCAACACACTCACACAAACACGTGTGTAGCGATTGCGTTGTAGTGTGCGTAATGCCTTTTTTAATGAATTAAAGTATTTCTAATCCATTATTATATGAAATTGCAGTTCTATGCACTTCTCCTCATTATATACTTCAACTGTGCCAAATTTCATACTTGTCCATCCACGTAATTTTCGTAAAAAGGGGTACAAAGTTTTTGCTTCACGTATTTATAAATAGATACCGGTCAACCGTGTCAGTGTCTTGGATTCACTCCCACACAGGGAATGCTTTGTGCACTCCACAAATTGTTATACTGAGTCTGATTAGAATTTGTGTCCGTTAATTTTAGGTTTGCAAAGTTCGCCGCAATACAATAATAATTCATTTAGTATGTGTTGTGTTTTATAGAAAAAGAAAAAAGAAAAAATGAGTGTGTGTACAAAGTACGCATATCAAAAATGAAACTTCTTTATCTTTTTTTCTTTATCCTTTATCCTATATCTCATTCTCTCGCCGGCTGAATCCTATAGGTACATTCACGTATTTGTGTCTGTATGGACTCGCTTTTTCGTTTCATCGAGTTTGAAATCACAGCGATTCTAAAGAAGTTTTACTTCAAAAAGTAAATAATAATATAGGTGATCATATTTCATCATATTTCATCATGTGGTGACGCAGTAAGAATACCATTCACCACCCCCTATCTTACCCGTGGGTGATCGTACGAGACGACTAAGGGATATAAAACGCATACAACATCTATGCCAGAGAAGGAAAACTCGAAATAAAACCCTATACCAACACGTCTGACCAGCGTGGTATAGTAGGTCAATTACCCTTCCATTATGGAGGAGGCCCGAGCCCAACAGTGGGACGTATATGGGCTGAGATGATTTCAAAATATTTTCCGTGTGGAGTTCTCTTTTTAGATCACTACGGTATCTTTGAAGTCAAAATGAGGTACTTTGAAAGTCGGTCATAATGATCATCATAATTAATTTCAGGGCGTATACGTCTCACTGTCATTTGTCCGTGTGGTGACGGAGTAAAAATACAATTCATCACACCCTATCTTGTCTACGGGTATCGTAAGAGAATGGATAATTATGATATGCATTTTTTAACGTAATAAATAAATATAGCAAGAGAAAGCAATCCTGAAATAATACTAATCCATCTATCTGATCACCTTCGCATAGGAGGTCAATCTTTCTCCTGTTGTGGAGTCGAATCGAGCCTAACTATCAACCTATATGAGCCGAGATCATGTATTCTTTTGTAGCAGACTAACCGATGTTTTTACATTTTTAGGGTTCCATACTCAAAGGGTAAAACAGGACCCTATTACTAAGATCTCGCTGTCTGTCCGTCTGTCTGTCTGTTACCAGGCTGTAACTCAAGAGCCGCGATAGCTAGACAGTTGCCATTTTTACAAATTATGTATTTCTCTTGCCGCTATAACAACAAATCCTAAAAACAAAATAAAATAAATATTTAAGGGGGGCTCCCATACAACAAACGCGATTTTTATAGATAACTAGCAACCCGCCCTCGCTTCGCTTTAATTTCAGTCGCCTTACCCGCGTAGTTCCCGTTCCCGTGAGAATACCGGGATAAAATATAGCCTATGTTACTCCTTGATATTATAGCTTGCCATTGGTGAGAGAATTTTTGAAATTGGTTCAGTGGTTTAAGCGTGAAAGCGTAACAAACAAATAAATAAACAAACAAACTTACTTTCGCATTTATATTATTAGTAAGGATGGTACGGAGCACTTCGTGCGCGACTCCGGCTCGCACTTAGCCGGTTTTTTCAAATTCGTTCCCGCCTTATGGAGGAAAGAAAGTTACTATCAATCTTTTCTGCCCAAGGGTGGAAAGTAACTTATCCCAGTCGCTACTTCGAGAAAACTAATTTCCGAGTACGAAAAATAAAAAGATTATTTTACTTATTACTGCTACTGTGGTTTTTTGCTGGTTTGCTGTGTGGTAGCGGCTTCGAATACTACCAACCCTTGCTTTGCTCGTGGGTGTCGTAAAAGACGACTAAGAGCCCTAGATTGACCCGGACCAATTCCATCTGGTACCATTTAGGTCAACGATTACATTCCCAAGGAGGGTTGACGTCAGGCAGGCGGCCGGTCATAAAAGTCATTGCCGAAACTTTTTGCAATATGTCAAAACAGATGACATATTGCGTCGACCCCAAGTCATTGGGATAAGAGCAAGATGATGATGATGACTGCTACTGTGGTTACTTGCATTAAAAAAAAAACAAATTTGACATTCAGCCATCTAATATACATGTCAAATTTTGTTACATATCCGTCAAAATTACCTCATCTGTACAACGGTCTATTTTATCCCACTAAACTGACTCAATTCAAGTGTAAAATGCTTATTGTAATGTAACTTAATCATATCACACGATCCGGTAGCCTTTTGTAGCCCCTTGTAGGGTTGGTTGGTCATGTATAGGGTTTATTTATAATACAATAGTATTGTTGAAATCGGCTACTATTTGATGATATTCTTTTGTGATAAAAGTATTTGCTTTAGATAATGTTTAAAGTTGATATTTGAGAACTAAATTAATGATTTTGATGACAGTTTTAAATCTTAGTATATTTTATTGTATATTTATTTATACCTTTGGCAATGAAGTCATTAGTTTAAACTTAAGTACAAAATTAAAAATCTTGTATTTTACACTTCTTCATATTGATTAGGTTATTTATAGTCACTGTCCGTCAGTTAGTCAAGTCGTTATATCTATATTATTGGACACTGATAACCGAATTAACGGTTCCTCTAGGAATTTTGGCAAAACACAAATTGTTGTTCTGAGTCTGGATGTAATTTGTGTCCGTTAATTATATGTTTGCAAAGTCCCCTGCAACACAAGGATTATTTCTTTAGTACAGAGTATCGTCTTTTGAAAAAAAAAAAAGCCTATGTTAAATAATTTTGAGTAGGTATATTTTATATAATACATAAAAAAGTGCTAAAGTGGAGTGATATGACATAATAGTCATGTTTTCTGCCACATTTTCTATATGAAGCTGCCCTGCCTACTGACGTCTTCATCTATTGGTAGACTATTGCCAGCTTTTTGGATGTTCGGAGTATAAAAGTCGTCGTAGATGGCTTCTGCTCCGATACCACGACCATTAATACTGGTATACCACAAGGCTTGGTGCTCTCCCTGACGTTGTTTATCCTGATTATCAATGACATGCTCTCTATTGAGAATATGCGTTGCTATGCGGAGGATAGCATGGGTGACGAGCGGTACACCGAGCAACGGAATATCCCTTGGAGTACTCAGGAAAGAAGGGTTCAACTTGTGTCTGAAGTCGAGCGCTCTCTGGGGCGGGCCTCGGAATGGGGTGAACGGAATCTAGTCCAGTTCAATCCCACAAAGACACAAGTTTACGCGTTCACTGCAAAGAAGGACCCGTTTGTCATGGCGCCTCAGTTCCAAGGAGTAACTTTCCCAATTTCTGAGAGTATTGGGATTCTCGGCGTCGAAATATCGAGCAAAGTCCAGTTTCGGAGTCATTTGGAGGACAAAGCCAAATCGGTAAGCTAAAACTTGAGCGTCCTGAATAGAGTCAGGCGGTACTTCACACTGAGACAGCATCTTGTGCTATACAAAGAACAAGTCCGTCCTCATGTGGAGTGTGCTCATATCTCTGGGCAGGTGCGCCCAAATATCAGCTAGACTCACTTGACTCCCTGCAAAGACGGGCTGTTTGAATCGTCGGGATCCCAATCTTACGGACAGATTGGAGTCGCTGGAGCAGTGGAGAAACTTTGGGTCACTCTGTGTACTCTACCGACTCTTTCACGGGGAGTGCTTCGAGGAACTGTTTGAGTTGGTACCACCATCACCATTCTACCAACGTACCACTCGATATCGTAGCAGGGTTCATCCATTTCACCTGGAAACGTCGTGGTCTTCAACTGTATGTTTCCAGTGATCATTTCTGCCACGTACGTGCAAGCCCTAGAATGAACTACCTGCTGCTGTGTTTCCCGAGCGCTATGACATGTCCTTCTTTAAACAAGGTTTAAGAAGAGTATTTCCTTCACGGTAGGCAACGGCCTGGCTGTGCCCCTGGTATTGCAAAGGTCCATGTGCAGCAGTTTCACTTACCATCAGGTGTGCTGCTTGCTCGTCTGTTACCGTTGGCAATAAAAAAAAATTGGCAATGAATTTATCCGTGTGGAGACGGAGTAAGAATACCATCCACCAATCTCTATTTTGCTCGTTAATGACGTAAACCATTGAGGGATATAATATGAGTATAATGGTTATGCTATCAACCATACCAACACATCAAACCAGCGTGGTGTAGTAGGTCTATATCTCTTCTAATACGGATAAGGCTGAATAGATCGCAGTGATGGGCTCACTGCGATCTATATGAGCCGTGATAATGTTGATGATTAATAACATGGAAGCGAAATTCATTCGGCGGTGGCTAAAATTGCTATTAGCTGATTATAAAAATTAAAAAAGAACAATAGATCGGAATAGATACAAGGTATAGAGCGGCCATTTGTGGTCACGTAATTGACTCTGGTTTCTCAACTAGGGACACGGAATCAAATAGAAAGTATCGATACTGTACCACGAATAGTATCGAAAAAAGTATAGTACTCATAAAAGTATCGATACTTCAGAAGTATCGAGTACTTTTCATACAGCCTAATGCGCCAGGACGTTAATATCATTTAGGCCTGTTAAAAATGATTCAGATACTACTTCGTTCCTTGCGGAATTATCGTTATAGGCTTTTTCTAGCCAAGTTCTAGGAGAAAATGATAATTTATATTCAGTTTTTTATAGTAGTATCGGTATCGAAAGGAAAAGTAACAGATACCAAAAAGTATCGTTACTTTTTTCGTGTTCCTATTCTCAACAAAAGTTTAAAAAAATATCCAGTAAATCATAAACTGATTTAAGAATACGGTACTGTATTATTTAGATGAAATTATGCACATCCATCTTGTCTTTGTCGGTGATACAGGTAACATAGTCCATTTCTTTCAAGTAGAAAGCACGCGAACAATAGTAGGTTGTAAAAAAAATTTGCAACATTGACAGTTCAGGGATAATGTTTGATTTTTAAAGTATCGTTTATTTGTTGAAGAATTGTAAAGAATTCACAAAAACAATATTAATTTACGCAATAAATAAGCAAGCTTAAATACCAATTCTTAAAAGTGTGACCGATGACTAACAGTAGCGTTTATTTTGGTATATTTTATATATTTTTTCCAAGATCAAAATTAAAAAGTTTCGTCACTATGGCTTTTAGAGTTACTCAAATTTACGATTATTCAATCCGTTATGTTTTTTTTATTGTAGTCGGTTTTAAAATTTGAAAACATACAAAGAACTCAAAGTAGCCGTGAAGGCTGCCGATAGAAGCGAAAACTTAAAACTATTAATAAACAGTTGTTATTTTTTAATATTCAAATTAATTGTTTGAACTTAAATTAAAATTTATAAATTAAAACCTTTAACGTTTATCTGGTTTAGACATCTATCGACACAGATATGATGACATTGACATGCCTGTAGATATAGTGTTAGCGTAACACGTCACGTGACCATGTCGATGACGACCCACATGAAGATGTTGATGCCTACGCGAGTATATTACATAATGTAAATAAAACTACTTTACAGATTTTATCGCATTTGTATTTAATTTATGATTGCTCGACGTTTCGAACACATTTCAGCGTTCATTCTCACGGGTGGACTAAGATATCTGACGTCCAACAAGTCATCGTTATTACAGAGATTTCTATTTACTCGTTACAGAAAATTTGTATTTTGGTATAATATATTTTTCATATAGAATCATTTTCTTTCTATACTGGCAGTAAATTTGTACCAAGATGTGGGTCAAAATTTATTAAGTACTATTACTCCCTATCCAAAACTGCCTATAGAAATTTTGACTTAAAAAAAAAGAAAATAAGCACTATGAATAATTCTTTTTTTAAATATAAAATTTCTATATTTAATAATATAACTACACAGTCTTGAATAGCTTTCATTAAGAAAATAATGTTGCTAAAATGAAGTAGCACGGGCTGCTGTCATCGAAAAGTGCATTATCATTTACTAATGTATTTCAATAAAAAATATTTCTTGAGAATTTTGTCGCGTCATTGGAAGTTACTATCGGAAATGGCGGTAAAGTCTTCATTAATGCACTGTCAAAATATATGTAGTTCTATTTTTGAACTTTTGATTTATCGTTTTTAAATAATATTTGTTAAAGGAGTTTCTGGTATCATGATTAATGGATTTAAAAGATCTTTTTCAAAGTAATTTTTATTAATATTACTAATTAAAAGAATTACTTACAAAAATTATTAAAGATCACTCTTGAAAAAAATATCAGGTTGTCATATTGTCATCGTCAAACTGATAATTTCAATATAAATCAAAGTGATTGGTTTTTTTCAATGCAAACATCATTCAACCGCCATTTTAAATCAATTATTAGTTAATTATTTCTGTAGACATTCACAAATTAATCTATTTACGATGTAACTTGTACATATTAGTCATTATAGACAGTGTCGATTAAGTTTAAATTGCAAATTGATTTAACACGTTTTTTAAGCTGGTAATCATTGGTTAGCTTATTGACATAAAAATTATCGCCTTTAATAGAGCGGTGGCTACTTTATTAAAAGCATGCATGAGCGGCAACAACACTTACCATCAGGTGTACTGTTTGCGCGTTTGTCACCGTATGCAATGAAAAAAGGGATCATCATCACATGTCCATGTCACGTCAAACGGTTCCGTAACTTCTCTGTCACGGGCGTAACTTTCAAACTTCTTCTAATACTTAATACAAATGCGTGGCAAAAATTATATGACAGTTAATGACACTAGTCTAAGCGGGTGGTCAGAAAAACAAGCAAACAAGCGGAAACGCGAGATTTAATATTGACTATAATTTAAAAAAGGTTAAGTTAAGCTAAAATGGCGCTAACATGCCATTTTACAGATTACACATACGTCAAAAAAAAAACAAAGAAGACACCGCGCAAAGGCACCGCGCGTTCAGTCAAAAAAAACTAAATTAACACGAAATTTTAAATAATTAAAACTCACCTTGTTAGTGGGGCTTCGATGTTTTTATAACTCAACCAAGCTATTTAAGCGATCGAGAAAACTTAGATTATTATTTATTACAAGGGCTTAAGGGTGAAATGAGTCATTTAAAATAGTATTTAATGCGTTTTGTTTGTAGTTTGAAATATGCCGAAGTAAATTGCATTTCACGTTTTATTGTTTATTTGATTATTCTTTTGGATTTAAGGACATACTTTTGCTACCAGACTTTTCAGAGATATATTAATAAATCTTTATAGTCCTTTTTTTCTTTTCTATTTAAATGTTAATTACAAATATCGTGATGAAAAAGGGACTGCTAAAGTGACACTATGGCAAAGTCCCTTGAGCAAAAGCTATTCCTAAATCATAGATTATACAGGATCAATTTTGTAAAAATAGTATTCCTTTTAGTGCTTATTTAAACAATTACACACTCTATAAATAACAACACCTCTAATCCATTCTTGTTCACGGATGGTATACAATTTGACTATTAGCATTCTGTGCTAATTTCATACCCATCCGTCAGCGTTTCTGGTGAAAATCATTTGCATATTTCTAACCACTGTCCTATAAAGTAACTAAGCCACAAACCATACAAAAGAATGTAGTCAAATTTGCTTTTTAAATTAAAAACTATCTATAGATTATATAATAATTTTTACCCGCAAACGTGTGGTGACGAAGAAGGAATATAATTTATCACAGCCTATTTTTCCCGTGGGTGTCGTAAAAGCCGACTAAGGGATAAAATGCATATAACATCTATGTAAGAGATGAAAAACTCGAAATAAAACCCTATACCAACACGTCTGACCAACGTGGTACAGTAGGTCAGTTCCCCTTCTGTTGTGGAGGAGGCTCGAGCCCAACGTGGGTCTCTATGAGCTGAAAAGATGCAGAAGATAATCCGCAACTTCTGCGTAGAAATCGTTTCTGACGTCCCCATAAAATATATGATTTTCATGAATTAATGAAAATATCAAAGCAAAATTAAACCCCTATTTTATACCCTTGGGGAATAATATCTATATATTGAAAGAAGAGTGTGTAAGGGCAATACGGTGAATGTTGCTTTGCGCACATTTATGGGTAGCCAGAGTCTGTCTAGGAAGGCTCGCCTGGCTGTGCATAGGGTTGTTGGTTTGGTCATGTAGAGAGAATGAATGAAAGGAGATTGACAAGGGGAATTTATAGGGCCAATATGAACGGAAGCGTTGGAAGGGGAAGACCAAGGCGGACGTTCCACGATCAAATCGGGGACTTTCTTAAGAAAGGCCAGAAGAAGGTTAGAAGTACCCTAAACGGAAGGACATACACGAGGAGATTAATGAATGTGTAGGAGGCGAATGTGGTATGTCAAGCTCGTAGCAAGTGGAGGGAAGTGATGTTTGTCTATGCCTGAATCTATGTATGTATGTATGTAAAGCGCCTTTGTGGCATTCTCCCCTCTTAGGAGTCTTATATTCCACAGAAAATACCAATAGGTTGCTGTATAAATGCAAGTATATTTCGTCCATTCCTCGTCATTCTTCTCTTATCTCAATTACTTAGGGTCGACGCAATATGTACTTTACTTCTATCGTATATATGCAGTTTTATGATCGACGGCCTCCTTGATATTAACTCTTTTTAGGCATATAATTATTACCCAAATGGCATCAGATGGAGTTAGTAAAAAGTTTTTAATCGTCGTGGGTGTGTCATACTCACGAGCAAGAGTTGGTAGTATTTGTAAATTGTATGTGCTACCACACAGAAATTGATATTTCATTCATGAATTATTGAAGGGAAATCGCTAATGCAACTTCCAACAAGGTTGCGTTAAACGTTTAACGCTACGGGAATAGAAAGAAACAGAGCGAGAGTGAATGCATGGCACTCGAACGCATGCGCGTAGTATACCTGTTACAGGCCAGCGCGTGCGTTAGCAACGAGTAGCGTCCAATATATTTTATCATTTTTATTTTTAAGCTATTGCATAGCTTTTATCGCGGGCTTTGAGCGCGGAGACCGAATCAAAAAATTCCGTAACGAAAATAAAACCTAACACCCGCCTACTATATAGCTCGGCCGAGCGTTCGGTGTGACGGTCGTCGACGTTCTGCATTCATCCGTCTCGGTGCGCACACGTGCCACCGCTTTGTGTAGCTTACGTCACAAAAGTGTTTTCGCGCGTTTTCTAACGGTCCCAACGATCTTCAGCGGACGACAGTGGTAATCCAAACCGCCTTTATTGTTATACATACATTTGTTTTCTTATCGGTCACCACGCTCATAAAGTGTAACTTGAATTAATATCAAAGTAAACAAAATACTGCATAAATAAATAATTATAATTGCATAAGTTGATAAAAAATGCTATGCAATAGCTTTACCGCGGCAGTCCCCGAGTGCCACGCGTTTCTTTTTTATCTTTTTTTTTTATAATGACAAAAAACACGTGGCATCAAAGAATTTTTGACATGCGTATTTTGTACGCACGCTCTTTTTCTTTCTTATCACTACCATATCATCATCATTTCAGCTCTTATAAGTCCTACTGTTGGGCTTGAGCTTCCTCTACAATAGGAGGGAAATTGTCCTTACTATACCATGCTTTTTTTTTTTTTTGGGTGGCCTGCGGTCCGCGCGCTCCACGCACCACTCCGTCCGGGGCGACAGAGGGATATATAGTACGCAACACTCGCAACCCACCCGAACACCACGTCGCCTTCGTCGTTGGGCCGACCACCGGAGCAGGGTTACTTAACATCAGTGGTCGGCCCGACGGAATACTCCCTACTTGAGGTACCCTCCCAGACTATACCATGCTGGTCAGATATGTTGGTATAGGGCTTTATTTCTAGTTTTCCCTCTCTTGCCTAAATGTTATATATATATCCCTTAGTCGTCTTTTACGATATCCACAGGCAAAATAGGTGAATTGTATTCTTTCTCCGTCACCATACGGAAAACTACACACAATACAACTGTCACCACTCTAGCATTTCATCATCTTCATCATCATCGCAGCCCACATACGTCCCACTGTTGAACTTGGACCTTCTCCACAATGGGAGGGCTTTTGACCTACTATACTATAATGATCAGACATGTTGATATAGGGTTTCATTTCGAGTTTTCCTATGTTATGTGTATATTATTTACTACTAGCATTTATGTTTATTAAATTATTGCATCCTTTTATGCCTTATATGTCAATTGGCTTCGAGATTCTTCTATATTAGGAGAGAAATTGACTATTCCATACCGGTCAGAAGGGTTGGTATGGAGTGTTTTCTTTCACTTGCATAACTATTGCCTGCATATCGCTTAGTCATATTTTACGATATCCACGGATAATAAAGGAGATGCTTTATTACGAACACTATTTATTGAATGATTGTAATTGCAAAACAATCTTTTGCAAATTGGTTGCATGTTTTTTTTTCAAATTACAAGTCAATTGCAAATTGTAATAATCGAATTGGCCTCGTAATGATATGATTGAGAGTCCTTGATGATGAGTATTATAAAATGATTTTTATTTTGCCACTGTGCACCTTCGTGTTTTTTTTTTTTTTTTTTTTTTTATGCAAACGGTGGCAAACGAGCAAACAGTACACCTGATGGTAAGTGTTGCTGCGTGTGTCCAAGGTTCCCCGACATGGCCTAAGTCGGTCCTGCCCATCGGGCGGAAACGAATATGAGTATTCAACAGGGCCGGATTAATCCTATCGGGGCCTACGCAAGATATGGAGTGGTGAATTGTATTCTTAATCCGTCACCACACAGAAATAATAATAGTAGGTAAAATTCCCTCCAATTGTGGAGTAGGCTCGAGCCCAACAATGGGACGTATGTGGGCTGCGATGATGAAGATACAAAGTAAAAAAAACGTTCCATGAACTATTTTTTTTTTCTTGCTGCATACTCGGGGGCCCTAGTCGCTGCGGGGCCCTTAGGCAGTTGCCTAGTCCGCCTTATGGATAACCCGGCCCTGGTGGTCAAGTATCTGTCCTCTTTATCATCTTGGGGCTTCTACGTCTATAGAGGAAAAAAATAGGTGTACCATACTTAATACAGTTTTAATTTACATAATTATGTTTTTACTTCCGTATGGTGACTTTTTTTTTTATTGCTCACGGTGGCAGACGAGCAAACAGTACACCTGATGGTAAGTGTTGCTGCCGCTCATGGACCTTTACAAGGCCGCTGCCTACCACGAAGAGAGTGAAGGGAGTGTGAATGCGTGCATTGAGGCTCGGTGATACCAAAACCCTCCACACGCAAACACCCTCAGAAAGTTGGGCTTCCGGCTCTCTCGCTCACCGAACGAAGCGTAGTAACAAATTGCTACTACTCAGACGTCGTTTTCCTGCCGCGGGTGACGTGACCGAGGATTAGCCCGTCACCCGCCGAGAGGAGGACCGCGTGAGGAAAGACCGACGTCCTCCCCGAGGGGGGGACGTCGGTCGATGGGAGGGTATCCCAATTAGGGGTATTCCGTCGGGCCGACCACTGACGACAAATTAACGCTGCTCCAGTGGTCGGCCCAACGACGAAGGCGACGTGGTTTTTGGGTGGGTCGCGGGAGTTGCGTACTTAAGCCCTTCTGTCGCCCCGGACGGAGTGGTGCGGAGGTGCGCCGACCGCGACCCACCCACAAAAAAAAAGACGTCGATTTTCTGCTCAGTGTGGTACTACTACCCCGGACGGACCGGCCCGCGGCTGTAGACAGATAACTGTCGACAGTGTGATCCTACCACTCTTAAATGAGTGAGTTAGAATACAATTCACCTCTACCTCTCTTGCCCGTGGGTGTCGTAAAAGACGACTAAAGGTAATAATGCACTTATAACATCTGTTATAGCATGTCGTGTCCGACATACATACATGCCACTCTGCCTCACTCACATTAATTCATAAATCAGGACTTTACACAGAATTAGCGAATAACAATAATACCTTAGAATAATAACGTATAGAAGGTAAGTTCACGCACAAAAAGTGAGGCATTTCAATTGGAGCCTAATGGAGCTTACGCCGGAACCGTTCCGTAATGTACAAGTCATTGTACTGCACGTACGTACGCAACTCTTAAAAAATAACTTGATCATTATGACGGTTTGCGCATTCAAATGGTGGAACAAAACATTTGAAAAACATTAAAAAGATTTTTAATATAACTTTTAAAAGTATTTTGATGATTTATGTTAATAAAAACAAAATTTGATTTCATAATTTGTATAGTGGTGTGCGTGTGTACGTGTGTAATCGCTTGCATGCATGTAGTATTGTTTGCTTCAAAGGGCATAGCCGGATAAGCAGGTCGAATCGGCCCCAGCCGAGTTTTCTGTCGGCACTATGGGGATCAATTTGGTCCCAAAGGAAAATAATTCAGTCAAAATTTCAGCTCTTAATCTTAAGCAGTTTTCGCGAAATTGAAAAATAACATATTTTTTTTGTTTTGTTTTTTTTTAATAGTAAAATTAAAAAATTTTTTTTGCTGATTTTTTTCCAAATACTTAAGCTGTGAAAAAAAAATTTTTTATGATTCCCAGACTGAAAGCCGATTTTTAAAATAAAAAACAAAATTACAATTATTTCTTTTTATGCTTATTTTAAAACATGCAATCGCCAAATTTGGAGAGAATACGTTATCTTTGCATCTCTGTATTCAGGAATTTTTAAAATTTTTTTGGTTTGGTGCAACGTTATGAAAAAAATATTTTATAAATCAAATCAAGAGAAACAAATTTTTTGCGTGGTGATGGAGTAAGAATACAATTTACCATCCCCTATTTTGCCCATGGGTGTCGAAAAAGACGACTAAGGGATTTTATAGGCAGATAACATCTGTGCAAGAGAAGGAAAACTAGAATTAAAACCTTATATGGTATAAGGTTTTAATTCTAGTTTTCCTTCTCCAACACGTCTGACCAGCATGGTATATAAGGTCGATTTTCCTCCTATTGTAAAGGAGTCTCAAGCTCAGCAGTAGGACGTATATGAGCTAAGGTGATGATGATTAATAAAAAAATTAAAATAATTTTCAATCATTTATTTTAAAATACACGCTTATTTGTAATTAATTACAATAAAACTTAATAATTCTAAAATCATAACATTGGCATAGACAACAATGTAGGCTGCCAATAACATTGAAATAAACTGGCAACCCCTTTTCATTTCACCTGTGTTACAAGTGAAAAAAATTCGCAAAGGGCCTATTAGACCTCCCTGCAACAATAGATGAATAAAGCCCTATTATCGATGGCAAAAAAAAAATTGCAAAGTGCCGACACAATTCGATTGTCATTTTGGTCGTAAAAATTGATGGACATCCTTAAACAGTATTTAAAATGCCGACTCAGTTCGGCTGCCTTCGTATATCTTCGGATCTTTTCGGATATCAATGCCTGGCGCATGGCGTTTGTGATTTGAACCTTTTGAAGTCCACTGATTTACTTTATGAACATATTTTAATGTTAAGATTAAACAAAATACGTTTCGTTGTAGTATACAATTATTACAATTAGCGGTTACAAATTTAAGAATCCCTCTAAGTATTAGAGGATCGTTCTGCACGTTAATATAAATCAAGGCAATAGACAATAGTTAATTATGTTTTTACTCCGTTACAACAATCAGAATAGGTCATGCACATTAGGTTGATTAAAGTCCAACACTAGCTTTTTTAGAATTTACATACATTTTGTTAATAATAATTAGTATCTAAGTAAACAAGAAAAGCGCGGGCCCTTATGTCAAATTACAGTTATAAAAAAACTAATGGTTCTTCTTGTCCTTTTTTCTTCTTTGTCTTACTAATACGAGCTATTTTTGCCAGTGTCGAGTTAAATTTTTTTTTCGAATTATCAGTTTCTTCAAATTAGTAATTGTTCGTAAGTCAAGTTATCGCCTTCAACAGTGTTACTTGCATTATTAAAGGTATCTTTTGAGAATTTTGGCGCCAACAAAAAGATATGTCAAGCACTTTTTTATCATTTGTGCTATACCTCAGCAGTTCTGCCGCCATATATTACATAAAATGCCATTAAAACTATAATATACGTAAACTAAGATATTGAATATAATCATCATTTCAGCTCATATACGTCCCACTGTCGGGCTCGAGCCTCCTCCATTTCAGCTCATATACGTCCCACTGTCGGGCTCGAGCCTCCTCCATTTCAGCTCATATACGTCCCACTATCGGGCTCGAGCCTCCTCCAGATATTGAATATAATACAAGAACACAATTTGACACTTCCATATTCCCGCCAAAAGTTCCCAAAAGAATGTCTATTCCTTCTCAATTAAATATCGTTCCGAAATCATTAATAACAAGTCTTTTAGCACAGTAGTTTATTAAGTTTTGTTCTATTTAACGGCCATCTTTTTTTTATTCTTCATTATTTATATTCCTTGACATTTATTGTTTGTTAGTGATCTTTTTGTTAGCCTCCTTTATTTTTATGAGGCGTGAAGTTTCTTTGTGGTACCCCATGTGTTTATGGTTTTGCTCTGTGGTAAAGCTCATGATGAAGTTTTGTTAAGATTTCTGAACTAATTAAAGTGAGTTTAGTACGTTGTAAAAACTGATTGTTGGTATATTGATTTGGTTATTTTAATTATTAGGTTGGTAATCATTTCTAACATTTACACGAGTATTATATATGTATCCGTATGGTGACGGAGTAACAATACAATTCATCACTCCCTCTCTTACTCGCGGGTGTCGTAGAAGACGATTAAGAGATTAAATATGCCTATAACATCTATGCAAGAGAAGGGAAACTGTAAATAAAATGCTATACCAACGCATTTGACCAGCTTGGTATAGAAGGCAAATTTCGCTCCTGTTGTGGAGGAGGCTCGAGCGCTGGGCTCAGACACATAGGAGCTGAAATGATGAATGATTGAGTCTTATTCGTCTTCAGAATAAAAAAAACAGTAATCAAAATCAAAAAAGTTTCATTCATTAGAAAAATATGGCGTTCCAAACAAATAGCCTGTGGAGTGAGTGTTACAAATTGCAACTTACAATAAGAGAATAATTGTTTATAAGAATTACTTATTCATGATTTCTGTGAAGATTTAACTTCTTTTAAAGTTTCATTTTTCTCTTTAATAAAGATGAAGAACTCTTCACAGGATAGCTGTAGATTGAACTGGATGAGTAATTCTGCTTTTATTAAATTTACGGAGCATTTATTTCTGGCATCTGAGCATTTTAAATTCATCTGGAAAAAATGCGTTCAGGAAAGCAGTTTGATGTTGGGATACTTAATATGAAAGACACTAAACATATTCCTGGTATCTTTTTTTGTAAACTTTTGAAAGAGCTGTTGCAATTTCTGTGCGGTGGTGGCAGTGGTGTCTTTGCAATTGCCTACTAATACGTCCAAGGATGATTTTAATAAGTTAAATTCTTCATATAAGTTATTTACCAAAATATTGTCTGTCAATTTTATTAAAGATACAGCATTTTCAATTATGTCAAAAATTAACTTCACTTTCCAGGTTTATGAATTTAAGTCTAGAAAAAATATTTTCATCTGAAAAATTATAACGTTTGTGCGTATAGATAGGCCAGTACACACTTGTCTATGCCACCCACCTACGCTTCCTCAGCACACTGAGTATATGGTTGAGTTATCTCCGAAAAGCGGCACTGAGCCTGTCCTGGGCGGGACATTTAATTTTGATTTAAAAATCGGGACGTCCCGCCAGAGTCGGGAGGTCTGGCAACGCTGGTATTATGGTACATATGGTTAATGGTTGGTAATATGAAGCCGCAACCACATACCAAATTATTATATATACACTTTCATAAACATTATATGCATATTATATCCCTTAGTCGTCTTATACGACACTTATGAGTAAGACAGGGAGTGAATTATATTCTTACTCCGTCATCACATGAATATCTACAAAAACGAACATGGCAAAAGTAAAGGCTACTGAATTACAAATAAGCCTATTTTTGGATTAACACAATTTTTTTTAATCGCCTTTATGGGCAGGCTAATGTCTTTTCGACCATACTGTCTTGTCTTACGTAGCTAATAAATAATTTTCTTCACATATTACTTATCACTTCTTCATCTTGTATAGTATCTTATTAGTAGTCATTGTCCATCAGTAAGTTAAGTCGTTACCATTAATTAGACGCTGAAAACCTAATAAAACGATTCCTCTGGGAATTTCGGTTGAATATGAAAATACATGTAAACCACTCTTATTCATTCACCACACTTCAGTACCTTAACTGTATTATATTACATAAAATATCAGCAAAATTATTCAATATAATACTAAAAAAATGATTATAATAGAAGAGCTTAATATGACATTTACATTTTCGCGCCGAAACACCTGGATTAACACAAATTTATTTACTTCCACAGAGTAATATAATTCTTGCTCTGACTACAAACCCATCATGGGCTCCCATAATTCATGGACCATTGGTACGATATGTTTCTACCTTCACTGTCTCGCCTTGTAGTTTATCTTTTTAGTTACCTATTTACCTTGAGTCAGCCCTTGAGGGGAGTGTTTCGAAACCTCGAATCTTCGTTGTACTTACGTCGGGCTATCTGCGGTCTATCCAGCCGCGGTCTATTTAAAAGAAATGTTGATTATTTTCTGTAACATAAATCATAATCATTACAATTACCATCATATACGTCCTCTGCTAAGCTTCAGACTCCTCCACAACTGGGGGGAAATAGACCTACTTAAACCACGCTCGTCAAGCGAGTTAGTATAGAATTTTGTTTCAAGTTTTCTTTCGCTTGCATAGAGGTTATATGTCTTGCATATCTATACTAATATTATAAAGAGGAAAGATTTGTTTGTTTGTTTGTATTTGGCTCCGAAACTACTGGCCCGATTTCAAAAATTCTTTCACCAATCAAAAGCTATAATATCAGGGAATGACATAAGCTATATTTTATCCCGGTATTCCCACGGGAACAGGATCTATACAGGTAAGGTGACTGAAACCGCAGCGAACGAGGGCAGGTTGCTAGTATGAGATATTTTAATCCCTTAGTTGTTTTTTGCAACACCCACTAGCAAGAAAAAGGTGGTCAATTGTATTCTCACTCCGTCACCACACAGATAATAAATAAATATATTTGTAATGAATTTATTCAATCTCCAAATATTATTTTAATATATGTTAATAATTTTAAACAAATTCTATCTACGAATAGAAAAAAAATAGATCACCTTACTTTACGATTATAATAAGTATATCTATAGTCTATCTAATCTAAGAAGTGCATTTTGACAGGTGTCAAAGTAAGTTGTCTAGGTATGTGAACCAAATAATCGCTATCGAAAACATCCGATTTTAGTGAGAAATCGATATTGATTCTCTTTATTTAATAATCGGTTTATTTTTCTTCTCACAAAAATGAAATGGATAAATTAAATGCTAAATTAATACTAAATAAATTTAATTCTTTTAGCATAAAATCTATTCATCATATTTAGTAGGATTGGGTTAAGTAAAAACAAAAACTGGATTCGAAAACAGTTATTTATTCAGGTTCACTACTATTATTTGAAGTATCGTCGTCGCGAACAATACAATTTACAATTCAGCCATTGAAGGACAATGTAGAATCACGGTTTTGTTTCAATACGAATATTTTGAGAATTTAGTCTATTCGATTAATTATTTAATTCTAATATTTTTACCGATTTTTTGGATATTCGTGAATTGGAAGTGGTCAAGCACTACTGTTTAGAACGTCATGATGTGATAATGTAACATCGGTAATAACAACTACTGTTTTACATGTTGCTTCTATTTTAAATTGGTTTTACGAGTTTCAACATTAGATTATTGTACAAGAAAGTTACCCTCAACGTTAATTATATAAATAACTTAATAGTTCTTTAAAATTTAAGATTTATTGTTTGCGATCATGTGTATACGTTTGGCCAAAGTTATTGTGTATTAAAAAATGCGAAACGTCAAAATGCACATCTTAGATTAGATGAACTATAGTAAGTATGTGGATACTCAAATTACTAAAAGGAAAAATATTATAAGAAAAACAACCCTTTCCACGTAAAATAAATAAACAATAAAGTTATAATGCGCCCCGTTCCACGTTCCTATTACAATTTCTAGGAAACGAAATTTGAATTTCGAAGCCTTTTATTGTACAATAAATGAGCTTGAAGCCGCGCCATTAAAGAATAAATATTATTATATTATGACTTTAGTTTTGTATCTTATTAGAGTTTAATGAGTTCGAATGGCGCTTTGTTCACAATAAAAAGATTTAGAGCAACTTTTAATGTAATTATATACTAAACAAAGTGTGACTTTTATCGTTAGGGAGTTGACTTTTATTGTCACAAATTATTTGTTAAACAAATATTTGATGTCTGCCTAATAATGGAAGCGACATTTTGAAAATAATAAAAAGCAACCTGTTCTATCATTGATTTCTTTATACGCTAAATTATTTTTATAAGTAATTTCAATGTCTATTATACTACGTTAAAAGGCTGTATAATGACATATATATATACTTAACACGAAAACTGTTGAATTACTTATAAAAAAAGAAAACTTTTTAATCTGACAAGTTTATTCCTGCCATTTTGAACGTTAAATGTGACATAATTGCGCAAATTGACTATTTAGTACCGTCGGATATTTATTTAATGTCGACGTCGTTTAATGAAAAAAAATGTCTGTCATGATGGATGTAACAAGTTATTAAATACTTATGAACATTAAATTGAGTTATTTTTAGTGTATACATCGTTCATGCTTAGTTAGAGATTGCGCTATTGGCTTCCCGAACAGTCAAAAGTATTTTTTAAGTTTTTTTTTTTATTATTTTAATTGGTAAGTACGGAATTTGGCATTTCAGCCTATAAATATAGACATAGGTAATAGATATCCTACTCTATGTCTATTCCCATAAATGTATGATATTGAGACTGTAAAAAATAAATAGAAGAATGAAATATTTGTCATCGAAGGAAAAAAGTATGGATAGGCTTTCTTAGAAAACCTTTCTATTTATTTTTTGTTTCTTTTTCTTCAAATACCAATTGAAATATTACACTAATTAAATAAGCAGCTACAGGGTTTTATTTTGAGTTTAACTTTTCTTGCATTCATTTTATCTTGCTTATATTCTTTAGTCGTCTGTAGCAACACCAGACCTGTTGAAAATAGTGCATAAACTCCAAAAAAAAGTTGGATAGAGTATTCGAAGACGCCACCACAATGTCCCATTCATGAAAGAAAACATTAAACTTTGACGGTTTTCACAATAATATACATCCTTAGAATAATAACGTATAGAAGGAAAGTGTCAGTACTTCGAACTTTAATAATTTGAATCTAAAAATACTAATGGCGGGCAGACGATTAGGTACACACGTACAGGCAACCACTATACAAATTATGAAATCAAATTTTGTTTTTATTAACATAAATCGTCGAAATACTTTTAAAAGTAATGTTAAAAACCTTTTTATGTTTTTCAAATGTGTTGTGACACCATTTGAATGCACAAGCCGTCATAATTACCTATTTATTTTTTAAGAGTTGCGTACGTTCGTGCAGTGCAATGACTTGTACATTACGGGACTGTTCCGGCGTAGGCTCCATTAGGCTCCAATCGAAATGCCTCACTTTTTGTGCGTGGACTTACCTTCTATATGTTATTATTCTAAGTATACATAGTTCATCAGCATGGCGATTATGGCATTCGATATCTCCTCCTTAGAAAGGCTTATGGACGTCGAGAGAACAAAGACATAGCATCTATGCAAGAGAAGAAAAACTAGAAAACCCTATCAGCATGGTATAGTAAGGTCAATTTCCCTCCTATTGTGGAGGAGACTTGAGCACAACAGTGGGACGTAAATAAGCCGAGAAGTATGTAGATAATAATTCTTCTTTTGTAGTGAAATTATTCATTTAAGTCTCTTCATTCATCTCTTATGGCTCTCGTGAGAGTAAGCTATATTAGGGAGTAAAATAGGTTATATTTTATCCCGGTATTCCCACGAGAACGGGAACTACGCGGGTAAGCCGATTAGAACCGAAGCGAAGCGAGGGTGGGTTGCTAGTAATGTGTATATTCTGAATAGGATACGGTATAATAGAATACGGATGTTAGCTTGTATAAGATTATAAAAAAAAAATCTATAAAAAAAAACACAAAGCATTTTCTAAGAAAATATACAACGCTTTGGTATTTCCCAGCATAAAAATGTTATAATACGTATCTATTTATTTAATTATACATTTTGCCTGATTAGAAAATATTTTCCGTGTGGTGACGGAATAAGAATACAATCCACCACCCCCTTTCTTGCTCGTGGATGTCGTAAAAGATGATTAAGGCATTAAATACGCATCGGAATTGGAATGACTGCAAGCTGAAAAGATCCGGGAAGAAACTTCAAAGGCTCATCTGTTTTAAAATTAAGTAGATACTTCTTTCAGAAGTCCGTCCTCCTCGTGGGAGGGACGTCGGTCGATGGGAGGGTACTCCTCAAGTAGTATTCCGTCGGGCCGACCACTTATGTCAAGACACCGTGTTTCGGTGGTCGGCCCAACGACGAAGGCGACGTGTCACGGGTGGGCTACGGGTGTGCGTGCTTACGCCCCTCTGTCGCCCCGGACGGAGTGTTGCGAGGAGTGCGTCGACCATAACCCACCCCACAAAAAAAGGTGCTTCTTTTAAATGAAAAAAAAAAAACATATTTGCCATATATAACACAAAAGATGTTTTTTTTTTAGCGGTGGTCTATGACCGGCTACGTCCGGGGCGACAGTAAGGCGGCGTGCGGTCCCATAACCCACCCGTAGCACGTCGCCTTCATCGTTGAGCCGACCGAGTTCCTTGTCATCAGTGGTTGGCCCGACGGAATACCCTGAGGGAGTAAAGACAACGCCCTACACTAAGGATAAAATCCTTGTATTGCGGGGGACTTTTCAAACATATAATTAACAGACACAAATTATATCCACACTCAGAACAATTAGGTATTTGTGGATCGCACAAAGTGTTGTCCCGCGTCCAATAGCGGATATGATCATCACCATTCGCATAGGACATAGGCCTCTTTAATAAATGAGGAGATAGTTTCATAATTACTACGCTTTTTTTGGGGTTGGGCTACGGTCAGCGCATCCGTCGCCCAGCTCCGTCCGGGGCGACAGAGGGGCGGCGCGTGGCCCCGTAACCCACCCATAATACATCGCCTTCGTCGTTGGGTCGACCACCGGTGCAGATTGACTTGTTGTCAGTAGTCGGCCCGACGGAATACCCCTGAAGAGTACCCTCTCCTATAATTACTACGTTTATCAGGCAATCTGGCTATTAAGGTATTATATTTCTCAGGATAAAGCTGCTGTCCACTATCCTGGTACCTTTAGCCAATTATTATGACTCCTACAGGTACCTAAGTAAGGATTAAGGACATTTGCATTCTTATACAGTCGCTACATGAATTAGTCTCAGCTACTACATGTCTTACTTCTGGGCTCGTGTCTCCGCCCTATAGGAGTGAAATTGACTTACTATACTATGCTGGTCAAACATGTTGGCATTAGGGATTTACTTCGAGTTTTCTTTCTCTTACATAGACGTGATAAAGAGAAGGAAACCTCGAAATAAAAACCAATATCAACACGTCTGACCAATGTGTTGTACTAGGTCAATTTCACTCATATAGTGGAGAAGGTTCTAGCCCAATAGTGGGACGTAGATGATCTGAATTGATGATGGTGATGGCATAGATGTTATATGCATATTTAATTAACTAGCAACCTGTTCTCGCTTCGCTTTGGTTTCAGTCGCTTTACCCGCGTAGTTCCCGTTCCCATCGGAAAACCGAGATAAAATATTGCCCAGATTACTCCTTGATATTACAGCTTTCCATTGGTGAAAGAATTTTTGAAATTGGTTCAATAGTTTCGGAGCCTATTCAATACAAACAATTTTTTTTTTTTTTTTTTTTTTTTATTGCCAACGGTGGCAAACGAGCAAGCAGCACACCTGATGGTAAGTGAAACTGCTGCACATGGACCATTGCAATACCAGCGGCACAGCCAGGCCGCTGCCTACCGTGAAGGAAATACTCTTCTTAAACCTCGTTTAAAGAAGGACATGTCATAGCGCTCGGGAAACACAGCAGCAGGTAGTTCATTCCAGAGCTTGCACGTACGTGGGAGAAATGATCGCTGAAAACGTACAGTTGAAGACCATAACGTTTCCAGGTGAAATGGATGAACCCTGCTGCGATGTCGAGTGGTACGTTGGTAGAATGGTGACGGTGGTACCAAGTCAAACAGTTCCTCGGAGCACTCCCCGTGAAAGAGTCGGTAGAGTACACAGAGTGACCCAAAGTCTCTCCGCTGCTCCAGCGACACCAATCTGTCCGTAAGATTGGGATCCCCGACGATTCGAACAGCCCGTCTTTGCAGGGAGTCAAGTGGGTCTAGCTGATATTTGGGCGCACCTGCCCAGAGATGTGAGCAGTACTCCACATGAGGACGAACTTGTGCTTTGTATAGCACAAGACGCTGTCTCGGTGTGAAGTACCGCCTGGCTCTGTTCAGGACGCCCAACTTTTTGCTTGCCAATTTGGCTTTGTCCTCCAAATGACTCCCAAACTGGACTTTGCTCGATATTTTGACGCCGAGAATCCCAATACTCTCAGAAATTGGAAGAGTTACAACAAGTAAAATCTTTCCTCTTTATAATATTACTAGCAGCCTGGCCTCGCTTTGCTTCGGTTTCAGCCACCTTACTCCCGCAGTTCCCGTGGGAATACCGGGATAAAAATATAACCTATGTTACTCCCTGATATTACAGCTTGCCATTGGTGAAAGAATTTTTGAAATCAGTTCTGTGGTTTAAGCGTGAAAGCGTAACAAACAAATAAACACACAAACAAACTTACTTTCGCATTTATAATATTAGTAAGGATAGTATAAATTAATCGTTTAATACAATATCCACTCGCAAGAGAGAGGCTGGCGAATTTTATTCTTTCTCCATCACCACACGGAAAATTTTTACTCAGCGTAAGGCTAACCAGGCTTTAAACTACCCCTATCAGTGCCTGTGTTAATAATGAAACTGTTAATATAATGTCACAATACTGACATTCATTTGACATAAAGAACCCTTACAGAACATTTCTATTCAAGCTAATAAATAAAGTAATTTATGACGTGAATTTAATTGGTCATTATGAATTACTAAGTAGTTATGAATTTCAAATAGTTTATATAATTTTGTTTCTTATTAAACATGGTAATGATTATTTTCTGTTTGTTGACGGATTAAGAATACAATTTACCACTCCCTGTTTTGCCCGTGGATGTCGTAAAAGATGACTAAGGGATATAATATGCATATAACATATATTTCATCATCAATTTCTACCCCATTCAAGAAGACGCTGGAGACCAGCATTGGCCGTGTATGAGCTGCAATAAATGAAAAGATAATTTCTGATTTTTAGGGTTCCGAACCCAAAGGGTAAAACTGAATAGAGTCCCCTATTTTTAGACTTCGCTGTCCGGCTGTCACCAGGCTGTATCTCAAGAACGGTGATAGCTAGACAGTTGAAATTTTCACAGATGATGTATTTCCATTGCCGCTATAACAACAATTACTAAAAATAAAATAAATATTTAAAGGGGGCTCCCATACAACAAACTTGATTTTTTTATCGTTTCTTGGTCGATACTAATAACGGTGACAGGTAGACGCTTTAACTATTCACAGAATATTTAGTTGTATTACATAACGATACGGAACCCTTAACCCGATCGTGACTCAGAGTCGCACTTAGCCGGTTTTATAATGCGATTATTGTAAATTTGAAATGAAAATATTTTTGCGACTTTTATCGCGTTTGTATTTATACATTACAGATATTTACTTAATTATTTATTTACAGATATTTTTATTAACCCAACTACAGTAGTTATTAAATTTTGACCCACATTTTTGATACAATTTTAATGTCAATACAAAAACAGAATTAATCTAAGTAGGTATATATATGAAAAAATATTTTGTTGTCGAGTTATTTCTCAACATTAAATTTATAGAAATGATTATATTATCTTTCATGTGGTGACTGAGTAAGAAATTAACTTACCGTACTACGCTGGTCAGGCGTAATTGGTATAGGGTTTTATTTCAACGTTTGCCATTTCTTATTTTAATGGTTTGTGATGTTTACGCGAGAATGACACATTGTAAATAAAATTAAGGATTTTATCAAGTTCGTATTTAATTTTTGATTGCACGACGTTTCAAATACTTTACAGCGTTCATGGTCACGGGCGGACTAAGATGTCTCAAGTCCAATAAGTCATCGTTATTACAAAAATTTATAATTATCAACCCGATACAGAAAATTTGTTATTATATTACCATTAATTTTGATAAAATTATTACTATTTTTATTAAACTAGCAGCACTCTGTGGTTTCACCCGCAGTTCCTCTTTCCGTAAGAAAATCGGGATAAATTATATCTTATGTGTTATTCTGATATGTAAGCTATATTATTGTGAAGTTTCATTAAATCCATTCAGTAGTTTTTGCGTGAAAGAGCAACAAACATCTTCACATCCTCACATACTCACAAACGTTCGCGTTTATAATATTAGTAGGATTATACCTATACCAAACTATTTGACCAGCGTGGTATAGTAGGTCAATATCCCTCCCATTGTGGAGGAGGCTAGGGCCCAGCAGTAGGACGTATAAGAGCCGAGACGAATGCTGTGCTGTATTTTTTTTTATTGCCTACGATGGCAAACGATCAAACAGTACACCTGATGGTAAGTGTTGCTGTTGCTCATGGACCTTTGCAGAGCCGCTGCCTACCGCGAAGAACCTGAAGGGAGTGTGAATGCGTCCAATGAGTATCGGTGATACTAAAAGCATCACTAAAACCCAACACTCAAACATCTTCGGAAAGTTGAGCTCCCGGCTCTCTCGGTCACCGAATGAAGCGCAGCATCAAATTGCTACTACTCGGACGTCGATTTTCTGCGAGAATGTGGTACTACCTTGAATGGACCGGCCCGGGGCTGTAGACAGACAATTGTCAATAGTGTGGTCCTTCTATTGTAACTGATCGGTTCATTCCTGCTTAACTAACAGGAATGAATCCTAACTGGGTGATGTAGGTTGTAATTAAATCCTATAACAATGTACATAAGTCATAATTATTATCATTACCTTGCTATTATCCCAATTATTTCATAATCATCATAGCTCATCATCATCAGCTAGGCTCGAGACTCCTTCACAATGGGTGGGAATTTGACATTACTATACCATGCTGGTTAGACATGTTTGTATAGGGTTTTGTTTCGAGTTTTACTTCTCTTGCATATCTATTAGGTATACGCATATTACATTCCTTAGTAGTTATTTACGACATTCACGGGCAAGATAGGGAGTGGTGAATTGTGTTCTTACTCAGTCACCACACGAAACCAATTATTTAGAGTTGATTCAATATATAGTCTTTTTTCATAAAACACTAGCTGGCCCGGTGAACTTCGTACCGCCATAATTTTTTTCGTAAATATATTTTCTAAATTGCCGAAAATATAGTCTCTAATGGAAGAACCTTTACAGCTTTGGCGGGGAAGATTCAATCGTATTGGTAGCGGTATTGTTAATGATGATTCAAAGAGAATACAAATTACTTAAATTATTGATTTCTGCCAAATTATAATTATCAAATTTTCAACTATACTTCTTCTTCTTCTTATTTAATGGCAATGAGCTACAATAATGAGCTATTGGTGCCAGTGTCGAGTATTATATATTAGTTATTCACGTCTTTAAGTCTTCGTCTTTCAGTCAGTCATTAGCATAATTTGGTACTGATAATCAAGTCATGCCTTCTCTGGGAATTTTGGCAGAATGTCAAAATGCACGCAATTCACTATTATATCATATTCACTACAATTCAGAATTTTATCCGCATTATATTACATAAAATATCAGCAAAATTATTCAATATAACACTGTAAAACACTAAAATAATGAAAAAAATATAAAAGCGCTACATGACATTTTGACATTCGCGTCAAAAATTCAACTATACTTAACTATAGACAAAATTACGTTTAGCTGTCATTTGCGATTTGTTATTACATATCAAATGCGTTTTTTTTATTCTACGTTTCTTCATAGTGACTTGTATTCTCTTTGACATTTTATGTCACGTCCCACGGGAGCGCGATTGAACAAGATAAAAGGGTTATTGGCGATATCTTGTAAACACCTTATAAAAAAAACGGGGTAAAAATCATCCTATGTCTGTCTCCTGGTTCTAAGCTACCTCCCCACCAATTTTCAGCCAAATCGGTGCAGCGATTCTTGAGTTATAAATAGTGTAACTAACACTTTTTTTTTTGTGTTTGACTCAGTTGTTAGCCTCAGATGGCTGTGACAACTTTACCCGGACTGGTGGGTGAACGCTGAGGGCTCTCAACCCGTGTGTAACTAACACGACTTCCTTTTATATATACCTATACTAGCCGACCCGGCAAACTTCGTACCGCCATAATTTTTTTCGTAAATATATTTTCTAAATTTCCGAAAATATAGTCTGTCTATAGCTGTCATTTGCGTTTTGTTATTACATGATAGATGCGTTTTTATTATACCACGTTTTATAGTGACTCGTATTCTCTTTGACGTTTTATGTCAAGTCCCACGGGAACCCGGTCGAGCGGGATAAAAACTATCCTATGCCCGTCTCCTGGTCCTAAGCTACCTCCCTGCCAATTTTTAGGTAAATCGGTACAGCCTTTCTTGAGTTATAAATAGTGTAACTAACACGACTTTCTTTTATATATATCTTATCTTAATATATATAAATTACGTGTCACGTTGTTTGTCCGCGATGGACTGCTAAACTACTTAACCGATTTTAATCAAATTTGCACACCGTGTGCAGTTTGATCCAACTTGAAAGATAGGATAGCTTACATCTTAATTTATAGTCGCAATACCTATTATTTTATTACAAATTATTTGTATTACCTATATATACCTATTATTTGACATTCATAATTATCTGTTAACTCCAAACGATTTTAACAGATGGCGATATCTGTTGCCTAGATGGAGTAATTAATTAATAGATGGCGCTGCTATGTCAAACCTACAAACGTGTCATATACGATTTTAACTTGCTTTTTTACATAGATGCCATTTGTAAAAAAATATGACGACCTCCATGACAGATGTTCTCCTACAGTTCCACTAAAATAGTTTAATAAAATATAATATAACAAAAACATTAGCCATAGCAACGCATGGCCGGGTCTGCTAGTAGATATATAGATATTGCAATATTTATTAGCAATAATTATATTGACTGGTCGCCTGCCTGACGGGAAAAGCTCCTTGTAAATGCAAAAGTTGACCGATCGGCATCAGATAGAGTTTCCCAAATCTTACTTTGCTTTTACGACACCTACGAGCAATATAAAGTTTGGTAGTATTCGTAGTTGCTACCACATAGCAAGTTGTCTATAGGGGAGAGTGTGTATGAAGGAGCCAGGTTTTGAAAGAGCCGATGTGATTTTTTATAACTTACCGAAATTCTACCCATATTTCATTTTACTCTTTATATGACAACATTGGATAACTGTCACCCACAAAAATTTGACAGTTGAACTAAAACAAATGGCGTCGCAGGACTATTACAAAAATTGAGGAGGTAAAAAGTAAGTTTTTTGTGTTTACATATTATTCTTTTTTTAAAATAAGTATTGCATAGATCGACGAAAGGATATGCCGTATTGTTATGTATATATTTGCCTTTCTTTTGCACAAATAATGATAAACCGGCGTTGCATTGTAATAACTTTAATTTAAGGTTGAATTTTTAAAGACGCAATGTTTTGGTACTTTACCAGTTGTCTGTGCTTTGAAAGAGCCGGCTCTTTCATGACACGAAAATTGGTTCATTCAATATATTACTTAGTCATAGTTTCTTATTTTTTAATTTAATATGATTATTATCTTACTGATTACAAAAACATGTCTTCGCAAACAGAAGAAGATAAAAATTATTGTGTTGTATGTAATGAACACTATGTTCACACAGGAGACTGGTACCAGTGCCATGACATTTATAATTATAGTAGTTACTAAAAAAATATAGTTTTATTTAGAAACAAAACGTTTAAAATCCATTTTTTTATACTTTTTAAAACTGGCTCTTTCATACACACTCTCCCCTACTAATATTATAAAGATTAAAGATTTGTGTGTTTGTATTGAATAGGCTCCGAAACTACTGGACAAATTTCAAAAATTCTTTCACCAATGGAAACCTATAATATCAGGGAGTAACATAGGCTATATTTTATCCTGGTATTCCCACGGGAACGGGAACTACGCGGATAAGGCGACTGAAACCGAAGCCAAGGGAGGGCGAGTTGCTAGTTGTAAATAATTTTAAATTATTGCAATTAACACCCCCTATAACTTTGTAGAGTACACTTGTTTTATGTTGCTACTACTCTAATTTAGGAAAATAACACAGAGCTCTCTCTCTGAACTACTGACAGAAGTGAAAACTTAAAACTAAGAACAAACAGTTGTTACATTTAGATATAAAAAATAATTGTTTGATCTTAAATTAAAATTTTAAAATTAAAACTTTTTACTTTTATCTGGTTTTGATCTGGTATCGGTCACAGATATGACGGTGACATTGACATATCTACAGATATAGTGTTAGCGTTAACACAGCGTGACCACTTCGGTGACGATTTACATGAAGAGACTTTTGACGCGAACGTCAAAATGTCATGTAACGCTTTTATATTTTTGTGATTATTTTAGTGTTTTACTGTGTTATATTAAATAATTTTGCTGATATTTTATGTATTCCATCCATCCATCAGCCTACAGACGACCACTGCTGGACATAGGCCACCCCACGAGAATGCCACGCAGAACGGTCCTGCGCCACTTGCATCCAACGGTTCCCTGTGACTTTGAGAATGTCGTCAGTCCACCTAGTGGGAGGTCGTCCTACGCTGCGCCGTCCGGTTCATGGTCGCCACTCAAGAACCTTTCTTCCCCAACGGTTGTCGGTTCGTCGAGCGATGTGGCCTGCCCATTGCCATTTCAACGTGCTAATTCTGCGGACTATGTCAGTTAGACCCGTTCTTCTACGGATTTCCGTGTTTCGGATTTTATCACGTAGTGAAATACCGAGCATAGCCCTCTCCATAGCACGTTGAGCGACTTTGAGTGGTTATAAAACTTTGTTTTCAGACACTGCGGCATATTGGAGGAGAAGATCCTCTTAAGTTTCCCGAACCCTTTCGAATTTTATGTAATATAATGTCGATAAAATGCTGAACTGTAGTGAATACGATATACCTACCTAATAGCGAATTGCGTGCATTTTCACATTCTGCCAAAATTCCCAGAAATGATTTGGTCATCAGCTCCAAATTATTGCAGAGGACTGATTAATAGACGAAGACTAAAGACGTGAATAATCGATACAATAACTCGACACTGGCACCAATAACTGATATTATTGTAGCTCATTGCCATTAAACAAAAAGAAGAAGACACATGAATCCCATTCAAACCACCACCCAAAACTGCCTATAAAAATTTTCAGTTCAAAAAAAATAATGAACTATGTAGGTATTCTATTTATTTTTTGCAATTATTGAAAATTCGTTGTGTGAATATTTCTGGCAAAAATATTCCTAATGTAGATTTTTTTTCATTAATTCTTACAGACAAGTTCTAAGACATTGCGAAAAATTAGTTAAATCAAAGAGGTTGTTGTAATAAAATTCATTAGATTAAGATTACACTGCTACAGTGTAATCATAGCATTACCTATCTAGCCTCATAAATGGGAGGTTCGAACCCATCACCTGTGGGTTCGAACCTCCTCCACAACAGAAGGGCAATCGACCTACTTACTATACCATGCTGTTCCTCCTGGTTGGTAAGTAGGTATAGGATTTTATTTTGGGTTTCCCTCCTGCACGGATGCCATATGCAAATTATATCCCTTAGTCGTCTTTTAGTACACGCACGGGCAAGATCGGGGGTGATGAGTTGTATTCTTACTCCGTCACTCGGAAGAATTAAATAGTAGGTATTACTATTAATATACTGTAGTATATAATAGTATTGAAATTAATAGTATCTATCTTAAAAATAATTAACCCTATAAATAAAAAAAAAATATTTATCACCTATATCTTACGTTAAAATAGGAAGCTATTTAGCACAAAACCGAGTTGTCAATCTGTGTACATAGATAAAAAAAACATTGCAGATTACAAAAGCACTCAAGTACTATATCGTCTTTGACGGAAGGTTCATAGACAAAACACAAACACTCACTTTGGACAAAAAAATAGACGCACTTAAAAAAAAACTCCTTACGGCTTAAGTCTGGATTGATAGAAGCAACTTTTCTGTCTGCACATATCCATGGGCACGCTGGGCGTGGCCTCCAGAACAGGTTACCAAAGCACAGAGCACCGTCAAAAAATATCCATAAAAAACATATAATAGTAATCCTGGCGCCGGCTATCGATCTTGCAGTGCCAACCCGAAGCCCGTGCACGTACAGACAAAAAAAATCGCACCAGAATCCCCAACCAATCATAAAATAGCTCCACCTTTGTAAATTGCCGCCTCAAAATAAGCCACACCCCTCATGCGATTGTAGCGCCATTCGTTCTATACAAGTGAACGTTTTAAGAACTAATTAGAGAGGGACAGCACGAGGCTGGGCCGTTCGTTTCTCGCACAATTTCCCCCAACCGATCATTAAGTGCTTAAATTCAACAGGAGTTGGTTGTGTCGGATTTCTTCGGAGGGGTACGCTATTAAAATATCCACAAACATTATCTTTAATTGGACAGAGTTTTGTGCTTGTGTGCGTTGGTGAGCTGTTTTTTTTTACAAGCTAGTGACGATTCGGTTTTTTAGAAACTTGATGACTGTTATCATTTGTGTTTAGTGTGCCGTGATCGGCTGTGATATTCTTTCCTGTAACTGCGAAATGACTCGGTACGGAACGTGTTGTGATTAAAAATGACATCGGTGACATAAAGCGCGAAAATTTTCGAAATCAACTGTCAAACGAAATTTTTTAAATTGGTAAAATGATGCCACGTGCTCCCATAATTGCTGAATCGTAATGCATGGATCGCTAATTGATAGGCAATTATCTTTCTGTCCTTTTCTTTCTAATAGTTGGTTTTAATAAATTTTGATTGCTACACCTCATCAACTATAGTGTTGTTTGATTAATTTCGAATTCTTAAAAAAGCGATCCACTAATTCTAAATTCAAATTCGACGAATAATAGTTTTTAATAGTGAAAGCCAGTACTCGGAAAAGACAAGTGCTTAAAACAGATAAAAAAAAACTTAAAAAGAATTTTGTGTGACTTCTGTGGTGTTTACCCAAAAGTATTGTGAAAAAGTGATGCTGTGTTCGTCTACTTGATTATCCCCTAAAAAACCGTGAGTATTATACTTCTTTATACTTTTCATATAAATTTATAGAAAATATATCGAAAAAGACAAATTGCTTATATAGGTTATACTTAGCAAGCAAGATAGTACCCATAGAACACTGTACAGATTAAAAAACACACCGAAATACATATGTAAAGAACACAAAAATACAAAATTATTTCGTATATGTTTTTAAAACATAATAAAAATAATATTCCAATTTAGGCCTAACAAGAGTCTTATTGGCAAAGTATAAATTCTAATAGGAAATTTAAAAATAACATAACATTGGCTTATAATAGAGACCGAAAAGTGTTAAATTTATGGTCTTCATTTATTATCTGTAATATGTCATCCATATTTAATGATGACGTATTTAATGATGAAAAAAGTTATGAAATCTACGTACCTACTTATTTAAAAAAAATGTGGAAATACCAAGTGGCATAAGCCTAGAATTATACCTTGCAATGTTATTTTGTATCACATAAAGAAAACTCAAACTGAAAAAATAAACTATAGGTAGAGTAAAAAAGAAAAAAAATAAGATATATATAACTGTCTAATCTAAAATCAGAAATAAAAATAATTTGCATTAAGACAAAAATTACCCTAAGTATCCATGCTGAAAATTCATAGTTTCTTAGATGTCCTGGCTGTGTAAACTTTTTTTGCATAGACAATCCCTTTTTTGGAACACTGATACCTATTATGGCGCGAAGGACTTCAGTCCAAATTTGCATTTTGTTTTATTTTTTATTCAACATAACATACTTAAGTATGCGGCTGGGGCATTTTAAAGTTCGGGCAGATGGCTCAAATTAAGTAAATTTGTTATACGGTTTTGTAAAATATCTATTTCTGATAATTATTAATATATGTTGCCGGAAATTTGTGATCAGTCAGTCAACAGTAGCCAATGTTAGGCTGATAAACTTAATGCCAGTTCTTTAAAAAATATATTTTAATAAATCTAAAAACAATAGCTTCGTTGAATTTTCTAGGGCTCAATGCTAAAAATAATAGTTGTTTTGCCCAATTCTCAAATACAACAGCTATATAGAAGTGATCAAAGAGAAAATGGTCTTCTATTAGGTATACTGACGTCTTGAATAAAAGCCGTAAAAACTTGATAGCGGGCAGTACAGTACTTTTTATTAAAAAAAAAATTCAATAAAGTGCTTTATTTTCTCTATTTTTTCGGTTTTAAATTTAGTACAATTCATTTCACCCAAATAAGTCACCATTGGATTCAGACTTCCCCCATAATGGGAGGGAATTTGACCTACTATATCCTGGTCAGACATTGGAATAGGGTTTTTATCGAGTTTTCCTTCCTTTGCATCTGAACCTCGGTTCAGCCAAGAGAGGGGATTAATAGTATTCCTACTCCATAACCAAACAGATAAAGTTCAATATAATCATGTTGTATAATTCATTCGTCATTCATTGGGTCACTCTGTGTACTCTACCGGCTCTTTCATGGGGAGTACTCTGAGGAACTGTTTGACTTGGTACCACCGTCACCATTTTATCAACGTACCACTAGACACCGCAGCAGAGTTCATCCATTTCAAAGCAAAGGTCCATGTGAGGCAGTATCACTTCAGGTGTGTTGCTTGCTCGTTTGCACTCGACAATAAAAAAAAATCTGATATCTATGCTCCTTGACAGTCTCTCTAAGCAAGCACCTTTTACGGTTCCGTTTCACCTTTCAAATAGGTATATCAATCTTAGTTTAATCTTAGCTTAAGTTTTTCAAGTTACGCAAAAATAAGGAATTAATCTATCGATTTAAAAAAATCGAATTACTCTAAATTCCATGCAGGCCAACACTTTGTCCGATCCACAAATTGTTGTTCTGAGTCTGGCTGTAATTTGTGTCCGTTAATTATATTTGTAGTATATTAATATTTGTAGTCCTCCGTAACACAAGGATTATTTCATTAGTGCAGGGTCTCGTTAAAAAAAAACTTTCTTATTACTCTTCAGTTTTCTTAATTAGCGTATATATATTTTAAATAGAGCCAGCGCAATAAAATCCCTGTGATGACGGAGTAAGAATACAATTCTCTACCCACTCTTGCCCGTGGGTGTCGTAAAAGATGACTGAGCGATATTATACACTGAAAACATCTCTGCAAAAGAAACTCGAATTAAAACCTTATTAACACGTCTCAGATAATTAATTTGAATATTCAAAAATAATAACTGTTCGTTTATTGTTTAAGTTTTCACTCCTGTAGGTCTTCTAAACCGCTTTGTGTTCTCTTTTCACCCTATTCAAATTTAATGAGTGATTATTATGACGGTTATTTTCTGAAGCATTACAAAAATATCCGTTTGAAAGTGTTGTCACCGTTTTTATAGTTAAATCAGAATCTGGAACAGAATAGATTGTTGTATTCACTTTTGTATATTCATCTTCGTCATCATTTCAGCTCATATACGTCCCACTGTTGGGCTTGAGCCTCCTCCACAATGGGAGGGAAATTGACGTATTATACCACGCTGGAAGACGGGTTGTTATAGGGTTTTATATCGAGTTTTTTTTCTCTTGCATAAATGCCATCTGAAATAATCCTTTATCAGTCTTTTACGATACCCACGGGTTAGAAAGAGGGTGGTGAATTGTATTCTTACTCCATCACCACTCGGAATATGTACATTAGCTTTGAATTTGTGCATTCCTCATCATCATTTCAGCTCATATACGTCCCACTGTTGGGCTCGAGCCTCCTCCACAGTAGAAGGGAAATTGACCTTACTATACCATGCTGGTTGGACAGGTTGGTACAGGGTTTTATTTCGAATTTTCCTTCTCTTGTATAGATGTTATATGCGTATTATATCCCTTAGTCATTTTTACGACGTCCACGGACAAGATAGGGAGCGGTGAATTGTATTCTTATTCCGTCACCACTCGGAACTTTATACATTAGCTAACTAAATTTAGTTATAATGTTCGAGTAAGAATACAATTCATCACCCCCTTTCTTATCTGTGAAGACAAAGGAAACGCAAACACGTAACAATGCGTTAAAAGAATGAGAGCTGGAAATGGAAACCCTTTGTAAATAAAACTATTTTACGGATTTTATCGCGTTTGTATTTTTGATTCTTGATTGCCCGACGTTTCTAGCGCTTTACAGTGTTCATGGTCACAGGCGGACTAACATACTTGACGTCCAACAAGTCATCGTTATTACAGAGATTTTTATTTACCCTCTAAAGAAATTAGTTATTAAATGTTGACTCTTATTTTGTTACAAATTTATTGCCAGTATAAGAAATAAATGATTCTAAATGTAAAAATTATATTGTTTATGGATAGTAATTATTAAACATTAAATTTGTAATAATTATTATGACAATTTATTAATTTAAACCTAACAAATATTAGTCGGCCCGTGACCATGAACGATTTAATTGCTCAACACGTTGGACAATCAAAAATCAAATTCAAACACGATAAAATCCTTAAAATAGCTTTATTTACAATAAATAAAACTTTACATATGGTAAATAGATTCGTATTGCGGCTTCGTCTTTGTTGAGTATGACCTTTATAAGCACTATTGCAACAGACTTGCTTGTCAAGTAGATCGATTATTGCATATGATTTATTATATGGCAGGTGGTTAAGACATTTTCTGACGTTAACATTACTTATGCAAGGTATTCGTTGATTTCAGCTCTTATATGTGCCACTACTAGGTTAGAGACTCTTCCATAACAGGTGGGAAATGTGCTATTATACGCCGGTCAAACATGGTGGTATAGGAATAATGATTTCTGATGTTTACGCAAGTATTCATTTCGGCTCATATACGTCCTACTGCTAGGCTCGAGACTCCACCATAATAGGAGGGAAATTGACTAAACCAGGCTGGTCAGACAAGTTGGTATAGGGTTTGGTTTCGAGTTTTCCATCTCTTGTATAGATGTCCATAGATGTTTCATCCCTTAGTCGTTCTTTACTACAGCCACGGGTATGAAATCGATTGGTGAATTATATTTTTACTCGATTTCAAACTTTATTGCACTCCATAATGTATAAAAGGTCTTATCAACTAAATTATGTAACAATTATGGACTCTGCAGGGCACGGCAACAGTAGAAGAGAGAAACATTTGACACATACTCCGTCACCACACGGAAATTACGCGAGTACCTATTACATACGGACTATTACGGACCGGGCACATTTATGTGGTCACGGGCAGACTGCCTGTGTATGCTGTAAAGTATTCGAAACGTCGGGCAATCATAAATTAAATACAAACGCGATAAAATCTGTAAAGTAGTTTTATTTATATTGGTATAAGGTTTTATTTCGACTTGCTTAAATGTTATATGCATATTTAATTCCTTAGTCGTCTTTTACGACACCCATGGAGAAGAGAGGAGGGTGGTGAATTGTATTTGTATTTCGTCACAACATCTGCAAGGTATGCAGTTGTTTTATTGGTAAATAGAATATGTATTAGCACGGGCCTATGCCCGTGCCCGTCTGTCTATACAGAGAGTGGGTTTTAGATCGTTAAAAAAAGAATGAAATAATGCATATTTTTGTTGTTTTATTATATGGAAATCTAATTATAATTTAGCTACACCAGGGCACGAGGGCACCTCCATACGAGGGTATGTTTTATTTATGAGGACAATTGATTTTAAGTAAATTTTAATCCCATTTTTAGTATGGTAATGGAAAACAATACAATTCCAATAGATATATCAATCAATTAATTATTTATTTGCAAAAAAATATGGTGACAAATATGATCTTACAATAAATTTACCCAGCTTTTCCCTATTTCACCCATAAGGCAATCAAATTTTAGAAACATAAGAATATTAGAATAATAGAAATTTATGCATAAAAAAGAAGAATAAAACTATTCTTAATAATCCGAATAGTGATTTCTGATGTTTTCGTGAGTATTATATATTATAAATAAATCTATTTTTACGACTTTTATAGCGTTTGTATTTGTTTTTTTGATTGCCCTACGTTTCGCATACTTTTCAGCATATATCGTTCGGTGTTCATCAGTCCGCCTGTGATCATGAACGCTGAAAAGTGTTCAAAATGTCAAACAATCAAACAATCAAATATTATATACAAACGCGGTAATAATTGTAAAAATAATTTTATTTATAATTCGAAAAAAATAGAAATAAAAGTAATAGTAATCAGAAAAACAATGTTAAGAAAAATAATTATTGTATTTAGAATTTCTTATATGTATCTAAGTCTTTATTTCCATATCGTGGCGTAATAAAAATACAACAATTCTAGACTCCCTATCTTTCCCATGGATGTCTTAAAAGATAACTAAGAGATATACGCATATAACTCCGATGAAGGAGAAAGAAAACTCGAAATAAACCACTACCTATAGCAACCTGTCTGACCAGCATGGTAGATTTTATACGTATATTGTAATCACTTAGTCGTCTTTTACGACATCTACGGACAAGAGTTTCCGTGTGGTGACGGAGTAAGAATATAATTCATCACCCTATCAACCTTTTGATTAATTTAAATAATCCTAAAATTTGTTACGATTATTTAAATTAAATTAATCAAAGGTATAGAACTTGAGACATCACAGTTCTTTGTTTTACTCCAACAAAGATTCGCTATGCATTCTTTACAATATGACAAAAGAGTAACCCGCCCTCGATTCGCTTCGGTTTCAGTCGTCTTACCCGTGTAGTTCTCGTTCCCGTGGGAATACCGGCATAAAATATAGCCTATGTTACTCCCTGATATTATAGCTTTCCATTGGTGAAAGAATTTTTGAAATCGGTTCTGTGGTTTAAGCGTGGAAGCGTAACAAACAACCAAACTTACTTTCGCATTTATAATATTAGTAAGGATTCACTATCCTAATAATACACCCTAAAAATACAATTCACCTATCTATTCCTTTAATTAATTTAAGTATTCCTAAAATTAGTAAGGATTATTAAAATTAATCAAAGGTATAGAACTTGAGCCATCATAGTTCTTTGTTTTACACCATCAATGATTCGCAATGCATTCTTTACAATATAACAGAAATAAGATATAAATATTATATATAAATTTTGTTTTTTCCTCACCTAATATGGAAGAATATTTAATTCACTAAAATCACGTAAATACACGTCAATCAATACAGACTTAAAAAAAAAACAATTTTCTGTTCAATAATCAATGTAGTATTGATGGCGGCAATTATAGAAACACCGGTTTTTGAACGGAGAATCGATGATTAATTTATAAATTCACGCATATTTTCTAGGGAGTACCTATCTTTATATAAAGGTACCTCTTAGTATTTAAAACATTGATTTTATACATAACTAGCAGCGCCCTCTGGTTTTACCAGCATAGTTCCCCTTCCCGTGGTAATATTGGAATAAATTATAGCCTATGTGCTATTCTGATACGTAAGCTGTATTATTGTGAAATTTCATCAAAATCCATTAAGTAGTTTTTGCGTGAAAGAGCAACAAACATTCTCACATCCTCGCAAACTTGCGTCCTTACTAATATTATAAACGCGAAAGTTTGTATGTGAAGATGTTTGTTGCTTTTTCACGCAAAAATTACTGAATGGATTGTGATGAAACATCACAATAATATAGTTTACATATAAGAATAACACATATGATATTCCCACGGGAAGAGGAACTGCGGGTGAAACCGCAGGGCGCTGCTAGTTTATAATATTAGTTGGATTTATCATCCTATATGTCCCACCGTTGTATTCAAGCCTCTTCTGCGTTATCATCATCATCTCAACATAAAAGTCCCACTGTTGGGCTCGGCCTCCTCCATAATGGGAGTGAAATTGACTTACCGCGCTAGTCAAACATGTTGACCTAGAGTTTTATGTCAAGTTTTTCATCTCTTGCATAGATGCTATCCATATAACATATCCCTTACTCGTCTTTTACGACATCCGCGGGCAAGATAGGGAGTGGTGAATTGTATTCTAATTCTGTCACCACACGGCAACCTTCTCTACAAAGAAAGGTTGAAAAACAGAAAAAAATACTTACACTTAGTGTGGTTCCGCACTACGTCCGATTCGAATCCGATCCGAACCCGTGAAAATATGGTCTGTAGTAACCGTAGAACTGTTACTATGGTAATTTACGCACTAGATCCGATCTCCGTCATCCGATTTCTTTCCATCATTCTAGAATCTACATTCCGGAGAAGATTATTGACGGACCGAAGTAGGCATAGAATTATTTGTATGAACGCTCGCGCACTGCGTCCGAGTTAAAGCCGAGCTGTGTACGAGCAGAGAGGCAGAGGTGACGTGAAGCGGCAGGCATCCATCCAGTGTATAAGTTCAGACAAGTGCGTAAACAATATCAGAATTCGGTCCGAGTTTTCTAGATCCATATTTTCACGGGTTCAGATCGGATTCGGATCAGACGTAGTGCGGAGCCACTCTAATGAGACTAGTATAGGATTTTATTTCGAGTTTTTCTCTTATCTGCATATTATAATCCCTTAGTCGTCTTTTACGACACCCAAGAGCGAGAAATAGGATGGTGAAAAGTTCTTACTCCGTCACCACACGGAATGTATTAGGTATATTCGTTTTTACCCGATTCAAATATAAAAGCCATTCATATCTACCAACCCTATACATCAAATCAATAATTTTAATTATTAATTTACCATAAAATGGCGGTCAACTTGTAACTTACCCTTTCCTTTTGGTTAATAGCTATTTTACTTCACAAGATTTCGATTATTGCTATTATAAGTAATAGCAGTTTTCAATATAATGTTACATATTTTGATTTTATTGACTTTTAACACTTCATTTGATGTTTAGAGGTTATGTTTGTTGCTAAAGGTATATTTTTAAGTGAGAACGTCTTTTGTATCCTTACTAATATTATAAATGTGAAAGTTTGTTTATTATGCTTTCACCCTTAAACCACCGAACAGATTTCAAAGTTTCTTTCCCCAATGACAAGCTGTAATATCAGGGAGTACCATAGTTTATATTTTATCTCAGTATTCACACGGGAACAGAATCTACGTGCGGAAGGCGACTACAACTGAAGCGAAGCGAGGGCGGGTTGTTAGTTAACAATAAGCTACAGTAATATAAGCTATCGGTACCAGAGTCAAGTATACATAATATTTTTCTTTTAGGCCGCCCGTGACTATGAACGCTATAAAGTGTTCGAAACGTAGGGCAATCAAAATAAAATAGTTTTATTTACAATACTAGCAACCCGCTCTTGCTTCGCTTCGGTTTCAGTCGCCTTACCCGTGTAGTTCCCGTGGGAATACCGGGATAAAATATAGCTTATGTTGCTTCCTGATATTATAGCTTTCCATTGGTGAAAGAATTTTTAAAATCGGTTCAGTGGTTTAAGCGTGAAAGCGTATCAAACAAACATACAAATTTACTTTCGCATTTATAATACTTATTAGTAAGGATATTAGAGATAACTTGAAAAAGTCCTTTTGTGGTAGGACTTTCTTTTGAGGTCTACAGTCTTCTGTCTACAGTCAGGGGCCGTTTCGACCACACTCTCGCAGAAAATCGACGTCTGAGTAGTAGCAATTTGTTACTGTATTACGTTCGTTGAGCGAGAGACCCGAAAGCCCTACTTTCTGAGGGTGTTTGCATCTATGATGGCTGCTCTATTAGTTAACTCGTGATCGGGTGCCGCTTGTGGGATCTGGTCCAGCCATAATCATTTGAATTATATTAAGTATCTTGCAGTTCGAAGGGCATCACACTGGAGCTAGGTCTTACAAAATATGTACACAAATTTATATCTAGTAAGAAGAAAAAAAAATTAAAATAATAGACAAGCCCGCTGAGTTTCTTGCCGGATCTTCTCAGTAGCGGTCGCGTTCCGATCCGGTGGTAGTTTATTTTTATTGGATAATTTAATTTTATTTTGTAAAATTGACAATATGTAAGTGCCCTCTCGGGGTCTATGCATAATAAATGATTTGAATTTGAATCTGCCTTTAGTATCATCGAATCTCATTGGACGTACACTCCCTAAACTTTCTTTATGCTAGGCAGCCGTTTAACAGAGGTACAAGAGCGGAAGTATCACTGACCATCTGGTGTACTGTTTGATCGTTTGCCAGCAACAACAATAAACAAAATGATAAAAGGTTAGGACAGCGGGCATGTCCTTGTGATGCATGTGAAAACGGTCCCATAACTTCGCCGTAGCCGAGGAACAGGAACAACGTGAGGTTTTTAGCTGGTAGTGGTGCTGATAATAAATCAACGTTGAGCCCGGCATACCCGATCTATCAAAAGTGTGATGCGTAAAAATTTGCATTTTCCCAAGCAAAAAAAATGCGGGTATGTCCTATTTGCTAGCTCAATGTTACTGAACTTTACAGTTATGTTGTTAAAAAAAATCATATTTATGTGAGTTCTTTATGGTATCGTGATTATTGTCATCATTTCGGATCATATACGTTCCACTGTTGGGCTCAAACTTCCTCCATAATAGGAGGGAAATTGGGCTAATAAACCACGATGCGCAGACGTGTTGGCATACGGTTTTATTTCGAGTTTTACCTTTCTTGTATAGATGTTATATGCGTATTATATCCCTTAGTCTTTTACGACACCCACGGACAAGAGAGGGGGTGGCGAATTATATTCTTACTCCGTCACCATACGAACATTGAGGAGGATGAGTATGAAATATTGAGCAGGAAATCCTTCAAGTCTTCTCCTTCATCATCTACACTAATATTATAAAGAGAAAAATTTGTATTTTTGTGTGTGTGTGTGTGTGTGTATGTTTTTAATGAATTAACAAAAACTACTGTGTCGATTTCAAAAATTCTTTCACCACTGGAAAGCTACATTCACCCTGAGTAACATAGGCTATATTTTATTCTGATATTCCCACGGGATCGAAAACTACACGGGTAAGGCGACCGAAACCGAAGCGAAACGAAGGCGGGTTGCTAATTTACAAAATATAACCAAACAATATTTTAAAAATATTTATAATTATTTGACATTATTGACCAGTCCTTAAAAAATACAAAGCTATTTTGATTAATAGCTTACAAGTTTAAATAAAACAAATATGTCCGCCGAAAATGGGGCTTCTTTCTGATCAGAACGCATTGATAAGAGAACAAACGACTAAATCAATGTAGCTGGCCGATTGATTGACATTTATCGCGACTAATGACTACTGGCTGTCACTTGACGTCGATTTTGACAGTTCCTATATTGACATGTCAATGACATTAGCGCCATAGATAACCGACTATTTACTGTTTCTCGATTATTGTTAAGACAGGGTTATGTCTAAATTGGTATTAGATTTAAACAATTCTTATAGATTTCCAATTTTCTTTTTAGTAGTAGGTCCATGACGTTTTACGCAAGTAATAACTTTATTCAAAAAAAGAATTTTCATGGATTTTATTTCGCTTTAGTTTTATATTTGCTATGGCGAAGTTTCGAATACTCTCTAACATTTGTGGTAATCCACAAATGTTAGAGAGTAAAAACATCACATACAAGCTAGTAAGCTCAAATAGTAAACCAATTCTTCTTTCATTTTGAAGAAATTATGTCCACTTGTGCGGAGTGGGATGAGAAAATATCTTTCAGGACTTAATCCTCTAGGTATTAGTAAGCTGAAGGTCTGAAGGTTGTAGTTGTAATACAAAAAAGCTGGAGCCGTCGCTCAGGATGCCTGGCAGATCTAAAACATCGAAATTATTTTGTATATGCATAAAAGAACAGATTACGACAGGAATTAATACGACATAAAGTACCTCGATGTTTTTTCCAGAAAATGATAATTTTTTTTCAATAAACATTTATTTTCATTAGTATACACTATAGGTATCTATGTGTCTATGTTAATAATTTGTTTTGAGCTCACTAGATGGCGTTGTACAATATTCTAAAACAGGTTATGGTTTCGTTACACAAATGTACATATCCGAGCGTGACGTTAACGCCACGCCAATCATCAGGTTCACCCTTGCTTATAGATGTTTCACATCAAACATGCAATAGCTAAATATAATTTGTAATTCAAGTAGCTTACTTTCAAATTATAATGACGAATGATATTTCTGTCAATTTAATATAAATGCCACAGATAAAAAAGGTAATGATCTACGTAACACAAGCCGAACAAAAGATATTAATTGACACAACGGTTAGCTCAGTCTATGTTATTAGATTATTACAGAACATCTCTATATAGTTTTTATTATAGTGCGAAACATGGGCAACAGGTAGGTTATGATAAGTTCTAATTTTTCTTATGATTCATTTATAAATTAGGTTAGGTATGTGTATATTGTGTTTGAGAAATAATACTGTAATGTATATTTTAAGAAAAATATTGCTCTATGCTAAGAATATATTATATGATGACAGAGTATGAATGTAAAACAATTCGTCATCCCTATTATTGCCCGTTCGTGTCATAAAAGACGAGTAAGGGATTAAAATACAGTGTATTTCGGTTATAACGACGGCGGAGGGACCACTTAAATGTCGTCGATATATCCGGAGGTCACTATATCCGAAATCAGTTTTTCTTTAAGAGTAAATGTACGTTTAGGAGCCATTTTCATAAGTTTAAAAAACACTGTTCACTCATTGGAAATAGCTACGTAACTGATTTATAATTTTACCTTCGCGCACATGCTAAGTAACGCTACATACAAACAAAGCATTTGACCATCTGCGAATATAAACAAAGGATAACCCTACACTCAAACAAAGCATTTGAACATCTGCGAATATAAACAAAGGATAAGAAAGCTTAATAGTTAAAGTTTATGAATGAGACTTTGTGCCTTTGCCAACTCAGTCGCAACATCCGCAAGAAATTTCTAGGAATCTGTCCCAAATAGTTCATAAAAACAAGTCGGTATGGAGAATTAGGCGTTATATCCGGAGTCGCTATTACCGAATGAATTTCCTACGAAAGGATGCTTTAAATTCTAGGGACCAAAGTTCGACGTCGCTATAACCGAAAAGTCATTACAACCGAGGTCGTTATTAATGAAATCCACTATACGTAGAAAACAGAGAACCTTAAAATGAAACCCTGCAGGTTTAACCTTTAACCAGCGTGATATAGTCGGTCAATATCTTTCCCTTTGCGGAGAAGATTCAAGCCCAGCAATGAAACATATAAGAACTGTGATAATGATGAATATCAATAAAAATAATAAAAAATAACATTATGTAATAATATAGATCGATAATTATTGTTTGCCCAGCACTAGTTCAATGTTGCCTCACCCTAGCTAATTAACCGCGCTTTCTATATAAGGTTAATAAGACAAAATGGCGGCTTTGACAATGATTTATTAATGTCGCCATAGCAAATATTAAGTATACACTTATGAAGGGTCCAAAACAGGTTACTTGCATAATTAATGAACATATTGCTTAAATATGTTTTAAGGTAGTTAATATTTTAAGCTTTATCTCATTATTTAGACTTATCTTCCAGTAAAGAGCCTTTCCGTGTGGTGACGGAGTTAGAATATAATTCACCACCTACTCTCTTGCCTGTGGATGTTGTAAAAGATGACTAAGGGATATAATATGCATAGATATAACATCTATGCAGGAGAATGAAATGGGACGTATATGGTCTATGTATATGAAGACGAAATAGCTTTCTTACGAGCTAGTCAATTGCTATAAACTTGAAGAATTATTTTGAATTAAATTTTCATATTTTTGGGTTAGTTAATTTGTTTATTTGAATAAAGCTGTGTATGTGCTGAAACGCCTCCCTCCCTCCCTCTCTCTGTGATTTTTAAATTATGTGTTATTGGTAATTCGATGGCTGCTCTAGTAGTTAATTCGTGATCGGATGCTGGTGGTGGGATCTGGTCCAGCCATATTGTCTTTCTTTTTCTTCATTTTTTTTCTTTGTACTAAATGCTGAAAATTTATTCATGTTTATAATTTCGAAGGGCATCACACTGGATCTAATACCATATGTTGTACGAAGTATATAGTTATATATATATATTTTAAAGATTTAAAAAAAAAATGACAGCCCGCTGAGCTTCTTGCCGGATCTTCTCAGCTTATGGCCACGGTCCGATTCGGTAGTAGTTTCTTGGATTGTTTCTATGTATAAATTTGATAATATGTAAGTGCCCTTAAGGGGTTTATGCAGAATAAATGATTTGATTTGATTTAGTCGTGAATTTATTAAGGTTAAATATTTGACTATTTGACCTCCAGCATTGACTATAAAATGCCCGACAAATAAACTTTTATTAGAAAACTGTATTTTATAAGTATCAATTAGGTTTTTTATCTATAACATCAACCAACATTGTTTCTGGTTATATTGACATTTAAAAGCTTCGCCGTTATTAATGGAACCATCAACCTTTAATAGGCATTTCATTACTGCGACGCATCTATTTCTAATCTACTAATTTAATCTTCGCATAGAGTTTAAAATTTATATATAGTTATAGATATTAAATATCGATTAGTTTAGCGGTAGAGTGACGAAGTAAGATTGAAATTCACTACCTTCATTCTTGTCCACTTTTAAGACAACTTTTTTACTGAGAGAAATATCTAAATAATGCGATAATATATTAAAACTACGGAAGCAAAATTGACCCAAAAAGCTGCCTCCCTCTTACCCGTGGCTGTAGTTTAAGATGACTAAGGGATGTGATGCAGGAAATAGCATTGCTAGAAAATAAAAATTGGACATAAAACCCTATACCAACACGTCTGATTAGAGTGGTATGCTAGGGAAATTTCTCTTCCGTTGTAGAAGAGGCTCAAGCCCAGTAGTGGGACGAGATGAACTGTTATGATGATTGATGTACGGATTCAATTTAATTTTTTTACCAATTAATTAACTAACTAATACTTTAAGTTTATCGAGGAAGGCTAAATACTTAGAATAATAACGTATAGAAGGTAAGTTCGCGCACAAAAAGTGAAGCATTTCAATTGGAGCCTAATGGAGCTTACGCCGGATCCGTTCCGTAATGTACAAGTCATTGTACTGTACGTACGTATGCAACTTTTAAAAAATAAATAGGTAATTATGACGGTTTGTGCATTCAAATGGTGTCATAACACATTTGAAAAACTTAAAAAGGTTTTTAACATTACCTACTTTTAAAAGTATTTCGACGATTTATGTTTATAAAAACAAAATTTGACTTCGTAATTTGTATAGTGGTGTGCGTGTGTATGTGTGTAATCGTCTGCGCGCCATTAGTATTTTTATATTCATGTTTCGAACGTTCGAAGTATTGACACTAACCTTCTATACGTTATTATTCTAAGGCTATATATCATCACGCTAAGACCAACAGGGGTAGAGCAACAATGAAAAATGTTTCTGAATCGGTTTCAGAGAGCTTCCGCTGCTTGCAGTACATAAACGGTTAGTTTCGCAAAAATCATGTTTGGCAGAATTGTGTTATTTAAACATTTTCACATTTTATGTAAACAAAGACGTGAGTTAGCTTTAGCATAAAGTAACTGTACCGCGCGGACGATATCGCGGGCATAAGCTAGTCTAGAATAAATCTCATATAGATCGTTTAGTTCCTTTTTAAAGTAAATGTGTATTTTCAAACAATATATTTAGATAATATTAGCTTTGTGATGAAACTTGGAGAAAGGTAAAACTAAGGGTTGAACCGCGGCTGCTCAGATTAAGTTCGATATCAGCGGCTCAATTTACGTTCATATCCACTTATATTTATTTCGTCGCCTAAGGAGCAGGAGGAGTCGTCGAGCGAGAAATGCGCCGACCGTAATCCACTCCCAAAAGAAAAAAATGTTCTACTATTTATTGTCCTGAAAATTTTTGCATACAAAATTTCATAGAAAACGTTTTAGCCGTTTCCGAGATTCTGAATATATAGGTATAAATCTCAGCTCACAGAAGTCTCCACTGTTAGGCTCAGGCCTCCTGCGCAATGTGAGGAATTGACCTACTATACCAAGCTGGTTAGACGTACTGGTATAGGGTTTTATGTCAAGTTTTCCTTCTCTTGCGCATATTATATCCCTTACTCGTCTTTTACAACATCCGCGGGCAAGATGAATTGTATTCTTATTGTCACAGATTACGTTCAAGGGGATTTGAGAATGGTTTAGATTTACAATTGGACTCGGTAGGTGGCGCTTATTTGAACAGAACAACGTCTGTAGGAATATAAAATGTTTAAAAGATTCTGCCAATTTTCAATCATACAAGTTGTATACCTCCGAATGATTAAAACCAATTAATTTTATTAATATACATAAATAAATCAATAATCCAACAAATAAATTATGCATTTATTTATAATAAAATAAATTATTAATTAATAGTTTTATTTGACATTTAAACTATGTAAATGTAATTATTTGAATATAGGAAATAATATTACGAATCGTTTAATGATAAATTTGATACGGTTATGTCGATATTAAATTGGAAGTATTCCGTTCGAATTCTTAACCTAATATGGTGTTTGAATTTTTTAAGTTGCAACATTGGCTGGTGCTAATGCATTTTTATTTTAAATTAATTTAGTTGGCATTTTGATTTAATTCGCGTTGGGTAATAATTTAAATAAATCTATGTTTTTTAATATAAAAATTGAAATTCGTGTATAATAATATTAAATTGTGTAATTTGTTGGAACATATATGTGAAGCAAAAAACCGTGTAGTGGCGCTTATGAACTACTATCCTTAAATGGTTTTTTTCATGGATCCGAGCCAATTGCATTTGATGCCGTCATCAATAACATTCCCAGAGAGTTGACGTCAGAGAGGCAGCCGCCAATGAACTATTGCCCGTAACTTCTACAATACTTTGCTATGAAAGAAAAGTAGGTACATATTGACCCATCATGTAAATCTATATTTTAAAAGAAAGTCGTGTTAGTTACACTATTTATAACTCACGAACAGCTGCACCGATTTGGCTGAAAATTGGTGGGAAGGTAGCTTAGAGCCAGGAGACGGACATAGGATACTTTTTATCACTTTTTTTCCTAATGGTGTTTCAAGATTTCGTCAATAACTCTTTTATCCCGTTCGATCGCGTTCCCGTGTGACGTGACACTAAATGTCAAAGAAAATACAAGTCACTATGAAACGTAGTATAAAAAAACGCATTTGATATGTAATAACAAAACGCAAATGAACGTAATTTTGTCTATAGTTAAGTTTGGTTGAAAATTTGATAATTATAATTTTGTCAGAAATCAATAATGAGTAATTTGTATTCTCTTTAAATCATCATTAACAATGCCGCGACCAAAAGGATCGAATCTTTCTCTACAAAGCTGTAATGGTTCTTACCTATTACCTAATATAAGAAAATAATATTTAAAAACAAATAATTTGACACGATTTTTTGAAAGCAATTCAATACCAAATACTACTCCTTGGATTGACTGTGCATTGAAAAAAAAACAATACCATAGTAGCTTTAAGATTCCGGTCTGGCCACACTACATCTAACAAATTTTCGTATTTAATGAGAAAAAGCACAACCACCAAACTGTATCGATTGTGGCGTGGTTGATGATCTTAACCACATTTTGATGGAATGTGTTCGGAATGAAAACACTAGAATTAATATTTTCGGACCTAACAAAAAGTATGATATAGGCTACTGTAATTCCATTCTCGCGTCGCCACTATCAAGTGAGGCAATACAGTTATACAGACTAGCTATAAGATAGTATATAAGTTTAATGTTATTAGTTCTAATATGTATTGGTTTTTGTATTGGGCGATATGGTCGCTAAGCGACAAAGCCCTTTTATTTCTTCAATAAATTAAAAAAAAATACCAAATACTATTGCCCACCCATGATGCCAACACGAAATTGCGAATCGAGCGCAAAGAAATTTCTGTATCGGTTATCTCACGCGAATGCTTAATCACGCCATCTAACGATGCATAGGAGAACTATAATTCTTAAATTTCCTTTTGTTATTAGGTTAACTATTGTTTTCCGACTTCATTGATTTTCAAGTGAAAAGTTAATCAAAGCAGTATTTTCTGATAGAAAATCAACATTTCAGCTCATATGTGATTTATTTTATTGTAAAAGGTGAAAACGAGCGAACAGTACACCTGATGGTAAGTGTTTTTGTCGCTCATGGACCTTTACTAGGCCGCTGTCTACCTTGAAGAAAGTGTGAATGCGTGCAATAAGGTTTTGTGAAACTAAAGGCGTCACCAAAACCCACCACACGCAAAAACCCTCAGAAAGTAGGGCTTCCGGGTCTCTCGCTCACCAAACGAAGTGCAGTAACAAATTTCTACTACTCAGACGTCGATTTTGTGCGAGAGTGTGGTACTACCTCGGACGGACCGGCCCGCGGCTGTAGACAGACAACTGTCAACTGTGTGGTCCTACCACTACTAAGTTTCACTGTTCGGCGCAAATTTCCTTCAAAATGCAAAGGAAAATTAACCTACTATACCACGCTTGTCAAATAGGGACCACCCCATTTGACCAGCGTGGTAACCAGGTTAACTCATATACCAATATGAGTTAAAATGATGAATGCAATGTAGACAAGAACGATTATCATACATACATCGACTCTCCTCGAACGAGCGTTACTTTGCCGTGACGACTCAGTGTTATTCAATAGTCACAAAATAGCACTGTGCGCCTAAAGCTTTAACTTCAAAAATCTAAAAAAAATATAGATGGCATAGCTAATTTAAATAAATGTAAAATAAAACACGAGTTACAACACAAAACAGGATAACAAGTTGTTAACACAACAAAAGCACCTGATGCACAATTCATTAAAAGATTATCACACAAATGGACCATAAACAAAAGCTGAACGCGGCTTAACGTTTAAACGTCAAATACAAAAAGAAGAACAAAATGGTGGATAGAACAACCACGTTAGCGCTTCTGTAAACAGCTGCAAGTAAATGTCATAATATTAATATGGACTTATAGATTAAGTGTAACAGGTTAGATAATTTGAATTCTATAGTTATTTATGCTAGTTAAAGTTAGTTAAAGTTAATTTCAATATTAAAATCTTGTAAAGCGAAATAAAGTTAATCTATGGAGTAAGAATACCTGAATAGATTTGAAAATTATATTTTATCGTAAGAAGCGGCTAAAAGGACAGACAACGTCATTGCAATACAATGATAAGTAGAAACTAAATATTATAGTAACCTATGCAACCAAAAATATACGGATTTATATTTAAAATATATTATGGCAAACACTCATATCTAAATTCAGCAATGTATACTTAATCCTTAGAATAATAACGTATAGAAGGTAAGTTCAGGCACAAAAAGTGAGGTATTTCAATTGGAGCCTAATGGAGCTTACACCGGAACCGTTCCGTAATGTACAAGTCATTGTACTGCACGAACGTACGCAACTCTTAAAAAATAAATAGGTAATTATGACGGTTTGTGCATTCAAACGGTGTCACAACACATTTGAAAAATATAAAAAGATTATTAACATTACTTTTAAAGGTAATTCGATGATTTATGTTAATAAAAACAAAATTTGATTTCCTAATTTGTATAGTGGTGTGCGTGTGTACGTGTGTAATCGTCTGCGCGCCATTAGTATTTTTAGATTCAAATTTTGAAAGTTCGAAGTATTGACACTATCCTTCTATACGTTATTATTCTAAGACTTAATCATTATTTGATAGGCGGATTGACGGTTTCTGATGATATTGTAATTTTCTCAGAAGAGTGCCGCTGCCAATTCTCCTGATAACGCCTCACAATGGCTTTCATCATTATTCAGTTTTTATCGCAATTACAGGTGCTTTTATCCTAATTACTTCAAGTCGATGCAATATGTATTGTAATATTACAAAAGTTTCCGCAGTAAGTTTTATGATCGACCGCTTGCTTGACGTCAACACTCCATTGACAAAACAGCATTAGATGAAGTTGGCTCTGGCCGATCTTAGCCACCTTTTACGACAACCACGGGCAATATTAGGTTTGGGGATAGTCGTAGCTATCACTATACAGCAAAACAAAACACAACAAAGACATTTTTAAATAGAAACGAACATTTTTTTATATATTTAGTCAAGGTTGATCCTTTCTTGCAATTATTTTTTTTACAATGAACCGAGGCCGAGCTAGTTATTTCTGCTCTATAATTTACTAAAGCTGAACTATTTTCATTGATTTTTTTGACAAATGATTTTCTCATCATTTTCTTCTTACACTGGCAATAAATTTTGTATCAAAATGTGGGTCAATATTTAATAACTAATTTCTGTATCGGGTAGATAATTATAAAATTTTCTGCAGTAACGATGACTTGTTGGACGTGAGACATCTTAGTCCACCCGTGATCATGAACGCTGTAAAGTGTTCGAAACGTCGGGTAATCAAAAATCAAATACAAACGCGATAAAATCCGTAAAGTAGTTTTATTTAAAATGAGCAAGCATTATCTAATAAGAAGTGGTAAATATAAATCATGGACCTCTTCAGAATCGGGGACACAGATATTTAGCTGAATATCATAAGGTTTAGACTGCCGACTCTCTTGCTCATCGTAGGAAGCTCAGTAAGTTGCTTCTACTCGGGCGTTGATTTTCTGTGGTACAACCCTAGACAGTCTGGTACAATTATGGCTGCGAACAGAAACTGTTAGCAGCATGACTCTATTATTTATATACAAATCATTAGAAGAACTAAAACACATAGCAGTTTAACTCTATTTTTTTTTGAGTGGCAGTGGCAGTGAATACTATCAACGCTTACATTGCTTAGGGATGTCTTAAAATTGACTAAGAGCTTTAGATCGACCTGGGCCATCGCTATCTGATGCCCTTTGGTCAATAATTGCATTTGTAAGGAGGGTTGAAGTCAGGCAGATGGCTGGTCATTAAACATTAGGCAAGTATGTACGATGTACGTAAGTACATCATGCGTAAATAAATTACGTGGGGTTGCCAGGTAATTGGCTGCAGAATGATGGTGAGTGTACTCCATATATTTTCACAAGATCTTTCAAGGGAAGATACACAATCCTTTGGTGAATCTAACATGCAGAAGCTTTTGGAAAAATTTAATCTAAAAATTGGATAGTCATCGGTACATTTCACGTCTATACAGAAGTTATTGTAGGTACTTATTATTATAATTACCAGTGAATATATTTTAAGCGTCAACAAAATCATATTCATTATTATGATCATCGCGGTATTATTCCAATTACTTGCGACGTCATATGATCTTTTCTTTTAACTATATATGTATATTCAAAATTTTGGCAAGCATTTGGCAAAATAGGTTACCGATGTCAACTCGTCTTGGGAATGTAATTGTTGACCATCAGATAGAAGTAGCTCGGGTCGTTGTAAAGCTCTTAGTTAGCTTTTATAATATCCACGAGCAATGTAAGTGTTGGTAGTATTAGTAGCCGCTATGACATGGCATGCAAGCAGCTACAAAACTTAAAGTACCTATTAAATTATTGAGATAATATTTGGCATTTGACATGCTAGGCTATTAAATACTTATTTACGAGCGGAAAATTCAGATTATTGGATCATATTATCACTTAATATAATATTAACTGAAAGGTCAGAGTCATCATCATCATCATCATCATCATCTCAGCCCATATACGTCCTACTGTTGGGCTCGGGCCTCCTCCATAATGGAAGGGTCATTGACCTACTATACCACGCTGGTCAGACGTGTTGGTATAGGGTTTTATTTCGAGTTTTCCTTCTCTCGCATAGATGTTATATGCGTTTTATATCCCTTAGTCGTCTCGTACGATCACCCACGGGTAAGTTAGGGGGTGGTGAATTGTATTCTTACTCCGTCACCACACGGAAGAAGGTCAGAATAATGGATTATTTTTTTTTAAGTAGTCCTGTTAGTCTTTACGATAATGCGAGTCACAGTTCAGTTATGTTTTGTGTATCATCCACACACTGTCCTACGGCCCAACTTATTATAATATTACCTTATATGCCGCTAGTACCTATTCCTTGAGCCTTTTTAATAATGAGAGGGAAATCGATCACTGAACAAGGCAGAGTTTTCTATTGAGTTTTCCTTTTTATATGTTAGATTGCTATAGATATCTCATGGTGACCCTATACAAATCTTGTCGAGCTAAGAATAGGAATGTATCGTCGATTACTTATAGATAGAAGAAAAGAGCACTTACACAGTCCATTCAAGGATATAGAATCAAAGTACTTCCTTATATAAATATACAAACATGAAATGAATTTTATTACACAAATAAAAAGTATTGAACTCAATTCAATTCCCTCGTAAAAAATATCTGATAACTTCTTAACTGGCGATCAATAACAACATAAGCAATGAATGCTATAATCTCTAATAAAACTTAACGTTAATTCGCTGCTGTAAATCATAAATATGGTCGCGTGTCAAAGCCGCCATTTTAAGTCTTAACCCCATTGACAGCCGCGCGTAATGGCGGCCACAATAGAAAGGGCGCGAATAATAGCCATTGTTGTTTATTAATCTGTAGACGTCATGCTGGCGACAAAAAATATACTAGTTAACTTTTCATGATAGTTTTTATACATGAAAGTTGTGGTGTATTAAATTTCAAGGTTTACAGTTAAAAAAAATATATGGTTTTCAAATTATTTAACTAATTTAAGCATAGGTATAAAATTTTGCTAAACTTGCTAAACTTCAGTGGGGACCTCATATTGAAAAGTTGTCGAGTAGGCTTAGCTCAGCGGCTTATGCAGTAAAAAAAATAAGAATGTTAACAGATACTGAAACAGCTAGAATGGTTTATTTCGCTTATTTCCATAGTCTTATGTCTTACGGTATATTACTGTGGGGATGCTCCGCGGACTTTAATAGAATCTTTGTTCTCCAAAAAAGGGCTGTCCGTGCAATTTATAATCTAGGCCCAAGAATCTCACTTCGGGAGAAATTCAAAGAAATAAATATTCTAACTGCTGTATCACAATATATATACGAAAATATATTATATGTCAAAAAAAATATCGCTAACTTTAAGAGATATTGTGACATTCATGAAATGAATACTCGTAATAAGGACAGATTAGTTGTACACACTACTCGTCTCCAAAAAGTTAACAAATCATTCATGGGGCAATGTATACGCTTTTACAATAGATTACCTAAAGATATCCGAGACCTGCCTATGAAAAAGTTTAAAAAAGCCATCAAGAATAGACTTTGTAAAAAAGCTTATTATAAAATCTCGGATTATGTAGATGATAATACAGATTGGTTGTGAGCAGCTCCTCATTCAGCAATTTCCTTGTTATTTTAAATATACTGTTTGTAAATGTACTTTTAACTTTTATTGTAAAGTGTAGCGTGTTTTGCCTAACGAATTTTTGTATTTTCAGCGTTTGTAACATATTGTGGTGTTGGTCATGCTCACATAAGGATCTACTTGCGGTAGCTGCGTGGAGCGGGTCTCTCCCTTCCCTCCATAGTGGTTGAGGGGAGTGATGGCTGCTCTAGTAGTTAACTCGTGATCGGGTGCCGCTTGTGGGATCTGGTCCAGCCATAATCGTTTAAGTTATATTAAGTGTCTTGCGGTTCGAAGGGCATCACACTGGAGCTTGTTCTTACAAAACATGTACACAATTGTATAACTAGTAAGAAGAAAAAAAAAAAAATTAAAAATAATGACAAGCCCGCTGAGTTTCTTGCCGGATCTTCTCAGTAGCGGTCGCGTTCCGATACGGTGGTAGTATATTTTTTTTGGAAATTGTAAACCTGACAATATGTAAGTGCCCTCTCAGGGTTTATGCATAATAAAATAATTTGAATTTGAATTTGAATTTGGACTATAGAACTATCGTCTAGGTAATTTTCTTTATAAGATATTGAAAAAATCTGATTTCTGTCTCTACATTACCTAATTATGTTAATTTATAAATGAAAATGAGTGGACATATATTTATATATAACTTTACTAGATGACAAAGCTGTATATTTATGAAAAAAATCCTATAAATGAAGAGCCTGGGGAAAAAAGAAAATAAACCGATACATACATAGAGATGTAGAGACTTTACGATACCATTTAATCTATACAAATAAATAAAATTGAAATGTTTGTTTGTAATGTCAAAATAATGGGCTTTTTTCATGCTGACACGGTTATTTGTACGATACCAATGCCTAACCAGGGTGGTATTGTTCCAACCACTGAAGTCAAGGAAATCTGCACCGGTGGTCGGCCCAACGAAGGCGACGTGCTATACGGGTGGGTTATAGGTGTGCGTGCTTACGCCCATCTGTCGCCCGGGACAGAGTGGAGCGAGGCGGGCGCCGACCGTAACCCACCTCCAAAAAAAAAGGGTGGTATTGTTGGTCAAATTCTTTCAATCTTGTCCTTGTTATGTGATCTGAAATAATGATTATGTTTAAATTTGGTAGAATCACACTGTCGACAGTCTTGTCTACAGCAGTAGGCCAATCCGTCCGGGGTAGTACTATAGTAGAAAATCGACGACTGAGTGGTAGCAATTTGTTACTGCACTTCGTCCACAGCAGGAGAGCCAGCAGCCCAATTTTTTGAGGGTGTTTGCGTGTGATAGGTTTTGGTGATATCTTTACCGAACCTCATTGTACGTATTTACAGTTCCTTCATTTTCTTCACGGTAAGCAGCGACCTAACAAAGGTCCATGAGGAGCATAATCACTTACTGTTTGCTTGTTTACTACCAACAGCAACAAAACAAATATATAGCAACGGCTGAAATCTTTATTGGTAAATATATACCTATACCAATTTTCTTACTGCAGTTCTTAAAGTTACATTATTAAAAATAATTATTCTTCTCCTTGTGTAATGGCAATAAGCTTGGTGCTAGTGTCGAGTTATAACATCCTCACGTCTTTAGTCATATTTTAGTCGATACCATTGATTAGGTGAGGAAAATGATTCCTCTAGGAATTTCGGCAGAATAAGAAAATGCACGCAATTCACTATTATATCATATTCACTAGATTTCAGCATTTTATCTGCATTATATCACATAAAATATCGACAAAGTTATTCATTATAACACGGTAAAACGTTAAAATAATGATTATAATTTAAAAGCGTTACATGACATTTTGATATTTTCATCTTCTTCTTTTTTTTATTGGCAATAAGCTACAATAATATGAGCTATTGGTGCCAGTGTCAAGTTAAAAACAAATTAATACGTCTCTATATAAATAATAGCCACATTAGTCTTTATCACCTGAAATGTTAATAATATTACCTATGTTATACGAATTAATAAATTATTTGATTTGTCTTAGTCGTTGCCATTGATCGGGCACTGCAACCAAATCAGTGTTTTCTCTGGAAATTTTACAATCAAAAGACCAAACTATTATTCAAATTTCTGTATTTGTTTGACAGATTATTTATGGTATACCTCTATAGACATAAATATCTCTGGAATTTACTATATCTATAGTCCATAAAATATAGCTTGATTTCTGTGACAGATGTCAACGAAACCGACGAAGTAAATTTGAACGAGCGACATGTTTACAATTTCATTTTGTATCACATATATTTTCAATATTTTCGCGCCAGTTTTATTGCAACTGAAGTGCAATATGTTATAAATATAAAAATATTAATATTCATGCCTAAAATATACCTCGTAAGTACTGAAATACCTAGTAAACATTTAATAGAAAAATGACATTTACACACATACAAGGTCATACTGGACTGAAAATATAAAAGAGATGGGACAGTCGATATACGTCAATCGATAACCGATCTTTATTAAATTATACATTAAAGAAATAAACCCAATACAGCACCTATATAAAACTTTCAACATATTTTTTACAATTACAACAAACAGTTACATTATAAAATACATAAATTAAATTAATTAAAGATTAAAAAACTACTTTTTGTCTCAGCGTAAATGATAATTATACGCATTATTGTCATTATTGTCAAAACAGTCGCAATTGATCAATTGATCGAACGACTGTCCCTATTTTGGCAAAAAAGTGATAAATTTTCTAGCATGAACGTTCCAGTGATGACGATAATAGTGACGTAGACCTTGATTGTACTCCTTTTGAATAATCAAAATAGTCAAAAAACAGTTTGTTTGAAATAAATTCAAAAAGATTCTCATTGATTGTATTTCAATTATAATATAAAATCACAATTTTAAAAATAAGGAGTTTTATCGATATAAAACTACGGACTTCATCGTAAGCGTGACAGCACTAGGAACAACTGTCACAGAGATCAAGCTATATTTTATGGACTCTAAGTGGAAATTCTCCTAACATGGATTTCTATGTTTATATTAAAATTGATAGATGATTCAATAAACGTGTGAAGAGAATCTTAGATATTAATAGAGAATAAACCAGTCTATATTAAATCGGGATAGGACTCCAGTTATTAATAACAGTTATAAAGATATAAATAGAATATGTCAACTTGTTTTGCTTGTAATCTATTCATAAATAAGGAGTGTTTCTTCGTGTTGTGACAGAATAAATACATTTTACCAGTCTATTCCTTACCTGTGAATATCGTAAAAGATAAAGTCAAACACGCAGATAGAATCTATTCTTCTTAGAATAATAACGTATAGAAGGATAGTGTCGGTACTTCGAACGTTCGAAACATGAATCTAAAAAAACTACATGCGCGCAGACGATTACACACGTATACACGCACACCACTATACAAATTATGAAATCAAATTTTGTTTTTATTAACATTAATCGTTGAAATACTTTTAAAAGTAATGTTAAAAACCTTTTTATGTTTTTCAAATGTGTTGTGACACCATTTCAATGAAGAAATCGTCATAATTACCTATTTATTTTTTAAGAGTTGCGTACGTACATACGTGCAGTACAGTGACCTTGTACATTAGGGAACGGTTCCGGCGTAAGCTCCATTAGGCTTCAATTGAAATGCTTCACTTTTTGTGCGCGAACTTACCTTCTATACCTTATTATTCTAAACTATTCTTTTATTTTATGTGTGGTGACGTAGTAAGAATACAATTCGCCACCGTAGGTGTCTTAAAAAGCACTAACGGATATGTTATTCAGATAACATTTATGCAAGAGAAGAAAAAGGTCAACATAAAACTCTATGCCAACATGTTTGACCAGCGTTGCATAGTAGGTCAATTTCTCTCCCACAGTGGAGGATGGCCGAGCTCAACTGTGGGATGTGAACTGAGATGATGTAGGGATGTGAAAAAATAATCGATTTTTATATTAATCGATTATTTTTTTGTAGTAATCGATTTTAAAAATCGATTACCAAAATAAAAAAAAGTATGATTTAAAAGGAATCGATTTTTTATATTAAAATTAATCGATTATTTCAGAATTTGCTTTTTTGTTTAAATTTAAAGTTTCTATTATATAGAATTATAAAATAATCGATTATTTAAAAATAATTAATCGATTTTTTTGAAAATCGATTTATTAAAAATAATAAAAATCGATTATTTATTAATCGATTTTTTCCCTCCAAGTCACATCCCTAAGATAATAATGAAAGTCTATTTAATAGAAACCCATCTCAACGCCGCAGTGGTGGGCGTTAGGTCGACATAAATAAATTTGTATTTGATTATTTTCTCATTTATTTTGTTTTTATTATTTTTATTCATAGATTTAGTTCAAGACTTGCTTTTTACACTTCATATTATAAAATATTATAAATGCGAAAGTAAATTTGTTTGTTTCTTACGCTTTCACGCGTAAACCACAGAACCGATTTCAAATATTCTGTCACCAATGAAAAGTTATAATATCAGGGAGTAACATACGCTATATTTTATCCCGGTATCCCCACGGGAAAGGGTGAAACCGGGTAAAGCGACTGAAACCGAGGGCGGGTTACTAGTCATATTATAAAACTTTATTTCTTTCACTGACATTTTCTTTATGCATTTATATTTCTTTGACAAGAGAAGGAATACTCGAAATAAAACTTTATTTCTTTCACTGACATTTTCTTTATGCATTTATATTTCTTTGACAAGAGAAGGAATACTCGAAATAAAACCCTACACCAAGCGGTCTGACTAGAGTGGTATCGTATGTTGTCAATTTCCCTCCTCTTATGGAGGAGGCTCAAACCAAATTGGTATGTATATGCGCTGAGTTAATGATGGCTGTGTTAATAAAGGCTCTAAGTTTCCACATATAAACAACAATAATAAAATGCTACATTGCATGTTAATAATTTAAATTATCGGCCAAGTCAGAGTCAAACTTAAAAAGGGTCCCGTATAATAATTTAAAAAAAATGAGCAAGATAGTATTTTGTCAGTAGGAGTAATCTCTTGGGTAACCTATTACGAATCTGTCAACCCGTCTACCCAGCGAAGCATTGACGACGTTATCGGTAGGTACTAGGGATGGCGATCTGAGATCGATTAATTGAAGAATCGATTTTTCAGGCCCAAAAGATCGATTTTTAAATCGATATGTTGTACTGAATCGATTCAGTGAATCGATCTTTCTCCCTTGAAAATCGACATTCGATTTTTTTTCTGTCCATTCGATACTAAAATAAGATATGAAACACTTGCAGATGTCCTATAAAAAAAACCACAATCACAATCCTACTAGGAGAAAGGTACCCCATACTTTAAAAGCGATTCTTCGATACTAATGTTCCGTTTTCAATCGATTCATATCTATATTATTGTAAGACGTTACTCTCTCCAGATTTCCTAAAAAAAAAGGTCATCACAATCCCGCCAGAAAAAATACTTCGTATAGAATTGGAAGAAAACTCAAAAAAAAACATCGATAGATCGATTAATCGGGGGATCGATCCTTCAGACCGTGATTTTATTGTGAATCGATTCTTTGGACGACGATTCAAATCGATTCAAGAAACGATCTTTTTCAGAAAGATCGCCCATCCCTAGTAGGTACTAGGGGAGATTATATCCAGTAGTAGATGTTGAAATGCTTGATGGATGTATTCATTCATCATTGCGGCTCACATATGTCCCACTGCTGGGCAGGAGCCTCCATAATAGAAAGGAAACTGACCTTACTATACCATGCTGGTCAGATTGGTTGGTGTAGGGTTTTGATTGGAGTTTTCCATCTTTTGCATAGATGTTATATGCGTAATATATCCCTTAGTCGTCTTATACGAGGTCCACGGGCAAGAGAGGTGGTGATGAATTGTATTCTTACTCCGTCACCAGCTCACCACACGGAAAGGAGATATGTAAGGAAAATAGTGCTAATTACTACTAGCCCTTATATCGCTAGCGGCTTTAAATAGTCTTCTTTTTTATTCTTTTGGGGTGTGCTGCGGTCAGCGCGCTCCTCGCACCACTCCGTCCGGGGCGATAGAGGGGCGTAAGCACGCACACCCGCAACACACCCACGTGCACGTCGCCTTCGTCGTTGGGCCGACCACCGGAGCAGGGTTACTTGTCATCAGTGGTCGCCCCGACGGAATACCCCCTATTTGGGGTACCTTTCCATCAATCGACGTCCCCCCCCTCGGGGAGGACGTTGGTTTTTCCTCACGCGGTCGGCCTCGCGGCGGGTGACGGATTAACTCCCCGGTCATGTCACCTGCGGCCTCGGCTAGGGCGGCATGACGCGCAGCTTTAAATAGTCTTAATTGTTTTTGGATGGGCTATAGTCAGCATGCACACTGTCCACTCAGTCCGGGGTGACATAGGGACTGCGCGTGATAACCTACTGCTTTCTCTGCCCTTCGACCTTGGGCCAACCACTGTTATCAAGTTCCTTGTAGTCCGTTGTCAGCCCGGCAGGAATACGTCAGTGGCGTTTTTTTTATGACCATTTTATTTTGTATAAGGAACTCTAAGAATGACAATAAAATCTTATAGAATCGCGTGCCGACGTATACGAACGAAAAACTTATGATTGGACACGGTATAAAGAGAGATACCGTTGCATATTTTGTTCTTTTCTTATCGGTAATTTATTCCTAGTGAAATCTGATATGGTAATTTGAATTCCCGTGACGTTACCATGTGTTATGTTATGGAGTTTATTATTTATACTTAAATTCAAATCATTTATTATGTATAAACCCCGCGAGGGCACTTACACTTACGTTGTAATTTTTTTACATTTTACCTTCAATTACTACCGGATCGCAACGCGATCTCAATGAGAAGATCCGGCAAGAAACTCAGCGGGATTGTCTTCTTTTTTATTCATTTACTAGTTTTATTTAAATAAAACAACAATATGCCTATTAATAGCTCCAGTGTGATGATTGATGCCTTTCGAACTATAATATAATACAGTTATTAAATATAATAAAAAAGTACCATGGCTGGACCAGATCCCGCAAGAGTTAACCACTAGAGACTTACATAGTCACTACCTCAACTTAAGGGATTAAGAATGAAGCATCACTTTCGAAGACTTGCTGTGTCCAGTGTCTGACTCGCGGTGTGCAGTTTCATTTATAATGTGTAAAACACGCGTAAACATCTTAGTCCGTCCCTGACTATGAACACTGTAAAGTTTTCGAAACGTCGGATAATCAAAAATCAAATACAAACGCGATGAAATCCGTAAAATAGTAAAATATTCTCGAAGTCTTATATATGTAGATACATTTTAGTTCTTTAGAATACAAATTCATTATCAAATGCCCCAAGTAGGTAGGTATAACTTTTTAAAATGCCGATGATCGACCAATCAGTCAACCCGGAATTCGATGCTAAATTGCAAATTTATTCAAATCCTATTCAATATTTTATGTTATTGATTATGAAGACAATATGGCGTCAAGGTAATTTTATACATCAAAGTCGAATGAAACACGACTTTTATTATTGTTATATGAATTTTTATATGAATATGTCACGATTTATTATTTGAGAGCTTAAAATACAGATAACAAACTTTAGACATCTTTAAATAACATACTGGCTGACTACTTATATCTATATGACCTACCGTGATTTGCCGTGTGGGAATGGAATAAGAATACAATTTCTCTTGTCCATGGATGCCGTAAAAGATAACTAACATCAATGCAAGAGGTGAAAAACACTTAAAATAAAACTCTATACCAATCCGTTTGACCAGCGTGATATAATAGGTAAAATTTCCTCCGTTTCAATTTAGTAATTAGTTTTAGAATAAGAAGTTTATTGTAAGTGTGATGAGGGTGTAAGAGTTCAGAAGGCAATTCACCACTTCACATTTTTCTGTGGATTTCTTAAAAGACGACTAAGGGATATACGCGGATAACTTCTATGCAAAAGGAGGTAAAATCTATATAAAACCCTATTCTAAAATGTCTAGCCAGCGTAGTTGTAGAAAGGCCAATATGTCTCACGCTATAGAGAAGGCTCACGCCCAGCAGTGAAACGTGTATGCGTCGAAATGATAAAAAAATAATCTTATTGCAAGTACAATGTATTTCAGTTATAACGACGGCGGACGGACCACTTTAATGTCGTCGCTATATCCGGAGGTCTCTATATCCGAAATCCTTTTTTCTTTAGAAGTAAATGTACATCTAGGAGTCATTTTCACAAGTTTAAGAAAAACTGTTCACTCACTGAAAATAACTACGTAACTGACTCGTAATTTTTACTTCGAGCACATGCTAAGTAACATTGCACACAAACAAAGCATTTGACCATCTACGAATATAAGCAAAGGATAAGAAAGCTTAATAGTTAAAGCTTATGAATGAGACTTTGTGCCTTTGCCGACTCAGTCGCAACATCCGCAAGGAATTTCTAGGAATTTGTCCAAATAATTCATAAAAATAAGTCGGTATACCCGAATTAGGTGTTATATCCGGAGTCGCTATTACCGAATGAATTTCCTACGAAAGTATGCTTTAAATTCTAGGAACGCAAGTTCGACGTCGCTATAACCGAAAAATCGTTACAACCGAGGTCGTTATAAATGAAATCCACTGTAATTCGTTTCCTATTGTAGTATATTTCTTTTTGACGCGTTGGAGAAAAATGATGAGAGTAAATTTTTACGATGCGCATACCATCAAGAAACAGCGATACCCTAAAGTTAGTAATCATTTTTTACGATTCGCACACTGTAACAAATTTCAACTAGATCATCATCATAATTTCAGCTTATATACGTCCCACTGTTGGGTTCGAGCCTCCTCCATAATAAAAGGGACATCGATCTACCAAACCACTCTGGTCAGACGTGTTAATATAGAGTTTTATTTCAAATTTTCCATCTCTTGCATAGAACTTAGGTATATGCTTATTTAATCCATTTTTTTTTGTGGGTGGGCTGCGGTCGGCGCGCCTCCGCACCACTCCGTCCGAGGCGACAGAGGGGCTTAAGCACGCAACTCCCGCAACCCACCCGAAAACCACGTCGCCTTCGTCGTTGGGCCGACCACGGAGCAGGGTTACTTGACCAGTGGTCGGCCCGACGGTATACCCCCTATTGGGGTACCCCCCATCGACCGACGTCCCCCCCTCGGGGAAGACGTCGGTCTTTCCTCACGCGGTCGGCCTCTCGGCGGGTGACGGACTAATCCCCGGTCACGTCACCCGCGGCCTTATTTAATCACTTGGGCGTCTTTTGTGACACCCACAGGCAATAGAGGGAGTGGTAAATTGTAGGTACCTATTCTTATTGCCGTCACCATCCGTAAAACTCAAATAAATAATGCGTTATAATAAACCTTTTTTTAATGCATTAAATACTTTTTTCTCTATTATTAGTGACGTTTTTTTTCTACCTAGGATAATGCGTTTAACTACTAAAGGATAATATTTTAGAACGCCAAAGAACAATTCCTACGTACCCGCGCACATAAGTATACACACACACTTTATATTAACTTAAATCTAATTCTATAATTTTGTATACTTTACGTACATTTTTGAAAGAAAATTTTGTGAAAGAATGTCTTCTCATAAATGTCAGTATATTGAATTATGTATATAATAATATGTATCTTCATCAATCAACTGTAAATAATTAAAACGCAAATGTTACATGTGTACGTTTGTTTCCGCAAAAACATGGCGCCGTGTCTGACCTAGACAGAGTTAATTAAGTGCCGGAGAAAAGGGTTGTTAATTGTGACTTTTTCTTTGATTTTTCTCTGTAAATACTGCGGTTGTTCTACGCAAATGTTATAGCGAATGTTCGTTCGTCAAATTTATTTCTACATTCTCATCATTATGATCTCAGTTCAAAAACGTCTTACTGTTGGATTCGGGCCTCCGCCGCTATGTGAGAGAAATTGTCCTACTATATATACCACGCTGAACAGACGTATTGGTATAGGGTTTTGTTTCGAGTTTTCTTTCTCTTGCATAGATATTATTACCACATTATATTCCTTAGTCTTCTTTAACGACACCCACGGGCAATTCCAACTCCATCACCAAACAGGATTGTACGTGTATACGTACAATACTATAAACTTACATTTTTCATTGACATCCTTTATAGGTAGGTGTAATGGGTCTAGAAGCTTCTTATAATAACTCATAACCAACTTAGTAATTTTTTTTTATCATACAACTTGTCCGTGTATTGGCGGAGTAAAAATACAATTCACCATCCCCTATCTTGTCCATGGATGTCGTAAAAGACGACTAAGGGATATAATAAGCATATAACATCTGTGCAAGAGAAGGAAAACACGAAATAAAACCCTATTTCAACATATCTGACCAGCGTGGAATAGAAGGTTTATTCCCTTCCCATTATGGAGGAGGTCTGAATCCAACAGTGGCACATATATAGGCTGAAATGAAGATGATGATTTTACAACTTAGTAAAGTTGCTTACTAGATAACATTTTCTTCCTTTTCCACATGAATACATTTTTTTTGCTTAAAATGAAAATGGTAATTAAGGAAGATCACCATCATCATACACGGCCATTTGCTGGCCTCCAGCCTCTTTCACAATGGAAGGGAAATTGATTCACCATAACGCACTGGTTAAATGTATTGGCATAGGGTTTTACGTCGAGTTTTTCTTCTCTTGCATAGATATCTCTTGTATATCATATCCCTTATTCATCTTTTATGACAAGAGGGTCATAAGCTGTATTCTTACATCATCAACGCTCGGAAAAAATATTAATACATTATTGCATATCTTACGCCAAGTGCTTCATGCGTAAGGCTATTTGAATGTAAAATTCTATGTTTAAATCAAGCAATGATTGAATATATTTTATTCGTTCTACACCAAAATATATCCGTATTCTGAATGACTAGAAATTGATTGTAAATAAAACTGCGTACCACGACCGTCTGTGACCATGAACGCTGTAAAGTGTTCGAAACGTCGGGCTATCATAAATCAAATACAAATGCAATAAAATCCGTAAAAGTAGTCTTATTTACAATGTGTAATACTCGCGTAAACATAAGAAATCATTATAGAAACTTTACTATTACTTAAATATTTCATTAGATTAAATATTCTAATCTATATAGTGCATTAAATATGAACAAAATAGAAGACATATAATTTACATAGAAATTATTATATTCACCTGCGATTTTTCAGTACAAACATTCGCAAAGCACATACTCGCTTAAGAGAAGTCACGCCCTTATAACAACAACTTGTACCCTAAGTACAGTACCTTTATTTCCTATTTCATACTTTTTATACTTCACGTACTAATAACTGATTGATATGCTTTATAGTTCATCATAATTCTAACCGTTGGTTTTTTATTTAATTATTTGCACTGATGAGAGGTAGAAGCCTTTTTGTCTTTAATGGCGCCAGCCAAGATAGCGGTTTACTTACCACAGATAATATTAACTATAGTGACTCTCAATTTTTAGTAATCTGTAGTTTTTAACCGACTTCAAAAAAGGAGCAGGTTTCTCAATTCGACCGTATAAATGCTTTTTTTATATTTGTTCGCGGATAACTTCGTCGTTTATGAACCAATTTTGATGATTATTTTTTTTTGTTGGAAAGGGTATTATACTTCCCAAATGGCCTCATGAAAATTTTTTCGAAATCGGACAAGTGGTTTTTGGAAAATCTAAAAATTTATCTACATTGTCGACATTATTGAAGACGGGTTCTCTTTTTTGCAAAATATAATTATCTTCACCATAGATTACAGATCCGTATAGTGACAGAGTAAGAATACGATTCACCACCCCCTCTCTTGCCTGTGGGTGTCGTAAAAGATGACTAAGGGAAATACGTAGGTAAAATCTATCCAAGAGACGGAAAACTTGATATAAAACCCTATATCAAAACGTCTGACCAGCGTGGTATAGTAGATTAATTTCCCTCATATTGTGAAGGAGTCTCGAGCGACAGTGGGACGCATATGAGCTGAAGTGGATAAAGTATTATTGTATTGTATTTTAAATTATACATCAAACTTTTGGATTAATTCAAGCGTATCTTTAATAATGGTTGATTCAACTTTACGTGGTAGTTAATTTATAGTTTTTTTCTTGGGTTCCCATGGACTGACGTCATGGTTCAGTGCCCATACGTGCCCTGTGTTAGAAATACCTAGATGTATATCTAAGTCTTTATAGATACAAAGAGAATTAGTTGATAGATATGCCGTGCAATATTTTAAGCCCTTCATGGTTTAGACCATAAGTAATTTATGGAGAAATACGAAAATATGTCATAGATTATATGTATAAGGAATAAAGATATATTTTCCGTTCTGTTTGCCCATTCGGACAGGCAAAGGAATCAAAGTCCATACAGCCAAGTCTGATACAATATTCTTCATATAATTTAATATTTCTTTATATAGAATAGCTTATTTATAGTCATTGTGCGTCAGTAAGTCAAGTCGTTACCATTAATCAGGCGCTGAAAACCTAATTAAATGATTTCTCTGTGAATTTCGGTAGAATATAAAAATACACGTAAACCACTCTTATATCATATTCATCACTCTTCAGCACCATAAATGTATTACATACAATATCAGCAAAATTATTCAATACAACACTATAAAACACAAAAAAAAAATTAATATAATACAAGAGCTTTTTTTTTTTTTGTGGGTGGGCTGCGGTCGGCGCGCCTCCGCACCACTCCGTCCGGGGTGACAGAGAGACTTAAGCACGCAACTCCCGCAACCCACCCGAATACCACGTCGCCTTCGTCGTTGGGCCGACCACCGGAGCAGGATTAACTTGTCATCAGTGGTCGGCCCGACGGAATACCGGAATACTTGGGGTACCCTCCCATCGACCGACGTCCCCCCCTCGGGGAGGACGTCGGTCTTTCCTCACGCGGTCGGCCTCTCGGCGGGTGACGTACTAATCCCCGGTCACGTCACCCGCAATAATACAAGAGCTTAACATGACATTTCCATATTCGCGCCGAAACCTAAGGAATAAAGATTTATATATTGGAAATAGCTTTTCTTGTTTTGTTTTTAATAAAAAAAAAAAAATCTGAACTAAATGAAGGGAATTTACAAACATATAACTAACGGCAAGAAAATGTAGGGCTTATAAATTTTATACATTAGTGTTTTACAGTTTTATATTAATAATTTTGCTGATATTTTATATAATGCAGATAATATGCTGAAATATTGTGAATATAATACAAGTATATATATACAAGTATTACCTCTGTAAAAACTAGACTAAATGAGCATTTCTCTATTTATGGGGGTGTCAGTGGTAGCATTCCTTAGTATAAGTATTCTTTCTTTTTCATTTCTTCGATCTTTGCGTTTGAGTACGTGATTGGTTTCTCCTCACTGTCGACTGATGAATTTCTCCTATTGTAATAAATTATCTATCTGTAAGAACCTATAATTGGCTATCTGTTGTTATTCTGCTGTAATATATTATATATAAGCTGTTGGTTCTGCTTTAAATAAATAAATAAATAATAGCGAATTCCGTGAATTTTCACATTCTACGAAAATGCCTTGTCAGAACCAAATCAATGGAAACTACTGACTAAAATATGAAGACGTGAATCTATACCAATAAATAAAATTGGAGTGTCTGTTTGTAATGTCAAAATAATAGGCTTTTTTCATGCTCACACGGTTATTTGCACGACACCTATGCCTAAAATACAGATTAAAAATTTTTTGTCTGTCTGTTTGTTCCGGGTAATCTTCAAAACGGCTGGACCGATTTCAAAAATTCTTTCACCAATGGAAAGCTATAATATCAAGGAGTAAACTAGGCTATATATTATCTTGGTATTCACACGGGAACGGGAACTACGCGGGTAAAACGACTAAAACCGAAGCGAAGCGAGGGCGGGTTGCTAGTCTATACCAATAAATAAAATTGGAGTGTCTGTTTGTAATATCAAAATAATAGGCTTTTTTCATGCTCATACGGTTATTTGTACGACACCTATGCCTAAAATAGCAATTAAAAAATTTTTGTCTGTCTGTCTGTTTGTTCCGGGTAATCTTCAAAACGGCTGGACCGATTTCAAAAATTCTTTCACCAATGGAAAGCTATAATATCAGGGAGTAAACTAGGCTATATTTTATCCCGGTATTCACACGGTAACGGGAACTACGCGGGTAAAACGACTAAAACCGAAGCGAGGGCGGGTTGCTAGTCTATACTAATATTATAAAGAGGTAAAATTTGTAAGTTTGTATGCAGGGGGTAATCTCTGGAACTCATAATCTAATTCTAATTTTATTTTAACTGGCAGAAAGCTACATTATTCCTGAGTGCTATAGGCTATAAATTGTTTCTATAACATGTATATTAACCGAGCTATCACAACTTTTGTCTGGCAAGTCGGAAAAAAATACCTCGTAAAACAGAATTATTTGCGTGCGCTGCCTAAACAGTTGCTTAAAATTAAAAAGAATGTATGGCTACCTGGTTCATCTTAATTATTTCTACAAAAAAGTCAGCGATACCATATCTCTATCTTTTATATTTTATCTTTTATACTTCTATTATTGCATTAAAAAATTTTTTTTTCGGCATTGTTACGTTTGGTTGATTATTTGAGCAACAAAATATTAATTCTTATGACAATAAATTATTTCAGTATCACAGGAACATCATACAGATAAGATTTGCCATTTACAGTATATCAATTGGTCATACAGTTTCGGAGATAATATAAAATTACTAAAACGCAAAATGACCCTAGCATAACTTTCATTGTGCAGACGTTTTACCTATTTGCCCATAGATGGCGTTCTGCAATGACGTCATTTTTCTGAATCGCGGTGTTAAGACTTTCCGTGGATTGATGACCCTCTCGAATTATTATGCCCACGTTGTCGTTAGTTGGAGTTCTAAAAATTACATGTCAGTTGGTTATTGGTTTCGGTTGTTTCGTTCGCATGGTTGTTGTTGTTGATAGATACCTCATAATCGAAAATATCGTAATTTCGTTGTTAATATATATCTAAATAAATGCTACAAAAATACTCCGAGCGAAGCTCGGTCAACCTGATATTGATGTTATAAATGCAAAAGTAAGTTTATTTATTTGTTACGCTTTCACACTTAAACCACCGAACTGATTTCAACCGAGTAACATAGGCTATAATTTATCCCGGTATTCCCACGGCAACGGGAACTACGCGGGTAAGGCGACTGAAACCGAAGCGAAGCGAGGGCGGTCTGCTATAATCAATATAATAACTCGACACTGGCATCAATAGCTCATATTATTGAAGCTCATTGCCACTACCTAAGAAGAAGAAGTTAGCATTAACACGTCAAATGACCACGTTGATCACGATTTACATGGATCTCATCATTCATCACCATCATTTCAACTCTTATACGTCCCATTGTTGAGCTCGAGCCTCCTTCACAATAAGAGGGGAATTGACCTTACTATGCCACGCTGGTCAGGTTGGTATAGGGTTTTATTTTGAGCCTTCCTTGTCTTGCATAGATGTTATATGCGTATTATATCCCTTAGTCGTCTTTTACGACATCCACAGGCAAAATAGGGAGTGGTGAATTGTATTCTTACTCCACCACATTAAATATTTACAGTTATCTTTATATATATTTCTTGTGTACGAGTGTATGTCACTGAACTCCTCTTAAACGGCTGGACCGATGCTGATGAATTTTTGTTTGTCTTCAAAGAGATTCAAGAATGATTTGATATTCACAATTAGACCCAATAGGTGGCGCTTATTTGAACATAACACCGTCTGTTGGGTCAGCTAGGATTATATAATACTTGAATTTACGCCCCATCCAAACCTACTCATAGAAGTTATCACTTGAAAACGAAACAGTTCATTATACAGAGTACTCGAATACATATAATACAAATTGATTCCTTATAGTCTTAACTCTTATAATATTTTTCAATAAAAATTTACATCAATTAGCCGTGGCTAAACATTATTATAATATCCAATCAACGCTAACAAACACAAAAACAGTTCGGTTGACGCGACCTTTGGCGGCGCCCGCCAACTTTAAACGTATAGAAAGAGATAGGAGCATACGATTTATTAAGAAGAAGAAACGAGACGAGCGTTTCAAATATAGGGTTGGTGATTAGAAATTTGAATAATTTAAAAATAGTATAATATTAACTCCCTATCTTGCCTGTGGATGTCGTAAAAGACGACTAAGGGATATAATACCCATATAACATCTATGTAAGAGAAGGAAAACTCCAAACAATACCCTATATCAACCTGTCTGACCAGCATAGTAAGGTTTATTTCCCTCCTATTGTGGAGGAGGCTTGAGCCTAACAGTGGGACGTATATGAGCTGTGATGATGATTATATTAATATTTGTGGTAGGGATGTGAAAAAATAATCGATTATTAATCGATAATTTTTGACGTGACAACGTTTTATAATTCGATGGAGCCGGCTGCACACACGAAAAAACATGACGTATGCGGCGTTACCTCGCTCTGAGGCGTTCCATTTAAGGCTTGATCCATACAAAATATCTATCAAACAAATAAACTTAAAATTTTCTTTTGAAAAATGAAACCATTCCATCAGTATTTTCTTATGACGTTGTCACGTTCAACTATCGTCAGTAAACCATACAGACAACCGATTTTTTTTTGTAAATAATAAAAAATCGATTTTTTATATTAAAATTAATCGATTGTTTAGGATTTGCTTTTTTGTTTAAAATAAAATCACTGACAGATTTCCTAAAAAAAGGTCAGCACGATACTGCGTGCAGTGTTTCATACTATCCTAAAAAAAAAAAACGGTCAATTCAAAGAAAACATCGATTATTTTATAATCGATTATTTATTTTTAAATGAGCGATTATTTTATAATCGATTTATTTTAAAGAAAATAGAATCGCTTATTTATTAATCGATTATTTTCGAAAATTGATTAATAAATATTAATCGATTTTTTATTAATCGATTTTCCCTCCAAGGCTCATCGCTAATTTGTGACTGATTAACAATACAATTTACCGCGAAGAATAGTGTAAAGAAAAAAAATCATTCCCTTATTTCAGTTCATACATAACCCACTTGGCTTGGACCTCTGCCACAATTGGAGGCAAATTGACCATCTATGCTGTGCTAGTCAGACGTATTGATATAGAGTTTCATTTCAGGTTTTCCTTGTCTTGCATAGATGTTATATGCATATATATTCATTTAGTCGTCTTTTACGATACCCACGGGCAAAACCGCGGGTATTAAGTTGTAATCCCGTCACCATACGAAAAAATTTAAAGTGGTAATAGGAACGATAAATTAACACTAAAATCCTATATCTAGGACACTAACCATAATTTCAGCTCCTGTATGTCTCTCTCTTGGGATCGCTCCTCCTCCACAATAGGAGGGAAATTGACCTTACTATACCATGCTGGTCAGACAGGTTATTAGGGATATACTTGATGTTAAAACTATCTTTTCACCAAAAGTATAAAATAATTGCGGTGCACATTCCACATCGATACTTATTCTTGTATTTTCAATCCCTTCTTTACTTTTCAAGCCCTTTTGATATCCCATTTTCTTCTTTTTCAGTATTGTTATCTCATTTTATCTATTAGGCGTCATTTGCGATATCCATGGGAATGCAAGGACTTTAATTACTTTTTTAATTAATTATCCAAAGAGACTGAAAGTGTATATTTTATTCCTCTAAGAAGCCATGGAAGTCCTTACCTGAACCAATATAACAGCCTCAAAATGAAGGCGAGAAGAGATATGCACCTGGCCACATTACTCTTCGGGATTATAAAGGGCAAGAAGCCAGATTATTTGTATTCCAAATTAGAATGGATGACTGAGAACAGTAAGTTTCCTAAGAGATTAATGTCTTTTCCCTTACATAATCGCTTACGTAAAACTACTGCTTTCCGTGGCTGTTTTAAATTTAGTGCTACTAAGTGCTGGAATAATTTGCCACCACCTATGTGGAAATTGACTGGTATTCATTCCTTTAAAATTAAGCTTAAATGTCTCCTGATAAAACAACAAAAGTCTGGTTCTTAGCCTATTTTGTAGTGGTTTTTATTACGGATTGGGATAATTCTTTCCGTACTTTTTACTCCCTCTTGATAATGTGATGCTTAATTATTATTAGTTTATATTATTTTAATATATTTAAATTATCGTATTTAATGCTATTTTAATCATTTTGACATCTTTTAATAATATGATAACTTATCCAATGACATATATTTTATATACATATATTCCTATTATTTTTTTTTAAGTGCAAAACTTGACTGTAACATATCAATGTTTACTGTGTTCTTCTGATCATTTCAGCCTTTTAAAATGCAGATTTCAAATAGTGTTTGTTTGGTTTGATTTAAATGTTGTTATTATTGTTACTAATATGACTATTTACAATTTTGAATAATCTATGAACCTATTAATTGTAGCTCTTCTGTACTTGCATTTCTTGTGACCTGTAATTTAGATTAGTTAGGCTGCAGTTGAAAATCAGAGCTGCAAGTTTATGTAGCATATGCTGAGCTGTTGCCTTTTGGACACTAATATTTGGAATTTCATTTGTATATACTACGATTATTTTAATCGTCAATATTTTTTCGTCTTCGTTTTTATATCATTTGTGTACCTATATTTCTATGTCAGGCATGTACCTAACTATAGTGTCCAATAAATCTTATTTTCTTTCTTTCTATTTTGATTGACTTAGCTTTAGATATTATAAAACTTATTTGCGAACTCAAAAATTTTAATACATGTGGGGGCTTGAATCTATGTCTTTTTAAATGCATTCCAAGTGCCTTACGAATTAGGCCAGTATGGGTGGATACGTATGATGACCAAATTGAGACTCCCATTATTGTTTTTACGGGGAACGTTTTACAAGTTACACATAATAAAGATTAGATTTATCAAGTAGAGCATTGGATTTTATGCTTGCTATTGAAAATTCTGTGTGCTAATGGAGTTAGAATACAATTGTTCCTTCTTTCTTGGACATCGGTGATCTAAAAGAGGACTTACAAATTTTCATCGATCTTGGTCGACTTTATCTGATGATGTTTGGTCATTAATGACATTCCTAAGGAGGGTTGACGTCAGATCGGTCATAAAAATTGCAATATCTACTATGAAGGAAGAATCCATATTATCATCTCAGCCAATATGTGTCCCACTGTTGGGCTCAGGCCTCCTCCATAATGAGAGGGGAATTGACCTACTATTCCGCGCTGGTCAGATGTGTTAGAATGGGGTTTTGTATCGAGTATTCCTTCTCTTGCACAGATGTTATATGCATATTATATCCCTTAGTCGACTTTTACGACATCCACGGGCAAGATAGGGAGTGGTGAATTGTATTCTTACTCCGTCACCACACGGAATGTTAAGCTCCAAGTAATTGGGATTAGAGCAGGCTGATGATGATTATAATGATTAACAATATTATAAAATTACTAGCAGCGCCCTGCGGTTTCACCCGCAGTTCCTCTTCTCGTAAGAATATCGGGTTAAATTGTAGCCTATGTATTATTCTGATATGTAAGCTATATTATTGTGAAGTTTCATCAAAATCCATTCAGTAGTTTTTGCGTGAAAGAGCAACAAACGTCTTCACATCCTCACATGCTCTAGTCTTTATATTATTAGTAAGATTCAATTAATATATAAAAATGTTTTGACAACCCTAACAGTAATTAACACAAGACTCGCCGAAAAGGGTTTTCCTTTCGCCCATTTGTTTTTATACTTTGTTAGTATGGGGAGTTAAGATCTATGGTCTAATATAAGTTTTTTTTTTCTTAATAATTAATAGTAAAACATAATGAGAACGGACAGAAAGTGTTGTTGTTTAAACGATTGGGTGTTGTTGATAAGAAAAATTGATTTCTAATGAAAATAATTATTGCTAATTATTGCTTTTATTTTTAATTTTTATTTGCTGGAATTGTCAAACAGTTTTCAGCGTTTATGGTGATGAGGGGACGAAGGTGTCTCACGTCAAATGATCATCATCGTCACAGCTCATATCCAACTGCTAGTATCGAGTCTATTTCATGATGGGAGTGAAATTAACCCACTATACCACGTGTTGGTGTTTTTTTTTTTTTTTTTTTTTTTTTTTTGTTTTTTTTTTTTTTTTTTTTTGGGTGGGCTATGGTAAGCGCACGCGCGGTCCTGTCCGTCCGGGGCGATGAAAGGACGGCGCGCGGGCCCATAACCCACCCGTACCCACGTCACCTCGTTGTTGGGCCGACCACCGGAGCAGATGTCACTTGTCGTCAGTGGTCGGCCCGACGGAATACCCTTTCGGGTAACCTCTCGACCTGGGACGTCGGTCGCCGTCGCGCGGTTAGCCTCTCTGCGGGTGATGGACAATTCCCCGGTCCGATCACCCGCGGCCTCGGCTAGGGCGGCATTAGGCGCAGATACTCGCGCCTGCGCCGCCCGAGTCGCCGGCGGCGGAACGTGTCGCCGAATAGAAGCTCTACTCGCACACGATCCGCCGCCTCCTTCCGTGAGATAACGGCCTCACAGAAGGCGGCGACCGCGTCCCAGTTCCTGACGCTGACGAGCATCTCCCTGGCGATGGTCGGCAGCGCCAGGTCGGCACCGATAATTGCGACGAGTTCACGGCGATCCTCCTCCCATGCAGCACACTCCTCGAGCGTGTGCTGCACCGTGTCCTCGTCGCAACTGCAGTGGTGGCAGGACGGTGTGCTCTCCCTCCTGACAATCTTGTGCAGGTACTTCCCGAAGCAACCGTGCCCCGTCAGCACCTGCACCAGTCGGAAGGAAAGCACCCCGTGCGTCCGCTCCAACCACTCCATCAGCACCGGCTGGAGGGCCTCGACGGTCCTAACACCATACCAAGGACTCTCCAGCCGGACTGCCCAACGGGCAATGACTTCTCGGCGGGCGTCGACCCGCCAGGCGGTGATCTCTGTGATGGAGACCATGCCGCCGCGGGCGCGCTTCTCCGACACCCGCCGATAAATGTCGGCGAGCATCTCCGCCTCCAGGTCCCACGGGGGGGTTCCGGCCAGGAGGCACGCTGCCTCCGTCGCCACCGTGCGGTAACCGCGTACGGCCCTGATCGCCATGACCCTCTGTGGTCGCCACAGGAGGGCCCTAAGACGGACGGTCAGGGACCCCGCCCACACCGGTGCGCCGTACAGGGCCATCGACCGGATCACCCCCACGTACAGCTGTCGGCACGTAGCACTGGGTCCGCCCACATTCGGCATCAGCCGCGAAAGGGCGGACGCCGCGCCGACAAGCCGGGGAACTAGTCGATGGAGATGCTCCCGGAACCAAAAATGCCCGTCGAGCACCAGGCCCAAGTACTTCATGTGGGCCTGGATGCTGATGGTGACCAACTTCACGGTGATCGAAGCGCCGGCGGGAGGCCCGGCGGTACGGAGGCCATGGAACAGAAGGGCCTCCGTCTTTTCCAGGGCTACCCTCAACCCCAGCGCTTCGATCCGCCTGACAATCTCCTCGGTGCCGAGAGTTGCCAGGCGTGCCGCCTCCTCTAGCGTCCCACCCCGGGCTGTGACGAGTGTATCGTCGGCGTAGCAAATTACGCCCAGCCCGGGTGGGAGGCTTCCTCTCAACGCCCAGTCGTAGCCGATGTTCCACAGGGTCGGACCCAGAACCGACCCCTGCGGGACACCGCACGTCATGGGCGTTCGCACAACGTCCCCTACTCGGTCAACGTAGAGGACGCTGCGCCCCTCCAAGTAGTCTGCCACCAGCCGCCTGAGGTACACGGGCACCCCGTGATACCTCAGCCCCTCCCTGATGCAGCTGAATGGCAGACTGTTGAAGGCGTTGGCGATGTCCAGGGACACCGCCAACAGGACTCCTCCGCCGGTACCACGTGTTGGTGTAGGGTTTTATTTCGAATGTTACATCTCTTGCAGAGATGTTATACGCATATTATATCCCTTAGTCGCCTTTTATAACATCCATGATCTAAATAGAGGATGGTGAATTGTATTCTTAGGCCGTCACCACACACAGTACAGTAAGTTTCTCGTCAAATAAGTATTCCTTATTATAGAGATTTGATTCTATCCAAAACCGTCATCATCGCAGCCCACATACGTCCCACTGTTGGGCTCGGACCTCCTTTACAATGGGAGGGAATTTGACCTACTATAAGTACCATACTTTTGGTGAAGATTCCCAGGGGGGGGTGGATGCCACAATTTTAAAACAAACTAACGAAATATTAAAAGAGGTTTTTCATTGTTTAATGTACGACAAATCGTAATCGTCATGAGCGTTAAAGGAACAAAACGCCATGATAGTCAAACGTGTTGGTATAGAGTTTTATTTCGAGTTTGCCTTCTTTTGCACAGATCTTATATGCATATTATATGCCTTAGTCATTTTGTACGACATTCACGGGCAAGATAGGGAGTGGTGAATTGTATTCTTACTTCGTCACCACACGGGAAAACCGTACCGTCCAAAACCGTATTTGAAAGAAAAACCGTAACATTTCCAATGTAGAAATATTATCTTGAAGACTCTATATGCCAATTTTCATTCAAATCTGTTTAATCTTTTACGAGTGATTAAGTAACAAACATTCAAATATCTTTACAAAGTTTCACTATTGGAGCGTTTCACGTGAAGCGAATGAAAAAATTACACATTTTAGATCTTGTTTATATTTGGATAGAATATACTATAGGTATTTCGATTTTCCGTGTGTTGATAGAGTAAGAATACAATCCACCCCCTCTCTTGCCCGTGGGTGTCCCAAAAGACGACTAAGAGATATTATATGTATATAACATCTATGCAACAGAAGGAACACTCAAAACAAAATTCTATACTAACGTGTCTGACCAGCGTGGTATAGCAGGTCAATTTCCCTCCCGTGGAGGAGGCCCGAGCCCAATATTGGGACGTTTATGGGCTGAGATGCCACTGTAAGACCCGAATAGACATACATCATTACTTTTTTTATGAAGCTTAATTTCTAATTTATTAGGCTTTAAAGTATGGGCAAAATTTGAACAATGGATTTTTTGAAAGCTTTTTTTGCTAATATTGAATTTTACATTCGGTTCGTGCCCAACAGTGAGACATATATCCACTTGGCACGGACTTCCTCCTTCGTGAGAGGGAATTTGATCTACTATCACCAGTCAGAAGTGTTGGCTTAAGGTTATATTTGGAGTTTTCTTCTTAACGATGACATCCACAAGCAAAATGGTCAATGAGAGGAATGAGAGACTAATACGTATACAATATACTAGCACTGCCCTGCGGTTTTACCCGCATAGTTCCCCTTTCCGTGTGAATATCGAAATAAATTAAAGCCTACGTGTTATTCTGATATGTAAGCTATATTATTGTGAAGTTTCATCAACATCTATTCAGTAGTTATTGCGTGCAAGAGCAACAAACATCCTCACATACTCACAAACTTTCGCGTTTATAATATTAGTAGGAAAATCCATTTTCAACTCGTCAGACCAGCGGCGTATAGTCAATTTCAATCCTATTGTGGAGGAAAAGAAGACTCGAGCCCAGCAGTGGGACGTAAGTATATGAGCTGAGATAATCTAAGAAGTAGGTCATTTAAAATTGGATTTACGCAAAATGAAAACCTGTGAATTAAACAATGACAACAAAAAAAAATTCGACCTCAAAGAAGATCATTTTTTAGATTATTATTGATTTGTCAAAAACCGCTTGTCCGATTTCGATAAAATTTTTATGGGACCATTTGGGAAGTACACCCTATCCAAGAAAAAAGAATTATCAAAATCGGTTTATAAACGACGAAGTTATCCGCGAACAAACATAAAAAAATCATATATACGGTCGAATCGAGACACCTCCTCCTTTTTTGAAGTCGGTTAAAAATACTTGCAATCAAATGTAAAAAAATTTATTAAAAAAGTTGTAACCACCCACTCCCACGAGGTCAGTTGAGTTCAAAACTTGTGGGTTTTCTTCAAAACAATTTAGTCGATACGGTCAATTGAGCCAATAAGTGGACATACATGAGGGGAAACAACTTTAATTCGAGTTTAGTTTTATGTGCATTGGAATGACATTGAGTCTTTATCAGCTGATTGGCATCAGAACTAGCTGGGAAACTGGCATGCCATATATATTTTCTTTTTACTATAATCTCAGCTCATAATTTCCTACAGCTAGGCTCGACGAATCCAACTCGATTGGGCAGCGTTCGGGAAACTTAACAGGATCTTCTCGTCCAACATACCTCAGTGTCTGAAAACACAGGTCTACGACCAGTGTGTGTTACCAGTGATGACTTACGGCACGGAAACGTGGTCCCTAAATGTAGGCCTCATAACAAGGCTCAAAGTCGTTTAGCGTGCTATGGAGCGGGCTATGCTCGGGATTTCTCTGCGAGATAGAATCCGGAATACGGAAATCCGCAGAAAAACGGGTGTAACCGACATAGCACGAAGAATTAGCACGCTGAAGTGGCAATGGGCAGGCCACATCGCTCGACGAACCGACAACGGCTGGGGAAGAAAGGTTCTCGAGTGGCGACCACGTATCGTACGACGCAGTGTAGGACGCCCCCCCCCCCACTAGGTGGACCGACGACCTGGTGAAAGTTGCTGTGCGTCGTTGGATGCAGGCGGCACAGAATCGCACTTGTGGCGTAACATGAGGGAGGCCTACGTCCAGCAGTGGACAACGATAGGCTGAAATGATGATGATGAGGCTCGAGCCTCCTCTACAATTGAAGGGAAACTGGCCTACTACTATATTATCTGTGAGGTGATGGAGTAAGAATACAATTTACCACTCCCTATCTTTCCCGTGGATATTGTATAAGAGGACTAAGGGATATCTTGTGTATATAACAACAATACAAGAGAAGAAAAACTCGAAATAGGACCCTATACTAACCTGCCTCCCCAGCGTGATATAGTAGGCCAAATTCTCACCCATTGTAGAGGAGGCCCAAGCCCAGTAGTGGGCCGTATATGAGCTGTGATGATGATGATGATTGTATATAAAGTCTATAAGCCTTGGCTGCATGGGTAATCATTTATAGATTTTAGTATACAAATTTAATCGTAATCCTAAAAGTCAAAACCGTTACGGCTGATTGGATAACTAAGACACGAATATTATGTGCTGATTGGCAATATGGTGATGTTATTACTTTATTTATTTTTATTTAATATTTGTTTTGAGTCTTTAGTTTAAAACACCATACCATACAAAAGCACCTTGTATCGTTTGAGATATTTTATGAATTTAAACGACAAAAGTTTATAGTTTGACTTAAAATATGAAATTAATTATGTATGAATATCACAAAGAAATGTTGAATCTATACCAATAAATAAAACTGGAGTGTCTGTTTGTAATGTCAAAATAATAGGCTTTTTTCATGCTCACACGGTTATTTGCACGATACCTATGCCTAAAATAGCAATTAAAAAATTTTTGTCTGTCTGTCTGTTTGTTCCGGGTAATCTTCAAAACGGCTGGACCGATTTCAAAAATTCTTTCAGCAATGGAAAGCTATAATATCAGGGCGTAAACTAGGCTAACTATATTTTATTCCTATGGGAACGGGAACTACGCGGGTAAAATGACTATAACCTATAACCGAAGCGAAGCGAGGGCGGATTGCTAGTAAATAATAAAACAAACAAAAATCGGCCAAGTGCGAATCGCGCGCAAAGGGTACCGTACCATTGAGCAAAAAAGGGCCAAAAAAATCACGTTTGTTGTATGTTGTAAGGGGGGCCCCTTAAATATTTATTTTGTTTTTAGTATTTGTTGTTATAGCAGCCATAGAAATACATAATTTGTAAAAATTTCAACTGTCTTGCTTTCACGGTTCTTGAGATACAGCCTGGTGACAGACAGACGGATGGACAGACAGCGAAGTCTTAGTAATAGGGTCCCGTTTTTACCCTTTCGGTACGGAACCCTAAAAAATGATTTCAAAGCAATGTAGAGAAGCCTTTATTATGCAGCTTCTAAAATTTGTAATAAAATGGAATAAGATGGAATTATCAAAATCAATTAAAAATAAAACCCAATACCAACACGTCTGACCAACGTGGTATAGTAGGTCTAATTCACTCCCACAGTGGAGGAGGCCCGAGCTCAACAGTGGGGCGTATATGGGCTGAGATGATGATAATGAAATGTCAGTTTGTTTTATTTGTTACGTTTTCAAGCCTAAATCAATAAATCGATTTAAAAAAAATACCAATGGAAAGCTCCATTATCAGCAAAGAGTTTAGAATTTATCCGTATCCCACGGGAAAGGGAAATTTGCTTATAAAATGCCATAAATTGGCTATTATCTCATAATTTAATTTTTTTTTGTTTCAGGCTTATCCAGCGGGCAACTTCCCAAGAAGACAATAGAATCCTTCAAAATTACTCGAATTCAATCCCCTAATAGCAAACCCAGCACGCTGAGTTTCACAGATCCATTTGGGCCTCCCCAGTCCTCGGACGGGGGGGGCCCTTCCACACCCCAGCCGACCCTAACCAACCAAGATTCTATAGATCACCAACACCATCATTTAGGTGGTTCACAGACTCCGCATGACATTTCAAACTCCGCAAACTCCACTCCAACCAACGTATCCTCAAAATCCGCTTTTATAGAACTACAGCAACATGGCTATGGTCCTTTTAAAGGGGGTTATCAACATCCCCACCATTTTGGGAGTCCAGGTGGTCAACAGAATCCTCATGAGGCCTCTGGTTTTCCAAGTCCTAGGTCGTTAGGGTATCCTTTTCCTCCTATGCACCAGAATACGTATGGGTATCATTTGGGGTCATATGCTCCTCAATGTGCCAGTCCACCTAAAGATGGTAAGTGTCATCCATATATTTTATTTTAAAACGTGGTTTTGTCATTATTATTTTTTAATTGCTGTGTGGTGACAGAGTAAGAATACAAATCACCACTCCTCATCTTGCCTGTGGCTGTCGCAAAGGTCGACTAAGGGATATAATAAGATTTGGAGTGGTAGGATCACACTGTCGACAGTTATCTGTCTACAGCCGCGGGCCGGTCCGTCCGGGGCAGTACTACGCTCTCGCAGAAAATCGACGTCTGAGTAGTAGCAATTTGTTACTGCGCTTCGTTCGGTGAGCGAGAGAGCCGGAAGCCCAACTTTCTGAGGGTGTTTGCGTGTGGAGGGTTTTGATGGTGCCTTTAGTATTACCGAGCCTCAATGCACGCATTCACACTCCCTTCACTTTCTTCACGGTAGGCAGCGGCCTTGTAAAGGTCTATGAGCGGCAGCAACACTTACCATCAGGTGTACTGTTTGCTCGTTTGCCACTGCTTGCAATAAAAAAAAAATGTGCATATAGCATATATGGAAGAGAGGGAAAACTCTGTTGGGCTCGAGACTCCTCCACAATAGAAGAGAAATTGACCTTACTATACCATGCTGGTCAGACAGGTTAGTATAGGGTTTTATTTCGAGTTTTCCATCTCTTGTATAGATGTTATATGCGTATTATATATCCCTTAGTCGTCTTTTACGACGTCCATGGGCAAGATAGGGAGTAAGGATTTGTATTCTTACTCCATCAACACACGGACATTCCAAAGCTCCGGTACAAAGTTAAAAAGTAAAAACGATAAGTACAGAATAAATAAAATTCTTTTTTTAAGCCTATATAATTTTCAAACAATTTTCCAAACACCTTTCAAGGAAAATAAGTTATCTTTTTGTCCACTTTAATATACAAATGGCGGATAATTTGATTATATAATGCGTTATAACCCTAAATTACCGAATGTGTTATGATCGGCATTTTACCAAATCGTCATATTAGAAGGTGTCAAATTACGAATTTACAGAAAACTTTTACCCCAAGTAAAAACTACTTGGTTAGGTCGAAGAAAAAGAAAAATTGTCTCTGACTTTTAATATTTTATGAAGACTAGCCGGTAGCGTTTTGTTCCTTTAACGCTCACGACGATTACGATTTGTCGTACATTAAACAATGAAAAACCTCTTTTAATATTTCGTTAGTTTGTTTTAAAATTGTGCCCCCCCCCCCTCTGGGAATCTTCACCAAAAGTATGGTATAGTAGGTCAAATTCCCTCCAATTGTGGAGGAGGCCCGAGCCCAACAGTGGGGCGTATTTGGGCTGCGATGATGATGATGAGGGTAAGATAAAAAGCCGTAAAAATTGTTTTATTTCAATATATCGTAGGTTATAAAATACCTTAAAGCATTGTACGTCAAAACATAGATAATTGTGGCAGGCCTGTCTATGGTTAATATTTAATAAAGTCCCATGTATAAGGACACTTTTATACGTAATTAGGGTTATCGCAACGTAGAAAAAGAAAAAGGCAGAATGCCTTTTTCTTTTTTTGAAATGATTACTAAGTATTTGAACTTTAACGAAGCGATTAAAAAAAAACTATTGAATACTCACTGATTAGAACGTAACGTTTTCAGTATTTTTAAATTGAAAGAAATATTGTCTGAAATTTTGCATGTGGTGAACGTCGGACAATCAAAAAATCAAATGTAACCGCGATAAAATTCGTAAAAATAGTTTTATTTAAATTATATACCTAATACTTGCGTGAACATAAAAAAATCATTAAGCAAATATCAGCTAAAAAGTTGATGAACATAAATAATTTTCTTTAGATAAATTTAACATTACAACACGATACTGGCAAAAATGGCTCGTATTAGTAACTGATTGCTGAGACAAAAATTAGAATACAGAGAAAATCTAGTAAAAAATGCACAGATTGTTTATTTAAGTCTTTATGGGATTATGAAATTTATTAATTGCTTAGATGTAAATTCTCTGCAAGTTTACGCACGCATTATTAATTGCAATACTCGCGTGCGCGTAGTAATTGAGATTTACTAAATAAGTAATTAAACACGCATTTACGCTTCTATCATTCACGGCTTTGGTAAAAACATGGTCATGTTGTAAAAGATTGCTAAGGACATAATACTATTTATTTGAAATTTAATTTAACACCCTTTTAGGGTTCTGTAGTTAAAGATTGGCTATGTGACTTTATGATTATGTCTGTGCTGTTCTTTTGATCCCACTTCTGAGCTAACGCACCCTCCACAATAGAAATGAAATTGATCTACTACGCTGGTGAACACGGTGGCGTAGGCTTTTATTTCAAGTTTCCGTTCTCTTAGATTATCATTTAAGAGACCCTTTGTGCATATTTTATCTTTTAGACGTATTTTACCATCTTTAGGTTCTTTATATTAGCATAGTCGTTACCATTGATTGGGTGTAGACAACCAAATCATGGTTTCTCTGGGAATTATAGCAAAACGTGAAAATTCACTATTAAATCATATTCACTGCACTTCAAGACTTTTCTCTGCATTATATTACAAAAGATACCAGCAAAATTACTCAATATATTTAATTATAAAAAGATTAATAAAATTTAAACATGAGGTTTTGATATTTTCGTCGAAATCTATTTTTTTTTTAATTTATTGAAGGCTTTGGAACGTCATTATGAATGTGATCCTAATTAAAATTTGATTTTTGTCAAATTTGACAGAGTGTCGATTTTGTTTCTATACGATTCTATTTCACTAAAATTGCCAAGGAATCTTATTCGTTTTGCTTATAAACTTCAATATTTAAAAAGAGAACGTGTTCTGACAATGTATACTAATGATGTAACGATATTGAGATAAACGCCATCTATTAATATTTCCCTAAGTCGAAAATTTAAAATTTATTCTTCAATCAAATATTAAAAAAATCAATTTCATTTTTCACATCTGCCACATGTCCGTCGAGGGCTCATTTTATTTTTTTGCTACCATCTATGGTAGGTAACAAGCACCTGATATTTAGCGGTTACCGCTGGTATAGTACACCTGTAGTACTAAGAAAATAAAGTCCAGCTGTTTGAAAAACAACAATTAAGCTATGATTTTATTGACATTATGGTCTAGAATTTTAATTTATGATAATCAACTCGTTGTGAGTGATTAGAAGTTATGAAAATTGATTATGTTTGTGAAAGGTTTGTTTGTGTATAAAATAAATTACTTTTACAGACTTTAATGCGCTTTTTAATTTATCATTATCGGCATGGGATTTTAAAAATAAATTGGAATCTCTCATAATATCATCATATCTTATAATATCATTCATGGACTGTACTGCTGCACTCAAACCTCCCAGAGAGAAAAAAATCACTACGTTTTACCTCCTCCACAATTCGATGGGAGGGTACTCCTCAAGGCGTATTCTGTCGGACCGACCACTGACGTCCAGTCACCCTGCTCCGGTGGTCGGTCTAACGACGAAGGCGACGTGCTACGGGTTACGGGTGTGCGTTCTTATGCCCCTCTGTCGCCCCGAACGGAGTGGTGCGAGGAGCGCCCCGACCGTAAAAAAAAAACCTCCACAATAAGAATGAAATTGACCCACGTACGACGTACAATATCAAGCTTATCAGACAGTTTGGTATATGATTTTATAACGAGTTGTCCTTTATTTAAATAGATGTTATATACATATTATATCCCTTGGTCGTTTTTTATAACACCAATATAGAGCAGATAGTGAATTGTATTCTTATTCCGTCACCACACGGAGGCAAACTAAAAAGTATAAAATATGAATTAGTTACGTGTCCCTTTTATCCATGTGGTGACGAAGTAAGAATTCAATTCACCACTCCCTATCTTGCCCGTTGTAAAAGACGACTAAGGGATATAATATGCACATAACATCTGTGCAAGAGAACGAAAACTCGTAATGAAACCCTGGAACAACATGTTTGATCAGCATGGTATAGTAGGTCAAATTCACTCCCTGTGTGGCGGAGGCCCGTGCCCAATAGTGAGACGTATATGGGCTACGATGATGATGATACCTTATCTCTGTCATGAATAAAATATCTAAATTAGTTTTTTAATTGAAATACTAAACATAGTAATTACTTATATTTGTGAAAATTTTTACTAAGACTTCAATGTTTTAATATGACAATACAAAACAGATAGGAATAGGTTTTAGAATAATAACGTATAAAAGGATAGTGTCAATACTTCGAACTTTCAAAATTTGAATCTAAAAATACTAATGGCGCGCAGACGATTACACACGTACACACGCACACCACTATACAAATTATGAAATCAAATTTTGTTTTTATTAACATAAATCGTCGAATTACCTTTAAAAGTAATGTTTTTATATTTTTTTTTTATATTTTTCAAATGTGTTGTGACACCATTTGAATGCACAAACCGTCATAATTACCTATTTATTTTTTAAGAGTTGCGTACGTTCGTGCAGTACAATGACTTGTACATTACGGAACGGTTTCGGTGTAAGCTCCATTAGGCTCCAATTGAAATGCCTCACTTTTTGTGCGTGAACTTACCTTCTATATGTTATTATTCTAAGGGAATAGGTACTATCTACAACTAACACAGCTAGTGTTGCCCAAATGCAAGACCAAGACGAGACTTGGACTGGTCTTGGTCTTGGTCTTGCAACATCACACCTGGTCTCGTCTTGGTCTTGGTCTTGCGCACCCGAGTCTTGGTCTTGCGCACCCGAGTCTTGGTATTGCAGCAAGAGTCTCGCAAAGTTTTGCAGTTAGAATAACGTAACAGTAATTTATCATGGCAATGAAAAATCCAACTAAATTAATCAAATATCCTATCCTACCTATCCATCTGCTAGCCTATAGTTCACTATTGAATACAATACTTACCAATGGAGAAAATTACTCTTCTATTCCCCTGGTGTTCCATTAGACAGCGTTACTACTCTTATGACAGGACTTTCGACCCTATTTTCTTAAGACGTCACCACACGAGGCAGTTGATACAATAAATTTTATGTCATTTTATAATCAATGCGATATTTTACAATTAATGCGATTGTTTATATTTCCCTTCAAGTTAAGTGGTATGTATCTATTGTATTTCCAGTTTAGTTACTGATGCTCTGGATACTTGAAAAAAACCTGTTGCTCTATTGCCTATATAAATACTTTGGCCGCTGGATCCATGTAGCTCTTAATATACTATTTATTCAAGAACATATAAAACTGATTTAAAATTTTATGGTTTTAATACTTGTAAAATGTATGATATTCGTCGTCATCGTCACAGCTCATAAAAGTGCCACTGCTGGGCTTAAGCTTCCTTCCAGTAAGAGGAAAATTGATCTACTATACCACGCTGGTCAGACATGTTGGTACAGGGTTTTCTTTCTAGTTTCACTTCTCTTGCACATATGTTATATACACAGGGTGTATCAGGTTATGGGACAACTGTTCATGTATGTTGTAGTTCAACAGTCATAGATCATAATTAGAATGTATATTACACAAAAACAATATAACGTAAAAGTTATAGTGATTACAAAAATGTGTGTCTAAGAGTTTATGCCTTAAATTTTATGCATTATATAGGTATGTACAGACAGGATATATGTAAGCATGTAAAATTTCGACAGTATAAATAGGTATTAGATTTGCGCGAACCTTTCAATGGTTACGTAGGTACAAAGGCGACTCATCAATGGTCATCGGCCGATCAGCTGATTTATGTTAAAGCGAAGTTTGTCTTGCTTATGCAAACGTAATCATTGATTTATTCAAATTCTAATGAACATTTAACAAAATACGAATATGTTGTAGATTAAGTATCATTCCTTTATACATTTTAATCAATTTACACGAAAAAACGATGACAAAATTGAGAACTTACATGTCTCTCAATTCATTAACGAATCGATATTTTTATTTCAATTTTTTTTCATGGGTTCCTAACACCATTACCCGATCCGATTTGATACGACATCCACGGGTAAGAGAGTGGTGAATTATATTCGTACTCTGTCTTTTTTTTTTTGTGTGTGTGTAGCTGTTGGTCGCAGATGACCTTGACAGCTTAACGCGGTCAATGGGTGAGCGCTGATGGCTCTCAACCCGGTAAGTAAGTTAAGCGAACATCGCCCGAGGGCTCCCCCCTGTGGGGAACGGACCTCGGCTCGGGGCGTCGCTGAGAGCAAAGTGGGCGTGGCCAAGTTTAGGATAATGACTTTTACGTGGCGCGGTTTTCGACCTCGACGGCGAGGCCGATACCGCGGAGTTTTATCTGTTATCGCTGCACGAGCTGTGTAGGTCCTTTCTTGGGCGATCATAATAGCGTCATCTTCTTCTTCAAGAAGATGACGAGGACGTCGGACCGCGGATATTTTTGAGGGGACGTAGTTTACCGCCCCAACCACTAGTGGATTGGGGTGAGTCGTGGCAGAGGCAAAATAGCGCTGGGAGCAACGCTTCATGTACTGCCTGATGGTGATCGTACTCTGTCCCTACATGGACATTTATATAGATTAATTGTAGGCATATTTCTATGTCCAACAGTGAACGTCGTTGGGCTAATGAATAAACGGATATATAAATATGTAGAATGGGCAAGAGCACTCTCGTGATTACGGAATTTTTGTTCTTAAGCCTTTCCGAAGAGTAATTCTGAAAAGCCAACACCAACATTGGGAATCGATTGGCTAATAGATGGATATCTCAAGACTGATTTGACTTACCGTGTAGTGACGGAGTAAGAATATAATTCATCACCCCCTATTTTACCCGTGACTGCGAACCTACGACTAAGGGCTATAATATATAACATCGGTGCAAGAGAAGGAAAACTTGACATGTATGACCTGTAACAACACGGCCGATCACCGTGGCGATTCCCCTCCGGCCACGACCGATTCTCCTCCTGTTATGTAGAAGACACGAGCTCAACCGTATATAAGCTGAAATGGTGATTTGAATTAAATGCAAGACCGCGAGACTCTTGCAGGCCCAGTCTTGGTCTTGCTCAAGTCTTGCAGGGCCAGTCTTGGTCTTGGTCTTGCAAAAATTAAGCGGTCTTGGTCTTGGTCTCGGTCTCGCATTTCTCGCAAGACCAAGACCAAGACTTTTTTGGGCAACACTAAACACAGCCAATTGCCATAGATACAAATAATTTTTTTTTAAGATTAGGTACATTGCATTTGAAATACAGAAACTAACTAGATATCTGTCATTTTCACTTTCAAGAATGTTATACGCAAAAAAAAAATGCACGCAATCATAGACAACGTACTTGCAAGTTTTTTTAAGTCGTCTAAAATTTTATGCGAAGGAAATGTGTACGTCTATGAAATCGATGTTTTCCGATGAACGTTTTCCTTACAATAACAATGTGTGAATAAGGATGTCAGTATCGGAAACATGAATTTCTTTATTATTTTTTTTTATTTAGCAATTACTTATAGATTACGATAAAAGTTGAAAAGAGGTTTTTTCTCACGGTGGTGAAAGAACGAATAATCACTTCATGCGAAGAGATTCCTATCAGCACAGTGATATAATCATAGTGCTTAGGCGTGAATTGATTATTAGAAACTGTTATTTTAACCTTGGAGAAAAATTTACGCACTGTTTTACTTCTGACTTCAAATACTATCCCTCTTTCGATATACTAAACATTTTAAATGCTTGATTCACATATCTCACCATCAAGTTGATTATGACTGTCTATGAATGTCTGAATACTTTTTTTTTATTTGGCGCGAACTCCGGCAGATATATGTCATTCCATCTTTGAATTATATTTAATAAATATCTTATAATTTCTATTAAAATCGTGCATTATTTGTAGTAAATAGCTCATCATACTTCTAGATAAATAAATAAATATTACTTTTTTACATGATATTTCATAAACTCACTTGAACCTGCCAACAATGGCTCGCATTTTATTAAAATGTTAAATCTATACCAATAAATAAAATTGGTGTCTGTTTGTAATGTCAAAATAATGGGCTTTTTTCATGCTCACACGGTTATTTGCACGACACCTATGCCTAAAATAGCAATTAAAAAATTTTTGTCTGTCTGTCTGTCTGTCTGTCTGTTTGTTCCGGGTAATCTTCAAAACGGATGGATCGATTTCAAAAATTCTTTCACCAATGGAAAGCTATAATATCAGGGCGTAAACTAGGCTATATTTTATCCCGGTATTCCCACGGGAACGGGAACTACGCGGGTAAAACGACTATAACCTATAACCGAAGCGAAGCGAGGGCGGGTTGCTAGTAGGCACTAAAAGTATAAAGAAACAAAATATACCCAAGCGTTAACCCTATCGAAGGACGATTTTCTCGCGCACGGCTTAGTTAGCCAAGCACTAAAAAATTTCTAAATCCTTTCCTGATATCAAGGTTTAAACTTTATACAGGATATTCATGCTTAATCATATTTTATAAAGCCACAGGATATGTCGGTATCGTATTTCAATACATACATATTATTAACTAGCAACCCGCCCTGGCTTCGCTTCGGTTTTAGTCGTTTTACCCGCGTAGTTCCCGTTTCCGTGGGAACACCGGGATAAAATATAGCCTAGGTTACTCCCTGATATTATAGCTTTCTATTGGTGAAAGCATTTTTGAAATCGGTCCAGCCGTTTTGAAGATTACCCGAAACAAACAGACAGACAGACAAAAAATTTTTAATCTTTATTTTAGACATAGGTGTCATGCAAATAACCGTGTGAGCATGAAAAAAGCCTATTATTTTGACATTACAAACAGACACTCCAATTTTCCAAAATTTATTTATTGGTATAGATATATTTCCGTGTGGTGACGGAGTAAGAATACAATTCACCACTCCCTATCTTGCCTGTGGATGTCGTATAAGACGACTATGGGATATAATATGCACATAACATCTGTGCAAGAGAAGGAAAACTCGAAATGAAACACTATACCAACATGTCTGACCAGCATGGTATAGTAGGCCAACAGTGGCACATATGTAGGCTGGGGTGATGATGGATGATGAAAATTAAATGTTGGCCGGTCAACGAATTAGTAGCTAAAACTTTTATTTCGAGTTTAAATTTTCTTACGCTAAGGTTGTATACTGACTTTTGGCATGAATTTGAAAGCGTAAACGGTCTTGTGTTATATTCAAAATCTTAATTATTTTAAGATGTTAGGTATCCATCCATACTAATATTATAAATACGAAAGTAAGGATGTTTGTTTGTTTGTTTGTAACGCTTTCACGCTTAAACCACCGAACCGATTTCAAAAATTCTTTCACCAATGGAAAGCTATAATATCAGGGAGTAACATAGGCTATATTTTGTTCCGGTATTCCCACAGGAACGGGAACTACGCCGCGGGTAAAGCGACGAAGTGAAGCGCGGGCGGGTTGCTAGTATTAAATTACTAGCAACCCGCCCTCGCTTCGCTTCGGTTTCAGTCACTTAAACCCGCGTAGTTCCTGTTCCCGTGGGAATACCGGGATAAAATGTAGCCTATGTTACTTCCTGATATTATAGCTTTCCATTGGTGAAAGAATTTTTGAAATCGATTCAGTGGTTTAAGCGTGAAAGCGTTACAAACAAATAAACAAACATCCTTACTTTCGCATTTATAATATTAGTATGGATTTTGATGAAATTTTTACATAGCACTGTTGAAGGCGATGATTTGACTTCCTAACGGATAATCAGTAATATGACAAAAATTGTCGATATTAGCTGCAAGAGACTCGTATTAGTAGCTGATTGCTAGCACAAAAAAAAGTAAGAAGAGGTTATCTGCTTGCATCCCTTAGTCGTCTTTTAAAATCATCCTCGGAAAAGGTAGGTTTACCATTATTTTCTCACTCTGTTAACACACAGATATCGGGCATATATATATCACAATTAAATTTTAACTTACAGTTAAAACGTTTGGTTAAAATAAACGGAATGTATTATTAACGAATTGTGACAAATAAAAACACATAACAGAACCCATAAATTTTCATCTCGGTTCGTTTATCAACGACCAATATAAAATGAACTATGGCTAATAGTAGTTTAAAATCAACATTAAATTTCTAACACGATGTGTAATTATTACAATTAATTATAGGATAGTCATCATCATCACAGCTCATATATGTCCCACTGCTGGGATAGAGCCTCGTCCATAATGGGAGCGAAATTGACCTACTATACCGCTGATCAGACGTATAGGTTTTATTTCGAGTTTTTTTTTCTCTTGCTTATTCTTATGCATATTATATCCCATAGTCGTCTTTAAAACACCCACGGGTAGGAAAGGGAGTGGTGAATTGTATTCTTACTCCGTCATCACACGAATAATATTATCAAATAAATTTAATGATTATGTAACTCTAGAATCAACTTTTTTGAAGAGGCTATAAATAGGTTGGTGATATTTTTTCTTCTTTACCTTCTGTGAGAGAGATATTCGTTAAGCATACCACGCTGATAATTCTCACTATGATAATATAGTAAGAATTCAATTTACTATCCCCTATCTTGCCAGTGGGTATCGTAAAATAGTAAGGGTTGTATGTAGGATATCTTCATGGGATGGAAAATTTGACATAAACCCAATACATCTGACGGGCAATAATAGATCCTTTTCTTTCCTATTGTAGAAGAAGTTTAAGCCCAGCAGACAGTTGCTTATGAACTGAAATAATGATAATCGCGTTGGCTATAGGGCTGGCATTGGGTTTCAGGTTTTGTTCTTTGTAGTGATGTCTGCTTTATTATCTTAATCCTTATCTCATACGTGGGAAAGGTAACCGTGGTCTTCTTTTTTTCAATTTGTTTTAATTACAAGAAGAATATAAATTGGTGCGTGCCATCATATTTTTCAACGTATGGACCTAGAATCATCTTTTGTAATTTGACTGGAGTAATTACCAATTCCTTTTCCCTGTGGTAACTGAGTGAAAATACAGTTCACCACCCCTTCTTTTGACCGTGGGTGTCGTAAAAGACGACTAGGGGAATAATATTCAGATAATATAGATGCAAGAGAAAGAAAACTCGATATGAAACCCTTTGCCAACACGTCTGACCAACATTGTATAATAGGTCAAGTTCCCTCTCACTAGGGAGGAGGCCCGAGCCCAACAGTGGGACGTATATGGCCTGGGATGATGACGATGATATGACGACTGACCCAACCGACGCTTTTATGTTCAAATGTAAAAAAATAAAATGAATTCTTCTTGAAATCGATGGATGGGAGGAACCGGTTCTAACGTGCTTTTTTAATATTGGAAGGGAAAATCGCTCTCCGATGATAGTAATAGCTTTTTTTTAAATTAAATAGCTAATTATGGTAAATTCGTTTATGATAAATCCATGTACAGTGATTGGTCATTCATTCATTCACCATTCAATACAAAATAAGAACATTTAAATTAGTTAAAATGTAACATGACACCATGCTTAGAGATCAAAACAAAATGGTTGCATATTATACAACGTCTGAATCAATTTTAAACTCTAGATCGTTAGCAATACAGTTCTATATTAATTACAAGGCGTTAACACGTTTAACTATGCACTTAATTTGAATTTAAACTCTATACTAGAACTTTTAAAGTTCAATATTGAACTGAATATTTAGAGGCTATAAATCTTAAAAGACTAACAAGGGGTGATTATATTAAAGAGTTCTTATTTGTTTATAATCATAATTGTGTAATGGCTGTCACAGTTTGGTAGATAAATTAATATACATTAGGTAGAGTCTAGTTTAATTAATATTTAATTCCAATTAATTTTTATTTATACACAGCAGAATAATTTATTTCTCAACATTTATAAGTATAAATTATCATCATTTCAGCTCATATATGTACGTCCCACTACTAGGTACCAACCTCCTCCACAATAGGAGGGAAATTGATTTACTACAGCTGGTCAGGCGGGTTGATACATATCCCTCCATAGTGGTTGAGGGGAGTGATGGCTGCTCTAATAGTTAACTCGTGATCAGGTGCCGTTTGTGGGATCTGGTTCAGCCATAATCGTTTGAATTATATTAAGTATCTTGCAGATCGAAGGGCATCACACTGGAGCTAGGTCTTACAAAACATGTACACAATTGTATATCTAGTAAAAAGAAAAAAAAATATAAATAATAGACAAGCCCGCTGAGTTTCTTGCCGGATTTTCTCCGTAGCGGTCGCGTTCCGATCCGGTGGTAGTATATTTTTTTTGGAAATTGTAAACCTGACAATATGTAAGTACCCTCTCAGAGTTTATGCATAATAAATTATTTGAATTTGAATTTAGAGAGTTTTATTTCGAGTAATTTCTCTTGCATAGATGCATATTTAATCAGTCGTTTTTTATGATACCCACGGGCAAGGGGGTAGTGAATTGTATTCATACTCCGTCACCACACGGACCATACTCTTATATGGTGATAGAGATATGATGGGAAAAAAGTAAATATTGCTTCGATCCCAAGTAATCGTGATAACAGCAGAATGATAATGATAAATACTTATAATGCGTTATTTTGTTTTGACTAATATATTTTAAATATAACCAGTATAGTTTGACCTCTGATCTTTATCATTCTATCTCTGCTCAAATAAGTCCCACTATTGGGCTCGGGCCTCTTCCATAATGGGAGGGACATTGACTTACCCTAACGCTCTGGTCAGACGTGTTGGTATAGGGTTTTATGTAGTTTTCCTTCTCTTGTATAGATGTTATCTGCAAATTCTATTCCTTATTCGTCTTTTACGACATCTACGGGCAAGAGAAGGGGTGGCAAATTGTATTCTTACTCCGTCACCACACGGAAGCTGATCTTTATACCAAAGGCATATAAAGGCATTTTGGTGATGACTTTAATATCACCGAACCTCATTGCACGTATTCACGCCCCCTTCACTTTCTTTATGAGAGGCAGCGGCCTAGCAAAGGTTCATGAGCGATAGGATCACTTACCATCAGGTGTACTCTGTGCTCGTTTGCCACCAATAGCAATAAAAGACCATTTTTAGCAAAATAAATTGATATAGGCATATTCTGAGTATTCTCTAACACTTCTTTTTTACATTTCGTGGCAGAAAAAGTCCTATTATGTTAATCCAGAAAATGATCTAATTATATGCCAATTTTCATCCAAATATGTAAAACGGTTTACGAGTGATTTGATAATGAATATCCAAACATCGTCACAATCTTTCACATTTTATAATATTACTAGCTGACCCAACAGCCGCTGTTCTGTTCAAATAAAATAAAGGAATTCTCCTTGAAATCGACAACAGCAGCACCTACTTAGTCCAATTGTGAATCTAAATCATTCTCGAATCCCCTTGAACATAGACAAAAATGTGATCAACAGTCCCAGCCGTCTAGGAGGAATTCAGTGACGTACACACGTACACAAAAAATATGTATATGTTAAGATTAGGATTTTACTCTATAGGTAATCTTACTACATTTGTATTAGAATTTTTTAATGAAGTTTATCTATTAATTGATTTATTTATCTCCATTTTCTTTTACGAAATTCTTAATTAAATAATAAATTAGATATATGACTATCTTAAAGATATTACAACACGAATATTTTGGTATTAAAAATCATCGAGGGGCCATAGTGCCTACGCTCTAAACCCCAAAAAAGATTCAAATATAAAAAAAAAGAAAATAAAAGTAAAAGTACACTCACGTTAAAAAGCGCTTAACTGAACGTTCGGCCGGACACACCCACCAGTAAAATGTTTTGAATAATGCTCTATTTGATTTTTTCTTCATTCATTAGCCTGTCAAAGTACTTCAAGAGCAATGCCTCAGTTGCCATTTTTAGCAGATAGGTTGGCAACTGCAATTGGTTTTAAAGGTTTCCTAGAAGAGTGTTGTTGCGTATTTTTGTGAAGATCTATTAGCTAGTTTTTACAACTCCCACGGGAAAGCAATGAATGATGATATATTCGTAACTAGCGGCCTGTCCCGACTTCGCACGGATCCAATAATGATACTAAATATACTACAGAATGTCTTTATATACAACATTCACAGCTTTTTTGTCATTAGACAATACAAACATGTTTTCTTTATAGGTTAATCTTGAAAGAGCGACATATTATGCATTTCTTATACCTATATATAAACCTTCCTCTTGAATCACTCTATCTAAATCCGTTGCATAGTTTTAAAAATCTAAGCATATATAGAGACAGACAGACAGGGGAACCGACTATGTTTTATAATATGTAGTGATACTAAGAATCTCATCTCATTCATTCATTCATTCGCTAGTTTATATACGTTCTACTACTGGTTTTGAGCCTACGTTACAGTGAGAGGGGAATTAACTTACTAGGCGCTAGTCTTTGAGTTTTCTTTCTAAAATATATGGAATTGTATGTAATTGTATTATGTAATAATGATTTCTGATGTTTACGCGAGTATTACACATTTTAAATAAAACTACTTTACGGATTTTATCGCGTTTGTATTTAATATTTGATTGCCCGACGTTCCGAACACTTTGCAGCGTTCATGGTCACGGGTGGACTAAAATGTCTCACGTCCAACAAGTTATCGTTATTGCAGAAAATTTATAATTATCTACCCGATACAGAAATTAGTTATTAAATATTGACTCACATTTTGATACAAATTTATTGCCAGTGTAAGGAGAAAATGATTCTATATGAACAAAATTATATTTTTTATGGTTAGTAATTATTTAACATTAATTATTTAACATTTAAAATATATGGAATTTTTATTATCAACCCACAACCCACATAAGTCCTAGTATTGGGGAGAAATTAACGTACTATACCGTGGTAGACATATGTTGGTATAGGTACGATTCTATGTCGAGTTTTCTTCTCTTACATAAATGTTTTTCGTATCCCTTAGTCGCTTTATACGACCCTCATGGGTAGGAAGGAGGGTGGTGATTTGCACTCTTACTCCGTCAATACACAGAATGGAATTATATGTATTCATCAATTATTTTTTCGTGTGGTGAAGGAATGTGTTAAAATAGAACTAAGGGTTGCAAGTAGATACTATCACTGTTAGAGACGGATAATTGCAAATGAAACCCTAATCTTCTGACTAGGGTAGCGGTGACGGAGTAAGAATACAATTAATCCTATCTTGCCCGTGGATGTTGTAAAAGATGACTCGGGGGATATAATAAGCCTGTAATATCTATGCAAGAGAAGGAAAAATCGAAACAAAACCCTATACCAATCTGTCTGACCAGCACGGTACAGTACGGCCAACTTCTCTCCTTTTATGGAGGAGGCTCGAGCCCAACAGTGGGGCATACATAAGCTGAAATGATGAGGGTATGGCAATTTCTCTTTCACGGTGGAGGATATTTCAACTCTGCAGTGGAAAGGTCACAAGTGAAGATGATGAATTTTATATTTTTAATTTTCACAGCAAAATAAGAATATGTTCCTTAGTTCATGTTGGTACTTAAAAAAAATAATAAAAAAGATGCACACAAAATACCGTTCACAATTTAACGTCACACCCACCTAGTACGAAATGAAAAATGCTCTATTTATATTAATTAATTATAATTACGTTTTGTTTTGTGTGTTAATATATATTTTATTGGCGTATTATATAATTTTTAATTGCTAACTTTTATGTATTTTACTTTTTAATTTAGTTTCATTAACATTGACACATTAAAACAATGAACGTTACGCAATTTTATCCAGTTTTTAAACGGTATTGTTTATAATTAATTGCTTTATTCTTATTTATGAGTTTTTTTTTGTCGAATTTTATACATATGCTACCGGTTTAGTCACACTTAACAGTAGATTTCTATTATATAATCTAGTTTTATTATAATAAGTGTTTGAATAACTGTATTTCATCTGCTTGTGCGTCAACGAAATATGTATCCTTTAATCAGGCTATCAAATTCTAATTTCGTCATCATCTCATCATCTCGGCTCATATACGTCTAACTGCTGGACTCTAATCTCCTCCACAATAAAAGGGAAATTGACCTTACTGACCATACTGGTCAGACAGATTGGTATAGGGTTTTATTTCGAGTTTTTTCTCACTTGCGTAGATCTTATATGCTATCATACCGCCCGACGAACGCTATGGTAATCGCTATTACGATAGAATTGAGTTTATTAAAGATTCGTTATCTACACACCCCAATTTTCTTACTGATAAAGAAAATTTATAATAAAAATTTAGGAAAAATATAGTGCAAAAAAATATTCCCTATTTTTGATAAAAGAATCTTCTTTTTAGTCTTGATAGTTTTCAAGATATTCAGTTTTTTATTTGCTCCTGTAAAATTGTCATTTTCCTATTACGATTTTGTTCGTCGAGGACGGCGATATCCTTTAGTCGTAATTTACGATACCCACGGTCAAGAAAGAGGATGGTGAATGGTATTTTTCTCCGTCACCACACGGAGATGTATAAAATTTCATTTAGACTCAGTATAACATCGGTTGGATTAACAGGGAAAAAAAGTTTCTCAAAAATTAAACTAACATTTATTCTCAAAATAAATATATTATTGAAGTTATACTTCTTTTGGTACGTTAGGATAAATTAGAGAGTAAATTTTTATGATGCGCGCACGCCGTCACCAATAACCGTCATCATGAAGTTAGCTAGTCAGTATTTTTCAATATATCTATATATATAATATATTATATTCAGGATCTCGCAAACGGCTCCAACGATTTTCATGAAATTTAACATACTAGAGGTTTCTAGGCCAAAAAATCGATCTAGCTAGGTTTTATTAATAGAAAATGTTGTTTTGTCGATGTTTTTAACTAATCAATACAATGACATAAAATGTCAATAGAATGAGAATTCAAATTTTGCCGTCGCCCTCAAGAGTGACAATAACTCATTTGGGAAGTTGTCCAGTCGCATTCAAACAGCGTAAGATCGAGTCTCGATGTTCTTATTATTATCTTATTGTAATTTTTGATATTTTTTCATTATTTCTTCATTTTTATTTTTTACTAGCAACCCGCCCTCGCTTCGCTTCGGTTTCAGTCTTTCCTGCGTAATTCCCGTTCCCATGGGAATACCGGCATAAAGTATAGCCTAGTTTACTCCCTGATATTATAGCTTTGCATTGGTGAAAGAACTTTTGAAATCGGTCCAGCCGTTTTGAAGATTACTCGGAACAGATAGACAGACAAAAATTTTTTTAATCTGTATTTTAGGCATAGGTGTCGTGCAAATAGCCCTGTGAGCATGAAAAAAGCCTATTATTTTGACATTACAAACAGACACGCCAATTTTATTTATTGGTATAGATTCATAGGTATGTATGTAAATAAGTTCGGCAAAAGTACAAAAAAAATATACCGTCAGTCAACCAGATATTGCGTTATAATAAAACTTTCAATATATTTAACCCTTTTTCATTTTTTTTTATTGCTGAAGATGGTGAACGAGCAAACAGTTCACCTGGTGGTAAGTGTTGCTACCACTTATGGACCTTTGCAAGGCCTAGCGCGAAGATAGAGAAGGGGGTGTGAATGCGTGCAATGAGATTCGGTAATTCTAAAGGCATCACTAAAACCTACCACATGCAAACACCTTCAAAAGGTTTTTTGGCGGGAATCTGGAAGTGTCATGTGGTGTTCTTGTATTATATTCAATATCTTAGTGTTTTAACGTGTAAATAATTTTGATGGAATTGTATGTAATATATAACGGCAATACTGCTAAGGTGTAGCGAATATTTATTTATTTATTTAAGACAACACCCTGCACTAAGGAAATAATCCTTGTATTGCGGGGGACTTTACAAACATATAATTAACGGACACAAATTACATCCAGACTCAGAACAACAATTTGTGGATCGCACAAAGTGTTGTCCCGCGTGGGATTCGAACCCCCGACACTGGCGCTGTAGGTCGCTATCTTAACCACTACGCCATCTGTGCAGTCTATATGATATAAAACTGCTATACCTTTTTGTTTCCACTAAAATTCTCAGACAATACCCTTAACAGTGGCCATTACACAATTGAAGGCGACACTTTGACTTACTGACGGACCATTACTGACATGAAGAAACTGATAATTTGAAAAGAAAATTATAACTCGACACTGGCAAAAATGGCTCGTATTAGTAGATTGCCAAGATAAAAAAAAGAGGAAAGAAGAACACCTTCAGAAAGTTTTTTTATTAGTGTCATTTTTTCTACAAACGTAGGATTTTTATCTTGTTACGCCAAGGAGGTATAACTTTTTACATGCGTACATACTTATTTACACACAGACTTTTTTTTATAATATTACTATTATTATTAAGTAACTGCAGATGCGTTTAACTATTATTATTAAAATACACACAGGGGGGAGTGAAACCCGGAACCTTCGATCAACCAACTGGTGATAGCCTCTAGCTTTGACGTATATAATAACATGCTGAATAGTTTTTAATTGTTACTTTGAACGTCATTTTTATAAAAGTTTTTTTAAAAAATTTCAACTTTGGCTTTAGGCTAAGCACGTGGTTGTGTATTCGTGAAGAAAAGTGATAAGATTGTTTTTGATTCTTAAAGTAACTTTTTTACAGATATAGTTTTTTTTTAATTTATTTTTATCTCATATACGTTCCACGACATAGCACGAAGAATTAGCACGCTGAAGTGGCAATGGGCAGGCCACATCGCTCGACGAACCGACAACCGCTGGGGAAGAAAGGTTCTCGAGTGGCGAGCACGTATCGGACGACGCAGTGTAGGACGCCCCCCCACTAGGTGGACCGATGACCTAGTGAAAGTAGCTGGGCGTCGTTGGATGCAAGCGGCACAGGACCGCTCATTGTGGCGCAACATGAGGGAGGCCTACGTCCAGCAGTGGACGGCGATAGGCTGAAATGATGATGATGATGATACGTTCCACTGTTGCGTTCAAATTTCGTCAAAAAAGGAATGTAATTGACAATTTTCCATTTCTTGTATAGATTATATATGCATAGTATGCTATTTAGTTGTTTTTAAAACTAGGCTAGATAGAAGTGTGATTAAAGAACTGTATTCTTACTCCGTCACCACATGAAAATCATAATAATTTATTTTAAAGTAAAACTTTTTGTTAACTAAAAATAATTATAATTCATAAGGATTAATGGTGTTTACGCGAGTATTACATTATCACCCACGGCCTCGGCTAGGGCGGCATCAGGCGCAGGTACTCGCGCCTGCGCCGCCCAAGTCGCCGGCGGCGGAACGTGTCACCGAAGAGGATTGCCTCTCGCGCACGATCCGCCGCCTCCTTCCGTAAGATGACGGCCTCACAGAAGGATGCGACCGCGTTCCAGTTCCTAACACTGTCGAGCATCTCCCTGGCGATGGTCGGCAGCGTCAGGTCGGCACCGATGATCGCGACGAGTTCACGGCGCTCCCCCGTCCCCATGCGCCACACACCTCGAGCGTGTGCTGCGCCGAGTCCTCGTCGCAATTGCAGTGATGGCAAGACGGTGTGCTCTCCCTCCTGACGATCTTGTGAAGATACTTGGCGAAGCTACGGTGCTTCGTCAGCACCTGCACCAGTCGGAAGGAAAGCACTCCGTGCGTCCGCTCCAATCACTTCATCAGCACCGGCCGGAAGGCCTCGATGGTCTTGACTCCGTACCGAGGCCTCTCTAGCCGGACTGTCCAACGGGCATTGACGTCTCAACGGGAGTCAACCCGCCAGGCGGCAATCTCCTTGATGAAGGCTATGCCGCCTTCGGCTCGCGTCTCCGACACCCACCGGTAAAGCTCGGCGAGCATCTGCGCCTCCAATTATCTATCTAGTACCTTCTAAGAAGTAATCTTATACTGGAAATAAATTTGTACCAAAATATGGGTCAAAATTTAATAACTAATTTTTATAGCGGGTAGATTTATAAATTTATAATAAACTTTTTGAAGTCTAGAATTTTTTGTAACGCCTCTATATTTATGCTAAATGTGAAAATAGCTGTGATACTGTAGTTAAATTATTAGATTTTCTGTGACGAATATTTTAAAGCTAAAATCTAAAGATTTACCCTAAGTCTTTATTATCTTAACAGGCTTAAAAGTCAACTTACTTTTACATAATTACAACTGATTGATAAATTTAAAAGAGGCGCGAATTCCTCTATCAAATAATTCTATTGTATCTTGTGTTAAAATAGTTTTATTTTTAAATTTCAACCTAAAAACAAAATGGCGCCGGTTGACTTTCGATACCTCCCGCGCATTAATATATAAAAAAGTTGTAATATGAATATTTATATAATAAAATAATGCGGTTAACTATGTCCCACGATATTTATTATGTATGCATTTGCCTCAATATTATGTAGCAATGCAGTAATTCTACAGAAATGGCGTGTAAACAGCAAATGCTTTATTTTATTGATGTGTGAATATTAATATGACAAGTTGTTCGTGTTTATGTCGGTGCTTCATTAGCGAATGCATAAATCGCGCCATATTGGATTTTATTGATCGTTATTTTTCTCTATTTATTTTTGATTTAAATAATAACAATATCGTTGTTGTTTTAATGCCATATTAAAACAACAACAATATTGTTATTATTTAAATAATATAATAATAAGAGAATATATAATAATAAGAGTAGGTATTTAATTTTATTTTGTGTATCCAAAATATAAATGTCAATATATCTGCGATCATTTATGTAGAATGATTGGTTTGATTCAATTAAAAGTATATTTTCTTCTTTATGCGTAGTCATATAAATAAAAGCTTATTTTTAAATTATTAATTTTAGCAATACGAGTATATTTTATTGATAAAAACTAAAGTCTACAGCTAGAAAAATAATTTAATCAAAATAAGATTGCAAATCTTTGCTTTTATCCACCAGTAAAAATTCTTTGTGGCATCCATAAATTGTTATTATGATTCTTGGTATAATTTTTGTCTATTGATTAAATGTTTGTAAAGTGATGGCGATTTATTTAGTTACCTATCTCCTCATCTCAGCCCGATTACGTTCCACTGATGAGCTCGAGTTCACAATAGAACGCAAATTGACCTAAAATAACCAGTTGATCGGATGGGTTAGTATAACGTTTTATGTCAAATTTTCTTTCTCTTGCATAAATGTTATTGTATTATGCATATCATATACTTTAGTCGTCTTTTATGATATCCACGGCCAAGATAGGGTGTGGTGAATCATATTCTTACAGCCACCTTCCGTCACCGCACGGCAAATATTTATTTTTTTCTCAAATATAATACCAAAGTTTCCGTGTGGTGACGGAGTAAGAATACAATTTACCACCCCGCCCGTGGGTGTTGCAAAAGACGACTAAGGAATTAAGAGGGAGAAGGTAAGAGAAGGAAAACTTGAAATGAAACACGATACCAACACGTCTAACCAGCGTGGTAGAATACCTAGGTCAATTGCCCTCCTATAGTGGAGGAGGCTAGAGCCCAACTGTGGGACTTATAGGGGCTGAAATGATGATCATCATCATTTCAGCCCCTATATTAAAGTATTCAAACTAAGACGATTTCTATAATAAATAAAAGAAACACCTTTCATTTTGCTTGTCCATAAAACTTAGAATAACCTTACTTAGGGAAGATTTCCTGAGGCTAAGATAAGTTTGGACACACCCCTGCCTAACGTTTTAAAAACATAACAAAGAAAAAAATAAATGACTCGCCGCTTGTTTAGATACTTTTCGTCAAAATGTGTGATAAAATTATAAGTTAAAATTAAGAGGCGTACATTATTAGTTGCAATATTATACATAGCATATTATAGCAATTTTTTTTAATAATTTTCCTTACTATGGATGTTTTCCGTGTGGCGAGGGATTAAGAATACCTTTCACTACTCCTTATCCTCGTCTTCTTTTGTCTTGGCAAAATTATATCATATTCATTACACCCCAGTAGTTCTTCGGCCACATATTACATAAAATGCCATCAAAAATATTTAATAGGATACATTAAAACACTAAAATGTTAAATATAACACAAAAACACTACATGACACTTTCACATTCCCGCCCAAAGTCAAATTATGGCGTCATCCCTCTATGTCGAATTTTTGTCATTGCCATAATTCCCGCCAAAACTTTCTTATTTCAAATTATTATCTCAACTATAACATTATCTTAATTAAAAAATCTAACACAAGAATAGATACCAAATACTTGTTTCTATGTGGATTAATAATTTCATTTAATAAGTTAATAAAGTAACATCAAACTAATTAAAAGTTAATAATTTGATTCCCATAGTCCGCTCCGTTATAAAAAGCGCGGCAAACCGTATGGAGGGAAGAGTGTTGTTTCTTTTTCAATTTTTTTTGACAGACAACAAGGCGTTTTCGCTTTCTCGGGCTTAGGACACACGAATGAGTAATGTGTGACTTTCAATGTAGGAAACTTGCTAACGATAATGATCATTTTTTTAGTTTTCTTTATTTATAATATAGTTTTATTATTAAAGGTATAGTTAAAAACCTATGCCATGGTTAATTTTGTTCTAGATAAAATTTTTAAGGTATTTTTGAGTTTATTCTTTTTATTGAACTACTTAATATTCAGAAATACTATCCAATAATTCTTTTATCATACTGCACCGGGACATAAAAATCCATATAATATACAGAAAACTAAATATATCTTGTCTCCTTTCACAGCAGACCCCTTATTACAATTAGAGAAAAACTCGAAATAAAATTTTATTCCTACGTTTAGTCAGAAGGTAAGCCGAAGGCTACAAGGGATTGCCCCATTGGTGATATGGAGGGTATATATATTATGGGGTGCCCCCCGTCCATCCTTTGCCCTGGACAGATTAGGCAGGGTGTGTCTAGACAATAGCCTATCACAAAAAGGGGGCAGTAGGCTAAATTTACTCCCATAGAGTAGGATTTTTGCCCAACAGTAGGACTTTTATGAGTAGTATGGAAGAAGAAGTAAGCAGAAGAATCCCATATAGGGATCAAAGCTAAGAAAATAAATATAAAAATATATTTTTCTTTACTGAAACGTTGACGTTTGAAGCGTTATCGCCGCCCGGCTGTTTCTATTTTTTTTTCTTTAAGACTAAAGGGTTTTATTGTTTTTTTTTTTACTGTGGTACGTTTTATGGTCGGTTTTTCGGTAGGCGGGTTGTGGGCGGAGTAGACAGTACGGTACGTGTGTGGCTCTGGTTAAATTTAAGTATTTTAAATATATTGTTATTCGATATGACAATTTATTTTAAGAATAATTCATAATAATGATATCTGATGTTTACGCGAGTACTACACGTTGTAAATAAAACTACTTTTACGGATTATATCGCGTTTGTATTTGATTTATGATTGCCCGACGTTTCGAACACTTTGCAGCATTCATGGTCACGGGCGGACTAAGGTGTCTCACGTACAACAAGTCATCGTTATTACAGACATTTATAATTATCTACCCGATACAGAAAATTAGTTATAAATTTATTAAATTTTGACCCACATTTTAGTACAAATTTATTGCCAGTGTAAGAAGAGAATGATTCTATATGAAAAAATTTTTATTGTTTATGGTTAATAATTATTAATTATTAAATTTGTAGCAATTATTGTTACAATTTGTTGATTTAAAACTAACAAAACTAATATACTACCACCGGATCGGAACGCGGCCGTAAAAGTAGATTTATTTATAATAATTCATAATTCATATTTATTAGATTATGGTGATGGGGTGTAAATAAATATTAAGTGTCCTTCCATTTAACGAGCGTCTTAAAAGACCAAAAAGGCATATAAGTATATCATAAACTCAAAATATCTCCTTTTTATAATCAAAGGGAGGAGAATGATGGCTGCTCTAATAGTTAATATCAAGTACCTCGCTCGTGCTGACCTAGCCATATTTATTAAAGTTTTGACAATAGCTTTATGACCGTCGGCCGGTTGTGTGGTGACGAAGTAAGAATACAATTCAACATCCTTTATGCCTATCCTTGCCCGTGGATATCGTAAAAGATGATTAAAGAATTATAATATGCGTACAACATCTATGCAAGAGAAGGCAAACTCAAAATAAAACCCTATACCAGCCCGTCTCACCACGGTAATATAGTAGGTCAATTTGTCACCTATTGTAGCGGATACCTAAGCCCAGCTGTGGGATGTATATTAGCGGTGATGATGACAAGTATTACATTCACGATACATACAGGAGCTCGATAATATAAAAAGTACTTTCCCATCACTATTTATCGATATAACATATACACAACACTAATCGCTGGAGGGTGTGTCAGGGCCCGAGGCCCGGGCATTGTTTTGTCTGTATGTATGACGGACGCCGCCACATACACATACATACAATTCGTATGAGACCATGGGAATCAGTTGTCTATGTATAGAATGATAGACAATAATTGTCTTTGAATGTCAAGAGGTAGGTTACCTATTAAATCCAAAAGTGCACAGATGGCGTAGCGATTAAGATATCGACGTACCGTACCAGTGTCGTGGGTTCGAATCCCACGCAGGACAACACTTTGTCGAGTGACTGGACCGGGGAGTCAGTCCGTCACCCGCCGAGAGGCTGACCGCGTGAGGAAAGATCGAGGTCCTCCCTGAGAGGGGGACGTCGGTCGATGGGAGGGTACCCCTCAAAGGGGTATTTCGTCGGGCCGACCATTGACGTCAAGTCACCTTGCTCCGGTGGTCGGCCCAACTACGAAGGCGAAGTGTCACGGGTGGGTTACGGGTGTGAGTGCTTATGCCCCTCTGTCGTCCTGGACGGAGTGATGCGAGGAGTGCGCCGACCCAAACCGCCCGCAAAAAAAAAAATAGCGTGAGTACTAAGTACGCATCTCAAAAGTGAAACTTCTTTGGTTTCATGTGCTTTTTATAGTATTAAAAAAAATTGACAAAAAAAAAATCTCTCGATCTTTCTCACTCGCTTGCTCCCTACTCTCGCCTCATGGCTGTGCTATGTTCGCCCTTTCTCACTCTCTCTCAATCGGTCTCAATCGCTCTCTCCCTCTTCTTCAACAAAAACGTTGCGCATCTTCGTGACGCTAAATTGCGTTTCATTCGTAAAAAAATTACCTTAATGCGCGCAAAGAAGTTTCACTTCAAAAAAGAAGGACAGCACTTTGTGGGATCCACAAATTGTTGTTCTGAGTCTGGATGTAATTTGTGTCCGTTAATTATATGTCTGTAATGTCCCCCAAGGATTATTTCCTTAGTGCAGGATGATGTCTTTTTTTAAAAAAAAGCTCTGTCTCATCATCTCAACTCGACTCTTATACGTCCCACTGTTGGGCTCGAATCGCCTCTCTAATAGGAGGCCAATTGACCTTACTATATCATGCTGGTCAAATAGGTTGCTATAGGGTTCCATTTCGAGTTTTCTTTCTCTTGCATAGATGGTATACCAATGCCTATTATATCCCTCAGTTGTCTTTTATGACATTCACGGGCAAGATAGGGAGTAGTGAATTCTATACTTACTCCATAACCAGACGGATGATGGTGGTTCTGTTTATTCCCTCTAATGTAATTCAGGGGAGTGTTAAATCGCGATCAGATGCCGCTTCCAGGATCTGGTCCAGCAATATTTTATTATGTTTCTTTATTATAAGTAGTTTGAAATATATGTCCTAGATCGAAGGGCATCCAACTGGAGGTAATAATAAATGTAGAACGTAATTTCAAAGTGTATGTTAAAGAAAACTCGAAATAATTGCCATAATTTAACCAGCGTGGTATAAAAGGTCAATATCCCTTCTATTGTGGGGGAGACCCAAACCCATTAGTGGGGATGTTTATGAGTTGAGAAGATGATGATGAATTTTAAAGCCCTTTCAGAAATTCATCCTAACCTTGCTTGCTGCCATCTTCATCATCATTGCAGCCCACATACGTCCCACTGTTGGGCTCAGGCCTCCTTCATAATGGGAGAGAATTTGACCTACTATACCATGCTGGTCAGACATGTTGGTATTTTTTTTTTTTTATGGTTGGGTGGTAAGCGCATGCGTGGTCCAGTCCGTCCGGGGCGATGTAAGGACGGCGCGCGGGCCCATAACCCATCCGTACCCACGTCACCTCGTTGTTGGGCCGACCACCGGAGCAGATGTGACTTGTCGTCGGTCGGCCCGACAGAATACCCCTTCGGGTAACCTCACCTCTCGACGTCCTGGGACGTCGGACGCCGTCGCGCGATCAGCCTCTCTGCGGGTGACGTACAATTCCCCGGTCCGATCACCCGCGGCCTCGGCTAGGGAGACATGTTGGTATAGGGTTTCATTTCGAGTTTCCCTCCTCTTGCATAGACGTTATATGCATATTATATTCCATAGTCGTCTTTTACAACATCCACGGGCAAGATAGGGAGTGGTGAATTGTATTTTTACTCCGTCACCACACGGAAAGCTTACTTGTAGTAGACTTAAAAACCATCAGCATGGTAGAATGATTCCAGAAGACACACGTAGTAGGACCACATTGTTGAAAGTTGTCTGTCTACAGCCGCGGACCGGTCCGTCCGGGGTAGCTGAGCAGAAAATCAACGTCCGAGTAGTAAGTAGCAATTTGTTACTGCGCTTCGTTCGGTGAGCGAGAGAGCCGAATGTCCAAATTTCTGAGGGTGTTTGCGTGTGGTAGATTTCGATGATGCGTTTAGTTCACTGAACCTTATTGCACCCATTCACACTTCACTTTCTTCACGGTAGGCAGCGGCCTAGCAAAGATCTATGAGCGGCAGCAACACTTACCATCAGGTGTACTGTTTGCTCGTTTGCCACCGTTTGCAATAAAAAAGACCCTTATACTATCGGCCATTCTGCGTCTTAGAAAACCTAACACCAAATATGGTTACCAATCCATCAAGCATGATGATTATACGCTACTTTTATAAGCTGATAGATGGATAGGGTCCACACTTTACCAAATATTACCCTGGACAATTATGTAGCGTGCGATTTGACCATAGCTCATCAAAAGACAAAAGTATCGCGTAAATTCTGTTAAATAAAACCAATGCCATTATAATAGATTGGAATAAGTTGACCTCTTTTCAAAAGTAGTCCCAATACGACCATTATATTCGTATGTATAATAAAGTGTTGCCAGTACAAAATTATTAATTCTGTATCTATGGTTTATAGTTTGATGAAGGGATAAGAATTCACAATTCTCTTTCTTAACTTTTGTGTTAAAAGATGTCTGAAGAATATAATATTCAGGCAATTAAAGAGAAGGAAAAATCGCAAATACCAATCTAACCAGCGTATAGGAAGTCAATTTCGGACCGACCACTGACGACAAGTTAACGCTGCTCCAGTGGTCGGCCCAACGACGAAGTCGACGTGGTTTTTGGGTGGGTCGCGGGAGTTGCGTGCTTAAGCCCCTCTGTCGCCCCGGACGGAGTGGTGCGGAGGCGCGCCGACCGCGACCCACCCACAAAAAAAAAAAAAAGGAAGTCAATTTTCCTGCCAATATGACAGGGAATCATTTGAAAGCATAATACTGAAGGAGATATAATATATTGCATTCATACAATATAATTTAAAAAAGTAATTTAAGAAATGATCAGTCAGAGGGCTTATGTGTCCAATGAAAAAGGTGTAGCCATTTCTATCCCTTAAAAATGATCTTAAATCAAATGATGATTATTAAATGAATTATTAAATAAAACATAAAAGAAACGTGTAAAAGTGAAATGTTCAGGTGCCTAAAAATCAATAAGTAAACATTAATTCAGTATGCTGTCTTTTTCTTTCATAACTTAAATCCTATACATGCGTCTCTCTTTAGTGTAATTTTTGTCGTTTCTAATTTTGCATCGAAACATCAGTGTGTAGACATTCACTATAGGATATAGGCCTTCTATGCCAATTGCACCCAATGATTCCCTGCGACTTTTAAACTGTCCTCAGTTTACTTGTTGAGAGCTCATCCTACGCCTCGTCTGATTCATGGTTACCAATCGTGAACATTTTATGTCGCATCATGTTTAAAACCGCAATATTGCCACATTAAAAGGAATAAGTAATAATTTATCTCGTTGAAAAGTGTTTGAAACGTCGGGAAATCAAAAATCCAATGCAATAAAATCCGTAAAAATAGATTTATTTATAATGCGTCAAACTTTTTTTTTTATTGCTGATGCTAGCAAAGGAGCATGCAGCATATCTGATGATAAGTGACACCGCCGCCCGTGGACCTTTGCAATACCGCATAAACATCAAAAATGATAAAGTAATAATTAATTCTGAAATAAAACTTTATTCCGTTCCCGTTGAGAAATACGAAAGTGTATATTTACTCACGTTTCCGAACTTATCCATAGACTTCCGTAGCATATGTCATGAAATGAAAACTAGAATTTGCAAGCGTAAGAAGATGTAGTGCATTTTGCTACTGGAAATATTAATATCACACCTTTGAATTTATGAAGGCCGGTTGTGCAAACAGTTTGCATATCTGCAATCTAACCGCGAACCGCGTTTGTAACAAGGCGTACTTGATATATGAATACGTTTTTTTTTCTAAACTTCTTTTTTTATTTTAGTAATCAGCTAGTATGATTTATTGTTGCCAGTATTGTGTAAGTTTGTCTATCAAGTCATTGTGAGTTAATAAATCAAATAGTAACCTTGTGCTCTAATTGGTTTTTGTATAATATTGGATTTGAGAACTCAAACAGTGTTATTTGGTATTCACTATACTTTATCAAATTTTACGCCTTATCATGGTACTGGTCATGGTCGATGCAAAGGTCGTCTTTTATGACAATCACGAGCAGTATATTGGTAGTATTCGTAGCCGGTACCACCCATCACTTTTTATATACATCTAATAATGGTCGAAAATATTGGATGACCAACACATGACATTTTCCCGCTAAAATTCTGCCTTGAAAAATTTGTGACAATCATGCTTTATGGTTATCTACACAAATAAATAGAAAAATAACGGCAGAGCAAATAATTTTTAATAATCGTGTAATGAGAGATAATAAATATATATATTATTATATATATATAAAAAATATTTTTAGGATTTGATTGTTTACTGACTATGTAGCTGTAGTATGATTTAAATAAGTGGCTTAGTTATGAAGCCGACGCTGTTTCGTAATAGAAAATCAGTTACCTATTTCATAAGGTTTATAACAAAATTATATTAAGTACCGCCAAAATAATCGTGGCCATATCTAAACACGAAAAAATGTCAGACCAAAGCGTTCGACTTTTAAAAAGCGCACCAAAAGAGCCGCGGACAATTCCAAATTCAAAAATTTTCCACGCCGCGCGTTCATATGCCGAATAAAAAAGTTAAAGTGCGTTCGATATTAATATACAGTGCTGAGAATCGTGCATTCTTTTAGTGATGTGATAATGCTAAGAGGACTTTTGACGGGAATTTTAAAACGTCATGTGGTGTTCTTATAGTATATTAATTATTTTAGTCATTTAACGTGTTATATTAAATAACTTTAATGACATTTCATTTAATATAATGCGGAGGATCTGCTGGGATGTGGTGAATACAATATAAAAGTGCTTTACATTTTTTTTTTCATTTTCCACTAACATTCCCAGCAGATACTAATCATCATCATCATCATGATGATGATGATGATTGGTAAAAAAGTAAGGAAATTAATTTAATTTGATACTAGTACTAATCGGCTCGTATTAGTAGCTGATTGCCAATTTGATAAGAAGAAAATTGCTTAGTAAGAAATTGTCTAATTTTCTAAAATAACATTTTAAACTATAGGTACTCTGATTAGTAGCTATTTATTATATTTTTATCACATATAGAGAGAGATATTTGTTAATAGTAAGTATAATAAGTTCTTATATATAGATAACTAGCAACCCGCGCTCGCATCGCTTCGGTTTTAGTTGTCTTACTCGCATAGTTCCCGTTCTCGTGAGAATACCGGGTTAAATATAGCCTATGTTCCCTGATATTATAGCTTACCATTGGTGAAAGAATTTTTAAAATGGGTTCGATGGTTTAAGCGTGAAAGCGTAACAAACAAACAAACTTTTGCATTCACAATATTAGTAAGGATAAGAATTCATATATTTTATATTATTCTTTTATTCATAGGATTTACGAAGCGTATCTAAACATCATATGCACCATATATTTTTATTGGGCAAAAAATATATATAATTAAGCTAAATATAATTAGAAATAAAAATTTCAAAAATTAAATAAATACTAAGCGCCATTGTTCACTCAGAAATATGACAATTTTACGGACAAATTTGAATCTTTAACTAACTTTTCCCACCCAGAGTACTTTTTTTTTTGTTTTTTTTTTTGGGGCGGGCTGCGGTCGGCGCACTCCTCGCACCACTCCGTTCGGGGTGACAGAGGGGCGTAAGCACGCATGCCCGCAACCCACCTGAACACCACGTCGCCTTCGTCGTTGGGCCGACCACCGGAGCAGGGTTACTTGTCATCAGTGGACCCCACCCAGAGTACTTGAACTTAAGTGTCCATGGCAATAACAGGATGAATAAATTATTGTTTCAGCTGGCCAAACTAGACGTTACATAACGTTTTGTTTCGAGTTGTTTTTCTCTTGCAATGATATTAATTAGCTACTTCCCTTGTGGATAGCCGTGTCGAGGTTCTTGAAAATCGATATCTAGTTCAATCGTAATTATTTACGATAATAAACCATTAAAACATCAAAGACCTAACAATAAAATCTTAACCTAAATACATTTTCATTATTTTAATATATAATCGTTAATAAATCGACTAACAGTTTAATATCGATTTGTTCACACCACTAACAAAGATACAGCACGCTTACCAAAATGCGGGGTGTTGGTCCGATCCGATGTTACGATACGAAACCAGTAATTACAACTTACCACTGACTATTATCAAGTAGCCCATGCCTTTCATATATATTTTACAAAATGGATGGCCATACTTCAGCCAGTTTTGTGTTGAATATTTATATTGTAGATTTATGTGCGATGGACATGTATGTTGATTTATAGAGGGTGTATCCGAACGCGTTTTGCTTGCTTCGAAATTTGAAGCAAATCGGCTTGTTGTTTTGAGACATAGATATTTAATAAAACAATTTTTCGGATTTTGTCGCGTTTGTATTTCAATATTGATTGCCCAACCTTTCGAATACTTTCAGCGTTCATGATCCCGGGTAGGCATGGTCAGTCCATATGCCATGAACGCTGTAAAGTCCGTAAAATAATTTTATTTAGAATGTGTAATATTTTCGTGTATACATCAGAAATCATTGCATATATATTTTCTTGATTTGAATAGAATCATCTGTGCGATGAAAAAATAAGAATACGGAGTGTATTCTTACTTTCATCATCTGATTTTCCTGTGAATGTCGTAAAAGACGACAAATTGAATAATCATTGCATATAATATATTTGTAAAACAAAGCAGTTAATAAAATCCTATACCAACCCATCTAATCAGAATGGGATAGTAATTTGTCTATTTTGCTTCAATTTCCCTACAATTGTGGAGGAGGCTATTGCCCATTGGGGCGTATTACATCTGAGATAGTAATTAATTGAATGTTATATGCAAAATTTGCGAGAAATAATGCTGACATATATTTTTTTAATCTCAGTGCATACGTGTGTCTATACACATGCAAATATTTCCATATTGCAGTATTGTAACTCTTCATCAACACTATCACCGGTTCTATTTTCCTCCACAATAGGAGGGAAATTGATGATGATAGTTAGACGTGTTAGGGATGTCATTTCGAATTTGGTTTCTCTTGCATAGATATTATGAGTTAATTGTATATTGAAGTCATCTTTTACGATACTCACGGGCAAGAGAGATTGTGGTGAATTGTATTCTTAATCCGTCACCACACGGTAAATTCTTACAGGCCTATTTTTAACAATTTTAATATTCTCCGTATGGTGCTGTCCTAAAAGACGACTGAAGCGGGTTTCAGACTACGCTATAATATAATAGCATATATTATATAGCTCATAGCACAACAATATCGCGCACCATACATTGTTAAGGACACGTTCACACTGTACTGTACTATATTATGTCAAATCAAATCATTTATTCTGTATAGGCCCCTTGAGGGCACTTACATATTGTCAAATTACACGTTTGAATACAATACAATAATCTACCACCGGATCGGAACGCGGCCACAAACTGAGAAGATCCGGCAAGAAACTCAGCGGGCAGTAATTTTTTTTCTTAATCTTTTAAATATGTATACATAATATTATGCTTAAGTACAACATATATGGTATTAGCTCCAGTGTGATGCCCTTCGAACGATGCCTTCTATATTATGTTATTGGCTTACTATCCATACTAATATTATAAATGCGAAAGTAAGGATGTTTGTTTGTTTGCTTGTAACGCTTTCACGCTAAAACCACTGAACCGATTTCAAAAATTCTTTCACCAATGAAAAGCTATAATATCAGGAAGTAATATAGTAAGAATATAGTAAGAAGTAACATAGGCTATATTTTATCCCGGTATTCCCACGGGAACGGGAACTATGCGGGTGAGGCGACTGAAACCGAAGCAAAGCTAGGGCGGGTTGCTAGTAAGCTATAAATTGGTGCGATGTGCTGAGTTCATGCTGTTTCCATCCAACGTCCTCATCACGTCCTCGACGAAGAGGATGACAATATCACACTCGCTCAACAAAGAGCCTACACGGCCCGCGAGGCCTTTACAAATAAATATCCGCGGTTCCGTCCTCGCCGTCGAGGTGCGAAATCGCGCCGCGCAAAAGTCACGACTAAAAACGTGGGCACGCCCACTTTGCCTTCAGCGACGCCCCAAGCCGAGGTCCGTTCCCCACAGGGGGAGCCCTTGGGCGATGTCGCTTAGCATACTTTTCTCCGGGTTGAGAGCCCTCAGCGCTCACCCATAGTCCGCGTCAAGCTGTCAAGGCCATCTGCGGCCAACAGCTGTACACACAAAAAAAAAAAAATAAATAGTTCATGCTGTGCTATATCACGCGCCGCCCTCTTCTTCCTCCCTCACCCCCTGCCGTCCCACAAGCTCTTCAGAGATCACCGTCAACTGAACTTACTATATATTATAATTGCTTGCGATAATATCGCGTAATGTGATCGCCATGCTGTATAGTAGATATAGCATTAGGTCCTTCTTTGCTGTACTATATAGCACAATAGTATAGCATAGTCTGAAATTAGCTTAAGGGATACATTATGGGGCGGCGCAGGCGCAACTATCTGCGCCTCATGCCGCCCTAGCCGAGGCCGCGGCTGACGTGACCGGGGATTAGTCCGTCACCCGCCGAGAGGCCGACCGCGTGAGGAAAGACCGACGTCCTCCCCGAGGGGGGGACGTCGGTCGATGGGAGGGTACCCCAATAGGGGGTACCCCAATAGGGGGTATTCCGTCGGGCCGACCACTGACGACAAGTTAACGCTGCTCCAGTGGTCGGCCCAACGACGAAGGCGACGTGGTTTTCGGGTGGGTCGCGGAAGTTGCGTGCTTAAGCCCCTCTGTCGCCCCGGACGGAGTGGTGCGGAGGCGCACAGACCGCGGCCCACCCACAAAAAAAAAAAAAAGGATATATTATGCATATAACATCTATAAAAGTGAAGGATAATTCGAAATAAAAGCGTATAACAATGTCTGACCAGCGGAATGGTTTTATCTTGCTACGTCAAATAAGTTCTTACACACACTTTTTTTTCAATAGAGTTAACTAAATGAGACATATTAGTTGAATGTAATTATGACTTATTTAATCGGGACCAACTTATTACTTATTACTAACCTGTATAACTTCATAATTCTTAATTGTATATTTTAATCGTTATACTAAATATCTAGTTTTTTTTTCTACTATTTATTCTATCCATCTATAACAAGCGTGAACGAAATAGTCTCACAGAAACGAAGGAATAATTAATTTAAACCATTCCGGCGCCATAGCTTTTCTTGATTGATTTTTATTACTCTAATATTTTATAGTGATGAAATTAAGTTGATTTCCATATTGAAAAGTGCCGACGGTGAAATTAGTAGGCTTGCAAAGTAATAGAAAATAGTACATATTTTTGAAGTAATACTTTTGGTCCTACTAACTGTCTGTACTAGCTGTACCAACATGTTTGATCAGCATGGTATAGTAGGTCAAATTCCCTTCCATTGTGGAGGAGGCCTGAGCCCAACAGTGGGACGTATGTGGGCTGCGATGATGATGATGACTTTTTTGGGGCGTTAAGAAAAAAATAGAGTAAATATTTACGAGGCGCGCGCACACTGTCGCGAAAAACCGACACCCTGAAGTTATCTAGTCAACATTTTTTACAATATCCGCTCCGCATCTTGCGCGTGAATGTCGTATAAAACAATTAACGGATATAATATGCATATAATATCTATGCAAGAGAAGGAAATCTCGAAATAAAACGCTATACCATACCTGTCTGATCAGCATGGTATAGTAAGGTTAATTTCCCTCCTATCGTGGAGGAGGCTCGAGCCCAACAGTGGGACATATATGAGCGGAAATGATGATGATGATAGCAAAACCTTTCTCAAGACCTTTCCCTTTCTTCGCCATTGACATTATATTTACTCTCAACTTTAATTTTTTTCGAGTAACGTTGGCCTGTCCAAACCATCCAGTTGTTCAAAACGACTGAAAGTATCGGCTAAACCACGAAACCCGTGGTAGCCTTTCTGCCTTTTGATTGTAGTACCACACTCTCACAGAAAATCGACGTCCGAGTCAATTTGTAACAGCACTTCTTTCGGTGAGCTATAAAACCCGAAGGCCAATTTTCTGAGGGTGTTTTCGTGTGTTGAGTTTTGGTGATGCCTTTTGGTAGGCCTCATAATAAGGCTCAAAGCCGCTCAGCGTACTATAGAGTGGGCTATGTTCGGAAATTCTCTGCGAGATAGAATCCGGAATACGGAGATCCGCAGAAGAACAGGTGTAACCGACATAGCACGAAGAATTAGTGAAGTGAGCACACTGAAGTGGCAGGCCACATCGCTCGACGAACCGACAACCGCTTGGGAAGAAAGGTTCTCGAGTGGCGACCACGTATCGGACGACGCAGTGTAGGACGCCTCCCCACTAGGTGGACCGACGACCTGGTGAAAGTTGCTGGGCGTCGTTGGATGCAGACGGCACTGAACCGCACATTGTGGCGTAACATGAGGGAGGTCTACGTCTAGCAGTGGACGGTGATAGACTGAAATGATGATGCCTTTAGTATCAATAAATCTTAGTGCACTCATACACATTCCCTTCATTTTCTTCACAGTAACCATACGTTCGTATTTCCTGATGACTATTGGCAAGAGAGTAGTGACGGTTATAAACTATTGCCAATAACTTTGTATATAAATAAATAAAATTAAAATGTCTATTTGTAATTTCAAAATACTGAGCTATTTTCATGCTCACACGGTTATTTGAACGACACCTATGCTTAAAATACAGTTTAAATTTTTTTTATCTTTCTCTCTGTTTGTTTGAGGTAATCTTCAAAATGATTGGAGCGATTTTGATATTATTTTACTCCCAGGTAGTTGGCTATATAAGGAGTAACATAGGCTATATTTTATCTCGGTATTCCCACGAGAACTGAACTGAGACTAAAACCGAAGCGAAGCGAGGGAGGAATGGGACGGGAAGAACTGGATGATGATGATGGTGATTTAGGACTAACGTTTTCTTTTTTGCAGAAAAATGCGGTCTATCGGACGACCCTGGCCTTCGTGTGAACGGTAAAGGAAAGAAAATGAGGAAACCCCGTACGATATATTCGAGTCTTCAACTTCAGCAGTTAAATAGGAGGTTTCAAAGGACGCAGTACCTTGCGCTCCCTGAGAGAGCGGAATTGGCTGCGAGTCTTGGACTAACGCAGACGCAGGTTAGTGACATTTAAGTTATTGTGCATTTTGGATTTACTGCTACTTACTTTTGAATCTGAAACTTTAAAATATAATATTGTAATGTATATAGTGAAGACTATTTTATTAAAAATCGGCTAAGTGCGAGTCGGAGTCGCGCACGAATGGTTCCATACCATTATCTATAAAAAGTGCAAAAAAAATCGCGTTTTTTGTGTGGGAGCCTCCCCTTAAATATTTACTTTATTCTGATTTTAGTATTTGTTGTTATAGCGGCAACAGAAATACATAATTTGCAAAAATTTTAACTGTCTAGCTATCGCGGTTCTTGAGATATGGCCTGGTGACAGACAGAAGGATGGACAGACAGCGAAGTCTTAGCAATAGGGTTCCGTTTTTAACCTTTGGGTACGGAACACTAAAAACTAGCAACCTGCACTCGCTTCGCTTCGGTTTCATTATATTTTTACTTCGCTCTTATTAAAAAAGATTCGCAAGAGCCATTACTTAATGTTTGAATCTCAAGATATCAAATACTTAAATCACTAATTCAAGCAGCCATCTTTATAGAAATATTGAATTAAATATATAATTATACTATTAACGCTGTGTGGTAGCGGCTTCGAATACTATCAAACCTTGCTTTGCTCGTGGGTGTCGTAAAAGACGACTAAGAGCCCGAGATTGACCCGGACCAACTCCATCTGGTACCATTTGGGTCAACGATTACATTCCCAAGGAGGGTTGACGTCAGGCGGGCGGCCGGTCATAAAAGCCATTGCCGAAACTTTTTGCAATATGTCAAAACAGATGACATATTGCGTCGACCCCAAGTAATTGGGATAAGAGCAAGATGATGATGATGATATAATTATACTATTACTGACGATTTAAATCTCATCTTTAGGGTTCTGTACCCAAAGGGTAAAAACGGGACCCTATTACTAAGACTTCGCTGTCTGTCTCTCCGTCTCGTCTGTCTGTCATCAGGCTGTGTCTCAAGAACCGCGATAGCTAGACAGCTGAAATTTTTACAAATTATGTATAGCTGTTGCCGCTATAACAACAAATACTGAAAACAAAATAAAATAAATATTTTCTCCCATACAACAACATTTTTGATAGATAATGATACGGAACTTTTACGTACGCGACTCCGACTCGCACTTAGTCGGGTTTTCATTATATTCTGTTGCATTAATTTATTATTACGCAAACATTTTTATTTTTAAAGAAATTAAAAGTAAAAAAAAAAGAACTCCCCACAATCCTCGTACAGTAATTATGTCACACACCTAATAATTAACTGCCAGTGTGTACGTTCACCACATTTTTTATCTCTAAATCACAACACATCTAATAATAGACCTTACGTCTATAAAAATAAGATTTTAAATACGTAACTATCACGCTTACCTGATGCCAGTAACGTATAATTAAAAGACAAGGAGGTTTTTTTTTTAATATCTGTCACAGATAACGCACTGCTGCTTCTAAGTAGTAATTTCTTTGTGAATAGTCTATGGATTTATTTTACGAAACAAATGTTATGTTGTTTTTTTTTTTACATTAATGTGTACGTATATTTTGTATATTTTCTTTAATGGAATTAGGACTTTTGTAAAAAGTATTCAAATTTATTTAATAAAACTAAAAGTAATAAAAGTAACTAACAAATCAAATCTTTTAATAGTATAACATCTTAAACAACGGATATATTTTGATTCAAATAAATCTTAGTTCACTTAAAACGCACCGCCAACAAAAGTAATATTCCAATATTAATCATTATCATTAAACATCAAGCCTTACCGGATCTCGCAATCAAAGCCCGCGCCTATCATTATTAAAAAAAAAAACACTCTTCCATAGACAAACGCATACGTTCGGAAACCATATTCCGATTGGCTTCGTTCGTAAATTGATTCGTCATGTGTCACCGTATGAAATGAATAATCGTGGTATGGCGGTTCGAAAATATAGAGTGAATAATGTACAGAGTTGCCTTTAGTTGAAAATGCACTTGAAACGTATAAAGAAATTAATTTATAACATTATTTTACAATAAGGTAATGTAAATAAAGTGATGACCTTTTTCATATTCACAACTTCATATTTTAAACATTACCGTGTGGTGACGGAGTAAGAATACAATTTACCATCCCTTCTCTTGCCCGTGGTTGTCATAAAAGACGACTAAAGGATTAAATATGCATATTACATCTATCCAAGGACATGAAAACTTAAAATTAAACTCGTTATCAACACGTTTGAAGGAAGGTTGAGCCAAACCGTAGGACGTACTTAAGCTGAGATGAATGATGAATGAATGATCTATCGAACAAAAAAGAGTCATCATAATCGATTCATAATTCGCGGAATGATTGAGTAACAAACATACAAAAAAGAAATCACACAATCGAATTGAGAACCTACTCTTATGAAGTCGGTTGATAAAATTTCTATGAAACTTTGTCCAGATTGCCGCAAATGCTCTCAGATTTTATAGACAACTTATCTTCAGCCATAAGACGTAGGTATATATACCAATGAATTGAAAAAGAAGAAATATTTGTGAAAGGAAAACATCTTTACCATCGTTATGATTAGAAAGTCGATGAAACGAAAAAGCGACAGTAAAAAGAGACCGACACATAAATGCTTAAGATTTAACGTAGGAGAAAATGAGATGGAAAGCATTATACATTGTTTCTTATATTCGTGGTTCTCTTTGTGTTCTGCTTCGTACCCCCTCCACTCGTGTTTACCAAGAGATAGTGGGAGTTTGCTTGGGCCTCAGCGTTGTACGTCTATTAAACACCTATTGTGTTTGTGCGCGTATGCGTAGGACAAAGCTTGTACAAAATTTTTGAAGGTTTCACTTCTATCACGCGTGAATTGCACAATGATTTTTTTTATAATTAACTATGATTATGGATACAAAGTCATTCAGTCAAATATAATGCTAGATTCTGATTCTGATTCTGAATATAACCAAGCCATGTACAATTTTCTTCATAACTTATAGCATAATATTCCAATTCTTCTTATTGAGAAGTTTATTCATCATCGCAGTTTGACAGTAAGTCAAGAAGAAAAAAAAAAGAGCGTGTGTGAGGAGTACACATGTCAGAAGTGAAACTTCTTCATCCTTTATCCTTCATTCTTCGTCCTTCATGCTTCATGCTTCATCCTTTATCCTATTCTCTTGCCGGATGAATCCTATACATTTACGTGTTTATGTTTCTATGGACTCGCTTTTTCGTTTCATTGAATTTGAAATCACAACGATTGTAAAGAAGTTTCACTTCAAAAAATATAATAACGTGGTGCCAGATGCGAGAATTAAATTGAAAATAACACTTTCAGTAGTTATACGTTCATGCGAATAGAACAGCGATACATTTAAGCTTTTTGAAATATAATTTATATGAAAGAGAAAGTGCATAAACTGAGCTATACACATTTTAACATATTAATTAATATTAATGAGGTATTGTTACAGTAAATTACCGCAACTCACGAATAATTTTAATACTCTTTAGTTTTGATGCGCCATCTTGGTCATATTTTACGTTTTATTAAGACTTCTCATTGAGTTTTGATAACTACCAATAACTTTTACTTTTTAATTCAATATACCTATCTTTAAAGGAAATTTATCTCTTTTTATATTAGTTATATTTTTCAGTTAGGTTAGGTACGGTTATTATGTCCATTAAGAATTGTCTATGAGAGTAATGAGAATGTGACAATACGTGTAAAACACTGTTTCATATTCAATACACTTAAGCACTTTCTCTGCGTTACATTAAATAATCAATCATGATCAATCTGATCATGATGAAATATTAAATATACTACTATATTAATTTTAACATAAGATAATAGTTGTACACGAAAATAAACAAATGAATTAACATACAAAATGTCTCTTCATTCAAACATTCTTTGTCATTCTTTGCCTTTCGTTATTCACTACTGGACGTAGACCCTTTTAATAAAATGTCACAAACAAACAAACGCAATGCTATATTACCAGAGTCTAACAAATCCCACGCTCGGTTTAACTTATGGAAATAACTAATTTTGGATATACTAAGCAAGGTTCTTATAATTTTTTTTAAATGTTTGTAAATCCTTTATATCAGAGCACTAAATAACATAATAAATTTTATTATTGTAGCAATAATTAAAAAGAGACCTCCAAAATCTAGTCTATTTGTTCTAAATACAAATTTAACGGTATAAAAAGTACGAGCTAGGTTAATTTTATTATAATTTAATATTTCTCAGTTATTGTCTGTGGTCCGCACTTTGATGAGCCCGCATCGATATAGGGTTGGATATGATGTAATCGACTATGATTCATTATCGATAGATGACATATCTACGACACGATTAAAAAAAAAAAGAACCATAATGTATACTTACGTTTACTTCAATGTTATTTCTTTCACCATAATAAAGCAAGCGATAAATTATAACATTGTAAGTTTGCTTTTTAAAATAAGATTTTAGTAAACACTAATTAGAAGACCTACATGAATACTCCAATACTTTCATCGTTAGTAAAGGATTTATTATTTATAAAATTTTAACTTAAGATATAAACATTCCGTGTGGCAGAAAAAATAAAATTAAACTTTAAGACGAGCTGTCTTAAAGTTTAATTTATATAATTTTTATGTGGTAGGACCACACTTTCGGTAGTCTTGTATCTGAAAGAACCACACTTTGGACAGTCGTCTAACTATAGTCACCCGATGATCTATCCGGGGTACCTACTAACCACACTCTCACAGAAAATGGACGGCTAAGTGGTAGCAATTTGTTACTACACTTCGTTCGGTGAGCAAGAGAGTCGGAAGCCCACCTTTCTGAGGGTTTTGGTGACGCCTTTAGTATCATCGAACCATATTACATGTATTCACAGTTCCTTCACTTTCTTTACGATAGGTCTACTAAAGGTCCATGAGTGGCAGTACCACTTTCCATCAGGCATACTGTTTACTCGTTTGCCACTAACAGCAATAAAAAACGTTACTAAAAAGTTTAATATTGTATAATTTTTATTGGCCCTGCTTAAAAAATTCACAATAATCTCAATATTAACATATGTTTCTAAGTTGGAGCTTTTATAATGAAATTTGTAACTACAACAGCTAGTTTAAAATATCGACTTAAGCTCTATCACTACAATCTATATCTCATCGATTCCACATTAACACAAAAAAGACGGAATTGGACTCCACAATATTCCGGTGTTTCTAACAAAAACGAAACAATATAATCCGAGCGAGCATTACTTAGAACATAATTAACTGCTTAAAACATCTATCAAGCTAATTTAACCTTAGTACTGTTGAAATAAAGGCTATTAAAAATTTTCAACTTTTTGTCATTAGTAATAAATCATAACATTTGTCTGAAGGTGCTGCTGATGCGCTATTGTTTTATGAGTTTAATGTTTTCTTGTTGGAAGGAGTTTCCATCGGCTTGTAGTAATTATGTGGCACAAGAAAAACTATTTTATATCAATATGGCAATTTGTTAATGTCAATATAATGCGAGCATCGTTAACTATTATAATCCGTTAGATGTGAAAATTAATTAATTACAGTAAGTTAAGATAGATACGGTAGATTGATGACAGTTTAGATTCAATCGATTCCATAACAACCATGTAAAAATTTTTATATTAAAAGGTTTTATTTTTGTAAAAAATGGTTTTAGACCTCTATGGCATCAAGGCCTTTAAGTATTGAATGGATAGATGAATAAGAAGATGTACTCATAACGACGATAGATGTTTTGATATAATCTTTAGATTTTTAATTACTCAGGTCGATTATGGTAGTCTAACCATGTTCGGCAAAATATATTTTTTCCAAGCAACAACTGCCAACAGATTTCTGCAAGTTAAAAGGATTAATTTTACAATTATATCAGATCTTAACATTAATAGTGACTCTCTATATAAATGCTTGGAAAAATCCGATAATAGGATTTATGCCGAATCTCACAATGAGTTGATTTTGTCCGTTAAAAAAGTTAGAACTTGCTGTACCGTTATTACTAAATCTTACCTGTGAGACAGCAAAACATTACACAATATTTTACCCAATGAACTATTGGATGCGTAAAATATTCCATTAATGAGCGTATCATCGATTCAAACAATGTCTGAACAGAATCGGTTACGGTTTTTTTCATTTTAATTGTAATTAAACGTACTAATCGACTATTTCGTTTGGCGCGGTTCGCGTCGCTGCACTATTGTTTTGGCATATGATTTCTGAAAATAGAATTCTAAATTTAAATTTTTAGAACATAAACTGAATTTTATTACCTTAATTGAAACTTAGAGCATAATATGCCATTGTCCATTTAAGAATTAATTTACAGTCATATTTTATTCCACAGATTAAAAATTAACAAATAAAAGTAATACTAAATAACGTAATTTTCCGTATTGTGACGCAGTAAGAATACAATTCACCACCACCTATCTTAGCCATAGTTGCCATAAACCCGACTAACGGATTTAATATTTATATAACATAGGTATAGGTATTGCTGTGTGGTAGCGGCTTCGAATACTACCAACCCTTGCTTTGCTCGTGGGTGTCGTAAAAGACGACTAAGAGCCCTAGATTGACCCGGACCAACTCCATCTGGTACCATTTGGGTCAACGATTACATTCCCAAGGAGGGTTGACGTCAGGCAGGCGGCCGGTCATAAAAGTCATTGCCGATACTTATTGCAATATGTCAAAACAGATGACATATTGCGTCGACCCCAAGTAATTGGGATAAGCAAGATGATGATGATGATGATAACATATAGGTATTAAAAGAAAACTCGTAGTAAAACCCTATACCAGCGCGCTGAACAGTGTGGAAAGTCTGTTTCCTTCTTAATATTGAGGAGACTCGAGCTCAGCAGTGGGACTGATATGAGCCGAGATGAAAATGTACTAAATAGCAGAAAGGAATAACGGGACGAAAAATGTGCTAAAATAGTGCAAACCATCATTAAATAAAAATATCTAAGAATCAGTAAAACATTTAAACCTTTTATTTTTCTTTCATATTTTCGATAATCCCACTCACATATTGACATATTTTTGTATGTATCTTATTACCTACGCCACTATAAAATTCGCATCAACTGATTTTTAGCGCGCTCATTCTTTTATAATCTATGTTTTATGCATTTTTTGGCGCGATCATTGTTTTATAATCTATACTTTATTCGGAATTATGCTAATAATTTGGCTCAAATCTCTTAGTAACCGAGCCATAAACTCCAAAAATAAAATACTAATAATTTGAGACAATTTAGAGAGTAGTTGGTGGTGGTGTATTTAAAAGTATGTTCTTACAAAGTACACATCATTGAAATTCGTGTAATAAACGCGGAAATTAAACGAAACAACGTTTAGAAACGCATTGGTAATGTCATGGCGGTAAAAAATCTCATTTGATCACAGCGAGCCAAAGAAAATAATGATTGATGGTACAAGTTAATTCGTTATAAACCTGTGACGAATGTTCAAAGTATATTGCATTGCAGGTATTTCGTTTTCTTTTTGTGTTTTTAATGATTATTTGAGTCTCTATCAATGTACCGTTTTTGTTACGCTTGGGTTTTTCCGAATTAAAAATTTGGTAGCGGCTTTTGTTGATTCATACAGAAACTCTTTCTTACTTTGTAAAGCAAAGTGAACGAAACCCATACAGCCAAATGTTACATAATTTTCTTTATAAATTGTAGAATATTGTTTTCAGTTTTTTTTCCATCGAATAGTCACTTTACGTGAGTAAGCGCTGACAACCTAATTAGAGGTTTCCTAGGCAATTATGACAGAAAATAGGATTACACACGAAATATTGTTATGTTGTATTCGCTACTGTTTAGCGATTCTTTTGTATTACATTACATATAACTTAATATAACTTAAGAACGTCACACGACATCAACGAGTCTGGGTGTAATTTGTGTCCGTTAATTAAATATTTGTTAAGTCCCTCACAATATAAGTATTGTTTCCTAAGCGCGGGATGTTGTTTAAAAAATGGGTTCATCCGGTATAGGAGGGAAATTGACCTACTACACTATATTTCCGTATGGTGATGGAGTAAGCATACAATTTACCACCCCCTCTCTTGCTCGTGGGTATTGTAAAAAACGACTAAGGGATGTAATATGCATATAATACCTATGCAAGAGAAGGTAAATACAAAACCCTATACCAACACGTCTGACCAGCGTGATTTAGTTGGTCAATTTCCCTTCTGTAGAGACGATGGCCCGAGTCCAATAGTGGGACGTGTATGGGCTGAGATGATGATGATGATCAGATTAATAGTGGGCTTCATAAAGCGTCGTATATACCTACTCTATACCTTTTATGTAGACCATTATCAATGCGACGTGGACGTGCCTTTTAACTACCGGTATTTTTATTTAAAAACAATTAAAACACATTGGTCCTATTGTGACTAATTGTCGTCAATTGCTAAACGATTTTCCAATTATTTTATTGGTTCTTTTTTAAATATACTGACCCATTTTTAAAGTAGAACTGTCAACATCTAATAAAAAAGTAGATGCTGAATGGATAAATGTAGTTAAAAGTTTCGAAGTTTAAAAGTCGAAGACGTCGTTTTATTAACTTTTATGGCGGGAATGTGAAAATGGCATATTTTATATTCAATATGTTAGTGCTTTGGATAATAATTTTCATGACATTTTAGAGGATTTAATATAAAAAAGAAAATTGAATACCATCAAAAATCTGACGTGGTCTAGATCAAGGAAGTTAGCTTAAAATTTTATTTAAATTTTTCTTACATTTTCAATGGAATTATGCCTATGTTTGCGTCAATCACTCTTATTTCACGGGGAAGGAAGGGTTGGTAACTTAGTTATAATTTGTTACGACATAGTTAATGTAGTTGCTGTGTTCCTTATTAAACAATAGGAGTTAGTCTACGTCAAAAGCCTTCGGGCGCTTTGCACAATTTTAATATAATGAAATATAAAAAAAATAGATATCTATCTACTATTGCTACCTCCTTTAGTTTGAATATCGAACACAAAGGCAACCACCACTCGAACGTCAAAGACCTCAATAGATAAAAAAAAAAACAGAAGCATTGCCACTTTAACGGAAGCACATTCTTTTTTTGAACAATTGTTCTTAAACCGCACAGTCATGACATTTGACGAGCCGCTATTGGTTGTCGGTGCGACTTTGACAGCCAATCAGAGGCGTGTTCGAAATATGTAAGTCATCGTTCTTAACGTTTGAGATAGTGACTTGGCGGGTTCTTAGACGTTATATATTTTTGTAAATAGAATGTCTGGTCTGGCTGTAAGAGATTGTAACGTTGAAAAAAAAACGTAGCCTCAAAGATTTTGAGCCGAAGACTTTCTTTTTTAATTTTAGTCCTAGCATGGATATGTACTAAAACTTTTTAGAGATCGATTTACTTTATACCATTGACCACCAAGAATCTATATTCTGTACTATTACTATTTTTTTATATATAAAGCTGAAGAGTTTGTTTGAACGCGCTAATCTCAGGAACTAATGATCCAATTTAAATAATTCTTTCAGTGTTAGATAGCCCATTTATCGAGGAAGGCTATAGGCTATATATTATTACGCTAATACAATTAGGAGCGGAGCACCAATAAAGAATGTTACAAAATCGGGCGTTCTTTTTCCTTTTGAGAGGTTCAGCTACGTGAGCTGCATAAACGGTTAAAGTTTTCCAAAAATAATTTGTGACACAATCGTATATTACAAATATTTTTACCGAAACAAAGTCACGCGTTAAAGTTAGTCTTAGTAACAAAGAAACTATTCAACGCGAACGAATCTGGGGCAGAAGAATCTTTTCATAAACACAAGAGTTATTATCTTTTTAAAGTCTAAAACGATAAGACAGATTTGCATACCAACCTCTAGTAGCCATTCAATCCTCACAAATCTATCGATACTCCAATTTATCCTCAGCTGAGCTCATATTCATCCAAATATTAGGCTCGAGCCTTCTCCCTATGGGAGGTAAATTGACCTATTATACCACTGGTCTGACTTTTCGTCCTGTTTACCTCCTCTTGCATAGATGTTACCTGCATATTATATTCTTTAGTTGTCTTTTACGACACTTACGAGAAGGATAGGGGGTGGTGAATTGTATTTTTAGTCCGTCAGCCAAGAATATGCTAAATAAATATTATCACATATATTTTTGCTTGTATATTTTTGCTAGCAACCCGCCCTCGCTTCGCTTCGGTTTTAGTCGTTTTACCCGCGTAGTTCCCGTTCCCGTGGGAATACCGAGATAAAATATAGCCTAGTTTACGCCCTGATATTATAGCTTTCCATTGGTGAAATAATTTTTGAAATCGGTCCAGTTTTGAAGATTACCCGGAACAAACAGACAGACAAATTTTTTTAATCTGTATTTTAGGCATAGGTGTCGTGCAAATAACCGTGTGAGCATGAAAAAAGCCTATTATTTTGACATTACAAACAGACACTCCAATTTTATTTATTGGTATAAGTAGATAAAATTATTAACAAGGCGCTTTTAGTTCATTTTTTTTTGTGGTAGGCTATGGTTTGGACACATTCCGCCCAAACTGCCGGGGCGACGGATGAGCAGCGTGCGGCCCCATTATATTCCCTTCCCATCGTCAACCTACTGCATTCCCTCCCCAACCTCTGGTACCGATTTCTGTAGCCGGCAGGGCGGTTTTAGTTCTAAATAATTTTATAATTATTATAACAAACGACCATGGTTTGTTACTTAAATAAAATGAGTGACGCCACGAGCTATGTTTATGCAAACAAGTTGGATAATCGCGAAGAAAAGTGATTATTAGTAAAAATTTTATATTATTTCCTTTGGGGTGGCGGAGTAAGAATGAGATGGAAATACTAGACTATCCCTTGTATTGTCCCTGAGAAAAGACAACTAAAGGATATAATATGCATATAACATCTACTCTAAAGAAGGAGAACTCAATATTAAGCCCTGTACCAAAATGTCTGACGAGCGTGGTTTAGTAGATCAGTTTTCCTTCTATTTGGAGGAGGTTCGAGTCCTGCAGTGGGTCGCATATGAACTGATAGGCTAAAGATAAATTCCAAGAGCAAAAATATTTTCTGTAATAAAATTATAATCCTCCGCGTGGTGACGGAGTAAGAATACATTTCAACAATCCCTATCCTGTCCGTGAATGTCGTAAAAGACAACTAAGGGATATAATATGCATGTAATATCTTTGCAAGAAAAGGAAAATTCGAAACAAAACCCTATACCAACACGTCTGACCGGCATGGTATAGTAAGTCAATTTCCCTCCCATAGTGGAGGAGGCCCGAGTTCAATCGTAGGACGTATATGGGCTGAGATGAGATGATGATTTATAAAGTCACGGTATCGTGATAGTTTAAAAATTCATTATGTCACCACCCCTTTATATTACTAAGGCAATCATGTAGAAAATTAACGTTTGATTAGTAGTAAAATGAAAGAAAGAAAAAAAGAAAATATTTATTTTGGGCTTAACAGCATGATTTTTTAAAACTAACTTATTTACTAGATATTACTATTATAAAAAACAAAGATTAAAAAGAATAATAGGTTTCATCTCAGCATAAGCTGAAAAAATGCTGCTTCGCTTCAGAGACCTGGACGTCCAAATTGCACCTTACTGTAGGCAGTGATTTAGCTGTATTCCTGTTACTGCAGAGGTCCATTGCAGCTACTACTTACCATCAAATAGTCGGTAGTACTGGTCATGAAGTGGTATGGACACGTTTCGTCGGCGATCACGACAGGGCGATGCACGGCCCAATAACACATCATATTGCACAGATGACGTAGTGGTTAATATATCGACCTAACGTGCCAGTGTTATGGGTTTGAATCCCACGCAGAACAGCACTTTGTACGATCCGCAAATTGTTGTTCTGAGTCTGGATGTAATTTGTGTCCGTTAATTATATATTTGTAAAGTCAGCAATACAAGGATTTTATCCTTTGTACAGCCTGTTATCTTTAAGAAAAACCTTTAAGCCTATCACTGATGCCGAATCCTTAACTTTCATGGCCAGCTAACTAACCATGAATACTGAAAAGTGTTCAAAACATCGGGAAATTAAAAATCAAATATCATCATCTGATCATCATCATCTCAGCCTATATATGTCCCACTGTTGGCCTCAGGCCTCCTCCATAATGGGAGGGTTATTGACCTACTATTCCACGCTGATCAAACGTGATCACGTGTTGGAATAAGGTTTTGTTTCGAGTTTTCCTTCTCTTGCACAGACGTTATATGCTTATTATATTCCTTAGTCGTCTTTTACGACATCCACGGGCAAGATGAATAGTATTCTTACTCCGTCACCACAAAGAAAACAAAAGAAAAATCAAATATAAACGCAATATAATAATAATAAATAATTTTATTTCAAAAGACAAGTTGCGGTCGCGATTGTACCTGATCCAGTTGGTTCAGTAGTCAAGTTAACGAGCCGCCGGCAGGTGGAATCGCGGTATATTAATATATCATGGCGGTATAATACTAGTTCAACTCTTGACTGCGCTTGTTAATCCAATGTATATAGAATACAGCATATTCAGTGTGGTAACGCACTAAGAATATGACAATTGTTTGTGGTTGTCGTAAAAGGCGGCTAAGGGTATAATCCTTAGAATAATAACATATAGAAGGTAAGTTCACGCACAAAAAGTGCAGCATTTCAATTGGAGCCTAATGGAGCTTACGCCGGAACCGTTCCGTAATATACAAGTCATTGTACTGTACGAACGTACGCAACTCTTAAAAAATAAATAGGTAATTATGACGGTTTGTGCATTCAAATGGTGTCATAACACATTTGAAAAACATTAAAAGGTTTTTAACATTACTTTTAAAAGTATTTCGACGATTTATGTTAATAAAAACAAAATTTGATTTCATAATTTGTATAGTGGTGTGCGTGTGTACGTGTGTAATCGTCTGCGCGCCATTAGTATTTTTAAATTCAAATTTCGAACGTTCAAAGTACTGACACTAACCTTCTATACGTTATTATTCTAAGGGTATAACCGCTATTATATGCATACAACATCTATGTAAGAAAAGGGAATCTCGGAATAAAACCAACCCAACACGTCTGACCAGCGTGGTATAGTAGGTCAAATGCCCTCCTATTAAGCATGATGAGCATGATATTGTATTCATGTCCATCTTTTAACGTAATATAAGAGGAGCATTTTCTTCACGATAGGCAGAGGTCTAGCTGTACTTCTGATTACAAAGACACGTTTGTTACCATTGGCATAAATATACTGCAATTTTGTTTAAAATAATTAACTTAAAAAATGACTAACAGTCATTTTTTAATGAGTTTCTTACTGAATTTTCTGAATTTGTGACCGCGTTTCAATCCGGTGATAGATTACTAGATTAATTATATAAATTTGACTGTATCTAAGTACCCCTAAGGAGATATGCCCCTTAGGGGTATCATTTCGCTTCATTTGATTAAGGCTTTGATTAAGATAGATAGACAGATCTATTTCCAAATCCACATACATTTAAATTAAATGGCGGTGTTCTTTGATCACGTTAATACGCATGCAATTACTACATCTTATCTCTATGTTATCTATAATTTTATTAATTTGTATCTATCCGGTTAATATTTCAACAGTATTAACAATTTGTTTTCTTTTTGTTTAGATCACCCTTATGGGCAGGCTAAAGTCTTTTCGACCATACTGCCATGTCTTACGTAGCTTACAAATAATTTTCTTCACATATTATTTAACATTTCTTCATATTGTATAGCTTATTAATAGTCATTGTCCGTCAGTAAGTCAAGTGGTTACCATTGATTAGGCGCTGAAAACCTAATTAAATGGTTTCTCTGGGAATTTCGGTAGAATATGAAAATACACGAAAATCACTCTTATATAACATTCACCACACTCCCGCATCTTAACTGTATTATATTACATAAAATACCTATCAGCAAAATTAGTCAATATAACACTATAAAAGACTACAAAATGAATATAATACCAGAGCTTACGAGGGGTGATCCAAAAGTAATGATAATCAGTTATTTCTAGTGCACACAAAAATACAAAAAAATTTCAGTCACTTGCTCAGTTACCCACTAGTTCAGGAAAAAAAAATCATATAAATAGGCCACAATTCCCGGGAGCTACATTCATTTGAATACGGACTGTCAAGGAGTGAACATCAAAATGGAAAAACACGAAATCAGAGCTGTCATTAAATACCTCTGCTTGAAAAAAATGTCTACCAAAGACATACACAGCGACTTGGTGGAAACATTAGGGGACTCTTCTCCTCCATATTCCACAGTTGCACGCTGGGCTAAGGAGTTTAAGCTGGGAAGAACATCGACGGAAGACGAACACCGCGAAGGACGCCCATCGACGTCCCTCACTGAAGAAAATGTGAAAAAAGTTGAAGAAGTTGTATTGGAAGATCGAAGAGTGACTATCAGGCATGTAGCTGAGGTCACAGGGATCTCATATGGCAGCATTCAAAGAATCCTTGCGAACGAATTGCATATGAGAAAGGTCTCCGCGCGTTGGGTACCGAAAATGTTAAACGACGAGCAAAAGAAGAAACGAGTCGACATGTCAAGAGCAAATCTCGAAAAGTTCCAGGCAGACAAGGACAATTTTTTGTCACGTTTTGTGACCATGGACGAGACCTGGATCCACCATTTTGATCCTGAAACAAAACAACAATCGATGACATGGAAACGATCCGATGAACCGACGCCGAAGAAATTCAAAGTGTCAAGCTCAGCAGGGAAGGTTATGGCGTCTGTTTTTTGGGACGCTGAAGGAATAATCATGGTGGACTACTTGGAAAAGGGGGCCACTATTACAGGCTCCTACTATGCAGAACAAATAAGAAGATTGCGGGAGGCTATTAAGGAGAAAAGGCGAGGCAAACTGCGGGCTGGAGTGTTGTTCCATCAAGACAACGCACCTGTTCACAAAGCTGCAATTGCCATGGCTGGCATTCAGGAAGCGGGCTTTGAGTTGGTGGAACACCCCCCCTATTCACCAGATCTAGCCCCCAGTGACTTCTATCTCTTTCCACGACTCAAGGAACACCTCCGAGGCAAGAAATTTGATGATGATAGCGACGTGATGGCCGCGGTTGAGGACTTTTTTGAGAGTCAAGATAAAGATTTTTTTTGTAAGGGAATTTTAGGTTTAGAAAAGAGATGGACTAAATGTATAGACTTGCTAGGAGACTATGTTGAGAAATAAATATATTTTTTTATTTTATTCATTGTGTTTATTATTGATTATCATTACTTTTGGATCACCCCTCGTAAAATGACATTTCCATATTCGCGCCGAAAAACCTATTGACAATTTGATTTCAAATGTCAATAGCGTTTAGTTGTTCATCTTTTAGATTTCTTACCAAAAATAAATTGTTTATTTTATAAAATAGTAAATAAGCAGGTATCGCTAACTTCGCAAATAATAATAATAAGAAAATCTAAGTTGCAATCAAAAACTTAAATTTCCATACTAATTATTAACTAAACTATAGAGAAAATTCCATAACTACAAAACTTTACAACAGTTTTAATTGGTCTCATTTAATTGTTCGAAATTTGAACTTTCAACAACTTTTTTAATTATATAGTCTACATTTGAATGTATTCGTCTGAATGAATAAAACCTTATTGTTGATAATTCATTTTCTTGTAACATTTGAATTTTTAAATCTAGCTGAAAAGCTGAAAAGAAAAAGACGTTTTGGATTTTTGGAGAGAATATTTAATGTGATACGGAGGGACTGTTAAGGCGTAGTAAATATGATATAAAAGTGCTTTTTTTTTGTATGACCACAGTTATTAGCCGCAGATGGCTGTGACAATTTTACCTGGACTGTTGGGTGAGCGCTGAAATCTCTCAACCCGAATAAATGTGCTTTACGAATATTTTCTCTTATATCAAAGTTTCCAGATGATACCATTACCAGTGTGGCCATAGCACTGTCAAGAACGACAATTTGACTTACTGACGGACAATGACAATTATGAAGAAACTAAATGAAGGTATTGCTATTATTCGGATGTCGATTTTCTGCCCACTGTGGTACTATTCCGGACGTAGCGGCTTGAGGCTGTAGACAGACAACTGTCAACAGTGTGGTCCTACCACTAGCCTCCTTAAAAGGAGGGCAATTTACCTACTATACCACGCCAATCAGGTTTAATAGTAGCTAGGTTTCATTTAGAGTTTTCCTTTTCTAGCATAGATGTTATATCCATATTTAATCCCTTATATGTCTTTTACGACACCCACGGTCAAGAGTAGGGATGACAAACTGCATTCTTACTCCCTAGGGACACGAAAAAAGTATCGATACTTTTAGGAATCGAGTACTTTTCTTTCGATACCGATACTTTTGTACTCGATACTTTGCTTTCGATACTTTTACTCAATGAGTACTTTTTGGCAGGTGTCGTATCGAATAAATAGTAGTGAGTATCCATGTTAAACTTGACCTTACAGTTTATACCTATGGTAACGCCTAGTTAAAACGTAATGAAGGGGTTTTTTGGCGGGAATCTGGAAGTGTCATGTGGTGTTCTTGTATTATATTCAATATCTTAGTGTTTTAACGTGTTATATTCAATAATCTTGATGACATTTTATGTAATATATAGCGGCAGAACTGCTGAGGTGTAGTGAATATGATATAAAACTGCTATACATACCTTTTTGTTTCCACCAAAATTCTCAGAAGATACCCTTAACAGTGGCCATTACACTGTTGAAGGCGACACTTTGACTTACTGACGGACCCTTACTGACATGAAGAAACTGATAACTTGAAAAGATAATTATAACTCGATACTGGCAAAAATGGCTCGTATTAGTAGCTGATTGCCAAGACAAAAAAAAGAAGAAGAAGAAACGTAATGAACCTTCTAAAATGTGGCTGGGCAATATTTTCATCCGTTCACCGACGGTCAAAAATCCTAAAAAAATCACGTCTCATCACGACATAGATTCGTATTTTATTCGTAATTCGAGTACGATACTTTTTCTTCGATACTACTCATAAGTACAGTGTCGATACTTTCTTTTCGATATCGTGTCCCTACCGTCATCACACAGGCATTTGGAAAAAAGTAAGACTAGTATTATAGTAAATTTATGGGGGCATTTTAAATACTGTATTTAATCAAAGTAGATCTTGTTTCTTACAATATTACCGTTATATATTCTATACGGCGTACTTGATGCAAAATAAATGTTGAAAATGACTTGTAGGAACAAGTCCGACAGGATGTCAGGCTAAGTTTATACCTCTTGTCGCCGGTCTCTATGTAAAGGTAATAAAATTATGTTTATTATTCTAATGAATGGAGAAGAAAGAGATAGAATACTCTAAACCGAATCCTATACTGATACGTCTGATCGACATTGTCATAGTCCTAAAGAGCCTGGAATCGAATGGAAATTAAAAAAAAACTCAAATGAAATTGGTAATTATTTAAAACTAGCTTATGCCCATGACTTCGTCCGCGTAGAGCAGTTTCTTTGGGCTAATACTAATTTTAACCCGCGACTTTGTTTACGTAGAAAGTGAAAATATTTTTAAACTAGCGTTTGCCCGCGGCTTCGTCCGCGTAAAAATTTACTTGCATATTGAACTATTATCGCAAAGAATATTATAGGTATAAAAGTATAATATTTCTTAATTTAAGAAATTTTCTATCTACGTGTCAATTGTTATCCAAATCTGCTCAACAGTTTACGCGTGATTGAATAACAAACATCCAAATATCTTCACAAATTTTCACATTTGAATATTACTTCCAGCCTTGTAGTTCAGATTCCCGTGCAAATACGATGATAAATATGCCTCTCCTTAGTCCCTGATAACGTAGCTTTCCATTGGTGACAAAAAAAAAAAATATCAATCAAACATCCGCAGTTTCACCCGCGTAGTAGACCTCATTCCCATGGCAATGCCGAGATAAAAAATGCCTATTTTACTCGCTGATATTATAAATTTACATGGGTGAAAAAAAAAAAACAAAATGAAATCCCAGAAATATCCGAGATAAAAATTGCCTATGTTACTCGCTGATAACATAGATAGCTTTCCATTGGTGGGATTTTAAAAAAAGGACAAGAATTTTAAAAATTGGGCGACATCCCCCGGTTTAGTTTTCGTTCCCGGGCAAATACCGGGATGAAAATAGCCTTTATATGTTATTCACTGATAATATAGCTTTTCATTCGTGAATTAATTTTTAAAACGTATAATTTCCTGCGATTTCACCGGCATTGTACCCGGTCCCGTAGGAATATCGGGATAAAAATAGCTTAAATATATTACTCGCTTAAAAATAGCTTTTTATTAGTGTAATAATTTTAAAATCGACTAAATTCTCAAGGTTGCTCCAACCACACTGGGATATAATATAGCCTGGGATAAAATATAGTCTAAGTTATTCCTTATGTACTCCTGGTAGACCTGATGGTAAAATATAATCAATATCGGTCCAGCTGTTTTGAAGATTACCTGTAATGAATAGACAGACAGACAAAAAAGTTTGGACCGTTTTTTAGGTATAGGTATCGTGCAAATAATTGTGTGAGCATAAATAAAACCTATAATTTTGATAGACAAACAGACGCTTCAAATTTATTTATTTGTACAAATAGAAAATTGGAATAATATTTTGATTGTAACTTACTGTCTGGTAGCTGCTAGAAATATTACCACGCTTTCATTGTTCGTGGGTGTCGCAAAATACTACCAAGACAAAGATTTACATCGACCTGGACCAATTGGTGATGCCGTCTGGCCAACAATGTCGTCCGCCAGGCAGCCGGTCATAAAATGTTGCTAGAACCTTTGCAATATATCTACGATGGCAGAAGAGTACCTACATATTGCGTCGATCCAAAGTAATTAGGATAAGAGCAAGATAATGATGATATATCGTTGGCTGGGTGTCTTTGACCATATGCGTTTTACCCTTTTGGGGCGGCTCAAAATTGTTTCTTAGTGCGTGCTTATCCCAAATAACCCATCGGTATACAAAATTTCACATTCTTAATCCCGGTATCTTTGGCTATACACTTTCACTCTCTTAGGGGTTGAATTGCCAAAAATTCTTTATTAGAGCTCACTTATCTCAAAACAGAACACTCACGTTCTTAGGACCATTATTTTAGGTTATTTTTCATCCCCTTACGGGTGAGATTGCCAAAAATTTTTATATAGTGCTTGGTAAGTGAGCATTAAGAAAATCTTGGGGTAATCCAAGAAAGCCGGCCGTGTACTAAAATGACCCTTTGTAGGCTCAGTGATTTCCCCTTAGGGTTAAAATTGCAAAAAAGCTCTTTTTTAGTGAGCACTTTCCCCAAGAAAGACAACTTTATACAAAATGTCATGTTTCTAGGCCTAATGATTTCGGCTATATATTTTGCACCCCTTTAGGAGTTGAATTTAATAAAATAATTTCTTAGAGCTCACTTACAACAAAAGAAAGAGAATTGCATACAAAGTTTTACGTTCCTAGCCCCAATAGTTTCGTCTATACGCTTTTCACCCCTTTAAGGGGGTGATTTTCCAAAAATCATTTCCTAGTGCTCGTATACCCCAAGAAATATGATGGTGTATAAAAAAATACGTTTCTAGGCCCAGTGGTTTCGGCTGTATGCTTTTTGGTATCTTAGGGGTTCAATTTCATCCCCATGTAAATGAAATTTCCAAAACGCTTGGAAAAAGGAATATTTATTTATTTATTATCAGGTGCCTTAATACAAAGATTCATGGTTCTATCATCGAAAATGACGAATTTCCGTAAATAATGTTATCCCCTATTTCAACCCCTTATACCTGTTTTTTCGCGATAAAAAGTAGCCTATGTCCTTTCTCAAGCTTTATTCTCTCTCTGTACCAAATTGCATCAAAATCGGTCCAGTAGTTTAGACGTGAAAGCATAGCAGACAGACAGACAGAGAGAGTTACTTTCGCATTTATAATATTAGTAAGGATAATTCTGTCACATATGATTTTTGTGAAACCTAACCGTTTATGTAGTGGAAGCTCTCAAAAGGGGAAAACCTGATTCTGAAGCATTTTCCATTGTTGCTCATTAGTCTTAGCGTGATGATATATAGCCTATCGCCTTTCTCGAAATGGGCTATCTAACACTGAAAGAATTTTTAGAATCGGACCAGTAGTTCATGAGATTGGCGCGTTCAAACAAACAAATGTTTCCGCTTTATATTTTAGTATAGATACAGATTTTGTTTCCATCTGATTTAGAAAGTAAATGAATCAATATAAATCAATAGTTTTTTTTTTATAATTAAATAATGGACCCAAATAAATGTTAGTTTGCCTAAATTGTAAGAAAATTTGTTAAATATGATGATCATTTCAGCTCATATACGTTCCACTGTTGGGCTTGAGCCTTCCACCACAATAAAAGGGAAATTGACCTTACTATACAATGGTGATCAGACAGGGCGGTACAAGATTTCATTTCGAGTTTTCTTTCTCTTAGATGTTATATGAGTGATGGGACATCACTTAGTCGTCTTTTACGACATTCACAGCAGTGATGAATTATATTCTTACTCCGTCACCACATGAAATAATTTGTTAATAAAAAGATATTAATAAATAAATTTAAAATTATGAAATTCTTTGAGAGTTTTTAAATATAAACTAAACTTACGATATTTTTAATTTTAATACATAAAAGGAAATGTAATTTAAAAAGAATCCTGTAAGGATGTAACAGTCAAAGTCTATCACAAAAAAAAACCTGAGATATTTTCGCCGCCATTTTGAATTTCATACTTCTTAACCACAATTACAAGTTTAATTATTTCGCTGAAAGAGTGTTTTATTAGTTAGGGTTTCCCAATCGCTAATACTTCAAAGAATTTTCTGCCGAGATTTTCCATAGACTAGTAAGCTTCACAGATCGTATACGTTCCATTGCTGGACACAATCCTTTTCCATAATGACAGGCACTTTTTTTTTAAAGACAGCACCTTGCACTAAGGTAATAATCCTTGTGTTACGAGGGATTAACAAACATGTAATTAATGGACACAAATTACATTCAGACTCAGAGCAACAATTTGTGTACGGCACAAATTGTTTTCCTGCACGGGATTCGAACCCACGACACTGGTCAGTATCTTAACCACTACGCTATCTGTGCAGTCAAACTCACTATACCGCGCTAGTCAAACGTATGGGCACTTATGTCGAGTTGTAGTTCTGTTGCATGAACTACAACTCGACAGATATGGTAGGACCACACTGTCGACAGTTATCTGTCTACAGCCGCGGGCCGGTCCGTCCGGGGCAGTACCATGCTCTCGCAGAAAATCGACGTCTGAGTAGTAGCAATTTGTTACTGCACTTCGTTCGGTGAGCGAGAGAGCCGGAAGCCCAACTTTCTGAGGGTGATTGCGTGTGGAGGGTTTTGGTGGTGCCCTTGGTATCACTGAGCATCAATGCACGCATTCACACTCCCTTCGCTTTCTTCGCGGTAGGCAACGGCCTTGTAAAGGTCCATGAGCAGCAGCAACACTTACCATCAGGTGTACTGTTTGCTCGTTTGCCACCGTTTGCAATAAAAAAAAAAAAAAGTGTTATATGCATATTATATCTATCTATTTACTAATTTATATTGTTTTATTTTTACAGTATTAGAGTTACAGATATTAACACATAATATTTATTAGTTACATAGTCATAATGTTATTAAGAATTGATTTCCAGTACCACCAGCAACAAATTACCTACCATCTCCCTTTTCTGTTATATTATCCATCCTAAGGTTGCCTGGAAGAGATCGCTTATAGCGATAAGGCCGCCCTTTGTACATTCTGGGTTATAATTATTATTTAAGTTTCCTTGTAATTTGGTGTACAAATAAAGTATTATCTATCTATCTATATCCCTTAGTCATCATTTTCGATATCCAAGACGTGGTGAACTTTATTCTTACACCGTCACCACACAGAAATGATTCAGCATATACATTGCTGAAGGAGTAAGAATACAATACACCACCTATCTTACCCGTGGGTATCGTAAAAGGCAACTATGGAATATAATTTGCTTATAAAACCTATGTACGACAAAGAAAACTCGAAATCAAACTAATATGTCTGAAAAGCGTGACATAGTAGGTCAATTATGGAGGGTACTCGAGCCCGGGTGACTGGACCGGGAGTTAGTCCGACACCCGCCAAGAGGCCGACTGTGCGACGAAGACCGACGTCCCCAAGGGCGGGGGATGTCGGTCGAGGACAGGGTACCCCTCAGGGGTATTCCGTCGGGCCGTTCACTGACGACAAGTCAATCTGCAACGAAGGCGACGTGCCGTGGGTGGATTACGGGGCCGCGCGCCGTAGCCCAAAAAAAAAGGCTGGAACCCAATAGTGGGATCTATATGAGCTTAAATGATAATGATAAATTGATAATATCATTTTCTACTCAGAGTTGAAGTACTTTTTTTTTGTAATCTATGGTTCGAAGGAAATTTTTTTATAAAATAAGGAGAAGAGGATTGATCATAAAATCGATTACTATGACCCGTCAGCGTGAAAAGGTTTTAATTGTTCAATAGAACTTGTTTTTCACCTTTTTTTTAAATATTTAAGGTCACTCACGATTAGTGCCGGTATTTTTCCGTTATATTTTTTTAAACGTCCATCCAATCAACGGATTCTTTCGATTTTTTTTTAAGATTTCGTATCCGTCAGTTGGTGAAAAATAACCTATCCGTTATTATTATATTTGGTTTTTGTTGATTTTGTTATTTTAGCAATCAATTTCGCACGGCTCGTATTTTCTAATATAGTTTTATTACTTGGGATTTGCCTTTGAATCTCGTGCGAACGATAAAATTATTTTTATGATTAAAAGATACCGAACCATAGAGTATTTTATTTTACTTCGCTTTAATATTTATTTGATGTTCTTTTTTTAAAATATACTTTCTTTTTTCAATAATCAAATTTTGCCAATCATGCTGCAATATTAGTATTTTGTTTTGTAATCTTTGATCAAATGTCAGGATTTTGAACTTAAAGGTTATTTGAGTAAACTTAGTTGTTAAAGAATCAAGGTTCGATATTAGCCACCGCATTTTATGAGGCAATGTACGGTGACAGTTCAAGTTGGTAGTAAGCCCGGCAGAGCGCAGTACTAGGAGACATTATTTATATCAGGAGGGATTTTTGCGAGTATTCTGTAAATTATCAAACGTAAAGAAAAGGCGTAGGGCCTCCTAATGATTAAAGACCTTTGTTATATGGCGTACTCTATACTATGGAGGTGACTTATGTTTAGCAGTAGACAGCGTGGATATGACAAATAATCTTTCTGTAAATTCACTTTCTGTAAATTAATTATCATCATCGCCGTCCACTACTGGACGTTAGCCTTCTTCGTGTTTTACCACAAAGTGCGATCCTGTGCCGTCTGAACCAACGACGCCCAGCAACTTTCCCCAGCTCGTCTGTTTACTTGATGCGTCTTACACTGCATCGTCTGATACGTGGTCGTCACTCGAGGACCTTGCTTCCCCAGTGGTAGCCGAGTCGTCAAGCGATGTGGCTTGCTTTAAAAAAAGCAAAGGACCTTTTAATAATTCAAATCGGACTTCTCATGACATCATGATTCATCGTCATCATCATCGCAGCCCACATACGTCACACTATTGGGCTTTAGGCGTCTTCCACAATCGTAAGAAATTGGACTTACTATACAACGCTGGTCAGACATGTTGGTATAGGGTTTCATATCGAGTTTGAAAGGCTCATGATTAAAAAAATATATTTAATAGTCATTGCATACTATTTTACATATTAAAACACTCAATACAAAAACTAAATTTATCACACTAATCCAACTCTAGCATAAATTAATCTAACTAATAAAAATACTCCAAAGTTCTACCAAAAAGATCAATACATACAAACATAATCAGTTTTCAATCATTTAAAAAAATAAATATTACCAACACTTAGAAAAAAAATTAACATTCGAAATTTAAATATGCAATTTTAAACGAGGCATAAACCATAGAGTCACAAAAGAAACGCACCTAATAACCATAGATTAGACGGCGGCGATAGAGAAGCAATATCCCGTGTATAATCACCTCGGTAACTTGATGTAGACAGATTTGGGCCATAAAATTACATTGAGATTTATGTAACATTTTAAGTTAAATTTCACTTAACCGAATAGGCTTACATTAACTTATAGTGAAGAGTTAAGTTTTTCGTGTGGTGGCCGTGTAAGAACTCCATTCACTACCCCTTATCTTGTCCATAAGTTCAGTAAAAAACAATTTTTTTTTTGGGGGTGGGTTTCGGTCGGCGCGCTCCTCGCACCACTCCGTCCGGGGCGACAGAGGGGCGTAAGCACGCACTCCCGCAACCCACCCGCGATGCACGTCGCCTTCGTCGTTGGGCCGACCACTGGAATAGGGTGACTTGACGTCAGTGGTCGGCCCGACGGAATACCCCCTATTTGGGGTACCCACCCATCGACCGAGGTCCCCCCCTCGGGGAGGACGTCGGGCTTTCCTCACGCGGTAATAAAAACAACTAAAGGACGGTCAGTTTCACTCTATTATGAAGGAGACTCGAGTCTAACAGTAGGACGTATTTGAGCTGTTCTTTCTTTCTTTCTTTCTTTCCATGTGGTGACAGAGTAAGAATACAATTCACCATACCCTATCTTGCCACTGGGTGTCTAAGAGACGACTAACGGATATAATATACATATAATAAGGAAACCTCGAAATGAAACCCGTTTGTCCAGCCTGATATGTTAGGTCAACTTTCTTCCTATTGTGGAGGAGCAATAAACATCAGTTTTACTGGAGCATCGCTTTTATATCATGCTTATGGCGGACTGATCCAGGATTATGCAGCACTCTCCTGGAAACTTATAACACCAGCCATCCTTAACCTACCTGTCAAGCATTTATTGAATTATCTTTGGAGAGATCTACAGCTGACAGTGGACGTAGATCTGATGATGATGACGAAAATAATCCATCAAAATCGAAAACTCGGATTCCCTGACCTTGACCACAAATTACACAAAGCTGTGGATCTCATAATCACGGATACGAAGGTGCAAAGATAAGCAGATAGCGCTCATGAAGGCCGTGCGAGTATCTTCTATTGTATTATAATGTACAACCAACTTGTGTGGGATTACCATCTTCGAGGTAGATATTAGGATTTTTCCTGAATAAGATGTCATCTCATCATTTGAGTTCATATGCGTCCTACGTTCTGGCCTTCAACCTCCTTCACAACTAGAGGAAAATTGACCTATTGCGGTGTTCAGACTTGTTGGGCATTATCCATAAGATCTGAGAGGAGCTGAGAATCATTATCATCTTAGCCCATATAGCGGCGCTGCTAAGCTTGATTCTCTTCTACGATCGGAGAGAAATTGATGCATTTTATTTCGACTTTGCCTTCTGATACATAGATGTTATATGCATACTATATCTCTTAAGTAATTTTTATAACCAGAAGGCAAGAAAGGGGGAATTATTTTTTTACTCGGTCACCACACGGATAAGTATGTTCTCATGTAGAGTTTCTTCATGAGTATTTACAAGCTATCGCCACGCTTGGCAGGTAATTTGTCAACCTTGTTGTTGTACTTGGTAATTGCCGCTCATGAACTTCAACAGCATCAGATTACAAATAAGTTATTGCCTAATACAGAGGCTAGAATGAAAGCAAGATAAGAGTGGCTGAAGGTCTGGGTCTCCAGCTCTCTCGTGTATCGAATAAAGCGCAGTAGTTATTGCTAATATATGACCGCGCGCCATCCCTTCGTCACCCCGGATGGGGCTAACGGCGTGTCTGAGAAAGATAAACTTTTGGCTCTCTCGCTCACCAAATAAAGAGCAGCAACGAACTGCTACTGCTCAGACGTCGATTTTCTGTGAGAGCGTAGTTCTACCGCTACAGACCGGCCCACGGCTGTAGACAGAAGAATGTCGACAGTGTGGTCTTACCAAAATTTATATATACAGGCCTGTCAATGGCTTGGCTCCAAAATTATTTGAATATATACTGAATTTAGATGTAATAATTACAACTACTAAGTAAATTTTATGCATCAATAAATTAGCATCCGCGTACATTTCCTTATAACTTTTATTGCAGTTTCGTGTATTATGTATGATTTATGCTTAGATCTCGCGATTAATCATCTTTTATTAGTAGTAGGTTTCATAATTCTAAGTATAATGAAAAATTTGTATATTCAATATATATTCATTATCATAACTCCACAAATAAAATTAAAGTGTCTAATTGTAACGTCAAAATAATAGGATTTTTTCATGCACCCACGATTATTTACACTATACTATACCTTTGTCTAAAAACTAGAGTAAACAATTTTTGTCAGTCTATTTATTTCGGGTAATCTTCAAAACTTCTTAGACTATTTTTCCTGGAGGCGGCGGATCGCCTGCGCGAGGAGCCCAGCCTCGATGAGGAGATCTGCCGCCGGCGAATGGGGCGGCGCAGGCGCAACTACCTGCGCCTCATGCCGCCCTAGCCGAGGCCGCGGGTGACGTGACTGTGGATTAATCCGTCACCCGCCGAGAGACCGACCGCGTGAAGAAAAACCGACGTCCTCCTCGAGGGGGGGACGTCGGTCGATGGGAGGGTACCCTAAGTATGGGGTATTCCGTCGGGCCGACCACTGACGACACGTTAACTCTGCTCCGGTGGTCGACCCAACGACGAAGGCGACGTGGTTTTCGGGTGGGTTGCGGGAGTTGCGTGCTTAAGCCCCTCTGTCGCCCCGGACGGAGTGGTGTGGAGGCGCGCCGACCGCAGCCCACCCACAAAAAAAAAGACTATTTTTCCTGTCAAGAAACCCCTATAAAATTTTGCCGAGGCCTCATGGACTACAGTTGCATAGCGTAATATTTTACAATATATTGTAGATTTAAAATGCGAGGGTAATGTTACTGAAACCGAAGCGAAGCGAGGGCAGATTGCTAGTATTAATATATAAAAAACCCTAAGGCAACTACTACGTCATTTCTGTCCAAAAAAGATCACAGTTGCTCCCCAGTCACGACTAAAAAAGTTTTATTTCAAAAAAATATACATATCCTACATTTTTTGATAGCATGGTCATCGCGTTCGTTTCGCTGGGTGGTTTAGTAGGTAGCGGTAGGAAAGACTAAATAAAAAACTAACCGCGTCGGTGCCAAGGGAAAACACTGTATGATTATTTTGCGATTTAAAATTTTATTCGATATGCATGATAATAATAAAACGTGTTTTGTAATTGCTGTGGATTAAGGATGGGTGTCGTAAAAGACGACTAAGGGATATAATATACTATACGCATATATATCTATTATAGCATATCTTCCGTGTGGTGACGGAGTAAGAATACAATTCACCACCCCCTATCTTACCCGTGGGTGATCGTACGAGACGACTAAGGGATATAAAACGCATACAACATCTATGCGAGAGAAGGAAAACTTGAAATAGAACCCTATATCATCACGTCTGACCAGCATGGTATAGTAGGTCAATTACCCTTCCATTATGGAGGAGGCCCGAGCCCAATAGTGGGACGTATATGGGCTGAGATGATGAGATGATGATATATATCTATGCAAGAGAACGTAAACTCGAAATAAAACCCTATACCAAAACGTCTGATCAACGTGGTATAGTAGGTCAATTTCACTCTCATTATGGAGGCGGTACGAGTCCGACATTGGGATGTATATGAGCTGTGATGACGATCATGAAGAATATTTATGTCGTTTTTTTTTGGGGGTGGGTTGCGGTCGGCGCGCTTCTCGCACCACTCCGTCCGGGGCGACAGAGGGGCATAAGCACGCACACCCACAACCCACCCACGATGCACGTCGCCTTCGTCGTTGGGCCGACCACCGGAGCAGGGTTACTTGTCATCAGTGGTCGGCCCGACGGAATAACCCCTATTTGGGGTACTCTCTCATCGACCGACGTCCCCCCCTAAGAATATTTATGTCTGGATAATATCCCACAAGTATTCAATCAGTCACTACTAAAGCAGCCATCACTCTCATTCAACCATTTAAAAATGAAAGGAGAGCCTCGCTGCACATAACTATCGTAAGCAGTAATCTTTCAGCGGGCATGACCAATATCATCCTTACTAATATTATATACGCGAAATTAAGTTTGTCTGTTACGCTTTCACGCTTAAACCATCGAATCGATTTCAAAAATTCTTTCACCAATGGAAAGCTATAATATCGGCGAGTAACATAGGTTATATTTTATCCCAGTATTCCCACAGGAACGGGAACTACGCGGGTAAGGTTGAAAGCGAAGCGAGGGTGGGTTACTAGTAAGCCATAAAATACAAACCACAGTCAAACTAGCAAGCATAGGAAGCCCTTTGTAAGGGTATATAGCCCTTAATCGTAAATAGAACTATTTGTTATGGATTTTATCACGATTTTATGTCTGTTACCTCAGTCTGTCGGTGATTATGAACGCTGTAAACTGTTCGGAACGTCGGGCAATCAAAAATCAAATACAAACGCGATGAAACCCTTAAAAGTAGTTTTATTTACAACTTAAATTTAAAATTAATTACCTTTTAATGTCCACCAGCTTGCAAAAGGTATGTTGGGCGATATAAATTAAAAATTTTCACTCGATACAGTAAAGAACGCAGTGTGCATAAAAAAACTGTTGTTTTATTTACATTTTCATTGGGAAACATGCTGGGATAACTGTACAGGAGATACTAAAAACTTATCTTTGAATAATTAGCATTTTAATTAAAATTGCACTTTAATTTTAATGCGGTAGAGTTCATTTTGAGTTGACTTTTGTCTTTAATGTAATCTCCTTCGTTTTATTATGCCCTAGTAAGTAGACTAAGGTATTTTGTCCATTTTGTTTTTTTTTTTTATGTCTTGCTAAATATTTTTAATAGTAACGACTTGGTCTCTTAAAAAGTGAGCAAGGAAATCGATCTTTTTAACTTTTTTTTCAACATTTTAAAGGTAAGTAAGTAATTGTTCAGGCATAAGTAATTGTTTTAAGAAGAATTTGGCGTACAAGTCACGAAAACAAACAATATCATATCAGCTTATATACGTCCCACGGCTGGGCTAGAACCTTCTTCTGAATAGGAAAATGGACCTAATCCGAATCTATAGTGGTAGGAACACATTGTAGACAGTTCTCTTTCTATAGCCGCGGGCTGGTTCGTCCGTGGTAGTACCACACTGAGCAGAAAATCAACGTCTGAGTAGTAGCAATTTGTAACCTCGTTAGGTGAGCGAGAGAGCTGGAATCTCAACTATCTGAGGATGTTTACTTGTGGTGGGTTTTAGTAATGCCTTTAGTATCATCAAACCTGACGCTGCCGACCATCGCTAGGGAGATGCTCGGCAGCATCAGGAATTGGGACGCGGTCGCAGCCTTCTGCGAGGCAGTTATCTCGCAGAAGGAGGCGGCGGGTCGCGAGCGCGAGGAGCACAGCCTCGATGATGCGACCCGCCGCCGGCGACTGGGGCGGCGCAGGCGGGATTACCTGCGTGCCATGCCGCCCTAGCCGCGGCCGCTGGTGACGTGACCGGGGATTAGTCCGTCACCCGCCGAGAGGCCGACCGCGTGAGGAAAGACCGACGTCCTCCCCGAGGGCGGGACGTCGGTCGATGGGAGGGTGCCCCGGGTAGGGGATATTCCGTCGGGCCAACCACTGATGACAAGTAACCCTGATCCAGTGGTTGGCCCAACGACGAAGGCGACGTGGTGTTCGGGTGGGTTGCGGGTGTTGCGTGCTTAAGCCCCTCTGTCGCCCCGGACGGAGTAGTGCGGAGGCGCGCCGACCGCAGCCCGCCCCAAAAAAAAAAAAAAAGTATCATCAAACCTCATTGCACGCATTCACACTCCCTTCACTTTCTTCACGGTAGGCAGCTTAGCAAAGGTTCCTGAGCGACATCGTCACTTACCATCAGGTGTACTTAGGGTTGCCACCTTTTTCTCTTTCAATAAAGTATATTAGTTAATGAATGAAGAAGAATAAAGTACTTTGTGTCCAAATACAATACGATTTGCATTATTTTTCTTTAAAAGACATTTACGATTATTTTTAGCATATTTTAATATATCAATGGTAAGCAGCATCTTTGTACTTTATATTTATTTTCTAGTAAATCATTATTTTTTAACAGACTCAAAGTTTATCTTGAAAATTTTACCTAAAAAAATTAATTCAATTAAGTGAAAGTTGCTGGGCGTCGTTGGATGCAGGCGGCACAGGACCGCACTTTGTGGCGTGACATGAGGGTGGCCTACGTCCAGCGGTGGACGGTGATAGGCTGAAATGATGAACGTACAATGCTTTATAATAAAGTATGGGTGGCAACCCTAGGTGCTGTTTGCTTGGTTGCCACCAACAGCAATGAAAAGGCAATAAATCTATTTAAATCAATCATCATCATCATCATTTCAGCTCATATACGTCTCATTATTAGGCTCGAACCTCCTCCACAATAGGAAGGAAATTGACCTTATACCGTGCTGATCAGACAGGTTGATATAGGGGTTTTATTTCGACTTTTCATTGCCTGGCATATATGCGTATTATATCCCTTAGTCACCTTTTACGACATCCACGGATAAGATAGGGAGTGATGAATTGTATTCTTACTCTGTCACCACACGGAGAAATCCTATAAATCAATGATTAAATTCAATTAATCTTGTGTATGATTCATTTATAAGCTATCTAGAAGATAAACTCTACATAATAAATATATTTTTTCTGTTTTAAAATGGAATCTATGGCTATGTAAGAAATGCAATCGCATGTTTGAATATATTATAGATAAAATTTTATCTTTATTTATTATAAAGTTGAAGATTTGTTTGTTAGCTTGTATGCGATAATCTCAGAATTAACACATACAATTTTCATTAGATACATTTTGTTTTGTTTCAGTCCGGGTTTAATTTGTGTCCGTTATATATTTGTAATATCCCTGTGGTGACAGAGTAAGCATACCTTTCACCAACTCCTCTCATACCTGCGGGTGTAGTAAAAAGCGACTAAGGGATATCATACATATACAAAATCTATTCAAATGAAGGAAAACTCGATACGAAACCATATATCAACTTGTCTGACTAGCATCTATAGTTAGATCAATTTGAAATGGATATTTACGTGACTCATATTTCTGAGTGACGATTTGACTATTATACGTCAGTGCTTACTAGTCCAAATGGTAGAACGTTTGGAATGGTATTCCGATAGGTGTGGATTCGAATCCCAAGTTGGACATTTATTTTTCATCCGTTAACAAGTTTTTATATATAACCTAATATGATATTATTGTATTTCCATATGGTGACGGAGTAAGAAAACAATTTACGAAAAAGGGATTCTTGCGTGATTTATGGGTGTCGTAAAAGGCGATTAAGGAATATAATATGCATTTAACACATGTCTAAGTAAAGGAAAACTCGAAATAAAACCCTAGCTTTTACTACGAATAGCGCACCCGCCGCCCGGCTCCATCCGGAGCGACATTGGGGTGGAGCGCAGCCCCGTAACCCACCCGATAGCACGTCGCCTTCATCTTTGGGCCGACCACCGGTGCAGAGTTCCTTGACTTCAGTGGTCGGCAAAAATAAAACCCTATAGCAACACGTCTGACTAGCGTCTTGTGGCGAGTGAATTTCCCTCCAATTGTGGAGGAGGCTCGAGCCCAACAGTGGGACGTATATAAGCTGTGATAATGATGATAATGAAGATCAAAAGCATTGGATAAGAATATTTTTATATATAAACTAGCAACCCGCCCACGCTTCGCTTCGGTTTCAGTCATCTTTCCTGCGTAGTTCCCGTTCCCGTGAGAATACCGGGATAAAATATAGCCTAGGTTACTCCTTGATGTTATAGCTTTCCATTGGTGAAAGAATTTTTGAAATCGGTCCAGCTGTTTTTAAGATTACCCGGAACAAACAGACAGACAGACAAAAAAAATATAAAGTGTATTCATATGTATAGTGCAAATAACCGTGTGAGCATGAAAAAAGCCTATTATTTTGACATTACAAACAGACACTCCAATTTTATTTATTGGTATAGGTTTCTTTGTGTACGTGTGTATGTCACTGAACTCCTCCTAAACCACTGATCCAATGTAGATCAAATTTTTTGTGTGTGTTCAAGAGGATTCAAGAATGGTTTAGATTCACAATTGGACCCGTATGTGGCGCTGCAATCGATTTCAAACAGAATTTCCTTTTTTTTTAATTTGAACAGAACAGCGTTTGTCTGGTCAGCTAGTAAAAAATATATATTTAAATAAAATTTACTAAATTATAAAAGCGTACCAATAACTCATTTCAGAACGGATGTGTTTGGACAAAACCGTTACGGATTGTGAATACAGAACATAATACAAGCAAAGGAACATAATGTCCGTCTTTGTTTCATATTTACATTCTCTTTTTATTCAAAATATACTTTAAGATAATTTTAAGCGTTCGGGCCGACCACTGAGGTTCATTGGGCCGACCACTAAGGACAAGGAACTCGGCACTGGTGGTTGGCCTAACGACGAAGGCGACGTGGGTACGGGTGGGTTATGAGCCTGCACGTCGTCCTTTCGTCGCCCCGGACGGAATAGACGACATGTGCGCTTACCATAGCCCACCCATAAAAAAAAAATTAAACGTTATCCGAAATGGCTATTTACTATAGCGGCTCGCTCGTTGAACCGATAACCGTTTGGGAGGCAAGGTTCTTGAGTGGCGATCACGAATCAGACGACGCAGCGTAGGACGACCCTATTAAGTGGACTGACGACATTCTCAAAGTCGCAGGTAACCGTTGGATACAAGTGGCGCAGGACCGTTTCGAGTAGCATTCTCGTGGGAAGGCCTATGTCCAGCAGTGGACGTCTGCAGGCTAATGGATGGATAGTGGCTTAAAATGTATTGGTTTCAGTTTATATACGTCCCACTATTGGTCTTCAGCCTCCTTCAAAATAGGTGGGAAATTGACCTAACTATACCATGCATGTAATGACGGAGTAAGAATACAATTTTCTAACCCCTATCTTGCCCATGGGTATCGTAAAAGACGACTAAGGGATATAATATGCACATAACAGCTAATCAAAAGATAGAAAAGTCGAAATAAAACCCTATGCCAACCTGTTTTTTTTTTAATTGCAAACGGTGGCTAACGAGCAAACAGTACACCTGATGGTAAGTGCTGCTGGCACTCATGGACCTTTGCTAGGCCGCTGCCTACCGTGAAGAAAGTAAAGGGAGTATGAATGAGTACAATGAGGTTCGGTGAAACTAAAGGCATCACTGAAACCCTCCACACGCAAACATCCTTAGAAAGTTGTGCTACCGGCTCTCTCGCTCACCGAACGAAGCGCACTAACAAATTGCTACTAATCGGACGTCGATTTTCTGCGAGAATATGGTACTATCTCGGAAGGACTGGCCCACGGCTGTAGAAAGATGACTGTCAACAGTATGGTCCTACCACTGCCTTTTGTTTGACCTGCGTAGTGTCCCTAATTTCCCGAATATTGTGGAGGAGGCTTGAGCTCAACAGTGGGACGTATATGAGCTGAAAAGATGATGATGATTCCATGTTGATCAGATAGGTTAGTTTTATTTCGAGTTTTACATCTTTTGCTTACATTTTATGTGCATATTATATCCCTTAGTCGTCTTTTACGACATTCACGGGGAAGATACGGAGACGTGAATTGTATTATTACCCTGTCACCACAGGGACGTAAAATTAACCGACCCAAATTGCATCCAGGCAGAACAAAAATTTGTAACTTGTATGAAATATTGTCCTGCATGGAAATCGAACTCACCAAGACATATCACTATTTAGAAACTTCTGGTATCACTACAATTATATATTAAAATAAATGTAAGTAGAATAGATTAATTTTTTAACAAGATGGAGGTCATCTCGCGATAAAATTGCTAAACGTGGTTTTTATACAAAATATACAAATTCTTAGAATTTTGTTTAATTTGTATATTAATTATGAAGTAATCCGTAAAATGCCATTGTTATTTTAAAACGTCTTCATTAATAAAACGAGATATCCTAACGAATCTTATAAAATGCGAATGTGAGTTTATTTGTTAGGTTTTCATGCCTAAAATTCTAAACCGATTTTAAAAATTCTTTCACCAATGGAAAGCTACATTATCAAAGAATAACATAGGCTATATTTTATTGCCCCATTCCCACGAAAGTGAGAAATAATCGGCTAAAATCGCAGAGAAAAGTTATAGAAATACATTCCTAGCCACTATATGTGGCTAGGAATGTATTTATATGTATGTATATAATAAAATAATTATAATTATATAAATTTATAATTATAAATGTCTGTAATAACGATTACTTGTTGGACGTGAGACACCTTAGTCCGCCCGTGACCATGAATGCTGCAAAGTGTTCGAAACGTCGGGCAATCATAAATCAAATACAAACGCGATACAATCCGTAAAAGTAGTTTTATTTACAATGTGTAGTGCTCGCGTAAACATCAGATATCATTAATTTATTTAATCAATTCTAATTTGCTTTTGAATGATCAGCAAGTGGATGTTGGTGTGAAACAACATGTCTGTCGACAAAGGCCTCCTCTAAAGATTTACACGTATTCTTGTATCTTGCTAAACGGGTCCACATCAGAACGCTATTTTTTTTTTTTAAATAAAGACCATAGACAACCATTAACAAAAAGGCAGTCAGTCGTAAAAATTCACCATGCCCCGATGGTCGGTCCAACGACGAAGGCGACATGTCACGGGTGGGTTATGGGTGTGCGTGCTTACGCCCCTCTGTCGCCCCGGACGGAGTGGTGCGAGGAGTTCGCTGACCGTAACCCACCCCTCCAAAAAAAAAAAGCCAGTCATAAAAATATACCCAAATGTTAGGATTTGTAAACATTTATCTTGCCCAGTATGCAGTTTATTTTGCACTTGCAAGGACATACACGTAATTAGCAATAAATATGTAATGTCTAAGTAACTGCGAGTAATATTTTACAGATTTATCATAAAATGAGTCATTCTAGATGTGATACATGAGATCTAAATACATTTATTATAGCAGGAAATCGTATATTCATCATAATCATCATCGCAGCCCGCATACGTCCCACTATTGGGCTCGGGCCTCCTCCACAGTGGGAGGGAATTTGACTTACTATACCATGCTGGTCAAACATGTTGGTATAGGCCATAGGGTTTCATTTCGAGTTTTCCTTCTCTTGCACATATCTTATGTGCATATGATATCCCGTAGTCGTCTTTTACGACATCCACGGGCAAGATAGGGAATGTTGAATTGTATTCTTACTCCGTCATAACACGGAAGAATTTTAGGTATATTGCAACATTATTATCATCATTGATTTAAATAATCTTTATTTAATACTAACTGACCCAACAGACATTGTTCTATTCAAATAAAATAAAAATAATTCTCCTTGAAATTGACAGCAGCGCCATCTACCGGGCCCATTTGTGAATCTAAACCATTCTCGAATCCTCTTGAATACACACAAACATTTTCAACAACATCGGTCCTGCCGTTTAGGAAAAGCTCAAAGGCATACACACGTGGTACACAAGAAATCCTACTATCCTAACCTACTAGTTAGTTGTCTATGGGGTATTTAAATTGTTCCATGGCCTCCGTACCGCCGGGCCTCCCGCCGGCGCTTCGATCACCGTGAAGTCGGTCACCATCAGCATCCAGGCCCACATAAAGTACTTGGGCCTGGTGCTTGACGGGCATTTTTGGTTCCGGGAGCATCTCCATCGACTTGTTCCCGGCTTGTCGGCGCGGCGTCCGCCCTTTCGCGGCTAATGCCGAATGTGGGCGGACCCAGTGCTACGTGCCGACAGCTGTACGTGGGGGTGATCCGGTCGATGGCCCTGTATGGAGCACCGGTGTGGGCGGGGTCCCTGACCGTCCGTCTTAGGGCCCTCCTGTGGCGACCACAGAGGGTCATGGCGATCAGGGCCATACGGGGTTACCGCACGGTGGCGACAGAGGCAGCGTGCCTCCTGGCCGGAACTCCCCCGTTGGGATCTGGAGGCGGAGATGCTCGCCGACATTTATCGGTGGGTGTCAGAGACGCGCGCCCGCGGCGGCATGGTCTCCATCAAAGAGATCACCGCCTGGCGGGTCGACGCCCGCCGAGAAGTCATTGCCCGTTGGGCTGTCCGGCTGGAGAGTCCTCGGTACGGTGTCAGGACCGTCGAGGCTCTCCGGCCGGTGCTGATGGAGTGGTTGGAGCGGACGCACGGGGTGCTTTCCTTCCGACTGGTGCAGGTGCTGACGGGGCACGGTTGCTTCGGGAAGTACCTGCACAAGATTGTCAGGAGGGAGAGCACACCGTCCTGCCACCACTACAGTTGCGACGAGGACACGGCGCAGCACACGCTCGAGGAGTGTGCTGCATGGGATCGCCGTGAACTCATCGCAATTATCGGTGCTGACCTGGCGCTGCCGACCATCGCCAGGGAGATGCTCGTCAGCGTCAGGAACTGGGACGCGGTCGCCGCCTTCTGTGAGGCCGTTATCTCACGGAAGGAGGCGGCGGATCGTGTGCGAGTAGAGCTCCTATTCGGCGACACGTTCCGCCGCCGGCGACTCGGGCGGCGCAGGCGCGAGTATCTGCGCCTAATGCCGCCCTAGCTGAAGCCGCGGGTGATCGGACCGGGGAATTGTCCGTCATCCGCAGAGAGGCTGACCGCGCGATGGCGACCGACGTCCCAGTACGTCGAGAGGTGAGAGGTTACCCGAAAGGGTATTCCGTCGGGCCGACCACTGATGACAAGTCACATCTGCTCCGGTGGTCGGCCTAACAACGAGGTGACGTGGGTACGGGTGGGTTATGAGCCCGCGCGCCGTCCTTTCATCGCCCCGGAAGGACAGGACCGCGCGTGCGCTTACCATAGCCCACCCATAAAAAAAAAAAAATCCTAACCTACTAATATTATAAATGCGAAAGTTTGTGAGTATATGACGATGTGGAAATGTGAAGATGTGAGGATGTTTGTTTCTCTTTCAAGTAAAAACTACTGAATGGATTTTCATGAAACTTCACAATAATATAGCTTACATATGAGAATAACACATACGCTATAATTTATCCCGATATTCCCACGCGAAGAGGAACTGCGGGTGAAACCGCAGGGCGCTGCTAGTATATATATAAAGATTAATAATTAGAACATTCATTGAATACTAGTATCACATATATCATGGGTGTCGTAAAAGACGACTACATCGATCTGAATCAATTCCATTTGATGCCGTCTAGTCAATAAGTACAGTACAGTCCCAGGGAGTAGGGATGGTAATCTGACATCGATTAATCGAGGAATCGATTTTTCAGGCCCAAAAGATCGATTTTATATATCGATACGAAGCACTGAATCGATTCGGTGAATCGATACTTTATCCTAGAGAATTGTCGTTCGATTTTTTTTCTGCCCACTCAATACTAATTATGTTAATGTTTTATACTATACTAGCAATCCGCCCTCGCTTCGCTTCGGTAATAAGTTATAGTCGTTTTACCCGCGTAGTTCCCGTTCCCGTGGGAATACCGGGATAAAATATAGCCTAGTTTACGCCCTGATATTATAGCTTTCCATTGGTGAAAGAATTTTTGAAATCGGTCCAGCCGTTTTGAAGGTTACCCGGAACAAACAGACAGACAGACAAAGATTTTTTAATTGCTATTTTAGGCATAGGTGTTGTGCAAATAACCGTGTGAGCATGAAAAAAGCCTATTATTTTGACATTACAAACAGACACTCTTTTATTTATTGGTATAGATAAAGACTAATAACACTTTCAGATTTCCTAAAACAAAAACAAACAAGCTCATCAATATTTACTCTCTAGTTTTCCTAAAAAAAAAAGATCATCACAAGCACGTCCAAAAGAAAAGATTGATAGAATCGGAAATCGATCCTTCAGACCTCAATTTTCTTGTGAATCGATTCTTTGGACGACAATTCGAATCGATTCAAGAATCGATCTTTTTCAGAAAGTTCGATTGATGTCAGGCTGGTCATAAAACTATTGCCAATACACACAATAGCATGGCTATTTCTCTACTCAATCTAGATATAACGTTTTTTGCAAATGTGTGCTTTATTTACTTAACTAGCCTTAAGTAGTTGTGCATTTCCTGCAATTATTTTGTCTTAATAATTTATATTAAGCATATAAATACGTTTAATCTATTTAATACTAAGATTACATAGGATTTATTAAACTATTAAGGAATAAATTATGAAGTCTGACTGACTGAGTCAAAACCGACCACTCTTTTTTTGGCGGGGGGGTTACGGTTAGCGCACTCCTCGCACCACTCCGTCCGGGGTGACAGAGGCGCGTAAGCACGCACACCCGCAACCCACCCAAAAACCACGTCGCCTTCGTCGTTGGGCCGACCACCGGAGCATGGTGACTTGACGTTAGTGGTCGGCCCAATGGAATACCCCCTGAGGAGTACGCTCTCCTCGACCGACGTCCCCCCCTCGGAGAGGACGTCGGTCTTTCTTCACGCGGTCGGCCTCTTGACGGGTGACGGACTAATTCCCCGATCCAGTCACCCGCAACCTCGGTGAGGGCGGCATGATGCACAGGTAATCGCGCCTACGCCGCCCCAGTCACCGGCGGCGGAGCGTGTCACTGAAGAGGAGTTCCTCTCGCGCACAATCCGCCGCCTCCTTCCGTGAGATGACATTCTCACAGAAGGCACTACGTCATCTCTGCAGTCAATTTTTTATAGCGGGAATTTAAAAAGTTATCATCGCAAATTTCTAAATTATGTAAGTACGTAAAACTTTTACGGATTTTATAGCGTTTGTATTTGATTTTTATTTGCCTGACGTTTCGAACATAAGCGATAAAATCTGAAAAATAGTTTTATTTATAATGTGTAATATTCGCGTAAACAATTTCAATCGTGGTGGGAGCAGACAGTCTTCTCTCTACAGCTATGGGCCGGTCCGTCCGAGGTAGCACCACATTTTCGCAGAAATTGGACGTCTAAGTAGTGCCAATTTGTTACTGCTCAGCGTTCGGCGAGCGAGAGAGCCAGTAGCCCAACTTTCTGAGGGTGTTTGCATGTAGTGGGTTTTGGTGATGCCTTTAGTATCACCGAACCCCATTGCACGCATTCACACTCCCTTTAATTTCTTCACGGTAGACAGCGGTCTAACAAAAGTGCATGAGCGGCAGAATCACTTACCATCAGGTGTACTGTTTGCTCGTTTGCCACCGTTAGCGATAAAAATAAAATATTATTTAAAAAAAAGAAACATGGTTGTTTGTAAAGTCGGTTTACGCACGATAGTTTAACGTGACAACGTCATAACAAAACATTGATGAAATTACTGCATACTTTTATGAATAAAATTGAATCAGCGTAACGGGACAAGGAGCATAACGAGACTACGAGCATAACGGGACAATGAGCGTAACAGGACACTTTTTCGTACATGCAACCAGAGTTCATCGATTTATTAGACGTTGTCACGTCAAAAATTAAAACAAACTTTTATTTAAATGCTCTAAGCAAGAGTGCTTGTCAAGACTATTGAAACGAGTCCAAACTCGTCGGTTATATCTTATTTAGTTTAGGAGTTCCTATAGCCACCTTCCGACGTCATCTTGAGACCAGCTTCATGGTACCATGGTATATTATTGCATTGTCACCAAAGTTACGTAAGTTAACCAAATTTCAAGCTAATCTAACGACAGGAAGTGGTTCTAATTTAACTCGCAAGATTTGTCCCATACTAACAGGGCAAGTTAAATAAAAGCTTTTAAAAAAGTCAGAAATTACAGAATTCTTTTAAAAATCCTAACCTAATATCCGTCTTAACAATTACACAGAGAATCTAAGCTAGTAGGTTAATAAAAAAGCAAAAACAATAAAATAATTAATTACATTTACCTACTAGTTGCGTAATTTAGGGATTTCCCCGTTCATAAAATTATACAATAGTGTATAAGATTATTTATAATGTCGGTTTGTCTTGTAGATTAATATCTGGGACTTTGCATTTTTAACTAGTTTCGTATACATATTTAAATATATTTTTTTTTAATGAACGTATGTTATAATTAGCCATATAGTGTTTTAGATTAGAGATTATTAAATGTTTTATTTATTAATTGCAATTAAGTCGATGTGTGGTGGCGGCTTTAGGAATACTACCAACCTTTTTTTTTGGTTGGGCTATGATCAGCATATTCGTCATCCGTTCCGTTCGAGGTCCACTTATAGTAGAGAAGGTTTATGCCCAGCAGTGGGATCAGCTAAGATGATGATCTAACCAAAAACTACATCGAAATGAATCTAGCTGACCAGTGACGTATCATCATCATCATCATCGCAGCCCACATAGTACCACTCTTGGTCTCGGGCCTCCTCCGCAATAGAAGGTAATGATCTATTTTACCACACTGGTCAAACGTGTTGGACATGATTTTATTACGAGTTTTCCTTCTCTTACATAGATGTTATATCCATATTATATCCCTTAGTCGTATTTTAAGACTCCGTCGGGCCGACCTTCCGTCGGGCCAACCACTGATGTCAAGTAACCCTGCTCCGGTGGTCGGCCCAACGACGAAGGCGACGTGGTTTTTGGGTGGGTTGCGGGTGTTGCGTGCTTACGCCCCTCTGTCGCCCCGGACGGAGTGGTGCGAGAAGCGCGCCGACCGCAGCCCACGTCAATAAAAAAAAAGTCGTATTTTAAGACACCCATGGGCAAGATAGGGGGCAGTGAATTGTATTTTTAATCCGTCACCATGATTTTGTAAATTTTTTTTTTTTATTATTATGTGCTATTAAATAAAAAAGAAATTGAATGAAAAATGACCCGTCATCATCATCATCTCAGCCTACTGCACGTATTAAATCACTTGTATTGAGTGAATATTATTATATAGCTTGTTTTAAAGGCATTTTTTTATATGTGGCATCAATTCCCATTTGTAATTATTTCTTCTAATTTCATTAATAAGTTTTGTATTTAACTTTAAATAATAACGAATTCATGTTTAGAAAACTAAACATAAGTACAAGTTCCAGCATTCTTTATTCGCCTTTTGCGTAATACGTAGACAGAGATAGATATAAACAACAACACGAGCAAGAAAGAGAGAGAAACAGCCGGCACTACTTCAAGGCAATCAACGTTTACTTATAATCCGCTTTCCAACTAGCGGCACAACTGACACAGTGTATAATTTTGCATTCGACTCTATAAAGGGAGGAAACACTGTGTTTGAACACAAAATTGCCCGTGTTACGTTTGGTTAGGTTGCCGTTTTCTTGATTTCTAAGTATTTATAGCTACGTCTTTTCTTTTATGTTGCCCTGGTACTTAATATGTAGAAATATCCTTTTGTTAGGAAAATCTTTTATCCTTAATACATTTATCCACGTTTTTTATACGTTATTTTTTGTATATTTATACAAAAACGTTTCCGTGTGGTGACGGAGTAAGAATATAATTCACTACTCCCTTTATTTCCGTGGGTGTAGTAAAAGACAAATAAGGGATCATAATGCACACAACATCTATGCAAGAGAAGAAAAACTCGAAATAAAACCCTTTTTTTATGGGTGGGCTATGATAAGCGCACACGCCGTCCATTCCGTCCGGGGAGACGAAAGGACGGCGCGCGGGCCCATAACCCACCCATACCAAAGTTACCTTCGTCGTTGGGCTGACGAGCAATGCCGAGTTCCTTATCCTCAGTGGTCGGCCCGACGGAACCCGTTCGGGTACCCTCACCTCTTGACGTCCCTGTCCCGGAACGTCGGTCGCCGTCGCGCAGTTGAATCCTATACCAACAAGTTCGACGAGCCTGGTATAGTAGGTCAATTTCCCTTCTATTGTGGAGGAGGCTCGAACCTTGCAGTGGAACGTAGGTATAGCTGTGATGATGATAATAATACAAAAACGTAGCGTATTTTTAATAAAATATTTTATTGAAATTAAAAATTTTACACTAATTAATTTTTTTACGCAAAAACTTATGAATATATTTTGATGAAATTTTATAAGTAATATAGTTTCTATAATAGAAATACATATGCTTACATCATTATCACCCTGCATTTATCTCAATTACTTGGAGTTGCCTCAATATGTATTCTGCTTCCATCCATATTACAAAAAAAGTCAACCCTCCTTGCTAATATAAAGATTGACCAAACATAAAAATGTCTTAGTCGTCTTTTACAATACCCACGAGCAAAGTAATGGTTTGTAGTATTCGTGCCTACCACACAGCATTAGGCAGTATAATTTTTACATACATATTGTATAAAAAAGCTAAAATAAAGTATCGAGTCGTATAAACCTCGTTTACCGTATGGTGAAGGAGTAAAAATGTAATTCACAACCTCATTTCTTCGCCGTGGGTGTCGTAGAAGACGACTAAGGTATTATAACATGCATATAACATCTATGCAAGAAAAGAAAAATCGCCAGAGAACCCTATAGGAGATAACCCAGAAGTGATAATAAAAACAGATTTCTCGGCTATAGATAAATTATACAAATTTTTGCCATATGGAAATATACTCATACTAAATAAAGATGAAGCTTATATAAGAACTATCTTAGAAGTAAGTATGTACATATTTTTTTGCTTCGTTGAGGAGAAAATCATCTTCATCATTTCGCCTTTCGCCGTCCACAGCTGAACGTAAACACCATGTTTCGCAATAAAATGTGTTCCTATGCTGAGTCTGACTGAATTCAAACATCAAACTATTGTCGGTCAAATTACTACTCTCAAATTTTTGCAATATCTACGCTTAAAGAAGAGTACATATTATGTAGACCTTAAATAATTGGAGGTCAGAATGATGAGAAAAATAAAAAGATTTTACGCGACCCCAAAAGCCTAAGACGATAATGAAAATGATTTTAACATTATAGGTGGCAAATAATTTAATATATACAATTTACTCTTGAGGGCGGTGTTCGTATTATTTATTAATTTTCTCATAACGTAAGCTGGTACTTGCAGACACATTCACACCCATACAGGACGTCTATTACACAGTAACCGAATATATTTACGATTTTTAATAATACCCATGAAGTTTCAGCATGAAACTTATTATGAATCGAATGAGTATTAGTCTGCATCGAAATGTGATATAGACACAGTGGGATAGTACATAATTATTAAATGGTAAAATATACTAAATGATAACCTGCCGGGTTGGCCAACATCGTCGACCTATCGATACTAGTCCTCAGCTCCGTGGTGATGGGGCGTCAATAAGTTAGACCGTATATTAAATGTGTAACACACACTACCCACATTTTGACACGTAATAATTTAAACCTACATAAAAATACTGTCGAAATAGCGAGCTCCCAATCGTTATGAGGTTTCTATGTTCAAGGTTACAACGGGATTATAAATTAAAGGAATCTAAGAAAATTAAGTAAATCTTCAAAGCGTCTTATTATATTTTTCTTTACACAGGAATTGAACTTATGATATTTGTAGTCCATTTCATCATCATCATTGCAGTTTATATACGTCCCACCGTTGGGCTCTAACCTCTATACCACGCTGGTCAAATGTGTTAGTATAGGGTTTTATTTCGCGCTTTTCTTCTCTTGCAAATGTGTGCATATTATAACCCTTAATCGCCTTTTACAACATCCATAGGCAAGATAGGGAGTGGTGAATTGTATACTTACTCTGTCACCACACAGATACATATCTAGTGCCACTAAATTCTCCATCCATTTATCTAGGGCCACTAATTTTTTTTGTTTGTACATGTAGTACTTACTACATAATTTATCACTTAATTAACTGTAACAATAGGGAGAGGTCAGCAATACCCTCTTGATAAATTCACAACATCCTTTACGATGGCCAATCCGCTTTAAGGCATTAACTTCTATCACCGAAAGGATCATATCCAAAGTCCATAGACTGAGGGCTAGATAAATGGAATTAACAACTAAAATTCAATAATGGTTTATGTTGCGGTGTAATACGCAGCCTTGCTTACAATCGCTGGGTGTGGTCAAATTTATTAAAATCTCTTCATTGCATTTAAAAACTATTTTAGTCGGAATCAACGGCGAGGAGTGATGCTTATTTTATTAACAACCATTTTTTTAAATGTATTTCTTTTAATATCAAAATTCGATGGTAATTTTAGAATAAAAAATAACAACATTCCCAAAGGAATGTTATACCAAAGTATAACTAATTATAGCAGAATTCTTATTGATGAAATAATGAAGAGTTAAAATTGGATGTGGTGACAGAGTAAGAATACAATTCACCACTCCCTATCTTGCCCGTGGATGTCGTAAGAGACGACTATAGGATATAATATGCACATAACATCTGTGGAAGAGAAGGTAATCTCGAAATGAAACCTATACCAACATGTCTGCCCAGCATGGTAAAGTAGATCAAATTCTCTCCCATTGTGAAGGAGGCCCGAGCCCAACAATGGGACGTATGTGGTCTGATGATGACGAAAATAGGACAAAATAATAAAAAAGTTTTTCTTTATTGCTGATTGACCGATGATTGCTAGGCCGCTGCATACTGTGAAGAAAGTGAAGGAAGTGAAGGAAGTGTAAATGTGTACTATAAGGTTCAGTGATATTAAAGATATTACTAAAACCCACCACACGCAAACCGCCTGAGAAAGCTAGGTGTCCGGCTTAGAATAATAACGTATAGAAGGATAGTGTCAATACTTCGAATTTTCAAAATTTGAATCTAAAAATACTAATGGCGCGCAGACGATTACACACGTACACACGCACACCACTATACAAATTATGAAATCAAATTTTGTTTTTATTAACATAAATCGTCGAAATACTTTTAAAAGTAATGTTAAAAACCTTTTTAAGTTTTACAAATGTGTTTGACACCATTTGAATGCGCAAACCCTCATAATTACCTATTTATTTTTTAAGATTTGTGTACGTTCGTGCAGTACAATGACTTGTACATTACGGAACGGTTCCGGTGTAAACTCCATTAGGCTCCAATTGAAATGCCTCACTTTTTGTGCGTGAACTTACTTTCTATACGTTATTATTCTAAGGTTCAGTGATATTAAAGGTACCATCAAAACCCATTACACACAAAAACCCTCAGAAAGTTGGATGTCCGGCTCTCTCACTTATCAAAGAACTGCAGTAACAAATTGCTATATTTACTCAGACGTTGATTTTCTGCGAGAGTGTGGTACTACTTCAGACTTACCGGCCCGCGGCTGTAGACAGTAAAATATCGACAGTATGGTCGTACTACATATAAAACTAAGGATCAAACTGGAGTTATCTAGATTAAGTATCTATTCGATTTCCTAACTTGTTATTTATATTCTTGATGGCTATGGCTAAATTTACTTTCATATTCTATACATTTTTATTAATACCTCAAAACACTAAGCGCGAGATTTTCTATAAATAAAATCAAGCTAAAACGATTCATTGTCTCCGAAACTTCATGCTTCTTAAATTTCATGGAAATCGTTGAAGCGGTTTCCGAAATTCTAAATACATACAGTAAAACCCTTTTAAGACGATTTCGCAGGGACCCGACCAAAAACGCATCTTAGGCGGGAAAGGGAAAGACATGCATTATTATTTGTTATATTCTATTATTATTTTGAATACCTACGTATTAAATTTAACATTTAAAAATTACCTAAAATAAAATGTTGTTTATTATTATTATATTACTTAAAGTAATCACTTACCTATTTTAGTTTGACAAAAAGATTTTAAGGCATTACAAGATTTTCAACGTAATTTAATTTTCGCAGTGCGTCTTCGCTTTGATTCAAAGAAGTTAGACAGCGTCTTAAATCATTAACCGCTGATAATGTCGGGGCGTGTGACAAAATCGGAGTTGACTCATCTTCTTCTTGGTCATTATCACTTAGAGTCGCTCGACAGTCGTCACTTTGTCAGTCGCTGGCCGCTGCCGCAAGGGGTAATATGTGTATTTGAGTGGCTCATGTTGGCGTATTAAACGGGATGACGAATCGTATTAAGCGTTAAGAAATGGATGAAAACATGTCTCAAGTTGCTGGAACTGACGCAAAATGGCGTATTATGTGGGAAATCGTATTAAACGTGATCGTATTAAACGAGTTCTACTGTATATAGAAATACAGAAGTTCTGTGTGGTGATGGAATAAGAATACAATTCATCACCATCTTGCCCTTGTGCATCGTAAAAGATCACTAAGTGATATAATATGCATATAACATCTATGTAAGAAAAGTAAAACTCGAAATAAAACACTAAGCCAATAAGTCCGACTAGCGTATAGTATAGTAGATCAATTGCTTATATGGATTTAGAAGTTGTTGATATAAAGATGTCTGGTTTATGCAGTAAATTTGTAAAAAAGAACCGAGCCATCATATCAAGACAGACCTACAACTCGGTATTGTTAATATCCAATAACTTTTTAATAAAATTAATTGGAAATGAAGTCATTAATAAAAATTTTGCTGACCGACTAAAAACTCGCTACGCTTCACGTATCAACCGTGGTTACCGAGTCAGATAAAAATATGCGATTCCACTGATATGAAAAACTTAACGGTAATATCTTATAGAATATATATATTTAATGTTAAAATTTTTTAACTGACTTCAAAACAGGAGAAGGTTTCTTAATTCGACCGTATATATGGTTTTTTTTTATGTTTATTCGCGGATAACTTTGTCGTTTATGAACCGATTTTGATGAATTTTTATTTGTTGGAAAGGGTATACTTCTCAAATAGTCGCATGAAAATTTTATTGAAATCAAACAAGCAGTTTTTGAAATATTAACAAAAATCTAAAAATTTATCTACTTTGTCTATATTATTGAAGGCGGTTTCAATTTTTGCAAAAAATAATTACTTTTATTATTAAATAAATACTGCTTTTTTCGTGTGGTGACGGAGTACGAATACAGTTCACCCCTATCTTGCCCGTAAGTTTTGTAAAAGACGATTAAAGGATCATCATTCGTCATTACGGTTCCAAATACGTCCCACTGTTGGGTTCGAGCCTCCTGCGTAATAGGAGGCAAATTTACTTCCTATACCGTGCTGGTCAGACGTGTTAGTGTTGGGTTTTATTTTGAATTTTCCTTCTCTTACATAGATGTTGATGCATATTATGTTCCTTAGTCGTCTTTTACGACACCCACGGGCAAGAAAGGGGATTGTATTCTTACTCCTTTACTAGACGGAAAATATGATATGCCGATAACATCGAAGCAAAAAAAGGATAATTTGAAATAAACTCCTCCCTCCATCTGGTCAGAAGGGTAAAGTAGGTCAAGAGGTCAATTTCCCTCTTATTTGAAATAGTAGGTCAAGTTCCCTGTCATTGTGGAGGAGGCTCGATCCCATTAGTGGGACGTATCTTAGATGTGATGAATTTTAAATTTCGTTTTAACACTTGCAGTACATTGAAAAGGTCGAAAGTAAAAACTTTCGCTTCCAATTACTGAGTTTACGATATTTGTAATTCTTACATCATTTTAATCTCCCATTTATCATTATGTCAATCATTTCTTATTTACATTATATTATATATCCGTATAATATAAAAAACTTATAAAAAACATGTACAAAAAATTATTGGGTCAAGAGGCCATTTTCATAGTTATATTTATTTCATCATCATCATCATCCCAGCCCACATATGTCCCAATGTTGGGGTCGGGCCTCCTATACAATGGGAGGGAATTTGACCTACTATACCATGCTGGTCAGACATGTTGGTATAGGATTTCATTTCGAATTTTCCTTCTCTTGCACAGATCTTATGTGCATATTATATCCCTTAATCGTCTTTTACGACATCTGCTGTCAAGATAGTGGTGAATTGTATTCTTAATTCTTGGAAATATACAAATTCATAACTATAATGTAGTTTTATACACATTTTTTTAATGATTTGTAATGAGGAAACCACGTCGAAAATCGAATGACGCAACAGTATGGCCGTTAATCATGACTTATTAAAAATCTTGTTCATTTAATCAATAACTTGTCCAAGCCTTAGGCGTTTTTTTTTTCTTGGAACGATATGGTTATAACGTCGCCTGGCCGTCTGGAGTAGACAGTAGAGAACTGTTGGGCCGTAGGAGATTTTGTGAATTGGTTATTGGCGTTTTCAATGCCTTCCACTAGGCGAGCTGACGCCTTTTTTTTAATACAACACCCTGCACTAAGGATATAATCCTTGTATTCCAGTGGATTTTACAAAAATATAACTAACGGACACAAATTACATTCAGACTCGGAACAACAAATTGTTAATTCAAACGAAGTGTTGTCCTGCGTGGGATTTGAACCCCTGACACTGGTACTGTAAGTCGTTATCTTAATCACTACGCCATCTGTGCCTTGGTGAAAGTTACTGAGAGTCGTTGAATGCGGAGGGCATAGGACCGCACTCTGTTGAAACGTGAACGAGACCTATGTATGTCTAGCAGTGGACGGTGGAAGGCGGAATGATGACGATGATGATTTTGGATGGAATATTAATGAATTTATAGCCGTCATCATCAATATCATCATCACAAGTGATATGCTTTACACTGCTGGGCTCGAGCCTCCTCCATAATAGGAGGGTTACGTATGATAATACGCTAGTCGAATTGGTATAAGGTTTTTATATCGAGTTTTAGTTCTCTTCCATAGATGTTATATGCATCTTAAATACCTTAGTCATCTTCTACAACACCCACGGGCCAGACATCGTTATCATCATTTCAGCCTATCACCGAGCACTGCTAGACGTAGGCCTCCCTTACGTTAAACTACAGAAGGCCACAGAGTGCGGTCCTATGCCGCCTGCATCCAACGACATCCAGCAACTTTCACCAGATCATCGGCCCACCTAGTTCCTGCTACATTGCGTCAACGGATAAGCGGTCGCCACTCGAGAACCTTTCTTCCCCAGCGGTTGTCGGTTCATCGAGCCTTTGTGTCTTGCCTTTTGCCACTCTAGCGTGCTAATTCTTCGTGCTATGTCAGTTGCACCCGTTCTATTGCGGATTGCCGTATTTCGGATTCTATCTCGTAGGAAAATGCCGAGCATAGCCCGCTCCATAGCACGCTGAGCGACTTTGAGCTTGATTCCTGGCAAGACAAGTGGTGTTAAATTGTATTCTTACTCCTTCACCAAACGGAAATTATCATTACCATTAAAATAAAATAAAAATCGCGTTTGTTAAATTTTATTGCAATCCAAAGAGAAAGTGGAACGTTTTTTTTATATAAATGTAGGGTAAATGAACCTGCTGCAGCCAGTGACTTTTTAATTGACATTGACAAAAAGTTTGTAAATAAGCTAAAGGCTTAAAGGGCTTGTTCAACAGGAATGTTTCGTGTACATGTGTTGAGAATGTTATTTTATTTCTGTTTTTTATTTTATTTTATTGTGAATATTAAGTGTTACTATATAGGTCCTGTTAATCGTTTCATCGTTATCAGTTTAGATCATTTGGGTAGTTCAACTGGGTTTGAATCTATACCAATAAAAAATTTAAGTGTCTGTTTATAATGTCAAGATACTGGGCTTTTTTTATGCTCATGCTGTTATATGCACGACGCCACCTATGCCTAAAATACAGTTTAAAAAAAATTGTCTGTCTGCTTCTTTGAGGTAATCTTCAAAACGGTTGAACTGATTTTGATAATATTTCATTGCCAGATAACTGTCTATATAAGGAGTAACTTAGGCTATATTTTATCCTGGTATTCCCACGGAACCGGGAACTACACGGGTAAAACCGGGGTGAAAACGAAGCGAAGCGAGGGCGGGTTGCTTATCTCCTTTATAATAGGAGAGAAATCGATCTACTATATCACGCTGGTCAGACGTGTTGATACAGGGCTTCATTAATTATTTTAGATGTTATATACATATTATATCCTTTAGTTGACTTTTGAGACATCCATGGGCAAGATTGGGGCTGGTGAATTTATTTCTTATTCTGCTAGCACACGAATCATCATCATCACAGATCACATACGTCCCACTATTGGGCTCGAGCCTCCTCTAACAATGATAGAGAAATTGACTTACTGTACCATACTGGTCAGACGTATTAGTATAAGATTATTTCGTGTTTTCCTTCTTTTGCATAGATATATGCATATTATGTCCCTTAGTTATCTTTTACGACATCCAGGGACAGGATAGGGAGTGCTGAATTGTATTCTTACAACGTCAGCACACTGAGAGCTAACACAGGGATAAGAGTATAATAATTCCATGTATCCGTATCTTACCACCCCCTATCTTAGCCATAATTGTCGTCAAAGACGACTAAGGGATTAGAACACGCAGATAACATAACATCCATTCATCCATTCATCCATCAGCCTACAGACGTCCACTGCTGGATATAGGCCTCCCCATGAGAATGCCACTCGGAACGGTCCTGCGCCACCTGCATCCAACGGTTCCCTATGACTTTGAGAATGTCGTCAGTCCACCTAGTGGGGGGGTCGTCTTACGCTACGCCGTCCAATTCGTGGTCGCCACTCAAGAACCTTTCTTCCCCAACGGTTGTCGATTCGACGAGCGATGTGGCATGCCCAATGCCATTTCAACGTGCTAATTCTGCGGACTATGTCGGTTACACCCGTTCTTCTACGGATTTCCGTATACCGGATTTTATCACGTAGAGAAATACCGAGCATAGCCCTCTCCATAGCACGCTGAGCGACTTTGAACTTTTTTATGAGGCCGACATTTAGAGACTACGTTTCAGTGCCGTAAGTCATCGCTGGTAACACACACTGGTTATAAACCTTTGTTCTCATAACATAACAAGAGAAGGAAAACTCGACACACAACTACACCAACTTGTCTGATCAGGATGGTATAGTAAGAAAATACCCACCTAATTGTGGAGGAGTCTTGAACCTAGTAGGACATATATAGCCGAGATGATAATGATATAAAAAAAAAATATCACTGTTTTCCGAAAATCATGTGATTTTGTGAATATAAATAATAATTTCTATAATGTTTGCGCTTACCTCATCGAATGTACAAGTCGTATTGAGGTCAGAGAGTCCGCCCTCCTCATTGATGCAAACGTGCCTAGCTAGTACCTTGCTTGGTACCTGCATATTCAATCACTCTTACCTTTTTTAACCCACTTCAAAAAAGGAGGAGGTTCTCAATTCGACTGTATATTTTTTCATGTTTATTACCTCAGAACTTTCGACTGGGTGAACCAATTTTGATAATTCTTATTTTATTTCAAAGCTGGTGCTTCCCAGATGGTTCCAGTTCTAATAATGGTATCCATGAGAAAACGGTTGAAGTCGTTTTTTTTTTTTGTTCAGATTTCCTTCATCCATCAGCCTACAGACGTCCAGGCTGGTCAGACAATGAAATCAAATGATTTATACTGCATACGTCCCTTAAGGGCACTTACATATTGCCAAAATTACACATCATTTGATACAATCCAATAATCTACGACCCGATCGCACTGACATTTTTAAACAATTTCTTTTAAATGAAATTGTATGTACATATAGTATTAACTCCAATGGGATACCTATCGAAATGAAAAATAAATTATTGACAAAATCTAAGACAAATAATAATAATAAAAAAATAAGGCTACATGCTGATCACAAGTTATCTCCTAGAGCAGCCATCGCTCCTCTCAACCACATTGAAAGGAAGGGAGCGACCATTCCACGTAGCTACCAGCTCAGTATAGTGATGTGTTTAGAGGTCTCTTTCTTTTGCATAAGTATTATAGGCATACCAACACTTAAAGCAAAATAAGGAGTGGTGACTTGATTTCTTTCGTACCATATCGAAAGGAGGGTGAATCTTTTATCGACATTTTTGCAATTTCTTTTATGTAATTCGTTTTCTTTTATGCAATTTAATGATTTCTGATGTTTACGCGAGTATTACATATTGTAAATAAAACTACTTTACGGATTTTTATCGCGTTTGTATTTGATTTACCAAAATGTGGGTCACGATTTAATAACTAACTCTGTATCGGGTAGGTAATTATAAATCTCTATAATAACGATGACATGTTGGACCTGTGACGTCTTAGTCCGCCCGTGACCATGAACACTCCAAAGTGTTCGAAACGTCGGGCAATTAAACATCAAATACAAACGCGTTAAAATCTGTAAAGTAGTTTTATTTTCAAAATCCAATTTAGTCATACATGTTATCTATACCAATAAATAAAATTGGAGGGTCTGTTTGTAATGTCAAAATAATAGGCTTTTTTCATGCTCGCACGGTTATTTGCACGACACCTATGCCTAAAATAGCAATTAAAAATTTTTTGTCTGTCTGTCTGTCTGTTTGTTCCGGGTAATCTTCAAAACGGCTAGACCGATTTCAAAAATTCTTTCACCAATGGAAAGCTATAATATCAGGGCGTAAACTAGGCTATGTTTTATCCCGGTATTCCCACGGAAACGGGAACTACGCGGGTAAAACGACTATAACCTATAACCGAAGCGAAGCGAGGGCGGGTTGCTAGTATCTAATATTACTTTTTCCCAGTTTTTATAAGTAGTTTTAGTTGAAATATCGAAATCCCAACAAAATTTAAAAAAATAAATTAAATTCAACGCAACGCACCGTTCAATTGCAACAGCATATCCACGAAAAAAAAAAACAACCTTGGTCATGCAATGTAGGTACATCGTATACAGCTGGATAATATATCCTATCTTAGTTTTTTAATAAAATACATCTTTACGAAATTTATTACTAGTTTTATTCAACGGGTCCAATCTTCGACCGACGTCCTCCCCGAGAAGGGGGACGTCGGTCGATGGCAGGGTACCCCAAATAGGGTGTATTCCGTCGGGCCGACCACTGATGACAAGTAACCCTGCTCCGGTGGTCGGCCCAACGACGAAGGCGACGTGCACGTGGGTGGGTTACGGGTGTGCGTGCATACGCCCCTCTGTCGCCCCGGATGGAGTGGTGCGAGGAGCGCGCCGACCGCAACCCTACCAAAAAAAAGGGGCTTTATTTCGAGTTTTCCTTCTCTTGCATAGATGTTATCTGCATATTATATCCCTTAGTCGTCTCTTAAGACACCCACGGATAAGACAGGGAGTGGGGAACTGTATTACTACTCCGTATAAATCTTTATATATCAATTTCTTACGTACATGTGTATGCCACTGAACTCCTAAATAGCTCGACCGATGTTGATCAAATTTATTGTGTGTATTCAAGGGGATTCGAGAATGGTTAAGATTCACAATTGGACCCGGTAGGTGGTTTAGCTGTTGATTTTAAGAAGAATTCCTTTTATTTTATTTGAACAAAACAACGTCTGTTGGGTCAGCTAGTTTAAATATATAATATTTAAAATCTTAAAAAATCGAGATAGTCTAGTTTCCAGTGGATATATTAAAGGAAGCGGTAAGGCATATCAGTCAAAAATCAATTAAATTTGACGTCATGTGGCTTGTCGGATGTGTTGGTGTGTTTTATATGTAAAAGGTCATAAGTTACAATAATGTTTTTGTGAAATATAGATTTATTTTGTAAGTAAATTAAGTATACTTTAAAAAAAAAACACATCATCTTATTGAGATAAACTTTAATTTTTATATGTAAGTCGATACTCCATGATTAATTACGAATACTACCAAATCTATAATTGCTCGTTATCATTTTAACTCGTATACGTCCCACTGTTAGGCTCAAGCCTCCTCCACAATAAGAGGGAAATTGACTTACTATACCACGCTGGTCAGTCGTATTAGTATAGGGTTTTCTATCGAGTTTCCGAACTTGCAAATTTAATCCTTAGTCGTCTTTTATGACACCCACTCGCAAGATTGGTGAATTGTATTCTTACTCTGGCACTGAGAATAATTGCTCGTAAGAGACAAAGAAGCCGAACAAGAGTTCTACACTGATGCACCAATTTCATATTCCACTAAATAGTTAGCAAGTGATTAATGATTGTTTTCTGAAGGACAAATTGACCTCGATAACGCGAATGTTTTTAACAATATTTCTTCGATTTCTGATGTTTACGCGAGTATTACATATTTCTAATTAAAAAAAAACTACTTTATGGATTTTATCGCATTTGTATTTGATTTTTCATTGCTCGACGTTTCGAACACTTTCCAGCGTTCATGGTCACGGGCGGACTAAGATGTCTCACGTCCTACAAGTCATCGTTATTGCAGAAAATTTATAATTATCTACCCGATACAGAAAATACTTATTAAATATTGACCCACATTTTGATATAAATTACAACAATTTAATTTTAATTTAATTTTTTCATATAGAAATCAAGAAGAATGACTTGTTGGACTTGAGATATCTTAGTCCGCCCGTGACCATGAACGCTGCAAAGTGTTCAAAACGTTGAGCAATCAAAAATTAAATACAAATACGATAAAATCCGTAAAATAATTTTATTTAAAAAATATTTCTTCGTTTCGTTTCAACTTATATAGCCCGGGCTTGTCTTTTACATCAACATTTGAACATCTAATCGTCACGGCTTATATACGTCCCACTGTTGGGCAATTGATTGAGGGCAATTGTCCTACTATATCATGCTGATCAGACGTGTCAGTATTTTGTTTTTTTTTTTTTTTATGGGTGGGCTATGGTAAGCGCACGCGCGGTCCAGTCTATCCGGGGCGATGAAAGGACGGCGCGCGGGCCCATAACCCACCCGTAATCACGTCACCTCGTTGTTGGGCCGACCACCGGAGCAGATGTGACTTGTCGTCAGTAGTCAGCCTGACGGAATACCCTTTCATCACCCGCGGCCTCGGCTAGGGTGGCATTAGGCGCAGATACTCGCGCCTGCACCGTCCGAGTCGCCGGCGGCGGAACATGTCGCCGAATAGGTGCTCTACTCGCACACGATCCGCCGCCTCCTTCCGTGAGATTACGGCCTCACAGAAGGCGGCGACCGCGTCCCAGTTCCTGACGCTGACGAGCATCTCCCTGGCGATGGTCGGCAGCGCCAGGTCAGCACCGATAATTGCGACGAGTTCACGGCGATCCCCCTCCCATGCAGCACACTCCTCGAGTGTGTGCTGCGCCGTGTCCTCGTCGCAACTGCAGTGGTGACAGGACGAAGTGCTCTCCCTCCTGACAATCTTGTGCAGGTACTTCCCGAAGCAACCGTGCCCCGTCAGCACCTGCACCAGTCGGAAGGAAAGCACCCCGTGCGTCCGCTCCAACCACTCCATCAGCACCGGCCGGAGCGCCTCGACGGTCCTGACACCGTACCGAGGACTCTCCAGCCGGACTGCCCAACGGGCAATGACATCTCGGCGGGCGTCGACCCGCCAGGCGGTGATCTCTTTGATGGAGACCATGCCGCCGCGGGCGCGCGTCTCCGACACCCGCCGATAAATGTCGGCGAGCATCTCCGCCTCCAGGTCCCACGGGGGAGTTCCGACCAGGAGGCACGCTGCCTCCGTCGCCACCGTGCGGTAACCCCGTATGGCCCTGATCGCCATGACCCTCTGTGGTCGCCACAGGAGGGCCCTAAGACGGACGGTCAGGGACCCCGCCCACACCGGTGCGCCATACAGGGCCATCGACCGGATCACCCCCACGTGTACCCCCACGTGACAGCTGTAGCTGTCGGCACGTAGCACTGGGTCCGCCCACATTCGGTATCAGCCGCGAAAGGGTGGACGCCGCGCCGACAAGCCGGGGAACAAGTCGATGGAGATGCTCCCGGAACCAAAAATGCCCGTCGAGCACCAGGCCCAAATACTTCATGTGGGCCTGGATGCTGATGGTGACCGACTTCACGGTGATCGAAGCGCCGGCGGAAGTCCCGGCGGTACGGAGGCCATGGAACAAAAGGGCCTCCGTCTTTTCCAGGGCTACCCTCAACCCCAGCGCTTCGATCCGCCTGACAATCTCCTCGGTGCCGAGAGTTGCCAGGCGTGTCGCCTCCTCTAGCGTCCCACCCCGAGCTGTGACGAGTGTATCGTCGGCGTAGCAAATTACGCCCAGCCCGGGTGGGAGGCTTTCTCTCAACGCCCAGTCGTAGCCGATGTTCCACAGGGTCGGACCAGACGTGTCAGTATATAGTTTATTTTCAATCTTTCCGTCTCTTGCAAAGATGTTATATACATTTTTAATCCCTTAGTCGTCATTTACGACACCCGCGGAGGGGCTATTGAATTGTATTCTTACTCCATCACCAAACGGGTAAGAAAATGAGCTATACAATGTATTCTTACTTCGTCATCGCACGAAGTAATACGCAATAGATATGTAATAGGAAAAAACATAAAAAATACCCCGATAAGGAAACTTGCGTATTATGCACGTGATACTCTTACTACATGAAGTATCCATTGTTTTTTAATTGCAAACGGTGGCAAACGACCAAACAGTATACCTGATGGTAAGTGTTGCTGCCGCTTACGGACCTTTGCAAGGACGTAACCTACCATGAAGAAAGTGAAGGGAGTGTGAATGCTTGCAATGAGATTCGGTGATATTAAAGACTAAAACCCACCATACGCAAACACCCTCAGAAGAGATTTTGGCGGGAATCTAGAAGTGTCATGTGGTGTTCTTGTATTATATTCAATATCTTAGTGTTTTAACGTGTTATGTTAAATAATCTTGATGGCATTTTATGTAATATATAGCAACAGAACTGCTGAGGTGTTGTGAATATGATATAAAACTGCTATACATACCTTTTTGTTTCCTTCAAAATTCTCAGAAGATACCCTTAACAGTGCTCATTACACTGTTGAGGGCGACACTTTGACTTACTGACAGACCATTACTGACATGAAGAAACTGATAACTTAAAAAGATAATTATAACTCGACACTGGCAAAAATGGCTCTTATTTGTAGCTGATTGCCAAGACAAAAAAGAAGAAGAACACCCTCAGAAAGTTGGACTTCAGGCTCTCTCGCTCACCGAACGAAGCGCTGTAATAAATTTCTGCTATTCGATTCGATTTTCTGCTCAGTGTGATACTACCCCGGACGGACAGGCCCGGGGCTGTAGACAACTGTCAACAGTATGGTTCTACCACTATCGAAATGTATATATTTCATCATCATCATTATCACTATTTAGTCTTTTGCCGTCTTTGAATGCCCTCATATTTCACCATAAAGTGCGATCCTGTATCACCTGCATCCAAAATCGTCCAGTAACTTCTACCAGATCGTCAATGCATCTGATTCGTACTACACTGCGTCGTTCGATACGCGGTCATCACTCGAAAACCTTTCTTCCCCAGCAGTTGTCAGTTTGTCAATGTGGCCTGCCCATTGCCACCTCAGTGTACTGATTCTACATATGTCCCATTCTTCCACGGATTGCCGTATTTCGTTAATCTCATTCTATCAAATGCATATATTTTGAAATGTTATTTAAACTACTTTTCTCTTTGTATTTGAAGTTATCATTTAAGAGCAGAAAGCTCTTAAATCCTCCCAATTACTTAAGATAGATGCAATATATATATATTCTCCTCTTCCATTATAGGTACATATTGTAAAAAATATTTGCAATAGTTTTATGACCGGCCCTTTGTATGACTTCCTTGAGAATGTAATTATTAACAAAACGACATCGGCTGGAGTTGGTTCAGGTCTTTTACGACATCCACGAACAATGTAAGGGTTTTTTTTTAAATTGGGACTAATCACATTACACATTCCCACCACTCTAACTCCTGTAAACCAGGATCCACCATGGTCTCCGTATAAAACACCGTAGTTTGGCCCTCAGGAAGTCCCGGGAAACGCAATGTAAGGTTAGTAGTATTCTTGGCCGCCACCACACAGTACATTTTTATGGGTTATTTCAATGTATATTGGTCATTTCCCCTACCGTTTCAGGGTCACAGTTGGATAATAATAATAATATAGACCAGAAATAATAGTGGCCCTAGAACACTCCCTTGAGGAACACCATATTTATTTTTTTTGTATTCAGATCTAAAAGTTTCTATGTAATCAGGATAAGGTATGTCTCAAACAAACCGTTGTATTAACTTCAATGGTCTTTTCTGATTGATCTTTAATTTGCCTCTAAAAGATATCTTAGGTCAGAACTGTATGTAGGATAGTCAAGAATTTCTAATTTTACCTGCTTCAAATACTCAATCGTTTGACGAGCGCTGTGTGAGCTTGCGTTATTGTAGTGCAGGATGATGCGTCGCTTTGGGTTAGATTTTCGAAGTTCGGCGATGACTTGTGGTAAACAAACTGTGGTATACCAATCTGCGTTAACCATTCTACGATCTTCAAGTGCAATAGTCGCAACATGGCCGGTTTTTCCAACGAACGTGTCCACCATCTTCTTTGAAGTGCTTCGAGAACGAACAACTTTAGTTGGCTTTGGCTCGTCTTGAAAGACCCAGATTGTAGATTTTTATTTGGAATCAGGACCGTAGGCATAGATCCAAGATTCATCACCACTGATAATGTCGTAGACGTAATTTGACTCTCCTCGGTTGAACCTTTGCAGAGTTTTCTTACACCATCTGACGCGGGCCGCCTTGTGATCGTCAGAAAGCAGATGCGGTATCCAACGGCAAACTAGCTTTCTCACCCCAAGCGCTCCATGCAAGATCTTCTGAATGGTTGTCGCTGAGATGCCTAATAGAGCCTCTATCTCTCGATACGTCACATGACGATCTTCGAGAATTAGTTGTCTCACAGCAATGATGTTCTCTTCAGTGAAGGCGGATTTTGGGCGTCCTTCGCGAGATTTGTCACTAACACTAGTATGTCCACGCTGGAATTCTAAATACTAACGTTCGACAGTCCGCAGACATGGGGCTTCATCGCTGAATACAGATGTTAGCTCTTCAAAACACTGAAGCCGTGTTAGACTTCTTCTAAAGTTGTAGAAAATTATTTTACGAACATTTTCCTTAGAAAGATTCATTTTCGTACTTAACCTGACAGATTCCAATCGACGCTGTGACTAAACAATAGCATTTATCTTAATACTTTCAACTGTTTTGTGATTCAAAATTTAAACACATTCGAATATAGAACAGTTCCAAATTCAAAATTGCCGTGAAATATGGAAACGACAGAACTTAAAAGGCATACTTAGTATTCTATGTATTTCCTGTTTTACTTCCCTCTCAATGTGGAGGAGGCTCGATCCCAGCAGTGGGACGTATATGAGCTAAGATGAAGTTTATATTAGAGAAGCTAGAAATTTCATGATTATACTGCAACCATATTCCGTGTGGTGAAGGAGTAAGAATACAATTCACCACCCCATTTCTTACCTTTGGAAGTCTTAGAAGACGACTAAATATAATATGCATGTAACATCTATGTAAGGAATGGAAAACTCGGAACAAAACTGTGTACCAACACGTCTGACCAGTGTGATATAGTAGGTAAATTTCCCACCCATAGTGGAGGAGGCTTGAGCCCAAGAATGGGACGTTTAAGGGCTGAGATGATGATGAATGCAACTATAAAGTCAAAAGCATATTCCTATAGACGCCATTATATACAAGTATTTGAATGACGATAAAAAGTCGTTGTTGAATGGAAACAATTTCCACATACAATTAACTAGTACGGTCCAATACAAATTGACACATCATACGTATACCAAGTGCCCCTGATTACGTAAATTCTGCTCTATATAAGAGGGGTGGGAAGGTCAAGGGAAAACTGGTTTTAAATGTTGGCATGCTTGCTTGTGTAATTACTTTTTTTGTATTGCTTTTTAAAATATTTTGCTGCGTGTCATAACAGAAATATTATGCAGTATGACTAGTCCATGTGGTGACGGAGTATTAATACAATTCACAACCTCTTTCCTTCACCGTGGGTATCGTAAGCCACTAAAGGATTACAGCAGATAAAATCCACGCAAGAGAAGGCAAACTCGAAATAATCATCCATCCATCCATCAGCCTACAGACGTCCACTGTCGGACATAGGTATTCCCACGAGAATTACACTCAGAACCGTCCTGTGTCATTTGCATCCAAAGCTTTAACACATACCTGTGGGCCTACTCTTGAAATCAATTCTAATTTTGAATCCGATTCAATTCCAATCTCACCAAACTTATATTTATTTGGTACTCTTGAACAAAATCGAGAATTAATTCTTCCCATTTGCTGTTGTTATTTTCACCAAATGTGCCGTATTTTCTTACTTTAAATTAATAATGTTATTGAACTCGATCAACCACAAAGAAATTTTCTTGAAATTGTGCTACATTAACGATTTTAAACTACGTCAAAATCACGTCGTGAGTAGCATATATTTAACCTATTGACGAGTGAAATTTATTTAGTTTAAAAAAATATCACCCAATTTGATTTCAATCGTGCGCTAGTGTCGCTTTCAAGAATGCCAAATTGCTCAAATTCGAGCTGCGATTGGATTTAGGATTGGAATCGAAATTCAAGAGTAGGCACACTGGATTGATGAAAAGGATTGACGTCATGCAAGCGGTCGTTTATAAAACTATTTCACAATATTTTGCAATATGTACTATATAAACAGAATGTTATAAAGAATACATACATGTACTGTTCTGTGTGGTGACGGAGTAAGAATACAATTTGCTACCCCATCTCTTCCCCGTAGGTGTCGTAAAAGACGACTAAGGGATATAGTATACATACAATACATATAATATCTGCTGGACGAGAATGAAAATTCGAGACAAAATCTTAAGGCAATACGTCTGACAAACGCGGTATCAGAGATCATTTTCTCTCCCATAGTGGAGGAGAACTGAGCCCAATAGCGGGACGTATATGAGCTGAGATAATGATGATGATGATAATTCTAATAGTAGTAGGACCACACTGTTGGCAGTTGTCTGTCTACAGCCGCAGGCCGGTCCGTCCGGGGCAGTACCACACTGACAAAATCAACTTCTGAATAATAGCAATTTGTTACTGCACTGCGTTCGGTGAGCAAGAGAGCCGGCAGCCCAAATTTCTGAGAGTGTTTGCTTGTGGGGGGTTTTTGATGATGCCTTTAGTTTTACAGAACCTCATTGCACGCATTCACACGCCCTTCACTCTTTTCACGATAGGCAGCGGCCTAGCAAAGGTCCATGAGCGGCAGCAACACTTACCATCAGGTCTCGTTTGCCACCGTTACCAATAAAAAAAATCTAATTCACCTCCTATGCAATGCGGGAGACATGAAGCAAAATTGTCTAGTTAGTCAATAAATAAGAGAATGTTCAACTGAGGAGGTTTGAGCCCAACAGTGGGACGGACGTATATAAGCTGAAACGATGACGATGAAATGATCCCAAAAATCAAAAGTCCAACTCGAAAACTGTAACAAATCACTGACAACAATGGACTTAAGTAGGAAGTTCCCATTACTGCTTAATTTGCTCAAGTGACATTCGTTCTGTTAAAATACACCAGCGTACATAGAACCACCACCCCGCTCCACATCTAACGTATACAGACGTTGAAGGTGGTAAATGGAAATAGGCCATGGATCCTGTTGGAATGGTTGTGTTATTGACTTTATTGGTTTACCGGATGCTTGCTCAAGACGGTGGGTTATCTAGTTGTACGTGCGCTGTTTAACGTTTAGAAGTACAGAACTATATTCACTGTAAGGTTCAGTGGTTTCAAAGATACTCTGATACCTTAGTCAATCAGTTCACAATCGACCGTAGATTCTTAGACTACATGCCAACCTTATTTTTATTCCATCCAAAGCGATGAATGGACGGCGCGCGGGCCCATAACCCACCCGTAGCCACGTCGCCTTCATCGTTGGGCCGACCACCAGTGGCGAGTTCCCCTCGAGGGCACCCTCACCTCTCGACGTCCCTCTCGCGGGACGACGGTCGCCCTCGCGCGGTCAGCCTCTCTGCGGGTGACGGACTAAAATCCCCGGTCCAGTCACCCGAACTACATGCTAACCTCCCGCTGATTTGGATTGCTGGAGGATTTATAGCCAGATTATATCCTCAAGGTTCAAGCCTGTGGAGGAGCCACAATGAAAGGAAAATTAATCTATTATACCACGCTCAGTCGGGTTGGTATAGGATTTTATTTCGAGGTTTTCCTCTCGCCATCATTATTATTTCAGCCCATACACGTCCCACTGTTGGGCTCGAGCCTCCTCCACTATAGGACGGAATTCGACCTACTTTACCACGCTGGTCAGACGTGTTGGTATAGGGGTTTGTTTCGAGTTTACCTTCTATTTCATAGATATTACGTGCATTTTATATCCCTTAGTCATCTTTTACGACACCCATGAGTATGAGAGGTGGTGATGAATTGTATTCTTACTGCGTCAGCACACGGACTGGGGTATATAGAAATCGTAATATAGAAATGTCCTAACAAATATGAAAGCCACGTAAACTCTGTTATTTTATTGAGGTCTTTAAAAATAAATGTCAAGTATTTAAATGTCAACCTCCTGTGACCTTATAACACGGTTAAGGTGCGATAAAAGTATTAAAATTATAGTTATTTATTTTTTAAACCTAATTTCTTAATCTAATGTTATTTAATCTCTAATAAAAACTCGTCTAGAATTACTGGAATGTTTGAAATGTGGCGCTCTTTTTTTGAACATTTTAAAAATAGAACACGTTCTTCTTATTTCTTTTAATGGCAATCATTTGGTTATAGAAGTCTATTGTTGCCAGTGCCGATTTACAATTTTATTCACAAATTATCAGTATCTTCACATCTTTAGTTTCTTCATATTACTCGTTCTCCGTAAGATAAATCGTCACCTTCAACAGTGCTATGGCTACACTGTTAATGAATGGTCTGGGCAGTTTTGTGGAAAACGAAAATATTGGTAAAGCACTTTTATATCATATTCGCTACACCCCGGCAGCTCCTCCGCATCACATTACGTAAAATGCCATGGATTTTTTTAACATAACCTGTTAGAAAAGCAAGATATTCAATATACTAATACATACATGATGCAAAAATACTACCGCCAAAATCCTATGTTAAGTCTCAAAAATCTCTAATAACAATTTGACGAATGATAATGCCTGAAATACATCGTCTTTTGTTGAAAATTTTAAAAATGAAATACGGTCATATTTTAATTTTATATACTTTTTAATTATACTCCGAATTAATAAATATTTTTTTACAGATACCTTATACCGATAAAATAACAGTTTTATATTATTAGATTTCGCTGCTAAATAGAAAAATATTTTATAAATTAATCTCTCGTCCCCAATATAAGTCATTTGACAGTTAATCTAAATAAAAGCATAAGTTTAACAGCAGCATATTTGAAATTATCCACAATTAGCTTAAATGACTAGCTAATTTGATTAAAATTTTAATCATATTTTATCATTTAAAGCTAATTACTAAATGCCCCTTGTCATGAACAATAACACTAAAGATTTTGAACGAATGCATTTGTACTTTAATTTTATAAATTTACAATATTTTTTTCAAATGAACAATAAACAAAAAATATTATTAAACAACTAGATTCCCACATTATAACCTCAAAGAGGCAGGTGATATAAAAATATTTTCAGTTTACTCGATGTTAAAAACATGCCGCACATAAAAATATTACATTAAAAACTTAATTATAACCAGCCGTCAAAGGGATAACGTATTTTTTTAAATGTCTTAATCAATTTTCGAACGTAATAAAAGTTACAATTAGTAGTGTTGTGCAATACTCAACTAAAGTTAGTCGATCCAATTAGTGAGATCGATTTGTTTTGGTGTTGCCATAAATCAAAACATATACTAGAACTGATGCCGGGACATGGCTGTGTGTTTTATGGATATGGTTTGTGTGGGTGTGATTCAAGGTTGTGAGTTTTTACTATTCAATAATGCTTTAATAATAATTTATGTTTATATTGTAACAATATACTTGATTTATAAAAATAACTATGCCGTGTAGTGACGGAGTAAAAATACAATTCACCACTTATTCTTTAGTTTTTAGGAAATTTCCGCGTGGTGACGGAGTTAGAATACAATTCACCACTCCCTATCCTGTCCGTGGATGACGTCAAAAACGACTAAGGGATATAATATGCACATAACATCTGTGCAAAAGAACGAACCCTTGAAATAAAACTCTGTACCAACATGTCTGACCTGATGGTATTGTATGTCAAATTCTCTCATTATGGAGGAAGCTCGAGTCCAACAGTGGGATTTATGTGGGCTGAGATGATAATGATGATAGTTTTTATTAAATTTCTAAACGTATGTGGGCTGCGATCATGATGAAGATGAAATTTCTACTTTAATTGATTCGTCAAGTAACTATAGGTAGTTATAGCTAGCTTTCTACAGTTTACATCATAAATATATATTATGGTTTTATATTGCGATTACAGTGAAATTATTTACTTTTGTCTCTTGGCTTTTAAAAATCCGTAATTATTACTGTTATTGTACCGTGGACTAGTTTTTAAATATCTATGTATAAAAATAAAAAAAGACGGTTACATACAAACAAGTTCGGAAAAGACAACAGTTTTGCACCTTGTACCTATTACTGATGTAAAAATATTTATCATTTCAAGCAACTGTGTATAACTCAATATCATTCTGTTCTTATCATATTGACTTGGAATCGACTCAATATGTATTTATCTTTCATATTACAAAAGTAATTGGCAATAGGTTTATAATCGACCGCCTGCTTTATGACAACCCTTTTTGGGTGTTGATGAGCCTACATCAAATGGAGTTGATCCCGGCATATGCAAAGTTCTTATTCTTTTACCACATTCACGAACAATGTACGGGCTGGTAATGTTAGTAGCCGCTATTACACAGAATCAACTACTTATAATTAAAATTAAAAATATGTATCAACTAGCAGTAAACCAAAAAAATATAATAATATTATCATACTCAAAGTGAAAGCAGACAAGAGCAGTTTTTATCAACAAAACCTTTATAATAAAAAGTAATCTTGGTTGATTTCAAAGAACCGCGTACGGAAACGACCTGGGAAGTGACACTGCAATAAAAAAAAATGTTTAAAAGGTGACGGCCGCTGCCTTGGTAGGGACGGCGATTCTTTTACTTTTTAAATTAAAATCTCTGTAGTGAAGTAATACTTGTTTCGTAAAATAAATAGCAATTTGTGAGGCGGCTTTTCTTTGTGGAATAAATGTGACCTCCTTTTTTTTGTAGTATCATGTCAGTCTTCAAAAGTCCATAAGTTCTCAGGCCCACATTAATAGGTGGTGAGACCGTTTCATGCATGCGTCTATCGATGGTGCTAACTCTTGGTACAATTATGCTAATTGTTGCCATAATTATCAAGAGGGCATTGGCGCTTACTGCTCCAGTACTCCGTTACACAGTTTTTACGACTCTAATCAGAAAATGAGGGATAAATACATATTATATTCTTAAGTCGTCACTTTATAGGGTTATCTAAGTCTTGAAATTTTCGTATCAAAAAAAAACCTTGATAAAGTTTTACTTTCTTTTGTAGTGGGCTATGGTCTATACTACGCCCACTTTGTCCGGGATCCCATAACCTACTGTGTTCTCTACCCATTTGCATCGGGCTGACCACTGGTACCGATTCCTTAACATCCGTGGCCTGACCGACGGGTTACTCTTTTGAGTACTCCCTTTCGATACCCCGGCAACAAGGCAGTGTTGATAGTGATGTTGATATTGTTGTTGCAGATAACGTTTCACCTGAACCCAGGATCAGAAGTGAAGATTTTCCAATTAGCAGCCACATGATTGCTACTCTACTAATGGTACAATCTATAAATGACAATTTAAAATTTAAATCAAGTCCACCTAATACATTTATAAAACACTAATACACAATCAAGTGTGACACTAAACTTATAAAGTTTCAATAAAAAAAAGAAATTGACTAAAGCTTTAATTGATTATTTATTCATTGCAATCTTATTTATATTTGCTTTTTCTTGCATGACTTGAGAATGTCATATATTTTACTATATTAATACACGACGAAAGTAAAAACCAAATATGAATAAAAAAACTGCCGTATCCATATTTTTTTAGCTTGTTGACAAAAGTACGCGCCAACAAATGATCAAGTTCACAACTAATTAACTACTAATGACGAACGTACAAAAAAGACATCAACCGATCTATCAATCATTCGTCTATTTGAAAAAAAAAGTGAGCAAATGGAACGAACCATAGACCGTTGGGATATGCATACGGATTCCGTTCCGTGTTGTAGAGTTGCCACAAAAAACACACACATTCATAATTCAAAATGTCTTTGAATTAAAAATATTTGTAATTTTTGTCCGTTACTATGCAAGTATTATATTAAGAATATTTTATTTGAAGGATTTAGTTCCAATGACTGATTAAATATTATTTTTATTCTCATTGCGAAGTTTTTAATGCTGCATTTAAAAACAAAAATATATAAAAAAAATTAGCAGCGCGTTTAATTTAAATATATTTAGGCTCGTATTACGAAGAACTTGATAAAATATTCTCACATATTTTTTTAATTCCACATGGTATCCATGTCGATCTCTTGTAATACGTATTTCTAGTTTACTTTTGTATTTACTATGAATATCCAGGTGGACGATTATTACTTTGTGCTATTCAGCCATTAAACTTGCGATTCGAGGATTTAAATTTACATCGTTAGAATAATAAAGAGGTTTCATCTGCCCATCTTTAAAAGATAAAAAAATTACCAATACAGCGAAGAATGAAATACTATTGCTAGTGATATAAAATTTGAAGCACCCTTATCATTAGTATTGGTGAGTGAAAAACTCGGAGAAGGTCTAACCAGCACTGGAGGAGTAAACTACGAACTTGTCAGTTGAACACTTGCTAAGAAAAACTACATTTAAAAAGTCAGTCTTAACAAGATTGACATCCTCCGAACCCTAACCGACTAAACTAACTGAGGCGAAACCATTCTTAATTCAAAATTTTAATATCGAGGGGTCAAAATCTATTGTTTTATTTCTTCTTTCATCGGTCATAGAACTATTCCGCATTCAGCCTTTTATTGATATTTTTTTATTATAGTATTGCCCGGTATAGTAGGTCAATTTCTCTTCTATTGTGAAGGAGGATTGGGCCTAACAGTGGAGCATATAGGTATGAGTTGAAATGATGATGACGATGATGGTGAATCTATTTTTATCGGTTCCTCTTTTGTAGGTCATTCATTAATATAAGATTTGCTGTTTGTTGCAATATATTACTGAAAGTGTATGTACCTATGTATGTCTTTGAAGTGAAGACTTCTGTAGGTGGGTTTGGATGGGTAGTAAATTCATATAAATCGTCATCGACATGGTCACGCGACGTGTTAACGCTAACACTATGTCAATATCACTACATCTGTACCGTAAAAAATGTAAAATTTACTCATTTGAATTTAAAATCAAACAATTGATTTGAATATCCAAAAATAATAACTGTTTGTCCATAGTTTTAAGTTTTCACTTCTATCGGTAGCCGTTATGACTGTCTTGAGTTTTTTTTTCTTAATTTTGTCAGTATATATATTTGAGCAATGATAACAACCTCTTACGTGGCCAAGTCTTATCAAAATAATTTATTTCTGTGAACTAAACGCAATGCTTTTAATAATTTTATATACGTATTTTTTGTTTGTAAAATAACAGCACCCGATTAAAAAAAAACGTCTTTTATGACGAATTTGTACTACTAACAATATTACAATATATCATTGGCGATAAAGTTTTTAGTCGATTTTGAACTTTATTTACTAACATAGTGATGTGCCGATATGATGTTCGATGTTTTTACTTACGGCAAGAACAGCTTTGTTACACGTCAGTCGGTTTTTTAACCGGAAATGTCAAGAGTAGTCAAGAATCAAGAGTCGAGTTTTTGGTTTGCGTGTTCCATAGTTTTGAATTAACTGTGTTTTTTTTATATATATTTTTTTTTCGTGATGAGATCCGTGTATCTGTTTTAGTTACTTACAATGTTGCTATCGTACGGTATTATGATTTTAGAGATAGTTTGTTTATATAAAACTGTATGATATTAGTGATTACGTAATAACGCCATAACATATGTTCCCGCCAAAAAACTAAAAGTATTATTAAATTCAATTAATTATTTTACATTAAGCCAAATATAAACGATTAAGTCGCTTACATCTTGAATCGAATATATATTTTAAACTTATGTAAAGTAATATCTATAAAACTGCCAAAGACATCAAAATCGTATCGTTTAATTGGTATAAATATTTTTTGAGAAACTTCTCTTCTTGTTTGACTGTCCAGATGGCGTAGTGGTTAAGATACCAGCCTACAGTGCCAGTGTCGGGGTTTCAAATCCCACACAGGACAACACGTATCTGCGCCTAACGCCGCCCTAGCCGAGGCCGCGGGTGATCGGACCGGGGAATTGTCCGTCACCCGCAGGGAGGCTAAACGCGCGACGGCTACCGACGTCCCAGGACATCGAGAGGCCCGCGCGTGCGCTTACCCTAGCCTACCCCCAAAAAAAAAAAAAAAAACCAGTGCCAGTGTCGAGATTCGAACCCCACGCAGGACATCACTTTGTGTGATCCACAAATTATTGTTCTGAGTCTGGATGTAATTTGTGACCGTTAGTTATTTGTTATTACCTTAGTGCAGGGTGTCGTCTATAAGAAAAAAAGACATCGAAACGTTAAGATAAAATTATGACAGTCTGCCTTCATGAGTATTCAAATAAATATTAACCCAAACTTTGCTGTTTTGTAGCGGCTACGAATACTACCAACCCTTAGATTGCTCGTGGACGTCGTATAAGACGACTAAGAACTTTATATAGACCTGGGTTAACTCCTTCTGATGCCGTGTGGTCAACAATTACATCTCCAAGGAGAGTCGACGTCAAATAGGTGGCTGGTCATAGAACTACATATTGCTGAAACTTTTTATAATATTTACGATGGTAGAAAAGTAATATATTACTTATCTATATCTATACCAATAAATAAAATTGGAGTGTCTGTTTGTAATGTCAAAATAATAGGCCTTTTTCATGCTCACACGATTATTTGCACTATACATATGCCTAAAAATCATTTAATAATTTTTTTCCTGTCTGTCTGTTTGTTCCGGGTAATCTTCAAAATGGCTGGACCGATTTAAAAAAGTCTTTCACCAATGGAAAGCTATAATATCAGGAAGTAACCTAGGCTATATTTTATTCCGGTATTTTCACGGGATTGGGAACTACGCGGGTAATGTGACTGAAACCGAAGCGAAGCGAGGTCGGGTTGCTAGTAAGTAATATAATAATAATAAGAAATATTGCGTCGATCCCAAGTAATTGAGAAAAAAGAAAGATGATTATGATTACTGCAATATATAATATAAAAATGGCGTTATTTGCTTTAAAAGTCTAATGATTTGTCATGTCATAGTGTCATCACCCCTTAATTTACTATGGTAATTGTAAAAATCTACTGAGAAGCCGCTAGGAGAATAGATAAGTAACAGCGCTCGCTTGGGAAACTTAACGCCAACTGCGATCTCCCATACATCTGTCTTGCGTAGCGATTAAGGTATTATCCTAATAGGGCGAGGCCTATGTCGAATATTACACATCTATAGGCAGATGAAAAAATATAAAACTATATCATAGGAGAAAAAAATCGCTTTCATCTATACGCTGCAAAGAAAAATTAAACTATCAATAAAAAAATGTATGTGCAAAAGGAACCTAACAGTAAGTCTGATAATCTCACGATAGTGAAGTTATAACGCTGTGCACCGAGCGTGGTTACCGAACGATGACGTCACGCTCGCGTGAGTAACCACGGGAAGCAACCAAAACACAAAGATCCACCGTTTCCCCCAAACATTAACAAAAAAACAGAATAAATTCAACCAACATGCAGCTCATACTTAACTGGACAATTCGAAATTTGAATGTATTTTAAATTGCTTTTTTATTGGACTAGAATTTATGGCGGCTAGCGTTTGTTTCGGCGCCAAAATTTATATTATATCTGTGATGTGTATTAATTTTTTTTTCTTGTTACAGGTATGATGATAAGCCTAGATGTTTTGGTGGGATTAAGAACAGGTATTATAATAAGTTAACATTCTATGCCGTACTTTTTTTAATAATTAAGACTTAAACATGACGTGACCATAAAATTACTGTTAAAAGATAGCAATAACAATTAAACGCATTAACATACATTAACCATAAAGAGGTATAAATACAATTCTATTTGCGTTAATAGTATCATGCCTTTATACACTAAGGCATGGGCAGAGGTATGACACACCCACATTTTAGTTTAGGCTTAAAAAATAAAGTAAATGATTATTAATTGTCGTTAATGAGTTTTACAAAATACTTTTGCCACAGTCCAAAATTTAAACTCGAGTCCTTATGATCACGAGCCAAATTCTTATTTCTTTACTAAGAAGAGCAATTATTTTATTCCGTTTGCATTTTATTCGTTTTAATAAAAACAATACTATGATTTTTATTTTTATATTCATTGTCTTTAATTGTCTTTGGAGCGTATTACAGTAAAAACTAAAAATACCAACATGTTTTTCTTTATTACAATTCATTTTTATATCAAGATGAAGAATTGTGGTATTAAAAATAATAAACAAAACTTTATGGTACGGATGCATCTGATGCCATGTCAAGACTGTTATTACTGTGTTTGTCGCCCGTGACGACGACATTTTCAATGAGAAAATGTAAAATTTTTATCAGCATCTTAACATTTACTGCAAGAGGGAAATGTTTTCTAAGGATCTCTGACGGTGACAAAGTAAAAATACTACTTTCGGGTGTCCTGTTAGAAGATTAAAGGACGTAAGGTTTATACGATCTGATCTGACAAGTATAATAGACTATTTAATAATATAACTCAAAGGATCAATACCCAATATACATGATATAAAAAAAGAAAAGAAGGAAGTAACGTAACAACGGACCAAGCGTATTGAATACTTTTATTCCTGCTTCAGTAATTCTAGAACTATCTAGATAACTATCTACTATCTAGAGAACTAACTATCTAGAACTATCTAGAACAGATCTACTAAGATCTGTTAGTACGAAAATATACTCCTTTAAATATAATTCCAGTTATGGCCTTGAAATATGTAGTGAATACTATTCAATAGGGAGATTTCCAAGTCTAAAATAATTTTTACATTACCTGTGACATAATAAAAAATGGTTTAAAAACGGGTCTTATTTTATTTTATAGTCATTATTATTTTAAACTCGAAACATACCTATTACCGGCTTAGAAAAATAACGCAAATATATTAAAATAAATTTAGTAGAAAAAAGAATGAATATAACTGAAAAGGTTTTTATAATAAACCATCACAGAGGCATAAAAGTAAGATTTACAAAATATGTAGATTGCAACAAAAGTAAAGCACAAAACATTTTTTACGACTGGCAACGTAAAAAGAACTAGTCGATAAAGGAAACGAATAAACTTTTTTGTTTGTAATTTTTTTTTTGCAAAGACAAGTGTTGTATTCTGCCAGTCTCGAGTCGAGTCGCTTCACACCTTGCGCTCTAATAACATTTACAAATTAATACGTTAAGACTTCGAAATATATTAGACATGTCACCTTACTTCTTTTTTTATTACTTTTTCCTTTATGCTCACAGAATGCATAAATAACAAAGTACTAAAATATTGCATAAAAGTTTATTTTAAACACGACTACTAGACACTGTTTTATTGTGTACATTCTACAAGGGTCTTTTGATTATGTAAGCAATGCATTTTACTTGTCCCAAGCCATTGTATGTATATGTCCTCCATGTCCATTTTTAATCTATGTCACATAATTGTAGTCTAGCTAAATGTGCATTTCACTGTATTTAGAGAACTTTCTGCATTTTTTTGCTAATTGATAATCAATTGGGAGTGCTCGAAAGAACTGTTTGACTTGGTACCACAATCACCGTTTTTAATAAAGAACCATACGACGTCAAAGCAGGATTAATCCCTTTCACCTGGAGAGGTAAATTTGCAAATGTACGTTTCCAGCGATCATTTCTCCCGCGCACACACGGGATCTGAAATAAACCAGCTGCTGGTCAGTTTCCTGATCGCTATGACATGTAGTTTTTTAAACGAGGTTTAAGAAGAGGACTTTTTTCACGATGGCGAGCGACTCAGCTATGCCCTTGGCATTGCAAAGGTCTATGTGCGATAATATCATTTACCACCACTGCGCACTGTGCACTGCTTGCTCGTTTACCACCATCGGGCTTAAAAAAAGATTAAATAATAATTCATAGACTGGAACTGCCATTTAAAGTTATTGTTAAAGAATATTTGATTAATAAATGTAGATCTTCTAGAGGACATAAACATTCCACTTTGGGAACGAGCATCCGAGTAAGGTAGAAGTGAAATTGAGCAATTACGGAGTAAGCTGAAATCTTTCTATCTTTCTCTGGCAGCTATAATATCTACCTCTATTTCTTAGTCGTCTTTTATGACATCTGATCTGGAGGACAGGAGTAGGTAGTAGCTTTAAATTGTAATTTTAAAGTTAACTGACAAGAAAATTTAAATGGCGTGTATTATAAATAAAACTACGTTTACGGGTTATGTCGCGTTTGTATTTGATTATTGCCACTTTTCAAGAATGATTGTAGAAAAGCGACGAAACGTTGAGCAATCAAAAATCAAATGCAAATGCGATAAAATCCGTAAAAAGTAGTTTTAATTATAATGTCCAAAAGTATGTAGTGTATAAATATTTTTATAACAAAATCTACAAAAAAATATTTTTATTTAAATTAATTAGTTATTAAAACACATATACATATTATACAGCATTTAAGGTTACATGACCATAATGATTAAATGTAGATATTATTTTGAAAATATTAAAAATAAAATAAATTAATACGTTATCGGGTTTTAACACGCAATATCCTAAATATTTTAATGTATTGACGATTATAATTTGGAATGCAACACGAATATCAACAAGATATCGTCTGAATTACAACCTATTCAAATGTCAAATAATTTTTTGAACCAAAACTATGCAGCAACTGTTCTTCGTATGAACTCTGAAGCATAGAGCATAAAATATAATTATTATCATACCTTATTTCTTTCATATCATAGACAATTCATAAAGCAATAATTATGATAATATAGCTATGTGACAATGGGCTATTAATTCTCACTTGTCATTTGCTAAAATAAAATAAAAACTTGTACGAAATATATGACCGTCACATTTTATGTTCTCAGATGTAAATTAACTGTTTAAAAATACAGTCGTATTGAATTGATTATAAAGGGAATGGTTTTTTTTTATTTTAGTCTATTTTAAATGTTTTTTTTTTGTTAAGTAGAGCCGGACCCTCCTCGTCCAATTTATCCAGGGCTATGGGTGCAGGCTAGTGCTAGTGTTGGCTAGTACCGATAGGCCAGGTTAGTGTAGACTAGTACCGATTTCTTGAAATCCGTGGTCGTCCAGGACGATTAACCTTACGAGTATCGTCTCCTTCGACGCCCTGGCAACAAAACAGTGTTGCTTGACTTACAAATATGTACGCCTACCACACTTAAAATAATTTAAATTAATCTATTTATTGATAGACGAAACGATCATGGGTATATTTCATTTCCAAATAGGTGAAATGTAATATTAAAAACATAAAGTTTTTTCCTGCCACCTCTATATTTTAAAGTTCTATGGTTGATCGCATATTTATTTTTACAAGAACAGGCTGTCGATGGGCAACATATGTCGATCGGTAGTTGAATTGACTCTCTTTTAATTTATGAGTATTTAATGACCGCCCCGCGTCGGCAGTAGCCCTATGTCACGGTAGTACCGTTTGACCAATTTCGATATTTTTTAACAAAACTATACGGATAATTTCATCTTAGTAATACTTGTATAGAGACTAAAGAAGTATACTAATATGTATACGTATATTTCGTTGTGTGTTAAATCTACGTTTCCAGCTATTAAAAGATTTGCATGCCAACTTCTATAGTTCAAAACAACTTTAAAAAGATAAATTGAAAGAATTTTTCAAAACGGACCAGCAGTTCCTATGATTAGCGCGGTCAAACAAACAATCTCTTCAATCTCACGGACAGATGGGCGTCGCTGGAGCAGCAGAGAGACTTTGGGTCACTCTGTGTACTCTACCGACGCTTTCACGGGGAGTGCTCCGAGGAACAACATTTTACAACTGATCGCTTGACTTCAACCCTTCTTGGTAATGTAATTACTGACTAGGGGGCCAATTCTTATCATGCGATTATATCATAAAATCGAATATCGGTATTGGTAGAATTGCTATTGGTAAGTTTTGAATTCGTACTTATGTTACTCTAAAGATGTTGTGCCATAAATTTAAATTTCTACCAACGTACCACTCGACATCGTAGCAGGGTTCATCCATTTCACCTGGAAACGTTTCCAGCGATCATTTTTCCCACGTACCTGCAAGCTCTGGAATGAATTACCTGCTGCTGTGTTTACCGAGCGCTATGACATGTCTTTATTTAAACGAGGTTTAAGTAGTGTATTTTCTTCATGGTAGGCAATGGCCTGGCTGTACCCCTAGTATTGCAAAGGTCCATGTGCGGCAGCGTCACTTACCATCAGGTGTGTTGCCTGCTCGTTTGCCATTAGACATTAATAAAGTCCATACTTATAAGTAATTCAACTTATTTGCAATTAGAGTTGAAACAAATATTCTACAGTATAATCATAATAAATAAAGGATTATTTAAATTCTAACAAATGAGTTCATTTTTAAAAAACAACGTAAGTTAATTAAACTTTTTGTCCGTTGCATATATTTTTTACAATGGCAATGATAGATATTATATTATACCTATTTTAAAGTATTAAAAAAAAAAATTAGTAGTTATTATCTTGTTATACGATTATTTAAATACTAATGTATATTTATATATTTGCGCAAAACATGTCACACGCGAATTGGAATTACAACGAAAAGGTTAAAATAATAGTCATAAAAGTAGGTACACTATATTTTATCGTTTGGTTTTTTTTTTAAGTTGCAACAATTTTACTGATAACTTTTACAAGTGTTATGGAAAATAGGCGGGAAAATAATATGCATTTTTTTATACGTTTGCTTTTACGAATCGACGTAGAAGAGCTAAAGAATAATATGAGAATAGACACCTACAATTCTTTACAATCTTTGCCTCTACGTAATAGAGGTAGGTACACATATTTGCCATTAACAGAATGCACTTATATGATCTGTGCTCATAATTACTTACGTAAAAATATCCTCAGAAATCGTTCAAAAACAACATGATTTTATCGATTTCACATTCAAATTTAGGTTCTTAAGGTCAGCATAGCATATATGCTTTGCATATATGTTTTAAAGGTATACCTTTCTATCACAAAGAATATTGTTAAATATCTGATACATCATCATAATCTCAGCCCATATATGTCACACTCTTGGGCTCGGGCCTTCATCACTGTGGTAGAGAAATTGACCTACTATTTTTTTACAACAAACCCCCCCCCCCCCCCCCTCTCGCACCCTTAAGTGTTGTAAACGACGATTAAGGGATTAAATATGCATATAACATCTTTGCAAGAGAAGAAAAACTCCAAATAAAACCCATACCAACACGTCTGATAAGCATGGTATAGTAGGTCAATTTCCTTTTTATTGCGGAGGAGGTTCATGCCCAACAGTGGGACGTGAATGAGCTGAAATGATGAAAAACAAATGCTCAGGTTTCTAACTTTAAAGGTTATTGCATTTAATAAAATAATACACAATTACGTAATTGAGATACAATAAAAAAAGCCTTGGTTAGTACAGGAAAGATTAATTCAACCCCCTACATTTAGCTAGAAAGATAATGACTCTGCCACAAAAGAAAAAAAAAATGACCATTGACAATTGCTATGGACAATGAGAATGCACATCAATTATTATTTTAAAATAACAGTTTTGTCCGTACAAAATTTATTTACGCGCCGCTGCGCACGCGCACATATATCTATGTGTGTGTAATCGTGTCCGTTTTGTTGTGTGTGTGTGTATATATAGGATGTTCGTGAACCCGATGATGATTGATTAATTGCGTATGTGTGCTTTCTATATTTTTTTAATTATAGGCAGTTTGATTGACCTTTGCGTTTTGTATGTTTTCGAAATAAAACATTGAACTTAATAGGAGTGAAAATTGAAGGTTCCTAAAAAATGAATGCGCGACACAAACGTCGATATCATGACGTAGTTCTCCAATATTTGCATTATAATAAATATTCACTCATCATGCTATGGAGAGGGCTATGCTCCTAAATTTTATCACGTAGCACACGAACTCCGTAGAAGAACGGGTGTAACCGACATAGCCCGCAGAATTAGCACGTTGAAATAGCAATGGGCAGGCCACATCGCTCGTCGAATCGACAACCGTTGTGGAAGAAATGTTCTCAAGTGGCGAGGACAAATCAGACGGCGCAGCGTAGGACAACCCCCACTAGGTGGACTGACGACATTTTCAAAGTCACAGGGAACCGTTGGATGCAAGTAGCGCAAGACCGTTCCGAGTGGTATTCTCGTGGGGAGGCCTAAGTCCAGCAGTGAACATCTGCAGGCTGATAGATGGATGGAATAAAAATTTTGTTCATTCATTTAACTGAAGTCATATATTCCTCTCTTGGGCTGGAACCTTTTCCACAATAGGAGGGAAATTGATCTACTACAGCACGCTGATCAGACGTATTGATATAGGATTTTATTAGTAGCGCTTACGCAGATCATCATTGACATTATCTTTTACGACACCGACAAGTCAGATAAGGGATACACACATATACTTGCATTTGAGAAACTAATAACTTTTCGAAGTTCAAATCAAATGAAATAGGTATAATGAAATTGTTCTGTGACCCCGGATCCTAAAATAGTAAAGTACATAACATTAATCAGAATAAAGAAAAATTGCAAGAAAATCATGTTTTAACCTGTTTTAATTGGAATAATATCTCATATATGGAGGAAATCTATGCTTATAAGTTTTTTTGGTCTTAAAAACTCTCCCAGGTTTAAAGCAAAAAGATTTTTACTTATTGTTAGACTAGCAACCAGCTCTCGCTTCGCTTCGCTTATAGGTTATAGTGGTTTTACCCGCGTAGTTCCCGTTCCCGTGGGAATACCGGGATAAAATATAGCCTAGTTTACGCCCTGATATTATAGCTTTCCATTGGTGAAAGAATTTTTGAAATCGGTCCAGTCGTTTTGTAGATTGCCCGGAACAAACAGACAGACAGACAAAAATTTTTTAATTGCTATTTTAGGCATAGGTGTCGTGCAAATAACCGCGTGAGCATGAAAAAAGCCTATTATTTTGACATTACAAACAGACACTCCAATTTTATTTATTGGTATAGATATTGTAGAACGAAGGCGGCAAGGGTGACGACGAAGGTAATGAAGACGCACTTTGTACTTTACAATTTGTAATTGACCTTACAGCGGTTACAATACGAATGCCCTACAATATTCAAGATGGCGGTATTTATAGATACACGCGGCGTGAACTAATATGAAATACACAAACTTAATAGATAATACTAATTATAAAATATCTTAATAATTCTAATAGTTATTTACGTGCAAATATTATACAGGATTATGTAACATTGAATATTTATTACGGCGGAAGTTGACACGCAGACGTGTTAATGATGACATCATGAATCAGTGAAATAAGAATCTAATACATGTAGTAAAATATAAGGAATATAGGTGCGATTAGTCGACATAGTGTAAGAGAGTACAGAGGTCTACAACAATAAGTACTATTTAATAGTGGCGCCGGAAGCTGACAAGCGGAAGGCGCCCATTGTATAAGAATTATTTTAACTTACAGAAATATTAATAAACTATTTACCTAATTATAAAAATATCAGTTAAATTATAAAACTATAATCAAGTCAGTAAATAATTAGGATGCATCTAAATTAGCCGTACATCTGAGGCCGGAAGTAGTACTTGATAACATTCGGCCATCCTGTGGACGCCGTGTCCCACGGCGATCAGCGCTGTCGGCGGCGCCTGGTTTGTTGGTGGCGAACAGCATCTGGAATCGATATGTTTTAGCAGTAATTAAATCTTGGATTACTTAATTTATGCAGATTGTATACGTGTTCCACACAGATTGTATACGTGCCCCAATCCACACAGATTACAGATTCGATAGGCGGCGCACAGTTTTAACTGTCGCCCGTTACATAGTAATGATCCGCGTCACACAGCATTGATCCGCGTCACACAGCATTGATCCGCGTCACACAGCATTGATCCGCGTCACACAGCATTGATCCGCGTCACACAGCATTGATCCGCGTCACACAGCATTGATCCGCGTCACACAGCATTGATCCGCGTCACACAGCCTAATTGGGGTCACACAGTATTAATTGGGGTCACACAGTATTAATTGGGGTCACACAGTATTAATTGGGGTCACACAGTATTAATTGGGGTCACACAGTATTAATTGGGGTCACACAGTATTAATTGGGGTCACACAGTATTAATTGGGGTCACACAGTATTAATTGGGGTCACACAGTATTAATTGGGGTCACACAGTATTAATTGGGGTCACACAGTATTAATTGGGGTCACATAGTAATGATCCACCTCACACAGCATTGAGTGGGGTCACACAGTATTAATTGGGGTCACACAGTATTAATTGGGGTCACACAGTATTAATTGGGGTCACACAGTATTAATTGGGGTCACAGTATTAATTGGGGTCACAGTATTAATTGGGGTCACAGTATTAATTGGGGTCACAGTATAATGATCGGCGTCACAGTATAATGATCGGCGTCACAGTATAATGATCGGCGTCACAGTATAATGATCGGCGTCACAGTATAATGATCGGCGTCACAGTATAATGATCGGCGTCACAGTATAATGATCGGCGTCACAGTATAATGATCGGCGTCACAGTATAATGATCGGCGTCACAGTATAATGATCGGCGTCACAGTATAATGATCGGCGTCACAGTATAATGATCGGCGTCACAGTATAATGATCGGCGTCACAGTATTATAATGATCGGCGTCACAGTATAATGATCGGCGTCACAGTATTATAATGATCGGCGTCACAGTATTATAATGATCGGCGTCACAGTATAATGATTTGTCCCGCGTCACCCAGCTTTTAATTTGTAGGTAATCACACAGCATTATAACCATGGAGGGTTCAATCTCGAATTTAATTTACCAGCAAATGCCATAGCAGGTATTATATAATTTTGGCGCTTTGGCCACACGATTGAGATATGCCATTAGAGTAGGTAGACCATGTAAAATACTTATGTATGTGGCTCAATCGCTTGTTGAGATGAGAGAGAGACACACACATATTGCCGAGACGTATTGGCCGGTCCTGGATGGGGTGTACATCCGAAACACTTAAAGAAAGCTCTGTATAAGTACCATCAGATAAGCAGTCAGTTGCAATACCAACTTAATCAAACTAGATAGATTACAGAAACAGGCATTACGTATTATCGGTGGTTTTTTTTTTTAAGAGCACACCTATCCATGTGATGGACAGAGAACTTTGCAAACTATATATTTCGACGGTTCTTTCTGCTGGAAATTATTGATTAAATAAATGTCAATATTTAATAACAAAACAATAATGATTTAAGCTCTCTAACTACCCGTAGGTACTGAAGGCATAGACGGACACCGCTTTTAGTTCAAATATATATAAAATTTAAAGACCTTAAACCTTTCTCTGCAGACTGTCTCGCTATGTATACATTGGATTACTGGGCAAGTTGGTATAATCTAAGCAACCTAATGAAAATCATATTGAAGGGATGACGGATTTCAAAAATTCTTTCACCAATGAAAAGCCATAGTATCATATTTTATCCAGATATTCTCACGGGAACGGGAATTACGCGGGTAACGCTACTCAAACCGAAGCGTAGCGAGGGCGGCTTGCCAGTCTTTCATACAGAAACATTATCTGTCAGATTACAAGTTGTACACAGACAGCTCTAAAGATATAATAGTAAACACTCACTATTGACATATTCGCTACGTTTTTCGATTCCCAAACAAAGTTCTATGAAAATTAAGATCTGTGGTGACATATCTTGCTATCTCGGAAGCACTATCCTCTCAGACATGTGTTCGCTACACCAAAACGTAACTGATGTTGATATACTTCTAACGTATCGTATCGGTATTGATATAAGCTAATATTGGCTATCAGTTAACTAGCTACAAACAACTGACGATGACGTGACATTGTCAACCAACAATAGCATAACAATTTTTGGTTAGATACTGTGAATTATGCTATATCTCTTTCCACGCGATTTCTGACGTGCAAAGGAGAGGGGGCGGGCATTGGCCAACGGCTTAGTAACAAGCAACGTATGTTAAAGCGAAAGACGCTCTTATTATATACTCTTATCATATACTCTTATTATACCAGCGTAAGACTTAACCGTCACAAACCTTGGTAAATCAGACTAATAGTAAAATAGTTGTGCTTCTCAAAGGTTATAACGGCCAAACCGTGAATTAATAGAAATGAGATCGTATTTATTTTTACGCGTATTATGCCGATATTCGGTCAACTATTATCCGTATTGACACCAAATAAACTGTTAGTAGTCGTTGCCATAGATAGCCAGTAACGCCCAAAGTCTATATCCTATATTAAGAACAGTGCCGACTACAATGTTTTCGTTGTCTTAACAGACTCATGGAGTGCCTTAGAGCATGTGGCTTGGTGGAATTCTTATTTAAGATGCACACCGATCGCCTACATTATAATTCTAATGATACTTCAGTTGAAAAATACATTCAAAGAAAAGTTAAAGAATATTGTTACTAATTATAGAAAACACTTCAATACGAGGTCAGTGGAGAAAGACATATGGTATAGGTAGCCTTGTAAATAACCGTGGTTTTAATGTAACCACGACGTTTAGAATTCGATCCGGACACTCCACTCAATAAATTAAGTTAACAGTTAAGGACGTATTACATATGTGGTGGCGTGATTTCGGAGGCGGATTCGGAACGAGAACATGTAACGTGGACGAGTAAATGTATACACGAAATAAAATATTCGAACTAAATAAGTTTCCCCCTCGGGATAGAGTACAAGACGTTAATTTGCTACCACTAGTGGTCGCCGAGTGGTCAAAATGCGGCTCAAATTCATTTTATTTAATTTCTCCGCTACAGAATTTTCTTTTAAATTTATTTGTAAGTACAAATATCTATTAGACGTTGTAGTCATAATTATGATTTTTGACTTTCAGTTCGACCACATATTTTACCCGTAAAGAAATTGTATAAACGCGCGCGCGCCTCTGTGTGTAGCGATTGCCTGGTATTGTGGTAATGCCTTTTTTTTAATAAATTTAATTTCTAATCGATTATTTAACGAAATTTCAATTTTACGCATTTCATTATATACTTAAACCGTAACCAATCTCATTTTTCGAAAAAAAAAAAGGGGGTACAAAGTTTTTGCTTCACATATTATATATCACATATATAGATTATGTGGGAGGCTCGAACCCAGCAAATAGGCTTATGCTAATATGGCGTGCTATTGAAAACATTTGATTGAGTACATATATTTTTTTTTTATCAAATTCCTGCTTATTTTCTATCTGATTAAAAAGTGATTTTAAAACCAACCAGCTATGTATCAACCCTATCCACGTCCATTGGACATATGTCTTCTCAAAGGTGGATAATACTGTAAGATTTGACTTGGGTTCTTCAGGAGATGCACATTTTTGGTGAACTTAAGAACGGGTATTTTAAGACGTTCATCATACAAAATTAACGCTCATTTCAGGCTTAAATGAAGATACATTTCCGTGCGGTGACGCAGCAAGAATACAATTCATCACCCTGTTTCCTACCCAAAGTGTTGCAAAAGACCACTAAAGTATTAGAGTATAGGTATAAACAATATGTACGCAAGATATGAAGAACTTGATACAAAATTACATAATCAGTCTGACCAGCGTGGCATAGTAGGAAAGATTTAACAGCGTTGTAAATATAAATGGACGTTGTAACAGTATCCTGTCATATCCCCCGTCTGATACGGTCAAACTTTTATATAGATCAGTTCAAATTGGTACAAGACAGCGCACTGTGTTAGCCTTACTATAGGCGAGATACGGTCTGGGTGCTGTGGCTAACATCTGTTTTAGTTTCGAGGTTTAATATGTGGGAGATTTAATAGAGCGACATGCTCCTTAAAACAAAGAAATAAAAAAAAAAAGTATATAATTTGCTTCTAGTACCTATGTATGCCGTGAGACTGCAACCATTACGTTTATGTTGTATGTTGTTAAAAAGAAAAATATTACTGGCCTTTTAATGTAGCGAGCTGGCCGCACAACAGCAGCTAGCAGACTTGTGGACCCGGCGATGACACACCTCGCAGCACGGCACCTTGCCTTCTTCTTGTCCTTCTAATTCATGGACTTCTCTTCGGTAGGCGTAATATTTTTTCGATTGAATGTTCGTTTCACTTGCAATTGGTGCAACGACGTCTCCTTCTTCATACCAAATTCGTCAGAGTGTGGGCTGGACATATCCCACTTCTGAAATGTAGAACGAAGGCGGCAAGGGTGACGACGAAGGTAATGAAGACGCACTTTGTACTTTACAATTTGTAATTGACCTTACAGCGGTTACAATACGAATGCCCTACAATATTCAAGATGGCGGTATTTATAGATACACGCGGCGTGAACTAATATGAAATACACAAACTTAATAGATAATACTAATTATAAAATATCTTAATAATTCTAATAGTTATTTACGTGCAAATATTATACAGGATTATGTAACATTGAATATTTATTACGGCGGAAGTTGACACGCAGACGTGTTAATGATGACATCATGAATCAGTGAAATAAGAATCTAATACATGTAGTAAAATATAAGGAATATAGGTGCGATTAGTCGACATAGTGTAAGAGAGTACAGAGGTCTACAACAATAAGTACTATTTAATAGTGGCGCCGGAAGCTGACAAGCGGAAGGCGCCCATTGTATAAGAATTATTTTAACTTACAGAAATATTAATAAACTATTTACCTAATTATAAAAATATCAGTTAAATTATAAAACTATAATCAAGTCAGTAAATAATTAGGATGCATCTAAATTAGCCGTACATCTGAGGCCGGAAGTAGTACTTGATAACATTATAGATAAGTACAATACGATCTAGAACTTAAGAAAAGTCCTAATTATTGTAAGAAATTGTAAAATATAATTCATTTTCGTAGTATTGGCAGAATACCAGCACTGTTTCATAAAAAAAGGTTGCACAAGCTGTGCGTTATCTCAGCTTGTGCTACTTTTTAGCAGACTTTTTTGAATCTCGTTAAAATTAAATTATTTTATGTAAGAATAATCGTGTAGTGATGGAATAAGAATACAATTCACCACACCCTCTCTTGCCCGTGGGTGTCTTAGAAGACGACTAAAGAATTGAATATGCATATAACATCTATGCGAGAGAGGAAACCTCTAAATAAAACCCTATACCAAGCCGTCTGACCAGCGTGCCCGCATGGTATGTTTATTCCTCTCATATTGTAGAGGAGCCTCTAACGCTGCAACGGGACATTTATAATCTGAAACGGTGTATAAAGTTCTTTTTTTTCTAGTTATGCTTGTTTTTTTAATTAATTTTAACGAGAACAGAATTAATGTTTTTCTTTCTTCTTTCTCTATCTGTTCGTGCGTACGGAACCATATTATTAACCTACAAACAAACAGTATACACTCTGTATATAACTTATGTTTATGCACATCAATTACAAAGCCAGCGCGCGGAACGTCCACATCGGAGCGGGTACGCGCCTTTCGGAGGTCACTGTGCCATTGTTAGTCAGTAAGAAAATAACATTTACTAAATAACATCTTTTCCGTATGGTGACGGAGTAAGAATACAATTCACCATCACTTAGCTTACCTGTGGATGTCGTAAAAGACGACTAAGGGATATAATACGCCAATAATATCTATGTAAGAGAAGGCAACTTCTAAATAAAACCGTATACCTATCTGTCTGATCAGCTTGCTATAGTAGGTCAATTTCTTTTGTGGTGAAGCTGAAGCCCAGCAGTGGGAGGTAAATGAGGTGAAATCATAAATAGAAAAGTATCGTGTCATTATTTGAAAAGAATATCACCCTTTTCTTTTAAACCTAACATTCTATATGCCTCAAATTATACAAAATCAGAGTTTTATGGCTTTTTTTTGGGGGGTGGGCTGCGGTCGGCGCGCTCCTCGCATCACTCCGTCCGGGGCGACAGAGGGGCGTAAGCACACACACCCGCAATCCACCCGAACACCACGTCGCCTTCGTCGTTGGGCCGACCACCAGAGCAGGGTTACTTGTCATCAGTGGTCGGCCCGACGGAATACCCCTGAGGAGTAAACCCCTCCCTCCCTCAGGGACGTCGGTAGTCGGATAGTCGTCGTGCAGTCGGCCTCTCGGCGGGTGATGGACTAAATCACCGGTCCAGTCACCCGCAGCCTTGGCTTAAAATACTTCCCGTGGGAATCGAACCTAAGACACATGGCACTTTAGTATTTTAAACACTACGTCATCACCACTCCCTATCTTGCCCGTGGATGTCGTATAAGACGACTATGGGATATAATAGGCACATAACATCTGTAAAAGAGAAGGAAAACTCGATATGAAACCCTATACCAACATGTCTGACCAGCATGGTATAGTAGGTCAAGTTCACTCCCATTGCGTAGGAGGCCCGAGCCCAACAGTGGGACGTATGTGGGCTGCGATGCGATGATGTTACATTTTTCCGTATGGTGACGGAGAAGCATACCATACCCATTTCTTGCACGTTTATGTCGTAAAAAATGACTGAGGGATTATAATATGCAGATAACATCTATGCAAGAAAAGATAACTCAAAATGACAACCCTTCTGACTAGCGTGGTATGGTAGCTCAATTTCTTTTCCATAGTGGAGGAAGCGTGAGCCCAATAGTGGGCTCCGGTGGTCGGTCCAATGACGAAGGCGACGTGGTGTTCGGGTGAGTTGCGAGTGTTGCGTGCTTAAGCCCCTCTATCGCCCCGGACAGAGTGGTGCGGAGGCGCGCCGACCGCAGCCCACCCCAAAAAAAAAAAGCCCAATAGTGGGACACTGGTGAGACGTGTTGGAATAGGATTTTGTTTCGAGTTTTCCTTCTATGTCACAGATGTTACATGCTTATATCCCTTAGTCGTCTTTTACGACACCCACGGGTAAGAGAGGTCACCACACGAGAAGTTTGTATTAATTACTAATATAAACTAATATTATAAAGAGGAAAAGTTTTTGTGTATATGTTTATAATGAATAAACTCAAAAAATACTGTGCCGATTTCAAAAATTATTTCACCAATGGAAAGCTATAATATCAGGGAGTAATATAGGATAGATTTTATCCTGGTATTCTCATGGGAACGGGAACTGCGCGGGTAAGACAACTGAAACCGAAGCGAAGCGAGGGCGGGTTGCTAGTTTCAAATAAAATAAGAAGACGAAAATACCACTTACCTACATACAGATGCAAAATTGCTGACTTATAAAAAAACTAATGGTTTCTCCACGACCTCGCAGCCCGACCGTCAGATGCACGGAAGTCCTAACTCTAAATGAAATTAAGTTAATTTATTCCAAGTTTTATTACAACTATAAACTTTATTGCGAATTAAAATTAGCCACGTTATTAAAAAAAAAACTTTTATTGCTTTTTAAATATAATATTAACGACAAATATATTAAAGGGATTTTAAATTTTATGATAATTATTATAATATTTCATTATATTTAAATTAAAAAAATATGCTTTTAATTTCTACGTGGTTACATGTGGATTCATCATCATCATCTTGCTCTTATCCCAATTACTTGGGGTCGACGCAATATGTCATCTGTTTTGACATATTGCAAAAAGTTTCGGCAATGACTTTTATGACCGGCCGCCTGCCTGACGTCAACCCTCCTTGGGAATGTAATGGTTGACCCAAATGGTACCAGATGGAGTTGGTCCGGGTCAATCTAGGGCTCTTAGTCGTCTTTTACGACACCCACGAGCAAAGCAAGGGTTGGTAGTATTCGAAGCCGCTACCACACAGCACTACATGTGGATTAGTATATTAAAAAAAATGTTTTATACGGTGAATGATAGTTTATAAAAAAGTACAATTTATTTTCAAAAAGCATATGCCTGCGGTTTCAACGACGTAGTTCCCGTTTCCGGGGGAATACCGAGATTAAATATAGCCTATGTTGCTCTTTACATAAACACCTACCCGATAGTAAAATATTATCAAAATCTATCCAGCTATTTTGAAGATTATCCAGAATAAACGGAAACATAAAAAAAATAATTGAATTTTAGGCATAGGTATCGTGCAAATAACCGTGTGAGAATGAAAAAAGTGTATTATTTTGACATTACAAACAGACACTTCACTTTTATTTATTTGTATTTATCACAGCTCATATACGTCCCACTGCTGGGCTCGAGTCTCGTCCATAAAAGAAGAGAAATTGACCTTAATATACCATACTGGTCAGACAGATTGGTATAGAGTTTTGTTTCGAGTTTACCATCTCTTGCATAGATGTTATATGCGGATTATCGTTATATCGTTTTTTACGACATCCACGGGCAAGATAGAGGGTGGTAAATTGTATTCTTACTCCGTCACCACACGGATTTTAATAGACGAGTGTAAAAATAAATTACAAAATTTATTAGGATCCATCTTGGGAATGTAATTGTTGTTCTTATGAAGTTTACTCAGCTTGATATAAAGCTCATAGTTAGATAACTATGAGCTAGATATATGATACCCAATAGCAGTATAATTTTTATAAATAAAACTATTTTTTACGGATTTTATCGCCTTTGTATTTGATTTTTGACTGCCCGACGTTTTTTTTCTTTGACATTTTATTGAGAAGTACAAACTAAGAAGCCGGATAGTCGGCACATCTCTAATTTTTTCATATAGAATCATTTTGTACTGGTAATAAATTTGTATCAAAATATGGTTCAAAATTTAATAACTAATTCTGTAGGGGGTAGATATATTTTATATCTCTGTGATATCGATGACTTGTTGGACGTGAGACATCTTAGTCCGCCGGTGACCATGAAACTCTGTAAAGTACACGAAACGTCGAGCAATCAAAAATTAAATACGAATGCGATAAAAAATAATTTTATTTATAATGTGTAATACTCGCGTAAAAATCAGAAATCAATACAATTGTTGGTAGTATAGGCTAGGTTAGGTAACTAGGTAGAGTTAGGCTAGATAACTAGGTAACCGCCATCACACAGCATAATTACTAGGTATTATTATCTATCAATATAATATGGTAATTAAAATTTCAAGTACTTTCATAACTTCAGAACAATTTTGTATTATATTTTCATAAAACCCATATTACGTAATTAGCATAGGTAAGTACAATGACCGCTAAATTATGCAAAACGCACGCATAATTTCAAATGATAAGATATATTATAAAATTCCCAAAATATATTGCCAAAAATATAACAATAAATTATATTTAATACGATATTAACGTCTACAAATATGTCGGCTTAATGTAATTTATCAATTTAAACATTGTTTATAAAAACTATTCACACTAGCTATAACCGCTATTTAGCTATTTTAATTGCTATTATTATGATTTGATCTTTATCGCTGTTATATACAAAGCGCTTAATTGTTTAAATGTTACTTTTGTTACGTATTTAGTGCAAAATTTTGCATAATCAACTGTGTGTATGATATAATTGTATTATTTAAATTCACAAACAATATTATCTGTTAAAGAAATAATTGATTGAATTAAGCGTTACATGGCAGAAATAAATTACTATTTCAAAGAGAAAAGTAAGGGTGTAACCGACATAGCCCGCAGAATTAGCACGTTGAAATGGCAATGGGTAAGTCACATTACTCATCGAACCGACAACCATTGCGGAGAAGGAAAACTGTAACCAAACCCTATACCAACACGTCTGACCAGTAGTATAGTAAGGTCAGCTTCCCTCCTATTATGAAAGAGGCTCGAGCTCAACAGTGGGACGTATATGAGCTGAAATGATGATGAACGATTATGATGAAGTACAAGAGAAAGAAAACTAGAAACAAAACCCTCTCTAAACCCTCTGTTCCGCTTCATATGCTTTTTATTTCATAATTTTCCTCTACTATAAGGTAGCGTAGCGTTATACTTTATAGCGTATGCTATTTCTCAATAAATAACTAATATAACACGATTATAAATCATATTTTAATCATTATAATATATATTTGATTATAATGAATGAATTTCATTAGCGCATTTGAATAAAATAGAATTATTCACGTATTTATTTAGTAAATATAACAATTTTTTTTTCAGTGTATCGAAACTTATACTCACGAACTCCTATCCCACTGCTGGGCACCAGCCTCCTCCCCAAAAGGAAAATTTTAGTGTTACTCCTTTGCCCAGCAAACAGTTAAAGTTTTATCACACTTGAAAACTCAGTATACCTACGAAAAATCTTTTGGTGTTCCGTCGTCTTCTTCGCCTGTAATGATGGCTACGCTAATTATTCATCCCTCAATCCCCTGATAAATTGACTGCTATATCTAATTTGGGAATCTTAGCACTGCTTTAGATAGAGATGCGCGAAATATACGCAATGTCGTCTCGGACCTTCTGCTAGGTTACAAATCTACCCTGGGTTTAGGCCAATTATTACTTATCCTAAGCAACTTTACCTTCAACAGTGGTCTTTAAAACACTAATCTATACTAATATATAAAGCTGAAGAGTTTGTTTGTTTGAACGCGCTAATCTCAGAAACTACTGGTCCGATTTGAAAAATTATTTTAGTGCTAGATAGCCCATTTATCGAGGAAGGCTATAGGCTATATATCATTACGCTAAGACCAACAGGAGCGGAGCACCGATGAAGATTATTTTAAAATCGATTTTTTTTCCTTTTGACAGCTTCTATTGCGTATATGGCAAAATTTTGGCAAAAATGTGTGACAGATAATTAAAAAATATTTTCACCTAAAGTTTCATAAAGTCTTAGATTAAAGTTAGCTTTAGTCCAAAGTATCTATACCACGCGGACGAAGTCGTGAGCAGAAGCTAGTTACTAGATAAAATCATCAAAAATTGTTATAGTATTCTAATGTTTCATAATTAAGATTATTTTGTTTCTTCATCATCAAAGCTCACATATGTCCCACTATTGGGCTTGTGCCTCCTCCATATTGGGAAGGAAATTGACCTATTACACCACGCTGGTCAGGCGGATTGAATTAGAGTTTTATTTCAAGTTTTCCCTCTCTTGCATTATTGTTATATGCATAAGATATCCCTTAGTCATCTTTTACGACACCCACGGGCAAGAGAGGGTGTGGAGTTGGGCGATGGGTTGTTTGTTACTAAATGAAAGTCTCGCATGGGAATCGAACGTTAACTCGGCCACGGTGCAATGACCATGTGTTACCGTTGTGGCAACTTATCGTGATGCCTTCAACGTAACTCATTGATAATATCTAAGTTTTATAACTGTACCTTTATTAATCAGCAGTTTTTATTATTTGCCCATAAAAATCGTTTTACCTCATGTGGTCTTAGTAAGTATATCTATGATTTCTTGCATTGCAATCTGGCATAAGAACGTCACCAAAAATTTAACGCACAATTTTTTTACGGATTCCACTGTATATTTGTAACTACTTGTATTTCTTACTTTTCTTGACGTTTCGAACCCTTTTCAGCCTTCATGATCACTGAAGACTTCAGGTGTCATTCCAACAAGTCATCGTTATTACAGACATACACAGATTTGCGCCTTTTTCCCATAGGGGTAGCTTTTGTAATACTAGGGGAATAGCAACGAATCTGCCTACCCTGAAGAAAGTGCTTTTCTTAAACCTCGTTTAAAGAAGGACATGTCATAGCACTTGGGAAACACAGCAACAGGTAGTTCATTTCAGATTCTGCTCATTTTTCACAATCTATTAAAGTCTACTAAAGATAGGCTTTCCCAAAAAAGTACTGCTGTCGGATCTCCTACTGTTCTCTCAGCTGATTTTTATAACTTACTAGGAGGGATTATCTTAATCCTATAAATTATCACATGGCGAATATAGTAGTCATCATCATCATCACATTCCACAGTTAAGCTCGAGACTCCTCCACATCGGAAACGAAATTGACTTCTTACACCACGTTGGTCAAACATATTAGTTTAAGGTTTTATTACGAGTTACCTAACTCTGGTATTATCTGCATTTTATATCCCACATTCATTCTTTACGACACCCACATCTAAGCTAGAGGTTGGCGAATTGTATTCTAACTCTGAAATCAGACGAACATTAAAAATAATACCTACATATTTATATTTTAAATAATATTTATAAAAATAACAGTAAAATATTTTGCAGAATACATCAATTAAAATAACAGTTAAGTTTCGAGAATTCATTTAAATAAATTTTATCTCGCTGAAATCTTTCAGCTTGAAGGGTTCCTCGCGTGATATTTAAAGCGATTATTAGTTGTATGATTATACTATAAATTATAATTTATAAGTGCATTCTGATGCTTAACGAGGATTTAAGATATCATTTAATATAAATTAATTTATAATAAGTTTGCGAACAAAATGGCGGGTAATTACATATTTTTGTTGAATATTCGTGTTTGACCTTTATCTCCGCACGTACCCGTCCCCCTGCGGACCTTGAGCCTCCATCCCATTAAGAGGGCAATAGACCTACTATACCATGCTGGTCAGAAATGTTGGTTTCATTTCAAATTTTCCTTCTCTTGCATAGATGTTATATCCATATAATATCCCCTAATTGTCAGGTGGTGGTGAATTGTAGTCTTACTCTGTCACTACACGGAACAACCTTATTCATTTTACTTTTGTTATATCTTTTTCAAATTTATAATTATCATTGCTATCATCATTCTGATATTATTACAATTACTTAGGGTCGACGAATTTATTCTTCTTTCATTGCGTATATTGCATACAGTTCTGGAAGTAGTTTTTTCTGATTTCCAATGGTGTCATACGAACAAGCAGCCGATGGTAAGTGGTACTGCCGCACATGGCCCTTTGCAATACCAGGGGCACAGCTAGGCCTTTGCCTGCTGTGAGATGAAATGAAAAAAATGAAAATGCTCTTCTTAAGCTTGGTTTAAAAAATGATATGTCATAGTGCCCGGGAATATAATACCAGGGAGTTCATTCCAGAGTCTGCATGTTCGTAGGAAAAATGATTATTGAAAAATTTATAACCGGCCACCTGCCAGACGTCAATTCATCTTGGCAATGTAATTTTTGACCAAACGGCATCAGATGAACTTTATCCAGGTCGAAGTAAAGCTCTTCATCATCATCGCAGCCCACATACGTCCCACTGTTGGGCTCAGGCTTCCTCCACAATGGGAGGGAATTTCACCTACTAACACTATGCTGGTCAGACATGTTGGTATAAGGTTTCAGTTCGAGTTTTCCTTCTATTACACAGATGTTATGTGATTATTATATCCCATAGTCGTCTTTTATGACATCCACGGGTAAGTAAAGATCTTAGTTGTATTTTATTACACTCGAGAACAATATAAGGGTTGATAATATTCGTAGCCGCTACTACTTCTATTTGGTAACGTAGTAAGAATACAATTGACCACCCCCTATCTTGCCTGTGGATGTCGTAAAAAATGACTAAGGGATATAATACGCATTTAACATCTGTGCAAGAGATAGAGAATTCTGAAAGAAATTTTATGCCAATATGTCTCACTGGCATGGTATAGTTGGTCTATTTCCCTCCTAATGGGAAGGAAACTGAAGGCCAATAGAGGGGCGGGCATGAGCTGAGACGAAGTGAAACTTGAAATAAAACCAACATATTTAACCAGCATGGTTTAGTCACACTCTCTCTCCTATTTTAGGAGGATCGAGCCCAGCCGTGGGACATGTAAGAGTGGTAGGACCACACTATCGACAGTTATGTCTACAGCCGCGGGCCGGTCCGTCCGCGGTAGTACCATACTCTCGCAGAAAATCGACGTCTGAGTAGTAGCAATTAATTACTGCGCTTCGTTCGGTGAGCGAGAGAGCCGGAAGCCCAACTTTCTGAGGGTGTTTGTGTGTGGAGGATTTTGGTGGTGCCCTTGGTGCCGAGCCTCAATGCACGCATTCACACTCCCTTCACTTTCTTCGCGGTAGGCAGCGACCCTGTAAAGGTCCATGAGCGGCAGCAACACTTACCATCAGGTGTACTGTTTGCTCGTTTGCCACAGTTTGCAATAAAAAAAATGTAAAGCTGAGATGACGAGACGGCTACACGGCAAATAAACTGTAATAAATACAGCCGTCTAATCTAATCAAATATTATGACTATATTTACATTAAAATAAAATCAAAACAATAAATAAATTAATTTAACAGCAAGTGTGGTCGCTTGCGTACAATCACTCATATAGTTGCTTAAGAAAACTAGTTCTCATATACGTAGTTCTACATATGTGTGAGTTTTAATAGGGTTGCCAAAATTTAATTAATTTGTTCATCATCATCATCATCTCAGCCCATATACGTCCCACTGTTGGGCTCGGGCCTCCTCCATAATGGAAGGGTAATTGACCTACTATACCACGTTGGTCAAACGTGTTGGTATAGGGTTTAATTTCGGCGTAGGCGCGAGTACTTGCGCCTCTTGCCGCCCTAGCCGAGACCGCGGGTGACGTGACCGGGGAATTAGTCCATCACCCACCGAGAGCCTGACCGCGTGAGGAAAGACCGACGTCCTCCCCGAGAGGGGGACGTCGGTCGATGGGAGGGTACCCCAAATAGGGGTATTCCGTCGGGCCGACCACAGATGACAAGTAACCCTGCTCCGGTGGTCGGCCCAACGACGAAAGCGACGTGCACCTGGGTGAGTTGCGGGTATGCGTGCTTACGCCCCTCTGTCGCCCGGACAGAGTGGTGCGAGGAGCGCGCCGACCGCAACCCACCCCCAAAAAAAAATAGGGTTTAATTTCAAGTTTTCCTTCTTTCGCATAGATGTTATATGCGTTTTGTATCCCTTAGTCGTCTCGTACGATCACCCACGGGTAAGATAGGGGGTGGTGAATTCTATTCTTACTCCGTCACCACACGGAACATTGTATTCTTACTCCGTCACCGCACCGATTAATTTGTTCATAATATAAATATTCTTTTTATTATTGTTAGCTTATATAAGTCTTAATGCTGGGGTTGAGCCTTCTATATGGTAGGAGTAAAATCGAGCTAATATAATATGCTACGTTCAGCCGTAGAGAATTGCTACATATTTGCATACACGTATTTTATTGGATATGAGATAGAACATTTTTTTTTCATAAATTAAGTTTTTCCTGATACCCTCAGTATCCATTTCGATCTGGTATTAGATTAAATTCATTTAAGATAAAATGTTAGATTGGTATTGTGTAAGAATTCCAATAGGCTCTAATGTAATAACGGATTTCGAATTTGAAGGGCTCCAACCGTATTAAAAAAAAACTGGACGCCCTCTATACCAATAAATAAAATTGGAGTGTCTGTTTGTAATGTCAAAATAATAGGCTTTTTTCATGCTCACACGGTTATGTGCACGACACCTATGCCTAAAATACAGATTAAAAAATTTTTGTCTGTCTGTCTATTTGTTCCGGGTAATCTTCAAAACGACTGGACCGATTTCAAAAATTCTTACACCAATGGAAAGCTATAATATCAGGGAGTAACCTAGGCTCTATTTTATCCAGGTCTTCCCACGGGAACTACGCGGGTAAAACGACTAAAACCGAAGCGAACCGAGGGCGGGTTGCTAGTATAAAATATATACAAAAATGGAAAACTCGAAATAAAGCCCATGTCTGTCCAGCCCTGTCTATCAACATGTCTGTCCAGCATGATATAATAGATCAATTTCCCTCCTATTGTAAAGAGGGCTGAAGCTGAGCATTGGCACGATAGATATATTGTATTTAACATTCATTTCATCATCATTTCAGTTCATATACGTCCCACTGTTAGTTTCTACCCTCCTCCACAATAGGAGGGCAATTGACCTTACTATACCTGACAGATAGGTATAGGGCCTGGTATAGGGTTTTATTTCGAGTTTTCCTTTTCTTGCATAGATGTTATATGCATGTTATATCCCTTAGTAGTCTTTTACGACATCCACGGGTAAGATAGGGAGTGGTGAATTGTATTCTTACTCCGTCACCACACGAAATTGATAATGAAATGATACAGTCACTTAAGTCTTGGTTCTTTTTTTCACGAAATTTTCGTTACCCAAAAAGTTGCCAATCAGAATATGAAAGCCTTAGAATAATAACTTATAGAAGGTAAGTTCGCGCACAAAAAGTGAAGCATTTCAATTGGAGCCTAATGGAGCTTACGCCGGCACCGTTCCGTAATGTACTACACGTACGTACGCAACTCTTTTAAAAGTAAATTGGTAATTATGACGGTTTATGCATTCAAATGGTGTCACAACACATTTGAAAAACATTAAAGGTTTTTAACATTACCTACTTTAAAAAAATATTTCAACGATTTATGTTAATAAAAACAAAATTTGATTTCATAATTTGTATAGTAGTGTGCGTGTGTATGTATATAATCGTCTGCGCGCATGTAGTATTTTTGGATTCATATTTCGATCCTCCGAAGTACCAACACTATCCTTCTATACGTTATTATTCTAAGATGAAAGCCTTCCCAAAAAATTCTAAAGGTCATAATATAAATCATAAAAACATTATCGTATAATTTTTGCCAGCCCTGTTTAATACCGTGTATCTATATTGTTGAAGTTACAAACACATACAAACATCATCGCACACTAATAATCCGTTGATATGCATCGACCTACCAAGTAATTATATGTTTACAAACATACCTATGTATAAACATAGCTTTGTATAGTTTAGTGATGGGGCTTAATTATTATCGACTATATTAAATTCATATTCGTCTCGATTGTGGTCATAAATAATCCGTGCGGTGACGGAGTAAGAATACAATTCATTCCCGTTTTCTTGCCCGTGGGTCTCGTAAAAGACGACCAAGGAAAATTAAATCTTTTACCAACCTATTTGACGAACATAGGTCTAGCAAGGTAAAGTTCCCTCCTATCGTGGAGGAGGCTCGATCCTAGCAGAAGGATGTGTATATAAGCTGAAATAATAATGATGATGAATCCTCTCAATATTAAACTGCTAATTATAGTGATAATGAACAATTTAATACATACCTAACTTAAAAAAAAACAGCGCTACAAATCTTGTGTTCAAATGTAAGACCTCTGAACGTGATTTATTTTTTAACTAAGCCGTTTCTGCAAGTAATATATTTATAGGATGATCAAAAATAATTTATATTAAATTATAAAACCAACTAATAATGCAAATCTAATCAAATAAAGTTCAAAACTATATCGATAGTCGTAAAAATCTATGGTGTCACATCACTATCGCAACGGACAGTTCCCGCACGTAGACAGACAGTGTTATCAGAATAATGACAGATCTCAGCCCGAGACCATACTACGTGAGGCAAAAATACCGCAAGTGGTACTTTTCAGTGACAATTATTCAACTGCAAGCAAAATAAAACTGTATTTTGATGACAATAAGTGCGTATCTTCATGTTCAGTAGGCTGTTTTTAGATTGTGACGTGACGAAATGATGGCGGGAAATCAATTTTTGATTTTGGTATTCGAAACAAAAATAAATTTGATTGTCAGATACGTTTGATGTTTGATTGTTCGTTCGAAAACTGTTTTTTTTCTTTTGCTTTTAATCGGAACGCGTTCAGCCTCAAGTATTTTACATTTTTCTTTGTAAAAAACTTTCTTGAATAAATGCAAATTGGAGAAAATCTTAGATATGTATCGCTCACTTCCTGTATACGAGTCAATCGAGTTAACTGGTTGTAATAATTTTACTAAGACAAGCTACAGAATATGTATTTTGTGGAATTTTATCTTTAGCTTTGAAAACCCGTTGTTAATAAGTTGCAAACTGTAATAACAGATTTCCTTTCCTATTTTTACTTGAAAAATTATACCCTTTGGGAAACATCGTTGAAAAATATTTCTAAGAATCGCATTTTTATAGAAAAATAAAATAAATACGATATTTTGCTGAGTATTAACGTTAAAAAAATCCGTATTTATGTAAAATGGAAAAGGAAGAAGACCAATTAAGTTAGTACTAAAATTACGGCTTTTACTTCTTTAAATGAGTGCTAAATATGTTATGTTATTTATAAGATTTTTTTTTTTAAGAGTATTTACCTGCTAGTATAATAAAATTTAACTATTAACACAAGGAGGTTTAATGTCAGGCGGGTGATTATAAAACTATTGCCAATAACTTTTGTCATGTGTACCATGAAAAAAGTGTACACATTGAGTTGACTCCAAGATTGAGATAAGAGCTGTATGATGATTAATATTCATACTATATTGACTATTGGGTTCAAGCCTCCCTCTCCTCCGGAGAAACTAAACTGCTAGGTGTACCTACATACTGGTCAGATATGTTAGTATGGGGATTTTTCGAGATTTTTCTCTTGTATAAATTTAGTGATTTTTACGATGCCTATGGGCAACGGTCATAAATTTTATTCTTACTCCGTCACCACACGGAAGATACCTATATAAAGCATATTTAGTGAATTTAGTATTTTTAACATATATTGAAGAATAACTATGGCTGGACCAAATCCCACAAGCGGCGCAGATCAAGAATAAACTATTAGAGTAACAATTAATTCCAATTTTATAAGATGAAATTTTCGACGTGGTGACGGATTATGAATACAATTTACCACTCCCTCTCTTACCCGTGGATACCATAAAAGACGACTATGGAATATAATATGCATATAACGTCTATGAAAGTGAAGGAAAGCTCAAAAGAAAACCCTATACTTGTTAGTATGACCAGTGTGGTATCATATTCATTCAGTCTATCGTTCTCCGCTTCTGGACGTAGGCCTCCCTCATATTTCGTCACAAAGTACTGTCCTAGGCCGCTTGCATCCAATATCACCCAGGAACTTTCACCAGGTCATCCGACCACCTAGTAAGGAGGCGTCCTACACTGCGTCGTCTAAGACGTGGTCTCCACTCGAAAACCTTTCTTCCCCAGGGGATGTCGGTTCGTCGAGCGACATGTCTTGCCCTTTGCCACTTCAATGTGCTAATTCTTATTGCTAAGTGAGATACCAGGCCAACATTTCTCCTATTATGGAGGTAATTCGAGCCCAACAGTGGAACCTGTATACTAGTAAGAAATTGTAAAATTACAGAAATTAGCTCGTAAGTACCTTTGTGTCAGAAAAATAAATAAATTATTATTATATTATTAACTTGAAAGATCCACCTTGAGGTTTTTTGCCTTTTACTCAAAACTGGAGGGTGACCGGGCCAAACGGACTTGAAATTCAGATTCAGCGGGTGGAAAAACATGTCGGTGGGTAGGTCCGGTCCAAAGTACATTCCACTTTTATTTTTTTGTGTGCCGGTGTTATGAGTATACCGGAGACGTATAAAAACGTATTTTTTTGTATATGATTTTATTATTACTTTTTGTTATTTAGTATACTGATTTTAATCATAATAATAAAAGAGTAAAGAGTATTGTATAAACTATAGTGTTAAACGAAATATTCTAAACGACTTTCGTTCAATCTTATTCATCATGATTAATAAGTCTAAAGTCTAGATATAAATCAGTGTATACGCTTGAACTACTTTATAGTACGGTTAAGGGGGCGTTGTCGCGTCATAGAAATAGATGGGCGTGGTAAATGTGACGGTGACTTTCTATTTGCAGGGTAATGTTGGCTTTATGTTGTTTTATTATGGTTTTTAAACTATGTGGATTTTTATATAGCAAAGGAAACCTATAAAATTCTGTGGAAACTTTCAGATTGAACTAAAGCGTTGTTTTTTTTTGATAATTAAAATTATGTGCTTACTAAATTGTTTTTTTAATTATACTCATTATCATCACCTCAGCTTATATACTTCCCACTGCTGGGCTCGAGTCCCCTCGGCAATAGGAGGAAAATTAACCACGCTGATCAGAAGTATTGGTATAGAGTTTTATTTCGAATTTTTCTTCTATATACATCATATCTCTTAATGGTCTTTTACGACACCCATTCACACGACCCATATTCCATGTGGTGACGATATAAGAATACAATACACCACCCATTCTTGCCCGTGGATATCGTAAAAGACGACTAAGGGATATAATAGGCAAATAATATCTATACAAGAAAAGGTGTTAGACCAGCTTAGTATAGCAGGACAATTTTTGACTGCTGGATGGCGAAGTGATTAAGAAACCTACCGTGCCAGTGTCTGGGATTCAAATCCCAAGCAGGAAAACACTTTGTCTGAGTTTGGATGTTATTTGTGGCCGTTAATTATATGTTTGTAAATTATTAATTTTATCCGTTAATTATTGTGCTGTGTGGTAGCGGCTTCGAATACTACCAACCCTTGCTTTGCTCGTGGGTGTCGTAAAAGACGACTAAGAGCCCTAGATTGACACGGACCAACTCCATCTGGTACCATTTGGGTCAACGATTACATTCCCAAGGAGGGTTGACGTCAGGCAGGCGGCTGGTCATAAAAGTCATTGTCGAAACTTTTTGCAATATGTCAAAACAGATGACATATTGCGTCGACCCCAAGTAATTGGGATAAGAGCAAGATGATGATGATGATGAATTATATGTTTGTAAAGCACCCCGCAATAAAAGGATTATTTCTTTAGTGCAGGCAGTTGGCTTTTTTTTTATTTTGGGTCACAAAACTGGATAACAATCCACAAAGAAAACTTACATATACTAATTGGTAAAGTGACATATGTTAGATTGTACCCTACTCGATGTGATCACAACATGCGTAGGGCGGTAGCGTTACTACCAAGAAAGAACTATTAAATGATAAAAAAAGCCCTGCAAATTTATGTAGCATAATGCTGAGCTGTTGCCTTTTGGACACTAATATTTGGTATTTTTGTATATTCTATGATTATTTTAATCTTCAATACTTTTTCGTCTTCGTTTTTTTATATCATTTCTGTAATTATATTTCAAATGATTGATTATCTAGTTTATGTAATTAATGAAATAATGATGATTCATGAATTTCTATGTCAGACATGTAACTATAGTGTCCAATAAATCTTATTTTCTTTCTTTCTTTCTTTCCTATTGTGGAGAAGGTTCGAGCTGAAAACGTACGTACGTGCAAGCTCTGCAATGAACTACCTGCTGCTGTGTTACCCGAGCGCTATGACATGTCCTTCTTTAAACGAGGTTTAAGAAGAATATTTCCTTCACGGTAGGCAGCGGCCTGGCTGTGCCCCTGGTATTGCAAAGATCCATGTGCAGCAGTTTCACTTACCATCAGGTGTGCTGCTTGCTCGTTTGCCACCAATGGCAATAAAAAAATGTGGGACTTATGTGAGCCTGAGATGATGATGATGATTCGCATAGAAGGGGGTGATGAATTGTATTCTTACTTTGTAACCATACGGAAAAGTTAATGATAGACTTGTTTTAGATGAAAAATATAGATTATAATAGCAACCCGCCCTCGTTTCGCTTCGGTTTCAGTCGTCTTTCCTGCGTAGTTCTCGTTCCCGTGGGAATACCGGGATAAAATATAGCCTAGGTTACTCCCTGATATTATAGCTTTTCATTGGTGAAATATTTTTGAAGAATAAACGTGTGAGCATGAAAAAAGCCTATTATTTTGACATTACAGACACTCCAATTTTATTTATTGGTATAGATAATTTAGTAAGTAGTAGTAGCAATTTGTTACTGCGTTTCATTCGGTGAGCGAGAGAGGTGGAAGCCCAATTTTCTGAGGGTGTTTGTGTGTGTGGTGGGTTTTTGTGATGCCTTTAGTTTCACTGAACCTCAATGCACGCATTCACACTCTCTTCACTTTCTTCGCGGTAGGCAGCGGCCTAGCAAAGCTCCATGAGCGGCAGCAACACTAACTATCAGGTGTACTGTTTGTTGGTTTGTCAAAAAAAAAAAAAAAATCGTGAATAATGATTCAAAACGGCTAGAGAAATCGAATCAGAAAAACTCAAAAACCTACCAATTGTATTAAAATTTCACACGCTATAAGTACACACTTAAAAACAAATCACACATTTGACATGACAAATATAAAAAAAAAAAAATATTGTCGCCACGAATTCTCACGGCACAGACATCCGAAAACCTGCAATTGGAACTAATTTGAAAATAATTATTTGAGCACTTCCGCTCGCAAGAAAAACTTACAATTACGGACTTGCGTGTCTCTTTGAAACAATGCGAAGAAAAATAGAGAAAAAAAAAACAGCTTTAAAACATATTATTTTGACATACTAACAAAAATATATACCCCATAATACAATGTAGTAAATATCAAAATCCCATGGCCTTATATTTACGGATTACACTATGTAAAGTTGTTTTAACTGTGAATGCTCTTAGTATTGTCAAAAATAGCTAATTACATGCGTTTTCATTTTGTGATTGATGTGAATTTTTGTAGTTTATAACTGTCATTGCTATGCTTCGTAGATACAAAAGTTTAAATGTGCCAATCGATTGAAAGCACCGGGTTTGATAGTGACATTAAGTTCCTCTGGATTTCTTTTAAACTCACGTCAAATTCCTTCGATGTCAAACTTTACATCCATTCTTACTAAAATTATAAAATTTTTTCATTATTTAATTTATATTTTTTATTAATATATCTATACCAATAAATAAAATTGGAGTGTCTGTTTGTAATGTCAAAATAATAGGCTTTTTTCACGCTCACACGGTTATTTGCACGACACCTATGCCTAAAATAGCAATTAAAAAAATTTTGTCTGTCTGTCTGTCTGTTTGTTCCGGGTAATCTTCAAAACGGCTGGACCGATTTCAAAAATTCTTTCACCAATGGAAAGCTATAATATCAGGGCGTAAACTAGGCTATATTTTATCCCGGTATTCCCACGGGAACGGGAACTACGCGGGTAAAACGACTATAACCTATAACCGAAGCGAAGCGAGGGCGGATTGCTAGTATCTAAATAAATTCGACAAAAATACAACAAAAATATACCAACCAGATATTAATGAAATAAAATAAATAACCTATTTATTCAATAACCAGAAACAATCTAGTTTAACCTAATATGGTCTCAGCTTATGAAATCCCCACTGCTAGTCTCGAGTTTCATCCCCAATAGGAGAAATATTTAGCTACTATACCGTGCTGTCAGACATGTTGGTATATTTATATAATACTAGCAATCCGCCCTCGCTTCGCTTCGGTTATAGGTTATAGTCGTTTTACCCGCGTAGTTCCCGTTCCCGTGGAAATACCGGGATAAAATATAGCTTAGTTTACGCCCTAATATTATAGCTTTCCATTAGTGAAAGAATTTTTGAAATCGGTCCAGCCGTTTTGAAGATTACCCGGAACAAACAGACAGACAGACAGACAGACAAAAATTTTTTAACTGCTATTTTAGGCATAGGTGTCGTGCAAATAACCGTGTGAGCATGAAAAAAGCGTATTATTTTGACATTACAAACAGACACTCCAATTTTATTTATTGGTATAGATTAAATGCATATGGATATAATAAGTGAAGTGGCAATGGGTAGGCCACATCGCTCGACGAACCGACAACCGCTGGGGAAGAAAGGTTCTTGAGTGGCGACCACGTATCGGACGACGCAGTGTAGGACGCCCCCCCACTAGGTGGACCGATGACCTAGTGAAAGTAGAAGGCAATGTGCTGAAATGATGATGAATAATGATGATGATGGATATAATATGCATTTGCATCATGCTTAGTCGTCTTTTATGACATCGAGACATCGAGATCTTTTACGAGAAAGATAGGGAGTGGTGAATTTTATTCTTACTCCTTCACCACACGAAATAACCTAATATCCTTATAACTAATAACAAATGTTATATTTTAGTTCTTAAAATTATAAATAAGGTTCTCCCCTTCCTTCTCGAGTAAAGGCCTCCAGTTCTAGCCATTTTTCTCTGTTTTCTACTGATGTATACCAGTTTGGAATTATTATTATAATATCATCTGATCAAAGTGCTTTCGATCTACCCATTATTCTTTTCATACATATATTATATCTATAAAAATATAATCCAGACCATTCTAATAATCATTTGATAAAAAAAAATATCCTTTTTGAAATCGAGTGGAAAACACTAAATACAAAATACTAGATACAGATATTTTTAGTAAAATGCAGTTAATTCAAGTGGTGACGCGTTCAAAATACAATGTATTACTCCTATCAATTATCAAGAGAAGGAAAACACGGAAGAAAACCCTATACTAATGTTTAATCAACATGTTACAGTAGGTCAATTTCCCTCCTATTGGGGATGAGGCTGGAGCCCAGTAGTGGGACGTTTATGAACGGAAATGACGTCTTCGACGACCACAAAACCGATTTTATGGTCATTTCATCATCATCATCGCAGCCCACATACGGCCAATGTTGGGCTCAGGCCTCCTCCACAATGAGAGGGAATTTGACCTACTATACCATGCTGGTCAGACATGTTGGTATAGGGTTTTATTTCGAGCTTTCCTTCTCTTGCACAGATGTTATGTGCATATTATATCCTTTAGTGTTCTTTTACGACATCCACGGGCAAGATAGGGAGTGGTGAATTGTATTCTTACTCCGTCACCACACGGATTCAAATAAAAAAATTAAAAAGCTTACTTCATTTTATTTGTACTTAATTTTCAGTGACTTAATTCTATTAATTTGTCAATTTCTGCCCCGATTTTAACCCTCCACCATCTCTTGTTTCAAAATAATGAAGAAACAACCCTATCTCATGTGACGCTAATAATATAGGAGTTATCTAATTAAGTGTTGATTTATGAAATATTTGTTTTAAATTCATTTATTATTATGGTTTTTAGGATTCCGTACCCAAAAGGTAAAAACGGGACCCTATTACTAAGACTTCGCTATCTATCTATCCGTCTGTCTGTCACCAGGCTGTATCTCAAAAACTGCGATAGCTAGATAGTCGAATTTCTTACAAATTATGTATATCTATTGTCGTTATAACAACAAATACTAAAAACAAAATAAAATAGATATTTAAGGGGGGATCCCATACAACAAACGCGAATTTTTTGCCCTTTATATAGATAACTAGCAACCCGCCCTCGCTTCGCTTCGGTTTCAGTCGCTTAAACCCGCGTAGTTCCCGTTCCTGTGGGAATACCGGGATAAAATATAGCCTATGTTACTCCCTGATATTATAGCTTTCCATTGGTCACAGAATTTTTGAAATCGGTTCGATGGTTTAAGCGTGAAAGCGTTACAAACAAACAAACAAACATCCTTACTTTCGCATTTATAATATTAGTATGGATAATACGGCACCCTACGTGCGCAACTCAGACTCGCACTTTGCCGGTTTCTATTTTTTTTTTCAGTTATTTAAGTAGTAGATAAAGTGAAGAAGGGTTGGTGACACTTTGTGCTATTAATCCTAAACTTACGAGACTAAAGCATTATTTGCACCGATAACGTAGTGGTTAAGAGTGTCTGTGTTATGAGTTCGGCTTCTATGCAGGACAATATTTTGCGGTCGGGCCGACTACTGACGACAAGTCACCCTGCTCCGGTGGTCGGCTCAACGACGAAGGCGACGTGTGACGGGTGGGTTACGGGTGTGCGTGCTTACGCCCCTCTGTCGCCCCGGACAGAGTCGAGCAAGGAATGCGCCGACCATAACCCATCCCCCCAAAAAAAAGACAATATTTTGCGCAATATATGAAGTCCCCTATAATATCCATACTAATATTATAAATAAGAAAGTAAGGATGTTTGTTTGTTTGTTTGTAACGCTTTCACGCTTAAACCACCGAACCGATTTCAAAAATTCTTTCACCAATGGAAAGCTATAATATCAGGGAGTAACATAGGCTATATTTTATCCCGGTATTCTCACAGAAACGGGAACTACGCGGGTTTAAGCGACTGAAACCGAAGCGAAGCGAGGGCGGGTTGCTAGTAAGCTATGTTTCCTTAGTACACGTTATTGTTTTATATTAAAAAAAATACTGTGAGAATAAAAAAAATTGAGCTCAAAAAAGTAAAGTCTATTTTAAATAATACTATACTTCTTAGGTGGACTGACGACATTCTCAAAGTCGCAGGGAACCGTTGGATGCAAGTGGCGCAGGACCGTTCCGAGTGGCATTCTCGTGGGGAGGCCTATGTCCAGCAGTGGACGTCTGTAGGCTGATGGATGCATGGATACCTCTTAGTTGTCTTTTTACGACACCCTCGGGCGACATAGAGAGTAGTGAATTGTATTCTTACTCCGTCACCACACGGATACAAGACGGATACAGATACAGTATGCAGATAACGTCGATACAAGATAAGGAAAACTCCAAATAAAACTCTACACCAACACGTTTAACCAGAGTATTATAGTAGATCAATTTCCCTCTCAAATTGGAGAAGGCCCGAGCCCACCAGTGGGACGTTTATAAGCTGAAATGATTATGATGATTCAATAAATTAACTTCGATCAGTCCTCTATTAGCCATTTTGACCTCATCATTACGCCTGATTAATGGTGGGCTTCACTAATTTTTATTCATTTTAAGCTTAGAATAATAACGTATCGAAGGGAAGTCCGCACACAAAAAGTGAAGCATTTCAATTGGAGCCTAATGGAGCTTACGCCGGAACCGTTCCGTAATGTACAAGATCACTGTACTGCACGTATGTACGTACGCAACTCTTAAACAATAAATAGGTAATTATGACGATTTGTGCATTCAAATGGTGTCACAACACATTTGAAATTATTATAAATTTATATTATTATAAATTATTTGTAAAATTATTTGAAATTATTATACATTTAAAAAGGTTATTAACATTAATTTTAAAAGTATTTCGACGATTTATGTTAATAAAAACAAAATTTGATTTCATTATTTGTATATTATTTCATTATTTGTATAGTGGTGTGCGTGTAAATGCGTGTAATCGTCTGCGCGCATGTAGTATTTTGAGATTCATATTTCGAACGTTCGAAGTACCGACACTATCCTTCTATACGTCTTCTAAGATTTTATGTTTCGTTTTGTAAAATTTTAAATGGCTGTTATTCTAAAAGTATTTTATAAACATTAATTCATCATCACAGCTTATATACGTCCCACTGCTGGACTCGAGCCTCCTCCATAATAGGAGGGAAATTGACCTTACTATACCACGCTGGTCATGTTGGTATAGGGTTTTGTTTCGAGTTTGCCATCTTTTATATAGGTGCTACATGCGTAATATATCCCGTCGTCTTTTACGCCACCCATGGATGACCTCAAGGTTAAATAAAAATTTAACTCCACAATAAATAGTTGATTAATCAAAACGTAAGCCAATTAAGTAATAACAAGAATTGTTGCAAATATAATACGATCCCTAATTGTAATTGGTTTGTGGCGAGAGATTTTGACAACCCTATCAGGGGCGTTGCCATGGTGACCGTCAAGATAATTTCAAACATATGTCTTTGATTTTGCTTTGAAATTGGATCGTAATTTTCGCACAGATTTTATTCAAAAAGTAAAGTAAAGATCTCATTTTCTTGGTAAATATAAATAAAGAATCTTAGAATAATTATGTATAAAAGGTAAGTTCGCGCACAAAAAGTGAAGTATTTCAATTGGAGCCTAATTTAAGAGTGGTAGGACCACACTGTCGACAGTTATCTGTCTACAGCCGCGGGCCGGTCCGTCCGGGGTAGTACCACACTGAGCAGAAAATCGACGTCTGAGTAGTAGCAATTTTTTCAGCCCAACTTTCTGAGGGTGTTTGCGTGGGGTGGGTTTTGGTGATGCCTTTGCTATCACCAAACCTCCTTTAACGCATTCATACTCCCTTCACTTTCTTCACGGTGGGCAGCGACCCTGTAGGGGTCCATGAGCGGCAGCAACACTTACCATCGGGTGTACTGTTTGCTCGTTTGCCACCGTTTGCATTACCAAAAAAGAAAAAGGGCGCTTACGCCGAACCGTTCCGTAATGTGCAAGGTCACTGTACTGCACGTACGTACGCAATTCTTAAAAAATAAATATGTAATTACTACAGTTTGTGCATTCAACTAGTGTCACAACACATTTGAAAAACATAAAAAGTATATTAGAATTTTAAAAGTATTTCGACGATTTATGTTAATAAAAACAAAATTTGATTTCATTATTTGTATAGTGGTGTGCGTGTGTACGTGTGAGTTATGAGCGGTGGCAGCAGAAGATGCAAAAAAAACCCGATGTAGTATAACGAATTTAATATAAACTTAAAGTTATATAATTAATATTATAATTTACTTCTAAGGGTGACTATAACGATCGGCGATCGATCGAAAAGTGACGAGCGTTCCCATCAGAATTTGTCAATTCGTGAGTCGTCTACGCCAGGTGTTCTTGAGTCATCTTTCTCTGTAGCCACCCATGTTGAGTGTCGCAATTGATGTCGCTGGTGTTGAGACAACGCGATGAACTAGCGATGTCCCCTGGCTACGTCTGCGTAACATCGCCCCCCGAAGAACAGCGATTATTGGTGACAGATGTCACAAATTGAGCTGGGAGATTATTTAAATTAATTCTTCTTGTAACTGGGATGGCATAGACAGCTTGTTGCTTCATTTGTTCGTCATTCGAGTTTCTTGTCTGGGATCTTATACGATTGAGATGGTATCTTCGGTAAGTCAAACCACTAATGAGTATAGATGCGCCCAACAAGAGTAGATACATTGGTATAGTTGTATGATATAAACTGCTATTAGTCGGTTGAACTGCTGTTTGTAGGAATATCTTCCTGTTACTTGCATGTAAGTGATCCAGATTGATCGAATTGAGTTTAAACGATGGCAGTAATTTTTGTGCTTTTTCTTCAATTCTCGGTACATCTATAAGTTTCAATACTTGACCTTTAAGTCGATCTTTTTCATTGGGGATTCTGAATTCAGGTGTCTCCAGATAACAGTTATTTGGGATTATAACAAGATAGCTGCCTTGGACCATCTTAAAGAGATCTTGACCGCAAGATAGTCTTATCTTCACTAGTTTTAGAAAGCTGATAGTATAATGTCGATCATGGAGTTTTTCGTAAGCTGGTTTCTGTAACGAAAGAATGATGGAATTGCATTCCGGTATTTCATGTTGCTGAGTGATGAGGCTATGGATACAGTCCTGGGTCTTTTGCCTATAAATGTTGCGTATCTCTTCGCATAGATACCCTTTTGTGGACTTCGGGCATTCAGCCTCTATGTACTTGTTGTAATCTTTCAAATGGATTGCAAGGAATTGGGAATATGGGATGAGTATTTCATGATGTTTGTTGGGAACAATGGATATTTTATATAAATCGTAATTATAAGGTAAGATTATTGGGAACTTAAATACTAAGACTATTTCATTATTCACGTAATAAGAACCTAACCTAATTATATCGTAATATTCACGTATGTCTAAATCTAATATTTTATCTTTACCATATATACTAATTAATTTAACGTTTATAGCCTGGATAGAGTTAAAACTAATTGCAGCATGATGAGCTGTCGAAGTTTTAATAAATGCTAAAACGTTCTGCAATTTATCGATCTCTTGAGAAATTATATCTACGTTATTACTAAGAATAAAAATCATTTGTGCTAAATGTGCATATCTAGCCTGGTCGTGATCGCTGCTGTTTCGTGTAAAGTTACATAAGTCATCACTGTACTAAATAAATTTTGGCAGCGTTCATAAAATTCCTGTGGGGTGGAAGACCCTTGAGTTTGTAAGGACAAATCGTTGTATAAGGCTGTCTCGTCTCTATGATCGGCAAAATTATTTATAAGTGCACTACGAATCCCATGCCAACTACCTGGGATACCATTTGAGTTAATTAACCTAGCAGCGGATCCTGTAACTTTATTCAATATGCCATTTATTAACGCTAAGTTGGTAAGTTCGTTGCCTGGTTCCGTTTTTAAATAAGAGAGTATTAATTGATCACATATGGTAATGAAACGGGTTAGAATGTGGGGGTTGCCGTCGAATTCCGGCACCATACGAAGTGACTTATAGATAGTGTCCATCTCGCTGTGATCCATAGTTTCGTCTAGTTTTCTATTACTGTCTACGAGGCTATTCCTATTCGATAAGCTAGGCGACCTCGTACGGTCTTTTATACTTCTTGGGTGAAAAATTTTGAAAGTATTTAATGTAACGCGTAAAAAAAATCAGTTATAATTCACTAGTACTTATTAAACAATTAATTTATATAGTTATAATATATAAGGTGGAATTGGCTTAATTAGGTATAGGATATTACGGGTGAAAATGGGTAAATACTTAGGTAAGATATTAGGATAATTAAGTAAGGACTTGAAAGATTCAAAGTACTTACAACATAGCAGGTTTTGATTGCCGAATCGATGTCTGGATTCACCTCGCTGGTACCACACGTAGATTCTGGATCGCACGGGTCGATATTAGAGCCCTATCTACGATCCTACCAAGACTGCGCCAGTTATGAGCGGTGGCAGCAGAAGATGCAATAAAACTCGATGTAGTATAACGAATTTAATATAAACTTAAAGTTACGTAATTAATATTATAATTTACTTCTAAGGGTGACTATAACGATCAGCGATCGATCGAAAAGTGACGAGCGTTCCCATCAGAATTCGTCAATTCGTGAATCGTCTACGCCAGGTGTTCTTGAGTCATCTTTCTCTGTAGCCACCCATGTTGAGTGTCGCAATTGATGTCGCTGGTGTTGAGACAACGCGATGAACTAGCGATGTCCCCTGACTACGTCTGCGTAACATGTGTAATCGCCTGCGCGCATGTAATATTTTTGGCTTCATGGTTTTGATCGCTTAAGTACCGACACTATCCTTCTATAGTGCATAAAAATAAGCTTTATAGCTTAGAATAATAACTATTCTAAGCTATAAAGCTTATTTTTATGCACTTTCAATATTAGTTCCAAATGCTAGAAGATAAAAAAAGAGCTGTTAACTCATAACATTTAAAGAACGGGAGTGTGCGATATGACCTTCCACTTGGAACGTTGTTCAAGTCAATGTAGGAAGAAGACCCAGGTTATTTGTGTTTTCTATGACTGATACTATTCACCAACCCCTTTCTTGCCCGTGTATGTCGTAAAAGACGACTAAGGGACGACTATGCATATAACATCTATTCAAGACAAGGAAAACTTGAAATAAAACACTCTAGCTTGAAATAAAATACTCTAAAACGTCTGACCAACGTGGTAGGTCAATTTTCCTCCGATTGTGGAGGAGACTCGAGCCCAGCATTGGGATTTATATGAGCTGTTAAGATGAATTGTTTATAAGTTATAATATAATATACTTTCAGAATTATAAGCGTCTAAAGTTTTATAAATGATAATTTATCGAAAAATATGTAATTTTCAATTACCTCCTTTATATTTATACATAATTATTTTCTGCAAAAAAGAAACCTTCAATAAGGTAGACAATGTATATAAATTTTTAGGTTTTTGTTGATTTTTCATCGCTTGTCCGATTTCGATAAAATTTTCATGGGACTATTTGGAAAGTATACCCTTTCTAACGAAAAACAGAATCATTAAAATCGGTACATTAACAACGAAGTAATCTGCGAACAAACATAAAAAAAAACATATATACGGTTGAATTGAGAAACCTCCTTCTTTTTTGAAGTCGGTTAATAAAACTAATCTTAAAACGAATAAAAATTAGCGAAGCCCACCATTGATCAGGTGAACATCGATAAAAACATTGATACATCCTCAGCTTAACAATAAAACAGCGTCGGCGTCGATAAAGACATTTCGCGGCTTCTCGACAAGCTTTCACTGTGACAAAAAGTCGCTGCGACTTTTTTGACAGGCGAGACCTTGAAACGGATTCGGTTTTTCGTTGCAAGCTAATTTTTTAAATGTTTAACGATGTTGTTGAAGGAATTGACCTCAAAAGGTTACCAATAGATTTGAAGGCATTGTTACAAAAACTAGAGCTTTTTGATAAAAGGTATAAAGCTTTCTATAGACCTACTAAAAAAAATAGCGGGAGTACTAAGTACGGATGTTAGAAGTGAAACTTTTTTGGTTTCATGTGTTTTTCATTTTTTTTTTTTTATCAGTATTAAAAAAAAATCACTCGATCTTTCTCACTCGCTTGCTCCCTCCCTTTCCCTTGCTACTCTCGCCCCATGGCTATGCTTCGTGCTATGTTCGCCCTTTCTCACTCTCTCTCAATCGGTCTCAATCACTCTCTCCCTCTTCTTCGACAAAAACGCTGCACATCTTCGTGACGCTAATTTGTGTTTCATCCATAAAAAAATTAACCTCATGCGCGTAAAGAAGTTTCACTTCAAAATGTTTAGTTTTTTTTTTTTTTTTTTAACAAAAATCATAATAACCCTGTCCTAAGGAATACGTGTAGTCACGGAGTAAGAATACATTTTATCACCCACTCTCTTGCGTTTTGGTGTCATAAAAGACGACTAAGGGATACAATATGCATATATGTATAATCTATGTAAGAGAACAAAAACTCGAAACAAAACCCTATATCACCCTGTCTGACCAGCATGTGATAGTAAGGTCAATTTTCCTTCTATAATAGAGGAGGCTCGAGCCCAGTAGTGGGACGTATATGAGCCGAGATGAAATGATTAAGAACAATCCTTAGTGGATTAAAAAAAACACAAAAATTCATAAGAATCACACCCATGACTCGAACGAACGTCCTTCGCAATAGAAAGGCTAACTACGCTAGACTTACTATACCACGCTAGTCAGAAGGGTAGGATATAGGATAGGATAGGTATAGGACTTTATTACGAGCTGTTCTTCTCTTAATCATCATCACAGCTCATGTATAGGGATGTGAAAAAAAAAATCGATTTTTATAATACCTAATCGATTATTTTTTGTAATAATCGATTTTTATAATCGATTATTCAAATAATATCAAAATAATGAAAAATCGATTATTTTTATATTAAAATTAATCGATTATTTCACTGCCAGATTTCCTAAAAAAAAGGTCATCACGATACTGCGTGCGTATTTCATACTATTTTAGAAAATCAAGTTCACATTTCCCAAAAAAAAAAACGGTCATCATAACCGATCGATTATTTATTTTTAATTAATCGATTATTTTATAATCGATTATTTTTTAAGATCAAAAAATCGATTATTTAATTAATCCCACTCACAATAAGTCCCACTGTTCGTTTGGACTCGAGCCTCCTCCATAATAAGAGGGAAATTGACCTATTATGCTGGTCAGAGGTGTTGGTATAGGGTTTTGTTTCGTGTGTCCCTTTTACACCCAAGAGATGGAGTGGTGAATTGTATTCTTACTCCGTCACCACATGGTTAAGAATATGGATATAGGTACTATTTATCTTTGTATTTTTCCACCCTCAGTTTTATTGTATTAATACAGTATCCATTAATAATACATCTTTGTATTACTGAGACCTTTTCAAAATATTTATGAAAAAAAAACCTGTATAATCTTTGAGTATCTTAGAGTCAATTTTATAAGCAATTTTTACGATTTTATGATATGTTGTTATCTACAGCGTGGTAAAGAATTAGTTTGCGACGCCATCCCATTTCTTACCCGCGGTTATTTTAAGGGATTTCTGATGTTTATGCCATCGTATTTATTATCGTGAGGAAAGACCGACCTCCTCCCCGACGGGGGGGACTTCGGTCGATGGGAGGGTACCCCAAATAGGGGGTATTCCGTCGGGCCGACCACTGATGACAAGTAACCCTGCTCTGGTGGTCGGCCCAACGACGAAGGCGACGTGCATCGTGGGTGGGTTGTGGGTGTGCGTGCTTACGCCCTCTGTCACCCCGGGCGGAGTGGTGCGACCGACCGCAACCCACATAAAAAAAAATCGTATTTATTATCACTGCTGATGTATGTCCCTCTATTGAGCTCGAGCCCACAGAGTATTTGACGTACTATAAATACACTGCTCAGACGTGTTGATAAAGGGTTTTATTTTGAGTTTTCTTTCTTTTGCAAAGATGTTATCTATTACACATCTAAAATTTGTGAGAAAAGACCGACGTCCTCCCCGAGGGGGGGGACGTCGGTCGATGGGAGGGTACCCCAATAGGGGGTATTCCGTCGGGCCGACCACTGACGACAAGTTAACGCTGCTCCAGTGGTCGACCCAACGACGAAGGCGACGTGGTTTTCGGGTGGGTCGCGGGAGTTGCGTGCTTAAGCCCCTCTGTCGCCCCGGACGGAGTGGTGCGGAGGCGCGCCGACCACGGCCCACCCACAAAAAAAAAAAAAAAAACACATCTAAAATCTAATTATTTTTATGACTCGCATTTACATCTCATTTATTTACAAATCGTTTAATAGTCGATAGAATCACACTGTTGACAGTTATCTGTTTACAGCCACGGGCTGGTCCATCCAGGGTAGTGCCATACTGAGCAAAAAATCGATGTCTGAGTAGTAACAATTTGTTACAGCGCTTCGTTCGGTGAGCGAGAGGGCCAGGAGCCCAACTTTCTGAGGGTATTTGTATGTGGTAGGTTTTGATGATACCTTTAATATCACCTAACCTTGTGCGCATTCATACTCCCTTTACTTTTCACGGTAATCAGCTGCTTAGCAAAAGGTCTATGAGCGGCAGCACCACTTGTCATCAGGTATACTCGTTTACTCGTTTGACAACGTTTGCAATAAAAATAAATCATTTAAAAATCTATATATAATTGTATTTTTAAATGAGTAGGGGGAAAATTTTAAATAAGTCCCACTTGTATGATCTGTGACGATAAGATATGCATTTGTGCTTTTAATAACTATCAACTTATATAAATATGAAATATAAAAGATAGTTTTTAAATCTAAGAGAAGCCGTTTTAACGTTTTATCTAATCAAATTTGCCGCTAATTTTATTAATTATAATTAGTTTCAATTCCACTGCAAATTATGATATTAAACAAATGATTTAATTTAGAGTTTTTGATATTTTTGCTAACTTTAAAATGCATTCTCTCAACCGTTATATTTAACATTAAGCAAATTTATATTTATGAATTTAAAAGATAAGTATTATTAAAAAAAATCCTATAATATTAAGTGATTGCTAAAAACTTACGCTCTATAAATGCAACCGTTGCCTCCTTATTAATATTAATAAAATTAATTAAACAATAATCCAAATAAACTTTTAATCGTATTCAAAAGCAAAAAAAACTGCACTTATTAAAAATATCGCATAAAACTCTCATAAATTCGTTATTATATAACTATAGTGACGTGCAAGTATCGATAAAAAAGTTATCGAAAAAAAGGCACTATCGATATACCATAAAGCGATTAGCAATGAATAGATGTACTATATCATTGAGCTAGTAAGATGGAGTAGTTATTTATGTTAATTATTTGTCAATGGTCATCGTAAGTTTGTAATGCTATACTTATATGGATACGATTGGATTTTTCTTACGTTTCAATTGGAAATAATTTGTAATTTGTATCAATTTATTTGATATTAATGTCAATAATTATCACGATCTCTGATGTTTACGCGAATATTACATATTTTAAATAAAACTATTTTACGGATTCAATCGCGTTTATATTTGATTTGACTGCACAGATGGCGTAGTGGTTAAGATAGCGATCTACAGCGCCATTGTCGAGGGTTCGAATCCCACGCGGGACAACACTTTGTACGATCCACAAATTATTGTTCTGAGTCTGCATGTAATTTGTGTCCGTTAGTTATATGTTTATAAAGTCCTCCGCAATACAAGGATGATTTCCTTAGCGCAGAGTGTTGTCTTTAAAAAAAATTTGATTGTCCGACGTCTCGAACAAATTACAGTGATCATGGTCACGGGCGGACTCCATGAACGCTGTTAGGTGTAAATAATTTTAAATATTGTTTGAAATCTGAGTAAATGTGAATGCTGTTCTAATATTGCTGTGTATTATCATGTTATTTTTTGATAATTATGCATGGACTGTGATATTATATTTTTATATGGAGATTAATTAAATTTTATAAAATTACTATTTTATAAAATATAAATTAATGAGCATATCCAGATGAAATAATCATATAAATTAATGAGCACATCCTGCCGTTTCATATTTCCACTAGCACGATTTTGAAATGAAACTGTTTTTAGATAATGCTGATTCAGCTACTTTTTTAAACAAAGTAAATTTATTAAAATAATTCATCATCATCATCCAGTTCTTATCACAATTACTTAGGGTCGATGCAGTATGTAGGTACTCTTACATCGTACATAATACTTTTATTATGTAAAAGGCAACTAGGGGTATGCGCCATACCTTTGTATGGCGCATACCCCTAGTTGCCTTTTACAATACCCACAAGTAGAGTAAGGGTTATTAGTATTCATAGATTGAACAAATTTATGCATTTGTATATAAATATAATTATTAATATCAAAAAGAATTTATAAACTACATCATCATTATCATCTCAGCCCATATAAGTCCCACTATTGACCTCGGGCCTCCACCATGGGGGAGGGACATTGACCTACAATAGGCGAGTTGGCATAGGGTTTTATGTAGAGTTTTCATGCACTTGCATAGATTTAATCTGCATATTATATCCTTTAGTCATTTTTTACGACACCCATTGGGAGAGAGAGAATGGGGATACATATTCCTACTCCCTCACCATACGGACAAAATCTACAACAACAAAACAAAATTTTGATTCTTAGTTAAAATACGCAACAGTTATTGTTGCATATATTTTGATCTAATGGCAGAAGTTGCATATTTTGTGTCGCAAATGAAACCCAAAAAGGTCAGTTATAAAAACAGCTAATACTTCACGGTTAACCATCAAACGATTATGCTTCTAGATAAGCAAATGTAGTATATGAATATGGCCACTGCTAGACTCAAGCCTCCTTCAAAATGATAAGGAAGTTGATCTAATATACTCCAATGATCAAATGGGTTGCTTAGGATTTTATTTAGAGTTATCCTTTTCTTGCCTAGATATTATCAACGTATTACATCACTGAGTCGTCTTTTATAACATTTACGGGAAAGGAAGGAGGGTTGGATAGTAATACGCTCTCGTACATCTCCCCATAATTTTCTGTATTAGTACTTGATATCAAAATATTAACGCAAAAGTTATTTTTATAACCTATACACTATTAATTAATATCGATCGAATATTTATTTGCCCTTTTCATTATAAATACTCAAGAAATGTTGTTTTTCAACCTACCAGTCACCGGTTACAGTGTTTTGCAATAATTGAGTGACAAATGAACTACATATTAAAAACTATATTTTTATCGTAAGATACCTTTTTAATATCTAAATAGAATGCTGTTGTTTTTCCTGCGTAAAGCGGTAGGCTCATGCGACCACAACGATTGCCGAAGCGATGAATTTTTACCCAGAAGCCTTAGGAATCTGTAGAGACTGTATAAATTTTACTTTTACAAAATAAGTGCTATATTTTAGCAGACACTTTTACTATATAAATGTAAGCTGTATTTTAGCATTTATGTATTATTTAAAAGTACATATTTATCACTAGAATTGCTGTGGTCTAAATCAGGTATATATTATGTGGTATAATCAGGTTTTCTGTGTGGTGACGGAGTAAGAATACAAATCACCACTCCCTATCTTGCCCGTGGATGTCGTAAAAGACGACTAAGGGATATAACATCTATGCAAGAGAAGGAAAGCTCGAAATAAAATCCTATATCAACATGTCTGACCAGCATGGTATAGTAGGTCAAATTCCCTCCCATTGTGGAGTAGGCCCGAGCCCAACAGTGGGACGTATGTGAGCTGCGATGATGATGATGATGAAATCAGGTATCCCCTAAACTTAGTGCCATACAAATATTATATAGATCAGTAAAAATTAAAGCTTTATGATATATGACTCTCATTGATTTGAGTATAAAATACTAATCTATAGATTATGTGCCCTATTGAATTCAAAACATACAGTGTCGATCATAGTCTATCTCTTGCTTAGGATAGTTTTTCATGATTTGCTTTGTGTGTGTGTGTGTGTGTGTGTGTTATATGCTTCAGTTGTAGCCTGAAAATACATGTTAATTACTTAGATTTTATTTATAGTAATCCTGTATCACCGGCCTCATCGTCATTTCGGCTAATATAATGTTGGACTCCAGCTCAACCATAGGAAGGGAATTAATCGGGTCTGGCGTATTGGTATTCCAGTTTTTCTTCTCTTGCATAGATGTTAATTATGCAAATTTAATCCCTTAGTCGTTTATACCCATGGGCTAAAGAGGAGGTGGTGAATTGTATTCTTACCTCATCATCATACGAAAATCCTGTATAAAACACCGTAATTATGTTATAGGAACTTTTCCTAGACAAATAATTTATAAATGACAGCAGATAAGTGTAAACCACAATTTAATTCCGTTGTAATATGCAAAAAAGATAGTTACATATTCTACTGATCTGTTTCATGTTGAATTAATACTATATTATAAAAAGATATTAAAAGTAAGAACATAATGACTAATAATTATACAATAAAATGTAATTTCATTTAAATGAAGACATGTACAGTAAAAAAGATACTTATTTAATATTCCATGCGGTCTTCTATCGGCGCGAGTTATAATGCTAAATATCGATATGTTAAAATGCATTGGACATCACTAATTTATTGAATTACAAGTTAAATGAAAGGGTGTCGACATTAGCACCTGTTCGTTTTAAATATATATAATTTGAACTTTATTTCTGTATTAATAAAATTAATTTTAACTTGAATTGAAGTGGATATTTTTATTTTATATATACATCCATTATTAGTTTAATATAAGGTCATTACATATAAAAGCAGTTCGAAGTACATTAAAAATATGTATGTTCTTAGATAACAGTGGTGACGGAATAAGAATACAATTCCCCACTCCCTATCTTGCCCGTGGATGTCGTAAAAGATGATTAAGGGATATAATGTCCATATCACAGCTATTCAAGTGAAGGAAACTCGCAACAAAATCCTATACCAACCTGTCTGACCAGCATGTATATTAAGGTCCATGACTATCCTATTGTGGAGGAGGCTTGAGCCTAGCAGAGGGACGTATATGAGTCGAAATGATGATGATAAGAACATAACATTATATTCATCATCGTCATCGCATATCAGCGCACATAAGTTCACCATTGGGCTCGAGCCTCCTTTACAATAGGAAAAAAAATTATATAATATACACACTAATCAGATGCGCTGGCATAGAGTTTTATGTCGAGTTGTAATTCTCTTTCATAGACGAAGGAGTTGTGAATTATTTACTCACTCCATCACACAGGTTTTTAAAATAATTTTTCATATTATTTCATCATCTTCGTTTCAGCGTTCATACGTACCAATGGCCTCGAACCTCCTCCATAATGACAGGGAAACTGACTTACGCTGGTCAGAGGTGTTGATCGTATATCAGTTAATTTTAAAATTGTTAACTTTTCTTGTATAAATGTTATCTGCATATCCCTTTGTGGTCTTTTAAGACACCCATAGGTAAGAGAGAGGGTCGTAAATTATATTACTCCGCTACCACACGGATTTTTTAATTAAACTAAATATTTCTCAATCTCGCAAAAATGATTAAACTGTAAAGTGAATTTTCATTTTAACTTAATGATTCAACATATTTTTTAAATTATGACTGCTAATGTCTACGCGAGTATTACACATTATAAATAAAAATATTTTTACGGATTTTATCGCGTTTGTATTTGATTTTTGAATACCCGTCGACGACAGTTGGCCCGTGACCATGAACGCTGAAAATTTAAAAGTGCTACATATAATTGTTTCAATTTTCAGCGTTCATGGTCACGGGTTCACCAATTAAAAATCAAATACAAATGCGATAAAATCCATAAAAATAGTTTTATTTATAGTATTTATAATAAAACAGAGTTTCCTTTTTTTTTTACAAGCACCATGTTACAGGCACTTTTTATCTGACATTTGAATATCCTATCTAGGCATTAATGATGCTTATTTTAACATATAATTTTAAATCATTCTTGATTATGTTGAGTGCTAATTTAACGCGCCATTAACTAATGAAAATATAGTTTTACATGATTATTAATTCATGCATATTAATTAGTGATAGAATGCAGATATTGTATACATTTTTTTTTAAAACAACTACCTACCTTAAGGAAATCATTCTTGTATTACTGACTTTACAAACATAATTAACGAACACAAATTACAATTAATCTCACAAAGTATGTTGACGGCTTAGAATAATAACGTATAAAAGGATAGTGTCGGTACTTCGAGCGATCGAAAACATGAAGCTAAAAATACTACATGCGCGCAGGCGATTACACACGTACACACGCACACCACTGTACAAATTATAAAATCAAATTTTGTTCTTATTGACATAAATCGTCGAAATACTTTTAAAAGTAATGTTAAAAACCCTTTTGTTTTTCAAATGTATTGTGACACCATTTGAATGCACAAACCGTCATAATTACTTATTTATTTTTTAAAAGTTGCGTACGTACGTGCAGTACAGTGACCTTTTACACTACGGAACGGTTCCAGCGTAAGCTCCATTAGGCTCCAATTGAAATGCTTCACTTTTTGTGCGCGAACTTACCTTCTATACGTTATTATTCTAAGGTTGACGGTGAAGAATTCAATTCATCATTCCCTTTTTTACCCGTGGGTGTCGTAAAATTTAACCAATAGAGATGATATGCAGATAACATCTGTGCAAAAGATAGAAAATTCGAAATTAAATCCTCAACCAACTTTAATAGGTCTCGTTGTATCTCAGCCCCAATAAATCCCACTGTTGGCGTTGATGGTGTACTATATTCCTATTTCGTCAATAATAGTAATACAATTCCCCACCCCCACTCTTGTCCGTGTGTCGTAAAAGACGACTAAGGGATTAAATATGCATAGAGTAGAAATACTCGGAATAGATAGTGGTAGGACCACACTGTCGACAGTTATCTGTTTACAGCCGCGGGCCGGTCCGTCCGGGGTAGTACCACGCTCTCGCAGAAAATCGACGTCTGAGTAGTAGCAATTTGTTACTGCGCTTTGTTCGGTGAGCGAGTGAGCCGGAAGCCCAACTTTCTGAGGGTGTTTGCGTATGGAGGGTTTTGATGGTGCCTTTGGTATCACCGAGCCTCAATGCACGCATTCACACTCCCTTCACTTTCTTCACGGTAGGCAGCGGCCTTGTAAAGGTCCATGAGCGGCAGCAACACTTATCATCAGGTGTACTGTTTGCTCGTTTGCCACTGCTTGCAATTAAAAAAAAAATAAAACCCTATAACAAAACATCAGACCAGCATGGTATAGTATGTTCGTTTCCCTCCCACAGTGGAGGAGGCTCGAGCCGAACAGTGGGACGCATATGAGCTGAAATGATGATGACATTATAGATAGATCATCATCATCATCATCATGATCGCAGCCCACATAGGCTCGGACCTGCTCCGCAATGGGAGGAAATTTAACCTACTATACCGTGCTGGTAAGACATGTTGCTATAGGGTTTATTTCGAATTTTCCTTCTCTTGCACAGATTTTATGTGCATATTAGGGGAAGGTGGTATGAGATGATCCACTTAAGGGCGAATGCTCGTAAATTCGAAAATATACAATCTAATCTTATCGTTTAAGCTGTTTTGAATAGTCAGTTTACCTATCTAGGTATCGTCATACTTCAAGTTCTCGATGTCTATTATCGATTAGAGTTTTATTAATTAGACTAAAAGTCTTCTAAGGGATCATCATGTACACATGGGGGTATAAGATGATCCCAGGGGATCATCAGAGCTCACTTTTTATTTTAAATTCTATAACTTAACCTAAAAATATTTTACAATTACCGCAACACGTTTTTGTCACAAATGTACATATTTAGAAACTATAAATATAATAGCCATTGCATAAAATTTAATACAAAAAGTAAAGTAGTTTCAAACACAGGCTTACCTTAAATAACCGCTACGCGTTTCTTTTTTTTCACAAAAGCACAGTAATCGTCCTTCCTGCAGTCATGACGGTTTGACTAGCGTCAGTGGGGATGGGAACCTACACCCTACTCGAAAAAACATCTAGATTGCCTGCATAGTGTCGTCACAATCGAAAAGGATCATCTTACCTTAGAGGATCATCTCGTATACCTTTCCCATATATCCCTTAGTCGTCTTTTACGACATCCACGGGCAAGATAGGGAGTGGTGAATTGTTATAGACAGATACTGCATATTTATAAACGCAAAAGCTATTAAAAGTAATTGTATAATCTAAAATAAAAAAATATCAATAATGAATATTTAAATAATAAACGTAAGCAAAGCAGCCGGCCCAACTAGTTTTTATTACAAATAAAAAAAACAAAGCAAACAATGAAGTCTCCACATCTCTCTCTGTTCTGTGCGAACTGGCGGCTACCGCTTTTTTAGTTGGACGGCATCATGCGATACATTATAATGCATTAATATATAATCGATTAATTATTTATATTTCTCGTTTAGTCAGCTGTGATTGAGACGTTTGGTTCATGATGGATGCCCGCTTGTACAAGTGATGCATCTTGTGTCCTTCAATTATGATATTTTTTTATTTGCTTTTTGCTAATTTGTCATTTTTATTTATTGTGAAATATCTCTGTGAGACAGGATTTTGAATTTAAAATTGTTTTGCGTTAGTAGGAGTAACTTATGAAGGTTTTTGTGATACATGACTGAATTCGGAACTGTGATAAACAAGTATGTTAAAACAGAAATTAAATTATTTGCATTAATTAATTTTAGTATTCCCAAATATGAGATGACAACTCGTCTTAGTCCTGCTTTTGGGCAAAATTATTAATTTTGGTTTCTGAAATAACTAAACTTTCAGTGTACAGTGGGTACAGTGGTACAGTGGGTCAATTCTTGTTAAAGAGAAGGCTTGAGCCCAACAGTGGAACGTATGAACTCAGAACTACTAACACTCAGTTAAACATTATATTGCTGCTGTGTTTCCCGAGCGCTATGACATGTCCTTCTTTAAACGAGGTTTAAGAAGAGCATTTACTTCACGGTAGGCAACCGCCTGGCTGTGCCCCTGGTATTGCAAAGGTCCATGTGCGGCAGCATCACTTACCATCAGGTGTGCTGCCTGCTCGTTTGTCACTATCGGCAATAAAAAAAAATCTATTCATCGAATGGGCTATTAATGCACACTACTAGGCGTAAACTTTGCAACGAAAGGAGGTAATGTAATCAGGCTGACAATTGTAGTTGGTGTTGTGTGTTTCCCAAAAGAGATCTACTGCTGTTATCTTTGGTATTTAGTGTAGCTGGTATGTTAGCTAGTTTTTTGATCCCCAGAGTATTACTTACTCATCGCCAATAGATAGTCTTTAATTTATTGACAAGTTCTATGGAGTAAATATATTGCTGCCATCTACAGTTTTAGATAAATTACTATTAAAAATATCCTGAAAAAAAAAAACTAATATTTAACATTAAAGTTTTGAACTCAAGAATATATTGAATAAATTTACACTTGATAAAAAAAGAAATCGTCATAAAATACTGTGGCAAGGCTACATGCACATCAAATTTTCTCTACAATCTAGCTGTCAATTCATTTTTACTATTCATTGCATACATAAGATCAGTACACAAATATGTTCTTTATCTAGTACTCGTGAAAGAAGAGCACATGCTAATGTTTTTGCTAACTCCATATAGGAAGTTCGCCTTAGAGACAGAGTACTAAATTTTAATCTAATAGAAGTTAATTTTATCTAGACATATTTGGAGTATTATACTTACAATATTATACATTATAAACATAATTATCAAACTAACGCCCACTTAGTTTTATCCATTGGTAGTTAGATTACAATTTTACAATAGCAATTATCTCTTAAAATGGAATTCGATTAAAACTGGTTTCATTTTATTTATTAGATTGAATTACATATAAATTTATATAGTGGTGGGAAACATCGTTTTACTGAGTTTCTTTGTTACTTAAATTTACCATCATAATGAAGATAAATAAATTTAATAAAAACTTTAAGTTTTTATTTATATAATAAATAATAATTATATATAATAATAAATTGAAATAACACTTGTTAAAATAGAATTTTATTAAAGCCATCAATGAAATATGTATGAAAATTTTTTAAATGTTTTCAATCACAATACTAAAGTACAGCTACACTTTTACCGTCTTTTATCACGCCCATGAGCAGTCATCATCATCGCAGCCCACATACGTCCCACTGTTGGGCTCGGGCCTCCTCCACAATGAGAGGGAATTTGACCTACTATACCATGCTGGTCAGATATGTTGGTATAGGGTTTCATTTCGAGTTTTTCTTCTCTTGCACAGATCTTATGTGCATATTATATTCCATAGCCGTCTTTAACGACATCCACGGGCAAGATAGGGAGTGGTGAATTGTATTCTTACTCCGTCACCACACGGAACCCCATGCCCATGGACAAATTAGGAGATAATGAAATGTATTCCAGGGGAAGAATATTGACAAAGTTAAAAAAAAATCATATCCCAATACTTATTCAGAGAAATCTGACCAATCAGACCAGGAAGGAGATTGTGATATAGCACTTTCCTAGAAAACTTATAACCTCTATTTGTGTGTGAGCGTATAGTGAATAAGACCAATTGTCATATTAATCGTGGGTGTCGTAGATCCACGTGGACTAATTCCATGTGATGCCGTCTAGACAACAGTTAAACAACTTTCTCAAAGAGGATCTTAAGACGGGTGGGAACTTCAGACAGATGGCCGGTCACAAAAAATTGTAATATGTAGAATGGAAGTAGAATTAAATTGGCTGCAAATAATTATGGTAAGAGATTGTGATGATGTACCTACTTTTTCTTCATTTCATTCGTACCCGAGATTTCACAATCAAAAATTTCAGTTATTTGTATATTAAAATATGTATAAACTTTTACCTTCTGTCCTTGTCTTATACAAGAATCTTTTAAGTATATACATAACATATTTATATGTACGTATATATTCTCAATGTAAGACCGACATCATACATAAACATGTCCACAAAAGTGGCGGAATAGTTGTATGCGAGTGGGCACAAAGTCTAAGCTATTCGAAGTATGTCGACAACGTCTTTGAATCAGCCGCGATGCGTACATGCCAGCGGTGATGCATACCGTCGTCCGTGCTGACGAAACCGATGGGAAAGAGACGACGGGATTTTTTTTATTTAACACTTGGAATGAACTAGACTTTGTGAAAACGCACTTGGATAAATAGAAAGTCTTGTAATTAGCGCCATCTATTGGTGAATTCTTGGAGTTACATTATAAAAATATTACGTGTTTTTTTATAGTAATACCACAACTCATTTTAATAATAATATTTTAAATTGTATAGCATAATTTAGTAAACAAATTAACGATCACATTTTCTAAAATAGGGATAAATGTAAGTGCATAGCACTGCCATCTATCGGTGTTTTCTATAACGGTCTATATCAAGTTTAAATTAAAAGTTATTTTTATAAAAAAAAGTACTGCACAGATGGCGTAGTGGTTAAGATAGCGACCTACAGCGCCAGTGTCGGGGGTTCGAATCCCACGCGGGACAACGCTTTGTGCGATCCACAAATTGTTGTTCTGAGTCTGGATGTAATTTGTGTCCGTTAATTATATGTTTGTAAAGTCCCCTGCATTACAAGGATTATTTCCTTAGTGCAGGGTGTGTCTTAAATAAATAAATAAATATATTAAATATTAAATATAAATATTATTATTGGTTTGTATTAACTAATAATTGATGTTCTTTTATTGTTAAAACCCACCACGTAAACACCCTCAGAAAGTTACGCTTCCGGCTCTCTTGTTCACCGAACGAAATGCAGTAGTACCTACATAAATTGCTATTACTCAGACGTCAATTTTCTTCAAGAGTGTGGTACTACCCCGGACGGACCAGCCTACGACTCTAGAAGTATTAACTGTCGAGTGTGCTCCTACCCTTTAATAGATTTAATGCCTTTATTTTGTGTAAGAGCGAGGATGATAGCAAAAACGTGTAAGACATGTTTAAGGTCAACAAATCTTCAACTTCTTGGTGGCTGTTGTTCCCAGTTGAGCACACTTCTAACATATTATAAAGTATGTCGCTGTGACGTATACGTATATTTAACATAAATATCTCTATTATGGAGAAACCAGTGGGAGGTTGGAGGGAATTTGACCTTACTATACCATGCTGGTCAGACAAGTTGTGTAGAGTTTTGTTTCTAGTTTTCCATTTCTTAGATGTTTTATGCGCATTATATTTCTTAGTCGTCTTTTACGACATCTACGGACAAAATAGGGACTGGTGAATTGTATTCTTACTACGTCACCACACGGAGAGTTATTTCTCTAACGATAAAATTCAAATACAATTCATAGTCACCTATTTCTTTGCCGTATGATACGATTAAGAAGGAAAATTGATTGACTGGATGTTAACACTGGATGATGGGGTGGGCCTCGGAATGGGGTGAACGGAACTTAGTCCAGTTCAATCCCACTAAGACACAAGTTTGCGCATTCACTGCAAAGAAGGACCCCTTTGTCATGGCGCCACAGTTCCAAGGAGTAACTTTCCCAATTTTTGAGAGTATTGGGATTCTCGGTGTTGAAATATCGAGCAAAGTTCAGTTTGGGAGTCATTTGGAAGACAAAGCCAAATTGGCAAGCAAAAAGTTGGGCGTCCTAAACAGAGCCAGGCGGTACTTCACGCCGAGACAACGTCTTGTGCTATACAAAGCACAAGTTCGTCCTCATGTGGAGTACTGCTCGCATCTCTGGGCAGGTGCGCCCAAATATTAGCTAGACCCACTTGACTCCCTGCAAAGACGGGCTGTTCGAATCGTTGGGGATCCCAATCTTACGGACAGATTGGAGTCGCTGGAGCAGCGGAGAGACTTTGGGTCACTCTGTGTACTCTACCGACTCTTTCACGGGGAGTGCTCCAAAGAACTGTTTGACTTGGTACCACCGTCACCATTCTACCAACGTACCACTCGACATTGTAGCAGGGTTCATCCATTTCACCTGGAAACGTTATGGTCTTCAACTGTACGTTTCCAGCGATCATTTCTCCCACGTACGTGCAAGCTCTGGAATGAACTACCTGCTGCTGTGTTTCCCGAGCGCTATGACATGTCCTTCTTTAAACGAGGTTTAAGAAGAGTATTTGCTTCACGGTAGGCAACCGCCTGGCTGTGCCCCTGGTATTGCAAAGGTCCATGTGCGGCAGCGTCACTTACCATCAGGTGTGCTGCTTGCTCGTATGCCACCGTTGGCAATAAAAAAAGAGAAAAAAAAAAGAAACTGAATTCGAAATAAAACCTATGTCCATTCTTTAGCCACACGGTATGCAAATTCCCTACTCAATTGGAAAGGTTTAAACCCAAAATTATGACGCTATGAGCTGGCTACAATTGAAAATTTCGGATACGTATTATTATTAAGACGAAATTTCTTTTCATTTTTGTTTTTATTGCTAAACACTTAGACCTAACATGTACGATGTTACTCTTAGTCGTCTTTTACGACATTCACCGCTAAGAGAAGGAGGGGTGAATTGTATTCTTATTCCGTCACCACACGGACTTTGTCCTATCTCTTGATTATAAATCTACTTGAATTTTCGTGAGTAAAAATTATAATATTGTCCATTATATAGCAATATCTATTTAGAAGTACATTTTTTTAATTTTCTGCAATATTCACAGCAAATATGACACGACTAGATTTTATCTACGTATACCTTACATGTACACAGTTATTATAATAACTACAGCCTATCTTTGACTCGGGAAACCTTGACTGGGTGATAATTATTATCATTAAAAAGATAAGTGTGACATGAAAATTATAAAAAAAATACGTGGATAAATATTTCTTGTTTCATTGTAGAGTATATATTTATGGTTTTCTATTTGATGACGGAGTAAGAAGATAATACATCACCCTCTCTCTTGCCTGTGAGTATCGTAAAAGACGACTTAGGTACGTAATACTAGGTATCAGGAGTCGGTCAGGTCAGAAGGAGGGTGAACTCGATGGGTTATAGGGCCGCGTGCCGGCTTTTTGATTACCCCGGACGGCGTGCCTACAAACCATAGCCCTCCCAAAAAGGAAAAAAGATATAATATGCATATCACATCTATGCAAGAGAAGAAAAACTCGAAATAAAACCTTAATCAACCGGTCTGGCTAGCGTGCTAGTATATTAATTTCTCTCTAATTGCGGAAGAGGCTTGAAACCAACATTAGGACGTATACGAGCTGAGGTGATGATCACATATTTATGGTAGTTATTTATGTAAAGATAAAGTTCAAATACTATTCGTAGTCACCCATTTCTTTGAGGCGGCGGATCGCCTGCGCGAGGAGCGCAGCCTCGATGAGGCGATACGCCGCCGGCGACGTGGGCGGCGTAGGCGCGAGTACTTACGTGATCGGAGAATTAGTCCGTCACCCGCCGAGAGGCCGACCGCGTGAGGAAAGACCGACGTCCTCCCCGAGGGAGGGACGTCGGTCGATGGTTTGGGTACCCTAAACAGGAGGTATTCCATCGGGCCGACCACTGATGACAAGTAACCCTGCTCCGGTGGTCGGCCCAACGACGAAGGCGACGTGCATGTGGGTGGGTTGCGGGTATGCGTGCTTACGCCCTTCTGTCGCCTCGGACGGAGTGGTGCGAGAAGCGCGCCGACTACAACCCACCCCAAAAAGGCACCCATTTCTTTGCCGAATTAAAAGATTGAGAATGAAAAATAAATAACTTTGTTATCAGCAGACGGCAAAATAAGCTAAACTCAAATTCAATATATTCATTATTCCTATATTCCAATATTCATTCTTTAGACCTATGTTTTTAGACCTAGGTTCTTTTGGCCTATGTTTCTAAACTCCCTTCTCAATTTGAAAGGTTTAAGTCCAAAATTAAGACGCTGTGGGTTGACTGCAAATGAAAATTTCTGATACGTATTATTTTTAAGAGGAAATTAATTTTTCTTGTCTTTATTACTAAATACCTAGATATAACGCGTTCAGTGTTACCATATGTAATTAGAATAACGAGGTAGTATTTAAAAATAAAATGAAAAAAATCGTTGTAGTTGCAGCGCGAAAATGGTTCACTTTCCGTTCTCTATAAGAAATATTAGCTGGAATTGAATGTATTGATTTTATTGTTAAAAAATTATAGTTATATAATAATTTCTGATATTGGAAAGGTGTAGGAAAGAGTTTTGTAATATTTCTAGAGTAATGAATTTTTGAAATATATAACCTAACATAAACAAATATTTTTATAATTTTCAAACATACGTAATTTAAATTTTGAATTAACCATTTGTAGATTTTTTTATAATCATAGTGGTTACGGAGTAAGAATAAAATTAAACACCCCCTATCTTGCCCCGACTAAGGAATTAAGGCAGGTAACATTCATGTATAGCCGAGGCCGTGGGTGACTGGACCGGGGAGAGTTAGTCCGTCATCCGCCGAGAAGCCAACCGATCGACGTTCCCAAGCGAGGGAACATCATATTGTCGAAAACTGAAGCCTTTGCTGAATTAATATCATTTATTCGGTGGGTTTTTTTATTGAAGTTACACATCTTTTGCCGTTAGGGAAAAGGATGAGAGCAAATTTTTACGCTCGCGCACACACATTTTTTTTTTATACTAAAGGAATAAATTCTAGGGTTGTGGTAAATTGTAGTCAGTTTGACTGTTTAAAAATCACACAAAAACAACAGGGCATTTTCTTAGAATAATAACGTATAGAAGGATAGTGTCAATACTTCGAACTTTCAAAATTTGAATCTAAAAATACTAATGGCGCGCAGACGATTACACACGTACACACGCATAACATTATACAAATTATGAAATCAAATTTTGTCTTTATTAACATAAATCGTCGAAATACTTTTATAAGTAATGTTAAAAACCTTTTTAAGTTTTTCAAATGTGTTGTGACACCATTTGAATGCACAAACCGTCATAATTATCAATTTATTTTTTAAGAGTTGCGTACGTACGTGCAGTACAATGACTTGTACATTACGGAACGGTTCCGGCGTAAGCTCCATTAGGCTCCAATTGAAATGCCTCACTTTTTGTGCGTGAACTTACCTTCTATACGTTATTATTCTAAGGAGCATTTTATTATTCAATTACCAACGGTGCGACCGCTCTCCAGCTTTTAACGGAGTATTTTAAATATTATTTTTAACAAACCCGATGTTATTCGACCACAATTTCCCGAGCACAATGCAGTATGTCTGCGTGACCGACATAGTCGGTAAATACATATCTCATTGTGGTCACATATGTCGTCCGCCATTTTGTTTAGACTTCTTTTTTCTTTTATTAACAATGACAGTTTACTGACAGATGACGTTTAGGGCAGAGCTTTATCGATAAATTTGAATATCGATTTACATTGCAGTTCTTTTTTTAAATTTTTATTATAAATGCGTAATAAATTTTCTTTTCAGCCAAAATACGGCTCACTAAGGTACTGGCAAGTTCCATATGAGAAAATTTAAGCTATTTTTACTAACGTCTTCAAAATTTTAGGTAACACCTATAATGCTGATGACTGTATATTTCTTTGAACAAGATTATCATAATCACACATTATGTCCCACCATTAGGTTCGGGCCTCCTCCACTATGGAAGGGAAATTTGACCTACTATACCACGCTGGTTATATGTGTTGGAATAGGGTTTTTTCGAATATCCCTTAGTCGACACTAGTCGTCTTTTATGATACCCACGGATAAGATAGGGATTGGTGAATTGTATTCTTACTCCTTCACCATACGGAGATACAATAAATAAATTAAATAAATAATAAAACTCTTGCATAAACGTTTGTACCACAACGAAGTACAGCAATTAAATCTATGTACCAACTTTATATCCACACATTTATTTGACAAAAATTTCATACATATTTCTTTTGTTGAACGCAATTATCCGCGGTCCGATGGCTCAAATGATTTGTTGTACCTATACAGTATATTGACAATGGTTTTTTTTTCCCGTAAAGCCTTGGTTATTTCGACATTTTTATATATTTTTCAATGTGTTGATCGTTTTGTAATCAAATGCTGAAGGTGTTTTTTGTTGAAGGTAAAATATGATATGAGTTATATTTGAAGCTATACCTTGATTAATCCCTTGCTGTTATTCATTTATTTATTACGAATATCGTAAAAAAACGAAGGGGTTTTAGTAAATTATATATTGCAAGAGAAGGAAAAGGCAAACATATTGCAAAGAAAAGGAAAGAACAATGCTATGTAGTGGAGGAGGCCACCACCTTCGCCATTGGGCCTACCATAAGTTTCGAGTTCCATATCGCCCGTAGCTAGCCCGGCGGGATACCCTCTCATGTACCGTCTTAATGCCTCTCCTGAGATATCGGTCGCCCTCATGTGATTAGCCTCTTTGCGGATGATGGACTATTCCCGGGTCGAGCCACCAGCAGCCTAGGCAAGGTCGGCATCAGGTGAAGGTACTCACGCCTGCGCCGCCCAAGACACCGCGAATGGATCATTACATCAACCTAGACTAATTTCATCTGACGCCGTCATCATGTCAACTACATATACAAAGAGGGTTGAGGTCAGGCGGCGTCGTCCTTCGTGTGGTGATGGAGTAAGAATACAATTCACCAACCCCCATCTTGCTCGTGGATGTCATAAAAGACGACTAAGGGATATAATATGCATGTATGCAGTATAAAATTCTATGTCAACACGTCTGAACAGCGTGATGTAGTAGGCAGACGCCGTGCGTCCAGGCCATCATCATATCAGTCCATACACACCCCATTGTTGGGCTCAGGCCTGCTCCACAATGGGAGAGGAATTGACCTAATATTCCACCCTGGTCAGACGTATTGGAATAGGTTTTATATCGAATTTTTATTCTCTCGCATCGGTGTTATCTGCTTAGTCGTCTTTTATGATACCTACTGGTAAGAGAGCGAGTGATTAATTATATTCTTACTCCGTAACCACGCGGGTAATCAGTGAAATAATCACTTTCTATTATATAACTACATATTAGTCTATATACATTGTACTATCTAGAACTGATTTGCCACATTAATTGCTAATACAATTGTAATTTTTCCGCTAAATTATGTTGTAATAAATTGTTCGATTTTATTATTTTACTTAGCTCACAAATCGTGCATAATCAATGTTTTTTACGAATATCACGTAATATCCAATTTATTTTTGTGTTAATTCAGCACACCTGATGATAAGTGATACTGCCGCACCTTTGCAATACTAGGGGCACAGCTAGGCCATTGTCTACTGTGAAGAAAGACTCTTTTAAACCTTGCTTAAAGAGTCATAGCGCTCGGGAAACGCAGCAACTGGTAGTTCATTCCAGAGCCTACACTTACGTGGGAGAAATGATCGCTGGAAACGTACAGCTGAAGACCATAATGTTTCCAGGTGAAATGGATGAACCCTGCTGCGGTATCGAGTGGTACCTTGGTAAAACGGTGACGGTGGTACCAAGTCAAATAGTTCCTCAGAGCACTATAAGAGTGGTAGGACCACACTGTCGACAGTTGTCTGTCTACAGCCGCGGGCCGGTCCGTCCGGGGCAGTACCACACTCTCGCAGAAAATCGACGTCTGAGTAGTAGCGATTTATTACTGCGCTTCGTTCGATGAGCGAGAGATCGGGAAGCCCAACTTTCTGAGGGTGTTTGAGTGTGGAGGGTTTTGGTGGTGCCCTTGGTATCACCAAGCCTCAATGCACGCATTCACACTCCCTTCACTTTCTTCGCGGTATGCAGCGACCCTGTAAAGGTCCATGAGCGGCAGCAACACTTACCACCAGGTGTACTGTTTGCACGTTTACCACCGTTTGCAATAAAAAAAAAATAAAAAAAAACTCCCCATGAAAGAGCTAATAGAGTACACAGAGTGATCCAAAGTCTCTCCGTCGTTCCAGTGACTCCAATCTGTTCGTAAGATTGGGATCCCAACGATTCGAACAGCCCGCCTTTAGAGGGAGTCAAGTGGATCTAGCTGATATTTAGGCGCGCCTTACCAGAGATGTGAGCAGTACTCCACATGAGAACGAACTTGTGCTTTGTATAGTAGCACAAGACGCTGTCTCGGTGTGAAGTGCCGCTTGGCTCTGTTTAGGACGCCCAACTTTTGCTAGGCAATTTGTCTTTCTCCTCGAAATGACTCCCAAACTGGACTTTGTTCGATATATCGACGCCGAGTATCCCAATACTATCTGAAATTTGGAGAGTTACTCCTTGGAACTGAGGCGCCATGACAAATGAGTCCTTCTTTGCAGTGAACGCGCAAACTTATATCTTTGTGGGGTTGAACTGGACTAAGTTCCGTTCACCCTATTCCGAGGCTTGCCCCAGAGAGCAATCGAATTGGGCTCAAGCCTCCTCTACGATGGGAGGAGAATTGATCTTCCTATATCATGCTGGTCAGACAGGTTTATATAGAGTTTTGTTTGTCTTCCATAGATGTCATATGCGTAATACATCCCGTAGTCGTCTTTTATGATACCCATGGGTAAGAGAGGGAGTAGTAAATTGTATTCGTACTCCGTCACCACACGGAATATGTTTTATATTTTACTTATAATCGCGTAAACATCAAAAATCATTACAAAAAATAAGCTGCATTTAATTTTATACTTATAAAACAAATAGATCGCCATGACCTCGTATAAGCGGGTAAATGATTTGAATTGTGAATGCCAATACGGTAACTTGACGTCGGGGTTAAGTTATATCGTACACTGTGACCCGGCTAATCGAGGGGTGGGTGGTATAGAGATGGGCGAGCATTATTTTTATCGATATCGATATTTTTAGTATTAATTTTCAGTTTGCTGACGGAGTAAAAATACAAATCACCATCCCCTCTCTTAGCCGTGCGTATCGTTAAGTTAAGGATATACATTTAACATCTATGCAAGAGAAGGAAAACTCGAAAAGAAACCCAATAACAACACGTCGTACCAATAAATTAATTCTCCTCAAATTATGGAGGAGGCTCGAGTTTAAAAATAGGACGTAGGTATATGCTGAAATCATCCTTACTAACATTCATCATCTCAGCCCATATACGTCCCACTATTGGGCTCGGGCCTCCTCCATAATGGAAGGGTAATTGACCTACTATACCACGCTGGTCAGACGTGTTGGTATAGGGTTTAATTTCGAGTTTTCCTTCTCTCGCAAAGAGAAGTTATATGCGTTTTATATCCCTTAGTCGTCTCGTACGATCACCCACGGGTAAGATAGGGGGTGGTGAATTGTATTCTTACTCCGTCACCACACGGAAAACTACTTACTAACATTAAAAATGCAAAAGTAAGTTTGTTTGTTTGTTACGCTTTCACGCTTAACCACCGAACCGATTTCAAAAATTCTTTCACCAATGGAAAGCTCATAGATCAGGAAATAACATAGACTATATTTTATCCCGGTATTCCCACGAGAACGGGAACTACGCAGGTAAGGCGATTGAAATCGAAGCGAAGCGAGGGTGGGTTGTTAGTGGTGATATAAATGAAAACTTTATAGTGACACTGCACCCAATAAACATACGTCAATTTGATTAAATTATTACCGATAATTCAAACATTAATTGCCCGTCATAAAATTTTTTTACGTACACAATTAATCAAGTTATGCATTGATTACGTGAGTTTAGTTACTTTGTTGTTTTAAAACATCTAGTAACAAGTAAGCAAACTTATAAAATGTATTATTAACAAGAACCTTCTTTAATGATAAAATAGAAATAGTCTTTCCATGTGGCAGAGTAAGGAAACAATTCACCACTCTCTATCTTACACGTGGATGTCGTAAAAGACGACTAAGGGAGTAAATATGCATATAATATGCCAGCTTCTGCTCGCGACTTCATCAGCGTGGTATAAATACTTTGGGCTAACGCTATTTTTACTTAGAAGGTGAAAATACTTTTTAATAATACGATTCTCTCACAAATGAGTTTTGCAAAAATTTTGCCATTTACATTTATAAGAAAAAATTCCCCTATTTTGAAACAATTTTCATTGTTGCTCCGCTCTTGTTAGTCATAGCGTGATGATATATAGCCTGCTGACCTGTATTTCCCGAGATTAGCGCGATCAAACAAACTCTTCAACTTTATATATTAATATAGAGTATAGATATGCAAGAGAACACACCTTTCCGTGTGGTGACGGAGTAAGAATACAATTCACCACTCCCTATCTTGCCCGTGGATGTCGTAAAAGACGACTAAAGAATATAATATGCATATACCATCTGTGTAAGAGAAGAAAAACTCGAAATGTAACCCTATACCAACATGTCTGATCAGCATGGTGTAGTAGGTCAAATTCCCTCCCATTGTGAAGGAGGCATGAGCCCAACAGTGAGACGTATGTGGGCTGCGATGATGATGATGATGATGCAAGAGAAGAAAAATTAGAAACTAGCGTGGTAGTAAGTGGATTTCCCTACTATTATGTAAGAGGCTCGAGCCTGGCAATGGGACGTCTTTAATTAAGCTGGAGTAATGTTGATACTGACTATTTTTTTTATTTAATGACGTTAAGTTATATTGTAATTAAGGCGTTAGATTAACATCAAAAATATGTTTTTCGCATTCTAGGTATGATTTATCTATATTTTTCCTCATGACCAAGGCAGTTATGCAACAACTTATATACAATAGCATTTATTAATATTAATATTACGATGTCATTATGTGTCGAACTTAAGTGACAAATGACTTTATTACTATAAGTTATATATTAGTTAAGAGAGAAGGAATTATATTATTATAAAATATCTATAAAGAGAAGGAAAGAGGTGTAAGATAGACAATGGTAAATTGTATTCTTACTCCGTGACCACACGGAAAATACTGTGATAATAATCTTTTCTTAAAAGATATTGCCTTCAATTTAAATCTAAACAAATACTAATGAATTCTTATGACATCTGAAGATATTATAAATAACTGACTTCGCTATTTAAAAAAAGAAGAATATACATGAAAATATCGATAGTTTTTTTATCGACAAAAATAACACACTAATAATAACGGAACAGTAACGGTTGGCAACCCCCGCAAAGCCCCGCCCTTATTCAAGCAACCCCACAATATTATCCGCTGTACATTTATATAAACGTTAGGTATTTCAATGAAATGCATTATTTAAAATAATATTCAGTTTCTTACTGCATTTATGCCTTGGTATTGTAAAGAGTCGAAACATGTTTGCACATAACTTGTTGGGTCTCTTATTTCTTATTTTCAATTTATCATTTACGCTCATAAAGTGTATGCTACAGAGAAGCGAATGCTATTATGGATGTGTGGGGTTACAAGCTTAAATGAAATAAGAATTTAGTATATTAGGGAAGCTTAAAAATGGCAACAGTGATAGAGAAGATTAGGAGCGCGAGATTGTCTTGGTATGGACATGTGATGAGGAGGGATGAAAGGCACGTAACAAGAAGGGCTGTCAATATGATTGTAGATGAAAGAAAGAAGCGTGGGAGACCCAAGAAGAGATGGATGGATTGCGAGAATGAGGATATGCGTATGAAAGCAGTGAGTACAAATATGACAGCTGATAGGAGGCTATGGAGGATGAAAACATGTTATGCCGACCCCACTTAGCGTGGGATGAGGGCAGGCAAATGATGATTGATGATTTCAGATCATAAACATTCAACTGCTAGACTTTTACATAATAAGAAGGCAACTTCCACATAATAAGAAGGAAATTTATCTATTATACTACACTGATATGGCGGGCTAGTGTAGTACTTGCCTCGTCTTAGTAATTCTTTACGGTACCCACGGGCAAGATAGAAGTTAGTGAATTTTTATTTCGTCACTACACGGAAATTATCAATTCTCTTATATCAAACTTTATATTAAAATGAGTTATGTAAAAGTATTCGTAATCATAAATTTCTATTTTAACAAAATGTATTTAAGAGTTTATTATTTATTAGATAAAATTTATTTAGTAAATAGGTAAAGAAAATTAATTTTTGTTTGATTATTACGATGAAATGGTCATTATGATGAAAAAACAATTTAAAATAGGTGAAACATAATCAGATAACATCATAAAAGGACGAGGAAAACTAATGAGGAAAGTAGCAATATCTTCTTAATAATCATTCAGCGTTATGTCCATTCACTGGTAGGCCTTCCTCATAGAAAGCCAAAAAGCACGGTTAATTGCTGCGGCAATGAATTTCTGCAACCTTCACCGAGGTATCGGTCCACTTGGTGGAATATACATCCTACACTGTGTTGCCCGATAGGTCACCCCTCAAATCTTTGCTAGCGGTTATCCGTTCATCAAGTAATGAGGCCTGCTCATTGCTACTTCAGCATGCTAATTCTTCGTACTGTTTGTTACACCCGTTCTTCTACAGATTTTCGTATTCGTATATCTCGCAGAGAAATCCCGAGCATAGCCCGCTTCATAGCACGGTGAGCGATAAAAAATTAATTATTAAATCGACATATAGGGACCACCTTTACATGTCATAAGTCATCACTAGTAAGATCTAATTACATAACTGCTATTTTTGAAATTCATTAGCCTCAATTACAACTCACCATCAGATGAGAACCTTTGAAGGCAATAAAAGAATACCTTAAATTTTCAATTCTTAATATTTCTTCATCATCCAAATTCATAGATATCCTACTGCTCCAGAGTCCTACACAAAAGGAGGGAAAGGGATTTGAGTCATTTTGTTCAAATGCCTCAACAGCATTTTAAGTGATGCCAAATGAATGCTGTTAGGGTATTGTTTATTTCATATTATGACGGCGAGGTGGACATCTAAGGCGCAAATGGTGTTTTGACACATTTTCAAACTAAGAAAGCATGCATTCCGTTTTTATTTTCATTCTTTGTTTATCTACACTGCGCATACGCTGCGCCCCCGTCGCAGCACCACAATGCACATAGGCAGAGTGCAACCCAACCCCCCTTTGACCCTCTTGCCTACCCATCGCCCGCTGCCAGGGACAAAACTAAATGAAAAATAAAATATGTTGTTTTTTTTTAGATGTACTTACTACAGGTGTTGTGCTAGATTTCGGTTTGGCTGCCACAGTATGAAATAAAATACACTTACACGCTTACATTTGACATAGGTATTACTGCTGTTGGGATTATGGACCAGGGGCCATACATTTTTGCCCATGGTCCTTTACCTACGTCAGACGGGTTGATATAGGGTTACATGTCGCGTTATCCTTCTGTGTATGTAACCTGTTCACTATAATCTCTTTGTCACCTTTTAGGACAAACACAGGCAAGATATATTTGATTATAACTTCTCTTAAACAGTTGTTATAAGCATATTTTTTTTATTTCCCTTAGTCTGTTATAACACCCATAAGTAAAAAATCCCCTTTTTTAGTGAATTGTATTCTTACTCCGTCGCCACACGGAAAGTATTTAAACCGCAATTAAAGTTTGGAAAATGTTTTCTAAATTACATAACAGATATTTCTATTTATAATAAATTGATTTAAAACATTTATTTATACGAAAATGTAATTAAATAATTTGCATATTATAAATATTCTTATAAGTTTACATCAAAATTTATCTCACTAAGGTGTTTCTCAGACATCGTTATTCATCATCTCAGCTCATATACGTCCCACTGCTGGGATTGAAATTCCTCTAAAATAGGGGCAAATAGACGTCCTATACCACACTGTTCAGACGGTTTACTAAAGAGTTTAATGTCGAGTTTTCCTTCTCTTGCATTGATGAAATATTTTTTTTATCGCAAACGGTGGCAAACGACCAAACAGTACACCTGATGGTAAGTGTTGCTGCCGCTCGTAGACCTATGCAAGGCCGCTGCCCACCGCGAAAAAAGTGAAGGAAATGTGAATGGGTACAATGCGGTTCGATGAAACTAAATGCATCACCGAAACCCACTACACGCAAACATCCTCTGATGGTTGGACTTGCGGCTCTCTCGCTCACCGAACGAAGCGCAGTAACAAATTGCTACTACTCGGACGTCGATTTCTGCTCAGTGTGGTACTACCCCGGACGGACCGGCCCGCAGCTGTAGACAGATAACTGTCAACAGTGTAGTACCGCTAATGCAAAATAGGAGGAAGTTAGTAATATTATATGTGGCTATCAAATAGTTCACATACTTTCAAAAATATGTTGTCTAGCGATATTCTCATTTAAGCAGACCATTGAAATTATTTTTTTTTGTCCACCAGGTGAAGATTTGGTTCCAAAACCGACGTAGCAAATACAAGAAGATGATGAAGGCGGCCCAGGTTGGAGCACCTCCCCCAAGTCTTGGACTTGCACCATCAAGTCCACCGAATAACAACCAGCTATTACATGGTAATCTTTTTTTTTCTTTACTTTACCTTACCTTTATTATACCCCAAAATATTGCGAGTATTATACTCTCCTAAACATCTGAAAATATCAAGATTATTTTTTTTTAATGTGATCTAAAATAACACTTACTTATATTTTGTAACACTATGCTCCGAATATAAGGTTGTATGGATACGTTAAGGCCTTAATCCTGCTTGGAAAGCCCTATGCAGCATCAGCAAAATCATTTACTGGCCATTAATATCGCGTGGCATTTCTACGGCTGGTGAATAAATTCCCAATTCCTGCTACCCACGGCCTCGCCTAGAGAAATCTTTTCAACCTATATTTATTGATTTACCAACCTCTACATTGCTTCCTTACATTCAATGTGGTGAAGGAGTAAGAATACAAATCACCACTCCCTATCTTCCCTGTGGATGTCGTAAAAGACGACTAAGGGATTTAATAGGCATATAACAACTATTCAAGAGAAGGAAACCTTAAAATAAAACCCTATACCAATCTGTCTGACCAGCATGTTATAGCAAGGTCAATTTCTTTCACATTGTGGAGGAGGCTCTAACCCAACAGTGGAACGTATATGAGCTCTGATGATGATGATGATGAAGGATAAAAGCAGGATGGATAGTCTTTATATATAAAAATCTTGGCGAGACGTCATTGCCCGTTGGGCAGTCCGGCTGGACTCGGTTCGGGGTGCGAACCGTGGAGGCCTTCCGGCCGGTGCTGATGCAGTGGTTGGAGAGGCGGCACGGGCCCCTTCCGACTAGTGCAGGTTTTGGCGGGGCATGGGTGCTTCGCCAAATACCTGCACAAGGTCGTAAGGAGGGAGAGTACACCGTCCTGCCACCACTGCGATTGCGACGAGGACACGGCGCGCCATACGCTCGAGGCCTGCGCGGCTTGGGCAGTGTAGCGCTGTGAACTCGTCGCAATCATCGGTGCAGACCAGACGCTGCCGGCTATCGCTAGGGCGATGGTCGACAGCGTCGGGAATTGGGACGCGGTCGCAGCCTTCTGCGAGATAGTGATCTCGCGGAAGGAGGCGGCGGATCGCCTGCGCGAAGAGCGCAGCCTCGATGAGGAGATCCGCCGCCGGCGACTGGGGCGGCGTAGGCGCAACTACCTGCGCCTCATGCCGCCCTAGCCGAGGCCGCGGGTGACGTGACCGGGGATTAGTCCGTCACCCGCCGAGAGGCCGACTGCGTGAGGAAAGACCGACGTCCTCCCCGATGCGGGGACATCGGTCGATGGGAGGGTACCCCAATAGGGGGTATTCCGTCGGGCCGACCACTGATGTCAAGTAACCCTGCTCCGGTGGTCGGCCCAACGACGAAGGCGACGTGGTTTTTGGGTGGGTTGCGGGAGTTGCGTGCTTAAGCCCCTCTGTCGCCCCAGACGGAGTAGTGCGGAGGCGCGCCGACCGCAGCCCACCCACAAAAAAAAAAAATATATAAAAATCTTCTGTTCGTGTGTTTGTAATTGAACTCCTAAACTCGGCTGGACCAATTTTGATGATTGTTTTTGTAGCTGTTCCGATGTATGTGAGAATAATTTAGATTAACAATTGGAACCGGTAGATGGCGCTGCAATCGATGTCAAGGAGAATTCCTTTTACTTTTTTTATATTTGAACAGAACAATGTCTGTTTGTTAGTAATATATATATATTGACTTAACTGTAAAAAATAAATCTATATAATTGTATTCAAACATATTTGCCTAAAATATTTTTGTAAATTGCATTAATTATCATTTTAGTATAGTTTGTTCGTCATTATTATGAAAATGGTCGATTCCTATGCAATTAACATATATTAACTATGCCTTTTTTATGATGATTTAGGAATACTCTTGATTTTAATTGTTTTTATAGTTCCGTTGTTTTGTTTGAATTGTCCATTACTCTTGTATTATTGACTAATGTCAATTAAGGCTACTTGAACTATCTTTATATCTCTAAGATTAAGCAGACATACGATTGGTCTACTGTAAGTTATAAAAGGTATAAGAGTATATTATGCTTATCTATACCTTGAGAATATTCAGTACCGGAATGGTTGTTCAAAAATAGTTTGTAAAGTCGGTTTACGGACGATACAATTTTACGAGATAACGTTATTACTGAAAAATTACATACTTTTATGAATTGAATTGAATTATTGTCCCTGAATTATTATTATTTTGTATAAAACAAATAAGGAGTTAATTGAAAATTACAATTATTTCGATAAATTGACATTTATTGGTACTCATTAATTTAAATATTTTTTGAGAGATAAATGCGTTATAAGCCGTACCTACCCTTAGGCCGTTTGTGTCTCTTTATCTATTTCACAAGAAAAGTATTAATATAATGATTTCTGATATTAACGTAAATATTACAGTTATTAAATGAAATATAATATTGAAATAAAGTATTACATAAATACGCTTTAAATACAATATCATCGGTCCTTTGATAAATGTGTAAAGTTTCAAATTAATCCGAAGCGGGTGAAAATTACGATCAAATATTTCGTTATATAAAAAATAACAGAAGCCAAATTAATATAGAAAACTACAAACAATGCTGCATGATAAAAATTACTATGATATTAATGAATACTTTAATGATAAATTGTGACATGTAAAATTTAAATACTAATAATACTGACATCTAAATTGAATATATTTATATTTACATATTGAACACTATCTACTGTTGAAGATTTTTACATATAACTTTACATATAATTTGAATTTTTTATACATTTATTGACATGCTATGAGTGATTGCGTTTCTAATATTTTAATGATTGTAACGAATAAAATTTATTTAAATAATTAATTACAACGACTAGATATAGCTAATAAGCTGTATCAATAGAAAAGACACTGTTTTAAACATTTCCACGCCATACATATATGGTAGAATATGCTGGATCATGTTATATAATTAAGACCTACTATAACCATATTTTTGGAAATAAAGATTATTATTATTATTATTATTATTATTATAAGCTTGTAAATAAAACTAATTATACGGCTTTTATTGCGTTTATATTTGATTTTTACTTCAGAATTTCAAATACATTTGAGCATTGAGAATTAGTTTAGAATTTAATTGTCATTAAACGCATTAAATCCGTAAATATAGTTTTATTAATACGCTTATATTAACTTGGTTCGTGTTATTTTGTATAAAACGAAATTCTTGGTCGTATTCGTCATCCTCTTCTGATTAATTTGACACTATGCACATTTATAAAAGGACCGATGACAATGCATTTAAAACGAATTTTCAGATTTTATTTCACCAATATATTCAAAATTAACGTTTTCCATAAAATTTCTGATGATTACGCGAGTTGTAAATAAAACTATTTTTTACGGATTTTATCGCTTTTGTACTTTTTATAAATTTTATTCAAAAGAATTGTTTCTTCATCAGGTGGCGGCGGAGGTAGTTCTAGCGGTTCCCAGCACTCCCCATCAGCGTATCAAGGCGGTGGCCCAACACAAGCCCATTCACCCACGCCCAGTTCCACCCCAGTATCAGAACTAAGTCCTGGATTATCACCTACTGGAACGCCGTGGGATGTAAAACAGCCTCCTCAGGCATCCTGGGATGTAAAGGTCGGATATGTAAGAAACATTCATTTTTACTTTAAATTCTTATCTCATCACAGCCCATACACGTCCCACTGTTGGGCTCAGGCCTTCTCCACTGTGGGAGTCGTTTCCGTGTGTCGGTCAGACGTGTTAGTATAGGGTTTTCTTTCACGTTTTCTTTCTCTTGAATAGATATTATATGCATATTACATCTCTTAGTCGTCTTTTACGACACCCACGGGCAAGAAAGGGGGTGATGAATTGTATTCTTACTTCGTCACGGAAAGTTAATATTTCTTATCTATTTTAGTTCAATAAACATATGATTAGCAGGTGCAAATACTCCCTAGCGAAGGCCGCGGGTGACGGGACCGGGGATTAGTCCGTCACCCGCAGAGAGGTGATGACGGAGTAAAAATACAATTCACTACCTCTCTCTTTTGCCCATGAGTGTCGTAAAAGACGACTAAGGGATATAATATGCGTATAATATCTATGCAAGAGAAGGAAAACACTCGAAACAAAACCCTATAGCAACACGTTTGACCAGCGTGGTATAGTAGGTCAATTTCCCTCTCATAGTAGGGGAGACCAGAGCCCAACAGTGGGACGTATATGGGCTGATGATGATGAGCAATTCTTTTTTTATTTCGAAAGTAAATGTAATTAAATTTCTGTTTGTTTCATTTAGCCGACGGCGGGAAGATCGCCGGATGGCAGCTCTTGTGATGTGAAGCCACCTCATCAGCAATCATGGGATCCAAGAGTCGGATATGTAAGTAACATTCTAATAAATTTAATCTTAATTCAAAGTTCCTTTATTGAACATAAATTAATAAATTGTCATTTTAGCTATAGGTATATGTCCCACTGTTGGGCTCGACCCTCGGATAAGAGGGAAATTGACCTACCACGCTGGTCAGACGTGTTATATGCATATTTAATCCCTTAGAAGTCTTTTACGACAAAGATTGGTTTTAATATGGTTACGTCTCTTACACCGCGGGAAATTAAAGGGTGATGTTTCATATTCTCAGCCCATATATGTCCCACTGCTGGGCTCGAGCCTCCTCCACAATAGCAGAGAAAATTACCTTATTATACCACGCTACTCAGAACTGCTGCTATAAGTTTTTTTGATATTATATGCTTATATGCCCTTAATCGTATTTTAAGACTAGCTTCGCTTCGGTTATAGGTTATAGTCGTTTTACCCGCGTGGTTCCCGTTCCCGTGGGAATACCGGGACAAAATATAGCCTAGTTTACGCCCTGATATTATAGCTTTCCATTGGTGAAAGAATTTTTTAAATCGGTCCAGCCGTTTTGAAGATTACCCGGAACAAACAGACAGACAGACAGACAAAAAATTTTTAATTGCTATTTTAGACATAGGTGTCGTGCAAATAACCGTGTGAGCATGAAAAAAGCCTATTATTTTGACATTACAAACAGACACTCAAATTTTATTTATTGGTATAGATACCTACAGACAAAAAAGAGGCGGTGAATTGTATTCTTACTTCGTCACTAAATAGAAAATAAATAATAATAATTATATAATAATAAATAATAATTTTAAATTAATAAACATTATCTACTTTATTATTCTTTTTTATTATTTGTCTGTTAAATATAAGTTTATATTTTAAGTAATGCAAAAAAATCAAACGAACGCTTCGTTTGAATGTTTGCATTACTTATAATATAAATTTATCTTAATAATCGTTTTTATTATAATTAATGAGGTTAGTACCATAATTTTCGCCAGCATAAAATATTAAGATAAATATAATGAAACTAAATTCACAGATATTATTATTTGTGTATTTAACTGACTGGCAATAATATTTTGAATGCATTTAGGTATTTAAGTAAAAAATTCAAAATTATATAAAGTATAATATAATTAGAATCAAACAATATAATTTATCTAAATTTATAAAAGACAAACATTTTGCGCGTTAATTCGTCAGCGTAGAAGTCGAAGTTTCTAATAGGATTTTTTTTTACCTTATTAAGTTTGGTCAATTTTTATCCATCCATCCATTAGCCTACCGACGTCCACTGCTGGACATACGCCTCCCCACGAGAGTGCCACTCGGAACGGTCCTACGCCACTTGCATCCAACGGTTCCCTGCGACTTTGAGAACGTCGTCAGTCCACTTTGTGGGAGGGTCGTCCTACGCTGCCCTTTTATCTATTTTAACCCAAATACGTTTCCACTGTAGGGCTCGTTTCTCCTCCATGATAGGAGGGAAATTTATTTAATATACCACGCTGGTCAGACGTAGCAATACGTCTAACCCGCGTGGTATAGTTGAATGGTAGGGTTTTATTTCAAGTTTTCCGTCTCTTGCATAGATCATCATCACAGCTCATATGCGTGCCACTGTTGGGCTCGATCCTCCTCCACTATAGGAGGGAAATTGACCTTACTTATACCATGCTGGTCAGACGTATTGCTATAGGGTTTTATTTCGAGTTTCCAATCTCTTGCATAGATGCAATGTATATATTATATCCCTTAATCGTCTTTTACGATACCCACGGGCAGGAGGGGAGTGTTAAATTGTATTCTTACTCCATCACCACACGTGTTATTTATATATTTAATTAATTATTTCAATTAATAGAATAAGTGTTTCAATAGATATAAAGCATATGTTTGAGAATAGCTTATTTGTTAATAGGAAGGCTATTTCGCGCCTCAATCCGATGATGTAGATGGCTCGCCGGGCGCCGAAGGAATCAGAGGCCGACCAATGCCTTGGATGCTCAAGGTAAGGCCTTTAATATTTTGATTCCATAGTTTCACATGTTACGGAATAAGAATACAATTCACCATGCCCATTCTTGCTTGTGGATGTCGTAAAAGACGACTAAGAGATATAATAGGTATATAACATCTATGCGAGAGAAAGATTTTTTTTCATTGCATACGGTGGCAAACGAGCAAAGAGTTAGACCTGATGGTAAGTGTTGCTGCCGCTCATGGACCTTTGCAAGGCCGCTTCCTACCGCGAAGAAAGTGTAGGGAGTTGAATGCATACAATGAGATTCGGTGATACTAAAGGCATCACTAAAACCCAAACACCCTCAGAAAGTTGGGCTTCCGGCTCTCTCGCTCACCGAATGAAGCATAGTAATAAATTGCTACTATTCGGGTGTTGATTTTCTGCGAGTGTGGTACTACCCCAGTTGGACCGGCCCGCGGCTGTAGACAGACAACTGTCAACAGTGTGGTCCTACCACTATAATCTATACCAATAAATAAAATTGCAGTGTCTGTTTGTAATGTCAAAATAATAGGCTTTTTTCATGCTCACATGATTATTTGCACTATACCTATGCCTAAAAATCACTTTATATTTTTTTTGTCTGTCTGTCTGTTCCGGGTAATCTTCAAACTAGACTATATTTTATCCCTGTATTCCTACGGGAACGGGAACTACGGGGTTAAAGCGACAAAAACCGAAGCGAAGCGAGGGCGGGTTGCTAGTACGAAATAAAACCCTATACAGATCCGTCTGACCAGCGTGATATACCTAGCAGGTGAATTGCCCTCCCATTGCGGAGAAGGCTCGAGCCCAGCGGTGGGACGTATATGATCTGTAATAATGATGATGATGAATTACGAATAGATTTCATAAAAATATAACATTTAAACTTAGAATAATAACGTATAAAAGGATAGTGTCGGTACTTCGAGCGATCAAAAATATGAAGCCAAAAATACTATATGCGCGTAGGCGATTACACACGTACACACGCACACCACTATACAAATTATGAAATCAAATTTTGTTTTATTAACATAAATCATCAAAATACTTTTAAAAGTTATATTAAAAATCTTTTTAATGTTTTTCAAATGTTTTGTTCCACCATTTGAATGCGCAAACCGACAAAATAAATAGGTAATTATCTATTTATTTTTTAAGAATCGCGAAACAGTCAAGCGTATGCTCCATTGGGCTCCCATTTAAATTCATAATTTTTTGTGCACGGACTTACCTTCTATACGTTATTATTCTAAGCATTTAAATCAATAATTACTTACTATTTTTTGTTTCATATTTAGTCAACTTGGGTAAATAAACTTTAAATCACTTTATTAATTTGTTTAAATTCGGTATTATAATTTCAGTTTATCTAACATTATTTATCTTAAAAGACAAATTATTTGCAAAAAGTCTCTTTGGAATATTATTAAAGATAATTTTAACTTTTTTAATATTCAATCGTCGCATTCGAAAGAAAATTAAACGATCGATTAGCTAGATGATAAAAACACATTTCAAATATTTGTTATTAGCATTTTTTGGGACGATGTGTTTATAGAAAGTTGGAAAAACATGTTTACAATGTTGCGTGTTAGAAAAAAAATATAAAAAACTATATAGTTTTTTTGTATAAAGTGATTAGATAATAGCCGTATGGGCGTGTTGGCCGCGCCTAACATTTCAAATGATTAGTTTTTCGGCCAACTTTTACTTATTCATTTGTTTACGGTAAAGTTATTTTATCTATGGGTTTTAAAGTTGATTGCGTTATAGTGACACCACAGATAATATATTTACATTTAACAGGTTATTTTGAAGGAATATTGTATTAATATGATTATTTTCATTGTAAATAAAACTACATTACGTATTTTGTCACGTTTGTATTTAATTTTTGATTGCTATAAAATCCGCAGTAGCATCAGAAATTATTATGATTATTTTCTTTTTTTGTCAGCAACCATCGTCTATAGAAAATACATTTATAATGCGTACTATAAAAAATCAGTTATAAAAGGTGGTGACGGAGTAAGAACAAAATTAACCACCCCCTCTCTTGCCCGAGGATGTCGTAAAAGACAAAGGCACATAATATGCAGATAACATCGATTCAAGTGTGTAACTCCAAATAAAACCCTATTCCAATACGTCTGACCAGCATGGTATAGTAGGTCAAATTCTTTCTCAAAGTGGAGCCCAACAATGAGTCTTATATAGGCTGAGATAATGATGATCAATGCCCGTTTTTATTAATTTATCTATTATTTCACTTATATAAAATACTAGCAACTGGCCCTAGCTTCACTTTAGTCATAGTCCCTTTACCCGAATTTTTGGATTCAGTTCCGTGGTTTAAAACTTACTTTCGCATCTATAATATTAGTAAGAATTATATATAAAACTCTTAGAATAATAACGTATAGAAGGATAGTGTCAATACTGCGAACTTTCAAAATTTGAATCTAAAAATACTAATGGCGCGCAGACGATTACACACGTACACACGCACACCACTATACAAATTATGAAATCAAATTTTGTCTTTATTAACATAAATCGTCGAAATACTTTTAAAAGTAATGTTAAAAACCTTTTTAAGTTTTTCAAATGTGTTGTGACATCATTTGAATGCACAAACCGTCATAATTATCAATTTATTTTTTAAGAGTTGCGTACGTACGTGCAGTACAATGACTAGTACATTACGGAACGGTTCCGGCGTAAGCTCCATTAGGCTCCAATTGAAATGCCTCACTTTTTGTGCGTGAACTTACCTTCTATATCTTATTTTAAGTAGTAAGGATTATATATTTAGTTTAAATAAAACTGTTGTTAACCGTAGTGATTATTTTTAGGGAGCGCCGCCTGGACCGTGGGATATGAAAGGTGCGCATGCGCATGCCCACGCGCTGCATCACCAGGGGGCGCCACAGCCGCACCCGCCATACGTGCCGCAGTACTCCTGGTACCAGACCGATACCAATCCTGGATTACTTACGTGAGTTCACTAATTATCTTATATCTTTTAACGAGCAATTCATGTACCTATTTTCAGGATCTCGGAAACGGCGCCAACGATTTTGATGATATTTGGCATACTAGAGGTTTCGGGGCCAAAAAATCGATCTTCCTATGTTTTATTTATAGAAAATGTTGTTTAGTCGGTGTTTTTAGCTAATCAATACAATGACATAAAATGTCAATAGAATATGGATTCAAATTTCGCCGTCAATGTCAAGAGTAGCTCAGTTCGGAAGTTGTACAATTTTTTTTATTTTGTTTTGGCATTCGAACAGCGTGGGATCGAATGTTGGTGTTATTATTATTCTCTTTTTGTAATTTTTGATATTTTTTTCATTATTTAATTTTTATTTTTTATTAATAAATTCGACAAAAATACAAGAAAAATATACCGAGCGAAGCTCGGTCAACCAGATATTTAGATCTAAAGATAGTTGGTCATCACATTATGTAACGTTGCATTGAAATTATTTATTAATACACTAAGATATTGAATACAATACAAGACCACCACATGACAATTGCATTTGCCCGCCAAAATCCTATATTTTACTTACTCTATAGTTAGTACAGAGCAATAAATGATGATGTTGTCTATTATTTCCTTCCTTTAATTTATGATTCACCTTTTTAACTGTACTTAACTTTTGTCAACAGGGTATGGCCAGCGGTTTAACAGCCATCGCACAAAATTGAAAATTAAAAAAATTACTAAAAATGTAAGTGTATATTCACTATAAACTTGGCGGGACACGTAATGGCGGCCATCATAAAATGGCGTCATGTATTAGCGCCACGAGCATCGGCACAACCAACTTTTAATTTTAAACAGAATTATTTAATAGTTATAATGAAAAATCATTGTAAATTTTTATAATTAATTATAAATAGTTAATAAATGTTCATAATGGTTATTGTATATGTATTATGTTAAAAACAGTTTGTTAAATTGGCCAAATAATTATTATTTAGAATAATGTGCTTGAGAATTTATTGAAAGCAACTAAAATACCTATAACAAATCATATCAGCGGTAATTGGCCTTACATATTAACGAATATGATACAGTATAAAGCCTTTTTCTGGATTATTTGATGATTATTTTATCTCTTGAGTGCAAAGTTTAATATTAAAAAAGACGTATTTTAATAGGAAATAATTTCGTACAAAATTTACTCAAAAAAATTAAGAAGTTATTATAACGTCGAATTAAAAAAAAATGTTCAAGTTACCAATTTATATATTTGTTTGTTCATAATATTTTATTTGGCCTTTCCATCAAACTGTAAATCTATATAAATGTAACGTCGCAAAAAAACCCTTCAAAAATTTACCAATCGGAAGCTTTACATCCTAAAATACATGTCTCTGATTGGTTGGTATATAATCGCGTGACAGAATTATAGAAAAATTATAAATCGTTCGGGTTTGACAAAATGTGAAAGTGGTACTTCTTTCTTTAATCCCCTGCATTTTGATAAAATAATATTACAAAAAATACTAATATTCAACATACAACATCTTATCTTGGCGCTCTAAGATTCCTGTATTCTTACAAAAAAAAGTTTTTTGTTTGTATTTTTAGCTTTTTGTAAACGTTATTACTGTTAGCAGTAATCCTGTGAATAATTTCGTTAAAGTTTGGCCGTTTTTACTATACTTACATAATGCCGAGAATTTTAATTTAAAATTACCAGTGAAATTCTCTAACATAATGATTTATTTCTGATAAGCTGAAATATTGACGAAACAAAACTTAATAATAACTACTTTCTATTCCCAAAAAAATATTACACTATGAAGATATTGACAAAAAAATGTTATTTGAAAATTGTATTCGTAAATTAAGCTTTAATTCAATAATTTTTATTTATTTAGATTAAAAAAAATAAACAATCAAACGGGAGCACAAACCAGTCTGTTGTGATAATTAATTTTAAGTTTTTAGAACAATAATTTTGAAAACTGTATTTATTACATTTTTGTGCAAAAATAAAAATAATGTGTTCTGAATACAAAAAAATAAAATCGTTTTTAAGATTATATATAATTATTATCCTTAATGTGAACTGCAATTTCTTTATTACTTGTTTCATAATTAAGTCTATTCATTTAAAAATATTTTTTCATTTAAAATGTAAAATGTTGTCATTAATTTTCCATTTTTTATTTGAATAGACTTTATTATATTTTTATTTCTATAATGGGTCTTTACGGGATGTTACAATTTTGTAAATATTTTTTGTAATATATAGAAAAATGAACTATACATATTAATTATAGATAGCATAATTACTTTATAACTACATTGTATAATAAGGAAAAGGAAATAAGAACAAAAAAGTGAATTAATTTCTTTTGTCAAATAAAAAGAGGAAAATATTATATTTTTTTGTGTTTTTATTTATATTTCTTTTAAATTGAAACCCTCTAAACTATAAAATACTGACTATAACTTGAATTTAAACGTTATTACCAACACGTCCGATCAACGTGGTATAGTACGTTAAATTGCACAGAAATTAGTCGAACATGTTAGGCCTAGATGAACAGAATTTTGTCTAAACAGAAAGTTGTTTAACAATAACTATGCTGAATGGATACATCAGCAGAAAACTTCAAGGTCTCATTTTAAGTACAAAACTCTCAGGTCCCGCCGTTGGGCTAGGGCCTCCTCTATTGTGTGAAGAAATTTCACCTTCCACGCTGTCAGACGTGTTGGCATAGAATTTCAATTCCAGTTTTACTTCTTTTGCATAGATATTATATGTATATTTAATCCCTTTGTCGACTTTTATGACCAACGGCAAGAGAAGGGGTGAAAAATTGTATTCTTACGCCTTCACCACAAGGCTTTATTACTAACAAGTAAATAAAGTTATAAAAAAGAGTTGTCCGAAATTTAATTGAAATAAATCAGTACTTAAGTGTTTCAGATTGTAGTGGTTCGGATGATCTGAACATCTATGATATTATATTGAGGGTATTTTTTTTTTGGGGGTGGGTTGCGGTCGGCACGCTCCTCGCACCACTCCTTTCGGGGCGACAGAGGGGCGTAAGTAAGCACGCACACCCGCAACCCACCCACGTGCACGTCGCCTTCGTCGTTGGGCCGACCCCCCTACCCCCTACTTGGGGTACCCTCCCATCGACCGACGTCCCCCCGGGGAGGACGTCGGTCTTTCCTCACGCGGTTGGCCTCTCGGCGGGTGACGGACTAATCCCCGGTCACGTCACCCGTATATTGAGAGTATGGGAGAAATGAAATTCTGGCAACACTATTTAGTCTTTTTGGTAATCTTGCCACCCATTCAAACAACTATAAATCATGTAAGTCTTCATAAATGACACCGAAATTTGGCTTTTCAAAGTGGTCTCCATAAATGTCACCGAAATTTGGCTTCCTCAAAATCCCCGGGCAACGCTTTTAATTGTCTTGAAACCAGCAAACAAATTATAAATAATAACGAGAGGAATCACAAAAACTTTCACTCCCCTCCTATGCAATCGGAAAAGGAATGCCAATATGTGAAGGGGTGTAAAACTACGACAAGCGAAGTAGTACAGCACCACGTATAAAACTTAACGGTTTACATAAGCGTTAAGATTGATTACAATAGTAGATATTATAGAAATGTCATGGAAATTTTCTCGCTAGAATGAACTACCTGCTGCTGTATTGCCCGAACACTTTGACATGTCCTTCTTTAAACGAGATCCAAAAACCTGACATTGCAAAGAAAATATGCGACAACAGCACTTACCATCAGGTATACCTACTGCTTGCTTGTTTGCTGCCATAGCCAATAAAAAAAAAGAAAAAACGCAGCGTTTTTTTTTAGTTTTCTTTTAGTTAGTGTTAACTATTTAGACTAGAAAGTCGAATCTAACTCATTTTTTTAATAAACGTGCCGCACCTAAATGGTGGTAAACTATGACAATGTATTATCAACTTCTGCCTTTTCGTGGGATTCGTTAATAAAATTCATATGAGGTATTATCAGAAAAATGGGGAACAGCGTTATCCTAAAAAAACGCATTAGTGTCTAGTATCAGGGTAGTTCTCTGCGTATTGGAAGAAGCCCTGTGAGCTGGCGACTGGAGAGCGATACTTGCTGCATATTGATGTCCATTGAGCACCCGGCTAGAGGCCACGGTTCGAGACCTCTGACCTGTTGAAGTAGTTAGCTTAGGTTAGAACGGGGTACTTTTCTTTTGAATAGTGCAGATTTTGACGGGGCGTGGTTGCTTCGGCATGTACCTACACACAGTCACAAGGAAAGAGAGGACACCGTTCTATCGTCACTGCGATTGTGACTAGAACACGACACAGCATAAGTCGGAAGTCTGGCCAGGGTAAAGCATCACCGTAAGCTCGCTAAGTCGATGCTCAACAGCTTCAAGAACAGAGACGCAGCCGTCGCCTTCCCTAAGGCAGTCGTTTCACAGAAGGAGGCGACGGAGCGGGTGTGGGAGGATTTTTGCTAAAGGTGATGTAGAGGTAATCCAGGGCCTCATGACCAGCCCCGGCTTCTCTGCTCCACCTGCTGTTTAGGTCTTCAAAACCGATACTATGACTTTTTTGGAGCGTTGGCAAACGCCAGCTTCATTTCTGCAAGGGAGGTATTCACATATTTTACTGTTAATCCATAACTATACAAAAAATATGATAATTCATAATTGAATGAGATTTAATTTGGATTCATTCGTAACCACTAAACATTTTATGGTCCATAAAAATGTTAACAATAATTTATAATGATTGTTTTGGCTCGTTAAAATAATTTTTGTAGTGTAAACATTAATTTAATTACTCTGTAATTAATTTGACATTTAGCGGCTGTCATAATGGAATGATAGAACGAGGGAACTCTGAACTTTTAATTTTATTACGGCCATTCACAAGTACTGTTGGGCAAGTCGTTTTCCAGATAAAGGAAAGGGCAAAGAAACGACACCACGCGGTTCAGGCGATTCAGCATAGGGTTTTATTTCGAGTTTACCTCCTCTTGCAGTGATGTTCTTTGCTCGCCCCACTTAATCGGTTATTGCGATACTGAAGAAATGAAGGGCTAGTGATTTTTGTGTACCGATGTGGTGACAGGGTTATACAATTTTTATTTTTTTATTTTTTCTATTTTAAGGCAACACCCTGCACTAAAGAAATAATCCTCGTGTTGCAGAGGACTTTACAAACATATAATTATTAAAAAAAAGGAAGGAAAGAAGGGAGACCCACCACTTTCCAACGGTAATCAATATACCGCACCACACAATAGAATTAGTACGGGATAGGGTTAAGGTTTTGATCGGGCGTCACACAGCTATACCAATTATATATAATTCATCATCACCATCACAGCGTACGTCCCACTGCTGGGTTCGGGCTTCCTCCACAATGAGAGGGAATTTAACCTACTATACCGTCAGACAAGTTGGTATAGGGTTTCATTTCGAGTTTTCCTTCTCTTGCACAGATCTCAAATGCATATTTTATCCCTTAATCGTCTTTTATAACATCCACGGGCAAGATAGGGAGTGGTGAATTGTATTCTTAATCCGTCACCACACGGAACATATAATTAACGGACACAAATTACATGCAAACTCAGATCAACAATTTTTGGATCATACGAAGTGTTCCTACGTAGGACGTGGGATTCGAACCCGCGACACTGACATATAGGGCCGGTATATTAACCACTACGCAATTTGTGCAGCTAATGTAAGTATCTACTACTATTGCGAGTCGTAAAAACTGTCTGATGATGACCCCTTATTCCGTGATTAAGCTGTAACTGAGATTACGAACTGGTTTGCCAAGTGAAATGATTGTTATTGTTATTTCTTTTATAAAAAGACAACACCCTACATTAGCACGTTCGTTGCGTTACGAGATCTATCAGAACTCTTGAAGGACTTTTGTATTGTGCGTTGATTATAATCGTGTTTTTTCACTACTTGCGGGAGGTGCTAACGTGTAAAGTATTTAGAAGACTGATTAGGTCTCAAACGCACCAAAGAGTAGGTTACTTTCGAGATCTTTTAGGTCTCCAAAGCACTAGCTGAAAGTTCTTTGAAAATGATGGCGCAGGGAATGTGCTAGGGAACTAAACCTTGTATTGAGTGGAAATTTGCAAATAATTCATCATCATTTTAGTCCACATAAGTCCCACTGTTAGGCTCTGGCCTCCACCACAATGAGAGGAAACTTGACCTACTATATCGCGCTGGTCAGATGTGTTGGCCATAGTATTTCATGTCGAGTTTTACGTTTACTAAATAGGTTTTATCTGCATATCATATCCCTTAGTCGTCTTTTACGACATCCACGGGTAAGAAAGAGAATGATGAATTGTATTCCTACTCCGTCACCACATGAATAACAAACAGACACAAATTACACCCAGACTCAAAACAATGATTTGGTACTTGCACAAAATATTGTCCTAGGTGGAAATCAAATCCATGACACTGTCATGGGGGTCTTTATAGTAACCCCTACGTCATCTGTGCAGTCAAGTGAAGGTCTAGCTCAAATGCTAAAATGGATTCTCCACAAGAGAGATTATATCTACAACTAAAGCCATTTATGAAGTGAAGCTTACAGCTTACAGCTAATCTAGACAAATAAATAAAATTGAAGTGTCTGTTTGTTATATCAAAATAATACTTTTTTTTTATGCTAACACGGTTATTTGCACGATACTTATGAAAAACCAGCTTAATTTTTTTTGTCGGTGGGATCAACTTTGATATTATTTTACTACCAGGTATCTGTCTATATAAGGAGCAAGTAAAGCTCTTCCTTTCAGAACAACTCTATAAAATTTTACCCGGTCCGGGGTTCAAACCCGAGAATATATCTTAAAAGGTATTACAGATTTAAAATGAATGCCAAAGCGGCTGATATCGAAGCGCAGTGAGGGCGGATCGCTAGTGTAAACTAAATATATAAACCAGGCCACATAACAACACGAATTGCATTTTTTTTAAAGAGATATCGCGAAAAGATGGCGGCCGTAATTAAAATTGCGATTGCCAGCCAATTATTCGTGCCTTTATTGAATCGTCCGTGCAGATGTCCCCGTAGTTGCGACTTTTTGTCGCAGCGGCGTTCGACAAAGGGATGTATTCCAGTTTTTTGTCGCAGTGTGTCAGTACCTAAGCATTTAATATACACATATATATCCTAACGACTTAGGGGGAATATAATTAAAAATATTTTTTGTGTGAATTGTATATTTTTTTTTCATGTATGGTTCCGTTTGCGAGAATATCGACGTAATTCAAAATTATGTCAAATTGAATGTTGCATGCCAAATTATCTTTGATGTCTAAAATCCTTGATATTTTATCGTGAACATAGACATTTTCCTTTAACGCACTAAAGTATTTATAAAAAAAATTTAAAATGCCCTTCTCTAAAATAAGTCATTCTTATTTGCGTCGTTATTCTTGAAAACCAGCGATATGACCACAAATTAAATAAATGAATCAATGTAAGTATATGTAAAAGCTTGTCTTTACTATAAATAATATATTAAAGAAGTAGAAAAATCCTCAGAGGTACAAGATGATAATATCACAATGATTTCTGAGGTTTACGCGAGTGTTACACATTGTAAATAAAACTGTTTTTATCGCGTTTGTATTTGATTTTTGAATACCTTCGAACACTTTACAGCGTTCAGGCAAACAGTTTGTCCATAACCATGGGCAATCAATAATCAATTAAAAACTATAAAATCTGTAAAAATAGTTTGATTTACAAGATAACATCATATCAAAAGAAACAAAATTGTTAAGTATAATACTCTATGCTAACGCGTCCAACTGACACGGTAAGTAGTATCTTAATTTTTTTTTTAATATGGAGAGAACTAACATTATAAGTATATACCTACATATACTAAAATTAAGCCAAATCATTCATGGTAAAACCTCAAAGTTTATTTTTAAAAAAATATTATTTTTAAATAAATTTTGAAATGAATCTAATTTTTTTTTAAGTTTTATTATTAATTAACACATATAGTGTCTCTCACCTTCTCTCGTCTCTCACCTCGTCTCTCGCCCAACATACCTGAGTGTCTGAAAACACAGGTCTACGACCAATGTGTGTTACCAGTGATGACTTACGGCACAGAAACGTGGTCCCTAAATGTAGGCCTCATAACAAGGCTCAAAGTCGCTCAGCGTGCTATGGAACGGGCTATGCTCGGGATTTCTCTGCGAGATAGAATCCGAAATACGGAAATCTGCAGAAGAACGGGTGTAATCGACACAATACGAAGAATTTGCACGCTGAAGTGGCAATGGGCAGGCCACATCGCTCGACGAACTGACCACCGCTGGGGAAGAAAGGTTTTCGAGTGGCGACCACGTATTGGACGACGCAGTGTAGGACGCCCCCCCCACTAGGTGGACCGACGACCTGGTGAACTAACGAAACCAAAGCTTTAATTACTGCGATCCATTTTATAAAAAAAAATTGCTTTACTTAATGTGGTATCTTTTTATACCCTTTAAGATTTTTATAAAAATGTCCTGGAGTAACGCTGTATAAATGTTGAGAAGTGTTCAAAACGACGAGAAGGGCATCAAATACAAACGCGATTGAATGTCAAGAGTAGTAGGTATTATTTAAACTACGTAAATTTCAAATGTATGAAAAAAAACGCATTATAAGTTATAATGAAAGTTCTCTGTCCACACAAACACGCGATAAACAGCTAGTATATATTTTATTACTCATGTCCACATTGTCAGTAGTTTATTAGCAAAAATAAAACGCATAGGCTGAATTTAACTGTTTAAACAGTTAACAGATGACAATTATATATCTTATGTCAATGTCAAAAAACTGACAGCTCAACAATTATTGACATCAAAATTAAATTAACTACTTTTTTTCTGTAATTTGTTCACCTTTTATATCAATTATTAATAACTAGGCTTGCTGTTAACAGTTAAAAACTTGCATCGGTTTTTAATTATATTTATAGATGTAAATTCTTTAAGTACCTTTTTTTATAAAAAAGGTATTGTAATTTATTTCATCATCATCATCACATCATCGACCCACGGCTGGAGTCGAGCCTCCACCACAATAGGAGGGAATTTGACCTACTATATTATGCTGGTCAGACATATTGGTATAGGGTTTCATTTCGAGTTTTCCTTCTATTTCATAGATGCTATATACATATTGTATCTCTTAGTTGTCTTTTACGATATCCACGGGCAAGATAGGGAGTGGTGAATTGTATTCTTATTCTGTCACCACACGGAAAATATATAAGCTTAGTGCACAATATTTAAGGACATATCCTCACGATACAAATACTTAAACATACTCCGTGTGGTTACAGGCTATGCTGTGTGGTAGCGGCTTCGAATACTACCAACCCTTGCTTTGCTCGTGGGTGTCGTAAAAGACGACTAAGAGCCCTAGATTGACCCGGACCAACCACTGACGACAAGTGACATCTGCTCCGGTGGTCGGCCCAACAACGAGGTGACGTGGGTACGGGTGGGTTATGGGCCCGCGCGCCGTCCTTTCATCGCCCCGGACGGACAGGACCGCGCGTGCGCTTACCATAGCCCACCCAAAAAAAAAAAAAAAAAAAAAAAAAAAAGATTGACCCGGACCAACTCCATCTGGTACCATTTGGGTCAACGATTACATTCCCAAGGAGGGTTGACGTCAGGCAGGCGGCCGGTCATAAAAGTCATTGCCGAAACGTTTTGCAATATGTCAAAACAGATGACATATTGCGTCGACCCCAAATAATTGGGATAAGAGCAGGATGATGATGATGACTCCGTGTGGTTACAGAATAAGATTACAAATAACCGACCTTCTCTTAACTATGGTTGTCGTAAAAGATGACTAAGGGAGATATATGCAGGTAACATCGACGCCAGAGAAAGAAAATTTGATATAAAACCCTATACCAACACGTCTGACTAGCGTAGAGTAGTACGTCGTCGGGACGTCGGTCGATGGGAGGGTACCCCGGGTAGGGGGTATTCCGTCGGGCCGACCACTGATGGCAAGTAACCCTGCTCCAGTGGTCGACCCAACGACGAAGGCGACGTGGTGTTCGGGTGGGTTGCGGGAGTTGCGTGCTTAAGAGCCTCTGTCGCCCCGGATGGAGTGGTGCGGAGGCGCGCCGACCGCAGCCCACCCGAAAAAAAAAAAAAAAAGCGTAGACTAGTAGGTCCATTTCCCTTCTATTGTAGAGGAAGCCTGAGCCCAATAGTGTAGCTCATAAAGGCTGGAATGATGATGATTATGAAACACACTCGGGGCCTGCTCCTGAAGATTTTACTATCTTATTCAATCATCGTAGATAAATTATTTTCCGTGTGGTGACGGAATAAAAATACAATTTACCATCCCCTCTCATACCCATGGGTGTCTTAAGGGATATCCCTTAGTCGTCTTTTACGACACCCACGGGTGCACATAACATCTGGGCAAGAGAAGAAAAACTCGAAATGAAATCCTATATCAACATGTCTGACCAGCATGGTATAGTAAGGTCAATTTCCCTCCTATTATAGACAAGGCTCGAGCCTAGTAACGACTATATATGACCCAAAATTATAATGATGATGAGACAAATTGTTACTCCATCTATACCAATAAATAAAATTGGAGTGTCTGTTTGTAATGTCAAAATAATAGGCTTTTTTCTTGCTCACACGGTTATTTGCACGACACCTATGCCTAAAATACAGATTAAAAAATTTTTGTCTGTCTGTTTGTTCCGGGTAATCTTCAAAACGGCTGGACTGATTTCAAAAATTCTTTCACCAATGGAAAGCTATAATATCAGGGCGTAGGTAAACTAGACTATATTTTCTCCCGGTATTCCAACGGGAACGGGAACTACGCGGCTAAAAAGACTAAAACCGAAGCGAAGTGAAGGCGGGTTGCTAGTAACTAAATAAAATTATAACCAACTATCAAACGTTTATAACATTTAAAAAAGAACATATTATTAATAATTACTATCTGTATTGTGAAATGCCGTGTGATGACGTAAGAATACAATTCACCACTATCTATCTATATATATATATATATATCTACAATTCACCCTATCTTACCCGTGGGTGATGTAAGAGACGACTAAGGGATAATATGCATACAATATTTATACAAGAGAAGAAAAACTCGAAAGGAAACCTTATGCCAACACGTTTGACCTTATCTGCGCCTAATGCCGCCCTAGCCGAGGACGCGGGTGATCGGACCGGGGAATTGTCCGTCACCCGCAGAGAGGCTGACCGCGCGACGGCGACCGACGTCCCAGGACGTCGAGAGGTGAGGTTACCCGAAAGGGTATTCCGTTGGGTCGGCCCAACAACGAGGTACGGGTGGGTTATGGGCCCGCGCGCCGTCCTTTCATCGCCCCGGACGGACTGGACCGCGCGTGCGCTTACCATAGCCCACCCAAAAAAAAAAAAAAAACACGTTTGACCAGCATGGTATAGTAGGTCAATTTCCCTCCCATAGGGCCGGAGCCCAACGGTGGGACGTATAGGGCCTGAGATGATGTATTGCTGAACATATATTAAAAATGCGAAGTATTATAAAATCTTAAGAATATTATATTACCTTAATGTAAAATGCGAAAAACGCCCTCTCCATAAAGTGTCATATTCAAAATAAAAAAAGAACAAAAAAGTCGTGTTGCCAACCCCAAAAACTATTAGAGAACAGAACGGAAGCGTCCCGCCCACGGAACCCTTTTTAAAAAATAATAAAACCGACTCTATTGTTTGGGTATAAAGCTTTTGATACATACAAAAGGTACTTTTTTAAATGAAGCACTTTTTTTTGAACACATCTGGCTATAAAACCCGGTGTAATAGAATCATAATACGGTAAATATGCTGTATTTTATTTAAAAAAAAAAAAGAATTAGCGATGCAACCGAACTCGCGTTTGTAACTTATAACAGTACTTATCACAAGGAATGTTATTTACCATCAAAATTTCAGCCTATCGCTGTCCACTGGTAGACGTAGGCCTCCCACCGTTCCGCACCACTCCGTCCGGGGCGACAGAGGGGCTTAAGCACGCAACACCCGCAACCCACCCGAACACCACGTCGCCTTCGTCGTTGGGCTGACCACTGGAGCAGGGTTACTTGTCATCAGTGGTCGGCCCGACGGAATACCCCCTACCCGGGGTACCCTCCCATCGACCGACGTCCCCCCCTCGGGGAGGACGTCGGTCTTTCCTCACGCGGTCGGTGACGGACTAATCCCCGGTCACGTCACCCGCGGCCTCGGCTAGGGCGGCATTGCACGCAGGTAATCCCGCCTGCGCCGCCCCAGTCGCCGGCAGCGGGTCGCATCATCGAGGCTGTGCTCCTCGCGCTCGCGAAGGAGGCGGCCTCCTTCTGCGAGATAACTGCCTCGCAGAAGGCTGCGACTGCGTCCCAATTCCTGATGCTGCCGAGCATCTCCCTAGCAATGGTCGGCAGCGTCAGGTCGGCACCGATGATTGAGACGAGTTTACGACGCGGCTCTGCCCAAGCGGCACAGACCTCGAGCGTATGCTGCGCCGTGTCCTCGTCGCAATCGCAGTGGTGTATCTTAACCACTGCGCCATCTGTGCAGTAGAACTACTATACCACGCTGGTCAGACGTGTTGGTGGAGAGTTGCTTAGTCGTCTTTTACGATACCCACGGGCAAGAGAAGGGGTAGAACTTTTTGAAGGTGTTTGCGAATGGTGGGTTTTGGTAGTGGCCTTTGGTATCACCGAACCTCATTGCACGTATTCATACTCCCATCACTTTCTTCGCCGTAGGCAGCGGACTAGGAAAGGTCCATGAGCGCCAGCAACACTTACCATCAGGTATACTGTTTGCTCATTTGCCACCGCTTACAAAAAAAAACTTCAATGATATTGAAATAAAATCTCAGTATTCTTCACAGCTCATAGACATTCATATAGAAAAAATAATATTATTATCATCATTTCGGTTCGATTTCAGTCGCTTTACCCGCGTAGTTGCCGTTCCCGTTGGAATACCGGCATAAATATAGCCTATGTCATTTATTTGGCATTCTAATGGTGAAAGAATTATCGAAATCCGTCCAGTAGTTTTTGAATTTATTCGTACCAAACATACAAAAATACAACGTTTCCTCTTTATAATATTACTTTAGACATTCCACACAAAGCACTTGCGTCCGCTGACTCGCTCCGCCGCCGGCGAGTAAGGAGGAGGAGGCGCCGATATGTGCATCTCCTCCCGTCGCTTTGATTGACGACAGAACGTGGCCAGACAGCCTTGCGTAGGGATGTCGGGGATCGAATGTCAAAAGACGACCTTTCCGGCACCCCGTAAAAGCGCGGAAGGGACCGCTGTGGTTTTAGTGGGTATTCCGGAAGCATAGCCGCCGAGTCCCACACTCCTCCTCGTCTGACACGGGCGGGGGATAGTGCGTAAATTGCGTTTCCACTGCGAATAGTTAATTAATATAGGGTTTTATGTCGAGTTTTCCTTCTCTTGCATTGAGGGCGGCATTGCAAGTAAGGGTGCGGCATTGTAATCTTACTCCATCACCACATTGAAAAAAAGGGTATACGCTGCACCAAAAATAACGACCCCGCCACCTTGTTATTATCTTTATACTAACAGTAGGCTAGCATAATAATGCTAGCCTGCTGCTTTCTTAAGTGCGACTATGTTTTGGATCGCGAGTAGGATAGTTCAATATCACAAAATACAATTTACCATTCCCTATCTTGCCCGTGGATGTCGTAAAATCTTGAAACAAATCCCTTTATCAACCTGTCTGATTAGCATGGTCTGGTCAGTAAAGTAATTTTTTTTATATTGCAAACGATGGCAAACGGGCAAACAGAACACCTGATGGTAAGTCTTGCTGCCGCTCATAGACCTTTAAAATAGCAGGGCACAGTTAGGCCGCTGCCTATCGCGAACAAAGGGAAGGGATTGCTAATGCGTGCAATGAACTTCGGTGATACTAAAGGCATCACAACTAAAAACTACTAAAAACTACTAAAACCTACCACACGCAAACATACTCAGGAAGGCTGCCAGGCTGCCGGCACTCTCGCCCATCGAATGAAGCGCAGTAACAAACTGCTACTACTCAGACATTCTCTCCTATTGTTTCTCCCCTATTGTGGAGGAGGGCCAAGCCCTGCAGTGGGACGTATATGAGCGGAAATGATGATAATCACTAAATACTTCGAATGATGGTGAAAATCACTTTAGCCATAAGATGTTCATAGATGAATAAGTATACGTGATCTCTAAATTTAGGTCTCATAACCAAGCTCCAAGGCGCTCAGCGTACTATGGAGCAGGCTATGCTCAGCATTTCTCTGCTGATAGAATACGAAATACGTGAATCCGTAAAAGAACGGGTGTAACCGACATAGCACGAAGAATTAGCACGCTACAATGTCAATGGACAGGCCCGTCACTCAACGAACCGACAGCCGCTGGGGAAGAAAGATTCTCGAGTGGCATTCACGAATAGGGCGACGTAGTGCAGAACAACCAGGTGGACCGACGACCTAGTGAAAGCTGACAGTTACCGTCGGCTGCAGGCGGCACAGGACCGCACTTTGTGACGAAACGTGAGAGAGGCCTACATCCAGCAGTGGACGCGGATAGATATAAAAAAGTATAGTTTTTATCCCAATAAGTATTTATATATAGAACTCAAGTATTTTGTTACTTGACTAAGGAACCCTAGAAGGGAGGCTACCAATGAACCACGCGTCAAAGATCTGGTACATCAAAAACAATAGCAGTGAAAGAATTCTTACTTACAGGGCTGTCACATATTTAGAAAAATATATAGTTCGTTCGTTCCTTATGAAACGTAAAGTAGGAAATTGGATAATTAACGACAAATGGAGGAAAATAGTAAACGTCAAAACATTATTAAAATACGATAAAATCAAATCAAATCGAATCATTTATTTGCAAAATATGGGTGTAAAATATTAGTTGTTACAGGTATTGAATGTATCACCACATTGGACCGTCAAGCGGCATGCAAAAAGAGCTAATGCTCTCAGAACAAGTACAATATGTTTCGCCAATTTAAATAAATTATTTAATTATGCAATGTCAATAATAATAACAATAATGTCAACAGTAATAATAATAATAATGTCAACAATAATAATAAGTCAAGCGGCATGCAAAAAGAGCTATGCTCTCAGAACAAGTACAATATGTTTCGCCAATTTAAATAAATTATTTAATTATGCAATGTCAATAATAATAACAATAATGTCAACAGTAATAATAATAATAATGTCAACAATAATAATAAGTCAAGCGGTATGCAAAAAGAGCTAATGCTCTCAGAACAAGTACAATATGTTTCGCCAATTTAAATAAATTATTTAATTATGCAATGTCAATAATAATAACAATAATGTCAACAGTAATAATAATAATAATGTCAACAATAATAATAAGTCAAGCGGTATGCAAAAAGAGCTAATGCTCTCAGAAAAAGTACAATATGTTTCGCCAATTTAAATAAATTATTTAATTATGCAATGTCAATAATAATAACAATAATGTCAACAGTAATAATAATAATAATGTCAACAATAATAATAAGTCAAGCGGTATGCAAAAAGAGCTAATGCTCTCAGAACAAGTACAATATGTTTCGCCAATTTAAATAAATTATTTAATTATGCAATGTCTATAATAATAACAATAATGTCATCAGTAATAATAATAATAATGTCAACAATAATAATAAGTCAAGCGGTATGCAAAAAGAGCTAATGCTCTCAGAACAAGTACAATATGTTTCGCCAATTCAAATAAATTATTTAATTATGCAATGTCAATAATAATAACAATAATGTCAACAGTAATAATAATAATAATGTCAACAATAATAATAAGTCAAGCGGTATGCAAAAAGAGCTAATGCTCTCAGAACAAGTACAATATGTTTCGCCAATTTAAATAAATTATTTAATTATGCAATGTCAATAATAATAACAATAATGTCAACAGTAATAATAATAATAATGTCAACAATAATAATAAGTCAAGCGGTATGCAAAAAGAGCTAATGCTCTCAGAACAAGTACAATATGTTTCGCCAATTTAAATAAATTATTTAATTATGCAATGTCAATAATAATAACAATAATGTCAACAGTAATAATAATAATAATGTCAACAATAATAATAAGTCAAGCGGCATGCAAAAAGAGCTAATGCTCTCAGAACAAGTACAATATGTTTCGCCAATTTAAATAAATTATTTAATTATGCAATGTCAATAATAATAACAATAATGTCATCAGTAATAATAATAATAATGTCAACAATAATAATAAGTCAAGCGGTATGCAAAAAGAGCTAATGCTCTCAGAACAAGTACAATATGTTTCGCCAATTTAGATAAATTATTTAATTATGCAATGTCAATAATAATAACAATAATGTCAACAGTAATAATAATAATAATGTCAACAATAATAATAAGTCAAGCGGCATGCAAAAAGAGCTAATGCTCTCAGAACAAGTACAATATGTTTCGCCAATTTAAATAAATTATTTAATTATGCAATGTCAATAATAATAACAATAATGTCAACAGTAATAATAATAATAATGTCAACAATAATAATAAGTCAAGCGGTATGCAAAAAGAGCTAATGCTCTCAGAACAAGTACAATATGTTTCGCCAATTTAAATAAATTATTTAATTATGCAATGTCAATAATAATAACAATAATGTCAACAGTAATAATAATAATAATGTCAACAATAATAATAAGTCAAGCGGTATGCAAAAAGAGCTAATGCTCTCAGAACAAGTACAATATGTTTCGCCAATTTAAATAAATTATTTAATTATGCAATGTCAATAATAATAACAATAATGTCAACAGTAATAATAATAATAATGTCAACAATAATAATAAGTCAAGCGGTATGCAAAAAGAGCTAATGCTCTCAGAACAAGTACAATATGTTTCGCCAATTTAAATAAATTATTTAATTATGCAATGTCAATAATAATAACAATAATGTCAACAGTAATAATAATAATAATGTCAACAATAATAATAAGTCAAGCGGTATGCAAAAAGAGCTAATGCTCTCAGAACAAGTACAATATGTTTCGCCAATTTAAATAAATTATTTAATTATGCAATGTCAATAATAATAACAATAATGTCAACAGTAATAATAATAATAATGTCAACAATAATAATAAGTCAAGCGGTATGCAAAAAGAGCTAATGCTCTCAGAACAAGTACAATATGTTTCGCCAATTTAAATAAATTATTTAATTATGTAATGTCATGTCATGTTTTCTAACGTCGTTTTCTGATTTTTACGGGCGTTTTAAAAAGAACTATTATTACAGGTTTCATCGCGTATGTATTTAATTTTTGATTTCTTAACATTTCGAACGGTTTGCAACATTCATGATCACGGAAGAACTTCTAATGTTTATTATTTCATATCTATACCAATAAATAAAATTGGAGTGTCTGTTTGTAATGTCAAAATAATAGGCTATTTTCATGCTCATACGGTTATTTGCACGACACCTATGCCTAAGATAGCAATTAAAAAAATTTTATCTGTCTGTCTGTTTGTTCCGGGTAATCTTAAAAACGGCTGGACCGATTTCAAAAATTCTTTCACCAATGGAAAGCTATAATATCAGGGCGTAAACTAGGCTATATTTTATCCCGGTATTCCCACGGGAACGGGAACTACGCGTGTAAAACGACTATAACCTATAACCGAAGCGAAGCGAGGGCGGGTTGCTAGTATTAAATAAAACCATTATTACACTTTTCGAAAAACTCTATCCTCTTTTAAACGTTAACACTAAAAAAGTTCTAAATATCGGGCCAGTAAACCTTAAATACAAACGAGTTACGAGTCCTTCAAAGTAGCTATATTCCATGTACTTGTGTGCATCTAGTAGAATGTATTGTATAATTTTGAATGTATTGTACATATAAAAATCGAAAAATATTATTACCTTTAATATCAGGTGATAAGATCTACACAATAAAATAATTTTTTTTTTATATACTTGTGTGCCAGAAATATTCTGACAATTTTGCTAAATATCGAATTATTATTATTTATTTAACCAATTTCCAATAAAAATAGTAATAAATGGACGAATAGTTAGAATTGTGCAAGATGAGTAATCGATAGTGGCGGATCTTTTTTTCCTTTTCTCCATTTCAAAAAAATAGTCCAACACAAATGCGCTGAAAAAAAACTATAATAAAATAGTATTCTGCGACATATCAGGACTATATAAACCCTTATCTTATTATTATTATATATTCACCCAGGGTTAAAAATAAAATGCATTGTCAGACTTATTTTTCTGTCATAATGTCGTGATTTTTCCATAAGACCAGATAATAGACTTGTAAAAGATACTGCGAGGTTAAACCTGCTGAAACTGCAATAAAAGCTTCGCAATTCTAGCATTAGTAGGTTGTAATCATCAACATCATTTGAATTCCTACGTCCCACTATTAGGCTCGAGCCTGCTTCACAATTCTAGAGGTATTGGTTGAGGTGAGTGATGGCTGCTCTAGTAGTTGTGTCATGATCGGGTGCTGCTTCTGGGATCTGGCCAATCGTATATTCCTTTCTTTTTTATTTTAACTAAATTTAAAAAAAAAAAGAATATATCCTATCTCGAAGGGCATCACACTGAAGCTAATACTATATGTTGTATAAGTGTAATTTTATTTAAAAGATGAAAAAGAAATGACAGCCCGCTGAGTTTCTTGCCGGATCTTGTCAGCTTGTGGCCCCGTTCCGATCCGTTGGTAGAATATTATATTGTGTTCAAGCGATGTATAAATTTGACAATATGTAAGTGCCCTTAAGGGCTCTATGCAGAATAAATGATTTGATTTGATTTGATATTGACATGACTTTGCTGGTCATTCATATTAGAATAGGGTTTTAATTCAAGTTTGCCTTTTCTTGCATAGATTTTATATGCATCCTTTAGTCCTTTAGTCGTCTTTCGGCAAGTTAGTTGGTGGTGATTTAGGTATATTCTTATTTCATGACCACCCGGAAAAATTTAAGGGGCTGATCGGTGACGAAATTTAATTAGCAATGTTTTTTTCTTATTTAATATATTAGGAAATAATTTAAACAAAAAAAAAACGACTTCAAACAGTAAACTAAAAACGCACTAGTCGCCCCTACATTTTTTTAAAGTTCCCTTCGATTTCTTTGGTCTGCCAGCATCAAACCCAAATTTCTTTATCATGGTACCACTTTTGAAATATCTTTTTTCCAACAAAAAAAGAATCATCAAAATCGGTTCATAAACGACGGAGTTATCCGCGAACAAACACAAAGAAAGCATATATACGATCGAATTGAGGAACCTCCTCCTTTTTTTAAGTCGGTTAAAAAGGATACCACATCCCCAACACATACACAGCCCTAATTATGAGAGAAAAAGCGAAGACATATTTGTCTCTCTGAGACTGTGCTCGACAAGAAAGGAGTTATTTTTGTACAAAAAAAAGCTCAGATAAACAGCCAGGCGGCTGTCTCAAAGCGTGCTTTGCGCGGCAAGATCCTTTACTTGCGGCAAGCTAAACTTTAAAGCTGGATTTACTTGCGGTGAAATTATAGCCTTCAATGAACAGAATTCTTACGGATAATATATAATATTCATATATTAACTTAGATTCAGTGAGTTCTGTGTTCAATACTTATGTATGTAGACCTTAGAATAATAACGTGTAGAAGGATAGTGTTGGTACTTCGAGCGATCTAAAACATGAAGCCAAAAATACTACATGCCCGCAGCCAATTACACACGTATACACGCACACCACTATACAAATTATGGAATCAGATTTTGTTTTTATTAACATAAATCATCGAAATAATTTTAAAAGTAATGTTAAAAACCTTTTTATGTTTTTCAAATGTGTTGTGACACCGTTTGAATGCACAAACCGTTATAATTACCTATTTATTTTTTAAGAGTTACGTACGTACATGCAATACAGGTGACCTTGTACACTTTTATTTTTATTCCCGGAGGGAATGGACTGCGCACACGCGGTCCAGTCCGTCCGGGGCGACGAATAGACGGCGCGCGGGCCCATAACCCACCCGTATCCACGTCGCCTTCATCGTTGGGCCGACCACCGGAGCAGGATGACTTGTCGTCAGTGGTCGGCCCGACGGAATACCCTTTTGGGTACCCTTACCTCTCAACGTCCCTGTCCCGGGACGTCGGTCGCCGTCGCGCGGTCAGCCTCTCTGCGGGTGACGGACTAAATTCCCCGGTCCGATCACCCGCGGCCTCGGCTAGGGCGATATCAGGCGCAGGTACTCGCGCCTGCGCCGGATTTTTATGGATTTTATCACGCGAATTAATTGCGAGAAAAACAAAAATTAAATACACACGCTATAAAATCCGTAAATATAATTTTATTTTACTACTTGCGTAAACATCAAAATTTTTTTCGTTCAATAAAATTTTATTCTACATACCAATTACTTGAAATCATACACCATAACATTAGTACGCAATCTTTGCACCCATAGCATAAGTAAGGCACGCGTCGAAAACTTGATACTTAAATTATAAAGCTTTTTTAAGTATGTACATTTCAATAACTATAATTATCGATAATTTATTAACAAAAGGTTTGATTTTTATCCTAACTTAGAATAACGGTGGAAAAATGCACCTTTGAGAAGTTTCTTTGCAATGTTTTTATGATAATTTATTTAGTTTCAGGCGGAACTTATGTAAAAGCGGCGTATGGTCGTCGTTCGAGAAACTTAAGAGGATCTTCTCGTCTAACATACCTCAGTCTCTGAAAACACAGGTCTACGATCAGTGTGTGTTACCAGTGATGACTTACGGCATGGAAACTGATCCCTAAATGTAGGCCTCATAACCAAGCTCAAAGTCGCTCAGCGTGCTATGGAGCGGGCTATTATCGGGAGTTCTTTGCGGGATAGAATTCGAAATACGGAAATTTGCAGAAAAATTAACACATTGAAGTGGCAATGGGTAAGCTACATCGCTCGACGAACCGACAACCGCTGGGAAAGAAAGGTTCTCAAGTGGCGACCACGTATCGGACGACGTAGTGTAGGATGACTAGGTGGATGGAGACGACCTGGTGAAAGTTGCTGGACGTCGTTGGATGTAGGCGGCACAGGACCGCACTCTGTGGCGTAACGTGAGGGAGGCCTACGTCCAGCAGTGGACGGCGATAGACTGAAATGATAATGACGATGGTCTTTTCGCTTTCTGTCAAAATACCCAGAAGATGTAATTAACAGTATGGTTATGGTATTTTTAAAAGCGATGACTATATTTCATCATCATCATCATCATCTCAGCCCATATATGTCCCACTGTTGGGCTCTGGCCTCCTCCATAATGAAAGTGTAACCGACCTATTAAACCACGCTGGTCAGACGTGTTGGTATAGGGTTTTATTTCGAGTTTTCTTTCTCTCGCATAGATGTTATATGCGTTTTATATCCCTTAGTCGTCTCGTACGATCACCCACGAGTAAGATCGGGGATGGTGAATTGTATTCTTACTCCGTCAACACACGGAAGACTATATTTACTGGCGGACAATTACTTTTCGTATGGTAACGGAGTAAGAATAGAATTCACCACTCTCTTTCTAGCCCGTGTGTGTCGTTTCAGATAACTAAGATATTTTTGAATATAACATCTATCCAAGAGAAAGAAAACTCGAATTAAACCCTATACCAACCTCTCTGATCAGCGTGGTATCATTGTCATGTCAACTCATACACGTCCCATTGCTGCCTCGAGCCTCCTCCAAATGAGAGGGAAATTGACCTACTATACCACGCTGGTCAGACATGTTGGCATGTGTTTTATTTCGAGTTTTCTCTCTTTGCATAGATGTTATTTGAATGTTTTATCTCTTACACCTCTTTTAGGACATCCACGGGTAAGGGAATGGTGAATTGTATTCTTATTCCGTCACCACACGATCAATTAGTTCCTTAGATAACAAACATAAAAATAAGTATTCTAATAAAATATTCGATGATTATTACTTAATTTTACACGTGCTCACAGCGGGCACGCAGCGAATAATATTATATAATTAGGGCACAAACTCACCCCTGCCGTTAGGGGTTGTATATTAACTAGGTTAGATTGATTAATTTACTTACGATTTATTATAAAAATAATAAAGTTTCTCAGCAGGTAACTGTATTGTTACGGCAGTGGTTTGTGAGTTTATTAAGGGTAGTTGCCATTTGGATTCGATCAGGTGTATCTGGCATCAGAAATAGGCGAATTTCTCTCTTAAATAAATAATTATGTCCAATATTTATTTAATCATTTCATCATCATCATTTCAGCCCATACAGATCCCACTGTTGGGCTCGGGCCTCCTCCACAGTAGGAGAGAAATTGACCTTACTATATCATGCTGGTCAGGCATGTTGGTATAGGGATTCGTTTAGAGTTTTCTTTCTCTTGCACAGATGTTATGTGCATATTACATCCCATAGTCGTCTTTTACGACATCCACGGGCAAGATAGGTAAGTATTCTTACTCCGTCAGTACACGGAAATAGTTGGGCCCAATATTTATTTCATAATTTCAGCTCATACATGTTCCACTGTTAGGCTCGAGCCTCCTCCACAATAGGAGGAATATTGACCTAGTATACCACGGTGGTCAGACTTGTTGATATAAGTTTTCCTTCTCTGGCATAAATGTTATATGCATATTTAATCCTTTAGTCGTCTTTTACAAAACCCACAGAAAGAGGACGGTGAATTGTATCCTTACTCCGTCACAACACGGAAATTATAACGAGGAATATTTATTTATTACATTTATACTGTTTTGACACGTTAAGGAAGAATGATGAGAATATTTTTTTATGATCCGCGCGCAGACAGTCACAAATGTCAATTAGATAATGCGTTATTATAAAACTTTCAATGTATTAAATAACTCTTTTATTAATGTCGTTTTTTCTACAAACGTACGATAACGCGAAGGATAAAATTTCTAAAAATATTTTTATCTTGTTACTAGAATTTAATTTTAAAAAGATATTTATCTTGTATAGGGTTATATTTTGAGTTCCAAAGTTTTTTTGTGTTTTATGACACCCATGGACAAGAGATGGATGAATAGTATTCTTAGTCCGTCACCACACGTTTCCATTTCATTTGAAATTAATCTGATAATCTACCATCAGATTGAAACGCGGCCACATTCTGTGAAGATCCAGCAAGAAACTCGATGAATTCTTTGTATCTGTTGCAGAAACTTTTAATACCAACTGTAATTGCTAGCCCGCTTATTAAATGGACTATGGCATTATTTCCACTTGATCTAGTCTAAATCTAACAGTGGTTAAAGCTAGATTGATTGATTTGTTATTATACACAAAAAACTTACCTTGTGAATACAGTTCACCATCTCTTACCCGTGGGTTTCGCAAAAGACGAGTACGGGATATATATAGTAATATACTGGCTAAAGAATATAAGGGGATATTTTGACTGCACAGATAACGTAGTGATTAAGATACCGACCTACTGTAACGTATGTTCGAATCCCATGCAAGACTACATTTTGTGCAATCCACAAATTGTTGTTCTGAGCCTGGATGTAATTTGTGTTAACATATTTTTGTCCGTGTGGTAAAGGAGTAAAAATACCATTTGCCACTCCGCCTCTTGTCTGTGGGTGTCATAAAAGACGACTAAGGGATAAAATACATATATAACATCTATGCAAGAGAAGGAAAGGTCGAAATAAAACTCTATACCAACTCGTCTGACCAGCGTTCTTATAGTAGGTCAATTTCTCTCTTATTGCGGAGTAGGCTCGAGGCCAACAGTGGAATATTTATGAGCTGAAGTGATTATTATGATGATGATAAATTATATGTTTGTAAAGTCCCCCACAGGGGTTATTTCTTCTATTAAGAAATTCTTATATTTCTATTAATAGAAACTTAGTGCAATCTTTAAAAAAATACATACAACATCTATACAATAGATGAAAAACTCTAAATAAAACCCTATACCAACACGTCTGACCAGCGTGGTATACTAGGTCAATTTCCCTCCCATAGTGGAGAAGGCCCGAATTCAACAATGCGACTTATATGGGGCCATCCATTAATCACGTGAGGCTTAAAGGGGGAGTTAAGGTGTTTGACAAAAATCACGAAATATCACAAGGGGGTCCCCTACCCCCTAGTGATATTTCGTGTAGTAAGATATCACGTGTATTTATTTTTTCGTCAAACGCGCGATTTTTAAACCGATAGACACGATGTCTAGACATTTTTATTATGGTCCTTAATTTCAGAATAAAATAAGATTATACTTTATACCTGTATTTAAAGATAATACCCTAAAAATTTTAAGATTCTATGTAGGTACTAAAAATACACGTAATGTTTATAGTTTTAAATCTCACCATGTATCACCAAGGGGGAGGGGGAAAATAAAAAAAATGAAAAAAATAAAAATGAAAAATAATAAAAATGCTTAAAAAAAGATAACATGATTAATGGACGGCCCCTATGGCCTAAGTTGATGATGAAAAAACATCATTAAATATTATTTTGCATCTGTGAATTGTGAAAAAGGAACTGCAACCATTTTTTATATCCACGCCTATTTTATCCCATTCTTATATTACAATGAACTTGAGTACTTCACGTTTCGGAAGCTGGGTGTGTTATTGCATTGTCAATGCAAATATGTCAATAGTTGCACTTTTAGTTTTTTATATATGCTTAATATCATATAAACAAGTACTCAACATGTTACAGAGATTATCAAATATAGATTAATTGGAATTTAATATTATTCCATAGACCCCGTGTGGCGACGGGATAGAATTCTATTTTCGCCATCCCTTACTTGCCCGTGAGATTTGTAAAAATTGGGTAAAAGTCTCACCAGGAGAATGGGCAGCAGCTATCTCCTGGGAAAACTTATATCCCCTACTGCGAGCGCCAACCCGTTTGCACAGCGAGGCGATTATGCCATTAAAATAACGGTCCCCAGTCACGGTAGTTCTACCTTTCCACGAGTTGCTCTTGGTAGCTGGCACGTTGATGGCGGGGCATTGAAGGGCGCAGGGAACTGGTGAATGCAAGTGGCACAGGACCGTTCCAAGTGGCATTCTCGTGGACATCTACAGGCTGATGGATGGATCAATGGATGGATTATTCCACGTCTTTACGGAGTCAGAGTACATTACATCTTTCCCTATCTTGCTTGTGGATATCGTAAAAGACGACTAAGGGGTATAATATGCATAACATCTCTGCAAGAGAAGGAAATCTCGAAATGAAACCCTATAACCCCGTCTGAATAGTTTGGTGTCGTAGGTCATTTTCTCCTATTGTGGAGGAGGCTCGAGCCCAGCATTGCGTTGTATGAGCTAAAATTTCAATGATGATGGAATTTAATAAACATTAAAACTCTCAAAACTGGAATTAATATGAAACTAGCAACCCGCTCTCGCTTCGCTTCGGTTTCAGTCGTCTTTCCTGCGTAGTTCCCGTTCCCGTGGGAATGCCGGGATAAAATATAGCCTAGTTTACTCCCTGATATTATAGCTTTCCATTAGTGAAAGAATTTTTGAAATCGGTCCAGCCGTTTTGAAGATTACCCGGAACAAATAGACAGACAGACAGACAGACAAAAAAATATAAAGTGTATTTTATGCATATGTATAGTGCGAATAACCATGTGAGCATGAAAAAAGCTTATTATATTGACATTACAAACAGACACTCCAATTTTATTTATTGGTATAGATGAAACTATTTTTACGGTTTTCATCGTGAACCATGAACGCTGAAGAATGTTTGATAAAATCCGTAGAAATAGATTTTATGATTATTTTATTTTTAGATGATTATTATTATAATAATATTATTATTATTATATGTAATTATTATTATTATTTTATTATTTTATTTTTAGATGAGAAGATCCGCCGGGGCGGCGCAGGCGCAACTACCTGCGCCTCATCCCGCCCTAGCCGAGGCCGCGGGTGACGTGACCGGGGATTATTCCGTCACCCGCCGAGCGGCCGACCGCGTGAGGAAAGACCAACGTCCTCCCCGAGGGGGGGACGTCGGTCGATGGGAGGGAACCCCACGTAGGGGTATTCCGTCGGGCCGACCACTGACGACAAGTAAACCTGCTCCGGTGGTCGGCCCAACGACGAAGGCGAGGTGGTTTTCGGGTGGGTTGCGGGAGTTGCGTGCTTAAGCCCCTCTGTCACCCCGGACGGAGTGGTGCGGAGGCACGCCGACCGCAGCCCACCCACAAAAAAAAAATAAAAAAAAAGAAATAGATTTTATAATGATTATTAATGTTTACGCGAGTATTAAATATTGCAAATAAAACTAATTTACGGATTTTATCGCGTTTATATTTAATTGCCGATCGCCCGACGCTTTGACGTCTTGGTTTTAATTTTGGATTATGTGACATTTAAACAGCGTCGGTTCGAATCTCGGTGTTATTATTATTCTCTTTTTGTAGTTTTCTTATATAATTTTCATTATTTATTATTTATTTTTTATTAATATATATCTAAATAAATTCGACAAAAATATTCCGAGCGAAGCTCGGTCAACCAGATATTGCATATTATCTTAGTCGTCTTTTACGACATCAAGTTTCAAGTGGTGGGGCTACACTGTTGACAGATAATTATCTGTCTACAGCCGCTAGCCAGTCCCTCCGGGATAGTACCATACTGAGCAGAAAATCGACGTCCGTTACTAAGCTTCGTTCGGTGAGCGAGAGAGCCAGAAAGAAGCCTTTAGTTTCACCGAATCCCATTGCACGGATTCATATTCCCATTTTTCACGGTAGGCAGCGACCTAACAAAGGTCTATGAGTGGCAGCGACACTTACCATCAAGTGTACTGTTTGCTTGTTTACCATCCTTTGCAATTACAAAATCTACGGCTAAGAAAGGGAGTAGTGAATGGTATTCTTACTCCTTCACCACAAGAAAAGAGAAATATTCCAGTGAACATCAGAAATCCTTACACTAAAATCTGTATTCGATAAACATATAAAAACAACTTTTGTCCCCTATTCGAACCCCAATACCTTTGAATAGGATATAATAAAACATTTTTTGCGTCGCTGACCACACCCCAAACTTTTACAATATGGTTTATATTACAATAAGTTTGAGGAAACCAGTGTTCCGTTACCTTTATTGTAAATCAACTGCTTTTGCCCGTGTATTTTTTTTTTATTGCAAACGGTGGCAAACGAGCAAACAGTACACCTGATGGTAAGTGTTGCTGCCGCTCATGGACCTTTACAAGGCCGTTGCCTACCGCGAAGAAAGCGAAGGGAGTGTGAATGCGTGCATTGAGGGTCGGTGATACCAAGGGCACCACCAAAACCCTCCACACGCAATCACCCTCAGAAAGTTGGGCTTCCGGCTCTCTCGCTCACCGAACGAAGCGCAGTAACAAATTGCTACTACTCAGACGTCGATTTTCAATATATATTATATATATATATTTCAATCAAATATTATATTATAATAATAATGAAACAATTCCATATGGTGACGGAGTAAGAATACAAATCATCACACCTGCCTGTGGATGTCGTAAAAGAAGACTAAGGTATACAATGAGCATACAACATCTGTGCAAGAGAAGGAAAACTCGATATAAAACTTTATGCCAACACATCTGACCAGTATGGTCAATTTTCATAGTAGAGGAGGCCCGAGCCCAACAGTGAGACTTATAGGTATAGGCTAAAAGGAAAAAAAATATAATTGAGTTGTATTGTGTCTTTATGTTGAGTTTTGCAGCCAATTTTTCAAACTTTACAATGGCAGCCAATCGTATTATTGATTTATTTTTATTTATTCCAAACTGTGAGTAAAATTTATCATAAAACTCCTATTTAACTTAAACACGCTCTCGCTAACTCTTATGAATTAAACCATACAAAATTACAAATGTTGATCTTTTCACGTTACAATACATTGTGAGCAATGCGCTGCTGTGTCCCATTGTACACGGCGTGATGTCCTGCTCCCATTATGTACTAGTAACTATTACCTTTATGGATTAGCGTATAACGATTTTGATTTGTTAATTCGTTACTATTTGCTCTTAAATCATTATTTTCTATGTGCTGATGGAGTAAAAATGCAATACAAAAAGACAATTGAGAAAAATAAATGATAAAAATTTATTATATGCACCCAAATTTTAAACTTGAAATTTGAACTTTCTAGGACATCTGGAACTGGGTTAGAATTTTGGTATATAGGTCAGTCAGTGAAAAAAATTACGATATTTGGACATTTATATATAAATAACCGTTTGAGGTTTTCGATTACATATGTATCTCGTAAGTTTTAATATGTGAGCCAAATTTGAGATGTTTATATGAAATTGTTTTTGAACTATGAGAATCATTTTTTTTTTATTTATTTAAGACAACACCCTGCACTAAGGAAATAATCCTTGTATTGCGGGGGACTTTACAAACATATAATTAACGGACACAAATTATATCCAGACTCAGAACAACAATTTGTGGATCGCACAAAGTGTTGTCCCGCGTGGGATTCGAACCCCCGACACTGGCGCTGTAGGTCGCTATCTTAACCACTACGCCATCTGTGCAGTCGAGAAGGTCAAAAGTTGCTCCAAATGGTTCGTGTTATATTACACACTGTAGCTCTCACCTTTCTGTTAGCTACCGCGTGTCTAGATGGGCAGATGAAATCACTGCTAGAGAATATAAGTTGCATACCAGTCTATCTAATCAGCGTAGTACGTCATTTCCCATTCTAATGAGGCTCAAGGTCCACATTTCTATGATTAAGATGGTAAATTGGAAAACTGCTATTTTATCCAATATCATAAGTAAGTATTTATGAATATCAATCCTATGATATCTGGCTTCGAATTCCGAAACAAGCAAAATATAAATAGGATCGTTTCTAAATTTCTATAGAGAAGAAGAAAGAAAAAGCCCAGGAATCTAGTAACATCATAAAGCATTATTTTAAACTAGCAATCCGCCCTCGCTTCGCTTCGGTTATAGGTTATAGTTGTTTTACCCGCGTAGTTCCCGTTCCCGTGGGAATACCGGGATAAAATATAGCCTAGTTTACGTCCTGATATTATAGCTTTCCATTGGAGATAGAATTTTTGAAATCGGTCCAGGCGTTTTGAAGATTACCCGGAACAAACAGACAGACAGACAGACAGACAGACAGACAAAAATTTTTTAATTGCTATTTTAGGCATAGGTATCGTGCAAATAACCATGTGAGCATGAAAAAAGCCTATTATTTTGACATTACAAACAGACACTCCAATTTTATTTATTGGTATAGATAATAAATTTCATGAGTCAAATACAATTTTCATTTTGTTTCATTATTAACATAATTTAAAATTAATATTACTACTAATTGCATGGATGTTTCCATGTGGTGACGAAGTAAGAATACAATTCACCACTTCTCTTACCCGTGGATCTTACCCGTGGATGTCGTAAAAGACGACTTAGGGATATAATACGCATTTAAAAGCTGTGTAAGAGATGAAACACTCGAAATAAGACCCTATATCAACATGTCTGACAAGCATATGTAATAAGTAAATTTCCCTCCTATTGTGGAGAAGGTTCAAACCTAGCAGTGACACATTTATGCGTTGAAATAAAGATCACTAATAGATTAGATAAACTCTTAATAAGTTCCGAATATGATCTGACCAGCCAGGTATAGTGGGTTATCTGTGTGGTAATGGAGTAAGAATACAATTCACCACCCCCTTTCTTGCCCGGGGCTGTCGGAATGTCGGGGTGTAGGAATTATTTCAGATAACATCAATGCAAGAGAATGAGAACTCTAAATAAAACCCTATACCAACCCGTCTAACCAGCTTGGTATAGTAGGTCAATTTCACACCTATCCCAGAGGAATTTTGAGGCCAACAGGGAGACATATATAAACTTAAATAATGAGGTATAGTAGATCTGTTACCCTCCTATGATCAATAGCGTTCAATCCCGCTACCGCTTATGAATTGCTCCACACAATAAATCTGTGTTCACACGTCACCCGCTGTGTGCATTAGCATCGTCCATAAGCCGGCGCCCTGCCGTCTCATTGTGCCACTGGTCTCATCGCAAAGCAACCTATATTTCGTATTTTAAAGGGGTTCTGTATATTTAAAATGTAATAAATTATTTTTAATCAGTTGTCACTTTATAGCTTTAATCATTTTGTAATCATTTTTAACCACTGACGCAAAAACAAGGGTGTTATTGACGTCGGTGTCTGTCTGTGTGTGTGTGTGTCTGTCTGTCTATGGCATCGTAGCTCTCAAACAGATGGACCGATTTCGATGGGGTTTCATTCATTGGAAAGTCAGTTTTCTTGCGATGGTTCTTAATTATGTTTGGTTAATCATCATCATCTTGCTCTTATCCCAATTACTTGGGGTCGACGCAATATGTCATCTGTTTTGACATATTGCAAAAAGTTTCGGCAATGACTTTTATGAATATAGTTAATATAGGTCCTTAAACCATAGGGTTTATATAGATATACGGCATATATAGATATACGGCGGTATATATAGATATACGCCTGAGCAGCGCGGTATAGTAGGTCGATTTCCCTCCTTTATGAAGGAGACTCGAACTCACCAGTGGCATGTATACAAGATGATGATGATAACAGACTGTTCAAAAGTAAAAACTCTTACATAGATATTATATGCGTATTATAACCCGTGGATGTCGTGAAAGATACGACAGCCACGGGAGAGATAGGGAATTGGGATCGGGAATTGTACTCTTACTCCGTAACTACACCATAAATCATAATGATTTCTGATGTTTACACATCCTTACTAATATTATAAATACAAAAGTAAGTTTGTTTGTTACGCTTTCACGCTTAAACCTCCGAACCAATTTCAAAAATTCTTTCACCAGTGGAAAGCTATAATACCAGAGAGTAACTTAGGCTATATTTTATCCCGGTATTCTTACGAACGGGAACTACGTAGGTAAGGCGACTGACCCGAAGCGAAGCGAGGGCGGATTGCTAGTGATAAATAAAACTATACGAATTTTAACTAATTCTGTAGCGGGTATATCCATACTAATATTATAAATGCGAAAGTAAGGATGTTTCTTTGTTTGTTTGTTTGTAACGCTTTCACGCTTAAACCACCGAACCGATTTCAAAAATTCTTTCACCAATAGAAAGCTATAATATCGGGGAGTAACATAGGCTATATTTTATCCCGGTATTCCCACAGGAACGGGAACTACGCGGGTTTAAGCGACTGAAACCGAAGCGAAGCGAGGGTGGGTTGCTAGCGTGATATAAATATCTGTAATAACAATGACTTATTGGACGTAAGATATAATAGTCCGCCCGTGACCATGAACGTAAAGTATTCGAAACGATGGATGATCAAACATCAAATACAAACGCTATTAAATCCGCAAAACTTATTTTATTTATAACTATCGACTCGCCCTCGCTTCGCTTCGGTTTCAGTCGCCTTGTTCGCATAGTTCCTGTTCCTGTGGGAATACCGAGATAAAATATAGTATGTTACTCCTTATATAGACAGCTACCTGATAGTAAAATGTTATCAGAATCGGTCCAACCGTTTTGAAGATTACCTCAAACAAAATATTACAGACAGACAAAATATTTTTAAATTGTATTTTAGGCATAGGTGTTATACAAATAACCGTGTGAGCATAAAAAAAGCCCAGTATTTTGACAATATAAACAGACACTTCAATTTTATTTATTTTTATATATACATAAGCAGTTTTGTGTATGTTACGTATCATTTAAAAACTTGTAATTTTAACCACTGAACCCAATGTACGAAAATGTCAAATGCAGAAAAAAAAACAAATCTTTCCGCTACAGCATCTTAAATTTGTCCGAGATGAAACCGCGGCGTATAGAAACGTCTTTTTTGTGCTACCAGTGTCCGAAATTAATCGCTTTTCGGAGATGAACCTGTACCATTTCACTTGGTACTTAGTATTACTGCCAATGTTTTATTTTAAAATATAATTATATTAATTAATTCTCATCTGCAGAAGAACGGGTGTAACTGACATAGCACGAAGAATTAGCACGCTGAAGTGGCAATGGGTAGGCCACATCGCTCGACGAACCGACAACCGCTGGGGAAGAAAGATTCTTGAGTGGCGACCACGTATCGGACGACGCAGTGTAGGATGTCCCCCACCAGCAGGTGGACCGACGACCTGGTGAAAGTTGCTGGGCGTCATTGAAAGCAGGCGGCACAGGACCGCACTTTATGGCGTAACATGAGGGAGGCCTATGTCCAGCAGTGAACGGCGAAAGGCTGAAATGATGATGATGAAATATTCATATCTTTTGTAGTAGTCACAAAAAAATATATAAATTTAAGTCAAATTCAAATTCAAATACTTTATTATGCATAAACCCCGCGGGCGGCAGTGGACGGCAATAGGCTGGAATGAAAAATTAAAAAAATTAAACATCTACTGTGTTTTACTACACTCGCGGGCAAAATAGGTGGTGGTGAATTGTATTCTTACTCTGTCACCACATGGAAATGTAATTATTTCATCATCATCATCATCGCATCCCACATGCGTCCCACTGTTGGGCTCACACCACCTCCACAATGGGAGGGAATTTGACCTACTATACCGTGCTGGTCATAGATGTTGGTATTTTTTTTTTATGGGTGGACTATGGTAAGCGCACGCGCTGTCCTGTCCGTCCGGGGCGATGAAAGGACGGCGCGCGGACCCATAACCCACCCGTACCCACGTCACCTCGTTGTTGGGCCGACCACCGGAGCAGATGTGACTTGTCATCAGTGGTCGGCCCGACGGAATACCCTTTCGGGTAACCTCACCTCTCGATGTACTGGGACGTCGGTCGCCATCGCGCGGTCAGCCTCTCTGCGGGTGACGGACAATTCCCCGGTCCGATCACCCGCGGCCTCGTACATGTTGGTATGGGGTCTCATTTCGAGGTTCCCTTCTCTTGCACAGATCTTATATGCGTGTTATATCCCATAGTCGTCTTTTACGATATCCACGGGAAAGACAGGGAGTGGTAAATTGTATTCTTACTCCGTCATCACACGGAAAACCACACCGCACAAATTATTTATTTACAAGATCCAAAATGAACATATCTAACCAAGGTCGATGTTTTTACATAAAAATTCAATATTAATAAATTCTTTATATGTCGTGAAAAAAAAAATCAGAATGAAAATCCTTTGTTTGTATCTTGTCGTGATAATCACTGGCGTGTGATTCCGGTGCGAGTTCGATGCCGGTTCGTTGCGTTTTTCATTTTTGTTCTTGTTTTTTTTACTTTCCTATTTTTTTTAGTGCTAGAAATATGCCGCGTATGTTGACGGAGTATGAATACAACACTCCGCCCGTGGATGTCGTAATAGACGACTAAGAGATATAAATAAGCATATAACATCTATGCAAGAAAAGGAAATCTCGAAACAAAACCCTATTCCAACATGTCTGACCTGAATAATAGGTCAATTACCCTCCCATTAAGAAGGAGGCCTAAGCCCAACAGTGGGACATATATAGGCTAAGATGATGATGATTTTCAATATAGATGCTGCATGGTGGCGACTACAAATTTAACCAACCCTTAAATTCCTCGTGGGTGTCGTAATAGACGAGTTTGAGCTATTCATGGACCAGACCCATCTCCATTTGATGCCGTTTACCGAAAATTACATTCCAAAGGAGGATTGACGTCAGGCAGGCGGCCGTTCAATAAACTAATGCCAATAACTTTTACAAGATATACTATGAAAGAAAAATAAATATTCTTACTCCATCACACAGGACGGTCAAACAAAATACTCTACGTATGTTACTTCGTCATCATTATCAGGATAAGTGCGAGATTCTGTTCCCTTTGGAGACGGAGTAAGAATACAATTCGCCATTCCCTATCTTGAATATAGATGTCGTAAAAGACGACTTAGGGATACACTACATCTTTTCAAGAGAAGGATAACTTGAAATAAACGCTCTACCAACGTCTGACCAGCGTGGTAATTTCTCTCCCATTGCGGAGTAGGCTCGAGCCCGGAGAAAAGAGAAAGCTGGCCAAAAGTAAAAACTCTTCATTTCAGCTCATATACGTCCCACTGCTGAGCTGGAGCCTTCTCCATGATAGAAGAGAAGTTGATTTGCTATACCCCACTGGTCAAATGTGTTAGTTTAGGGTTTTATTTAAAGTAGATATATCTATGTATATGTTATATGCGTTTAGGAGGTCAATTACAAACACACGACTTAATGGTAGGACCACACTGTTGACAGTAGTCTGTCTACAGCCGACGGCCGGTCCCTCCGGGGTAGTACCACACTGAGCAGAAAATCGACGTCCGAGTAGTAGCAATTTGTTACTGCGCTTCGTTCGGTGAGCGAGAAAGCCGGAAGCTCAACTTTCTGAAGGTGTTTGCCTGTAGTGGGATTTTTTTTATGGGTGGGCTATGGTAAGCGCACGCGCGGTCCAGTTCGTCCGGGGCGATGAAAGGACGGCGCGCGGGCCCATAACCCACCCGTATCCACGTCACCTCGTTGTTGGGCCAACCACCGGAGCAGATGTGACTTGTCGTCAGTGGTCGGCCCGACGGAGTTCCCTTTCGGGTAGCCGTGTAGTGGGTTTAGTGATGCCTTTAGTTTCACCGAACCTCATTGCACGAATTCACACGCACTTCACTTTCTTCAAGGTAGACAGCGGTCTAGCAAATGGCTATGAGCGGCAGCAACACTTACCATCAGGTGTATTGTTTGCTCGTTTGCCACCGTTTGCCATAAAACAAAAAAAATACTCGAACAGAAGATTTACATATTTAAAGATTACAACAGTTATTGAGACGTAAGCTTCCAAAAATGACCACAATCCACTCCAATCGTAATTCATGTTACGATCTTTTTTGCCATCCAAAATATAGAGGGATGATACAAAAGGGTGCTTGCACCAAACAACCCTTAATCACAATAGGTTTACAAGATTATAAATCTATTGTTAACTTGTCATAATCTGTGCGAATTATGTTTATTATTGTTGATAAATATAGGGTCTTACTGAGCCATGCAGAGCAATACATATATCGGTGCGGTGATGGAGTAAGAATACATTTCATCACCCTCTCTCTTGCCCTTAGGTGTTAAAAGCCTACTAAGGAATATTTATTTATTTATTTTGTACAACATGGAAGACTTGCAGCTGGTTATATCTTAATAGGCTAATAATTAATAACTCTGTTAGCTAATTACAAATCTTTACCTATGGTTATTGTATAATTGAATAAGTGCATTTTGACTATACGCAATATACATAAAATACATTCACTTTAGATAACTTTTACTTGTGTTAGACTATTTAAAAAATCTAGACTTAAATGCCTACATTTATATTTGTCACTAGCAACCCGCCCTCGCTTCGCTTCGGTTATAGGTTATAGTCGTTTTACCCACGTAGTTCCCGTTCCCGTGGGAATACCGGGATAAAATATAGCCTAGTTTACGCCCTGATATTATAGCTTTCCATTGGTGAAAGAATTTTTTAAATTGGTCCAGCCGTTTTGAAGATTACCTGGAACAAACAGACAGACAGACAAAAAAATTTTAAATGCTATTTTAGGCATAGGTGTCGTGCAAATAACCGTGTGAGCATGAAAAAAGCCTATTATTTTGACATTACAAACAGACACTCCAATTTTATTTATTGGTATAGATAAATGGGTCAAAATCATGCTGTTTACTCAAATTATTAAAGTCTCTGCTTGCGCGTATCATAAGACTGTTTTGCCTATAATTTGTTGCTGTAAGTGGTATCTGTAATGGTGGATGAAAACGACTAGATTTAAATGGATGGAATAGATGGATTTAATGGAATATGACAGTGGTTCTCAAACTTTTTAAATGACGGAACCCTTTTGGGAAGCAAAATACTTGATGGAACCCTACAATAAAACAATTATTTTTATAAGTGTATTCTATATTAATCAGCATAATAAAAGTACAATGTATCAGTTACTAATTATTATTTACTTCACCACTTGGTAAGGACAATAATAGAAAACATTAAAAAAGAAAAAATCTAACTAGTGGGAGGTATGAAACTGTTTTTTATTTTTCATCAATTGCTTGATATCAGGTTTGATGGAAGAAAGTTGGAGTCTCATATCAGCTTCGGCGTCCAGTCTATTGCGATATTTTGTTTTCGTGGCTGCGTAGGTAGAGAATCCTGTTTCGCACAAATATGTAGTTGGGAACGGGAGAAGAATATCCAGAGCCATTTGGCCAAGCATTGCATATTCATCTTGGATTCTGCACCAAAAATCATTAAGAGGCGTCGTTTTGAACAATGACTCCATACTTGTGTCTGATGACATTTCTAAAAGAGATTCATATATCTCATTTGACATGTTTTCAGGCTTTTCCAAGTTGGGTAAAAAAGGATTATGAATCCAGGAGTTCACTTTAATTTTTGTATTGTGTTCTTCGGGAAAATACTTTTCAAAAGATGCGCGCATCGAACTGAGATATTGGACCAATTCTTCAAACACATTATCTTCAAACATTTCTGAGTCGTTTTCGCTAACAAACTCACTGAGTAACGTAAAACTTTCTATTTCTTTCTTACCAATGCAAATGATCCAAAAATCTAATTTTCTTTTAAAAGCAGTTATTTTATTATAGGCCTGAAACACTGTTGTCTGTTTACCTTGCAACGATAAATTTAATTCGTTAAGTTTTTGAAAGATATCCGCCATAAAAGACAATCGGAACAACCAAGTTTTATCATACAAACGGTCCTTCAAATTAAAAGAAGTATCTGCTGAAAGAAACATTTGTAACTCGGCTCTAAGTTCAAATAGCCTTGTTAAAGTTTTTCCCCGAGACAGCCATCGCACTTCTGTATGGAGCAGCAGTGTTTTATGTTTGCTGCCATAATCTTCACACAATAATGAGAACAATCGGATTTGTAGTGGTCGTGATTTGATAAAATTAATTATTTTTACCGCTTCATCCATAACTAATTTTAGATTAGACGGCATTTGCTTCATCGCAAGTGCTTGTCTATGCAGAATACAATGACTGGAACTACAATTAGGCGCTTTATTTTTCATTCGTGACACTGCTCCTGCTGTTTTACCTGTCATCGCCTTGGCCCCATCTGTACAAATGTCAATGCAATTGTTCCAACTGAGATTATGTTCTTCAAAAAATATATTTATTTTATTAAAAATTTCTTCCCCGGTAGTGTTTGTAAGCAGCGATGAACACATAAGCATGTCTTCTTCAAAAGAACTTTTATATGGATATCTCACAATAACCAGCAGGATAGCCAAACCAGCGACATCAGTCGACTCGTCCATTTGCAAAGCGAATCGTGTATTTTGTAGACGTGTAACTAGTTCTTGTTTGACGTAGCTTGCCAGATCATGGATTCGTCGTGAAACAGTATCGTTTGATAGCGGAACAGTAGAAAGATGCTTTGCAGATTTTTCATCAAGCATACATTTTGTTATGTCTAATACACATGGTTTTATTAATTTCTCAGCGATAGTGTGCGCTTCACCTGCTTGTGCAATGCGATAGCTAACTAAGTATGATGCCTCCGTGGCCTTTTCGTTGGTAGTTTGTGTTACATGCATCATATTTTTTTGACTTTCTAATAACTGATCTTTTTTGCGAACAAAAAATTCTTTATTCTTGTCTTTAGTCTCGGGGTGTACGGTTTCTAAATGTCGACGCAATTTGGCAGGTGCCATGGAACTATTAGGAAGCAGTTTACTACAGAGCATGCAGAGAGGTGAGCCGTTGGAATCAACAAATCCGAAACTGATATAAGATTCATCATACTTCCTTTTTTTCGTCTTTGAAACCGTCGAGCTTGACGTCGTGGCACTCGTGGCATCATCTTCTGGATCGGTGATTGCTAAATTCTCCGCGCGCATTGCTTTTGAACATTCAGCGTCATTAGAAGATGTTGTTGGAACACGTTTAACACCTTTAAGCCAACGTTCCATTCTTCTTTATTTATAATGTTACAAGTCAGGATAGTGGGGTTTAAATAATGCACAATCGTTACTGCGTATAAGAGACTAAATTTAGAACCTACAGGGAAGAAATGTATAAAACTGAGACAACAGAATACAGCAGGCAGTAAAACAATGAACACTAGTTTCTCGCTAGCGAGCTTGTAAGTAGGTAGTAACTTATCGCTCCGAACGCTAATCATCAACTGACGACGCCAATTTTTTTTTTTTTTTTTTTTTTTTTTTTTTTGTTCTGACAAGGAGTGTTAGCCTCAGATGGCTGTTACACCCTTACGCGGACTAGTGGTGAGCGCTGAGGGCTCTCAACCCAAAAAATTTAAGCAACGGGGCCCAAGGGCACCCCCTGTGGGGTACGAACCTCGGCTCGGGGCGTTGCTGAGGGCAATGTGGGAGGTCCCACTTTAGATTTATTTATTTTTGCGCGGCACGGTTTCGCACCTCGACGGCGAGGACGGAACCGTGGTCTTTTCTTTGTTGCGGCTTCGCGGGCCGTGTATGCTGTATTCTGAGCTATCGTGATCTCGTCGTCGGGCTCGTCGAGAGATAGTCTCGGTCGAGTGACCTTCGAGATGCGGGACGGGATATAGTTGGTCGCAGCGACCACTAAGGGATTGGGGTGTGTTGTGGCAGAATCAAAATATCTACGGGCACACTGTTTCATATATTGCCTGATGGTCGGCAACTGCAAGTCGATGTGGAGATCGGCATTGCGTATGAACCACGGTGCGCCCGTAGCCTTACGCATGAACCTATTCTGAAGTGTTTGTAGCCTATGGATCCTGTGTGGCCTAACGTGAGCGAATACTACACTGGCATACAACATGATGGGGCGTATGCAGGCAGTGTAAAGACGGATTTTGCATTTGAGCGACAGCTTACTCTTTGGGTTGAGTAAGTTGTGTAAACGACCCATAACGAACGCTGCACGCGAGCGCACAGTGGTTATGTGTCGAGTGAAGCTGAGACGATTGTCAAGGGTGACGCCTAGGTACTTGGCATTTGACGCCCAGGGGATGGGCTTGTCAAAAATGCGGACTGGAGTGAAGCTATCGGGGGGGTGCAGGTCGGCACGTCTCCTGTGAAACATGACCGCCTGACTCTTTTCTGGGTTAATGTCTATTCTCCATTTCCGGAACCATTTGCCAAGGGCAGTAGCTGCAGTTTGGAGATTACGAGTGACGGCGTCCGGGTTAAGCCCGGATACGAATATAGCTGTGTCGTCAGCGTAGAGGGCTGACTGCACGAGCTTAGACTTGGGGATGTCGCTAGTATATAGCGAGAATAGAAGGGGTGAGAGGACTGAACCTTGCGGTACGCCAGCTCTGATCGGGTGCGGGGAAGAGAGTGTCCCTTCTACTCTGTAGCGGAAGCTACGATTTGTTAAAAAGTCTCGTATGATAATTACGAGGTAGTGGGGAATTCCTAGTTGGAATAACTTGAAGATAAGGCCATTATGCCATACCTTGTCGAAGGCTTTGGCTACATCGAAGAAGAGTATCCCCGTAAAAAGGTTGCGTTGCAGTTTTACGTTGATGCTTTCCACGATACGATGGACTTGATGGACACACGAGTGTTTGGGTCTAAAGCCAAACTGCTCGTGTGGTATGAGGTGGTTTTCCTCGGCGAAGATTCTAAGTCTTTGGTGGATTACGCGCTCGTACATTTTGCTTAGACCGTTAAGAAGACTTATCGGCCTGTAACTACTGGGTTCGGATCGGTTCTTGCCGGGTTTGTGGATTCCTATTACCACGGCTTCTTTCCACTGAGCGGGAAAGATTTTGTTATTGAGCGCTGCGTTGAAAATGCAGGTCAGAAGGACCAGTAGGGACGTGGGAAAAAGTTTAATAACTCTATTGGTTATGCCGTCCGAACCGGGGGCTTTCCTAGGGCGTAGTCCCTTGACGATCGAAACTACTTCATCTATGGTGACTGCTGGGATAGGCTGACTTGGGGCGTCGTCCCTACCTAATTCTGTATCTAGCGGCGGTTGTGGGAGAGAGGCTCGCCACACCACTTCCCTATCGACATGGGCGTGCTGTTCGGCATCGGGGTATGTGGTACTTGGCGTACATTGTTGCTCCAGGCTGTCGGCCAGGCATTCGGATTTCTCCTCGTCCTCAAAGGCGGGGGGGAGGTTGGGTCTCTTTAGGGGAGGCATAGTGGAAACTATGTCTTTCTTAAGGGATCGGGCGAGTTGCCAGTAGGCTTGGTGGTTAGGTTCTAGTTCGCTAAGAGTGGTGTTCCATCTCTTTTCGCGGACTTCTGCTACTGCGGATTTGACCGTCCTTTGCAGGAAACGCATACGTATGCGGTTTTCCTCGCAAGGGTAACGGTCGTAGGCACGTATGGCTGCATTCTTCTGTCTCAGAAGGTCGCGGACGTCGTCTGGCAGGCGCCAGCCGTGATCGCTCGCTGCTGGTACTTGCCGCGAACAGTCATTAATTAATGATTGTACATGACTTGTGAGACAGTCGATTGCCGTCATTGTGTCCTCCGGGGATTTTATGTCAGCGGGGATCCTATCTAAGTGACTGGTGGATTTAGACTTGAGTCCGGACTCTAGTCTATTCCAATCAGTTACTGTTTTGGTGGGGGCCTGCCCAGGTCCTGAGGGGACTGGCAGTCTCGGGGCAAGTTCGAGGATGACCGGACGGTGGTCTGAGTCTAGTTGATGTAGCACTTCTATAGACGTTAACCGAAGGTTAATGTTCTTTAGCAGTGCTATATCTAGAATATCGGGTCTGTGACGACGCCAACGCGCGATCGCCGCTTTTATACTTAGTCCTAGACTCGATCTCAAATATTCTCGAAAATACTCGAGTCGGCACCTTTGATAAACAAAAAGCAAAAATAAAAACAGAAATTTAAAAATAGCGTTGTAAACAATATCGACTTTATCCTTTGAAGTTAGAGACGAAAGTCGCTAGTTGACAACTATAGCGTCTAATTCAGAGGCGGCTTTTATCAAAGAGACTGAGCGCTTACAAGTATACTACCCGCTCGTTTTAAGTTTGCCGCTGGCGATAGGTATGAGTGTATGACGTTCGAAATTTTTTATTTAATTGTAACAATAAAAATTGTGTACGTTAGATATTTGGGTAAAACTATGACACATTATAAGTTTTGTTGTCACGTGGGGGAGGGTACGCGCATTCCACAGACCGGCAAACTTAGAGCGAACGCGTTGTACAAGTATAAAATTGTTGAGACCAAACTTATGAGATATTGTACCAGCTAATGTAACACAAGCTTATACAAATACAAATAAATAAATAAATAACATTCATAGCGTTTTGTCTCCGCGCGGCCGCGGAGTCCGCACAGCCGCGGAGCGACCAGAGAGAGGTGTTTTGATTTTTTTATTTCTAAATTCTTGCGGAACCCCGACAGAGGTATCACGGAACCCTAGGGTTCCGCGGAACACACTTAGAGTATAGCTGGAATATGATATGCAAATAATAGAGAAGAAAAACTTGACAGAACCCTATGCCAGCACTTCCGCGGTTGTCTCGGCTCATATGCGTCCCACTGCTGGGCTCGAGTCTCCTCTCTAATAGGAAGGTAATTAACCTACAATACTATGCTGGTCAGACAGGATAGTATAGAGTTTTATTTCAAACTTTTTTCTGCATAGATGTTATATCCGTATCCGTGTTGTGACGGAGTAAGAATACAATTCACCATTCCCTATCTTGCCCGTGGATGTCGTAAAAAACGACTAAGAGATATAATATCCACGTAACATCTGTGCAAGAGAAGGTAAACTGGCAATAAAACCCTATACCAACGTGTCCGACCAGTATGGTATAGTAGGTCAAATTGCCTCCCACTGTGGAGGAGGCCCAAGCTCAATAGTGGGATGTATAGGGGCTGCGATGATGATGGTGATTATATTCGTAATATATCCCATAATCGCCTTTTACGACATCCACGGACAAGATAGGGAGTGCTAAATCATATTCTTATTTCGTCAACACACGGACAAAAATTTTTAGTACCTATTGAAATAAGTTTTGTTTTCCAACTAGTTAGCTCTGGCCTCTTTAAAATATTTATAGATTATTTATTAAAAATTCTCAATGCCATTCCAAAGAAGTTTCTAGTATTGCTTCTCTGTGAGGTATAGCGGGAATTTTAAGTGAATTTCTCTTAGAAACAAGCTCACCAAATAGAAATTAACTGCTTCTAACAAAGATACCCGTCTCATCTATACCAATAAATAAAATTGGAGTGTCTGTTTGTAATGTCAAAATAATAGGCTTTTTTCATGCTCACACGGTTATTTGCACGACACCTATGCCTAAAATAGCAATTAAAAAATTTTTGTCTGTCTGTCTGTCTGTCTGTTTGTTCCGGGTAATCTTCAAAACGGCTGGACCGATTTCAAAAATTCTTTCACCAATGGAAAGCTATAATATCAGGGCATTAACTAGGCTATATTTTATCCCGGTATTCCAACGGGAACGGGAACTACGCGGGTAAAACGACTATAACCTATAACCGAAACGAAGCGAGGGCGGGTTGCTAGTATATAATAAAATACAGTTTAAAAAAAACTATAAAACATGCTTACAAGTTACAAGCCAAGTAGTTAATAGTAGTTTACTTTCATCTTACAAGTTTTGAACTTTGAGATAGTCTTTACTGCATTGTGCTAAGCTGACAGCCAGAACCATAGAAGTTTTGAAATACGCGCATGCGAAGTTCGCACACTAGCTCTATCTATCTTGCTCTTATGCAATGGATACCATTACAAAATTCTAAATCCTGGCGAATCTAATCAGGATATTCGGCTATTTTCATCGTATTATTTCATTGTCATGGGCCTTTGACGAGTGGAAAAAGTTTAAATAAAATTTGTTCGTTCATAATGGGGCAAAATGCTGTTACATACATATAGGTGAAACTAATAAAAGCATCTTAAAAATAGATGCAAATATCAAATAAATATGACTGGACAAGATCGAAACAACTAACAGTTTCAATGGACCATCTCTAGCTATACTTATGTGATAAAAAGCTTCTAATACCCGTATTATTCAATTGAAAAGTCCTCAAAATTCATTTATTAAATACTTAATGTCTAAAGTAAGTACACTTAACTTTTTCTAACTAATACATCAACTATTTTTATACAAAACTCACTCTTATAGCTACAGTAATTTTGGTTGAAACTCTATTCACGATTGCCTTTAAGCTTGTAGCTAACATTAATACGGCAAACGACATTATAGTTTAGTAAATAAAGTTCAAAATCCAATATAAAAGATTTTCAATAGAAGAATTGATATTGATACAATGGTTATTATCGCATCTGTTGCCAGCTAACCGATGTAGGGTAGCGGGTTCGACTCCCATTCAAACTATATTACAATAGGTTGTTGGCAAATAAAGAGGCGGTTTTTTCAATTGTAGTTTATTTGTACCATCCGTATGTCGTATTTTAAAGGATTGTTTTACACTGTTTTAAGTTTCCAACATTGCTGGATTTCCTTTATCATCCTGGTCTCCTTTTAATCATTCGGGGTTGATGAAATATGTATTCTTTATTATCATCATCATATCCGCCCATACATGTCCCACTTTTGGGCACGGGCCTCCTTTCACTATGGGAAGAAAATCAGCCTACTATATCACGCTTTGCCGTGTGGTGACGGAGTAACAATACAATTCACCACTCCCTATCTTGCCCGTGGATGTCGTAAAAGACGACTAAGGGAGATAATAGGCATATACCATCTATGCAAGACAAGGAAGTCTCGAAATAAAACCCTATACCAACCTGTCTGACCAGCATTATATATAGTAAGGTTAATTTCCCTCCTATTATGGAGGAGGCTCGAGCCCAACAATGGGACGTATATGAGCTGAAATGAAAATGAAAACACCACGCTGGTAAGACATGTTGGTATATTGTTTTGTTTCGAGTTTGCCTTCCCTTGCATATTATATGAATATTATATCCCTTAGTCATCTTTTACGATACGCAAGGGCGAGAGAGTGGATGGTGAATTGTATTCTCCTTCACCACTCAGAAAGTACCTACTCTTTACAGATCGACCTTATTGCAATAGTTATTATCAATAGTGACATCAACCTATCTACCAAATTAACCAACCATCTACAGGCATGATATGATATCTTGCCTGTGGATGTCGTAAAAGCCAACTAAAGGATATAATATGCATATAACATCTGTACCTACCTATAAGAAAAAGGAACTCGAAGTAAAACCTTTTTCCAACCTGTCTGATCAGTATGATTTTTTTTATAGTTCCTATGAGCATCCGTGATCATCATTCACAGGTTCCATTTGAAAATCAGCGCCAGGACTTTGTACCATATGCTGTTGTTGCATATGCTGAAATGGACTCCTGGTTGATACATTTCAAACACACGTTGTATTTCCTATTATTATATTTTGTATAACTATGTTAACGGAATGTATCAATAAACTATTCTTTCTTTCTTTCATGATATAGTAAGGTCAATTTCCCTATTATTGTGGAAGAGGTTTGCGCCAAACAGTGGAACCTTACCTCATCTTGCATAAATATTAACTTAATATATATAAATTACATGTCACGTTGTTTGTCCGCGAATGACTCCTAAACTACTTAACCGATTTTAATCAAATTTACACACCGTGTGCAGTTTGGTCCAACTTGAAAGATAGGATAGCTTAATCTTAATTTATAGTCACAAATTATTTGTCACTATAAATTAAGATTAAGCTATTGCAAATTATTTGTCTATTATTTGACATTAACAATTATCTGTTAACTCCAAACGATTTTAACAGATGGCGATATTTGTTGACTGGATTGAATAATTAATTAATAGATGGCGCTGCTATGTCAAACCTACAAACGTGTCATATACGATTTTAACTTGTTTTTTTACATAGAAGCCATTTGTAAAAAAATATGACGACCGCCATGACAGATGTTCTCCTACAGTTCCACTTAAATAGTTTAATAAAATGTAATATAACAAAAACATTAGCCACAGCAATGCGTGGCCGGGTCTGCTAGTATTATATATATATATATATATATATATTAGGCAATTTGGTGGAGAATTGTATTCTCACACCGTCAACACATGAAAAAAAACAAACTTATTTAAGTAGTTAGTGACGAATCACCACTCCCTATCTTACATATGGACGTCGTATAAGACTACTAAGCGATATAATTCCCACTTAACATCTATGCAAGACGAAAAATCTCAAATTAAAACCCTCTTCCAACCTATCTAATCAGCATGAATTCACGGAATAAAAATCGACTTAGCCTGTAGAAAGTTTTGAGGTAACGAACATAAAAAATAGACAAACAAAAAAATAACCGCATTACGTATCGCCGCCTTTTTTCAAGTAGCTTAGAAATAGTTTTATTTATAATGTGTAAAAATTAGGAATCATAATGTAAAACTTGTCAATTTTTCGTGTGGTGACGGAGTAAAAATATAATTCCCCAATCCCTATCTTGCCCGTGGATGTCGTAAAAGACGACTAAGGGAAATAATACGCATATAACACCTACGCAAGAGAAGAAAAACTTGAAATGAGACCCTATACCAACCTGTCTGACCAGCATAGTATACCTAGTAAAGTCAATTTCCCTCCTATTGTGAAGGAGGTTTGAGCCCAACAGTGGGACGTATATGACATTGAAATGATGATAGAAGATACCCGATCCCAACAATGAAACTGTCGTGGGCTGGAATAAATGAAATTCTTCTCTTGGTCTCTTCCTTCCCATAGGGGTAGGCAGTTACCGTCTCTCCACTTGCTACGATCTTGACATACCACTTTCGCCTCCTACATATTCATTAATCTCTTCATGCATATTCTTCGGTTTAGGGTACTTCTAACCTGGCCTTTCTTAAGAACGTCCTCAATTTGATTGTGGAACGTCCGCCTTGGTCTTCCCCTTCTAACAATTCCGATCAAATTCGCCTTATAAATTCTTCTTGTTAATCTCCTTTCATTAATTCTCTCTACTTGACCAAACAAACTTTTTTTTTTGGGGTGGGCTGCGGTCGGCGCGCTCCTCTCACCACTCCGTCCGGGGCGACAGAGGGGCGTAAGCACGCACACCCGCAACCCACCCCACCTGCACGTCGCCTTCGTCGTTGGGCGGACCACCGGAATGACCAAACCAACTTAATTAACAACTTAATAACTTTCTCAATCCTTGTCACTACATCAACATTCATACCACAACGTTCCTTAAATGTTATCTGGGTATCATATCCCTTAGTCGTCTTTTACGACATTCAAGAGCAGGAAATGTGGTGGTAAATTGTATTCTTACTCCGTCACTACGCGGAAAAACAAACTAATTTAATTATGTTAAATATTAACTAAAAAAGAGACTTATTCACCTGACCTCAAACAGTAAGAACGCAATGACCGCCGAAAATCCCACAACATGCTTGCCTAATACAGAGAATTGACTGTAATTGGACCTTCCTCCTCTCCTGGCTGCACTTGAAAAATTAAAAACGCCCTCCATTTGAAATTCAATCATAACTCCTTTCAATAAAGTTTCATTCCCAATACAAACTTCACAAGTAACTTAGGACGTTTAGTTAACAAAATTAATAGAATAAATACAAGTGAATTTGAACTCTGTTTAGTTGTTTCTCTAAATTGATATTGGTTTGTATATTTATTTGACCTTAAATACAGGAAAAAGGGTGCAAAAACGAATTCAAATTGATGATAAGATGTTGAGATTGAAGATGTTGTATTATCTCGCTATTATTTATGAAGTCACGATTAATTATTTGAATTGACGATCATCAATATTTCAGCTCATATACGTCCCACTGTTGGGCTCGAGCCTCCTCCACAATAAGAGAGCAATTAACTTTACTATACCATGCTGGTCAGACAGGTTGGTATAGGATTTCATTTCAAGTGATTCTTCTCTTGCATAGGTGTTATATGGGTATTATTTCCCTTAGTCGTCTTTTACGGCATCCACGGGCAACATAGGGATTGGAGAATTGTATTCTTACTCCGTCACCACACGGAAAATTGACAATATCAAATACAAATCACCTTACCCAAGTCTTACGTTATGATTCCTAATTTTTACACATTATAAATAAAACTATTTCTAACCGACTTGAAAAGGGCGTTTTTTTTTTTTCGGGGTGGGTTGCGGTCGGCGCGCTTATCGCACCAATCCGTTCGGGGCGACAGACGGACGTAAGTACGTACACCCACAACCCACCCACGATGCACGTTGCCTTCGTCGTTGGGCCGACCACCGTAGCAGGGTGACTTGACGTCAGTGGTCGGCCAGACGGAATACCCCCTATTTGGGGTACCCTCCCATCGACTGACGTCCCCTCCTCGGGGAGGACGTCGGTCTAAAAAAGGCGGAAATATGCAATGCCATATTTTTTTTTATGTTTGTCTATTTTTTTATGTTTGCTACCTCAAAACTTTCGACAGGCTAAGTCGATTTTAATTCCGTGTACTGACGGAGTATAAGTCTGTAGCATAACTACACTCGGAGTATCATATGCGTTCCACTGCTGGGCTAGAGCCTCCTCCACAGTAGGAGGGAAATTGACCGACTATCACTCGTTGGTCGTGTTAGCATAGAGTTTTATTTCGAGTTTTCCATCTCTTGCATAGATGTTATCTGCATATTGTAATCCCTTAATGGTCTTTTACGACATCCACGGGCAAGATAGGGAGTGGTGAATTGTATTCTTACTCTGTCACTACACAGGAGTTAAAATGTATGGCGGAGTATAATTCAATTAAATTCATACAGGATTTGAACTGTTAACCTCTTAATTATCGTGAGTCAAGTATGACTTTAACACAAATTAATACGATTAAATCAACCGGTAATTTAATACGCTTTACATTTATCTATACCAGGAGTTCCTGAACTTTAAAGATAACAGAACCCCAATCGAATACCTTTTATTTTATGGAACCCCATATCAAATTATATCAAGTAATGAACGGTTCTGTACCACAGTTCAAGCCTAATCTAATACGCTTTACAGTTATCTATATCAGAAGTTTCTAAACTTTAAAGATAACGGAACCCCTGCCGAATATCTTTTATTTTATGTAACCCCATATCAAATGATATCAAGTATAGAACGGTTCTGTGCCACAGTTGAGGCCTAATCTAATACGCTTTACAGTTATCTATACCAGGAATATCTAAACTTTAAAGATGACGGCACCCCAACCGAATATCTTTTATTTTATACTAGCAATCTGCCCTCGCTTCGCTTCGGTTATAGGTTATAGTCGTTTTACCCGCGTAGTTCCCGTTCCCGTGGGAATACCGGGATAAAATATAGCCTAGTTTACGCCCTGATATTATAGATTTCCATTAGTGAAAGAATTTTTGAAATCGGTGCAGCCGTTTTGAAGATTACCTGGAACAAACAGACAGACAGACAAAAATTTTTTAATTGCTATTTTAGGCATAGGTGTCGTGCAAATAACCGTGTGAGCATGAAAAAGTCTATTATTTTGACATTACAAATAGACACTCCAATTTTATTTATTGGTATACGAGAGATAACCCCATATCAAATGATATCAAGTAATGAACGGTTCTGTGCCACAGTTCAGGCTTAATCTATCAATCTATCTATCAATCGCTTTAAAGTTATCTATACCAGGCGTTCTAAAACTTTAAATATAATGGAACCCTAACCGAATACCTTTAATTTTATGGAAACCCATACCTATCAAATGATATCAAGCAATGAACGGTTCCCTATACCAACCAGTTTGACCAGCATGGTATAGTAAGGTCAATTTTCCTTCTATTGTGACCAGTGGCGGCTGGTGGGTCAACAAAATAGTGGTGCACTTTACTTGCTCACTAAGTATTAAGATCGAAATTGCAAAGGAACAACAATTTATAAAAAAAAAATACACTTTTAATTATTTTCGAACTCATTACATTTTGTAGGTATACATGTGAAGAAACATGTGGTTTTATTTGCTTTTCACACTTCAAAAAATATTTATAAAAGAGTGCAAAGCAAAAAATATTTTGATTTCAACTCTTTTATTAAATTTAACGAGGGTCTTGCCGGACCCGCCATTTTTATATCAACTTTATTTTGAAAAGTTTTATCATACTAGGCTCATTTACACTCATACCACACACGGTACACGAAGTATAGAATAGAACTAAGACTAAAATAAAAAAAACAATTACTTAAACAAACAATATTTAACGCGTCACAGGATACATTGAAACTATATCTACTTACGTCGCCGCCGCCAGGCAAATTTCGTTGAAAGTCGAGTGCTCTCGGTAATGTTCGGTTCGACGGTGCGGCGCTCGAGCAGAGACTCATTTTTCGGTATATTTCTATGAACTATCATCTGTTTCACGCGCCAGGCATAACTCATAACTAATACAAGTTGTATTAGCAATCCCCGTGCGCTCGCCTCAGCGCACAAGATTTTTTTTACAGTGAAAATAACTTTCAATAGTTTAGAATAGTTTAGTAAGGCGTTTAAATTGTTTCGTCATAATTTGAAATTATATTTTTTATATGTTTTTGTATGTTTAAATAATAAATATTAATATAGTAATTTAAAATATAAAGATGAACTAATATTGTAATTATTAAATCTTTTGAATTCGTGGTTCAGTGCACGTGCGCACTTAAGATACAGCCGCCACTGATTGAGGAGGAGTCTCGAGCCTAGTGGGACGTATATGAGCTGAAATGATGATGAATGAACGGTCCTGTGTCATAGTTCAGACCTAATTCTTGCTACATCTGTATTTACATAATAGTATTCGTAGTATTCGTTCTTCTCATCACTAATTTTAACCACTGAAGTCAAGGAACTCTGCACCGGTGGTCGGCCCAACAACGAAGACGACGTGCTATATGGGTGGGTTACGTGTGTGCGTGCTTACGCCCCTCTGTCACCCCGGACGGAGTGGAGCGAGGAGTTCGCCAACCGTCGCCAACCCCCTCAAAAGAAAAATCACTAATTATGAGCTATTTTAAGTTAATATTTGTAACCGTGGTATTATTTCACAGCCAAATTACTAAAATTAAAAGCTATTAAATTTTGGCAGAACCCCGATGACTATTGTACAGAACCCCTAAGTTCCGCGGAACTTAGCACTTTCGGAATCTCTGATCTATACAACGCTCTGTGGTAGCGTCGGATACAACCAACCCTTAGATTGATTGCACAGATGGCGTAGTGGTAAAGATACCGACCTACCATGCCAGTGTCACGGGTTCGAATCCCATGCCACACTTTGTGTAGTTCTATAAATTGTTGTTCTGAGTCTGGATGTAATTTGTGTAAGTTAATTATATGTTTGTAAAGTCCCCCGCAATATAAGGATAAGTTCTTTAGTCTTAGCTTAAAAAAAAATTGCTTTTTGGTGTCATAAAAGATGAATAAGGGCTTTATTTCTGTGTATTGATGAAATAACAATATAGTTTACCACCCCCGGGCAAAAACCCTTAGGTGTCGTACTAAAAGTCTAAGGGATACAATATGCAGATAACATCTATGCTAGAATAGGAAATATAGGGATATATATATATATATAAATTTTATGTCAAGTTTTCATTTTTTACTAAGGAATATTGGGATTCCAACACGCCTGACCAGCGTGGTATAGTAGGTCCAATTCCCTCTTATAGTGGAGGAGGCCCATGCCCAACAATGGGATATATGTGAGCTGAGATGATGAGCTCTATTTAGACATTTCTTTTTTTTTTGCGTGGGAAAATGCAATTTTTACGCATGCCCACCTTAGAGAGATGGGATATGCCGGGCTCAGCGTCGATTTATTGTCAGCGCCACTACCAGCTAAAAACCACACGCTATTCCTGACCATCGGTTACACATGCACCACAACTCCGCCAGAAGCTCTATTTAGACCTGGGTCAACTCCATCTAATACCAACTATTCAACAATTACATATATGGTTGACATCAGGCCCGCCGCCGGTTATAAAACTATTGCTAATAATTTTTACAATATATACGATGGCAATTAAGGAGTATATATTGCGTCAAATCCAAGTAATTGGAATAAGAGTAGTGTGATGATGAAGATGAAGAAGACTATGCTGATAAAATACTAATTAGATTTTTTGGCGGCAGCGTAAAATCGTTAGTTATGTGATAGTAACTACTGATATTGAATTATATTCAATATCTTAGTGTTTTAGTATGTTATATTAAATAATTTTGATAACAATTTATGTAATGTGATGCAGATAAAGTGCTAGAGTGAAATTAACACTATGTATTAGTAATTTATAATTAATTATTAAGTTTTTAAATTCCCAGTGTGTCATAACATTGTCGAATATGATGATTTGATTTACAGACTGATAAAAACTAATATGAGGAAACTATAAATGTGAAGAAACTGATAATTAGTGACGAAAATGGTAAAGTCTATACTGACAACAATAGGCTCGCATTAATAACTGATTATCAATCCAAAAAATAACAAGGCAAACTAGGTAGATACAAGAAAGACAGTGATTTATCCCCTTCTTAATAGCAGACGTGGAAAAAGATTACTAAAGGTTGTAAATACCCAAGAGATAAACGATTACATCATCGTCATGACTCATATAAGTCCCGCTGCTGGGCTTAAGTCTCCTTCATGATAGGAGAGCATTTGACCTACGATATCACGCTAGCTAGTGTTGGTATAAAGTTTTACTTCGAGTTTTCCTTTTCATGTATATTATAATCCCTTAGTCGTCTTTTATGACAGCTCCTCATTCAGCAATTTCCTTGTTATTTTAATTATACTGTTTTCTTTTTAACTTTTATTGTAAAGTGTAGCGTGTTTTGCCTAGCGAAATTTTGTATTTTCACCGTTTGTAACATATTATGAAGGATCACAGAAGGATCTACTCGCGGTAGCTACGTGGAGCGGGTCTCTCCCTTCCCTCCATAGTGGTTGACGGGAGTGATGGCTGCTCTAGTAGTTAACTCGTGATCGGGTGCCGCTTGTGGGATCTGGTCCAGCCATAATCGTTTGAATTATATTAAGTATCTTGCGGTTCGAAGGGCATTACACTGGAGCTAGTTCTTATAAAACATGTACACAATTGTATATCTAGTAAGAAGAAAAAATAATTATTAAAAACAATAGACAAGCCCGCTGAGTTTCTTGCCGGATCTTCTCAGTAGCGGTCGCGTTCCGATCCGGTGGTAGTATATTTTTTTTGGAAATTGTAAACTTGACAATATGTAAGTGCCCTCTCGGGATTTATGCATAATAAATAATTTGAATTTGTATTGACACCCACGGGCAGGAAAAGAAGTGGTGTATCCGTAAATTGTATTCTTACTTTGTCACGACATGAAAATTACACTTAACGGACATGACTGTAGAGATAGCTAGGTCGCTCCTATGAATTATTTTTAACTACAAGGTGTCTTTACAAAAAAACTCCATAACTTAAGCTAGAGGGATAAAATATATTCTATCCTCGTATTCCCGTGGGAATGGTAACCACGCATTGGGCTTACTTTAAAAAGTCTTTCACCAACGGAATACTACATTATCAGCGTATAGCATAAGGCTATATATAGCGTATGTTAGAGATAAATTATATTTCATACTCGTCATTTTTATGGACCTACGCGGGTGAAACCAAAGCAAATTCTTAGTATTAAATGAACAGTCTTTTAAATTATTTTTCTTCCTTTTAACCTACTTACAATGCCTGGATACAAATCTTTTGTAGAATGAGAGGAATTAATAACCTTATACTCCTAGGCTCCTAGGATATCTTGAGGTCTCTCTATAAGGTTTTATGTCATGATTTCCCGCTCTTTCAAAGACATTGTCGGTTTAAGTGTCTTCGTCAACTCAGCCCATATTCTGAACCATATACTCAGCCCATATTCCACTGTTGAGCTCGGACCTCCTCCATTATAACAAGGAAATGGACTATACCACGTTGGTCAGACGTGTTGGTATAGAGTTTTATTTCAAGTTTTCCTTCTCTTGTATAGATGTTATATGCATATTATAACCCTTATTCGTCTTTTAAAACAACCACAGGCAAAAGAGGATGTGGTAAATTGTATTTTAACTCCGTCATGACAAGGATATTGCGTAATATAATGCAGAGAAAATGCTGAAATGTAGTGAATATACCTAATAGTGAATGCCGTGCATATTCCTGTTCTGCCAATATTGCCAGAAAAATCATTGAAAAAAATTATAACTCAACAATGGTTCATATTTGTAAACTCGAAATTTGGGAAAACTAAATAAAACCCTATAACAACTCGTCTAACCAGTAATTTCTCTTTCATTGTGGAGGAGCCTTAAGCCCAACTGTGGGATGTATAGGTACTATGATTGTGTTACTTTTTTTATAAATTCTTACAATAAGCAATAGCTATATTCTACTTAATATACCTACTCATATGTATGTGTATGAAAACTTTAATTCCCGTACAAATTTCAACACAAAAAACTAAATTAGTACTTATAAATTAGTATAGATAGCCGTGATAATCAATAATAATATATTTTCATACTTTTATTACACATATCTGTTGTCTAACAAAAAGTTGATACAAAACAAATAATTAGATTTGAACCAAGAAAATTATTTTGTCAACCACTAACGCCATCTAGTTGGCAATAGCATAAACTAAAGTAATTCGAACTAAATAAATCTTAAAAAAAATTGATTGCAGATGATCTTCAAGTCGCATACAACTAGCTCTAAAGATGCAGACATCCGTGGTGCTGTGGATAAATCTTCTTTTTCATTCAGATATCTCACTATAGGCGAAAATAATAACAGAGAAATTGGCCTAGGTACCTTATCACGTTGGCCAAACGAAATAGATCGTAAATAAAACTGCTTTGCGGACCGCAGTCCGCCCGTGACCATGAATGCTATAAAGTATTAGAAACGTCGGGCAATCATAAATCAAAAACAAACCCGCTAAAGTCCGTAGTTTTATTTACAATGTGTATACTCGCGTAAACATCAGAAATCATTATGCAAACGATATAGGTTTTTATATAGAGTTTTCCTTCTGTTACCTCAGAGTTACCATTTACGCTCTGTTATCCGTTTCCATCCTGATTTTGCAAGCATAATGAAACCTTTCAAAGGTTCTTATAATATCTCTCTGGTTATAAGACGTCTTTAAATCCTAGATACTTAAATACTCAAGTTTCGTTCGCCGCTGTTTTACCACATCTAAGCTTAAATACGTCCCACTGCTAGGCTCGAGCCTACTCCACAAAAGGAAAAAAATTGAGCTACTATACCACGCTAATAAGAGAGGGTTTAGTTAGTATAGGATTTTATTTTGGAGTATTCCTTCTCATGCATAGATGTTATATGCGTATAAAATAAATCGTCTTTTAAAACGCGCGAGTAAAACAGAAGTGATTAATTGTATTCTTACCCCGTCACAATAAATGTTATCTCACACAAGCGATTTTATCTGTTTAAGTATAAAACTTAAGCACTAGGTATCTAATTAGATAGCTATTGCTTAAGTGTTTTTTTAAATATTTCCTCTTAAACCTAAGTTTATCAATTTATAAAATAATTATTTTTATTTAATTCCACTAGATAATTAGAGAAGTATTTGTAAGTATTTTAGCAAAAAAAAAACTAAAATACTACTTATACTTCTGGATTCCATACTGAAAATTCTCGACTCATATCTGTCCCACTGTTGGCCTCAAGCCTCGTCCTTTAATAGAACCGAAATTGACCTATTATGTATTGACGTATTATACGATATCTATAAGCAGGTCAGGGAGTGGTGATGGCTTACTCCGTTACCACACAGATTAACTATTATATGAACCATATAATTATGTTTGTAGACTTAGCCCTCTTTTATAGTGTAACTGTACTGTCGTTAATTGTGTAAGTATGTATGTAAAAGTGAGACATTTTTTCTCTTTTTTTTACATATAAATATATATTTTTTTATTTTTATTTTATGCTAATTTTTTTTATGCTCTTTCTAATGCGCCACCACTTGGTGGCTTTGATGACTGACGTTGAAAGAATAAAAAAGGAACATTGCTGAAAATCAGCGTTGTGGTGTTACATTGACATCACAACAACTGTTGAGCAGTTATCCTTTTTTCTGTCGCAGCTGAGACGTTCATTCAATCACAATTATTATGTCTCCTTATTTAGTTTATTGATTTTATGTATTTTTCATTTATTGTAAGGTTTTTCTTCTGTGTGTTCCTAACGTTTCTCCTCTGTGGCACCAAATAAATACTTTTCCTTCTTCTTTCTATCTTATATATCTTCTTTAATGATGAATTTGGAATATAATTATCACCAGCCCTTCTCTCACAATGATTAAGTTCTTAAAAATAAAATCATGCGAGTATTACAGATTTCGTGTGATGCTCTTTCCCGTGGCTATCGTAGAAGGTGCTTAAGGGATATCTTGTCTATATGCTAGCGCAAGAAACTCGAAATAAAACACTATGCCAACCCGCCTGACCAGAGCAGATCAATTTCTCTTCAATAGGGAGGTTTGGGCGCAGTGGTAGGACGTGTATGATAATGAATACACATAGGAAATAAAACAAAAAATATTTGAAACATCGGGTAAATAACATATAATAATTAGTAATCCATTCATCCATCCATCAGCCTACCGAGGTCTACTGCTGGACACAGGCCTCCCCACGAGAATGCCACTCGGAACGGTCCTACGCCACTTGCATCCAATGGTTCCCTGTGACTTTGAGAATGTCGTCAGTTCACCTAGTGGTATACCTACCTATAATTAGTAATAATAAAACCAAATACAAACTCGATAAAATATGTAAAAATAGTATTATTTAAAAAAGAATCATGGCAGGAAAAAAACTCGAAATAAAGCAATTTGATTTTGCATTTAGCTGTTAGCTTATAAAATTATTATACCTATTGGATATTTCATTAAGCTTAAATATCGAATGATAATAATATTTTTATAATAGATTTTTAATGGATTGTACAGATGGCGTAGTGGTTAAGCTACCTACCGTGCCAGTGTTATGGGTTCCAACCCACGTAGGATAATAATTTGTGCGATCCACAAATTATTGTTCTGAGTTTGGTGTAATTTGTGTCTGTTAATTATATTTGTTAAGTCCCCCGCAATTCAAGGATTCCTTAGTGCAGTTTGTTGTGCTTGCCTGCTTGTCTTTTGTGCTGGCCACGAACAACAAGAAGCTCTGTACCAGTCACAGATCCAATGGCAAAGGGAATGGAACTCGATGGGTTATGGGGCTGCACTCCACCCTTTTGTCACCCCGAAATGGGCGGCGAGTATGCTGACAAACCGAAAAAAAGTGGTGTCTTTTGAAGAAAAAAAAAGAAACACGAACAAAGGTTTCTTTGATAAGCGTCATGTTTCCTTTTTTTGAAAATATTACCAAAAACAAATCAAGATATTTATCAATATATTAGTTCCGAGAGCTCGCTCCAATTGGAGTAGCGAAATAAAGCAGGTTTTGGAACCCCACGTTGCCTTTTATTACCCCAAACGATCTTATGTGGTAGACCATACTGTCGACAGTTCTCTGTCTACAGCCGCCTGCCGGTCCGTCCAAGATAGTACCACACTCTCGCAGAAAATCGACGTCTGAGTAGCAGCAATTTGTTACTGCACTACATTCAGTGAACGAGAGAGCCAGAGCCCAACTTTCTGAAGGTTTTTGCATGTGGTAGGTTTTTGGTGATGATTTTAGTACCAGCGAACCTTATTGCATGCATTCACATTCTCTTTATTTTTTTCACGGTAAGCAGCGGCCTTTTTTTTTTTTTTTTTGTTAATGCTGTGGAAATGCTATTTACGCACTACCCCTCGCCGGTAACAGACGAGGGGGGTGTGTGGGACTCACCAGTCGCCTATGCAACCGGAATACCCACTAAAAGCAACAGCGGTCCCTTCCGCGCTTTTACGGAGTGCCGGAGAGATCGTCTAATGACATTCGATCCCCGACACTCCTACGCAAGGCCGTTGGGCCACGTCCTGTCAACGGTAAGCAGCGGCCTAGCAAAGGCCTATGAACGGCGGTATTTACCATCAGGTGTGCTGTTTGCTTGTTTACCACCAGCCGCAATAAATAAAACGATTAGACGGGGTATAGCCAATCTTCAGTATTTCAAAAAAGAATAGGTATACCCTGGTCAAAAATATATTATGTATTCCGGGATTCACAAATCTATAAGACAGCAATCTGATGCGACCGATGAGAAATTAGGTGATGCAAATTACCAAATGGCAATGATGTAGATTATCATCATTTATTTCAGCATTTTTAGCTAGCTCGCTCGAGCCTCCTCCACGATAGGAAAATTTGATTACGAGCTCAACAGTAGGATCTATATGAGTCGAGATGATGAAATAATGACATATTTCATCAATCAAGCTTTCCGTGTGGTAACAGAGTAAGAATACAATTTATCACTCCGTATTTCGACCGTGGACGTTGTAAAAGACGATTAAGGATTATAATACACTCATTTGCAAAAAAAACGGGCACCTAAGCAATGAACCATTTCAAATGTTAATATTTCTTTGTTTGATAATTATAGGTAGTTTTATCCACACAATTTGCTAAATTAATAAGAAAATAATCGTTTTCATCAGTATTTCATAAAATTTAGATACAATTTATGGGAAATAATGCTAAACCTCGCTAGTAGTGTATATTCGCTAGTAGTGCATATATGCTCATGAAGTAAAAATAAAAAAGTTTTTTTGTTTGTTTTTCTTTAATAAAGTAAAAGCAGATAAATGTTTAGTATCGAGTGTGACCCCCTCTAGCTAAAATCACAGCTTGAATTCGTCTGGGCATGCTAGCGAGTATATCCCGGATACTTGCTTGCGGAATACGTTCCCACTCCGCAGTAATCACATTCTTCAGCTCTCTGATGGTCTGCGGAGCCGGGTGTACTGATCTCACACGCCGTTTCAGAACGTCCCAGACATGCTCTATGGGATTGAGGTCGGGACTTCGAGCTGGCCAATCCAAACGACGAATGCCGACCTCTTGCACATACGCATTAACATCGCGGGATCGGTGGGCGCGAGCATTGTCGTCCATAAAAATCGAGTCTTCACCTAGAGCGGCCAATGCGGGTTGTGCATGAGAAATTAGAACTTCCGTTATGTATCGATGCCCAGTCAGTGAGCCGTTTTCAATGAAGACTAACTCTGTACGATCCATTGAATTTATTCCTGCCCAAAACATAACAGAGCCCCCACCATAAGGTGTGATTTCTTCGAAACATGCCTCTGCAAAGCGTTCTCCTTGTCTTCTTAGCACTCGCCGACGTCGATCTTCACCGAACAGAGATATCCTGGCTTCATCAGAGAACAAAACCCTATTCCAATCGTCTTGAGTCCATGATTCACAATTTCTAGCGAACCTAAGCCTGTGAACTCTGTGCTCACGGAGTAATTTGGGGCCGCGGGCCGGGCGGTGACTGCGTATATTGGCAGCGAGAAGCCTCCTCCTGACCGTCCATAGACTAATATGCACATTTCTTACTGCTTGGAGGTTGTTCTTAAGATCCACATACGAAGATTTGCGATTTCTCAATGCGCGACTCACAAGAAAACGATCATCCCGTGGTTGGGTACATGGTTTTCTTCCAGAACCAGGCCTTCTCTCGACGGAACCAGTCTCCTGATATCGCTGCCAGGTCCTTTGGACTGTCGAGCGACTAACATTTAGCCTCCTAGCCACGAAACATTGGCTGCAACCCTCTTCAAGCAGCGCGATAATTTTGGTAGCTTTTACCACTTTATCTACCATTTTTGATACAGCCAAACAGCATTAAATAAAGCTTTGACAGTCAAGGATATGAAATTAATCGATAAAAATTGAATAAAAGTTATGAAAGTCGATGTTAACTTCTGGAACTTCGCGCCAAAAATGTAGGATAAAAAGGGGTTTTCTGTAAAAATGAACATCAAATGAAAAATTGAATTTAGAACGTACTTTTTTAAATACCACAGCATTTTTAAAACCGGCCAGTAACGTGTACAAACGATTGAAACCTTTTTGGTATTGTATCTTTTTAAATATGAATGAAAATCAAAACCGCCCGTTTTTTTTGCAAATGAGTTTATTTAAATAGCATCTACTCAAAAGAAGAAAAACTCGAAATAAAATCATACGTTGGTGTTTAAACTGACTAGAGCGATATAGTAGATCAATTTACTTTTAACTATGGAGCTCCAACCCTGCACTGAGACGTATTTGAGCCGAAATGATGATGATAGTGATTGTGAAGGCAGTTTTTGCTTATAAAATAGCTACTATGAAAAGAAATTTCCATTTGCTATGTTGTCCAGTGACGAATTTTTATCTAAAATTAGCCGTCGGATCGGCAGCCTTTGGCTACGGTTTAGATGACATTCGGGTAGTCAAGTATATCATGATCAGGATTTGTATTGAGGAAAATCTCCAACCAGCTATACGTCTTATAATACAGCCCGTATACGTCCCACTTTTGCGTTCGAGCCTTCTCCTCTGTAGAAGAGAGATTGGTCAATTGATGAGACGTACTGGCAGAGTTTCATTTAAAGTTTACCTTCTCTTGCATAGATGTTATATGCATATTATATCCCTTAGTCATCTTTTACAAGACGCACGTTAAGATGGAGGATTAACACTCCTATTTTAAAATATTGTTTAAACTGCTGTACGATGACAGGATCCGCCGCCGGTGACTTGGTCAGCGTAGGCGCGAGAACCTGCACCGGATGCCGCCATAGCGAAGGCTGACTGGACCAGGCAATACTCCGTTAGCCATAGGGAAGCTGACCGCGTAAGGGTGACCGACGTCCCGGGAGGGGCGTTAGGAAGGGACGGTACCTGAAAGGGACCATGGACGACAAGAGAGTCAATACCAGTGGTTGACTCAATGGCGAAGTATAGAGAATGCAGTGGCTAATGGGTCCGGGATCCGCCTTTTTGTCACCTCGGAAGGAACAGTCGACCTGTCTGCTAAACATAACACACTCTAAAAAAATTAAGAAAAAGGCTTCAAATTTCCCGTAGGCTTTATTACCGAATTTCTCCGGCTCTGATACGTCCAATTGCGACATTAACTAGAACCTTCTTTTTATATGTATAATTGTTCGCAGCAGATGGCTATGACAACTTTACTTTGAGTATTAGGTGAGCAATGAGGACTCTAGACTTGATACCCCTATGCGGACACCGACTCGAGGGATCACTAATAAAATGTGTATTTAAAATACCAGCTCTATTACTTTAAAGAAAAGTAGCACGAGCTGAGGGAATAGCCTTTTTTGATCCGCGTTAAAATTAATTGATTTTATGAACTTATTTTCTTTAAATATGTTTGTGTTTGGGCGGGCGTAACAAGGACCCACGCGTGTGTGTTGTATGAAGAAACTTGTAGTCAACGGTATTTTTTTAGATGGTTAGGTATGTTCAAGTTATATTCGGCCTAAGCCATCACATAACTAATATGCCACAATTGATGATTAATCTCAAAGTTCTCTACTCTAAATCTTCCAATTCATATGAATGTAATATTCCCCAGAAAAGTTTTTAAAGCAAAACGAAAAATATAATTTTAATTTACTAAAAAGTTTCATAATAGTTTCTGGGGAATTGATGATATTAAAGTTAATTAAATATGTTTTCGGTTTGAACTTATTAGGAGCTGAAGGTCCCACTGCTTGTGCCTATTATGGGAGGGAAATGGAACTATTACACCACTATAGTCAGACGTGTTGATGTAGGGTTTCGTTTCTAGTTTTTCTTCTCTTGTATAGATGCTTATTTAATCCCTTCGTCGCCTTTTAAAATACCCACGGACAAGTCGAGGCATGGTGAATTGTATTCTTACTCCGCCACCACACAGATAGTAGATATATATTATAAATTTATCAGAAGATAAATGGTGGTAATTATAATAGTAATTTATTTATTTATTTATTTATATATTATTACAATATCATAGCAGAAAAGAACTAATAAATACCCTAGTAATACCCTTAACCGACTTTTAGAACATTCACTTTCAAGCAAGGGGTGATTATAATTGTATTCTCGTCACATCGTCAGACAGAGAAAAATCCTTAAATATAATTGGGACGACCTGACAGCACCACGGCTGGCCGCGGTAGTCATGGAATTCGGTATCAGTGACCTAATAGTGAAGTGAAGTGGGCTTCAGCGTCGCGCGTCGCCCGTACGTCGCCCCAGATGGAATGGATGGTATATCTGACCATTACCCGGCAAAATAAACATAATTGTGATCACATTATTACATTCATCAAGATCCTGCCCTTATTCCAATTACTTCGGGTCGACGTAGAGTGTAAATACTTATTACAAATAGTTTTGGCAATAGTCTTATGAGCCGCCGCCGCGCCGCCCGCCTGGGAATGTACGTACCTACTGAACAAAAGGCTTCAAATAAGATTAGTCCAGGTATAACTAAAGCTCTGCATCGTTGACGACATCCACGAGAAATGTAAGGGCTGTTAATATTCTATGTCTGAACACAGCACACAATATTACACACATTGATTGCATAAAAACATATTATTTGCCAACAAAAACGCGATGTTACCATAATGATGTAATAATTGCTATTTTATATTGTAATAGACCATAATAAGTACGATATAAGCAAACATTACTTAAGTGTAACATAAATAAATCTAATTTAATAAGCAAATTGTTCCAATTATGGTACAACCATTTTGATGTATGGATTAGTGTTAAAAACTGCCACGGCGTGACGAGCGCTAGTGTAACGGAAAATGCTACTCGACGATAGATGGCGCTTTTCAATCAATAATTATGGTTTGTATCTAGGTTGATTTAAGCGCATATAAAAATTACTTGAAAAATAATTTAAAAAAAGTCGCATAAAGTATATTCTGTATGGCCATTAATATTTACAATAAAATTCTAAAGCAGATTAGAGATATTGAAAACATCAACAGCTTCAAAAAGTGCGTTCTCATATGCATCTGTTCTATCTGCGTGATATTATGTTAAAAATGTTATTATTCTTTAAATGTTTTGTTAAATAATCCTTTATTATAATTTAGAATAATGTTATTGAATAATTATTGAGCCATTCGACAATTTCATGAAAATAATATAATTCTTGACATAATGAATTCTAATTTCACTGACATTTATATATTTAATCAATAGAAATTAATAATCACTTCATTAAATTAGTCTAATGGACTACATAATTTGCGTACCGATGGCGGTTAGATATGATACTGAACTTATTGTATTATTGACTTTATTATCTTTATTGTTAACCCATATTCTATCGGCTGGAGAGGCTTTGGTACGGTGTCTGGACCGTAGAGGCCTTCCGGCCGGTGCTGATGCAGTGGCTAAAACGGCGCCACGGGGTGCTCTCCTTCCGACTGGTGCGGGTTTTGACGGGGCATGGATGCTTCGCCAAATACCTGTAGGTACACGGTCGCTAGGAGGGAGAGTACACCGTCCTGCAACCACTGCGATTGTGACGAAGACACGGCGCAGCATACGCTCGAGGTTTGTGCCGTCTGGGCAGAGCAGCGTCGTGAACTCGTCGCAATCATCGGTGCCGACCTGACACTGCCGACCATCGCCAGAGCGATGCTCGACAGCATCAGGAACTGGGACGCAGTCACAGCCTTCTGCGAGGCAGTAATCTCGCGGAAGGAGGCGGCAGGTAGCGCGCACGAGGAACCCAGCCTCGACGAAGCGATCCGCCGCCGGCGACTGGGGCGGCGTAGGCCGCGGGTGACGTGACCGGGGAATTAGTTCGTCATCCGCCGAGAGGCTAACCGCGCGAGGAAAGACCGACGTCCTCCCCGAGGGGGGGGACGTCGGTCGATGGGGAGGTACTCCTCAGGGGGTATTTCATCGGGCCGACCACTGACGACAAGTAACCCTGCTCCGGTGGTCGGTCTAATGACAAAGGCGACGTGGTGTTCGGGTGGGTGCCGGTTGTGCGTGCTTATGCCCCTCTGTCGCCCCAGACGGAGTGGTGGAGGAGTGCGCCGACCGCAACCCACCACAAAAAAAGCCCATATTCAATCAATCAATATTTATTAAGTCTGAAGTAAATGTTGAAAGGCGTTTTAATAGAGACATTTTAAAGTTTTTCATAATTAAGCGACATGTACATTATTCAGGCTTTCTCTATGAACTACTTATAATACAAAAAATCTGGTAGCTGTAAAAGAACTCGTAAAAATGACATCATCATCATCATCCTACACTTATTGCAATTGCTTGTGATGATTCAATACTCCTTTTCCATTGTACCTACATATTTAAGTTAAGAGTTTAGTAATAATATTTGAAAATTTATACATGTATACCATTTCGAAGAGCATCATACTGGAGCTAATACTATTTGTTTTACGAAATAAAAAATTATATATAGGTATTTAAAAAATTAAAAAAGTGACAGCCCGCTGAGTATCTTGTCGGATCTTCTCAGCTTGTGGCCGCGTTCCGATCCGGTGCTAGATTATTTGTGTTCAAACAATGTTTAAACTTGACAATATGTAAGTGCCTTTAAGGGGCTCATGCAGAATAAATGATTTGATATTGCAAAAGGTATCAGCAATACCTTCATGACCGACCGCCTGACTTCAACCTTTCTTGGGAATGTAATTATTGATCAAACAGCATCAGTTGTAATTACGTAGGTTAATGCCAACCTATGTCGTAAAAGACGATTGAGAGCCTTAGCTGTTAGTCGTCTTTCACGACACCCACGAGAAATATATGGATTGCTAGTAGTCCCTACCACACAACTGGTATAAACATCATAGATCGTATTATTAATAAGCTGAAGAGACAATTGGCAAGCTACATGACTTCACAGACAATTGTTGGAGAAGAAAATCTCTCGATTAGCAATTTATATATATATATATATATAAAAATTAATTGCTGTTCGTTAGTCTCGCTAAAACTCGAAAACGTCATGATCGATTTGACTAATTTTGGTCTTGAATTATTTATGAAAGTCCAAGGAAGGTTTATACGGTGAGAAAATATGAAAATTGCGAGTAAAATACTACTAATATAATTTTATTTTCCCATAAAAACCGTTCTTATCTGTCAAATATTTGATGTTCGTCCCGTCCGTTCGACATTTTTAGCATAATTACATGTACTCGAGGATCTAGATTAAAAAAGGTTTTGGAATCGATAAGAAAAGGCGGTATATTCCTTAGTCGTCTTTTACGACACTCACGGGTGGTGAATTGTATTCTTACTAAGTCACGGCACGGATAATACTAAAACCAAACTGATAAATACTAAAACAAAATAATTATGAAAAAGGCGGTGCGAAGTTCGCCGGGTCAGCTAGTAACGATTAAAATGGCATATGGAGCTCGGGAACTAATCGATTGAATTAGGTGATACATTTTTTTTTTAATTGTAAACGGTGGCAAACGTGCGAACAGTACACCTGATGATACCCGCCCCTTATGGACCTTTGTTAGACTGCTGCTTACCGTGAAGATAGTGAAGGAAGTATGAATGCGTGCAATGATATTCGGTGAAACTAAAAGCAGGCCAAAACCCACTACACTCAAACACCCTCAGAAAGTTGAAATTCCGGCTCTCTCGCTCACCGAACGAAGTGCAGTAACAATTTGCTACTACTAAGACAGCGATTTTCTGCGAGAGTGTGGTACTACCCCGGACTACCACCAGTATGATCGGAAAGCCATTATTATTTTAAAAGGGAAGAAAGCAAGGGAGACCCTCCACTTTCAATATACCGCACACCACAGTAGAAGAAATATGGAATAGGATCGAGTTGGACTAGGAGATAAGGAAATCTTACTCTCACGCAATGAACACCTTCCAGAACGACAATTTGTAATTTGCCGCAGAACTTCGAATTATTATCAAAATAATCGCATCCTATCTTATCCTACTAATTTTATAAACGTGAAAGTTTATATGCGAGGATGTGAAGATGTGAAGATGTTTGTTGTTCTTTCACACAAAAACTACTGAATGAATTTTAATGAAACTTCACAATAGTATAGCTTATATATCATAATAACACTTAGGCTATAATGTATCCTTTTTTAAAAAAAAAAAGGCTATAATTTATCCTAATATTCCCACGGGAAGGGAGACTGCGAGTGAAACCGCAGGGCGCTGCTAGTATGTTATATGTATATTACATCCCTTAGTCGTTTTTTACAACATCAATGGGTAAGAGAGGGGGTGATGAATTGTATTCTTACTCTGTCACCATACGGCCAAGCAGATCACTAAAAAAAAATGAAGATTCAAAATAGATATAGGTAACTATTTTTCGTGTGGTGACGGAGTAAGAATACATTTCACCACTCCCTATCTTGCCAGTGGATGCCGTACAAGACGACTAAGGGATATAATATGCACATTAGATCTGTGCAAGAGAAGAAAAACTCGATGTGAAACCCTATACCAACATGTCTGGCCAGCATGATATAATAGGTGAAATTCCCTCCCATTGTGGTGGAGGCCGAGCCCAAATACCAACCTACCGTACCAATATCGTAGGTTCGAATCCCATATAGACAATGTGCGATCCACAAATAATTGTTCAGAGTCTGGATTTAATTTGTGTCCGTTAAATTATATGTTTGTAAAGTCTCCTACAATATAAGGATTATTTCCTTAGTGCAGGGTATTGGCTTTATAAAAAAACAATACAAAACATCTGATTAGAATATCCATAATCTCAGCCTATATATATCCCACCATTGGGCTCAGGCCTCCATAATGAGAGGCGAATCGACCTACTATTCCACACTCTTTTTTTTCCTTGTGGTGACGGAGTAAGAATACAATTCACCACCCCCTATCTTACCCGTGGGTGATCGTACAAGATGACTAAGGGATATAAAACGCATATAACATCTATGCGAGAGGAAGAAAACTCGAAATAAAACCTTATACCAACACGTCTGACCAGCGTGGTATAGTGAGTCAATTACCCTTCTATTATGGAGGAGGCCCGAGCCCAACAGTGGGACGAATATGGTCCCGGATGTTGCGAAGGCCTGAGTCAAGCAGTAGGACGTATATAAGCTGAGATAATGGCATAGACCTCGCAATATTTCCATGGAAATTGTCCTACTATGCCTGGATAAGCGATTTGACATACATAATGTAAGCATACGTCGCGTTTTGCACGAGACTGTAGCGTTTTCAGGTTGCCTGTCACCTCGTTTCCATCCGTGCAGGAATGTCCCGTGTTCGCACACAGAATCATTTACACAATAAACATAAAAAACAATATCATCATTTTTAGTGCATCTTACTGCTTTTTTATTAAGATTTAAGTCAATAATTTTACCTATTCCTACAAGACTTTTCATGTGTTCCTACCTTCCTTACTTCTTCTCTGACACAATAATAACAAGACAGTTAGTCAGATGTATCTTTAAACGAGCAATTTTTGTATATATACATATAAATAATCTTAACCTCGGAAACAGCTCCGTTTTCATGAAATTAAGCATGCTAAAGGTTTCGGGGCCAAAAAATCGATCTAGCTAGGTTTCATTTATACAAAATTTGGTTTTGGCGGTGTTTTTAGCTAATCAATACTATGACATAAAATGTCATTAGAATAAGGATGTAAATTTAGCCGTCGCCGTCAAGAATGACAATAGCTCACTTGGGAAGTTGTCCAGTCGCATTCAAACAGCGTGGGGTCGAATCTATCGAATTTTTAATTTTTGATATTTTTTTATATTTTTTATTAATATATATCCTAAATATGTTCGATAAAAACACGATTTACTTACAAAAAAAAATTATACCGAGCAAAACTCGGTCAACCAGATATTATATATTTAAGTAGGATACATATTTATATAAGTTTTTTAATATTTGTTAATTTATAAACCGCGTAATATCGATATCCTGTAGAGATAAGGGATAGACTTTAAAAATAAAGATAAAAATCAAAAGGGATTTTATTTCAAACTGTAGGTAACTTCTCAACGTTTTTTTAACTAAAAATAACAAACTATTAAAAGATATGAGCATTATATACATAATTCTGTGAAAATCGATGAATATTTAATAACATATTAAATATTTTCTCATACAATATAACTTGTAACACATAATTTACGAAATTATTGATACACAAAATCTTAAGTATATCAAACACAGAAAGCTATAATATATCATCATCGCAGCCCACATACGTCCCACTGTTGGGCTCGGGCCTCCTCCACAATGGGAGGTAATTTGACCTACTATGGTATAGTAGGTCAGACATGTTGGTATTTTTTTTTATGGGTTGGCTATGGTAAGCTCACGCGTGGTCCGTTCCGTTCAGGGCGAAGAAAGGACAGCGCGCGAGCCCATAACCGTCCCGTGCCCACGTCACCTCGTTGTTGGGCCGAACACCGGAGCAAGGTGACTTGTCGTCAGTGGTTAACCCGACGGAATACCCTTTCGGGTACCCTCACCTCTCGACGTTCTGGGACGTCGATCGCCGTCATGCAGTCAACCTTTCGGCTAGGGCGCAGACATGTTGGTATAGGGTTTCATTTCGAGTTTTCCTTCTCTTGAACAGATGTTATGTGCATATTATATCCTATAGTCGTCTTTTACGACATTCACGGGCAAGATAGAGAGTGGTGAATTGTATTCTAACTCCGTCACCACACGGCTATTTAATTTGGTGGCCTTTGATTCAATCGTTTCAGTACTACTAAACTTATTCGATAAATTATAGATTCTAGCGACAGAGGGGCTTAGGCACGCAACTCCCGCAACCCACCCGAACACCACGTCGCCTTCGTCGTTGGGCCGACCACTGGAGCAGGGTTACTTGTCATCAGTGGTCGGCCCGACGAAATACCCCCTACTTGGGGTACCCTCCCATCGACCGACGTCCCCCCCTCGGGGAGGACGTCGGTCTTTCCTCACGCGGTCGGCCTCTCGGCGGGTGACGGACTAATTCCCGGTCACGTCACCCGCGGCCTCGGCTAGGGCGGCATTGCACGCAGGTACTCCCGCCTGCGCCGCCCCAGTCGCCGACGGCGGGTCGCATCATCGAGGCTGTGCTCCTCGCGCTCACGACCCGCCGCCTCCTTCTGCGAGATAACTGCCTCGCAGAAGGCTGCGACCGCGTCCCAATTCCTGATGCTGCCGAGCATCTCCCTAGCGATGGTCAGCAGCGTCAGGTCTGCACCGATGATTGCGACGAGTTCACGACGCGGCTCTGCCCAAACGGCACAGACCTCGAGCGTGTGCTGCGCCGTGTCCTCGTCGCAATCGCAGTGGTGGCAGGACGGAGTTCTCTCCCTCCTAGCGACCCTGTACAGGTACTTGCCGAAGCATGGCTAACGCTAACTAACCTAATATTTTGTTTACGTAGAAGGTGAAAATATTTTTTAATAATACGAATCCATCATACATGATTTTTTCAAAAATTTAGCCGTTTACGCAGCGGAACCACTCAAAAGCAAAAAAAAAACTCATTTTGAAACATTCTTCATTGCTGCTTCGCTCCTGTTGGTCTTAGCGTGATGATATATAGCCTATAAACTTCTTCGATAAATCGACTATCTAACACTGTAAGAATTTTTCAAATCGAGCCAGTCGTTCCTGAGATTAGTGCGTTCAAACAAACAACTTCTTCAGCTTTATATATTAATAGATATAGATGTAAAAATTACTAGTGAAAAGTGAGTAAAAAGTAATACTTATATAGTTAATCTAAAACAAAACTCCGCTTAAGAAATAATCTTTGTATTGATATAGTTACCAACTATACAAAACATATAAAAAACGAAAAAAAAAATTACACTCAGAACAACAATTTGTGGATTGCAATAATTTGTCAATCAATGGAAAGTGTTGGAAATTTCAGACAATTAAAATTAAAAAACAAATGCGATAAACGCCATAAAAATAGTTCTATTTCAAATACGTGTGTGCGATCTGGTCCAGCCATATTCTTTTCTCTTTTCTTAATTTTTTTTTGTTTAGTACTAATATTTGAAAATTTATACATGTATACAATTTCGAAGGGCATCACACTGGAGTTAATACTATATGTTGTACATAGTATAAAATTATATATATTTAAAAGACTAAAAAAGAGTGACAGCCCGCGTTTCTTGCCGGATCTTCTCAGCTTGTCGCCGCGTTCCGATCCGGTGGTAGATTATTGTATTGTATTCAAACAATGTTTAAACTTGACAATATGTAAGTGCCCTTAAGGGGCTTGTGCAGAATAAATTATTTGATTTGATTTGAATAAAAGGAACACAAAGCAGTCACGTGGACTGCCGTTAGAAATTAATACTTTAAACACACACACACTCTCACACACACACACACACACACACACACACAAACACACACACACACACACACACACAAACACACACACACACACACACACACACACTCACACACACACACACACACACACACACACACACACAATAGTGATAGAACCACACTATTGACAGTTGTCTGTCTATAGCCGCGGGCCGGTTCATACCACACTGAGCAGAAAATCTAGGTTTTTTTTTTATTGCAAACGGTGGCAAACGAGCAAACAGTACACCTGATGGTAAGTGTTGCTGCCGCTCATGGACCTTTACAAGGCCGTTGCCTACCGCGAAGAAAGCGAAGGGACTGTGAATGCGTGCATTGAGGCTCGGTGATACCAAGGGCACCACCAAAACCCTCCACACGCAATCACCCTCAGAAAGTTGGGCTGCCGGCTCTCTCGCTCACCGAACGAAGCGCAGTAACAAATTGCTACTACTCAGACGTCGATCTTCTGCGAGAGCATGGTACTGCCCCGGACGGACCGGCCCGCGGCTGTAGACAGATAACTGTCGACAGTGTGGTCCTACTACTCCTGGTGTGAGTAGTAGCAATTTATTACTGCGCTTCACTCGGTAAGTGAGAGAGCTGGGAACCCAACTTGATGATGCCTTTAGCATCACCGAACCTCATATTGTAGTTAGATTATTATACATGTTTTAACATCATTTCGCTGGCGGTCAGCCGACGAATCCAACTCGGGTGGCCAGCGTTTGGGAAACTTAAGAGGATCTTCTCGTCCAATATTCCGCAGTGTCTGTAAACAAAGGTTTATAACCAGTGTGTGTTACCAGCGATGACTTACGGCACTGAAATGTTGTCTCTAAATGTCAGCCTCATAAAAAAGCTGAAAGTCGCTCAGCGTGCTATAGAGAGGGCTATGCTTGGTATTTCTCTACGTGATAGAGTTCGGAACACGGAAATCCGTAGAAGAACGGGTGTAACCGACATAGCCCGCAGAATTAGCACGTTGAAATGGCAATGGATAGGCCACATCGCTCGTCGAACCGACAACCTATGGAGAAGAAAGGTTCTTGAGTAGCGACCACGAATTGGACGGCGCAGCGTAGGACGACCCCCCACTAGGTGGACTGACGACATTCTCAAAGTCGCAGGGAACCGTTGAATACAAGTGGTGCAGGACCGTTCCGAGTGGCATTCTTGTGGGGAGGCCTATGTCCAGCAGTGGACGTCTGTAGGCTGATGGATGGGTGGATAACATCATTTCCGTCCAAAAACTATTACTCTCGTCTATAAAAAGATTTAAGTTACTCTTAAGTCGCGGCTAAAAAAGATTACTTAGACTTTAAAATAAATTCCCTTTTTTATATTATATAGCATTTATATTATCGCATCCAGAGGTCTATGGGCCTATTGATTCAAAATTCTAAAACATAATATGATACATTAAATGCTATTAAATATGAACAAGTTGTTTCAAATACATCGTTTTTAATATTCATAATATAAAATTTTGGTACTATACTAAAGTTTATAAGTAATATTATTAAGTTTATCCTAAAACTAATGTTCGACTGTGGTTCTGCTTAGTAAAATTTCATCGTATGCATTTTAGTGCATATACCTACCTAAGTCCCACTGAAGACAAGATAGGGAGTGATAAATTCTTACTCCGTCACAACACGAATATAATATAATCATCACCTCAGTTATGGGCTGAATCCCACGTCCCACTGTTTGGCTCAGGGCTCCTCCATTATGAAAGGAAAATTGATCTACTATACCACGCTGGTTATGTTCTTTTGTTTCGAGCTTTCCTTCTCTTGCCACCTACCCACGAGCAAGAGAGGGTAATGAATTGTATTCTTACTCCGTCACCATACGGAAACAATCTTTTATTAAAAAGGAATCGTTTCATAATTTTTTTGTTGATAAATTTATTAAATTGTTATTTCATATAAATTATTTAATATATTCATTAAGAATAGTTATTTAGTATATTTCTATAATTAATGGAAATGCTTTTCTCGTGAATGTATTCAAATATAATTAATTTGATTAACTTTTGAAATGATCTTCAATTGTGTCGCGATCTATTTGATTTTAAATCCTTACTAATATTATAAATGCGAAAGTAAGGATGTTTGTTTGTTTGTTTGTTACGCTTTCACATTTAAACCACCGAACCGATTTCAAAAATTCTTTCACCATTGGCAAGCTATAATATCAGGGAGTAACATAGGCTATATTTTATCCTACGCGGGTAAAGCGACTGAAACCGAAGCGAAACGAGGGCGGGTTGCTAGTACTTTATAAAATTCATAACTTTATTAAAAAAATTTCGAGTAAGATGGACATCATCGTCGATCGATGTCATTTCAAAAATGGCATTTCACTACTATTCTTATATCCATGAGTATCTTAACGATTAAGGGATATAACATGTATATAACATAATAGAAGGCAAACTCAAAATCAAACCACATCCTAACACATCTAACAAGAGTGATTTATCGTCCTTTACTACGTCAATTTCACTCCTATTCAGGAGGAAGTTGAAGCCTAGCAGTGGAACGTATCTAATCTCCAATATTCGTAGTCACTTTGGAATAAAGATTATTTATATATTACACAATACAGACAAGCAGATATTTCTTTATATTAATAGAAATATAAGCAAGCGTATACAACTGATTTTGTTAAGAATAAAGTTATACAGACAGCGTAGAGTAATTAAAATGTAGAGACTAGTTTTATGGAGATTAATAGATACGGTGTTTTACTGTATCTATTAATCTATCGTTAAGACGATTTCGCAGGGACCCGACCAAAAACGCGTCTCAGGCATGAAAGCGTACTATGCGCGATAGAAAAAAATACGTGGCATTATTCATCATTCATCATCATTTCAGCCTATTGCCGTCCACTGCTGGACGTAGGCCTCCCTCATATTGCGCCACAATGTGCGGTCCTGTGCCGCCTGCATCCAACGACGCCCAGCAACTTTCACTAGGTCGTCGGTCCACCTAGTGGGGGGCGTCCTACACTGCGTCGTCCGATGCGTGGTCGCCACTCGAGAACCTTTCTTCCCCAGCGGTTGTCGGTTCGTCGAGCAATGTGGCCTGCCCATTGCCACTTCAGCGTGCTAATTCTTCGTGCTATGTCGGTTACACCCGTTCTTCTGCGGATTTCTGTATTCCGGATTCTATCTCGCAGAGAAATCCCGAGCATAGCCCGTTCCATAGCACGCTGAGCGACTTTGAGCCTTGATATGAGGCCTACATTTAGGGACCACGTTTCCGTGCCGTAAGTCATCACTGGTAACACACACTGGTCGTAGACCTGTGTTTTCAGACACTGAGGTATGTTGGACGAGAAGATCCTCTTAAGTTTCCCGAACGCTGCCCAACCGAGTTGGATTCGTCGGCTGATCTCTTTCTCGAAATTGGATCTACCTAACTGGACTGTTTGTCCTAGGTAAACATAGTGATTGACAACTTCGAGAATCGCATTGCCAACTAGGACCGGTACAGGAATGACATGGGTATTTGACATGACTTTCGTCTTGTCCATGTTCATTCGTAGACCCACTAGTTGGGATACCCTGCTGAGATCATTGAGCATAGTGCCAAGGTCCTCCATGGATTCTGCCATAACGACGATATCGTCTGCGAATCGAAGGTGAGTGATGTATTCGCCGTTAATGTTGATGCCGAGTCCAGTCCAGTCTAAGAGCTTGAAGACATCTTCCAGTGCAGTGGTGAACAGTTTCGGAGAGATGACATCTCCCTGTCTCACGCCTTTCTGCAACTGGATCGGTTTCGTACTCTTATCCCGGATACGGACTGACATTGTGGCGTTCCTATACAAACACTTCAGCACTTCGATATAGCGATGGTCGATTTGGCACCGCTGAAGGGACTGCAGCACCGCCCAAGTTTCGACTGAATCAAAGGCTTTCTCATAGTCCACAAACGCTAAGCACAGGGGCCGATTATACTCCTCGGTCTTTTGTATAATCTGCCGAAGCGTGAGGATATGGTCTATGGTGCTATAGCCTTTCCGGAAGCCGGCTTGTTCGGGCGGCTGGAAGTCATCGAGCTTGCGCGTGAGTCGATTGGTAATGACCCTCGAAAACAACTTATAAACATGGCTCAGGAGTGAGATGGGTCTGTAGTTCTTTAAAAGAGCTTTGTCACCCTTCTTGAAGAACAGCACCACCACACTCCTAGTCCACGACTCTGGAACGTCGCCCCCGAGGATAACGGAATTAAATAGCTTCTGAAGGGCTATTAATACCGGCTTGCCGCCCGCCTTCAAAAGCTCTGCCGTAATTCCGTCATCTCCCGGTGCCTTACCGTTACGTAGTTGTTTGAGAGCCATTCTGATCTCGTACAAGCTGATGTCCGGGATTTCTTCGGTATAGTGCCGAGTTAGCTTGGATCTGGGATCTTGGACCAAGCCGACAACAGGATTTCGGGATGATTTGTATAACTGTCCATAGAACCTTTCGACCTTGCGTGGCATTATTATTTACTATATTCTATTATTATTTTGAATGCCTACTTATTGAATTTATCAATTTAAAAAATTTAAAAATTACCTAAAATAAAATGTTGCTTAATATTATTACGTTACTTAAAGTAATCACTTATTTTAATTTGCCAAAAAGATTTTGAGGCATTAGCAATTACAAGATTTTCAACATATAATTTAATTTTGGCAGTGCGTCTTCGCTCTGATTCAAAGAAGTTACATAGCGTCTTAAATCAGAGGCATTACGTTATTATTATAAGGAATTTTATCGCGTTTGTAATTGATTATTGATTGCCTGACATGTTGAACACTTTGCAGCGTTCATGGTTACGGGCGGACTTGTGACCGCGATAAAATCCGTAGTTTTATTTACACCTAGCAACCCGTTCACGCTTCGCTTCGATTTCAATCGCCTTAACCGCGTAGTTCCCGTTCCCCTTAGAATACCGAGATAAAATATAGCCTACGTTACTCCCTTATATACTAGCTTTCCATTAGTAAAAGAACTTATGAAATCGGTTAAGCATAAAAGCGTAACAAACAAACTTGCTTTCGCATTTGTAATGTTAGTAAGAATTCCATGTGATGATGTTGTAAGAATACAATTCTCCACCCCTTCTCTTGCCCGTGGATGTCGTAAACAGTGATTAAGGGTTATTTTGTGCATATAACAACAATGCAAAAGAAGGAAACTCGAAAAAAACCCAATGCCAAATCGCCGGCCCAGCGTGCTATAGCAGGTCAATTACCCTCCCATTGTGGAGGAGGCTCGAGCCCAGTAGTGGTACATATATGAGCTGTGATAATGATGATTAACATATCAGTGCACTAATGTGTTAATGTATTAGTGTGATGTGATGTATTAAGTGATGTGATTAGTGTAATTAGTACGATTGGAGTGATTATTGATCTGATGTTGATATATTAAAGATATCCACCCAACGTATGTTCTGTTACCACTAAATTTCAATGCTAAAGGTTGGAATCAGTAAAAAGGAATCCGCACCCCCGGGTGGGCTCGAACCACAGACCTTTCGGTTAACAGCCGAACGCGCTAACCATTGCGCCACGGAGGCTGTGAAGATATCCACCCAATATATGTGCTGATTTTAGTAGCGGTTTCAATACTAAAAGGCGGCATCAGTAAAAAATATATCCTCGCCCCCGGGTGGGCTCGAAGCACCAACCTTTCAGTTAACAGCCGAACGTGCTAACCATTGCACCACGGAGGCTCTGAAGATAACCACCCAACGTATGTGCTGATTTTAGTAGCAGTTTCAATACTAAAAGGCGGCATTAGTAAAAAATATATCCTCGCCCCCGGGTGGGCTCGACCACCAACCTTTCGGTTAATAGCCGAACGCGCTAACCATTGCGCCACGGAGGCTGTGAAGATATCCACCCAACGTATATACTAATTTCAGTAAAAAAAAACCAATGCCAAAGCGCCTGCCCAGCGTGCTATAGTAGGTCAATTTCCCTCCCAATGTGGAGGAGACTCGAGCCCACTAGTGGGACATATATGAGCTGTGATAATGATGATTAACATATCAGTGTATTAATGTGTTAATTATTAATGTGATGTGATGTATTAAGTGATGTGATTAGTGTAATTAGTATGATTGGTGTGATTATTGATGTGATGTTGATATATTAAAGATATCCACCCAACGTACCTATGTGCTGATTTCAGTAAATTTCAATGCTAAAGGTTGGAATCAGTAAAAAAGGAATCCTCGCCCCCGGGTGGGCTCGAACCACCAACCTTTCGGTTAACAGCCGAACGCGCTAACCATTGCGCCACGGAGGCTGTGAAGATATCCACCCAACATATGTGCTGATTTTAGTAGCGGTTTCAATACTAAAAGGCGGCATCAGTAAAAAATATATCCTCGCCCCCGAGTGGGCTCGAACCACCAACCTTTCGGTTAACAGCCGAACGCGCTAACCATTGCGCCACGGAGGCTGTGAAGATATCCACCCAACGTATGTGCTGATTTTAGTAGCAGTTTCAATACTAAAAGGCGGCATCGGTAAAAAATATATCCTCGCCCCCGGGTGGGCTCGAACCACCAACCTTTCGGTTAACAGCCGACCGCGCTAACCATTGCGCCACGGAGGCTGTGAAGATATCCACCCAACGTATGTGCTGATTTTAGTAGCAGTTTCAATACTAAAAGGCGGCATCAGTAAAAAATATATCCTCGCCCCCGAGTGGCCTCAAACCACCAACCTTTCGGTTAACAGCCGAACGCGCTAACCATTGCGCCACGGAGGCTGTGAAGATATCCACCCAACGTATGTGCTGATTTCAGTAAATTTCAAGACTGAATGCTTCATTCATATACATATAAAAAATATTACCGCCCCTGAGTTGGCTCTCCAAATTCCGGTTATCAACCGAACGCGCTAACCATTGCGCCACGGAGGCCATAGCATAGTAATTGAAAGGTGTATGTTTAAATTACGAGATTTATCCATTACCTATATTATCCATACACTCATATACCCATTAAAAATCTCTAAAGTTTTATGAAATGAGTAAATATAATAAAATATATAACTATCGCACAAAAATTAAAACACTACTTCAAGAAAATTAAATCTCTACGTCCGTGTGCTGACGGAGTAAGAATATCTAAAGTTTACCACCCCTTTTCCTGGCTGTGGATGCCGTAAAAGACAATTAAGGGATTTAATGAACAGATGAGATCGTTGCAAGAGAAGAAAAGCTTGAAATAAAGCCTTAGAATAAAAACGTATAGAAGGTAAGTCCGCGCACAAAAAATGAAGCATTTAAATTGGAGCCTAACGGACTTTACGCCGGAACCGTTCCGTAATGTACAAGGTCACTGTACTGCACGTATCTACGTAACTCTTAAAAAGTAAATAGGTAATTATGACGATTTGTGCATTCAAATGGTGTTACAACACATTTGAAAAACATAAAAAGGTTTTTAACATTACTTTTAAAAGTATTTTGACGATTTATGTTAATAAAAACAAAATTTGATTTCATAATTTGTATAGTGGTGTACGTGTGTAATCGTCTGCGCTCATGTAATATTTTTTGATTCATGTTTCGATCGTTCGAAGTACTGACACTATCCTTCTATACGTTATTATTCTAAGCTCTAAGTATACCTAGTTCAGTCAGGATAATAAATCATTTAAAAAATACCTCTAAAGTTTTAGCATACTCTGTATAAAGCCAAACAACTTATCATTATGTTAATTTAAAGATTTTCGTCTTAACTGTAGTCCTATATAATGAGGGATTAGTAATATAATAAGTTCGATACCCATCTGTCCCGGCCAAAAAATCATTTGTTTTTGAATATAGGTTACAGTAAAACCGCGGGAATGTATAATAAGTTTTTGTTTCTTTTTTCAATATGGCTGACTTCATTGTAACCGACAATATTTTTATTTATCAAAATTATATATTAACCATTTTAGATTTTTTTTTCATATTTTATAAGATAGAAGCTTTCCGTGTGGTGACAGAGTAAGAATACAATTCACCACTCCCTATCTTGTTCATGGATGTCGTAGAAGACGACTAAGGGATATATAAGCACATAACATCTGGATAAGAGAAGGAAAACTCGAAATGAAAACCTATACCAACATATCTGACCAGCATGGTATAGTAGGTCAAATTCCCTCCCATTGTAGAGGAGTCCCAAGCCTTGGCTGCGATGATGATGATACATTAAGAGATTTAGTTTTTTATTTTACAATTTATAAGATAGAAGCAGTCCGTGTGGTGACGGAGTAAGAATACAATTCACCACCCCCTATCTTACCCGTGGGTGATCGTACGAGACGACTAAGGGATATAAAACGCATATAACATCTATGCGAGAGAAAGAAAACTCGAAATAAAACCCTATACCAACACGTCTGACCAGCGTGGTATAGTAGGTCAATTACCCTTCCATTATGGAGGAGGCCCGAGCCCAACAGTGGGACGTATATGGGTTGAGATGATGATGATGAAGATAGAAGCAAAGTGCACAGAAGACGTAGCGCACCATGTCTGTACCATGATTACGATTCCCATGCAAAATAATACTTTCTACGCTCCACAAATTACTTTTCCTAAAACTGGATGTAATTCACCGAACTGTACTCCTTGTAGTTGCATTGCAGACCCAGCATGTCTTGATGGATTATGACTGGGGTGACGCTCTTCGTAATAATTTTCTTTGGAAAAGTAGTATTAAAACGAATTTTGGTTAATATAAGCATTCTCACTTCACCTGCGTAGGCGCGATCGCCTGCGCCTCATGCCGCCCTAGCCGAGACTGCGGGTGACTGTCACCTGCCGAAAGGCCGACCGCATGAGTATTCCGTCGGGCCGACCACTGACGTCAAGTCACCCTGCTCCAATGGTCGACCCAACGACGAAGGCCACGTGTCACGGGTGGGTTATGGGTGTGCGTGCTTACGCCCCTCTATCACCCCGGACGGAGTGGTGCGAGGAGTGCGCCTACCGTTAAAACCCCCCATAAAAAAGGGGATCCTTATAGATATTTGTTTAGATATATTAGGTTCATTTAATATAGATATTATATAATAAAGATAATTGTACTATAGGAGTGGCGTGGTGACCAACAAAATTCCTAATTAATAAAATAGAATTTAAAAAAAGGCTGGATGTATCTTGTGTCCGTTAATTACTTATATGTTTGTTAAGTCCCCTGCACTATAAGAAGGGATTCCCTTAGTGCAAACTTGTAGTCTTTTAAGAAAAATAGGTTAAGAGAGTGATTATTGTATAATGTTTATCCTAATTGCTATTGATTTGTAAATTATAAAATATATCGATCGTAAGCGGAATATCTGCTAGTATATAAGTCCATTTTATTAAGTCCTATACAAACTTATGGAGCTTATATTAGCTGATAATATTTATCAACAAATTTCAGCCCAATTCATATCAACATTTAAGTATGTTTGACTAAATTAACACTTTCTTTAAATTATTAAAAAGTTAACAGACCATTGATATTCCCCCCAAAACTTTATTAAGTAGATTCCATATTCAAAATTCAAAACAATATTCAGCCTAATACAACATCGTATTATATAAAATGAGCGTTACAAAATTGTTATTGACCTCAAATTGATGCTCTTTGCTCGCTCAAATTGTACACAATTATAATTAGGTAGAAAACCGCACGTCGTATAGTGTCGTATCATTACGACACAAACTCGCGGAGGGGACAGACAGACTCGTGAAATTATTATAAATAAGAAAATGCAAATCAACAGTAAAAAAATGTTGTGAAAATCAGAGTAATATTGGATTTGAGTCGTTCGTTTCTTTGTGCAATATCAATTGGAAATTCAGAGTATGTTTTTTGTCATATGTGAAAATAAGCAGTGGACATTTTTACTTATAATGTTAAACAGAGCAATTAATATAGTGAATATATAAAAATAGTGCTTTATGTGAGTTTCTGAAGTGTAGTTAGCCGCGCTTTAAACGGAGTGAACAGTGATAAGCAAGAGTCTATTGAAAGGTTTTTATTACCAGGCCATAAAATGTTTACATTACAATTACTGGACGAAGAAGTATTCCTTTTTCTAAAATATTTAAGTCTATGGTGTAAATACTGTACATTTTTCGTTATAACTGAATCTTAAAAATATTCTGTGAATCGAGAATACAAGTGTCAGTGATTCAGTTATTTTGAAAGTGAAGGTAAGGATATGTTACTATTTTGATCAATTTGAGTACCTATTCCAGAATATGTTTTCGCCTTTTTTACCTTGAACTTCTTTTTTTATTATAAGCAATCAAGTACTGATACAAGCCATTGTTGTCAGTGTCGAATAGCTTTATCTTATCTTATATCTTTAAACGAGCAATTCTTGTATATATATATTAAGGATCTCGGAAACGGCTCCAACGATTTTGATGAAATTTGGCATCCTAGAGGTTTCAGGGCCAAAAAATCGATCTAGCTAGGTTTTATTTATAGAAAATGTTGTTTTGTCGGTGTTTCAGCTAATCAATACAATGACATAAAATGTCAATAGAATATGGATTCAAATTTCGCCGTCAACGTCAAGAGTGGCGATAGCTCAGTTGGGAAGTCTTTCAGTTTTTTTTTTTTGTTTTGTTTTGGCATTCAAACAGCGTGAGATCGAATCTCGATGTTATTACTATTCTCTTTTTGTAATTTTCGATATTTTTTTCATTGTTTATTTTTTATTAATATATATCTAAACAAATTCAACAAAAATATACCGAGCGAAGCTTGGTCAACCAGATATTTATAACATTAATAGAGCATAAAGTATTATTGAAGCTTTTCATTTCAGCCTTTCAGCGTTCACTAATGTACGTATGCTTCCTCCAGAAATAAGGAGTCAATACCATAATGTTGTTTGCTTTTTTGGTGAGATCCTTAGACGACTTCTACTGACAAGTATACGACAATCATATTCTTATTCCATCGCCGCACGGGTTGTGAAGTTTTACCATAGACACTTTGGCAGAACATAAAAATACATGTATCGTGATCGTGGTTTTATAACACTTTCTCTGCATTACAAATAACGAATTATATTTCTAGAATATTTTACTACCTTAAAATAATTATTTATGATGTTACGTGAGTATAATATCTGAAAGTCATTCTTAACGTCGGTAAATTAAAATAAAATACAAATACAGCAAAAGCCGGCAAAATAAACAATTTCAAATAAGAATTCGTGAATTTTCTACTGGCAATTTTTTTATCTGTCAGTAAATTTTTTTAAATATCAATGTTCAATTGTCTCATTCGCTATTCAAATGTTAAGCCTTCAGATAAATCTATTGCCATGATAACTACGTTTACCCTAACCGAAGCCGCGCGGATCATAGCCCACCCCAAAAACAAAAAAGGATCACTACGTTTCAAACATTAATAACGCGAATTGCTGTGTCCGATTCGTAGTCGGCATTCAGGAAGCTGACTTATCCAACAGCTGTCGCACATGATATAGCCTGGGATATGTCACTTCAGTGTATTAATCCTTCGATGTATATTAATTTAAAGCATTAATAGTACTATTATATAACTCAAATAACTCCATCTGATGATGTAGTAAGAATACAATTCATCGCGTCTTACTTCTCCGCAGGTGTCGTTAAAGACGACTAAGAGGTATGATCTGCATATAACATATGTGCAAAAGAAGTAAAACTCGAAATAAAACCCTAAACTAACACGTCTACGGCGACGGTATGTAAGTAACTATGTTTATAGTTCACAGAAATGCAAGAATTATTGTTCTTTTTTTTAGAGGTGGGCCATCGTCAATTCACTCACCGTGCGTTTCGTCCGGGGCGACGAAAGGGCGGCGCGCGAGGCCATAACCCACCCGTTGCACGTCGCCTTTATCTTTGGGCTGACCACCGGTGCCGAGTTTCTTGTCCTCAGTGGTCGGCCCGACGGAATACCCCGAAGGAGTAGCCTCTACTCTCGACATCCTTATCCGGGGACGGCTGTCGCCGTCGCTCGGTCAGCCTCTCTGCGAGTGCAGGACTAAATCGCCGGTTCAGTCACCCGCGGCCTCGGCTAGGGTAAGAATTAGTGCCCTAATGCATTTTTTTTTGTTGTTGTTAAAAAATCGTTTGACAAAAGAAGATCATGTTATTTAATACCTTATATGTAAATAAAAAACTATTCTTACGGATTTTATTGCAATTGTATTTGATTTTTGATTTCGCGACTTTTTGAACATTCCAGGATTCATAGTCACGATAGGACTAGTCCTCCTGATCAATAATTACATCTGATGTCTAAGTAAGTATTACGCATTACAAATAAAACTATTCTTACGGATTCGGAGGATTGTTCCTCCCGTGACCATGAACGCTGCAAAATTGTCGGGCAATCAAAAATCATAAGCAATTTCTATATAGAAATAGTTTATTTACAACTTGTTATACTCACGTAAACATCAGAAATCATTACAGCTCATCGATATCGTAAAAGACGACTAAATGCATATCGCCCTTAACTAACTTCATATAACTTCATTTGGTTACCAACTCCCCATGAGGTATGGTGTCAGACAGGCGACTGTTCATAAAACAATAACTTTTGCAATATCCTTATTTGTCAAACCCTAAGTAATTAGCAATAGAGTAGGGTGATGATAAAGAATATAAGCCTCTCCAGGATGACATAAGAATGGCTGCCGCCTTCTGCGAGGCCGTCATCTCGGCTCGCAAAAGGAGGCGGCGGAGTGCGCCCGGGAGGAACGCCTCCACGACGACGTGGTCCGCTGCCAGCGACTCGGGCGACGCAGGCGCGAGAACCTACGTTTAGTTCGTCACTCGCAGAGAGGCTGACCGCGCGATGGCGACCGACTTTCTAGACGTCAAGAGGAGAGCGTACTCCGCAGGATATTCTGTGGTGCCGACCACGGCGGACAAGGAACTCGGTACCGGTGCTCGGTCCGAAGTTGACGTGCTACGGGTGGGTTATGGGGCCGTGCGCCGCCACTCTGTCGCCCCAGACGGATCCGGGTGGCGAGTGTGCTAACCACACGTATGTGGGCTACGATGATGACGATGATGAGACCGGTTGGCAATAGCTGTCATGGTATTCAAAATTTTCAAAAGAACGCTACTGGCCATTTTCTTAGTGAGCCTTCGATCGGTTTTTTTCGATTTTCTCGGAAAAGTAAGGGTTGGTTGGTTGCCATCTTTTTAAATAAGGACTTCTAAATAAGAAGGAGGTTCTCAATTCAGTGGTTGTATTTTTTTTTATATATTTGTTCCCGCGTAACTCCGTCGCCGTTGCCAATAGATTTGAAAAATTCTTTTTTTGTTGGAAAGGGTATACCTACTTTCCAAATGGTCCCATGAAAATTTTATAGAAATCGCACAAGCAGTTTTTGAAAAATCAACAAAAATTTTATAATTTCTCTACATTTTCTACATGATCTTTTCGTACTCTGCATATTTTTAACTTTTTAGTGCTTTTAGAGTTTTCTGAAGTCGGTTTTTTTTTTTAGATAATAAATGTCTTATAGTCTTTATATGTTTTATAAAACGTGTATTTTTATTTCAATTATTGGCTACCAATACTACTAACCATTACAATGCTCGTGGGTGCCGTAAAAGACGACTAAGAGCTTTACATATACCTGGACAACCCCATCTAATATGTATGGTTGATAATTACATTCCCAAAGAGGATTGGCGATCGACTTCCTGGACGTCGAGAGGAGACCGTACCTCGCAGGGTATTCTGTGGGGCCGACCACGGAGCATAAGAAACTCGGTGCCGGTGGTCGGCCTATTGACGAAGGCGACTTAGCTACGGATGGGTTATGGGGCCGCTTGTCGTCCTTTCGTCACCCCGTACGGAATGGACGGCGTGGGCGCTGACCGCATAAAAAAAATATGATTGAGATCAAGCAGGCGGCCGGTCATAATACTATTGATATACTTTTGCAATATATACTATAGAAAAACAGTACATATTGCGTAGACCCCAAGTAATTGGGATACGACCAGAACTCTGATACAATTTTCAAGTCTGTAAAAATGACGTGAATAGATAACTTTACATTGACATACCATATATAGAGGTTAAACTAAATAATAAAAGTATATTGAAAACACTATGGCATCAGATTTTATTGCTTATAATCAATATCAGTCCAGTCGTTTTGAAGATAACCCGGATCAAACAGACAAATGAACAGAAAGACAGACCAAAAATATTCAAACTGATTTTCAAGCATAGATATCCTAATATTTGTTGCGGATCCCAAGACAATTAAAATCATTTCCCAGGATAACCCGAGGGTCGAACCTCGGTGTGATCTATGGAGACCATTGTGGATCCTGGCTTACAGGAGTTACGATGGTGAGAATGTGTGATGGGATTAATCCTATCAAAAAAAAAAAGATATCCTGCCGGGCTGGCCACGGAGGACAAGCAACTGGGTACCGATGGTCGGCCAAATAGCCAAGGAGAGGAAATACGGTAGATTACAAAAAAAGGCATAGATATCGTATAAAGAACCATGTGAGCCTGAAAAAAATATATTATTTTAATATTATAAACAGACACTTAATTTTATACAAAAAGAGACGCAATTTAGAACGACAATCTAGGTGGACCGACGGCCTGATGAAAGTTGCTGGCGTCATTGGATGCAGGCGGCAAAGGAGCACTTTGTGGAGAAACATGCGATAGGCTGAATAATGATGATGTATAGATTCAACGCAGAAAGGATAGCATGAGATCTGTGTCGAAGTCCTCCACAGATTTCTGTCAATTAAATTCAAATTCAAATCATTTATTATGCATAGACCACGAGAGGGCACTTACATATTGCCAATTTTACAAAATAAAATTAAATTATCCAAAAAAATAAACTACCACCGGATCGGTACGCGACCGCTACTGAGAAGATCCGGCAAGAAACTCAGGGGGCTTGTCTATTATTTTTAATTTTTTTATTCTTCTTACTAGATACACAATTGTGTACATGTTTTATAAGAACTAGCTCCAGTGTGATGCCCTTCGAATTACTATTCCCGTGTTTTTCTTTCGTTGTCTTCGCCTCTCAGATTATTGTATAATAGCATTTTCAGTCCAGATTAAACAAATATCTAATGTATTAAAAAAACTTAGGATAAAATTACAAAGAGATCAAGCATTAAACTATAGTAAATTATACAAAATCATTTGATCCGTGTCTATGATCTATTTTTAATGATGGCCGCCAGGGACGCCATTATGTTCCAATTTCAAATTCAAATTTCAAAAGCCGCCTGCGCAGGCGCCGCGCGCCTGTCGCGACTGCGGTTTCATTGTATAAAAAAATATAGTCATTTCTGTTTCCGGGTCTGTAAATAGGGGTGTGCTATGTTTGGGGGTGGTCGCAACCCTATGTTAGGCTGTCAAATTTGATGATTGTTTTTATATAATCAATCGATTTTGTGCCGAGTGATTTTGTATGAAGTAATAATATGTATTTTTATTGGATTTAAATATAGTGGTTTTTATTTCTTTGATATAATATTCTTTACATTAACTTTACTACAAATTTTGATTGTAATATTTTTTTTACCTGCATAGGTCTTTTCTTACGTGTGGTGACGGAGTAAGAATACAAATCACCACCCCCACTCTTACCCGTGGGTATCGTAAAATACGACTGAAGGATTAAAATGCTTATATTATCTATGCAAGGAATACGCGAATTAAAACCGTAGGTCAACCCGCCTGACCAGGGTGTAAATCTCTTGATTATTACTTAGGTTACTTTAAGGTACCAATTGTGTCGGGCTGACCACTGAAGACAAGGAACTCGGCACCGGTGATGGGGCCAACGACGAAGGCGACGTGCTATCAGGTGGGTTCCCTCTGTCGCCCCGGATGGAGCCGAGCGGTGGGTGCGCTAATCATAGCCAACCCCAAAAAAAGGGTTCCAATTGTATTTTGTGATTGTACATCGAATACAAATAGGTACGCGGTAACGGTGGTCCGCTCAAATAACGCTAGAAAGATAGTATTAGGTTAAAGGATTACGCGTCCTTTTCTATGCACCGGATGATTTGGGCAGAGTATGACTAGACAGTCTTCATCATCATCATCATCATAATTTCAGCTTATCGTACACTGCGTCATCCAATACGCGGTCGCCACTCAAGAACTTTCTTTCTCAGCAGTTGTCGGTTCGTTGAGCGATGTGACCTGCCCATTGCCACTTCAGCGTGCTAATTCTTCGTGCTATACCGACAGGTTACACCCGTTCTTCTGCTGATTTCCGTATTCCGTATTCTATCTCGCAGAGAAATCCCGAGCATAGCCCGCTCCATAGCACGCTGATCGAATTTGAGCCTTGTTTGAGCGTTGTTATGTTACATTTAGCGACCACGTTTCCGCATGGTATAGTATGATCAATTTCCCTCCTATTATAGATGAGGCTCGTGCCCAGTAGTGGGACGTATGTGAGCCGAAATGATGATAATGAATGATCATAAATTATATTATGAAGCTGTCAATGCACAGGGATAAACTCTAAGTCATAGTTACATATATATAACCATATATAACCATTTTGTATACAAAATAGATCAGTCTTCCTGTGACTATGAACGCTGAAGTTGACGAAACGTATCAAAATTAATAATCAAACAGAAACGCGATAAAATTCGTAAAAAAAAATCCGTAAAGAAAGTTTTATTTCGAATTTGTACCGACACATGGACTATAGGCATTGACCGTCATTAAATAAGTCAAATCTTTAAACACTGTTAATGATGCCATGGCCACAGTGTCAATTGTATATTCTAAAAATTTAGGTGGAAAATGAAAGCATTGTTATATCAGATTCACTACACTTCATCCGCACCATATTTTTTTAATCCTTTTTTGTTGTTTTAATAAAAGACAACACTAAAAAGTAATCCTTGTATTGTGGGGGACTTTAAAAACATATCATTATGGGACTCAAATTACATCCAGACTCGGCACAACAATTTGTGGATCGCACAAAGTATTATCCTGCGGGGGATTCGGACCCACGACACTGGCACCGTGGGTCAGTATCTTAACCACTACTCCACTACTTAACCACTACTTAATATTTAATAACACCCTAAAACACTAAATATAATAAAACATTATCTTGATGGCGCTTTCACGTGTCCACTAAAACTCGTCTCTCTATTATTTTATTAAAACCATAGATAATACATTCCTTGACCTCCAAAGACCTTTAACTCATTATTCACCACAAAAAAAAACATAGTAAAGAACACAAAAGGCTAGTTTACCCAACAAAAGAGTTAACAAGCAATGTTTCCACAAGTTTGAACTAGAAAATTATCTGAAATTTCCTTTACAAAAGAACCAATTTGCTTATTGTTGAAATGTCAAATCGTTTGAGAGAAGAGGGTAGACGCAGCGAAATCAAATTGTATTGTGCGTGGCCATTCGTTCGTGATACGCGGTGGGGGTAAGACGTTTAGGGTGGAGCTACTTGGAATATTATGTATTTTTGTGTAAAATCAACTAGGTACCTGTTTGAAATATACTTAACTATTTTTAAGGATTTTATTGTGTTTTGAACGCAAGACACTTTGTGTGACCATGAACACTGAAAAGAAACGTTGGAAAATTAAACAAACATACAAGTACTTGACTTCATAAATGGCGTAGTGGTTAATATACCGAGCTACAGTGCCAGGGGTTCAAATCACACAAGGACACTTTGTGAGGTCCACAGATTGTTCTAAGTCTAGATATAATTTGCATTTGTTACTTCATCGCAGCCCACATACGTCCCACTCTTGGGCTCGGGCCTCCTCCACAATGTTTATTTTTTATTTATTTTTTTTTTATTTATTTATTTACAAGCAATTATAATACCTTCACAGGACATTTAACCTAATGCGATATTATAAGTAAAATTAGAAAATTAATACAGTTATATATAGTAAGACAATAATATTATACAAATAATAAAATATAATATCAAAATATTAATCATAATTTAATATTATATTTTACCAAATAATATTTAACTAAATAATAAATTAAGACATGTAATACATATGGCAATAAACGAATAATAAAATATAATATCAAAATATTAATTATAAGTTAACATTATATTTTATCAAATAATGTGAGGGCATTAGACCTACTATACCATGCTGGTTGTCAGACATGTTGATATAGGATTTCATTTCGAATTTTTCTTCTCTTACACAGATGTTATGTGCATATGATATCCTACAGTCGTCTTGTACGACATCCACGGGCAAGATTGGGAGTGGCGAATTGTATTCTTACTCCGTCACCACAAGGCAATTTGTTACATACATGTTTGTAAAGTCCCCCGCAATACAAGAATTATTTCCTTAGTGTTGACTTTTTCCTCGATGAGGAGGTCCGCCGCCGGCGACTGGGGCGGCGCAGGCGCAACTATCTGCGCCTCATGCCGCCTTAGCCGAGGCCGCGGGTGACGTGACCGGGGATTAGTCCGTCACCCGCCGAGAGGCCGACCGCGTGAGGAAAGACCGACGTCCCCCCCGAGGGGGGGACGTCGGTCGATGGGAGGGTACCCCAATAGGGGGTATTCCGTCGGGCCGACCACTGACGACAAGTTAACGCTGCTCCAGTGGTCGGCCCAACGACGAAGGCGACGTGGGCTTCGGGTGGGTCGCGGGAGTTGCGTGCTCAAGCCCCTCTGTCGCCCCGGACGGAGTGGTGCGGAGGCGCGCCGACCGCGGCCCACCCTCAAAAAAAAAAAAAAAAAAAAAAAAAAAATCAAAATAGTTTTATTCCAAATTTTTGATTTTTATGCGATCTCTCCGACATAGCACGAAGAATTGGTGGCAATGGGCAGGCCACATCGAGGAACCGACAACCGCTGGGGAAGAAAGGTTCTCGAGTGGCGACCACGTATTGGCCGACGCAGTGTAGGACGGCCAACCCCTCTCCCCCATTTAGGTGGACTGATGACCTGGTGAAAGTTGCTGGGCGTCGTTGGATGCAGGCGGCACATGACCGCACTTTGTGGCGTAACATGAGGGAGGGCCACGTCCAGCAGTGGACGGCGATAGGCTGAAATGATGATGATGATGATTATGCGATCTCTATTCGAGTGTAATACTAAAAAATCATTAGGTAAGTTACAACCTATCTAGGTTTCTTGTAGTGATGGAATAACAATACAATAACTTAGTTTTCCATGTGGTGATGGAGTAGGAATTCAGTTCATAACTCCTTATCTTGCCTATAAGTGTTGTAAAAAACGACTAAGGGATATGTTGCGGCTTAGTGGACTGTATGGGGCACCTTATGCCAGCAACATACCGACGTGGGTTAGCCGAAGGACCAGCAGGAAGCAAATCCCACTAGTGGGACTGGTTCCCACAAAATAGGGGTTTGTAGGGAAACGGTGGGAAGTAAGCGGAGAACTTACCTCGTCTTTCCCGTGCTTTGGTGGAGCTGCAGATTTGCCGGGCTGAAGGTGGTGTTCACGATGAGCTACGTTGGGCTGAATACGGGCACTGAAGTTATTGTCTATTTAATATCACTATTACGGTATAGTATATACACTCGCGTGCGGGTAGGCTGACCAGCGTGGTAAGCTTTCGGTGTCTTTAACTGAGGAACGGTAAACGCGGGCGCCGCAGAACGAATACGTCACAAGAGTTTTTCGAGAGTGTCAAATCAAGAATGGCGTTGGCGCACGACTATCGAATGAACGAATCTAAACGGATTTAACCGAATATCGCTCGTCAATCAGACGTCACGCTATTGGCGCGAACAGGATATAATACCCAAATAATATCGATGCAAGAGAAGCACAACTTGAAAGAGACCCTACAAATTTAACCAGCATGGTAATAGGTCAATTTGACCGAGATTCGTTGCCCGAACTGAGTACAAGTTTGTCTTTAAATCTATGTATCTAGTTTTTCCTTTCACTAAAATTTATGTAATGGTTAGTAAGAGCAGATGTTTATATCTTTGAATGGAGAAGACCAGAGCCCAGGGTCGAACTTATATGGGCTGACAGATGATGATAAAAAAAGGTTCAAACAATAATATGAACGTGTGATGACGGAGTAAGAATACAATTCACCACTCTCTATCTTGCCCGTAGATGTCGTAAAAGACGACTAAGGGCCATGTGCACATAACATCTGTACAAGAGAAAGAAAACTAGAAATGAAACCCTATACCAACATGTCTGACCAGCGTGATATAGTAGGTCAAATTCCATTCCATTCTGGAGGAGGCCAGAGCCCAACAGTGGGACGTATATGGGCTGCGATGATGATGATTAAGGCTCATAACAGGAGAGGAATCGGCCTACTGTAACGCTGGTCAAACGGGCTGTTATAGGATTATATACGCTAAAAAGTCTCTTAGTCAGTCTCAGTCTTTTAAGATACCACGCTTAAGATAGGGGATGGTGAATTGTATTTTTGATGTGTGGTTTTCGATAAACATCGAACATCGTTCATAAACATCGATATATCGTTCATAAACATCGATGTTTTACTTTTGAAAACATAAACGTAAATAAAACTACTTTACGGATTTTATCACGTTTGTATTTGATTTTTGATTGCCCGACGTTTCGAACATTCTACAGTCCGTCCGTGAACATGAACGCTGTACGCTGAACGATAATATCCGTAGTTTTATTTACAACTACCAACCCGCCCTCGCTTCGCTTCGGTTTTAGTCGTTTTACCCGTGTAGTTCCCGTTCGCGTGGGAATACCGGGATAAAATATAGCCTAGTTTACGCCCTGATATTATAGCTTTCCATTGGTGAAAGAATTTTTGAAATCGGTCCAGCCGTTTTGAAGATTACCCGGGTCAAACAGACAGACAGACAGACAAAAAATTTTTAATTGCTATTTTAGGCATAGATGTCGTGCAAATAATCGTGTGAGCATGAAAAAAGCCTATTATTTTGACATTACAAACAGACACTCCAATTTTATTTATTGGTATAGACTACCAACCCGCTCTCGTTTCGCTTCGGTTTCAGTCGTTTTACCCGTGTAGTTCCTGTTCCCGTGGGAATACTGGAATAAAATATAGCCTAGTTTACGCCCTGATATTATAGCTTTCCATTGGTGAAAGAATTTATGAAATCGGTCCAGCCGCTTTGAAGATTACCCGGGACAAACAGACAAAAAAAATAAAGTGATTTTTAGGCATATGTATACCTTGTGCAAATAACCGTGTGAGCATTAAAAAGGCCTATTATTTTGACATTACAAACAGACACTCCAATTTTATTTATTGGTATAGATATGTAGGTAATACTCGCGTAGACATCAAAAATTGCTTGCGACTTTTACAATCTTGTCCAACTGGTTCAGCCTTATCCTGAGACGTCCGATACGTGATCGCTCCTTATCCTTCTTAGATAAAATTAAATTATGTAAGTGAAGCAAAACTGGACATGAAACCCTATGGCAACACATTTGACTGGCGTGGTAGGGCAATTTCCCTTCCATTGTGGAGGAGGCCCAAGCCCGACAGTGGGATTTATGTAGGCCGACATGATTATGTTGATGAAGAACTTCTTTTCTTTAGTTATATTTGTGTTTTTTTATTTAACGAGAACAGAATAAATGTTTTCTTTCCCAATGCTAATCCCCTAAGTAACCGTTATGACCTATCCTTTTCCACTTTAGCATATTAATCATAAGCGCTACGTTGGTTATATCCATTATTCTACTGATCTTCATATTGTTTTTTTTTCTAAGAGTGAAATTTCTTTAAGAATGAGTTCTTCTGTGAAAAAAATTAGTTACCGTCGTCGTATAGGTCTGTCATCTATTATGACAGAGATATGGTCTATGGTCCGTCGAACTGGTAATAAAGAAGAAATACGACAGGTTATATCAGGGTCGGCAAGTAGATTTAGGTGGGGACCGGTTACACTGGGCAAATTTTACAAGGTCCATAAAAAATTATAAGTAACTAATTAAGTGCTACCTATTTATGAAATGGTTTCAAATATTCTTGACTAGCAGCGCCCTGCGGTTTCACCCGCAGTTTCTCTTCCCATGGGAATATTGGGATAAGTTATAGCCTAGGTATGTGTTATTCTGATAGGTAGGTAAGCTATATTATTGTGAAGTTTCATCAAAATCCACTTAGTAGTTTTTGCGTGAAAGAGCAACAAACATCTTCAAGAGTGGTAGGACCACACTGTCGACAGTTATCTGTCTACAGCCGCGGACCGGTCCGTCCGGGGTAGTAGTACCACACTGAGCAGAAAATCGACGTCTGAGTAGTAGCAATTTGTTACTGCGCTTCGTTCGGTGAGCGAGAGATCCGGAAGCCCAACTTTCTGAGGGTGTTTGCGTGTGGAGGGTTTTGGTGGTGCCCTTGGTATCACCAAGCCTCAATGCACACATTCACACTCCCTTCACTTTCTTCGCGGTAGGCAGCGGCCTTGTAAATGTCTATGAGCGGCAGCAACACTTACCATCAGGTGTGCTGTTTGCTCGTTTGCCACCGTTTGCAATAAAAAAAAATAAAAAAATTGACATCCTCACATATCTACTCACAAACTTTCGCGTTTATAGCGTTTACTAATATGAATAGTACCTAAGGATTATAAAATACAAGACCTAAAATTAATGCGAGAAACTACAACGACGTTATTGAGCCAGTTTTAATAGTTTGGTTCTTGAGAAGAGCAAATTCGAAGAATTTGTACCTACTTGGTAAACAAAATATTTCACTATTTGGCGGTCCAAGGTTCGACCTCTCGCGATCTGCCTATTGCCGACCGATGGGTTATAGGGTTACACAGCGTTCCTCCTATCTGCCCGAACGATTTTGGCGGTATATGATCTGACCAAAACAAATTACAAAAAAGCTAGGTATTCTTATGTACCTATTTGAAGCATATAAATTTCTCACAATTAAATACTAATCTAAGATTTATAAATCACTTAATATCTATACCTACTAATGCATCTATACAAACTGAAGAGCCATTAAAAGTTCATTTACAACTTGCTGTCAAGTAAAACTATAAACAAAATTTATATTCTCGCAATTTGACACAAGGCGCCATGAAAAATGTTCACCATTTAACAAAGATCTACCTTACCCTTGCACTGCTTTAAAAAATACGTGTTATTGAATAAACTGTACAGAGTTCGTAGATCAATTCAAACTGGATACCTGTCACTACTTCATAATGTAGTTTTGAATAGGAACACCATATTATATATCTGTCACTCTTTTACTTGCAGTTAACAAATAGGTGCGATAGAGACAGATTATTAAATAGGGTCGTATTGCATATCATTAAAAGATGCTTCGAGTAGTATCAGCTTTAGATATTTCTTTCGCTTTTTAACGTAGGATTTTGTGATTAGTGTGAAGGAGATAGATATATGAAATGTGATAGTCGATTACGTGAGGATTTTTGTTATGAAAATATTACGAGCATTGAAGGGTTTGCCGAGTGAACCATTTTTAAAAAGTAAGTGAAGCTTTTTTCACATTTCGAATATGGAATTAGTATTTTAATTTTTAATGTATGTTACCAGGCATAATAATTTACTTAATCGTGTAGATTGAAATTCGTAAAAGAAAATTTATTCAAGCACGCGTTTTAATTAAAATCATTTGATTATTGAATATTTAAGTAGACCTAATAAATTAACAATTAATTTAACTCCACTTATTAGCCGCTAAAATGACAGAATTACTTGTTCATTAGAAAGAAAATTTATATCATTTACCTGCTATATGGTTTTGGATATTTACGCGAATAATATCGCTATAATTTTTTTTTGACGACAGAAACGATAAAATTAAACTCTAGAAACTTTTAAAATTAATCAAATTTTGTATATTTTCAAGATTACAATTATAGAGTTAGCGTCAATGTGATTGCTTCTTTTAGGCTAAACCATAGCCAAAGGTTTATATTTTTTACTAGCAACCCGCCCTCGCTTCGCTTCAGTTTTAGTCGTTTTACCCGCGTAGTTCCCGTTCCCGTGGGAATACCGGGATAAAATATAGCCTAGTTTACTCCCTGATATTATTCCATTGGCGAAAGAAAATATTAAATTCATAGCCAGTAGAAATAGAAAACGATTTTACATTAGAAAATATATAAATACTATAAAGATTTTTGATGTTTACGCGAGTAGTTCTACCTAGGTATTACACATCTATACCAATAAATAAAATTGGAGTGTCTGTTTGTAATGTCAAAATAATAGGCTTTTTCATGCTCACATGGTTATTTGGACGATACCTATGCCTAAAAATCACTTTATATTTTTTTGTCTGCCTGTCTGTCTGTTTGTTCCTTCTTTCACCAATGGAAAGCTATAATATGAGGGAGTAAACTAGGCTATATTTTATCTCGGTATTCCCACGGGAACGGGAACTACGCGGATAAAACGACTAAAACCGAAGCGAAGCGAGGGCGAGTTGCTAGTTATAAATAAAACTAAGTATTTTTACGGATTTTATCGCGTTTGTATTTGATTTTTGATTTCACGACCTCGTGTTATTAGTTTCAATTCTGTTAGGTGATAATCTCTGTAATAATAATGACCTACCTTAGACCTTCTGTGATCATGAACTATAATTTCTGTTTACTTTCTATCAGTTAATGTACCTAAATTATAATCATTATCATCACAGCCCACATACGTCCCACTATTGGGCTCGGGGCTCCTCCACAATGAGAGGGCATTTGACCTACTATACCATGCTCGTCAGACTTGTTGGTACTTTTTTTTTATGGGTGGGCTATGGTAAGCGCACGCGCGGTCCAGTCCGTCCGGGGCGATGAAAGGACGGCGCGCGGGAACGCCACCTCGTTGTTGGGCCGACCACCGGAGCAGATGTGACTTGTCGTCAGTGGTCGGCCCGACGGAATACCCTTTCGGGTAACGTCACCTCTCGACGTCTGGTACGTCGGTCGTCGATGCGCGGTCAGCCTCTCTGCGGGTGACGGACATTTCCCCGGTCCGATCACCCGCAGCCTCGGTTAGGAGACATGTTGGTATAGGGCATGGTTCCAACATGTCTATAGGGCATGGTTCGGCGGGTCGACGCCGGCGGGTCGACGCCCGCCGAGGAGTCATTGCCCGTTGGGCAGTCCGGCTGGAGAGTCCTCGGTACGGTGTCAGGACCGTCGAGGCCTTCCGGCTGGTGCTGATGGAGTGGTTGGAGCGGACGCACGGGGTGCTTTCCTTCCGACTTGTGCAGGTGCTGACGGGGCACGGGTGTTTTGGGAAGTACCTGCACAAGATTGTCAGGAGGGAGAGCACACCGTCCTGCCACTACTGGAGTTGCGACGAGGACACGGCGCAGCACACGCTCGAGGAGTGTGCTGCGTGGGAAAGGGAGCGCCGTGAACTCGTCGCGATTATCGGTGCCGACCTGGCGCTGCCGACCATCGCCAGGGAGATGCTCGACAGCGTCAGGAACTGGGACGCGGTCGCCGCCTTCTGTGAGGCCGTAATCTCACGGAAGGAGACGGCGGATCGTGTGCGAGTAGAGCTCCAGGCGCGAGTATCTGCGCCTAATGCCGCCCTAGCCGAGGCCGCGGGTGATCGGACCGGGGAATAGTCCGTCACCCGCAGAGAGGCTGACCGCGCGATGGCGACCGACGTCCCAGTACGTCAAGACGTGAGGTTACCCGAAAGGGTATTCCGTCGGGCCGACCACTGATGATAAGTCACATCTGCTCCGGTGGTCGGCCCAACAAATAACGAGGTGACGTGGGTACGGGTGCGTTATGAGCCCGCGCGCCGTCCTTTCATCGCCCCGGACGGACAGGACCACGCGTGCGCTTACCATAGCCCACCCAAAAAAAAAAAAAAAAAAAGGCATGGTTCGCCAAATAGTTTTGCTAGGGGTCCGTTTTAAGAAATGAAATAACCATCACGGTCCGTACATGCATTTAATAGAAAAAAAAAATCAAATGTAATTTTTAGAGTTAACAAATGTATTTTCTTATTTCGACATTTTTGAATTGATAACGTCATTAAAGATGATACGGGGATACATTTTTATTAAATTACGTGCTCTGTAGTGTTAAATTACGTAGGTACTCTGCAGTTGCTGTATTATTCTTTCGGTCCACACTAATTGGGTCAGCGGTCCGGATGCGGACCGCGGTCCGCCATTTGACGACCCCTGGTATAGGATTTCATTTCGAATTTTCATTTTTCACAGATGTAATGTTCATAGTATATCCCTTAGTCGTCTTTTACGACATCCACAGGTAAGATAGGGAGTGTTGAATTGTATTCTTACTCCGTCACCACACGGAAAAATCATCCACTGTAAATCATCATTCACAAATTAATACGATTGTATTTAGATGTTCCCGTATGGTTATGGAATAAGAATACGATTCAACACCCCTCATCTTGCCCGTGGATATCGTAAAAGATGACAAAGGTAGGTACCTACCTACCTATATACCTAATACGCATCTAGATATGCAAGAGAAGAAACACTCTAAACAAAACCCTATACCAACCTGTTTCCCTAGCCGAGGCCGCGGGTGACGTGACCGGGGGGGACGTCAAGTACTGATGGACAAGTAACCCTGCTCTGGTGGTCGGTCCAACGACGAAGGCGACGTGGTGTTCGGGTGCGGGTGTGCGTGCTTACGCCCCTCTGTCGTCCCAGACGGAGTGGTGCGAGGAATGCGCCGAACGCAACCCACCCCCAAAAAAAAGAAAAATACCAACCTGTTTAACAAGCATGGTATAGTAAGGTCAATTTCCTTCCTATTGTGGAGGAAGCTCGAGCCCAACAGTGGGACGTATATGAGCTGAAATGATGATGATGAATGTACCTGTAAATTCCTTCGCAGTACAAAAATTATTTCATTCATTCCAAATCATCATCATCTTGCTCTTATCCCAATTACTTGGGGTCGACGCTATATGTCATCTGTTTTGACATATTGCAAAAAGTTTCGGCAATGACTCTTATGACCGGCCGCCTGCCTGACGTCAACCCTCCTTGGGAATGTAATCGTTGACCCAAATAGTACCAGATGGAGTTGGTCCGGGTTAATCTAGGGCTCTTAATCGTCTATTAGGACACCCATGAGCAAAGCAAGGGTTGGTAGTATTCGAAGCCGCTACCACACAGCACTCAGATTTCATTCATTCCAAATGTTATCTGAAAAAAAAAATATGTACCTACTTACATATTTATAATGTTACATACGTTTAATTATTCGTTAATATGCATTGAATTATTTATTAGGCAATACATTTGTTTCTTTATAACTATATCTGTGTATCCGTATGGTGACGGAATAAGAATAGAGTACAATTCACCACTCCCTATCTTGCCCGTGGATGTCGTAAAAGACAACTAAGGGATATAATACGCATATAAAATCTATGCAAGAGAAAGAAAACGCGAATTAAAATCCTATACCAACCTGTTCGACCAACTTGGTATTGTTCAACCTGGAGTGGTAGGATCACACTGTCGACAGTTATCTGTCTACAGCCGCGGGCCGGTCCGTCCGGGGCAGTACCACACTCTCGCAGAAAATTGACGTCTGAGTAGTAGCGATTTGTTACTGCGCTTCGTTCGGTGAGCGAGAGAGCCGGAAGCCCAATTTTCTGAGGGTGTTTGCGTGTGGAGGGTTTTGGTGGTGCCCTTGGTATCACCGAGCCTCAATGCACGTATTCATATTCCCTTCAATTTCTTCGCGGTAGGCAGCGGCCTTGTAGAGGTCCATGAGCGGCAGCAACACTTACCATCAGGTGTACTGTTTGCTCGTTTGCCACCGTTTGCTATAAAAAAAAAAATCACCCTCCCATTATGGAGTAGGTTCAAGCTCAGCGGCATAGTGGTGGCAAACGAGTAAGCAACCTGATGGTAAGTTATACTGACCTTTATGGACCTTTAAAAGCACAGCTACGCTGCTGCCCACAGTGAAGGAAGTGTTCGTCTTTACTTGTACCCCTAAGTCATCTTTAGGGGCAAAAGAGGGTGAGTAATGAATTGTATTCTTACTCTGTCGCTGTCAGAAATCACTGATCAAAGCCGATCCATAAATAACTGAAGCTAAAAGTGAAATAGTTCATTTTGTGAAGTAGAAACTCATTTTTCGTAGAATGGCGAAGTAATACAATTCACCATCAAATATCGTGCAAGTGGGTACCGTAAATATCAAGTAAAGTCTTAGAATAATAACGTATAGAAGGATAGTGTCAATACTTCGAAGGTTCAAAATTTGAATCTAAAAACACTAATGGCACGCAGACGATTACACACGTACACACGCACACCACTATACAAATTACGAAATCAAATTTTGTTTTTATTAACATAAATCGTCGAAATACTTTTAAAAGTGACGTTGAAAACCTTTTTAAGTTTTACAAATGTGTTATGACACCATTTGAATGCACAAACCGTCATAATTACCTATTTATTTTTTAAGAGTTGCGTACGTTCGTGCAGTACAATGACTTGTACATTACGGAACGGTTCCGACGTAAGCTCTATTAGGCTCCAATTGAAATGCTTCACTTTTTGTGCGCGAACTTACTTTCTATATGTTATATGTTATTCTAAGAGTATATAGTGTGCATACAACATATAGGAAAAAATGGCAAACTCAAAATAAAACTCTATACCAATCTGTATTTTATTTAATTATTTAATTGAATTCGCATAATTTATGGCGAGACTAACTGGGATAATTGGGCCTGACCATATTATAAAGTCCTGCTCTTTTAGGAGATGAATCGAAAAACCAATATCGAAGATGTAAAATTAAGATCTTGAATAGATAAAGCACTGTAAGAGAAGGCAAACTCAAAATGAAACTCTATGGTAAAACGCCTATCGGGCCGATCACTGAGGACAACTAACTCGGCACTGGTGGTTGGCCCAACGACAAAGGCGATGTGGGTACGGGTGGGTTATGGGCCCGCACGCCGTCCTTTCGTCGCCCTGGACGGAATGAACCGCACAACCAACCCAACAGTGTAAGGGATATGATCTGAGCTAATGATGACACTAGAAAAGGATTTTATATAAAATTCATCCCCAAAGGAGGTAAAATGCAGTGGCGAAGTTTTTATGGTGGGAAAGAAAGCAAATCTTCAAATAAAACATAATTACTGTTCAGTAAAAATTAATAAACACATATCTTAGTACTCGTCAATATTAATCTTGCAAGGGCATAAAATAGGGGATTAATTTTTACAATGATAGTTTTACTTGATTTCTTACTGTACCTACCTACTAGACAACGTAATTTGCGAAATAGATACTCACAAAAAGTATTTTTCAGAAAATCAGTCACTCAAATATATTTTTCCCTAAGGGTATAAAATAGGGGATACATTTTTCTTTGGTATTTCACCCTGAAGCACAAATAATGAAGACGATATTTAATAGAAACGGCACACATGATTTCTAAGCTGAGGTAAGTCTTGGTTTACCTATATATCATCATTATATCAGTCCCGCTGCTGGGCTTGGTCCTCAGCGACAAAGAGAAAGAAATTAACCTACTATACCACGCCAGTTAGACGTGTTGGTAAAAGGTTTTATTCAAGTTTTTATTTTTTTACAGTATGCATTTATCCCTTATATTAATCCCTTAGTCGTCTTTTATGACACCTACGGGTATAAGAGGGGGTGGTGAATTGTATTCTTACTCTGTCATCACACGGATAAACATACCTATACCATACTTACTCTGTCATCACACGGATAAACATACCTATACCATATACTTACCATACATACACGGGGAAAAACACCTGTATTTTATTTTATTTTTTTTCTCTTAAATGTGGGACCTGGAGGCGGAAATGCTCGCCGGTTTGTATCGGTGGGTGTCGGGGGTGCGAGCTGAGGGCGGTGTGGTCTTTTTGAGGGAACTCACCGCCTGGCGCGTCGACCCCCGCCGAGACGTCATTGCCCCTTGGGTAGTCCGGCTGGAGTGGCCTCGATTCGGGATGCGAATCGTGGAAGCCTTCCGGCCGGTGCTGATACAGTAGTTGGAACGGCGGCACGGGGTGCTCTCCTTCCGACTGGTGCAGGTGTTGACGGGGCATGGATGTTTCGCCAAATACCTGCACAAGGTCGTTAGGAGGGAGAGTACACCGTCCTGCCACCACTGCGATTGCGACGAGGACACGGCGCAGCATACGCTCGAGGCCTGTGCCGCTTGGGCAGGGCAGCATCGTGAACTCGTCGCAATCATCGGTGCCGACCTGACGCTGCCGACTATCGCCAGGGCGATGGTCGGCAGTGTCAGGAACTGGGACGCAGATGCAACCTTCTGTGAGGCAGTGATCTCGCAGAAGGAGGCGGCGGATCGCCCGCGCGAGGAGCGCAGCTTTGATGAGGCAATCCACCGCCGGCGACTGGGGCGGCGTAGGCGCGAATACCTGCGCCTCATGCCGCCCTAGCTGAGGCCGTGGGTGACGTGACCGGGAAATTAGTCCGTCGCCCGCCGAGAGGCCGACCGCGTGAGGAAAGACAAGGGAGGACAAGATCAATGGGAGGGTACCCCAAATAGGGGGTATTTCGTCGGGCCGACCACTGACGTCAAGTCACCCTGCTCCGGTGGTCGGCCCAACGACGAAGGCGATCGTGGGTAGGTTGCGGATGTGCGTGCTTACGCCCATCTGACGCCCCAGACGGAGTGGTGCGAGGAGCGCGGCGACCGCAAACCACCCAAAAAAAAAAATGTTTTATTTCGAATTTGCCTTCTCTTAACATAGATATTATTTGAATATTATCTATATGCCTTAGTTGTCCTTTACGCCAGCCACGGGTAAGACATGATGGATTTTATTCCTACTCCGTCACCACACGTAATACAATCCACCATCGAAATATCCATATTATCATCATCGCCGTAAAAAAAAGGCCGTGTGGCGACGGTTTGAGAATACATGTGTCGCCACCCCTTACTTGCCCGTGGGAGTCGTAAAAATCGGCTGAGGGTTCACCAGGAGAGTGGGCAGCAGCTCTCTCCTGGGAAACGTAAAACATCCATACTGCGATCGCCAACCCGCCTGCCAAGCGTGGCGATTACGGCAATATCCCCTTTTTAAAAATGGCGTACAACAAAAAAATGGCCCCCAGTCACGGCGGCTCCGGTACCCTACGGGCTCATTTTGGTGGCGGGCCCAGTAGTGGTGGAGCGGGGGGTGCGAGGAATCTCCGGCAGCGATCCGGCTACCAACAAAAACGACCCTTGGCCCTGGTAACACACAACATTCGGACACTCAGGACTGACGAGAGGGTCATCGAGCTGGAAGAGGAATTGAGCAAAATCCGCTGGGACATTGTAGGATTATCAGAAGTGCGAAGAGAGGGCGAGGGCACGATAATCCTCCAGTCTGGAAACTTGCTCTTCTACCGGGAGGGCGATCACCCGTCCCAAGGTGGTATAGGGTTTATCGTTCGTAAGTCTCTCATAGACAACGTGGAGAGGATCGAGAGTGTGTCGACAAGGGTAGCGTACCTTATACTCAGAATTACCAAGAGGTATTCGCTGAAGGTTATACAGGTATACGCACCGACCTCGACATACTCCGACGACGAGGTGGAGGCATTTTACGAGGACATCTCGAAAGCCATACACGCGTCCAAAACCCACTTCACGGTGGTTATGGGAGACTTTAACGCGAAACTAGGCAAAGGGAGTGATGATGAGCTGAGAGTGGGGAAACATGGATATGGACAGAGAAACCAGAGGGGCCAGAAACTGGTTGATTTTCTGGAGAAGGAAAGCCTCTTTATGATGAATTCCTTCTTCAGGAAGCAGCCACAAAGGAAATGGACCTGGATTAGCCCCGATGGTTCAACAAAAAACGAGATAGACTTCATCTTGTCAGACAAACGACAGATATTCAATGATGTCTCAGTGATCAGCAGAATTAAAACTGGGAGCGATCACCGGATGGTACGAGGCACATTGAATATCCATACAAAAGTCGAGCGGTCACGCTTGATGAAGTCTACACTCCGACCTACATCTGTCCAATACCAGAACCTCGAAAACTTTCAACTCGAACTACATAATCGCTTCCAATGTCTGGACGAGTGCGAATCTCCGAACGATATGAACAACAGGTTCGTGGAAACTGTCCACGCGGTTGGGTCGAAATTTTTCAAGGCTCACCGCGTTAATAGACCTAAAAAACTTTCTGACCAGACTCTCGAGCTCATGGAGAGGAGAAAAGAGATGACGGTGCAGTCTGCAGCCGATTGGTCCAAACATAGGCAGCTAAATAGACAGATCTCCAGGTCTGTGCGTCGCGATATTCGCCGATTTAATACGTTCCGTATTAAAGAAGCGATAGAGCGGAATCGTGGCTCGAAAGTGTTCGCACAAGATCTGTCTATTGGGAAAAGCCAAATGACTAAGCTGAAGACCGATGACGGCACTGTCATTTCATCCCAAAGTGAGATCTTGGGAGAGGTCGAAAGGTTCTATGGACAGTTATACAAATCATCCCGAAATCCTGTTGTCGGCTTGGTCCAAGATCCCAGATCCAAGCTAACTCGGCACTATACCGAAGAAATCCCGGACATCAGCTTGTACGAGATCAGAATGGCTCTCAAACAACTACGTAACGGTAAGGCACCGGGAGATGACGGAATTACGGCAGAGCTTTTGAAGGCGGGCGGCAAGCCGGTATTAATAGCCCTTCAGAAGCTATTTAATTCCGTTATCCTCGGGGGCGACGTTCCAGAGTCGTGGACCAGGAGTGTGGTGGTGCTGTTCTTCAAGAAGGGTGACAAAGCTCTTTTAAAGAACTACAGGCCCATCTCACTCCTGAGCCATGTTTATAAGTTGTTTTCGAGGGTCATTACCAATCGACTCACGCGCAAGCTCGATGACTTCCAGCCGCCCGAACAAGCCGGCTTCCGAAAAGGCTATAGCACCATAGACCATATCCTCACGCTTCGGCAGATTATACAAAAGACCGAGGAGTATAATCGGCCCCTGTGCTTAGCGTTTGTGGACTATGAGAAAGCCTTTGATTCAGTCGAAACTTGGGCGGTGCTGCAGTCCCTTCAGCGGTGCCAAATCGACCATCGCTATATCGAAGTGCTGAAGTGTTTGTATAGGAACGCCACAATGTCAGTCCGTATCCGGGATAAGAGTACGAAACCGATCCAGTTGCAGAAAGGCGTGAGACAGGGAGATGTCATCTCTCCGAAACTGTTCACCACTGCACTGGAAGATGTCTTCAAGCTCTTAGACTGGACTGGACTCGGCATCAACATTAACGGCGAATACATCACTCACCTTCGATTCGCAGACGATATCATCGTTATGGCAGAATCCATGGAGGGACCTTGGCACTATGCTCAATGATCTCAGCAGGGTATCCCAACTAGTGGGGTCTACGAATGAACATGGACAAGACGAAAGTCATGTCAAATACCCATGTCATTCCTGTACCGGTCCTAGTTGGCAATGCGATTCTCGAAGTTGTCAATCACTATGTTTACCTAGGACAAACAGTCCAGTTAGGTAGATCCAATTTCGAGAAAGAGATCAGCCGACGAATCCAACTCGGTTGGGCAGCGTTCGGGAAACTTAAGAGGATCTTCTCGTCCAACATACCTCAGTGTCTGAAAACACAGGTCTACGACCAGTGTGTGTTACCAGTGATGACTTACGGCACGGAAACGTGGTCCCTAAATGTAGGCCTCATATCAAGGCTCAAAGTCGCTCAGCGTGCTATGGAACGGGCTATGCTCGGGATTTCTCTGCGAGATAGAATCCGGAATACAGAAATCCGCAGAAGAACGGGTGTAACCGACATAGCACGAAGAATTAGCACGCTGAAGTGGCAATGGGCAGGCCACATCGCTCGACGAACCGACAACCGCTGGGGAAGAAAGGTTCTCGAGTGGCGACCACGCATCGGACGACGCAGTGTAGGACGCCCCCCCACTAGGTGGACCGACGACCTAGTGAAAGTTGCTGGGCGTCGTTGGATGCAGGCGGCACAGGACCGCACATTGTGGCGCAATATGAGGGAGGCCTACGTCCAGCAGTGGACGGCAATAGGCTGAAATGAATGAAATGAATGAATCATCATCGCAGCCCACATACGTCCCACTGTTGGGTGTCGGGCCTTCTCCACAATGGGAGGGAATTTGACCTACTCTACCATGCTGGTCAGACATGTTGATATGGGATTTTATTTCGAGTTTTCCTTCTCTTACACAGATGTTATGTGCATATTATATCTCATCGTCTTTTACGACATCCACGGGCAAGATAGGGAGTGGTGAATTGTATTCTTACTCCGTCACCGCGGCTTTATTTTGAAATTTTCCGTTTTATTTTGAATATAAAATAATAATAAACAAACCAAAAAGAATAACATGAATATAGAAAAAAAACCTTCGAACCCTATTCGTGTATTACTTACCCCACTTTGCACTTCATTTAACTACGCCCCACCCCGTCGGTAACCATGACAACGCACCCTCCTACCTAACCCACCTACTTGTATAACGCAATAACGAAAATGTTTTCCCCGCTTTTTTTTATTTTGTAAATTCTTGAATTTGTTTAAAATAGTAGTCATCATTTTCATCATCATTTCAGCCTATCGCCGTCCACTGCTGGACGTAGGCCTGCCTCATGTTACGCCACAAAGTGCGGTCCTGTGTCGCCTGCATCCAACAACGCCCAGCAACTTTCACCAGGTCGTCTGACCACCTAGTTGGGGTCCTACACTGCGTCGTCCGATACGTGGTCGCTACTCGATAACCTTTCTTCCCCAGCGGTTGTCGGTTCGTCGAGCGATGTGGCCTGCCCATTGCCACTTCTGCGTGCTAATTCTTCGTGCTATGTCGGTTACACCCGTTCTTCTGCGGATTTCCGTATTCCGGATTCTATCTCGCAGAGAAATCCCGAACATAGCCCGCTCCATAGCACGCTGAGCGACTTTGAGCCTTGTTATAAGGCCTAAATTTAGGGAGCACGTTTCCGTGCCGTAAGTCATCACTGGTAACACACACTGGTCGTAGATCTATGTTTTCAAACACTGAGGTATGTTGGACGAGAAGATCCTCTTAAATTTTCCGAAGTAGAAAAGTTCTACAAATTTTATTAATGTCGATTTTTTTTAAGACAAAATAATATATTTTCGTGTGATGACGGAGTAAGAGTACAATTCACCACTCCCTATCTTGCCCGTGGATGTCGTAAAAGATGACTAAGGGATATAATATGTATATAACATCTATGCAAGAGAAGGAAAATTCAAAATATACTGCAACACTGTGATCAAACCAACCCGTTCGATCACAGTGTTGTAGTTGGTCAATTTACCTCCTATTGGTGAAGAGGCTCGAGTCCAGCAATACACCACCTCATATCTTGCCTATGGGTGTCGTAAAAGATGACTTACCATCATCCCCATCTATACCAATAAATAAAATTGGAGTATCTGTTTGTAATGTCAAAATAATAGGCTTTTTTCATGCTCACACGGTTATTTGCACGACACCTATGCCTAAAAATCACTTTATATTTTTTTGTCTGTCTGTCTGTCTGTTTGTTCCGGGTAATCTTCAAAACGGCTGGACCGATTTCAAAATTTCTGTCACCAATGGAAAGCTATAATATCAGGGCGTAACCTAGGCTATATTTTATCCCGGTATTCCCACGGGAACGGGAACTACGGGGATAAGGTGACAGAAACCGAAGCGAAGCGAGGGCGGGTTGCTAGTAATATATAAAATAAGAAAGTATAAATCTATATCTATACCAATAAATAAAATTGGAGTGTCTGTTTGTAATGTCAAAATAATAGGCTTTTTTCATGCTCACACGGTTATTTGCACGACACCTATGCCTAAAATAACAATTAAAAAATTTTTGTCTGTCTGTCTGTTTGTTCCGGGTAATCTTCAAAACGGCTGGACCGATTTCATAAATTCTTTCACCAATGGAAAGCTATAATATCAGGGCGTAAACTAGGCTATATTTTATCCCGGTATTCCCACGGGAACGGGAACTACGCGGGTAAAACGACTATAACCTATAACCGAAGCGAAGCGAGAGCGGGTTGCTAGTTAATATATAAAACGGAAGAGTTTGTTTGAACGCGCTAATCTCATGAACTACTGGTTTGATTTGAAAAATTCTTTCAGTGTTAGTTAGCCCATTTATCGAGGAAGTCTATAGACTATCATCACGCTAAGACCAATAGGAGTGAAGCAACAATGAAAAATGATTTAGAATCGATTTTTTTTTTTCATTTTGAGAGCTTCCGCTGCGTGCACTACATAAACGGCTAGGTTTCGCAAAAATCATGTTTGGCAGAATTGTATTATTTAAAAGTATTTTCACCTACCTAAATAAAGTCACAGGTTAAAGTTAGCATTAGTCCAAAGTAACTGCTCCACGCGAACGAAGTCGCGGGCATAAGCCAGTGATAAATAAAATAAGAAAGCATAAATCTATAAAAATAAATAAAATTGAAGTCACTGTTTGTAATGTGAAAATAATGGGCTATTTTCATGCTCATACGGTTATTTGCACGATATCTATGCCTAAAAACCGGTTCAAAAAAATGTCTATCTGTCCGTCTGTCTATTTGTAATCTTCAAATCGGCTGGACCTATTTTGATAATATTTGACTACCAGGTAGCCTAAGTTTATATATTTTAGCCTAGTGTTCCCACAGGAACGGGAACTAGGGGAGTAAGGTAAGTAAACCGAAGCGAAGCGAGGTCGGGTTGCTAGTGATAAATAAAATATAAAAGAATAATATTACTTTAGTTAATTCTACATCAATGATAAAATATAACTTGGTCGAAGTTCGATCGCGTTAATGTACCTAAAAGCTTTCGTTTTACGAAGCCATGACGACCTCATTAAAATACTTTTACATGATACGATTATTTTATAGATGAAACTATTTTTACGCATTTTATCTCGTCTGTATTTGAATAAAACACGCTTTTATTAGTTTCACCTGTATGTATGTATCTATGTATTTAATGGCATTTTTGAACGTCATTTTCCCCCACTTTGAACGAACAGATTTTATTTAAACTTTGCACACTTGTCAAATGTCCATGACAATGCAATAATTTGACCAAAATAGGCGAATATCCTGATTTAGTTCGCCAGGATTTAGAAATTTCTAATTGTATCCTTTGCATAAGAGCAATAGAGATAGAGATAGTGTGAGAACTATGCATGCGCGAAATTCGAAACTTCTGATTCGGGTTGTCAGCTTAACACAATGCAGCAAAGACTGTCTCAAGGTAGTTGCGTTCAAAACTTGTAAGATGAAAGCAAACTACTAGTAACTACTTGACTTGTAACTTGTAAGCGTGTTTTTTAGTTTTTTTAAACTATAATTTTCTATTATTTAATTGCCTGACGTTTCTAACACTTTACAGCGTTCATAGTCACGGGCGGACTGAGATATCTCACGTCCAACAAGTCATCGTTATTACAAACACGACATAATAAGTAACATAGTTTTATTTATAATAAAACTCGTGAAACATCAGAAATAATTATTTTATATTCGCCTTAGCTCCTAAACGTCCCACTGCTGGGCTCGAGTCTCCTCCCAATAGGAGAGAAGTACCTGACCTACTGTACCATGCTGGTCGGACGTGTTAGTATAGAGTTTTATTTCAAGTTCTCCTTCTCATAAACAAATTTTTTATGCATATTATATCCCTTACTCGTCTTTTACGACATCCAGGGGCAAGAAATGGAGTCGTGAATTGTATTCTTATTCCGTGACCACGCGAAAGAATAGGTATAATTTAATATAAATATTTTATAGGTTTTTTTTCGGGATTAATCCCTTCACACATACCCACGATTACTTCTGTAAGCGAGGACCCACAATAGACTCCATAGATCACAACGAGATTTGACCCTCAGGCAGTCCCGGAAAATTATTTTAATTGTCTTGGAACCCGTAATAATGTTAATTAGAAAAGTTAAAACAGAAAGAGTTGGAAGAAATGGATGCCACTTTTTTATAATTATGTATTTGTTATGTAGTAACTTGCTCGGATGATGACGAATGACATAGATACGCGTAATACTAATTTTTCTACTGCGCTTTGTTCGATAAGCGGGAAAATCGAAGGCTGAACTAAACAGCGACCTGATCAAGACCCTAGTTCTGCGGTATCCCTTCGCATCCTATATGCTGGTTGGTCATCTGCCACTAAAGGCAATAGAAAAGAATAAATAAGTCGCCTCGTAGTCGTATCGTCGCCATTAAAAATGAAATACAAGAAAGTATAGTAAAATAACGAAGTGCTTTAAAATTTAGTACACAGTTATAACAACTGAAATGGAATAATGTATTAATGTTTATACTTTTATCCACTTTTTAAATATATTATTTACTAGCTTTTACCCCTGATTTCGTTCATGTATCAGTCATGTGTGACGTCCCTTTGAAAATAATTTACATTATTCTAGAATGAAAAATATCAGAGCAAATTTCACCCTTTTTTATTCCCTTAAAGAAGAATATATCCTCTGAAAAGCTGATTTTCAGAATTTTCTCTAGTGACTGTTCACATTACAAAAGTTAGACGCTGTTTAGTACTTATTTGGGCTAATGACTAATTTATACAAAAAAAAATATCGCAATATTTAATCTCCTATTTTATACCCTTAGAGTATGAAAATTCTGAAGTACTGCGTAATGACTACAGTTAGTCATATATGTATATATACTACCGTCATATATGTATATCATCACCTACGACGACCGACGACCTGGTGAAAGTTACTGGGCGTCGTTGGATGTAGGCGGCACAGGACCGCACTTTGTGGCGTAACATGAGGGATGCCTACGTCCAGCAGTGGACGGCGATAGGCTGAAATGATGATGATGATGATTTTTTTTTTTTTTTTTTTTATTGCAAACGGTGGCAAACGGGCAAACATTACACCTGGTGGTAAGTGTTGCTGCCGCTCATGGACCTTTACAAGGCCGTTGCCTACCGCGAAGAAAGCGAAGGGAATGTGAATGCGTGCATTGAGGCTCGATGATACCAAGGGCACGGCCAAAACCCTCCACACGCAATCACCCTCAGAAAGTTGGGCTTCCGGCTCTCTCGCTCACCGAATGATGATGATATATCATCATTCATCATCTTCATTTGCCTGGCCTCATTTCAGGTTAAGGGGAGTCGGCACAACATATTCTTACCTTCCATGACCTCCTATTATATCATATAAATATATATTCTACGCCCGTGTTTCTTACGTCTACCCGAAAGTAGAAATACGAAAAGTAGATATCCGCTGTACCTATATTCACAATTATTATTTCCATCCATCCATCCGTCAGTCCTTTTTTCGGCGCGTTCCTCGCACCACTCCGTCCGGGGCGACAGAGGGGCGTAAGCACGCAACACCCGCAACCCACCCGAACACCACGTCGCCTTCGTCGTTGGGCCGACCACCGGAGCAGGGTTACTTGTCATCAGTGTTCGGCCCGACAGAATACCCCCCTACTTGGGGTACCCTCCCATCGACCGACGTCCCCCCTCGGGGAGGACGTCGGTCTTTCCTCAATCTACACATCCACTGTTAAACATAATCTCCCCACGAGAATGCCACGCGAAATGGCCTTGTACCAATTGCATCCAACGATTCCCATGTTATTATTTAGGTTTCTCCTTTTTTCTTTTCCAAATCACACAAATAAACGAAAAAATATAGGATTGTTCGATAAATAAGAAACCAGTGTATGTTACCAACGATGATATAGGTACGGCACTAAAATGTAGTCTCTAAATATCGGCTTGATAAAAAGGCTCAAAGTCGCTCAACGTATTATGGAGAGGTTTATGCTCGGTATTCCTTTATGTGGTAGAATCCGGAATAGGGCAGTCCTTAGAAGAACGGGTGTAATCGACACAGCCCAAAGAATAAGCACGTGCTATTTCAAGCAATGGGTAGGCCACATCGCTCATTGAACCAACAACCGTTGGGAAAGGAAGGTTCTCCAGCGGTCATCACTAATCGATTGACGACGCGTAGGACGACACTTTAATAGGTGGACTGACGACATTCTGAAAACAGAAATTCGTTGGATACAAATGGCATAGAACGGTTCCGCGTAGCATTCTTGTGGGAACGCCTAAATGCAACAATGGATGTTTAAAATCTGATGAATGGATGGAGATAAATATTTAAGAGTCTATAATCGTGTTGTAGACTTCCCCAACCCTGGGACGTACATATGAACCTATATTAAAAATGAAAAAGCTATTGTTTTTTTTACAATCGTCGTCTCAGCTCGTACTCTTCCCACTGCTGGGCTTGAGCCTTCTCCCCTGAGGGGAATAGACCTGCTATACGATAGATATGTTGGTATAGGATATAATTTTTATTTTTTTATTGCAAACGGTGGCAAACGAGCAAACAGTACACCTGATGGTAAGTGTTGCTGCCGCTCATGGACCTTTACAAGGCCGTTGCCTACCGCGAAGAAAGCGAAGGGAGTGTGAATGCGTGCATTGAGGCTCGGTGATACCAAGGGCACCACCAAAACCCTCCACACGCAATCACCCTCAGAAAGTTGGGCTTCCGGCTCTCTCGCTCACCGAACGAAGCGCAGTAACAAATTGCTACTACTCAGACGTCGATTTTCTGCGAGAGCATGGTACTGCCCCGGACGGACCGGGCCGCGGCTGTAGACAGATAACTGTCGACAGTGTGGTCCTACCACTCCTAATTTCAAGTTTTTCCTCTCTTGCATAGATGTTATATGCGTACTATATCCCTTAATCGTCTTTTACGACATCCACGGGCAAGATAGTGGCGAATTGTAATTCTTATTCCATCACCACATGGATAGATAATAAATAAATAAATAACAATATTATTGTGAAAATTTTCACATTGCCAATAATTATGGCTAGCGCTCGAAATTACCGCAATTTTTATTAAGCAATTACTAACATGATATGAAGCTATTAAGAATTCTATTTGACCTTTGATGTTATAACCCTTAGCTTTATAACCTCTATCAATGAGTTAATAATTTAAATAGGTATATAACGCATATAACTATTTAGCTTTAGGGGCAAGAAAATATAATTGGATTATGTAGAACGTGACATAGGTAAAGTAGAAATTGAAGCAACATAGGAGTTAATGTAGAAATAAATAAGGTTATGTGGAAGGAAAAGCAAATCGTCGACTTCAAGTAATTAGGATAAGATCAAGATGTGATGATGATAATGATAAAGATAATAAAGAAATAAATAAATAAGAAAAATGTATCACAAGATTAATAGGAAAGCCAATAAACCGCAGGGCAGCTTGTGTCGCGCTGAATGTGAGTGGCGACACTGCGGTCCTGAGTGCCCGAGAGAGTCGGCCAGGGCCTCGTATCCAGCTCGCCTTTATTGGCTGGCTGGAGTGGAAATCGAAGAGCGCCCGCAGGATTCTCAACTCTGGCTTGCCTTAAACGGCTGATCAGAGAGGGGTCGCCAGAGCTATATACTCGGGGGTGGAAGTGTCATTTTCAAGGGCATAACTACGGGGAAACTACTGCGGGTCTTCGGTTATCGGGGACTTGCGATGGTGAAACCGGTACCGCACCGCTCGACACCCCAAGCCACTTGCACCAATGTTGCCCCCTGTTGCCTGTATGGCCTGCGTGTCTGTGGCGACCGTTTAGGGGGGCCCATTCAGTGAGTTGGCGAGTCACCGTCTGCCAAAGTCCAAGACGTATAAAGGTATTGAAGGCAGACAACAGTTTAAAAATCAATAGTTTTCAGTTTTAGTCCATCTAACCTCCAACCCCATAATCATAATTATATTAGATACCATCATCACACAATAGTTTTACACCTACCGTTGGCAGTCCACGTGTGTTATGCGCAGACGTGGAGTGTCATCGATAGATGTCCCATCCCATTTTTAAATTAAATTTCTCCAAAGACCTCTGCGTGTTGGATCCATATCCCCATGTAAGCCTTTCAAAGGACCGGGTATCTTCCCTAGGAAAATATCCGTGAACCAAAAGGAGATACATGATTATAATGATATTTAATAGGTAATATTGAGTAGTAAAATCTATTGATATGTAATAATATTCAGTAGTCGAAGGCTGTCCGTGTGATGACGGAGTAAGAATACAATTCACCACTCCTTATCTTGCTCGTGGATGTTGTAAAAGACGACTAAGGGATATAATATGCATATAACGTCTATGCAAGAGAAGGAAAACATATAAAAATACCCTATTTTTTTTGGGGTGGGCTACGGTTAGTGCACCCGCCGCCGCGCCGCCCGGCTCTGTCCGGGGCGACAGAGAGGCGGCGTACGCCCCCGTAACCCACCCGATAACACGTAGCCTTCGTCGTAGGGCCAACTACCGGCGTAAAGTGCCTTATCTTCAGTGGTCAGCCCGACGGAATACCCTGAGGAGGTACCCTCTCCCGTCGACGTACCCTTCCCGGGACGTCGGTCGCTGTCGCGAGGTCAGCTTCTCCGCGGGTGACGGACTAAAACCCCGGTCCGGTCACCCGAAAAACAAAATTATAATATAAAAATAGTAGGTCAATGCCTCTTCTCCCTCTCCAAGTGGGAGAGGCTCAAGCCCAGCAGTGGGACGTACATGAGCCGAGATGTTTAATAGGTATATAAGCAGCTGCCCAGCTTAGGGGTAAGAAAACATAAATGGATCGTGAGAACCATGACATAAGTAGAAATGAAGTTAACGTAGAAATTCTTCTCTCGTCCGATATCTGAGGGGGTTGTGTGGAAAAAGAATACAAATTTCTGATGTTTACAAAAACGTTTTTTATAGATTTTATTGCAGCGGATGGTCTGGACTGGGAGTCCACCCGTGACGATAAACGCTGAAACGTTTTCGAAACGTCGGATAATCAAAAATCAAATACAAACGCGATAAAATTGGTAAATAGAGTTCTCTAATAATTGGGATAAGAGCAGCTTGTGATAATGATATCGATGATGATAGGAATAATGATATAAAAAATATTGAGTAGTAAAGGCCGGCAATTTGTTCTAATTGTGGAAGTGGAACGATCGAACGGACGAAGTGGAGTGGAAAGCTACTATGTCAAGTAAAGCAAATCTTAATATATGATCGTTTGAAAAAATAAATAAATTTTCTTAATTAAAATAAATTTTGAATTACAGATATCCATAGAAGAAATATTGTTAACCCTATAGCACAAAGAATTAATATGCTAAAGAGGCACTAAGAAGACACGTTATTAGTTGCTTATTAGTTAAAAATTGAGTTGTGTGAAATTAACCTACGTGCTTAATAAGGATTTATTTCATTTTTTCTTTGTCTTGTATAGATGTTATCCTTATATATACTAGTGGTCGCTGTGTGGTCGAAATTCGGCCATAATTCATTTTAATTAATATTTCTGCTACACAATTTTCTTTTAATTTTATTTATCTATAATTATAAATTTAGCAAGCTGTATTTCACTTATAACTAATATATAAAGTACTAAGTACAAATACCTATTAGACATTGCCATCATAATTATGATTATTTGACATTCGGTTTGACCAGAGATTTTAACCGAAAACAAAAGTGTATAAGCGCGCGCATGTGTTTGTAGCAATTGTATTGTAGTGTGCGTAATGCCTTTTTTAATGAATTTAATGTATTTTAATCCATTATTATATGAAATTTTTGTTTTATGCACTTCTCCTCATTATATACTTCAACTGTGCCAAATTTCATACTTGTCCATCCACGTAATTTTCGTAAAAAGGGGTACAAAGTTTTTACTTCACGTATTAATATATAGATAAGTCTTCTGTTCATGTGTTTGCAATTTAACTCCTTCTAAACGGCTGGACCGATTTTGATGATTTTTGTAGCTGTTCCGATGGATATGAGAATGGTTGAGATTGATAATTGGAATCGATAGACTGCGCTGCTATCGATTTCAAGGTGAATTCGTTTTACTATTTAGCTTTTAACTGAACAACATCTGTTGGGTCAGCTAGTTTGTATATAAAATCCCTTAGCCCTCTATTACGATAACCACGTGCGAGAGAAGAAATGGGGAACTGTATCCTTACTCCGTCGCTACACGGAAAAAAATTTTGATTGTGTGGTTTTATGAAACCACGGTAAAAGTGAAACATTTTTTCGCATTACAAAAAAATAGCAACATTTACATTACACTGGCGACGGAGGCAGCGTGCCTATTGGCCGGGACTCCCCCGTGGGACCTGGAGGCGGAGATGCTCACCGGATTGTATCGGCGGGTGACGGGGGTGCGAGCGGAGGGCGGTGAGATCTCGTTAAGGGAGCTCACCGCCTGGCGCGTCGACGCCCGCCGAGACGTCATTGCCCGTTGGGCAGTCCGGCTGGAGAGGCCTCGGTTCGGGGTGCGAACCGTGGAGGCCTTCCGGCCGGTGCTGATGCAGTGGTTGGAAAGGCGGCACGGGGTGCTCTCCTTCCGACTAGTGCAGGTGTTGACGGGGCACGGGAGCTTCGCCAAATACCTGCACAGGGTCGTGAGGAAGGAGAGTACACCGTCCTCGGCCCGTGGTCGGCCTAATGACGGAGGCGAGGTGGTTTGCGGGTGGGTTGCGGGAGTTGCGTGCTTAAGCCCCTCTGTCGCCCCGGACGGAGTAGTGCGGAAGCGCGCCGAACGCAGCCCACCCACAAAAAAAAAAAAAAAACATTTACATTACACACTGATAAAAACAAACAAATAGCGTGAAGCACTGACACAAATGAGTAATAGTCTATACACTACACGGTCAGACGATGCGAACCATAGGCGCCGCCATATTGGCCCCGGCTGCTCTGTCGAGCGCCTTTCACTTTACCCCTACTCCGCGGCCGACCGTCACGCGACATGCAATAGATAAACGAAAAAGTTTGAGGTGATGTAATAAAAGTTTCATTTTAATTATTGTCTATTAATTACAGACCATTCGTTATTTTCGCGCCATTAACATTTTTTTAATAGTAACGATGTGAGATTATCCGCGATTTTCATCAGAAAAATCTAAAATACTTTGATCAAAATCAAGGACTTCTGTAAAACTCGTCGATAAACTCGAAAGACTTTCCAATTCCACGCAACCGTCGCAAATCGCACAAGTGCACACTTCAATATCGACACTTGCATCGCAAATTGTTCTAGAGCACTAGTGTAGAGCACTCCCCACCCCTCTATTGTACCCAACGGGGTTCTATTGTCCCCCACAATTGTACCCCCAAGTGCATTGTACCGACTTCGTTACTTGTGCATTGTTTTTAATATTCTTTTATTTTTTACTTTTTTCATTTTACGTTGTTGCGGTTTTTGGTCGCAGTTTGAGCGGTTAAGCGGAAGAGTAAGCGATTATATTCTATCTTAACACCCTTTTTCTTTTCTGCCCGACTTCTCGACGTCAAGTCACCCTGCTCCGATGATCGATCCAACGACGAAGGCGACGTTGTGTTCGGGTGGGTTGCGGGTGTGCGTGCTTACGCCCCTCTGTCGCCCCGGACGGAATGGTGCGAGGAGTACGCCGACCGCAGCCCACTCCAAAAAAAATACCTTTTTTTCTTTTCATATCAATAAGCTAGGTTATTCTAATAATTCTTATCATTAAAGGCCTATCACTTTCATGTAGTGTCGAAGTAAGAATACAATTCACCACCCTCTTTCTTGTCCGTGGGTGTCTTAAAAGACGACTAAAGGATAACAATATGAAGATAACATCTATGCAGGAGAAGGTAAAATCGAAATAAACCCCAATCCGCTTGACCAACGTGGTATAATAGGTCAATTTCACTCCCATTGTGGAGGAAAGTTGAGCCCAGCAGTGTATATACAGAGTGTATCAAGTTATGGGTCAACTGAATAATCAGAATAATAATATAATAATGATATCTGATGTTTACGCGAGCACTATACATTGTATAGTACATTTACATTACACTGGCGACGGAGGCAGCGTGCCTATTGGCCGGGACTCCCCCGTGGGACCTGGAGGCGGAAATGCTCGCCGACTTGTATCGGCGGGTATCGGGGGTGCGCGGGGGGGGCGGTGTTGTTTCCTTGAAGGAGCTCACCGCCTTGCGCGTCGACGCCCGCCGGGACGTCATCGCCCGTTGGGCAGACCGGCTGGAGAGGCCTCGATACGGTGTTTGGACCGTGGAGGCCTTCCGGCCGGTGCTGATGCAGTGGTTAGAAAGGCGGCACGGGGTGCTCTCCTTCCGACTCGTACAGGTCTTGACGGGGCATGGATGCTTCGGCAAGTACCTGTACAGGGTCGCTAGGAGGGAGAGAACTCCGTCCTGCCACCACTGCGATTGCGACGAGGACACGGCGCAGCACACGCTCGAGGTCTGTGCCGCTTGGGCTGAGCCGCGTCGTGAACTCGTCGCAATCATCGGTGCAGACCTGACGCTGCCGACCATCGCTAGGGAGATGCTCGGCAGCATCAGGAATTGGGACGCGGTCGCAGCCTTCTGCGAGGCAGTTATCTCGCAGAAGGAGGCGGCGGGTCGCGAGCGCGAGGAGCACAGCCTCGATGATGCGACCCGCCGCCGGCGACTGGGGCGGCGCAGGCGGGAGTACCTGCGTGCAATGCCGCCCTAGCCGAGGCCGCGGGTGACGTGGCCGGGGATTAGTCCGTCACCCGCCGAGAGGCCGACCGCGTGAGGAAAGACCGACGTCCTCCCCGAGGGGGGGACGTCGGTCGATGGGAGGGTACCCCGGGTAGGGGGTATTCCGTCGGGCCGACCACTGATGACAAGTAACCCTGCTCCAGTGGTCGGCCCAACGACGAAGGCGACGTGGTGTTCGGGTGGGTTGCGGGAGTTGCGCGCTTAAGCCCCTCTGTCGCCCCGGACGGAGTGGTGCGGAGGCGCGCCGACCGCAACCCACCAAAAAAAAAAAAAAAAAAAAAGCACTATACATTGTAAATAAAACTACTTTTACGGCTTATATCGCGTTTGTATTTGATTCATGTCCGCCCGTGACCATGAATGCTGCAAAGTGTTCGAAACGTCGGGCAATCATAAATCAAATACAAACGTGATATAATCCGTAAACGTAGTTTTATTTATAATAATAGAAATATCAGTTTATTGGTAAATGTTATTCACAGGCCAAATATACATTGTCAAACATACACTGTCAATCATATCATTTACAATAGATTATTACATATAACATCTAATATATTAAAACTAATAGTGGTAAATTGATTAAAAAAAATAGTAATAATCAATAATAATAATAAATAAATTGATTTCAACTAATAATATATACCTAATAATAAATGAATTGAAAATAAATAATTACAGCAATTTTTTTTTTGGCGTTGGTTGCGGTCGGTGCGCTCCTCTCACCACTCCGTCCGGGGCGACAGAGAGGCGTAAGTATGCAACTGCCCCAACCCACACATGATGCACTTCACCTTCGTCGTTGGGCCGACCACCGGACCAGCGGAGACAAGTAACCCACTTGTCATTAGTGGTCAGCCCGACGGAATACCCTCTACTTGGGGTACCCTCCCATCGACCGACGTCCCCCCCTCGGGGAGTACGTCGGTCTTTCCTCACGCGGTCGACCTTTCGGCGGGTGACAGACTGATTCCCCGGTCACGTCATCCGCGGCCTCGGCTAGGACGGCATGAGGCGCAGGTATTCGCGCCTACGCCACCCCAGTAGCCGGCGGCGGATCGCCTCATCGAGGCTGCGCTCCTCGCGCAGGCGATCCGCCGCCAATAATTACAGCAATGGAGATTGTCAGTACTCGTTTTTATGCAATAACTATGAACCGTTAAGTTTTTAATAAGAAGAAGAACACTTATTCCATCGATCTTAAGCATTGGGATAAGAGCAAAATGGTGATTGATAATAACTTCCCTTTTCATTCATTTCAACTTATATAGAACCCTCTGTTCGGCTCGTGCCTCCTCCAAAGTAGATAGGATATTGACAAATCACACATCGCTGGTTAGGCGATTTGTCTTAGGATCCTTTTTTGAGCTTTAGTTATCGTGTCTATATGTTATACAAACATATCCTCTCAAAAGCTTAAGTCTTCTCCTCAATATGAATGAAATTGACCAAGTGTACGACGCTGTTCTCTAATTTCTTTTGCATTTAATTTAGTCTCCTATTCATCTTGCGTATAAAATTATACATGCATCCATAGTCATCTTGCGTTTACCTATATAATAGAAAATTTTCCTTTCCCTGTGGTGACGGATGAAGAATACAATTCACCACTCCGTATCTTGCCAGTGGATGTCGTAAAAGACGACTAAGGGATATAACATGCACATAACATCTGTGCAAGAGAAGGCAAACTCGTAATGAAACCCTATACCAACATGTCTGACCAGAACGGTATAGTAGGTTAAATTCCCTCCCATTGTGGAGGAGGCCCGAGCTCAACAGTGGGACATTTGTGGGCTGTGATAATGATGATGATATAATAGAAAATAGATAGCGACTATTTTGTTTTTATTCCGTCATCACAAACGCTTATACTAATCGCTCAGATTCTACACTGAGACCACACCCAAGCACATTGTGTTAGAGTTAATTACGCCAAATGTCGTCATACAATTATAAATAATAAATAGGTTATAAAACAAGTTTCTGATATGGCCGCCATTGTCAGGTTCAATGGTATTATAAACTTTTAAATGTAGCCCTCAACTTAAATAGAATCTAATATATCATCATCATAGCTTATTTACGTCCCATTGTTGGGCTCGAGCCTACTCCATAATGGGAGGGAAATTGACGTACTATAGCACGCTGGTCAAACGTGTTGGTATAGATTTTGATTTCCAGCTTTCTTTCTCTTGCATTTGGGATGTCAATGAGCGCATTCGTGTGGATTCCATCCAAATCATGTGAATTCATGTAATGAGGATAATAATAAAAACTTTTGACAGTAAGAATATGAAATTATTCATGATTTTCATCATAAAAATGTAAAATCATCATTCATCATCATTTCGGCTCATATACCTACATCCCACTGTTGAGCTCGAGCCTTCTCCGTAATTGACTTACTATGCCATGCTGGTCAGACGGGTTGGTATAGCGTTTTATATCGACTTTTCCTTCTCTTGCGTAGACGTTATATGCATATTATATCCCTTAGTCGTCTTTTACAACACCTACGGGCAAGAGAGGGGGTAGTGAATTGTACCCTTACTACGTCACCACACGAAATGATTTTATTTAATTTAATAAAATCTGTAAATTTTCTAGAAATGTAAAGCTTAAAACTACTAAAGCTGAAGTTTGTTAAAATGCATTATTCTTGCAAACTATACGGCGTGGTGACGGAGTAAGAAAGATTACAATTCACTAGAGAGTTTTCTAAAACATGACTAAAGACGACTAAATGATTTGAAGATAACCTTTTTTTTTATTACACACGGTGGCAAACGAGCCAACAGCACACCTGATGGTAAGTGTTGCTGCCGCTCATGGACCTTTGCAAGGGCGCTGACTACCGCGAAGAAAGTGAATGGATGAATGTAAATGTGTGCAATGAGTTTCAATGAAACTAAAGGTATCACCAAAACCCTCAAAAAGTTGGGCTTCCAGCTCTCTCGCTCACCGAACGAAGCGCAGTAACAAATTACTACAACTCAGACGTCGATTTTCTGCTCAGTGTGGTACTACCCCGAACGGACCGACCCGTAGCTGTAGACAGACAACTGTCAACAGTGTGATCCTACCACTAAGAGATGGAAGAGAAGGAAATCTTGACATAAAACCCTAATGCTGTAATGTCTGATTAGAGCAAAATAATAGACATTTTTCCAATTCGGAGTAAACTTAAACGTAAAAGTAGGATCTGTATAAATGGAGAAAAAAAAAATAACTTAGTGTCGCCCCCGGGTGGGTTCGAACCACCAACCTTTCGGTTAACAGCCGAACGCGCTAACCATTGCGCCACGGAGGCTGTGAAGATATCCACCCAACGTGTGTGCTGATTTCAGTAAGTTTCAAGACTACATAATCAAAATATTTTTGGCCACGGGTGAGATCGAACCATCAACCTTTGACCCCATTAACCACTGCAACACGGAGACTCGTTTTTTGGGACTAATTCAACCACACAGTCCTGTAAGTCAGGAGCCACAATGGTCTCTGTTTGAAATACCAAGGTTTGACGCTCAGTATGTCCCGGAAAATATTTTTAATTATCTTGGGATCCTACACAAATGCAATTATAATAAAAAAAACAGAAGGAGTTGGAAAGATTCCACTGTCCTCCTATGCAAAGCGGAGGACATGAAGTAAAGTTAGCTAATAAGCCAGTAGATAAGAGGATGTACAAATCAAATCAAATAATTTATCTTTATATATATATACCTAATATAATTCTTGTGTGCGTGTGTATGCCACTGAATTCCTCCTAAACGGCTGGACCGGTGATAATGAATTTTTTGTGTTTATTCTGTTTATTCAAGGGGATTCGAGAATAGTTTAGCTTTACAATTGAACCCGATAGTTGGTGCTGCTATCGATTTCAATGAGAATTTCTTTTGCTTTATTTGAACAGAACAACGTCTGTTGAGTCAGCTAGTTCTGTATAATCCTCTTAAGTTATATATTGTCAAGTTTATAGTTAGAAACAGTCCAATAATCTACCACCGGATTGGAAAATGGCCGCAAGCTGAGATATTCCGGCAAGAAACTCAGCGGGCTGTAATTTTTTTTTAATCTTTTAAATATATATAATTGTATACTTCATACAAAAATATTAGCTCCAGTGTGATAGCCTTCGAAATTGTAGATATGAATATGCATAAACTTTCGAAATTTAGTACAGAGAAAAAAATTAATGAAAAATTAAGAAAATGTGGCTGAACCAGAACCCACAATCAGCACCCGATCACGAGTTAACTACTAGAGCAGCCAATAACGCGAAAAGGCAGTAGTACAGCACTACAGTTTTAACAGAGCTTAAGGGACCTATGGTTTTTGGCGGGAATCTGAAGTGTCATGTGGTGTTCTTGTATTATATTCAATATCTTAGTGTTTTAACGTGTTATGTTAAATAATCTTGATGGCATTTTATGTAATATATAGCGATAGAACTGCTGAGGTGTAGTGAATATGATATAAAATTGCTATACATACCTTTGTATTTCCACCAAAATTCTCAGAAGATACCCTTAACATTGGCCATTACACTGTTGAGTTTAGGGCGACACTTTGACTTACTGACAGACCATTACTGACATGAAGAAACTGAGAACTTGAAAAGATAATTATAACTCGACACTGGCAAAAATGGCTCGTATTTGTAGCTGATTGCCAAGACAAAAAAGAAGAAGTAAGGGATCTATATGTGAGATTTAGTGTTGGTTGCAATAGTACCTACATGGCAAAACGCCTGAACGCACGGAAATTTTCTCGAGTTGCTACAAGGTCTGTATAATATACTAGCTTCTGCCCGCGACTTCGTCCGCATTGAATATTTTTTTGGTGGCTAACGCTAACTTTAACCGGCGACTTTTTTTACGTAAAAAGTGAAAATATTTTTAAATAATACGATTGTGTCATACATTATTTTTGCAAAACTTTAACCGTTTATGCAGCTTACTTAGCGCTCAAAAAGGAAAACCCCCGATTTTTAAAACATTCTTTATTGGTGCTCCGCTCCTTCCTTGATAAATGGGCTATCTAACACTGAAAGAATTTTTAAATCGGACCAGTAGTTCCTGAGATTAGCGCGTTCAAACAAACTCTTCAGCTTTATATATTAGTCTAGATTATCAGACGTGATTTGCAGACTGTCTGACATGAGATCCCGCCCGTTACGCCAGAGAATGCACTTCCAAAATATGTATTGTTTGTACAAAATTGGAGTTAAATATCAAACATTAACAAAAAATTAAAGCTTAAAATTAAGTTTAAAATTCTATTTTCTTCTAAAATTGCCATGACCAATGAGGAATTGGGCTACATAGTAATCAATTTCCAAGCATTTTTCTCTAAACATTGATGAACAGATTGAAAGAATAGATATAGAAAACGACTCTTTGTTCATGAATCCCACCTTTCCTGCCATTCGGTTAGGAGCTCATCGTACACAACGGATTGTGACACAAAAGGTCTAGTAATTTTATTACGATCTTGTAGCAAAAATCAATGTTCATGTTATCAAGGGAAGATCAAGAGAAGAAGGCTGTGAAGGAATGTGCACTACCTATATGTGATTTTAGTAAGTTTTAAAACTAAAAAAAGGGTTCGGTAAAAAATATATTCCCGCCCCCGGGTGGGCTCGAATCACCAACCTTTCGGTTAACAGCCGAACGCGCTAACCATTGCGCCACGGAGGCTGTGAAGATATTCACTCAAGGTATGTGCTGATTTCTTTATGTTTCAAGACTAAATAAAGAATTCAGTAAAGAAAATATTTTCACCCCGGGTGGGCTCGAACCACCAACCTTTCTGTTAACAGTCGAACGCGCTAACCGTTGCGCCACGGAGGCTAGGAAGATATTCACCCAACGTATGTGCTGATTTCTGTAAGTTTCAATAGGTACTAAATAAAGGATACAGTAAAGAAAATAATTTCGCCCCCGGGTGGGCTCGAACCACCAACCTTTCGGTTAACAGCCGAACGCGCTAACCATTGCGCCACGGAGGCTGTGAGAAGATCTACGCAACACATGTGCCGATTTCTTTGTTTTAGGTATTGTAGTATTTATAGCAACCCGCCCTCCCTTCGCTTCGGTTTCAGTCTTTCCTGCGTAGTTCCCGTTCCTGTGGGAATACTGGGATAAAATATAGCCTAGTTTACTCCCTGATATTATAGCTTTCCATTGGTGAAAGAATTTTTGAAATCAGTCCAACGGTTTTGAAGCTTACCCGGAAGAAACAGACAGACAGACAGACAAAATTTTTTTAATCTGTATTTTAGGCGTAGGTGTCGTGCAAATAACCGTATGAGCATGAAAAAAGCCTATTATTTTAACATTACAAACAGACACTCCAATTTTATTTATTGGTATAAGTAGATATAGATAGATAAACCTCATCATCATCATCGCAGCCCACATACGTGCTACTATTGGGTCCGGGCCTCCTCCACAATAGGAGGGAATTTGACCCACTATACCATGCTGGTCAGACATTTTGATATAGGGTTTCATTTAGTTTTCCTTCTCTTGCACAGATGTTATGTGTATATTATATCCCTTAGTCGTCTTATACGACATCCACGGACGATATAGGTAGTGGTGAATTGTATTCTTCCTTCGTCATCACACGGAATATAAACATTTGTTATATTTAATATAATATTAGAAATGAAAACGGCCAAACCAAGACATCAAATCCACAAACATTGCATGCCGACTATAAGATTATCATTTAAAACCGACAAAAACGAAAAATAAAAACGAAAAGTCACTATTAAAAAAAACCGGAAAGATGCACAAACAAGACCCCGAATCGTAATTACGGTTTAAAATTTAAAAAAAAACTATGTCCCGCCAAATTATAGTTCAAAATTATACACCAGTGTTATAACAAGCATTATAATTTTTGGTCTTTGCGCGTTTCCCGACGACCTCACGGCGACTTTGTCATTTTTGAACGTAACAAAAAAAAAGTGACTGGACGACGCCATTTTTGCCTCAATTACAATTTGTTATACCTTAATTGCATAGCTGCTTATGTTATTTTATTGATGTACATATTATTTTAAAGTAGTAAATTAATATCCGTATGGTGACGGAGTAAGAATACAATTCGCCACCCGGTTCTTACGCTTATACCAGAGATTGAAAACTTGATATAAAACCCTATCAAACCCTACCAACGCATCTTACCAGCGTGGAGTAATAAGTCAATTTCCCTCCTATTGTAAAGGAGGCCTTAGCCCAACAGTAGGACTTCAATAAGTAGAGATAATGCGACTGGGGCGGCGTAGGCGCGAGTACTTGTACTACTCCGTCACCCGCCAAGAGGCCGACCGCGTGAGGAAAGACCGACGTCCTCCCCGAGGGGGGGACGTCGTTCGATGGGAGGGCACCCCAAATAGGGAGTATTTCGTCGGGCCGGTCACTGATGACAAGTAGCCCTGCTCCAGTGGTCGGCCCAACGACGAAGGCGACGTGCACGTGGGTGGGTTGCGGATGTGCGTGCTTACGCCCCTCTGTCGCTCCGCACGGAGTGGTGTGAGGAACGCGCCGACCGCAACCCACGCCCAAAAAAAAAATAGGTAGAGATAATGATATTGTTTTAAAGAATATTTTATTTACTCAATCGATATCATCGTTCAGCTCTCCTTCATCCATTGTTGGAGAACAGGCCTTCCATAAAAATGAGGAGTTAGATTTCAAAACAGTAAACAAATTTCTGAAACCGAAGTAAGCTTTTGCCGTGTGGTTACGGAGTAAGAATACAATTCACCACTCCCTATCTTGCCCGTGGATGTCATAAAAGACGACTAAGGGATACAATATGCACATAGTACAAGAGAAGGAAAACTCGAAATGAAACCCTATACCAACATGTCTGATCAGCGTAGTATAGTAGTTCAAATTCCCTTTCATTGTGGAGGAGGCCCGAGCCCAACAGTGGGACGTATGTGGGCTGCGATGATGATGATGATGATCATGAAACAAACTTCAGATAGAGACAGAGGAATATAATTCAAAACCTATTTATTACTTTACTGCCTAGTCCAATAGAAAGAAAATTAACCTACTATACCACACCGGTCAAATGAGTTGACACAGGGTTTTATTTCGTGTTTTCCTTCACTCCAACAAACCAACGGATAAAGGTGGTGAATTGTATTCTTACTCTGTCACCACGCAGAAATATAGTATTTTACATAATGTATTTAAAAAAAACTACACATTTCGTAGTCTGTATGACATCACACTAGGGCTACAAAATGGCGGATAAGGGGAAACTATAAAATGGCGGCTAAAAATAACTTTTTCTTTAATGTTGTAGCAATAAAAACACTAAATATACATCTGTTATTCCTAATGACATTGGTATCGATTCCTAGAAAGTACAAAACAAAAATGTTATTGCAATTATATAGGTATAATTGGAGTTAATAATGTCCTTCGGTTTGTCTTTTGCTTACGGCGCGGCGTTTTGAATAAACGGACACCAGCCATCTGCTTTAAAAAAATGTAGAGTTCACAATTGCTTACATGTTGCATTAGACTAAGTAAGACCAAGTGTTGTAGATTTGTTTATTAGGCATTCTTCGTAGAGCACATTTATATTGGACGGACCATACTGTCGACAGTTGTCTGTCTACAGCCGCGGGCCAGTCCGTCCGAAGTAGTACCACACTGAGCAGAAAATCGACGTCCGAGTAGTAGCGATTTGTTACTGCGCTTCGTTCGGTGAGCGAGAGAGCCAGAAGACTAACTTTCTGAGGTTGTTTGCGTGTGGTGGGTTTTATTGATGCTTTTTTTTTGTTATATCTTCGCCGCTCCGTAAGGGGTAGGTTAAGCGGTGTCAGGGCTGAGCCCTCTGACCGCGGTTTCTTGCGCCGCGGCTGAATAGCCACGTGTCCTTGGGTTTAATTAACCGAGATCCCCCCACTCTTCACGCCCGGTGGCGGTCTGCCCGAGCCAGATGAGACCCCCGGTATCCTGGGGGAGGTCCAGCTCCGAGCGACCAGCGACTACCGGGGAGGCGGGAGGAATCAACGGATACGGTGTCTTGACGAGGTGTGATGGAGATTCTAAAGTTGTTTTGTTATTTATTAGCCGCCAGTGGCGCCGCCCCGCGGACACTGACGACAACCACATACTTATGTAAGTATGCGGTGGTGTCTGGTTTAAGCGGGGGGAAATGCGTCCCGACGGCTATCTTCTTGACCTGGTTCCTTTGTAGGTCCCTCGGTGGTGGCTAGGTTGGATTGGGCCAGCACATCGGTGAGACCCCCTTTTTTTTTTTTTTTTTTTTTTTTTTCACGCTGTGGAAATGCATTTGCGCACTATTCCCCCGCCGGTTACAGACAGGGGAGTGTGTGTGGGACTCGCCGGCCACAGAAGTGACCGAAATACCCACTAAAACCACAGCGGCCCCTTCCGCGCTTTTACGGGGTGCCGGAGAGATCGTCTGATAACATTCTATCCCCGACACCCCAACGCTTGGCCGTCTGGCCACGTCCTGTCGTCATTCAGAGTGGTGGGTGGAGGAGCGCATAGCGGCGTCTCCTCCTCCCTGGTCGTCGCCGGCGGAGCGAGTCAGCGGACGCAAGCGCCTCGCGTGCCCGCTCCGCGGCCTCCTTCCTTGTCATGACAGCCTCACAGAAGCAGGCCATCGACGACCAACAGCTGTCGCTGCCGAGCATCTTGGAGATGATGGTCGGCAACGACAGGTCTGTTGTCAGGACGTGGCGCTGAGGCCCCCAGGCGGGGCATACTTCTAGTGTGTGGCGCGCATCGTCAATTGCCGCGCCACACTCATGACATCCTGGGGCCTCTTCTCTTCCAATTTTGTGCAGGTACTTACCGAAGACCCCATGTCCGGTAAGCACCTGCACCATTCTAAATGTAAGGCTGCCGTGCCTTCTCCTGAGCCAGCGGTGGAGATGTGGCGCGACCGCCTCCACAGTCCCCCGCCCTGCTACGGGGGACTCCAGCTCTTCCCTCCACCGCCGGACTACTTCCCTTCGGGCCACTTCCTGGGCTCTGCCCAGTCCCCTTATGGACACTTGCTCTCCGTTGGCTCGTGCTGTGGCGCGGAACCGGTACACTTCCGCCAACGCCTCCGCCACCAGTGGCCAAGGCGGGTCGCCTGCCAGCAGTGTCGCTGCAGTCCATGACACAGTACGGTAGCCCCTAATGGCCCTCACCGCCATAGCCCTCTGCGGTCGTCGCAAAAGGGCTCTGTTGCGGACGGTGAGGGACTCCGACCAGATAGGAGCACCATACAGTGCCATGGAACGCAGGATGCCGACGTAGAGACGTCGGCATGTCGACCCGGGACCGCCAGTGTTTGGCAGAAGTCTTCCCAGCGCCGCGGCCGACATCGGTGAGACCCCCTGCGACGATGAGTGTCAGCTCGTCATTGGGGCTGCCGGCGGCCAGCGCTGTGAGAAGTTTCTGAAGGAGTTGAATAATGGTCGTTAGTAGGCGTGGGGACCCCGAAGGGGCCCGTTGGGTGGCTGACGACTCGGAGCAGCGGTTGGTGGCGCCGCGAGGCACAGCTGATGTCGTCGCAGCGGGTAATTTTATTGATGCCTTTATCACCTAACCTAATTGACTTATTCACACTCCCTTCACTTTCTTCGGCGGTAGGCAGCGGCTTAGCAAATTTCCATGAGCGGCAGCAATACTTACCATCAGGTGTACAGTTTGCTCGTTTGACACCGTTTCCAATAAAATAAAAGCTTTACGTAGATCGGGCCCAGCTCCATCTGATGCCGCCTCATCAATGTTTTGTTGTTTTTTCATGCCGTGTTTGCTTGTTTTCCACCGTCTGCAATATAAAAAGAAAAAAAAGTACTCTTTTTGAGTGGATGCAGACTCCATACTCGCCGTCCGCTCCGTTCGGTGCGAAAAAAGGGTGATGCGTGGCCCTAAAACCCACCGTAATCCCTCTTCTTCGCCATTAGGCCGACCACCGATACCAAGTTCCTGGTCATCCGTGGCCTGCTCGGCTTCATGGATAACATTAAGATTTTTCCAAATTTAGATTGTAAATTGTAGGTATCTAATTTTAGATCTAGTGGACATATACGTCAGCTCATATACGTCCCATGACTGGCCTTGAGTCTCTTCCATAATAGGAGGTACGTTGACCTACTTGTATATTAATACTATCCTGATTAGACAGGTTCTTATAAAGTTATAGAAGTTTTCCCTCTCTTGCATAACTTTTTTACGCATTTTTTTTTTGTGGGTGGGCTGCGGTCGGCTCGCCTCCGCACCACTCCGTCCGGGGCGACAGAGGGGCTTAAGCACGCAACTCCCGCAACCCACCCGAAAACCACGTCGCCTTCGTCGTTGGGCCGACCACCGGAGCAGGGTTACTTGACATCAGTGGTCGGCCCGACGGAATACCCCCTATTAGGGTACCCTCCCATCGACCGACGTCCCCCCTCGGGGAGGACGTCGGTCTTTCCTCACGCGGTCGACCTCTCGGCCGGTGACGGACTAATCCCCGGTCACGTCATCCGCAGCCTCGGCTAGGGCGGCATGAGGCGCAGGTAGTTGCGCCTACGCCGCCCCAGTCGCCGGCGGCGGATCTCCTCATCGAGGCTGCGCTCCTCGCGCAGGCGATCCGCCGCCTTAACTTTTTTACACATGTAGTGGTGTTTTACGTGCATGAAAAAAAAGAAGGTGGTTGTATTCTTACTCCATCACTGCACAGAGTAACTAGTAGTTTCTTTAAACATGGTAGTGTAAATTGACTTAGTACAGGAGAAAAATTAAATGCTGCACAATTTATTATGAGAGCAATGAATTGTGTTTCGATATTTATCATTCAGTCTTTCTTGCTGTATGATGGTGCCTACAAATACTACCCATTTTTTTGTGGCTTGGGCCATGGTCAGCTCGCTCGCCGCCCGGCTCCGTCCGGGGCGATAGCAATACTACCAATCTATACATTATCCGTGGCTATCATAAAAGAGGGCTAAGATATTTATGAAGACCTAGACCAATTCCATGTGATACCATCTTATCAACAATCACATCCAATAACTGATTTAAATAAGTACGATAAAAGAAAAGAACATATTGAGTCGACTCCAAATAATCCTAGCCGTGGGTGTCGTAAAAGAGGACTAAGCGATATCATAAGCAAATAATATCTATGCAAGAAAGCGAAAACTTGACACAAAATCCTATGCCAACACGTCTGACCAGCGCTGTAGCACAATTTCCCTCCCATTATTGAAGAGGCTCGAACCCTACAGTGGGATTTAGTAGACTTATGTGGGCTAAAATGATAATGAGGATTAAAGAAATATCTGTCCAATAAAAAGTTATACTAAGTACAGACCAATGCAATTGATGCATACAAAAATAGGTCCTATAAAATTGTATAATGGTCCGGTCGATGTATCTGAAATATTCATTTATAATTTGTCCTCATTGTCGGACGTTATACTTAAATACATTTCGTTTGTTCGTTATCCATGTTCGTTTCGTTCGTTCGTTCGTTATCGTTATCCGTAGAATACTCCCTAGCCGAGGCCGCGGGTGACGTGACCGGGGATTAGTCCGTCACCCGCCGAGAGGCCGACCGCGTGAGGAAAAACCGACGTCCTCCCCGAGGGGGGGACGTCGGTCGATGGGAGGGTACCCCAATAGGGGGTATTCCGTTGGGCCGACCACTGATGTCAAGTAACCCTGCTCCGGTGGTCGGTCCAACGACGAAGGCGACGTGGTTTTCGGGTGGGTTGCAGGAGTTGTGTGCTTAAGCCCCTCTGTCGCCCCGGACGGAGTGGTGCGAAGGCGCGCCGACCGCAGCCCACCCACAAAAAAAAAAACCGTAGAATACTACTAACTCTTACATTTCTCGTATTTGTCGTAAAAAATGACTATGAGAGATATTAGTGGTACGACCACACTGTTGATTACAAAATAATCGATTAGTTAAAAATAAATTATCGATTATAAAATCGATTTTTTTCTCCGAACAGGATTATGATGACCTTTTTTTTAGGAAATGTGAGCTTTATTTTCTAATATAGTATGAAACACTGCACGCAGTATCGTGATGACATTTTTTTACGAAATCTAGCAGTGAAATAATCGATTAATTTTAATATAAAAAAAAATATTCCAACTAATTGAGAACCTCCTCCTTTTTTTGAAATCGGTTAAATAATCGTTTTTTTATTATTTTGATAATCGAATATAAAAATCTATTATTACAACAAAATAATCGATTGTTATAAAAATCGATAATTTTTCACATCCCTAAGTAGTATCGCACTGAGCAGAACCTTTGCTAGACCGCTGCCTACTGTGAAGAAAGTGAATGAGGTTCGTTGAAACTAACGGCATCACTAAAATCTACCACACCCAAACATCCTCAGTAATTTGGGTTTCTGGCTCTCTCGCTCACCGAACGAAGCACAGTGACAAATTGCTGCTACTTGGACGTCGATTTTCAACGAAAATGTGGCACTACTTCAAGTGGACCGGCCTATGGCTGTAGACGGTCAACTGTCAACAGAATGGACTTACCACCTAGTATTAAACTAATCAATAATAATCTATGACTCATAACATTAAAATAGACAATTTTATTCGAAGGAAACGTAGAGTTTTTAATGAAAAATTAACTCATTGGGTACATACTTTCTAGTCAGTAATAAGGCATAATGATTTATTCCTTTATAGAAAATTGCATTTGTAACCTATAATTTGATTATATATCATCTTTATGCAAAATTGTAACTGGAAAGTTTAATTATTTATTGCGATGGCAGTTAGTACTAATATCTTAACTTTGACTTTTTTTTTTATTGCCAGCTGTGGCAAACGAGCAAACAGTACACCTGATGGTAAGTGTTGCTGGCGCTCATGGAGCTTTACAAGGCCGTTGCCTACCGCGAAGAAAGTGAAGGGAGTGTTAATGCGTGCATTGAGGCTCGGTGATACCAAAGGCACCACCAAAACCCTCCACACGCAAACACCCTCAGAAAGTTGGGCTTCCTGCTCTCTCGCTCACCGAACGAAGCGCAGTAACAAATTGCTATTACTCAGACGTCGATTTTCTGCGAGAGCGTGGTACTACCCCGGACGGACCGGCCCACGGCTGTAGACAGATAACTGTCGACAGTGTGGTCCTACCACTATTTCGACCTCGTAATACCCAACATTATCGTTGCAAATTGGCTCATATACTTCCCACTGTTGGTCTCGTACCTCTTCCACAATGGGAGGTAAATTGACCTTACTATACCATGCTGGTCAGACAGGTAGGTATAAGGTTTTGTTTCGAATTTTCTTTCTCTTGTACAGATGTTATATGCATATTTAATCCCTTAGACGTCTTTTACGACCCGAGCTGGCCACCGGTGGTCGGCCCAATAGCGAAAGGGAGGGCATACGATGGATTATGGGGCCACGCTTCGCCCTTTCGTCACCCCGGACAGAGGGGACGGCATGTGCCCTGACCATAGCCCACCCAAAAAGACGTCTTTTACAACACCTACGGTTAAGGTAAATGGTAATGAATTGTATGTATTCTTACTTCATCAAACGAGTTTCATAAAATACTTCGACGATTACCATTAGGTTAGCTAACGTCTTGTTATAATTTCAAAAAAAATTTAAAAATATGTATACCTAATAATAATTTAACATTGAGAAAATCGAGTTTTTGATCATTGTCGCCCAGTGAATTTAAATCTTCGAAAGGTGGACGTGAAAAACTTCGCTTAAATTATATTCATATTCCATCGCGATACGCAAAACATTTAATATAGGTATAATAAATACTACAATTTTAAATCCCTGAATATTCTCAAATTCCTACAATATATATAACATCAAATTAGAGCGAACGGAATACCCTTATTAAGCACTCTAACTAGATAATAAGCAAAATGACCAATTATTATAAATAACTGTAAAACGTACCTGTTAATAAAACTTAATAAGTCACCGTCCATATTATTGATATCTCATAAGCCTTAAAATATACGAAAGTAGAGTTCTCAATAAAATGGACATTAAATAGGTACAAAGTAAAATTAACGGTCATTGTAAAACAGTCTTTCCACGCGTCACCAATCAGAAGACGCGACATAGAATTCTAAATTTGAATAAGCCAATTAGATTTAGTAATTGTTTTAAGAACGGGACGTTCTACAATGGCGTAATTAGTAGTAATTTGTTAAAATGATAATTGAATGAATTGTATGTAATTATCAACGGTTGTTACGTATAAGATTGATTTATTTGTTACTATGATATATTGGCCGTTGATTTTGTAGTTATATAGGTTTCTTTGATAATAATTAGCTATGCCAGCTGGTTGGCCTGCTTAAATAAGTATTTAACCTGCTCACTATTCATTATCATCATCTCTCTCCACAATAGGAAGGAAATTGGTCTACCATACCAAGCTAGTCCAACGTGTTGGTATAGGATTTTATTTCGAGTTTCCTTTCTCTTACTTACTTATATGCGCATTTAATCCCTTAGTCGTCTTTTACGATACTCACGGGCAAGAGAGGAAGCACACATTAAATAATTATTTGATTGTATTTATCATAATTACGGCTGATATACGTTCCACTGCTGGGCTCGAGCCTCCCCGCTATAGGAGGGTAATTGATGTACATAGAAGTATAGGGGGTATATGATTGGTATAGTTTTATTTCAAATTTTCCTTCACTTGCACAGATGTTATATGCATAAATAATTATCTAATTAAAGCAATATGTCATAAAATATTCGTAAATCAATCATAATAATTACTATTGGCAAAAATAAAGCCATATTCAATAAATTCGATGACAATATGTCGTAATTATTACATTCAAATGATAATTTTAACTTTTTTACATCCCTTCACCCTTGTAAATCAATTAGGGGTCTATTATATGTCATGTCCCACGATGTGCAGTGATATGTGCAAAGCCTATTACAATTAGCAAAAAAGCATCGATTTACGATACAATGGATGTGACAATTGGAATATTGATTTGCTTTTTCTTATGGTATATATTTTTTTTTCAAATCACCCTGCTCCGGTGGTCGGCCCAACGACGAAGGCGACGTGCATCGTGGGTGGGTTATGCGTGTGCGTGTTTACGCCTCTCTGTCGCCCCGGACGGAGTGGTGCAAGGAGCGCGCCGACCGCAATCCAACCCCAAAAAAAAATAAAAAAATTTAAAACTATATCATCATCTCAGCCCACATTGTTGGGCTCGAGCCTTATCCAAAATAGGAGGAAAACTGACCTACTATACCGCTCCAATCAGACGTATTGGTTAGGGTTTTGTGTTGGATTTTCCTTCTCTTGCATACATGGTATCTGCATATTATATCTCTTAATCGTCCTTTACCACACCCACGGCTAAGAGAGGGGGTGGTGAATTATATTCTTACTCTGTCACCGCACGGAAACACTTTATACTTTTTTTTAAATTTAAATTTATTTCAGCTTGAGCTAGTTACAAGCATTTCAATTGAATGAGGCTAACGTCACATTCATCACATTAATCTATCTCCGCACCTGTTTGTGAGGGCACTGATACCTGATCCTTATCATCAATGGCACGTCCTTCGCGTTACCCTTTCGCGTCCACGTTGTGGCAAATTTCACTATCAGGGCGACGTCATTACGCGGTGACCCGCACTACTGATTGGGGACTATCTCTCGCTCAGCCACCTACGGTCTCAGCTAAGGCGGCATCAGGTGCAGGTACTCATACTTGCGCAACACGAGAGCGTATCACCGCGTACAGAAGTTCCTCCCGCACCCGCTTAGCACTGCGCATCCGAGTTGCTTGGGCCATCGCAGATAAGGACTAGGTACCTACCAGTGGTTCACCCAAGCGACAATAGAATGGGCAGGATATGAATGGATTAAAACCTGTCCTCTAAAAAAACGCCGTTCTTTCGAAATTTAAACCCATCAAAGTCACTTAAGCTCTTTTTCTTGGGAACTTTTTCACACACAAAAAGGTATTCTAAAAGCTCCCTTAAAAGTTTTCACTTCAAGAATCGAGGTGCCATGCTAAGAAATACAATAATACCATATCTTTCAGTTTTTAATCATTAAACATAAAATCGTTAGGTTAGGTTAGGTGAGGTTAAATTATCATGTTGCTCAAAATAATAATAAGTATGCTCACATACCGCATCTACTACTCACAATTGTTTCATACATCCCCTATGTATCCCGCTGCGTACAGAGCGATTATAGAATAAAAGGCATCCTCCCACATCTAACAAAATATTTTGAATGAACACGCGCGTGCCTTTATTTGATTACTCTAATCACTGACCATGGCATATCAATGGCTACAGTATTTAAAAAAAAATGTATATCGAAGTTGTCATCTTAGCTCATAAACATCCCACTACTGGGCTCGAGCCTTTTTCGGTCAACTGTCAACAGAATGGTCCTACCACCTAGTATTAAACTAATCAATAATAATCTATTACAATGGAAACACTCATAACATTAAAATAGACAATTTTATTCGAAGGAAACGTAAAGTTTTTAATGAAAAATTAACTCATTGGGTACATACTTTCTAGTCAATAATAAGGCATAATGATTTATTCCTTTATAGAAAATTGCATTTGTAACTTATAATTTGATTATATATCATCTTTATGCAAAATTGTAACTGGAAAGTTTAATTATTTATTGCGATGGCAGTTAGTACCTACTAATATCTTAACTTTGACCTTTTTTTCTATTGCAAGCAGTGGCAAACGAGCAAACAGTACACCTGATGGTAAGTGTTGCTGCCGCTCATGGACTTTTACAAGGCCGCTGCCTACCGTGACGAAATTGTAGGGAGTGTGAATGCGGCAATGAGGTTCGGTGAGCCTAAAGGCTATCACTAAAACTCACCAAACGCAAACACCATCAGAAAATTGAGCTGCCGGCTCTTTCGTTCACCAAACGAAGTGCAGTATCAAATTGCTACTACTCGGACGTTGATTATCTGCTCAGTGTGGTACTACCCCAGACGGACGGGCCCGCGGCTATAGACAGACAACTGTTAACAGTGTGGTCTTACCATTATATCTTCCAATGACCATGCTGGTCAAACATGTTGGTATATGATTTTATTTCGAGTTCTTCTTCTCTTGTATAAATGTTATATGCATATTAGATTTAGTCGTCTTTTACGATATCCACATGCAAGCTAAGGGAATTGTGAATTGTATTCTTACTTCGTCACCACACGAAATAATACAATTTCTTTTTATCAATTCTCATTTTATTACTGAAATATTAATTATCATCATCTCAGCTGATATCCATCTCAGTGCGGGATCCGAGTCTCCTCCAAAATAGAGGAGAAATTGCCTTATTATACCTTTTTTTTTTGGTGTGGGTTACGCTCGGCACACTCCTCGCACCACTCATAGATTTTGCACTTGCATAGATATTATACCTATGCATGTTATTTTCTATATAATATATATACCTTTTATGATACCCACGGGAAGAAGAAGGGGATGATGAATTGTATTCTTACTCTGTCACCACACGGAAAAATATTTATTCACAACGTTTATTTATTTACATTTAATTATGAAATTAAGTACAGCGTCACATCAGCGTCAATATACTCTCCTTTTTTTTTTATTGCCAACGGTGGCAAACGAGCAAGCAGCACACCTGATGGTAAGTGAAACTGCTGCACATGGACCTTTGCAATACCAGGGGCACAGCCAGGCTGCTGCCTACCGTGAAGGAAATACTCTTCTTAAACCTCGTTTAAAGAAGGACATGTCATAGCGCTCGGGAAACACAGCAACAGGTAGTTAATTCCAGAGCTTGCACGTACGTGGGAGAAATGATCGCTGGAAACGTACAGTTGAAGACCATAACGTCTCTAGTTAAAAATACTTTTCGGCATCTATATATTAATACGTGAAGCAAAATTTTTGTACCCCTTTTTACGAAAATTACGTTGATGGATAAGTATGAAATTTGGCACAGTTGAAGTATATAATGAGGAGAAATGCATAAAACTGAAATTTTATATAATAATGGATTAGAAAAAGGCATTACGCACACTACCATTCATTTTTTTCACACACACACATACGCGCGCGCGCTTTTACACTTTTGTTTCCATTTCTTCTTTTTCTTTTTTTATTGGCAATAAGCTACAATAATATGAGCTATTGGTGCCAGTGTCAAGTTAAAAAAATAGTAATATAAAGAAATTGCGTAAAAATTTAAAACTACTATAAAAAGTTTCACTCCAAATAATTGTCAATGAAATTACATCCCCATGAGACAAAAATCACATCCCCCAACGACAATACAATCAATTCACACTCTTGATCCCCATACGTTTCCCATCAAGTGGCATGGAATAAGCCATTGGGGTGTTGGCAATGCGAATTAAACATTAAAAGTATGGGGTGGGTTTAAGATAATTAGTAGGGTTAGATTATATAATGTTGCTAAAGCAATTGTTTCATTTAAAAACACGTACTATATTCTATCTAATGTAAGCGAGTGTATGAAACAAAACCGGTCAAGTGTGAACCGGACTTATTCAGTAAATATTCTATCACCATCATTATCGCAGCCTACATACGTCCCATTGTTGGGCTCGGACCTCCTCCACAATGGGAGGGAATTTCACCTACTATACCAAACTGATCAGACATGTTGATATAGGGTTTTATTTCAAGATTTTGATCTCTTGGACAGATGTTCTGTGCATTAGAGATTGCAACCCGGTATGTTTCTCAACCCGGCTGGGTCCGGACGTTGTTTTAGCAATGAAATCTTTAAAGTATTTTATGAAAATTTTCTATATATGAATGGAAAAAGACAATGATTCAAGGTTAATATTTATTTCAAACTGACTTATGAACAGTTATCACAATAATCAGTCTCACTCAAATCTCAAAATCATACTTAATACATTATTGATTACTTTTACTTATGGACGGAAAAGCAACATTAGTATTAGTAATTATTCATTTTTATAAGTTGAAACAAGCAGGTCTTTCTCTTTACTCCTTATAGTGTCTATTTGAAAACATAGTATTAAAATAAGAAACTAATAACACAGCTTAAAGTATTAAATGTGTCATAACAACTTAGATTAGATGGATAGATAAACTTTGCGAGCTTTGATATAAACAAAACAAATTCTTATCTGCTAAAAGTAAAGTACATTGTGTTTTATGTTTTTTCTTAAACTTAGATTATTAAGACTAGTGAGTGTTGCTATTATTAATTGAGCAAATAGCGAAATCTTATAGACTAGGTTGTATTGTAACTGTAAACAACCAAACTTGTATAATCTCAACTAACAATATGTAACGTAAAATTGGTTACTTTACGTAGGCTTTATAAGTATATTCAATCAATGAATTAAATCATTTATTTTGCGAAATATGGGTATAAAGTATTAGTAGTTGCAGGTAGACAATATATCGTAATATTTGATCATCAAGCGGCATGCAAAAGGAGTTTCCAATTCTAAAAATTAATGGCTTCATAACAAATACATATTTAGCCAATAGCAAAGAAATTAATTTACTTGTTACATGATTTTAGTTAAATACTCGCAATATACAAAACAAAAAGTATAACTTGCATAAGGCAAGACAATTATTTTTCAGTCTGAAAGAATGATCTTAAAAAGCTGGCCATTCTTACCGAGTCCGGTGACCGGGCCCGGTAAGAATGGCCGGACCGGTGGGTGCCTAAAAGGGCACCGGGCCTGTTTTGCAATCTCTACTGTGCATATTATATCCCATAGTCACCACAGGGAAAAATATTTCATACGTCCATCCATCCATCAACCACAATTAGACAAAGGCCTCCCACGAAAATGTCATTTCGAACGGTCCTGCCCCACTTGCTTTCAACGCTTTCCTGCAACTTTCAAGATGTCGTCAGTCCACTTAGTAGGAGGACGTCCTACGCGGCTTTGTCCGATTCGTGGTCGCCACTCGAGAACCTTTCTTTCCCAATGGTTATCAGTTCAACGAACGATGTGGCCTACCCGCAAAATTTCCAATTAAATTCCGCAATTATTTAACGCCCTCTTTTTTTTTTGAGGTCGCCGCGCTCCTCGCACTACTCCGTCCGGGGCGACAGAGGGGCGTAAGCACGCACACCCGCAGCCCACACACGATGCACGTCGCCTTCGTCGTTGGGCCGACCACCGGAGCAGGGTTACTTGTCATTAGTGGTCGGCCCGACAGAATACCCCCCTATTTGGGGTACCCTCCCATCGACCGGGGTCCCTCCCTCGGGGAGGACGTTGGTAATTATTTAACCTCTTAAAAATAAAATGGATATAATTCCATACTTAACATTATACAATATCTAACGGTACATTATAAACATTTCTGTATGGTTATGGAGTAAAAATACAATTCCGTGTGGTGACGTAGTAAGAATACTATTCACCACCCCCTTGCTCGTGGGTGTCGTAAAAGACGACAAAGGGATATTATATGTATATAATATCTGTGCAAGAGAAGGAAAACTTGAAATAAAATCCTATACCAACACGTCTGATCCGCGTAATTATAGTAAATCAAAAGTAGTCCAGCCAATTTGAAGATTATTCGTATCAAATAGACAGACAGGCGGACAAAATGGTAACGAAGTAAGAATACAATTCACCACTCCCTCACTTGTTCGTGGATGTCGTAAAAGATGAATCAGTGATAGAATACGCATATAACATTTATGCAAGAGAAGAATACTCGAAATAAAACCCTACACCAAGACGTCTGTCCAGCGTAATAAAGTAGGTCAATTTCCCTTCCATTGTGGAGGAGGGTCGAGCCCAACAATGGAACGTATATGAGCTGTGATGATGATGAAATAAATGTGTGAACATCAAAAAAAAAACCTATTATTTTATTATTTTGACATTCTAATTAGACACTTAAATTTTATTTATTTGTGTATTCCAATCTATCTCTCCCTAACTCTTTCATATGTAGTGCTCCGAGAAACTGTTTAACTTGGTATCACCGTTACCATTTTACCAACATACCACTCGACACCATAGCAGGGTTCATCCATTTCACCAGGCAACGTTATGGTCTTCAACTGTTCGTTTCCAGCGATCATTCCTTCCGCGTTCGTGCAAGCTCTGGAATGAACTACCCGCTGCTGTGTTTCCCGAACTCTATGACATTGTCCTTCTTTAAACGAGGTTTAAGAAGAGTATTTTCGATTTTTTTCTTCGCGGTAACGGCCAGAACTTTTTTATTATTATAAAGACCTATAAAACATAATCTAAGCAGGGTGAAGAAAAATAAAACCCCATGTCATAATAAAATAAACAGTAGTAAATTGACACGGTCAGTCAATAGTTACAATGCTTTCTAATCAGCCAGTCAAAGAGGGTACCCGACCGTGTGACGTCACGGCACGTGACGTCATTACATAAGGAGGGGGTTAAATCAACTGGAAATATGTACTATTATAACCGCGATATAGATTGCCACATAGAAGCATCCGATTTGAGAATTCGTCTGGCCACACTAAATGTTTTTTACTGCACAGGGAGTTTTGGTGGAAGTACCAATATATAAAAAAGAAAGTAAAGTAGTCATTCTTCTATGTGGTGACGGAGTAAGAATACAATTCACCACTCTCTATCTTGCCCGTGGTTGTCGTAAAAGACGACTAAAGGATTTAGTAAACATAGGCATATTATTGTATGTAATTTTATTTAAAAGAAATTAGTAAATAAATAGACAAACTCGCTGAATTTCTTGCCAAATCATCTCAGTGCAGTCGCGTTCCGATCCGGTGGTAATTAAAGATAAAATGTGAAAAATAACAATACGTAAGTGGCCCTGCGGGGTTTATGCATAATTAACATTTTATCATAATTTCAGCTCATACACGTGGCGCTGTTGAGATCGAGCCTCCTCCACAATAGGAGGGAAATTGACCTACTATACGATGCTGGTCAAACGTGTTAACATACGGTTTTATTTAGGGATGAGACTTGGAGGGAAAATAATCGATCTTTTAAATAATCGATTTTTTGTTCTTTAAAATAAATCGATTATAAAATAATCGAGTAATTAAAAACAAATAATCGATTATAAAATAATCGATTTTTTCTCCCAACAGGATTATGATGACCTTTTTTTTAGGAAATGTGAGCTTTATTTTCTAATATACCTAGTATGAAACAATCGTGATGACCTTTTTTTAGTAAATCTGGCCGTGAATAATCGATTAATTTCGATTGATTTTCGAATAATAAAAAATCGATAATAATCGATTTTTATTACTTTGACAATCGAATGTAAAAATCGATTATTTTTATGTAACAATCGATTATTATAAAAATCGATTATTTTTTCATATCCCTAGTTTCATTTCGAATTTTTCTTCTCTTGCAGAAAAATTATGTGCATATTATCCGATAGTCGTGTTTTAAGATATCAACGGGCAAGATAGGGAGTGTCGAATTGTATTCTTACTCCGTCACCAAATGGAACACATGCATAATAAATGATTTGAATTTGAATCCCCGCCATGATTATGTATAACTAGTTAACAACTCACTCGACTTCGTCTACATCACGTAAAAGAAAGAGAATACACAAAGCACACTATTCATTCAAGTAATCTTATTTACGTATTATATCCCCTTAGTCGTCTTTTACGACACCCACGGCCAAGGCAGAGGGTAGTAAATTGTATTCTTACTCCGCCATACGAATTTCATAAAATACTTCGACGTTTATCATTAGGTAACGCCTTGTTATAAGTGAAAGGAATAATAAAAAAAAAGTAGATATAATAATAATATAACATTGAACAAATCGAATTTCCGATCATCGTCGGCCAGTGATTTTAAAACTTCGAAAGGTGGACGTGAAAAACTTCGCTTGCAGCTCCGGGCAAAAACCTCGGTGCGCGGTTCGTTTGGTGTGAGCGAGACAGCTGTATTAGTGAGAGAGAGGTGGGAGAAAAACTTGCGTCGGCGCAACCATGCTCGCATATCTGGGAAGTGGTAACCATAGATTATTTAAGCGCAGATAGTATTAACGACTATACTGACAGAGTAAGAATACAATTCTTCTTCTTCTTCTTTTTTGTCTTGGCAATCAGCTACAAATACGAGCCATTTTTGCCAGTGTCGAGTTATAATTATCTTTTCAAGTTCTCAGTTTCTTCATGTCAGTAATGGTCTGTCAGTAAGTCAAAGTGTCGCCCTCAACAGTGTAATGGCCACTGTTAAGGGTATCTTCTGAGAATTTTGGTGGAAACAAAAAGGTATGTATAGCAATTTTATATCATATTCACTACACCTCAGCAGTTCTGTCGCTATATATTACATAAAATGCCATTAAGATTTATTTAACATAACACGTTAAAACACTAAGATATTGAATATAATACAAGAACACCACATGACACTTCAGATTCCTGCCAAAAACTCGTCCAAAGAATACAATTCACCAGTCCCTATCTTCTAGGGATGTGACTTGTAGGGAAAATAATCGATTAATAAATAATCGTTTTTTTTTCTTCAAAATAAATTTATTATAAAATAATTGATTAATTAAATATAAATAATCGATTATAAAATAATCGATTTTTTCTCCCAACAGGATTATGATGACCTTTTTTTTGTGATTTTATTTTAAACAAAAAAGCAAATGCTTAAATAATAGATTAATTTTAATATAAAAAAATAGTTTTTTTATTATTTTGATAATCGATTATTGCAAAAAAAAATCGATTAATAATCGATTATTATAAAAATCGATTAATTTTTCATATTCCTATATCTTGCTCATAGATGTCGTAAAAGACAATAACAATAATAACAATAATATGGATGCAATATGCACAATATGTTGTCTCTCCCTTCCCTCCATAGTGGTTGAGGGGAGTGATGGCTGCTCTAATAGATAACTAGTGATCGGGTGCCGCTTGTGGGATCTGTGGGCCTACTCTTGAAATCAATTCTAATTTCAAATCCGATCCAATTCCAATCTTACCAAACTTATACTTGGTACTCTTGAACAAAATCGAGATAATGAATTCTTCGCGTTTGCCGTTATTTTCACTAAATGTGCCGTATTTTCTTACTTTAAATTAATAACGTTATCGAACTCGATCACCATAAACACGCTTTCTTGAAATTGTGCAACATTAACGATTTTAAACTACGTCAAAATCACGTCGGGAGTAGCAAATATTTGACTTAATCGACGAGAGTCGAATTCATTTAGTTTAAAAAAAAATCACTAAAATGCACTAGTGTCGCTTTCAAGAGTACCAAATTTGTTTAAATTCAAGCTGCGACTGGATTTAGGATTGGAACCGAGATTCAAGAGTAGGCACACTGGTCCAGCCATAATTGTTTAAATTATATTACGTATCTTGTGGTTCGAAGGGCATCACACTGGAGCTAGTACTTACAAAACATGTACACCATTTTATATCTAGTAAGAAGAAAAAAATAATTAAAAATAATAGACAAGCCCGCTCAGTTTCTTGCCGGATCATCCTCGTAGTGGTCACGTTCCGATCCAGTGGTAGTTTATTTTTTTTGGATAATTTAATTTAATTTTGTTAACCTGACAATGTGTAAGTGCCCCCTCGGGGTTTATGCATAATAAATGATTTGAATTTGTATCGTCTTTGCAAGAGAAGGAAAACTCGAAATAAAAGCGTATGGAAACCCGTCTGACTAGTGTGGTATAGTAGGTCAATATCCCTCGTATTATGGAGGAGGTTTGGCCCAGCAGTAGGACGTAGATGAGCCAAGATGATGATGAATACTGACGAACGAATGACTGCATAGATGGCGTTGTATCGACCTCTTACGTTATTAATTGTGGGTACTGTGGGTAGCGATGAGACGAATTGCTTTTTTTTCAATTCGAATCATTCGAATTAAAATTACTATTGATTCGAATAGCAATTCGAATTGATTCGAATCGTCACATTCGTCACGTCAGCATTATAGTCAAATTCGTACTCGTATATCGAGTCATCCGCCTTGCCGAGTTATAATTCGTTTACATTATTACTCGAGCTAGAGTATTTTTTTGGCGGATCGGTTTGCATTACGAATGAGTGGGGATTTCGAGTTATAACAGTGTGCTCGGTATTTGGTTACGGAATGGGGACTTATAGGTATATTGACTTTTAAACACGTAGTTAATGACAATACTTTTTTATTATTATGATTAAAATCAGCTTACTAAGTAACAAAAAAGTAATAATAAAATCATATACAAAAAAATACTTTTTTTTAAATAAAGTCTGATTCTAATTAGTAATTACACGAATAATTAATTTTAAAAAAATACGTTTATGCGTCTCAGGTATACTCATAATTAATAGCTATTATTACTAATTACGTAAACAAGCAGTCAAAAAAAGCAAGGAAACATTAAATCGCGCGAGGGACGTATTGTAAATGTAATAGGTATCTACCTCAAACGAATCGAATTGCATCCAACCAACTAGTGATTCTTAGAACATTTCGTGTATTTTCGTATTTTCTCACTCGTACAATTCGTTCTTACGATTCTTCGACTCCGTATTAGAAAGCGAATCAACGAATAGAAAACGAATCAACGAATGTCCTATCAAACAGAGTCGACTGATCGCCGCGCCGCTACAGCCGCCTGTGCTACGAGTACCTACCTACCTACGAGTACGACACGAGTTGATTCGGTTTCGGTCAACGGCGATTCGAATGAACGAGTCAATAGTCTTCGAGTTCGAATTCGAGTTATTCGAATTAAATGATTCGAATTACGCAACACTAATTGTGGGTTCAATCGCCACATTGATATAATATGGTAGGAGCAAACTGTCGACAGTCTTCTATGTACAGGCGTGGGTCGGTCTATACGGGGCAATACCACACTTTCGCAGAAAATCGACGTTTGAGTAATAGCAATTTTTACTGCACTTCGTTCGGTGAGCGAGTGAGCCCAACTTTTTGAGGCTATTTACGTGTAGTGGATTTTGGTGAGGCCTTTAGTACCGCCAAAACTCATTGCACACATCACACTCCTTTACATTCTACACGGTAGACAGCGGCTTAGCAAAGGTCATTGAGCGATATTATCACTTACCATTAGGTGTGCTGTTTGCTCGCTAACGCTATGTTCAAATGACAGGATTTTGACGCACGTTTTCAAATCGTGCGGGTAGATATCCTAATATATACCTAACAACGGATCACATGCGCGCGCGTTAACGCGCGTAAGCGAGCGTCAACGCAGCGCTCAGAGAAAAAGTTTCTAGACGCAGACGATCGCGCGTTGACTCGCGGTTTGATACTAATATAACGTCTGCTTGCTGTTCAGATAAGCGCGCGCTTTTATCAATTAGTTTCAACTTTCGAAATTTTGTTAATTTTCGTAATTATATATTGTTTTAGCATAAAATTAGTGAATTTGGGGATATTGACATGCAAATTGTCGAATGCTGTTATAGACATTCTAAAGTAATTAAAGAATTGAAATTCACGATCTCTTAGATTGGGATCTAGTTTTATTTTCTTTTTGTCGCAAACAAACCGGGTAAAATAGGGTGAACGCAATGTGTCCGTGTTCTTTTCCTATATTTTTCTTTGTAATATACCTACGAAATTAATGACGAGTACCCTCGCAACGCGCGTCAGCGCTTATCATCTGAACTCCCTTTAAATTAAATCGTGCGTTGACGCGCGTTAACGCGCGTTACATGGGAATTTAGCCTAAAACCCACTACACACAAACACCCTCAGAAAGTTGGACTGCCGGCTCTCTTGCTCACCAAACGAAGCGCAGTAACAAATTGCTACTACCCGGATGTCGATTTTCTGCAAGTGTGGTAGCACCCCGGACGGACCGGCCTGCAGCTGTAGACAAACAAATGTCAACAGTATGGTCCTACAACTATTATTCCTTGTAATACGTAACTATTTCTGTATTCTACCTATTTCACCGTCTTCAATATTATATTCTTCACGCTACAAGCACTTTCGACCGGCGTAAGTCTCTTTTGATGTGTTCAACAAAAACTCAACCTAATAGCCTAGTCCATTCAAGTTCTAGATTTGTTTATAATTAATTGGTATTTTTATCATCCGTTCTCCATACTACGGGGTATGTCACGTTCGATTCTGTGCAATGTATGGGAAAGTTTATTATATATTTTGCAATTTGTTGTTGTTACATCCGTCGGTTTTATTTGAAGGAAATCCTTTTCTTAAGAAGGGTAGACGTCAGCCAGGCGGCCATAAAGCAATTGCCAATAACTTTTGCTATATATACTATGAAAAAAGAGCACATATTGAGTCGAATTCAAATCATTTATTTTGTACTAGCAACCCGCCCTCACTTCGCTTCGGTTTCAATCGCTTTACCAGCGTAGTTCCCGTTCCCGTAAGAATACCGGGATAAAATATAGCCTATGTTACTCCCTGATATTATAGCTTTCCATTGGTGAAAGAAATTTTGTAATCGGTTCGGTGGTTTAAGCATCAAAGCGTAACAAACAAACTTACTTTCGCATTTATAATATTAGTAAGGATAAATCCCGCGGGGGTACTTAAATATTGCCATTTTTACATTTTCCCTTAAAATAAAAGACCCCAAGTAATTTAAAATAAGAGCAGGGAGATGATAGCTATGGTGATAAAGTATTTGCTGATCTTTACGAAAATCTTAGACATATGAAATAGTACTATTGCAACGGGTTTTAATAAAATATTAATCTAATAACTGAAATTGATAAAACCTTTATAATTAAGAATTTAATTCTCCCGTGATCATTATAGCCGAAAATTATTCAGGGAAAGTAAAAATCAATAACCTTGTACCTTATATCTTGCCCGCGGGCGTCGTAAAAAACCACTATGGAATATTAAATGCATATAATATCTACGCAAGAGAAGGAAAACTCGACATAAAACCTTATATTAACCCATCTTACCAGCTTGTTATTTTTTTTTATACTTTTTTTTTAATTTCTCTCCTATTGTAGAGGTGGTCCGAGCTCAGCAGTATATGAGCTCAGGGCGTAGGTATATGAGCTGATTTTTTTAAATTTATTTATTTATTTAATATAATATGACTATCTATTTACAGGCTAAAAATCTAATACGATAGTCCTTACACTAGTGTTAATTCTAAAACTACTTCTTATGATTTACAATTAATTTATACCTTAATACTACTTTTAACTTAATTATAACATAGGATAAAAAGAAGTGTCTTATTGAATTCACTCAATTATATCAATTTTTTTGAGAACTTCATTTATGGAACACCAAGTGCTCGCGTTATTGGCGTTCTGGCTAACAGGTTAGTTCTAGCCGTTGGTAGGGCTAGCAGTGGTGGGCGCCTACGCCTACATAGCGATTCGGTACGTACAGACATAGGTTTTGCAACACACCTGGATTATGTTGCAGACCGCTGAGTAACTCCGGTGGTCGGCCCAACTACGAAGGCGACGTGCATCGTGGGTGAGTTGTGGGTGTGCGTGCTTACGCCCCTCTGTCGCCCCGAACGGAGTGGTGCGAGGAGCACGCCGACCGCAACCCACTTCCAAAAAAAAAAAAGACCTCTGAATAATCTTACTAGATACGACACCAGCGCGAATTCCCGTCGCACTCTTAGTTCATTATACCCGACGACAAATGATGACGATGATGAAAGTTCATGGAAGCGAAACTGCTAATATAGCTAAATATTTTAAGATATAATTACCTACTTAATTTTGCTTTTATCATTTTTTTTTTTTTTTATTGCAAACGGTGGCAAACGAGCAAACAGTACACCTGATGGTAAGTGTTGCTGCCGCTCATGGACCCTTACAAGGCCGTTGCCTACCACGAAGAAAGCGAAGGGAGTGTGAATGCGTGCATTGAGGCTCGGTGATACCAAGGGCATCACCAAAACCCTCCACACGCAATCACCCTCAGAAAGTTGGGCTTCCGGCTCTCTCGCTCACCGAACGAAGCGCAGTAACAAATTGCTACTACACCGATGTCGATTTTCTGCGAGAGCATGGTACTGCTTTATGAATTGCTCAAAGAAGGAAAGGTATATATGTATTTTATAAACATTAATATCATACAGATTGATCAGTCACTCAGCGAGCTATACTCGGGCTTTTTATGTGAGATAGAGATCCAAATACAGCAATCTGTAGAAGAATGGTTGTAATCGACATAGTATAAGGAATTTACACGCTGAAGTGGCAATGGGCTGACCATATCGCTTGATGAACTGACAACCACTGGAGAAGAAATGTTCTCGAGTGGCGACCAAGTATCGTACGACGCAGTATGGGACCCGCCTTCACTAGGTGGACTGACGGCCTGGTAAAAATTGTTGGGCGTTGTTGGAGGCAGGGGAGCACAGGACTCCACATTATGGTGAAACATGAGGACGTTAATAGGCTTAATGATGAAGATTGATCACAATTTACATGCTGGCATAGTAAAATATATATGTATTTATCTTTAAATATAGATATTGTTTTTAAAAAAAACCGGCTAAATGCAAGTCGGAGTCGCGCACAAAAGGTTCCGTACTATTATCTATAAAAATAGGCGAAAAATCGTGTTTTTTGTATGGGATGGGAGCCTTTAAATATTTAATTTATTTTATTTTTAGTATTTGTAGCGGCAACAGAAATACATAATTTGTAAAAATTTCAACTGTCTAGCTATCGCGGTTCTTGAGACACAGCCTGGTGACAGACAGACGAACGGACAGACAGCGAAGTCTTAGTAATAGGGTACCGTTTGTACCCTTTGAGTATAGAACCCTAAAAAGGTAACAATAAGGTTAAGATATTGGACCTTCGATTCGCGCTTACGACATAAAGCGCAGTAGCAAATTGCTAGGAGGTACTCAGACGTCAATTTATTAGGGTGATACCTTTTTTTGAGGGGGGGCTATGGTCACAAGTGGTGACGAATTAAGAATACAATTCACCAATCTATATCATGCCCGTGTATGTCGTAAAAGATGACTAAGGGATTTAATATACATATAATATTTATGCAAGAGAAGGAAATCTCGAAATAAAACCCTATACCAACACGTCTGACCAGCGTGATGTGTTAGGTAATTTCCCCTCTCATTGTGGAGGAGGCTCGAGCCCAGCAGTGGCACGTAGCAGCTGTGATGATAACAACGGTCACATACACCGTCCGTTCCCTCCAGGATAACGAAGGGACGGATTGCGACCAGATAACCTACCATATTTCCTCCCCTTCCTCATTGGGCCGGCAACTGTTACCAATTTCCAAGTCGCCCGTGGTCAGCCCTTTAGAGTATCGTCCCTCCCCGATGCCCCTCTCGTTGTCGCCCTCATGTAGTTAGCTACTGCGGGTGATGGACTATTCCTCGGTCGTTACCCACGGCCGCGTTGTGATACCTACGGACGAGCCTATCCATTTATGGCTGCAAATAGAAAACTGTAAGCATGATGCTACTAAGCAACTATTCTTTATCATCATTAAATCAAATCAAATAATTTATTCTGCATATGCCTCTTATGGGCACTTACATGTTGTCAAATTTATACATTGAACTTGAACACAATACAATAATCTACCACCGGATCGTAACGCGGCCATAAGCGGAGAAGATCCGGCAAGAAACTCTATATAATTATTTAAGATATAATTTTTTTTTTTCATATTTTAAATAAAATTACACTTAACGTATAATATTAGCTCCATTGTGATGCCCTTCGATGTAGGACTTATACTTCTTTTTTTTAATTAAGTCCAAATAAAAAAAGAAAGAAAAATATGGTTGGACCAGATCCCACAAGCAGCACCCGATCATGAGATTAGAGAGATTATTGTGATCTTATTCCAATGACCTGGACTAGACGTAATATCTACTATTCTTTCGTAGGACATTATAATAGTTTTGGCACTAAATTTATGACAAGCCTGGCATGAACCATACTTGGTAATGTAATTTTTGAGCATATCATATATAGGTATCAGATAGAGTTGGTCTATGTCGTTATGAAGCTTTTAATCATCTTCTACGATATCCACAAGGAGTATAAGGGTTGGTAGTATTCGTAGCCGCCAGACAACACTTACAAGCCTCTTCCTTCACCATCATCATCATCATCCTGCTCTTATTCCAATTGCTTGGGGTTGACGTAATTTGTCCTCTTCTTTCACATAACCCTATCATACGTCATCTCCTCGTTGACTCCCTTTTTATCCATGTCACGCTTCACACAATCCACCTTTTCGTTGGTCTTCCCTTACTCCTAAAGTCTTTAATATTCATACTTAAAATTCTCCCCACATGTCCATACCACAATAAACGTTCACTCTCTATCTTTGCCGCCACGAGCGTAATTTTTATAGTTTCTTTTATACGTTTACCTACCTTTTCTTTATGTTATTTGTGGCAAACGAGCAAATAGCAGCCTGATAGTAAGTGATTCTGAAGAAAGAGAAAGAAAGAAAGAAAAGTATTTATTTTGTGCTTATAAACCTTTGTTCCGTGTGGTGACAGAGTAAGAATACAATTCACCACTGCCTATCTTGCCCGCGGATGTCGTGGACCAAGGGATATTATACGCATATAACATCTATGCAAGAGAAGGAAAACTCGAAATAAAATACTGTGCCCACCTCTCTGACCAGTAATAAGGTCAATTTTCCTCCTATTATGGAGGAGGCTCGAATCCTGCAGTGAGACGTATACAAGCTGAAATGATGATGAAAATGACGTTGGACCTTTGCTAGGCCGCTGCCGTTGAAAAAATAAAGAGAGTGTGAATGCGTGCAATGAAGATTGGTAATACTAAAGGCATCCTCAAAATCCACCACATGCAAACATCCTCACAAAGTTGGGTTGCCGGCTCGATTGCTCACCAAAAGAAACACAGTAACAAATTGCTACTAGTCAGACGTCGATTTTCTGGAAGAGTGTGGTACTACTCCGGATAGACCGGCCCGTAGCTGTAGACAGAAGACTGTCAACAGTATAGTCCTATTCCAAATCATCTCTGCTACATGCAATCGTCTCACTCGTCGATTTTGTAGCCCAAATGCTGACCAATACCCACACAAGCTTCAACTATAATGTAATAAAATAACTGTATATGATAACTTGAACGTTATTCTTAAACTATACACTTAATATGACTTTAAACTTATAAATTAACGTATCTATGTAAATACATTAACACATCAAGACTTCAATCATAGGCGTAATAGGCCAATTTGTGTTAATAACTCAATACGAAATCTTCATCAAACGTTTTGAATGCGAGGCGACAAAAACATGTCCGATGTAAAATGGCGGCGTGCTTAATTTATATGCAGCTTGGTGCAATTAAAATCGTTGTGTCATGTTTAAATTAATGGCTGTTAGGGTCGCTAGTGGTGCCATCTCTTATAGAGTAGCAGTACTATAAATATTTAGTACTTTCATAATTTTTATTTATATTAAAAAAATACTGAATAAGTTCTCAATTGATTCTAATAAATAATTATTCAAATCATCAGGCAAGCGACCGGTCAAAAAAATATCAACAAAATTTCGAAATATTTACGATGGAAGCAGAGTTCAAATTATGTCTCGGCTATAAGTAGAGACTGTTTATTAGTCGTATCGATTCACTTCAAACACATCCCATTCCTCCTCTCCAATAGAAGGGCAATTGACCATGAAATACTGGTCAGACATGTTGGTATAGGGTTTTATTTCGAACTTTCTTTCTCTTCTACAGATGTTATATGCATATTATATCCCTTAGTCGTCTTTTACGACATCCACAGGCAAGATAGAGAGTGGTAAATTGTATTCTTACTCCGTCATCACACGGAAAATCATCATCATCATCATTTTGACTCCTATAAGTCCCGCTGTTAGGCTCGTAGCCTCCTCCATAATAGGAGGGACATTGATCTTACTATACCATGCTGGTCAGACAGGTTAGTATAGGGTTTTGTTTCGAGTTTTCCATCTCTTGCATAGAAATCATATGCATAATATATCTCTTAGTCGTATTTTATGATACCCACGGGTATGAGAGGCGGTTGTTCAATTGTATTTTTACTCCGTCAACACACGGCAAAAATTTAATCAAAATATTTTTAATTTTAATCACAAAACGCAACTAAATACGTAAGAAATGTCTGAATATTATCCGCTTGAAAAAAGAAAAAGAATTAACCAAAATGTGTTCATACTTATACCTACTTAGTATTATACAATCATGTCTTTATGTCTAAAGAGGTACGCAGAATAGTGGACCACATATAATTTTTAGTGCGCATAATGAGGACTTTATTGTCTATCTGACACGGTTCAAGACTTCATGCTGTAAAAAGTGGTAGTACTTTTTTTGTGTATCTTTTTGAAATATATAAAGTAAAATTAATTTTCTGCCGTGAGACTGAATGTATAGGTACTTACACTTCCTTTACCGGCAAAGTCCTAATAATTATTTTAGGGATCTCTAGACGAATGGGCAGCTTAAAAAAACACTAAGTTCGAACGTCAACTCGTCCAACAAGCGTAGGTATTATGGAACAATACTCTCTTATATTGTATAAAGCACAAGTACCTACACCTACGACAAAATTTTCAATCGTTTGTGAACCTCAAAATTCTACTTCTTAATCAAGGCTCTTAAACCGTGAGGGCAACGCCCCAGCGTCGCGTCGAGGAAGGACGGTACCAGATAAAATATCCCGCCGGACTGACTACGGGCATCAATGATTCTGTACTAGTGGTCGGCCCAATGGCGAAGGGGTGAGAATGCGGTGGGTTATGGGCCCACGGCCACCCTTTCGTCACCCCGGACGGAAAGGACGGCGTATGTGTTGATCATAGCCCATCTAAAAAAAGGCTTTAACTTAGTATATTTAATATAAATTTACATTTTGTTTATCTAAAGATACAATAACGTTTTTTTTTTTTTGGTGGGCTACGGTCAGCACACTCGCGGCCCGGCTCATTCCAGAGTGACAGAGTGGCGGCGGGCGGCCCCGTAACCTCTATATGAGTGCTGGACTAAATCCCCGGTCCGGCCATCCGCAGCCTCTACTAGGGCGGCATCAGGCGCAAAGATACAATTACGCTAAAGAATATTAACGACTGACGAGTGAGTAATTTTTTCCATGTTGTGACGGAGACAGCGATAATTCACCTCCTTCTATCTTGTCTGTAGATATCGTAAAAAAACTACTAAGGAATACTGAAAAAAAGAAAACAAAAATTAGTTGTGTGTAAAGTCGGTTTACTGATGATAGTTGAACGGGACAACGTCATAAGAAAATACTGATGGAATGGTTTCATTTTTCAAAAGAAAATTTTAATTTTATTTGTTTGATTGATATTTTGTATGGCAAGCCTTAAATGGAACGCCTCAGAGCGAGGTAACGCCGCATACGTCATGTTTTTTCGTGTGTGCAACCGGCTCTATCGAATTATAAGACGTTGTCACGTCAAAAAAGAAAAAAAAAGAAAACTGGAAATAAAACCCTAAATCAACACGTCTGACCGGCGTCATATGATATGTCTGCCCTCCTATTTTGCAGGAACATATCGTTCCTAACAGTGGGGCATACATAAGCTGACATGATGATAAGTAAGCAACCTACTAATAAGTGGTAACGACTCATACGCCTCTGTACTGACCACACTATTGATAGTTGTCTATCTACAGCCGCGGGCCGATCCATCCGGGGTAGTACCACACTGAGCAGAAAATGGACGTCCGAGTTGTAGCAATTTGTTACTGCGCTACGTTCAGTGAGCGAGAGAACCAAAAGCTTTTTTTTTTTGTATCTCACTTAGTTGTTAGCCTCTGATGGCTGTGACAACTTTACCCGGACTGGTGGGTGAGCGCTGAGGGCTCTCAACCCGATAAAGTTAAGCGACCGATCCCGAGGTCACCCCCTGTGGGGTACGGACCTCGACTCGGGGGGTCGCTGACAAAGTGGGTACTCCCACGTTTATGATTTTACCGCGGCACGTCTTCCGTCCCCGGTGGTGGGGGCGGTAACGTGGATAATTTTTATTTGTTAGGGCCTCGCGGGCTGTGTACGCCTCTGTCTGGACGAGTGCAACCAAAAGTCCAACTTTCCTGCCTTTAGTATCACCGAACTTCATTGCACGCATTCACACTCCCTTCACTTTCTTCACGGTAGACAGCGGCCTAGCAATGTCCATGAGCGACGCAACACTTACCATCAGGTATACTGTTTACTCGATTGCCACCATTTCCAGTAAAAATAAGTGGTACGGCTAATTCGTTACTGTAAAGTAGAATTTAACCCTACACCTCTCTCGCTCAATAGGAAATTCCTACTACAAATAAGGCAATGTCTGTAGACAGAATATAGTCAGAAGTATAGCCCTATACCTAAAGAATCCTCTTTACATGATAACTTCTTCAACTACGTGGATACAGGACATCTTGAAAGTCGCAGGGAATGGTGCAAGTAGCACAGAGCCGTTCCGAGCGGCATTTTCATGGGGAGGTCTATGTACAACAGCGGACGTCTGTAGGCTGATGGATGGATAAACGGATAAAAGACATCATCACCATCATTCTGCTCTTATCCCAATTATTTGGGGTCGACAGAGTATGTACTCTTCTCCTATAGTATATAGGTACTAACAGCGCCCTACGTTTTTACTCGCATAGTTCCCCTTTCCGTGGGAATATCGATATAAATTATAGCCTATGTGTTATTCTGATATATAAGCTATATTATTGTGAAGTTTCATCAAAATCCAGTCAGTAGTTTTTGTGTGAAAGAGTGACAAACATCTTCACATCCTCACATACAACTTTCACGTTTGTAATATTAGTAGGATTGCAAAAGATATAGGCAATAGTTTTATGACCGGCCGCCTCCCTGACGTCAACCCTCCTTGTGAATGTAACCGCCAGGTCTATATAAAACTCTTAGTCGTATTTTAGGACACCCACGAGCAATTTAAGGGTAGGCACTATTCGTAAAATACATAGTAACATATAAGATTTTAATACGGCTTAATCAATAAATAATTTACATTAAAACATTAATATAATACCATTTTGGTATTAATTTTGTTAAAAGCAACACTTTAATAATCTACATCGCGTAATTAGTTAATTACTATGCAATATAGATTAATATTGGTAAGTATTTTGTATGTATGTATTATGTATGTTAGGCTCAGAATGAGTGTTGGGGAGAGTACCCAATACCCGCCGGGCCGGAAACCAAGGAATCCGCACCAGTGGTCGGCCCAATAGCGATAGGGAGGAAATACGGTAAGCCATGGGGCCGCACGTTGCTCATCCGCCGCCCCGGGCAGATTGGGCAGGGTGTGTCCAGACCATAGCCTACCTACCTACCAAAAAAAAGTTTAGAAGGAGTATTATTAGGGCCGTGGTGAATGTTAAATAAATTTGTGGATTGTATTTGCCAGTTTGCCGTATGGTGACGGAATAAGAATACAATTCACCACTCCCTATCTTGCCCGTGAATGTCGTAAAAGACGACTGAAGGACCTACGCATATAACATCTATGCAAGAGATGGCAAACTCGAAACAAAATCCTATATCAACCTGTCTGACCAGCATGGCACAATAAGGTCAGTTTCCCTCCTATTATGGAGGAGATATGTGTTTAAAGAGTTTTATTTCTCATACAAACTTATAGTTCACTTATAATGAGATACAATACTAATGCTAGGTACAATATTATAATTCGTAATTCCGCCACCGGTACATTTCTACCGGTGGTCGGCCCAATGACGAAGGCGAGGTGGTTTTCGGATGGGTTGCGGGAGTTGCGTGCTTAAGCCTCTCTGTTGCCCCGGACGGAGTGGTGCGGAGGCGCGCCGACAGCAGCCCACCCACAAAAAAAAAAAAAAAAAAAAAAAACAACCGGTACATTTCTGAAATTACATTAAAATATAACATGCTTCTACGCTTACATGTTTTTATATATTCCTTTAATGTTTTCTTGTACTTAAACATATCATCACTCACTGTTTGATTCTGTTAGGCAATTGGTTGTACAGCTGTGTTCCCTCGAATAGTAATGTCCTCACACCATAGTTAGTTCGAGGGTGAATTAACTGCAACTTATTTCTATTTCCAAAGTTAATAAAATTGGAGTGTCTGTTTGTAATGTCAAAATAATAGGCTTTTTTCATGCTCACGCGGTTATTTGCACGACACCTATGCCTAAAATAGCAATTAATAAATTTTTGTCTGTCTATCTGTTTGTTCCGGGTAATCTTCAAAACGGCTGGACCGATTTCAAAAATTCTTTCACCAATGGAAAGCTATAATATCAGGGCGTAAACTAGGCTATATTTTATCCCGGTATTCCCACGGGAACGGGAACTACGCGGGTAAAACGACTATAACCTATATCCGAAGCGAAGCGAGGGCGGGTTGCTAGTATACTATATAATGATATCGCCTTTAGATTACATATTCGCTTCTTCCACAATGGGAGAGAAATTGCGCAACTCTTTAATAAATATATAATTTAACAATTTTAATATAAAAGGTCATAGTTTTTAACCCCCGACGCAAAAAGCGAGGTGTAATAAGTTTGACGTCAATGTCTGTCTATCTATGTGTGTGTGTTTATCTATGGCATTGTAGCTCTCAAACGGATAAACCGATTTCGATGCGATTTTTTTTATTTGAAAGTCAGTTTCCTTACGGTGGTTCTTAGCTATGTTTGGTTAATATCGGTAGAGCAGTATAAGATTATCAGCTCTTTTCTAAAATGATGTAATGGCGTATGATTACCCGATTAAATGCTTCACGCGTCCCAATATAATCGTCAAATAACAATTGATAGTTCCTGTTGAAGATAACGTAATACCTTTTTTTATTTTAGTTTGTGTCGGGAGTTATTCAAAATTTAAAATTTTACTAATAAATAGCAAATAATTATGTAGCAGAAGAAAAACAAGAAAATGTATTAGAAATTTGTCTAAGAATATTATACGTTTTTCTATGATATAGTAAAACGTATACGGTAGCTACGTGGCACGGATCGCTCCCTTCCTTCCAATGTAGTTGAGGGGAGTGATGGCTGCTCTAGTAGTTAACTCGTGATCAGGTGCTCCTTGCGGATCTGGTCCAGCCAAATTTTCATTATTTTTCTTTCATTGTACAAAATTTTGAAAACTTATACATATATACAATTTCGAAGAGTATCATATTGGAGCTAATACCATATGTTGTACGAAGTATATACTTTTATATATATTTATTAAAATATTTAAAATAAATATGATAGCCCGCTGTGTTTCTTGCCGGATTTTCTCAGCTTGTAGCCGATTCGGTGGTCGATTATTAGATTGTTTCTAACAATGTGTAAATTTGACAATATGTAAATGCCCTTAAGGGGCTAATCTCATTCCTAAAAAGGGTTGACATCATCTTAGCCCACATAAATTCCACTGCCGGACTCGGGTTTCCCTCCCAATGGGGGAAATCTGATCTACTATACCACGCTAGTCAGACATGTTAGCATAGGGTTTTATATGGCACGAGTAAGAGATGGTGAATTTTATTCTTACTCCGTCAAAACTCGGAAAGAGATTGACATCAGTCAAAATTATTTGCAGTATATATGATAGCAATACGATAGCGTGATACGTGATTTAAGCGTAAGGAACATCGTTCCTGAGGGAAGTCCCCCAACCGCATAATATTTTTTTAGTAAATAAAGTTAGCTACTATCACTATAAAAACTCCAATGGCAACTATTATTAGTTATACATATATACTCTACCATCATATTTCAATGTAGGGAACATGGCCACACCTTGATTTCTCGTTATTAAAGGGGTTGGTATTTTGACAAATTACGGGGCAGCGACCAGCCGTACATAGGTACACACTATGGATTGACCAAATAATAATGAATATATTAAAAAATTTCCATGTGGTGACGGAGTAAGAATACAATTCACTACCCTCTTGCCCGTGATTCTCATAAAAGACAACTAAAAGATTAAATTTTCATATAACTTCTATGCAAGAGAAGGAAAACTTGAAATGAAATCCTATACTAACAGAACGACGAAGTACTTGGGCCTGGTGCTCGACGGGCATTTCTGGTTCCGGGAGCATCTCCATCGACTTGTTCCCCGGCTTGTCGGCGCGGCGTCCGCCCTTTCGCGGCTGATGCCGAATGTGGGCGGACCCAGCGCTACGTGCCGACAGCTGTACGTGGGGGTGATCCGATCGATGGCCCTGTACGGCGCACCGGTGTGGGCGGGGTCCCTGACCGTCCGTCTTAGGGCCCTCCTGTGGCGACCACAGAGGGTCATGGCGATCAGGGCCATACGGGGTTACCGCACGGTGGCGACGGAGGCAGCATGCCTCCTGGCCGGAACTCCCCCGTGGGACCTGGAGGCGGAGATGCTCGCCGAAATTTATCGGCGGGTGTCGGAGACGCGCGCCCGCGGCGGCATGGTCTCCATCAAAGAGATCACCGCCTGGCGGGTCGACGCCCGCCGAGAAGTCATTGCCCGTTGGGCAGTCCGGCTGGAGAGTCCTCGGTACGGTGTCAGGACCGTCGAGGCCCTCCGGCCGGTGCTGATGGAGTGGTTAAAGCGGACGCACGGGGTGCTTTCCTTCCGACTAGTGCAGGTGCTGACGGGGCACGGTTGCTTCGGGAAGTACCTGCACAAGATTGTCAGGAGGGAGAACACACCGTCCTGCCACCACTGCAGTTGCAACGAGGACACGGCGCAGCACACGCTCGAGGAGTGTGCTGCATGGGAGGGGGATCGCTGTGAACTCGTCGCAATTATCGGTACCGACCTGGCGCTGCCGACCATCGCCAGGGAGATACTCGTCAGCGTCAGGAACTGGGACGCGGTCGCCGCCTTCTGTGAGGCCGTAATCTCACGGAAGGAGACGGCGGATCGTGTGCGAGTAGAGCTCCTATTCGGCGACACGTTCCGCCGCCGGTGACTCGGGCGGCGCAGGCGCGAATATCTGCGCCTAATGCCGCCCTAGCCGAGGCCGCGGGTGATCGGACCGGGGAATTGTCCGTCACCCGCAGAGACGCTGACCGCGCGACGGCGACCGACGTCCCAGGACGTCGAGAGGTGAGGTTACTCGAAAGGGTATTCCGTTGGGCCGACTACTGACGACAAGTCACATCTGCTCCGGTGGTCGGCCCAACAACGAGGTGACGTGGGTACGGGTGGGTTATGTTTCCGCGCGCCGTCCTTTCATCGCCCCGGACGGACTGGACCGCACGTGCGCTTACCATAGCCCACCCATAAAAAAAAAAATACTAACAGAACGACATTACACCAGGTTCAAATTAAATTATTATTTTCTTTTTTCTATTAGTTTTTCAAAAGATACCCTGCGCTAAGAAAATAATCCTTGTATTACGGTGGGACTTTACAAACATATAATGAATGGACACAAATTATATCTAGACATCATCATCATCGCGGCCGACATACGTCCCACTGTTGGGCTCGGGCCTCCTCAACAGGAAAGGGAAATTTACCATGCTGGTCAGACATGTTGGTATAGGGCTTCATTTCGAGTCTTGATTCTCTTGCAGAGATGTTATGTGCATATTATATCCTTTAGTCGTCTTTTACGACATCCAAGGGCAAGATAGGGAGCAGTAGCTATACAGAATTTACCTCCCTACAAGTGGATATTTTAATAATCATCTCATTTGCTTCTTGATTGCACAGATGGCATAGTGGTTAAGATACTGACTTGCCAATGTCATAGATTCGAATCATATGCAGGACAACACTTTATGCGTTCCATAAATTGTTGTTCTATATCTGAAGATCCATGTGGTGACGGAGTAAGAATACAATTCACTACCCCCTTTTATGCCCGTGGATGTCGTAAAAACTATAATATATATATATATTTATTCACGCTGTTTTTTTTTTTTTTTTGGAGGGTGGGTTGCGGTCGGCGCAATCCTCGCACCACTCCGTCCGGGGCGACAGAGGGGCGTAAGCACGCACACCCGCAACCCACCCGTAACACCACGTCGCCTTGGTCGTTGGAGCAGAGTTACTTGTCGTCAGTGGTCGGCAGGACGGAATACCCCCTGAAAAGTAACTTCCCATAGACCGACGTCTCCCCCTCAGGGGGGATGTCGGTCTTTCCTCACGCGGTCGGCCTATCGGCGGGTAACGGAGTAATTCCCTGATCCAGTTACCCGTGGCCTCGGCTAGGGCGGCATCAGAGTAATCGCGCCTGCGCCGCCCCAGTCGCCGGCGGCGGCTCGCGTCGTCGAAGAGACGCCTCGCGCAAGTGCCCCGCCTGCTGCTTCCGCGAGACTACTGCCCCGCAGAAGGCTGCGTTTATTCACGCTGTGGAAATGTATTTACGCACTATCCCCCACCCGTGATAGACAATGAATTTCGCTATTTAGCCACGCCATTCCTACGATTGGTCGGTCAATCATACCATTGACACCGCCATATTATTATTGAAATAAAAATGTTCCATAAAAATTTACAAGCTAGCCGTAATCCAGTTACTTCTAAGACGTAGATAATTATTGTAAACAGAAATATAATTATCGAAGTATACTTTAATGTGAAGGGCTAGGGGCGTGGGTGTTTTCTTCCATGTAACTCCAGGAGTTTTGAGATCGTGGCGATTTTCCAATGTGTTCGACACGAAATCGTATTTATCTCGCCTTAAGTCGAGCCTTTTAACGTGACTGAGTAAGAATACAATTCATCTTTTCAACTTTTGGACAGAATTGTATAAAGGGAGAATTTTCATGTCATTATGATTTCTGATGTTTACGCGAGTATTATACATTTTAAATAAAACTACTTTACGGATTTTATCGCGTTTGTATTTGATTTTTGATTACCCGACGTTTCGAACACTTTACAGCGTTCATGATCACGGGTGGACTAAGATGTCTCACGTCCAACAAGTCATCGTTACTGCAGAAAATTTTATAATTGATTTTATAATTTCATAATTATTTTATAATTTCATGTCATTGTGAGAAAAGCTTGACTCCAGCAGTGCGAACCTATATATCCTAGCGTAAGTGCGTACCTACATATATATCAACTGAAGTGATAGACAAGCCAGTAAGTTGCTGAAAAATCGACTAAGGGATATGCAGATAGAATCTATGTAAAAGAAGAAAAACTCGAAATAAATACAAACTGTCTGTTATCCGTGTGTTGACAGAGTAAGACACAATTCACTACCCCTTCACTTGCCCGTGGGTGTTGTAAAAGACGACTATGGGATATAATGTGCATATAAAATCAATGCAAGAGAAGGAAAACACGAAAAAAACCTCTATACCAACACGTCTGACCAGCGCGGTCTAGTAGATAAATAGCTCTCTTATTTTGGAGGAGAAACTTCCTAGATGATGATGATGATCTTGAATGATACAGCCAACGTATTTTATATAGGTTTTATTACATATATCTTAATGTCGGAACAATTGGAAAACACACAAACATTGCCTGCGGCTCGCTTCAGTATAATTACGGACCGTTTCGGGGAACACCGCCGGTTTATTGCCGGCTACTGTGATTAGATGTTGCACTGATAACTTTGGGAACGAAACCGAAATGTTCTTTGTTCTTCCATTTTATTGTATGCAATAGATGCTTGAAACGTCGTCCAAGGTTAAGTAGTTGATGGGCTTGTAAGAAGGAATACATGCGATGTTATTTTTTAGTTAATGACTTCAGTACTCAGACATTTAACTACGCTCTGTGTAGAATATTATAGAACATAGTTAAATATATATGTTATAAACCGTTTCAGAAGTCAAAAATATGAACTATTATTTAAATTTTAACTATACTCTGTATGGAACATCACAGAGTAATATAAATCCTTTCAAAAGTCAAAAACTTGCAATGTTATTTAGGTTAATGATTTGAGTGATCTGAGGTTTAACTACGCCCTGTGTGTCACAGAATGATATAAAGCATATCCTATATCAACATGCATTTAATTTAAGCTCATGATTTCAAGCACAGAGTTATGTACCTAAACAGTTTCGGCAGTAATAAACATAAATTTTTATTTAAGTTAGCAGCACTGAATAGCAATAGTTGCTAATATATTTCACTATACTCGGTGTAGAATTTCACAGAGTAATACAACCCGTTTCAAAAGACAAAAACTTAAAATTTTATTTGCTAATGATTTCAGTGATCAAACATTTAGTTGCACCCTCCTTCGAATATCACAAAATAATATAAACCATTTCCATTGCCAAAAACGTATTTATTTATTTATTTTATTTAAAATAATGACTTCAGTAATTAATTACATCCTGTATGCAATCCTTCATCCACCAGCCCATAGATGTCCACTGTTGGACATAGGCCTCCCCACGAAAATGCCACTCAGAGCGGTCTTCTGCCAATTGTATCCAACGGTTACCTGCAACTTTCAAGATATCATCAGTCCACCTAGTAGGGGGTCGTCCTACACTGCGTCGTCCGATTCGTGGTCGCCAACCGAGAACCTTTCTTCCCTGGCGGTTATCGATTCGGCGAGCGATGTGGCTTGCGTATTACGATTTTAGCGTACCTACTAATTCTGTAGGCTATATCAATTACACTCATTCTTTCCAGGCTTTCCGTATGCCGAATTTTGTCATATAAAGAAATACCGAGCATAGCCCTCTCCATAATACGTTAAGCTACTTTGAGCATTGAGCAAGTTGTATTTCACTAATAACTAATATATAAAGTACTAAGTGTAAATGCCTATTAGACATTGTCATCATAATTATAATTATTTGACATTTCGGATTGACCAGAGATTTTAACCGTACCTAAGCAAAAGTGTATAAGCGCGCGCATGTGTGCGTGTGTGTATGTAGCGATTGCATTGTAGTGTGCGTAATGTCTCTTTTAATGAATTTAATGTATTTCTAATCCATTATTATATGAAATTTCAGTGTTATGCACTTCTCCTCATTATATAGTTCAACTGTGCCAAATTTCATACTTGTTAGAGACCACGTTTCAGTTTGTATACAATATCACAGAGTTATTACTCTGTTTCAGATATAGTATTACTCTATGCAGAAGTCAAAAACTTAATCTCCATAGATTAGTTATATCATTGAAAAATCTAAACTATTAATAGTGGCCTGTCAAGCATGAAAAAGTAAGAATGATGGTAATAATAATGGTCAACTATCTTTCACGTGAATGTCGTGAAAATTTGAGTAAGGGATGAAATCAGTTAAACTCATTACGAGTGAAAAAATACTTGATTTATGTAGGCCAAAAAAATTGCTCTAAGTATGTATAATTGAAGAGATTGCGTCAAATCCGGTAATTAGTATAAGACCAAGCAATTCGAGTCGAGTTACGCCAAAATCTCAGCCACGGCCATAAAAAAATCGCCAATCCTTTAAGGACAAACTATTGAAATTATTATGATCTGATATTTCCGTGTGATGACGGAGTAAGAATACAATTCACCACTCCCTATCTTGCCCGTGGATGTCGTACAAGACGACTAAGGGATATCATATGCACATAACATCTGTATAAGAGAAGGAAAACTCGAAATGAAAACCTATACCAACATGTCTGACCAGCATGGTATAGTAGGTCTAATTCCCGTCCATTGTGGAGGAGGCCCGAGCCCAACAGTGGGACGTATGTGGGCTTCAATGATATTTACAATAGTATTACACATTATAAATAGCATTATTTTTACGGATTTTATATCGTTTGTATTTGATTTTTGATTGCCCAACGTTTCGAACACATTTTAGCTTTCATGGTCACGGGCGGACTAAAATGTTTCACGTCCAACAAGTTATAGTTATTATAGAGATCTACCCGCTACAGAAATCAGTTATTAAATTAATTATTTATATTTAAATTCATCATCGTCATTTTAACTCATAGGTCCCCTGTTGGGCTCGAGCCTCCTCCATAATAGAAGGGTAATTTATCTACTACACCAGGTTAGCCAGACGTGTAAACGTTATAAGCATATTTAATCCCTTAGTCGTCTTTTACGATACTCATAGGCAAGAGATGGAGTACCACCCGAAAAATTATATTTAAAAATATTGAAATTATTTATATTATTGCTTTGTTATCAGTCTTTGAGAAGTGTACAAAGATACAAATTAACCCGAAGTTTACAAATGGGTATACCACGTTTAAATTCCTTTACATAATTAACCAAGTTAGTATAAGCATATTAAAAAAAAAAATAATAATAACATTCATGCCGTGTGATGACGGAATAAGAATATAATTAACCACTCCCTATCTTGCCAGTGGATGTTGTAAATGACGACATCTCGGCTCATATACGTCCCACTGCTGGGCTCGGGCCTCCTCCACAATAGGTGGGAAATTAATCTTATTATATCATGCTGGTCAGACAGGTTGATATAGGGTTTCGTTCCGGGTTTGCCTTATATCCCTTAGTCATCTTTTACGACATCCACGGGCATGATAGGGAGTGGAGTATTGTTTTCTTATTTCGTCACCACACAGAGAAATTAATATAACACATTAAAATATATTCTTTTAATAGCTTTAATAGCTTAATGTTAAATGTGTTATACATTTCATCATTTCAGCCTATTGCCGTCCACTGCTGGACGTAGGCCTCCCTCATGTTGCGCCACAATGTGCGGTCCTGTGCCGCCTGCATCCAACGACGCCCAGCAACTTTCACTAGGTCGTCGGTCCACCTAGTTTTATACATTTAACATTAAGCTATTGAATATAATACAAGACCACATGACATTTTACTTACCCGCCAAAAGTCCTAATCAATTTATGAAGGAAATTGCATTTTGACACTGGCAACACTAGATCAGTACTAATATACAACTATAGAAGTACTATATAGTACTAATACTAATATAGTAGCCGATTGCTAATAGAAAAAAAACGAGTCGTCGCTCATGACGACTGTCAGATGTGAAACATCGAAATTATTTTGTACAAGTGGGTATATATGCATAAAAGAATAAACTATAACAGGAACTAAAATTGCATAAAATATTAATAAAATATTACGACTTTTTTTCCATAAAATGATGATTTTTATTCAATGAACATTTATTTTCATTAGTAGTAATTTGTATGTGTTTAGGTTATTAATTTATTATGAACTCACAAGATGGCGTTGTACAAAATTCTAAAACGGGTTATGGTTTCGTTACACAAATGTACATATCCAAACGTGGCGTTAACGCCACGCCAACGATCAGGTTTACTCTCGCTTATAGATGTTTCACATCGAAAACAATCTTTTATTACCATTCTTAACATTATCAAGAATGCACCATTAAAACTTATTATAAAGTCTTCAGTTTCAGGTATAATGGTTTTCAGCTTTCACTGAAAACCATTATTTCAGCCCATCTACGTCACAATGTGAGACCTGAACCTCTTCCACAATAGGAGGGAAATTGAGCTACTACTATTGCTATAGGGTTTTATTTCGAATTATTCTTCCCTTACATAGATTTTATAAGCATATTTAATCCCTTATTCGTCTTTTACGACACCCACGGTCAAGAGTGGTACCCCCTTGTAGTGAATTGTATTTTTTACTCTGTCCCCACACGAAAAAAAAACCAACACCACCATTCTTTTCTGGTACACAAAATAATAGCATTCTATAAGTAAAAGTTCGTAAAGTTCCGTGTGGTGGCGGATTAAGAATACAATTCACCACTCCCTATCTTGCCCGTGGATCGACATCCACTAAAGATGACTAAGGGATATAATATGCATATAACATCAATGCAAAAGAAGGGAAACTCGAAACAAAACCTGTGTGACCAGCGTAGCATAGTAAAGTCAATTTCCCTCCTAGTGTGGAGAAGACTCGAGCCTAGCAGTGGGACGTACATGAGCCGAAATGAATAAGTAAATAATTCAGGCAAAAGAAGTTTCTGGCAACTAAAATCTTATAAAATGACTCTTTAAAAAATAAAAAAAATTCCTAGACATACGGGTGTTCGGGCATCATCTTATTCAAGATAATATTACGCTTTAGGCAAGGACTTACATTAATTTTCTTTATTCTTGTATCCATGGCTCACGATATCAAAAATCTTAACGTTGAGAAAAAAAAACATTAAAAAACCACGCCGTCGGAAGCCATGAGAGGCCCCAATTTAATACCTTTCGTACATAACCGATAGATTAATTCGATAAATGTACGTTATAACGTATAATTATGAATTTTATTCACCATGGCCATACTTCATGGGTTTTATTTTCATCCAAAAAATTAGAAACTTGTGTTTTCAAGATTTATTGGCGGGAAAAAGAATGCGTGCGTCATGTTTTCAAATTTATAAAAAAAAAGATAAATTAAGTAGGCACAGACCATAGAATTTTTTTTTTTCATGATAAGATTATAGAGAAGTTTGGGTTCTTTTTGACGGGGTTTTGTCAAAAAGTCTTGTTATTACATACTATTAAAATAAATAAGAAAATGTAAATTAAAATATTCACAAAATGAAATACAAAACAAAGACGAAATAATATTGATGATTAAAATAATCGCAGTATATAATAATCTAACAATCATAATTCCAGGTCTTAGTGTCCAAAAGGCAACAGCTTATCATATGCTGTATAAAATTGTAACGCTGATTGTTAGCCTTAGATTAGTTACAGGTCACAAGAAATGACAAAAAACCCGGCTAAGTGCGTGTCGGATTCGCACACAAAGGGTTCCGTACCATTATCCATAAAAAGGGCCAAAAATCTCTTTTATTGTATGGGAGTCCCCCTTAAATATTTATTTTATTTTGTTTTTAGTATTTGTTGTTGTAGCGGCAACAGAAATACTTAATTTGTAAAAAATTCAACTGTCTATCGCGGTTCTTGAGATACAGCCTTATGACAGACAGACAGACAGACAGACAGCGAAGTCTTAGTAATAGGGTCCCGTTTTTAGCCTTTGGGTACGGAATCCTAAAACGAAAGATAGAAATCTTTATTTCATTAACAGATTCAAGTTATTCAAAATTGTAAATAGTCATAACAATTATAACATAATTTCAATCAAACTAACACTGTATGTAATTATCAGCTTAAAAGTTCTGGAATTATCAGAACACAGAGTACTAAGTAGCATACACTCAAGTTGTTCAATAAAAAAAAAATATGAAGATTAATGTCGTAATTATATTTTTACATTAAATAAAAGCATATAATACTACGTACGCGTCATAATACCTACGATATGCCTACCATAAATAGCAAATACATCATTCTGTCATCACTTATAAATGTAATTCATGTTATTTAACCGCTTATAATTAAATTAAACAACAGTTATTTTAATAAATATTGGAGCACAGTACCGATATTGTTAAAAGTCGCTAAAATATATTATTTATGTATTCGGTAGCTGCAGTAATTACAAATTTTGAAAATTATTATAATTTCGACTTAAAGAAAATAACGTACCGACATCACAGAGTGCTGGACCGGTAGGGATAGGAAAACAGGCGCTTAAATTATAAATATATACATTGAATCCTACCACACGTTCCCACCATTGTAAATCCTACAAGCCAAGGTCCACGATTATCTCCATAGATCACACTGAGGTTTGACCCTCAGGCAGTCCCGGGAAATGATTTTAACTGTCGTGGGCCCCACAACAAATTTAATTATAAAAGTTAAACAGGAGATTGATTCTACTTCCCTCCTGTGCAATGCGGGAGATGTGAAGCAAAATTGACTAGTTAGTTAATAAATAAAAGAATAAAGCAACGATAAGCGCAGCCGCACAGCACCAGGGATATGGAAAAATTTGACGGGACCTATATGTAAGCCTTAAGATTGATTGCTATAGTAGGTATGGCAGAAACGCCTAAACGCACAGAAATCTCCTCGAGTTGCTATAAGGTTCGTATAGTATACTACTCCAGAGGTGACTTGCAAACTGTTTAACATATGATCCAGCTCGTCAGAGATAGTACTCCCCGAGAATGTGGTGTGGTTCATACTATGAGTCAAATGTAGACCATTGACATAATAGTGAGAATACGAGATTAAAAGAGAATAATTTACTTTTGAAATTGCCATGGCCAGTTAGAAATTGGGCCACACTACGGTAAACTTCGGGCCACACTTTCTCCATGGGCCCGCTTATACATGGGAAAAATAGATAGAGATAACGGCCTTTTGGTGTTTGATCCCATATCTTCTGCTATTCGGTTCGAAGGTCTGCGTAAACAATGGGTTGTTGCGCAATTAATCTAATGATTTTATTACGACAGCGCGGTAGAAAGAAATTTGTGCTCACAGTTTCTCTGGTGGTGTAATATATTGAAGCCCGTCTCTGAAGCTCCAAGTCAACCGAAAGTTTATTTGCGAGTACTAGGCTAGGCTTCGATACTAACTGTTCTGTAGGCTTCAGATAAGAATATTAAAGCTAACTGGCTTTGTAATAAGTTAAGGCGTGCTGCCCCTATGGAAACTATCAGCTCAGGCACCTGCAGCGTAATCAATATACCCCAAATATGTAACCATATACCTAACTATATAGTTTTAAACCTAATTATATAGTTTTAAACGTATTAAAACAACCGGTAAAACGGTGGACGTTGATATAGTACAGTAAGCGTATAGAAATTTCTCTTCGCTTTTTCACCTACAGTTTTAATATGCTCGATAAATGCAAAATATTGTTCTAAGATAAGTCCGAGATAACAAATTAATTATTTCCTTTTGACTCTAGTTTCATTAAATTTTAAACCTTATCCCTTTCCTTTTCTTGCATAGATGCTATCTGCATATTATATCCCCTAGTCGACTTTTATGAAACCACAGATAAGAAAGAGGGTGGTGAGCTATATAGATACCTTAGAATAATAACGTATAGAAGGTAAGTTCACGCACAAAAAGTGAGGCATTTCAATTGGAGCCTAATGGAGCTTACGCTGGAAGCGTTCCGTAAGTCATTACTGCACGTACGTACGCAACTCTTAAAAAATAAATAAGTAAATATGACGGTTTGTGCATTCAAATGGTGTCACAACACATTTGAAAAACTTAAATTTTTAACATTACTTTTAAAAGTATTTCGACGATTTATGTTAATAAAAACAAAATTTGATTACATAATTTGTATAGTGGTGTACGTGTGTAATCGTCTGCGCGCCATTAGTATTTTAGATTCAAATTTAGAAAGTTCGAAGTACTGACACTATCCTTCTATACGTTATTATTCTAAGATAGATACCCTTTTTGGGTAGATAATGGTCTGAACACACCTCACCATTGGGTGAGATGTGTACAAAAGAGCTATGTGCGGTCCCATAAGCTACATTATTTCCTCCTCGTCAACGGCAACTAGTACTGATTCCTTGACCTCGGGGACAATATATAGATTAATTAAGATAATAAGATGACTTAATAGCTCGTTAGGTTAATGTTTCATCTTTCTTTTTTGCTTTACGCCCATATAAGCCAGGAATGGAAAGAAATTTAGTTTTACTACAAGCCGAAAGCATTGGTAAAAGGTTTTATTTGGAGATTTGTCATCTGCTTACGTTTCTAAATGATTTTATATGATACACACGAGAAAGGGGTGATGTCGTATAATATTCTTCCACGATTATCATATAGAATGGTATAGTTAAAAAAATATATATTAGACTAACAACCCGCCCTCGCTTCGCTTCAGTTTCAGTCGCCTTACCCGCGTAGTTCCTGTTCCTGTGGCAATACCGGAATAGAATATAGCCTATGTTACTCCCTGATACAATAGCTTTCCAATGGTGAAAGAATTTTTGAAATCGGTTCTGTGGTTTAAGCGTAAAAACGTAACAAACAAACAAACTAATTTACTTTCGCATTTATAATATTAGTAAGGATAATGATTTATGTTGTTTACTTGTATTATAAATGAAACTATTTTACTGATTTTATCGTGTTTATATTTTATTTTTCAATGCCCAATGTTTCGAACATTTTTCATGCTGAAAAGGACCATGTCCGCCGTTAAAAATTGTTTTATTTCTAAAATAATATTAGAATTAAAAATAAACTTTTATGCAATCTATACACAGTTTGTCGACAGCCCGCGGCCATTTTGTGAACGTTATTTTTTTTATATAAAAAAATACACCATCGACGGTCTGCTTAGAGCCAAGATTTTTTATTCGCTCTATTTTTACACGAAATCTTTTTCGTTCTCCGAAATAAGATTAAATAAACTTAACAATACTTAAAAACTAGCTTCCTGTAATTTTATTTAGGTATACAACTTGCTCAAGGTCAAAAAGTTTAGTTGAAATAAATATATATGACTATATTACATTTATTCTAACATAAGTAATATATACCTACTTATAAAAAGTAATTGTAGTGTTGACCGAAAAATTAAAATAACATATGGTGTAATCTTTTCAATTACTTGATAATATTGAATTCTATTTGTTGTATCAAAATAATAGGTTTTTGCATACTCACTCGATATGCAAAAACGTATTATTTTGATATAATACCTATGCCTCGATACCTATGCCTAAAAACACTTTTATTTTTTTTTTGTCTGTCTTTGTGTTTATGCCGGGTAACCTTCCAAACGACTGGACCGATTTTAATAATATTTAACTACCAGGTGCCCGTCTATATAAGGAGTAACTGAGGCTATTTTTCCAAAAATTTTCCCGGTTTGAAAATCGATACAAAGCCTCATGGACTGTAGTCGTATATCGTAATATTTTAGAAGATAATGCAGATTTAAAATACAAGGCGACGGAAACCGAGGCGAAGCGATGGCGGATTGCTAGTGTAAAGTGATATGGAGGGCATTTTATATAATTTGAAAAATGATAGCGAATCTAAATTAACAATACTTGTTCTGTCTAAATTACCTAATCTTTAGTTGCGTAGCCATCGCTACTAAAGACAAATAATTGATAAACTGATAGAAAATTACTTAAACCTAAGCAAAATCACTTGAAAGATACAGTTAATCTGCTGACAACAATAACTTGTTTTCGGAGCTGAATATCAAGATTAAAAAAAGGAGCGGGCAAACCTAATTTTATCATCATTATCGTGACTCATGTGTCCCACTGCTGGGCTCGAGCTCCCTTCACAGTGGGTCTAGAATTGACCTTCTATACCGCGCTGGTCAAGGATTGGTTTCATTCCGAGTTTGCCTTCATAGATGTTATCTGTATCACTGAACGCTGGTGGCGCTTATTTGAACAGAACAACGTCTGTTGGGTCTGGGTATATCTTTAAACGAGCAATTCTTGTATATATATATATATATATATATATATATATATATATATATATATATATATATATAAATATATATATATATATAAATATATATATATATATTCAGGATCTCGAAAACGGCTCCAAAGATTTTGTTGAAACTTGGCATACTAGAGATTTCGGGTCCAAAAAATCGATCTAGCTAGGATTTATTTATAGAAAATGTTGTTTTGTCCGTGTTTTTAGCAAATCAAACAATGATATTAAATTTTAAAAGAATATGAATTCAAATTTCGTTGTCAACGTCATGAGTTACGATAGCTCAGATGGGAAGTTGACATTATTATTCTCTTTTTGTAATTTTTTATATATTTTTCATTATTTATTTTTTATTAATATATATCTAAATAAATGCGATAAAAATATTCCGAGCGAAGCTCGGTCAACCAGATATTATATATATATATATATATATATATATATATATATATATATATATACGTATATATATATATATACGTATATATATACATATACATATATATATATATATATATCCAATTGGGGATCTAAACCATCCTCCTTGAACATACACAAAAAATTTCGTCAACATCCGTCCAGCCGTTTAGGAGGAGTTCAGTGATTGATATACACACGTAAACAAGAAATTTATATATAAGATATATCTTGGTCGTCTGCTATTTGCTCGTTTGCCACTAAAAAGAATTCATTCCTCATCATTCATCACAAGCTCCCGTCCATCCTACTGCTGAGCTAAAGCTTCCTCCAAAATGAAAAGGAAATTGACCTCCTACCACGCCGATTCGGCGAGTTGGTATAGGGTTTTATTTTGAGCTTTCCTTCTTTTCCACAGTTGTTATCTATAGCTACACCAATAAATAAAATTGTAGTGTCTGTTTGTAATGTCAAAATAATAGGCATTTTTCATGCTCACACGGTTATTTGCACTATACATATGCCTAAAAATCACTTTATATTTTATTGTCTGTCTGTCTGTTTGTTCCGGGTAATCTTCAAAACGGCGGGACCGATTTAAAAAATTCTTTCACCAACAAAAAGCTATAATATTAGGGAGTAAACTGGGCTATATTTTATCCCAGTATTCCCACGGGAACGGGAACTACGGGGATAAGGCGACAGAAACCGAAGCGAAGCGAGGGCGGGTTGCTAGTATGCATAATATAAACAACCACTAAATTTGTTGTTCTTACTGCCATATTTCATCATCATCATTGCAGCCCACATACGTCCCACTGTTGGACTCGGGCCGCTCCACAATGGGAAGGAATTTAAGCTACTATAACGTGCTGATCAAATATGTTGGTATAGGCTTTCATTTCGAGTTTTCTTTCTCTTGCACAGATCTTACGTGTATATTATATCCCTTAGTCGTCTTTTACGACATCCAGGGGCGAAATAGAGAGTGGTTAATTGTATTCTTAATCCGTCCCCACACGAACACCATTTTTTTTCTTGTTATTTATGTTTTTATTAAATAATCTAAGATGAATCAGTGTTTATATCTTAGCTGTCACCTCGACCTTAATTTAGTAAGGATCAAAAGTCCCTTCAGGCATAAAATTACAAAGTCCGATCGTCCGATTATGCACTTATTAATATGTCCAAAATAAAAATTATGGAAACGGTGCATCAATTAAAATGCTTATTGAAAAAACTATAGAGATGTCTCTATAAAAAGAATACATGTAAAATAATTAATTTATATTCAAAAACATGCTGAATCTTATCTACGGTGCCGAATGCTGGCCTATAAAAAAATCTCATACTACAAGAATGCAGACGGCTGAAATGAGAATGCTAAGATGGCCGGGAGGTGTGGAGGTATGTACATGACAGAATTAGGAATGAACATGTCCGTGGCAGTTCTAAAGTCTGCCCAATCGTAGACAAACTTACCAAAATACGTGTCAGGTGGTATGGCTATGTAATGAGAAGACCCGAAGAGGACATGTCCAGAAAAGTCCTACATATGACTACGGGACCAAAAAAGCGTGGTAGACCCCTTCTAACTTGGATGTCCGTAATAAACAATGATATAGAGACAGCCCAACTAAGTGATTCGACGACTCAGAACCGAAAAGTCTGGCGAAAAATGACGAGGAGAGCTGACCCCAGATAAAATGGGATAAGGCTAGGCAAAGAGAGATAGAGAGAGTAAAGTATCTATTTTATCCCCGAATGGTGATAGGTTACGAATACCATATGTCATCACCGCCTTCCGTCAAATCTAACGATTGTCACAAGGTATTGTGACAATCGTTAGATTTGACGGAGAGATGATCAGTAATAAGCAGCATTCTTCTAGGAATGATATCACTTATCAAAAATGTGGACGGCCCAATGGGTGAATACATCAAAATCTTTTTGGTAACTATTATATTATAACAATTTATTATTTAAACTAAAACGGCAAGAAAATCAGAGAGCGTGATACTAAATGATTATTGATTTTAAAAAGCGGATTACTTAAAGAGTAATAGAATTACACTGTTGACAGTTATCTGTCTACAGCCGCGAACCGGTCCGTCCGGTGTAGAACCACACTGAGCAGAAAATCGACGTCCGAGTAGTACCAATTTGTTACTGCGCTTCGTTCGGTGAGCGAGAGAGCCGGGTGGTGGGTTTTAGTGATTTCTTTCGGTATCACCGAAGCTCATTGCACGCATACACACTCACTTCACTTTCTGCGCAGTAGGCAGCGCAAGGTCAATGAGCGGCAGCAACATTTACCATCAGAAGTACTATTTGCACAATGTCCACCGTTCGCCATTAAAAAAAAATAACTGACTAAAGATAGAGTCATTTTACTTTCATACTGGCAATAACTTTGTATCAAAAATGTGGATCAAAATTTAATAACTAATTCTATAGCGGTTAGATATTATCTTAAATATTTATAATCTTAAGTTCTTTCGTAACCATGAACGCTGAAGTGTCCTAAACTTCAGTAAATCAAAAATCAAAAGCAAACACGATAAAAGCTCTAAAAATAGTTTTATTAAAAAAATGTAGAACTATTACGACTCCATTCCATTTTCCTAATCCATCACAGATCAATCAGGGTTACCAATAAATCTACCAAATCTACCACAAAACATGTTATTATATATCATAATGGGCAGTACGCGATAATTAAACTATTGATCCTTTATTCCTGATAACGCGAGTTTTTTTGGCAGTTACTAAGTTTTTTCTGTATCAAATACATTTGGGTTAGCATGTCATATTTTCATCGGTATATATGAAGTCCGTGTGGTGACGGAGTAAGAATACAATTCACCACCCCCTATCTTACCTGTGGGTGATCGTACGAGACGACTAAGGGATATAAAACGCATATAACATCTATGCAAGAGAAGGAAAACTCGAAATAAAACCCTATACCAACACGTCTGACCAGCATGGTATAGTAGGTCAATTACCCTTCCATTATGGAGGAGGCCCGAGCCCAACAGTGGGACGTATATGGGCTGAGATGATGATGATGATATATGAATTTAACTAACTGATTTGTGCAACTTTGTTTGCTTTACATAATAGAGACAAACGCTCGTGACTATGAACGCTGTAAAGTGTTCGAAACGTCGGGCAATCAATAATCAAATACAAACGCGATAAATTTCGTAAAGTAGTTGTATTTAAAATGTGTAATACTCGCGTAAACATTAGAAATCATTATAGAGACAATATAGTTTAAAAAGAGTGGGTCATAGGCGCTACATCATTATCATCTCGGCCCATAAACGTCCCACTACTGGGCTCGAACCTCCTCAAATTCAAATAGTTTATTGCATTCATGTGTACATTTTGGTATTACAAATATATTACAGGTCAACATGAACTCTGATAGGGCACAGCAATTTTATGAATTTAAGATTACATGGCATTATAATACCTTTGTTACCTTTAAATACCCTCATTAATTTATTGTATTACGTTACTAAAATATAATGTCAATCAATGTATGAATATAATGTTATTAATATAATGTCTCGATATAAACTAGATTAATGCAGTTGTAATTTAGTTAACAATTATATCAATGTCAATTTAATAAATAATTAAACTATTATGTCATTCTATTAAAATTATTGTAAATTATTTCATTATATGTCTACTAGCAACCCTCCCTCGCTTCGCTTCGGTTTCAGTCGCTTAAACCCGCGTAGTTCCTGTTCCCGTGGGAATACCGGGATAAAATATAGCCTATGTTACTCCCAGATATTATAGCTTTTCATTGGTGAAAGAATTTTTGAAATCGGTTCAATGGTTTAAGCGTGAAAGTGTAACAAACAAACAAACTACACAGATGGCGTAGTGGTTAAGATAGCGACCTACAGCGCCAGTGTCGGGGGTTCGAATCCCACGCGGGACAACACTTTGTGCGATCCACAAATTGTTGTTCTGAGTCTGGATGTAATTTGTGTCCGTTAATTATATGTTTGTAAAGTCCCCCGCAATACAAGGATTATTTCCTTAGTGCATGGTGTTGTCTTAAATAAATAAATAAATAAAAAAAAATAAAAAACATCCTTACTTTCGCATTTATAATATTAAGAGTGGTAGGACCACACTGTCGACAGTTATCTGTCTACAGGCGCGGGCCGGTCCGTCCGGGGCAGTACCACACTCTCGCAGAAAATCGACGTCTGAGTAGTAGCGATTTGTTACTGCGCTTCGTTCGGTGAGCGAGAGAGCCGGCAGCCCAACTTTCTGAGGGTGTTTGCGTGTGGAGGGTTTTGATATCAACGAGCCTCAATGCACGCATTCACACTCCCTTCACTTTCTTCGCGGTAGGCAGCGGCCTTGTAAAGGTCCATGAGCGGCAGCAACACTTACCATCAGGTGTACTGTTTGCTCGTTTGCCACCGTTTGCATTAAAAAAAAAAAAAAAGGATATCTTTGTGGCTTATTGTATTAAAGTATTTTAGTTTCATTAATGTCCTCAAAGAATTCTCTTAAATTATAATAGGAAGGAAATTGACCTCCACAATAGGAAGGAAATTGATCCTACTATATCATAGTGGTCATACAGGTTGGTCTTAGTTTTGTTTCGAGTTTTCTTTCTCTTTCATAGATGTTAAAAGCGTATAAGCTACATACCTTAGAATAGGGAGTGGTGAATTGAGGCCATAAGAACCATACTGGCCTAATTCAATGGATATATATATATATATCTTTTGAGTATACCATAGAAAATAAAAACAGTATAGTAATAATTATGCTGCCTCTAGTGAATATTCGTTGTATCACTTTTAGGCCACCTTGGTTATATCAAAATATTCAATTATATCTGTAAAAAATCATAAACTAAATCTATATTAATATTATAAAGCTGAAGAGATTGTTTGTTTGTTTGAACGCGCTAATCTCGGAAACCGCTGCTCCGATTTGAAAAATTATTACAGTGTTGGATAGTCCATTTATCGAGGAAGGCTATAGGCTATATTATATTTTCAAAAAAATTAGGGATCCGTACTAAAAGTCCAATAATGTAACCCAAGGTGTAAAAAAATTACCCGAAAAAATCCTTACATCGCGTGTGCTGCGAAGATTATTGACTGTAGAACAAAACAATGTACTACAGCTTTGTAGAGAATATAATTATCTACAAAAAATATCACCAGACCATATGTCTAACTATTGCAGTTATTTTAAATAAAACTACTTTACGGATTTTATCGCGTTTGTATTTGATTTTTGATTACCCGACGTTTCGAACACTTTACAGCGTTCATGATCACGGGTGGACTAAGATGTCTCACGTCCAACAAGTTATTGTTACTGCAGAAAATTTATAATTATCTACCCGATACAGAAATTAGTTATTAAATATTGACCCACATTTTGATACAAAATTTATTGCCAGTGTAAGAAGAAAATGATTCTAATTTTCGTAAGAAACGCAAGAAACGCAAAGAATAAAAGACGCAAGTACACAAAGAGCAAAATTTCAAAAATTGCCTAAACAGGTCTAAAAGCACACCTTTCTAAACTCCCATACAAACGATTCGTTATAACATTTAAAAGTCAATTTGAACTTGAATCTATACTAATATTATAAAGCGGAAGAGTTTGTTTGTTTGTTTGAACGCGCTAATCTCAGGAGCCGCTGGTCCGAATTGAAAAATTCTTTCAGTGTTGGATAGTCCATATATCGAGGAAGGCTAGGTTATATTAAATTTTTCAATTACAATTTAATATTTCAGATGTCATTCGTTAGTTGAAAAGTAATTCATATTTAATATTTCCATCTTCTTATTTTTTGCACTGTTATAATTCTGCGAGCCCGAAAATCATTCGCATTATTTCAGCTCATAGCCATCCCACTGCTGGGCTCAAACTTCAAAATGAGAGGATTTTTAAAACCTTCGACTCCACGACACCTTATCAGATGAGTCACCGATAACAAGTGTTATCAGTTGAGTCACCACTGACAACCTCTATCAGTTGATTCACCGATAACAACCGTAATGAGTTGAGTCACCGATAACAACCGTTATCAGTTTAGTCACCGATAACAACAGTTATCAGATGAGTCACTGATAACAACCGTTATAAGTTGTATCACCGATAACAACCGTTATCGGATGAGTCACCAATGACAACCGTTATCGGATGAGTCACTGATAACAACCGTTATAAGTTGAGTCATCGATGACAGCCGTTATCAGATGAGTCACTGATAACAACCGTTATAAGTTGAGTCACCGACGACAACCGTTATCAGTTGAGTCACCGATAACAACCGTTATCAGTTTAGTTACTGATAACAACCGTTATCAGATGAGTCACTGATAACAACCGTTATAAGTTGAGTCACCGATGACAACCGTTATCACTTGAGTCACCGATAACAACCGTTATCAGTTTAGTTACTGATAACAACCGTTATCAGGTGAGTCACTGATAACAACCGTTATAAGTTGAGTCACCGATGACAACCGTTATCAGTTGAGTCACCGATAACATACGTTATCAGTTTAGTTACTGATAACAACCGTTATCAGATGAGTCACTGATAACAACCGTTATAAGTTGAGTCACCGATGACAACCGTTATCAGTTGAGTCACCGATAACAACCGTTATCAGTTTAGTTACTGATAACAACCGTTATCAGATGAGTCACTGATAACAACCGTTATCAGTTGAGTCACCGATAACAACCGTTATAAGTTGAGTCACCGATGACAACCGTTATCAGTTGAGTCACCGATAACAACCGTTATCAGTTTATTTACTGATAAGAACCGTTATCAGATGAGTCACTGATAACAACCGTTATAAGTTGAGTCACCGATGACAACCGTTATCAGTTGAGTCACCGATAACAACCGTTATCAGTTTAGTTACTGATAACAACCGTTATCAGATGAGTCACTGATAACAACCGTTATAATTTGAGTCACCGATAACAACCGTTATCAGTTTAGTTACTGATAACAACCGTTATCAGATGAGTCATTGATAACAACCGTTAGAAGTTGAGTCACCTATGACAACTGTTATCAGTTTAGTTACTGACAACAACCGTTATCAGTTGAGTCACCGATAAGGGGGACAACGGGAATCAAGTGCTGAAGGTTCTCGACGTTTGGCCGCAGAAGTTTTAAAATAAATAAATAAATCCTAAAAGTCACTATACCCCCCAAAGTCACTATTCCACGCGGACGAAGTCGCGGGCACTGCTATTATTGTAATAAAATTAGTTAGGTCACTATGGTTCTCATGGCCTCAATTGTTTTATTATTCCGTCACCACACGAAAAGTAGACGGAGGCCTATGACAATGGAAACCTTCAAAAGGAATATATTTTATTTTTGTTTTTAAGCAATATTTTGCATTGATCGTTTCATCGTCGTTTCAATTCATATACGTCTTATTGTTGGGCTCGAGCCTTCTCCATAATAGGAGGGAAATTGACCTTACTATACAATGCTGGTCAGACAGGTTGGTATAGAGTTTTTCTTCGAGTTTGTATTCTCTACTATAGATGTTATGTGCGTATTATATTCCTTAGTCGTCTTAACGACATCCACAGGCGAGATAGGGAGTGGTGAATTGTATTCTTCGTCACCACGCGGGAACGTTGATACTCCGCTCCTATTGGTCATAATCTGATGTTGTATCTTGTAAATATATATGTTGTATCGCTTATATTAGAAAAAAAATGTACATTTTGTTCGTATGGTGACGGATGTCGTAAAAGACGACTAAGGGATATAATACGCATATAGCATCTATGCAAGGAAAACTTGAGGCACTTGCGTCCGCTAACTCGCTCCGTAGGCGACGACCAGGAAGAGGGAGGCGCTGATACGCGCTTCTCCTCCCACCGCCTTGAATGACGATGCAACGTGGCCCGACGGCCTTGCGTAGGAGTGCCCGGAATCGAATGTCACTAGACGATCTCTCCGGCACTCTCTTTAGGGTTTTAGTGGGTATTCCTATTGCATAGGTGACCGGCGAGTCCGACACACCCTCTCGTTTGTTTCCAACGACATATAGGCCGAAATGATGATGATGATGATTTTGATATTACAAACAGACACTTCAATTTGATTTATTTATATAATGCCTCTCGCACCTACGTAATATTTTTGAATGTCAAATAGGAGGACCTGATATTTTTAAATATGCGTAGATGATTTGTTTATTTATTTTGAGATCTATTAAATAATACGTTGTGGTATGAATGTTGATGTAGTGACAAGGATTGAGAAAGGTATGTTAAGTTGGTTTGGTCATGTAGAGAGAATGAATGAAAGGAGATTAACAAGAAGAATTTATATGGCGAATCTAAGCGGCAGTGCTAGAAGGGGAATACCAAGGCGGACGTTCCACGATCAAATCGGGGACGTTCTTAAGAAAGACCAGGTTAGAAGTACCCTAAACCGGAGAATATGCATGAAGAGATTAATGAATGTGGAGGAGGCGAAAGTAGTATGTCAAGATAAGTAGCAAGTGGAGGAAAATGGTCTCTGCTTACCACTATGGGACAGAGTCGTGAATATATGTATGTATGTACTAGGGATATGAAAAATAATCGATTTTTATAATAATCGATTATCACAAAAAAATAATCGATTAATAATCGATTTTTACAATCATCATCATCCTGCTCTTATCCCAATTACCATATTGCTTCGACCCCGAGGTCGAAGCAATATGTCATTTGTTTTGACATATTGCAAAAAGTTTCGGCAATGACTTTTATGACCGGCCGTCTGCCTGACGTCAACCCTCCTTGGGAATGTAATCGTTGACCCAAATGGTAACAGATGGAGGTGGTCCGGGTCAATCTAGGGCTCTTACGACACCCACGAGCAAAGCAAGGGTTGATAGTATTCGAAGCCGCTACCACACAGCATTGATTATCAAAATAATCAATTATGAATCGATTTTTTATTATTCGAAATTCGATCGAAATTAATCGATTATTCACTGCCAGATTTCCTAAAAAAAAAAGGTCATCATGATTGTTTCATACTATATTAGAAAATAAAGCTCACATTTCCTAAAAAAAAAAGGTCATCATAATCCTGTTGGGAGAAAAAATCGATAATTTTATAATCGATTTATTTTAAAGAACAAAAAATCGATTATTTTCCCTCCAAGTCACATTCCTAGTATGTAGTATATATTATTTTGTTTTCTGTTCGGTTCGATTTCTGAAGTGGTTAAACTACTCTTAGGTACCTTTATGTTGCCCGTGGGTGCTTTACAGTGCCTCGTCTCAGTTCATACACGTCCCAATGCTGGGCTCGTGCCGCCTCCCCAATAAAAGGGAAATTAACCTACTATACAATGCTGGTCACACAGGTTTGTATAGAGTTTTGTTGCATGTGTTCCTGCTCTTGCGTAAATGTTATATGCATATTAAATCCCTTAGTCGGCTTTTTGTTTTTCGTCCAGAGGGTGCCACTACCAGTTGTCTGTCCGTCAACGGATTAGTGTCACTACGGGCGCGCGATCCCGGACTGCTCTAGCTGCTGCTGTCGTCTTTATCCTATACCCCATGACCGTAGTATCGTTAACCCACTTTATCCCATAGGTATCCACCATATCCCCATCCTATATCCCCAGTAACGAGAATTCCTGAGGAGGGTTGGCATCAGGCAGGCGGCCGGCCATAAAAAAAATAGCCGTATCATTTACAACGTGGTTTTATATGGAGGCTAAAAGGTAAAAACATTTTGTGCCGACCCCACTTAGTGTGGGATGAGGGCAGGCAAATGATGATTATGAGTCGGCTTTTTCGGCACCCACAGACAAGAGTGGTGAATTGTATTCTTACTCCGTCACCACACTAGGGATGTGACTTGGAGGGAAAATAATCGATTTTTTAAATAACCGATTATTTGTTCCTTAAAATAAATCGATTATAAAATAATCGATTAATTAAAAATAAATAATCGATTATAAAATAATCGATTTTTTTCTCACAACAGGATTATGATGACTTTTTTTTTAGGAAATGTGAGCTTTATTTTCTAATATAGTATGAAACAATCGTGATGACCTTTTTTTTCAGGAAATCTGGCAGTGAATAATCGATTAATTTCAATCGAATCTCGAATAATAAAAAATCGATTAATAATCGATTTTTATTATTTTGATAATTGATTGTAAAAATCGATTATTAATCGATTATTTTATTGTAATAATCGGTTATTATAAAAATCGATAATTTTTTCACATCCCTACACCACACGGAAACTTACTGTCAAAGATTCATTGTAATTTTTAGATCAATATTTTTTTAGACCAGAATGGTCTAATTACCCAAATCATTCGGTGTAGTGGAAAGGATGGCGCACAATTCACAGCTCATATACGTCCCACTGCTGAGCTTGAATCTCCTCCACAATGAGAGGGAAATTGACCTACTATACCATGCTGGTCAGACAGGATGGTATACGGTATTATTTGCCTATTGTAATCCTTTAGTCGCCTTTTATAATACCTACAGGCAGACAAGGCGGTGGTGAATTGTATTCTTACTCCGTCACCACCATGGTTGATGTTCATATCGTCGTCTGAGTTCATAAACTTCCCACTGCTGGGCTCGAGCCTCCTCTCCAATAGTAGCAGTTGATCATGAACGGTGTAACTCTTTGAAACGTTGGACAATCAAAAATCAAATACAAAAGCGATAAAATCCGAAAATATATATTTATAATGTGTTTTATACTCGACATCAGAAATCATTAGGTCAAAAGAATATCTAATCCTTACTTTCTTACTAATATTATAAATGCGAAAGTAAGTTTGTTTGTTTGTTACGCTTTCACGCTTAAACCACCGAACCGATTTCAAAAATTCTTTCACCAATGGAAAGCTATAATATCAGGGAGTAACATAAGCTATATTTTATTCCTGTATTCCAACGGGAACGGGAACGGGAACTACATAGGTTAGGTGAATCAAACCGAAGCGAAGCGCGGGCGGGTTGCTAGTCTTTATATATATAAATCTTTTGTTTTTGTAATTGAAGTCCTTCTAAGCGGCTGGACCGATTTTGTTGACTTTTTGTGGCTGTGCCGATAGGTTTTTTTTTGTTTTGTTTCAGTTTATATACGTCCCACTGTTGGGCTCGAGCCTCCTCCACAATGGGAAAAAAATTTACCTTACTATACCATGCTGGTCAGACATATTGGTATAGGGTTATATTTCGAGTTTTCCTTCTCTTATACCCATATAATTTTAATAAATATTTAAATGTAAAATATATAGATAGATATTCTAGATAAATATATTTCCGCCAACGTAATTATTCAAGTATCCCTAATAATTAATATCCGGTCTTGTTTATGCCAGGAGTTAATAGGTAATTATCAGACAAGCATCGTTTTACATCAGCTAAATGTTGGTAGATTTAAAATGGCTAGCTGTTTAAGTGGAAATATGATTGATTGATTGAAAATATATTCTGTTTTACGATAATTATAACAGGTTTTCAGTTTTTAAGCGTTAATCTTTTCATTCATAGATATGCCGAAGGTGAGTTGATTTTTCAAATCTAGTTGAGAAATTGTCACTAAATAAATTTGTTGTTTAGTCCGTGTGATGACGGAATAAGAATACAATTCACCACTCTTTTGCCCGTGGATATCGTAAAAGACGACTATGGGATATAATATGCTCATAACATCTGTGCAAGAGATGGTAAACTTGAAACGATGAAACCCTATACCAACATGTCGGACCAGCATGATATAGTAGGTCAAATTCCCTTCCATTGCGGAGAAGGCCCGAGCCCAATAGTGATGATAAATTACTTTCTCAAGACGGGTTAACATAAGACAGTCGGTTACAAAACCATTGCCAATAACTTTAACAATATTTACGATGGGAGAAGAGTACATATTGAGTCAACGCCAAGTAATTAGGATAAGAGGATGATGATGATGGTGTTACATCACTTTAGTTGTCATTATTCCATGTGGTGATGAAGTAATAATACAATTCATCTCTCCTCTTTCCTCGTCGTGAATAACGACTAAGGAATTTAATATTAATATAACATCAATGCAAGAATTCAAATTTTCAAATTCAAATCATTTATTTTGCACGAACCCCGAAAGGACACTTACTCACTCATTTTGTCAAGTTTACAATATTAAATTAAATTATCTAAAAAAAATAAACTACCACCGGATCGGAACGTGACCGCTACTGAGAAGATCCGGCAAGAAACTCAGCGGGCTTGTCTATTATTATTGATTATTTTTGTTCTTGATACAAAATTGTGTACAACATATTTTGTAAGAACTAGCTCCAGTGTGATAAAGAGATCCGGTCGATGGCCCTGTACGGCGCACGGTGTGGGCGAGGTCCCCGACCGTCCGTCTGAGGGCCCTCTTGTGGCGGCCACAGAGGCTCATGGCAATCAAGGCCATACGCGATTACCGCACGGTGGCGACAGTCCCCCGTGGGACCTGGAGGCGGAGATGCTCACCGGAATTTACCGGCGGGTGTCGGAGACGCGCGCCCGCGGCGGTATGGTCTCGTTGCAGGCAATTACCGCCTGGGGGGTTGACGCCCGCCGAGAAGTCATTGCCCGTTGGGCAGTCCGGCTGGTGAGTCCTCGGTACGGTGTCAGGACCGTCGAGGCCTTCCGGCTGGTGCTGATGGAGTGGTTGGAGCGGACGCACGGGGTGCTTTCCTTCCGATTGGTGCAGGTGCTGACGGGGCACGGTTGCTTCGCGAAGTACCTGCACAAGATTGTCAGGAGGGAGAGCACACCGTCCTGCCACCATTGCAATTGCGACGAGGACACGGCGTAGCACACGCTCGAGGTGTGTGCCGCGTGGGCGGGGAAGCGCCGTGAACTCGTCGCGATTATCGGTGCCGACCTGACGTTGCCGACCATTGCCAGGGAGATGCTCGACAGCGTCAAGAATTGGTACGCGGTCGTCGTCTTCTGTGAGGCCGTAATCTCACGGAAGGAGGCGGTGGATCGTGTGCGAGTAGAGCGACATTGGGCGACACGTTCCGCCGCCGGCGACTCGGGCGGCGCAGGCGCGAGTATCTGCGTCTAATGCCGCCCTAGCCAAGGCTACGGGTGATCGGACCGGAGAATTGTCCGTCACCCGCAAGAAGGCTGACCGCGCGACGGCGACCGACGTCCCAGGACGTCGAGAGGCGAGGGTACTCGAAAGGGTGTTCCGTCGGGCCGACTACTGACGACAAGTCACTCTGCTCTGGTGGTCGGCCCAACAACGAGGTGACGTGGGTACGGGTGGGTTGTGCCTTTTATCGCTCCGGACGGAATGGACCGCGCTTACCATAGCCCACCCATAAAAAAAAAAAAAGTATGATAAAGAGAAATAATATTCGAAAATAAAACCCTGTACCCATATTGATATTTTCCCTTCTATCGGCTAGAGGTTTAAGCCCACTACTCCCTATCCTGCCCGTGGATGTCGTAAAAGACGACTAAGGGGTATAATAAGTATATAACACCCATGCAAGAGAAGGAAAACTCGAAACAAAACCCTATTGCAATACATCTGAGCAGCTTGGAATGGTAGGTCAATTCCCCTTCCATTATGGAGGCTAGAGCCCAACAGTGGGACATATATAGACTGAGATGATGATGGATATTGAGCCCAGAAGTGGGACGTGTATGAATTGAGACGAGATAAGTCGTCATTTACGATAGCCATGGCACGATAGTGACAAAATTGTTTTCTTAAACGATCAACACACGGAAATAATATAATACCTATACAGTATAAAATATATTCGTCATGTGAAAGATTCGAACCTACATCACGTATAGCGGGTTCTAAACTATATATTTAGTAACATCCTTCCATGGGTTCGTATGTAATAACTGAGACACGCTCACAGACTGAATATATACCTGTGTTACATCTACAGGTTGATTGTAATTAGACGCTTTTTATTAAAAAAAAAAAACAATCTTATCTCAACCCATATACTTTCCACTGTTGGGCTCGGGCCTCCTCAATTGTGGCTAAGAATTTCACCTACTGTGCTATGATGGTCAGACGTATTGGCAGAGGGTTTCATTTCGATTTTTCCTTCTCTTGCTTCGATATTATAACCTTTAGTCGTCTTTTGCGACACCCATAGGCAAGAAGAGGGGTGGTGCATTGTATTCTTACTCCGTCATTATATAGAAAAAAAAATACAAGTGAAAAATAAATGGCATTCGCGAAATTTTAACCCACATCTATTGGAATACCGTTCCAACCGTCGTACGAATTGGACCAACGTGGACGTTTTCTTTTAGTTTGATGGTAAGCGAGCAAGCAGCACACCTGATATTAAGTGATAATGCACATGGAACTTTGCAATACCAGAGGTACAGTTAGAAGAAGAAGAAAGTGCTCTTCTTAATCCTCGTTTAAAGAAGAACATGTCATAACGCTCAGAAAGCACAGCAGCAGGTAGTTCATTCTAAACAAGCAAACAGCACATCTAATGGTAAGTGATCGCTCATAGACTTTTGCTAGGTCACTACCGGCCGTGATGAAAGTAAAGGGAATGTGAATGCGTGCAATGAGGTTCGGTGATATTAAACGCATTAGCAAAATACACTACACGCAAACACTTTCAGAAAGTTGAGCTTGACGCTCTCTCGCTCGCCGAAAGAAATGCAGTAACAAATTGTTGCTATTCAGACGTCGATTTTCTGCGAGAGTTTGGTATTATCCCGGACAGACCAGCCCGCGGCTGTATACAGACAACTATTGATAGTGGTGTCCTACTACATAAATAAGCTAAATAATGGGTAAATAAAACAATTTTACGGCTTTTACCGCATTTGTATTTCATTTTTGATTGCCTGACATCATAAACAATATAATTTTTTCATATAAAACCATTTTCTTGTACTGGCATTACTATCAGAACAAGAAGAAAATGATTTTATATGTACCAAAATGTGGATCAAAATTTAGTAACTAAATTCTGTAGCGGGTAGGTAATTAGGTACAAATCTTTGTAATAACGATGACTTGTTAGACTTAAGATATCTTAGTCCGCCCCCCGATCATGAACATAAATCGGACAATCAAAAATCAGAAATCATTAGGTCAAATAGGTCAAATAAATAATCTTTATATATATAAATATTCTGTTCGTGTTTGTAATCGAACTCCTTCTAAACGGCTGCACCGATTTTTTGTGGCTGTTCCAATGGATATGAGAATGGTTTAAATTAATAAATGAAACCGGTAGATGGAGCTACGATCAATTTCAAGGAGAATTTTCTTTACTATTTGTTTACATTTGAACAAAACATGTCTGTTGGGTCAGCTAGCAGATTATATATTTTAAATCAAGCTGTATATGTATTGCGTGCATTTGTTGCGTGTCGGAAGATAATTATGTGCGCTGTGGACGGCACGACTGCTTTTCTTTTATTTGTATTACTGCAAGATGTTTTTTAAATCTTTGTATACAATATATACATATGTATCTATGTATTTTATAATATATACACTTCCCAATGTCATGCAGGCGGCACAGGACCGCACTTTGTGACGTAACATGAGGGAGGCTTACGTCCACCAGTGGACGGCGATAGGCTGAAACTTCACAATGTTGGGCATAAGTTTTCTATACGATTTTTTTTTAGGGTGAGTTACGTTCTGCGCATTCCTCGCACCACTCCGTCCGGGGCGACAGAGGGCCATAAGCACGCACACCCGTAACCTACCCGTGACACGTGACCTTCGTCATTGGACCGACCACCAGAGCAGGATGACTTGTCGTCAGTGGTCGACCTGACGGAATACTCCTTGAGGAGTACCCTCCCATGGAGTACTCTCCCATTGAGTACCCCCTTACGGGGAGGACGTCGGTCTTTCCTCACGCGGTCGGCCTCTCAGCGGGTGACGGACTAACTCCCCGGTCCAGTCACCCGCCTCGGCTAGGGCGAAGTTTTCTATACGATGAGAAATTTTCTTTTAAAAGGTAATACTAGTATTACGAGAGATTTTACTAACATATGTCTAATATGTACGAGGAGTACACAGTTGAGAGTCGTCTGTCTACAGCCGCGGGCCGGTCCATCCGGGGTAATACCACACTGAGCAGAAAATCGACGTTTGAGTAGTAGCAATTTGTTACTGCATTTAAACAGTGAGTAAGATAGCAGACAGTCCACCTTTTTTGAAGATTTTACGTGTGACGATGCTTTTAGTAGCACTGCAACTCATTACATGGATTTACACTCTCTTCACTTTACAGTAGGCAGTGACCTGGCAGGAGGAGGCGCCGATATGCACATCTTCTCCCGCCGCTTTGATTGACGTGGCCAGCCTTGCGTAGGGGTGTCGGGGATCGAATGTCAAAAGACGACCTTTTCGGCACCCCGTAAAAGCGTTGAAGGGACCGGTGTGATTTTAGTGGGTATTCCGGCAGCATAGCCGGCGAGTCCCACACTACCCCTCATCTGATAGTGCGTGAATTGCATTTCCACAGCGAAAAAAAAAAGGCAGTGACCTACTAAACGTCCTTGGGCGGCAGTATCACTTACTATCAATGCTCGTTCGGCACAAACAGCGATCTTAAAAAAAAACACAACAATTCACGAATATAAATAATACTCAAATTAGTCCAATTCTGTCTGTCTTAGTATTAAGTATCTGGTTGACTGAGCTTTGCTCGGTATAATTTTCTTTTTTGTAAGTAAATGGTATTTTGGACGAACATATTTAGATATATAATAATAAAAACTAAAAATGATGAAATAAAGCAAATATATCAAAAATTAAAAAACAATAATAACACCGAGATTCGATCTCACGCTGTTTGAATGCGACTGAACAACTTCCCAACTGAGCTATTGTCACTCTTGACGGCGACGGCTAAATTTAAATTCCTATACTATTGACATTTTATGTCATTGTATTGATTAGCTAAAAACATCGACAAAACAACATCTTCTATAAATAAAACCTAGCTAGATCGATTTAGCTAGACACCCCCCTCTCTTACTCGTGGGTGTCCTAAAAGACAACTGAGGGATATATTATGCATATGACAACTATGCTAGAAATGGAAAACTCGAAACAAAACCTTATACTAACCTACCTGACCAGCATGGTATAATAAGGTCAATTTCCCTCCTAATATAGGAGAGTCGAGCCCAGCAGTGAGACGTACCTATATAAGCCGAAATGATGATCATGACGGAAAGGTTTAAGATGGCGATTTGTTTCAAATCGGTCTTTACAAATTAAAAACTAAAAGTAATATATAAAATAAAACTAAAAATGTTAATTAAAAAGAAATTAAAAACAAGCATCTCTAAAACGAAGAAAAAGTGCTTGTCTAGACTATTCAAACAAGTAAAAACTCGACGGTCTTATCTTGTTTAGTTTAGAAGTTCCTAAAGCCACCTTCCGACGCCATCTTGAGACCAGCTTCATGGTACCATATTATTGCATTGTTACTGAAGTTACGTAAATAAACCAAATTTCAACCTAATCTAACGACAGGAAGTGGTTCTAATTTAACTCGCAAGATTTGTCCCATACTAACAGGGCAAGTTAAATAAAAGCTTTTAAAAAGTAAGTATGGCATACGTTATGTGGATTAAATTAATGCTAGAAAAGGAAAACTCGATATATATCCACCCTACAATGGTAATGAAATTTACTTACAGTACCAAGCTGGTTGGACTTGTTGGTATAGGGTTTTATTTCGAACTAGCGACCCGCCCCGGCTTCTCACTGGTCCAATACTGATACTAAGTACTACCTAAAGAATGTCTTTATTTACAACGTTCACAGCTTTTTATCATTAGACAATACAAACATGTTTTCTTTAGAGTTTACTCTTGAAAGAGCTACATATTATGCATGTATTAAACCTTCCTTTTGAATATAAGACTGGTTTACGCCGAGATGTAACTAGTGTACCACTTGCGCCATCTCTTATCGGATAGCAGTAACACAAAACATTTAAATTACTTCAAAATTATCTATACCAAAATATCAAGAATTACATATTTTTTTGTTTAGTAAACAATTATGTATCCTTAAAAAATTGATATTAAAACTTCCGTAAATACTTTAAAGGCTACAAAACTTCATTAAACAATGAAATGATGTATAAGATGGATATCTTGATTACAATTTATGAGTAAGGTATTTATAAAACATAAGCTCAGCGATGAGCGTATTATAAAAACATATATACTTAGAATAATAACGTATAGAAGGATAGTGTCGGTACTTAGAGCGATCAAAAACATGAAACCAAAAATACTACATGCGCGCAGGCGATTATATCCGTCCTACACATGCACACCACTACACAAATTATGAAATCAAATTTTGTTTTTATTAACATAAATCGTCGAAATACTTTTAAAAGTAATGTTAAAAACCTTTTTATGTTTTTCAAATGTGACACCATTTAAATGCACAAACCGTCATAATTACCTATTCATTTTTTAAGAGTTGCGTACGTACGTGCAGTACAATGGCCTTGCATACTACGGAACGGTTCCGGCGTAAGCTCCATTAGGCTCCAATTTAAATACATCATTTTTCTTTTTTGTGCGCGGACTTACCTTTTATACGTTATTATTCTAAGCATATATACAAATTTCTGTGTGGTGATGAATTAAGAATACAATTCACCACTCCCTATCTTGCCCATGGATGTCGTAAAAGACGAGTGAGGGATCAATATTATTAAAAAAATAAATTAACAAAAGCGTTTTCAGCAGCAACTCGTCACTGATCGTAATAATCAGCCTATCCCCTTTAGGGGAATCTATATCCAAAATCAGACGTCGATGAACTAACAGATGTATAGACGATTTTTTATTTATCTCAGCTTTTTTAGGCTCTACTACTGGACTCCAGCGTCTTCTACAATAAGAATTTGACCTACTTACTATACTAGTATAGTATAGTAGGTCAAACAGGTTGGCCATCAGCCTGTAAATGTCTACTGTAGGATATAGGCCTCCACACAAGAATGCCACTCGAAACGGTCCTGTGCCACTTGCATCCAACGGTTCCCTGTTACTTTCAAGATGTCGTCAATGTACCTAATAGAGTGACAATGCTACGTAGCGTCGTCTGATGCGTAGTCGCCACTAGAAAACTTTTCTTCCCCAACAGTTACTGATTCGACGAGATGTGGCCTGCCCATTGCCATTTTAACGTACTAATTCTGCAAACTATGTCGTTACATCTGTTCTTGTATAGATTTCCGTATTCCGGATACTATCACCTAGAAAAATAATGAGCATAACTCTCTCCATAGTACGTTGAATGACTTTGAGCCCTTTTATGAGACCGACATTTAGAGACCACGTTTCAGTGTCGTATATCATTGCTGGTAACATACGCTGTTTATAAACACTTGTTTTCAGACATATTAGACGAGAAGATCCTCTTAAATTTGCCGAACGCTGCATGTTATATGCATATTATATCCCCCCCCCCCCCTTTTTTTGGGGATGGGCTACGGTCAGCGCACCTGGCGCCCGGCTCCGTCCGGGGCGGCAGAGAGGCGGCGCGCGGCCCCGTAATCCACCCATAGCACGTCGCCTTCGTCGTTAGGCCGACCACCGGAGCCGAATTCCTTCTCTTTAGTGCTCGACCATGCAATGCAATACCCCGAGGACGTACCCTCTCCTTTCGACCGGGGAGGTCGGTCGCCGTCGCACGATCAGCTTCTCTGCGGGTGACGGACTAATCTCCGGCCACGTTACCCGATGCGTATTATATCCCCTAGTCGTCTTTTACGATATCCACAGGCAAGAAAAGGCAGTAATAATTTTACTCCATCGAAGCATTTTTTTAATTACCCGCTCACTTCTACTATAAGTAACAAGCCTTAAAATTACAATAGGCTATTGTTTTCAAAGATAAAGCGCGCACAACTACGCTTTTAATTTCAAATACTGCATTTAATTTTCTTTGAAGTTTCGGTAGAATTGTTTTTAGGTTTACACGCAAATGTTTCATTATGTAATTTTTGTACAATTACTTTTATTTACGACTGCTAATCGTTAGGTAACCGATTGACTTCTCGGATTCGATATATTTTTATTATTATTCCCGTTATGAATCGATTTCTCCTTGTGGTGACAAAGTAAGAACACAATTCACCCCCTGTGGGTGTCTTAAAAGAGGACTAAAGAGCATAAGAAAAGAAAAACTTAAAACTATACGAACCCGGTCAACAAGAGTGATATAATAGATCATTTTGCTTTCTATTGTGGTAGATAATCAAGCCCAACAGTGGGACATATGTAAGCTGAGGTAATGCTGATTTTAATTAATGTTAAATTGTATGTTTTTAAGACTTTCATAAGTAAGGGTGTGACTACCCTTTACTGGCAGATTGCATTCTTTTCTGCCACCAAGAAGGAACAAAGAATTAGAACAATCATTTACATTATAGAGAATTGTCCTGCATGGGTATTGAATGCATGAAAGTTATCTAGAGATATCGGTTCTTAAACTAATGCACCATCTGTATAATCTCCCCATTTATCACAATATATAACTCCACAATAAATCAAAATGATCTCGACTTATATTTTGAATTATGATACGACGTCTTAGGTTTAGTTCCCGGCGCGTAATCGCTGGCCCCAAGGCCCGAATTAGCCCCAATTAAGCGAACATTTCAACAAAAATACACTTTTTGTTCAAATCATTCGTCCCGAATGTTTTTGAGATCTCTTTGCTTTGAAATTAAATGTAACTTTTGTTAGGATCCCGGTGGAACGACGTGTAAGAATACCATATCCAATTCTGTTTTAGGCATGTAACATATAGGCAAGAGAAGAAAAACTCGAAATAAAACCCTATACCAACTGCTTTGAACAGCGCGGCATAGTGAAGAAAGCCCAGGTCCAACATTTGACGTTTATAGGATGATATGGTGATTGAAAGGCAACACCTTGCATTAAAAAAATAATCCTGGTATTGCGGACAACTACAAAAATACTTAATGGACACAAATTACATCCAGACTCAGAACAACAATTTGTGAATCGCCCAATGTTTTGTCCTACATGGAAATCGAACGCATTACACTTGTCGATATTTTAACTGTTACACCATTTCTGCAAACATATTACATAACTAATATTAATAGATATACACTCATTTGCAAAAAAAACGGGCACCTAAGCAATGAACCATTTCAAATGTTAATATTTCTTTGTTTGATAATTATAGGTAGTTTTATCCACACAATTTGCTAAATTAATAAGAAAATAATCGTTTTCATCAGTATTTCATAAGATTTAGATACAATTTATGGGAAATAATGCTAAACCTCGCTAGTAGTGTATATTCGCTAGTAGTGCATATGCTCATGAAGTAAAAATAAAAAAGTTTTTTTGTTTGTTTTTCTTTAATAAAGTAAAAGCAGATAAATGTTTAGTATCGAGTGTGACCCCCTCTAGCTAAAATCACAGCTTGAATTCGTCTGGGCATGCTAGCGAGTATATCCCGGATACTTGCTTGCGGAATACGTTCCCACTCCGCAGTAATCACATTCTTCAGCTCTCTGATGGTCTGCGGAGCCGGGTGTACTGATCTCACACGCCGTTTCAGAACGTCCCAGACATGCTCTATGGGATTGAGGTCGGGACTTCGAGCTGGCCAATCCAAACGACGAATGCCGACCTCTTGCACATACGCATTAACATCGCGGGATCGGTGGGCGCGAGCATTGTCGTCCATAAAAATCGAGTCTTCACCTAGAGCGGCCAATGCGGGTTGTGCATGAGAAATTAGAACTTCCGTTATGTATCGATGCCCAGTCAGTGAGCCGTTTTCAATGAAGACTAACTCTGTACGATCCATTGAATTTATTCCTGCCCAAAACATAACAGAGCCCCCACCATAAGGTGTGATTTCTTCGAAACATGCCTCTGCAAAGCGTTCTCCTTGTCTTCTTAGCACTCGCCGACGTCGATCTTCACCGAACAGAGATATCCTGGCTTCATCAGAGAACAAAACCCTATTCCAATCGTCTTGAGTCCATGATTCACAATTTCTAGCGAACCTAAGCCTGTGAACTCTGTGCTCACGGAGTAATTTGGGGCCGCGGGCCGGGCGGTGACTGCGTATATTGGCAGCGAGAAGCCTCCTCCTGACCGTCCATAGACTAATATGCACATTTCTTACTTCTTGGAGGTTGTTCTTAAGATCCACATACGAAGATTTGCGATTTCTCAATGCGCGACTCACAAGAAAACGATCATCCCGTGGTTGGGTACATGGTTTTCTTCCAGAACCAGGCCTTCTCTCGACGGAACCAGTCTCCTGATATCGCTGCCAGGTCCTTTGGACTGTCGAGCGACTAACATTTAGCCTCCTAGCCACGAAACATTGGCTGCAACCCTCTTCAAGCAGCGCGATAATTTTGGTAGCTTTTACCACTTTATCTACCATTTTTGATACAGCCAAACAGCATTAAATAAAGCTTTGACAGTCAAGGATATGAAATTAATCGATAAAAATTGAATAAAAGTTATGAAAGTCGATGTTAACTTCTGGAACTTCGCGCCAAAAATGTAGGATAAAAAGGGGTTTTCTGTAAAAATTAACATCAAATGAAAAATTGAATTTAGAACGTACTTTTTTAAATACCACAGCATTTTTAAAACCGGCCAGTAACGTGTACAAACGATTGAAACCTTTTTGGTATTGTATCTTTTTAAATATGAATGAAAATCAAAACCGCCCGTTTTTTTTGCAAATGAGTTTATTTGTATTTAATTGCAGGCCTCCAACTGGAGTTGGAATTGAAGAGAGAGAGTTGGAAGAGAAGAGAGATATCATGAGAAATTACTAGGTAATGGGCTGCAACCTGACCCTCTACTGTAGAAAATAGAAAAAGCAACTGTTATTTCTGCCGAAATCAAGATAACCCAGGTTACATCTGCGAGGTTCAAGGTGTTACTGGACGATGATAGAAAAACATTAAAGGGTTTATTTGTCGCCTGCATCTAATGGCGCATCAATTTTCACCAGGTTAGCGGCCCACTTAGAGGAGGGGCGCCATACACACTCGAGAACCTTTCTTCCCCAATGATTATCATTTTGTCCAGCGATATGTTCTGCCCCTTGTCCTTCAGCGTACTATTTCTTCATGCTATATCAGTTACACCTGTTCTTCTACGGATTTTTTTATTTGGTATTCTCTCTTGCAGAGAAATCCTGCGTATTGTTTGTTCCATAGCACGCTAAACGACTTTAAGCTTGGTTATGAGGTTTAGGGATCACGTTTTCGGGCTGCAAGTCATCATTGGTAACACATAGTGTCGTAGAAATGTTGTTTAAGACGCTGACCTATATTGGATGAAAAGACCCGCTTAAGTTTCCCAAACGCTGCTCAGCTGGATTCGTCAGCTGATTTCTTTCTAGAAATTGGATCTACCGAACTGGATTTTTTGTTCAAGATAAAGATAATGGATCAAGAACTTTAAGAATCATATTCTTACTAGAGCCGGTGCTGGAATAGGTTATCCAGCTAAACATATGTGGTACCACCCCGCACGAACCGGTCTGCGAATCTAGACAGAATATTGTCGACAGTATGGTCCAACAACTAGGTATATAAAATACCAAAACGCTATTAAAAAGAGTTTTATATTTCATTGAAGTTCATTATTGTGTAGTGGTAGCTATGAATTCTCTCAAACCTTACATTGCTCGTGGATGGTGTAATGGACAAGTAAGAGCTTTACATTGATCTGTACCAACTATATCTGAAGCCGTTTAGTCAAAATTCCATTTCCAAGAAGTGAAAGACAAGCAGGTGGCCGGAAAAGAGCTAATCAAGCAGACGGTTGATCGTCGTGCCCGGGAGGAACTCCTCTACAGCGACACGAACTGCCGCCGGCGACTTGCTGCCCTAACCGAGGCATCAGGTGACTGAACCGGGGAGGCAACCGCAGAAAGGTTAATCGCATGAAGGCGACGCCTCAAAAGGGGTCTTCACGGAACTCTGTACCATGGCAAACAGGAGGATGGATTATGAGGCGGCGCGCCGCCTGTTCGTCACCCCGGATGGATCTGACAGCATATCTGTTGACCATAACCCAAAATAAAGGCGGTCGATCGTAAAACTAATGCTAAAACCATTTGCAATATGTACAATTGAAGCAATCTACATATTACGTCGACCAACGTAGTGCGTTATCTATACTAATCTATACTAATATATAATCTATACTAATTAGGAACACGATATCGAACAAAAAGTATCGATACTGTACTCATGAGTAGTATTGTACTCAATAAAGTATCGAAACCAAAGTATCGAGTACTGACTACTTTACCTAGAATGGTTCATTACGTTTAAACTACATGACATTACCATAAACATGAGTCGTAAGATCAAGTTTGTGATCAAGTCAAGACTGCACAGATGGCGTAGTGGTTAAGATAGCGACCTACATTGCCAGTGTCGGGGGTTCGAATCCCACGCGGGACAACACTTTGTGCGATCCACAAATTGTTGTTCTGAGTCTGGATGTAATTTGTGTCCGTTAATTGTATGTTTGTAAAGTCCCCCGCAATACAAGGATTATTTCCTTAGTGCAGGGTGTTGTCTTAAAAAAAAAAAAATAAAAAAAAAATAAAAAAAATACTTGTATTTCAATGAGACATTTCTTAAAGTTTAACATGAATAATTTCTACAATTTATTCGATACGATACCTGCCATAAAGTACTCATTGAGTAAAAGTATCGAATCCAAAGTATCGAGTACAAAAGTATCGAAACCTTTTTCGTACCCCTAATACTAATATTTATTTATTTATTTATTTAATATAATAGGACTATCTATTTACAGGTTGAAAACTTAATACGATAGTCCATATACTAGTGTTAATCCTAATCTTACCTACTTCTAGATGATTTACAATTAATCTATACCTTAATAACTACTTTTAATTTAATTTATAACATAGAATAGAAAGAAGTGTCATATGGAATTCACTCAATTGACATGTGAAAATATCAACTTTTGTGTGAACTTCGTTTATGGTACCAAGTGCTCGCGTTATTGGCGTTCTGGCTAGCAGGTTAGTTCTAGCCGTTGGCAGGGCCAGAAGTGTATATATGAAGTGTATAATAATAATAGATGAATATATATAATCTATGCTAATATATAATCTATGCTAATATATAATCTATACTAATATATAATCTATAATAAATACATAAAGCTGAAGAGTTTGTTTGAACGCATTAATCTCAGGAACTACTGGTCCGATTTGAAAAATTCTTTCAGTGTTAAATAGCCCATTTATCGAGGAAGGTTACAAACTATATATCATCACGCTACAACCAATAGGAGCGGAGCACCAATGAAGAAAATTTTAAATCAGGATTTTTTTTCCATTTGAGCACTGTGAATCACGGGTTAAAGTTAGCGTTAGTCCAAAGTAACTGTTCCACGCGAACGAAATCGCGAACAAAAGCTAGTTATGTGATAAAATAGAACCACTTGACGACTTAAAAAAAGGCATTATTACTTCATAATAAATTCATTGTACAACGATCCCTTGCGTAGTTTTAAATTAAGTCTGTGACGGTATATAATTTTCTAAAATCTCCCTTAGCTATTCGATTAAATGCGGACTGTAATGTCTGTGTTTTTAGTTATTTCTAAGAAAGTAACAATGCGTTTTTATGTAAAAAGTAACTAACATCCCTTTGCCTGACTGAATAGATTATTGAAGTGAAACTTCTTTAGAATCGTTGTGATTTTAAATTAGATGAAACAGAAAAGCGAGTCCATAGAGACACAAATACGTAAATGTATTCAGCCGGCGAGAGAATGAGATAAAGGATGAAGGACGAGGGATGAATTATGAAATGAAAATATTATTGATGAATAATGAAAATATTATATAAAGGAGTTTTACTTCTGATATGCGTACTGTGTACACAGACTCTTTTTTTTTTAATTGCTCGTCTGTAAAGTCGATATACGGACGATTTTACGTGATAATGTCATTACAAAACATTGATGAAAAATTTTATACTTTTATAAATTGAATTGAATTACTATCACTGAATTATTATCTATATACAGGTTGTATCAGGTTATGGGGCAACTGGTCAAAAGGGGGCTAGGCAATGGTGGTAGGAATCCATAAAAAATTTGAAGGAAAAATATTGATTCGTTTATAAATTAGAGACAGGTAAAGTTTTCAATTTTGTCATCGCTTTTCCGTGTAAATCTGATTGAAATGTATAAAGTCAATGATACTTAATACGCAACATATTCATACTTTGTTAAATATTCATTAGAAATTGAAGAAATCAATGATTATGTTCACATAAGCAAAACAAACTTCGCTTTAAAACAGCTGATCGGCCTGTGAGCGTTGACCGCTTGCCGTTGTACCTACATGTCATTGAAGCGTTTGCGCAATTCTAGGTATAAATGAATGAAATTATACTGTCGAAGCTTTACATGCCTACATGTATTCTGTCTGTACATGCCTACATAATACGTAACATTTAAGGCATAGACTCTTAGACACATTTTTTGAAATCACTATAACTTTTATGTTATATTGTTTTTTGTGTAATGTACATTCTAATTATGATCTATGACCGTTAAACTACAACATACTCGAACAGTTGTCCCATAACCTGATACAACCTGTATATACGAGTATAGGAGAGGCGGGTTTTGCGAGCGATATATTGACTCGTCACCATATCTCTGGAACCATAAGGTGTACAGACTTGAAATTTGGCAGAAATATTCCTTTTGTCGAGTAGAGGTCAGCTAAGAACGGATTTTACGAAATTCGACCTGCAAGGGGTGTTGCGGGGGCTTTAACAATAATATACATATAAAGGAACAGGGTGAGCCGAAGCTACTGAAGCTAGATAAATGAAATTTGGACCGTAGTTTCATTTTGTGACGTAGACACCCACTAAGAAAGGATTTTTTGAAATTCCCCTCCCAAGGGGGTGAAATGCAACGGTAAAGTATGGAAAGAAAAAATCTTTAGCTACTGTCTTAAAATTAAGCACAAATACTTTTTAATAAAAATAAATAAATAATAAATATATTACACGTATATAATATCAGTAAAAATGAATAACTGACTGCACAGATGGCGTAGTGGTTAATGCTAGTGACCTACAGCGCCAGTGTCGGGGGTTCGAATCCCACGCAGGACAACACTTTGTGCGATCCACAAATTGTTGTTCTGAGTCTGGATGTAATTTGTGTCCGTTTAATTATATGTGTATGTATTTCTCGCGGAAACGCAATGAGTTTCAAAAAAATTAAAAAAAACTGTACGAATGGCGGCGATGTGGCTCGCGACACGTCACGTCTCGTTTCCGTCGGGGGCGAAAAGTGGCCCACAGAGAACCGCTTTGCTACGCTGAATATGTCAAAGATCGTAGCAGGTGGAGGGCAGTGGACTCTGCCTACCCCTATGGGAAAAAGGCGTGAATATATAAAAAAAAAAAAAAAAAAATGAATAAAGCATTTATCAATTTTCACCTTCTAAGGGAGCTAGGCGGGTAAGGTGACTGAAACCGAAGCGAAGCGAGGGCGGGCTGCTAGTTACTTTATATAATACAAAGGAGTTAATTGAATTTACCCGTGAAGTGACGGAGTAAGAATACAATTCAGCACCCCCTCTCTTACCCGTGGGTGTCATAAAATCATCATCATCATCATCATCATCACCTCCCATAGTGGAGGGAAATTGACCTACTATACCACGCGCGGTATAGTAGAGGGAGGCGCGAGTCCAACAGTGGGACATATATGGGCTGAGATGATGATGATCAATTGAAAATCACAATTCTTTTGATGAATTAACATTTATTTGCGCTCGTTAATTCAAATAGACTTTTACTTAAATATAATTAATTAGAAGTAAGAATGTCACAAGCCGAACGTTAAGGCCAATCGTTCCTCTCTATCGCTCGTTTCAAGATTTTGCTAGCACGCTCGGCTCTGGCGGAACGTGACAAATCTTTCTTTTCGTGCCAGCAGCCGGCGTTAATCAATACTAATATATAAAGCTGAAAAGTTTGTTTGTTTGAACGCGCTAATCATAGGAACTACTAAGAATACAATTCATCACCCTATATTTTGACCGTGGGTGTGGTAAAAGACGACTGAGAAATATAATATGCATATAACATATATGCAAAAGAAGGGAAATTCAAAATAATTTTTTTTTTTTTTTGGGTGCGTTACTGTTGGCACACTCCTCCCCGACTCCGTCTGGGGTGACAGAGGGGCGTAAGCACGCACACCGTAACCCACCCGTACAGCACGTCGCCTTCGTTGTTGGGTCGACCACCGGTGCAGAGTTCCGTGACTTCAGTGGTCGACCCGACGGAATACCACGAGAGAATACCCTTTCCCATCGACGTCCCCTACCAGGACGCCGATCGCCGTCGCGAGGCTAACCTCTCCGCGGGGGCCCGTATTAAATCCCCGGTCCGGTCATCCGCGAAATAAAACCTATACCACCCCGTCTGACCAGCGTAGTTTAGTAAATCAATATCCCTTCTATTGTGGAGAAGGCTCGATCCCAGCAGTGGGACTAATATGAGCCGCGATGACATTACCGTGTAGTGATGGAGTTAAAATCCAATTCACCACCTAAGTGATAAAATGTAACTTCCATGCAAGTGAAGGAAAACGGCAAATAAAATCTTATCTATATGTACTTTAAAAGCTGAGGAGTTTGTTTGTTTGAACGCGCTAATCTCAGGAACTACTGGTCCGATTTGAAAAATTCTTTCAGTGTTCGATTGCCCATTTATCGAGGAAGGCTGTAAGCTATATATCATTACGACTAACAGGAGCGGAGCACCAATGAATAATGTTTCAAATTCGATTTTTTCTTTTCTTTTGAGAGCTACAACTGCGTAAACGACTAAATTTTTGCAAAAATTATGTGTGACAGAATCATATTATTAAAAAATATTTTCACCTTCTGCGTAAACAAAGTCTTAAGTCAAAGTAAGTGTTCGCCCAAAGTATCTATACTACGCGGACGAAGTCGCGAGCAGAAGCTATTTATAAATAAAACTACGGATTTTATCGCGTTTGTATTTGATTTTTGATTGCCCGACGTTTCGAATAATTTACAGCGGTTTATGACCACGGGCGGACTAAAATCTTACACCAATATAGTTTGGCTAACTTGATGAAGTCCCACCCATAGGCAAGAAATGAGTTGGTGAATTCTATTCTTCCTCCGTCACCACACGGACTTATTCAATCAGCATAGGAAAATATGATGATGTTCAATAGTTGCAAGTCTAAAGGCTGGTGAATAGGTTAAAAGGTTATTCTTCGCTTCACGCTTTTACATCTGAAGTGGTCTACAGAAGTAAAATATATAACAACCAACAAATCCAATGAATCTATTACAAAACTACACTTTTTATCTACAATATGACACTGTATATATTGCCTTAATAATTTATCAGTAGGTAATACAGAAATATACAGGTATACAATACTGTCTGTCTGTCCGGCTAATTGCGGTGCTCCGATTGGTTGATTATAGGGGGTTCGATTCCTGAGCCGTTCTCACGGCCAGATGTGTGTGTGCAATGTAGTGTAGGGTGCATATTAGTTAGTTATTTATACTTTTCAGGACTATCCTACACCGATAATAAGTTAAATTTTAATCATTACTACCCGAGGGGTGACGGATTATGAATATAATGCACATCTTGCCCGTGGATGTCGTAAAAGATGGCTAAGGGATATAAGACGCGTATAACATCTATGCAAGAGAAGGAAAACTCGGAATAAAACCTTATACCAAGCTATCTGACCAGTATGGTATCCTCCTCCTCCTTAGTCGTTCACTCCTGACGGAAAAGTCGTGGTTGATGATGCGTCATTGTTGGATAAAGCAGACCCCGCAATGCGCCTCCACTTGTTCCGGTCCTCAGTCTCGGGAACAGTAGACAGGAACAGATTTGTATCGCAGCTTTAATGAGGTCAGTCCAACGCGTAGGTGATCGACGGCGTGACCTCTTGCCCTTTAAATGTCCTTGGACAACCAGCCGTTCCATGGAATGTTCGTTCTGAACAATGTATCCAAAATATTTCAAGATTCGTGTTTGCGCAGTCGACGATAATCTTTGTGTGATTTTCAGCTCAGTCAGAATCGAAGCGTTAGTTCTAAACGCTGTCCAAGGAATCTGCAGTATGGTATAGTAAAGTCAAGTTCTCTCTTATTGTGGAGGAGGCTCGAGCGAGTCCCAGTGTTGGGGACATGTATGAACTGATGATGAATGATGTCTTATTAAGTAATGAAGAACATTGAATAGAGTTCTCAATTTTTGATTAGAAATATTCCTTTCAATGAAGAAAGGATATACAAGGCAAGAAGAAAAGAATTTTGAACTTAATTGTCAATAAAACGGCGTAAGAGATGGTTGAGTCTAGCCATCTTCTTAATGCAATTAACATTAAACATTAATAAAATATGAAACTCATTCTTAGTAGCATTTTGTTGGTTAGAAAAGCCAGCAACGCACTTGATAAGAAGTGTTAACTACCACTCATAACCACCAGCGATACTAGAAGTGCAGCCAAGTGCCTGCCTATAGCGAAAAATACAGCTTACCCTAAACCTCATTTAAAGAAGAGAAATGCCGCATATCGTCATCATCACAGCTCATATATAAGTATTGGGCTCGAGTCTCCTCCAGGGAGGTAAATTGACCGGGTATACCACACTGATTAGGAGGGTTAAAGTCGCGCCGACCGCAGCCCACCCCAAAAAAAAAAAAAGGAGGGTTGATGTAGCGTTTTATTTCGAATATTCCTTCTTAAGCATAGTTCTTATATGCACAGGATATCCCTTAGTCGTCTTTTACGATACCCACGTACAATAGGGAGAGGTGAATTATATTCTTACTCCATCACTATACGGATGAAGCCAGCATATACGTAGCAGAAAGGCAGAAAACGTACAGTCGAGAACAATATCTTTTGTTTATATTTATTTCTATATCCTTTCCAGGTGCCATGGATGAACCCTACTCTGTGCGTCCGTCTTCTCTGTCCGTCGAATGGTAGGAGGTTGGAAAAGAAACTTTAGTACCAATTTAATAAGACTAAAAGAGTTCATAGAATAAATAGAAAGACTTTTGACTTTCTTTTCGCCGCTCTAATGATACTGGTCTTTTTTTGGGTGTGCTGTGGTTAGTGCACATGCTGTCCATTCCATCTGGGGCGACGAAAGGACAGCGCTCGGACCCATAACCCACCATAATCACTCTCCTTCGCCGATCAACCGATACGGACTTCCTTGTCGTCGGTAACCAGCCCGACAGGATACCCTTTCGAGTATCGATTTTGTGTGCCTACTCTTGAATCTCGATTCCAATCCTGAATCCAATCCCAACTCGAATTTGAGCAAATTTGGTACTCTTGAAAGCGACACTAGCCCATGATTGGAATGAAATTCGGTGGATTTTTTCTAAACTAAATGAATTTGACTCTCGTCGATTAAGTTTGACTTTTTGCTACTCCCGACGTGATTTTGACGTAGTTTAAAATGGTTAATGTTGCACAATTTTAAGCCAGTGTCTTTGTGGTGATTGAGTTCGATAACGTTATTAATTTAAAGTAAGAAAATACGGCACATTTGGTGAAAATAATAACGGCAAAAACGAAGAATTCATTCTCGATTTTTTTCAAGAGTACCAAATATAAGATTGGTGAGATTGGAATTGAATCGGATTCGAAATTAGAATTGATTTCAAGAGGCCCACTGGTCTATCCACAAGATTGGGATCATCCGCAATTCAAACATCATATTTTCCATCGGATCCTAATCTAATGACCATCATCTAAGCTCATTTAACTTCCACTATTAGGTTCAGAGTAGTTTCCAGAATAGAAGGAATTTACACAATTATCATCGGGCCCGTCACCAGTGTGAGTGAATTTGATCCACTAATCCACGCCAGTCAAACGTATTGAAATCGGATTTCATAACAATTTTCTTTCTCTTGCATTAATATTACTTGCATGTACGACCTTGGTCATCTTTTACGACACCTATGGGCAAGAGAGGAGATGGTTGATTAGAATCAAGTGAGTGGGTATTTCCGTGTGATGACGGAGTAAGAATACGTTACACCACTCCCTATCTTACCCATGGATGTCGTAAAAGACAACTATAGGACATACATATAACATCTGTGCAAGAGAAAGAAAACTCAAAATGAAACCCTATACCAAAATGTCTAACCAGCACGGTATAGTAGGTCAAATTCCCTCCCATCGTGGAGGAAGCCCGAGTCCAACAGTGGGACGTATGTGTTTTGATGATGACGATGATGAGTGGATATTCGGGCCAGGCTATCAATGACCCTGTGCTTTGTACAAGACAAGTTACCTTCGTCTAAAGTATCGATTACACAACAACATACACTACATAAAAAAAAATCTCTTTGTCCTAAAATTTATTTTGTGATTTTTCCATTCACTACGCTTTAAAATTAAGAAAAAATATTCCATCCAATAGGTATCCATTCCTTAAAAAGTTTGCTTTTGTGGTAGTTATGATTATAAATCCTTTTTCCTGAAGATGAAGAATTTGTACTATCACAAGAACCACTAAAACCTCATTTTCTTACCTCAGAAGACTTTAATGGCTTAATAAGAGGTTTGAATTTGCCTAAGAGTAAGGCCGAGCTTTTGGCTTCCCGTTTGAAGTAATAGAATTTGCTTATTGGTGTCAAAATAACACACCAACGAAGTCGGCATGAGACGTTTTCTACGTTCTTTAGCAAAGATGGATTTTGTTATTGTAACGACATAAGAGGTTCGTTTGAAGTAATTATGATGAACTGTTCCCTGTGAGTGGCGTTTATTTATTGACAGCACGACGAAAAACTTGAAAGATGTTTTATTACATAAAGGGAATAAATTTCCATCTCTTCCAGTTGCTCATTCTGTACATCTGAAAGAAAACTATGAAAGTGTAAAAAAATTACTAGAAGCTTTGAAACATAAAGATTTTAAGTGGCAGTTCATTGGAGATTTTAAGATAGTAAGATTTTTGATGGGACTACAGCGTGGATATACAAAATATCTATGTTATCTCTGTTAGTATAGCTTTGTTACCATAGTAGAGCGGATGCTCAACACTATATTCAACGATCATGGCCACTAAGAACTGAATTTTGTATTGGGAAAGAAAACGTTAAGTGTAAACCTATTGCTAAACCTGAAAATGCATTAATTCCACCTTTACACATCGAGTTGGGTTTTATGAAACAATTTGTAAAAAAGCTAGATGAAAGATCTGAAGCTTTTACATTTTTAAAAACTTTTTCCAAAGTTGTCAGGAGCAAAGGATGAAGCTGGAGTTTTTGTTGGTCCATAAATAAAAAAAACTTTTTGCTAGTGAAGAATTTCCAAAATTACTTACCAGTGCTCAAGAAAAAAGTTGGAACAGTTTTAAAGGACTAGTTTGTGGCTTTTAAGAGAATAAAAAAATTTAAAATTATCGAGAGCTAGTTGATAACATGTTAAAAGATTTTCAAACTATGGCCTGCAGAATGTCTTTAAAAGTACATATACTGCATGCTCATTTAGATAAATTTAAAAACAACATGGGGGCGTATTCAGAAAAACAAAGAGAACGTTTTCATCAAGACATCATGAACTTCGAATGCCGTTATCAGGGCCAATACAACGTAAATATGACATTTGGAGTTTAGTGCGACAAAGTTCTTATGACCATGAATGAAAATGTTCACTTTTAAACTTTTTCTACTATTTTGTAATTTGATATGATATAAAAAGTTGATAAAAATTATACTTATATAAATTAATTTGTGTCAATTTTTTTATAAACAAGAATTTAAACTATGAATTTTCTATAATATTGATCAACCATTCTCCGGGATACAAAAGCAAACTTTTTCAGGCTATATATATTTTTTTGGTTAAATTTTCGATAAATCTATCGATATTTCATACTCTCTTATCAAAGTCAAAATTCATGTTGACCTGTGTTATCAATGAAGGAATTTCTTTGTTTTTACCTAAAATATAGTTACCCTATAGTATCGGAGCACACTACATGAAAACAGAATTAGTGGTTATTTTAGGAATACATTGAGAAATAAAATTCGATGGCCCTCAATTATTACCCTGTTTACATGGGAAGAAGTATAGCTTGATTTTTAAGGCATTCGTCAAATAAATAAATAGGATTTTTTAGAAATTGGTTGGTTTTAAATAAATGTTTTTATATAAATTTCATTATGTTTTATTTTAGACTAGCAACCCGCCCTCGCTTCACTTCGTTTTTAGTCGTTTTACCCGCGTAGTTCCCGTTCCCGTGGGAATACCGGGTTAAAATATAGCTTAGTTTACGCCCTGATATTATAGCTTTGCATTGGTGAAAGAATTTTTGAAATCGGTCCATCTGTTTTGAAGATTACCCGGAACAAACAGACAGACAGACAGACAAAAATTTTTTAATCTGTATTTTAAGCATAGGTGTCGTGCAAATAACCGTGTGAGCATGAAAAAAGCCTATTATTTTGACATTACAAACAGATACTCCAATTTTATTTATTGGTATAGATGATAGATTCCCTGTGGTGATATAGTAAGAATACAATTCACCACTCCCTATTTTACCCGTGAATGTCGTAAGAGATGACTAAGGGCTATGATATACAAGGGTACGATGTTGAGCGTATCTCAAAAGCTATCCACTCTTCTGGTGATCACGCAGTCCATTATTACGACTCTAAAGGTCAAGTAAGCGATGGAGACAAGTCTATTATGTGTTTTCATCCGGTCGTAAAACGAAAAATTCAATTAAATCTATACCACTAAATAAAATTGGAGTGTCTGTTTGTAATATCAAAATAATAGGCTTTTTTCATGCTCATACGGTTATTTGCACGACACCTATGCCTAAAATAGCAATTAAAAAAATTTTGTCTGTCTGTCTGTCTGTCTGTTTGTTCCGGGTAATCTTCAAAACGGCTGGACCGATTTCAAAAATTCTTTCACCAATAGAAAGCAATAATATCAGGGCGTAAACTAGGCTATATTTTATCCCGGTATTCCCACGGGAACGGGATCTTCGCGGGTAAAACGACTATAACCTATAACCGAAGCGAAGCGAGGGCGGGTTGCTAGTTTAAAATACAATCACTCCATATACATCAACTACTGGGCTTGCCGTGTGGTGACGAAATAAGAATACATTTCACCACTCCCTATGTTGCCCGTGGATGTCGTAAAAGACGACTAAGGGATTTAATACGCATATAACATCTATGCAAGAGAAGGCAAATTCGACATGTAATCCTACATTAACCCGTCGGACCAACATGATAGTAGGTCAATATTATGGATGTGACTTGGAGAGAAAATAATCGATTTTTGTTTTTTAAAATAAATCGATTTTAAAATAATCGATCAATTAAAAATAAATAATCGATTATAAAATAATCGATTTTTCTCCCAACAGGATTATGATGACATTTTTTTTTTTAGGAAATGTAATTATTTTCTAAAATAGTGTAACACATTGCACGCAGTATCGTGATAGGCTTTTTTTAGGAAATCTGGCAGTGAAATAATCGATTAATTTCGATCGAATTTCGAATAATAAAAAAATCGATTAATAATCGATTTTTTATTACTTTGATAATCGATTGTAAAAATCGATTATTGCCCAAAAAAGTCGATTAATAATCGATTTTTATAAAAATCGATGTGAAAAAAATAGATTTTTATAAAAATCGATTATTTTTTCACTTCCCTAGTCAATATCCTTCGTATCATGGAGATAGCTCGACCCCAGCAGTGGGACATAATTGAACGTAAATGATGATGGGATGATGCAGTATGAATACAATTCACCACCTTTTATTGTCGTGAATATCGTAAAAGACGACTTAAAGGCGACGATCTTTTTCTTTTTGGAGGGCTATGGTAAGCGCACACGCTGTCCATTCCGTCCGGGGAGACGAAAGGACGGCGCGCGGGCCCATAACCCACACGTAACCACGTCGCCTTCATCGTAGGGCCGATCACCACTGTCGAGTTCGATGATGCCGGACTAAACTTCCCAGTCCGGTCACCTGTAAGGATATACCCTTAGCTGTACTTCTTACAGTATGTTTTTATCTTCTTATACCCTGGGCATAAAGGAGGTAGAGGTCATAGATTAGAATAAAGGCAAGATAATAATGATGCAATTTATTCAGTGGAATATTGAAGGGCTAAGGGTTATAATATACAGTTAACATCTATGCAAGAGAAGCTCAAAATAAAATCTTATACCGACACGTCTGACCAGAATGGTATAGCAGGTCAATTTTTCTTCTATTATGAATGAGGCTCGAGCCTAGTCATAATCATCACGGCTCATATATTTCCCACTCCTAGTGGTCGCCGAGTGGTCAAAATTCGGCCATAATTCATTTAAATTAACTGCTACACAATTTTCTTTTAATATTATTGATGTTTATTTGTATATTGATCAAGGTGTATTTCACTAATCTATCTATACATATAATAAAATTGTAGAGGTCGAAATTCTGTACATTGAAAATAAACGCTAAAAACCGAGTCAGGGGGATGTTAGAAGTGAGATAAAACACATCCAGATTGATTTCAAATTTTTTGTTTCTCTGTCTGTTTGTCTGTTTATCTGTTTGTACGGGCTAATCTCCGAAGTTATTGGACCGATTTAAATGAAATTTTGCATGGTGGTACCTTACATCCCCGGTCAACATTTAGGATATTTTTAATCCCGGAAAATTAAAGAGTTCCCGTGGGATAGGTAAAAAACTGTAGTAACTTGTACAGCTTAGTACCCAACCTACTTAATTGAAAACGATATAAAAAGATTCATTACAAACGAAATTTATTCTGAAAATCCACCTCGCAGAGGATATATCCTTTTTTAATGGTGTAAAATAGGGGATGAATTATGCTTTGATATTTTCACTCTAATACAGAAGTAATAAATTCATACCACCTCAATGATTAATTAATTGCACTGATAGCATAGTGGTTTTGATAACAACTTACCATGCCAGTGTCACGGATTCAATTCCAACGCCGGACATTTTTTGTGTGATCGACAAATTGTTGCTGGGTAGACTAGGTAGTAGTAAACTAAGTCTAATTTGTGTCTGTCACTTATATGTTTGTGAGGTTTCTCAGTAAAGGGTGTAACGCGAAATTCATAGTTTGTAGAATAACTAATAAAAATCAGCTAAGTGTGAGTCGGACTCGCGCACGAAGGAATCCCTACCATTGACTAGATAAACAACAGAAATTTTATATTTTAACCTTCAACCTGTTACCATATACTGATATCGAGCAAAATTAGGCAAAATGACGTTTTTGTACGAGAGCCCCCGTTAAATATTTATTTTACATTCATTAATTATTATTATTTTTATTTTAGTATTTATTATTATTAAAAATACAACTGAGTGTTTTTTTAAATATTTCAAGTGCCTACCTGCTGCCGTTATCGATATCGATAAAAAAAGACAAAAAATCGCGTTTATTGTTATAGCGGCAACAGAAATACATAATTTGTATAAATTTTAATTGTCTAGCTATCGCGGTTCTTGAGATACAACCTGGTGAGATACAGACGGATGGACAGACAGCGAAGTCTTAGTAATAAGGTCCTATTTTATCCATTTGGTACGGAACTCTCCAAAGGAAGGCTGTGCAGGGTCACTCGAACATCCTTTTTTGACCCTAGGCAGCAAATTATGTTATCATGGTATCGTCCGCGCTCGGTCATTGTTGGCAAACGAGCAAGCAGCACACCTAATGGTAAGTGATACTGCTCATGAACTTCTACCAGGTCACTGCCTACCGTGAAGAAAGTGAAGGAAGTGCAATGAGGTTTGGTAATACTAAAGGTATTACCAAAACCCACCACATGCAAAAACCTGCGACATTAGATGGACGACTGTCGAGAGTGTGATTCTATCACGTAAAGATACTAAAGCGCAAGCACTCGGGCCAGACACCACCCGACACGACAGCAGTGGAACGAGCCAGCTTGGAAGTGTTTCTTCCTGACTCACTCTGCCCAGTTCTTACGCCAGATAACTGCCAAGCAGAAAAAGGGGACCTCATACGACAGTTTTTGAACTATCAACTATGGTCTAAGTGATAGTCGGCAACTTTGGTAGTGACACTTGCGATGAATTCACGGCGTTGCTCTACCCCGGTCACACAGATATTTTCTTTTTATTGCAAATCGTGGCCAACGAGCAAACAGTATACATGATGTTAAGTCTTCCTGCTGCTCATGGACCTTTGCAATACTAGGGCCACAGCTAAGCCGCTGCCAATCACGAATAAAGTAAAGGGAGTGTGAATTTTTTTTTATTGCAAACGGTGGCAAACGAGCGAACAGTACACTTGATGGTAAGTGTTGCTGCCGCTCATGGACCTTTGCTAGGCCGCTGCCTACCGCGAAGAAAGTTAAGGGAGTGTGAATGCCTGCAATAAAGTTCGGTGATTCAGAAAGTTGGGCTGCCGGTTCTCTCACACACCGAACGAAGCACAGTAACAAATTGCTACTACTCGGACGTAGATTTTCTGCGAGAGTGTAGTCCCCGGACGGACCTTGATCGACACGGTACGGTATCTGCGTATAGTCCTAAGCACCATGACTTTCTGCGAATGCCAGAAAAAAGTTCTAAAACAAGTGGTCAGAGCTCACCCACACAGGTGCACCGTACAGGGCCATTGATAGAACCAGTCTCGCATACAGCCGTCAACACTTAAAAATGCTTCTGAAAGCACCATCGCCCGTAGAATACTAAGCCCAAATATTTTATCTGGTCCTCGATCGAGTGGAACCGAATTAACAGTGATTGCTGTGCCGACGGGTGTATAGTTACGAGGTCTATGAAACAGCAAATCATTCGTTTTATATAGACCTACTCTAAGCGGCAGCGTGACTCATTAAATCACCATCTCGATACCAGGTATGGCCAAATGTAACGCTTATTTAAATTAAGGCCAAACTGGAGCATGTCCAGTCTCAGCTAATATACCATACAATCACCTGCACAAACTACCACAGCTGGGAGCAGAACAAAATAGGCGTTAGCACAAAGTCCCCTGTGCGCTTCACGCAGTGGCCACTACGCCGCTTCAAATAATCTAGAATGAGCCGCTTAAGTATAGAAGCACCCCTTCATAACAGCGCCTGCCTGATATACAAGATTTGTAAACTATTAAATGAGTTGACGACATCTAAATACACCGCACCTCTCTGACAGTGAGCGCCTTAATGACAATGGGCCACAAGCATAGGAAGGTTGGGGTCGTCTGCCAGAAAAGGTTGGTCTGTTCGAGACAACCTCGCTAAGGTGCAGACAATCAAGATTCTCTACACTAGCTTGCCATCAAGAGCAACACGTTGGGCCTGTAGAACCCTGAATACACTACACAGTTATCTGTGATTGCCCCTACCACATATTATGACTTCTACGCGGACGAAGTCGAGGGCAAAAGCTAGTAACTAATATATAAGTACAAATGTCTATTGGAAATTGTCATCTTAATTATGATTGTTTGACATTCAAGTCGACCAAAGACAAAAGTGTATAAGCGCGCGTATGTGAGTGTGTAGAGATTGCATGGGAGTGTGCGTAATGCCTTTTTTTAATGAATTTATTAAATTCATTAAAAAAAGGCATTATTCAAGGCATATTTTTTATTTTAAGGCATATTTCTAATCCATTATTATATGAAATTTCAGTTTTATGCACTTCTCCTCATTATATACTTCAACTGTGCCAAATTTCATACTTGTCCATCCACGTATTTTTCGTAAAAAAGGGTGCAAAGTTTTCGCTTCACGTATTTATATATGGATACTATTAATCAATAATAGGACAGCCATTTACTTATTACACGCTGATTAGCACGTGTTAGTTAGGGTTGCCAGATCCAGGCTCCTGGACATTTCTGGGGCCACGAACGGCATCAGACTAAAGTCTCGAACCAGAGACCACAACTAGGACTAGAACTAAGTTGGAATTACCTAGAACTATAGGTTGATGAAAATAATACTTTTTTGTAAAAAGCTTTTTAAGGACTTTCTTAAACTGTTGTTGCTGCGAAGTGAGCTGCTCACCCCTCCCCTCGCTCACCTCACACAGTGCGAACACGCTTTGGTTTGACTTTAGTTTGTGAAAAAACCTAATATTTTTTCATTCCGGGACAGCAAAGTAAAATTACTGGGGACAACACGCAAAATTCCGAGACAATCCCGGCAATCCCGGCCATCTGACAACCCTAGTGTTAGTATAATGTTTTGTTTCAAGTTTGCCTTTTCTATCACAGATGTTAAAAGCATTTCACATTCTTAAGTCTTCTTTTACGGCATCCACAGACGAGAGGCAGTCGTGAATTGTATTCATACTCCGATACCACACGGAAAATATTATAGTTATAATCATTATCATCGAAGCCCACATACGTCCCACTATTGGGCTCGGGCCTCCTCCACCATGGGAGGGAATTTCACGTACTATACCATACTGGTCAGACATGTTGGTATAGAGTTTCATTACGAATTTTCCTACTCTTGCACAGATGTTATGTGCATATTATATCCCTTTTTTTGGGGTGGCGCAACCGCCGCGCCGCTCCGTCCGGGGCGACAGAAGGGGGCGGCGCGCGACCCCGTAACCCACTCATATAGCACGTCGCCTTCGTCGTTGGGCCAACCACCGGTTCGGAGTTCCTTGACTTCCGTGAGTATTATATCCCTTAGTCGTCTTTTACGACATCCACGGGCAAGATAGGGAGTGGTGAATTGTATTCTTACTTCGTCACCACACGGAATACCTAACTATAATAATTATATTTATTTATATAAATTAATTACAGCCTACTTGTTATAAATGTTTTGTTTTCAAGTAGCTGTATATGTAATTATTTGTTACGTAAGTCTATACTCTATGGTTGTAATTAAAAAGATATTAGCTATTAGTTGCCAGTTTATTAAGCAATTATTATTATGGGAGATTTGTAGTTGAAACTCGAAGCTGGTATGCCTGGTATGTAATGTTTGGGATAGTTATTATATTTTTTAAGCTTTTCTAGACAAAAAATTTCCCTGGGAAATATTTTTCTCTGTATATTTTATCACCACATCTCTCTTGCCCCTAGATGTCCTAAATGATGACTAAGGCATATAATGTGCATATAGCATAGTGTTGCCCAAAAAAGTCTTGGTCTTGCGGTCTTGGTCTTGGTCTTGCGAGAAATGCGAGACCGAGACCAAGACCAAGACCTCTTAATTTTTGCAAGACCAAGACTGGCCCTGCAAGACTTGAGCAAGACCAAGACTGGGCCTGCAAGAGTCTCGCGGTCTTGCATTTAATTCAAGTCACCATTTCAACTTATATACGGTTGAGCTCGTGTCTTCTACATAACAGGAGGGAAATCGGGCGTGGGCGGAGGGGAATCGCCACGGTGATCGGTCGTGTTGTTACAGGTCATACATGTCAAGTTTTCCTTCTCTTGCACCGGTGTTATATATAATAGCCTTTAGTCGTGAGTTCGCAGTCGCGGGTAAAATAGGGGGTGATGAATTATATTCTTACTCCGTCACTACACGGCAAGTCAAATCAGTCTTGAGATATCCATCTATTGACCAAAGGTATTGGTCATGCTCACTGAAGGGTCTTCTAGCGGTAGCTATGAGGAGCGGGTCACTCCCTTCCCTCCATTATGGTTGAGGGGAGTGATGGCTGCTCTAGTAGTTAACTCGTGATCGGGTGGCGCTTGCGGGACCTGGTCCAACCATAATTTTTTCATTACATTTGTGATTATTATTATATTTGTGAACTATATTATATAATATTTCGAATGGCATTACACTGGAACTATTAATAAGCATGTTGTAAGATGTAATTTTATTTAAAAGAAATTAGAAAAATAAATAAAAAATAGACAATCCTGCTGAGTTTCTTGCCGGATCTTCTCAGTGCGGTCGCGTTCCGATCCGGCGGTAATTATAACTTTAAGAAAAATGTAAAAAAAATGACAATATTTAAGTGCCCCCGCGGGATTTATACATAATAAATGATTTGAATTTGAATCGATTCCCAATGTTGGTGATGGCTTTTCAGAATTACTCTTCGGAAAGGCTTAAGGACAAAAATACCGTAATCACGAGAGTGCTCTTGCCCATTATACATATTTATATATCCGTTTATTCATTAGCCCAACGACGTTCACTGTTGGACATAGAAATATGCCTACAATTAATTTACATAAATGTCCATGTAGGGACAGAGTACGAATATAATTCACCACTCTCTTACCCGTGGATGTCGTATCAAATCGGATCGGGCAATGGTGTTAGGAACCCATGAAAAAAAATTGAAATAAAAATATCTATTCGTTAATGAATTGAGAGACATGTAAGTTCTCAATATTGTCATCGTTTTTTCGTGTAAATTTGATTAAAATATATAAAGCAATGATACTTAATCTACAACATATTCGTATTTTGTTAAATGTTCATTAGAATTTGAATAAATCAATGATTACGTTTGCATAAGTAAGACAAACTTCGCTTTAACATAAATCAGCTGATCGGCCGATGACTGTTGATGAGTCGCCTTTGTACCTACGTAACAATTGAAAGGTTCGCGCAAATCTAATACCTATTTATACTGGCGAAATTTTACATGCTTACATATATCCTGTCTGTACATACCGACATAATGCATAAAATTTAAGGCATAAACTCTTAGACACACATTTTTGTAATCACAATAACTTTTACGTTATATTGTTTTTGTGTAATATACATTCTAATTATGATCTATGACCGTTGAACTACAACATACACGAACAGTTGCCCCTTAACCTGATACACCCTGTGTATATAACATATGTGCAAGAGAAGTGAAACTTGAAATAAAACCCTATAACAACATGTCTGACCAGCGTGGTATAGTAGATCAATTTTCCTCTTACTGGAAGGAAGCTTAAGCCCAGCAGTGGCACTTTTATGAGCTGTGACGATGACGACGAATATCATACATTTTACAAGTATTAAAACCATAAAATTTTAAATCAGTTTTATATGTTCTTAAATAAATAATATATTAAGAGCTACATGGATCCAGCGGCCAAAGTATTTATATAGGCAATAGAGCAACAGGTTTTTTCAAGTATCCAGAGTATCAGTAACTAAACTGGAAATACAATAGATACATACTACTTAACTTGAAGGGGAATATAAACAATCGCATTAATTGTAAAAATATCGCATTGATTATAAAATGACATAAAATTTATTGTATCAACTGCCTCGTGTGGTGACGTCTTAAGAAAATAGGGTCGAAAGTCCTGTCACAAGAGTAGTAACGCTGTCTAATGGAACAACAGGGGAATAGGAGAGTAATTTTCCTCAGTGGTAAGTATTGTATTCAATAGTGAACTGTAGGCTAGCAGATGGATAGATAGGATAGGATGCTATTTGATTAATTTAGTTGGATTTTTCATTGCCATGATAAATGACTGTTACGTTATTCCAACTGCAAGACTTGCAAGACTTTGCGAGACTCTTGCTGCAATACCAAGACCAAGACTCGGGTGCGCAAGACCAAGACCAAGACGAGACCAGGTGTGATGTTGCAAGACCAAGACCAAGACTGGTCCAAGTCTCGTCTTGGTCTTGCATTTGGGCAACACTAATATAGCATGTATACAAGAGAAGGAAAACTTGAAATAAAGCCTTATATCAACATGTTTGAGAAGCGCAATATTGTAGTTGAGCAGTATTAGAGGTCAATTTCCTTCCCAGCATGAAGGAGGCCCGTTAGAGAGGCTTACGTGGGCCGAAATGATAATGACAATAATAGTAATACATCACTGCAGCAGTATATAAATAGATTTGTGTTATTACATAATATTTTTTTTGCTTTTATTGCAAACGTTAGCAAATGAGCAAACAGCCTGATTGTTAAGTGTTGGTCCCGCTCATGGACCTTTTCAAGGCCGCTGCCTATATGATTGGAGTTGTCTGTCTACAGCTGCGGGCCGGTATGTCCGGGGTAGTACAACACTGAGCAGAAAATCGACGTTCGAGTAGTAGCAATTTGTTGCTGCGTTCAGTGAGCGAGAGAGCCGAAAAGCCCAACTTTCTGAGGGTGTTTGCGTATGGTGGGTTTTAGTGACGCCTTCAATATTACAGAACCTCATTGCACGCATTCATTCATACTCCCTTCATTTTCTTTACGGTAGGCAGCGGTCTTGTAAAGGTTCATGAGCGGTACTGTTTACCACCGATTGCAACAAAAGAAAAAAAATGTAATAACACAAATCTGTTTATCACAAATCTAACGGCTTGATATTGGGTCAAATATTTCTTTTAGCTTCACGCTTTAATTGCTTGTCAGGCAGAGATATAACTGATACACATTTTGTTGTTTAACTTTTAATTCTCACATTCGTCACCACACGGCAAAGCCTATATTGGCTTTTTTATGTAGTGACGGAGTATGAACACAATTGATCACCCCCTGCCTTACCCGTGGGTGTCGTAAAAGATGACTACAGGATTAAATATGCATATAACATCTATGCAAGTGTAGAAAAACTAGAAATGAAACCATATCAATGAATTTCCCTCCTATTGTGGAGGAGGCTCATGCCCAACAGTGGCGTGTTTGAGCTATAATGATTATGATGATAAGCTTCATCATATTTATAAATTGATACTGAGAATTTCTTTCGTAAGGCTCAAAAACAAAATTTGTTCAAGGATTTGAACTAAGTATCTTGTAGCATTTAACCTCTAGTCTATGTAATACATTGCGCTAGATGCCGCTCTAGCAGAGGTTGTGGGTGACTGACCGGAGATTTAGTCTGTCAACCGCGGAGAGCCTGAACTCGCGATAGAGACCGACGTCCCGGCAAGGGGACGTCAATGGGAGAGGGTACTGCCTCGGGGTATGCCGTCGGGCCGACCACTGAAGTCAAGGAACTCTGCACCGATGGTCGGCCCAACGACGAAGGCGACGTGCTGTCGGGTGGGTTACGAGGCCGCGCACCGCCCCTCTGTTGCGCTGACCAAATATAAAAAAGGGTATGTAATAAATCCAGGCCGGCCACGGAAGTCAAGGAATAGGTACCAGTGATCGGTCCAATGACGTTGGGAAGGGAATAAGGTAGGTTATGGGGTCATACGCCGTCCATCCGTCGCACCGGGCGGATTGGGTGGGGTGTGTCCAAACGTAGCCTACTAACCTACCAAAAAAAAAGAGGTATGTACTTATTTACGAAATTCATTATCAGCCTGTTCTTATATCAATTACCTATTTGTGATCGACTCAGTATGTACTTTTAGACTACTTCCTTACTAATATTATAAATGCGAAAGTAAGTTTGTATGTTACGCTTAAAGCACCGAACCGATTTCAAAAATTCTTTCACCAATGGAAAGTTATAGTATCTGGTAGTAAAATAGGCTATATTTTATCCCGGTATTTCCCCAAGAACGAGAACTACGAGGGTAAGGCGACTGAAACCGAAGCGAAGCGAGAGCGGGTTGCTAGTAATTTTATAAACGCAAAAGTTTGTATGTATAGATGTTTGTTGCTATTTCACGCTAAAACTACTGATTGGATTTTGATGAAATTTTACAGTAATATAACTTACATACCAGAATAACAGATAGGCTATAATTTATTTCGATATTCCCACAGGAAGGGGAACTATGCGGATAAAACCACAGGGCACTGCCAGTAATACATACATATTATATGAAATTCATTATTACCCTGGTCTTATCCCAATTAGGTACTTGTGGTCGATTCAATATGTACCTACTCTTCATTCAAAGTATATATTGCAATAGTTATTAATAATCTATATATATAAAAGGAGAAGCTGACTGACATATCAACGCAGCGCCTAAACTATAAGCGTTAGAAATTTGAAATTTTGCACACAGTTTCCTTTTATAACCTAGGGGAGCACTAACTTTTAGAATATTCATCCCTTAAGGGGGTAAAACGGGAGTGCAAATTTAGTATGAAACTTTTCCGTTTTTGAAGTTATTCGAATAAAATTCAGTATGTAGGTTCTTCATTATAAGTCATGAAACACGTACTAAATATTTTGTGGAAAATCATTCCTTACGGGGGTAAAAAGGGGTTGCAAAGGTAGTATGGAAGTCCTCTGATTTTCAAAATTATTACAACCTCTATCACACATGACTTTTACGCGGACGAAGTCGCGGGCAAAATCTAGTAGTTTTATAAACAGTCCGACTTTAATTCTCCTTATTTCTTTGGGGTGGGCCACAATCCGGCCACGGTCCGGCCCAGCTCCGTCCAAAGCAACCGAGAGGCGGCGTGCAGCCTCACGACCCACTTAATAGCACGTCGCCCTCGTCGTTGAGCCGACCACCAGTGCAGAGTTCCTTGACTTCAGTAGTCGGCCCGACGGAACTTTAATCCTCCTTGAGAATGTAATTGTTAACCAGACTTCATCATTCATCATCATTTCAGCTCATAGACATCCCACTGTTGGACTCGAGCCTCCTCCAGAATACGAGAGGTATTCACCATACTGGTCGGACAGGTTGGTATAGGATTTTATTTTAAGTTTTGCCACTATGCAAGAGGCATAGATGTTCTATGCGTATATCCCTTAGTCGTCTTTTACGACATCCACGGGCAAGGGCGTGGTTATTTGCATTCTTATTACACCACACGGACTTCATCAAGTGGAATTGGCCCAGATTTATATAAAGGTTTAGTCGTATTTTACGACACCCACGAGCAATTCAAGGGTTGGTAGTATTCGTAGCCATATATATATGTATATGAAAAGATCAATACAATACTTTTTTTTTCAACTCACGCGCATTCTATGAACCAATCAGAGGCGAGTTCGCCTGCAGCGCGTCACGACTCCACGCCTTCCATATTTGAATGCGTATTCTAATGTTCCTTTTTTGAATTTTGAATGTGTGCGTATTTTATTTATCGTTACTTGTCTATGTATTTTATGTGTATATGGAGTACAGTTATTAATGGTTTTAAAAATTTAGATTTACTCTATGTCTTCGACGTTTTTCTATAGATTGTGTTAGGGATAAATGGGCGTCCAGGCTGGACTCGGTACCAGTGCTCGACCCAATATCGATGGGGAGGGAAATATGGTGAGTTATGGGGCCGCGTGCCCCTCTTTTGTCACCCCGGATGAAACGGACGGCGTACGTCAAGACTATAGCCTACCCAAAAAAAGGGGAGGAATAGAGGTCGAAGACAAACATTATAGACGATTTGCAATCTCTTTTATCATCATTTCAGCTCATATACGTCCCACTATTGAGCTCGAGCCTTCTCCACAATAGGAGGGAAATTTACCTTACCATGCTGATCAGGCAGATTGGTATAGAGTTTTCTTTCGAGTTTTCTTTTCTTGCATAGATGTTATATGCGTATTATATCCCTTAGTCGTCTTTTACTACATCCACGAGCAAGATAGGGAGTGGTGAATTGTATTCTTACTCCGTCACCACACAAAAAATACAATACTCTTTACTACCTATGTGGTAAATATAACCTCGCACAATAAGTTGATTTCTGTTCACATCATTTAGTTATCTATACCAATAAATAAAATTGGAGTGTCTGTTTGTAATGTCAAAATAATAGTCCTTTTTCATGCTCACACGGTTATTTGCACTATACATATGCCTAAAAATCACTTTATATTTTTTTTGTCTGTCTCTCTGTCTGTTTGTTCCGGGTAATCTTCAAAACGGCTGGATCGATTTCAAAAATTCTTTCACCAATGGAAAGCTATAATATCAGGGAGTAAACTAGGCTATATTTTATCTCGGTATTCCCACGGGAACGGGCACTACGCAGGAAAGACTGAAACCGAAGCGAAGCAAGGGCGGGTTGCTAGTTCTCAAATAAAAATAACCTATTAGCCGAATCCTCGTCATTGGCGGGAAGTGCTTTAATATTAAAAAATTTGAGGCTGAGGCTCACAGAATGCTCTCAGACGCTTATATTGAAGCTGCTATGAGTAAAAGTGTATGATAGAATAACGTGAAAGGTTTCGGCTTGCGGTAGCTACGTGGGGCGGGTCGCTCCCTTCCCTCCAATGTGGTTGAGGAGAGTAATGGCTGCCCTAGTAGTTAACTCGTAATCGGGTGCTGCTTGTGGGATCTCGTCCAGTCATATTTTCTTTCTTTTTCTTTCATTATTTTTTTCTTTGTACTAAATTTTGAAAATTATAACATGTATTACTGCATTTTTTTGAGTTTTTTTGCGTTAACCCTAAACGACGAAGATTATGAAGGTGAATACTTTCAAACAGATTTGTACTTATAATTAGTTTCTTTACAATAAAGCTCTGAATTTTGTAATAAGACGCCAGGAGCTAAATTGTTTGAGCAGCGCCGTGAACTCGTCGCAATCATCGGTGCCGACCTGACGCTGCCGACTATCGTTAGGGAGATGCTCGATAGCGTCAGATACTAAATCGCCGCCTTCAATGAGGCAGGCATCTCACGGAAGGCGACAGCGGATCGCGTCGTCGTCTTTTACAACACCCACGGGCAAGAGAGGGGATGGTGAATTGTATATATATTAGATGTGTACGTCGGTCGATGGGAGGGTACCCCACTAGGAGGTATTCTGTCGGGCCGACCACTGATGACAAGTAACCCTGCTCCGGTGGTCAGTCCAACGACGAAGGCGACGTGGTGTTCGAGTCGGTTGCGGGTGTGCGTGCTTACGCGCCCCTCTGTCGCCCCGGACGGAGTGGTGCGAGGAGTGCGCCGACCGCATCCCACCCCCAAAAAAAAAAGACGTTGCGCATCGGTATTCGTCCCCCGTTCAGATTTATAATCATTTGTATGGGGTGCCGTAAAATAAAAGGTATTCGATTAGCGTTCAATAATCTTTAAAGTTTAGGAAGCCCTGAACTAGAGAATGGTCTAAGATTGATAAACTCTTTTCAATTCTTGATGAACGGCTTCTATTGGCGGGCCACCGCCACTTCGCCAATGTTTCGTACGTATGACGTACGGTGACTATATAGTCAGATTATAAACTTAAAAAATAAAATAACATCTTATACAGCCTGAGATTCATATCGCAGGTTGACTCCGTGGAGGAGATATTCGAGACGGTGAGCCACTTGGCGAGCCAGCAAAATCACCATAGCCACTAATACAGTGGACAGATTAATAGGTAAATGGGATTTTGAGAGCCTCGCCTTTCCGTCACCCTAACTGGCTGGGTTGTATAAAGCCAGATGATAACGCGAATCATATTTTGGTACGTAGGCCCACGCTGGTCTAATTGGTGTGACGATTAGAACAGATTGCCAGTATGATATGAGTTAAAATAAACGTAAAGTATTTTTGCTAGCATATAAAGGACAATGGGCATTGCGGCCCATGAGCGGCCATCAATGAAACTAGTGTCATTTGAAAGGGGAGATCTTTGACAACAAATATTGTTCAAGGAGTACTATGAAATACCGTTTGGGAAAAAAAATATAGTGAAAATACTATTATTAAAATACTATTTTTTTTTTCATTATTATTTATGTATCCTAATATTCAATACTTTTTCTATTAGAGGTCTAAGAACCTTTGTTAAAATCGGTCTCGCCATGTTTCATGCGTCAACCAATCAGCGACGAGCGCCGCTCGCACTCGGCGACTCGGCGATTACCGTTATGCTCGAGCGCACAGCGCAGTCCATCGTTGACATTTGTTTCGTTGAGTACTGTGCATTGAGTACTGTGATTATTATTGTTTGACAATTTCTTTTGACTCTGGCTTGCATATCGGACTTGTTAATATCTATCTTGGTGACTTGTGCTCGTTTTTTTTGGACTTTTTTTAAGCAGATTCCTATAACAATGGCAGATAATCGCCAAGTGTGTATTTTATGTAATCGATCCGTGATAAACAGAAGAAGATACGAAATAACCCGTGCTCGGTTTGAAGAACATCCCGCTGTAGGCCAATATATCTTTGAAGCTCTTACCTCTGAACATCAGGTAAGTACATCAAACGAAATCATTATTTCTTATTTGTCACGTCAACAATATAGTACTGTTTAACTTGAGGTGGTCACAGTGTTTTAACTCTCGCGCATTGAGATTACATTTCACTGTAAGTAGTAAGTAAACTGTTACCAACGCGGCGACGTTGTCGTTCCGTTTGATCCACGGGGTGAGAACGGGATAGAAGTATCGGTATTTACGTATGAGTAAGCGAGATAATTAATACTGCTTAGGCAATCGAGTAAAATATTTTTCTTTATATTTCGCTTTGTTTGAACAGCGTTCAATGAAAATAACTAAGCGTTTTAACTAATTGTAATACTCTCATTTTCAGATACAATACAATGGCCAGGAGTACATTTGTCGACCATGCTGGCAACGGGCAGAAAGAGCTGCGCAGCCAAGAGAAGACCGTCCACACGAATGTGTATTACATATTGAAGAATATTCAAGACTCCCTAATACAGCAATGCGTTGTATGTATGAAAACTGCAGACGAACAGATCTCCGAAGGATTCCGGATAACATTAAAGTGACATTCTTGATTCATTTTAATTTTTATATTCCAAATAGTGCAAGAGTTTGCGATCATCATTTGGTATCCAATGATTGGGATCAAATAATTGACAGCCCTAACTTGCTCCACGACTTCAATGCCACACATTTTGTGCATATCATGAGCCTCATGAAAATCGCAGTGCTTCGAGGATCTATACTAGATTTTGATAATATAGATGACATGGACCCAAATGAAGTATACATCCGATTAGGCGTTAGTCGAGACCAATTTATGAATATTTTGGAACAAACTCCTTCATTGTCGAACGTATCAACACGCCCGAAAACCTCTTTGGCATGCTACTTAATGAAACTGCGAAGCGGTGAAGCAAATGAAAGGCTGGCGACGCTTTTTAATATGAGCCGTAGAACCCTAGAACGACATTTAACGTTCGCCAGAGACTCTCTTTTACTGGACTTCGTTCCCCGGCATCTTGGTTATGATCATCTCAATAGAATTGATGTAGCTAACCGAAACCTACAAGTTCCAAATGCAATTTTTGGAAATGCAAATGCCTTAAACAGAAAGGCAATTGTGATAGCAGACGCCACTTATATATATATACAAAAGTCCGCAAACTATTTATTCCAAAAGCGATCATATAGTCTACACAAATACACGAATTTGTTAAAACCGTTTTTAATAGTGTGCTGCGATGGCCACATTTTAGATGCCTTTGGGCCATATTCAGCCATAGAATCAGATGCACAAATAATGAAAAATATGATTGACGACGAAGGAAATCCTTTCCATTGGTTTTTTGAACATGGAGATGTGTTCATCTTAGACCGTGGGTTTCGCGACGTAATCGACGACTTACATGCCTATGGTTATGAAGCTCACTTACCGAAAACAAAAAATCGAGACGAAGATCAATTGACGACAGAACAAGCGAATAAGTCTAGGTTGGTTACTATGTGCCGCTGGGTTGTTGAAGTTATAAATGGTTGGTTCAAACGCGATTTTAAACTATTCCGACAAGACTTTTTCAATCGTGCTTTGCCTCATATGATGACAGATTTTAGAATAGGTGCTGCATTATTGAATGCTTGCAGAGAACCATTGTCAGATAACGTTCACGCTGAAACATTTATAGAAGTTATAAACCAAAGAGTGAACCAACCAAATAACCTAGCAGAGTATGTCCTAGCCAACAACCTTAATCGTAGACGGGCTAGTTTCGATAGCATTACAGGAAACCAACCTAACAAAAGTGATTTTCCTTTGCTGACTGAGGACGATTTAACCATTTTTGCACTTGGTACATACCAAGTGAAGCTAGCCCGCAGCTATTATGCGGAGCATGTGCGACAAGGTCTCTATAATATAGAAACGTATAGGGACCCCGATGTTACAGGCCTAGGCAGGTGCGGCATCACAGCAACAAATGTTTGGCTGCTAAGATGTCGAATACAATCTAGACATACTAGGTCAAAAATATATTATTCGTACATTATAGTAGATAGAGAGAAAAGCGGCAGAGAAGCCATAGAAAACTACTATTGCAGTTGTCTAAGCGGTAAGCGCACTCTTGGTTGCTGTGCCCACATTATGTGTGTAGTGTGGTATTTAGGGTGGGCGAGAAACCAAGAGGAAGATATCCGTTTACCAGCTCATTTTTTAAACGATATTATTGTAGACGACAATTGAATCCCATCATTTTCTTTTTTTAAAGGAATACTAGCATTATATACGAGCATTGTATATGTGTCTGTCAATAAATCGATGTATTTAATAACCAATTAACCTTTAGTTTTATTTAATCCATCATTATCTTATACTTAGACATGCATTACGTTTTATCATTTACGTACTTTCGGTTTAATTAATTCGATTTTTTTATATGATCAACGCTTTATAACTTTTTATCTAAACAAGTTGTCGAAATAATTTTATGCAGTCTTAATATATACATAATTGTCGACTAAAAAATATATAGGACAGATGTGGCCGCCGATGGGACAAGCGCTATACATTTTTGCCCATTGTCCTTTGGCTGTCCGTAAAGCCGTGGGTGTAGTAAAAGATAACTAAGGGATTATTGCAGATTAGCAATCCGCCCTTGCTTCGCTTCGGTTTTAGTCGTTTTACCCGCATAGTTCCCGTTCCCGTGGGAATACCGGGATAAAATATGGCCTAGTTTACGCCCTGATATTATAGCTTTCCATTGGTGAAAGAATTTTTGAAATCGGTCCAGCCGTTTTGAAGATTACCCGGAACAAACAGACAGACAGACAAAAAATTTTTAATCTATATTTTAGGCATAGGTGTCGTGCAAATAACCGTATGAACATGAAAAAAGCCTATTATTTTGACATTACAAACAGACACTCCAATTTTATTTATTGGTATAGATGACATATATGCAAGAAAAGGGAAACTCGAAATAAAACCCTATACCAATCCGTTTGACCAGCGTGATATAGTCGATCAATTTTCCTCCCATTATGGACGAGGTTCAAGTCTAGGAGTGGGACGTAGGTATGTGAGCTGTGGCAACAAGAGGAGAATATCAGGCTGGTCAAACGATAGGATTTTATTTCAAGGTTTCCTTGTCTTGTACATATTTTCACTGTATATTATCACTTCAGCTCATATACATCCCACTGTTGGGCTCGAGCCTCCTCCAAAATAGGAGGGAAATTGACCTTACTATACCGTGCTGGTCAGACAGGTTGGTATAGGGTTTTATTTCGAGTTTAGTAGAGTTCATAGTCGTCTTTTACGACGTCCACGGGTATGAGAGGGGGTGGTGAATTGCATTCTTACTCCGTCACCACACGGACAATAGTTAAAAACATCTTAGTAATAAATCCACTGAATAAAATCGATAGTAAAGCGATATGTTATAAAAAAAAAGCAAAGAAATAGTCGTCAAAAAACCTCGGCGTTCAACCGCGCAAAATAAAAAAAAAATACACATTTGTAAATCACGTTTGTGAAAATAGACGACTTTTGATTGATGCCCGACGCAGTATCGAACCCTATAGCCTCAGGGAACGTCTGTCTTACTGTAATCACTGAGTGTGAGTTGATTGATTCATGTTATGTGGCTGTAAAGAAATAATAAGCGATTTTGAACCTTATTTTAACTTGGATAAAGCAGGGGAGGTGTGCCTACAGTGTATAGTCTGATTGGGGTATGGTTCTCGTAATAGCGAGAAAAGGTATTTTTCTTTCTTCCACAAAACCATTATTCCGATGGAATAAGTATACAATTCACCACCAATCTTGCCCATGGGTGTCGTAAAAGACGACTAAAGGATTATTTAAAACTATCAACCCGCCCTCGCTTCGCTTCGGTTTCAGTCGACTTTCCTACGTAGTTCCCGTTCCCGTGGGAATACCGGGATAAAATATAGCCTAGTTTACTCCCTGATATTATAGCTTTTCATTAGTGAAAGAATTTTTGAAATCGGTCCAGCCGTTTTGAAGATTACCCGGAACAAACAGACAGACAAAAAAATATAAAGTGTATTTTAGGCATATGTATCGTGCAAATAACCGTATGAGCATGAAAATACCCCATTATTTTGACATTACAAACAGACACTCCAATTTTATTTATTGGTATAGATATAGATAAGATCTATGCAAGAGAAAAATAACTCGAAATAAAACCAGCGCCACCTACAGAGTCCAATTATTAATCTAAACCTTTCTCAAATCCTATGCCTTATATACGAACACCTGTGATCAACGTGGTATAGTAGGTTCCCTCCTATTGTGGTGGCTCGAACTCAGTAGCAGGACATATGAGTGCTGCTGATGCTGAGATGACTGATGAGAATAAAAACAAAACTTCACTCCGATTGTGAAGGATTTTTATGACTAACAGTTGGAAGAGTAGGTATGCATCTTCTTTTTCTCAACTCATATACGTCCCATTCTTTGTAGCTTAGGTTTGGTCACTGAAAATATCTCTTTTATTCTTTACGGTAGCTATGTGGAGCGGTTCTCTACCTTCACAATATCGTGGTCGAAGGAAGTAATCGCTTGTAGCTGCTAATTCGCGACTGGGTGTCGCCTGTGCGGTCCATAATATTTTTGTATTATATCTAAGAAAACCCGAAAGTCTGTTTGATGAAGATAATTTACGTGTAAGACAGTTACATACGGTTTCTTTTATTGCTCTTGGTGGCAAGCAAGCAAACCGCACACCTGATACTAAGCGGCCTAACAGAGGTCCATGAGCGGCGGTATCACTATACTGCCACTCACGGACCTTTACTAGGCCGCTTGCTGGCGTGAAGAAAGTGAAGGGAGTGGGAATGTGTATAATGAGGTTCACTGATACTAAAAGCAACACCCACAACGGGCTTCAGGCTCTTTCACTCACCGAACGAAGTACAGTAACAAATTGCAGCTCCTCAGACGTTGATTTTCTTCAAGAGGGTCTACCCCAAGCGGACCATCCCGCGGTTGTCGACAGACGACTGTCGACAGTCTACTCCTACCACATATAAAGGTTAGTTTGAAAAATAACATCTATTCCCACTATCAAAATTAACTTCAATCTTTGTGCTATTAATGCATGCAATGAAGTTCGATGATACTAAAGGCAACACCCACCACGGGCTTCCGGCTCTCTCGCTCACTGAACGAAGTACAATAATATATTGCTACTCCTCAGACGTTAATTTTCTGCAAGAGTGTGGTAGGTACTACCCCAAACGGGCCGTCCTGCAGCTCCTACCACAAGTTGCAAGTAAAGATTAGTTTGAAAAAAATACTTAAATTTTTGTGCGAGCGATTTTAAAAATAACCTCTTCTCCCGCTCACAGTAATAACGCACCTTTAGCCCAATATAACAATTCAACGGAATTTTAAAAATTGGTCGGAACAATGTATACTTCTTCGTTTCCTCACGATGTTAGAATGAATTTGGGCATATTTATTGTTGATATCAAATGATTTAATACACTATTAAAAATCGTTTACAATATTATTTTCAATCATAAATCTTTGCTAGCTGTCTGTAGTATTCTTAAAATATTTTTTTATTTTAGATGTTTTATATAATAATTTCGCTGCGCGCTTTTTGGTTGAAACGCGTTCATATTGATCGATTGGCTATTTGAATTATCAAAATATTATTACTAATATGTTTCTAACGCATGTAGAATTCCAGTTTTAAGAAAAAAAGGTACAATATTAGTTAAAACTATACACAAATTAACGTACAAGCTTTTTAAGTTATTAAAGTTCGATTTTGTCACATGACCGATCGTCATTTTTTAATACAAACATTATAGATTATACAGGTTTAAAATATAGCCTAAGTTACCCCTCAAACAGTTAGCTGGCTATTATCAAAATCGATCCAGCCGTTTTAGAGCTTACCCGGTACAAACAAACAAAGAATTATTTAAACAGGTTTTTAGGTATAGGTAGTGTATAAATAATCATATGAGCATGAAAAAGAATTATGTAAGTAGCGTGGAGATAGCGAATTTAACGTCTTATTGTTCTCTGTCTAATTCATTGATGATGAATTACCTGGGCTCATATACGTCCCACTGTTGGGCTCGAGCCTCCTGTACAATAGGAGCGAAATTGACCTTACTATACCACACTGGTCAGACAGGTTAGTATAGTTCTGTTTCAAGTTTTCCCTTTTCTTTCATAGATGTTATAGGCGTTTCCTCAGTCGTCATTTACGACATCCACTGGCAAGATGTGTGTGATAAATTGTATTCTTACTCCGTCACCACACCCCTTTTCTTGCTCATGGGTGTCGTAAAAGACGACTAAGAGATATAATATGCATATAACATCGATGCAAGAGAAGGGAAGCTCGAAATAAAACCCTATACCAACACGTCTGCCCAGCATGGTATAGTTAGGTCAATTACCCTCCGTGGGCTCGAGCCTCCCTTATAATGGAACGAAAATTGAACTGTTACACCGGGCTGGCCAGACCTCCACCGAAGCAGTGGCCAAAAAGGAAGTCCTCCTGGCAGTCTCGCTCGATATTAAAAACGCTTTCAACAGTCTCCCTCACGAGACGTTAAAAGAGGCGCTCCGGTACCATGTGCCTCCGTATCTTGGCAGGCTGTTGGAAGCGTACCTCGAGGAAAGGCACGTGCTCTGGGAGGGGGGCGACGGGCGTATACATCGCCATCGGGTGGAGTGCGGCGTCCCACAGGGCTCGGTTCTCGGTCCGATGCTGTGGAACGTCGGGTTCGACTGGCTCCTACGGGGTCAGCTCCTTCCTGGGATGGGGATCATCTGCTACGCGGATGACACCCTCATCACGGTGAAGAGGGCGGACTTCCGGGGGGCTGTCCGATTGGCAGAGGAAGGAGTAGCGCTCGTCGTAGACCGGATTGAGATGTTGGGTCTGAGGGTCTCGCTGGACAAAACCGAGGCCCTCCTTTTTCATGGCCCACGTCGAGGTACTCCCCGAGGAGCACACATCAGTGTGTCTGGGGTTGCCGTGCCGGTGCAGGCCCATATAAAATATTTGGGTCTGCACCTAGATTCAAACTGGAATTTCGGGCCACACTTTGCCCAGCTCGTCCCTAGGCTCGTCAAGTCGGCCGCGGCGCTGGGAAGACTTCTGCCAAACACTGGCGGTCCCGGGTCGACATGCCGACGTCTCTACGTCGGCATCCTGCGTTCCATGGCCCTGTATGGTGCTCCTATCTGGTCGGAGTCCCTCACCGTCCGCAACAGAGCCCTTTTGCGACGACCGCAGAGGGCTATGGCGGTGAGGGCCATTAGGGGCTACCGTACTGTGTCATGGACTGCAGCGACACTGCTGGCAGGCGGACCCGCCTTGGCCACTGGTGGCGGAGGCGTTGGCGGAAGTGTACCGGTTCCGCGCCACAGCACGAGCCAACGGAGAGCAAGTGTCCATAAGGGGACTGGGCAGAGCCCAGGAAGTGGCCCGAAGGGAAGTAATCCGGCGGTGGAGGGAAGAGCTGGAGTCCCCCGTAGCAGGACGGGGGACTGTGGAGGCGGTCGCGCCACATCTCCACCGCTGGCTCAGGAGAAGGCACGGCAGCCTTACATTTAGGATGGTGCAGGTGCTTACCGGACATGGGGTCTTCGGTAAGTACCTGCACAGAATTGGAAGAGAAGAGGCCCCAGGATGTCATGAGTGTGGCGCGGCAATTGACGATGCGCGCCACACACTGGAAGTATGCCCCGCCTGGGGGCCTCAGCACCACGTCCTGTCAACGGACATGGCAACAACAGACCTGTCGTTGCCGACCATCATCTCCAAGATGCTCGGCAGCGACAGCTGTTGGTCGTCGATGGCCTCCTTCTGTGAGGCTGTCATGACAAGGAAGGAGGCCGCGGAGCGGGCACGCGAGGCGCTTGCGTCCGCTGACTCGCTCCGCCGGCGGCGACCAGGGAGGAGGAGACGCCGCTATGCGCTCCTCCACCCACCACTCTGAATGACGACAGGACGTGGCCAGAAGGCCAAGCGTTGGGGTGTCGGGGATAGAATGTTATCAGACGATCTCTCCGGCACCCCATAAAAGCGCGGAAGGGTCCGCTGTGGTTTTAGTGGGCTAGCCAGACTTGTTGGTATAGGATTTCAATTCTAGATTTCCTTCTCTTGCATAGATGTTATGTGCATATCCCTTAGTCATCTTTTACGACAACCACGGGCAGAGGCGTAACTATACCACCTGGGGCCCGTGGCAAATTTTTTGATGAGGCACTATTAGTAAGAACCATCACGTTGTACTTAGGTAAAATAAGTGTTATATAAGTTGGGTACAATAAGATTCCCTAAAAAAAAGCTCATTCAGTATCATCGGTACTTTTCAATCGGTACTGATTAAATACCTAGATGATATTGATTCATCCCTAGGCATTTTAAGCCGGGGCCTCTTGGGTCGGGGGGCCGGGGCCTCTCGGTCGGGAGGCCGGGGCCCTCTCGGGTTGGGGGCCCGTGGCACTTTGCCAGCCTTGCCACCCTATAGTTACGCCACTGACTACGGGCAAGAAGAGCGGTGGTGAATTGTATTCTTACTCCGTCACCAAACGGATTACTTTATTATTATAAGCTTACCCTTTTATATAATACTAGCTGACTCAACAGACGCTATTCTGTTCAAAGCTAAAAAAATAAAAAGAATTCTTTAAAATCGATCACAGCGCCACCTATCATTTAAACCATTCTCGAATCCACTGAACCAGTGTTGAAGAACTGAAGTTCTTCAAAATCGGCCCAGTCATAAAAGGAGTCTAGTCACATACACGGACAGAATTATTTATTAATTTTTATTATCAGATACAAAATGGACGCACAAGAAAAGTCGTTAAATAAAACACAATTATTATATTAAAATTGTATATAATTTGTCTAAAAACTTCAAGATGGCCCACCGTGTTGGTCTATATAATGGACATTTATAAACGTTATAGTAATTACACTTAATTTAAAATGGCACCATGGTTTACGATACCCTTTCATAGTAGGCTATGGTCTGAACATATTCCGCCCAATCTACCCGGGACGACGTATGGGCGGAGTGCGGTCCTATAGTCTACCCTGGCCAACCCCTGGTACCAATTCCTTGACATTCGTGGAAGGCCCGATGGATTGGATGTCGCCCTCACGCGGTCGGCCTTCCTACGGATAGTAGACTAATCCCCGGTCCGTCCACCCGCGACCTCGGTTAGGGTGACATTAGACGCAGGTATGGTTTACGATCATCAGTTTCTCTGCCTTAATAGGATTGGGGGTTCAATGATGACTTCTACATAACCCAATAAAGGATCAATTTATTTATAATGCATTCAAGTGCACATAGTAATCATAATCAGCCAAATAAACGACAATCTATTGGACCATCATGTAGAAAAAGCATAAAATGTTTTTAGGATTTTATTAAAATCCAAACACAATGTATAAATACTTTAGATTAATAACGTATAGAAGGATAGTGTCAGTACTTCGAACTTTAAAAATTTGAATCTAAAAATACTAATGGCGGGCAGACGATTACACACGTACACACGGAAACCACTATACAAATTATGAAATCAAATTTTGTTTTTATTAACATAAATCGTCGAAATGCTTTTAAAAGTAATGTTAAAAACCTTTTTAAGTTTTTCAAATGTGTTATGACACCATTTGAATGCACAAGCCGTCATAATTACCTATTTATTTTTTAAGAGTTGCGTACGTTCGTGCAGTGCAATGACTTGTACATTACGGGACTGTTCCGGCGTAAGCTCCATTAGGCTCCAATTGAAATGCCTCACTTTTTGTGCGTGGACTTACCTTCTATATGTTATTATTCTAAGGTATAAATACTTGTAAAAATATCATACATTTATTTCTTAAAATATAATTTCATATTTCGTAGTATATTTGTACAATAAAATCAGACAATGTTTCTCAAAGCTATAGCTCATTAATTACCCCTTCTTTGACAGGGTATGGGGACAACGGAGCGGCGTAACATCGGCGTGCAGCACCATGACCATGATATTACTTCTTCGTCGCCCTTTTGACTTAACCCTTACAATGAAGTCCTTGTCTTCAACGATCTAATCGACTCACTAGTACTAAAAATGAGATTGCGAACTCGTCAACAATGTCGCACTAAACTTAAGTATGAAACCTAATTATATAAATATTAATTTTATATAATTAAGTTTCATTTCAGCTCATATACTCGTATGTCCAGTATATTTACTGAAATGATTATGAAAGCCGTGACGTGACAAACTGGAGACCACACGGGGGTTTATAAAGCTCACTTTGAGAAACACTGTAATGATTTAGAAATACATACTTTAAAAAATATATTCATACCAAAAAAAGTCTTACAAAAAGTTGACAAGTCAAAAATTTAAAATACACATGTAAAAAAAAACAACCAAAAGCATTAAAAAAATAACACTGTCATGCTAAATTTTTCCATAGTTTCGAATATTATTATATATTTTGATATAAAATACCGTGCAGGTAGGGGCTATGAATACTTCCAACTTTTACATTGCTCGTGGATGTCATAAAAGCCGACTTAGAGTTTTTCATCAACCAGCACCAACTCCATCTGGAGGGCGTCTGAAAAAGACCCAAATCGCATTTCTTCTACCAACATTAAAGGAAAGATATGCTGATCACATACATATTAGTCTCGGATTGAGAGCCCTCAGTGCTCACCCACAGTCCGGGTTAAGCTGTTAAAGCCGTCTGCGGCTAACAGCTATAGTCACACAAAAAAATATAATAATATTAATCCACCGAATAATAAGAAAAAAAATTAAAGCCGAATTATTATGGCACCCCATATAAATAAATCTATTGCTCACTTCATCAAACAAAAAATAGACATATGAAATACTTATAAAATACAATTATAAATAATATTGAATATATCTGTATACATTTATATTTATTATTGAATATTCTTATAACAAATGTATTCAGTACATTAAAAGCATAAAAAAATATAATGACAAATGTTTTTTGGAATATCAAATCTCAATGTTTTATTAAAAAGCGCTCACTATGGTCCTTAGTCGCTATAACTATAACCACATAGATGCGTAACGCGTTACTAATTTTGAATGATCTCAATGAGGTATTCGCTTTGACAACAAATAAATTTCTTTATAACAAGATTCAAACTTCTCTATGACAACGTACAATTTTTTTTCTTTCAAATTTCTTTGTGACAAAATTCAAATTTGTATGACGAAATTCAAATTTCCTTATGACGAAATTCAAATTACTCTATGATGAAATCCGAATTTCTTTATGACGTCTCATTTCGGAATGACGAATTGCAATGAAATTGTAACTACATTTGAATGTGAAAGTTTCTTTTTGTGTTTATGTTCGTAACATGGTATATTCATAGATTACTTGTCTTTAATTATTTGAAAAGAAATTATTTATAAATAATATTTTTCAATCGAAAACACAGATCAGGTATTAGGTTTTAAAATACAATGAGTATTCTTTTACTTTTAATTGTGACTAAATATGAAATACTTATAAAAAAATATTAATTAACAAACTTTTCGAAAAAAATATAATATTTTATATTCCTTCAGTATGCAGAGATAAAATTTTACAACTTTTAAAACTTACTAATATATAATGATGTCTAATGTTTACGTATTTGTAAATAAATTGTAAATAACACTACGGATTTTATCGCGTTTGTATTTGTTGTAGCGATTTATACCCACCCGCTAGCGGGTAGATAACTATAAATTTCTGTAGTAACGATGACTTGTTGGACGTGAGACATCTTGGGGAACGTACCCATACTACGTGACCCGTTTAGGGTGTCCTTAAAATATTACGGTTAGTCACAGGAGCTGTGGGATGGCTCAGGTTTCTGTCACGTAGTCGATTATACTGAGAAAAATCTCGTAATTTTTTTACCTATATTCGAATAATTTTTCCTAATATTCTATAGTATAAGCCAAATTTGTTTTCACTTTTTGCCTATGATTTGATTAAAAATCATAATTATGAATTGCTGCGTGAAAATTTAAGGGGGAGAGGGGTCTTTTGGCATATACTACGAGTGGTTACTGAGGGGATGGAGGGGTCGTAAAATCTAAAAACCAGGTCACGTAGTATGGGTATGTTCCCTTAGTCCGCCCGTGACCATGAACGCTGCCGTGTTCGAAACGACATGCAATCATAAATTCAAACACAAATGCCATAAATCCGTAAAGTAGTTTTACTTACTATTATACTTTTTAATAATGTAATGGTATATTCAATCTTAACTTAAAATATTATTCATTCTTAGTTTCTCTAAGTGTATAGCTAAATTACTTACAATATTTTCATACAAAAACTTCTGATGTCTACGCGAGTATTACACATTATAAATAAGACTATTTTTACGGATTTTATTATCGCATTCGTATTTGGTTACTGGCGGACTAGGCCGCACCACTTAAATGTTCAAAACGGGCAATAAAATACAAACGCCGGATTTTAATGCGTTTATATTTGTATTTAGTTACTGGCGGACTAAGCCGCACCACTTTAAGTGTTCAAAACGGGCAATCAAAAATCAAATACAAACGCCGGATTTTAATGTGTTTGTATTTGGTTACGAGAGAATTAGTCCGTGTGAACACTTAAGTGTTCAATACGGGCAATCAAAAATCAAATACAAACGCGATAAAATCCGTAAAACTAGATTTATTTATAATAAAATTTCTAGTTTTACAAATAGATATTTTAAAAATCCAGTGTCTATAGCTAAGTGAATTATTAGTAAATTTTTAACAGTTCAAAAATGTCACATATTTTTATAAAAATCAACAGATTTTATATAAAAATGGAAGTCAAGGAATCAGTCTATATTTGCGTGTAAGTTAGCTGTATACAGGCTGTATCAGGTTATGGGGCAACTGTTCGAGTATGTTGTAGTTTACCGGTCATAGATCGTAATTAAAATGTATATTACACAAAAACAATATAACATAAAAGTTACAATGATTTCAAAAATTTGTGTTTAAACAGTCTATGCCTTAAATGTTACATAATATGTAGGCATGTATAGACAGGATACTGGTAGGCATGTAAAGCTTCGACAGTATGAATAGGTAGGAATTGCGCAAACGCTTCAATGGTAGCGTAGGTAAAACCGCGACTCGGCGACGGTCATCGGCCGAACAGTTGATTTAAAGCGACGTTTGTTTTGCTTATGCGAACGTAATCATTGATTTTTTCAATTTCTAATGATCATTTAACAAAGTACGAATATGTTGCAGATTAAGTATCACTGACTTTATACATTTCAATCAGATTTACACGAAAAAGCGATGACAAAATTGAAAACTTTACATGTCTCTAATTCATTAACGTATCCATATTTTTTCTTCAAATTTTTTCTATGGGTTCCTACCACCATTGCCTATCTCCCGTTTGACCAGTTGCCCCATAACCTGATACATCCTGTATATATATGTATATAAGAAAACTTATAATATGTATAAATGTGAACTAGCGTTACTAAAATATTATTTTATCGATAAGGCAAAAGCCAATACGATTTAAAAAAATATATAAAAAAGGTGTCGTAAAGACATACAATATAAGTGAAAGTTTTTGTATTACAGTGAAACAATTATTCATCAGTCTCTTTTGTACAAAATATAGTATTTATCATTCCTTTTGACGTGACAACGTCTTATAATTCGATGGAACCGGCTGCACACACGAAAAACATGACGTATGCGGCGTTACCTCGCTCTGAGGCGTTCCATTTAAGGCTTGATCCATACAAAATATCTATCAAACAAATAAAATTAAAATATTCTTTTGAAAAATGAAACCATTCCATCAGTATGTTCTTATGACGTTGTCACGTTCAACTATCGTCAGTAAACCGACTTTACAGACAACCGATTTTTTTTTACATTAATCCCACCACACATTCCCACCATTGTAACTCCTGTAAGCCAGAATCCACAATGGTCTCCATAGACCACACCAAGGTTTGACCCTCAAGCAACCCCGGGAAATGATTTTAATTATCTTGGGATTAATTTATTTATATAAAATTATAAAGGAAACAGAAGAGAGTGTGTCTCACTCTTCTACGATACCAGAAGTTACGAGAGACACAGCGCCCACTCTACCCGACACAATGTTTACCCCCAACCCTCCTCTCCACCACTTTCGCAAAATGGCTGCGGAACAAAATTTCAAAGCCCTATAAGGGATCATTCATAAAGTACGTGACATGTTAAGGGGATTCGACGAAGTGTGACAAGGAGTGGAAGAAGTCCTGAGACACGCGACGTCATTTTTTAAAATTGTATTGACTTAACTAAAATTTAAATACCAATTTTTACTACTAACGACAAATTTTAAAATATTGCCAACCCTATCTCGTCAGCAATATCAACTCTGAGAAATGCTGCCACAAGCGCAGCGCTTCGTTGTGATTTCATTATTTTGTAAAATTACAAAATTTGTGACATCACTAGGGTGACTAGGGAGGGAGGTCTCACAAATGTGACCAACTGTGAGAAGGACTTAAAAATAACTACATTAGCGTAATATACTTTATGGATGAACCCTAATAAAAAGTTGCATTTCCAAATAGTGAGTAAATATTTGTCTTGTCTTTCACTAGATTTTTATTAGGACTGATTTTACCGACATAATTTACTTGAAAATACGTATTCGAGTAAAAATCCGGTATGTTAGGAGCATACCGTTTTTTTTTTTATTTATATTGGTCATATTTTATTAGTATGACTTTCGAATAAAGATGACATTTTTCACACAAGTTTTTTCAATAATAAGTTCGAATAAACTAAGACGAATAAACTAAGGCAAATAAAGAAGATATTAGAATAAAATTAAAATTAAATCACAATCAATTCAGAACACATTTTTTTTTTGTTTATTACGTTTTCCAAATGGACGCAATTTGAGATTCAGTCAAAAATATCATTTTCAACAACCCAATATGAGAGTCCGTTAAAAATATTTTTAATTGCCACCTTTTCTATACAAATAAATAAAATTGAAATGTCTGTTTTTAATGGCCAATTTTTTTTCTTTCTCACACGGTTATTAGCATGATACCTATGCTTAAAAACCAGTTCAAAATTTTTGTTTGTCTGTTTGTTCTTGGTAATCTTCAAAACGGCTGGACCTATTTTGATAATATTTTAGTACCAACTAGTTGTTTGTATAAGCAGTAAGTTAGGCTAGTTTTCCTCTCAGACAAACCCTATACATTAAAATTAATTAATTATAAAATTTGTCCAGTCCGGGACTTGAACCTGAGGCTATATCTTAGCAGCTATTACAGATTTGAAGGATGGCTATTATTATAATCGGTGGCTGACGATAACAGTCTAGTAAATAAGTGATAACAGTCAAAGACTTATGCCTGCCACTAACAAACCCTATATATTAGGTAAGAGAATTATAAGGTTTACAATTTAAGAATTATTAATGAAAACATCCATTATCAGTTGAAACATCTAAATTGATTTAAGTTAAAAACTATAAGGCCTCTCCTTACTGCCCTGTTGGGACAATAGCCCTAATTTTAAGTGATTCTGACGATAGCAGTTTTTTTTTTTAAAGACCTTGCACTAAGCAAATAATCCTTATACTGTAGTGGACTTTACAAACATATAATTAACAGACACAAATTACATCCACACTCAGAAAAACAATTTGTCGATCGCACAAAGTGTTGTCCTGCGTGGGATTCGAACTGACGACATTGGCATGGCATGTCGGTATCTGAACCACTGCGCCATGTGTGCAGTCGAATAATACAATTGCAGCTTATCTAAAAATTACCTTACAAAATAAGGCACGAATAAAATTTTACGCTAAACAGATCAGCTGTTTCCCTTCATCCATCTGGAATTGGACTTTATCGGAGTTGGCGGCTTTGTCAGCGGTCTTGGATAAAGCGCTCGCCAGGAATATCTGAGCCACACCTGTGCCAGTAACGAATAGAGCCCAACCTGGAAATATTAGAAATAAATATTAATCAATAATTGTCATATAAACTGGGGGTCATCATTCGGGGCTGTTCCGCAATCTCCGTGACAATCCATTTACCTACAGCTGAATCGTGCAAAAGGCGCTCTGCCTCCATGGACGTCAAGGGGTCAATATTAGTGGGCGGGCGAATGTAAGGATGGCGATCTGAGATCGATTATACAAGGAATCGATTACTCAGGCCCAAAAAAATCGATTTTATAAATCGATACGAAGTACTGAATCGATTCGGTGAATCGATTCTTTACCCTAGAAAATCTTCTTTCGATTTTTTTTCTGCCCATTCGATACTAAGTATTCAGTATCGAATGTTATTGTTTACGTTTTATACTATATTATAAGATTAATAAAACTTTCAGATTGCCTAAAAAAATTCAGTCCCTAGATTTCCTAAAATAAAGCTCATCACAATCCCGTCGAAAAAAGGTCGATAGATCGATTAATCGGAAATCGATCCTTCAGACTTCGATTTTCTTGTGAATCGATTCTTTGGACGACGATTCAAATCGATTCAAGAATCGATCTTTTTAAGAAAGATCGCCCATCCCTAGCCCAATGACAATGGGGAGAGAATACAGTGGGCTTAGAATAATAACTCGTACGTTATTATTCTAAGACAATGGGTTATGGTACTGTAATATTGTTATTGTTTATTAAAATGATATAGCTGAATCAAAATTTAATTTGATCATTTAATTTCGGCTCATAGACGTCCGACTGCTGGGCTCGAGCCTCCTCCATAATAGGAGGGCAATTGACCTTACAATACCATGCTGGTCAGACAGGTTAGTATATGGTTTTATTTCGAGTTTTCCATCTCTTGCATAGATGTCACGCAATATATCCCATAGTCGTCTTTTACGACACCCACGGGTATGAGAGGGGGTGGTGAATTGTATTCTTATTCCGTCACCACATGAAAAATCAAAATTTTCATCAAAAATTTAATCATGTCAATAGGAGTCTTGGAAACGAATTTTTTATTTTGGACATTGGACAATGATGAAAGTGATGAGTAACTGGTATCATATGATAATTACTCGTGGTGGTCAGAAAAAAACAGCCAAGTATTTGGAACTATATTAAATCCTATATACATTTTATTGAGAATTACATACAAAGTAAGAAGCCGGATAGTCGGCGCTCTCGGCTGACTAATCGACGACTACGATAGTAGCCGAATAGTCGGCTTTACCGACTCGCTGACTAAACGGCACATCTCTACTAATCATTCGTTTACACTTAATAATAGATCTATACTCTATAGAAATAAATAAAATTGAAGTGTCCCTAATGTCAAAATACTGGGTTTTTCGTGCTCACACGGTTATTTGTACGACACCTCTGCTTAAAAACCAGTTTAAAATGTTTTGTCTGTCTGTCTATTTTTTTGAAGTAATCTTCAAAACGGCTGGACCTATTTTGGCAATATTTTACTACCAGATAACTGTCTATATAAGGAATAACTTAGGCTATATATTATACCGGTATTCCCACGGGAACGGGAACTATGCGGGTAAGGCGACTAAAACCGAAGCGGAGCAAGGGCGGGTTGCTAGTCATTAATAAAGCACTGTTAATTCATTAACAGTTTATTTCATTATTAGTTCACTATGATAACAAATCGTCTATTTAGGGGGCGTTCATAAAATACGTGAGATGTTTAAGGGGGTCTCGGCAAATATCACGCATTTTTTTTCTGATTGAAACAAAAAAAAATACTATTTTGGTCCATTTAATCCAGATTGTACATGCTTAAAATTTAATCTTAAGCGTAATCGTAATACGATTAAGATCATTCACTAATTCGTTCGAAAGAAAATAATTTCATTCATACTTCGACGTTATACCCTAGATAATCTATACCAATAAATAAAATTGGAGTGTCTGTTTGTAATGTCAAAATAATAGGCTTTTTTCATGCTCACACGGTTATTTGCACGACACCTATGCCTAAAATAGCAATTAAAAAATTTTATCTGTCTGTCTGTTTGTTCCCGGTATTCTTCAAAACGGCTGGAGGGATGATTAATGTTCATTAAAGTATATACATAATACTAATTCTATGTTATAGTATCATTTAATAATATTAACTAATTATATTTGATATTGTTATCTTACACCTTATGTCTAGAAAAGGTAAGATAAGGATGTAAATATGTAACACAACCACCTGCCTAACTTCACCTCTCAGTCCCTTTTAAATCATGTGTTTATCATTTCAGCTCATATACGTCCCGCTGTTGGGCTCGACTCTCCTCCACAATAGGAGGGAAATTGACCTTACTATAACATGCTTATTACCCGTAATTGGGTTGACAGCGCTCAATTAAAAGTAACGTCACGGATATTGACTTTAAACGAGCTACCAAATACTGTTCCTTAAATGCACCAAATTGTGTAAGAAGTAAGTATAAGGGTAAGTAAGTAAATTGTGTAAGAAGTAAGTATATGTAATAAGTTGTATAACATAGTAAAAGACTTGGCTGTATGGGCTTTGTTCCCTTTGCCTGCCTGTACCAACGAAATTATTGCAAACCATACTTGTTCATAGCAATTAAAATGCCTGACGATAGAAAATTATCAAGCAATTACTAACTGTGAAACATCAATTTTTATTATTTTTAATTTGTGGATTGTATAGGTGTTGGCCACAATGAGTTTGATAGCTTCACCCAGACTATTGATAAGCGATAAGGGCTATCAACCCGGTGAAAGTAAACTAAGCAATATCGCTCAAGGGCCTTCGTGAGGAACGAACTTCGGCTTTGGGCGTCGCTCAAGGGCCTTCGTGTGGAACGAACTTCGGCTTTGGGCGTCGCTGAAGGCAAAGTGAACATACCCACGTTGCCCTTCGACGGCGAGGACGGAACCGCGGGTATTTAAGTGCGATGGCCTCGCGGGCCGTGTCGCGGGTTGAGAGCCCTCAGCGCTCACCCACCAGTCCGGGTAAAGTTGTCACAGCCATCTGAGGCTAACAACTAAGTCACACACACAAAAAAAAAAAAAAAAAGCGGGCCGTGTATGCTCTACATTGGGCGATTGTAATGATATCGTTCTCCTCGTCCAGAACGTCGGATGGCAGACATTTTGGAGGGTGTATAGAAAATCGTACCGCCCACTAGTTGGTTGGTGTGTGTCATGGCAGAATACTCACCAATAGAACAGTCTCCTAATATATACGGCTCAGCATTTTCCCCGCACAGCCTCTTCACCCGCGGTGCTCCCCAACCCCATGGGTATAACAATAATCCCAGCACTCCAAATAGACCTGTAATATTTTTATTAATAAACTAAATAAACTATAGTTACAAATAAAATGTGTTCATCATCATCATTACTGCACATATACGTCCCACTGCTGGGCTCGAATCTATCCCACAATAGGAGTGAAGTTAACCTACTATACCACACTGGTCAAACGAATTGGTACAGAATATCGAGTCTTGCTTAGATATTATTATGTAAAGATGATATAGATGGAAACTCGAAATAAAACCCTATACCAATCCGTCTGACCAGCGTGGTATAGTAGATCAATAGTACTCCTATTATGGAGTAGGTTCGAGCCCAGCAGTGGGACGTCTATGAGCCGAAATGATGAGACAACACCATTAAGTATAAGTATTTATCTTTGTATTTGTTGGGGACGATTATCAGTATGGCTAAGAACAATTATGCCATCGACACTTAATACGAAGATTCCCAGTTTGTTCCGCGGAACCTAGGGGTTCCGTAGAATAGTCATCAGGGTTCTGCCAAAATTAAATAGCTTTTAATTTTAGTAATGCGTCAGTGAAATAATACTACGTCATTTGATACGAGGCACGCCTTTTAAGTTTTGTCGTTTGAAGAAAAAAACACAACTAGAACCTTATACTTAGAATAATAACGTATAGAAGGTAAGTTCACGCACAAAAAGTGAGGCATTTCAATTGGAGCCTAATGGAGCTTACACCGGAACCGTTCCGTAATGTACAAGTCATTGTACTGCACGAACGTACGCAACTCTTAAAAAATAAATAGTTAATTATGACGTTTTGTGCATTCAAATGGTGTCACAACACATTTGAAAAATATAAAAAGATTATTAACATTACTTTTAAAGGTAAGTCGACGATTTATGTTAATAAAAACAAAATTTGATTTCATAATTTGTATAGTGGTGTGCGTGTGTACGTGTGTAATCGTCTGCGCGCCAGTAGTATTTTTAGATTCAAATTTTGAAAGTTCGAAGTATTGACACTATCGTTCTATACGTTATTATTCTAAGACCTTATAGTACTTTTTATTGTTTTTCAAAGTATTCATCACGTAGCTTAATATACTTTTCCATTCGCTCAAACCAGTTATTATAACTTTATTCCACTCTAAAGTGGGGATGTTCAAAATGGCTGACTTGAAAGCGTCGACTGCTTATTCACCGGACTGGAACCTTTGACCACGAGAGCTCTCGTTAGGGCTTAGGTCAGGACTGTATGGAGGATGGACAAGAATTTCTACTTTTTCCTGCTTCAAATACTCAATCGTTTGACGAGCGCTGTGTGAGCGTGCGTTGTCGTGGTGCAGGATGATGCGTCGCTTTGAGTTAGATTTTCGAAGCTCGGCGATGACTTGTGGTAAAAAAACTGTGGTATACCACTCTGCGTTAACCGTTCTACGATCTTCAAGTGCAATATTCGCAACATGACCGGTTTTTCCAACGAACATGGCCACCATCTTCTTTGAAGTGCTTCGAGAACGAACAACTTTAGGCGGCTTTGGCTCGTCTTGAAAGACCCAGATTGTAGATTGTTGTTTGGAATCAGGCACGTAGGCATAGATCCAAGATTCGTCACCACTGATGATGTCGTAGACGTGATTTGACTCTCCTCGGTTGAACCTTTGCAGAGTTTTCTTACACCATCTGACGCGGGCTGCCTTGTGATCGTCGGAAAGCAGATGAGGTATCCAACGGCAAACTAGCTTTCTCACACCAAGCGCTTCATGCAAGATCTTCTGAATGGTTGTCCATGAGATGCCTAATCTCTCGATACGTCACATGACGATCTTCGAGAATTAGTTGTCTCACAGCAATGATGTTATCTTCAGTGAAGGCGAATTTTGGACGTCCTTCGCGAGATTTGTCATTAACACTAGTATGTCCACGCTGGAATTCTAAATACCAGCATTCGACAGTCCGCAGATATGGGGCTTCATCAATGAACACAGATGTTAGCTCTTCAAAACACTGAAGCCGTGTCAGGCCTCTTCTAAGGTTGTAGAAAATTATTGCACGAATATTTTCCTTAGAAAGATTCATTTTCGTACGTAACCTGACAGATTCCAATCGACGCTGACTAAACAATAGCATTAATCCTAATACCTTCAACTGTTTTGAGATTCAAAATTTAATCACATTCGAGTATAGTACAGTTTCAAATTCAAAAATGCCGGGAAATATGGGAACGACAGAACTTAAAAGGCATGCCTAGTATGGGGTTACATAAAATAAGAGGTATTCGGTTGGGGTGCTGTTATCTTTAAAGTTTCCTTAACTTTAACTAGGGATGGGATGTGACTTGGAGGGGAAAAATCGATTAATAAATAATCGATTTCTCTTTCTTTAAAATAAATAGTTTTTTTTTACTATTTGTAGTTCTTTTCTATTAGGAAATCTGAGTGGTATTTATTTTCTAATGTAGTATGAAACACAGGAAACACTGACATTCAATCGAGCACTTTTCCTGTCAGAAATGTGATAACCTTTTTTTAGAAAATCTGAGAGAAATATTTATTTTCAATATAATAGAAAACTTTAAATTTAAACAAAAAAGCAAATACTAAAGTAATCGATTAATTTTAATATAAAAAACGATTTATTTTACATTGATTTTTATTATTTAAATAATCGATATTATTTATATAATCAGCCACCTTCACTAGGTCATCGTGGACCGATGACCTAGTGAAGGTGGCTGGGCGTCGTTGGATGCAGGCGGCACAGGACCACTCATTGTGGCGCAACATGAGGGAGGCCTACGTCCAGCAGTGGACGGCGATAGGCTGAAATGATGATGATGATGAAATAATCGATTATTACTAAAGTCTTTATAATAAATAAATAAATAATCTTAAAATAATAACGTATAGAAGGTAAGTTCGCGCACAAAAAGTGAAGCATTTCAATTGGAGCCTAATGGAGCTTACGCCGGAACCGTTCCGTAATGTACAAGTCATTGTACTGCACGTACGTACGCAACTCTTAAAAAATAAATAGGTAATAGGCGTGACGACAGTATAAAAGAATCGATGCATTAATGATTTTAGGGGAAAATACATATCAAAAAAATTTAATACGCTACTTTAGATTTATCTAAATAATTAAGATTATTAAGATTTTCAATAAATTAAATCATTAAAATACTGCATTCGGCCATTTTGGCTGAAACACCAATCACAGTGTATTACGTCACGTTAAGGTAAACTACTCTGTTTGTTGTTCTCAGTACTACTGATTACGCATTTGGATTGATTTTTTATTTGTTTACGTGTGATTTACCGACTCCACTCGATTATTACAATGGAATCGAGCTTTGTTAAAGCAAACAGCTCAAATTTGCCCAGGATTAATGTATTGATGTTGGGTGATTTCCTCGCTACAAATAAAGAATTTAGCTCGCCTGTGTTTAGAAACGTAAAAACTTCTTTGTAAGTAAATTTTTGTGTATCTTTACTTCCATGTTTCTAGTAACCTAATCTCTAGTACCAACTTAGATATAATCTAACTCGTTTTGAACTGATGTGAGTTTATTTTATTTTCATAGCTTATTTTTACATTAAACTTGTCATTGTTTATTCTTGAGGTTAGCTCCCTCACAGCTTTGCGAGCTTTAACCACTTAACTCTTATTATTTTCTTGTTAGGAACATGTACAAATACTTTGTTGGGGGGTTTTTATTGATGTATTTTTGCACTGAGGTACTGCACACCACTTATAAACTTTGGAATTTATTTTTATCACAAGAATTAATTTAATGTTTTGCTTACTTTCTTCGCTACACATAACAAGGACGTGTTTACCTTAACGTGACGTAACAGCCGACGCCGTGTCACCGGCGAGCTGTTTTCGCGCTATATTTAAAAAATATTGGAAAATTGTTTTAAACTTCTTTAAACATAAATTTATTACCGAAATATAGGTTTTTTCGTAAATAGTAAGTGTGTGCCCACATTACGGAAAAGGATTTCAAAATCTTTCGTCACGCCTATTGTGACGGTTTGTGCATTCAAATGGTGTCATAACACATTTGAAATATTTAAAAAGGTTTTTAACATTACTTTTAAAGTATTTCGACGATTTATGTTAATAAAAACAAAATTTGATTTCATAATTTGTATGGTGGTGTCCGTGTGTACGTGTGTAATCGTCTGCGCGCCATTAGTATTTTTAGATTCATGTTTCGAACTTTCGAAGTATTGACACTATCCTTCTATACGTTATTATTCTAAGTAAATAATCGATTAATATAAAAATCGATTATTTCTCACAACCCTAACTTTAACCCCTGACTTAATACATAGAATGTTTATCTTACCGCCTAAAGCTTGCGCGGCTCCAGCCAAAGAGATACCACTCTTCTTAAACACTGATTGTACACAACATGCCATGACACCGCTAATAACTGTAGCGAATTGTATTGCTGCACCTGTAATATACATATAAACATACATATATCCCTCTCCTTGTGGTGACGAAGTAAGAATACAATTCACCACTCCCTGTCTAGCCCGTGGATGTCGTAAAAGACGATTTAAATTTCGGCTCGGCGTTGATAAGTCAGTCAAATGTTCTTATTCACACTTAGCCTATATAGGTCTCCCTGCTTGAACCGCCTCCTCAATAGAAGCGTCAAGAACAGACGCGGACGCGCTAATACCTGCGCCTGATGCTGAGGCTGAGACCGCGAGTGACTGGACCGGGTGCAGTCCCACGCAGAAGGCTGGCCGCGCTGATCTTTTTTTATCGCTAATAGTGGCTGACGAGCAATCAGCACACCCGATTGTAAGTGATACTGCCGCACATGGACCTTCGAAATACAAGGCGCACAGCCAGGCCGAAACCTGGTCTTTTACGACATACTTTGAAAAGGAAGATATTGAACTGTATTTTTAATAATAAGAACTTTCCGTTCTCTTCTTTATACTCACATAAAGATAAGAAAAACATAGCAGCCTTCCAAGGAGTGGGGTACACAGAGGAATCTGTGGCCAGGCCGTAGAAGGAGAATGAAGCGCAATTGTTGTGATCACCTTTCATAGGAATACACCTGGAATGAAAGAATAGAGTTATCATCATACTGCACACAGCCCAAACACCTAGGATGAACTCCACATGCATTCGTCCTTCATAGAATAATTGCAAAAGCTGCCGCCTGCCTAACTTCAACCCTTATTAGGAATGCAAATGTTGACAGGACGGTATTAGATGATGTCTGCAATGTGCATATGATTAAAAGAGAAGAGGCCCCCGGATGTCATGAGTGTGGCGCGCCAACTGATGATGCGTGTCACACACTGGAGGTATGTCCCGCCTGGGGGCCTCAGCGCCAAGACCTGTCGGCGGTACTTGGAGCGGACTTGTCGCTGCCGACCGTTATCGCAAAGATGCTCGGCAGCGACAGGTGCTGGTTGTCGATGGCCTCATTTTGCGAGGCTGTCATATCCAGGAAGGAAGCGGCAGAGCGGGAACGCGAGGCGCTTGCCTCTGCTGACTCGCTTCGTCGCCGGCGACCCGGGAGGAGGAGGCGACAATATGCGCACCTACTCCCACCGCCCTGAATAATGACGACAGGACGTGGCCAGACGGCCGTGCGTTGAGGTGCCGGGGATTGAATGTCATCAGACGATCTTTCCGGCATCCCGTAAAAGCGCGAAAGGGGCCGTTGTGGTTTTAATGGCTATTCCAGCCGCGGATGTGGCCGGTGAGTTCCACACAAGTGTGTAAATGCATTTCCACAGCGTGAACAAAAAAAAAGGGAGCCGTCGCTCAGGATGCCTGGCAGATGTGAAACATCGAAATTATTTGTACAAGTATATATGCATAAAAGAATAGATTACGACAGAACTAATATGGCATAAAGTATTGAATAAAATAATACGATTTCCATTATTATTATTTGAAATATTACACAGAAATAAAATTAATCCACCGCACACTGAATGAATTCTAAACATTTATTTTCATTAGTATACATTATAGATAACAATTTACTTTGAGTTCACTAGATGGCGTTGTACAAAATTTTAAATCGCACCATGGTTTCGTTACAAAAATGTACATATATATCCCGATATTTATTTAATAGTTAGTGAAGAGGGCACCGCGAGGCGTGGCGTTAAACGCCACGCGACCATCGCGGTCACCCTCGCCCATAGATGTTTCACATCAAAAAAGTTGTAGTCACTACACGGTAGTATCATCATTTGCCTTCCCCCATCCCACGCTAAGTGGGGTCGGCACAAGATGTTCTTACCTTCCATAGCTTCCTATCAGCCGTCATATTTAAATTTGAACATATAATTGGAAACGACCGTTGGTAATATCAAAATAACTTACTATTTGTATCCTCACACAGTTATTTACACGATATGCATGCCTAAAAATTAGTTTAAAGATCCTCCACAATAAAAAGGAAATTGAACTACTTATTATACCACGCTGATCAGGCGAGTTGGTACAGGATTTTATTTTGAATTTTCCTTATCTTGAATAGATATTATATGCATATTAGATTCCTTAGGCCTCTTTTATGATGGACCGACCACTGAAGTCAAGGAACTCTGCACCGGTGGTTGACCCAACGACGAAGTCGACGTGCTATACGGGTGAGTTACGGAGCCGCGTGCCGACCATACCACACCCAGAACAAGGTCTTTTTTATGACACACAAAGGCAAGATAGGCGAGTGGTGAATTGTATTCTTACTCCGTCACAATACGGAAAATAACAAACATTAAAATACAACTGACGGACATACATTACAACTCCGAATCAAAACAATAATTTGTGTATCGTACAAATAATTGTACTACTTGGGCATCGAACCTCACACCCTGTATAAAACAACTGTATTTAAATTCGGTAGTTGACTAAACTTCCGTATTATGACGGAATGAAAATACAATTCACCATCCCCTATCTTGCCCGTGGGTGTCGTAAAAGAAGACTAAAGAAAACAATATGCATGTAACATCCATGCATGAAAAGAAAAACTCTAAATAAAACCTATTTCTTTTTTAGATCGGCTATTGTCAGTGCACCTGCCGTCCAGCTTCGTCCAGGGCGCTGAAGGGGCGGCGCGTGGCACCATAACCCACCGTAGTACGTCGCCTTCGTCGTTGGGCCGACCACCAGTACCGAGTTCCTTGTCCTTCGTGGTCGATCTGACAACAAAAACCCCATACCAGCACATAGGACCAGCGTGGTATAAATAAATTTTCTTCTAATTATCGAGGAAGCTTGGGCCCAGCAACAGGACGTTAATCAACTGCGATAAATAGATATAGATAGCGTATATTACTTGAAAACGATTAGCCAATATGACCGCCCTACTTTTGTCTAACCCTTCACGAATATAGACGTGAGAACAAAAAAAAACTATTTAATTATCTCTTGTAGTGAAAGGTGTCTATATGAAAACAGTTCATTACAAACCAATTCGCACTACTTATGACGCAACGTTTACTCTATCAACAAATCGCATATTTCTGCTAAATAATTTTATTGGTGAAAAAAGCTTAAGCTTGCTTTTTTTTTTTGTGGGTGGGCTGCGGTCGGCGCTCCTCCGCACCACTCCGTCCGGGGCGACAGAGGGGCTTAAGCACACAACTCCCGCAACCCACCCGAAAACCACCTCGCCTTCATCGTTGGGCCGACCACCGGAGCAGGTGTACTTGTCGTCAGTGGTCGGCCCGACGGAATACCCCCTACGTGGGGTACCCTCCCATCGACCGACGTCCCCCCCTCGGGGAGGACGTCGGTCTTTCCTCACGCGGTCGGCCTCTCGGCGGGTGACGGACTAATCCCCGGTCACGTCACCCGCGGCCTCGGCTAGGGCGCCATGAGGCACAGGTAGTTGCGCCTGCGCCGCCCCAGTCGCCGGCGGCGGATCTCCTCATCGAGGCTGCGCTCCACGCGCAGACGATCCGCCGCCTCCTTCTGCGAGATCACTGTCTCGCAAAAGGCTGCGACCGCGTCCCAATTCCCGACGCTGTCGACCATCGCCCTAGCGATGGCCGGCAGCGTCAGGTCGGCACCGATGATTGCGACGAGTTCACGACGCTGCACTGCCCAAGCCGCGCAGGCCTCGAGCGTGTGGCGCGCCGTGTCCTTGTCACAATCGCAGTGGTGGCAGGAAGGTGTACTCTCCCTCCTTACGACCCTGTGCAGGTATTTGGCGAAGCTCCCGTGCCCCGTCAACACCTGCACTAGTCGGAAGGAGAGCACCCCGTGCCGCCTTTCCAACCACTGCATCAGCATAAGCTTGCTTAAGCCCCTCTGTCGCCCCGGACGGAGTGGTGCGAAGGCGCGCCGACCGCAGCCCACCCACAAAAAAAAAGCGTTTTCATCACAGCTAATACTCGCCACATTGTGGGGCTCAAGCCAACGGAAAGGAAATTGACTTACTATAGCACGCTTCCGTGTGGTGACGGAGTAAAAATGTAATTCATTGCTCTCATACATCTCAGTCTAATAAATGTCCCACTGTTGGGCTCAGGCCTCCTCCATAAAGGGAAGCGAATTGACCACTATTCCACGCTGGTGAGACGTGTTGGAATAGGGTTGTTTCAAGTTTTTCTTCTCTTGCATAGATGTTATATGCTTATTATATCCCTTAGTTGTCTTTTACGACATCCACGGGCAAGATAGGGAGTGGTGAATTGTATTCTTAGTCCGTCACCACACAGAAAACTTTTCTCAAAAATTGCTCTCACACAAACACACTCCTATCTTGCCTGTCGTAAAACCGGACTAAGGTATATAATATGCATATAACGTTTATGCAAGAAATACTAGAAATAAAACCCTATACCAAGATGTCTGATCAGTATAGTAGGTAAATTTTTCTTCTACAGGACAGCAGGTTCAAGCCAACAGTGGGATGTTTAGGAGCTGAGAGCGCGAGACGACGATACCGCGTTAGTCAGATGAGTTGGAATAGGACTTTATGTCGAGTTCTCGTTCTCTTGCTATATTTTCCTGTATACATATATAAGGAGATATATATATATATATATATATATATATATATATATATATATATATATATATATATATATATATATAATATCAGGTTGACCGAGCTTCTGACAGGACGTGGCCAGACGGCCAAGCGTTGAGGTGTCGGGGATAGAATGTTGTCAGACGATCTCTCCGGCACCTCGTAAAAGCGCGGAAGGAGCCGCTGTGGTTTTAGTGGGTATTTCGGTCACTTCTGTGGCCGGCGAGTCCCACACACACTCCCCTGTTTGTAACCGGCGGGGGATAGTGCGTAAATGCATTTCCACAGCGTGAAAAAAAAAAAAAAAAAAAGAAAGGTTGACCGAGCTTCGCTCGGAGTATTTTTGTAGCATTTATTTAGATATATATTAATAAAAAATTAAAAAATAAATAATGAAAATTATATAAAAAATTACAAAAAGAGAATAATAATAACACCGAGATTCGATCCGACGCCGTTTGTAGCGGATGACAAAAATAAAACGAAACCTGACTACTTCGCCACTGAGCTATCGTAATTTATGACAATGATGGCAAAATTTTAATTCATATTCTTTTAAAATTTAATGTCATTATATTGTCTGCCAAAAACACTGACAAAACAACATTTTCTATTCGGGCCCAAAAAATCGATCTAGCTAGGTTTTATACCTCGCTAGATCGATTTTTTGGGCCCGAATCCTCTAGTATGCCAAATTTCAACAAAATCGTTGGAGCCGTTTCCGAGACCCTGAAAATATATATATTTACAAGAATTGCTCGTTTAAGGATATAAGATAGGTGTTGTAAAAGCCGCCTAACTTTAGAGGCCTAAAAAAGAAGGCGCCTTTTACAACACCTACGGGTAAAAGAGGGGGTTAATTATATTCTTACTCCCCCACCACACGGAAATGAATAGAATTATTAGTTATCAATAATTAGTTATTAATTGTAGCAGGTAATTATAAATCTACAATGACGATGACTCCTTGGAAGTGAGACAGTCCGAAAGCGATCATGTACGCTGTAAAGTGTTTGAAACGTCTGGCAATCACAAATCAAATACAAACGCCATAATATTCATAAAAATAGTTTTATTTATAACTAGCAACCCGCCCTCACTTCGCTGCGGTTTCAGTCGACTTACCCGCGTAGTTCCCGTTCCCGTGGGAATACGGGGATAAAATATAGCCTATGTTACTCCCTGATATTATAGCTTTCCATTGGTGAAAGAATTATTGAAATCGGTATAGCAATTAAAAAATGTTTGTCTGTCTGTCTGTCCGCCTGTTTGTTCCGGGTAATCTTCAAAACGGTTGGACCGATTTAAAAAATTCTTCCACCAATGGAAAGCTATAATATCAGGGCATAAACTAGGCTATATTTTATCCCGGTATTCCCACGGGAACGGGAACTACGCGCGTAAAACGACTATAACCTATAACCGAAGCGAAGCGAGGGCGGGTTGCTAGTATCAAATAATATCAACAATTTTAATCAACAATAATAATCCGGTCCCTGTCTAATCCAGCACCCCTTGTAATCCGACATGTCTAGATTATTGAATATTTTTTCGTAAATTTTTGCTAATGTAAATGTAAGTTACGCATGATAGAACAAGTTATAACTTGTACTCGGCACTACTATTATGCTTTTGTTTTGATTCTGATTGTTTAGTTTGAATTTGACTATATGTAATAACGATACAGCCTGACATGTGGTCATATTTAGTTTATACATTTACATATTTTAGAGTGGTAGGACCACACTGTCGACAGTTATCTGTCTACAGCCGCGGGCCAGTCCGTCCCGGGTAGTACCACACTCTCGCAGAAAATCAATGTCTGAGTAGCAATTTGTTACTACGCTTCGTTCGGTGAGCGAGAGAGCCAGAAGCCCAACTTTCTGAGGGTGTTTGTATGAGGAGGGTTTTGGTGGTGCCCTTGATATCACCGAGCCTCAATGCACACATTCACACTCCCTTCACTTTCTTCGCGGTAGACAGCGACCCTGTAAAGGTCCATGAGCGGCAGCAACACTTACCATCAGGTGTACTGTTTGCTCGTTTGCACCGTTTGCAATAAAAAGAAACATGTTACTCATACGTACCTGTCGGATTACAAGGTACTCTTTTGTACAAAAATCCGGATTATAAGGAGTCTTAGGCAGTACTCTATCATCATCATCTTGCTCTTATCCCAATTACTTGGGGTCGACGCAATATGTCATCTGTTTTGACATATTGCAAAGTTTCGGCAATGACTTTTATGACCGGCCGCCTGCCTGACGTCAACCCTCCTTGGGAATGTAATCGTTGACCCAAATGGTACCAGATGGAGTTGGTCCGGGTCAATCTAGGGCTCTTAGTCGTCTTTTACGACACCCACGAACAAAGCAAGGGTTGGTAGTATTGGAAGCCGCTACCACACAGCACTAGGCAGTATTCTATAATATGACAAATTCAATAGTTCAACACTGCCGTGCAAAAAGTTTGTCAGATTAACGGGAGTCCACTGTATAATAATACCGCATGATGTATCAGTTACTGTTGAAATATAAATAGATATGACAGAATCACACCATGTAGCAGTAGCCAAATATACTACCAATTCTTACATTGTTTCATAATCATCATCTCAGCCCATATATGTCCTACTACCTCCTACCTCCCTGTAGTAGATCAAATTCCCTCCTATGGGAGGGAATTACGCACCACAAAGAATGAATAAAAATCTATAAACCTGGATCGTAAAGGCCTGAAGCTGAATCAACTCTACTGAGTTACATAAGGTGACTGGCAGACTAGACATCAGGGGCCTAATCATAAGTCAGTAGTAAAATGAGCAATGTTTTGCTCTTCTTAAAATTATGGAAGAAGACTTGACACGCCCTTCTCATCCTTACTAATATTATAAATGCGAAAGTAAGTTTGTTTGTTTGTTACGCTTTCACGCTTAAAGCACTGAACCGATTTCAAAAATTCTTTCACCAATGGAAAGCTATAATATCAGGGAGTAACGTAGGCTATATTTTATCCCGATATTCCCACGGGAACGAGAACTACGCGGATAAAGAGAGTGAAACCGAAGCGAGGACGGGTGGCTAGTATAAAATAAAACTGCATCGGTGATGAGAGGCCAATACGAGCGGATTTACGTACTATAAAAACTATTCAGTTATTACATATAAATTTATTATACGTACCTGTTATAAATTCCAACACTACGAATATAAAACTTTGTAATATTATTTTCGTTAAACACATCAGGCTGCCCCATAAGCCATTTCGGCGTCATAATACCAGTTAAAATTAACATAAACGCAACTAAACTTAGCAAAAGCCATGCCAAACTTCGGCCAGTTACAATAACATAACACATGGTCTAAGCTTTATATATTTGTGATAAAAATAATAAAAATATAATAACAAGGCCTTTATAAAGAGTACTTTATTTTTAAAAGTTATAATAAGAGTGAAACAAAAACAAAGTACCAACTTCATTAAGCTCGCAACAGCGAGTACGGATATCGATTTTATTATTTAAAAATATCGATACTTAAAACTAATATTTCTTTGGGCGATATATCGATAATTCAATGGTAGAAAGTAAATTTCGAAGATCGATATTAATTTGTTGTTTTATCTTTTCTTGTAAAGTATTCATTCTACAAAATCTTCGTAAACTTAATCTATTGTAAAAATTGATAATAAGTTATAACTTACTCCCAGAATTTAACTAAAAAAAGCTCATCATGGCAACCTCGCAATAAACGAAGTTAAAATGTGGTCGTGAGGAAAAATATCGAAATATCAATATTTTCTTCGATATATCGAAGTCCGATTAAAAATATCGATATATCGAGAAAAACGTAATTATAAAATATATCAACAGCTCTAATTGCGAGTACTGCGAATGGGAATAGGGCTATTGATAAAATATTGATATTTCAATATTATTATCTAAAAAACACCGATATTTATTATTAATACTGTTTTATACGATATATCGATACTAAATAGTAAATATCGATGGTTATAATCTGTTACATTATTGTTTTTTGTATATTATTTATTGAACAAAATCACCGTAATACATTATATGCATATATACAATCACGGGCATCTCGCAAGTTTATAAGGGGTGGAGTCTTTGCTTGAACTTGACTTGACACGCTGCCGCGTGTCTAGATAGAGATGTTAGCTTTATGTTTCTTAGAAATATGAAAAAGCAATTAAATATGTTGTGATCCGTCTCTGTGATCCCTATAATTGGCGGAATCCTGAGAATGCAAAGTTTGCTATTTATATTTATTTTTTTACATTGTAAAGGTCTAATTATTTTTAAATGCAAAAAAGGGAGCCGTTGCTCAGGACGCCTGGCAGATATGAAACATCAAAATTATTTTATACAAGTACATATGCATAAAAGAACGGATTATGATGGGAACTAATATAGCATAAAATATTAATAAAATATTACGATTTTCAACAGTCATCGGCCCATCAACTGTTTTAAAGCGAAGTTTTACTTGCTTGTGCGAATGTAATCATTGATTTATTCACTTTCTAATGAACATTTGACAAAGTACGAATATGTTGCAGATTAAGTATCACTGACTTTATAAATTTCAATCAGATTTGCACGAAAAAGCGATGACAAAATCGAACATTTTACATGTCTCTCATTAACGATTTGATATTTATCTTTCCACTTTTTTTCATAGGTTCCTACCACCGTTGTCTGACTCCCGTTGGACCAGTTGCCCCATAACCTGATACATTCTGTATATGTACAACAATTAGATTTACTCTCGCTTACCTCCATCCGACGTCCTCGTCACTTCCTCGACGAAGAGGACGACAATATCACACTCTCTCAACATAGAGCCTACACGGCCCGCGAGGCCTTAACAAATAAATATCCGCGGTTCCGCCCTCGCCGTCGAGTTGCGAAACCGCGTCGCGCAAAGATCAATAAACAAAACGTGGGCACGCCCACTTTGCCTCCAGCGACGCCCCAAGCCAAGGTCCGTTCCCCACAGGGGGAGCCCTTGGGCGAAGTCGCTTAGCATATCTTTCTCCGGGTTGAGAGCCCTCAGCGCTCACCCATAGTCCGCGTCAAGCTGTCAAGGCCATCTGCGGCCAACAGCTGTACACACATAAAAAAAAATACTCTCGCTTATTCCGTCATATAGCGTACAGTAATAGGGACAGTCGTTAGATCAATGGTCGATTACAACTGTTTTGTGAATAAAAATCATTATTTTATTGACAATAATGGGTACATAATACTATCATTTACTCTGAGATAAAGAGTAGTTTTAAGGCTAAATTAATTCAATTTATGTATTTTATAATGAAACTGTCTCTTGTAATTGTAAAAGAATGTTGAAAGTTTTATATAGGTACAGTTTTATTTCTTTCATAAATAATTTAATAAAGATCTGTTATAGATTTACATATATCGACCGTTGCCGTCGCATCTCTTATTTATTTTCATTCCAGTATAGCCTTGTCAAGTACAAGGCCATAGCCTTGTACTTGCGTAAGCGTAATTTTCTATAAAATGTTTATATATGTAAATCCTAGTATTTCAGAACTTACAAGGTACATTTCAGGTATGAATATTAATATTGCTATAATTATTATACATTGCACTTCAGCTGCAATAAAACTGGCTAGTAAAGAATGAAAATATATGTGATACAAAATAAAATTGTAAACATGCCGCTCGTTCAAACTGACTTCGTCGATTTCGTTGACGTCACAGAGATCAAGCTATATTTTATGGAGTATAGTGTATGCTACCAGTGATGACTTACAGCATGGAAACGTTGCCCTAAATACAATCCCTTTTTTTGTTCACGCAGTAGAAATACATTTAGGCATCCCTCCGCTGGTGATAGACGGAGGAGTATGTGTGAAACTCGCTGGCCATATAAGCGACGGTAATGTCCACTAAAACCACAGCGGGCCCTTCTACGCTTTTACGGGTTGCTGGAGAGATCGTCTGATGACATTCTATCCTCGACACCTCAAAGCTTAGCTGGTCAGCCACGTTCTGTCGTCATTCAAGGCGGTGGGAGGAGGAGTGCATAGCGGCGTGTTCTCCATGCTGGTCGCTACCGGTGGAGTCCTTTAGTTGCTTTTATAATTTAAGGTTGGATGCACATGTATGGTTGCCTCATTAGAAGCCATTATTATGAATGGGCAATAGCACCACACTTGAGCTTGATAACTATTTGAATAAGATGGCACATGTTTATTTCTTTCAATTTGGCTGTTGATAATAAAATCCATTCAGTCTTTATAATTATTTTTTTTATTCTCAGTATACATCGTTTACAGTTTCAATATTCAACGATGAAGCTGCTTTATTCGCTTCACTTAATATTCGTAGATATCTGAAGCTTCTTGTTTCCATGTCCATAGATTAAAAAAAGGAACAAGGTGAAAAGCGAATTTTTACACTGTTTCCATTTTGCCAATAGCTAACTACATACTGTCGCGAGATGCGACTCCCAAAAATATCTAAACTTTCAGCGCCATCTGCTGTATCTACGTAAAACAATAAAAATAAATGACTACCTACCTGCCTGTCTACGGTTTTGTTCCTCTTACACCTTGTTGTTTCTGTTCAATTAATGTGTGAAAGAAATGCTTAGTTTATTTGGGAATTGTTATTAACTGTATTGAATTTAGTAAATAATATAGTGTTCCATAAAGTGTACAGCGTTACGTTGCATCAGGTTGCTATAATTTCTAGTGAAATGTGGTCGATGACAACGTGAAAACGATTTGCTACGTAAGTATAAGCCGATCAAATTCTATAGAACATTTTTGGACATAACTTCTATTCGATAATGATTTAATCCAAATGTGCAGAATAATAAAAATATCTGTCAGTTCAGTCTATTGTCAGGTACGGACAGATGTGTATCTACCTGCGTAGTGTCAAGCTAAGAAATCCGTCGTAATTGAACAATTTATTTTGTTAAATCGTTCTCTATATGAATATTTAGTGTAAAACGCAGTGCCATGAAGTGTATCTGTACAACATTAAGGTACGTCATGATCACGTAGGTGTTGTATTAAGAAAAAAAAAAACATGTTTTCATCTGCCCTTGTTTAGATTGCAAAATCACAGTTCCTTTGTCATGTATAGAACTTTTACTTTTTCTGCAGTTCAAAACTAATATTGCATTAAAACGTTAGTAAGAATATTCAAACTATTTCGCTAAAATTTTGATACATTAGAAAGTGATTATTTTGATAATCATATGTTGTATTTTTAAACTGATAGGCGCTGGAAGCGCTGTTCCAGTTGACTAGGCTTGTACTGTACAGTGAGTTTTTTATTATTTTTTAAAATGTGGTTAGGCCTTCTGTTATCTTTGGTCATATTTTTTTTTATAAACAATCGATCGAACAATAGACATATGTATATACATGCAATAGACATATGTACAATAGTGCAATTATCTAATATATTTCCTTGTTTCATCGTCTTTCTTAAGATTTGGGTTTAGTGCAAACCAATAATTAATGAGTTATTAAAAAAGCTTGTTGCTGACTGTTGCGGATAAGGTTGATTTTTGGTAATAAGAGAACCTGTTAGATTCTAACTGATGTCAAAAAATTATTCTCAATTTTTTGTTTCTACTTATCACGACTAGCACTGGTCATATTCTTACTCAACGGCCATTGGTAGAATGATAGCACACTTATGCTACTAAAGCCATTAAAGCAAGAACAACATCAACAACAAATTTTAGATTTTATCACAAAATGAATAGTTAGAAGTATTATATGTATTACAGTTTAGACTCATTGCCTATAATAACACTTTTATATAATATGCAAATCCAATTAGTTTATATTATATAATAATTTGCTTACATGGTATCTGTTGCTAGTTGACGAACAGACTATTTTATTGGTAGCTACGTGGGGCGGGTTGCGTCCCTCCCTTCAATGTGGTTGAGGAAAGTGATAGCTGCTCTATTAATTCAACACTTGAACATGGTGTTTCTTATGGGATCTAGTCTAGCCATATTTTCTTTCTATTCTTTTTATTTGTATTAAATTTTGAAAAAAGCTATAAATCCTATTTCAAAGGGCATCAGGAGCTAATACTCTATACCTTAATTAATTTAAAAGAAATTATTTAAAAAAATGATAGCATTTTGAGTTCCCAGCTTCTGGCCACATTCCGATTCAGTGGTAGATCATTAGATTGTTTAAAATGATGAGCAAATTTTACAATATGTAAGGGGCTTATGCAGAATAAACAATTTGATCAAGGAAAAAAATAATAAACAGATTTCCTTAATCTATGTTATAAATAGCAGGCATTATTAGAGCGAACAATTTTCCATGTAAGGGTAGGAGTACAATGCACTATCCTGTCACTTGCCTATGGCTGTGGTAAAATTACTAAGAGATATAACAGGAATTACCACTCTCTCTTGCCCGTGTGTGTCATAAAAGACGACTAAGGGATTAAATATGCATATTACATCTATGCAAGAGAAGGAAAACTCGAAAAAAAACCTGATACAACACATCCGACCAGCGTGGTGACCAGTAGTTAAATTTTCCTTCCACATCGGAGGAGGCTCGAGCCCAATAATGGGACGTATATGAGCTGAACTAATGATGATGATAACAGAAATAGTTCAAGTTTATATATGGGCTTATATTAGGTAAAAGTCTGAAATAAATGGAATTATTATTATAACTTCTATGTAAGAGGAGGAAAAGTCCACATTCAACCATGTACCAACATGTCTGATCAGCATAGTACAGTAGATCAATATCCCTTCCATGTGGTGAAGGTCACAGCCCAGAAGTGGATCACATTTGGACTGAGATGATGATGACGATTATTAGAATAAAGAAGTTACAAGTACATAATTATAACATCAACATTTTTTTAGGAAATCTTTAATATATTAACTGTCCAAAGTAATTTATTTATCCTTCTGGTGATGGAGTAAGAATACAATTAACTACCCCCGTACCTTGCTCATGTGTGTCCTATAAAACGACTAATGGATATAATATGCATCTAACATCTGTACAAGAGAAGGAAAACTCGAAATAAAACTATATTGACCCGTCTGACCAGCGCAGTATAGTTGGTTAATTACCTTCTTGAAAAGGAAATCTCATTTTACCCTCGTTAATGAGAAAGACTTGAGATTATAAAAAAAAATATTGGTTGGATTTCTTACCAAAAAAGGAAGTGAAAATATTAAACTCTTAGCTCAGTCAATGAACCAGAGGTTACCAGCATTGCTAAATGTTATTGAACTTCACGATCAGACATTAAATCTTAATCATCAGCTTAAGATAATGAGTCATATGTTTATTCAATTTTATTTCAAGAATTTCAATCATTATTGGAATAAAATATATCATACAGTTTTTTATTTTTAATGTGGTGGTGGATTAAGAATACAACTCCCCTTATCCTCCCCATGGGTTTCGTAAAAGAAGATTAACGGATACAATTAAGGCATATTTTTATAAGGGATGCAATTGCATATAACATGTATAGCAAGAAAAGGAGAAACTCCATATAAAACCCTATACCAACCCTTCTGACCAGCATTAAAAAAGCCTTCTTTGTGATCACAATGTATTTAATAACAAAGCTCAACCTAAAATTAAATTAACTTTTAAAATGCATTAAATTTTAGCTAACATTTAAGGCAGCATTTCATTTCCCTATTTCCTAATTACTTGGGTTTCTTGCAATATGTACTGATTTTCCATCATAAATATTACAAAAGTTACTGGCAATAGTCTTATAATTGGCCACTTGCCTGAAATCAGCCTTCCTTGGAACTATAAACATTGACCGGATGGTATTAGATAGAGATGGTCCAGGTGGACTTAAGCCTTCTGGTAGAGTTTTGGTGCATTTGAAAACGATCCTATGACTTTGCTGTAGCTGAGGGACAGGAACAGCATGTGGTTTTTCGCTGGTAATGGCGCTGACTCTTAATGGACGCTGACCCTGTCATACTCCATCTATCAGAGGTGGGCATGGACACCCACAAGCAATGTAAAGATCTATAGTATTCATAACCACTACCACCCAGGGAATACAAGGTAATCAATATGACATCATTGATTGACATTATATTTTTCAACTTGTAAGGCTGATAATTTAATTGTGTTACAGAGCATTTAGATGTTGGTTAAAACAAGTTTTAGTCTCAGTTTGAGCTAGTCAGTCATCTTTTATTTAGAAGATAGAAAAGTGTTGCCAGCTTAGAGATTATTTCCGGTTATTAGATTTCTTTTCAGTGTGTCACAGGGACTGATGGACAGGGACGGATGTCTTCAGGCTTACTACAATTTATTCATGTCAGGTAGATGTTGTTCTTCTGCTGTAGGCTGTCTAAATTTACTTTTCTTCCTATGAACCATTTTTTTTTTTGGTTCCTTTACCCTTTTACTCTGTACTATCTGTGGTTAAAGATTGATAGTATAATAAAGTAGTTAATATTTTCATTATCATATTAGTTTGGATCAGCCATAATAATTATTTCTTGGTTCTGTAAGTTCTGTTTAACCTTTCGGACAGGCAGAGGGTAGCGACACTATACAATTTTCTTTACATATCATTTGACACTTCTTTATATTGAGTAATTTATTAATAGTCACTGTTTATCAGTAAGTCAAATCATTACCATTAAGTGTGTGCTGTAATCCAAATATGATTTCTCTGCTAATTTAGGCAGAAACATGTAAATGTAGATAAACCTCTATTATATCACATTCACTGCATTTCAGCACTTTGTAGCCATTATCCTTATTAATATTAAATGCGAAAGTAAGTTTGTTTGTTACGCTTTATCACTGAACTGATTTCAAAAATTTTTTCACCAATGGAAAGCTATAATATCAGGAAGTAACTTAGGCTATATTTTATCCCGGTATTATCACGGGAACTACGCGGGTAAGGCGAAGCGAGGACGGGTTGCTAGTATTACATAAAATATTAGTAAAATTATTTAATATAACTGATTAATGTTATTCAAGAGTGCAACATGACACTTCCATATTCCCGCCAAAATTCTCTGCGCTATTATAATCGTCATCATTTCGGCTTATACAAAAGCTAGGCTCGAGGCTCCTCCACAATGGGAGGGAAATTGACCTTACTATACCTTGCTGGTCAGACAGGTTGATATAAGGTTTTGTTTCAAGTTTGCCTTCTCTGCATAGATGTTATAAGCATATTTAATCCCTTAGTCGTCTTTTACACCCACAGGTACACTGTCACCACATGAAGCATGATATATAGGTATAATAAAATATATAATTTTTTTTTTAATAATTTTCTTTTTTTTTTTTCAGAATTGACACATACAACAACAGCTTAGTGTGCCTGGCATAAAATAAAATAAATCATACAAATTATGTAAACAGCTTTGGCTGCCCACTGTGATCTCTTTACGTGATTAGTATTTTTTTTTAATTATAACGATATATGAGTTGTGTTAGTGTTCAGTGAACTTATATGTTGTTTTGAGGAAAATGAGCGCAATCGGATCAAGCCATATGAAGCCTCAGTTGCCTGTAAGACAAAAGGACTTCGATCAGGTAAGCAACTCTTCTCTAATTTTATTGATAGTGCCAGGGTTATGGGTCGATTCAATGCAAGGCAATATGTTTTGAGAGTAACAAATGGTTGTATTCAGTGTGGGTGTAATTTGTGTCCGTTAAATAATATGTTTTTAAGTCCCCTGCAATACAAGGATTATGTCCTTGGCACAGGGTGCTGTCTTTGAAAAAAAAAAATGATATAGTGCCTTAAATAGACCTTCTATTTAAGACAACCCTTGGTGGGATGCTAAAATAATTTTTACGAGTTTTAAGTGTGATTTGACTCTATTGTCTATTTGTAAAATGTAAAATATATGTAAAATACCTTCACATTACAAGGATTTATTTCTAAGTATTGGCTTTAATGTTTAAAATAAATGGCATTATAAAAGTGAGTACTCTCTGTTCCTCTTCAAGAATCCGTTGCATGTATTAGAAGAAGAAGTAAATTGAGAATATTTACTTCTTCCAATGCATGCAATGGATTGTGATCACATTTTCATTGTCACTCTAATGATTTTTTTATGAAAGGTAAAGAAAATGTTATATAATTTATATTATTTTTATATGTGGGTTCTTTATGCTATGCATTTCCTGGACAATAAACTATGCATAATTATTATATGCGCCACTGTAAAGATTGCTATCATAAAAGAAATATAGTTACTGCATTAAATTTTTGAGAAAATGGCAAATTTATCTTTGCTGATAAAATTTTTGGTACAAAAAAATATTTTTTTACCCTCAAAGCACATATATGTCTTACTGCTGAGCGTAAGCCTTTAAAATAGGAAGGAAATTGACTTGCTAAACTATAGTGATAGATCGGTGAGTGAGAGAGCCGGCAATCCAGCTTTCTGAGGTCTGTGGGTGGTGGGTATTGGTGACACACTCCATTCACTTTCTTCTTTGTAGGCAGAGGCCTAGCAAAAGTCTATGATCAGCAGTATTGCTTACTATTAGATGTGCTCTTAGCTAGTTTACCACCAATAGAGTGTAAGGTGAGTTTCTTGAAAAATAAATTGACGTTTTAATTTCAAAAGCGACTGCACTGAGTAAAATCGGGCCACTCAATTAAGGAATGTAGCAATGTTGCTTTCAATAATTGAAATCATTCCGATAATAAAAATATTTGCGCATCATTTCTTAACGCCTGGCATTCTATTATGGCCAATTTACTTAATTAAAATACGATTCACTACCCCCTCTTACGTCCGTGGGGGTCGTGAAAGGCGACTAAGAGTGAAATATGCATATAACATCTATGCAAGAGAAGAAAAACTTGAAATGAAACCCTATACCAAACAGCAGCATGGTATAGTAGGTCGATTTCCCCCTATTCTGTATTCTATATGAGCTGAAATGATGATAAAATGAGCTTAGAAAATAGCCTGTTAACCTGCTGGTGGCCGTTATTGGAAATAAGCTTCCTCAAGTAGTTGTTATAGATTTTCAAGGCGATTTCTGTCTGTTCTCCTGTCGGGTATCGTCCCCGTTGCTGGTCCGGCAATAATTAAGCTCTGCGGGCGGCAGACTAATCTTTGGTCATTGACCACTCGCGACCATAGCTAGAACGGCATCAGGCGCATATATGTAGCTCTCTCACAGCGGTCTCAGCAGGTAATCAAGTGTCATAAGATATATTATAGATTTTTTCCCCCACTATAAATACGCGACCAAATAAAGACTTCCTTGTATGCAAACCCGTATACGTGAATTTCCTTTTCAAGGTATACTGGTATTGCGATTTTTTTTCTCAATACGTATAGATTGGTACTTAGTTTTCGAGGTTACTATAGTAAATATTATCAACATTGAAATATAAAACTATTTTTACGGATTTTATTGCGTTTGTATTTTAATATTGCCTGTGTGGTGACGGAGTAAAAATACAATTCACCACTCCCTATCTTGCCCGTGGTGTCGTAAAAGACGACTAAGGGATATAATAAGCATATGACATCAATGAAAGAAAAGGAAACTCGAAATAAAACCTTATTCCAAGCAACAAGCTTTAGGCTAAATTGTGAAAAAATAGTTTTTTTTATGATAAATAAATAAAATAAAAGTTATAAGAAGAAATATTAGTTATAAAATTTTTACTCAATTTAAAATTCTGTCGCGGGTAGATATTAATCTCTATATGTATATGACTTGTTGTAGTCTAAGGTACATCTTAAATAGACAGCTACCTGGTACTAAAATATTACCAAATCGGTCCAGCTGTTTTGGAGATCACCCAAAACAAACAGACAGACAAAAAGATGTAGTTTTAAGCATAAGTATCGTGCAAATAACAGTATCAGCATGAAAATAGCTCATTAATTTGATATTGCAAACAGACACGTCAATTTTGTTTATTTGCATAGATTGTCAGAAAGTTTGGTGGCGGCCGTTTATAAAACTATTGCAATATGTAGGATGTAGGAGGAGTCCAAGTAATTGAGATAAAGGCGGGGATACACATGCTAGTAAATCTGGAAAGTAGCTGGCATGAAAGTTACTGGCATGTACGAGTAACTAGCACACTGCGGATACATTTGGAAGTAACACTGGCATGCAAGTTGTGCCCTTGCATACCAGTATTACCATCGCGTATACACAGGACAGTTCGTGAGAGAACTCGTACCTATTTTTGCGCGCAAAAAATTTCTTTTTCAGTCAGATTTAATTCTTCTTGTATTTTGGGGTAGGCATTGGCACGTGCTATTTTGTTTTTGTAAAGCGAGCTTGTCGGATTCCAAAGACATACGTATTCTCTGTACAAATGAATGAACTGTATAGTTCTCTCATCTCCCCATCGTGCCATGTTGAATGCAAAATAACCAACAAAAGAAAAACTTGAAAAAACATGACCTTCGAAAAAGAAAAACAAAAAACGTGCGCCTACGGCCACAACGAGTCAGCTACTGGCATGCCCGTAGTTGTCGCGTCTGTTCACACGTGCCAGCTTGGCAACCCCCCGCGTCCCCTCCTACAACGGGCATGCAAGTAAATCAAATTTTGTGCTAGCTACATGTATGCCAGTTACAGGCATGCCAGTTAGCGTATACACATGGCAGAAGCTGGCACGTGCAAGTAGCTGGTATACTAGTGTGCAAGCTACGGGCATGTGTATCCCCAGCTTAAGAGAGGAATGATAAAACTGTTAAATTTGTTTACACTAACGGAGCTTCATAACATCACCTCGACGCCTTGTTGTCTCAGGTCATACACGCCCCACTGTTGGGCTCGAGCCTCCTCCCCAATAGGAGGGAAATTGACCCTACTATACCATGCTGGTCAGACACGTCGGTATAGGTTTTTTTTTTTCGACTTTTCTATCGCTTGCACAGATGTTATATGCATATTATATCCCATAGTCGATCAGCTTGATACAGTGCAACCTTAATATTACGAACCTCAATTTAACGACTTCCTCGATTTAACAAAGTTTTTCTAATCCCCTTGAATTGTCCATAAGAGTCAGTGTAAATAATACCTTTACATTACAAATTTTTTTTACGAACATCCTCTTTATAACGAATTTTCAACTATCAAAAAAAAAATGTAAATACCTCTATATGACCCTTAGTATGTGATTCAGTCGCGACAGGTACCGACACGTTTTTTTTTGTAAAACAATTGAAGTCGTTTGATGGGAAATAATGTAAATAGTGCTCATCACTATTGTTGAAGATTCTAGTTGCTGAATGCAAAAATGTTGAGGTGATCAAAACTATTTCTTGGCCTCTTTATAAAAAAATTTAGACCAACCTTACCTCAATATAACAAACCTCAGTTTAACGAATTTCTTGATATAACGAATATTTACGAGTTCCCGTCGGATTTGTTATATTAAGGTTGCACTGTATATAGATAGGTCAATTGGCATCCTATTGAGGTAGAAACTCGACCAACTTGGAGTTTTTGATTAATATTGTTACGTCTAAGTGTAGTAGTAATTGTAGTTTTCATATATTTTCAGCCTAACTACTATAATATCCGTTACATTCAATGATCAATAGTCACGCGAATGTCCAGAAATAATCATTTAAGCTTACCATTGTATTCATATAATGAAGGTCGATAATGGTCAATATCATACAGAGGTCGCCGTGTCTATGGCAAGGTTTTTGATGCGAAAAAGTAAACTTCATCTCTACTTTTATACGTCCCACTGCTGGGCGTAAGCCTCCTCGATGATGGGAGGGTAATTGACCTACTATACGAAGCTGGTCAGACTTGTTGGTATAGATTTTAAATAAAACTACTTTACGGATTTTATCGCGTTTGTATTTGAATTTTGATTTGCCCGACGTTTCGAACACTCTACAGCGTTCACGGTCACGGGTGGATTAAAATGTCTCACGTCCAACAAGTGATCGTTATTACAGTGATTTATGGGTAGTTCTCATTTTTGATTAAAAAAAATTATAATAAAATGTAAACGTCTTTTAGATAAAAGTGATGATGGATTCTGGTAGTTTGGGTCCAGTTCTTCCAAAAAAAATTGTTCTCCGAGCTTGCAGCACTTATTATAGTTATTTATAAGGGTTTAAAAAAAAATGTCCTCCATGGTAGTGACCTAACATCTATGGAAGTGACATACTCAATATTAAATTAATCCTTGGAAGTGATACATTGCAGGCTGGTTGTTTGGGAATAATAAATATACCATTGTATCAGTTGTAAATCAACTTTATTGTATTAACGTTAGGAGGAGAGTACATCGTCCTGCCACCACTGCGATTGCGACGAGGACACGGCGCAGCATACGCTCCAGGTCTGTGCCGCTTGGGCAGAGCAGCGTCGTGATCTCGTCGCAATCATCGGTGCCAACCTGACGCTGCCGACCATCGTCAGGGCGATGGTCGGCAGCGTCAGGAACTGGGACGCGGTCACAGCCTTCTGCGAGGCAGTAGTCTCGCGGAAGGAGGCAGTGGATCGCGCGCGCGAGGAGCGCAGCTCCGATGAGGCGATCAGCCGCCGATGACTGGGGCGGAGTAGGCGCGAATACCTGCGTCTCATGCCGCTTTAGCCGAGACCGGGGGAATTAGTCCGTCACCCGCCGAGAGGCCGACCTCGTGACGAAAGTCCGACGTCATCCCCGAGGAGCGGACGTCGGTCGATGGGAGGGTACCCCAAATAGGGAGTATTCCGTCGGGCCGACCATTGACGTCAAGTCACCCTGCTCCGGTGGTCGGCCCAACGACGAAGGCGACGTGCATCGTGGGTGGGTTGCGTGCTTACGCCCCTCTGTCGCCCCGGACGGAGTGGTGCGAGGAATACGCCGACCATAACCCACCCAAAAAAACGGCTTCTTTCCTTAGTAACCACATTTCCGTTTCTGTTAACTGCTCGTAATGATTTGACTTTTAAAGTATGTACTTTCTTCAAAATTTTCAGTTGTTCTGTTTGTTTATTTATTATTAGATTAGTTTTGTCACGGTTTGCCCGTGCAACTTTAGAACCTTTTTCTTTCTGTCGGCTTGGAAAACATCGTGAAGAACTTGGACTATCTTGGACTAATAAAGGTGTCGATCTGGACGACCGTGTTAAGGAATTATGAGCGCAACCAGACTCAGGACGTGCCATATTTCTTCAGAAAAATTAACCGACACTGACGGTGATCCCTTACGACTGCCTGCTACTTCGTCGTCAGTTGTCTCAGGAGTATTTTCTCTTAAGTGATTAAGTAGGCTTTTATTGCGTCTTTCTTTCAATCGACTTCTGGCTTTGCGATCTCTCCACTCTTTACGTTGATTCCGGTGTTCCTTGGGTGTCATGTCGCAAACAAGCTTTACTTGCTAGCTTTTGTTTTTGTCTGCATATCATGCTCTATCTTTTTCTTTACCAGCTGAGAAGGAACTACTAAGAAGGATCAGCTTTAACACGTGCTCTTCGTTTACGATCACACTCACGTTTTCGTTTACGTATCTCTTCCACAGTTTTTGAACGCTTTTTAGGCTTCGCCATCTAAAAGTAATATAAATTAGACATGCCGCAAAAAGCACCCATATCTATGCAACTGTCATTCGCACGCGTATCTAAGCAATTGTCACTTCCATGGGCCAATGGTCACATCCATGGGCAGAGTTTCATCCACGGATCCATAGAAGTGACGTTCATGGAAGTGAAATTTTTTCATTTAACTCCCAAAAACATAAGCTCCAAATCACACGACAAAATTCAAATTATAGCACAGTAATTGTGGCACATAAACGCAAATAAACCATAAAACCAAGCTTTATATTTGAATTATACATACTTTCGACCATGAACACAGTTGTGACCACTTATGCTTGACGAGTTTTGAGAATAGAAAACTATTCAATTATATTTCTTAGCAGTTACAACTCCGATAGCAAATGACAGCTGAGTCAAAATGGCATATGGCTACTTTGTCTATGCTCAGTCGCATTTCGTTTTTAGCAAAATATTTTTTTAATTAACGGCCATGTGACACTCATCCATGGAAGTGACAAAAAAATTAATCACAATTTTATTTATGAATAGATGAAGAATATTGTATAGTTAAAGGTATTATTTATTTAATTTTAATGAGAAAATTTACTATTGTTAATATTGGCAATGTTTTTTGTATAGTAATAAATAAGAAATTTAAGTTATTATTTTTTTCCCTTGCAAAGTCAGAGTGATCACATCCACGGAAGGGAAAATTTTGATGATTTAACATTTAATTAAAAATTAACTATTCAATTATTTCACATGTTTATTGTATGAACTTATAGTCTTGTATCTATTTATTAATATCGCAATTTATAATCCCGATATATAAGTACAACAGATTAGTAAAATTATTGTCACACTTATTTTTTCCAAAAATGAGAATTACCCTTATATCTACCCGCTACAGAAATTAGTTATTAAATTTTAACCCACATTTTGTTACAAATTCATTGCCAGTACAAGAAGAAAATGGTAACCATTTTCTTATTATTAAAAATTATATTGTTTTTGGTTATCAAATATTAAAAATAAAATTTGCAGACATTATTATGACAATTTATTATTAATGATATCTGATGTTTACGCGAGCACTACACATTGTAAATAAAACTACTTTTACGGATTATATCGCGTTTGTATTTGATTTATGATTGAATTTATTAATATTTATTTAAACACTAGCAACCCGCCCTCGCTTCGCTTCGGTTTGAGTCGCCTTAGTCACGGCGTAATTCCCGATAAAATATAGCCTATGTTACTCCCTGATAATATAGCTTTCCATTGGTGAAAGAATTTTTGAAATCGGTTCAGTGGTTTAAGCGTGAAAGCGTAACAAACAAACAAACAAACATCCTTACTTTCGTATTTATAATATTAGTAAGGATTAGTATGTAGTTATTTAATAAACGTCACTGAAAACGGTTGACATTTCGCTAACGTTTCGTGTCGGTATTGATATAACTAGTAACGGCTATCGGTGATCTAGGTTCAAACAACTGACGGTTTTTTGGGGGGTGGGCTATGGTCGGCGCACGTGCCGCTCGGCTTCGTCCGGGGCGACAGAGGCGGCACGTGGCCCTATAACCCACCCGTACGTCACCGTCGTTGGGCCGACCATGCATCGGTATCGAGTTCCTTGTCCTCCGTGATCTGCCCGGCAAACAACTGACGCTGACGCGACGTTGTTGTTCTCACAACAATAATTTTGATTTTGTGCCGTGATTCTCGTTTTGCTATGTTGATAACTGAACGATAACTAATAAGTCTAATAACCGAAATAATTTTGTCATCGCTCCCTCTTTCTACGTGATTTCTGACGTGCAAAACAGAGAAGGGGCGGTTTTTGACTTTAGCGGCTTAAAACGAGGCTCTTATTTTTATTGAGCTAAGACAACAGTCATATACTTTGGTACATTAAACTGTAATGGAATGTGGTTTTGCTTCGCGTTGCTGTCCTATGCTGCGAAATCTGTTCATTATAGTTTGACCTATGAAAGGTTTTGATCGTATATTAATAAAAATAAAGTCGCAGTTACATGTATTCATCAGCTTAAAACACTCTTTGATATTCGGCAACGGCTATCGATGTCGGTATTGACACCAAATAATGGTTAGTAGCCGTTGCCAGAAATAGCCGGTAACGTCCATGCTTAATTGAAATATATAGTTAACACTTATTTTATCACATAGTTAAGAATTTATTTTAAAATAACCACTTAATATTCTCTGCTCTAATAGCGATGTTCGCGTATTATTATTAATTTTAACTTAATTAGCGAATGAACCGTAATGCTGTTTTGTTTAAACGACCTAGTTATTTTGACAATGGTGGGCCTCAGTGTCTTGCTTTCGTCATTATTATGTAAGTCATGGGGTTCGCAACAGATGGTTTTGTTTTTAAATAATTTTCGTTGTAATTGGCCTGTTTTCGTGCGATAAATATTAGAATATTGGAATAATTGGAAATATTGGAATAGTATTCAACAAGACTTTGCCGCGGGTGTCGTAAAAGGGGCTTAAGGGATGTATGAAGATCGGGGTATATATATGGGTGTTCAGGAAGTAAGACGGTAGGTTTTGGCGCCGCGCGCCTCACTTTTATTGCCCGAACGATCTAACGGGTCTAAAAATTTCCTTTCCATCATCTACTTAAACCATATATGTATGACCCACTGTTGGGCTGGGGTTTTCGGACTTATGTAGGCTGAGATGATGATTATAAAGGCCAAGCCTATCGTTATTCTGGAACGATTTTCAGATAACGGAATTTTTTGTTTAGAATTAACTGAGAAAATTCTCTGTGTGGTAATGGATCGCGTAACAATGAAAATCTTGATCAATTTTACCTGAGTGGATTTGAACGCAAGTCTCCACGATCAGCTTATACTAGGGATGATCGATGAACATCGATGTTCGATGATCATCGATGTTGAAAAGAAAAACATCGATGTTTTAACATCGATGTTGCTATAGGCAAAACATCGTAACATCGATGTTAATTGTTTTTAACATCGATGATGAAAGGAAAACATCGATATTGAAAAGGAAACAACGATGTTGAAAGGACAGAACACATCGATATACATCGATGTTGTTATGGACAGAACGAAATTTCCTAAAAATAAAAAAGCTCATCAAACTTTGCCTGGAAGATTTTATTTCAACGTCATAACATCGATGTCAAAAACATTCGACAAATTTACTAAAAAAAAAAAAAAAAATTTATATCGTAACATCGATGTTCGACGATATCGATATTTCTGTAACATCGATGATTTCCTAACATCGATGTTCGGTGTTCAATAAACATCGAACATCTATGTTGGGCTTTCGATGTTTTTCTAACATCGATCATCCCTAGCTTATACCAGTAAACCAATGAGACAGTTGGTATTCTACAACGTATTTAGCAATCCTGGCCACTCGCCCCAGCGCTGCGAAGCCTTGAACGGTGTTTACTAATTATTGTTACACGTACCTGTAGGTCGTTTGCCTACGCAGGTAATAGAAAAAATATCTATTGATTGGTTGTACCACAATATATATATAAAATGTATTAAATGTAAAAAAATATCGTTAACTTTGTAAAATATAGCGATATTCATCATGTAAAAACTCGGAATATGGACAAACTGGTTGTACATAGTACTCGTCTTCAACGAGTTAGCAAGTTTTTGATGTGACAATTTATACGCTTCTATTAATAAACTAACTAAAATTATCATAAAAAATGCCAGCGAATTAGTTTAAAAACGCAGAAGTAGATCTTGTAAAAAAGGTTATATAAAATCTTTGTTTATCTAGATTCTAGATAATAATACCAGATGTTTCCGTGTGGTGACGGAGCCTTGCCCGTGAGTTTCTTAAAAGACGTCCAAGAGATGTAATATGCAGACACAATAAACACAAGAAGGATATCAAAATAAAACCCTATCCCAACGCGTCTGACCAACGTAGTATAATAGGGTAAATTCACTCACATAAAGGAGTACGCCTGAGCCCAACAGTAGGATTAATGGATCAAGAGGATGAAAAGATAATGAATACAGACTGATTATGAGCACCTCATCATTCAGCAATTTCCTCATTATTCCAATGAAAGTGTTACACACTTGTTTATTTTTTACTAATGTAATTTGTAAAGCGTAGCGTGTTTTTCCAAAAAAAAAATTGTTATTTCGTCTGTGATTTATATTGGTAGCAAATGGGCCATAGGTCATGTTCATTGAAAGGTCTGTGTGTGGGTCTTTCCCTTTCCTCCACTGTGGTTGAGAGAATTGATGGCTATTCTATAGTGGTTAACTCGTGATCGGATGCCGCTTATGGAATCTGGTCCCAGCTATAAACTTATGTATTTTATTTGAGAATTATTAAGTGGTTCAAAGGGCATCACACTGGAGCTATTACTAGATTAATTGTATGCGGTGGCATGGGATGCTTTCCTTCCGACTGGTGCAGATCTTGACGGGGCATGGATGCTTCGGCAAGTACCTGCACACGGTCGCTAGGAGGGAGAGCACACCGTCGTGCCACCACTGCGATTGTGACGAGGACAAGGCGCAGCATACGCTCGAGACTTGTGCCGCCTGGGCAGGGCAGCGTCGTGAACTCGTCGCAATCATCGGTGCCGACCTGACGCTGCCGAGCATCGCCCTAGCGATGATGTCAGGAACTGGGACGCGGTCGCAGCCTTCTGCTAGGCAGTGATCTCGCAGAAGGAGGCGACGGGTCGCGCGCGCGAGGAGCGCAGCCTCGACAAAGCGACCCGCCGCCGACGACTGGGGCGACGCAGGCGCGACTACCGGCGCGTCATGTCGCCCTAGCCGAGGCTGCGGGTGATGTGACCGGGGAGTTAGTTCATCACCCGCCGAGAGGCCGACCGCGTGAGGAAAGACCGACGTCCTCCCCGAGGGGGGGACGTCGGTCGATGGCAGGGTACCCCACTAGGGGGTATTCCGTCGGGCCGACCACTGATGACAAGTAAGAGTAACCCTGCTCCCTTGGACGGCCCAACGACGAAGGCGACGTGGTGTTCGGGTGGGTTGCGGGTGTTCGTGCTTACGCCCCTCTGTCGCCCCGGACGGAGTGGTGCGAGGAGTGCGCCGATCGCAGCCCACCCCAAAAAAAAAAAGAAGATTAACCCTTTGCACTCGGGACCTTTTTCGCGCGGCGCACCAGCAACTCGAAGCGTTTCGTAGCGTATTTGGTGAATTACTTACCTCTAACTTAAAATGATTACACACGTAAAGTATCACATAAAACTTTTATATTTTAATATTAAATGTATCTTTACATTTTTAAGATGATAATTTCTCAAACGGTAAGTAAACAAAAGTAATGTAAACGAAAACAGTTAGTCCCGCGTATCGAGTTACCGCATCAAACCAAGTGGTGAGCGATAGTCACCTCTCGAGTTGCGGTAGCACATCCCATGGTGAGTGAGAGTCACCTCTCGAGTGCAAAGGGTTAATTGTATGCAGTTTTATTTAAAAGAAGTCCGTCAAAATATAAGAAATGGACAAACCCGTTGAGTTTCTTTCCGAATCTTGTCAGTTCGATCGCGTTCCGATCCGATGGATCAATTTAAGGTAGAATGTAAAAATTGACAATATCTTACATATTGTCAAGTCCTCGCGGGGTTTGTGCTAAATAAGTTGAATTTGAATCTGGCAAAAGCAATGCAACTAACGGCCATTTACATACAAACCGCATTCATGACTAATTTAGACCTCAATGCAACTGTTTAAAGTACTTTTAAATAAAACTGGTTTGTTTACAATGTTTGTAATTTAGTATTTGAGTATGCAGGGCAGCCTCTAAATTTACTACGACATCATTATTTCAGTCCACGCAAGTCCCATTGTTGGGCTTGGGCCTTCGCTACTATGAGTGGAAAATTGACCTATTCCGCTGGTATCTCACTGGTCAGACGTGTTGCTATAGGGTTCTATGTTGAGTCTTCCTTCTCTTGCATAGATGTTATCTGCTTAATCACTCAGTCGTTTTTTACGACATCCACGGGGAAGATAGGGAGTGGTGAATTGTACTCTATACCAATAAATAAAACTGTAGTGTCTATTTGTAATGTCAAAATAATAGGCTATTTTCATGCTCACACGGTTATTTGCACGACACCTATGCCTAAAATACAGATTAAAAAAATTTTGTCTGTCTGTTTGTTCTGGGTAATCTTCAAAACGGCTGGACCGATTTCAAAAATTCTTTCACCAATGGAAAGCTATAATATCAGGGAGTAAACTAGGCTATATTTTATCCCGGTATTCCCATGGGAACGGGAACTACGCGGGTAAAACGACTAAAACCGAAGCGAGGGCGGGTTGCTAGTAAAAAAAATAAAATAATCCGACAAATTGAGAACCTCCTTTTTTGAAAATAGTATTCCTTAAATAGTAGGTAGTTCTATATTGTAAATAATGACACTAATGATTTCTAATGTTTACGCGAGAGACTACACAACCTTACTAATCTTAGAATAATAACGTATAGAAGGTAAGTTCACGCACAAAAAGTGAGGCATTTCAATTGGAGCCTAATGGAGCTTACGCCGGAACCGTTCCGTAATGTACAAGTCATTGTACTGCACGTACGTACGCAACTCTTAAATAATAAATAGGTTATTATGGCGGTTTGTGCATTCAAATGGTGTCATAACATATTTAAAAAACTTAAAAATGTTTTTAACATTACTTTTAAAAGTATTTCGACGATTTATGTTAACAAAAACAAAATTTGATTTCATAATTTGTATAGTGGTGTGCGTGTGTACGTGTGTAATCGTCCGTGCGCCATTAGTATTTTTAGATTCAAATTTCAAACGTTTGAAGTATTGACACTATCCTTCTATACGTTATTATTCTAAGCTTACTAATATTATAAATGCGAAAGTAAGTTTGTTTGTTACGCTTTCACGATGAAACCACCGAACCGATTTCAAAAATTCTTTCACCAATAGAAAGCTATAATATCAGGGAGTAACATAGGCTATATTTTCGCCCGGTATTCCCACAAGAACGGGAACGGGAACTACGCGGGTAAAGGCGACTAAAACTGAAGCGAAGCGAGGGCGGGTTGCTAGTTATAAAAATAAAACTACTTTTACACGGATTTTATCGCTTTTATATTTGATTTATGATTGTCCGACGTTTCAAACACTTGAATGCTGTAATTCATGGTCACGGGCGGACACTCCGCCCGTGTATGCTGTAAAATCGCGATAAAATCCGTAAAAGTAGTTTTATTTACAATCAATTTATTTAATGTTTTTAGTGCTTTATGAAAGCGCGTTATTTCATCCTTATCATTTCAGCTCGTACACGTTCCCACTGCTGAGCTCGAGCATCCTCCGGGATAGAAGTAAAATTTACCAACTATACCACTATGGTCAGACCGGTTGGTGTAGGGTTTCAAGTTTTCCTTCTCTTATAGAGATGTTATATGCATGCACACGGAAAGCGTGTTTATTTTTTATTAATCATGTGCGGTAATCAAACCTATAATACAATGTACTGCCGATAGCTATTTCAATCGCTACGCCATTTGTGTAGTAAAGTTTTTCATTACCATGTTTCTCATAAATTTTGTTAACATATGTTTGGAATAAAATGTTACCTAGATTGCGTCTAACTGTACATTTTACGATACAAAAGTAGGTTAGTTTGACATCGTTCTAACCGGTGTACAAAAATGTAAATATTTAGAAGTGAAATCAAAACAAGTATAAAATTTTTCTTTGAATAAATTAAGCTTAGAATAATAACGTATAGAAGGTAAGTTGGCGCACTAAAAGTGAAGCATTTCAATTGGAGCCTAATGGAGCTTACGCCGGAACCGTTCCGTAATGTACAAGTCATTGTACTGCACGTACGTACGCAACTCTTAAATAATAAATAGGTTATTATGGCGGTTTGTGCATTCAAATGGTGTCATAACATATTTAAAAAACTTAAAAATGTTTTTAACATTACTTTTAAAAGTATTTCGACGATTTATGTTAACAAAAACAAAATTTGATTTCATAATTTGTATAGTGGTGTGCGTGTGTACGTGTGTAATCGTCCGCGCGCCATTAGTATTTTTAGATTCAAATTTCAAACGTTCGAAGTATTGACACTATCCTTCTATACGTTATTATTCTAAGAAATTAATATTAAAATTTGTCATTTTCCGTGTGGTGACGGATGGTGTTAGAATACAATTCACCACCCTGCCTGCCTTGGCTGTGGATGTGGTAAAAGACGACTAAGGAATATAATATGCACATAGTATCTATGCAGGGCCGACCATTGAAGACAAGGAACTTTGCACCGGTGGTCGGCCCAACGACGAAGGCGACGTGCAACAGGTGGGTCATGGGGCCGCGCGCCGTCCCTCCGTCGCTCCGGACGAAGGCGGGCGGCCATGGCCCACCCCTAAAAAAACAGTATCTATGCAAGAGAATGAAAACGTGACATCACCCCCCTTCTCAGAGTGGTGACGGAGTAAGAATACAATTCACCACTCCCTATCTTACCCGTGGATGTCGTAAAAGACGACTAAGGGATATAATATGTATATAACATCTCTATAAGAGCAGGAAATCTCGAAATAAAACCCAATACCAACCTGTTTGACCAGCATGGTATAGTAAGGTTAATTTCCCTCCTATTGTGGAGGGAAATTATGAGCTGAAATGATGAAATGAATGATATAACCTTATACCAACACGTCTGACCAGCGTGGTGTAGTAAATCAGTTTCCTTCCCATTGCGGTGGAGGCCTCAGCCCAGCAGTGAGACTCCAAAGTCATATTCCGTGTGGTGACGGAGTTAGAATACTATTCACCACCTTGCCTGCCTTGGTTGTGGATGTCGTAAAAGACGAGTAAAGAATAAAATAAAATAAAAATATATGCACATAATATCTATGCTAGACAAGGAAAAGTAAGAAAGAAAGAAAAATCATTTATTTTGCTCTCATACATTTCATAAATAACAAAAACCAATTTAGCATAATATATGCTGAGAGACAAAACAGAATCTTAGCTCAGCTAGTGTTACTTCATTGTGTAGAAGCAACGCTGATATTCTGCTAAGACCTAGAGTGGAATCACGGACAGTTACAATCAAATACTTTTAATTACTTAAATCTAGATAACTGCGTGCATATTATTACAAGAATGTGTGGAAACGTACATATTTAATTACCCTGTACATAAGTCTATATAATGTAAGACTGAGTACAGACATACATACAAAATATACACACATATATATACATTAATATATATATAAAAAAGTATAACGGTGTTATTACAAATTAAATCCTTATCTCTAAAATAAATTTTGAATCTGATTTTGAGCGTTAAGCAAATGCTGTTTAAATTTTTTCCTGAAAACCGCTGATGATTTTAGGGCTCGCAAGGGTGGGGGCAAATCATTCCAACAGTGGGTAGCAGAGAATTTGAAACTACCGCGAAAGGCAGCAGTGCGGGGAGTGTCTGGGGATATTTAAAAGATATAAAGATGCTCGAGTTTTATATTTATTAAAATCGGTAGACCAAGAAAGTTTCTCATAAAGATATGTTGGTCTTTGGGATAAAATAACGTCAAATAATAAGGTCGCTTGATGAAGCTTTGACATAAAATACTATATTAACACGTCTGACCAGCGCGGTTTAATAGGTCAGTTTCCCTCACATTGGGGAAGAGGTCTGAGCCCAGCGGTGGGACTTTTGTGTGCTAAGATGATCAAGTTGATGACGGAGTCAGAATGCAATTCACCACCTTGCCTGCTTGTGGGTATCGTAAAAGATGGTTAAGGGATATCATCATCATCGCAGCCCACATACGTCCCACTGCTGGGCTCAGGCCTCCTTCACAATGGGAGGGAATTTGACCTACTATACCATGCTGGTCAGACATGTTTCATTTCGAGTTTTTCTTCTCTTGTACAGATGTTATGTCATATATTATATTCCTTAGTCATCTTTTATAACTTCCACGGCCAAGATAAGGGGCGGTGAATTGTATTCTTACTCCGTCACCACACTGAGAAGGGGGGTGATATGCACATGGATGTAATATGCACATAATATCTATTGCAAGAGAAGGAAAACTTGATATAAAATCCTATACCAACGCGTCTGACCAGTAGGTCGATTTCTTTTCCATTCCCGCGGTGACTGAGATAATCATGATGATGACGGAGTTTGAATACAATTCACTACCTTGTCTGCTGTCTTACGACACCCACAGCCCCCTATAATAAACCTGGTCAGTGTGGTATAGTAGGTCAATTTACCTCCTATTGCAAAGGAGGCTCGGGCCCATCAGTGGGACGTATGTGAGCTGAGATGATGAATGCCCTTTGTTTGAATTGCTTAATCTCGTTAATCATATACTTATAATTTAAGACAACTGGTTAGGGGGCGTTCATAAAATACGTGAGATGTTTAAGGGGGGAGGGGGAGTTGGTTGAGTCAAATCTCATCCAATCTTACGTTTTGGGTCTCGGCAAATATCAAGCAATTTTTTTTCTGATTGAAAAAAAAAATATATACTATTTTGGTCCATTTAATCCAGATTGTAATGTAAATAATCACAGTAGTTACGATTTAAGTATTCTATTGTTAAATTTTTATTACACTTAAAATTAAACTCTCAGCAATATTAATTACTAGTCTTAACTAGTCGTCAATAAAAGCACGAAGCAATTTTTTTACTTTTTACAATAACAATCCAACGCGTTTACGTAAGAAACCCACATTTTGAAAAATCTCACGTGATATTGGGGGATGGGGGAGGGGGGTTGAATAAAATCTCACGACATCTCACCAGGGGGGGAGGGACCTACAGAAAATTTAAAAAAACACCTCACGTAATTTATGGAAGCCCCCTTATAAAAGTAAATTAATTCTGTTTTTATTGAATTCTTGAATGTTTTAAACAACTAACTGGACCCCGTATTTCGGTTATCAAAGTAACTGTATTTCTTCTAAAAAGTAGGCTACGGTTGACTTCTAAACACGTGTTATGCGGCGCGTGCGCATTGTTTTAGAATGCGTTTAGAGCCAGTAGGTACCATTTTTTAAAATCTATTTTTAAAGTAAAAACTTCTGTAGATAGGTTTGGATGGGTAGTAAATTCATGTAAGTCGTTATGGACATATTCACGTGACATGTTAACGTTAGATGTTATAACCAGATAAAAGTAAAAAAAGGACGATAGGAAGCGATTTTGTTGTGACCCTGGAATTGCTAAGTACCTTTAGTAGCAGTCGCGGTTACTGTAAGGTGAGCTGCTTGCTGGACTAACACCAAAAGGCAATAAAAATAAAGATCTATTTCAATGGTTCTCAACCAGTGGTCCGTGGACCACCAGTGGTGCACAGAAGCTAAAATATGATCTGCGAATGGTTATATATTACACAACTTATTTATGTGAACAAGGATTTTCTGCTACATTGGTAATTAAAAACAAGGGGACGAATTGCTTAAAAGTATGTGATGATTGGCGTATAATTTTGAGTAATAATATCAGGCCTTTTTTTTGGGTGTGGGCTACGATCAGCGCACTCGCCGCCCAGATCCGTCGATCCTGTGACATGTTGCCTTCGTCGTTGGACCGACCACCAGTGCAGGGTGACTTGTCGTCAGTGGGCGGCCCGACGGAATACCCCTGAGAAGTACCCTCTCCTCGACCGACGTCCTCTCGCTGTTCGGGGACGTTGGTCTTCGTTGCGAGGTCGGCCTCTCGGCGGGTGACGGACTAACTCCCCGGTCCAGTCACCCGCGGCCTCAGCTAGGACAATATTAGGCCTAAGATAGCCGAACTCGTGCAAAAGATGCAAACTCAAAAATCACATTAATAATAAATAAGTTTATCTTAAAAATATTATTATTTCTTATTATGTAATTTCCTATTGAGTTTTTACAGTGGTCCCTGCTAACAAGAATAATACAAAAGTGGTCCCTGACCAAAAAAAGTTTGGGAACCCCTGATTTATTTGAATCTGGCAAATCAACCATCAAAGGGAAAGAAAATGGCGGATGACAATTTGTATTCTTAGCCGACATCACTCACAATTAGAACATTATGCGTTAAAAGAAATAATACTTATTAAAAAATTAAAAAATCATCTTACTTTCTAATTGACTTACATAATTGTATAAATATAAACTACTAACTACATTAATGAATGGCCTAGCTGTTTGAAATTAATTCAATTAAACAGTAGAATAATCTCCTAATATAAAAATTGTTTGTGTTCTGCCCGAGTAAGAACACATTTTATGGGCTAGGAACACTGTTGACAGTTGTCTGTCTACAGCCGTGATCCGGTCCGTCCGGGGTAGTATCACACTCTCGTAGGGATGTGAAAAATAATCAATTTTTATAATAATCGATTATTAATCGATTTTTTTGTAATAATCGATTTTTACAATCGATTATCAAAATAAAAGGAAACGATATTTTATTATTCGAAATTCGATCGAAATTAATCGATTATTTCTCTGCCAGATTTCCTAAAAAAAAAAAAAACAAAGTCATCACGATACTGCGTGCAGCGTTTCATACTATAATAGAAAATAATAATAATAAAAAGGTCATCATAATCCTGTTGCGAGAAAAATCAATTATTTTATAATCGATTATTTATTTTTAATAAATCGATTATTTTATAATCGATTCATTTTTAAGAACAAAAATCGGTTATTAAAAAAATCGATTATTTTCCCTCCAAGTCACATCCCTAGACTAGTAGAAAATCGACTTTGTTACTGCACTTCGTTCAGTGAGCGAGAGCCGGTAGGCAAAATTTCTGAGGGTGTTCACGTGTGGTGGGTTTTATTGATGCCTTTAGTGTCACCGAACTTCAATGCAGGCATTCATTCTCCCTTCTCTTGCTTCACGGAAGGCAGCGGCTTGGCAAAGGTTCCTTATACATTATCTTTTTCTTCTTATTTAGTGGCAATGAGCTATTGGTGCCAGTGTCAAGTATTATATTAGTTATTCACGTCTTTAAGTCTTCGTCTTTCAGTCAGTCGTTAGCATGATTTGGTGCTGATCAAGTCATGCCTTCTCTGGGAATTTTGCTAGAATGTCAAAATGCACGCAATTCACTATTATATCATATTAACTATTTCAGAATTTTATCCGCATTAAATTACATAAAATATCAGCAAAATTATTCAATACTAGCAACCCGCCCTCGCTTCGCTTCGGTTATAGGTTATAGTCGTTTTACCCGCGTAGTTCCCGTTCCCGTGGGAATACCGGGATAAAATATAGCTTAGTTTAGGCCCTGATATTATAGCTTTCCATTGGTGAAATAATTTTTGAAATCGGTCCAGCCGTTTTGAAGATTACCCAGAACAAACAAACAGACAGACAGACAAAAAATTTTTAATTGCTATTTTAGGCATAGGTGTCGTGCAAATAACCGTGTGAGCATGAAAAAAGCCTGTTATTTTGACATTACAAACAGACACTCCAATTTTATTTATTGGTATAGATAAATCACTAAAATAATGAATAAAATATAAAGCGCTACATGACATTTTGACATTCGCGTCAAAAACCCTTATACATATCATCCTTCCCTAATAATGAGTGTTACCTGTCAAAGATGTCGTAGGTAACACCTTACTATTTCACTAAGTAATTCTTACGTTTCTCGTGCGATGATGCAGTAAGAATTCACATAATTGGTGTCGTAAAATATGCAAGCTGGATATAATGTGCATACAAAATATGTGCCAGAGATGGAAAACTCGAAATAAAACGCCGCTACCAGCCTGGTATAGTAGGTCAATTTTCCTACTATTGTGAAACGCTGATGAACTTCGCTTGATGAAGTCTGCACTTCAGTTATATGGTCTTCAGCACGTCAATTTTTTCTTTGGGCTCCCGCTCAGGATATGGTCTTGCCACACCCGCCCAAGGCACTCTGGACATTGTGAAGCCCTAGAGCCCAACGTGCACCTCTATCAACTTTTGGGCGGGCCACCGGCACCGAATCCTTGTCTTCTTGGTGGCTAACAGAAAGAAACTTAACCAAACACGAGTCTAAAAAGACTTAAATATTTTTTTATATAAATAATAAATTCGCAATTTATTGGCCGACATCCAATTTGGGTTATAAATAACCGGGCGTGCAATCTTTTCGACGCACGCATAGAGGCGATATTCGTTTGTTGGTCGTGTAGTGAAAGTGTTCAAGTCCGCGGAAATCGTTTCGTCATAGCCGATGCGCGGGTCGGTGTGGGTGGTTATGTAGGATATTGATGATGATTGCACAGACGCAGTGGTTATTATACCGATCTATCATGTTAAAAGTGGCTGCTTCGATTCCCGTAAAATTTCGCTCCCTTCTCTCTAATATTCTCGAGGAGAGTGATAGCTGCTTTAGTAGTTAACTTGTGATCGGTTGCTGCTTGTGGGGTCTATGGGCCTACTCTTGAAATCAATTCTAATTTCGAATCCGATTCGATTCCAATCTCACCAAACTTATATTTGGTACTCTTGAACAAAATCGAGAATGAATTTTTCGCGTTCGTCGTTGTTATTTTCATCAAATGTGCCATGTTTTCTTACTTTAAATGAATAACGTTATAGAATTCGATCACCACAAAGACGCTTTCGTGAAATTGTGCAACATTAACGATTTTAAACTACGTCAAAATCACGTCGGGAGTAGCAAATATTTGACTTAATCGACGAGAGTCGAATTCATTTAGTTTAGAAACGTTCCACCTAATTTGATTCCAATCGGGCGCTAGTTTCGTTTTCAAGAGTACCAAATTTGCTCAAATTCGAGCTGCGATTGGATTTAGGATTGGAATTGAGATTTAAGAGTAGGCACACTGGTCTAGCCATGTTTTCTTTGTTTTTTAGGGTGCCGTACCTATAGGGTAAAAACGGGACCCTATTACTAAGATTTCGCTGTCTATCTGTCCGTCCGTCTGTCTGTCACCAGGCTGTATCTTAAAAGCCGTGATAACTAGACGGTTGAAATTTTTACAAATTATGTATATCTGTTGCCGCTATAACAAAAAATACTAAAAGTAAAATAAATATTTAAGGGGAGCTCTCATACAACAAACGTAATTTTTCTTTTTTACCCTTTTTTATAGTTAATGGTACGGATCACTTCGTGCGCGACACCAGCTCGCACTTAACCGGCTTTTTTATTTGTACTTTGGGTTGCATTTTTAGAATTCCCAAGGAGAAACTTTCTTTAAATAGTTTAATAGAATTAAATGAAAATTCTTTATCGTTTTAATTTAACCTTGTTACGTATTTCCTTTTGTAATTTTTATTTATTCTTAGTTTTCTTATTGTTACAAACATTTAAGTCCTTGTTAATTTCATCATCAGTGCAATTTAGTTAGTGTACAGTATGTTTACAAAGTAAGAATAAATATCATTATTCGTTCCTTTATTCCTATCGAATTAACCATGGCAGCCCCTTGACTAAGCAGATTACATCACTGCAAGAGGAGAATGAAATTAATAAAACCCTATAACCAAATCATCTGACCACCGTTGTATAGTAGTAGGTTGATTTACCTCCCATTGTGGAGCATCGTTAAGTAATGGAACAATGGTTGAATAAAAAACTAAAAACTATAAGTATACTTCTCCGCCCGGAGATCGTTCGAAGTAATGATATATTTGGCTTAATTTGTTGGTCCAATGATATGAGTAGATCATAGGTAGTGAGTGCAGATTGCAACGGGAGCATGTTTGGGGATCCAAACATGCTGCATTTTTTTCTTCACTACATACTATAAAACAAAGCCGGTTCTCACTATCTGTCTGTCTCTATGTATGCTTAGATCTTTAAAACATGCGCTACACGGTTTCAAACAGTGGTTTGAAACAGATGTTTGAAACAGTGTAGATAGATGTTTTATGCCAAATTTCGTATGACCTTTAAACGCCCTTGGTAGTGAGGCTTGTGTTTCAAACCACTGGCCCAGCGTTGGTTTTTGTCTTGTTTGAAACCATCTAGCCGCTTGCTTCAAACCAAGCGAACGACAGTCACGCTGCAGAGGTCAGCGCAGACGCACGCGACGACGTTCTGTGCACAAAATGGCGCGTAGGCAGACAGAACGTAATCGCGATGTTATTACTCAACTTCTCGAGTTATACAAAGAGTTACCCTGCCTTTGGGACTTAAATTGTGAAGGGTATAAAAATAAAACACAAAGAAGAAATGCGTGGGATATTTTAATTTTTTCCTTCAATTGCACACAAAAGTGCAAGACTTACTCCAACTTTTTGTTGTATTGATAGGTAAGGCGCCATGACGTCGTTGTACTGAACATACGGTACGCGAGCGTAAAGACGTCCTATCCGCGCCACGTTCTCTAAATACTGTTGGTTTCAAACTAACTTAAAAACCATGTAGCCGGAAAAGTGCTTTTCTGCTTTTTCTGTTTCAAACCATTGTTTGAAACCGTGTAGCGCATGTTTTAAACTATGCAACGGATTTTGATGCGGTTTTTTAATAGATAGAATGATCCAAGAGGAAGATTTATATGTATAATACATGCATAATATGTCGCTCTTTGAAGAGTAACCTCTAAAGAAAATATGTTGGTATTGTCTAATGATAAAAGCTGTGAATGTTGTAGTATATAAAAGACATTGTGTAGTATATTTACTATCAGCATTGCACCCGTGCGAAGACGGAGCGGGTAGCTGGTTTTTTTTTATAAAAGACAAATCCTTGCACTACGGACACAAATTACACCCAGACTCATAACAACAATTTGTGGATCGTACGAAGTTTTGTCTTGCGTGGGATTCGAACCCTCGACGCTGGCACTGTAGGTCGGTATCTTAACCACTATGCCATCAGTGCAGTTAGTTTCCTTGCGAAATTATCAAGAGCAAAATTTGAAGTTTGGAACTGTTGCTGTTATATGAAATCTGAAGATAAAATATTTATATATTGTACTAGCAACCCGCCCTCGCTTCAGTTTCAGTCGTCTTTCCTGCGCAGTGCCCGTTCCCGTGGGAATACCGGGATAATTTATAGCCTAGTTTACTCCCTGACTATACCATGCTGGTCAGACGTGTTGGTATAGGGTTTTATTTCGAGTTTTCCTTCTCTCGCATAGATGTTATATGCGTTTTATCTCCCTTAGTCGACTCGTACGATCACCCACGGGTAAGATAGGGGGTGGTGAATTGTATTCTTACTCCGTCACCACACGGAAGATCTCAACAACTATGTTAATGATGATCGATGTGTATGTTATTTATATTGAAATTATTGTTTCAGATATGGGGTGACCTACAGGAAGGCATCGAACAAGTATACAGGAGGGAACACATGCACAAGGAGAGATATATACATTTGTATACGTATCCTTTGCATATAAGAATTAAGTTTTTAGCCATAGACTATCTGACCCAACAGACGTTCTGTTCAAATCTAAAAAAATAATAAAAGGAATTCTCATTGAAATCGATCGCAGCACCACTGGTGCCAAAATCGGTCCAGCCGTTTAAGGGATGCAAATGATACATCGATATTTCAATAAAAAAAATATCGATGCTTGCCATCGATGTTCACTATTGTAAAACATCGATGTTATTTTATAAGAGGTTTTTATGTCGATGTTTTTCCTGCATGTTTTAAAATTTATGGTAATTTTAGCAGAGCCAGCATGACAGGTTAGTCACTCTGTTTCTAAACAACTGCAAAAAAAAAAAGCTCATCACACAAATGATGCTTGTTTCATGTAAAAAATATGCTTGCATAAAATTGATTATACGCATGTTTTTAAACTCTTAGAATTTAACTAAAAAAAAGCTCATCGCAATTCCGCAAGTAAAGTATCTGATACTTTATAGATCTTTTAAAAACATCGATGTTTCGATACATCGATGTTTTTAGGGCGATATTTTGTACATCGATGTTCTTGGTTTCGATATTTGCATCCCTAGCCGTTTAAGAGTTCAACTACAAACACTGATCTTAGATGACTTTTTGACCTATTTAGCCTACCATCGAACAGTTACTCTGAGACTATTTTTAACAAGTTTTACATGTTTATGCGAAAATATGACCTATGTATGACGTAGTATGTTTCTATAAAATATTATTAACTTACGGAAGTTAGTATTTACGACCTTAAAAATTATAGGCGAGTTGATTGAACTGGATATTATCTATTTCCTTTATAAATAATAATAATTACGAGGTTGATTTTTACACATTTCTGTGTATTTTTTACAGTGTTTTTGAGTTCATTTAACGAAATTGGAAAACGGAAATATTTTAGGCGTCTGTCAGCGGTCATCTCATGAAATGTAATAGAAATACATTTAGATTTCCATACATTTTTATTGTATTGCCTGTATAAATAATAAAAATAGTCCTCCTACATATCCGTGTATATCGTAAAAGACTACTAAGGGATATAATATGCATATAATATATTGATATAAAGCAATATTGATATATGCAAGAGAAGGTAAAGTAGAAATAAAACCAACCAACCCGTCTGACCAGCCTGGTATAAAAGGTCAATTTCACTCCAATTAATCCCGTGTAGTGACGGATTAAGAATACAATTCACCACTCACATACCCGTGGATGTCGTAAAAGACGACTAATGCATATAATATGTATGCAAGAGCAAGCAAACTCGAAATAAAATCTTATACCAACCTGTTTGACCAGTATGGTATAGTAAGATCAATTTCTCTCCTATTGTGGCGGAGGCTAGAGCCCAGCAGTGGGGACACACATGAGCTGAAATGGATGGATACGGCACCTAGATTAAAACAACCCCTATTCAAAACAAAACTAACGATGAGATAAATCTATCCAATCATATTAATATATACACAGTTATGTACATATGCAAAGAAATGAATCAGGGCAACAAAATTACCTAGAAATATATTGAGACTAGATTAATTTTATTGCTATGTACTTGCATTAAAATGTAGGTCAATGACGTTCAAATTTAAGTTTAACGGATTCTGTAATAAATATACAGGGTGTATCAGGTTATGGGGCAACTGGTCAAAAGGGAGCTAGGCAATGGTGGTAGGAACCCATGAAAAAAATTTGAACGAAAAATATCGATTCGTTAAGGAATTAAGAGACATGTAAAGTTTTCAATTTTGTCATTGCTTTTTCGTGTAAATCCGATTGAAATGTATAAAGTCAATGATACTTAATACGCAACATATTCATACTTTGTTAAATGTTCATTAGAAATTGAATAAATCAATGATTACGATCGCATAAGCAAGACAAAATTCGCTTTAAAACAGCTGATCGGCCGATGAGCGTTGACGGCTCGCCGTTGTTACTTACGCTCATTGAAGCGTTTGCGCAATTCTAGGTATGAATGAATGAAATTATACTGTGGAAGCTTTACATGCCTACATGTATTGTCTGTACATGCCTACATAATACGTAACATTTATGGCATATACTCTTAGACACATTTTTTTGAAATCACTATAACTTTTATGTTATATTGTTTTTTTGTGTAATGTACATTCTAATTACGATCTATGACCGTTAAACTACAACATACTCGAACAGTTGCCCCATAACCTGATACACCTGTATACTAGCGTCTGTCCGCGATTTCGTTGGGCGTTCAAAGCGTGCTTGATGTCCCCGCTAAATATGATTTTCATTATTTGTTTTGTAGGGTGAAAACATGAAAGTAAAATTCTACGCTATTTCATACTTTTAGATAAGAATATATCCTCTAAGCGATTTATTTTCAGAATAATCCTATGTAGAATCAAAGACGCTGTCCTATACATATGTATTGAAGTAAAACTTCTTTAGAGTCGTTGTGATTTCAAACTCGATGAAACGAAAAAGCGAGTCCATAGAGACATAAACACGTAAATAATTCAGCCGGCGAGAGATAGAACACATTCGCGTAGCGTCTCCACTATCGTCTACTAAGCATTGTCCATATGTATGTCGTAAAAGACGACTAAGGGATATAATATGCTTATAACATTTATGCAAGAGAAGAAAAACTCGAAACAAAACCCGATACCAATGTCTCACCAGCGCGGCACAGTAGGTCAATTTCCCTCCCATAATAGAGGAGGCCGAAGTCCAATAGTGGGACGTAATGATGATGATGATGCCAGCCCATATACGTCCCACTGTTGGGCTCGGGCCTCCTTTATAATGGCGGGGAATTTGACCTACTATACCATGCTGGTCAGTGCTATACATGTTGGTATCAGGTTTCATTTCGAGTTTTCCGTCTCTTACACAGATCTTACGTGCGTATTATATCCCTTGGTCATCTTTTACGACATCCACGGGCAAGATAGGGAGCGGTGAATTGTAATCTTACTCCGTCACCACACGGCAAATTATTATTATATTCATCATCATCATCATCTTGCTCTTATCCCAATTACTTGGGGTCGACGCAATATGTCATCTGTTTTGACATATTGCAAAAAGTTTCGGCAATGACTTTTATGACCGGCCGCCTGCCTGACGTCAACCCTCCTTGGGAATGTAATCGTTGACCCAAATGGTACCAGATGGAGTTGGTCCGGGTCAATCTAGGGCTCTTAGTCGTCTTTTACGACACCCACAAGCAAAGCAAGGGTTGGTAGTATTCGAAGCCGCTACCACACACCACGCTATTATTATATTATGACTATTAATTTAAAACTAGTTCTAAACCATTTAAGTACCAGTTAATTCTCACTATAAAAATGTCGGACGTATTCGTATGATTATAAGACCGCTTTGTGACATTGTGTTGGTTTATCCATCGAGCCATCTAATTATTAAATCTTGCAATTAATGTTAATATCATAAAATATAGCAATAAAGATACAATGTGTATTCGTTACCTACTTTTAACTGTTGTCTTGTTTCTCACGGTCTACGGGAACAGTGCATTTTGTAATAACAAAAGCTAATATTTCGCTGACAGACTTGAAAGTATTGTTAGCTATTTTTTAACTAACAAATATATACAGGTATCAGGTTATGGTGCAACTCTTAGAGTATGTTGTAGTTTAACGGTCATAAATCGTAATTAGAATGTATATTATACAAAAAACAATATAACATAAAAGTTATAGTGATTTTAAAAATGCGTGTCTAAGAGTCTATGCCTTAAATGTTGCGTACTATGTAGGCATGTACAGACAGAATACATGTAGGCATGTATAGCTTCGACAGTATAAATAGGTATCATTTGCGCGAACGCTTCAATAGTAACGTAGGTACAAAGGCGACTCGTCAACGTTCATCGGCCGATTAGCTGATTTAAAACGAAGTTTGTCTTTATTATGCGAACGTAATCATTGATTTATTCAATTTCTTATGAACATTTAACAAAGTACGAATATGTTGGAGGTTAAGTATCACTGACTTTATATATTTCAATTAGATTTACACGAAAAAGCGATGATAAAATTGAAAACACTACATGTCTCCAATTCATTAACGAAGCGATATTTTTATTTACATTTTTTTACATGGGATCTTACCAGCATTGCCTAGCTCCCGTTTGACCAGTTGCCCCATAACCTGATACACCCTATATACTAGCTGACCCAAGATACGTTGTTCTGTTCAAATTTAAAATAACAGATAAGTAGAATTTAAAATTTTGAATAACCCCCGACACAAACTAAAACAATAATAAAAAGTATTACGTTCTCTTTAACAGAAATTATCAATGAATTGTCATTTAACTACTATACTGGCACGCATGTAACACTTGATTGAGTAATCAACCATTACATCATTTTGGAGCTGATACTCGTATACTATTGGACTGATATTAACTAAAAATAGCTAAGTACCACCGCCAGGAAACTGGCTTTCAGATGAAAGAAATCGTATCGATATCGGTTCATCCGTTTGAGAGCGCCTTAGTCAAGGCCGCGGGTGACGTGACCTGGGAATTAGGCTGTCACCTGCCGAGAGACCGACCGCGTGGGGAAAGGCCGACGTCCTCCACGAGCGGGGGACGTCGGTCAATGGGAGGCTACTCCTCAAGGAGTATTCCGTCGGGCCGACCACTGACGCCAAGTCACCCTGCTCCGGTGGTCGGCCCAACGACGAAGGCGACGTGTCGCGCGGGTGGGTTACGGGTGTGCGTGCTTAAGCCCCTCTGGCGCCCCGGACGGAGTTGTGCGAGGAGTGCGCCGACCGTAAGCCAACCCAAAAAAAAATCCGTTTGAGAGCTACGATGCCATAGACAGACCCACATATACACAGACAAACAGATATCAATGTCAAATTTATAACACCCCTATTTTTATTAACAAACCTCATTGCACGCATTCACACTGCCTTCAATTTCGTCGCGGTAGACAGCGGCCCTACAAAGGTCCATGAGCGGCAGCTAGCGTTGCCAGGCGTCCGGATAAAGCCGGACATAACAGGTGTCCGGTCAAAATAATCGGTGTCCGGCTTGTCTGGCTTTTATTAGGCTTTTTACATTTCGCAAACGAGCTAGCGCCGAGCGTGGCCAAGCGCAGGCGAGTCTACTGTTGTCATAATAATCCAAAAAGCTTAATTTCCCATACATTATTTGTTGTACCTAATAATACTAAAACACAAAATCCTCAATAATATAGGGTGTCCGGCCTTTCTACCCAAATGTCCGGCCGAACTGGCTGGTCTGTCCGGCTATTAGTTTTGGCGACCTGGCAACCCTAGCGGCAGCAACAGTGACCATCAGGTGTACTGTTTGTTCGTTTGCCACCGTTGGCAATAAAAAAATTTTTTAAGTATAAGAACCGAGTTTGGTCAATACCTTCAAAACTCGTGGGGGTAATCAGTCAGATTCGTATTAATCAATTTTGTAAAATAAACACGATTGAAAGCGTTTTAAATATTCTATTTCCTATTTAAGCTATAAACTACAGCGATGTGCTACTTTCTACAAAGCGCTTTTTAAAGGAAATGCTACTTGTTCTTTTGAAACTATCAAAGGCGTTTTGAATTTGTTTACCAAACATCCGTCTGACGTATGGTATTTATCGATCGAATCTTATCGAGTGTGTAGCAATAAAGTCGTTATCTTTTATATGTCTAAGCAGCGTTAATGTATCGTCGTAATACCCTTTGTTTCGAATAATATTTTGTTATTACATATTGAGGTAAATAGAAAAAGAATAGGGCTCAAAAGTGCATCCTGTGGAACACCATACTTTTTGTACATTTATTGAATGTTATTAATTTCTATATAATATTTTTAGCTTATAAATGTTTAGTTTTAGATATAGACCTTCCAAAGGGACTAATATCATGATCGTCACGCTTGCCAGGCGAGTTATTAATCGCAATTAGTGTTATAAGGTGCCTAAGACAATACTGCTAGTCATTCTGGTGCTCTCATACGACACCCACGATGCAAGTGAAGTTGTGGGGACGCATTGTATTCCTAAATCGTCATCACACGAGGATTGATTACATTATTTGAGCTGTAATAGTGTAAAACAGCAAGGACCTTGGTACTTTGTGTCAGATGTACTTGTTATTATCGTATCTAATGCATTTCGACAAAACCATTGTGTTGCCAATGGCATTGAGTCTGTTGACGTTCCTACATAATTAAAAGTACAATAATTGTAACAAGTTTATTCTCTTCATAGGTTTTTTTTTAAAAACAACATCTTTACTGAGGATATAATCCTTGTATTGCCGAGGACAAAAATATAATTTAACAGATTTTTTTTTTTTTTTGTCGGTGGGCTGCGGTCGGCGCGCCTCCGCACCACTGCGTCTGGGCCTCCGGGGCGACAGAGGGGCTTAAGTACGCAACTCCCGCAACTCACCCGAAAACCACGTCGCCTTCGTCGTTGGGCCGACCACCGGAGCAGGGTTACTTGACATCAGTGGTCGGCCATAATTTAACGGATACAAATTACATCCATATAAGATCTGTGTAAGAGAAGGCAAACTCGTAACAAAACCCTATACCAACACGTCTGACCAGCGTGGTATAGTAGGTCAATTTCCCTCCCATAGTGGAGGAGGCCCGAGCCCAACAGTGAGACGTGTATGGGCTGTGATGATGATGATGAAATTACATCCAGACTCGGAACAACAATTTGTGGATCGCAGAAATTGCTGTCTCTGTGCAGTCAAAGTTAATCTTGTGGTTGGTTTTTGCAATTTTTATAAACTTGACTCGAATTATACTAAATAAATTTTCCGTGTGGTGACGGTGAGAATACAATTCACCCCAACCGATCACATACCCGTGGGTGTCGTATGAGACGACTAAGGGATATATTATGTATGTGACATCTATGCAAGAGATTGGAAAGGAGGAGGCTCGAGCCCAGCAGTTGGACGTATACAAGCCGAAATCAATGAATGAAATTTAACGTAGCTGGTATACTATAGCTCAGGAGTAGGCTAGTGCTGTCATTCTAATCTAGACATTCCACATGAAGTCAAGTGACGCCTTATGAAGAAAACAGTTCCTTCAATTCATCATCTCTTTCTTAGAATTCAACTAAACTATCAATGCTAGTATATAAAAGATGTATGTTATTTCATCATTATCTGAGGTGAGGGTACCCGAAAGGGTATTCTGTCGGGCCGACCACTGACGATAAGTCACCCTGCTCCGGTGGTCGGCCCAACAACGAGGTGACGTGGGTACGGGTGGGTTATGGGCCTGCGCGCCGTCCTTTCATCACCCCGGACGGAATGGACCGCGCTTGCGCTTACCATAGCGGCCACCCATAAAAAAAAATAAAAAAATATCATCATCATCTCATCCCTCCACTGTTCTGGCGCTCAGGCCTCGTCCACAATGGGAGGGAAATTGACCTTGTATACCATGCTGGTCAGGCGTATTGGCATAGGGCTTAATGTCCAGTTTTCTCTTGCATAGATACTATCTGCATATCATATTCCTTAGTCGTCCTTTACAGTCAAGAGGAAGGGGTGACGAATTCTATTCTTACACCGCCACCAAGGGAAGTTGGATGTCAGTTACAGCACGGATGTCATTTATTCCTGTGTAATTAACAGTAAAATGTCTTGCCGACTATTGCCTTCCAATGGTATCCCTTAAAGCCCTTAAGTGTGTACTATAATAATGGGCAGTAAGGGTCACATGCTTATAACAAAAAGCCATGATCCCCAATTGGTCTGCCAAGTGTTGCAATAGCATCTACTTAGGAAGGTCTATATGCAAAAGACCTCGTCGATTTGTCGATGGATGGATTAAATTTATTATTGTTCTATAAGTCCGTTCTTATTATTAATGCTCTTTATCCGCGACCTCGACCTAGTACGATTTATAGCATTATCGCGTTAAGCCCTACCTACGTCTATTGTCAGACTTATAATACATAATTATATTACACACATTAGTAATTTAGACATTATAGTTACTGTTTTAGTTTTTATCTATACCAATAAATAAAATTGGAGTGTCTGTTTGTAATGTCAAAATAATAGGCTTTTTTCATGCTCACACGGTTATTTGCACGACACCTATGCCTAAATTAGCAATTAAAAAATTTTTGTGTCTGTCTGTCTGTCTGTTTGTTCCGGGTAATCTTCAAAACGGCTGGACCGATTTCAAAAATTCTTTCACCAATAGAAAGCTATAATATCAGGGCGTTAACTAGGCTATATTTTATCTCGGTATTCCCACGGGAACGGGAACTACGCGGGTAAAACGACTATAACCTATAACCGAAGCGAAGCGAGGGCGGGTTGCTAGTAGATAATATTACCAATGAACATTGGGGTTTGTCTTTAAGGCTGATTTCTCTGGTTATCCATACAAATTTATTATTCAAACGAATGTTATTTTGCTTTGTAGAAACAGGAGTTTTATGATGAAAATATTAAAAATAAATCAATTAATATCAAAATACTCCTGTTTTTTTCTTTTCTAATTAAATTTGTTGCGGGTCGCAAAACAATTAAAATGTGTTCCCGGGACTTCCTCAGGGTCAAATCTCGATGTTTCTTATACGGAGACCATTGTGGTTACAGTCATGGGAATGTGTGGTGGGAGTAATGTCAAATTTATGTAAAACTAGCAACCCGCCCTCGCTTCGCTTCGGTTTTAGTCGTTTTACCCGCGTAGTTCCCGTTCCCGTGGGAATACCGGGATAAAATATAGCCTAGTTTACGCCCTGATATTATAGCTTTCCATTGGTGAAAGAATTTTTGAAATCGGTCCAGCCGTTTTGAAGATTACCCGGAACAAACAGACAGACAGACAAATTTTTGAATCTGTATTTTAGGCATAGGTGTCGTGCAAATAACCGTGTGAGCATGAAAAAAGCCTATTATTTTGACATTACAAACAGACACTCCAATTTTATTTATTGGTATAGATATTGAATTAAAATTCAATTATTGTGCAAGTTTTATTTTCGAGATTTCATGAGTTATGTCACGTATTTACACTCGTAATTGCGTTAAAATTTTCGCAACAAATGTGAATTTTTAGGTGTCTGTAACTCTCATTAGTTTTTAATTTTTATCTGTCTGCTTCTGCATAAAATAAGCATTTTAAGCATTCAGAAATTTGTACGAATACCCAGCAACTGGGAAAGGCATTAATGTGGTGTTTCGCTGCTTGCCAAAGCCCAAGTGAAAATAATGAAAACATTAGCGACTTGATAATGCCACATATCGAGTGTAATTATCGATTACCGCCCGTTTAACAGGCGGCTATGTTTGGCCAACGATATCGGTAGCTCCTTCGGCTGCTTACCTTTTCCCTTACCTGTCTTCTTAGTAACGCTCCGACTCACGTAGCAATTCTCTTTTGCACGCGTTTTTTAATCAGATAATGCAAATAGGGGAGTGTGATTGAATCAAAGTCTGTCAAACAAAGACGAGGATTATTATGGAGATTGCAATATATGACGTCATTATGTAGTATAGCTGTTCTTATCTGATTATTAAAATTGAAATGCTTTTGACTAACTTATTATGTAAATAAATGTTATGTTGTTTTACAAGTCAATATAGTTTTTTTGTAAACGAAGGGTGTTATTTTGACGTTTCTTTGTCTGTGGCATTGTTGCTTTTAACGAACGGACCGATCGTGGTGCGGTTATTTTTTCGAAAACTGACCTGATCAAGGTTTTTCTTAGCTACAAATCTGTTCGTATATTTATCAGCGGCAGTTTATCGGCTTCTAGTATTAGCTGTTATAGGGATTTAATCGCGTTTGTATTTGATTTTTGATTACACGACCTTTCGAATATTTTTCAGCGTACATGGTCACGGGCGGACTATATGTTTCACGTCCAACAAGTCATCATTATTATAGATTTTATATCTACCCGCTACAGTATTAGTTATTGAATTTTGACCCACATTTTTGATACAAATTTATTATTGACTAGCAACCCGCCCTCGCTTCGGTTATAGTCGTTTTACCCGCGTAGTTCCCGTTCCCGTGGGAATACCGGGATAAAATATAGCCTAGTTTACGCCCTGATATTATAGCTTACCATTGGTGAAAGAATTTTTGAAATCGGTCCAGCCGTTTTGAAGATTACCCGGAACAAACAGACAGACAGACAGACAAATTTTTTTTTATTGCTATTTTAGGCATAGGTACCGTGCAAATAACCGTGTGAGCATGAAAAAAGCCTATTATTTTGACATTACAAACAGACACTCCAATTTTATTTATTGGTATAGACTAGCAACCCGCCCTCGCTTCGCTTCGGTTATAGGTTATAGTCGTTTTACCCGCGTAGTTCCCGTTCCCGTGGGAATACTGGGATAAAATATAGCCTAGTTTACGCCCTGATATTATAGCTTCCCATTGGTGAAAGAATTTTTGAAATCGGTCCAGCCGTTTTGAAGATTACCCGGAACAAACAGACAGACAGACAGACAAAAAATTTTTAATTGCTATTTTAGGCACAGGTGTCGTGCAAATAACCGTGTGAGCATGAAAAAAGCCTATTATTTTGACATTACAAACGGACACTCCAATTTTATTTATTGGTATAGATCTGTACATAACTAATTCTGTTCACTACTCCCTGTCTTGTCTGTGAATGCCGTAAATAACAACTAATGGATATAATATGCATATCACATTTATGCAAGATCAAATCAAAACTGTATCAGCGTGGAATAGTAGGTCAATTTCCCTCCAATTAGTACGCTCGAACCCAGCAATGGGATATACATGAGCTGTGCTGATGATGATGAAATATTTATTTATCCTCCCTATTATCCTCGAAGTAAGAAGATAAATTCAATTAAAGCTTTTCTCAAATACTATCCTTAATAAAAATCAGTCATGTATATAATTATTGTACGTCAGTGCATCATCAGAGTTCGTCCAATAATCCACAGAGGCCCAACAATGTACCGAGGATGGGCTATGGAAGTATTGCTGGGAAGAACAAGGTGAGAATCTATTTAAATCAGTGACGGGCAAAGTACGGCCTGCAGGCCAACTCTGGCCCGCGAAAGTATTTAATCCGGCCCGCCGAGAGTGAATCCATCTTAAACATTCTAGTCAGCATTTTGGCGCGAAAAATAAAATTGACGTTTATAATTGAAAAGCTTTCGTTATCTCATATTTAACTTGCCATAATTATAATTAACTCTGCAGTCTGTCACAGTTATTAGTTTTTTTATTGCCAAAATTCCATTCTATTCACCTATCGGTGAAGTTAAACTATTATGGAAAATCAAAAATAATTTTATGTCTCACACGCCTAACAAGGCATAAAAGTAAAAGGTATTTTGTTTATAAAAAGTTTCAATACAAAATCATTTTTTCTATAGCTGGCCCTCCTCTAGAATTTCTTAAACTTTGTGGCCCGCCATTAAAAAATTTGCCCACCACTGATTTAAATCTTTATAATTATTTAGCTGTCGACAATATCTTGCCCATGGGTATCGCAAAAGACGACTAAGGCATTAATATTCAGGTAACATCGATGTAAGAGAAGGAAAACTCAAAATGGAACCCTATACCAACACACCCGATTAGCGTTGTATAGTAAGTCAAATTCCCTCCTACAATGGTGGAAGCCCGAGCCCAATAGTGGGACGTATATGGGTTGAAATGATATAATTTAGCTTGTGGTCATCTACAGCTGGACGTAGACCTCCTAGTTAAGTTTTTCTTTTATTGCTGGCAGTGACAAACGAGCAAGCAGCATACCTGATGATGAGTGTTACTGCCGCACATGGACTTTAGCAATACTAGGGGTACAACTAGGCCATTACCTATCGCGACGAAAATGCTCTTCTTCAACCTCGGTTAAAGAAGAGCATTTCGGGAGTGGTAGGACCACACTGTCGACAGTTATCTGTCTACAGCCGCGGGCCGGTCCGTCCGGGGCAGTACCATGCTCTCGCAGAAAATCGACGTCTGAGTAGTAGCAATTTGTTACTGCGCTTCGTTCGGTGAGCGAGAGAGCCGGAAGCCCAACTTTCTGAGGGTGATTGCGTGTGGAGGGTTTTGGTGGTGCCCTTGGTATCACCGAGCCTTAATGCACGCCTTCACACTCCCTTCACTTTCTTCGCGGTAGGCAACGGCCTTGTAAAGGTCCATGAGCGGCAGCAACACTTACCATCATGTGTACTGTTTGCTCGTTTGCCACCGCTTGCAATAAAAAAGAAAAAAAAAAAAAGACATGTCATAGCGCTCGGGAAACACAGCAGTTGGTAGTTCATTTCAGAACCGGCATGTACGTGGGAAAAATAATCCTTGGAAATTTACAGTTGACCATAATACCCTGCTACGGTGTCGAGTTTTACGTTGCTAAAACGGTGATACCAAGTCAGAATAGTGCCATAATCGCCTCGCTTGACAACGGGTTGGGACAACGATTGCTGTAACGTGTTATACGTTCCCCAAGAGAGAACTGCTGCTACCATCACGCCAAATAAAGGGTACCCCCCACAATTGTATTTTTATCCCGTCCCGGAAAGTTTTTGGTTTGATTTGCCCTTTCGGACAGGCAAAGGGAACGAAATAAACAGTCCAGTGTACCATTTTCTTTATAGATTATAAATCAGTCTTTTTATGATGTGTAGATTGTTCAGTTCTTGTCCGTCAGCAAATTAATTCGTTGCTTTTAATAGAGCGCTGGCTACCCTATTAAATGATTCCTTTGGGAGTTTTGATTTATCATATGATTATATGAGTTAGTGAAATCTTACAACACCTGATAAGAGTCGCATTATATTTTACGCTGTTACTAAACTATCAGCCTGTCGAGATCAACTTTTGAACGTAAGCCTCCCCACGAAGGACGGTTCGTAACGGCCACGCTTAATCTGCGGATTGGTGATTGTATTTGCTACTATGACTTTCCCAGTTGATACCTGCGCTGATTGCCCTGACGCCTATTGTGTAGCAGCTGACGTCTATTGACCCTAGCCAGTTTGTCTTTTTCGGGTGTTAAATGGGTAACATTTTTAAACCCATAATTACATACAAATGGCATGACGGCATTATATGTTCTTTCAGCAGTGCGGTCAAGTGCCAGGTGGGGCGCAACTGTTTGGCCTGGAATTATACAAGAGATTGAAGGAGTTCCTAAGGGTTTACCTGATCAATTTGCTTCAGGTAAGTAATATTTTTGAATGCCTTTCGTTGTATTTAGACGTAAGTAGATTGTCTTGTGGAATACGACATTTAAGTATAATACTCGCGTAGTCTCAGATTGGTGTCATGCTGTGTGGTAGCGGCTACAAATACTACCAACGCTGACGTTGCTCGTGGGTGTCGTAAAAGACGACTAAGAGATTAACATATACCTGAGCCAACTATATCTGATGCCGTCTGGACAGCAATTGCATTCTCATGAAGTGTTGATGTCAAGAAGACACAAAAAAAAAGTAATTTTTGCAATATCCTACTAATATTATAAACGCGTAAAACGTATTTCCGTGTGGTGACGGAGTAAGAATACAATTCACCACTCCCTATCTTGCCCGTGGATGTCGTATAAGACGACTATAGGATGTAATATGCACGTAACATCTGTACAAGGGAAGGAAAACTCGAAATGAAACTATTGGTATAGAGTGGTCAGACATATTGGTACATGTCTGACCAGCATGGTATAGTAGGTCAACAATGGGAGGGCCCATTGTGGAGGAGGCCCGAGCCTAACAGTGGGACGTATGTGGGTTACGATGACGATGATGATTATAAACGCGAAAGTTTGTATGTGAGAATGTGAAGATGATTGTTGCTCTTTCACACAATAACTACTGAATGGATTTTGATGAAACTTCACAATAATATAGCTTACATATCAGAATATGCTATAATTCATCTCGATATTCGCACGGGAAGGGAAACTATGCGGGTAAAACCGCAGGGCGCTGATAGTGTATTATAAAAGAAGTGTACATATTGAGTCAATCGCGAGTAATTAGGATAAGAGCACGCATCAACTGCCTGACAAGCTTCTATAAACGTTTGAACGGACAGGCGTAGCGTTTGTAACCGTAGCACGTAAAATTCACATGACTATAAATCTCATATTAATCTCGTATTTGGTCTATATAAAGCAATTAAAAAAATGGTGGTTATATTGGTATCTAAAAAAAAACAAAGGCGTTTAAACACTCTTTAAAATGGAAATGGAAATAATGTTTAACTTCATATATTACAGAATGGAGCTGAACTTATGGGTGAGGATGTGTTAGCATTCTACACGAAACAATGGGAGCAGTACCAGTTTTCATCCCGAGTTCTTAATGGAGTATGCGCTTATCTGAACAGGCATTGGGTTAGGCGTGAATGTGAAGAGGGGAAAAAGGTAAGGTCTTATCTATTCGTTTGGCGTAATACGGCGATGGGCAAACGCTTTATCGTCAACAAAAAATTTTAATAACACCTAAAGTAACTCTAATATTAATGTTACACGTTGAAAGGCATATAGATTGCCTTAAGTGTTATAGGTGTCGTTTAGCATAAAAATTTGTGTTATGCACGTCTAAATTACCTGAGCATTTGCTATAAACTTTTATTTTGGGAAACTTTAAAAAAAAAACACATAACGTATATTAATTTCCTAATTTTTTTTTGGAAGACGAGTTAGGATTTGGCCACAACCTTCCCAGCTGGTTGGGTCAATGTCCTGGCACTTACGTGGTAACTTATTGGGTCGGGTTGGTATCGGTATATGATCCGACCCTTAGGCAATGAATCGCTGTGCCATTCACTCATTCCTCAGCCTATTAACGTACACAGTTGGGCAAAGGCTTAACAAAAGTATATACAGGTTGTATCAGGTTATGGGGCAACTATTCGAGTATGTTGTAGTTTAACGGTCGTAGATCGTAATTAGAATGTACATTACACAAAAAACAATATAACCTAATAATGATTGCAAAAAAAATGTGTCTAAGAGTCTATGCCTTAAATGTTACGTATTATGTAGGCATGTACAGACAGAATACATGTAGGCATGTAAAGCTTCGACAGTATAATTTCATTCATTCATACCTAGAATTGCGCAAACGCTTCTATGACATGTAGGTACAACGGTGAGCCGTCAACGGTCATAGGGCGATCAGCTGTTTTAAAGCGAAGTTTGTCTTGCTTATGCGAACGTAATCATTGATTTATTCAATTTCTAATGAACATTTAACAAAGTATGAATATGTTGCGTATTAAGTATCATTGACTTTATATATTTCAATCAGATTTACACAAATAAGCGATGACAAGATTGAAAACTTTACATGTATCTAATTCCTTTACGAATCGATATTTTTCGTTCAAATTCTTTTCATGGGTTCCCACCACCATTGCCTAGCTCCCTTTTGACCAGTTGCCCCATTACCTGATACACCCTGTATACCTTAATCGTAACCCTTGGCAGGCAAGTTGACAGAGATTCGCCTGGAGATCCATAAGCGGATTTAATATTATGTATGTATTTTATTTGCTATGTTGTGGCGGATACGAATGCTACCAACCTTTATATTGCTCATGGTCATAAAAGACAATTACAGTAAAAACCATTTATGACGACATCGTTTAACATACCGGTTATAATGACCAAAATCAAATGTCCCGGCAAAATTCTATATAACCACCTTATCAAAAATATTGCTTTTTCAATTTTCCTTCATATTTGATGAGATCCATGGTCAATGTGACTCGGTACCTGCCAACACCCAGCTGAGGAATCTCTCTCTCTCTCTATAGTCGGTCCCTCATGTCTGAGTATCGTGGTTCGCATCGGAGTTACATCTGGAGCGGATGATCTTCCTCCACTGGTCCCGATCCAGGGCGACTCTCACGATCGCATAGAATTTGGTGAACGATGAGTCATTCACTTGATCAGTCCATTTGGTTGGTGAAAGACCACGCTATCTCTTGCCTTCGGTGTGCCTTCAGAGGAATATAACGTACCAAAGACCACTCGAGCAAGTCTCCAATAGACTAATAGCATATTAGATAAGAAAACTAAAGTATTGTTCACAGGGCATTTACGAGATATATCAGCTGGCTTTGGTGACGTGGCGCGACAATCTCTTCCAGCGTTTGAACAAACAGGTCACCAATGCAGTATTGAAACTTATCGAGAGGGAGAGGAATGGTGAGACCATCAACACCAGACTTGTCTCCGGGGTAAGTTCTATTTATTAACAATTTATTTTCCATGTGGTGACGGAAGAAGAATACAATTCATCGTCTCAGCTTGTACCTGTCCCACTGCTGGGTTTGAGCCTCCTTCCCCTTAGGAGGGAATATGACCTACTATACCATGCTGGTCAGACATGGGGTTTCATTACGAGTTTTAAATCTCTTGCACAGATGTTATTTAGATATTGTATCCCGTAGTTGTCTTTTACGACATCCACGGGCAAAATAGGGAGTGGTGGATTCACCACCTTGCCCATGGGTGTCGTAAATGACGACTAAGAGGTTATAATACGCATACAACATCTATGCAAGAGTAGGATATCTCGAAATGAAACCCTGTAACCTCCCGTTTGACTAGCGTGGTATAATAGATCAATTTCCCTCTCATTGTCAAGGAGGCTCGTGCCTAACAGTGGGACGTATATGAGCTGTGATTTTGATGATGATTTGTGGCACCAAGCTTTAAGCCACAAGAAATGTAAGGCTAAAAGATGACTTGCATTACCCGATCTGGTGGTAGTTTATTTTTTTGTATGATTTAATTTTGTTAACTTGACAATATGTATGCCCTCTCGCGCTTATGCAAACTAAATGATTTGAATTTGAGCCAACTCTTATTTGAGGCTGTCTTGTGAATAATTACATTTCCATTTTGACGGTAGACATGCATCATAAGGACAGGATTATGATGATAATGTGATGCTCTTCCAGTGGCGACGGGATAAGAATGCCAGTCGACACCCTTATCTGTTTGTGGGATTCGAATCGATCGAGGGTCTCACAATGAGAGTGGACAGGAGCGCTCCTCTGGGAAACGTGTAATACTTCACTACGATCGTCCACTCACCTGCCAAGGTTGGCTATTATGACGCAATCCTATAATTTATGGGAGAAACTACGTCCAGTAGTGGCCAGTGCAAAGTTGAACCATCATATAATGAATGGTTTCAAGTGTCATTTTATGGTTTTCTATGCCGTGCAATTAAATATTTGCGTGCTCCGTTTTCTTTCTGCTGACAGAGCAAGAATACAATTCACCGCCTATCTTTGATGTTGCAATCAGCTACTAAGTGACAGAATATCCATATAATACCCAAGAGAAGGAGCAGCAGCATTCCCGTAGGCCTCGTAAAACTACAATGTCAACCGCTAAATCGCCTTCCAAGGTGGTAGGTAAGATGACGATCATAGGGATTACTCCTTGCTTGGGGAGACAGTTTTCCGATAGAGGTCATCTGATAAGCTGAGGATGACGGATGAATGGAATCGTCTGTTTAGCTGCCTTCTGAGTGAGTGCTATCTCGTAAAGCAGCAAAATTTAAATGTTGGTATTTCACTTCCAGGTGATCAATTGCTACGTGGCACTAGGGCTGAACGAGGATGACAGCACAGCCCGTGAACAAAACCTGGTGGTGTATAAGGACACATTCGAGGCTGTATTCCTCGAAGACACTGAGCGGTTCTACACCAGGGAGAGCACCGACTTTTTAAGAAATAACCCCGTCACAGAGTATATGATTAAGGTATGGTTGATCATCTAACAACTTCTTTATTATTTTTATTCATCATCTCAGCTCATATAAGTTCCACTGCTGGGCTTGGACTTCTGCCACTACAGGAGAGAAATTCATCTACTATACCACGCTGGTCAGTTGTGTTGGCGTAAGGTTTTGTTTCTTCTCTTGCATAGATGTTATATGCATATTATATCCCTTAGTCGTCTTTTACGATACCCACGGGCAAAAGAGGGGGTGGCGAACTGTATTATAACTTCGTCACCACATGGACGATTTTTTTATTACTACTATTTGAATGTGTCGTGACAGAGTAAGAAAACAATTCTTCACCCCCCTTTCTTGCTTGTGGGTGTCGTATAAGACGACTAAGGGATATAATATGCTGATAATATCGATGCAAGAGGAGCAAAATTCGAAGCTCAATGCCATCACGTCTGACCAGCATGGTATAGTAGGTCATTTTCCTTCCCACAATGGAGGAGGCCTGAGTCCAATTGTCGGACATATGTATATGGGCTGATGAAGCATTTGACAATTTTTATGGATAGATGCTTTTTATTCTTTCTTGGGGCAAAATCCTATCCTACTAATATTCTAAACGCATAAAATTGTTGTTCTTTCACGCAAAAACTGCCGAATCCATTTTGATGAAACTTCACAATAGTATAGCTTACATATCAGAGTAACACATAGGCTATAATTTATCTCGATACTCCCACGGGAAGGGGAACTATGTGGGTTAAATCGCAGGGCGCTTCTAGTTTAGAATATTTTTTAAGACTAGTAGTTGAATGTATATGATCTGACATGATTTTGATTATAATACTGTTGGTCTATTTCAGGCGGAGCAACGTCTTCAAGAGGAACAACGTCGGGTACAAGTATATCTCCATGAGACGACGATGGAACGGCTCGCGAAGACCTGTGACAGAGTTCTCATTGAGAAACACCTCGAGATATTCCATGCAGAATTCCAAGTACGCACATCAAATTTATTGCATTGATATGTATTGTGTATCTCTATGTGGTGACAGAGTAAGAATACAATTCATCACCCTCTTGCCCGTGGATGTCGTAAAAAACGGCTAAGGGATACGATATGCACATAACAGTTGTGCAAGAGAAGGGAAACTTAAAATGAAACTCTATACCAACATGTCTGACTAGCATGCTATACTAGGTCAGTTTCCCTCCCATTGTAGGGGAGGCTCGAGTCCAATAGTGGGACATATATGAACTGTGATGATGATAATGAAAATAATTTAATTTTCACGAGGATCAGAAAAGTCTATTGGCTCAGCTCGTGCTACTTCTTTTTAAAGAAATAGCGATGGTGTTCTAGCAACACTTTATATATACAGGTGTATCAGGTTATGGGACAACTGTTCGATTATGTTGTAGTTTAACGGTCATAGATCATAATTAGAATGTACATTACACAAAAAACAATATAACACAAAAGTTATAATGATTTCAAAAAAATGTGTCTAAGAGTCTATGCCTTAAATGTTACGTATTATGTAGGCATGTACAGTAGGGTGGTCCTTAATAAGGTTATTTTCAAATTTATTTGCTCCCAGGGGCTCAAATGCTTCCAAATTGATAAAAAAAAATGCCCTGAAAATTTGAGCTCTTAATATTAACTCTATGATAGTGCGCATTCCAATCTAAGTTTTCTATGGAAATAACATAGGAAAAATTACTTTTGTTGTTTATAATTTTATAACTTGGGAACTAATGAATTAAAAATTTTTCCATTAGTCTATTGGTTTAAAAGTTATTCAACGTCAAAGTTTAATTTTCATATTATTATTAATATTATCAAGGCTTTTTATTAATATTATCGAGTAAATTATTACATTATTAAATATTTGTTATTAATATATTATTTGTGATTAAAATAAGCGAATATAATGTTTTCTTTAGGATTGTGATTGATATGTGTGATTTTTAAATCAATAAAGCAAATAGTTTTCTAATTTTCAAGTTAATAAAATGAAAGGACAGATGAAATATGATACCGCTCGGATACTTAGCCTTAATCTTTTTTCATATTTTCCACTATTGTAGATTTTCGAGTATCAGCATAATATCGCTTATATTCTGGTAAAAATTGAACTATAAATTGCTGCTGCTCTGGATCCTTGCTTAGTATACTATGGTATTCTTCAATTACGGAATAAAAATATTTTTATAGTATATATGGCTTTTGACATCCATCTAGCGTGTTGGAATGCACCCGGTTTTCGAAATTTCACTTCACTGCATGGAACTTTACCAATAAATATCTGAACAAGCTCCAAGCCACCAAGCTTGTTTATTTTGATTAGAGGTTAAGTGATTTATGAATATTTTTAAGGGTCAAAATGTTTGAGTACACAAATACTATGATAGATGGCGTAAGTGATTCATTCCATAATACCGCGAGAATTACAAATATTGGATTTGCTTATTTTAATCATAAATAAAATATTTTAACAACAAATATTTAATAATATAATAATTTATTCGATAATATTAATAAAAAGCCTTGATAATATTAATAATAATATGAAAATTAAACTTTGACGTTGAATAACTTTTAAACCAATAGACTAATGGAATAATAGGCATGATGACTAATTTTGAAAAACTGTTTTATAATGTTCTTAAATAACTACTATTATCAAAAAATATATTATTTTTGCAATAAGTACGGTTTCTTTAGAAATAAAAGCTATTTTAATTAAATGCATTTAAATTAGTGCCAAAACGGTGCCTAGTGTCATGGCGTCTGCTTGTGACGTCACGTCTATTCACTTGAGTTGTAAACGTAAGGGAGTTAAAGCAAAAAATCTGATATATTTTATTTAGACATGAATTCGAAAGTCTATAAGTGATGTGCGGTTCCTCAATGTGTTAATACATCAATAAAAACTCCTAACAAACTGTTTGTTTATGTGCCACACAATAAAACAATAAAATATAAGTGGCTTAATCTTGCACAGCGAGATCCAAAAGCCATAAATTTATATAAATAAATATAAAAAAATAAATAGGAGACTATTTATTTCTGTGAAGATCATTTTGACGTAATTACTTTATATCGTATATTTTATTTGGTATGTGACTTTATTTAACTGCAGTTTAATACCAAGTTTACAAAAGCATTATTTAAATAACATAATCTCTAACATCTCAAGCGGTATTATTTTTAAATAAATTTTAAATTAGATGTTAGAAGATTATTAATCAATATTTTACTTGCATCGTAGTTTTGACATTTCTAAATTCTGCTGAACAGAAGTTTTTGTTTGATGCTAGGTACTCTCTCCCAGCATTAACAAATCAACTCTAGGCAAATTAGAGCTGTTTGCCTCGATGAATCCTTCTTTCATGACTTACATTTTTAGTAAGAACACAAAAGTAAGCAAGAGATCGATAAAAATCACGAAATACTCTTTAAATGCAAGTTAAAACAATTAATAAGTGTAACGATCGTAGAATTTCGTACAGAATTTGCGATGATAACGACAGGTGTACATAGGAGTGACGTAACTCAATTTGATTGGTGTTTAGCTGAGCATGGTGGACTAGTGTATTTTGCAGTTTTATTTTATTAAATAAATTAATAATCGTATCTTATAAAAGAAAATAAATATTCATTTCAAGATATATTCTTTGTGTTACAGTAGATAAACACATTATTTTAGTGATTTTTGCTTACTGTCATCATGCCTATTATAAGAGACCTTTTTTGTAGAGCGTTAAATTCTTTATAAAAATATGTATGATTTATAATTTTTAATTCATTCGTTCCCAAGTTATAAAATTATAAACAACAAAAGTAATTTTTCCTATGTTATTTCCATAGAAAACTTAGATTGGAATGCGCACTATCATAGAGTTAATATTAAGAGCTCAAATTTTCAGGGATTTTTTTTTTATCAATTCTGAAGCATTTGAGCCCTGGGAGCAAAGAAATTTGAAAATAACCTTATTAAGGACCACCCTAATGTACAGACAGAATACATGTAGGCATGTAAAGCTTCGACAGTATAATTTCATGCATTTATACCTAGAATTGAGCAAACGCTTCAATGACATGTAGGTACAACGGCAAGCGGTCAACGCTCACAGGCCGATCAGCTGTTTTAAAGCGAAGTTTGTTTTGCTTATGTGAACGTAATCATTGATTTCTTCAATTTCTAATGAATATTTAACAAAGTATGAATATGTTGCGTATTAAGTGTCATTGACTTTATACATTTCAATCAGATTTACATGAAAAAGCGATGACAAAATTGAAAACTTTACATGTCTCTAATTTCTAAACGAATCGATATTTTTCGTTCAAATTTTTTTTATGCGTTTCTACCACCATTGCCTAGCTCCCCTTTGACCAGTTTCCCCATAACCTGATACACCCTGTATATATAGCTGCTGTATACTAGCTGACCCAAAAGACGTTGTTCTGTTCAAATCTAAAAAAAGCGGTGCCAATTATTAATCTAAACCATTCTCATATCCATCGGCTTAGCTACAAAAAAACGTCAAAATCAGTCCAGCCGCTTAGAAGGAATTCATTTACAAACATACAAACAGAAGATTTATATATATAGAGAAAGAAAAGTTTATATAGTCGTTAAGTTTTCTTAAATTTTCTAATTTTCTGCGCAATTTTCTTAATTTTTTTCCGTAAAAGTCATTTTAAAAGTGTTGGAAAACTTAAAAAAAAAAAGATGAACAAAGTCGGTAAAGTCGTTCTCAAGTTATGTTATTGTCCTGCCCGAACAGCGCCACCTACCGGGTCCAATTGTGAATCTAAACCATCCTTGAATCCCCTTGAACACACACAAAAAATTTCGTCAACATCGGTCCTGCCGTTTAGGAGGAGTTCAGTGACATACACACGTACGCTAGAAATTTATATATAAGATATTTTAAAAATAATTATCAAAACTACTTTACGGAACTTATCGCGTTTGTATTTGATTTTTGATTGCCTGACGTTTCGAATACTTTACAGCGTTCATGGTCACGGGCGGACTAAGATGTCTGACGTCCAATAGGTCATCGTTATTACAGAGATTCATATATCTACCCGCTATAGAAATTAATTATTAAATTTTGACCCACATTTTGGTACAATTGTATTGACATCTTAGTCCGTCCGTGACTGTGAACGCTGTAAAGTGTTCGAAACGTCAGGCAATCAAAAATCAAATGCAAACGCGATAAAATCCATAAAGTAGTTTTATTTAAAATGTGCAATACTCGCGTAAACATTAGGAGTCATTAATTATCAAAAGTTTACTAGCATGTAAATGTGCATGTGTGTAAATAAAACTTCACTTTTAATGTGGGTATTGGTTACATGTGACAGAATCAACTGAATATTTAAGTAAAATAAATATAATAGTTCAAAAAAACTAAAAAAATACGCTTAAATCGCTAATCCTGATTATCCTAGTAAGGATAATAATGGATCAAACTGTTTAAAATATTGAATTGTCATCTGTCCTTAATAAGTATGCCAAATTTCGAATTAATCCGATGTGAAGGGGGTCAAACTCATGTTCAAAGATTCTGTTACATACTAACATAGATACGTCTGAAGCTAATAAAAGCGTATTAATATTAATTATTTTTGGGAAAATGTTGTATTAACACGAGTCACTTTTTATCCTAATAATATGTTCCTTCGGAATAAACACCAGCACAGCTCATTTAAATCCTATTGTTGGGCTCGAGCCTCCTCTGCAATGGGACGGAAATTGATCTACTATATCACGCTGATCAGACGTATTGGTATTGAGTTTTATTACGAGTTTTCCTTCTCTTGCATAGATGTCATCTACATATTATAATCCCTTACCCCTCCCTTACCCTTCCCTTACCCTTCCCTCACTATAAGTCGTCTTTTACCATACTTACAAGTAAGAAATGAGGTGGTGAATTATATTCATACTCTCTCACCACGCAGAAAACACCCTAGGGATAATAGTTTTAATCAATCAAGCGTAATCTTTTGATTGGATTTGAATAAAATTGTATCTTGGCTCTGTTAGTTTTACGCGTGCTAAGCCGCGGGCAGCAGCTAATACATATATATATTGTTTCCATAGAAACTTTTGGACGGTGACAAGAATAGCGATTTGGGACGCATGTTCACACTGGTGGCCCGCATCCCCGACGGTCTAGTGGAGCTGCGGCGATTGCTGGAGCACCATATACACGCGCAGGGCTTGCAGGCCATAGACAAGTGCGGCGAGAGCGCGCATACGGTGAGATTTTATTTTATATAGTAGCAGTCTATGGTTTTAATAACTCTTATAGGCTCTATAAGCCTCATTTTCGGCAATAGGTAAGCGAAGGAAAAAATATACCATTTAGCTTATGGCGTAGGACTTATATAGACAATGACTACATTTGCTTTTTTTTTTTTTGTAACTACTATAGTTGTTAGCCGCAGATGGCTGTGACAACTTTACTCGGACTGGTGGGTGAGCGCTGAAGGCTCTCAACCTGAGACAATGACTACAATATTCTACTTTCTTCTACTGCCGTTTATGTACTTCTCTACTGGACTCATTTGAGTAGAGAGGAGAATTAACATGCAGATTAGATGGTTTGGTATAATATACTTTCGAGCTGAGAAATTTTGTCTACCTATATCTTATTCGTCTTATTACAAGAAACGGGTATAAGCCGCGCCAATTGCTAATGCGCTGGAACCTTGTCTAATTAATTCTCATGTAACGTCATATGCTACTAAAAATATAGCTAGCAAAAAAATCTGATCGTATCTAAATAATAATTACTCAATGATTATTATCAATAGTACTGTAGTATTTTTTTAAATATAACCAGATCTTTGAATAATTTTAATACACATTTGTAAACTTTGAAATTTTAATATCTACCTCTGACAGTCTGTTATGGAACTCAATGTCTCTGAATCACTTTTGTTGCTTTAGTTTTGCATTTTTCTGGGATCGAGTTACATTTTGAAGTAGTAGCTCCTTCTCTTTTTCAACGTAATCGTCCATTTTAATGATAATTTCATAAACTCGACTGTGGAAAATGACTAGAAAAAATTTCCCAGTCATTTTTATTAAAGTGACAAGGAAAAGACTCCACAGCCGTATTATAATGATAGATTAAATAGACACCAACAAAGACAACGAAACTTAACAATAATATCAGCAAAAAAGAAAACGATAAAAAATAATACCGCGAAGGCACAACTCAATATACGTACTCACCCGCCAGTATTGTGCTGACGGTACCGAGTGTTGAAGGTCAATAAAAATGCGTCATTAAAATGGCGGCCAGGCGCATTAGCAATGGGGATGTTGACAAATTTTTGAAATTCATTTTACCTTACAGATAGACCCTATATAAACATGAAAATATTGACTTTATGAAAAAATATAACAAATTTCATTAATAAAATACGCAAATAAAAATATTTTTCAACATTTCCGCTAAAAGTTGATCTACATCACAATCCGCTAGACAAAGGCTGCGACTATTTTACAAAAGTGACCACAGATTATTAAATCCCTATTAAGTCAAAATAGCGACCTTAAAATTCGAAAAAGCGATGTAAAAGTTAAAATTGTGTCAAAGTAACTCAATCACGAATAATGTTGCCATTTTTAATTCGGCTGAACTAGCCGAGTTTAAATACTGTTTAGATAGGTGTTATCCTAATAGGTAATGGATGTTCTGTCTCGATATATATTTTATATATTAATTGTTTTAGTTTGGTCGCTATTTTGACTTAATAGGACTTAATAGTCTGTGGTACACTTTTGTAAAATAGTCCTGGCCTTTGTCTATCGGATTGTAACGAAGATCAACGTTTTAGCGTAAATTTTGAAAAATATTTTTATTTATGTATTTTATTATTGAAATTTGATATATTTTTTCATAAGGTCAATATTTTCATGTTTATATAGGTTCTATCTGTAAGGTAAAATGAATTTCAAAAATTTGTGAACATCCCCATTGGCGCGACTTTTAGTGAATTTTCAGTCATCACAGATAAAGCTAGAATTTAAATAATTGATAATTTCTCTTTTCAGGATCCCAAAGTATACGTAACTACAATATTGGAAGTGCACAAGAAATACAACGCATTAGTATTGGTCGCATTTGTCAACGATTCAGGTTTCGTGGCCTCATTGGATAGGGCTTGTGGCAAATTTATTAACAGTAAGTATCGTTTTCATGTCGCTCATGTTTTTTTTTTATTAATAGATTGGGAATATTATGTCCGTCCTTCCATCCATCCAATATATCGGTGTATACTGTTGGACATAGGCACCAAATACATAAAATAAACGTTTACTATTTACAGGGTGTATCAGGTTATGGAGCAACTGTTCGAGTATGTTGTAGTTTAACGGTCATAGATCGTATTTAGAATGTATATTGCACAAAAAACAATAAAACATGAAAGTTATAGTGATTTCAAAAATGTGTACAGACAGGATACATGTAAGCATGTAAAGCTTCGACAGTATAAATAGGTATTATAGGCGCGAACGCTTCAATGGTAACGCAGGTACAACGACGCTTCGTCAACGGTCATCGGTCGATCAGCTGATTTAAAGCGAAGTTTGTCTTGCTTAAGCGAACGTAATCATTGATTTATTCAATTTGTAATTAACATTTTATAAAATACCTACGAATATTTTGCAGATTAAGTATTATTGACTTTATACATTTCAATCAGATTTACACGAAAAAGCGATGACGAAATTGAAAACTTTATATGTCTCTAATTCATTAACGAACAATATTTTCATTTCAAATTTTTTTATGAGTTCCTACCATCATTGCCTATGTCCCGTTTGACCAGTTGCCCCATAACCTGATACATTCTGTATAAACCCTGCAGGGACACATTTATATCGTCAATTTTAACATTTTACCTTAATTTTTACGGATTTTGTCGCGATTGTATTTGATTTTTGATTGCCTGACGTTTCGAACACTTTACAGCATTCACGGTCACGTTACCATGAACGCCGTAAAGTGCTCGAAATGTCGAACGAAATCAGTAACAATCGTTTTGTTTAATTCTTGCGTAAACATTACAACTCAATAATTTATCTTATATTAATTCTAATTAAACTACCCCGATTCGGATCGCGACCGTCACTGAGAAGATCCAATAAAAACTCAGCGGGATTCGATATTATTACTTTTTTCTATTTTCTATCTTTATATATAAATTTCTTGTGTACGTGTGTATGTCAATGAACTCCTAAACGGCTAGACTGATGTTGACAAAATCTTTTGTGTATGGTCAAGGGTAATCGAGAATGGCTTAGATTCACAATTGAACCCGGTAGGTCGCGCTGCGATCGATTTCAAGGAGAATTCCTTTTACCATTTTTTTAGATTTAAACAGAACAACGTCTGTTGGGTCGGTTAGTCTATACCAATAAATAAAATTGGAGTGTCTGTTTGTAATGTCAAAATAATAGGCTTTTTTCATGCTCACAGGGTTATTTTCACGACACCTATGCCTAAAATACAAATTAAAAAATTTTTGTCTGTCTGTCTGTTTGTTCCGGGTAATCTTCAAAACGGCTGGACCGATTTCAAAAATTCTTTCACCAATGGAAAGCTATAATATCGGGGCGTAAATTAGGCTATATTTTATCTCGATATTCCCACGGGAACGGGAACTACGCAGGGAAGACGACTGAAACTGAAGCGAAGCGAGGGCGGGTTGCTAGTTATAATATAAATTTATATAAATGGTCTATGTTTAATAAGCATGAGTGCAGCTCATGCTTATTAAACATACGTGCACACTGCAGTGTGATGGACTTCAAAGCACCATATAATTCACAAATTTAATGTAAAAGGCTATGGATGGACCAGATTCAACAAGTGGCACCTAGGGACACGATATCGAAACGAAAGTATTGATACCATACTCATGAATAATATCGAAGAAAAAGTATCGTACTCAATAAAGTATCGAAACAAAAGTATCGATACTACAAAGTATCGAGTACTGAGTACTTTTCCTAGAATCTAGGTGATGATGAGCTTTTTTTTTTAGGTATTTGTCTGTCTGTTCGGATTAAAATATGACGAGCCACTTTTTAGAAGGTTCATTACCCTTTAACTAGATGGTGTTACCATAAGTATGAGTTGTAAGATCAAGTTTATATATACGATACCTGCCTAAAAGTACTCATTGAGTAAAAGTATTGAGTACAAAAGTATCGGTATCGAAAGACAAGTACTCGATACCTAAAAGTATCGATACTTTTTTCATGTCCCTAGTGGCACCCGATCATGAGTTAACTAATACAGCAGCCAACATTCTCCTTACCTCGGAGGAAAGGATAATGATACACTCACCGCTCGGGGTAAGCGGTACCGCGTTATAAGTGACTAAAGGGTTGATCAGGATCATTTCAGCTCATACACGTTCCATGGTTAGGCTCAAGTCTCTTCCACAATCGGAGGGAAATTGACCTGTTATACCACGCAGGTCAGACGTGTTGGTATAGGGTTTCATTTCAAGCTTTCCTTCTCTTGCATAAATGTTATGTGGATATTTAATCCTGTAGGTGGTGAATTGTATTCTTACTTTTTCACCACACAAAATACAGAGTGATTAAGAAAACATTCATTCTTTACAGGTAATGCAGTAACGAAAGCAGCCAATTCTTCGTCCAAGTCACCAGAGCTGCTCGCCAAATACTGTGATCTACTGTTGAAGAAATCCAGCAAGAATCCGGAGGAGGCCGAACTTGAAGACACGTTGAACCAAGTGGTATGATCATTTTACTATTTTAATCTAAAAGCTGTCCTGCCTCGTTGGTGGACTCTAGGTATTCTACTGTGATTGTAAGACAATATATAAAGTTTACTGTATTGACATTTTCTCGAGAAAATTCCAAGGATTTTCTTGAGAAAATTCTAATTTCCAAGCCCCATCTGATGAGGGGTTCAGTTGTTCTCATCTTAACTGTTATACCACGCTGGTCAGACGTATAGACCCACCATAGCCCACGCAAAAAAAAAAAAAAAATATAAGTTTTATTTCGAGTTCTCCCTTTTCTTCTATAGACGTTTTCTGCATATTATATCCCTACGTCAAGAGTCTCCTCCAGAACGATGTCTAATTGATCTATAATATCAGGCTGTAGAGACATGTTGGTTGAAACCCTATTTTCATATAGAGTATTCTGTCTCTTGTATAGATGTTATTTACATACATATATTCACGCCTTTTTCCCATAGGGGTAGGCAGAGACCACTTCCCTCTACTTGCTACGATCTTGACATACTACTTTCGCTTCCTCTACATTCATTAATCTCTTCATGCATATTCTTCGGTTTAGGGTACTTCTAACCTGGCCTTTCTTAAGGACGTCCCCGATTTGATCGTGAAACGTACGCCTTGGTCTTCACCTTCCAACACTTCCGCTCAGATTCGCCTTATAAATTCGTCTTGTTAATCTCCTTTCATTATTAAAGTCCGATTATACACTACCTGCATACGGCCGATCATGACGTATGCTAGTGTAGTGTTCGCGCACGTTAGGCCAAACAGGATCCACAGGTTACAAACACTACAAAATAGATTCATGCGACGGGCAACGAGAGCACCGTGGTTCGTTCGTAATGTCGATCTACACATCGACATCGAATTGCCGACCATCAGGCAGTACATGAAGCGTTGCTCCCAGCGCTATTTTGACTCTGCCACGACTCACCCCAATCCACTAGTGATTGGGGCGGTAAACTACGTCCCCTCAAAAATATCCGCGGTCCAACGTCCTCGTCATCTTCTTGAAGAAGAGGATGACGCTATTACGATCGCCCAAGAAAGGGCCTACACGGCTCGCGCAGCGATAACACGAAAAACTCCGCGGTATCGACCTCGCCGTCGAGGTCGAAAACCGCGGCGCGTAAAAGTCATTAACCTAAACGTGGCCACGCCCACTTTGCTTTCAGCGACGCCCCGAGCCGAGGTCCGTTCCCCACAGGGGAAGCCCTCGGGCGATGTTCGCTTAACTTACCGGGTTGAGAGCCTTCCGCTCGCCCATTGACCGCGTTAAGCTGTCAAGGTCATCTGCGACCAACAGCTACACACACAACAAAAAAAAAAACTTCTGTCATTCATTCTCTCTACATGTCCAAACCAACTTAACATACCTTTCTCAATCCTTGTCACTACAACAACATTCATAGATGTTATTTACATGTAAAAATTCTTTAGTTGCCGTTTACGATACTCGCGTAAAGCAGAGGGGATGATAAACTGTATTCTTATGCAGTCACCACACGGGAAATCCAGTACAGGGTATATGACCTCAATCAAATTGACCACCCTAGTATCTTCATCTTTTATGTGTGGTGACGGAGTAAGAATTTAATCCGTCACCCTTTCTCCCCTTCTCTAGAATTCACCTTCTTCTCAAGAATTTCACCCCTTCGCATGCGAGTGTCGTAAGACGACTAAGGGAATAGAAACTCTGTCCCAACACATCTGACCAGCGTGGTATAGTAGTACAGGGTCAATATCCCTTCTATTGTGGAGGGCCGAGCCCAACAGTGCGATGTATAGGAGCTAAGATGATGAGTATCTTCAACTGGTTCATTTCCATTCTATTAAAGCAGTTTTTCCGTGTGGTGATGGAGTAAGAATACAATTCACCACTCCCTGTCTTGCCCGTAGATGTTGTAAGAGACCACCAAGGGATATACTATGCACATAACATCTGTGCAAGAGAAGGAAAATTCGAAACAAAACCCTATACCAACATGTCTGACCAGCATGGTATGGTAGGTCGGATTCCCTCCCATTATGGAGGAGGCCCGAGCCCAACAGTGGGACGTATGTGGGCTGCGATGATGATGATGAAAGCAGTTTCAATCCCCAAGAGTGGCTGTTCTCGTTACTAAATAATTGCTTCTTTTTGTTAATTTTACAGATGGTTGTATTCAAATACATAGAAGACAAAGATGTGTTCCAGAAGTTCTATAGCAAAATGCTAGCGAAGCGTCTGGTGCAGCACATGTCAGCTAGTGATGATGCAGAGGTAAAAGTTTTTTTTTTTTATTAAAAAGATTGGACAATCGAAAGAATCTTATTTTTTATTGCAATCGGTGGCAAACAAGCAACCAGTACACTTGATGGTAAATGTGACTGCCGCTCATCTATCTTTGCAAGGCCGCTGCCTACCGTAGCGAAGAAAGTAAAGGCGTGTGAATGCGTGCAATGATGTTCGTTGATACTAAAAGTAGCAATATACCACACTAGTGATGTAACGAATATTCACATTCGCGAATATTCGTATATTTTTGCATATTCGCAATCGCGAAATTATTACGAGTATTTTTGTGTGAATAATTTTTTTAAGTAGGTAATAATAGTTGGTTAATATAATAAAATCCGTTCCATTAATTTTTTATGTTTTTTAATGCAATAAAAAGTAACTTAACCTTGTAATCACATTATCAGCCTTCTCTTTATCATTTGGTATCATTTATTTATTTAACTTTGGGCAATGAAACTTAGCAATCAAACTTTCATAACAATTTAACAAACAAAACTATATAGTAAATGGCCTAAATGCAATGTAAACAAACAAAAATAATCTTCTATGAATTTTTACCAAAGTTTAATTTTTAACATTAAATATTATTATTTTTAGCTTTATCTCTTTACTCATGTTTATAATCACTATTCATACTGTAACCTCAAAATTCACTTGTTTTGTTTACGAAAACACCGGCCCGAACGGAATGACACTTCAATCGGATGCGTTCGTATTAACTCGGCTATTCTCGGAACAAAAAACAGACGGAACGCACTTCGTTCGAATGGGACTGCCACTAAAGACATCAAGCCATAGACAAATGGCGCCCAATTTAAACAAAAACTTAATATTCGCATTCGCGAATGTTGGCAGCAGATATTCGCATTCGCGAATGTCCAAAATACGACATTCGTTACATCACTATACCACACACAAACACCTTCACAAAGTTGGGCTGTACAGATATAATAAGAATTGAAGTGTTTCTTTGTAATATTATGCAGAGCTTATGGAACGACTGTTTGAGTATGTTGTAGTTTAATGGTAATAGATCGTAATTAGAATGTATATTTCACAAAAAACAATAACATAATAGTTACAGTGATTTCAAAAATGTGTGTCTAATAGTCTATGGCTTAAATGCTACATATTATATAGGCACGGACAGACAGGATACATATAGGCATGTGACGCGTCGATAGTATAAATAGGTATGAATCGCGCAAACGCGTCCCAGGTTGTGAGCCCTCAGCGTTCACCCATAGCCCGAACAAAGCTGTGAAAGCCATCTGCGGCTAACAGCTATACACACAAAAATATATCTCTCGATCTTTCTCCCTCGCTTGCTCCCTACTCTCGCTCCATTTCTGTTGCTTCGTACTATGTTCGTCCTTTCTCACTCTCTCTCAATCGGTCTCAATCGCTCTCTCCCTCTTCTTCGACAAATACGCTGCACATCTTCGTGACGCTAAATTGCGTTTTATCCGTAAAAAAATTACCCTCATGCGCGCAAAGAAGTTTCACTTCAAAAACGCGTCGATGGTAACGTAGGTATCAACGGTCATCGGGCCATCAGCTGATTTTAAAGTGAAGTTTGTCTTGCTTATGCGAACGTAATCATTGATTTATTCAATGTCTAATGAACATTACTAATATGTTGCATATTTAGTATCAATGACTTGCTTTTGACGAAAATATTTATTTTCGTACTGTATATTTTTATTAAAAAAGAAGTATTACTCATTTTTTATAATACATTATTGTTGGCAGGCATCAATGATCTCAAAACTGAAGCAGGCATGCGGATTCGAATACACAAGCAAACTACAAAGAATGTTCCAGGTATGGATGTTTTTTTTTTTCACCAAAATAAAGGAGGTGGTTCCAGGGGCCCAGAATTGTTCTGAATTGATTGCGGTTTGGCCGGAAATAGTCCATAGATTGCCTTGATATGTTGATACTACGCATGGGCTGCTTGCTGTTCTTTGAATACAGGCAATGAAAGAAGATATACCTCTCGGCTCTTATGTTCCACTCCTGGACTCGGGCCTCTCCTACAAAAAGCGTATTTGACCTACTATACCAAACTGCACAGATGGGTTTTTATAGGGTTATATACAGTTTTCCTTTTCCTGCTATGACGAATCTGCTTGGGTCAAGTAGTTACCATCAACCACGGGGAAGGAAGGGGTGACCAAGTTGTTCTGACTCAAATAAAAATTGATCTAAATGTATGTTGTTCTGAATGTGTGATTGAACTCTTCCTAAACGGCTGAACTGATTTTAATAAAAAAAAAATCGTGGATGTTCTACTGAATTCAATAATGCTTAAGATAATTGGAACCGTTAGGTGGCACTGCCATCAGTTTTAAAGAATTATTTTTTAAATTATAACTATGATTAAATGTTGTTTTTGCAGGATATAGGTGTATCTAAGGATCTGAACGAGAATTTCCGAAAGCATATGGCGAACAGCTCAGAACAGCCATTACATATCGACTTCAGCATTCAAGTGTTGTCGTCAGGATCTTGGCCGTTCCAACAGTCGTCGTCCTTCCAACTGCCAACTGAAGTAAGTGTTTAATAGTAAATTTATTTATATTTAACAACTTTTCAAACAAATAATTAACAAACACAATTTTAACACTGACTCAGAACAAAGAATTTATGGCTTGTTTTTTTTAAGACACTGTTATTCTAATATTATAAATATGTGTTTATTTATTATGCTTTAACGACTCAAAAAATGTGTTAATTCAAGACTATTTTCTATGTGCGAATATTTATCGAAATTTATTCAATAGTTTACATGTGATAAACATCCAAACACAAACTTTTATATTTATAATATTAACTAGCTGATCCGGCGAACTTCGTACCGCCATATTTTAATTTCGTAAATATTTTTTCTAAATTTCCGATTATATAGCTTCTAATAGAAGAACCATTACGGCTTTGTCAGGAAAGATTCAATCGTCTTGGTTGCGGTATTGTTAATGATGAGAAGAGAATACAAATTACTGATTATTGATTTTTGACAAAATTATAATTACTAAATTTTTAACCATATTTAATCATAGACAAAATTACGTTTAGTTGTCATTTGCGTTTTGTTATTATATATCAAATGAGTTTTTATTATACCACGTTTCATAGTGACTTGTATTCTCTTTGACGTCTTATGTCACGTCCCACGGGAACGCGATCGAACGGGATAAAAAGTATCCTATGTCCTTTTCCTGGTTCTAAGCAACCTCCTCACCAAATTTCAGCCAAATCAGTACAGCTGTTTTTGAGTTATAAATAGTGTAACTAACACGACTTTCTTTTATATATATAGATAAGATGTATAGTGTGATATTAGTAGATTAGGAACAACTTATATAAATTAGACTGTACATATGGCTTAGTGGTTAAAGTACCGACCACAGTACCACGTGTCGCGGGTTCAATTCCCACAAGTGAGAATACTTTATGCAATCTACAAATGATTGTTCCGAATCTGGGTGTAATTTGTTAATTATGTTCTAAAGGTCTTTATTTACTGTTAATTTTGTTTAAAACTTCCCCAATTTAACTTTATTTTTTTTTATAAAGTTCCCTGTCTAGCGTTAATTTTGTTTGTAATACCCTTCTTCCAGCTTTACATTTGTTTGTAAAGTCCTTCATTCAACGTCAATTTTGTTTGTAAAGTCTCTCATTTAACATTAATTTTGTTTGTAAAGTCGCTTATCTATCGTTAATTTTGTGAAGGTTCCTAGCTACTGTTGATTTTGGTTGTAAAAATCCTCGTCTATCATTAATTTTGTTTGTAAAGCCCTCTAAGTAGTATAAACTCTGTAAAGTCCCCCATTTATCGTTAATTTAGTTAGTGAAGTCCTTGTTATACAAGGATTGTTATCTTGGTGCAGGTGGCTGAAGAAACTAATGATTTCTAAATATTTTCAGCTGGAACGTTCAGTACACAGGTTCACAACATTCTACTCGTCACAGCACTCTGGTCGCAAACTAAACTGGCTTTACAACATGAGCAAGGGGGAGCTTGTAACTAATTGCTTTAAAAATAGGTATGTTATAATTTAATCTATCTGTGTGTGGTAGCAGCTTCGAATACTACCAACCCTTGCTTTGCTCGTGGGTGTCGTAAAAGACGACTAAGAGCCCTAGATTGACCCGGACCAACTCCATCTGGTACCATTTGGGTCAACGATTATATTCCCAAGGAGGGTTGACGTCAGGCAGGCGGCCGGTCATAAAAGTCATTGCCGAAACTTTTTGCAATATGTCAAAACAGATGACATATTGCGTCGACCCCAAGTAATTGGGATAAGAGCAAGATGATGATGATAATTTAATCTATCCATTACTTTAGGGATGTGTGGTGACGGAGCAAGAATACCATTCACCACCAACTATCATGCCTGTGAATGTCGTAGAAGACGACTAAGATACATATATGTTTATAACATCTGTCTTGTGACGGAGTAAGGAGAAAACTCACCCTCTCTCTTGTCCATGAGTGTCGTAAAATATGACTTAGGGATTAAAAACGCATACAACATCTATGTATGAGAAGGAAAACTCGAAATAGAATCCTATAGCAATACGTCTGACCAGCGTGGTATAGTAGGTTAATTTTTTCCTATTGTGGAAGAGGCGCAAGCCCAATAGTGGGACGCACATATATGAGCGGAGATGAGGATGATGTTTACCTTAGAAAACATATCAATTCAATGTAAGTCAATTTTTAACCTTAACGTTCACCATTCTTAGTATACTGTAGTCAATATTGTTCAGACGTAGTTTTTGCAGTTATATTCGAAAATAACTGCGACAGCTCACGTAATATAGGTACGTACCTTTTCATCTCGGCTCATATACGTCCCACTGCTGGGCCCGAGCCTTCTCCACAATAAGAGGGAAATTGACCTTATTATACCATGCTGGTCAGACAGGTTGGTTTAGAGTTTCCCTTCGCTAGCATAAATGTTATATGCGTATTATATCCCTTAGTCGTCTTTTACGACATTTGCGGGCAAGATAGGGAGTGTTGAATTGTATTCTCACGCCGCCGCCGTCAACAGATGGAATACATTCCCTTATGTACGTCTAATTTTACATACGACCCATAAGTAGAAATGGACGTTGTCAGGTTTCCCAAGGACCTGATCTCCATTCTCCTGATCATCTGGTTTGTAGGACAACTATGTGAAAAAAAAAAAATATTATAGGTTTGTTTCCTATGCGAAACAGTTCTTGTATAATTTTGAAATGAATATTTCGAATCTGTATCTTATTAGTGTCCGTATTTTTAAAGCATACCCTGCATTAAGAAAATAATGCTTCTGTTGCGGAGAACTTTACAAATATGTTATTTAACGGATACAAATTACATTAAGAACAATAATATTTGGATCGCATATTGTCCTGCGCGGATCTTTCGGCAACTCAACAATTTATTCCATATTGAGAAATTTTTATTTAAAAAAAATATTAAAATGTCCATGTGGTGACGGAGTAGGAATACAATTCACCAATCCCTGTCTTGCCAGTGATCTCGTAAGAGACGACTAAGGGATATAATATTCATATAACATTTATGCAAGAGAAGGAAATCACGAAATAAAACCCTATACCAACATGTCTGACCAGCATGGTATAGTAAAGTCAATTTCCCTTTTATTCGAAATGAGGTTCAAGCCCATCAGTGGGACTTGTATGAGCTGAGACGAAGATTAAAAAGTATAATGTATTTTTTTTTCCAGATATACATTACAAGCGAGTACGTTCCAAATGGCTGTGCTTCTACAATACAATGATAACATATCGTGGACAGTACGCCAGTTGGAACAGCACACCGGAATCAAAGGCGACTTCCTAGTGCAGGTAATATTTTATTTTATTTACATATCTATTTATTTCTAGTGTTTACGCGAGCATTACACATCTATACCAATAAATAAAATTGGAGTGTCTGTTTGTAATGTCAAAATAATAGGCTTTTTTCATGCTCACACGGTTATTTGAACGACACCTATGCCTAAAATACAGATTAAAAAATTTTTGTCTGTCTGTCTGTTTGTTTCGGGTAATCTTCAAAACGGCTGGACCGATTTCAAAAATTCTTTCACCAATGGAAAGCTATAATATCAGGGAGTAACCTAAGCTATATTTTATCCCGGTATTCCCACGGGAACGGGAACTACGCGGGTAAAACGACTAAAACCGAAGCAAAGCGAGGGCGGGTTGCTAGTTGTAAATAAAACTATTTTACGGATTTTATCGCGTTTGTATTTGATATTGACCGCGAAAGTGTTCGAAACGTCGGGTAACCACGATATCTATCATCATCTCAGCCCATATACGTCTCATTGTTCAGCTTGGGCCTTCTCGACTATGGGAGGGAAATTGATGTATACCATGCTGGTCAAACGGGTTGGCATAGGGTTTTGTTTCAAGTTTTCCCTCTCTTGCATAGATGTTATATGCATATTATATCCCTTAATCGCCTTTTACATCACCCACGGGCAAGAGAGAGAGGGGTGTTAAACTGTGTTCTTACTCCGTCATCATACGGAAAATCTATTGGCAACGTTTAATTTATTTATTTTGTTCGCAGGTGCTACAAATACTTCTTAAAGCGAAGCTTTTAGTGTGCCAGGACGATGAATCTGAACTATCCGAGTCGTCAGTTGTAGAACTATACTTAGGATATAAGAAGTGAGTACATTTGTATAAATACTTATTTTTCTAGACGAAAAATCATTGCCATTCCTGGGATTTGAACTCACATCTATTGAAATTGCCTTCCAATTGTGTTACAATTTAGACCAGCGTGGGCTTATGGACGATGTTTAAATTATCATTTTAGCTCATAAACGTCCCACTGTTAGGGCAGAGCCCCCTCTAAAATAGGAGGGAAATTGACTTACTATTCCACACTATTCAGACGTGTTAGAATAGGTTTTTATTTCTAACTCTTTTGTGATTGCGACTTCGTCCGCCTGGTATAGATACTTTGGGCTAACGCTAACTTTAACCTAAGACTGTTTACGTAGAAGGTGTTTCAAGATCGAAGGTCATTCTTCATTTTTGCTCCGCTTCTGTTGGTCTTAGCGTGATGATATATATAGCCTATAACCTTCCTCGATAAATGGGCTATCTAACACTGAAAGAATTTTTTCAAATCGGACCAGTAATTCCTGAGATTAGCACGTTCAAATAAACACACTCTTCAGCTTTATATATTAGTATAGATTTTCCTTCTCTATACCAATAAATAAAATTGGAGTGTCTGTTTGTAATGTCAAAATAATAGGCTTTTTTCATGTTCACACAGTTATTTGCACGACACCTATGCCTAAAATAGCAATTAAAAATTTTTTGTCTGTCTGTCTGTCTGTTTGTTTGTTCCGGGTAATCTTCAAAACGGCTAGACCGATTTCAAAAATTCTTTCACCAATGGAAAGCTATAATATCAGGGCGTAAACTGGGCTATATTTTATCCCGGTATTCCCACGGGAACGGCAACTACGCGGGTAAAACGACTATAACCTATAAGCGAAGCGAAGCGAGGGCGGGTTGCTAGTCTTGCATAAATGTTATATGCATATTTAATCCCTTAGGCGTCTTTTATGACACCCACGGGTACGATAATGGGTGGTGAATGGTATTCTTACTCCGTCAGCATATAGATATAATGTTTGTTAGAACTTTCTTTAAGTTGAACCAATTTTGATGATTCTTTTGTTATTTGCGAGCTGGTGCTGCCGATGTGGTCCTATTTCAAACTTGATTAAGATCTGTGGGCCTACTCTTAAAATCAATTCTAATTTCGAATCCGATTCGATTCCAATCTCACCAAACTTATATTTGGTACTCTTGAACAAAATCGAGAATGAATTTTTTCCGTTCGTCGTTGTTATTTTCACCAAATGTGCCATGTTTTTTTACTTTAAATTAATAACGTTATCGAATTCGATCACCACAAAGACGCTTTCGTGAAATTGTGCAACATTAACGATTTTAAACTACGTCAAAATCACGTCGGGAGTAGCAAATATTTGACTTAATCGACGAGAGTAGAATTCATTTAGTTTAGAAACGTTCCACCTAATTTGATTCCAATCGGGCGCTAGTTTCGCTTTAAAGAGTACCAAATTTGCTCAAATTCGAGCTGCGATTGGATTTAGGATTGGAATCGAGATTCAAGAGTAGGACACCAGTGTGCCTTCGGTGCGAATTCGGTGGATTTTTTAAACTAAATAAATTCGACTCGATTCGTCTCGACTCCGATTTAATCGACGACGATTAAATCAAATATTTGCTATTCCCGACGTGATTTTGACGTAGTTTAAAATCGTTAATGTTTCACAATTTCAAAAAAGCGTTTGTTGAATTGAAAAACGTCTTTGTAGTGATCGATTAATTTAAAGTAATAAAATACTAATAATACTAAGTAATAAAATACTAATAGTAATTTGGTGAATATAACAACGGCAAACGCGAAGAATTAATTCTCGATTTTGTTTAAGAGTACCAAATATTGTGGTGTATTTTTGTTATCAATTTTTGTTTTCCTTTTTAAGAAAGTAGAATAATAGATATTTTGTTTTAAAAAGTTTAAGTAACATTTAATTAGTTGTGGTTACCTGTAACTGAAAGAGCACAAAACATGATCCATGTGATTTTTTTTCTTTTCTACATTGTATGCTAGTGTATTTTTCGTTGGTAATCCTAAAATAAATAAATAAATATAAGTTTGGTGAGATTGGAATTGAATCGTATTTGAAATTAGAATTGATTTCAAGGGTAGGCCCACTGACCAGTAATCTTTTAGTTACCCTCAATAATGGTTTATTGGTTCACTACATTGATTTGAACTATTTTTTTTTGTGTTATTGTAATATTTAATACTCAAATCGTTTTTTATTTTTAATTTCAGTAAGAAACTACGTGTTAATATTAATATACCCTTGAAGACGGAGCTGAAGGTGGAACAGGAGGCTACACATAAACACATCGAGGAGGACAGGAAGATGCTCATACAGGTATACCTATCACTAAATATTTACGTGATTGCTTAGATTATTAGACGGAATGATGGGGAGGAATGTTATTTTGACCCTAAAGGTTAACCTGCTGGTAGATAGGAATCGGTTTCCCTAATCCCAACCACATTTATCATTATCATGTCAGCCCATATATGTCCCACTGCTGGGCTAGTGCCTACCCCATAGTAAGAGGGCTATTAACCTACTATACCACGTTGGCCAAACGTGTTGGTACAGGGTTTTATTGCAAGTTTTCCTTCTCTTGCATAGATGTTATATGCTTATTATATCCCTTAGTCGTCTTTTACCCATGAGAGGGGGTAGTGAATTGTATTACTACTCCGTCAGCACATGGTTCTCGTATAAATAACAAATCTCTCATCTGTGTGGTGACAGAGTAAGTATATAACATTTTACACAAGCTGTATTTTAATGTACCTCAGAGATCGACTAGGTTCAACCCACCAATAGGTATTCCATTATTGTCCTCTAATTATAGGCAGAATTCATATATTGTGCGAGCGAGCAAAGATTTTAACAAATTATGTAAAGGGAGCGAGGTGGCACGGAGACAGCTAAATCTTAACTTTTTTAATAGTTAATTTTCATTGTTTTTCCTTTTTCTGTCATACTCTGTGTTATTGTTCATTAAGATATTACAAATTGTTATCGGACTTACTGTAGGTGTGTACCACTGCTATCCGTGAAAACCTGTTATTGCCTTTATGATTCTTACTCTAGTTCTCATTACTATTTTGTACAGCTGTTGGTTTTCCAAGTACTAAATAAATAAATAAATAATACACTACCCCTTCTCTTACTTGAGGACTATCAACAGAAGTGAAAACTTAAAGATATGAAACAGTTTTTAGGGTTTCGTACCCAAAGGGTAAAAACGGGAACCTATTACTAAGATTTCGGTGTCTGTCCGTCCATCAGTCTGTCACTAGGCTATATCTCATGAACCGCGAGAGCTAGTTGAAATTTTCACAAATTATGTATTTCTGTTGCTCCTATAACAACAAATACTAAAAACAAAACAAAATAAAATAAATATTTAATTCTCCCATACAGCAAACGTGATTTTTAGAGATAATGGTACGGAACCCTACGTGCGCGACTCCGACTCGCACTTAGCCGGTTTCTTATTTTTTTGATATTCAAATGAATTGTTTGATATTAAATTTAAGTTTGTAAATATTTTTTTTACACATCCAGATCGGTCCAACCGTTAGGTGACAAACACAGCAGAATTATATTTAATAAAATATGTATTTTTCGCAGGCTGCTATTGTGAGGATAATGAAGACCCGTAAAACTCTCAAACATCAACACCTGGTCGTCGAAGTATTGAACCAGCTCTCATCAAGATTCAAGCCAAGAGTTCCAGTCATCAAGGTAATGTGTTACTTTGGCGCTTTAGAACTGATAACTCGCCAAGGGAGCCGCCGAAGACTAGAAAAACTCATTTACTTTCTTTATTAGCTGAAAAAGATCAAAACTGATCATCACTCTGCTCTCATCCTAATTACGTGGTCGAATCAATATGTTCTTTTATTTCATAACTAGTCTTAGTCTGATATGTAAGCTATATTATTGTGTAGTTTCATCAAAATCTATTCAGTACTTTTTGCGTGAAAGATCAAAAAATATCTTCACATTCTCACAAACTTTCACTTTCTAATATTAGTAAGGATTTAAGAAGCTTTAATTATCCCAATTCGTCCAATAGTCCACTCTCTATTTACATGGTTAGACGTATTATTACGCGTATCATTCAGCGATCAGCATACGAACTGATTAAAAATTAAAAACAAACTAATAGGATGGCTGCTGACATTTTTCTTTTAAACAGCACCCTGCACTAAGAAGCTAATTCTTGTGTTACGGGGGACTTTACAAACATAATTAACAGACACAAATTACTAGAGATGAAACGGATATCCGGTAACTATCCGGTATCCGGCCTTCTTTTCACTATCCGGCCGGATGCCTGATAGTGATTCAGTATCCGGCCGGATTTCGGATAGCAAAATGAAAAAAAAAATCATTGTTACACAAGACAAATCATACCATAATAGGTTATGGACAACTTTTATTTTTATTCAATACTCAAAATTGACAACATATTGCCAAATCGGCAAAATATTGGCAATCAGATTATTTTGTTGATGATGACATTTCTTTTCAATCAAACATAAAACCACGACAAGTGAAATAACAATGATATAAACAAAAACAAACTGACACGCGCGAACACCTGAACGCCCACGATCGTCGCGATCCCCGCTGACGTGCGACAACACCCGAAAATTTTCGAAAGGGCCGAATATCCGGCGCTCCGGCTTCGCAACTTGTCGAATATCCGGTATCCGACCAAACCACTATTCGTTTCATCTCTACAAATTACATCCAGACTTGCGGACGGAACAACAATTTGCGGATTGCACAAAGTGTTGTCCTCTCCATTCGAACTCACGACACTGGCATAATAGGTCGGTTTCTTAACCACTATGCCATCTGTGCAGACGATTAAGAAAGGCACATTGTTTTCCTGACTTTACCTTATAGGTAGAGGTGCTGTACCTCCTTTTATGAGCCCTTAAAGGTTTCTGCGATTCTGACGTAGAAATGGTACTGTAGGCCGCCCTTCTGTCGCCTGGAACGGGCTTTTTTTTAGAGTTTATGACTTGGTTACTAAGACCTTTAAGCCATCCTTGAAAGTGTTGGTCCAGGGGTGTCCAGACTAAAAAAGAGCGTGCGTACAAAGTACGTATGTCAGAAGTGAAACATTTTCGGTCCCCACGTGTTTGTTGGTGTAAAATTAATTTATCAAGGAGAGGAAAATATTCACACAAAATTTTTTTTTTGGGGATTGGTTGTGGTCACCGCGCTCCTCGCACCGCTCCGTCCGGGGCGACAGAGGGGCGTAAGCAGGCACACCCGCAACCCACCCACGTGCACGTCGCCTTCATCGTTGGGCCGACCATCGGAGCAGGGTTACTTGTCATCAGTGGTCGGCCCGACGGAATACCCCCTATTTGGGGTACCCTCCCATCGACCGTCGATCACTATTAAGAATGCATCAACTAGCAACACATTTGCTTTATGTTAAAGCTTTCTAATATGCAGGCGCAAACACATACTAACATAAACACGTAGAACGCTCGGAGCTGGAGCAAGATATAGATATATTGACTGTCCCATTACACAGGAGCATACATATGGACAATGTTTAGTAGACGATAGTGGGGATGCTAATGTATTCTATCTCATTCTTTCGCCGGCTCAATCCTATACATTTACGTGTTTGTCTCTATGGACTCGCTTTTTCGTTTCATCGAGTTTGAAACCTTGTTGAATAATAAATCTTGTCACTAATTTAACCAATACACCATTAGTTCTTGTTTTTAATGTCCTTTTATTGTTTTGTTAACAGAAATGTATCGACATACTTATAGAGAAGGAGTACTTAGAGCGCACCGAGGGCGAGAAGGATACGTATAGCTACTTAGCGTGATCGCCACATCGCCTAATTATGTAATAAATGATATATCAACAATAACATTGTGTACAATGGACATTTTATTTAATCTACCCTCACTTATTTATTATTTATCTCCATTTAATTACTATCTACCCCCACTTTTAAGGGTGCCGTAACCAAGGATAAAAACGGGACCCTATGACTAAGGCTTCGCTGTCTGTTCATCAGTCTGTCTGTCACCAGGCTGTATTTCAAGAACTGAGATAGCTAAATAGATGAAATTTTCACAGATTATGTATTTCTGTTGCCGCTATAACAACAAATACTAAAAACAAAATGAAATAAATATTTAAGAGGGCTCCCATACAATAAACGCGATTTGTTTGGCTTTTTTGCTCGTTATAAATAATGGTACGTAACACTTTGTGCGCAACTCCGACCCGCACTTAGCCGCTTTTTTATTATCTACCCCCAATTAGTTTATTATCTATCCTTAGTTATTTATTTCTTTTTTGTGTGGATTAGATTTTTATAAGTAACACTTCTTTGGATGCAATTAAAGTGGACATGGCATTTTTTTTAGGTGTGGTGATGGAGTAAGAATACAATTCACCACTCCCTGTCTTGCCCATGGGTGTCGTAAAAGACGACTAAGGGACATAATATGCATATAACATATATGCAAGATAAGAAAAACTCGAAATAAAACCCTATAGCAACATGATTGACCAGCATGGTATAATAAGGTCAATTATCCTTCTATCATGGAGGAGAGTCTAACCCAGCAGTGGGACGTACGTGTCGAGATAATGATGATTTATTATCCAACAATACACATTTATTATCTACCCCAAATTATTTTAGTATCTACCCGCAGTAATGAATTTCTTTTTTGAGTGGATAAGATTTTTTTAACTGGTGGACTAGCATTTTTTGTCAATAGGTTACCTAAAAGACCATTTAGAGATATAATCAGTGTTTGACCAGCGTAGTAATTTTTCTGCTATTTTGTAAGAGGTTCAAGCCTAGCAATGTAATAGTTATGAGCTGAGATGATGAAGGTATACCTGAATTCTTCCGAATGGCATGTGTTATGATGGAAGTTATCCTTATAAAAATACTACCAGCCAAATGCATACTGTCGTGAGTCACGTGAATTATCGCATTGGCGACAATGGTTTTTTGTTATGAAAAAGACAACACCTTGCAGTAAGGAAATAAAACTTGTATTTCGGAGGACTTCACAAATATATATTTGTATTTAACGGATACAAATTACACCCAAATTCAGGACAACAATTTGTGGATCGAACAAATTGTTGTTCTGCATGGGCATCGGACCCATATCACTGGTATTGTAGGTTGGTATCTTAATCACTACGCCATCTGTGCAGTGAACTAATGGTATTAGAACTAGGAATGATGACTATTCAGGATTTTTTTACATTTTAAGGCTCGTATCCGACCTTAAATTAAAAGTGAAATGTATGTCATCGTCACCCTGTTCCTATCTTAATTACTCGGGGTCGAACCAATATTGTTACGATCTTGAAAATATTTTACATATTACTAGCTGACATAACAGACGTTGTTCCGTTCAAATAAAATAAAAGGAATTCTCCTTGAAATCGACTGTAGCGCCACCTACCAGGACCAATTTGATGTGACGGTAGTTTCAAATATGTTTGGCTGCGACCTATATAAACAAGGCAAATGAGTGCGTGTAACTTTTACTCGAGGCAATTAACTAACTCAAGGAAGACAGCTAAGGGATTATAATTATGCATATAACATTTACGAAAGAGAAGGAAACCTCGAAATTCCAACACGTTTGGACAGCGTGGTATAGATCAATTTCTCTCCCATTATGAAGGAGGCTCGTATTCAACGATGGGACTTATATGAGCTGTGATGATGATGATGAACATTTTTTATAGAAGTACAGCCATTAGAGATCTGGTGATGAGGTTAGTGGGGAAAGATCTCCATGTGGTGACGGAGTAAGAATACAATTTACCACTATCTTGGCCGTGGATGTCGTAAAAGACTAGTAAGGGATACACATACAATATAGCAAGAGAAGAAAAACTCGAAATGAAACCCTATTCCAACCTATCTCAACAGCATGGCATAGTAAGGTCAATTTCCCAATATTGTGGAGGTTCGAGCATAACAGTGGGAGGTATATAAAGTCTATACGAGGAAAAGAAAGAAGAAAAAATAAACGATAGTTCAAAAAAAACTAATAAAATATGCTTTAAAGAAAATCCACCTAAAAAGCGTGCGGTGCATGTTGTCAATAGTTATAAATATTTTATTGACAGATATGAGTAGAAGGATTATCATTTTGATAATATCTTAAAAAGCACCCCACGTTTTTTTACAATAAATATATTTTTTCCTTATTTACACTATTCTTAATTCAAATGATTAGAAAATTATTTTAAATTTTTTAGGTGGATTTTCTTTAAAGGCGTATTTTTTTAGTTTTTTTGTACTATAATTTATTTTTCATTTTTTAGTTGAATTTTCGCTAATCCTTATTATTCTAGTAAGGATAACGGGCCAAACTGTTTAAAATATTGAATTGTCATCGGTCCTTAATAGGTATGCCAAATTTCGAGTTAATCCGACGTTTTGAACGGGGTCAAAATCATGTTCAAAGATTCCGTTACATACTAACATACAAAAGCGTATTAAAAAGAAAAAAGTTTATTATTTTCTCGTTAAATCTAATAAAAATACAAACAAAGAAAAACTGTCTTGCACAAAATAATCAAATTTTAACGAGGAACAGAAAATACTATTGATTCAGCTAAATATTTTTCATTGCTGTCTATAGCCTGACGGCTATCTAAAACTAAATGATTTTTATTCAATTCGACCGAGTAATTCTTGAGATCAATGCATTCAAACAAATAAACATATCAAGTTTACAACTTTAGTACTTATAGATGTTTTTATCAGCGATTAAATATGTGGAATTCAAACGTCAGAGATATATCAGTTTATTGGTAGCATACCACTAATTATAGGAGTTTCTTATCGTTCTATGCTCATAACATAATCTTTGTTATAAAGATAATATTCAGTTCAACAATTATACGCGTGAAGTGGAGCGATAAGTTTGTGTAATCGCCTCGTTCTGCATGTAAACAAAACTTATGTAACATATTATTCGCTGTATAACCCACCCTATAGCACGTCGCCGTCGTCGTTGGGCCGACCACCGGTGCAGATTTCCTTGACTTTAGTGGTTAATTAATATACCTAGATTGTTATCTATTACTCCGTCAGCCCCCTGTGTCGAGGACTGACGGTATCGGAAAAGGTAACTCGCTGGGCTAGTCACGGACGTGAATGAGCTCGGTCGGTCGCTGGTCGGCGCAATGGTGAAGGGGAACGAATACGGTGACAGCTTTCGTCACCTTTGGGGAAACAGATGGCGTGCGTAAAGAAGACGGCCCGTCCAAAAAATGAAAGCTGCTCTATTTACAAAAAGTAGTTTTATTTACAATGTGTAATACTCGCGTAAACGTCAGAAATCATGACATTATTTACATTCGAGATTTTATTTCTTACGGAATGTTTACAAACATAATATGCTTTTACAATCAACCCGTATATTGTTTTATCGCAAACGAGGCAACAATTTATAGTCTCATAAAACAACTATTATGTAAATAGATAATATTTTCAGTAATTGTTAAACATTGATTGCGAACAGTCGCGTCGATATTATTCAATTAAAAATTGTATTTTGTTCGTGAAAAAAAAACATGTTGAAAAATCCAAATTATGTCTACGGTTCCAGAAATTTGGAAATACGTGCGAATATAAATTTTGGTGACTTTTTCTTGGATAAAATGTGGACTCATCGAAATAAAATAGCCATGGTAAGATACTGTTTTGCATAATTTAGACAAAAATAGCAGTAATTTTCGAAGCAGAAAACATTTAAGTAAAATGATATCCGAAAATCTGAAAATTTGTAATGATATCCGTGTGATAATGAAGTCAGAAATAAAAATACAGTTTACTAACCTATTTCTCACCCGTGGGTTTTGTAAAAGTCAACTAAGGGATGTTATATTCGGATTACATCTATGCAAGAGAAGGAAATCTCGAAATAAAACCCAATCGTTTCTATCTCGGCTCATAACGTTTCACTGTTGAGCATGTGCCTTGTAAATCCTTTGTTTCGAATTTTGCTTTTGTTCTATTCATGTAAACGTATTATATCCATTAGTCGTCTTTTACGACACTCACGGGTAAGATAGGGGGGTGGTGAATTGTATTCGTATTCCGTCACCACACGGTATAGCATAGTAGGTCAATTGCCCTTCCCTTGATAACAGAAAGAAAATTAGAAACTAAACTATTTACTACCGGTCAGAGTGGTATCATCATGACGACCAACATGTGGATATATTTGCAGATAAATTTTCCAAATTTAAAATTACCGTACTCAGACTGTTACGAAAACTGTACTGGAAGTAATTGAATATATCGATAAAAAAAAAAATCTTATGTGCGTGTACATGTGCGACGTAGTGTTAATTATTTTTTCAATTTAGTTAGTTATTTCTTTTCTCCCCATATTTCCACTTTAATTTTTTCCTTTTTTTCCTTACCATGTTACCCTTTTTTTTTCTCATTATATTAATTAGCTATAAGTAATGAAATAATGTACATACCTTTTTATTGTGCATGATGTGGCACCTTTAAAAATTGTGCAACTTAGTTTAATTTTTCATAATAATATTTATTAAGTTTGTATTTTTAGTTGTAGCAATTTTTGGTTGTCCAAATAAATAAATAAATCATCATAATCTTCATCGCAGCTACCATACGTCCCGTGTCGGGCTTGAGTCTGCTATACAATGGTAGGGAATTTGTCCTACTATACCATGCTGGTCAGACATGTTGGTATTTTTTTTATGGGTGGGCTATGGTAAGCGCACACGGGGTCCATTCCATTTGGGGTGACGGAAGGACGGCGCGCGGGCCCATCACCCACCCGTACCCACGTCGCCTTCGTCGTTGGGCAGACCACCGGAGCAGGGTGACTTGACATCAGTGGAGATATGTTGGTATAGGGTTTTATTTCGAGTTTTTCTTCTCTTGCACAGATGTTATATGCATATATATGTGCGTATCCCTTAGTCGTCTTTTACGACGTCCACGGGTCCAAGATGTGTGTTTTATCTGTTGTAATAGGTTTTTATTTTCATCTCTTGAATAGATGTTATATGCATATTTATTGCCTTAGTCGTGTTTTAAGATGCTACGGAGAAGATATGGGGTGGTAAATTATATTTTTACTCCGTCACCACACGGAAAATATCCAATAGGGTATGTTAATTGGCTAATAAATGGAAGAATACATAATTTATAAGACAAATTATAATATTTCTTTTTTTTTATTACAAACGGTGGCAAACGAGGAAACAGTACACCTGATGGTAAGTGAAGCTGCCGCTCATAGACCTTTGCTAGGCCACTGTCTACCGTGAAGAAAGTGAAGGGAGTGTGAATGCGTGCAATGAGGTTTGGTGAAACTAAAGGCATTATCAAAACCCACCAAACATAAACATCTTCAGAAAGTTAGGCTGCCGGCTCTCTTGCTCACCGAACGAAGTGCAGTAAATTGCTACTACTCAGAAGTCGATTTTCTACGAAAGTGTGGTATCTACTACCCCGGACAGACTGGCCCGCAGCTGTAGACAGCAAACTGTCAACAGTGTGGTCCTACCAATGTACAATCTACAAAAGTTTCGCAGCTAATATTGACGTATTTTATTTTCATAGCTTTCATACATCATTCTCTTAATTATTTCATGATTAATTAACTTGTAAAGAAAGATTATTATAGTAACAGGATCACACTGCCACAGAAAATCGTATTATAGTAGCAATTTGTTATTATACTTCATTTGGTGATATCCAACTCAATTTTCAGAGGCTGTATTGGTTTTCTCTCCCTTCATTTTCTTCACAGAAGGCAGCGGCCTAGCCTCGTCTATGAGCGGCAGTATCACAATCAGGTGTGCTGTTTGTTCGTTTGCCAACCGAAGCTGCAATCTGAGCCGACTTGTCATTGCAGACTGTCATTGGAGCGGTGATCGGTAGAGTTAAGAAATTCATGACTCTACTTTCAATAGGAGGACATACTATTAGGTCGAATTTACATTACGAAATTAGAGGTATTCATGATGAAATTACTTTCATGAAACTGGTTGCTGTAGTCTTGAAACTTGTTTCGTTAAAATATTAATGTCGTGAAATTAACAGTATTGCTGTGATCATGGCTCCATCGACATCGAAGCTTTATTTCGCAGTGCAAAGCCTTGTCGTACAGATGATAATATATAAAATAAAAAAAAAGGTTGGCTCGAAAGAAAAGACGTTGGTGGATTCGAGGATGTGGTCTTTCACTGTTTTCATCTGCATGACTTCCATAATTACTTTGTAGGCCGCTTCTCGGGCATCTCGATTTTTGTATTGGGGGTGTTTTGGATCCCAAAGACATTCGTTTCGCTGATATTCATTTATGAATTGTATATTTTTATCGGCTGGCCAACGTTGGTGCGCCATTTTTGACGCGTATAACTTTAAAAACATACGTCCACTCCACGCAGGCACTTTCGCGATGCTAGTTTCACATCATGTTTACACGGTGAAATTAGTTGCATGACATTAGTTTTATCAAAAAATCGCGCGGGACACGAAACTATTTAGTGTTATGAAATTAATGCATGCATAGTGAAACTTGATGTTTACACGTGAAATTGTTTATGAAACTAGTGTCGTGAAACTAATTTTAAGCCACTAATTTCATAATGTAAATTCGGCTTTACGATTCGGTTTTTAATGTAAGTACATCTGCCGTAACAGATGTACTTATGTCCGATAACTAAATGTAAAAGGTAGTTAATAAAGATAACGTTTACAAAGTATTTTGATATGATAATTATGAGATATTAGATGTTATAAGTTTGATTATTTTATGATTTCAAAGGTCAATAGAAATAAATAAAATATGCCTATATTTGTGTTCAGAGAGTATTTGATATGTTATGTTATTTTAACCGACTCCAAAAAAAGGAGGAGGTTCTTAATTCGGAGGTTTTTAATGATTTCTGATGTTTAGGAGTATTACAGATTGTAAATAAAACTACTTTACGAATTTAATCGCATTTGTATTTAATTTATGATTGCCCGACGTTTCGAACACTTTATTCATGGTCTCGGGCGGACTAAGATGACTGACGTCCAACACCGTTCTTCTTGTACTGGCAATAAATTTGTACTAAAAATGTGGCCCTAAATTTTAATAACTGATTTCTGTAGCGGGTAGATAATTATAAATATGTGTAATAAAGATGACTGACGTGATGAAGATGACGTGAGACATCTTAGTCCACCCGTGACCATGAACGTTATAAAGTGTTCAACACGATTTTTTTATTGCCAACTGTGGCAAATGAGCAAGTAGCATACCTGATGGTAAATGATACTGCCGTACATGGACCTTTATAATACCAGGGGCACAGCCAGACCGTTGCCTACTGCGAAGAAAATACTCTTCTTAAAGCTCGTTTAAAGAAGGTATGCATGTCATAGCGCTCGGGAAACACAGTAGCAGGTAGTTCATTCTAGAGCTTGCACGTACGTGGGAGAAATGAATGTTACGTAATCATAAATCAAATACAAATACGATAAAATCCGTACAGTAGTTTTATTTAAAATCGGTTGTAGTTTTTTAATTTTTTTTTACGTTAGCAACTTCAAAAATTTCGACTGGGTAGATTTTTATGATTTTTTTTTATTTGAAAGTTGGTGCTTTTCGTGTGGTCCCATTTAGTCCAGTTCTGACAATGACATCTATGAGAAAACAGTTGAATAAATATATGAAGGCGAAAAAGTGGTGACGGAGTAAGATTACAATTCACCACTCCCTCTTTGTATGTCGTAAAAGACGATTAAGGGATACAATAACGCATATAACATCTATGCAAGAAAATAATACTCGAAATAAAACCCTACATGTTTGATCAGCGCGGTACGTTAGGTTATTTGCTGTCTTATTGTGGAGAAGGCTCAAGCCCAAGAGTTGGCTTATGTGGGCTGAGATGATGATATCTTGGCTATCATCATCATATTATCCCATAAACGTCTCACTGTTGGGCTCGAGCCTCCTCCTCTTGAATATAGGTGTCGCTAAAGACAAGGGATATAATATACATATAAAATTTAGGCAAGAGAAAAACTTGAAATAAACCTCTTTATCAACATGTTTGATCGAGCGGTATAGTGGAACAATTTCTCTCCTATGATGGAGTAGGACCGAGCCCAACAATTTTTTTTTAATTTATTTATGACAACACTCTGCACTAAGGAATTAATCCTTGTATTGCGGGGGACTTTACAAACATAATTAACGGACACACGTTACATACAGACTCAGAACAACCATTTGTAGATCGCACAAAGTGTTGTCCCGCGTGGTTTCGAACCCGTCGGGGGTTCGACTGGCGCTGTAGGTCGCTATCTTAACCACTACGCCATCTGTGCAGTCACTGGGGCCTTATGGGCAACAATGGGCTTTATGTGGGCTTCAAGAGTGGTAGGACCAGACTGTCGACAGTTATCTGTCTACAGCCGCGGGCCGGTCCGTCCGGGGTAGTACCACACTCTCGCAGAAAATCGACGTCTGAGTAGTAGCAATTTGTTACTGCGCTTCGTTCGGTGAGCGAAAGAGCTGGAAGCCCAACTCTCTGAGGGCGTCTGCATGTGGAGGGTTTTGGTGGTGCCCTTGGCATCACCGAGCTTCAATGCACGCATTCACACTCCCTTCTCTTTCTTCGCGGTAGGCAGCGGCCTTGTAAAGGTCCATGAGCGGCAGCAACACTTACCATCAGGCGTAGGTACTGTTTGCTCGTTTGCCACCGTTTGCAATAAAAAAAAAGATGAAAAAATGAAGAAAAATATATTGTTTAATATGATTTTTACTGTTCCGATGTATTAATTATTTTTCAGCATTCCCGGAGTACAGTTCTGCGATCATGAATTAAAACTTAATAATATTCTCAGTAGTCACTGAGTAAAAATAGATTTCATCATCTGATATTCTCGCCATGGGTGCCTTAAAACATTACTAAAGGATGTAATATACATACAATATCTATGTAAGAGAAATTTGGTAGTGCGAACGAGTGTAACATTATGTTAAATAGTTTGCAAGTCACTTGTGGGGTAGTATACTATACGGACCTTATAGCAACTCGAGAAATTTCCGTGCGTTCATACGTTTCTGGCATACCTACTGTAGCAATCAATCTTAACGCTCACATATAATCCCCATTAAGCTCTTCCGTATCCGTGGTGCCGTACTGCTGCGCTATCGTAGCTGTACACCTTTTTACTTATTGGCTGACTAGTCATTTTGTTTTCCTGTCTCCCGCTTTGCCTAGGAGGGAAGTGGAATCTATCTTTTCAACTCCTCCTCTTTAATCTTTTCTAATTAAATTTGTTGCGGGTCCCAAGACAATTAAAATCACATCCCGGGACTGCCTGAGGGTCAAACCTCGGTATTATTTATGGACACCATTGTGGATCCTGGCTTACAGGAGTTACAATGGTGGGAATGTGTGGATTAGTCCCATTAAAAAAAAAAGTTGTTTGTCTACAGCCGCGGGCCGGTCCGTCCGGGGTAGTACCACATTGAGCAAAAAATCGACGTCCGAGTAGTAGCAATTTGTTACTGCGGTTCGGTGAGCGAGAGAGCCGAAAGCCCAACTTTATGAGGGTTTTTGCGTGTTGTGGGTTTTATTCATGCCTTTAGTATCACCGAACCTTCACGCATTCACACTCCCTTAACTTTCTTCGCGGTTGGCAGCGGCCTTGTAAAGCTCCATGAGCGGCAGCAACACTTACCATCGGGTGTAATGTTTGCTCGTTTGCAACTGTTTGCGATAAAAAAAAACTTAAAATGAAACCGTACATCAATGCGTCTGACCAGCGTGATACAGTATTTAATTTTTGGAGGAGGCTCGAGCCCAGCAGTGGGACGTAATAACTATGACGTAGCGATTTGAGATGATATTCAATTTATAAACCGTATTAGACCGAAGGAATTTTACAAATAGTTATAAACTGTATTAGACTAAAGATATTTATAGAAATAGATACGAAAAATATCCGTAATTTTACTCTATTTATCAATTTACAAACAGTATTTTACTGAAGTAATGTATATATATAGTTACAAAAAATATCTGTAGGAGGCAGCAGCACAGGTGATAGTGATACTGCTCATCTCTGAAATACCAGAGACACAGCTAGGTCGTTGCCTATCGTTAAGAAAATGCTCTTTTTAAACCTCGTTTAAAGAAGGACATGTCATAGCTCTCGGGAAACATTGCAGCAGGTAATTCATTCTAGAGCCTGCACGTACGTGGGAGAAATGAGCACTAGAAACGTACAGTTGAAGAGCATTTCCAGGTGAAATGGATGAACCCTGCTGCGGTATCGAATGGTACGTTGGTAAAAGGGTGACGGTGGTACGAAGTCAAATAGATCTTCAAAGCACTCCACATGATAGAACTCTTCGGGTGACCGGACTGGGGATTTTAGTCCGTCACCTGCAGAGAGGCTGACTGCGCGACGGCGACCGACGTCCCGGGACAGGGACGTCGAGAGGTGAGGGTACCCGAAAGGGTATTCCATCGTGCCGACCACTGACGACAAGTCACCCTGCTCCGGTGGTCGGCCCAACGACGAAGGTGACGTAGGTACGTGTGGGCTATGGGCCCGCGCAACGTCTTTTCGTCGTCCTGGACGGAATGGATCGCGTGTGCACTTACCCACCGATAAAAAAAATGATAGAACTCTTATTTTCAGATTAATGGAGCCACAGATGAAAGATTGACTTACGGAGACATAGCACAGCAATCAATGAACTTCGCTATCTCCCTCACTCGTATGGGAGTTAAAAAGGGAGATGTTATCGGTATATTTACGGAGAACAGGAGTGAATTTTGGGGTGCGATTTCAGGGGTGGCATGCTCAGGAGCTGTACTGACGACTTTCAACCCTGCTTACGTCAAAGGTATAACAGACGAGATTATACTGTAAAATACATTTTGATTTAGGGGTTGTGCTGTGCAAGGTGTAAAATGTGACCATAAGTATTTGGAATACTGCAGCATAATGATGATGATTTATCTGTGTGGTATTTATTATATGAGTAAGAATACGACGAATAAGACGACTAAGGGATATAAATAAAACCCTATACCAAACCATCTGACCAGCATGGTATAATAGGTTAATATCCTTCCTGTTGGGAACGAGATTCAAGCCCAGAGTAGTATTTGTATGAGCTGAGACCAGAAGAATTGTAATGACATTGATATTTTTTATATTTGTTTTAAATAAAACCAATATTCGGCATTTTCGAATTATTTGATTTTTTCGAAGTATTTGATTTTTGATTGCCCGACGTTTCGAACACTTCGTCTGCTTGTGACCATGAATTCTGAAAGGTTCATGGCTTCTGTCGCTAAATTTCTCTTTCTAACTTTCTTTCAATTAGATTCCGGAGGTGAAATAATAAAAAATAATAAGAATAATACCTAATTTTAGTTTTAATCTTATTATAAGTGAACTGTATTATTAAATTTGTATGAAAAACCTATAAACACATTCTAATAATGTTAGTTAGATTGAACCACTGAGGCTGGGTTCAGTTAGTAATTAATTAAAAAATATCAGGTTGACCGAGCTTCGCTCGGAATATTTTTGTAGAATTTATTTAGATATATATTAATAAAAAATAAAAATTAAATAAAAAATTACAAAAAGAGAATAATAATAACACCGAGATTCGAACCGACGCTGTTTGGATGCTACAAAACTCAAAATTAAAGCCGGCCGTCTCCCAACTGAGCTACCGTAACTCTTGACATTTTTAACGAAATTTGAATTCATATTCTTTTAAAATTTAATGTCATTTATTGTTATGCTAAAAACACCGACAAAAGACCATTTTCTATAAATAAAACCTAGCTAGATCGATTTTTTGGACCCGAATCCTCTAGTAGGTATGCCAAGTTTCAACAAAATCGTTGGAGCCGTTTCCGAGATCCTGAATATATATATATACAAGAATTGCTCGTTTAAAGATATAAGAATCTAGCGTAACATTAATTCGCTCGTATCTCTCAATGTTATTAGTTCTAGATAACCTTTGCAGAAAGTAGAACATCTTCATGAAATGGAGGTAATACTATGTAGAATAATGAAAAGTAATTGGTTTGTTATACTCGTATTGTTAACAATAAATAATTAAGCATAAGAACAAGAACATTGCGATTATTTCAACACATTCACTATGATAATAACATCTAAGCGCGACTACTTTTACGAATTTTATCGCGTTTGTATTTGATTTATGATTGCCCGACGTTTCGAACATTTTACAGCATCATGGTCACGAACGAACTAAGATGTCTAACGTCCAAACAAGTCAACGTTATTACAGATTTTTATAATTATCTACCTGCTACAGAAAATTAGTTATTAAGTTTTCACCCACATTTTTGGTACAAATTTATTGTCAGTACAAGAAGAAAATGACTCTATATTAAAAAATATATATTGTTTATGATTAATAATTATTCAATATAAAATTTGTAATAATTATTATTACAATTTGTTAATTTAAACCTAACAAATCTATTATACTACCACCAGATCGGAACGCGGCCACACTGAGAAAGATCCGTAAAAATCGCTCGCGTAAACGTTAAAAATCATTATCTATGAGCGAGATAGGAAACTGGAAGTATCATGTGGTGTTCTTGTATTATATTCAATATCTTAGTGCTGTGTGGTAGCGGCTTCGAATACTACCAACCCTTGCTCTGCTCGTGGGTGTCTTAAAAGACGACTAAGAGCCCTAGATTGACCCGGACCAACTCCATCTGGTACCATTTGGTTCAACGATTACATTCCCAAGGAGGGTTGACGTCAGGCAGGCGGGCGGTCATAAAAGTCATTGCCGAAACTTTTTGCAATATGTCAAAACAGATGACATATTGCGTCGACCCCAAGTAATTGGGATAAGAGCAAGATGATGATGATGATCTTAGTGTTTTAACGTGTTATATTAAATAATTTTGATGGCATTTTATGTAATATATAGTGGCAAAACTGCTGAGGTGTAGTGAATATGATATAAAACTGCTATACATACCTTTTTGTTTCCACCAAAATTCTCAGAAGATACCCCTAACAGGGGCCATTACACTGTTGGAAGCGACACTTTGACTTACTGACGGACCATTACTGACATGAAGAAATTGATAATTTGAAAAGAAAATTATTACTCGACACTGGCAAAAATGGCTTGTATTAATAGCTAATTGCCAAGACAAAAAAAGAAGAAGAAGAAGCGACAGGAAACCAATAAAACCCTACACCAACTTGTTTGACAGTCGTGATACAGTAGGTCAATTACCCTCCTATTATAGAAGACATTCAAGCCCTGCAGTGAGAAATATATGAGCTGAAATGATGACTAAAGAATAGATGATATATTTTTTTTGTTTCATCAATCTTATGGGTAGGTTAGTGTTTTAGATCATACTGCTTTGTCTTACGTAGCTTATAAATAATCTTCTCAACAAATTAACACTTCTTCATATTGAGAAGTTTAATAAGAGTCGTCGTCCGTCAATAAGTCAAGTCGTTAGCACTAATTGGGCGCTGAAAACCAAATTAAATGAGTTTTCTGGGAATTTCGGGTCAGAAAATACACGTAAACCACTCCTATAACACATGCACCACACTTCAGCACTTTAGATGTATTATATTACATAAAGTATCACCAAAATTATTCAATATAACACTATAAAACACTAAAAAAAATAATATAATTTAAGAATGTAACATGACATTGCCATATTCGCGCCGAAACTCGTAGATGTTAAAAGCTGAATAAGACAATTTTTTTAATCAAACACAAACGCAATGAAATCCGTAAAATGGTTTTATTTACAATGTGTAAATACTCGCTTAAACATCGGCAATAATTAAATAATTTTGATTATATTTTCAGGTGAATTAATTCACGTTTTGGAAATTTCGAAGCCTTCCATAATCATTTGCTCACCAATGGTATACAAGAACCACGGCAATATTTTAAAAACACTACCATTCCTCAAAAAGATAATATTATTTGGTGATGAAAGGCAACCTGATGTGATAATGTATAATGATTTAACATTGGAAAGGAATAACATGATTAAAAATGTGAAGTATGAGGAATTTCAATCAGTAGAAGTCCAAGGACAGACTGATACCCTGTTTATTCTATATTCTTCTGGGACTACGGGATTACCGAAAGGGGTTATGTTAACACATTTGAACGTTATCTGCAGTTGTTGCTTGTGAGTTTTTAATTTAATATTATTGAAGTGAAACTTCTTTATCGGCGTTGGAAAAAAAAATACTGTCACATTTTTCGGTTACGCGTCACATTTTTTCGTTAAGCGCCATCTTTTTCTCGTCCCCGCCACGGTCGATAAAGTGATAAAGGGATAAGGGGATAAAGGGATAAGGGCCAAAGAGACAAAGGAACAACGGGACAAAAGGACAAAGGATAAAGAAGTTTCACTTCTGCCATGCGTACTTTGTACACACGTTCATTTTTTATTACTAGCAACCCGCCCTGGCTGTGCTGCAGTTCCAACCGCTTTGGACTCCCACATATAAACACGATATGGCGTCACGACGTGACGCGTTATAAATCTACTCTTAAGATATGACCTCGCGTTCGAGTCGGCGTCGAGTTCGAGTCGATGCCTTCTGGCCGGTGCTGATGGAGTGGTTGGAGCGGACGCACGGGATGCTTTCCTTCTGACTGGTGCAGATGCTGACGGAACATGGTTGCTTCGCCAAGTACCTGCACAAGATCGTCAGGAGGAAGAACACACCGTCCTGCCACTACTGCAATTGTGACGAGGACACGGCACAGCACACGCTCGAGGTGTGTGCCGCGTGGGCGGAGGAGCGCCGAGAACTCGTCGCGATCATCGGTGCCGACCTGACTCTGTCGACCATCGCCAGGGAGATGTTCGACAGCGTCAGAAACTGGAACGCGGTCGCCGCTTTCTGTGAGGCCGTCATCTCACGGAAGGAGGCGGCGGATCGTGCGTGAGAGGAGTTCCTCCTCGGTGACACGTTCCATCACCGGCGACGCGGGCAGCGCAGGCGCGAGTACCTGCGCCTGATGCCGCCCTAGCCGAGACCGCCGGTGACCGGACCGGGGATTTCAGTCCGTCACCCGCAAACGGCGCAACGGTGACCGACATCCCGGGACAGGGACGTCGATAGGTGAGGGTACCCGAAAGGGTATTCCGTCGGGCTGACCACTGATGACAAGTCACCCTGCTCCGGTGGTCCGGGCCCGCGCGCCGTCCTTTCGTCGCTACGGACGGAATGGACCGCTTTTCATGACTTTATATGTTTGTATCCCTTGGTTATCTCTTACGATCAACTATGTAAATTTGTACGTAACAATGTAACTTTACCTTTTTGTGTGGTGACTGAGTAAGAATACAATTCGCCATTCCCTATCTTGCCCGTGGATGTCGTAAAAGACAACTATGGGATACAATTTGCAAATAACATCTGTGCAAGAGAAAGAAAACTTGAAATGAAACCATATACCAACATGTCTGACCAGCATGTCATAGTAGATCAAATTCCCTCCCATTGTGGTGGAGGCCCAGGCCCAACAGTGGGACGTATATGGGTTTAAATGGTAATGACGATGTTCGCGCCAATACCGTGACGAGCGATCTTCGTCAAAATCTGCCTAAATTCGTCGATCGTCGTGCTTCTGAGCCTCCCCCCGCCATTTTGACATTATTATCGTGAAGGACCTATCTCGTGACGTACGCCTCACCGTTTCTCAGCGTAAGCATCGAAAGGGTTCCACGTATCGCCACGTACCCGCGCGTGCGCAAGTGTATATACCGTTATAGGGCTCACATATTTAAGGACAATAAATTCAGTGCCCGCGTTCGCCCCAACTTACTATACCAGCTCGTCGGAAACACCTTCAGCACAGTAGATCATCAGCTCCGCAGACACAGGACAAGCGAGGTAAGTTCTCCAATTACTTCCCGCCGCTTCCCTGACACACCCTCATTTTGTGGTCGGTCTTACTTGTGGGATTGGCTTCCCACTGGTCCTCCGAGATCACCCACGTCGATATATTTCTGGCGTAAACCGTACAGTCCACTACGCCACAACATATCAGATGATGTAAAAGAAAAAGTGAATTGTTTTCTTAAGCAATAAAATCTTATTTATACCAGGCCACCAGCTCAAAATCCTAAAGAGATGCTTTTAACTATAACTCCGTGGTACCACGTGATGGGATTGGTTGGTACATTGACTGGGCTGGTGATCGGCAGAACTGCTGTATACCTCGCCAAATTTGAAGTAGAATTGTATTTGAAGACTATTGAAAAGTATAAGGTAAGATTATATTTTATTTTGGCTTGTGACCTATACCAACTCGTCTGACCCGCGTGGTATAGTAGGTCAATATCTCTCCTATTATGGAGGAGGCTCGAGCCCAACAGTGGCCCTTTTCTTCTGTAAAAAGAGGAGGATCGTGGGTCTTACTGTGGGTACCACTCCCTGAAGAAGAAGAAAACAAAGATTATTGAATTGAACTGGAGTTAAGAAGATCGCCTAAATTAGGGATTATTGTATTTCGGAGATGACCAAATATTGTAGCGATTTAGAAAATTGATTTCATCATCGCAGTCCATATAAGGCTCATTCCCCATTCTTGGACTCGAGCCTTCACAGCAATGGGAGGGAAAGAAAAAAGAATAGCAAAGGTTCATGAACGCCAATATAGATTACCATCAGGTGTGCTGTTTGCTCGTTTGTCACTAAAAGCAATAAAAAACTACGCTGGTCAGACGCTTTGGTACGCGACTACCTGCGCATCATGGCACCTCAGCCGAGGCCGCGGGTGACGTGACCGGGGAGTTAGTCCGTCACCCGCTGAGAGGCCGACCGCGTGAGGAAAGATCGACGTCCTCCCCGGTGGGAGGACGTCGGTCGACGGGAGGATACCCCAAATAGGAGGTATTCCGTCGTGCCGACCACTGATGACAAGTAACCCTGCTCCGGTGGTCGGCCCAACGACAAAGGCAACGTGGTGTTCGGGTGGATTGCGGGTATGCGTGCTTACGCCCCTCTGTCGCCCCGGACGGAGTGGTGCGAGGAGCGCGCCGACCGCAACCCATCCCAAAAAAAAAAGAGACGCTTTGGTACAGGGATTTGTAGTTCTCGTTCTCTTGAACAGATGCTACACATTGTATGCTTTAATAATATTTTATGATATACAATCTCAAGATAAGAACTGTTGATAATCAACAGTCCGTACTTTGCTACCATCATCATCATTATCGCAGCCCACATACGTCCCACTGTTGGGCTCGGGCCTCCTCCACAATGGAAGGAAATTTGACCTACTATACCATGCTGGCCAGACATGTTGGTATAGGGTTTTATTTCGAATTTTCCTTCTCTTGCACAGATGTTATGTGCATTTTATATCCCATAGTCGTCTTGTACGACATCCACGGGCAAGATAGGGAGTGGTGAATTGTATTCTTACTCCGCCACCACAGGGGAAACTCGGTCATCAAACAGAGACTTAATTCTGACTTGACATCAAACAGAGACTTAATTGAGACTTGTATTTAATTATAGTTTGGTGTTTTTTTTTTACAGATTACTCAATTAGTAGTAGTTCCACCTATCTTGGTTGCACTCTGCAAGTATCCAATTAAATACGATGTTAGTTCTGTCACAATAATATATAGCGGGGCTGCTCCTCTGCATAAAGATACTGCTGATGCTGCACGAAAGAAGTAAGACCTGATAGACCTTTTGTATTTCAAAGAACGAGATAGAGCTTATTTTGTCTCTTTAATCGTTTTGTTTATATATCTTACTAGCAGACCCGGCCACGCGTTGCTGTGACTAATGCTTTTATTATATTACATTTTATTAAACTATTTAAGTGGAACTGTAGGACAACATCTGTCATGGAGGTAGTCATATTTTTTACAAATGGTATCTATGTAAAAAAGCAAGTTAAAATCGTATATGACACGTTTGTAGGTTTGACATAGCAGCGCCATCTATTAATAAGTTACTCAATTCAGTCAACAGATATCGCCATCTGTTAAAATCGTTTGGAGTTAACAGATAATTGTGAATGCCAAATAATAGACAAATAATTTACAATAAAATAATATTGCGACTATAAATTAAGATGCAAGCTATCCTATCTTTCAAGTTGGATCAAACTGCACACGGTGTGCAAATTTGATTAAAATCGGTTAAGTAGTTTAGGAGTCTATCGCGGACAAACAACGTGATACGTAATTTATATATATTAAGATTATAATTTTTTATATACCATTCTAAGTCAGTCAGCCTTAAAGATTTCAAGGCATACTGGAAAATGTGTCAGTGTGGTGATGGAGTAAGAATACAAATCACCACTCCCTATTTTGCCCGTGGATGTCGTATAAGACGACTAAGGGAAATAATATGCATATAACATCTATGCAAGACAAGACAATACTCGATATAAAACCCTATATCTGTCAGCCATAAAGATTTCGTCTGACTAGCGTGGTATAGTTGGTCAATTTGCCTTCTATTGTGGTGTAGGTCCAAGTCCAACATGATGAGATAAATGAACGGAACTTAAACGAATAAACATTTCGCTGGTTTGCGAGAATGTCAACGCAAATAAAAATAATCATCATCATCTCAGCTCACACACGTCCCACTGTTGGGCTCAAGTCTCCTCCACAATGGAAGGGTAATGGACCCACTATACCACGCTGGTCAGACGTGTAGGTATAGGGTTTTATTTCGAGTTTTTCTTCTCTTGCATAGGTGTTAAATGCGTTTTATATCCCTTAGTCGTCTCGTACGATCACCCACGGGTAAGATAGGGGGTGGTGAATTAAAATAAAAATTAAATGATTTATTGAGGGTGTGACTGTATTGATTAAAGGAAAATTTCTCTATTCACGATAAAATATCAAGGATTTTAAATATCAAGGATCAATTGGCTTACAATATTCAATTTGACATCATTTTGAATTACGTCGATATAATCACTATCCATCGATTTATTCCCCGAGGGGGGGACGTCGGTCGATGGGAGGGTACCCCAATTAGGGGTATTCCGTCGGGCCGACCACTGACGACAAGTTAACGCTGCTCCAGTGGTCGGCCCAACGACGAAGGCGACGTGGTTTTTGGGTGGGTCGCGGGAGTTGCGTGCTTAAGCCCCTCTGTCGCCCCGGACGGAGTGGTGCGGAGGCGCGCCGACCGCGACCCACCCACAAAAAAAAAAAAAAATCCTTCGATTTATTTCTGAACTTATAAAACTAAAAATAAATATAATAACTTTCTTGTTGTTATTATAGGTTTCCGAACGTTAAATCAGTGGCTCAAGGCTATGGAGCCACAGAGGTAACTCTGGCAGTAATACGACACATTCATGAAGATGGTACTGCCAAAACGGGAAGTGTTGGAAAGATCGTTTTAAGCACTGTGATAAAGGTAAATGTATTTCCATCCGTCCATCAGTCTACAGACGTCCACTGCTGGACATAGGCCTCCCCACAAGAATGCCACTTAATTTTTAAATGGTATAATACCATAATCGCCACACTTGGTAGACGGGTTGGCGATCGCAGTAGGTGTAATAAGTTTTCCCAGGAGATAGCTGCTGCCCATTCTCCTGGTGAGGCTCTCAGCCGATTTTTACGACTCCCACGGGCAAGCAATAAAATGCATTTTGTCTCATTATTCTTAGAGGATAAACGATTTTTTTTTATATCTGTGACAGAGATTTTGGTGTGACTTTTGTTTCTTTGTAGCACTTTTAGGTTTGGTTATCTACAAATGAGTGATTTTTATTTTTTTTAAACATGTGTCTATAGATGTTGCTATCTATTTTCTCTATAAAACTTTTTAGTTTGGTTATCTACAAAAGGATGATTTTTTTAACTACTATATCGATAGATACTGGTATCTCTCTTTTCCATAAAGAACTTTTTAGTATGATTATCTACAAAAGTCTGATTTTTATTTTTTATAAACTACCCATATCGATACATGTTGCTATTTCTATTTTCTTTATAAGTTTAGTTATCTACAATAGCGTGATTTTTTGAACTAATAGGTAGTTCAAAAAATCATAGATGATAGATGTTACTATCTCTATTTTCTCTATAGCATTTTTAGTTTGCTTGTCTACAATAACGTGTTTTTAAATTTTTTTGGACTACCTATTTTGATAAATATTATCTATTTTCTATATGGCACGTTTTTAGTTTGGTTATCAACAAAAGCGTGTTTTATTTTTAACTACCAAAATCCACCAAATCCACCGATGTTGTTATTTCTATTTTCTATAAAGCACTTCCTCTGGTTATCTAAAAACACATTTTCTTAATTATATCTGTTACTATTTTAATATTCATTGACATTATTTAAAGTATTAGTTTCGACTTATTTCAGGTTGTCGATTTAAATAGTCGTGAACCTCTAGGACCAAATAAACCTGGAGAAATTTGCGTTAAAGGTGAAATGCTTATGAAAGGTTACGTGGGCAAAGATAATAATGACTACTTCGATGATGAAGGATTTTACAAGACCGGTGATGTAGGTTATTATGATGATGATGGACAATTCTACATCGTTGATAGATTAAAGGAATTGATAAAATACAAAGGTTATCAGGTAAGCATAATATCCCAAAACAATAACTTAACCTTAGAATAATAACGTATAGAAGGATAGTACCAGTACTTCGAACGTTCGAAACTTAAATCTAAAAATACTAATGGCGCGCAGATGATTACACATATACGCACACCATTATACAAATTATGAAATTAAATTTTGTTTTTATTAACATAAATCGTCGAAATACTTTTAAAATTAATGTTAAAAACCTTTTTAAGTTTTTCAAATGTGTTGTGACACCATTTGAATGCACAAACCGTCATAATTACCTATTTATTTTTTAAGAGTTGTGTACGTACGTGCAGTACAATGACTTGTACATTACGCAACGGTTCCGGCGTAAGCTCCATTAGGCTCCAATTGAAATGCCTCACTTTTTGTGCGCGAACTTACCTTCTATACGTTATTATACTAAGAACTTAACGAAAAAAAAAAAGATATAGGCTTAATGTAAATTACAAGATACCTATTTTTTTTTGATAGGCTATAGTTGGGACTCACCCCGCCCAATCCTTCCGGAATGACGCATGAGCAGCATGCAACCCCATAACTTACCGTATTGCCTCCCTATCACCATTGGGCTGATAACTGGTACCGATTCAGGCATCCGTGGCAGGTCCGGCGGGTTACCCTTTTGGGCATCGTCCCATTCAACGCCGCGGCAACATGACAGTGTTGTCGGCCCATCGTCCTCACCCGGTCGGTCTTTCTGCGGGTGGCCGACTAATCCCCGGTCCGTCGCATGTAATTGGCGCCTGCGCCGCCCAATGCGACGGCGGCGGAGCGTGTTGTGGTGGAAGAATTCCTCCCGGACCGCCGCCTCTTTCTGCGATACAACTGACTCGCAAAAGGCGGCGACCGCGTCCCAGTTTCTGACGCTGTCGAGCATCGTTCTGCCTCAGATCGACAGCGATAATTGTGACGAGTTCACGGCGCTGCATATCCGTAGGAATTTGCTCATCATAAATAAAACATCTATGTTTTTTAATTTGTAAAATAAGTATTTTAATATATCTATTAAATTATGAGAAAATTATAAAAATAAGTATTTCTACTGATTTAAAGGTACCACCGGCTGAACTAGAAGCTGTTCTTCTTCAAAATCCAAGCATCAAAGATGTAGGAGTCATAGGCGTTGAAGATAAAACAGCTGGAGAAGTACCACTAGCATTTGTAGTCATTCAACCTGGAAAACAAATCACTGAAAAGGAAATACAAGACTTCGTTGCTGAAAGAGTAAGAGAAACGCCGATATTTTGAAGTAACACTTCTTTAGCCACAGTTTGAGCTTGGTGTTAAGATTTTTATGACGTAGACGTTACAGTTTCGTTGTCATAATAATAAGTACAGTAAAACCCATTTAAGACGATTTCGCAGGGACTCGACCAAAAACGCGTCTTAGGCGGGAAAGCGTATTATGCGGGAAAGAGAAAAACGTGCCATTATTATTTATTATATTCTATTATTATTTTGAATACCTACGTATTGAATTTAACATTCAAAAATTACCTAAATGAAATGTTGTTTATTTTCTTTATTTAATATACTTACTACTAGATACATTTTTAAACATTATCGTCTCCGCTTGATTCTAAGAAGTTACATAGCGTCTTAAATCATTAACTGCTGATAATGCCTGGGCGTGTGACAAAATCGGAGTTGACTCAGCTTCTTCTTGGTCATTATCACTTAGGGTCGCTCGACAGTCGTCACTTCGTCAGTCACTGGCTGCTGACGCAAGAGGTAATATGTGTATTTGAGTGGCACGTGTTGGCGTATTAAACGGGATGACGATCATATTAAGCGTTAAGAAATGTATGAAAACATGTCTCAAGTTGCTGGGACCGATACAAAATGGCGTATTATGCGGGAAATCGTATTAAACGGGTTCTACTGTATATGTATTTTATTGCAACGTAATGCTATTGCGTTGCAATAAAATTCATTCATGTGGTAACGGAGTCAGAATAGAATTAACTACTCTTTTTATTGCCCGTGGATATCGTATGAGACGTTTAAAGGACATGTACAAAAAGTGAAAACCTGTAATAAAAGTCCATGCCAACCCGTCTGACCAGCGTCGCATAGCATAGGTCGTCGGTCGTCGTGTCCAGCAATGGAGCGTACATGAGGAGATATGATTATGTGAGCCATCCTGACAAACATCTGCCGGCGATTCTTCGTACACCTTACTTCAAAGCTACACGAACCGTCAACGAAACCAGTTCGTAAGATAGCGAAGCTGCTGTGACTGGCGGCCATTTTTATTTTGTAATCCATATGATAGGATAATGCCAAAATCGCCACGCTTGACAGGTGGGTTGGCCATCGCGATGTAGAAAAATAATCGATTTAAAAAAAAATCGTTTATTAATCGATTATTTTTTTTGTAATAATCGATTTTTACAATCGATTATCAAAACAATAAAATCGATTATTGATCCATTTTTTATTATTCGAAATTAATCGATTATTCACGGCAAGATTTCCTAAAAAAAAGGTCATCGCGATTGTTTCATAGTACCTATATTAGAAAAAAAAAGCTCACATTTCCTAAAAAAAAAAAAAGAGAAAAATCGATTATTTATTTTAAAACAATCGATTATTTTAAAATCGATTTATTTTAAAAAACAAATTATCGATTATTTAAAATCGATTATTTTCCCTCCAGGTCACATCCTTAGCTGTAATACGTTTGCCAGGAGAGGGCTGCTGCCTGTTCTTCTGGCGAACCCTTAGCCAATTTTTACAACTCCCACGGGCATGCAACACCTGCATTCTTATGCCGTGCCACACGGGGAATGATATTTTAAGATGATCTAACGCTATTGTTTTTTTTTAATAATAGTTATCAAATCCCAAACATCTAAGAGGTGGAGTACGCTTTGTAAGCCAAATACCGAAATCACCCAGCGGTAAACTGCTTAGAAAAGAATTGAAGAAAATGTTGACGTCTGTAAAGAGTCATTTATAAGAGTATTCGATGTAGTTTTTTTAAGGAGGGTCTTTGAAATTTTGACCTTCTTTGTTGTGTGATTGTAAAGTGCTGGGATTAAGGTGCTGTGTTGGGTAGACTGACAACTGTATCTAGTGTTGCCAACCATACTTTATAATAAAGGATCCTACTTTATTTTTGATCACCTTATATTTTTGCATACCAATAAAGTATGTGAAAATGCTTGCATGGACGATGGATACGATTTATAATTACTGAACGAAATATTAGATGTCAGATGTGATGTGAATTAGACTTTATATCTGCTAAAAGCACACAAAAATACGTTTATAAGACATAAAAAAAAAATATAAATATATTTTTCTTACAAACACTTTATGTTTCTCCTATCCAAATCATTTTATTTTTTTCTTTGTCAAAACAAGTTGGTAACCCTAGCTGTATCTTGCTTGCCCTCGACTATTTGAGCAGTAACATATACGCTGTTCTCGCTTCTATAATTTTGTATAAAGTAATGAATGAAAAATACATTGTATGATATTCAAAAGTGATTGATGAATAATTAATACGTTTCCCTGTTACACAAAAGTTGGAACTCCTGACAAGTTTTTTTGTTATTTTATTATTTAAAAGGCCACATTTTCAATACTTTTTTAGCACTTGTGAACACGATTTCGATTAGATCGAGAGATTAGATTCCATATTTTTTAAATGTACACGGTTCTTATGATGTGAAGTTGACAGAATTTTGCAGATATTTAATAATATCCTTTTATTTTGTGGGATCATAAGAATCCTTTAAGGGATGCTAGCAAATAACATCGTTGTAAAAGAAGAAATAGTGATTGATCGATTTTACACCGAATGCGAAAGCTTTTGTGTTTCAAAGTGGATTTTATGTAAGACATAAATATAAGGAAGACGATTATTTATTACGATTAATTATTCCTGAATACACATTATTATAACGTATATTCTTTTTATTAGTATTTGCGTAATTTACAATTAATAACTATGCTAATCTGACGTGTAGTGATGGAGTAAGACCATAATTCAACGATCTTGTCTGTGACTGTCGTAAAAGACGACTAAGGGATATTATATGCATATTACATCTGTACAAGAGAAGGTAATCTCGAAATAAACCCTATACCAACACGTCTATTTAACATTGTGTAGTATGTCAATTTCCCCCCCACTGCAGAGGAAGCGCAAGCCTATCAGTGCGATATAAGTACAAGAGACGAGAGATGATGCAAAGAAGATGGAGAGCACGATGTTGTTTCATTCATCTATTCATCAGCCTGTAGACATCCTTTTTTATCTTTTATAAAGGCTTTGTTGACTGCGTCACCTTGTAAATTAGCAAAATATATTACAAAATTCAACAAAATAAAAAGAGGCATAAAAATTAGTTGAAAGTCAAGTACTTTCCAGGTCTAATTTTGCCCCGCGGCGCGGGTGAATTAGTCCGTCACCCGCCGAGAGGCCGATCACGGGAGGAAAGACCGACGTTCTCCCCGAGGGGGGGACGTCGGTCGATGGAAGGGTACTCCTCAAGGGATATTCCGTCGGGCCGACCACTGACGTCAAGACACCCTGCTCTGGTGGTCGGTCCAACGACGAAGGCGACGTGTCACGGGTGGGTTACGGGTGTGCGTGCTTACGCCCCTCTGTCGCTCCGGACGGAGTGGAGCGAGGAGCGCGCCGACCGTAAAAAAAAGGAGAAGGTCTAATTCTGCCAATTTGAATAAAACGATAGTTTCATCAGACTTTGGGTTGGAGAACACATTATTACAAAATCCTATATCAAATATTTTGTCTCTTGAGTAGTGTCTTTTGTATCCTTTAGATTCTGGTTGAGAGCCCTCAGCGCTCCCCCAAAGTTCGGGTTAAGCTGTTAAACAACAGTTATAATAGTCACACAAAAAAAAACAAAATGTACCCTTTAAATATATATCTTATAATATTTTAGATTTTCGTTGTATATCTATTTAAATAATAAAATGTTCAATTAGCCCTTTATATCGTCCACTTGTTATTTAGATACCTATATATGTCGTTGTAATTAATAAATAAAACAGCTGTGTGGTAGCGGCTTCGAATACTACCAACCCTTGCTTTGCTCGTGGGTGTCGTAAAAGACGACTAAGAGCCTTAGATTGACCCGGACCAACTCCATCTGGTACCATTTGGGTCAACGATTACACTCCCAAGGAGGGTTGACGTCAGGCAGGCGGCCGGTCATAAAAGTCATTGCCGAAACTTTTTGCAATATGTCAAAACAGATGACATATTGCGTCGACCCCAAGTAATTGGGATAAGAGCAAGATGATGATGATGATATGTCGTTGTAATTTAATTTTAAGTTTCTTATGTAAGTGAACCCTGTTTAGTTCTTATGAGAATAAATATCTTAAATCTTATAAATTAAGCGCCTAAATTATTTCATTGAGCAAGATCTGGTAGCAATATTAAAACGTTAATAACATAAGGCTGTGTAATTATCATCATCATCTAAGGCCGCATATGTCCACTATTTCACAGCTAGGCCTCGCCTTCCTCCATAACGGGCAAGAAGTCGGGCTGTCAGACACACATTTCTGGGTGGGCTATGGTCAGAACGCGCGCCTTCCATTCCGTCCGGGGTGATTATCATGTAACTATATGAAAGACTAGCAACTCGCCTTCGCTTCGGTTTTGGTCACCTTACCCGCGTAGTTCCCGTTCCCGTGGGAATATCGTGATAAAATATAACCTGTTACACTGTTAGGCCCTTTTCTGATTTGTCGGCGCGGCATCGGTGCGACATCAACACGTCGGTATGCTGAAAGCATACCGCGCCGCTTCTGCGTTCGCACATGTCTGCAAACATTTCTGCAGAGCCACTTGTGCCATCATGAAATAATGTCGTCATCGAGTTCGAGTGATGAAGATATTTTAGCTTATTACATTTATACTCGTTTACGTAAAAAAAATCTTTCTTGGCGTCATCCTTATATCGAAAATAATATTAACTGTCGTGTATTTGTTGCGGCTAAATAACTTGCTACTTTAGATCACGTCGTTTCCGTCACATCCTTTCTGAAATATTCAGTTAATTTATAGTTGTACAATTCGGGGTACTTTTCTATTTCCAGTACTAAGATAACATGACGTGAATATTCGCCATTTTGCAAGGGGTGAACGAGTCCAACTCGGTAAAAAGCAGAGAGGTTACTGGACATGCATGCACATACGTAAGCCAAATGTGTAACGCACCGCTGTCGCGCTTACCGCCCATTTTTTTTTTGCCTTTATAGCTGTTAGCCTTAGATGGCTTTAGCCCGGACTATGAGTGCGCGCTGATGGCTCTCAACCCGGCGAAGATCCCGTACTTTTGGAGCCAATTCGTTACAAACATACTTAAATACAAATCTTTCCTCTTTATAATATCTATATGAAAGAAAAGGGCTCGGGCCTCTAGCACAATGTGAAGAAAATTATACCGCGCTAGTCAGACGTAGAGGATTTTATGTCGAGTTTTCTTTCTCTCGCATGGATGTTATATGTATATTAGTCGTCCTTTACGATACCAACGAGCAAGATAAAGGGTTGTGAATTGTATTCTTATTGCGTCACCAACTCCGGAATAATAGAGTCGATTTAGTAGTTTAAAGCATTTCATCTTGTAATGAGCTGTGGAAGAATGAGAGCTGAATGATCAGTCCAGTTAGGCAAATATTCGGTCTATTTAGGTACTTAATAATAGGGGTTTAGATATGAAATTGACGTTTTAATGTACTAGTCATTTTGAATTAAAATTAAACCTGCATGGTGTCAAATATCAAAGTGAAACTGGTTTCAAACGAAAACTATAACATTCTAAATGTGCAGTTAGAAATTATACGTCATCCTCCGTACTCGCCAGACCTCGCCCTAACCGACTACCATTTTGCCGCGTATTGAACAATATGTAGCATGAAAAAAAAATTTCTGCTGAGGAAGCAGTACAAAATACCTTCACACAGTTTGTGGAGTCCAGGACACCAGAGTTCTATCGCAAAGGTTTAAATGATCTTCCAATTAGATGGCAGAAATGTATAGGCAACGAGAGTAAATACTTTGATTAAAGAAATCTGTTTGAACAAAAAAAAAATGGTTTTACTTTATCAGTACGAAACGGCAATTTCATACTTTATCCCCTATCCATCCATCCATCCATCCATCAGCCCACAGACGTCCACTGCTGGACATAGGCCTCCCCACCAGAATACCGCTCGGAACGGTCCTGCGCCACTTGCATCCAAGGGTTCCCTGCGACTTTGAGAATGTCGTCAGTCCACCTAGTGGGGAGTCGTTCTACGCTGCGCCGTTCGATTCGTGGTCGCCACTCAAGAACCTTTCTTCCCTTTTATCCCCTAATATTAACATAACTCTTTTTTGGTAACGGAGTAAGAATACAATTCACCACGCTCTATCTTGGCTGTGCTGTAAAAGACGACTAAATGATATAATATTCATATTATTTTTATACGAGAGAAGGAAGTCTAGAAACACAACCCTATGCCAATACGTCTGATCGGCGTGTATAGTAGGTCAATTTCCCTTCTACTTTGGAGGAGGCCCAAACCCAATAACCCAATGTATATAGGCCTACATTACGATTATGACTTGCATTATAAAAATACTCTGTGATAATATCTAAACTCTTGAGTTTTTTCAAATTTAACTTTAATATTCCAGTTAAAACCACACAGTAACACTCTTCACTAAATTTAAATGTAATAAAAAAGAAATTGCACAATCTTCATGAATTTAACATAAGCCAAGCAACAGCGTGGTGACAGAGTTGAAATACAATTCACCACCCGCTTGCCCGTGGATGTCGTAAAAGACCACTAAGGCATATTATATCTATAAATATCTATGAAAGAGAAGGCAACCTCGAAATTAAAACTTATACCAACCAGTCTGACCAGCGTGGTTTAGCCAATCTATCTCCCACTGAGAAGGCCCGAGCTCAACAGTGGGACTTATTGGGCTGTGATGATGTGTGTGTGTGTGATGAAGCAACAGTGAAAAGATTATTAAGCCAGAAACCCTTTTACCTAGTTTGTTATCTATCTATCCCTCTATCACCCCATAGACGCCCACTGGTGGATATAGGCTCATGAGAATGCCACTCAGTACGGTATTGTGTTATTTGCATCCAACAGTTCTCTGCGACTTTCAAGATGTCATCAGTCCACCTAGTAGGAGGTTAACCTACTAGGTGGTCCCCACTCGAGAACCCTTCTTCCCCAACGGTTGTCCATTCGATTAGCAATGTGATAATTCTTGGGGTTATGTCAGTTGCACCTGTTCTATGGAATGCCGTATTCCGGATTTATCACGTAGAGAAATACCAAGCATAGTCCTCTCCATAGCACGTTGAGCGACTTTGAGCCTTTTTGTGAGGCCAACATTTAGAAACCACGTTTAAGTGCCGCACATAATCTACCAAGTCATACTAACCATGTAAGATCGACTGTCTTTATTAGATTAATATGTAACATATTCGTCAACTTATCGGCGGCTGGTCGGCGCGGCGTCCGCCCTTTTATGGTTCACGCCGAATGTGCGTGGACCCAGCGCTACGTACCGGCACAAGCTTTACGCGGGGCTAGTCTGGTAGCCCGGTACAGCGCATTTTTCTCTTTTCATTTCATCATTTCACTCTTTTGATGATACAGAAGGCTATGGCGGTCAGGGCCATACGCGAATACTGTACGGTGGCGATGGAAGCAGCGTGGCTATTGGCCGGGATGCCCTCTTGGAATCTGGAGGCGGAGATGCTCGCCGGACTCTACCGGTGGGTGCCGTAGATTTGGGCGAGGGTCAGCTCCCCCTGTCGTGAACTGACGGTATCTGAAAGGGTAACTCGTCGGGCTGGTCACGGACGTGAATGAGTTCGGTCGGTCGGTGGTCGGTGCATTGGTGAAGGGGAAGGAATACAATGGGTTTTATCGTCACCTTTGACGGAACGGATGGGGTGCGAAAAGACAATTGCCCGCCCAAAAAAAGCAACAATTTAGCAGAAACCTATGAAGAAGACCTATGAGAAGTTATGTCATTCATTAAATATTTTAATAGTACCTAATAGTAAATCTATATTCATTACGACGACATATTCGAGAATTTATTTCTTACTAAATGATGTTTAAAACATAATACACTTTTTCTATCAACCCGTATTTTGTTCTATTACAAACGTGGCAACAAGTTAGTCTCATAAAACAACTATAATGTAAATAGATAATATTTTCAGAGTTTAGTTAGTTACTTGTTAAAGGTTCAATGCGAACGGTCACGTCGATATTAGTAATTTAAAAATTGTATCTTGTTCGTAAAAAAAAACATGTTGAAAAATCCAAATTATGTCTACGGTTCCAGAAATTTGGAAATACGTGCGAATATAAATTTTGGTGACTTTTTCTTGGATAAAATGTGGACTCATCAAAATAAAATAGCCATGGTAAGATACTGCTTTGCATAAATTAGACACGATAGCTGTATTTCTATTGTAATACCCTAGATATTTGCGAAGCAGAAAATATTCAAATAAAACGACAATTTGTAATGAATTTCGTGTGATAATGAAGTAAGAATACAGTTTACTAACCTATTTCTTTCCCGTGGGTGTCGTAAAAATCAATTAAGGGTTGTAATATGCGGATTATATCTATGCAATAGAAGGAAATCTCGAAATACCTCGAATTCCTTGACATTCGTAGCCGACCCAGCGGATGGACGATCCGTAGCGGGTCGAAGGGGGTACCCGAAGGGTACCGACCCTTTCAACGCCCTGACAACAAGATAGGGTTTTTTTAGTGGTGGGTCATGAGGCGGCGCGCAGCCCCATGACCCACCCGTGGCACATCGCCTTCGTCATTGGGCTGTCCACCGGTGCAGAGTGTGGTCTTCAGTGTTTGGCCCGACAGAATACCCCGATCGCGGGGTATCCTTTCCTCCCGACGTTTCCCCTCGTGGACGTCGGCCGCCAAACGTGCAGTCAGCCTCTCTGCGGGTGACGGACTAAATCCCCGGTCCAGTCACTCGCGGGCTCGGCTAGTGCGGCATCAGGTGCAGATATTCGCGCTTGCACCGCCCCAGTCGCCGGCGGCGGATCGTGTCGTCATGGAGGCGTTCCTCCCGCGCGCGACTGCGACTGCCTTGCAGAAGGCGGTGACGGCGTCCCAGTTCCTAATGCTGCCGAGCATCGCCCGATTGTGCCCTGTGATTGTGGTCCTGGACAAGACGGAAGCCCTCTTGTTCCAAGAGCACCGCATGAGCCCTCCCATCGGCGTCTCGATCACCGTCCATTCGGTTGAGATCAGTATCCGGGCCCATATGAGGTATTTGGACCAGGTGCTCGACGGGCAATGGTGGCTCCGGGAGCATTTCCGCAGGCTCGTCGGCGCGGCGTCCGCCCTATCGTGGCTTATGCCGAACGTGGACGGACCGAGCGCTACGTGTCGACGGCTGTACGCGGGGGTCATCTGGTTGATGGTCCTGTACGGCGCACCGGTGTGGGCGAGGTCCCTGACCGTCCGACTCAGGGTTCTTCTGTGGCGACCACAGAGGGCCATGGTGGTCAGGGCCATACGCGGATACCGTACGGTGGCGACGGAGGCAGCGTGCCTGTTGGCCGAGACCCTCCGTGGGACCTGCAGGCGGAAATGCTCGCCGGTTTGTATCGGCGGGTGTCGGGGGTGCGAGCGGAGGGCGGTGTGATCTCTCTGAGGGAGCTCACCGTCTAGCGCGTCGACGCCCGCCAAGACGTCATTGCTCGTTGGGCAGTCCGGCTGGAAGGGCCTCGGTTTGGGGAGCGGATCGTGGAGGCCTTCCGGCCGGTGCTGATACAGTGGTTGAAACGGCGGCACGGGGTGCTTTCTTTCCGACTGGTGCAGGTGTTGACGGGCATGGATGTTTTGCCAAATACCTGCACAAGGTCGTTAGGAGGGAGAGTACACCGTCCTGCTACCACTGCGATTGCGACGAGAACACAGTGCAGCATACGCTCAAGGTCTGTGCCGCTTGGGCACAGCAGCGTCGTGAACTCGTCGCAATCATCGGTGTCGACCTGACGCTGTCGAGCATCGCCCTGGCGATGGTGAACTTGGAGGCGGTCACAGCCTTCTGCGAGGCAGTAGTCTCGCGGAAGGAGGCGGCGGATGACTTGCGTGAGGAGCGCAGCCTCGATGAGGCGATCCGCCGCCGGCGACTGGGGCGGCGTAGGCGAATACCTGCGCCTCATGCCACCCTAGCCGAGGCCGTGGGTGACGTGACCGGGGAATTGGTCCGTCACCCGCTGAGAGGCCAACCGCGTGAGAAAAGACCGACGTCCTCCCCAAGGGGGGGACAAAAAAGCACAAGGATTATCTCATTAGTGTATGGTGACACTTTTTTAAAGAAAAAGTGCGCCGTCGCTCATGTCTGGCATCTGCCAGATATCTATGAGACGTCGAAATTATTTTGTATAAGTATATCCTCTTGAGACCTGGTAACCATATTATGGAACAAAATATAAATTGTTATCGAGCCCTAATTTTCGTAGAACACGAATTTCCATAGAGGACAGAGAAGAATATTTAGCTCAGCGATTGTTTTACTTTGTATCTAGATAGGTATATAATTTTTGTTGAATTTATTTTTCCTCTTTAATTCAATGGTGTTTGCATTAGCTTAACTAAAATATTCTTTATAGCAAATATATACTGCTGCGAATTTTGTTACCTTGGAATTTATCAAAGTTGTGTTTTCTTTTGAATAAATACGGGTTAATTACCTTACTTTTCGTCTATAAAATCTACCTACACTTAAATTACGACCGAATGTTCTAAAAACGAAAAAAATATTGTAATTCAATATTGAGCTCTATGTATTTCTTACGAAGCCGCAAAGCTTTGTTTCAGTGAAAATCTAGCAAATACATTTTCAACCTTATTATGAGTCTATGAAGATTCAGAACTCAACTGTGTACATTAGTTTGATCCATATTTCGGACATTCGGGCTTAAGGAAAGTGCTATTTTCTAAAATATACCTGACATTTTCAGGAGTCAGGAGGATATATGCACAAAAGAACAGATTACGACAGGAATTAATATGGCATAATGTATAAATAAAATATTTCGATTTTTTTCCAGAAACTGATGATTTTTATTCAATAATCATTTATTTTCATAAAATACAAGAATTAAAAATTCAAAAATATTTTATATTGTGATAACACAATTCTTGTTCAGTGATTTCTGTAAAAACATAGCGTGCTACTACGTATAGTACATGTATACTGTAGCATGGCGTTGCGTCGCCGCGGCCTATTTACGCCATGGCAACGATCAGGTTCACCTTCGCCTATAGATGTTTCATATCAAAAAAAGATCTACTGAGCACTCCCCATGAATGAACTCTTATTTTCAGATTAATGGAGCTACAGAGGAACAATTGACTTACGGAGATATAGCACAGCAATTAATGAACTTCGCTATCTCCCTCACTCGTATGGGTGTTAAAAAGGGAGAGGTTATCGGCATATTTACAGAGAACAGGAGCGAATTTTGGGGTGCGGTATCAGGGGTGGCATGCTCAGGAGCTGTGCTGACGACTTTTAACCCTGTTTACGTAAAAGGTACAACAGTTTTTTTTTGGTTTGGCGATGGACAGCGCCGTCCGTCCGGGGTGACGGAAAGGCAGACGCTGCCCCATAATCCACCGTATTGCCTCTCCTTCGCCGTGGCCAGCCCGGCAGGATACCATTTCGGATACCCTGGGACAAACGTACGACAGCTAAGATTTTTTGTATTATACTTCGATTTAGAGGTTGTGTTGTGTGAAATGTGACCATAAGTAGTTGGAATAAGAGCTGGATAAAGATGACGATTTTTCTGTGTGGTGACAGAGTATGAATACATTTCACCACTCTTTATCTTGTCCATGGATGTCGTAAAAGACGACTAAGGGATCATCATCATCATCTCAGCCCACAAAATAGCCACTCTTGAGCTCGGGCATCCTCCACAACGCTATGAAAATTGATTTACTATTCCGCGCTGGTCAAACGTGTTAGGTTGGGTTTTGTGTTGACTTTTCCTTCTTCTGCATAGATGTTATCTGCGTATCATATCCCTTGATTGTCTTTTACGACATCCACGGGTAAGATAGGGGGTGGTGAATCGTATTATTTCCCCGTCACCACATGGATTGGACTAAGGCACGGTATATGCATATAACATCTGTGCAAGTGAAAGAAAACTCGAAATAAAACACTTTTATTTATCACATTTTTATTGCTGATCGTGGCAAACGAACAAGTAGCCACACCTGATGGTAAGCAATACGGCCGCACATGGACCTTTGCAATACCGGGAACAGCTATAGCATACTGTGCAGAAAGTTCTCTTCTTAAACCTCGTTTAAAGAAGGATATGTCATAGCGTCCGGGAAACTACATTAGCAGGTACTTTATTCCAGAGCCTCCATGTACGTGGGAGAAATGATCGCTGGAAACGTATAGTTGAAGACCATAACGACCACAAACCTTATACCAACATGTCTGACCAGCACGGTTTACTAGGTCAGTTACCTTCATATTAGGGAGATGACTCGAGTCTAGCACGTGTATGAGGCGAGAGAAATTATAATGATATTATATTTTTGATAATCATCATCATCATCTTGCTCTTATCCCAATTACTTGGGGTCGACGCAATATGTCATCTGTTTTGACATATTGCAAAAAGCTTCGGCAATGACTTTTATGACCGGCCGCCTGCCTGACGTCAACCCTCCTTGGGAATGTAATCGTTGACCCAAATGGTACCAGATGGAGTTGGTCCGGGTCAATCTAGGGCTGTTAGTCGTCTTTTACGATACCCACGAGCAAAGCAAAGGTTGGTAGTATTCGAAGCCGCTACCACACAGCATATTTTTGATAATATTCACTTTAAATAAAACAATTTTCAAGAATTTTATCGCGTTTATTAATTCAAATTATTAAATTTCTATGATTTAGCGACAGAAGCTATCTTTTAAAGAAAGTAAGAAATGCTTTGATTATCACAGTCTCGGCACACAATCACAATAGCGACACTACTAAACACAGTTTATGCATGTATAAAATCAGTTGGCAATTGCATGTCGCGTGACCATGCCAATGAGGCGTACACTCAGTATAATGCTGCATTATGAGGGCACAACCAGTGGCGGCTGGTGGGTCCACAAAGTGGTGGTGCAGTTTACTTGTTCACTAAGCATTAAGATCAGAAATTACAATGGAACAAAAATTTATGAAAAAAATGCCTTTTTTTTATTACTTTCGAACTCATTACATTTTGTAGGTATACATGTGAAGAAACATGTGGTTTTATTTGCTTTTCACACTTCAAAAAATATTTATAAAAGAGTGCAAATCAAAAAATATTTTACTTTCAACTCTTTTATTAAATTTAACGAGGGCCTTGGCGGTCCCGCCAATTTTATATAAACTTTATTTTGAAAAGTTTTATCATGCTAGGCTCATTTACACTCATACCACACACGGTACACGAAGTATAGAATAAAACTAAGACCTAAATAAAAAAACAATTACTTAATGTAAACAAACAATATTTAACGCGTCACAGGATACATCGAAACTATATCTACTTACGTCGCCGCCGCCAGGCAAATTTCGTCGAAAGTCGAGTGCTCTCGGTAATGTTCGGTTCGCCCGTGCGCCCGATCAGATTCATTTTTCAGTATATTTCTATGAACTATCTTCTGTCTCACGCGCCAGGCGTTTTAACTCATAACTAATAAAAATTGTATTAGCAGTCCCCGTGCGCTTGCCTCAGCGCACGAGATTTTTTTTACAGGGAAAATAAATTTTAATAGTTTAGCAAAGCGTTTAAATTGTTTCGTCATAATTTGAAATTATATTTGTTATATGTTTTTATATGTTTAAATAATAAATATTAATATAGTCATTTAAAATATAAAGATGAACTAACATTGTAATTATTAAATCTTTTGAATTGGTGGTTCAGTGCACGAGCGCACTTAAGGTACAGCCGCCACTGGGCACAACACAGCGCTGTATTTTATTGTTAACCTCAAAATGTAAAGGCAAAATGTCAATAATAATGAAAAGTGAATAGCAATAGTCATATACATTATATCAAATGAAATTATAGTCAATTTACAGCATTTTATCTTTCTTTCTAATAATGTTAGTTCGATTGAGCAACTGAGGCCGGGTTTAATTGATAATTAAATAAAAACCGAACCGAAAAAAGTATAACAATTAAAATCGCTCGTATCTCTTAAGGTTATTTGTACTCTTGGAGTGTCGGGGATTGAATATCATCAAACGATCTCGATACGAGAAACGATCTCGAACGATACTAATACACGGTGACATGTACTCGTATGTCGTCTTACAAAAGCAGGTCAATTAAAGTATCCAGTATCTACTATACATTCGTACAATTAAAAGGTTAAAAAAATATTTACTAAAATATTTTTTAATAAAAATGATTATAAATAATTACTAATTAAAATAGTAAGGAAACAGCATGTAGCGAGCACATAGGTACTTAACACAGCTGATGTAGGTACTACGACCACTTTACCGTTAGGTATCTAGCGTAGGGAATTACGCTTTGTGAAAGCCATCCACGTGGACTTTGTATCTATGATTGGCTAACGAAATTCCGCATGATTTCTTTTATTTAAAATGTAAACATGATAAACAGGCTGTTACAAAATATTAATTTTAATTTATTTTATTTTATTATTTCTTTTTTATAACTACTACTATTGAACATTTAAACATTTATGTTTCTTTGGTCGGATACTTTTTTTTTTGTAAGACGATAAAAAGTCACGGTGTATATTAATAGTAATAATTAAATAACATATAATCATAAGACGGAGTGGTGAGGTGTGGTGACGGTGTAAGAATACAATTCACCATCCCCATCTCTTGCCTGTGGATGTCGTAAAAGATGACTAAGGTATAATATGCATATAATATCTATACAAGAGAAGGAAAATTTGAAACAAAACCAACACGTCTGACCAGCGCGGTATAGTAGGTCAATTTTGTTCCCATAGTGGAGAAGACCCGAACCCAACAGTGGGACGTGTATGGGCTGAGATGACGATGATGAATTAAATTCAAAATTATTTATTACTAGCGACCCACCTTTGCTGTGCTTTGATCCATTTTAAGTTTTTATTAAGATATGATCTCAGGTTCAAGTCCCGGATTGGGTGAAATTTCATAGGGTTTTCCTGAGAGGAAAAATAACCTAAGCAGGGTTACTTGTCATCAGTGGTCGGCCCGACGGAATACCCCCTATTTGGGGTACCCTCCCATCGACCCACACACTCGGGGGACACAATCGGGGAGGACGTCGGTCTTTCCTCACGCGGTTGGCCTCTCGGCGGGTGACGGACTAGTCCCCGGTCACGTCACCCAACTAATACATGTCCTGCCGAAAGTGTCACCATCTTAGCATTAGCTGAGTATCACCCAACACTGATCTTCCGCTGGTAACCCTGTTCAATTCAACCCTTACATATTTTCAATATTAACATAATTAAGAAACTCGGCGGGTTTGTCTATTATGTTTATTTTTCTTACTAATTTCTTTTATATGAAGATACTAGAGCCCACGACCAGACGACCCAACAAACGTTGTCCTATTCAAATCTAAAAAAATAGTAAAAGGACATGTTGAAATCGATCGCAGCACCACCTACCTGTTCCAATTATTAATCTAAACCATTCTCGAATTCCCTTAAATATGCACAAAAAATTGTATCAATATCAGTCCAGCCGTTTAGGAAGAGTTCAATGACATACACACGCACACAAGAAATATATATATATAAATATATACAACAAGTCTTGTAAGTAGCTCCATTGTGATGCCCTTCGAACCACAAGATCAGTAATATAATTCAAAAGATAATGGATGGTCCAAAGGCTCTAGCTGTCTCCCTGCTAATAAGAGAGAAACTGCCTTACTACCTATATTACGGAGGTCAAGTGGGTTTATATAGATTTTTATTTCGAGCTTTCCTGCCCTTGCATCTTGGCTATCTATTACATCTATACAAATAAATAAAATTTAAGTGTCTGTTTGTAATGTGAAAATACTGGACTTATTTCATGCTCATATGCTCATGCGGTTATTTGTACGACTCCTATGCCTAAAATACAGTTAAAATTGTTTGTCTGTCTGTTTGTTTGAAGTAATCTTCAAAGCAGCTGGATCGAGTTTCATAATATTTGACTAAACTTAGGCTATAATTTATCCTGGTATTCCCACGGTAACAGGAACTATGCGGATAGGCGACTAAAAGCGAAGCGAAGCGTGGACGGGTTGCTAATTCTTTTACTAAAACTACGCAGAAGAAAATATGAATTGCATTTTTAAACATAATAAATTCGTATTTATACCAGGCCACCAGCTCAAAATCCAAAAGAGATGCTTTTAACTATAACCCCGTGATATCACGTGATGGGATTGCATAATGATTTCTGATGTTTACGCGAGTATTATACATTTTAAATAAAACTACTTTACGGATTTTATCGCGTTTGTATTTGATTTTTGATTACCCGACGTTTCGAACACTTTACAGCGTTCATGATCACGGGTGGACTAAGATGTCTCACGTCCAACAAGTCATCGTTACTGCAGAAAATTTATAATTATCTACCCGATACAGAAATTAGTTATTAAATATTGACCCACATTTTGATACAAAATTTATTGCCAGTGTAAGAAGAAAATGATTCTACATGAAAAAATTATATTGTTTATGGTTAGTAATAATTAAACATTAAAATTAATAGTAATTATATTTAAAAAACTAACTAATAATCTAGTATACTACCACCGGATCGGAACACGGTTACACTGAGAAAGATCCGGCAAGAAAACTCAGGTAACATGTTATCTGAGTAAAGTTTAACTTTAATTTAGCATCATGTTACCTGAGTTTTCTTGCCGGATCTTTCTCAGTGTAACCGTGTTCCGATCCGGTGGTACTATACTAGATTATTAGTTAGTTTTTTAAATATAATTACTATTAATTTTAATGTTTAATTATTACTAACCATAAACAATATAATTTTTTCATGTAGAATCATTTTCTTCTTACACTGGCAATAAATTTTGTATCAAAATGTGGGTCAATATTTAATAACTAATTTCTGTATCGGGTAGATAATTATAAATTTTCTGCAGTAACGATGACTTGTTGGACGTGAGACATCTTAGTCCACCCGTGATCATGAACGCTGTAAAGTGTTCGAAACGTCGGGTAATCAAAAATCAAATACAAACGCGATAAAATCCGTAAAGTAGTTTTATTTAAAGTGATGGGATTGGTTGGAACCTTGACTGGTTTGGTTATCGGCAGAACTGCTATCTACCTCACCAAGTTTGAAGTAGAATTGTATTTGAAGACTATTGAAAAGTATAAGGTAAGATTACATTTTATTTTATTATGTGTGGCAATGGGCAGGCCACATCGCTCGTCGAACCGACAACCGTTGGGGAAGTAAGGTTATTGAGTGGCAACTACGAATCGGACGGCGCAGCGTAGGACGACTAGGTGGACTGACAACATTCTCAAAGTTTGTTTTTTTTATTGCAAACGGTGGCAAACGAGTAAACAGTACACCTGGTGGTAAGTGTTGCTGCCGCTCATGGACCTTTATAGGGTCGCTGCCTACCGCGATGAAAGTGAAGGGAGTGTGAATGCGTCCATTATGTCTCGGTGATATCAAGGGCACCACCTAAACCCTCCACACACAAACACCCTCAGAAAGTTGGGCTTTCGGCTCTCTCGCTCACCGAACGAAGCGCAGTAATAAATTGCTACTACTCAGACGTCAATTTTCTGCTCAGTGTGGTACTGCCCCGGACGGACCGGCCCGCGGCTGTAGACAGATAAGTCGCAGGGAATCGTTCCGCGTGGAATTCTCGTGGGGAGGCCTATGTCCAGAAGTGGACGTCTGTAGGCTGATGGATGGATGGATGTCTTATGACCTACGCCAACCTGTCTGACAAGCGTGGTATAGTAGGTCAACATCTCTCCTATTATGGAGGAGGCTCGAGCCTAGCAGTGGGACGTAAATGAGCCGTGATGATAGGTTGAACTCTACCTTTTGTAAAAGGTGAACGAGAATCATGGGAATCCTGCTATAAGAAGACTCGAGAAGAGAACGATTACTGAATTGAACTGGAGTTAGAAAGATCGCCTAAATAATTTTTTTATATTGCGAACGGCGGTAAACAAGCAAACAGTACACCTGATGGTAAGTGTTGCTGCCGCTCATGGACCGTTGCAATACCAGGGGCACAGCTAGGCCGCTGCCTACTGCGAAGGAAGAGAAAAGGAGTGTGAATGCGTGCAATGAATTTCGGTGATACTAAAGGCATCATCAAAACCTACCACACGCAAACACCCTCAGAAACTTGGGCTACAAACAAATTGCTACTACTCAGACGCCGATTTTCTGCTCAGTGTGGTACTACTGCGGCTGTAGACAGACAACTGTCAACAGCGTGATCCTACCACTATTTAATCATTTAGAGATTATTGTGTTTCGAAGATAACTAAATACCGTAGTCGTAAAGAAAATCGATTTTAATATCATCATCATCACAATCTACATAATTTCTATTGTTGGGCCTTGAGCATCAACCACAATGGGAGGGAAGGAAAAAAGACTAGCAAAGGTTCAGGTACAGGTACCCTTGAAATCAATTCTAATTTCGAATCCAATTCAATTCCAATCTCACCAAATTTATATTTGATACTCTTAAACAAAATCGAGAATGAATTCTTCGCATTTGCCGTTGTTATTTTTACCAAATGTGTCGTATTTTATTACTTTAAATTAATAACGTTACCGAACTCGATCAACACAAAACCGCTTTCTTGAAATTGTGCAACATTAACGATTTTAAACTACGTGAAAATCATGTCGAGAGTAGCAAATATTTGACTTGATCGATGAGAGTCGAATTCATTTAGTTTAAAAAAATCCACCGAATTTGATGCCAATCGTGCGCTACTGTCGCTTTCAAGAGTACCAAATTGCTCAAATTCGAGCTGCAATTGGATTTAGGATTGCAATCGAGATTCAAGAGTAAGCACACAGATATGCTGTTTGCTCGTCTGCCACTACAAGCGATAAAAAACTACGCTGATTAGACGGTCTGGTACAGTGATTTATTTGGAGTTCACCTTCTTTTGCATAGATGCTATATAAATATTATATCCCTTAGTATTTTATGATATCCAAGCTCAAGCTAGGGGTTAGTGAAATTGTATTCTTACTGCATCACCATACAGAATCATCATCATCATCACAGCTCATATACGTCCCACTATTGGGCTCGATTCTCCTTCACTGTGAGAGGGAAATTGACCTACTATATTATATTTTTTTCTAAGTAAATGGTATTTTTAACGAACATATTTAGGATATATATATATATATATATATATTAATATAAAAACTGCATAAAGATGAAACAATGAAAAATTTTTAAAAAATATCAAAAATTAAAAAGCAGTAACCGAAATTCGACCTGATGCTGTTTGAATATGACTGGACAGCTTCCCAACTGAACTATCGTCACTCTCGACGGCGAAATTTACATTTCTATACTATTGACATTTTATGTCATTGAATTGGTTAGCTAAAACACCAACAGAACAATATTTTCTATAAATAAAACCTAGCTAGATCGATTTTTTTGGCCCCAAAACCTCTAGTATGTTAAATTTCATGAAAATCGTTGCCGTTGCGAGATTCAGATTATATATATGCATATTATATTCCTTAGTCATCTTTTACACACTCTCGATGCTCTCCACGTTGTAAACGAGAGACTTGCGAACGATATATTGACTCATCACCGTATCTCTGGAACCATAAGGCGTACGGACTTGAAATTTGGCAGCAATATTCCTTTCATCGAGTAGAGGTCAGCTAAGAACGGATTTTAGGAAATGCCACCTGCAAGGGGTGTTGCGGGGCGTTAACAATAATACACATATAAAGGAACAGGGTGAGCCGAAACTATTGAAGCTAGAAAAATGAAATTTAGACAGTAGTTTCATTTCGTGACGTAGGCACTCTATGACAATTTTTTTTTTGAAATTCTACCCCTAAGGGGTGAAACGCAACGGCAAAGTGTGTATGGAAAGGAAAAAAAAATCTTTAGCTGCTGTCTTGAAATTAAGCATAAATACTCTTTAATAAAAATAAACAAACACGTGTTTCAGCGTTTGTCCATTTTCATCCTCTAAGGGTGTAAAATAGGTAGAAAGATGTCAGTTTACTGACTTATCACAGAGCCGAAACTACTGAAGCCAGAAACATTAAATTTTGGCATCCGGTCCGATCACCCGCGGCCTCGGCTAGGGCGGCATTAGGCGCAGATACTCGCGCCTGCGCCGCCCGAGTCGCCGGCGGCGGAACGTGTCGCCGAATAGGAGCTCTACTCACACACGATCCGCCGCCTCCTTCCGTGAGATTACGGCCTCACAGAAGGCGGCGACCGCGTCCCAGTTCCTGACGCTGACGAGCATCTCCCTAGCGATGGTCGGTAGCGCCAGGTCGGCACCGATAATTGCGACGAGTTCACGGCGATCCCCCTCCCATGCAGCACACTCCTCGAGCGTGTACTGCGCCGTGTCCTCGTTGCAACTGCATCAGTCGGAAGGAAAGCACCCCGTGCGTCCGCGCCAGCCACTCCATCAGCACCGGCCGGAAGGCCCCGACGGTCCTGACACCGTACCGAGGACTCTCCAGCCGGACTGCCCAACGGGCAATGACTCCTCGGCGGGCGTCGACCCGCCAGGCGGTGATCTCCTGCAGGGAGACCATGCTGCCGCGGGCGCGCGTCTCCGACACCCGCCGATAAATGTCGGCGAGCATCTCCGCCTCCAGGTCCCACGGGGGACTTCCGGCCAGGAGGCACGCTGCCTCCGGCGACACCGTGCGGTAACCGCGTATGGCCCTGACCGCCATGACCCTCTGTGGTCGCCACAGGAGGGCCCTAAGACGGACGGTCAGGGACCCCGCCCACACCGGGGCACCGTACAGGGCCATCGACCGGATCACCCCCACGTACAGCTGTCGGCACGTAGCGCTGGGTCCGCCCACATTCGGCATCAGCCGCGAAAGGGCGGACGCCGCGCCGACAAGCCGGGGAACAAGTCGATGGAGATGCTCCTGGAACCAAAAATGGCCGTCGAGCACCAGGCCCAAGTACTTCATGTGGGCCTGGATGCTGACGGTGACCGACTTCACGGTGATCGAAGCGCCGGCGGGAGGCCCGGCGGTACGGAGGCCATGGAACAAAAGGGCCTCCATCTTTTCCAGGGCTACCCTCAACCCCAGCGCTTCGATCTACCGCCTGATAATCTCCTCGGTGCCGAGAGTTGCCAGGCGTGCCGCCTCCTCTAGCGTCCCACCCCGGGCTGTGACGAGTGTATCGTCGGCGTAGCAAATTACGCCCAGCCCGGGTGGGAGGCTTCCTCTCAACGCCTAGTCGTAGCCGATGTTCCACAGGGTCGGACCCAGAACCGACCCCTGCGGGACATCGCACGTCATGGGCGTTCGCACAACGTCCCCTACTCGGTCAACGTAGAGGACGCTGCGCCCCTCCAAGTAGTCTGCCACCAGCCGCCTGAGGTACACGGGCACCCCGTGATATCTCAGCCCCTCCCTGATGCAGCTGAATGGCAGACTGTTGAAGGCGTTGGCGATGTCCAGGGACACCGCCAACAGGACTCCTCCGCCGGTGACGGCCTCCGCTACCACGGCCTTCAAGCGCAGCAGGGCCGCGATCGTCGAACGCCCTCTCCGAAAACCAAACTGGGCGTCCGACAAATCGGGCCCGACCCGACGAGGTGCCGCTCGATGCGGGCAGCCAACACCCTCTCTAGCAGCTTGCCCGCATCATCGAGCAGCACGATGGGCCTGTAGGCCGAGGCCGACTCGGGAGACCGTCTCGGCTTCGGCAGGAGAACCAGCCTCCCCTTTTTCCAGCACCCAGGGAACTGCCCGGATGTCAAACAAGCGTGGAATAGTCCCCTGAGGCGTGGTCCCAGGTGCTCGAGGACCAGGGCCAGCACACGGTTCGGAATACCGTCGGGCCCGGGGGCGGTGGATCTGACTCGCATACGCGAATGAAATATGAATGAAAAGAAATGAAATTCAAACCCTAAGGGATTAACCGCAGTAACAAAGTTTGTATAAGGAGAAAAAAAATCGATATCGATTTTCTTCAAATTCTCCGAAAATACTCTTTAGTAAAAATAAATAAACACGGGCTTCAGCATTTTTTTAATTTTTACCCTCTAAGGGTGTAATCTACACTAATATTATAAAGGGGAAACGTTCCTTACGAATAAACTCAAAAACTCCTGGACGGATTTCAATAATCCTTTCACCATTAGAATGTTACAGTATCCCCGAATAACTTAGGCTATACATATTTTATCCCAGTATACCCACGGTAACGGGAACTACGCGAGTAAGGCGACTGAAACCGAAGCGAAGCGAGGGCGGGTTGCTAGTACTAAATAAAATCCTATATCAACACCGTATTTGACGAACGTGGTTACTATACCAGCGTGGTCAATCTTCCTTCTATTGTGGTGGCAGGCCGAGCCTAATAGTGGGACTTACGTGGGTTGAGATGAATGATGAATGAAGAGAACTTTAATTTTTATGATTAAATATTTATAATTGATTTCAAATATTTATGCGAAGATTATACATTATACATTAAAAAAACAAAAACAAATAAAAACTATTTAAAAAAAACCAAAAGAAAAACTATTAAAATCTATACTAATAAATAAAATTGGAGTGTCTGTTTGTAATGTCAAAATAATAGGCTTTTTTCATGCTCACACAGTTATTTGCACAACACCTATGCCTAAAATAGCAATTAAAAAATTTTTGTCTGTCTGTCTGTCTGTTTGTTCCGGGTAATCTTCAAAACGGCCGGACCGATTTCAAAAATTCTTTCACCAATGGAAAGCTATAATATCAGGGCATAAACTAGGCTATATTTTATCCCGGTATTCCCACGGGAACGGGAACTACGCGGGTAAAACGACTATAACCTAGAACCGAAGCGAAGCGAGGGCGGGTTGCTAGTCTATACCAATAAATAAAATTGGAGTGTCTGTTTGTAATGTCAAAATAATAGGCGTTTTTCATGCTCACACGGTTACTTGCACGACACCTATACCTAAAATAGCAATTAAAAAATTTTTGTCTGTCTGTCTGTTTGTTCCGGGTAATCTTCAAAACGGCTGGACCGATTTCAAAAATTCTTTCACCATTGCAAAGTTATAATATCAGGGCGTAAACTAGGCTATATTTTATCCCGGTATTCCCACGGGAACGGGAACTACGCGGGTAAAACGACTATAACCTATAACCGAAGCGACGCGAGGGCGGATTGCTAGTTAATTAATAATTTCAAAAACTAACAATTTTACGGATTTTATCGCGTTTGTATTTGATTTTTGATTGTCCAACGTTTCGAACACTTTACAGCGTTCATGGTCACGGGCGGACTAACGTCGAGCAATCAAAAATCAAATACAAACGCGATAAAATCCATAGAATAGCTTTATTTACAATTTCTAATTGAAATATATTTATTGATCTTATTGTAGGTTTCCGAATGTTCAGTCTGTAGCACAAGCTTATGGAGCCACAGAGTTAACAATGGTATCAATACGACATATTCACGAAGACGGTATTGTCAAAACGGGAAGTGTTGGCAAGGTTGTCTTAAGCACTGTTGTAAAGGTAAATATGTTCGTTACCACTAGTGGTCTCTAAAATCAACCTCATAAAAAGGCTCAAAGTCGCTTAACGTGCCATTCGAGAAATAACGATATAGCTCGTTATTTTTCGAATAAAATTCGGCAATTGGCAATCCGTAGAAGAACGAGTGTCATCGACATAGCACGAAGAATTAGCAATTTGAAATGGCAATGGCCAGGCCACATCGCTCGTTCATTCTGGGAGAATGCCTCACTTGGAGTGCACAGCGGCATGACCTAGTGGCGATCATTGGAGGAGATCTGTCACTACGGGCTGTAATTACAAAAATGCTTAGTAATGACGACTGCTGGTCGGCGACCACCTCCTTTTGCGAAGGCGTGATAGTGCAAAAGGAGGCCGCAGAACAAGCACGAGAAGCCAACGCCGGAGAGTACGCCCGCCTGATAAATCCTCCATCGGGATGAATCCCTACACGGGACGTGGCCGCAAGGATGGGAAGGGATGCCAAAGTCGCATGCCCAAAAGGCGACCTTTGGCACCCCAAAATAGACGAGAAAGTGGGCCGCTGCTGGTTTTTAGTGGGTATTCCGACGAGCCACCCTACGTCGGCGAGTCCTACATACTCTCCTGCGACACATACGGGAGGGATGCATAAATGCATTTTCCACAACGTCAAAAAAAAGACCATACCGCTCGTCAAACCGACAACCCTTTATTTTTTTTTTTTTGGGTGGGCTATGGTAAGCGCACGCGCGGTCCTGTCCGTCCGGGGCGATGAAAGGACGGCGCGCGGGGCCATAACCCACCCGTACCCACGTCACCTCGTTGTTGGGCCGACCACCGGAGCAGAGGTGACTTAAACCGACAACCCTTGGGGAAAGTTTCTCAAGTGGCGACTACGAATCGGACGACGATCCCCTACTAGGTGGACTGACAACATCTTGAAAGTTGTAGTGAACAGTGGACGTCTATAGGCTGATGGATGGATTTATTATCCACCCAAATCAAAGCAGCAGTATGGTGATCCGTTCAAAAGACTTTTCCTCCCATTACCCTTACAGGATAAATGAATTTTGTATTTTGTATCCTTCGCTGAGATTTTGGCGTGGCTCGTGACTCTATTGCTATTTCTTGTATAGCACTTTTTAGTTTGGTTATCTGCAAAAGCGTGATTTTTTTTAAACTACCTATTCATATTATTATTTTCTAATTTTACTTCTTTCTTTTCTTCTATTTTTACTAATGTTATTGACTTATTTCAGGTTGTAGATATAGATAGCCGTAAACCTTTAGGACCAAATAAACCTGGAGAAATTTGCGTTAAAGGTGAAATGCTCATGAAAGGTTACGTGGGCAAAGATAATAAAGATTACTTTGATGATGAAGGATTTTATAAAACCGGTGATGTAGGTTACTATGATGATGATGGTCAATTCTACATCATTGATAGATTAAAGGAGCTGATTAAATATAAAGGTTATCAGGTAAGCATACACTATTATTCCATATCAATAACTTTTAGAATTGAAAAGAAAACTTCTTTGTGAATTTACGAGCGGACTGCCCGTGACTATGAACGCTGCAAAATGTTCGGTCAAAAATCAAGTACAAACGCGGCAAAATCTGTAGTTTTATTTACAATGTGTAATACTCGCATTTACCATATGGTGACGGAGTGAGAATACAATTCACCACTTCCTATCTTGCCGGTGGATGTCGTAAAATATGACTAAGGGATATAATAAGCATATGACATCTAGGCAAGAGGAGAAAAACTCGAAATAAAACCCTACAACAAGCTGTCTGATCAGCATAAAGTCAATTTTTCTCCTATTGTGGACAAAACCGTAGGTCAACACGTCTGACCAGCGTGGAATAGTAGGTCAATTGCCCTCCCTTTCTGTAGGAGGCTTGAGCCTAACAGTGGAACGTATATAAACTGAAATGATGATGATATTTTTTAATGTGTACAATAAATATTGTATAGTGGTAGGACCACACTGTCGACAGTCTTCTGTCTACAGCCGCTTGCCGGTCTGTCCGGAATAGTACCACACTGGGCAGAAAATCGGCGTCTAGTAGCGATTTGTTTCTGCACTTTTTTCGGTGAACGAGAGAGCCGGTAGTCCACCTTTCTAAGGGTGTTTGGGTGTAGTGCATTTTGGTGATGCTTTTAGTATCATCGAACTTCATTGCTTGCATTTACGCTTCCTTCACTTTCTTCTCAAGTTCTATGGGTGGCAGTACCATTAAAAATCAGCCACAGCTGATTTTTTGCTGTTGTTGGCAAACTAGCAAACAACACATTGTTTTCTCGTTTGCCAACAACAGCAACAAAATATATTTATGTATGTGTTTAAATTACAAGTAAATAAGATAAATAAGTATCTATACTCGTTTAAAGGTACCACCGGCTGAACTAGAAGCTGTTCTTCTTCAAAATCCAAGCATCCAAGATGCAGCAGTCATAGGCGTTGAAGATAAAACAGCTGGTGAAGTACCACTAGCATTTGTAGTCACTCAACCTGGCAAACAAATCACTGAAAAGGAAATCCAAGACTTCGTTGCTGAGAGAGTAAGAGAGATATCGATATTTTCAAGTGACACAATTTAAGCCAAATTTTGAGCTTGGTGTTACGATTTCTGTAATGTAAACGTTACAATTACGTTACAATAACATTCATCCATGTAGTGATGGAGTAAGAATACAATTCACCACTCCTTATCTTTTTTTTATTATGGGTGGGCTATGGTAAGCGCACACGTGGTCCATTCTGTCCGGGGCGACGAAAGGACGGTGCGCGGGACCATAACCCAGCCGTACCTAGGTCAACTTCATCGTTGGGCCGACCACCGGAGCAGGGTGACTTGTCGTCAGTGGTCGGCCTGACGGAATACCCTTTCGGGTACCCTCACCTCTCGACGTCCTCGTCACGGGACGTCGGTCACCGTCGCGCGGTCACCCTCTCTGCGGGTGACAGACTAAATTTCCCGGTCCGATCACCCGCGGCCTCGGCTGGGGCGACATCAGGCGCAGGTACCCGCGCCTGCGCCGCCTGAGTTGCCGGCGGCGAAACGTGTCGCCGAAGAGGAGCTCCTCTCACGCACGATCCGCCACCTCCTTCCGTGAGACGACAGCCTCACAGAAGGTGGCGACCGCGTCCCAATTCCTGACGCTGTCAAGCATCTTCCTGGCGATGGTCGGCAGCGTCAGGTCGGTACCAATAATCGCGACGAGTTCACGATGCTCCCCCGCCCACGCAGCACACACCTCGAGCGTGTGCTGCACCGTGTTCTCGTCGCAATTACAGCGGTGACAGGACGGTGTGTTCTCCCTCCTGATAATCTTGTGCAGGTATTTGGCGAAGCAACGGTGCCCCGTAAGCACCTGCACCAGTCGAGAGCAAAGCACCACGTGCGTCCGCTGCAACCACTCCATCAGCACCGGCCGGAAGGCCCCGACGGTCCTGACACCGTACCGAGGCCTCTCCAGCCGGACTGCCCAACGGGCAATGACTTCTCGGCGGGCGTCGACCTGCCAGGCGGTGATCTCCTTGACTGAGACCAAGCCGCCGCGGGCGCGCGTCTCCGACACCCGCCGGTAAATTCCGGCGAGCATCTCCGCCTCCAGGTCCCACGGGGGAGTTCCGGCCAGGAGGCACGCTGCCTCCATCGCCACCGTGCGGTAGCCGCGTATGGCCCTGATCGCCATGACCTTCTGTGGTCGCCACAAGAGGGCCCTCAGACGGACGATCAGGGACCCCGTCCACACCGGTGCACCGTACAGAGCCATCGACCGGATCACCCCCGCGTATAGCCGTCGGCACGTAGCGCTGGGTCCGCCCACATTCGGCATCAGCCGCGAAAGGGCGGACGCCGCGCCGAGAAGCCAGGGAACAAGTCGACGGAAATGCTCCCGGAACTACCAATGCCCGTTGAGCACCAGGCCCAAGTACTTCATGTGGGCCTGGATGCTGATGGTAACCACTCTTTATCTTAGCCGTGGATGTCGTAACAGACGACTAAAGGATATAATACGCATATAACACCTATGCAAGAGAAGAAAAACTGGAAATAAAACCCTATACCAACCTATTTAACCAGCATGGTATAGTAAGGTCAATTTCCATCCTATGGATAAGGCTTGAGCTCAACAGTTGGACGTATATGAGCTGAAATGATGATGAAGATGATGAATAATGTGGTGACGGAGTAAGAATACAATTCACCTTCAAACCAGTTAGTATCGTATGAAATGACTAAAGAACACGAGCAGAAAACATCACTGCACTGAAAGAAGAAAAGAAAACTCCATCCACCGAAAGGAAAACACCAACCCGTTTGACCATGATCGATATATAAACTCATTTGCAAAAAAAACGGGCGGTTTTGATTTTCATTCATATTTAAAAAGATACAATACCAAAAAGGTTTCAATCGTTTGTACACGTTACTGGCCGGTTTTAAAAATGCTGTGGTATTTAAAAAAGTACGTTCTAAATTCAATTTTTCATTTGATGTTCATTTTTACAGAAAACCCCTTTTTATCCTACATTTTTGGCGCGAAGTTCCAGAAGTTAACATCGACTTTCATAACTTTTATTCAATTTTTATCGATTAATTTCATATCCTTGACTGTCAAAGCTTTATTTAATGCTGTTTGGCTGTATCAAAAATGGTAGATAAAGTGGTAAAAGCTACCAAAATTATCGCGCTGCTTGAAGAGGGTTGCAGCCAATGTTTCGTGGCTAGGAGGCTAAATGTTAGTCGCTCGACAGTCCAAAGGACCTGGCAGCGATATCAGGAGACTGGTTCCGTCGAGAGAAGGCCTGGTTCTGGAAGAAAACCATGTACCCAACCACGGGATGATCGTTTTCTTGTGAGTCGCGCATTGAGAAATCGCAAATCTTCGTATGTGGATCTTAAGAACAACCTCCAAGAAGTAAGAAATGTGCATATTAGTCTATGGACGGTCAGGAGGAGGCTTCTCGCTGCCAATATACGCAGTCACCGCCCGGCCCGCGGCCCCAAATTACTCCGTGAGCACAGAGTTCACAGGCTTAGGTTCGCTAGAAATTGTGAATCATGGACTCAAGACGATTGGAATAGGGTTTTGTTCTCTGATGAAGCCAGGATATCTCTGTTCGGTGAAGATCGACGTCGGCGAGTGCTAAGAAGACAAGGAGAACGCTTTGCAGAGGCATGTTTCGAAGAAATCACACCATATGGTGGGGGCTCTGTTATGTTTTGGGCAGGAATAAATTCAATGGATCGTACAGAGTTAGTCTTCATTGAAAACGGCTCACTGACTGGGCATCGATACATAACGGAAGTTCTAATTTCTCATGCACAACCCGCATTGGCCGCTCTAGGTGAAAACTCGATTTTTATGGACGACAATGCTCGCGCCCACCGATCCCGCGATGTTAATGCGTATGTGCAAGAGGTCGGCATTCGTCGTTTGGATTGGCCAGCTCGAAGTCCCGACCTCAATCCCATAGAGCATGTCTGGGACGTTCTGAAATGGCGTGTGAGATCAGTACACCCGGCTCCGCAGACCATCAGAGAGCTGAAGAATGTGATTACTGCGGAGTGGGAACGTATTCCGCAAGCAAGTATCCGGGATATACTCGCTAGCATGCCCAGACGAATTCAAGCTGTGATTTTAGCTAGAGGGGGTCACACTCGATACTAAACATTTATCTGCTTTTACTTTATTAAAGAAAAACAAACAAAAAAACTTTTTTATTTTTACTTCATGAGCATATGCACTACTAGCGAATATACACTACTAGCGAGGTTTAGCATTATTTCCCATAAATTGTATCTAAATTTTATGAAATACTGATGAAAACGATTATTTTCTTATTAATTTAGCAAATTGTGTGGATAAAACTACCTATAATTATCAAACAAAGAAATATTAACATTTGAAATGGTTCATTGCTTAGGTGCCCGTTTTTTTTGCAAATGAGTGTATAATGTTGACATTATACCCGGTAGAAGAGCAAGTTACCAGACCGGAGGAAATTTGTGCCAACTTTTTACATTTCTGATAATCCAACAAAATCCCATCGGAATTTGCTCCAGCACTACCGGGGCCGTCACCAAATTGAGTCTGTAGGATAGCGGTGCTGCTGTGACTGATGATTTTGTAACTCATATAAAGGATGATGCCATAAATGCCACGCTTGGTGAGTTGGCGATCGCAGTGAGGTGTAATACGTTTCCCAGGATAGAGCTGCTGCCTGCTCTTCTAGCGAACCCTTAGCCAATTTTTATAACTCCATACAAAAACTGCATTTTTATCCCGTTGCCACACGGGGAATAATATTCTAGGAAGAGCCAAAATTAACCATTGTTTTTTTTATAAACAGCTATCAAATCCCAAACATCTAAGAGGTGGAGTTCGCTTCGTAAGCCAAATACCCAAATCACCCAGTGGTAAACTGCTTAGAAAAGAATTGAAGAAGATGTGACGTGACGACATGTGATGACGCCTGTAAAGAGTCATTTATAAGAATATTTATGTGTTTTTTTTTAAGGAAGGCCTTAGAAATTCTGACCTTTTTTTTGTGTTATTGTAAAGTGCTGGGATTAAGGTGCTATGTTGAGTAGAGTCAGAGCTGTATCTCGCTTGCCTTCGAGTATTTCAGAAGAGTGACAGTTATCACTTCTCGCTTTCATAATTTTAAGTAAAAATATGATATTCAAAAGTGTTAACCTGTAATTAAAATGTTACCCTGTAATACATAAGTTGCACTTCTATTGTATGTTTTTATGGATTCCTGTTGAGATTTTTTTTATATTATTATTTATAAGTCCACATTTTAAAATACTTTTTTAGCATTTGTGATCACGATGAGCCTTTCATTCCATATTTTTTCATATGTGCAATGCACGGTTTTTGTGTGGTAAGGTTGACAGAATACATATACTACAATTATACGATACATATATATATATATATATATGTACTACATTTACTAATATCCTTTTATTTTATGGGATCATAAGAATTTATTATGGGATGCTAGCAGATAACAACGTCGTAAAAGAAAAAAAGGGATTGATTGATTTTACACTGAATGTCAAAAAATTTTGTGTCTTAAATTCGATGGTATGTAAGACATTAAGATGAAGAAGATGATTACTTATTACGGTTATTTATTCCTGAATACAAATTAATACAACGTATATTCTATTCGATAGTATTTGCGTCATTTGGTATTAGTAACTATGTTGGTCTGAGGAAAGTGGCTTTTCGTGAGGTGACGGAGTAAACTTTCATTACCTCCTATCTTGCTTATGACTGTCGTGAAAAAGAAGTATATTTATTCATTCAGTCATATGATCACGCCTCTTTCCCATAGGTTTAGGCAGAGACCACTTCCCTCCACTTGCTACAATCTTAACATACTTACTACTTTCGCCTCCTCCACTCCACATTCATTAATCTCCGCATGCATTTTCTTCGGTTTAGGGTACTTCTTCGGTTTAGGTTGATATGAATATAACTTCTATATAAAAGAAGATAACCTCTAAATAAACACGTCTACTTAGCACTGTGTAGTAGGTCAATTTCCCTCCCACTGTGGAGGAGGCGCAAGCCCAGCAGTGCTATAAAAGTAGTGTAGTAGTAGAGCCGAAAGATGATGCAAAGATGAAGAACACGATGATATTTCAGCCTGTAGATATCTCTTTTGTATCTTTTATAAAGGCTTTGTCTATTACATCACCTTGTAAAACATTACAAAAATAACAAAACGAATAAAAAATAGTTGATAAAATCAAGATCTTTCCAGGTCTAATTCTGCCAATTTGAATAAAACGATAGTTTCATCAGACTTTGGGTTGGAGAACACATTATTACAAAATCCTAAATCAAAAATTTTGCTTCTATTGAACTTTCTTCTAGTGCCTTCTGTATCCTTCACTTCTCGTACACTTCCAGTAGTAGAGTGCTGGAAGTGCTGGAAGTTATTAAATTTTGTAGATATTTTTATTGCAAATGGTGGCAAACGAGCAAACAGTACATCTGATGCCGCTCATGGATTTTTGCAAAGCCTACCGCAAAGAAAGTGAAGGGAGCGTGTATATGTGCAATGAGGTTCGGTGATACTAAAAGATTCATCAGAACCTACCCTCAGAAAGTTGGACTGCCGGCTCTCTCACTCACCGAACGAAGCGCAGTAACAAATTGCTACTACTAGAACGAGCGAGAGTGTGATACTACCCCGGACGGACCGGCGCGCAGCTGTAGACAGGCAACTGTCAACAGTGTGGTTCTACCACTAGTAAAAAGAGATTCCATTTCTCTCATTAGGAATATAAACATATTCGATGAAAGGGAAAAACGAAATCCAAGGTCTTTCAAAAATACGGTTAATTTGTCTGTTGCCAAACAAAGCATTTATGAATATCTACGTGTACAGTTCCATACTGCCTGCATATCATCTTCGTGTGGTGACGGAATAAAAATACAATTCCCCACTCCCTTTCCTAATGTCATAAATGACGACTAAGGGATATTGCATTTAACGCCAATGCAAATTTGAAATAAAATCCTATACCAACCGGTTTGAGCAGCGTGGTATAGTAGGTCAATAGCTCTTCTATTACAAAGGAGGCTCGAACCCAGCACTGGGACGGATATGAGTCAAAATAATGAATAAAATGCCTTTAAACTTAAGGAAGTCTAGAATATACCATAATAAACTTACACGATAAATAAAGCGGCTGAGTTATTTCAATGAGCAAGATCTGGTACGAAAATTAAATCCTTATTATCGTTAAGGCTCTGCAACCATCGTCATCTCAAGCTAGCCCAACTTTCTGAGGGTGTTTGCGTGTGGTGGACTTAGATGATGCCTTTAGTATCATCGAATCTCATTGCGCGCATTAACATTCCCTCCTCTTTTTTCACAGTTGGCAGCGGCCTTGCAAATGTAAATTGCGGCAGCAGCAGTAAACAGCGGCAGCAACACTTAACCATCAGGTCTGCAATACAAAAAACTACATAAGTTTCACTGTTGGGCTCGGGGTTCCTCAATTTCGAGAGAGAATTTGATCTACTATACTACGCTTAGATATGTTTGCATAGGGTTTTATGTGGAGTTTTTCTTCACTTTATCATCATCATCGCAGCCCACATACGTCCCACTGTTGGGCTCGGGCCTCCTTCACAATGAAAGGGAATTTGACTTACTATACCATGCTGGTCAGACATGTTGGTTTAGGGTTTCATTTCTTCTCTAACATAGATATTATCTGTTTATTATAGTAATTTTTTAAGACAACCTCGAGTAAGAGAGGGTGGGGAATTGTATTCTTACTCCGTCACCATACGGCTGTGTAATAGAGCCGATTTAGTAGTTTAGAGGATTTCATCTTTTAAATGGCGATGGGGAGACTGACAGCTGAACGAGTCCAGTCCAGTTATGTAAATATTCAGCCTATTTACTTAATATTAAGGAATTTTAGAAGAAGATTTTGAAATATATTAAAGTGGTTTGGTTTAAGTAAGACAAAGTACTGTGTAGGTTCAAGTGTTTCACGTAAACCTTGGTGCGACGTATAAGAGCTGTTATGATAATGATTCACCCTCATTTTCTCAGCATGTGCTAAAAATAAGAAATTTGTAAGATTAAAAAGTAGATAATTAAGAATATGAAACCACAGTTTACACACAAACAAAAAGCTTTCGGTATATCCACTTTAGAGCCAATAGAAGGTAGCAATCTTAGAATAATAACGTATAGAAGGTAAGTTCACGCACAAAAAGTGAGGCATTTCAATTGGAGCTTAATGGAGCTTACGCCAGAACCGTTCCGTAATGTACAAGTAATTGTACTGCACGAACGTACGCAACTCTTAAAAACAAATAGGTAATTATGACGGTTGGTGCATTCAAATGGTGTCACAACACATTCAAAAACTTAAAATAGTTTTTAACATTACTTTTAAAAGTATTTCGACCATTTATGTTAATAAAAACAAAATTTGATTTCATAATTTGTATAGTGGTGTGCGTGTGTACGTGTGTAATCGTCTGCGCGCCATTAGTATTTTAGATTCAAATTTCGAAAGTTCGAAGTACTGACACTATCCTTAAACGTCTTCACATATTTGGCTTAAGGCAACATAATATTAAAATATCATTCACCTCTAGGCAATTTTGTGTAATTTCTTTCATACGTAAGATGGTTTTAAAAGCCATACAATGACTGCAATTTTCTATAATATTACTTTTTAAATCACCACATTATACAAAAATTACCGTATACACTATACAATAAACTTGTAACAATTTAGCTTAAATGCTTTACAACTTAATAAATGGTTACGTAAACATTCCACCAATCTTGTATTTTGGTTTTAACCGTCATTCACTTACCTCGGCTTGCGGCCGTGCCGCTCGCACCGTAGATAACTTTCAATTTTGTAAGCAAACCAATTTTCAACAATTATTGTCAGACATTAAAAAAAAAATAATTAAAAGATTCAAAGTGTTCGTTATTTAAAAATTAAATTATTAATAAAAAAAGATTTGTCTCGTGTCTGTGTCTGAAATTCAAAAACAGAACGTGGCCATCCAATAACAGTGTCAATTCGAAAGTCGAATTCTGTCGACCTATTGAAAAATAAGTGTATATTAAAAAGGTTATTAATTTATTCGAGCGCCATGTCGCTTACAAGAGTGATCGTATTTATGCATATATTATGCATAATTGTCTGTGATAATAGTAAATATTTAGATTTAGATGTAGTAAATAAAAACTTGTTCGATACTAAAAACTTGTTAAACAGTAACGTAAATAATGTGTTACCAAAACTTTTAAAAGAAAGCCAATTCAATTCGGAACTTATAAAAAATGCGGGTAACAAAGATGACGTTGTGAATAATTATGAAGATATAACTATATTGGACGACGATGGACAGTTAAAAAACTTGAAATATAAGTCAGCTAACGTGCCAAAAGCGCAATTAAATAATTTACTACATAGTGATGTGTATAGGAAAGTGAGTGAAAAAGTGACTCAAATTGATACACTGAACAATGCTGATAAGGATGAAATTAACTTTGATGGCGTTCAGAAACCTAAATTTTTCGCCGAGTTGGGATGTAAGTAATTAATAAATAGCTGAAATTATATTTATTTATTAACATTTTCTCCCGTTGCTTTTTTTATTTTCTTCCGTTGAGATATGATTCTTCTCGTTCCTTTGTTCAAAATCATTTATGTGATTTTTGGCGGGAACGTGAAAACATCAGGTGACAATTCATATTTTATTATTTTTAGGGGTATAATAATTTTGATGACATTTTAAGAGATATAGTGCAAAGAAAGTGCTAAAGTATAATTAATATAAAATATCAATAAATTTTGTCATATTCAGCCTTTTTTTTTATTTTTTTTTTGGGGTGGGCTGCGGTCGGCGCGCTCTCGCACCACTCCGTCCGGGGCGACAGAGGGGCGTAAGCACGCAACACCAGCAACCCACCCGAACTCCACGTTACCTTCGTCGTTGGCCCGAGTCATATTCAGCCTAGCCTAATACTCGCGTTATTCGTGTGGTGGCAGGATAAGAATACAATTTACCACTTCCTATTTTGCCTGTGAATGCCGTACAGCACGACTAAGGGATATAATACACATATAATATTTATGCAAGAGAAGGAAAACTTTAATTAAAATCCTATAGCAACCTGTTTTATCGGCATTGTATTATAGTAAGGTCAATTTCTCCTCCTATTATGGAGGAAGTTCGAGCCCCGCAGTGGAACGCATGAGAAGATGCAATTGGCTCTCGTAATTGAAAAAACCAAGTAAGAAAAAATTTCGCGCGTACATAAAAGCGAACATTTAATTCATAGGATGCTATTCATCTCATTATCACATCTCAGCTCATATACGTCCTATTATTGGGCTCGGGCCTCCTCCACAATAAGAGAAAAATCGACCTACTATACCATGCTGGTTAGAAGTCTTGGTATAGGGTTTCATTTCGAGTTTTCACTCTCTTATCGATGATAGCAATCCGAGCTCTCTTCGCTTCGGTTTCAGTCGACATTCCCGCGAAGTCGCCATTCCTATAGGAATACTGACATAAAATATAGCCTATGTTACTCTCTGATATTTTTGAAATCGGTCAAGTAGTTTCGGAGCCTATTCAATACAAACAAACAAATCTTTCCTCTTTATAATATTAGTGTAGATATATGCATATTATATATCTTAGTCGTCTTTTACTGCACCTATGGACAAGACATCATCATCATCACAGCGCAATAAAGTACTACTGCTGGGCTCAAGTCTACTCCACAATAGGATTGATATTAAGGCGGAAACACATTATTAAAACGCGACGCGACCCCATGAAACGCGATGCGTGTTGAGTCGAATCAAATGTATTGTTTTCTATAGACCAGAATCACACTATGAACATCCGACATGACGCCATGCGCGCACACGCCACTCGATCCAGACGTGCCAGGTTGGTGTGTTGTCCATGGTGGGGGTAGACACGCCATCCGACGCATAGCGCGTGGTATGTTTCTAGACAACACCCAATGCTACGCGTCAGTCGTTCGAGAACTATCATAGAGCATATATGCATTCTTTGACCCCATCCCTATTCTTCAAACTGTCAAACAGAATTTATCCATCCATCCATCAGCCTACAGACGTCCACTGCTGGACATAAGCCTCCCCACAGAATGCCACTCGGAACGGTCCTGTGCCACTTGCATCCAACGGTTCTCTGTGACGTTGAGGATGTCGTCAGTCCACCTAGTGGGGGGGTCGTCCTACGCTGCGCCGTTCGATTCGTGGTCGCCACTCAAGAACCTCAACGGTTTCTTCCTCAACGGTTGTCAGTTCGACGAGCGATGTGGCCTGCCCATTGCCATTTCAACGTGCTAATTCTGCGGGCAGAATTTATGCCAATTTAATATTATTTTTTGGATTTATTTAGCGTTTAGCATTTGAAATGACCGACGAACAGTTAATTGAGTTGGTAAAATAAAATCAAATCTTCTTCAAAGTCTTCATCTGACTCGTTATTTATTAAATCCATAGTACATAACCATACACTTCCACTGCTGTTAGCTAACTGTTTTCAGAAATTGCTAGTATGTCGTAGCGTCGCGAGTTGTTAATGTGCACGGTGCATAGGCCACATTGCTCGGCGAACCGACAACCATTGGGGAAGAAAGGTTCTTGAGTGGCGATCACGAATCGAACGACGCAGCGTAGGACGACCCCTCACTAGGTGGATTGACGGCATTCTCAAAGTCGCAGGGAACCGTTGGATGCAAGTGGCGCAGGACCGTTCCGAGTGGCATTGGATGGATGGATGATGGATGGATATCCCTTTTACTAAACCCACGAACAAGATGCGGTGATGATTTGAATTTTTACTTCATCACACGGAAACGATATCATCATCTAATAGACCAAATAAAGCTTTATCCAGTCCGGAAATTGAATGCAAAACATTACCCACTAAACAATTCAAGCGTATTAATTAAGCAATTAGCGCATAAATTATATGTTAGCAGATTAATTATGATATAAAAGATTATATAAAGGTATTGTTGTACAATTATATTGGCGGCCTAGATTCCCACATTTTATAAGGAAAAAGTATTCTACCTCTGTACATATAGATAAAATTGTAGTGTCCGTTTGTAATGTCAAAATACTGGGTTTTTTCATGCTCATACAGTTATTTGCACAGCACTTATGCCTAAAATACAGTTTAAATTTTTTCTGTCTGTCGGTCTGTTTGTTTGAGGTAATCTTCAAAACGACTGGATCGATTTTTATAATATTTTTTTACCAGGTAGCTGACTATATAAGAAGTAATTTAAGCTATATTTTGTCCCGGTATTCTTACAGGAACGGGAACTACGCGGGTAGGGCGACTGAAACCGAAATGAAGCGAGGGCGTGTTGCTAGTTATAAATAAAACTACATTTTTTTACGGATTTTATCGCGTTTGTATATGATTTTTGATTTGTTACGAGACTAAGATGTCTCACGTCAAACAATAGGACTTGTTTGTCGCAGGCATTCAAAAATCAAATACAAAAGCGATAAAATCCGTAACAATAGTTTTATTTATAATCCTTACTAATATTATAAATGCGAAAGTAAGTTTGTTTGTTACGCTTTCACGCTTCAACTACCGAACCGATTTCAAAAATTCTTTCACCAATAGAAAGCTATAATATCAGGGAGTAATATAGGCTATATTTTATCCCGGTATTCTCACGGGAACGGGAACTACGCGCGTAAGCCGACTGAAACCGAAGCGAAGCGAGGGCGAGTTGCTAGTATGTAATACTCGCGTAAACATCAGAAATCAATAAGAATTCTATATTTATAGAAAACATTAAAACGTATTTATGTGCGTGATGACGGAGTAAGAATACAATTCACCACCTGCCTTTTTGCCTGTGGGTGACGTAAGCGACGTGACGTGGGCGACGTGACGTGACGTGGGAGGCGACATGACATGGGTGACTTGGTTGATGTCAAATGAGGGCGGATCCAGCGCTACGTGCCGACGGCTGTACGCGGGGATGATCCGGTCGATGGCCCTGTACGGCGCACCGCTGTAGACGGGGTCCCTGACCGTCCGTTTGAGGGCCCTCTTGTGACGACTACAGAGGGTCATGGCGATTAGGGCCATACATGGTTACCGCACGGTGGGAATGGAGGCAGCGTGCCTCTACCACTAGTACAGAGTTTCTTGTCGCCGTAGCCAGCCCGACAAAGTTATTTTTAAACTGTTATAGGATATATACCCAATGTAGTAAGAATATGTGTAAAAAATTAGCAGAGAAAATATTTTATTTGAGGACGTTCTCAATCCGTCTAATGGGTCAGGTCAGACCAGGTCAGTTTTTTTAACATCATCATCGCAGCCCGCATACGTTCCACTATTGAGCTCGGGCTTCCTCCATAATGGGAGGGAATTTGACCTACTATACCCTGTTGATCAGACATGTTCTATAGGTGAACTGAATTTGAAGATTCATTTTTATTTGAAAACTTATAGTAAGCGGTAAATGCTACTCGTGAACCTGAATACACCAGAAGCATTACTAGGTCACTATCTATCTTAAGCCTTGAATTAGTCCTCTGGTTATCTTGCTCACAAAACGAAGCGCAGTAGCAAATTGCTACTATTAAGACGTTAATGTTCTAGGAGAATGTAGTATCGCGGATGATCTATTTAAATCCTCTTCAAGTGTCTTTATGGCGAAAGGTTAGATCAGTGATGGGCAAAGTACGGCCCACGGGCCAACTACGGCCCGCGAATGTATTTAATCGTGAGTCCATCCATCCTAAATATTCTAGTCAGCATTTTGGCGCGAAAAATAAAATCTGACGTTTATAATTGAAAAGCTTTCAATCGAAAATATTATGGCAAATCAAAAATTTTTTCGGATAAGTAAAAGGTATTTTGTTTATTAAAAAGCTTTAATATAAAATGTATTTTCTATAATTCTGGCCCTCCTCTAGAATTCTTTAAACTTTGTGGCTCGCCATTAAAAAAGTTTGCCCACCACTGGGTTAGATTAAGGATATCTCTAACTGACCAGTATGCATGAAGATTGTAACGATTGTGTTTGAAGTGAGGGTATGAGATACGTTGATGTGAAAAGCCGCAGTTTTTGCATAATCTTCTACAAAGCAAGCCATGCATGCCAAACTCAAGTTTGGCTCCAGGGCATGGCTATATACATACAAAGCAAGGCTGACTCCATATACATATTCCGTGTGGTTTATCGTATAGTGCCGGAATAAGAACACAATTCTGGTAAATTCCTTGCTTTAGCGTGTCGTAAAAGACGACTAAGGGATATAATATGCAGATAGCATCTACGCAAGAGATGGCAAACACGAAATAAAAATCTATACTAACTCGTTTAATCAGCGTCATATTGACAGACAGTTTCGTGGAGGAGATCAGAAGTGTGATGTATTCAGCTCATCTGAAACGTTGGATGATGAACTAATCGTTATATGTTGAGATTTAATTTTATGCGTCGATTAATATTGATGTACAGCGAGGAAACGTAATAATTTATCGACTTTGGTATTTCCGCTAGATAATAGTTGCAATTGTTTTTTAATAGATTACGGCAAATTATATCATCATCTATAATGATATCATCAGTTACGACTACATATATAATATAAGCTACATCCGTATTTAAAAATCGGCCAAGTGCTAGTCGTATCCGCTAACGATTAAATAATAACGTACAAGATTTAAAATAAACTTACCTACTATTTTTATCGCTTCATGATATAGTATCGCTTGCATGGATTACTTGCATATTTTTTTTATTGTTGTTGGTAGCAAACAGCACACCTAATAGTAAATGATATTACCGTTCATGGTATTTCGCTAGGCCGCTTCTAATCGTGAAGAAAGTGAAGGGAGTGTGAATAGTTGCAATTAGGTTCGGTGATACTGAAGGCCAAACGCAAAGGTCCTCAGAAAGTTGGGCTTCCAGCTCTCTCGTTCACCGAACTAATTGCAGTAAAAATGGCTACTATTCAGTCGTCGATTTTTTAGAAGTGTGGTACTGCTTCGAACGGACCAGCTCGCGGCTGCAGACAGAAGATTGTCGACAGTGTGCTCCTACCACATTATTAATATAACTAAATTACTGGTATTATACGACTCTAGTGGGCTAAATAGATATGTTATATGTAGATAAATTATTACTGGTTAAATTATTAAATAATAACTGGTATTATCCGGCTCGAAGGACCAAAGGATATGTTGTGGCGTAGTGGACTGTAGGGCGGTTTATGCCAACAACTTATAGACGTGGGTGACCTGAAGGACCAGTGGGAAGCCAATCCCACAAGCGGGGGTTAGTCGACCAGTGTAGAACGCTTTCGGTGCTTACGCGGAGGGTTTTCGGTAAATGCGTGCGCCGCGAAATGGGTATTTCACGATAGTAATGTCAAAAAAGGCCAGGGAAGTTTCAGCAGCGCGAGCGCACAACGATCGACCGAATATGTGGATTTAACCGAAGTCACACGACAATCCGACGTCGCGAATTTGGCGCGAACACACATATAATTAAAGGTATTAATAAGTTTGGATACTGAAGTGATTGCGTACGCTGTGTGGTGGCGGCTATGTATTCTACCAACCCTTACATTCGCTGGTGTCGTAAATGAATTCTAAGAGCTTTCAAGCCTCCTGCACAATGAAAGGGAAACTGACCTACTATACCGTACTATTCAGCCGTATTGGCATAGAATGTTATGTGGAGTTTTCCTTCTCTTGCATAAGTATTACCTGTATATCAGATTCCTCAGTCATCTTGTATGATGCGGGTGACGTCATTGGGGATTAGTCCATCACTCGCACAGAGGCTTACCACGCGACGGCAATCGACGTCCCGGAAAGGGGACGTCGATATGAGAGTGTAATCCCTCGGGGGTATTTCGTCGGGTCGACCACTGAAGACAAGGAACTCGGTTCCGATGGTCGGCCCAACAACAAAGGCGACGTGCTATGGGTTGGTAACGGGGCCGCCCGCCACCCCTCTGTCGCCCCGGACGAAGCCGGTTTGCGCTGACCGTAGCCCACCTTCCAAAAAAAGGCATCTCTTACGACACCCATTGGCGAGAGTGGGTGGTGAATTGTATCTAACTCCATTACCACATAGAAGATTGTCTTTTTTATTTTTAATTAATTATTTTTAATACTACAATATCCGTGTGGTGACGGAGTAAGAATACAATTCACCACTCTTGCCCGTGGATGTCGTACAAGACGACTAAGGGATATAATACGCACATGTGTTGGGGCTGTTACTTTATGCAGTCCCAAGATTGTGGCAGTAAACTCAATGTATTCTTGATATAATTTAATGTTAACATTACAATCGTACTTATGACAAATTGCGCGTAATAGAGAATGAGGTTTAGCGTTGATAAGGATTAATTTCATTTCATGCGCCCCTCTCTCGCCCCGCTGCGCCACGCGTTGCATCGTCGTTGCAACTCGACTCCTGTCGTGAGCTCTCGGCGTGAACATGATGTTACCGCTGAGGGTGACTGAAATATACAAATGCATATGCAAATATGCAAATGCATATAATCCAGTCTCTAGTCATATATATACAACTGTAAAAAATCTTCAACTTTATCGCTAAAGTTAACATCGCTTCATTATCATGAACTACAAAGGGCGTCCCAGACCTTGTCTCTGTACGTTACTATAATAACAAATAAAACATAATAGCGCCTACGTTTGGCATACAACGTATTATTTTGTAAGGTTGCACAATCGTTTTGTGGTGAAAGTCGCATCCGGTTCAAACGTTCGTCTTGTAAAGGCGTTTCCAAAATGACTGTCAGGTTTATCAAGACTTTTTGCGGACATTTATATCGATGGAACATTAAATCATAATGATGATTTTCATTTAAAACGTAAGTTTTTTTAAGTGAAACTTCTTTAGAATCGTTGTGGTTTCAAACTCGATGAAATGAAAAAGCGAGTCCATAGAGACACAAACAGGTAAATGTATCATCAGCCGACGAGAGAATGAGATAAAGGATAAAGAATAAAGGATAGAGGCTGAAGGATGGAGGATGAAGAATGAATGATAAAGAATGAAGGATGAAGGGTGAAGGATAAAGGATAATGGATAAAGGAGTTTCACTTCTGATATACGTACTTTGTACACACACTCTTTTTTTGTGTTGTATTTTAAATATGTGTGATAGGATCTGTCGACAGTCTTCTGTCTACAGCTTCAGGCTGGTCTGGCCGGGGTAGTACCACACTCTCGCAGAAAATCAACGTCTGAGTAGTAACAATTTGTTACTGCGCTTCGTTCAGTGAGTGATGGCGCCGGGAGTCCAACATTCTGAGGGTGTTTGCGTGTGGTGGGCTTTGGTGATGCCTTTAGTATCATTGAACCTCATTGTATGTATTCGTATTCCCTTCGCTTTCTTCAAGGTCACCTAGCAAAGGTCCATTACCGGTAGTATCACTTACCATCAAGTTTTGTTGTTTGCTCGTTTGCCACTAACAGCAATTAAAAAAAAAATAGATATAACCAATATTAGTTAACTCTCTTAAAAATTCTACGAAAATATATTATTAACAATGTCAGTTTTTTGGCTAATCAAACAATTTTTTTTTGGTATGAATGAGTCAGTTTTTTTGGTATGAGGTTCATTCGGGGAAAAAATATTCAAAAAATTAATATTATGCAAATCTATTTATATATTGAGGGGTGAAAGGCTATTTGTTTTAAGCGACATCTAGGGTGATATTATATATATATATATGTATATATATATATATATATATATATATATTCGACATCATCGTTTCAATTCTTTTTTTCCATACGCTGAAAAACGAGGGCTTAAGGCAGTTTGTATTAAGCTATATTTATCTTTGTAACTAAAGGTACGTTTTATTTAGTTTTGGCATCAAGAATTTGATGTTTTAATTGAATTTTAATTAAATTTACCCCATTCAAATAGCGCAAGAAGATTTGATATGATTTTTTTTCTAAAATTTTAAACGGCTCTCTTGTAAAGTTACAAAAATGTCGCTTAAATCAAATAGCGTTTCACCCTTCGATATGACAAAATTATGCCCGAATATATATAAAATAATATACGGCGGGTTGGTATAGGGTTTTGACGCTATACCAACCCACCTGACCAGTGTGGTGTAGTATGTCAATTTCCTTTCCACTGTGAAGACTCGAGCCAGTGGGACGTATATGAGCTGTGATGATGATGAATGAGATGTTTATAAGCAGACTATGACTAAAGTCTGTCATAATTATTTACCATTATGTATACAGCCTAATTTCACCAAGTCTCGTTTTCAAGACAAAGCTTGCTTTCGCCTGCAACCTTCACATATATTACATAAACGTTACATAATCTATTACTTCACAAATTATACCCGCAAGCGGTCATTATGTAGCCCAGATTATAGATTTGGAGGGTATTTATTTAAATGTGTATTTTACGTGACATTTACTTGTCCGTTTATTATTTTATTCGCTCACTTTCCCCCTTTTAACATTTATTATTACCTCGTTAACTCATAACTCATTTATTCACAATGGTTTCTTATAAGTCATTATTTTTAGTTACATTTAATAAATACCATTACAATTTATATAAAAACTAGTGTCAGCAATATGAAAAAAAAAAAAATAAAATGATGTCAAACGATAATAATAATAATAAACGTAAACATTATCCGCGTTAGGTATTGTTTACATTTTTAATAAGTATAAGTAAAATTGAAAATTTCGATTAATCCCCGACATAAACTAAAATAAAAACCGGTTAAGTGCGAGTCGAAGTCGCTCACGTAGGGTTCCGTACCATTATTTATAATAATTACGTTTGTTGTATGGGAGGCCTCCCCCTCCCCGTAAATATTTTTTTTTTTTTTAGTATTAGTTGTTTTAGCGGCAACAGAAATACATAATTTGTAAAAATTTCAATTGTCTAGCTATTGCAGTTCTTGAGATACAGCCTGGTGACAGACAGAAGAATGGACAGACAGCGAAGTCTTAGTAATAGGGTTCCGTTTTAATCCCTTTGGTACGGAACCCTAATAAAAAAAAAAGAAGTATTACGTTATGTTCAACAGGAATCATCAATTAATTGTCATGTTACAATTATACTGGCAAGCATGAAGCACTTAATCGAGTAATACGCCATTACATCATTTTAGAAAAAAAAGCTGAAACTCTTACACTACTAGACCTATATTAACCAAACATAGCTAAGAACAACTGCAAGGAAACAGGCTTATAAATAAAAAATCTGCATCAAAATCGGTCCATGCGTTTCAGAGCTGCGTTACCACACAAACATAATGGACAGACAGACATCAACGTCAAACTTATAACACCCCTCTTTTTACGTCAGGGGTTGAAAATGTTCCGATCACTGACGTCAAGTCATCCTGCTTCGGTAGTCGGCCCAACGACGAAGGCGACGTGTCGCACGGGTGGGTTACGGGTGTGCGTGCTTACGCCCCTCTGTCGCCACGGACGGAGTGATGCGAGGAGTGCGCGGACCGTGAACCATCTCCAAAAAAAATGTGGTTAACAATGTTGTTTATTATCATCATCATTGTACATCAGCATTGAACATTGACTTGTTGGAATTGATAAACTAACTGCTGAGGGTGGCATTGTGGCATACAAAACCTGTATATTTAGCCAGTAATATACGGTTAATCTATGATTAACCGTAGGTGATGGAGTAGGAATACAATTTACCACCCCCCACTCTTACCAGTAGGGATTGTGAAAGATTAAATATGCATATAACATCTATGCAAGAGAAGAAAATCTCGATATAGGGACATAGGGATCTCAACCCGTCTGGCCAGCGTGGTATAATATGTCAATTGCCCTCCTATTTTGGAGGAGGCTCTAGCCCAACAATGGGACGTTAATGGGCTTTTTTTTATTGCCAGTGGTGGCAAACGAGCAAGCAGCACACCTGATGCTAAGTGAAGAAAATACTCTTCTTAAACCTCGTTTAAAGAAGGACATGTCATAGCACTCGGGAAACACAGCAGCAGGTTCATTCCAGAGCTTGCACGTACGTGGGAGATTTTTCCCACGTACGTGCAAGATCGCTGGAAACGTACAGTTGAAAAGCATAACGTTTCTAGGTGAAATACATGAACCCTGCTACGATGACGAATGGTACGTTGGTTGAATAGTGACTGTGGTACCAAGTCAAACAGTTCCTCGGGGCACTCCCTGTGAAAGAATCGGCTAAAATGATAATGATGGTAATATAGATTGACTGGTGTTATTATTCAGTACAATGTAGCTCAAAAAAGATTACTACAATGATTACTAATTTAGAATAATTTATAAATATTTCCGATAGGTGGCGTGGTAAACATCTATTGTTTCTTTGTTAAATTTATTTTAATTTGTCTTAGTAAATTCTCACAAGCAAACACGGACAAGTTATGTGTAACATTCATTGTTATTTTTGTTACTGGGGAACGCGATAGTCGATGTTTATCTTCATTTTAACCGACTTCAGAAAAGGAGGAGATTCTCAATTCGGTTGTATTTTTTTATGTTACCTCAAAAATTTTGACTGGGTGAACCGAAAGCTGGTGCTTTTTGTATGGTCGTGGTGGTGGATTTCAATTTGGTCCATCTCTGACAATGGAATCTGTGAACGGTTGAAGTCGATTTTTTTAAAGAACATTTATTTTTAAGGACAATCGCCTCCACTAATGACCAATCCTTATATTATAATGGAATTCACAAACATAACTGAACCAAATTACTACTCAGACTTAGAGCAAGAATCTGTTTGTATTGTCACGGTCGGCGCACTCCTCGTACCACTCCGTCTGGGGCGACAGAGGGATGTAAGCACGCACACCCGTAACCCACCCGTGATACGTTGCCATCGGCGTTGGACCGACCACCGGAGCAGGGTGACTTGGCGCCAGTGATTGGTCCGACGCAATACCCCCTGAGGAGTATCCTCTCCTCGACCGACGTGCCCCTCTCGGGGAGGATGTCGGTCTTTCCTCACGCGGTCGGCCTCTCGGCGGGTGACGGACTAATTCCGTAATTCAGTATCTTAACCACTATATTATCCGTAAACCATTTTTATCTATCAGTGTAATAAACTCTACTATTGAATATATATTAACCACTATACTACAACTATTTTTATCGATCAGCCTATTAACCTCCAATATTCGACTCATATAGTCCGTATGATGACGGGGTAAGATTATAATTCACCATCTCTTTCTGAGGGCGTCGAAAAAGACTATTAAAGAATAAGGGCAACTAGAAATAAAACCCTTTAACGATCTGTCTGACCAGCGCGATGTAAAGGTCAAATTCCCTTCTATTATAAAGCAGGCTCAAACTTAGCATTGGGATGTATTTAAGCTCAGATAATGATGGAGACTAAATCAAGAATAACTATGTTTACCTAAGACAATGCTTAATGAGGTTAAATAAGGACCGATGTTTTCAATTATTTTTATTACAGGTGGCTTGTTGTGAACATGATTTAATAACGATAACTTGTTGGGCGTGGGACATCTTAGTCCGACCGTGACCATGAACGTTGCAAAGTGTGCGAAACGTCAATCAAAAATCAAATACAAAGACGATAAAATGCGTCAAGTAGTTTTATTTAAAAACATCAGAAATCTTAATGAGGTTGATTCAATTTGAAGAAAGAATCTGGCGAAGCCAACGTGGCTGAAGCGTTGTCGGATAACGATGATCTCCTCATCCATTATTCCATAGTACCTGAAAACAGAGCTCTGTATCATCACTATGTTCATTCATGATTATCACCATTTCAGCTCTCATTGTCGGGCTCGAGCCTAAGAGGAAAATTGACCTACTATACCACGCTGGTCAGACGGGTTTTCTTTCTCTTGTATAGATGTTATATGCATATTAATCCAGTCCATCATGTTATAAACAATAGAACAAACAAAAGCTTATTTAAAATGCAAAGAGCATCGCTACAATTTAAATCTTATCTAAATATACTTTAAGTAATAAAATTATCATAAACTTTCCCTACCTTTTATGGTGGTTATGGCGCAAGGAATGTGTACACAGATTACATCAGGTAAACTCAGCCTTTCAAATTACGCTGACGTCTAGGCTTTGCTTTGCTTTGCTTAAAGTCATCATCATGATTTTAGTCACTTACCTCTCACTGTTGAGCTCAGAAATTAACCTACTATACCGCGCTGGTCAGTCATGTTGTTATCATCATTTTAGCTTATCGCAGTCCACATCTGGACAAAGGCCTCCCTCATGTTACGCCACAGAGTGCGGTCCTGTGCCGCCTGTATGCAACAACGCTCAGTAACTTTCATCAGGTCGTCGGTCCACCTAATGGGGCGTCGTCCGATACGTGGTCGCCACTCGAGAACCCTTCTTTCCCAGTGGTTGTTAGTTCATCGAGCGATGTGGCCTGCCCATTGCAACTTCCGCCTACGCCCTTCTGTCGCCTCGGACGGAGTGGTGCGAAGAGTGCGCCGACCGTAACCCACCCTAAAAAAAAAAACACGCATTTTTCTGCAGATTTCCGTATTTCGGATTCTATCTCGCAGAGAAATCCTAAGCATAGCCCGCTCCATATCACACTGAGTGATTATGAGCCTTTGACAGGTTGTTATATAAGGTTCTATTTCGAGTTTTCTTTCTATGATGTTTGTATTTTTGTATCGCGCATGCGCGTCTCTCATCGAAGGTTATGAAAAAACCTGTAATAGAGCATGTTGGCTGTTTACGCGTCTACCACCGAAACCTATAAAAAACCTTTTAATTCTTTTTCAATCCAATTGCACCCTTCTTTTGTGATTTTATTTAAACAGAAATGATTTATTGCTGAAACTTAATTTCTTTGTGGTGACGGAGTAAGATTACAATTCGTCACCCACTGTCTTGCCTGTGGGTGTCGTAAAAGATGACTAAGAGATTACAATATGCAGATAACATCAATGCAAGAGAAAGAAAAGTCACAATAAAGCCCTACGCTAACCGGTCTAACCAGCGTGGGATTACTATTCTACTGGTCGATTTCCCTATCATTGTGGAGGATGCTCGAGCCCAGCAGTGGGTCGTATATGAGCTGTGAAGATGATGATAAACGTCGAAATCATATTATCCTATCAGTTAAATCGATCCTCTTATTTAAATCAAATGTAAGAATATGACCTACAATTGAATCTTGTTTGACAACTTTGTATTGGGCTATATATAATCATCTTTATTCTTAGAGTAACTTTGTCTGTTTGTTTGTTTCGGCGTAAGCCTCAGATTTTCCGTGTGGTGACGGAGTAAGAATACAATTCACCACCCCCTCTTTTGCCCGTGGATGTTGTAAAAGACGACTAAGCGATTAAATATGCATATAATATATAATAGAAGGAAAACTCGAAACAAAACCTTATACCAACACGTCTGATCAGCGTGGTATAGTAGGTTAATTTGTCTCCTATTGTGGTGGAGGCTTGAGCCAAACAGTGGTATATGAGCTGAAATGATGATGATGAAGCCTCAGATAAAAAAAACTAACAAAGATTGTAAGGTTATTCATCATATCATCTCGGCTCATATACGTCCCACTACTGGGCTCTACCCCCTCCACAATAGGGAAATTGACCTTGCCCATGCTGATCTTGTATAGATGTTAGTATCTGGTTGACCGAGCTTCGCTCGGAATATTTTTGTTGTATTTTTGTCGAATTTATTTAGATATATATTAATAAAAAATAAAAATTAAATAATGAAAAATATATAATAAATTACAAAAGAGAATAATAATAACACCGAGATTCGATCCGACGCTGTTTGAATGCCAAAACATAGCAAAAACAGAACTGAACATCTTCCCAACTGAGCTATCGTAACTCATGACGTTGACAACGAAATTTGAATTCATATTCTTTTAAAATTTAATGTCATTATATTGTCTGCCAAAAACACTGACAAAACAACATTTTCTATACATAAAACCTAGCTAGATCGATTTTTTGGGCCCAAATCCTCTAGTATGCCAAGTTTCATCAAAATCGTTGGAATCGTTGCCGAGATCCTGAATATATATATATATATATATATATTCTTAAAATTAAACTTCTACTATTATACCGAAATAAAACCATATTTGATGCGACATTTGTATAACGAACTGATGAATAATTACGTGACATAACCTACAAATTTGCAACAAATAGATACGTCAATCGCTGCCCACATACACGCATACGCACACACATACACACATACACACACGCAAACAAACACTCAACACTCATACACACAAAAATGGAAATCGAACTCATCATACAAAAGCACATCCTTCATAATTCAATTCATTAATGTTATTTATATTGTTATCATTCTTATTGTAAGTTATTTTTATTCCTTTTCTTTTTTTCTTTTCTTTTTGTTATTTTTTCTTTCTTGTATGTTTGAGGAAAGGAGTTTGCTGAAAACCAGCCTTGCATAATTTCTATGCAGCACAATACTGAGCATTCCCCTATTGTCAAAATTAATTAAGAACATGTATTATGATTATTAGTTATTATGTGACAATAAATGCTATTCTATTCTATTCTATATATATCTATATATATATATATACACACACAAGAATTGCTCGTTTAAAGATATAAGATATGCTTACTATATCCCTTAGTCGTCTTTTACGACATCCACAGGCAAGATAGTGTGGTATCCTTAACTAGTGTTAAAAAATCTCACGAGAGAAAAATAGGGAGCTAACAGTTCTTACCTTCTCCTTGTATAGATATTATATTCATGTTATGTCCGTGTAGTGACGGAGTAAGAATACAATTCACCACTCCCTATCTTACCCGTGGGGATATAATAGGCATATAACAGAAAGAGAAGGAAAATTCGAAATAAAACCCTATATCAACCTGTCTGACCAGCATGGTATAGTAAGGTGTGTAAAAGATATATATGTCAAATTTGAATGTAATGTGAATTTATTATAATGTTTTTTGTGCAAAATAAATATTATTATTATTATTAAAGGTCAATTTCTCTCTGTGTGGTGGCGGCTTCGAATACTACCAATCCTTGCTTTGCTCGTGGGTGTCGTAAAAGACGACTAAGAGCCCTAGATTGACCCGGACCAACTCCATCTGGTACCATTTGGGTCAACGATTACATTCCCAAGGAGGGTTGACGTCAGGCAGGCGGCCGGTCATAAAAGTCATTGCCGAAACTTTTTGCAATATGACATATTGCGTCGACCCCAAGTAATTGGGATAAGAGCAGGATGATGATGATGATTAAAGGTCAATTTCTCTCCTATTGTGGAGGAGGCTCGAGCCCAACAGTGGGTCGTATATGAGCTGAAATGATGAATGATGATATCCCCTTTGTTGTTTTTACGACACCCAAAAGCACGATAAGGGTTGTTTGTATTCTAACTTGCCTTAAGCGCATCAAAAATAAAGAGATTTTTGTTTAATATATAATAATATCGATCTAAAGCCATGTTGGGTGATTAGTATATAAAATAAAATAAAAAAAGTAAAACTGGCAACCACTTTCAAGCCACTCTCGCCGCTCTCTCGATGCAGTACTCAACATTTTATTTGTTTTTAAACGAACACTTTTTTACTTTTAATTATCATTGTTTTATTCTCGTCATGTTTATAGACGATTTCACTTGTTGTGTAACATGGGCTTTTAATCATATAGATAATTATAATTTAATATAATATTTATCATTCATCATCATGATTTCAGCTTATACGCGTCCCACTGTTGGGCTCGAGGGTCCTCCACAATAAAAGGGAAATTAAACTCATCTAAAAAAAACTTCTCTAAAACGCCGAACAAACGTATAAATATAGGGTCTTATTTAACGTTTTCTTTCTCTTCCATAGATGTTATATGCACATTATAAACGTTTTAGTCGTCTTTTACGACACCCTCGGACGTGAGACGGGGTACTGAAATCCCAATTTCGGTAATCTTTAAAACGGCTTAATCAATTTTGATGTGTCTGTATAAAGAGTAAATTATGCTATATTTTATCCCGGTATTTCCACGGTAACGGGAAACGCGTTTGCGACCGCGGGAATTTGCAAGTATTTTATAAACGTACAGATATACTAAGTTTTCATGTGGTGACGGAGTAAAAGTACAATTCACCACTTTTTATCTTGCCCGTGGATATCGTAAAAGACAAGGGATATGATACACATATAACATACATGCAAGAGAAGGAAAACTCGAAACAACACCTTATACCAGCCTATATACTATTATTCCATATCAACAACTTTTAGAATTGCAAACAAAACTTCTTTATGGATTTACGAGCGGACTGCCCGTGACCATGAACGCTGTAAAGTGTTCGGTCAAAAATCAAGTACAAACACGGCAAAATCTGTAGTTTTATTTACAATGTGTAATACTCGCATTTACCATATGGTGACGGAGTGAGAATACAATTCACCACTTCCTATCTTGCCGGTGGATGTCGTAAAATATGACTAAGGGATATAATAAGCATATGACATCTATGCAAGAAGAGAAAAACTTGAAATAAAACCCTATAACAATCTGTCTGACCAGCATAAAGTCAATTTCTCTCCTATTGTGGACAAAACCGTAGGTCAACACGTCTGACCAGCATGGTATAGTACGATCAATTGCCCTCCTATTGTAGATGAGGCTTGAACCAAACAGTAAGACGTATACAGGCTAAAATGGTGATGATGAAATGAAGGTAGCTGTCTGTATAAGTTCATTTCAAGCTTTTTTTATGCAGATATTTCCACGAGTATGGGAACTAGGCGGGTGCAACCGCGAGATTTTTGAAGTGTTTTATAAATTTACAGATATACTAAGTTACTAATTACTAACCGGACGCTAATAAATTTATACTCTAACTATTTATTAACTATATTATCTATACCAATAAATAAAATTGGAGTGTCTGTTTGTAATGTCAAAATAATAGGCTTTTTTCATGCTCACACGGTTATTTACACTACACCTATGCCTAAAATACACTTTATATTTTTTTGTCTGTCTGTTTGTTCCGGGTAATCTTCAAAACGGCTGGGCCGATTTCAAAAATTCTTTCACCAATGGAAGTTATCAGGGAGTAAACTAGGCTATATTTTATTCCGGTATTCCCACGGGAACGGGAACTACGCAGGCAAGACTAAAACCGAAGCGAAGCGAGGGCGAGTTGCTAGTAAAAAATAAAATTGTTTACTATTCAGATTGTATAAAGTAATTAAAGCCAATGAAATTACGAACATGTTACCTCTTTATTGCATAAGAATTGATAAATCTTATGAAATTAAAATCCGTTATATCTCCATAAATTTTATATTGACGATTCTATAATTCATTTAAAAACGAGCATAAAATATATAAATTTTATATAACAAATCAATTTACCGCGTAAATACACAGAGTACACACAGTTGGATAACAGATTATAAAATTTTACAATAATTATTTTATACGCGTGATGTTAGTCCATTAATTATATTCTTTAAAATGTAATTTGCATAAATATTGCTTATGAAAGTAGAAGGTTTAATACCCCACGTGAGCTTGTTGACGGGACGTGTTATCGTGAGAACCAACAGTATCGCGGTGATGCTAAAAACTATAGCACGCGTTAAAATAAATAACCATTTGCATAGAATAACAGTTATCCAAACTTCAAAGATTTAAAACTACAAAAGAAAATAATCGGATTCGATATTCAAATAACGCAGATTAAAAAAGAAGCTATAGATTAAATAAGTTCTTAAAATTTGCGTTCGATATTTCAAATTATGGTGGCAAATAAATAAGATAGTTATCTATTATTGAAGTATTTTTTTTAGACTTGGTAAGTAAGGTTTCATTCATAATAGGTAGTTTATTATAATATTTTTTATTAGTAATTACCATGGTGTGCGTGATTGTATATTTCTTTTAGATTAACTTTTTTTACGAAAAATGAAAGTTTTCTATAGAAATATTACCCAGCCTTTAATTATAACATAGTCTTTAAAAGTAAACGATATTCTATAAATATTACAATTCATTGAGCCCTTATTATTGCCCATCTTATTAGGGTCAGATTTCACAGAAGCACAGATTTTGCACTTCTACGTGACCAGATATAGTCTATAAAGTCCATAGACTTAATCTAGATATAGTTTAAGGCGTTGCCATGCATAATTAGCGATAATTAACATTGTACAATATTATAAATAATTCTCTCGTCATGCTGTATGGTAGCGGTTACAAATATTACCAGCCTTACATCGTTCATGTCATAAAAGACGGCCAAAAGCTTTACACCTCCATCTGAAGATGTTTGGTCAACAATTACATTGCCCAGGAAGGTTAACGTCAAGCAGGTGGCCGGTCATAAAGCTATTGTTAATAACTTTTGATATATGTACTATAATAAAAAGGTGTCGAGTCGACCACAAGTAATTGGGATAAGAGTAGAATAATGATGATGATATAAACTTATCGTCATCATCGACGTATCGACGGCTATTATCAGTCATAGGCCTTCCCATTTTATGTGACCCTTATTCCTCAGTTAATCAATGTTCACTATTGAAAATAGTCCTTCCTAATAGAGATTATACCCACTCTTTTTTTTAACTATAATAATCTTTAATAATCTTTATTAGTTCAAAAAAGTAATGTTACAGTAATCTCCTTATATTAAATATATGAGAAACAAAGGAGTGCTTTGCCATTCGTACTAGGATACCCTGTGACACGAATGCCGTCACCTTCCCTAGTAACCTATCATCTAAGTTATATATTTTAAAATAAAATTACAAAATTAAATTTGTTGTAAGAAGATAAAAAACACAAAAATTTGTGTCCGTGTTTATCTGTGTACTTGTGTGTGTGTGTGTGTGTGTGTGTGTGTGTATGTTTATGGGAATGCACCTAGCATTAGGTCTACTGTTTGCTCATTTGTAACCAACAGTAATAAAATAAAATATATTTATCGAAGAGAGTGCTGCTGAATTGGCTGATACTTCAGCCAATTTTGACTATACGCTCTGGAAAAAAATATATTTGCATTTTTAACCTTTAAGAGGATTCATAACATTATCAATTAAACTGTCGTTTATTTTTAACGACATTGTCACATATCTATATTCTTGATCCGACTTAGCAATATATAAAACTTGATTTCAAGTGTAAATAATAATTAAATACAGAAATACACCCTTAGCGTTTTATTATTGCTAGTTTTATTGAGGTCGAACTTCTAGTCTAACTAGAAACAGCGGAGTATAATTTTAATAACGGCCTCTCAGCGTTAGACTTAAGTATACAAGTTTAAGTAAACATGCTTAATGGTATAAGTACTGGTCTTTTATACCAAGATAAGTAGGACAGTTCATTGTGCAGTTCATAAATGATTTTACCAGTTGTTCGGTTTCATTAAATGGTATAATTATGTCTTAAAATATCTCTGAGGTCACGGAATAAGAATACCATTAACTATCCCCTCTCTTACCTGTAGGTGTCGTAAAAGCCGACTAAGGGAAATAATAAGTATAATAAGCAATAGCCTTTATGGAAGTAAAGAAAACTCAAAATAAAACTCTATACCAACCCGTCTGACCAGTATGGTATAGTAAGGTCAATTGCCCTCCTATTGTGGAAGGGGCGCGGGCTCGGTAGGTAGACATGTATGAGCTGAGATGATGATGATATATTTGTAAAGTTGCCCGCGACAAGAGGATTTATTCATCGAGGTGTCGTCTTTTAAAATTGTAATAAAAGAATGGTAGTTTAAATTTGACACTCAAACTCGTGTAAATTCGATAAAATAAATAAGAATAGTAAAACTGGCTAAGTGCGAGTCGGAGTGGCGCACAAAGGGTTCTGTACCATTATCTATAAAATTGGAAATAAATGGCGTTTATTATTTATTTATATTTATTTTATTTTGTTTTTAGTATTTGTTGTTATAGCGGCAACAGAAATACATAATTTGTAAAAATTTCAACTGTCTAGCTATCGTGTTTTTGAGATACTGCCTGGTGACAGACAGACAGTGAAGTCTTAGTAATAGGGTCCCGTTTTACCCTTGGAGTACGGAAACCTAAAAACTATAAAAAACATTTTATTTTTTTTAATCGAATTTAAATGATTTTCATCAAGTTTTACGAAACGTTATAATAAACTATCATAGATATCAACTTCAATGAAATTATTTATTTGTTAATGTTCCTCAAATAAACAAAAATAGTCATGAAGACAATTTTTTTTTTGAAGCGAAAACCTACAATTGTGAACAAATAGTTGTTGTTTATGGATAGTCAAAGTAATTGTTTGATCTTAAATTACAATTTGTAAATTAAAAACTTTTTACATTTGTTTAGTTTTTTTGTAAATAAAACTACTATTTTTATCGCGTTTGTATTTGATTTTTGATTGCCCGATGTTTGTTTGGTTTTAATTTATATAGGCACAAATACAGTGATATTGTCATAGTTAGTTACAGATAAAGGGTTAACAAGCTACATGATCCTGATGATCCATGACTTGCCTATAGAACTTATAACTTCAAAAAAAAAAAAAGGAATATAAATGCTAGTAGTGTAGGAGGTTATGAACAAAACACACTTATAGTTTCAATATAACGTATATTATCGATGTATTCACTTGAAAGCTAAAGCACGTCTTTACTAGTACAAGCACAGAACACGAATGAGGTGGGCAAATATTGTACTAACAAAGTAGACTATACAAACGTCATAACGAATCAAATTCAAATTAGTCAAATACAATACTATTAATTTTTGTACAATTAATTATATAAATTCAACAAGTAGATCCATATTAATATTTCAATGAATTAATTCAAAATCATTAATTCGTTATATACTGACAAGTTTATTGCGTTATCTTAATGATTTATTTAATAGCAATAAACATCTTATACAAATAAAAATTTTAAAGAAAATACTTTCCATATGGTGACGGAGTAAGAAAACAATGCCGCCATCCACTATCTTATCCGTGAGTATCGTAAAAGACGACGACGGGATATAATATGCATGTAATTTCTATGCAAGAGAAGGAAGACTCGATATAAAACCTATACCATCCGGTCTGACCAGCGTGGGTATATCCCTCCGTGGGCTCGTAAATGTGTTGTGATGATGATGATGACAAATATAAACCTATTCTAATATTTATAAATCTGAACCTGGTGACGGAGTAAGAATACAATGTTGACTATGGGATATAATATACACATAAGATCTGTGCAAGAGAAGGTAATTCGAAATAAAACACTATACGTGAGGCTAACCGCGCGACGGCGACCGACGTCCCGGGACAGGAACGTCGAGAGGTAAGGGTATCCGGAAGAGTATTCAGTCGGGCCGACCACTGAGGACAGGGAACTCGGCACTGGTGGTCAGCCCAACGACGAAGGCGACGTGGGTACGGGTGGGTTATAGGCCCGCGCGTTGTCCGTTCGTCGCCGCGGACGGGATGCACCGCGTGTACGCTCACTATAACCCACCCTTAAAAAAATACGCTATACGTCTGACGTGCGTGGTAGGTCATTTTAGTAAAAGTCAAAGATATAGCAGGTCAATTGCCCTTCCATAGTGAAGCAAGCGCGAGCCCAACAGTCAACTGACTCATAAAAAAAAAGTTATCCGACCAATATTTAATGAATTTACAGCCATTTTTATACCGGAAAATGTAATAAATTGATAAATCATCATCATCATCATCATCATTTCAGCCCATATACGTCCCACTGTTGGGCTCGGGCCTCCTCCATAACGGAAGGGTAATTGACCTACTATACCACGCTGGTCAGACGTGTTGGTATAGGGTTTTATTTCGAGTTTGCCTTCTCTCGCATAGATGTTATATGCGTTTTATCTCCCTTAGTCGTCTCGTACGATCACCCACGGGTAAGATAGGGGGTGGTGAATTGTATTCTTACTCCGTCACCACACGGAAGAATTGATAAATACTAACTCATAATGTTATTTAGATTCATTTTTTCTATTTATTACCATTATATTTCCCTACACTAACTTTTTTAAAATTAGTATGATTTTTTATTATTTTATCAATTTCTTACATTTTCCGGTATAAAAATGGCTGTAAATTCATTAAATATTGGTCAGATAACTTTTTTTATGAGTCAGTTCTTTTTTCTTCCCACTTTTGGCGGTTTGCTTGAAAAATTAAAAGAAAATATATTTTTATCAAAAATTACTTTGACGACTCCTACTGATGAACCAGTGCGAGTTACACAAAAAAACACTATTTTGAAGAGCGTGAAATTCCCTACAAGTTCCATCAAACCAATTTGCAATATTGTAAAAGCCAGGTAAGCATTAGAAATTTGAAAAAAAAAAAAGTTTTTTTTACATGCATTTTGAATGGTAAAACTTTAAATTTAAATTGTAAGTACTTAAAATTAATATTAAGACCTCAAACTTGGTGAAAATTATTTTTTCTATATGTAGATTAATATTTTGCATGACCAACGAAAAACAAAATGTTTGCGGAAATGAACCACCCTAATATATATATATATATGTATATATGTATATATATATATATATATATATGCAGTACAATGTGCTTATACATTACGGGACGGTTCTGGCGTAAGCTCCATTAGGCTCCAATTGAATTGCTTCTTTGTGCGCCGACTTACCTTCTATACGTTATTATTCTAAGCTGTGCAACATACAATTTAAAATTTAACATTGTCGCAAACAATGACGTTTTATCCGGTATCCATTTCAACAATCGCATTTGCAAAAGTCAGTCTATTTTTTTTTAAACAAAACGTCTGTTGCAAAATCTTGATGCGCGCGCATATACGTAATATAATGCGTTTCCGTTCTGTTTAACACAAAGATGCTGTGACAACATGAATGCACTGAATTATATTTAGCCTTAATTCTATAGAATATAAAGTATAAAAGCGTAAAAAATCAACTTTATTATGTAAAATAACCCTTTATGAGCATTCCTCTCCAACGGACAGTCTGATTCACGGTGTAAAATACCTAAATGCCACAAGAAAGTTTATGAATCACGGTGTAAAATATCCAAATGTCATCAAAGCCACTCCTATTATGAGTTCAGAGAGAACTTACATCATCATTCATCATCATTTCAGCTCATGTATGTGTTAGGCTCGAGGCACTATGGCAGGAAAGTTGTACATCGCTCTGGTCAGACATAGGGTTTTGTTTCGAGTTTGCCTTCTCTTTGAACCTACACATAGTTTTTATATATATAATTACTTTAAACGTTACCAGTGACGGAATAAGAATGCAATTCACCACTCCTCTCTCTTGCCTGTGGCCTACTCTTGCCTGTGGCTGTCTTAAAAAACGACTAAGAGATATGAAATGCATATAACATCTATGCAAGAGAAGGAAAACTCGTAACAAAGCTCTATACCAGCACGTCCGGCCGGTGTGGTATAGTGGGTCGATTTCCCTTTTCTAATGGAGAAAGCCTGAGCCCAACAGTGGGAGATGCATGGGCTGAAATGATGAAACTTTACGGAAAGAAAAAGCAAATAAAGAAGGTTACTTTTTTGTGGTGGTCAGCGCACCTGCCGTCCGACTCCGACCAGGGCGACAGAGGGGCAGCGCGCGGTCCCATAACCCACCCGTAGCACGTCACCTTCGTCGTTGGACCAGCCACCCGAACCGAGTTTCTTGTCCTCCGTGGTCAATCCGACAAAAAAAAAAACGTTACTTACGCGTAATTCGACTGTAATATATTATTAACACAATTGTATAATTAGACATTTTACTCATTACGTTCATAGGTTCAGAAAGCGATTCAATAATTACTTAACAAATTAAATTACAATACAAACACTTTCCTTGTTGTTTAATCATTCTGTAATCGAAGTACAAACATGGCTGGCGTTGTCGGTTGATTAATTTCACGCGGTACACGCGCCATTTGTGACGAAAGTGAAATTTAGCGGGAAAGATGAGCTGTCAAAGTAAGCGGTCCGATACACTCTCGATTTTGTTAACAAAATAACGCGGTTATTTATTTTATACCATAAATTAAAAGGAGGGTAAAATTGTATCTAGTGTCATTTTGTTCGCACTATTACATTCGAATCTACTTCATAATGATAGGATAAGTCTTTATTAATACTACCCATATAGAGTATCGCGTACAGAGTATCAAGCTTAGAATAATAACGTATAGAAGGTAAGTTCGCTCACAAAAAGTGAAGCATTTCAATTGGAGCCCTTTTTTTTTTTTTTTTTTTTTTGGGTGGGTCGCGGTCGGCGCGCCTCCGCACCACTCCGTCCGGGGCGACAGAGGGGCTTAAGCACGCAACTCCCGCAACCCACCCGAAAACCACCTCGCCTTCGTCATTGGGCCGACCACCGGAGCAGGTTTACTTGTCGTCAGTGGTCGGCCCGACGGAATAATTGGAGCCTAATGGAGCTTACGCCGGAACCGTTCCGTAATGTACAAGGTCACTATTGCACGTACGTACGCAACTCTTAAAAAATAAATAGGTAATTATGACGGTTTGTGCATTCAAATGGTGTCATAACACATTTAAAAAACTTAAAAAGGTTTTTAACATTAGTTTTAAAAGTATTTCGACGATTTATGTTAATAAAAACAAAATTTGATTTCATAATTTGTATAGTGGTGTACGTATGTACGTGTGTAATCGTCTGCGCGCCATTAATATTTTTAGATTCAAGTTTCGAACGTTCGAAATACTGACACTATCCTTCTATACGTTATTATTCTAAGGTATCGAGTATAGAGTATACCCTATATAGAGGTTTCGAGTTTAGGTCACCGTGAGTAAAAATGAGGATAAATAAATGTCATATGTACAGACGTGTGTTGTTAAAAGGTAACCATCATTTTAGCTTAGGTATATTATGTGTCTCACAGTTAAACTTGTACCTGCTCTATAATGGGAGAGATGATCCATTTTACCACGCTGGTTAGACAATTTAAAATCCAATCTTACGGACAAATTGGAGTCGCTGGAGCAGCGAAGAGACTTTGGGTCACTCTGTGTACTCTACCGACTCTTTCACGGGGAGTGCTCCGAGGAACTGTTTGACTTGGTACCACTGTCACCATTCTACCAACGTACCACTTGACATCGTAGCAGGGTTCATCCATTTCACCTGGAAACGTTTTGGTCTTCAACTGTACGTTTCCAGCGATCATTTCTCCCACGTACGTGCAAGCTCTGGAATTAACTACTTGTTGCTGTGTTTCCCGAGCGCTATGACATGTCCTTCTTTAAACGAGTATTAAGAAGAGTATTTCCTTCACGGTAAGTAACGGCCGTGTGGTGACGGAGTAAGAATACAATTCACCACCCCCTATCTTACCCGTGGGTGATCGTACGAGACGACTAAGGGATATAAAACGCATATAACATCTATGTGAGAGAAGGAAAACTCGAAATAAAACCCTATACCAACACGTCTGACCAGCGTGGTATAGTAGGTCAATTATCCTTCCATTATGGAGGAGGCCCAAGCCCAACAGTGGGACGTATATGGGCTGAGATGATGAAGCAACGGCATGGCTGTGTCCCTGGTATTGCAAAGGTCCATGTGCGGCAGAATCACTCACTATCAGGTGTGCTGCTTGCTCGTTTGCCACCTTTGGCAATAAAAAAAAATTCAGAAATAGGTTTTTGATTTTCGATTTGAAATCGTCTGACCAGCATGGACCCCCGGATATCGAGTTTTTCCTATCTTGCATCATGGTATCTGTCTATTACATTTCTTAGCCGTCTTGTACAACAATTAAGGTCAACAAAGGGATGCGATAAATAGCTACCTGGTAGTAAATTTTCATCAAATTCGGTCCGGCCATTTTGAAGATTACCTCAAACAAACAGACAGGCAAATAAGAAATTTTTAAACTGTATTTTAGGCATAGGTGTCGTGCCAATAATCGTGTGAGCTTGGAAATGTCCCAGTATTTTGACATTACAAACAGACACTTCTATTATTTATTTGTATAGATTATTCAATAGTGTGTAGGTTATAAAAGGAATAAATTAGTGCCTTTACTTCCTAACCAGTGTAACAGAATTCAAAAAATGTAGTAATTATTACGACTAGTTATTACACAGCTTATCGTCTGTGACGCCTATTCATTCAAGAAATCGTAACGGATTATTCGTAAAAATTTAATTACTAAACCAAATCGCTTTTGTAATTGACCTTATTCCCGCGAATTTCTCACAATGGGCAAGAGCCCTATCAAAAACGAATTTACTACAGATAATGTAATACCGCGAAATTAACCTTTACAGATGTCATTAGCAAAGAAAGCAGACTTGTCTGTTTACAAATTACATCCTGATGTATTCGCATAGAAATATAAACCTTAACTCCCTTTATAAAAGTACAATTTTCCGAGTGAATTAGTATTCCAAATCAATCAGAGGGATTTGTCACCAGTGGACGCCTGTCACGCCAGTTTAAACATTATAGTAGATGTAATAAAATTTAAATTTAAATCAATCTGGTTGTTACGACGTTTTTCGCTTATTAAAAGTCATGTTTTGGAAAGCTACGGGCGAAAGTCGGCGTCTTATGAGTGTTCAAGTGTGACCACTCAATCTTGATACTTGAGTGTATATAAAACCATTTGAATCTCATTATCGTGTCGTAATTATGGAAATATTGTGTATATTTATATGTACAAGTCACCGTTATTTTGTTACTACGTTCACTGTTAACATTTAATTATTAAATAAACATATTATGTGAAATTTCTAAATTGGTAAATCGTAGAATGAATGCAGGATGGATGAAGTGCCGACATGTCTCGGGAACAATTTGTGATGTACGGATGCCCCTTACTTAAACTTAAGGGGATATTCTGGTCTAGAAGCCTAAATCTTAGGCATTTTTCAAACTAATATAAAATAAAAATGAAAAACATTTTTACTATGGATTTTTTTATATGATTTTTATTGATATTTTAAGAATATAAAAACAAAATTAAAATAAAGAAAATCAAAAAGTGTTTAAATTCAGGTCGGTGAAGTGGGGGCTGCAAAAAAACGGCGCTTCCTGGTTGATATCAACCCTTGTAGTGATCCAAATCAAACTAATTAAGAAAATTCTTCATTAGTAAAGATGTCGCTATGACTTTGACCTCTGCCAAAGAAAAAAAAGAAAATTCACAAAATGGCGTCGACATAAAAAATATATTTTTTTGACCTTTTCGAATTTTTTTAAATTACTTATAATCAATTATTTTTTGAATCCAAGGCAGGGGTCATAGACAGATATATAAAGAAGATATATGAAAAATTTCAAAGGAATCAGTCATGTAGAACTTGAGATATCATGTCAACCACCTCGAAAAAAATAGCTTTGAAAAAAACGCGTTTAAAGCTTAAGAAACGATTTCCGTAGAATAACTCAGATAATAACATTTAGTACTCACTTTGGATTAATCGGCGATTCCAGATCCGATAATAAAAATGTTTTTTTATTTCTTTTTTATCTTTGTTTGAAAAATGCCTAAAACTTAGGCTTTCTAGACCAGAATATCCCCTTAAGGAGAAAATATACAAGAGTGTCATCAGACCTGTTGCTATGTATGGATCTAAATGTTGGGCATTGAAAAAGACGGATGAGAGAAGAGTGCATGCTACAGAGATACGAATGCTAGGATGGATGTATGGGGTTACAAGGTTAGATAAAATAAGAAATGAGTATACTTATTAGGGGAAGCTTGAAAGTGATAGAGAAGATTAGGAGCGTGAGGTTGTTTTGGTATGGGCATATGATGAGGAGGAATGAAAAGCATGTGACGAGGCGGGTTATCGATATGAAGGTGGATGGACGTAAGAAGCGTGGGAGACCTAAAAAGAGATGGATGAACTGTGTGAATGAGGATCATCATCATCTCAGCCCATATAAGTCCCACTGTTGGGCTCGGGCCTCCTCCATAGAGGAAGGGTAATTGACCTACTATATCACGCTGGTCTGTCGTGTTGGTATAGGGTTTTATTTCGAGTTTTCCTTCTTTCGCGTAGATGTTATATGCGTTTTATATCCCTTAGCCGTCTCGTACGATCACCCACGGGCAAGATAGGGGGTGGTGAATTGTATTCTTACTCCGTCACCACACAGAAAGAGGGTATGAATGTGAATGAGGATATGCGTATGAAAAGTGTGAGTGCAGATATGACGGCTGATAGGAGGTTATGGAAGGTAAGTACATGTTGTGCCGACACTCCGCTTAGCGTACCACCTAACTTGGCCACATAATCATCATTTGATGATTATGTAAAATTTCTAGGTAAGTAGAAATCTACAATTATTTACGTAAGAATCATGGACAAAGAAAACGTATATGATATAAGGAAAATACAGGTTTATAATTCTTATAGGCAAAGAGGTTCATTCATAAATACACATAGGACGGACTAAAGGGTTGTATTGATCATACTTAGCACGCTTCTTTTCGATAGAGATTCTTGTAAAAAAAATCCTTATTCTACTACTCAAGGGATCATCCATAATAGGAGGGAATTTGAACTTACTACTCACCATGCTGACCAAATAGGTAGGTTATTGCAAAAAGGCAATAGTTTTACGATTGACCCTCTGTCTGACGTCAACCCTCCTTAGAAACGTAATTGTTGCTTAAACGGCATCAGATAGAGTTGGCCCAGGTCTGTAAAGCTCTTATTCTTCTTTTATATATCCAGACGTAATCCAAAGGTTGGTAGTATTCGTTGCCGCTACATCGCACTAAGTTGTACTACATAATACGTACTATTCTCCGAATAGTAAATTATTTCACCGTAATTAGACGATCCAGTTACTTTATAAGAGGTACATATGAGAAAAAAAATCTAATAACAATTACCGGAAATACAAGTAACTGTAGAGTGTAGAGCAAACGGATTCGCTAATTCATGAAACGCTATTTGTTTTTAAACGTAATTTGAATGGTTCTATTTTCAAATAGTGACTTCATTTAAAAATAGAAGTTCGTTAGTGTCATATTCAGCCATGGAGTGGTGACCGAGTAAGAATACAAATCACCACTCCCTATCTTGCCTGTGGATGTCGTAAAAGACGACTAAGGGATATAATATGCATATAACATCTATGAAAGAGAAGGAACACTCGAAATAAAATCCTATACCAACCTGTCTGACCAGTATGGTAAAGTAATGTCAATTTCCTTCCTCTTGCGGAGGAGGCTCGAGCCCATCAGTGGGACGTATATGAGCTGAAATGATGATGAATAATGAAAAAAGGAAAAAAGAATAAGGTATCTTGAATTTGGTTTCAATAATATGATTTTGAGATAAAATCATCAAAATTATCATGCAAAATTAATTAACTACTTTAAACATCATGAAAATTATCATTTTGAATACACACAAATTGTCACTAACAAACTTTCTCAAATATATAATCTTGTATGTTGGCACACGGAATGATTTATTTGAGAAAGTCTCTTAGAAAATTTAGACCTTATTATCTAATTTGATAAATTGGCACGTTGAAATACTGAATTCTCACTCTAAACTATTATTAGATATAAAATTTACATCACGCACACCACGGACACGCTAACACATTAAGTAGTCGACTATTGTTTGCTTTTAATGTAATAAGATTAAAAAAAAACACGGTTCCGTATAAAAATACTGCCTATGTACTAATATTTTAAAACATTAAAACATGTTTTAAAATCGTTTCTTTACTTTTCAGATCTTCATATAGGCATAGGTAATTAAAAAAATAACAACATTGTGATAAAAAATAATAATTTTATTAAGAAAATGTAAAAGGCTTGTGGAATCCTAACTAAAAGTGAAAAGGAACGAAGCGCGAAGCGTTCACAGTTTACTTCCGAAACCCGACTTCCCGAGTTAAGACGTCTCACGCTAAATCACAAACAATAAAATAATAAAAAAACAAAAATAGTGAAATAAAAAAAATGTGTAACAGGAAACAGTGAAATGTGTAAAAGTGTAAACGCAAACGAACTCGATGGATCGGCGGGAAAAAATAAACAGAAAAATTTTAAAACTCGCAGAAGATCGTGGCGTTGTGATAATAATATGTTATTTAAAATAACTTTCATATTTTTCGTCACATTATTAAATTGTTTAAATCATATTGTGTGTGATGATAGCGATATTTTGACTTTACAAGATAATTTGGATACAAAAGAAAATGATCTGCCATCGGATAGGAGGCGACCGTCGAATGGTCAAGAAAAGGATATTCTGATGTTAGGTGCTTTAGGACGAAGGAAAGGCCACAATAATGCCTACGGTTCACAGGAAGACGATTCTATAATGAATTTATTGGGGAAAAGTGAGTATTTAGCAATTAAAATATGTAACAAGCTTAAACTAGATGCCTATAATTATTAAAATTATTTTTCTTTTACATAAACTAATTCGATTCCATAATGACAGCTTAGTGAATGAACCATACACTGATACGCGGTCTCGGATTTAAACTTAAAAACTTTTAAAATTTAGTAAGCTATGTATAAAAAATTAAAGGTTAATTTTGATTCTATCCATTTGTTGAATCTAGGTCTCCTTCACATCATTCATTCAATTCATATATGTCCCACTGCTGGACTCGGACTTCTTCCATAGTAGGAGGGTAATTAACCTATTATATCACGCTGTGGAGACGTGTTTGTAATAGTAGTAAGTAGAGCTTTATTTCGAGATTTTCTTCTCTTACGGTGATGTAATCTGCAAATGTCGTGGGTTCGATTAATGACATTACTTTGAAGGATCCACAAATTATTGTTCTGAGTAATTTTTTGTCCAGTAGTTATATGTCTGTAAAATTCCTCGCAATACAAGGATTGCTTTTTTAGGCCACCTATACTTAACTTTTGATTGCATGTTGACTTTAAAAATTAAACTATAAAAAAGTGCATAATGAATACCCCCGAAAACTTAGTCCTTCGGCAGATTATCCTTACAACATCATTTAAAAAAAACAGGAACTAAACTTAGGAACTGTGTAGGTCAACACTTACTTAGGCTATTAGAGAAATACTCGTAGAACAAAATTATAAGTATTATACTACGATTTAATGCGTGGAATCATGTCTTAATAATTGCTTGTTATATACAATTGCTTTCATTAAATACGGGTATGTCCTAATTTGATCATTATCATTCCGTTTCTCTGTGTGGTTTACATTGGTGTGTGGTTTACATTGGTAGCTTTTTATTGCATTTTATGTTACATCTTCGAAGATATTAGCAGAAATGATTGAATGATTTAGAGAAAATTCGCCATCTGCAATCAGGACTATTGCATAGGTGTAATTTTTTAAAATACGCTGAGATGTTACTTATGAGTTAAGTATCCAAAAAGATAATCGAGAATACAGTCTGTAGATATTGTCGTAATAATTATAGGACTCTTTATCACCCTATTGTCATTTTATCGCGTTTGTATTTGTTTTTTGATTGCCCGACGTTTCGAATACTTTTCAGCGTTTATGGTCACGGGCGGACTAACTAGTCCCCTATTTTTCTGTATCGGATAGATAATTATAAATCATTCTAATAACGATGACTTGTTGGACGTGTGACATGTTAATCCAACCGTGACCATGAATGCTACAAAGTGTTCGAAGCGTCGGGCAATCAAAAATTAAATACAAACGCGATACAATCCGTAAAGTAGTTTTATTTACAAGTTGTAATACTCGCGTAAACATCAGAAATCATTAACCTATTTTCCTCTCAAAATGTCGGACGTAGACATAGTCAGATCAGGTGACATTTCTATTTAAAACAATACCCTGTAATTATATTCCTCACACTCTGAACCAAATTACTTGAGGTGGTCAATATACTCATATTGACAATATTTGGTAATAGTTTTACGATCCATCCGTCTGCCCTTCTTGGGTTATGTAATTGTTTACGAGACAGTATCAGATAGTTTTTTCACAGGTCGATTTAAAGCTTTTCATCGTCTATTACGACACCCAGGAGAAATCTTTGGGTTGGTAGTATATTATAGCCTTCACGACATTAATAAATTAGGGCCACCCCTGTCTTGCCCATGAATTGTGTTCTTAATGATTTCTGATGTTTACGCGAGTATTACACATTTATACCAATAAATAAAATTAGAGTGTCTGTTTGTAATGTCAAAACAATAGACCTTTTTCATGCTCGCACGGTTATTTGTACTATACATATGCCTAAAATACACTTCATATTTTTTTTGTCTGTCTGTATGTTCCGGGCAATCTTCAAAACGGCTGGACTGATTTCAAAAATACTTTCACCAATGAAAAGCTACAATATCAGGGAGTAACCTAGGCTATATTTTATCCCGGTATTCCCACGGGAACGGGAACTACGCAGGAAAGACTGAAAACGAAGCGAAGCGAGGTCGGGTTGCTAGTTGTAAATAAAACTACTTATCGCGTTTGTATTTGATGTATTCTTAATTATATCACCATACGGAACAAAGAGATAATTTCATCATCATCACCATCATCAGCCTACATATGTTCTACAGTTGGGCTCAGGCCTCCTCCATAATGTTTGGGGAATTGACCTACTATCCCACGCTGGTCAAACGTGTTGGAATAGGGTTTTGTTTCGAGAGAAAATGTACAAACGTATAATTACAGTATTCAAATTAAATCCAGATTCACAAAGAAATATTGCAAACTGTACAAGGTTTATTTTTTCTGCGTTATGCCAACATTGCCGTATTCCATACAGTGTCGAAGTTAGAATATAATTCATCAGCCCCTTTCTTGGCTGTGAGTAAGGACTAAGACAACTAAGAAATGATATGCAGATACCATTTATGCAAGAGAAAGAAAACTCGAAACAAAACCCTATACCAACCCAGTTTGATCAGCGTGGAATCAGTAGGTCAATTTCAGTAGAACGTAAACCAGCTATGATAATCCCGACATATGTCACTAGTTATTAGAGGTTATTGTTCAGACCAATACACTACATGCACGGCCATTTTACATTACTATTTTTAAATTACACAAATCTATGAGTCTATAAAAGAATTCGTGAGAATTTCTTATGGGAATACCAAATAACACTTTTGCTCGATCCTACGTACGATTCGTAATTGCAATAGCGAATTTTTTAGTATTTTTTTTCGTCCAAGAAATAGATCCAAGCACCTCACTATCCGCTAAGTCATTTCTTCAGCGAAGACACTGGTATATTAGTCAATCGACGCCTACTACTGGCATAGACCTCTTAAGAAAGGATAACGCCATAATCACTAGAATTACGTTCTACGATTTACGTTCTACGATTACGAATCTAGTGATTGCGCCATAATCTAGTAATTAAGGCGTAGTCGCCTTGCAGGCGAGTTGGCGATAGCAATGGATATTATTAATTACCTAATTGTGTGCATATTCTTAAAATCAACCGGTATTTACGACAACCACGTGAAAATATTGATTGGTGAAGCATTGTATACTTCCTTCACCCTTCTTCTTTCATCACCACAAGAGCAACAAAACAGTTTCAACAATTTTGAAATTTTTGAAAGACGTTAAAGAAATCATCCTTGTATTGCCTACATTACAAACATAATTTAACAGACATAAGTTACATCCAGACTCAGAACAACAATTTGTGGATCGCATGAAGCATACATACGTCTTGCATGGGAATCGAACCCTCGACTTGGTAAGTCATCTGTGCCGTCAAAATATTTTTTTCTCTTGCCTGTGGGTGTCGCATAAGACGACTAAGGGACCTCGTCGGGGTCGGGCCCGATTTGTCGGACGCCCAGTTTGGTTTTCGGAGAGGGCGTTCGACGATTGCGGCCCTTCTGCGCCTGAAGGCCGTAGTAGCGGAGGCCGTCACCGGCGGAGGAGTCCTGTTGGCGGTGTCCCTGGACATCGCCAACGCCTTCAACAGTCTGCCATTCAGCTGCATCAGGGAGGGGCTAAGATATCACGGGGTGCCCGTGTACCTCAGGCGGCTGGTGGCAGACTACTTGGAGGGGCGCAGCGTCCTCTACGTTGACCGAGTAGGGGACGTTGTGCGAACGCCCATGACATGCGGTGTCCCACAGGGGTCGGTTCTGGGTCCGACCCTGTGGAACATCGGCTACGACTGGGCGTTGAGAGGAAGCCTCCCACCCGGGCTGGGTGTAATTTGCTACGCCGACGATACACTCGTCACAGCCAGGGGTGGGACGCTAGAGGAGGCGGCACGCCTGGCAACTCTCGGCACCGAGGAGATTGTCAGGCGGATCGAAGCGCTGGGGTTGAGGGTAGCCCTGGAAAAGACGGAGGCCCTTTTGTTCCATGACCTCCGTACCGCCGGGCCTCCCGCCGGCGCTTCGATCACCGTAAAGTCGGTCACCATCAGCATCCAGGCCCACATGAAGTACTTGGGCCTGGTGCTCGACGGGCATTTTTGGTTCCGGGAGCATCTCCATCGACTTGTTCCCCGGCTTGTCGGCGCGGCGTCCGCCCTTTCGCGGCTGATGCCGAATGTGGGCGGACCCAGCGCTACGTGCCGACAGCTGTACGTGGGGGTGATCCGGTCGATGGCCCTGTACGGCGCACCGGTGTGGGCGGGATCCCTGACCGTCCGTCTTAGGGCCCTCCTGTGGCGACCACAGAGGGTCATGGCGATCAGGGCCATACGGGGTTACCGCACGGTGGCAACCGAGGCAGCGTGCCTCCTGGCCGGAACTCCCCCATGGGACCTGGAGGCGGAGATGCTCGCCGAAATTTATCGGCGGGTGTCGGAGACGCGCGCCCGCGGCGGCATGGTCTCCATCAAAGAGATCACCGCCTGGCGGGTCGACGCCCGCCGTGGAGTCATTGCCCGTTGGGCAGTCCGGCTGGAGAGTCCTCGGTACGGTGTCAGGACCGTCGAGGCCCTCCGGCCGGTGCTGATGGAGTGGTTGGAGCGGACGCACGGGATGCTTTCCTTCCGACTGGTGCAGGTGCTGACGGGGCACGGTTGCTTCGGGAAGTACCTGCACAAGATTGTCAGGAGGGAGAGCACTCCGTCCTGCCACCACTGCAGTTGCGACGAGGACACTGCGCAGCACATGCTCGAGGAGTGTGCTGCATGGGAGGGTGATCGCCGTGAACTCGTCGCAATTATCGGTGCCGACCTGGCGCTGCCGACCATCGCCAGGGAGATGCTCGTCAGCGTCAGGAATTGGGACGCGGTCGCCGCCTTCTGTGAGGCCGTAATCTCACGGAAGGAGGCGGCGGATCGTGTGCGAGTAGAGCTCCTATTCGGCGACACGTTCCGCCGCCGGCGACTCGGGCGGCGCAGGCGCGAGTATCTGCGCCTAATGCCGCCCTAGCCGAGGCCGCGGGTGATCGGACCGGGGAATTGTCCGTCACCCGCAGAGAGGCTGACCGCGCGAGGGCGACCGACGTCCCAGGACGTCGAGAGGTGAGGTTACCCGCAAGGGTATTCCGTTGGGCCGACCACTGACGACAAGTTACATCTGCTCCGGTGGTCGGCCCAACAACGAGGTGACGTGGGTATGGGTGGGTTATGGGCCCGCGCGCGGTCTTTTCATCGCCCCGGAGGGACTGGACCGCGCGTGCGCCTACCATAGCCCACCAAAAAAAAAAAAAAAAAAAAGACGACTAAGGGATTAAATATGCATATAACATCAGGAGCCGGCAAACTCGAAACAAAATCCTATAACAACCCTTTTGACCAGCGTGGTATAGAGGGCTAATTTCTCTCCTATTGTGCAGGAGGATTGGGCCGAGCAGTGAGACGTATATGAGCTATGTTGATGATAATAACATCTATATAAGAGAAGGAAAACTCGTAATAAAATCCTATACTCGTTTCACTAGCGTTTTTTATATAAAGTTGAGAATGAAATGATAATCATGAATACTCGCGTAAACATCAGGTATCATTAACTTATTTAAAACATAACAAAGATATTCAAACATGTATTATTTAACATAGATCACGCAACGTGATTTAAATGATCTATAGATCAATATAGCGGTGAATGACCGTTAAATTTCACTATCGTAACGCTTTTACTCTCGTATCTTGTGCGTGATCGGAGATTTAATATATATGTATATTACTAACTATAATTTTAACTCGAGAATCTAAACTAGACAAGGAAAACTCGGAATGAAACTTTATACCAACATGTCTAAGCAGCATGTTATAGTAGGACTATTTGCCTTCTATTGGAGAGGAGGCTCTAGTCCAATAGTGGGACATATATAAGCTGAGACTAATCGTAACTCCTCCTCCTATTTTACACTAGCTGACCCAGCGAACTCCGTATCGCCATATTTTCTTTTCGTTAATATATTTTCTAAATTTCTGAAAATATACTTAGTATCTAATGGAAGAACCATTACGGCTTTATCGGGAATGATTATTCAAAGAGAATACAAATTAATGATTATTGATTTCTGACAAAATTATAATTATCAAATTTTCAACCATACTTAATCATAGACGAAATTACGTTTAGCTGTCATTTGCGTTTTGTTATTACATAATATATCAATGCGTTGTTGTTATACCACGTTTCATAGTGACTTGTATGCCCTTTGACGTTTTACGTCACGTCACACGGGAACGCGAACGAACGGCATAAAAAGTATCCTATGTCCGTCTCCTGGTTCTAAGCTACCTCCTCACCAATTTTCTGCTAAACCAGTACCACTGTTCTTGAGTTATAAATAGTGTAACTAACACGACTTTCTTTTATATATATATACTTAAATTATGATATATTTTCGGTGTGGTGACAAAGTAACATTTCATCATTATGCATGTGGGTTTCATGAAAGATTTCTAAGAGAATAAATATACATACTTAGAATAATAACGTATATAAGGTAAGTTCGCGCACAAAAAGTGAAGCATTTTAATTGGAGCCTAATGGAGCTTACGCCGGAACCGTTCCGTAATGTACAAGTCATTGTACTGCACGAACGTACGCAACTCTTAAAAAATAAATAGGTAATTATGATGGTTTGTGCATTCAAATGGTGTCACAACACATTTGAAAAACATAAAAAGGTTTTTAACATTACTTTTAAAAATATTTCGACGATTTATGTTAATAAAAACAAAATTTGATTTCATAATTTGTATAGTGGTGTGCGTGTGTACGTGTGTAATCGTCTGCGCGCCATTAGTATTTTGAGATTCATATTTCGAACGTTCGAAGTATTGACACTATCCTTCTACACATTATTATTCTCAGTATACATATAACATCTATACAAGAAAAGGACCGCTCAAAATAAAACCCTATACCGATACGTCTGACTAGTGTGGTGTAGCAGGTCGAGTTTCCTCTTATAATGGAACAAGTTCGAGCCTAACAGTGTTGACGGGTGTAATGAGGTTCGGTGATGTTAAAGGCATCACCAAAACCCACTCACATAATCACCTTCAAAAAGTTGGGCTGCCGGCCATCTCACTCACTGAACGAAGTTCAGTAACACATTGCTACTATTCAGACGTCGATTTCTTCTCAGTGTGGTACTAACCCGGTCGGACCGGCCCGCGGCTGTAGACAGACAACTGTCAACAGTGCGATCCTACCATTATTGTCTTCTATTTACCTGCTTTTTGATAACAGAATAATAGATAACCTACTTGTGATAATACCAAGAGTACAGCCATGTCTCTCTCTATTGTAAAGCTTTGTACTTTTTACTTTCTCTTCGAAATCTGCTGAAAAATTTAAAATAATAAAAAAACAATATAGTAATAAAAAATAATAAAAAATCATACTGGTAGGACCATACTGTTGACAGTTATCTGTCTACAGCCGCGGGCCGGTCTGTCCGGGGTAGTACCACGCTCTCGCAGAAAATCGACGTCTGAGTAGTAGTAATTTGTTACTGCGCTTTGTTCGGTGAGCGAGAGAGCCGGAAGCCCAACTTTCTGAGGGTGTTTGCCTGTGGAGGGTTTTGGTGGTGCCTTTGGTATCACCGAGCCTCATTGCACGCATCCACACTCCCTTCACCTTCTTCGCGGTAGGCAGCGGCCTTATAAAGGTCCATGAGCGGCAGCAACACTTACCATCAGGTGTACTGTTTGCTCGTTTGCCACTGCTTGCAATAAAAAAAAAAAACAAAACAATCAAATTCTCAAACATTTTTAAGGCCGTACCCAAAGAGTAAAAACGGGACCCTATTACTAAGACTTTACTGTCTGTTCGTACGTCTGTCTGTTACCAGGCTGTATCTCAAGAATCACGATAGCTAGACAGTTGATTTTTTTTACAAATTATGTATTTCTGTTGCCGCTATAACAACAAATACTATAAACAAAATAAAATTTTGAAGGAGGGCTCCCATACAACAAATGCGACTTTTTTAGCCTTTTATAGATAATGGTCCGGAACCCTTCTTGCGCGACTCCGACTCACACTTAACCGGTTTTATTTTACAATTTTAGGATGTATGAAAATTTGCGACTACGAATGCTGATGAAAAGTGTTTCAAAACGTCGGGAAAATAGAAATCAAAATTAAACGCGATAAAATCTGTAAAGACAATTTGATTTCTTATGAGTTGTTCTGTATCTCATATATACATCCCACTGGGCTTGGGCCTCCTCCACGATGGGAGTGAAATTGACCTACTATATCACGCTGGTCAGACGTGTTGGTATAGGGATTTGTTTTGAGTTTGCCATCTCGATAGATATTATATGCATATTTATATATATATATATCCCTTAGTCGTTTTTTACGACATCCACGGGCAAGATGGAGGCAGTGGTGAATTATTTGTTTTTTTTTTTTAATTTCCGTGTGGTGACCGAGTTTCTTACTCCGTCACCACACGTTCGGAAATAAAAAAAAAAAATAATAAATTGAAAATAAAAATATAATAATAATAAATTAAATTAATAAATCGCCTTAATAAATTATCACCCGGCCCCTTCAATTGCTTGAAGTCGGCTTGATATGTAATTATCTTATAGGATATTTTGTAAAAGTTATCGGCAATAGTTTAGTGATCAGCTGACTGCCTGACGTTAACGCTCCTTGGGAATTTATTCACTTTACTCACACTGTATAATAAAATTAGTGCTATATAATATTCTGTCCGATGATAAAATTCTTCTCAAGGACGTGCCCCTGTTGCATTTTAGTAATAAATAAAATTATTGGTAATTAATAATAATTTAGCATCATGCCCTCCTGAGTTTTCTTGCCAGCTCTCTCTCAGTCTGGCCGCGATCCGATCCGGTGGTAGTTTTTTAGATTTGTTGTCATAATAATTACTAAAAATTTAATGTTGACTAATTACTAACCATAAACAATATGTTTTTTTTATATAGAATCATATGTTCTTGTACTGGAAATAAATTTGTATCAAAATGTGGGTCTGGAAACTTGCTCTTCTACCGGGAGGGCGATCACCCGTCCCAAGGTGGTATAGGGTTTATCGTTCGTAAGTCTCTCGTAGACAACGTGGAGAGGATCGAGAGTGTGTCGACAAGGGTAGCGTACCTTATACTCAGAATTACCAAGAGGTATTCGCTGAAGGTTATACAGGTATACGCACCGACCTCGACATACTCCGACGACGAGGTGGAGGTATTTTACGAGGACATCTCGAAAGCCATACACGCGTCCAAAACCCACTTCACGGTAGTCATGGGAGACTTTAACACGAAAATAGGCAAAGGGAGTGATGATGAGTTGAGAGTGGGGAAACATGGATATGGACAGAGAAACCAGAGGGGCCAGAAACTGGCTGATTTTCTGGAGAAGGAAAGCTTCTTTATGATAAATTCCTTCTTCGGGAAGCAGCCACAAAGGAAATGGACCTGGATTAGCCCCGATGGTTCAACAAAAAACGAGATAGACTTCATCTTGTCAGACAAACGACAGATATTCAATGATGTCTCAGTGATCAGCAGGATTAAAACTGGGAGCGATCACCGGATGGTACGAGCCACATTGAATATCCATACAAAAGTCGAGCGGTCACGCTTGATGAAGTCTCTACTCCGACCTACATCTGTCCAATACCAGAACCTCGAAAGCTTTTAACTCGAACTACACAATCGCTTCCAATGTCTGGACGAGTGCGAATCTCCGAACGATATGAACAACAGGTTCATGGAAACTGTCCACGTGGTTGGGTCGAAATTTTTCAAGGCTCACCGCGTCAATTGACCTAAAAAACTTTCTGACCAGACTCTCGAGCCCATGGGGCGGAGAAAAGAAATGACGGTGCAGTCTTCAGCCGATTGGTCCAAACATAGGCAGCTAAATAGGCAGATCTCCAGGTCTGTGCGTCGCGATATTCGCCGATTTAATACGCTCCGTATTAAAGAAGCGATATAGCGGAATCGTGGCTCAAAAGTGTTCGCACAAGATCTGTCTATTGGGCAAAGCCAAATGACTAAGCTGAAGACCGACGATGGCACTGTCATTTCATCCCAAATTGAGATCTTGGGAGTGGTCGAAAGGTTCTATGGACAGTTATACAAATCATCCCGAAATCCTGTTGTCGGCTTGGTCCAAGATCCCAGATCCAAGCTAACTCGGCACTATACCGAAGAAATCCCGGACATCAGCTTGTACGAGATCAGAATGGCTCTCAAACAACTACGTAACGGTAAGGCACCGGGAGATGACGGAATTACGGCAGAGCTTCTGAAGGCGGGCGGCAAGCCAGTCTTAATAGCCCTTCAGAAGCTATTTAGTTCCGTTATCCTCGGGGGCGACGTTCCAGAGTCATGGACCAGGAGTGTGGTGGTGCTGTTCTTCAAGAAGGGTGACAAAGCTCTTCTAAAGAACTACAGACCCATCTCACTCCTGAGCCATGTTTATAAGTTGTTCTCGAGGGTCATTACCAATCGACTCTCGCGCAAGCTCGATGACTTCCAGCCGCCCGAACAAGCCGGCTTCCGAAAAGGCTATAGCACCATAGACCATATCCTCACGCTTCGGCAGATTATACAAAAGACCGAGGAGTATAATCGGCCCCTGTGCTTAGCGTTTGTGGACTATGAGAAAGCCTTTGATTCAGTCGAAACTTGGGCGGTGCTGCAGTCCCTTCAGCGGTGCCAAATCGACTATCGCTATATCGAAGTGCTGAAGTGTTTGTATAGGAACGCCACAATGTCAGTCCGTATCCGGGATAAGAGTACGAAACCGATCCAGTTGCAGAAAGGCGTGAGACAGGGAGATGTCATCTCTCCAAAACTGTTCACCACTGCACTGGAAGATGTCTTCAAGCTCTTAGACTGGACTAGACTCGGCATCAATATTAACGGCGAATACATCACTCACCTTCGATTTGCGGACGATATAGTCGTTATGGCAGAATCCATGGAGGACCTTGGCACAATGCTCAATGATCTCAGCAGGGTATCCCAACTAGTGGGTTTACGAATGAACATGGCCAAGACGAAAGTCATGTCAAATGCCCATGTCATTCCTGTACCGGTCCTAGTTGGCAATGCGATTCTCGAAGTTGTCGATCACTATGTTTACCTCGGACAAACAGTCCAGTTAGGTAGATCCAATTTCGAGAAAGAGATCAGCCGACGAATCCAACTCGGTTGGGCAGCGTTCGGGAAACTTAAGAGGATCTTCTCATCCAACATACCTCAGTGTCTGAAAACACAGGTCTACGACCAGTGTGTGTTACCAGTGATGACTTACGGCACGGAAACGTGGTCCCTAAATGTAGGCCTTATATCAAGGCTCAAAGTCGCTCAGCGTGCTATGGAGCGGGCTATGCTCGGGATTTCTCTGCGAGATAGAATCCGGAATACGGAAATCCGCAGAAGAACGGGTGTAACCGACATAGCACGAAGAATTAGCACGCTGAAGTGGCAATGGGCAGGCCACATCGCTCGATGAACTGACAACCGCTGGGGAAGAAAGGTTCTCGAGTGGCGACCACGTATCGGACGACGCAGTGTAGGGCGCCCCCCCACTAGGTGGACCGATGACCTAGTGAAAGTTGCTGGGCGTCGTTGGATGCAGGCGGCACAGGACCGCACATTGTGGCGCAACATGAGGGAGGCCTACGTCCAGCAGTGGACGGCTGTAGGCTGAAATGATGATGATGATGATGATGTGGGTCATAATTTAATAATACTTCTGTAGCGGGTAGATAATTATAAATATCTGTAATCGATGACTTGTTAGACGTGACATTTTAGTCCGTCCATGACCATGAACCCTGTAAAGTGTTCGAAGCGTCGGGTAATCAAAAATCAAATACATACGCGATAAAAGCCAAGCCGGAAGCCCAACTTTCTGCGGGTGTTTGCGTGTGGAGGGTTTTGGTGGTGCCCTTGGTATCACCGAGCCTCAATGCACGCATTCACACTCCCTTCACTTTCTTCGCGGTAGGCAACGGCCTTGTAAAGGTCCATGAGCGGCAGCAACACTTACCATCAGGTGTACTGCTTGCTCGTTTGCCACCGTTTGCAATAGAAAAAAAAAAAATAAAAACCCGTAAAGTAGTTTTATAACAATATAAAAAACATTTACAAATTTTATCACAAGTACTGGTCTGGTTGATGACCTATTGGTTCAGTGGCCTTAAAGAATTTGTACTAAGCTTGAATTTTGGGTCATAAAAAGGTTGAGGTTGTTGCTAGTGAGGTTCTTGATCAATTATTTTTATCAAAACTTCTTTACTACAATTTTGTACTATGCAAGGGTCCGCTCAAATAATAGTCATAAGTTATGTTATTATTTTGAATTGTATTTTAATATTACGTTAATTACCTTTAGATCAAAGGGATAATATGAAAATTGTATTTTTTAGATTAATATTAATCTATCTCTCTGTTACTCCAACATTCACTGGTCAATCTCAATACACACATTAAAAATTGAAAGGAACTTATTTTTGTTTTTTAATCCTTATTAAGATATATATTATTGATGTGAAACATCTATATACATGGGTGAATTTGATTGTTGACGTGGTGTTAACGCCACGCTTGAAAACAATTGGTACAATTGAGTAACGAAACCATAATGTGTTTTACAATTTTATACAACGCCATCTAGTGAGCTCGCAATAAATTATTAACCTAAACAAATACCTATAGTGTATACTAATGAAAATAAATGTTTATTGGATGAAGAACATCATTTCCTGGAAAAAAAACCTAATATTTTATTAATACTTTATGCCATATTAGTTCCTCTCATAGTCTGTCCTTTTATGCATATATACTTGTACAAAATAATTTCGATGGTTCACATCTGCCAGGCGTCCTGAGCGATGACTCCCTTTTTATTATATACATATAATGATTATCAAGATACATACTTTTTCATGTGATAATGGAGTAATAATACAATTTACTATGTCTTCTTTTGCCCGTGGGTATCCCCACAAGAGTAATGCCGACCTAGGTATATAATATGCGTGTAACTTCTGTGGAATAGAAAGAAAATTCGTAACAAAATCCTATGTCAACCCACTTGACCAGTGTTATATAGAAAGAAAGAAAGCTCATTTATTTCGATCTCAGTGATAAATCGATGCAGAACCAATATATAAACACCAAAGAGAAGATATAATTTACAATCAATCAATTTAAGGTCAATTTCCCTCCCATAGTATATAATTTATTGTATTGTGTATATCCATAATTTATTTTCTTGAATTCGAGTATCATTTGTGTTCGCTTATTGTATAATTGTAAAGTGCACAAAAATACGTTTTTTAATAAAAAAAAATGATAAACGTTACTCAAATTGATCATTACCAGGCAATTTCACATGCTATTTGAACTATTTTTTCATATATTATTATAACATTTTAAATGGAGTAATTTTCTCTTGCAGTTTTCTATTCTGCACCTCAGCCGTCTTTTAGGATAGCTGCAGGCAATTAATTGGCTCTTACTCGGCTAAAGGGCCTTAATAATTAATGTAATTAGTCATTATTAAAATCATCAGCCCACGAGCGTCCATTACTGGACATATAGGCCTCTCCATAAAATTAGTTAATGCCTTAAATGATACATCTAGGCTATTACTAAGAGAGCTGTGTAGTATATTCTGCTGGGGTACCCTTAAAGCACACCTTGAGTGGTTATTTAGATTCTAAAAAGTAAAAGATGGTGTTAGCTTATTAGTGATAGGACCACACTATTGACAGTTGTCTGTCTACAGCAGCGCGCCATTCCGTTCAGGGTAGTACCACACTATCGCAGAAAATCGACGTCTGAATAATAGCTTTGTTACTGCGCTTCGTTCGGCGAGGGAGTGAGCCGGAAGCCCAACTTTCTGAGGGTGTTTGTTTGGTGGGTTTTGGTAATGCCTTTAGTTTCACCGAACCTTATTTCACGCATTCACATACCCTTCACTTTCTTCGCGATAGTCAGCGGCCTTGCAGAGGTCCATGAGCGGCAGCAACACTTAACATCAGGTGTAATGTTTGCTCGTTTGCCACCGTTAGCAATATAAAAAAACATATTATAATCTTAATCCTTCACCACATGGAGTTTCTTTTCACTACAATTCATCTCATTTCAGCTCATATAAGTCTTCTAAAATAGCAGAGAAATTTAACTGACTATAGGTATGGGTACGGGTATGGTTGAGTATGGGTGTACTTCAAATTTTTCTTCTCTTCCATATATGTTAAATGCATATCTTATATCTTTAAACGAGCAATTCTTGTATATATATATATTCAGGATCTCGGAAACGGCTCCAACAATTTTGTTGAAACTTGGCATACTAGAGGTTTCGGGTCCAACAAATCGATCTAGCTAGGTTTTATTTATAGAAAATGTTGTTTTGTCCGTGTTTTTAGCAAAACAATACAATGATATTAAATTTTAAAAGAATATGAATTCAAATTTCGTTGTCAACGTCATAAGTTACGATAGCTCAGTTGGGAAGTTCACCGGTTCTAATTTTGTTTTGTTTTGGCATTCAAACAGCGTCGGTTCGAATCTCGGTGTTATTATTATTCTCTTTTTGTCATTTTTTATATATTTTTCATTATTTATTTTTTATTAATATGTATCTAAATTAATTCGACAAAAATATTCCGAGCGAAGCTTGGTCAACCTGATATTTATATATACGCACGGAAAAGAATGAAGATGGTGAATTGTATTCTTACTCCATAATCACACGGAAATAACAATTTTATCATCATCACAGCCCATATAGTTCTCACTGTTAAGCTCGGGCCTCCTCCGCTATAGGAGGGAAACTGACCTACTATACCATGCTGGCCAGACGTGTTGGTATAGGGTTTTATATCAAGTTTTCCTTCTCTTCATAGATATTACATACATATTATATCCCTTAGTCGTCTTTTACTACACCCACGGGTAAGAGAGGTAGTGGTGAATTGTATTCTTACTCCGTCACCACACATATGGAAATCTAATATCGGCTTGATAATAAAAGGAAAGAAATCATTTTGATTTAGAGTTTTGTTTCGAGTATTCCTTTTCTAGCATAGATATTATATGCATATTATATCTCTTAGACGTCTTTTACGGTAATAACTTCACTTGGTTAAAAGTAATTAACAATATATTTCTTTCTTTCCAGTGATACCTCAAACATGTCGTTACCGTGGCGCCCGATATTCATGCGGGCTGAGTATATCATGCGTATTGGGTGGAGGGAAACCCATGGATCTATGCTCAGGTGGCATGATTTGGGCTTGCTGCATAGACCGTGATACAACTGAGCGACCTTCAGAGATTGCTCCAGTCGTCCATAATGCCAGTAAGTAGAGTAATATGTATATCGAATTAAATGCATGTATGTATGTGTATATTTTGAAGAGCTGCTACACTAGCCAAATTTGCGTGTTTCTAAAGCAAATAAAAATGGACTTGGGGTGATGTTTCGTTCTTGAATATTTTTGACGCCACATCCTCGAGTTATCATGACAATTAACATGTGGATTTTGGATATAAGTACACACCACAAGTAGAATTTGAATCCACACATTTCAATTTATCTTTTGTTCGAACTACGTTTATAGTATCGATTTATCGTTCAAAATCATATTAACCCTCGACGCAAAGGCACTAACGCTCCTCGCGTTTGCCACCAATGTTTGTATTTATCTGTGAAATCGCAGCTCCCGAATGGATGGATTTTTTTCACATAACAGTGATGAATTATTTATTTTAAAAAGGTTACAAGATCGATAAAAATTAATATCTCACTTTTTAGAGTTATTTTTTGAGTCGGGATATTTATTTAATTATTAATCCTATTTTTGATTTGTTTGATTAAATTTTTAATAGACGCGTAGTTGCGGTTACCATTTACGACAACTAACGCTTTAATTTCATAGCTCCCCTAGAATCGGGTTACTAAGTCTGTGTGGTTAGTTATAGGCTAAATTCAATCAAATTTAGAGACCTTTATTGTGAACAATAAAATAACAACAAAGTAAATAAATGTAGTTTTTCGGTCCCTTTTGGTCATGTAAATTTGGAAAGTGTATTTAATTATTAAAATGTGATGCTAGCTTTACAGCAATACATGCTTTGTTTTGTGAGCAGTATAAGCTTTTCGCTTATTGCTTGTGGTAAAATAAGGCTTACATTTTTATCAATATAAAAATCGAATCATTTCTAAGAATTTTAGTCTAAATTATTAAGCAGCAGTTTGAAAAGATATCTGTCTTTTATCGGTAATAAGTAACCTAATTTCCACGTGGGAATGGAATAAAAATAGTACCCAACATTTTTTCTTTGCCATGGGTATCATAAAAGACTAGGAAAGGAAATAGGGAATGTGAGCGGAAAACATTAATACAAGAGGGCGTGTGGGCTGCGATGATGATGATGATTTTTAGAGTATGTTTGCAGCATAACGTTCTAGATATAAACAAAACAGAATCTCACTAGGACTTTGTTGTCATTTATTTCTTTACACTGTGACAAAATAGTAATTTCTTTTTTGATTATGCATGTTTACCTTTCATAATTATCTTTTGTAAAATTTATTCAATTTTGTAATAATTATTTTATTGAATGCTATTTATAAATTTTCTGTTATGTAATTATTTATGTTGTCTTTAATTTATGTGTCTAACATGAATGTTTTGTTTGCTAAAACCATGTGGTTATCATCTTAACGAGTATATTTAGGAATTTAATAAATTTAATTATCAAACTAATTTATGATATTTTATGACCCTTTATGATATTGAACCTATTAAATATGTTGAATCTTTTATATAATTTTGACTCTAAAACTTTAATATCTTAAAGGACATTCAATGTATTCTATGGTTACTAATATAGAAATAAATAGAAACTGTAGCAATAAATATTTAAATAAAATTTCAGGTTAGTTGTTCACTCAAAAGCTTAAAAGCAATTGCGGATTATGATTACATCCCTTGCGACATTTGAAATAAATTTATTGCCCGCCCCTAAAAAAGTTGGAATCGAATTTGGCTAAATTACAGCATTCGTTCAAAAAACATTTTAACGCAGCATTTTAAGGTTCTTTAGGATCTGCATTTAATAAACATAATCACATCCTAACCTATACGGGTTCTCAAAGTACCTGGTAGTCCAAATGAATCCATATTGAGGCTGTATCTTTTTTTCAGCCCTTATAAGTATCACTATTCAACGCGGATCTCCTATAAAATAAGAAGGAAAGTAATCTACTATCTTTAAGATATTTTGGCACCGCTTAAGTTATAACTCATGCACTTTTCTCGTGTGTGTCGATAAACCAAGTCACGTTTGAACACATCCTGCGTATCTCGAAAGTATCTTAGCGATATGTTGTCAAGGCTAAACACGTGACTACTCGTTACGAAATGACATCGAAACACTCTCTCTATTGTGTGGTGCAATGTATAGGAGGTAGCGATAGCGAGCGCGTTTCAGTTATCTGATTAAATAACTATGTAGCTTAACAGAATAGTCCAACTATTATTCAATTATAAGTTTCATTAAACTCATTGATCCATGTGATAAAATTTATTACGAAAATATTTTTTTAATAAATAGTTTTAACCGTATAGAAATTGAACTAACTATCGTCCTAGTGTCGTGGATTCGATTACCATCTAGAATAATCCATTGTATTACTTATTCTGGATGTATTTTATGTCAATTAAATACATATACTCCAGTCAACTCCAATATAAAGGCAATAATGCGCGGCGTAGTGATAATCGTCAAAAAAAAGTTGGAAATGCTCACGACGACTTATATCTGTCTAAAAATTATAAGACTTTAAAATATACATAAAAATATAAATAGAGCCACGTGTAGCTCATCCTGTTTATCTCGAAAGTTTTAGTTATTTGTTGACAAGGCCGTGAAGAATGATTACGAATCGAAAGCAAAACACTCTCTCTAGTATGGTGTAATGCATAAAAATTAGCGATAGCGACTGTTATATTAATTCACGTTCATCCTTATACCGATTATTATATTTTTTTTATTGCTGTTTGCGGCAAACGAGCAAACAGAACACCCGATAGTGAGTGATACTACCACTCAAAGGCGTCCCATTGCGGTCCCATTCTTACCGTGAAAAAAGAGAAGGAAGTGTGAATGCGCACATTAAAGTTTTGATGTTAAAGTATCACCAGAAATCTCCACATGCAAACATCCTCAATGGAGCTTCCGGCTCTTTCACTCACCGCACGAAGTGCAGTAATGAATTACTACTACTCAGAGGCTGATTTTATGTGAGAGTACGACTATCCTGGGCCCGCATCTGTAGACAGACAACTGTTCACAGTTTGGAGCTGCCACTATCAAAAAACGTCGGGTGTCGTAAAAGAGGTCTAAAGAAATTAAATATGCATTTAAAATCTATGCAAGAGAGGAAATCTCGAAATAAAACCCTATACTAACGCGTAAGACCAGCGTATAGCTCGACCGAGTCTCGGGGTCTCCTATGACTCGAGGCCACAGTGGGACGTATATGAGCTGAGACGATGATGATGATTTAGGAGTTATGTTAAAAACGGACCACAGTCTGTATAGTTATGATTAGTGCTGTGTGGTAGCGGCTTCGAATACTACCAACCCTTGCTTTGCTCGTGGGTGTCGTAAAAGACGACTAAGAACCCTAGATTGACCCGGACCAGCTCCATCTGGTACCATTTGGGTCAACGATTACATTCCCAAGGAGGGTTGACGTCAGGCAGGCGGCCGGTCATAAAAGTCATTGTCGAAACTTTTTGCAATATGTCAAAACAGATGACATATTGCGTCGACCCCAAGTAATTGGGATAAGAGCAAGATGATGATGAGTCTATATAGTTATGATTAAAAATTTTATTAAAGACTAGCAACCCGCCCTCGCTTCGCTTCGGTTTTAGTCTTTACAGTGTAGTTCCCGTTCCCGTGGGAATACTGGGATACAATATAGCCTAGTTTACTTCCTGATATTATAGCTTTCCATTGGTGAAAGAATTTTTGAAATCGGTCCAGCCGTTTTGAAAATTACCCGAAACAAACAGACAGACAGACAAAAAAATATAAAGTGTATTTTAGGCATATATATATATAGCGCAAATAACCGTGTGAGCATGAAAAAAGTCTATTATTTTAACATTACAAACAGACACTCCAATTTTATTTATTGGTATAGATAACAAGGGCATGATTTATATTTATTTAATAATATTATTTTATTGAGTACTTTCAAGTTAAGATCAGATATTGAAACCGGTTAAAGTATAACTAGTAGAATAAACAGTAGTATCTTAGAAAATCTATAAGAAACATTTAGGTTATAACAAATCGGCGCTGGTACGAAAATAATACTTGTCAATACTCTTATGCTTACCAGAGTTTGTTTCAATATTTTTGTTTATTAACTCTTCATTTATTTTTTTATTTGGACCTGTTTCCACACTGCTCTATCGATATTTAGATCACATTATAGGAACTTAAAAATACCCTGTAATAATGTTAGATGCCTACTGACACCACACAAGTGGATAATTTCAAAATTATATACGAGTGCACAGTTTTCAAATTATGTTGTATGTATTAGACATCAACGCGTTGACTGTTAAATTGGAAGGATTTTGACTAAAAATCACACACATTTTTTTTTTTTTTTTGTAGGTGGGCTGCGGTCGGCGCGCCACCGTACCACTCCGTCCGGGGCGACAGAGGGGCTTAAGCACGCAACTCCCGCAACCCACCCGAAAACCACCTCGCCTTCGTCGTTGGGCCGACCACCGGAGCAGGTTTACTTGTCGTCAGTGGTCGGCCCGACGGAATACCCCCTACGCGGGATACCCTCCCATCGACTGACGTCCCCCTCTCGGGGAGGACGTCGGTCTTTCCTCACGCGGTCGGCCTCTCGGCGGGTGACGGACTAATCCCCGGTCACGTCACCCGCGGCCTCGGCTAGGGCGGCATGAGGCGCAGATAGTTGCGCCTACGCCGCCCCAGTCGCCGGCGGCGGATCTCCTCATCGAGGCTGCGCTCCACGCGCAGACGATCCGCCGCCTCCTTCTGCGAGATCACTGTCTCGCAGAAGGCTGCGACCGCGTCCCAATTCCCGACGCTGTCGACCATCGCCCTAGCGATGGCCGGCAGCGTCAGGTCGGCACCGATGATTGCGACGAGTTCACGGCGCTGTACTGCCCAAGCCGCGCAGGCCTCGAGCGTGTGGCGCGCCGTGTCCTCGTCGCAATCGCAGTGGTGGCAGGACGGTGTACTCTCCCTCCTTACGACCCTGTGCAGGTATTTGGCGAAGCTCCCGTGCCCCGTCAACACCTGCACTAGTCAGAAGGAGAGCACTCTGTGCCGCCTTTCCAACCACTACATCAGCACCGGCCGGAAGGCCTCCACGGTTCGCACCCCGAACCGAGGCCTCTCCAGCCGGACTGCCCAACGGGCAATGACGTCTCGGCGGGCGTCGACGCGCCAGGCGGTGAGCTCCCTTAACGAGATCTCACCGCCCTCCGCTCGCACCCCCTTCACCCGCCGATACAATCCGGCGAGCATCTCCGCCTCCAGGTCCCACGGGGGAGTCCCGACCAATAGGCACGCTTCCTCCGTCGCCAAAAAAAAAAAAAAAATCACACATACAATAACAATACTTATCAATACTCTAGTACATATGTGTCGTAACGATATTTTTAATTATTCTTAAGATAAATATAGCTTGAGATAAATTAAAATCCCTATAATAACGTTATATTCTTCTAATGAACGGATGGCTACATACGTATTACGTACATCGTTTTGATATTATTTCCATATATTAGACATCAACGCGTTGACTTTTTAAACCGGAGCAGGCGTTTACATTATAATGAATTAGCACTGGTACAAAAAACAATACTTGTCACTATTCCTAGGGATAAAAAAAAATCGCAGAAAAATAAACTATGATATTTCTAGTTTTTAACTCATTTTAGTAAAGTTGTACATATATAAAAAATCTATAAACACGACAAAGGCATTTACGCATATCATCATTCATAATTACCTATCGATGAATGTCAATGCCTTGTCCAGAGGGACTAATACCATATTTACTATGCTTATTAGGTGAGTAGGCGCCACATTGGTGTTATAAATTTCCCAAGAGATTGCTGCCGCTTTTTCTCCTGGTAATCTATCAGCTAGTTTTTACGACTGCCACGGGAAAGTAAGGGATAAAAGCATAGTGTATTACCTCATAAAGAAAATTAAATACTGAAAAATATTTGTAATTCATATATTTATACTGTCATCTCTCATTTCTCAACTCATGTATTTATGAATTTATTCTTACTCCATCACCACACGAATATACTGCCATAAACGACAAACATTATTCATCATCATCATCATTTCAGCCCGTAAACGTCCCACAGCTCAGGCCTCTTCCACTATTTGAAAGAAATTGACTTACTATACCATACTAGTCAGACGAGTTGGTATAGAATTTTATTTGGATTTTTCCTTCTCTTGCATAGATATTATATGCCCTTAGTTGTCTTTTACGACATCCACGGGCAAGAGAGGGAGTGGTGAATAGTATTCTTACTCCGTCACTACATGGCAATAAATTCATTAAAGAGGAATAAAATAAAATTGTATTTTATAAAATTAATAAAAATAGGTTTCACCTCATATAACCACTATATTGTACACCAAACCTAACAAGTTTACGCACTGATAGTTTGACAATAGAAGATAATTGTAACCTATTCATTTCCGCGGCCGTACACCATTCGCGTACTCCTTTGTATTTCGTAATAATACTTTCACGATGTTCGTGCGATTGATAATGTATTCATATAACGTTATTTTCGATTCATTCAAAAGTATGAGTCAGCGATGAATACTGTGTTGTAATCGAATGAAATAATCAGCTATTGTACTTCAGTTTTTATGCGAGAAAATTGTACATTCATCTGTAACCTTATCATTATCCACTACTGTAAGCTACTTTAAAATATTTGTGATATAATGTATTACATAATTCATATAAAGGGCTAGATACTCTATATCAACCTGTCTAACCAGCATGGCATAGTAAGGTCAGTTCCCCTCCTATTATGGCGGCAGCTCGAGCCCAACAGTGGGACCTACGTATATGAGTCGAGATGATAGAATATACGATTTACCACCTGTGGGTGTCATATAATAAGGGATTACATCTGAATATAACATCTATGCAAGAGAAGACAAACTTTAAATGAAACCCTATACTAACACGCATGACCAGCATAGTATAGTAGGTCGATTTTCCTCCTGTTGTGGAGAAGGCTGGAGTCCAACAGTGGGAACGTATATGAGCTGAAATGATGATGAATGATGATATTACAAAAATACATAGGTTATTAACGAAGGTATTTTAAACAATACAGTATTAATCTTTAAACAATTAATTACATTGAATATTTTGTGCATTTTATGTAAATTTGTTGCCCTTTACAACTTATTAAAGGAGATATCTTTGGTTATTTTAGAAATTTAAAAGATGGAGACAGGACAGCCGTAACTAAAGCGACGTGAGGGCGAGTTGATATTTTCTAAATAAATTTATCGCAACTCTCAAGACAAGATAATTAAAAGCGTTTCTCGTGATTTCTTGAGAGTGAAATTTTAATGTTCTCCATAAACAATGGAGAACATTAAAATCCTGGGTTATAAAAGTTAAAGTGATGGTAATGCCAACATCCGTGTGATGATGGAGTGAGAATATAATTCACCACCCCCTCTCATACCCGTGGGTGTCTTAAAATACGACTATATTACGCATATGACATCTATGCAAGAGATAGAAAACTCGAAACAAAACCTTATACCAACCTGTCTGACCAGCATGGTATTATCGCATCATCGCGGTCCACATACATCCCACCGTTGGACTCGGGCCTCTTCCACAATGGGAGCGACTCTGACTTACTATACCATGCTGGTCAGACATGTTGGCATAGGGTTTCATTTCAAGTTTTCCTTCTCTGTTTTTTTTATTGCAAGCAGTGGCAAACTAGCAAACAGTACACCTGATGGTAAGTATTGCTGCCGCTCATGGACCATTACAAGGCCGCTGCCTACCACGAAGAAAGTGAAGGGAGTGTGAATGCGTGCATTGAGGCTCGATGATACCAAAGGCACCACCGAAACCCTCCACACGCAAACACCTTCAGAAAGTTGAGCTTCCGGCTCTCTCGCTCACCGAACGAAGCGCAGTAATAAATTGCTACTACTCAGACGTCGATTTTCTGCGAGAGTGTGGTACTACCCCGGACGGACAGGCCCGCGGCTGTAGACAGATAACTGTCGATAGTGTGATCCTACCACTCGAAATCCTACGAAATCCTACTCGAGATCCTACCTCTCTTGCACAAATGTTATGTGCATATTATATCCCTTAGTCGTCTTATATGACATCCACGACCAGCATGGTATAGTAAGGTCTAATTTCCTTCCTATTATGGAGGAGGTTCGAGCCTAACAGTGGCACGTATATGAGTCGAAATGATGATGAATAAATGAAGGGTAGGATTAGTCTCAAATAGAAAGCACTTTCCTGGGTAATCAGTAATATCAAGTACAACTGCCTATACAATTACCATGTCAATCTTACGTAAACGATAACACCCCATTACGTCCATCCAATTATTTTACTTACACTGCTTGAGGCATTGTGTTTACGGTCCAATAGGCTGCTTTCACTGTTGATTTTCACTTGAATCTCGATTTCTAAGTTATAACTTAAGGTTTAAGTACCTCGTATGTATAAAGAGTTACGTTACTAAGTAATAGACTACTACTAACTACAAATCAATAATAATAACTTCGTAATAGCTACTATTGAATTTCTTCTGCTATTGATGGAGTATCCAGAAATAGATAGAGGTATCCGATTGGTGATGGAGTAAGAATACAATTCATCAGCCTCTTTCTAGCGTGTGTGTCGTAAAAGATGACTAAGGGATATAATATGCATATAATATCTATGCAAGAAAAAGAAAATTCGAAACAAAATTCTGTACCAACAAGTCTGACCTGCGTGGTATATAGTAGGCAAATTTCTCTCCTATAGCGGAGGAAGCCCGAGTCCGACAGTGGGACTTGTATGGGCTGAGATGATGACGATTGATGGAGTATAATATTCTTCGTATGATGATTGAGTAAGAATACTTTTCAATGACCCCTTTTTTGACCGTGAATGTCGTAAAAAACGACTAAGGGACATGATATACAAATAAAATTCAATTCAAGAGAAGGGAAACTCGAAATAACACCCTAATTCTATTTAATTTATTCATCTTCATCATTATCTCAGCTCATATTCATCCCACTTATAGACTTGAGCGTTCTCCACGGTAGGAAAACTTACACTTACACACTGCGTTGGTTAGAAGGATTGTTTTATTTGAGTTTTCCATATCTTGCATCTTTGTTATCTGTATATTATATCCTCTTGTCGTCTTGTGCATATTGCACAAGAAAGGGGGTGGTGACATATATTCTTATTACGTCACCAAACGGATAACTTAGAAGTAGTTCTTGCAAAAGTACAACTTGATAGTTAAGACTAACATATATTTACTCGCAACAAAGTTGCATCAAATTAAATTTCTAATTTCGCCAGTACTGTTAAAGTATATAGATAATAGATTTATACTAGATATTAGGTTGGCTTGCTTATATATAACCATATAAAAAGCAGTTAAAAGGTATAAAACCCTTAATTTATATATAACAACTTCAATAAACTTTTCCCCTCATATTTCTACAATTATAGCTCATGTCAGCTTAATATCTACCATAGTATCTATAATGGACCGAGATTAAGTCCGTAGGAAGCATCGGAATCCATTTTAACCCCCGATGGATAAAGAAGGATGTTATAATTTTGACATCGACCTGTCTGTGGCACCATAGGTCTCAAACGGATGGACGGATTTCGATGCAGTTTTTTTATTTGAAATCTAGTTTTAACTATGTTTGGTTAATATCGATCCCGCAGTGTAAGAGTATCAGCTCCAAAATGATGTAATTAAGTCGTATGTCTACAAGTGTTTTACACGTGCTAGTATAATCGTTAAATAACAATTAATTAATAATTCCTGTTAAAGAGAACGTGATATTTGTTTTGGATTATTTTAGTCTGTGTTCGGGGCTTATTCAAAATTTTCAATTTTACTTATAATTGTTATTTCTCGCAGAATCCACAATGTTTTGCTCATAAATAGCTAGAATATTAAAACATTATTTTACAAACATATCTATACTTATTATAATTCATATAACATTAAAACTAAACGACCCACATTCCAAAACAGGTGACCTTATAGAGTTGATCGGCACATTCCCCCATCAGAACTACGATTATCCAAACAATCAATTCGAAGATCCGATTATAATCTACACGAACACAAAACCATATCACCAAAAACCGGAGTTATCCGATCCAGAACCAGAATTAAATCATCCTGGTTGGCATCAAAATCACTTTTATCATGTGAAGCCTTCATATCATGAAGGAACAACGAAAAAGCCAGATGATTTCTATAAGCCTGATCATCATGAAGGGAACAGTCAAGGTGACGATGATTATGTACAGATTCATACCAGTCATAAGCCTTCGAGACCTAGTTTTCCGGGTGAGATATTCAAAACTAGGCTTTGTATTATTTTATTATGGCGAAACTCTTATGTTTTTAGTATCGTACTTTTTAAAGCGAAGCGACATGTCTGACCAGCGTGGTATAGTAGGTCAAATGCGCTTAGTGGGACGTATATGGGCTGCGATGATGATGATGATAGTTTATTGATGGATTTATCCATTATTATTTCTAAAGGACTTACAATTAGATAAGTAAGTAATTTAGCTAAAATTTTTAAAAGATAGACCATAATTATTTCATATACATGGATTTCATATTATTTGAATAACTATACTGGTTATAGTTATAAAAAAAATTATTACTTTCTTTTCCTGTGGTGACGGAGTAAGAATACAATTCAGCACCTCCACTCTTACCTGAGGGTGTCATAAAAGACGATTAAAGATATATGCATGTAATATTTATTCAAGAGAAGGAAAACTCGATATAAAACCCTCTACCAATGCGTCTGACCAGCGTCATATAGTAGGTCAATATGCCTCCCACAGGGTAGGAAGCCCGAGCTCAGCAGTGGGACGTATTAATTTTATACATAGTTTTTATTCATTTTAGGATTAAAATCTATGTAATATATAAAAGTTACATTTTTAAAGATATTTTTAAGAAGTAACATTTTTAAAGACATAAACAATAGAATTTAACTTGTATGGATATAGATAAATTTAATAGTTGATTTTTATGCATGTCTAAAAACATAAGAGTTTCGTCGCTAATTTTCTTTCTTTTACTCGCTTTATTACCAGCACTGCATTTCCATAATCATCATGCACCGCTTGACTTTGCATGTACAAAGTGACTTTTGAGCTAACGTGGCAAAGCAAAGCTATTACAAACGTCACTATTTTGATAATTTAGAAAATATTTCCATTACATCTTAAGAGATTGAATCGGACAGGACATTGTATGTCTAGAAAGCTTTGATAAAAATAAACAGATTACCTATCTGTATATTAAGACATTTTTCACAAAGTTTAACATCAATTTTAATGAATATTACTAGAACCAACCTTTTGTATAAACCATAAAATTGATAAATTTACTATATTATTAGATAGTATATTCCGTGTGGTAACGGAGTAAGAATACAATTCATCACCCCCTTACCCGTGGGTATAGCAAAATTCAACTAAGGGATTAAATATGTAACATCTGTTCAAGAGAAGAAAAATTTGAAGTAAATCCTTAGTGTTGGTACACGTCCGACTAGTGTAGTAGATTAATTTCCCTCCTAATATAGAGGAGGCTCGAGCCCAACAGTGGGACGTATAGAGCTGGAATGATGATGAAGGATGATCAGATAGTGAACAAATTGAATTGAAGGTTGACCAATTACTATTATGCAATTTATTCATGCATAATATTCTATATATAATTAGTGTAAATTTAGTTCGGCTATAAGTCACTTTTGTCTTTATAGGCGTGAGCTTTTGATGTCTCTGTATGAAGTTACTTTGTGCATACTTTCAATTACTTTGTCTGTACAATAAAAGTTGGAATTGTGAGTTGATTTGCACTAGCTTTTATTAGCACTTCGATACGTTTATATTGTCTTTATTCTTGTATTATAATTTTTTTAGTGTATATAATTATGTATGTTATGTGTATTATGTGTGTTTGTATCTATATGTGTATATATTATGTACTTTTTAATTGGTTTCATGCCTAACTATATTTATAATATTTATTTAAATAATTATTTTCAACAGTTAATAGTTCTTTTTTTTGTAATAATTATAACTGATTTTCATTATTTTTAATTGACTTTTACTTTCATATAAAAGAAAGCAAAAGTTTTATAATGATCTTAAAGAGTAAGTATTTATTTAAATTTTATTACTACTAGTTTCATAATAAGTTCTTTAAACAATTATTTATATCAGTGAAACGGTGACATTAATAAGTTTAATATTAACTAAGTTTCTAAATAAGTTAAATTTCCTTGTGGTGACAGAGTAAGAATATAATTGATCACCTCTTATATTGCCCGTGGGTGTCATAAAAGACGCCAAAGGGCTATAATAGGCATATAATATCTATATAACATCTCTAAGAGGATGAAAACTTGAAATAAATCCCTATACCAACCTGTATAACCAGCATATTATAGTAAGGTCAATTTCCCTCCTATTGTGGAGAAGGCTAGATTCCAACAGTGGTTGACCAGCGTGTCTGACCAGCGTGGTTCAATAGATCAATTTCTCTCTCTTTGCGGAGGAGGTTCGAGCTCAGCATTGGGGACGTATCTGAGCCGTGATGAATAAAAATTAAGTGAATAACATTTATGACGTTATATAAGTAATATTTTACAAAATTAATAATGTTTTTTTTTAATCAAACAGGTATAGAGGTAGGTATAAATATTTATTAATTCATATTCGATATGAATCATTATAATCATCATCTCAGCCCATTTACGTCACACTGTTGGGCTCAAGCCTCCTTCAATATAAAAGGGAAATTAACCTAATATACCACGCTGGTCAGATGTGCTTATGTTGAGTTTTCCTTCTCTTGCATAGTGCATGCATGCATCAGCCCATATATGTCCCACTGTTGGGCTCACGCCTCCTCCATTATCGCAGGGAAATTGACCTACTATACCACGCTGATCAAACGTGTTGGCATAGGGTTTTGTTTCGAGTTTTCCTTCTTTTGCATTGATGTTATATCCATATAATATCCCTTAGTCGTTTTTTACGACACCCACGGGCAAGAGAGGTGGTGGTGAATTGTATTCTTACTCCGTCACCACACGGAAAGGGGTCTAAGGGATATGATATACAGTTAATCTTGCATAGATTAACTATATATCATATCTCTTAGACATATTTTATGACACCTACTGTAAGAGAAGGGGTCGTGATCTGTATTCTTACATCATCACCCCAAGAAAGATTATTTCAGCATTTTCTATATATGTCTTTTAAAATATATATTGTAATTTTTTCTTCATTACAAAATGTCTCAAATTAGCTTAATTTATTCATAAAAAGTTATTTGATATAAATTAGGAATTCTATTATTTGCTAATATTAGTAAGTATATCAGGCAGAGAAAAATAAATATGCCACAATTATGAAATGAATAAACCAATTAAATTTAAAATCTATTATTTAGAATTTAAATTTTTATTACTATTTACACCTTTAATAATATATATCATATTATCTATACTATATTATATACATTTGCAATAAAACAATTTTTACGTAAATCTCTATACTTGTGACTATTGAGGCTGAAATTTTAATTACTAATTATTTATGCTCAAACTAATTTCAGGTTGTGGAGAACATTTCACACGCTCCAATCGTATTGTAGGTGGTCATTCCACTGGATTCGGATCTCACCCTTGGCAAGCCGCTCTTATCAAATCAGGGTTCTTAAGCAAGAAGTTGGCATGCGGAGGTGCTTTAATTTCTGATCGATGGGTGATTACTGCTGCGCATTGTGTGGCTACGTAAGTACTATTAATTAACAAACTGGTATACGATCTTGTAAATAGAAGTATTTTTATGAGAAAGGGCAGAGATTTGTAACTAAAGAAGATTACCACCGTGCACTGCAAAGAATTTTACAAACATATAATTAATGGATACAATAACAACTAGATTCGACAACCATTTGCGGCTGAGGTCGTAATTAGAGGTCGCTAGTTAGACAAATGAGATTTATGCATTTGAAATTAATAACCAAGGCTGGATTGCCAATTATATAAAAAAAATTGCCATCATCATTATTTTAGCACATTTTTCGAGCCTTCTACATTTGTATGTTAGGGAATACACCTATCATGCTGATCAGACAGGTTGGTATAGGATTTAATAACGGACAGCGCGCTTGACGTTTAAATTTATTTCATGTTAACAAAAACAATCCCGTTACTCATTAGTTGCAGTTACCATTCCCTGCCTTTTTAGGGTTCCGTACCCAAAGAGTAAAACGGGACCCTATTACTAAGACTTCGCTGTCTGTCCGTCCATCTGTCTGTCACCAGGCTGTATCCGAAAAATCGCGATAGCTAGATAGTTGAAATTTTTACAAATTATGAATTTCTGTTGCCGCTATAACAACAAATACTAAAAACAAAACAAAATAAATATTTGAAGGGGGCTGCCATACAAGAAACGTGATTTTTATAGATAATGTTACGGAATCCTACGTGCGCGACTCCGACTCGCACTTAGGCGGTTTTTCTTGTTAACGCCATCAATGGATGGGGGTGTGTGTGTGGGTCTCCGCGGCCTTCTCCATAAGCGGAACGCCTACTAAAACCATACCGGTTCCTTCTTTTCCCTTCCGTGCTTCCGTGGGTGCTAGGGAGATCGTCTGATGAAATTGAATCGCCCTACCCCTAATGCATCATTGTCTGGCTTCCTTCTTCGAAGATTCGCTACCCTGTCGTCATGCTTGCCAAGTATGGTGATTAAAGTGTTATCACTTCTATTTACGTAGGGTGTATTAAGTCCAATAGTAAGCCTTGATAAACTAAATGCAACATGAGTTGATGCTTAGTGGACAATAATGCATTAGCTAAGATGCATTAGCTAAGGCACTATAAAAAATCACTTCAACCGTTATATAAAATTGCAAATCATTACCGTTAATTTCTTAGAATTTCCTTCCGTGTAACTCAAAATAATTCGAGGTCAATAATATTCGCTAATTACCCACTTTCACATCAACTAGGTTAAAACCATTCTAATAGTTATCTTAAATGGATGGAAATGATTATTATCTAGACGGTTAGATAATTTAATTATGTAATGTTTTGTTGACATAATACGCAATTTATAATAGCTGTTATATCCTGTGTTGCGTTATTTTATTAGCTTTTAACCACGCGATAATATTTTTATTATTTGTTTTGTAGCATACAGCATACTTGAGCTGCCTCAATGTGATGCCCTTCAATTAAAAACTCCTTTTTATAAAGGGTTATAAAATTATTGCCATAACTTTTTGTAATACGTTCGAAGGAGTAAGGGTACATTGGGTTTATCCCAATAATGATGATAATATGTTATAGAAAAAAAATATTGAGGAATGTAGGTATCCTATTAGAGGATTTTCAATAATAATTCATAAAAAAATTACCAGAATATTCATAAAAATAGTTAGATATACTTTGAATGAAACTGAACTTCAATAGTTTTGTAAGAAATCTTTTATCAAGAAATAGTGAGACATTTTTTATAGACCGTTTAATTCACTACAAAACTATCAATAGATCTTTTTGGTTTGTTTATTGGTATATGAGCTAGTTTGTATATTTGTTGACTAGCCACAGACAACAAGGAATTCGGTATCAGTAGTCGGCCCAAAAGCGAAGGGGTGGGGATATGGTGGGTTGTGGGGTCACGCGCCGCCCTTACGTCGTCACCCCGAACGGAATGGACGACATGTGCGCTGACCATAAACGTAGCTATAAAAAAAATTATAGGCATTTTAATTTGCCAATCAGTTAGTCCACCCGGGACTGACGACATCTTGAAATTCACAAGAGTTCAAAAATCGTCTTCTGCGTGGAGAGGGTTATATCCAACACTAGCAACCCGCCCTCGCTTCGCTTCGGTTTTAGTCGTTTTTACCCGCGTAGTGCCCGTTCCCGTGGGAATACCGGGATAAAATATAGCCTAGTTTACGCCCTGATATTATAGCTTTCCATTGGTGAAAGAATTTTTGAAATCGGTTCGGCCGTTTTGAAGATTACCCGGAACAAATAGACAGACAGACAGACAGACAAAAATTTTTTAATCTGTATTTTAGGCATAGGTGTTGTGCAAATAACCGTGTGAACATGAAAAAAGCCTATTATTTTGACATTACAAACAGACACTCCAATTTTATTTATTGGTATAGAAGACTAGACATGTAAAGATTGAGGGATGGATGTAATTATAAATATATTCCTTCAATTTTGATTAGCATATATTACGTTTATCACCTTTAATCAAAATCATCATAATTCAAACTATTTTCGTCCACGGCTTGGATATAGGCTAACGTTTCGCGACAAATTGCGGTACTGTGCCGTCTGCATCCAAAGAGGGCCAGCAACTTTCATCAGGTCATTGATCTACTTAGTGAAGAGGCAGCGTCTCCACAATGCGTCATCCGATACGTGGCCGCCACTCGAGAATCTTTCTTCTCCAGCGGAAGAAAGGTTCTTGAAGCGTATCACCCTTATTTATATAAAATTATGATACTGAGAAGAGATCTCACTCTTCTCATCCCCGAAATGACACTGTTTCTACTCCACTTGACCATTTCGTTATACAAAAAAGTTGCAGCTTAGGATTTTAAAGTGCTCTTGTAAATAGTGTCACTTCAAAATTATAAACGTTGCTCTATCTCTTTCTAGTACACCAAACAATCAACTCAGGGTACGTCTAGGTGAGTGGGATGTCCGAGATGCGGGCGAGAGGTACTCCCACGAAGAATACGCCGTACAGAGGAAGGAAGTCCACCCAGCGTACGAGCCTACTGACTTTAGGAATGACGTAGCTCTAGTACAACTGGATAGAGGCGTGGTGTTTAAACAACACATATTACCGGTATGTTTGTTCATTATTTTATTTTAATAAGCATGTCTAAAGCTGACCTTTGGGTAAAGAAAGAAAGAAAGAAAGAAATTTTATTTTATAAACCTCACACAATATAGACACCAACGAAAGAAATAAGAACTACTAACTAAAAACAAGGAGTCGAATATGTGAGGCCAAGATATGGTGCCCATCTCAGCTTATGGTACAGTAAATATGATACTACACCGCTGATATTCTGATGGGCCCGTACAATCAAGTCGCGGAAGCAACGATATATCCAAAACAAATGTATTTAAAAAAAGTTAAACAGTAATATTTGAAATAGTAACATTAAATTAAGAATAAAATAAATTAATACTATACTATATCATATTCTAGTTTGTAAAAAATATCATAATTATCACATAGAATAGCTTAAGTAAAAGAAACAAATTATTTAATAAAGACATATAGAATATAAAATAAAATAAACATTAATAGTATAAAGAAGAAACCGAAAGTACAATAAATCTTGTGGTTAGCTAGAAGGAGTCCTAGCAATGGGTACCCAGCAATCTATGAGAAAGTCTGTTCGTTTTCGATTTTTAGTGAGTATTCTGATGCGTTTTACATGTGGCGACTGAGTAAGAACACAATTCACCACTCCCTATCCTGCCCGTGGATGTCGTAAAAGATGACTAAGGAATATAATATGCATATAATATCTATATAAAGCTCTATACCAACACATCTGACCAGCGTGGTATAGGTGAATCCCCCTTAGTGGTGGAGTGCGACTTATATAGGCTGAGGTGATAATGATTCTAACGCTATCTTGCGTCTGTGAGTCCTACATATTCTCTTGTCATAAAGTGAAGAGAGAATGTTTAAATGCATTAACCACAGCATAGAAAAAAGTGTCAAATACTTTAATGAGGAGTATATAAATAAAACTGTACGCTTAGTATAATGTTGGTATATTAGTTGAAATAAACTGCAATATAAAAATATAATATGGATGTAAACGTGCGCTCTGTGCGCTCAGAAAGCGAGAATGCCTAGGGACACGAAAAAAGTATCGATATTTTTAGGTATCGAGTACTTGTCTTTCAATACCGATACTTGTGTACTCGATACTTTCTATTCGATACTTTTACTCAATGAGTACTTTTAGGCAGGTATCGTGTCGAACTAATTGTACAAAGTATCCATGTTAAATTTGACCTTACAGCTCATGCTTATGGTAACGCCACCTAGGTAAAACGTAACGAACCTTCTAAAAAGTGGCTCGACATATTATAATCCGAACACATAAAACAAACTCTCCTATAAAAAAAAAGCTCATCAAATCAAGACAAACTCCTAAAAAAAAATAAAAGGTCATCACGACCTGGATTCTAGGAAAAGTACTCAGTACTCGATACTTTGGAGTATTGATACTTTTGTTTCGATACTTTATTGAGTACGATACTTTTTCTGCAATACTACTCATGAGTACAGTATCGATACTTTCGTTTCGATATCGTGTCCCTAAGAATGCCCGAATACCAGCCCCCGCGCAGCTCCGCACCTTACAGACGGCGCCTGCTCGGTATTAACAAAAAGTTTATCTGTAGGCCTACTCTTGAAATCAATTCTAATTTCGAATCCGATTCGATTCCAATCTCACCAAACTTATATTTGGTACTCTTGAACAAAATCGAGAATGAATTTTACGCGTTTGTCGCTGTTATTTTCACCAAATGTGCCATGTTTCCTTACTTTAAATTAATAACGTTATCGAACTCGATCACCACAAAGACGCTTTCTTGAAATTATGTAACATTAACAATTTTAAACTACGTCAAAAGCCCGTCGGGAGTAGCAAATATTTGACTTAATCGACGAAAGTCGAATTCATTTAGTTTAGAAACGTTCCACCTAATTTGATTCCAATCGGGCGCTAGTGTCGCTTTCAAGAGTACCAATTTTGCTCAAATTCGAGCTGCGATTGGATTTAGGATTGGAATCGAGATTCAAGAGTAGGCACACAAGTCCTTCATGTATCATCCATCTCAACTACGTTCCACTGTTGGGCTCGAGCCTCCTCCATTGTGAGAAAGAATTTGACCGATATCACGCCGATCAGACATATTAGTATGGAATTTCATTTCGAATTTTTCTTCTCTTGCATCGATGTTATCTGCGTATCCCTTTGTCACCTTTTATGACATTCAAGAGAGAGAGTGGTGAATTGTATACTTACTCCGTCATCACACAGAAAGACAAAGGCATATAATATAGATATAACATCTGAAAGAGAAAGAAACTCGAAACCTTAGAATAATAACGTATAGAAGGATAGTGTCAATACTTCGAAGGTTCGAAATTTGAATCTAAAAACAATAATGGCGCGCAGACGATTACACACGTACACACGCACACCACTATACAAATTATGAAATCAAATTTTGTTTTTATTAACATAAATCGTCGAAATACTTTTAAAAGTGACGTTAAAAACCTTTTTAAGTTTTACAAATGTGTTGTGACACCATTTGAATGCACAAACCATCATAATTACCTATTTATTATTTAAGAGTTGCGTACGTACGTGCAGTACAATGACTTGTACATTACGGAACGGTTCCGGCATAAGCTCCATTAGGCTCCAATTAAAATGCTTCACTTTTTGTGCGCGAACTTACCTTCTATATGTTATTATTCTAAGCTCGAAACCTTATACCAATTAATAAGATCAGCGTGATTTAATCGGTTAATTTATCTTCTATTTTGGAACAAGCTCTTTCACAGAGTTAAGAAGAGAAAAAGAAGAACCTAGTCACAAGCTAACTATGAGTTCTGTAAAGTGTTCGAAACGTCAGGCAATCAAAAAACAAATACACACGCGTGTAATACTCGCGTAAACATCAGAAATCATCAAGAACATGGTAATTAATTTACCATTTTCTTCATGTCCACAGATATAAAAAGTTATTAATTATTTTCAGGTATGTTTACCACAAAAGCAAATGAAGTTGGCTGGTAAAATGGCAACGGTCGCTGGCTGGGGTAGAACGAGACACGGGCAGAGTTCCGTGCCATCTGTATTACAAGTAAGTAAATAAATCCGTGTGGTGACGGAGTAAGAATACAATTCACCACTCCCTATCTTGCCCGTGGATGTCGTACAAGACGACTAAGGGATATAATATGCATATAGGATCTATGCAAGAGAAGGAAAACTCGAAAGAAACCTTATACCAACATGTCTGACCAGCATGGTCGTAGTAGGTCAAATTCCCTCCCATTGTGAAGGAGGCCCAAGCCCAACAATGGGACATATGTGGGCTGCGATGATGATGATGAAATAGATACACCCTTGTAAGGATATGAATTTAGAATACTTCATCATCATCACTTCAGCTCATATATGTCCCACTGTTGGGCTCCAGCCTCCGTAATTATTGGAAATTGACTTACTATATCACGCTGGTCAAACATGTTGGTATACAATTTTATTTCGAGTTTTCCTTCTCTTGCATAGATGTTATATGCATATTATATCTCTTAGTTGACTTTTATGACACTCACGGGCAAGATAGGGGTCACTACCCCTTAATTTATCATGCTGTGTGGTAACAGCTATCAATCCTTGCCTTGCTTGTTGGTGGCATAAAAGCCATTTAATGACATCTGGGCACCAATTTTGTTAAGGCGGGTTGACGTCAGGTAGGCGGCCGGCTATAAAACTATTGTCATCTCAATATCACAGCTCATATACTCCCCATTATTGGGTTCGTCCCTCATCCACAATAGGAGGGAAATTAAGCAGCTATACCACACTGGTTAAACGGTTTAGCGTTTTTTTTTTGGGCGTGCAACGATCCACCGTTTTCCCACCCTTTCGCCATTGGGCCGACTATTGGTACTGAATCCCTTGTCGTCCGTTGCCAGCCTGTTGAAGTACCCTTTCAGAAACCGTCCTTTTCGAATGCCTCTTCCTAGGGGGAAGTAACGGTGAATTGTGTTCTTATTCTATATAGAAAGACGAGTACATATTGAGTTGACTCCAGGTATTTTTTTTTTGGGGGGTGGGTCGCGGTCGGCGCACTCCTCGCACCACTCCGTCCGGGGCGACAGAGGGACGTAAGCACGCACAACCGCAACCCACCCGAACACCACGTCGCCTTCGTCGTTGGACCCCCAAGTAATTGGAAAAGAGTCCACTGGTCTGTTTTTGATATCCCCTTAATACCTAAGCAATATATAAAGTTCTTTTTTGTAATGTAATTTCCAGGAGGTGGATGTAGAAGTAATACCTAATGAGCGTTGTCAACGTTGGTTCCGTGCCGCCGGGAGGAGGGAAACCATTCACGACGTATTCCTATGCGCTGGCTATAAGGAGGTGATGTATAGAACATTAATATTTATGGTCAAATTCAATGACATTTATGGTACTAATATTAATGATATAAAAGATTATAAAGGTGTTTAGATCTTCAGATGTTTCTTACTCAATCACGTAAATAGTTGAACAAATTTGGATAAAAATTGGTATACAGATTGATCACTTTCTGGACACAGAACCCTTTTTATCTCAGTCATATGTTCCCTTCATAATAGTCGAATTTTACTTTTCTACTAAATGAAGCAAAATATCTTGAATGGATTTGAACAAAATTTCCTATTGGGAAAGTTATTTTTATGCGGACGAAGACGTGGGCAGAAGCCAGTTACACATATATCATTACATTTTACCTTATATTAACATAATAAATATCCGTGGTCCGACGTCCCCGTCATCGTCTTGATGAAGAGGATGACCTTATCACGATCGCCCAACAAAGGGCTTACACCGCTCGCATAGCGATTACAAATAAAACTCGGCAATACCGGCCTCGCCGTCGAGGTCGGCAACCGCACCGCGTAAAAGTCATAAACCAATTCAACAACTCCATCCCGAAACCCTTGGCGACGCCCTTGCCCCCTATCTTGCCCGTGTCTTAAAAGACGACTAAGGGATACAACGCATATAACAACTATACAAGGGAAGGAAAACTCGACATAAAACCCTACACCAAAACGTCTGACTAGCGTGGTGTAGTCCGTCAATCTCCCTCACACTATGGAGTAGATCTGAGCCCAAGAGTAGGACTTCTATGGGTTGAGATGTTGATGATGAATCGTCTTTTACTATGCATATGACGGTTTTTCCATCCATCCATCCATCAGCCTACAGACGTCCACTGCTGGACATAGGCTTCCCCACAAGAATGCCACTCGGAACGGTCCTGCGCCACTTGCATCCAACGGTTCCCTGCGACTTTGAGAATGTCGTCAGTCCACCTAGTGGGGGGTCGTCCTACACTGCGTCGTCCGATTCGTGGTCGCCACTCAAGAACCTTTCTTCCCCAACGGTTGTCGGTTCGACGAGCGATGTGGCCTGCCCATTGCCATTTCAACGTGCTAATTCTGCGGGCTATGTCGGTTACACCCGTTCTTCTACGGATTTCCGTGTTTCGGATTTTATCACGTAGAGAAATACCGAGCATAGCCTTCTCCATAGCACGTTGAGCAATTTTGAGCTTTTTTATGAGGCCGATATTTAGAGACCATGTTTCAGTGCCGTAAGTCATAGCTGGTAACACACACTGGTTATAAACCTTTGTTTTCAGGCGGCTTTTACTACACAGATATCGGGTAGTGAATTGGATTCTTATTCCGTCACTACACTGTGAAAAGAGTTGTTATATTTCTTGCACAGATGTTATATGAGTATTTCTTCATCATCTCAGCCCATATATGTAAGTCCCACTGTTGGGCTCGGGCCTTCTTGACAATAGGAAGGAAATTGACCTACTATACCGCGCTGTTCAGAGGTATTGGCGTAGGCTTGTATGTAGAGTTTTCCTTCTCTTGCATAGGGACACGATATCGAAACGAAAATATAAATATAAGAGTATAAATAAGTACTCATGAGTAGTATCGAAGATAAAGTATCGTACTCAATAAAGTATCGAAACAAAAGTATCGATACTCCAAAGTATCGAGTACTGAGTACTTTTCCTAAAATCCAGGTCGTGATGACCTTTATTTATTTTTTTTAGGAATATGTCCTGATTTGATGAGCTTTTTCTTAGGAGTTTATTTTGTGTGTTCGGATTAAAATATGTCGAGCCACTTTTTAGAAGGCTCGTTACGTTTTACCTAGGTGGCGTTACCATAAGCATGAGCCGTAAGGTCAAATTTAACATGGATACATTGTACAATTTGTTCGACACGATACCTGCCTAAAAGTACTCATTGAGTAAAAGTATCGAATAGAAAGTATCGAGTACAAAAGTATCGGTATCGAAAGACAAGTACTCGATACCTAAAAGAATCGATACTTTTTTCGTGTCCCTACTCTTGCATAGATGTTAACTGCATATCATATCCCTTAGTCTTTTTTTTATGACATTCCCGGGCAAGATAGGGAGCGATGAATAGTATTTTTACTCTATCACCAAACCGATTTCACCACAGTAGTTAAAATTTTACTTTTTATTTTCAGGGCGGTCGTGATTCTTGTCAAGGTGACAGCGGTGGTCCGCTGACAATGAAGCTTGAAGGGCGAAGCACCCTAATAGGCTTAGTGTCCTGGGGCATCGGCTGCGGCAGAGAACATTTACCCGGTGTATATACAAATATACAAAAATTTGTGCCTTGGATAGACAAAGTTATGGATAAATAATTTATTAAATTATATATATTTTTATAAAATTAATATGTAAATAAAGTATGGCGTAATGAAATTTAAAAAAAAAGAAGAAATTAGAACTCCCACTCCATAAGAGGTAATTTGGTCATGATGTCCAGACGGGAGTTCTTTCAAGTTTTCCTTCTCTTGGAGTGATATTATCTTCTTATTTATTTTGGTTTTTACGATTCACTCGGGAAAGAAAGGATTGGTGAAATGTTTGGTTCTCATTCAGTGACCACATAGAGAGTAAAGCCAGTGGCTTTACATGCCATCTGAAGCACGAAAACATTAAAATCATAATGATATCTAATGTTTACGCGAGTATTACACATCTATACCAATAAATAAAATTGGAGTGTCTGTTTGTAATGTCAAAATAATAGGCTTTTTTCATGCTCACACGGTTATTTGCACGACACCTATGCCTAAAATACAGATTAAAAAATTTTTGTCTGTCTGTCTGTTTATTCCGGGTAATCTTCAAAACGGCTGGACCGATTTCAATCTATATTTTATCCCGGTATTCCCACGGGAACAGGAACTACGCGGGTAAAACGACTAAAACCGAAGCGAAGCGAGGGCGGGTTGCTAGTTGTAAATGAAACTACTTTACAGATTTTATCGCGTTTGTTGTTATGTTTTTATTGCTGGACGTTTCGAAAACTTTATAGCATTCATGGTCACGGGCGGACTAAGTAATAATATTACAGAGTAAAATAATATAATACAGAGTAATACAATATAATATAGAGTAATAATACTACAGAGTAATAACGATGACTAGTTGGACGTGAGACATCTTAGTCCGCCCCTGACCATGAATGCTGCAAAGTGTTCGAAACATCTGGCAATCAAAAATCAAATACAGTCGCCATAAAATCCGTAGTTTTATTTACAATATTAAAATCAGATAACAAACCATATCTAGACTAAATTACAAGAAGTACCGATTTACTTAAAATCTTCTATCTACATGCCTACTAAGAACGGATCTTACAAAAAAAATGCAAATTGTTCAAAACATTTTTCTTTAAATAATTATTTCTGATGTTTACGCGAGTATTATACATTGTAAATAAAACTATTTAACGGATTTTATCGCGTTTGTATTTGACTGTCCGATGTTTAGAACACTTTAGAGCATTCATGGTCACGGGCGGACTATTTTTCTTTAATAACAAATGATTCTATGCCTTGATAGTTTTTATCGTTATACTACTGATTGACCTACTATAACACGCTGGTCAGACGTGTTGCTATAGGGTTTTATTTCGAGTTTTCCTTATCTTGCACAGATGTTATATGAATATCTTATGACTTAGTCGTCTTTTTCGACATCCACGGGCAAATTTAATATCACCTCATCAATAATTATGATAATAAAAATAAATTGATATGCATTTTTAATAATAGTCTTATTAAATTGGATATACAGGCTGTATCAGGTTATGGGGCAAGTGTTCGAGTATGTTGTAGTTTAATGGTCATAGATCGTAATTAGAATGTATATTACACAAAAAAAAAACAATATAACATAAAAGTTATAGTGATTTCAAAAATATGTGTCTAAGAGTCTATGCCTTAAATGTTACGTATTATGTAGGCGTGTAAAACTTCGACAGTATTAATAGGTATAAATTGCGCGAATGTTTCAATGGTAACGTAGATACAAAGACGGTTCGTAAACGGTCATCGGCCGATCAGCTGATAGCGAAGTTTGTCTTGCTTATGCGAACTTAATCATTGATTTATTCAATTTCTAATGAACATTTAACAACGTACGAATATGTTGCAGATTAAGTATCATTTTCAGACTTTATACATTTCAATCAGATTTACACGTTAAAGCGATTGAAATTGAAAACTTTACATGTAATTCATTAACGAATCGATATTTTTCCTTCAAATTTTTTTCATGGGTTTCTATCACCATTGTTTATGGTGCCGTTGTACCTCCCGTTTGACCAGTTGCCCCATAACCTGATACATCCTGTATAATAAATATATCGCTAAATAAATCAAGAACATACTGCCATTAAAATTACATTTGTATCATTACATATCGTTATAAATCCTGATCATCTTCATCATCATCTTGGCTCACACAAGTCCCATTGTGGGCGCTGGTATATTCTACTATGGGAGGGAAATTGACTACTACCTAAAGGTAGTAGTTGGTTAAAACCAATAGTATTATCATCATCATTTCAGCTCATATACTTCCCACTTTTGGACTCGAGCCTCCTCCACAATAGGAGAAAAATTGACCTTTCTATATCCTTCTGGTCAGACAGATTGGAATAGTTTTTTTTCCGAGGGTTTTAGTTCGAGCTTTCCATCTCTTGTATAGATGTTATCTACATATTACATCCCTTTTACGACATTCGCAGGTTAAATAAGGAGTGGCGATTTGTATTTTTATTCCGTCACCACACGGATAAAATCATAACCACTGTATATTATTCATAAACATCCTTCAAAAATTTTACGTTATCCTTGATATAGACAAAATTGATCACCAAATTAATCTGTAACGTTCTCGCTTCATCATAGTCAAGTAATCTTATGGGGTATCATATATTAATTACATTTATTATTCACGAACATCTTCCAAATAATATTACTTTCATATCTCACGTTGTTCATTATACGAAAAACCCTGATCACTAAATTAAGCTATTGTATGTAATAGTATTGTTCATAGTAAAATGTTCACCTCGCTTGGGTATAATCATGTAATCCTATGGGTAATCATCAATTAATTCAATTTATTATTCACGAACATCTTCCTAATAATATTTCTTTCATCTTATCCCACGTTGTTCATTACAAGAAAACCCCTGATCACTAAATTAAGCTATTGTATGTAACAGTTTTGTTCATAGTAAAATGTTCACCTCGCTTGGGTATAATCATGTAATCTTATGGGTAATCATCAATTAATTCAATTTATTATTCACGAACATCTTCCTAATAATATTTCTTTCATCTCATCCCACGTTGTTCATTACAAGAAAAACCCTGATCACTAAATTAAGCTATTGTATGTAACAGTTTTGTTCATAGTAAAATGTTCACCTCGCTTGGGTATAATCATATAATCCTATGGGTAATGATTAATTAATTACATTTATTATTCACGAACATCTTCCAAATAATATTTCTTTCAAATTTATCTCACGTTGTTCATTACACGAATAACTCTGATCACTAAATTAAGCTATTGTGTGTAAATTTTGTTCATAGTAAAATTTTCACCTCGCTTGGGTATAATCATGTAATCTTATGGGTAATAATCAATTAATTAAATTTATTATTCACGAACATCTTCATAATATTTCTTTCATCTTATCTCACGTCATTCAGCATACGGATAATACAGCGCTAAGCTATTATATGTTGGTACCGTTCTTGCTTCTGATAAAATTTTCATCTTGCTGGGTCATAATCATGTAATCTTGTGGGTAATCATCGATTAATTAAATTTATTATTCACGAACATCCTCTTTATAATATTACTATAAATTTGCTAATGTGTTTCTATAAAATTCTTATTCATAAAATAAAATCTCATCTCGCTTGGGCATAGTCTACTTGACTCGTTCTTGATCTTGTGGGTAATCAACAATTAATATTATTCATGAACATCCTCCAAACAATGTTTCATTCACCTTATCCTACGTCATTCGTCATACGAGTAAATTTGTCTGCGTATAATAACAAAATTTTGATCCCACTTATTCATAACAAAATATTCATGTCGCTTCTTCATAGTCAAGTAATCTTGTGAGTAATCATCAATTAATATTATTCATGAACATCCTTAAAACAATGTTTCGTTAACCTTATTCTACGTCATCTGTCATACGAGCAAATTTGTCTGCGTATAATATCAAAATTTTGATCTCACTTATTCATAACCAAATATTCATGTCACTTCTTCATAGTCAAGTAATCTTGTGGGTAATCGTCAATTAATATTATTCATGAACGTCCTCCAAACAATGTTTCTTTCACCTTATCCTACGTCATCTGTCATACGAGCAAATTTGTCTGCGTATTATAACAAAATTTTCATCTCACTTATCCATAATAAAATTTTCATGTCGCTTGTTCATAGTCAAGTAATATAATTTATACTCATTAATTATTAGACTGAAATGAAAAATACTCTCGAACATCCTCCAAACAACTTGATTACTACATGAATCTATTAGTTATATCTCTGTAAAATTCATTACAATTTTCATCTTTCATCATCATTGTTATACTTAACATCTTATGCGTAATCATCAATGAATTACAGTTATTATTCACGAACATCTCCCAAATCATATTACTTTCATTTTATCTCACGTCATCTATCATATTTTTGATCACTAAATTAAGCTAATATATCTCTGTCACGTTCTTGTTCATAACAAAATATTTATCTCGCTTTATCGAAATCAAATTATCGTATGCATCAAATAATTAGATTCATTATCCACGAACATCCTCCAAATAACATTACTTTCATTTTATATCACATTTCACGTAATTCACCATAAGAATAATCCTGATCAAGATAATATATCTCCGTAACGTTCTTATTCGTATCAAAATATTCACCTAGCTTTTACATAATCAAGTTATATTATGGGTAATCATCAATTAATTTGATTTATTATTCACGAACATCTTCCAAGTAATATTACTTTCATTTTATTTTACGTTTCACGTCATTTATCATAAGGATAATCCTAACGACTAAATTAAACTATTATATCTCCGTGGCGTTCTTATTCAGAACAAAATATTCATCTCGCTTTATCGAAATCAAGAAATCTTATGGGTAATCATCAATTAATTAGATTCATTATCCACGAACATCCTCCAAAAATATTAATTTCATCTTATCTCACGCCATCTACCATAAGGATAATCCTGATCACTAAATTAATCTAAAACTCCACGAGGTTCTTGTTCATAACAAAATATTCATCTCGCTTTATCATAATCAAATTATCTTATGGGTAATCATCAATTAGTTAGATTCATTATCCACGAACATCTTTCCATCTTCTTTATTTCACGTTTCACGTCATTTACCATAAAAATAATTCAGATCAAGCTAATATATATCTGTAACATTTTGATTCGTTTCAAAATATTCACCTCGCTTTATCATAGTCATCTTATGGGTAATCATCAATTAATATGATTTATTATTCACGAACATCCTCCAAATAATATTACTTTCATTTTATAGATATATTATTCACGAAAATCCGTCAAATAATATTACTTTCATTTTACATCATTTATGATTAAAATAATCCTGATCAAGTTAATATATCTTTGTGACGTACTGGTTCATAACAAAATGTACATCTCGCTTTCTCATAATCAAGTTATGTTATGGGTAATTATCGATTAATTATATATATTATTCACGAACATCCTCCAAAAACATTATTTTTATTTTATCTCACGTCATCTATTATACGGTAAATCCTGATCTTTCAAACTATATAACGTTCATCATCATCATCTTTACTCGTATACTTCTCATTATTGGCCTCGAGCTTCTTCTATCATAGTAGGAAAATTTACATAGTCGATGGCATAGTTAGCCAAAATAGTAACCAGACAGTCAGGTCATCATCGAATTCGATATCTTTCGGTGGCTTGCTGAATAAACCGAAAAAGGGAAAAGATTATTCTATTACTCCGAATGGATTTTCAGAGTATAGCCACATTATAGGCGCCAATAAGCAAAAAAAAAGGAGTATAAGGTTCTATGCCTTACGCCACCGTTGAGCTCCAACTTTGAGCCAATAATACCCATAGAAGGGTAATTATAAAAATACTCATATTTAAGACCCTAATTATTGTTAGGAGACCATGTATTTTGGTCCATTATTGTTAATTTTTTTTCTATGGTTTGGTTAAATAAAGCCCAAACCTGAATATTGTGATTAGGATTTATTTATTTTAGATTATTGTCGATAATTAATATATTTTTGTATGTTAATAAAATATTTGATATAAATATTTGTTTATTATTATTCCTCTTTATTTACTACACTTAAGCTAATATTTAGCCACTTACTTATTTACTAATACAAAACCATTGTTTCCAGTGTGTAAAAAAAAATTAAAGTCACTTATTAGAAGGTGATGATGAATTTTGGCGGTACGTCAAACTAAACGCAAAAACGTAATTATTTCATATGGAATACACTTTAGCAACTTTAGCACTTTCCTTGCATTATAAAATGCCTTTGAAAAAATTAAAATAACACACCTTAACTTAGGTAATAATAACTTTTGAGATTCCTAGCAAAATGCTTTTTTTTATTTAAATATTCAGTAGATTCTCATAGAGGCAGCTTAACGTAAAAGTCACATTTTGATTATTAGACAATAACATAGTTTTCCCGCCAGGAAGTTCTATCAGCTGCATAATCAAAAATGCAAAATCTGTTAATCTTTTTGGGAATAAAATCCTGACTTGACCCTAAACATGATTTATTTGTATTGAATACAGTTATTTTAAGCGTCCAATTTAGAATCAAAGTAGTTTAAAACACCAAGCTATCGATCAAATAAGAACATTCAAAACAAGAAATTAAACGCTATAAAACAGTAAAATGTTAAATATAATAAAACGAACGAGTTGCTGGCTAAGAGTAGATAATTTTAATGCTTTTTCAACTAGGGTACAATATTATCCTAGTATATAATAAAATCACTAGATGGCGTTAGTATGAGGTAAAATAGTATTATTTTGATATTAAAAACATATGCTAACAAACTACATATATTTTTAAACTGCCATATGATATTTGCATATGCCCGCCATATAGGACGCGCTTTTACTCTATTCATACGCAGATATTGTCCTTAGCTTGCTACAATAGCTACAGAGTGGTGACTAAAAACAAAAGAGTATACTCGGGGTTTTGGCGGGAATCTGTAAGTGTCATGTGGTGTTCTTGTATTATATTCAATACCTTAGTGTTTTAACGTGTTATATTAAATAATCTTGATGGTATTTTATGTAAAATATAGCGGCAGAACTGCTGAGGTGTAGTGAACATGATATAAAACTGCTATACATACCTTTTTGTTTCTACCAAGAAGTAAGTCTAATCAGAAGATTCCCTTAACAGTGGCTATTACACTGTTGAAAGTGACACTTTGACTTACTGACATGAAACTGATAATTTAAAATGAAAATTAACTCGACACTGACAAAAATGGCTCCTATTATGAGCTGATTGCCACGTCAGAAAAAAGAAGAAGAAGAAGAGTGTACAGTACAGTCGTTTGTCTTTAGTCATTAACGGTATATTACTCTGTCACTTAGTAATTTTTGTGAACAGCGCCATCTATTTGCAGCCCCGTCAACTATTAAGGCTTTTTCTTGATTAGATAGGTTGCTTTGCTTACGTTCACCGTAGCAGTAAAAGTAGTAAAGCGGCAAAACATCTCAACTTATGTTTTATAAATCATTATACAGATGGCGCTATTAGCAAATGTTGTCCTAGTCAAACTTCTTCGATGTTTCTAGATTTGACTAATTAGAAGGCGTCACAGAGTACTTTTTACATATAGGTAAGACGTCTTTATTAAAAACGAAATCGATAGTGTTTCGGCATTTGATGAACGAAATTTGGAATGGTGGCAAAGAGGCACAAACTCAGCAGACGGAACGTAATGAAGCTATTAACAGTTTTGAGATGATATCATGTTCTATATAAGTAAAGATAGATTATTGACGTCTTTTTTAATAAAGATCTCGTCTTATGCGTCCAACTGTTGGGCTTCTCCATTGTTGGACTATACCATACTGGACAGACGTGTTGCAATAGGATTTTATTTTGAGTTTTCCTTCTCTTACATAAATGTTATGTAAATATGTACATATTATATCCCTTAATCGTCTTTTACGACACCCACGGGTAATAAAGGGATGGTGAATTGTATTCTTACTACATTACCACAGGGAAAAAAGAATAATATAATAAACAAAGTAATAAATAAGTATAATGAGTGTAAATTAAATAAGAGCGCTACCATGTTCAAAAATACAAGAAAACTTTTAATAAGGTGTTTTACTAAACAACGGTTTGACTCACTAGATTTTTCTAAAAAAAATATAATTTATGACGTGATAACGCCTTATAAATCGACGGACGCTGGCTAGACGCACGAAAAAACATGAGTCATTGTCACGTTCCGCCTGAGGTGAGCGTGTAAGCAAGAGTGCGGAACAAGCGATAAAGAAGCACGGTCGGTCTAAGCGTTCGTCTTGTGACGGATTCATCTCTAATTTAATTTTTTATATTTAATTTTTTTTCCATTATTCATCATCATCATCGCAGCCCACAAACGTTCCACTGTTGGGCTCGGGCCTCCTCCACAACGGGAGGGCATTTAACCTACTATACCATGCAGGTAAGAAATGTTGGTACAGGGTTTCATTTATTATGTGCATATTATATTCCTATACTTACATACCATCTATGCAAAAGAAGGAAAACTTGAAACAAAATCCTATACCAACCTGTCCGACCAGCATGGTATAGTAAGGTCAATTGCCTTCCCTTTGTGGAGGAGGCTCGAGCCCAGCAGTGGGACGTATATGAGCCGAGATGATGATGATGATATCCCTTAGCCGTCTCTTACGACATCCACGGGCAAGATAGGGAGTGGTAAATTGTATTCTAACTCCGTCACCACATGGATTCCATTATTATTATTGTTAAATTATTTTAAAAAAGAACTAAAGGAGCTAACTAGTTCGCCATTGAACTAAATTGAGCGCTCTCATTGGTAATAGAGATGTGCGATATTTATCGATATCGTTGAAATTTCGATATTAACCTACGAAATATCGATATTTCAATATCGATAATTATAACTTTGAAATATCGCCATATCGATATTATGAACACGATATCGATATTATTAACACGCTATCGATATCGCTTTTGCAATGAAATGAAAAAACAATATTAATAAAATAAATTTGATACAAGGCCCAGGCATCCGGCCAAATTTCCTAAAAAAAAAAAGCTCATCAAAATTTGTCCAGAGAATTATTAGTTTCGATCGATATTACAAAATATCGATATTTTGTGGCCGATAATATCTACTTATCGATATTTGGCTATCGATATCAATATCCATATTTTACTAATATCGCTCATCCCCAATTGGTAGCCGATTAGGCCCAAGGGCCAAGACTACAATTGGGGGATATTGTAAATCGCGAGGGTTAGCTTTAGCAACACCAACACTACTATGCACATTTGTAACGGACACTGAATCCGCGAGGAACGCTGCCTACACGGGATTCGCAAAAATTTGCTCCAATTGTGGATACGGTTGCTCGCACAATTGGAAAGTATTATTTTATTAAAGATATTTTGAGATTGTAAACTTGAATTTCAATCACTAATAATAAATAATAACAGCATGTAACGAAACCATAGCGCGTTATAAATAATATACTACACTGCCATCTATTGAACAGCAGAGTAATATTTTATCGTAAACACCCCAAGTTTTATGTAGATTTATGGAGCTACCAGTAGCGCCCTAATGGTGATGGGGCGGTAATACGGTGGGTTGTGGGGCCTCGCATCATCCTTTTGTCATCCTAGACGGAATGGACGTCATGGATCCAAACCATAGTCCATCATGATGAGATAACCCCAAGGAACATAAATAATTACTGTGATTGCTTGATAAACCAGTTTTCAAGAATATAGAACGACATGTATATATATGTCGGGAGAAAAGTCTTTTTGCATACAGTCTGCATAAACTTTTAATAGAATCTCTTTGGCTGTACTAGTTGTATGTCACTGGTTTGATGCCATTAAAAAGGTTTTTTTTTTTTAAATAAAACAATTTAGTATAATTTTGTTGCGTGCCGTTTTTCATTTATTTTTCTATCAAAATCTAATGAAGAAATCGATACATTTTAAAATTTTATTACAAAAAAGAACAAAAATTCACAGGAGTCGCGAAAAAAATGCCTATGGACCTAAACTCGGTAAGAGTAGCAAAAACTTGTTTTAAACGTTTTCAATCCGTGAAATTTTGATGTCAAAGAGCAAAGCACCTGGCTCTAGTCGCCCTGTCACTGATGAAATAGACGCTATTTTTGAAAAAATAGGGCAAGATCGGCTTATTAGGAATTAGGATATAGCTGAAGATCTGGGCATTGACCACAAAAAAGTTTTGACCCATTTAAGAAAGCTGAGTATACAGACATATATTTGAGTGCCACACGAGCTCACTAAAAGAAAGCTAATGAACCGTGTACTCATTGCCGATTCTTTATTGAAGCAATAAAATGGAACCGTTTTTATGAGATTTATAACTGGTGATGAAAAGTGATTTAGGTACGATAAGAACGTATGAAAAAGGTGGTTAAAAGTCGGTCAGACTTCACAGACTGTGGCAAAAGCCGGGCTAACTCACAATAAGGTGATGCTTTATGTATGGTGGGATTGGAAGGGTATTGTTAATTGTGAGCTTTTACCGCCGGGCAGAACCATCGATTAGGATCTCTATTGGTAACTGATGATATTAAAGCAAGAAATTATGAAAAAGCGGCAGAAATTAACCAACAGAAAAGACGCGGTCTTTTATCACGATAATGCTAGACCACCCGAGCTGGGCGTAATTTGCTACGCCGACGATACACTCATCGCAGCCCAGGGTGGGTTAGGTTAGGTTAGCTAGAGGAGGCGGCACGCTTAGCAACTCGGATGATTTTCAGGTAGATTGAGGCGCTACGGTTGAAGGTAGACCTGGACAAGACGGAGGCCCTATTGGGCTCCGTATCAGTCCTCCCACCGACGCTACGATCACCATCAATTCGGTTACCATTAGCAGCCGGGCCCATATGAAGTACTTGGGCCTGGTAATAAACGGGCATTGATGGTACTGGGAACGTTTCCATCGACTTGTCGCTGCGGCTTATCTGCGTGGCATCTGCCCTTTCTTGGCTGATACCGAATGTGGGCGGATCCATTGCCGACGACTGTAAGCAGAGGTGATCCAGTCGATGGCCCTGTCAGGCGCACCGGTGTGGGCGGCGTCACTGACACTTGTGGCGTTCACAAAGAGCCATGGCAGTCAGGACCATACGCGGATAGTGTTGACGGACTGGCGGGATAGCGCCCGCCATGACATCATTGCCTGTTAGACAGTCCGGCTGAAAAGGCTTCGGTATGATGTTCGGACCATTGAGGCGTTCCGGCCGGTGCTGATAGAGTGGTGGGTTGGCAACAAGGGGTGGTTGCCTTCCAATTGGTGCAGGTATTGGTGGGGTACGGTAGTTTCACCAAGTACTTCCACACGGTCTTAAAGATGGAGAGAATATCGAGATAATAATGCGATTGCGACGAGGACACGGGGTAGTATCCTGGGTGTGCGCCGCGCGGGCGAAGCAGCGCCGTGAATACATCGCAATCATCGGTGCCGACCTAACGCTTTCGACCTTCGCGGATCTCCTTAGCATCGCCCGAGCATGAGCTGGATAGCGTCAGGAACTGGGACGCTGTGGCCGCCTTCTGTAAGAAAACTATCTCACGGCAGAGCGCAGAGGGCAGCAGGGCACGCGGGAGGACTTCCTCTATGATGACACGATTTGCTGCTAGCAACCTGGATAGCGCAGGCGCGATTACGTGCATCTGACGCCACCCTAGCTGAGGTAGCGGGTGACTGGACTGGGGAATGGTCCGTCACCTGCAGAGAGGCTTACTGTATAAAGACGACTGACGTCCCAGGAGGGGCCTTAGGGAGGGACGGTACCCGAAAAGGTATCCCGTTGGACTGACCATGGAGGTCAAGGAATTCGGTACCAGTGGTCAGGCCAATGGCGAAGGCGTGGAAATACGGTGGATTATCAAGGCGTGTGTGCTGACCATATCCCACCCATAAAAAGAAAACCCCATATAATTTTGCCCGGTTGGAACTCGAACCCGTGGCCATATCTTAGGCGAAAGTGTGGGGGCAAAGCGGCTTAAAAGAGCAGCGAAGGCGAGTCGCTAGTTAACAATAATTACGTTATTTCTACCAATTAGTTAAACCTGATATTTAAAAATTCATAGAGCTTAAACATAACTCGTTAAAACAGGACATTGACATAACGAGTATAGTCGTTAACAAGATATTATTGTATTTGAAATCCTTGTAAACATATATTAAACGATGTCAAATCCTGTTTTTAAGATGAAACGTGACCAGTTCTAAAAAAATATATATCCACAATTTTATTTTTGTTTTCGTAGTTCTCAATAAACTAATTCAGAATTACATACACTCATTTGCAAAAAAAACGGGCACCTAAGCAATGAACCATTTCAAATGTTAATATTTCTTTGTTTGATAATTATAGGTAGTTTTATCCACACAATTTGCTAAATTAATAAGAAAATAATCGTTTTCATCAGTATTTCATAAAATTTAGATACAATTTATGGGAAATAATGCTAAACCTCGCTAGTAGTGTATATTCGCTAGTAGTGCATATGCTCATGAAGTAAAAATAAAAAAGTTTTTTTGTTTGTTTTTCTTTAATAAAGTAAAAGCAGATAAATGTTTAGTATCGAGTGTGACCCCCTATAGCTAAAATCACAGCTTGAATTCGTCTGGGCATGCTAGCGAGTATATCCCGGATACTTGCTTGCGGAATACGTTCCCACTCCGCAGTAATCACATTCTTCAGCTCTCTGATGGTCTGCGGAGCCGGGTGTACTGATCTCACACGCCGTTTCAGAACGTCCCAGACATGCTCTATGGGATTGAGGTCGGGACTTCGAGCTGGCCAATCCAAACGACGAATGCCGACCTCTTGCACATACGCATTAACATCGCAGGATCGGTGGGCGCGAGCATTGTCGTCCATAAAAATCGAGTCTTCACCTAGAGCGGCCAATGCGGGTTGTGCATGAGAAATTAGAACTTCCGTTATGTATCGATGCCCAGTCAGTGAGCCGTTTTCAATGAAGACTAACTCTGTACGATCCATTGAATTTATTCCTGCCCAAAACATAACAGAGCCCTCACCATAAGGTGTGATTTCTTCGAAACATGCCTCTGCAAAGCGTTCTCCTTGTCTTCTTAGCACTCGCCGACGTCGATCTTCACCGAACAGAGATATCCTGGCTTCATCAGAGAACAAAACCCTATTCCAATCGTCTTGAGTCCATGATTCATAATTTCTAGCGAACCTAAGCCTGTGAACTCTGTGCTCACGGAGTAATTTGGGGCCGCGGGCCGGGCGGTGACTGCGTATATTGGCAGCGAGAAGCGTCCTCCTGACCGTCCATAGACTAATATGCACATTTCTTACTTCTTGGAGGTTGTTCTTAAGATCCACATACGAAGATTTGCGATTTCTCAATGCGCGACTCACAAGAAAACGATCATCCCGTGGTTGGGTACATGGTTTTCTTCCAGAACCAGGCCTTCTCTCGACGGAACCAGTCTCCTGATATCGCTGCCAGGTCCTTTGGACTGTCGAGCGACTAACATTTAGCCTCCTAGCCACGAAACATTGGCTGCAACCCTCTTCAAGCAGCGTGATAATTTTGGTAGCTTTTACCACTTTATCTACCATTTTTGATACAGCCAAACAGCATTAAATAAAGCTTTGACAGTCAAGGATATGAAATTAATCGATAAAAATTGAATAAAAGTTATGAAAGTCGATGTTAACTTCTGGAACTTCGCGCCAAAAATGTAGGATAAAAAGGGGTTTTCTGTAAAAATGAACATCAAATGAAAAATTGAATTTAGAACGTACTTTTTTAAATACCACAGCATTTTTAAAACCGGCCAGTAACGTGTACAAACGATTGAAACCTTTTTGGTATTGTATCTTTTTAAATATGAATGAAAATCAAAACCGCCCGTTTTTTTTGCAAATGAGTTTATAATTTACTAGTCTTATTATTTTTTTTAGGGTGGGATCCAGTTGGCGCACTCCTCGCACCGCTCCGTCCGAGGTGACAGAGGGACGTAAGGACACACCCGTAACCCATCCGTATAGCACGTCGCCTTCGTCGTTGGGTCGACCCCCGGTGCAGAGTTCCTTGAATTCAGTGGTCGACCCGACGGAATGCCTCTAGGGAGTACCCTCTCCTGTCGACGTCCCCTACCGGGACGTCGAACTCCGTCACGTGGCTAGCCTCTCCGCGGGTGCCCGGACTAAATCCAGTCTAGTCACCCGCAGCCTTTGCTAGGCTCGCATCAGGCGCAGATAGTCGCGCCTGCCCCACCTCAGTCGCTGGCGGAGGACCGTGTCCGCGTGGAGTTTTTCCTCCCGCACACGGTCCGCCGCTTCCTTCCGCGAGATGACAGCCTCGCAGAAGGCGGCAACGGCGTCCCAGTTCCTGACGCTGGCGACCATCTTCCTAACGATGGCCAGCAGCGTCAGGTCGGCATCGATGATCACGATGAGTTCACGACGCTTCCCCGCCCACGCGGCATACACCTCGAGCATCCATACTCCGTTAACACCTGCACCAGTCGGAAGGAAAGCACCCCGTGCCGCCGCTCTAGCGACTGCATCAGCACCGGCCGGAAGGTCTCGACGGTCCTCACACCGAACCGAGGCCTCTCCAGCTGGACTGCCCAACGGGAAATGACAGCGGGCGTCGATGCGCCAGGCGGTAAGCTCCCTTAACGAGAGCATACCGCCCCCCCGCTCGCACCCCCGTCAATTTACAAGGCTTGTAGAGATTAATACGGAAAGTAGCTATATCATGCTTTTTAAAATTTAAGCTTTTAAGTTAATAAAACATGTATACACATACCCACACCAAATATCTTAGTAACGCCACGTAAAAACTTACCCTAAGTCTCCCCAACAACACAGTCGAAAAGATTAAGCGCATACTTAATCCTATCCTACTAATATCATAAACGCGAAAGTTTGTGAGTATGTAAGCGAGTATGTTTGTTGCTCTTTCGCGCAAAAACTACTGAATGGTTTTGATGAAATTTCACAATAATACAACTTACATATCATAATAACACATATGCTATAATTTATACCGATATTTCCACGGGAAGGGGAACTATACGGGTAAAACCGCAAGACGTTGCTAGTGCGAATAAACGCGAATTTGAGTTTGTTTGTTTGTTTGTTAGGTTTTCACATAAATCACAAAATCGGTGTGGCCGCATTCCAACCCGGTGGTAGTAAACTGGATTTGTTAGTTTTAAATTAATAAATTGTCATAACAGTTACTACAAATTTAATATTTAATAATTACTAACAATATATTTTTTTATACATATAATTATTTTTTTCTTGTTCTAGCAATAATTTTGTACCAAAATGTGGGTCAAAATTTAATAACAAATTTCTATAGCGAGTAGCTAATTATAAATCTCTGTTATTACAGAGGACAAGGACTAGTTGAACGTGAGAGACTTTCAGTCCGCCTATGACCACGAACGCTGTAAAGTGTTCGAAACGTCGGGCAATCAAAAATCAAATACAAACGCGATAAAAGCTGTAAAGTAGTTTTATTTACAATATGTAATACTGGAGTAAACATCATCATTACACAAAATCGGCTTTAAAAATTCTATCACCAATCATCATCATCATCGCAGCCCACATACGTTCCACTGTTGGGCTCAGACCTCCTCCGCAATGGGAGGGCAGTTGACCTACTATACCATGCTGGTCAGACATGTTGATATAGAGTTTCATTTCGAGTTTTCCTTCTCTTGAACAGATGTTGAAGATAGTGGTGGATTGTATTCTTACTCCGTCACCACATGGAAGCTATAATCAATAGTAAGCTAAAATATCAGCGGGTAACATAGGCTATATTTTATACCCGTATTGCCACGGGAACGGGTAATACGCGGGTTAAACTGCGGCATTTTGCTAGTGAGATTTAAAATAATAATCATTATATTGAAATTCAAAACATACAAAGAAGTCCTCGAAAAAACGTGTTTACAATTCTAAGCCCAAAGTTTGTTCAGTGTCAGTCTATTAGTATAAGAGATTAGAGCTTACAGATGTACAAACAAAGCCTTATTTGTTAAAGATATTCATGTATAATATTATGATCGACCTCGAAGAAGTTGGAGCTTTTCAATGTGTCTGTATCTATATTTTGTAATTTATGAATCAAATTAAAATTGTCCGTGTGGTGACGGAGTAGGAATCATCATCTCAGCCCATATACGTCCCACTGTTGGACTCGGGCCTCCACAATTGGAAGGAAATTGACCTACTATTCCACGCTGGTCAGACGTGTTGGAAAAGGGTTTCATATTGAGTTTTACTTCTCTTCCATAGATGTTATATGCATATCATAATCCCTTAGTCGTCTTTTACGGCGCCCATGGGTAAGAGAGGGGTGGGGAATTGTATTCTTACTCCGTCACCACACGAAGAACATTGGATGACGATATTTTGATGATCATATAAGATGATTAAAAGGTGCACCAATGACAGAAAAGTTAAGGAGTGAAAACTTGAAGTGCTATGGATATGTGAGGAGATGGTATGAAAATTATATTATAAATGTTGAAGGCTTTAGGGGTAAGGGAAGATCAAAGAAAATATGAATGGACTGCGTGAAACATGACATGGTTAGAAATGGAATAGCAGAACGGAAAGGGCTGTACGGAAGGAGAGGAGATTTACGTCGACTTGGGCCAATTCTATCTGATGCGGTTTGGTTAACAATTACATTCCCAAGATGAGTTGACGTCAGGAGGTCGATCCACTGAAGTCAAGGAACTATGCACCGGTGGTTGGCTCAATGACGAAGGCCACGTGCTACTGGGTGGGTTACGAGGGCGCGCACCGCCCCTCTGTCGCCCCGGAAGGAGCCGGGCGGCGGGTGTGTTGTCCGTAGCCCAACCCAAAAAAAAGGCAGGAGTTTGATTCAGATGGTGCGCTTATAAGCCGGAGAAGATGGAAGAAAATGAAAAGAAAAGTGTAGATCTATATTTATATTCCTTCCTATTGTAGAGGAGGTTCAAACACAGTAGCGATATATAACTGAACCAACTTATTGGTAGATTTAAGAGTCCAAGAAACATAATTTTATTTTATTAACAACTAGTAACCCGCCCTCGCTTCGCTTCGGTTTTAGTCGTTTTACCCTCGTAGTTCCGTTCCCGTGGGAATACCGGTATAATATATAGCCTAGTTTACGCGCTGATATTATAGCTTTCCATTGGTGAAAGAATTTTTGGAATCGGTCCAGGCGTTTTGAAGATTACCCGGAACAAACAGACAGACAAAATTTTTTAATCTGTATTTTAGGCATAGGTGTAGTGCAAATAACCGTGTAAGCATGAAAAAAGCCTATTATTTTGACATTACAAATAGACACTCCAATTTTATTTATTGGTATAGATAGCAACCCGCCCTCGCTTCGGTTACAGTCGCCTTACCCGCGTAGTTCCCGTTCCCGTGGGAATACCAGGCTTAAATATAGCCTATTTTACTCAGGGATAATGTAGCTTTCCAATGGTGAAAGAATTTTTGAAATCGGCACAGTAGTTTTTAAGTTTATTCATACACAAAAATACAAATTTTTCCTCTTTATAATATTAGTGTAGATTACAAGGGGTGGCCGCAATATACCTAATTACTCCTCTTTCATTATATATATATATAATTATATACTAGCAACCCGCCCTCGCTTCGCTTCGGTTTCAGTCGCTTTACCTGCGGCATAGTTCCCGTTCCTGTGGGAATACCGGGATAAAATATATCCTATGTTACTCTCTGATATTATAGCTTTCCATTGGTGAAAGAATTTTTGAAATCGGTTCGGTGGTTTAAGCGTGAAAGCGTTACAAACAAACAAACATCCTTACTTTCGCATTTATAATATTAGTATGGATTGCAAAAGTTAATGGCAATTTATGAATAGCCTATTCGTCAACGGAATGTAATAGTTAACCAGACGATATGAGAGACCAGGTCCATGTAACGCTCTATATACGATACCTGGATCTTAGCTTACAGGAGTTACAGTGGTGGAAATGTTTGGTGGGATTAGTCCCATTAAAAACAAATGTACCATACGACCCCGTTGTTACTTTATAAAACAACATACAATATTTGTACGCGTTGATGTCTTTATTACAAGTTATTATAACCGTATTTAAACAGAAAATTAAATTTGTAATGATAAACGAATGTCTCTTGGGTATAACTCTCTGTGCGAGTTAATAATACAATGTGCCATCTGCCATTTATAGATAGGAGTCGTAGATATAGACAGATGGTTCACCAGGAGAATGGATATTTGATTAAATTAAGCTAAATGATTTTTATGTTCTTCCTTCTAAACACTGCTTGTGTTAAGACAAGGAAATGATTGATTTCAAGCCTCAATACGAATTTGATAATTTCCACTATTAGGTAATGGAAATTTCTCTGTTCGTCTGACCACCACTTAGACTTAAACCAAAGAAATGACTAAGATTTTACGGAATATAACGCCGCATAATTCCTGTCCGCACTAAACACTTAAAGGTGTTCACGAGCTATTGTTTTTTAAAGATACATACACACCCACATTTGTATATACATCCTTGTATCACCAGAGACTTTATAATATACTAGTTTCTACCCGTGACTTTGCTCGCATAAAATGTAGCTTGCCCAAGAAAAATTTTATCCAAATCTTGCTCAGTAAGAAAAGTAATGTTGAATTATGATCTCAGGGCAACATATTACCGAAATAAATATAGTCCTATGTGTAAAAACCTAGTCGTCGTAGCCCGATGCGCACAAACCAGATCCGCACCGCTCTTATGACTCCAATACACGTGGCTCTACGAATAGCTACCAACAGGTCCAAATGGCGCTCCATCGTACAAGATCGCATCCTGACGGACAGAGCTCATTTATTCGAATTAATTCGTCAATTATTCGAAATTTGATCGAAATTAATCAATTATTTCACTGCCAGATTTCCTAAAAAAAGGTCATCACGATACTCTATATTAGAAAATAAAGCTCACATTTCCTAAAAAAAAGGTCATCATAATCCTGTTGAGAGAAAAACATCGATTATTTTATAATCGATTATTTTTTTTTAATCGATTATTTTATAATCGATTTATTTTAAGGAACAGAACATTGATTATTTAAAAAATCGATTATTTTGCCCTCCAAGTCACATCTCTACTCCAACCGTTACAGCGTGAAAAGGTAACACCTATGCATACACACAAATTTTCGCCATTATAATATTAGTGTGGTATGATGTAATATAGTGTTATATTTAGTCGTAGTCATCATTATCACAGCTCATATACGTCCCACTGCTGGGCTCGGGCCTTCTTCACTATGGGAGGGAATTTGACCTACTATACCATGCTGGTTAGACGTGTTGATCATCATCATCATCTTGCTCTTACCCCAATTACTTGGGGTCGACGCAATATGTCATCTGTTTTGACATATTGCAAAAAGTTTCAGCAATGACTTTTATGACCGACCGCCTGCCTGACGTCAACCCTCCTTGGGAATTTAATCGTTGACCCAAATGGTACCAGATGGAGTTGGTCCGGATCAATCTAGGGCTCTTAGTCGTCTTTTACGACACCCACGAGCAAAGCAAGGGTTGGTAGTATTCGAAGCCGCTACCACACAGCATTGATATAGATTATAACGTGTTGATATAGAGCTTTAATAAGAGATTTCCTTCTCTTGCATAGAAGTTATATGCCAATTATATCCCTTAGTCGTCTTTTACGACAGCCACGGACAAAAAAGAAGGTAGTGAATTACTACTCCTAGTATTCTTACTCCGTCACCACACAGAAAGAAAATTATTAATCAGAAAGAAAATATTAAAAGTGTGATATTTAACATACAAAATGTATACTTAGATTTAAATTAATCATTTGTAGATTCTATAAAAAAAAACTACGTAGAATAAAATTAACAAAACTTGCTATGGTCTTGCTTTATCATTTATGTAGTCAAAGCTGTTTGATAAAAATATATTAGTTAAAATAACTCGTTTATCAACGCGATTATCTTATTTAAAACAATTTTCTATTGCGAATTTAATTAATGTCATCAATACCGGTCTATTTTGGAGATTACACCACACATTATGAGGCATTTGAATAATATATTATTTGTTGTAATTTATAAGATGTGTTTTTGGAATTCCATTAAAAAACAGTTTCTGTTATTAAATTTTAATTCTTATTTAAAATAATTTTCGAACCCTCCGTGGGCTATTCCATCCATCAGTCTATAGATGAGTACTGTTATACATAGGCCTCCCCACGAGAATGCCAATCGGAACGGTCCTGCGCCACTTGCATCCAACGGTTTCCTAGGACTTTCAATATGTCATCAGTCTAACTAATAGGAGGTCGTCCTACGCTGCCTAGCTGGATCGCGACCAAGGATTCTTAGCACCTCTCGCCCCGCCATTCACGAGCCTGCTACCAAGATGAGCCCATGGAAAGCCGGAACTGTCGTGACTGAGGGCCCTTTTTTAATTGTATCAATTGTTAAGGAAATAGGTTTCTAATAATGCCATAATCACCACGTTTGGCAGGCGGGTTGGCGATTACAGTAGGTATTATAAGACTCTCCAGGAGATAGCTGCTGCTCATTCTCCTGGTAAGACCCCACGGGCAGCTAAGGGGTGACGACAATTGTATTCTTTCCCGTCGCCATACGGGAGAGTATCCGAGGGCACATAAAAATAAATGAAATAAAATAGCCTTTATTTCCCTTATAATTACAATTAAAACTAGATCATGTATGAAAAATAAAATGTATTTTACTAGGGCACCCAAGTGTGAATGTATATAATGTCCTCCATGTTCTGCCAAGTATTTCAATCGTACGCCAGATTCGTCCAGGTCACTCCTGCTATATGTACGATGTCATCGCGCCATCTTATTTTCTGACGCCCTCTTGTGCGTGTGCCATCTCTCAGATACCGCGTTCACTCCACCTACCGTCTCTAGCTCTTGCAAGATGACCTGCCCACTTCCATGGGCACATACATATTATCAACTTTTCATTTACATCTTGAATTATACTAGTAACGCTAACACTATGTCTATCTCAATATATTTGTAAATAGATAGATGTCAAAATCAAATAAATATCGTTTTTATCATGTCGTCTCATATACGCCCCCCTACTGCGTTCCAGCCTCCTTCATAATAGGAGGGAAATGACCTTACCATGCCATGTTGGTCAGACAGATTGATATAAGATTTTGTTTCGAGTTTTCCTTTTCTTGCATAGATGTTGTATGGGTATTATATCCTTTAGTCATCTTTTACGAGATCCACGGGCAAGATAGGGAGTGATGAATTGTATGCTTATATCGTTACTACACGACAAAGAGATAAATATAAAAAGTTTTAATTTAACAACCTATTAATTAACAACCACTAATTTGAATATCGAAAAGAAAACCGTTTGCTCATAGGTTTTCATCTCTATCGATAGTCCTCATAACTGCTTTGTGGTCTTTTTTTTCTTATTAATTACATCAATTGAAAATCTCACAAAAGCTCTCTGGTTTTAAAACTTTAAAATCAAAAAGCCCTCGCATTTTATTAACTAACCGGATTGTTGATGAAAAGAGATAGCAACAGCTTCCCTTTTGAAATCAGACAAGGATGGAAACACAATAAAATTATATACCGTCGAAGACTCCGGCATTAAACAAACACGTTTGTTCTTGAGATTAAAAAAAGACAAATGTTATCCATATCGAGATACGCCTCGGCGATTCGCGAATCGCATTTATTTTATTACCACAATATAACAAAAGGTAATAAGATAGATAATAATGCATGGAATTTTAAACCTTATTGAAATATTTTTTCATTAGTATTATTTTTATTTCAATACCGAGATAATTCGTTCGGGAGATATTATTTAGATTACTTTTAAAATGTATTAACTATAAATATTTGTAATGAAAAAATATAAATATGAATAGTCTTAAAGTTGTATCAAATTAAAATTTAAACACTGCAATAAATTTTTCAATAAAGTATTATTTTCATGCACCAATTTGTAACTATATAAGTTTAAAATATTTGCTTGAACAAAACTCGTTTTGGTTGAATATAAAAAAGGAATGTTTTGCAAAACTGCATTATTTTCTACCTCCTTTCATTTAAATGTAGAAACATACAAACAAATTATATATGTATATTGTATGCGTCATAAGGTCCTTGGCAGAAAGAAGGCGTATGCTCAAAAGAATTCTTCTAGTTTGGTTTTTTCTTTGAATCTTGCAATGATAAAAAGATGTTATGATGACGGAATCTTGTTATATAAAAAATAACGTTTCGACGGTATTTGATCACATTAATCATTGATTTTTATATTTGTATCCCGTTTCATTCAACTTGAGAGATAAGATAGTGTTAATTAGGATTTTGTTTGGTTTATCCCTGGAGAAATATAGTCAAGAAAATATTATCATCGTCGTAATAATGATATAGTTATAATTGAATAAAAGTGACATCCTCATATTTGACGATATTTACACGAGACTGTTTCAGTATAAATCTTACTCTACCAAATAAATATTTTTGCAAATTTGTCTATATCTCCCATGTGTGGTAATCGAGTAAAAATACAATGCACCACTCCCATTATTCTCTATGGGTGTCGTAAAAGACGACTAAGAGACGTATATAATATATATCATCAATGCAAGAGAAGGACAACTCGCAACAAAACCCTATATCATCCCGTATCACTAGCATTGTAGGGGAGAAGCGAGTTCAGCAGTTTTAGGACGTTTATAAACTGTAATGATGGTAAAAATGATGATGATATCAGACCGTTATGCTTAAGCATAGATAAAGGAAATCAACAGCCGATTTGAAAAAAGTTGGTCCTTCTTTTTTGAGATCGATAAACGCACATTCGTTTTTTTTCATTATGCCATATTTGTTTACTTACCTCTGTAACTAATCAACTGATTCAGGTGAAATTTTATGAAGGTATTGACCTACTATGCCTACTCTATCTACTAGGGATATTGATTCTGCCTAATGTGGAGAAGACTCGAGCCCAAATAGTAGGACATATATGTGCTGACGTAACTGTGTTGCCAAGGTCGGGTACCAGTCGCCTGTCCACTTGGCGCTAGAGAGAGGTACGCACCGGGCTATAGGCTTGCTCACCACCCCCTTCGTCACCTTGAAGGGATCGGATGGTGTGTGATGCACCAGGATCTGCGGGCAAAAAAAATTAGCATTGTACTGTGTAGTAAACTTCATCATCTCAACTTTTATATGTCCCACTGCTGGACCCGAACTTCGTCCAATATGAAAGGTATATTGACCTACTATACCACACTGGTCAGACGTGTTGGTCCCTACTTAAAACTTCACTTTCAACTTCTTTGCACTACTCACGATCGTAATCTTCGTTCCTCCAAAAATCTTCTTCTTCACTGTCCTTCTCACTCCTCCAGTCTGGTACATTTTTCCTTTTATATCCAGGCCACTTCTTCTCTGGAATGCGCTACCATTAGAGATCAAAATGGCAGCTAGTCGTGATAGTTTTAAGGCTATGGTCAAACGCCTATACCTAGGCCTTCTGACGGAATGAACTCATCATTGAGGAATCACCTCTGCTGTTTATAAAATTTATATGTATGTATGTGTGTATTTATGTGTGTATGTATGTATTTATATATGTATATAATATATATGTATGTATATCTATACCAATAAATAAAATTGGAGTGTCTGTTTGTAATGTCAAAATAAAAGGCTTTTTTCATGCTCACACGGTTATTTGCACGACACCTATGCTTAATATAGCAATTAAAAATTTTTTGTCTGTCTGTCTGTCTGTCTGTTTGTACCGGGTAATCTTCAAAACGGCTGGACCGATTTCAAAAATTCTTTCACCAATGGAAAGCTATAATATCAGGGCGTAAACTAGGCTATATTTTATCGGTATTCCCACGGGAACGGGAACAACGCGGGTAAAACGACTATAACCTATAACCGAAGCGAAGCGAGGGCGGGTTGCTAGTATATATATATATATATATATATATATATATATATATATGTGTGTGTATTGTTTGCTTTTATTAGGTATAAGATTATATAGATTTGTCACATTTATATAACCAAATTTCAGAAATTATTGCTCACATTTCATTGCACCTGCCTAATTAATTTCTGCTCCACCCTAGGTCGACTAGTAGAAAATGCCTAAAGCATTAAGTCCGCCTTGTACCTTTTTTGTGTGCAAAAGTTTTAAATAAATAAATAAATAACCATATCAGCATGAGAAAAGCCCAAAATTTTGACATTACAAACAGATACTTCAATTTCATTTATTTGTATAGAAGAGTGTCATATTCAAAGAAGGTATTCTAATTAATATTATAAATGCGAATGTCAGTTTTCCGTGTGGTGACAGAGTAAGAATACAATTCAACACCCTCTTCTCTTGCCTGTGGATGTCGTAAAAGGCGACTAAGAGATATAATATGCGTATAACATCTGTGCAAGAGATGGAAAACTCGAACGAAAATCCTATACTAATACTTTTGATCAGCATGGTATAGTAAGTCGATTTGCCTCCCATGGTGGTAGAGACCCGAGCCCAACAGTGGGACGTGTATAAGCTGGGATGAGACTATGAATGTAAGTTTCTGTTAACGTCAGCCTTTGAGGCTCAAAGTCACTCAACGTACTATGGAGAGGGCTATTGCTCGGTATTTCTTTACGTGATAAAATCCGGAATATAGAGATTCATAGAGTAACGAGTATAACTGAAATAGTCCGATGAATTATCACGTTGAAATGGTCAATTGGCAGGCCACATCGCTCATGGAACCGGCAACCGTTGAGGAATACAAGTTCTAGAGCGGCGACTACGAATCGGATGACGACCCGACCCGACTGACGACAATTTGAAAATCGCAGGGAACCGGAACAGCACGGAAACGTGGTACCTAAATGTAGGCCTCATATCAAGGCTCAAAGTCGCTCAGCGTGCTATGGAGCGGGCTATGCTCGGCATTTCTCTGCGAGATAGAATCCAGAATACGGAAATCCGCAGAAGAACGGGTGTAATCGACATAGCACGAAGAATTAGTACGCTGAAGTGGTAATGGGCAGGCCACATCGCTCGACGAACCGACAACCGCTGGGGAAGAAAGGTACTCGAGTGGCGACCACGTATCGGACGACGCAGTGTAGGACACCCCCCCACAAGGTGGACCGATGACCTAGTGAAAGTTGCTGGGCGTCGTTGGATGCAGGCGGCACAGGACCGCACATTGTGGCGCAACATGAGGCAGGCCTACGTCCAGCAGCTATTTAGATTATATTTTATCCTCGTCTTCCTACGGAAATAGGAATTATACGAGTAATACCGCGGGAAACCGCGGGAATTTGCTGAAACAGAATAAATTATTAAGGTTTTTTTATCTGTTGGTTTCTAATATTCAATAAGGAATAATTTCATGATAGCCATGACTTAGTAGGAGTATTACAAACGTGTCTGTAATGGTTTTCCAGAAAAGCATGGAAAGTGGACCATCCATACAACTGATGATCCCTCAGCCGGTTTAACGTCTACTTCACCACAATGGTGTCCCTTCATCATCGTGGTCTTTATAGGAAATAACTCCTTATAAAAAAATATAGCTTCAATCGAATTTATAACTTCCTCTTTTAGAAGTTTTTAAAATACGAAAATACCGCTAGAATTTAAGGTGAGTCGATTCGAAAAGATAAGGATATTCTAAAAAATGGCCAATAATATAATCATCATTGTCATCGCAGCCCACATACGTCCCACTGTTGGGCTCGGGCCTCCTCGATAATAGGAGGGAATTTGATCTACTATACCATTCTGGTCAGACATCTTGGTAAGGGGTTTCATTTCGAGTATTCCTTCTCTTGCACAGATGTTATGTGCATATTATATCCCATAGTCGTCTTTACGACATCCACAGGCAAGATAGGGTGTGGTAAATTGTAGTAAATATATATCAAGTCAGTTTTCCTGGGATTCTGTCCATTTAAAAAAAACGCTTTATAAAAAATTGTCAATTTTATTGTTTTCCCGCTTACATTTGTCTATCTATAGTTTTTAACGTTCCTATTTTAATTTTATTAAAGACTTTTATAAAAATCTAGTTCGAATGTTGCCATGACAAGAAAATCATATTTACTGTGAGATACTGGCCAATAAGAACTTTAACATGTTTAAAACTTAACTAAACGAGTCAATATTATACAAGTCGACGCAGTTTTGTAGACTTATTAGAATTCTAATCAGCTGACAAACATCTGTTTATTTTTTACAATATGGCGACGATTCTTTGAAAGGACCAGTTTTGATATTCGTCAGGCCGGTTCCCCAACCCACCTAAAATATCCTCCATTTGTCATTAAGACTATAATCGCCTACGTCTGTATTGTAAGACCTTTTGGTTAAGGCCATATTGCGCCCGCGCGCCTCAGTCTACTAACCGACACAAGAACGCGCGGCCGCGATGCGAGACCCAACGAACAATTCAAAAATCGAACTCGAATTAAAAAACAAAATTTAAACACTTTTCAAAATTCGAATGTTATCCACGTGTACACACCATAAACAATAATGTGAATGTTTTGTTTGTATAATATTTATTTTTAAAAGTGGAATGTGGTAGTGTCTATGTACAAAAGAACGAGTGCTGTGTGATTTTTTTATTGTTTTTTTATTAAAGGAGCTTGTCTCTTTTTAGTGCTTGTGTGGGATTGCATTTTAAGGTAAGGTTTTATTGATTTGCGAAACATTGGATACTCGTGGGTTTTAAAACCTTCGTGGTTCACCTTCGAAACAAATATGGCTTGACGAATCGAGTTTTTTGTTGTCCATCGTAATTTTTTATTGTAAATGATTGATGGAAAAGGATGATGGTAATCATTTGTGAGAAAATAGCCCTTCGGAGCTGTTTCAATGAATAATTACATGGAGTTAGTTCTATTATATTGTGTAATTAACATAAGATTTGAGTAATTAAGTTTAAGATTACAATAAGTGCTATTAGATTTACTAAAGAAATAGACGAAAATAAGTTAATATTTTACTGCTATAAATCAGAATCTTACTTGTAAAGTAAGAAAACAATTCACCGACCCTCCTTTTTCCACACTTTTCATATAAAACAACTTACCAATAGCAGGTAGCGTCATTTTCACAGAAGATATATTCAAAATAAAACCCTATACCAAGCCTTCTGACGGGTGTCGAGTCGTAGGTTAATTTTCCAAGCAATTTGAGTTCAGTTTTCGTGTGAATTCCATTATGGGGACGTATATGACGTATTTGACAAGAAGAAGAAATATGGTTGACCGAAGAATCTGTTTTGGGAACAAAAGCCTGTCGTTATGTAGTAACGAAGTACTATCAACTTGCACGTGGGTGTTTTAAAAGCCAACATAGATCTTAAATCGCCTTGATATTTCAATTGTCATTAAATCTCAGTCAGATGCCATACAAACAAGTCTGACTGGCGTGGTATAATATGTTAATTTTCCTCCGAATACGAAAAAGGCTCCACCACAATAGTGGCACTTATATGGGCTGAGAGAAGAGAGAAAAATAGAAGGAAAGTTGGAAATAAAACCCGCCTGGCCAGCATAGTTGGTGGACCAGGTCATTTAATTTTCCCGCCCGTTGTGGAGAAGACTCGAATCCAGCAGTGAGTTGATAAGGAAAGCCTCTGCGACGCAGTTATTAATTACTTAGTTGGAGACAATGCCTTTCTTTTAAGGAAAAATATATTAAGGTATCCATCTCGGCTGATATATGTCCTACTACTGGATTCGAACCTCCTCCATAAAAGAAGGGAAACTGACCTTACTATACCATTTAACATGTTGGTCAGACGGTTTGATGTAGGGTTTTATTTCGAGTTTATTTTCTTGCATAGATGTTATATGCATATTATATCTCTTAGTCGTTTTAGACGACATCCACGGGCAAGATAGGGAGTGGTGAATTGTATTCTTACTCCGTCACCACGTGGAATGTTCTCTGCATACCATATTTTTATACAATCTAAGGTTTATGTGTTATATAATTTCTAATATGGAGGTGTTCAAAACCTGTTTCGTTCGTGGGTCTGTGAGCTATTGGTAGAGTAACTATATTGTTCATAATCTATAGACGATTAAAAAGTAATCAAGTTTTAAGCTCTCTTTTAGAGGAAAGTCATTGAAAAACGCCAAAACGTGTGGAGTAAGAATACAATTCACCGCCCCCCTTTCTTGACAGTGGGTGCCGTAAAAGATAATAAGCGGATAACATCTATGGAAGAGATGGAAAAATTCTTTTACCAACTCGCCTGACCAGTATGGTCATACATAGTAGGTCAATTTCCTTCCAATTATGGAGGAGGCTCAAGCCCAGCAGTGGGACAAATATGAGCTGGGCTAATGATAATGATGAAACGCAAAACAATTAATTCTTTATTATTACGGTGGCAAATCAGCAAGCAGCATACCTAATGGTAAATGTAACTGCCGCACATGGACCTTTGCAATACCAGGACACAGCCAGGCTGTTGCCTACCGTGAAAAAACATCTCTTTTTACACCTCGTTTAAAGAAGGACATGTCATTGCGCTCGGGAAACATAGCAACAGGTAGGTCAGAGTCTACGTACGTAAGAAAAATGATCGCTGGAAACGTACAGTTGAAGAGCATAACGTTTCTAAATGAAATGGATGAACCCTGCTACGATGTTGAGTAGGACGTTGTCAAAATGGTGACGGTGGTATAACGCGAAGAGCAATATTATTTCTTACCATAGATATTTTTGTTCTATCAAGTGTAATAGAAATTAAAGTAATAGATGTTTATACGTATAGGGAAGTTCTTTTTTTAAAAAATGGGAACCGTCGCTCAGGACGTCAGGCAGATGTGAAACATCTCGAAATCATTTTGCACAAGTATATATGCATAAAAGAACAGACTATGACAGAAACTAATATGGCACAAAGTATTAATAAATATTGCGATTTTTTAATATATAATATTAGTATACGCTATACCTACCTAGGTATGTGTTTAGATTAATAATTTATTTTGAGTTCACTAGATGGCCTTGTACAAAATTTTAAAACAGGTTATGATTTCGTTACACAAATTTACATATCCAAGCGTGGCGTTAACACCACGCCATCCATCAGGTTCACCCTGGCATACAGATGTTTCACATCAAAAATGTAGGTCAATCTTTGGGGACTGCAGATAAAGACGAAAACTAAGTAACTTCTGAATTTCGTCCTCGAGCTATTACATTATTATATTTTTGGTTCGTAAAGAAGTATTTATGATCAATCACTAGATCAATTTAAAACTTTAATCCTTAATCATAAACACTTCTCTATAAACCGAAAATAATTCGATAATAATAATATAAATTATTAGGTTATAGCTAATAATTTAATAGAAAATGTTTAGAGTAATATTTTTAACAAAAACATAGTATTTCAAATTTAGTGCTTAGTGTTTGTGGATTTGAAAGCAAAAAGCAGGCGCGCATGCGCTCCATATCATTTCTCTAAACAGGAATTCAGTGAGGTTAACGCGAGTTCCATGATTTTTATTTACCCAAAAATTGCGCAATATGCCTAAAAAATTATCACTCCAAAAAATATAAAAAAATTATTTTATTTCTTAAAAACCTGTAGAGCCTGCGGCAACGAATTTGGGGACCAAACTGCTGGTCGTTAGGCCCTCATTCAGAGAAACCACAATGCGTATATCTAGAAGTACCGCCTTCTACATCAGACTCTTAATATACCACCTAAACTAGTTATTAATATTGTAATTTTATTTCACTTATTTCCAAAAAACTTAATACAACTTTTTTGACGTTACTGCACTTCTTTAACTGATTCGTCGGGCCGACTACAGAGGACAGGGAACTCGGTACCGGTGATCGGCCTAACGACGATGGCGACGTGCTACCTCTGTAACTGAAAAGCAATATAATATTGTATATCATCATCACAACCTAAATATGTCCTATTGTTGGACTTGGATCTCTTCCAAAATGGAAAGGATGGAAAGGATCGACTATACCACGCCGATTAGACTTGTTGGTATTTTATTCTTTTTTTTAATTGTGGGCTATATATGTATATATATATACATATATATATATATATATATATATATATATATCAGCACACACGAAGTCTATTATGTCCAGGGCGACGAAAGGACGGCGCGCGGTCGCACAACCCACTCATACCCACGTCGTTGGGCCTTAGGTCGTTGGTTCCTTGTCCTCAGTGGTCGGCCCAGACTTTTTGGTATAGGGTTTTGTTTTGTTTCGAATTTTCCATCACTTGCATAGGTGTTTGCGCATATTATATCTCTAAGTCGTCTTTTACGACACCCACGTGTAAGAGAAGGGGTGCTGAATTGTATTCTTACTCCGTCCCCACACAGAATAATTTTCTATACATTTTGATTTAAATGTGAAGTTTGAAGATTATTTTCCTCTTAAGAATATATGTGTATATAAATTTAAATTAACTTGCAGTTATATACGTAATAAATCTTTATAAACGTCATGAAAATTTGGCAAATAGATAAAAATTTCCGACGAAGTTAGACAGATAACATCTATGCAAGAGAAGGAAAACTTGAAATAAAACCCTATACCTACTCTGAATAGCGTTGACAAATTTCCCTCATATTTTTAACGAAGATCGAATCAAGTAGACAGACTAATGTGAGGCGACGTAATCTTACTTAATATTATAAATGCGAAAGTAAGTTTGTCTTTTACGCTTTCACGTTTAAACCACCGAACCGATTTCAGAAATTCTTTCACCAATGGAAAACCGTAATATCAGGGAGTAACATAGGCTATATTTTAACTCGGTATTCCCACGGGAACGGAGCTACGCGGCCACGCGGGTAGAGCGACAGAAACTGATGCGAAGCTAGTTGCTAGTTATGAATATTTTATAACTTACGACTATTCTAATGTTTTTTTAATCAATTATATTAAATGGAATACATATGTTATTGAATTATATGTACATAATAATAAATCAATGATACAGCCATTTGTACGTGTAGCATCGCATAACCTTTACAGTAATGCGCGTAACTAAATAAAAGATGTAAACAATTGCAAAGGTTAAAACTAATTGATTACACTTGGTTATGTTATTAACTTGTTTACGCCAAGTCATTTTGACTTGTTAAATTCAGTGCGGAAGTTTATTTTAATGACCACTTTTTTGTCATCAAATTTAATCTAAAGATAAATGGTAGGATTTAAACATCATCATCATTTCAGCTCATATACGTCCGACTGATGGGCTCTAGCCTCCTCCAATAGAAGGGAAATTTACCTTACTAATGGTATAATAAACTGATCAAACAGGTTGTTATAGGGTTTCATTTTAAGTTTTCCTTCTCTTCCATAGATATTACATTAATATTTTATCCCTTAATCATCTTTTGCGACATCCACGGGCAAGAGAGGGGGTGGTGAATTGTATTCTTACTCCGTCACTAAACCAAACATCCGTCTTTAACTATTCAACGCATTGTCGTTCATTTCGTAGTAAATTTCCCGTATGGTGACTGAGTAAGAATACAATTCACCACTCCCTTCCCCTTGAGTATAATAAAAGCTAACTAAGACATATGATGTGCATATAACGCTTATGAAAGAGAAGAAAACTCGAAACCAAACCCTATGCCAACACGTCTGACTAGCGTGGTATATAAATACAAAAAAATCTTAGAAAATACCTCTATGATGAAAGAAAACTGGTTAGTCCTATTTATTTTTTCTTTTTTTTTTTTAAAGTCCTATTTACTTTTACCGTGATATTCCGTGTGGTGACAATTCACCAGCCTCTCTTCCCCATAGGTGTCGTTAAAGACGACTAAGGGATAAAATATGTATTTAGTATCTATGCAAGAAAAGGTAAACTCGAAACAAATCCCTATACTTACATGTCTGGCCATCGTCGTTTAGTGCGTCAATTTTTCTCCCATAGAGGAGATAGCTCTAGTCGAACAGTGGGACGTATAAGGGCTGAGATAATGATGATTATAATTTGACATTGGCAACAATCGACTCATATTAGTAGCTGATTAGCAAAAAAATAAAATAATAAGATGCTTCTATAGTCTCTTAAAATCAAAGAACTGCAAGTTTATTAGTGACTTATTGAGCTTGAGCTTATGCCTGCGACTTCATCCGTGTGGAACAGTTACTTCGGGCTAGTGCTAACTTTAACCCGCGACTTTATTTACGTAGAAGGTGAAAATATTTTTAAGTAAAACAATTCTGTTACACGTGATTTTTGCGAAACCTAGCCGCTTATGTAGTGCACGCAGCGGAAGCTCTCAAAAGGCAAAAAACCCGATTTTAAAACATTTTTCATTTTTACTCCGCTCCTATTGGTCTTATCGTGATGATATAGCCTATAGCCTTTCTCGATAAATGGGCTATGTCAAACTGAAAGAATTTTTCAAATCGCACCCCTAGTTTCTGAAATTAGCACGTTTAAACAAACAAACTCTTCCACTTTATATATTAATAAAAAGAGTATAGATTTAAATTTTCAAATGGCACGTCGCATTATCGTTTGTGGCTGCGAGAACTTTTTGCTAGCAAATTCTTGCATGAAGAATCAAAGCGGTTAAGGTCTGTAAAGAATCCCCACGAAGTGACGAGGTAAGAATATAAATGCATCGTCAAACTTTACTTATTTGCCATCGAGTTCTTGAAATCGGTATTGATGGTCAGCTTAATATAGCCATGGGAAGTACAGTGGATTATGAGGCCACATGCAGGCTTTCCGTTGGATATGATATGAAACCATAGCTTGCCTCAAACAATCTTTACTTTATATGGCGTTTAAGACCTGCTAAGGGAGCACCACTGGATATAAGTAACATCTTATCCTCTCAGGCCATATACGTCCCACTATTGCGCTCAGGCCCCCTCCACAGTGGGAAATTGACCCACTATACCACGCTGGTCAGACGTGTTGGTATAGGATTTCATTTTGAGTGTTCTATTTCTTGCATATATGTTGTAAGCATCTTATATTGTGGTTAGATGGGGCGATAAATTGTATTCTTGTTCCGTCATCACACGGATAAGAGAATCACCGAACGAATCACCAAACATAAAATGGTGAGGCATTATTTTTACTTAACGGATATATTTTCCGTATGGTGACGAAGTAAGCATACAATTCACCTCACCCCAGTCTTACCCAAGAATGTCGTGAAAGACGATTAAGGTATTAAATATGGATATAACAGCAAGAGAAGGGAATCTCGAAATAAAACATTTTACCCATACGTCTAACCAGCGTGGTATCATCATCATCATCGCAGCCTACATACGTCCCACTGTTGGGCTCGGGCCTCCTCCAAAATGAGAAGGAATTTGACCTATTATACTATGCTGGTCAGACATGTTGGTATAGGATTTCATTTCGATTTTTCCTTCTCTTGCACAGATGTTATGTACATATTATATCCCTTACTAGTCTTTTACGATATCCTCGGGAAAGATACATCCACGACCCGCGTGTAACTATAAGTCTACTGTCTACTCTACGGTCTACTAACTATAAGTCTACTTTCCTGTTGTAGAGGAGGCTCGAGCCCAACAGTGGGACCTATATCAGCTGAAGTGATGGAGATATTAAGAAATGTCCAACGGTGAATGTCGATGGGCTAATGTAATGACCTTTATCATCATGATTAAGCAGCTCAGCTCATGTAGGTCTCACTGTTGGAGCCTACTCCAAAATAAGAGACCTGTGATTCTATACTGGTCAGACTGGTTGGGATAGATTTTTGGATTTTAGTTTTATTGCATAGGAATTCTTTTTATTTTTTTTATTGCTGATGGTGGCAAATGAGCAAGCAGCACACCTGTTGGTAAGTGATACTGCCGCACATGGTCCTTTGCAATACCAGAAGCACAGATATGACGTGGCCTACCGTGAAGAAAATGCTCTTCTTAAACCTCGCTTAAATAAAGACATGTCATAGCGCTCGCAAAGCAGCAGATAGTTTATTCCAGAGCCTACACGTACATGGGAGAAATGATCGCTCGAAACGTACACGTATTATAGATTTATCCCCTTTCTTCGATTTTTGCGATACCTAAAAGCAAAATTAGAGGGGTGAAAAATTGTATTCATACTGGGTCACTACAAAGAAATAATTACGGCCTCTCAAAAAGCCCTACTTTCAAGCACTTGAGTTTTAAACTGATACGTGCGAGTGTTTGTAATTCATACGCAATATTTTAAGTAACAGTCTGAGAGACAACAGTCCATATTGCATCAACATTACGATGTTTCAACTCATCAAATGTATTGTTTTCTCACAGTTCAGAACACGCTTTTCTTATTTTATTTTGTTGAAGAAAGAGTAAGGAATAAATTACTACAAATTTAATAATTACTAACCATAAACAATATAATTTTTTCATATAGAATCATTTTCTTCTTACACTGGCAATAAATTTGTATAAAATGTGGGTCAAAATTTAATAACTAATTTTCTGTATCGGGTAGATAATTATAAATTTCTGTAATAACGATGACTTGTTGGACGTAAGACACCTTAGTCCGCCCGTGATCATGAATGCTGCAAAGGGTTTGAAACGTCGGGCAATCATAAATCAAATACAAACGCGATATAATCCGTAAAAGTAGTTTTATTTACAAGGAATAAATTCTTAAAGCCCAGGAGACTTTAAACATATTACATCATTTAAATCATCTACTAATTCATCTACTATAATACGCTGGTCAGATATGTTGGTATTTTTTTTAAGGGTGGGCTATGATGGTAAGCGCACACGCGGTCCGTTCCGTCCGGGGCGACGAAAGGATGCCGCGCGAGCCCATAACCCACCCGTATCCACGTCGCACTCGTCGTTGGGCCGACCACCGGAGCAGCGTGACTTGTCGTCAGTGGTCGGCCCGAGGACATGTTGGTATAGGATTTAATTTCAAGTTTTCCTTCTTTTGGGTCCCTCAGTAGCCCTTTATTGCATCCACGGGTAAGAGAGCAGATGATGAATTGTATTGTTACCCCATCACCTCACGGAAAACAAACATTGAAACATAATTACATCATCAAAATCATCACAACTAATATAAGACCCATTGCTGGGTTCTGACTTCTACCGCATACCATTTCACGCTGGTCAGAGAGGGTTGTCTATTTAAATTTGAGTATTCCTGCTCTTACATAGATGTTATATGCATATTATATTCCTTAATTGTCTTTTACAACACCCATGGGTAAGAGAGGTGATGAATTTGTGCTCTTATACCCCTTATCACGGCGAAAAATATGATACAGCTGTAATTTAAACTGTTATCCGTGTGGTGACGGAGTAAGAATACAATTCGTCACCCCTTCTGTTGCCCGTGGGTGTCGTAAAAGACGACTAAAGGATACAATGTATAGATCGATATGAATATTTATGCAAGAGGAGGCAAACTCGGCATAAAATCCTATGCCAACACGTCTGACTATCGTGTAGGGATGTGACCTGGAGGGAAAATAATCGATTTTTTGTTAGTTAAAATAAATCGATTATTTAAAAAAAATAATCGATTTTCAAATAATCGATTTTTTCTGCCAACAGGATTGTGATGACCTTTTTTTTTAGGAAATGTAAGCTTTATTTTCTAATTTAGTATGAAAACGATTCTGATGACCTTTTTTTCTAAGAAATGTGGGCTTTATTTTGTAATATAGTATGAAAGCAATCTTGATGACCTTTTTTGTTTTTTTTTTTTTAGGAAATCTGGCCATGAATAATCGCTTAATTTAGAATAGTAAAAAATCGATTAATAATTGATATTTCTCATTCTCATAATCGATTATTACAAAAAAATTATCGATTAATCGATTATTTTTTTACATCCCTACTACCGCGGTATAGTAGGTCAATTTCCCTGTCATTGTAGAGGAGGCTGAAACCCAATAGTGGGACTTATGAGGGCTGATATGATGATGAAACTTAAACTTCAATATGCCAAATGAACTTTTTTAGTGATAAATAAATTGCGTGAGTACTAAGTACGTATGTCAGATGTAAAACTTCTTTGATTCAATGTGTTTTTATCAGTATTAAAAATAAAATCTCTCGATCTTTCTCACTCGTTTGCTCCCTACTCTCGCCCCATGGCTGTGCTTTGTGCTATATTCGCCCTTTCTCACTCTCTCTCTCTCAATCGGTCTCAATTGCTCTCTCTCGCTTCTTCGACAACAACGCTGCACATCTTCGTGACGCTAAATTGTGTTCCATCCATAAAAAATGTACACTCATGCGCGCAAAGAAGTTTCACTTGAACAAGTTTTATTTATTTTTTCAGTACATAAATATTCTATTTACTTGTTTATTCCTGGCTGTGCGATAATAATATAATATCTAGGTACGGTCAACGATAGCACAGGGTTATATTAAGGCAAATAGTTGTAATGTTCCAAGAATACATTTGTTAATGATCAGAGTTTTTCTGGCGTGAAATAAAAAAGTTTTGCACATGACATCATAGCGGACGCCATGACACATGTAAGCATTTTCGCGCGTAATTCATAGTATATATCTATACCAATAAATAAAATTAGAGTGTCTGTTTGTAATGTCAAAATAATAGGCTTTTTTCATGCTCACACGGTTATTTGCACGACACCTATGTCTAAAATAGCAATTAAAAATTTTTTGTCTGTCTGTCTGTTTGTTCCGGGTAATCTTCAAAACGGCTGGACCGATTTCAAAAATTCTTTCACCAATGGAAAGCTATAATATTAGGGCGTAGCCTAGGCTATATTTTATCCCGGTATTCCCACGGGAACGGGAACTACGCGGGTAAAACGACTATAATCTATAACCGAAGCGAAGCGAGGGCGGGTTGCTAGTTGTAAATAAAACTCTTTTATGGATTTTTATCGCGTTTGTATTTGATTTTTAATTGCCCGACGTATCGAACACTTTGAAGCATTCATGGTCATGGGCCGACTAAAATGTCTCACGTCCAACAAGTCATCGTTATTACAGAGATTCTTATATTAGCAATAAATATGTACCAAAATGTGGGTCAAAGTTTAATAACTAATTTCTGCAGCGGGTAGATAATTATAAATCAAATCAAATACAAACGCGATAAAATCCATAAAATAGTTTTATTTACAATGTGTAACGCTCGCGTAATCATCAGAAATCAAAGTAAGTAGAAAGAGCATCAAAGTTTATTCCTGAATTAAAATTAGGCCTTTCAGTACTCGAGCTACAACCCTCTTGGCTCATATACGTGCCAGTGCTGGGCTCGAGCCTGCGCAATAGGAGGGCAATTGACCTTCTATATCAAGCTGGTCAGACAGGTTAGTATAGGATTTCTTTTCGAATTTGCCTTTTCTTGCATAGAAGTTATAAGCGTATTATATCCCTTAGCCGTCTTTTATGAGATCCACGGCCAAGATAGGGAGTAGTAAATTATATTCTTACTCCATCGCCACATGGAATGCCGCAATTTCAGTTAAAAAATGCTATTTCTAGATACCTTTTCTCAAGCAAGTGCATGAATTCAAGCTGAACAATATATATTATTTATGTTAGTATTACGTCAATTGTTGCTTTGCGAAGCGTGATGCAAGTCAAGGCCTCACTCCCAGGCCTGGCTTCCATATTACTCATGTTATGACGTCAGCCGGAACTCGATTCCTTATGTAGAGTTAAATGCTCAGTAATATAATGATACCTTCCCTCCGAAGATACCGTTTAAAGTGGCCCTAACACTATTGAAGGCGACAATTGGACTTACTGACTGTTACTAATATGAAAAAGCTGATAATTTTTAAAGAAAATTAAACTGAACACTGGCAAAAATGGCTAGTTAGTAGCTGACTGCCAAAACAAAAAAAAGACGAACGAATCCGTTAACGATTAAACATAAATAACTTTTTTATTTATTTTTTTAAACTAGAAGTTAATTTTGGTAACACATAACAAGTTTGGCTAATGTTCCGTTTGAAATCAATTTTATAAATTTTATTGTTAATTAATCTAATACTTTATTTAGCTCGTCAAAGATTGATGAAATACCTCCTTATTCTATTATTGATTTTTAATTTTTACTGCGAATTAATACGATTGAAGAATCTTACAACCTATTTTGTACGTTCCTTATTTGTCAAGTTGAAAAAAAAATTAATTATATGTTTATGTATTTTTAAAAACTGTAAATGACACCTCCTCTTTCCCTAGATATGGGAGTTGTATTACAAGTGGTAACCCCCCTATTTTGGCCCGTAAATGTCGTAAAAGGCGATCAAAGAATATAGTCCATTCATCCATCAGCCTATTGACGTCCACCGCTCGACATAGGCCTCCGCACGAGAATGCCACTCGAAACCGTCCTGCGCCACTTGCATCCAACGATTCCCTGCGACTTTGAGAATGTCGTTAGTCCACCTAGTGTGGGGTTGTTCTACGCTGCGTCGTTCGATTCGTGGTCCCCACTCAAGAACCTTTCTTGCCCAACGGTTGTCGGTTCGACGAGCGATGTGTTGTACGAAGGGTATAGTACGCCGATAAAATTACCGCAAGAGAAGGAAATTTAAAAATAAACCTCGTCTGACGAGCATGGTGAAGTAGTTAAAATGATTACTATGACAGAGCCGAATGTGGGAGCCCAGAATTGGGTCATATATGACTTGAGATGATGATGAAGAAGAATAACATATTTCATCACCCTTTATTTTTCTGTTAGAGTATTTAAAACTAGTTGATAGATCACCGAAAAAATTATTAGCAGTGTGGACCTCTCGTATGTTGTGCTATCATCATTATGTCATCTCAGCTCATACAGGCCCCATTGTTGGCCTCAAGCCACAAAATGAGGGTAATTAGCCAACTATATCACACTGGTCAAACGCATTGGTATCGGGTTTTATTTCGAGGTTTCCTTTTCTTGCATAAATGTTTTATGTATATTATATCTCATAATCGTCTTTTCGACATTCATGGGCAAGATAGGGAGTGGTGAATTGTAGTCTTACTCTGTCACCACAGGAATAACCACCATCTTATATAAAGCGGGCAATTTTATACTTATTTTAACATTTATGTATAATATTTGATTTAAAATCTTATATTAGAATATAAATAACCTATGTGCTCATATTATAGACTACTACCGTTAGGGAACTATTTATTACTAGCCGAACCGGCGAACTTCGTACTGCCATAATATTTTTTCGTAAATATATTTTTTAAATTTCCAAAAATATAGTCTTTTTTTTTTTGTGGGTGGGTCGCAGTCGGCGCGCCTCCGCACCACTCCGTTCGGGGCGACAGAGGGGCTTAAGCACGCAACTCCCACGACCCACCCAAAAACCACGTCGCCTTCGTCGTTGGGCCGACCACTGGAGCAGCGTTAACTTGTCGTCAGTGGTCGGCCCGACGGAATACCCCTAATTGGGGTACCCTCCCATCGACCGACGTCCCCCCCTCGGGGAGGACGTCGGTCTTTCCTCGCGCGGTCGGCCTTTTGGCGGGTGACGGACTAATCCCCGGTCACGTCACCCGCGGCCTCGGCTAGGGCGGCATGAGGCGCAGATAGTTGCGCCTACGCCGCCCCAGTCGCCGGCGGCGGATCTCCTCATCGAGGCTGCGCTCCTCGCGCAGGCGATCCGCCGCCTCCTTCCGCGAGATCACTGTCTCGCAGAAGGCTGCGACCGCATCCCAAAAAAAAAATATATTCTGTCTATAGCTGTCATTTGCGTTTTGTTATTACATGATAGATGGGTTTTTGTTATACCACTTTTATAGTGACTTGTATTCTCTTTGACGTTTTATGTCAAGTCCCACGGGAACCCAGTCGAACGGGAAAAAAATATTCTATGTCCGTCTCCTTGTTCTAAGCTACCAGATCTAAAAAGTAATTTTAGATCTTTTTTGAAATTTTACCTCAAAAAAATCAAGTAAAATATTTCGCAACTAGGATATTTAATCACTCCTCATTAGACCTCTCTATATTTGGAAATATTATGTAAAATAGTCAATTAACTATTTGGCACATAGAACTACTGAACCAATGACATTTTAATACGCCTATTAAAATAATATAAAGATAAATACTTTGTCAATTACATATTACCTCTTAGCTTCTAAAGTAGGCAACCCACGTGCACGCCCACTTGTCTTAATATCAAACTAAGACCTTGCTATTACGTTACATTAGCAACTTCTGTATCATCGGCGTGTTAATTAAGAAACCGACCCACCATGCCAATGTCATGGGTTCGATTCTCACTCAAGATCTACAAATTGTTGTTCTGAGTCTGGATGTAATTTGTGTCCGCTAATTACGTTTGTAAAGTCCCCCCGCAGTATAAGGATTATTTATTTAGAGCAGGGAAGTTTTAAAAAAGCATGACGGTAGTTTAAAAAAAATAAGATTTTTTTAAATTAACCGCTCCACATTGCTAGCACTTTAACTTCTGTAAGCCTATATAAATGACACTGACTTTTGACCCTAAGGAAGTACCAGGTAATACTTTGAATTATCTTCTTGATCCTCAAGAAGTCCCATAAAACGCTTTGAATTTTCTTGATACCCACAACTACTTTAATTAGATATAAAAAACAGAAGTTTGAAAATTCCATTGTTTATTCAAAGCTGAAGAAACTCGTCACCACACGGATAAGAATAACTTATCTGCAACAGTTTTTTCTTAGTCAATATCACAGCTGATATACGTCCCACTGTTGGGCTCGAGCATCCTCCACAATAGGAAGGAAATTGATCTTACTGACGCTGATAAGACGGGTTTGTATAGGGGATTTTTTTCGAGTTTACCTTCTCTTGTTTAGATGTTATATGTATATTATATCCCTTAGTCTTTTACGACATCCATTGTCAAGATAGGGAGTGGTGTATTGTATTCTTATTCCGTCACTACACGGAAAAAGAATAGGTTATTTGAAACAGTTTTTGCCTAATAACTTGTATAAACTTAAACTATATTTTCCGCGTAGGCACACTAATATTTGCATATAAAATTAGATGACGTATTAATAATAAATAAAATTGGTGTGTCTGTCTGTAATGTCAACACAGTACATATATGTTATTCATGTTCACACGGTTATTTGCACGATACCTATGCCCAAAGTTCAGTTTAAAACTAATCGTCTTTGAGTCTGTCTGCTTGTTCCGCGTAGTCTTCAAAACGGCTGGACTGATGTTAATAATATTTTTCTATCAGGTAGCCGTATGTATAAAGCGTAACTTGCAATATTTTATTCCGGTATTCTTATAGCAACGGGATCTGCGTGAATGAAACCGCAAACATTTGTTAGTATTTATTTATTTTTTTATATCATCATCAAAACCCACCACACGCCAAGACCCTCAGAAAGTAGGGCTTCCGGCTCTCTCGCTCACCGAACGAAGCACAGTAATAAATTGTTACTACTCAGACGTCGTCAATGTCTGCGACATTGTGGCACTACCCCGGACGGACCGGTTCGCGGCTGTAGACAGACAACTGTTGTCAACGTAGTCCTACCTTATAATAACTTATTCAGGGTTCATTAAACCATCACCTACACAAAAACAAAATATATTAAGTCCAAATCATATATATTAATCAAGATATCCAATCAATTCGCAACATAATGTAGCAATGTAGCAATGTTTTCCGAATACGAAAACCTTAATGATACCACTGTAATTTCAAAATGGTTACCATTCTTGATATTCTTTTTACGGAGGAGCAAGTTTTACCCAATCACCTTGCCTTATACGGATAGCTATTAATTCCATTTAAAAACATTGCTTAATGTTATCTGAATTTGTACCGAAAGTATCAATTTATGTGTCAAGTCCATCGATGCATTTAAAAGAGTGGGAGATTAATTTACCTTAATTATAGTTTTTATATAAGGTCATTTGAAGTTTTCTTATTGTCAAACTATTAATCTTGCGGTTTATCAAAAAAAAAAATAGGGAGTTTATTGAACAATTCTTATTAAATATTACAAATGCAAAAGTAAGTTTGTTTGTTACTCTTTCACGCTTAAATCACCGAACCAATTTCAAAAATTCTTTCACCAATGGAAAGTTATCAGGGAGTAACATAGGTTATATTTTATCCCGGCTATTGAAACCGTAGCGAAGCGAGAGCGGGTTACTAGTCTTTTAATAAATTTCTTAAGTTAAAAAAAATGTTGAATCTATTTTTTTAAATTAGATGTCGCTTTATATAATTTTAAACATAACGGACAGATTAATGCGTTCGTATGATTTTTTTTTGTGTAGTGACGGGGAAAGAATACAATTCATCACGTCATTACTTGGCCATGGGTGTCGTAAAAGATTACTAAGGGATTAAATACATACACTTTAACATTCTTTCACCATCAGTGGGCTTACCCCACAGTGGGGTAAGCCCACTGATGGTGAAAGAATGTTAAAGTGTATGTGGCAAATATTTGACTTAATCGACGAGAGTCGAATTCATTTAGTTTGAAAAAATTGCACCGAATTTTATTCCAATCGTGCGCTGGTGTCGCTTTCAAAAGTACCAAAATGCTCAAATTCTGGCTGCGATTGGAAGATGATCATTCTTCAAACTATAAATACACTTGGTAGTTAATCTAATTTTTAAAGTATTCCGTATGGTGACGGAATAAGAATACAATTCACCACCCCATATCTTGCCTGTGGGTGACATAAAAGGCAACTATTTAGTATATGTGTATGCAAGACAAGGAAAGCTCGAAATAAACGCCTTTACGAACCCGCTTTATCAGCGTGGTATAATAGGACAATTTCTCTCGCAATTTAGAGGAGGTTTGAAACCAGTAGTGGGACATATATGGGCTGTGATGATAATGAAAGTAAAAAAAGCACTATTTTAATAATACCAATAGCAAATCATTATCACAGGCAATTATTTGGATATAAATGAACTTTTATCTCGCAATAAGAGGTTACGTTCACCAATGATTTCCTGCAATATATCTATAATTACGATGTTAATTTTGTAACGACGAAGGTCGTTATAAATATTGAATCGATATCTTCTAATTTATATAATTGCAATAAAGCGATAACATGCAATTTCATAGAGGATAGGCTTTCATAATCACAAAAAAGAAAATCACCCGCCGCCTGGCTCCGTCCAGGACGTCAAAGGGGCGGCGCGTTGCCCCGTAACCCACCCAAGTAACACGTCGCCTTCGTTGTTGGGCCGATCACCGGTGCAGAGTTCCTTGACCTTCAGTGGTCGGTCCGACGGAATACCCCGAGGGAGTACCCTCTCCCATTGACGTCCCCTTCCCGGGACGCCAATCACTGTCGCGAGGCTAGCCTCTCCGCGGGTATCAGGCCAAATCCCCGGTCCGGTTATCCACAGCCTCGGCTAGGACGACAAAAGGTGCAATTACTCGCGCCTGTTCCGCCCTGGTCGCCGGCGGAGGACCCTGTCCACGTTGAGTCGTTCCTCCCGCACACGGTCCTCAAAGAAAACATCTTTAAGAAACCTATAAAAATATTATAAGTTGGAAGAGTTTTTTTGCGCGTGTTATTTTCGGGAACTACTCGTTTGATTTGAAACCTAATTATCGAGGTATATAGAACCACGCTACGATGAATAGGAGACAGAGTATCAATGAAAAATGTGCAAGAAGGAACAACATTTATTAATTTTGAGTTTTTGTTGCATGCACCTTATAGGGTTTGACACACTTGCTCTAAAACTCTTTCTCTTTCTTTTATTAGGAAAACCAACAACATTAATTTAAAACTATAAATACAATAATGAAACTCCTTGTGGTGACGGAATAAGTATACAATTTATCACCCTATCTTGCCCGTGGGTATTACAAAAGATGACTGAATTATATGTATGTATGTAACATCTATGCAAGAGAAAGAAAACTCAAAATAAAACCCTATACAAACCTGTTTGACCAGCGTGGTAGCTTAATATCTCTCCTATTGTGGAGGAGAATTGGGCACAGCAGAGGAAAGTAAACGACTAACATCAAACCACCTGCCAAGCAAAAAAATAAAGCCATTGTCTCCTCTCATGTCCTATGTTTCAAATATAACGTTAGCTGATCGACAGGTAGCAAGCGAAGCTACAAACGAAACTAGTAGGATCATAAATCAGATGATCGTTTCGAAGTAGTATTGCACCAACGATGGCCTTGTGCGGTAACCGTCTGACCTCAAGCCTTAGATGGTCAGCGTTGAGTAATTATGAGGCTATGTGGGAAATTGCGTCAATTAACGTGTGATAACAAGTTCTGCGCAGATAAAGTAGCCCTACAAGTCTTGATATAGTAAACAGTTACTGAATCATAGAATCATCTTCATAAAAGAACTTTTTATGCATACATTATTCATATTTTACAACACACTGGCAAGATAAGGCAAGGCATAAAATGGCCATAGCGTCTGAAACGGAAGCGCAGCAAGGGCGGGTCGCTAGTTTCAAATATATTTTCTTTTCAGATATCTGCTAGTCTCCGGTTACAAATCCCCATATCATCCCTATTATAATAATAAACCCCATAACAAAATAAATAAATAATAAATCCCATAATCCCTATTATATTATTAAATCTGTAGTAGCGATGTTATGGAGCTCCGTAACTGTAACCGAAATAATTGAATATCCGAAAAGAAAATATAACCGAAACCGCAACCGAAACCGATATAAAAGTTTTGGATATTTTCGAATAGGGTCGGTGTTTGTATGAGACAGGTTATGATAGGTTTTCTATCTACCTGAGAGCCTGATCATAAGCCTCTATAAAGGGAAATAAAACGACGATCCTTATTAATATTATAAATACGAAAGTAAGATTGTTTGTTTGTTTGTTACACGCTTAAACCACTGAAGCGATTTCAAAAATTCTCACCAATGGCAAGTTATAATATAAGGGAGTAACATAGGCTATACTTTATCCTGGTATGCCCACGGGAACGGGAACTACCCGGGTTAGGTGACTGAAACCGAAGCGAAGCGAAAACGGGTTACTAATATTAGATAAATCCTTTTACAATTCCCTATAAAATCAATATCCGTAACCGAAACTATCCGAAACCGTCGGATAATTCGAAATAATTACACATCCGTAACCATAACCAATATAATCCTATCCTAATATCCGTAACCTTATCCAAATTAGAAACATCACATCCGTAACATCTTTAATCTTTAGTGCTTTACCCACGCTTGAAATATATGTAGTTTAACTCAAATATTTGTATTGCGTGGGTTCAAACATACGAGAATTACCACAGTGGGTCATTAACAACTATTACATTAGCTGTGGTGTTACATTATTATTCAGAAAGTGTCCGACTGTCTTGTCTTCTCATACAAACTTGATATTATACATACTAGTGACCTGTCTCGGCTTCGCACGGGTCCAATGCTGATATTAAATATATTACAGAATATCTTTATATACATCAATTACAGCTTTTTTGTCATTAGACAATACAAATATATTAGAGGTTACTCTTGAAAGAGCGATTATGCATATATTATATATATAAACTTCTTCACTCTATATTTAAAAAATCTAATCATCAAAATTTTAGTTGCTTAGTTGTAAAGATCTAAGCTAACATAGGGACAGACAGCGGGAAGCGACTTTGTTGTATACTATGTAGTGATTGCCATGGTTTAAATGGTGCCAAGGATAACTCAATCAATGGCTCTACTCAATCAATTTACTGTACTGTAACAGATCAAATAGCAAAAAGGCAAAGAGATCTCTGGCCGTTATTATGTGAACAGTTGAACTAGAAGAAAACATATTCAATAGAACAACAATACAGCAAATAATAAAAGGTTAAAAAGCGGTGAAACAACTCCTAATTCGTTATATTCATTCATCGTCGTCATTGCAGCCGACATACGTCCCACTGTTGGGCTCGATCTTCTTCCACAATAGGAGGGAAATTGAGTGAACATACTGGTCAGACGGGTTGGTATAGGGTTTTATTTCGAGTTTGCCTTCTCTTGCACAGATGTTATGTGCATATATTTCTTTTTTCATTGCCAACGGTGGCAAACATGCAAGCAGCACACCTGATGGTAAGTGGTACTGCCGCACACACGGACCTTTGCAATACCAGAGGCACAACTAGGCCGTTGCCTACCATGAAGGAATTACTCTTCTTAAACCTCGTTTAAAGAAGGACATGTCATAGCGCTCGGGAAACACAGCAGCAGGTAGTTCATTTCAGAGCTTGCACGTACGTGGTAGAAATGATCGCTGGAAACGTACAGTTGAAAACCATATCATTTCCGAGTGAAATGGATGAACCCTGCTACGATATCGAGTGGAACGTTATTATATCTCATAGTCGTCTTTTACGACATCCACGGGCAAGATAGGGGCAGGTGAATTGTATTCTTACTCCGTCACCACAGGGAAAATTTATTAAAAGATTTGCTTCTTGTCAATTCTCTTTTCTTTTTTTTCTATCTAAAGTTGTGTCTATTCTTGTCCTTTCTTAAAATTTCATTTTGTATAATTCATATGTACTATGTATGTTACCTAGCTTCTGTCGCTAAATAAATATGTTCTTTCTTTCAATCGCGACATTGGTATTTGTTTTCCAGTTTTAAAATGCCTAGTTTAATAATAAAGTATTTTATTTACTTTTTATTGCTTAATTTCGAATCAATCTTCACTTAATTAACACAAAATTATATTATTTTGTGTTATTATATAATAATAGCAAACTTTATGAATATAAAACTATATTAAATCACTGTAATTCCAACTAATGTGAACCTTATTACGAGTTGTTTAAGGTACTATATAATAAATTACACAAGTTGAATTATATTATAAATCTTGGTAGTGAATTTTCAACTCTATTACGTTGTGTTAAGATTAATTGGTTTATTAAATTCTTTAATACAAGGTTGTCTGTAATTTATTAGTGCCTTCTGCTTAAAGATATTCGCACACAATTGTCCGTGGACTATTTTTTTAACCTAAAAAAAGCTAATTATTGAACCAATCCAAATCTACACTAATATTATAAAGAGGAAATAATTATATTTTGGTGTATGTGTATTTTAGTAACGAATAAACTCAAAGCCTACTGTGTCTATTTCAAAAAATTTTTCACCATTGGAAAGCTACATTCACCCTGAGTAACATAGGCTATATTTTATCCCGGTATTCCCACGGGAACGGCAACTACGCGGGTAAGGCGACTGAAACCGAAGCGAAGCGGGGGGCGGGTTGCTAATAGTTTACTATTTACGATTTTGATATTTGTGGATATGTTCTCAATAATAAAATCAAGTCCACCAAGAATTATGAACGCTGTAATGTGTTTGAATCGACGGCAAATTAAAAATTAAATAAAGACGTGACATTTTATTTCAAAAGTATTACTGGGATTGAGTCTCCTCCACAATAGGAGGGACTTGACTTACTATACCACGCTGATCAAACAGGGTTCCATTACAAGTTTTCCTTCTCATGTATAGATGTTCTATGCACATTTAATACTAAGGGAGTCGTCTTTTACGACACCCGCGGGTAAGAGAAAAGGCGGTGAATCATATTCTTATTTCGTCACCATACGAAATTATATTTTAATTTTTTATCACCTCCATAAATACCCGAGAGATGAAAAAGGATAATCATCACAACTCATATACGTCCCACTGCGGGGCAAAAACCTCCTCCACAATAGGAGGGAAATTGATCTATTACACTCCGTGGTGACCCACGGGGTTTAATAGATTACGGCAGGTTGGTATAGAATTTTATTTAGAGTTTTCCTTCCCTTGTACAGTTATTATATGAATAGTATATTCCTTGGTCATCCTTTACGACACCCACAGGTGGTGAATTATATTCTTACTCTGTCACCACACAGAAATATATTTGCCTATTATTTAAATTTTTATCCCCTTCATTAATACCCTAGGGATAGAAAAGCATATTATATTCTTAGTTTTATGACAAGGACAAAATTATATATTTATTGCCCGAGGCAATAACGCTTGTTTAATATGTATAAGGTGCATATTACAATGACATTTGAATTTAAATCTCAGTGTAGGTCGCTCATACAGATACATGATGTCATCCGACACGTCAGCCATCGCCACGTAATATTGTAGCTGCGTGATTTGATCTCCGAAGGCAATATTGCTTTTATAGCTTGGAAATATAATTTACATTAAAAATATTCTGCAGTGTCCGTGTGATGACGAAGTAGGAATACAATTCACTACACCCTATCTATCTCCCCTCTATATTTTACCCCTGGGTGTCCGTAAATATCGACTAAGTGACAGTCTCTTGCACAGATGATATATCTTTATATATATATTACTTGTGTATGTCTGTATGTCACCGAACTCCTCCTAAACGGCTGGACCGATGTTGACAAAATTTTTTGTGTCGTGGGTGTCGTACAAGACGACCAAGAGATATATATTAAGATACCATCGATGCAAGTGAAGGAAAACTCGAAATTAAACTCTATGCCAATGCCAGTACGTCTCTTTATCATCATCATCATCTCAGTCTATGTAAGTTTTACTGCTGGGCCCAGGCCTCCTCCATAATGGGAGAGAAATTGCCCACCATTTCACGCCGGTTAAACGTGTTGGAATAGTGTTTTACATCGAGTTTTTCATCTCTTGCATAAATATTATCTGCAAATAATCCCTTAATCGTCTTTTAAGACTCCTACAGGTAAGAGAGGGAGTGGTTAATTGTATTCCTACTCTGTAACCATACGAATAAACACGGAATCACACATTATAAGGAACTAAAGTTACTTTCAAAGACACGTTACATAATTATGTATACTCTTTACATATCAGCGTTAATAATATGTATGACAGGTCCGCTAAATATTATATAAGAATGACATGTAACTTGTCTAAGGTCACTACTGTGAGTCAGGGTTGACCTTATGGTGACAGAGATTCTCTTAAATGTCATTGGTTTTATTTTATCATCGATTTTAAAACGATTCTGTTGTAATATCCATTAAAATGATCTTGTATTCGTCGACTTGGTTATTAAGATTTCTTTTTTGGGACTAATGCGCACATTCAAACCACTGTAACTCTTGTAAACCAGGTTCCACAATGGTCTCCGTATAAGTCGCTGAGGTTAGACCCTCAGAAAGTTCAGGGAAACGCTTTTAATTGTCTTGAAACCCGCAATAAATTTAAATAGAAAAGAAAAACAGGAGTTGGAAAGATTCTACTACCGTTCTATGCAAAGCGGAAGACATGAAGCAAAGTAGGCTAATAAGCCAGTAAATAAGAGCACGTACAACAACGTGAAGTGCAGCAGTATAGCACCGCAGATTTAACATAGCTTAATTGGGTAATCTCCTAAAATTATTGGTAAATTATTATAGATTTTAATTATAAAAGCAGTTTTTTTGATACAGTGTAGCCGAACAACTGGGTGTAATTAGTCTCGTTCAATCCCTATTTTTAATTACAGAATTATGTTTTCCTTTAAATGTGTTAAAATATGTACCGACCTATAGGTTTTTGAGTGGCGACCACGAATCGGACGACGCAGCGTAGGACGACTCCTCCAACTAGGTGGACTGACGACATTTTTAAAGTCACAGGGTACCGTTGGATGCAAGTGGCGCAGGAACTTTCCGAGTGGCATTCTCGTGGGGAGTTCTATGTCCAGCAGTGGACGTCTGTAGGCTGATGGATAGATGAATAATACGTACTGTGTTCTTTAACAAAACAGCCTGCTTGAAAAATATATAGACATGTAATATCAGTATCTTTAATTTTTTTAAAAAGTGATTCATAACTTGCAAGAGAACGAGTATCTCATATTGCTCTTACAGATTTTTTCACAATGAATCTATTAATATTCAAATTCTATTAATATACATACAGCATTTATGCAAGGGACGAAAAACTCGAAATTTGGCTAACCAGCGTGGTATAGTAGGTCAATTTCCCTCTTACAGTGGAGAAGGCCCCAGCCCAATAGTGGGCACAATAATAAATTATTCTACAACGCACTTAATTAGAATTTCATCCAGTCATAACAACTTAGGTCATAACATAATACTATTTACTCAATACTACGCTGTAATACATATCGCTGTTAAATATTACATAAGCGTAAGCAACTATTGACATGTCTGAGGCCAGAGTGAGGCCGACCTCTGAGCGGCCAATTTGTTGTGACCTTTGTTTAAGCATTATATTAAACTAGTATGTATTTCTGAATGAATGAACGAAAATAGAATAATTTAAACCCATTCTTATGGTAGAGGACATTTTCTAAACGGAAATACGAATTTAAAATTGTTTAAATGATTACCGTGTGGTGACGGAGTAAGAATACAATTCGCCACTCTATTTTTTGCCCGTAGATGTCGTAAAAGATGACTAAGGGATTAGAATATGCATACAACAATGCAAGACAAGGAAAACTCAAAATAAAACCCTCTACCAACCCGTCTAACCAGCGTGGTATAGTAGATCAATTGCCCAGCCATTGCGATGGAGGCTCGTGCCCAGCAGTGGGACGTAGATAGCTATGATGATTATGATTTAAAGTAAAGCAATTTTTAAGGATTTTATAGCGTTCGTATTTGATCTTTACTTTTTCTACGTATTGAATACGTTTTAGCGTTTATGGTCATGCAAGGACTATGGTGTTTTACGTTCAAAAAGTGATTCTTATTTCAGAAATTTATATTTACCACTTACATTACTATGTAGTTATAAAAGGTTAACTCCTATTTTTTTATTCAAATAAATAGTCTGTATAAGAATTACATTGTTTTTGGTCAGGAGTTTTGATGTGCAGATCAAATTGTCATGTCACGCTCTTGAATATATTTATTTCTGTAATGTTTTATAGTGTTATTCTTCAATAATATTGCTGGTATTTTATTTTATTTAATTTAATACAGGTAGAGTTTAGTCCGTGTGGTGACGGAATAAGAATACAATTCACCATCTATCTCACCCGTAGATGTCGTAAAAAATGACTAAGAGATACAATATGATATTTGCAAGAGAAGGAAGACTCAAAATAAAACCCTATACCAACACGTCTAACCAGCGTGGTATAGTAGGTCTATTTCCTTCCTATTATGGAGGAGGCTCAACCTCAGCAGTGGGATGTATATAAGCCGACATGACAAAGTTTTGAAGCGTAGAAAATGATATGAAAGTGTTTTACATTAAATTAATGTTCTGAGAAAACTCCCGAAGTAATCATTAATTTGATTTTCATCGCCCAATTAATGGTAACAACTTGACTATTAATAGACTACTCAAAATACTCAATATGAAGAAGAGTTGAATTTAATAATAAGTGAAGAAAATTGTATAAGACTTGGCTGTATGGACTCTGTTACCTTTGCCTGTCCAAACAGACGAATTGACCCAAAAGAAAAAAGAAATTCTTTTTTGTCCCTTTTTCGACCCGGAGGAGCCTGAAGTCAGAAATAATCTGCAATTATTCCACTTATAAAATGGTTTATCTATTAATTACAAATAAATATAATCTGATCTGTACAATGACAGATTACAAATATTTGCAAAGTCCCATATTGAGTATTGCCTTGATTTGTCTTCCTTGTGGGCGTTTAAATGATTCAACGTTTAAATAACCCTGACAATATATTCACTATTGACACACTTGACAGTCACTTCAGCCTATTGCCGTCCACTGCTGGACGTAGGCCTCCCTCATGTTGCGCCACAGAGTGCGGTCCTGTGTTGCCTGCATCCAACGACGCCCAGCAACTTTCACCAGGCTGTCGGCCCACCTACATATATATATATACATAAGGGAAAATAATCCTTGTATTGTGGGAGACTTTACCAGCATACAATTTAACGGACGCAAATTACACTATACTATTTGCGCTGTAGCATGGTGCAGGTGACACATGTCAATACCAGGTGACTAGGGATGTGACGATTCGCAATTAAATTTTTATCACTAATTATACTCGTAGCATAAATAAATGTTGTTCTGTTTATTATTGTCACGAAAATTATATATAGGAAAAAATATATTCACACAAATTATTCAATTAATTTAATAGTTCAAAAATTTTAAAAAGTTTCGTAAACGCATTCAAAACAACTGGTATTTTATATTTTTTCGTGGCATATTTTTATTGATTGGGATCGTGACGTCCGTATTGATAACATAATTGAGACATCTTTAATAATATCCGTCACAGATACGGATGATGAAAGTGACAATTCCGATGTTCCTGACTCTGATATGAGTTTAGAAGAGGATTAAAATTGAATAAAAAATTGAAGTAAATATGTAATAATTGTATACTTTTTAACAATAAAAAATTGAGCGCACAAATTGTTTTTTATATATTTTTTAATCGACAATTCTTCGTAGTAGTACATCCCATCACTAAATACGTCTTTGGTGTTACGTTATACGCATACCACTTTGATTATTTTTTCTTTCAATTTCATTTGATTTGTAGGCTAGAACATTCTAGTTGGGTTTAATTTGGAAGGTATACCTTTATTACTACAGTTATTAGTGATTTAATATATTACCGATGTGGTACAGCTGAATTAATAGATCATAATTATAAATCGCGGCAACTTTCAAGAGTGAAACGAAATACTAAAGTATTTCGTTTCACTCTTGGGATGGGAGGGCTACTACGCTATTTTTGTCAAGTTTTATATTAAAAAATATAATTTGTATTAAACACGAGACTGTGTAATACAATTGGTGATGACGGAGTAAGAATACAATTCACCTCTAACATCTATGCAAGAGAAAAAAAACTTGTAATAAAACCCTTCCAAAAACTTACCACCAGGTCTCACCAGGTATACCTATATTAGATCAATTAGTCCCATTGTGGAGGAAGCCCGAGCCCAACAGTGGGACTTACATAGACTGAGATGATGATAATGAAACACACAAATTTTCAAAATTGGACGTGTAATTACAATAATCTACACTTTTAAAGTACTCGCAGTTCATGAGCTGTATAACTTAGCGTTATCTAAAAAGTAATACTTTCATCTTTTTTTTTTGTGGCTTACGGTCAGCGCACTTCTCACACCACTCCGTCCGGAGCAACAGAGGGCAGTAAGAAAGAAAGAAATTTTATTTTGTAAACCTCACACAATATAGACACCAACGAAAGAAATAAGAACTACTAACTAAAAACAAGGAGTCGAATATGTGAGGCCAAGATATGGTGCCCATCTCAGCTTATGGTACAGCAAATATGATACTACACCGCTGATATTCTGATGGACCCGTACAATCAAGTGGCGGAAGCAACAATATATGCAAAACAAATATATGTAAAAAAAGTTAAAAACAGTAACATTAAATTAAAAATAAAATAAATTAATACTATACTATATCATGTTCTAGTTTGTAAAAAATATCATAATTATCACATAGAATAGCTTAAGCACGCACACCCGTAACCCACCCGTGACACGTCGCCTTCGTTGTTGGACCGACCACCGGAGTAGGGTGACTTGACGTCAGTGGTCGGTCGGACGGAATACCCCTTGAAAAGTACCCTCTCCTCGACCGACGTCCCCCCCTCAGGGAGAACATCTGTTTTTCCTCACGCGGTTGGCCTCTCGGCTGGTGACGGGCTAACTCTCCGGTCCAGTCACCGCAACGTTGATCTGGCTTGACATTGGATTGAACTCATCATTACCCTGGTCTTCTCCCAATGACCTTAGGTAGACTTAATATTTATCTTTCTTAGAACACATTGCAAAAGATTTTGCAATGATAATAAGACTGGTCACCTGTCTTACGTCTTGAAAATGTAATTGCTAAATACGGATTCAGATACAGTTGGCTCAGGTCGATATAAAGATCTTAATCGTCCTTTAAGACACCATGGCATATATGCGCCGAGATTATTTCATTCATTCATTTCGGCTCCACTGCTGGGCTCGAACCGCTTCCATAATAGAAGGGAAATTGACCTTACTATACCATGCTGGTCAGACAGGTTGGTATAGGGCAGTGGTTCTCAAACTTTTTAAATGACGGAACCCTTTTGGGAAGCAAAATACTTGATGGAACCCTACAATAAAACAATTATTTTTATAAGTGTATTCTATATTAATCAGCATAATAAAAGTACAATGTATCAGTTACTAATTATTATTTACTTCACCACATGGTAAGGACAATAATAGAAAACATTAAAAAAGAAAAAATCTAACTAGTGGGAGGTATGAAACTGTTTTTTATTTTTCATCAATTGCTTGATATCAGGTTTGATGGAAGAAAGTTGGAGTCTCATATCAGCTTCGGCGTCCAGTCTATTGCGATATTTTGTTTTCGTGGCTGCGTAGGTAGAGAATCCTGTTTCGCACAAATATGTAGTTGGGAACGGGAGAAGAATATCCAGAGCCATTTGGCCAAGCATTGCATATTCATCTTGGATTCTGCACCAAAAATCATTAAGAGGCGTCGTTTTGAACAATGACTCCATACTTGTGTCTGATGACATTTCTAAAAGAGATTCATATATCTCATTTGACATGTTTTCAGGCTTTTCCAAGTTGGGTAAAAAAGGATTATGAATCCAGGAGTTCACTTTAATTTTTGTATTGTGTTCTTCGGGAAAATACTTTTCAAAAGATGCGCGCATCGAACTGAGATATTGGACCAATTCTTCAAACACATTATCTTCAAACATTTCTGAGTCGTTTTCGCTAACAAACTCACTGAGTAACGTAAAACTTTCTATTTCTTTCTTACCAATGCAAATGATCCAAAAATCTAATTTTCTTTTAAAAGCAGTTATTTTATTATAGGCCTGAAACACTGTTGTCTGTTTACCTTGCAACGATAAATTTAATTCGTTAAGTTTTTGAAAGATATCCGCCATAAAAGACAATCGGAACAACCAAGTTTTATTATACAAACGGTCCTTCAAATTAAAAGAAGTATCTGCTGAAAGAAACATTTGTAACTCGGCTCTAAGTTCAAATAGCCTTGTTAAAGTTTTTCCCCGAGACAGCCATCGCACTTCTGTATGGAGCAGCAGTGTTTTATGTTTGCTGCCATAATCTTCACACAATAATGAGAACAATCGGGATTGTAGTGGTCGTGATTTGATAAAATTAATTATTTTTACCGCTTCATCCATAACTAATTTTAGATTAGACGGCATTTGCTTCATCGCAAGTGCTTGTCTATGCAGAATACAATGACTGGAACTACAATTAGGCGCTTTATTTTTCATTCGTGACACTGCTCCTGCTGTTTTACCTGTCATCGCCTTGGCCCCATCTGTACAAATGTCAATGCAATTGTTCCAACTGAGATTATGTTCTTCAAAAAATATATTTATTTTATTAAAAATTTCTTCCCCGGTAGTGTTTGTAAGCAGCGATGAACACATAAGCATGTCTTCTTCAAAAGAACTTTTATATGGATATCTCACAATAACCAGCAGGATAGCCAAACCAGCGACATCAGTCGACTCGTCCATTTGCAAAGCGAATCGTGTATTTTGTAGACGTGTAACTAGTTCTTGTTTGACGTAGCTTGCCAGATCATGGATTCGTCGTGAAACAGTATCGTTTGATAGCGGAACAGTAGAAAGATGCTTTGCAGATTTTTCATCAAGCATACATTTTGTTATGTCTAATACACATGGTTTTATTAATTTCTCAGCGATAGTGTGCGCTTCACCTGCTTGTGCAATGCGATAGCTAACTAAGTATGATGCCTCCGTGGCCTTTTCGTTGGTAGTTTGTGTTACATGCATCATATTTTTTTGACTTTCTAATAACTGATCTTTTTTGCGAACAAAAAATTCTTTATTCTTGTCTTTAGTCTCGGGGTGTACGGTTTCTAAATGTCGACGCAATTTGGCAGGTGCCATGGAACTATTAGGAAGCAGTTTACTCTACAGAGCATGCAGAGAGGTGAGCCGTTGGAATCAACAAATCCGAAACTGATATAAGATTCATCATACTTCCTTTTTTTCGTCTTTGAAACCGTCGAGCTTGACGTCGTGGCACTCGTGGCATCATCTTCTGGATCGGTGATTGCTAAATTCTCCGCGCGCATTGCTTTTGAACATTCAGCGTCATTAGAAGATGTTGTTGGAACACATTTAACACCTTTAAGCCAACGTTCCATTCTTCTTTATTTATAATGTTACAAGTCAGGATAGTGGGGTTTAAATAATGCACAATCGTTACTGCGTATAAGAGACTAAATTTAGAACCTACAGGGAAGAAATGTATAAAACTGAGACAACAGAATACAGCAGGCAGTAAAACAATGAACACTAGTTTCTCGCTAGCGAGCTTGTAAGTAGGTAGTAACTTATCGCTCCGAACGCTAATCATCAACTGACGACGCCAACGCGCGATCGCCGCTTTTATACTTAGTCCTAGACTCGATCTCAAATATTCTCGAAAATACTCGAGTCGGCACCTTTGATAAACAAAAAGCAAAAATAAAAACAGAAATTTAAAAATAGCGTTGTAAACAATATCGACTTTATCCTTTGAAGTTAGAGACGAAAGTCGCTAGTTGACAACTATAGCGTCTAATTCAGAGGCGGCTTTTATCAAAGAGACTGAGCGCTTACAAGTATACTACCCGCTCGTTTTAAGTTTGCCGCTGGCGATAGGTATGAGTGTATGACGTTCGAAATTTTTTATTTAATTGTAACAATAAAAATTGTGTACGTTAGATATTTGGGTAAAACTATGACACATTATAAGTTTTGTTGTCACGTGGGGGAGGGTACGCGCATTCCACAGACCGGCAAACTTAGAGCGAACGCGTTGTACAAGTATAAAATTGTTGAGACCAAACTTATGAGATATTGTACCAGCTAATGTAACACATGCTTATACAAATACAAATAAATAAATAAATAACATTCATAGCGTTTTGTCTCCGCGCGGCCGCGGAGTCCGCACAGCCGCGGAGCGACCAGAGAGAGGTGTTTTGATTTTTTTATTTCTAAATTCTTGCGGAACCCCGACAGAGGTATCACGGAACCCTAGGGTTCCGCGGAACACACTTAGAGTATAGCTGGTATTTTTTTTTTTTTTTTTTTTTTTATGGGTGGGCTATGGTAAGTGCACGCGCGGTCCAGTCCGTCCGGGGCGATGAAAGGACGGCGCGCGGGCCCATAACCCACCCGTACCCACGTCACCTCGTTGTTGGGCCGACCACCGGAGCAGATGTGACTTGTCGTCAGTGGTCGGCCCGACGGAATACCCTTTCAGGTACCCTCACCTCTCGACATCCTGGGACGTCGGTCGCCATCGCGCGGTTAGCCACACTGCGGGTGACGGACAATTCCCTGGTCCGATCACCCGCGGCCTCGGCTAGGGCGGCATTAGGCGCAGATACTCGCGCCTGCGCCGCCCGAGTCGCCGGCGGCGGAACGTGTCGCCGAATAGGATCTCTACTCGCACACGATCCGCCGCCTCCTTCCGTGAGATAACGGCCTCACAGAAGGCGGCGACCGCGTCCCAGTTCCTGACGCTGACGAGCATCTCCCTGGCGATGGTCGGCAGCGCCAGGTCGGCACCGATAATCGCGACGAGTTCACGGCGCTCCCCCTCCCACGCAGCACACTCCTCGAGCGTGTGCTGCGCCGTGTCCTCGTCGCAACTGCAGTGGTGGCAGGACGGTGTGCTCTCCCTCCTGACAATCTTGTGCAGGTACTTTGCGAAGCATCCGTGCCCCGTCAGCACCTGCACCAGTCGGAAGGAAAGCACCCCGTGCGTCCGCTCCAACCACTCCATCAGCACCGGCCGGAAGGCCTCGACGGTCCTGACACCGTACCGAGAACTCTCCAGCCGGACTGCCCAACGGGCAATGACTCCACGGCGGGCGTCGACCCGCCAGGCGGTGATCTCCTGCAGGGAGACCATACCGCCGCGGGCGCGCGTCTCCGACACCCGCCGATAAATGTCGGCGAGCATCTCCGCCTCCAGGTCCCACGGGGGAGTTCCGGCCAAGAGGCACGCTGCCTCCGTCGACATGGTGCGGTAACCGCGTATGGCCCTGACCGCCATTACCCTCTGTGGTCGCCTCAAGAGGGCTCTCAGCCGGACGGTCAGGGACCCCGCCCACACCGGTGCGCCGTACAGAGCCATTGACCGGATCACCCCCGCGTACAGCTGTCGGCACGTAGCGCTGGGTCCGCCCACATTCGGCATCAGCCGCGAAAGGGCGGACGCCGCGCCGACAAGCCGGGGAACAAGTCGGTGGAGATGCTCCCGGAACCAAAAATGCCCGTCGAGCACCAGGCCCAAGTACTTCATGTGAGCCTGGATGCTGATGGTGACCGACTTCACGATGATCGAAGCGCCGGCGGGAGGCCCGGCGGTACGGAGGCCATGGAACAAAAGGGCCTCCGTCTTTTCCAGGGCTACCCTCAACCCCAGCGCTTCGATCCGCCTGACAATCTCCTCGGTGCCGAGAGTTGCCAGGCGTGCCGCCTCCTCTAGCGTCCCACCCCGGGCTGTGACGAGTGTATCGTCGGCGTAGCAAATTACACCCAGCCCGGGTGGGAGGCTTCCTCTCAACGCCCAGTCGTAGCCGATGTTCCACAGGGTCGGACCCAGAACCGACCCCTGTGGGACACCACACGTCATGGGCGTTCGCACAACGTCCCCTACTCGGTCAACGTAGAGGACGCTGCGCCCCTCCAAGTAGTCTGCCACCAGCCGCCTGAGGTACACGGGCACCCCGTGATACCTCAGCCCCTCCCTGATGCAGCTGAATGGCAGACTGTTGAAGGCGTTGGCGATGTCCAGGGACACCGCCAACAGGACTCCTCCGCCGGTGACGGCCTCCGCTACCACGGCCTTCAGGCGCAGCAGGGCCGCGATCGTCGAACGCCCCCTCCGAAAACCAAACTGGGCGTCCGACAAATCGGGCCCGTCCCCGACGAGGTGCCGCTCGATGCGGGCAGCCAACACCCTCTCCAGCAGCTTGCCCGCATCATCGAGCAGCACGATGGGCCTGTAGGCCGAGGCTGACTCGGGAGACCGTCCCGGCTTCGGCAGGAGAACCAACCTCCCCTCTTTCCAGCACCCAGGGAACTGTCCGGACGACAAACAAGCGTCGAACAGTCCCCTGAAGCGTGGTCCCAGGTGTTCAAGGACGAGGGCCAGCACACGGTTCGGAATACCGTCGGGCCCGGGGGCGGTGGATTTGACTCGCATACGCGCCACCGCCGCCCCCATTTCCGGCTCCGTGATGGGCGGAGCACTTTCATCGTCGGCCTCCCGGTCGCTGTCCGGCGAAGCCATGATCGGGGGCGTGTGCTCCACCCGCCGTGGAAAGAGGTCCTCGACAACTCTGGTGAGGAGGCTGGGCTGGAGAGTCTCGGTGAGGGGGGGGCCCCGCCCGCGGAGCTTGTTTAGCGCCGCGAGGTAGGGGCGACCCCAGGGGTCACGCTCGAGACTATCCAGCATCTCCCGCCGACTAACATCCTTGGCGGTACGGACGGCCAGCCTGAAGGCAGACCGCGCACTGCGGTAAGCCTCGTACAGCTGGCCCTCCCGCTCAGCGTCGCGGTGACGCGCTCGGCTGCGGGTGTAGGCCCTCCGGGCACGTATGCACGCGGCCCGAAGGTCCGCCAATTCTCGGGACCACCAGGGGACCGCACTCTTCGGGGGCAGGCGCCGCACACGGGGCATGGCCGCATCGCAGATCTGCGTTAATGCACAGCGGATGCGGCCAGCCTCGGCATCCACCCCGTCCGCCTGGGGCGGTGAGGACAGCCATGACTGAACGATGGCTGCCTCCGCCAACAGGTCCCGATCCAATCGACCCACAGCCCACCGCGGAAACGCGGGAGCTCCGTCCGCCGTGTGACCCCTGCTGGGCTGCAGGAGGGTCCGGGAGACCTCTATCCGGATGTATCGGTGGTCGGATAGGGTCTCAACCTCCTCCTGGACGCACCAGCTCCTCACACGTGCTGCGACATTAGGGCTAGCGAACGACAAGTCCACTATCGACCCGCCCTGCTGCCGCACGCACGTTTGCACCGAGCCCCTGTTCAGCAAACAGAGGCCCAGTGCCGCCGCCCACTCTTCGACCGCCCGCCCGCGGGCATTCGTCCTGGGGGACCCCCACGCCGTGGACTTGGCGTTGTAGTCCCCCAGAACGAAGACTTGGCGCGGTGCTAGTCGCCGTATCGAGGCCCCCAGGATGGTGAGGAAGGCCCCGAAATCCGTCGCGCTCCTGTTAGGGGAGAAGTAAACACCAAATAGCGTAACCTCTCCCCATCCCGCCGCGACATACCCATCGCCCCTGTCCTTGAGCAACAAAGGCGGGGAATGCCACGACGTGGAGACGACGATTGCCACAGAGCCGTCACTGCTGCCCAGCCAATTGGGCCGGTCAGGCACCACGTACGGCTCCGCGGCTACGGCTGCACCGATCAACCACTCCGCCATGGCTTGCAGGAAAACGTCCTGTGCCTCGGCGGCGTGGTTGAGGTTGGCCTGCAGGAGGTGGTAGGATTCGGTCGCCATTAGTGGGCCGTATCCATCACCTCCTCCACGCTGGCGGGCGTTCGGGTCGCGCTAAGGACCGGAGCGGCCGGGGTCGTCGGGCCGCTCCGCCCCTTTGGGGCCGAAGCCGGGGGTCTGCAATCCTTGCCCCCCATGCGGTGTGTCGCGGGCCTATTGCCAGCCGCACATGCGGGGCAGTGGGGGGTGGCGGCGCAGGATGCCGCCTTATGCCCGGGTTGACCGCAGCGGAAACAAAGGTCGCTGCAGTCAAAGCAGTTAGTGCATGTCGGCCGAGTGTGTCCGACCGCCATGCACTTGTAGCACCTCGCAGGCCGGGACTCCAGCACGGTCACCCGCGCCGAGCTCCAGCCCACGAGGAGCCTGCCTGAGTCGGCCAGTTTCTTGGCCGACTCCACCGGGCACCGCAGCCAGGCGGCACCGACACCGCCCGGACCAGGGCGGATGGCGCCAATTCGGACGGTGTCCGAGGCACATCCGGTTCTAGCCACGATAGCCTCCCGGACGTCCTCCACCGTCACGGAATCGTCCAGACCCGTAATGCGCATTTCGGCGCACTTTACGGGCCTGGCGATTCGGACGCCACCCTCCTCCTCGAACAGACCCCGCAACTTCGTGGCCAAACTGTCGGCCGCCTTGGCGCCCTCGGCCCCAGAGAACTCCAGGATCCGAGCCCCTGTCTGGGCCTTGCGGGTCCTAGCTTCGACGCCTCCAATGTCAGAGACGTCTAACTCCCGCCGGGCGCGACTCAGGACGGCCTCGTAGCTTAGGCCCCTCTCAGCCGCCTCAGGCAGCACAGTAATAACAACTGCGGCTGATTTTGGCGGCCGGAGCCCCTTGCGCGACCTCTTGCCTCTCTTCTTTTTTCCGGCTCCCGCCTGGGGAGCAGCAGCTTCCGCGGCGTTTTTGGCTGCCGCCCTCCTTTTCTGACCGCGAGCCTTCCTGCTCCGCTCAGCCACCTGCCAACCCTGTTCCAGCATGGCAGCAGCGCTGAGCGCAGCGGGCGCGGTCACGGGCCCGCTAGCCGGTGCTTGCGGTATCGTTGCGGGCACCGACTGCGGTATGGCGGGAGCTGGCGCCACCCTCGCCTTTTTTGTTGTGGCGGGACCCTTAGGCCCAGCCACGGCCGCCGCAAAGCTGGCCACGCGGCCACCCTGGCATGGTAACGGGGTGGGACTCGATGCTACCGTCGCCCGCGCTGCCCTCGCCCTGTCCGCAGCGAGTGGCGGCCGGAGAGGTGCCTCAGGAGGGAGTCTCGCCTCCACGGCCTCAATGCGCGCCTCGACCATCCGACCAACTCTGGTGAAAATGGCGCGCATCGCCTCATCCGACACGCCGTCTACTACGGGAAGTGGCACCTCTGCAGCCGGGACAGGGGTACGTCCCGTGGCGCGAGTCGACGGAGCAGGGGGGGTGGCAGCGACAGCCCTCGTCGCCGGCGTCGGTGGCAGGGTTGGCTTCGGTGGCCCTGCATTCGGCGCGGCGGGCGTCAGCCGCGCGACTTGGGCCCGTAGGTCAGCCATTTCTTTGGCCAACCTGCGGTTCTCCTTTTTCACCGCCGCCAGCTCCGTCTCCAGCTTCTTATTGTGCTCCTGCAGACCTGATACCTCGCCACTGAGGCGGGCATTTTCAGCCTGCAGGGCCGCCACTCCTGTGGTTGGAGGATCCCCCACTATCCTTGCAGCCTGGCTTACCGGAGACGGAGCCCCAGTCCTCGCCGCCACCACAGCCCCACGCCCTCTGCGACCCCTGTGTGAGGTTGCCACTTTGGGAGGAGGCATGATGTCTCCACTCCCTTCCGAGTCAGATGCAGTGCTGCCACCCTTGTGCAGGGGGGGGGTTCCGCACCTGTGGGGGGAGGGCCTCCTCCCTCACTGTCAGGGCCGCCGCCAGGGATGACGCCGCAGAACACGACGCAGGCCCCCCGGCGGCCTGAGCGGCTGGACTCTCCATCACATCAGAAGGCCCTGCGGCACTGCCGCCCTCGTCCATTGACTGCTCTGCAGTCCCATCGGTCTCCGCCGTCGCGTTGCTGTCAGCGTCAGATACGCTACCATCGCTGGGCGGAACATCGGCAGCCCCCCGTGCCCTCTGCTCCGCCCGTCGCAGTTTCGCAGCGCGTCGCCTGGCGCGCTCCGTTGCGGGGGTGGGTTTCCCCCCCCCTCTTCTTCTTTCGAGCCTCAATTTTCGCTGGGCCCTCGGCTGATTTGGATGCCTCCAGTGCGGAACTGCAGTCCGACGAAGCATCTCTCCCGTCTGTGCCAGAGTTGCAGTAGCCTGGCAAGGCTTTAGCGTGGGAACTAGGCTCCCCGTTAGTGGTGGTTTTGGGCATCTCACCCCTCCTATCTGCATCTTTATTGTACAAGAAATCCATAAGGTTCCCACGAGTATGGGAGAAATAACGGTCCACCCGGGCAGAGATCCCGATACCCGGGTAAGCGTACATTTGTATCCCAACACAGGGGGTCCGCAGGTACCCTGGCTGGGGGCGCGCTAACGACTGAACAACCCATCAGCCATGCATCCTCTCGCCGCGCGCCAGAACTTAGGATTCTGGGTGATTGTTTTATAGAGGTTTTCTTCCTCGCGGTCCAGGCGGTTAAGCCAAGACCCTCGCTCCTGAATCTAGGCCTCAAGACAAATGTCCCGAAGCAAGAATCAGGTCTACGATTTGTCGCGGTTGGCAAATGCCTGCCCAGTCCTCAAATGAATGAGTGACTGGACCCGTCGAATTTTCGCATCCAATACCCTCTACAATTAGAGGGCATGGAGCGAATTTGGGGCATCCCACAAACTGGGCCCCCCCTCGGGCCAGATATTTGCCACGAGCGACAATTCCAGAGAGCAGTCCAAGAAATTGTCGCTCGTGCCCAGGGTACACCACGCGGAGGTTTCTGGCGTAGTACCCCGGAGTATAGCTGGTATAGGGTTTTATTTCAACGTTTGTCTTCTCTACCTTTTTTTACGACATCCACGGGTAAGAGAGGGAGTAGTGAATTATATTCTTACTCCATCTTCACACGGAAAGATTATTTGATGATGGCGATTTATTATTTTTAAATTTCATTAAGTCAGCACTAGATTTTACTCGCGATTTTGTCCTCGTAAATAAATGATGTCGCTGTATTATTTTCACTGTTTGTGTGGTGGGGTAAAATATAAATTTTCTAGCCCTATTTTACACCCTCGGGTAGAAATATATCTTCTGAAGGGTTGATTTTTAAGAATATTCCTTTTTATTCAATCTCTGTTATATATTTGTAATATTTTTAATTTAATAAGAAATAAATCTATGCTTAGCATGTGCTGCTTCTTCTTAAAGAAAGAGCGCTGGTCTTCTGCAAATATCTACCAACACCAATGCATTATTAGTTCCTATGATCGACACTTTCCAACCCTCTTTGTCTTTCTCTTCTGTGGCGCAGACAAAGTTTCGCAGTTTAGCTGTACCTAATATATAAAATCTTATTTTGATTCATGTTAGTTTTTATCAATCGCCGTGACTGTAATACGGCCAAGATTTTATCATTCTACTCTATTATCTGATTCATCAAACAGCCATTCACGGAACAACCTCGCCGAACACCTACAATAACTTAACCACAACTTTTTACCATCAAGGTCGGCCGACCATTTTCGCATATGCATGGAAAGCAAAGTCTATCTGTATACAAAAAAACTGGAATAATTACCTTGTTGCTTTGTTAATAGAGTTGATTTTTAAATGAGAGATACTAGTAATAATGATAAAAATAGCTTAGTATGTAAGAAATGGTTTCACACTTGCAAGACACCATTGTCTGTATGGGAAAATTGTGAAATGGTACTGTAAAAAGTATGTCTACCTAAGTAATACATAATATCGTAAGTATATATGTAGCGTATAAATATACTAGATGTAATCTATACCAATAAATAAAATTGGAGTGTCTGTTTGTAATGTCAAAATAATAGGCTTTTTTCATGCTCACACGGTTATTTGCACGACACCTATGCCTAAAATGCAGCTTAAAAAATTTTTGTCTGTCTGTCTGTTTGTTCCGGGTAATCTTCAAAACGGCTGGACCGATTTCAAAAATTCTTTCACCAACGGAAAGTTATAATATCAGGGCGTAAACTAGGCTATATTTTATCCTGGTATTCCTACGGGAACGGGAACTACGCGGGTAAAACGACTATAACCTATAACCGAAGCGAAGCGAGGGCGGGTTGCTAGTATTATATAATATACTAGCAACCCGCCCTTGCTTTGCTTCAGTTTTAGTCGTTTTATCCGCGTAGTTCCCGTTTCCGTGGGAATATCAGGATAAAATCTAGACTATGTTACTTCCTGATATTATAGCTTTCCATTGGTTTTTTTTTTTTTTTTTTTGGGTGGGCTATGGTAAGCGCACGCGCGGTCCAGTCCGTCCGGGGCGATGAAAAGACAGCGCGCGGGCCCATAACCCACCCGTACCCACGTCACCTCGTTGTTGGGCCGACCACCGGAGCAGATGTGACTTGTCGTCAGTGGTCGGCCCAACGGAATACCCTTTCGGGTAACCTCACCTCTCGACGTCCTAGCTTTCCATTGGTGAAAGAATTTTTGAAATCGGTCCAGCCGTTTTGAAGATTACCCAGAACAAACAGTCAGACAGACAGACAAAAAAAAAAAAATATATAAAGCTATTTTTAGGCATGCGTATAGTGCAAATAACCGTGTGAGCATGAAAAAAGCTTATTATTTTTATTTTTATTTTGACATTACAAACAGACACTCCAATTTTATTTATTGGTATAGATAACTAGCAACCCGCCCTTCGGGTTCAGTCGCCTTGCTCGCGTATTTCCTGTTCCCGTGGGAATACCAGGATAATATAATTTTAGTTTAGATTGCTATCTACGATTTATTTTTGAAAAAAAAAATAGGATTTTTTTCTAGAGACAAGAATTTTTAATATTTTTCTGTATTATGTCGGCATTATATATTCTATTCACTGCACCACCACCCCCAAACCCCCTCCCCCCGTCCCTCCTGTAGGTGTCGTAAAAGACGACTTAAGCCTATAATAAGCATATTACATATATACTTATTCTAAAGCAGATAAACTTGATATAAAACCCTACACCAATACGCCTGCCCAGCGTGGTCATAGTAAGACAATTTCTCTCCCAGCTTATAGACGTCCCACTACTGGGCTCGAACCTCTTCCATAATGGGAAAGGAATTGATCCATTATACTACGCTATCAGGCGAATTGGCATGGGTTTAATTTAGTGTTTTCCTTCGCTTTCATAGATATTATGTGCATATTATATCCCTTAGTCATCTTTTACGACATCCACGGGCAAGAGAGGGGGTGGTGAATTGTATTCTTACTCCGTCACCACACGGATAATATATCTGAAATGGTATTTAGTTAATGAAATATTAAAGCATAAAATTCTACGTCGAGATAATTCTAAGCAAACCACATTTCTACTAGAATCTAGTTTATATTTTATAATCGTATTCCTGAGAAAAATATGAAGACATCTTTGTGGTATTTGCGAAGCTTGCGTCATGTGAAACAGGTTTTTCCAATCGTATTTCACAAGAATACTTTATATAAATAATTTATGAGGCTCTTTGGATGTAGAAGGATAAATATTAAACTGCAGATTGTTATGCGAGAGACATTATTTTGTATTTTCTTTCACATTTATCAAAAATATAATTTACTACTCCTTATCTTAGCCGTGAATGTTTTAGAAGACGACTAAAGGATACAATCGTCTGCACAGATGGCGATGTGGTTCAGATACCCACCTACTATGCCAGAGTCGGGGTTTTGAATCTTCGGGGCAACGCCCTGTGTCATCCACAAATTGTTGTTCTGAGTCTGGATGTAATTTGTGTCCGTTAATTTTATGTTTGTAAAGTCCCCCGCAATACAAGACTTATTTCCTTAGTGCAGAAATAAAAGAATAATATGTTTATAACCTATGTGCAAGAGATCAATCCTATACCAAACTTTTTGACCAGTGTGGTATAGTAGATTAATATCTAATGATATCTGACGTTTACGTGAGTAATTACACTTTACTAATGAAACTTTTTTGTGGATTTTCCCTCTTTTTTATTGAATTTTTAATTGCCCCACGTTTCGAAAACTTTTCAGCAATCATGGTCACAGACTATTTATACTATAAATATATATGTTTGTATATTTCTATTATATTATAATGTATTTATATATGTTTGTATATTTCTACCCGCTACAGAATTAATTATTAAATTTTGATCCACATTTTGATAGAAATTGTTGCCAGTACAGCAAGAAAATGATTCTATTTGAAAAACAAAATGCTTTTGTTTTTTTTTCGAGCTCAACAGTGGGACGTATATGAACTAACAAGGAGACCCTCAGACGTGTGGGTCGGGGATTTCTATGATTTTTGGTGGGGAGGTAGAGGGGGCCCGAGGGTATCACAACTATCAGATATTAGGGTCAACTGGGCCCTCGTTAAAAAGATTTTAAGAGTCAAAGTTGGATGGGTAACTTACTCGTATGTACTAGAGAAATTCGCACTTGAATCGCCAGCTAGTGGTAGCCTCGTGGTAACGTGCTCGCCCGCGGAATCTATGGTCTCGGGTTCGAGACCCGACGACTTGCTTTTTTTTAAAATTATCACAATATTGTGTAAAATTAGTTTCTTTTTTTATAATGCCCGACCCACACGTCTGAGGGTCTCCTTATAAGATAATTATTATCTTAAGATGTTAAGAAAGGTCCTTTTTTGTAATTATTTAACTATTTCATTATAGCCATGTGGCATGGAGTTAAATACAAATAGAATGACAAAATGCTTGCAATATTTTATATTAGCATAATCATCATCATCACAGCCCACATACGTCCCACTGTTGGGCTCGGGCCTCCTCCACAATGGAAGGGAATTTGATCTACTATATCATGTTCAGACATGTTGATATAGGGTTTCATTTATGTTGTTGTTATGTGCATATTATATCCCATAGTTGTCTTTTACGACATCCACGGACAAGAGTGGTGAATTATATTCTTTCTCCGTCACCACATGGAATTAGCATAATAATACCCAAGAAAATTATACATTCAACCGCCATTTTAACTTTAAACAAACGTAACAGTATTAAAAGAAAGAAACAAAAGTAACGGTAGACAAAATAAGATTGAAAAATATACCATAAGGGAGCTTATAAAGAGATCGGAGTTGGCCGGCCGAAACACCACGAATGACGTAACTCGCTCAACCTTGTGCAAGCACTGCCCTGACTGGTACAGTTGTAAACTAAAGTGATAACAGGGAACTTGGCTCAAAAATAAAATATTGACCGCGTTCGCAACGCCAGGCAATTAAAAATCAAATACAAACGCGATAAAATCCGGCAAATTGTTTTATTTACTATTTTTTCATTACAAACTTCAATTTTATTTATTTGTATAGATATAGAGGGCGATATCACTTTAGTTAACAACTGTACTAACGTATCTCAGACCGGCGCGGGCGCAGCTTTCCGATACACAGTGTCATTAAAGTCGACATTAGTTTGCGTTGCGTGCTACAAATTATTGTTGTAATATTAGTTTAATTTTAATATATTTTTTTTTGCTTCTATGCGTACAAATGTCGTAATAATTCATGTTCAATTGCAGGTGGCGTGTTTTAAAAGGGGATAATAACTCTGTTCTAAGTTATGGGCCCCTGCGTATAGATAAAAAAAATAGTGATGGAATAAGGATACAATTCACCCCCATCTAGTCCGTGGGTATCATAAAATGCGACTAAGGGATATAATATGCAAGAGAAGGAAAACTCGAAAAAAAATCTCAATTTCAACCCGTCTGACTAGCGTTGTATAGTAGGTCAAATTTTCTTGCTATTACGGTGATTGGATTTCAACAGTGGGGTATAAGAGCTAAGATGCTGAGTGTAATTGTATATATACAATATGTGTTGACGCTCATGGCCTTTTCCCAGATGCTCTTCGAAAAAGAATATAATATTTTTTTCAAAATATATTACCGAAAATTAAATGCGTGTAGTGAGAGAGTTTTCCGTGTGGTGACGGAGTAAGAATATTATTCACCACTCCCTATCTTGCCTGTGGATGTCGTAAAAGACGACTAAGGGATATAATATGCACGCAACATCTATGCAAGAGAAGGAGAACTCGAAATAAAACCCTATACCAACATATCTGATCATCATGGTATAGTAGGTCAAATTCCCTCGCATTGTGGAGGGGGTCCGAGCTCAACAGTGGGACTTATGTGGGCTGCAATGATGATGATGACGAGTGAGAGAGTAAGAATAAAATTCCATACCCCCTATCTTGCTTGTGGATGTGGTGAAAAAAAGAATGTGTGTGCATAATAACCTACGCACATAAGAAGTTATATTCATTTGGCGTAAAAAGATAAAAATCTTTCTAAAAATTTTATCCTTCGCGTTATCTTACGTTTGTAGAAAAAACGACACTAATAATAGAAAAATCGGCCAAGTGCGAGTCGAACTCACGCACGAAGGGTTCCGTACCATTGACTAGATAAACAAGTGCCTCCCTATTGCCATTATCGATATTGAGCAAACAATCAAGTTTGTTGTATGGAGCCCCCCTTAAATATTTATTTTATTTTTAGTATTTATTGTTATAGCGGCAATAGAAATACATCATCTGTGAAAATTTCAACTGTCTAGCTATCACCGTTCTTGAGATGCAGCCTGGTGAGAGACGGACGGACAGCGAAGTCTCAGTAATAGGATCCCGTTTTTACCCTTTGGTACGGAACCCTAAAAAGTTATTTAATATATTGAAAGTTTTATTATAACGCATTATCTAGTTGATATTTGTAAGGGTGGGTGCGCGTAAAAAAGGTTAACTTTTTTTTGGGGGTGGGTTACGGTTGGCGCACTTCTCGCACCACTCCGTCCGGGGCGACAGAGCGGCGTAAGCACGCACACCCGTAACCCACCCGTATAGCAAGTCGCCTTTGTCGTTAGATCGACCACCGGTGCAGAATTCCTTGACTTCAGTGGTCAACCCGACGGTATAACTAGGGAGTACCCTCTCCCGTCGACGTCCCCTACCGGGATGCCGAACGCAGTCGCGAGGCTAACCTCTCCGCCCGAAATAAATCCCCGGTCCGGTCACCCGAAAAGGTTGACTAGCTAACTTCAAAGTGTTGGTTTGACGTAACGATGTGCGCGCGCATCCTCACGAAGTACGCATGTCAGAAGTGAAACTTCTTTAGTTCCATGTGCTTTTTATCAGAATAAAAAAAAATAACAAAAAAATACAAATAATTAAAAAACATCTCTCGATCTTTCTCACTGGTTCGCTCCCTACTCTCGCCCCATAGCTGTGCTTCGTGCTATGTTCGCCCTTTCTCACTCTCTCTCAATCGGTCTCAATCGCTCTCTCCCTCTTCTTCGACAAAAACGCTGCACATCTTCGTGACCCTAAATTGCGTTTCATCCGTAAGAAATTTACCCTCATGCGTCCAAAGAAGTTTCATTTCAAAAATTTACTCTCCTCATTTTTACGCGCCAAAAGAAGTATAGCTTCAAAATGTGTTGACCTGCGTGGGATTAGAACCCGCGACACTGACACTGACTGTAGGTATCTTAACCACTACGCCATCGATGCAGTTTGAATATAGTTGTCACGTTTAAAATACTTCATGGCTATTGTAGAACGGTTTAACAATATAGATAAAAACACAAACTCACGTAGGCATTCATTCTAAGAATTATTTGCAGTAAAGGATTACAACTTAGATAAACTACTATGTTAATAATATTCTAACTTTATTTTAAGCTAGTAACTAGGGATGTCAAAAAATAATCGATTATTTTTTTGTAATAATCGATTTTTAATAATCGATTATCTAAATAATAAAAATCGATTTAATATAAATCGATATTTATTTTGGAAATATTTATAACTGTTATGACTGGCCACCTGCTTGATGTCAACGAATTAGGAATGTAATTATTAATCAGACAGCGACAGATGGAATGGTCCACGTCTAAGTAAAGCAAGTCGTCTTTTACGACACCCAAGAACAATGCAAGGGTTGGTAGAATTGTTTACAATATCAAGATTTAATTTCTTTTACACGGAACCCTATTCTATTTATGAGATTAAAGTAAGATTTAGTACCTATTAAAACTTGGCCGTGAAATTCTCATCAAAATTGATTTTAAACCTTATTGTGACCTTAAAAAATCTAAAGAAACACGCGTTATTATCAGTAAGTTATCATATATATATATACATACTTTTAAGTAATTATACGGCCTCCATTTTAAAATAACCAACTAAATTGCACCAACTTTTGCAACTAAGAAAACTTAATGTGATAATTAAAACTAGAACAAGAACGCATTAAGAACACAATGACTGCAATCTTTACAAAAATATAATGTCGTTTGCAACAAAATAACAGCTGTATTGCGTAATATGAGTTTTGAAATCAATTGTTTATCATAATATAAATATTTTGAGGTATATTTTTTTTAATATATTTCGGTCAAACATTTTTATAACTCCCCCTAAAAATCAGCATTCTATCTGCCTAGAAACTGTGCAAAATCTATTATTTTCAATTATAAAAAAATATGTATGTTTGCAGCATGCTGTCGGAGTTCACCACCCTCTCTCACAATCATGGGTGTCGTAAAAGACGACTAAGGGATTTATATTTAAATAAGAAAAACTCGAAATGAAACTCTATACCAACACGACTCCGCCCTAGCCGAGGCCGCGGGTGTTCGGACCGGGGAATTGTCCGTCACCCGCAGAGAGGCTGACCGCGCGACGGCGACCGACGTTCCAGGACGTCGAGAGGTGAGGTTACCCGAAAGGGTATTCCGTCAGGCCGACCATTGACGACAAGTCACATCTGCTCCGGTGGTCGGCCCAACAACGAGGTGACGTGGGTACGGGTGGGTTATGTTCCCGCGCGCCATCCTTTCATCGCCCCGGATGGACTGGACCGCGCGTGCGTTTACCATAGACCACCGAAAAAAAAAAATTCACTGATAATGATGATGATGGTGGATTAAAAATACAATTCACCACTCCCTTTTTTGGTGGGTCTTGGGACCCGCAACAAATTTAATTGGTAAAATTAACAAGGAGTTAAAAAAAGAATGCTTCCACTTTCCTCCTATGCAATACAGGAGACAAAGGCTAAACAGGAGTGTACAGCTACTATAAGGGCAGCAGTGTACCGTTGTAGCACAAGGGATACGGCAGGGCTTAATGCGGCCTATATGTGAGGCTTAAGATTGATTTTAATAATAGGTATGGCTGAAATACCTGAACGCAAGAAAATTTTCTCAAGTTTCATATAGATTTCTGGATGGATGTATTAAAAGATTAAGAGATTATAATATACAGCTAACACCTATTCAAGAGATAGAAAACTCGAAATAAAATCGTATACCAACACGTCTGACCAGTTTGCTGTATTAGATCAATTTCCCTCCCATTGAGCAGAAGACCCCAATCAAATCAATTTAATTATTAAAAATCTATTGTATATCATCATCATCATCCTGCTCTTATCCCAATTACTTGGGGTCGACGCAATATGTCATCTGTTTTGACATATTGCAAAAAGTTTCGGCATTGACTTTTATGACCGGCCGCCTGCCTGACGTCAACCCTCCTTGGGAATGTAATCGTTGACCCAAATGGTACAAGATGGAGTTGGTCCGGGTCAATCTAGGGCTCTTAGTCGTCTTTTACGACACCCACGAGCAAAGCAAGGGTTGGTAGTATTCGAAGCCGCTACCACACAGCAAAAATCTATTGTATATAAGACCGTAATATCATTAAAGATGACATTTACCCAGATTATATGTAACTAATTAAAGTTCTAACGCTTTTAAAGATAAACTGCATTTAACGAGTCGTAACAGTACCCGTATAGGCTTGAGTATGTCAACATAGATTATGTAAAATGACGTAACGTAGATAACTCACGAGCTATTACGAAATAACAAACATAACATATATATTGTATCTATCGATTTTATTATCGAAAAAATCTATAAATTGGATTCATTTCAGCCCAAATTCCACTATTAGAGCGGTTCCGCATTACGTCCGATCCGAACCCGTGAAAATATGGATCTAAAAAACTCGGACCGAATTCGGATATTGCTTACGCATTAGTCCGAATAAATATACTAGTCTGAACAACACTGGATGGATGCCTGCCGCTTCACGTCACCCAGCCGCATACCCTGCCCGCCCCGCTGCCTCTCTGCTCGTACACAGCTCGGCTTTAACTCGGACGCAGAGCGCGAGCGTTCATACAAATAATTCTATGGCTACTTCGGTCCGTGACAAATCTTCTCTGTGGGCTAACATACGTTCCACTGTTGGGCTCAGGCCTCCTTCACAATGGGAGGGAATTTGACTTACCATGCTAGTCAGACATGTTGGTATAGGGTTTCATTTTGAGTTTTTCTTCTCTTGGACAGATGTTATGTGCATATTATATCCCTTAGTCGTCTTTTACGACATCCACGGGCAAGATAGGGAGTGGTGAATTGTATTCTTACTCCGCTATTAAACGAATAATTAATGAAATACACCTTGTTAAATCATTTTAACAGTTACATAGCCCAAGTAACGAGCGCGACCTTATGTTGGATAGTTTGCAAGTCACGTCTGGACTTACGATATGGACCTTGTAGCAACGCAAGAAAATTTCCATGCATTCAAACATTTCTGCCATAACTACAATTAGAATCAACCTTAATTTTCTTTCGTATCCATGGTACAGTACTACTGCGTTTAACTTAGCTATACATACGATGACAGATCGACTCACTTTCAGGTATATGTCCCGTTATTCTCAACGCTGTAACACAAATATTTCTATTTTACAAACAGTCTTGTCTTTTTTTTGTTAGTAGTTCATATTTTTACTTATTTTCTGTGAAAGTCCCGTTCTAACACAAAAAAAAAATGATCACGCAATAAAAACGTTCCGTATTGACGTAAAAAATAACATAAACCAATCATAAGGACTGCCGCCAGTAGTGAAAACTTAAAATTATTATTATTTTTTTTTTATTTTTGGATATTTTTTTTTTTTTTTTATTGTAAACGGTGGCAAACGAGCAAACAGTACACCTGATGGTAAGTGTTGCTGCCGCTCATGGACCTTTACAAGGTCGTTGCCTACCGCGAAGAAAGCGAAGGGAGTGTGAATGCGTGCATTGAGGCTCGGTGATACCAAGGGCACCACCAAAACCCTCCACACGCAATCACCCTCAGAAAGTTGGGCTTCTGGCTCTCTCGCTCACCGAACGAAGCGCAGTAACAAATTGCTACTACTCAGACGTCGATCTTCTGCGAGAGCATGGTACTGCCCCGGACGGACCGGCCCGCGGCTGTAGACAGATAACTGTCGACAGTGTGGTCCTACCACTCCTATTGTTATATCTTGTTATATCTTAAATTTAAGTTAATTGTTATATCTTAAATTTAAGTTAATTGTTATATCTTAAATTTAAATTTGTATTTTTTTATATTTACCTGTTTTTGTCATCTGTCGATCACAGATATAGTGACATTGACATATCTACAGATATAGTGTTATCGTTAACACGTCACGTGACCATGTCGGTGACGACTTACTTGAATTTACTACCCATACAAACTTGCCTATAGAAATTCCCACTTCAAAATTATAGGTATATGTTCTATCGCCTCAGCTCTTAAACATCCTACTGCTGGGCTCGGGCCTCCTCCCCAATAGGAGGGGAATTTAGCTACTATACTATGCTGGTTATCGGCAAACTTGAAATGAAAACCTATACCAACATATCTGACCAGCATGGTATAGTAGGTCAAATTCCCTCCCATTGGAGGCCCGAGCCCAGCAGTGGGACGTACGTGCATTGCGATGATGAAGATGAGAGCGATTGCGATGACGAGATGATATGCTGGTTAGATATGTTGGTAGTGTTTTATTTCGAGTTGTCCTCTTCTTGCATAATTGTTCTGTGCATATTATATCCCTTAGACTTCTTTTACAATATGTAGGGGTCAGATAGGGAGTAGTGAATTGTATTCTTACTCCGTCACACGGAAATATGAGCTTCACATATTCTTATTTATTTAAAACTAGCAACCCGCCCTCACTTCGCTTCGGTTATAGGTTATAGTCGTTTTACCCGCGTAGTGCCCGTTCCCGTAGGAATACCGGGATAAAATATAGCCTAGTTTACGCCCTGATATTATAGCTTTCCATTGGTGAAAGAATTTTTGAAATCGGTCCAGCCGTTTTGAAGATTACCCGGCACAAACAGACAGACAGACACAAAAAATTTTTAATTGCTATTTTAGGCATAGGTGTCGTGCAAATAATCGTGTGAGCATGAAAAAAGCCTATTATTTTGACATTACAAACAGACACTCCAATTTTATTTATTGGTATAGACTTACCAAATATTTCAGTTTAATTTTCTAAAAACCTTTTTTTCGAGTCTACAATACAGACAGTTTGATAGACGGGTAGATAGATGTAAAACGTAATTACATCCGATCCTCCCAAGACTGCTTCAAAAAACAAATGTATCTAAAATGTTACATTTTGCTTATATGCAACAGAACAGAAGCCATTAGAATGAATTTGTAAGTAGGCCTTAAACCTTGAATGTTATCTATTGATTTTAAATATTTAAGTATCACGTTTAACTGTATTGTAACGATGATTTCTGATGTTTACACGAGTATTACGTAAACTAATTTTACGCATTTTATGGCGATACTGGACTGACAAGTTCCGCCCGTGACCATGAACTAGCGATGTTATGGATATAAGGTTTCGGATCTGGATACGGATACAGATATAAGGATAATATTATATCGGTTACGGATATGTAATTATTATCCGACAGTTTCGGATAGTTTCGGTTAGAAATATTGATTACTAGCAACCCGCCTTCGCTTCGGTTTCAGTTCGCGTAGTTATCGTTCCCGTGGGAATATCGAGATAAAATATAGCCTATGTTACTCCCTATATTATAGCTTTTTTTTGGTGACAGAATTTTTGAAATCGGTTTAGTAGTTTAAGCGTGAAAGCGTAACAAACAAACAAACTTACTTTCGCATTTATGATATTAGTAAAGATTTAAGTAATTGTAAAAACTAATTGTGTTGATCATTGTATTATTTCCCTTTAGTGAAGCTTATATTTAGGCAGTTAGGTCGGCTGGTAGATAGAAAACCTGTTATAGCCTGGCTCATACAGACACCGAACCTATCTGAAAATTTCCTAAACTTTTGTATCGGTTTAGTTTATATTTTCATTTAGGACATCCGATAATTTCGGTTACGGTTACGAAGTTCCATAACATCCTTACCATTAACGCCGAAAAGTGTTCTATCAGATTAAATCAGATATTATATACAAATAGATAATGAATATATTATGTTTTGGGCTATATTTAGTATGGTGACGACGCAAGGGTGTCGCGAACCCATAACCCACTGTTTACCCTCCCTTTCGACATTGGGCCGGCCACTAGTACCGAATCCTTGGCGGCCGTGGCCAGCCCGGTGGGGTAACGAGCATGCCAAATTTAAATCCTCAAAATATCCATAGTTCTAACTACACAAATCACTATAGTAATCTTACCAAAATCAAATAAAGGTGATAGTAATATCATGCCGAACTGACCACGGAATTCAGGATAATAATGGTCAGTCGAACGGTGATAGGAAGGTAATAGGGTAGGATATTAAACCATTCTTAAGAATCCATCCATCCATCAACCTATAAACGTCCACTGTAAGACATAGGCCTCCCCACGAGAATGCCACTCGGAACAATCTTGTACCACTTTCATCCAACGGTTCCCTGTGACTTTCAAGATGTCGTCATCCACCTAGTAAGGGGTCGTCCAACGCTGCGTCGTCCGATTCGTGGTCATCACTCAAAAACCTTTCATCACCAATGGCTGTCGGTTCGACGAGCGATGTGGCCTACCCATCTCAAGGTGCTAAGTAAGAATAGTTTAGATTAAAAATTGGACCCAGTAGGTTGCCCTGCGTACGATTTAATGGAATTTTATATATGTATATATTTTTTTTTTAATATTTGTACAGTTAAGGGGCTGTTAGTTAGTTAATATAAAAATATCATTCTTAAAATACACACGGACGTAAAATTCATGACATTACAACAATAATATGTAATTGGTTTCCTAAAAGACTCGACAATTTTATAAACAATGGTTATACATAATAATTACCGAGTTTTTGCGCCTTATTAGATTACATACGATGGATTCGAACCCGGAACATGTCAAGGTTGGCTGAGCGTGACATCTCTGTATATAATGTCCATAGCACGGAGGTCGATGTTGTATTTAGATAATATATGACTGGAAATAATAATAAACAGTATTAGAAGATAGACTTTGTAGGAGGACAGGGGATTGACTCAAATATTTTTGTGTGTATTTAGCTATTAGCCGCAGATAACTCTAAACTTTCACTCCGTTACTGCACGGAACCACGTGTCACATGAATTGTTTTAAAAAAATACTAAACCAGGAATCTCTTCGCGTAATCCAAAGATTATCAAGAAATTTTAGCAAGTATGTATATACGTCCCACTGCTGGGCTCGAACCTCCTGCACAATAGAAGTTGACCTACACATCCACATTAGTAAGAAATATTGGTATAAGGATTTATTTCAAGTTTTTCATCTCTGGCATAAATGTTATATGCACATTATATCGCGGGTGACGTGACCGGGGATTGGTCCGTCACCCGCCGAGAGGCCGACCGCGTGAGGAAAGACCAACGTCCTCCCCGAGGGGGGGACGTTGGTCGATGGAAGGGTACCACAAATAGGGGGTATTCCGTCGGGCCGGGCACTAACGTCAAGTCACTCTGCTCCGGTGGTCGGCCCAACGACGAAGGCGATATGCATCGTGGGTGGGTTGTGGCTGTGCGTGCTTACGTCCCTCTGTCGCCCCGGACGAAGTGGTGCGAGGAGCGCGCCAACTGCAACATGGGGTGGACAAAAAAAAAATATGCGCATTATATTCTTTAGTTGTATCTTACTATACCCATAGGCAAGATACCCGTTCTTCTATTTACGTATTTCGGTTTCTATCTCGCAAAAAATCCCAAGCGTAGGCTGCTGAGTGACTTTAAGTTTCGTTAATGAAACCTCTATTTAAGGACCACGTTTCCATGCCTCTTTTTCGTCACTTACAAGCAATGTAATGGTTGATAGTATTCGAAATTGCCATCACACAAAAGTAAGCTGTCGTAATATAATTTAAATAAACATATTTACAAAAGGCAGATCATATGTCATACTAGTAGCGGCCTGCGATTTTACCTACATAGTTCCCCTTATCGTGGAAATATCGGGATAAATTATAGCCTATGTGTTAACCTGATATGTAAGCTATATTATTGTGAAATTTCATCGAAATCCATTCAGTAGTTTTTGCGTGAAAGAGCAACAAACATACTCACATACTCACAAACTTTCGCGTTTATAATATTACTAGCATTTATAGGTTATATATAACAGGTAACATGTAATTTTATATCTATCACCTGGTCTCTCCGGAAATAGGAATGGTTCGTCTACATTGAAATGTTACGTGCATAGAAATATAATACCTTACATCCTACCGTTAGATAGGTCTCTGTGGAGTTAAATAATTAACTTTCTATTTTATCGCAAGACTATTAAATCAAGCCTATATTCATAAACTATAGGTATAACGGGTATCATTTTCGCTTTACCGACTGTACGACGTTCTAGGTTCGAGGCGTGAAATAAGACACAGGTATAACGTATATTTGTATATATTCTATATTCCAAAAACGATTCACCCAAAAGAAACAATTCTGAACATATTTATACTAAGACTTACAATGAAACCATAGCGCGATCTAGTAATTTTAGAGTCGCCATCTATAGAGCCCTTTGCACATATAATTAACAAATGACATAAACAAAGAATTCGAAATTTATAAATACAAATGTTATATGTCAAGATTTAAAAAATATAAATCTTAAATAAATAAGTCTTAACCAACCTATTTGGATGGTTTACCTGAACACCGACGTTTCGGACACTTTTCAACATGGTCACGGCGGGTAAAAATACATAAAAATAATTTTATTTAGAATAGCTGACCCAATGGACATTATTCTGTTCAAAAAAAATAATAATAAAAGGAATTCTCTTTGAAATCAATCGCAGCGACACTAGTTTTAATTATTAATCTAAACTATTCTCATATCCACGGCAAAGCCACAAAAAAATCGATATATATACTAGCTGACACAACAAACCTTGGTCTGTTCAAATAAAATAAAAGCAGTGCCACCTACCGGATCCAAATGTGAATCTATACCATTCTCGAATCCCCTCAAAGACACACAAAAATTTTCATCAACATCGGTTCTGCCGTTTCGGAGTTTTGTGACTTATACACGTAGGTACACAAGAAATTTATATATCAGACTAGCTGACCCAACAGACGTTGTTCTGTTTAAATCGACAGCAGCGGCACCTGCCGGGTCCAATTGTGAATCTAAACCACTCACGAATCCCCTTGAATATGCACTAAAAATTTCACTAACATCGGTCCAACCGTTAAGGAGTTCAATTACAATCACACGAACAAAAGATTTATATATATTTAAATATGTGTGTAAAACAGACGTAAATCATCATCATCTTGCTCTTATCCCAATTACTTGGGGTCGACGCAATATGTCATCTGTTTTGACATATTGCAAAAAGTTTCAGCAATGACTTTTATGACCAGCCGCCTGCCTGACGTCAACCCTCATTGGGAATGTAATCGTTGACCCAAATGGTACCAGATGGAGTTGGTCCGGGTCAATCTAGGGCTCTTAGTCGTCTTTTACGACACCCACGAGCAAAGCAAGGGTTGGTAGTATTCGAAGCCGCTACCACACAGCACTACACTAGTAAAACAGACTTAAATATGAGAAATTATCTTTAATTCTTAAGCTTATAATCTTCAGTTTTTATTTCACGAGATTCTGTAAAGTGGACATAAATTAAAAGTAAATAGCAAGTAGTGTCGAAATATTTGTCGGCTATACAAGTGTGGCCTAGTTATACCAGCTGTGTTAAATAAACACTTCAATATGTATTAATATTTAGTCCATACATAGTAAACTTATCTAAACTTGTTCAGTTATGCAACAAGTGTTTTATGGGTGGGTCATATTGGTATTAAGACTATTACAATATCTACAAATGACTTAGCGGTAAGTAACGGGTAATGTATCGTGGTTTCGATTTAAACAAAGGATTCTCGTGCTACAAACATTTCTTTGAGTCTGGAGATTTATATATATATGTATATTATTAACAAAATGCCTATTCCAACACGTCTGACCAGTGTGGAATAGTAGGTCAATTCCCCTCCCATTATGGAGGAGGCCTGAACCCAACAGTGGGCCAGTGGGACATATATAGGCCGAGATGATGATGATATTTTTGTTACTTCCATATTTATAAAATGTCATTTTTTTTTTGGTGGTGGGCTACGGCCAGCGCACAGGTACAGGGTGATTTATCGTCAGTGGTCGGCCTGACGGAATACCCGTTGAGGAGTACCCTCTCCTCGACCGACGTCCCCTAGCTGTTAGGGGACGTCAGTCGTAGTCGTGCGGTCGGCCTCTGGTCATCGTCGTGCGGTCAGCCTCTCGGCTGGTGACAGATTAACTCCCTGGTCCAGTCACCCGCGGCCTCGGCTAGGGCGGCAATAGGTAACCGCGCCTGCTGCCGCCCCAGTCGCCAGCGGCGGTTCGCCTCATCGAGGAGGCGTTACTCCCGCGCGCGCTCCGCCGCCTCCTTACGCGAAACTACTGTCTCGCAGAAGGCCGCGACCACGTCCCATAAAATATCCTCCTAACCGTATATCCAATAATTAAAAAGCAGCCGTATAACAGCATCATCACAGGTCATACACGTCTCACTGCTGGGGTCGAACTTCCTCCACATCATCATCATCATCGCAGCCCACATACGTCCCACTGTTGGGCTCGGGCCTCCTCCACAATGAGAGGGAATTTGACCTGCTATACCAAGCTGTTTAGACATGTTGGTATAGGGTTTCATTTCGTGTTTTCCTTCTCTTGCACAGATGTTACGTGCATATTATATCCCTTAGTCGTCTTTTACGACATCCACGGACAAGATAGGGAGTGGTGAATTATATTCTTACCCCGTCACCACACGGAACACAACGGAAGAGAAATTGACCTACTATACCACGCTGGCCAGACGGATTGGTATAGGATTTTATGTGGAGATTTTGCTCACTTGCATAGATGCATATTATATCCTTTAGTCGTCCTTTACGACACCCACAGATAAGTTAGAAGGATGCTGAACTGTATTCTTACTCCTTCCTTCTCTCCTCACCTCTCCATCCTCCTTATACCTTCCGTGTGGTGAGAGAGAAAGAATACAATTCACCACCCCCTGAGAGACGACTAAGGGATATAAAACGCATATAACATATATGCCAGAGAAGGAAAACTCGAAATAAAACCTTATACCAACACGTCTGACTAGCGCGGTATAGTAGGTCAATTACCCTTCCATTATGGAGGAGGCCCGTGCCCAACAGTGGGACGTATATGGGCTGTGATAATGATGATGATGATTCTTACTCCATCACCACAAGGTGATAAAGTTCGTATAAATTATTATTGACCTAAAGACATCAAGGTTAAGCAACCTTCAGTGAGGTTAACATATGGACGGCGATGAATATATGTATTAGGATCGATTTGCTAATATTATTATAAACTCATTTGCAAAAAAAACGGGCGGTTTTGATTTTCATTCATATTTAAAAAGATACAATACCAAAAAGGTTTCAATCGTTTGTACACGTTACTGGCCGGTTTTAAAAATGCTGTGGTATTTAAAAAAGTACGTTCTAAATTCAATTTTTCATTTGATGTTCATTTTTACAGAAAACCCCTTTTTATCCTACATTTTTGGCGCGAAGTTCCAGAAGTTAACATCGACTTTCATAACTTTTATTCAATTTTTATCGATTAATTTCATATCCTTGACTGTCAAAGCTTTATTTAATGCTGTTTGGCTGTATCAAAAATGGTAGATAAAGTGGTAAAAGCTACCAAAATTATCGCGCTGCTTGAAGAGGGTTGCAGCCAATGTTTCGTGGCTAGGAGGCTAAATGTTAGTCGCTCGACAGTCCAAAGGACCTGGCAGCGATATCAGGAGACTGGTTCCGTCGAGAGAAGGCCTGGTTCTGGAAGAAAACCATGTACCCAACCACGGGATGATCGTTTTCTTGTGAGTCGCGCATTGAGAAATCGCAAATCTTCGTATGTGGATCTTAAGAACAACCTCCAAGAAGTAAGAAATGTGCATATTAGTCTATGGACGGTCAGGAGGAGGCTTCTCGCTGCCAATATACGCAGTCACCGCCCGGCCCGCGGCCCCAAATTACTCCGTGAGCACAGAGTTCACAGGCTTAGGTTCGCTAGAAATTGTGAATCATGGACTCAAGACGATTGGAATAGGGTTTTGTTCTCTGATGAAGCCAGGATATCTCTGTTCGGTGAAGATCGACGTCGGCGAGTGCTAAGAAGACAAGGAGAACGCTTTGCAGAGGCATGTTTCGAAGAAATCACACCTTATGGTGGGGGCTCTGTTATGTTTTGGGCAGGAATAAATTCAATGGATCGTACAGAGTTAGTCTTCATTGAAAACGGCTCACTGACTGGGCATCGATACATAACGGAAGTTCTAATTTCTCATGCACAACCCGCATTGGCCGCTCTAGGTGAAGACTCGATTTTTATGGACGACAATGCTCGCGCCCACCGATCCCGCGATGTTAATGCGTATGTGCAAGAGGTCGGCATTCGTCGTTTGGATTGGCCAGCTCGAAGTCCCGACCTCAATCCCATAGAGCATGTCTGGGACGTTCTGAAACGGCGTGCGAGATCAGTACACCCGGCTCCGCAGACCATCAGAGAGCTGAAGAATGTGATTACTGCGGAGTGGGAACGTATTCCGCAAGCAAGTATCCGGGATATACTCGCTAGCATGCCCAGACGAATTCAAGCTGTGATTTTAGCTAGAGGGGGTCACACTCGATACTAAACATTTATCTGCTTTTACTTTATTAAAGAAAAACAAACAAAAAAACTTTTTTATTTTTACTTCATGAGCATATGCACTACTAGCGAATATACACTACTAGCGAGGTTTAGCATTATTTCCCATAAATTGTATCTAAATTTTATGAAATACTGATGAAAACGATTATTTTCTTATTAATTTAGCAAATTGTGTGGATAAAACTACCTATAATTATCAAACAAAGAAATATTAACATTTGAAATGGTTCATTGCTTAGGTGCCCGTTTTTTTTGCAAATGAGTTTATAATTTAAATATTCTTAAACTGCCGTAATCTTTGATGTATTTATCGTTCATTAATATGCCTATATCCGTGGCTTGGTCAATTGTATTTTTACGCCGTCGCCCACGCAAATACGCTAAAATCCGTAAAAATGGGTTTATTTATAACTAGTAACCCGCCCTTGCCTCGCTTCGGTTTCAGTCTTTCCTGAGTAGTTCCCGTTCCCGTAGGAATACCGGGATAAAATATAGCCTAGTTTACTCCCTGATATTATAACTTTTCATTGGTGAAAGAATTTTCCAAATCGGTCCAGCCGTTTTGAAGTTTACCCGTAACAAACAGGCAGACAGACAAAAAAATATAAAGTGTATTTTAGGCATATGTATAGTGCAAATAACCGTGTGAGCATGAAAAAGCCTATTATTTTGACATTACAAACAGACATTCCAATTTTATTTATTGGTATAGACTAGTAATTCGCTAGGGCTTCGCTTCGGCCTCAGTCGTTTTGCCTCCCTATTTTGAATCTCCAATATGTTTTAAAATATTACGTTACAAGACTGCAGGGCATGAGGCTTCGAGTTAGTTTCCCGAACCTGACAATATATTATAGGTTCTTTGTTGAGAGAAAAAAAGTAAAATAGCACCTCCATCTTTTGCCCGAGGGTATTGTAAAAAACAACTAAGGCATATAATATTTATGCAAAAGAAGGAAAACCCGAAATAAAACCCTATACCAACACGTCTGCGAGAAGTCATTGCCCGTTGGGCAGTCCGGCTGGAGAGTCCTCGGTACGGTGTCAGGACCGTCGAGGCTCTCCGGCCGGTGCTGATGGAGTGGTTGGAGCGGACGCACGGGGTGCTTTCCTTCCGACTGGTGCAGGTGCTGACGGGGCATGGTTGCTTCGGGAAGTACCTGCACAAGATTGTCAGGAGGGAGAGCACACCGTCCTGCCACCACTGCAGTTGCGACGAGGACACGGCGCAGCACACGCTCGAGGAGTGTGCTGCATGGGAGGGGGATCGCCGTGAACTCGTCGCAATTATCGGTGCCGACCTGGCGCTGCCGACCATCGCTAGGGAGATGCTCGTCAGCGTCAGGAATTGGGACGCGGTCGCCGCCTTCTGTGAGGCCGTTATCTCACGGAAGGAGGCGGCGGATCGTGTGCGAGTAGAGCTCCTATTCGGCGACACGTTCCGCCGCCGGCGACTCGGGCGGCGCAGGCGCGAATATCTGCGCCTAATGCCGCCCTAGCCGAGGCCGCGGGTGATCGGACCGGGGAATTGTCCGTCACCCGCAGAGAGGCTGACCGCGCGATGGCAACCGACGTCCCAGTACGTCGAGAGGTGAGAGGTTACCCGAAAGGGTATTCCGTCGGGCCGACCACTGATGACAAGTCACATCTGCTCCGGTGGTCGGCCCAACAACGAGGTGACGTCCCCGCGCGCCGTCCTTTCATCGCCCCGGAAGGACAGGACCGCGCGTGCGCTTACCATAGCCCACCCATAAAAAAAAAAAAAAAAAAAAATACCAACACGTCTGACCAGCGTGGTATAGTAGATCGATTTCCCTCTAATAGTAGAGGAGGCCCATGCCCAACAGTGAGACGTATATGGCCCAGATGATAAATTCTATGATTTTACGACCCTTCTGCCATCCTCGTCACAGTTGGTCATATTTGTAAGTAACCCCCCCCCTAATATGATGTCATATATTTTGGAATTTTCTAGCTGACCCAACAGACATTGTTCTGTTCAAATCAAATAAAAGGATTTCAGCACCACCTACTGGGTCCAATTGTGAATCTAAACCATTCTCGAATTCCCATGAACATACACAAAAATTTTCATCAACATCGATCCAGCCGTTTAGGAGGAGTTCAGTGACATACATACGTACACAAGAAATATATATATAAAGTTAAATAATGAACTCACGATAAAACGAAGCACGTCTAACAGCATTTATCAAAGAGCTGATACGGCTGAAGATATAGGGTAGAAAATATTTTCAAATTACCGTTATAAGTTCAAAATTGGCATTTTAATACTTAGATATATATGATTTTGAAAAGTAACGTCACGAAACGTAGGATCCCTTTTACCCCTTGTCACACTTCGTCGACCCCTTTTCTCTTTTAAACGTGTGACGTACTTTACGGATGGTCCCTAAAATTAAAATAAAACCATTACCATCCTAATAAGTACACCGAGGACTATACTCCAGATCTATGTACTGATAAGGACTTTTTCTTATAGAATGTCATTTCTCTCGATATACTCGAAATAGACAGTAAGATTTCCATCCATCCGTCAGCCCACTGACGCCTACTGCTGGACATAGATCTCACCGCGAGAATGCTTCTCGAAACAGTCCTGTGCCACCTGCATCAAACTATTTCCTGCGACTTTTGAAATGTCGTCAAACCACTTAGTACAAATACACGTAGTTATACAAATTCTTATTTACTGGCTTATTAGCCAACTTTACTTCATGTCTCCCGCTTTGCATAGGAGGGAAGTGGAATCTTGCAAACTCCTCCTGTTTTTCTTTTCTAATTAAATTAATTATTGCGGGTCCCAAGACAATTAAAAGCGTTTCCCGGGACTTCCTGGGGGTCAAATCTCGGTGTCTTATACGGAGACCATTGTGGATCCTGGTTTACAGGAGTTACAGTGGTGGGATTAAATGGGGCATCATGCCTACGTCGTCAGATTTGTAATCGCTACTCGAGAATCTTTCTTCCTAAATGGTTATCGGTTCGACAAGCAGTGTAACTTACTCCTTGTCATTTCCATTAATTCTTCGAGCTATATCGGTTACATCCGTTCTTCTACGGTTGCCGTTTCTCGAATTTTATCACTTAGCGAAATGCCGTATACCTCTCCATCTAATATACCATGTTGGTCAAAGGAGTAGGCAATAGGGGAGTTGGTAAATTGTATCTATACTAATGATTTCTGATGTTTACGCGAGTATTACACATTTTAATTAAAACTACTTTACGGATTTTATCGCGTTTGTATTTGATTTTTTCTTGCCCGACGTTTCGAACACTTTGCGCCGTTCATGGTCACGGGCGGACTAAGATGTCTCACGTCCAATAAGTCATCGTTATTGCAGAAAATTTATAATTATCTACCCGTTTTTTTTTTTTTTGTGGGTGGGCTGCGGTCGGCGCGCCTCCGCACCACTCCGTCCGGGGCGACAGAGGGGCTTAAGCACGCAACTCCCGCAACCCACCCGAATTATCTACCCGATACAGAAAATAGTTATTAAATATTGACCCACATTTTGATATAAACAGGTTAAACGCGAGAAAATCCGTAAAGTAGTTTTATTTAAAACTAGCAACCCGCCCTCGCTTCGCTTCGGTTTTAGTCGTTTTACCCGCGTAGTTCCCGTTCCCGTGGGGATACCCGGATAAAATATAGCCTAGTTTACGCCCTGATATTATAGCTTTCCATTGGTGAAAGAATTTTTGAAATCCGTCCAGCCGTTTTGAAGATTACCCGGAACAAACAGACAGACAGACAAAAATTTTTTAATCTGTATTCTAGGCATAGGTGTCATGCTAATAACCGTGCGAGCATGAAAAAAGCCTATTATTTTGACATTACAAACAGACACTCCAATTTTATTTATTGGTATAGATGTATCTATACTCCGTCACCACAAGGCAAAAAATCACTTCAATAAAGAAAAATGTAATTTATAAATAACTCCCATAGACAATTGTCCGGTATTTACAGCAATGTATAAAATCATGATCTTATCTATACCCAACAGCCTTGTTATGTAACTCGTTGTTTTAAATACCACGACTTTAATAGTATCTTAATCTTTGTATATATGTAATGTTATAATTTAGACTGACTACCGGCTTGAGAGCCATCAGCGCTCACCCATAGTCCGGGCTAAGCTGTGAAAGGCATCTGCGGCTAACAGCTATACAGACACAAAATAAAATCGGTTGTCTGTAAAGTCGGTTTACTGACGATAGTTGAACGTGACAACGTCAACGTCGTCGAATATTCGACAATATATCACTGAACATATATTTAATATCGAAAGAATCATTACCTTTATCGCCGCAATTATCGTTGCTATAAACAATTGACATCACATTCACTTTTCACTGCACTTCATACTTGACGAAAACATGTAAATGTATTATTGTATAGTAGCTGTCCACGCGGACGCATCGCTCACTCAAGTAGGAGAGAGACAGATGTGGAACGCTGTCGAACGCGGCGACCGATTGCCTCTTTGTCGCTCGTTCCGCGCTCTCGCTTGCACTTCAAGCCTTAAATGGAACGCCTCAGAGCGAGGTAACGCCGTATGAGTCATGTTTTATTTCGTGCCTGCAGCCGGCTCCATCGAATTATAAGACGTTGTCACGTCAAAAAAATTTAGACTCACCATTGTAATTTTAATATGGACGGGGTAAGACGAGAGACATAGGAATTTAATTCGAGTTTTCCTTTTTTGACAAAGATGTTATCTGCATACCAAAACCCTTTTTTTTTTTTTTTTTTGGGTGTGGGCCGCGGTCGGCGCGCCTCCGCACCACTCCGTCCGGGGCGACAGAGGGGCTTAAGCACGCAACTCCCGCAACCCACCTGAACACCATGTCGCCTTCGTCGTTGGGCCGGCCACTGGAGCAGGGTTACTTGACATACCAAACCCCTAACCGTCTTTTACGACATCCACGGGTAAGAAAGGGAATAAATTGTATTCTTACTTCGTCACCACAGAATGTTTGACCTATTACTTAACTAGTATTACATATTCAAAGCTTATCATAAAAACACGTGACCATTGTCCAAAGCCCGTTCACTTCGCTCTTATTACAATTTAGTAGCTCATTGCCAAGCCATTCGTTTTATTTTAGTCCCATACCATCTACTTTTACTTATTACTCAATACATTTTATATAAACAGGTGTAAAATTTATCTTATTATTTTTTATATTATTTGTGCTTAAAATGTGCTTAAAAATAATAGAGTAAGTATACACATATGAATAAGTGTTGTGTGGGATCGTAAAAGACGACTAAGGGATATAATATGCATATAATATCTTTGCAAGAGAAGGAATACTCGAAACAAAACCCTATACCAACACGTCTGACCAGCGTGGACCACCCATCTATACCAATAAATAAAATTGGAGTGTCTGTTTGTAATGTCAAAATAATAGGCTTTTTTTATGCTCACACGGTTATTTGCACGACACTTATGCCTAAAATAGCAATTAAAAAATTTTTGTCTGTCTGTCTATTTGTTCCGGGTAATCTTCAAAACGGCTGGACCGATTTCAAAAATTCTTTCACCAATGGAAAGCTATAATATCAGGGCGTAAACTAGGCTATATTTTATCCCGGTATTCTCACGGGAACGGGAACTACGTGGGTAAAACGACTATAACCTATAACCAAAGTGAAGCGAGGGCGGATTGCTAGTAGTATCATATGTGTATTACATATATCTATTCTATGTAAGCCCAACAGTGGGACATATATAGGCTGAGACGATAATGATGAAATAAAATCCTATAGCACCATGTCTGTCAAGCATGGTATAATTTTTTATTGTTTTTGGTGGCAAACAGCACACCTAATGGTAAATACTGTAGCTTATTTTTCGAGGCCGCTGCCCACCATGTAGAAAGTGAAAGAACTTTGAATGCATGCAATGAGAATCAGCTACTAAAGGCATCACCAAAATCTACCACACAGAAACACCCTTAGGAAGGTAGACTGCCGGCTCTCTCGTTCACTTAACGGCGTTACTTAACTTAACAAATTATTACTACAAAGACATCGATTTTCTGCTCAGTGTAGTACTACCCTGTACGGATCAGCCCGCGGCTGTAGACAGATGACTATCAACAGACTTCTACTGTAGGTACTTCTTCCTTTCTACTGTATAGGAGGTCCAACCCCAGCAGTGGTCTGTTTAAGAGCTGTAATGAATTAATGTATTGAAGTGACAACATCTTTTGGCGCACCGCATACATATTTTTCCGTAGGCTGTAAGTGAAGCTGATCCGTCACGCTCTGACGTGAAAGACTCGATCGGGTGAACTCGGGACTAGAAATGTGAAAAAAATAATCGAGTTTTATAATAATCGATTATTAATCGATATTTTTTTTGGATTATTCGATTTTAATAATCGATTAACATAATAATAAAAAATCGATTTTTTTATATTAAAATAAAAAGAGGTCATCACGATACTGTGTGCAGTGTCTCATACTATATTAGAAAATAAAGCTCACATTTCCTAAAAATAGGTCATCATAATCCTATTGGGAAAAAAAAACGATTATTTATTTTTAATTAATCGATTATTTTATAATCGATTTATTTTAAAGAAAAAATCAATTATTTATCAATCGATTATTTTCCCTCTAAGTCACATCCCTACTGGGGACCGCCGAGTGTATCCGAGTGAGGAATAAAGTCAGCTGCTCTTTACTGCTGTATCGCTGTGTTTACTATATTCAATTTATATGTAACTAGCAACCCGCCCTCGCTTCGCTTCGGTTTTAGTCGTTTTACCCGCGTAGTTCCCGTTCCCGTGGGAATACCGGGATAAAATATAGGCTAGTGTACGCTCTGATATTATAGCTTTCCATTGGTGAAAGAATTTTTGAAATCGGTCCAGCCGTTTTGAAGATTACCCGGAACAAACAGACAGACAGACAGACAAAAACTTTTTAATTGCTATTTTAGGCATAGGTGTCGTGCAAATAACCGTGTGAGCATGAAAAAAGCCATTATTATTTTGACATTACAAACAGACACTCCAATTTTATTTATTGGTATAGATAATTGCTATTATTAATTATTATCAATTATTCAATAGTTTTGAATAGTTATCATTAAATAATTATTTTAAAAGCTCACAATATTTTATCAATCATAAACCCATTGTATCCTTTGTAGAATACGAAAGCGAAGATAAATAATTTGATTTGTATAGTATATACCTAATTAAAAACAGTGCTGTGTGGTAGCGGCTTCGAATACTACCAACCCTTGCTTTGCTCGTGGGTGTCGTAAAAGATGACTAAGAGCCCTAGATTGACCCGGACCAACTCCATCTGGTACCATTTGGGTCAACGATTACATTCCTAAGGAGGGTTGACGTCAGGCAGGCGGCCGGTCATAAAAGTCATTGCCGAAACTTTTTGCAATATGTCAAAACAGATGACATATTGCGTCGACCCCAAGTAATTGGGATAAGAGCAAGATGATGATGATACCTATTTAAAAACAATAAAACTGTAATTTGTGCGTATAAATTACGATTGAAAATGAAGTTTTCACTTCTGCCGTGCGGTCTTAAGCACATATATTTAATTTACTTTTTATTTTGTTTCAGACTGAATCATGTGGCGAATATTAATGTTTGTATTACTTGCGACCGTGCGTTCAAAGCAGTTGCCATCCTCCACAGGTAAGCTATCCATCCATCGTTAATACCCACTATTGGGCATGGTCTTCTCGAAGGCGTGACTAGTGCCATAATTACTATTTTATATTCTACTATATCATATGTATCCGCGTGGTGACGAAGTAAGAATACAATTCACAGCCCCCCCCCCCCCCCCTCTCGTACCTTTGGGTGTCATAAAAGGACAACTAAGGGATATAATATGCATATAATATCTTTGCAAGAGAAGGAATACTCGAAACAAAACCCTATACCAACACGTCTCGGGCCGACCACTGACGACAAGTCACCCTGCTGCGGTGGTCGGTCCAACAACGAGGCGACGTGGGTACGGGTGGGTTATGGGATCGCGCGCCGTCCTTTCGTCGCCCCGGATGAAATGGACCGCGTGTGCGCTTACCATAGCCCACCCAAAAAAGGAAACAAAAAATTAAAAAAAACCATCACGTCTGATCAGCGTGGACCACCATAGTGGAGGAGGCCCAATCCCAACAGTGGGACGTGTATGGGCTAAGATGATGATGATAGTATTCAAAATATATAAATAATTACACATGAAAACTAATTACACACGTAAATACATACTTTTTCATCAGTGGTCGGCCCGACGGAATACCCCCTATTTGGGGTACCCTCCCATCGACCGACGCCCCCCCTCGGGGAGGACGTCGGTCTTTCCTTCACGTGGTCGGCCTCTCGGCGGCTGACGAACTAATTCCCCGATCACGTCACCTGCGGCCTCGGCTAGGGCGGCATGAGGGGCAAGTACTCGCGCCTGCGCCGCCCCAGTCACCGGTGGCGGATACCTAAATACATACATACGAGTACACGCATACTCACATACTAGTTGAGTTTAGATAATTATTTTTAAAATGTATATAATTAGTGATGGCAGAAAACGAGCTTTCTGATGTTTGATTGTATATAAAACTACTTTACGGATTTTATCGCGTTTGTATTTATTTGATTTTACTATCCATATTTTTTTTTTCATATAGAATCATTTTCTTCTTATACTGGCAATAAATTTGTACCAAAATGTGGGTCAAAATTTAATAAAAAAGAAAATCTGTAGCGGGTAGATAATTATAAATCTCTGTAATAAATATGACTTGTTGGATTTTATGCATCTTAGTCCGCCCGTGACAATGAATATTGCAAAGTGTTCGAAACGTGGTGCAGTCAAAAATCAATTACAAACGCGATAAAATCCGTAAAATAATTTTACTTACAGAATACTAGCTTTTAAATTTTCTATATGACATACTTTTGAATAAAATTATAAATGATATTTTTAAAAAATATTAGCTCCAGTGTGATGCTCTTTGAACTATGAAATAATATAATTCTTAAATAGAATCTATACCAGTAAATAAAATTGGAGTGTCTGTTTGTAATGTCAAAATAATAGGCTTTTTTCATGCTCACACGGTTATTTGCAATATACCTAAAATACACTTTATATTTTTTTTGTCTGTCTGTCTGTTTGTTCCGGGTAATCTTCAAAACGGCTGGACCGATTTCAAAAGTTCTTTCACCAATGGAAAGCTATAATATCAGGGCGTAGCCTAGGCTATATTATATCCCGGTATTCCCACGGGAACGGGAACTACGCAGGCAAGACGACTGAAACCGAAGCGAAGCGAGGGCGGGTTGCTAGTACAAAATATAACTTTTAATACCACTGGCGTGATCGTATTCATGTATTACCTACTAGAATAGCCATCGCTACCCCGCTACACTTAGCTTTTTTTTTGTGTGGGCTATGGTAAGCGCACGCGCGGTCCAGTCCGTCCGGAGCGATGAAAGGACGGCGCGCGGGCCCATAACCCACCCGTACCTACGTCACCTCGTTGTTGGGACACATAGCTAATGGTTACCATCAATTCCTTAATACCACCTCTTGGGCCATGTTTTCTACTTAAAATGAGGTTCTTCGTCATCCAGAAAATCATTATTTTTGGGCATAGTTTCTAAACAATTAATTTACTTATTTTCCTAAAATTTAGAAGTCACACGGATATAGGCTTCCTTCCAGGCATTATAGATGCTTTTGGTAGACGGAACACATTAGTTAATTTTTTTTATTTTTTAATTAATGGCGTTATGCAGATTTCGTCAATAACGCAATTTAGAATAACTCAATTTAGATTAACGCAGGAGTGGTAGGACCACACTGTCGACAGTTATCTGTCTACAGCCGCGGGACAGTCCGTCCGGGGCAGTACCATGCTCTCGCAGAAAATCGACGTCTGAGTAGTAGCAATTTGTTACTGCGCTTCGTTCGGTGAGCGAGAGAGCCGGAAGCCCAACTTTCTGAGGGTGATTGCGTGTGGAGGGTTTTGGTGGTGCCCTTGGTATCACCGAGCCTCAATGCACGCATTCACACTCCCTTCGCTTTCTTCGCGGTAGGCAACGGCCTTGTAAAGGTCCATGAGCGGCAGCAACACTTACCATCAGGTGTACTGGTTGCTCGTTTGCCACCGTTTGCAATTAAAAAAAAAAAAAACGCTTATGGGATTTAGGAACCTAATATCTAAAAAGTTAATGGAACCTCTAAAGCATGTATTTTGACCACTGAAGTCAAGGAACTCAGCACCGCCGACCACCGGTCAGCGGAAGCACGAAGGCAACGTACTATCGGGTTGGTTACGGGGGCGCGCGCCGCCCCTCTGTCGAAAAAAAGCGCGTCTTTTATACTTCTAGCAGAATTTTAAAATTTCTTGTTCTTTGTCTCACGAGGGTATAGTTATATAAACAAAACTAACCATAAACTAACCATTTCAAATTGTCAAACTTAGTTTATATTGAAATTTCATCTCGGACATTGACATAACGGTATATTTTAAACAAATATAGTTCAAGTGAGGTTAATGCCATTATATTTTAAGGCTTATATTTTATTTAACATTTATATACACAAATAAGCGTTTGGGAAACTTAAGAGGGTTTTCTCATCCAATATACCTCAGGGTCTGAAAACACAGGTCACCAGTGAAGACTTACAGCGGATTCGGGAATGGTTTAGATTAATAATTAGCCCCTATAGGTGGCGCTATAATCAATTTCCAGGATAATTCCGGTTTTTTTTTTTATTTGAACAGAACAGCTTTCATACATAACAAAATGTCATAAAAATATTCTTAATATCGCCAAATATTAAGCTAACTCTGAGATAATAAGATTGAAAATCTATTGACAATAATATAACGCATCTTCTGTTCTGCGCAATCATCGTTATTATAACATAAACTTGACTGCATAGATGGCGTACATACCGATCTACAATGCCAGTGTCACGGGTTCGATTCCTATGCACGGCAACACTTTGTGCGATTCACAAATTGTTGTTCTGAGTCTGGATTTAATTTGTGTCCGTTAATTATGTCTGTAAAGTCCCCAGCAACACAAGGATATTATATTATTCTATTTCCTTATTGCAGGTTGTTTGTCTTTAAAAAAAAAAGGAAAAAAAATGAGATAACAAACAATATGATTATACATCAATCACAGTTTTTGTTATCTCAATTTTTTTTATTTAAATTTTCAATTTCCACATATCATTGTCAAATTTGTAGCAACACTACGTAGTGAAGCCAAAACAGCATTATAGAAATACATTTGTAATACAATAGGCAAAATTTTAAATGTTTACATAGTTATCTATCTTAATGTCATTATTGTACATATATTTAATTTCATTGCAGTTTAAATTTTTAATATTTAGCGTTATTAAAGTTCCTTTTTTTTTATGGGTGGGCTATGGTAAGCGCACGCGCGATCCTGTCCGTCCGGGGCGATGAAAGGACGGCGCGCGGGCCCATAACCCACCCGTACACACGTCACCTCGTTGTTGGGCCGACCACCGGAGCGGATGTGACTTGTCATCAATTAAAGTTCATCTTAGCCTAATTATATGATATTTATTTAGTTTTATTAAATTTATTTCGGCCGAATTTCGTAATACTGAATTGTTTTGCCGCGTGGTAACCGAGTAAGAATACAATTCACCACTCCCTATCTTGTCCGTGGATGTCGTAAAAGACGAATATGACATATAAAATGCAAATGCAAATTCCCTCCCATTGTGGAGGAGGCCCGGGGACGTATGTGGGCTACGATGATGATGATGATGATGATGATGAAATGTTTTTAAGGTTCTTAAAATTATTTTTAATGTATGCGACTAAAATACTTTGTATTTATGGTTATGAATAAAAATATATGAAAAAAGAAGCCAAAACAAGAAGTTGATATTATCATTTCATCATTTTAGCTAATTTACGTCCCATAGTTGGGCTCGAGCCTCCTCCACAATAGGAAGGAGATTGACCCACAAAACAATACTGGTTAGACATGATGGTATAGGGTTTAATTTCAAGTTTTCCTTCTTTGCATAGATGTTATATGCATATTTAAATTCTCAATCGTCTTTTATGACACTCCGTACTATTTAGAAAGGTTTCATTTCAAGTTTTCCTTCACTTGCATAAATATTATATGCATTAATTGTCTTTTACGACATACATGGACAAGAGAAGTGTTAAATTGTATTCTTACTCCATCACCACACGGAAGCTTGCAAGTTACATACGCTCACATCACTAAAGGCATTTTACCATTCATGTAGTCAAATAACCATTTAAAAAGTAACACCTATACGTATCTATACGTATGTTTGCGTGTCTGGGTGTCCGGCAACTCCAGGACGTTGACCCCGCGCGTACAAAGACGCCAGTTTTAATATAGGATTTTACTGTCTTCGAGACGTTAAAGTTCGCTACTTAAGGCTTTGTAGTTTAAATTGTATTTTAATCGACTTCAGAAAAGGAGATTGTTAATTCGAGTGTATTTTTTTTATATTTGTTACCTCAGAATTCTAGATTAGGTGAACCGATTTTTATGATTTTTTTTATTTTGAAAGCTGTTGTTTTCCATGCGGTGTAGTTCTGACAATAGTATCCTTTTTTTTGCGATCGGCTTGCTCCTCGCACCACTCCGTCCGGGGCGACAGAGGGGCGTAAGCACACACCCTCGCAACCCACCCACGATGCACGACGACAAGTCACCCTGCTCCGGTGGTCGACCCAACGACGAAGATGACGAGAGTACGTGTGGGTTATGGGCTCGCGCGCCGTCCTATCGTCGCCCCGGACGGAATGGACCGCGTGTGCGCTTACCATAGCCCATCCAAAAAAAAAAGGGATCATCATCATCACAGCTCATTTACGTCCCTTTGCTGGCCTGCTTATCAACATGACATCAAACCATGCTAAGTAGCTCGCTACATCATAGATCTTTCTTCTCCTATCAGGCGTCGTATCTCACTCTTTTCATACTTATATTCTCATCCACACAATCCATCAATCTTTTTTGGATCTCCCATGCTTCTCCCTCCATATCCTTATGCAGATACCTTTAATCCATCAAATACTCTTAACACGTTCCCTGCGCCATCATTTTCAAAGAACTTTAAGCTGGTGCTTTAGAGACTTAAAAGATCTCGTAACTAACCTACCCTTTGATGCGTTTGAGACCTAATCAGTCTCCTAAAAATACGGTTTTGAAAATAATTTATATGCTACTTTGAAAATAATTATACTACTGTGCGTTAGGGACCTAATCCATCTCTGTTTTTTTTTTATGTCCCTTAATTCACCTTTACGTAGGAAGCAAATATGTATATTTATCTTACCTACTCATACTTAAAGTACTTTATACGTTAACGCCTCCCGCAAGGAGTGAAAAAACACGATTATAGTCAACGCACAATACAAAAGTCCTTCAAGAGATCTGATAGATCTCGTAACGCAACAAACGTGTTAATTCGTCACCGTTTTCCGTGTGATAACAGACTAAGAATACAATTCACCACTCTCTATCTTAACTCTGGCTATCGTAGAAGACAAGTAAGCATATAATATGTATATAACATCTATACAAGAGATAGAAATCTTGAAATAAAACCCTATACCAACACATCTGACCAGCATGGATTCATTTCCATCCCTTTGTGGAGGAGGCCCGATTCTAACAGTGGGCTGGGCTGAAACGATAATATTAATTCTATAAAGCTAAAGAGTTTATTTGGTTTTACGCCCTAATCTCAGGAACTACTGCTTCGAAATTCAATATTTTCTAAGTAATAATAGACGTAAGATATATGATATAGCCTTCACATGGCCAAGTTATCTTAACTTGAAATAAACCCTATACCAATACGTCTGAATATCTTAATAGCTTCTCAGAAAGGAATCTCTAGCCCAGTAATAGAATCTGCGCCTAATGCCGCCCTAGCCGAGGTCGCGGGTGATCGGATCGGGCAATTGTACGTCACCCGCAGGGAGGCCGACCGAGCGACGGCGACCGACGTCCCAGGACGTCGAGAGGTGAGGGTACCCGAAAGGATACCCGTCGGGCCGACCACTAACGACGAGTCACCCTGCTCCGGTGGTCGGCCCAACAACGAGGTGACGTGGGTACGGGTGGGTTATGGGCCCGCGCGCCGTCCTTTCATCGTCCCGGACGGCCCACCCATAAAAAAAAAGAAAAAAAAAGCCCAGTAATAGAACTTAACGAGCCGATATAAATCCTTCATCATACAAGGAAAATGAGATAATCATCATCATCTCAGCCCATATACGTCCCACTGCTGGGCTGTCTCCTCCACTATGGGAGGGAAATTGACCTACTATACCACGCTGATCGGACGTGTTGGCAGGTTTTGTTTAGAGTTTTCCTTCTCTTGCATAGATGGTATACATATCATAAGTCGTCTTTTACGACACACATGGGTAAGAGACCCCTCTCTTGGTGGGTGGTGAATTGTATTTTAAATCCATCATCATACGGAAAATAAGATAATAAATTCATCTAATTTGAACTCAACTCCGCTAATTAGGTATCTCCATTATTTTATGTCAGCGAAGCGTGACTGTCGCTTCAATTGACATCCGGAACTAAAGTCTTTACTGTCAGTTAAGACGGCTATTGTTTTGTGAAGTACGGTTATCCATCTAACTCGTACAACGCTAAGTTCTTTCCGTTAAACCACTGTTAGAGATTAACCTGTTAAAGTTAAATATCTGGTTGACCGAGCTTCGCTCGGAATATTTTTGTCGAATTTGTTTAGATATATATTACTAAAAAATAAATAATAAAAAATATATAAAAAAATACAAAAAGAAAATAATAATAACACCGAGATTCGAACCGACGCTGTTTGATTGAAAAATACCAAAATTAAGACCTGTCACCTTCCCATCTGAGCTATCGCAACTCATGACGCTGCCATCGAAATTGGAATTCTTATTCTTTTAAAATTTAATGTCATTGTTTATTTTGCTAAAAACACGGACAAAACAACATTTTCTATAAATAAAACCTAGCTAGATCGATTTTTTGGACCCGAATCCTCTAGTATGCCAAGTTTCAACAAAATCGTTGGAGCCGTTGCCGAGATCCTGAATATATATATATATATATATATATATATATATATATATATATTCAGGATCTTATATTGTATATATATATATATATATACAAGAATTGCTCGTTTAAAGATATAAGATAAAGATGTTATATCAGAGAAAAGGCTACTATAGAATTTCGGATTATTTAAAGGATAATACTGAATGGTTATGAGCAGCTCCTCTTTTAGCAATTTTGTTATTATAATGGTCACAGCTTTACGGCCCGTTTCTTGTAAGAATTCGCCGTTTTGTTTTTTTTTTTCTTCGTGTTATTAGTCTTGGGCTTGCACAGCGTAGCGTGTTTTGCCTGGCGAATTTAGGTTTTGGTCTTTTTAGCATACCTATGATAGTTCGCAATTTATGGATTGGTAATACTCACAAGGTTCTGCTTGCGGTAGCTATGTGGGACGTCACTCCTTTCCCTCCGATGTGGTTGAGGGAAGTAATGGCCGCTCTAGTAGTTAACTCGTGTTCGGGTACTGCTTGTGGGATCTGATCCAACCATGTTTTCCTTTCTTTTTTTTTTTTGATTGATTTGAATTAAATTTAAAAAAAAATAGTTATATCCTATCTCGAAGGGCATCACACTGGAGCTAAGATTATATGTTGTATATGAGTAATTTTATTCAAAAGATGGTAAAAACATGACAGCCCGCTGGGTTTCTTGTTGGATCTTCTCAGCTTGTGGCCGCGTTCCGGCCCGGTGATAAATATTGTATTATATTTAAATGATGTATAAATTTGGCAATATGTAAGTGCCCTCAAAGGGCCTATGCAAAATAAATGATTTTATTTGATATCTTTTCCAGTATCCGTATTTGACTTGTATTCCATATCCAACAAATAAAATATAGAACGTAATAAAAATAATGACTGTTAGGCAACTTTATATTTATAATATATTTACTCTAATTAGAAAAAAGATTAATAAAAATATTAGTATTAGTTTATCCTTTACAAAGTATTCACAAATATGTTGTTGTGCTTAGCAAACGAAAATCGATGTTCATGTTTTCGATAATGAAATAATACATTGAGCGCACCTTTGTTTCTCCAAGTTAACCGGAAGTACGCTTGCAGGTACTAAGTAAGCCTTTTGTATGCCTTACATAGAAATATTAGCGCTAATCGTAGAATCTGTAGTAATTCACGACGCGCCGTATCTACTCTTATATCGGTCGTGTATCGGTCAGCCCAGGCTAGTTATGGTGATCCTAACATAAACACCCCAAATATATTTTTAAGTTTTAATTTACAATCTTTTTTAAAATAAGCAATTAATTTGAATATCGAAAAATAACAACTGTTTTAATGTGGTGACGGAGTAAGAATTCAATTCACCACTCCCTATCTTGCTCGTGGATGCTGTAAAAGACGACTAAGGGATATAATATGCACATAACATCTGTGCAAAAGAAGAAAAACTCGAAATGAAACCCTATACCAGCCTGTCTGACCAGCATGGTATAGTAGGTCAAGTTCCCTCCGAAACAGTGGGACGTATATGGGCTGTGATGATGATGATGATGAACAACTGTTTGTTCACAGTTTTAAAGTTTCACTTCTGTCTGCAGTCCTTGTGATTACTTAGTGGTTTTTTGTGTGTTTATCTGTTAGCTGCAAATAGTCTTAACAGCTGTGAAAGGACTATGGATGAATGCTGTGGCCTCTCAGCTTTAACAGCTTATCACAGAATATGGTTGAGTGCCGTGGCCTCTCAACTTGACTGTTTTATTTTATGTCCAATTTATCAAAATGTGGGGCAAAAAACAATAAATATACTTAATCACAGGTTTAGTTTGCCACTTATCCACTAAAGTATAATAATATAGTAACCATCAACCATGCATGACTTAGAAAAAAGAAACTGTTTTGTTCCGTATGTATATTTTAGCATCATATAGCGATAACTTGCGCTATTTTGAAATGAATATCCATATTTTCTGTCTTTAAAAACAATGTTTTAACAAAAAAAGCCGACTTCAATAAGACTTGTGTGGTTTTCTCATTGATGCCAATGTCAGAATTGGACCCAATTGAAATGGGACACGTGAAGCACCAGCTTTCAAATAAAAAAAGAATAATATAAATCAGTTCACCTAGTCGAAAATTCTAAGGTAACAAACATGAAAAATTCTTTCTTTCTTTAAAAAAAATACAATTCAATTAAGATGCTCTGCTTTTTTTGAGGTCGATTGAAAATTGAGTTCTTCTCAGCTCATACGTGGCTCTCCGCGGGTGACTGGACCGGGGATTTAGTCCGTCACCCGCCTAGAGGCCGACCGCGTGACGGTGACCGACGTCCCCAATGGGGACATCATGAAGGGACGGTACCCCGCCACCGGAGTATTCCATCCGGCCGATCATTGAAGACTCTCGAACTCTGCACCGGTGGTCGGCCCAACGATGAAGGACCACGAGTGCCGCCCTGCCGCCACGTATGGAGCCGAGCGGGGCGTGAGCTGACCATGCCCCACGCCCCCAAAAAAAAAGAAAAGCTCAAATATGGCAATTGTTCTTAAGCCTGGTCCGTAATGGGAGGGAAATTGACCTACTATACCATGCTGATTAGCCGGGTTGGTATAAGATTCATCATCATTTCAGCTCGTATACGTCCCACTGATGGTATCAAGCCTCCTCCACATTAAGAAGGAAATTGACCTACTATACCACGCTGAACAGACGTGTTGGTATAGGATTTTATTTCGAGTATATCCTCTCTTGCATAGATATTATCATCATTTCAGCTCATACACGTCCCACTGCAGGGCTCAATCCTCCTCCACAATAGGAGAAAAATTGACCTTTTTTTTTGTGGGTGGGCTGCGGTCGGCGCGCCTCCGCACCACTCTGTCCGGGGCGACAGAGGGGCTTAAGCACGCAATTCCCGTAACCCACCCGAAAACCACGTCGCCTTCGTCGTTGGGCCGACCACCAGAGCAGGGTTACTTGACATCAGTGTTCGGCCCGACGGAATACCCCCTATTGGGGTACCCTCCCATCGGGGAGGACGTCGGTCTTTCCTCACGCGGTCGGCCTCTCGGCGGGTGACAGACTAATCCCCGGTCACGTCACCCGCGGCCTCGGCTAGGGCGGCATGAGGCGCAGGTAGTTGCGCCTACGCCGCCCCAGTCGCCAAGAGAAATTGACCTTACAATATCATATTGGTCAGACAGGTTAGGTTTTATTTCGAATTTTGCTTCTCTTGCATGTTATATGCGTATTATGTCCCTTAATCGTCTTTTACGACATCCACGGGTCAGATAGGGGGTGGTGAATTGTATTCTTACTGCGTCATCACATAGCAAAAATAAGTTTGAAATGATTTAAATTGTATACGGATCCCCAAATTAAATAATTGTATACCTAATATACTTTATACCGTATATGTTACCGACAATATCAGACATTGGGACAAATTCAAAATTACTTCAAATAATTAGTACGTGTGTTGACGGAATAAGAATACAATTCACCATACCCTGGCTTAATCTTGGGTGTTGTAGGAGACGAATAAGGGATATAATAAGCATATAACATCTGTAAAAGAGAAGTGAAATTCGAAATACAACTTCTAATATAGCTTAGTAGATGAATTTATCTCCTATTTTGGAGGAGTCGAGCCTAATAGTGCATTCAGTTAGAATTAAACCCACCTCCCCATAACTCTCCTCTCCTTCGCTGTTGCGGGATACCCCGTGGGGTACCCTCTCCTTCGAGCGTCCGTCCCTCCCGAGGCGTCGATCGCCGTCGTATGGTCAGCCTCTTTGCCAGGTAACTGAGCCGGTCCGGTTACCCACGGAGAGCTGCATCAGGCGCAGGTACTTGCACCTGCGCCACCCGAATTAAGCTTCCTTTATTAAAGCTCTTAACAATGAGGCATTTGTGTAGAAACCTAAAATTGAATATTAAATGTAACATACAGACATACAATATTAAATTATTCCGTTGCACTTTCTATCATTATATATACATATTTAATATACATATAATTTGTAATGCTTTCTGAACACAATATGTGTGTTTACCTTAAAATTAATCGTACCACAATATTAACATTTTCACTGCTATTTTTTTTACTGCCAATGGTGGCAAACGAGCAAACAGCACGCCTGATGGTAAGTGACCGCACATGGATCTTTACAATACTATAGTCCATAAAATATAGCATGATCTCTGCGACAGATGTCAACGAAACCAACGAAGTAAGTTTAAACGAGCGACATGTTTACAATTTTACTTTCTGTCACATATTTTAATTCTTTAGGTTCCAGTTTTATTACAACTGAAGTGCAATGTATTATAAATACATATAACAATATTTATATTCATGCCTAAAATGTACTTCGTAAGTTCTGTAATACTAGGTATTTACATATATTAACATTTTATATAAAAATAGCGCTTACGCACAAGGTCATACTGGACCGAAAATAAAAAAGAGATGTGACAGTTGATATACGTAAATCGATAACCGATCTTAATTAAAAATTATTTATAAAGGAAATAAACCCAATATTATACCTATATAAAAATTTCAACATTCTTTTACAATTATAAGAGACAGTTTCATTATAAAATACATAAATTGAATTAATTTAGTATTAATAAACTACTTTTTGTCTCAGAGTTAATGATAATATTATGTCAATAAAATAAACATGTTTATTCATAAAACAGTTGCAATCGACCGATTGATCTAATGACTGACTCTATTATGACAAAAAATTTTTGCAGGAACGCTCCAGCAATGATGGTAATAGTGACGTTGACCTTGATTGTACTCCTTTCAAATACTCAAAATAGTCAAAAAAGTATTTTGGCATGATTTAAACTCAAAAACATTTTCATTGATTTTATTTAAATTTTAATATAAAATCACAATTATAAAAATAAAGATCCATGGAGGACCTTGGCACAATGCTCAATGATCTCAGCAGGGTATCCCAACTAGTGGGTTTACGAATGAACATGGACAAGACGAAAGTCATGTCAAATGCCCATGTCATTCCTGTACCGGTCCTAGTTGGCAATGCGATTCTCGAAGTTGTCGATCACTATGTTTACCTCGGACAAACAGTCCAGTTAGGTAGATCCCATTTCGAGAAAGAGGTCAGCCGACGAATCCAACTCGGTTGGGCAGCGTTCGGGAAACTCAAGAGGATCTTCTCGTCCAACATATCTCAGTGTCTAAAAACACAGGTCTACGACCAGTGTGTGTTACCAGTGATGACTTACGGCACGGAAACGTGGTCCCTAAATGTAGGCCTTATATCAAGGCTACAAGTCGCTCAGCGTGCTATGGAACGGGCTATGCTCGGGATTTCTCTGCGAGATAGAATCCGGAATACGGAAATCCGCAGAAGAACGGGTGTAACCGACATAGCACGAAGAATTAGCACGCTGAAGTGGCAATGGGCAGGCCACATCGCTCGACGAACCGACAACCGCTGGGGAAGAAAGGTTCTCGAGTGGCGACCACGTATCGGACGACGCAGTGTAGGACGCCCCCCCACTAGGTGGACCGATGACCTAGTGAAACTTGCTGGGCGTCGTTGGATGCAGGCGGCACAGGACCACACATTGTGGCGCAACATGAGGGAGACCTACGTCCAGCAGTGGACGGCAATAGGCTGAAATGATGATGATGATGATGAAAAATAAAGAGTTTTATCGATAACCAAATATGAACCACATCGTAAGCGTCACAGCACTAGTGACAACTGTAACAGAGATCAAGCTATATTTTACAGACTATACAATAAAGAAGTCTATAACTGACTATAAAATAAGTAAGGAGGTACACCTGGGCCGCGAAGAAAATATTTTTCTTTCATTATGAAGAGCATTTTCTTCTCGTTAATCTAGTTAAATCATCATCATCAAAGGTCATATACGTGCTACTGCAGGCCTTGAAACTCATCCATAATAAGTGGGAAATTGACCTACATTGATCACAATTAATCCTGATGTTTACGCGTGTATTACACGTTTTATCGCGTTTTTATTTGATTTTTGATTGCTCGACGTTTCGAATACTTTACAGCGTTCATGGTGACGGGTGGACTAAGATGTTTGATGTCCAATAACTCATCGTTATTACAAATATTTATAATTATCTACTCGCTATAGAAATTAGTTATTATATTTTGACCCAAAGTGTATGAATCCGTAGTTTTATTACAATCTATTATACCATGTTACTCTGACGGTTTAATAAATAGGGTTTGATTTTCAGTTTTATTTTTTAGCACAGATGTCATCTTAACATATAAATTTCTTGTGTACGTGTGTATGCCACTAAACTCCTCCTTGTTTGTGCATGTTCAAGGGGATTTGAGAATGGTTTAGATTCACAATTGGACCTAGTAGGTGTCGCTTATTTGAACAGAACAACGTCTGTTGGGTCAGCTAGTTTGAATATGGTGGTGGTGGTGGTTTGAACATACGTGGTAGCGGGAAACTCGCTGAGGTACCTCGCAGACTTGCCAAGTCTGACAGATTAACACATGTATAATCAGCCCCACTTTATATAATCAGCTGCCAGACTGGCAGTGCCAGTACATATTACTGATGCACATAATCTGATAATAATTAAAATCAGATTAAAATCATGGCTTATTGAAAATGCTTTCTACCGCGTTGAGAATTTCGTGACTCATTCATAGTTATTGCATAAAAACAAGTACTAGAACTGAGCAATGGAGATTTGCTGTAATTATTTATTTTTCAATTCATTTATTATTATATGTAATATTATTAGTTGAAAACAATTTATTTGTTATTATTATTGATATTATTCTTATATCTTTAAACGAGCAATTCTTGTATTCAGTATCTCGGAAACGGCTCCAACGATTTTGTTGAAACTTGGCATACTAGAGGTTTCGGATCCAAAAAATCGATCTGGCTAGGTTTTATTTATAGAAAATGTTGTTTTGTCTATGTTTTTAGCAAAACAATACAATGACATTATAATTTTAAAAGAATATGATTTAAAATTTCGTTGTCAACGTCATGAGTTACGATAGCTCAGTTGGGAAGTTGACCGGTTTTAATTTTGGTTTTTTTTTGGCATTCAAACAGCGTCGGTTCGAATCTCGGTGTTATTATTTTCTTTTTGTAATTTTTTATATATTTCTCATTATTTATTTTTATTTTTTATTAATATAGGTATATCTAAATAAATTCGACAAAAATATTCCAACCAGATATTATTATTTTATCAATTTACCACTATTGGTTTTAATATATATGTATGTAATAATCTTTTGTAAATGAAATGATTGACTGTGTACGTTCGACAATATATATTTGACCTGTAAGTAACATTTACCAATAAACTGATTATTCTGATTATAATCCCTTAATAGCCCTATATTCCTCATTAAACTTACACGTGGGTGTCGTAAAAGACGACTGAGGGATATGTTATGCATATAACAACTGTGCAAGTGAACGAAAATTAGACCTCGAAAAAAAGCCATATACAAACCCGCCTGACCAGCGTAGCTGGTAAACTGTATTCTTACTACACCATGTGGAATAATAAGCTTAAACTTTATGAAACTATATTCTTTTTTAACCAAGACATATGATGAGCAAAACGATATAAAGAGCGCGACCATATGTTAAACAGTTTTCACCTCTGGAGTAGTATACTATATGGACCTTGTAGCAACTCCAGAAAATTTCCGTGCGTTCAGGCGTTTCTGCCATACCTACTAGAACAATCGATCTTAAGGCCCCGTCAAGCTCTCCCGCATCCTTGGTAATGTGCGGCTGCGCTTATCGTTGCTGCACATCCTTTTATTTATTGACTAGTCAATTTTGATTCATCTCTCCCGCATTGCATATGAGGGAAGTGGAATCAATCTCTTCCAACTCCTTCTGTTTCACTTTTCTAATACAATTTGTTGCGGATCTAAAGACAATTAAAATCATTACCCGGGACTGCCTGAGGGTCAAAACTTGGTATGATCTATAAAAACCATTGTGGATCTTGGCTTATAGCTTATAGGAATTACAATAGCGGCGCGCGGTCCCTTAACCCACCCATTTAGCACGTCGCCTTCAACGTTGGGCCAACCACCAGTGCTGAGTTCCTTGGCTTACCCTTGAGTACCCTCTGCTGTCGACGGCCCCCCGGGACGCCGATCACCGTCGCGAAGCTAATCTCTCCTCGGGTGCCGGACCAAATCCCCGGTCTGGTCGCCGGCAGCCTCTGCAATAGAATGTGTGGTAGGATTAGTCCCAAAAAAAAAAACAAAGACATGTTAATAACAGAAGATTGAAGAATTGTTTTTCTATGTTAACAGAAAAAACTGGCACAGCAACGGAGGCTGAGACAACGACATGGCCTGGGTCCGTGGCTCCATTGGACACCATTACAGTAGCATGCGAAAAGGACAGTATGCATGTCACTGTTATATTATCAAGAACGTATTCGAGGTAAGAGATGTCAGGAGTAGATGATGAAGAGCTGTGTAGCTACGAATACTACCAATGCTTATATTGTTCGTGGGTGTCGTAAAAGACGTGTAAGGGCTTTATATGGGAACTCCATTGTACTCATCAGGTCAACAATTACATTCCCAAGGAGAATTGATATAACCTGACGGCCCCAATACAACACACGTCGTAATAGATAAATAAGCCTAAAAATATTTTTGATGTGAAACATTTATAGGCGAGGGTGAAACTGATCGTTGGCGTGGCGTTAACGCCACACTTGGGTGTGTACATTTGTGTAATGCCTCTTGCCCGTGGATGTCGTAAAAGACGACTAAGGGATATAATATGCATTTAATATCTATGCAAGAGAAAGAAAGCTCGAAACAAAACCCTATACCAAAACGCCTGTGTGGGAGGGGGAGCACCGTGAACTCGTCGCGATTATCGGTGCCGACCTGGCGCTGCCGACCATCGCCAGGGAGATGCTCGTCAGCGTCAGGAACTGGGACGCGGTCGCCGCCTTCTGTGAGGCCGTTATCTCACGGAAGGAGGCGGCGGATCGTGTGCGAGTAGAGATCCTATTCGGCGACACGTTCCGCCGCGGGCGACTCGGGCGGCGCAGGCGCGAGTATCTGCGCCTAATGCCGCCCTAGCCGAGGCCGCGGGTGATCGGACCGGGGAATTGTCCGTCACCCGCAGTGTGGCTAACCGCGCGATGGCGACCGACGTCCCAGGATGTCGAATGGTGAGGGTACCTGAAAGGGTATTCAGTCGGGCCAACCACTGACGACAAGTCACATCTGCTCCGGTGGTCGGCCCAACAACGAGGTGACGTGGGCACGGGTGGGTTATGGGCCCGCGCGCCGTCCTTTCATCGCCCCGGACGGACTGGACCGCGCGTGCGCTTACCATAGCCCACCCATAAAAAAAAAATACCAAAACGCCTGACCAGCGTGGTATAGTAGGTCAATTTCTCTCCAATAGATGTAAAAAGGACCTATTTTTTGTTTTTGATTTGGCTATATTCAGCGCTCACGCCATCCAGCTCCGTCTGGGGCTACGAAAGGGCGGCATGGCAAGGGCGCCATAACCCACCGTAGCCAGCCCATCAGTGTAAAAGAAACCTGAACCTAACAGTGGGATTTATGTAAGCTGGTATGATGATAATAATGAAACAGTGGTAGGATCACACTGTCGACAGTTATCTGTCTACAGCCGCGGACCGGTCCGTCCGGGGCAGTACCACACTGAGCAGAAAATCGACGTCCGAGTAGTAGCAATTTGTTACTGCGCTTCGTTCGGTGAGCGAGAGAGCCGGGCGCTCAACTTTCTGAGGGTGTTTGCGTGTGGAGGGTTTTGGTGGCACCTTTGGTATAACCGAGCCTCAATGCACGCATTCACACTCCCTTCACTTTCTTCGCGGTAGGCAGTGGCCTTGTAAATGTCCATGAGCGGCAGCAACACTTACCATCAGGTGTACTGTTTGCTTATTTGCCACCGTTAGCAATAAAAAAAATCCTTTAAAGATGCTAATATTTCTTTTTTTGTCTTCAGTTCATACGACATGTTCAACGGTATCGTGTATCCAGCTGGTTTGGGCAGCAATTCGACCTGTCTCCGGGAATATGTTTCTAAGAGAGGTGACTTGCAGTATACCCTACCATTAAGGGGTTGTAACACCATGTCCAATGATAATGTAAGTGTTTGAAATTTATTATATTAAGTACTTAATATCTGGTTGATAGAGTTTTGCTCGGTATATTTTTGTTGTATTTCTGCCGAATTTATTTAGATGCTAGCAACCCGCCCTTGCTTCGCTTCGGTTTTAGTCGTTTTACCCGCGTAGTTCCCGTGGGAATACCGGAATAAAATATAGCCTAGCTTACGCCCTGATATTATAGCTTTCCATTGGTGAAAGAATTTTTGAAATCAGTCCAGCCGTTTTGAAGATTAGCCGGAACAAACAGACAAACAAAAATTTTTTAATTGCTATTTTAGGCATACGTGTCGTGCAAATAACCGTGTGAGCATGAAAAAAGCCTATTATTTTGACATTACAAACAGACACTCCAATTTTATTTATTGGTATAGATATATTAATCCTTACTATCCTTACTAATATTATAAATGCGAAAGTAACTCTGTCTGTCTGTCTGTCTGTCTGTCTGTCTGTCTGTCTGTCTGTCTGTCTGCTACGCTTTCACGTCTAAACCACTGGACCGATTTTGATGAAATTTGGTACAGAGATGGACTAAAGCTTGAGAAAGGACATAGGCTACTTTTTATCGCGAAAAAATGGGTATAAGGGGTTGAAATAGGGGATGACATTTTGTATGGAAATTCGTCATTTTCGATGATAGAACCACGAATCTTTGTATTAAGACACCTAATAATATAAATAAATATTTGTTCAAGCGCTTTGGAAATTTCATTTACATGGGGATGAAATTCAACCCCTAAAATACCAAAAAACATACAGCCGAAACCACTGGGCCTAGAAACGTTTTTTTTTACACCATCATATTTCTTGGGGTGCACGAGCACTAGCAAAGGATTTTTGGAAATTCACCCCCTTAAGGGGGTGAAAAACATATAGTCTTTCGCGTCTAAACCGATTTTGATGAAATTTGGTACAGAGATGGACTAAAGCTTGAAAAAGGATATAGGCTACTTTTTATTGCGAAAAAATGGGTTTAAGGGGTTGAAATAGGGGATGATATTTTGTATGGTATTCGTAATTTTTGATGATAGAACCGTGAATCTTTGTATTAAGGCACCTGATAATAAATAAATAAATATTCGTTCTAGCGTTTTGGTAGTTTCACTTACATAGGGATGAAATTCAACCCCTAAAATACCAAAAAGCATACAGCCGAAACCACTGGGCCTAGAAACGTTTTTTTTTTTTACACCATCGTATTTCTTGGGGTGCACGAGCACTAGCAAAGGATTTTTGGGCATTCATCCCCTTAAGGGGGTGAAAAACATATAGTCTTTCACGTCTAAACCGATCTTGATGAAATTTGGTACAGAGATGGACTAAAGCTTGAGAAAGGATATAGGCTACTTTTTATCGCAAAAAAATGGGTATAAGGGGTTGAAATAGGGGATGACATTTTGTATGGAAGTTCGTCATTTTCGATGATCGAACCACGAATCTTTGTATTGAGGCACCTATTAATAAATCCTTACTTCCTTACTAATATTATAAATGCGAAAGTAACTCTGTCTGTCTGTCTGTCTTCTACGCTTTCACGTCTAAACCACTGAGCCGATTTTGATCAAATTTGGTACAGAGATGGAATAAAGCTTGAGAAAGGACATAGGCTACTTTTTATCGCGAAAAAATGGGTATAAGGGGTTGAAATAGGGGATGACATTTTGTATGGAAATTCGTCATTTTTGTTGATAGAACCATGAATCTTTGTATTAAGGCACTTTATCATAAATAAATAAATATTCGTGCTAGCGTTTTGGAATTTCATTTATATGGGGATGAAATTCAACCCCTAAAAGACAAAAAGCATACAGCCGAAACCACTGGGCCTAGAAACGTAATTTTTTACACTGTAGTATTTCTTGAGGTACACGAGCTCTAGCAAAGAAATCGCGAAAAAATGGGTATAAGGGGTTGAAATAGGGGATGACATTTTGTATGGAAATTCGTCATTTTTGATGATAGAACCATGAATCTTTGTTTTAAGGTACTTGATAATAAATAAATAAATATTTGTTCTAGCGTTTTGGAAATTTCACTTACATGGGGATGAAATTCAACCCCTAAAACACCAAAAAGCATACAGCCAAAACCACTGAGCCTAGAAACGTATTTTTTACACCGTCGTATTTCTTGGAGTACACGAGCACTAGCAAAGGTTTTTTGGTAAATCACCCCCTTAAGGGGATGAAAACACCGTAATCTTTCACGTCTAAATTACTGAATCGATTTTAATGAAATTTGGTACAGAGATGAACTAAAGCTTAAGACAGGACATAAGCTACTTTTATCCCAAAACATTGGGTGTAAGGGGTAGAAATAGGGGATGACATTTTGTATGGAAATTCGTCATTTTCGATGATAAAACCATGAATCTTTGTATTAAGGCACTTGATATTGAACAAATAAATATTCATTCTATCGTTTTGGAAAATTCGCTTACGTGGGGATGAAATTCAACCCCTAAAAGACCAAAAAGCATACAGGCGAAACCACTGGGCCTAGGAACATATTTTTTTTTACACCGTCATATTTCTTGGGGTACACGAACACTAGCAAAGAATTTTTGGAAAATCAGCCCCTTAAGGGGGTGAAAAGCGTATAGACAAAACTATTAGGGCCAGGCACGTAAAAATTTGTATGCGATTCACTTTCTTTTGTTATATGTGAGCTCTAAGAAATTATTTTTTGAACCTCAACCCCTAAGGGGGTGAAAATATATAGCTGAAATCATTAGGCCTAGAAACGTAACATTTTGTATGAAGTTGTCTTTCTTGGAGAAAGTGCTCATAAAAAAAGAGTTTTTTGCAATTTTACCCCTAAGGGGGTGAAAAGCGTTTATCCGAAATCAGTGAGCCGAGGAACGGTTATTTTAGTACACGGTCGGCTCTCTTGGATTATCCTAAGATTTTTTCTTAGTGCTCGCTTACCAAGCACTATGAAAGAACTTCTGGCAGTCTCACCCCTAAGGGCATGAAAAGTGTATAACCTAAAATAATGGTCCTAGGAACGTGAAAGTTCTGTTTTGGGATAAGCGAGTACTTACATTGTCCGTGTGGTGACGGAGTAAGAATACAATTCACCATCCCCCTATCTTACCCGTGGGTGATCGTACGAGACGACTAAGGGATATAAAACGCATATAACATCTATGCGAGAGCAGGATAACTCAAAATAAAATCCTATACCAACACGTCTGACCAGCGTGGTATAGTAGGTCAATTACCCTTCCATTATGGAGGAGACCCGAGCCCAATAGCGGGACGTATATGGGCTGAGATGATGATGATGATGATGATGAGTACTAACAAAGAATTTTTGGAAATTCAACCCCTAAGAGGGTGAAAAGTGCATAGCCAAAGATGTGTGAAATTTTGTATACCGATCTGTTTTTTGGGGTAAGCTCACTAAGGAATAATTTTAGGCAGCCCTAAAAGAGTGAAACGTATATAGTCGAAGACACCCAGCCTACATATCATCATTATTTTGCTCTTATCCTAATTACTTTGGATCGACGCAATATGTAGGTACTCTTCTCCCATCGTAGATATATCGCAAAGGTTCTAGCAACATTTTATGACCGGCTGCCTGACGGACGACATTGTTGGCCAGACGGCATCACCAATTGGTCCAGATCGATGTAAATCTTTGTCTTAGTAGTATTTTGGGACACCCCACAAACAATGAAAGCGTGGTAATATTCCTAGCCGCTACCAGCCAGTAAGTCGAGATATTAAGTAAATTTTCTATCTCTACAAATAAATAAATTTGAAGCGTCTGTTTGTCTATCAAAATAATAGGTTTTATTTATGCACACAATTATTTGCACGATACCTATAACTAAAAAACTGTTCAAATTTTTTTGTTTTTGTGTTGTGAGTCACATAGGTATTTTTTATCTCGGCATTCGCATGGGAATGAGGTCTACGTAGGTGAAACTGCGGGAATTTAATCGATATAATTTTTTTTCACCAATGGAAAGCTACATTATCAGGGACTAAGGAAAGACATATTTATCATCGTATTTCCACGGGAATCTGAACTACAAGTGTGGAAGTAATATTCAAATGTGAAAGTTTGTGAAGATATTTGGATGTTTGTTACTTAATCATGCGTAAACTGTTGAGCAGATTTGGATGAAAATGGACACATAGAGTATTTTTTAAATTAAGAAATAGAATACTTTTTATGCCGATAATATTCTTTGCGATAATAGTTCAATATGCAAGTTAATTTTAACGCGGGCGAAGCCGCGGGCAAAAGCTAGTAAAATATAAAAATTAAATAATAAAAAAATATCAAAAATTACAAAAACAGAATAATAATAACACCGAGATTCGATCCCACGCTGTTTGAATGCCAAAACAAAACAAAAAGAAAACTGGACAACTTCCCAATTGAGCTATTGTCACTCTTGACAACGATGACGAAATTCGAATGCCTATTCAGAGAATGTCAATAACATTTTATGTCATTGTATTGATTAGCTAAAAACAGCGACAGAACAACATTTTCTATAAATAAAACCTGCTAGATCGATTTTTTGGCCCCGAATCCTCTAGTATTCCAAATTTCATCAAAAGCGTTGGAGCCGTATCCTGAATATATATATACAAGAATTGCTCGTTTAAAGATATAATATCTGGTTGACCGAGCTTCACTCGGAATATTTTTATCGAATTTATTTAGATATATTAATAAAAAATAAATAATGAAAATTATATAAAAAATTACAAAAAGAGAATAATAATAACACCGAGATTCGAACCGACGCTGTTTGATTGAAAAATACCAAAATTAAAACCTGTCACCTGCCCATCTGAGCTATCGTAACTCATGACGTTGCTAACGAAATTTGAATTCATATTCTTTTAAAATTTAATGTCATTATTTGTTTTGCTAAAAACACGAACAAAACAACATTTTCTATAAATAAAACCTAGCTAGATCGCTTTTTTGGACCCGAAACCTCAAGTATGCCAAGTTTCAACAAAATCGTTGGAGCCATTTCCGAGATCCTGAATATATATATATATATATATATATATATATATATATATATATATATATATATATATATATATACATATATATATACATATATATATACATATATATATATATATATATACAAGAATTGCTCGTTTAGAGATGTAAGATATTCCATGTGGTGATGGTGTAAGAATACCATTCACCACTCCCTATCTTGCCCCGTGGATGTCGTAAAAGACGGCTAAGTGATATAATATGCATATAACATCTGTGCAAGAGAAGGAAAATGAGAAATGAAACCAGCATGTTATAGTAGGTCAATTTCCCTCCCATTGTGGAGGAAGCCCAACAATGGGACGTATATGGGCTGTGATGATGATGATGAGTTATATTTTTAAGCATTTATTATGTGTCCCTACCCTGAAGGAGTAATACGTCATTTTTCTTTCTTTCTAAATTCATTATAGTCATTTTATTACTAGGAAAATTATCAGATTTTCTGTGAAATGTCCAACTTGAAATATTCCTGCGTCGGGCCGCCCACTGATGACAAGTAACCCTGTTCCGGTGGTCGGCCCAACGACGAAGGCGTCGTGGTTTTCGGATGGGTTGCGGATGTTGCGTGCTTACGCCCCTCTGTCGCCCCGGACGGAGTGGTGCGAGGAGCGCGCCGACCGCAGACCACCCCAAAAAAAAAAAAAAAATAACTTGAAATATTCAAGTGGTCGGTCCAATGGCTATGCGCTGCTGTAGCCCCGAACGAAAGCAACAGTGTGTCCAGACTTTAGCACGTCCAAAGAAAAATAACTTGATGGTAAATTAAATCAAATCACTTATTATGTACTAATAAATTATTCCATCTGGTAACGGAGTAAGAATACAATTCACCACCCCCTCTCATCTAAGAGATATCTGGTGCAAATAGTAACTATTAAAGAGAAGGAAAATTCGAAATAAAACCCTATACCAATCCGCCGCGGGCCGACCACTGATTACGGGCTGACCACTGACGACAAGTCACCCTGCTTCGGTGGTCGGCCCAATAACGAGGTGACGTGGGTACGGGTAGGTTATGAGTCCGCGCGCCGTCCTTTCATAGCCCCGGATGGAATGCACCGCGCATGCGCTTACCATAGCTCACCCATAAAAAAAATACCAATCCGCCTGACCGTAGTAGATCAATTTCCCTCCCAATATGGAGAAGGCTCGAGCCCAGTATTGGAACGTAAAACAGCTGATGATGATGAAATTGCTACGGTTTCACCCGCGGAGTTGCAGTTCCTGTGGGTGGGAATGGTTACTCCTCATAGAGACAACTACCTGGTAGTAAAATATTATCAAAATCGGTCCAGCCGTTTTGGTGATTACCCAGAATAGAAAGACAAAAAACATTTATACTGGTTTTTACGTAGGTATCGTCGCCATTAGCGTGAGTACGAAAAAACGTATTATTTGTAAATGTGGGTCACAATTAAATAACTAATTCTGTAGCGGGTAGACACAAATCTCTATAATAACGATGACTTGTTGGACGTGAGACATCTTCTGCCCGTGATAAATGTAAAATTTTCGAAATGTCGGGCAATCAAAAAATCAAATACAAACGCGATAAAATCCGTATAAATACTTTAATTACAAGGAATATTGATATTTTATTTGCTTTTTTTTTTCTCATCTTTATATATATATATATATATATATATTTCTTGTATACGCGTGTTTCACTAAACTCCTCCTAAACGCCTGGACCGATGTTGGTGAATTTTTTTGTATGTGTTCACAATTGGACCAGGTAGTTGGTGCTGCTGTCGATTTCAAGAACAATTCTTTTTATTTTATTCGAACGAAACAACGTATGTTGAGTTAGCTAGTAAAAATATAAAATAATTTCGGAAAAACTTTGTTACCGTCAAATTTTGAAATGATTTGACTATATTTTTTGGTTAATATCTATTTTTTCGTGTGGTAACAGAGTTAGAATACATTCAACAGTGATTTCAAAGAGAATTTCTTTTTTTTTTTAACAGAACATCGTCTATTGGTTCAGCTAGTATTATTATAAAAGTAGATCTAGGTTAAAGGATAGACCAAATACGTAACCTATACTTCATTCTCACCAAAATGAGACGGTAACTTTCAAAACACACACCCACATTATGTGTTAAACAAATATATTTGTTAACACATTTTGCTTAATATCCGCCAATCCTAAGTGCTTACTCACTCATATTACGTAATGCACGATCAGGAAATGCGTGATGTGAATGCATGAAGGCATACCATGCATGTAGATATGCATACAATGAAATTATTTTAATATTTTTAGGGTCTTTTGGCACGTTAGGGAAAAATATCTAGTCGCTAGTAAAGCTCGGTCAGCTTTGCTCGGTATATTTTTTTTTTATTTTTGCCGAACTTATTTAGATATACATATATATACTATACTTATTTAGATATTAATAAAAAATAAAAATGATGAAATAATGAAAAAAATATCAAAAATTACAAAAAGAAAATAATGATAACCTAGAATGACCTAGATTCGATCTCACGCTGTTTAAATGTGACTGGACAACTTCCCAACTGAGCTATTGTCACTCTTGATTTCTCATTCTATTGACATTTTATGTCATTGTATTGATTAGCTAAAAACATCGACAAAACAACATTTTCTATAAATAAAACCTAGCTAGATCGATCTTTTGGCCCCGAAACCTCTAGTATGCTAAATTTCATGAAATCGTTGGAGCACTGTTTCAGAGATCCTGAATAGATATGCGCGCATACCGTCACAAATGTCTTCTTATGTAGTGTCAATAAGCTACAATAATATGAGCTATTGGCGCCAAAGTCGAGATATAATGTTTTTTTTTATAATGTTGATTATTCACGTCGTTAGTCTTCGTATTTTAATCGGTCGTTTCCATTGATTTGGTGCTGACAACCAAATCATCCTCTGGGAATTTTGTCAGAATGTGAAAATGCTCGCAATTCGCTATTTGATATAATAGCGAATTGCATATTTACTACATTTCAGCATTTAATCTTCATTATATTACATTAAATATCAGCAAAATTATTTAACATAATACTTTAAAACACTAAAATAATGAAAAAAATATAAAAGCGCTACATGACATTTTGACCTTCGCGTCAAAATTTCCGTCACAAATATCAACCAGATAATAGTTATAATAAAACTTTCAATGTATTAAATACCTTTTCTTCTGTTATTAACCCATATGTGAGTGACGGGGTACCCGGGTACCTTTAGCATTTTCAAATTTTAAAAAAAGTATGTTTTACGACCTGTAGATATCTGTGATTTCCTGAGAGCTCTTAACTATTTATAAATTATATGTTTTCTTATGTTTTGACGCAGTGAACTATTTACAATGGTTTGTGGTAACCAAAACATACTTTAAACTCACAAAAGAGTGACAGGGTACCCGGGTACCTCTTTGGTGTTTTGTATGACTATGATAAAAGTACCTATTTATAATTTCGTATATGATGGACAAGTTATTGCATGTTCATCACAAATTCGTTTTCTGCAAGCTTGTTGTGTGTTTCTTTACTTGTGTTTGAGTTCGCTGTATATGTAGCAACTTCAAACGACTACAATACGCCCTGTAGAATCTCCTCTAGTCTGACTTATAGAAGTTATATTAGCAGGAAGAAACCTGTTTGTTTTTCTTACCGTTACAACTAGTGTAAGATTCCACGAATTCAAGGAATGGTACGAGGTAGTTACATTCAGTCCTGAATTTTTATATTTAGCCATGAGATCTATTACACATTACATAACATTTGTTTGACGAGTGCCATCACTTGACTTTTCTAAGTATATTTGTCCATCTAGGGAGTAGGAATTATTAGAATCATAAGCCTGGGATAATTTTATGTCATCATTTCAGGTTTCGATGGCATGTATTGATTTACTCAATTTCTAGTCCACCCTCGATATCCATATAGCTTTGCGTCAACTGTAATACTAATATGTACGAAGCTTGTAGATTTTATTCAAATTTGAAATAAACATAGTCCAAATATCTCCTATAGTGGCTGATTTATCAACTAACAAATATTCAGGGCGCGATATATCATTATCAAACATTGTGGTGTGGATCAGATGGCAGTTCAAAACTCGCATGGGAATCGTGAGAATCAATCTCATTTTCGAATTCAGCTTCTTGCTCAATATCCGAAATTTCCAATCCATCCTCTTCAACTAAAGGAATATAATCATGTTCATTATCAAACACAGCAAACTCACCTTCATCACTAGAAGATTCTCCTAATATCGCTAGTAATTTTGTTGAATTACATCTTCGAACATGTGACGTTTGTTTAAAAGTACTTGTTCCAATATTCATAATGAAATAATTATAAAGTCACAAAATAATATATAAATCATCATCTCAGTCCATACATGTTCCACTGTTGAGCCTCCATCGTCCTCTTCCATTATGGAAGAGAAATTGACCTACTATACCATGCAAGTTAGATGTATTGATTTAGGGATTTGTTTGGAGCTTTCCTATGCTTATATATCTCTTAATCATCTTTTACAACATCCACGGGCAATTGTGGGTGTGATGTACTGTATTCTTACTCCGTCACAACACGAAAAGAATATAAATAAGCTCCTGCAATACAAACAAACGTACAACCTGTATAAAGGTACCAGGGTACCTTATATTATATCCCTTACTCGTCTTTTACGACACCCATGGGCAAGAGAGGGGTGTGGAGAATTGTATTCTTACTCTGTCACAAGAATATAAATCTCATACAATACAAACAAACATATAAACTGTATGAAGGTACCCGGGTACCTCGTCACTCTTATGAAGGTGTTTTATTTGTCACTCACATAAGGGTTAATGTTGTTTCTTCTACAAACATAGGATAGGATAAAATTTTAGAAGGATTTTTATCTACTTACGCTAAAGAAGTACATAAGAACACGCACATTTTTTTATCTATCGCTATCGGTGGCAAACGAACGAACAGTACACCTGATGATAAGTTATATCGTCTCTAGACCATTGAAGAAAGTGAAGGGAATGTGAATGCATGCAATGAAGTTCGATGATACATGGATGTCCTTAGAACGCTATCGGCTCTCTTTCTCAATCAACGAAGTGCAGTAACAAATTGCTACTACTCAGACGTCAATTTTCTTCGATGGGAGGGTACCCCAATAGGGGGTATTCCGTCGGGCCGACCACTGATGTCAAATAACCCTGCTCCGGTGGTCGGCCCAACGACAAAGGCGACGTGGTTTTCGGGTGGGTTGCGGGAGTTGCGTGCTTAAGCCCCTCTGTCGCCCCGGACGGAGTGGTGCGGAGGCGCGCCGACCGCAGCCCACCCACAAAAAAAAAAAAAGACGTCGATTTTCTGCGAGAGTGTGGTACTACCACGGACAGACCGGTTCGCGGTTGTAGACTATTGACAGTGGGGTCCTACCACATAAAATATAATATCTTTTTAATTGTCTACAAAAAAAAAAGAGTTTCTTAATAAAACTGTATGCTTTTTTTGGTACATGTGTTACTCAATCATTCGGCCAATTATCAATCTATTTTGAGGGTTCTTTCTTATTCATTTGGTAGATTATATTTCAAATGTGATGCCATCTAAATTATATACCAATTGAATCACCGCTTTTTGAGAAAATCGACACAATACAAAGCATATACTTAGATAATATTTTGGTTTGTGTTTATTTTGTAATAACGGAGTAAGAATACAATTCACCATTCCCTATCTTACCCATGGGTGTCGTAAAAGATGACTAAGGGCATAAATATGGATATTATTAGAGAATGTGCATCCTATAAACTACTATCTAACCTATACAAACATCTACCTAAGACACCGACTTCAAAATGTTTGCTCTTCAGTTGCTCCGTTTTTTTAAGGTAGTGTTTCTTTTATCTTTATTATCAACATCACAGCTCATAAACGTTTCAATGTTGAACTGGAGCCTCCTCCACAATAGGAGGAAATTGACCTACTACATGCTCGTCAGACGAGTTGTTATAGGGTTATATTTCATGATTTGCATGAGATATCTCTTAGTCACCTTTTACGATAGCTACGTGGAAGAGAGGGGGTGGTGAATTGTATTCTTACTTAGTATAGGATTTTATTACGAATTTTCCTTCCCTGTTATCAATTAAATGACTAATGATTATGCTCAAAAATGAGTTATTATTTTTTTTTTTTCTTGTATTGACGGAGTAAGAATACAATTCACCTCTCTCTATTTTACCCGTGGGTGTCTTAACAGACGGCCAAGGCATATAATATGCATACATAGCTCAAGTGAATTTTATCATTAACCAGCTGATCCAACAGATGTTATTCTGTTCAAACCTAAAAAAATATGGTAAAAGGAATTCTGCCTGAAGTCGATCGCAGCACCACTGGTTATATTATTAATCTAAACTATTCTCATATCCATCTGAACAGGCACGAAAAAAAATATCAAAATCGGTCCAGCCGTTTAGGAGGCGTTTAATTACAATCACACGAACAGAAGATTTATATATATAAAGATAAATATTTTCTTTACAATTCAACAAAAGTCGTGACTAACAATTAATTTAGAAGCCTTCGCCATATTACTTCAACGATATATGAAATCATAAAACCTTGAAATCGTGTGGTTATTTACATATATGTATGGAATTATTAATTAATACAAATAACATATTATTTCTTACTCTTTCATTGACCTTATATCTTATACAAATGGATTTTGAACGCGATTAATAGAAATAAAACTATTATTACGGATTACCAACCCGCTCAGCCCCGGCCAGCGCTGGATGTAGACCTCGCTCATGTTTACCCAAAACTGCAGTTCTGTACCACTAACGACGCCAGCAACCTTCTCCAGATCGTCGATCCACCTAGTGGGGGGAGCGTCCTACACTGCGTCGTCTGATACGTTGTCGCCACTCGAGAATAATAAGAATAAAGAGAAGAAAACAACAATAAAAGATAATAACAAAACTGTAAAAATAAAAATAAATCTGTCCGTGTTGTAACGAAGTAAGAATGCAATTCAAAAGTCTATCTTGCCTTTGAATATCGTAAAAAACGACTAAGATATGCAAATGACATCTTTGCAGGAGATAGAAAGCTCGAAATAAGACCCTATACCAACATGTCTGACCAGCACGGTATAGTAGGTATATTTATCTCCTATTAGCAAGGAGGCTCGAACCCAGCAGGGGAGCGTATATAAGCTATGGTGATGAGGAATCTCAGAAGAAAACCTAATATCATCATATACCAACAATCATCTCAAACGAAAACTATTGTTTAAATTACAAAATAAAAATGACTTTAAAACAATCGTCCTCATCATCTTTTCAGCTCATGGGCGTAATACTATTGGGCTCGAGCCTCCTACACAAAAAGAAAGAAATTAACCAACTATACCACGCTGGTGAGACGTGTTAATATAGGCTTTCAATTCAAATTTCTCTTCTCTTGCATAGATGTTAAATGCATATTTAATCCCTTAGTCATCTTATACAACACCTACCGGACAAGATAGGGTGTGGAATTGAATGGATTCAAAACAATATAATCTACCAAATACGTATTATTGAGGATAACCTAAAAACTACTAGTCAGATCTTGTTTAAATTTTAATAGGATTACATCAAAAGAACTAGCATTCAAATAAAAAATAATCATTAAAATTGATTCACCTTTTTTGTGGTAAGCTAGGTCTGGACACGCCCTACCCAATCTGCTTGGGGCGACGGCTGGGTGGTATGCGGCATCCTAACCTATCGTATTATTCCTCAGAGCCATGGGGCCGAATACTGGTACGGATTTCGTGACATCCGTGGCCTGCCCTTTTGAATAACGTCGCCTTCGACGCCCCGGCAAGAATCGCCCTCCCGCGGCAAAATCGGTCCATCTAGAAAAAAGTCCTGCTATAAAAAGACAGATGCATTGAGGATCTCCAACTTTTTTGTAGTCGACTCTTCAGTTATTTACATAGTTGATTCTTCAATCTATCTGTATATATAAAAATTAATGTTTATTTGTATTTCCTTTATATAATCGTAAACTATGCATTTGATCATGTGATGATCAATAAAGTGTTGTGTATGAGCCCACGAAGTTTCTGAGTTGGTACGACCTGTCTTGGTCGAACCTGTCGGTGGCGTGGTGATTGATTTCAAGGAGAATTTTATTTTACTATTTTTTTTGGATCTGAATAAAACAACGTCTGTTTGATCAGCTATTTATATTGTAAGAATAACATGACAAGAATATAATTAATATTTATAATATTTATTTATATTTTCCTCCAAGTTCCATAATACTCAGATCTATGGAATGCAATAAATTCTTTAGTATTAGTATTTACAATGTAGGCGTAAACTTGCATCTAAGTGCATTAGTTTAGTAATAAGGCGTAGTATATGACGTGATCCGCGTAGTGTTGGAGTAGTAGTTTATAGCTTTACCTTTCCTTTAAAAGAGGATTAAGGAATGCAAACTGGTAACATTACTGCAAGAGAAAGAAAACTCAATATATTTCTATACCATTTCGTCTAAATAGCACAGTATATATTTGTGTGGTAATGAAGTAAGAATGCAAGTCACAACCCCCTTCTATCTCCATGGGTATCGTAAAAGATGACTAAGGAATATAATTCGCATATAACATCTATGTAAGAGAAGGAACTCTCGAAATAAAAGCCCATACCAACATGTTTGACTAGCGTGGTACAGTAGGTCAATTTTCTCCCATTTTGGAGAAGACTAGGGTGGAACAGTGGGACGATTATGAACTGTTGTTGATGATGATCACGATATGGAGGAATCTCGAACTCAGCAGTGGATTATATTTATACTATACTAAAAGCATCACTGAAACCCATCACACAAATATCTTCAGAAAATTGAGCTTTCAGCTCGTTTGCTCATCGAACAAACTGCAGTAACAAATTGCTACTACTGAGACGTTGATTTTCTGTGAGAGTGTGGAACTACCTCGGCCGAACTGATTTATAGCTGTAAACTGAAGACTATCGACAGTGCGCTCTACCGCATAAGACTAAAAAGAAAAATATTTTTAATGCAAACGGTAGCAGATGAACAAACAAAATAATTGATGGTAAGTGATGCTGTCGCTCATGAACCTATGCTAGGCTGCTGCCTGTCGTGAAAAAGTAAAGGCATCATTAAAACCCACCACACGGAAACATCCTTAGAAAGTACGGCTTTCAGCTCTATCACTCACAGAACACAGTGCAGTAACAAATTGTTACTATTTAGACGTCGATTTTCTGCGAGAGGGTGGTACTACTCGGACAAATCCACGGTTATAAATAGATACCTGTCTATATTATGCTCATTACATAAGACGGAGATAAAAATATTTGAAATCTGTTTACAAATTACGGACGGCATGTAAATATAACATGATCGAGGTCTTAACATGACGCTACATGAAGTATTATAATGATTGATAATAACTTCAACCTTACCTCTTTACTTGTACGTAAATAAACTAAGTATGTGTTACATAAGTAAGTTATGCATTAGACTGCGTCAGAATATTTTTTTTAGTTAGTACATCTAAAAAGTTTCTTTGTTAGACAAAAAAATAAGCTGATAATAATGTATTTAATAGAAAAATGGATAAGCATTTTTAAAACCTGGTAACTTTTTTCTTATGCGATTTAACGAAAAAATGAAAGAGACCTTTTTTTGTAGAGAATTTAATTTTCTATAAGAAAAAGAAACGGACGATTTGAAAAAAAAATATTTTCGACGATTTACAATGAAAATGAAGAAAAATTTTTCAATGTATTTTAAATGGGAACCCCCCATGCGCCAGCTCAATTTTCAAGCTCATCTTTTAGGAGGTATTTTTGTCTAACAAAGAAACATTTTAGATATACTTACTCAGAAAAAAAAAATCCATGAGCGGCAGTAACACTTACCAGCAGGTGTACTGTTTGCTTGTTTACCACCGTTTGCAATGAAAAAAGGCCCTAGCCCCACAGTGGGACATACATCGGCTGAAACAATATTGTAAATGTAATGAAGTAACACCGAAGCACATGAAAAATTACATGCAAACATCCAAATTAAGAATTATTTTGTAGTCGTTTAAACGTCATTAATTAATTCACAAAAGCTATTTACTAATTAATCATTGACATTAAAGTTTTGCGGATATAAAAATGCAAGAACTACATAATTTAATAGGTAAGGAAGTGCATGAATTTTTGATTGCCATCTAAATCTAATAACACGTCATTCCATCGCCATCATTTCCGCGTTATTTAAAAGTCAATACATTATTATACCTAAATAATCACCTTCTAACATCATCACTAATTGTATAAAACCAGTTATTTCGCTTGCATTTTATAAGTGCAAAATTTGTGGTCCTTCGAGTCGGATTTTTCCTTGTAACTAAAAATCTATAGAACTTCCTCAGAAAAAATCTCATCGTAGAATTGACGCTAATTTACTCATATTAAATATTTTTAACCGATTTCAAATAATAATTTTTTATATTTGTTACCTCAGAACTTTCGGCGATGCGAGCCGATTTTGATGATTTTTTTTTATTTGAAAGCTGTGGCTTTACGTGTTTTCAGTTTGGTCCAGTTTTGAAAATGGCGTCAATGGGAAAACGATTGAAGTCGGTTTTTTTTTGTTCAGAATTATCGTAAATGAATAAAATATTAAAAATACGTTTTTTTATGATGAAGCAATTAGTTTTCAACTTTTTTTTGTTATGTAATAGCCATGCCTGCAGCTTCGCTTGCATGAAAGTAGAAGTTATCAATTACATTTCTATCCCTCGGGAGCATACTTAGGCTTCCTCCATAATGGGAGGGTAATTGACCTACTATACCACGCTGGTCAGACGTGTTGAACTAGAGTTTTGTTTTGAGTTTTCCTCCTCTTACATAATTTTTGAACACACATTATAATCTTTTAGTCATCAAGAGCCCACGGGCAAGAGGGTGTTGAATCGTATTCTTACTCCGTCAACACACGGACATAAAATTTATTTAAAGATAGAAAATTAAAATCACTTAATTCTGTAACAAAAATCGGAATGCAGAATTGATTTAAAATGTGACATTTCTCATAAGGATTTGATTATGAAACAAGTTTATTATATTGCTTTGTAAATGTCGTATGTCCATTAACTACGCCTACATATATACCTATACAACAAAGAACATAGGTTCGATAAATAACCTTCGAATAACTAAACACGCTTTCTAGTAGCTAGGTAACGGATTCCCGCTAAAATTTTAATTAATCTTATTTTTCAGAAACCCTGCTTGTATATACGTCCCACTGCTGGGCTCGAGCTTCCTCCACAATAGGAGGGAAATTGACCTACTATACTAACTTTTAAATCTAAAAACAATAAATACATATATTAACTAGCTAGCTGTTTTCTTATTATTTTTGTGATTCAGATATTCGTGTGGTGACGGAATGAGAATTCAATTCACCACTTCTTGTCTTTTTTTTTTTGGTTGCGTTGCGGTCGGCGCACTCCTTGCACCACTCTGTCCGGGGCGACAGAGGGGCTTAAGCACACACACCCGCAACCCACCCGAACACCACGTCACCTTCGTCGTTGGACCGACCACCGGAGCAGGGTTACTTGCCGTCAGTGGTCGGTCCGACGGAATACCCCCTGAGAAGTACCCTCCCATCGACTGCCGCCCCCCCCTCCCCTCGGGGAGGACGTCGGTATTTCCTCACGCGGTCAGCCTCTCGGCGGGTGACGGACTAATTCCCCGATCCAGTCACCCGCGGCCTCGGCTAGGGCGGCATCATGCGCAGGTAGTCGCACCTGCGCCGCCCCAGTGGCCGGCGGCGGCTCCCCCCACCACTCCCTGTCTTACCCGTGGATGTCGTAAAAGAAGACTAATGAATATAATACGCATATTCCATGCAAGACGACTACGAAATACGACTAAATGCTTTACGAAATATGACTAAAGACGACGGCAGACAGCATCAGATGGAGTTCCATTTAATGCCGTCTGCCGTCGTCTTTTACAACACCCATAGCCAAGAGAGAGGGTGGTGAATTGTATTCTTACTCCGTCACCACACGGAAATTTAATATTAATAACGTCTTCATATTGTCTGCCTTTCAAATGATTACATAAAGCTGATTAAATAAACGGGGTCAGACGTATTGTGGAATTGGCAATATTATCTTATGGCAAAAATATGGTTACGAAAGTGTGGGTTCGTTATCAAAATATTACTTTAATTTACACATAATAATAAAACAAAATATGACATAATTCGAATAAAAATTGACACTTAATGATTTTCAAAGTTTACGCGAGTATTACATATTTGAATTAAAAGTATTTTTTACAGATTTATCGTGTTTTTTTTTTTATTTGCACGATAATTTAGAATACTTTTTAGTGTTCGTGGTCACGATAGAACTAAGGCTTTTCAGGTCTAAAAAAAATATTTCTAAAGTTTTCCATTTAGTCCTCCCTTCGGGGAGAACGTCGGCCTTTCCTCACGCGGTCGGCCTCTCGGCGGGTGACGGACTAACTCCCCGGTCCAGTCACCCACGTGCTAGAGCGGCATCAGGCACAGATAATCGCGCCTGCGCCGCTCCAGTCGCCGGCGGCGGCTCGCGTCGTCGAAGAGACGCTCCTCGCGCACGCGCCCCGCCGCCTCCTTCCGCGAGACTACTGCCTCGCAGAAGGCTGCGACCGCGTCCCCCCATTTACCCCCTATGATCTCATTCATCATCACCATCACAGCTCATATACATTCCACTACGAGACTTAAGCCTCCTTTACAATAGGAGAATAATCTATTTACTACACTACGCTGGTCAAACGGGTTGGTATATCGTTTTATTACAAGTTTGCCTTCTCTTGCATGGTTGTTATATGCATGTCATATCCCATTAGTCGTCTTTTACGACACCCACTGGCAAAATACGTGAATTGTATTCTTACATCGTTACCACACGGAATTATTCTTATTATATATACTTAAATGAGTTAATAAATGACTGCATACTGAACTTTGGTCGAATACTTCTTGAATGTCATATAAATGTGAGAATTTCAACTGTTTTTGTATGCATTGTTTAAGTTTTTTTAATAAAACGAGTATCAAGACTTGTTATTTGCCGCTTAATAATAACTTTACCCTATGAATTTTTTTAATTGGGGTAATTAATGTAGTTTTTATATATTTTTAACTTTTAATTATGTGGTGTCTCATTGCAGAGAAGGCTCGAGGAGGGAAATTAACGTTAGTCATAGATGTTGATATAGGCTTTTATTTCGAGTCTTCTCTTTCATAGATAATACAGTAGACTCCCGGTAATCTGACAAACGTTTTGCACGGCAGTGTCGGACTATCGAATTTGTCGGATTATAGAGTACTCCCCTTTTTTTTATGGGTGGGTTATGGTAAGCGCACGCGCGGTCCAGTCCGTCTGTAGCGAGGAAAGGACGGCGCGCGAGCTCATAACCCACCCGTACCCACGTCACCTCGTTGTTGGGCCGACCACCAGAGCAGATGTGACTTGTTGTCAGTGGTCGGCCTGACGGAATACCCTTTCGGGTAACCTCACCTCTCGACGTCCTGGGACGTCAGTCGCCATCGCGCGATTAGCCTCCTTGCGGGTGACGGACAATTCCCCGGTCCGATCACCCGCGGCCTCGGCTAGGGCGGCATTAGGCGCAGATACTCACGCCTGCGCCGCCCGAGTCCCTGCGCCGCCCGAGTCATAGAGTACTCCCTAAGAACTCTTTATAGTCCGGCTTTTTTTACAAAAGAGTACTTTATAATCCGACAGATACGAATACGTAATATACAATGAAATATTAAACTATGAACGCACGTTAGGCTGTAACGCTATTACATGTAGTCAAATTCAAACTAAACAATCAGAATCAAAACAAAAGCATAATAGAAGTGCCGAGTACAAGTTATAACTTGTTCAATCATAACTTACATTAGCAAAAGATGATGAAAAAATCTAGACCAATAAATAATATTGGAGTGTCTGTTTATAATGTCAAAATAATAGGCTTTTTTCATGCTCACACGGTTATTTGCACGACACCTATGCCTAAAATAGCAATTAAAAAATTTTTGTCTGTCTGTCTGTTTGTTCCGGGTAATCTTCAAAACCGCTGGACTGATTTCAAAAATTCTTTCACGAATGGAACGCTATAATATCAGGGCGTAAACTAGGCTATATTTTATCCCGGTATTCCCACGGGAACGGAAACTACGCGGGTAAAACGACTATAACCTATAACCGAAGCGAAACGAGGGCGGATTGCTAGTATTCAATAATAGTAGGACATGTCGGATTACAAGGGATGTCGGATTAAACAGTGTCGGATAAAACAAACAAACCGGATAACCGCGGGTCCACGGTATATGCAAATTATATCTCTTAGTTTTCCGTGTGGTGACAGATTAAGAATACAATTCAATTTACCACATTCAATTTTGTAAAATACAACTAATGGATGTAATCCATACTAATATTATAAATGCGAAAGTAAGGATGTTTGCTTAGAATAGTAACATATAGAAGGTAAGTCCACGCACAAAAAGTGAGGCATTTCAATTGGAGCCTAATGGAGCCTACGCCGGAACAGTCCCGTAATGTACAAGTCATTGCACTGCACGAATGTACGCAACTCTTAAAAAATAAATAGGTAATTATGACGGCTTGTGCATTCAAATGGTGCCACAACACATTTGAAAAACTTAAAAAGGTTTTTAACATTACTTTTAAAAGTATATCGACGATTTATGTTAATAAAAACAAAATTTGATTTCATAATTTGTATAGTGGTTTCCGTGTGTACGTGTGTAATCGTCTGCGCGCCATTAGTATTTTTAGATTCAAATTTTTAAAGCTCGAAGTACTGACACTATCCTTCTATACGTTATTATTCTAAGGATGTTTGTTTGTTTGTTTGTAACGCTTTCACGCTTAAACCACTGAATCGATTTCAAAAATTCTTTCACCAATGGAAAGCTATAATATCAGGGAGTAACATAGGCTATATTTTATCCCGGTATTCCCACGGGAACGGGAACTACGCGGGTAAAACGACTATAACCTATAACCTATAACCGAAGCGAAGCGAGGGCGGATTGCTAGTATATAATAAATATCCTTAGTAAATAGATGACATATTGGATTCTTAACTCAACATTACACAATACCTTTAATATTTACCCAGTATTACTTAACTGCGTAGTGACGGAGTAAGAATACAATTCATCACACCCTATCTTGCGCATGGATGTCGTAAAAGACGACTATGGGATATAATATGCACATAACAACTGTGCAAAAGAAGGCAAACTCGAAATAAAACCCTATAGCAACTCACCTGACTAGCGTGGTGTGATAGATCAATTCTATGCTTCTGTGGTAGGTAAAATAAAGGAGGCTCAAGCCCAGCAGTGGGATATATATGAGTTAAGAGGATGATGATGCAGAAAAAGGAAACTCGAAACAAAACCTTATTCCAACACGTCTGACCAGCGTATGTCAATTGATCTCCCATTGTGGAGGTTCGAGTCTAACAGTGGGACGTATATGCGCTGTGATGATGATACAGAGAAGGAAAACTCGAAACAAAACCCTATACCAACATGTCTGATCAGCGTGGTAGATTAATTTCTCTCCCATTGTGGAGGAGGCTCGATACCAATAGTGGAACTTATGAACTGTGATGATGAAGAAGAGTAAAATTTAAAATAAAACCCTTTACTATTTGACCAGCGTAGTATAGTAATTTCCCTCCTATTATGGAGAAGGCTCGAGCCCAACAATGGGATGTATAGGAAATGAATCACACTTAAAAAAAAAAAAGACGTACATTTTCATGTAATTTTTTTTTGTGGGCTACGGTCACTGCACTTGTCGCCCGGCTCCGTCCGGGGCAACAGAGGGGCAGCATGCGGCCCCGTAAGCCACCCATGTAGCACGTCGCCTTCGTCGTTGGGCCGACCACCGGTGCAGAGTGCCTTGACTTCAGTGGTCAGCCCGACGGAGTACCCTCGCCCATTGACGTCGCCCCGGAACGCCGATCGCCGTCGCGAGGCTAACCACTCCGCGGGTGCCGAATTAAATCCGCGGTCCGATAACCCGCAGCCCACGTTTTCATGTCTAAAAATGTCTCGACCATAGTAATTGTCAGTCAATTTATAAATGGCCATAATTACATATACATATTTATGATTTCAACAAGTTTTTAACATAACCTTGAAAACAATATAAACATTTCTTAATACCTGTTGTCAATATAACAAAAATGCCCACGCTTCATTGAATAAATTGACTTTAGCGTAAGAAAATTTTATTATTCTTATAATTTTAACATATCTATACTCTATAAATATCTATACAAATAAATAAAATTGAAGTGTCTGTTTGTAATGTCAAATTACTGGGCTTTTCTCATGCTGACACCGTTATTTGCACGATACCTATTCCTAAAATAAGGAATAAAAATTTTTTGTCTGTCTGTTTGTTTGAGATAATCTTCAAAACGGCTAGACCGGTTTCGATAATATTTACCTGGTAGCTGTATGTAGGCACATAAGGAGTAACTTAGGCTATAATTTATCCCGGTATTCCCATGGGAACGAAAACTATGCGACTGGAACCGAACCGAACGAAACGAGGGTAGGTTGCCTAGTACTCTCCGAGGGGGAGACGTCGATCGATGAGAGGGTACTCCTCAAGGGGTATTCTATCGAGCCTATCACTGAAGACAAGTCACCCTACACTGGTGATCGGCCCAACGAGGAAGGCGACGTGCTATACGGGTGGGTTACGGGTGTGCCCTCTGTCGCCCCGGACGGAGCCGGGCGAGGAGTGCGCCGACAATAATAGCCAAAAGAAAAAATATGTTGCTAGTACTATATACGATTTGTGATTCAAGCGTGTGATTGTGGTTTAAGCAGTTATCTCAGCCTATGTAAGTCCCAATAATGGGTTCTGGCCTCCTCCATAAAGGAAAGGAAATTGACCTACTATACCGCGCTGGTCAGACGTGTTGGCATAGAGTTTTATATCAAGTTTTCCTTCTCTTACATTGATGATATATGCATATTATATCCCTTAGTCGTCTTTTACGACATCCACGGGGCGATAGAGGGTATTGACTTGTACTCCATCACCTTAAGTAATACTGGGTAAATATTAGAGGTATTGTGTAATGTTGAGTTAAGAATCCAACATGTCATCTTTACTAAGGATATTTATTATTTCCGTGTGTTGATGGAGTAAGAAAGGAGTAAGAATACAATTCAACACCCCTTATCGTGAATGTGGATGTCGTAAAAGGCGACTAAGGGATGTAGTACGCATTAAACTTCTATGCAAGAGAAGACTCGAAATAAAACCCTATACCAACATCTCTGACCAGCGTGGTAGTGCGTCAATTTTCCTACCCGAGCCTCGAGCCTTCTCCGCAATAAGAAGGCACAATAGTAGTCCATCACCTATTTACTTAAGATACTTATTATTTCCGTATGGTGAAGGAGTAAGAATACAATTCAACACCCCTTATCGTGAACGTGAATGTCGTAAAAGGCGACTAAGGGATATAGTACGCATTAAACTTCTATGCAAGAGAAGACTTGAAATAAAACCCTATACCAACATCTCTGACCAGCGTGGTAGTACGTCAATTTTCCTACCCGAGCCTCGAACCTTTTCCGCAATAAGAAGGCTCAAGCACAATAGCAGCCCAGATCAGTATATCTTCCACTGACGACAAGTCACCCTGCTCCGGTGGTCGGTCCAACGACGAAGGCGACGTGGTGTTCGGGTGGGTTACGGATGTACCTACGCTTACGCCCCTCTGTCGCCCCGGACGGAGTGGTGCGAGGAGAGCGCTGACCGTAACCCACGCCCAAAAAAAAAATAGACCAGTATTTCTTGCCTTATAGATTTTTTTAATGAATTCTTATTATAACTTGAATATTTCTAATCTACAGAGTGTACTTTTTTATTAAATAACCAAAGACAACAATTCAAATGATAATTCGACATAAAACCTATTTGAATTTGAACATAATAAAAACACATTATTTTTGTAGATTTACTATATTTATTCCTTTTATTCATTTCAACTCATACAAGTCCCACTTTAAGACTTTTGCTTTCTTCACAATAAAAGGGAAATTCCCCTACTATGATTGTTGACCACCACGCTGGTTTCATTTCAAGTTTTTTTCTCACATAGTTGATATATATGTATATACAAATTTAGAGTTAATTGAAAAATTACATTTCATTTTCGATAAAGTAACATTTATTTGCACTCGTTAATTCAAATATTTTTTTCACTTAAATTAGGCATAGATGCGTCACAAGCCGAAGAATAAGGCTGATCGTAATTCTGTATCGCTTGTCCCGTGTTCTCGCTTGCACGCTCGGCTCAGGCGGAACGTGACAATGAGTTGCTTTTTCGTACGTGCAGCCTACGTTCATCGATTTATAAGACGTTTTTGCGTAAAAAAATATAAACAGAATAAAGATAACATATTCTTATCATCATTTTCGAAGGTTGATAATACGTAATTATTATACACTAGAAACCCGCTTCGCTTCGGTTTCAGGTGCCTCACCCGCGTAGTTCTCGTTCCCGTGGGAATACCGGGATAAAATAGTATATAGCCTAAGTTACTCCGTATATGAACAGCTACCTGGCAGTAAAATAATATCAATATCTGTCTAGCGGTTTTGAAGATTACCCAGAACAACCAGACAGAAAAAAAAAATTATCAATCGGTTTTTAGGCATAGGTATCGTGCAAATAATCGTGTGAGCATGAAAAAATGGCATACAGACACTTCAATTTTATTTATTTGTATAGAAGATAAGTTTTGCGCATCAAAATTTCAACAGGTTTAAACGATTGATCGTAAGACAAGTAACCTTTGTTTAACCTTGTGAGGCGCTCGATATAATGTGTGAACGAGAACTGGTCTGTAATATCTGAGTAAGGCTTTCGAATATGGGAAGAACTTTAAAAATATGTGTAATTTTTAAATATTAAAATTTAATGGTAAGCTTTGCCAATATAATACGGCCGTGTGGTGACGTAATAAGAATACATTTCACCACCCTCTTTTGCCCATGGGTGTCGTAAAAGACGACTAAGGGTTATAATATGCATATGACATCTACGCAAGAGAAGGAAAACTCGACATAAAGCCCTATGCCAACACGTCTGCTGGCCGTCCGTACCGCCAAGGATGTTAGTCGGCGGGAGATGCTGGACAGTCTCGAGCGTGACCCCTGGGGTCGCCCCTACCTCGCGGCGCTGAACAAGCTCCGCGGGCGGGGCCCCCCCTCACCGAGACTCTCCAGCCCAGCCTCCTCGCCAGAGCTGTCGAGGACCTCCTTCCACGGCGGGCGGAGCACACGCCCCCGGTCATGGCTTCGCCGGACAGCGACCGGGAGGCCGACGACGAGAGTGCTCCGCCCATCACGGAGCTGGAGATGAAGGTAGCGGTGGCGCGTATGCGAACCAAATCCACCGCCCCCGGGCCCGACGGTATTCCAAACCGTGTGCTGGCCCTGGTCCTCGACCATCTAGGTCCCCGCCTCAAGGAGTTGTTCGACGCGTCTTTAGCGTCCGGGCGGTTCCCTGGGTGCTGGAAGGAGGGGAGGCTGGTTCTCCTGCCGAAGCCGTGACCGGTCCGACCCTGTGGAACATCGGCTACGACTGGGCGTTGAGAGGAAGCCTCCCACCCGGGCTGGGCGTAATTTGCTACGCCGACGATACACTCGTCACAGCCCGTGGTGGGACGCTAGAGGAGGCAGCACACCTGGCAACTCTCGGCACCGAGGAAATTGTCAGGCGGATCGAAGCGCTGGGGTTGAGGGTAGCCTTGGAAAAGACGGAGGCCCTTTTTTTCCATGGCCTCCGTACCGCTGGGCCTTCCGCTGGCGCTTCGATCACCGTGAAGTCGGTCACCATCAGCATCCAGGCCCACATGAAGTACTTGGACCTGGTGCTCGACGGGCATTTTTGGTTCCGGGAGCATCTCCATCGACTTGTTCCCCGGCTTGTCGGCGCGGCGTCCGCCGTTTCGTGGTTGATGCCGAATGTGGGCGGACCCAGTGCTACGTGCCGACAGCTGTACGCGGGGGTGATCCGGTCAATGGCCCTGTATGGTGCACCGGTGTGGGCGGGGTCCCTGAGTGTCCGTCTTAGGGCCCTCTTGTGGCGACCACAGAGGGTCATGGCAATCAGGGCCATACGGGGTTACCGCAGGATGGCGACGGAAGCCGTGTGCCTCCTGGCCGGAAGTCCCCCGTAGAACCTGGAGGCAGAGATGCTCGCGGACATTCATCGGCGGCTGTAGGAGACGCGCGCCCGCGGCGGTATGGTCTCCCTCAAAGAGATCACCACCTGGCGGGTCAACGCCCGCCGAGAAGTCATTGCCCGTTGGGCAGTCCGGCTGGAGAGTCCTCGGTACGGTGTCAGTACCGTCGAGGCCTTCCGGCCGGTGCTGATGGAGTGGTTGGAGCGGACGCACGGGGTGCTTTCCTTCCGGCTTGTGCAGGTGCTGACGGGGCACGGGTGCTTTGGGAAGTATCTGCACAAGATTGTCAGGAGGGAGAGCACGCCGTCCTGCCACCACTGCAGTTGCGACGAGGACACGGCGCAGCACACGCTCGAAGAGTGTGCTGCATGGAAGGGGAAGAGCTGTGAACTCGTCGCGATTAGCGGTGCTGACCTGGCGCTGCCAACCATCGCCAGGGAGATGCTCGTCAGTGTCAGGAACTGGGACGCGGTCGCCGCCTTCTGTGAGGCCGTAATCTCACGGAAGGAGGCGGCGGATCGTGTGCGAGTAGAGCTCCTATTCGGCGACACGTTTCGCCGCCGGCGACTCGGGCGGCGCAAGCGCGACTATCTGCGCCCAATGCCGCCCTAGCCGAGGCCGCGGGTGATCGGACCGGGGAATTGTCCGTCACCCGCAGAGAGGCTAACCGACGACGGCGACCGACGTCTTAGGACGTCGAGAGGTGAGGTTACCCGAAAGGGTATTCCGTCAGGCCGACCACTGTCGACAAGTCACATCTGCTCCGGTGGTCGGCCCAACAACGAGGTGACGTGGGTACGGGTGGGTTATGGGCCCGCGCGCCGTCCTTTCATCGCCCCGGACGGACTGGACCGCGCGTGGGCTTACCATAGCTCACCCATAAAAATAAAAAAAATAAAAAATGCCAACACGTCTGACCAGCGTAGTATGGTAGGACAATTTCCCTTCCATAGTGAAGAAGGCCCGAACCCAACAGTAGGACGTATATAGGCTGAGAAGGGGGACGGGATGCCAATATGTAAAGATACTGGATGATTAACTCTTCAACGTCGAATCGAATATATTGAAATTAGAAACACAAAATTTTAACAATAGTTTAAATTTCTGCCTTTGAGACTCATTAGAAAGGATTTTTAACCAAGTTAAAAAAGGAGGAGGTTCTCAATTCGACTGCATTTTTTTATGTTTGTTACCTCAAAATTTTCGATGCTGTGTGGTAGCGGCTTCGAATACTACCAACCCTTGCTTTGCTCGTGGGTGTCGTAAAAGACGACTAAGAGCCCTAGATTGACCCGGACCAACTCCATCTGGTACCGTTTGGGTCAACGATTACATTCCCAAGGAGGGTTGACGTCAGGCAGGCGGCCGGTCATAAAAGTCATTGCCGAAACTTTTTGCAATATGTCAAAACAGATGACATATTGCGTCGACCCCAAGTAATTGGGATAAGAGCAAGATGATGATGATGACCTCAAAATTTTCGACTGGTTGAACCGATTTTGGTGGTCCCTTTTATATTTGAATGCGGGTGTTTCCAATGTGGTCTCATTTCCATTTGATCCAATCCTGAGCACAGCATCCATGAAAAGACTATATAAGTCTTATTGGAGTCGGCATTTTTTTTAAACTAAATACGAAATTCAACCCCAATCAAGGTAAAACGCAGTGACTAAATTTATTTAGGAACAATAAAATAACCACGTTCGGGAAACTTAATAGGATCTTCTCGTTCAACATACCTCTGTGTCTGAAAACACAGGTCTACGACCATTGTGCGTTGCCAGTGATGACTTACGGCACAGAAACGTGGTCCCTAAATATAGGCCTCATAACAAGGCTCAAAGTCGCTCGGCGTGCCACGGAACGAGCTATACTCAGGATTTCTCAGATAGAATCCGAAATACGGAAATCCGCAGAAGAACCAATGTAACTGACATAACACGAAGGATTAGCACACTAAAGTGGCAATAGGCAAACCACATCGCTCGACGAACCGTCAACCACTGGGGAAGAAAGGTTCTCGAGTGGTGACCACGTATCGGACGACGCAGTGTAGGACGCGCCCCCACTAGGTGGACAGACGACTTGGTGAAAGTTGCTGGGCATCGTTGGATGCACGCGGCACATGAACGCACTTTGTGGCGTAACATGAGGGAGGCCTACGTCCAGCAGTGGACGGCGATAGGCTGAAATGATGATGATGATGAATAAAATAACCAACTAACACTTGTCAACTTTCATCACCTAAGGGTATAAAATAGGGTATAAAATTTTGTATATTTTCACTTAATTTTTACTGAACAAAAATTTAACACATAAGTACAAAACAGTTGCTTACTTTTGTGGTGTAGAGACTAACTAAAAAGGAATATGCTGATAATCATTCCTCACAGGATTTTTTCCCCCCCTAAGGGTACAAAATGCTTTTATATTTTTAATTCTTATATATTAAACTAACTAACCCAATACATGTTTTCTCTATCTTAAAGGAATCTAAAAATAATAAAACTGAGTAGATCGCACTGATGGTATAGTGGACCTATTACAGACCTCTCGTGCTAGGTGGGTTGACAATGCAGAAAAATTCCTTGTGCAGTCAACAAATAACTGTGCCGAGTCTGAGTGCAATTTGTGAAATAGGGTTCTTTAAAAATAACAATTTAATGGGACTAATTGTACGTTTCAACCATCTAATTCATGCACACATTCAAAAATTTTCACAAATAAAAACCGACTTCAACTGGACCTAATTGAAATGAGGCCACAGGAGAAGCACCAGTTTTCAAATAAAAACATCGTCAAAATCGGTTCAACCAGTCGAAAGTTCAGATGTAACAAACAATCTCGTCCTTTTTTGAACTCGATTAGAATAAAACTATTTTTACGAATTTTATCAAGTTCGAAACGTCCGGCAATGGCCCGGCACTTTACAGCATTCATCGTCGCGGGGGGATATTTTATTTCAAATGTCTTTGGCGTAAACATCAGGATTCATTATTAAAAAGATTCTTATCTACAATGTTGTGAAGCCCTTACCTGCCGAGTAAGTCCTAAAAGCCGCCAAGCGTATACAGTTTCAAGTAATTACAAAGTCAAGTTCGTTTGAAACTACTAATATTACCATAATGACCGATTCGTACTAGGGTCAACGTCATACCCAATGGTCGAACAATGAGGGGACGTGACGTCACATCCTGTACACCGGCTGCACGTCACGAAATTTGGAAGGAAATTGACTCGAACGGACTTAATTTATTTCATTGTGTATTCGTTTTATTAAATTTTAAATAAGTGGATTTTTCCATCAGTAAATATAAAGTATCTTAATGTTTAGAGAATACTTAATATGACTGAAAGTATAGTACCTTTTTTTTTTTATGGGTGGGCTATGGTAAGCGTACGTGCGGTCCAGTCCGTCCGGGGCGATGAAAGGACGGTGCGCGAGCCCATAACCCACCCGTACCCACGTCACCTCGTTGTTGGGCCGACCACCGGAGCAGATGGAAAGTATAGTACCTAGGAATTAAAATAATAAAGACTAGATAAGCACGTCATGTAAAAAAAACTTTCATGCATCCATTAACCTACTGGACAAAGCAAGAGAATGCCACTTGGAACGGTCCTGTGTCGCTTGCATCCAACGGTTCCCCGCTAAGCTCTATAGGCCTGCAATTTCAAAATATTATACATAAATATTTTTATGCAATCAATGCTCTTAAGATTAAATGAATATTTATCTATCAATAATTAGATAATTACTATTAATTATATTATAATTAATTAATTAGGTATTCATAGACCCATTTGCCTAAAGACTTAACCTAGAAACCAATTCGATTGGGTAAACAATATGGGGATTGCTTAATAGCGTTGTGGGAACATACCCATTATTAATAAATTATTCTAAATACGCTCATCATCATCTCAACTCACAAGTGCACCACTGCTGAGCATAAGCCTCCGTCACAATAGGAGAAAAATTTACCTACTATATCACGCTAGTCAAACGTGTTGGTATAGGGTTTTATATACCTGGCGCTGCCGACCATCGCCAGGGAGATGCTCGTCAGCGTCAGGAACTGGGACGCGGTCGCCGCCTTCTGTGAGGCCGTTATCTCACGGAAGGAGGCGGCGGATCGTGTGCGAGTAGAGCTCCTATTCGGCGACACGTTCCGCCGCCGGCGACTCGGGCGGCGCAGGCGCGAGTATCTGCGCCTAATGGCGCCCTAGCCGAGGCCGCGGGTGATCGGACCGGGGAATTGTCCGTCACCCGCAGTGTGGCTAACCGCGCGATGGCGACCGACGTCCCAGGATGTCGAGAGGTGAGGGTACCTGAAAGGGTATTCCGTCGGGCCGACCACTGACGACAAGTCACATCTGCTCCGGTGGTCGGCCCAACAACGAGGTGACGTGGGTACGGGTGGGTTATGGGCCCGCGAGCCGTCCTTTCATCGCCCCGGACGGACTGGACCGCGCGCTTACCATAGCCCACCCATAAAAAAAAAAAAAAAAAAAAATAGGGTTTTATATCAAGTTTGCTGTCTCTTACATGGGTGCTATATGAATGTTGTACCCCTTAGTCATCTTTCACGCCACCCTTAATCAAGAAGGTATGTGGTAAATTGTATTTTTACTCTATCACCACACAAGAAAAACCATATAATGCTAATAAATAATTCTCTATCTATACCAATAAATAAAATTGGAGTGTCTGTTTGTAATGTCAAAATAATAGGCTTTTTTCATGCTCACACGGTTATTTGCACTATACACATGCCTAAAAATTACTTTATTTTTTTTTTGTCTGTCTGTTTGTTCCGGGTAATCTTCAAAACGGCTGGACCGATTTCAAAAATTCTTTCACCAATGGAAAGCTATAATATCAGGGCGTAAACTAGGCTATATTTTATCCCGGTATTCCCACGGAAACGGAAACTACGCGGGTAAAACGACTAAAACCGAAGCGAAGCGAGGGCGGGTTGCTAGTCTTAAATAAAACTATTTTTAAGAATTTTTCATCGTGAGAAAAAACATTAAATAAAAATCAAATACGCGATAAAATCTGCGTCAATTTAATTTTATTTCTAATGATTAATATGCTCATGCTCACAGCTCATACACGTCCCACTGCTGAGCTCGAGTCTCCTCCACAATGGGATGGAAATTGACCTACTATACCACGCTAATAAGATTTTATTTCAAATTTTCCGTCTCTTACATAGATATTATATCGTCGTCATCATTTCGGCTCATATACATCCCACGGCTGAGCTCAATCCTCCTCCATAATAGGAAGGAAATTGACCTTACTATACCATGCTAGTCAGACAGGTTGGAATAGGGTTTTGTTTCAAGTTTTCTTTCTCTTACATGACGTTATATGCGTTGTATATCCCTTAATCCCTTCTTACTCCGTCACCACATGGAATACTCCTTTTTTTATTTATTAATAGGTATTATCAATAATACAAAAGTGACAATTGTTTACTTACAATCTAAAAATGACTAAGATTTGTCCGGATTTCAATAATATTCTGCATTATTGAAACAACAACAATCATATAAAGAAAAATAAACCACTTAATTGTAATTATAGTATATTACTGTAGCGGCCAGCAAAATAGGCATTAATGGACGAACGTGTAAATGTGGGCCGAAGTGAAGCCAAGGCACACATACGTAAGTCCATCCATATTGACATGTGTTGGAGTTACAAATCGTTCCATTTTTAAAATACACGATAGATATGAATTTACATGTATATTTATTTGGCCACTAAAACACGACATGTGGATTTTCATAGATTTTTGCCGGCCGCTGCTCGTGCAGTACAGCAACTTCGATTTATCTCAAAGAAGGTTGTTAAAATAATGCTCAAATTTCCAAGCATATTTGAGAAAAATAACCTACCTACATTCAATGTTTAATTTTGAGCTACTCTGCTCAAGTGTAGAAAACCGAGTAAATACAATAAATCATAATTCATATCAAAATAATTCTCTATTTTTTCACAGGAGGATGGCACAGTTGAATATTACAATAATATTATCGTCCAGCCCCATCTCCGACTGGTCACGGGCCAAGGTCGAGGGTATCACGTCCGGTGCACGTACAGGCGGCGCGATCTAACACACTTCCACTCATTCCGGCCCAGGGCAGACAGACTTACCAATTCATTAGACGATGATTTTAACAGGTAACGTTTAAATATTATACATCCTTACTAATATTATAAATGCGAAAGTAAGTTTGTTTGTAACGCTTTCATGCTTAAACCACATATATCGTAATGCCATTTGTTATTTAACGATAAATATTAATTGAAAATTATAATTACATTCCATTTTTTTTTTAATTAATTTACGAACTGTTTTATTGAAATGCCATTGCGTATTTTATTTTTGAATTCTAAGCAAAATAATATCTATTTAATCTGTGGTACGATCCTTTAAAAAATAAAGTTGGCAACATTGCTGCTCATATATTGAAGTGAAACTTCTTTAGAATCGTTGTGATTTCAAACCGAATGCAACGGAAAAAACGACAGGTAAGAGACACAAATACAAAAATGTGTAGGATGAAGCCGGCGAGACAATGAGATAAATGATAGAGGATAAAGGATGGAGGATAAAGGATAAAGGAGTTTCACTTCTAATATGCGTACACACACTCTTTTTATTTTATTTTTTGGGTTAGGGTATAGTCAGCACACACGGCATCCAGCTCCGGCGGAGTGACGAGCTGACTATACGATACCATATTTTCTCTCCTTAGCCATTGGGACAACCACCAGTACGGAGCTCCTTGTCCTCCGTGGCTGGCCCGGATCTCTGCTCATATAAAGTCCATTGTTGGGTTCGAGGCTTCTCCACAATGGGAGGAAAAATGACCTACTATACCACGATAGTGAGATGTGTTGATAAAGGCTTTTTTTAATTTAAGTTTGCCGTCCCTAACATCGGTGTTATATCCCTTAGTCAACTTTTACGACACCCATATCAACGAACAAAATTAAATATTTAAAAAGTAATGTATTCTCTTCTATTTTTCAGTGAGGAATTCGACGAAGACTCAGGACTACTGCCTTCCGTATCGATGAAGATATATAAAGGGGACCCTGAAGATAAAGAGGTAATTTGTACTATTTATAGATGTATCCATTAACAGTTGACGGACTTCGAGCAATTTAAGTTGATCTTCTCGTTAATAAAACTATTTTACGGATTTTATCGCGTTTGTATTCGATTTGTTTCGAAACAATAATCAAATACAAACGTAAACATCTCAAATCATTATGATCTTCTCGTTTAATATTCTGCAGTGTCTGAAAACAAAATTTTATAACCATTGTGTGTCACCAGCGATGACATACGGCACTGAAACGTAGTCTCTAAATGTCGCCCTCATAAAAAAAGCTCAAATTCTTGTTGGACGATATTCGATAAACCTAAGTCCAGCAGTAGACGTGGATAGGCCGATGAATAAATTAACATTCTTCTGTTTAATTTTCCAGGAGGCGTCCAATGTTCGCATCGGAGACATCCTGAGCTTGGTGGTATCGTTGGAGAAGCAGCGTCAGTTCGGTCTGCTCGTATCCGAATGCTCAGTAAGAGATGGTCTGGGGTGGGCTGAGCAGAGCTTGATCGCTGATGATGGGTAAGTCTTAAAGTCTGTCACATCAAACAATTTCTATAGAAATAAAAGTGGTTAAATTTTTATCTCGCATCTCTACTTCCGTGTAGTGACGGAGTAAGGGTACAATTCTCCACCCCCTCTCTTGCCCGTGGATGTTATAAAAGATGACTGAGGGGTGAAATATGGATATAATATGCAAGAGAAGATTTCAATCCTCAACTCTTCTTGAAAATATATTTGTTGACCAAACGGAATCAGGTAGAGTTAGTTTAGGACGAATTAATAAAGCTCTTAGTCGTCTTTTACGACACCCACGTCCGATTTAGGGGTTGATAGTATGCGTAGCCACCACCAGACAACCGATTAGTATTCGTAAAATATTTTTTTGGAACGAAACGCAGTTCCCTATCGCGTGGTACGGGTTTTGCAGCCAGAGGGTAGGCGAAAAAAAAAGTAGCGTAAGTACTAAGTACGCATGTCAGAAGCGAAAATTCTTTGGTTCCATGTGTTTTTTATCAGTATTAAAAAAAAAATAATAAAATAAATAAAATCTCACTATCTTTCTCACTCGCTTGCTCCCTACTCTCGCCCCATGGCTGTGCTTCGTGCTATGTTCGCCCTTTCTCACTCTCTCTCTCACAATCGGTCTGTCCCTCTTCTTCAACAAAAACGCTACACATCTTCGTGACGCTAAAATGCGTTTCATCCGTAAAAAAATTAACTTCATGAGCGCAAAGAAGTTTTACATCAAAAATATGTAAAAATATTTTTCCGCCACGACTGTTTGTATTGTGTAAGCGGTTATCCATAGCGCGTATGATATTAACTGTGACTAGTCATAAGCAACCAATCAGTTCACTGGAGAATGTACTGATGAAATTTATAATGAACTAGCGACCTGCCTCGGCTTCGCACGGGTCCAATGCTAATACTAAATATACTACAGAATGTCTTTATATACAACGTTCACGGTTTTTTTATCATTAGACAATACAAACTTGTTTTCTTTAAAGGTTACTCTTGAAAGAGCGACATATTATGCATATATTATACATATAAACCTTCGCCTTGAATCATTCGATCTATTAACCAAACCGCATCAAAATCCGTTGCGTAGTTTTAAAGATCTAAGCATACATAGGTACAGACAGATAGCAGAATGCGACTTTGTTTTATAATATGTTGTGATTATATGTATTAAATGAGTCACATTAAAATGTTTATTTTTACAACTCGAAAAATTATTAATTATGAAATTTCCTAACATTCCTTCAATTTATTAATTATTTTTACGTTTCATTTAAATGTTCTCAGGGGCTATTTATTTATATTTATCGTCATCATATTATTCAATAAACGTTCCAGTGCTGAGCTCGGGCCTCATCCTTGAAGGATGGAAATTGAGGTCAATTTCCGACCTTCAAGGTACATAGTAGGTACTATACCATGCGGTTTAGTCGTCTTAGCATAGTCATTTTGAGTTTTTCCCTGAGATATTATATTTTATATATAACTAGCTGACCTAACAGACGTTGTTCTGTTCAAATCTGTAAAAAAAATAGAAAATTGAATTCTCCTTGAAATCGATCGCAGCGCCACCTGCCGGTTCCATTTATTAATCTAAACCGAATGGTTTGGATGTCCCGAATGGCTATGCCGGTATATATGAGAATTTATATCCATCGGAATGACCACAAAAAATCATCAAAATTGGTGCAGCCGGTTTAAAAGGAGTTTATTTACAAACACACGAACTGAAAATTAATATATATAAAGATAGAAAATTTTATGTAGTCGAAAAAAGGTTACAATAGAGAAATATATATAAACGTTAAGTTTTCTTAAATTTTCCAATTTTCTGCGCACCTAATTGTTTTTTCCGTAAAGGCCTTTTTTAAAATATTAGAAAACTTAACAAAAAAGATGGACGAAATCGGTAAAGTCGTTCTCAAGTTATGTTATTGTCCTGTCCGAACAGCGCCACCTATCGTGTCCAATTGTGAATCTAAACCATCCTCGAATCCCCTTGAACACACACAAAAAATTTCGTCAACATCGGTCCAGCCGCTTAGGAAGAGTTCAGTGACATACACACGTACGCTAGAAATTTATTTATAAGATATCGCTTAGTCGTCTTTAACGGCACCTACGTACAAGATGGGTGGAATGGGGGGATGGTGAATTTTATTCTTAAGCCATCACCACACGGGCAAAATATATTATTTATATTTATTTTACAATAGTAATATCACGGTAATATTATCAATCAGTAATCCAACTTCATACAAACGGACGAAACGCGAGCTATACCTACGCGCCTCGATCTCGGCATGCGCTCGGCATGCAGACAGTCGCGACTGTGCTGCAGTGACGAGCGAACGGTGTGTTATTTTTTTAACAATAACTGCGCGAATTTTTCACTAAAATACATAATTATACACATATTTAATGTGACAAGTAGGGTATATTGTGTTGTTTTTGGTTGCATGAATTCGTCAATAACGAATCCAGAGATAACTTTTTTTAGATTACCTGCAAACTCTGAAATCTTACCTATTATAAAATAATTTTACTTACTAGTAGGTAGGTACATAATGTGTGTCGTTTTAATGTATAAGTATTTCCTTTCATCTCCCGAAAAAAAGTTGTCTGGATTAATAAATAAAGTGAATAAAGTGATGGACACGAGTGAAATAGATAGTTTAGGCGGTTCATGAATCATGTTACGGTAGGTACGCTTGTGTTAAAACTCATAATGTGTTTTGTTTTGTTAGTTTATATAATTCAAAGTAAACACGTGGTATTTTATTATTAATAATAATAGATGTTTATTGTACTATGTGTATGAATAGTACTAGAAAAAAATAATTTGACCGTCTGTCTGTCACTAGATAATTTAAATTTATAGACCGATTTGTTATTTAAACATAAACATGTGTCTTTTTAATTAAAACTATCAATCAAAAATCAACACGCATTCTTATTGAACACTTCCTATTCAATTCACAAAGTATTTTATTTGTTTATATAAGAAAAGTATATACAAAAATGGAAACACAAAATAGGCAAATGTAATTAAAATGCTGGAGGTGGGCAGCCCTATCACATGTTTACATACCGCATGGATGTAGGCATTTAATTCAAGGTTACGGCCGAGATACATTACTGATAGATGACTATACTGTGGTAATATGCTACACTACACTAGGAATATTATCCGTATGGTGATGAAATAAGAATACAATTCACCAACCCCTTTCTTGGCCGTGGGTGTCGTAAAAGACATATAATAACTATTGCATATAATAACTATTTAAAAGAAGGCAAACTCGAAATAAAACCCTATACCAACTCGCCTGACCAGTATAGTAGGTCAATTTCCCTTCCAATATGAAGAAGGCTTGAGCCCAAAAGTGGGACGTATATGAGCTAAAATAATGAATGATAAAGGAAATTCCAACCGACACACATTTCTTTTTTTAATATGTATTTTTATTTCCCAGCTGCCCGTTAGATGGTGAAATAATGGGCATGTTCCAGTATTCCAGCGATAAACAAAATGCTCGTGTATCATTCCCCGCGCATAAGTTCCCCTACACAGCCAGCGTTTACTATACATGTGAAGTTAAATTATGCGATTTGAATCATCCAACGGATTGCGTAAGTATTCGTTATGCTTTCGTATAGCGACCAGCTTACTCTTGAAATTTATTCTTATTTCGAATCCGATTCAATTCCAAACTCATCAAACTTATATTTGGTACTCTTAAACAAAATCGAGAATTCTGTGCATTTGCCGTTGTTATTTTCACCAAATGTACCGTATTTTACTACTGATTAATGACGTTACCGAACTTGATCACCGCAAAGACGCTTTCATGAAATTGTGCAACATTAATGATTTTAAACTACGTCAAAATCATGTTGGGAGTAGCAAATATTTGAGTTAATCGACAAGAGTCGAATTCATTTAGTTTAAAAAAATCCCACCGTATTTGATTCCAATCGCGCACTAGTATCGCTTTCAAGAGTACCAAATTGCTCAAATTCGAGCTGCGATTGGATTTAGGATTAGAATCGAGATTTAAGAGTAGACTGAACTGCACTGCACTCCTTTTGCTTCGATTACAGCCATCTTGCATTTCTAATCTTCAGTATCTTCTAAGATATTCAAGGCCCCAGATTCGAGAAAACGTAGCCTTATATAGACAGCTATTTTGTAGTGAAATCCGGCCGATAGGCTGACAAAAATGTTTAAACTAGTTACTAGACATTTGTATTGTGCAAATAACCATGTGAGCATAAAAACCCTACTATTTTGACATTGCAAACAGGCGCTTTAATTTTATCTCTTTGTATATATTTAAGAAGAGAATAATAAACGTATGACGCGGTAAATGGTTGTAGATCAAGTTGGAAAGGGCAGATAAGCAGCTCAAATGCAGTCTGTCTATCTGCTTCTAATGCAGTCCTCTTCGAAGTCACAAGTGAACAGACCAACAAGGAAATCTAGCCTATGTGCTAACAGAGTAGAGAATTAAAAAGGGTAATCTAGCAGGTGGAGTTTGAGGAGGAGTCAAAGGTCCTCGCAATAGAAAGAGTATATACCAACGGATATAATATAGCCCTGGACCGCAAACTGAGATGTATTGGCAAAAGAATTCGGCGAATTTGTCATATTTTTTAAGAAACTTTCTATGTATAAAATTGTATACAACAGCTATTTTTAGCTTCAATTTGCTCTGAACCAGGAAATTTTTCTTTTATTTTAAAATGGAAGAAAGTAAGAATCTACAACTTCATCATCTCATCCCATATACGTCCCACTGTTGGGCTCGGGCCTCCTCCATAATGGAAGGGTGATTGACCTACGCTGGTCAGACGTGTTGGTATAGGGTTTTATTTCGAGTTTTCCTTCTCTCGCATAGATGTTATATGCGTTTTATATCCCTTAGTCGTCTCGTACGATCACCCACGAGTAAGATAGGGGGTGGTGAATTGTATTCTTACTCCGTCACCACACGGAAAGACTTACTACAACTTACTGTTAATTAATATACGCACACCACAATGGAATCTCCGTGTGGTGACGGAGTAAGAATACAATTCACCACTCCCTGTCTTGCCCGTGGATGTCGTAAAAGATGACTAAAGGATATAATACGTATGTAACATCTATGCAAGAGAAGGTAAACTCGAAATAAAACGCTATACGAACATGTTTGATCAGCATGGTATAGTAAGGTCAATTTCCCTCCTGTTATGGAGGAGGCTTGAGCCCAATAGTAGAACGTATATCAGTTGAAATGATGATGATGATGATGACACCACAATTTCATGTGAGGAATAGGATCAAGATGTAATAGGAGATAAGGTAGTCTTCTTACTCCCACGTCTTGATTTGCCTCTAAACGACGCATCCTCAATACGTTCGGCTTCAATACGTATTTGATAACGGATTTCCCCTATGTATTCAAGTATAATAACACATCGCTACCTACTACTCAGTCGATTTTCTGCGAGATTGTGATGATATCCTGAACGGACCGGCCCACGGAGGTAGACAGATAACTGTAGACAGTAGTCCTACCACATAGAGCGTTTTAATGATAGGGCCTTGCTACTCATTGTCTTCTAGTAGCCTAGATCGGTCGGTTATATATATAACTAGCAGACCCGGCCACGCGTTGCTATGGCTAATGTTTTTGTTATATTACATTTTATTAAACTATTTAATTGGAACTGTAGGACAACATCTGTCATGGAGGTCGTCATATTTTTTTACAAATGGCATCTATGTAAAAAAGCAAGTTAAAATCGTATATGATACGTTTGTAGGTTTGACATAGCAGCGCCATCTATTAATTCATTACTCAATCCAGTCCACAGATATCGCCATCTGTTAAAATTGTTTGGAGTTAACAGATAATTGTGAATGTCAAATATATAGGTAATACAAATAATTTGCAATAAAATAATATTGCGACTATAAATTAAGATGTAAGCCTATCTTTCAAGTTGGATCAAACTGCACACGGTGTGCAAATTTGATTAAAATCGGTTAAGTAGTTTAGGAGTCCATCGCGGATAAACAACGTGACACGTAATTTATATATATTAAGATATCATAAGAGTACTAAGATTCTAGATAATTTTTCATTCCTTAATAAAAGAAGTTCGTTCCCAACTGTAATTTGATTATAGTTTGAGGGTCATTGGATATAGTGATGGACACAAAGAACTATTTCAGGAGCCGTGCTCACATAAACGACGCCGAGTACGACGTGAAGACGAGGGCTCACCGGCTACTGTTGAAGTGTTCAAGGGTTTGTACGTCAATGAACCAGACTCGCCTGATAATGATGAGGTGATAAGCGAGAAGGTACATTGTAAAACAATATGTAATTGATTGACAATATGTGTACAATATATTAATAATAACTAAAGATAATTTTATAAATTAAAACCTCTTACTTAACATAAAGTAAGCCGCCTTCAAAATTAATATTAATTTAGCATCATGTCACCTGAGTTTTCTTGCCGGATCTTTCTCAGTGGGGTCGTGTTCCGATTCGGTGGTAGTATACTAAATTGTTAGATTTTTTAAATATAATTACTATTAATTTTAATGTTAAATAATTACTAACCATAAACAATATAATTATTTCATATAGAATCATTTTCTTCTTACACTGGCAATAAATTTGTATCAAAATGTGGGTCAATATTTAATAACTAATTTCTGTATCGGGTAGATATTTATAAATTTTCTGCAGTAACGATGACTTGTTGGACGTGAGACATCTTAGTCCGCCCGTGACCATGAACGCTGCAAAGTGTTCGAAACGTCGGGCAATCAAAAATCAAATACAAACGCGATATATCCGTAAAGAAGTTTTATTTAAAACGTGCAATACTCGCGTAAAAACATCAGAAAGCAATATGTTATTTATCAAATAATTTGAAGAAAATACTTCTATAAGAAATATTTTATACTAGCAACCCGCCCTCGCTTCGCTTCGGTTATACTCGTTTTACCCGCGTAGTGCCCGTTCCCGTGGGAATACCGGGATAAAATATAGCCTAGTTTACGCCCTGATATTATAGCTTTCCACTGGTGAAAGAATTTTTGAAATCAGTCCAGCCGTTTTGAAGATTACCCGGAACAAACAGACAGACAGACAGACAAAAATTTTTTAATTGCTATTTTAGGCATAGGTGTCGTGCAAATAACCGTGTGAGCATGAAAAAAGCCTATTATTTTGACATTACAAACAGACACTCCAATTTTATTTATTGGTATAGATAGAGAAGAAAAACTCGAAACAAAACCGTATACTACTGTCTGACAAACGGGTTGGTTTGTCCGTGTGGTGACGGAGTAAGAATATAATTCACCACTCCCTATCTTGCCCGAGTGTGTCGTAAAAGACGACTAAGGTATATAAACATACATATAACATCTATGCAAGAGATGGAAAACTCGAAATTAAACTAAACCACTTAGAATAATAACGTATAGAAGGTAAGTTCACGCACAAAAAGTGAGACATTTCAATTGGAGCCTAATGGAGCTTACGCCGGGACCGTTCCGTAATGTACAAGTCATTGTACTGCACGAACGTACGCAACTCTTAAAAAATAAATAACTAATTATGACGGTTTGTGTATTCAAATGGTGTCACAACACATTTGAAAAACTTAAAAAGGTTTTTAACATTACTTTTAAAAGTATTTCGACGATTTATTTTAATAAAAACAAAATTTGATTTCATAATTTGTATAGTGGTTTGCGTGTGTAATCGTCTGCGCGCCATTAGTATTTTTAGATTCAAATTTCGAAAGTTCGAAGTATTGACACTATCCTTCTATACGTTATTATTCTAAGCTAAACCAATACTTCAGACCAGCGGTAGTTTAATTTCAGTCCTGTAGTAGACGACCTCGACGTCCATCAGTGGGACTTATATGAGCTGTGATAATGTAGATTCAATTTTTATTCATATTATTTAATAAATTTTACAGAAAGAAGATGAAATTTGCATATCACAACGTAACTTCGCGATTGGTATATGCGTAGCGGGTGTCATTTTAATGATCTGTGTCATAGCAGCCATCGCCTTTATCTTAGCCAGGAGACGAAATCCCAAGACATATTCGAGAACAGGTAGCTCACTCTATAGCGGACCTTATACAAACACTGGCTACTCGCATACCAGCTAAACTGATTAATTTGGTACATATTTAAATGCATATGACATACTTTTAATCGAAAAAAAAAAGACATCGAATATTTTTTGATTTAGAAAATAAACAATTTTCGAGTTCGAAAACATCTTTTTTTTTATTTTAATTCGAAAGTTATTTATTTTAAATTGGAAATAAATTTTATATAAAAATGTTGTATAGTGTGTCTGTGCAAGTGCCATTTAGTATTGGACTTCATTTATTATTGGTTTTAATTTCAACGAATTTTACACTTAGTTAAAAGAAATATTTAGTTTATTTTAAATATTTCTCCGTTTTATTTATGTTAAATTAGCGTTCTAATATGTATTTCAGCAAAATCGCCTATATGTTAAGAGAAAATTAAATTTTCATTTAATTTTGTGTGATTAATGAGTTTTTGAGTCATATATTAGTTATTAGTATTTAGTTTATTACCAATCGTATTTAATATACAATATGCAATAACCGTGCTGAGTGATTTTATATCAAATTATTATATTACAGTTGCAATATTATTGTATCACTCACGCAAAAAAATGTAAACGCAAAATTGTTAAAATGTGATTTTAAAAACACAATTTTAATTCATTCTCATTTAAAAACTGTCGAAAAATAACTATCACTCAATTTCAGAAAATAAGTTTCAGATCTCGATTACAATTACCTTTACTTATTTAATTTAAAATCAAAACATGGATGCCTTAAATACCTTGACAAAATGTACTTAGAGAAAAAAAAATAATTAAACGTTTTGTAAAGAATTGGAATTCAATTCCAATCCCTAGAAGGAGCGGAGGAAAAAAAATTGTATTGAAATGTTTTCAAAATCACATTTAGTAAACTAAAGCAATTATTTTTGTTATAAATCGTTGTCGTATACGTCCTAATTCGATTTTATAATATAAAATTAGTTTATTTACATCTTACGCGTTATACTGGTTGCCTTGCATTACGTAAAAGGTTAGATTTAATGGCGTACAGTCATTAATCTTAATTAGGGTGGAAGGCCTGTGAAACTAAATTTTAGTTCGTAATTTACCATATTTTAAAAATATGGAACAACTAAAATTGATAAATTGTCTATAGCACTAAAATTGTGTGAAATATAAATTTTTGTTTAAATAAATCTTATATATTTTTGTTTAAATATCTTTTCATCATAATTAAAATGCTACTTTAATTTCTAGTTGACAGGCCTTTGTCTATATAGGTGGCGGGAACTAGTTTTCTTCAGCAGTTTTGTTTAGTTCACTATAATAAACTAAATTATTCATTGTATGAACTAAATTTAAACATTGGACAATTATTGATGCCATATTTTTTAAGTTAAATCTAAGTTATCTTCTGCCAGTAATCCGTCCAAACGGTGCTATTTTTTTATTAATCAAGCTTTTTTTATGTTGCTTTTCGCTTGTACTAAGCGCGTTGTCCATTAAGTATTTTAAATTCTATCTCCGTATTATTATGGTATTAGGGTTTTGGTAGCCAAATTACTGTTGACTATAATTCGGCTTCTTGGTTTTTAAATCGCATTTGATTCATAAAATGAATCGTTTCAATTTATTTTAACTCTTGCAAATTAGATGCCTTTTTAAATAAATTATAAAGAAAACATGAATTTATTCGTTTTAGTTCACTTTACCCATTTTTGTATCAATACAACTAAATTGAACTAAATATGACCCAATTATTTTCTTAATATTTTAATGGACAATGCAAACATTCTATGTATGTAAAGTAACAACGAATTATTTCGATATCCGTTTCATACTACTCCATTGTTTTTATTTTTTATTTTCAACTAATTATTATAACTAGTTTAATACAATGGGGTTCTGGAACGATATCGAGCGGTAAGACAGTGTACGATTTTTTTTTTAACAAATATACTGACTTGATAAGGAATTAATTGGTTTTATTTATTTTCATTTCGTTCGTATGGACTAGAAAACCACTAACCCACGCTGTTGAGGCAGACTAGTAGACCAGTTCCCTGCAATACAGGTATTATTTCCTAAGTGCAGGGCGTTGTCTTAAAAAAAAACTAAATAGACTCTATTCTACTTTGATCCTTTCTTGAGGCGTGCGGGGAATTGCGGGATGCAGGTTAACCGTAGGAAACTAGTCCGTCTCCGTAGCGAGGATTAGCTGATCAATTTCTCTTCCATTGTAAAGAAAACTCACGTCCAGAAGTGGGACACGTATGAGCTGGGATGATAAGTTAATTATCATTTTTATTATTATTTCAATATATGTATGTTATGACAGTTTTCTCTGTTATTTAATATTATATTTTTCGCTTTGGGGATGGAGTAAGAATACAATTTACCTATATTACATATTTCAAGTAGGAGTTCTATGGGCTCTTCATCATATAGAAGTAAAAGACTTACTTATATCCTATTCCTTATTCCTGCCATACTTGAGGTCTACGGGATATTGGTTAACCGCTGGATTGTAGTGGGTTTCTTCCCTCCATTTTAAAATACGATATGCAAAACGTGGTCCCTAAATTTGGGCCTCATAACTAAGCTCAAAATCGCTCAACGTGCTATTGATTGGGCTATGCTCGGATTGTAACAGGAGTGAAGTTAGTCTACTAACTACTGCCTATTTCACTTCGACGTTAAATCGATCAGCAGGTCGCCTTTAGGCGCGAGTACCTGCGCCTGATGCAGCCCTAGTAGAGGCTGCGGTGACTGGACCAGAGATTTAGTCCGGGCACCCACAGAGGTTAGCCTCGCGACGGCGATTGGCGTCCCGGTAGGGGACGTCGATGGGAGAGGGGTACTTCCTTTATTCCGACGGGTCGACCACTGAAGTCAAGGAACTCTGCACTGGTGGTCGGCCCAACGACGAAGGCGACGTACTATATAGGTGGGTTACGGGTGTGCGTGCTTACGCCCCTCTGTCGCCCCGGACGGAAGCAGGCAAGGAGGGCGCAGACTGTAAGCCACTCTCCAAAAAAAAAAACATTTACATTATGACAAGAATGAAGTTAATCTAACTATTACATTGCACCTATATTTTCGTTTCCTGATTTTAGTATCGTTTTTTGAAATCAAATAGTCACTTTTTATCTATATTCTATATATATATAGGAAAAGAGGGTTTTGCGAGCGATATATTGACTCATCACCATATCTCTGGAACCATAAGGCGTACGGACTTGAAATTTGGCAGAAATATTCCTTTTGTCGAGTAGAGATCAGCTAAGAACGGATTTTACGAAATTCCACCTGCAAGGGGGCGTTAACAATAATATATAAATAAAGGAACAGGGTGAGCCGAAGCTACTGAAGCTAGAAAAATGAAATTTGGACCGTAGTTTTATTTCGTGACGTAGGCACCCACTAAGAAAAGATTTTTTGAAATTTCACCCCTAAGAGGATCAAATGCAACGGTAAAGTCTCTATGGAAAGAAAAAAAATCTTTAGCTACTGCCTTCAAATTAAGCACAAATACTCTTTAAAAAAAATAAATAGACACGTGTTTCAGCGTTTGTCCATTTTCATCCTCTAACGGTGTAAAATAGGTAGAAAGATGTCAGTTTACTGATTTATCACAGAGCCGAAACTATTGAAGCCAGAAACATAAAATTTTGACATTAGTTTCTTTGCGTGACGTAGAAACCCGCTAAGAAAGGATTTTTTTGAAATTCAACCCCTAAGGGGGAAAACTGCAGTAGTAAATTTGTATAGCGAGAAAAAAAATCTTCATCGATTTTCATCAAATTCTTCACAAATACTATTTAATAAAAATAAATAAACACATGTTTTAGCATTTCTTATTTTTAACCCTCTAAGGGTGTAAATAGGTATGAAGTAGTTGGTCGACTAAAGGTGCCATTCCAACCTCGGCTGCAGGCTGCAGATGCAGGCTGCGGATGCAGGTAGCACACGCATGACACGCAGTCGCTGCATGCATTCGCAGCCGATAGTGATTCCCAGGCTGGCTGCACGTGCTGCGGCAGGTAGTAAGTGGCAACCAGAGAGCCGATAAAAATTCTACGATTCTATTCAATATGAGCGCTAATTGGATTGCAAATTAAGTTTGGTGAAATTGGCTCCGAGTAGCGACTACTTGGGACTTGACTCAACAGGTTGGAGTGCCGTAACTACGTGCGCATCGACTTGCAGCCGCAGCACTACTGGTCTGCGATCAGCTGCGGCTGCAAGTCGCAGCAGCACTTGCAGCCGAGGCTCGGCAGCACGTGCAGCCGCAGCCGCGTTCGGAATGTTTTTCACAGAAATCCATACTACTACATAGAAAACCAGTCGTGCAGCCGCAGCCGGCTTCGTGCAGCCGCTGCATGTACTGCCTGCAGCCACAGCCGGCAACCGAGGTTGGAATAGCACCTTAACTCATCAACGCCGAGCTGAAATTACTGAAGCTAGAAACATGCAATTTTGACCGTAATTTTATTTTGTGACGACTCATTAGAAAGGATTTTTTGGAATTCAATCTCTAAGGGATGAACCGCAGTAGCAAATTTTGTATGAGGAGAAATAAACATTTTCATCGATTTTCTTTAAATGTTGCCTAAATACTCCTCAGTAAAAATGAATAACCAGCAATTGTCAGTTTTTACCTTCAAGAGAACTAGGCGAGTAAGGTGGCTGAAACCGAAGCGAAGCGAGGGCGGGTTGCTAGTTTCTTTATATTGAAAAAAAATTCACTCTAGATATTCAGCCCCTATGGTTAGAATTAAGAATATAAAGTGTCGCCAATCCTTATTTCCCCGTGGGAGTCATAAAAACCTCTTAACACGTCGTAATGGCATTCGTGTAATCCAAACAGCAAGCAACTGCACATACCAGCGTCTTGCAACATCCGCTGCGGGAGTGTAATTTACATGCAACGCGTGTTTTTCTTATTGATAATCAGCTAATTGGGATGAGCTTTTGATACCGAACCATTTTTTGGAGTGGCCCACGGTCAGCGCACCTGCCGCCCGGCTCCGTCCGGAGCAACAAAGGAGCGACGCGCGACCCCATAGCCCGCCGTAGCTCGTCGCCTTCTTCGTTGGGCTGACCACCGGTACCGAGTTTCTTGTCCTTCGTGGTCGGCCTGACATGCAGAACCATCCTAAGGATGCCTCGTTTAGAGGCGAAACACGTGTCAAATAAATATTTGAGGTTCTGCGGCAAATCGCAAGTTGAAATTCTGGCGGGTGGGTGCTCATAGCGTGATAGTAAGAAGACTTCCTTATCTCCTATTCTACTTTGATTCTATACTGTATTACTTCTCTTCCATTGTGGTGTGCGGTATATTGATTAAACATAGGCAAGTGGTGGATCACCCTTTCCTCCCGGTATTTTATAATTATTTTTATGCAAAAAAAGAAACCGCCTTCAATAATGTAGACAACGAAGATTAATTTTTAGATTTATGTTGATTTTTCAAAAACCGCTTGTCCGATTTCGATACAATTTTCATGGGACCATTTGAGAAGTATGTATATATGGGCGCATATCGCCCTCTATCGGCAATATTTGTAAATTATTGATGTATGTGTTATCAATTTATAGTTATAAACATGTTTGAAATATTTGCAACTAATATTTAAATAATTATTTGTAGTAACAACACTGCTATTTACCATGCTATGATATTTAAGACCCTTTTTGAATGTATTTCTAGAAATCATTGATTTAATTGTTTAAATATTTATATAATTGATCAAATTAAAATCGATTAGAATTAATGTAATTATTTGTAACCATATTTAGTTGTTTTTACACAATAAAGATTGTAATTTATTTCTAGTTAGAGCGCTGTTTGTTGAACAATATATGAGAACAATATTTCCTTTAATTACATTAATGTAAATTGTGTAAAATTGACTATTTGGAATTATGTTAAATGCATTAGAATATTTATCATTATTATTTAGCTATATGCCGATAGTAAAAGTAGTTGTTTTATTTGTTTGTTATAAAAAGTAATTGTAGTTACTAAGACTAGACCGTTTCATTGTAAAGCGGAGGTTATAAAAACATTGTAAGATTAGAATAGAGGACAGTTTTACTTCACTCACTTCTCCGGCAATAACTTGTAATAAATACAGTGATTACATACTCGGTATTTTACTATCATCGTCCAAATTCCTGGCGCAACGCCGACATATACCTGTTATGTTGTGGCTTAGTGGACTGTATGGGGCAGCTTATGCCAGCAACATAACGACGTGGGCCAGCCAAAGTACCAGGGGGAAGCCAATCCCACTAGTGGGACTGATTCCCACAAAATGAGGGTTTGTTCGGGAAACGGTGGGAAGTAAGCCGAGAACTTACTCGTGCTTGTGGAGCTGCAAATCTGCTGTGCTGAAGGTGATGTTCCTGACGAGCTAAGTTGGGGCTGAACACGGGCACTGAATTTATAGTCTGTGATCACTAAGACGGTGCATACACTCGCGTGCGAGTTGGTAGACGATACAAAATGCGGGCGCCACGGAACAGATATGTCACGAGAATGTCAAAATGGCAGGCACAGTGCGAAGCAGCGTGAACGAATAAACTAATCATCCATCGCGACCGTTGGCGTGAATAATACCCTTTCTAACAAAAAAGAATCATCCATATTGGTGGTTCATAAACGACGAAGTTATCCACGAACAAACATAAAAAGCATATATACAGGGTGTATCAGGTTATGGGGCAACTGGTCAAATGGGAGTTAGGCAATGGTGGTAGGACCCCATAAAAAAAAATTGAAGGAAAAATAACGATTCGTTAAGGAATTAGAGACATGTAAAGTTTCCAATTTTATCATCGCTTTTTCGTGTAAATCTGATTGAAATGTATAAAGTCAGCGATACTTAATGTGCAACACATTCGTACTTTGTTAAATGTTCATTAGAAATTGAATAAATCAATGATTACGTTCGCATAAGCAAGACAAACTTCACCTTAACATCAGCTGTTTCTGTGGCAATGACCAGGAGGCATGGCCACAACTATAGAAAGAAATACCGTGTATTAAGAAAAAGGAAAATAAATTAAATAATTACCTATATCTTGTAGGCAAAATAAAACCTAAACTGAATTTTTTTATCGAAAATGAATTTCGTCTCTGTTTATATATTTTAGGCGGGGAACAAGGTCAAAGGAGCCGCCCGACGACATTCGCTCGCTTAGGGCCTGTCCGCACTGCGATTTTTCACTGAGGTTTTTTTTTTATTCTCGCGTTTTATATTCCGCGATCGAAATTACACTTAGTATGCACTGTGAATAAAATTTCGTACGATTTTTGATAGTTTAATTCGGTTCTCAGCTGAGACGCAAGATGGACATCATCATCATCGCAGCCCATATACGTCCCACTGTTGGTCTCGGCCCTCCTCCATACTGGGAGGGAATTTGACCTACTATACCATGCTGGTCAGACATGTTGGTATAGGGTTTCATTTCGAGTTTTCCTTCTCTTGCACTGATGTTATGCGCATATTATATCCCATAGTCGTCTTTTACGACATCCACAGACGAGATAGGGACTGGTGAATTGTATTTTTACTCCGTCACCACACGGAAACAGGATGGACAACCGAACTAAAATTTTAATTAATCCAATACTAAGGCGGCGTAAAAGACTTATTAAAAGATGTCATGAACATTGGATTACTCACTTATAGCATTAGACCCATGAAAGGATTATTTGTGGCACGACTGAGTGAAACGCGTGAAATTTATTCCGCTATGCGGACACGGCCATGCTTAATACATACTACTCAGAATATTCGCGCGAAAATAAATCGTATTGCACCACGTTCATGGTCCATGATCGTCCGACTCGGGGCACTTCTGGGGCAACCACAGAGGGTCATGGCGGTCAGGGTCATACGCGGATACCGCACGAGGCCGCAGGTGACCTGACCAGGGATAGTACGTCACCCGCTGAGAGGCCGACCGCGTGAGGAAAGACCGATGTCCTCCCCGAGGGGAGATGTCGGTCGATGGGAGGATACCCCAAATAGGGGGTATTCTGAATATCCCCTATATTCTGTCAGGCCGACCACTGACGTCGAGTCACCCTGCTCCGGTGGTCGACCCAACGACGAAGGCGACGTGCATCGTGGGTGGGTTGCGGTGTGCGTGCTTACGCCTTTCTGTCGCCTCGTGCGGATTAGTACGAGGAGCACGCCGACCGCAACCCAACCCGCAAAAAAAAAATTAAGAAATATCGCAGTGCGGATAGGCCCTTAGTGTCTATAAAAGTATAGGTTTTTAAAATTGAATTATTCGTTTTTATTTGATTACTTTAGTTTGACTGGGATGTCCGGTCTAGATGGACGGTTAGCATTATTATCTCCTTACAACTTTTTCGCGTATTAAAAGTCCACTATTTAAAGTGATTTGAAATATGGCTTTTTCCCGGTTCGGTGTGTTGGTGCGATGTGCGGTATTAAAAATGTGTGATATGTTAGGAATTGTTAATTTCGGAATGTTAATACCACATACCTATCTGGATTACTCCGGTTATCAATATGGGATATTTACCTTTACGGCAACTTTCAAGAAAAAGGTAATCCATCTTTTTATTAAAAATAGGTAGATATCTAGCTTCTATTTTATTTTTAAGTTAATAATCCTTGTATTGTAGGGGACTTCACAAATAGAATCAACGGACAGAAATTACATCCAAACTCAGTACAACAATTTGTTGATCGCACAGTGTTGTCCTGCGTGAACCTGTGACACTGGCACGGTAGGACAGTATCTTAGTACACTACGCCATCTGTGCAGTCAAAATCAATAGTACATACTTATTTTACTTTTTACCTACAAGAGTTTATTATAAACCATCCTACCACACCGACATTATTTAGGTATAAAAGTGGGCGAGGCGAGTCAGACGCCTACGTAACATCAACACGTCACATTTAAGGCGTAGACTCTGACACATATTTTTGAAATCACTGTAACTATTATGTTTTATAGTTTTTTGTGAAATATACATTCTAATTACGATCTGTGATCGTTAAACTACAACATACTCGAACAGTTGCTCCATAACCTGATACATCCTGTACGGATCCTGATACGGTCGAATTGAGAAACCTCCTCCTTGTTTGAAGTCGGTTAAAAATCGTCTATTTTCTTTGGTAGGTACTACGACAAACCGTCATTATCTGGCATTTCGTGATTTTACACACGGAGAACAGATGGCGCTGTAAAATACCGATATATCATTTTATTTCAGCTCATATACGTCCCACTGTTGGGCTCGAGCCTCCTTCACAATAGGAGGGAAATTGACCTGCCACACTAGTCGGACAGGTTGGAATAAGGTTTCCTTCTTTTTCATAGTTCTTATATGCACGAGATTAGGGACGTGAAATTTTGGTTTCTATAATAATCGATTATTTTTTTGTAATAATCGATTTTTACAATCGATTATTAAAATAAAAAATCGATTAATAATCGATTTTTTATTATTCGAAATTGTTCGATTTTTCACTGCCAAATTTCCTAAAAAATACGGGTCATCACGATACTGCGTGCAGTGTTTCATACTATATTAGAAAATAAAGCACATATTTCCTAAACAGAAAAAAAAAGGTTATCATATCCTGTTGGGAGAAAAATAGATTATTTTAAAATCGATTTATTTTAAAGGACAAAAAATCGATTATTTAAAAAATCGATTATTTTCCCTCCATGTCACATCCCTACACGAGATATCCCTTCATCGCATTTTACCATACCTGGACAAGAGAAGGGTTGGTGAACTGTATTCTTACACCATCACCACACGGTAAACCTGATATAATTATGATGGTGTGTGACAGAGATAACGCTCTACGAAGCCGAATTTTTTTTTTTATTTTATTTGCTATGGGACAATAAACAGCTACAATATACACAATACAAATAAATGCAGGCCTGGGGCTATATAAACAATATTGTAGCCAACTACATTATCCACATATAAACAATTAAATTAAACATACATTGCCACTAGAGAAAGATAAAAAAAAAATTTACGTTACCACTATTAACAAAAGCAAAGAATTTAAGTTATTATTAATTTCAGTTATCACTATTATAAAAGCATATATAAATAATAAATTATAAAATTCGAAGAATGATAAAATTCAAAATAATACAAACAAATGAACACTCCATTACATCGCTTTAGAATCCGTACAATTAATTAAATGATAAATGTTTAGCAATACTATTTCTATATTTAGCTTTAGTGCATGCAAATAATCAAAAAATCTATATTGATAAAATTACTATTATAAGACTCCACCATTCGGCGAACAGGACATCGTCGCCCAGAATTTGTTCGACAATACTTAATTACGAACAGAGTACGTGCACGAACGCTACGCTTGTTCACAGTACGAGGGACAGCATAACAGAGTTGCCTCGTGAGCTCCACTGTGTCAAAATTGCTATGGACAATATCATATAGTACGTTGGCCTCCAGCAATGTGCGTCTACGCTCTAGTGACACAAGATTGTATTGTAAATTAGCCGACTGTTTTCCAAAGACCGATGTGCAATATTTCTATTGTATTGGGAATCTAACATTCTCACTAATCTCGATCTCTCACGAAACTCCATATATGTTAAGTTATTAGATCGCTATTAAACCGATACGCCATCTGAGCAGTCATATTTTATTCGGACGACGGAAGGACTGAAGGATGGAAAAGGCAGGTAAACATAAAAACAACATACAATATTACGTATATAATCATCTCAAACAACAACTTTACGAAACATAAGTTTTAATATATTAAAATAAATACAATTACAATTGCCAATAAGAAAATTTCAAATACTCACATTTTTAAGGAAAATATTGCATTTGCAACAAAGCATTCGATTTAGAGATATTTTAATGATTTCTGATGTTTACGCGCGTATTTACACATTTTAAATAAAACTACGGCTTAAATCGCGTTTGTATTTGATTTTTGATTGCCCGACGTTTCGAACACTTTGCAGCGTTCATGGTCACGGGCGGGCGCTAACGTAGTTTTATTTTGACATTTTTTTTTAATTCATCAATACCAGCACGTATGTAACTTAAATAAGTTAGTCGTATCCACGTCTATCGTCGTCATTTTGTAATACTACCCCCGGATTTATTTTAATAATTTAAAAGATGACGTCTGATGCTTGTATTATATTTTCCACATTTGAAATAAAAATATTTTTACGGATTTTATAGCGTTTACATTAGATTTATTTAGTGAAAGTTCTCTATGTGTGATAAGTTTTGGATGTGTAGTAAACTCATGTAAGTCGTCACCGACATGGTCACGTGACACTTTCTGTAGCTAGGTCAATGTCACTATATCTGTGTGTACCAGATAAATGTAGAAATTGTTTTAGTTTAGAAATTTTAATTTAAAATCAAACAATTAATTTTGACGTGACAACGTCTTATAAATTGGTTTGCCGGGTGACACTTCAAGAAACTGCGTTACGCTCCGCTCACGTTATGCGCTCACAATGAGAGCGAGTGAGAGGCACGCGTCCCTTCCACTCGGGCATGGTTAGCCCGCCTAAGAGCGAGAGAGACAGACATAAAAAGTGAAAGGCACGCGTCCCTTCCACTCGAGCACAGTTAGCCCGCCTAAGAGCGAGAGAGACAGAGCGAGAGAGAGAGAGTGAGAGAGATAGGCATACACACCGGTTCATGTCTTGCGCTTCTATTTCGCTTAGGCGCTTGCATACAAGTTTACACGTTGCCAGTTAATTGTAAAACGATTGTGTAGTGATAATGTGAAGGTAGTTTCGTCCATCGCAACAATTCAAACAGCAAAGGTAAATAATTTCAGACTGATAATATAACATGATGAAATAAATGACTAAGACATAAGTGAATAGGTTATGTTGTAGTAATCACAATGTTGTGGTAGTTTTCAATCAAAAAAGTAGTATAAATCGTTTCTCAACCAATAATAATTTGTTTAACTTGAAAAATGAGCGCGACTTGCTATGTAAAAAATTGAAATAACAATGTTTAACCTCCAACCTGTCAAATCGAAACTTTCAAACATTCAAACCGAGACGACCAATCACTGCGCAAGGTAGTAAGCGCGCGATTTACAAATTCAAAGATCAAATGTGAATTAGTTTTCTCCTTTTAGAAAATACACTTTGAATTAAAATCGATTGATATTAACAATTAATGTGATTTAAATAAATGTTCTAACTTTTAAATTTAGTTTTTATTTCATCCTTCTTCCTACTATACGAATGAATATTCACATTAAAATTATTTTACCACTCAAAGTCGTTGTCACGTAAAACTTTCGCCCGTATACCGACTTTACAGGCAACCAATTTTTAATATCCAAAAAATAACAACAGTTCACGATTATTTTTTTATTAAATTAATTAAATTAAGTTTTCACTTCTATCGGCAGTCCTCAAGATTGTTTTGTTTTTTTTTATAATTTTTTTTTTATTGCAAATTATCAAACATTACGTCTGATGGTAAGTGTTGCTGCTGCTCATAGAGCTTTATAAGGCCGCTGTCTACCGCGAAGTGAAGGGAGCGTGAATGCGTGCAATGAGGTTCGTAGATACTAAAGGCATCACTAAAAACTCAGGCAGCACCCTCAGAAAGTTGTGCTGCCGGCTCTCTCGCTCACCAAACGAAGCGCAGTAATAAATTGCTACTACTCGGACGTTGATTTTCTGCTCAGTGTGGTACTACCCCAGACTGTTCGGCCCGCGGCTGTAGCCAGATAACTGTCAACAGCGTGATCGTACCGTGTACTTTCAAAGTTATTTGTTATGTTTACAAGAGTATTACACATTTAAAATAAATATGATTTACAGTTAACATTTGTTTTTTACTTTCGCGAAGTTTCGAACAATTCTCAATATTCATGATCCGACAGTAAAAATAGTTTTCCTTCAAATATGTAATTTTCTCCTTAATAATAATTCATAATTGATTGTAAGTATATTTTAATCGATAAATATCGATGGTCCCTACGTACATAAAGACATGTCAAAAATGGCATTTTTTATTGTATTTTTTAGGCTTTTTTATTGTATTTTTAGGCTTCTTTTATTGTATTCTTTTTTCATACTGCATATGTATTGAAAATCTAAAACCTAAAGAATACAATAGAAAAAGCCTAAATAATACAATAAAAAAATGCCATTTTTGACATGTCTTTATGTACGTAGGGACCGTCGATATAATTTTATTCCTTTAGAGATAAATTCTTGAGAACATTGAACCATAAACTGCACATTTTTCTTAAAACTACACAATCTTTTTCGATCAGTCTTAACTTTAAATGTTTTGCTTAAAAACTATTAATAACATAAGAATATAGAAAAAAAAAATCTTGCAAGACAGGAATGCACCATTTTTTGCACCAATTCTTCTACGACGGAACTCTCAAACGGCTGATCCGATTATGATGAAATTATTTATGTTCAGGTGGATTCAAGGATTAATTAGATTAATAATTGGACTTAAATGGTGGCCAGCATTTGCTGGGTGAGATAGTTTTTATCTTTAAATATAAATTTCTTGTGTACGTGTGTATGTCATTGAACTCCTCCTAAACGGCTGGTCCGATGTTGATGATTTTTTTTGTGGAGAATTATTTTTATTTTATTTGAACAGAACAACGTCTGTTGGCTGTCTGTCGGCTAGTAAATATATAAAAATATTAAAAAAAATGTTGAAGAACGTGAATTGTGTAAGTGCCATACTTGATGCCACACGACACATTTTATTTAAATCTAAAATTGGCTTTGGAATACAAAACAGGCTATACAGCCAATATATTTACTATTACATTGATTACATTATTAAAATTTTGTTTATTGCCAATTTGCTGACTATTCGAATGAAGCCGCTAAATAATAAGGATTATTTTCTAACAAAAATAGATAAAAGTAATGCATTCGTGAATTGCAAGAAGTAATATTAAGTACCCATTTCCCTTCTACAAAGTATATACTACACAATATATCGCCGTCTCTTTATTTTTATTACAGTGAGAGCGAGAAAGCGTAACCTTTTAGTCGAGAAACAAGTTCTAAGCGCCATACACGTTTGATCACAGAATTTTCAGGCATCTAGTTACATTATAGGACAATTAACTATAATTGATACAATCAGAGAGATTATAAGACATATAAATACCATAATTAACCTCACAGCAACAGTACCGCGTTGAGAGTACCTCGTAGACTGTAATGTCTGGAGCTCTAACTACCATGATGGGCGTGGCATTTAAACGGTACAGTAGTGGGCGGAGCTTATACACTGTACCATGAAGGACGGCGCTTGTAAACTGTATCGATAAATTACTTCTTTACAAAGCAGTTTGGTTAGGAAGTGAGGAAAAGTAGATATTTACTGATACATTGAACTGTAATATTCGATGAAATAAAATGAGCCTTTAATGGCAAGTATTAAAATTGATTACAATTCATTCTAAAATCTATATAATTTCATAAATTTCCTTGACATTTACATCTTCAGGTCGGAACGGGACAAGATTTTAATTACCTCGCCCATGGCCTCACTCCAGACCGCATCGGTTATGGCAGCCCCACCAAATAATGACCACACCTTGTGACATGAGGAAGGCGTATGACCAGCAATGGTAGGATGAATCCAGACAAGTAGGATGATCCACTGAAGTCAAGGCACTCTGCACCGGTGGTCGGCCCAACGACTAAGGCGACGTGCTTTATGGATGGGTTTGCGAGCCGCGCGCCGCCCCTCTGTCGCCCCGGACCGAGCCGGGCGGCGGATGCACCGACCGTAGCCCACTCCAAAAAAAAGAGAAGAATAGGATGATGATTGTATCAGCTATAGTTAACTGAGCCTGTACAAATACTTTTCGAATTCATTCACTTAAAATTTAAACTTAAAATCTACGCGAAATCCAATACAAGTGACAGCTGCGAAATTAATATAATTAAAAAAAAAAACTTAATTTCACTCTGAATATCCCAGAGACAAGTCGGAATATACAAACGTTGATTAAAGAACACCCAAAAGTAGGGGTTTAAATTAATTACTAAAATGTTTTTGGTTCTAATAAGCAAAAGGCAAAAAAAAATTCATAAAAGCGGGAAATACAAGATAATCGCCATTTTGTACAGCTATTCTTTTTTTAATCTTGTTAGTGGCAAACAGCACACCTGATGGTAAGTGATAATGTCGCTCATGGACTTATGAATATATAAATAGTCGACATTATAGTTAATATCCGTATGTATTTTAGTGTCCATCACCCTCTGGCGACTATTGTTCTGAATATATAGTCAGATGGCCGAGTGATTGTGACGAGTATCCTCAGTTAGATCGCCACACATTCTCTGTGCGGTTGAAAAATAATTGTTTCAAGTGTGTGATTTGTGTGCTTTATTTATACTCTTTTGCAATACAAGAAATGTATTCTTAGTTCAGAGTGTTGAGCTTAAAAAGAAAACAATAAGTCCTATTTTTTGATTTAATAAAAAAATATTTTTTGCAAAAATAAACCGACTTTAATGTAGAATTTTTTTTAGATTTATGTTGATTTTTCAAAAACCGCTCGTTCGATTTCGATAAAAATTACATGGGACCATTTGGGAAGTACATCCTTTCCAACCAAAAGTGCATTTTTCAAATCGGTTGGCAAACAACAGAGTAATGCGCGAACAAAAATAAAAATAAATTCAAACATTCGAATTGAGAACCTCCTCCTTTTTTAGAAGTCGGTTAATAAGATAACGCCCTGCACTAAGAAAACAATCCTTTTGTTGCAAGGGACTTTATAAACATATAATTAACAGACACAAATTACATCCAGAGTCAGAACAACAATTTGTGGATCGCACAAAATATTGTCCTGCGTGGGATTCGAACCTACGACACTGGCACTGTAGGTATCTGAACCACTACGCCATTTGTGCAATCATCTCAACATTGATAATTTCACCCAAAGAATTGTCTAGTGTGACAATCGAACCCGCGTCAAGAGTTAGTCACCACAAGGGGTTAAATCCTAATATTTAGTCTGAAGTATTTTTTACAATAGGACTTAATAAATCAAAGTGTTAATTCTAAAGGGTAGTAAATTTTAATTCAATGGGGTAGCTTATCGTCCATATGAACAGTCATGAGTGAATCTTCTGGATGTGTCTCCAATACAGCTTCTGTGCCATCGTTGAAAGGAAATGATACGCTGCCGTCCACAACTAAACCTGCAAACCAACAGAAATATGAGAATAATTCATTATATAATGATGGGAATCCAAATACGATTGCTCCTAAGTATTATTTTTAAAACGATAGGAAGGATTCCATGAGATGGCAGAGTAAGAATACAATTCACCACCCTCTATCTTACTTGTGGGTATTGTAAAAGACGACTAAGGGATACAATATGTATATAACATCTATGCAGAAGTACGCAAAGTAGAAATTTACCAGTCATCTGATCAGGGTTTTCCTATTATTTATTGCTAAGAACTATTCCGTGTGATGATGGAATAAGAATACAATTCACCACTCCATCTTGGAAGTCGTAAAAGGCTAAGGGATATAATACGCATATAAAATCTATGCCAGAGAAGAAAAACTCGAAATAAAACTATACCAACCTGTGTGACCAGCATGGTATAGAAAAGACAATTTCCCTCTTTTTGTGGAGGAGGCTCGAGCCCAGCAGTGGGACGTATATGAGCCGCAATGATGAATCCATACTGGACATTTATTCGGCTTGGACTTATCATTCCAGTTTTCCATTTAGGAATAAGCGCTTACATTCCTTACCCTCTTTTGCATGAGAAAAATAATCCGGTATTCAAACTCTGTACCAACACATCTGACTAGGTTGGTATAGTAGGTTAATTTCCTAGGGACGAGGCTGGCGACCAGCAATAGGATATATGGGCTGATACAATGATGATGACACCCTTTAGTGGCACTTTAGGATATCCATTGGGAAGGTCAAATTCAAATCATTTATTATGCATAAACCCCGAGAGAGCCTCCTATTTCAACATGTCTGACCAGCATGGTATAGTATGTCAAATTCCCTCTCATTGTGGAGCAGGCCTCAGCCCAACAGTGGGACGTATAAGGGCTGCGATGAAACCCCGAGAGGGCACTTACATATCGTTAAGCACCTATATTCCTACTTTGTCACTACATGGACAATGAGATTTACTGATGGTAATTGTCAGAAATAAAACTTACCAGCATCAGTGCAGTGTGACTTGACTGTGACGGAACTGGCTCGGTCCCTTACACGGAGACCCCTGGGTGTTGGCCACTCTTCGAATGTTATGTACTCCCTCACGGAGTAGGCTAGCTGATCAGAATCTATGAAAAAAAAGTATTTTAATGTTATCATCTAAGTATTCTTCTTTTTCTCGTGCTCATCACCACCTCAGCTCATATATATCCTACTTCTAGGCTTAAGGCTCCCCCACAATAAAAGGAATATTGAAGGACTATACTACGCCGATCAGATGTGTCGGTATTTTTGTTTTTAGGGGTGGGCCATAGTCAGCGTACCCACCGCCCGGCTCCGTCCGGGGCGACGAAAGGTCGGCGCGCGGTCCCATAAACCACCCGTGGCACGTCGCCTTCATCGTTGGGCCAACCACCGGTGCAGAGTAACTTGTCTTCAGTGGTCGGCCCGACGGAATACCCCGGTCTTATCGAAATACACTACTCCCTATCTTGCCCGTGGATGTCGTAAAAGACGACTATGGGATATAATATGCATATAACATCTGTGCAAGAGAAGGAACATTCGAAATGAAACCCTATACCAACATGTCTGTCGAGCCGACAACTGACGACAAGTCATCCTGCTCCGGTGGTCGGCCCAACAACGAGGTGACGTGGGTACGGGTGGGTTATGGGCCCGCGCGCTGTCCTTTCATCGCCCCGGACGGAATTGACCGCGCGTGCACATACCAAAGCCCATTCATAAAAAAAAATACCAACATGTCTGACCTACTGGTCATACTTGGTATAGTAGGTCAAATTCCCTCCTATTGTGGAGGAGGCCAGAGCCCAACAGTAGAACGTATTTGGGTTGCGATGATAATAATGACAAAGTAACATTTGTTGATAAATAAAATTTCTGATCATAGCGCAATAAGGTTGCTAGATATGTTCATGGCTTATATTTCACTAAATATATAAAAAACTTCTTTTTATAACACACAATATCTGGTTGACCGAGCTTCACTCGGAATATTTTTGTTGTATTTTTGTCGAATTTATTTAGATATATATTAATAAAAATAAAAATTAAATAATGAAAAATATAAATAAAATACAAAAAAATAATAATAACACCGAGATTCGATCCGACGCCGTTTGAATGCCAAAACAATACTAAAAGGAAACTGCACTACTTCCCAACTGAGCTATCGTAGCTCATGACGTTAACGGCAAAATTTCAATTCATATTCTTTTAAAATTTAATTATACATAAATTTAATTATACATTATATTGTTTTGCTAAAAACACTGACAAAACAACATTTTCTATAAATAAAACCTAGCTAGATCCATTTTTTAGCCTCGAAACCTCTAGTATGCCAAGTTTCATCAAAATCGTTGGTGCTGTTTCCGAGATCCTGAATATATATATATATACAAGAATTGCTCGTTTAAAGATATAAGATTATTTTTAAAATAGATATGTATATTATGTACTAGCAACCCGCCCTCACTTCGCTTCGGTTTCAGTCGTCTTACTCGCGTAGTTCTTGTTCCCGTGGGAATACCGGGATAAAATATAGCCTATGTTACTCAGTGATATTATAGCTTTTCCATTGGTGAAAGAATTTTTGAAATGGGTTTTTTCGGTTCGGTTAGTTTAAGCGTGAAAGCGTAACAAACAAACAAACTTACTTTCGCATTTATAATATTAGTAAGAATATAATTTTTTTGGGGGCAACCTTATTGGAATATATTCAGACACATATTTTTCATCCAGATAAAAAGAAGCATAGACAATAATATTACCTGGTGCGAACATAAGCCTCTGATTATACTTTTCGGTGACTTCCCTAGCCTTCTCCAATGAGGTATCTAACTTGACACCGCACTCCTCTGATAGGATCTTCATCAGCTCCAATACAGAGTGAGTTCGTAAGCAGTTTATACTGAAAGAGGAATAGTTTTAATGTAACTCTGGTTAACATGATTTTTGACTGACCTACCTAAATGTCGCGGGTTTTAACCCCACGCACCGGACGCGAAAAAAGTATCGATACTTTTAGGTATCGAGTACTTTTCTTTCGATACCGATACTTTTGTACTCGATACTTTTCTTTCGATGCTTTTACTCAATGAGTACTTTGTGGCGGGTATCGTATCAAATAAATTGTAGAAATTATCCATGTTAAACTTATGGCGCATGTTTATGGTAACGCCATCCAACCTTCTAAAAGGTACTAGAGTAAAGGTACTACATCTATACTTTCTATTCGATACCCACCCACGCATGACAATACACAACAGAACAAAATAATACTTTTAAAATTAGTGTAAATTTTTGATGTGAAACATCTATAGGCGAGGGTGAACCTGATGGGCGCGGCGTGTTTTTTTTATGTTAGCCAGACCGCTGTTGGCCGCAGATGGCCTTGACAGCTTGACGTGGACTATGGGTGAGCGCTGAGGGCTCTCAACCTAGGGATGATCGATGAACATCAATGGTCGATGATCATCGATGTTGAAAGGAAAAACATCGATGTTTTAACATCGATCGATGTTAACTGTTTTTAACATCGATGTTGAAAGGGAAACATCGATGTTGAAAGGAAAACACATCGATGTTGCTATGGGCAGAACGAAATTTCCTTAAAAAAAAAAGCTCATCAAAAGTTGCCTGGAAAATTTTACTTCATCGTTGTAACATCGATGTCAAAAACATTCGCCAGATTTCCTAAAAAAAAGCTCATCAAAATTTGCCACGAGAATTTTATATCGTAACATCGATGTTCGACGATATCGATATTTCTGTAACATCGATGTTGGGCTTTCGATGTTGACATCGATGTTTTTCTAACATCGTTCATCCCTATCTCAACCCGGTGAGTCGTGGCGTTAACGCCATGCTTGGATATGTAATTTGTGTAACGAAACCATAACCTGTTATAGAGTGTTGTACAATGCCATCTAGTGAGCTAAAAATAAGTTATGAACCTAAACACATACCGTGTATACTAATAAAAATAAATGTTTATTGAATAAAAATCATCATTATCTGGAAAGAAAATCTTAATATTTTATTAATACTTTATGCTATATTAGTTCCTGTCATAATCTGTGTTTTTATGCATATATACTTGTACAAAACAATTTCGATGTTTCACATCTGCCAGGCGTCCTGAGCAATGGCAGCCTGTTTTTTTGTTTTGTGTACGAGAGGCAAGAAAGCAAATGGTGATTCCTTACTCTATTACCATATTGAAAAAACAGTATTAAATACCTAAAATGCCAAGAAGTACTTCCGGTTCCCGTAGTGACACATAGTCCAGAACTCTTGGTGTGAGTCCAAGCACCATTGTCGATTTGCAGCCGCAGCAGTGATACGCGAGATGTCACACTCTCACCTATGAAGACCTGGAAAAATATCATCAGCTTATTATACCCATCTTTCCAGATGGTGACAGAGTAAGAATACAATTCACTACTACCTATCTTGCCCGTGGATGTCGTAAAAAACGACATAGGCACATAACATCTGCGCAAGAGAGGGAAAACTCGAAATGAAACTCTATACCAACATGTCTGACCAGCATGGTACAGTAGGTCAAATTCCCTCACATTGTGATGGAGGCCCGAGCCCAACAGTGGGACGTATATGGGCTGCCATGATGATTATACCCATCTGTTAACACAAACTAATAGTAAGGACACAAAGTTCTCTCTTCTTTTCGTTTCTTCTCCCCTTATTCTTATCCCTTCGTTTATACTCTCCTTGTGGTGATGGAGTAAGGGGAGAATTATAACATGCAAATAACCTTTATCTCCGTGTGATAACGGAAAAAAGTAAGTTTGTTTATTTGTTACGCTTTCACGCTTAAACCACCGAACCGATTTCAAAAATTATTTCACCAGTGGATAGCTAAAATATCAGGGAGTAGCATAAGCTAAATTTTATCTCGGTATTCCCACGGGAGCGGGAACTAGGTGGGCAAGGCGAGTGAAACCGAAGCGAAGCGAGGGCGGCTTGCTAGTATGACATATATGCAAGAGAAGGAAGACTCGAAATAAAACACTAGTAATCCATCTAACCAGTGTGGTATATATGTGAATTTTCCTCATACTGTGAACGAGATTTAAGCCCCATAGTGGGACTTATATAGAGTGAGATGATGATGATAGCATTAACAGTATCAATTCATAACATCTTACCTCATTCAGGGCTAGGTATGGTAGAACTTTAGTAGCCAGAGGACAACTCCTAGTGGCGTCCGGATTAGTATTGATACGATTTGAATCTGACTCTTGACCATCTGGTGTGACTGTCACGGGAGGATACCTAAAACAAAAATTATAAAAAAAAAGATTAGTCAAATTAGAATCAAACCATTTTCTATCCATATTCCTACCATCCGAGTGACGGAGTAAAAATACAATTCACCACTCCCTATCTTGCCCGAGGATGTCGTAAAAGACGATTAAGGGATATAATATGCACATAAAATCTGTGCAAGAGAAGAAAACCTCGAAATGAAATCCTATACCAACGTGTCTGACCAGCAAAGTGTAGTAGTTCAAATTCCCTCCCATTGTGGAGGAGGCCCGAGCTCAACAGTGGGAAGTATGTGGACTGCGATGATGATGATAATGATTCTTACCATCATCTCAACTCATATACATTCCAACTGCTGGACTCTAAACTCCTCCACAATAGAAGGGAAATTGACCTACTATCTTACACTGGTCAGATGGTTTGGTATAACGTATTTCAGTTTTCCATTTCTTGCGTAAATTATCATCATCATCTCGGCTTATATACATCCCACTATTGGGCTCGGATATGCTCTATTAAGGAAGGTAATTTGACCTGCTACCTTACTTACCACTGGTCAGACACGTTGGAATTCGGGTTGAGAGCCCTTAGCGCTCACCCAACAGTCTAGGTAAAGTCGTCACAGCCATCTACGGCTAACTATAGTAAATACAAAAAAAAATGTATTGGCATAGGAATTCATTTCGAATTTTCCTTCTCTAGCATTTATGTTATACGCATATTAAATCCCCTAGTCGTCCTTTACGACAGTCATGGCCAAGAGAGGGAGTGGTGAATTGTATTCTCACTCCGTCGCCACACGGAAGTAAATATTATCTGCATTAAAATTCTCTTCTTAGTCGTATTTTACGACACCCACGGGCAAGATAGGTGGTGAATTGCATTCTTACTCCGTCACGAAAAAAAAATTATCAAACACCTAAAATAGTGTGGAAGACTTAAAATTCCTTCTTAGGGAATTTAACTTAAAGTTTCCAAACAGCACTGTATTACAGCATGTAATTGTATTCCGTGTGGTGGGAGTAAGAATACAATTGTATTCTGGAAGGGAAAGGGGCTGGTGAATTCATCAGCCCCTTTCCTGACCATGGGTGTCCTAAAAGACGACTAAGGGAGTACAATGTGCAGATAAGATCTATGCGAAAAGACGGAAAACTCGACATAAAAACCTATACTAAGGATGTGAAAAATAATCGACTTTAATAATAATCGATTTCTAATCAATTATTTTTTTGTAATAATCGATTTTTATATTCGATTATCAAAATACTAAAAAATCGATTATATACGATTATTTTTATATTAAAATTAATCGATTATTTCACTGCCAGATCTAAAAAAAAAGTCAACACGATACTGCGTGCAGTGTTTCATACTATAATAAAGCTCACATTTCCTAAAAAAAAAAAGGTCATCATAATCCTGTTGAGAGAAAAAAATCGATTATTTTATAATCGATTATTTATTTTTAATTAATCGATTATTTTATAATCGTTTTTTTTAATCACAAAAAATCTATTATTTAATTAATCAATTATTTTCCCTCCAAGTCACATCCCTACCCTATACCAACCCACCTGACCAGCATCATATAGTAGATAAGTTGCCCTCCCATTGTGGAGGAGGCTCGAGCCCAGTAACGAGACATATATGAGCTGTGAGGAATTGTCTTACCTGCAGAAATGCAGCGTATGTAGATCTACAGGTGTGATGGTGTCCAACAGCTTTGGTTCACAGGTGATCGTGGTGCGTATCCTGGACCGGCGCATCCAACTGAATCTACCCTGAAATGTGAGAATAGCGTTGTTTGAAAAGGACTAATCATTTTCATATGGCAAATAGTGTAACGATCTAAGCAACACGAGTTCCTTATTGCAGAGTGCAGAGTGTCAAGGTTTGACCTACAAGCAATACAGTACTTTGATGAGCCTGCCTACTCTTGAATCTCGATTCCAATCCTAAATCCAATCGCAGCTCGAATTTGAGCAATTTGGTACTCTTGAAAGCGACACTAGCGCACGATTGGAATCAAATTCGGTGGAATTTTTTTACACTATATGAATTCGACTCTCGTCGATTAAGTCAAATATTTGCTACTCCCGACGTGATTTTGACGTAATTTAAAATCGTTAATGTTGCACAATTTCAAGAAAGCGTCTTTGTGATGGTCGAGTTCGGTAACGTTATTAATTTAAAGTAATAAAATACGGCACATTTGGTGAAAATAACAACGGCAAATGTGAAGAATTCATTCTCGATTTTGTTTAAGAGTATCAAATATAAGTTTGGTGAAATTGGAATTGAATCGGATTCGAAATTAGAATTGATTTCAAGAGTAGGCCCGGCCCACTAATCATTTCAAATCGTAGGGGATCCCAATCTTACGGACAGATTGAAATCATTGGAGCGGCTTGAAAGACTTTGGGTCACTCTGTGTTCTCTACCGCCTCTTTCACGGGGAGGGCTCTGAGGAAGTGTTTAACACTGGCACCGTTTCCCCAGTGTACCACTCGACACCATAGCAGGGTTCATCCATTTCACATGGAAACGAGATGGTCAACTGTACGTTTCCAGCGATCATTTTTCCCATGTACTTGCAGGCTCTGTAATGAACTACCTGCTGCTGTGTTTTCCGAGCGCTACGACATGTCCTTCTTTAAACGAAGTTTAAGTAGAGCATTTACTTCACGGTAGGCAATTTCCCCAGTGTACCACTCGACACCATAGCAGGGTTCATCCATTTCACATGGAAACGAGATGGTCAACTGTACGTTTCCAGCGATCATTTTTCCCATGTACTTGCAGGCTCTGTAATGAACTACCTGCTGCTGTGTTTTCCGAGCGCTACGACATGTCCTTCTTTAAACGAAGTTTAAGTAGAGCATTTACTTCACGGTAGGCAACGGCCTGGCTGTGCCCCTGGTTTTTTGCAATAGCAAAGGTTCATATGTGGCAGTATCATTTACCATAAGGTGTGCTGCTTCCTCGTTTGCCACCATCAGCACCAAAAAAACTTTCTGTGCTTCAAATAATAATTCTGAGTTTAGGTGGTGTGAGTATGGTCAGGCGAGTGCTGATTTGTGTCCGTTAACTAAATTAAACTTTATTTGCACTATTTCTTAGCTATTTTTGGCATTTGCCATCAATTTTGACCGAGCAGTTTAAAGAAGTATTAGCTCTTTTCCAAAATGATGTAAGGCATTTCCATAATCATCTCAGCCTACAAAAATCAATTAATTGGACTCGGGCCTCCTTCAATAATAGGAGGGCCATAGACCTATTATACAACTTTGGTCAGACGGGTTAGTATAAGGTTTTATTTTGAAATACCCTTCTCTTGCACAGATGTTAAATGCATATCCCTGAGGTATTTTGGACGACATGCACTGTCAAGAAAGGAAACTGTATTCTTCACCACATGAAAATTTCGCCATTAAATGGCAATATTTACGTTTTACGAGCTACTTTTTAAGGTTCCGTACCCAAAGGGTAAAAACGGGACCCTATTATTTTACTAAGACTTCGTTGTCTGTCCGTCAGTCTGTCTGTCACCAGGCTGAATCTCAAGAACCGCGATAGCTAGGGAGTTGAAATTTTTACAAATTATGTTTAATTATTTCTGTTGCCACTATAACAACAAATACTAAAAACAAAGTAAAATAAATATTTAAGGAGGACTCCTATACAGCAAACGCGATTTTTTTGCCCTTTTTTGCTCAATAGTACGGAACAATTCGTGCGTGAACCCGACTCGCACTTGACCAATTTTTTGTTCATGTTAGGGTTTATTAAATCTTTTTCTTTATTTTTCTATATGCATCCTTATGTTTAAGGTCACTATCTATGTAAACATGGCTAAAATTAAGATAACGCTTGACTGAGATTGATAAAAGATTAAATCAACAATAATATTTATTTACATACCGCACCCCACCCATAATTTTAGGTTTAGGTGGTGTGAGTATGGTCAGGCGAGTGCTGATTTGTGTCCGTTAACTAAATTAAACTTTATTTGCACTATTTCTTAGCTATTTTTGGCATTTGCCATCAATTTTGACCGAGCAGTTTAAAGAAGTATTAGCTCTTTTCCAAAATGATGTAAGGCATTTCCATAATCATCTCAGCCTACAAAAATCAATTAATTGGACTCGGGCCTCCTTCAATAATAGGAGGGCCATAGACCTATTATACAACTTTGGTCAGACGGGTTAGTATAAGGTTTTATTTTGAAATACCCTTCTCTTGCACAGATGTTAAATGCATATCCCTGAGGTATTTTGGACGACATGCACTGTCAAGAAAGGAAACTGTATTCTTCACCACATGAAAATTTCGCCATTAAATGGCAATATTTACGTTTTACGAGCTACTTTTTAAGGTTCCGTACCCAAAGGGTAAAAACGGGACCCTATTATTTTACTAAGACTTCGTTGTCTGTCCGTCAGTCTGTCTGTCACCAGGCTGAATCTCAAGAACCGCGATAGCTAGGGAGTTGAAATTTTTACAAATTATGTTTAATTATTTCTGTTGCCACTATAACAACAAATACTAAAAACAAAGTAAAATAAATATTTAAGGAGGACTCCTATACAGCAAACGCGATTTTTTTGCCCTTTTTTGCTCAATAGTACGGAACAATTCGTGCGTGAACCCGACTCGCACTTGACCAATTTTTTGTTCATGTTAGGGTTTATTAAATCTTTTTCTTTATTTTTCTATATGCATCCTTATGTTTAAGGTCACTATCTATGTAAACATGGCTAAAATTAAGATAACGCTTGACTGAGATTGATAAAAGATTAAATCAACAATAATATTTATTTACATACCGCACCCCACCCATAATATTTATCTCAAGTATTTTTATGTGATAAATACAGTTAAATGTCCGATTAATCAAAGCCGATATTAAATTTGACTGCAGAGATAATTTAAGATATCCACTTATCGTGCCAGTGAGAAAGGTTCGACACACATACAAATTACACCCAGACTGCGCGGGAATCAAATCCACGACACTGGCATGATAGGTCGGTGTCTTAACCACTACGGCATCTGTACAATTTGAGGTATCATTGGTGAAAATGGACAAAAACCCCATTTAAAAAATGAAACCCTATTTGATTAACAATTTTCATTATTTATGGAATTTATGGCGCTATAAATCTCATTAATGAATGGTGTAGATAGCTGAAATGCTCACCTCCTTGAGAGCCTGAAACGCCCCCTTGACGTCATTAGAACACCAAGTCGGTAAGCAGAGTCTGCCGACTGATTTGTGTGGTGCACTGTTGAAGCCTATCACGGGTTTACTGAAATATAAACAGAAAATGGAACCGTCAAAAATTTTGTACAAGCTTTGTACAGGGTGGCGCAATAGAACGTGCATTTTTAAAATAATTATTAAAAAATAAATACAAAAGGTATAGTTAAAATAAAACTAAGCAATTATTAAGTGATAACTGAAGTTTATTTTTTAAAAATAACATCATCTAAATGATGACCCTCTCTACGTTGGCACTCCTCTAACCGCAAACGGAAATTACCGAAAACTTTCTTAAGTAGTGCTGGTGTGATTGCTGCCATTTCACCACGAATATTCTCCTTGAGCTGACTGATGTTTCTCGGATTATTGGTGTAGACTTTGTGTTTGAGGTATCCCCACAAAAAAAAGTCAGGAGGCGTCAAGTCTGGACTGCGCGGAGGCCATGGGATATCACCTCTTTTCGAAATCAGTTTGCCAGGGAACATCTGCTTCACAACCGCCATGGAGTCATTTGATGTGTGACTGGTAGCTCCGTCTTGTTGGAACCAAGTCCTAGAGTTCTTTATTCTTGAATTTTCAAGTTCTGGGGCCAAAAAACCTTCCAACATCGCAACATAGCGTTCGGTATTAACAGTGATGTTTTGCCCCCGTGCGTTTTCAAAAAAATAAGGACCAATTATTCCTTTGGCAGATATTGCGGCCCAAACTGTCACTTTAGGGCTATGTAACGGTTTTTGATGTTTGAGTCTGGGATTTTCACTATTCCAATAACGACAATTTTGGCGGTTTACGAACCCATTCATATGAAAATGTGCCTCATCAGAGAAAAGGATGTTTTCAAAATTTGAAAACCGATTGAGCATTTCATTAGCAAATGTGAGCCGTTCTATGAAGTCAGAGTCTTTCAATTCTTGAGTTAATTGCAGCTTGTATGGATGCAATTTAAGATCCAAGTTTAAAATTCGTTGCAAACTTCGTCGCGATATGTTTAGGACAGACGATCTCTTGCGAGTAGACATTTGTGGATCTTCTCGTACCGACTGCTTAACACTCTCAATATTGTCTTCGGTCCTAGATGTGCGTGGACGACCTTTTGCGTGTGGTTTAAACGTCGATCCAGTCTCTTCAAAACGCTTTATCCAGATTTTAATTAAATTAGCACTCGGAGCCTCCCTAATTTGCCGTACACCATACTCAGAACAAAATAGTCGCCTGACAACTACGTACGAACGAGAGTTTTCGTAAAATGCGCGCACGCAAAATGCGCGACGCTTCCCGTCGAAGTGACTCATAGTGACTAAAACTTTATGAACCGCGCTACCCAACGATATCGGTCTCCCCCCGCCCACGCCCCTTCTACCCCGCAAAAAAAGATGATGCAATATGCACGTTCTATTGCGCCACCCTGTACTACGTATGCGCGCACAAACAGTTATTAATGCACGTACCACGCTAAGGCCCAAGCAAACTCCCACTATGTCTTGGTAAACACGAGTGGAGGGGGTCAGAAACAGAGCACAAAGAATGAAAGAAAGAAAATAGTTTTATTTTGCATCCTCACATTTGCCTCAAGCAATGAATTTTTATATACAGGGTATTTTTTCAGAATCGATAGTATAATTGATTATTGAAATAAAAACATACTTTAAAACAAAAAAAAATACACTTTATATTTTGTGCATTCCCATAAAAACCAAACTTGTAGGCGATGTGTTTGATTCATAAAATTTTTACTCACACAAACATCGCAATAAATTGCTATCGTCGTGTCTTTTACCTATTTCTCTAACGGTTACCTAGCCCCTCCCCCCTCTTCCTATACTGCCCGCCTGTGGTGCGCACCCACCGCTCCCTGCCGCCCGCGGCACGCCACAAAGGCCAGTGACGCTTTGACCCGTGACCTAGTTACGTGCGTGTGCAAATTTTTTTGTTATCTTCAAAAATGGCGGCATAAGATCAAATAAAATATTCGAACCGTGTGTGGAAACTGCTAAATTCTGTAGAATACCACTTGTATCATTATCAACGCGTTTAAGTACTGCTTGATAAAGTCGTCGCGAATGCAATTTTCTCAATTATTGGCAAACAACGACTCAAATAAACATTCTCTGGACTGACGAAGCCTTATTTACTTTATGTCGTAACGAACATGGGTAGTGACCAATCCCCACGTAATTAAAGACATACATATTATCTCGAGTGCGATTTAAGCATGGGCTATACACGGTTTCAAACAGTGGTTTGAAACAAAAAAAGCAGAAAAGCACTTTGCTGGCTACATGGTTTTTAAGTTAGTTTGAAACCAACAGTGTTCAAAGAACGTGGCGCGGATAGGACGTCTTGACGCTCGCGTACCGTATGTTCAGTACAACGACGTCATGGCGCCTTACCTATCAATACAACAAAAAGTTAGAGTAAGTCTTGCACTTTTGTGTGCAATTGAAGGAAAAAATTAAAATATCCCACGCATTTCTTCTTTGTGTTTTATTTTTATACCCTTCACAATTTAAGTTCCAAAGGCAGGGTAACTCTTTGTATAACTCGAGAAGTTGAGTAATAACATCGCGATTACGTTCTGTCTGCCTACGCGCCATTTTGTGCACAGAACGTCGTCGCGTGCGTCTGCGCTGACCTCTGCAGCGTGAATGTCGTTCGCTTGGTTGGTGGCGCATGCTATTAAGCATGTGCTACACGGTTTGAAACAGTGGTTTGAAACAGATGTTTGAAACAGTGTAGATAGATGTTTTATGCCAAATTTCGTATGACCTTTAAACGCCCTTGGTAGCGAGGCTTGTGCTTCAAACCACTAGCCCAGCGTTGGTTTTTGTCTTGTTTGAAACCATCTAGCCGCTTGCTTCAAACCAAGCGAACGACAGTCACGCTGCAGAGGTCAGCGCAGACGCACGCGACGACGTTCTATGCACAAAATGGCGCGTAGGCAGACAGAACGTAATCGCGATGTTATTACTCAACTTCTCGAGTTATAGAAAAAGTTGCCCTGCCTTTGGAACTTAAATTGTGAAGGGTATAAAAATAAAACACAAAGAAGAAATGCGTGGGATATTTTAATTTTTTCCTTCAATTGCACACAAAAGTGCAAGACTTACTCTAACTTTTTGTTGTATTGATAGGTAAGGCGCCATGACGTCGTTGTACTGAACATACGGTACGCGAGCGTCAAGACGTCCTATCCGCGCCACGTTCTTTGAACACTGTTGGTTTCAAACTAACTTAAAAACCATGTAGCCAGCAAAGTGCTTTTCTGCTTTTTTTGTTTCAAACCACTGTTTGAAACCGTGTAGCACATGCTTTAGTATTAATGTTTGCGCTGGGATCATTGATAATGTAAATACCTACTTAGACTTTAATTTGTGGGGAGAAATTAAGAGACGCGTTTCGTAATAAAATAATCACTGTATTTAGGGACGTAAATAGTTCTCGGACACAAATAAATTTAAAAAACAATTTAATCAAATGTGAATGAATGTGAAATGAACTTCATTTTGAACAATTATTAAAATATCAGTGATAAGAGTTTTTCATGGACCTAAATGACTAGGTAAGTTTAATTATTGTAAATAGTTGATTTGACTTTTTAAATACGCCTTAATAAATACGAACATTAGTTTGTGACTTTAATAAACTAGTATTTTATTGTACCTATTAATTACGACAGTTTTAACCCTTTTAAAATATGAGGGAAAATTGTGTAAGGAATTAAGGATGATATTTTACGTTGTATTCAGTTAGTATGAAAAAGATGAATAGATGCGAGAATGTGCAAGTGTAAAAGAGTTGGTTGAAAATTATGTGAGAGAGAGGATAGATTGAGGAATATGTATATATAGGTGTAAGTGAAATGGAAAATAAACTGCAATTAGAGAAAACGTCGTATCAACCATTCAATTGGAATCGTTAACTTATTACCTATAACACAATTGTTAGTAATAAGCAGTATTTATTAGTGTGCGTTTACGCTAATGTTCGTTCTCAATGGCCGCAAATAGGGTGGTTAAAAATCACGAACATTCTTAGATATTTTCTAATCAAAATAATTAAATAATTACTAATGATTTTAAACATTTTATATTTTATATATAATTTTATTTATATCTAGAATATAATAAAAAAAATTGTGCACTCTTTGAAAAAATACCCTGTATAAATGTACACATGTGTGAGGCCAAAATATGGTATTTATCTCAGCTATTGCTGAGGCAATATGGTTACCCTAGCGCTGATATTCTGACAGATCCATGTCAGTGAAGTGACTTATGACAAATAAAGTGTTATAGGCAAAGGCTTGTGTAAAGATATTTTTTTATTGCAAGCTGTGGCAAACGAGCAAACAGTACACCTGATGGTAAGTGTTGCTGCCGCTCATGGACCTTTACAAGGCCGCTGCCTACCGCGAAGAAAGTGAAGGGAGTGTGAATGCGTGCATTGAGGCTCGGTGATACCAAAGTCACCACCCAAAACCCTCCACACGCAAACACCCTCAGAAAGTTGGGCTATAAAAAATATAAATAAAAAAAAATAAAAAATATATATAAAAAAAGGCGCTATAAATTATATTATTTTATTAAATATAAGATATATAGTTATATACATATATGTTAACTATTATTTATAAAGGATAAATTAGAGTAGATAATTTTAAAATATTTGCACAACATGAAATATAAATAAATAAAAATTGTATTGAAAATTAAATCTGTACAAAGAGAACCACGAATATATGAAACACTGTACAATGCTTCTTATCTCATTTTCTCTCAAGCTAAATCTTATGAATTTATGTGTCGTGTGCTCTTTTTGCTGTCGCTTTCTCGTTTCATCGACCCTTAAATCACAACGATGCTAAAGAAGTTTTCACTTCAAAAAACTATTGCTTGAGATTATTCATCATAATCACAGCCCATATACGGGATGTACTCTTGGTTAGGACCTCCTTCTTTGTGAATTTGACCTACTATACCACGCTGATCATATTGGAATAGGGGCTTTATTTCGAATTACCCTTCTCTTGCTTAACTGTTATATGCCTATAACGCATAGCGACCTTTTATGACATGCATGGATAAGATAGAGGGTGGTAAATTGTATTTGTACCCCGTCACCCCACGAAGAATATTTTGATGAAAAACATATTCAGCCCATATAAATCCTACTATTTACTTTTGATACGTGCTTGCAAATTCCATAACAAGGGCGAATAAATTAGGTTAATATCCGACTTCATCATCATCATCATCATTTCAGCTCATATACGTTCCACTGTTGGGCTCGAGCCTCCTCGCTAATAGAATGAAATTGAACTGGTATACCATACTGGTCAGAGATATTGGTATAGGGTTTCAGTTCGAATTTTCCTTCTCCTGCACAGATGTTATATGCATATTATATCCCTTAGTCGTCTTTTACAACATCCACAGGCAAGACAGGGGGTAGTAAATTGTATTTTTACTCCGTCACCACACGGAATTATATATTCCATATATATTGTATAAATTCCTTCCAATATCTATACGCCTACATCTATTAGGGGTCTTTTAGGACACCCCCCCGGAAAGGTAGGGGCAGTGAATTGTATTTTATTGACTTTTAACTTATAAACTATACAAGAGAAATTAGAGTAGAACTGAAACTTACTTAGCGTCTCTAACTCTAGAAGCAGCTAGAAGGAAGGTACCATCACCTCCACATGGTACAACCACGTCGCACCATTTTATTAGATCATCGTTGTATGTTAATCTGGGGACAACAAAATAGTATTATTAAATTGGAGTAATTGAGCCTAATGACGATCTAGTTGAGGACACTAGTGACCGAAGAAGGTTTATCACCTGCGGTGAAGCCAATCGCCATCGATATCCTGGTAACATTGTATTGGAACATCACCGAGGTGATATCGTCATCATCTTAACTCACATACGTCCCACTGCTGGACTCGATCCTCCTCCACAATGTGATCTCCTTAAAGCTGGCGTTAAATTTGACTGCCCCGATTGCATAATGGTTCATCATCATTATTATGACTCGTACGTCCCACGGTTGGGCTCAAGCCTCACTCTACAATGGAACAAATATACCACGCTGGTCAGACGTGTTGGTACAGGGTTTCATTTTCAGTTTTCAGTCTTTTGAATAGATGTTGCCTTTATATTATAATTCCTTAATCGTCTTTTACGACACCCACGGGCAAAAAAAGGGGGACGATGAATTGTAATCTTACTCCGTCACTATATAGCGTCACACAGAGTGGTGTAAAGTTACCAAAATAATCACACGCCTGGAAACCCATAGCAATCAAGCCGTAACGATAGATCGATCAATAGGTAGCAGTGATAAATAGCGGATTATGATGTACCACTCATCGTTCTTTATTAAAAAAAGATAAAGTCGGTCAAATAACGTATACATGGCGTAGTGGTTAAGATACTAATCTACAGTGCAAGTATCGGAAGTTCGAATCCCACGTAGGACAACACTTTATGCGTCATGAACTGGGACGCCGTTGCCGCCTTCTGCGAAGCTGTCATCTCGCGGAAGGAGGCGGCGGACCGTGTGCGGGAGGAAAGACTGCACACGGGCACGGTCCGGGTGTGCGGGTGACCGGACCGAGAATTTGGTCAGCGCATCCGCGGAGAGGCTAATCTCGCGACGGCGAGCGGCGTCCCAGTAGGAGACGGCGAGCGGCGTCCTAGTAGGGGACGTCGACGGGAGAGGGTACTCTCTCTGTCGCCCCGGACGGGGTGGTGCGAGGAGTGTGCCGCCCTTAAAAAAAGAGTACAACACTTTGTGCGATCCACAAATTGTTACTTTGAATCTGGATGTATTTATTTTAATTTATTTATTTTAATAAAAAATTAATACATGTACAATGGCGGACTTAATGCCATAGGCATTCTCTACCAGTCACCCATAGGCGACGCAGACATGAGAAAAAAATATATGTGTGTATATTGTATCCCTTATATAATCTTAATATATATAAATTACGTGTCACGTTGTTTGTCCGCGATAGACTCCTAAACTATTTAACCGATTTTAATCAAATTTGCACACCGTATGTAGTTTGATCCAACTTGAAAGATAGGATATCTTACATCTTAATTTATAGTCGCAATATTATTTTATTGCAAATTATTTGTCTATTATTTGACATTCACAATTATCTGTTAACTCCAAACGATTTTAACAGATGGCAATATCTGTTGACTAGATAGAGTAATTAATTAATAGATGGCGCTGCTATGTCAAACCTACAAACGTGTCATATACGATTTTAACTTGCTTTTTTACATAGATGCCATTTGTAAAAAATTATGACGACCTCCATGACAGATGTTCCCCTACAGTTCCACTTAAATAATTTAATGAAATGTAATATAACAAAAACATTTGCCATAGCAACGCGTGGCCGGGCCTGCTAGTATGCATATAATATATATACAAGAAAAGGCAAACTCAAAACAAAACCCAATACCAACGTGTCTGACCAGCATGGTACAGTAGGTCAATTTGCCTCCCATAGTGGAGGAAGCCCGAGCCCAGCAGGTTGTGCCCACGTGTATGGGTTGAGAAGATGATGATATTAAAAAAATAAGTATATTACCTGCTAGCCATTTCCACTTGCAATCCCATACTTTCGAGTGATTTAGCCACATTCTCCTCGAATGCCTTTTGACGCCTGTGCATTTGCATCATGGAATCGAAGTCAGATCCTCGTTTGCGTAATACCTTCTCCAGTTCACCGTCAGAAATGTTCTCGTGACAATGTCTGTAAAAAAATAAGATTTTTTTTTAAGTTCTTAGCTCTAAGAAACTGTCTTTCGTCAGTGTGGTTCTCTTTTTTCGTGTAACGACGAAATAAGAATTTATTGCCCACTAGCTTCTGCTCACGACTTCGTCCGCGTGATATAGATACTTAAGGCTAGCGCTAACTTTAACCTAAGACTTTGTTTACGTAGAAGGTGAAAATATTTTTTAATATGATTCTGTCACACATGATTTTTTCAATAATTTAGCTGTTTACGAAGCGAAAGCTCTCAAAAGGAAAACAAAACCCAGATTTTGAAATATTCTTCATTGGTGCTCCGCTCCTGTTGGTCTTAGCGTGATGATATGTAGCCTATAGCCTTCCACGATAAATGGGCTATCTAACACTGATATAATTATTCAAGTCGGACCAGTAGTTCCTGACATTAGCGCGTTCAAACAAACTCTTCAGCTTTATATATTAGTATAGATGGGTGTCGTAAAGGACGACTAATATATATATTTATTTAATTAATAACAACGTAATGATTTCTTATGTTTACGCGAGTATTGCGCATTTTAAATAAAACTACGGATATTATCGCGTTTATATTTGATTTTTGATTGCCCGACGTTTCGAACGCTTTGCAGCGTTCATGGTCACGGGTGGACTAAGATGTCTCACGTCCAACAAGTCATCGTTACTGCAGAAAATTTATAATTATTTATTACCCGATACAGAAATTAGTTATTAAAAATTGACCCAAATTTTTGATACAAATTTATTGCCAGTGTAAGAAGAAAATGATTCTTTCTATATGAAAAAATTATATTGTTTATGGTTAGTAATTATTTAACATTAAAATTAATAGTGATTATATTTAAAAAACCTAAAAACCTAGTATACTACCACTGGATCGGAAAACGGCCACACTGAGAAAGATCCAGCAAGAAAACTCAGGTAACATCATCATTTCAGCTTATATGCGCCCTCGATAGGCTCGAGACTCCTCCACAATAGGAGGGAAATTGACCTTACTACTCCATGCTGATCAGACCTTACTACTCCATGCTGGTCGTTGATATAGGGTTTTGTTTCGAGTTTTCCTTTTCTTGCATAGATTTTATACGCGTATTATATCCCTTAGTCGTCTTTTACGACATCCACGGGCAAGACAGGGAGTGGTGAATTGTATTCTTACTCCGGCACCACACGGACCGACTATCCGACTTCAGCTAGACGAATTTCTATAAAGTCATATTTATTCCTACCCTTCGTCTAGTCGTCTTCTAGTACACCACCAGAAATATAGGGGCGGTCATCGTTTGTAACTAACTCCCACGGGTAAGATAGGGAGTAGTGAATTGTATTCTTACTCCGTCACCACACAGAAGAGTGGTGGCGTGACGTATACGAAATAAATAATAATGAATATCGTCTTTTTTATAAGAAAAATATATACATTTTTAATGAGGTTTTCCTGTAGCATAACCTTCAACGCACATGGCCACTATCTTATCAATGTTATTAATACACAATATAATTATGATCTTTATTTACTATGCAAAAATTATTACGCAGTCTGGGTAATACCGTTTTGTTACAAAAATAACTCGCTTTGATAAATATGGAAATAATATTTTTTTACAAGGATGCAACCAGCGCTATGGAATCCCGGGTTGAGAGCCCTCAGCGCTCACCCATAGTCCGCGTCAAGCTGTCAAGACCATCTGCGGGCAACAGCTGTACACAAAAAAAAAATGCTTTTTGCTGTTTTTATCTTCCATAGGCTCCTGTCAACCATCATATCTGTACTCACTGCTTTCCTACGCATATGCGTATCCTCATCTACGCAATCCAGCCATTTTTTTTTTGAGTCGCTCACGATCCTTATATCCACAATCATATTAACAATACAAGGAGTATTAATATCACATGCCTTTCATTCCTCCTCATCAAATGTCCTAATCTTCTCTATCACTGATGCCACTTTCAGACTTACCCTAATATCATTTCAGCTCATATACGTCCCAAAGTTGTGCTCGAGCCTCCTCCACATTAGGAGGGAAATTAACCTTACCCACGATGATCGGAAATTTTGGTATAATTTTAATTCAAGTTTTTGTTCTCTTGCACAGATGTTATATGCATATTATATCCATTGGTCGTCTTTTACGACATTCACTGGCAAGATAGGATGTGGTGAATTATATTCTTACTCCGTCACCACTATTATAATTATTCCTTACTAGCAACCCGCCCTCGCTTCGCTTCGGTTATAGGTTATAGTCGTTTTACCCGCGTAGTTCCCGTTCCCGTGGGAATACCGGGATAAAATATAGCCTAGTTTACGCCCTGATATTATAGCTTTCCATTGGTGAAAGAATTTTTGAAATCGGTCCAGCCGTTTTGAAGATTACCCGGAACAAACAGACAGACAAAAATTTTTTAATCTGTATTTTCGGCATAGGTGTCGTGCAACCGTATGAGCATGAAAAAAGCCTATTATTTTGACATTACAAACAGGCACTCCAATTTTATTTATTGGTATAGATATAGACTAGCAATCCGCCCTCGCTTCGCTTCGGTTTTAGTCATTTTACCCGCGTAGTTTCCGTTCCCGTGGGAATACCAGGATAAAATATAGCCTAGTTTACGCGCTGATGTTATAGCTTTCCATTGGTGAAAGCATTTTTGAAATCGGTGCAGCCGTTTTGAAGATTACCCGGAACAAACAGACAGACAGACAGACAAAAATTTTTTAATCTGTCTTTTAGGCATAGGTGTCGTGCAAATAACTGTGTGAGCATGAAAAAAGCCTATTATTTTGACATTACAAACAGACACTCCAATTTTATTTATTGGTATAGATATAGACTAGCAACCCGCCCTCGCTTCGCTTCGGTTATAGTGGTTTTACCGGCGTAGTTCCCGAACCCGTGGGATTACCAGGATAAAATATAGCCTAGTTTACGCGCTGATGTTTTAGCTTTCCATTGGTGAAAGCATTTTTGAAATCGGTCCAGCCGTTTTGAAGATTACCCGGAACAAACAGACAGACAGACAGACAAAAATTTTTAATTGCTATTTTAGGCATAGGTGTCGTGCAAATAACCGTGTGAGCATGAAAAAAGCCTATTATTTTGACATTACAAACAGACACTCCAATTTTATTTATTGGTATAGATTAATGGAGAAATGTATTCTTACTCCGTCACCGCACGGACTTTCTCTCTTATCACATTAAAAATGTCAAGTGTACGCGGTCACATGTTTATGCGGTTGTCCTACATTTGTATATTTGCGACCCAAGTTGTGATAACATACGATAAATATATAGATAGTATTTTAGGTTAATAAACTAATAAAATAATACTAACAACGATTCCACGTGTTGTGACGGAGTTAAGGATATGACATGTAATTATTTATGTTGCCGCGAGTCTATACCACAATCTATACCAATAAATAAAATTGGAGTGTCTGTTTGTAATGTCAGAATAATAGGCTTTTTTCATGCTCACACGGTTATTTGCACGACACCTATGCATAAAATAGCAATTAAAAAAATTTTGTCTGTCTGACTGTCTGTTTGTTCCGGGTAATCTTCAAAACGGCTGGACCGATTTCAAAAATTCTTTCACCAATGGAAAGCTATAATATCAGGGCGTAAACTAGGCTATATTTTATCCCAGTATTCCCTCGGGAACGGGAACTACGCGGGTAAAACGACTATAACCTATAACCGAAGCGCAGCGAGGGCGGATTGCTAGTTTTATATATAAATTTCTAGCGTACGTGTGTATGTCACTGAACGCCTCCTAAACGGCTGGACCGATATTGACGAAATTTTTTGTGTGTGTTCAAGGGGATCCGAGGATGGTTTAGATTCACAATTGGACCCGATAGGTGGCGCTGTTCGGGCAGAACAATAACATAAATTGAGAACGACTTTACCGATTTCGTCCATCTTTTTTTTTAAGTTTTCTAATATTTCAAAAAATGACTTTATGGAAAGGAAAATAAGAAAGTTGCGCAGAAAATTAGAAAATTTAAGAAAACTTAACGTTTATATAATATGCTTTTCTAATGTAACCTTTTTTCGACTATATAAACTTTTCTATATAGGTATAAATATATAAATCTTCTGTTCGTGTGTTTGTAATTGAACTCCTTTTAAACGGCTGGACCGATATTGATGATTTTTTTGAGGTCATTCCGTTGGATATGAATTCTCATATCCATCGGAATAGGCACTCGGAACATACGAACCATTCGGTTTATATTAATAATTGGAACCGTTAGGTGGTGCTGCGATTGATTTCAAGGAGAATTCCTTTTTACTATTTTTTTAGATTAGAACAGAACCACGTCTGTTGGGTCAGCTAGTTATATATAAATATATAAAATCATGACATAAAAATGAATGGTCACATGTTATCTATTATAATTATTATTATATGTTTATAATCTTAATATATACAAATTACGTGTCACGTCATTTGTCCGCGATGGACTCCTAAACTATTTAACCGATTTTAATCAAATTTGTACACCGTGTGCAGTTTGATCCAACTTGAAAGATATGATAGCTTACATATTAATTTATAGTCGCAATATTATTTTATTGCAAAGTAGCTGACCCAGCCCACTTCGTATCGCCGTATTTTTTTTTTCGTAAACATATTTTCTAAATTTCCAAAGATATAGTCTCTAATAGAAAAACCATTACGGCACTGCCAGGAAAGGTTCAATCGTCTTGGTCGCGGCATTGTTAATGATGATTCAAAGAGAATACAAATTACTGATTATTGATTTCTGACAAAATTCTTCTTCTTCTTTTTTATTGGCAATAAGCTACAATATTATGAGCTATTGGTGCGAGTGTCAAGTTAAAAACACATTTATACGTCATTATATAAATAATAGTCATAATAGTCTAAGTCGTTGCCATTGATCGGGAGCTGATAGCCAAATCAATGTTTTTCTGGCAATTTTGCAGAACATGAAAATGCACGGAATTCACAATTAAATCATATTCACTGCACTTCCGAATATTCTCTGCATTAAATTACATAAGGTACCACCAAAATTATTCAATATAACACTGTAAAACACCAATGTAATAAATAAAATTTAAAGCGCTACATGACATTTTGTAATGCCTTAAAATCTCGAATAAAGACTGACAAAATTATAATTATCAAATTTTCAACCATACTTAATCATAGACAAAGTTACGTTTAGCTGTCATTTGCATTTTGTTATTACATGACAGACACGTTTTTGTTATACCACATTTATATTGACCTGTATCCTTTTTGGCTTTTAATGTCACGTCATACGGGAACGTGGTCAAACTCAAGAGTGATAAGCTAGAAGAAGAATAAGATAATCTATATAAATAAATTTTAATATGAAGAAAATTGTATCCAGACTTGGCTGTATGGGCTTTGATCCCTTTGCCTGTCCAAATGGACAATCAGAAACAAATAAATAAAATCTATTTGACATTTTTGTCACGTCACACGGGAACGCGATGGAACGGGATAAATTGCCATTAAGAAGAAGATGAAGAACAGGATAAAAAATATCCTATGTCAGTCTCCTGGTTCTAAGCTACTTCCCCACCAATTTTCAGTCAAATCCGTGCAGCCGTTCTCGAGTTATAAATGTAGTAACTAACACGACTTTCTTTTATATATATAGATTATTTGTCTATTACTTGACATTCACAATTAGCTGTTAACTCCAAACGATTTTAACAGATGGCGAAATCTGTTGACTGGATTGAGTAAGTAATTAATAGATAAATAGATAATATAACAAAAACATTAGCCACAGCAACGCGTGGCCGGGTCTGCTAGTAATATATTATAATTACTAGCAACCCGCCCTCGCTTCGCTTCGGTTTCAGTCGCTTAAACCCGTGTAGTTCCCGTTCCTGTGGGAATACCGGGATAAAATATAGCCTATGTTACTCCCTGATATTATAGTTTTCCGTTGGTGAAAGAATTTTTGAAATCGGTTCGGTGTTTTAAACGTGAAAGCGTTACAAACAAACAAACATCCTTACTTTCGCATTTATAATATTAGTATGGATTCCATTTGAGGATAAAAGTCCATTGCCAACATCATTGACCACTTCGCCGTCCACTTCTGGACATTAGCCTGAACCACAGAACGTCAGAATGCGTGGTCACTCTTTCATTGAGGAATACTCTTTCCATACTCCACTCTTTCATAGTGCCACTATAGCCGCTACCGGCTAGGAAAACCACCAACCCCAAAATTACTGTAACGTGTAAAACGACTAATAGATTTATATCAACCCAAACCAATTCCATCTATCGCCATCGCTCTAGCCCCTACAGTAATTTACGCAATGTAACTCTTTCTCTCCTTCTATCTTCACTAATTTAAATCTCCCTTCAAACTTCCTTTCGCCTCGTCCGATCACACTTTTCATAATGCCCTCGTCACGCATTCACCAAGAGTCAAGCGTGGTTAAAGAAGTCTTGGTTCATAAAAAATATAAAAGCAATCCACACATAAAACAGCCCGTTTTTTTTTTTTTTTTGTAGGTGGGCAGCGGTTGGCGCGCCTCCGCACCACTCCGTCCGGGGCGACAGAGGGGCTTAAGCACGCAACTCCCGCAACCCACTCGAAAACCACGTCGCCTTCGTCGTTGGGCCGACCACCGGAGCAGGGTTAACTTGTCGTCAGTGGTCGGCCCGACGGAATACCCCCTACTTGGGGTACCCTCCCATCGACCGACGTCCCCCCCTCGGGGAGGACGTCGGTCTTTCCTCACGCGGTCGGCCTCTCGGCGGGTGACGGACTAATCCCCGGTCACGTCACCCGCGGCCTCGGCTATAAATCAGCCCGTAAACATCCACAGTTGAACATAGGTCTCGCTACAAGATTGTCACTCAGAAGGGTCCTATGCCACCTATATCTTAGTTAAGCTGCAATGTAAGGAAGCGTGGCAGGAATATTTTGATGAGAGATCACGAGAGAAGGGAATTTGGTATCGAACTATCCAACCACAAATATCATCACACCCTTGGATAGATAATATAAAGGCCAATAGAGGATTTCTAAAGACAGTCCTTAGATTACGCTCGGGACACATTCCATCAAGCAAGTTCGCATTTCTGATGAAAAAGGCCCCGTCTCCAAACTGTAATGACTGTGGAACTATTGAGAATGTTCAGCATGTTCTGATGGAATGTGTACGAAACGAAAGTTATACGCAGTCATACATAACAATGATTAGATCCATAGATATTGGCCTTCTTAACAATATATTAGCAGATCCTACATCTGAAAAGATGAAAGTATTAGTTAGGTTAGCAGAGTTAGGATTAAGATAGTGATAAGTAGATTTATTGTATATGTATTATTAATTTGGTTGTTCCTATAGGACGATGTAGTCGCTCTGCGACAAAGTCCATAAAATAAAATTTAAAAAAAAAACCTATATCTTTCGGTTCCCTGCCACTTTTAAAATGACGTCAGTCCACCAAATCGGGGTCATCCTACACTCCGTCATACGATTCGTGGTCACCACTCGAGAACCTCTTCTTAACGATTGTCAGTTCGACGATCGATGTCATGCTCACACAGGCTATATCGGTTAAACCCATTCTTCTACGGTTATCCGTATTCCAAATTGTATTACGTAGATAAATACCAAGGATAGTTCTTTTCATATCACGCTGAGCGACTGCCAACCATAATATTGTCCACAGATAAAAAAAACAATGCCACATAATTGCGATGATAATCCATACTAATATTATAAATGCGAAAGTACGGATGTTTGTTTGTTTGTTTGTAGCGCTTTCACGCTTAAACCACCGAACCGATTTCAAAAATTCTTTCCCCAATGGAAAGCTATAATATCAGGGAGTAACATAGGCTATATTTTATCCCGGTATTCCCACAGGAACGGGACCTACGCGGGTTTAAGCGACTGAAACCGAAGCGAAGCGAGGGCGTGTTGCTCTTTATCTCTGAATTCACCGAATTCTAAGGTGATAGTTGACATCTAGAATGATATCAACCACCAGTGCAGGGTAACTTGTCGTCCGTGGTCGGCCCGACGGAATACCCCTTGATGAATACCCTCTCCTCGACCGATGCCCCCCTCGGGGAGACTAGGCCGCTGCCTACCGTGAAGAAAGTGAAGGGAGTGTAAATGCGTGCAATAAGGTTCCATGATACTAAAGGCATCACAAAACTCACCACAGGTGAGTGAGTTAGTTGGGCTTCCGGCTCTCTCGCTCACCGAACGAAGCGCAGTAACAAATTGCTACTACTCAGACGTCGATTTTCTGCTCAGTGTGGTACTACCCCGGACGGACCGGCCCGCGACTGTAGACAGACAACTGTCAACGGTGTGGTCCTACCACTTTTAATGTCGTCAACGGGTTCCGTTGGATGCAGGCGGTACAGGCACTTTGTGGCAAAACATAAGGGAGGCCACGTCCAGCAGTGGACGGCGAAAAGCTAAATGATAATGATGAAACATCAAAAATCATTAGCTAACATAATTATATCAATTTTGCGTTTCGTTATTTAAGTATTATTATTAGTTTATCAAGTCATTGTACTTTATCAAATGTCACGTAATAAACTAGTACAAATCGGTTAAATAGTTACATAATCAATGATACAGAAAGATAAAATACTCTATCTATTCTATAAACCGCCCTAAATATTCATATCGTTAGAATAAATAGCAATTACTTCTATAATAATTAAAAATTATACAGTATTATTTAAAAGGGTCTAAATAATACTAAAAACACAGGTCTTTGACCAGTGTGTGTTACCAGTGATGACTTACGGCACGATAATGTGGTCCCTAAATGTAGTGTCCCTCAAAGTCGCTCAGCGTGCTATGGAGCGGGCTATGCTCGGGATTTCTCTGCGAGATAGAATCCGGAATACGGAAATCCGCAGAAGAACGGGTGTAATCGACATAGCACGAAGAATTACCACGCTGAAGTGGCAATGGGCAGGCCACATCGCTCGACGAACCGACAACCGCTGGGGAAGAAAGGTTCTCGAGTGGCGACCACGTATCGGACGACGCAGTGTAGGACGCCCCCCCACTAGGTGGACCGATGACCTAGTGAAAGTAGCTGGGCGTCGTTGGATGCAGGCGGCACAGGACCGCTCATTGTGGCGCAACATGAGGGAGGCCTACGTCCAGCAGTGGACGGCGATAGGCTGAAATGATAATGATGATGATGAAATAATATAATATAGGCTATATTTTTCGTGTGTGACGGAGTAATTCACCGCCCCCTATCTTGCCCGTGGTTGTCTTAAAAGACGAGTAAACAATTAAATATGCATATAAGATCTATACAAGAGAAAGAATACTCAAAATAAGACACTATACCCACGTCTGACCGGCGTGATATACCTATTAGGTCAATTTCCCTCCCATTATGGAGGAGGCTTGAGCCTAGCATTAGGACCCTAGCCGAGGCCGCGGGTGACGAGACCGGGGAGTTAGTCCATCACCCGCCGAGAGGTCGACCGCGTGAGGAAAGACTGACATCCTCCCCGAGGGGGGGACGTCGGTCGACGGGAGGGTACCCCAAGTAGGGGGTATTCCGTCGGGCCGACCACTGATGACAAGTAACCCTGCTCCGGTGGTCGGCCTAAAGACGAAGGCGACGTGGTGTTCGGGTGGGTTGCGGGTGTGCGTGCTTACGCCCCTCTGTCGCACCCGGACGGAGTGGTGCGAGGAGCGCGACGACCGCAACCCACCCCCAAAAAAAAAAGCCTAGCAGTGGGACGTATACAAGTTGGAACAAACTAATGGCTTGATCAGACGTACCGAGCAAACGGGCAAGACAGTAAAATGTTTCTCGGCCGAGACAGTGATGTAAGCGAGTAGCTGTTCACACGTGTTTTGAAATTAGCACAATCAGTTCAGTTCTATTGATACTTTAATTCGGACACGATGGATCGTAAAAAGATTATTAGAAAATATACAAAGTAACTCATTCCACTATTAGCTAGGGATGTGAAAAAAAAAATCGATTTTTATATTAATCGATTATCAAAATAATAAAAATCGATTTTTTTAATAATATTAATCGATTATTTTGGTATTAGCTTTTTGTTTAAAATAAAATCGCTGCCAAATTTCCTAAAAAAAAAGGTCATCATAATCCTGTTGGGAGAAAAATCGATTATTTTATAATCGATTAATTATTTATATTAATCGATTATTTCATAATCGATTTATTTTAAAGTAAAAAAAGTCGATTACTTATTAATCGATTTTTCCCTCGCCTTCACACACGCACGCACGCACGCACGCACGCACGCACGCACGGACGCACGCACGGACGCACGCACGCACGCACGCACGCACGCACGCACGCACGCACGCACGCACGCACGCACGCAAGCACGCACGCACGCACGCACGCACGCACGCACGCACGCACGCACACACACACACACACACACACACACACACACACACACACACACACACACACACACACACACACAAGTCACACCCCTTCTATTAGCAGAAGAAGCGCTCGGTGTTATGTTTATACGTACCGAGTACTCGGCCGAGAGCAGCTGTCTCTGCCGTTTGCTCGGTACGTGTAATCAAGCCATTAACGATGTCGTATGGGGCACGGGAACATAATGACGTTTAGTATATTTCGTCACAGCGATAGCCCCTGCTTAAAATATATTTTTCTAGTATTTTTCCTTAAAAGATAAAGTATAATTGTGAAATAGATAAGCGTGGATCAATTCACACTCAAATATTACTAGCCAGAGTGCAATTTAACTCTGTTGTATAACTTTTCATTCCGTGTGGTGACGAAGTAAGAATACAATTCACCACCCCCTCTCTTACTCGGTCTTACTTGGTCTTAAAAGGCGACTAAGGCATTATACATATAACATTTATGCAAGAGAAGGAAACCTTGATCTGAAACCCTACCAACACGTCTGACCAGCGTAGTATAGTAGGTAAATTTCTCTCCTATTATGGAGAGGGCCTTCTGTGTGGTGATGCAGTAAGAATACAATTCACCACTCCCTATCTTACCCGTGGATGTCGCATGTCGCATGTCGAATACGCATATAACATCTATACAAGAGATAGAAAACTCGATATAAAACTCTATACCAACCTGTCTGACCAGCATGGTGTAGTAAGGTCAACTTCTCTACTATTGTGGTGGCGACTCGAGCTCAACAGCGGGACGTGTATGAGCTGAAATGGTGAAATGATAATACCTTTTTTTCTTTCGTTTCCTAGACGACCATAAACCCAAGCAATTATTTGAAGCAAAAAAAAAATCATCATCATCCTGTGGGATTACTGTTAAAATCAATTCTAATTTCGAATCCGATTCAATTCCAATCTCACCAAACTTATATTTGGTACTCTTAAATAAAATCGAGAATGAATTCTTCGCGTTTGCCGTTGTTATTTTCACCAAATGTGCCGTATTTTCTTACTTTAAATTAATAACGTTATAAATTCGAATGTATACGTTAAAATCAGTCGGAAGTAGCAAATATTTGACAATCGTCTAGCGTCGATTTCATTTAGTTTAAAAAAAATCCATCCAATTTGATTCCAATCGTGCGCTACTGTCGCTTTCAAGAGTACGAAATTGCTTAAATTCGAGCTGCATTTGAATTTAGGATTGGAATCGAGATTCAAGAGTAAGCACACTGTTCTTATCCAAATTACTTGGGGGTCGACCTATTATGTACTTTTTTTTTTCTTTGTTCACGCTGTGGAAATGCATTTATGCACACTAGTCCCCCGCCGGTTACAGACGGGAGTGTGTGTGGGACTCGCCGGCCACAAATATGACCGAAATACCCACTAAAACCACAGCGGCCCCTTCCGCACTTTTACGGGGTGCCAGAGAGATCATCTGATGACATTCTATCCCCGATACCCCAACGCTTGGCCGTCTGGCCACATCCTGTCATCATTCAGGGCGGTGGGAGAAGAAGCGCATAACGGCGTCTCCTTCTCCCTGGTCGCCGCCGGCGGAGCGAGTCAGCGGACGCAAGCGCCTCGCGGGCACGCTCCGCGGCCTCCTTCCTTGTCATGACAGCCTCACAGAAGGAGGCCATCGACGACCAACAGCTGTCGCTGCCGAGCATCTTGGAGATGATGGTCGGCAACGACAGGTCCGTTGTTCCTATCTCCGTTGACAGGACGTGGCGCTGAGGCCCCCAGGCGGGGTATACTTCCAGTGTGTGGCGCGCATCGTCGATTAGCGCGCCACACTCATGGCATCCTGGGGCCTCTTCTCTTCCAATTTTATGCAGGTACTTACCGAAGACCCCATGTCCGGTAAGCACCTGCACCATCCTAAATGTAAGGCTGCCGTGCCTTCTTCTAAGCCAGCGGTGGAGATATGGCGCGACCGCCTCCACAGTCCCCCGCCCTGCTACGGGAGGCTCTAGATCTTCCCTCCAGCGCCGGATTACTTCCCTTCGGGCCACTTCCTGGGCTCTGCCCAGTCCCCTTATGGACACTTGTTCCCCATTGGCTCGTGCTGTGGCGCGGAACCGGTACACTTCTGCCAACGCCTCCGCTACCAGTGGCCAAGGCGGGTCGCCTGCCAGCAGTGTCGCCGCAGTCCAGGACACAGTACGGTAGCCCCTAATAGCCCTCACCGCCATGGCCCTCTGCGGTCGTCGCAGAAGGGCTCTGTTGCGGACGGTGAGGGACTCCGACCAAATAGGAGCACCATACAGTGCCATGGACCGCAGGATGCCGACGTAGAGACGCCGGCATGACGACCCAGGACCGCCAGTGTTGGGCAGAAGTCTTCCCAGCGCCGCGGCCGACTTGACGAGCCTTGGGACGAGCTGGGCAAAGTGTGGCCAGAAATTCAACTTTGAATCGAGGTGCAGACCCAGATATTTTATCTGGGCCTGCACCGGCACGGCAACCCCAGACACACTGATGTGTGCTCCTCGGGGGGTACCTCGACGTGGGCCATGGAAAAGGAGGGCCTCGGTTTTGTCCAACGAGACCCTCAGACCCAGCATACCAATCCGGTCTACGACGAGCGCCACTCCTTCCTCTGCCAATCGGGCAGCCCCCCGGAAGTCCGCCCTCTTCACTGTGATCAAGGTGTCATCTGCGTAACAGATGATCCCCATCCCAGGAAGGAGCCGACCCCGTAAGAGCCAGTCGAACCCGACGTTCCACAGCACCGGACCGAGGATCGAGCCCTGTGGGACGCCGCACTCCACCCGATGGCGATGTATACGCCCGTCGCCCCCCTCCCAGAGTACGTGCCTTCCCTCGAGGTACGTCTCCAACAGCCTCATAAGATACGGAGGCACTTCATGGTACCGGAGTGCCTCCTTCAACGTCTCGTGTGGGAGACTGTTGAAAGCGTTTTTTATATCGAGCGAGACTGCGAGGAAAGCTTCCTTTTTGGCCACCGCTTCGGTGGCCAAGGACTTCAGAGCGGCCAGTGCGTTAATTGCTGACCGGCCGCTCCTAAACCCGTATTGTCTCTCTGACAGTCCCGGCCCGATTTCCTCGAGGCGCTGGACGAGACGGTTTGCGAGCACCTTCTCTAACAATTTAGCCATCTCATCCAGCAGCACCAGTGGTCTGAGGAGTCAGCTGGGCGGCCCTCCTTTCGCAGTAGGCACAACCGTCCACACTTCCATTGCTCCGGAAACTGGACCTATTATGTATTTATCATTCATAGTATTACATATTTCAAAATTGATTGGCAATAGTTTTATGACCGGCCGTTTGCCTGACGTCAACTCCCTGGGGATATAATTGACCAGACGGCATCAGATGGATTTGGTCCAGGTCTATATAAACTCTTAGTAGTCTTTTACGACACCCACAATGTAAGGGTTGGTAGTATACATAGCCACTACCAGATAAGTTAATAATATTAAATTCATCTTGGCCCAGACACGTCCCACTGTTGGGGGTCGGCACGGGCTTCCTCCCACTGTAGTAATTGACCTTCTATACCAAGCTGGTCAGACGTGTTGATATAGGGTTTCATTTCGAGTTTTCCCTCTCTTGCATAGATGTTAGTCGTATTCCAAGACTCCAAGGGCAAGAGAGGGGATGGTGAATTGTATTCTGACTCCGGCACTACCCAGGCAAATAGAATGGAAGAAGAAAAAGTCCACAACATTCCCCGGATCTAACAATATTGGACAGACGTCATAATCAAACAGTGTCCTGAAAATACCTCGTTCAGACGCAATGACGACACGGGTCGAAAAAATTTTTGAAAACTTGCAAAGACAGTTAGGAGTGGTAGGACCACACTGTCGACAGTTATCTGTCTACAGCCGCGGGTCGGTCCGTCCGGGGCAGTACCATGTTCTCGCAGAAAATCGACGTCCGAGTAGTAGCAATTTGTTACTGCGCTTCGTTCGGTGAGCGAGAGAGCCGGAAGCCCAACTTTCTGAGGGTGATTGCGTGTGGAGGGTTTTGATGGTGCCCTTGGTATCACCAAGCCTCAATGCACGCATTCACACTCCCTTCGCTTTCTTCGCGGTAGGCAACGGCCTTGTAAAGGTCCATGAGCGGCAGCAACACTTACCATCAGGTGTACTGTTTGCTCGTTTGCCACCGTTTGCAACAAAAAAAAAAAAAAAAAAGTTAAGACAAACAAATCTTAAAAAAAATGTTTACTCTCCGTCATCACACGGAAAATTTAGAGTAAAATCTGTTAAAAAATCTGTATAAATTTTATTAGGAATGATAGCAACCCTCCGTAATAAAATCTATACAGTTTTAAGTGTAGCCAATATTGTAAAAAAAAACTTTAAAAATACACTCACTTTTCATACTCGAATCTGGTAACTTTGGACACAATAAGACATTTCTCCATGTTGAGCCTAACATCATCCTTGGTAGCAGAACTGCCCCGCTTCCTCAAAGAGTTAGGTACAAGTTCACGGAGCTCATTTTTCTGTCGCAAACCTGGAAAAAGAAATATATTCCATTTAAAAACAGTTTAACTCGTCCAATCATCACATTATTTATATCCATATATTTTGGACCCCCTCACAAGGGAAGGTAGTAGTGTTGCCCAAAAAAGTCTTGGTCTTGCGGTATTGCGAGAAATGCGAGACCGAGACCAAGACCACTTAATTTTTGCAAGACCAAGACTGGGCCTGCAAGACTTGAGCAAGACCAAGACTAAGTCTGCAAAAGTCTCGCGTCTTACATTTAAGTCAAATTACCATTTCAGCTTATACACGTCCAACTGTTCGCCTCGTGTCTTCTACATAATAAGAGCGAAATTGATATAATATACCACAGTGATCGGACGTGTTGGTATAAGGTTTCATGTCACGTTTTCCTTCTCTTCCACCGATGTTATATATATTATAGCCCTTAGTCGTCTTTTACGACACTCACGAGTAAAATAGGGGGTGATGAATTGTATTCTTAATCCGTCACTACACGGCAAGTCAAATCAGTCTTTAAATATCTATCTATTGGCCAATCAGTTTCCAACGTTGGTCTTGGCTTTTCAGAATTACTCTTCGGAAAGGTTTAAGGATAAAAATACCATAATCGTTACCCTGTGAGCCTTGATAGGTTTCACACGATAGTGCTCCTGCCCATTATATTTACATATCCGTTTATTCATTAGCCCAACGACGTGCACTGTTGGACATAGAAATATGCCTACAATTAATCTACATAAATTACACCCAGACTCACAAAAAGAACTATTATGCGTATATCGGCATGCGTACCTAAAGATCGCAAGATCGCAATATAATAATTTTTCGTGTAGAGACGGAGTACGAATACAATTTACCACTCTCTTTCTTACTCGTGGATGTTGTTGTTTGACCAGCTTGGTATAGTAGGTCAATTTCCCTCCTATTGTGGAGGAGGCTCGAGCCCAGCAGTCAGATTTATATTAGCTGAAATGATGAATAATGAGGCTGGTACTAGGTGCGATATAGTATCTAGATTTGTTTATAAGATATATCGTCATATAACAGTCGCTTCCACTAGTATTTCGTTGTCGCTATTACAAGCTATCATTTAAAATTATCTATAACAGTGACGATAAATACGACCTACTGTTATTAGCCATATCTTCTCGGAGTAACTTAGGTTATATTTTATTTTCCATAAAGAACCCGCGCATAGCCGGGACGGGTTAGTAGTATTTTTATAAAACTAATAAGTATTAAAACCGTGAAATTTTTAAATTAATTTTATATGTTCTTCAATAAATAATGTATAAATAGTAAGCGCCATATGGATCGCAGCGGCCAAAGTATTTATATAGGCAACTTTACATAGGCAATAGAGCAACAGGTTTTTTCAAGTATCCAGTCTCAGTAACTAAGCTGGAAATACAATAGATACGTACCACTTAACTGGAAGGGAAATATAAACACTCCCATTTATTATAAATATATTTAAAATGACATAAAATTTATTGTATCAACTGCCCCGTGTGGTGACGTCTTAAGAAAATAGGGTCGAAATTCCTTCCTTTGCCATAGGAGTAGTACCGCTGTCTAATGTAACACCAGGGGAATAGGAGAGTATTTTTTTCCAGTGGTAAGGGTTATATTCAATGGTGTACTATAGGCTAACAGATGGATAGATGGATAATATTTGAGTAATCTGGTTGGCTTTTTCTTAAATGACTGTTAGGTTATTCCAACTGCAAGACTTGCAAGACTTTGCGAGACTCTTGCTGCAAGACCAATACCAAGACCAAGACTTGATTGCTCAAAACGAGACCAGGTGTGAGGTTGCAAGTCCAAGTCTCGCCTTGGTCTTGCATTTGGGCAACACTAGAAGGTAGTACCATAGTCGCTACGATTGGCAGACAGATGGTTCCAACACGCAGTGCACGAATTACTGTCATTATAAAAAGTTGTTGTTTTAGAAGAATTAAAATCATTTTGATAATATTGCAATTCCTTTCTAAAATGGTGTTTTTAATTGGACAAAGCGAGTTAAGCGAGTCAGTCTTTTGACAAAGACAACTTTATGATAAAAATAACTTGTTGATAAAATCAGCGATCATTTTTGCAACATTTTAAGAAACGTGATCCACTTTGAGTATTCTAATTCAGATATCATATATTTTTTCTAAAGGACCAAAGAACCACATCGAGAAACAAAGAATTAATCCTATAGTGAGATATAACAAGTATATAATTAACAGACACATACTACACCCAGACTCGGAACAACAATATGTGGATCGCAAGAATTGTATTGCGTAGAAACACTGGGAACGGTAGATCGGTATCTAAATCACTACGCCGCTTGTGCAATCAAATAGATATTTAAAAAATCTGTATAAAATATATGATAATACAGTAGCAAATATGAGTAAATTTAATAAAAATAAAAAGGAGGAAGGAATTTAATAAAAATAGAAACGTCGTCATCTCAGCCCTCATGCAAGTCCCACTACTGGGCTCGGGCCTCCCCCGCAGTGGGAGGGAATTTAACCTACTATACCACGCTGGTCAGACGTGTTGGCATAGGGTTTTACGTCGAGTTTTCATTTTCATGCATGGATATTTTCTATATATCACATCCCTTAAGCGTCTTTTACGACACCCGCGGACAAGAGAGGGGATGGTGAATTATATTCTGACTCCGGCACTACACAGGCAAATAGAATGGAAGAAGAAAAAGTCCACAACATTCCCAAGATCTAACAATATTGGACGGACCTTATAATCAAACTGTGTCCTGAAGATACCTCATTCAGACGCAATGTGCGACACGGGTCGAAAAAATTTTTGAAGACTTGCAAAATCTCAAGACAAACAGATCTTAAAAAAAATGTTTATTTCCTTGCCCATTATTTCTTTTCAGTTAATGCATCTCTTTTAATAAACGCGAGATACTTTCAGCTCTTTCTCAGGCCGTATGTATGAGGATGCTTGATTTTTCCTGTCTACCCTCAATTTAAAAATAATAACGTATTACCGTCATTTATGGACTAAGCAATCTATTATGGTTTTGCGTAATCAATTTGAAGAAAATTTTAAATTCAATCAAGTAAACTACTTGCTTCTAAAGACAACAAATGTATGTATGGACCCATTTTTTTATCATAGAATCCTATCAGGCGTTATCTCTGCATTCACGCTTTTTGTCCATATCATACCTCACACAGTCCATCCATCTCTTCTTCAGTATTACCACTAAAGCCCACATTTATACTTTTCTCACAATATGACTTTCATCGCGTCTCGTCACTTGTCCACGTCAGATGTTCACTTTTTAACTTTTCTGTGAATGGTGCAACTTCGTCATCATCATCCTCATCATCTGCGCCCATATAAATCCCATTGTTTGGTTCGGGCCTCTTCCACAATGGAAGAGAAATTGACCTACCCCGCTGGTCCCCTTGGCATAGGGTTTAATGCCGAGTTTGCCTTATCTATCATAGATGTTATCTACGTATTATAATCCGTTAGTAGTCTTTTACGACACCCACGGGCAAGAAAGAGAGTGGTGAATTGTATTCTTACTTCGTCACCACACGGAACTACACCTATCCTATCCTTGGAAATAATCCTTGTATTTCGGGGTCTCCACAAACATAATTAACCAACATACATCCAGTATCCAGACTCAGAATTCAATTTGTGGATCGCAAAAAGTCTTCATCTTGTATTCTTACTCCGTCACTACAATAACAATAATTTTATTATTATTGTAATAATAATAATATGCTATATTAAAAATACTTTATCAAATCAAACATACATTACAGAATGAACTACAAAATCTTCGCACACGTGCAAAAAGGTCATTGAAAAACATTGACATTATCAACACACGTTTTTTCTCTACTCAAGGTCAATCATTATTATCAATTTCATTTATTAACCTAATAAAAGTTATCGAATAAGTTGAATAAAGCAGTGTTATCTCTATAGTTACTGAGAACTCGGAGAAACGACTTATGGCCTAATGACTTTGCTATTTATATCCCAATCCAAAAGTACCCTTAAAAATAACATTAGAATTTGTCTCCTCTCATGGTATTGGTTTCCAACTATGCAAATTATGTCCCCCTTTTTCAGGAATTTTTTTTTGCGACTATAAAACTCTGTCCTGGTCTTCTAATAGTTTTACCAGTAAATAGTTTTTTTTATTATTATAGTGTCAAACGAGCAAGCAGCACTCCTGATGATAATTGATATTGCCGCACACGGACCTTTGCAATACCAGGGATATAGCTACGCCATTGCCTAACGTGAAGAAAATGCTCTTTTTTAACCTCGTTTTAAGAAGAAAATGTCATAACGCTTGGGAGAGACAGCAACAGGTAGTTCATTCCAGAGCCTGCACGTAATGACCATAACGTTTTCAGGTGAAATGAATGAACCCTATTACGCTGTCGAGTGGTAAGTTGGTAAAACGTGACGACCAAGTCAAACATTGCTCCAGAGCAGTCCGCATGAAAGAGCTTGTAAAGTACACAAAATGACTTAAGTCTCTTCGCCGCTCCAGTAAGACTGCGTGACTTGTCCGTAAGGTTGGGATTTAGCCCTAACCGAGGCCGCGGGTGACTGGATCGGGGATTCAGTCGGTCACCCGCCGAGAGGCTGACCGCGCGACGGCGACCGAGTCCCCGAGAGGGGACGTCGTGAGGAAATGGTGCCCCACGACCAGAGTATTCCGTCGGGCCGACCATTGACAACAAGGAAGGTCATAAAGCCGCGCGGCACTCCTCTGTCGCTCCGTACGGAGCCGGGCAGCAAGTGCGCTGACCATGGCCCACCTCCAAAAAAAGAAGATTGTAATTCTACTAGCCATATTAGTAAACTAGTAACACTGTATTTTTTTACTTTATATTTCGAGCACATTTCAGTTAAAAGCAATTTGTGTGTTATTTTTTACTCTAAGAATCATAATATTCACTTAAAAAACGTAATTCACCGATTTACACTTTTATTTTATTAGCATCTGATTTTTGCACTATTTTTTTATTGCAAAGGGTGGCAGACGAGCAAACAGTACACCTGATGGTAAGTGTTGCTGCTGCTCATGGACCTTTGCAATACCAGGGGCACAGCTAGGCCGCTGTCTACCGCGAAGAAATTGAAGGAAATGTGAATGCGTGTAATGAGGTTCGATGATACTAAAGGCATCACTAAAACCCTCCACACGCAAACACCCTCAGAAAGTTGGTCTTCCGGCTCTCTCGCACACCGAACGAAGCGCAGTAACAAATTGCTACTACTCAGACGTCGGTTTTCGCACTAAGCCTTGTGTAGACACTGTGATAACATTATCATTTTGGGAAAAAGTGAAGCAGATAACGTCGTCATCTATATCACACATTATATACTATTGGGCTAAACCTCCTTCACAATGGGAGGGAAATTGACCTACTATACTACGCTAGTCAGGCGGGTTGGTATAGCATTATATTATGAGTTTTCCTTCTCTTAGCTGTTTTATATATGTATAAGATATCCCTTAGTCGCCTTTTACAACATCCACAGGCCAAAGAGGGGGTGGTGAATTGTTCTCTAACTCTGTCACCATACGGAAATTTTTGTATAGATTTATTTAAAAACATTAATTGTGGTTCTTCAGTATTACACGTCAAAATACTTAATGCAATAATCACGCGGTAATAATTTGCACACGTTTTGCGCAATAAGATACAAACTTTTACGATGTAAAACTAAGTAAGTACATTGTTATCTGAAATTAATTGCGAATTCCAAAAACGACTGCGCTGGTTTTTTATTAAAAATATTATAATATTGCATATTATCATTGAAATTACTTCCTTAAAAATACTTATAACGATCATCATAATCATCATTTCAGCTCATATACATCCCACCCACTGTTGGGCTCGAGCCTCCTCCACAATTGGAGGAAAATTGACCTACACCACGCTACTAACTAGATCTTTTTGTATAGGATTTTATTCCAAGTTTGCCTTCCCTTGCATAGATGTTATATGCATATTTTATCCTTTAGTAGTTTTTTACGACATCCACAGGCAAGAGACTTGGTGATGAATTGTATTCTGACTCCGTCACCACGCAGAAATATAGAATGGAAGGAGAAAAAGTCCACCACATTCCTAAAATCCCAAGATGTTATAAGTTATAAGTTCTATTTCGAGGGTTTACTCCAAGTAATTGGTATAAGAGCAGGATGATAATGATCTACTAGAATATCATGGGGAACGATGAAGTTTTGGAAAAGACCAGAAAAATTTAATACAAACCCGATTAAATCCGTCATACCTAATATATTTTATTTCTTACTAGAATATGTTTTTCGATAACAACAGACATTTCTAATTCTAGTTTGGTAAGTATAAATAATTAATTTGTTTTACCTTCAGATAAAAATTTCAAGTTCCTGTGACCGTGAAAATTATTCGAAAAGTCAAATAAAAACAAAAAGAAACGCTTATATTTTATACTTCATTTATAATTTGTAAGTACATATCGCTTTAATCCAATACAGTCACTAAACGAAATAATTCGAAAAACTGTTTTTAATGCCATCTAATTGCTGAGCATTGAATTTACATATTGCTTCAATTTATATTTTTTAATTTAACTTAACTTTTTAATTTTTTTCGACAATGTATACGTCACTAATATTTTAAATTATTTATATCCACTAATTAATAATAATTAAAATGAAAAAAAAATGTGTTTTAATAGGCATAATAGCTGTTAATAAAATAAAAATAAAAGACAATTATTCCTGAAACGCTTAATATACTCTTACAGTAGAATTCATATATAACGACTAACCGTTTTTAACGATGATAATGTTTACTCAAGTTAGGTTTCATAGTTAGGTACTGCGAAAATATAACCGTTTAGTGCGACTCCGGTTTAAACGACCAACTGCTTATAGAGACCATTTTTTATGTTATACGTCCGGTTAAAACGACGCGCAATGTTTTGTTTATACAACCTACGCACCAATAATTCGGCGCCCCGACTTTATCCCGCCTCGCGCGCTTCACCTTTCCTTATTAGCGCGCGTAAATCACAGTGTTTGTCACTTGTTATGAAAAGTTCTTAAAGCTCAACAAAATGATTTCTGTGAAACGAAAGTGTTTTACAATTGAAGAAACAAGTGCAATATTGCACCGCATTTGATTCAATCAAATGCAACCAAACGAACTTTCTCAATTATAATACAAGTGTACATATGTATTCGTAAGTTAGGTATGTACTTATGTACACAAGAAATAATCCTGCCGTTTTGTACGTCATCCGGTTAGTACGACATAGTATTGGTGGTCCCTTAAAGGTCGCCATATCCGGATTCTACTGTATTTATATTAGTTAAGAGCGTTATCGGTAATAAGCGGCCGTAAACCCAAAAATGTGGTTTTTTGAGGACTGGTTACTCGTTCACCATAATAGCTAACTAAAAATTTATATAACCACTACATTAAACACATCTTTATATTGTGCTTGTACAGAATTATAATTCAATATTGTAACTATTTTATTAAAAGGCAAGGCTATTTTGAACTTAAGTTAATGAGATTTTACGAAAACGCTGAGTTTTGAAGTTCCGGTACGAATAAACGATAAGTCGTGGCAGATCGAAAAAAATTGTAGATGTTAGGAAAATTACTGTTCTTGGGTATGTATAAAATGAAATTCAAGATTTCTTCCTTTTAAAACTTAAAAAAAAATATTTCCTTAAGATTAATTTGACGAAATGGCTCCTGTAAAACATTTAATTTTGTGAATAATACTAACCTTGGAATATTTAAAAAAATATCCACTATTTGTTCGACTATTGTAGAAACAGTAAAAAAAAAACCAAATTGAAATACGAATAGTCACCCTCGTAATTAAATTTTAAATATTACTATAAATTGAACGGCATAATTGTTCATAAGCCAGTCGCGCCTTGGCGCTCAACGGAGTAGGGTCACGTCGCTCGAGCTCTCCGCTCACAGCGTAAAAGACGACAATACGAACTTCAGCGTATACTGCGACTGATCGGTTTTGATTCGTAAGTATTTATTACTACCTAATTCTTTTAATTACTTTCATGCGATCTCTATAAAGAATAATATAGAATCTTTTTACGTTTTAGGTGATGGGTTGAAAAAGCAGATTGTATCTTGGGAACAAAATCGGTTACAAGGCAAGGAAAATTATTTTGAAGTCGTTACCGCAAAGCGTGGCGTTAACGTCGCTTTTAATGCCACGCGACGATCAGGTTCACCCCGCCTATAGATATTTCACATCAAAAATCCGAACGGAACATTTATGCAGCCTCATCTTCTGAAGATTATCAGCTAACTCAAATTTAATGTTTAATAATTACTAACCATACACAATATAATTTTTTCATAGAGAATCATTTTCTTCTTGTACTAGCAATAAATATGTAGCAAAATGTGGATCAAAATTTAATAACTAATTTCTGTAGTGGGTAGATTTAAATCTCTGACTGGACTTGTTAGACATCCATGGCCATGGCGACTAGGGCCATACTCGACTACTGCACGGCAGCCACGGAGGCAGCGTGCCTCTTGGCCGGAACTCTCCGGTGGGACCTGCAGGCGGAGGTACTCGCCGAGCTTTACCTGCGAGTATCAGAGAGGCGAGCCACATATAGCCTCAATCAAGGTGATTGCCACCTGGCGGGTCGACGCCCGCCGAGACGCCATTGCTCGTTGGGCAATCGGACTGGAGAAGCCTCAATACGGTATCAGGACCGTCGAGTCCTTTCAGCTGGTGCTGATGGGGCGGTTGGGTCGGCAGCACGGGGTACATTCCTTCCGACTGGTGCAGGTATTGATGGGTCACGATAGCCAAGTACCTGCGCAAGCTCGTTAGGAGGGAGAGCACACCACCATCCTGCTACCACTGCGATTGCGACGTGAGTACGGCGCAGCACAGGCTCGAGGTGTGTGCTTCGTGGGCAGAGCAGCGCCGTAAACTCGTTGCAATCACCGGTGCCGACCATCACTAGGGAGATGCTCAGCAGCGTCAGGAACTGGAACGCGGTCACCGCCTTCTGTGAGGCTGTCATCTCACGAAAGGAGACGCCGGCTCGTGTGTGATTCTTTGGTCACACGTTCCGCCACCGGCGACTCGGGCGGCGCAGATACGAGTATCCGCGCCTCACGCCGCCCTAGACGAGTCCGCGGGTGACCGGACCGCGGACTTTAGCGTGTCACCGCAGAGAGCCTGACCGTGTGACGGTGACCGACGTCCCGGGATAGGGACGTCGATTGGGGTTTTTTTATTTTTTTTAAATTATTACACAATAATGTGATAATTAAAAAAAAAAGTTGTCGAGTCTCGAACCCGAGACCAGAATTCCCGCCGGCGAGCACGTTACCACGAGATTACCGCTTGTTGGCGATTCGACTTTGAATTTTTCTAGTACATAAATTACCCATCCAACTTTGACCCTTAAAATCTTTTTAACGAGGGCCCAGTTGACCCTAATATTTGGTAGTTGTGATACCCTCGTGGCCCCTCTACCACCCCACCAAAAATCATGGAAATCCCCGACCCACACGTCTGAAGGTCTCCTTGTAAGTTATACTCTGTGCCTATATTTTACTATTTCCTGTACTTTGCATATTAAAAATACAATTTTAACCGTTTTACTGCTATGAGATTTAGTTTTTAATTAAAAATTTTAAAATTTACATCATGTTGATTTTTGAAAATCTACTTCTCCGAAGAATATATTAGAGATTGATTATTATAAGCGCCAAGGCTCAAGACTGGTCATTCTATGAACTTGCGTGTGTGTAGTGCATTATTGTGCGTCGATATCGGACCGTAGCAAAAAACCTAAAATGCGAGAAGTGCCGATTACCGATAACGCTCTTAATATTTGTCATAAATCTTTAAATAGTTCTCCTGTAAAATTTGCTTATTTAGGATAGTGACGGTATTGGATTAAAGGTGCGATATCATCATTACAGCTCATATACGTCCCACTGCTGGGCTCGAGCCTCGTCCATAATAAGAGGGAAATCATCTCATTATACCACGGTAGTCAGATGGGTTGGTATACAGTTTTATTTAGAGTTTTCCTTCTTCTCCATAGATGTTATTTGCATATTAATAACTAAAAACCCTCCGTAGTTCCCGTTCCCGTGGGAATGCCGGGATAAAATATAGCCCAGTTTACTCCCTGATATTATAGCTTTCCATTGGTGAAAGAATTTTTCAATCGGTCCAACCGTTTTGATGATTACCCGGAACAAACAAACAGACAGACAAAAAAAATATAAAGTGATTTTTAGGCATATGTATGCACTATACATATGCCTAAAAATCACTTTATATTTTTTTAAATAACCCTGTGAGCATGAAAAAGGCCTATTATTTTGACATTACAAACAGACACTCCAATTGTATTTATTGGTATAGATATAGATTATTTAGTCATCTTTTACGGCATCCACGGACAAATAGGGGATCGGCGAATTGTATTCTTACTCCGTCATCATACGGAAAATGTGAAAGATAGTGAATTGTAAAACGGAAATGCTGATAGTGGTGATTTTTTTTATTATTGCTGTTGTTGGCAAACGAGCAAACAGCACGCCTGATGGTAAGTGATATTGCCGTGAATAAAACTTTATTACATTTTGATTTTTGCGCAAGGTTAGAGAAAAAGTGAGCCATCGCTCAAAACACCTTGCAAATGTGAAACATCGAAATTATTTTGCACAAGTATATATCTTCTTTATAAATAAATTTCTTGTGTACGTGTGTATGTCACTGAACTCCTCCTAAACGGCTGGACCGATGTTGATGAAATTTTTTGTGCATGTTCAAGGGGATTCGAGAATGGTTTAGATTTACAATTGGATCCGATAGGTGGAGCTTATTTGAACAGAACAACGTCTGTTGGGTCAGCTAGTATATGTATAAAATAACAGATTACGACAGGAGAAATATTACGATTTATTTTAGAAAATGTTGATTTTTATTCAATAAACATATATTTTCATTAAATAAAACCATAAAAAAATTCAAAAATGTTTCAAATAGTGACAACTCAATTCTTTTAATCAATGATTTCTGTAATAATATAATAGTTATATTCGATGTCTCTGACGGTATTAGGCTGGTTTTAGAATCACGCTGACTGTCGGCGCCGACAGCTCAGCGCGTCGCTTGTCAGCGTTAAAGTTCAGCGCATGACGTTCCATTATCGCAAAAACGCTCACTGAAGGCAGAGGCGTGTGTGCGGTGGTCAGCACCGATAGCTACGCGGCGCCGACGCGCGACGCGTACTGCCGCCGACCTGTCAGCGCGGACCACCGCACGCGCTGATACCTACGCGTTATTCTAAAACGCTTCCTAGACGTTCATACATTTTGGCTATAAGCGCCGACGGTCAGCAAACGGTCAGCGTGACTCTAAAACCAGCCTTACTGTGACAATCGGTCTGAACTACACTTACTATCATATAGCGTGGCAACGCCTCGCCACGGCACGTATCGCTTTACGCCACGGCACGGCACGCGTCGCTTTAAACCACGCCAACGATCAAGTTTACCCTCGCCTATAAATGTTTCACATCAAAAATTCTAAAAATAGGTCTATTCGTCTAACCAATTAACTATATAAATGAAACGTATATAAATAACGTTATCAGAGTTACATGACCCACATAAAAAAACTTATCAAGTGCAAGATTAACTGCGCAAAATCCTAATAATAGATGCGTATGTTTGTTATAATTTCACAGCAAAGATGCTAAACGTGTAGAACCAGCGGTACCGATTCCTTAACTTAGGCGACAATTTAATTCCTCCTAAAAAAATATTCTAACAATACAAATCACCTCCTTATTTCCTGCCCAATAGGCCTTAAATTATACCAAGGTTTGACCCTTACGAAGTGTCTAGAAACGCTTTTAATTATCCCTTTTTATCTGTGTCCAATACAGCCCTAGCCCAAGCCGTGGGTGAGTGAGACTGGCCGCGTGAAGGCGACGTTCCGAGGCGTGGGATAGAATTAGAAACCCGCCGAGCGGGCTATAAACGTCAAAACTCGAAAATATGACTAATGGATACAATATGCAGATATCGTCTATCCAGAAGAAATTGAACTGGAAATAAAAACTCTAACCAGTAGAATAATAAGTCAATCACCCCTTCTATTTTAAAAGAGACTCAGGGCCCAGTGGAATGTAAATATATGGCATAAGATAATTTAATTAATTTAATGATTTCTGATGTTTACGCGAGTACCTACCTATGCGAAAGTAAGTTTGTTTGTTTATTAGTTTGTTTGTTTTGCTTTCACGCTTAAATCATCGAACCGATCTCAAAAATTCACCAATAGCAAACCACAATATCAGGGTGTAACATAGGCTATATTTTATGGCAGTATTCCCACGGGAACAGCAACTACACGGGTAAGACGACTGAAACCGAAGCGAAGCGACGGAGGGTTGCTAGTTTTAAATAAAACTACTTTACTGATTTTAAATTCTACTTTGCAGCATTTAGTCCGCCCGTGACGATGAATGCTGCAAAGTGTTCGAAACGGCAGGCAATCAAAAATCAAATACAAACGCGATAAAATCCGTAAAGTAGTTTTATTTAAAACTAGCAACCCGCCCTCGCTTCGCTTCGGTTTCAATCGCCTTACACGCGGCGTAGTTCCCGTTCCCGTGGGAATACTGGGATAAAATATAGCCTATGTTACTCCCAGATATTATAGCTTTCCATTGGTGAAAGAATTTTTGAAATCGGTTCGGTGGCTTAAGCGTGACAACGTAACAAAGAAACAAACATCCTTACTTTCGCATTTATAATATTAGTAAGGATAATTTATTTAATATTTTGCCTTATACAAAAATAAAATTTGCCACGTAATATTTAATCATTCATCGTTATTACAAATACTTTAACAATTTATAGATACATATTAGATAAGTATTTATTATGGAATTTCTTAATTGCGCTCAACAATAATATTTATTATAATGAATATCACAAACATGTTTATAATGATTTATTTACTTGATTATGTAATAATGCAACAATGATAATAAGGAAGAAAAGTTTTTGAATCAATTATAAGTCAGATATATACAATACAGGCTATATCAGGTTATGGGGCAACTGGTCAAACGAGAGTTAGGCAATGGTGGCAGGAACCCATGAAAAAAATTTAAAAGAAAGATATCGATTCGTTAATGACTTAGAGACATGTAAAGTTTTCAACTTTGTCATTGAAATGTATAAAGTCAGTGATACTTAATCTGCAATATATTCGTACTTTGTTAAATATTCATTAGAAATTGAATAAATCAATGATTACGTTCACATAAGTAAAACAAACTTCGCTTTAAATCAACTAACTTACTTACCGGGTTGAGAGGCATCTGCGCTCACCCATTGACCGCGTTAAGCTGTCAAGGTCATCTGCGACCAACAGCTACACACACACAAAAAAAAATTAAATCAGCTGATCGGCGGATGACCGTTGACGAGGCGCCTTTGTACCTACGTTACCATTGAAGCGTTTGCGCAATTCATACCTATTTATACTGTCGAAGCTTTACATGCCTATATGTATCCTGCCTGTATATGCCTACATAATACGTAACATTTAAGGCATAGACTCTTAGACACACATTTTTGTAATCACTATAACTTTTATGTTATATTGTTTTTTGTGTAATATACGTCCTAATTACGATCTATGAACGTTGAACTACGACATACTCGAACAGTTGTCCTGTATAATATAATATCTCGGTGTGGTGATGGAGTAAGAATACAATTCACCACCCCCTTTCATGCGCGTGGGTGTTCTTAAAAAACGACTAAGGGATTAATTGCAGATAACACCTCTGCAGGAGAAGGAAAACTAGTGAAACCCTGATCACCACAAATACCAACACGTCTGATCAGGATGGTATAGTTTATGACTTTTTTTTTGTTTTTTTTTTTGTGTGTGTATAGCTGTTAGCCTCAGATGGCTTTCACAGCTTAGCCAGGACTAGGGATGTGACTTGGAGGGAAAATAATCGATTTTTTAAATAATCTATTTTTTGTTCTTTAAAATAAATCGGTTATAAAATAATCGATTAATTAAAAATAAATAATCGATTATAAAATAATCGATTTTTTCTCCCAGTAGGATTATGATGACCTTTTTTTTTAAGAAAGGTGTGCTTTATCTTCTACTATAGTATGAAACACTGCACGCAGTATCGTGACCTTTTTTTTTTAGAAAATTTGGTAGTGAAATAATCGATTAATTTCGATCGAATTTCGAAAAATAAAAAATCGATTATTAATCGTTTTTTTTATTTTAATAATCGATTGTAAAAATCGATTATTACAAAAAAAATAATCGATGAATAATCGATTATTATAAAAATCGATTATTTTTTCACATCCCTAGCCCAGACTATGGGTGAGCGCTGATGGCTCTCAACCCGGTAAGAAAGTTAAGTTAATGACTTTTGCGCGGCGCGGTTTCCGACCTCAACGGCGAGGCCGGTACCGCGAAGTTTTATTTGAAATCGCTGCACGAGCGGTATAAGTCCTTTGTTGGGCGATCGTAATGAAGTCATCCTCTTCATCAAGAAAATGACGGGGACGTCGGACCGCGGATATTTTAGAGGGGACGTAGTTTACCGCCCCAATCACTAGTGGATTGGGGTGAGTCATGGCAGAGTCAAAGTAGCGCCGATGATTATGATGACATAATATTTATCTTTACATAGTATAAAACAAAGTCGCCGCCATATATACGCTTAGATCGTCATCTCAGCCCATGTAAGTCGCACTGTTGGGCTTGGGCTTCCTCCATAATGGGAAGACAATTGACTTACTATACCGAGCTGGTCAGACATGTTGGTATAGGGTTTTATTTCGAGTGTTTCTTCTCTTGCATAGATGTTACTAGCAATCCGCCCTCGCTTCGCTTCAGTTATAGGTTATAGTCGTTTTACCCGCGTAGTTCCCGTTCCCGTGGAAATACAGGGATAAAATACAGCCTAGTTTACGCCCTGATATTATAGCTTTCCATTGGTGAAAGAATTTTTGAAATCGGTCCGGCCGTTTTGAAGATTACCCGGAACAAACAGACATACAGACAGACAAAATTTTTTTAATTGCTATTTTAGGCATAGGTGTCGTGCAAATAACCGTGTGAGCATGAAAAAAGCCTATTATTTTGACATTACAAACAGACACTCCAATTTTATTTATTGGTAGATATGCATATTTATATCCCTTAGTCGTCTTTCACGTTATCCAATAGCAAGATGGCGATGGCAAGGTGGTGAATTGTACACTTACTCTGACACCACAAGGAATGCTTACTAATATGTATTATAAATGCGAAAGTATGTTTGTTTCTTGGTTTGTTACGCTTTAATGCTTAAATCACCAAACCGATTTCAGAAATTCTTTGACCAATGGAAAGCTAGCTCAGGGAGTAACATAGGCTATATTCTATCCCGGTATTCCCACGGAAACAAGAAATACACGGTTAAGGCAATAGAAACCGAAGCGAGGGCGGGTTACTAGTAGTTGTATAAATTCCGCCTTAGCCGAGGCCACGGGTGACGTGACCGGGGAATTAGTCCGTCCCCGCCGAGAGGCCGACCGCGCGAGGAAAGACCGAAGTCCTCCCCGAGGGGGGGACCTCAGTCGGTGGGAGGGTACTCCTCAGGCGATATTCCGTCGGGCCGACCACTGACGTCGAGTAACCCTGCTCCGATGGTCGGTCCAACGACGAAGGCGACGTGGTGTTCGGGTGGATTGCGGGTGTGCATGCTTACGCCCCTCTGTCGCCCCGGACGGAGTGGTGCGAGGAGTGCGCCGACCGCACCTCACCCCAAAAAAAAAATTGTATAAATTCGATATACAATAATAATGTAAATATATAATCCTTATTTTTACATAGTCTATACCAATAAATAAAATTGGAGTGTCTGTTTGTAATGTCAAAATAATAGGCTTTTTTTATGCTCACACGGTTATTTGCACGACACCTATGTCTAAAATAGCAATTAAAAAATTTTTGTCTGTCTGTCTGTTTGTTCCGGGTAATCTTCAAAACGGCTGGACCGATTTCAAAAATTCTTTCACCAATGGAAAGCTATAATATCACGGCGTAAACTAGGCTATATTTTATCCCAGTATTCCTACGGGAACGGGAACTACGCGGGTAAAACGACTATAACCTATAACCGAAGCGAAGCGAGGGCGGGTTGCTAGTATAAAATAAAATCGCTGCCGTCGTATATACGCTAATATCTTATCATCATATTAGTCCATATATGTCCCACTGTTGGGATCGGGCCTACTTCACAATGGGAGGGACATTGATCAACTATACGACGCTGGTCAGGCGGATCTACATAGGGTTTTATTTCGAGTTTTCCTTCTCTTGCATAGACGTTATCTGCATATTATCTCTTAGTCGTATTTTACAACATCCATGGACAAGAAAGGCGGTGGTGAATTGTATTCTGACTCCGTCATATGGTATCACTGTATATCAGGAATGAGAATCAAAATTTTGCAAAAATGCATTCTAGCCCGTTTAACGAGAAAAAATAACAAACATACTAAGGATATAGGTGCCAAGCTTTGATCATGAATATTGGCAAATCGGGCAAAATAACATCAACGAAATGTAGAAGAGAATAAACACCGTTGTGTTGTCATAACAACCGTCGCCATAACAACATCGTATTAAATTATCATTCAAGATTTACATATGGATATACTTACTAATATTATAAATGCGAGAGTAAGTTTGTTTATTACGCTTTCGCTCTTAAACCACCGAACCGATTTCAAAAATTCTTTCACCAATGGAAAGCTATAGCATCAGGGAGTAATATCCTACTAATATTATAAACGCGAAAGTTTGTGAGTATGTGAAGATGTGAAAATGTGAAGATGTTTGTTGCTCTTTCACACAAAAACTACTAAATGGATTTGATGAAACTTCACAATAATATAGCTTACAAATCAGAATAACACATAGGCTATAATTTATCCCGATATTCTCACGGGAAGAGGAACTGCGGGTGAAAGCGCAGGGCGCTGCTCGTAGGTTATATTTTATCCCGATATTCCCATGGGAAGAGGAGCTACGCGGGTAACACGACTAAATCCGAAGCGAAGCGAGGGTTGCGCCTCATGCCGCCCTAGCCGAGGCCGCGGGTGACGTGATCGGGGAATTAGTCCGTCACCCGCCGAGAGACCGACCGCGTGAGAAAAGACCGACGTCCTCCCCGAGGAGGAGACGTGGGTCGATGGGAGGCTACCACCCTAGGAGGTATTCCATCGGGCCGACCACTGACGACAAGTAACCTTGCTCCGGTCATCGGTCCAACGACGCGTGGTGTTCGGATGGGTTGCGGGTGTGCGTGCTTACGCCCCTCTGTCGCCCCGGACGGAGTGGTGCGAGGAATGCGCCGACCTCGACCCACCCCCCCCAAAAAAAAAAGCGAAGTGAGGGCGGATTGTTAATTTAAAAATATAAATAAATGATGTCGAATCAAAAATAAAAACAAAATTTTAATTCAGCTAGTAATATGTAGTCATTTATGGATGTAATCTTAGCCCGCCCCCACACGAACTAATGCTTTTATCAGTTGCCAAACAAATATCTCGCACTATCTAATTCCCGAAGAAATTTGCCTAATATACACGTCACAGTTTTGTGATAAGTAATTGCGAATGTTCAATGTCATTTATTATCATTATAATAATCACAAGAGTTATAAAAATACCCACTTATTGTAAAAGGATTTAGATTTTACTAGAAAACACATGTTAAGACGACGCCAATAGTAAAACAATAAAAACGTATGTAAAACAAATCCCTCGGGATATAACTGTTATGTATATATGGTAGGTACTTATAAGCTAAAGTACCCACACAGATTTATAGAAATACTAGCAGACCCGGCTACGCGTTGCTGTGACCAGTGGCGGCTGGTGGGTCATCAATGTGGTGGTGCACTTTACTTCCTCACTAAGTATTAAGATCAGAAATTGCAATGGAACAACGATTTACGTAATTTTTTTTTTTTATTATTATTTATGAACGCATTACATTTTGGTGTACTTGCGAAGAAAAATAGGTATTTTGTTTGTTTTTCACACTTCAAAAAATATTTATAAAAGAGGGCCTTGGCGGTTCCGCCAATTTATATCAACTTTATTTTAAAAAGTTTTGTTATTGTCTTTAATATAGTCTATATTTATACTCATTTTCACCCACTGTATACGCAGTATAAAATAGAACTAAGACCAAAATAAAAAAAAAACAATGTAAACAAACCATATTTAACTCGTCACAGATACATCTCGAAACTATATCTACTTACTATACTTAACGAGACATCATCGGCAAATTTCGTCGTAAGTCGAGTTCTCTCGGCAACGTTCGGTTCGCCCGTGCGCCGTACGGCAACAGACTCATTTTTTTCAGCATATTTCTATGAACTATCTTCTATCTCACGCGCCAGGCGTTTAACTCAAAAGCAGCAAAATGCCCGTTGGAAAATTAGAAGTCTTCAACACCGACACAGACGATTGGACTTAGTACATTGTACGGCTCGAGCAATATTTCATTGTCAACGAAGTTACGGCGGATTTAAGGGTGCCGACCTTAATTACAGTGATGGGAAGTGCAAGTTACGAGCAACAGCTCAACAACATGAGTATCTAACAAGTTACTTTATGTACACCAAGGATACCAGCGTCACTGTCTTTTCAAGAAATTGTGGACATTATGCAAATTCATCTATAGCCACGCCCCAATATATTAGTGGAAACATATAAATTTAGACAAAGGAAGCAGTTAAGTGGGGGAAAGTATAGCAACATTTGTGGCCGATTTAAAGAAGCTCACCAAATTCTGCGATTTCAAAACCGTGCACATAACATATGTGCAAGAGAAGGAAAACTCAAAATGAAACCCTATACCATCATGTCTGATCAGCATGGTGTAGTAGATCAAATTCCCTCCCATTGTGGAGAAGGCCCGAACCCAACAGTGGGACGTATGTGGGCTGCGATGGTGATGGAGCTGCGCTCCGCCCTTTTGTCGCCCCAGATGGAGCTGACGACGCGGGCGATGACCATGGGCCACCCAAAAAAGAAAAAACTAGAAAGTAGACTGGAATAGCATTGGGAATGATACGATTTTTGTCGTCAATTATCTTGTTGGGCAACGTGGCGTTTAATAGTGTAAAAAGATAGAGATCGAATAATTAAGAAGGTCATGTTAATAACATTCCTTGATGTATTTAATTAGAAGCCAATTCTTTTGTGACGGGGCTAAAAGTACTATGTATCTATCGTGATCATTTCAGCTCATATACGTCCCACTTTTAGGCTCGAGCCTCCTCCACAATAGGAGGGAAATTGACCTACTATACCATGCTGGTCCAACGTGTTGGTATAGGTTTTCATTTCAAGTATTCCGTGTCCTCTGATAGATGGGGTATGCCGGGCTCAGCGTCGATTTATTATCAACGTCACTAGCAGCTAAAAACCACACGCTGTTCCCGTCCCTCGACTACGGCGAAGTCATGGGATTGTTTTCACATGCACCACAACTCCGGCGGCTAGCATACATAGACCTGAGGCGACTCTCACAATGGTTTGAACAAATTTTACAACAAATTAAAATTTTATAATATACAAACCGTGTGCAAACTGATAACCTCATCATAAAATGTCAGTTTCTCTGTGTAACTCATCAATACTGCGACAAATGCTCATCATAGTGCTATTACTCAATAAATTATGATTAAATGAGCAGTGATAAAAATAATGATAATGAATTCCGCACTAACCAAGGTCTGTCAGCAATTACAAGGTCAATAATATTAATGTTTTAACGTCATCTGAATAAGACGTATGTATGTGAAACTGAACAGTTTGTTAATATGTTTGGACCTAATAATCTCAGAAAGTAATTCCGTGTGGTGACGGAGTAAGAATACAATTCACCACCCCCTTTCCTGCCTGTGTGTATCGTAAAACACGACTAAGGTATTACATATATGCAGAACATATATGCAAGAGAAGAAAAACTCGAAATAAAACCCTATACTAACCCGTCTGATCAACTACAGAAATAGTTATTAAATTTTGACCCATATTTTGATACAAATTTATTGAGAGTGCTAAAAAAGAAATGATTCTATATGAAAAAATTAATTTGTTTTAATCAGTAATTATTAACCTTTAAATCTGTATTATTATATTATGACAATTTATTAAATAGAAACGCAGAAATATAGTTATAGAGAAGAAAATTCAGCCTTTTATGTCACCGGTAAAATTAATTATCCGGTTTGAGGAATTGAACCTAAGAGACGGATAGGGATGCAAATATCGAAACTTAGAACATCGATATTTCAGAACCAACATGGATGTACAAAAACGTCGCCTTAAAAACATCGATGAATCGTAACATCGATGTTTATTACAGATCTATAAAGTATCAATAGTTCAAAGTATCGAGTACTTTACACAGATCCTATCAAATACTTTCCTTGCGGGATTGCGATAGGTTTTTTTTAATACATGACAGGTAAAATATCGATGTAAAAACATCGTATAAAAATACATCGATATTTTACAATAGTGAACATGGCAAGCATCGATGTTTTTTTTATTAAAACATTGATGTATCGTTTGCATCCCTAGACACAGAACAATATTAGGATAAGACAATGTAAAATAAACAACTAATTATATTATAGATATTAATTTGCTAACAACATGTCAATTAGGAGTGGTAGGACCACACTGTCGACAGTTATCTGTCTACAGCCGCGGGCCGGTCCGTCCGGGGTAGTACCATGCTCTCGCAGAAAATCGACGTCTGAGTGGTAGCAATTTGTTGCTGCGCTTCGTTCGGTGAGCGAGAGAGCCGGAAGCCCAACTTTCTGAGGGTGATTGCGTGTGGAGGGTTTTGGTGGTGCCCTTGGTATCACCGAGCCTCAATGCACGCATTCACACTCCCTTCGCTTTCTTCGCGATAGGCAACGGCCTTGTAAAGGTCCATGAGCGGCAGCAACACTTACCATCAGGTGTACTGGTTGCTCGTTTGCCACCGTTTGCAATAAAAAAAAAAAAATGACTTACAACAAAGTTGACGACCGACATAATTTTGTCATAGATTAAAAGTTTTTATAAGGCAACACCTTACCAAAGGAAATAATCCTTGTATTGCGGGTACTTTACAAACATATAATTAACGGACACAAGTTACATCCAGATGGAGAACAATTTGTGGATCGCACAAAGTCGTCACACCCACGACACGTCGACACTGGCAAGAAACGGGGTGGTGAAATGTATTCTTATTCCGTCACCACAGGGAAAGTAACTTTTTTTTATATCTCGTTATTTTCATAATTTCAGCTCATATACATCCCACTGTTGGGCTCGAGCCTCCGCTGCAATAGGAGGGAAATTGACCTACTATTATACCATTTTGGTCGGCCAGGTAGAGTCTTATTTCGACTTTTATCCCTTGCATAAATATTACACAAGGGAACAAAATGAAACTTTTTTTTTGTTGCATGGAATTTTATGATTGTTGTTTACTAATTCGAGGTCGCTGATTTCAAATCTACCCGTATTTTTTCTGTAACACCTTTTGTTTTTGAGATACAGCTATTGACCGTATTTTCTTACTAGTTACATTTAACTTTCACAAAGCAAAGCAGTTTATTTAAAAAGTATATATTTTTTACCATGTCCATGCCGCGAAATATCTGTAAAAATGATCCTAACTATTTCTGTAATATATGTGGTAAATATACATTTAAAGATTGTAGACTAAGTGTGTCGGAGTTCGTTAAACGGGTGTACTTTGATTACTTTGGATTTTCTATGGACACCCGTGACAGTTACTGGGTGCCTAAAATGGTATGTAAAACATGCGTCGAATCTTTAAGGTTATGGACAAATAAGAAAAGACCCCATTTCAAGTACCAAACACCTATGATGTGGCGGGAACCCTCAAATCATCAGGACGATTGTTATTTTTGTGTGGTTGATATAAACGGTATTAACAAAAAAAACCGATCCAAATGGTTTTACCCTAACTTATTATCTGTTACTTCACCAGTCATTTACTCCGGCAATGCATCAGCACCACGAGCATGTTTATCTACACAAATTGATCACGCCTTGGAAGAAAAAAGCTCTTCTTCAAGTGATGAAAGTGGGACAACTGATTTTAATCCAGATGTTTCCTCTCACCCACGGCCCTTTAATCAGGAAGAGCTCAGCGCACTAGGCAGAGACCTTGGCCTTTCTAAGAAAGCATCGGAGATTCTAGCTTCTCGATTAAAGCAAAGAAATCTTTTAACTCAAGAAACAAGAATTTCGTACTATCGTAAAAGAGAAACGGAATTACTTTCATTTTTTTCTGAAGATGATGACTTTGTTTATTGTTCAGATATTCCTGGTTTATTAAAAGCAATGGGAGTACAAAAATAAACTCATTTGCAAAAAAAACGGGCACCTAAGCAATGAACCATTTCAAATGTTAATATTTCTTTGTTTGATAATTATAGGTAGTTTTATCCACACAATTTGCTAAATTAATAAGAAAATAATCGTTTTCATCAGTATTTCATAAAATTTAGATACAATTTATGGGAAATAATGCTAAACCTCGCTAGTAGTGTATATTCGCTAGTAGTGCATATGCTCATGAAGTAAAAATAAAAAAGTTTTTTTGTTTGTTTTTCTTTAATAAAGTAAAAGCAGATAAATGTTTAGTATCGAGTGTGACCCCCTCTAGCTAAAATCACAGCTTGAATTCGTCTGGGCATGCTAGCGAGTATATCCCGGATACTTGCTTGCGGAATACGTTCCCACTCCGCAGTAATCACATTCTTCAGCTCTCTGATGGTCTGCGGAGCCGGGTGTACTGATCTCACACGCCGTTTCAGAACGTCCCAGACATGCTCTATGGGATTGAGGTCGGGACTTCGAGCTGGCCAATCCAAACGACGAATGCCGACCTCTTGCACATACGCATTAACATCGCGGGATCGGTGGGCGCGAGCATTGTCGTCCATAAAAATCGAGTCTTCACCTAGAGCGGCCAATGCGGGTTGTGCATGAGAAATTAGAACTTCCGTTATGTATCGATGCCCAGTCAGTGAGCCGTTTTCAATGAAGACTAACTCTGTACGATCCATTGAATTTATTCCTGCCCAAAACATAACAGAGCCCCCACCATAAGGTGTGATTTCTTCGAAACATGCCTCTGCAAAGCGTTCTCCTTGTCTTCTTAGCACTCGCCGACGTCGATCTTCACCGAACAGAGATATCCTGGCTTCATCAGAGAACAAAACCCTATTCCAATCGTCTTGAGTCCATGATTCACAATTTCTAGCGAACCTAAGCCTGTGAACTCTGTGCTCACGGAGTAATTTGGGGCCGCGGGCCGGGCGGTGACTACGTATATTGGCAGCGAGAAGCCTCCTCCTGACCGTCCATAGACTAATATGCACATTTCTTACTTCTTGGAGGTTGTTCTTAAGATCCACATACGAAGATTTGCGATTTCTCAATGCGCGACTCACAAGAAAACGATCATCCCGTGGTTGGGTACATGGTTTTCTTCCAGAACCAGGCCTTCTCTCGACGGAACCAGTCTCCTGATATCGCTGCCAGGTCCTTTGGACTGTCGAGCGACTAACATTTAGCCTCCTAGCCACGAAACATTGGCTGCAACCCTCTTCAAGCAGCGCGATAATTTTGGTAGCTTTTACCACTTTATCTACCATTTTTGATACAGCCAAACAGCATTAAATAAAGCTTTGACAGTCAAGGATATGAAATTAATCGATAAAAATTGAATAAAAGTTATGAAAGTCGATGTTAACTTCTGGAACTTCGCGCCAAAAATGTAGGATAAAAAGGGGTTTTCTGTAAAAATGAACATCAAATGAAAAATTGAATTTAGAACGTACTTTTTTAAATACCACAGCATTTTTAAAACCGGCCAGTAACGTGTACAAACGATTGAAACCTTTTTGGTATTGTATCTTTTTAAATATGAATGAAAATCAAAACCGCCCGTTTTTTTTGCAAATGAGTTTATAATCCAGATGAATGGCGTTTATTTATCGATTCCTCTAAACGTAGCCTGAAATGTGCACTTATGCATAACGGCAATAAGCTGGGTTCGATACCGATTGCACATTCCACTACAGTCAAAGAAGAATACGCTACTGTAGCTTCTGTTATGAATAGAATCAAGTATAATGAACATAAGTGGCTGATATGTGTAGATTTAAAAATGGTGAATTTTCTTCTGGGACAACAAGGAGGCTATACAAAATATCCTTGTTTTATTTGTCTGTGGGACAGCAGAGCTAAGTCTGAGCATTGGGTTAGAAAAGAATGGCCCATCAGGCCAAGTATGGTTCCGGGAAAGTTGAATGTGATAAATGAACCATTAGTGCCTAGGGATCGCATAATACTTCCACCTTTGCACATCAAACTTGGGCTCATGAAACAATTTGTTAAAGCTCTGAACAAAAATGGCGATTGTTTTCAATACATCTCAAAAAAGTTTTATAATTTGAGTACGGAAAAACTGAAAGCCGGAATTTTTGATGGTCCACAAATAAGAAGGTTGATGAAGGATGAAAACTTTCATAGTTACATGACCGTAATTGAAAAAAATGCCTGGAATGAATTTGTTTGGATTGCACAAAATTTTCTGGGCAACAAAAAGGTTGAAAGCTATGCTAAGCACATTGAAGAGATGTTGTCGCACTTCCAGCAGCTTGGCTGTAATATGAGTATTAAGGTACACTTCCTCCATAGCCATTTGGACCATTTCCCTGAAAATCTAGGTGATCTCAGTGAAGAACAAGGTGAACGGTTCCATCAAGATATCCGGACTATGGAAGAGCGGTATCAAGGTCATTGGAATGCCAACATGATGGCGGACTACTGTTGGAGCATTAAGAACAGCCCCAGTGAACCAAGTCAAGCAAGAAAATCTTATAAAAGAAAGTTTTTTGAGTGAGTGTTTGCATTTTTGATGTTTTTTGTTAATTAAATTATTTGTTTCTTGAAAATCACGTTTTCTTCATATCTCAAAAACTAAAGCTGATACAAAAAATCCGACTTCAGATCTGAAATCAGCACTCCGAAATTATACAATATTAGCCGTAATATTTCATGCAACAAAAATTATGTTCCTTTGTGTTATATGCGTATTATATCCCTTAGTCGTCTCTTACGACACCCACGGGCAAAAAAGGGGGTGGTAAATTTTATTCTTACTCCATCACCACACGGAAAGGTTTTTATGATGCGAAACATCTATAGGCGAGGGTAAACCTGATCGTTGGTGAGGCGTAAAGCGATGCATGCCGTGGCGAGGCATCGCCACGCTATATGATAGTAAGTGTAGTTCGGACCAATTGTCACAGTAGTAAATACCACCAGAGACATCGGATATAACTATTATATTATTACAGAAATCACTGATTAAAAGAATTGCGTTGTCTCAATTTGAAATATTTTGGAATTTTTAATTCTCGTGTTTAATGAAAATATAACATACCAGCAACCCGCCCTCGCTTCGCTTCGGTTTCAGTCGTCTTAGCCGCGTAGTTCCGGTTCCCGTGAGAATACCGGGATAAAATATAGCCTATGTTACTCCCTGATATTATAGCTTTCCATTGGTGAAAGAATTTTTGAAATCGGTTCGGTGGTTTAAGCGTGAGAGCGTAACAAACAAACAAACTTAGTTTCACATTTATAATATTAAGTAAGGATATATTTATAGAAAATAATTTCGATGTTTCACATCTGCCAGGGATCCTGAGCGACGGTTCCTTTTTTTGTTCAGAATCATACGATTTCCATGTCCAAGATGTGGAGGAGTGGTGAATGGTATTCTTATTTCATCACCACTGTAACAATCAATCTTAACGCTCACACATATAGGCCCCGTTAAGCTCTTCCGTATCCGTGGTGCCGTACTGCTGCGCTATCGTAGCTGTACACCTTTTTACTTATTGGCTGACTAGTCATTTTGTTTTCCTGTCTCCCGCTTTGCCTAGGAGGGAAGTGGAATCTCTCTTTCCAATTCCTCCTCTTTAATCTTTTCTAATTAAATTTGTTGCGGGTCCCAAGACAATTAAAATCATATCCCGGGACTGCCTGAGGGTCAAACCTCGGTGTCATTTATGGAGACCATTGTGGATCCTGGCTTACAGGAGTTACAATGGCGGGAATGTGTGGTGGGATTAGTCCCAAAAAAACTTCATCACCACAAGGAAAACCAATTACATACTACTAGCTACTCTATGTTATTTACTTCATAACTACAGCTATATGTTATCAATACCTTATCAGTTCCGTCAATAATGTTATATTAATAATATTATTATTATAAACATGTGCGTATCAGTGCTAATAATTTTACTGATAAGAAGAGATTACACGCAATCATAGAAACGACTTCGACGGTTACATACAATATAAACGACGTGACCTATAAGGAATATAGATAGAAAGATAGAAAAGAAAGAAAATTTATTAATTGTAGGTATAAATCAAGACGCCTGGCAGATGTGAAACATCGAAATTATCTAATTTATCGAAGTAGTTTCGGCTGTGCGTTGTCTGTAAGTCAGTACGTCACTCAGTAACGGAAGAGTTTTATATATATATATATATATATATATATAGATATATATATATATATATATATAACGGAAGTCAGTAACGGAAGAGTTATATAGAGTTACGGAAGTTATAGAGAGTAACGGAAGAGTTTTATATCTATTTTTATATATATATATATATATATATAACGGAAGTCAGTAACGGAAGAGTTATATATATATAAAACTCTTCGTTACTGAGTGACGTGACAACGCACAGCCGAAACTACTGGTCGTAGAGAGCTGAAATTTAGCACGTGTGTAGGGGGCGTAGGCTACCACTAAGAGAGGATTTTTGGAAATTCCTCCCCTAGGGGGAGGAAAAAGGGAGTAAATTGAAAATTTTAATTTTCTATAAGTATATATGCATTTCCGTGTGGTCACAGTTCCGTGTGGTGACGTACTAAGAATACAATTCACCACTCCCTATCTTGCCCGTGGATGTCGTAAGAGACGACTATGTGACATAATACGCACATAACATCTGTGCAAGAGAAGGAAATCTCGAAATGAAACCCTATACCAACATGTCTGACCAGCATGTTATAGTAGGTCACATTCCCTGCCATTGTGGAGGAGGCCTGAGCCCAACAGTGGGACGTATGTGGGCTGAGATGATGATGATGACTATATATGCATAAAAGAACAGATTACGACAGGAACTAATATGGTAGAATGTATAAATAAAATATTAGGATTTTTTTCCTGAAAATGATTTTTTTATTCAATTTATTTTCAAATATCTGGTTCACCGAGCTTCGCTCGGAATATTTTTGTAGAATTTATTTAGATATATATTACTAAAAAATAAAAATTATATAAAAAAACTTACAAAAAGAGAATAATAATAACACCGAGATTCGAACCGACGCTGTTTGGTTGCTACAAAACTCAAAATTAAAATCGGCCGTCTCCCAACTGAGCTGACGTATCTCTTGATATTTACAACGAAATTTGAATTCATATTCTTTTAAAATTTAATGTCATTTATTATGCTAAAAACACCGACAAAAGAACATTTTCTATAAATAAAACCTAGCTAGATCGATTTTTTGGACCCGAATCCTCTAGTATGCCAAGTTTCAACAAAATCGTTGGAGCCGTTTCCGAGATCCTGAATATATATATATATATATATATATATATATATATATATATATATATATACAAGAATTGCTCGTTTAAAGATATAAGATAGTATACACCATAGGTATATGTTTAGGTTAATAAGTTATTTTGAGCTCACTAGATAGCGTTGTAAAAATTCTAAAGAAAAAATATGGTTTCGTTACACAAATGTACATATCAAAGCGTGGCGTTAACGCCACGCCAAGGATCAGGTTCACCCTCGCCTATAGATGTTTGATATCAAAAACCCGACTTCACTAAGACATATTTGTTTTTCTCATGGATGCCATTAGTAAAACTAGACTAAATTGAAGTGAGAACGCGAGAAGCATCAGCTTTCAATTAAAAAAGGAGACGTCAAAATCGATTCACCGAGTCGAAAGTTCAAAGGTAACAAACTTAATAAAATAAAATTAAAAATCAAAATGAGTAACCTCCTCCTTTTTTGAAGTTGATTAAAAAGATAACTGAGGGATATAATATGCATATAACGTCTATGCAAGAGAAGGAAAACTCGAAATAAAACCCTATACCAACCTGTCTGATCAGCATGGTATAGTAAGGTCAATTTCCCTCCTACTGTGGAGGAGGCTCGAGCCCAATAGTGGGACGTATATGAGCTGAAATGATGATGATGTAGAATTTGCCGTGTGGTGATTGAGAAAGAATACAATTCGCCACTCCTCTTGACCCTGAGAGTTGAGTTTAAATGACGATTTAGGGATTAAATATGCATAACATCTATGCAAGAACTTTGAAAGAGAGAAACTTTGAAATTAAACCCTATACCGACACACCGACCTTTCATCGCCCCGGAGGGACTGGACCGCGCGTGCGCTTACCATAGCCCACCCATAAAAAAAAATAAAAAAAAAAAACCGACACACCGAAGCGAAGCGACATGGAAATTTCCGTACGAGTATAAATTTGTATCAAAATGTGGGTCAAAATTTAATAACTAATTCTCTCTCGCTGGTCAGACGTGTTGCTATAGGGTTTTATTTCGAGTTTTCCTTCTCTTGCATAGATGTTATATGTATATTATACCGCTTAGTCGTCCTTTACGACACCTACGGGCAAAAAAGGAGGTGGTGAATCGTATTTTTACTCCGCCACCACTCCAATAATTACTCGCTATAGGTATTTAAATACTATACGTATCAAAAATATTGATTGCCAGTTGAAACTCACGAGCTGTGCACGCTTCGTTCACTTGAGCGATAAGTTTAATTAAGTCCACATTGTCAATTTTTATTTGTCTATACATCGATGTGAAACCCCAAATTTGTAATTAAAGTAAACATAAGTAAAAATTAAAAAAAATATAAACTCATTTGCAAAAAAAACGGGCGGTTTCGATTTTCATTCATATTTAAAAAGATACAATACCAAAAAGGTTTCAATCGTTTTTACACGTTACTGGCCGGTTTTAAAAATGCTGTGGTATTTAAAAAAGTACGTTCTAAATTCAATTTTTCATTTGATGTTCATTTTTACAGAAAACCCCTTTTTATCCTACATTTTTGGCGCGAAGTTCCAGAAGTTAACATCGACTTTCATAACTTTTATTCAATTTTTATCGATTAATTTCATATCCTTGACTGTCAAAGCTTTATTTAATGCTGTTTGGCTGTATCAAAAATGGTAGATAAAGTGGTAAAAGCTACCAAAATTATCGCGCTGCTTGAAGAGGGTTGCAGCCAATGTTTCGTGGCTAGGAGGCTAAATGTTAGTCGCTCGACAGTCCAAAGGACCTGGCAGCGATATCAGGAGACTGGTTCCGTCGAGAGAAGGCCTGGTTCTGGAAGAAAACCATGTACCCAACCACGGGATGATCGTTTTCTTGTGAGTCGCGCATTGAGAAATCGCAAATCTTCGTATGTGGATCTTAAGAACAACCTCCAAGAAGTAAGAAATGTGCATATTAGTCTATGGACGGTCAGGAGGAGGCTTCTCGCTGCCAATATACGCAGTCACCGCCCGACCCGCGGCCCCAAATTACTCCGTGAGCACAGAGTTCACAGGCTTAGGTTCGCTAGAAATTGTGAATCATGGACTCAAGACGATTGGAATAGGGTTTTGTTCTCTGATGAAGCCAGGATATCTCTGTTCGGTGAAGATCGACGTCGGCGAGTGCTAAGAAGACAAGGAGAACGCTTTGCAGAGGCATGTTTCGAAGAAATCACACCTTATGGTGGGGGCTCTGTTATGTTTTGGGCAGGAATAAATTCAATGGATCGTACAGAGTTAGTCTTCATTGAAAACGGCTCACTGACTGGGCATCGATACATAACGGAAGTTCTAATTTCTCATGCACAACCCGCATTGGCCGCTCTAGGTGAAGACTCGATTTTTATGGACGACAATGCTCGCGCCCACCGATCCCGCGATGTTAATGCGTATGTGCAAGAGGTCGGCATTCGTCGTTTGGATTGGCCAGCTCGAAGTCCTGACCTCAATCCCATAGAGCATGTCTGGGACGTTCTGAAACGGCGTGTGAGATCAGTACACCCGGCTCCGCAGACCATCAGAGAGCTGAAGAATGTGATTACTGCGGAGTGGGAACGTATTCCGCAAGCAAGTATCCGGGATATACTCGCTAGCATGCCCAGACGAATTCAAGCTGTGATTTTAGCTAGAGGGGGTCACACTCGATACTAAACATTTATCTGCTTTTACTTTATTAAAGAAAAACAAACAAAAAAACTTTTTTATTTTTACTTCATGAGCATATGCACTACTAGCGAATATACACTACTAGCGAGGTTTAGCATTATTTCCCATAAATTGTATCTAAATTTTATGAAATACTGATGAAAACGATTATTTTCTTATTAATTTAGCAAATTGTGTGGATAAAACTACCTATAATTATCAAACAAAGAAATATTAACATTTGAAATGGTTCATTGCTTAGGTGCCCGTTTTTTTTGCAAATGAGTGTATATTAACGCTTGACAGGGAATAAAGAAAAATTTCGAGAAATGTAATTCGCCATTTTGTGGTGGCGGCCATCTTGGATTTCAAATTATTGCAGTATTTTACTAGTCAAGTCCTTTCATTTGATATGCTACTATTGGACTTACGCCTCCTCCATTTTTTGAAGATAATTGTAATTTGGCATAGGGTTTTATTTCGATTTTTCTTTTCTTGCATCGATGTTATTTGCATACTTTACTGTCTTACTACTCTACTGTTACTTTACTAGACGTGTCTTCTGTGGCATCGCAGCTGCCGAATGAATGAAATTTACCTATTCCTGTAAGATTTTACACGTGATTTTGTTTTTCTTTTTTAACTTTTGATCTCACATTTTTACCTATTTCAGCAGGCGTCCCGTTCTTACACAAAAAATAACGGGACAGTTGCTCAAATGTCCCGTTGTGACATAAATCTAATAAGTTCATATTAGACATACTCCACAAATAACATATCAACGTCCGAGTAATGTAACGTTACCATATGTCTCATTCTCAACAGGACAGTCCCGTTTTGAAGATCTGCCTTGTTGTCCCCAGAACCATTAAGTGTCCCGTTTTTGCAAACAGACATGTTCTTCTGTCACTTTATATAATGGTCCCGTTTTGACGTAGAAAAATATGATCACATTAGTGACAGCGATTTACATTTTTACCGCGCTTCTTGCAGTACGCATGAGAAGATGGAACAAACTCTCTACCTTCTTTTATATTCTCATTGCATTCATCTCCAAACCTGCACTGCTGAGAGCTTGGTATTATTAAGTAGTAGTTATCACTTACCAAGTTGGACCACTTGTCTGCCATCAAAGGCAATAAAAACATGGAGTTTAATCGTTTTTACCACATTTACAAGCAAGATAAGGATGGTGCATTGTATTCTTACTCCGTCACCACAAATTTTAACACAACCATAATGAATTACGATAAATATATATAAATAAGATAATAAACATCAATCAATAATTATTTAATCAAACATTATTTTTTTAAAAATGTGACTTTTTGTATCGGTCATTTTTATAATTTACTTTCCTACCTACTTTTTCGAGGCCAACATAATCAATATATTCTTTAAATCACTGTTTTTGATTCTCGTGCCTTATAATTATGGGTCTTATGGAACTCCATAACCGTAAAAGGAGTTAAAGGATATCCCAAATGAAAATATAACCGAAATTACGATTTCGGTTTCCAAAATCGATATAAAAGTTTTGGATATTTTCATATACGGTCGGTGTTTGTATGAGAGAAGTTATGACAGGTTTTCCATCTACCAGCCGATCTGACAGCCTAAACATAAGCCTCTCTAAAGAGAAATAATACAACGATCACCACAATTAACTAAATCCGTTTACAACTCCGTAAAACATCAATATCCGTAACCGAAATTATCCGGAACTGTCGGATAATTTCGCAATGTATTAGGGTCCGTTCACACAGACCGGTTCGGAGAGGAGAGCAGATATTTATCACGTTGGAAACAGAGTTTTAAGTGATTGCAGTAAGGTTTATTTTTGCATGTGCAATTCTTTTGTCATTAAGAATCCTTAAACGCGCTTCGTGTGAAATAATAAGAGAAGCCGACCGGCTCCGATTGCTTGATCTTTCTAGGTTGCGTAGCCGATCGGCTCCGATTGCGTGCGGGCCGCGCCGACTGCCATTTTGATAGCAACATTTGAACGGAACCTTGCGCTTTCGTTTGTTTTGTTCTGCTTCAAGTAATCTTGCTAACAAATATATTTCTTCATCGGAGCTATTTAAAGCCATGTTTCGAAAAGCACACGTTAACACACCGAAAACAAACTTGGACTGCACAGCCTTTGTAGTGTATCCACCCGGCTCCGAACGCATCCGACCGGCTTCAAGTGCATCCGACCGGCTCCGAGCGCATCCGACCGGCTCCGAGCGCATCCGACCGGTTCCGAGCGCATCCGACCGGCTCCGAGCTCATCCTCTTCCAGCCGTTCTATGTGAAATAGTGTGCGGCTCCGCTCCAGCCGATTCCAAGCGCATACGATCCGGTCTGTGTGAAGAAAAGAGCGGGCCGATGCTCTACGAGCCAGCCGGTGTGTGTGAACGGACCCTTAAGTACCTTTTTTTTCTATTACTCGCGTCGTTCTTTTTGGAAATGTAGGATAATAAAATTTTTAGAAACGTTTTTAGATTATTACGCTAAAGAAGTACAGTTTCCGTGCGGTGACGGAGTAAGAATACAGTTCACCACTCCTCATCTTGCCCGTGGATGTCGTAAAAGACGACTAAGGGAATAATACGCATATAACATCTATGCAAGAATAGAAAAACTCGAAACAAAACCTTATACCAACCTGTTTGACCAGCATGGTATAGTATCGCCGGCGACTGGGGCGGCGTAGGCGCAACTACCTGCGCCTCATGCCGCCCTAGCCGAGGCTGCGGGTGACGTGACCGGGGATTAGTCCGTCACCCGCCGAGAGGCAGACCGCGTGAGGAAAGACCGACGTCCTCCCTGAGGGGGGGACGTCGGTCGATGGGAGGGTACCCCAATAGGGGGTATTCCGTCGGGCCGACCACTGATGTCAAGTAACTCTGCTCCGGTGGTCGGCCCAACGATGAAGGCGACGTGGTTTTCGGGTGGGTTGCGGGAGAAAAATGGTATAGTGAAGTCAATTTCCCTTCTATTGTGGAGGAGACTGAAGCCCAACAGTGGAATATATATGGGCTGAAATGAAAGAACTACAACTTCTTACGTGTTTATATAAGTACACACATCCTTTTTTTATTAAACTCTAGCATTTGGCATCATAAGCCTTTAAAGAATTTATATATACGGGTTTAATATTAGTTATCTTTAAATGAGTCACTAAATCACAGAGACATATTCCAGAATTAATTATTGATTACAACCTATATATTTATCTGCACAAAGAAAGGCCAGTCAAGGATGTATGTAAACAAAACAGTTATCAATCTTATCAATTCAGTTATTTTCCTAAGAACAGACCTATATTTAGATTTATTTGTTATCTATCTGCTTCTAAGTTCATAATATTTTTATTTAAAGACAACATTTTTTTTTTATTTAATGGACACAAATTACATCCAGTTGTCAGTGTCATCCAGTCATCCTGTGTGGGATTTGAATCCCCGACAGTAATGTGATAGGTTGGTATCTTAACCATTACGCCATCTGTGCAGTCATTTGCCTTTAATGGCAGATGAGGAGACGCCTGACGGTAAGTGGTAATTGCCGCTCATGGCCGTGTTAAAAAAGGAACACAACCAATCCTCTGCCTCTTGTATAGATTTTTACCTTTTGAGCTTTCACACACCAAAGGAAGCACATAGTAAATGACTATGTCTCAACAGTCAATTAAAGTCAAAATATAAATATTATTAAAATTAAATGGGGACTTTCTAAAATGCTGTTACACTAACAGAATGATTTCTGATGTTTACGCAAGCATCCTTACTAATATTATAAATGCAAAAGTAAGATTGTTTGTTTGTTTGTTACTCTTCCACGCTTAAACCGTCGAACCAATTTCAAAAATTCTTTCACTAAGGGAATATCAGGGAGTTACACTTAGGGCATCGGAGGGAATGGTGTGAAAATCCATACGGCTATAAAAAAATAATTTGATATACAGAAACATCAATATTTGATCCTACCGCTGAGGTCCTGTTTTCAATGGACTAAGGCTACCCTAGATTAAATATTATTGAGTTATTAAGACTCTTACGCTCTATAATTACGATTAATTGTAACAGAATTACATATATTTGTTTATTAAAAGCAAATATAAACACCTTGAACCTTTTACAATTATGAAATAAAATATGCCCTCGTTAGCTACATGACCTAACCAGTTTTATTTCTTGTGGTATAAGACTTATACATAATATTCAAATAATACCCACAAAATGCATTTCTAAATTTTCAAACATTTTTATAGGGTATATTTCCATCAAAAATACTGCAGATATGGTTTCGTGTACATAGATGGATCTTTAATAAAAATAAAATATACTTACGTCTCAATCCTTTCGCCACAGAAACAGTAAAATTGTTCAGCACCGACATTTTACACCCGAATAAGTAACAAGAAAACCGGTAATACTTTAATCTTTCAGTCTTAGTCTTATCATTTATCCTAAGCGCTATGCTCAAGAAATATAAGCTTTCGATAGCACAAACTCAAATCACAGAATTATTGAAGAAATACGGTATCACCGTATCGGTTACGACAATTCACTGACGTACTTGTTATTCATAAACTGTTTCATAAAACAAGAGGCGTGGCAATTTAATCAATAAGCCAACTAATGTTTTATATTTCTCGAGTAAACGAATGCTGATAAGCTATCTCACATAAAGAAATCTTGCTGTGAATTTATTTGCTAAATTCATCTTGACATATGCAAGAATTGAACTGACAGCAATTTTATCAGTGTTGCCATCGACTCGGAACTTATTGTCGCCATTTTTTTCACCTTAAGTAGCCTAATGTAGCCGAATTTGAGTCGAGGTAGCCTAAAATAGCCCAAACGCCAAAACTCTTTAAGGCAAGACGGTAATTCAGTGCATACTTTGAATGCATATAAGCTGAAGAAGTGGCATAGACATTTCAATAGCTGCAATTTGGACATATCTGCTAGTGAAAGAGTGAAAAGAAGGTTATGTTTGCTACAAAGATTACTAGCTCCATCAGTTCCTATTGCAATCAGATTTTTAATGTTTAAACCTATGTCTTGCAAAAAGCTTTTAAACGATGTATACAAGGCGTGCGTTGTTGCTTCGGATATTTATTAAAAGTCTAAAAAATCAACAACAAATTTTCTAAATTTGAATTATAGCATCGAAAATAATACACCATATAATATCTCTCTGTTGTCATATCGGTGGATTCATTTAATATTATAGAATAACTGATTATCCACTTCTTTTAACAATTCTTTAAGGATAGCTGATTCTGGAATATTCATAACTTTTTTACCTATAATTGCAGAACACTTTAATCTGTATAATGGTATGTTTTCAAGAGGCTTTCCTACGCGTTTTCAAAACTTTTGACACATGATCGATGCTGTGAGTAGAGCTATGAGCAACAATACAAGAAGAAATATTTATATTCACTATTTTACTGCCGACCATCAGACAGTTTATGAAACGATGCTCGAGGCCATTACACATAAATACCCGTGGTTCCGTCCTCGTCGTTGAGGTGCAAAATCGCGTCGCACAAAAGTCAAAATCTAAAACGTGGGCACACCCACTTTTCCTCCAGCGGCGCCCCAAGCCGAGGTGCGTTCCCCACAGGGGGCGCCCTTGGGCAATGTCGCTTAGTATACTTCCACCAGGTTGAGAGTCCTCAACGCTCACCTATAGTCCGCGTCAAGATGTCAAAGCCATCTGCGGCTAATTGCTGTAACACAAAATGAAGTCGACTATTTTTTTTTTGCATGTGTCTTTAACTAAGCAGTTGCTAAATAATTAAGGTTTCAGGCTATTATTTCAGGCCCCCAAAACTAACAATATGTGACTAATTTATCTTTTCAGTTATTAATCGCAGTCTTTATAATTGGCGCGAGTTTTATTTTTTATCTGTTTATGATTATTTGTGTTGTGATCATGCATTCACTTTATTTAAAGACTATGTCGAGCAAGTAGCCTAAAAGGCGACCAGTCACCTTTCATAATTTTTCGTCGCCAATTTTCTTCCCGAGTAGCCTAAATAGCGACAAATCGCCTACGTTGGCAACTCTGATTTATATCAGTGACTAGGGACACGAAAAAAGTATCGATACTATTAGGTATCGAGTACTTGTCTTTCGATACCGATACTTTGGTACTCGATACTTTTACTCAATGAGTACTTTTAGGCAGGTATCGTATCGAACAAATTGTAGAAAGTATCCATGTTAAACTTGATCTTACGGCTCATGTTTATGGTAACGCCATCTAGTTAAATTGTAACGAACCTTCAAAAAGGTGGTTCGACATATTTTAATCCGAACACAGATAGACAAATTCCTAAAAAAAAAAGCTCATCACGATCCAAAAGGTTTTTCAACAAGAACTTTGTTTTCTAAAACAAAATAAAACAAGAAATTTAGATGAAGATGATTCAAATTTTTATTGTATTACGAAGAGAAAAGTTCGACAATTATGAATGAAAAATGATATCTGGCAAATGTCCACCATGACCATGCTGAGAGATATCGATTCTTTCATCAAAGTTTTTAATCACTTTTTGGCAAAATGGCGGGTCTATTTCGTTAATCACATCACAGATTTTAAGTTTTAAGGCTGCAATCAATTCGATTGGCTCCGTATAAACTCTGTCCTTAACATAGCCCCACAAAAAATAATCCAGTGGTGTTAAATCACACGATCTGGCTGGCCACATAACAGCTGATTTTCGTGAAATTATGCGATCGGGAAATTTGGTTTGCAATAAATTGATCGTTTCATTGGATGTGTGACATTTGGTACCGTCCTGTTGAAACCACATGTCAGTGATATCCACGTCATCAATAATAGGCCAAAATTGAGTTGTTGTTGAACAACTCAATTTGGCCTATTCGAAAATTTGCATTTTCCAATGTAAATTACAAAATGGTGACTATATACGGTTATATAATAGTTAGGCCACAGAACCTTTGTCATTGCACCATATCTCTCACATTTAGTTAACACTCACATAGAGACTCCATCCATAAACATTATAATGGTATGCCACTCTGCTATCAATTTTCGGCCTACGACCATAAACGGGCCATCTTATTCGGAGTAGTAGGTATCACATCCTCCTGGAAAATTTGTGCGTTGGTCGATTATTAGTAACCAATTTGTCACTGCACTTCGTTGGATGAATGAGACAGTCGAAAGTTCAAAGACTTTCTCTCTCATCTTAACCTCATTTCATGCCTTATAATCTTTTCCCTGTTATGATAGTGACTTAGCTGTCCCCCTGGCATTAAAGTAATTAATGCCTTAAGAGGCATTTTCCACTTATCATCAAGTCAATCAACTGGACCTTACTTGTGGGTATTATAAAAGACGACCAAACGATATGATATCGAGATAACATCACTGCCGGAAATGGAAATCCGGAAATAAAACCCTATACCAACCCAGGTGATCAATACGATATAGTACGTCAATTGCCTTCCTATAGTGGGGGAGGCTCGAGCCCAGCAGTGAGACGTATATAGCTGAGATTATGATGAACTTTACTCGTTTATCACAAGAGATAATAAAAGAAAATTTACCTCCATGGTGAATTTGGGTCTCTACTCAAAGCAAGATAATGAGTAAGCATCATGCATAAAAGTTAAGGTTTTCAGGTGAGCTCTGCTGTATACTACTTTGAATCTCTCTTAGACCTTACCCTAAAAATTACAGGCACTAGCTCTTTACATGCTACGGTAGCACGACTAAGTAATTTTCCGTCGTGTTCTGTTGGCTTAGCACAAATAATCGCGTCAAGGTATTTGTAACGTTATTGAGACCAATGTTTATGTTTTTGGAGCATCTATCCGTGCCCATCTATCGTTCGATAAAAGCATTACTCCAAATGGCATACAAATTGTTCTTGATAGGAATACTTTCGACGCACATATATTCGAACTAAGCTCTCTGGTGATCGTCATTACATCTTTAGGACAGATCGCTCAGTATCCACTGGCGGATTCTTAGTAACCCCCACCTGGCCAGGGTCTACGTCGAGCAGTGATTTTTAAAATTTTCTATTTTTTCAATAATATTATTTAATCTATACCAATATTATAAAGAGGAAAGATTTCTTTGTATTGAATAGGCTCCGGAACTACTGGACCGATTTCAAAAATTCTTTCACCAATGGAAAGCTATGATAACACGGCATAACAAACGCTATATTTTATCCCGGTATTCCCATGGGAACGGGAACTACGCGGGTAAGACGACTGAAACCGAAGCGAAGCGAGGGCAGGTTGCTAGTTAAATATATTTTGATGTATAGCAATTTATTTTCAAATAACTTATTATTATAATCCAATTGGACCTTGTCATGACTAAGAAAACAACTGTGACTCCTCCATTCGACTCACAAGCTGGATCCGTCCTTGCCAATTTCCACATACTCCAAATGTCATATTCACAAAAAAAAACAACTCGTAACTGGGTACTTGTATATTAGTTCATTATAAAATAGCTAATCAACGATACAAGCAATAAATAACAAATTTAACAACACTTTTCACTTGACTCACATTATTTACAATATTATGAGAATTCTTCACAAAACTAACTTGCCTAAAACCTATCTTTTCCCGCCAAAACTACCCAAAATGATTCTAAACTCGATACCTATATATTAAGTTGTAGTTATCGGAGATTAAAAATAAAATTATTCATAATTATTATTTAAAGGATTTTCACATTATAAATTAGCTACTCCAGGAAATAATACATTCCTAAAAATGTCTATAGTAAACATCTTTTTTTTAAACACGTTTAAACTTATTTCCTGAAGTAGCATTATTTCTTTTAATTAAAATACATACAAATAAATTTAGAATTTCAAAAATCCTCCATGAACATAATTTAAATCACGAAATATTTATATTATTTTTTTTTTATAAAACACACAATTATAATAAAATAAAGAAATGTTATTATGGAAGGAATGTTTATGGTACACAACATTCAATACAAAAAAAGAGAAAATTTTAATATAGGTACATATTATCAGAAAATATGCCTTTAAAAACATAATTTATTAAAATCTTTATCATTTTGTCTTTTTCTGAAGATAGATAAAATATGTCTACTCTACATGAGTTAAAACGTTTTAAATATAGGGCTGGAGCTTATTACAATCCATTAGGCGCGGATCCTGACTTCATACAGTAGATAGCCAACTTTCTGTTAAGATAACTCCTTTAAATTTGTCCAGTCCTCAATTAGAGGCATATCAGGCAATTATACTATAGACTTTCCAGGTAGACTAACAAATAATAAAAATATGACATAACCAAGCAAAAATTCATGACATTTTAAAAGGAGTTTCATTATGTATGACAATTCTCTAAAACAGTGAATAACTACAGTGTAATCTCACGAATCCGGCACTATTAAAAGTCAGGTTTTTTTTTTTTGGGGGTGGGTTGCGGTCGGCGCGCTCCTCCCACCACTCCATCCGGGGCGACAGAGGGGCGTAAACACGCACACCCGCAACCCACCCACGTGCACGTCACCTTCGTCGTAGGGCCGACCACCGGAGCAGGGTTACTTGTCATCAGTGGTCGCCCCGATGGAATACCCCCTATTTGCGGTACCTTCCCATCGACTGACATCCCCCCCCTCGGGGAGGACGTCGGTCTTTCCTCACGCGGTTGGCCTCTCAGCGGGTGACGGACTAATTCCCCGATCACGTCATCCGCGACCTCGGCTAGGGCTGCATGAGGCGCAGAAAAGTCAAAAGGTGCCGAATTATTGGAATGTTCGGAGTACTGGATTATAGAGAAAAAAAATCTAATAAAAATAAAGCATTTCATAGAGAGAATACATATAATGTATTAAATTTATATATTATTATGTACACATGATAAGTTACACACATGCACATAATAAATGCATATACGTACATATATGCACATAATAAGTTTGGAGGTTAGACCAATGCACTTTGGCGAAGAGGGGGCGAGGGAGGCGTGAGCGGAGGGTGCCGGATTATTGGAAGTGTCGATCTATTGAAGTGCCGGATTACTGAGATTATACTGTATTGCCATGAGTTGAGTGCATTGAATAGTTTGTATTTAACCTAATCTGTTAGTGTTTTTTTTAATACTCAGGAATTTTTTAACTTAGAGCTTTATTTTTTTATGAAGTTTTAATAAATTATATAAAACATATATTTAATTAAATAAATATATTTTATCGGTGCAAAGCTGTAGATAAACGTGATATTGGATGCGGGTTATTTTTTTTTTGTGATATAAATGCAATCATATCTTTGTTTTATTTTTTAATGCATTAGTAATTTGACTAGAAATAAAGCATTTTGAGTATACGCTTCGAAAGAGAGTCAGAACTTCGAATAAGCGATAGTTATACTAAAATAAATATGAACGTAATTAAACCTTTTAAAAACCATAACTTGGTCTTTTTAGCCGTATTTTGGTATAATCAAATGCCGCTATATTCGAAGTAATGAAATGTTAGTACCGTTAATGAAATCGGAATCGTTGAACACATTATATTAAAATAATTAAAAGAATCATTATCGCGTTAAATAAAAAGAAAATTAAATTTATATCTTAAATGGAGAAATATAAAATAACTTACTTAAATTTTAATATATTTATTACTAAAATTCTGATTGTATTATAGAAGCCTGCATGGTCAATTTTCTTTTTAAAAATAACCCGAGGTCTCTATTATAGACGAGAGCTTAATGAAATTAAACAATTTTCATCTATCCCTATTAATAAAGCCGAAATCTAGATTGTAATTCTTCATTACATTGAAATATAACTTGGTTTAAAGTTGTCAGTCCAGAAAAAATATACATTTTTTACGACAACTTATTTTGTATAGGCCTGTGCTAACTCCACCTGAACTGGTCACCAGTTATTTTCACAAGGATTGACATCAGGTTGGTGGTCGTTCATGAAATTATTGCCAATAAATTTTGCATGAAAGTACATATTGCGTCGACCCCAAGTAATTGGGTTAAAAGCAGAATGATGATGAACGCAGTAAGAAAGAAATGCTTGTATTTTGAGAAACTTTAAAAACAATTCGAGGGTAGTATTAATGAATTGTTCTACATTGAGACTTTAAAAACAATTTGCGGGTAGTATTAATGAATTGTTCCGAATTGAGAATTTAAAAACAATTTGTGGGTAGTATTAATTAATTATCCTGTATTGGAATCGTATGATACTCGGCAAGGGAGGAGGACATTTGGACATCTGTGCTGATTTGTTATGCATGAATTTATAATATCCGTATGGTTACGGAGAAAGAATACAATTCGTCACCATTTATCTTACCCGTGGATGTCGTAAAAGACGTTTAAGCGATACAATATGTATCGAAATAAAACCCTATACCAACACGTCTTTTTTTTTTTCGAGTGGGTTGTGGTCGGCGTACTCCTCACACCACTCCGTTCGGGGCGACAGATATCCCTTTTAATATAGAAGAGAATTGAGCTTAGCAGTCGGACGTAGATGAGATGACAACGACGAATTTATAACTTATCATCCAAAAATGTCAAGTGGGAGCATCGATTTATATTATGACAACTTTCGCGGCAACAGGGTAGTTACGAGACAATAAAATCTTACATGTGCCTGAAAATATTTAATGATTTCGAAGTCTATTCTTACTTAGGTATATTATGTATCACATCACCAAAGCTCATACGTCCCACTGCTGGGATCGAGACTCCTTTATATTTGGAGGTCAATTAATCCACGGGCAGAGGGGTTGGTAAAATGTATTCTTACTCCATCACCACATGAAATTACGTATATACATAGCTTAGGTATAACGGTTTGGAGCGGTTAAGCGGTGGCGATTTATTGTTGTGATTCAATCAATCATAGTGACCATTGGCTTCATTAAACCAAAGATAATTTTAAAGACGTAACAATAGCGATTTATATGACATTCTTACCCACATTTTACAATAATTAAAACTCTGTTAAATGAACAAAAATATTAAATATGACTATTAGTATTAAGTACCAGCCTAATTTAAAATAAATATGTAATTGGTAATAAGATTCGAGTACGCATATTTTTTTTTTTTCGAGTAGTCCAAAATCTGGCAGCCAGGGTTACCAGAATATAGGTAATTTCCTGACAGCGAGTATTTTAAAAAGCGAAAATAAAACGACTTTTGTCAAGTTAATTGGCAGAAAAATTTAAAGAAACATTATTGATTATTTTGCTAAACATAAAAAAAATAAAATTTTACTTATATCATTATTTCAGCTCAAACACGTCCCACTATTGGGCTCGGGCCTCCTCCACAATAGGAGGGAAATTTACCTACCATACCATGCTGGTCAGACATTGATATCGGGTTTCATTTTGAGTTTTCCTTTTTTTTGCCCAGATGTTATGAGCATATTATATAACATAGTCGTCTTTTACGACACCCACGGCAAGTTAGGAAGTGGTGAATTGTATTCTTACTCCGTGACCACACGGAGATTATTTATTATACACAAAGTTGAAAATATTATGCAAGCCATGCAGTTGAAGTTACGAGTTTTCCTGCGGGAGCACTTCTGGCCACTCTCTTAACCGGTTTACACGACTTCCATAACATAATAAGAAATGGTGACAATATTCAGGCACTCATCAACACACGGTAAAGATATTATTTTACACCACATTATTCCACTCAAAATGTTATGAACACATATTATCAAAACCAATTCCAATACTTAAGATATTTTTTTTATCTATCCCTAACATTTGTGGGCTCACTCACCACTGCCGTGTTTGGACACTTGCGTGTGCCATGACGTTTTTCTAACAACTTTCATACCTTAAACGGCAATATTTAAGATAATTTTTTTATCTATCCCTAACATTTGTGGGCTAAAACACCACTGTCCATATCAACCGACATCTAACAACTTATTCTTGATCTCTTTACCCACTTTCATACCTTAAACTTACCTACTAAAACTACTTTTATCCCGCGTTATAACCATACCACGATAAATGTGCACTTGTCTCGGTTTCTATGGCCTCATCCAGTTTATAAGGAACTTATATATGCCACGATAACAACTGTACCTTAATAAAGGAAATCACATTTTTTTATACCCTTCCAACTTCTCAAAACCGTACAAAACACTTTTCCTAAGTTATTCTTAAAAAAAGTTTAAATATTTAATAATTCGTTCTTTGTTTTTGTTAGCCATTAGATTTTATACTAGCGATCTTGTTTTGAGATCAAGAAGATGATATTGTTGAATTTTTGGCAATCACGGTCTAAGGGGTGAAAAGGTGGATGAAATTTTAAAGACACATTTTGAATATAAATTTAAAATTAAACACAGGGACTCCTTGTTGGATATTGAATATACATATTCAATATGCAAAAAGGGGTTAAATAGGACAATTTTGTGGTGATTATTCTTATGAAACCGGCATAAATAAACTAGTAGAGAATTTCTTAGTACATATATCGATGCAATTGCAACTTTCACCCATTCAAAATAATATCCATTATCTAATGTGTACACTATTCACGTCGGTTACCTTCCACATTGCTTGTTCAATATTGAGTCTTAATTAGTGACAATAAGTGCTAAATTAAAATTATCACTCAGTCTTCTTTCTTCTCCTCTTCGGATTTCGGCAAGCCCTCTGGCGAGGGAGGACGATCCGATTCGTTATCTGATCCTATAATGAAAAATAAAAATGAATACACATATACATACATTCACGGCTCATTCCCATAGGGGTAGGCAGAGACCACTTCCCTCCACTTGCTACGATCTTGACATACCACTTTCACCTCCTCCATATTCATTAATCTCCTCTTGCATGTTCTTCAGATTATTTATAAACTGGCCTTTCTTAAAGACGTTCCCGATTTGAATATGCCATCCCACCTTCCCTTCCAACACTTCCGTTCACAAAAATGCATTATTCTAATATTAAAAATGCGAATGTCAGTTTCTTTGTCATGCTTTCACACCTCAACTACCCAGCTGAACATTTGAAAAATCTATCCATTAGCTTATAGATGTCCACCACTGCCCGTAACCCTTCCCAACACCGAACAATGTCAGACAAACGTATTAATAATTTAAGTAGCTTTAAATATTCTGCGGATCACTCTTATGGTTTTCTTTTCTTCCTTTCGGTAATTCTTTAGCCGTTCTCAACTCCTCAAGGGAAGTAGGGAGTGGTGACTATAAGTAACCTCTCTTTATGACAAAATCAGCTGAAACACCACTGCTGGGCTCTTAACTCCTCCACAATGGTAGTAAAATAGACCTACTATACTCCCCTAGTCAGGCTCGGTTTGGTATAGGGTTTTATTTTTATTATAGATGGCGTAGGATGTTATTTGGGTCCGTTAATTATATGTTTGTAAAGTCCCCCGCAATACAAGGATTATTTCCTTTAAAAAAAATTTAAGAAATAATAATATTGCAGTTTTGCGAGAATAGTGACACAAATATAAATACTGATTTTTGAGAAGGGCATTTTTAAATCCATAAACCTTTCTGTGTGGTAACAGAGTAAGAACACAATTCACCACTCCCTATCTTAACCGTGGATGTCGTAAAAGACGACTATAGGATATAATATGCACATAACATCTGTGGAAGAGAAGAAAAACTTGAAATGGAATCCCTATACCAACATGTCTGACCAGCATGATATAGTAGGTCAAATTCATTCCCATTTTGGAGGAGGCCCGAGCCCAACAGTGGGACGTATGTGGGCTGTCATGATGGTGATGATTTTTAAATTGTTTTAATAATTTTTTAGTGCATTACATAATATTTAAATGATTTATTGGGGTTGTCACTATACTGATTAATGGAAAATGCCTCAATTCACGATAAAATATCAAGCATTTTAGACATCAAGGATCGTTTGCGTTTTTTGCAACATTCATGAATAAAATAGGGGTTCATTATCATCATCATCATCGCAGCCCACATACGTCCCACTGTTGGGCTCGGGCCTCCTCCACAATGGGAGGGAATTCGACCTACTATACCATGGTGGTCAGATATGTTGGAATAGGGTTTTATTTCGAGTTTTTCCTTCTCTTGCTCAGATGATGTTATATGCGTAATTATATCCCATAGTCGTCTTTTACGACATCCAAGGGCAAGATAGGGAGTGGTGAATTGTATTCTTACTCCGTTACCACACGGAAAGTAGGATAGGGGTTGATGGACTGTAGATGGACACCGAAGATAGGGGTTGATAGACTGTATTCTGCCTCTATCACAATACGGAAAGGATAGAAAAAAAATTGCACACTGACCGGTATTCTTGATACCGCTGCCAATATTTTTATCCTCCTCGCTGTCACTGGCTGAATCTGCCACGGAGGAATCGTCACCGTTACCTGCAACATATTATTTAAAATTAATTATTCGACTGCACAGATGGCGTAGTGGTTAAGATATCAACCTACCGTACCAGGGTCAACTCCCATGCAGGACAATATTGTGTGCGATCCACAAATTGTTGTTCTGAGTCTTGATGTAATTTATGTCCGTTAATTATATGTTTGAACCGACAACCGTTGGGGAAGAAAGGTTCTTGAGTGGCGACCAAGAATCGGACGACACAGCGTAGGACGACCCGCCACTAGGTTGACTGACGACATTCTCAAAGTCGCATGGAACCGTTGGATGCAAGTGGCATTCTCATGGGGAGGCCTATGTCCAGCAGTGGACGTCTTCAGGCTGATGAATGGATGGATAGAATTTATGATTGTAAAGTCCCCCACCATACAAGGATTATTATTAAAAAAATAGTTATTTAAAATATATTCAACCGAAAGTCGAAGAGGTACAGACAGTGTAGTGGTTAAGATATCGACTGATCTTATAAGTGTCGTGAGTTTGATTCCCATGCAGGATAATACTTTTTGCGATCCACAAATTATTGTTCGAAGTTTGAATGTAATTTGTGCCCGTTAATGGTAGTTTCTCAGTGTAGGTTCATTTTTTGCCCGTGTGTCGTAAAACACGATTAAGGCATAATAATATGCAGATAAACTGAACAAGTGAAGGAAAACTAGAAATTCAAACATTCTACTCTGTCAGCAGTGCAAATATAACAACACTCACCCATGATTGATGCATTCTGTATAGCCGGCAGAGGTCTGGCGGCCAACAGCGGTGCGGCAGGCCTCTGCTTGCGGGCAGGATTAATCCGTCCACAATAAGCACAAACATATGATACGAATTCATATTCTTCAACCATCGCCATGCCTGAAAAAAAAACTCATCATCATTATTATCATCAGCTCAGCCCATACAAGTCCCACTTGGCTCTGGCCTCCTCCACAATGGAAGGGAAGTGATGACGATAATTGTATTCTATCCCGGGTAATTCTACTTGCGAGGCTTATGTCCACCAGTGGACGTCAACGACTACGACGACGTCGACGGCTGAGGGATGGATGGAAATTGATCTAACTAGGTATCATTTATGGAAAAGCGTTATCCCTCCCTTAGGGGGCCTATTTTGAGGCGGTGGATCGCCTGCGCGAGGGAGGCGGCGGATCGTCTGCGCGAGGTGCGCAGCCTCGATGAGGCGATCCGCCGCCGGCGACTGGGGCGGCGTAGGCGCGAATACCTGCGCCTCATGCCGCCCTAGCCGAGGCCGCGGGTGACGTGACCGGGGAATTAGTCCGTCACCCGCCGAGAGGCCGACCGCGTGAAGAAAGACCGACGTCCTCCCCGACCAGGGGACGTCGGACGATGGGAGGGTACCCCAAGTAGGTGGTATTCCGTCGGGCCGACCACTGATGTCAAGTAACCCTGCTCCGCTGGTCGGCCCAACGACGAAGGCGACGTGGTTTTCGAGTGGGTTGCGGGTGTTGCGTGCTTATGCCCCTCTGTCACCCCGGACGGAGTGGTGATAGGAGCGCGCCGACCGCAGCCCCCAGCCTATTTTCTATAAGACACGGTGATAGGCTGTTGTTTAGGTAGAAAAATAAATAATTTTACCATTATGTGAAAAGCATTCAGAGCATATGAGGGCCATACGATGGTTGGGTCCATCTTTGAGTAGATAGTCCACTACCTTGTCCAGTGCTGAGCGATTTTTATCCAGCAGTGGTCTTGGGAGTTGATCCGACTGAAAAAAAAAAACATACATTTTCAAAAATATTGAGAGAGCCGGTAGCCCAACTTTCTGAGGATGTTCATGTTGATGTCTTTGTCCCTCACATACATGGTGAGGTGATGAGATCGAGCTTCCTCCAGAATATGAGATAAAAGGACCTACTATATCACGCTAATCAGACGTGTTGGTATAGCGTTTTATTTCGAATTTTCCCTTCTCTTGCATAATGTTATATGCATATTATATCCCTTAGTCGTCCTTTAGGACATTTTTAATGACTTCTATCTTTACGCGAGTATTACTTACACTTTTGTTGTGTCAATTTGTCAATAAAATTAAGCAGTCCGCCCGTGACCATGAACGCTGTAGTATTCGAAACGTTGGGCAATCAAAATTCAAATCGATAAAAATCCGTGAAATAGTTTAATTTACAATGCAAAATATTTTTTTAGGGTTCTGTACCCAAAGGGTAAAAACGGGACCCCATTACTAAGACTTCGTTGTCTGTCCGTCCGTCTGTCACCAGGCTATATCTCAAGAATCGCGATAGCTAAAGAGTTGAAATTTTTACAAATTATGTATTTCTGTTGCCGCTAAAATAACAAATACTAAAAACAATATAAAATAGATATTTAAGGGGGGGGGTTACCATACAACAAAAGCGTTTTTTTTGCCCTTTTTTGCTCGATATCGGCAAAGGCAACAGGTACTTGTTTACCTAGTCAATGGTACGGAACCCTTCGTGCGCGAGTCCGACTCGCACTTGGCTGATTTTCTTAAGAATACCCTGCACTGAGGAACTAATCCTTTTATTGCGAGGAATTTTACGAAGATGCAATTAATATACACAAATTGCACCTAGACTCCTGGTGATCCACCAACCAGTTCTAACCAGCATTCCACACTAAAATAAGCGTCAGTGAACCATCACCGACTTTTAAGCTATAAATAGGTTATCTATACTTACCCTCTTCGTGTGGTAACGGAGTAAGAATACAATTCACCACTCCCTTTCTTGCTTATGGGTGTCGTAAAGGACTACTAAAGGCTAATAATATGCAGATAATGTCTATCAAGAGAAGGGAAACTCGAAATAAAACCCTATCTGACTAGTGCGCTATCGTAGGTTAACTTCACTCCCATTGGTTCAGGAGGTTCAAACCATCCCAGGAAGTTCAAACCCAACATTAGGACGTATATAAGCTGTGATGTTGATACTTACTCTCAGTCTAGGTCCTTTGTATACAGCAGTGGGTGAGTTCAGTACCGGCACCAAATTTCTATTGTTAGAAATGGGGGTAGACGTCAAGGCTAACTGTCTTTGGCGAAGCTGGCCAGGAGTCGCTGTAACATAATCATTATTAGAACTGTACAATTTGATTATAATGTGTTAGTATTCATTAGGTAAATAAGGAAAGAAAGAAACATATTTATTTCTTTCTCGTATAAAAAATAGCAATATGTAGGTATTTTTAATGTACATGCGAGTATGTCACATCTATACAAACAAATAAAATTGAAGTGTCTGTTTGTAATGTACAAACATAGTCCCCATCAAAATACCCGATTTTTAAGCTATTGCATAGCTTATAACGCGGGCTTTGCGCGCCGACCGAATCAAAAAATTCCGTAACGAAAATAAAACCTCACACCCCCTACCTTGTAGCTCGTCCCGAGATAAAAGGTAGGCGGGTGGCGGCGGCTCGGCCGAGCGTACGGTCGTTAGGAATGTCGGAAATGAAAATAAATATCGATATTTATAAAAATATCAATGTCGACATCGATATATCGAAAAAAAAAAATCGATATATCGGTCTTTAAAAAAATGCGTTTATTAAATAGTACAGTATTTAGGTCAGCCTATGTCATTAATGTCCATAGTGTATGTTTATAGCAATGAGATTTTATACATATCCCAGGAGAGAGCTACTGCCCACTCTCCTGGTAAACCCTTATACGATTTTTATGACTCGAAAGGGGTGGTGACAATAGTATTCCTAACCCGACGCCACACGTTACTTAGTTAAGATCAAATTACTAAAAACGAAAACACTTTAATTGCCGGGGAATTGTGGCTATTTTTTAATAATAAGTTAAATGTATAGAAAAAAATAAGTGATATAAAACTATTCGTTTAACGATTTATCATTTGAATTCTAAGCGACAGTTGGATATATGTATTGGAATAATTCGATTATCATGTTTGTCAATAACAATAATTGTCCTTAATAGAAGTGACATATATACATATCGCAACGCAATCAAAACATACTAATCACAGAGTATGTATACAGTTAATGCTTTACTTTTATATTTCCTATCTTTTACGGTTTTAGATTCTAGACTTGATTTACACAAACAAAAAAAAAATATATTGTATTTGATACGATTTCGATATTGGATATTTAATATCGATATATCGACTCAAAATATATAGGTTAAAAATACCGATATTTCTAATAAAAAATATCGATATTTTTTCAACAAGCCTAACGGTCGTCGACATGACATTCTGCGTTCATCCGTCTCGGTGCGCACGCGTGCCACCGCTTTGCATAGCTTACGTCAAAAAGTGTTTTCGCGCAATTTCTAACGATCTTCAGCGGACGACAGTGGTAATCCAAACCGCCTTTATTGTTATACATATAGTACATTTGTTTTCCTATCGGTCACCACGCTCAGACAGTGTAACTTGAATTAATATCAAAGAAAAACTTGAATTAATATCAAAGAAAAAAATACTGCATAAATAAAAAATAAATAATTATAATTGCATAAGTTGATAAAAAATGCTATGCAATAACTTTACCGCGACAGTCCCCGAGTGCCACACGTTTTCTTTTTTATAATTATAGATAATAAAAAATTAACAGATAATACTGACTCTAGATATGCCATAATATACAAACTATTTTATGTTTGCAACCCACTATAAAAACAGTAATTTTTAAGAGCGTTATCGGTAATCGGCACTTCTCGCATTTTAGGTTTTTTGCTACGGTCCGATATCGACGCACACTAATGCACTACACACACGCGAGTTCATAGAATGACCAGTCTTGAGCCTTGGCGCTTATAATAATCAATCTCTAATATATTCTTCGGAGAAGTAGATTTTCAAAAATCAACATGATGTAAATTTTAAAATTTTTAATTAAAAACCAAATCTCATAACAGTAAAACGGTTAAAATTGTATTTTTAATATGCAAAGTACAGGAAATAGTAAAATATAGGCACAGAGTATAACTTACAAGGAGACCCTCAGACGTGTGGGTCGGGGATTTCCATGATTTTTGGTGGGGTGGTAGAGGGGGCACGAGGGTATCACAACTACCAAATATTAGGGTCAACTGGGCCCTCGTTAAAAAGATTTTAAGGGTAAGTTGGATGGGTTAAATTCAAAGTCGAATCGCCAACAAGCGGTAATCTCGTGGTAACGTGCTTGCCGGCGGGAACTCTGGTCTCGGGTTCGAGACTCGACAACTTATTTTTTTTAAATTATCACATTATTGTGTGATAATTTTAAAAAAATAAAAAAAACCCCAATCGACATCCCTATCCCGGGACGTCGGTCGCCGTCACACGGTCAGGCTCTCTGCGGGTGACACACTAAAGTCCCCGGTCCGGTCACCCGCGGACTCGTCTAGGGCGGCGTGAGGCGCGGATACTCGTATCTGCGCCGCCCGAGTCGCCGGTGGCGGAACGTGTGACCAAAGATTGATCACACACGAGCCGGCGTCTCCTTTCGTGAGATGCCAGCCTCACAGAAGGCGGTGACCGCGTTCCAGTTCCTGACGCTGCTGAGCATCTCCCTAGTGATGGTCGGCAGGGTCCGGTCGGCACCGGTGATTGCAGCACCGGTGATTGCAACGAGTTGACGGCGCTGCTCTGCCCACGAGGCACACACCTCGAGCCTGTGCTGCGCCGTGCTCACGTCGCAATCGCAGTGTTAGCAGGATGGTGGTGTGCTCTCCCTCCTAACGAGCTTGCGCAGGTACTTGGCTATCGTGACCCATCAATACCTGCACCAGTCGGAAGGAATGTACCCCGTGCTGCAGACCCAACCACCCCATCAGCACCAGCTGAAAGGACTCGACGGTCCTGATACCGTATTGAGGCTTTTCCAGTCCGATTGCCCAACGAGCAATGGCGTCTCGGCGGGCGTCGACCCGCCAGGCGGCAATCACTTTGATTGAGGCTATATGTGGCTCGCGTCTCTGATACTCGCAGGTAAAGCTCGGCGAGTCCGCCTGCAGGTCCCACCGGAGAGTTCCGGCCAAGAGGCACGCTGCCTCCGTGGCTGCCGTGCAGTAGTCGAGTATGGCCCTAGTCGCCATGGCCATGGATGTCTAACAAGTCCAGTCAGAGATTTAAATCTACCCACTACAGAAATTAGTTATAAAATTTTGATCCACATTTTGCTACATATTTATTGCTAGTACAAGAAGAAAATGATTCTCTATGAAAAAATTATATTGTGTATGGTTAGTAATTATTAAACATTAAATTTGAGTTAGCTGATAATCTTCAGAAGATGAGGCAGCATAAATGTTCCGTTCGGATTTTTGATGTGAAATATCTATAGGCGGGGTGAACCTGATCGTCGCGTGGAATTAAAAGCGGCGTTAACGCCACGCTTTGCGGTAACGACTTCAAAATAATTTTGATGTTTCACGTCTGCCAGGCGTCCTGAGTGACGGCTCACTTCTCTTTTCGTTTACTCTTTTGAAACTATAAGTACCTTACAGTTTTGTCGTGTGTTCTCAAAGTCCGACTTTACACCACCTGCATACGGCCTATCATGACCTATGCCAGCGTGGTGTTCGCGCACGTAAAGCCACACAGGATCCACAGGCTACAGACACTACAAAATCGTTTCATGCGCCGAGCTACGGGAGCACCGTGGTTCATACGAAACGTCGATCTCCACATCGACCTCGAACTGCCGACCATCAAGCAGTTTATGAAACGGTGCTCTCAGAGCTACTTTGACTCTGCCATGACACACCCCAACCAACTAGTGGTTGGGGCGGCTTCCTATAGACCCTCCAAAATCTCATCCATCCGACGTCCTCGACGAAGAGGACAACAATATCACACTCGCTCAACAAAGAGCCTACACGGCCCGCGAGGCCTTAACAAGTAAATATCCGCGGTTCCGCCCTCGCCGTCGAGGTGCGAAACCGCGCCGCGCAAAAGTCACGACTAAAACGTGGGCACGCCCACTTTGCCTCCAGCGACGCCCCAAGCCGAGGTCCGTTCCCCACAGGGGGAGCCCTTGGGCTATGTCACTTAGCATACTTTTCTCCGGGTTGAGAGCCCTCAGCGCTCACCCATAGTCCGCGTCAAGTTGTCAATGCCATCTGCGGCCAACAGCTGTACACACACACAAAAAAAAAAAAAATCCTGTGTTCTCTTTTTCCTTGCCTTGTAACCGATTTTATTCCCAAGATACAATCTGCTTTTTCGACCCATCACCTAAAACGTAAAAAGATTCTATATTATTCTTTATAGAGATCGCATGAAAGTAATTAAAAGAATTAGGTAGTAATAAATACTTACGAATCAAAACCGATCAGTCGCAGTATACGCTCAAGTTCGTATTGTCGTCTTTTACGTTGTGAGCGGAGAGCTCGAGCGACGTGACCCTGCTCCGTTAAGCGCCAAGGCGCGACTGGCTTATGAACAATTATGCCGTTCAATTTATAGTAATATTTAAAATTTAATTACGAAGGTGACTATTCGTATTTCAATTTGGTTTTTTTTTACTGCTTCTACAATAGTCGAACAAATAGTGGATATTTTTTGAAATATTCCAAGGTTAGTATTATTCACAAAATTAAATGTTTTACAGGAGCCATTTTCGTCAAATTAATCTTAAGGAAATATTTTTTTTTTAGTTTTAAAAGGAAGAAATCTTGAATTTCATTTTATACATACCCAAGAACAGTAATTTTCCTAACATCTACAATTTTTTTCGAGCTGCCACGACTTACCGTTTATTCGTACCGGAACTTTAAGTTCAAAATACCCTTGCCTTTTAATAAAATAGTTACAATATTGAGTTATAATTCTGTACAAGCATAATATAAAGATGTGTTTAATGTAGTCGTTATATAAATTTTTAGTAAGCTATTATGATGAACGAGTAACCAGTCCTCAAAAAACCACATTTTTGGGTTTACGGCCGCTTATTACCGATAACGCTCTTAACAAGATTTTATTCAGTTTCACTGTAATACATTTGGCACGTTTTAAATTTGAAACATCATCATGGTGTCTGAATGTCAGGCCGATCACTGACGACAAGAAACTCTGCACTGGTGGTCGGCCCAACGACGAAGGCGACGTGGGTACGGGTGGGTTATGGGCCCGCGCGCCGTCTTTTCGTCGCCCCGGATGGAATGGGCCGCGTGTGCGCTTACCATAGCCCAAGCATAAAAAAAATGGTGTCTGAATGAACTGGAAATTTATGTATACCTTTAGTTCTGTAAGCTTAGCACGAATATTTGGGTCAAAATATTTGTTAGTATTGTAGTTGTAAGTATTATTATATGTATCGTTATCGAGAGTAATTTATATGGGATTTGGGACAGCGCCTCTATCTTTCGATAACATTTCGATCCAAATCCCATAGAAATTGGTCTTGATAACGATAAGAATACTTCGAAACAAATATTCGTACTAAAACCATTGATAAAAATGCATTACGCAGTAACACAATAAATTCAATATGGCCGCCGATCCAAAATGGCGGATTACATTTTTCTGTTAAAAAAAAAATAAAAGCTTGTATTTTTTACTTGGCCACAATAATACATGTAGAACTACGTCTAGAACTAACAATGGATGTATTTACAGAGGAATCTACCTGGGGGTGGCGTGCTAGAAGTTTTACCAGGTACATTCGTAGTAGGCACAAACGGTGCTAGAGCTTTGGATTGCTCTTCGGGACTTCCATACTTGTCGAGGATCTCTTTCGCAACCTGCAATTGTTGATAAAAATATATATTAATTAAAATAGAAATCATTATTGTTTTCTCTTTCCAACATTGATATGGAAAGATATTCACGAGCTAGTTCTTACAAAACTTGTACACAATTATATATATATCTAGTAAGAAGAAAACAAAAATTAAAATAATAGACAAGCCCGCTAAGTTTCTTGCCAGATCTTCTCAGTAGCGGTCGCGTTCCGATCCGGTAATATTATTATTTTTTAGATAATTTAATTTTGTAAACTTGACGATATGTAAGTGCCCTCTCGAGGTTTATGCATAATAAATGATTTGAATTCAGATATTGCGTGTGGTGACGGAGTAAGAATACAATTCACCACTCCTTATCTTAACCATGGATGTCGTAAAAGCCGACTAAAGAGATATTATATTCAACAGTATCTATACTAGAGGAGGTCTATATGTGTTAGGACCACACAGTTGCCAGTCGTCTGTAAACGCCTGAGTAGCAGAAATTTGTTATTGCACTTCGCTCTGTGAACAAGAGAGCCAGAAACGCAACTTTCTGAGGATGTGGTGGATTTTGCCTTGTGCCTACCCTGTGCCAGTGATGCCTTGAGTTTCACCGAACCTCATTACACGCATTCATACTCATTACACTCTTCATGGTAGGCAGCGGCCTAGCAAAGGTCCATCTCTCCATCCCGTCTGGTCAACAATTGCATTCCCAAGGAGAATTAACGTCAGACGGGCGGCCGTTCATAAAACTATGTATCGCTAATAACTAAGAGGATAGGTACTCCATATTGTATCGACCCCAAGTAATTGGGATAAAAGCAAGATGATAATGATCCGTGTGATGACGGAGTAAGAATACAATTCATCACTCCCTATCTTGCCCGTGGATGTCGTAAAAGGCGACTAAGGGATATGTTCGCGCGAGCGCGACGAGTCGTGCGATGTCGGTTAACTCCGCCTAGATTCGTTAAATCGTCGTTAGCGTCGTGCGCGGACGCCATCTTGTCTTCAGTTCCGTGATGGAGTAGCTCAGCGCCGATCGGGCCCCGCGGCCGCCATTTCTACAGTCGGCACTTGAAAGTATCGCGACGGTCGGCATTGAGACGCTCAAAAAAGTAGTTGTGACGTATTCTTTCCGCTACACGATATCCTTCAGCATTGAAAGGACACGACATACGCACGCGAGTGCATATATATATATATATATATATACATATATATATATATCGTAATAGTGATCACAGACAATAACTTCAGTGCCCGCATTCAGCCTACAGCCTAACCTACCTCGTCGTGAACACCACATTCAGCACGCCGAGTCTGCAGCTTCGCCAAGGCAAGGGAAAGACGAGGTAAGGTTCTACCATATTTCCGCCCAATTCCCACCTTTTCCCGAACAAACCCTCATTTTGTGGGAACCAGTCCCACTAGTGGGATTGGCTCCCGCTGGTCCTTCGCCGTTCAGCCCACGTCGTTATGTTGCTGGCATAAAACTCCCCATACAGTCACTAAGCCAGTGCCATAACATGATATAATATGCACATAACATCTATGGATGAGAAGAAAATCTCAAAATGAAACCGAAAACCAACATGTCTGACTAGCATAGTATAGTAGGTCAAATTCCCTCCCATTATGGAGGAGGCCCGAGCCCAACGGTGGGACGTATCTGGGCTGAGATGATGATAATATAAGACTATAAGTAGACCATGTTCAGCCCAGATTGCTGAGATGATCAAGCGACCGTAAGTCCGAGTGTTGTCATATCCACCCAGTCTCCACTTTTTGAGTAGACCGCACGACAAACAATGACTTAGGAATAACAAGGAACTGGGTACCGGGGGCTCCGCCCAATAGCGAACGGGAAGAAATAGAGTGGGTTTTGAGGCAGCGGGCGGTTCTTTCGACATCCCGGATGGAATGGGCGGCGTGGAGGTTGACCATAGGCCATCAAATGAAAATTGACAAACAGTAACTTACCTTGTAAGTCTCCGTGTTCATAACTTCCTCTAAAATTTTCTTCTTCTCTTCTCTCATTTTATTAAGTTTGATTCTATTCTTGTTAAGAGACCAATTGTAGTACCACGATATTGCTGATCTTAAGAATATGACTCTGTAAACAGACATACCATCCGATCCTTCAGTATATTGACATCCATAGTTGACATTCATCTCAGCTTATATACGTTCCACTGTTGGGCTGAGGCCTCCTCTATAATTAGGGGGAACCTACCAATTCACGCTGATCCGACGTGATGGAATAGGGTTTCGTTTCTAGTTTTGCTTCTCTTGCACAGATGTTAAATGCTTATTATATCCCTTAGTTGTGTTTTACGACATCAACGGACAAGAAATGGAGTGGTGAATTATATTCTTACTCAGTCACCACATGGAGAAATCAGCACTCCTCAAAATGGGATAGTGTCATAATCGCCACGATTGGTAATTGAAGGTAGTGATATAAGCATCCCAGCAAGACTGCCCATTCTCATAGTAATCGCCCAGTCGGTTTTTACTAATCCCACCACACATTCCCACCATTGTAACTCCTGTAAGCCAGGTTCCACAATGGTCTCCATAAATGACACCGAGGTTTGACCCTCAGGCAGTCCCGGGATATGATTTTAATTGTCTTGGGACCCGCAACAAATTTAATTAGAAAAGATTAAAAGAGGAGGAGTTGGAAAGAGAGATTCCACTTCCCTCCTAGGCAAGACGGGAGACAGGAAAACAAAATGACTAGTCAGCCAATAAGTAAAAAGGTGTACAGCTACGATAGCGCAGCAGTACAGCACCATGGATACGGAAGAGCTTAACGGGGCCTATATGTGAGCGTTAAGATTGATTGCTACAGTAGGTATGGCAGAAACGCATGAACGCACGGCAATTTTCTCGAGTTGCTACAAGGTCCGTATAGTATACTACCCCACAGGTGACTTGCAAACTGTTTAACATAAGGTTACGCTCGTTTCGCCAGAGATCGCACTCCCAGAGAATGTGATGTGCTGATTGTTCATACTCGTGGTCAGATGTGGAACATTGACATAATGGTGATGGTACGAGTTTAAAAGAAAATAATTTACTTTTAAAGTTGCCATGGCCAGTTAAAAATTGGGCCACGAAGTGGAAAAAGAAAAAAAAAGTCGGTTTTTACAACACATTGCATCTTTAATTCGAAATAGAGTTCCATCATCATCATCATCATTGATCATATATCGCACTGTTGGACTCGAGCCTCCTCCACTATGGGAGGGAAATTAATCTTCTATACCACGCTGATCAGACGTGTTGGTATAGGGTTTATTTTGCGGGTGACGTGACCGGGGATTAGTTCGTTACCCGCCGAGAGACCGACCGCGTGAGGAAATACCGACGTCCTCCCCGAGTGGGGGACGTCGGTCGATGGGAGGGTACCCCAAATAGGAGATATTCCGTCGGGCCGGCCACTAATGACAAGTAACTCTGCTCCGGTGGTCGGCCCAACGACGAAGGCGACGTGCACGTGGGTGGGTTGCGGGTGTGCGTGCTTACGCCCCTCTGTCGCCCCGGACGGAGTGGTGCGAGAAGCGCGCCGACCGCAAAAAAAAGGGTTTATTTTCAACTGTTCATTCTCTTGCATCTATGCAGATGTTATAGGCATATTATGTCCCTGTTCTCTTAGTCGTCTTTTACGTCACCCACGGACAGAAAGGGGAGGTAGTGAATTGTATTCTTACTCCGTCACCACACGGAAATCATGATATATAGGGTCAGGTTGCCCTCATATTATAGAGGACACCCGAGCTCCACAAAGGAACGTATTTAATCTGTGAGAAAAACAGTTTCACGCTGGAGAGTCAGGACTTGCCCGGGTAATAGTCAACCGGCTTATCAATAGGGGTGACGTTGTAACTACTGATCATGATCATAATTTCAGCTTATATACGTCCCACTGCTGGGCTCGAGTCTCCTTCACAATAGGAAAGAAATTGAACTACTATATCACGCTGGTCAGACGGATTAGTATAGGGTTTCATTTAGAGTTCTTCTTTTCATGCATAGATGTTATATGCATATTTAAACCCTTATTCGGTTTTTAAGAGACCCAGAACTAAGATAGGGGTTGGTGAATTGTATTCTTTCTCCGTCACCACAGGGTATAACATTATTTTGGTCTCGATTAGGGATACGACACCGCGCGACGACGACCGACGTTCCCCCGCTGTCGAGGAGAGGGTACTCCTCAAGGAATATTCCGTCGGGCCGACCACTGACGACAAGTCACCCTGCACCGGTGTCCGGTCCAACGACGAAGGCGACAATGGCATGTCAGTTACGGGGATGCGCCGCCCCTTTGTCGCCTCGGACGGGGCCGGGCGACGAGTGCACTGATCATAGCCTACCTCCAAAAAAAAGGGATACGAAATTATTTCGGATTATACAATAACTTCGGTTTACGTAATTGAATTTTTAGGTAATTGTAAATGGGAAATGCTAGTTGTGGTGATTTTCATATTATTTCTCATAGTATTAAGCGGCTTACGATAAGGCTATCAGTACGAGTGGTTGATAGAAAACCTGCCGTAAACGTGGTGCGTTGCGTGCCGTTAACGAGTTTGTCGTGATTTGTCGTGAGTGGATGGATCGGGGAATAGGCCGCCATTCGCGGATAGGCCGATCGCGCAACGACAGTGTTGCCCGGGCATCGACAAGGACGGTACCCAGGAGCGTAACCCGCCGAGCCAGCTAGTAACGTCAAATAATCGGCACTAGTGATGGCCATAATGGCAATGGGGCGAGAATAAAGTAGGTTATGGGACCATAAACCACTCCCGGACGAATTGGCGGTTATTGTGTGGGGTATATTCAAACCATAGCCTACCAAAAATAAGGTGCAAAATATTTAATACTCACAATATAGGTAATACCATTAAAGGGGAGGCATACAGCAACGAATGCAGCCAATGTTGACTCCTCCCCACGTACATGTAATAATACAAAATGGCGAACAACACATATAGTCCAACGGAGTACGCCATTACGTAACCAATGACACGCTTATGAGTCTGTTCCTTGTATTGGCCATCTTTTTCTATATTTTTTATATCAGTTTCGAGACGATCCAATATTTCTGAGGTTGTTTTCTTGCGCTGGAAAAAAAAAGAGAAAATGTTTTTACTATTAATCTTATTATTCCGGAGTAAGAAAACTCGAAATGAAACCCTATACCAACATGCCTGACCACTGACGACAAGTCACCCTGCTCCGGTGGTCGGCCCAACGACGAAGGCGACGTGGATACGGGTGGGTTATGGGTCCGCACGCCGTCCTTTCGTCGCCCCGGACGGAATGGACCGCGTGCGCGCTTACCACAGCCCACCCATAAAAAAAATATCAAAAAGACCTGACCAGTATGGTAGAATAGATTAAATTTCCTTCCATTGTGGAGGAGGCCCGAGCCCAATAGTGGGACGTAGGGCTGCGATGATGAAGGGATATAATATGTATAACATCTATGCAAGAGAAGGAAAATTCGAAACAAAACCCTATGCCCATATGTCCATTGATCTACTATAACACGCTGGTCAGACGTGTAGGGTTTTATGTCAAGTATGCCTTCTCTCACATAAATATTATGTACATATAATATATACCCCTTAGTCGTCTTTTATGACACCCACGGGCAAAATACGGGGTAGTAAATTGTATTCTTACTCCGTCTGCTGAGATAACGATTAAATGGATCTGGAGCATAATTTAAGTCAGCGATGATTCAGAATCGTCAAAATCGTAGCCTAAATACCGGTACAAAACATTGCATTCTCCTTTGAATAATAAAAGTGAAAGTATTGTTATACTAGTAACGAATTTCACGCGAACATCTTTCAGACAATTAGAAACATAAAAAATATGAGCGATTCTTTTAAAACGTAATAATTTTTCAAAAACTTATCGATTCAGTGTTATAAGTAGGCTTCAAAATTACTTGTGAGGTCTCAACTTTGAAGCCTGGATTGCATAAAATTATTGGGTGTTTCTACAGAGATTTGCAATATAAAATGCGGAATTGAAAACTGAATCTGATTCTATGATGTTACATTTAATTTCTTAGCCGCCTTTTACGACACCCACGAGCTAAACAGGGAAGAATATTATGGAAACCCAAATACATTCCTCTAAACAAGAATATACTTCAATTGTTACTTGTTTATAAGAATATTAGCAACCCGCCCTCGCTTCGCTTCGATTTCAGTTGCCTTATTCGCGTAGTTCCCGTTCTCGTGGGAATACCGAGATAAAATATAGCCTATGTTATTCCTTGATATTATAGCTTTCCATTGGTGAAAGAATTTTTGAAATCAGGTCGGTGGTTTAAGTGTAAAAGCGTAACAAACAAACTTACTTTCGCATTTATAATATTAGTAAGGATATTTAGGTTTCTGTCGTATAAAATGTAAAACGGCGAAATTTGACATAATATATAAAAAATATTCAAATGTAAAATTACGATTTGACTTATTCAAAGGCACCACCCACAATCGCAGTAGTGGAAACGTAATTAAAGTTCCTGGGTACTGCAATTCGGAGTAGATATCTAATCTACTCCGAATTGCAGTTCTGCAGTAAACCTCCGTCATACCTTCGAGGTTTATACTTAGATAAATTATATAAACCTGTGTGGAGACGGGATAATAATACAATTGTCACCACCCCTTTACTTGCCCGTGGGAGTTGTAAGAACCGGCTAGGGTTCCCCTCAAATAGGAAGTATTCCGTCGGGCCGACCACTGATGACAAGTAACCCTGCTCCGGTGATCGGCCCAACGACAAAGGCGACGTGGCGTTCGGGTGGGTTGCGGATGTGCGTGCTTACGCCCCTCTGTCGCCCCGGACGGTGGTGCGAGGAGAGCACCGACCGCAGCCCACCCAAAAAAAAAAAGAAAAAAGGGTTCACGAGGACAGCGAGCAGTAGCTCTCTCATAGGAAATGTTTAACATCTGCCAAGCGTGGCAATCACTTCATTACCACCAAATATGACGAACGAAAAAGAAATGGCCTCCATTAGGCTAAATGATGATGACGATGAAATTACCCAAACAACTGTTTATAAAATAATAGTGTTTATGAAACTGCTTGACCTTATTGACGTACACATAATTACAATTGTTGGTTTAAATTTTAAAATTATTCATACATGTGTATATATTAAATTTGATCTCGTAAAAAAACTTCTTTTAATGTATTATACATTAAATGTATGAAATTTTACGTTATACTTTTATTTTACCTTCAACATTAACACAAACTATGTACGTCCCGGAATACATAAATCCGCAGAAGAACGGGTGTAACCGACATAGCACGAAGAATTAGCACGCTGAAGTGGCAATGGGCAGGCCACATCGCTCGACGAACCGACAACCGCTGGGGAAGAAAGGTTCTCGAGTGGCGACCACGCATCGGACGACGCAGTGTAGGACGCCCCCCCACTAGGTGGACCGACGACCTAGTGAAAGTTGCTGGGCGTCGTTGGATGCAGGCGGCACAGGACCGCATATTGTGGCGCAATATGAGGGAGGCCTACGTCCAGCAGTGGACGGCAATAGGCTGAAATGATGATGATGAATTAATGTACGTCCCATTCACAGAAAAATTAATAAGTATTAATATTTCTGTGGTCCCATTACTGAACTAGAGTCTTCTCCACTATTTCTTTTTAAAACGCTTTTTTTACAATAAAAAATATTTTTTTCTTATATAAACTATTCTTAATTCAAATTTTTAAAAATTTATTTCCTATTTTTTAGTTGAATTTTCTTTAAAAGTGTATTTTTTTAGTTTTTTGAACTATTATTTATTTTTCATTTTTTAGTTGAATTTTCGCTAATCCTGATTATCCTAGTAAGGATAACGGGTCAAACTGTATAAAATATTGAATTGTCATCGGTCCTTAATAAGTATGCCAAATTTCGAGTTAATCCGACGTTTTGAAGGGAGTCAAAATCTTGTTCAAAGATTCCGTTACATACATACATACGTCTGAAGCTAAAAAAACACCCTGCACTAACGAAATAATCCTTGTATTACAAATATACACGGACACAAATAACACCCAGACTTAAAATAATAATATGTGGATCGCACAGTATTCCCCTTTTTTTTTGGGGTGGACTTTGGTCAACGCATCCGCCGCCCGGCTCCGTCTGGGGGCGACAGAGGGGCGGCGCGCGGCCCCATAACCCACCGTAGCACGTCGACTTCGTCGTTGGGCCAACCACCGGTTCCTTGTCCTCCGTGGTCGGTCCGGCGGCATACCCTGCGGGGTACCCTCTCCTCACGACGTCCAGGACGCTGGGCGCCATCGCGCGGTCAGCCTCTTTGCGGGTGACGGACTAATCCCCGGTTCGATTACCCGCGGCCTCGGCTAACAAAGTGTTGCCCTGCTTGGGATTCGAACCCACGATCTTAAACACTATGCCGCGTCTGTGTAGTTTATAGAAGAGATATTAGCATAATTTCTCTCCCTTCGTGAGCTGTGCTGTGATTCATTTACATCTTTATATATATAAAACGTCTGTTCGTAATTGAACTCCTTCTAAACTGCTGGATCGATTTTGATGATTTTTATATTTTGATCTCGATCTTTAACTATTTCTTTTTATATTTGAAGATAACAACGTCTGTTGGATCAGTTAGTATTATATAACATCTGTATAAGTAAAACTCAAAACAGAACCTAATACTAACACATGTGACCATCGTGGTATAGTAGGTCAAATTCCCTCTTATTGTGAGGGAGGCTCGAGCGCATCAGTGGGACCTGTACGAGCTGAGGAATGAATGATAAAACATTTTATAACCTTGTGGTGACTGAGTAAGAATATAATCTTATGATCACCAACAACCCCTTCATTTCCGGTGGCGATATCCAAGGGCTAATAATAATAATATTTATCGAAAAAATAATTCACATAGTTTCTTCCAACTTTGAAAGTCGCCATATGAATTTTTACTATTAAGTTTTTATTATTAATTTGTTTCCATGCGTTCGTGTCGTGACGGTGTAAAAATACAATTCACCATTCCGTCTCTTGCCCGTGGATGTCGTAAAAGACGACTAAGGGATATATAGCGCAGATAACAAATATGCAAGAGAAGGAAAACTTGATATAAAACCCGCACACGTTTAATCAGCGTGCTATAGTAGGTAAATTTTCTCCAATTGTGGAGGAGGTCCGAGCCCAATAGTGGGACTTATGTGTATATACCAAGCCGGTGCGACTTACTAGTATAAGTACATATAATTACTCGTAGTACATAATGTCAACCGGTAATTTTATTGCCATTTAAAATTCAACCTTATTACAAACAACAATTTATTTCTAAGCATTTGAATTCCAACTCTATTAATATAATGCAATAGCGTTTACTTTATAAAATACGACCGTAGTGATGCCTACACGCTCCAATAACGGCATACTTCAAAACTTTCATGAAAAGTGAATGTTTTTTAACAGCATGGCTATCAAATTCCTTAAATGACCGTGAAGTCTTTAATTTCCTATGCCTCAAACATTGTACAGTCTATTCGCTCAAGGTTTATTGGTAGGATATCCACTGGGAAGGTTACAAAAGGCAATATACCGGTAATCCGCTATAAGCGATAATCCCAAAAGAACGCGGCTCATTGACCTTGCAGTCCCTCAGCAGTTTCTACGACTTCTATGTAAAAGATAAATAGAAAAATAATTAAATAAGAAATGGTATGAAAGTATATCCTTAATGTGACGCTACACAAAAAATGTATGCTTTAAAATAGGTTTTTACGACATACTACAGTTCCTTGTCATCCGTGACCAGCCCGAAGGGATACCCTTTAGGGTATCCTCTCTTTGCAATGTCCCTCCCGGTATATCGGTCGCGCTCGCGCGGTCAGCCTCTCTGCGAGTGACGGACTAATCCCCGATGTCCCCTCCTCGTGCCGCCGTAGAGGAGTTCCCTCCTCCTCCTTCCGTGAGATGACTGCCTTACAGAAGGCGGCGACTGCGTCCCAGTTCCTGACGGTGCTAGCGATGATCGGCAACGTAAGGTCGGCACCGATGATTGCGACGAGGTCACGGTGCTGCTCTGCCCACGCGGCACACACCTCGAGCGTGTACTGCGTGCCTGACGTTAACCCTACTTGGGAATGTAATTATTGATCATATCAGATGGAGCTAGCCCTGTTCTATGTAAAGCGTATGTTGTCTTTTACTACATAATCATCACAACTCATACATACCCCACTGTTAGGAGCGAGCCTTCCTCCACAATAGGAGGGAAATGGACCTATGGAAATAGAGTTTTATTTCGAGTCGATTCTTCTCTTGCATAGATGTTATATGCATATCATATCCCTCAATCGCCTTTTGAGAGATCATGTTAAAAGTTTGCGTTACCGTGGAGAAGGTCCCTAGCCGAGGCCGCGGGTGACGTGACCAGGGAATTAGTCCGTCACTTGCCGAGAGGCCGACCGCGTGAGGAAAGACCGACGTCCTCCCCGAGGGGGTGACGTTGGTCGATGGGAGGGTACCCCAAATAGGGGGTGTATTCCGTCGGGCCGACCGCTGACTTCAAGTCACCCTGCTCCGGTGGTCGGCCCAACGACGAAGGCGACGTGCATCGTGGGTGGGTTGCGGGTGTGCGTGCTTACGCCCTCTGTTGCCCCGGACGAGGAGCGAAGTGCGAGGAGCACCAACCGCAACCCACCCAAAAAAAAAAAAAGAGAATGTATAAAGACTTTGATGAGTGTGCGTGAAGCAATCGAAGTATGTAAGGAGCGTGGCTTGTGGCAATCCGTAGTCACTGTCTACCCCTCTGGGAAGCAGGTGTGAGGCTATGTATGTATGCATGTAGTCGTTTTTTACGAAAACCAAGGGCGTGAAAAGTTGTAGTGAATTGTATTCCTATTCCGTCACCACATGGAGTTAAGCGTCTTTTACGACACCCACGAGCAATGTAAGGGTTGGTAGTATTAATAGCCGCCGCCACACAGCATTAGCTCGTCTTATATAGATGGTAATAAATAAAAATTGTTAGAGCAGAGAAAGGCTTTTAACAGTTTATGACCGCTGTTAAAATAAATTGCATTGCATAAGCGATTGCATAATAAAGTAATACGTATCTCATTGTACGGTCGCTGAACTGCAACAACTGAACCGTAAGTGTGATTGTTAGACGTAGGTGTCCTATACACCTTCTATTGTCACGTTACATTTTATTAAATCAAACGCTCCATTTAAAAATAACGGCTATATGAAAAATAACGACTATTTTCAAAATTTAACCGCTATTTTTAAAATAACAAAAAAAAAATAAGTTATATTAAAATTCATATTTTTTTACGATTTAGAGCAACTATGTAGGGTACACGGGTTGCGAAGCAAAACATAGAAGTCAGTTGCGCGCAGGTGGCCCATAATACCGTACAATAATACCGGAGGACACAGAGGGGACAATGTCATTACGGTTACTTGGTTATACGTTTAAACGTTTTCAGTCCGAGAATTTTGATGTCAAAGATGCACCTCGCTCTGGTCACCCTATCAGTGATAAAACGTAACCCATTTTTATAAAAGGAGAGCATGATCGGCATTTCAGTAGTTACGACGTAGCCCACACTGGAAGTATGCCCCGCCTGGAGGCCTCAGCGCCACGTCCTGTCAACGGAACTGGGAATAACAGACCTATCGCTGCCGACCATCATCTCCAAGATGCTCGGCAGCGACAGCTGTTGGTCGTCAATAGCCTCCTTCTGTGAGACTGTCATGACAAGGAAAGAGGCCGCGGAGCGGGCACGCGAGGCGCTTGCGTCCGCTGACTCGCTCCGCCGGCGACGACCAGGGAGGAGGAGACGCCGCTATGCGCTCCTCCACCCACCGCTCTGAATGATGACAGGACGTGGCCACACGGCCAAGCGTTGGGGTGTCGGGGATAGAATGTTGTCAGACGATCTCTCCGGCACCTCGTAAAAGCGCGGAAGGGGCCGCTGTGGTTTTAGTGGGTATTTCGGTCACTTCTGTGGCCGGCGAGTCCCACACACACTCCCCTGTCTGTAACCGGCGGGGGATAGTGCGTAAATGCATTTCCACAGCGTGAAAAAAAAAAAAAAGGTACGACGTAGCCGAAGATCTGGGAATAGGCATGATGACTAAGATTGAAAAACTGTTTTATAATATTCTTAAATAACTACTATTATCAAAAAATATATTATTTTTGCAATAAGTACGGTTTCTTTAGAAATAAATGCTATTTTAATTAAATACATTTAAATTAGCGCCAAAACGGTGCCTAGTGTCATGGCGTCTGCTTGTGACGTCACGTCTATTCACTTGAGTTGTAAACGTAAGGGAGTTAAAGCAAAAAATCTGATATATTTTATTTAGACATGAATTCGAAAGTCTATAAGTGGTGTGCGGTTCCTCAATGTGTTAATACATCAATAAAAACCCCTAACAAACTGTTTGTTTATGTGCCACACAATAAAACAATCTATACCAATAAATAAAATTGGAGTGTCTGTTTGTAATGTCAAAATAATAGGCTTTTTTCATGCTCACATGGTTATTTGCACGACACCTATGCCTAAAATACAGATTAAAAAAAATTTTGTCTGTCTGTCTGTTTGTTCCCGGAAATCTTCAAAACGCCTAGACCGATTTCAAAAACTCTTTCACCAATGGAAAGCTCAGTATCAGGGCGTAAACTAGGTTATATTTTATCCCGGTATTCCCACGGGAACGGGAACTACGCGGGTAAAATGACTAAAACCGAAGCGAAGCGAGGGCGGGTTGCTAGTAAGATATAAGTGGTTTAATCTTGCACAGCGAGATCAAAAAGCCATAAATTTATATAAATAAATATAAAAAAATAAATAGGAAACTATTTATTTCTGTGAAGATCATTTTGACGTAAGTAATTACTTTATATCGTATATTTTATTTGGTATGTCACTTTATTTAACTGCAGTTTAATATCAAGTTTACAAAAGCATTATTTAAATAACATAACCTCTAACATCTCAAGCGGTATTATTTTTAAATAGATTTTAAATTAGATCTTAGAAGATTATTAATCAATATTTTACTTGCATCGTAGTTTTGACATTTCTAAATTCTGCTGAACAGAAGTTTTTGTTTGATGCTAGGTACTCTCTCCCAGCATTAACAAATCAACTCTAGGCAAATAAGAGCTGTTTGCCTTGATGAATCCTTCTTTCATGACTTACATTTTTAGTAAGAACACAAAAGTAAGCAAGAGATCGATAAAAACACGAAACACTCTTTAAATGCAAGTTAAAACAATTAATAAGTGTAACGATCGTAGAATTTCGTACAGAATTTGCGATGGTAATGACAGATGTACATAGGAGTGACGTAACTAAATTTGATTGGTGTTTAGCTGAGCATGGCGGACTTGTGTATTTTGCAGTTTTATTTTATTAAATAAATTAATAATCTCATCTTATAAAAGAAAATAAATATTTATTTCAAGATATAGTCTTTGTGTTACAGTAGATAAACACATTATTTTAGTGATTTTTGGTTACTGTCATCATGCCTATTGACCACAAAATAGTTCTGACGCATTTGAAAAAAGCTGGGTATACAAAATAGCTCAATCTTTAGATGCCATGCGATCTCACTGACAGAAACCTAATGAACCGTGTACTCATTTGCAATTATTTATTGAAACCGTACCGTTTTTAAAGAGAAAAGTGGTGATGAAAAGTGGATTACCTATACGGTAAGAACGCGTGAACATGTTAAAGGTCACTCAGGCTTCAGACTACGGCTAAACCAGTCTTGCCAACTTAGGGGTTTTCCCCCCAAATTTGGGGGGGTAGTAAATAAGTGGAATGGGGTTTTTTTAGGGGCATTTAGAGGGATTTTTTGGATAAAAAAAATAAAAATACCAACGTAGCGACATCTAGTATCCATCAGCACGATATCAGGCTTATTCGCAAGAATAGTCCTGTTCGTGGTGATAGACCGGTCCCAGCAGAGCTTGGAGCTTACCTAATTATTATTATTATTGTTTATTAAGTAACTATGTTTCATAAATGTCACATATATGAGGCATATTTCTTTTTTGGCGGATATATATTTATTTTCAGTACGGGTACTAATTGATTATTTATTCTTATTTTAATGAAATAATTTTTAGGGGGATTTTCATGTAATTGTGATAATTTTAGAGATTTTTAACTATGATTTAGGGATAAATATTTTAGGGAGTTGGTAACACTGGGCTAAACCCAGGCTAAGTCGCAATAAGATGATATTATGTGTATGGTGGAATTGGAAGAATATTGTTCATTAGTGTTATTAGCACTATTATTATTAGTGTTATTATTGGTTTTCGGAGAGGGCGTTCGACGATCGCGGCCCTGCTGCGCCTGAAGGCTGTGGTAGCGGAGGCCGTCACCGGCGGAGGAGTCCTGTTGGCGGTGTCCCTGGACATCGCCAACGCCTTCAACAGTCTGCCATTCAGCTACATCAGGGAGGGGCTGAGGTATCACGGGGTGCCCGTGTACCTCAGGCGGCTGGTGGCAGACTACTTGGAGGGGCGCAGCGTCCTCTACGTTGACCGAGTAGGGGACGTTGTGCGAACGCCTATGACGTGCGGTGTCCCACAGGGGTCGGTTCTGGGTCCGACCCTGTGGAACATCGGCTACGACTGGGCGTTGAGAGGAAGCCTCCCACCCGGGCTGGGTGTAATTTGCTACGCCGACGATACACTCGTCACAGCCCGGGGTGGGACGCTAGAGGAGGCGGCACGCCTGGCAACTCTCGGCACCGAGGAGATTGTCAGGCGGATCGAAGCGCTGGGGTTAAGGGTAGCCCTGGAAAAGACGGAGGCCCTTTTGTTCCATGGCCTCCGTACCGCCGGGCCTCCCGCCGGCGCTTCGATCACCGTGAAGTCGGTCACCATCAGCATCCAGGCCCACATGAAGTACTTGGGCCTGGTGCTCGACGGGCATTTTTGGTTCCGGGAGCATCTCCACCGACTTGTTCCCCGGCTTGTCGGCGCGGCGTCCGCCCTTTCGCGGCTGATGCCGAATGTGGGCGGACCCAGCGCTACGTGCCGACAGCTGTAGGCGGGGGTGATCCGGTCGATGGCTCTGTACGGCGCACCGGTGTGGGCGGGGTCCCTGACCGTGCGGCTGAGGGCCCTCTTGAGGCGACCACAGAGGGTAATGGCGGTCAGGGCCATACGCGGTTACCACACCATGTCGACGGAGGCAGCGTGCCTCTTGGCCGGAACTCCCCCGTGGGACCTGGAGGCGGAGATGCTCGCCGACATTTATCGGCGGGTGTCGGAGACGCGCGCCCGCGGCGGTATGGTCTCCCTGCAGGAGATCACCGCCTGGCGGGTCGACGCCCGCCGTGGAGTCATTGCCCGTTGGGCAGTCCGGCTGGAGAGTCCTCGGTACGGTGTCAGGACCGTCGAGGCCTTCCGGCCGGTGCTGATGGAATGGTTGGAGCGGACGCACGGGGTGCTTTCCTTCCGACTGGTGCAGGTGCTGACGGGGCACGGATGCTTCGCAAAGTACCTGCACAAGATTGTCAGGAGGGAGAGCACACCGTCCTGCCACCACTGCAGTTGTGACGAGGACACGGCGCAGCACACGCTCGAGGAGTGTGCTGCGTGGGAGGGAGAGCGCCGTGAACTCGTCGCGATTATCGGTGCCGACCTGGCGCTGCCGACCATCGCCAGGGAGATGCTCGTCAGCGTCAGGAACTGGGACGCGGTCGCCGCCTTCTGTGAGGCCGTTATCTCACGGAAGGAGGCGGCGGATCGTGTGCGAGTAGAGCTCCTATTCGGCGACACGTTCCGCCGCCGGCGACTCGGGCGGCGCAGGCGCGAGTATCTGCGCCTAATGCCGCCCTAGCCGAGGCCGCGGGTGATTGGACCGGGGAATTGTCCGTCACCCGCAGTGTGGCTAACCGCGCGATGGCGATCGACGTCCCAGGATGTCGAGAGGTGAGGGTACCTGAAAGGGTATTCCGTCGGGCCGACCACTGACGACAAGTCACATCTGCTCCGGTGGTCGGCCCAACAACGAGGTGACGTGGGTACGGGTGGGTTATGGGCCCGCGCGCCGTCCTTTCATCGCCCCGGACGGACTGGACCGCGCGTGCGCTTACCATAGCCCACCCATAAAAAAAAAAAAAAAAAAAAGCACGCTGAAGTGGCAATGGGCAGGCCATATCGCTCGACGAACCGTCAACCGCTGGGGAAGAAAGGTTCTAGAGTGGCGACCACGTATCGGACGACACAGTGTAGAAGACAGCAAGAGAAGACTGCCAAAGCTATTTGTCGCGTGTTTTTGATCAAAGTCCCAAAATTTCTACAGCAACGGGATCATGTCACCTACAAGTCAGACAGTCATTGAATAAAATCGTCATCATCATTTCAGCCTATCGCCGTCCACTGCTAGACGTAGGCATCATCATCCCTCATGTTACGCCACAAAGTGAGGTCAAGTGCCACCTGCATCCAACGACGCCCAGTAACTTTCACCAGGTCTTCGGTCCACTTAGTGGGAGGCGATCTAAACCGCATCGTCCGATACGTGGTCGCCAATCGAGAACCTTTCATCCCCAGCGGTTATCAGTTCGTCGAGCGATGTGGTCAAATCGCACATAAATACTATAGTTATTTAAACTATGAAAAAAAAATGTTTTGAATTTTTATATGCGACTTAATGCGATGAAACTTATTCCCCGACCTTATATTGTAATCTTAATCCGCCTTCATAACTCAAACGATACCATACATATAAAAATGTCCAATATATAAGTATATATCTCTCAATAATTTCCTCGAATAACATAATACATTGTTTACGCAATAGTTCTCTACTCTCAAGTGTCAATATACGTATGATGTTACAAAATGAATCATAAACACAGTTCTAACGTCATCACTGCCAATAGAACGCAGTTAATCTATATCAGAAGCTGAATAATTTATTTTTGAACGCATTAATCTCGGTAATACGGCTTCCGTTGTCCTTGTGATGACGGAGTAAGAATTCGATTTTGACTCCCCTATTTTACTGGTTGATGTCGTAAAAGTCTTTTTCAAATAAATGACAACACGAATAGGCGTAAAGTTACACACAAAAATCTACAAATGCCAGTGCCTCGACTTGAGACATTTCGTAAAAGTTGTGTGTATATGGCTCCACTTATTTTTAATTCCATACCTCAGCAAATAGCAACGCTGACATATAATAGGTTTGGCCCTGCCTTGCGGCATTGGTTAATTGAAAAAAGCTTTTATTCTGTTGACGACTTTTTGAGTGAATATTGCCGTAATTCATATTATTTAAGAAACGCATTGTGAGTGTACTACTTACTATATAGGTATCTAAATATGTTGTAGTTAGAGTGGCACGAAAACTATAAATATGACATCATACACTAATTTCTAAATATGACATTATAACTAATATTACAAATATGACATTATTAATTTTGGATTTTAAATATGTAATATAATTGATAAATGTTGAGTTCTCGCGACATATTTGTTAAATATTTGCATGCTATTAGAATATGGCATAATGTGTCTTATGCTTCCTTGTAATAATTATGAAACATCTCTGTACTTACCACATTATATGCAAATAAATAAATAAATAAATAAAAAAAAAAAAAAAACAGGCGACTAAGGGATATAATATAACATCTACGCAAGAGAAGGTAAATTCGAAACAAAACCCTATACCAACCTGTCTGACCAGCATGGTATAGTAAGGTTAATTTGTCTTCTATCGTAGAGGAGGCTCGAGCCCAGCAGTAGGACGCAAATAAGTTGAAATTCGTGTGGTGACGAAGTAAGAATACAATACATCACCAACCAATTACCAATCTTAGAAAAACAAATTGTGCATCCCACATAATATATTCCTGCATGTCAACAAACCCACGCTTAACAAGATACACTTTACAACCACTCCACCATATATGAAATTGAATATAAATCAACTTTTGAACGTTAACTATGTAATGCGCCTACTAGCGTTGAAAACATTAACCTCCGACGCTAAGAAAATAAGTTTTAATTGTTTTTTGTCTTTTTTATAATTACATCAACTGTTAACGTAATCTTTATAATATAAACAATTAGGGCTTTCACAAAATTCCTCTAAAATTAAATTTTATAAGAGTCTTATTAAAATAAGTACTTATTAAGGGGCCGTCCATTAATTATGTGATCTTTTTTTAAGCATCTTTTAACCCCCCCACTCCCTTGGTGATACGTGGTGAGATTTAAAACTACAACAACACACAACATCACGTGTATTTTTAGTAGGTACCTACAAAGAATCTTAAAATTTTTAGAGTATTATCTTTAAATACAGGTACGAAGTATAATCTTATTTTATGCTAAAACTGAGGACCATGATAAAACTGTCTAGAGATCATGTCCATCGGTATAAAAATCACGCGTTTGACGAAAAAAAAAATAAATACACGTGATATCTTACTACAGCCTTGTGATATCTCGTGATCTTTGTCAAACACCTCCCCCCTCCCCTTTCAAGCCTCACGTGATTAATGGATGGGCCCCTAAGAGATTTATAAGTCAGTGTGGTGACGGATAAGAATACAGTTCACCACTCCCTATCTTGACCGTGGATGCCGTTGAAGACGACTAAGGGATATATGGACATAACATCTGTGCAAGAGATAAAAACTCGAAATAGAACCCTATACTAACATCTCTGACCAGCATTTTATAGTAAGTGAATTTTCCTCTTATTGGGGAGGAAGCTCGAGCCCAGCTATGGGACGTGTATGAGGGGAGACGACAAAATAAAATCCTATACCATCCAGTCCAACCGGTGTGGTTTAGTAGGTCAATTACTCTCCCACTCTGATCCGTGAATTTGATGACGATGATTCTACATTCTTATCATCGTGAAATTCCTACTTGATATGATATTTGGTATACCATACAAATGTCGTCACCATCACCATTTCGGCTCATGCACGTCCCACTGTTGGGTTCGAGCCTTCTCCACAATAGAAGAGAGATTGATTTACTATACAACGCTATTCAGGCGTGTTGATACAGGGTTTCATTTCAAGTTTGCCTTCTCTTGCTTAGACATTAAATGAATATTTAATCCCTTAGACGTCTTTTACGACACCCACAGGTAAGAGAGGGGATGGTGAACTGTATTCTTAACTCCGTCACCACATGGAAACACAAGAGTTACAGTGATGGGAATGTGTGGCAAGGTTAAACCCAAAAAAAACCCTAGTATTCTGTTTCGCTCGCTAAGTTGATGACGATGTTTCTAACCTTGCATTCTTCATCATCATTTCAGCTCATATACGTCCCACTGTTGGGCTCGTGCCTCCTCCACAGTAGGAAGGAAATTGACCTTATACCATGCTGGTCGAACAGGTTGGTATAGGGTTTTCTACTCGACATATTCAATATTCCATGCAAATGTATAATGCTTTATTTTCAATCACAACGTAATAAATTAAGAATTCAATGCATAATAATTCTTTATAAATATTCAACATTGAACAAAAACTATTTTACGATTTTAGACGTTATTATGTAACCAGGTACCTACGTGCTAAATAGGTTTTATTAATCAACAATTGTATTCCTTGAAAACCGTACATAAGATGGAAAAATATTTTTTCTTAAATTGAAAAAAAAATCGTTTCTTTTAAATTGCATAGCTTTTTTACAGACTTTACCTGATGATTTCTGATGTTTGTGCGAGCATTACACATTGTAAATAAAGTTATTTTACGAATTTTTACTAAGACATCTCATCTTAGTCCGCCCGTGACCATGAACACTGTAAAAGTGTTCGAAACGTCGGGCAATCAAAAATCAAGTACAAACTCAAATAAAATCCGTAAAATAGTTCTATTTACAAACGTATGCCTATATTTTTATAGTGCCAATTTGGCCAAAAACGATTGTTTGCACTGTTTTCTTCAAAAATTATCAGTTTCATCACATGTTTAGTTTCTTCATATCAGTTATTATACATAAATAAGCCAAATCCGAGCCTGCAACAGTGCTATAGCCACACTGTTAATGCTATCTTTTGGGAATTTTGGTGGCAATGAAAACTTTTTCATTCTAACAGTTTTTATAACATAAAGCATCATTTGATATCCCTTGTGGTGACGGTACTTCATATATTCTTACTAGAGTACAATTCCCCACCCCCTTTATTACCCATGGATGTTGTAAAAGACAACTAAGGGATTAAAATATGTATACAAAATCTATGCAAGAGAAGGCAAATTCAATATAAAAAATCGGCCAAGTGCGAGTCGGAGTCGCGCACGAAGGGTTCCGTACCATTGACTATGTAAAAAATGGCGATTTTTGTATAGGAGCCCTGCCCTACCTTTAATCTTTATTTTATATTAATTCTATTATTAAAGTAAAGATACAACTGAGTATTTTGTGAATATGTCCAGTGCCTATCTGTTGCCATTATCGACATTGAGCAAAAAGGGGCAAAAAGATCGCGTTTGTATTTATTATATTTTTATTATTTATTTTATTTTTAGTATTTGTTGTTAGAGCAGCAACAGAAATACATAATTTCTAAAAATTTTAACTGTCTAGCTATAGCAGTTCTTGAGATACAGTCTAGTGACAGACAGATGGATGGACAGACAGTGAAGTCTTAGTAATAGGGTCCCGTTTTTACCCTTTGGGTACGGGGCCCTAAAAAGGATGATGTTGGACCAGAGTGGTATAGTAGGTCAATCCCACCTATTGTGGAGGAGGCACGAGCCCAACAGTGCAATGTATATGCGCTGAAATGAATGAAATATTGATGATCATTTGATAATATGAAAATCTATACCATCATCATCATCATCATCATCTTGCTCTTATCCCAATTACTTGGGGTCGACGCAATATGTCATCTGTTTTGACATATTGCAAAAAGTTTCGGCAATGACTTTTATGACCGGCCGCCTGCCTGACGTCAACCCACCTTGGGAATGTAATCGTTGACCCAAATGGTACCAAATGGAGTTGGTCCGGGTCAATCTAGGGCTCTTAGTCGTCTTTTACGACACCCACGAGCAAAGCAAGGGTTGGTAGTATTCGAATATGAAAATCTATATCAATAAATAAAATTGGAGTGTCTGTTTGTAATGTCAAAATAATAGGCTTTTTTCATGCTCACGCGGTTATTTGCACGACACCTATGTCTAAAATACAGAATAAAAATTTTTTGTCTGTCTGTCTGTTTGTTCCGGGTAATCTTCAAAACAGCTGGACCGATTTCAAAAATTCTTTCACCAATGGAAAGCTATAATATCAGGGAGTAAACTAGGCTATATTTCATCTCGGTATTCCCACGGGAACGGGAACTACGCAGGAAAGACGACTGAAACCGAAGCAAAGCGAGGGCAGGTTGCTAAAACAATATAATTGTCTATTCATAAATAAACAATAACCCACTTGACTGAATACCAGAGACAATGATTGTTCCAAGTACATCTGTACAACAACAGGTCTTTTCAGTTCATTGAACATTAACCTGTATTATACACCTGTTGCAATTTGGATGAATAATGTGTACCCTTTGAAAGATGTGAACTAAATTGACAATGTAACAAGGTTCATCCATTTCACATGGAAACATCGCACTGAACTATATGCATCAAGATGACACATCCTTTATGATTATCCAAGTAGTGATGGAGTAAGAATACAATTCACCACTCCGTTCTTTTTTTGATAAAATTTAAGAAAAGTATTTATTTTACATTTATATCCTTCTATTTAAATATCTTATTTTCCGAATGGTGACGGATTAAGAATATAATTCACCACTCCCTATCTTGTCCGTGGATGTCGTAAAGACGACTGAGGGATATAATATGCATATAACATCTATGCAACCTACTACCAACCCTTACTTTGCTCGTGGGTGTCGTAAAAGACGACTAAGAGTTCTAGGTTGACCCAGACCAACACCATCTGGTACCATTTGGCTCAACGATTACATTCCCAAGGAGAGTTGACGTCAGGCGGGCGGCCGGTCATAAAAGTCATTGCCGAAACTTTTTGCAATATGTCAAAATAGATGACATATTGCGTCGACCCCAAGTAATTGGGATAAGAGCAGGATGATGATGATGATGATGATGATAACATCTATGCAAGAGATGGAAAACTCGAAACAATACCCTATACTAACCCGTCTATCATGATATAGTAAGGTCAATGTCCCTCTTATTGTGTAGGATTTGCAATGAACTAACTGCTACGGTGTTTCTTTGAACACTGCAAAATGTCCTTCTTTTGCCGATATTTAATAAGAGTATTTACTTCACAATATGCAGCTGGTAGGTTGTAGCCCTGATAGTGCTCAGGTTGATGAGCAACAGTAACTATCAGGTGTACTGCTTGCTTATTTAGCACAATGGGCAATAAAAGAACTAGACAACACAAATTAATAGTGTTATTAAAACCGAAATATGTAATGATACTTATTTTTGGATATGCAGTATCATAGGCAAAAGGTTAACTTGAATTACCTATTAAACATGTGACAATAACTTTAAGAGTAAAGAATTCAGATACGGTATGTTTTAAAGTCATCTTTATTGATAGGAAGAGTTTTAAGGTTTGGATGTAATTAAAGATTATCTCTGAACTACCAATATCTTTACAACTTGGCTCACAGACATCCCCACTGCTGGGATCTAGCCTTCTCCATAATAGGAGGGATTTTGATCTACTATAGCACACATGTCAAACAGGTTGGTATAGGGTTTTATTTCAAGTCTTCCTTCTGTTGCATTTGCATATTACATCCCTCACTCGTCTTTTACATTCATAGGAAAGATAGGGAGAGACGAATTGTATTCTTACTTAGTCACCATGTGGATATACTTCTAATTTATTAAAATTCAAAACAATTACATATTTCATAATCACATCTATGTAATAAGTAATTCATTATATTTGTGTTTCTTTCTATCCATTTTAAATCTTTCATTCAAAACTATCTATTGTTCATGATCCTTACTAATATTATAAATGCGAAACTATGTTTGTTACCCTTTCACGCTTAAAGCACCGAACCAATTTCAAAAATTCTTTCACTTCTTCTAATAGCCATTTATTATGCATGAAACCTAATAACTGCGAAGATGGCATAATGGTTGTGATGCCAATCTACCATGCCAGTGTCACTTCAGATACAGAGTAACACTTTGTTTGATCCACATTTTAATTTTGTGGGTATAATTTGCGTTTATAAAGTCCTTTGCAATATAAGGATTATTTCCTTAGTGCAGGGAGACTTTAAAAATAAATAAAATTAAAAATATTTTATATTTTTTTTAATATATTAATCTTTCAAGAAATATGAAGAATTGTAATATACCCACAGTTTTTTTTAATGACAATGTAGTTTGAAAAATCCCACATAAGTGAGTAAATTACTGTTGATGATATTTATTGCTAGAATAAAACTTAAGAACAATTTCTGATGGATTATTTTGTGTTTATTTTCTCACAAATACTAGGCAAGAGTATCAAGCTTATACTATAAAAAGTTATAAAAACTATTTTAACAAGAGGAAGGTAAATCTGGTATAAAATGGAGTTTTATAAATGTATATCTGTAGAAACCGCTCAAAAATTAAAAGGAAAGGCCAATAATGTTACGAATGCAATTAGAAAAATCTTAGCAAATGATACTTAGATATAATGCTATCAGGTCATGGACATAAGATTTGAATTGCCGCCAAAATAATATATCAAACGAATCAAAATAATTTTGGCACTACTACAAAAAAACAATTAGCTGAAAATCAATTGTAAAATAAAAAAATACTTACGCGAAACCTGCTTATGATAACACCCATTTCTTCGTCTTTATTATTTCAAATTATAGTCGTATTTACTGTAGATTGATTGAAACACTTAACACAGCCTTGTTTTAGCGTTTATAGCAACTATAAATAAGTTTGGCATAACCAGAGGATAGTTTTGATGACGATTATGTTATAACCTATAACGCCGATTTAAGACCATTGCAAAACTATAAAATATATTTATTCGCCAGTGTTTTAGATCAACAAATCACTTAGCAACCAAATATTTTCGATTCATTAATATTCACAAAATTCTGCATCAGAACTTAGGTAGGAACAAATAAAATTACGAAAAAACATTTACTTTCGTTTCAATATTCAACCACAGATAAAATAATTTACATAGCATACTAAAATGTTTAAACAGGTTGCCGATAAAATGAAAGTTTATGATATTATTCTAATACGATCATATTTTTTTTGTATTTAAACATCTAAATAAAAACAGCAGTATATTAATTATGGATTATCTTTTATGACAAAATAAACGCATTCCTCTAATCACGGAGTTATATACAGGAGTCCGAACGTAAAATTAAAAGAATGGTCTCAATTTAGGGGACAGAACTTTTTGCCGGTAGAGCGCGCCACATCTCACGATTACTGAAACATATGTTCAGCATATTTTACCGTGATATTTTAAATCCGAAGATTTCATTCAAATTGGAAAGTATTCAGGTGATTTAATATCATTTATTGAATAACATTTACTTTTATCACCTAAAACAACACTACACAACAATCTAAAATAACATAACCTAAAATCTTAATTATTATTTCCAGAACTAAATAATACCAGGCGCATTTTAAAGAGAGGAATGGTGCGTTCAGTATTTCCATGGACTAAAATTGAAGATCTAAAGTCTAAACAAAGGCGAGGACGTTATCAGCGCGTGATTCTAAACGAAAATTGTGTTTTTCATATATTGAAAAGTGTGACGGCTTAGCTCATAGTCTGTGTTACTACAGCTAATTACAATACTTCATCCAAGACAGTATTGGACTTTGGCGTCGGTTGTGTTGAAGAAATTGTGATCCAAGAAAATAGTGTATGTGAAAATGTGCAAAATGATATTGGTACTGTTTGTAAATGTGCAACTCAAAAAATTACCAATTCTACACAATAGAATCCTTTAGGAATTATGATAAAGGTATTGGCTTTTTATACTGGATTTGAATCATATAGCAAATTTATGGTTGTGTTTTAGATTTTGTGCCCTGAAGCCTAGTCAGTAACCTGTAAAAGAAGTTGCCTTTTTTTGGATTTTTGGTCTTCGGTCTGAGCGTTGAAGACCAGTTCTTTTTGACATTAATGAAGTTGAGGAGTAATAAGGAAGACTATGAGCTATGCCATTTTTTTATGCAAGTCCCTGTATTATATCAAATATATTTATTACATGGATTAACTTTTGCATGAAATGTCTTCAATGTTGAATATTTGATAACCTGACAGGGAATTAGTAGATTTCTACATTCCTGAAGAATTTAAAAAAATATTACCCTTCTACTAGAGTCATTGTAGATTGTACAGAAATACCTATACATCGACCTGTTAATTCAGCTACACAAAAAGTTGCATGGATTTTATACAAGAACCATTCTACTGTTAAGTATGAAGTAGGTGATGCTCACCAAGTGGCTTTATATCACATTGTTCTGATGCATATGCTGCAAGTATCAGTGACAGGCAAATTGCAGAAAGATAGACAAAAGAAAATTAACTTTATCAAAAATGTGAAGGAGACAGTATTATGGCTGACCAAGGGTTTAACATACAAGACTCATCTGCTCATAAAGGTGTTGCTGTAAATGTACCTTAATTTTTTAAGGGGAAAAGTCAGTTGCCTGGTATGACCGTTGTAGCAGATCGGGAACTTTCTTCAAAGAGAATACATTGTACGTGTTATAGGTTTAACTAAAACCAATTGTATTTGCACAATCCAGTAAATATTATGTTCCTCTCATGTCAAAAATATATTTTGTATGTGTTATAACATTTAACTTCCATGAAAATATTGTTACATATAACAAATATTGTACAGCAGAACTTCTTCCACTCTCTATTTTTTAACTTTAATAAAGTTTTCATTTACTAATTTTGTATTTTTATTTAAAACATTTTAAGTAAATAAACTCCTTTATCAAAGTAAACTCATTTATTGATAAATAATTTAACAATCACATATGGGTATTGCTTAGCATTTAAATTATTTATAGAAACATTTGAGAAACTTTAACAAACAGATGTAAATATCACTTAATATTAAAATTATTTAAAGATACATTTGGCATACATTTTACTTTAAAAACCACATTATAAGTATTGCTTATTATTAAAATAATAATTATTTGTAATAATCATTTGGGATAGTTTTTACAGAGTACTTTTTCTAGTAATACTGGTCGGAAATAGTCTTCATAAAACATACCTAATTTGTTTTCCATCTCCTTTATAAACGTGTCATTTCAGGGTACATCAATTATGGTTCATTCTACAAATGTGTAAATGAATAAACTAGCATACTTTCTTACGGTAACCATCAACTGGCCTTGTATTCGATAGTAATATGAATGCGTTGTTTAGCACTCTTAGCTTTTGCAGCCAACAAACAATTTTTAACAGTCTCTTGTTGTAAAGCAGGTAAATCAGCAATTTTTTCAGATAAAACTTCCTCTTTTATTTCAGCACATTGATTTTTCACATCTAACAATTGTTGCTTTAAATTTTTATTCTAAAATAAAGTATTCAAAAATTTTGAGAAAATAAATACAAACAATTTGAAATTATTACACCAACGTTAAACGTTGAAGATGAACAACATTAATCGTATTTCGTTATCAACTATACTAATCTTTATACGGAAAACTCCGAAAGCACTAAGTACAGAAAAATATTTTTGATTATTTCAACTACATAAAATTCCTCTGTAGATTTGTAATATATTCCACAAAAAATTAAGTGACAACTTAAAGGAAAGTGGTCCATTGTATCATTTCAAAGTCCAGCGAGAGTTGAATTTTTTATAAGAGATTTTAAACATTTACCAGAAATAAGCAAAGTAAACTACAAGTTGATAAAGTGACTCGGAAAGTTATTTTTTTAATTTAAATGGGTCTCCGAGGTTTGAAAGTCATAAATTGAACGAGGTGTCCACTCCAATTTATATTTGAATTAGGGGACTTACAGGAACAATTATATCTCTTTGAGTATATGTGACCGAAAAGGATTATTTTATATTAATTTTAAAGTTGTAGACTTGACAAGAATATAAAAAAATATCTAATTTTTCAATAACTGTTGTATATATAAGTTTTAAGCCTCAAGCACCTTCATAAATACATTACATGTTTTCAAATTCAGTGTTTGAAAGAGCCTTATCCCATTTGAAATATTAACAAATAATATTTTTTTTATTGCAAGATGTTAATTAGGAATTAAATAAAAACAAAACTTTACCGTGTGAACCACTCGATTGAGCTTCCTGCGTTGTAAAATATAGCAACGTTTAAAATTCATCCAACTAGCTTCATTATTTGTTATTTTCGTCTTATGTTTCTGGATCAAACGTCTCAACTTTCGACAGTTAATACATCTGTACTCCACAACTTTCTTTTTATACCTTTCCTCCGGCAATAATATACCTGTACAAGTGACTGAAAATCTAGAAAAATAAAATATTAAGATTCAATTACATGTTAAAAACGGTATTTGAGATTTTAATTACAAGTAGTGGTAGCATTAGTTATTATAAATTAATTCTTGTTTACTTTTTGTCATCGTATCCAGTTCCACTGCAGAAAAAAATGTTTTCTAAAGATTTTAATAATTGCCAAATACAAGCAATTGATGAGATATTTACATCCATATCAACAATGATGTTAGTTTTTGCATTAATAATCTATAACATAAAAAAAAAAATGCATTATTTAAATAAGTAATTTCAGTCCAATTATTTCCATTGAAGCTTCTTACCATTACTTTTAAATCCATATCAATCTTTACATGACAAACTAATTCCAGTTTTAAGCTTATATATGACAAAAATATAGAGGAATTTTTTATGACTGTCCAACTCCAATTTCTACATAGTGGCTGAGCTTCTAAAATTTCCTTGATTGAATGAAAAGAAAACTCCTGAGTCTCATTTATGACCATCAAATTGTCATTTTCAGTAGCAGTATTTGCACCGTCAGGAAAATCTGTGTTTGCAGAATTAATATTTTCAAACTCAATTACATCATTTATAATTTCATGAACAGTACTTGTCTCAACTGAATTAAGACTACAGTTACCAATTATTGTATGGTTAATTATATCACAACCATTTGGAAGCTCATTAACTGATAACAAGCTATTATTATTGTCATTTCTGTCCAAAGACATTGGTTCAGCATCCGCCTTCAAATGAACTTTCTTATATTTATGCCTGTATATACTACCATCTTTCAAAATCACTTGATCACTTTTAAGCACATCCTCTGGATTAAAATGTAATTCGCAAATAAAACTGGTAGCTTTCAATTTTTGGCCCAGAGCAGAAATCCATTTACTGCGCAATTCTACATCCTTCAAAAAAATTTTTATGTATATATTTCAAAAGATAAATAAAATATTTTTTTTCAACTTTTAGTTAAAAACTACACACATTTATAAATTAATTTTTCATAACACAAATTTTTAACAAATATTATTTTGAGGTTACTCACTTTTGGTGGTTTGAAAAATGACACTTTTCTTACACCTTCATATGCTTTTCGTCCACTAACACAACCTTGAACAGCACAACACCTTCCCATTTCTTTTTATTATTATTTATGTTAAATTAAAATGTTTAAATATATATATTCATGTTTATATATAGGTATATGTAACTATATTTCGTGGGTGCACATGACACACTAGCGCCGCCAAGAGAACTAAGATCTGGTTTCATTTTTGTGACCGAAAATTTTATGGAAAAGCGTATACCGTTCGACCTCCTGTATATAACTCCGTGCCTCTAATATAAAATGAATCATATGTAATCTGTGCTTTTGTGAGAATGACAATTGACAAATATGTGAAGTAGGACTAGAGCTGCAGGATCTGTCGATATTTTAAAACATCGATATATATTCAAAAAGAATGGTTTTAACATCAATGTTATTAACTTCCACCATCGAAAATATTTGACCGTCTTGATTTTTTTTTTGGGCGTGCTATATTTTGTCACACACCTTCCATACTATTCAGAGTGACGAAGGGGCGACGCGTGGTCCCATAACCTACCACTGTGTTTGCTATGGTTTCTGAACAATGTTTAATTTAACACAACGTATTTTACTATAATTCTATTCGATAATCATCCTTTTACTACACGCGCCCGCTCAAATGCTTATACTCTTATATTTCACATTTCTGACACACTAATTTAATATCACCTGATATTCTTCAACGTCTATTATTTGCCCTAGTTTATTGGTAAATAAAAGCTGTTAATTATGGGTAATTAAATTTTAATCGAGGTGAGTGAGAAATTGTTTTCTGAAACTGGATTTGTGATTACACAAGAAAGGAACAGTTTACAAGCCATAAGATCTATATTACTATTTCTAACATTCATTTAAAAAATATAGTGATTGAAAATATCTCAATTTAAGTTTCCATTTTACACATTTTTATTTGTATACGCTATCTGCAATTAACAACTATATAGTTGTTAACTATATAGCTATAACAACTTTAACAGAATTGTTGGGTGAGCGTTGAGGGTTTTCAACCTAAAAACTTTTCGTAATAAAAGACTTCATCATATTTATAAACATTCGTTCATAAACATTCACAACAAAAATATTGATACAATTATTACTTCATGTCATGGTTGTGTAGTCTCTGCGTTACGCTACGGTGTTATATTTTGGGGCAATTCAACGAATTGGCTAGCAGTATTTAAAGCACAGAAACGTTGTATTAGAGCGATTTTTAAATAAAAGCAAAATGACTCCTGTAAGCCTTACTTCATCCGTCGTTAACGAGAAGCTCCTGACCGGATGGCAGGCAAGATGGGATTCGTTAACAAAGAGTCGCCATCTATATCTATTCTTTCCATTTTTTCGTGAACATTTGGAGAGAACTTGGCTAGAAATTGACCACTATGTAGCCCAATTCTTCACAGGCCATGGGAATTTTAGAAGTAAACTATTCTATTTTAAACTATTAGATTCACCATTTTGTCAATGTTCGACCTCAAACTCCGATTTTGAACAAACAGCTCATCACATCCTTTGGGAGTGCATTCTCTGGCGCAAGGAGCGGGACCTCATGTTAGACAATCTACATGTCACGTCCAGGGTAATATACTATTTGGATCTTGTAACAACTCGAGGCAATTTCCGTGCGTTTAGGTGCTTTAGCCATACCTACTATTGTGTACCACTGCGTTTCACGTAGTTATACAAATTCTTATTTACTGGCTTATTAGCCAACTTTGTTTCATGTCATGAGGGAAGTGGAATCTTTCCAACTCCTCCTGTTTTTCTTTTCTAATTAAATTTGTTGCAGGTCCCAGGACAATTAAAAGCGTTTCCCGGGACTTCCTGAGGGTCAAACCTCAGTGTCTTATACGGAGACCATTGTGGATACTGGCTTACAGGAGTTACAGTGGTGGGAATGTGTGATGAGATTAACCCAAAAAAAAGCCGTTCTTCATAAATTATACAGCATATAATATATGACTTTTCCATGCATTTATATTTATAAAAGCGCTGTATTTGTCAAGCCAAATATGAATTTATTTAAGAAAAGACAAATGATTGCGCTGACAAGCTAGCTGTAGTCAAAAGTAGGACGGCTTTGATGAGTAAAAGTATATTCTGTATGGTAATTAATAATTATAATATAATTCCAAAACAGATTAGAGATATTGAAAACATCAACCGCTTCAAAAAATGCGAAATATTTTCAAAAATCATTTAAAGAATCATAACTCTTTAAATGATTTTTGAAGTCAAACTTCTTTGCGCGCGTGAGAGTAAATTTTTTACAGATAAAACGCAATTTAGCGTCACAAAGATGTGCAGCGTTTTTGTCGAAGAAGAGAGAGAGAGAGAGAGCGATTGAGAGAGAGTGAGAAAAGACGAACATAGCACGAAGCACAGCCATGGGGCGAGAGTAGGCAGCAAGTGAGTGAGAAAGATCGAGAGATTTTTTTTTAATACTGGTAAAAAACACATGGAACCAAAGAAGTTTCACTTCTGACATGCGTACTTAGTACTCACGCTATTTTTTTAAATCATATTTTATTATAATTTACAATAATATTATTGATAATTATTAACCCGTTTGACAATTTCATCTTCATTTTTCAGCTTCATTAAATTTTATACACATTATTTTCACATGTCTAATGGACTATATAATTTGCACACCGATGACGGTTAGATTGCATTGCATTGAACTTATTGTATTATTGACTTTATTATCTTTATTGTTAACCCATATTCTGATATTTATTCAAATAAATTATCAATCAATTAAACATCGATACTTTTTATAACTCTGATGATATGGTATCGATATAAGAACTATGAAACATCCATAAGAATGACAAATGGGCAACAGAGTAGAACGGACAGTTCGCAACAGTATATACATGGCTGCATACGATATAGTATTTTAACGACAAAGCCACCTCTACAGGAGCCCAAGTAACCAAATTTATCATTATAATGCTTATCCCAATTACGTGGGATAGTTGCAATATTATTACTATTATTCCTCTATCGCTAGTGTCTGAACGAAATTTCGGATTCGGCCTAATTTCAGCCAAAAAACGGGTTTCGGCATAGTTTCGGTTTCAGCTGATAATACGGTCGAAACCGAAACTAAATTCGTGAGCTTTTGCGCTGCGTTAGGGCATGCACGGTGCACGGTGCACGAGTTGCGAGAGACGATGTGTCATTTTACCGCGCTCATAGTCATCTCACAGTTTTAGTTCTTTCGTTTATATCTGCGCGTCGCAAATTTCTCATTTTTGGTAATCACTTCAAAACAAAATCACTTTATTTTATTTCACTATTTATGTGATGTATTTCATAAATTATCGAAAACATTTTCTGTGTCTGCATTTTTTTAGAAACAAGGCAAACACAAGACGACTGGCTTATCGTCTGTATTTATTATAAATCGAAATTATTTTGTTCTTGTAGCTTAGTTTTGTATGTTTTATTTTATCGAGTCAGGCAAATGCGATGATACTGTAACATCAAATCAGGGTACAAGGTATATTGTTGCAATAAGCAATTGAAGTAACAGGATACCAAAGGAGTCGATCTGATCGACTGGTTATAATAGAAAATATATATTTCAAAAAGTAAGAAAAGGGTAAAGGAAAGGGACCATGAGAATTGCCCAGGGGCCCTGCTAGATTTAATCCGTACTTGAATAGTATTTGTGGCCGCCACCATACAGGATATATAAAACTTAATGCTATTATTTATAAAGAGACACTGGCTGTCACCCAGTACCTCCGTGTACTAAAGCAAGACATCCGTTCATAACACATAAAATGATAGACAAAATCTTTTGAAAACCATTTTTTTATTTAATATTAAACAGAAACGTTTACAACACCATTTAAGTAGATACATTAACACGTTCCCTGCGCCATCATTTTCAAAGAACTTCCAGCTGATGCTTTAGAGACCTAAAAGATCTTGTAACTAACCTACCCTTTGGTGCGTTTGAGACCTAATCAGTCTCCTAAAAATACGGTTTTGAAAATAATTTATATACTACTGTGAAAATAAACTATTAGTTAGCTATAAATTGCATGTATAAAGCAATGATACTTAATCTACAATATATTCGTATTTTGTTAAATGTTCATTAGAATTTGAATAAATCAATGATTTTTGACGTTTGCATAAGCAAGACAAACTTCGCTTTAATAAAAATCAGCTGATCGGCCGATGACCGTTAATGAGTCGTCTTTGTACCTACGTAACCATTGAAAGGTTCGCGCAAATCTAATACCTATTTATACTGTCGAAATTTTACATGCTTACATATATCCTGTCTGTACATACCTACATAATGCATAAAATTTAAGGCATAAACTCTTACACATATTTTTATAATCACTATAACTTTTACGTTATGTTGTTTTTGTGTAATATACATTCTAATTATGATCTATGACCGTTGAACTACAACATACACGAACAGTTGCCCCATAAACTGATACACTCTGTGTATATAACATATGTGCAAGAGAGGTGAAACTAGAAATAAAACCCTATAACAACATGTCTGACCAGCGTGGTATAATAGATCAATTTTCCTCTTACTGGAAGGAAGCTTAAGCCCACCAGTGGCACTTTTATGAGCTGTGACGATGACGACGAATATCATACATTTTACAAGTATTAAAACCATAAAATTTTAAATCAGTTTTATATGTTCGTGAATAAATAGTATATTAAGAGCTACATGGATCCAGCGGCCAAAGTATTTATATAGGCAATAGAGCAACATGTTTTTTCAAGTATCCAGAGTATCAGTAACTAAACTGAAAATACAATAGATACATACCACTTAACTTGAAGGGGAATATAAACAATCGCATTAATTGTAAAAATATCGCATTGATTATAAAAAGACATAAAATTTATTATATCAACTGCCTCGTGTGGTGACGTCTTAAGAAAATAGGGTCGAAAGTCCTGTCATAAGAGTAGTAACGCTGTCTAATGGAACACCAGGGGAATAGAAGAGTAATTTTCTCCAGTGGTAAGTATTGTATTCAATAGTAAACTATAGGCTAGCAGATGGATAGATAGGATAGGATGCTATTTGATTAATTTAGTTGGATTTTTCATTGCCATGATAAATGACTGTTACGTTATTCCAACTGCAAGACTTGCAAGACTTTGCGAGACTCTTGCTGCAATACCAAGACCAAGACCAAGACTAGGGTGCGCAAGACCAAGACCAAGACGAGACCAGATGTGATGTTGCAAGACCAAGACCAAGACTGGTCCAAGTCTCGTCTTGGTCTTGCATTTGGGCAACACTACTGAGACCCCTAAGTCCCGAACACCGGATACAGGTCTCTCTAGCTAGACTTCTCAACGTGCAAAAATGTCCTAGCGCACGTCAGGCAAGGCGTCAAACACGCTTAGTGAAAAGGACTAAACACCGTTAAATAAGTGGTATTTCGAGCCTTTCTTCTCTTGTAATTATGTTTTCCTCTTAATTTGCACATCCTTTATCGTCTTTAATTACACTCGTGACAAAGTAGAAGTGCAGTGAAGTGTATTCTTCCTTTGTCACCATATAGTATTAGTAAGACTAGGATAGGGATAATTATAAAATAAAAACAATCACAAGTCTAAAAAAATATTATTGCTTTATTTGTAAATCTAGAGATAAAGATAAAGATAAAAGATAAAACTGTTTTATTGACACTTAGCTTAAATTTAGATATTACAGTAAGTCGAATGAAATATAAAGGTTTGATAAGAAAATTAAAATAATAGCTAAACTTAACACAAAGAAGAAAAACAAAATATGATAAGTGTCAATGGGGTTCCCATTCAGCAATAATGGTACACTGCAACGCTGATTTTCAATGGGTACCTTACCTTACCTTATCTACAATTATTTCTTTTTCTAAGTCTCATTGCCAATTAAAAACAAAAAATATGAGAATAATTTAGTCTTTTAGGTTACGTTTTACTATAATTTTAACTATAAGAATTAGTATAATGCACAAAAATATCCTATTTATATCGATAGAGAAATGAATTTCTACAAACGTGGAATGAAAATAGATTTTTATAGGTTTTATCACGGAATATTAGAATAATAACGTATAGAAGGATAGTGTCAGTACTTCGAACTTTAAAAATTTGAATCTAAAAATACTAATGGCGGGCAGACGATTAACACACGTACACACGGAAACCACTATAAAAATTCTGAAATCAAATTTTGTTTTTATTAACATAAATCGTCGAAATACTTTTAAAAGTAATATTAAAAACCTTTTTATGTTTTTCAAATGTGTTGTGGCACCATTTAAATACACAAGCCGTCATAATTACCTATTTATTTTTTAAGAGTTGCGTACGTTCGTGCAGTGCAATGACTTGTACATTACGGGACTGTTCCGGCGTAAGCTCCATTAGGCTCCAATTGAAATGCCTCACTTTTTGTGCGTGGACTTACCTTCTATATGTTATTATTCTAAGCACGGAATATTAGATTTTCCAAAAAGCGAGCAAGTAAAATGCCTTTGGGGAGGGTATTCCACCTATAGGAACTCGTGCCATACTTCCTTCAGTTTAGACGGCTGGCCAATAAACGCCAATTTTGTAGAAAATCTAGAATGTGCTTAAAAAAATTCATCATAATATCATATCATTCTATCATAAATATTTTTGCGTAACTTTAACCGTTTACGCAGCGTACGCAAAAGAAGTTTGCAAAAGGATTTTATTTATTCCCGTTTTTGCCACACTTTTCATTAATGCTGCGCTCCTATTGGTCGTAGCGTGATGTTCTATAGCTTATAGCCTTCCTCGTTAAATGGACTATTAAACATAAAAATATTTTTTTATTTCGAACCAGTAGTGTCTGAGGTTAGTGCGTTTGAAGCGAGACAGACTTGCACCGCAACGCGTTACGTAACGAAGCTGTTTACCCTCCCATAAGAAGTTATCATTTCAAAATATTTTTAAAATTAAACATTTAGCGTCATATCAGCTGATAGACAACCCACTACGGGGCTTGAGCCTCCTTCACAGTGGAAGCGAAATTGATCTGTTATTTCACGCTAGTTAGTCGAGACTGTATATGCTATTATTTGCGTTTGCCTTCTCTTAAGATCTTATTTTTTTTTTATTGCCAACGGTGGCAAACGAGCAAGCAACACACCTGATGGTAAGTGAAACTGCTGCACATGGACCTTTGCAATACCAGGGGCACAGCTAGGCCGCTGCCTACCGTGAAGGAAATACTCTTCTTAAACCTCGTTTAACGAAGGACATGTCATAGCGCTCGGGAAACACAGCAGCAGGTCGTTCATTCCAGAGCTTGCACGTACGTGGGAGAAATGATCGCTGGAAATGTACAGTTGAAGACCATAACGTTTCCAGGTGAAATGGATGAACCCTGCTACGATGTCAAGTGGTACGTTGGTAGAATGATGACGGTGGTACCAAGTCAAACAGTTCCTCGGAGCACTCCCCGTGAAAGAGTCGGTAGAGTACACAGAGTGACCCAAAGTCTCTCCGCTGCTCCAGCGACTCCAATCTGTCCGTAAAATTGGGATCTCCGACGATTCGAACAACCCGTCTTTGCAGGGAGTCAAGTGGGTCTAGCTGATATTTGGGCGCACCTGCCCAGAGATGTGAGCAGTACTCCAAATGAGGACGAACTTGTGCTTTGTATAGCACAAGACGCTGTCTCGGTGTGGAGTACCGCCTGGCTCTGTTCAGGACACCCAACTTTTTGCTTGCCAATTTGGCTTTGTCCTCCAAATGACTCCCAAACTGGACTTTGCTCGATATTTTGACGCCGAGATTCCCAATACTCTCAGAAATTGGGAGAGTTACTCCTTGGAACTGTGGCGCCATGACAAACGGGTCCTTCTTTGCAGTGAACGCGCAAACTTGTGTCTTTGTGGGGTTGAACTGGACTAGGTTCCGTTCACCCCATTCCGAGGCCCGCCCCAGAGAGCGCTCGACTTCAGACACAAGTTGAACCCTTCTTTCCTGAGTACTCCGAGGGATATTCCGTTGCTCAGTGTACCGCTCATCACCCGTGCTGTCATCCGCATAGCAACGCATACTCTCGATAGAGAGCATGTCATTGATATGCAGGATAAACAACGTCGGAGAAAGCACCGAGCCTTGTGGTACACCAGCATTAATGGTCATGGTATCGGAGCAGGAGCCATCTACGACGACTTTTATAATCCGACCATCCAAAAAGCTGGCGATCCAATTACAGAGTCCCTCGGGGATTCCGTATGATGGTAGCTTCGATAGAAGTGCCTTGTGCAGACCCTATCGAACGCCTTTGCGATATCTAGGCTGAACGCCAGCGCCTCACCCTTGCCCTCCATCTGCTAACCCCCTGCTACTAACTGCTAATCCCTCTTATCTGCTAACATCCCTTAGTCGTGATTTTCTCACAGGAAAGGAAGGGCTGGTAACCATTGTACACTTACTCTGTTACCACAAGAACAAAATTGATTAAAATTATTTCTTTTTACAGTAACCTAAAAATATTGGCGTAGCCAAGTTTTATACTTCGGGACAACAACGCATGAAATAGGACTTCTTTTCTTCTTTTTTCTTCATTTTAAACATTTCGGAGGTGTTTTGAACTAGGATATTATGTCCGTAAACGTAATAGAAACTATAGAATATCCGAATTAATAATATATCCCAAATCGTAACCGAAATTGATATAAAAATATACGATACCACAATTAGCATCTTACAATTTGCTAAAAATACAATACCCGTAACCGAAATTATCGGGCACTATCGGATAAATCGAAATAATGTTACAACCAATAATATGTTCAGATCCGAAACTTCATTCTCGTAACGGCTTTAATGAGTTTTAAAGAGAACTTGGCTTCGTCTATATCTAAGAGTAAACATTAATAACATGCTTTACTTAATTCTTACACTAAAGACTAACATGTCCGCCAATCGTCAATAGAACAAGTTAACGAATCAACATTAGCGCTTTCAATTTCAGTCTGTCTACCATCGGGGTCTACACAGCGACACATCCCTCGCCGACATTGTACGGGTCTGAAGTTGCCATTTCTGCAGCATACCGGCTTCTCTGCTGATGCACCCATAAAATACGACGTGACTGCACACTCTGAAATTAAGTTTTCGACAATATTAGATGACCCAATTGAGGCTATACTGTATAAATCTAAAATATCAAGAAATTAAGTCGGTTTATGGACGATAATTTTACTTGAATATAATTTTTTCTTTGGATTGGCTACAGTCATCGCATCGTCCGGGGCGACGCGCCGCCCCATAACCCACCGTAGCTCGTCGCCTTCGTCATTGGGCTCAATACCGGTACCGAGTTCCTTAACCTCCGTGGTTGACCCGTCGGAATACCCCGGTCGCGGAGTACCCTCTCCTCACGACGTCGGTCACCGTCGCGCGGTCAGCCTCTCTGCGGGTGACAGACTAATCCCCGGTCCGGTCACGCGATAACATCATAAAAAAACATTGATGAGAACTTCATTTGATCCGAACGCAACAAAATTCACAGGATTACTCTTTAGATTAATCTGAGGAATGCTTGAAAATTTTATTAAAATCGGTCTAGCTGTATTAAAGAACATAGGAAACGTACATACACACATTGAATTTTTGTAGATATAGCTTAAGAAGAAAAAAATCTATTACAATGTCTACTTACTGCAGTCCATTGAATTAAAGGCCTCTGTTCCTGACTCCGCTTCATAATCACCAATTTGGCGTCCGTGTTCATCCACGCATATTTTCCTGTATAAAAAAAATATTTATAAAACATTCTAAAGTGTTAAGAAAAGTTGAAGCGATTCTAAACGGAATTCATCATCATCTCAGCTTCTGCATATCACACTGGCTCAGCCTCACCTAGAATAGAAGGGAAGTTGACCTACAATTCCAAACCGATCAGGTGAGTTATTCAAGTCATAGGGTTTTATATTGACTCTAGGATAGATATTAATATCAAGTTGACCGAGCTTCGCTCGGTATATTTTTGTTGTATTTTTGCCGAATTTATTTAGATATATATTAATAAAAAATAAATAATGAAAAATATTAAAAATTACAAAAAGAAAATAATAATAACATCGAGATTTGATCCCACGCTGTTTGAATGCCAAAACAAAACAAAAAACTGGACGACTTATAACTGAGCTATCGTCACTCATGATGTCAACAGCGAAATTTGAATCCATATTCTATTGACATTTTATGTCATTGTATTGATTAGATAAAAACACCGACAAAACAACATTTTCTATAAATAAAACCTAGCTAGATCGATTTTTGGCCCCGAAACCTCTAGTATACCAAGTTTCATCAAAATCGTTGGTGCCCTTTCCGAGATCCTGAAATTATATATATCTATACCAATAAATAAAATTGGAGTGTCTGTTTGTAATGTCAAAATAATAGGCTTTTTTCATGCTCACACGGTTATTTGCACGACACCTATGCCTAAAATAGCAATTAAAAAATTTTTGTTTGTCTGTCTGTCTGTCTGTCTGTCTGTTTGTTCCGGGTAATCTTCAAAACGGCTGGACCGATTTCAAAAATTCTTTCACCAATGGAAAGCTATAATATCAGAGCGTAAACTAGGCTATATTTTATCCCGGTATTCCCGCGGGTACGGGAACTACGCGGGTAAAACGACTATAACCTATAACCGAAGCGAAGCGAGGGCGGGTTGCTAGTATATATATATATATACAAGAATTGCTCATTTAAAGATATAGGATAAGGGTATTATATCCCTTAGTCGTCTTTTACGACAACCACGGGCAAGAAATGGGATGTTGAAATGTATTTTGACTCCATCATTCATCATTTCAGTGCATATACGTCCCACTGTTGGGCTCGAGCCTCCTTCATAATGGAAGGCAAATTGAACCACTATACCATGCTGCTCAGAAGTGTTGGTTAGCATTTCATATCGAGTTTTCCTTCTGTTACATAGATGTTATATGCGTTTTATATCTCTTACTCGTATTTTACGACACCCACAGCCAAGAAATGAGGTCTTGAAATGTATTTTTACTACATCATAATACGGAAAATAATAATTTTAAATTCACTGGTTGAATTCGCTTAAAACCGCTTTTAAATCTATCATAAGTTGATGTATGGGGCTGTAAATAAAAATATAACTTACGACCCTCTCATCGTATAAGCGATTCTCCCATAGGTTCCATCAGGGTAGCATTCAGTATAACCACCACCAAAATCAATGTTATATCCTTCCTCTTCGCTCTGTTGGACAAGCGCTATCTTCTCTTTGAGGTCTTCAAAACAAGGGGTCGTGTAATTATAAGGAGCTTGGCCTTCACTGTATTGCGGGAATAGATCCATATTTGGATTATCTGTAAAATAATTAATCATTATCATCATTTCAGCTGCAATAATGATACGTCCACACTATTGAGTTGTCTGTCTACAGCCGCCGGCCGCTCCGTCCGGGGTATTACTACACTTTCGTAGAAAATCGACGTGTAAACAGTAGCAATTTGTTACTGTCGGAAACCCAATTTTTTGAGGGTGCTTGTGTGTAGTAGATTTTGGTGATGCCTTTTATTTATTTATTTTATTTATTTAATAACAATGTTTTACAATTATTTTGACAACTAACTTACAAATACGACAAAAGCCTATATATTGGCTTAAACGCGTATTTGATTCGTCTTAAGTATTCTAATCAAGTTAATCAAGTAAACAGTAAAAATTTAAATGAAAGAAAGAAGAAAAATAGTTTACAATAATAAAATGACGGTGCCCGCATAAAAACAGCAAACATTATTATGTTTCATAACACATCTCTTATGTGGGGGTAAGTAGAAATAATGTTCCTTGTGTAGTTTAATAAGAATGTTTCGCATAATAATGGATTTTTATTTAAGTTAGAATATAATTTAATTATGTAATCAGTGTGTTAATGAAATGTTGTTTTAATTTATTTTTATAATTATTGCCATTTATTTCTGTCTTTATTGTATGTGGTAGTTGATTAATTAACAGCGGTATTGTGTAGCATAAAAGACGTTTCCCATAAAAATTTTGAAAGCTTGGTGTTATAAGTTTGCCTTTTGTGACACTACGAGTAGTAATTGAATGATTAATAACTACTTGTACTTTTTTGTTTAAATAATTTTCTGTTAGCAGAACATACTTCACCTGTAATGTATTTGTATTACTTTACAAAATTTAAACAATTCGTGATAGTTATTCTTAAAACGCGTTTTAACTTTCGTAGGTACAATGGTTTTTAAAATTCTAAGTTGAATTTGGTATTACCGAACCTCATTGCAAGCATTCATACTCCCTTTACTCTCTTCACGGTAAGCAGCGGACTAGCAAAAGTCCATGAGCAGTATTATTACTTATCATTAGGTGTACTAAAGGTTCATGAGCGGCGTGTGACTTAGTATCAGCTGTACTGTTTGCTCGTTTTGCCACGGTTAGAAATGAAAAAAATAGCTCATATACGTTAAACTGTTGAGATAAAACCTCCTCCATATTGGAAGGGCAATTAACCTCCTATACCGCGCATACACGTGTTAGTATAGGGTTTAATGTCGAGTTTTCCTTCTCTTGCACAGATGTTATATGCATATTTCATCCCTTACTCGTCATTACAAAGTGAACCACCTCGAATTCCATGGTTTGCCAACACGAACTTGAATAGGAATATTGTTGTAATAGCTCATAGACTGGACATGTTCCACTCAGCAGGTTTCGACATCTGATGGGGAAAAGTGCTACTCCCAATTGTTCAGAGTGCGGCACTCCTGAAGATGTTCATCACTGTTGGTGGAAGGTGTCCAAACCAAAAGTTTAAAGGAATCTTTGGTACAAAATTTTGAGATAAGTGTGAGAGATGTTGGAGTATTCTTAACTATCTTATCAAAACCTCTCTCTGATGCAGCCATGTTAGTTTATAAGTTAGTAAATAGGATTAATCTAAGGTGATATAAGGCAGCTAATGTAAGGTTAGGGTATGATGGAGTTGGCATGGCCTTGAGGCTAAAAGCTCCTAAATAAATAAAGATCAAAAAAAAAATCCCTTACTCGTTTTTTAAGGTACCCCCGGGCAAAATAAGATGAATTGTATTTCTACTCGGTCATCACACGGACAATCATATTTTTTTTTTTAATATTTGTGACTACAAATACTACGAACTCTCACATTGCTTGTGAGTGTCCTGATTGAAGTCTAAGAACTTCACATTGTTCTCAGCCACCTCCGTCTTAAGCTATTTAGTCAACAAATACATTCCCAAGGAGGGTTAACGACAAGCCTGTCGTTAACCGGCCCATCACGACGACTTAGTGAATTGTACTCTAACTCGGTTACCACACGAAAAAATACTTACAACAAGGTAATTCAGTAATTGGATCATTATCCAAATCTATGCTGTCGACGCTTTCTTCAATAGCACCAGAAATAATATTAACACAATAACATATCCTATCAATACATTGAATAGGGTTGAAATTTCCGTCCGAAGTGCATCTAGGTCCGGTTACAGGAAGCGTTACACCAGGCGATATGGACTTCTTGATGGATTCATGAAAACGGGAGCAACCTAGAAAATTAAATATATGTGATCTAACATTGAAAATTGTGTAATAAATTTATTTTAACGGTTTTTATCGCGATTCACAGTAAATACATAATATACGTCCCGTCGTCTGTTGGGCTCAAGTCTCCTACACAATAAGAGGGAATTTAACCTACTATACCACGCTGATCAGATATGTTAGTATAGGGTTTCATTTCGAGTTTTCCTTTTTTTACGCATATGTTATGTGCATATTACATCCCTTAGTCGTCCGTTACGACATCCACAAGCAAGATATTGAGTGGTGAATTGTATTCTTACTCCGTCACCATATAGAAATATCAAATTAATAATAAAAATTCCCAAAAAATTTACTTCCAAGAGAACTACAAAGAAAATCACAAAGTACGTATACATGTAAGAGGAATCAAGCCTGTTTTTTGCAGGCTAGGCGTGCAACCTCATCCAAGGGGACGAAAGAGCGTAACGCGCCGTATTTCCTCCCAATTGCTATTGGTCTGACCACTGGTACTGAATTCTTGACGTCCGACCCAGTACGGCTCGTTAACCTTACGGGTACCATCCCCCATGGATGCCCCAGCAGTGTTCCCTCTCTTCAGCCAGACTGCTCAACGAGCAATGACGCCTCGGCGCGAATAGGAATTAATTAACAGGGTTTTTTTTTGAGTTTTCCATATTTTGCATAGATGTTATATGCATATTTTATTCCTTAATCGTCTTTTACGACACCCAGTGGCTAAGAAGAGAATGGTGAATTGTGTTCTTATGCCGTCAGCAAACGGCTTAGGACCCTTAGAGCGGTCCCGCACTACATCCGATTCGAATCCGATCTGAACCCGTGAAAATATGGTCCGTAGTACCCGTAGAATTATTTCTATGGTAATTTACGCAGTAGAACTGATCTCCGTCGTCCGATTTCTTTTCGTCATTCTAGAATCTCCATTCCGGAGAAGATTTTTGACGGACCGAAGTAACCATAGAATTATTTGTATTAACGCTCGCGTACTGCGTCTGAGTTAAAGCCGAGCTGTGTACGAGCAGAGAGGCAGCGGGGCGGGCGGGGTATGCGGCTGGGTGACGTGAAGCGGCAGGCATCCATCCAGTGTATTAATTCAGACTAGTGTATTTGTTCGGACTAGTGCGTAAGCAATAACCGAATTCGGTCCGAGTTTTCTAGATCCATATTTTCATGGGTTCGGATCGGATTCGGCTCGGACGTAGTGCGGATTTAAAATAGAAAATTAAACTATTTTGTTTTGAGATTCCATACTACCCTGCTGCCGAAAGTCCCGGGCGGGTTACAGTCATAACACTATCCATCAAAAACAAAACTAAATAGGGAGTGTAGGAATGACCTACACTTATTGGAAATTAGAGTCACTAACCGCATTCCATATGTCTTAAAGTTGTTGGTCCCAAGTAGAGAGCTTCACCGAATATTCTTTCCCCCTCGTCTGACTGACAGAAGCACCTAAAAGTAGAGATATTTATATGTATTTTTACCCTTAAATTGCGTATTCAACATACGTGCTAAAGGTGGTTATTAATGCATGCCCACTGCCCAGCCTATGTACTAAAGTGGGTTATCCAGCCTTCCAGCCTGTGAGGAATGAAGACGATATCTAATTGGTAAATTAAGGACGAACATTTTGGTTTTATTAAGTGTGTGAGGTCTAACGTTCCGTGTAGTAAGGGAGTAAGAATACAATTCACCACTCCCTCTCTTACCCGTGGCTGTCGTAAAAGACGACTAAAGGATATATTTTGCATATGAAATCTATGCAAGAGATGGCAAACTCGAAACAAAACCCTATACCAACCTGTCTAACCAGCATGGTATAGTAAGTCAATCTCCCTCCTATTATGAAGGCTTGAGCCCAGCAGTGGGGCGTATATGAGCCGAAATGATGAATGAATGATCAGGTCTAACGTGACAGACTAATCCTGTCTTATCCATCCTGTGTATATGAGTTGGACCAGCTATAGCTATCATACTACTACTAATAAAAGCAAGGTCTGATCTCAACGTCATCTCAATCGCTCATACTAATTCTTCGGGGTACGACGGTTCTACCCGTTCTTTTGCAGATTTCCATTATCCGGATTTTATCTCGTTGAAAAATAACAAGCATGGCTCTCTCCGCAGTACATTCAGCGACTTTGAGTCTTTTTTATGAAGCCGACATTTAGATACCACGTTTAAGTACCATAAGCTATATATAATAACTTAGCTGATCCAACAGATATTGTTCTGTTCAAATAAAGCGCCATCTATCGGGTCCAATTGTGAATCTAAACCTTTCTCGAATCCCCTTTAACACATACAAAAATTTCATCAACATCGGTCCACTCGTTTAGGAGGAGTTCAGTGACATACACAGGTACGCAAGAAATTTATATATGAAGATAATTATTTACGTTATGCATTCTTATTTGGATTACAGAAATGCTCATACTAAAGTTTCAATTTAATGACAGACACGGCTTTTATTCGAGAGATTCTGTAAGCATTACATTTTTCACACAAATGAACGGAACTATCTATAATATAAATAACATTGAAGAGTCTGTTTGTAACGTCAATGAAAGGAAAATGATTTTTCATGCTCACACGGTTATTTGCAAGATACCTATGCCTAAACACCAGTTTAAAAAAAAAGGTCTGTTCGTTTGTTACAAGTAATCTTCCAAACGGCTGAAATGATTTTAATAATAATTTACTACCAGCTATCTGTCTATATATAAGAAGTAATTTAGGCTATTTTTCCTCTCAAGAAAGCCCTATAAAATTTTGGTTGATCCCCGGAACCTAACCCAAGAGGTCATGCACTGCAGGCGCGTATCGTAATATTTTAGAAGATATTGAAGATTCAAAATGCTGGAGCAAGGTGACTAAAACCGAAACGAAGCGAGGGCGAATTGCTAGTTAGAAAAAATAAAATAAAAAAGGTAAATCATACGTATGAGCCGGTACACATGAAACAGGGCTGAATTTCCCCTTGCCATCACACATTGGTCTTTCCTCCAACGCTCCTATTTCACCTCTTGCCTCCCTGACATCATAGTCATCTTGAAGGTCATGGCACTCTGATTTCACTGGAAATAAATAATATTTCATAAAAAATAGTAGGTTCTCTTTTTCTCAGTTTTTTCTTTATAATCCGCAGTCAATAACCCATGCATCATTCATCATCATCATAGCTCATATTCGTCTCACTGTTGGGCTCGAGCCTCCTCCATAATGGGAAAGATATTAAACTACTATATCACGCCGGTGAGACATGCTGATATAGGGTGTTATCTCAAGTTTTCCTTCTCTTCCATAGATGTTATATGCATATTATATCCCTTAGTCGTCTTTTACGACATCCACGGGCAAGGGAGTGGTGAATTTTATTCTTATTCTGTCATCATACGGATGATGATGATGGATTTATATGCGGTTTTAAGATAATTCAACCAGTGAACTTTAAACTATTATTTTCGAGGCGACTAAGGTCGTCTTTAACGACACCCTCGGGCAAGAAAGGAGGTGTTGAATTGTATTCTTACTCCTTCACTACCCATCATTACCTTGCTCTTATTTCATCCTCCATCATCATTATCCTACCCTTATGCCAATTACTTGAGGCTTATTATTTCTACACAACCCTATCAAATGCGACCCGTGAATCATTCACATTCTACACATGTGATGATTCATGCATTCATCCACATTTTCTTCGGTCTCTCCTTACCCTTAAAGCCTCGGAAATTCATACTTAAAACTTTCCTCGTGATGATCATAATCTCAGCCCATACATCCCACTGCTAGGCGAAGGCCTCTTCCATTGTGGGAGGAAATTTGACCTACCATACCGCGCTGGTCAGATATGTTGGAATAGGATTTCATTTCGATTTTTCCTTCTCTTGTATCAATGTAATTTGCATATTAATCCTTGAGTCGTCTTTTACGACATCCACGGGTAAGAGAGGGGTTGGTGAACTGTATTCTTACTCCATAACTACACGAAAAGAAAAAAAAGAGTGTATATTTTTTTTGGGGGTGGGTTGCGGTCGGCGCGCTCCTCACACCTCTCCGTCCGGGGCGACAGAGGGGCGTAAGCATGCACACCCACAACCCACCCACGATGCACACCGCCTTCGTCGTTGGGCCGACCACCGGAGCAGGGTTACTTGACGTCAGTGGTCGGCCCGACGGAATACCCCCTATTTGGGGTACCCTCCCATCGACCGACGTCCCTTCCTCGGGGAGGACATCGGTCTTTCCTCACGCGGTCGGCCTCTCAGCGGGTGACAGACTAATTACCCGGTCACGTCACCCGAAAAAAAAAAGAGTGTATGTACAAAGTAAGCATATCAGAAATGAAACTCCTTTATCCTTTATCTTCTATCCTTTATCCTTTATCTCAATCTCTCGCCGGCTGAATCCTATACATTTACGTGTTTGTGTCTCTATGGACTCGCTTTTTCGTATCATCGAGTTTGAAATCACGACGATTCTAAAGAAGTTTCACTTCAAAAACTTTCCTTACAATATTACTTTCGTCCGGTCTCATTACATATGCAACCTATCCTTCACCATGGTCAACAATTACCTAAGTTCTATAGGTCCCCGAAATAAACATCCGCCTGAGACTCCACTGAAGTCGAGACAGCGGTATTGGGGGTACGCCAAAGAAGCAAAGCGTGAACACACCTCGAGTTATGGGGCCATGTCGCCTCTCGTCGCTCAAACATGTTCGGACCACCTCAGACTGATGACTTTACGTATTCTCAGAGACACAGCTTTCACTTTATTTTAGAGAAGATTATTTTTAATGTATTTTACAACTCCAGAGACATGCACCATTTGACCGTTCCAATTTGTTCGTTCAAGAATTAGCTAATAGTTTACGATTTCATACAAACAAAACGTCGAAAAGTTACATGCTTTGGATTTGAAATCATCTCTGAGCAGCATTTCATCGATTAATCCACTGAGCTACCCCTGTTCTAATACTCTCGAAACTCAAAATACATCCTGACCATTACTAGTCCACCGACGACCATGTTGGACATAGGCTAATTCCATAATCGCCACGGTTGACAGGAGAGTGTTGCTGCCTATTCTCGTAAAGATCGTTCAATTCTTAACTTACTTCTGACACAGCGTGTCTCTCCATCCGATGGGTCTTCAGCACAAGTAAGTCCATCTCCACAACGACCAATAGTGGTACCAGTTCCTGGACCACCAATACTGCAGTGTTCACCTTCAGCTGTAATAAAACGAAATTTATGATGACTTATCCTGCTTTTAGAGCTATCGTGAAGACACGTTTTTATAAAGATCTGAATAGGGTAACTCGTGCGTGCGGGTGGACGGACCCGGGATTAGCCCGCCACCCACAGAGAAGCCGACAGTGTGAAAGCGGTGCTTTGGCAACACTGTCTTGCCGTCGCCATACGGATTTCTATAATACTAGTGGTCGCCGAGTGGTCGAAATTCGGCCATAATTCTTTTAAATTAATTTTTCTGCTACATAATTTTCTTTTAAATTTATTTATGTACTAGCAACCCGCCCTCGCTTCGCTTCGGTTTCAGTCTTTCCTGCGCAGTGCCCGTTCCTGTGGGAATACCGGGATAAAATATAGCCTAGTTTACTCCCTGATATTATAGCTTTCCATTGGTGAAAGAATTTTTGAAATTGGTCTAGCCGTTTTGAAGATTACCCGGAACAAACAGACAGACAGACAAAAAAATATAAAGTGTATTTTAGGCATATGTATAGTGCAAATAACCGTGTGAACATGAAAAAAGTCTATTATTTTGACATTACAAACAGACACTCCAATTTTATTTATTGGTATAGATAATTGTATATTGAGCAAACTGTATTTCACTAATAAATAATATATAAGTACAAATGTTTATTAGACATTGTCATCACAATTATGATTTTTTGGCATTCTGTTCGATCAGAGATTTAAACCGTAAACAAAAGCGTAAAAGCGCGCGGGCGTGTTTATGTGTGTGTGTGTAGCGATTGAATGGTAGTGTGCGTAATGCTTTTTTTAATAAATTTAATTTACCTATTTCTAATCCATTATTATATGAAATTTCAATTTTATACACTTCTCCTCATTATATACTTCAACTGCGCCAAATTTCATACTTGTCCATCCACGTAATTTTTGTAAAAATGGGTACAAAGTTTTTGCTTCACGTATTAATATATAGATTCTTGTAGCTGTGTGGTGGCGGCTTCGAATACTACCAACTCTTGCTTTGCTCGTGGGTGTCGTAAAAGACGACTAAGAGATTGACCCGGACCAACTCCATCTGGTACCATTTGGGTCAACGATTACATTCTCAAGGAGGGTTGACGTCAGGCAGGCGGCCGGTCATAAAAGTCATTGCCGAAACTTTTTGCAATATGTCAAAACAGATGACATATTGCGTCGACCCCAAGTAATTGGGATAAGAGCAAGATGATGATGATGATGATGATTAATATATAGATTCTTGTAGATAATCGTAATAAGTAAAAAATTCTTGGATACCTACTATAAAAAGGCATGCAGTATTCACAGCAGTTGCAGATTGTGGGTGATGGAAGTGATAGTCCTGAATGCGTAGCGTTGTTAATTCTACAGAAGTTAGATGTTGAAGCACAACCAGTCTCGGCGATATACGTCTGAGAAATGTTTTATTATTTTACAAGAAATTCTTTATGCAATATTATAATTACTAATGATTAATCAAGAATTTGCCGTGTGGTGACGAGTTGAAAATACAATTCACCACCTCATTTCTTGCCCGTGGATGTCGTAAAAGACGACTAAGTTATATAATACGCATATAACATTTGTAAAAGAGAAAGAAAACTCCAAACAATGGATGTAATTTGTGTCCGTTAATTAGGTACGTGTTTGTAAAGTCCCCCGCAATACAAGGATAAATTTCCTTAGTGCATTTCTTTAGTCTTTAAACAACCCTTAGTCTGACCAGCGTGGTATAGGTAAATTTCTTATTATGGAGGAGGATGGAACCCAGTATCGGGACATATTTGAGCTGAGATGATGAAGCCAGTATCCATCTATATATTCATCAGCTTATCCACGTCCAATATTGATCATAGGTTTCCACTAGGGATTTGGATATGATGTTCCGTCTCTAGATACCAGTGTTTCACTATCAATTCATATATATCCCAATGCTTGGCTCAAGCCTCCTCAACAACAGCTCCTCTTCGGTGACACGTTCCGCTGCCGGCGACACGGGCTGCGCAGGTGTGAGTACCTGCGCCAGATGCCACCCTAGACGAGGCCGCGGGTGACCGGACCGGGGATTTTAGTCCGTCACCCGCAGAGATGCTGACCGCGCGTCGGCGACCGACATCCCGGGACAGGGACATCGAGAGGTGAGGGTACTCGAAAGGGTATTCCGTCGGGCTGACCACTGACGACAAGTCACCCTGCTCCGGTGGTTGGCCCAACGACGAAGGCCACGTTTACGAGTGGGTTATGGGCCCGCGCGCCGTCCTTTCGACGCCCCGGACGGAAAGGACCGCGTGTCTTACCATAGCCCACCCATAAAAAAACAGCCTTCTCCACAATGGGCGGGAAATTGACCTACTATACCACGCTGATCAGACGGGTTGGTATAGGATTATCAATATCAACTCAGATCCTGTACATTCAACTCTTAGGCCCGAGCAGATTATCCAATAATTTCGAATGATTATGGTATTACATTAAATTTTTAGGAAATTTTAAAAAGAAAATACAAAGTATGGATTTGACTTTATTTCTAAACTAGCTTTGCCCGCGGCTTCGCCCGCGTAAAAATTTACTTGCATATTGAACTATTATCGCAAAGAATATTATCGGCATAAAGAGTATTACATTTCTTAATTTAAGAAATACTCTATCTACGTGTCAATTTTCATCCAAATCTCCTCAACAGTTTAAGCGTGATTGAGTAACAAACATCCAAATATCTTCACAAACTTTCACATTTGAATATTACTTCCAGCCTTATAGTTCAGATTGCCGTGCAAATACGATGATAAATATGCCTTTCTTTAGTCTCTGATAACGTACTTTTCCATTGGTGAAAAAAAAAATTATATCAATCAAACACCCGCAGTCAAAATATAGTCTAAGTTATTCCTTATGTACGACTGGTAGACCTGATGGTAAAATATAATCAATATCGGTCCAGCCATTTTGAAGATTACCTGTAACGAATAGACAGACAGACAAAAACATTTGGACCGTATTGTGTGAGCATAAATAAAACCTATTATTTTGATAGACGAACAGACGCTTCAAATTTATTTATTTGTAGAGATAGAAAATTGGAATAATATCTTGATTGTAACTTACTGTCTGGTAGCTGCTAGAAATATTACCACGCTTTCATTGTTCGTGGGTATCGCAAAATACTACTAAGACAAAGATTTACATCGACCTGGACCGGTGATGCCGTCTGGCCAACAATGTCGTGCGCCAGGTCATAAAATGTTGCTAGAACCTTTGCAATATATCTACGATGGCAGAAGAGTACCTACATATCGCGTCGATCCAAAGTAATTAGGATAAGAGCAAGATAATGATGATATATCATTGGCTGGGTGTCTTATGTGTTTTATCCTTTTGGGGCAGCCCAAAATTGTTTCTTAGTGAGTGCTTACCCCAAATAACCGATCGGTATACAAAATTTCACATTCTTAGGCCCGATATCATTGGCTATACACTTTCACCCTCTTAGGGGTTGAATTTCCAAAAATTCTTTGTTAGAGCTCGCTTCATCATCTCAGCCCATATACGTCCCACTGTTGGGCTCGGGCCTCCTCCATAATGGAAGGGTAAATGACCTACTATACCACGCTGGTCAGACGTGTTGGTATAGGGTTTTATTTCGAGTTTTCCTTCTCTCGCATAGATGTTATATGCGTTTTATATCCCTTAGTCGTCTCGTACGATCACCCACGGGTAAGATAGGGGGTGGTGAATTGTATTCTTACTCCGTCACCACACGGACGAGAGTTAGAGCTCGCTTATCCTTGCCAAAAATTGTTTCATAGTGCTTGGTAAGTGAGCACTAAGAAAATCTGGGGGTAATCCAAGAAAGCTGACCGTGTATTAAAATGATCCTTCCTAGGCTCAGTGATTTCGGTTAAACACTTTTCACCCCCTTAGGGCTAAAATTGCAAAAATCTCTTTCCCCAAGAAAGGAAACTATACAAAATTCCATGTTCCTAGGTGATTTCGGCTATATATTTTGCACCCCTTTAGGAGTTGATTTTAATAAAATAATTTCTTAGAGCTCACTTACAACAAAAGAAAGAGAATTGCATAGAAAGTTTTACGTTCCTAGCTCCAAGAGTTTCATCTATACGCTTTTCACCCACTTAAGGGAGTGATTTTCCAAAAATCCTTTGCTAGTGCTCGTGTACCCCAAGAAATAAGACGACGTAAAAAGAAAATACTTTCCCCTATTTCAACCCCTTATACCTATTTTTTCGCGATATAAAGGAGCCTTATATCCTTTCTCAAGCTTTAGTTCATCTCTGTACCAAATTTCATCAAAATCGGTTAAGTGGTTTCGACGGAAAGGCTATATGCTTTTCAACCCCCTTTTTTTTGGGTTGGGCTGCGGTTGGCGCGCTCCTCGCACCACTCCGTCCGGGCACCCCAAGAAATACGATGGTGTAAAAAAAAATACGTTTCCAGGCCCAGTGGTTTCGGCTGTATGCTTTTTGGTATTTTAGGGTTTGAATTTCATACCCATGTAAATGGAATTTCCAAAACGCTTGAGCGAATATTTATTTATTTATTATTAGGTGCCTCAATACAAAGATTCGTGGTTCGATCATCGAAAATGACGAATTTCCATACAAAATGTCATCCCCTATTTCAACCCCTTATACCCATTTTTTTGCGACAAAAAGTAGCCTATATCCTTTCTCAAGCTTTAGTCCATCTCTGTACCAAATTTCATCAAAATCGGTTTAGACGTGAAAGACTATATGTTTTTCACCCCCTTAAGGGGGTGAATGCCCAAAAATCCTTTGCTAGTGCTCCCCAAGAAATACGATGGTGTAAAAAAAAATACGTTTCTAGGCCCAGTGGTTTCGGCTGTATGCTTTTTGGTATTTTAGGGGTTGAATTTCATCCCCATGTAAATGAAATTTCCAAAACGCTTGAACAAATATTTATTTATTTATTATTAGGTGTCTTAATACAAAGATTCGTGGTTCTATCATCGAAAATGACGAATTTCCATACAAAATATCATCCCCTATTTCAACCCCTTATACCCATTTTTTCGCAATAAAAAGTAGCCTATATCCTTTTTCAAACTTTAGTCCATCTCTGTACCAAATTTCATCAAAATCGGTTTAGACGCGGAAGACTATATGTTTTTCACCCCCTTAAGGGGGTGAATTTCCAAAAATCCTTTGCTAGTGCTCGTGCACCCCAAGAAATACGATGGTGTAAAAAAAAATACGTTTCTAGGTCCAGTGGTTTCGGCTGTTTGCTTTTTGGTATTTTAGGGGTTGAATTTCATCCCAAAACGCAAATTTCCAAAACGCTTGAGCGAGTATTTATTATTAGGTGCCTCAATACAAAGATTCGTGGTTCGATCATCGAAAATGACGAATTTCCATACAAAATGTCATCCCCTATTTCAACCCCTTATACACATTTTTTTGCGATAAAAAGTAGTCTATATCCTTTCTCAAGCTTTAGTCCATCTCTGTACCGAATTTCATCAAAATCGGTTTAGACGTGAAAGACTATATGTTTTTCACCCTCTTAAGGGGGTGAATTTCCAAAAATCCTTTGCTAGTGCTCGTGCACCCCAAGAAATACGATGGTGTAAAAAAAAATACTTTTCTAGGCCCAGTGGTTTCGGCTGTATGCTTTTTGGTATTTTAGGGGTTGAATTTCATCCCCATGTAAATGAAATTTCCAAAACGCTTGAACAAATATTTATTTATTTATTATTAGGTGTCTTAATACAAAGATTCGTGGTTCTATCATCGAAAATGACGAATTTCCATACAAAATGTCATCCCCTATTTCAACCCCTTATACCCATTTTTTCGCGATAAAAAGTAGCCTATGTCCTTTCTCAAGCTTTAGTCCATCTCTGTACCAAATTTCATCAAAATCGGTCCAGTGGTTTAGACGTGAAAGCGTAGCAGACAGACAGACAGACAGACAGAGTTACTTTCGCATTTATAATATTAGTAAAGAAGTAAGGATTAACATTTCGTACATAATACTTTTGGATGTGGTGACGTAAAAAGAATGCAAATCACTAACCCATATCTTGTCTGTGGATGTCGTAAAAGACGATAAAGGAATATAACATGCATATAACATTTATGGAAGAGAAGGTAAACGTGAAACAAAACTCTATACAAACACGTCTGACCAGCATAGTATACTAAGGTCAATTACCCTCTTATTGTGGAGGAGGCTCGAGCCCAGCAATGGGACGTATATGAGCTGACGTGTTGATGATAAATATATATATATACTTATACAGCAATACCCCGACTTACGCTGCCTCGTTATACGCGAATTCAAAGATACGCGGTTTTTTCTTGGACTGTTCAGGCCTTTGATTTTTTTTTTTTTTATTGCCAACGGTGGCAAACGAGCAAGCAGCGCACCTGATGGTAAGTGAAACTGCTGCACATGGACCATTGCAATACCAGGGGCACAGCCAGGCCGCTGCCTACCGTGAAGGAAATACTCTTCTTAAACCTCGTTTAAAGAAGGACATGTCATAGCGCTCGGGAAACACAGCAGCAGGTAGTTCATTCCAGAGCTTGCACGTACGTGGGAGAAATGATCGCTGGAAACGTACAGTTGAAGACCATAACGTTTCCAGGTGAAATGGATGAACCCTGCTGCGATGTCGAGTGGTACGTTGGTAGAATGGTGACGGTGGTACCAAGTCAAACAGTTCCTCGGAGCACTCCCCGTGAAAGAGTCGGTAGAGTACACAGAGTGACCCAAAGTCTCTCCGCTGCTCCAGCGACTCCAATCTGTCCGTAAGATTGGGATCTCCGACGATTCGAACAGCCCGTCTTTGCAGGGAGTCAAGTGGGTCTAGCTGATATTTGGGCGCACCTGCCCAGAGATGTGAGCAGTACTCCACATGAGGACGAACTTGTGCTTTGTATAGCACAAGACGCTGTCTCGGTGTGAAGTACAGCCTGGCTCTGTTCAGGACGCCCAACTTTTTGCTTGCCAATTTGGCTTTGTCCTCCAAATGACTCCCAAACTGGACTTTGCTCGATATTTTGACGCCGAGAATCTCAATACTCTCAGAAATTGGAAGAGTTACTCCTTGGAACTGAGGCGCCATGACAAATGGGTCCTTCTTTGCAGTGAACGCGCAAACTTGTGTCTTTGTGGGGTTGAACTGGATTTGATTTACTTTTTATTCATAAAATTTCAATTATTTTTATATAATACTAGCAACCCGCCTTCGCTTCGCTTCGGTTTCAGTCGCTTTACCCGCGGCGTAGTTCTCGTTCCCGTGGGAATATCGGGATAAAATATAGCTTATGTTTCTCCCTGATATTATAGCTTTCCATTGGTGAAAGAATTTTTGAAATCGGTTCTGTGGTTTAAGCGTGAAAGCGTTACAAACAAACATCCTTACTTGCGCATTTATAAAATTAGTATGGATTTTGAACATATTCTTTAAAATTATTATCTTCTTTGAACTAGTTTCAAAAAACTATTTTTTTGTACATTTAATAAGCAAAATTAAATCGCGAATTTTACGCGAATTCGATTTACGCGATTATCGCTTGGTCCCATATATCGCATAAGTCCGGGGTATTACTGTATAGATATCAAATTATGCCCTTGATTACAAAACATGATAGATGGAACACAAAAGAAGGCTATTTACAACAATAAATCCAATTTCTTTACTAAAAATGTTGATAGAACAGTAATTTTAGACAAACTCGTTTATAGAGAAGTATAGACTCACCCTACAATATCCTTCTTCACATAATATACTATTACTTTCTATATAATTGAATAAACAAACAACAAAAATAACAACGATACTTTTAAAGTCAGCCATTTTGCGTTTCACCACATAATGCACTGATTTCACAAAAAAAATATCAACTGTTTGTAATTATCAAGATTATCGTTGAATCTTTTTGGATAATTTGTGACGAATTATTGATAAAAAATAATGATATGTCGGCTATTTATTAATCTAAGAATGAAATCATCACGGTTATAAACCTTGAGTGAACAAACTGTCTTCAACTCAGCTTACATTAGTCCCACGTTTGGGCTCGAGCATCCTCCGTAATGGTCGTAGATACAATATCTCATTACGTGGTCCCTAAATGTAGGCCTCATAATCAAGCTCAAAATCGCTCAGCATGCTATGGAGCGGGCTATGTTCGGCATTTCCCTGCGAGATAGAATCTAAAACACGGTAATCTACAGAAGAACGGGTGTAACCGACATAGCACGAAAAATTTGCACGCTGAAGTGGCAATAGGCAGGCCACATTGCTGGACGAACCGACAACTGCTGGGGAAGAAAGGTTCTCGAGTGGCGACCACGTATCGGACAACGCAATGTAGGACGCCCTCCCCACTAGGTGGACCGACGACCTGGTGAAAGTTACTGGACGTTGGATGCAGGCGGCACAGGACCGCACTTTGTGGCGTAAAATGAGGGACGCCTACGTCTAGCAGTAGACGGCGATAGGCTGAAATGATGATGATGATGCTCCTCCGTAATGAGAAGAAAATTTACTTACTATACCAGGCTAGACGTGTTGGCATAGGGTTTTATATCGAATTTTCTTTTTCTTGCATAGATATTATATGTAGGTATGTATATTATATCCTTAATCGTCTTTTATGATATCCAAGGGCAAGACGGTGGTGAATTGTGTTCTTACTTTGTCACCACATGGAATACAAATACAATAGAAACTCGATTAACCGGACTAATTGTTGTCGTTATGCATTCGGATAATCGAAAATCCGAATAATCGAATGTATGAACAACCTCCTTTGGTTTTGTGCATGTGTAGTATGTACATAATTGTATGCGTTTATTAAAAGACGAATACATATCTCGCGGGGCACGTACTTCAAAGCAGAGTAACAATTACTAACTAAAACAATAAAAAAAACGCGTGGGGCAGCGATCCCGCGGAATATGTCATTTCAGACATGTTCATGCTTGTGTAAATTCGATTTGTAGGTTTAATTTTAATGTATAGGTCGCGGTTGGTAGTGCGGATAATCGCGAATCCGTATAACCGAAGTCCGGATAATCCAGTTTCTACTGTAATATAATTGCACCTTGCCCACATTCCTTAGATACTTTGCGCACCTTGTAGCAACTACAGAAAATTCTTATAAGCTCGGGTTTTTTTGTCATATCCATCTACTATTGATCTATCGTAAGGCTCAAATATAGGCACCTTAAACTGTCATACCCGTAATGCTGTACCTACTGCTGCGCTTCACGTACCTATACATCCTCTTATCGATTGGCTTATTGCATAGAAAGGAAGTGGAATCGTGATAAATTTCGCCTAAGCGTTTCCCGAGTCTTTCTGAGGGTCAAACCTAAATGTCTTTTACGGATACCATTGTGGATCCTGGCTTTAAGGAGTTACAAGCTCCTACTTTATCAGAGGGAATTTACTACCTACTATACCGCGGTGATCAGATCATACATGATGGCATAGAGATTTTTTTCAAGTATTTCTTCTCTAACACAAATTGTATACGCTTTTATCCTTTAGTCGTCTTTTACGATATCCACAGGCAAGAGAGGGGGTGGGTTAATTTCTATTGTGAAGGAGGCTCTAACAGTGCGACGGATATGAGCTGGAATGAATGAAGGAATAACCAGCACACTAGTCAGACGTGTTGGTATAGGGTTTTACGTCCATTTAACTTCTCTTACTTAAATATTATCTGCATATTATACCCCTTTTCCGTGTGGTGACGGAGTAAGAATACAATTCACTACCCCCTCTCTTTCTCGTGGGTGACATAAAACGCGACTAAAGGATGTCTTGTGCATTTAACAACTAGACAGAAAATTCAAATTAGAACCCTATATCAACCCGCCTGACCAGCGTAGTATAATAGGTCAATTTCCCTCCCAATATGGAGAAGGCTCGAGCTTAGCAGTAGGACGTATTTAAGCTGCGATGATGATGACATTATATCCCTTAGTCGTCAATATAATGGATGAATCACGGGTAAGATATGGTGTGGTGCATTGTATTCTTATTCCATCAACATGATCTTTTAGTGGTAGGATCACACTGTTGACAGCTGTCTGTCTACAGCCGCGGGCCGGTCCGTCCACGGTAGTAACACACTGAGCAGAAAATCGACGTCTGAATAGTAGCAGTTTGTTGAAATAAAATCCTATACCAATCTACTAGCATGGTATAATATATTTTCGGCCCAACGACGAAGGCGACGTGGTTTTCGGGTGGTTTGCGGGAGTTGCGTGCTTAAACCCCTCTGTCGCCCCGGACGGAGTGGTGCGGAGGCGCGCCGACCGCAGCCCACCCATAAAAAAAAAATGGTATAATATATTTTGTTTGCTCTCCCGATATGGAGGTTCGAACAGTAGGTCTTATATGAGCTAAGATTATTGAATGAATTAGAAGAAGTTATTACTATAAATGAATCTTAAATCAGTACTTGTAATGATTTCTGATGTTTACGGGAGTATTACACATTGTAAAACTATTTTACTAGTGGTAGGACCACACTGTGGACAGGTCTATCTGTCTACAGCCGCGGGCTGGTCCGTCCGTGGTAGTACCACACTCTTGCAGAAAATCGACGTCTGAGTAGTAGCAATTTGTTACTGCGATTTGTTCGGTGAGCGAGAGAGCTGGCAGCCCAACTTTCTGGGGTATTCCGTCGGGCTGACCACTGATGACAAGTAACCCTGCTCCGGTGGACGGCCCAACGATGAAGGCGACGTGGTTTTCGGGTGGGTTGCGGGTGTTGCGTGCTTGCGTCCCTTTGTCGCCCCGGACGGAGTGGTGCGGAGGCGCGCCGACCGCAGCCCACCCCAAAAAAACAAATAAAAAGCCCAACTTTCTGAGGGTGTTTGCGTGTGGAGGGTTATGGTGATGTCTTTAGTATCACCGAACGTCATTGCACGCATTCACACTCCCTTCATTTTCTTCACGTTAGGTAGCGGCCTAGCAAAGGTTTATGAGTGGAAAATGTACTTACTGTTCTAATAATATCTATTTATATTGCACCGTATTACTTGATAACTCATGATATATTTGATAAAGTAGCTGTTATCACATATCTTAGTGATAAGAATTTATGATAAGACACGTTAGTATATGGGAATTTATGTTAATATAACTGCACACGTACAATCCTTAGTTAAATCAGAAATAATAATAGTTGAATGTTTTCGTGTGGTAACAGAGTAAGAAATTCACCACCCTTGCTGTGGGTGTCGTAAAAGAAGACTAAGGGATATAAATTATAATATGCATATAACATCTGTGCAAGAGAAGGAGAACTCGAAATGAAACCCTATACCAACATGTATAACCAGCATGGTACAGTAGATCAATTTCCCTCCCATAGTGGAGGAGGCCCGAGCCCAACAATGAGATGTGCATGGGTTGAAATGATGAGATGATGATGTATAGTTAAAAAAAACAAAAAAAAAGCACACCCATTTTCAAAGTGTGTTCTTTTATTTTAAGCAAAATAAAAAATATTGTAAATAAAACTACTTTTACGGATTATATCGCGTTTATATTTGATTTATGATTGCCCGACGTTTCAAACACTTTGCAGCATTCATGGTCACGGGCGGACTAAGGTGTCTCACGTCCAACAAGTAATCGTTATTACAGACATTTATAATTATCTACCCGATACAGAAAATTAGTTATAAATTTATTAAATTGTGACCCACATTTTAGTACAAATTTATTGCCAGTATAAGAAGAAAATGATTCTATACGAAAAAATTATATTGTTTATGGTTAGTAATTATTAAATTTGTAGCAATTATTGTTACAATTTGTTGATTTAAAACTAACAAAACTAATATACTACCACCGGATCGGAACGCGGCCACACTGAGAAAGATCCGGCAAGAAAACTCAGGGGACATGATGCTAAATTAATATTGATTTTTAATTTTAGATGCGGTTTACTTTGTCTTACTAAAAGATTTTTGATTTATAAAATTATCTTTAACTATTATTATTGTGGGTCAAATCTATACAATAAGTGCTCACAGTATCATGCAGTCTTGTGGTGGTCTCTTTGGATTTATTTTTAATTATGTTTATAACAGGATCCCAGCTTGAATGTGTAGTGCTCGCGTAAACATCAGATATCATTAAAATAAAAAGTAATTAAAAATAGGTAATCTGTCTGGTGAAGATTTCTGGTTCGATGCAGGCGGTACACATGACCTTCGTCCAATAGTGTGGACGGATAGTGGGCAGCCCTCAGAAGGCTGGGCATCCGGCTCTCTCGCGCACCTAACGAAGCGCAGTAAGGGACACGATATCGAAAAGAAAGTATTGATACTGTACCTACTCATGAGTAGTATCGAAGAAAAAGTATCGTACTCATTAAAGTATCGAAACAAAAGTATCGATACTCCAAAGTATCGAGTACTGAGTACTTTTCCTAGAATCTATTTCGTGATGAGCTTTTTATTTAGGAATCTGAACGTCTGTGAACGGATTAAAATATTTCGAGCCACGTTTTAAAAGGTTCATTACGTTTGAACTAGATGGCGTTAACATGGATAATTTCTAAAAATTATTCGAAATGATATCTGCCAAAAATTAGTCATTAAGTAAAAGTATCGAATGCAAAGTATCGAGTACAAAAGTATCGGTATCGAAAGAAAAGTATTCAATACTTAAAAGTATCGATACCTTTTTCGTGTCCCTAAGCGCAGTAACAAATTGCTACTCGTCGTCGGACGTCGATTTTCTGCTCAGTGTGGTACTTCCCCGGACGGACCGGCCCGCGGCTGTAGACAGACAACTATCAACAATGTAGTCCTATCACTTAATGGCTGTTTTATTTAACTGGTTTATTTAACTTAAAACACAATTAACTAAAATGCAAATATCATTTGCGATGTTAGATATTTAATTAATGATATAAAGTTTATTATAGATCTAATTTATCTTTGAGACAAATATTGTGAAATATTTGTGCCGACGTGATGCGACATGATAATATTTGAGCGATGCTGTGTTATCTATTAAATATGTTCAAATGTTTGATAAGGCTTATGATCTTACAGCAGTTTAAATTGTGCCTATTTTTGAAGTGATTTGAAGATCTTCCGTGAAGGAGTAAGAATACAATTTATTACCCCCTTTCTTGCCCGTAGGCCGTAATACCAACCAAGGGATATAATATTGCATATTATATCCCTTGGTCAGCTTTACACGTCTATGCAAGAGAAAGAAAATTCGAAATTAAACCCTATAATGCCACGGCTAACCAGCGTGGTAGTAGCTCCTCCACTATAGGGGAAAATAGTACGTCAATTTTCCCCTATAGTGGAGGAGGCTCGAGCTCAACAGTGGTCTCCGGGTTGAGAGCCCTCAACGCTCACCCATAGTCCGCGTCAAGCTGTCAAGGCCATCTGCGGCCAACAGCTGTACACACACAAAAAAAAAAAAGCTCAACACTTATGAGCCGTGAGGACGACTTACTATACCGTGCTGGTCAGACAGGTTGTATAGGGTTTTATTTTGAGCTTTTTCTCTCTTGCATATATGTTATATGCGTATTATATCCCTTAATCGTCTTTTACGACATCCACGTGCAAGATAGGGAGTGATGGATTGTATTCTTATTCCGTCACCATACGATGTTAATATTTAAAAACGGGGTGAAGGGAATGAGCCACTCACTACATTTCTACGGTTAATAAATTCTTCAACTGCCTGTATGCCGTCTTTCCTTATTATATCCTCATCATAATCATTTCAGCTTATATACCTTTCACTATTGAGCTCGAGCCTCCTGTACAATAGAAGGGAAATTGACCTACTATACCACGCTGGTCGTAGCGTCATAGGGTTTAATTTCGAATTTCCTTTCTCTTGCATTGATGTTTTATGTATAATTAATCCCTAATTCTTTTTTTACGTCACCAACGGCACAAGATGAGAGTTGGTGAATTGTATTCAATCAGAAAGCGATGCGCCTGCCTTCCTTTACTACATTTTAAAATAACTTATAATCTATAGATGCTCCACATTTCAACGTGCTTGTGGCGACTATCCGCCACTAAGAGAACTTGGACCACAACCCAACATTCGAAGCAATCCGCTTCGCTAATGAATATTGGGCCATACAACAAATAAGAATTTCTGCCGAAACGTGTGTTACACTACACTTTACGGCGCTCGTACGCCGAAACTATTGATTTTAGGAAAAAAGGTGAAGTCATAAATTGTAAGAAATTTCCACTACAATCATTTTTAAAAATATTTTTTCCTGTAAAATACATCGGAAAGGAGCTATTATCAAAAAACTGATTTTAGGCGCCATCTTTCCAATATGGCGGCGCGAGCGACAAAGATACGAGGTGGCAAAGTAGAAATTCGGAAAGAGCACGTCAAAATCTATAAAATTGCCAATTTTCAAAACTCCCGGAAAACTTTTCAAGTAACCTCTATTTTTTTGACCAAATGACTGTACTATATAGGTCAATTTCTTTAAACAAGCTGAGATGATGATGATGATTACGAAGTCTTTTTTATAACCTTTTAATGGCAGACGAGCAAGCAGCCGAACGCGAATTGTTTATCGTCATAGAACTCAGAAATATCAAAAGGATAAAAATATAAGCTGTTATTATAAAAAAAAAATATAAAAAATATTCAAGTAATAAAATAAAGCAGATTTTATCGCGTTTGTATTTGATTTACGGGTTTGACACGGGTTTTAGTCCGCCCGTGACCATGAACGCTGCAAAGTGTTCGAAACGTCGGGCAATCAAAAATCAAATACAAACGCGATAAAATCCGTAAAGTAGTTTTATTTAAAATACTAGCAACCCGCCCTCGCTTCGCTTCGGTTTCAGTCGGTTAAACCCGTGTAGTTCTCGTTCCTGTGGGAATACCGGGATAAAATATAGCCTATGTTACTCCCTGATATTATAGCTTTCCATTGGTGAAAGAATTTTTGAAATCGGTTCGGTGGTTTAAGCGTGAAAGCGTTACAAACAAACAAACATCCTTACTTTCGCATTTATAATATTAGTATGGATGTAATACTCGCGTAAACATCAGAAATCATTAAAATAAAGCAGTTTTCTGTGTGGTGACAGAGTAAACACAATTCACATCCCTTCGTCTCTTGCCCATTGGTAAAAGACGACTAAGGGACAAAATATTGCGCCTGGTGCCGCCCTAGCTGAGGCTGCGGGTAACCGGACCGAGGATTTAGTCCGGGTACCCGCGGAGAGGTTAGCCTCGCGACGGTGATCAGCGTCCGGAACGGGGAGTGCACCGACCGTAACCCACCTCAAAGAAAAAACAAAAAAAAAGGTATTTTTTTTTTTTGTGGGTGGGCTGCAGTCGGCGCGCCACCACACCACTCCGTCCGGGGCGACAGAGGGGCTTAAGCACGCAACTCCCGCAACCCACCCGAAAACCACCTCGCCTTCGTCGTTGGGCCGACCACCGGAGCAGGTTTACTTGTCGTCAGTGGTCGGCCCGACGGAATACTCCCTACGCGGGGTACCCTTCCATCGACCGACGTCCCCCCCTCGGGGAGGACGTCGGTCTTTCCTCACGCAGTCGGCCTCTCGGCGGGTGACGGACTAATCCCCGGTCACGTCACCCGCGGCCTCGGCTAGGGCGGCATGAGGCGGAGGTAGTTGCGCCTGCGCCGCCCCAGTCACCGGCGGTGGATCTCCTCATCGAGGCTGCGCTCCACGCGCAGACGATCCGCCGCCTAAAAAAAAAAAAAAAAGGTATAAAATATGCATATAAGAACTGTGCAAGAGATGAAAAACTCGAAATATAGGCACGTACCAACACTTCTGACCAGGGCGGATATTGTAGATCAATTTACCGCTTATTGTGAAGAAGGCTCGAGCCCAACAGTGGGACGTACCTGATCTGAAATATAAATAAAGCAACAACCACAATTAGTATGAAATAAAACTATTTATCTTATTTTATTGTATTTAATTTTGTTTATAAAGAATTTTAGTTTTAATATTTCTAATACTACATTCCAGATCCCTGGAAGACTTTTTATTAACAAGTACAAAATTTTACGTAACACCTAAAACAACAAGTGACAGTATTAGTCCGGCCACCAGAGTAGAAGCCAGTCAGATCGACTCTCCGACGGCAAAAGTCACCGGGGAGGATCGACTCGAGAAGGTACCCAAAAGGGAAACGAACCACTGATGACAAAGAAGGGTGCCAGTGGCCAGCCTATATTAACAATACCTATCATAATAGATACTGTGTTCGTCAGGTTATGGGGTCGCGCGTCCTCCTCTATGTCTCCCAAGACGGCTAAGACGGATGTGAACATGCCATAGCCTGTTCCAAAAACAGTCTTTAAAAAAGTTAATATTCTAATACTATTAATTTTGATGAGACATTCTTGCTAAACGAATCTTTACATTTACGATATTCACATAACCTAATTAACTAAAGGCAGGCCGTTATCACAATCGCTAGATCAAGTTCTTATCACTGATAACGTGAGAACGTTAAGCACACAAAGTGCCAACATAAGATCTTAAGTTTGTATTAGGATTACCTATGTGACAAAGATAAGAATCTAGGTTATACACAGGGCCATCTTAGGCCACGCCAGGGTCTTTCGGTGCACAAAAATTTAGAACCCAATATATCATCATCGCAGCCCACACACGACCCACTGTTGGGCTCGGGCCTTCTCCACAATGGCAGGGAATTTGACCTACTATATCATGCTGGTCAGACATGTTGGTATTTTTTTTTTTTATGGATGGTCTATGGTAAGCGCACGCGCCGTCCAGTCCATCCGGGGCGATGAAAGGACGGCGCGCGGGCCCATAAACCACCCGTACCCACGTCACCTCGTTGTTGGGCCGACCACCGGGCAGATATGACTTGTCGTCAGTGGTCGGCCCGACGGAATACTCTTTCGGGTAACCTCACCTCTCGACGTCTTGGGACGTCGGACGCCGTCGCGCGGTCAGCCTCTCCACGGGTGAGGGACAATTCCCCGGTCCGAGGATAATTGCCTGGTCCGACAGACATGTTGGTATAGGGTTTCATTTCTAGTTTTCTTTCTTTTGCACAGATCTTGTGTGCATATTATATCTCGTAGTCGTCTTTTACGACATCCACGGGCAAGATTGAGAGTGGTGAATTTTTATTCCGGAATCAAATTATCCTAATTACTTGGGGTCAAACCAATATGTACTATTCTTTCAGCGCGTGTGGTCAGTTGATTTTTGGCCGCGTGTGGCCGTTTGATCAGTTGTTCCATAACCTGATACATCCTGTATGTAATTCTTCTGTATGTATATGATTGAACATCTCTTAAACGGCTACATAGATTTTAGTAGTCGATAATAGCAGGTCTTTTTCAATCTTATGGCGAAACAGACTCGAGTCCTTGCGGTCCTTTCCGTCTTTTGGGTTATTCAAGCTATTCTTTGTCTTCTCTTCTTTTCTTCAGTACAATGGTGAGCCGTCATCCGTTCATAAAGAGAGCAACTCCATGACAGTGTTTACTGTCAATACTGTCGACGGATAGCTCTCTTCATTAACAGATTATAGGCTTTTTCGTTCTTCATTTATATTCTTGTTTCATCTTCATCGAATAAAAAAATACTTACTTCCTTCAATAAATATAAGTAAAAACCTTGCAAAATCAATATTTTTGTCTGTCTGTTTGTTACAGGTAATCTTTAAAACGGATGATCATTTTTTATAATATTTTATTACCAGGTAGCTGTCTGTATAAGGAGAAATATAGGCTATATTTAATCTCGGTATTCCCATGGAAATGGGATCTACGCGGGGAATACCACGTGAATTAGTTCGTACATAATAAATGATTTGAATTAGAAAACTACCCTAACAATAACTGTGCTGTGTGCTGACGGAGTAAGAATACAATTCACCACATCCTTTCTTACCCGTGGGTGTCGTGAAAGTTGACTATGAGATTATTGCAGATAAAATCTATGCAAGAAAAACAAAACTCGAAATAAAACTCCATACCAACCCATCTAACCGGCTTAGTACAAGAGGCCTATTTCCCTCCCATTGGTGAAGACGCCAGAAGTCCAGCAGAGGGATAAATTTTCACATGGTGATGGGGACGATGACTCGTATGTGGTGATTATACCTGTAACAAAAAATACATATCTTAGGTATGTGGATATCAGTAAAAATTGTTGCAATGATATTTAGTAAATCTCTGTACCATGGCTTACAAATTAGGTGTACGGACCTTTGCAATACCAGAAGCACAGCTAGGCCGTTGCCTATTGTTAATAAAATACTCTTCTTAAACCTTGTTTAAAGAAGGACATATAATAGCAACTGAAAAACCCAGTAGCAGGTAGCTCATTCCAGATCCTTCCAGATCCGGCTTCCAGATCCTTAAAAGTTTTATAGCTGTTTTATTAGCTACAATTATAAATAAAACTGCACAGATGGCGTAGTGGTTAAGATAGCGAACTACAGCGCCAGTGTCGGGGGTTCGAATCCCACGCGGGACAACACTTTGTGCGATCCACAAATTGTTGTTCTGAGTCTGGATGTAATTTGTGTCCGTTAATTATATGTTTGTAAAGTCCCCCGCAATACAAGGATTATTTCCTTAGTGCAGGATGTTGTCTTAAATAAATATAAATATAAAAAAATGTGTGGTGCCTTTATATAAATACTAGCAACCCGCCCTCGCTTCGCTTCAGTTTCAGTCACCCTACCCGCGTAGTTCCCGTTCCCGTGGGAGTACCGGGATATAATATAGCCTATGTTACTCCCTGATATTATAGCTTTCCAATGGTGAAAGAATTTTTGAAATCGGTTCAGTGGTTTAAGCGTGAAAGCGTAACAAACAAACATCCTTACTTTCGCATTTATAATATTAGTAAGGATTACAAAGAGCAAACGTACAAATAAACAGAAGTCGAGCGATCTGAAATTCTAATGCAAATAAATATTTTCTAGTCATTATCTTAGTGTATATTCGTCCCACGGCTGTGCTCGAGCGTCTCTTACAATAGGAGCTAAATTGAACTACCTACTATACCACGCTGGTTAGTACAGGGTTTATTTTCGAGCTGTCATTCTCTTGCATAGATGTTATGTGTACATAATATCCCTTAGTTATCTTTTTTGATACCCGTGGGCAAGATAGGGGGTGGTTAATTGTATTCTTACTTCGTCACCACGCGGCATTTTTCTATTTCTCCTAAACTTTAATTTATAACGACGATAAAGCGAACGCTTTTAAACAGCTCTAGTAATTTAAAATCGTAAAAATTATATAAATAACTAATACCGTAGAAAACAATAGTTAAAAAGATAAATGTTAAAAATAGAATTAGTGAGCATCTTGCGAAATCTTATCGATAGGAACCTATCGGATATAGATTTTTAAAAAGTCCTTGTAGTAACAGAATACGAATTCACCGCACCCTTTCTTGCCTGTGGATATTGTACAAGATGCAAGAAAAGGAAAACTGGCAAAAAAACTTTATATTAATCCGTCTTTTTTTTGTGCGGTCGCCGCGCTCCTCGCACCACTCCGTCCGGGGCGACAGAGGGGCACGCACACCCGCAACCTACCCACGATGCACGTCGCCTTCGTCGTTGGGCCGACCACCGGAGCAGGGTTACTTGACGTCAGTGGTCGGCCCGACGGAATACCTATTTGGGGTACCCTCCCATCGACCAACGTCCCTCCCTCGGGGAGGACGTCGGTCTTTCCTCACGCGGTCGGCCGCTCAGCGGGTGACAATAATGCGTCTGCCCAGCGTAGGTCAGTCTCCCTCTCATCATGGTGAAAGCTCAAGCCCAATAGTATACATGAGCTGTGATAATCCTTACTAATATTATAAATGTGAAAGTAAGGATGATTGTTTGTTTGTTACGCTTTCACACCTAAATCACCAAACCGATTTCAAAAATTCTTTTACAAATGGTAAGCTATAATATTAGGGAGTAACATAGGCTATATTTTATCCCGATATTTCCACAGAAACGGGTACTGAGCCGCGGGTAAGGCGACTGAAACCAAAGTGAGGGCGGGTTGCTAATAATAATATACAAATAAAACATTTGATAAATTGACAAAAATTACCGTGGTAAGGGTGGAAAACCAGCAACAGTACACCTGATAGTAAATGATGCTGCCGCTCATGGACCTTTGCTAGGCCGCTGCCTATCGGTTCCATTCCAATGGTGATGAAGAATTGATATGGTAGGTGATGGGGCCGTACGCCCCCCGTCAATCGCCGTGGACGGATTCGATAGAGTATGTCTAAGCCAGGGATCCCCAAAGTATGTTCCACAGAACCTAGAGGTTCCGTAGAATAGTCATCAGGTTTCTAAATAGCTTTTAATTTTAGTAAGTAATTTATCTGTGAAAGAACGCCACAATTACAATTATTATTTTGAAATAGCGGCAGTTAGTGATGAGAAGAACTCTTTACTATTATGTAAGAAGCTAGATATAAGATAGAGTTAGCAAGAACTTGGCCTGGAATATGGCACAACAGCGCACGTAGCCATAGACAATGTACGAAGTTGCGCGGCGGTCTTCGTCCCCCCCGTTCAGATCATTCGATATGGGGTTCCATTAAAATATCCGTTATCTTTAAAGTTTAGGAAACCCCTGGTCTAAATCACAGCGTATCTTATAAAGCATAACAAACAAACAGACTCACATTCGCATTTATATTATTAGGATTAGAATAAATAATAACACAAGATTCCCAAAAGGCCTTGGTCTCAAACCACATGATTTAAATGTCCATTTTCAACAGCACACTGTCACAAACTGAACTTGTTAGCATGATTTCCATCACAAATAGTAAATTTTGCGTAGCCTTACAATGAGGGACAAATATCTTTGCATGTAAGTGTTAATTAGTCCACCACGCCGCTGGACATAGTGTTTTGTTAAAAGTTTAACGGTACTTAGGGCTGTCACGATTATGTGGCAATAATTGGACAAAAAATATAGCAATATACATTTTTTCGGGTCGCCATTTAATTACGCAATAGTTATTGGTCAAAAATCACATAATTATATCATCATATCACTATTGGACTCGGGCCTCCTCCACTATGGGAGGGTAATTGACCTACTATACCACGTTGGTCAGACGTGTTGACATATTTTTTTTTCAAAAGATTTTTTTTCCTCTAAAGTAAATTGCACAATGGTATTAAGATTATTTGAATTTAGATCACCTCGCCCCACTGTCGAGCTTGAGACTCCTACGCAGGAGAGAAATTGTCCTGCTAATCTGATCAGATATGTTAATATAGGATTTCATTTCAGGTTGTCCTTCTCTTGCATAGATGTGATATTTATGGTCCTCTTTTACGACATCCACGGGCAAGAGAGGGGGTGGTGAATTGTACTTACCTGCGTCGACGTCCCGACAACAGAGGCCTGACAACCCTAATTCTACGTCCGTTATAGTTTACATTTTCATTCTTCTCGTATTAAATAGATACAATATCCTTAATAATATTAGCCTTCCCAAATAAAATGTTTAAAAAAACACATACCTACATATAGTGCGGTCAAAGTCTCAGAAGAATAATATAAATTTTTGTTGAAAAAAAATGAACCGAAATAAAAAAACGTCTGTTCTATCCCCTGGATTCCTGATGATATAGACTGCCTGATATATTGCGGACGATATAGTTGTTATGGCAGAATCCATGGAGGACCTTGGCACAATGCTCAATGATCTCAGCAGGGTATCCCAACTAGTGGGTTTACGAATGAACATGGACAAGACGAAAGTCATGTCAAATGCCCATGTCATTCCTGTACCGGTCCTAGTTGGCAATGCGATTCTCGAAGTTGTCGATCACTATGTTTACCTCGGACAAACAGTCCAGTTAGGTAGATCCAATTTCGAGAAAGAGATCAGCCGACGAATCCAACTCGGTTGGGCAGCGTTCGGGAAACTTAAGAGGATCTTCTCGTCCAACATACCTCAGTGTTTGAAAACACAGGTCTACGACCAGTGTGTGTTACCAGTGATGACTTACGGCACGGAAACGTGGTCCCTAAATGTAGGCCTTATATCAAGGCTCAAAGTCGCTCAGCGTGCTATGGAGCGGGCTATGCTCGGGATTTCTCTGCGAGATAGAATCCGGAATACGGAAATCCGCAGAAGAACGGGTGTAACCGACATAACACGAAGAATTAGCACGCTGAAGTGGCAATGGGCAGGCCACATCGCTCGACGAACCGACAATCGCTGGGGAAGAAAGGTTCTCGAGTGGCGACCACGTATCGGACGACGCAGTGTAGGACGCCCCCCCCTAGGTGGACCGATGACCTAGTGAAAGTTGCTGGACGTCGTTGGATGCAGGCGGCACAGGACCGCACATTGTGGCGCAACATGAGGGAGGCCTACGTCCAGCAGTGGACGGCTGTAGGCTGAAATGATGATGATGATGATGATGATGAGACTGCCTGAAATCCATAGAAGAACTTAACCGACATGATACAAAATCAGCACTCTGAAATAGTAATAAGCCGGACACATCGCTCGACGAACGGACAACCGCTGGGGAAGAAAGGTTCTTAAGATGCGACCACGAATCGGACGACGCAGTATAGGACACCTCCGCACTAGGGTGACCGACAACCTGATGAAAGTCGCTACGCAAGTGGTAATTGAATGCAGATGGTTTATTTTGAGTGTAGAGTCTATCCATGCCATCATCATCACAGCTCATATACGTCCCATTGTTGGGCTGGAATCTCCTCCATAATAGGAGGGAAATTTACCTTCTATACCACGCTCGTCAGACGTGTTGGTACAGGGTTTTATTTCGTGGTTTTTTCTCTTGCAAAGATGTTAAAGGCATTCCTTAGCCGTCTTTTACGACAGCCACGGGCAGGATAAGGGGTGGTCTATTGTATTCTTACTCCGCCATCACACGGATCCCGTACGGTTAATTTACCGCCTATCGTACGAAATTTCCGTGTGGTGACGAAGTAAGAAAACAATTCACCACCCCCTCTCTTCCCGTGGATGTCGTAAAAGACAAATAAAGGATATGATATGCAGATAATATTTATGCAAGAGAAGGAAAACTCGACATAAAACCCTATACCAATATGTCTGACCAGCATGGTATAGTAGGTCAATTTCCCTCCTACTGCGAAGAAGACTTAAGCCCCGCACGTTCTGTATATGCGCTGTAATGATGATGATTAACTCATATAGAAATAATCGCAAGAAGTAAATATCAAATAATTAAATCCTATCCTATCCTACTACGAGTAATATTATAAACGCGAAATTTTGTATGTAAAGATATTTGTTGCTCTTTCACGCAAAAACTACCGAATAGGTTTTGATGAAACTTCACAATAATATAACTTACACATCAGAATAACACATATACTATAATTTATCCCGATATTCCCACGGGAACTGTGGGTGAAACCGCAGCGCGCATTAAATAATACATTTAGGCAAATATAACTAATTTATATCCAATTGTTGCCTTCAGTTTCATTATGTTCAAAGCTTAAAATCTATATTTTAGTACTAAAATATATGAATTAAATAGACCAAATAATAGCAAAACGTTTATGCCAAGAAATAACTTACTCGCTCCCATTAAATATAGGCGAGAAAACTTTGTTTTTGTTTAAAACCAGTATTTTTTACAAGGAAATATTACACTGTGGTTCAAATGATTTCCTTGTGGACTATACCTCTACCGTTATAGATTAAGTATTAAAAAAAGTGTATAACCAAGAAAATATAATTCACCACTCCCTATTTTACCCGTGGATGTCGTATAAGATTTGTGCAAGAGAAGGAAAACTCGAAATGAAACCTTATTCCAACACGTCTGACCAGCATGTTATAGTAGGTCGTGCGACGGCGACCAACGTCCCAGGACGTCGAGAGGTGAGGGTACCCGAAAGGGTATTCCGTAGTCACCCTGCTCCGGTGGTCGGCCGAACAAAGAGGGGACGTGGGTACGGGTGGGCTATGGGCCCGCGCGCCGTCGTCCTTTCATCGCCCCGGACGGAATGGACCGCGCGTGCGCTTACCATAGCCCACGCATAAAAAAAAAATTGGTATAGTAGGTAAAATTCCCTCCCGTTGTGGAGGAGGCCCGAGCCCAACAGTTTGACGTATGTGGGCTGTGATGATGAATTGATGATGATGATAACTATACCCATACCTAAACTTTTCTGTGTAATGAAAAAGAATAAAATTCACCACCCCATTTCTTATTAGTGAGTAATAAAGACGACGGATATAATATACAAAAATCGTCCGTAAAATAGATGGAAAATTCGAAATAAAACTCTATACCAACCCGTCCCGTAGGTATATTTTTTCCATTTGTGAAGGAGGCCAGCCATAGAACGTGTTTGAGGTAATAATGACAAATGATCCTACTAAATCTGCCTTCTTTATATTTAGTATACTATCCATGTGGTTACGGAGTAAAAATACTGTTCACTCCCTTTTCCCGTGGGTGTCATAAAAGGCAACTAAGGGACATGCATGAAAAGAAAAACTCAATATAAAACCCTATTCTAACACGTCTAGCCGGTGTGGTAAGTCAATACCCTTACCCTTAGAATAATAACGTATAGAAGGATAGTGTCAGTACTTCGACTTTAAAAATTTGAATCTAAAAATACCAATTGCGGGCAGACGACTACACACGTACACACGGATACCACTATACAAATTATGAAATCAAATTTTGTTTTTATTAACATAAATCGTCGAAATACTTTTAAAAGTAATGTTAAAAACCTTTTTATGTTTTTCAAATGTGTTGTGGCACCATTTGAATGCACAAGCCGTCATAATTACCTATTTATTTTTTAAGAGTTGCGTACGTTCGTGCAGTGCAATGACTTGTACATTACGGGACTGTTCCGGCGTAGGCTCCATTAGGCTCCAATTGAAATGCCTCACTTTTTGTGCGTGGACTTACCTTCTATATATTATTATTCTAAGACCCTTACCATTGTGAAGGAAGCCTGATTTTTTTTTGTTTGGATCACCCTTACGGGCAGGCTAGTCTTTTCAACCATACTGACTTGTCTTATGTAGCTTACAAATTATTTTCTTTACATATTATTTACTTCTTCATATTGTATAACTTATTAATAGTCATTGTCCGTCGATAAGTCAAGTCGTTATCATTAATTAGGCGCTGAAAACCTAATTAATGATTTCTCTGGGAATTCCGGTAGAACATGAAAATACACGTAAACCACTCTTATATCACATTCACCACACTTCAGCACCTTAATTGTGTTTTATTACATAAAACTTCAGCAAAAATATTCAATATAACACTATAAAACACTAAAAAAATTAATATAATACAAGAGCTTCAACGTGACATTTCCATATTCGCGCCGAAACCTTTCGAAGGAAGCCTGAGCCCCACAGTGGTAATTATTTTTTTTTTATTACACAACAACCTGCACTAAGGAAGTAAGTAATCCTTGTATTTCAGGGAACTTTACAAACACATAATTAACGGACGCAAATTATTCGCATCTCATCCAAATTTTATTATAATCTATCCATAAAAATTAACTTTTTCAATAACAAAACAGCTCATATTCAAATATCAAAGTTATGTTTTCTAACGGTTCACCATTAGCTTGGGCAATGTCGACAATCAAATTAGTCCACCGTGAGACTCCACTTCTCACGTTTAGAAACGCTATGATAATTGAGAAGTTGCGTTCAAAAATGCATGCCTAAAATTGTCTTTTATGAGCAAAATTTTTATTTTCTTATATTTGTTTGTTAATTGAACACAAGGCCTGTAAGATAGAAATAATTAGACATATTGGAATTATTTTCAAATTAGATATTTGAAAATAATTCGTAATTAACTAGAAAAGTTCACCAAGAATAAAAGGCTTGAGAGTGAAGGAAGAAATGAAAGGAAGTTGGAAGGAATACAGCGGGCTTGCAAGGCAGGTCCGAAATAACATCTCAATTAATCTGATCAAGGGATAGATATGAAAAAATAGATATCACACTTATGTTTTTAATTTTACTGATATAGAAGTAGGCTTTATTAATCAGAATTACCATGCCATAAATTTATATCAGTTTTAAAACTAAACTAGAAGTCAAAAATTCAAATAACGTTTAACTATGCTAAAATTCTGTTGCTCACCTAATAATAAACATTACAATACAAAATAAATCCAAGTAATCCATTTTTAAACGGTAGTCTTACACTAAAAAGCATATTTCTTTCATTGTAATTTAAATTTCCATAGAAAATGATCCGCCATCTTGTCGGCCATTTGCATTTACATTGTTCCGTCACATTGTTAATATGACGGTTACACGTTTGTCGTTCAGAAAGGAATATGTTATTTGTTATGTAACCATTCGTGACCTATATTTAAAGATATTTAGTTACTTAAACACTACTAAGTTTTAAGTATTTGCTTTTGTTACACTTAAGTTGGAAAACGAGTCAACTTTGCCTATGGTAATTTGTAAATACCGGCGTAAGTCATAATATTAGTAGGCATAACGGTATACAGTTAAAGAATTGCACTTTGGAAGAACGATAGTCATTGCCATAAGCAGAAGAATTACCCAAATACCAAAAATGCGTGGTATAAAGCCTATTGGAAACTCCATTTATTAATCCAATATTTATAGCGCCATAGTCAAAGATTGGAAAAACCTTTTTTTTGGTAGGCTATGGTCTGCGCACATCCCGCCCAATCCGCCTGAGGTGAAGGATGGGCGTGCGACCCCACAACCTACCATATTCTCTCCCCATATCGCCATTGGGCCGACCATTGGTACCGATTCCTTGACATCCGTGGCCGGTCCGGCGGGTTACGCTTTCAGCTATCCTCTCTTTCGATGTCCCGGCAACAAAACAGTGTTGCCGGAGCATCACCCTCACGTGGTCGGCCTCTCTGTAGGTGGCGGATTAATCCCTGGCCCGTCCACCCGCGACCTCGGCTAGGGCGGCATCAGGCGCAGGTAAGATTGGAAAAAGAAACTAGCCCAAAAACTGCCAAATTGCTTGTAATAGGGATATTATCGGCTTTTTCGATCAATTAGGAAAGAATGGCTGGACAACAGATTGATGATGGACTTATGAAATTGTTGGGATTGCAGAACTCTGTCTCGATAATCCGTAGGATCCATGGTAATATAGTTCATAAAATATCCGAAATAGATCTTGAACGGAATGGTATCTCCATTCCGTTAAGAGTAAATATTTCTGAGCTGGCCGCGGACGGCAAAGAACTCGTACACCCAATGGCGAAGGAGGAGAAATACGGTGGGTTATGGTACCGCGGGCCGCCCAAAAAAGAGGTATTTGTCCAATGTCTTTAACTGTTGAAGTTACCTAAATCTTGTTTCTCAGATTGTAAAAACGTTAAAATAGTTTTAAATAAAATCACTGACTGTTATAGTCAGTGATTTTATTTAAAACTATTGACCCGTCCTTGCTGCGCTTCGGTTCTCACCGCTTTGGCTCTGCATTTTAAATCTGCGATATGTCCTAAAATATAACGTCGGATACGAGTCCCGTAAAAATAGCCTGAGTTATTCCTTATATAGACAAATATCTGGTAGTAAATTATTGTCAAAATCAGTCCAGCTGTTTGAAGATTACCCGGAACAAACAGACAGACAATAATTCTTTAAACTGGTTTTTAGATGACTACCTATGAAGGTATCGCGTAAACAAACGCGACAGCATGAAAATATGTATTATTTTGATATTACGGACGCTTTAATTTTATTTATTTCTATAGATAAACCTACATAATTCATTTTTGCCAACCCATAAATGATATTTATTTAGTCGAAGAATAGTTTAGCAGTATTTTAACAGTAACAATAACTAAAGAGGAAGTTATATTTTAACACCTTGTTTGAAAAACTTCACTAAACATTTCCGTGTTCTACTATTTAACAAAATGGCGAAGCAATTTTGTAGGTTACATTTGAAATAAAAGTGTATGCCAACTCGTCTGGCGAACGTAGAATGTTGGACCAAATTCCATTCACATTAAGAAAGGAGGTTTATATCTCACTTCGCTTCTGCTCGAGACTTCGTCCGCATCGTATAGATACTTTGGACTAACGCTAACTCTAAAGGTGATAATATTTTTTAATAATCCGATTCTGTCACACATGACTGATGCGAAGATTCAGCCGTTTATGCCTATTCCCCCCATTTTTTACCCAAACATTCTTCATTGGTGCTCCGCTCCTGTTGGTCTTAGCGTGATAATATCTAGCCTTCCTCGATAAATGGGCTATTTAACACGGAAAGAATGTTTCAAATCGGACCAGTAGTTCCTGAGATAATCATCATAGCTCATATACTTCCCATAACTGGGCTCGAGCCTCCTCCATATTGGAAGGGAAATTAACCTACTATACCCCGCTAGTCAGGCGGGTTGGTATTTTGTTTTTTTTTTATGGGTGGGCTATGGTAAACGCACACGGGGTCCATTCCGTCCGGGGCGACGAAAGGACGGCGCGCGGGTCCATAACCCACCCGTACCCACGATGCCTTCGTCGTTGGGCCGACTACCGAAGCAGTGGTCGGCCTGACGGAATACCCTTTCAGGTACACTCACCTCTCGACGTCCCTGTCCCGGGACGTCGGTCGCCGTCGCGCGGTGAGCCTCTCTGCGGGTGACGGACTAAAATCTCCAGTCCGGTCACATGCGGTCTCGGCTAGGGCGGCATGAGGCGCAGGTACTCGCGCCTGCGCCGCCCAGGCGGGTTGGTATAGAGTTTCATTTCGGATCAGGGGGATCAGGCTAATAATGATCACTATTTAATATAAAATTATCCGTGACCCAAAGATTTTTAAAATTATAAAGTTACGAGTTAACACGTTCCCTGCGCCATCATTTTCAAAGAACTTCCAGCTGATGCTTTAGAGACATAAAAGATCTTGTAACTAACCTACCCTTTGGTGCGTTTGAGACCTAATCAGTCTCCTAAAAATACGGTTTTGAAAATAATTTATATACTACTGTGAAAATAATTATACTGCTGTGCGTTAGGCACCTAATCCATCTCTAATTGTATTTTTTTAAGTCCTTGAATTCACCTTTACGTAGGAAGCAAATATGTATATTTGTCTTACTCATACTTAAAGTACTTTATACGTTAGCGCCTCCCGCAAGGAGTGAAAAAACACGATTATAGTCAACGCACAATACAAAAGTCCTGCAAGAGATCTGATAGATCTCGTAACGCGACGAACGTGTTAAAATGCTCATTATTATATAATTGTTAATAACAAATTCAAAATAAAATTATTTGTAACCTCCATGGAATGTAATTATTAACTAGACAGCATCAGACGGCCCAGGTCCATAAAAATATACTACCCCCGACGGATCGGTCTCTTTCTGTAGACGGACTACTACCGACAGTGTGGTTTAAAACCACATAAGCATTATAAGAATTGATGGTATTTGTAGCCGCTACCACACAGCAGTCAATAGAAATCATCATCATCATCGTAGCCCACATACGTCCCATTGTTGGGCTCGGGCCACCTCCACAATGGGAGGGAATTTGACCTACTCTACCATACTGATCAGACATGTTGGTATAGGGCTTCATTTCGAGTTTTCCTTCTCTTGCACAGATGTTATGTGCATATTATATCCCATAGTTGCCTTTTATGATATCCACGGGCAAAATAGGGAGTGGTGAATAGTATTCTTATTCCGTTACCACACGAAAAATAGCTCTTAAGCGAGAATAGCTTTCACTCTCGCCTTTACACTTTTTTAGGGCTCTACTCTGGACACACCGCTCTATCTACTCGGGACGATGGAAGGGCGGCATGCGTTCCCATAACCTGTTGTGAAGTGGTGAATTATATTCTTATTCCGTCACCACACGGATAAATAGAAATCAATAGAAATACCGGAATAAAATATAGCCTGTTACTCGTTGACAATATAGCTAAATTGTATGTTCAAAGAATTTTAAAAATCGGTTAAGTGGGCATTAGGCATAAAAGCGTAAGCAAACAAACTCATATACACATCTATACCAATAAATAAAATTGGAGTGTCTGTTTGTAATGTCAAAATAATAGGCTTTTTTCATGCTCACACGGTTATTTGCACGACACCTATGCCTAAAATAGCAATTACAAAACTTTTGTCTGTCTGTCTGTCTGTTTGTTTGTTCCGGGTAATCTTCAAAACGGCTGGACCGATTTCAAAAAATCTTTCACCAATGGAAAGCTATAATATCAGGGCGTAAACTAGGCTATATTTTATCCCGGTATTCCCACAGGAACGGGAACTACGCGGGTAAAACGACTATAACCTATAACCGAAACGAAGCGAGGGCGGGTTGCTAGTTTATAATATTATAGTTAGAATGTGTAAATACCCGCGATAAAAATAATTAACTCATAACAAAATTAATTGTAACAACACTTTATTGAAAAACAAACTCGTGACTTAATAATTACTTCCTTTAGTTTTACAACTAAAACATTGTTGAATATTATCATGAATTTCTATGAATACTACCGTCTCTTATATTACTTATGGATGTCGTAAAAGACAACTAAGACGTCACATTTAAATGTAGTAGGACCATACTGGCGATAGTCGTCTGCTTACCGCCATAGGCCGGTCGGTCTAAGGTAGTAAGTACCACACTGGCAAAAAAAAGACTTTATCCTTCATCCTTTATCCTCTGTCCTTTATCTCATTCTCTCGCTGGCTGAATCCTATACATTTACGTGTTTATGTCTCTATGGACTCGCTTTTTCGTTTCATCGAGTTTGAAATCACAACGATTCTAAAGAAGTTTCACTTCAAAAACTTACTACCTTATGTCCATGTATATATAACCTTACAGTTTAAATATGCTGATATAACTGAAATACTAGCTTCTGCCCTGCCCCTGCCTAAAGATCGAAGTTTGTGTAATAGCAATGTGTTACTGAACTTCGCTCGCGATAGAGCCGGATGCCAAACTTTCTAAGAGTGTTTGCCTGTAGTGGGTTTTGGTGATGCCGTTAGTATCACCAAATCTCATTGCGCGCATTCATACTTTCTTCCCTTTCTTCACAATAGGCGAAGGCCTAGCAAAGGTCCATGAGTAATAGTGTCACTTACCATCAGGTATGTCATTTGCTCGTTTTCTACCAGTAGCATTAAAAAGCGTGAGTTTACTTATGTACACACATAAGAAGTTCTTTGGCGTAACAGAATAAAAATGTTTCTAAAATTTTATCCTTCGCGTTGTCCTATTTTTGTAGAAAAAAATCAGCCAAGTGTGAGTCGGACTCGCGCACGAAGGGTTTCGTACCATTGACAAAAAATCACTTTTGTTGTATGGGAGGCCCCCTTAAATATTTTATTTTGTTTATAGTATTTGTTGTTATAGCGGTAACAGAAATACATAATCTGTGAAAATTTCAACAGTCTAACTATTGCGGATCTTGAGATACAGCCTGGTGACAGACGGATGGACAGACAGCGAAGTCGTAGTAATAGGGTCCCGTTTTTACCCTTTGGGTACGGAACTCTAAAAAACGACACTAATAATAGAATAAAAAAGATATTTAATACATTGAAAGTCTTATAACGCATTATCTAGTTGACATTTATGACGATGTGCGCGTAAAAATTTACTCTCATGATTTTTCCCTAACGCATGAAAAGCAGTACCTTCAAAAAAATATCTTTTTTTTCTACAGTTAGCGCGCGGCCCCGTAACCCACCCATGTAGCACGTCACCTCCGTCGTCGGATCGATCACCAGTACAGAGTTCCTTGACTTCAATGATAGGCCCGACGAAATATCCCGAGGAAGTACCCTCTCCCATCCCGGTATGGGCCGGGACGCCGATCGCCGTCGCTAGGCCTGTCCACGGGTGCCGGACTAATTCCCCGGTCTGGTCACCCGCAGCCTCTGCTAGGGCGGCATCAGGCGTAAATATATGGATCTGGACCAATTCCATTTAATGCCAATCCAAAATCGAAAGATAACAAAGGCTACTCCTAGCTTATATTATCTTTTATAAACGAAAATTTCTTCATCTTTATAATAGTTTTATAGTTTATTTTAACCGCACCCTTTAAAACACTTCAAAAGGTGATTCAAAAATTTTAAAAACACTGTCCTCGCCTGTTACCATTTTAGTTCGTGTTTAATCAGCTGATTTATGAATATATTATGAAAATGTACCATATATTTGAAAAGATAAGGTGCATAATGCAATATTTGTATGCCACAAGTATTTGAACAAATGAAATGATTCAGTTGGAAGCTAGTATTCAAACACTACTTCTTATTTTATTATAAAATGTTTTGTGTGAATCAGAATTTTTAAGTCTAATCGTTTCCATGTGCTGACTGATTAAGAATATAATTCAACAACCCTCTCTTGCCCGCAGGAATCTCAAAGACAAATCAGGAATATGCAGAGTACATCTAAGCAAGAGAAAGAAAATTACTTTTACGGATTTTATCGCGTTTGTATTTGATTCATGATTGCCCGACGTTTCGAACACTTTTACAGCATTCATGGTCACGGGCGGACTAAGATATCTGACGTCCAAACAAGTCAATAATTGTATATAGTAACAACAAGTAATAACTTAGACTTGTTGGGATGTCAGACATCTTAGTCCACCCGTGACTATGAATGCTGTAAAGTGTTCGAAACGTCGGGCAATTATAAACCAAATACAAACACGATAAGTCCCGGGAAACACTTTTAATTGTCTCGGAACCCGCAACAAATTTAATTAGAAAATAAAAACAGAAGGAGTTGGAAAGATTCCACTTCCCTCCTATGCACAGCGGGAGAGAGGAAGCAAAATAGGTTAATAAGCCCGTAAATAAGAGGATGTACAACTACGTGAAGCGCAGCAGTACAGCAGCACGGATTTAACAGAGCTTAAGTGACCTATATATAAGCTTAAGGATTGGTTGCAATAGTAGGTATGGCAAATACGCCTGAACATACGGCAATTTTCTCGATTTGCTAGAAGGTCCGTTTAGTATATTGTAGTATATAAAGTATAAATTAGTCTATTACATAGCCATTAAACGTACATAATAGAACAGTGATACAAATCTTAAAAAGATTAGCACATTATCCGTGTCAAAGCTATAAATATAAACTCCCGAAGACAGTCAGAAATTGTGTTGCCTTATCGTATAAAGGAGAAAACGTTTATTTTGGGTAAAAATGGAAGTCGACAGCTTGTCTTATCGTAGGATAATGGAACGGGATTAACTTGTTGGTAGCCATATAAGCATAACCCATGCGGTTCCAAGTATGAACCCTGTGACAGTCCCGAAACGACAGGACATTACAAAGGAGGGATATTCCTAATTTAGGTGCTCATTAGGAGAAGACATCAAGCGCACAGCGGTGATGGAGTAAGAATACAATTCACCATTCCCTTTCTTCCCCGTGGATGTTGTTTAAGACGATTAAAGAATTTCAATATGCAGATATAATTTCTGCAAGAGAAAAAAAACTCGAAATAAAACTCTAGGTATGCCAAACAGTCTGACTAGCATGATATAGTAAGGTCAATATCCCTCCAATTGTAGCAGAGGCGAGCCTCGCAGTGGTACGTATGAGGCATGAGAATGAGAAGGATATTTCCTTAGCAGTGGTGTAACTACAGGGTGGCAAGTCGACAAAATGCCACGGGCCCCCAGCCGGAATGGAACCCCGGTCTAAGGAGAAAACTAACTCCCAACATACTGTTATTGTTGGTTCAGCTTGCTCATACATTTGGGGAGTCCAATAAATTTGCCACGGGCCTCGAACGGTATAGTTACGCCACTGTTCCCTAGCGCAGTTTGTTGTCAAAAAACTGATTAGAAAATATATTAACATCGCATCGATTTGTAATACACAAGCCTTATTCAAAGCCAAACTTAAACTCTTACACATTATGTACAAAATCAATTATTATATATTTGCAAAAACGAAGTATATGTTACAAAATTATATATTGTTATACAAATTTAACGTCGGCACCATTTTAATATTACATAAATATTGTGCGAACATTCTATATTTATGTTCGTTTGTTTGTAAGTTTTGAAATTGTCTATTGTGAACTATTGTGGTTTCTATTACCTATGTAAATTTGTTTCTTCGATGCTGCAAGTTACAATTATAATATATATACAAATACTATATTTTTTAGTGGTAGGACCACACTGATGATTACAGCCGCGAGCCGATCTGTCCGGGGTAGTACCACACTGAGCAGAAAATCAATGGTAGTAGCAATTTGTTCCTGCACTTCGTTCGGTGAGCGAGAGAGCCGGAAGCCCAACTTTCTGATGGAATTTGCGTTTGGTGGGTTTAGAATCACAGAACCTCATTGCACGCATTCAGACTCTCTTCACTTTCTTCACGGTATACAGCGGCCTTGTAAAATGAGCGACAGCATCACTTACCATCAGGTGTACTGTTTGCTTATTTGCAGCTATTGGTGATAAAATCATTGCAAGCCCACATTCTTAGCTAAAATACCTCGTTCTATTGATTATAAGCTTATTTATCTCAGCTTATATATGTCCCACTGCTGGACTTTAGTCTCACCACAAAAGGAGGGAAATAGACTTATATAACACGCTGGTCAGACGGGTTACAGGATTTTATTTCGAGTTATTTTTTTCATGCATAGATCTAAATAGTGATCATAAGTGTTGCTGCCGCTCATAGACCTTTGCAAGGCCGCTGCCTACCGCGAAGAAAGTGAAGGGAGTGTGAATGTGAATGCGTGATAATGATACTAAAGACGCACTTACCACACGCAAACACCCTCAGAAAGTTGGGCTTCCGGCTCTCTCGCTCGCCAAACGAAGCGCAGTAACAAATTGCTACTACTAAGACGTTGATTTTCTGCGAGAGTGTGGTTCTGCCCCGGATGGACCGGCCCGCTGTACTGACTGACTGTAGACAGACAATTGTCAACAGTGTGGTCGTATCTAGATATTTTTAACCCCCAAAGCAAAAACAACAGGTGTTAGAAGTTTGACGTAACCTGTATGTGTCTGACTGTGGCATCGTAGCTCCCGAACGGATGAATAGATTTTGATTTATTTGTTTGAGAGGTGAACTAGTCAGGAGTGTTTTAGCTATATCTGATGAAAATCGGTCCCAAATGGCCGCCGTCACAAATTGACAGGTTACATATTATTTCACAGCTCCCTCGATATGTTATCAAATGACAGAGCTTGACTAGTAGAATACTAGATAATATGAGAAATTTCAAACTGAAGATGGCCGCCGTTAAAAATGGCGCATTACATAAGTATTATTTCACAACTCCCTCGATATGGGAATCAAACGAAAGGGCTTGACTAGTAGTCTACACTATGCCAAATTTAAAATCCATCCTGGATTTGAAATTTAACGCGGTTTCATTTGAAATTTGAGGTCATTTTATGGTCGCTACCACAAAACGACGAATTACTTATCTTTTTTCGCAACTCCCTCAATATCAGTATCAAATGAAAGTACTTAACTAGTAGAATACTATGACAAATTTCAAATCCAAGATGGCGAATGCCGCCTCCATAAAATGGCGAATTACATCTTTAAATGTTTTTGTTTTTTCAAGTCAGAGCTTAAACCTTTTATGTTAAATTTTACTTATAATCTAGAGTTTTACTACACGACCTGCTACAACTGAACGTTATCTAATATCACGTTTATATTTTACCGATAGACATATTGACAATTTGATTAAATTATTTATCAATCGAACCATAGATTGGATAGGTTCATTGAAAAGATATATTTTCTATATCAGAAAACAGTTGGTGTGCCGATTGTTCATGTACATTAGAAACTCTATTATCCGGTCCTCAATTATACTAATTCGCGATTATTCGGACTACCAACCGCGACCTGTCATTGTACCTACAAATCGAATTTATATGGTGATTGCGTGTGGCAGATTTTGGTGATTCCTTTAGTATCACCGAACCTCATTGCACGCATTCACACTCCCTTCACTTTCTTCACGGTAGGCAGCGGCCTTGCAAAGGTCCATGAGCGGCAGCAACACTTACCATCAAGTATACTGTTTGCTCGTTTGCCGGTGGCAATAAAAAAAGATCTGTATTGATGTGAAACAACTATAGGTGAGGGTAAACCTGATTGTTGGCGTGGCATAAAGCTACGCGTGGCGCAAGGCTACGCGTGACGTGAAGCTACGCGTGGTTGTCACGATCTATACCAATTAATAAAATTGGAGTGTCTGTTTGTAATGTCAAAATAATAGGCTTTTTTCATGCTCACACGGTTATTTGCATGACACCTATGCCTAAAATAGCAATTAAAAAATTTTTGTCTGTTTGTCTGTCTGTCTGTTTGTTCCGGGTAATCTTCAAAACGGCTGGACCGATTTCAAAAATTCTTTCATCAATGGAAAGCTATAATATCAGGGCGGTTTGCTAGTTAATTAATAAAAATGTTTATTGAATAAATCGTCATTTTCTTCAAAACAACTCGTAATATTTTTATTTATACTTTATGCCAAATTAGTTCCTGTCGTAATCTGTTCTTTTATGCATATATACTTGTACAAAATAATTTCGATGTTTCACATCTGCCAGGCGTACTGAGCGACGGCTCACTTTTTTTTCAACTATATTCTCGAATGGAGACGCCCGATATACTAAAATCTGGCTACTTTTCTTCTATATACCTACACACCACAAATGCTTAAGCGTTTATTACACTACACGATATTCAGGGCCCTGAATCACTAGGGGTGCTCTACAACAGCTAAATTGTGAGACCTGTTTCACCAGTTTCAGTTATAGCGAAATAACAGGTTCAGAATACTGTTCCATATATATATATATATATATATATATATATATATATATATATATATATATATATATATATATATATATATATATATATATATATATATATATATGTGCTGTGTGGTAGCGGCTTCGAATACTACCAACCCTTGCTTTGCTCGCGGGTGTCGTAAAAGACGACTAAGAGCCCTAGATTGACCCGGACCAACTCCATCTGGTACCATTTGGGTCAACGATTCCCAAGGAGGGTTGACGTCAGGCAGGCGGCCGGTCATAAAAGTCATTGCCGAAACTTTTTGCAATATGTCAAAACAGATGACATATTGCGTCGACCCCAAGTAATTGGGATAAGAGCAAGATGATGATGATGATGATGATATATATATATATATATATATATATATATATATATATATATATATATATATATATATATATATATATATATATATATATATATATATATATATATATATATATATATATATATATATATATATACATAAATAATAATTAATTACATACAATAGTATGTAATAATAATATTATATATATATACATAAAATAAATACATGCTTAAATATATTAGACGTGGGTCGTTACGTTATTTTTAAGAAACGTAACGAAACTAGTGACTTGGTCGACGTCACGTGTTTCAAAACTAGTAATTTTTGTATACAGCTACTTTGATTGTTTGCATATTGTATGAATAGCTGCACTAACTATATACAGTTACACGCGAAACGAAAATAAATTTGTAGATATAAAAGACGACTAAGGGATAAAATACACCATAGGATATCTAGTGCAAGGAAGTAAAATTCGAAGTAAAGTCTATACCAACTCGTTTGACCATCAGGTCAAGGTGTGGTGAATTGTATTCTTACTCAGTCACACGTAAAAAATACCTACAATATAGTACAAAACATTTTACGGCATCCACGGGAAGATAGATGATGAATTATATTCTTATTCCGTCACCAAATCGTAATAAAACCTACAATATAGTAGAAAATATACCATCGTTAATGTTACCATTATATAAAACCCAGCACAAATGGTATGCCATGTCCTCACTGATAGCAACCATGTTATCTTGCCGAGTTTACTGCACTCATAATCTAAGATATGGTACATTATTTACTGTGCCAATGTGACCCCGAAACGGTATTTAAGTGTTTTCTAAGCAAATATTTGTTTTAAAACATTTTAATTATAACGCGGGACTAGATATTTCGAGAATTAACTTCTAAATAAATTACTTATCTATACCAATAAATAAAATTGGAGTGTCTGTTTGTAATGTCAAAATAATAGACTTTTTTCATGCTCACACGGTTATTTGCACGACACCTTTGCCTAAAATAGCAATTAAAAAATTTTTGTCTGTCTGTCTGTCTGTCTGTCTGTTCCGGGTAATCTTCAAAACGGCTGGACCGATTTCAAAAATTCTTTCACCAATGGAAAGCTATAATATCAGGGCGTAAACTAGGCTATATTTTATCCCGGTATTCCCACGGGAACGGGAACTACGCGGGTAAAACGACTATAACCTATAACCGATGCGAAGCGAGGGCGGATTGCTAGTCTATACTAATATTATAAAGAAGAAAGATTTGTATATATGTTTGTAACGAATTGGCATCGAAACTACTGGACCGATTTCAAAAATTCTTTCACCAATGGAAAGCTATAATATCAGGGAGTAACGTAGGCTATATTTTATCCCGGTATTCCGACGGGGACTACGTGGGTAAGGCGATTGAAACCGAAGCGAAGCGAGGGCGAGTTGCTAATTACTAATAAAATGTTTTTCCGTGTTGACAGAATAAGAATACAATTTACCACCCCTCATCTTGTCCATGGGTGTTGTAAAAGACGACTAAGGAATATAATATGCATGTAACATCTATGCAAGAAAAGGATAACTCGAAATAAAACCCTATACCAATCCGCCTGACCAGCGTATACTACGGCAATTTCCCTCCCAATATGGAGGAGGCTCGAGCCCAGCAGTGGGACGTATATGAGCTGTGATAATGATGATATATGTACAAGACATCCCTTAGACGCTTTTTACGTCACTCACGGGCAAGAAAGGGGGTGATGAATTGTATTCTTACCTCGTCACCACGCGGAGAGGGCTACGTGAATTGTATTCTTATTCCGTCACCGCACGGAAAAAATGAATATTAGACATAGAATATTACATTTTCAGAGCTTATTGCTTATTTTTAGTATTCTGACCTTTTGAATATTATGCAGCATCAAACACAATCATTCTAAACGTTAGTTCTTTGAAAATTTTAACTTAAAGCAGATAGCAATGCTATCCAAGATGGCGCCTTGTTTCGAATTTTGGAAGATAATATTTTTTTGACAACACTCTGCACTAACGAAATAATCATTGTATCGCGAGGGACTTACAAACGTATAACTAATGGTCACAATTTCCATCCAGACTCAGAGCAACAATTTGTGGATCGCACAAAGTGGGTATGTGGGATTCGAACCTCCGACACTGGCAGTGTAGGTCGGTATCTTATCCACTAGCCTATCTGGGCAGAATTTTACTTGTTGCATTTCTAAGGAAGGAGTGCAGTAACTCATTCCCTGAAGTCTTAAAAGAAAAGAGTAATGACATTCTCTACTTCAGTCCGTTAAGACTTATCTACTAAACATTATTCCAGCCGATAAAACAAAGCTGCAATAGCTAAAGAGACGATAATTCCAAAAGTAGAGCGGTAATAGGTGAAGAAAATGACAAGAGAAATAGGTATATATCGCCTTCAATGGTGTCAAAGTAAATTTTGAAGACTTGCGCATTAATTTAAAATGCGTTTTGACTGTTTTGAATAGACTTCTTAGTCCAAAATAAATTTAAAAAAACATTGTGATTATTACTAAAATATACGCTTATATCATTTATATCGATCTATTAGCACTTAATGTTTAATTTAGGCACAAAAAACTAGGTGTTACGAAGTTTTCATGTTATGCAATTTTGCCGTTACGTAAATTTGTTAACTGAAAATCTGAATCCAGTTAGTTTAAACTTAATAACGATTATTATTGAATCTTATATGAATACATTATTTTTCAATATTATTTTATAAAATAAAAAAATAAATGTCTTACCAATAATCTAATTTCCAAGACGAATCGTCTCCTGAAATATACCGCCATCTTGAATCACATGTTCATCTCATTATATGGTTCCATGGCTACAACGAACGCCCCAGCCGATCATCATGTGACCAATCACAGAGCGCGAAAACTTTAATTGTTATCTAATAACGATAAAACAATCCAATCGTAACTCTTTATCATTAATAATAACCATAAACATCGTAATTGATAATTTCCCGCTAAAAATTCATAGAATTCACTAACATCACTACCAAATTACTTTTAAAAAGACAACACAAATTAAAAATAATTAACTGTTAAAAGAATCAACATGATTATTCTAATTGGCAATTTCGAAAGGTTTAAGTCCTAAACTGAGTAATTTTATCATAATTGTTATGTTAAATGGTTTGTGAACTGATTTTGGAAAGAGCGCGCATGGCGTCTAAAAGAAAATGGCGTTGCTTCTTGTACGTCGAGTGTTTTATACAAATGCACCTGTTACGTCACACCTGTGGCTAGGACACGGAATTAAGGCGTGTTCACACCTTTAAATAAAATCAACAAATGTTTTTTATCAACTGGTTTATAATTTTTATTTTAGTAGTACTTATTTATCTTATTTGATATAGGTAAGTAGTCATAGTGTTATCTTATTTTTTAAGAATACATTTATCTGTTTGAGAATTATTTCATTCAACAACACATTTAAGACGTTCTTTGAAAATTATTATTAAAATAATTTACCATTTAGCCAGTACCAGTAATATATATCTTTTTATATATAAGTATAATTCTTCTGTCCATGTGATTGAACCCTTACTAAACTGCTGGACTTAGAATAATAACATATAGAAGGTAATTTCACGCACAAAAAGTGAGGCATTTCAATTGGAGCCTAATGGAGCTTACGCCGGAACAGTCCCGTGATGTACAAGTCATTGCACTGCACGAATGTACACAACTCTTAAAAAATAAATAGGTAATTATGACGGCTTCTGCATTCAAATGGTACCACAACACATTTGAAAAACATAAAAAGGTTTTTAACATTACTTTTAAAAGCATTTCGACGATTTATGTTAATAAAAACAAAATTTGATTTCATAATTTGTATAGTGGTTTCCGTGTGTACGTGTGTAATCGCCTGCCCGCCATTAGTATTTTTAGATTCAAATTTTTAAAGTTCGAAGTACTGACACTATCCTTCTATACGTTATTATTCTAAGCTGCTGGACCTATTCCTATGAATTTTTGTGTTTATTACAATGGATTCAAAAATGGTTTAGATCACCAATTGCACCCGGTAGGTGACACTGCGATCGATTTCAAAGAGAAATCTTTTTATTTTTTTTATGTTGGGGCAGAACAGCGTCTCGTTCGTCAGCTAATACATATTTATATAGAGACATATTAACTGAAATGATGATGAGATTAAATGAACGCTGTGGGTACTTAAAATAATGCCTTTGATAGCAAGATAAAGCCATTTATGAGTCTCCACATATAACAATTACATAACAAAGAAAATAATGAGTCCTTCGATACAAAAATATACTTAAATTTAGTTCAACATAAACATTATAACTCATACAACATAACAAATACCAAGAAAATGTTTAATTTGTATTAATAATCCTTACTTAATTATTGAAAAAAATAGTGAGCCGTCGCTCAGTACGCCTGGCAGATGTAAAACATCGAAATTATTTTGTACAAGTATATATGCATAAAAGAACAGATTACGATAAGAACTAATATGGCAAAAAGTATTAATAAAAATATTACAATTTTTTTCCAGAATATGATGATTTTTATTCAATAAACATTTATATTCATTAAATACAAGAATTAAAAATTCAAATATATTTGAAATTGTGCCAGCCACGCGTAGCTTTACGCCACGCGTAGCTTTACGCCACGCGTAGCTTTACGCCACGCGTAGCTTCACGCCACGCGTAGCTTCACGGCACGCGTATCTTCACGCCACGCGTAGCTTCACGCCACGCGTAGCTTCACGCCACGCGTAGCTTTACGGCACGCGTAGCTTCACGCCACGCGTATCTTCACGCCACGCGTAGCTTCACGCCACGCGTAGCTTCACGCCACGCATAGCTTCACGCCACGCGTAGCTTTATGCCACGCCAACGATCAGGTTTACCGTCGCCTAAAGATGTTTCACATCAATAAGTTTATTCCTTAATGAGGACATACTTGTATTAAAAATATCAAGCTGGTTATTACGCATAATTTGGTTAAAATGTTGACAAGAATGATGCAGAAAAAAAACTCCATTCATCCATCCATCAGCCTGTAGACTTAGACGTCCACTGTTGGATATAGGCCTCCCCACGAGAATGCCACTTTGAACGTTCCCGTGACACTTGCATCCAACGGTTCCCTGCTTTCAAGATATCGACAGTCCATCTAGTAGGGGTCGGCCTACGCTGCATTGTTCGGTTCTTGGACGCCACTCGAGCTTTCTCTCCCAGTGGTTGTCCATTCGTCGAGTGATGTAGCCTGTCCACTGCCACTTCAGCGTGCTAATTCTTCGTGGTATGTCGGTTACACTCATTCTGTTACAGATTCCCGCATTCCAGATTTGATCACTTAGACAAATACCGAGCATAGCCTTCTCCATAGCACGTTGAGGGACTTCGAGCCTTTTTATGAGGCTGACATTTAGAGACCACCTTTCAGTGCCTATGTCATCGCTGGTACCACACATTGGTTATAAATCTTTGTTTTGAGACACTGTGGAATATTGAACGAGAAGATCCTCTTAAAAAATGGTTTGGCGATAATTTGTGGCAGCTAGTTGAGAAAAAGGCAGCTGAAAGCAACGAATGATTAAGAATATATACATATATTTAACTAACGGCCGGTCCCCGCTTAGGTGACATCCGCTTTGCCTCCGAGTTTAAATCTGCCAAATCTCTTATCCTCCTATCTTCTAAGATATGGCCGATATCGAGTTGCGGATTGAACAAAATTTTATAGGGTTTTTCTGAGAGAACAACTAACTAGTAACTAACAACAACTAACTAACTAGCCTAAGTTACTCCTTATATAGACAGTTGGTAGTAGAATATTATCAAAATCGTTCCAGCCGTTTTGAAGATTGCCGGAACAGACAGAGAGAAAAAAATTAAACTGGTTTTTAGGCATAGGTAACGTGAAATTACCCTTTGAGCATAAAAAGAAACTACAATTTTGACATTACAATTAATTACAAACAGACACTTCAATTGTATTTATTTCTATAGATTTCAGCAGAAGCTCTGAATAGCGTGGATGCTGCATTAGGTACGCAAAAAAAAAGAGTGTCTGTACAAAGTACGCCTATCAGAAGTAAAACTCCTTTTTCCTTTTGTTTGGGCGGTCGGCGCGTTCCTCGCACCACTCCGTCCGGGGCGGCAGAGGGGCGTAAGCACGCAACACCCGCAACCTACCCGAACACCACGTCGCCTTCGTCGTTGGGCCGACCACCGGAGCGGGTTACTTGTCATCAGTGGTCGGCCCGACGGAATACCCCCTATTTGGGGTACCTTCCCATCGACCGACGTCCCCCCCTCGGGGAGGACATCAGTCTTTCCTCACGCGGTCGGCCTCTCGGCGGGTGACGGACTAATCCCCGGTCACGTCACCCGCGGCCTCGGCTAGAGAACTCCTTTATCCTTCAGCCATCATCCTTTATCCTTTCTCTCATTCTCTCGCCGGCTGAATCCTAGACTCTCTTGTCTCTATGGACTCGCTTCTTCGTTTCATCGAGTTTGAAATCACAACGATTCTAAAGAAGTTTCACTTCAAAAACTTACTAGCTTATGTCCATGTATTTAACCTTACATTTTAAATACTAAATCTCAGTAACTTAGATAGGTAGCGCCATCTTATATACCTAATACTAGTTTCTGCCCACGACTTCGTCCGTGTTGAATAGTTTTTTTTGTGGCTATCGCTAATTTTAAGCCGCAACTGTTTACGTAAAATGTGTTTTTTTTTTAAATAATGCGATTGTGTCCCACATATTTTTTGCAAAACTTTAAGCGTTTATGCAGCTCGTGTAGCAGAAGTTGTCAAAAGGAAAAAGAACCCCCGATTTTGAAACATTATTTATTGGTGTTCCGCTCCAATTGGTCTTAGCGTAATGATATATAGCCTAAAGCCTTTCTTTATAAATGGGCAATCGAACACTGAAAGATTTTTTTAAATCGGACCAGTAGTTCCTGAGATTAGCGGGTTCAAACAAACTCTTCAGCTTTATATATTAGTATAGATAATCATCATCATCGCAGCCCACAAACGTCCCACTGCTGGGCTCGAGCCTCCTCCACAATGGGAGGGAAACTGACTTTACTATACCATGCTGGTCGAACAGGTTGATATAGGGATTCGTTTCAAGTTTTTCTTCTCTTGCGTAGATGGTATGGTTGTCCATATGATGACGGAGTAAGAATACAAATCACACGAACAGGTTAGGGAGTGCCCTATCGTGTCGGTGGATGTCGTAAAAGACGACTATGGGATACAATATGCGTATAACATCTGTGCAAGAGAAGGAAATCACCAAATGAAACCCCAAACCAACATGTCTGCGCGACGGCGACCGACGTCCCAGGACAGGGACGTCGAGAGATGAAAGACCGAAAGGGTATTCCGTCGGGCCGACCACCGACGACAAGTCACCTGCTCCGGTGGTCGGACAAATCACACGAACAGGTTAGGGAGTGCCCTATCGTGTCGGTGGATGTCGTAAAAGACGACTATGGGATACAATATGCGTATAACATCTGTGCAAGAGAAGGAAATCACCAAATGAAACCCCAAACCAACATGTCTGCGCGACGGCGACCGACGTCCCGGGACAGGGACGTCGAGAGATGAAAGACCGAAAGGGTATTCCGTCGGGCCGACCACCGACGACAAGTCACCTGCTCCGGTGGTCGGCCCAACAACGAGGCGACGTTCCCGCGCGCTGTCCTTTCGTCGCCCCGGACGAAATGGACCGTGTGTGCACTTTCCATTGCCCAACCACAAAAAAAAAAATCGGTTGTCTGTAAAGTCGGTTTACTGACAATAGTTGAACGTGACAACATCATAAGAAAATACTGATGGAATGGTTTCATTTTTCAAAAGAAAATTTTAATTTTATTTGTTTGATAGATATTTTGTATGGATCAAGCCTTAAATGGAACGCCTCAGAGCGAGGTAACGCCGCATACGTCATGTTTTTTCGTGTGTGCAGCCGGCTCCATCGAATTATAAGACGTTGTCACATCAAAAAAAATACCAACATGTCTGACCAGCATGGTATAGTAGGTCAAATTCCCTCCCATTGTGATGGCGGCCTGAGCCCAACAGTGGGACGTATGTGGGCTGCGATGATGATGACGATGTTGATGAATTTTAACATAGGTATCTAATAAGGTTTATTACCTTACCTACATGTGGTGACGGAGTAAGAATACATTTCACCACTCTCTATCTTGCCCGTGGATGTCGTAAAAGACGATTCAGGGATAAAATACGCATAAAAATCTATGCAGGAGAAGGAAAACTCGAAATAAAACTTTATACCAATTTCCCTCCTATTGTAGTGGAGGCTCAAGCCCAACACTGGGACGTCTATGAGTTGAAATGATGATGATGACCTTATTACCTTTATTTTTGGACTATGGTCTGGACTTACCTCGACTAATTCGTCCGACGTAACGGCAGAGCGGTGTGAGGCCCTATAACTAAATTGACCATATTTTAATACGCTTTTATTAGCTTCAGACGTATCTATGTTAGTATGTAACGGAATCTTTGAACATGATTTTGACCCCCTTCAAAACGTCGGATTAACTCGAAATTTGGCATACTTATTAAGGACCAATGACAATTCAATATTTTATACAGTTTGACCCGTTATCCTTACTAGGATAATCAGGATTAGCGATTTAAGTGTATTTTTTAGTTTTTTTTGCACTATTGTATTTATTTGTAACTCAGAACGGGACGCTTAAACAATTGATTGATCAAAATGGCACACATCCTTACTAATATTATAAATACGAAAGTATGCTTGTTTGTTTGTTACGCTTTCACGCTTGAACCACCGAATCGATTTCAAAAATTGTTTCACCAATGGAACGCTATAATATCAGGGAGTAACATAGGCTATATTTTATCCCGATATTGCCACAGGAACGGGCACTACGCGGGCAAGATGACTGAAACGGCAGCGAAGCGAGGGCGGGTTGCTATTGTAAAAATAAGTAAACTTGTGAAATGAAAAGCTAAAAGATCAAGAAGACGTAAAGAGTCATCAATTAATACCTATTATAAAAATGGACCGAAAAAATGTCCCTGTTAGTATAATAAATTATCAACTAGGCTCTGTTTGTAAAATCGGACATTTCTGTACAGTTAGTGACAAAGGGACAGACCACTTGAAAACGGGACTGACCCGTTCGAAACAGGACGTGTGGTCACTTTACTCATAACCCATCGTATTCCCTGTCCAACGCCATTGGTACAACCATTGGTACCGATTTTGTAAACAAAGAAATCGAGCAACTTGACATGACTTTGACTTGGTACCACCGTCACCATTCTACCAACGTACCACTCGACATCGTAGCAGGGTTCATCCATTTCACCTACAATCGTTATGGTCTTCAACTGTACGTTTCCAGCAATCATTTCTCCCACGTACGTGCAAGCTCTGGAATGAACTACCTGCTGCTGTGTTTCCCGAGCACTATGACATGTCCTTCTTTAAACGAGGTTTAAGAAGAGTATTTTCTTCACGGTAGGCAACGGCCTGGCTGTATCCCTGGTATTGCAAAGGTCCATATACGGCAGTATCACTTACCATCAGGTGTGCTGCTTGCTCGTTTACCACCTTTCGCAAAAAAAAAAAGCGAGTGTTTCAATTGTTTTGATACTTTGAATACGAGCCTCTTCAATAATGGAAGAGAAATTGACCTACTGTACTACATTAGTCAGACATGTACGTTTGGTGACGGAGTAAAAATACAATTGAACATCCCCTATCTTGCACGTGGATGTCGTAAAAGACGACTAAGGGGTTACAGCTATGCAAGAGAAAGAAAACTTGAAACAAACCCTACGCAAAAATATCTGATCATCATGCAGTAAATTGCTCTCTTATTATGGAGTTGGACAACTATAAGCCCATTAGGATGTGTCTCATACAGAGAGATGATGTTTTGTACCATGTAATAGTAAGCGAGCCAATTGCGGGGTACCTATTACAAAAGAATTTCCAGAGGATATTCTATATAATCGGTGAAATTGATAGAAAAATCACTTCACTTCAGCTCATTATACGTCCCACTGTTGAATACGAGCCTCCGCCACAATAGGAGGGGAAACCATTGAGATTTAATACCATTTCGAGAACTGGTTCTGGTATATTTCTTTAGTACGCCACCTCTACTCTAACAAGTTTGTACAGCAAAGCAAGTTGCTGGTAAGTGATCTTAGTTATGTCTGTGCAAATGCTTGGCGTTAGCAAGATGTGAAGAGCTGAAAATGATATCATCATTCATTATCATTTCAGCTCATATTCGTCCAACTATTGAGCTCGAGCCTCCTCCACAACAGGAGGGAAATTGACTTACTGACAGTATCTAATATCTGATTGTCGTCAGCTTCCAATATCATTATGTCTTGAGTTGTAGCAGACGGTGACTTGTCAACTCACTGAATGAGTCGCCTTACCGGTCGCCACCAGCACACAAGCCATTTCTTTTAATCATCATCTCAGCACATATACGCCCTACTGTTGGGTCCTGGTCTCCTTCACTATTTGAGGGAAATTGACCTACTATACCACGCTGGTAAAACGTGTCGGTATAGGGTTTCGTTACGAGTTTTCCATCTCTTAATTGCAATATTTAGTTTTGTATAGATTGCGTTTTTCTCATCTGAGTAATGTGACGTATTTTTTATGAAATTATCGTTATATGGCATTGTCCTAATACGATGCAATGTGAAAAAACTAGGCCTAGTACTATCACCTATCTTTGTTTTCAGGAGCTGTCCACTTCCACCCTGTATAGTGACTTAGTGCAAGTACATGTCATGTAGTGATTAAGATACCGACCTACTGTGCCAGTGTCGTACATACAAATCCCATGCAAAATAACACTTCGTGCGATTGTTGCTGCGATCGTACGAAGTTATTGTTCTTAGTTTGCATGTAATTTGTGTCCGTCAATTATATGTTTGTAAAGTCCCCCGCTATAAAAGATTTCTTTCCTTGGTTATTTATAAAAAATTTAAGAAATACTAGAAAGTTTCATATAAAAGAACTGTCTAATATACAAATTCACTGAGTTTCTTGTCGAGTCTTTTCAGTGGTAATCCGGTTGTAGTTCGTTAAATTATTTTAGGAAAAACGTTACAATTGTCAATATTGTACCGTCACGGATTTTCATTTACTCAGCAATAATTTGTCCCACTATTGGGTTCGAGCCTCCTCTGAAATAAGAGAAAAATTAATCTATACCACGCTGATTAGATAAGTTGATATTAGATTTCATTTCGAATTTTCCTTCTCTTATATAAACATTGTCTATATCCCTTAGTCGTCTTCTACGATATCCATGGGTAAGACTGGTGGTTTACCACCATAGTTTACCACAGAATACAGTTTACTGTATTCTTACTCCTTCACCACACGGAATGGGGTTTATACATAATGAATGTATTTGAATTGGTTTCTCTTTCGTCCATTTTAGAATAGAAACAAAATTATAAAATGTAGACGCATCTTTACAACATGTTTTTACACGCGGAGAAAATTCGTATAGGCAGTATGGACGGTTAAAATTCTCAAACAATTGTTGTACCAGTATAAAGGTTTATTTAACATTACTATTATGCAAAATTATTACTCTCTTTCAAACTATTACATAGTTATTATGTAATTTGTTTTGAAATTTTAGTATGCATTATATTTTAGTTAGAGTAACCAAAATTTTGCAGTTATTCCAAAAGATTGTTATAAAAGAATCTTCAAAACATCACAGCTGGTTCCGTTCGAAGCTTCCTTCAGGATAGCTAGGGTGTGGTCGGCCCAACAACGAAGGCGACGTGCTACGGTGGGTTATGAGGCCGCGCGCCGCCCCTCTGTCGCCCTGGACGGAGCCAGGCGACGGGTGCGCGCTGACCATAGCTAGCGTCGATTAGTAATACAGAATTTTTGAAATTTTATGTTTAAAGTGAGTCGTCACGCTCGTTTATGTAACCTTCGTTTGAGTAAAGACGGTTCAAGTCAATTAAGAGCTCCCGCAGAAGCAATATTTTTACTTGGACAAGCGTAGCGTATACCAATAGGCATAATGACATACCTGCATATTACAAGTACAAGAGTATCTTCTGGTACCATATTTCAGTTGTTCAGCAGTGTTTGAAAACAAAGGTTTAAATCAATGTGTATTAGCAGCGATGACATACGGCACTGAAACGTGTTCTCTAAACGTGGTTTCTAAAAAGGCTCAAAGTTGCTCAACATGCTATGGAGAGGGCTATGCTCGATATTTCTCTATGTGATAAAATCCGGAATACAGAAGTCCGTAGAAGAACGGGTTTAAGCGACATAGCCCGCAGAATTAGCACCTTAAAATGGCAATGAACAGGCCACATCGCATGACGAACCGACAACCACTGGGGAAGAAAGGTTCTCGAGAGGCCACCACGTCTCGGACGACGCAGCGTAGGACGACCTCCTACTAGGTGAACTAACGACGTCTTGAATGTCGCAAGGAACCGTTGGATGCAAGTGGCACAGGACCTTTCCGAGTGGCATTCTCGTGAGGATGTATAACAATAATGTGTAGCTATTTGTTACTGCACTTCGTTAGGAGAGTGAAAGCGCTGAAATAATTCTTGGTTGTGGAAGTCGTAAAACCAGCCAAGGCAGCACAAGAGGAAGCGCAATAGAATCCTCTTGAAGAACTTACAAAACCAACTATGGTCGTCGAACCACCTACTAAGTAATGTAATTAACGCTATTATTCAAAATAGGAGGGGCTTATATCCAAACTGATGAATCAATGAAGAGGAAGAAAAATTGGAATAAACAAACTACGTTAGATCTTTAGCTAGCGTGATATAGTAACAAAAGCAAACCAATTTTCCTCACATTTACGTATAAAACTCGTATCCAACACATAAGACCAAAATGGAAGATCATCATCATCACAGCTTACCTATATATGTCCCAGTGTTAACTTACGCATCCGGGGTGGCCACGGACGACAAGGAACTTGGTACCGGTGCCTGTCCATTGGCGAAGGAGAGGGAATACGATGGGATGTGGGGCCGAGAGCCAGCCTTTCGCCACCCTGAACAGAACGGACAAAGTGTGCGCTGAGTGACCATAGCACACCCAAAAAAAAAGTGTTAACATACACATGGTACGACTTGCCAGCTCTCGTAGCTAGAATTTGGTTTGACATGTTACCGCATGTCTATAATAAACCTAGTGTTATTAATTTTCCAGGCAGCGTAGTAATTCTTGAGCATACAATATGTCACAAATACATAAATTATTATCATCGTCATCATCATCTCAGCCTATATAAATCCGATTGCTGGCCTCGAGCCTCCTTCACAATGGAAGGTAAATTGAACTACTATACTACGCCGGCCGTGTGGCGACGGTTTGAGAATACATGTGTCGCCACCCCTTACTTGCCCGTGGGAGTCGTAAAAATCGGCTGAGGGTTCACCAGGAGAGTGGGCAGCAGCTCTCTCCTGGGAAACGTAAAACATCCATACTGCGATCGCCAACCCGCCTGCCAAGCGTGGCGATTACGGCAATATCCCCTTTTTAAAAATGGCGTACAACAAAAAAATGGCCCCCAGTCACGGCGGCTCCGGTACCCTACGGGCTCATTTTGGTGGCGGGCCCAGTAGTGGTGGAGCGGGGGGTGCGAGGACCTGGTAACACACAACATTCGGACACTCAGGACTGACGAGAGGGTCATCGAGCTGGAAGAGGAATTGAGCAAAATCCGCTGGGACATTGTAGGATTATCAGAAGTGCGAAGAGAGGGCGAGAGCACGATAATCCTCCAGTCTGGAAACTTGCTCTTCTACCGGGAGGGCGATCACCCGTCCCAAGGTGGTATAGGGTTTATCGTTCGTAAGTCTCTCATAGACAACGTGGAGAGGATCGAGAGTGTGTCGACAAGGGTAGCGTACCTTATACTCAGAATTACCAAGAGGTATTCGCTGAAGGTTATACAGGTATACGCACCGACCTCGACATACTCCGACGACGAGGTGGAGGCATTTTACGAGGACATCTCGAAAGCCATACACGCGTCCAAAACCCACTTCACGGTGGTTATGGGAGACTTTAACGCGAAACTAGGCAAAGGGAGTGATGATGAGTTGAGAGTGGGGAAACATGGATATGGACAGAGAAACCAGAGGGGCCAGAAACTGGCTGATTTTCTGGAGAGGGAAAGCCTCTTTATGATGAATTCCTTCTTCAGGAAGCAGCCACAAAGGAAATGGACCTGGATTAGCCCCGATGGTTCAACAAAAAACGAGATAGACTTCATCTTGTCAGACAAACGACAGATATTCAATGATGTCTCAGTGATCAGCAGAATTAAAACTGGGAGCGATCACCGGATGGTACGAGGCACATTGAATATCCATACAAAAGTCGAGCGGTCACGCTTGATGAAGTCTACACTCCGACCTACATCTGTCCAATACCAGAACCTCGAAAACTTTCAACTCGAACTACATAATCGCTTCCAATGTCTGGACGAGTGCGAATCTCCGAACGATATGAACAACAGGTTCGTGGAAACTGTCCACGCGGTTGGGTCGAAATTTTTCAAGGCTCACCGCGTTAATAGACCTAAAAAACTTTCTGACCAGACTCTCGAGCTCATGGAGCGGAGAAAAGAGATGACGGTGCAGTCTGCAGCCGATTGGTCCAAACATAGGCAGCTAAATAGACAGATCTCCAGGTCTGTGCGTCGCGATATTCGCCGATTTAATACGTTCCGTATTAAAGAAGCGATAGAGCGGAATCGTGGCTCGAAAGTGTTCGCACAAGATCTGTCTATTGGGAAAAGCCAAATGACTAAGCTGAAGACCGATGACGGCACTGTCATTTCATCCCAAAGTGAGATCTTGGGAGAGGTCGAAAGGTTCTATGGACAGTTATACAAATCATCCCGAAATCCTGTTGTCGGCTTGGTCCAAGATCCCAGATCCAAGCTAACTCGGCACTATACCGAAGAAATCCCGGACATCAGCTTGTACGAGATCAGAATGGCTCTCAAACAACTACGTAACGGTAAGGCACCGGGAGATGACGGAATTACGGCAGAGCTTTTGAAGGCGGGCGGCAAGCCGGTATTAATAGCCCTTCAGAAGCTATTTAATTCCGTTATCCTCGGGGGCGACGTTCCAGAGTCGTGGACCAGGAGTGTGGTGGTGCTGTTCTTCAAGAAGGGTGACAAAGCTCTTTTAAAGAACTACAGACCCATCTCACTCCTGAGCCATGTTTATAAGTTGTTTTCGAGGGTCATTACCAATCGACTCACGCGCAAGCTCGATGTCTTCCAGCCGCCCGAACAAGCCGGCTTCCGAAAAGGCTATAGCACCATAGACCATATCCTCACGCTTCGGCAGATTATACAAAAGACCGAGGAGTATAATCGGCCCCTGTGCTTAGCGTTTGTGGACTATGAGAAAGCCTTTGATTCAGTCGAAACTTGGGCGGTGCTGCAGTCCCTTCAGCGGTGCCAAATCGACCATCGCTATATCGAAGTGCTGAAGTGTTTGTATAGGAACGCCACAATGTCAGTCCGTATCCGGGATAAGAGTACGAAACCGATCCAGTTGCAGAAAGGCGTGAGACAGGGAGATGTCATCTCTCCGAAACTGTTCACCACTGCACTGGAAAATGTCTTCAAGCTCTTAGACTGGACTGGACTCGGCATCAACATTAACGGCGAATACATCACTCACCTTCGATTCGCAGACGATATCGTCGTTATGGCAGAATCCATGGAGGACCTTGGCACTATGCTCAATGATCTCAGCAGGGTATCCCAACTAGTGGGTCTACGAATGAACATGGACAAGACGAAAGTCATGTCAAATACCCATGTCATTCCTGTACCGGTCCTAGTTGGCAATGCGATTCTCGAAGTTGTCAATCACTATGTTTACCTAGGACAAACAGTCCAGTTAGGTAGATCCAATTTCGAGAAAGAGATCAGCTGACGAATCCAACTCGGTTGGGCAGCGTTCGGGAAACTTAAGAGGATCTTCTCGTCCAACATACCTCAGTGTCTGAAAACACAGGTCTACGACCAGTGTGTGTTACCAGTGATGACTTACGGCACGGAAACGTGGTCCCTAAATGTAGGCCTCATATCAAGGCTCAAAGTCGCTCAGCGTGCTATGGAACGGGCTATGCTCGGGATTTCTCTGCGAGATAGAATCCGGAATACAGAAATCCGCAGAAGAACGGGTGTAACCGACATAGCACGAAGAATTAGCACGCTGAAGTGGCAATGGGCAGGCCACATCGCTCGACGAACCGACAACCGCTGGGGAAGAAAGGTTCTCGAGTGGCGACCACGCATCGGACGACGCAGTGTAGGACGCCCCCCCACTAGGTGGACCGACGACCTAGTGAAAGTTGCTGGGCGTCGTTGGATGCAGGCGGCACAGGACCGCACATTGTGGCGCAATATGAGGGAGGCCTACGTCCAGCAGTGGACGGCAATAGGCTGAAATGATGATGATGATACTACGCTGGTGAGACGGGTTGGTATAGGATTTTATTTCAAATTGTCCGCGTATTTTAGCCCATAGTCCACGGATAATAGAAAGATGTACAGAGGAAAATAGAAATATAAGCCCTCATTACCCTAACTGTGACAATATGTATCAAAATTTTTACGTCACAAATTGCGGTCCTATGCCGCCTGCATCCAACGACGCCCAGAAACTTTCACATGTGAAACAAACTTTCACATGTGAAACAAACTTTCACATGAAAAACACCTGTTCTTCTGCGGATTTCCGTATTTCGAATTCTATCTCGCAGACAAATGCCGAGCAAAGCCCGCTGAACAACTTTGAGCTTTGTTATGAGGCCTACATTTAAGGACCACGTTTTCATGCCGTAACTCATTACTGGTAACACACACTGATCGTAGACCTGTGTTTTCAGACACAGGTATGTTGGACGAGAAGACCCTTTTAAGTTTCCCGAACGCTGCCCAACCCAGTTGTATTCGTCGACTGATCTCTTTCTTGAAATTGGATCTACCTAACTGGTCTGTTTGTCTAGATAAACATAATGATCGACAACTTTGAGAACCGCATTGCCAACTAGGACCGGTACAGGAATGACATCGGCATTTGACATGACTTTCGTCTTGTACATTTTCATTCCCAAACCCACTAGTTGGGATACCCTGCTGAAATCGTTGAGCGTGATGCCAAGGTCCTCCATGGAATTTGCCCTAAGGACAATATCGTCTGTAAAACGAAGGTGAGTGATGTGTTCGCAGTTGATATTGATGCCGAGTCTGGTCCAGTCTAAGACCTTGAAGACATCTTCCAGTGTAGTGGTAAATTCGGCGAGATGACATTTCCCTGTTTCATGCCTTTCTGCAGCTGGATCAGTTTCGTACTCTTATCCCGGATACGGACTAACATTATGGCGTTCCTATACGAACACTTCAGCACTTCGATATGGTTGGTCGATTTGGCACTGCTGAAGGGACTGCAGCACCGCCCAAGTTTCAACTGAATCGAAGACTTTCTCATAGTCCACAACGCTATACACAGAGGCCAATTATACTCCTCGGTTTTTGTATAATCTGCCGAAGCGTAAGAATATTGTCTATAGTGCTCCTTTTTGGAAGTCGGCTTCATCGGGCGGCTAGAAGTCAACGAGCTTGCACGTGAGTCAATTGACCCTCGAAAACAACTTGTAGACGTAGCTCAAGAGTGAAATGGGTCTGTAATTCTTTAGAAGAGTTTTGTCACCCTTCTTGAAGAACAGCAGCACCACACTCCTGGTCTACGACTCTGGATCATTGCCCCCGAGGATGACGGAATTAAATAGCTTCTGAAGGGCTTTTAAGACCGGCTTGCTGCCTGTCTTCAGAAGCTCTGCCGTAATTCCGTCATCTCCCGGTGCCTTACCGTTACGTAGTTGTTTGAGAGCCATTCTGATCTCGTACAAGCTAATGTCCGGGATTTCTTTGGTATAATGCCGAGTTAGCTTGGATCTGGGATCTTGGACCAAGCCTACAACCAGACGGATAAACGATAGCATAGAAGCGTTCAAATAAATTAACTACATCCTTTGCATCAGTAGTTCTAGTTACTAGATTCGCCTCAGCCCACATACGTCCCGCTATAGGGCTCGAACTGAGTCTTCTATGTCTTGCATAGATGTTAAAAGCATATTCCATTTCTTAGTCGTGTTTTACGACACCCATAGGCGAGAAAGGGAGTGGGTAAATTGTATTCTTACTGCGTCACCACACAGAGAACACATTAACAGACGATAACACAATAATTTCTCATTAATAAGGTAAGAATAAAATATTACATTATACAATGATACAATCCTTGTGTGTTGAGTGTGGGGGACTTTACAAATTTAAATTAACGAACGTAAATTACACCCGTGGACGTAAATTTTCCGTGTGGTGACGGAGTAAGAATATAATTCACCACCCCCTATCTTACCCGTGGGTGATCGTACAAGACGACTAAGGGATATAAAACGCATATATCATCTATGCGAGAGAAGGAAAACTCGAAATAAAACCCTATACCAACACGTCTGACCAGCGTGGTATAGTAGGTCAAGTACCCTTCCATTATGGAGGAGGCCCGAGCCCAACAGTGGGACATATATGGGCTGAGATGATGATGATGATGAAATTACACCCAGACTCAGAACAACAATGTGTGGATCGCACGAAGTGTTATCCCACTTAAGATTCGAACCGACGGACGGCACTGGCACGGTAGGTATCTTAACCATTACGCTATCTGTTCATTTAATTGATTTAACAGTTTATAAAATTTCCATACATCTACATTTATATTAAGTGGCGTCTGTTAACGCTTATAAAAAATTACTCGAGTAATTCAGCCTCCATATCAACGTCCCCGTTTCTTATCATATCTTTTGAGATAAACTATACAAACTTGCGTGTTTGCATTACATCTAGAGAGGCATCTTAGCAGTGAATATAAAACGTTATTACCTACGAGGAGGGGCGGAATCAAAAATTCAATAAAACAAAAAAAAAGTAGAAACTTATTAAAACTGGATTTTGATGTATTATTTGAATAGAAACATAATTAATTCTGATGTTTACGCGAGCACACTGTAAACACTGTAAATAACATTATTTACGGAATTTTAGGGCGTTTGTATTGGATTTTTGATTGCCCGACGTTTCCAACACTTTACAGCGTCCGCCCATTATTTTTAATGTAGATACCGTTTTTATAATGAGCAAAAAACTATAAAATAACTTCTGTAATCCTTATGAAGGATAAAAACAAAACGGAAAACATGCAAGGGATGCATTACCGGGTTGAGAGCCCTCAACACTCACCCAATCCGGGCAAAGCTGTGGAAGCCATCTGCAGCTAACAGCACACAAAAAAAATGAGGCACATGAATATATAGAGGTATAGAGAGAAACTATTAATAAAAGAACTTAATTATTGGACGTCTACGTTCAAGAGTGGACGGGAAAAGGATGATGTAATGATGAATTTATATTTTTAAAACACAAGACATTAAGTCTTCAAACTGCCAGATTGATTTTTACCTAATATAGCGAAGAATCACCACGATGAAACTCGCGTCTATTCGAAATCTACAATGCCACATGAACATTGATATTAACTTATAGCACTATTTTTAGGGTTCCGCACCCAAATGGTAAAAACGGGACCCTATTATAGACTTCGCTGTCTGCCCGTCCGTCTGGCTGTCACCAGGCTGTATCTCAACAACCGCGACAGCTAGACAGTTGAATTTTATGCTAATTATTTATTTCTATTGCCGCTATAACAACAAATACTAAATACAAAATAAAATAAATATTTAAGGGGGGCTCCCATACAACAAACGCGATTTCCTTATAGATAATGGTACGGAACCCTTCGTGAGCGACACCGACTCGCGCTTAGCCAGTTTTGTTATTTCAGGTAGAGTGTGAAACAAATTACGGAGTCGTTAACAACCGAGTAAAGCTGACAAATGTATCAACGCCATCTATCGACTTGTGTGGTAAGGAGTGACCCGCATGAATCAAATTCATATTCATTTCATAATATGTGTGACTTATTAAAATATATATCGAGGGGTGAAAGGCTATTTGGTTTAAACGACATTTTTGTAATTTTACAGGAGAGCCATGTAAGTTTAAAATATTATAAAAAAAATTAAAAAACTTCTTGAGCTATTTGAATGGGGTAAATTTAATTAAAATTCAATTAAAAACATCGAATTCTTAACGCTAATCTAAATAAAACGTACCTTTAGTTACAAAGATAAATGTCGCTTAATTCAAATTGCCTTAAGCCCTCGTTTTTCAGCGTATGGAAAGTGTAAAAGAGTTCAGCGTATGAAAAAAAGTGCTCTGATTTTAATGAATTCGGTATCATTCGACGGCGAAAAATTCGCTGATTCCCAATATGTATATAACTCAATATCACCCTAGATGTCGCTTAAACCAAATAGCCTTTCACCCCTCGATATGATAATTTGATACATATTTTTGCCTGTGTAATGACAGATTAAGAATATACTATATCATCATCCATTACTTCTCAATGTAAGTTAAGAGAACCAGCTAAATAAACGGGAGAAACTGCGTTCCAACTCACTACATTAACCGGCAATTGCTAACTTGTTTGACAAGCCTAGACAAGGCTATCATAGTATCATCTCTTGGTTATTCTTCACCATTCTCAATTCAAAATAGGTTCAAGAAAATGTCAAATGAATCCAAGAGTTGCACCATTGACTATATCGACCAAAAAGATTTTAAAGCATCGAAAGCTTAAAATAATAACGTATAGAAGGATAGTGTCAATACTTCAAAGGTTCTAAATTTGAATCTAAAAACACTAATGGCGCGCAGACGATTACACACGTACACACGCACACCAATATACAAATTATGTAATCAAATTTTGTTTTTATTAACATAAATCATCGAAATACTTTTAAAAGTGACGTTAAAAACCTTTTTAAGTTTTACAAATGTGTTATTAGTCCATTGAAAAGTTACATTTGGGGTTGCGTTTTTTAGAGGACGCAATTTTATTTTTTTGAAGTGTGGGGGGGATCAGTGTTAAGCTAAAACCAAGTTTGTGGGATCGCCACCCTTGTCCCACGGCCGCCATCTTGAAATAGGGATTGAAATGATTTTTTACGATATATCTCTTAAACTATTTATCTGATAAAAAAAAATTGTTAAAATTATTTGTTGCAAATTAAATTCTCTACAACTTTACTTCAGTAACTTTTTGTCGTAGAACTATAAATAAAAAAGTTATAAGCGAAAATGTTCAGAAATTCGTGAAATAAATTTATATTTTTCGATATCTTTTTATTTATCATTCTACAAAAATATTATATCGGACCATTTTTGTAGATCGTTTTTTTAAGAAACAACTTTTGTAAGCAACATTTTTTCATTAAGTCAATAGCTAAGGTTTTACAGCGCTCCGAAGTGAGTACTGGAGGCGCGTTTTCTTTTACGTGGTATCCCCAAGAGGCATAATCCACGGTGATTTTGTAATTTGAACTACTCCGTCCTCAGTCTTTTCGATGGACTAGGCTGTGTCTCAGCATCTGATCGGCTTTTTGAATTAAATATCGGTGGGAGAACTGGAGAATGAAGGGGTGTTAATGTCGGCGGTTCATCATCAAAGTCATTTTCATTTATTAATTCTGAGAGCTCCATTACGTTGCTGCAAGTCTTTCTAGAACAATGGAAGCATACTGCAAAACATTTCAGGCCTGCTTTTCGACATCCACACATCGCTCCAGTTTCCTTTGAATTTGCAAAAGATCAATTTTAGAAGCTCAGGGGGTGCTGGAGGTTTAGGGCTCTACACTGGCATCAATAATTTTCTACATTTTTTCCAGCCCCAGTCTTCAGGATCATTATTATTACCAAGCCACGACTGGACCTGATGGTAGACTCGGAAAGTATGAACTCCAGACTCTACCTCGTGGATGGTGGGGAAGAGTCAATAATTAATTATTAATAATATTGCAAATTAATAATTAAAAAAATTCTAATAACAAGATCAAAATACAATAACTGATGATTATTAGTACACAAGTAGTATGTATAGTTAAGAGTACTGAAAAATAGTACTCACTTCGGAGCGCTGTAAAACCTTAGCTATTGACTTAATGAAAAAATGTTACCTATTAAAGTTGTTCCTTAAAAAACGATCTACAAAAATGGTCTGATATCATTTTTTCGTAAAATGATAAAAAAGAGTTCTATCGAAAAATATAATCTTTTTCTTGAATTTCTGAACATTTGCGCTTATAACTTTTTTATTTATAGTTTTACGACAAGAAGTTACTTCACTAAAGTTATAGAAAATTTAATTTTCAACAATAAAGCTTAACAATTTCTTTTTATCAGATTAATAGTTTAAGAGATATATCGTAAAAACCATTTCAACCCCTATTTTCAAGATGGCGGCCGTGGGACAAGGGTGGCGACCCCACAAACTTGGTTTTAGCTTTACACTGACCCCCCCTACACATCTAAAAAATAAAATTGCGTCCTCTAAAAAACGCAAGGTAAGGCCTAAAAAATGTAACATTTCAATGGACTATATGACACCATTTGAATGCACAAACCGTCATAATTAGCTATTTATTTTATAAGAGTTGCGTACGTACGTGCAGTACAATGACTTGTACATTACGGAACGGTTCCGGCGTAAGCTCCATTAGGCTCCAATTGAAATTCTTCACTTTTTGTGCGCGAACTTACCTTCTATATGTTATTATTCTAAGATCGAAAGGCATAGTTACTGATCATCAAGATTTAGAGGTTTTAATTTGCAAAGGAAAGTTTTTAAGAAAATTCTAAAGACTTCTTCAAAGCCTTTTACTTGAACATTGGCGAAATTGCTCCTACAGTGCAGCAGAAGCCTAAAGGAAGAAAAAAAAGGACATCTGTTGGTTGAGAAGCCTGTATCTTCTTCTTCTTGTGTAATGATAAGCTGCAATTATGAGCTATTGGTGCCAGTGTCTAGTATATTTATTCTTCATGTCTTTAGTCTACGTATTTTAGTTAGTCGTTACCATTGATTAGGTGCTGGCAACCAAATCAGATTGCTCTGGGCATTTTGGCAGAATATGAAAATGCACGCAATTCACTATTATATCATATTCGCTACATTTCAACATTTTATTTGCACAATATTACATAAAATATCAACAAATTATTCAATATACCTAATACTACTTTGAATAAAAATTCTTACTAATATATTATAAATGCGAAAGTAAGTTTGTATGTTTGTTACGCTTGATTTCAAAAATTCTTTCACCAATGGAAAGCTATAATATCAGGGAGTAACTTAGGCTATATTTTATCCCGGTATTCCCACGGGAACCGGAACTACGCGGGTAAGGCGAATGAAACCGAAGCGAAGCAAGGCCGGGTTGCATGTAGGGGAGAGTTGGATAATACCGCGCGACTGATAATTCCGTGCCTCAGCATATCTCATGAAATATACACTAGTCGTGCAATCCAGTGCCTAAACATCATAGTCGAACACGTGTACACCCCCCGTGCGTTATGCCAGGATGATCTGAGCAACAACAAAGAAACGTCACGTTGTGGAAGGTTTTGAGTTTATGCGGTATAATATTGTGGACACTTTCGATAAGAGGTAAGCCCTAATATATTTAGAATGTAATATATTAAACCCGTACATTTTTAAGGCTAATACATTGTAAAATTAATGCCAGAATATTTTTTTAAAAATAATTGAGGCTTCCGTTTTACTACGATTTTATAAAATGAAATGATCAAGTTTGACAATTCCGCGCCTGTAGTGCGATATTATCAAACAAGGGCGCGATATTGTAAATTATGAAAATATATATATATATTTTAATTATATTAAGATGTATATAGATTAATTGAAACACCTTGATTACATTTTCATTTTAGTTGGATGTTTCTACGCCCAAAAAAGGAAGAAGTCATGGCAATGAGAAAATGTTAAGAAAGCACTTGAGGATATACGAAACGGTGGTAAAATAAAGGCAACCACTAAAACCTTTAATATACCAGAATCTAAAATTAGAGATCAACTGAAATTGGCCGACAATTATGATCCTCCAATGGGCAGAAATGCTACATTTTCAAAAGAAGAGAAAGAAATGATCTCATTTATTGATGTATGTAAGATCAACCCCGTTAAAGGAGCAGTTAAAAGAAAAAGAACGAAAGTGATACATAAAACAAATGAGGATAGAAAAAGACAAGAACGTTACAAAGAAAAATATCAAATAGAAACAAGCGAAAAGAAAGTTTCTTAAGAGGAAAGTTTTGAATAGCAGCGAAAACAGTGAGGATAAAGACTATAAAAACAAAAAAAAAAACTCCGAAGAGGAAAAAAGAATGCTAAAGTAAGGCCAAAGAAATGCATGAGCAGTAGTGAAGATACTGAGGATGATGTGTACCTTGCTCAGATATGCAATGATGATGAGGATGACATTATGGAGAGTGATATTTGCGCCGTATGTCAAGAGTTCGGTCGTGATAGAGAAATTTGATTCCGTTGTTGTAGATGTTCAAATTGGACCTATAAGGAATGTAGCAGGAAAGACACTGCCGAAAATTTCTTATGTAATTCTTGCGTTGATTAATCCAACTTTGATTTATTGTGGTTATTTTTGAGACTGACTATTATAAACATTTAAAGGGCCACTAAGACTGCTAGTTATTAGGAAAATTATAGATGGAGATATAAGTTACTCATGTTATTTTGATATAAAAAAATTAACTTTTATTAAAATATCGTAATTTGTTATATAGTTGATTTAGCTTGTTGTATAAGAATATTTTTGGGAATAGATGATAGTCAGGACTCTATCTCGCGCTCTGGTTTGTGTAAACTTAAAATTGGATTGTTATTTTTTTAGTCACCCACCGAATTTCACGAAATCAATGCACGCACGGTATTATCAAGCCTAGGCACGATATTATCCGACTAGTTTGACAATACCGCGTTTTCTCGTTCTTGTGTAATTTTGTTATTATTATTTTTTATTTATACTTAGAATTTTTTTTAACATACTATGTACGTAACTTAATAAATTTCCAACTACTTCTTACATTTTTGTTTTCATAAGTCAAACCTTGTCCTAATTATAGGTCTAAGTCCTTAGGGGCTCGGTAATATCCAACTCTCCCCTAATGAATAAAATTTAAAAGCGCTACCTGACGTTTTGATATTCCCGTCAAAAGTGAACCTATAGTCAAATTCGATCCTGTATCTAATAGTGGATATTGTTGAAGTAATGAAGGAACATCAGAATTAAATGAGATAACACTGAACAACGCCATCTTTCGAATATTTATCAGAAACAGTTTTATACATTTAATTTAAATCTATGGTTATAGGGGACCATACATACTACAAGGCTTTCGGGCAACTTAAGAAGATCTTCTCGTCCAACATAACTGTGTCTGAAAACACAGGTCTACGACCAGTGTGTGTTACCAGTGATGACTTACGGCACAGAAACGTGCTCCCTAAATGTAGGCCTCATATCAAGGCTCAAAGTCGCTCAGCGTGCTATGGAGCAGGCTATGCTCGGGATTTCTCTGCGAGATAGAATCCGGAATACGGAAATCCGCAGAAGAACGGGTGTAATCGACATAGCACGAAGAATTAGCACGCTGAAGTGGCAATGGCCAGGCCACATCGCTCGACGAACCGACAACCGCTGGGGAAGAAAGGTTCTCGAGTGGCGACCACGTATCGGACAACGCAGTGTAGGACGCCCCCCCACTAGGTGGACCGATGACCTAGTGAAAGTTGCTGGGCGTCGTTGGATGCAGTCGGCACAGGACCGCACATTGTGGCGCAACATGAGGGAGGCCTACGTCCAGCAGTGGACGGCAATAGGCTGAAATGATGATGATACATACCACAATCCATACACATCCTACTGCTCGACTCAAGCTTCCTCCATAATAATTGTATAATTGACCTACTATACCACGCTAGATAAACAGGCATATAGTATAGAGTCTTATTATGCGTTTTCTTTCTATTGCACAGATTTTAAATGCATTTTGTAACCTTTAATCCTCTTTTACGGCACTTACGGACAAGAGGGAGGGGTGGTGAATTGTATTCTTACTCCATCACACAAAAGACATATCGCACCTTTAATCCAATACCGTCACTAAACGAAATTTTTCAAAAAACTTTTTTTAACGCCATCTAATTGCTGAGCACTGAATTTACACATTGCTTCAATTTATATTTTTTAACTAGCAACCCGCCCTCACTTCGCTTCGGTTTCTGTCGCCTTATCCCCGTAGTTCCCGTTCCCGTGGGAATACCGGGGTAAAACCTAGCCTAGTTTACTCCCGGATCTTATAGCTTTCCATTGGTGAAAGAATTTTTTAAATCGGTCCAGGCGTTTTGAAGATTACCCGGAAGAAACAGACAGGCAGACAGACAAAAAAATTATAAAGTGATTTTTAGGCATATTTATAGTGCAAACTAGCAATCCGCCCTCGCTTCGGTTATAGTCGTTTTACCCGCGTAGTTCCCGTTCCCGTGGGAATACCGGGATAATATATAGCCTAGTTTACGCCCTGATATTATAGCTTTCCATTGGTGAAAGAATTTTTGAAATCGGTCCAGCTGTTTTGAAGATTACCCGGAACAAACAGACAGACAGACAAAAAATTTTTAATTGCTATTTTAGGCATAGGTGTCGTGCAAATAACCGTGTGAGCATGAAAAAAGCCTATTATTTTGACATTACAAACAAACACTCCAATGTTATTTATTGGTATAGATAATCGTGTGAACATGAAAAAGGCCTATTATTTTGACATTACAAACAGACACTCCAATTTTATTTATTGGTATAGAGGTTACTTTTCTTTTTAAATTTTTTCGAAAATGTGTACGTCACTAATATTTTAAATTATTTATATCCACTAATTAATAATAATTAAAATGAAACAAATAAATGTGTTTTAATAGGAATAATAGTTGTTAATAAAATAAAAGACAATTATACCTGAAACGCTAATATACTCTTATATATATTAACTAGCAACCCGCCCTGATCGCTTCGGTTAGTCATTTTACCCGCGTAGTTCCCGTTCCCGTGGGAATACCGGGATAAAATATAGCCTAGTTTACGCCCTGATATTATAGCTTTCCATTGGTGAAAGAATTTTCGAAATCGGTCCAGCCGTTTTGAAGATTACCCGGAACAAACAGACAGACAAAAATTTTTAATTGCTATTTTAGCCTTATTTGCCTAAAATAGCAATTAAAAAATTTTATGTCTATCTGTTTGTTTGTTCCGGGTAATCTTCAAAACTGCTGGACCGATTTCAAAAACTCTTTCACTAATGGAAAGGTATAATATCAGGACGTAAACTAGGCTATATTTTATCCCGGTATTCGCACGGGAACGGGAACTACACGGGTAAAACGACTAAAACCGAAGCGAAGCGAGTTGCTAGTTTGTCATAAATCTTTAAATAGTTTTCCTGTAAAATTTGCTTATTTAGGATAGTGATGGTATTGGAATAAAGGTGCGATATATCATAGTATTAAATATATATATTATCCCTATGGTGATGAAATAAAAATAAAATTCACCATCCCTATTCTCGTGTCGTAAAAGACGACTGAGGGATATGATATGCTGGCAACATTCACGCAAGACATTGTAAACTCAAAATGAAAACCTATACCAATCTGACCAGCATGGTATAGTAGGTCAATTACCATCATATTATGAGAGGAGGACGAGGTTCTAACGCAACAGTAGAACGTATTTGAATAGAGATAAATTATTGCATAAATTAAAAAAAGAATCAAATTATCATCATCATGTCAGGAGTATATGGGCTAAGATGATGATGAAGGTTCTACTTCTGTCCTCCAACCAGGTTATTGACGTCCACTATTTGGCCTAGACCAGCCAGGGGTATTACTATAATCAGTCGATTATATCTATGCAGTCACAGATAGCGTAGTGGTTAAGACACCGACCTACCGTGCCAGTGTCAAGGGTTCGAATCCCATGCAGGACAACACGTTATGCGATCCACAAATTGTTGTTTTGAGTCTGAATGTAATTTGTGTCTGTTAATCATGTTTATAAGGTCCTCGGCTACACAAGATTATTTCCTTAGGGCAGGGTGTCTTTAAAAAAAATCGCCCCACTTGGCCAGCCACTATACGGAAAGGTAGGATATATCGAAATAAAAACAACATTTAAAAATCCTTATATTATATTATACTATCGCCTCTTCTTATGCCCCTTAGTGGGACCTTTGACAAAGCACCAGTCCACAGAGATCGATTGACCCAAGATGTCTGCACCGTCCAAAGCTTCGCGGGCGCTCTGGAAAAATATAACATAATATTTAATCTTTGTTTACAGTGCCATCTTTTCTATTGACAGGTGATCTGGAGTTTCCATGTGCTGACAAAGTAAACAATTCACTACTTTCTTTCTTGACCCTGGATGTCGTTAAAAACGACTATATGATTATAACTAGCAACCCGTCCTCGCATTGCTTCAGCTCATGCTCATGCGAGGGGCATTGCTTCGGTTTTAGTCGTTTTACCCGCGTAGGTCCCGTTCCCGTGGGAATACCAGGATAAAATATAGCCCAATTTATACGCTGATATTGTAGCTTTCCATTGGCGAAAGACTTTTTGAAATCGGTCCAGCCGTTTTGAAGATTAACCCGGAACAAACAGACAGACAAAATTTTTTTAATCTGTATTTTAGGCATAGGTGCCGTGCAAATAACCGTGTGAGCATGAAAAAAGCCTATTATTTTGACATTACAAACAGACACTCCAATGTTATTTATTGGCATAGATATGTAGTAGACATCTATGCAAGAGCAGGAAACCTCAAAATAAAACCTTATACTAACTCTCCTGACCAGCATGGTATAGTAGCTGGTGACTGGACCGGAGAATGGTCCGTCACCGAGAGACTGACCACGCGAGGGCGACCGACGTCCCCAGAGGAGCGTTGGAGATAGGGAGGGTACCGTACCGATCTGCCGTGCGCCGTCCTTGCGTTGCCTGGACGGAATGGACGGCGTGTGCACTGATCATGGGCCACCAAAAAAAAAGCATGCTAAGTCAAATTCCCTCCTATTGTGGAGGCGGCTTGAGCTCAGCAGTCGGACGTATATGATGATAATCTGTACCCCTTTAGACACACCGTGCATGAGCCGACAGAAGCGTGCCGCCCCATAACCTAACGTATGCTTCCCCATAACTTTGATGATGATGATGGTTGACTGAATTTCATCATTTCAGCGTATCCCAGTCCATTGCTGAACCTCTCTCATGTTTCGTGTACGCCTCCCTCATGTTTCGCCACAAAGTGCAGTTCTGTGCCGCTCGCATCCAACAACACCTAGCAACTTTCACCAGGTCGTCAGTCCACCTAGTTGGTCGTCCTCCATTGCGTCGTCCCAGACATGGTCGCTACTTGAAAACCTTTCTTCCTCGCCGGCTGTCGGTTCCTCGAGCGGTGTGACCTGCCTATTGCAACTTCGGTGTGCTAATATCGATTTAATTGTGATAATTTCTTTTTGTGATGCAAAGACTAGCTCACTAAACAAAGATTTTACAAAATTCATCCTTAAAGGGGTAGAAACGCAGTGGTGAATAGGGAATATGCATGATTTTTTTTTATTTTTTAAACGTTTCTACTAGTTATTACATTACTAGAAATAAATATAACACATACAAAATAGAAACCATTATGCTAAAAAAAAATTTTAAAAATCGCTATCACTTTATGGGCGATGTAAACGCGACTACTTCGGCGCGCGTATTCTGTGACGTCAGAGTCCTCGACACTCGTACAAGTTCTTCTTCTTCTTTTTTGTCTTGGCAATCAACTACAAATACGAGCCATTTTTGCCAGTGTCGAGTTATAATTATCTTTTCAAGTTCTCAGTTTCTTCATGTCAGTAATGGTCTGTCAGTAAGTCAAAGTGTCGCCCTCAATAGTGTAATGGCCTCTGTTAAGGGTATCTTCTGAGGATTTTGGTGGCAATACAAAGGTATGTATAGCAGTTTTATATCATATTCACTACACCTCAGCAGTTCTGTCGCTATATATTTCATAAAATGCCAGCAAGATTATTTAACATAACACGTTAAAACACTAAGATATTGAATATAATACAAGAACACTACATGACACTTCAGATTCCCGCCAAAAACTACTCGTACAAGTTGCTAGGGCTGTCAACTAGGGCTGTTGATATTTTTATAAATATCGTTTTTCGACATATCGATATTTTACAATGTATCAATATCGGGGTTCGCTATATCGGCAAAAATATCGATATATCGATATTTTTAATATTATTACGATTATTAAATATATAAATATAAAAAACTCGGAGGAATAAAAGCTGCAAGGTCAATAAGATATTATTGACCTTGCAGCTTTTATTCCTCCGAGTTTATCAGACATTAAATCTGAATTAGACGCGAAATACGTTGTCATTATGTACACGTCTATTTTAGGAAGATTATCTGACTGTACTTTGACGAAACCGGTTTCAGTCATTGTAATAAGACTTTTATTCACAAAGATTAATATTTGAACACGGAAAACTTAATAAATTATTATGAAATAACTGGGTAACAATACAAAATAATCACTAGAAACATACGAACAACAACTTAATATCAGAAGGAGGAGGGTTGTTGATAAAATATCGATATGTCAAAATATCGATATTATTATTTAAAAATTGCTGCAGGTACTTGCCAGATAGTTATATTGGTGGCGACAGACATATATAATGCGTGAAGAAGACGAAAATAATTATGAATTATACTTACGGCAGCTTGCTTATAAGTTTCATACTCCACTAGCGCATAACCTTTGAGGAAACCGGTACGCCGGTCCAAATTCAAGTGTATGTTTTTGATCTCGCCAAACTCTGAGAATTGATTCTGTGAAATGGTAAATATTGTGTTACTTTGATTTGCTTAGACTAATCCTCAATAATCCGTGTGGTTATGGAGTAAAAATACAATTAACTACCCCCTACCTTACCCGTGAATGTCGTAAAAGACGACTAAGTGATATATGCATGTAGCATCTATACAAGAGGAAACTCGATATAAAACTCTATTCCAACAACGTCTGACCAACATGGAATAGTAGGCCCCATTGTCAAGGATGCTAGGACCGGCAAATTAATGAAAAATGTAGACAACAAATAGAAAAATTGTAACTGTATCGCTGTCGCGGTGCTTGAGATGCAGCCTGGTGACAGACAGACATGGAAGTCTTAGTAATAGGATGCCGTATTTACCCTTCGGGTACGGAACCCTAAAAATAACTTCTTTTGAGAGCTGCCGTTCTGCGCGTTATAGTTGCCTACAACCCACTCTCTCTAATCTGCTCTTATCCTGAACAACAGAAATGTTGAGGATATGAAGTTTTGGATGAAATTAGAATAACCGGTTTCAAATACCGTTCACCATCATCCTGTTCTTATCCTAATTGCTTCAGGTACTATTCTGTCGCAGGTGCTTACCAGACATGGGGTCTTCAGTAAGTATCTGCACAAAATTGGAAGAGAAGAGGCTCCAGGATGCCATGAGTATGGCGCGCTAAGCGACGATGCTCGCTACACACAGTAGGAAGTATGCACCGCCTGGGGGCCTCCTCCCACTGCCCTGAATGATGACAGCATGTGGCCAGACTAAGCGTTGGGGTATCGGGGAAAGAATGTCATCAGACGATCTCTCTGGCACCTCGTAAAAGCGCGGAAGGGGCCACTGTAGTTTTAGTGGGTATTTCGGTCACTCTTGTGGCCGGCGAGTCCCACACACACTGCCCCGTCTGTAACCAGCTGTCATAAGAAAAGGAGGTACTATTCTGTCGACGTATATAGTTTTATGACCGACCGTCAGCTATCTTTACTGACGTCAGCCATCCTTGGGAATTAACTGCTGACTGTTCAGAACCGGTGATGTAAAGCTCATAGATGTCTATTACAACACCCACAAGCAAAGTAAGGGTAGGTAGAAATCGTATCGGCTACCATCCAGCAGTTTAAAAAAAAAAACATTTCGGTTCATCATAGGGACGGCAAAGAGTACAATAGTAGTAGTACCAGAGACTAAGAGAAGCCTTACTTACGTGCATTTCTTCATTATTTAGTTGCAAATAATCCACTAAGTGGCTTAAGTTCTAGGTTACACACTTATTTGGCATGCCTTCTTCAACAGTGTACGGCGATGACAGAGCAGTGTGTGTCCCCATAATCTATGGTATTTACCATCCCTGCTATTTCTAGGCTCCATTAAATTTATAGTCAAGATCTATTGTCATGTATAACCCCACAAGGGTATTTTTACACACATTTTTCTTAAATTGATTTAATAAACTTTTCTGTGTGGTGATGGAGTAAGAATACAATACACCACTCCCTATCTTGTCCGTGAATGGCATAAAATATAACTAAGGGATATAATCCAATTGCAACATGTCTGACCAGCATTGAATAGCAGGTCATTTGCCCTCCCATTATGGAGGGCAGAGCCTTTTTTTTGTTTGGACTAGGAGTGTTAGCCTCAGATGGCTGTTACACCCTTACGCGGACTAGTGATGAGCGCCGAGTGCTCTCAACCCAAAAGGACTGACCCCAACAGTGGGTCTTATATAGTCTGAAAGGCATGAATGAATTTAATACACTGACACCAGATTCAAGCACAACCACTATTGAGATCTGGCAAGAAAGCAGGCTAGTCTCTTGTTACTTTTTTCAGACTATTTTCATCACTTTTTGAGACTTTTACTTATTTTGGACTATTTTTTATCATCTCAGCTCATATACGTTGCTTCTCCGCAATGGGAGGGAAATTAACCTACTAATACAAAGCTGGTAAAAAGTGTTGGTGTACAGTTTCATTTCAAGTTTTTCTTCTCTTGCACAGATTTTATTAGCATGTTATAATCACTTAGTCATCTCTTACGACACCCACGGGCAAGTGGTGATGAATAGTATTCTTACTCCATCACCACACAGAATTTTTTAAATAAAACTTACTTCTTTGAACCCTGATACAATACTATTATCAGATAGAACATAAAAGTTTATGACTAATTTAGGTCCCATAAGTTACTGATTCAGTAGCTTTTTTTTTGTTGGGACTAATCCCACCACACATTCCCACCATTGTAACTCCTGTAAGCCAGGATCCACAATGGTCTCCATAAATGACACCGAGGTTTGACCCTCAGGCAGTCCCGGGATATGATTTTAATTGTCTTGGGACCCGCAACAAATTTAATTAGAAAAGATTAAAGAGGAGGAGTTGGAAAGAGAGATTCCACTTCCCTCCTAGGCAAAGCGGGAGACAGGAAAACAAAATGACTAGTCAGCCAATAAGTAAAAAGGTGTGTGATTCAGTAGCTATTGGTGGATATCTACAACCTATGAGCTTAGCACAAATATTTGCATCAAAATATTCCGTATCATCTGACAGAGATGCTGCTCCAAATCCCACAAAAATTGGTCTCGACAATTCAAATTTAGGCAAAAAGGTATTTTAACATCATTTCAAAGACTTCAAATTTTATTTATATATAACTGATGCATACCTGTATGTCCTCTTCTTGTGCCTCCTCATGTACATTGCTGACAAATAGAATCCATCCCTCCACAGATCTCTGAGGTCCAGGTGTATTGCCATCACCTTCTGGAGCTAAGCTGTCATATCTAGAATCAAACATTCAAGAACATATTATTTTTAACAGACTAGGATTCCTGGTAAAATTTCTATGAATTATCCAAATATGTCTCACTACTGGCTTCGAGCCTCCTCCGCAATAAGAAAGAAATAGTCCTTATACCATGATGGTCAGACGGATTGGTATCGGGTTTTGTTCCGAGCTTTCCTTCTCTGGCATACATGTTATATGCATATCGACACTTGAAAGGCAAACATGACTAAGCGACAAAAATACCGAAAATCAGTTATACATATCATTGGAATCGTCAGATACATTAGAAAGAAAGAAAGAAAAATAGTTTATTTCTCCCTCGCAGGGGGGATACATATTTATACAACTTATTTTATATGTGCATAGATGTAAGAGCTAGGATCCCACCCGCACGCGAGTAAAAGGATCGCTACTCAGCTTTATGTTGTGGTAACACCACAACGCTGTTTTCAGTAGTGGCCTATGGTGTGACGATTGTCAGCAAACTCAACGCTTATTACTTAATTAGAATAATATTTTTGTTTTGTTGAGAATACCTAAAACTAAAATAAGTACGTACTACACGTGAAAATATAAATAATAACAACAGTAAAAATCAAACATCAACAATCGGTTAAGAATAATACCAAAGCTCAAAAAATAAAATAACTAAAAATTAAACATAACTGTTATATATTATATAATTACATATATCTGTGCAGGTGCACAGACATGAGTAAGCATATATTAGTCTGTGTGCGCAGAGTAGCATTTTTATAAGATTTCATTACATATGTACGAGGGGTGATCCAAAAGTAATGATAATCAATAATAAACACAATGAATAAAATAAAAAAATATATTTATTTCTCAACATAGTCTCCTAGCAAGTCTATACATTTAGTCCATCTCTTTTCTAAACCTAAAATTCCCTTACAAAAAAAATCTTTATCTTGACTCTCAAAAAAGTCCTCAACCGCGGCCATCACGTCGCTATCATCATCAAATTTCTTGCCTCGGAGGTGTTCCTTGAGTCGTGGAAAGAGATAGAAGTCACTGGGGGCTAGATCTGGTGAATAGGGGGGGTGTTCCACCAACTCAAAGCCCGCTTCCTGAATGCCAGCCATGGCAATTGCAGCTTTGTGAACAGGTGCGTTGTCTTGATGGAACAACACTCCAGCCCGCAGTTTGCCTCGCCTTTTCTCCTTAATAGCCTCCCGCAATCTTCTTATTTGTTCTGCATAGTAGGAGCCTGTAATAGTGGCCCCCTTTTCCAAGTAGTCCACCATGATTATTCCTTCAGCGTCCCAAAAAACAGACGCCATAACCTTCCCTGCTGAGCTTGACACTTTGAATTTCTTCGGCGTCGGTTCATCGGATCGTTTCCATGTCATCGATTGTTGTTTTGTTTCAGGATCAAAATGGTGGATCCAGGTCTCGTCCATGGTCACAAAACGTGACAAAAAATTGTCCTTGTCTGCCTGGAACTTTTCGAGATTTGCTCTTGACATGTCGACTCGTTTCTTCTTTTGCTCGTCGTTTAACATTTTCGGTACCCAACGCGCGGAGACCTTTCTCATATGCAATTCGTTCGCAAGGATTCTTTGAATGCTACCATATGAGATCCCTGTGACCTCAGCTACATGCCTGATAGTCACTCTTCGATCTTCCAATACAACTTCTTCAACTTTTTTCACATTTTCTTCAGTGAGGGACGTCGATGGGCGTCCTTCGCGGTGTTCGTCTTCCGTCGATGTTCTTCCCAGCTTAAACTCCTTAGCCCAGCGTGCAACTGTGGAATATGGAGGAGAAGAGTCCCCTAATGTTTCCACCAAGTCGCTGTGTATGTCTTTGGTAGACATTTTTTTCAAGCAGAGGTATTTAATGACAGCTCTGATTTCGTGTTTTTCCATTTTGATGTTCACTCCTTGACAGTCCGTATTCAAATGAATGTAGCTCCCGGGAATTGTGGCCTATTTATATGATTTTTTTTTCCTGAACTAGTGGGTAACTGAGCAAGTGACTGAAATTTTTTTGTATTTTTGTGTGCACTAGAAATAACTGATTATCATTACTTTTGGATCACCCCTCGTAGCAGCAAAGTTTACACTATTATGCTGGAAATAAACGGCTCTACTCCATCTGTGGTACACTCTCTTTCAGCGTATTATCAAAACAAAGCCATCGCCAAAACCGCAGGAAATGCTACAGCTATACAGTTAAGCACTCATTATTTGGAGATAACCATGGCAGAAAGGTTATTCATCAAGTATAAGTAAGCTTTCCGTGTGGTGACGGAGTAAGAATACAATTCACCACTCCCTATCATGCCCGTGGATGTCGTATAACGACTAAGGGATATAATATACACATAAGATCTGTGCAAGAGAAGGAAAACTCAAAATGAAACCCTATACCAACATGTCTGACCAGCATGGTATAGTAGGTCAAATTCCCTCCCATTGTGGAGGAGCCCGAGCCCAACAGTGGGACGTATGTGGGTTGTGATGATGATGATAAGTAAGCTAGCTAGTCATTAGTATTAATAGTACATTATACCCATAAAAAATAATGTACAAACTTTGTATAGTCATAATTGACTTGAAAACATATTTTGTGACAATATCACTAGATCAATAGATTTTAAACTGAAAAAAAAATGGAATAATATTGAAACTTAGATTGTTTTTCTTGTTTAATGTAATATTCATTTTCATCCTTAGATATTTTTACTTCATAATATTTTTTATTAATAATGTCGCATAGATAGTTTTACTCGATTCACTTGTATGATTAATTATGTCCATAAATGATATTTTATATTATACATATTTTTTTTATATATATTTCCATATTCATTTTAATTTTCAAGCATTTAACACAACAACAAAAATAATTAAATAATATTTAGATAAATTTATCTGATTGTTATGATCCATTAGATCATTTTAGGCAAATATATCCAAATCTAAAGGGTAAAGTGTGTGAATTTATCTAATTTTACTTGTTACTTCAAACCTTTCAGTAATAGCTTAGATAATTTTACATGCTATTGTTTAGTGATAGCTTCGATAATTTTACATGTTACTTCAAACCTTTTAGTGATAGCTTAGATAATTTTACATATTACTTCAAATATTTTAATGATAGCTTAGAAAATTTTACATGTTTTTCAACACTTTCAGTGATTATTAGCTTAGATACTTTTACCTATCACTAGAACCATTTCAGAGATAGTTTACATAATTTTACATGTTTATCAAATGAAGTAAATTTTATCAATGCGACATAAACTGCGTGATGTAATAGTGATAGATACCCTATTTCAATAACTTGGATAGACAAAAATGAACTATTCCAATCTGTGTTAAAATTATTTCAATGTGGTGGTTGTGTTTGTTAATATGATTTTTTTTCAAATATTTTAACCTTAGATTCTCTCCTTTGTAAAATTTGCCTAATGTCGCTTAGTTAGGTTTGCCTTTCAAGAGTCGATATTATATCCCTTAAAGTCATGTATTTGAAAATTCATCCATTCTTACGTTACAGACCGCCTCAAAGCTCACAAACATTGGCGGTGCCTCATTGTAATTCTGTTTTAAAACAAAGGTGCATTGTGGCACTCAGTGATATCTCTTTCTCCCTACTATTGTCTCTCTATTACTGCAATCTGTTTTTAAATAGAATTGTCCCGGTTTTACCAAATTTAAATGTAAGTTTTATTAAATATGGGATTAGCAAACCTAAGTTATATTTTTTCAATTGAAGTCATTAAATAATATTTGAATATCAATTACCTTCCACGATTGCCTCTTTCTGAAGCGGCTCCGCTTCCCGCTTCGCTACCAAAACCTCTGCCTTTACGTTTTCGCGCCTTCTCTTTTAAACGAGCAATTCCCTCTAAAAATACACAAAACGTAAATAATAAAGCATGTAAAAGTAATTAGAACTCTATGAAGGTTAATAATGAAACGAAATTTAGCGCCTAAATAAAGTTCGATGAACTAGAAATCTAACCTGTAAAATGTTTTGCTTGGGTAATTTTCAGTATATAAAAACTAATTAACGTCGGAATTATTTGAATGACTCAGTATATGCACACGGTAGACAGGAAGTAGACATATGAACAAAATTAATCAAGTATAATTTAAAATATTACTTACGTTCACCGTCTTCGTCAACTTCAAATTCTTCAGAATTTTCGATATCCAACACGTCTGCCATAATTAGTTTTATTGTCTACTTTGCAAACACACTATATATATTTTATTTCTGATGTCTATAAAGATATCATCTAAATATTTAGATATTATTTGTAAATTCACAACAAGCAAAATTCGTAGAAACCAATCAGCTACACAAAATGACAGAGGATATTAGTGTTGCCATTTGATTTAAAAAATTTTAAACCGAGTTTTGTTTTTAAAATACCACATTACAGCCGAAAGCTATTTAATACAGTCACATCGAATGGATAATAAATTTTGTGACAATTTTGTTTTGAAACCTTTTTTATACGCTCTGTGGCGTACTCACACACAGACACACTTACATTATTTATTTATATCATATATATTTATATACATTACTACAACATACACAACACAAAAACAGTTACATACAACATTATTCACAACATAAAACGCATAACACCACTTATTTTAAATAATCGTGGCAACATACTCATATAGCTGTGGACACACGCCAGCTAACGGGAACTCGATTGATCATAAGATGTGCGCAGACGGCCGTGCCTAGCACTAGTCGGTACAGAGCCGTTGTTAGGGGTGCCTGTGCCGCTATAAATATTTAACTCATACGCTACGAGTAGCGATCGCGCATACCTAAATCTTACATGTAAACTGTTTGTCACTATCATTCCTTCTATATTTAAATTTCTAAGTGCTTGCCTACTCTGTGTAAAAACTATTCTTATTGTGCCGTGTAATAAACTGTTTCTTCGCATACTTATTTCTGCTTTCCCTGCCTACACTTGCAAGCCTTACCGACACATACACTTGTGGACCGCTATAAACGATTTAGAGATAGAGGGCAGAGAACCCGTTATGCTCAGCCATATCCACCGAAGTGTAAGCTCAACCATAAATCTCAGTCTATAATATCTTATATAATTATTTATTATACAGAAAAGGAAAACTCAACACAAAAGCCTTTATCAATACGTCTAACCTGCACGGTATTGAAAATAATTTTTTTCCATTGTGGAGAAGATCCGATCCCAACAGTGGGACTTATAAGAGTTTAAAAGATCTTATCTCAATTACTTGGGTTTGATGCAATATCTTCTCTCCCTTCACATAGTAATATCACTCGTCATATCTGTGATCAATCCCTGTTTATTCATGTCATGCTTCACGCAGTTCATCTATCTTTTTTGTGTGCCCTTACCCCGTTATGTGAATTTAAAATATATAAATTGAAGCAATGTGTAAATTATGTGCTCAGCAAATATATGGCATTACAAACAGTTTTTCGAAAAACTTCGTTTAGTGACGGTATTGGATTAAAGGTGCGATATGTATCTCTTTTCTGTATTATACATCTATAATCTTTCCTTTCAACTCAAATAAAAACATTGCAATCGAAAAGAAAAATAACGATATGTCAAAAAAATTGACACAATTCTTTTTATTTTTTTAAATTATTTTATTAGAAACAAAATTAAAAATGAGTGTTTGTGAAATATGGAACAATAATGTAAAAATAGAACCAACGGCTCATAGTACTTTTTCCAACTGGACTCCAAAGGCTGACTCTCCTTCTTCAAGATCTGCTTCCCCCATTCGAAGGCAAGAAATTATTCGTGACTACTTTGAACTTATAAGTTCAAAGTCAAATATAAATACAAAGGATGAAGAAGCCGAATCTCCAGAACGTCCATTTGATTTCTTTGATAACGAAGAATTTGCTTTTGGGATTAATTTGTTAAACAATAATGTAGCTTGTGTTGGCGATAACATGTCGAAGCTTATTCAAATGGGTAAAATTAGCATGATTTACATTAGTGTATTGTACTATCGTCATGATTCTAGCAACATGTATTAGTTCATAAATAAATTAAATGTGATAGTTTTCAATAAGACACATATAATAGCTTGTACGCAATAATCTTTCGTAGAGGATGCCCTGACATGCAAATAGGCTTACTAGTTACCTCAAGTAAGCTATTTTAAATATTTCATTGTAAAAGTAACATGCGAATTAGTTGTGCTTTAAAAGTCGTACACCTAATCGCATCCGAGTACACAGTTCAGTACACAATCACACCAGGTAAGACTTCTGCTTTAATTAATCATATTGCGAGTGCAGGTGTAACCGACATAGCGCGAAAAATTAGCACGCTGAAGTGGCAAAGGGCTGGGCTGACATCGATCGACAACCGCTGGGGAAGAAAGATTCTCGAGTGGAGACCACGTATTGGACGACGCAGTGTAGGACGCCCCCTCACTAGGTGGACCGACGACCTGGTGAAAGTTGCTGGGTGTCGTTGGATGCAGGCGGCACAGGACCGCACTTTGTGGCGTAACATGGGGGATGCCTACGTCCAGCAATGGACGCTGATAGGCTGAAATGATGATAATCATATTGTACGAATGCATAATTCTAATATAGATACAAGGATAACTTAGGATACTGAATCTCATGTGTATTTACTTAATAGTACCATTTTACAGATTGAAACAATTTTATAGACTATTTATCTGATTTATATGGAGTCCATTTGCTTACAAAGTAAGTGGTAGCAGGAAAAAAGAGTGGGTAATTGGAGCAGGATATAAATCGTTATCATCGTCTCAGCTCATATATGTCTCATTGCTGGGCTGCAAGAGGCTCGACCTCTTCCACAATGAATAGGAAAATGACCGGACATGGCGGTCAGGCAGGTCGGCATAGGGTTTTGTTTTGAGTTTTTTTTTTCTGCGTAGATGTCATTTGCATATCACTTAGTCAACTTTTATGGCACCCATGGATAAGAAATTGAGTAGTAAACTATATTCTTACTTCATCACCATACAGAAAATTTACACTACTAAGACTTACGTAGGTGGTATATACGTTACTTACATTTCGTTTTAGCGCCTATGCAAAATAGATGAAGTATTATTTACTTCAATGAGGCGAGGAGTTGGGAATATAAATTATTGCTGTCTTAAAATTTTTGAGATACGGATCAATGCTCGGAAAAAGCCTATTTTAACCTAGGATTTGCATTAAAAACATTGTTTGAAGCTCCCCTCTCAGAATGAAAACAAATATTAAAACAATGTATAAATATACGCTCTTTTCCCTCTCTTTTGATTTTGGATATGGTGGGATATAGCAAATTGCAGGTAAACAGAGAATTAAATCTGGCCACATATGTTCAAAGTCATGTGTGGTGCTTTGGAGAACCACGCAATCTTGCAAACGAATTAGTTGTTTATACCGGGAGCGTACATTGCTAGAAGATGTCGACCGCAGTATTAAAAGTGCCGCACGCGCCGTCTAATCTACTATGGTTAGCGCTGTTGATGCATGCCATACGCGCATTCAAACATAGTAGCAACCAACTCGACTAATTTTCGTGCCCATTGAGTGAACGGTCAAAAGATAATTGTTTTTTTAAGTCTTTAGGAAACAGTATTTTTAATAAAAGTAGGTAAGTAAGTTATATATTTGACATCTTTTTATACACATCCATTAAATTACCAATTACATATGTGTAATAATTGCTGTATGTGGTATAAATAAATAATAATAATTTTATTAGCATTTTATGTAGCATAATGCTATAATGGTGCTGAATTGTAGCGAGTGTTTTACATTGTGTGTTTTCATTTTCTGCCAAAATTAATGGACAACCTATACTAGAGTAATCTAAATCAAAGGTAGTGCATAACTTTTGACAGACAGTGACTAAATATTCCACTAGTAAATTCGTGGGGTTCCACCTACGTAGTTCCCATTCCTTTGGGGATACCGAAATAAAATATCGCCTAAGTTATTTCTTATATTGACATCTACCTAATAGTAAAATATTATAAAAATTGGTCCAGCTAATTACCCGTAGCAAACAGAAATACGAAATACGCACAAAAAATTTAAGTTTTTAGCTATAGTTATCATGGCAATTATCGTGTGAACATGAAAATGAAACGTATTATTTTAATATTACAAACAAACACTCAATTTTATTTTTTATATAGTCAATAATATTGCATAATAATTGCCTGTTTAGACTTTGTTTTCCTTGCCCGAAGAGATCAAGACAACAAAAATTACAATACATTATACAGCTATGAATATTTTTTTAGTTTGGGTTTTCGGCGCGAATTTGGAAATGTCATGTTAAGCTCTTGTATTATATTCATTTTTTTTGTGTTTTATAGTGTTATATTGAATAATTTTGCTGATATTTTATGTAATATAATATAATGAAGGTGCTGAAATGTGGTGAATGTGATATAAGAGTGGTTTACGTGTATTTCCATATTCAACCGGAATTCCCAGAGAAATCATCTAATTAGGTTTTCAGCGACTAATTAATGATAATGACTTAACTTACTGACGGACCATGACAATAAATAAGTTATACAATATGAAGAAGTAAATAATATGTAAAGAAATAAGCTACGTAAGACAAGGCAGTATGGTCGAAAAGACTTTAGCCTGCCCGTAAGGGCGAACCAAACAAAAAAAAATATTTTTTTTTAGTCTGTGCTGAAAATTGATGTATTCATCTTCGTACCACTTCGTACTGATTCCCGTACTAGGCATTTGATTGATAATAATTTTATTTTCTGTATGTAATTTGTTTTGTTATTCGGTTCCGTTATACATAACAATTTTACTTTTATATAGGTAGTGTTATAACTAGATAATCTAGATATGCCTGAGCTCCATCTAACGGATTCTATCTTAACGCAACTTAATGGTAAGTTGAGACATGCCGAAATAGGATTCATATTACAGCCGTTACATAATTCTTTAAAAGAATTGACAAATTGTGTGATACAAATATTTAATTTTAGCACCAACGTGTTCTAAATAGTACCTGTTAGCGGTATTACATCATTGTGGTTTTTTTGGTTACAATCGTGAACTCCGTTGAAATATGAAAATTGATCTTCGAGATCCGCTGGTTTTTGGTATATTTTATTCATTTTGTGACACAGTGAATAACTAAATATGGCTTTTGTGTGTATTTGAAAGCCGTTTGATAATTTAACTTAAAATAAATATTGTGAATTGAATGCAGAAAGTGTTTTTTTGTATATAACATTAATTTGAATGTCATAATGTCTTTAGCTGCTCCCTTTTCGGCTATGGAATATGGTAATTTTTTTATTATTATTGTATATAATATTTTGTGTGACATCTCCTTCTCATGTACAAGCAAATATACGAATAAAGGTTTTTCCATTTCCTACATAAGTACAAAAGTGTAAAATGGTTGTAGTTTATTGGGTTTGAAAATTTCCTGATGCTTAAAATTTAATTAATGTCTATATAGACCTCCCCTGATGATCACAATATTATTGATTACATTATTTTATTCTTATCTTTTATAAATACTAATCTATAAAAACAGATCAAAAAATGTCTCCATGTGACTCATTTTTTTCGCATTTTAACTCCCTCCTTGCAAGGGCAATCAGGGAGTTAAGTTTTGAGTGGTCATCAAGGAATGACCTCCTAATTTAGTAAGTGTTGTGATTATGCTATCATGAGGCTGTAGGCAATCTTTCTCCATCAGTGTGCGTCAATCCCTTTATGAACAGATGGACTTTTCCCGAATGTGTTGTAATAGCTTAGTCACCTTTATAACACCATTACAATATAGACCGATAACATCAATGCAAGAAAAATAGGAATCAAATCCTATACTGTTCATCTTAACCATTATGAAACCTCAAATAAAACCCTATACCAACTGTTTTGAGGAGCATGGTATAGTAAGTCAATTTCCCTCCCCAAATAGTGGAGGCGGTTCAAGACTAGCAGTATGTATATTAGCAGTGATGATGATGATATAAAAAAGATTTTGGCCTATAATTCTAAGAGCCACTTGCTCTGTTTGGCCCACACTCCACCTTCATATCTCAATTACAGCATGAATGAAATAAATGTGCGTACAAAGTACACATTTCAGAAGTGTAACTTCTTTGGTGCCATGTGTCTTTTGTCAATATTAAAAAAAATAAGAAATTTAAAAAGAAAAATAAAATAAAAAGTCTCGATCTTTCTCACTCCATGGCTATGTGCACTGTGCTATCGCCCTTTCTCACTCTCTTTCAATCAATCTCAATCACTCTCTCCCTCTTCTTGGACAAAAATGTCTCGCATTTTCTTGACGCTAAATTGTATTTCATCCATAAAAATTTTACCCTCATGCGCGTAAAGAAGTTTCACTTCAAAAAAAATATGATATACTTTCAAAAATAATTTTAACAGTTTTTCTGACATAAAAAAAAATCCATATATGACTGGATATAACAAATTATAATTGTGTTTGATTTTTGAGTTACAGTTTATTTGTATAATTTTATGTGTTAATAATATTTTTACAAATCCAAATATGTGCCATATAGTTTTATCGTAACTCGTATGTTAGATCTCCCCTATCTACAATATCCTCCTTGATACAATAACAGGAGTGCTATTCTGGATCGCAAAGTTCTACATTAAAATCCTCGGTCTGGTAAAGACAAATATTGTTTTGAAATTTTGAATTTTATTATACATATAATAGCAACCCGTCCTCACTTCACTTCGGGTCCAGCCACTTTGCTTTAAAATCTGCAAAACCGCCTACGATATGGCCTTGGGTTCAAGACTTGGACCGGGAAAATTTTATAGGGTTTTCCAAGATACAAAGCTAGTTACTCCTTTAGGATCATAGCCGACTTAGACAACACCATCATATGGTAAAATTATGTTGATTTAAATGTGAGAGGTGAACTAAAAGTGTGTAGAAATGTTTTATATTGACATTACAAATTAGCAGACAGCCCACTGTAAGTCAGTTTCCTGCCCAGTGGTAAAAACCACTCCATAGTTGACTGCTCGCTTCCCGCGCGGTTTAATTGAGCACCCTGTGCGCTGTACGCACGTTGACAGCTCGTTCGAACTACGTTATTAAATTCGACGTACAAAAGGAGCGAGTTGTCACTTGTCGCGCGCCCATCACCGTCTGCGAGTTATTTCAATGAAATCCAAACACAAACTGTCTATCGCAAAAAAAAAAACTGGTTGGTGCGCTGGTAGTTGACTGCTAACTGTAAGCGCGGCAACAGCTAGTTGCAAGTTGTAAACGGGTGTACAGTTGGTGGCCTGCTAGCTGTCGGCACTTGAACAGCGAGTAGTCATCTCCGTTTAAGGCAGTGTTGTGCGAAAGCAGTATTGGAGTAATGTCGTGCTAATGAGCTATGACACTAAGCCTAAGTTACTTCTTGTATAGACAGAACTTGGTAGTAAAGTATTACCAAATCGTTTTAGAGATTCCCTGGAAAATACAAATGGATAGACAGAAAACAACATTTTAATTGGTTTTTAGGCATAGGTATCATGCAAATAACCTGGTGAGCATGAAAGACCTACTAATTGACATTACAAACAGACACTTTAATTTTATTTATTTGTATAGATGTGAGACTAGAGTTTATTGGTAAAAATTTTGGATCTTTTGTCTGTTAAAGTTCCATGACGGCTTGAGAAGACTAAATGAATCTTGAAGGCTTTTGCTCTTAAAATACTATGTTTTCTCCTACACCTAGCATCACATTCTTGTAGCAGATTGTAGTAAATATTATACAATCATAGATAATGGAACTAATACCATTTGACAGTTATCAGACCAGAAGTAGATAGGCTCCATCTTCTTTTCATTAACCAGAGATGATTTGTATCTTAAAAATAGGGATATCAGATCGACATCTGATTTAATGAACACCTTAACTATCACCTGGCTTTCTATTCAAATCAATCGGAATCCTCATATCTAGTCTTAATTATTTTTTAGCTCAAGAACCATGGCCGGACAATGTAAAATTATTCCAGCCGTACGAGGTGGAACAAATATTGTTGCCGGACAATGCCAGTTGTCTTGCTGTTCAGGCATTTTTGAAGGTATGTATTAATGACTTGCTTTTAATGCCCCCGCATTGCATGTAAGAGAAAACTTACCCAGTATAAAAATGTGTAACAAGTGGTCAACCCATTGGGTAAAGAGGGGTCGTGGATTGCACGCCATAATAATAATAATAAATAAACTTTATTGACTTCATACGATACTACAATAATGATAATTTCTAGTCTACACAGATAAGCACTAGCATCTAAACTAGGCCGAGCCTGTATCTCGAGACGCTAGTTTCTTCCAACGCCATCTCTTCTAATGACCCGGTTATAGCAGAGTTAGACCATAGTCCCTTTCCATAATCACGCTTAGCAGGCGGGTTGGTGATTACAGTTAGTGTTATAATTTTGCCAGGATAGCGCTGCTACCCTAGGCGAGGTCGCGTGTGGATGAGCTGGATATTAGTCCAACACCTGTAGAGAGGCCGACCGCGTTAGGACGATACTCCGGCCGACAACACTGTAATACAATGTTGTCGGGGCGTCAAAGGGGATAGTACCCGAAAGGATAACCCGCCGCGCCGGCCACGTTTGTCAAGGAATTCTTACCAGTGGTCGGCCCAGTGGTGCCGAGGACAAACGATAGGTTATGGGGTCGCACGCCGCTCATTCGTTGCCCTGGACGAATTGGCCTGGTTGGTTGGACAGTCTATTGTATTAGTTAAACACTGTTACAAAAGACAGGCATGACATGTTCCCATAATGTAAGCCATGTCTAATGACGATTTAACAAGTAACATATAATTAGTGTAAAAAGGGCGAACAGCTTATCATCATCATCATTTCAGCTTATATTCCTCCCACTGCTGGGCTCTCGAGCCTGGTCCATAATAGAAGGGCAATTGACCTACTGTAATACGCTGATCACACGGCTGATATAGCATGAATTATGATATTTACGCGATCATTCACACATCAGAAATAATTATTAACATAATAATTATTTTATTTCTTAGATGTGCAACCTTCCGTTCGAAGTCGAAATGCGATGGAACGCAGAATTCATGTCGCCTTCAGGACGGGTCCCGTTCATCAAATGTGGCGCCTTTGTGGTTTCGGAATTGGAGCCAATAGTACAGTTTGCCGCGAACAAGGGTGTAACACTTTGTGGCAAGTTATCCACAGAAGAGAAGGCCGAAATGAGGGCATACATGAGCCTCATCACGAATGTTTTAGTCAACGCTGAGGTACTTTTATAAGTCTATTTCTTTCTCTTCTTTTAGTCTATAATATATTAATTAACCGTGTGGCAGCTGCAAATGCTGCTAACTCTTGCATTGCTCGTGGGTGTCGTAAAAGACGACAGAGTTTCACATCGGCCTGGACTTAGTTCATCTGATGCTGGTCAACAATTACATTATCAAAGGTTGACGTCAAGCAGGTCGGTCATAAAACTAAGGCCAAAACTTGTAATATGTACGAAGAAGAGTACCTGCATATTGTGTTGATCCCAAGCCATTGGAATAGCAGCAGGATGAAGATAATAATTACACACTGTGTGGTCCACCATGCCTTTTAGGACCCCCGTAGCACTAGGTATCAATGATTTGGGGTTAGTCATTCGATACGAGCGGCACAGGATCACGTTTTGTGGTGATCTATGGCAGAGGCCTATGGTAAAACACTAAATGAACTAACGTTTCGTCGCCAGTTGTAATCTTTACTTTTTCCTTCTAAAAGAAACCACAAAAACCCACGCAGAAAGTCGGATCGGAAAGATCTTTTTCCTATTTTATTAACTCTTGAATTTCTTCTCTAGTTATACATATCTTGGGTGGACAACGACACCTTCAATGCGGTTACAAAGGTGAGGAACTCCTCGGTTTATCCGTGGCCTTTGGGCTGGCTGCAGACGAGGGCCAAGCGGAACAATGTCATCAAGAGACTGAAAGCATTGCATTGGTATGATAAGACTTTGGAGCAGATCTTGGCTGATGTAAGTGCATTTGTTTTTCTAAAATTACAATATCATATTTATCCGCCGGAAGGTTTATAAGGTGTCCCCGCATACCCTTTTTACATACCTTAATGTTTAAAAACACAGTTCTACAACCAGTGTGCGGGTCCTAAAAGACGATTAGGGAAGATAATATGTACATATACAGTTAAACTGTAAACTTGGTATTGCAAAGGTCCATGAACGACAATACCACTTACCATCGGGTGTGCTGCTTGCTGATTTGCCGCCAATAGCAATAAAACGAAACTAAACAACAATTACCACCATCAAACCGCCTGTTAATTGTCGATTATGCTTTTTTATCTGAATAGTCCTATATCCAACCAAGAACGTCGGCAAATAGATGGAATGGAAAGAAATAACTTCCTACTATTACATTTATAGGTGGAGCAGTGCTGTAATTCCCTGAGTCAGCGCCTGGGTGACAGGGATTACTTCTTTGGGAACACGTAAGTAAATTTGTTTATCAGTTTATTCTCAGGGGATAGAAAAATAATAAAGGGAATAAATTGCCATGATCATCATGTTTTTGATGTCTTATAAATCGATGAACGCCTGCTGCGTGTACGAAAAAGCACGACTCATTGTCACGTTCCGCGTGAGCCGAGCGTGCAAGCGATAGCGCGGAACTAGAGACACGATAGGACTAAGCGTTCGGCTTATTATTTCTAATTAATCTGTATAATTTAAGCAAAAAAAATTTGAATTAACGAGTGCAAATAAATATTAATTTTAAATAAAACTACTTTACGGATTTTATCGCTTTTGTATTTAATTTTTGATTGCTCGACGTTTCGAACACTTTGCAGCATTCATGGTCATGAACTAAGGTGTCTCATGTCCAACAAGTCATCGTTATTATAGAAATTTATAATTATCTACCCAATACAGAAAATTAGTTATTCAATTTATTAAATAGATTTAGTAGATAATTATAAATCTCTGTAATAACGATGACTTGTTGGACGTGAGACATCTTAGTTCTCGTGTAACCATGAATGCTGCAATGTTCGAAACGTCGGGCAATTAAAAATTAAATACAAACGTGATAAAATCCGTAGTTTTATTTAAAATGTGTAATACTCGCGTAAACATCAGGAATCATTAAATATTAATTTATCGAAAATATTGTTAATTTTCTATTAACTTTGTATTATACAAAACTAGCTCACCCAAGAGACGTTGTTCTATTTAAATCTAAATAAATAGTAAAAGGAATTCTCCTTGAAATCGATAGCAGCGCCACCTACCGGGTCCAATTGTGAATCTAAACCATTCTCGAATCCCCTTGAACACACAAAAATTTTCATCAACATCGGTCCAGCCGTTTAGGAGGAGTTCAGTGACATACACACGTACACAAGAAATTTATATATATATATATAAAGATAGAAATAATTCAATTCATAAAAGTATACAATTTTTCATCAATATTTTCTTATAACGTATGTAAACCGACAACTAATTTACAGACAAACAAATTTTTTATGGTAAAATACTATATTTACAGCGTAACACTTTATTAATAACTATACTAGTTATTTTCCTTAATTTATTTGGTACTTTTCGTATCCTAAAGACAAATATACAAAGATATGTAATCTAATACAACTAAATTAATTACTAAGATGCCAGACCCTGCCAGCTAGGATATATACTGGATTTGTCAAAATAACTAATACTAGATAATAGATTAAACTTCCGTAATAGCGATGACTTTTTAGATGTGAAACAGACTTTTTAATGGTCATGTTCATCATGGGTAGTAGTTAGTCCTACCATAACCATGAACAATAAATGTGTATGAATAAACAATTGGACAAGATTTAAGACGATAATCTTATTCCCCATAGTAAAATTTTTTAATACATGTGTTATGGCTTGCTAGCAGGTATCAGAATGTCAATGCTTATCCAAGCAAAGCAAACCATCTTTTTTCTATTCTTGATGTAACGTCACATCCTACTTTTACGCATTTTTAGCGCTTCTACATTTGATTTTTGATTGCCCGAAGTTTCGAACAGTTATCAGCGTTTATGATCACGTAAGGACTAAGCTGTCTCACGTGCAACAAGTCATCGTTGTTACAGAGGGGTTTATCTACCATACAGAATTGAGTATCAATTATTTTTAACGCAAATTGATTGCCAATAGAAAAATAAAATGATTTTTAATAAAAATTACATTAGTTTTGGTCATTTTGATAACAAATTGCACGATAATTTATATAATAGAAATAATCCAAATGTCCTAGATAGCAGTTAAAAAATGTTTCTTAAACTTTAACTGTCAAAAAAAGAGTGGTTTCCAATTTATCCGTTATTCTCCTAATTTCCTATCCTTTCCCCAGTCCAACACCCCTAGATGCTTGCATGTTTGGACACATGCGAGCACTCCTGTCTGCGCAAGGTCCGAAGGCCGCGGTGATGATCAAATCTATCACCAGTTCCCTTCTCCGACATGTGATCAGGATGGTCAATGCCACTCAAATGAAATTGACGGTAGGTGGATATTTTACTGTGATAATAATATGATAATTACATTGGTGAAGTGCCGTTATCATCATCATCATCATCATTTCAGCTCATAAATGTCCCACTGTTAGGCTCAAGCCTCCTCCACAATAGAAGGGAAATTGATCTACTATACCACGCAGATCACGTTTTTTTTACTTGGGACCAATACCACCACATATTTCCATCACTCTAACTCCTGTAAGCCAGGATTCACAATAGTCGTCGTAAAAGACGCCGAGGTTTGACCCTCAGAAAGTCCCGGGCAACGCTTTCAATTCTTTTGGGATCCGCAACAAATTTAATTAGAAAAGAAATAACAAGAATTAGATATATTCCACTTTCCTCCTTTGCAAAGTGGGAGGCATGAAGCAAAATTGGCTAATAAACCAATAGATAAGAGGATGTACAGCTATGGCAGGCGCAGGAGTATAGCATTACGGGTATGACAGGGCTTAAGGGACCTATATGTGGACTGGTATCCGAAAGGCTACCCAGCCAGCTATTAAAATTAAAACCTGTGATAACTATCATAAATCGAGGCTTATTGATCCGGAACAACGGGGCAAGTGCAATTATTAGCTATAGACCCATTGAGTCAAGAAAAGGGGTTAGGGTAAAAGCGATGGTTGCAATTTTTAACCCCAAGTAAATATAGAAATGTGGTAGAACCACACTGTCCATGGTCATCTGTATACAGCCGTGGGCTGGTTCGTCCTGGGTAGTACCATACTCTCGACAGTCATCCGTCTACAGCCGCGGGCTGGTCTGTCCGCAGTAGTACCACACTCGCAGAAATCGACGTCCAATTAGTAACAATTTGTTATTACACTTGGTTCGGTGAGCGAGAGAGTTAGCAGCCCAGCTTTCTAAGATTGTGGCTTTTGGTGATACCTTTAGTATCACAGAACCTCATTGCACGCATGCACACTACCCTCAAGATAGGCAGGGACCTAGCAAAAGTCCATTAGCGGCAATATCACTTATTAATAGGTGTGTGCTGTTTGCTGAAAAAAAATATGCTGAAAATGTCGTAAGCGTATTTGTACTAAATCACGTATGCAAGAAAACGTGATCTTAGCGAAGAGAAAGATTGAGGTGTAAATTGGCCGACTACTTATCGTACCTTAGATAATTAAATCTTATCTTGATTCGATTGTCAAAAACAGTAAAGTATCATGCTCTAAGAGATAGAAAACTCGAAATAAAATCCCGACGGCGTAACGTGCCAGTGTCGTGACTTCGAATCCCGCGCAGGACCACACTTTGTGCGATAGACAAATTATTGTTCTGAGTCTGGATGTAATTTGTGTCCGTTAATTTTATGTTTGTAAAGTCCCCTGCAACTCAAGGATTATTTCCCTTAGTGCAGGGTGTTGTCTTTAAAAAAATCCCTCAATTTGCGAAGTACCCCATTTCTTGCCTGTGGGTGTTGTAAAAGACGCCTAAGAGATTATAATATGGATAACATCTATGATAAGGAAAACTAAATAAAACCCTATACCAACACTTTTGACTTGCGTGGTATAGTAGGTCAATTTCACTCCCATTGTGGAGGAGTCTGTAGCCCGGCAGTAGGTAGATATATGAGTTGTGGTGATGATTAAATATAATAATCCCTAAAATCTATCCAAATCTCTTACCAGCCACAAGAAGAATATTTAATCTATCAAGCGTTCCGTGTAACAATCCCACGATTCGCCGGAGAACGTTCTTCAGAACGTAGCACGAAGACCAAATCACGGCTATGCATCAGAAACAGTCGCGATAGCGTCAATAGTCGTGAGAGAGATGTTTTCGGTAACTTTTATGTGATCTCTACAAAGTAGCAAATAGACTAAAACAGAAAGGCATACTAGTAAAAAAAATACTTTAGAAATTGCTTTTACTCGAAATTTTCTGTTGTATTCAAGTCTGAGATATTTGGCTGTTATAGAACTAGAATAATTTTTGGTATGCTTTTGTATAAATATTATTATTGTCACTTTTTAATTGCCTTTGGTGGCAAACGAGGAGGCAGCCTATCTGATGATTAGTAGTAACTGTCACTGATGATACATTGTAATACCAGCAGCACGGCCAGTTCCCTGCATACCGAAAAGATTTTCCTCCTCTTCTCTCGCTCATGCATAAGCAGGGCAGTAGCGATTATATACATAGCAAATACCCCCCGGTCATTTATGGCGGTAGATAAAAAATTATCAGCAACGTGACTAACATTAACTAACATAAACATTATCCATCACTGATGGCGAGATATTTTATTAAAATAGACGGATAAATGTTCTTTCTATCTATTCCTGTCACTTGATTTGAAGGTAATCCAGGTCCATTGCCTTCATGGCTACTTCTTGAAGAAGAAATTTCTTATAAACAGATAATATAGACCAGTTTCTGGTATATCTGTTCGCTGGATTTGGAGGTAATCCAGGTTTATTTCCGTCGTGGGCATTCCCTAAAGAAGAAATATCTTATAAAGAGATAATATTGACTAGTTTTGATATCTCTGCTCTGTCCAATTTTCCATATTGCCAATCTTCAACTCCATTTTTCTATTTTCCCGTTAAAATCTCTCTTAACACACGTGAATTGGGTTTTGGACTCCGTGGATCGTTTCTGAGATGGAGTTTAGGCTTCTCGTCATCAAAGGCTATCGATGCAAAGACAGTCATATAGACATTCAAAAAATGCTGCTTAGTAATATTAAGTATGAAATAAGCTCTATAAAATAACCCCTTCTGGACGATTTCTCAATACGTTTCTAACATAGTCAACGGCATGAGCAAAAGACAAAATAACAGATTTTTAAGGGATTATTTCTTTAATCGTCGAATTTATCTACAGGCTATATACAACTGCCTTATTTTTTATTATCACAGCGTGTTGAGAAGTTAGTATAATGTGTACAGATCAAAAATGCGTGCTACTTATCTCCAACAGCCTATCACAAGCAGGTTGTATTGAAGAAATACGCTTCATATAATCGATTACAATCGAATTTTGACAGGTTTTAAAAAATTTACAATATCAAACAGGTTTCAAACCATTTGCCTCCAAGCAAATAGTGATAATGACATCAAAAGAAGGCACAATCACTTGCAAATCATCCGAAAGCGATGAAGAACTATATAAATTTATGCGCGAAATATGCGATGACATTTTGGATAAAATTCAAGATACTACTAATAAGTTCTCGGATAAAATCGATTGGGATATTGAAAAGTTAGATTTCGAAGTTATCGCTTATCCGATTGAAACATTCGATACTAAAGTGAACGATTATCTCAATACAATTGAAGAGAATGATGTTAGTGATATAATATTATCTGTTAACGATAACGATATATCAATCGATAGCGATGGTTTAGTTAACGATAAGCTTTTGGGTTCTGAAGCTCTCTCGCCTTTTAAAGAAGAGGATGACTATTCTTATGCTAGTGATTCCAGGTAAATAACGTTAATTAATGAAGAGAACTAGGCCATATTAAGCTAAATCCAATATTATTGTGCAGGGTGCAAACTTTTTTATCATCATCATCTTTATTTTAAATCGTATTCGTTACACTGCTACAATATTACGCTAGTCAGATTCAGACAAGGATTTGATTATAGCATTTCGAGATTTTCTTCTGTTGACTAAATCTAATCCCTAAGTTATCTTTTACGACATACACAGGTTTCTGAGTAAATAGCTAAAATTTGGGCAAATATCGTAGTTTCTTTTAAAATTTTGTGGAATTAATATCCCCAGACCAGAATTTTCATTGATTCTATAATTTAGGACATATTTACTAAGAATTAAAAATAAAAGATTAAATTGAAATTTTTCAGTTGCACCGTTGACTTTTTCGGTATTAGTAAAAGAATTATTATACAAATCCAAAAGTAATATTGTTTTTTCTTAATTTTCATACAATTACTATCCAGTTTTCTGAATCTTAAATGGTCTAAGACACACATATTATGATTTTTTTTACAAATATATCCATAGGACTATATGCAATTCCTTGAAGAAGAAGCCTTTAAATATACATACTTAATATTCTTTTATAGCTTAATTGACTACTTTTTTTATTTCTTTGCACAGTAAAAAGAAACCAGATTCCCCCTTAGACTTTACGCTATCAAGCAGCGGTGACAAGTTGTCTATACGATGTGATTCCAATAAGTCTTCTGCTACTACAGGTTATTTGCTTAAATTTTCATTTTTACTAAGCCTGAGTCTACTTCTATCTACTCTATCACCCCCTATTTTGCCCATGGTTATCGTAAAACACGACCAAGGGTTAAATATGCATATAACATTTTCAAGAGAAGGAAAGCTTGATATAAAACCCTATATCAACACGTCTGATCAGCGTGATTTGGTAGGTCAAGTCTCCTCCTATTGTGGAGGACTCTCGAGCCCAATAGTGGGACGTAAAATATGAATTGAAATGATGATGATTAAAGCCTAAGCTGTCGTCATTCCATTGCGTATGGTGGTTTTTGTTGATTCCTTTAGAATCATTGAACCTCATTGCACGCTTTTATACTCCCTTTACTTTCTTAACGGTAGACAGTGGCCTAGCAAGGGTCTATTAGCGAAAGTATCTCCATCACGTATAATGTTTGCTAATTTGCCACCGTTTGCAATAAAATAAAATATAAATACTTTTGTATCATTATAATACATACATATAATAAACTATGGTTTTTATCTGAATCCAGTTTCACAATCCACTCTGAGGATTCCAAGCAGCGATGCCATAAGTGTACAAAGTTTGTTGAAATGTCTGCGGCAACGGAAAGCGTCGTATAATATCGCCGACATAGACTAAAATACGACATTAAAAGCAAATCGAATCACATCTCTAATTTACCACTTGTCAAATAGCTGTCAGAAATGACAGTTGGCGTTTTCGAACTTCACACCCGTGCTTTTCGACGTCCGTTAAAAAAGCGTTGAAACAGAACAATTGTCAATTCGATTGTGTTTTTTACTGATGAAAAATTTTAAACGTAATATTTCTTCGAGTAATGTTCGATTTTAGATGTTAGGCAGAATGTACTATACAAGGACATTGTGTTTTATTTTAACGATTTTTGAAATGCGTTGATAAAGACCTCGTGCGAAGGCTAAAAATTAAAAAGTCTATTATATTATTTCTTAGAACATGTGAAAAAATACAATGTCGCATTTTGTTCAGTACAGACGACTCTTTTTTACAAATGTTGTTATGGAAATATAACTGTAATTGTTATTATAAGTTTGTTCTAAAATAACGTTTATAAATTGCGTAAGTGTATTTGCAATTAAAAGTTTTGTTTAGCTCTTTGATTTATAATAAAAAATATTTTTTTTTGTCCTACATTCTCTTGGAAGCTTTTAATTAATTAATTATCAAATCATTTATTTTTGATGCTTATAAAAATAACTCCGAGCGGTATCATTCATCATCATCATTTCAGCCTATTGCCGTCTACTGCTGGACGTAGGCCTCCCTCATGTTGCGCCATAATGTGTGGTCTTGTGCCGCCTGCATCCAACGACGCCCAGCAACTTTCACTAGGTCGTCGGTCCACCTAGTGGGGGGCGTCCTACACTGCGTCGTCCGATGCGTGGTCGCCACTCGAGAACCTTTCTTCCCCAGCGGTTGTCGGTTCGTCGAGCGATGTGGCCTGCCCATTGCCACTTCAGCGTGCTAATTCTTCGTGCTACGTCGGTTACACCCGTTCTGCGGATTTCCGTATTCCGGATTCTATCTCGCAGAGAAATCCCGAGCATAGCCCGTTTCATAGCACGCTGAGCGACTTTGAGCCTTGATATGAGGCCTCCATTTAGGGACCACGTTTCCGTGTCGTAAGTCATCACTGGTAACACACACTTGTCGTAGACCTGTGTTTTCCGACACTGAGGTATGTTGGACGAGAAGATCCTCTTAAGTTTCCCGAACGCTGCCCAACCGAGTTGGATTCGTCGGCTGATCTCTTTTTCGAAATTGGATCTACCTAACTGGACTGTTTGTCCTAGGTAAACATAATGATTGACAACTTCGAGAATGGCATTGCCAACTAGGACCGATACAGGAATGACATGGGTATTTGACATGACTTTCGTCTTGTCCATGTTCATTCGTAAACCCACTAGTTGGGATACCCTGCCGAGATCATTGAGCATAGTGCCAAGGTCCTCCATGGATTCTGCCATAACGACGATATCGTCTGCGAATCGAAGGTGAGTGATGTATTCGCCGTTAATGTTGATGCCGAGTCCAGTCCAGTCTAAGAGCTTGAAGACATCTTCCAGTGCAGTGGTGAACAGTTTCGGAGAGATGACATCTCCCTGTCTCACGCCTTTCTGTAACTGGATCGGTTTCGTACTCTTATCCCGGATACGGACTGACATTGTGGCGTTCCTATACAAACACTTCAGCGGTATCATTACATAATATAATTCTAGTATGCCGTGTGGTGACGGAATAAGAATATAATTCAGGATCCCCGAGCCACAACAACCCCAACCCTAAACCCCCCATAATTTGCCCATGGGTGTAGTAAAAGACGACTTCATTTACATAAATATGCATTTTTTTGGACTAATTGTACCACACATTCCCACCACTGTAACTCCTGTAGACCAGGATCCACAATGGTCTCCGTATAAGACACTGAGGTTTGATTATCAGGAAGTCCCGGGAAACGCTTTTAGTTGTCTTGGGACCCGCAACAAAAAATTAGAAAAGAAAAACAGGAGGAATTGGAAAGATTCCACTTCCCCCTATACAAAGCGGGAGACATGAAACAAAGTAGACTAAAAGGCCAGTAAATAAGAGAATGTACAACTACCTAAAGCGCAGCAGTACAGCACCACAGATTTAACAGAGCTTAAGGGACCTATATGTGAGTTTTAGGATTGGTTGCAATAGCAGATATGGCAAAAACTCCTGAACGCACGGCAATTTTCTCAAGTTGCTACAAGGTCCGTATAGTATACTACCCCCAGACTTGACTTGCACACTGTTTAATATGAGGTCCCGCTCGTTAGCCAGAAGATGCACTCCTAAAGGATGTGGTGAGCGGATTGCTCAAAATCGGAGTTTGAGATCAAACATTGACAAAATGCTAAAGCTTCTAGTTTAAAATAAAATAATTTGCTTCTAAAATTCTCTTGGCCGGTGAGGAATTGAGCTACATAGTGATCAATTTCCAGACAAGCTGTCTTTAAACGTTCACAATGGAGAAAATAGATATAGATGACGACCTTTTGTTGATGAATCCCACCTTTCCTGCCATTCGGTCAGCAGCTCATCATATACGACGGATTGTGGCGAAATAAGTCTAGTAATTTTATTACGATTGCGTGGTAAAAGAAAATTGTTAATCATGTTTTCCCTAGTGAATAATATATTGACACGCGCCTTTGTATCTCCAAGTCGACCGGGAGTACACCCGCAAATACTGGTAAGGCTTCGGTGCTAACTATTTGGTATGCCTTACACAGAAATATTAGTGCTAATCTTTGATTCTGTAGTAATTTACGCCGCGCCTATGGTGATACGATTAGCCTAGACTGGTACATAACAGATATGTGGCTGCATATATAATTTTAAGTGTATTAAAACGAAGGCCCTAGGTGGAAAAAGTAGTTATAAGTACTTAGGCTTACTTTATTTCATTTTAATTCCTTATTACTTTTCCATTTAATCATATCTGATGTTTATATGAGTATTACACATTCACTGATCACGGGTAAGGATGAATTGATACTAATAAGTACTCATATCGATGCCCAACCACCACTTTACAAATTTTACAGGAGAGTGATTTGAAGTTAAAATAAACGAAAAAAAAATCATAAAAAATTAAGTGTAGCTCCCGAAAGGCTAAAAATGTATATATGTATCATTTAGCGCACTATCTATTGACTGAAGTTGTTATTTTTATGAAGTTCAGGCTACAAATAGTGGTTACTGTCCGTTACCCCAAATGGTCTTCATTCTACAAACCATTCATTCACAAGATTCACAAGAATCATTTTCTTCTTACACTGGCAATAAATTTTGTATCAAAATGTGGGTCAATATTTAATAACTAATTTCTGTATCGGGTAGATAATTATAAAATTTTCTGCAGTAACGATGACTTGTTGGACGTGAGACACCTTAGTCCACCCGTGATCATGAACGCTGTAAAGTGTTCGAAACGTCGGGTAATCAAAAATCAAATACAAACGCGATAAAATCCGTAAAGTAGTTTTATTTAAAATGTATAATACTCGCGTAAACATCAGAAATCATTATATTTTCATTCTTTTCGTGCCAGCTTTATTGCAACTGAATTGCAATATATTATAAATATAGAAATATTAATATTCATGCCTAAAATGTACCTCGTAAGTACTGAAATACCTATTATGTAATTAGATACAATTCACCAACCATATCTTATCCATGGGTGTCGTAAAAGGCGACTAAGATATAAAATGTGCAAATAATATCTGTACAAGAGAAGGAAAATTGTAAATAAAACCCTATACCAACCTGTCTGACAAGTATAATAGGTTAAACTACCCTCTTATTATGAAGGAGGTTCGAGCCTAGCTGTCGGACATATATGAGTCGAAATGAAATAAATGACTGGATAATTAAGTTCAATATTTTTAAAATTCTGTAGTAATTGGTTAGGGTAGGGTAGTTGTAGAAAAATCACTCGAGGCTCGAACTTTGCACTTATTGTGTGGTTTAATGAACAAATACATCACTGTGCTATTTTTATAACCACATTAATATGGATGAAATAAATAATCAAGTAGTTATAAAGAGTAATTAAACGATATTTTTATCACATTAATTTTATTCATGTCTTTTCAGGCCTTCGGAATTGGATGCTTTGGTCTTCGGCCACGTGTTCACCATCATCACGACGCGTCTACCGTGCCGTAAATTAGCAGAAACAGTCCGGAGACACGAGTCTTTGGTTGCTCTTGCCAAACGAGTAGATGAACATTACTTTAAAAGACCATAGCGACAAGTTTTCAAGGACATCTCAACAGTTTTCACTAGTCCTTGAAAATACCGTCCCTATTCTCCTGATAGACTATTTTTTGTGATTTTGTTGATTTAATTAGTAGAAAGTGAATTTTGTTAGGATGAGCATAGTTTTTGGGCTACAGATCAGTGATAGTTAATGAATAGACGTTTCACTGCTGGGCTCGAGCTTTCTCCACAACAAAAAGAAAATGGACCTTCTACGCCTGTTAGAGGGGTTGCTTTATTTCAAGTTACCCTCCTCTTGCATAAATCGCTGCTTTGCGAGAGTAATGACACAAATAAAAATTACTGATTTTAGAGAAGGACATTTTTAAATTGTTTTTATAAATGTTTTAGTGCATACCATAACATTTAAATGATTTATTGAGGTTGTGACTACTGATTAATAGAAAATTCCTCTATTCACGATAAAATATTAATGATTTTAGATAACAAGGATCATTTGGCATATAACATTCAATTTTACATAATTTTGAGTTACGTCGATATTCTCGCAAACCAGCGAGATGTTATATGCATATAATACATTAATCGTCTTCTACGGCATCCACGGGCTGGAGGGAGTGGTGAATTGTATTCTCACTCCGTCACCACATTAAAAACGTATTTTAGATTCACTAATAATGTGATAATTATACGGTAGATTAAATTATTAAGTTTATAAATATTATTTTCCATCTACCCTCATCAGCTTTAGGAAATTTTGTTGATATTAATAGAGATATATATTGATATTACTATTGTAGATTAGATATTGTTGTTTAACATACTTATAGTGTTAGTATCTTAATATCGTACATACATATTCCATCTACTTGACTAAGGTTGCAGCAATGAACGTCAGAGTGAAGTGACAAGTTACCTGTGACAGATCATTACGAAGCCCATTTTGGTTAGTCGGTAAGGTTACAAGATTAAAACTGCATAAGATATTCAAATAAAATTGTAGTTTATATTGTAATTTATTAACCCGGGACTCTAAAATCTAAGCGAATGAGTAAGCTACTCATTCGCTAGTATATATAAATTAGGCTAAATTAAGTTACATCCTAATTAATATTATAAATACGAAAGTATGTTTGTTACGTTTTTATGCCTAAACCACTAAATCCATGGAAACTAAATTATCAGCGTATGATAAATGCTATAATTCACAAAAACGCCCCTCCCCCCCGTATTCCCACGGAAACTAGCACTACGTAGATGTACCCAAAGGAATTTTACCGATTATAAAAATTCTTTCAGTAATGGAAAGCTGCATTATCAGCGAGTAACAGGTTAAATTTTACCTCTGTATTTGAACGAACACTACAGGGGTGAAAGCGCGAGATTTGCTATCATCGTTTCAGCTTATACACGCCCCACTGCTGAGCTCGAGATCTCTCCCCAATAGAAGGCAAATTTACCTACTACCATGCCGTGTGCATTGCTGTGTGGTAGCGGCTTCGAATACTACCAACCCTTGCTTTGCTCGTGGGTGTCGTAGGCGGCCGGTCATAAAAGTCATTGCCGAAACTTTTTGCAATATGTCAAAACAGATGACATATTGCGTCGATAATCATCTTGCTTTTATCCCAAGTAATTGGGATTAAAAGCAAGATGATGATGATGATGCTGGTCATACATTTATCTTTCAAAATACTATGCATGAACAAAATTAAGCCTTAATTTGTATTAAGGACGCTCACTGATTGGAAAAGGGGGATGGGTTGTTACCTTAAGATGCAACTTTTTTGTCGCCCTACTTATGTATGTATGTGTCTTCACACATCCTTCACAAATCCTTCGATTTGACAAATAATGAAAAATAACTCAAATTTGATCTTGTTTTAAAGGTGCTCGCTGAATAGTTAGCAAAGGCATTCGAGAATTACAGCTCGCAGATCTAGTGGCCGTTGCTAAGAATGAGAAAATATAAAAGATTGCTTATGTTAAATATTTTACCATTGAAGGTAGAAGTAAAAAAATAACCTCAAATCGATTGTTTATGGAAATTATCCAAAGACAAATTGAAATTTGCTAATGTCGTTTCTATTTTTTCATAGTTGTTAGTTGTAAAACTTTAAATTATAATAAAATCAATAAATCTAACGTAATTCAAAACATAATTAATAGCTTGTACATAAATTGATAGATGTATATTTTAAAAAGTGGGGAATACACAATGTAGGGAAGTTCCCTTATTCCTGTTTTAATGTAAAATTTCAATAATTCAAAAATTCTGTCAAATTTATAATTGTAATTATGTTTTTAATTCTATTTTTTTAATATTGGAAACGTTAAATTCAATTCTGTTACTAAAAATAAATCGAATGAATGAATTAATCTAGGCTTTTCTTAAAACGAAACGGTGTTTCTGAATATTTTGAATGAATGAATGATAATAAAATTCTGATTTTTGCATTGTTATTTCATATTATCTACGCTATGATAATTTTAAAATCATCAAAATTTTGTTTACTGTTGACAGTATACAGATATTGACAGATATTGCTTTAAAACTGGTAAATTTAATTGAATAACGAAAGATTGATGAGATTATTCAAAGGTATTATTTATAACTACTCGAAATTTCTTCTCGCAAACAGTTATTCAGAATTCAATCATCATAATGACTTCTGATGTTTATGCGAGTACACATTATATAATAAAACAATTTTTTTACGGATTTTATCGCGTTTGTATTTGATTTTTGATTGCTCCACGTTTCGAACACGTTACAGCGTTCATGGTCACGGGCGGACAATTAAAAATCAAATCATCATTCGGCTCATATACGAGCGGCCCACTGCTGGGCTCGAGCCTCCTCCATAATAGGAGGGAAATTAACCTAACTATGCCATGCTGGTCAAACAGGTTGGTATAGGGTATTGTTTCGAATTTTCTTTTTCGTGCATAGATGTTATATGCATATTATATCCCTTAGTCGTATTTTACGACATCCATGGGCAAGATAGGGAGTTGTGTATTGCGTTCTGATGCCGGCAATCAAATACAAGTATACGGCAATCAAATACAATCGTCCAAAATCCGTAAAAAATAGTTTGTCATTTTCAATACCTATTTCATATGTATGATGTGAATGAGCGAACGGTTTGGGTGAGAATTTCGCTTTAAAAAAATAGATGTATTACATCAGAGCATTTAGAATTAAACTATTTTTCTATTGTAAGCATTTCTGTTGTATTTTGTTGAATATTTTTATTGCTGTAAATATAAATTCTCGCTTTAATATATTTCTTTGTTTCATTTTAAATATTTTCCAAAAATAAATTGCATACCTATTTCATTTTTCCCATTGAAGTCAACTGGAGAATATAATTGTATTTCCGAAAATGATTTTAGAACTGAAAATTTCTATAGGCAGGTTTGGTAGTAAATTCAAATAAGTCGTCACTGACATGGTCACGTGACGTGATACCGCTAACACTATATCTGCAGCTATGTCGAGGTCTGCGCTGATAGATGTCAAAACCAAATACATAAATGTAAAAAGGTTTAGTTAAACAATTATTTGAATATCGTGAAATTGCGTGTAGTGACGAATTAAGGATTCCGCAGCCCCTCTATTGCCCGTGGATGTCGTAAAATGTGATATCAGGACTAAATAGGTAACTTCTACCAAGAGGAGAAAACTCTAAATGAAACACTATACCAATACTTCTAACTAGCGTGGCTCTACAATTTCTCTCTTAGAAGAGGCTTTATATAGCCCAACAGTGGAGCTGAAAAGGTAATCCAAAATAACAACTGTTTAGTTTTAAGCTTTTACTTTTATCGGCAGTCCTCATCACTGCTTTGTTATTTTTTATTTAAAAGACAACATGAACATACATGAGAATAATCCTTGTATTGCGGTTACTTTACAAATATAATTAACGGACACAAATTACACCCAAACTTGGAACAACAGTTTGTGGCTTGCACAAAGTATGTCGTCTAACTCGAGACACTAAGTAACATATCACGTATTTATTTTACAGCGTAATTTTTTGCTTCTATGTGCCCTACAGTTGGGCAATAGGCTCTTCACATGGTGAAAAAGAATAGTCACTGCTGCCGCCGGCCAAACGGATTAACGCGTTAATTGGTTAATAGCCACGCTTAGCAGACCGATTGGCAATATAATTTTACTACCCATGTTCCTGATGAATCTTTCCGTGTGGTGACAGAGTAAGAATATAATTCACCACTCCCGCCACTATCTTGCCCTTGGATGTCGTAAAAGAAGACTTTTTTTTTTGTGGGTGGGCTGCGGTCGGCGCGCCTCCGCACCACTCCGTCCGGGGCGACAGAGGGGCTTAAGCACGCAACTCACCCGAAAACCACGTCGCCTTCGTCGTTGGGCCGACCACCGGAGCAGGGTTACTTGACATCAGTGGTCGGCCCGACGGAATACCCCCTATTGGGGTACCCTCCCATCGACCGACGTCCCCCCCTCGGGGAGGACGTCGGTCTTTCCTCACGCGGTCGGCCTCTCGGCGGGTGACGGACTCGTAAAAGACGACTAAGGCTATAATATGCACATAAGACCTGTGCTAGAGAAGGAAATCTCGAAATTAAACCCTGTACCTACATGTCTTGCCAGCATGGTATAGTACGTCAAATCCCCTCCCATTATGAAGGAGGCTCGAGCCCAACAGTGGGACGTATGTGGGCTGTGATGATATAAATCTTGTTCGTGTGTTTGTAATTGAACGGCTGAACCGATTTTGATGTATTTTTGTGGCGATTTTGATGTTTTTTTTTTGTTCCATAAGAGAATGGTTTAGATTAATAATTGGAACCGATAGGTGGCGCTGCGATCAATTTCAAGAAGAATTTATTTTACAAATTTTTTTTAGATTTGAACAAAACAATTGAAAATGATATACTATACTTGTATATGTCGGCGTTGCGCCAGGAATTGGGTTGTCCATATTAAAATATCGAGTATGTAATCACTGTATTTATTAGGAGTTATTGCTGGAGAAGTGAGTGAAGTAAAACTGTCCTCTATACTTTTTTTTTTTTTTTTTTTTTTTTTTTTGTGTGACTTAGTTGTTAGCCTCAGATGGCTGTGACAACTTTACCCGGACTGGTGGGTGAGCGCTGAGGGCTCTCAACCCGCTTAAAGTTAAGCGACCCATCCCGAGGGCACCCCCTGTGGGGTACGGACCTCGGCTCGGGCGGTCGCTGGCAAAGTGGGCACTCCCACGTTTATGATTTTAACGCGACACGTCTTCCTTCCCCGTCGGCGGGGGCGGTAACGTGGATATTTACTACTATTTGTCAAGGCCGCGCGGGCTGTGTATGCCTCAGTCTGGGCGAGCGTTATAGTGTCGTCGGGTTCGTCGAGTATTAGTCGCGGTTGTTTAATCGCGGACATTTTAGAGGGGATGTAAGAAACCGCCCTTACCACTAATGGGTTCGGGTGTGTCGCGGCAGAGTCGAAGTAGCGGCGGGAGCACTGTTTCATGTATTGCCTGATGGTCGGCAAGCCAAGATCTATGTGAAGATCCACATTGCGCATGTACCACGGTGCTCCCGTCGCTCGGCGCATGAACCTATTCTGTAATGCCTGTAGCCGATGTAGCCTGCGTGGCTTCGCTTGTGTAAACACTACACTTGCATACGTCATGATAGGACGTATACAAGCGGTGTATAATCTAACTTTATTACGGAGAGATAGCTTAGACTTTGCGTGTACTAAGCTGTGTAACCATCCTAGCACTAGGGCTGCGCGCGCGCGGACTCGCCCTATGTGAGGACCGAAGGTCAGTCGTCTGTCCAAGGTCACACCCAGATATTTGACCTCCCTTGTCCAGGGGATGGGTTGGTCGAACATCTTTATCTGTGGATATTCAGCCATTGGGTAGCGGCGATCAATCCCCTTATGAAATATGATCGCCTGGCTTTTGGTGGGGTTTATACCGATTCTCCATTTCCTAGTCCATTTGGCTAGGGCGGTAGCCGCAGTTTGGAGAACGGTTGTCACTGTTGCGGGAGATCGACCTGCATAGAAGATGGCAGTGTCGTCAGCGAATAATGCTGTTTGTATTCTACTATGTTGGGGTATGTCGCTGGTGAACAGCGAGAAGAGAATTGGAGAGAGCACCGATCCCTGGGGGACGCCGGCTTCTAGTTTGTGCGGTGCTGATAAAGTACCTTCCACTCTGTAGCGAAAGCTACGCTCGAGTAGGAAGTCTCTAACTATCATAACTAAATAGTGGGGGATTTTGAACTTTATTAACTTGAAAATAAGGCCGTTATGCCAGACTTTGTCAAACGCTTTTTCTACATCAAATAGAAGCATACCCGTATATAAACCGCGTTGCAGTTTATAACTTGTATACTCGACTATTCGATGTACTTGCTGAACGCAAGAGTGTTGCGTGCGAAAGCCGAACTGAATCGGCGGGATGAGGTTGTTTTCCTCAGCGTACTTTCTTAGCCTACTAAGTAGTACGCGCTCATATATTTTACCTAAACTGTTGAGTAAACTAATCGGGCGATATGATGACGGTTCGGTACGTCGCTTGCCGGGTTTAGGTATACCTATTACCACGGCTTTTTTCCATTGTTTAGGAAATATGTAATTGACTAATGCGGCGTTAATAATTGCTGTTAATATTAATAATAGTGAATGAGAGAAGAGTTTAATAACTCTATTAGAAATACCGTCCGAACCGGGGGATTTCCTAGGGTGGAGACCTCTAACTATCGACTGAACCTCCTCCACTGTCGCTGTTGGTATAGGCTCTTGTGGCTCAGCGTCTGCGGTACGCGTACGCGATGTACATCGTTCCACTTCGCTGTTAACGGTGTCGGTGTGTCGCGCGTCTGTGTGTTGTGTACTCGACGTACATTGCTGCTCAAGGTCGGCCGCCAGACATTCAGACTTTTCATCGTCATCGAACGCCGGCGGTTGATTGGGGCGGTTTAAGGGTGGCATGGTGGACACCGTATCCTTTTTGAAAGAACGGGCAAGCCGCCAGTAAGCCTGGTGCGAAGGCTCCAGTTCGCTTAAGGTGGCGTCCCATTCGTTTTGTCTAAACTCATTTATAGCCGTCTTAACCGCCCTCTGCAGTGACCGCATATGATAGCGGTTATCTTCGCAGGGGAAGTGGTCGTAGGCTCTTATGGCTGCGTTCTTACGCCTCAGTAGGTCGCGGACGTCAGCGGGTAAGCACCTTCTACGATTGCTCGTGTCGGGCACTCTCCGTGAACAATCGTTAACTAACGATTGTACGTGACCGGTGAGGGCGTCGATCGCGGATTCGATGTCCTCTTTATTGTTCAATGTGTTACATATACTGTCAAGATGAGCCGACGAGGAGGGAGACTGGAGTTTAGCCTTCAGTCGCTCCCAGTCTGTGCACACTTTCTCAGTGGGGGGGGTGAGGCCTGAGGGGCCGTATCGGGGGGCGAAGTCAATGACCACCGGGCGGTGATCCGAGTTAAGCTCGTGTATTACCTCTATTAGACATAAACGTAGGTTTATGTTCTTTAATAGGGCTATATCTAGTACGTCGGGCCTGTGCTCGACTGTGTGAGGGAAGTGAGTCGGCTCCATTGGGGCTATGATGTCGAACCCGAGCCGATCTGCGTAAGTCTCGAGGGCCAGTCCCCTGCGGTTGTTGGTGTGGCTATTCCACGACTTACTTTTGGCGTTTAAATCGCCTGCGATAATGACGGCGTCGCCGAGTTTTAAGAGGGCTTGGAGGTCACTCTCAAGCAACTCTTTTGGTGTGTCCCCATTAGGAGGGGAAAGGTATGCTGATGCTATGATCAGTGGCTGGTGACCGGTGAGGGCCAGCCGACAGACCGAGGCTTCAATGTACGTCATGGCGGGGGGATCTAGGGGTGTGCAGTGCAGTGACCTTTTATAATAAATGAGAGTCCCGCCTAGGGGAGAGCCGACCCTATCGTTGCGCACTAGATTGTAGTTTGCAATTTTAGGGTCTCTTGAATAGGGTTTAAGAAAAGTCTCTTGGACTAGTAAAAGGTCAAGCTGCTGGTCTTGTAGAAATGTACCTATTTCGTCTCTCTGGCGAGCGAGACCGTTCGCGTTGAAAAACCCTACGCGGAGTGATCTTGTTTTGACTCTGCCTGGTGTGTACGTATCCATACTTAGGCTCTGAAGGAACCGAGGCTCTCTAGAACGGGTGAGAACCTCATGGCGACGTTAAGTAATGCGAGGCTGTTGCCTTCGTTTTTACGCAGTTCCGCTGCGATTACGCGTATTTCTGCAATATTTATTATTGACGCGAATCTGGCCACTAGGTCTAGATCCGGGTCTAGACCGCTAGCGGCTGGCGCGTGTGTGTTAATAGGTTTGCCTTGAGGAGGCTTAGGGAGGCCCGCGGGTGGCTGTTTTTGCCCAACGGTTGGCGGTTTATAATTATTATTATTAGCGGCCTTTGCCGACGGTGTCGCGTTCGCGGGTGCCGGCGGGGTGGCTAATTTGGTGGGCAGGGGGGGGTATTCCGCCCTGCTTTGGGAATTAACCCACGGGTTGCGTGTGGGTTTAGGTGCCGGAAGGTACCTTTGTGGTGGGGGTGGTGGTGGCCTCCTCATAACCGGCCGTGGTGCGCGTGGGCAGCCACGGTAGTTTGCGGGGTGTCCCACTTGCCCGCATAGTACACACGATGTCCTCTATTCTAATCGTACAATGTTTTTATAACCTCCGCTTTACAATGAAATGGTCTAGTCTTAGTAACTACAATTACTTTTTATAATAAACAAATAAAACAACTACTTTTACTATCGGAATATAGCTAAATAATAATGATAAATATTCTAATGCATTTAATATAATTCCAAATAGTCAATTTTACACAATTTACATTAATGTAATTAAAGGAAATATTGTTCTCATATATTGTTCAACAGACGGCGCTCTAACTAGAAATAAATTACAATCTTTATTGTGTAAAAACAACTAAATATGGTTACATATAATTACATTAATTCTAATCGATTTTAATTTGATCAATTATATAAATATTTAAACAATTAAATTAAAGATTTCTAGAAATACATTCAAAAAGTGTCTTTTAAATATCATAGCATGGTAAATAGCAGTGTTGTTACTACAAATAATTATTTAAATATTATACTCGTTCCAACCATTTATTTTACTTTTGGCAGGTCGAATTCTGATCAATTAGTGTTGTACCAATGTATTACGGATACTATGTTTTGTAATAATCGATTTTAGTCAGGAAGAACTTTTAATCGATTTAACACGGATATTTTATTTTTGCTTAAATACATATTTCATATTATTTAAAAACTTCACTTCTGTAAATATATTTGTTATTTGGGCACATTAATTTTTGCATACCCACTAATTCAGTCCTCCCAAAATATTTTACTTTGTACTTTGCAAAATAAAAAATAACTACTTTATGAAGCATTTTTCCATTAAGCGGGGTCCGCTGCTCCAAACTTTACTTAGAGACAATGGCGCCCTCGTCTGCGGTAGTAAATCACTAATTTTCTCATCCCTACCCCTTTTTTTTTAAGCCGAATTGGCAACACTGAACGGCGCGCCGGCGACGCCATTTTGTTGTGTTGTCTGTCACTCGCAACAAGACTCCCGTGCTAGTCACATTTCTGTTCGCTGAGTGCTCTTTCATATTTTTCATACGCTGTGTTGAGTATTTATATTCCACCGTATTGATTTCATTGTTCTTACTTTGATTGAGTTGAGCGTATCGTTCCTCCCAGTAAGATTTTACTTGCAAAATGCCGAAAGGTATGGTGCTTAAAGGACAATCCAGAGAGTTAGTGCTGCGGCTTCGTGAATTTTTTGAAAAAGAAAGCCGCAATGGCGGATTCCTTATACCAGTAACCCAAGTTAGAGACCGTGTTGCAGCAGCATTAGGTATTAGTGCTCCAACGGTGGCGAAAATCACTAAAGAAGCCTATGGTAGTAGTGGTATTGAACAGAACAAGCTATCTACGCCTAAGAAAAACGTCAGCCCCGTAAAGTGACAGCAATTGACAGTTTTGATACTGATGCTATTCGTCGTCATATATACAATTATTACACAAGCAAAGACATTCCTACTTTGAAAAAATTAGTAGCGTCTCTACGAAATTGTGGCTTGTTTCGTGGTCAAAAATCTTCTTTGTCAAAGGTGCTGCACCAAATCGGGTTCTTGTATAAGAAATCCGACAAAAGAAAAATTTTAATGGAACGTCGTGATATAGCCTTGTCTCGCTGTGAATTTTTAAGACAAGCGAAGAAAATAGAAGACTGGTCGAATGTCGTTTTTACAGATGAAACTTGGCTCAATGCCAATCATTCCATACCAAAAGGTTGGACTGACGATACTGCTGCTTCTACTTCTGCAGTGCCAATGGGGAAAGGTGAACGCCTCATCATTTGCCATGCGGGAACTACAAAGGAATTTGTACCAGACGCTCTGTTAGCGTTCAAATAAAAAAAAAAAAAAAAAAAAAAAACAGGAGACTATCATGAGGAGATGAATGCGGACGTGTATGAAAAGTGGTTCAGAGAAATGCTTACATCACTTGAAGAGCCATCAACAATATTTATTGATAATGCACCCTATCACTCTCGCCAAATTAATAAAATGCCAACACAGGCCAACAAAAAACACGAGATTATAAACTGGCTTCGTGATAATGGGGAAGATGTGGACGAATCCCTACTAAAAGTAGAATTACTTAAAATATTAAAAAGTAAAAAGCAGCCAAAACGATATGTCATCGACGAAATGGCAGCAGAATATGGGCATGTTGTAATCAGAATTCCTCCGTACCACTGTCAATATAATCCAATTGAAATGATCTGGGCACAAGTCAACGGACACGCCGCAAGAAACAATACAACTCCTTTCACAGCAAATAAAATGCTTGAACTTTTAAAAAACGCATGTGCTAGTGTGCCGCCTGAAAACTGGGCGAGTGTCGTCAACAAGACAAAAAATATAATATTCTCTGATTGGGATCGGGAAATTGAATTTGACAACATACCTACACAAGAGTTAATAATAAACGCTGCAGATGATTCAAGCGACGATTCGAGTTCGTATGAAGAATCCGACGATTCGTTATAATAAAATAATATTAAAATATTTTGGTTGTTTTATTTCATGTTATAGGTATGATGAGAAGATTTTTATATCTCCCTGATACAATTTTAACGTGTTGTCTATTACAACAATTCAAAACTCAGTTGTCAGCTGACTTAACTGCAAATAAGTGTAATCGATTATTTGCGATTCATTAGTTTGCACCGAATACTTTTGATCCTGTCACTAGATGCGATAGAACGTAACTTTTTTTATAACGGAAATGAATTATCACTTAAATTTTATGAATAGAGCTATTTACGGCATATTAATGTATTTAGTGGGTAATAATTAAGATATATAAATATTATTGGGCAGTTTATATATTTCTCTGTTCACTCGTTTCAAAGTTAATAATTGCGTATAATGAAACAGTTACGTCCTAAAGCATGTGTCAAAAGTAAAATAAATGGTTGGAACGAGTATAGTTGCAAATATTTCAAACATGTTTATAACTATAATTGATAACACATACATCAACAATTTACAAATATTGCTGATAGAGGGCGATATGCGCCCATATATACAACGCTGGTTAGATGGGTTCATCATCATCATCGCAGCCTACATACGTCCCACTATTGGGCTCGGGCCTCCTCCACAATGGGAGGGAATTTGACCTACTATACCATGCTGGTCAGACATGTTGGTATAGGATGGGTTGATTTAGGGTTAAATTCGAGTTTTCCTTTTCTCGCATAGATTTTTTATGTATCTTAAATCCCTTAGTCGTCTTGTGTGATACCCACGGGTTTGGTGAATTGTATTCTTCGTCACCATACGGAGAATTGAAGTGCATGGGATCCCTAAACTATATAGGTTTATTCCAGTCCCAGGACTTTTCATTACTAGTCACATTTTCCTTTATAATGGAACGGTAATAACGGGAGTTTTGGAAGGGGAAGACCCAGATGGACGTTCTACGTCCGAACCGGAGACGTCCTTAAGAAAGGCCAGATTATAAAGTAGGTATCCTAAACCGAAGAAGATGCATGTAGAGATTAATCACTGTGGAGAAGGCGAGGCGTATGTCAAGATCGTATCAAATGGAGGGAAGTGGTCTCTGCTTAGCCCTATGAGAAAGAGGCATGAATATTTGTATGGAACAGTAACTGCCATAACGTGCCATCTAAACGGATAAGTAGTTTCTTTCTCTTTTTATTCATCATTTCAATTCATACATGCCCCACTGTTGGATTCGAGATTCCTTCACAATAGAAGGGAAATTGACCTTACCATGTTGGTCAGACAGGTATGAGGTTTTATTTCGAGTTGTATGGGGTTTCATTTCGAGTTTTCCTTGCATAGCTGTCATATGCGTATTAAGTCCCTTAGTCGTCTTTTACGACTCCACGGGCAAGATAGCAACTAGTGAATTGTATTCTTATTCCGTCGCCACACGGATTATTCTTTCTCTTGCGATGATGTAATCAACGTCCTTTAGTCGTTTTACACGACCAAAGTAACGGGTAATGATATTATACTCTTAAACCACATCTATACCAATAAATAAAATTGGAAAGTCTGTTTGTAATGTCAAAATAATAGGATTTTTTCATGCTCACACGGTTATTTTCACACCTATGCCTAAAATACAGATTAAAAAATGTTTGTCTGTCTGTTTGTTCCGGGTAATCTTCAAAACGGCTAGACCGATTTCAAAAATTATTTCACCAATGGAAAGCTATAATATTAGGGCGTAAACTAGGCTATATTTTATTCCGGTATTCCCACAGGAACTACGCTGGTAAAACGACTAAAACCGAAGCGAAGCGAGGGCGGGTTGCTAGTGGATAATAGATTTCTTGCCAGCTAATAGCCTGGGCTCAAGCCACTTCAATAATGAGAGAAATTGACCTCTAATACCACGCTGGTCAGATGTGTTCTTACAGCGATTTATTTGAAATTTCCCTTCTCTTATATAGATGTTATCTACATATTCCTCAGTCGTCTTTTACGACAGCCAAAGTCAAGTGGGTAGAAAAATTGTACTCTTACGACATGTAAAATATCCTTACTAATATTATAAATGTGAGAGTAAGTTTGTTTGTTACGCTTTCACCTTTGAACCACCTCTTCAAAAATTCTTTACCAATGGAAAGCTATGCTTGCTAGCTAGCTATCATGGAGTAACATAGGCTATATTTTATCCCGGTATTTACATAGGAACGGGTGCTACGCCGGTAAGAACTTGAAGCGAAGCGAGGGCGGGTTGCTAGTAGGAAATAAAACAAAGATAAAAAAAAAACGTTAGGTTGTAATTAATTTATTCTATTTCAACTTTTCTACTAGTACAGAACCCAAAGAACTTTTTTTTTTTGAGTACTAGTACAAAAGACAGAGCAACACTCGTCTATTTTAAAGGTGACTCGCTCAAGATACTAATTATATATTTCTAATCCTAAAATATGCAAGCGTACACCGAGCCAGTCTCAAAATAAAATATGCACAAATTTTCATCAATGTCTTTATACCTTTTTACAAACACATTTCGACAATTCATTCAAATCATTCTTTCCTCCACTTAAATAACTTTTAACTACACACATTCAGAGAAAAATATTTAAAAAAATAATACATTTTTTCCTCATCATTGCATTTACATTTTTTTTAACGGCCAGGACCGGTTTGTAAAACTACCCTCATTGGCACAAATTTAAAGACATTTCGACTATTTGGTGCGAGAAGGGGACTAAAAAATTGGACACATAAAATCCAGTGTCTCGATGTATAAGTATCCTGGCTTTGATATATTGTCTGGTGGGTTTAGTCTAGAATCGTCTGGTCTGGTTAAGGATCATCTGACGAACGCTGAATGTTGAGAGGCCTAGTCCAAGCGCTGCGAGCAGTAGTGCAGACCTGGACATCATTTTCTCACGATTCGCTGGCTGCAACAAAGAGAAAAATATTTTAATGATTAAAGTTTTAAACAGTATTTTTTTTTAAAGGCTAACCTAAACTAATCACAATTTTCTGTGTGGCGACGGAGTAAGAATACAATGCACCACACGCGTGGCTGTCGTACAAGACTTCAGACTTCTATCTTCCCCGTGGGATACCCACGGGGAAGATAGGAGGTCGTGCTGTGGTAAAAGACAACTATGGAAAATCTTGTGCTTGTAACAACTGTGCAAGAGACGGAAATCTCCAAATAAAACCCTACACCAACCCGCCTGAGCTACGTGGTATAGCAAATCAATTTCCCTCTCCTTACCGAGGAGGCTCGCGCCCACATGTGGTACGTATATGAGCTCTGATGATTATGATGAACTAGTCCTCAAAGGATTAAAATATATGACATAACCAGCATCCATCATGTCAATTTGCATCCAATCATCAGTCTGTCGATGTCCGCTGTTAACATAGACCTCTTGGCAGAATTGTCGACACCGGCACGCTTGCCATTAGGAAAAATTGAATTGAATTGAACATAGACCTCCTTACAGAGAGGGACTATCATTCTGCTCTTATCCCAATTACTTGGAATCGACGCATAATGTATTCTTCTTCCATCGTAACTAGTTTTAGCAATAGTTTAATGACCGTCCGCCTTCCTGACATCAATCGTCTTTGGAAATGTAACTGCTCACTAGACGGCATCAGTTGGGAGTTGGTCTCGGTATGTGTAAAGCTCCCCAGGCGGAGTTTTGGTGCATGTGAAAACGGTCATGACTTCACCATAATCGAGGGACACGAACAGCGTGTGGTTTTATCTGGCAGTGACGCTTAATCGACACTGCATATCTTATCTATTGAGGTTGGCATGCGTAAAGACTGTATTTTTCCAAGCGAAAAACAAGGTCTATGTGAAGCTCTTACTAGACTTCAACCCACGAGGTATATAAGTATTTATAGCTATAATCCTCCACCTTTGGTAGGTGTATTGACAATCACAGAGTTAGAAATTTGCCAAGAATATGCTGCTAGCCACTATTCTAATATTTAACCGATTTCTGTAACTCCAAAGGGAAAATAAGGCGTGATGACATACGAATATCTAATTTTTTTTTTATTGCAAACGGTGGCTAACGAGCAAATAGTACACCTGGTGGTAAGTGTTGCTGCCGCTCATGGATCTTTACAGGGTCGCTGCCTACCGCGAAGAAAGTGAAGGGAGTGTGAATGCGTGCATTAAGGCTCGGTTATACCAAGGGCACCACCAAAACCCTCCACACACAAACACCCTCAGAAAGTTGGGCTTCCGGCTCTCTCACTCACCGAACGAATCGCAGTAACAAATTGCTACTACTCAGACGTTAATATTCTGCGAGAGTGTGGTACTACCCCGGACGGACCGGCCCGCGGCTGTAGACAGATAACTGTCGACAGTGTGGTCCTACCACTCTCGAAATTATACGTAATATGAGGCGGATATATTGAAGTTTACCGGGCATAATTCCAAACGTTGAAATTTTTTTAAGAAAAATCCATTAACACTTTATTCGACCCCGTATTCGAATACCTCGCAATTAGCTAGCCTGTGTTACTGGCTCCATCAAAGAGTCAGTCTACAAATTTCTACCGATAAGAAAACTTCCCGTGACCTCCTTCTGGTCTGTTGAGTACAGTTTAACCATAAACAACTCGGTATCTTATCTTCTTAATTATTAAATAGATCATCAAAAGTAGGTCATTCATTTCAAGACAGTGTTAATAAGGCAATGAATAAATCCTTGTGTCAGAGGGGACTTACAAGATATATCATCATCATTTCGGCTCAAGCCTCCTTCACAATGGGAAATAAAATATTTCTGACCCTTTTTTTGGGTGGGCTACGGTCAGCGCATGTGGCACGTCGCCTTCGTCGTTGGGCCGACCACCGGTGCAGGGTGACTTGTCATCAGTGGTCGGCCTGACGGAATACCCGTGAGGAGTACCCTCTCCTCGACCGTGCTCTCGGCCTCTCAGCGGGTGACGTACTAAATCCCCGGTCCGGTCACCCGCGGCCTCGATTAGGGAAATATTTCTGACCTAAAAAGTCTATGTATATAACTAAATAAAGTAATCTGTTGACAATATAATTGTCTTATACATATATAAAACGTAAAACGTAAGCGCCATTTGGCACACTAGTTAAAAACAAGTCGTTATTATATAAATAGAATAAAATCATATGACTAGAATTTGCGACAGGCGATGTATTTGTGGTGTATTTTCTTTTTTACACAAAGATAAATTTATTTTTATCATAACTGAATGCAGAATGATTTTTCTCGTTTCTATAAGCGGAGAAATATTGGCGGGTTTTGTAAACAACTAGGGACACGAAAACAGTATCGATACTTTTGAATTCGATACTTTGCATTGGATACTTTTACTCAATGAGCTTCTTTTGGCAGGTATCATATAGAATAAATTTTAGAAATTATCCATGTTAAACTTGACCTTACTGCTCACGTTTATGGTAACGTCATCTATTTCAAAGCTAATGAACCTTCTAAAACGTGGTTCGAAATATTTTAATCCGTCGAATTCCTAAAAAGAAAAGCTCATCACGACATAGATTCTAGGAATAGTACTCAGTACTCGATACTCTGTGGTATCGATACTTTATTGAGTACGATACTTTTTCTTCGATACTACTCATGAGTACAGTATCGATACTTTCTTTTCGATATCGTGTCCCTATAAACAAGTAGGTATCAATGTAGGTATCAAATCATTTATTCTACAATAATTCTCTTAAAGGCACTTATATGTGAAATTTACACATGGTTTGAGGATTGTTTTAATGTTAGATTGCCAATAATCTAACACCGGATCGGAACGCGGCCATAAGCTGAGAAGATCCGGCAAGAAACTTAGCGAATCGTCATTTTTTCAAAAACATCCGTTAAATAAAATTGTATATAAACAACGTAGTAAAACGCTCCAGTGTAGGGTCCTTCGAGATAGTATTTTTCTCTAAATTTAGTACAACTAAAAAAGAAAGTACCAGATCAAGAGTTAGCTACTAGAGCAGCCATCAGAAAGGAAGGAAGCCTTAACCACATTGAAAGGAAGGAAGCGACCCGCCTCACTATCTATCGTTTATACTATCTTTGCAAAACAAGATATATACAATTATGTAATCCAAACATTCCTACCAATGTAAAGCTGAAAATATTGTAAAGCCAAGATCCACATCATCATCATTATTTCAGCTCATATATGTCTCACTGTTGAGCCCGAGTCTCCTCCGCAATAGGAGGGAAATTGACCTTACTATACCATGCTGATCAGACAAACCCTGTACCAACCGTACAGGGGTTTTGTTTCGAGTTTTCCATCTCTTGCATAAATGTTATATGCGTATTATATCCCATAGTCGTCTTTTACGACATCCACAGGCAAGAAAGGGAGTGGTGAATTGCATTCTTACTTCGTCACCACACGGACAAAGTATATGATGATTGACCCTCGGGCAGACCCGGCAAACGCTTGGATTGAAATTATCTCGGAAAGCAGAAGAAATTTAATTAGGTAAATTAAACAGAAAGAAAAGATTAATTCACTTATTGGCAATAATTTTATGATCAGCGCCTGAGAAGATGGCATCAGAATTAGCCAAAGTAAAAATCTTAGTCCACTTTTAGTTGTAAACTCATGCAACGTAAGGGTTTGTAGGTTTTCCAGCTACCATAACTTTTAATCGTTGTGCTCACGTTTAATGAATTACGAAGTTATCGGTTAATGATATACAAGAGTCAAGGGTTATAACACTTTCAGTTAATCGATAACGGACAATACGTACATTCAAATACCCTCCACACTATTAAAATTATGTTAATCTATTTATTCCTTACGGTATTTAAAAAAAATATTTATGATCGTTTTTATCAAAGTCTATCTAAATATTTTTTTTTATAAAAGACAATACCATACGCTAAGGATATAATTTATGTATTGCGGGGGGGCTTTACAAACATATAGTTAACGGTCACAAATTAATTACATTAAAAAAGTCACCTAAAATTAATAGACAAACTCGGTGTCTTGCTGGATCTTCTCAGTAATAATCACGTTCCGGTATTACATATATTGGAGTAATTACTTTAAAATTGACAATATGCAAAAGCCCTAGCGGGCTTTACACACAATCATTTTAATGCACAACACAGGTATGAACCTGTGTTGTGCATTAAAATGATTACCTCTCAAACCTCTCAAAGCCCTTTGAGAGCAACATAAACTTTACTGAAAAATATATCCAGCTATTTAAGCTGTCATTATTATAAGTATATTATTAGCCAACATTTTTATATCAAACGTGCATTTATTTTTATACATAAGTGTGTCGACCCTCGTAATACCGTCATTCCAGAATGCTTCAGCACAAAAATGTTTGTATGTAATGTAAGTATATTTTTTAAACATTCATAAAAATACTGTAAACAAAAATAATTGGATATAATTTAAAGACTACACATACGTTCTGATAGTGATGGAGTAAGAATACAATTCATCGCCTAATGTCAGGCAGACGACAGCCCGTCATAATGCTATAGCCATATATTTTGCTCGCGGTAGTTACGCGGGGCGTGCGTTGAGGGGAATGATGGCTGCTCTAGTAGTTAACTCGTGATCGGGTGCTGTTTGTGGGATCTGATCCAGCCAAATTGTCTTTCTTTTTCCTTCGGTACTCAATTTTAAAATTTTTACAAGTGTACAATTTCGAAGGCCATCACACTGGAGCTAATACTATATGTTGTACGAAGTATACAATTACATATACCTATTTTAAAGATTTAAAAGATGACAGCCCGCTGAATTTATTGCCGGATTTTCTCTAAAACACATAAATAGTATTCGAATGTCAGGCCATACACGTCCCTCGTTGGGCTCGGGCCTCCTCCAAAATAGGAGGAAAAGTGACCTTACCATACCATGCTGGTCAGACAGATTGGCATAGCATGCATAATTAAATAATGCCCTATGCATAATTGTAATCTAATTCCTTAGTCGTTTCTTATGACGCCCACTGGCAAGATATGCGATGATGAATTGTATTCTTACTCCGTCAGCATACGGAAAACACTAAAATAACTACACGAAAATCTTTTACTATGTACTCTATATTTATATGACAAGAAGCATTTAATTAGTCAACAACGTAAACGATTCAAACGTGACTAATCAGTCCTCAAACTTAATTAGCTTGACACCAATACATAATACTTATCTAATGTTGTGTTACAAATAAAAGAAACGCGAAAGGTATTTTTCCGTGTGGTGAAAAAGTAAGAATACAATTCACCACCCCATATCTTGGTATGTCGTAAAAGACGACTAAGGTATTAAATATGCATATAACATGTACGTATGTAAAAGTATGGCATGACATGTCCTTCTTTAAACGAGGTTTAAGAAGAGCATTTTCATCACGGTTGGCAAGGCCTAGCTGTGCCCCTGATATTGCAAAGGTCCATGTGCGGCAGCATCACTTACCATCAGGTATGTTGCTTGCTCGTTTGTCACCATCGGCAATAAAAAAAAAAGTACAACTTAAAATGAAGCTCTATACCAACGCCTCTGATTAGCGTGGTATAGTAGGTCAATTTGCCTACTATTTTGGAGGAGGCTTGTATCCAACAGTGGGACGAATATGAGCTGAAAATGACGATGATAAAAGGCTATTTCAGTCATAGAAAATACCGGATAAAATATATCCTTTGTCACTCGCTGATAATGTAGCTTTCCATTGGTGAAAGAATTTTGAAAACATGTTTGACCAGCGTGGTATATTAGGTCAATTTCCCTGCCATAGTAGAAGAGGCTCGAGCCCAACAGTGGGATTTATATGGCCTGAGATGATGATGATGATGAATAGACTTTACAAGAGACATTTTAAATTGCTCCTGATGCTGCTCTAGGAGAAATTGCATGTGACTAGACCGGGATTTAGTCCGGCACCTGCCGAGAGGCTATTCTCGCGATGGCGATCGTCGTCTCGGGAAGGGGATGTCGATGAAAGAGGGTACTCCTTCGGGGTAATCCGTCGGACCGACCATTAAAATCGAGGAACTCTGCACCGGTGGTCGGCCCAACGATGAAGGCAACGTGCTATAGGGTGGGTTACGGGGCCGCGCGCCGCCCCTCTCCCTTTGTCGCCCCGGAGGGAGCCGGGCGGCGGTTACGCTGACCGTAGTCCATCCCAAGAAAGGACACATTTTAAACGGAACGGATTATCAATAAACGTCGGTTCAACTCCTACATGTAGTAATATTTATTCACAAGCAAATAAGTTCTATTTATTTGTACATCGCTGAAGGCCATTCACATAGTGGCCGTTAGCCAAATCAACGCACGCAAATATACAAAAATAAAAGAGGTTTAGTTCTTGTATTTTTATATTTAAAATGGCTGAAGGGGAACATGTTTTTTAGTGAAAAAGTATTTATGATTACATAATGGTTTCGTCTATACTTCAGTGCTAGACATAAATGGTAGAGGATATTCCCTCGAGGTATTCCGTCGGGCCGACCACTGAAGTCAAGGAACTTTGCACCGGTGGTCGGCCCAACGACGAAGGCGACGTGCTATACGGGTAAGTTACGGGCGGCGTGCTTAAGCCCCTCTGTCGCCCCGGACGGAGTGGAGCGAGAAGTGCGCCGACCGTAACCCAACCCAAAAAAAAAGTTTTAGATATAGGTATCTATGGTTTGGTATTAATAGGATAATCTGTCCACCCTTTAAATTACCGAGGGAGTCGTAAAAGCACACTTGCCCAGTGGGGTAATTTTTTTTTATTGATTTTGGTGGCAAACGAGCAAACAGCGCAGCTGATGGTAAGTGATACTGCCGCTCATGGATTTTTGCTAGGCCGCTGCTTACCGTGAAGGGAGTGAATGCGTGCAATAAATAGCGATTATAGCATTATCTCTTTTTGAGATGAATGCAGAAATGAACGAGTAGAGCCTTCCGTACTGAGTTTCATGGGTTCGAAGTCCATGTAGGAATCCTTTGAGCGATTCAACCATCCGTATTCTGGATGTTAATTAGTTACGAAGAGCAGGAAATCCTCAAAATAAAACCCTATACCAAAACACCTCTTACCAGCATGTTAGATCAATTTTCCTCTCATTCTTGGAGGAAGTTCGAGCCCAGAGGGACAAATATAAACAGAGTTGATAATTTTATTAATTTCTCCATATGGTGATGAAGTAAGAATACCATTCACCACTCCCTATCTTAACCGTGGATGTCGTAAAAGACGACTAAGAGATATAATATGCATATAACATGTAACGCACACAGAAAATGCGAAATAAAACCCTATACCAACATGTCTGTCTAGCATCGTATAGTAAGTAGGTCATTTGCCTTTCTAATGCGGGAGCAGGCTCGATCCCAGCAGTGGGTGGTCTGAACTGAGACGAGTACGAGTTGATATACATATATAGGACTTATAAAGTTCATTAAAATCCACGGCAACAGAATGATTCATTTCTCAATACAATGTTATCTTAAAAATAAAAAGTACAACATCTAGAAACATCGTACAACCTTGAACTCGATATCTCCGCTGTCTACTGCCAAATTCCTTAGCGTTATCAGTTCCAACACATCTATCATACAATCTTGTACATTCTTTAATGCGATAATATGTTATGTATTATATTAAATTTGTTATGTAATCAAAATTTAAAGTAAAAAATAAATAAATATGTAAGGCGGTCTTTGGGGACTGCCGATAAAAGTATAAACTAAGTAACTTTGTTGTCGAGCTATTAGATTAATATTTTTTAACTATTTTTGGTTTGTAAATAACTGTTAATGACTAATTCAGTATTTAATCCTTGATCATAAACACTCCTTTATAAAACCAAAAATAATTCGAAAATAATAATCTAAATTTGGGCGGGTTGCTTGTTTCAAAATATGAAGAAAAATTTAAAAAGAAAAAGGTTAACATGTACCAGTTAATAGTGATAATATTGGCGCCGTAGTGATCAATAGTCTATATATAAACAAAATACCTTGCCAAAGTTTTGCTTGTTTCATAATTGGACATCGTATGCTCTCGAATTCTACATTTTATCATGTTAAATAATGATCGTTTAATTATTTTGTTTACTAGTTATAGTTCCATTGTTATTTACTTATGTTATACCTAATAACGGTAGAGATGTAAATATCGAAAGCAAGACATCGATGTTTCAGAAAAAACATCGATGTACAAAAATCTCTACCCTAAAAATATACATTTAACAAGTATTTTTTTTTAGAAAAATTTAAAGTGGCTGCAGCAAGTTATTTAAAAATAGAGTTTAGACATAACAGTTCCGATAGACATGTCACTGGTAACCACAGCGTCACGCAGGCTCTGCTAAAATTACCAAACATTTCTAATAAATGGCAGGCAAAACATCGATGTCATCATGCATCATTTCAGCTCATATACGTCTCACTGTTGGGCTTGAGCCTCCTCCATAATGTGAGGGACATTGACCTTACTACATCATGCTGGTCAGACAGGTCGGTATAAGACTTTGTCTCTTGCATAGATTTTATATGCGTGTTGTAAAACATCTTAATACAACATCGATGTTTTATAATAGTGGACATCGGTGGCAAACATCGATTTTTTTTTTACTCTGAAACATCGATGTATCGTTTGCATCCCTAAATAACGCGGGTGACTGGACCGGGGAGTTAGCCCGTCAGACGCCGAGAGGCCAACCGCGTGAGGAAAGACCGACGTCCTCTCCGAGGAGGGGACATCGGTCGAGGAGAGGGTACTACTCAGGGGTATTCTGTCGGGCAGACCACTGACGACAAGTCACCCTGCTCCGGTGGTAGGTCCAACGCCGAAGGCAACGTGTCACGGGTGGGTTACGGGTGTGCGTGCTTACGCCCCTCTGTCGCCCCGCACGGAGCGGAGCGAAGAGTGCGCCGACCGTAATCCACCCCCAAAAAAAAAATGTCGCCTTAAAATTACCCAACATTTCTAATAGATGGCAGGCAAAACATCGATGATCCTAATACAACATTGATATATCGATGCTTTACAATAGTAAAAATCGATGTTTTCTCATTGAAACATCGATATATCGTTTGCATCCCTAAATAACGAACACAAATTACACACAAACTCAGTAGGTACAACAATTTATTGATCGCATCGCATACACTATAATATTATATTGCGTGGGGAATCGAACTACTCTAAATACGATAGGGTGGTATCTTAATCACTACGCCATCCGTGCAATCATTATCAATGTTCATTAAATCACTACGCTAGTAAAATCCTTCTACAAGAACTTGTGATAACGTTTAACCTACTTTGGACTTTGAAGTATTCAAGATAACATTTTAAATACGCAGCGATAGTAACTGTCGGGTTTTTACTGTGGTATCGTTTTTGACACGTTTTTATAAAATAATCCCACCACTGTAACTCCTGTAAGCCAGGATCCACAGTGGTCTTCTTTCACTGAAATTTGACTCTCGGTAAGCCCCGTGAAATGCTTTTAATTGCCTTGGAACCCGCAACAAATTTGATTAGAAAAGAAAAACAGGAGAATTTGGAAAGATTCCAATTCCCTCCTGTACAAAGCGGAAGACATGAAGCAAAATTGGCTATTAAGCCAATAGATAAGAGGATGTCTGTACATCCTCCTGCGCCTCACATAGCTGTCTACGTGAGGCGCAGGAGTACGGCATCAGGGATATCACAGAGTTTAATAGCCTATGTGTGAGCCTTTTTTTATTTTTTTAGGATGGGACATGGACAGCGCACCCGTCACCCGGACCCCATGACCACGGAATACCCTGAGGCAGTACCCTCTAGCCGAGGCCGCGGGTGACTGAACCGGGGAATTAGTCAGTCACCCGCCAAGAGGCCGACCGCGTGAGGAAAGACCGACGCCCTGCCCGACGTCGGTCGATGGGAGGGTACCCCTCAAAAGGGTATCCCGTCGGGCCGACCACTGATGTCAAGTCACCCTGCTCCGGTGGTCGGCCCAATGACGAAGGCAACGTATCGCGGGTGGGTTACGGGTATGCGTGCTTACGCCGATCTGTCACCCCGGACGGAGTGGTGCGAGGAGTGCGCCGACCATAACCCAACCAAAAAAAAAAGGAGCACCCTAAAACCTCGGCAAACTAGAAATGAAACCCTGTACTATGAAACTTTGTCTGATCAGCGTGATAAGTCAAATTCCCTCCCATTATGGAGGAGGCCCAAGCCCAACAGAGGAACGTATGTGGGCTGCGATAATAATGATAGCCGCTACACATCATCTCCAGCAGATCCGCACAATCAAAGTTAATAACCTATTCCATAACAATAAGAGTAATCTAAATCAAACAATAAACTCAAATCCTTTCTTTTGTTATCGCAAAGATTAAAATAGCATCGATCGATCTCATTTTATCAGTTGCTAAACGAGTCACATTTGACTTGATAAATTATAGATAGCAACGACATACGCAGTAGACAGATACGCAATTTAGTTGTTATGACCGGCGTATGTCTAGTATGTGTTTATTGCCAGTGTAAGAAGAAAATGATTCTATATGAAAAAATTATATTGTTTATGGTTAGTAATTATTAAATTTGTAGCAATTATTGTTACAATTTGTTGATTTAAAACTAACAAAACTAATATACTACCACCGGTTCGGAACGCGGCCACACTGAGAAAGATCCGGCAAGAAAACTCAGGGGACATGATGCTAAATTAATATTGATTTTTAATTTTAGATGCGGCTTATTTTGTCTTACTAAAAGACTTTTGATTTATAAAATTATCTTTAACTATTATTATTGTGGGTCAAATCTATACAACATCATGTGCCCTGAGTTTTCTTGCCGGTTCTTTCTCAGTGTAGCCGCGTTCCGATCCGGTGGTAGTATATTAGTTTTGTTAGTTTTAAATCAACAAATTGTAACAATAATTGCTACAAATTTAATAATTAATAATTACTAACCATAAACAATATAATTTTTTCATATAGAATCATTTTCTTCTTACACTGGCAATAAATTTGTACTAAAATGTGGGTAACAATTTATTAAATTTATAACTATTTTCTGTATCGGGTAGATAATTATAAATGTCTGTAATAACGATTACTTGTTGGACGTGAGACACCTTAGTCCGCCCGTGACCATGAATGCTGCAAAGTGTTCGAAACGTCGGGAAATCATAAATCAAATACAAACGCGATATAATCCGTAAAAGTAGTTTTATTTACAATGTGTAGTGCTCGCGTAAACATCAGATATCATTATGTGTTTATTCTTAACCGAATTAAAAAAAGGAAGAGGTTATCAATTTGACTGCATTATTATTTTCTTTTTTTGTGTTTGTTACCTCAAGACTTTCGACTGAGTCCCTAGCCGAGGGCACGGGTGACCGGACCGGGAATTAGTCCGTCACTCGCAGAGGCTGACCACGCGACATCGAAAGGAGGGCGTACCCCCACAGGGTATGCCGACGGGCCGGGCATGGAGGACAAGGAACTCGGTACCGGCTATCGGTCTAACAGCGAAGGAGTGGAGCTACGGTGGGTTATAGGCCGCGCGTCGCCCCTTCGTCGACCATGCTGGTCAGACATGTTGGTATAATGTTGCATTTCAAGTTTTCCCTCTCTTGCACAGATGTTATGCGCATATTATATCCCATAGTCGTCTTTTACGACATCCAAGGGCAAGATATGGAGTGGTGATTGGTATTCTTATTCCGTCACCGCACGGATAGCGCTGACCATAGCCCACCTCAACAATAAAGGCCTTTCGACTGGGTGAACCGAATTTGATGAGACTTTTTTATTTGAAATCTGGTGCTTCCCCTGTGGCCTTATTTCAATTTGGTTCAGTTTTGACTACGGCATCCATGAGGAAACGGTAGAAGGCGGTTTCTTTTTGCTCAGAATAGTTAGTTTTTCTGATTTGCCAATTAGCATCGAAATAAGAATACAATTTGCTAACTCCGTACTTGCTCATGGGTGTCGTAAAAGGCGACGGTACCCGAAAGTGTATCCCTCCAGGATAGCCACGGTACTAACGGCCGATCCAATAGCGAAGGAAAGAGAAAACGGCGGGTTATGGGGCCGCGCGCCGCATTTACGATGCTCCGGAAAGAGTGGACGGCGTATGTGCTAACAATAGCCCAATTTAAAAAAAATTGTAATTAAAAAGTCTTGTCACAGTCGCATCGTTTTGTTTCATAGAATCTAAATCTACTGTAACTAAATTTCTTGTCCAACAATATTTATTTTCGTGTAACTACTTCGTGGACTAAGAATACAATTCACCAACCCATTTTTTGCCCGTGGGTGTCGTAAAAGACGACGACGACGACTAAGGGATTATAGTATGTATACAATATTTATACGAAATAAGGAAAACTCGATATAAAACCAGCGTGGTATAGTAGGTCAATTTACCTCGCATTGTGGAGGAGGGTCGAGCCCAACGGTGGGACGTATATGAGCTGACGATGAACACTTCAGGGCTGCACGAGAGACAGTGTGTTAAGCGTCGCTAATGGCATTATCCACCCCTCCGTAGGAAGATCAGTGGTAGGACCACACTGTTGACAGTTGTCTGTCTACAGCCGCGGGCCGGTCCGTCCGGGGTAGTACCACTCTCGCAGAAAATCGATGTCTGAGTAGTTTGTTAGTGCACTTCGTTCGGTGAGCGAGAGCCGGCAGCCTAACTTTCAGAGGGTTGCGTGTGGTGGGTTTTGGTGATGCCTTTAGTATCACGAATCTCATTTGACAGTTGTCTGTCTACAGCCGCGGGCCGGTCCGTCCGGGGTAGTACCACTCTCGCAGAAAATCGATGTCCGAGTAGTTTGTTAGTGCACTTCGTTCGGTGAGCGAGAGCCGGCAGCCTAACTTTCAGAGGGTTGCGTGTGGTGGGTTTTGGTGATGCCTTTAGTATCACGAATCTCATTGCACGCATTCACACTCCCTTCACTTTCTTCACGGTAGACTAGCAAAGGTCCATGAGCGGCAGCAACACTTACCATCAGGTGTGCTGTTTACATGTTTGCAATAAAAAAAAGACGACAATAGATTAGTGTAAGGATAGATAATTTAAAATTTAACTCTATCCGTCCAAATGATCAAAACTCGTATGGCAACTAGTCCACATATATAGATCAAATAAAACGTAGTTAAAAGACCTTGATAATGAATGTTAAATATACTAATTTTTATATCACGACGTTACGACGTCATTTATACGCCTTTTGAACAATATTAGACATGCCTCACGTCATAATAATTAAGCACATAATTTTTTAAACTTTCATTCATCTGCCCATATACATCCATTGTTGGACTTAGATCTCCCCACAAGAATGCCGCTCGGAACGGTCCTGTGCTATACAACGGTTCCCTGCGACTTTCAAGATCTCGCCAATCCACCTAGTAGATCGTCCTTCGCTCCCTGATCCGATTCGTGATCGTCACTCGAGAACCTTTCTTCCTCAACGATTACCGGTGACCATTGCCATTTCAACTTCCTAATTCTTCCGGCAATATCGGTTACGTTCTTCTTTCTACGGATATAGAATTTCGGATACTTTCTCGCAAAAAAAGCCCGAGCATAACCCGATCCGTTGAGCGACTTTGAATTTAATTGAGAGGCGTTATGTAGTCTTTTAGCTAGTTATAATTATACATTTTCTTCGTCAATATAGTTTGAATAGCTTCTTTGTATATTATTTTTGACGTAAGTGAAACGAATTGGTTCAATATCAGTAACGTGTGGAACTGACACTATTATTTCTATTATTGTACCATAGTCCATAGTCTACATCGCTATGACGCACGGATTTAAACGATGCATTCATTGCTTTCACAATTGTTTACTGTTTCGATATTTTAAATTTTACAATAGTTGAACGTGTCTTTAGCTAAGGTTTTTTTTTTTATATAGAAATAAATCAAATAAATAAAGATCTTTGAAAAAATCTAAATTTTCCGTGTGTTGACGGAGTAAAATTACAATTCACCATTCCTTAGCTTGCCTGTGGATATAAAAGACGACTAAGGGATATAATATGCATATAACATCTGCGCTAGAGAAAGAAAACTCGCAATAAAATCCTATACCAACATGTCTGAGCAGCATGGTGCGGTAAGTCAATTTCCCTCCCTCCTATTGGGGAGGAGGTTCCAGCCCAGCAGACATATATGAGCTGAGAAGACGACAGCGGATCAAAAAACTGTTTTTTCGGTCTTTCTCTCTAGTAGCGACGATAAACATCCAACCATCAGCGCATAGATGTCCACTGTTGGACATAGACCTCTCCACGAGAATGCCACTCAGAACAAACTCGTGCCACTTGCATCCAACGGTTCCCTGCGACTTCGTCCTACGTCGTCAGATTTGTGGTCTTCATTCGATAACCTGTCTCCCGCAACAGTTATCGATTCTAGGAGTTATGTGGCCAGTCCAACGCCACTTCTACGTGCTAATCTTTTAAATTATATGGTTTATACTCATTCTTCTACAGACCTACAGATTGCCGTATTGCCTTTTATTAAGTAGCAAAAACCACTTCATAGCACATTCCAAAACAACTTTTGGAGACTACGTTTCAGTGCCGTAAGTCAGTGCTGGTAACATAAACTGGTCAGACGATAATTATATTATGGTTTTGGGTATGTACCTTCTCGAGATCGGGTGTCCGTTATGGTCTGGTCAAATTATATATAATTATGTCTTATTTCTTAGGGCATCACACTGGAGCTACCCTTATTAAAAACTAGCAACCCGCCCTCGTTTCGCTTCGGTTATAGGTTATAGTCGTTTTACCCGCGTAGTTCCCGTTCCCGTGGGAATACCGGGATAAAATATAGCCTAGTTTACGCCCTGATATTATAGCTTTCCATTGGTGAAAGAATTTTTGAAATCGGTCCAGCCGTTTTGAAGATTACCCGGAACAAATAGACAGACAGACAGACAAAAATTTTTTAATTGCTATTTTAGGCATAGGTGTCGTGCAAATAACCGTGTGAGCATGAAAAAAGCCTATTATTTTGACATTACAAACAGACACTCCAATTTTATTTATTGGTATAGATAAATCTTATTTATTGCCTTCTGTTTTAAATATTAAAAAAAAAAAATGACAGTGCGCTGAGTTTTGTCGGATCTTCTCAGCTTGTGGCCGAGTTCCGATCCGGTGGTAGATTATTGGATAGTTTTAAACGATGTGTAAATTTGATAATTCATAAATAGATGATATACATACATATTGGGTTACAAGAAGATCGAAAAAATATTTGAATTACAAAAAGAAGCTACAACTATTATGCCATCCTTGTATCCGGTCCACAAATAACTCCATAGATAAATAGATTCCACGTCAATATTACTATCATGAAGCTGACGTGTTTATTCACATTAATCTAAAGGAAATATAGGCAATTTCCAAAATTCCATTCTACAAATTAGCCTGCTTATCGGGAAAGGTCAATATCCGAACTGTTATCGTAAATGTAATTTAGTAATAGTAATTACGAGACATGGTAATGCGTTGTTTAACATAATAAAGCCATATTAGGTAAATGATAAAATCGTAATTACGCTTAGCCGTATATCATCATTATCGCAGCCCACATACATCCCACTGTTGGGCTCGGGCTTCCTCCACAATCGAACTTTTATTGTTTGTGCACAGCTGTTGCCCGCAGATGGCCTTGACAGCTTGACGCGGACTATGGGTGAGTACTGAAGGCTCTCAACCTGGTGAAAGTATACTAAGCAACATCGCCCAAGGTCTCCCCCTGTGGGGAACGGACCTCGGCTTGGGGCGTCGCTGGAGGCAAAGTGGGCGTGCCCACATTTTGGTTCATGATTTTTGCGCAGCGGAAATTTATGTGTTAAGGCCTCGCGGGTCGTGTAGGCTCTTCGTTGAGCGAGTGTGATATTGTCGTCCTCTTCGTCGAGGACGTCGGATGGACCCACAATCGAAGGGAATTTGACCTACTATACCAAGCTGGTCAGATATGTTGGTATAGGGATTCATTTCGAATTTTCTTTCTCTTGCACAGATATTATAAGCGAATTATATCCCATAATCGTCTTTTACGACATCCATGGGTACGATAGGGAGTGGTGAATTGTATTCTTACTACGTGACCACACGGAAAAGAAACTATAAAACAATGTTTAAAAAAATATGATGAACACTTAGTTTCCCTTGAAGCATGTAAGTAAAACATTTATACGTCATCATCAACTGTCCGTGTGGTGATGAAATAAGAATATTCACCATTTTGAGTTTTCCTTCACACACACACACACACACACACATACATACACTTTTGAGTTTTCCTTCTATGGCATAGTTTTTATATACATATTATATCCCTTAGTCGTATTTTACGACATCCATACGCCAGATAAATAGCAGAAGGGGTGATGAATTGTATCCCTACTCCGTCATCACACAGAAAATTTAATTATAGTCAATTTATATTTTAAAACATTGTTTTTATGAGAACTATTTATAAATGTAAACCACTTAATCTCTTACAGAAGTGGTAACCGTTTAAAATCAAATCAAACAAGTTGATTCTGTTATCTAGAAAACAATTATGTGATAAAAATTTCGTTACAATGTCTAGCCAAATCTCATTGACTATGCAGCTAACAACAGGTATGAGGTAGTAGAATGTCTCTACGACCTTGAGGTCTGACCTTTAAAGAGCGAAGCGGTAGTTACTCCATTAAATTCAATGATTGACTTAACTATCAATGGTTATGTGCAGTTCTAAAAAAGTAATTATTTTAACTCATTCATTGGTTCAGTGGTTTAAAAGATTAGAATTCTAGCTTGAATGTAAAGTATAATTGGGTTTGTTGATTTTTTTTAAGATATTCGAAAATGTATGCATATTTAATCCCTTAGTTGTCTTTTACGACACCTATGAGGGGTGGTGAATTGTATTTTTACTCCCGTCACCAAACGAAAAAAATATCTGTAAGTCATCGTTATTACAAAGTTGGACACGAGACATTTTAGTACGCCAGTGACCATGAACGCTAAGTGTTCGAAACGCCAGGCAATCAAAAATCACATACAAACTCGTTGAAATCTGTAAAAACAATTTCCGATGTTTACGCAAGTATTTATGCAAGTATGTACATTTTTACTAATATTAGATTATTACACATCCTTATAAATGCGAAAGTAAGTTTGTTTGTTTCGCTTTCACCGAACCACCGAAAAGATTTCAAAAATTCTTTCACCAATTGAAAGCTATAATATGAGGAAGTAACATAGGCTATATTTCATCCTGATATTTCCACGGGAACGGGAACTACGCGGGTAAGGCGACTGAAACCAAAGCGAAGCGAGGGCGGGTTGCAAGTAATGTATAATTGGGTTTGTTAGTTTTTTTAAGATACTCGAAATTTATATGCATGACATCCCTTAGTTGTCTTTTAGGAGAGGTGATGGTGAATTGTGTTCTTACTCCTGACACCACACCGAAAAATTATCTATAAGTAATTGTTATTACAGAGTTGGACACGAGACATATTAGTCCGCCCGTGACCATAAACGCTGTAGTGTTCGAAACTTCGGGCAATTCATATTCAAATACAAAAATTGCACAGATGAAGTAGTGTTTATATAACGAACTACCAGGCCAGTGTCGCGGGTTCGAATCCCACGCAGGACAACACTTCGTGATAGGGCTTCCAATCCCGCAATACCGAGATCTCGGTATTGCGGGATTGGAAGCCCTATCCCGCGCCATTATCCAATCCCGCATGATGCGGGATTACGGGTGCGGGATCCGCGGGATTTGCGGGACAGAAAAAAAAGCATGCATGCAACCTCAAACTTAATAAACTCTCAAACTCAAACAGTAACAAACACACATGGACTTTTATAAAAAAAGGGTTGATATACAATCACATTACACGCTTAGGCATAAAAATAGATTAAATCTACCCAAGTCTCGATTGAAAATGCATTCTTGTAGCCCCTATGTAATGTCCATAATAATATATAATAAATTGCCTATAACTTTAAAGAATGAAGAAACATATAATGACTTTGTAAAAAAATTAAAGGTGTTTCTACTAAGTAAAAGTTACTACAGTGTCAATGATTACTTAAATGACATCATTTAACTAGGTACCTAAATAGTAGTAGTAGTAAAAACATCCACATATAGATTAATTCTAATAATAAATAACAATAATCTAATAACAATAATCAAATAATAATAATTCAATTATATTAAGTAAATTAATAATTAATTTTAATAATAATTTTAATAATAACAATAATTCAAAAATAATTCTAGTAAATTAATAATTAATTCTAATAATCAAATAATAATAATTCTATTAAATTAAGTAAATTAATAATAAATTTTAATAATAATAAAAATTCTAAAATAATTCTAGTAAATCTTAAAAATAACCATAATTAAAATTTTAATAATAACAAAAATCGCATAATAATAATTCTAGTAAATATATGTAATAATTTTATTCTAGTAAATATATGTAATAATTTTATTCTAGTAAATATATGTAAATATATGTATCATAAAATTAGGAAAATTCATAAAAATGTTCCTCTCTCCTACTGTTGCCGTGCCCTACAGGGTCCATAATTGTTGCATGTTTTGTTGTTAAGATCTTTTATACATTATGGAGTGCAACATTATATACATACATACATAACATATTCTATATAAAGTAGTAGTTACTAAATGTGTTTTTATTAGTTGATTTTTTAATTTTCTTTGTGTATTTTTTGAAGATTTGTTTTTTATTCAGTATTTGTTACTATTTTGTGAAGAAAAAAAAAGCGATATAATTTGATTTATCTCATACTAATAGTAATACGTAAACAAATGTGTAGTTAGTTGATTAAATCACTCTTTTTGTGTGACAAATAAACAGTGTAATTTGATTGATCTTATACTAGTAGTAATACTTGAATAATTATAAATGCGAAAGTAAGGATGTTTGTTAGTTTGTTTGTTTGTAACGCTTTCACGCTTAAACCACCGAACCGATTTCAAAAATTCTTTCACCAATGGAAAGCTATAATATCAGGGATTAACATAGGCTATATTTTATCCCGGTATTCCCACAGGAACGGGAACTACGGCGCGGGTAAAGCGACTGAAACCGAAGCGAGGGCGGGTTGCTAGTACTTGAATAATTGTGTGGTTATTTGATTAATTCCTTTTTTTTGTTACAAATAAACGATGTAATGTGATTGATCTCATATTCATAGTAATATGTACGTAAATAAATGTGGAGTTGATTAATTCATTGTTTAATTTGCCTTTATAAATGTGAATATTTTCGATATGCGGAGTCCCCCGCAAATACCGGGATCCCGCAGGATTGAAAATTCGTAATCCCGCAAATACCGAGATTGAATTCAGGCTGCGGGATTGGAAGCCCTACTTTGTGACGACGCAATCCGCCGCCGGCGACTCGGGCGGCGCAATCGCGAGTATCTGCGCCTAATGCCGCCCTAGCAGAGGTCGCGGGTGAATGGACCAGGGATTTAGTCCGTCACCCACAGAGGCTGACCGCGCGACGGCGACCGACGTCCCCGAGGGGGAACATCGAGAGGAGAGGGTACGCCGCGACGGGGGTATTCCGTCGGGCCGACCACTGAAGACAAGTTACCCTGCACCGGTGATCGGCCCAATGACAAAGGCGACGTGTCACGAGTGGGTCATGGGGCCACGCGCCGCCCCTCTGTCGCCCCGGACGGATCCGGGCGGCAGGTGAGCTGACCATGGCCCACCCTTAAAAAAAAGGGACCACATTTAACCCACAAATTGTTGTTCTGAGTCTGTATGTAATTTGTGTTAATTATACGTTTGTAAAGTCCCCCACAATACAAGGATTATTTCCTTATTGCAGGGCGTTGTCTTTAAAAAAAGTAACATCCGTAAAAAAAATTGTTTCATTTTTAATGTGTGATATTCGCGTGAAGATAAGAAATCATTAGGTATTTGATAGTTCAAGACTATAGGGGGTAATAAATGTTACACGTGATTATTGAATGAAGACGGTTCGTGAATTATTTATATTAAGATAATGTTACTATCTATATTATTCGTGTGGTGACGACGTAAGAATACAATTCACCACTACCTATCAGTGGATGTCGTAAAAAGACGACTAAGGGATATAATAAGCATCCTTACTAATATTATAAATGCGAAAGTGTTTGTTATGCTTTCATGCTTAAACCACAGAGCCGATTTCAAAAACTCTTTCACCAATGGAAAGCTATAATATCAGGGAGTAACATAGGCTATATTTTATCCACAGGATCGTGTACGTGTCGTATAACATATGTGAAGGAAACTCGAAATAAAACCCTATACCACCCTGTCTGACCAGCATGGTATAGTAGGTCAGATCCCCGCCCATTATAGAGGAAACCCGAGCTCAAGAGTGTCACATATATAGGCTGAAATGGTGAATGCTATACTGATTGTTAAAATAAAAATCTTTGACTAAAGTTTTTTTTTACATTAGCTGACTATGCTTTGATAAATATGTCAATAACCTTTGCTTGGTCGTGTAGTGACGAAGTAAGAATATAATTTATTACTTCCTTTTTTGCTCGAGCATGTCGTAAACGACGACTAAGGGATCTGTGCAAAAGAGGGACAACTCAAAATAAAATCTTATAAATCCGTTCCGTTTGAATAGCGTCGTATAAATCAAATCAAATCATTTATTCTGTATAGGCCCCTTGAGGGCACTTACATATTGTCAAATTTATACATCGTTTGAATACAATACAATAATCTACCACCGGATCGGTACGCGGCCACAAGCTGAGAAGATCCGGCAAGAAAGTCAGCGGGTTGTCATTTTTTACCATCTTTTGAATAAAATTACACGTCCATCCATCCATCAGCCTACAGACGTCCACTGCTGGACATAGGCCTCCCCACGAGAATGCCACTCGGCACGGTCCTGCGCCACTTGCATCCAATGCAACGGTTCCCTGCGACTTTGAGAATGTCGTCAGACACGAAATTACACGTATACAACATATACTCCTAGCTCCAGTGTGATGCCCTTCGAGATAGGATATAACTATTTATTTTTAATTTAGTTCAAATTTAGTAGGTTAATTACCCTCCTATTAGGGAGAAGTCTCATGCCCAGCAGTGGGACATATATGAACTGAAACGACAAGAGAATGTTGTCTAATGATATCTGATGTTTACGCGAGCACTACACATTGTAAATAAAACTACTTTTACGGATTATATCGCGTTTGTATTTGATTTATGATTGCCCGACGTTTCGAACACTTTGCAGCATTCATGGTCACGGGCGGACTAAGGTGTCTCACGTCCAACAAGTAATCGTTATTACAGACATTTACAATCTACCCGATACAGAAAATAGTTATAAATTTATTAAATTGTTACCCACATTTTAGTACAAATTTATTGCCAGTGTAAGAAGAAATTTAGAATGTTTAGAATTATTTAGAATGTTGTCTCTTAAGAAATCTTGATCATCGCGTCATAACGTAATACCAATAGAGTTTTAAGACGAGATTCCCTTCTCTTGCATAGATTTTATCTGCATATCATATCCCTTAGTCCCCTTTTTCGACATCCACGGGCAAGAGAGAGAGTGGTGAATTGTATTCTTACTCCGTCACCACACGGATAAGAACAACTCCATTTACTAAGGAAATAATCCTTCTATAACATGATTTTACAAACATATAATTTACAGCCAGAGTAAGAACAGATGGCGTAGTGGTTAACATACCGAGCTACCGAACCAGTGTCGTGGGTTCGAATCCTACGCAGGACAATATTCGATTTACAAATTGTTCTTCTGAGTCTGGACGTAATTTGTGTCCATTAATGTTTATAAAGTCCTCTGCAACACACAGTTAATTTCCTTTGTGCAGGGTCATTACTATCATCACAGGTCACAGACATACCGAGGAGGAGGAGGAGGAGGAGGAGGAGGCTTGGGCCTCCTCCACAATAGGAGGGAAATTGCCTGCTATACCACGATTGTCAGACAGGTTGGTATAGGGTTTTAATTCGAGTTTTTCTTGTCTTGCATAAATATTAGCTGCAATAATTCCTTAATCTTCTTTTAGACCACCCACAGGCAAGAGAGGAGGAGGTGGTGAATTGTATTCTTACTCCGTCACCACACGGTAAAGTTGTGTAGTCTTTAAGAAAAAAAGAACACTTTGGATACAAAATATTGTCCTAAGTAAGAATCAAATCAACAGCTGGCACGCTAGGTAGCTGTGCAGTCAAACCACAGGTCGAATAAATCGTTTCCTATACAATGAAGTTAATAGCACACTTGTTAGGATGCTAAAAGCACAACGTGATCTTAATCTCGTTTGTCACGTGCATTAAAACGCATTGAAGTACCCGCATACAAGCGTGCCGTAATTTAGATCAGAACGCAATTGTAAGTCATTCACGTCAGGCGAGAGTAAACGGAAATCACATTGCAAATAAAACTTTTACGGTTTTTAGGGTTGCGTACACAAAGGGTAAAAACGGGAGCCTATTACTAAGACTTCGTTGTCTGTCCGTCCGTCTGTCTGTCACCAGCCTGTATCTCAAGAACCGCGATAGCTAGAAAGTTTAAATTTTCACAAATTATGTATTTCTTTTGCCGCTATAACGACACATATAAAAATAAAATAAAATTAATATTTAAGAGGGGTTCCCGTACAAAAAACGTATATTTTTGCCTATTTTTCATAGATCTCACTTAGCCGGTTTTTTGATTGCCCGACGTTTACAGCGTTCATGGTCACGGGCGGACTGACAATCCATAAAAATCCATAAAAGTGTTATGTTAATAAAACTGCTTTACAAATTTTTAATTTACGTATTGATAAAATATAGATTATATTACTCACTGATATTACTTAGCTTTAGCTTTCCATTGGTGAAAGAATTTTAAAATCGCGTCGGTGGTTTATGCGTGAAAACGTAACAAACATACTTTCGCATTTACAATATTAATAAAGAAGTAAGAATACATCGCAATAAACATCGGAAATAAATTTGTCTAGTTACCGGAATAACTTTGTCTTGGTAAGAATAGAATTTACCACCCCATCTCACCCATGGGTGTCGCATAAGACGATTAAAGGATATGCAAAAATATCTATACAAGAGAAGGAAACTCGAAATGAAACCCTATACCAACATGTTTTACCAGCGTAGTATAGTAGGCCAATATCTCTCTAGACGTATCATCATCATCTTGCTCTTATCCCAATTACTTGGGGTCGACGCAATATGTCATCTGATTTGACATATTGCAAAAAGTTTCGGCAATGACTTTTATGACCGACCGACCGCCTGCCTGACGTCAACCCTCCTTGGGAATGTAATCGTTGACCCAAATGGTACCAGATGGAGTTGGTCCGGGTCAATCTAGGGCTCTTAGTCATCTTTTACGACACCCACGAGCAAAGCAAGGGTTGGTAGTATTCGAAGCCGCTACCACACAGCAATATGAATAAGTTCAACTTATTCATCATCATCATCATCACAGCTCATTTACGTCCCACTGCTGGGCTCAAACATGCTCCACAATTAGAGCGAAATTAACCTACGACACTATGCTATTCAGACGATTTGGTATAAGGTTTGATTCCAAGCTTTTCTATGGTTGCAGTTTTTATATGCATAATATATCACTTAGTCTTTTACGACACTCACAAGTCAAATAGGGAGTAGTGAAGTGTATTCTTACTCTGTCACCACACGGAATGAACCTATCACCTACAAATAAAACACTATCAACAAATGATAATGCAGGAGGCATTTATTTATATTTAAACGACCTTATGACCTAGGTAATAATTATATAAACAATTAATTTACTATATATGATAACAAAGTTGTGAGTATACTTAGCATAATCGTTTTCATCTTAGTTCCGAGTTCAATGCCGAGTTCCTCAGCCACAATGGGAGGGAGATTGAGTTACTATATCAAACTGGTCTTATCCGTGTGGTGACAGAGTAAGAATACAACAATTCACACTTAGATGTCGTAAAAGACGACTATGGAATATATTAGGCATATGACATCTATGCAAGAGATGAAAATCTCGAAACCAAACCCTATACCTACCTGTCTGAACAGCGTGATACAGTAAGGTCAGCCTGCCTCCTATTGGAAAGAAGGCTCGAGCCCAACAGTGGGACGTATTTGAGCCAAAATGATAAATGATGATACCACACTGCTCTGGTTTGGTGTAGTTTTATTTTGTGTTTCCCTTCTCTTGCATAAATGTTATATGCATATTATATGACTTGGTTGTTTTTTTTATTGAGATCCACAGACAAAATAGAGGGTGGTATTTAACTAAAATATTTATTTTAAGGAAAATTTATTGTGAATTTAATATATTCAAACTATTTATTCAGTTTACAATTCACCACTACTTATCTGGTCCGTGGATGTCGTAAAAGACGACTAAGAGATATAATACACACATAACATCTATGCAAACTCAAAATAAAGCCTGTGGTCAACCTGTCTGACCAGCATGGTATAGTAGGTCAATTTGCCCTCTTTTTGGGAGGAGGCTTAAGCCCAGCAGTGGGACATATATGAATTGAGACTAGTAATCAGAAACAACATGTACAAAACCCTTTGGGGATAAAAAAATTATCTCTACTCCTTTGTTTGACAACTTATATGTGAGTCTTAGAGTACATTGACAATGTTTCGGTCAACTGCCAACAGAAGCTGTCATCAAGAAGTTGAAAATGAAGATAAGTTGTATATTTTCAAAGTTATTTCTTATCATTATGAAATATCTTGCATAAGCATTCATTCATCATTTCGGCTCATATACCGCCCACTATTGAGCTCAAACCCCCTTCAAAATAAGAGGGAAATTAACCTTACTATACCATGCTAGTCAGGCAGATTGATATAGTTATTTCGAGTTTTCCTTCTCTTGCATAGATGTTATATGCATATTATATCCCTTAGTCATCTTATACAAGACCCACTGGTATTATAGGGGGTGGTGAATTATATTCTTACTCTGTCACCATACGGAGAAATTCAATTAATAAATTATATTACTTGATCATTGTTTTTATGAGTATAATATTTTCAAGGTGTTTCTCATTATCATGAAATATTTTACACAACAATACTTCATTTTTAATATTGAATAGAACATTTTGTAGACTATTTATCTCTCTAACAATGAGAAATATGTTAACATTTTAAAATTAAAGTTTTCATTCAAAAACATGTTGATTCTTTTGCATGTATCTTTAAGTATGTAATTTTATTCAAGTGTAGAAAGAAATCATTGTTAGTTATATATATATATATAATAAATCTTCAACTAAAAGTGTATTTTCATAGGTCTTCTTATAATTTAAATGCTACCTCTAAAACTTTATAAAAATCTATTCTATGTCACATCATCATCACAGCTTCTATACGTCCCACTGCTGGACACGAGCCTCCTCTACACTGGGTGGGAAATTGATCTACTATACCACACTAATTAGACGGGTTGATACAGGGTTTTATTTAGAGTCTTCCTTCTCTTGCTTAGATGTTGTATGCATATTATAAATTTTATATTATAACAATGTAAGGTTTATCTACATATATGTATAAGTTTAGCTTGCATAATAGGTGGTAGTTCAATGTACCTTTATACAATCATAGGAACAAATTAATTTGTCAAGATAACCAATCAGTATACTGATTATAAGCATACCTATGAAGATTTATTAATTAAAATGTAATTTTAAATCAATTGCATATTCCCTGAAAGGTTTAATTTAATATATTTATGATCCCATCTATCGCTAATAGTTGATAAATTTACTAATTATTAAAAGTAATGAAAAATTTACGATTTTTTTTTTTAATTTAGACTTCGGAATGTTAGACATACCTGCGAATAAGTGAGTCTCAGGGCGTACTGGGCAATTTGTGTCGTTCTCATTATGTCCAAACCAGTATGTGGTCTGCAAAACAATAATAGCACAATCAGAAACGCGAAAAATTTAAAAACTAAAATTAACACTTTTACATAACCTCATCATTTGCACATTAAATTCACAACACTATTTTTTTACACAAAAGAAATAATAAAAAAGTTAAAAGAATAGTTTGTGCAATAATTTAATCAATTTTCGTATATTTTCAACATATAATCGAAGAGTAATAATTAAATTTTATTTTACGTACAGGCACCCGCTGACTTCCGCGAATAAAAGAAAAATTTCGATGACAGTTTATTCACAGTGCTGCCAACGACTCGGAACCTAATGTCGCCATTTTTCTCATCTTAAGTAGCCTAATGTAGTCGAATTGTTTAGGTTAATAATTTATTTTGTTCTCACTAGATGGCGTTGTACAAAATTCTAAAATGGGTTATGATTTCGTTACACAAATGTACGTATCCAAACCTGGCGTTAACGTCACGCCAACGCTCAGGTTCACCCTCGCCTATAGATGTTTCACATCAATTAAAGCGCTACATGACATTTTAACAATCCGTAATATACCCTAATTGTACGTTTTCAAGAGGCTTTCCTACACGTTTTCAATACTTTTGACAGATGATCGATGCTACAAGTAAAGCTATAAGCAACGATGCAAGAAGAAATATTAATGTACATTTTTATTTTCATGAATCTTTAACTGAAGAGTTGCCAAATGATTTAGGTTTCATGCTGAGGCTATTCCTCCCACAAAACTAACAAAATGTGACCAATTTTTCTTTTTAATTATTAATCGCAGTCTTTATAGTTTGCGTGAGTATTATTTTTTATCTGTTTATGATTATTTGTGTTGTGATTCATTCGATTACTTTATTCAAAGACTATGTTGAGCAAGTAGCCTAAAAGGCGACGAGTCACCTTTCATAATTTTTCGTCGCCAACTTTCTTCCCGAGTAGCCTAAATGGCGACAAATCGCCTACGTTGGCAACTCTGTTTATTCAGGTGATTTGACAGCAACTAAATGTTGCCATATTTACAAACGGATCTAACAATTTTGATTCAAATCTATCCAGATAAAAATGTTGCAGTAACAAAGTTGATAGCTGAATAACATAAAAACTGGTAAAGACCAATAAAATGACATTATTTTACTAAGTATATGAATATCACTAAATTATGGATCAAGTTCACATCCAGGGTCGGGGCAGATCACTTTTAATTCGCTTATAGAAATCATAAATTAGCCAAAATAGTATAGCGGCGACCATGTAATATAATATTTAACAGATTCTGCATATGGTAACTTAAAATGCTCTTAATTTCTATTATCTATTTAAGTCCATTTATATTCAAAATACTTTTAATTGATTATGGTTGGTTTAATTTCAATATTTTGATCGATATGGAAATGAATATTTCGTCTTAAGTAAAAAGCATTCACTCGATGGTCCACCATTCCTCCCTGGTTTTCACGTAGAAATTCGTTAATACTGCGCGAAGGCAGTACATAGCGCGAAGGCAGTACACAGCGCGAAGGCAGTACGCAGCGCGAAGACAGTATGTAGCGCGAAGGCAGTACACAGCGCGAAGGCAGTACACAGCGCGAAGGCAGTATACATCACAAAAGTGGTATCTCAATGAAAGCAAGTTTTGTAAATAGTTTTTTTTTTTAATTTTACAGGTTTATATGTTTGCTTACACTACTCAACAAATCTGAAGGAAACATTTGCGACTGTCGTGCTAAGAGGTTTGTGGGGGAATTTGAGATGTCCTGATTATGAAATTGAGTTCAAAAATTTACCATGACGTAGGTACAGATTTTGTGTTACAGAGCACGAATTTTTATTTTATTTTCTGAAATTTTCGCATTATTGCTATCAATAATGCGAAAATTTTTATCAATTGCTATCAATAATGCGAAAAAGTGTAAGTTGAAGTAAAAAGTGTTATTTTAAAAGTAACGGGTTTTATTTACTACAACGGATCCAAAATACATTTATATTAAATCTTTTGTAAACAATTTTATCGCAAATGCTAACTTTCGCTTATACTGCTGATCGTTTCCCTCATAAGGAACCAACAGTAATTGCCCATCATAGGCGGATCCTATCTGCCTTGGTATCGTTGCTCCATTGATGGAAAGTCCTGGTGGAACCTTTCTTCTTGCTGATCACTAAACACACCCTAATTTTCGGGTAAGAAGTTTAAATGATAGTGGATGAAGTGGATTTTAAGGGATATGCGGCAGCCCATTTTGCAATAGTGATCGAGTAATTCTTTTACTAGTATTTCGTAGATATCTATTTTTCTGTTTCCTAAAAACTAATTAGTTAGGTACCTATATAAAAGACTAGTAACCCGCCCTCGCTTCGGTTATAGTCGTTTTACCCGCGTAGTTCCCGTTCCCGTGGGAATACCGGGATAAAATATAGCCTAGTTTGCGCCCTGATATTATAGCTTTCCATCAGTGAAAGAATTTTTGAAATCGGTCCAGCCGTTTTGAAGATTACCCGGAACAAACAGACAGACAAAAATTTTTTAATTGCTATTTTAGGCATAGGTGTCGTACAAATAACCGTGTGAGCATGAAAAAAGCCTATTATTTTGACATTACAAACAGACACTCCAATTTTATTTATTGGTATAGATAAAGTTCACGTAAAAAGCTCAAAACTAAAAACACGTTCTCTTTTTTACACCGTAAGTACAACTGACTCATCTCAGCGAAGTCAGCGACGGCGACGTGACAGAGACCAAGGTTACCTAAAACAAAAGCGGCACCTCCATAACGCGCAGGCGTAACCTGCTAGTACAAACAGTAGTCTAGCAGTTGGATTTAAATGTGAACTAGGATTTACAAATTAAGAAGCAATAGGTAGGTAGATTTGCTTGGGTGTAGGCAAAGTATTTTACGATGCTAAAATATTAATTTATATAAACTTTCTGGACTACCAGAGGTAGTTTGATTCCTACACTCCTTGACTACACTTCTAAAAAGCTAACGTTTACCGAGTTTTGGCCTTTTAAACACTTAGCACTCAATTTTATTATGAACACAAGTTGCTTTGGTACATGCTGTAATTTGATTTTACTTTAAAAAAAATCATAACTCCAAAATCTTACGTGTTAGGAAATGTTTACTATCATTTTCGGTTTTAGCAACCCAAGAAACGGCTTCTAACATCACAGTCACAAAATGACTGCAGACTAGTTTTATTAAATGGATGACATTTATCAGACAATAAGGGCACTGCTCCGAATTCATACAAAATGGCCTCGATAATGTACATCGACGCAAATATTCATGCTAAACCCACTCATGCCTTTTATCATCATCATCTCAGCCCATATACGTCCCACTGTTGGGCTCGGGCCTCCTCCATAATGGAAGGGTAATTGACCTACTATACCACGCTGGTCAGACGTGTTGGTATAGGGTTTTATTTCGAGTTTTCCTTCTCTCACATAGACATCTTAGTCGTCTCGTACGATCACCCACGGGTAAGATAGGGGGTGGTAATTGTATTCTTACTCCGTCACCACACTGCCTTTTATAACTTTTTTTAAATACAGCTTTTGCACTTCGTACGGAGAATATAGTTATAGGGTCGCGCGCCTACGCGGACAGCTGCGTCCACGCTATAACCTGCCTAAAAAGCCAACAACAATTTGCTGGTCTATAATAGGCCACTCGTGATCCTGGAAAGATCCGTATTGGAGTCCAGGATCCACCATATTCTCTTTTTTGATCATTGAGCAAGCAACAAGAAGCGATTCTTACCTTCCGTAAATATCATTCGCTCTACGAAGGGTTTAAATACGCAGAGTAAAGGGATCCTTAGCATAAAAACAAATAAAACGCCAATATTATCTTAACCGTATATTTTCTTTTCAGGCTATAGAACTAGCGTTGGACGCGATACGGGGCCACAGATCCGCGCACTCCTTGGCCACAGGCCCTGTGATGGCTGATCCTTTCATTTCACCCTTATTGTTCACTATCACGCCTGCGTTGTCTTCAAAATATATAAACACCCCGTCCCGCCTCCTGAATGGTTTTCTTTGTCTGATGACCACTGCCGGCATTACCTGGAGAAGGAAAAACAATTAAGTATGAGCACTTTTCCAAAGTTATATTATTTAAATAATAAATAATCTTGTCCCCATGTGTGGTGACCGAGTAAAGAATAGGATTCAGCACCTGCTTTCAAAAATTATTTCACCAATGGAAAGCTACAATATCAGAGAGTAGCATAGGCTATTGGTTTTTTCATGTGGTGACGGAGCACAAATACAATTTACCACCCCCTCTCATACCCGTGGGTGTCGTAAAATACGACTAAGGGATATATTATACACTAGCAACCCGCCCTCGCTTCGCTTCGGTTATAGTCGTTTTAGCCGTGTAGTTCCCGTGGGAATACCGGGATAAAATATAGCCTAGTTTACGCCCTGATATTATAGCTATAAGAGATGGAAAACTCGAAACAAAACCCTATACCAACCTGCCTGACCAGCATGGTATAGTAAGGTTAATTTCCCTCCTACTATGGAGGAGGCTCGAGCCCAGCAGTGGGACGTATATGAGCCGAAATGATGATGATTATAGCTTTCCATTGGTGAAAGAATTTTTGAAATCGGTCCAGCCGTTTTGAAGATTACCCGGAACAAACAGACAGACAAAAAATTTTTAATTGCTATTTTAGGCATAGATGTCGTGCAAATAACCGTGTGAGCATGAAAAAAGCCTATTATTTTGACATTATAAACAGACACTCCAATTTTATTTATTGGTATAGATATGTCTATACAAGAGATGGAAAACTGGAAAGAAAATCCTATCTGTTCTAACCTGTCTAACCAGCATGGTATAGTAAGGTCTATTGCCCTCCTATTATGGAGGAGGCTCAAGCCCAGCAATGGGACGTATATGAGCTGAAATGAGGCTATATTTTAAATCCCGGTATTCCCACGGAAACTGGAACTATGTGGGTAAGGCTATTGAAATCAAAGAGAAGCGAGGACGGGTTGCTAGTTTAACATATATGCAAGAGAAGGAAAACTAGAAATAAAACCCTATATAAAATCACATTTTATTTTACTAGGTTAATTTCTCTCCCATATTGGAGGAGGCCCGAGCCTTAACAGTGGGTTGTCTATGAGCTGATATGACAATAATAATCTTTTACAAAATGATTGTAAATGAGCTACTGAACCAAGTATCCAAATTTTGATTGCATATAGTAGGTAGGTTCCATTTATAAACAGGACAATTTTTTGGGAGTTATTTTTGAAACAACTCCAAGCAAGAAGTGTTGAAGGAACAGCAGGTATAAATCTCATGTCCATGTTACCTGCCTATCTAATGGCATGGGGGTACTATTACCATGGGAAGCAAAATTAAATGTAATAACATAGACAAACAATCATCAACCCTATATAACTTATGCTGTGTGGTTGAAGCCATGAAGACTACCAACCCTATTGCGACCACATTCTGCGAAGCGGTAGTTAAGGGAAGTAGAGGAGTGGGAGAGAGAAGTAGATCCCAATGCTTTACCGTCCTGGAGAGCGCGGAGAGGAGATCAAGCCTATCTGGCAGGTCCCTCAACTCTGCAAGTGGGGCCTGGGGCACCGGTTGTGGTGGCGACTGGTGTCCCACATTAGGTATAAGGTCCCAAAGAGGAATAAATGGCCATGGGCACTACCAGAGATGGTAAGGAGATGGACCAGTACCATCTCGAGGTGAGTCCGCGAGCAGCGGATATGTCGGTCCGGCGGAGTTGTGGTGCATGTGAAAACGGTCCCATAACTTTGCTGTAACCGAGGGACAGGAACAGCATGTGGTTTTTAGCTGGTAGTGGCCCTGACAATAAATCAACGCTGAGCCCGGCATACCCCATCTCTATAAGGTGGGCATGAGTAAAAATAGCATTTGCCCAGGCAAAAAAAAAAACAAAGCTACACAGATGCTGCCTGTTTAACAATGCATTCCCATGCAGGGTTGACATCAGGCAGATGGTCTGTCATAAGATTATTGCAAAGAACTTTTGTAATGCTTTTTTTTTATTGCAAACAGTGGCAGACGAGCAAACAGTACACCTGATGGTAAGTGTTGCTGCCACTCTGGACCTTTGCAATACTAGGGGCACAGCTAGACTGCAGCCTAATGCGAGGAAATTGAAGGGAGTGTGAATGCATGCAATAAGGTTCGTTGATAGTAAAGGCATCACTAAACCCCACCACAAGCAAACACCCTCAGAAAATTGGGCTGCCGGCTCTCTCACTCACCGAACAAAGCGCAGTAACCAATTGCTACTATTCAGACGACAATTATCTGCGAGAGTGTGGTACTACTACTATTAAAGTGAAATAGTACATAATTAGTCGATCCCAACTAATTAAGATAAGAGGAAGGTGATTGTAAGCGACGCGAATTATTCAAAATAAGAGCTATTTAATTATTGTAAATATGTAGTAGGCATTCTATTGTTGCTATGCAGGTGAGCGCGGGGTGATTGGCGCGTGGGGTAATTGGACGGGGAGAGGTATTCGCGCTATTAAGCTATATTGTATTTTCTATTTTTATTGTTATTCATTATTCCTTTTTAAATGTCCTGTGTTGTTCACTATTATATCAATTGGTCAATAATATTCAAATAAATCAGTTTCTCTCAACACATCAATACTTTTTTGGCGCCAACGAGTCATTACATAATTCTTCACCGCTTGCAAACCGGTGAAACCCCTGGCGTCGCCTTCAGTGATGATGGTGATTCCTTTCTAACTTAGCATGATTTGAGAGATGATCAAAAGATGTAAGCAGGTAACATTACTGAAAAGCTTGACAATATTTTGTTAACCAGTCTGCTCGGCTAAGGTTTGCTAAGGCTCATATACATTCCACTATTGGGCTCAAGTATCTCCCACAGTAGGAGGGAAATTAACCTAATACACTGGTCAAATGGGTAGGGTTGTATTTTAAGTTTTCTTTCTTTTGTATAGATATTATATGGCTATTATATCCCTTAGCCATCTTTGCCATCACCCATGGACATTATAAACAGTGTTGAATAGTATTCCTACTCTGTCACCACAAGGAAAAGTACAATTTACCTTCTGCTAATATGGAAACTGTTAAACAATAAGGAGTGTTTAAAAAATTAAGCTTATATTTCAAAGGGTTGCTCAGTCAGCCAAGGCATATCAACACACTGCTTCACAATTCAGGCATAAAATATAGCGAAACCTTATGGCATATCATCATTGCAAACCCATTCAATTTTAGGTACATTATTAACACAAATATTTTAGTATTGAAATTATCATGAGACAGATCTATTATAATGGCAAAACATTCATGTGCTGAGATTATGTAGATCTGGATTACAAACATATCCAATACTCATTATACAGGCGATTGAGCAGCGTCAGTGCACTCCCGGGATCTCGCAGACGGGGCACTCGCCCTGATAATGAGCATCGGATATGCTCCAAACCCGGGTCGACGTAATCAATCTCAGCATGTGAGTGTTTTGCCGTTATAGATATTATAACAAGTATTTTAGTAATAAGCCGCTTTATAGTAATGAACAAGAACAATCCCAATAAATTAGATTTTAATGTATTAGTTATCACCCTAGTTATTAAAGGCAACGTTTTCATGTAACTTATTACAAAGTGCAATTTTGGTGGGAACCTGAAAATGTCTTGTGTGCAATTAAAATATAATATTTTAGTGCTTTATGGTATTACATTGAATAATTTTGCCAATATGTTATGTTATGTGATACAGAGAAAGCATTGAAGTGTGGTGAATATGATAAAATAATGTGTATTTTCATGTTCCACCAAAATTTAGGGAATTTTAACTTGCTTGTCAGTGCTGAATTAAAAATAATTATTTATTGACTGGCTGTTTGGAATAAACTCCTTAATATTATAGAAGAGAGATATAATCTCTCTACCTAGCAAATCAATGAATTTCATATCATTAGTAATAGATAAAAAGTTATTTGAATTTTAGACATACAAGAGATAATTAAATCTTTCAGTAATTAATTGATTATTTTCAACCAAATCACACTAGCAGCCATTGTTAAACAATACCTTTTTCCTTAGTTCAGGTTTGCCTTTCTTGACTGTTGCAACGATCATGTCACCTGAACCGGCAGCGGGAAGCCTGTTAAGGCGACCCTTGATGCCCTGCACAGCAATCACATACAGGTTCTTGGCGCCTGAAATCAATACAAAGCAATATAAACTAATTGAAATTAATATTAAGATATATGACAGACTTCTTGGTCATTTAAAAAAATACTATAACTGACAGTCTATTAAGTTAAATAACATAAGACCAGACGCTCCGCATGGTGATGGAGTAGGAATACAATTCCTCCCTCTCTCTTACTCGTGGATGTTGTGAAAGAGGACTAATAGACTAATACTATACCATGCTGGTCATATGGATTGGATAGTTCTTTTTTCGAGTTTGCCTTCTCTTGCATAGATGTCATATACATAGATCTTATAGTATATTATGGATATAACATCTATGCAAGAGAAGGCAAACTCGAAAAAAGAACTATCCAATCCATATGACCAGCATGGTACAGTCAATTTCCCTCCTATTATGAAGGAGCTTAAGCCCAACAGTGGGACTTATATGAGCTAAGATGATGATAATGTGAGTGAATAAAAAGACTTGTTTTTATAAAATGTGTGTAAAAATTAATCTGATATTTTTTGTGAAGTAACAAAATGTTTGTAGGAGTCATGTGGAAACAAAGGTAAAAAAAACAATAGGCAATCTGTAGAATTATCAAATCTGACAATGCATCATTTCAGCTTATATACATCCCACTGTTGGGCTAGAGCCTCCTCCACAACAGGAGGGAAATTGACCTTATTATACCATGCTGGTCAGACAGGTTGGTATAGGGTTTTGAGTTTTCCTTCAATTGCATAGATGTTATATCACTTAATCGTCTTTTACAACATCCATGGGCAGGATAGAGAGTGTTGAATTGTATTCTTAATCCATCACCACACAGAAGTCAAAAGTCAAATAAGAATACCATTTACCACCCCTTCTTATTCTTCTCTTCCTTTCATGGGGAAGTCATATACGCTATCCAGGGTATGTAAGCAAATATCTACAAGAAACTCTAAATAAAACGCTATGACATACATTTTAAATTGGATAGTAGGTAAATTTTTCCTCCATAGTAATTTACATACATGATATAAAGGGAAATTTCAAGTAATTTCCATAATTTTTATAAGTGGTGAGCCTAAAATAATTAAATATATATGCTCTAATAAAGTAACAACTAATGTAAAAGCTTGGATGTTACTACGGTAGAGAAAATAAGCTTTATTTTACAGAGTTTACCATTTTTTATTTTAAACTTACTCTCCTGACAAATATCTAATGAAATTGTTCTATTTCAAGTCCGATACTCCTTATATGTAATACATACAAATATTTAGACATTTCCAATTCTAACTACTTTAGATGTTATTCAAAGTTAAATGATAGCTGTTTAGTGCACAAATAGAGTAATGTTTTAGTTGTAAAAAACAAGGAACTGAACATCTTCAGACACAGCCAAGGAAGAAATCATCATAAATCAATACACTGAAAGTGTATCCATTAAGTATCATCATAAGAGTTCAGTCAAACGTGTAACAAGAGGTTATGTTAGTACTTAACAAAACAAACGTGATTTACTTTACCTGTGTTATCTGCACAGTTGATGACGGCTCCCACTGGGAGACCTAGCGAGATGCGGAACTTTGCTCCCGCGGAACCACCACGTCCTAGTAACAGAAAAACCACACTTCATGTATTTGTATTACACACAACACTACTCACGAAATAGGAAGTGTATTTCGTAAATATTTGAGTTTCTTGATGTAATAACATGTAGGTTTCGTAACACACATATTCCCTGATAAATTCTAAGACGTAACATCATGATTAAAATGGATATTTTAGAAATAAACGAACCTCTTTTAGACATTTTGTTGTGTCAATTTTTGAGAGGAAATCGAAAGAGCGTTAACTTAGCAGCAATACATAACAGTGAAATAATCGTTCAGAAACGTTACCCAATGTAACTTTATGATTCTGGTATAAAGTTAACTCTAAGTTTATAAAATATTAATAATTTCTCTACGTTAACTGAGAATATCTTAAATAATATTAATAGGTATATAAATATATTGTAATTGTTCATAGTGAATAATATGCTTTGATTATAAGGAAAATTGTAGTTAATAATGTGAAGTTGAAGTATAGGATTCTGAACGTAAAATATCACTTCTTTTCAAGCAAATATTTCAAGAATTATTTAATTTATTTTTTGAAAACATAAACGTTTAAATAAATGTTTAAAGAAAATAGCTTATCGAACTTCTAAAAATTTCAATTCTTTTCTTATATAAAATAGGCTACGCGAAATGAATTGTGATCAAAAAATGTTTATCATTGTACCGTCCCGTCTGTCAAAGCTGTCAAATTCGTTGCCGCTTGTCATTGTTCATTTATGTTGGTTAGCTGTACTTTTTATAAAGGATATCGTCTAAAATAAATTACTAAGTTAACGAAATAATGGCATTTATGGGTGATATGTTAACTCCTGCGCCCTTGTGGCAAAATGGACCTGCTCCAGGAGCTTTCTATAACTTCCCTAGAAACACGCCAAATTTTGGTACCAGAAACTCTCCTCAAGAATTCCGAGCACAGTAAGTTTATTTAACATTTCCTAATTTCATAGAAATAATTAGTTAAATCATCACAAAAATGTGTTGGTTACAGCCTCAAGTATCTTATTAGGTATTTAAGTAGAATAGTAAAATGAATGGTCTTTTATCCACTTTTATTTTTATAATTACTTATATTTATTGGCTGTAATGATCATATAGAATGACTCTCAAAGGTGTAAATTTCATATATGTGAGGACGACGCCCTGGCAGCACTTGTTTATTAAGGCTCGGGGTACACGTTACGTTATGAAGTTGCACGCCGTCTATTAGTTATCCGATCCATAGCCATCAAACCATAGCCTGTCACAAAAGAATCTCTTGATTGTAAAATGTCTTATAAAACTACAAAAATTAGAAGCTATAATTGTTAATGTTTATATATTTGATATTCTAAAACATTATAATGAAATAATTATTGATGACGCACATCAACACAGGCACAAAGCCTGATTTTACAATTGATTGCATAGATGGCGTAATGGTTCAGAAACTGACTTACTACGCCAGTGTTGCGGGTTCGAATTACTTGCAGGACAACACTTTATGCAATCTGCAAATTGTTGTTTTGAGTCTGGATGTAATTTGTGTCCATTAGTTATATTGGCATCATATCCCTTAGTCATCCGTCATGGTGAATGATGCAAACTATATTACTAACTGTAAGTGTTTAATTTGTTACCACAAGGATTTTTTGCGGTTTCATGAACTCCTACCTAGCGGGAGGTATCTTCTTTTATGCATAATATACCTACAGAAGAAAGTGTAAATCTTTACTAATCTGTCTGTATACATAAAAAAATATTATTTGCCATGTGGTGACAGAATAAGAATACAATTCACCATATCTTGCCAGCGGATGTCGTAAAAAGCAACTGAGTGATATAAAATGCACTTAAAATCTATGCAAAAGAAGGAAAGCTTAAATGCAACCCTATACCAATATGTCTTACCAGCATGGTATAGTAGGTCTATTACTCTCCTAATGGGGAGGAAGTTCAAGCCCAGCAGTGGGACGGGTATGAGCTGAGACAACAATTGACCTTTTATGAGAATGTCTTAATTTAATATAACTTCTATTACAGTTCTGCATCCCCAATTACCACAACTACTACAGTAATTGGAGTAAAATATGACAAAGGTTGTGTAATTGCTGCTGATACCCTTGGATCCTATGGGTCCCTAGCAAGGTTCCGTGACTGCCCCAGAGTAATGAAAGTGAATGATTTGATCCTGCTCGGTAATGGCGGTGATTATGCAGATTATCAGTATTTGAAAGATGTTATTGAACAGAAAATGTAAGTATTTTAAAAATCAGTGCTTTTATTTATCTTGGACTCATTCCCTAACATTTTACCTAAAATTTTTGACATAATCATATCATTTTATTGCAATGGAAATTTTTATTTTGCACATTCTGATTACAAAAATTGTCTTTCTAACATCTGATTGTGTAACCACAAAGTATTTGCCCTTAAAGATAATAATTGACAAAATTTACACCAATATACAATAATTTTGTTTCAGTATTGATGAGCAATGTATAGGTGATGGTCTTCACTTGAAGCCCCGTTCTATGCATTGCTGGTTGACCCGTGTTTTATATAATAAGCGGTGCAAGATGGACCCCTTGTGGAGTAACTATATTGTAGCTGGTATTCAGGTAGGATATATTTTAACAATCACATTTACCGATGTATCTGTTACTAGTTCAAGACCGTTTCTTCCTACGGCCAGTCCAAATTATAAAAAAGAATGTAAATATTTTTGATTAAGCCTTTTTACTTGATAGATTATCATAGCATTGCTCCATGTGGTGATGGAGTAAGAATACAATTCATGACTGCCCTTGCCTGCTTGCGGGTGTTGTACAAGACGATTAAGGGATCATTGCAGATAACATATGCAAGAGAAAGAAAACTGGAAATGTAACCCTATGACAACACGTCTGACCAGCGTGCATAATATAAAGCGGAAGGGACATTGAACAATGTCCCTCCCATTTTAGAGGAGACTCGAGCCCTGCAGTGGGCCATATATGAGCTGTGATGATGATTGCTGGAATCATCAGATCCTAGTTTCGTATCATGCATCTGTTAAAATAAACTGTAGATATTATTATGTCCATTAAAACAATGATTAGGTAATAATGTTTATTAATTGAACTTGTACTAGGTAGCACACATCTCGTAGTGATAATGACAAGACATGACAAACACATATCAAATAAGTGGGTACTTCATAATAATCTTATTTAACAAAAAGATATTAAAGTACCTGCAATGTTTATACACAACATACCTTTCCCCCAAGTATGCATAAACTTAACTAAAAACCAATCAACACTAATGTTAATAGAAACTATGAAATATGAATTTACTTAATTAATAAAATAAGCACTAGACCTGGCATAAGGTGACTTCGCATATGAACATACTTTGTTTTTAAGTTTACCACCTGAATATGTCGTTTCTGCACCAGCAGGTATTCCTAACATTTCAGCCCATTGCTCTGAACTTGGTATTTGTATAATTTCATCTTTTGCCTGATTCGAAGCACTAGGCTCATTCCACACCTGTTCTTCACCTTGTGTCTCATTTTCTATGTGTATGTCATCATGTTGGATTAACTCCCTGTTAATCTGCTCTACCTCTCCTGTTCCTGAATTTGGACGCTTCTTTTTTATAAGCTGATCAATATGTCTGTTGATTATATCTCCATCTTCTGTTGTCACCTGATAACTAGATGGACCACCCCTACTTGTGACCATGCCAGGTAACCAACGTGCACCTGTTCCATAATTCCTATACATAACATCTTGACCAAGGTTAGTATCTCTCTGTTTTTTCTGTTCATTATTGTTATTAATTTGTCGTTCTATTCTATTGTGTTTCTTATTAACTGGATGTATACTATCCAATAATGTTCTCAACCGTCTATTCATCAGCAGTTCTGATGGGCTCTTGCCTGTGCCTGCACATGGTGTTACACGTAATCCTAGTAACATGTTTGGTATTTTGACATCCCATGGTATGTCCTCCATTTTTCGCAACTTGTCCTTAATGGTTTGAACCATTCGTTCTGCTAAGCCATTTGTGGCCGGATGATATGGTGCTGTGGTGATGTTTGATTTTATTCGAAGCCAGGAATCTTTTCATCTCGGCTGATACAAATGCTGTCCCATTATCTGAAACTAATGTTTCACATAGCCCGTGCGTCGCAAATAACATTCTCAAATGGCGTATCACTGTATCTGTAGTCATATTATTTACTATAAAAGCTTCAGGGCCAACGTGAATATGAATCTACAATTATTAAAAATATCTTATTTTGAAAAGGACCTGCGAAATCAATATTGATTCGTAACCAAGGCCTCGTAGGTACTACCCATTCACATGTTGTCTTCGGAGGCATGTGCTTATTTTCGAGACATTTTGTACAATTGTTCACCATTGCCTCAATGTCATCATTTAATTCTGGCCACCACACATAACTCCTCGCCAAAGCCTTGGTTTGTACTATACCACTGTGAGCCTTATGTAAAGCCCGTAACACGTCCTTATGCAACGGTGGCGGTACCACCACACGATTACCTAGTAATAAACACCCTTCATGTATAGAAAGTTCCGTACGGTGTAACCAATACTTGCGTAGCTGCAATTCTGTCACTTTCGCTGGCCATCCCGACAACACACAGTATAAAACTTGGGAAAGAATTTTGTCTCTATTTGTCAATATTTCGATCTGGTTCACATCAACAGGAAAGTCTTCAGGAGCCTCTGCCATCAATAAAATATCACAAAGTTGTTTTTCAGGTTCCTCTGGTACTGGTTGCGGCCAACGACTAAGACCATCTGCATTACCTATTTGTTTACCTGGTTTATAAAATATGTTATAAATATGTGACGTTAACACGATAGCTATTCTCGTTAGACGCGGTGATAAAATGTTCGGTATGGCCTTCTGAGGATCAAACAAACTGACCAGAGGCTTATGATCGGTGACAATTGAAAAATGTCTGCCCATGAGATAATTATGAAACTTCTGAATGCCAAACAAAATAGCAGTAGCTTCTTTATCCAGCTGTGAATATTTACGCTCGTGCGCATGTAAAGTCCTAGAACTCATAGCAACTGGCCGTTCTTGCCCATCTTGCATAACGTGTGCTAATACGGCTCCCACACCATATTCAGAGCTATCACAAGTGAGAACTAAAGGTTTATTTAAATCATAATGTACTAACGTTACATCTGACGACAGTATATGTTTCGCAGTGTCAAAACTTTCCTGTTCGCGTTCTGTCCACTGCCATTTATGAGACTTGTCCAACAATCTATGGAGCGGTTCAAGTATAGTAGCTTTATGCTGTATGAATCTTTCATAAAAATTGTATAAACCTAAGAAAGCCTGTAGCTCCCGTATATTTTGGGGCTCTGGAGTTTTTAAGATTGATTCTACCTTACTAGGAGCCGGATGAATGCCATCGGCGTCGATGACAAATCCTAAAAATTCTACACACTCCCTGGCGACCTTACATTTATTTGCGTTGAGCCGTAGACCTACTTTCTTTATACGTTCTAATACGGCGTCTAGTCTTTGACACATGTCTGCCCGTGTATGTCCACTAATGATGATGTCATCAATTAGTACTGCGACACCTGGAATGCCTGCCAACAATGCTGTCATCAGCCTTTGAAAAATACCTGGACACGCCTTTACTCCGAATGCTAGCCTGTGGACTGTGTATAGACCCTTACTAGTATTCAAGGTTAGAAGTTTAGCTGTATCTTTGTCTACAATTACCTGTGTGTATGCGCGTTCTAAATCTAACGTAGTGAAATACCTTCCGCCAGCAATAATAGCAAAAACTTCATTAGCCGTGGGCATGGGGTATGTATCAGACTCGGTAGCCTGATTCACGGTGCTGCGGTAATCTCCACATAAACGTATTTCACCTGATTTTTTAACGATAGGTACTACGGGAGTTGCCCATTGTGAGTAAGAAACAGGACGAAGTACACCTTCTGCCTTTAACCGATCTATTTCTTTTTCTACCCTAGCCTTAATTGCGAACGGGACTGGACGTGCTTTAAGAAATCTAGGAGTAGCATCTGGTTTCAAATTAATCGTGACGGGATTACCGCGGTAGGTACCGAGACCTTCTTTAAAAACTTCAGAGTGTTTATTCAACATCTGATCGGTAATTGAAACGTGAGAACTTGATAAAACGTTAATGTTGATTGTTATCTTAAGAGCTGAAAACCAATCACGACCGACTAAATTTGGGCCTTGGCCCTTTGCAATAATAATAGGTAAAACACACTTAATGTCTCTAAATGTTACTTTAACTATCGCTTGACCAAGTACAGTCACCGGTGTTGCCGTCCAAGTTCGTAGATTATTGGGCGCGGTGCGCAGGGCGAGGTGCGATTGAGCGGCGCATAATCTTTTCCATGTGCGTTCATTCAGGATCGAAAAGCCGGCGCCAGAGTCCACTTGCATTGCCACGGATATGTCATTTATGTAAACTGTGATATTGTAAGCTGGTACTCGCACTTGAGCACCACCGACGTTGTATACACCATTTAATTGAACATAGGTCTCATCCTCCTCGGTATAATTAATTTTCTTACTCATTGCCCTTTTCTTTGCTATACAGATTTTTTCAATATGTCCTATTTTCTTACAGTACCTGCACGCCGTCTTGGCAAAACGACAATCCCCATTATGTCGATCTCCACAACGGTAACAAAACTTAATGTTATTTTGTGGTTGCACGGCGTTAATGTCCATGGGCTGGCTGTTACTGACGTTGACATACTGGCTGTATTCAGTTTCGAGTCATTTCCGATACTAGTAGTGTTTTCATTGGCATTTAGAATCATACGAACGTCTTTTCCTGACCTCTCAGAAGATAACATAGCTTCAACAACGTTGTCATAGGTTAGGTTATCTGTTTTTAACAGGTCATATTGCAACCTGTGATTGTTCATGCCACACACGAGCCTGTCACGTAACATACGTTCTAAGTCAGAGAAATTACAATGAGTACTAATTTTCCTTAGCTGGGCGATGTATTCCGCTGCAGACTCACCAGCTATTTGATCACGTTTATACAATTGGTATGACACTGATATTTCATTAGGTTTCGGGCTATAATGTTTTGTTAGAATAACCACAATATCACTAAATGACACGTCCTTCGATTTCTTAGGCGATATTAAAGCAAGAAGCGTATCAAACACTTTAGATCCACATACTGTATAAAAATTTGCTCTTTTCTGTGAGTCTAATACGATGCCATTTGCTTCAAAACAAAATGTTAATCTATCTATATAATTGTCCCAATTGTCCATTTGAGAATCAAATTCGCTAAATTTAACTGCTCTGCACTCCATTTTCAACAACTTTATTTCTCGTCGCCACTATTATGTCCATTAAAACAATGATTAGGTAATAATGTTTATTAATTGAACTTGTACTAGGTAGCACACATCTCGTAGTGATAATGACAAGACATGACAAACACATATCAAATAAGTGGGTACTTCATAATAATCTTAATTAACAAAAAGATATTAAAGTACCTGCAATGTTTATACACAACAGATATGATTTTCAAAAATGTTGAAATCATTATGCTGAAATTATCAGCAATAAGCTCCAAGTTTGGAACTGTGCACTTTTAAAAACTATAGACCTGTTCTTTGATAAGTTAGACTAAAGATTTGGGGATGAAATGTCAATGGGTTTACACTTACTTTTTAGGGGATCAAGGGATGAAGATATATACAAAAAATCAGAACATGACTAAGACGTATTTGTTAACTGATTGCTACTGTATTCTTTTCAAATAAATTATTCTATTTTTTACTACAATAGGACGGAGAACCCTTCCTTGGAGCTGTTGATAAGCTTGGAACAGCTTATGAAGATGCAGCAATTGCTACGGGCCTCGGAGCATATATGGCTACACCATTGTTAAGAGAAGCAGTTGATAAAGGTGGTCTTGATGAAGCAACTGCTAAGTAAGTTAACTTATCCATCCATTCACCATTCTATTAACATCTACTGCTTTAAGTCTCCCCACAATGGGGGATTATACCCCTGGTTTTGCATGTCTCGGTTTGGTTACTGCATTTGGAGTACCATTTATATGGTTCAGCAAGCTGGGCTACAAAAGTGACGGATGAGAGATGAGAATGGATGAAATAAGGAATGAATATATGTTATAAGAGAAATTTGAAAGGTGCACCAGGGACTGTAAAGTTAAAGACTGAACACTTGATGTGGTAGTGATGTGATGGAATGAAAGTAAATTACTTTCTTTTTCTGAGGCAAGTTTTGAGTATGAAAGTTAAAGGCTTTAATAGTAAGAGAAGTCCAATGAAAAGATGAATGGATTGCTTGAAGCATGATTTGAATAGGAAGGTATTGAATGTAAAGATGGCATCTCACAGGTTTATGTGTATGAAGAGGACATGTTGCGTCAAGGTCATGTAATTGGGATGAGAATAAGGCGATGATGATACCGATCAGCAGTGTTACAAGTTCGAATCCCACGCAGGACAACACTTTGTGCGATCCACAAATTGTTGTTCTGGACGTAATTTGTGTCAGTTAATATGTTTGTAAAGTCCCCCGCAATACAAGAATTAATTCCTTAGTGCAGAGTGGTCTTAAAAAAAAAGAGAAGGAAAACTGGAAATTAAACCTTATAACAACATGTCTGACCCGCGTGTTATAGTAAGTCTATTGCCCTCCCATAATGGAGATGGCCCTAGTCTAACAGAGGGATGAATACGTGCTGAAAGGACGATGAATGATGGTGATTGTCTTAGCGATATGAAGTTTTTTTTTCTTACCAGGGCTTTAGTACGTAAATGTATGGAGGTGCTGTTCTACCGGGATGCGCGCGCCTTCCAACGTTATCAGCTTGGCGTGGTGACATCTAGCGGCGTTAATATAGAAGATGTTACAGAGCTCACACCTAACTGGTCGGTTGCTCACATGATTCATATGAAGTGAAATTATTATTAAATAAATGTCTATGGTATTTTATATGTTAAGAGTTTTATTTATAGAATTTTATTAAACTATAATCTATGCAAATAAAACTGAAGTGTCTGTTTGTAATGTCAAAATAATACAGTGTTTTCATACTCACATAGTTATTTTCACGATATCAATGTCTAAAACCCGGTTTAAAATTTTTTTGTCTGTCTGTTTGTTCTGAGTAAGCTTTCAAACCGATTTTAACAATATTGTTCTGCCAAGTACCTGTCTATATATGGAGTAACTTAGCCTATTTTGCCTCTCAAGAAACCATTATAACATTTTGCGTTTTATGGGAACCGTACCCAAGGCGTCATGTACTGCAGTCGCGTATCGTAATATTTTAGAAGATATTAGAGTTTTAAAATGCTGGGACAAGGTGACAGAAATCGAAGCGAAGTCAGGGCGAATTGCTAGTTATTTTAATAAGGTATTAAATGACATTATGCCTCTTGGGGATTAGATCATATCAGCCCACATAAGTCCCAGTGTTGGGCTCGGGACTTCGTCTCAATGGGTGGTAAATTGACCTATTATACTAATTTGGTAGGACATGTTGACATAGGGTTTTGTGTTGAGTTTTTCTTTCTTTCTATTAGAGACTAGATATTAGGAGAATCTAAATAGTAGATCAACTATAAACTCAAAATCCACTTTTTAATAATAAATAGCCAAAGAATTTGTTTTCCATATGATTATGGAGTAAGAATTCAATTCACCACATGGTCAGACGCGTTGGTATAGGGTTTTCCTTCTTTTGCATAGATATTATATGCATACCAGCTAACCCAACAGACGTTGTTCTGTTTAAATAAAATCCTTTAAATCGACAGCAGCGCCACCTACCGGCTCCAATTGTGAATCTAAACCATCCTTGAACCCACTTGCATAGCGATGAGACGAATTGCTTTTTTTTTTCAATTCGAATCAATCGAAATAAAATTACTAATGATTCGAATCGCAATTCGAATGGATTCGAATCGTCACATTCGTCGCGTCAGTATTATAGTCAAATTCGTACTCGTATGTCGATTCATCCCCCTGTGAAGCCGAATTGGCGAGTTATAATTCGTTTACATTATTATTCGAGTGAGTCGAGATTTCGAGATACAGCAGTGTGCTCGGTATTTGGTTACGGAAAGGGGACTTATAGGTATATTGACTTTTAAACACGTAGATAATGACAATACTTTTTTTATTATTACTATTAAAATCATCATACCATAATAACAAAAAGTAATAATAAAATCATAATTAATAGCTATTATTATTAATTACGTAAACGAGCAGTCAACAAAAGCAAGAAAACATTAAATCGCGCGAGGGACGAATTGTAAATGTAATAGGTATCTACCTCAAACGAATCGAATTGCATCCAACCAACTTGTGATTCTTAGAACATTTCGTGTATTTTCGTATTTTCTCGCTCGTACAATTCATTCATACGATTCTTCGACTCCGTATTAGAGAGCGAATCAACGAATGTCCTATCAAACCGAGTTGACTGATAGCCGCGCCGCCGCGGCCGCCCGCGTTACGAGTATCTATCTGCCTACGAGTGCGACACGAGTTAACGAATTGATTCGGTTTCGGTCAACAGCGTTTCGAATGAACGAATCAATAGTCTTATTCGAATTATTCGAATTAAATGATTCGAATTACGCAACGCTACTTGAACACACGAAATTTCAGCAAAATCAGTCCAACCGTTTAGGAGGAGTTCACTGACACGTACACAAGTAAATATAAAGACTAGCTGACCCAACAGACGTTGTTCTGTTCAAATAAAATAGAAGGCGTTCTCCTTGAAATCGACAGTGGCACCACCTACCGAGTCCTATTGTGAATCTAAACCATTCTCGAATCCCCTTGAATATGCACAAAAAATTTCATCAACATCGGTCCAATCGTTTAGGAGGAGTTCAGTGACATACACACATACACAAGTAAAATAAAGGCAGCGCCACCTACCAGGTCCAATTGTGAATCTAAACCATCCTCGAATCCCCTTGAACATGCACAAAAAATTTCATCAACATTGGTCCAGCCGTTTAGGAGGAGTTCAGTGACATACACACATACACTAGAAATTTATATATCCTATCCTACTTCCTACTAGTCCTACTATCCTATCCTACTAATATAAACGCGAAAATTTGTGAAGATGTGATGTTTGTTGCTCTTTCACGCAAAAAGTACTGAATTTGATGAAACTTCACAATAATATAGCGTACATATCACAATAACTATAATATAATAATAGGCTATAATTTATCGCGATATTCCCACGGGAAGAGGAACTGCGGGTGAAACCGCAGGGCGCTGTTAGTAAGATATAAAGATTATTATCCCTTAGTCGTCTCTTGCGAGATACAAAACCAAGAGAAGGGGGGCAGGTGTATTCTTAATCCGTCACCAAACGAAATACATTTATATGCACAGCTTTTTAAAATAAAACTACTAGATAATATTCTATAAAGACTATGATTTATTCTATTTCCGGTTGGTGACGGAGTGAGAGTACAATTCGTCACCCCCTCGTGCCCGTGGGTATCGTAAAAGCAGAGTAAGAGATACAAACATCTATGCATCTATAAAACCCTGTACCGGCCCGTCTGACCAGCGTGGTTATAGTACGTCAGTTTACGTTCTATGCGGAGGAGGCTCGACCCCAGTAGTGGGACGTATATGAGCTGTGATGACGATAGACTATTCCATAAACTACAGATGTAGAGTCCTGTAGTAGAGGTTTAAGTATTATAACTACTCGACCCGTGCGGTATTCTGCTGTACTCACTAAAGAACTTCTTAGATCATTTAAATTCTCAAAAGCGGTACATTTTTAAACTGTGAGCCCATATTTCGTCATTAGCCGGTAAGCTAAGTTTTAAATGGTGATGCATGGAAGGTAAATCATGGAATTCGATAGAGATAATGAAAATGTTGTGGACCGACAGACAAACAAGCTAGAGAAGTAGTATACGTATATGATTATATTATAGATAAGAGATTTTACGATCATATGATGAAATACGGGCTAGTGATATTTGTTGTTTTTTAATTTCGATCACAGTTTTAATTTACAAAATAACAAATTAACCGTAATGAATCTCTTCAAAAGATGTGGAACGCTTCACGATTTTGCGTGTCATCCTTGCGCAGGGGCCATGCTAATCTTCTCTGTATCGTTCCAATTTTAGTATATGTACTGCCGAAGCAAGTACAAACGAGTTTTGAAAATTATTATATATATTTTTAAAAATTAATAAAAATCTCATAACGCGATCTAGACTACAGTACAGTATGCTTACCAAAGGATTAATTTTATTACAGCGCCATCTAGTTATTGAATTTATAAAAAAAAAATTAAATATTTGAACTTAAAAATCAGAATCAAATTGTGAAATATTCATTGTGCCACTTAACAGTAGCAAGTAATCTCTTGCTAATTTGTGGTCCGAGAGCGATGTACGGATGTACATTCAATATTTTCATGTACTAGTGTAATATTATTTGTTTTGTAAAGGAATGGGCTCCTTTAGTATTATTTTTATTCCAAACCTTTCGGATCATTATGTATCCAATATGAATATAAATCCTGTGTGGCGGCGGAATAAGAACACAATTGTCGCTAGCCCTTTGCCTGGGAGTCGTAAGAATCGGCTGAGGTTCGACTAGGAGAGTGAGCAGCAGCTCTCTCTTGGGAAATGTAAAACATCTTACAGCGAGGGCCAACCCGCTTGCCAAGCGTGGCGATTACGGCATTATCCCCTCATATGACGGACGAACATGAAATGGCTCCCTGTCATGGCAGCTCCGCTATCCTACGGGCGCATTTTGTTGTTGGGCGTCGTTGGATACAGACGGCACAGGACCGCACTTTGTAGCGAAACATGAGGGAAACCTACGTCTACTAATAGACGATGATAGGCTGAATAGTGATAATGAAATAAAATATATAGATTTAATAAAAAAAACCGCGTGGTGACGATATAAGAATACAATTCACCACTCCCTATCTTGCCCGTGGATGTCGTAAAAGACGACTAAGGGACATAATACGCATTTAACATCTATGCAAGAGAAGGAAAACTCGAAATAAAGCTCTATACCATCCTGTCTGACCCGTATGGTATACTACACTCCTATTGTGGAGCAGGCTCGAGCCTAACAGTGGGACGTATTTATATGTGAGCTGAGATGATAATAAAATAAAAAAAAAAAAAAACATTATAAAATATATTTTTTATTATAAAAAAAACATTAAAGACAACACATCTTAAAGAAATTATAAATAGTTCTTCTCACAATTAGAATATATTGTATTATTTATTACAATTTTCTTAAGAGATATGGCGGCTTTTTAGTCAAATTCTGGTTATATTATTCATTCTCTTTGGCCCTTGCTTGTTTCATCTTAAGTCGCCGTTGACTTCTCTTCTTTGCTAACGGCAGACTACCTACCAGCTTTCCAGACTTCTGTAGTGCAATTAGTTTAGCCGATTTGCTCTGAAAAAATAAATAAATTGATATCTTCCTTTTTTAAAGGCAGTTGCATAAGTTTTTTTAAATACTACACCTTGCACTAAGAAAATAATTCTTGTGTTGCGTAAACATATAATTAGCGGACAAAATTACATCTACACTCAGAACTACAATTTCTGGATGCACCTGCGTGGGATTGGAAACCCAATGTTGTGGGTTCCAATCACCGCAGATTGGTATCTTAACCACTACTCGGCTGTGTAGTCAAAGAATAAGTATATTTTCTGTGTGGTGAAAGAGTAAGAATACAATTAACCATCCCTTCTTTCTTGCCCGTGGGTGTCGTAAAAGACAACTAAGGGATATAGTATAGTGGTTAACTCGCGCATCGTCGATTAGCGCGCCACACTCATGACATCCTGGGGCCTCTTCTCTTTTAATTTTGTGCAGGTACTTACCGAAGACCCCATGTCCGATAAGCACCTGCACCATCCTAAATGTAAGGCTGCCGTGCCTTCTCCTGAGCCAGAGGTGGAGATGCGGCGCGACGAGCTGGGCAAAGTGTGGCCCGAAATTCCACTTTGTTATTATACCAAGCTGGTCAGACAGGTTGGTTTAGGATTTCATTTCGAGTTTTCCCTCTCTTAGGAAAACTCGAAAATATGCATATTATATCCTTAATCTTCTTTTACTATATATACTACATACTATTTCTTCCATGTAACAGAGTAAGAATACAATTAACCATTCCATCTTTTGCCCGTGGGTGACGTAAAAGACGACTAAGAGATATAATTTCCATAAAACACCCAAGCAAAATAAGGAAAACTCGCCAAAACCTTATGCCAATACATCTGACCAGTGTGGCATAGTAGGTCAATTTCCCTCCCATTGTGGAGGAGGTCCAAGCTCAATAGCAGAACATACCTATATGGGCTGAGATGATGAGCTACATCCATGGCTAATATAGAGGGTATTGTATTCTTACTCCGTCAGCATATGGATGGTATAATACAAAATATTTACCTTAGCATCAGCTTTAGTAACTTTGCCATTTTTCTGTGTAGTATACAAGACATTTATTCTTTTGCTGCCAAGCATTGAATGGTGTTTTGATAATGCGAACTAAAAACAAGTATGATATTAGGAAAAAATATTTGCGTATTAAAAACAACATACGTCCATCCATCCATCAGCTTATAGACGTCCACTGCTGGGCATAGGCCTTCCCACGAGAATGTCACTCGGAACGCTCCTGTGCCAAATGCATCCAACGGTTCCCTGCAACTTCAATTCTTACTAATATTATAAATGCAAAAGGAATTTTGTTTATTTGTTACGCTTTCACGCTTAAACCACCGGACCAATTTCAAAAATTCTTTCACCAATGGAAAGCTATAATATCAGGGAGTAACATAGGCTATATTTTGTCCCGGTATTACCACGTTAACGGGAACTACGCGGGTAAATCAACTGAAAGCGAAGAGAGGGCGGGTTGCTAGTATGTATATATGTACGTCAGTCCACCTAGTAAGAGGTCTTCCTATGCTTCAGTACTTTTCCCCCAACGGTTGTTGGTTCGATGAGCGATGTGACCTGCTCATTGCCATTTCAAAGTGCTAATTCTGCAGGCTGTGTCGGTAAAAAAAAACATATAATCGAACGACGAATCCACAACTGCTGATGAAGAAAGGTTCTCGAATGAGGACCACGTATCGGACAACACAGCGTTAAGGACACGGTATCAATACAGTACTCATGAATCTATCTATATACACTCATTTGCAAAAAAAACGGGCACCTAAGCAATGAACCATTTCAAATGTTAATATTTCTTTGTTTGATAATTATAGGTAGTTTTATCCACACAATTTGCTAAATTAATAAGAAAATAATCGTTTTCATCAGTATTTCATAAAATTTAGATACAATTTATGGGAAATAATGCTAAACCTCGCTAGTAGTGTATATTCGCTAGTAGTGCATATGCTCATGAAGTAAAAATAAAAAAGTTTTTTTGTTTGTTTTTCTTTAATAAAGTAAAAGCAGATATATGTTTAGTATCGAGTGTGACCCCCTCTAGCTAAAATCACAGCTTGAATTCGTCTGGGCATGCTAGCGAGTATATCCCGGATACTTGCTTGCGGAATACGTTCCCACTCCGCAGTAATCACATTCGTCAGCTCTCTGATGGTCTGCGGAGCCGGGTGTACTGATCTCACACGCCGTTTCAGAACGTCCCAGACATGCTCTATGGGATTGAGGTCGGGACTTCGAGCTGGCCAATCCAAACGACGAATGCCGACCTCTTGCACATACGCATTAACATCGCGGGATCGGTGGGCGCGAGCATTGTCGTCCATAAAAATCGAGTCTTCACCTAGAGCGGCCAATGCGGGTTGTGCATGAGAAATTAGAACTTCCGTTATGTATCGATGCCCAGTCAGTGAGCCGTTTTCAATGAAGACTAACTCTGTACGATCCATTGAATTTATTCCTGCCCAAAACATAACAGAGCCCCCACCATAAGGTGTGATTTCTTCGAAACATGCCTCTGCAAAGCGTTCTCCTTGTCTTCTTAGCACTCGCCGACGTCGATCTTCACCGAACAGAGATATCCTGGCTTCATCAGAGAACAAAACCCTATTCCAATCGTCTTGAGTCCATGATTCACAATTTCTAGCGAACCTAAGCCTGTGAACTCTGTGCTCACGGAGTAATTTGGGGCCGCGGGCCGGGCGGTGACTGCGTATATTGGCAGCGAGAAGCCTCCTCCTGACCGTCCATAGACTAATATGCACATTTCTTACTTCTTGGAGGTTGTTCTTAAGATCCACATACAAAGATTTGCGATTTCTCAATGCGCGACTCACAAGAAAACGATCATCCCGTGGTTGGGTACATGGTTTTCTTCCAGAACCAGGCCTTCTCTCGACGGAACCAGTCTCCTGATATCGCTGCCAGGTCCTTTGGACTGTCGAGCGACTAACATTTAGCCTCCTAGCCACGAAACATTGGCTGCAACCCTCTTCAAGCAGCGCGATAATTTTGGTAGCTTTTACCACTTTATCTACCATTTTTGATACAGCCAAACAGCATTAAATAAAGCTTTGACAGTCAAGGATATGAAATTAATCGATAAAAATTGAATAAAAGTTATGAAAGTCGATGTTAACTTCTGGAACTTCGCGCCAAAAATGTAGGATAAAAAGGGGTTTTCTGTAAAAATGAACATCAAATGAAAAATTGAATTTAGAACGTACTTTTTTAAATACCACAGCATTTTTAAAACCGGCCAGTAACGTGTACAAACGATTGAAACCTTTTTGGTATTGTATCTTTTTAAATATGAATGAAAATCAAAACCGCCCGTTTTTTTTGCAAATGAGTTTATATAAAAGAGAAAGTGTCTGGGTATGTTCCATATAGGCTCCGAAACGGCTGGACCGATTTCAATGAAACTTTCAGGGAATCTCCAGATTGACCTGGCGAGTAATCCTGTAAAGTTTGGTGACGATCGGAGCACTCCTTTTTTTGAACTGTCAAATACAGCCTTTATTTACTATGATTGTGAGAGTTAAATTAAATATTTAATGATGTAAGTTTATTGTTTAAATAAAATAAAGCAAAATCTAGCCCGGCGAAGTGGGCTGGGTACGCTAGTAGTATCGAAAGAAAAGTATCAACAGTGTGTATCGAGTCCCGTGTACTTTCATAGAATCTATGCCATGATGAGCTTTTTTATTTCTAAGAATAGAACGTGAATAGATGAAAATATTTCGAGCTACGTTTTGGAACGTTCATTATGTTTGAACTAGATGGCGTTACCATAAATATGAGCCGTAAAGTCAATTTTAAAATAGATAATTTCTACAATTTATTCAATACGATACTTGCCAAAAAGTACTAGTATTGAGTAAAAGTATCGGTATCGAAAAAAAGTACTCGCTACCTAAAAGTATGGATAGTTTTTTTCGTGTCCTTACACAGCGTAAGACGTCAACTAGGTGGACAGACGACCGCGTTGCTGAGTATCGTTGGATGCAGGCGGCATAGGACCGCATTTTGTGGCGAAACATGAGGGAAGGCCTACGTCCAGCTTTGGACGGCGATAGGCTGAATGATGTAAAAAACATATGTGCGCACATGGCATATTCGTTAAGATATTGAAGTACACATAACATCTGTGCAAGAGAAGGAAAACTCGAAATGAAACCCTATACTGACATGTCTGACAAGAATGGTATAGTAGAAATTTCAATTTCAAATTCCCTCCCATTGTGGAGGAGGCCGAGCCCAACAGTGGGACGTATGTGGGCTGCGATGATGATGAATGTCTGCCAAAACACAAAGCTGTAAAATTGATTACCTCATAACTGGCCTCATTGCTTAATTCCATAAATGCAATTGCACTCTTGTTGCCTTCTTTAACATCTGGTATTCTTATATCTTTGATATGCTCATTCATTACTGAGAAATGATTTAAAATCTGTAAAAAAAAATTGTTTTTCAAAATTATTCTGAAGTTTAATTTATAATAGTCCTCATCTACAATAGGAGGGAAATTGACTCACTAATACGTGCTGGTCAAACATTTTATTATAGAGTTCATTTCGAGTTTGCCATCTCTTCCATAAGGAGGTGGTGAAGTTATTAGTCCATGACCACACAGAAGATATATGTGTATATATGTATATACAGGGTGTATCAGGTTATGGGGCAACTGGTCAAAAGGGAGCTAGGCAATGGTGGTAGGAAGCCATGAAAAAAATTTGAACGAAAAATATCGATTCGTTAAGGAATTAGAGACATGTAAAGTTTTCAATTTTGTCATCGCTTTTCGTGTAAATCCGATTGAAATGTATAAAGTCAATGATACTTAATACGCAACATATTCATACTTTGTTAAACGTTCATTAGAAATTGAATAAATCAATGATTACGTTTGCATAAGCAAGACAAATTTCGCTTTAAAACGGCTGATCGGCCGATGACCGTTGACGGCTTGCCGTTGTTACCTACGCTCATTGAAGCGTTTGCGCAATTCTAGGTATGAGTGAATGAAATTATACTGTCGAAGCTATACATGCCTACATGTATTCTGTCTGTACACGCCTACATAATACGTAACATTTAAGGCATAGACTTGTAGGACGGCGTGTGGAGCTTAGCCACCCTACACTTGTGTTGTAGTCGGCGCAGGTAGATGTGAAGAGATGGCGAAGGAGAACGAAGAGAGTTATTTCTAAGACTGACGATTTATTTACATTTCACAAATTATGTACAATAAATTGATAATAGAACTAGTGACGACCGTACAAGTGTGCGAGCTGATATCGTATGTCGACTGAATGAATAGACAATTTTTTTTTTTTTTTTTTGTGTGTACAGCTGTTGGCCGCAGATGGCCTTGACAGCTTGACGCGGACTATGGGTGAGCGCTGAGGGCTCTCAATCCGGAGAAAAGTATGCTAAGCGACATCGCCCAAGGGCTCCCCCTGTGGGGAACGGACCTCGGCTTGGGGCGTCGCTGGAGGCAAAGTGGGCGTGCCCACGTTTTTAGTAGTGACTTTTGCGCGGCGCGGTTTCGCACCTCGACGGCGAGGGCGGAACCGCGGATATTTATTTGTTAAGGCCTCGCGGGCCGTGTAGGCTCTTTGTTGAGCGAGTGTGATATTGTCGTCCTCTTCGTCGAGGACGTGACGAGGACGTCGGATGGAACGAATGAATAGACAGCAAAAGGCGGTGTATATATACTAGCATTCAGTCTGCGTGTGGTCCGAATGTGCACGTGTTCCAACAGGTGCGCATTCGATGATATCACCGCAGGTGCGAATGCAGGTGTCAGGTGTGTCGCACATCTGTCAGCTGTGCACGCCAGCTGCCTCGCACCTGCGTCTTCTTGTATGGGCCAATCTTCATTAGCGAAGCGGATTGCTTCGCATTGTTGGGTTGCGGTCCAAGTTATCTTAGTGGCGGATAGTCGCCACAGACTCTTAGACACACATTTTTTGAAATCACTATAACTATTATGTTATATTGTTTTTTGTGGAATATACATTATAATTACGATCTATGACCGTTAAACTACAACATACTCGAACAGTTGTCCCATAACCAGATATATCCTGTATATACTAGCAACCCGCCCTCGCTTCGCTTCGGTTTTAGTAGTTTTACCCGCGTAGTTCCCGTTCCCGTGGGAATACCCGGGATAAAATATAGCCTAGTTTACGCGCTGATATTATAGCTTTCCATTGGTGAAAGAATTTTTGAAATCGGTCCAGCCGTTTTGAAGATTATCCGGCACAAACAGACACAGACAAAAATTTTTTAATCTGTATTTTAGGCATAGGTGACGTGCAAATAACCGTGTGAGGAGGAAAAAAGGCTATTATTTTGACATTACAAACAGACACTCCAATTTTATTTATTGGTATAGATATATATACAGTAATATCCATTTAAGACGATTTCGCAGGGACCCGACCAAAAACACGTCTTAGGCGGGAAAGGGAAAAACCTGCCATTATTATTTACGTATTGAATTTAGAATTTTAAATTACCTAAAATAAAATGTTATTGTTATTACGTTATTTAAAGTAATCACTTATTTTGGTTTGACAAAAAGATTTTGAGGCATTAGCAATTACAACATTTTCAACGTAATTTAATTTTCGCAGTGCGTCTTCGCTTTCATTCAAAGAAGTTACATAGCGTCTTAAATCATTAATTGCTGATAATGCCTGGGCGTGTGACAAAATCGGAGTTGACTCATCTTCTTCTTGGTCATTATCACCTAGGGTCGCTCGACAGTCGTTTAGTGTTGCGTAATTCGAATTATTTAATTCGAATAACTCGAATAAGACTATTGACTCGTTCATTCGAATCGCCGTTGACCGAAACCGAATCAATTCGTTAACTCGTGTCGTACTTAGGCAGGTAGGTACTCGTAGCGCGGGCGGCCGCGGCGGCGATCAGTTGACTCGGTTTGATGGACATTCGTTGATTCGTTTAACGTTTTCTATTCGTTGATTCGTTTTCTGTCCCTCGCGCGATTTAATGTTTTCTTGCTTTTGCTGACTGCTCGTTTACGTAATTAAGAATAATAGTTATTAATTATGAGTATACCTGAGACGTATAAAAACGTATTTTTTTTTTTAAGTTGATTTATCGGGTAATTACTAATTAGAATCAGACTTTATTTAAAAAAAAGTATTTTGTTGTATATGATTTTATTATTAATTTTTGTTATTTAGTATGCTGATTTTAATCATAATAATAAGAGAGTATTGTCATTACCTACGTGTTTAAAATCAATATACCTATAAGTCCCCTTTCCGTAACCAAATACCGAGCACATTGCTGTAACTCAAAATCTCGACTCATTCGTAATGCAAACCGATTCGCAAAAAAAATCTCGCACGAATAATAATGTAAACGAATTATAACTCGCCAACTCGGCTTCACAGGCTTGACATACGAGTACGAATTTGACTATAATGCTGACGTGACGAGTGTGACGATTCGAACCAATTCGAATTGCGATTCGAATCAATAGTAATTTTAATTCGATTGATTCGAATTGAAAAAAAAGCAATTCGTTTCATCGCTACAGTCGTCACTTCGTCAGTCGCTTGCCGCTGCCTCAAGGGGTAATATGTATATTTGAGTGGCACGTGTTGGCGTATTAAATGGAATGACGTATCGTATTAAGCGTTAAGAAATGTATGAAAACATGTCTCAAGTTGCTGGGACTGACGCAAAATGGCGTATTATGTGAGAAATCGTATTAAACAGGTTATACTGTATATATATCTATGCAAATAAATGAAATTGCAGTGTTTGTTTGTAATGTCAAAATAATGGACTATTTTTATGCTGATACGGTTATTTGCACAACACCTATGCCTAAAAACTGGTTTAAAAATTTTTTGTCTGTCTGTTTTGGGTAATCTTCAAAACTGCTGGATGGATTTTGATATTTAACTACCAGGTAGCTGTCTATATAAGGCTTAGGCTATATCTTATCCCGGTATTCCGGGAACGGGAACTCAGAGAAGAGAAACTCGACACAAAACCTTCTATTGTGAAGTAGGCTTAAGCCCAACAGTGGGACATATATGAGTCGAAATGACAACGTACCTTTTCATTGTCAATGTCAAGCGGCAAATTGCCTACAAATACAACATATCTTTTAGGGCCTTTTATTTTCTTTACTTGCTGTCCATTTTTTTCTTTTACCGTTCCGTCTGTGGTAGGATTTGGTTTATCCCCATCACCCTTGACAATCTTTTGTCTTTTATTTTTCTGTGGTGATGTATTTGGTGAATCTTTTTGTGGTGGTGGTGATTCATCATTTATCTTTTCACCGTTAAGGCAGGTTTTTAGTAGATTGTATAGTATCCGGATGCGTCTTAGTTGCGAGTCTGTCAGATCAGTTGAAGTATTTAGGATATCTTGGATTTTGCCATGGACTATCTCTGGTACTATTAAGTTAGATGTGCCTTTGAGAGAATCTTTTACTGCTTGACGAATTCTACCTAAAAAGGAATGAGAAAAGAATTAATATATTATTTTTTCATAAAGATAAACATGACTGCCATGTGGTGATGGAATCATCACATTCTTGAATACATATACAGACTGTGAAATACCTAAAACACTAGTAAAAAAAAATAAAATGAAATTAGCTTCTATTTGAAATATGAATGTGATCTTAGGAGTGGTAGGACCACACTGTCGACAGTTATCTGTCTACAGCCGCAGGCCGGTCCGTCCGGGGCAGTACCATGCTCTCGCAGAAAATCGACGTCTGAGTAGTAGCAATTTGTTACTGCGCTTCGTTCGGTGAGCGAGAGAGCCGGAAGCCCAACTTTCTGAGGGTGGTTGCGTGTGGAGGGTTTTGGTGGTGTCCTTGGTATCACCGAGCCTCAATGCACGCATTCACACTCCCTTCGCTTTCTTCGCCATAGGCAACGGCCTTGTAAAGGTCCATGAGCGGCAGCAACACTTACCATCAGGTGTACTGTTTGCTCGTTTGCAATAACAATCTTGATATGATCCATAAATCACAAAGGATAAGGACCTGCATATATATATATAATTATATACCATTAGCTACTATAATCATTGACTAGTGCTTAATAAAGTATATTTGTCAAATTATATTTCCTGGATCAATTTTCACACATTACACATCATTTCCATAAAGTATTCAGGCGACGTTATTCCTTTTACATAAAAAAAAACTACGAACCTTTCTGATTATTTGAAAAAGGCACTTTCAAAAATTTTTGAATTAGCTCTTCATTTTTCAATATTGGATACTTTTCATTTATATCTATTACATTCGACTCTTTAGAGCGTTTTTTTTTATTCTTAGACTTTACTGCAGTTGCCGGTTGAGGTTTTGCTACAGTTTCCACAGCAGGCGATGTAGTTTTTTCAGTTTCTGATAAGCTTAATTTCGGTTTTGCTTTCTTTACACGTTTCTTCGGCGCTGGTGCAGTAGGTTTCAATATACTGTCCATTCTGTGGAAAATTGGACTATAATAAAATACTGATATAAAATAATGATAACCTCAAAATGTTCACATTGTTTACATTAGAGGTTATAATAATAAATACATCTTATTGTAATTCCATGACTTAGTGAATAGATTTAATTAATTAATAATGAAATATAGATATACAATAAACAAACTATATAGAATAGGTATAAAATACTAAGTTCGTCGCTTGTTTTGAGGTTTGCACTCAATCTGTACGTAGTATGACTAATTATCTTACTTTAGAATGTAGTAACGTCAATGTTTAATAATTTATATATTATTTAATGCATTATTATTACACAGTCAATTTAACATTAAACCCTAATTACAACAATTTTCTGAAGCAATATTTTTAAAATTACTTACTTTGACATTTTCATTTTTTTTATTCTGTCTGCAGTAGAAGTGGGGTGGCGATCTGAGATCGATTAATCGAAGAATCGATTTTTTCAGGCCTAAAAGATCGATTTTTTAAATCGATATGTCGTACTGAATCGATTCAGTGAATCGATCTTTCACCCTTAAAAATCAACATTCGATTTTTTTTCGAGACTAAGATAAATAACACTTTCAGATGTCCTATAAAAAAAACCTCATCACAATCCTACTAGGAGAAAGGTACCCCATACTTTAAAAGCGATTCTTTGATACTAGTGTTCCGTTTTCAATCGATTCATGTCTATATTATTGTAAGACATTACTCTCTCCAGATATCCTAAAAAACAAGGTCATCACAATCCGGCCAGAAGAAATATCTCGTGTGGAATTAGAAGAAAATTCGAAAACAAGATCGATAGATCGATTAATCGGGGATCGATCCTTTAGACCTCGATTTTATTGTGAATCGATTCTTTGGACGACGATTCAAATCGATTCAAGAATCGATCTTTTTCAGAAAGATCGCCCATCCCTAAGTAGCAGAATGTCGATGAACATCGATGTTCGATGATCATGGATGTTGAAAGGAAAAACATCGATGTTTTAACATCGGAAAGGACAGACATCGAGGTTGCTATAGGTAAAATATCGCAAAATCAATATTAACGGAACTGATCATCGATGATAATTCAATATCGTAACATCGATGCTAACGGAATTGATCATCGATGATAATTCACGGTGACTACTAAGTCTAAGGCACCCTGCATATAAGATCCAACTTAGATTTCCTAAAAAAAAGCTCATCAAAATTTGTCCAGAGCATTTTATTTCTTTTTTTTTTTTTTCTTTTGCTTTTGGGCCACTCGGTTTGAGTATTTGCCAATAACACGTGTAGGAAGATATTATTTACTTCTTCATATTGTATAACTTATTAACAGTCATTGTCCGTCAGTAAGTCAAGTCGTTATCATTAATTAAGCGCTGAGAACCTAATTAGATGATTTGTCTGGGAATTTCGGTTGAATATGAAAATACATATAAACCACTCTTATATCACATTCACCACACTTCAGCACCTTAATTATATTATATTACATAAAACATCAGCAAAATTATACAATATAACACTATAAAACACTGAAAAAATGAATATAATACAAGAGCTCAACATGACATTTCCATATTCGCGCCGAAAAACCAATTTTATTTCTTCATCAAATATTGAAACGTAACATCGATGTTATAGACTCGATAATGACGTCGATGTTTTTTTAACATCGATGTATTTATGTGATGTTGTCTAACATCGATGTTCGGTTTTCGTTAAATATCGAACATCGATGTTGGGCTTTCGATTATGACATCGATGTTGGGCTTTCGATTATGACATCGATATTAATATCGATCATCCCCAGTCTGCACTTCTGCAGTTTGTCGTCTGTCTGTCCGACCTGGCAAACTAAACAGAGTCTAAGGTGCCAAATCTCTAACCTTTTTAAGTCGTAAAAATATTTTGGTAATGATTTGTCTTCAGCTTGTGTTCATTATGTAAAAGTAATTAATACAATCAATAATTCATTAAACTTATATTTATATGGTTCTGTTTACCTACGAATTTATTTTACAAATTAAAAAAAAAAAAAAAATACTTGTCAGATAAACTTGCTATTTTAAAAATATGAACGTAATAAAATAACGTTATAGTGTCCTTTGAAGTAATTATAATGATTACTCAAGGCGATATTAAAGGTCTAATAATGGACGAGGAACGACATACATAGGTACTAATAAACGTATCAAGAAAACTTCATAATATTTGGATTTTTTGGAATGATCATAATAAGTATCTGATTTCTAGGTAATATTTAATGTCTGATGATGGTAACGGAAGATACCTAACTATAGAAACTATTAGTTGCAACACGTTATTTCATTTTGTTTGGATTTTTTTTTATAAATACATACTATATCTTTTTAGATAAACAAGAATACAAGATGTAATTTGATCCAGACATTAATAAATATTTGTTACTTCTATGTAATAAATAAACTTCCCTCGACAACGTTTTATGAAATATAAATTGTATAAAAAATTCATCATCCTTGTCTCAGCTTACATAAGTCTCACTGTTGGGCTCAAGCCTCTTTCATACGGACATGAAATCGAATAGAAAGTGTCGATACTGTACTCATGAGTAGTATCGAGAAAAAACTACTCATAAAATTATCGATACATCAAAGTATCGAGTTTAATAGAGCTTATCAGATACGTTCATTGCGGGATTGTGATGAGCTCTCTTTTTTTAGGTAAATTCTAGGAGGAAATGATAACTTATAATATAATCAATTTCATACAAGCATGTTTTTTACATAAAGCATCAACATTTGCGGGCGTCTCGTGATGAACTTTTTGTTGAATTGAAAATCTGTCCGTGACGGAGTAAAAATACGATTCAACACTCCCTATCTTGCTCGTGGATGTCATAAAAGACGACTAAGGGAATACGCGTATAATATCAATGTAAGAGAAGAAATACTTGAAATAAAATCATATACCAACCTATCTGACTAGCATGATATAGTAAGGTCGATTTCCCTTCTATTGTGGAGGAGGCTCAAGCCCAACAGTGGGACGTATATGAGTTGAAATGATGAACGATTATGATGATTATCATTTGTGAACAGATGGAAATTCAAGTTAAAAATATTCAAAGTTATATCTACAATTTATTCGATACGATACCTATCAAAAGGTGATTGAGTAAATCAAATCAAATCATTTATTCTGCATAGGCCCCTTGAGGGCACTTAAATATTATCAAATTTATACATCGTTTGAATATAATATAATATTTACCACCGGATCGGAACGCGGCCACAAGCTGAGAAGATCCGATAAGAAACTCGGCGGGCTGTCATTTTTTTACCATCTTTTGAATACAATTATGTACGTAGGTATACAACGTATAGTCTTAGCTCCAGTGTGATGCCTTTCGAGATAGGATATAACTATTTTTTTTTTATTTAGTTCAAATAAAAAAGGAAAGGAAAACATGGTTGGACCAGATCCTACAAGCAGCATCCGATCACGAGTTAACTATTAGAGCAACCATCACTCCCCTCAACCACATTGAGGGAAGTGAGTGGCCCGCCCCATAGCCTTTTTAAACTTATTCATTAGCATATCTTGGATATCTCTAGGTAGTTTATTATAAAATCGTATATACATTGCCGCACGAAAGACCTACTAATTCTCTGAAGGCGAGTAGTATAGATAACAAGATTATCTTTATTCCTAGTGTTTGAATTATGAATATCACTGTATTTTTCAAATTTTCATTTTTTTTTGACATATATTAGGTTTTCGAATATGAACTGAGATGTGGCGACTATCCGCTACTAAGACAACTTGGACCGCAATCCAGCAATGCGGAGCAATCCGCTTCGCTAATGAGTATTGGGCCATACAACAAGACATCTGCGTTTTGCACCTGTGTTTTGCACGTGTTATCGGCGATAACCACACGCAGACTGATTTCTAGTATATATACCGCTTTTGGCTGCCTATTAATTGACGGGTTGAGAGTCCTCAGTGCTCACCCACCAGTCCGGGTAAAGTTGTCACAGCCATCTGAGGCTAGCAACTAAGTCACACACAAAAAAAAAAAAACAAAAAAAAGCCTATTCATTCATTCGATATTCGCTCGCACACCTCTACTGTCGTCACTAGTTTGTTATTAATTTATTGTATATAATTTAGAAACATGTAATTAAATTTTCAGTCTTATAAGTATAAACACTATTCATTCTTGTTCGCCTTCTTCTCACATCTTCCTGCGCCGAACTCAATACAATAGTAGGATGGCTAATCTCCACACGGCATCCTACAGAGACACAACAGTCAGAATGCTTATTTCTCTGAAAGTATCCAATACAAAGTATCGAATCCTCTCTCTAAAAGTATCCAATATAAAGTATCGAGTACAAAAGTATCGGTATCGAAAGGAAAAGTACTCGATACCAAAAAAGTATCAATCCTTTTTTCTTGTCTCTACGCCTCCACAATAGGAGGTAACTTATTATACCTATCGCGCTCGTCAGACGTATTGGCATAGGTTTACATGTTGAGTTTTCTTTTTTGTATGGATATTATCTGCATATTATATCCCTTAATCGTGTTTTACGACACCTACGGGCAAGAAAGGGGTGGTGAATTATATTCTTAGCCCGTACACGGCAATATTTAATATTACAATAATAATTCAATTTCTTTCAGATTTATCTCTATATAAACTTAACATTTTTTTTGTATTACAAATTATAGAATTGAAATAGAAATACATTAAAAAGTTAGTTGTTATTTATTTATTTTTTTAATTAAAACTTTTTATTTATTTTTTTCTTTGTGCTGTGTGGTAGCGGCTTCGAATACTACCAACCCTTGCTCTGTTCGTGGGTGTCGTAAAAGACGACTAAGAGCCCTAGATTGACCCGGACCAACTCCATCTGGTACCATTTGGGTCAACGATTACATTCCCAAGGAGGGTTGACGTCAGGCAGGCGGCCGGTCATAAAAGTCATTGTCGAAACTTTTTGCAATATGTCAAAACAGATGACATATTGCTTCGACCCCAAGTAATTGGGATAAGAGCAAGATGATGATGATTTATTTTTTCTTTTTCTTTATTATTATCATCATCCCCCAGTTTCACGGCTATCTTCCACATTGTTAAAAAGAGAAGACACCCGGTCCTTTGAAAGGCTTACATGGGGATATGGATCCAACACGCAGAGGCCTTTGGAGAAATTTAATGTAAAATGGGGTGGGACGTCTACCGATGACACTCTACGTCTGTACATAACACACGTGGACTGCCAACGGTAGGTGTAAAACTATTGTTGATGATGGTATCTAATATATGATTATGGGGTTGGAGGTTCGATGGACTGGTCTAACTTAATGCTATTGATTTAAAAACTGTCATCTGCCATCAATACCTTTATCGTCTTGAACTTTGGCAGACGGTGACTCGCCAACTCACTGAATGGGCCCCCCCCAAACGGTCGCCACAGACACGCAGGCCATACGGGCAACAGGGGGGCAACATTGGTGCAAGTGGCTTGGGGTGTCGAGCGGTGCGGTGCCGGTTTCACCATCGCAGTGGTTTCCCCGTAGTTATGCCCTTGAAAATGACACTTCCACCCCCGAGCATATAGCTCTGGCGACCCCTCTCGGACCAGCCGTTTAAGGAAGGCCAGAGTTGAGAATCCTGCGGGCACTCTTCGGTTTCCACTCCAGCCAGCCAATAAAGGCCAGCTGGATATGAGGCCCTGGCCGACACTCTGGGGCACTCAGGACCGCAGTGTCGCCACTCACATTCAGCACGCCACAAGCTGCCCTGCCGTTTATTGGCTTTCCTATAAATCTTGTGATACATTTTTTCTTTTATATCAAAAGAACTTAGAGAGCCATATAATGTTCCTCCGAGGTTTGCGTTAGTCTCATGGTGAGATAACGACTGGCCCAGAGGGTTATTATCATCATTATTATGCAGTCTTCTGCTGTCCACTGCTGGACATAGGCATCCTTCATGTTTCGCCACAAAGCCCGGTCCTGTGCTACCTGTAATCAACGACCCCCAGCAGCTTTCATTAGTTCACTGGCCCTTCTAGGGAGCTCGTCCTACACGTGTCGTACGATACGTGGTTACCATTCGACCTTACTTCTCCGCAGTAATCCGTTTGTTGAGCGATATGGCCTGGTTATTTCCACTTCAGAAGTCATGAAGCATTGTAATGACCCTCAAAAACAATGTGTAGACGTGGGCTCAAAAGTGAGATGGGTCTGTAGTTCTTTAGAACTAGTTTGTCACTAGTTCTGAAGAACAGCACCACCAAATTTCTGGTCTATGATCCTGAAACGTCGAGAACAATGGAATTAAGTAGTTTCTGAAGGGCTTTTAAGACTGGCTTTTCGCCTGTTTTCAGTAGCTCTGCTGTAATTATGACCTTTCTACGTGCCTTATTATTTTTTAGTTGTTTGAAAGCCATTCTGATCTCGTGTGGGCTGAGATCCGGGATTTCTTTGGTATAGCTGAGTTAACTTGGATCTAGGGTTTTGAATTAAGCCGATAACAGGATTTTGGAATGATTTGTGTATCTTAACTTTTTATTAAGGTCAGAGAAAAAAACAGTGTAATCCCTTCCCGCTTGTACCATCCTATGGAGCAGTCAGTACAGTTAAAAAATAAATAATCTGCGTAATTTATTTTATTATCATCATCACAGCTCATATACGTCCCACTACTAGGCTGGAGCCTCCGTCCCATTGGGCCCTCCCTTTAACTTAATATACTATGTAGTTAGTTAGACGAGTTGGTAGGCTCTTGCATAGATGTTATTTGCAATAATCTCATAATCGTCTTTTACGACACCCAGGAGCAAGAAAGGCGTTGGTGAATTGTATTCTTACTCCGTTACCACACGGAGTGTATATATTTTTTGAAATGTGGCAAATAGAACATATGAAACAATCTCTACGCTTTTTCTCGTGAGTCTATCGTAAAAATTAATTAGCATATTATACGGAGTAGGGACATTTATCTACGTATTAGCTCTAGTGAGATACCCTTCGACCTACAATATAATATAATTCACACATATACTACCAAAGATTATGGCTGAATTAGATACCAAAAGCGGTACCTTATCAGGAGTTAATTACTGGAGCAGCCATCACTGCCCTCCACATTTGAGGGAAAAGATAGACTCGCTCCACGCAGCTACCGCAAGCAGTCCTTTTTCTTGAGCATAACCTTTTCTTGAGTATAAATGAGCATGTGATATAAGCGCAAACCAAAGTACAAATAACAAAAAATCGATATACTCTGATTTACAGTTAAAATTATTACAAAAAAAAATGTAACTATAACTAACAGTTACAATTACGAGGAAACTGCTGAAAAAGGAACAGCTAATAACCAGTATTATTATCTAGATGATCCGAGAATTTATAATAACCTTTTTTACAAAGTTTATACAAATTTCGTTTTTAAATTATTCACTGGCAGGTCTCAGATGTTTTTAGGTAGTTTATTGTAGCAATATATCTAGCCATGAGTGATCTGCAAAAAAATTGAAGACGATTAGTATATACTGATGAGGAGACGTGAGGAATGAAGAGAAATTGTTTTATTATTATACTTTATAATTTTATTTTATAAAACAATCATTTTCATAAGAAAAACATATGCTTTACCCGCCATATTTTTTATGTAATTATTGCTCGTGGTTATCGTAAAAGACGACTAAACAATATAATGTGCATATAAAATTTATCAAAGAGTAGGAAAAGTCGAAATAAAACTCTATACGAACCCGTCTGACCAGCGCGTAAGTCAATTTTTCCTCGTGGAGGATGCTCGAGCCTAGGACGAGCCATTAGGACGTATATGAGCTGAGATGATCGTAATAATGAATCTAAACTATAATTTATTCAAAAAAATTACATTCCTAAGAAATTAGCAATAATGTGCTAACAAAATATCAGAAATTTGCTTACAATTTTAGTGCGCAGGTGACCGAGCCTTAGTTCGATATTTTCTTTTAGGAAATTATGTTCATTTCGAAAAAAAAAAATATATATATATATTAGCAGACCCGACCACGCGTTGCTGTGGCTAATGTTTTTGTTATATTACATTTTATTAAACTATTTAAGTGGAAATGTAAGAAAACGTCTGTCATGGAGGCATTCATATTTTTTACAAATGGTATCTATGTAAAAAAGCAAGTTAATTTCGTATATGACAAGTTTGTAGGTTTGACATAGCAACGCCATCTATTAATTAATTACTCAATCCAGTCAACAGATAACGCCATCTGTTAAAATCGTTTGGAGTTAACAGATAATTGTGAATGTCAATTAATAGACAAATAATTTGCAATAAAATAATATTGCGACTATAAATTAAGATGTAAGCTATCCTATCTTTCAAGTTGGATCAATCTGCACATGGTGTGCAAATTTGATTAAAATAGGCTAAGTAGTTTAGGAGACCATCGCGGACAAACAACATGACACGTAATTTATATATATTAAGATATATATAAATAAATAGTATCAGTGAAACTCAATGCACGCATTCACACTCCCTTCACTTTCTTCACGGTAGGCAGCGGCCTGCAGCTTAGCAAATTTAAATTCAAATTCAAATCATTTATTATGCATAGACCCCGAGAGGGCACTTACATATTGTCAATTTTACAAAATAAAATTAAATTATCCAATAAAAATAAACTACCACCGGATCGGAACGCGACCGCTACTGAGAAGATCCGGCAAGAAACTCAGCAGGCTTGTCTATTATTTTAATTTTTTTTTTCTTCTTACTAGATATAAATTTGTGTACATGTTTTGTAAGACCTAGCCCCAGTGTGATACCCTAGCAAATGAGCAGCAGTATTATCATCAAATGTGTTCATTTGCCACTAACGACAATAAAAAAAACGTAAAAATGGAGTACTATACATATAATTATCTACAAAAAGTTCATGTCGGTATGTCTAATAAATGAGTGCAAATAATACAGAAATTATCTGTTGTGTTAATGTAATGTTCAAATTAATTATTTAAAACACGAATGCTTTGAAAAATATGTTGATATACGTATTATGATTGCTAATACTTATGCAATTATTATTTTTTTTATAATATTATTTCAATATGTAGCTGTAACGTCCACTTTAAATCATTCATATTTTCTATTTTTTTTAAAGACACTGTGCGCTAAGGAAATTATTTTTGTATTGCGGGGGACTTTATAAACAAATTATGTATATCCAGACTCAGAACAACAATTTGTGGATCGCACAAAGTATTGGCCTGTATGGGATTCGAACCCATGACATTTGCACTGTAGTTCGGTATCTTTACTACTACGCCATCTGTGCAGTCATTGGATCTTTCGTTTAGAAATTACAATAAGCTAACACCCGTCGCACATGCCCGTCTCTCACGTGTAGACGCAGGCACGTATACGCCACGTTATACGCCTTAGGTTTTAAATACTGCCACTCGCACACGACTCGTGACGGCCAATGCGAGTGTGGCCATGTGCGGCGGGTGTAAGCTCGCGGTGTATGCAAAGAGCGCTTTTTATTATGGAGGGGCAATGATCTGGTCACATTTCGCCCAAACTATCTAGGGTGGCAAAAGGGAACAATCCTATAATGATATTGTACCTCTCTGCCACACAATCGAGTCTTTGTCTTCGGTGGACTTGGCCTACACGTTCGGATATTGTTAACTGCTGGGCGGTCTTGCAATCAGCCTCTTTTCGGGTGTTGGACTAATCCTCGCCAACAACCGCTTGTAGTCTCGCTCAAGCAAACAGCCCTACCCTTAGTTTATTAGTTACTTACTACGGTGAATTAGCACGCTGAAGTGGCAATGGGCAGGCCACATTGCTCGGCGAACTGACAACCGGGGAAGAAAGGTTCTCGAACCTGTTGGTCAGCGGCGTCGACGCCCGGTGCGCACGGCCACGTATAACTCGGCGCTGACGGCCGTCATCGCTGAACGGTTAGCGCGACTCAAAAACGCGATCTGTAACTACATACAAATTGACCCATCAGCGCCGACCGACAGCGTGACAGGAATAAACCAGCTTTAATAATGATGAAGTACATGTAAGCGAAGCTACAAGCACGTCTAGTTTAAATTTTAGAGATATGCCGACTATTCGACCGATTAGTCGACCCAACCGATCATGGTTTCGGAGAAGTTTGGAAATTTTCGTGACTATTCGTTTATCTACAGTTGATTTGTGCACAAGGCCCAATACCTCCACAGACATCAAGGATTCGGTGTTAGTAGTCAGTCCATAATGGGGAGGGAATACAATGGGTTTTGGGGCTGAATTGTTATTGTTCATTAAAGTGATAGAGCTTAATCAAAATTTAATCATATCATAAAGAAAGTCTTGGGTGTGAATTTTGGATGTGAAACTTCTTTAGAATCGTTGTGATTTTAATCTCGATGAAACGAAAAAGCGAGTCCATAGAGACACAAACACGTAAATGTATAGGATTCAGGTGGCGAGAGAATGAGATAGAACACATTCCCACTATCGTCTATTAAGCATTGTCCATATTCTTATATCTTTAAACGAGCAATTCTTGTATATATATATATATATATATTCAGGATCTTGGAAACGGCTCCAACAATTTTGTTGAAACTTGGCATACTAGAGGTTTCGGGTCCAAAAAATCGATCTAGCTAGGTTTTATTTATAGAAAATGTTGTTTTGTCCGTGTTTTTAGCAAAACAAACAATGACATTAAATTTTAAAACAATATGAATTCAAATTTCGTTATCAACGTCATGAGTTCCGATAGCTCAGGTGGAGCAGCGGGCGGTTTTAATTTTGGATTATGTGACATTTAAACAGCGTCGGTTCGAATCTCGGTGTTATTATTATTCTCTTTTTGTAGTTTTTTATATAATTTTCATTATTTATTTTTTATTAACATATATCTAAATAAATTCGACAAAAATATTCCGAGCGAAGCTCGGTCAACCAGATATTTCCATTTATGTATGCTCCTGTGTAGTGAGATAGTCAGTATATCTATATCTTGCTCCAGTTCCTAGCGTTCTACGTGTTCATGTTAGTATGTGTTTAAACACATGTAGTGTTTACGCCTGCGTATTAAAAAGCTCTAATATAAAGCAAGCGTGTTGACTGTTGATGCTTTTTTATTTGTGTGAATATTTTCATCCCTGTGATGACGGAGTAAGAATACAATTCACCACCCCCTATCTTACCCGTGGGTGATCGTACGAGACGAATAATGGATATGAAACGCATATAACATCTCTATGCGAGAGAAGGAAAACTCGATATAAAACCCTATACCAACACGTCTGACCAGCGTGGTATAGTAAGGTCAATTACCCTTCCATTATGGAGGAGGCCCGAGCCCAACAGTGGGACGTATATGGGCTGGGATGATGATGATGAATATTTTCATCTCCTTGATAAATTAATTTTACATTTTTTTTACTATTGACAAAAAACACGTGGGACTAAAGAAGTTTTACTTCTGACTTGCGTACTTTGTACGCCAGCTCATTTTTTTGAGAAACTGTTTCTCTTTTTTAAATTTTTTTGATAAATATATACATACAAAGTAAGAACCCGGATAGTCTACGGCGTCTAGTCGGCACATCTCTAATTAGATCCAAAATAATATTATTGTTTATTTGATTTTCCTCTTCAGATCATAACATACAATTAAAAATGATTATTGTTCATAGGAAATACAAAAAATATAAAAACTACGACTAAGTGCGAGTCGGAGTCGCCCACGAAAGGTTCCGTACCATTATCTATAAAAAGCGGCAAAAATCATTTTTTTTTGTATGAGAGCCCCTCTTAAATATTTATTTTATACTGTTTAACATTATCAATTTTTTTGTATGAGAGCCCCTCTTAAATATTTATTTTATACTGTTTAACATTATTTGTGATACAGCCTGGTGACGGACAGATGGACGGACAGACGGACGGACAGAGAGTAGTCTAGAGAGTAGCGAAGTCTTAGTAATAGAGTTCCGTTTTTACACTTTGCGTACGGAACCCTAAAAACAATAATTTTGAATTGGTTATTCCTCTTATTTTTTCTCATACAAGGAAACTTGTAGCTTTTTATTAGAGTGAGATAAAATATTGTTTGCAGTTCGTCAGATTTATTTTGTGTATGCATTTTGAGCAATAAAAATATGTCATAGTATAAATTAGATAGAAATTAATTATTTCTGATGTTTACGCGAGCATTACATATTGTAAATTAAACTATTTTGCGGATTTTTCCCGTTTGTATTTGATTTTTGATTGCCCGATATTTCGAACACTTTTGCAGCGCACACCCGTAACCATGAACGCTGTAAAGTGTTCGAAACGTCGGGCAATCAAACATCAAATACAAACGCGATAAAAGCCATAGTTTTATTTACAACTAGCAACCCGCCCTCGCTTCGCTTCGGTTATAGGTTATAGTCGTTTTACCCGCGTAGTTCCCGTTCCCGTGGGAATACCGGGATAAAATATAGCCTAGTTTACGCCCTGATATTATAGCTTTCCATTGGTGAAAGAATTTTTGAAATCGGTCCAGCCGTTTTGAAGATTACCCAGAACAAACAGACAGACAGACAGACAGACAAGACAGACAGACAGACAAAAATTTTTTTATTGCTATTTTAGGCATAGGTGTCGTGCAAATAACCGTGTTTTTTTTTTTTTTTGTGGGTGGGCCGCGGTCGGCGCGCCTCCGCACCACTCCGTCCGGGGCGACAGAGGGGCTTAAGCACGCAACTCCCGCGACCCACCCGAAAACCACGTCGCCTTCGTCGTTGGGCCGACCACTGGAGCAGCGTTAACTTGTCGTCAGTGGTCGGCCCGACGGAATACCCCCTATTGGGGTACCCTCCCATCGACCGACGTCCCCCCCTCGGGGAGGACGTCGGTCTTTCCTCACGCGGTCGGCCTCTCGGCGGGTGACGGACTAATCCCCGGTTACGTCACCCGCGGCCTCGGCTAAGGCGGCATGAGGCGCAGATAGTTGCGCCTGCGCCGCCCCAGTCGCCGGCGGCGGATCTCCTCATCGAGGCTGCGCTCCTCACGCAGGCGATCCGCCGCCTCCTTCCGCGAGATCACTGTCTCGCAGAAGGCTGCGACCGCGTCCCAATTCCCGACGCTGTCGACCATCGCCCTAGCGATAGCCGGCAGCGTCAGGTCCGTACCGATGATTGCGACGAGTTCACAGCGCTGCACTGCCCAAGCCCCGCAGGCCTCGAGCGTATGGCGCGCCGTGTCCTCGTCGCAATCGCAGTGGTGGCAGGACGGTGTACTCTCCCTCCTAACGACCTTGTGCAGGTATTTGGCGAAGCACCCATGCCCCGTCAAAACCTGCACCAGTCGGAAGGAGAGCACCCCGTGCCGCCTCTCTAACCACTGCATCAGCACCGGCCGGAAGGCCTCCACGGTTCGCACCCCGAACCGAGGCCTCTCCAGCCGGACTGCCCAACGGGCGATGACGTCTCGGCGGGCGTCGACGCGCCAGGCGGTGAGATCCCTTAACGAGACCACACCGCCCTCCGCTCGCACCCCCGTCACCCGCCGATATAGTCCAGCGAGCATCTCCGCCTCCAGGTCCCACGGGGGAGTCCCGGCCAACAGGCACGCTGCCTCCGTCGCCACCGTGCGGTATCCGCGGATGGCCCTGACCGCCATGACCCTCTGTGGTCGCCACAGAAGGGCCCTAAGTCGGGCGGTCATGGACCCCGCCCACACCGGTGCGCCGTACAGAGCCATCGACCAGATGACCCCCGCGTACAGCCGTCGGCACGCAGCGCTCGGTCCGCCCACGTTCGGCATAAGCCACGATAGGGCGGACGCCGTGCCGACGAGCCGCGGAGCGAGCCTACGGAAATGCTCCCGGAACCACCATCGCCCGTCGAGCACCAGGCCCAAGTACCTCATATGGGCCCGGATGCTGATGTCGACCGAGTGGATTGAATGCGTTGGCGATGTCTAGGGACACCACCAACAGCAAGCACTCCCCCGCCGGTGACGGCCTCAGTCGCCACGGCCCTCAGGCGCAACAGAGCCGCGATCGTCGAACGACCCCTCCTAAACCCAAACTGGGCGTCCGACAGATCGGGCCCCGTGCCGACGAGGTGCCGCTCGATGCGGGCAGCTACCACCCTCTCCAGTAGCTTGCCCGTGTCATCGAGCAGCACGATAGGCCTGTAGGCCGAAGGCGACTCCGGAGACCGTCCCGGCTTCGGCAGGAGCACCAGCCTTCCCTCCTTCCAGCACCCAGGGAACCGTCCGGACGCTAAACACGCGTCGAACAGCTCCCTGAGGCGGGGTCGCAGGTGTTCGAGGACCAGGGCCAGCACGCGGTTAGGAACACCGTCGGGCCCGGGGGCAGTAGACTTTGCGCGCATGCGCGTCACCGCCACCCCCATCTCGGGTTCCGTGATGGGCGGAACACTGTCGTCGTCGGCCTCCCGGTCAGTGTCTGGCGGAGCCATGACCGGGGGCGTGTGTTCCGCCCACCGCGGGAACAGGTCCTCGATGACCCGGGTGAGAAGGCCGGGCTGGAGAGTCTCGGTGAGGGGAGGGCCCCGCGCGCGTAGCCTATTCAGCACCGCGCGATAGGGGCGTCCCCAGGGGTCACGGTCGAGACCGTCCAGCATCTCCTGCCGACTGACGTCCTTGGCGGAGCGGACGGCCAGCCTGAAGGCCGACCGCGCATTGCGGTAGCCCTCGTAAAGCACGGCCTCCCGCTCCGCGTCGCGATGGCGCCGCCGGCTGCGGGTGTAGGCCCTCCGAGCGCGGATACACGCAGCCCGGAGATCCGCCAGCTCCCGGGACCACCAGTGGACACCCCTCCTCGGGGGCAGACGCCGTACCCGGGGCATGGCCGCATCGCAGATCTGCGTCAACGCACTGCGGATGCGGCCAGCCTCGGCGTCCACCCCGTCCGACTGGTGGGCAGAGGACAGCCACGAGTATACGATGGCTGTCTCCGCCAGCTGGTCCCGGTCTAAGCGACCCACAGCCCATCGCGGGAACGCAGGACGCCCATCCGCCCCGTGACCCCTGCTGGGCGTCGGGATTGCAGGGGAGACCTCCATCCGGATATACCGGTGGTCCGACAAGGTCTCCACCTCCTCCACGACGCGCCAGCTCCCCACGCGTGCGGCGACCTCGGGGCTAGTGAACGAAAGGTCCACTATCGACCCGCCCCGTTGTCGCACGCACGTATGCACCGAGCCCCTGTTCAGCAAACAGAGGCCCAGTGCCGCCGCCCACTCCTCGATCGCCCGTCCTCGGTCATCCGTCCTAGAGGACCCCCACGCCACGGACTTGGCGTTAAAGTCCCCCAGGACGAAGACCTGGCGCGATGCCAGTCGCCGTAACGAGGCCTCCATGATGGTGAGGAAGGCCTCGAAATCGGTCACACTCCAGTTAGGGGAGAGATAAACTCCGAAGAGCGTAATCTCCCCCCAGTCTGCCGCGACGTATCCGACGCCCCTGTCCCTAAGGGTCAGAGACGACGAAGGCCACGACGTGGAGGCGACGATTGCCACGGTGCCATCGGCGCTACCCAACCAGTTAATCCGGTCGGGCACCACGTACGGCTCCGCGACTACGGCTACTCCTATCAACCACTCCGCCATGGCTTGCAGGAACACGTCCTGCGCACCGGCGGAGTGGTTGAGATTGGCCTGGAGGAGACGAATGGATACGGGGTCCATTAACGGTCCGTATCCATCGTCACCTCCTCCGCGCTAACGGGCGATCGGGCCGCGCTCGGAGCGAGGCCTGGCCCGGTCGATGGGCCGCCCCGCCCCTTCGGGGCCGATGCCGGGGGTCTGCAGTCCCCAGAGCCCATGCGGTGTTTGGCAGGCCTATTGCCCGCCGCACACGCGGGGCAGTGGGGCACCGCAGAGCACGATGCCGCCTGGTGTCCAGCCTGACCGCAACGGAAACATAGCCCGCTGCAGTCAAAGCAGTTTCTGCATGTCGGTCGGGTATGCCCGACCGCCATGCATTTATAACACCTCGCAGGCCGGGGCTCCAGCACGGTTACCCGCGCCGAACTCCAGCCCACGAGGAGCCTGCCTGAGTCGGCCAATTGCTTGACCGACTCCACTGGGCACTGCACCCAGACAGCACCGACGCCGCCCGGACCAGGGCGGATGGTGCCAATCCGGACGGTGTCCGAGGCACACCCGGTACGCGCCATAATGGCCTCCCGGATGTCCTCCACCGCCACGGAGTCGTCCAGACCCGTGAGGCGCATATCTGCGCACTTGACGGGCCTGGCGATTCGGACTCCATCCTCTGGCCCGAACAGCCCCCTCAGCATCGTGGCCAAACTATCGGCCGTCTTCGCGCCCTCGGCCCCAGGGAACTCGAGTATTCGAGCCCCTGTCCGGGCCTTGCGGGTCCTCGCCTCGACGCCCCCGATGTCGGAGACGTCCAGCTCCCGACGGGCGCGTCTTAGGACGGCCTCATAATTCAGGCCCCTCTCAGCCGCCTCAGGCAGTACGGTGATTACCACCGCAGCCGTCTTCGGCGACTTGAGGCCCCTACGCGACCTTTTCCCCTTTCCGCCGGCTCCCGCCTGGGGAGCGGCGGTCACAGCGGCACTCTTGGCCGCTGCTCTCCGCTTTTGGCCGCGTGCCTTCCTGCTACGCTCAGCCACCTGCCAGCCCTGTTCGTGCCTGGCAGCAGCGCTGAGCGCAGCAGGCGCAGTCGCGGGTTCGCCGGCCGGCGCCTGCGGTGCAATCGCTGGCGCCAGCCGCGGCCCGGCCTTGGCGGGAGCCGGCGCCTTGCCGGCCTTCTTGGCCCCTTTGGGTCCCGCCGCGGCCGCAGCGTAGCTCACCACGCGGCCACCCTGACAGGGCAGCGGGGTGGGAGCCGACACTTGCGGCCGCCTCGTCTTGTCCGCGGCAAGCGGCGGTCGGAGGGGCGGCTCAGGCGGGAGCCTGGCCGCTACGGCCTCGATACGCGCATCCATCATTAGCCCTACTCGGGCTAGGATGACGCGTATCGCCGACTCCGACACGCCATGCACCTCGTTGGGCGGCGGCTCCTCCCCCTTCCGAGGTCTACCGCGGCCACGAGCCGGCGGAGGGACCACGACAAGGGGAGGCAGTGGAGAAGCCACGACGGGCGCAGCCGGCGCAGCAGCCGCGACGGGCGCAGCCGGCGCCACGGGCGCAGACGACGGGCCCGCCCTCGCTGGCGCGGCCCGCTTAGACGGTGGGGCCGGCGCCGGCGACGCAGCCGGCACCAGGCGCTCGAATTGAGACCGCAGGTCGGCCATGTCGTTAGCCAACCCGCGGTTCTCTCTCCGCACCGCCTCCAACTCCGTCTCCAGCTTGCGGTTGCGTTCCCGCAAGCCGGAGACCTCCTCACTGAGGCGGGCATTCGCGGCCCGTAGGGCCGCCACCTCGCCACTGTGGCCTGCCAGAACCGGAGTCCCCGGCCTCGCCGATCCACGACCTCTGCGCCCACGGGGCATGGTCGGGACTTTGGGAGGAGGCATGATGGTGCTCCCCTCCGAGTCGGTGTTCGAGCTGCTCTCCTTGAGGGGGCGCTTCCGGACGCTCGGGGGGAGGGCCTCCTCCCTCTCCTTCGTATCTACCGTGGTGGCGATGGTCTCCTCCTCGGCAGCCTTCCTCTTCGACGACGGCCTACCTACACCCCCAAGTGACGGCCTGCCTATCGTCCCCCTACTCCTACTGGACGGACCTGCGGCGCATCCACCGCCCTCGTCCCTACTCCGGCCGACCTGCGTCCATTCAGCGCCGTCTTCATCGGCGGACGACTCTGCGGCACTTCCGCCCACGTCCGTTAGGACCATCTCTGAAGCCGTGTCTAACTCCAGACCTTCGGATGGCCCTGCGGCATTGCCGCCCTCATCCTGCGACGGCTCTGCGGCAATGCCGCCCTCGTCCTCGGGTCCGCTGCTGCAGTCGACGCTGACGCTCTCGTCTAGCGACAGCTCTGTGGTCGACCCAGTCTCCTCCTCCGATGGCTGGCCAGGAACGCCACCCCCGTTCTGCGATGGCCCTGCAGCAGCAGTGCTGCCACCCTCGTTGCGCGCAGCAATGGCGGCTGCCAACTTCCGCTCCCGCTTCTTTTTGTCACGGAGCGCTTGGGCACGGACTCGCCCCATAGCCGTGATTTTCTTCTTCTTCTTCCTCTTCTCTTTTACTTCTTCTATCCCCTCCCCCCGGTGAGCCTTTTGATGGTGTGCCGGGCTCTCGGCTCTCAGTGCAGTTGTTGTCTCCCTCCCATACGTGTGGAGACTGACTGTGCTGGTGACTGTGCGCCTCTCGCACTCAGAAACCAGCACAGTGAGGGATTCCCCGGCGTGGCCGGGACCCTCTGGAGTAGCTACGCTCGTTTCAACTCCTGCCATGGTGTTTGGTCATTTTTAAGTCTCGCCTTGACTACCACTCTAACGACTGGACGCTCGCGCGCTTCTTAACCCACCAGTCATACATCTCCTCGCCGAGTGGCCAAACTTAAGATTGGGGTAATTTTTTATAGGGGTTTTCTTCCCCGTGGTCCGAAGACCTCCGGTCCTGACCCCCCTGCTCAGGATTACGGTTTGGGCCTTCCGGGTCTGGCCGCTCGCGAGCGACCGACCCGTCACGCCCCCGGGCCGTGACGCAACCGTCCCTGGCGACGGAGTGCCATGAGGCACATCCGCCCCATTGGCCCCGGGTCAGATCCGCCGTGCGCTCTGCCACCAGAGCCGCACGCGGAAACCCCCCCCTGCCGGAATCTTGGCCGTCCAAATGGCCGCATGACGTCCAAATGGACGTTACCAGGGAGCACCACGAGGAGGTGCTCCGGCCGCGCCCCCCACAAATAACCGTGTGAGCATGAAAAAAGCCTTTTATTTTGACATTACAAACAGACACTCCAATTTTATTTATTGGTATAGATTACAAACAGACACTCCAATTTTATTTATTGGTATAGATATGTAGAAGTATTGTAGTGCCGAATTGTCGAAGATTTGCTTAATCAATCAGATAAAAGCGGAGCAGATTGTAATAAAAAATTGGAAACTAGATGTTTATAATCATACTTGTAATCTGTAAAAATAAGTTTATTAAATTTTACACGGGGTAGATATGACAGACCACAAGAAATGTTAAATTAGGAGCAATTCTTAACCCTTGTAATAGTTAACTGAATAGAAACGGTTACGGAGCTCCATAACGGTCCTAATTATTGTCTTTCTTTTTATTAAAACTGTTTATTTAATAACGGGGTTTAGCTATTTTACTATAGTGGAATCTTTATATTTCAATCCTCGTTAAGTCGTAATCCACAGTAAGTCAAAGAAGTCATTCCGTCTGGCTGCATTCCTATGTAGTATCTTAATTTTTTTTTTTAAAGACCAACCTTGCACTAAGAAAATAATCCTTTTGTTGTGGGGAAATTTACAGACATATAACTAACGAACACAAATAATATCCGTATCCAAATAATGTCCATTCAATACATTAATTTGTGGATCTCAAAAATGTTGTTCTGCGTGGGAATTAGCGATACTGGCACGTTAATTCGATCGATTCGATAGAATTTGGTTATTTATTATTATTTTTGGTTATAATATATTTATTTCTGCCCGATTTTTTTATTCTTATGCTTACTATGTATTTTTATTGTTATTATTATCTCATATTCATAAATAATGATATTTATTATGTGTTTGTGTGTGTCGTGGCGGCCCGTGCTCAACGAAATGGTTTTGCCTGAAAACTAACGCTGTAGCACCTCTGTGCTGCAGCTTATGCTGAGGTAGAACCTTTTCGGTCTACTACAGTATTTTAAATATTTACCTTTATCATTTTTAGCAGTAGTCTTTGTTTTTATAATAGTATATAAGTAGTTATAAGTTATTACTTTTTAAATATGCTGTAGAGACTGAAATAAATATTTTTCTTGCTTTCTTCTTTCTATATCTTAACCAATACGCCATCTGTACAGTTAAAAATGGTCTAGGTTTTGCGTTTGACGAGCGCAAACGCTTGACTTCATCGTTAATTTTTAGGGTTCCGTACCCAAAGGATAAAATCGGGACCCTATTACTGAGACTTCGCTGTCCGTCCATGCGTCCGTCTGTCACCATGCTGTATCTCAAGAACGGTGCTACCTAGACAGTTGAAATTTTCACAGATGATGTATTCCTATTGCCGCTATAACAACAAATACTAAAAATAAAATAACATAAATAATTAAGGGGGGGCTCCCATTTTTTTTTATGGGTGGGCTATGGTAAGCGCACGCGCGGTCCAGTTCGTCCGGGACGATGAAAGGACGGCGCGCGGGCCCATAACCCACCCGTACCCACGTCACCTCGTTGTTGGGCCGACCACCGGAGCAGATGTGACATGTCGTCAGTGGTCGGCCCGACGGAATACCCTTTCGGGTAACCTCACCTCTCGACGTCCTGGGACGTCGGTCGCCGTCGCGCGGTCAGCCTCTCTGCGGGTGATGGACAATTCCCCGGTCCGATCACCCGCGGCCTCGGCTAGGGAAGGGGGGCTCCCATACAACAAACTTGATTTTTTTGCTCAATATCGATAATGGCAATCGGGAGGCACTTGTTTACCTAGTCAATGGTCCGACTCGCACTTGGCCGATTTTTTTATTCCTTTTTTTGTATGTGAATATATGTTAGCCGTAGATGGATCACATCACACATTCACATTTTTGCTCGGACTATGGGTGAGAGCTCTCAACCCGGTGTTAGAAATAATCTTCCCGTTGAATAACATTTTCATAAACTGCTTTGTAGTATTAAAAATATCAAAGCAAGATTTTTTTTATTAACATCCTTAAGATGAAATTTATCCTCCGAGGTGTCAGTGTGAGAAAGTCAGTATTTTCAAATATCCTTGGATTTGGTCAAATATTTATTAAACGGTTATCCCTTTGGTTTGTTGAAGTTAGATGACGTCTCTCCGTGCTGTTATCCTTTCGAAATTGGTGAGGCTAGAAAGGCGTTCGTAATAAGAATAGGAGTAATAAGAATTAGAAGAATCCAACCATGAGCCCAGGGTCGGATTATCCATAAGGCGGATTAGGCAATTGTCTAGAGACCCCGCTCGGGGCCCCTAGTCCGTACTAGGGGCCCCGAGCAAGCACCAAAAAAAAAACATTTATTCGTTTTTTTTTGAGAATTTGTATACTTCCTCAATATTATTATTTTTTTTTAATTGTTGTTGGTGGTAAATGAAAAAAACAAAAGGCAATAGAGATAATGGTAAGTGATACTAATGCTCATAGACCTTCGATCATGGACCCGAGAATCGCATTGCCTAGGGGTAGGGTTAATGCAGCCCAGCATGAGCCTATCAACGTCTGCTATTAACTATACACATGGCGGAATGGCCTAAATACCGACCTTCCGTTTCGAGGAACGTCGTGGGTTCGATCTCCGCGTAGGGGAAGGCTTTGTGTGATCTAAAAATTGTTGTTTTGATGTTCTGAAACGGGTTGTAGTTTGTAACTGTTAATTATATGTTTGTGAATTCTTCTGTGATACAGTTATTATTTCCTCAATACATCTCTGTGACGGGGACTATACGGGTGAAACCGTGGAAATTTTCTAGCGTAATATGAAAGTGGTAATAGATATAGAATATTTAGGATAGGTCATCGTCATCATCATCATCACCGCTCAAATACGTCCCACTAACGTGCTGGAGCCTCTTCCACAACGAGTAGGAAATTGACCTATTATATCAGTCACACGGCTAAGGGGTTTTATTTCTGGACCAGGGATTTGGTCCCGGACTGGGGATTTAGTCCGGCAGCCGCGGAGAGGTTAGCCTCGCGACGGCGATCGGCGTCCGGTAGGGGACGTTGATGGGAAAGGGTACTCGACCACTGAAGTCAAGGAACTCTGCACCAGTGGACGGCCCAATACGAAGGTGACGTGCTATATGGGTGGGTTACGGGGCCGCGCCGCCTCTCTGTCGCCCCGGACGGAGCCGGGCACCGGGTGCGCTGACCGTAGCCCACCCCCAAAAAAAAGGGGTTTTATTTCGAGTATTCTTTCTCTTGCATAGTTGTTATAGGCACATTTTATCCCCGAGTCGTCTTTTATGACATCTACGGGCAAGATAGGGAGTGGTGAATTGTGTTCATAATCACCATCCGGCAAATAAGACAGAGAACGTAAATGAAATATTGGCTGAAATAAATACTATTACTAATATTATGTTCTCTATGGCATTAATATTAACTGCTAATAATTTTCATTTACAAAGGGAATATAGTCATGATAATATAATATTTTTAGTACATCACCGTCACGGTGGTTTATCTACTGCTAGACAGAAATCTAAAACAGCTTGACCAAATCTTGTTTACTAAAAACAAGCAAGCTTTCTTTCTTGCACAACTGTGCAATAAAAACTATAGAAGTTGTTCGGAATCGGTGCAACCGGACGAAAACTTAATGTTGGAAAGTAATTCATAAGCTGTGTTGCTATATAAAAAATTAAAATAACCATTGATTTTAATTTATAATTGTTTGTCATGTGTCATCATGTTTGTTGTTTCTATTTGATTTGAAAGTCATATCATTATTTGATTTACATAACAAAAAATATACAATTTTTTTTATTAATTTCAATAGAGGTATTGGATTTGTTAAATAAATTTGTAAGATGACTGTTTTCTCATATGTAGTATATATATTTCAATGGTAACCTAGAAATCTCCAATGTATTTGGGTGAGATTCTCTCGCAATAGTGGCAATGCTGTTTACATGGCGATGTGAATACGACCGCGATTGCACCAAGACAATTCGTTCAGTAAGACCGCAGTCGCGTAGCGGTCAAGGCTGTCGCGGCGAACGCCAGTGCCTCTTCGAGAAAAAAAAAGTTAATAAAAAGCGCGCGCTCGTGATCTTATAAACTTCAATAAAGTTTTTTTTTCTATGTAAATAGTTCATTCGGAAATCGGTAAGAAATATTTTTAAGAACAAAGAGATAATAGCGATAATCTTCAAGTTGTTAATCATCGCTTTTAGTACGAATAACTGTTAAATCCTCAGTGCCGGTGGATAATGAGATCGCTGTGATTGTGAGAGTTCGTCTTGGTGTCTGTTAAACAGGTGAATATAAAAATTTCATTTCAATACACCGTTGCTTTTTGCTCCTTTTATTGACAGCCCATAATTTTGGCGCATAATTGACGATCGATATAAAATATTAATTAGGTTTTTACGTATGTTTCGAATACAAATCATTGTTTTTTTAACAATGAACTCGTTAAGAAGTTATGCTTGAAAGAGTTGCCGTTTTTTTTTATATTTATCACAGAGCAGTCAAGACGACCGGGAATAACGGCCCTGCAATCATAGGTTGTTGCTCTTCCTACTGCGGCCCCCGTACATAGGTACTTGAGAATTAATTCAAGCCGTTTTTAAACTAAGAAAAACTTGAATGTATAATGGGTATTAATGCTAAAATGATTTTGTTATGTCTTCTAATATTTTTTGTCACTAAAGTTGTCTAACGAGGACAAGTTTTATGTAATATTTTATTATTATATATTATTAAAAACAAATTTAGTGAGTTCATATGAATGACCGTAGATAGCTCAAAAGCCTTTTGAAAAAAAAATACTACTTTTTTATTTAAATTTGAAATAATGCACCTTTCCATTATTTATTTGGCAAAGAACGCTATGAACAAAAGTATATTTTGCAAATGAACGGCGTATTATTTAAAGAAAAAAATCTAGTAAAGGTTTTCAAGGACAAAGAAATTGAAGTGTTATCTTGTTTAGGCTGACGTCTCGACGCGTTCCGTTGTATCGAATGTAGGTCAGTGAAGTGAAATGAACGAAACGCGGTCCCGTACGGAATCCGACCCCGCGCATGATGACCGATTTCGTTGTCCACAACGAGAAACATTGACATTCTTTTTTTTATTATTACTAACTCGATAAATATCGTGACTTTCTTTTTATTAACCGACAAATCAATATTGCGTTCGTATATTGAATGAATAATTTTAAAAACTTGATTTTGTCTATACCTATTATATATCTGTATTAATCAGAAACTACTTTTTAAAAGTCATTGATCTTGACATATTGTTCTACAAATTTGAATACTTTATTCGTCATAATCATCTAATTTGGTCTGTGATAGCAGCTATAAAAACTTCCAACACTTTTGCTCGGGGGTGTCGTAAAAGACAAACTGGGCTAATTTTTTTTTAAAAAGAAACCTGCCTTAAGGAAATTATCCTTGTATTGCTGGGAACTTTCCAACATATAATTAACGGACACAAATTATTTCCAGACTCAGAACAATAATTTGTGGATTGCACAGTGTTGTCTTGCGTGGTATTAGAATCCACGACACTGGCACGATACGTCGGTATCTTAACCACTACGCCATCTGTGCAGTCTAATTCCATTTGATGCCATTTAGTTAATAATTAAATGCCCAAGGAGGGTTGACGTCAGATAGGCGGCCGGTCATAAAATTATTGCCAAAATTTTTGGATTATGTACGATGAAATAGGAGTGAGTATCTAGGTAATGCGTGGACCCCAATAATAGAATATAATAAGAAATAAAACATAAATATAACTAGAAGCGCCCTGCGGTTTTACCCACGTAGTTCTCCTTCCTGTAGGAATATCAGGATAAATTATAGTCTATGTGTTATTCTGATATGTAAGCTGCATTATTGTGAAATTTTATCAAAATCCATTAGTGAAAGAATTTTTGAAATCGGTCTAGTAGTTAGTCGGAGCCTATTCAATACAAACAAACAAACAAATCTTTCCTCTTTATAATATTAGTATAGATAAAACGCCAATTAATAATACAATAACTTCTGTTAATTTTGTAAATAAAAGGTTTTTACATGTTTGTAATTGATTTTTGATTTCCCAACGTTTTGAACAGTTTTTTAAAGCGTTCATGTTCACGATCACAATAGTCCACCCGTGACAGATGAACAGTGAAAAGTGTTCAAAATATCGGACAGTCAAAAATCAAATACAATCATGATAAAATTAGTAAAAACAGTTTTATTTATAATTTGTAATATTCACGTAAACATCAAAGATCTTCGTGTTAATTTTTGCGCTCATGAAACCTTAGAATTTTTACCACGAAACAAATTATTAACAATTGCAGCTATGTAATTTCTTAAAATAACTTTACAACCGACAAAGTTGTTATAATTGTATAGGTGGTTGGTAAAAATCTATACAAATGAAAATAAAATTTAAGTGTCCGTTTATAATATTCAAAGACTGGGTTTTTTTCATGCTCACACGGTTATTTGCACGACACCTATGCCTAAAAACCAATTTTATTTTTTTTGTTTGTCTATTTGGGATAATGTTTACAACGGTTGGACTGATTTTGATAATATTTTACTACCAGGTAGCTGGCTATATAAGGAGTAACTTAAGCTATATTTTATCCCGGTATTCCAACGAGAATGGGAACTATGCGAATAGGGCGACTGTAACCGAAGCGAAGCGAGGGCGGGTTACTAGTTTATACTATAATTCTTAAAGAATATCAAATAGACTTTCATAAATATAAGTTGAAATGCAGCAGCATGCAAGCAGGTTTTGAGTTCATTACCTTCTTCATCTCCTTGTATTGAGTAATATAAAACGGACAAACTAAGAACAATGAATTTGCTGTTCCTCATCTCAGCTCATATAAATTCCACTACCAGGCTCTCTTCCATAATAGGGGGGAATGGATTGGTATATGGTTTTATTTTTTCTTCTTTTTGTACAATTCTTTATATACATATTTCTTGCGTACGTATGTCTGTCACTGAACTCCTTCTAAACGGCTGGACCGATGTTGATGACATATGTTGTGTGTGTTCAAGGAGATTCGAGAATGGTTTAGATTTGCAATTGGACCCGGTAGGTGGCGCTGCTGTCGATTTCAAGGAGAATTACTTTTATTTTATTTTAACAGAACAACGTCTGTTGGGTCAGTTAGTCTATACTAATATTATAAAAAGGAAAGATTTGATTGTTTATTTGTTTGTATTGAATAGGCTCTGAAACTACTGGATCGATTTCAAAAATTCTTTCACCATTGGAAAGCTATCAGGGAGTAACTGGGGCTGTATTTTATCCCGGTATTCCCACGGGAACAGGAACTACGCGGGTAAGACACTGAAACCGAAGCGAAGCGGGGGCAGGTTGCTATTTCATATATTCTAATGAACATTTTTGAAGTTATACTTCTTTTGGTGTGTTAGGAAAAGTGATGAGAGTTTATTTTGACGATTTAAGAAAAACCGAGAATCTGAAGCTAGTCAACATTTTTTACGATGCGCGCGCACGCCAGCACAAATGTCACAAATGTCACTAGATAATGCGTTATAATAAAACTTTCAATGTAAACACTGGTCAAATTCTTAAACAACTCTCCACCTCATGTTTATGATACTAATATGAACCGGACATTAGCACAATTGTATCAAACTATACGTGCCATTGAATATAAGAAATCAAGCAAAGGCTATCACAACTATTAAAGCACTGATCATATTGTTACTCAACTGACATTGGCAGAATGGTAGCACACTTATGCTGCTAAGGCCATTAAAGCAAGAGGAAGAAGAAGATGGAAGAACTTTCAATGTATTAAATACGTCATTGCCCTTTGGGCAGTCCGGCTGGAGAGGCCTCGCTTCGGGTACAGGTCGTGGAGGCCTTCGGGCCAGTGCTGATGCAGTGGTTGAAACGGCGGCACGGGGTGCTCTCCTTCCGACTGGTGCAAGTGTTGACGGGGCATGGATGTTTCGCCAAATACCTGCACAAGGTCGTTAGGAGGGAGAGTACACCGTCCTGCCACCACTGCGATTGCGACGAGGACACGGCGCAGCATACGCTCGAGGTCTGTGCCGCTTGGGCAGAGCAGCGTCATGAGCTTGTCGCAATCATCGGTGCCGACCTGACGCTGCCTACCATCGCCAGGGCGATGCTCGACAGCGTCAGGAACTGGAGCACGGTCGCAGCCTTCTGCGAGGCAGTTGTCTCGCGGACAAAAAAAATGTATTAAATACATTTTTTTTTCTATCATTAGTGTCGGTTTTTCTAACGCAGGATAAAACGAAGGATAAAATTTTTAGAAAGATATTTATCTTGTTGCGCCAAAGAAGTACTTCTTAGTTCGTACATGTACACACATACTTTATTTTATATACAGCAATTACGTCTTATAATCAGATTAATTAGTTAAAATTTACGCAGACAATTGTGTAAACCTTTGTCAGATTTACAAGTACCTAATTATTTTATTATTAGGTATACACTTATTTTATGCGCGTATTCTTAATTTTGTTCAAACAAGTTTTTTTTATGTTTTAGGTTTAGTTTTCATATAGATTAGGCCGCTTACACGAGAACAATAATTATTAAAAGTAATAACTAGCAAGAACAATTTCAGTGTGGTGACGGACTAAGAATACAATTTGTCACCGCCTATCTTCCTCGTGGGTGTCATAAAAGACGAATAAGGGGTATATTATGCAAATAACATCTATGCAAGAGAAGGAAAATTCGACATAAAATCCTGTGCCAATACGTTTGACCAGCCTGGTATAGTAGGTCAATTTCATTGCTATCCAGGAGAAGGCTCGAGCCCATCAGTTGGACATATATGAAATTAGATGATAAGGATGATTTATGATTGATTCATTCTAGACGGCTAGATGGACTGATGGAAACTTTTGTAGGTTATGTTTTCTATGGGATACCATAACGCGATCCATTGCCGGCGACTCGGGCGGCGCAGACACGAGTACCTGCGCCTGATGCCGCCCTAGCCGAGGCCGCGGGTGACCGGACCGGGGATTTTAGTTCGTCACCCACAGAGAGACTGACCGCGCGACGGTGACCGGCATCCCGGGACAGGGACGTCGAGAGGTGAGCTTACCCGAAAAGGTATTTCATCGGGCCGACCACTGAAGACAAGGAACTCTGCACTGGTGGTCAGCCCAACGATGAAGGTGACGAGGGTACGGGTGGGTTATGGGCCCGCGCGCCGTCGCCGATGGCATGTGCGGTTACCATAGCCCACTCATAAAAAAGGAGTATTTTCCATGGATGGTTTAAATTTAAAATTACATCCGCTAGGTGGCGTAGTAATCAGGTTTTATTATATCATATTTAGTGTTTGGATCTTGAGAGAGTAACATGGATCAATTAACTAGTTTATATTATAATAGCAAATGCTCATTTTGGGGTGGGTTGTGGTCAGCGCATATGCTCCGTCCAGGGTGACGGAATAGCTGCGCGCGGCCCCATAACCAAACGTATCTCCTCTCCTTCGCCATTGGGTTGACCACCAGTACCGAGTTCCTTGTCCTCCGTGACTGGTCCGGCGGATTACTCTGTGGGGTACCCGGCAGGTTACTCTGTGGGTGTTCCACAATAGAGGGCAAATTGGTCTACTATATCATGCTGGTTAGTTTTCTATACGATTTTATTTAGAGTCCTTCTCTTTTATTGATATTAAATGCATATGATATCACTTATTCGTCTTTTACAACTACAGAGGGTGTTGAATCATATTCTTCCGTCATCACGGCAAGATAATATGTAAAAGATTAGATATTTTAACACAATGGCTTACGTTAAAATAAGTTTTTCGAACCAAGTTTCCCTTTTAATTTTAAATATATAAGTACCCGCATGTTGCAAAATTTTGCAGGTGAAAACCACTTTTATTTTTTATGATTTTTTTGTATAGCGGCAAAAAGTTCCTAGATGATACGAGCATTGACCTGAGCAGATGCAACTTGGTACTGGCTGGTCAATGATAGGGTTACTAAGAATTGATGTCAAACAGGTGGCCGGTTGGAAAATCTAGCCAAGACTCTAGGTAGCATGTTTTGTACTCCCATCAAAAGTAGAAGATATACTGGTTTGGTTGTATATAAATTAGGGCATAACGGGCGAAAAGTGTTCCGTGTGATGACAGAAGTAAGAATACAATTCCCAACCAGCTTTCTTGTCTGTGGGTGTCTTAAAAGACAACTAAGGGATTATTGCAGATGATATCTATGCAAGAGAATAAATAATAATCATCATCATGGCAGCCCACATACGTCCCACTGTTGGGCTCGGTACTCCTCCACAATGGGAGGGAATTTGACCTACTATAGCTGGTCAGATATGTTGGTACAGGATTTCATTTCGAGTTTCTCTTGCACAGATATTATACATCTTTTTTTTTTGGGGTGGGTTACGCTCGGCGCACTCCTCGCCTGACTCCGTACGGGGCGATAGAAGGGCGTAAGCACGAACACCCTTGACCCACCCATATAGCACGTCGCCTTCGTCGTTGGGCCGACCACCGGTGCAGAGTTCTTTGACTTCATTGGTCGATCCGACGGAATGCCCCAAGGGAATACCCTGTCTCATCGACGTCCCCTACCGGGATGCCGATCGCAGTCGCGAGGCCAACCTCTCCGCGGGTGCCCGCACTAAATCCCCGGTCCGGTCACCCGATATTATATCCCTTAGACGTCGTGGATATAGTAAATACCCATGGGCAAGATAGAGAGTGGTGAATTGTATTCTCACTCCGTCACCACACGGAAAAAATAAAATACAATAAATACAAATAAAATAAATATATAGATTTATGGCTTAACAGTCAATCGTGATTCCTGTGTCCCGCATTATTTAGGCAGACACATTGTATAGGAGGCTTATATCGGCCCGTATGATTCACTATAGGGCCCGAACCTTCTCCACTATAGGAGAGAAATTGATCTGCTATATCACGCAGATCAAACGTGTAAATATAGGATTTTATGTAGATTTTTCCTTCTCTCGCAGTGATCTTACTTGCTTATACCCTTCGTCTTGTACGACACCCATGGGCATGATAGGGGGTGGTGAATAGTATTCTTACTCCGTCACTAGGCAGAATATAGATCGTAGGATAATATATTCTGTTAAACTTTTCCCATTTAATATATTGTAGGTCTTAAGAAGAAAATGTATCGCAAGATTGCTTAAGGGTCAAACCTCGGTGTCAACTATTGTAGATCCTGGTTTAAAGGAGTTATAATGGCGAGATTTTTAGGATTACTAGATAAAAAAGATATATAACATTAATTAATTAATTTAATAACAACATGTAATATAAAAGTAATAAATTAAAAAGTAATGTTCACACGGTTTAGTTAACAAGTTATGAAATTAACTAAACTTCACTATTTCATCACGGTTTTTGGTCATTTAATTCGGCGCTTAACGCTAACTTACGGTATTATAATTAACTTAATTAATTCTAGAACTTTGAAATAATTACTTTTTGAAAATATTCGCTAGGATCGCAGATAGTATTTAACGCTTGCTTATAAAAATTTTTACTTGGGGGTTGGGTTGCGGTCGGTGCGTTCCTCGCCCGGCTCCGTCCGGGGCGACAGAGGGGCGTAAGCACGCACACCCGTAACCCACCTGTATAGCACGTCGCCACCGGTGCTGTGTTCCTTGACTTCAGTGGTCGACCCGACGGAATACCCCAAGGGAGTACCCTCTCCCTTCGTCGTCCCCTATCGGGACGCTGATATTTAATCCCTTAGTCTTTACGACACCTACGGGAAGGATAGGGGATGGTGAATTGTGTTCTTACTCCGTCACTATAGAGAGAGTAGTACTGTACATATATTTGAATAACCAGCAACCCGACCTCGCTTCGCTTCGGCTTCTGTCGCCTTATCCCCGTAATTCTCGTTCCCGTGGGAATACCGGGATAAAATATGGCCTAGTTTACTCCCTGTTAATATAGCTTTCCATTGCTGAAAGAATTTTTGAAATCGGTTCAGCTGTTTTGAAGATTACCCGGAACAAACAGATAGACAGACAAAAAAATTTAAAATGTTTTTAGGCATATGTACGAGTATAGTGCAAATAATCGTGTGAGCATGAAAAAAGTCTATTATTTTGACATTACAAACAGACACTCCAATTTTATTTATTGGTATAGATAGACCTAAGACAATAGATTTTCTTTAAACAATTACATATATCTAAGTATAACATCGATATATTTTCGGCATTAGAACCGGACATAGTCAACTACTAAACATAGTATATGCATAATAAACATACGCGATTTGCACACAATAGTGATGTGCCGTAAATTACATTATTTAGTTGTGTGGAACGATTGTATTGATAGGGATGGCACAAACTGCAGGTAATTAAACCGGGGAATAGTCTCGCATATTTTATACTAGCAACCCGCCCTCGCTTCGCTTCGGTTTCAGTCGCTTTACCCGCGGCGTAGTTTCCGTTCCTGTGGGAATACCGGGATAAAATATAGCCTATGTTACTCCCTGATATTATAGCTCTCCATTGGTGAAAGAGTTTTTGAAATCGGTTTGGTGGTTTAAGCGTGAAAGCATTACAAACAAACAAATAAACAAACATCCTTACTTTTGCATTTATAATATTAGTATGGATTTATAGTTGTCACAAAATAAGAGGCCCGTTTTGACACTTGGTCTTACCGATGTATTTAGTGATGGACCATACGACTCAGTACTCGATACTCACGATAAATCGATTCAAAAAGTGCATTGGATTAAAGTTCGGATTTGAAAATTTTACTTAAACTGTGATATTGTAGATATTTTGAAATGACACAATGTTACGAATGGTCATTTTTCTATCATTTAATATTTTTGTTACAATAACATTCACTCAATCACAAAAATATCGAGAAAAAGTGAATCTTCAGCCATTTTCTTAAGATGATGAGCCAAAATTGTCAGTTGAGCTATGTCTCGAATTTTCAGTAAAAATCACTATACAGCTGTTGAAATTCTGTAATTAATTGGTTAGACCAACTATTACAATAAGTAGTATTCAAATTAATAACACCGGCCAAGTACGAATCCGTCTTAAAAAATATATCTTGATCGATTAATTTTTCTTAACCGATTTTTAATAGTCTGTGGCGATATGAAAAAAATCGTTATGCTGCAGCACTAAGACCAGTGGGCGGTACCCGTCAATGAAAAATATAATTACCTTCAAAACATTTCAATCGGTAAAAAATAGAAAACTTCTTGCGCGTGAACTGTCAAAACGGGCCTTTTATTTTATGAAAACTATATAAGAAGAAAAAAAATTAAAAATAATATACAAGCCCGCTGTGTTTCCTGCTGGATCTTCTCAATAGCGATCGCGTTCCGATCCGGTGGTAGTTTGTTTTGGTTAATTTAATTTGGTGAAATTGACAATATGTAAGTGCCCTCTTGGGGTTTATGCATAATAAATGATTTGAATAGAGGCTGACCGTGAAGTTGACCGCCTCAGAAAGCGTCGGGAAGTGAGGGTATCCGAAAGATATTATTACTATAATTTATAACAATTTTATGGATTTTCTACCAATTATACCAAAGTGTGGGTCAGAATTTAATGACTATTTTCGGTAGCGGGTAGATAATTCCGGGTGACCGGACCAGGGATTTAGTCTGGCATCCACGGCTAGGCTAGCTTCGGGACGTCGATAGGAGAGGGTACTCTCTCGGGGTATTCTGTCGGGCTGACCACTAAAGTCAAGGAACTCTGCAGCGGTGGTCAGCCCAACGACGAAGGCGACGTGCTATATAGTGGGTTACGGGGCCACTCGCCGCCCCTCTGTTGCCCCAGACAGAGCCGGGCGGCAGGTGCACTGACCGTAGCCCACCCCAAAAAAAAAGAGTAGAAATATCTTAGATAAATCTCTTAGATAAATCTCTTAGATAAATCTCTGTAATAGGGTTGACTTGTTGGACATGAGACATCTTAGTCCGCCCGTGACCATGAACACTAAAGTTTTCGAAACGTCAGGCAATTAAAAATCAAATACAAACGCGATAAAATCTGTAAAATAGTATTATTTACAACTAGCAACCCGCCCTCGCTTCGCTTCGGTTTCAGTCACATAAACCCGCGTAGTTCCTGTTCCCGTGGGAATACCGGGGTAAAATATAGCCTATGTTACTCCCTAATATTATAGCTTTCCATTGGTGAAAGAATTTTTGAAATCGGTTCGGTGGTTTAAGCGTGAAAGCGTTACAAACAAACAAACATCCTTACTTTCGCATTTATAATAACAATGTGTAATACTCGCATAAACATCAGAAATCATTATAAAATTTATATCCTTATTAGTATTAATATTCCGTGTGATGATGGATTAAGAATACAATTCATCACTCCCTGTCGTGCCCGTGGATGTCGTAAAAGACGAATAAGGGATATAATAAGCATATAACATCAATACAAAAGAATGAAAACTCGAAACAAAACCCTATACCAACTTGTCTGACCTACATGGTATAGAGGTCAATTTCCCTCCTATTTTGGAGACTCGAGCCCAGCAGTGGGACGTTATAAGCCGAAATGATGACGATGAAAATTATTAGTATTAATATATTTTTTACGCTACCACACAATGCTGTGTGGTAGCGGCTTCGAATACTACCAACCCTTGCTTTGCTCGTGGGTGTCGTAAAAGACGACTAAGAGCCCTAGATTGACCCGGACCAACTCCATCTGGTACCATTTGGGTCAACGATTACATTCCCAAGGAGGGTTGACGTCAGGCAGGCGGCCAGTCATAAAAGTCATTGCCGAAACTTTTTGCAATATGTCAAAACAGATGACATATTGCGTCGACCCCAAGCAATTGGGATAAGAGCAAGATGATGATGATGATGAATATATTTTTCACGTCTTTGCTTTTTTTTACAATAAGTTGTTATTTTACCTATTTTTAAAAGCGTCCCGTTCTGATATAAAAAAATAATCAATATGTTACTTAGGTTCTTATCGGCATTTTGACGGACTATCTTTATCTCGGTGGTCTGCCAGGCGAAATTAGACATTTTTTTTGAGGGTGGGCTATGGTCAGCGCACAGGCCGTCCGCTCCGTCCGGGGTGACGAAAGGCCAGCGTTACTTACCGTACCTCCTCTCCTTCGCCATTAGGCCAACCAACGGTACAGAGTTCTTTGTCCTCCGTGGCCAGCCCAGCAAATTGGATTTTTTTTTTTTATGGGTAGGCTATGGTAAGCGCACGCGCGGTCCAGTCCGTTCGGGGCGATGAAAGGACGGCGCGCGGAACGTCACCTCGTTGTTGGGCCGACCACCGGAGCAGATGTGACTTGTCGTCAGTGGTCGGCCTGACGGAATACCCTTTCGGGTAACCTCACCTCTCGACGTCCTGGGACGTCGGTCGCCGTCGCGCGGTCAGCAAATTGGATAGCCCTTTTTTTGTTTTTTTGGGGGGCTACGGTCAGCGCATCCGCCGCCCGGCTCCGTCCGGGGCGACAGAGGGGCGGCGCGCGGCCTCATAACCCACCCATATCGCCTTCGTCGTTGGGACGACCACCGGTGCAGAGTTCCTTGACTTCAGTGGTCGACCCAAGGGAATACCCCGAGGGAGTTCCCTATCCCATTGACGTCCCCCCGGGACGCCGATCACCGTCGCGAGGCTAACCTCTCCGTGGGTACCCGGACTAAATGCCCGGTCCGGTCACCCGCAAATTAGACAGCCCTACGCATATTGTAACTGTAATTAAAAATATATCCACTGGTATTTTCTTAATACTACTCTAACAAAAAAAAAATGCATTGTTTAAAGATTTCTCATGCAAAGTTGATATTTTTATATGCTATTTTTATGGTGTAATTGACCCACCATTAGTTTGAAGCAAAAAATAAAATACTCTTAAACGTTTTTATTGTTGTATTACTGTCCATTTAATGGTAAGTAGTAGCTACCGTTACAGATAAATTGTAATCAAAGCTGAAATAAGCGGCAAATAATTCTTAAAATACTAAGAAGAATATAATAGGTCGGGGAAAAGTCTTTTTGCATATAGCCTGTATAAATTGATATAATCTTTTTGATTGTATCAATAGTACCAGTTGCATCAATTGAATACAATTTTGTTTCCGACGTCAAAACGAGTACCTAAAGGTAATATAGAAATTCAAAACATTTTAAAATTGGAATACAAATAAATATATGTAGTTTAAAAAAACTGAAAAACACGCTTTCAGATAAAAAGTGTAAAATAATTTTCAATATAGGCAGAAAATAAAATAATATATTTATTTTTAACTTTTTAGTGTATAGCCACCGGATTGTAATTAATATGTGTATTCGATTTGTCGGTACATCGATGAATGTATACGGCTCAAGACGCAATTATTACCATAGGAAAGTCTACGAGTTTGTCTTACGCCGAGTGCCCGACTAGCGTTATCTCTCTTACTCTCATGCAAAGGATGCGGAAAGAAGTTGATGAATCCTGGCGAATCTAATTAGGCCATTGGTTTTTTTTTAAGCGGATTATTGCATCCGACCTCTGACGTCAAGTCACCTGCGGGTGGGTTACGGGCGTGCGCGCTTACGTCCCTCTGTCGCCCCGGACGGAGCGGGCGAGGAGTGCGCCGACCGTAACCCACCTCCAAAAAACCAACCCAAAAAAAAAAAGCGGATTATTGCATGGTCATCGGTCTTTAATAGGTGTGCAAAGTTTAAAGAAAATCTGTGTGCCTACTCTTGAATCTCGATTCCAATCTTAAATCCAATCGCAGCTCGAATTTGAGCAAATTTGGTACTCTTGAAAGCGACACTTGCGCACGATTGAAATCAAATTCGGTGGAAAATATTTGAACTAAATGAATTCGATTCTCGTCGATTAAATCAAACATTTGCTACTCCAGACGCGATTTTGACGTAGTTTAAAATCGTTACTGTTGCACAATTGCAAGACAGCGTCTTTGTAGTGATCGAGTTCGATAACGTTTAACGATTTAAAATAAGAAAATACGACACATTTGGTGAAAATAACAACGGCAAACGCGAAGAATTCATTCTCGATTTTGTTCAAGAGTACCAAATATAAGTTTGGTGAGATTGGAATGGAATCGGATTGGAAATTAATTAAGATTGGAAATTAAATTAGGATGAATTGCCAGAGTAGGCACACTGATCGCTCAAAGTAGGGCAAAATCGAGCTCCAAGGTGGAAGTTACAAACAAACATACAGGTGAAGCTAATAAAAGCGTGTTAAAAAAGGAGAAAATGCATGGCAAGCGACGAAAAAAATTGTGAAACTTCATTCAGTGTCGGTAAGAGTAGCACAAGATTGGTTTAAACGTTTTTAATCCAAAAATTTTGATGTCAAATATGCACGTCGCTCTGGTCGACCTCCATCCATCCATCATAATTAAATGGACATAAATTACACCCAGACTCAAATTAACAATTTGTAAACACACAGTGTCCTGCATGAGATTCGAACCTGTAAGTCGGTATCTTAACCACTACGTCATCTCTGCAAAGTTGACTTAAATTCATACAAAACATACATAAAGAGAATTTAACTGTAGTTTAATTCAATTTAATCGCAAGTAATGAGGACAATGTTATCTACAATCATTTAAATCATATAAATATGATATTAAGATCTAGTGTTAAGATAATAACGTGTGTTTTACATTGGTGATATTTCTGGGTTAGTTCGTTGACCGATCTTTGTATGAATATAATTAGTATTGATTTTATGATTCACTTGGCATTTGGCACTTCGATATATCTTAATATATATAATCTTTTCAACGTATTTGAATAGATTTTGTATTGCCTTTAATAGAATAAAATGTTTTACTGTTACAAATTATACATAAACTTCTCAAAAGATTTGAAGAGTCAATTATTCTTGGGTTTACTCGTGTGGTGACAGAGTAAGAATACATTTTTTTTTTATTGCCAACGATGGCAAACGAGCAAGCAGCACACCTGATGGTAAGTGAAACTGCTGCACATAGACCTATGCAATACCAGGGGCACAGCCAGGCCGCTGCCTACCGTGAAGGAAATACTCTTCTTAAACCTCGTTTAAAGAAGGACATGTCATAGCGCTCGGGAAACACGGCAGCAGGTAGTTCATTCCAGAGCTTGCACGTACGTGGGAGAAATGATCGCTGGAAACGTACAGTTGAAGATCATAACGTTTCCAGGTAAAATGGATGAACCCTGCTACGATGTCGAGTGGTACGTTGGTAGAATGATGACGGTGGTACCAAGTCAAACAGTTCCTCAGGGCACTTCCCGTGAAAGAGTCTGTAGAGTACACAGAGTGACCCAAAGTCTCTATTTTATCCTATCTTCTCGTGGGTATCGTAAAAGGTGACTTAGGGATACAATATGCATATAACCACAGTGCAGGAGAAGGAAAACTCATAATAAATCCTGATAAAAGGATTGGAAAGATAAAAGAAAGAAGATAAAAGGACCCGTCTGACCAGCTTGGTATAGTAGGATTATTTCCCTCTCGATGTGGAGGAGGCTCGAGCCCAGTAGTACGACCCGGTAGAGCTGTGATGAAAATGATGATGTGAATAAAAATATCTTACTGTTAAAAATGTAACTGAACTTCTTAAAAGATTTTATTTATTCTTGGGCTTATATATTTTTATTTTTTTATATAAAATTTAGCGATGGAAATGGTATGAATAATCTAAAAAAAAACTTTAAAATAATAATAAAATTAAAAGATGTGACAACTATCCGGCCACTATCGTTGTCGGCGACTATTCGGCAAAGAGCGCCGACTATCCGGTTTCTTAATTTGTATGTATTTCTTAATAGGAGGAATTACATTTGATATGGTTGTACATACTTCTAGTATTTGCGATTGTCCCCCGAATACCACGATAAAGTGTTGTTTGACATTGGTTACACTTTATTTTCGTCATTGTCCAATTGACCATACATACTTGACTTTCTTTTTGACAAGATAAAATTTTATTTGAGCTCTATTGAACAAAAACAATATTATAGTCCCTTAATCAACCATAAACAACAGTCCGTGTACTGACGCAGTAAGAATACAATTTTCCACTGTCTATCTTGCTCGTAGATGTCGTAAAAGACGACTAAGGGATATAATATGCATATAACACATATGTAAGAGAAGGCAAACTCGGAACAAAACCCTATTCCAACACGTCTGTCCAGCGTGGAATAGTAGGTCAATTCCCCTCCCATTATGGAGGAGGCCTGAGCCCAACAGTGGGATATATATAGGCTGAGATGATGAATCAACTATGTTCACTCTCCATCGGCTATGGGTCGACCACTAATATCGAATCCTTAACGTTCGTGGAGGTAGTGCACCTTGTCCGCAGATCAGCTGTGGGTAAACGAAGCGTCACGAAAATTGCCGCATATCCCCGAAACCGTGATCGGCTGGACCGACTAATCGGCTGATTAGTCGACCTCGTTACAAGCGATTAGTCGGCCTCTTTACAAACAACTAATCGGGTAGTCGGCCATAGTCATACTTCGTACATCTCTAATTAGAATAACCTACAATTAAAATTTTCTTATCCTTGTGGTGACGGAGTAAGAATACAATTCACCACTCCCTATCTTGCCCGTGGATGTCGTAAAAGACGACTATGGGATATAATATGCACATAACATCTGTGCAAGAGAAGGAAAACTCGAAATGCAATCCTATACCAACATGTCTGACGAGCATGGTATTGTAGGTCAAATTCCCTCCCATTGTGGAGGAGGCCCGAGCCCAACAGTGGGACGTAAGTGGGCTGCGATTATGATGATGATGAAAATTTCCTTCAATAATAATAAAATCAGAAGTATAATTAGAAGTAGTGACGCATTGAGAATACAATTCATCACCCTATATCTTGCCCGTGGGTGTCGTAAAAGACGACTAAGGAATATAATATAGAAATAACATGAATACGAGAGAAAGGACTGAAAAAAATCTAGACTAAATCTCTATGCCTATACGTCTGACAAGTGCGGTATAGTAGGTCAATTGCTCTCTTACTGTGGAGAAGGTCCAAGCCCAGCAGTGGGACTTATGAGGGCTGTCATAATGATGATGATGTATATTGAATCGACAATAAACTTGGGGAGTAATATGAATACGCATATGTTATGGCCAGTGAAATCAAATCATTCAGCTCTGCGAAGGGACTCGCATATTCAATTTTACACTTTATCTCCGTCGGAAGATGATAAAATCTGGCAAGAAACTCAGCAGGCTTATCTTATTTTTCAAGTAACTTATTTGAACTGCTTTTCTAGCCTGTATCACTCTGTTAGGTATAAAGGGTTGGGATGGGTGTTCAGATGGTTCGCTCATTGACCACTGATGTCAAGTCACCTTCTCCAGTGGTCGGCCCAACGACGAAGGCAACGTGTGGCTGTGCCCCTAGTATCGCAAAGGTCCATGTGCGGCAGTATCATTTACCATCAGGTGTGCTGCTTGCTCGCTTGCCACCGTTGACAATAAAAAAACGGTGTGCGCGCTTACGTCTCTCTGTCGCCCTGGACGGAGCGAGCGAGGAGTGCGCCGACCGTAACCGACCCCCCCCAAAAAAAAGGTGGTTCGATCACGATAGGAAGGGTTCTTCTACTGACCACATGGAAAGGGTTCTTCTACTGACCACATTATCATAAACATTTACTTAAAGATTTCATATTAGTATTTCAGCTCTCTTATTTTCACCAAAGAGCCTAATTTTAAGGAACACCTACGGTAATATAAATAGCACTTAAATGTTAATACAATTTTGTATTTTAATTAATGCTAAGTCGATAAAAATCGCACATAATATTGATATTATATCATTTTATTGACTTAGGTGTTAACTGAAATTTTGGAGTTGTGGATGCAAAGAAGCATTAGTGTTCTTAAAAAATACCCACAGAAAAGTAAGGGATGGTCTTCTCAGTTCATGAACACAATTCACCACCTATCTTAAAAGACGACTAAGAGGATATAATACGCATATAATATCTATACAAGCGAAGGAAAACTCGAAGCAAAACCCTATACCAACATGTCTGACCAGCGTGGTAGAGTAGGTCAATTTCCCTCCCATTGTGGAGGCGGCACGAGCCCATGATGATGAGTCAGATGGATTGGTATAGGCTCATTCCTTCTCTTGCACAGATGTCATCTTTTACCTCAACCACAGATACGAAAGAGGTGATAAATTGTATTCTTACTTCGTCACCACACGGACAATAAGACATACTATTTTACAGTCTACAATTTTATGGAAAATTAGTTTTCTTAAACATGCCAGGATACATTACTTTTATACCTTCTCAAAAAAAGTCGATAAAAAAATGGCACTTCGCCCAACCTGTTCAATCCCACATCAACTTTCACATAAACATTCTAACCTGCTAACGGTGTGACATACATACATATTCAAATATATAAAGTAACGTATTATGAACCTTATTACTTTAAAATAAAGGCTATCCATAATTTTACCGGTTGCTTGTGACCGTGTATTGGAATATGTACTTTATTTTGAATGTAATAAGTATTGTTATAGATATATTGAAATTGTGGTCAGTTTATTGTATCATAGACCCTATGATTATATTTTTTTAGCTTAAACCTTATTATGCATAGAAAATTATAGTGTTTTAATAGGTCTTGGGTTTTTTATACAATACTCCGTGTTAGAATACTAAAGAAATAAGTATTCTCATCCGCCATCTTTGATCGACGAAGAAAGCTTTGATGAAACGGTAAAAGGGTTTTCTTATTATTAAATAATCATCATTTCAGCCCATACACGTCCCATTGCTGGGCTCGAGCCTCCTCCATAAAAGGAGGGAAATTAGCCTACTATAGCACGCTAGTCAGACGGGTGGGTATAGGTTTTTATTTCGAGATTTCTTGCTTTTATTCTTTTTCTTTGTTTTCTTCTTCGAGTCTTCTGTACACAAATATTGTATGCATATTTTATCCCTTAGTCGCTTTTTAAGACACCCACAGGTAAGATGGGAGTGTTGAATTGAATTCTTACACCGTCACCATACGGAAAAAGAAGAACTATTACGAACTAGAAGAACTATATAAAACCTAATTGCCAAACTATTAGGCAAGCGCGGTAGTATCACTCTCCGTGTGGTGACAGAGAAAGAATATAATTCACCGACCCCTTTCTTTCCCGTAGGTATCGTAAAAGACGACTAAGGGATTAATATGTATACAACATCTATGCAAGAGAAGGAAACCTCGTTATAAAACCCTGTACCAATCCTGACAAGCGTGGTATAGTAGGTCAATTTTCCTCTCGTTGTGGATTAGGCTCAGCAGTAGGACGTATTTTTTTTTAATTTATCGCAATTCAATTCTACGCAAAAAAAAAGATATAACGAAATTAATTGATCAAAATCATCTCATGAAGACTGCTCTGTCTTGTGATATAGGTTCGACACCTATAGAGAACAATTATTTGTTGGATTCACGAATGATTTTTCTGACTGCATGTTTGTAAAGCTTTAGTGCGGGGGTCTTTCATAAAAAAAGTGATACATGGTCAGTCGTAAACTTAGGTCAAACTTTCACCATTGTCACGACAAAACGTTGAAAAGTACTTATGTATCGACATGTATTCCTCTGACCTTCTTTGTAAGCCTTAATGACTTATTTTGCTGGTTTAATTCCCATCTATTTATCAGCTTTTTGAGTTTGACTGTTGGACCTAGGTATTCCTACGGAAAGGAAATAATATCATGTACCAGTATCGTAAGTTTGAATTCATCGCTTGACAACACTCTATGTGATGCACAAATTGTTGATCTTAATAAGGATGTAATTGTGTCCGTTAATCATATATTTTTCCATGTGGTGACGAAGTAAGAATACAAATTACCCTATCTTGCCCGTGGATATCGTAATAGACGGCTAAGGGATATAATACGCATATGATGATGGCTGCTCCAGTGGTTAACTCGTGATCAGATGCCGCTTGCGTGATCTGATCTATAATATTTTCATTATATTTATTTTATTGTATGTATAAGTGTATGTATATTTGTATGTGTATATGTATGTATGTGTATTGGTAATTTATATTCACTACTACACCATAATCTATCACTCTCTCTGTTTAATAATTTCTCCATAAGTTGCCTGGAAGAAATCGCTGTTAGCGATAAGGCCGCCCATTGTACGAACTAATATTATCATAAGTTTCTACTTCTGTATTCAACATGGTGTACAATAAAGTGTAAATAAATAAAATAAATAAATAAATATTTGTTATTATCATATCATATTCTGAAAGGCATCACACTGGAGCTATTAATAAGCATGTTGTTGCATGTAATTTTATTTAAATGAAATTGCATATTAATAGAATTTAGTCAATCATGCTGAGTTTCTTGCCGGCTCTTCTCAGTGTGTTTCGATCCGGTTGTAATTTTAAGGACAAATGTAAAAAAATGACAATATGTAAGTGCCTCCGCGGGGTTTAAATATAATAAATTATTTGAATTTGAATATAACATCTATGCAAGGATAAAAAATACTCGAAATAAAATCCTGTACCAATCTGTCTAACCAGTATGGTATAGTAAGGTCAATTTCCCTCCTATCATGAAGGAGGCTTGACCCCAACAGTGGGACGTATATGAGCTGAAATTATGATGATGCATCATATTGTAAAGTATGTTGCCCGAGCGCTATGACACGTCCTTCTTTACACGAGATTTATGAAGAGCTTTTTCTTCACGGTAGGCAACGGCCTGGCTGTGCCCCTGGTATTGCAAAGGTCCATTTGCGGCCGATCACTTACCATCAGGTGTGCTGCTTGCGCGTTTGTCATCATCGGCAGTAAAAAAATAGCGTTGAGTACTAAGTGCGCATGTCAGCAGTGAAACTTCTTTGGTTCCACGTTTTTTTTATCAGTATTAATAAAAAAACTGCACAAAAACGCTGCACATCTTCGTGACGCTAAATTGCGTTTCATCCGTAAAAAAATTACCCTCATGCGCGCAAAAAAGTTGCACTTCAAAAGTGAAGCAATACAAATATTTCCTTAGTGCAGGATATATACTATAGAAGGATATTTTAGAAAAAAATGTCAAATTTAGATGTCAAAATTTCTACTTTTCGCTGGAGTGTTGCCAGCCATATGCCACTTGCAGCCAACGGTTACCTTCGACTTTTAATATGTCTTCATAGTTCCTCGCTGTGTACAGTTGCCATTCGAGAACCTTCTTTCACTATGATTGTCGACTCGTTGATCGATTTGCTGATCGATATGTCCCAACCATTGTTATTTTTACGTCCCAATTTTTGACTCTGTCGGATTTTATCATATAGAGATATGCCAATCACAAGACTCTTCATAAATGACCTTGAGACATTTAGAGGTCAGGGTTTTGTGGTACTGTATTTAAATTGATAGGACTGTTCAACGAGTCTAGGCTACGCTTTTATTAAAACTACAAGTATTTAAAGTACTTAAAAAGTAAGAAAAACATTTGTATATATTTATTTAAAATTTTTAATATTTTGAAAATATAAGTTCGGTGTCATTATAGACAGATGTGTTGAGATCAAATGCTGCAAGCGCGTTGATGTCTTTTCTACGTAACTCGTATTGAACAATTTGTTAGTTGATGTGTATCATCACAGCTCATTTCCATTTCTCACCGCTGACTTGTAAAATACAGGTCCCGCCCCAATATATATCACCTATATAAGAGATGGACAATACCCACGGGCGAGATAGGTGAATGGTATTCTTACTCCATCGTCGCAGCCCACATACTTCCCTTTGTTAGGCTCGGACCTCCTCCATAATGGGAGGGAATTTAACCTATTATACCATGCTGGTCATACGTGTTGGTATATAGGGTTTTATTTCGAGTTTTCTTCTCCTGCACATATCTTATGTGTATATTATATCCCTTAGTCGTCTTTTACGATATCCATGGGGAAGATAGGGCGTGTTGAATTGTATTCTTACTCCGTCACCACACGGAAATTACTTCAGCATCATACAGAAATTCTTATTTACTGAATTACACATCAATCATACATATTTTTAAGGCTAAGCAAGCAGGCTAAGTAAGCAAAACTAAAATCAATGCTGAAGTATAAAGATATGTAATATAAACTATTAAGTCCAAGAAAATTAATAAACGCAGTATCTAGCTGATCGCTAGGAAAATAACCGCAATACCGTTATCGAGGGACTGAGGAGGGAGGTAATAATTAACTTGTGATTTTAGGAATGGTAATGTTAATTATATCGTGTTTTCAAGAGATAGCCATGGATGACTCAGACGGTCTTGTCTCATATACAAACTTTGTTTATAACTAAGGATGTTATAGATATAAAGCTTCGGATCTGGATACGGTTGCGGATATTACAATAACATTATATTGATCACGGTTACGGATATGTAATTATTTCGGATTATGTATATATATTATTATGTATATATAGTATATGTATATATTATTCGGTTTTGCCTACATAGTTCCCCTTCCAGTGGAAATATCGGAATATATTATAGCTTATGTGTTATTCTCATATGTAAGCTGTATTGTGAAATTTCATCAAGATCCATTTAGTGGTTTTTGCGTGAAAGAGCAACAAACATCCTCACATACATATTCACAAACTTTCCCGTTTATAATATTAGTAGGATTGTCTAACAGTTTCGGATAGTTTCGGTTACGGATATTGATTTTTTAGGGCATTGTAAAATTATTTAGCTAATTGTGATCATTGTATTATTTGCCTTTAGAGAGGGTTATGGCTGTTAGGTCGGCTAGTAGATAGAAAACCTGCCATAACCTGTGTCATACAGACGATCCTATCCAAAAATATCCAAAACTTTTATATCGTTTTCGGTTATATTTTAATTTCGGATATCCTATAATTTCGGTTACGGAGCTTCATAACATCCTTAGTTATAATGTATAAATCGTGACGGTTCATTTTTAAATAACAACCTTGTTCTAATAATTCTTGCAATTAACAGATATAAATTGCACTAAAGACTCCGACCAACAATTTGTGAATTGCTAAAGTATTGTTCTGCCTACGGATCGATCACCCGACATTGGCATAGTAGTATTTTATCCACTATGTTATATAGACAAACAACTGTTAGAATACAATTTGTCACCAGCCCTTACTTTGTCGTGGGTTTCTTTTTTTTTTCTATTGCAAACGGTGGCAAACGAGCAAACAGTACACCTGATGGTAAGTGTTGCTGCCGCTCATGGACCTTTACAAGGCCGCTGCCTACCGCGAAGAAAGCGAAGGGAGTGTGAATGCGTGCATTGAGGCTCGGTGATACCAAGGACACCACGAAAACCCTCCACACGCAATCACCCTCAGAAAGTTGGGCTTCCGGCTCTCTCGCTCACCGAACGAAGCGCAGTAACAAATTGCTACTACTCAGACGTCGATTTTCTGCGAGAGCATGGTACTGCCACGGACGGACCGGCCCGCGGCTGTAGACAGATAACTGTCGACAGTGTGGTCCTACCACTCCTGGGTATTGTAAAACTAATATTCTGGACAACGCATAACTGGTATTCCTATCGTCAACCCGCTTAACCAGCGTGGTGATAGTGCATTATGCGTCCTTGGGGAGACTAGGGCTATGTTTTTTGTTATTGCTTGTTAAAAACTGTTGGCAGTATGGTTCTAGCACTATGTTAAACAATGGACGTCGATACGATGAAAGAAGGACTTTAAAAATTAATTAATCATTTTCACGTTTCACTAATGGGCTCGAACCTCCTCCACAATAGAAGCGGAGTGGATTAAACGGTTTTCTTCCCACCGTATGTTGCCACCACTGTAACTCCTGTAAACCAGGATCCACAATGGTCCCCATAAAATACACCGAGATTTGATTTTCAGGAAGTTTCCGAAAAGGTTAATTGTCTTGACATTTGCAATAAATTTGATCGGGTCTGTAAAACCAAAGAGTTGGCATTTTGAATTATCTTTCTCCTGTACAAATGTTGTACGCATTTTTCTTTTAATCGTTTTTACGACACCCATGAGCTAGCTAGGGGGCGGTGAATTGTATTTTAACTTCTTCCTCACACAAAAATTGTTTTTTTTTGACGTGACAACGCCTAATAAACCGATGAACGCTGGCTACATGCACGGAAAAGTGTCCCGTCACGCTCATAGTCCCGTTACGCTCATTGTCCAGTTACACTCATGGTCCCGTTACACTGATTCAATTTTATTCATAAAAGTATGCAGTCATTTCATCAATGTTTTGTTATGACGTTGTCACGTTAAACTATCGTCCGTAAACCGACTTTACAGACAACCATGTTTAATTTTTTTATTATATTCGTGTAATATTTCTTAAAGTTATCAAGATTCTATTAGATCTTACGCAGATCTTTGTAACTTAATAGCGTATGGCTGTAATCAACCTCAGGTTTTATAGTCAGGAAGTGTTGAGTACTGTTACACGCTCCTGCCGACCGGCGTATCCAGTTCTAAGGCCTTTCAGGTCACAGATTAGACCTTATATTGTATTTTATCTATGTATATAAAGGAGGTTGACTGACTTATTAACGCTGAAACTGGTAATAAAACATGAAATTTTGGCAGTTGTCCTCCTTGTGAGATTCACAGATTAGAAAAGTTTAGTAAAGTTAGCTTAGAAAAGTTTTTACGAAATTCAACCTTAAAGAGGATGAAACGCAGCGGCAAAGACTGCATTGAAGAAAAAGCTTTATTCGTTATTTTCAAAAACTGATAGGCTCGAGCTTCTTCCAGAATAGAAGGGCAATTGCCCTAATATAGCCTATTGGTCAGATGGGTTGATATAGGATTTCATAGCTGCATATTATATAAAATCCTTTAATCTCCTTTTATGATACCCACGGGCAAGATAGGCTGATGAATTGTAATTTTACTTCACGACTTCAAGGAAATCTATACCAATAAATAAAATTGGAGTATCTGTTTGTAATGTCAAAATAATAGGCTTTTTTCATACTCACACGGTTATTTGCACGACACCTATGCCTAAAATAGCAATTAAAAAATTTTTGTCTGTCTGTCTGTCTGTTTGTTCCGGGTAATCTTCAAAACGGCTGGACCGATTTCAAAAATTCTTTCACCAGTGGAAAGCTATAATATCAGGGCGTAAACTAGGTTATATTTTATGCCGGTATTCCCACGGGAACGGGAACTACGCGGGTAAAACAACTATAACCTATAACCGAATCGAAGCGAGGGCGGGTTGCTAGTACATAATAAATCGTTCAAATATTTGTCATCATCATCATCTTTATTTTAGCTTATATACGTCCCACTGTTGGACTCGAGCCTCCTCCACAATACAAGGGAAATGACCTGGTCAGATAGGTTGGTATAGGGTTTTATTTCGAGTTTTCCTTCCCTTGCATATATGCTATATGCGTATTATATTCCTTAGTCATCTTTTACGACATCCACAGGCAAGATAGGGAGTAGTGAATAGTATTCTTACTCCATCATCACATAGAAAATACAAACAAATATTTATACCACATTGAAATCGAACTGCAATATTTAGCATGAGAGTTTTCTATTTAAACCAATATGCCAATAATATCCAATTAAACGAGATATCTTTGAATGAATATTTACTTGGGTATTTGTGATTCATAAGTGATTCACAAGAAAGGAATCTTGTCGGGTCTCCCTATTAGATGGACAAAGCAAGAGTTATTTTTAAGATAACAAAGAAAGTGTTTGTGTTGTTCGTTTTGTATTTTAATTATTCCATTAAGTGACTTGTATTTTAATTAACCAGTAAGTTTCTTGCATGGTGATGGTATAAGAATACAGTTGTCGCCTCCTTTGACTTGTCCGTAGTACTTGTAAATCTCGGATGAGAGCTTATTAGAAGAACTGCGCACTCCATTTTTTGGCCGACCATTGTTTTTGCGTTTATGTAAATATTTGTTACCACTGTGTGTTACCAGCGATGACTTACGACACTGAAACGTGGTCTCTAAATGTCGGCCTCATAAAAAAGCTCAAAGTCGCTCAGCATGCTATGGAGAGGGCTATGCTCGGTATTTCTCTACATGATAAAATCAGGAACACAGAAACCCGTAGAAGAACGGGTGTAACCGATATAGACCGCAGAATTAGCACGTTGAAATGGCAATCGGCAGGCCACATCGCTCGTCAAACCGACAACCGTTGGGGAAGAAAGGTTCTTGAGTGGCGAGCATGAATCGGACGACGCAGCGTAGGACGACCTCCCACTAGGTGGACTGATGACATTCTCAAAGTCACAGGGAACCGTTGGATGCAAGTGACGCAGGACCATTCCGAGTGGCATTCTCGTGGGGAGGTCTATGTCCAGCAGTGGACGTCTGTAGGCTGATGGATGGAAATATTTGTTAATACATTTTTGTATACCTCAGGAACACCATATTCCCTTGGCGCAAGGTTTAAGTATTTTCTATATTTTTAACGTGTGTTGATGGAGTAAGAATATAATTCACTATTATCTCCCTTATCCGTGGATTTCGTGAAAGATGACTAAGAGATATGTAAATAACAACTATGCCTAAGAAGAAAAGCATGAAAGGGATGGCGACAAATAAAATTCATAACACGACTGAACAGTTGCCGAAGATAAAAAAAAAAGAGTGTGTACAAAGTACGCGTATTATAAGTGAAACTCCTTTATCCCTCATCCTTTATCCTTCTGCCTTCATGCTTCATCCTTTATCTCATTCTGGCTTGCTGGCTGAATCCTAATCCTGGCGTGTTTGTGTTTCTATGGACTCGCTTTTTCGTTTCATTGAGTTTGAAATCACAACGATTCTAAAGAAGTTTCACTTTAAAAGGAAATTGTTTTTGATGTGAAACATCTATAGGCGAGGGTGACCGTGATCGTCGCGTGGCGTTTAACGCCACGCCTCGCGGTCCCCTATTAATTAAATATTAAATAAATATTTGGATGCATATACCTACATTTTTGTAACGAAACCATGGTGCGATTTAAAATTTTGTACAACGCCATCTAGTGAACTCAAAGTAAATTGTTACTTATAATGTATATTAATGAAAATAAATGTTTATTGAATAAAAATCATCATTTTTTGGAAAAAAAATCGCGATATTTTATTAATACTTTATGCCTTAGTTTTATCGTATTAGTTCCTGTCGTTATCTAATGTTCTTTCATGCATATATACTTGTTTTATAAATTAATGTAAAATTCTCTAACTTAGTAATATAAATATACCAGTAGGTCCATACCTACTGGTATGGACATATTTAGTTTACTTTCAGCTACGAAAACTGGAAAACCGTTTTTTATAGGCTTTTATTAGTTTCAGGTGTATATATATTTATTTCTTTGTACATTACCGACTTCATAGGAATTGGATTTTGACTCACTTTAAACAGTCAAATTTCATTTAAAAGTTGAAAATTTAAGGAGGCCCAATGACGTTAAAATTATTTAGATAGCTTGTCTTATTATCATTACAGGATTAAAAATTTCTTTATTAAATATATTGAAGCTGAGAGTTGGTCGTTAGCTCGATAAATGCCGCCATTTCTGTTTCCTAAATCACACTCTTCGTGCGGAAAGAATGTCTGTGAACGGATGAAAGCATTTCATTTTTATAGGTTTTTATTAGTTTCAGCTGGGTATTTATTTGTTTGTATGTCACCAACTCCTTACAAGTTGGATTTTGACTCACTTTTAACAGCTTGTCTTATTATCATTACAGGATTAGAGAGTTCTTTATAAAATATATTGTAGCTTAGAGTTGGTCGTTTGCTCGATAGATGCCGCAATTTCTGGTTTATAAATCGCAAATTATTTCAAGCTACGTTTTAGAAGGTTCATTTCGTTTGTACTAAATGACGTTACCATAAATATGAGTCGTAAAGTCAATTTTAAAATTGATAATTTATTCGATACGATACCTACCAAAAAGTACTTATTGACTAAAATATCGAATTCAAAAGTATCGGTATCGAAAAAAAAGTACTCGATACCTAAAGATAAAGTAAATAAAAGTACTCGATACTTTAAACAGTACGTTACTTATCTTTCGATACTATTCATGAGTTCAGTATCGATACTTTATATTCGATACCGTGTCTCTACTCGTACAAAATAGTTTCGATGTTTCACATCTGGCAGGCGTCCTGAGCGACGGCTCACTTTTTTTGTTTAACATTCAAAAAGCATTGTAACAATGAACTTCTAACCTTATTACAAGCATTGGAAATAACATATGTCATAAAAACATATTGTTTTTATTAATATTACGTCTTAACAAGGTTACGTTTCAAATTAGCTGTAGTAAATTACAATAGCTTCTAATTTATTAGCGTTTTAAAGTTATTAGTTAGCATATCATATGCAGATAACATATAAAAGAGAAGGAAAACTCGACATAAAACTCTACGCCGACACGTTTGACCAGCGCGGTATAGCTGGTCTATTTCCTCCCTATTGTGGAGGAAGCTCGAGCCCATTTGAGGGACTTATATGGGCCGAGACGATGATGGTATGAAATGAACCTAATTTTGAGGGTTTCATTTTAATTTGATTTTTAATTTCACTGGAAAACCGTCTATGGTCGACACCTCCCGCTATGCTAAGAAGCGTGTTATAAAATTCGTAAACATAGTTTTATTTCAAATATGTAATTCTCGTGGAAACATCAGAAATCAATATTTATACATTCATTCATTTCAAGTCATAGACGCCCACCACTACTTGCCTCGAGCCTCCTCTTGTATAGCAGTGAAATTGACCTACTATAACATACTGGTCCAGATGGATTGATATAGGCTTTTATTTAGATTTTTCCTTAACTTGCATATATATGACCCATTATCCGCCCGTGACCATGAATGCTGTAAAGTGTTCGAACCGTCGGGCAATAAAAAATCAAATACAAACTCGATAAAATCCATAAAGTAGTTTTATTTACAACTAGCAACCCGCCCTCGCATCGCTTCGGTTTCAGTCTTTCCTGCGTAGTTCCCGTCCCATGGGAATACCGGGTTAAAATATAGCCTAGTTTACTCCCTGATATTATAGCTTTCCATTAGTGAAAGAATTTTTGAAATCGGTCTAGCTGTTTTGAAGATTACCTGGAACAAACAGACAGACAAAAAAATTATAAAGTGGCATATGTATAGTGCAAATAACCGTGTGAGCATGAAAAAAGCCTATTATTTTGACATTACAAACAGACACTCCAATTTTGTTTATTGGTATAGATGGGTAATACTCGCATAAACATCAGAAGTCATTATTATATGTTATACCTAAGCTCTTTTTTACAAATCGCGCCCGTTAAAACTTTATGCGATCCGCAAATTGTTGTTCTGTGTCTAGATGTAATTAGTGTACGATAATTATATGTTTGCGAACTCCACCGCAATACAGGGATTATTTTCTTTAGTGCAGGGGGTTTTCTTTAAAAAAACCTATTTACGATGGAAGAAAAGTAAATATTGAAAAAAAAATGGGATAAAAACAGGATAATAATGAGAACGGTATACGAACTTTGAACACGATACCGGTATGCCTTTTAACCATTAAACTTTCCCGTAAAACAGGTCTCGCTGCCTCCATAGGAACATAACAGTACTTGAGCCGTTTCCTGGCTGTAACAAGTTTAGTATTTAACTTGTATATGTCGGTAATAGTCGCTTTATAATCATATTACTAATATAATGATTCTATTAATTAATGCCGTCATCATTTTAGCTCATATACGTCCTATTGGGCTCAAGCCTCCTCCACATTAGGAGTGAAACTGACCATATATCATACTGGTCAGGGTTGGTATAGAGTTTTATTTCAAGTTTTCCATCTCTTGCATAAATATTTTATATGCTTAATATGCCTTTTTTTTTGGGGTGGGCTGCGGTCGGCGCACTTCCGCACCACTCCGTCCGGGGCGACAGAGGGGCTTAAGCACGCAACTCCCGCAACCCACCCGAACACCACGTCGCCTTTGTCGTTGGACCGACCACTGGAGCAGGGTTACTTGTCATCAGTGGGCGGCCCGACGGAATACCCCCTACCCGGGGTACCCTCCCATCGACTGACGTCCCCCCCTCGGGGAGGACGTCGTTCTTTCCTCACGCGATCGGCCTCTCGGCGGGTGACGGATTAATCCCCGGTCACGTCACCCGCGGCCTCGGCTAGGGCGACATTACACGCAGGTAATCCCGGCTGCGTTCGGGAAACTTAAGAGGATCTTCTCGTCCAATATTCCGCAGTGTCTGAAAACAAAGGTTTATAACCAGTGTGTGTTACCAGCGATGACTTACGGCACTGAAACGTGGTCTCTAAAAGTCGGCCTCATAAAAAAGCTCAAAGTCGCTCAGCGTGCTGTGGAGAGGGCTATGCTCAGTATTTCTCTACGTGATAAAATTCGGAACACGGAAATCCGTAGAAGAACTGGTGTAACCGACATAGCCCGCAGAATTAGCACGTTGAAATGGCAATGGGCAGGCCACATCGCTCGTCGAACGGACAACCGTTGGGGAAGAAAGGTTCTTGAGTGGCGACCACAAATTAGACGGCGCAGCGTAGGACGACCCCCCACCAGGTGGACTGACGACATTCTCAAAGTCGCAGGGAACCGTTGGATGCAAGTGGCGCAGGACCGTTCCGAGTGGCATTCTCGTGGGGAGGCCTATGTCCAGCAGTGGACGTCTATTGGCTGATGGATGGATGGATGGAATCCCGCCTGCGCTGCCCCAGTCGCTGGCGGCGGGTCGCTTCGTTGAGGCTGTGCTCCTCGCGTTCGCGACCCGCCGCTACCTTCTGCGAGATAACTGCCTCGCAGAAGGATGATGCTTAATTTGTCTTAGTCGTCTTTTTTGATATTAAAGGGCAAAATTGGGACTGGTGAATTGCATTTTTATTCCGACACGGCAGGTTTCGTTGATGTACTTCATATGTAGAGGTCTACGTCTACTGAATATAAATCTCCCCGGGACGGGGATAATGGATTCCTCATCCTCACGGCTCACATACGTCCCACTAATGTGCTTGAGCCTCCTTGACTTGAAAGTGACTTAATATATCACGCTGGTCAAGCGGGTTGGCATAGGGTTTTATTTAGTTTTTTTATCTCGCATAGATGTTATCTGCATATTTTAATCTATCTTTTATGACACTCGCGAGCAGGAAGGGGAGTGATGAATTGTATTCTTACTCCGTTTTTTTTTTTTTTTTTGGGTGGGTCGCGGTCGGCGCGCCTCCGCACCACTCCGTCCGGGGCGACAGAGGGGCTTAAGCACGCAACTCCCGCAACCCACCCTAAAACCACCTCGCCTTCGTCATTGGGCCGACCACCGGAGCAGGTTTACTTGTCGTCAGTGGTCGGCCCGACGGAATACCCCCTACGCGGGGTACCCTCCCATCGACCGACGTCCCCCCCTCGGGGAGGACGCGGCGGATCTCCTCATCGAGGCTGCGCTCCACGCGCAGACGATCCGCCGCCTCCTTCTGCGAGATCACTGTCTCGCAGAAGGCTGCGACCGCGTCCCAGTTCCCGACGCTGTCGACCATCGCCCTAGCGATGGCCGGCAGCGTCAGGTCGGCACCGATGATTGCGACGAGTTCACGGCGCTGCACTGCCCAAGCCGCGCAGGCCTCGAGCGTGTGGCGCGCCGTGTCCTCGTCGCAATCGCAGTGGTGGCAGGACGGTGTACTCTCCCTCCTTACGACCCTGTGCAGGTATTTGGCGAAGCTCCCGTGCCCCGTCAACACCTGCACTAGTCGGAAGGAGAGCACCCCGTGCCGCCTTTCCAACCACTGCATCAGCACCGGCCGGAAGGCCTCCACGGTTCGCACCCCGAACCGAGGCCTCTCCAGCCGGACTGCCCAACGGGCAATGACGTCTCGGCGGGCGTCGACGCGCCAGGCGGTGAGATCCCTTAACGAGATCACACCGCCCTCCCCGCGCACCCCCGACACCCGCCGATACAACTCGGCGAGCTATTCTTACTCCGTGACCATACGATTAAAGGATTATGATTACACAATTTTTTTAGAGCTAGTACCACACTTTTGACAGTCTTCTGTCTACAGCTGCGGGCCGGTCCGTATGCGATAGTACCACACTCTCGCAGAAAATTGACGTCTGTAACAATTTGTTACTGCATTTCGTTCGGTGAGCGAGAAATCCAGAAGTCTTTCTGAAGGTGTTTGCGTGTGGTGGGCTTTGGTGATGCCTTTAGTATCACCGAAACTCATTGTATTCATTCACACTCCCTTCACTTTCTTCATGGTAGACAGCGGCCTAGCAAAGATCCAGGCAGTATCACATCATCAGGTGCCCGTTTACCACCAACAACTTAAAAAAAAGACGTAGTCGTTTAAAATACGATGTCTACCGAGCCGAGTGCCGCTGATTCGATCCGCGAGTTTGTGAGGTCCTCATATAGTTGTTCTGAGTTTGGGTGTAATTTGTGTCTTTTAATCATGTCGTATGTGTTATGTATAATTATGTCCATAATATGTTTGTAATGGCATAAAATACTTTCTAGTATATATTTGTAATGTTTTTAATTGATTCATATTTTACAGTCTTAGTTTATGAAAATTGGCAAAAAGCAGCCCTTTTGACGCGGACTTCCGTAAAGCATTTTATCAGCGAGCTTGTTCGTAGGGTGATGGAAGAAGAATACAATTCACCGCTCCCTATCTTGCCTGTGGACGTTAAAGACGATTAAAGGAGAGAAGACAAATACGAAACAGAACCTTATACCAACCTATCTGACCAACACGGTATTGTAAGGTCAATTTACCTCTTATTGTAAAAGAAGCTCATGCTTAGCCCAGTAGGACATCTGTGAGCTGAAATGATGATGATGATGAGCTTCAGTAATTTCGGCTTAGCGTTTATAAGGCAGAAAACTAGATTTTGAAGTGAAAACTTCTTTAGCAGCGTTGTCGCCTTTTTTGGGATAGGTATAAAATGTTAAACTCGCGTCAGGACACGTGAACTGATTGAAAATCCGTAAGACAGCTCAGGGCGCTTGCGCGAATGTACTGAGAGATAAACTTTTTAATGTAAAATTATTGTAATAGTGCTGAAGTGTTAAATTTTTTATGTAATATTAATTGTCATGTTTGTGTATGATAGCGCAATAAATAAGTTGAATAGTATATTTAACCACATAAATGATGTTAGTTTTATGCTGATAAATAAAGCAATTCGTGCAAAATTATTCCCTAACCATTCCAAAATGTACAATGTTAACATTTTATGTTTTCACCTCTGCCCTTTGTTTTTTATCTTTATTGTAAAGTTTTGTGGTGTTGATGTCCAAATAGAAGCTACAAGTGTTTAATAAACAAAAATAATAATTTCAAATTTTCTTTGTTACAGATCAAACAAACACAAAAAGTCATGCAACAATCATAGCTAAGGAAAAATAAACAAAATGGGCCCACCTTTAAGTATATGGCCCTATAGCCATCCAGTTCAACGAAAGTATTATAGTGACGAAAGTGACAAAATGTGTAATAATAAGTGCTATGTATATCGATTGGTCAATAATATTCATTGGTTAAGTTTAAATTTTGCATTGGTTTTGTTTTTAATTCAAGTGATTTTATGCACCAACTATGTAACGGCTGGTCCTGTTATATTGAATATGGATTATTCACAAGGTGAGATATTCTCAGTTTTATAATTTTTAAAGTGAAACTTTTATTACATAGCCTCAAATTTCTTCGTCCATCGCATGTCGCGTGACGGTCGACTGCGGGGTAGGGGTAAAGTGAAAGGCACTCCACAGAGCAGCCGAGGCTATTATGGCGGCGCCTATGGTTCGCATCAACTGACCGTGTTGTGTATTGATTATTACTCATTTATGCCAGTACTCCACGCTATTTGTTTGTTTTTATCAGTGTTTAATGTAAATGTTTCTATTATTAGTTAAATGTATACAATGCGTAAAAAGTTACACTTTTACTGTGGTTTGATAAAACCACACGATCATTTTTTATTGATTCTACAAATTGTTATTGTAATTAAAACTATTTTAGGGATAATATCGCCTTTGTATTTGATTTTTGATTGCACGACGCTTTGATAACTTTACAGCGTTCATGATCACGGGCGGACTAAGATGTCTCATTCATCGTTATTACAGATATTTATAAATTTTAAGTGTTCAAAACATTGGGCAATCAAAAATCAAATACAAACGGTTTAAAATCCGTAAAATAGTTTTATTTTCAATGTGTAATACTCGCGTAAACATAAGAAATAATTATCATCGTCATTCTCCGTGTGGTGACGGAGTAAGAATACAATTCACCTCTTCTTGCCCGTGGATATTGTAAAATACGACTAAGGGATATAATATGCATATAACATCTAAGACATGAACATAACAAATTATTGACAATTCGATTTACAACAAAAATATATTATATAGCGTGACACATTGAAATATTGTTGTTTTTGTAACAATTAAATATTGAAAAATTTTTTTATCATTAAGAAAATTTGTTTCCTTGTTTACTTATTGATAAAGTTTTATTTTAGAAGTTTTGATGGTATCGTGAAAATGTCACGTGACATACTTATACCTAATAAATAATTTAATAATTTGCTGATATATATGTAACTAGCAATCCGCCCTCGCTTCGCTTCGGTTATAGGTTATAGTCGTTTTACCCGCGTAATTCCCGTTCCCGTGGGAATACCGGGATAAAATATAGCCTAGTTTACGCCCTGATATTATAGCTTTCCATTGGTGAAAGAATTTTTGAAATCGGTCCAGCCGTTTTGAAGATTACCCGGAACAAACAGACAGACAGACAGACAAAAATTTTTAAATTGCTATTTTAGGCATAGGTGTCGTGCAAATAACCGTGTGAGCATGAAAAAAGCCTATTATTTTAACATTACAAACAGACACTCCAATTTTATTTATTGCTATAGATGTAAAAGTGTAGTGCAATAATGTAGTGTATGATATAACAGTGGTTTACGTGTATTTTCATCATCATCATCTCAGCCCATATACGTCCCACTGTTGGGCTCGGGCCTCCTCCATAATGGAAGGGTAATTGACCTACTATACCACGCTGGTCAGACGTGTTGGTATAGGGTTTTATTTCAAATTTTTCTTCTCTCGTGTATTTTAATATTCTGCCAAAATTTCCAAAGAGCAATCAAGCAATTATTCCATGTGGTGACGGAGGATTCATCATCATTTCAGCTCATATACGTCCCACCGTTGGGCTCGAGCCTCCTCCACAATAGAAGGGATAACTAACCTTACTATACCATGCTGCTCGGACAGATTGCTATAGCGTTTTATTTTGAGTTTTCTTTTTCTTGCATAGATGTTATATACTTATTAAATCCTTTAGTCCTCTTTTACAAGATCCACAGGCAAGATAGGAAGTAATGAATTGTATTCTTACTCCGTCCACACGGCATACTACCCATAACACTATCATACTATATCCCCATAATCTCATTACTACCCATAAATCATCATATAAAATATTAAATGAATAAAAAAGAAGACAAGCCCACTGAGTTTTTTGCCGGATCTTCTCAGTGCGGTCGCGTTCCGATCCGGTAGTAGTGTAAGGTAAAATGTAAAAAAGTGACCATATGTAAGTGCCCCCGCGGGGTTTATGCATAATAAAGTATTTGAATTTGAAAAAGCATGTTGTTTGCGTGTGGAGGGTTTTGGTGGTGCCTTTGGTATCACCGAGCCTCAATGCACGCATTCACACTCCCTTCACATTCTTCGCGGTAGGCAGCGGCCTTATAAAGGTCCATGAGCGGTAGCAACACTTACCATCAGGTGTACTGCTTGCTCGTTTGCCACGGCTTGCAATAAAAAAAACCTATTTTTCTAAATACATTTTTACGTTACGTGTGATTTTAATTATTTCAATTTTCTATAGAATGTTATTAAAGGGAAATGTATAACATTATTTTATTGAGTTTGTCTACATCATCCGTCAAGCAATGAACGGCCATAGGCTGAATGAGGATAAAATTACATTTTATAATTAGCTATGGGACAGTATATAGTAATACCCATTGAAATCAATCAGTTTCAGAGATCGACCGGAACAAAGACAGACATTTTTCTTTATTACAAGTACCGTATTTAATGTCATATGCATATATGTAGTATAAAGCTTCATTTTGACATTACATACATACACTTCAATTTTATTTGCCTATATTGATTTTGGGTTAATGGGTTCTGTCAATTTGTTATCTAACTTGATCGTTACACTCAGATTAGTGCAGGCTCATTGCCATTTCCTTATTTGTTGCCGGGTTATGACCCGATCAGTACATTCGAATGCTAGAGGAAAGGTAGGACAGGCTGGACCACTGTTGGACGTAGACACAGGTAGGGATAATGTCATACTAGCCAGGCTTGTCGAGTTAGCCATCACAGTTGCAGTTTAATGTTTTTCAGGAAAGGTCTATTGCTCATTTGTCGATTTTTAGTATTTCTACGGGAAAGTAAAGGTTGTTAACAGGTTATATTCTAACCTATCATCATAAGCGGTAATTTATTGGCTAAGTGGGCAACAGCCCTCTTCTGTAAAATGGATAACATCTTACTGCGATCGCCAACTCGCCTGTCAAGCATTGTGATTATGGTATTATTCCCTTATATAACGGTCAAAGAAAAAATAGCTCTCAGTCACGGCAGCTGCGCTATCCTACGGCCTCATTTAGAAGCGACAGGACTAGGCTCCACCACTAGGTGGACTGACTACCTCTTGAAGGATTCTAGACGTTGTTGGATGCAGGTGGCACAGAACCTCACTTTGTGGTGAAACATGAGGGAGGGGCTTACGTCTAGAAATGGACGGCTGAATGATGATGAATTATGAAGATGGAGTATAGGTATATTTTCCTTGTGGTGACGGATTAAGAATACAATTCACCACTCCCTATCTTGCCCGTGGATGTCATAAAAGACGACTAAGGGATATAATACGCATATAACATTTGTGCAAGTGGAGGAAAGCTCTGAATTTTTATTCATCGTGGCAGTAAGATCAATTTCCCTCCTATTGTGGAGGAGGCTCGAGCCCAGCAGTGGGACCTATATAAGCCGAAATGTTGATGAAGTATATATTGTGACCTTAAGTAATTAGCACAGGATGACGCTTCGCGTACAATTTCATCTTAAATTAAAAAAATATAATTCTAAATTATACATTTGATCTATTGTATTGCTTCATAAACATACGTAGTGTTGTAATAAGGAAATCCTTGACGGAATAAATCGATTCTCTTAAGACTGATGTGTAAGGGGGCATGATATTGCATTGTAATTTTTAAGTTTTGTAATGTAAAATAGTTCAGAAGTATATTTAAAACGTATATAAATAGGTTTCTCTGTAAATTAATGTATTCGTTGTCTTAAATCAATATCATGTAAAAAAAAGATTATCAGATATAGATAAATTTATAAGAGAATCCATTCATTCATCCATCAAGCTATAGACGTCCACTGTTGGGCATAGGCCTCCCCAGGGGAATGACACTCGGAACGATCCTGTGCTACTTGGATTCAATGATTCCCTGTGACATTTGTCGTCAGTAGGGGCACGATATCGAATAGAAAGTATCGATACTGTACTCATGAGTAGTACCGAAAAAAAGTATCGTACACACTAAAGTATCGATACTTCAAAGTATCGAGTACTGAGTACTTTTCATTAGAATCGTGATGAGCTTTTCCTTTAGAAATTTGGCCGTCTTTGAACGGACTAAAATATTTCGAGCCACGTTTTAGGAGGTTCATAACGTTTGAACTAGCTGGCGTTACCATAAACATGAGCAGTAAGGTCAAGTTTAACATGGATAATTTCTACGATTTATTCGATACGATAGCTGCCCCAAAATATTCAATTAGTAAAAGTAACGCATACAAAGTATGGAGTGTAAAAGTATCGGTATCAAAAGAAAAGTACTCGATACATAAAAGTATCGACACTTTTTTCGTGTCCCTAGTCGTTAGTACACCTAGTAGAGGGGTCGTCCTACACTGCGTCGTTCGATTCGTGGTCGCCACCCGAGAACCTTTCTTCACCAACTGTTGTCGGTTCGACAAGCAATGTGGCCTGTCCATTGCCATTTCAACGGGATAATTCTGCGGCATATGTCGATTATACCCGTTCTTCTACAACTTTCCGTATGCCGGATATAATCACGAAGAGAAATACCGAGCGCTCTAGATGGCACGTTGAGCGACTTGGGGCCTTTTTATGAAGCCGACATTTAGAGATCACGTTTCAGTGCCGTAGGTATGTTATTACTGGTAACACACACTGGTTATAAATCTTTGTTTTCAGCAACTGCGGTATATTGGATTAAAAGATCCTCTTAAGTTTCTCTAATCTAATTACACCAGGCTGAAATAATCATTAAAATAAACTTTCATCATTGTTTTACTACTGGGCTCGAGGGAAGGAAACCTACTATACCCTGGTTAGTGTAGGGTTTTATTTCGGGTTTGCCGACTCTTGCATAGATGTTATATGCATAATTTATACCTCAGTCTTCTTTTATTACGTTTATGGATAAGATAGGACGTGGTGAATATCTAGACACGTAGCAGCGTGTCAAGCCAAGTTCAAGCAAAGGAACTGGCTTGCCAGCGCCGAGGGTAGTGGCCAGTTTTTATCAGAATTAAAATCTATATATAAATAGAAGAGGAGGGTTTGGCGAGCGATATATTGACTCATCACCATATCTCTGGAGCTATAAGGCGTACAGACTTGAAATTTGGCAGAAATATTCCTTTCGTCGAGTAGAGGTCAGCTAAGAACGGATTTTACGAAATTCCACCTGCAAGGGGTGTTGCGGGGCCGTTAACAATAATATACATATAAAGGAACAGGGTGAACAGAAGCTACTGAAGCTAGAAAAATGAAATTTGGACCGTAGCTTCATTTCGTGACGTAGGCACACACTAAGAAAAGATTTTTTGAAATTCCACCCCTAAGGGGGTGAAACGAAACGTTAAAGTCTGTATGGAAAGAAAAAAAAATCTTAAGCTACTGTCTTTAAATTAAGCACAAATATATATAATTTCTTTGCGTGACGTAAAAACCAACTAAGAAAGGATTTTTTGATTTTCTTCAAATTCTACAAAATACTCTTCAGTAAAAATAAATAAACACGTGTTTCAGCATTTTTTAATTTTCACCCTCCAAGGGTGTACCTAATCTTCACTAATATTATAAAGAGGAAACGTTCCTTCCGAATTAACTCAAAAACTGGATGGATTTCGATAATTCTTTCACCATTAGAATGTTACAGTATCCCTGAGTAACATAGGCTATATTTTATCCCAGTATACCCACGGGAACGGGAACTACGCCAGTAAGGCTACTGAAACCGAAGCGAAGCGAGGGCGGGTTGCTAGTATATATATATATATATATATATATATATATATGTTGAATAACTTTGAAAACTGGCCAAGTCAAATCTAACCTACTTTAAGATCTCAGAATTTTTAATACTTGTTCATAATGTTATTTTGTTGCTATAAATACATATTTGGATTTTGCATAGAACTTGGCACTCATTTAGATCTCCATTCTTTTTGCGGCGAAGCCAAGCATAATTTTTATATTGAACTTGGCTCTCCTTTTTTACATTTATGTTTTTGGTGGGATTTTCTTACTTTGGTACCACATTGAGAGTGCAATATTTCTTATAGCGGCTGTACATACTCGACGAGAGCCTCTCGCCGAGAGTTTCGTCCAAGAGGTTCTAGGCGAGGACACAACCTTTACACACTTGTTATGCCAGTTGCACTGTAAATACCAGAGACAATAGACGTAGAAACTGCTACTGTTATTTGTCTACGTGCCGTGCCGTAGGCTATTATAATTATTTAAACTTTTACTATAAAAAGAAATGGAGAAAAAGAATATGGTGGATGATTGTTATGCATCTTCTACTCATAAACACTGTCAGCGGACAACTAAAAGATCGTGTGTGTACATGCTCTGTCTCGTTTCCTCGTGAGACTTAACGAGACCCTTTGACTCGGGTGCAAAAAACCCACAGGTCACCGAGACTAACCGAGACGAGAATGAGAGCGCGAGCCGAGACGAGAACGAGAGCGCAAGACGAGACGAGAGTACCATGTACATACTCGCTCTCGGCCCATCTCGGGGTGTCTCGTCGAGTAGTCGCTATTAAAGTAATTGGCATTATTTTGCTGACATCCATGGGTAAAATAAAGGATGATTGGCTTAGGTCTATGTTAAACTCTTAATTATCTTATACGACACCCATGAGCATTGAAAGGGTAGTTGTAGTCGCTACGTATGGTAGTATATCGTAATACCTATAATAGTACCTACTAGCAACCCGCCCTCGCTTCGCTTCGGTTTTAGTCGTTTTACCCGCGTAGTTCCCGTTCCCGTGGGAATACCGGTATAAAATATAGCCTAGTTTACGCCCTGATATTATAGCTTTCCATTAGTGAAAGAATTTTTGAAATCGGTCCAGCCGTTTTGAAGATTACCCGGAACAAACAGACAGACAGATAGACAAACAGACAAAAAATTTTTAATTGCTATTTTAGGCATAGGTGTCGTGCAAATAACCGTGTGAGTATGAAAAAAGCCTATTATTTTGACATTACAAACAGACACTCCAATTTAATTTATTGGTATAGATCTACTATACCTTATTTAATTAAAAATATACTTATATGGCGCAAAATCAAAACTTTCGATGTTAAAAACAAAATACCATAGAGTATATAGTTGGTTAAAGTAACACGTAACCTTTTTCGAGTCCGACATCCTCAATTTCTGTGTTGGCAACACTTTCACTTCCTTACGACCAACTAGGAGGACCAAGTAGGTCGGCGTTGTATGTCAGAGAGTTTTATTCTAATGGTACCTTGAAATTGATTAGTGACGATATTAGGCGCCTAAAATACAGATATTTACGCATTTACAAAAACATATAAGCTTGGTAACAAAGTAAAATTGTTAGTGAAAGTCCCATCGGAACCGGTCAAGTTATTAGTTATGTCTAATTTTAAATACTTTTAATTTTATCGCCCGATTCGGATATGCAGTCACAGGTATACAATTAAAAAAGAGCGTGCGTACAAAGTATGTCAGAAGTGTCAGAAGTGAAACTTCTTTGGTGCCACGTGGTTTTGTCAATAGTAAAAAAGTAATTTTCTGTGTGGTGACAGAGTAAGAATACAATTCACCACCCCCTATCTTGCCCGTGGGTGTCGTAAAAGACGACTAAGGGATATTATATGCATATAACATCAATGCAAGAGAAGGAAAACTCGAAACAAAATTGCCAACACGTCTGACCAGCGTGGTATAGTAGGTCAATTTCCCTGCGATAATGGAGAAGGCCCGAGCCCAACAGTGGGACATATATGGGCTGAGATGATGATGATGATGAAGAAAAAAAATAAAAAATGTAATCTCTTTCACTCTCTCTCGATCTTTCTCAATCGCTTGCTCCCTACTCTCGCTCCATGACTATGTGCTTCGTGCTATGTTCGCCTTTTCACATTCTCTCAATCGGTCTCAATCGCTCTCTCCCTCTTCTTGGACAAAATTTTCCATATTTTCGTCCCACTAAATTGCGTTTCATCAGTAAAACTTTTACCCAAATGCGTGCAAAGAAGTTTCACTTCAAAATCATTAAGGTAATGAAAGTACCATCAATTTCAAGCTTTTTGTCAACTCAAATAATAGTTTTTGAAGTTAATATAACATAATTTAAGTCTTTTCAATTCATCTATACCAATAAATAAAATTGGAGTGTCTGTTTGTAATGTCAAAATAATAGACTTTTTTCATGCTCACACGGTTATTTGCACGACACCTATGCCTAAAATAGTGATTAAAAATTTTTGTCTGTCTGTCTGTCTGTTTGTTCCGGGTAATCTTCAAAACGGCTGGACCGATTTCAAAAATTCTTTCACCAATGGAAAGCTATAATATCAGGGCGTAAACTAGGCTATATTTTATCCCGGTATTCCCACGGGAACGGGCACTACGCGGGTAAAACGACTAAAACCGAAGCGAAGCGAGGGCGGGTTGCTAGTTAAAAATATATTCAGCGTTGTATGGTGCATTTTTGTGTGGTAAATTAAGAATACAATTCACCATCCTTCGTGCTCGTGGGTGTCGTAAGATATGACTAAGAAAGAAAGAAAGAAATATATTCATTCTATTCTCGTTAAATCAGTGATTCTTTCTCAATAAATAAGAAATATAGGAGAAAAATTGCCGTGTGGTGACGGAGTAAGAATAGAATTCACTCCTTATCTTGCCTGTGGATGTTGTAAAAGCCGACTAAGGGATATAATATGTACATAATACCTGTGCAAAAGAAAGAATTATCAAAATGAAACCCTATACCAACATGTCTGACCAGCATGGTGTAATGGGTCAAATTCTCTCCCATTGCGGCGGAGGCCCGAGCCAAACAGTGGGACGTACATGGGCTGCGCTGATGAAGAGGTATAATATGCATATTCCAACATCTACGTCTAGCAGTGGATAGCGATATGTTAATAGATAATGAATGCAAGTCCAGTGCAAATTAAAATTAAGTATACAGAATCATTGCTAAACTCTTTTGCGTAGGCGTTTTACAAAAAGAAACATGTAAAATCCATAGAGAAGACGCAAATTTTCTTTATAATATACAATATTCTGTATGTGAATTAAATCCTCCTAGAGGGCTTTTTTTTGGGTTGGATTGCGGTAGTCGTACACCTCGCACCACCCCGTCCGGGGCAACAGAGGGGCGTAAGCACGCACACCCGCAACCCACCCGAACACCACGTCGCCTTCGTCGTTGGACCGACCACCGGAGCAGGGTGACTTGATGTCAGTGGTCGGCCCGACGGAATACCCCCTGAAGAGTACCCTTCCATCGAACGACGTCACCCCCTCGGGGAGGACGTCGGTCTTTCCTCACGCATCCTCCTAGAGGGATGGACCGATTTCATTACATTTGTGTACACATTTGAGTGGGCCACTGAATGGTTTGAAAATACATTTAAACCCAAATACATGGCGTCATGATCGCGTTATCAAGAAAAATATAAAACAGATTTGCTAAACATGTTCTTCGTGTTGAATGGCAATAAGCTACAATAATATTAGCTGTTGGTCCCCGTGTCTCGAGTTATTATATTAATTATTCATGTGTTTAGTCTTCGTATTTTAGTCAGTCGTTATCATTGATTTGGTACTGATAACCGAATCATGCTTCCTTTGGGAATTTTGGCAGAATGTGAAAATGCACGCAATTCACCATTATATTATATTCACTACATTTCAGCATTTTATCTGCATTATATTACATAAAATACCAGCAATTTTTTTCAATATAACACTATAAAACACTAAAATAATTAATAAAATTCAAAAAGTGTTACATGTCATTTTGACATTCTTGTCAAAAGTCTTCTTCTTGTTCTTCTTGCTTTAATAGATCAAAAGTCTACTAAACATATTTCTATTATTTTTATAATCATTGATTCCGTTTTTTATGTCATTATTTAACAGTACGATTACATACTATACAAGAAAAGGAATCTCGAAATAAGGTCATATACCATCGGTAACGACCGCCGTGATATAGTAAGTCAACTCCCCTCCTATTATGGAAGAGGCTGGAGACTGGAGTCCGCTAGTAATTACGTAATATTATAAATGCGAAAGTAAGATTGTTTGTTACGCTTTCACGCTTAAACCATCAAACCGATTTCAAAAATTCTTTAACCAGTGGAAAGCTATAATATCAGGGAGTAACATGGGATATATTTTAGCCGAGTATTTCCACGGGAACGGGAACTACGCGGGTAGGGCGACTGAAACCGAAGCGAAGCGAGGACGGGTTGCTAGTAATATATAAAAACCAAAATATAACACCACGTAATCAATTTCACTGTTCTGATTAGCACATTATTGGCCTAGTTTATAAAAGATCTGTCAATGAACGTCGTACACAAAATAGTTATGCCGTTACATAAACAAAACTTGCTTTATATATCAGTGCTAAGTAAATTTGTCGTAAATAATTTATAGATAGCGTAGTAGTTAAGATACCGACCCACAATGTCAATGTCGCGGGTTCGAACCCACGCAGGACAGCACGTTGTGCGAACCACAAATAGTTGCTCTGAATCTGGATGTAATATGTGTCCGTTAATTATATGTTTATAAAGTCCCCCGCAATACTAAAACTATTTCCTTAGTGCAGGGTGTTGTCTTAAAAAAAAATGAAAAAGCTTATTGTTCATACATATTCTTCCTTGTGGTGACGGTGTAAGAATACAGTTTCATATACCCCTTAGGGACGTGAAAAAATAATCGATTTTTATATTAATCGATTTTTAATAATCGATTATCTAAATTATAAAAAAAAACATTTAGTTTTAATCAATTTTTTTATATTAAAATTAATCTATTATTTTACTATTTGCTTTTTTGTTTAAATTTATAGTTTTCTATTTTATTTTAGAAAATAAATATCACTCTCAGATTTCCTAAAAAAAAGGAGATCATCACAATTCTGCCAGGAAAAGTATTCGATCGAATGTCAGTATTATTATGTACAAATAAATCTAACTTAAAAATAAATCCAACCTTACGAATAGTAAAAAATAATCGATTAATTAAAAATAATTAATCGGTTTTTTTGCAAATCGATTTATTATAAAGAAAGAATAATCGATTTTTTATTAATCGATATTTTCCGCTCCAAGTCACATCCCTAATACCTCTAGGATATAATAGGTTACTAGGTAATTCATATTATTATTTGACGTTATCTACTACAGCACAACTTCAAATAATAAGTTATAACCATCAATTAAAGACATACACTGTATTGACATAGCTTTCTCCTAATTAAGATCACGATAACGTTTATTTCCCTTAATCAATTAATCTGATATGTGTATTGACCTGAATAAACAGTATTCGGTTTATTTTCCTCATACGTTAATATATAACCATACTTTCTTACCCGTGGATATCGTAAAAGACGAAAACTGGATTATAATATACTGATAGTAGTACATAGTATACTTTGTAGTGGTAGGACCACACTGTTGACAGTTGTCTGTCTTAGGGCTTCCAATCCCTTCGATGGGAGGGTACCCTAATTAGGGGTATTCCGTCAGGCCGACCACTGACGACAAGTTAACGCTGCTCCAGTGGTCGGCCCTACGACGAAGGCGACGTGGTTTTTGGGTGGGTCGCGGGAATTGCGTGCTTAAGCCCCTCTGTCGCCCCGGATGGAGTGGTGCGGAGAGGCGCGCCGACCGCGACCCACCCACAAAAAAAAAAAGGGGCTTCCAATCCCGCAGCCTGAATTCAATCTCGGTATTTGCGGGATCCTGCGTATCGAAAATATTCACATTTATAAAAGGCAAATAAAACATTCAAAAAAAATACACAAAGAAAATTAAAAATCAACAAAAAAATACATTTAAAAGCTGTAAATTTATATAGAATATGTTACTGTTTGAGAGTTAATATATTAAATTTGAGGTTGCATGCACGCTTTTTTTCAGTCCCGCAAATCCCGCGGATCTCGCGCCCGTAATCCCGCATCATGCGCGATTGGAAAATGGCGCGGGATCTCGCAATATCGAGATCTTGGTATTGCGGAATTGGAAGCCCTAGTCTGTCTACAGCCGTGGGCTTGTCCGTCCGGGATAGTACAACAAGTGAACAAGAGAGCCGGAAGCCCAACTTTCTGAGGGTGTATTCGTGTGGTGGGTTTTAATGATGCCTTTAATATCATCGAACTTCATTGCTCGCATTCACACTCCCTTCACTTTCTTCGCGGTAGGCAGCGGCCTTATAAAGGTACATGAGCGGCAGCAACACTTACCATCAGGTGTACTGTTTGCTCGTTTGTCACCGTCTGCAAAAAAATGTCAAGTAATATTTGTAGTCGCAACCACATAACTTAAATTTGCTTATCATATAATTCAAATTAAGTTAATACTATTCAAAAATATATTTTCACTAATGTCTACAGAATTTTTATTTGATGAAAATTAATACAAATTAATTTTATTGGTCGTTAATTTGACAAAATATATATATAAACATTGAACTGGTTTCGCGGGATCTGGGTTAATAACCCGGTAGCATCTCACAGTAATACTTTATTTAAATTAAATTATATCTAAAAAACATTATAAAGCTATGATTTCATTTTTTTATTATAAGCGGTGGCAAATGAGCAAACAGTACACCTGATTAGCAATTTTAGTATTGAAATTATCATGAGACTGATCCACTGCGAGCAGTGCACGCCGGGGCCTCGCAGACGCCGCGGCGCACTCGCCCTGATGATGAGCATCGGACATGCTCGAAACCCGGGTCGACGTAATCGATCTCAACACGTGAGTGTTTTTGCCGTTTTAGATATTATAGTACACCTGATGGTAAGTGTTGTTGCCGCTCATGGACCTTTGTAAGGCCGCTGCCTACCGCGAAGAAAGTGAAGGGAGTGTGAATGCGTGCATTGAGGTTGGTTGATACTAAAAGCATCACTAAAACCCACCACACGCAAACACCCTAGGTTGCCGGTTCTCTCGCTCACCGAACGAAGCGCAGTAACAAATTGCTACTACTCGGACGTCGATTTTCGAGTGTGATACTACCCTGGACGGACCGGCCCGCAGCTGTAGACTAAAAAATGTCAACAGTTATCCTATTTTGCCTGCTCAGATGGCGTAGTCATTAAGATACCTACCGTGACATAGGTCACGGGTCAGCCACATATCTGGGCTGTATCTGTTATGGTGCACCGGCCTGGGCTGATCGTACTACCATAGGCGCGGCTCGGCGTAAGTTACTACAGAGTCAACGATTAGCGCTAATATTTCTGTGTAAGGCATACCGAACAGTTAGCACCGAAGCCTTACCAGTACTTGCAGGTGTACTTCCGGTCGACTTAGAGATACAAAAACGTGCGTCCATGTATTATTCCACTAGGGAAAACATGACTAACAATTTTCTTTTACCACGCGATCGTAATAAATTACTAGACTTTTTGCACCGCAATCCGTCGTTAACGATAAGCTCCTGACCGAATGGCAGGCAAGATGGGATTCGTCAACAAAAGGTCGTCATCTATATCTATTCTTTCCATCTGTTCGTGAACGTTTGGAGAGAACTTGGCTAGAAATTGACCACTATGTAGCCCAATTCCTCACAGGCCATGGGAATTTTAGAAGTAAATTATTCTATTTTACACTAGTAGATTCACCATTTTGTCAATGTTCGACCTCAAACTCCAATTTTGAACAAACAGCTCATCACATCCTTTGGGAGTGCATTCTCTGGCGCAACGAGCGGAACGTCATGTTAGATAATATGCATGTCACGTCTGGGGTAGTATACTATTCGGATCTTGTAGCAACTAGAGAAAATTTCCGTGCGTTTAGGCGCTTTTGCCATACCTATTACTGTAATCAAACCTAAAGCTCACAAATAGGTCCATTAAGCTTTGTCCAATCCGTGGTGCTGTACCGCTGCGTTTCACGTAGTTGTACAAACTCTTATTTACTGGCTTATCAGCCAACTTTGCTTCATGTCTCCCGCTTTGCATAGGAGGGAAGTGGAATCTTTCCAACTCCTCCTGTTTTCTTTTCTAATTAAATTTGTTGCGGGTCCCAAGACAATTAAAAGCGATTCCCGGGACTTCCTGAGGGTCAAACCTCAGTGTCTTATACGGAGACCATTGTGGATCCTGGCTTACAGGAGTTACAGTGGTGGGAATGTATGGTGGGATTAGTCCCAAAAAAAAATAGGTCACGGGTATGTAGGAGTCACAGATAATTGTTTTAAGTTTGTAATATTGTTTTTTTTTTAATTATCTATTTGTAAAGTATCCGTATGGTATGGGTCTGGCACAGGGCACTTCTATCGAAGCTATCATCACACGGAATCCCCGAGGGATTCTGTAATTGGATCGCCAGCTTTTTGGATGGTCGGAGTATAAAAGTCGTCGTAGATGGCTCCTGCTCCGATACTATGTATGACCATTAATTTTGGTGTACCACAAGGCTCGGTGCTCTCCTCGACGTCGTTTATCCTGCATATCAACGACATGCTCTCTATCGAGAATATGCATTGCTATGTGGATGACAGCACGGGTGACGAGCAGAACACTGAGCAACGGAATAGCCCTCGCAGTACACAGAAAAGAAGGGTTCAACTTGTGTCTGTAGTCGAGTGCTCTCTGGGACGCGTCTCGAAATAGGGTGAACGGAACTTAGTCCAGTTCAATCCCACAAAGACACAAGTTTGCGCGTTCACGGCAAAGAAGGACCCATTAGTCATGGCGCCTCAGTTCCAAAGAGTAACTCTCCCAATTTCTGAGAGTATTGGGATTCTCAGCGTCGAAGTATCGAGCAAAGTTCAGTTTAGGAGTCATTTGGAGGACAAAGTAAAATTGGCAAGCAAAAAGTTGGGCGTCCTGAACAGAGCCAGGTGGTACTTATACCGAGACAACGTCTTCTGCTATACAAAGCACAAATTCGTTCTCATGTAGAGTACTGCTCAAGACACGCTGATCAGACATGTTGATATAGGGTTTTATTTTGAATTTCCTTCTCTTGCATGGATTTCATCTGCAATAATCCCATAGTCGTCTTCCCTTAGTCGACCCACGGGCAAAATAGAGACTTATGAATTGTATTCTTACTCCTTCACCACACGAAATATCAAAATAAATAGATATATAATCTCATAAAATCTTATTAAAAAGGCTATCTATTATACAATAAGATTTCTTAGTATCCAAGAGCGCTGAAACAAACAAATTCTTCAGTTTTATACTAGTAATAAAAATTGAGAAAAATATGAAAGTGCCTTTACCAAATACGTTTAAATGTCATGTTACTAATAAGGCCCTCTTCGAATACACCTGAGTCACACACTTTCACTTCATTTATAAAACGGATGCTGGGGAAACACAGGTGATAAAGTCTTGAGTGATAGCAGACTTGCATGACTGGGTTATGGAATATATTTGTAGATTGGTCATTTATTTTCGAAATTATAATGAATAAGATATATTTCTGACTCATCCTCTTGTGCTTTAATGAATTATAATATTATGAATTGGAATGTAAGTTTGGATGTTTGTTTGTTACGCTGTCACGTCTAAAGTATTGGTCAGATTTTAAAAATTCTTTCATCAACGAGAAGCTGTATTATCAGCGAGTAACATTGGCTATATTTTATCCCTGTAACGAACTGAATAGTTGCGTGGGAAGCCGCGGGAATCTGTAATTACGGTAATTAAAAACCGTGTGTTGACTGCGTAAAAATACAATTCACCACCCCCTATCTTGCCTGTGGGTGTCATAAAAGACGACTAAGGGATATTTTGTGTATAAAAAACTAAGCAGAAGACGGAAAACTCTATACCAAACTGCCTGACCAGCGTGGTATATTAGATCTATTTCCTTCCTATTGCGGCGAAGCTGCGGAAGCTCGAGCCCAGCGGTTGGCCTTTTATCAGCTGAAATTAAAGACATGGAGTTAAGATATATAATTGGATCATTACATACATACTTGCCGATTCAAAAAAGCATGGTGTCGACTTTCACATAATGTTTTGAACAATATTGTATATCGGTTTTATGTTCTGTATGTTATAGTGATTTATGCTTGTAGGAAAGAAAGCCAAGACTATACATTCTATTTTACTTCGTCACCAATCAAACTAAGTATACAGTTTAATCATTATCATCATCTCAGCCCATAAATATCTTAAATAAAACTACTTTACGGATTTTATCGCGCTTGTATTTGATTTTTGATTGTCTGACGCTTCGAACACTTTGCAGCATTCATAGTCACGGGCGGTCTAAGATGTCTGTAATTACCAACCATAAAAAATACAATTTTCATATCGAATCATTTTCTTCTAATGCTGGCAATAAATTTATACTAAAATGTGGATCAACATTTAATAACTAATTTTCTTTATCGGGTAGATGATTATAAATATATGTTATAATGATGACTTGTTTAATACTCGCATACACATCAGAAATCATGACATTACTTTATAAATGTAACTTTTTTTACGGATTTTTAAAACCTTTCGAAACTTTTCAGCGTTCATGGACACGGGCGAACGTCGGGAAATCAAAAATCAAATACAAACGCTATAAAATTCATAAAAAAGTGTATTATTTAAAATGCGTAATACTCGCGTGAACATCAGATATCGTTAAATGTTACTTTTTTAATCTATAATTTCCTATTTACATTTATTTAAAAAAAACGCATTATATTTATTAAATTGTTATGTATTATCTCATTTTTTAGTTTTACATTACTTAATCTGTAAAAAAATATAATTTTCATTTTATCCTGATAAACCAGTCTAAATACTAACTACTTACCATATGCACACTTATTAAATTATTGCATTCTCATCGGTCCTTATGAAGTGTACAGAGTGTCAATTAAATCTGACAATTTGAAATGAGTCAAAATAAGATACAAAGATACCGTTACAAAGATACAGAAATTCATATGCTAAATTCACCTACACTTCAATCATATATTTTAATTATTACTGAGAAATAACTGTGAAATATAATAAATATGTTATTAATAAAACACTCGATTCAATTCGTTAAATCATACAGCGATACGGATAATGTGATCTTTGACTAAGTAATAATACAATAGTCATCCATTTAGGGATTGTACACATTTCATCGCAGCCCACATACGTCCTGTTGGGTTCGGGCTTCCTCCACAATGGGAGGGAATTTCACATACTAATAGCTGGTTAGATATGTTGATATAGGGTTTCGAGATTTCCTTCTCGTGCATAGATATTATTTGCATATTATATCCCATAGTCGTCTTTTACGACATTCACGGGCAAGATAGAGAGTGGTGAAATTCTTACTCTGTCACCACACGGATAATACACATACGTATATACATACCCTGCGGTGATGAAGTAAAAATACAATTCACCATCACCTCTCTTGCCCATGGGTATCGTAAAAGGCGAGGATATCTTAATTTTTTTTCACGCTGTGGAAACGCATTTACGCACTATCCCCCCCGGTTATAGACGGGGGAATGTATGTGGGACTCACCAGCAACAAAAGTGATCGAAATACCCACTAAAACCACAGCGGCTCCTTCCGCGCTTTTACGGGGTGCCGGAGAGATCGTCTGGTAACATTCTATCCCTGACACCCCAACGCTTGGCCGTCTGGCCACGTCCTGTCATCATTCAGGGCGTTGAGAGAAGGAACACATAGCGGCGTCTCCTCCTCCCTGGTCGTCGCCGGCGGAGCGAGTCAGCGGACGCAAGTGCCTCGCGTGCCCGCTCCGCGGCCTCCTTCCTTGTCATGACAGCCTCACAGCAGGAGGCCATCGACGACCAACAGCTGTCGCTGCCGAGCTTCTTGGAGATGATGGTCGGCAACGACAGGTCTGTTATTCCCATTTCCGTTGACAGGACGTGGCGCTGAGGCCCCCCGGCGGGGCATACTTTCAGTGTGTGGCGCGCATCGTCGATTAGCGCGCCACGCTCATGACATCCTGGGGCCTCTTCTCTTCCAATTTTGTGCAGGTACTTACCGAAGACCCCATGTCCGGTATGCTTACCACCTGAGGCGAGGATATCTGTGCATATATCTACTATGCAAGAGAAGCAATATAAAACCTCATCATCACAGCTCATATACGTCCCATGACTGGATTGGAGCCTCCTCCACATCAAGAGGGAAATTTTACTTACTATACCATGGTCAAGCGGGTTGGTATTAGGGATGCACACGATACATCCATATTTCTGAAACATCACATCACTACTAAAACCGTACATTATTGCAAAATACCGATGCATCAATTTTGTTTTAGGATGTTTTTGCATCGATGTTTTGCCTTACTTTTTCTTACGGTCGGGGCAGTCCTTGCTCCACTCCGTCCGGGGCGACAGAGGGCCGTAAGCACGCACATCCGTAACCCACCCGTGACACGCCGCCTTCGTCGTTGGACGACCACCGCAGCAGGGCTCAATATTTTGCCTGCCACCTATTAGAAATGTTTGGTAATTTTAGCCTGGATGATACTGTGGTCACCAATGACTTGTCCGTCAAAACATTTATTTTTAAACTATTTCTAAATAACTTGCTGCAGTTAACTTAAGCTTGTATTAACTTTTCTAAATAAAAACTTACTCGTTAATTGTATTTGTATCTCTAGTTGGTATAGGGTTTTATTTTGCCTTCTCTTAAATGTGCAATTTCGAAATGTATAGTAATTTCCATCACCACATTGAAAGGAAAAGACTTTAGATTTAAAGTATTATATTTTTACTTTTCGTTTGGTGACAGATAAAGAATACAATTTATCACACCCTGTCTGCCCGTGGGTGTCGTAAAGAACGACTATAGGAGTATGTGCATGAAACTTCGAAATAAATCCTATATCAACGCATTTGACCAGCGCGGTGAATTTATTGTCTAGATAGGACAATTTCTTCCAAGGACGAGGTCAATTTTCTTCCTATTGTTGAGAAGGTTCGAGCCTAAAAATAGTACGGATTGTAAATTGTAGCTACTTTGGCCCCTATTACATTTAATGCCTCCGTGTGGTGACGGAATAAGAATACAATTTACCACTCCCTATCTTACCCGTGGATGTCGCACAAGACGACTAAGGGATATAATATACACATAAGATTTGTGTAAGAGAAGGAAAACTCGAAATGAAACTCTATACCAACATGTCTGACCGGCATGATATAGTGGGTCAAATTCCCTGCCATTGTGGAGGAGGCCCGAGCCCAACAGTGGAACGTCTGTGAGCTGCGATGATGATGATGACATTTAATACCATATTATCTCGCCTTTTTTTTTTGTTTTTGTGGGCTGCGGTCGGCACGCCTCCGCACCACTCCGTCCGGGGCGACAGAGGGGCTTAAGCACGCACTCCCGCAACCCACCCGAACACCACGTCGCCTTCGTCGTTGGGCCGACCACTGGAGCAGGGTTACTTGTCATCAGTGGTCGGCCCGACGGAATACCCCCTACCCGGGGTACCCTCCCATCGACCGACGTCCCCCCCTCAGGGAGGACGTCGGTCTTTCCTCACGCGGTCGGCCTCTCGGCGGGTGACGGACTAATCCCCGGTCACGTCACCCGCGGCCTCGGCTAGGGCGGCATTGCACGCAGGTACTCCCGCCTGCGCCGCCCCAGTCGCCGGCGGCGGGTCGCATCATCGAGGTTGTGCTCCTCGCGCTCGCGACCGGCCGCCTCCTTCTGCGAGATAACTGCCTCGCAGAAGGCTGCGACCGCGTCCCAATTCCTGATGCTGTCGAGCATTGCCCTAGCAATGGTCGGCAGCGGCTGGTCGGCACCGATGATTGGGACGAGTTCACGACGCGGCTCTGCCCAAGCGGCACAGACCTCGAGCGTGTGCTGCGCCGTGTCCTCGTCGCAATCGCAGTGGTGGCACGACGGAGTTCTCTCCCTCCTAGTGACCCTGTACAGGTACTTGCCGAAGCATCCATGCCCCGTCAAGACCTGTACGAGTCGGAAGAAGAGCACCCCGTGCCGCCTTTCCAACCACTGCATCAGCACCGGCCGGAAGGCCTCCACGGTCCAAACACCGTATCGAGGCCTCTCCAGCCGGTCTACCCAACGGGCGATGACGTCCCGGCGGGCGTCGACGCGCCAGGCGGTGATATTATCTCGGCTAACATCGTCTCACAATAGGAGTGAAATTGACCTACTATACCACGTTGATCAGACGTGTAGATATAGGATTTTATTGCAAGCAAGCTTTCCTTCTCTTTATGTTATAACCATATTTAATTCCTTAGCCAACTTTTAGGACACCTATGGGCAAGAGAGAGGGTGTGACCACTGACGTCAAGTCACCCTGCTCCGGTGGTCGTCCCAACGACGAAGGCGACGTGTCACGAGTGGGTTACGGGTGTACGTGCTTACGCACCTCTGTCGCCCCGGACGGAGTGGTGCGAGGAGCGCGCCGACCATAACCCATCCCAAAAAAAAAAAAGAGAGGAGGTGTAGAATTGTATTCTTATTCCGTCACCACACGGAGAAATAATTTTTCCGTCGGACGACCACTGACGTCAAGTCACCCTGCTCCGGTGGTCGGCCCTACGACGAAGGCGACGTGCATTGCGGGTGGGTTGCGGGAGTGCGTGCTTACGCTCCTCTGTCGCGCCGGACGGAGTGGTGCGAGGAGTGCGCGGGCTGTAACCCGACCCCAAAAAAAAAAAAATATAAAAAAAAAAAATTAAAAAAAAATATCTACTGTATTAATAATATTAGAAAATAGAACGAAAAATATTAATAATATGATACTGGTATTATTAATTTATTTCCTTTTTATCTATGATAATTATTGTAGTGTGATAATTTATTAAAATTTAAAAAAGAAAACCTAATATACTGCCACTAAATCGGAAAGTAAACTGAGAAATCCGGCAAAAATAAATAGCATGATTTTACATAAAATACCTATTATCATAAACATACAATCTCCTTTCTGCTATTGTACCAGTTGTTAAAATTTATTCATGACCATAGATACAAAGTCATTCAGTCGAATACATCGTAGTTTATCAATTCACAAGAATAATACGTCAGTAAGTCCGTGTGGTAACGGAGTAAGAATACAATTCAGCATTCAGTAAGGATTCACTACACTTCAAAACTTTCCCTGCATTATATTGCATAAAATATCAGCAAAATTATTCAATATAACAGCGTAAAATACTAAAATAATATATCCTTTCGGGAAATTTAAGAGGATCTTCTCGTCCAACATACCTCAGTGTCTCAAAACACAGGTCTACGACCAGTGTGTGTTACCAGTGATGACTTACGGCACGGAAACGTGGTCCCTAAATGTAGGCCTTATATCAAGGCTCAAAGTCGCTCAGCGTGCTATGGAGCGGGCTATGCTCTGGATTTCTCTGCGAGATAGAATCCGGAATACGGAAATCTGCAGAAGAACGGGTGTAACCGACATAGCACGAAGAATTAGCACGCTGAAGTGGCAATGGGCAGGCCACATCGCTCGACGAACCGACAACCGCTGGGGAAGAAAGGTTCTCGAGTGGCGACCACGTATCGGACGACGCAGTGTAGGACGCCCCTCCACTAGGTGGACCGATGACCTAGTGAAAGTTGCTGGGCGTCGTTGGATGCAGGCGGCACAGGACCGCACATTGTGGCGCAACATGAGGGAGGCCTACGTCCAGCAGTGGACGGCTGTAGGCTGAAATGATGATGATGATGATGACTATATTCTTACTAATATTATAAATGCGAAAGTAAGTTTTGTTTGTTTGTTTGTTACGCTTTCACACATAAACCACTGAACCGATTTCAAAAATTCTTTCACCAATCGAAAGCTATGATATCAGGAAGTAACATAGGCTATATATTTTATCCTGATATTCCCACGAGAACGGGAATTATGCGGGTAAGGCGACTGAAACCGAAGCGAAGCGAGGGTGGGTTGCTAGTAAAGTATAAGCGCGCTATTAACTTATTTATCCACAATTTCTGGTTCCGGACTACTGTTCACTAATGGGAACCTGTAACTGAACATGTCTCTCATACCGCAAAGTTACGTACAGACCATCTGTTTGTAGGGATGTGAAAAGTAATCGATTTTTATAATAATCGATTTTTAATAGATTATTTTTTTGTAATAATCGATTTTTACAATCGATTATTAAAATATAAAAAATCGATTAATAATCGTTTTTTTATTATTCGACATTCGATCGAAATTAATAGATTATTTCACTGCCAAATTTGCTAAAAAAAAGGTCATCACGATACTGCGTGCAGTTTCTTACTATATTAGAAAATAAAGCACACATTTCCTAAAAAAAAAGGTCATGATAATCTTGTTGGGAGAAAAAATCGATTATTTTAAAATCGATTATTTATTTTTAATTGATCGATATTTTTAAAATCGATTTATTTTTAAGAACAAAAAAATCGATTATTTAAAAAAATGATTATTTTCCCTCCGGGTTGGCATTTTTTTTATGGGTGGGCTATGGTAAGCGCACACGCGGTGCATTCCATCCGGGGCGACGAAAGGACGGCGCGCGGGCCTGTAACCCACCCGTACCCACGTCGCCTTCGTCGTTGGGCCGACCATCGGAGCAGGGTGACTAGTCGTCAGTGGTCGGCCCGACGGAATACCCTTTCGGATACCCTCACCTCTCGACGTCCCTGTCCTGGGACGTCGGTCGTCGTCACGCGGTCAGCCTCTCCGTGCGTGGCGGACTAAAATCACCGGTCCGGTCACCCGCGGCCTCAGCTAGGGAGACGGGTTCTCATAGGGTTTTGTTTCGACATGCCTTCTCCTACATAGATGGTATCTGCATATTATCCCTTAGTCTTGTACGACAGCCACGGTCAAGAAAGGGGGGTGGTGAACTGTATTCTTACTCTGTCACTACACGGAAGTTGCCAGATTGCACTAAGTAAAAACATAAATAATTTCAGTGAACTCGTTTTTAAACCTGTACTACGATATTTTTGTTTAGAACATCGCCAATGTCCAATGCTATGAATAGTCCGTCCAATTGCCGCTTGAAACGCTGCTGTCCTTTTATATGAAAGAAAACTATAGTTTATAACGACTCCACAATAAACTCAAGGAACTAATAACCAAAACTTTATAGTCCTTTCTGTATCAAACTATATGGTAATTTAAATATAAATAAATAGATGGCGCTGCATAGATTTACAATACATAAAGATAGATGTCGCTATAAATAAGAACTGAATTTAGCCTTCCATAGTTAAGAATGCTATTCGTCACTGCCTTGCCCGTGAATGAAATAAAAAAGTCTAAGGGATATTTCCGTATGGTGACGGAGTAAAAATACAATTCGCCACCCTCTCCTATGCCTGTGGGTGTTGTAAAATACGTCTAAGGGATATAATTTGCATATGCATATATGCAAATTATATCCCTTAGACATATTTTACAGAAGAAAGAATTGAAACAAAATCCTATGCGAATCTATCTGATCAGCGTGGTATAGTAGGTCAATTGCCCTCATATAGAGAAAGAGGTCCGAGCCCAACAGTGGGACGTATATGGGCTGAGATGATAATGATGAGATGATCCTTTATTTTCTAAATTCACTGAAAAAATATTTAGATAGAATCCTTCTCTAGCATGCTATCTATACATTAGATTCAGTCGTCCTTTACGACACCCACGAGAGAGAAATAGGATGATGAATCGTATTCTCTGTCACCATATGGATTTTTTTTCTTTTTTGTTTATTGTCTGGGTGCCTGACCCGGCCCGCGAAAAGCCCCTAACGTAATCAGAGATTGCAATACAGGATTGGACGCAAGTAAGTTTTTAATAAAAAGATAAACTTTACAATTTATTATAAATAAAACTACTTTTACGGATTATATCGCGTTTGTATTTGATTTATGATTGCCCGACGTTTCGAACACTTTGCAGCATTCATGGTCACGGGCGGACTAAGGTGTCTCACGTCCAACAAGTCATCGTTATTATAGACATTTATAATTATCTACCCGAAACATAGAATTAGTTATTAAATTTATTAAATTTTGACCCACATTTTAGTACACAACGATGACTTGTTGGACGTGAGACACCTTAGTCCGCCCGTGACCATGCAAAGTGTTCGAAACATCGGGCAATCATAAATCAAATACAAACGCGATATAATTCGTAAAAGTAGTTTTATTTACAATGTGTAGTGCTCGCGAAAACATCAGATATCTTTACAATTTATGCCTATGATGTTAGTACCTACCCTATTTTATGTTGTCTAGGTGCATCTTATAATATGTGCACCATGTTTCCTTATTTTATGTGTTGTTTTAATTTATTTAATTTACTTGCAATTCATCTTATTCAATTACTGATTTGGCATTATATTAATTAGTTTAAAGTTAAAATTGTAATATGTTGGCAATTGTTTGCGAAGCTTTATTCACAAGAATGCTTAGGTATTTCTCTCCATGAGGTCGACTGATTCGCCCTGTATAGCATTATAATTTTTCCATCTAGATGCACCACATGGATTGGAACTTAACGTATATGCGTCGTCATTATCTCGGCTCATATATATCCTACTTTTGAGCTCAGGCCTCCTCCTTTATGAGAGGGCCTTTGGCCTAACATAACACACTGGTGAGATATGTTACTCTTGTATTGATATTATCTGCTTATTACACACCGTATTTGTCTTTTACAATACCTACAGGAAGAAGTGGGGGTGGTGAATTGTATTTTTATTACGTGACCATAATAATTGTAATATTTGAACTAGTAAATATAATTTTTAAAAATTACATTATTCTTATTAAAACATTTTATGCGCGAGCCTATTATTTTGGATTGATAAAAATTCTAAGTTCGCGTCACCGACATGCTGATACTTTTTTATGGTTCGGTCAAAACCCGCCAAAAATATCCAAGGTGACGGAAGGGACGTCGTGCAAACCCCCAACCTGCCTTACTGTACATTTCTATCGCTATTAGGGTTTACCAGCTGGACATCCTTTAAATAATTGATATGCGTTTTAAAGTGTTTTTAACCGATTTAAAAAAGGAGGAGGTTTTTGGTTGAGATTTTGCCGTATGTTATTTTTCTGTTTATGTACTGTGTGGTCATAATTTCGTCATATACGGAGGGATTTGCAAAATTATCCATCCCCTCTTCCCCGTGGGTATCGTAAAAGACGACTAAGGGATATGTACATATATAACATCTATGCAAGAGACAGAAAACTTGAAACCAACCAACCAATTCCAACACGTCCGACCAGCGTGGTATAGTAGTTAAATTCCCCTTCCCTAGTGGACCCGAGCCTAACAGTAGGACGTATAAGGGCTGAGATGATTATGAGTTTAATAGATGTCAACGTTTATACTTATAAACGATAGCAAACTTACATATGTATAGACTGACCATACCGACTCGGGTTTAGAGGATATCCTTGCACTCAGTACACGCCGGATTCTTGCAGGCGTTGCTGTGTACTTCTGATGATAACCATCCGGTATAGGCACCTGAAACCCGAGTAGACGTAATTGTTCTAAAAATATTGAAACTATAAAACTTAATATTATAGTTTAATTTTAAGATATAAAAACTAAAGCTTTATTTCTCTTGTTACAGGTCCAATACCACTAGCTAGAAATATAAGACATTTGCCTTGCATATCTAGAAGAACAAATGAAGAAGGCCTCTGCATGTTTGCCATAGATTGCCTCAAAGCTAATGGTACACACTTAGGAACATGTATAGATAGATTTTATTTTGGATCGTGCTGCCAAATACCAGACAAACACGCCATAACACAAATAATCAGTAACAATATTGATGATAATTCAATTGATAATATTAATTTCGTTCATCCACATTTAGAAGACAAAATTCCCGAAAGCAATAAAGTTCCAGTTATACATCATACGAAGAAACCGACTACAACTACAGAACGAATTGTAACTACTATCTCCGATAGAACTGAAACAGTTCAAGATAGAACAGAGCCAACAGAACTAGAGACAAAATCTGATGACCTGACAACGATTGACAACAAAATTGATAATAACGATGATAAATTAACTACAGATTCTATTGTAGCAACTACTATTAAAATTGAAAACATGATAACTGATGCAATAATTACAGAAGCACCTATGAAGTTGTCTACTTTCCAAACAGTTTCTGGTGGTACAAGTAATATAGTGACTGAGAAACCTGTTTTTGATAAAGAGGATGATGACAGTAAGATCACAACAACATCAACTACAGCTAAACCAAAGCCAACAAGAAAACCAATTAGGCCTACATATAAACCACCTCAGAAGCCCTATAGTACTACGAGACCACAAATTACAAACAAACCGAAACCAGTAAAGCCTTCTAATATATATAACACTACTAGAAAACCTGGATATAGACCTAGTACCAAAAGACCTGCGACTAAAAAGCCATTACCAAGCCCTCCTAGATTAAACATAACTATACTACCTCAATCAACAAGTTCAAAACCTGTCTACGCTCGTCCATCATACGTTTCAATCACGTATATCAATACAACTGTACCAACAACTGAATCAACAACAACAACAACAACTGCTGCACCTTCCTCATCAATAACTACTGAAGCAGTAACAGATAAAGTAGTAGAATTAATAAACCCAACAACCGAGGCTGTAACTGAAATTGATAAGCCTACAGAAAAAATAACAGTTACCGAAGTTACTATAGAGACTGTTGCTACAGAATCCGTTAGAGAAACAACTACAGTACAGTCTATTGAAACAACTGAATCGACCAATCAACAAACTGCAGTAGTTACAACAACTGAAGCAGAGTTTACTGAAACAGTAGCATCTACATCACCTGTAGCTATAATAACTACAACAGAACCTGCAAAGATTAAACCTCAAACCAGGCCTCAAGAAGTAACTACTAAAGAACCTGAACGAGTCACTACGTCTGATGGTAAGTCAATATTTTTAGAATTTGCTATCGTTATAGTGTCTCAAAACACAGGCTTACGACCAGTGTGTGTTACCAGAATGACTTATAACACGGAAACGTAGTCCCTAAATGTAGGCCTCATAACCAAGCTCAAAGTCGCTCAGCGTGTTATGGAGCGCGCTATGCTCGGGATTTCTCTACACCAGTGGTTCTCAAACTTTTTAAATGACGGAACCCTTTTGGGAAACAAAATACTTGATGGAACCCTACAATAAAACAATTATTTTTATAAGTGTATTCTATATTAATCAGCATAATAAAAGTACAATGTATCAGTTACTAATTATTATTTACTTCACCACTTGGTAAGGACAATAATAGAAAACATTAAAAAAGAAAAAATCTAACTAGTGGGAGGTATGAAACTTTTTTATTTTTCATCAATTGCTTGATATCAGGTTTGATGGAAGAAAGTTGGAGTCTCATATCAGCTTCGGCGTCCAGTCTATTGCGATATTTTGTTTTCGTGGCTGCGTAGGTAGAGAATCCTGTTTCGCACAATGTAGTTGGGAACGGGAGAAGAATATCCAGAGCCATTTGGCCAAGCATTGCATATTCATCTTGGATTCTGCACCAAAAATCATTAAGAGGCGTCGTTTTGAACAATGACTCCATACTTGTGTCTGATGACATTTCTAAAAGAGATTCATATATCTCATTTGACATGTTTTCAGGCTTTTCCAAGTTGGGTAAAAAAGGATTATGAATCCAGGAGTTCACTTTAATTTTTGTATTGTGTTCTTCGGGAAAATACTTTTCAAAAGATGCGCGCATCGAACTGAGATATTGGACCAATTCTTCAAACAGATTATCTTCAAACATTTCTGAGTCGTTTTCGCTAACAAACTCACTGAGTAACGTAAAACTTTCTATTTCTTTCTTACCAATGCAAATGATCCAAAAATCTAATTTTCTTTTAAAAGCAGTTATTTTATTATAGGCCTGAAACACTGTTGTCTGTTTACCTTGCAACGATAAATTTAATTCGTTAAGTTTTTGAAAGATATCCGCCATAAAAGACAATCGGAACAACCAAGTTTTATCATACAAACGGTCCTTCAAATTAAAAGAAGTATCTGCTGAAAGAAACATTTGTAACTCGGCTCGAAGTTCAAATAGCCTTGTTAAAGTTTTTCCCCGAGACAGCCATCGCACTTCTGTATGGAGCAGCAGTGTTTTATGTTTGCTGCCATAATCTTCACACAATAATGAGAACAATCGGGATTGTAGTGGTCGTGATTTGATAAAATTAATTATTTTTACCGCTTCATCCATAACTAATTTTAGATTAGACGGCATTTGCTTCATCGCAAGTGCTTGTCTATGCAGAATACAATGACTGGAACTACAATTAGGCGCTTTATTTTTCATTCGTGACACTGCTCCTGCTGTTTTACCTGTCATCGCCTTGGCCCCATCTGTACAAATGTCAATGCAATTGTTCCAACTGAGATTATGTTCTTCAAAAAATATATTTATTTTATTAAAAATTTCTTCCCCGGTAGTGTTTGTAAGCAGCGATGAACACATAAGCATGTCTTCTTCAAAAGAACTTTTATATGGATATCTCACAATAACCAGCAGGATAGCCAAACCAGCGATATCAGTCGACTCGTCCATTTGCAAAGCGAATCGTGTATTTTGTAGACGTGTAACTAGTTCTTGTTTGACGTAGCTTGCCAGATCATGGATTCGTCGTGAAACAGTATCGTTTGATAGCGGAACAGTAGAAAGATGCTTTGCAGATTTTTCATCAAGCATACATTTTGTTATGTCTAATACACATGGTTTTATTAATTTCTCAGCGATAGTGTGCGCTTCACCTGCTTGTGCAATGCCATAGCTAACTAAGTATGATGCCTCCGTGGCCTTTTCGTTGGTAGTTTGTGTTACATGCATCATATTTTTTTGACTTTCTAATAACTGATCTTTTTTGCGAACAAAAAATTCTTTATTCTTGTCTTTAGTCTCGGGGTGTACGGTTTCTAAATGTCGACGCAATTTGGCAGGTGCCATGGAACTATTAGGAAGCAGTTTACTACAGAGCATGCAGAGAGGTGAGCCGTTGGAATCAACAAATCCGAAACTGATATAAGATTCATCATACTTCCTTTTTTTCGTCTTTGAAACCGTCGAGCTTGACGTCGTGGCACTCGTGGCATCATCTTCTGGATCGGTGATTGCTAAATTCTCCGCGCGCATTGCTTTTGAACATTCAGCGTCATTAGAAGATGTTGTTGGAACACGTTTAACACCTTTAAGCCAACGTTCCATTCTTCTTTATTTATAATGTTACAAGTCAGGATAGTGGGGTTTAAATAATGCACAATCGTTACTGCGTATAAGAGACTAAATTTAGAACCTACAGGGAAGAAATGTATAAAACTGAGACAACAGAATACAGCAGGCAGTAAAACAATGAACACTAGTTTCTCGCTAGCGAGCTTGTAAGTAGGTAGTAACTTATCGCTCCGAACGCTAATCATCAACTGACGACGCCAACGCGCGATCGCCGCTTTTATACTTAGTCCTAGACTCGATCTCAAATATTCTCGAAAATACTCGAGTCGGCACCTTTGATAAACAAAAAGCAAAAATAAAAACAGAAATTTAAAAATAGCGTTGTAAACAATATCGACTTTATCCTTTGAAGTTAGAGACGAAAGTCGCTAGTTGACAACTATAGCGTCTAATTCAGAGGCGGCTTTTATCAAAGAGACTGAGCGCTTACAAGTATACTACCCGCTCGTTTTAAGTTTGCCGCTGGCGATAGGTATGAGTGTATGACGTTCGAAATTTTTTATTTAATTGTAACAATAAAAATTGTGTACGTTAGATATTTGGGTAAAACTATGACACATTATAAGTTTTGTTGTCACGTGGGGGAGGGTACGCGCATTCCACAGACCGGCAAACTTAGAGCGAACGCGTTGTACAAGTATAAAATTGTTGAGACCAAACTTATGAGATATTGTACCAGCTAATGTAACACAAGCTTATACAAATACAAATAAATAAATAAATAACATTCATAGCGTTTTGTCTCCGCGCGGCCGCGGAGTCCGCACAGCCGCGGAGCGACCAGAGAGAGGTGTTTTGATTTTTTTATTTCTAAATTCTTGCGGAACCCCGACAGAGGTATCACGGAACCCTAGGGTTCCGCGGAACACACTTAGAGTATAGCTGCTCTACACAATAGAATCTGAAATACGGTAATCTGTAGAAGAATGGGTGTACCCGACATAGCACAAAGAATTAGCACGCTGAAGTCAAAATGGATACCCCACATCGCTCAATGAATCGGCAACCGCTGGGGAAGAAAGGTTCTCGAGTGGCAGCCACGTATCGATAGTGTAGGTAACTAGGTGGACCGACGACCTGGTGAAAGTTGCTGGGCGTCGTTGAATGTAGGCTGCACAGGACTGCACTCTGTAGCGAAACATGAGGGAGGCCTACGTCCAGCAGTAGACAACGATCGGCTGAAATAATGATGATAGGGAGTACTCATGGGTGTTGTAAAAGATGACTCAGAGTTAAATATAGACTGGAGCCGAACGGCAGAAGAAGAGTAGGTACATATTATGTCTACCCTTTTTTTGGGGGGGCTACGGTCTGAGCACCCGCCCGCTGCTCCGTGAGGGGGGCGGCACGTCGCCTTCGTCGTTGGGCCGACAACCGGTGCAGGGTGACTTGTCGTCAGTGGTCGGCCCGACGGAATACCACTTGAGGAGTACCCTCTCCTCGAATATTAGGTCTACCCTGAGTATTTGTGGTAGGATGATAATCATTGAGTTTATAAAGTAACGCAGCAAATATTTCTGTTATTATCATTAACTTATCTCGAAATATAAATGTAGAATTTTTGTTTAATTAATTACGATCGCCAATCTCACCTACCTAGTGGAAATTAAAACACCTTCGTATCATTTGTGTGGAAGGCTTACGATTAAACGTAATTTTTAAAATATAAAGTATAATAAATTTAAAGTGTTTATTTGTAATGTCAAAATAATACGTTTCTTTCATGCTCACACGCTTATTTACACGATATCTATGCCTAAAAACAACTTCAATTTTTTTTTTAGTCTGTTAGTTCCGCTTAACCCTTCAAACAGCTGGATCGATTTTAATAATGTTTTACTGTCAGGGTCTATATAGAGAGTAACCTTTTGTTGAGTGGTTTATTGTCAGCACACACGCGGTCCCTTCCGTCCGGAATGACGGAAGGGTGAAGCGCGGCTCCACAACCCACTGGGCTTTTGCCATTGGGCTGACCGCCGGTACCAGTTCCTTGTCGTCTGTGGCTAGCCGGCGATTGCCTTCTGGGTACTGTCCCTCCCAAACGCTCCTCCTGGGACGTCGGTCACCCTCATATGGTCAGCCTCTCTGTGGGTGACGGACTATTACCCGGTCCAGTCACCCGATATTTTACCTTTAGAGTAAATCTTAATATTCTGAAATGGAAGGAAGGAAGGAAGGAAGGGAGACCCACCACTTTCCCACGGTAATCAATATACCGCACACCACAATAAAAGGAATACGGAATAGGATTAAGGTGGACTAGGAAATAAGGAAATCTTTCTCTCACGTGATGAGCACCTTCCAGAACATCAACTTGCAATTTTCCGCAGAACTTCGAATATTCATTCGACATGTGTTTCGCCTCTAAACGAGGCATCCTCAGGACGGTTCGGCTTCAAATGCGCATCAGAATAAAAATGGATTGTCGCTATGTATCGCCTAATTCAATCAATTATCTTAAATATTAATATGTATATTTACCCAACCTATATCTGAATCCGCATGGAGACGGAGTAAGAATACCACCACTCCCTATCCTGCCCGTGGATGTCGTAAAAGACGATTAAGGGTAATATGCATTTAATATCTATGCAAGAGAAGGCAAACACGAAATAAAGCCCTATACCAACACGTCTGACCATCTTGGTATAGTAGGTCAATTTCCCTCCTATTGTGGAGGAGGCTCTAGCCCAATAGTGAGACGTATATGAGCTGTGCTGATGATGATGACATTTGAATTGTCTGCATAACTTCTAACTAGATAACAATCCACGTGTCGGCATATAAAATACTTTGTCGTAATCATATCTTATAGTATTAAGATTCGTATGGTTAATTTAAATTCTCCGCATATTTTGTGCAAATATTTAGTTCTTGCCAGTAATAAATATTGTTGTCTTCTAAAACAAAATGGCGGCATAATGCTAAACACAATATCGCTTCTGATTTGGATTTAATGTAATGCAAGTGTTTTAATATTTTTCCATGATTTTTATTTTTAGTATGTTAACACATGAATTGTCCGTGTGGTAACGGAGTAAGAATACAATTCATCACTCCCTCATCTTGCCCGGGGACGTCGTAAAAGACTACTAAGGGATTATAATATGCACATAATATCTGTGCAAGAAAAGAAGAATCTCGAAACAAAACCCTACCATGCTGGTCAAACAGGTTGGTATAGGGTTTTATTTAGAGTTTTCAATCTCTTGCATAGATGTTGTATGCATATTATATCCCTTAGTCGTCTTTTATAACACCCACGGGTAAGAAAGGGGCCACCCCCTTGTATTCTTACTCTGTCACCACACGAACAACTTCATTTTCACTTTATTTACATCATAAATAGCGGGCGGACTGCAGCCAGTCCGCATAGTCTGCCCGTGACTATGAATGTTGTAAAGTATTCGAAGCGTGGGGCAATCATAAATCAAATACAAACGCATTAAAATCCGTATAAGTAGTTTTATTTACAACTAGCAACCCACCCTCGCTCCGCTTCGGTTTTAGTCGCCTTTACCCGCGTAGTTTCCGTTTCCCTGAGAATACTGGTATAAAATATAGACTATTTTACTCCCAGATATTATAGCTTTCCATTGGTGAAAAATTTTTGAAATCGGTTCGGTGGTTTAAGCGTGAAAGCATAACAAACCAACTAACTTTCGCATTTATAATGTAAGGATGTTTAGTGCTCGCGTAAACATCAGCTATCATTATTTTCATTAATTTCTATATTAAATAGTAATTCTAATCGTGTTGATATTATATAAATTTTTACAGCTAAGTTCAAATTCGAGTGCGAAAATTTGAACTAATCAGTGTTTACTTGAGTGTAATGCCCATTAGATCGTTGAACTTCAATTCTAAGAAGCGTGGGATGAAATCACTAAGTCGCAAGTCGTACGCCTGTTTTTACTATCAAACTAATTTATAATCATGGATTAAACAAGAGATAACTTAGTAATTTATGTATGAAAAATGTTATTTATAGATTTTGTAAATGCGGTCGTTATTTTATTGGGCTCAAGCCTCCTCTATAATGGAGGGGAAATTAACCTAATGTAACATGCTGGTCAGACGTATTGCTATTGGGTCGAGCCCCGGGTTGGGCCGAGGGGACGTCGAGAGGGGAGGATACCCCGCGACCGAGGTATTCCGTAAAGCCGACCACTGAAGAAGAGGAACTCTGCACCGGTGGTCGGCCTAACGACGAAGGCGACGTGCCACGGGTTGGACTGTGACCTCGCGGCACCCCTCTGTCGCCCCGGACGGAGCCAGGCGGCATGTACGTTGATCATAATAGCCAATCCAAAGAAATTAAATAAAAGGTCATATAAGTCCCATCACTGGGATCAAGCCTTCTCCATAGTGGAAAGGTAAATTGATCTGCTATAGCACGCTGGTGAGGCGTATTGATATAGGGTTTTATATCAAGATTTCCTTTTTTTTTTTATTGCAAACGGTGGCAAACGAGCAAATGGTACACCTGATGGTAAGTGTTGCTGCCGCTCATGGACCTTTACAAGGCAGTTGCTTACCGCGAAGAAAGCGAAGGGAGTGTGAATGCGTGCATTGAGGCTCGGTGATACCAAGGACACCACCAAAACCCTCCACACGCAATCACCCTCAGAAAGTTGGGCTTCCGGCTCTCTCGCTCACCGAACGAAGCGCAGTAACAAATTGCTACTACTCAGACATCGATTTTCTGCGAGAGCATGGTACTGCCCTAGACGGACCGGCCCGCGGCTGTAGACAGATAACTGTCGACAGTGTGGTCCTACTACTCCTACTCTTTCTTCCACTTCCTTCTCTTGTTTGGATGTTATCTGAATATCATATCTCTTAGTCGTCTTGTACGATACTTAAAGGCAAGAGAGTAGTATGCCATCCATGTGGTGACGGACTAAAATATACAACAAGACTACCCCTTTTTTCCACTTCTTCACGATGGGAGGGAAAGTGATCTACTATACCACGCTTCTCAAACGTGTTGATATAGGGTCTTATTTTGCGTTTTCCTTCTCTTGCATAGATATTATCTGCGTATCCCTTAGTTGTCTTTCACGACATCCACTGGCAAGAAAGGAGGTGGTGAATTGTATTCTTACTCTGTCATCACACGGAAAACTTTTGCAATGCTACTTGTGCTATGAAAGAAAAGTACATATTGAATCGACCCTTAATAAATGGGATAAGAGAAGGGTATTGATGATGAATTTTAGTTAATCATCATCTCAGCCTATATATGTCCTATTGTTAGACTCCTCCTTCTCCATAATGGAAGGGGAATTGACCTAAAATTACGCTATTCAGACGTTGGAATATGGTTTTGTTTCGAGTTGCCCTCCGTCGTCTTTTACGACATCCACGGGTAAGACAAAGAGTAATGAATCGTATTCTTACTCCGTCACCACACGGAAAGTTTAATATTACTTACAAGGATTACGCGGTAAATGATTTCAAGTAAGTAATTTGTCCGTTGATTTTTGTAGCTTGAAGTCTAAATAAACATAATAGGACCGGTTTGAATAATCTAATGATAACCTTCATGGGTCAGACAGCATATATTTTTCAATTTCTTTTTTCTTTATTTAAGTCGTATGTACATATCATAGTTTAGGGATAAACCCAGTCAAATGACAATTTATCTTACTGTATATACAGATATTACATTCCCAATGAGGGTTGACGTCAGGCAGGCGGCCGGTCATAAAAGTCATAAAAGCCGAAACTTTTTGCAATATGTCAAAACAGATGACGATATTGCGTATTGATGATATTGCGTCGACTCCAAGTAATTGGGATAAGAGCAGGATGATGATGATATACAGATATCCGTGTGGTAACGGAGTATAAAGACTATCACCCCCTATCGTGCCCGTGGGTGTCGTAAAAGATGACTCAGTGATATAACAGGACTATGATATCTATACAAGAGAATTAAAAAAAACGAAATAAGAGCCCTATACCAACCTGTCTAACCATCGTGGTATAGAAGGTCAATTTCACTCCTATAGTGGAAGAGGCTCGAGCCCAGCAGTGGAACTGATTATGCCATCTATGCTGTCAATTTTATAATACCCCGGCAAAATTTTTCATCCGTCCATCACGCGCACCAGGAATACTAACCGACCTTTACATAGCTAAGATACAGGTGGTGAATTGTATTTTTACTCCGTTACCACAGGCAAAGCTACTGTATCTTCTGCTGTCTAATCTTCTGATGTGATCTTTGATGCGGTTTGACAAGGCCCAAGGGAAAATAAACGTTATTTACACACTGAACCCGACATTAAACAGTATATTATATATAAAACTTATGTGGTAGGACCATATTGTCGACAGTCGTTTATCTACAGCCGCGGGCCGGTCCGTTCGGAGGGCCCACTCTTGAAATCAATTCTAATTTCGAATCCGATTCAATTCCAATCTTACCAAACATATATTTGGTACTCTTAAACAAAATCGAGAATGATTTCTTCGCATTTGCCGTAGCTGTTTTCGCCAAATGTGCCGTATTTTATTACTTTAAATTAATAACGTTACCGAACTCCATCACCACAAAGACGCTTTCTTGAAATTGCAATATTAACGATTTTAAACTACGTCAAAATCACGTCGGGAGTAGCAAATATTTATATATTTATTTAGTTTTAAAAAATCCACCAAAATTTATTCCAATCGTGTGCTAGTGTCGCTTTCAAGAGTACCAAATTGCTCAAATTGGAGTTAGGATTGGAATCGAGATTCAAGAGTAGGCACACAGGGCTCACACTCGTCACAGAATATCGACGTCTGAGGAGTAGTAATTAATTACTGCACTTCATTCGATGGGCAAGAGAGCCGGAAGCCTAAATTTCTTAGGGTATTAGCGTGTGGTGGGCTTTGGTGAAGGCTTTAGCATTACCGAAATTTATTGCACGCATTCACACTTCCTTAACTTTCTTCACGGTAGGCATTGGCCTAATCAAGCTGAGGTCGCGGGTGACTGGACCGCCATTAGTCCGTCACCCGCAGAGAGGCTGACCGCGCGACGGCGACCGTCGTCCCCGAGGTCGAGTGGAGAGGGTACCCTGCGACCGGGGTATTCCGTCGGGCCGACCACTGAAGACAAGTTACCCTGCACCGGTGGTTGGCCCAACAACGAAGTCGACGTGTCACGCCTCTGTCGCCCCGGATGGATCCGGACGGGCACACACTACGGCCCGCCCCTAAAAAAAAAATTAAAAAAGAAGGCATTGGCCTAATAAAAGTCCATAAGCGACATTATCATTTAATATCAGGTGTATATTGCTCGTTCGCTATTAACGTTATTTCCAACGTCAAAATAAAAAATAATAATAAAAAAAAAGAAAGTGAGAACTAAAATTTCACTAAGACAAATACAATGCGTTGACCCGTCTACATTCTTGTACCCCAGTTACGTGACTAGATTCCCAATGACAGTCTGTTCGAAGACCGGTAGTGTATAATAATTAATCTGTCTCTATATATATTATTTACAGCATACGGCTGACGGAGTAAGAATACAATTTACCACTCCCTATCTTGTCCGTGGATGTTGTAAAAGACGACTATGGGATATAATACGCATGTAAGATTTGTGCAAAAGAATGTAACCTCGAAATAAAAGCCACATGTCTGACCAGCGTGGTATAGTAGATCAATTTCCCTCTTATTGTGGAGGAGGCCATAGTGGTATGTATTTGAGCTAAAATTATGAATGAATAATGATGGCATATCATTTCTGATTTTTTAGGCTACCGTACCCAAAGGATAAAAACGGGACCCTATTACTGAGACTTCGCTGTCCGTCCGTCCGTTCGTCTGTCACTAGGCTGTATGTCAAGAACTGTGATAGCTAGACAGTTGAAATTTTCACAGATGATGTATTTCTATTGCCGCTATAACAACAAATACTAAAAATAAAATAAATATTTAAGGGGGGCTCCCATACAACAAACTTGATTTTTTGCTTCATATCGATAATGGCAATAGGGAGACACTTGTTTATCTAGTCAATGGTACGGAACCCTTCGTGCTTGAGTCCGACTCGCACTTGGCCAATTTTTATGAAATTTATGCCATAATACTGCATCAAAATTAATCTTTGATACACCATTTTCCGTGTGGTGACGGAGTAAGAATACAATTCACCACCCCCTATCTTACCCGTGGGTGATCGTACGAGACGACTAAGGGATATAAAACGCATATATCATCTATGCGAGAGAAGGAAAACTCGAAATAAAACCCTATACCAACACGTCTGACCAGCGTGGTATAGTAGGTCAAGTACCCTTCCATTATGGAGGTGGCCCGAGCCCAACAGTGGGACATATATGGGCTGAGATGACACCATTTTGAAGATTATTTTCGCCACTAATAACAAAAGATATCATCATCTAAGTCTTCATAAGTCCCACTGTGGGGCTCAAGCCTCCTACATAATGAGAGGGAAATTGACTTACTATACCACGCTGGTCAGCCATGTTAGTAAAGAATTTTATTTCGAGGTTTCCTTTTTTTACACAGATGTTATATACCTATCGTATCCCTTAGTCGTTTTTTAAGATACCCACCGGCTAGTTGGAGGGTAGTGAATTGTATTCTTACTCCGTCACCACAAAAAAAATAAATAAAAAAAACTTTATCCGATACCGTAACGGAATCTGTAATGAATAAAAAAACAATATATGTCAGACATGTGAGGTGAAGTAAAACATTTGCATAAAACATTACAGTATTGTTTAGTCAAATTTTAATTATAAATTTACCGTTCATTTGTAAAACGCCATGTTCTCTTCATTGATCATTTCGGCTCATATACGTCCCACTGCTGGGCTCGAGCGTCCTCCAAAATCGGCGAAAAATTGACCTACGACGCTGGTCAGACGGGGTGGAATAGGGTTTTATTTCGAGTTTTCCTTCTTTTGCATAAATGTTATATGCACATTTAATCTCTTAGTTATCTTTTAAATCCACAGGTAGGGTATAAGGGACGGCGAATTATATTCTTACTCCGTTACTTAACTATTAAAAACAACTGACATAATAAATAGTTTCGATAGTATATTCCACTTATTGCGTGTACTTTCCGTGCGGTGACAGAGTAAGAATACAATTCCCCACTTCCTTTTTCGCCCGTGGATGTCGTAAAAGACGGCTAAGGGACATAATACGCGTCTATGCAAGAGAAGGAAAATTCGAAACAAAACCCTATACCAACCCCTCTGATTAGAATGGTATAGTAGGTTAATTTAACTCTTATTGTTGAGGAAGTTGGAGTCTAATAGTGGGGCATATATGTTTATTCCCATTTGCTATTTTTGATATTCCACTCGATAAGATTGATTAATATTATTAACGTATTACTATTTCGCGCTATATATAAATACGCCATTTCGTTTTACTTCTTCAAGTACTTAGCTAAGAACACTTGGATTTTTACGACGAACAGCAAAACCTTAACTGTCGTAATCCATAAAAACTTTGAGGTAATAAAAAAATATACAAAGAAACAAATATCTATCTTACGCGTGAAAAACAAACTCATTCTTGGCAGTCGGGTAAAAAGAGACTTTAAAAGATTAGTTAACACAGCCGTACGTATGATAATATGTTATCCATCAGCCTAGAGATGTCCACTGCTGGACTTAGCCCTTCCCATGAGCATGCCCCTCAAAAGGACCCGAACAGGTCCTTGTCATCGGTTGTCTGTTCGGTGGGTTACATCTTCGGATACATTCTCATTGGGACATCACCTTCGCGCGATCGGTCTCCTGGGGAGAAGCCTTAATGCCCGGTCTAATCACCCACTGCCTCGGCTAGGGCGGCATAGATGTAAGTGTTACAGAAAATCTTAACCGCAAGCAAAATGGGGGATGGTGAATTATATTCTTAAATCTTACTCCGTCATCACACGCAAATAAAATACCGCTATACTATAATCTTTTCAATAGTTAAGTAAATCTATTGGCAAAGGGAACAATGATGACAATTGTTATAGAGAACTTCTCACGGTTTATCCATTTAGCGACAGTAACCATTTGGCTTCATTCTGACAAACGGTACCGTGATTAAATGAATTGATCACGTTATCCGTGACTTAGGCATTCTACTTACTGATCATTGTATAAAGGCGTAATGGTTTATACAATGACCTCCTATATAAATATAATTGGTTTGATGCCTATATAATCTGGACGTAGGGACACGGAATCGAACAGTAAGTATCGATACTGTACTCATGAAAAGTATCGATATTTATAAGTATCGAGTACTTTTAATAGAGCCTATCAGATACATTTTTTTTTTAATTCCTAGAAGTAATTACTTAAAATCAATGAGCTATATATAACTTAAAATCAATCAATCATGCAAGTATGTTTTTTACATAAAGCACCAACATTTGCGGAATTCCTGTGATGAGCTTTTTTTTAGAAATTGAACATTTGTGAACGAATGGAAATTCAAGTTTAAAATAAGTTATTTCTACAATTTATTCGATACTATACCTACCAAAAGTTACTCATTGAGTAAAAAGTTACGAATAAAAAGCATCTAGTACAAAAGTATCGGTATCGAAACAAAAATATTCGATACCTAAAAGTATCGATACTTTTTCGTGTTTCTATCTTGATACGTAGCAGCTACGAATACCAACCCTTACATTACTCATGGGTGTCGTAAAAGACGACTAAGAGCGACCGGCCTAGGCGAATTCTGTAGTCTAATGGTTTTTAATTGTGTCTATTTTCCATATAAATAAGCCTTCATAAATAATAGACCGCGCAAAGCTTGCTTAGACTCTTTCTCTGCTCTCATACAGTCTACATGCTTATATTGGACAAGTCTTCTTTACTATAGGAGGAAATCATTTGACTTAAGGCCATATTTCCAGTTTTCTTTTTTGACTTTTACTATTGATAAAATATATCAGCGTCCGTTACCATGTTCATACATGATCATTCATTTCACTGTTTTCTATATGGTGGTAGGAGTACAATTCATCACCCCCTATCTTGCCCGTGAGTGTTGTAAAAGACGACTAAGGGATAATATAGCAGATAACAATAATGCAAGAGAGGGCAAACTAGAACTAAAAAGCTATACCAATCCGTCTGGCCAGTGTGTTACAGTAGGCCAGTTTTCCTCTTATTGTGATGGAGGCTCGAGCCCATAGTGGCAAGTAAGCTGAGAAGTTGATTACTTGCCGGTCTGCCATCAGGAAAAATACCTAGAAGACTAGAGTAGCTAACAAATAACAGCTTTTCAATGAATTTTAGATTTTTGTAAAATTTTCAACACCTTAGTACGAACTAGTTGTGCTGCTTTGCTTGCGTTTATTGTTTTGAAATTATTATGAAATTTATAGTTATTTTATTATAGACTAACCACCGGCCCTTGCTTAACTTCGGTTTCAGTTGCTTTACACCTGTCTCCTCGGCCTCCATCCTTGGCATCGAAGCCCAGTCCAATTTTATAGGATTTTCTAAGAGGAAAGATAGACTAAGTATCGCTTGAAGTATATGTTGTATAAGTACGAAAAAATAGATTAGTTTGACATTCCAAACACTTCAATCTTATTTATTTGTATAGATTATTTCACAAGCACTAAATGCTTTAAACTTGCGAAGCCGTAACATAAAAAAAAAATTGTAAAAAATTAATTTGACCCCAAGATATTATCCTAAAGAAAAGACCCTGATGTGAAGGTTTATAGGGTGTCGTGATATAAAAACGTCATTTGAGGAAACCAGAGCCGATCTGAGGTCCTGATTGCAATAGCATCGACCTAATGACCCAGCGCACATATTACTAAAAACATATTTAATGATAAAAACGACGACGATAACGATGGTAGGGGAAATGACCCACTATTCCACGCTGGTTAGACGTGTTGAAATAGGGTTTTTTTTTCGAGTTTGCCTTCTCTTGCACAGATGTTATATGCTTATTATATCCCTTAGTCATCTTTTACGACATCCACGGGCAAGATAGGGAGTGATAAATTGTATTCTTATTCCGTCACCACAGGGAACTTACCTCTTCATCATCATCATTTCAATCTACATATGTCTCACTGTTGGGCTCGAGCCTCCTTCACGATGGAAGGGGAATTGACCTACTATTCCATACTGGTCAGACGTGTTGGAATAGGGTTTTATTTCGAGATTTTTTCTTTTGCATAGATGTTATTTGCATATTATAATCCTTTAGTCGTCTTTTAAGACACACGTAGAAGAAAGGGAGTGGTGAATACATCTTACTCCGTCACCACTTTTACACAATCCTTGAGCAATATAATAATAATCAACTGCACTGATAGCGTAGTGGTTAAGTGTCAGTGTCGGGGGTTCCAACCCTACGCATGACAATACTTTATGCGATCCACAAATTGTTGTTCTGAATCTGGATGTAATTTGTGTCCATTAATTATGTTTGTGAAGTCCCCCGGAATACAGGGACTACTACTTACTGAAGGTACCGCCACCACCCAGCACCTTTGACTATGGCTTTAAATATAAACACTAATCCTACTATATTTCCAGATAAACATCCACCAGGATGGGTATTGATATCAACACTGCCACCAAAGCCAGAACCTATATCAATACCAACAACTACAGAATCAACAACATCCACAACAGATGCGCCTAAAGTTGAAACAACAATTTTAACGACCGCTTCAACGGAATCATCGAGTACATCAACTTTAAGTTCAACAACGGATATATCGAGCACAACAACTGCTAGTTCAACAACTGAATCATCAACTCAAACAACAGAGCAGAAGCCAGTTAATGAGTTTGTAGTAAATGTGACTTTATCGCCAACTGTTCCGACTTCGACATCAAGTATTGGACTAACGACTTTCAGTTCCGTTTCTTCTGAAAATGTAACCGAATTAGCTGTTGATAAAAATGTTACTGAAGCATCGAAGCCTATGAGTAAGTATTTTTTTTAATTCTCATCTATTCATCCATCTATCAGCCTAACAAGGTCCACTTAAGGATATAAATTTTCTAGGATCCAGAGAGTACCAAAATGGCCACGGCTTTCAGGTGGTCTATTTAACACAGATGATGTTTTGAGGTTCCTAACAGGCTGTCCATATTCTTCGTAATTGTCTTGAACCGTCACTATAATTTTAATCGTTGTCACTGCTGGGCTCGAGCCTTCTGCCTAATAGAAGGTCAATTGACCTAACATACCATGCTGGTCAGACACGTTGGGGTTTTATTTCGAGTTTTCTTTCTCTTGCATAGATGCTATATGCATATTATATCCCTTAGTCGTCTGTTACCACATCCACGAGAAGGTGATGAATCATATTCTTACTCCATCACCAGACGGATAATTTTAGTAGCATTCCTAAATTGATCCTCGTGTTTATCCTGTTCTTATCCTGTACTTGGGATCGATGGAATATGTACTCATCTTCCATAGTACATATTGAAAAGTTATTGATAACATTTAATGATTGGCCGCCTGACATGAATTTTCCTTGAGGATATAGTTATTCACCAGAACTCCAGAGCTGGAGTTGGCTTTGGTGTATGTAAAGCGCCTGAAGAGGTGGGTCTGCGACAGTACTATCGACAGTGGGAACTGATTTGTCCTTACCGAATGAACATGGTCGGTTACGAAAGGTCGTGGCAGGCAATGTTGACATTCTGCAAAGCCGTGGTACAGAGAAGGGAGGCTGAGGAGCGCCTCCAAGAGCGCAGAGACGAGATCGAGCCTATCTGGCAAGTCCCTCAACTCTGCGAGTAGGGTCACACTAGGTATAAGGCCCCAAAAGGGTCACATTAGGTATAATATAGGTTCCTGGGCATGACTTGAGGTGATAAGGAGAGGGACATTCCTTCTCGAGGTGAGTCCGCGACCAGTGGATGTCGCAGTCCAGCGGAGTTGTAATTGTAGAGTTGCATGTAAAAACGGTCCCATGACTTCGCCGTAATCGAGGGACAGGAACAGCGAGCAATGTAAGGGTTGGTAGACTTGGTAGTATTTGTAACCGTTGGTAGTCTTGGAAACCACTACCAAAATGTACCACGACCTTAATTACTTACTACCGGTTTTACTTCCTTAATACATGCCATAACAAAATTGACATTTCATTGACACGTCAAATTTTTTTTTATTTCGCAGATGACACATCAACTTTGGCGCCAGAAACAACGACATTGGCAGTTAATATGTCCGACTATAAAAACGGTAAGAATGTTTTAAAGTTAATAAGTTTTCCGTGTGTTGACGGAGTAAGAATACAATCTTGCCCGTATCTATTACAAGTCAGAGAAAACGTGAAATAGAACTAAATACCAACATTGTAGATAAAACTACTTTACGGATTTTATCGTGTTTGTATTTGATCTATGATTGGGCGACGTTTCCAACACTTTACAGCATTTATGGTCACGGGCGGACTAAGATGTCTGACGTCTAAACAAGTCAACGTTATTACAGATATTTATAATAATCTATCCGCTACAGAAATTAATTATTCAATTTTAACTCACATTTTTGGTACAAATTTATTGCCAACTAGCAACCCGCCCTCGCTTCGCTTCGGTTATAGGTTATAGTCGTTTTACCCGCGTAGTTCCCGTGCCCGTGGGAATACCGGAATAAAATATAGCCTAGTTTACGCCCTGATATTATAGCTTCCCATTGGTGAAAGAATTTTTGAAATCGGTCCAGCCGTTTTGAAGATTACCCAGAACAAACAGACAGACAGACAAAAATTTTTTAATTGCTATTTTAGGCATAGGTGTCGTGCAAATAACCGTGTGAGCATGAAAAAAGCCTATTATTTTGACATTACAAACAGACACTCCAATTTTATTTATTGATATAGATAGATACAAGAAGAAAATAATTCTATATGTAAAAAATTATATTGTTTATGGTTAGTAATTATTGAACATAAAATTTTTTAGTAATTATTACGACAAAGTAGGCTGTAAAGTATTCGCAACGTCGGCCAATAAAAATCAAAATACGAACGCGATAAAATTCGTAAAATAGTTTTAATTACAATGTGTAATATATATATATATATATATATATAAATACCAATATGTCTGACCAGTGTGGTATGATCATAACAGCTCATACACGTCCCACTATTGGGCTGGAGTTAAAATGATGATGATTAAGCATGTTATATTAGGTTACTTTGCCTGCTATTGTTGGGAAGGCTCAGGCCCAGCTATGAGGCTTACAACAGCTAAAATGTGGACGATGATTGTTCCACCCCCTACACTATCGTTCCTCAAATAGTTTCAATGTACAGATAGTTCTATGCTGATCTATACCAATAAATAAAATTGGAGTGTCTGTTTGTAATGTCAAAATAATAGGCTTTTTTCATGCTCACACGGTTATTTGCACGACACCTATGCCTAAAATAGGAATTAAAAAATTTTTGTCTGTCTGTCTGTCTGTTAGTTCCCGATAATCTTCAATACGGCTGGACCGATTTCAAAAATTCTTTCACCAATGGAAAGCTATAATATCAGGGCGTAAACTATGCTATATTTTATCCCGGTATTCCCACGGGAACGGGAACTACGCGGGTAAAATGACTATAACCTATAACCGAAGCGAAGCGAGGGCGGATTGCTAGTTATAATAATAAAGAAACAGACTTCATAAACATGTAGTAAAACAAGAAACTACTCGAAAACTACTCGTCAAATTTTGATAAAATTTAAACTGGACCACATCGGAAGCACTAGCTTTCGAATAAAAATCATCAAAATCGTTTCACTCAGGAAAATATCACGAACACAAATAAAATACAAACGACCGGAGAACAATCTCTTGTTTTTGAAGACGTTTAAAAAAATCTTGAGACTTGAAATTTAATATTAACATTTTATTTTATATCATTATCGTCATCATTATCTCGGCCCATTTACGTTTCTTTATTAGGTTAGGGCCTCCTCCACTATGAGGGAAGTAGATTATACCGCGCTGGTCAGACATGGTGGCATATAAGGTTTGTTTCGTGTTTTCTCTTGCATAGATGTTATGTGCACATTATATCCCTTAGTCGTCTTTTACGACACCCATAGGGAAGAGAGGGGGTGTTGAATTGTATTCTTACTTCATCACCATGATAATAACAAAAAGACATAATTATAAATGAAACGAACAGGCAATACAAACTAGGAAGTGTGGATACCATGACGATACCACCAGGGTGACAATAGCTTTATAAAAATTAAGGATATTAAAGTTTCTTTTTCCTGTAAGCGACAAAAGAGCAAATAGCAAACCTGGTGGTAATTAATACTGTTGTTCATGGACCTTTACTAGGCTGCCTACGGCGGGAAAGTAAAGGGAGTGTAAGGCGGTTCAGTGCTGCTAAAAACATTACCAAAACCCACCACACGTAAACACCCTCAGAAATTTGGGCTTCTGGCTTTCTCGCTCACCGAACGAAATGCAATAACAAATTGCTACTACTTAGACGTCGAAAGAAGAAAAGTGAAACTCGATATCAGATAGAAACCCTTAAAATAATAACTTATAGAAGGATAGTGTTCATTAGTGTTCATACGTAAGCCATCAAAAATATGAAGCAAACAATACTACAAGCGCGCGGGCTTACACACGTACACACGCACACCACTATACAAATTATGAAATCAAATTTTGTTTTTATTAACATAAATCGTCGGAATACTTTTAAAAGTAATATATGTACTTTTTATTGTTTTCAAATGTGTTGTGACACTATTTGAATGTACAAACGCTTCAAATGCTTCACTTTTTGTGCGCGAACTTACCTTTTATACGTTATCATTCTAAGAGAAAACCCTATACCAACGCGTTTAACTAGTATAGCGTAGTACAGCCATTGCCATCCCTTCCTATCGTGGAGAGTGCCCAGCAGTGTTCAGACGTGTTGACAGGGATTTTTCACACAGAACTGCCTTTTCTGTATAACAGGCAATTTTCTGTGTGAGAAAGCCTTGTCTATGGTTTTATTTTTTTTTAGATCGCCTTTTATAAATCGAAGAGAAATTCACCCAATATATCATGCTAGTCCGACATATTGGTATATAGGCTTTTATTTCGAGTTTTCTTCTCTTGTATAGATGTTATAAGCATATTGAATCCCTTAGTTGTCTTTTATGACATGCAAGGGCAAGAAAGGGTGGTGAATTGTATTCTTACTCCGTCACCAATAGAACTCGCTTATAAAATTGTGAAAATCCTATACTTTTAAAACAGTATGGTCACCATATTCATAACTAATTGTTTAGGTATTAAATACAGTAATTACAACTAGCAATCCACAATTGTTATAAGATTGTTTTGGCTTATTGGCGGTGTTTTATACTTCTCAACATATAGTTATATAACGATTTCTGTTTACGCGAGTATCTATCTATATATAAATACGTGAAGCAAAAACTTTGTACCCCTTTTTACGAAAATTGCGTAGATGGACAAGTATGAAATTTGGCACCGTTGAAGAATATACCGAGGAGAAGTGCAGAAAACTAAAATTTAATATATTAATGTATTAAAAATACATTAAATTCATTAAAAAAGGCATTACGCACACTACAACGCAATCGCTACACACACACACACACGTTTGTGTGAGTGTGTTGCGTAGCAACGCTTATACACTTTTGTTTACGGTTAAAATCTCTGGTCGAACTGAATGTCAAACAATCATAATTATGATGACAAAGTCTAATAGAGATTTGTACTTATATATCAGTTGTTAGTGAAATACAGCTTGCTCAATTTACAATTATACATAAATAAAATTAAAGAAAATTGTGTAGCAGAAAAATAAATTAAAATGAATTATGGTCGAATTTCGACTACACGGCGACCACTAGTCTATATATAAATACGTGAAGCAAAAATTTAGTACCCTATTTTACGAAAATTATGTGAATGCACAAGTATGAAATTTGGCACAGTTGAAGTATATAATGAGGAGAAGTGCATAAAACTGAAATTTCATAAAATAATGGATTAGAAATACATTAAATTCATTAAGAAAAGGCATTATGCACACTTTTTCTTTTTTTTTTTTTGGCGGTGGGTTGCGTTCGGCGCGCTCCTCGCACCACTCCGTCCGGGGCGACAGAGGGACATAAGCACGCACACCCGCAACCCACCCGAACACCATGTCGCCTTCATCGTTGGGCCGACCACTGGAGCAGGGTTACTTGTCATCAGTGGTCGGCCCGACGGAATACCCCCTAGTTGGGGTACCCTCTCACTTGGGATACCCTCTCCATTACGCACACTACCTACTAATAAAACTAGTTTTACGGATTTTGTCGCGTTTGTATTTGACTCCGTGTGGTGACGGAGTAAGAATACAATTCACCACACCTTTCTTGACAATGGATGTCATAAAAGACGACTAAGGTTATATCCCTCAAGGCTCGAGCCTCCTCCACAATATTTGAAATTAAGCTACTTTACTACGCTGGTCAAAAATGTTAACATAGCTTTATATTTCATGTTTTTCTTCACTTGTATACATGTTATATGCACATTAAATCCCTCGGAGAAGAATCCCACAAGAGAAGACAAATTCGAAATAAAACCCTATACCAACACGGCCTTGCGCCTGATGCCGCCCTAACCGAGGCCGCGTGTGACCGGACCGGGGACTTTAGTCCGGCACCCGCAGAGAGGCAAACCGCGCGATGGCGACCGACGTCCAAGGACAGGGACGTTGAGAGGTGAAGATACCCGAAAGGGTATGCCGTCGGGCCGTCCACTGAGGACAAGGAAGTCGGCACTGGTGGTCGACCCAAAGACGAAGGCGACGTGGGTACGGGTGGGTTATGGGCCCGCGCGTCGTCCTTTCGTCGCCCCGGACGGAATGGACGGCTTGTGCGCTTACCATACCCTTAAAAAAAACACCGTAAAAACACGGCAAACATAATCTTTCAAGGAATCCTAATAATAAAAGCATAGGAGGAAGAATATTGACTTAAAAGTCTGTTATAATCATAAACTTACAATGATAGTAGTTTGACAGTGACAAATTGATTGTTTGTATTGTTCTCTTAATAATCAAGTTAACGAATTAATTTATACAAAATTGTAGTATTATTAATTATTTATGAGTGTCATTAGTCATTATTAATTCTTAGCAATGTCTATAGTTATTGAGTTAAATGCACGCCATCTTAATAATTGTGTTAATTGCTAATTAGATAATCATATTTTACGTTGGAAGCAAGTGGCGCAGGACCATTCCAAGTGGCATTCTTGTGGAGAGGCCTATGTCCAGCAGTGGACGTATTTAAGCTGATGGATGGATGGATGGATAGATTTTGCAAATTCAAAATATTTATTATGGATTAACTACGAGAGGACACTTACATGTCGACGGCTGTACGCGGGGGTCATCCGGTCGATGGCCCTGTATGTCGCACCGGTGTGGGCGAGGTCTCTGACCGCCCGACTAAGGGCCACTCTGTGGCGACCACAGAGAGCCATGGCGATCAGGGCGATTCGCGGGTACCGCACGGTGGCGACGGCGTGCCTGTTGGCCGGGACGCCCCCGTGGGACCTGGAGGCGGAGATGCTCGCCGATTTTTATCGGCGGGTGTCGGGGGTGCGAGCGGAGGGCGGTGTGGTCTCTTTGAGGGAGCTCACCGCCTGGCGCGTCGACGCCCGCCGAGACGTCATTGCCCGTTGGGCAGTCCGGCTGGAGAGGCCTCGATACGGTGTCTGGACCGTGGATGCCTTCCGGCCGGTGATGATGCAGTAACTAAAACGGCGGCACGAGGTGCTTTCCTTCCGACTGGTGCAGGTCTTGACGGGGCATGGATGCTTCGGCAAGTACCTGTACACGGTCACTAGGAGGGAGAGCACACCGTCCTGCCACCACTGCGATTGCGACGAGGACACGGCGCAGCATACGCTCGAGGTTTGTGCCGCCTGGGCAGTGCAGCATCGTGAACTCGTCGCAATCATCAGTGCCGACCTGACGCTGCCGACCATTGCTAGGGCAATGCTTGACAGCGTCAGGAACTGGGACGCGGTCGCAGCCTTCTGCGAGGCAATAATCTCGCAGAAGGAGGTCGCGGGTCGCGCGCGCGAGGAGCTCAGCCTCGACGAAGCGACCCGCCGCCGGCGACTGGGGCGGCGCAGGCGCGACTACCTACGCGTCATGCCGCCCTAGCCGAGGCCGCGGGTGACGAGACCGGGGAGTTAGTCCGTCACCCGCCGAGAGGCCGACCGCGTGAGGAAAGACCGACGTCCTCCCCGAGGGGGGGACGTCGGTCGATGAGATGGTACCCCAAGTAGGGGGTATTCCGTTGGGCCCACCACTGATGACAAGTAACCCTGCTCCGGTGGTTGGCCCAACGACGAAGGCGACGTGGTGTTCGGGTGGGTTGCGGGTGTGTGTGCTTACGCCCCTCTGTCGCCCCGGACGGAGTGGTGCGAGGAGCGAGCCGACCACAGGCCACCCCCAAAAAAAAGAGGACACTTACATATTATCAATTTTAACATAATTAAAATAAACCAGTGGTCGCCGAGTGGTCGAAATTCGGCCATAATTCATTTAAATAATTTTTCTGCTACACAATTTCCTTTAAATTATATTTATATATAATTGTGTATTGAGCAAGCTGTATATCATTAATAACTAATATATAAGTACAAATGTCTATTAGACATTGTCATCATGATTATGATTGTTCGACATTCAGTTCAACCAGAGATTTTAACCGTATTGTCCATCCACGTAATTTTCTTAAAAAGGGGTAGAATGTTTTTGCTTCACGTATTTATAGATTAACAAAATACCTTTACTAAACTTACTTCAAAATAACCTCTCGGTGACGGAGTAAGAATACAATTCACCACTCCCTCTCATGCCCTTGGATATCGTCAAAAACGACTAAGGGATTATTTTACGCAAGAGAAGGAAGACTTAAAACAAAAACCTATACTAACACGTCTGACCAGCGTGGTATACTGGGTTAATATCCCTCCTATTGTGAAGGAGACTCGAGTTCAACTGTGGGACGTATATGAGCTGAAATGACGATGATGTCGAATAGCTATAATTCGCACTTGCAAACATACAGATTATAAAACCGACTATCGACTGATAGAAAGTCTGCAGAGGCTTCTAGACATAAAACTTACAAAATTATGGAACAACTTCCTACCACATCGTCATCTTCACATCTCGTATTCTAGTGTTTTAGTATTTTACTAGTGGTAGGATCACAGTGTTGAGTTGTCCATCTACAGCCGCGGGCCGGTCCGTCCGGTAGGGATGGCGATATGAGATCGATTTTTCACGCCCAAAAGAGCGATTTTTAAATCGATATGTTGTACTGAATCAATTCAGTGAATCGATCTTTCTCTCTTGTGTCCATTCGATACTAAGATAAGATATGAGATACTTTCAGATGTCCTATAAAAAAAACCTCATCACAATCCTACTAGGAGAAAGGTACCCCATACTTTAAAAGCGATTCTTCGATACTAGTATTCCGTTTTCAATCGATTCATATCTATATTATTGTAAGACATTACTCCCTCCAGATTTCCTAAAAAAAAAGGTCATCACAATCCAGATTTCCTAGAAAAAATATTTCGTATAGAATTGGAAGAAAACTCAAAAAAAAAAAAGATCGATAGGTCGATTAATCGGGGATCGATCCTTCAGACCTCGATTTTATTGTGAATCGATTCTTTGGACGACGATTCAAATCGATTCAAGAATCAATCTTTTTCAGAAAGATCGCCCATCCCTACCGTCCGGGGTAGTAACACACTGAACAGAAAATCGACGTCTAAGTAGTAGTAATTTGTTACTGCGCTTCGTTCGGTGAGCAAAAGAGCTGGAACTGCCCAACTTTTTGAGGGTGTTTGTATGTGGTGGGTTTTGGTGATGTTAAAGACATCACCGAACCTCAATGTACGTATTCACACTCCCTTCACTTTCATTGCGGTAAGCAGCGGCCTAGCAAAGGTCCATGCGGTAGCAACACTTACAATCAGATGTACTGCTCGTTTGCCAATGTTTATAATTAAAAAAAAAATACGTCCTATTGCTGACCTCGAGCCTACTCCACAATAAGAGGGGAATTTGACCTACTTACACCACATGGTCAGAAGTTTTGGCACAGGGTTTTATATCAAGTTTTCCTTATCTTGTATAGATGCTGAATGCATATTATAATTCCTTAGTCGTTTTAGATACCTACGGGAAAGAAAGGAGGTGGTGAAATGTTTTCTTACTCCGTCACCACATGAAAGTGATACTACCGCGCTTGCCCGATAGTTTGGTAATTAAGTTTTATATAGTTCTAGTTCGTATTAGTTCTTCATTTTCCGTGTGGTGAAGATCTTGCCCGTGGATGAAAAGACGCCTAAGGGATATAATACGCATATAACAAGGAAAAAAATCTCGAAACAAAACCCTATACCAACCTGTCTGACCAGCATGGTTTAATAAGGTCGGGACGTCGGAGAGGGATATTCCATCGGGCCGACCACTGACGTCAAGTCAGTGTGACTTGTGTGAGTGTGACAGACCGAGGAGTTAGTCCGTCACCCGCCGAGAGGCCGACCGCGTGAGGAAAGACCGACGTCCTCCCCGAGGGGGGGACGTCGGTCGATGAGATGGTACCCCAAGTAGGGGGTATTCCGTTGGGCCGACCACTGATGACAAGTAACCCTGCTCCGGTGGTCGTCCCAACGACGAAGGCGACGTGTCGCGGGTGGGTTACGGGTACGCGTGCTTACGCTGCTCTGTCGCCTGCGACGGAGTGGTGCGAGGAGTGCGCCGACTGTTACTCACCCTAAAAAAAAATGGTTTAATAAGGCCAATTACCCTCCTATTGTGGCGAAGTCTTAAGTCCAACAGTGGATTATATGAGCTAAAATGACAGTTCTTCTTTACTTGCAGTGGTATTATTCTACTTGGCTTCCATAAACCTCTTTTACGATATACACAGCACGGATAAGGTTATAAGTTATCATTATTTTCTGCAGTTTCATTAAATATACATAATCTTAGGCCATATACATCCCACTGTTGGGGTCGGGTCTTTGCTGTGGCAGGGCAAATGACACCACGTTTGTCAAATAGGGTTTTATGTCGAGTTCTTTTTCTCGTGGATACAATAGTATCAGTAGATTAAGAGTAATAGCTCTTAATCGCCTTTTATGATAACTATGGATAAAAAGGTGGTGAAGTTTTGTGAATTATGAATTTGGTGGTAAAAGCTAAAAAAAAAATACAGTTAAAAATAAAAACAAAGTCCCCACTTTCATTTTTGTTTTATTATTTTCATTGAATGGTTACAACATAACAGCGGGTTAAAGACCTCCCAAACAAAAATTGTATTACTCTGTATAATCTAAACAAAAACAAAAAAATATATATAAAACTGTTCGATGTTCAAACAAAGAGTTGAACGCGAAGCGACCGCACGCCACGGCCAAGGCAAGCGCAAGGACGATTGTGGCATTTGTGGTTTTTGCATTAACGTTTTGCAAAAAATAGTTCCTTTTTGAATAAAGAAGTGTTTACAAAAAGTTATAGTGTGGTTTTAAATATCAAATAATATAATTCAAACTTAAAATGCTAATAAATTAATATACAGTAGACAAAAACATTTTCGTAAATTTTTAATAATAATATGTTTTAGTGAAAATAATTATTACTTACTGTGAATCAAGTTCCGAGTACACCAGAGACAATGCCGAAGTGTTTTTTTTATATATCCGCCGACAGTTTTTAAAATATAAAAATGTCATGGGAATTTGAGGATAAATTTATTCAATTACAACTGACAACCATATTAATGCCGTAACTAATTTGAGATATATTTTTCAACGGAGCTTTTAATTAAATAATTATTTTAATAATTCGATTACATATGGAGTGTTATATTAAACTTGAATACACGTAATAATAATAAATGTATTTAGTATTTCAAACTATATTCATAAGTGATATATTACGGTATAAACTTTAGGAAGCATTAGACTGGTTTCTATTAAGCAAAAACTTTAATTATGAGTCGCTGCAAATCCTTCAAATTATAATGCACAAAAAGACAGGTATTTGGTAAAAACAAAAACGAACAGTTGCTTAAACGTGCTTTAAATCAACGTTATTAATTGTGATCTTAAAAATTGTTAACTTTGATTAATTTTCTTGTATATAATTAATTTGTATGTAGATCTTAATCAACTGAAATGAGTACACTGAACTTTGCACGTTAATTGCGCAATATTTTAATTCATTTTAATATTGTACATTAATAGTGTTGAAACAAAAATATTCAGACGCAATTTTTTTCTATTTGAATTACTATACCGCGTGTGTTTTATTGATGGTTGAACATTTAATTCGATAAGAAATAAGTTTTAAAAAGAAGTTTTCTTTTTCTTTTCATTAAATATTGCAAATAGACTTATTATTAAAGTATTTAGGTAAATTTAATGTTAATAATCCTAATTGAAATAAAAAAGTGTACATTTATATTAGTAGATTTTTAAAACTGTGTTAGTAAAGGCTGTGCCGCAAAAATTTGCAAAATACACAAAATAGTTCCTAATTCCTTACTAAATAACCAATTATAGCGTAGTAATTCATATAAATTCCAATTACAATTTTTTAAAACAACTACATTAAAAAAAATACAAATTCGAATTTATAAATTTCGAACTTCTTACAAATTTCAAATTTCGAACTTATAGCCAATACAAATTATAAAATTTCAACAAATTTCCAATTCGATTACCAAAAACAAAAAAAAAATATAACATTTAAATTTCGAACCAGTCTACTAAATGTTTTGACGCAATATGATTATCAATTCAACTTTGCTGGTCCTGGCAGTTTGTGGACGACGGCTATGGGAAGCGCCAACCGGTCGTATCGTCGGCGGCGCAAAATCAGGCTTTGGACAATGGCCGTGGCAGATCTCCTTGAGGCAGTACAGGACTTCGACATACCTACACAAATGTGGGGCAGCATTGCTGAATGAAAACTGGGCGATAACTGCTGCGCATTGTGTTGAACAGTGAGTATTTATTTAAATTGTAGTAATTTATTTTTATTATTTTTTATTTTATTAGAAGATTTTGCAGTTGAAGTGCCACATAGTCTTATAAAACAAATAAATAACGAGACTTTGCCGGTAGTGAAATATGTATTTACTAATTTTTATTGTGTTTAATTTGACCACAAATGGATATAGTTTTATTTCTTGTCATACAAAATTTGCAACAGCGTTTTATTCTCTTTGGGGGAGTTTTTGCGGGACTATGAAATAATCCTTGTATTGCGGGGGACTCTACAAACATATAATTAACGGAAAATTTCATCCAGACTCAGAACAACAATTTGTTGATCGCACAAAGTATTGTCCCGCGTGAGAATCGAACCCCTGACACTGGCGCTGTAAGTCGCTATCTTAACCACTACGCCATCTGTGCAGTCGGTTATCTGTAAAGTTGGGTAACGAACGATAATTCACGTAATAACGTGATATGAATTGAACTATTATCACTGAATTATCATTATTTTGTATAATCATCATCATCTCAGCCCATATACGTCCCTCTGTTAGGCTCGGCCCTCCTGAATAATGGAAGGGTAATTGACCTGCTATATACCACGCTGGTCAGACGTGTTGGTATAGGGTTTTATTTCAAGTTTTCCTTCTCTCGCATAGATGTTATATGCGTTTTATATCCCTTGTCGTCTCGTACGATCGCGCACGGGTAAGATAGGGGGTGGTGAATTGTATTCTTACTCCGTCACCACACGAAACAAATTATTTTATATACATAGAGTTAATTGAAAATTACATTTATTTTCGATAAATTAACGTTTATTAGACTCGTTAATTAAAATATTTATTACTTAAATTGTACAGATTAATTAGAAGTTAGAATCACAAGCCGTTCGAACTAGAGATTGTAACCCGGTGTGTTTCTCAGCCCGGCCGGGCCCGGCCAGGTTGTATTAGCAATGAAACGTTTAAAGTATTTTATAAAAATTTTCTATATAGGAATGGAAAATGACAATGATTCAACGTTAATATTTATTTCAAACTGGCTTATGAACAGTTATCAGTCTCACTCAAGTCTTAAAATCACGCTTAATACATAATTGATTACTTTTACTTATGGACGGAAAAGTAACATTAGTATTAGTAATTATTCATTTTTATAAGTTTAAACAAGCAGGTCTTTCTCTTTACTCCTTATAGTATCTATTTGAAAACATACTCGTAGTATTAAAATAAGAAACTAATAACACAGCTTAAACTACTAAACGTGTCATAACAACTTGGATAGATAAACTTTGGTAGCTTTGGTATAAACAAAACAAATTCTTATCTGCTAAAAGTATGTTTTTCTTAAACTTTGGTTATTAAGACTAGCGAGTGTTAGGTACTATTGCTAATTGAGCAAATAGCAAAATCTTATAGGATAGGCTGTATTGTAACTGTAAACAACCAAACTTGTATAGTCTCAACTAACAAAATGTAACGTAAAATTGGTTACGTTACGTAGGTTTTATAAGTATATTCCATCATTCAATCAATCAAATCATTTATTTTGTGAAATATGGGTATAAAGTATTAGTAGTTGCAGGTAGACAATATATCACCATATTTGATCATCAAGCGGCATGCAAAAGGAGTTTCTAATTCTAAGAATTAATGGCTTCATAACAAATACATATATTTTACCAAATGGCAAAGAAATTAATTTACTTGTTATGTGATTTTAGTTAAACATTTACAATATTATAACAAAACAAAAGGTATATTCTAACTTGCATAAGGCAAAATAATTATTTTCCAGTCTGAAAAAATGATCTTAAAAAACTGGCCATCCTTACCGGGCCCGGTGACCGGGCCTGGTAAGGAATGGCCGGGCCCGGTGGGTGCCTAAAAGGGCACCGGGCCCGGTTTGCAAACTCTAGTTCGTACCTCTCTGTCGCTTAATCCAAACTCTAGCTCGCACGCTCGGCTCAGGCGAAATGTGACATTTTTTGTGCGTGAAGCCATCGCATTATACGACGTTATCACTTCAAAAAAAGGAATTAAAAATGAGTAACAATGAATTAGCTGATAAAATAACGTCAATTCAAATGGAGACTTCCTTGATCTTTCATATTGTTTGTTCGCGATTTATAATTAAATCATGAAGTGACGGAGTAAGAATACAGTTCACCATCCCCTTTCTTGCCCGTGGGTGTCATAAAAGATGCCTAAGGGATTATTGCATATAAAATTTATGCAAGAGAAAGAAAACTTGAAATAAAACCCTATACCAACCTGTCTGACCACTGACGACAAGTCACCCTACTCCGGTGGTCGGCCCAACGACGAAGGCGACGTGGTGTTCGGGTGGGTTGCGGGTGTGCGTGCTTACGCCCGTCTGTCACCCCGGACGGAGTGGTGCGAGGAGTGCGCCGACCGCAGCCCACCCCAAAAAGAAAAGCATGTTTTGTTTTGCATAGAGCACCATCATTTATGGCATACCCATGATGAACTTTTTTTTAGGAATTAAATATCTGTGAACGGATTACTTGTCATCAGTGGTCGGCCCGACGGAATACCCCCTATTTGGGGAAACAAAACATGCTAGCAGGAAATTGATTATTAGTTATCACTTTCACCTAGAATTTACCTTAAAAAAAGCTAATCACAATCCCGCAATGATAAGTAGTCGCTACTCGAGTATCGATACTTTTATTAGTACGATACTTTTTCCGATACTACTCATGAGTATTGATACTTTCTATTCAATTCCATGTCCCTATCTCCTATTATGGAGGAGGCTCGAGCCTAACAGTGGAACGAGTATGAGCTGTATAAATAGTATAAATACACATAGCTTATAAACTTAAACTCCTTTACACTAATTATATTTAATAAACCCATCCATCCATCTAACCATCAGCCCATAAACGTCCTCTGTAGGGTTCAGAACTCCTACTCTATGGGAGGGAAATCGGCCTACTTTATCACGCTGGTCAGAAGTGTTGGATTTGTTTCGAGTTTCCCTTCTTTTACATAGATGTATATGCATATTATTAGTCGTCTTTTACGACACCCAGTAAGAAGGTGGTGAATTGTATTCTTACTCCGTCACCACACAAAAATTACCCATGGTATGTTGTCACTACATGTTTGAGATCGCAATTTATTTTTTGCTATTAAACCGCTCAAGCGTTGAGGCTTGGCAGCTTCGAATGATGTCAGAGTACATTCAGAGATGCCATTTTTCGATGGGTAATAATAAATTCATAATTTTTATCATCATTTCAGCTCATATACGCCACTGATAGTATCAAACCTTCTCCTAGATAGGAGTGAAATTGACCTACTATACCAAGCTGATTAGACGGGTTCCTATAGGGTTTTATGTCGAGTTTTCTTTCTCTTGCATAGATATTATATTCAATTTATATTCAATTCAAGAGACATGAAGCAAATTTGACTAGTTATTCAATAAATTAGTTGATATGCGACTACGATAAGCGCAGCCGCACAGCACCAGGAATTAGGGATGTGACTTAGAGGGAAAATAATCGATTAATTACATAATCAATTAATTAAAAATAAAAATCGATTATTATAAAAATCGGTAATTTTTCACATCCCTACCAGGGATATGGAAGAGCTCGACAAGGCTATAGAGCCTTAAGATTAATTGCTATAGTAGGTATGACAGACACGCATGAACGCACGGAAATACTTTAAACTTACATAATTAGACATTAATTAAACTATACATAGCTGCAAAGACAATTTGATGTCGTAAATAAAACCTGTTCTAAATTAAGATGACCCGACGTCAGTGTTACAGCAAAAAGAAAAATTATATCTTCGTATTGTTTATTTAAAGTTGTTTTAAGTGTGCTCTTCATTTTAAACGACTGTTGAAAATCAACGGACAATTTTAAGATGGGATTCAATTATTTTTGTATTTTTTTATTTGTCTCATGCCATTAGTCTCGCATAAATAAATACTCCGTGTGATTACGGAGTAAGAATACAATTCACTACTCCCTTATCTTGCCCGTGGGTGATGTCAAAGCTGACTAAGAGATTAAATATGCAAGAGAGGGAAAACTCGAAATAAAACCCTGTACTAACTCGTCTGACGTCCGCTTGATAAATTAGGTCCGTTTCCCCTCTTATGAAGGAGACTCGAACCTAACGCTAGGACGTACATGAGTTGAATGTGGAGGAGGCCCGAGCCATAGTGAGGCTTACATGGGCTGGGATATTGAAACAAGCTTTAATATTCATCATCATCATTTAGCCTGTCGCCGTTCTCTGCTGGACGCAGGTCTCCTTCATATTTCGCCATAAAATGCGGTTCTGTGCCGCCTGCACCCAAAGACGCCCAGTAACAATTACCAAATCGTCGATCCATCTAGGGGGCACCCACTCGCGAACCTTTTCGCCAGCGCTTGTCGGTTAGTCGAGCGATGTGGCTTACCCATTGCCACTTCAGCATGCTAATTCTGCGTGCTATGACGCTTACACCCGTTCTTAAGGATTTACGTTTTTTTTGATACTATGTCGCAGATAAATCCCGAGCATAGTCCGCTCCATAACACGCTAAACGATTTGAGCATCGTTATGAATCCTACATTAGGCGTTTTTATAAGTAACCTAGATATTAAATCTTACTAATTAGTTATATTTTTTATTAACAGTGTACCGCCATCAGAGCTTCTAGTTCGCCTAGGAGAACACGACCTCGCTCAAAGCGATGAACCTTACGGCTTCGTGGAGAGGAGAGTACAAATCGTCGCTAGTCATCCACATTTCGACCCTGCCACATTTGAGTATGACCTGGCTCTGTTGAGGTAAGCTGTTGTAATATTTAGACAATTATTACCCCCCCAATTTACGGCAGTCGGCCGATCGTAATACTATTTCCAATTACTTTTGCTATATATACTATGCAAGAAGAGTACGTATTGAGTCGACCTTGAATAATTAGAACTAGTGGTCGTCGAATGGCCAATATTCGTCCATAATTCATTTAAATTAATTTCTCTGCTACACAATTTTCTTTTAATTATATTTATGTAATAATTGTATATTGAGCAAGCTGTATTTCACTAATAACTTATACAACAGTAGAAATATCTATTAGACATTGTCATCATAATTATAATTGTTTGACATTTAATTCGACCAAATTTTTACTGTAATGAAAAGTGTATAAGCGCGCGCGTGTGTATGTGTCTATCGATTGCATGGTAGTGTGCGTAATGCTTTTAATTAATTTCTAATTCATTATTAAATCAAATTTTAATTTTCTGCATTTCTCCTCAATATATTCTTTAACTGTGCCAAATTTCATATTCGTCCATCTCTATGATTTTTGTATAAAGGGGTACAAAATTTTTGCTTTACGTATTAATATATCAATAAGAGCAAGGTGATAGATGACTGTTATTAATCCACCGATGCGAAACTGCCTGTCTACGGCATTATAGCTCGGGAGTGACACAAGAGCGGCACACGGTTTCATAAACCACCGAATTCCTACCTCTCCGCCATTAGGAGAGTCGCTAGTACCGAATTCCTTGTTGTCTGTGGCCAGACCGGCGGTGACGGATTATGATACATTTCTTTTTGCTGGTGGATAGTGGGTGCCGGTACCTTTTCGATAATAGTACCGCTGAGCTTGTCTGATGATAGAGTTTGAAGGTGGGAAACGAAATCCTGGATTGCCAATTAGCAATCAAGTCTAGGCTCATTGGATTTGTCTAAACCAGTACTGCTCATTTGACCTGATGACGAGGACATGTTGCCTACTTTTAAGAGCTTCTTTTTTCGGCAGTTTCAGTGGGCTACTCATTTTATCCCTCACGTGTTGACGGTTAAATAAACAATGTGTTACCTTAATTCATTCTGCAAGTCGTAAAAATTGGTTGAGTTTCACGAGCGAATGGGTACCGCCACATTCTAGGAGTTTATAAAACCACTTAACACATCCATTTCATCTGCTAAGCGCAGCCATGTTGTCCCGATGGATGAAAAGATTATAATGAAAACCATTTTTACAGATTTTATCGCGTTTATATTTATTTTTATTATTTTCTATTGCCCGAGTTCAATTACAAACACACAAACAGAAGATTTATATATATAAAGATATGTACCTAACTATGTACATTGTACATGAATCATCGCATTCATATTTAAATAATTTAAAACAAAAATATCACAAATAGTTATTAAACATATTTAATTATAATTAATGGATTCCTCCACACATTTATGGCTACTATTAAATTAATAATTAGCGAACAAATAAGATGGTTCAATTCCAACTAAATATGACTTGTGATAATTATGCTAGCTTGGTAAAAAACAGTTACAATTGTGATAAATATGTGACGTGAATTTTGGGGTTCCTTTGTTTTAATTTTGATATAATTTATCATCGTTTAAAGCTCATTTACGTCCCACTGCTGGACTCTAGCCTCCTCCATAAGGAGGGAAATTGACCTACTATACCACGCTAGTCAGACGTGTTGGTATAGGGTTTTAATTCGATTTTTTCTTCCCTTGCCTGCTTCTCTTCTAATACTTACTCTTACGTGGGACGTGTTGGGCTCGGGCCTCCTCCAAAATGGGAGAGAATTTGACCTACCTATAGCATGCTGGTCAGACATGTTGGTATAGGGTTTCATTTCGAGTTTTCCTTCTCTTGCATCGACATCCACGGACAAGATAGGGAATGATGAATTATATTATCTGTCAGACAGGATCTTAGTGCAGATACCAGTTTCTCACAAAGACCATAATAAGAATTTGTAAAACTACAGAAATTAGCTCGTAAGTATCTTTGTGTCAGAAAATAAATAAATAATTATCATATTCATAATTAATCAGCCTTTTTTAACCTCAGGCCGAGAATATTCGAATCGCGGACTTTTGTATTTTTGTTTTAACTTTTATTTGGCATAAGTTATTTTTATTTGGAGTTCAATTAAAAAAGCTATATTAAAATTATATTGATGATGAAGATGATGATGATAATTTGTGTCAATTTCCTTGGGTAATCGTTACGCGTTTACCTAGGAGTCGAACCAGAGAAATGAGAATAAAAAGTATACCTAATTTATAGCACTTATACCATTCATAACCTCATTACCTAAGTTAGTGCATAACTACAACTCTGCATAATAATATATCCCGTATAATTGGCTGGTTTTCCTTGACACTGGCCGCCGTGACCGAAATACGCTTATTAGGACCTTATAAATCGGTCTTCCGCACACTTAATGTTGTTAATATTTTTTTCATGTTATTCATTTTTAAATTCTGAACATTGTTTTATTATCAATTGTATTTTTGATCTTTAGATTAACAAATTTTCTCATAACAAATATGAATAAGAAAAGAATTCCCACAATTTTTGACTTACGTATTTAGTCATAGACTTACCAAATAATTCGTTATTGTTTTTAGTGTTAAACGAGCAAACAGCACACTTAATAGTAAGCGATAATGCTGCTCATGGACCTTTGCTATTCCATTGCCTACTGAAAATAAAGTGAAGGATAAATGCGTGCAATTAGATTTGGTGATAATAAAGGCATCACCAAAACCCTCCACATCCTAACACCCTCACAAAGTCGCATTGCCGGCTCTCTTGTTCACTAAACGAAGTGCAGTTGCTACGAGTTAGAAATCAATTTTCTGCGTCGACGTCCTGCCGACGATGTAGACAGACTACTGTCGACATCATCACAGCACGTATACTTCCCACTATTGGGCTCGAGCCTCCTCCATAATAGGAGGAATTTGACTTTGGTCAGACGTATAGGGTTTTATCATACTAACGTGTTTTTTTTTATGGGTGGGCTATGGTAAGCGCGCACGCGGTCCATTCCGTCCGGGGCGACGAAAGGACGGCGCGCGGGCCCATGATCCACCCGTACCCGCGTCGCATTCGTCGTTGGGCCGACCACCGGAGCAGGGTGACTTGTCGTCAGTGGTATCATACTAACGTATAGGGTTTTATTTCGAGTTTTCGTTACATTGCTTGTGGGTGTCGTAAAAGACGACTAAGAGTTTATCATAGACCAGAGTCAGCTTCATCTGATGTTGTTTGGTCAACAATTACTTTCTCAAGGAGGGTTGAGGTCAGGCAAGCGGCCTACACGGCACATATATATTGAGTCGACCCAAAGTTATTGGGATAAGACGGAGAGCATTAATGAATTATAACTTATTAAAAAAAAAACTGACCTATGTATGTTTATTTTTTAAATTGCATTATAAACCAAATTTATTAATTGTATTGACACTTCCATTTCCGATTTCGTTTATGCTAATAATATACACTTTATATATATCTGTTTCCGTTATAACATTTCCGTTGCATCACTATTACTAATCCGTGTGTTCACGGAGTAAGAATACAATTTAGCACCCCCTCTCTTGTTCGTGGGTGTCGTACAAGACGACTAAGACTAATGGATGGATAATATGCAGATAAGGTAGTGAAGTGGCCAGAGGAAGAAAACTCCACATAAAACCACCATAAGTACAAATATTTATTAGACCAGGGGTTCCTAAACTTTAAAGATAACGGAACACCATCCAAATATCTTTTATTTTACGGAACCCTATACCAAATCATAATACGGGATACGTGTAAGGGTCCGAATCCGTTGCGCAAAGGCGCGCATTGTCACTGACTACCTGCGCTGGGTTGCGCTTGGGCCTCCTCCGTAATGGAAGGATAATTGACCTACTATACCACGCTAGTCAGACGTGTTGGTATAGGGTTTTATTTCGAGTTTTCCTTCTCTCGCATAGATGTTATATGCGTTTTATATCCCTTAGTCGTCTCGTACGATCACCCACGGGTAAGACAGGGGGTGGTGAATTGTATTCTTACTCCGTCACCACACGGAATATCTTCTTTTAATTATATATAATGTATTCATTGGATATTTACATCATAATTATGATTGTTTGACATTCAGTTCGACCAGACATTTTAACCACAAACAAAAGTGTGTAAGCGTTATTGAGTATCGATTGCATGCTAGTGTTCGTAATGCCTTTTTTAATGAATTTAATATATTTCTAATCCATTATTATATAAAATTTTACTTTTATGCACTTCTCCTTAATATATTCTTCAACTGTGCCAAATTTCATATCAGAAAATCATTTTCTTAAAAAGGGGTACAAAGTTTTCGCTTCACGTATTAATATATGGATTTTCATTTGTCCTCAATATATTCTTTAACTGTGCCAAATTTCATACTTGTCCATGCACGTGACTTTTGTAAAAAAGGGCTACAAAGTTTTTGCTTCACGTATTAATATACAGTATGACTGGCAAAAGATTGTACATATTCAAGGAAACGATAGATAATGGCCATATGTAACTAATAAAAGTGTAAAAAGAAGATAATATTAATTAACTACATAGTAAACATCAACAATATTAGTGTTACAAGACTTCCAAAAATATTGTCACCCTACTGGCGATACACCGATACCGATATCGAGTAACAGTTTTGTTAGCACTGTTGTCAAGATTTTGTATATTTATTACTAGAATTACTTAAACTAGGTGTAAGAATAATGTCATAAAACACTAAAGTTATTTGTAGATTCATAGCTCTTACCAATCCTGAGATAAAGTGATTTGTTTCTAATCACAACAATAGGTTTTCCAGCGTACGTTGACCTCTGTCTGCGGCCCGCGATGAAAAAAGATACCTACTGGGTCGAGTCGCATAGGTAGAATATTTACCTAATATGTAACTAGTTCAATGCGCGAACTGTTTAGTACCTACAATTACTGACGTACGTTGACCTATCCCATGTGTCCATAACTAAATATTTTTATAAGACAATTAGTTCAAAATTTAAGTACCAATTTTTTTTATATATTCGGTATCAGAATCGAGTACTGAATACCCTCCTTCAATATGTACAATCTTTTACCAGTCACCCTGTATAGAATACTAATACTGTATTTAAATTGTATACCGAACCCAGTGTAGGTACATATGCAGATTTTTTTACGAAGTCGATGATCACACGCCATCTTTAGGCCACAACGGTCACTCACCATTGCACTTGACCTTACTACAGTTCATTGCGGACATAACAATATAAAACCAACCTAATAAACATTTTTTTGTATTTTTTAAGACTTAAGAATAAATTCTTCTAACGATTTTTATGTTTTACTTTAAAAAGTTTTGTCTCTATGGTGACAGAGTAGAAATATTATTTACTATACCTTCAATCCTTCTATCATCATCAACATCATCACAGCTAATATAAGCCCACAGCTGGGCTTCAGCCTCCTCCCCAATAGAAGGGAAATTGATCTACTATACCACGCTGGTCAAACATGTTATATGAGTTTTATTTCCTTCTCTTACACACATCTTATATGCATATTGTATCCCTTAGTCGGCTTTTACGACACCCACGGGCAAGAAAGAAGGTAGTAAATTGTATTTTTACTACACGGACAATTTATCTTACGCCGTCCCTTCCCATGGTTGCCGTGAAAGACGACTAAGGAAACGCCAACTGCGATTATACATGCCATGGGTAGCGATTATGAAATTTACTTGTAATGCCAAAATGGCATCGCATTGGCGAATAAGACTTCTTATACGATCCCGTCTAGAGCAGGTATATATATTACAGAACCGCCTTTTAGTTTTTCATTCCATCCTGACCAGATAATTTGCATTAATTTCAAAATGGTAGAAAGGAAGGGAGTCCCACTATTTCCTACGGTTAATCAATATACCGCATACCACAACAGAATGTATAGAATACAGGATAGGATCAAGGTGGAATAGGAGATAAGGAAGTCTTCTTATTCCCACGCCAGAGTAAGAAAACCCTCCAGAGGGTACTGATCGCGTTAAAATAATAATGGATTGCCTCCATATATAGCTTAACTCAATCAATTGGCATAAGGCTGTTTAAGATAAAAAAAACACATCAAGTTTTTTTATAGTTCGACCGCGTTGACATCGAGCTCCTTGAATCTTTATCACATATGCCACCGTTCTCAATAAAATCTAATAATAAACATTTTTAAGAGCCAATTTGAATGTTAAAATTGTAATAAAATGTACATAACGGCAAAATTATTATGAAAACAAAACTATAATTTTTCTAACGTCTATTTCGATCGTTATAGATACAAATACCGTTTAAAATACATGATACAACCATGTTTATTGCCATTTAATTACCTTTAAGAATGTGGTTCTCAGGTTAAAATTGTATAGCGGTTAAGAGCGGGCATATACAAACTACTCCTCCTTTCCGTGAGGTGACGGAGTAAGAATACAATTCACCACTCCCTATCTTGCCCGTGGATGTCGTAAAAGACGACTAAGGGATATAATATGCATATAACATCTATGTAAGAGAAGAAACACTCGAAATAGAACCCAATCAACACGTCTGGTTTGAGTGGTATAGTAAGTCGATTTCTCTCCCATAGGGGGGATCTGGTCGAGCCATATTGTCTTTATTTTCTTTATTTTTTTTCTTTGTAGAAAATTTTGAAAATTCATTCATGTATACAATTTCGAAGGGCATCACACTGGAGCTAATACCATATGTTGTGCAAAGTATACAGTTTTATATATTTAAAAGATCAGCCCGCTGAGTTTCTTGCCGGATCTTCTCGGCTTGTTTCCGCGTTCTGATCCGGTGGTAGAAATTATGTATTGTTTCTAACTATGTGTAAATTTGATAATATGTAAGTGCCCTTAAGGGGTTTATGCAGAATAAATGATTTGATTTGATAGCGAAGGAGGCCTGAGCCCAATAGTGGGCTGAGATGATGATGACCGAGGTTAAGGCTCGAGCCCAGTAGTAAGACGTATATACGTTGAAATGAATGAATGAAATGAATATGCGAATTAGAGTAATAGTTGATCGGGCTGGCCACGGACGACCAGTAACTCGGTACTGGTGGTCGGCCCAATGGCAAAGGAGAGGGAGTAGAGTGGATTATGGGGCCGCGTGCCGTCCTTTCATCACCTCGGATTAGTGTTGCCAGGTCGTCAAACCTAATAGCCGGACAGACCAGCCAGTTTGGCCGGACATTTGGGTAAAAAGGCCAGACACCCTACATTATTGAGGATTTTGTGTTTTAGTATTATTATGTACGATAAAAAAATGTATGTAAAATTATTTTTGGATTATTATGACAACACTCGACTCACCTGCACTCGGCCACGCTCGGCACTAGCTCGTTTGCAAAATGTTAAAAACCGGACAAGCCGGACACCGATTATTTTGGCCGAACACGCAATTAAAAAGCCTACCTATGTCCGGCTTTATAGGGACGCCTGGCAACGCTACCCCGGATAGAGGCAGGGCGTGAACATGACAGTAAAAGAAATGTAACAGTTGATTCTGTTATGCCTTAGTCCAAAGGGTTTTATGTCGAGTTTTCCATCTCTTGCATGTTACCTGCACATATCACTTAGTCAACTTTTACAACACCCACGGGCAAGATAGGTGGCGAATTGTATTCTTAACCCGTTACCATACAGTGAATCCTCTAGTAGGTACCCATAGATAATAAACAATAAAGAAAACCGAAATGTTAAAAAAAACATGACTTTTTTTATATGTATAACGAAAACAGTAAAAAATCATTAAAAATGGGAGTATGCCAAGCTAAACGCCGATTCGGTACGTGGTTTTGAATATTTTTAACATAAATAAGAATAATCTTTTCGTTATGTGCGCAGAAAACTTAATAAAGATGACTTTTTTTGCATCGTACACACATTGGTATGATAATCAGGTCAATTTTGTTTATTTTGACTGTTAAAATAATTTTTGTAGAATGTAGATACAACACCCCTGTATACTAACAGTCTTGAACATAACAAACATTGCATATATGATCCTGTTGTATTATGGTCAGTGACCGTTAAGGTATTTATGGAACTCCAAAAGATCAGAATAAAATTTAAAGATTATGCAAATTCTTTCCATATGGTGACGGAATAAGAATACAATTCACCACCGAGGGTGTGCTGAATTATATGGTATCTTGTCTGTGGGTATCTTGAAAGACGACTTAAGTATAGTATGCATATAAGATGTATACAGGATAGTGTATTTAAGATCTGTGCAAGAGAAGGTAAACTCGAAATAAACGGAACGTTGCACATATAGTATAATAGGTGAATATCTGTCCTATTATGTAGGAGACTCGAGCCCAGCAGTGAGAGTCACCCGCCGAGAGGCCGACCGCGTGAGGAAAGACCGTCCTCCCAGAGGGGGGGACGTCGGTCGCTGAGAGGGTACGGGTCGGGCCGACCATTGATGGCAAGTAACCCTGCTCCGGTGGTCGGCCCAACGACGAAGGCGACGTGGTGTTCGGGTGGGTTGCGGGTGTTGCGTGCTTACGCCCCTCTGTCGCCCCGGAGGGCGTGGTGCAAGGAGCGCGCCGACTGCAGCCCACCCAAAAAAAATAAAAAAAGCCCAGCAGTGAGACGTATCTGAGCTGTGATGATAAGGTAAATTTGGGTTGGGCAGATATCTATTTTTTTTTTATTTTATGGCACGAAAATGTGGTCTATAAATATAGGCCTCACAACTAAACTTAAAGTCGCTCAGCGTGCTATGGAGCGGGTGATTCATGTTCCTTAGTCGTCTTTTACGACACCCACGGGCAAGAGAGGGGATGATGAATTATATTCTAACTCCGTCACCGAACGGAAAACTTTGTCACTCTTAATTATAAATATTGCAGTTTTGTGTTATATTATTAACAAAAATGAAACTCGAGAATATAATTACTTAATAAAAACTTAAGAATAATAACAACTACCGAGTGGGCGTAAAGATCGGTAAGGACATAATGTCCTTTTGCTAACGCAAGTAACAAGATCTGCAAATAAGACATTTTGTTTGTATGATTTTGTAAACGTAGAACACTTATTTACACATCATTTTTTCTTACCCGACTACGGAATATGAGCAGTGGGGGCTATGTTTTTGACAGTCCATATAAATATGTGTAAATGTGCACCTGTTCCCTCATAACTTCTAAACTATTTATCATAATTTGACAAATGTGGCATCCTTTGAAGCGTTTTAATTGCTCGCTGGATATAGGCTATATATCGTCGTAGAAAAATCCAAGATGGCGACTCTCACATGTTGCTTATGAATATATATTTGTATTGACGCCGGCGAAAGTGGGCAAATATGGTGATAAAAAAAGAAAATAAAATAAAAAAAATAAAACTCGGCTATTCAAAAAGTTTACTAAAAAAAGTGATTTAAAAAAAAAGGATGAAACGAGAATATTTTAAACTGAAATCAAAAGCTAAATACGATAATAGTCAAGATAAAACCGTGGTCGTATGCCTGTATGGCAAAACCTACAAATTACTAAAGGCACACACAAGACGCTGTCTCGATATGAAGTGTCGCCTATATAGCTCTGTACAGAATGTCCATATCTGCTTACCTATTTAGTTTTCTACGCGATGACAGAGTAAGAACCACTGCCTATCTTTCCCGTGGATGTCGTAAAAGACGACTTAGGTATATAATACGCATATAAGATATATAAAAGAGAAGGAAAACTCGAAATAAAAACCCATACCACCATGTCTGACTAGTAAGGTCAATCTCCTTCTTATTGTGGAGGAGGTTCGAGCCCAACAGTGGGATGTATATGAGCTGAAATGATGATAATGATTTGGTTTTGTCCTCCAAATGACTCCCAAAATGGACTTTATTCGATATTTCGACACTGAGGATACCAAAACTCTCGATAATTTGGAGAGTAATTCCTTGGAACTGAGGCACCATGATAATCCTTCTTTGTAGTGACAGTAAAGTGTTAATATAAAGGTTTTATTTCGAGTTATCTTACTCTTGCAGCGATTTTAGCAAGTCTTTTGGACATATTTTACGATCGGCCACAGGAGAGTTAGGGGTGGTGACCGTGTTATTTCCATGCTATTACATAGAGCTATATACACAATGATTTCTGATGTTTACGAATGTATTATGTTAAGTAAGAAGCAGTGGAAACCATTAAAATAAATTTTATTTTACCCAATAATAAAATACATACATTTTTATCATAAGTCAATCGAATGAATATTCTTTTGTTTTCTCTTTATTATTTAAAGCAGAATCAATTAAAAGAAAAACTATGATTTTGCAATAAGGTTTAATATTACTAAAAGTATATTAAACCTAACACGCCCCTTCAAAATCAAAGTTATATAAATATAACAGTTGTTACACATTTTAACTAACTAATACTATCTAATGAATAGGTTTCACTCCTAAACCATTTACACATCTATAGTGTTTAATTTTACCTAATGGTTTAGTTAACACATCTGCTAACATATCCTGTGTAGGTATATGTCCCAAGCTTATGCTTTTGTTCTCCCTTAGAACTTGTCGAACAAAATGATATTTAATATCTATATGTTTGCTCCTAGCATGAAACACTGGATCTTGAGCAAGAAATATAGCAGATCTACTATCGGCATTTAGAGAAATAGATGCATACCTTTCCAATCCTATCTCTATTAATAGACTGTGCAGATAAAGCGTCTCTTTCATGGCTTCCGCTAAGCTGATATATTCCGCTTCACAACTTGACGTGGCTACAGTTCTTTGTTTGCGCGAAGACCACGATATACATGCATCTGCTAAAATGTAAGCATATCCAGAGAATGAACGTCGATCTATGGGACAATTCCCCCAGTCCGCATCACAGTAACCTTCAATAGACTTACCAGTCTTCTTGTAAGTAAGGCCATAGTCCATGGTTCCTTTCAAATATCTTGGAATGCGCTTAGCACTCAACCAATGTTTCCTTTCTGGTTTATTAGAAAATTGCGCTAATTTTGTGACAGAATTTGTAATATCAGGCCTTGTTGCGGTGCTTAAATACATGAGAGAACCAATTAGCTCTCTATAAGGATATTTTTCTCTCTCACTGCTCTGTTGTTCACATACATTTGTGAGTTCCTCACGTATTGGTTTACAACTACCTATCTCCATTGGCGTACTACAAACTTTGGAATCGCATAATCCATATTTTATTATTAGTTCTGAAATATAATTTTGTTGAGACAAACTAATGGCATTGTCACGTCTATTAATGTCAATACCTAAAAAATATTTAGCTTGACCATAATCTTTGAATTCAAACTCATTCTTTAATTCATTTTTGAAACGGGAAATACGATCTTCTTTTTGGGATGCAACTAAAATATCATCTACGAATACTAATACAAATAAATGTTCATCCTCATGTTTTCTCATATAAAAACAGGGTTCATTAAGACTCTGATATAAACCCATGTCTTTTAGTTTTTTATCCAGTCTTTGATTCCACTACCTACCTGCTTGTTTTAACCCATATAATGACTTTTTCAATAAACAAACATCACAACCCGAATTCAGATTGTTCAACATTATGTTAGCACGTTCAACCACACTTGCATCTTCTTTCTCATTATTCAACAAATCAAGTAGACATTCCTTTAATAGTTTAGGAGTTTTCATATAAATCTCCTCATCAAGAAAACCATTTAAATAGGCTGTATTAATGTCTAACTGATGAATTTCAAGATTTAATTCTACAGAGAGAGCCATTAACAATCTAACGGTATCTAGATTCACTAGAGGTGCATAAGTTTTGTGGTAATCAACTCCAAATCGCTGACTGTAACCCTGAGCAACAAGTCTCGCCTTATGTTTTATTGTTTTGTCAATGTTTACTTTTGTAGTTAATACGTATCGCGAACCAACTATATTTTTATTTGGAGGTCGTTTGACAACATCCCACGTATGATGCTTTACTAGGCTTCTTATTTCAGACAAAATAGCTTCTTTCCATTTGGTACACGCTTCGCCTTTTAAAGCATCTTCTAAAGATATTTCAGCTGTGCCTATAAAATCTACACAGTCTGTAAAAGATTCCTCGCTGGAATCTTTTAATTTTGCATTGTCTTGAAGGGTTTCAAATTGTAAATCAGTATTCATAGTATCATTATCAATTAATCTTTCATCAAGTTCAACCACTCTGTATTCCTTTTTGGGTCGTCCTACTTGACCAGTACGTAGTATTTTCGGTCTACCTGGAGCTCTTTTGGTTGTAATATCGCGCACAATTGATGTCTCAATTTCACTTCTTATATCTTCTTCTACTATTTCATTTCTTAACTGCTGGTTTGAAATAATAATCTCATCGGTTCCTTTTTCAGGCTCATTATTGGTTTCGATATGCTGAATATTTTCTGTACCTTCATTATCTAATATTATATTAATAAACTTCTTTTCAATATCATCTTTTGTGTTTTGATCTTCTATGTTGGATACTGGCAAAAGTTGCCCTAATGTTTTCTCTTCATAAAATTTAATGTCTCTTGATATTACAAATTTTCTGTTCTCTGGTACCCATACCCTGAATCCTTTATTTGTTTTTGGATAGCCTACAAATACACCTTCAATTGCTCGAGCAGCAAATTTATCTTGTTGAGGGTTTTTATCTAAAATATGAACTTTCGCTCCAAACTTACGTAAATAATGAATTTTTAATGGTTTTCCAACCCATTTTACATAGGGAATGTTATCACCTAAAGAAGATGTCGGGCAACGATTTCTAATATAACAAGCAGTATCTATAGCTTCAGCCCAAAATCCACTGGATAACTCACATCCTAGAAGCATACACCTAGCCATCTCAATTAATGTACGATTCATCCTCTCAGCTACTCCATTTTGCTGGGGAGTACGAGGTACGATCAATCTTCTTGATATACCCTCACGATGTAAATACTCATTAAACTCTTTACTACAATACTCACCACCATTATCTTTTGTAAATATTTTATCTTTCACCCAGTAAAAGTTTCTGCATGATTCTTAAACATTTTAAAAGCCTCTAAAGCCTTATTTTTCGTTTTAAGAAAATACACTTCACACCAACGTGAACAATCGTCGATAAAAGTAATAAAATATTTAGCACCTGTCATAGATTCACACTTCATCGGTCCAACAATATCAGAATACACTATATGTAATTTCTCCTCGCTGGGTCCTTCAGACTTTGAAAAAGGTAAAGCACACATCTTTCCTTTCATACACACATCACAATCACGTAGTATTTGAAAGTCATCTTTGTTTACTTTCTCACCTACTTTATTTAATATTTTAATCATATCAACACGATTAAGATGACCTAAGCGTTCATGCCAACGCTGCAAGTCTGCTCTATAATCTGCCATAGCATTTGCAGATGCATATTCTTCTATGTAGTATAGATTACCTCTTCGTGGAGCTTTTAATAAGACATTACCTCTTTTGTCAACTATTTTTGCAGAATCACGTGAGAAAATAACATCGTAACCATTATCGCAAATTCTAGCTACCGAAATTAAATTAGTTCTTAAATTTGGTACATAGAGTGTTTCCTTAAACTCAATCATGTGGGTTGATTGCTCATTTAATGCCGATAGTCTAACTAACCCCTTACCTTCGACCTCAGTGCTCATATTAGTAGCTAATTTTTAGATCACCATTTATTTTGGTAAAAGTATTTCCGAATTTACTTACGTCATTGCATAAGTGAGATGTACACCCTGAGTCAAGCACCCACTGTTGATTAAATGTATTAACATTATAACATTTTGAAAAATCTGAAAGAGTTAAAGACATTAGTCCCTTATCTACATTATCATAGGTGTAGTTTGACTTTTGTAAATCAGATTCTTGGCAATCAGGAGCCTTATGACCTGGACGGTTACAACGATAACACACTAAAGTTGCCTTTCTTCTTTGCCATACGTTTCCATTCTTTCTACTTGTAGTTTCCCTCTGGAGCTTTTTATTTTTGTAAACGTACATGGCATCAACTCCATGTACATCATTATTTACTTTCCTAGACTCATACTGTTCTAAGATCTTTACTTTTAATATCTCTGGTTTAGGAAGATTATCTCGACTTTCAATAGCACAACGAAAATCAGAAAAACTTGCGGGTAAGGCGTATGAAAGCATAATCGATAGTAAATCCTCATGTATTACCACATCCATGCTCTCTAGTTTATCGACTGCATCAAAAAAAATACTCATCTCTTCGTGAATATCTCCAGTTTCACTCATTTTTTGTATAAGTAGTCTTTTTAATAATGTAGCCTTTTTAGTAGGTCCACGCGATGCATATATTGATTCGAGTTTAAGCCATACCTCTCTGGAAGTTGTGCACTTTCTTACATGACGCAATTCTGATGGGCTTATTGAAAGTATTAGATCTGCCTTTGCTTTAGCATCTTCCTGTTGCCATTTTGCAATTGCCGCAGATTCAGTAGGTTTTTCTACCATACCGTTAACTAATTTCCAAAGATCACTTTTTACTAGAATAGCTTCCGCTAGAAGCTTCCAACTCTCATAGTTATCCTTATTTAAGGGTTCAATACGAGTTAAAGAATTCATCTCGATAATAATAGACCTATAGATACCTCGAATGTTGAATCTTCTAATTAATACTCTTATTCGTACTCTATTCTTCTGGGCCCATAACCTTTGTTAAGTAAGAAGCAGTGGAAACCATTAAAATAAATTTTATTTTACCCAATAATAAAATACATACATTTTTATCATAAGTCAATCGAATGAATATTCTTTTGTTTTCTCTTTATTATTTAAAGCAGAATCAATTAAAAGAAAAACTATGATTTTGCAATAAGGTTTAATATTACTAAAAGTATATTAAACCTAACATATTACACATTGTAAATAAAACTTTACGGATTTTATTACGTTTGTTTTTGATATTTGATTGCCCGACGTTTCGAACACTTTACAGCGTTCATTTTCACAGGCGGACTTAGATGTCCGACATCATAATAATGTAGTTTTATTTACAAAAAAATTTACGTACAAAAAATATACAAAAATTGTATTTACAGATTCTACGAGCCGGTATCATTCCAGCCGAACATTCTACCAGTGTGTGTACCAGATAATGATGACGACTATGTTGGACAGACTGCCTTCGTGACTGGTTGGGGGAGATTGTTTGATGGTAAGTATATTTTACTGTAATACAAACTATATCTTTGTATTTATTAATGTTATCGGCAAACGAGCAAACTGCACAACCGATGGTATGTCATACTGCCACTTATGCACCTTTGGAAGGCCGCTGCTTACCATGAAGAAAGTGAAATGAGCATGATATTAAAGACATCATCAAAACCCGCCACAAACAAACACCCGAAGAAAATTGGGCTGCCAGCTCTCCCACCCACTGAACGAATCGCAGTAACAAATTGCTACTACTCCGATTACAATTTTCTGCAAGATCTACATCTAAATCTATGATAAACTATATAAGCATTTACGATGACCTAACATTATTTTTTTTTGTAAAGCTGGCCGCTGATACTGAATCTTTGACCTTGGTACCTTGCCCGCCGAGACCCAACTTACGTCATAGTCTGTCTATTATTTTAATGTGTATTAATATTATTTCCGTGTAGTGACAGAGCAAGAATACAATTCACCACCCCCTCTCTTGCCCGTAGGTGTCATAAAAGACGAGCAAAAAGTTAAATATGCATATAACATCGAAGGAAGAAAAGAAAAAACTTGAAACTATACCAAAACGTCTGTTCAGCGGGGCATAGTAGGTCAATTTCCTTCCTAATTTAGAAGGCTCTAGCTCAACAGCGGGACGTATTAGCTAAAATAATGATGAATAAAAGCCTATTTTGTATTGTTATAATCTGAAGAGAATTTATTTGTTAGATTGTAAAATTCCGGGGGGGACCTCGGTCGATGGGAGGGTATTCCGTCGAGCCGACCACTGATGTCAAGTAACCCTGCTCCGGTGGTCGGCCCAACGACGAAGGCGACGAGGGCGCCGACCGCAACGCACCCCAAAAAAAAAAAAGATTGTAAAATTCCCAGAATATAATTTATTTGTTTGACTGTAAAATTCCTAGAATACAATTTATTTATTTGATTGTAAAATTCCCAAAATATAAATTATTTGTTTGATTGTAGAATTCCCCCTCAACTAATACAAAGATTATTTCCTTAACACAGAATTAATTCTTAATTATTTCTTAATTCTTCCAGAGGGACCATTACCCAGTGTTTTACAAGAAGTACAAGTGCCAGTTATAAATAACACGGCCTGTGAAGCTATGTACCAGGCGGCTGGATACAATGAACATATACCGAACATATTTATATGCGCTGGAAAGAGTCAGGGTGGATCTGACAGCTGCGAAGGTAATATACAATTATTATTCCATTAGCCTCTTGTATATAAGTCTCCTGTACATAAGTCTCCATGATGGGAATGCTGTATCCATATTCTGTCTGGTGCCGGACTAAGAATATAATTCACCACACCCTATCTTATCCATGGGTGTCGTATAAAACGATTAAAGAAGTAATATGCAGATAAAATCTATGCTCCCTGTGGTGACGGAATAAGAATACATTTCACCCCTCTTGCCTGTGAATGTCGTAAAAGACGACTAAGGGATACGCATATAATACCTATGCAAGAGAAGAAAAACTCGAAGGCTCAAACCCAGAGGGGACGTATATGAGCCGAGAGAAACCTCAAAATATTCCTGCTTGAAGCTACCTCTGATTTTACCTTAGTTTTTCTAAATGTCTCGTATACAATCAGAAAATTTCACCCATCTTTTTATTCATTCAGGTGACAGTGGTGGCCCAATGGTAATTCAACGACCACGCGACAAACGTTTCGTCCTAGGAGGCATTATATCCTGGGGTATAGGCTGCGCAGAACCAAACCAGCCAGGAGTCTACACTAGGATCTCAGAATTCCGTGACTGGATTAACCAGATACTGTTATTTTAAAACAATTAAATTTGATTAGTAAATGATAGTGATGCAACGGAAATAACGGCAACAGAAATAGTTTTATAAAATAAGTTTTAGCGGTAATAGAATCGCGAATCGCGAAGACGCGGAAGCGAAAGGGACAATGCAAAAAAATTATAATTTTTTTATCACTTTAATTTTTAATAAAATTACACTTTATTAAAAATTGTTTGGTAGCAGTTAAACGTAACAATCTGAATGGTGGATTTTGACATTTAATTTAATGATGATTTTTAATGACGAAATCATCGTTCATGATGACGTCATAAAGTTCCGTTCAAATATCCGTTTTACTTTTATAATATAACGGAAATTTGAACGGCAATACGTATCTTTATACGGAAACAGAAACGGATTTCAAAAAGCCTGCACAATTTCCGCAGTTACGGAAGCAGAAACAAGACTCCATTGCATCACTAATAAATAAATATGTATCTAGGTATGTTATTAAGAAACTCTGACAATAAATTAAATCCTCGTCTTGAACATGTTTCACATTTCTAATAAATAGAATTGTTTAATCAATCTATAAAAAATAATTAATGACAAAATTATTAGCCATAAAGTACTATAAATTGTATCGCTTAACGGCAAGATTATATGTAACTTTATTAAAGGCAATATTTGTGCCAATTAACGATCAAACGGATGGACGCACAGGGTTCCTTATTAGGAATTCAGATTCGGAAACCAGAATGCTCCGCTTACATAGATAATGTTCAATAAGATGCAAGCGTTTTCACTATTTCCGAACGCAATAAACCTGTCATTCGTTTAGATTTTCATTCCGTGCGTACTTAAGAACCGAAAATAACCTAATGACGTCATACCGAACGCAGCGCTCATATACATTTCGTATTGTTCGCTGCGCACGAATGCAAAATTCCATTTAGAACCGAGTAAACGTATTCTCACTATTTTATTTTTGAACAAAACATGCCAAAATTTAATCATTTATGTGAAAAAATATCCCTGTACATAGGATATTAATTATTAATTCTATTCTTCTTGTCTAGCGCCAATAAAAATGCAATAGCCATCGATTCATTGATGTCATCCGTTTGTGCTTTCACAGAACATCTCTATACAAACCGACCGTATAAATTTCTGATACAAAAAAAAACGAATATTTGCATTAGTCACATGAAATTCCGAATCTGAATTCCAATTGACAAAAACTAATTAGAAAAGTATGTGTGTGTTGGACACCCTAAAACTTTATTTGATGACTATTCCAATAAAAAATAATTAGTTACAATTACATTTACAATTAGTCCTTCAATATACTGTAATAAATTAACCGACAATCACTGTACACAGGGATTCTTAAATTTTTAATTTTTTTAATTGGTACTAAAAAGTACCAATTAAAAACTTAAAAGCCAATTATTTATATCATCTTAAAAGAAAATAATTAAAATAATGACAGTATTTAATTTTATAGTTTACGACCACAGTAGATTATTTTAATCTATGGCAATATAAAAATATTGCCATTTGCAAATTACATTTCAAAATGTCCGCTTTGATGGTTATTTTTTGCGTTCGTTAATATCTTAACGACAGGGCTCTGCTCGATACAGAGAAGAGAAACTATTATCTATGATGTTCACGACATTTAAGAATCATGGGTTTTAATATATCATCTTAAACCAAGTACTGATATTTATTCTGGAATAGTGATTCTAAAGAGGAAGTTCTCTCATAAATACCATTCCTCCTCTCATAAATGTAATTGAGTAATTTTACTCTAATTCATTTCACTAGAAGGAAATTTGTAAGGATTTTAATTTTATAATGTTTTATATACATTTTTTAGCAAATTATTTTCACTATAACTAATTAAATATTATGTAAAATAAAAATCTGGTGCTTATTAATCCAAAAAAGATATAAATTAAATTGATATTTATTAAACAAAAATACTGTATTTTTAAATTTCTAGGCAGGAGCTGCATGACAAAATGTTTATTTTTTATGGATTTATTTCGACGAATGCTTATTAAAGCATTTTATAAATTGAAAAAAAAAATTAATGAATACATAGCAATTTTTTTTTTCAGAAATAAACGTTGCGTTCTGAATATAACGACTATTATGATTCTTGCTCAGATAAAATTTTAAAATAAATTATTTATTCTTATAAATATATATTTTATTCTTATATTATATATTCTTCGTAGTTTAATAAATTAGCATTTTTTTTGGAGTTTATGGCTCATCTACAGACCTTTAAGCCATAAATTAGTTATAATTTATGTTAAACATAGATAAACTATACGAATTTAAATAAATATATATTGTACCTAAATGTCCTAGAACAATATTGCCAAGGGCTTTATTAATAACAGAAATAATTAATTCTCAATATTTTAACTGTTATTAAACATAAAAATGTTTCTTTATATTTTTAGTTATTAAGAAATTTTAGTATTTAATAACGGTATCCGTCCATAATTTATTACTAGCTCATTATTTGTACATAAAATTTTTCATTTATTTTAATTATGAAAATGCATTTATTATTTTTATTTAATTAGCCATAAATGTACACGCTCGGTGATGACGAGTTCTGATTTTATGAATTTATTAAATAATCTAAATATTTATTGTTTGATATTTTATTTCCCTTGAACGTGCCAATATTCGACGACCGTCACAGTTAAAAGGTAATTTTATAAAATTAACAAATTAGAATGAAAAACTACTATGGTAGATACATTTAAAAAATAAATCAAGTAGCTATATTATATTACTATATGAGTACGAGTATTGCTTAATATGGGACAATTCATATTTATACCAGTCCAAAATGTCAATTAAAGATGTGTTTTGTTAACTCTACGATTACATCAATGGTAATGATAGGAACATTTGTAATTTAAAATTCGAACAACAGATGGCGCTGTATTCAATTATCGCTCAATTTCATACATTTGTATAGAGTTCTAAAACGCGCAATAATATTTCATTTGAATTCTAAGAGTATATATAAAACTTTTATTAATACAATTGTACTTGCTTCGGCAGTACATATACTAAAATTGGAACGATACAGAGAAGATTAGCATGGCCCCTGCGCAAGGATGACACGCAAAATCGTGAAGCGTTCCACATTTTTTGAAGAATTTCAATACGAACATTTTGTTCTATCACTATAAAACAAGTCGAATGCGTACGTAGCAGTTCTTGTGGGAGAATGCTTCAGCCGAGTTGAAATTGTGCTATCCTGGACGAACCGGCCCGCGACTATAGACAGACAAACTACTGCCGACAGTGTGCTCCTACGACATATTGTGTATTTAAATCAGATAGAGGCCGCTGCTCCAAATCGCATACAAATTGGTCTCAATAACGATACGAATACTTTAAGGCAAATATTGCTACGCCAACCAGACTCTGGTGTCAAACTTATAATGTCATCATTTTGGAGCCGGTGGGGGTTAAAAATGGAAGTGATATTGTTTCGTGGTGATGGTTCAAGAATGCAATCTGCCCTCACCTCTTACCTACCAGGACCACCAACTGCGATCACCAACCCACTCGCCAAACGCGGCGATTGCATAAAACCACTTTGCAAAACCATTTTCAGCAGGGGACATCATATGAAATGATGGTAATGAATTAATTGGCAATATCATCATCATCATAGCTCATGCAAGTCCCACTGTTGGACTCGAGCCTCTACCACAGCGTGAAAGAAATTGACCTACTACGCTCCCACGCTCGTCAGACGTGTTGGTATAGGGTTTTATTTCGAGTTATGTATCACTTGCATAGATGTTGTCTACATATTACAATCCCTCAGTCGTCTTTTTCAATATCCACGGGAAAGAGGCTGGTGACCAGTGGCGGCTGGTGGGTCATCAAAGTGGTGGTTCACTTTACTTCCTCACTAAGTATTAAGATCAGAAATTGCAATGGAACAACAATTTACGTAATTTTTTTTTATTATTATTATTGAATGCATTACATTTTGTAGGTGTACTTGCGAAGAAAAATAGGTATTTTGTTTGTTTTTCACACTTCAAAAAATATTTATAAAAGAGGGCCTTGGCGGTTCCGCCAATTCATATCAATTTTATTTTAAAAAGTTTTGTTATTGTCTTTAATATAGTCTATATTTATGCTCATTTTCACCCACTGTATACGCAGTATAAAATAGAACTAAGACCAAAATAAAAAAAAGCAATTAGTGTAAACGAACCATATTTAACTCGTCACAGATACATCGAAACTATACCTACTTACTGTACTTAACGAGACATCATCAGCGAATTTCGTCGTAAGTCGAGTTCTCTCGGCAATGTTCGGTTCGCCCGTGCGCCGTACGGGAACAGACTCATTTTCAGCATATTTCTATGAACTATCTTCTGTCTCACGCGCCAGGCGTTTTAACTCATTTCTAATGCAAGTTGTATGGGCAGTCCCCGTGCGCTCGCCTCAGCGCACAAGATTTTTTTTTACAAGGAATATAAGTTTAGTAAAGCGCTTATATTGTTTCGTCATAATTTGAAATTTTATTTGTTATATGTTTTTTTTTTTATGTACAAAGAATAAATATTAATGGTAATTTAAAAATAAATATGAAGTTAATTTTGTAGTTTTTAAATATTTTGATCTGGTGGTTCAGCGCACGAGCGCACTTAAGGTACAGCCGCCACTGCTGGTGACTAGTATTCTTACTCCATCTTCACATGGAAAAATGGAAGTATCATCATCTCAGCCCATATACGTCCCACTGTTGGGCTCAGGCCTCCTCCACTATGGGAGGGAAATTGACCTACTATACCACGCTGGTCAGAGGTGTTGGTATAGGGTTCATTTTTCGAGTTTTCCTTCTCTTGCATATATAATCCATATTACAATCCCTCAGTCGTCTTTTCAACATCCACGGGCAAGAAAGAGACTGGTGATTAGAATTCTTACTCGATCATCACACGGAAAATTGTAAATAAAAAACAAATGAATTATTTTAATAAAACAAGAAGGCAGTGCTTCAAAAATTATTTATTTATTCGTATATATAATTTATATATCCATTTTATAATTAAAATCAACCGTTGCACACAACATAAAAACCATATTCGCCTTTCACGCTTTCGGACGAAAAATGCACTATTGAGAAACACGTTTTATACGAAAATGGACCTTATCATAATGGCGGTAGGTCCTTTTAGAACAAAACATGCTCATCAAAGGTTTTAAGTATACATAAGTTTAAAAACTAGATACACATTTCAATATTATAGAGTCCTGTCTATGAACGCTTCCGGAACACGAGTAAAAAATAATAATTAAAAAAAAGCTTGCATTACTGTTAAAATCTAAATTAATACTTTCTCTTAAATACTTGTTGTTTAGTTCCGACATATTGTTGCTTGGAAGAACTATTTTGGAATAAAAATATCCAATAACATATTCTAACTTTATATTATATCAAATAGCTTAGGTGAAATATTGATAATTTTTATTTTTAAATCCTGAAACGTGGATAATAGAAATGGAGATTTTTTATGAGACTGTTTCAGGTAAAGTTTCTCAAGATTATCATTCTAAGCTTCAATAACAAAACCATTTTTTTACACAACAATATGTCGGCTAGCACAGGAAACGGACATTCATCCAACTGTCATAAGTACTATTTTGTAATTGCCAATAATGAAATAACGTCAATTGGCATAATAAAAAAAATTAAAATAAATAAATCAAAAATAAATAGGAAATGAATACACTATGTAATATGACTTGTTCATATTATTATTTTTACATTTAGAAGAAGGATTATTTCGATTTTTTTTCGACTTGCAACACTAATATTGAACTCGACCTAAGACATTTTGACTACAAGATATTGAGTTATTAATTAATTTCGTATTTAATTAGTTCAATATTAGTGCTACAAGGCTGAAACAAAGTTTATTATTGATTGGAAATATACGTGTATCGGTAAAGTTAGTATTTGATTTACGTGTAAAAACAATTATGTTTTATTAATAAATACCCTATTTGTCCCTAATTATGAACAAGAGACGCACGAATAAAATTTACATCAACCACAAAGTAAGTCTTGTAACGAGTCACAATTAAAATGATGCTGTTTAAGGGCACGAAAGCCGCTATTTAATAGATTAATTTATCATCATTACAGCTCATATCCGTCCCATGGTTGGGCTAGTGTCCTCTAAAATGGGTGGCAAATTCACCTATTATATATATCATGCTAGGCAGACGTGTTGATACAAGGCTTTTATTTCGAGTTTTCCATCGCTGCCATAGATATTACCCGTATATTTAATCGCTTAATCGTCTTTTACGACACCCACGGGTAAGATAGGTGGTGTATTGTCTTCCTCCGACACCATACAGTAGGTAGATTAATTAAATTTGCAAAAGGTAAAGTAAGTTAAATGCCTTACTACACTTCAACTTGAGATTTATTAATCGGTGAAGTATTTTTATATTTTCGTGTGGTGACAGGGCAAAAATACAATTTACCGCCTATCTTCCTGTGGATACCGTAAAAGATGACCAATGTCTACACTGATATTATAAAGAGGGAAAAATGTATTTTTGTGAATAAACTCAAAAACTACTGAGCCCTAATTAATTTCAAAAATTCTTTCACCATTGGAAAGCTACATTCACCCTGAGTATAGACTATATTTTATCCCGATATACCCACGGGAACGGGAAATACGCGGGTAAGGCGATTGAAAGCGAAGCAAGGGCGGGTTGCTAGTATTAAATATGTTTATAACATCTATGCAAGAGAAGGAAAAATCGAAATAAAAGCTTACAGCAACATTTCTGTGCTGCGTGGTGTAATAGACCAATTTCCCTCCCATTGTGGAGGAAGCTCGGGTCCCACAGTGGAACGTATATGAGCTGAAGTGAATGAATGATATTTCACTAGTGTTGTGTTTAAAAAAATACATCAAAAATGGTTTGCACGTGAATAGTTTTAAATTAACATTTTTTTTATAAACTTTACCGAAACACGTTGATATAATAATTATAATGAGAAACTCCCTGCATCAGAGACCTACCACGCTTATAGTTAACTTTTCAGTTTATTAGGTAATTATTATTCTTTATAATTAATGGAGCGACCTTACTTGAATTATATTTTAAATATTTATAAAATAATCATCATTGATCAAAATCTAGTATTATAAAAAAATAGAAATAATTAAAAGTCTAATGCGTAAAAAAACGGCTAACAGATCACCAGATTAGTGGGCGATGGTAATTTACCATCCCTTAGCCTCACCCCCATCACTGAGTATTTTTACTCAGTCACCATACGGACAATAAAAAATTTAATAAAACAAATAATTAAATGCCATGAATACCCCGCTTGGTAGGCGGATCCGATCAGTTGTTTTAAATGAATGAAACGCTGTTGCCCACTATCGAGTAAAGTGTTGCCCACTATCGAGTAAAGTGATGCTGCCCACGATCGAGTAAAGTGATGCTGCCCACGATCGAGTAAAGTGATGTTGCCGACTATCGAGTAAAGTGATGTTGCCCAACTATCCTTATATTTACTCCATTAGCCGATTTTTACGACTATTATGAGAAACTGACGACACTTTTTACTACATTTCCTATTTGGAATTTCTTAAAATTGAGTCACGCATTGGAAAAATTGGCACAATTTCTTTGAATTAAATGTAGAGAGAATATACTTGTATTCAACCTTCGAATACTATTTTGACAATGGCAAAAAAATAGAAAACTATATAACGAAACTAAATACATAAATAGTTATATGTCTGTATATAATAAGATGATTGTAAATATGTTTTAGATCAAGTAAGGTCCTCTAAGATACACAACACAGTCAGCTGACGAGATTTAGAATCACTATCGTGAACCTCGCTACGATCTTAGGCCTATCCTACTACAACTAAACGACTCAGTACCGGAGGGGGAACTTTACTATCTACTATTTGTTATTTCTATTCAAGTAAGAACAAGAGAGAGAAATCTGTTTAAAGCCATATTTTTTCGGATCGTTCGGCGTAGGTGATATATTTTAGAAGAAAATCTACGTCTGAATAGCGAGTTAGGAAGAAAGAGGAATGACGAAACTTCGCCTTACATAGCAGAAGCATTAAAAAAATAACTATCTCAAATTTTGATCCCTAAAAGGTTAAGAAGACATGTAAACACAAAGATCCTTAGTGTCTCATATTTAAAAGCGAAACTTTTCTTGCTAACGCAATTTTAAACGAGTTTTGCTGTTTCAAATATGTCGAGAAAATTCAACGAATTAGCCGAGAAAATATTATAATTTAATATAATTAAAATACTATATTCTTTATCCCTTTCAAAAATTGGAGCCCATTATCGCATGGCTTATTATTAAATTATAATCAAAGATTATTAGGATTTTAAATCGAAACTAAATCTTCAAGTTATGTTTTATAATTAAAATCTCTTTAGTGATGAATAAGCAACAATTTTCTCCTCAAATTGTGGTGACGGAATTAGATTACGATTCACCAACACCTTTCTTGCCCGTATATTATACATATAACATCTATGCAAATGAAGGAAATCTCGAAACAAAACCCTGTACCAACCCGTCTGGAAGATCGAGCCCAACAATGGGACATATATGAGCTGTGATGAATAAATAACGATTAAGTTGGGTATCGAATGTGCTCCCTCCGTATCCGAGTCGTTTATTGCACTATTTCCGCCTAGTGCACAATTTAGACAACTATAAATTTTTACACACAATAATTGTACACTTTTACAATCCACTACTAACTGGCCACCGAATCAAAAAATTAGAGTATTTTATATTTAATCTCTTTATAGACGTACATTTTAAAATATAATTTTAAAAAAATTAAGATTAATTTAAAAAAAATATACTTAGTTCGACAAAGCCGTCGAAAACAATCAAACGAATAATTAATAGTTTTATTGAAATGAAGGAAATATGTCTGCATTGCATGCATTCTGAATCGAGATTCCACACTGTTCAGTTAATGTAAACTACATTAACTAAACAGCTAAATGATTTATTAGAAATATTCACAATTAAAAAATGTATACATTAAAATATTTTTTAATATACATAATTGACACATTTAAACTACAAAAAAATTTTTGTTTTATTTTTTTTTTGTATTTTAAAATGCACGACTAAAAAGTTGACGAACAGACCAACGAAAAAAATAATGCGGAATTATTTAAAAATACTGCTTCGTTGCAAGCGCAAATCATTATAAAAATAATATTTAAAAAGTTACTAACATTAAATCCTTATATCGATCTAATACTTTTAATTATTTTTTTTAATTATATACTACTATTTACAGTCAGCTACATAAATACATCAACAACGGTCCGATGTGCGTTGTCCTACAATATTCTCCAAACTAAATTCTCCATATTCATCGTAATACGATTTTTTTATGAGATTCTCTAGTGTCATATCCGGTGAATGTCGCTTTTTGGAATGTTTTTCCATATTTTATATCACATTGCTGATTTTTTTTTTGTTTGGAATTTTATCTGTGTTGGAATGAAATTAGCGAATAACATATTTTCGATAACTCGAAACGATCGATATTAACAATAGCTACAGAAAATGCTACAGAGGTAATATTTTTACTTTTCTTGTTTTTCAATAATTCAAAGATCAAATCGACTCGATCGTCTTATTTTTAAATTATTTTTATAATCCTGAAATATGACATTAGTAATGAAGTCCCAGATTATCGATAAACTTTACTTTTTTTAATATTAAATCACAATTTACACAACTCTAGTCCTCTTTAGACTTTCTATTATATTAATTTTCAATTTATTGAGTGTACATATATAACTTATAATGTCTATATGACCGACCATGAAAACACATTTTCTAGTGAATAACATTATAATCGAGAGCTTTATAGTTTTATTTCAAGACAAATCGATTTAAGAACTTAATCGATAAGAAATTTAATTGGAAATTCGTATACATAGGCTTTATAAAGACATTATTAGCCAACACGAAAAATATGCCAGGTTTTTTTATTCCTTATCCTTATTACTAAAAAAACTTTATTTTACTGCCATTTTCTTACAAATCGAGTTTTCAGGATCAAAGAGTAATTCCTCTTGTATGTTTCGATTTAACAAACCACAGTTGAATGATTAAGTTAGGTCATTTCGTGACCAGTACAGTTTCATATCTGTGTCCATCGCTGTTCAAAGTATTGCCTCATATTGTGTCCAGCTCGGCCAACGGGACTGTCGTCTTCGTTAAATACCTCACAGTTACTGAACATTAAGCGAACGTCGGATGCGAATTCCTCCTTACATTTATACCTATGGATAAAAAAATATTATTTACAAATTAAGATTCCGTATGGTGGCAAAGTAAGGATACAATTCCCCACTCCCTATCTTGCCCATGGATGTAGTAAAAGCCTACTAAGGGATATAATACGCATAAAACAGCAATTTCTATGCAAGAGAACGAAAATTCGAAACAAAACCCTATACCAACCTGTCTGGCCAGCATGGTAAGTAAGGTATAGTAAGGTCAATTTCCCTCCTATTGTGACCAGTGGCGGCTGGTGGGTCAACAAAGTGGTGGTGCACTTTACTTGCTCACTAAGTATTAAGATCTGAAATTGCAATGGAACAACAATTTATAAAAAAAAATACATTTTTTATTATTTTCGAACTCATTACATTTTTTAGATATACATGTGAAAAAACACGTGGTTTTATTTGCTTTTCACACTTCAAAAAATATTTATAAAAGAGTGCAAATCAAAAAATATTGTGATTTGCACTCTTTTATTAAATTTATCGAGGACCTTGGCGGTCCCACCAATTTTATATTAACTTTATTTTGAAAAGTTTTATCATGCTAGGCTCGTTTACACTCACACCATACACGGTACACAAAGTATAGAATAGAACTAAGACCAAAAAAATAAAAAAACAATTACTTAATGTAAACAAACAATATTTAACGCGTCACAGGATACATCGAAACTATATCTACTTACGTCGCTGCCGCCAGGCAAATTTCGTCGAAAGTCGAGTGCTCTCGGTAATGTTCGATTCGCCCGTGCGGCGCTCGAGCAGACTCATTTTTCGCTATATGTATTTCTATGAACTATCTTTTGTCTCACGCGCCAGGCGTTTTAACTCATAACTAAGGCTCGACCGAGATCTCGGTCTCGGCATTCTCGGCTACAAATCCAAACGAGAAATTTGTCTCGGTTCTCGGCTAATTATAGCCGAGATTCTCGGTCAGGACCGAGATTGTAACTTTGTTCGGATCGGCATTCAAATTTTACTGCGCGTGGCCACACGCTGCAGCGTGAAGTCGATTGGTGTAAGTGCGTGAGAGAGCTGAATTGTGAATCAGATTCTCGTGAGAATACATGGGCATCTTCAACTAACTCGTCAAACATGGCTACAACAAATCAATTCAACTTATGGGCAGCTCATGATTCGATAAAGTTGGAAGACGAGCCAATGACCAATGACGAATACAGTTCAAGCTCTGTGATCGAAATAGCGCTAGAAAGCTTCCTTAGAGAGCCAAGACTGCAAAGAAATGCTTATAATTTTGAGTATTGGTTTTCGTCACTTTATAAGGTGCGTAAGCCTGCAGCAAATAAGTTTTTATCTGCGCCCCTACTAGCGTAGCAAGTGAACAACTGTTTAACGAAGCTGAACAATTGCATGACGAGAGGCGACACTCTTTGAAGGACGAAAATGCCGAAAAATTGCTTTTTTAATGTTATATAATATGATGTTATTTAGCTTTGATTATTAAAACAGTAAATTTTGTTAAACAATTAGTAGTGTATTAAAAAGTTAACAGGTTTAAAATTTTTTTTTTCACGTTTTGTCTATTCTCGGCTCTCGGTCTCGGCCGAGATATTATTTTATTCTCGGTCTCGGCCGAGAACGAAAAACCCATCTCGGTCGAGCCTTACTCATAACTAATACAAGTTGTATTAGCAGTCCCCGTGCGCTCTCCTCAGCGCACGAGATATTTTTTACAGGGCAAATAAGTTTTAATAGTTTAGTAAAGCGTTTAAATTGTTTCGTCATAATTTGAAATTATATGTTTTTGTACGTTTAAAGAATAAATATTAATATAGTAATTTAAAATATAAAGAGGAACTAATATTGTAATTAATGAATCTTTTGAATTGGTGGTTCAGCACACGAGCGCACTTAAGGTACAGCCGCCACTGATTGTGAAGGAGGCTTGAGCCCAACAGTGGGACGTATATGAGCCGATACGATTAGATGAGAATTCTTGCCTCTTTAGGAATGTAATCGTTGACCAGACGGCATTAGATGAAGTTCCTTCTAGGTCTTCCTTCCTTCTAGGACTACATAGAACCTTTTAGGACATATAGCCTATGCAAAGCTCTTAATCGTCTTTTAAGGTATTCACGGGCAAGATAGGGAGTGGTGAATTGTATTCTTACTCCATCACCACACGGAATTGCTTTGGTCATCATCATCATTTCAGCTCATATACGTCCTACTGTTGGACTCGAGCCTCCTCCAAAATACGAGGGAAAATGACCTTACTATACCATGCTGGTCAGACAAGTTGGTATAAGGTTTTATTTCAAGTTTTCCTTCTTTTGCATAGATGTTATATGCGTATTATATCCCTTAGTCGTCTTTTACGACATCCACGGGAAAGATAGTGGTGATTTGTATTCTTACTCTGTCACCATACGGAAAAGTACTACTTTTCCGTATGGTGACTATCTAGGATTAATCCTTAAGGTTCTAAAAGAACAGAGGTAGACTTACAAGTTATCCTGAAGTTTCCTCTTGATGGTAGATAAGTCCATGGGACACTTGATAACTTTCTTATATTGCGGGAACTGTTTCGTATTCACGGGCAATAGGAAAGGCCACGCGTGCTCGTGGCATTCCATTTCACATAGCAGGTTTCTGTAAAATAAAAACTTCGTATTAATCGATTTCAATAAAGATGGTGCCGCAGTTAATATTTATTTATATTTTAATGTCAACGATTTTCTATAAATTACTGATCACATTTCGATGGGATTTTACATGTTAAATTCTTATTTTATAGTGAAAGTTTCATCGTCATCTCGGCCCATATACGTCCCACTACTGAGCTCGAGCTTCCTTTATAATAGGAGGGCAATTGACCTACTATACCACGCTGGTCAAACAGGTTTTACTTCGAGTTTTCCTCCTCTAACATAAATGTTTTCTACATATTATATCCCTTAGTCGTCGTCTCGATATGACATCGACGGGCAAGATATGGGGTGGTGTATTTTTATATCGTCACCACAGGGAAGGGTTTTATGTTAGGGCTAACCCACCCATCACACCTTCCCATCACGTCCATTAAGGCAGCATTCCCAATGGTCTCCATAACAGAGGTTCGACGCTTAATTTTTCGCGTTTAATTGTCTTGGGATCCGCAACAAATTTATTAAGCCAGCATTCCCAATGGTCTCCATAACAGAGGTTCGACGCTTAATTGTTCGCGTTTAATTGTCTTGGGATCCGCAACAAATTTATTAAGCCAGCATTCCCAATGGTCTCCATAACAGAGGTTCGACGCTTAATTGTTCGCGTTTAATTGTCTTGGGATCCGCAACAAATTTATTAAGCCAGCATTCCCAATGGTCTCCATAACAGAGGTTCGACGCTTAATTGTTCGCTTTTAATTGTCTTGGGATCCGCAACAAAAATTAGAAAAGAGAAACAGGAGAAATCGGAAAAGTGTCAATTCCCTCCTATGCAAAGCGGGCGAAAAAAACCAAGATTCATTCAAACCAGTAGTTTCTAAGATTATTGTGTGCTGTGTGGTAGCGGCTTCGAATACTACTAACCCTTGCTTTGCTCGTGGGTGTCGTAAAAGACGACTAAGAGCCCTAGATTGACCCGGACCAAATCTGGTACCATTTGGGTCAACGATTACATTCCCAAGGAGGGTTGACGTCAGGCAGGCGGCCGGTCATAAAAGTCATTGCCGAAACTTTTTGCAATATGTCAAAACAGATGACATATTGCGTCGACCCCAAGTAATTGGGATAAGAGCAAGATGATGATGAGATTCTAAGATTATTGTATGCTCAAAGAAACAATTTTTTCAGAACGAATTCTGATATTTACGCGAGTATTGTAAATAAAACTATTTTACGGATTTTATCGCGTTTGTGTTTGATTTTTGATTGCTCGACGTTTCGAACACTTTACAGCGTTCAGTACATAGTACACCTTTCAGGATCCAAATACTCTAGGTCAATTCCCTTTCCATCGCAGAGCAGGATCGACCTCAGCAATGGGACATGGCCGGAAGTGATGGAACTCTTCAATAAAGATGCATATTTTAAAAATTGCAAAATTAAAATACCAACTTGCAGAACTGCAGGTCCTTATGTAATTTCTTGGCGGAAGTCTTCTCTTTCTTGGGTCGCGGTACGACCGGAACGTTTTCTGTGTCACGTTCCTCACCTGTATAACAATAAATTTTTTATATCACTAGCTAATCAAACTATACTATACAGTAACGGTTTGATGCCGTCAGGTCAAAAACTATTGCAATATGTATTATGCAAAAAAAAAGTGTACATATTGAGCCAACCTCAAGTAACTTGGATACGAGCAGATTGATGAAGATGATTTATTACAATATAACACAAATAATGAAAATAATTTTTGATGTAGACACGCACCATACATGATTTCTATGCAAGCGAAACCGCAGGCAAGAGCTAGTAGACGACGCAAGCGCGAGAAGGTGCGTCTGATGCCGCCTTAGCCAATGCCGCGGGTAACTGCAAGTCTGTCACCCACACAGAGGCAGACCGCGTGAAGGCGACGCTCCGGAAACAGCGACGGTGAGGATCGGAACCCGAAAGGGTAACTCGCCGGACTGGCCACGGGAGTTACAGATTCGGCACCAGTGACTGGCCCAATGGTGACGGGGAGGGAATAAGGTGGATTATGGGGCCGCGCGTCGCCTATTGGTCACCCTGAACGAAATGGATGGCGTGCATACGTGATCATAACCCGCCTAAAAAAAGCTACTAAGAATATATATTAACAATATGTTTTATACCGTCTTTCCGTGTGGTGATAGAGTAATAATACAATTCACCACTCCCTATCCTGCCCGTGGATATCGTAAAAGACGATTAAGGGATATAATACATATATAACATCTATGAAAGAGAAGGAAACCCCGAACTAAAACCCTATACCAACCTGTTTGACCAGCATCGTATAGTATGGTCAATTTCCCTCCTATTGTGGAGGAGACTCAAACCCAACAGTGGGACGTACATAAGCTGAAATGATGATGATGATTATACCGTCAATATGTTGATCAGTTTCGTCGTGCTGTAAGGCTCCGTTACCACCGTAATGGATGGCACGACGCTTCTCTGGTGGACCCTCCTCAGCACTCAACTCACCTGAAAATCACAAATAATAAATATTAATATCATTATTGTATTTATTAATACAATTACATATATCAATATAGTTAACTTAAATTATCTTTACAATTTACCACATCCCTCTCTTGTCTATGGCTGTCGTAAAAGACGACTAAGGGATATATGCAAATAACATCGATATGCAAGTGAAGGCAAACTCGATATAAAACTCTATTCCAACACATCTGACCGGTGTGGAATAGAAAGTCAAATTCCCTCCCATTGTGGATGAGACAGGTACTTAACAGTGGGACGTAATAGTGAGCTAAATTGGAAATCATTCATCAATTTATCGAAGTCCCCTATTGGACATACATAGCTACAACAAATTGTTGTTGGTGACGCGCTCAGTAAAAAGATACAGTCAGCGAAACGTGGGCGCTTTGCCGAGTTTAAGTTATCACGGACCAACGGAGAAGATCGGACCAGACCCATCACTTACTAAAGAAGTAATAAATAAGCAATAAACATCATTTTCTAACTCATTCTGTTTCGTCTCAGCTCGTATAAGTACCACTCCAGGTGAACCTCCTCCAAAAAAATGGAAAAATTTACTTACAAGGCTTACTATATCAAGCTGGTAATGATTTATTTTGGATTTATCCTTCACTTGCTTAGTCGTTTCTTACGACATCCACAGGTAAAATAGTTGGTGGTGAATTGTATTCTTACTTCGTCACCACAGAGAAAAATTAAAGTTAATATTAAAATGTTACCTGTATGGTGATTAAGTCCATTTTCACCATCAGCCAGTGTATCTTCAAGCTTTTCGTCGTGTTTCTCAGGTGTATGCAGCACACTCCCTGAACACTCTTCAGCCGTAGTCGAGGTGGAAGCTAATGAGGCAGCCGGGCTGTAATTAACATACAATTATCAAAACTATTAATAAACTAGCAACACGCCCTCGCTTCGCTTCGCTTCGGTTTTAGTCGTTTTACCCGCGTAGTTCCCGTTCCCGTGGGAATACCAAGATAAAATATAGCCTAGTTTACTCCCTGATATTATAGCTTTCCATTGGTGAAAGAATTTTTAAAATCGGTTGAGCCGTTTTGAAGATTACCCGGAACAAACAGACAGACAAAAATTTTTTAATCTGTATTTTAGGCATAGGTGTCGTGCAAATAACCGTGTGAGCATGAAAATATCCTATTATTTTGACATTACAAACAGACACTCCAATTTTATTTATTGGTATAGACAAGCTGTTTTTTTGGACGAAGATTGAAGTGTGGTAAGTTGACGGCAGGTTCTGGTGCTCCATGCTGCCTTATTATATCACCTTAGAAAGTCGGGCGACACCATAGCATAGTAAGAAACTACAGATTTTTTAACCAACTCTTAAAAAAGTATGAGGTTCTCAATTCGCGTGTTAGTATTTTTTTTATATTTGTTCGCGCATAACACCGTCGCTTGCCAACCGATTTGAAAAATTATTTTTTTGTTGGAAGGGGTACTCCCAAATGGTCCCATGAAAATCGAAATCGGACAAGCGGTTTTTCAAAAATCAACAAGTCTAAAATTTTATTTACATTGTCTACATTAACGATCTTTGCGTTTTGAAGTCGGTTTATTTTTGCAAAAAAATATTTCAATTTATTCTATAAACTGATTCGACAATGGACTAATGAGTCAGTCTCATAGGCTGCAGACAGAAAACTTTATAGTTCTACTAATTATTTTTATGATTTAATCTCTCCCAACATAAACCTTCCCGATTGGCTAAATGGGCGTCCTATATCCGAGCAATAGGGGATCTGGTGATTTGTATTCTTACTCTGTTACCACAGGCAAAAGTATTTATTTATTTCAGACGACGCGGCTAAAAATGATTCACTTCAAAAAGTTATTGTATGACTATTTGCACGCAATGCTGTGTCTATATGGTTCTATATATTAATACATATTATGATACTTACCTAGGCACCATGTTCTGATCAATATCAACGCTGGTATTTAGGTCACGATGCTTCGCTTCACGCTTTTTAGTATTCCTAGGCTTCTTGGGTGGCGCTCGCGATATGCACTGAGCACAGTACCATTTGCCGCGGGGATTCTAAACAAAAACATCATAATTATGTATATAATATAATATTAATTGATTGTTGTTATAAAGACAATACATACCAATAAATAAATTAAAAAAGAGACTAAAGCTTGTTTTCAGCCACGACTCCTAAAGTTCAGGAAGCACCGTCTCATATCTTAATATATATATTTCTTGTGTACGTATGTATGGTACTGAACTCCTCCTAAACGAGTGGACCCATGTTGATGAAATTTTTGTGTGTGTTCAAGGGTATTCGAGACTCGTTTTCAAGTGGTTTTTTTTTTGGAGTTCAGAGGTGTCAAACTCAATTTTGCAGAGGGCCATATATTAAATTTTGAATTCTTAGGCGGGCCAGATTGAAAAAATAAAAATAACTGAATGATTATAACATTTTATTTATTAAATTATATAGTATATACGGTTGTTAAAAATCATTGCGATTGCGGGCCTTATTCATACGGCCCAGAGGCCGAATGCGGCCCGCCGGCCGTAGCTTTGACATGACTGGTTTATATTATAGATGGGTATCTATGCGCGCTATCGATTTCAAGGAGAATTCCTTTTATTTGTTTTTTTTTTTCATTTGAACAGAACAACGTCCGTTGGATCAGCTAGTATCGTATAAGTATTTAATTTTATTTACATCAAAAAATTGAATTGATCACAATGTGTTATATTTTAGGCGTTACCTAAAATTTAGAAGCCGTAATTGAAAATAGGCATTAGGAATGTAAGTGGAAAAGAAGGACAAATTAATATTCTATACTAATCTGTCTGAACAGGTTGGTATACCTTGAGTAGTGGTGGGTAGTGGCAGTCCTGATGGTATGCTCGGGCGCAGAGCGTGCACGGAATGGTACGTCCGGAGCTGTGAGCGCCGCCACATACTATACAGACTCGTTCACCGCGCGCCTTATTCACGCACTCCCAACAGTACCTATACATAAATATATCACACTTTGAAAAAAAAAAACCTGCATGAAAAAAAAAAAACATGAATTACTACACAAAATTTCCGTGTGGTAATGGAGTAAGAATACAATTCACCACTCCATATATTACCCATGGGTGCCGTAAAGAACGACTAAGGCATATAATATGCATACATCATCATCTCAGCTCATATACATCCCACTGTGGGGCTCGAGCCCATTATGGGAGTGAAATTGACCTACTTATACCATGTTAGTCAGACGTGTTAGCATAGGGTTTTGTTTAGAGATTTTCTTCTCTTGCATAGATCTTGTATGCATATTTTAATCCTTTATTTTTTTTTTGTTGGTGGTCTGCGGTCGGCGCGCCTCCGCACCACTCCGTCCGGGGCGACAGAGGGGCGTAAGCACGCAACACCCGCAACCCACCCGAAAACCACGTCGCCTTCGTCGTTGGGCCGACCACCGGAGCAGGGTTACTTGACATCAGTGGTCGGCCCGACGGAATACCCCCTGTTGGGGTACCCTCCCAATATTTTAATCCTTTAGTCGTCTCTTACGACACCCACGGGTAAGATAGGGGGTGGTGAATTGTATTCTTACTCCGTCACCACACGGAACAGTATGCATATAATATCTACGTAAGAGAAAAATCTCGAATTAAAACCCTATACCAACACGTCTGACCAGCAGGGTATTAGGTAAATTTTCCTCCTAATGCGGAGGAGGCTCTAGCCCAACAGTGGGACTAATATGAGCTGAGATGATGATAATCATGACACACAAGACTTATATCCTATTGTAAATCATTTTATCCAACCCTCAGCCAGTAATCACTTCTGATATCGCAATAGTCAAGGCTGCGAGTGTTTTGACCGGGGTTTCATCTGTGTATCTCGTGGGACTTTAAAAATCATCATCATCATTTTGCTCTTATCACAATTACTTGGAGTCGACACAGTATGTAATCTTCCTATCATCGTACATTTTGCCAAAGTTATTAGAAAAAAAATTATGACCAGCCTCCCTGCCTGATGCCAACCCTCCTTGGAAATTTAATTGTTGATCATAGGGTATTAGATGGAATTCATAATAATCCAACCAGGTCTTAATAATAATCTTGGGTCATGCCGATTCTGATGTACTCCTTTGGCATACTCAAGTGGACTCAAACCGAATTGGACACCCTGGACAGAAAGGTCCGCACGCTGTTAACATCGCACAGGATGCATTATCCTCGTTCATCAATAATGAGGTTGTATATTCCGCGAAAATGTGGGGGACGAGGCTTTCTAAACGCTAAAGCCCTCCATAATCGCGAAGTATGCAATCTCAGGGATTATTTCCTCAAGATGACGAGTGGTGTGCATCTTGATGTGATGAAAGTGGATAGCGGGCTCACCCCGCTTGGGTTGGCGAAAGAGAACTGGCGTAGACCAGTAGTACTAAGCAACATAGATCGCGAGAATGTATGGCAGAGCAAGGAGCTGCATGGCAGAGCAAGGAGCTGCATGGCAGGTTCTACGGAGCCCTACATGCCCCGGAAGTAGACCTTTCGGCCTCTGTGACCTGGTTACGATTCGGTAATCTTTTCGGAGAAACCGAAGGTTTTGTCTGTGCAATTGCTGACGAAGTTATTAAGACGAATAACTACCGGAAATATATCCTGAGGGATGGCACGGCTGATATTTGTCGGGCGTGCCACCGACCAGGCGAGTCCCTCAGACATATCGTATCCGGCTGTTCACGTCTTGCTAACGGCGAGTACTTGCATAGACATAACCAGGTAGCCAGGATCATCCACCAGCAACTTGCTCTGCGGTACAAACTTGCGAGCGTAGAGGTGCCGTACTATAAGTATGTACCAGAGCCGGTTCTCGAAAACGGCCGAGTCACATTGTACTGGGACCGATCTATTATCACTGATAGGACTATTGTGGCCAATAAGCCAGACATAGTGGTGATAGATCGGCTAGAGCGCCGTGCAATGATTGTTGATGTCACTATTCCGCATGACGGGAATCTCGTGAAGGCTGAGAAAGATAAACAAATAAAATATCAAGACTTAGCTCACGAGATTGTCAACATGTGGGATGTGGACACGGCAATCGTTGTACCGATAGTCATTTCGACCAATGGGATAATAGCCAAGAGCCTCGATCAACACCTAAAGAGGCTCGCGTTAGGTAGTTGGATTGCGGGTCTGATGCAGAAGGCGGTATTACTGGACACGGCGCGCATAGTGAGAAAGTTCCTCTCTTTGTAGCCCTAACCACCGGCAGCTTGGTCCTTGTATTCGCTGCCGGTGGGTCAATACGCTTTTTATATTTTTAAATATTTTATTTTTATATCATATTTAAAAATGTATTAGGTAGTTTTTAAGTTTAATAAATGTAATAATAATAATAAAATTTATTGACACTTGCGATTACAATCTTATGAATAAAAATTATAAAATTACTTAACATCTATGTAACATTAGTCTTATCTACTAACAACCATACTAGGCCAAAGGCCTGTGTTATGGCTGTCAGTGCTCCACGTGTTTTAAATATTCAAATTTTGTTTTGTGCATAAATATTGTCGCTGGCAAAGTTAGTATATTTAGCGTACCTACGCATCTTGATGTTACTCCTTACAATTCTTATGAGTTAATTAATGATACAACAATTAAATAAAAGATCATGCATGGTGTGTGTGTGTGTGTGCGTGTGTGCGTGCGTGCGTGCGTGCGTGCGTGTGTTTGTGTGTGTGTGTGTGAGCGTATGCGTGTAATGAGTCAATCAAGAGTCAAATGTAAGTATTGTTTCTATGTTGTGATAAGTTTGTGTCAGTAGCCACTCTGTGATTTTATTTTTAACATTGTTTTTATTTAAACTTACAATATTTAGTTCGGCATTTATATTATTATATAATTTAGCACTTAAACTTTGATATTGCCTTCTAGCAAATGAGGTTCTACATGCAGTTTTTGGACAAACACAAGTCTTTCTCCTTTTTTTGGGATCAGGAAGAGGAACGGTTGGGTACCTCCGCAAGACGGAGTAGAGCACATAAAGCTGTCTTACAGTTAACACTTTGCATTCTGCATATAGTAATTATTTAGTTATTATATAGTAATTACTTAGTATTCTTTTACGACATCACCAAGGAATAATTGGTAGGATTCTTGCCGCTACCACACGGCATTGGGGAGTTCACAAATATCAAATAAAATTACAATAATCAAACTCGAAAGAATTGTTTTTTTGAAAACATCTTTATCCATAATTGTCTTATATGTTATTGCACCTATGCCAATTAGAATGGAAGAGTTACTTTGACCTATCTACCATCCATCCATCCACCAGCCCATAGACCACTGTTGGGCACAGGCCTTCTCGCGAGAATGCCACTCGGAACGACCCTGTGCCACTTTCATCCAAAGGTTCCTTGCGACTTTCAAAATGTTGTCAGTGCACCTAGTAAGGAGTTGCCTTTCGCTGCGTTTTCAGTCTCGAGGTCGCCTTAATAACCTTTATTCTTTAACATGCTAATTCGTCGCGCTATGTCGGTTACAACACGTTCTTCTACGGATTTCCGTATTCCGGATTTAATCAAATACACAATATTATACTAACCAATCACCGTCTGGTATCTTGTCCATTCTTGGTTTGAAGCAGTATGTATGGTAGCCTTTATCACACCCATCGCATAGAAGCAGTTGATCTTCGTTGTCACCGCTCAAGCAAAACTGACAGTTCTACGCACAAAATATTGAAAATTACTAAACGATATTCATAATTAAATTAGTAATACTATTTTTTATGATTATTTAGATTGTAATGAAAAAATATTTATTGGGATTGTTCATAATTTACGTTTATATTATTTGGATTGCATTTCACTTTCATTTTCAGCAATAGAAGATACAACAGGAGTCATTTTTCGTCATACAAATAGATCGCCAATTCGAGATAAAATTAGAATTCGATCTTTTCACAAGCAACAAAGCAATAGGTCTTTATGTTCATGAGGACTTATCCTCAAATTCGAATTTTATCTTAAGTGAGACTCGTCGAGCACGTACCAATTTCGCTTGTGAATAGTTCAAAACTGAATTTTATCTTAAGAGGGGTCCTCGATGACTCATCGAGAACGTATTAATTGCACTTTTGGACACACCTTATCTATCCGGGTCGGGGTCTTCAAAAACTCATCGAAAATGTAGTAATTCCGTTTGCGAAATATTCGAATTTATTAATCATTATTTTATATTATATTTTTTATGATGATGATTAATCTTCGAAGACTCGTCGAAAAAATACCAATTCTGCTTGTGAAAATTTCGACTTCGAATTTTATTTTAATTTGTGTTCTCGAAGATTCATCAACAACGTACCAAAGTAGCTTATAAAAAATTCTAATTATTAATGTGGGGTATCCGTGTGGTGACGGAGTAAGAATACAATTCATCATCCCTTCTCTTACCCATGGGTGTCATAAAAAATGACTAAGGGATATAATATGCATATAACATCTACGCAAGAGACGGAAACCTCGAAAACAAACTCTATACCGACCCGCCTGACCAGCGTGGTATAATAGTCAATTTCTGTCCTATTGTGGAGGAGGCTCGAGCAATAGTAGTTCGTGATGATGATGATTCGTATGACAAAAATTGTCCTTTACCTCATAAAATAATGAACAATTCCAATTATGTGCTATAAGATTATTTAAATATAAATATATCCGTGTATATAAGTTGCTTATAATCCGGGTACGTACGTGCTGCATACGTACCGCCTTCATAACGCTCTTGTCCCAGGCAACGGCCGCTTCTAACGCCGACACCAACATAGCAAGTTGGGCTGATGTGTTGCATCGGGAAACCGCTTCACGCCACGTCGCCAGACCTCTAGCTATGCCCTTGTTATCAGCTAAATTAAAAAAAAAAATAACAATAGAATATTATTCAGTGAAGTATGTAAGAATACAATTCCACCACCCCTCTCTTCGCCATGGGTGTCGTAAAAATCGACTAAGGTATTAAATATGTATATAACATATATGCATGAGAAGGAAAACTTGAAACAAAACCCTATACCAAAACGTCTGGCCAGCGTGGTATAGTAGGTCAATTTGCCTCCCATAGTGGAACCTAGCCCAACAGTGGGACATGTATTGGCTGAGATGATGATGATGATTATTCAAATTATAACTTAAACCCACTGTGGTAGCGGCTACAAATAATACTAATCCTCACATTGCTCAGGGGTGTCACAAAAGACGACTACGAGTAAAGCTTTTAGTCGTCTTTTAGATAACATCTATTTAAGAGAAGGATATCTCGATATAAAACCCAACACGTCTGAATAGCGTGGTATAGCAGCTCAGTTTCCCTGCCATTATGAAGGCGGCTTGAGTCCAACAGTGGGACGTATATGAGCTGTTATAATGATGATAGGCGCCACCTAGTAGGTAGTTCTTATTATAAAGTAAAAGAGTACTGCTGACCATTCTGCCCTGACCATCAGGTATTATTTACGATGGATAGGGAATACGGTAGTTTATGAGACCGCGCGCACCTAATCTGTCCCGGACAGATTGGACAGGGTGTGTCCAAATCATAGCCTACCATAAAAAAAAAGTTTATATTTAACACTAGCAACCCGCCTTCGCTTCAGTTTCTGTCGCCTTATCCCCGTAGTTCCCGTTCCCGTGGGAATACCGGGATAAAATATAGCCTGGTTCACTCCCTGATATTATAGCTTTCCATTGGTGAAAGAATTTTTTAAATCGGTCCAGCCGTTTTGAAGTTTACCCGGAACAAAGAGACAGACAAAAAAATATAAAGTGATTTTTAGGCATATGTATAGTGCAAATAATCGTGTGAGCATGAAAACAGCCTATTATTTTGACATTACAGACACTCCAATTTTATTTATTGGTATAGACTAGCAACCCGCCCTCGCTTCGCTTCGGTTTCTGTTGCCTTATCCCCGTAGTTCCCGTTCCCGTGGGAATACCGGGATAAAATATAGCCTAGTTTACTGCCTGATATTATAGCTTTAAATTAGTGAAAGAATTTTTAAATCGGGCCAGCTGTTTTGAAGTTTACCCGGAACAGACAGACAAAAAAAATATAAAGTGATTTTTAGGCATATGTATAGTGCAAATAATCGTGTGAGCATGAAAATGGCCTATTATTTTGACATTACAATCAGACACTCCAATTTTATTTATTGGTATAGATAATTATATTTCATACCCTCCATGGTAAAATAAGGGTTGATAAATTTTAAATTCGTCACCTGATTAAAATATAACAAAACTCATAAAATTACCTTTGGGTTCGGTGACTCTTTCATTTTCAGAGTTCTGCGGTGACGTAGCTGATGCGTTGCCATGTTCAGCTTGCAGTACAGCACCCAGGGTTACTTCCGAATTGCTGCACATGTGATGTTTATTATTTTAAAATATGAATGTTCTTTTCAACCTTCTCTAGTTGCAATTAGCTTACTACACACATGCTAGTCGAACGGGTTGATATAAATTTATTTCGAGTTTTCCTTCTCTCGTAGTGATTTTATCTGAACGATACCCACCGGAAAGGAAGCGGTGGTGATATTTGTAGTCTCACTGCGTCATCAAGTTACCATTAATTTCGTTTGATCTTATAGAATTGTATTGAATGAATCCCTTAGGCAGAAAATGTAAATATGGTTCTTAAGTTTATCACTAATTTTTTTATGTGTGACAATTTATTAAAAATACATTTGGAAATTTGATAGATTTTAAAAAACCTATAAGAAATCAATGGGGAATTGTATTCTTACTCCGTCACCACGCGGCAAAAGCTAAGAAAATCTCAATCAACTCTTGCTTAGGACAAATATGAAGTCAAATAATAATAATAAAATCTATACATTTGGAAACACTATTTGATTTTTTATTTATTTATTTCTGTTTAAGGGACAGAGTAAAAATACAATTCGCCTCAAACCCCATATCTTGCTCGTGGATGTCATAAAAGACAACTAAGGGATATAATAAGCATATAATATTTATGCCACGGAAGGCAAAAATGAAATAAAACGCGTTTAACCAGCGTGGTGTAGTAAATCGATTTCCCTTCTATAGTGGAGGGGGCTCGTGCCCAACAGTGCGACATATATGAGCCGTGATACAAATAACATGCATTAACTACTTAAAATGAGTAAAAAAAAAACACAAAACGTCAAAAAATCAAACTATAAAACAGGCAATAAAGGTTACCAAATATATAAAAACAAATTACACCCAAACTCGGATCAATTATAATCCAGAATCATATTGATCACGGAGCAAGTACATAGAGAAGACGGCCTAAGCTACTGCGCACTGTGTCTCAACTAAGTGCTGACGTCATCACGTTTTCTTTTTTTTATTGCCAATGGTGGCGAACGAGCAAACAGCACATTTGATGGTAAGTGATGCCCGCCGCACATGGACCTTCGCAATACCAGGGGCACAGCGTAACGGTTGCCTATCGTGATAAAAATACTCTTCTTAAACCACGTTTAAAGAAGTACATGGCATAGAGCTCGGGAAACATATTAGCAAGTAGTTCATTCCAGGGCCTGTACGTGTGAGAAATGATCGCTGGAAACGTACAGTTGAAGACCATAACGTTTCCAAGTGAAATGGATGTACTTACCTTGCTACGGTGTTGAGTGGTACGTCAACATCATTAATGGGCGTGGCCTATTAGTTAACACCATTAGTAGGCGTGGCCTATTAGTTACAACAACTCCTCTTTATACTTGCTTCGTGATATATATAAACCTGATTATAATGAGATATTTAGCTACAATTGGTAAAAAATAGGCACTAATTAAATAGGTCATTTCAAATATCACCTAAGTCACATTTGAATCAATATCCTGCTGTAAACGTATTCTAGGTAAAAATCATTAGTCCTTGCATTGCTTACCCTTCAATAACATGATATAAATGTACCATGGCAGAAACTTATCGTGTGGTGACGAAGTAAGAATACAGCTCACCAACCCCTCTATTATCCGTGGATTGTAAAAGAGGACTAAAGGATGCAATATGAAGGAACCAGTCCAAATAACCAACTGTTGGGCTCGGGTCTACAATGGAAAAGAAATTTACCTATACCACTCTGGCCAGATGGGTTGGTATAGGATTTCATTTCGAGTTTTCCTTCTCTTGCATAGATGTTATATGCCAATAATCCCTTAGTCGTCGTAGGTGGGTGTACATCAAAGATTGACATGATTAATATGATTGTTTAGTTTAAAATATAGTGATATATAGTCACTTTGCTACTTGTTAAAATAGCTAGGCTTCTCTAATTATTCATCATCATAGGCACGTATACGTCCCACTGTTGGGCTCGATTCTCCTCCATAATAGGAGAGAACTTTTTTTTTTATTGCCAACGGTGGCAAACGAGCAAGCAGCACACATGATGGTAAGTGAAACTGCTGCACATGGACCTTTGCAATACCAGGGGCACAGCCAGACCGTTGCTTACATGCGGAAAATACTCTTCTTAAACCTCGTTTAAAGAAGGACATGTCATAGCGCTCGGGAAACACAGCAGCAGGTAGTTCATTCCAGAGCTTGCACGTACGTGGGCGAAATGATCGCTGGAAACGTACAGTTGAAGACCATAACGTTTCCAGGTGAAATGGATGAATTCTGCATCGATGTCGAGTGGTACGTTGGTAGAATGGTGACGGTGGTACCAAGTCAAACAGTTCCTCGGAGCACTCCCAGTGAAAGAGTCGGTAGAATACACAGAGTGACCCAAAGTCTCTCCGCTGCTCCAGCGACTCCAATCTTTCCGTAACTTGACCTTACTATACCATGCTGATCCCACAGGTTGGTATAGGTATTGATTTCTGATGTTTATGCGAGTATTACATGATGTAAATAAAAGTATGGCTTTTATCGCGTTTGTATTTGATTATTGATTACCCGGCGTTTCGAACACATTTTTATTTACAGGTTGGTACAGGATTTTGTTTAGAGTTTTCCATCTCTTGCATACATTTTATATGCGTAATATATCCCTTAGTCGTCTTTTACGACAACCACGGGTATGAGAGGAGGTGGTGAATTGTATTCTTACTCCGTCACCACATGGCAAATTATTCATTACAGTGGACCCGTGGTAATCCGGCCCCGGTCTAATCCAGCACCCCTTGTAATCCGACATGTCTAGTATTATCTTAGAATAATAACGTATAGAAGGATAGTGTCAATACTTCGAACTTTCAAAATTTGAATCTAAAAATACTAATGGCGCGCAGACGATTACACACGTACACACGCAAACCACTATACAAATTATGAAATCAAATTTTGTTTTTATTAACACAAATCGTCGAAATACTTTTAAAAGTAATGTTAAAAAGCTTTTTAAGTTTTTCAAATGTGTTGTGACACCATTTGAATGCACAAACCGTCATAATTATCAATTTATTTTTTGAGAGTTGCGTATGTACGAGCAGTACAAGGACTTGTACATTACGGAACGGTTCCGGCGTAAGCTCCATTAGGCTCCAATTGAAATGCCTCACTGTGCATGAACTTACCTTCTATACGTTATTATTCTAAGAGTATTATTGTATATTTTTTCGTCAATTTTTTGCTAATGTAAGTTATGCATGATTGAACAGGTTACAACTTGTACTCGGCACTACTATTGTGCTTATGTTTTGATTCTGATTGTTTAGTTTGAATTTGACTACATGTAATAGCGTTACAGCCTATCGTGCGTTCATAGTTTAGTTTTTCATTGTATATTACGTATGTGTGTCGGATTACAAGGTAGTCTTTTATAAAAAAATCCAGACTATAAGGGTTCTTAGGCAGTTCTTATCTATAATCCGACAAATTCGATAGTCCGACATTGCCGTGCAAAACGTTTGTCGGATTACCGGGGTCCACTGTATTAATATTGATATATTGTAAAGACTCTTTAATATTTTAGTCTTTTAAAACCCAAAAAGTTATGATTTGTGAAAAGGCCTTCATCTATGTGACTTATGTGATTTTTTAAATTACCTATACCAAATCCCAATACAAGCATTCAATCATAATACATCAACTCCGGTTACATCGCAGTCCTATCGCTAAACTCTACATCAGGTCATCAAACATTTCACAAAATACATTTTATGAAATGCTTGGAGACACCATGATCAGACTGCGAAGTAACGATGGTGCCGTCAAATTTTCCTCCCCCTCAAAGGGAAGAAAATATCACCATTAAAACAATAAATTTGGAATATTTTTTTTTAATTTAGTGCTATCCGTGAGGAAGGATGGAATTAGAAAATGGCGACGTTTTTATTTTTTGCTCGTGTAATATATTTTGTGTATTATTTTACGTCGATTTTTTTTTAAGTGAACACCGTGCACTAAGGAAACAATTTTTGTATTGCCAGTCACCCAACGTGAAGTTAAAGTCACCCACTTTACAAACATAATTAACGGGCAGAAATTACATCCAAACTCAGAACAACAATTCGTAAATCGCACAAGGGGATTCAAACTCACGACACTGGCAGGGTAGGTCGCTATCTTAACCACTACACGATACCAATACCAAACCAAACTTGACTGCATCAAGTCAAGTTTGGTATTGGGTTAACTTTTAAGTTTGCTCTATCTTGGTTGCCTTAAAATTTTATTTACTTTTTTAATTCTCTTTGATATTCATTTAAGATCATATACGTCCCACTACTGGGCTTGAGCCTACTTCTTGATAAGGGTGAAATCAACCTAAAATTAAGAATAATTTTGATATTTTATTTTTAAATATAAAATATTAAGTATTATGTGAATATTATTTATTAAATTTATTATTTACTTGTTCACAAGCTTGTATAATCGCCATATTTAATTCCATTCTTTTTCAAACACAGATAGTAAACATATAAAACCATTTAAAGCCAATTCAGACGGCACACTTATATTCATTGATTATACATTACCTAGCGTACCTGAGTGCGAGCGGCGGTTTGAGATACCTCCGCTCGATATGGGCCTCAAGTGCCTGTAAGCTGGTGCGGGCACGAGTTACTGGCTCAGCTGGTGTTTCACCACGTGTAACACGCCAACCCTTCACCTGTAACGAAGCCGCTGCGACACGCTCTTCTAAGTTCTGCACCTGTATAATAATCATCTCATGTCAGCTCATATACGCCCCATTGTTGGGCTCGAGCCTCATCCACATCACCATCATCATCGCAGCCCACATACACCGCACTATTGGGCTTGGGTCTCCTCTACACTGGAAGGAAATTTGACCTATTATATCATGCTGGTCAGGCATGTTGGGTATACGTTTTTTATTTTAAGTTTTCCTTCTCTTGCACAGATCTTATGGGTATTATATCCCTTAATCGTGTTTTACGACCTCTACAGGCAAGACAAGGAGTGGTGAATTGTTCTTACTCTGTCACCACACGGAAAGCCCGAGGCTACAGGAGCCCCTAATGCGTCTTTTTTCCCCCGAGTTAAGTGTTCACCCAAAAATTGTGGGATTTCCGCTTTGAGATTTTTTTAGCTATATTCCTAGGACGAAGTGATTATTTATAATCAATTTCATGCAAGCATTTTTGTTTCTTTTGTGAGAAATCTTTACCTATCATTTGGGCCCCAACTAATTTTGAAACAGGGCTCCAAGGCAGGCTACGCCATTGTCAGACGTGTTGGATTATGGTTTAATATAGTTTTCCTTCTCTTGCAACAATTGTATTTATTTCGGCTTCCTCTTTTCTAACTATAATTTTCACGTCCTTTTACAATACTTACGAAGTAGTGCAAGATCCGCGTGGTTATGGAGTAAGAATACAATTACCCACCCCTTTACATATTCGTGGAAGTCGTAAAAAAATAGTAAGGGATATATGCAGGCAACATTGTTGCAAGATAAGGAAAACTCGATGTATAACCCTAATCCAACACGTCTGACCAGCATGGTATAGTAGGTCAAATTGCCACCCATTATGAAGGAGACCTGAGACCAACAGCACTTATATTGGTTGAGATGATAATGATGAAGAGTGGTTTTTTTTTACATTTTTACTCTTTACCAGATTTTTTTTCGTAGGACTATGTAAGTTAGCCTCAGATGGATGTCACATACTTATTCAGGCTTGTGGCGAGCACAAAAGGCTTTCAACTAGAAACATTTAAGAAACGGGGCCCAACGCACTCCCTGTTGGGTATAAACCACGACATGGGGTGTTACTGAAAGCAAATTGGGCGTCCCCACATTGGATTAAATCTCGACATGGTTTTTATTTATTATGGCAAATTTCACTGTTAGCAGTCCTGTACTTATAACACTAAACTAATTATTAACATTTCTCTTTGTCATTTTTAGTGACCGGGTTGAGAGCTCTCAGCGCTCACCCATAGTCTGGGCACAGCTGTGATAGCAGCTATACAAAAAAAAAGCTATACAAAACAGACAAAAAAAAAATCATAATATTTTTTTACCATATTAAGTAACTGCATGTCACATCTTCTAGCTGTGTGTGCCGAGAATGATGATGGTGAATCTGGTGATGGGAAACCACCATTTTGTGCAATGACTCGATCTAGATGGGACACGCATAGCTCCGTGCTGAGGATGTCTCCACTCTCTATGTACAGCTGAAACAGTAAGTACATTTTTATAAGTTTTTTTTATTGCTTTTAATGACAAATGAACTCATGGACCTATAATAAGCTGCTGCCTACCGTGAAGATAGTGAAGGGAGTTAGAATGTCCTCAATGAGGCTCGGTGACACTAAAGGCATCATCCAAACCCACCACACGCAAACACTCTCAGAAAGTCAGGCTTCCAGCTCTTTCGCTCACCAAACGAAGTGCAGTAACAAATTGCATTTTCATTCCATCGCTGCTCTTTATAATTTTCCATTTGAAATGCTAAATCAGCTATACAGCTTTATCTATACCAATAAATAAAATTGGAGTGTCTGTTTGTAATGTCAAAATAATAGGCTTTTTTCATGCTCACACGATTATTTGCACGACACCTATGCCTAAAACAGCATTTAAAAAAAATTTGCCTGTCTGTCTGTTTGTCCCGGGTAATCTTCAAAACGGCTGGACCGATTTCAAAAATTCTTTCACCAATGGAAAGCTATAATATCAGGACGTAAACTAGGCTATATTTTATCCCGGTATACCCACGGGAACTACGCGGGTAAAACGACTATAACCGAAGCAAAGCGAGGGCGGGTTGCTAGTTTGGGTATATATTCGTACACTTATAGTGGTAAAAGCACACTGTACAGAATCGTCTGTCTACAGCCGCGGGCCTGCCCGTCCGGAGTAGTACCACACTGAGCAGAAAATCGAGGTCTGAGTAATAGCAATTTGTTACTGCGCTTCGTTCGGAGAGCGAGAGGGCCACTGTGAGAGAGCCGAAAGCCGAATTTTTTGAGGCTGTTCGCGTGTGGTGAGTTTCGTTACTACGTGACCGTGAAAGCTACCAACCAAGCCACTATAAAGATCTTAAGTTTTTCGTTCGTAAACAAGTCTTTCTAAAGATTCAAAGATTCATCATCATCATCTTGCTCTTATCCCAATTACTTGGGGTCGACGCAATATGTCATCTGTTTTGACATATTGCAAAAAGTTTCGGCAATGACTTTTATGACCGGCCGCCTGCCTGACGTCAACCCTCCTTGGGAATGTAATCGTTGACCCAAATGGTACCAGATGGAGTTGGTCCGGGTCAATCTAGGGCTCTTAGTCGTCTTTTACGACACCCACGAGCAAAGCAAGGGTTGGTAGTATTCGAAGCCGCTACCACACAGCACTAAAGATTCAAAGTTGTATGATAAAATTACCTTATTGTTGACAGTGGGTAATTGGTTATTAAGCGCTTGAAGTAATTCCCTCTCGCGTACTCCTCGCGGATGTAGAGCATCTATAAGTTCCCGCACCTGATCTGTTTCCGTTATACGCCACCAACCATGCCTGAAGAAATATACAACAAATTAACACATAGTACCATGTGGTGATGGAGTAAGAATACAATTTATCTATACTATCTTGCAGATGGATGTTGTAAAAAACGACTAAGAGATATAATATTGTGATGAACTGTCTCTTGAGACACAGGTATTACCTAATTCAAGAGGCAGAGACACCCATGTAAATGTCAAATGTATATGGTTTTTTAATAAATAAATAAATGAAAAAAAATAAAAAAAACATGCATATAACATCTATGCAAGAGAAGGAAAACTCTAAATAAAAGCCCTACATGGCTTACCAGCTATTAAATTTTTTTTACCCTCTTATTGTGGAGGAGCCCCGAGCCCAACAGTGGGACATATGTGGGCTGTGTAACAAGAGAAGGAAAAGTCGAAATAAAATCCTGTATCAACATGTGCCACCAGCATGGAGCAGTAAGTCAATTTCCCTCCTACTGGGGAGGAGGCTCAAGCCCAGCAGTGGGACGTGTATGAATTGAGGCGACGATCATATAGTTACAGATTAATCCCTATGTGATGGCAGCCTAATAATTAGTCTTCACCCCTTCCTTTACCGTGGAAGTCGTAAATCATCATAACCAGCAGCCTCCAAGGAAACCATGGACATGGAATAGCCATGTTATGGAGCCCGGTAACCAAAACTATCGAATATCTGAAACCGTAACAGAATTCGATATAAATGTATTGAATAGGGTCGGTGTCCGTATGAGACTCGTTACAACAGATTTTCTTTCAACCAGCCGAGCTGACAACTTGATCGTCTTTCCAAACAGGAATAATAGACATTCACCTCATTTAACAATTCCTCTTTACAATCGCCTAAAAATGTAATATCCGTAACCGAAACTGTCGGATAAGCCGAAATAATTTCATATTCGAGACCGAAACTGTTGGATAATCTATACCAATAAATAAAATTGGAGTGTCTGTTTGTAATGTCAAAATAATAGGCTTTTTTCATGCTCACACGGTTATTTGCACTATACATATGCCTAAAAATCACTTTATATTTTTTTGTCGGTCTGTTTGTTCCAGGTAATCTTCAAAACGGCTAGCCCTTTTTAAAAAATTCTTTAACCAATGTAAAGCTATAATATCAGGGAGTAAACTAGGCTATATTTTATACCGGTATTCCCACGGGAACGGGAACTACGGGAATAAGGCGACAGAAACCGAAGCGAAGCGAGGGCGGGTTGCTAGTTCGAAATAATTTCATATCTGAAACCGACACTGTTTGAAAAGCCGGAAGTAATTTCATATCTAAAACAGAAACTATAGGATAATCCGGGACAATTTCATAACCGAAACTGTTGAATTCATCGAAATAATTTCATATCTGAAACCGATACAATCATATTATAATATCCGAAATTTTATGGATAAGAAATTATCATCTATATAGTGCATATTATCTTTAAAAAAATATTAACCTAAGTTCTCTTGGTACGAAGCTTCCTTCCACCTTCTTAGGTAGACCATGCACCTTACAATGTTCCAGTTGTTCCATCTCCTCAAGTGACATCTGTATTGGTGGTGGACTGTCACAGGTCACGTAAGTCGATAGCGCGTTAAAATTCAACAGACCAAGACTGGTGAGGTTGTTTGCTTTCGCCTTCTGGACTGATAGGTCGTGTTTGAGTGCATCAGCATGTAGCTCCTTTTCCAAGTCATTGTCCTGTAATAAAAAGTATGTTTTTAATACTGCACTAAAGTATGAATTTGCCCATGTGGTGACTGAGTAAGAACACAATTCTCTATCCTCTTTCTTGCCTGGGTGTGCTAGAAGGACATAGGTTAATTTCTCCATAATCGTGAAGAGGGTTCGATCCCAGCATGGACATGGGACATTTTTTTTTTACTGCTAACGGTGGCAAACGAGCAAGCAGCACACCTGATAGTAAATGATACTGCCGCACATGGACCTTTATAATACCAGGGGCGCAGCCAGACCGCTACCTACTGTGAAGAAAATACTCTTCTTAAACCTCGTTTAAAGAAGGACATGTCATAGCGCTCGGGAAACACAGCAGCAGGTAGTTTATTCCAGAGCTAGCTAGAGAGAAATGATCGCTGGAAACGTACAGTTGAAGATTTATTTACATACATTTCCAGGTGAAATGGATGAACCCAGCTACGATGTCGAGTGGTACATTGGTAGAATGGTGATGGTGGTACCAAGTCAAACAGTTCCTCGGAGCACTCCCCATGAAAGAGTCAGTAGAGTACACAGAGAGGGACATGAAGAATAATGTTTGCAAAATTTACTACAAAACACAGATTTTTTTCACATCGTCAGGTGGTTGTATTGTAACACATAGAAATAAAATAATTACCTGGTCTTTACTTTCCTCCTCTTCAGGCTCAGTTTCCCGTGCAGCACTATCTTGATTGATACTAGAATTGATCATATCCTGGTCCAACCCAGACATAGTTAGACTGGAATCCGCATAAACATTATTACAAGGTACTTGAACACTAGTCACCATGCTATTCAGTGTAAATAAACTGGGGTCATTTAGTAAGTGTAAATTATTTGACACATCCCATTTATGACCTTGACACAGAATGACTTCGGCGCATGAATGTTCGTTATCACAAAATTCAGGCAATTCAGTCTTTTCGACCTCGTTAATGTTATTCAAAAATGAACTGTCATGCCTTAATATAGAGAACCATTTGCCTTCCAATATCTTGGCGTATAACTGCTGATGTGCTACGGTTTGGTCTATTGGTTCTATTTTGATTTTATCAGGATCTTCTTTGATTTCTGCTTCAGCCTTTTTGGCTGCATCCAGTTGAGAAGATACGGCTTCAGCCAGTTTTCGTAACTCCTCCAAATTATTAACTAACTGGTCTTTATTCTCTTCTTGGTCTACTTCCATATCATTTTTGACTATGTTTTCCACTTTGACTATTTCTTGCGGTTTGTCCATTGGTTCAGCTTGTGTGGCATACATTGGTTTATGGGTTGGTTTTTGAACCAAAAATGCTGTTGGAATGGAATCTTCAATGTCTAACATATCCTGTTCCTCGTTGTGTTGTTTTTGTTGTATATATTTTTCTTCCATTTTTATTGATGAGCCTGAAATAGTAAATGTATGTCAAGGTCGGAGGCAATGGTGGTTAAACAATGCACCAAGACGATATCTCAAATAATATTGAATTAGACAGCATTCCGTGTGGTGATAGAGTAAGAATACAATTCACCAAACCATATCTTGCCTGTGGATATTATATAAGACGACTATGGGATATAATATGCACATACCATCTGTTCAAGAGAAGGAAAACTCGAAATGAAGCCCTATACCAACCTGTCTGACGAGCATGGTATAGTAGGTCAAATTCCCTCTCATTGTGGAGGAGGCCCGAACCCAGCAGTGGGACGTATGTGGGCTGCAATGATGATAACGATGAGACGGCAAATGCAATGAGAGAGTAAGAATACTATTCACCACTCTGTCTTGTATGTAGTTGTTGTAAAAGAACATTACTGACATCATAATAAAAAAAAAATTAAAATAAAATACCAACCTACCAACTCATCTGACCAGTGCAGTATCATCATCTCAGCCCACTGTTGCACACGAACCTCCTCCACAATAGGAGCAAAACTGACCTACTAGACCATGCTGATCTTACTTTTTCGAGTTTGCCTTCTCTTTCACTAATTTTTTTATTTCAAATGGTGACAAACGAGCAAACAGTACACCCGATGGTATGTGTTGCTGCCGCTCATGGACCTTTACAGGGTCGCTGCCTACCGCGAAGAAAGTGAAGGGAGTGTGAATGCGTGCATTGAGGCTCGGTGATACCAAGGGCACCACCAAAACCCTCCACACGCAAACACCCTCAGAAAGTTGGGCTTCCGGCTCTCTCGCTCACTGAACGAAACGCAGTAACAAATTGCTACTACTCAGACGTCGATTTTCTGCGAGAGCGTGGTACTACCCCGGACGGACCGGCCCGCGGCTGTAGACAGATAACTGTCGACAGTGTGGTCCTACCACTCTTAAAAAGTGTACTAATGTTATATACGTGTTAAATCGTTTAGTTGTGTATCCACAGATAAAATAGGGAGGGGTAAATTGTATTCTTACTATTTTACCACAAAGAAAAGTATGTCTATTTCCTTCTTATAATGGAGAAGTCTCCAACTTAATAGTGAAACGTAACATAGGCAAAAATGTAGTGACAGATCTAGAATACAATATTTTTTTTTTGTGTGTATTTAGCTGTTGGTCGCAGATGACCTTGACAGCTTAACGCGGGCAATGGGCGAGCGGAAGGCTCTCAACATTTTCAAATTTTTTCTCAAAACATTGTTTCAAATACGCACTGCTAGTGGCGCTGTACTTTTCTTCATACAAATGACAGTTTACGCGCTCACGGTAGAACGTGTAATATTAACGACAAAACTCACACTCAGGCCTCCGGTTGCGAATACAATATGTCACCGCAACTTACTTTTCCCCAGTAACGTAAAAACTGCTTGTGGGATCCAGAAAAAAATGAAGAGCAGTACTCTTCTGGGTAGTATGACAGGCCGTATGTCTTTTTTTGTTTAAGTTAGGGTGCTAACCTTAGACGGCTGTGACACCCTTATGCGGCTTAACGGGGTGTCAATGTAAAATATTTAAGTATAGGGGCCCAAGGGCACCGCCTGTTGGGTATGAGACACTCAGATTGGGGCGTTGCTGAGGGTAATCTGTCAAGCGTGGCGATTATGGCTTTATTCCTTATTATAAGCCCATATTTTTTGTTTTTTAAATATAACAAACACCCTGAACTAAGGAAATTATTCTAGTATTGCAGGGGACTTTACAAACATATTATATAATAAAGGGACACAAATTATATCTAGACTCAGCTCGCGCAATTTTTGTCATGCGTGAGATTCGAACCACAGCGTCATCTGTGCAGTAAATATTCAATAGTGGATGTCTAATAATAAGTATGTATGGTATGTGGTACCAATGAGTATGGTGGTAGATACCTTCGACTTTACAAGCACCATGTTTAACATTCGGCTCGTATTTAATTATTTGAGTGTGGTCGCTCAAATTCAACTCAGATTTGATGCTCTTTAGTTCCATTTCACTCTTCAGGGCCTCTTCTTTCTTCTGCGCTTCAGTCTCTGACGGTTTCTCGGGTTCCGATGGCAATGAATCTTTTTTCTCTCTTGGTACTGAGGATAATTTGAATAGGTATATTAAATTCAATTATCTATTTATTAAAAAATCATACCTAAAATTATATTAACACTAGTAACTCGCGCTCGCTTCGCTTCGGTTTCAGTCGCCTTACCCACGTAGTTCCCAATCCCGTGGGAATACCGGGATAAAATATAGCGTGTTACTCCGTAATATTATAACTTTCTATTCGTGAAAGAATTTTTGAAATCGGTTCTGCGGTTTATGCGTGAAAGCGTAACAAACAAACAAACATACTTTCGCATTTATAGTATTGGTAAGGAAGTAAGGGTTAACAATGGATGGGGAATCGAACCCGCGATACTCGGCATGATATGTTAATGTTTTAATCATAACGCCACCTGTACAGTCGCCGTTGTCTCAGCGCACGCATGTCCCACTGCTGGGCTGGAGCCTCCTCACTAATAGGATGGAAATAAACCTACTACATGCTGTTTCGTTTTCTTTATTTAGCACATATGTTATATGCATATTATAACTCTTAGTCGTCTTTCACGACATCCACGGGCAAGATGGGGAGCGATGTATCTGTGCAGTGAGAAAAAGGAAGACTTATTTACCTTTTTTCTTCTTCTTAGTATCTTGTATTGTATTCCCTTTAAGTGCATTCGTCTCTAACTGCTGATGGTATTGCATGATTTCGGGTTGGGCCGACTCCATCGCTTCTACGAAAATCCCTCCGCATTTGCCGAGCGACCAGTAACGACGCCAGTATCTGCAAAAAAAAAAATAATAAACCATCGCATCTACATAGTATAAAGGTTGATGTGAACTGAAGTGTTGTAAGGGAAAGACCAAGGCGGACGTGCCACGATCAAATCGTATGTGTACATTAAACCTGTTATTTACAATGAAACTTCGCTGTAATGAGGATGAAATGTGTATATGGATGGATGAAGGCTTACCTATCCTGTCCATAACACGTGGCTCTCAACGCATGCGACCCCGCAGTTAACTGTAATAATTGTTGTTCGGATTGTTTTAATAACTTCTCCAATTTCCTCGCCAATTCCTCTGATGATAAGTTTTTATCTTCATCCTGTAGAAAGAAAAAAGAAGTTTACAATAAAAATGGAAAGTATCACTACTACAGATGTAATCGACATAGTACAAAGATTTAGCAGGCTGAAGTGGCAACGGACCGACCATATCGCTCGACGAACCGACAACCGCTTTTTTTTTTATGGGTGGGCTATGGTAAGCGCACGCGCGGTCCAGTCCGTCCGGGGCGATGAAAGGACGGCGCGCGGGCCCATAACCCACCCGTACCCACGTCACCTCGTTGTTGGGCCAACCACAACCGACAACCGCTGGGGAAAGTTCTCAAGTGGCGACTTATCGGACGACGTAGTATGGGACGAAACTAGGTGGACCGAAGACCTGGTGAAAGTTGCTGGGCGTTGTTAGATGCAGGCGGCACAAGACCGCACTTTTTGGCGAAACATGAGAGAAGCCTACATCGAGCAGTGGACGGCGATAGGCTGAATGATGACGATCACTACTATTTATCTCATCATCATTATTATCATCTTAGTTCCTATATGAACGTTCCACTGCTAGACTCTAGCCTATTTCATAATAGAAAAGAATTTTAACTACCACACTAGTCAGCCATGTTGGAATAGGATTTTATTTTCAAGAAACTAAATATATTGACTTTGACGTGTTTATATATTCTTGAAGTATGCCTGTTTGTAAAAATACGCCCAGAGCTGTTTCTTCTTATCAAGGATCACCATACACGGGATCGTAATCTAAGAAATAAAAATAGACTTGCTATGCCTAACTCTAGCTTGTCATTACATTCAAGACCTTATGTTATGGCTATAAAAGTATATAATAAAATACCAAGAATACTAAAACACATTACAAATTTAAATTTATTTAGAAATAACTTAACTAGATAACTCAATCAAAAATGTTATTATAATTTAAGAGAATTCTTTGAGGATGTTAATGAAACTAAAATACTTTAATACAATAAGCCACAAAGATATAGACATATAACGAAAGAATTTACAATAATTTTAATAGAATAACATATAATAGTTTAATTATTAAATTGACATTGATATAATTGTTAACTAAATTACAATTAGACATATTCAATTAAAGAATAATATAGTTATAATTTGGTAATGAATCAATCTAGTTTATATCGAGACATTATATTAATAACATTATATTCACACATTGATTGACATTATTTCAATTTCAATTTCAATTTCAAACTTTATTGCACTCCATAATGTATAAAAGATCTTAACAACAAAACATGCAACAATTATGGACCCTGTAGGGCACGGCAACAGTAGGAGAGAGGAACATTTTTATGAATTTTCCTAATTTTATGATACATATATTTACATACTTTTACATATATTTACTAGAATAAAATTATTACATATATTTACTAGAATTATTATTATGCGATTTTTGTTATTATTAAAATTTTAATTATGGTTATTTTTAAGATTTACTAGAATTATTTTAGAATTTTTATTATTATTAAAATTTATTATTAATTTACTTAATTTAATAGAATTATTATTATTTGATTATTAGAATTAATTATTAATTTACTAGAATTATTTTTGAATTATTGTTATTATTAAAATTATTATTAAAATTAATTATTAATTTACTTAATATAATTGAATTATTATTATTTGATTATTGTTATTAGATTATTGTTATTTATTATTAGAATTAATCTATATGTGGATGTTTTTACTACTACTACTATTTAGGTACCTAGTTAAATGATGTCATTTAAGTAATCATTGACACTGTAGTAACTTTTACTTAGTAGAAACACCTTTAATTTTTTTACAAAGTCATGATATGTTTCTTCATTCTTTAAAGTTATAGGCAATTTATTATATATTATTATGGACATTACATAGGGGCTACAAGAATGCATTTTCAATCGAGACTTGGGTAGATTTAATCTATTTTTATGCCTAATTATATTTTAGTAACGTAATACAATAAATTAATGAGGGTATTTAAAGGTAACAAAGGTAATATAATGACATGTAATCTTAAATTCATAAAATTGCTGTGCCCTATGAGGGTTCATGTTGACCTATAATATATTTGTAACACCAAAATATACACATGAATACAATAAACTATTTGAATTTGAGTTTTCTTGCATAGATGTTATATGCGTTCTCATTTCCTTTAATGGTTTTTTACGTGAACTCGTCGCAATCATCAGTGCCGACCTGACGCTGCCGGCCATCGCTAGGGCGATGGTCGACAGCGTCAGGAATTGGGACGCGGTCGCAGCCTTCCGCGAGACAGTGATCTCGCAGAAGGAGGCGGCGGATCGTTTGCGTGAGGAGCGCAGCCTCGATGAGGAGATCCGCCGCCGGCGAATGGGGCGACGCAGGCGCAACTACCTGCGCCTCATGCCGCCCTAGCCGAGGCCGCGGGTGACGTGACCGGGGATTAGTCCGTCACCCGCCGAGAGGTCGACCGCGTGAGGAAAGACCGACGTCCTCCCCGAGGGAGGGACGTCGGTCGATGGGAGGGTACCCCACGTAGGGGGTATTCCGTCGGGCCGACCACTGACGACAAGTAAACCTGCTCCGGTGGTCGGCCCAACGACGAAGGCGAGATGGTTTTCGGGTGGGTTGCGGGAGTTGCGTGCTTAAGCCCCTCTGTCGCCCCGGACGGAGTGGTGCGGAGGCGCGCCGACCGCAGCCCGCCCACAAAAAAAAATATGGCTTTTTACGACATCCACGGGCAAGAAAGGGGGGTGGTGAATTGCAAATTTGTGTTACATTATTGTTTTTTTTTTGTAGAGCCGCCAATTTAAAAGAAAAATAAAATGAACTTATATTACTGCGGAATACTGTGGAATCCTATAGTTAATAATTTTCAAACTCGATCAAATAGTTTTGAGTTTACAAACAATCAAATCCTTCCTGTTTATAATATTCTAACCATCTCAGCTTATATACGTCCCACAGCTGGCCTCAAGGCTCCTCCATAATAGGAGGGAAATCAATCTATCACGCTGGTCACACTTGCTGGTTTATAGGGTTAAATTTCGAGTTTTCCTTGTATTGTACAGATATTAAATGCATATATCCTCTATTCCTTATCTTGCATCTATGCGCGTTATATGCATATTATATTTCTCAGTCATCTTTTACTACACCCACGGGTAAGATAGGGGGTGGGTGAATTGTATTCTTACTCTGTCACCACAGGGAATTAGTCCATAAAATTAGTGTTGATAAAAAAAATAAAACCAAAATTCATACCTCTTCTGGTTGGGTGCCTTCACTCTCCAAATCACTCAGCATAGCATCACAATCACCCATCACGCTATGATTATCCACCTTCGCATCAGCCGGAGAACACTCATCCTTATTGTTATTCAACATTTCTTTACTTTTTATACTATTAGATAGATCCTTAAGAGGTGATAATTCTTTATCACTCTCTTCTGGCTGGTTTTCTTTGTATGGAGAATGTTCAGATTGCTTCTCATTCTCACTTTCTAGATGTGGTGATGATTCCTTATCGAGTTTTTGTGGAGTTGATTGTTTTTCGGGGACTTGATGATTTTCTGTAACATAATTTAATTATTATTTTTTAATTACCTATTCCCTGTATGATTGAGGATATAGGTATGAAAGGAGCGAGTCCAGATATGACGCCTGGGTGTTTTAGCGGGTACGAGAAAGCGTCATGTCAATCTTGTATTGCCGCCCTAGCTGAGACATCGGGTGAACAGACTGGGGATTAGTCCGGTCGTCCGAGGAGAGGCCACCGCGTGAGGGCGACTTTTGCCGCCGAGGCGACGACTTGAGAAAGTACCGTAAAGGTAACCCGTCGGACAGCCCACTAATAACAAGGATGGGTAGTCGCCCTGAAAATAACAGACTAGGTGGAACTACACCATCGCCTGCCTCCAAAAAAAAATTATACATATCTGCTGCCAAAAGATATTGAAGATCTTACCATCTTCACGTAAATGTGGCGAGGTTCTCATATTAGCTGTACTCTCTTCTACCAGCCTCTGCATCCTCTCCAACGCTAGTGCTTGTTGCTTCTCTGTCTGCTCAGCGCGCACCTTACGTTGATGTAATACACGCACCCTGTTTATAATTAATATGTAATTTGTAATCTTTCCAGTCTGTAATGATTCCACTGGTGGACCGATTTTAATAATATTTTACTACCAGATACCCGTCTATATATGGAGTAACTTAGTATATATTACCTGTCAAGAAACCTCTATAAAACTTAGGTTGGTCCGACAATTGAACCTGAGGCCTCATGGACTGCAGTCGCGTATCGAAATATTTTAGAAGATATTGGAAATTTAAAATGTGGGGGCAAAGTGAATAAAACCGAAGCAAAGCAACGGCGGATTGCTAATTAAGATTTTTTTTTTTAAATTGTAGTGTTTTAAAGGCCTTTATCAAGCAGTGATAAATAATAGACCCGGAGAATGAATCAACTTTGTATGACGTTAAGAATAAAATTTTCATCACAATCATTCCTCCGTCAGAAATCCTACTGCTGGACTAGGCCTCCTCCGCAATGGGAGGGAAATTGAACTACCGAGCGAGTATACCGCGCTGGTCAGACCTGTTGGTTGAGGACTTTATTTCAAGTTTTTTACTCTGCCACGCCTATTATGTGCATATTATATCATTTAATCTTCTATTAGAACACCCACACTCAAAATAATGGTAGGACCACACTGTTGACAGCTGTCTGTCTACAGCCGCCGGCTACTCTGTATGGTGTAGTATCAGACTCTCACGAAAATTGACGTCTGAGTAGTAGCAAATTGTTACTGCGCTTCATTCGGTGAGCGAGAGAGCCCCAATTTTCTGAGGGTGTTTGCGTGTGGTCAGTTTTTGCGATGCCTTTAGTATCACCAAAGTTCATCACACCAAAGCGCACATATTCACATTCCCTTCACTTCCTTCACGTTAGACAGCGGCCTGGTAAAAGTCCGTAAGCGATAGCATCACTAACCATCAGATGTACTGTTTGCTCGTTTGCCACTGTTTGCTTGTTTGCCACTGTTTGCTCGTTTGCCACTGTTTGCAATAAAAATAACTTACCGGCAAGATATGGAGTGGCGTATGTATTGTAATCCTAATCCGTCGATAAAACGTTTCACCTGCCTTTAATTTATCATAGTAGTAAATATTGGTTGAAGAATCTCCAAAAATATCGCCTGTAGCACTATCCGGGGGAACTTATACAGTCGTGGGGATTTCAACATTATTGCTCATCATCAGCTCATATACGTCCCACTGTTGGGCTCGAACCTCCTCCACAATAGGAGGCAACTCGACCCTACTATACCACGCTGGTCAGAGGGATTAGTATAGGGTTTAATTTTGAGTTGTCTTTCTATTGCATAGATTTTATATGAACATTATATCCCTTAGTCGTTTTTTATATCGCCTACAGCCAGAGGTAGAGGGTGATAAATTGTGTTCTTACTCCATCAACAAAGGGATAAAATGTTTCACCAGCCCTTAATTTATCATAGTAGTAAAAATTGGGTGAAGAATCTTTAGAAGAATCGGCTGTAGCACTATCCGGGGTAACTTATACAGTTATTGAGGGGATTTCAACATTATTGCTCATTGAAGAGGAATGTTGAAGATACATACTTTCTGATCTTCATGTCCATGAGGTATCGTTCTTTCTTGATCTGGTTGAGGTGTTCCAAAGACGCGTCCAATTGTCTTAACACGGCTTTGTTTTGCAATAGTTCGTCGCATACAAATGCCAGTATACGAGCCTTTGTTGTCGCGTTCAATGCCAGGAAGGGCTTGTCTCGCAGGGCCTCTGTTGATATACAACATAGAAAATTAGTTCCAACATTTAATATACAAATAAATAACATTGAATTGTCTAATTTTAATTTCAAAGTAAGTATTCCGTGTGGTGACGGAATAAGAATACAATTCACCATCCCCTCTCTTACCTATGGGTAAAAGACGACTGAGGAATATGGTACCCATATAACATCTATGCAAGAAAAGGAAAACTCGTCATAAAACCCATCACCAATACGTCTGACCAACGTGGTATAGTGGGCCAATTTCTCTTCTATTCAGGAGGAGGCCAAGCCAACATTTGGACTTAATATGGGCTCAGCCCATAACATAATGTATAAATATATATTTCCGTGTAGTGAAGGACAATTTAGTACACCCTCTCTTCCCCCATGGGTGTTTTAAAAGACAACTAAGGGATTTAATACGAATATAACATTTCTGTAAGTAAAGGAAAATTCCAAAGAAAACCTTATACCGACACAGTCTGATCAAGGTAGTATAATTGGTTAGTTGCCTTTCTACGAGGCAGACTCAAGCCTAGCGGTGTAACGTATATAAGCTGATATGATTCCACCTAATCTTTGAAATGATTAGACCAATTTTGATGAGATTTTTACTGGTGATATAAAATGTAGTTTAAGTTACTTATTTTCAGAAAAGGAATCAAAGTTTCCACACTTGCTGCTGGCGGACCAGGTCAGCGTGGATGTTCTCCTCCCTGACCTGTTCTGTCGCTCATTCACTTTTTTTTTCAAAAAGACAGCGTCCTACACTAAGGAAATAATATTTGCGGGGGACTTTACAAACATATAATTAACGGACACAAATTACATCCAGACTCAGAACAACAATTTGTGGATCGCAGTGTCATCCTGCGTGAGATTCGAACCCGCGACACGGGCACTGTGGGTCGGTATCTTAACCACTACGCTACCTGTGCAATCATTCTTTATAATATAGTACATACCAGACAGTTTATAGGTAGCGTTGTTATGTAAATGTTCATAGTAGGCACCATTCTTAGTGTTAGTGCATGTTATCTGCATTTCTGCTTCGCTCTGATGATGGTCTGCCACCCGCCGTTCTCTTTCTCTTTCTGCTGTTAGTCCTATATGCATAATAAGAAAATATTATAGTTGCTTCTTTATGGCAAACAACCTCCAATGTATAAACTGACAGGTTAAGAAAAGAATTTCATTTTTCAGGATTTGTGATCTCATGAGAGTGATAAAAGTCGACTAAGAATCGCGAGGAGAATGACTGATAGCACGCTACCTGGAAACATAGTATAATAAAAACTGCGATCACCAATCCGCTTGCCAAGCATGGTAATTATTACATTATTTCCCTTAGAGAATTTTAACAGTCGAGTAGATGGACCATGGGATAGTCCGTCACCTGCAAAGAGGCTGACCGCGTGAAGGCGAAGCATTGGGTGGCTTCGGGGACGGTACCCAGCCAGGCTGGGCATAGACAGCAAGGAATTCGATACCAGTCTGGCAAAGGGAACGCGCCCCGCTCTTTCGTCATTTCGGACGGAGTGGACAGCGTGTGTACTGACCATATCCACAGCTCTTATACGTCCCACTATTGGCTCGAGCCTCTTCTACAATAGGAGGGAAATTGACCTACTATATCACGCTGGTCAGACGTGTTGGTATAGGGTTTCATTAGTTTTTCTTCTCTTGCATAGATGTGAAATACATATTATATCCCTTAGTCGTCTTTTACGACATACATGAGCAAGATGGAAGTGAAATGTATTCTTACTCCGTCACCACACGGACAGGCTATAACCCACCCAAAAAAGTGTAAGGTAATGACAGTATTCCCCTCCCACTGGGTAATATCGTTGTCTAAAACGAAAATAGTTAAATACATACCAGTAAGAGACTTTATTTCACCAGTAGCATTCGCGTACAAGTATATCCTAAGCACTTCACTGAGGTTGTATGCCGTGATGTCTTCCATCCTTATGGCGTGGCCAAGGAGCGTCGTGTGTCGTCCCGGATGAGGTATACCTGGGTCCTCTGTAAAGGAGACAAATAAATACAGTAAAAGGTAAAACGCGAGAATTTTAAAATGGAATCATGATCATTTAGGCTCATATATGTGTATCACGAAGAAGATCATCATTATCATTTAGCTTATTGTTGTGCAATAGTGGTTGTAGGCCTCCCTCATGCACAGATTACGGTACTGCGCCGCCTGCATCCAACGACGCCCAGCAACCTTCACCAGGTCGTCAGTCCACCTAGTAGGGGGCATCCTAGATTGCGTCGTCTGATACGTGGTTGCCACTCGAGAACCTTACAGTATTACCCGATACAAGATTTTGGTATGAGTTGTGTCGCAGTTATAATTTCTTTTTCTAGAAAATTTGCTGTTCAATCTGGCAATATGCCACTCGGTTTTACGGTGAAGTAAGGGGCGACTGTAGACTGTATCTTCTCTTCAGGGAAACAAAAAAATCTTACCTATAGCCGTAACCAAAAGTTGAGCTAAGACTTGCAGTAACTCCTCTTCAGCTTCCACACTGCAATCCGGTAGGAGGGCCATTTGGAATGTATTCAGGGTCGGAATAGCATCCATATCTATTGTATAAATCAAAATAAAAGCTTTATTAACCGTGATATTATAACCGACCCCTAGTTTGAGTGTTGTGATTTCGATTCCCACACAGGACTGTATTTTGAGTGATCCACAACTGATTAGTACAAGAGTATTGTATGATTCGTGTTCGTTGTGTTTGTGAAGTCCTTAATGCGGATAAACGTCTTTTTAAAAAGTAAAAATAAATATACAAGAGTTTAAAATATGTAACAGAATATTTTAAACATAATCCCCAAATGGATGTACTAATTTTGATATGTTTTTATTCCTGTTAGTGGCAAACTAGCAAACAGCACACCTGATGTTAAATGATACTGCTGTTCATAGACCTTTAGTAAGTCGCTGCTTACCGTGAAGAAAGTGAAGGGAGTGTGAATGCGTGCAATGAGGTGCGGTGATACTAAAGGAATCACCAAAGCCCACCACACACAAATACCCTAAGAAAATTGCTCTGCCGGCTGTCTCGCTCACCGAACGAAGTGCAGTAACAAATTGTTACTGCTCAGATGCCGTTTATCCGAGATCGTCTGCCGTTATCGTGAGTGTGGTACTACCCCAGATGGACTGACCCAAATCTGTAGACAGAAGACTGTCGACAGTGTGGTCCTACCGCATTTTTTTTTTATTTGAAATGTAATTTGCTGCTTTGATGTACTTTAAGTTGTGGTTGCTTTCGAGTTTACACACATCCATTATTGCAACTCCTGTAAAACTGTATCCACAATAATGATAGGGGTTCGATTACCATACGGGACATTACTTCGTGCGATCCACAAATTCTAGTAGTGTGGTTCCCCATAATTACTTTTTTTAACCGACTTCAAAATAGAAGGTTCTCGATTAGACTGTATTTTTTTTATGTTTGTTGTCTCAGAATATTCAAGTAGGTGAACTAATTTTGATTACTTTTTTTTTAAATAATTATTTCTTAATTGCATCCATAGGATGTATGAATACTTACCAAATCCGAGTGTTTGTCCAAAGTTATGTATGAATTCATAAACTTGTAACAAGTCAGCCATCGCCTGTCCCGGCAGCTTCAAGCCAGGTATTCGATTTAGAGTTGGCAATGGTTTCTGGTCTGAAAGCGATGAATCTTCTTGTGGCCGCCTGATAATAATAATCCTCGATTATTATTTTATAATAAAAAAATCAAGCGGTTACGAAAGAATCTATACAAACACGTTTGACCAGCGCAGTAGGTCAATTGCGGAGGAGGTCCAAGCCCAACAGTGGGAGTTATGTGGTATGAGATAATGAATCGCTAAGTGCAAGCAGGTCACCTTCCATCACCGTCATCCTAGATCATATAAAACCCAATACCAGGTTCGAGTTTCGTCCAGAAAGGAATTTGACCTACAATACGCTGAAGCATGTTTGTCACACGGATTGGTATGGTTTTATTTTGAGTTTTCCTTCACTTGTATCGATGTAATATGCATATTTACCACCATAATCGTCTTTTACGAATCCCAAGGCGAATAATGATGAAGTCTATGATACTACCACACAGAAAAAAAACCTCTGCAATAGTAAAATATTCTTCATTTCCAGCCATTTATATGCCACTGTCTCCCTATGGTGACGAAGTAAGTATACAATTTACCACTCCCTATCTTTCCCGTGGATGTCGTAAAAGACGACTATGGGATATAATATGCACATAACATCTGTGCAAGAGAAAGAAAACTCGAAATTAAACGCTAAATGTCTGACCAGCATGGTATAGTGGGTTAAATGCCCTCCCATTGTGGAGGGGGTCCGAGCCCAACAGTGGGACGTATGTGGGCTGCGATAATGATGGTGATGTGGCACTGCTGAGCAAATCTTCTTCCATAATAGTAAGGACATCGTACTGGTCAAATAGGATTGCTTTCGTTTGTAAGTTTTTCTTGTAATAAAATTATCTATGTACGTCTCATAGTTAATCGTCGTAGTCTCTAAAATATCGAGGGAAAGGATACGTGTGTATGTGCACTGAACTTCTAAACGGCTGGGCCGATTATGATGAAATTCTTTATTTGTTCAGATGAATTCAGGAATGATATAATTTAATATTTGGACAGGTAGATGGCCCTGTCATCAATTTCAAGGCTACTTTATTACATAGAGGAGGTACACCTCGGGGTATTCCGTCAGGACGACCATGGAGGACAAGGAACTTGATACCGGTGGTCGGCCCAACGACGAAGGCGACGAGCTACGGTGGGTTATGGGGCCACGGCCCACCCGCCCCGGCGGTGCCGGGCGACGGGTGCGCTAACCATAGCCCAATCAAGAAAGAAATTACATTTCAACATTTAACAGAATAGATGTATCCGTTTACCTTAATTCAGCGAGCAATTCCATCTCCTTTCTCCTCTGCTGCAACTTCTTCTCTTTAACGAGCAGTCTATCTAATAAGTTCTGGTGCTTTCTCCTTTCCCTCTCCTCCCATCTCCGTCGAGAGTCGAGCTGGCGTATAAAGGTAGTGTGTTGGCGTCTTCTTTCACGCTCCTAAGTAGAAAAAAAAAAAATAGTTTAAGATATATAAAACATCAAACGGGTTATCGACGCTCACTGTCATGGCCTCCATGAGATAGGGGTATAAAGCAATTATCGCGAAAGTAAAGTATAGGAGGGATACTTGTATACCTACATATATCTTACCGTGGCAATGTTTAAAAAAATAATAACAGAAAAATCTATACAGATATATAAAATTGTAGTGTCTGTTTGTAATGTCAAAATAATGGGCTTCTTTCATGCGGATACGGTTATTTGCACGATACCTGTCTAAAAGCCGGTTTAAAAAATTTTTGTCTGTTTGTTTTGAGTAATCTTCAAAACGGCTCGACGGATTTTGATAATATTTTAATACCAGGTAGCTGTCTATATAAGGAGTAACTTAGAATATATTTTATACCGGTTCCATGGCAACTACGCGGGTAAGGCGACTGAAACTGTAGCGAATAGAGGTTGCTAGTAACAAATAAAAATTGTCTTCAAAACTATGTAGTCGATAAAATACGCATTATTAAGTATGTTGAAAGCTACTAGGTCATATCCTGATCATATTTATTTGAGATTAACTCTAAAAAATTATCTATCAAAAAAAAGAATAACGAAATGATCGCATAGCATACGTTTATGCTTATAGCTTCTTTATGTATCTGTTAATTCCTTCTTCTTGTATAATGGCAATAAGTTACAATAATATGAGCTATTGGTGCCAGTGTCGAGTTATAATATTGATTATTCACTCTTTCTTTATATTTTAATCATGATTTGGTGTTGACAACCAAATTAGTTTCCTCTAGGAATTTTGGCAGAATGTGAAAATGCACGCCATTCGTTACTATATCATATTCACTACATTTCAGCATTTTATCTGCATTATATTACATAAAATATCAGCAAAATGATTAAATGTCACACTGTAAAACACTAAAATAATGAATAAATTTTGAAAGCGTTACGCGACATTTCAACATTTCTGTCAAAAGTTTCCTGTTAATTCCTCTTCAAATTATTCCTATTGGAGTTCTTTTGATTTCTGACGTTTACGTGAGTATTACACATTATAAATAAAACTATTTTTACGGATTTTATCGCGTTTGTATTTCATTTTTGATTGCCCGACATTTCGAACACTTTTCAGCATTCGCGGTCACGGGCGGACTAATTCGAAACGTAGGGATAGATAGATAGATCAAAAATCAAATATGAACGCGATAAAATTCGTAATAATATTTTCATTAACAATTAGATCTTTTGTTTAGAAGTTTTATTATATGTAAAAATCAGAAAAATCTACAAACACCATTATTCTGAATTTATTAGTTAAACTATCTACAATTTAAAGAGAAATGCAATTCGGAAGAAGAGTTAGTTTTCATATAGAACCATACCATTTTTTCACATTTTAAATTTTACAGATAACTTGGAGAGTTCATTTTTTACATGCCCTTCGTTTGTCCGTGTTGTGACGGAGTAAGAATACAATTCACCACCCTCTCTCTTGCCCATGGCTGCCGTAAAAGACGGTTAAGCTAGTGCATATAACAATTATGCACAAGAAGACAAACTAAAATAAAGCCCTATACCAACCGGCCTGACCAGCGTGGTATAGATCAGTTTCCCTCCCAATTTGGAGGATGCTCGAGCCCAATAGTGGGACGTATATGAGCTGTGATGATAATGGCATGGCCTCCCAAATGTCCTATCCAAAGGTATATAGGATTTAATTTCGTTAGCTATGTATGTCATCTCTTACGACGCCTATAGACAGAGAAAGGAACCAATCATCATCACAGCTCATATACATCCCACTGTCGGGTTCGCGCCTCCTCAATAATAGGAAGGAAGTTGACCTTACTATACCATGCTGGTCAGACGTCTTGGTATAGGGGTTTTATTTTAAATTTTTCTTCTCTTGCATAGATGTCATATGCATCTTATGTCTTATACTCGTATTTACGACATCCACGAGCAAGATAGAGAGTGGTGAATTGTATTCTTATTCCGTCACCACAAGTAACCCATCACCAGACCATATATTTTAGTTAGTATGTCACTGTTAATATATTTATTTACCTCGGTTATATATTTTTGCTGCGGTCCGCAATATCCGTGTGTATTGTAAGAGAAATAAAAAAAATCGTTATACACAAACACATAATATAGGTAAATTTAAATAACGTCGCAATATGATTGTTGGATTGCTAAAATTTTCTTATGTTCGAATATAGGTACGATGCACATTTCTTTGTTCGTTCAGCGTAATAGAAGTGATAATTAGTCAGATATATATATACAGAGTGTATATATATATATATATATATATATATATATATACAGGATGTATCAGGTTATGGGACAACTCGTCGAGTATGTTGTAGGTTAACGGTCATAGATCATAATTAGAATGTACATTACACAAAAAACAATATAACATAAAAGTTATAGTGATTTCAAAAAAAATGTGTCTAAGAGTCTATGCCTTAAATGTTACGTATTATGTAGGCATGTACAGACAGAATACATGTAGGCATGTAAAGCTTCGACAGTATAATTTCATTCATTTATACTTAGAATTGAGCAAACACTTCAATGACATGTAGGTACAACGGCAAGCGGTCAACGCTCATAGGCCGATCAGCTGTTTTAAAGCGAAGTTTGTTTCGCTTATGTGAACGTAATCATTGATTTCTTCAATTTCTAATGAATATTTAACAAAGTATGAATATGTTGCGTATTAAGTATCATTGACTTTATATATTTTAATCAGATTTACACGAAAAAGCGATGACAAAATTGAAAACTTTACATGTCTCTAATTTCTAAACGAATCAATATTTTTCGTTCAAATTTTTTTATGGGTTCCTACCAGCATTGCCTAGCCCCCTTTTGACAAGTTGCCCCATAACCTGATACACCCTGTATATATACACCGTGGAATCTAATTGGCAGTTTTCCTAAAACGTATGTACTCAGTTAATCATTCTTAATATCCCCACATAACTGAAAACATAATACGTTTAGAAAAAAAGTCTTATAATTAGACATTCTTAAGTTTGTCTGACATGCAACGGTATTGTTACCAACATGCCTACGACATAGCATTCTGCATTCGTATTAAATCGCAATAATAGGTAAAATAAAATAATTTTAGGCATAACACCTCGGAGCTCGGTGTCGCACCTCACCTGCTGGCGTCCCGCACCCCTTTCTTTTTTTGTCGACCTTGGTCTATGTTTTAATAGGTCAGTTAGCATGCTACCGTACCTACGGTCAATACCCTTAACCACATGTTACAGTTATGCAAAAATAATATTTTAAGAAAACGTCCGGAATTGCAAAGGACAAGAATTTATGTTTTTATTTTATTGTATAAATGCTATAGTATGGTTCTATATCATTAACTGAGAACATACGTTTCGGGCAAACAGCCAATTAGATTCCACGATATGTAGCCTTTATACAAACGATATTTTTACTTCAAATTTTTTTCATGGGTTCCTGCCACCATTGCCTAACTCCTGTTTGACCAGTAGCCCTATAACCTGATACATCCTGTATAACGACTAGGATGATAAGATATTGTAGTAAAGTAACCACTTAATCAAATAATGCTTGGAATGTGAACGGCTGGAAGTCATTTTCTGATCTGAGGCCTGTTATTCGGTCTTCTTTTTAAATTAGATTTTAGGAATTGATCAAATATAACAATATAAAGATCATGTGCAGTTTCGAACCTTATTTAAAGAAAATTTGCAATTAATCTAATTTCTTGCGACAATATTTAATAAGTATTAATCACATAGACACACACACGCATAAAAAAAAACAAAATAACATATAAATTGTATTTTTGTATTATCTCATCATCATATCAGCTCATATACGTCCCACTTTTGGGCTCAGGCCTCCTTCTTTATGGAAGGGAAATCGACCTACCATACCACGCTGGTCAGACGTATTGGTATAGAGTTCTGTTTCGAGCCTTCCTTCCCTTGCATAGATCTGAAATGCATCCTGTATCCCTTAGTCGTCTCTTACGATACACAGAGGCATGAAATGGGGAATTGTATTCTTATTCCGTCACCACACGGATAATAGTATTTTTCATCTCATATACGTCCCACTATTGGGCTAAGGCCTCTTCTATTATGGAAGGGAAATTGACCTGATAGGGGGAGGGGGTGAATTGTATTTTATCTCCGTCATCACATTGAATTAGTAATTATCATCCATCAGCCCATAAACGCCCATTGTTGGGTATAGGCCTTCCTATGAGAATGCCACAGACCTATGCCACTTGCATACAACTGTTCCTTGCGACTTTTAAGATGTAGTCAGTCCACCTAGTAGGGGGAACATTTAGAACATTATAGTTCGCCGTGTGAAGTAAGAATACAATTCACCACATCTTGCCCATGGATATCGTAAAAGACGACTAAGGGATGTGAAGATAACCTCTATGTAAGTGAAGGCAAATTCGAAATAAAACCCTATGCCAACACATCTCACCAGCGTGGTATAGTAGGTCAATTTCCCTCACATTATGGAGGGGCCACTAACCCAACAGTGGGACTTATATGGACTAAGATGATGATGATTATAAAAAAAAAAAAATACAATTAAAAATTAAACCCAACTGACCTGCTCTTTCAGAAGTATCGCCTGTTGTCTTTTTATTTCTCTTTCCTGTAACAAATTTTGTATTTATGAACGATAGTCTATACTAATCCTTACTAATATTATAAATGCGAAAGTAATGTTTGTTTGTTTGTTACGCTTTCACGCTTAAACCACTAAATCGATTTCAAAAATTCTTTCACCAATGGAAAGCTATAATATCAGGGAGTAACATAGGCTAAATTTCATCTTGGTATTCCCACGGGAACAGGAAGTACGCATGGTAAGGCGACTGAAAGCGAAGCGTAAGCGGGTTGCTAGTTATATACTTACTTATAATATTTTTAAAGCGCAATAATTTCGTTTGACTGGACGCGATAATCTCAGGAATTACTCCTTCGAATTGAAGAAAAAGCTGTTTTTGCAGCGTCTCTATAAATTTATAATAATCTTATTTAACATTGTAAATAACACTACGGCTTTTATCGCGTTTGTATTTGGTTTAATATTGCCCGACGTTTCGAACACTTTACAGCGGTGTTACTGTTTACTGTACAGTGATTACAGGCGGACTAAGATTTCTGACGTCCAACAAGTCATCGTTATTACAGATATTTATAATTATCTACCCGCTACAGAAATTAGTTATTAAATTTTGACCCACATTTTGGTACATATTTATTGCCAGTATAAGAAGAAAATGATTCTATATGAAAAAATTATATTGTTTATGATTAGTAATTATTAAAATAAAATTTGTAGTAATTATTATGACAATTTATTAATTTAAACCTAACAAATCTAATGTACTACCACCGGGCCGGTGCGCGATTTGAGAAAGATCCAGCAAAAAAAAAATCAGGAGAAATTTAATCTAAATTATTATTAATTTTTAAAAGGCGGCTAACTTTATCTATATTAAACAACCATTCATTTAAGCTTATTATATAGTTTTTTTTTTTTAAATAATCATGCAAGCTTAATGTCTGGCATATTAAGAAACAAACCTGTTGCCTCTTAGCCTGCTCCTCAATTTTCTGCTTCTCCAACTCCTCCTGTTTTCTCCTTTTAGCCTTCACATACGTATAACATCGAAAGCGGTACAGCAAAAATTATAATATAACAGCGCAACATGAAACAAAAAAATAAAAAGAAAACCAAAATAATTTTATGATAATATTATCTATATTTAACTGCAGTTATAAATTATATATAATGAACCGCAGTTTTAAACTATCTATAATTAACTGCAGAATTAAGTGATCTATATTTAACTGCAGTTTTAAATTATCTATATTTAATTGCAGTTTTAAATTATATATAATGAACTGCAGTTTTAGATAATCTATATTTAACTGCTGTTTTAAGTTATGAATATATAATAATGTTTTTAAAATTATTATATATTCATTTAAAATTAATAAACTTTATTTATTCATGACCTTAGAGTTTGAAATACTTTAAATCGCTTAAAAACATTACCCGTAACAGATGTTTATTCTAGATGGGAGTTTAAGTTAAAACAAAATAAACAAATTGCATTAATATTCCCCAAACTATAATAAAAATATAATAAAAAAGAAACGGAAGCGTTTAAGCGTGCATAAATAAGACAGGTGTTAAAAAAATCTACAAATTATGAATAATTTTATTGTCTTATTAAAACTTACGGACGGAGCCCATTTTACTATTTATCGACACTAGTGAGCATAAATGACTTGCTTTCCACAAGTAAGTCATGTCGTAAAAGACCACTAAGGGATATAATATGCGTATGGCATCTATGCAAGAGATGAAAAACTCGAAAGGGAACCCTATATTAACACGTCTTAGTGACCATATGTACGTATAATCGTGTTACCCAATGCCAAAATTTACTTTGTGTAGGAAATTCAGTACAGCAGTGAGACTTTTATGAACGAAGATATAAAAAATTTGTAATCAGACATATCCGAAATTGTATATGTAGGGATATGCATAGGTTTTAAGAAAGGGTCCATGTTTTGCATTCGCAATTTATGCAAGCCGCCTAGGTGCGTAGTATATTTGATAACCGAACTTATTATTATTCATTTCTAAAAGTTGACATTGAAATCCCTAAATATATCATCATCTCAGCCCATATACGTCCCACTGTTGGGCTCGGGCCTCCTCCATAATGGAAGGGTAATTGACCTACTATACCACGCTGGTCAGACGTGTTGGTATAGGGTTTTATTTCTAGTTTTCCTTCTCTCGCATAGATGTTATATGCGTTTTATATCCCTTAGTCGTCTCGTACGATCACCCACGGGTAAGATGGGACCCACGGGTGGTGAATTGTATTCTTACTCCGTCACCACACGGACTATTTAATATATTTAAAAAACAAAAGGTTTTATAAATTTATTGGTTTGGTGAATTTTGTTTCAATTATCATATCATATATTGACGCTAGTAACTACAATTGGTATTGGCATACGTAGAGAAGCTTTTTATAAGCTGATATGGATGTGCATGGTATCAAAAACCAGGCAATTACAAAGTCGGAGCTTTGATCTGTCTCAGAAAAGCAAAAATATTATAAAATTAAACAATTTCTAAAGCTTTTATCGAGTTTTAATTAGTTTTTCTGTCCGAATGTGCGTTATGATCGCGGAAATATTGCTGGGAAGCATTTGTATCGAACAGTAAAACTAATTAAGAAATAAAATATCATATTTATTTTTATATTTTATGTAAACTTTTTAAATAACCATATCCCTGAATACATAATAGTTATTATAGATTCATTCATATCAATATCCCACAAGAGTCCCGTACATTCTGAAAGTATCTGAACAAGCTGTTAGGTTTGTTGCCGAAGCATATGGTGCTGTTAGTGATAAACGATTTTCTCAGAAAATTAGTATTTTTTAGTTATCGTTGATAAACGTACCAATGATATATCCTTACTGCCAAGAGGGTGTACAGATATCGACAAAGCGCCATCTTTGCCTATATTAAAAGTTCCTTTATTGATTTTTTTTGTTATTATATCAGTTAAGATATCATCGTCTTCACTTAAATCGATTACTTCTTTGTGAACATTTTTATTATTGTCTTTAGGCATTAACATTAAATTTTGGGACATAAATTGATTTTTTGCGTCCAAATATTTTTGCTCTAAAGACTTTGGATCTTCAGATTTTTTGTCCGCCGGCAATTTCGACCAATCGCAGCCGTTTATAAATTCAGATATTCTAGAATATGAATCTATTAGTTTGTCTAGATTATTTTCTTTTTCGGGCGCTTTGATACGTTTCTCAACGGTTTTTATTGAGAAATCGTATTGTTTGTCTCTCTGCCTTTGTTTTGGAAGATCGAAAGCTGCTTTTTCAGCGAAGTCTTTCATTTTATCTAATGCATTGTATTCCTCTATTTCCTCTTTCCAACCTGTTTGGTCGAATTTTATTGTTTTAATAGGTGAGTTTTGGCTGTCTTTAGGGCCGGCAACTGGTATTAATGAGAGACTTATAGGAGGCATAGTGCGGTCCTTGTTGCTCTTAGTGGCTGGTCCCATCACTATCTCGGGTGTTTTCCACTCGTCGATCCCACTTTTGGGCATCACGGGCAACGGCTCGATGGTCAACTGCGTACGGTTCTTGTTGATATGCTGTTCGAATTTTTGCCATTATTTTTTTTTTACTTTTTTTTTCGCTCTTTCTCATCTTTATTATCAATTTGTTTTTGACAACATTGTCAAGGTCCCTTTGGCGGTTCTTGGTGTTTTAATAATATAACCCAATAGATAAGATTTTTATATAAATATATAAAAGAAGTATATAATATACCAGATCTAATACTAAACACACAGCTCAGCTACCAACTAACAAGCTAAGAATTCCAATGCTTTCTACTTTACCTAATAAAAAAGCAAAAAGTAACCAATTTTTCAATTTGTCAACCCCAAAGGCCCTTTTTGCTTTTGAATATAGAAGTCTACATATACGAATGGTGAGCACAATGTTGCCAAGCATCAAATTGATAATAAAAAAAATAAAAACAAACACAAGCACATGGTTTTAACAACAGAAATACAAAAACTGATGACAAATGTTCTCATATAATGTAAATTATCCAAAATTTTATTACCAAAATATACCATTTCCTACTAAAAAGTAGATATTAAGTATTAAGTCTATATAAATAGGTACATGACTAAATTGAATCCCTAAATTGTCTGTTTAGTCTAATTAATATTCTAAATTAAAATCTGAAGTATTTATTTACAAGAAAAAAATCACAGCCAAATCAAAATATTTTACTTCGAATACTTCGTAAAATGGGAACTAATTAAAATTATTACTTCCACTTTATTATAATCCTTAATATCATAAATGCGAAAGTAAGTAAGTTTGTTTGTTTGTTACGCTTCCACGCTTAAATCACTGAACCGACTTCAAAAATTCTTTCACCAATGGAAAGCTATAATATCAGGGAGTAACATAGGCTATATTTTATCCCGGTATTCCCACGGGAACTACACGGGTAAGTCGTCTGAAACCAAGGCGAAGCGAGGGCTAGTAATTAATGCTAGTAATTATAAATAAAGTCGATAATTGTACGTGATGACGTCATGAGAAAACATCATCATCTTGCTCTTATCCCAATTACTTGGGGTCGACGCAATATGTCATCTGTTTTGACATATTGCAAAATGTTTCGGCAATGACTTTTATGACCGGCCGCCTGCCTGACGTCAACCCTCCTTGGGAATGTAATCGTTGACCCAAATGGTACCAGATGGAGTTGGTCCGGGTCAATCTAGGGCTCTTAGTCGTCTTTTACGACACCCACGAGCAAAGCAAGGGTTGGTAGTATTCGAAGCCGCTACCACACAGCAACGTCATGAGAAAACATCGATGAAAATAGCATGCTAAAAGTATCACTGAATACTATTTTGTATAATACAAAGAAAGAGTTAATTGAAAATTACAATTATTTTCGATAAATTAACGTTTATTTGCACTCGTTAATTCAAATATTTTTTTTTTTACTTAAATTAGAGATTAACGCGTCACAAGCCAAACGCTTAGGCCGTACGCGCCTCCCTATCCATTATTACGCATTCTCGCTTGCACGCTCGGCTCAGACGGAACGTGACAACGAGTTATGCTATTTCGTGCGTTGGCTGCACGTATAAAATTATAAGAAGTTATCACATCAAAAATAATGTACAATATTTGCGTTTACGAATTGTAACTAGCTTTTGAGTTATAGTCCAAATTTCAAGTATGTAATAATTTCTAATGTTTACGAGTATTACACATTGTAAATAAAACTACTTTACGGATTTTGTCGCGTTTGTATTTGATTTATGATTGTCCGACGTTACGAACACTTTACAGCATTCATTGTCACGGGCGGACTAAGATGTCTGACGTCCAAACAAGTCAACGTTATTACAGATATTTAAGTATCTAGCTCATTTATTTGAAAATCAAGTACAAAATTCCACCCGGACAAAAATCTTATATATATATCAAAAAATCATTATATGAGAACATAATATACATATATCCCACATTCAAGAAAAATAAAGTTGCACTTCTCTTGATAGAGTTACCTCTAGAAGTAATTGACTCCTCGCTTCCTTTTCGCGTTTCGCTAATTCTGCCTTCTCAGAACGTTCTAGGCGGGCCTGTAGAGAAACCAGAATGGAGAGTTACTCTAAAAAGTATTCGTAACAGGCTTTTACGCCTGTTTCATACATAATAGTGACGAATATCGAGTGATTATGACTGAAAAATATTCGTGCTGTGAGCGAATAAGAATACAATTCACCACCTCCTATATTTATATATGAAAAATATTTTTATTTCTATGTTTGTTTGCTTGCTTTAAATGCTTAATGCTCTGTAGAATTATCCTTATTTGATTAACTAGCAATCTGCCCTCGCTTCGCTTCGGTTTCAGTCTTTCCTGCGTAGTTCCCGTACCCGTGGGAATACCGGGATAAAATATAGCCTAGTTTACTCCCTGATATTATAGCTTTCCATTGGTGAAAGATTTTTTTAAATCGGTACAGTTGTTTTGAAAATTACCCGGAACAAACAGACAGACAGACAAAAAAAATATAAAGTGTATTTTAGGCATATAGTATAGTGCAAATAACCGTGTGAACATGAAAAAAGCCTATTATTTTGACATTACAAACAGACACTCCAATTTTATTTATTGGTATAGATATAGATAACAACGATGGTAATTAATCAAATAATATCCTTATTTGATCCTTCCGAGAATAAAAATTTTATATTTAATATCAATCCTTGTGCTGTGTGGTAGCGGCTTCGAATACTACCAACCCTTGCTTTGCTCGTGGGTGTCGTAAAATACGATTAAGAGCCCTAGATTGACCCGGACCAACTCCATCTGGTACCATTTGGGTCAACGACTACATTCCCAAGGAGGGTTGACGTCAGGCTGGCGGCCGGTCATAAAAGTCATTGCCGATACTTTTTGCAATATGTCAAAACAAATGACATATTGCGTCTACCCCAAGTAATTGGGATAAGAGCAAGATGATGATGATGATGATCAATCCTTTCATATTTTTTTTTGTCATGATGTCCCACTGTTGGGCTCGGATCTCCTTTACTATGGATTGGAAATTGACCTACTATGGTCACGCAGATTGGTATAGGGTTTCGTTTCGGATTATTCTTTCTCTTGTATAGATATTAAGAACACATACTATCCTTAGTCGTCTTTTATGATACCCATGGACAAGAAAAAGGTGGTTATTTTTTTTTTGGGGTGGGTTGCGGTCGGCGCGCTCCTCGCACCACTCCGCCCGGGGCGACAGAGGGACGTAAGCACGCAAAACGATGCACGTCGCCGATGAGGCGCAAGAAAAAGGTGGTGAATTGTATTCTTACTCCATCATCCATACAGTCACCCCTAAAAAATTATAAGTTATTGTTGAAATATATATATAAAATCGATACTAACATAATGTGTTACCTGGTCTCTTGACTTAGCACTAGCGTCCCTACGGGCGTCTCTAGCCGCCTGTTGCAATCTAGCTAACTCCATACGTCGGTCTAACGGTGGTGGGGTTGGTCGACCACCTGCTGATAACGCTCGTGCTTCTTCCAACCTGCAGTAATCATAAATATAATATCATAATAACACCACAAAGGCAGGATAATTTCTTAATTGCTATAATTGACTGCACAGATAGTGTCTCGGTTTCGATTCTCACGCAGGACAAATTGTGGTTATGAGTCTGGGTGTAATTTGTGTTCGCTAATTGTTTGTACAATCCACCTCAATACAAGGAATATATCCACGATGCGGGATGAAGTTTTTTTAAATAAATAAATATTAGTAGGTTTGGACGTAAGAAGCGTGGGAGACCCAAAAAGAGATGGATGGATTGTGTGAATGAAGATATACGTGTAGGAATGAATTTTCTTGAATGCATGACGATGAATATAATATGATGTTTCTGAACGCAACTGAGTGAAAGGGATGGTGTGAGTGAAGAGTGCAGAAGACGAATGGACGACGATCGAACGACGCAAAAGACGCTCTCTAGTATTTTAAGTTTTACAAAATTATATTAAACGAAGAAGTCACGTACGCATTGCAAAATTGTTTTCTTTCTGGAAACCCAATCCCACATACGTATGAAGGAATGTGTGTGCTGATATGACAGTTGACAGGAGGCTATGGGAGGTAAGAACATGTTGTGCCGACTCTACTTAGCGTGGGATGAGGCATAAGAATAAGATTAATAGGAAGGTTGGTAACCGATGTTAGTGTTATGAGTATCTCCGGAAAGTGCTGCTGTCCACTCCTTTGGCGCTACCTTATTCAGCTTTCAGGACTCACACGGTAAGATAAGGTGGTTATCCAACAATGGATGGGCATGGAAGGATGAATATGATGACATCAGCATTGTCAGCTTGGCTCATACGCGTCCGACTTCTAAGCTCGAAACTTCTCCACTAAAGGAGAGAAATTGATCTACTACACCATGATGGTCAGACGGGATGTGAAAAAATAATCGATTTTTATAATAATTGATTATTACAAACAAATAATCGATTAATAATCGATTATTACAAACAAATAATCGATTAATAATCGATTATTACAAAAAAAAATCGATTAATAATCGATTTTTAAAATCGATTATCAAAATAATAAAAACCGATTATTAATCGATTTTTTATTATTCGAAATTCGCTCGAAAAACGCTCGAGGCCTGCGCCGCTTGGGCTGAGCAGCGCCGTGAACTCGTCGCAATCATCGGTGCCGACCTGGCGCTGTCGACTATCGCCAGGGCGATGGTCGGCAGCGTCAGGAATTGGGATACAGTCGCAGCCTTCTGCGAGACGGTGATCTCGCAGGAGGCGGCGGATCGCCTGCGCGAGGAGCGCAGCCTCGATGAGGCGATCCGCCGCCGGCGACTGGGGCGGCGTAGGCGCGAGTATTTGCGCCTCATGCAACGCTAGTCGATTATTCTATAATCGATTTATTTTAAAGAACAAAAAATCGATTATTTTGCCTTCAAGTCACATCCCTAGGTCAGACGGGTTGGTTTCGGGTTTTATTTCGAGGCTTGTTTCTCTCGCCTTATATGCTTTTATAGTCGCCTTTTACTTTTATCCCTATGTCGTCTTCTAGGACACCCACAGGCAAGAAAGAGGGTGGTAAATTGTATTCCTACTCTGTCACCACACAGGGAATGATTACATACCTTTTATTAATTTCATTCTCGTTGTAAATAAGCGGTTCGCCGATATCAGGCGCTGGTTGCACGTACTCGCCTAGTACTGTCCGAGCACTGAACGTGAAATTATCCGTAGATAGTGGCGGTGATGGGTTTGATTCCAGGAACTATAAAAAAAATGTTTTGTTAACAATATATAATTATTATTATTGCCTTTTTAATAGAGACTAAGCTACCTACACATTCCTATCGTTCTAACTCCTGTAAAACAGGAATCCACCAATGCTCTCCATATATAAAACCATGATTTGATCCTTAGAAAGTCCTATGAAACGAATTTAATTGTCTTGAGACCCACAAAAACCTTAATTAGATAACAAAAACAGATGTTGGTGATATCCCCCTCCCTTCTATGCAAAGCGGCTAATAAGCCAATAAGATATACTTACAGCTGCGATAACCATTTTATTGCCTTTGGCAAACGTGTAATTAGCCCACAGAATGGTTGATTTTCAATCTCTTCCAATTCCTTCTTTTCAAATTAAATTTGTTGCGGTTCCCAAAATAATGAAAATCATTGCCCGTGACTGCCTGAGGGTCACACCTCGGTGTAATCTATGCAGACCATTGTGGATCCTGGCTTACAGGTGTTGCAATGGTGGGAATGTGTGGTGAGAATAGCCTATTCGATGGCGAATGGTGATATGCTTACTGAGTTTAACAATATCAGAACTACAACCAAAACTTTCTTTTATAATGTAATGTAAGTATTAACTTACATTTTGTAACTCTTGCATTGATCGGATGCTGACCGCTGCATGTGGTTCAGGAGGTGCGTATGTCACGTCACCTCTGATACTACAGTTGCGGGAGAGACCCTTGATCACAGTGACACGCTTCCAACCTGCGAAACAAATGTATTTAAGTATTGTTTTGTATCTTAAAAACGGATCTGCAGTAGCCGTTTACCCGACACCCACCCACACTGGCCTAACTGTTAGGTCGGTAGGTAGGGTTGCCAGGTCGTCAAACCTAATAGCCGGACCGACCAGCCAGTTTGACCGGACATTTGGGTAGAAAGGCCGGACACCCTACATTATGGAGGATTTTGTGTTTTAATATTATTAGGTACGACAAAAAAAATGTATGTAAAATTAAGCTTTTTGGATTATTATGACAATAGTCGACTCGCCTGCTCTCCGCCACGCTCGGCGCTAGTTCGTTTGCGAAAAGCCTAAAAAGCCTAATAAAAGCCGGACACAGATTATTTTGGTCGGACACACCCAATTAAAAAGCCCACCTATGTCCGGCTTTATCCGGACGCCTGGCAACGCTATCGGTAGGAATGTATTTTCAATAAATATAGGTTCACCTTCCAGGTGTGGTAATCATAACGGCCACGGATGTCAAGGAATCCACACACCAGTGGTTGGCTCAATGGGGATAGGGAGAGAATACAGTATAGTAATGTTGAGCACTAGTCTTCACCAAATGAAGGTTACAGAGTGGTTCGTATAAAATTCAATTACGACTTTCGTTTTATCACATCTTGCAATCATCGACGAACAAGAGAAAGTAAGGCATATTGACTATCATACTCTTACTTCGTCACCATATGGCGATATTATACAGAATGTAGCAGGTTATGGGGCAACTGGTTTTCAATTTTATCATCGCTTTTTCGTGTAAATCTGATTGAAATATAAAGTGATACTTAATCTGCATCATATTCGTACTTTGTTAAATCTTCATTAGAAATTGAATAAATCAATGATTACGTTCGCATAAGCAAGACAAACTTCACTTTAAATCAGCTGATCGGCCTATGACCGTTTACGAACCGTCTTTGTACCTACGATACATACATGTGTCCAGTCTGTACATGCCTTCATAATACGTAACATTTAAGGCATAGACTCTTAGACGCATATTTTTGTAATCACTATAACTTTTATGTTTTACTGTTTTTGTGTAATATATTCTAATTACGATCTATGACCGTTAAACTACAACATACTTGAACAGTTGCCCCATAACCAGATACAACCCAGTATATTACCTATTATTGCAATAGATTTAATTATTCATTTCATCATTTCAACTCATATACATCCCATTGCTGTACTTGAGCCTGCTCTTGGATAGGAATGAAATTGACCTACTATACCACGTTGGTCAGATGGGTTGGTATAGGCTTTTTACCTTCTGCATATTGATTTCTGATGTTTACGCGAGTATTACACATTGTAAATAGAACTACGGATTTTATGGCGTTTATATTTGATTTTTGATTGCCCGACGTTTCGAACACTTTACAGCGTTCATAGTCACGGGCGGACTATATCTCACGTCCAACAAGTCAACGTTACAACAGATATTTATAATTTTCTACCCGACACAACAAAAAAAATCTCTTGCATAGATATTATGTGAGTGTATATCCTTTAGTAGTCTTTTACGAAACCCATAGGCAAGGGCCCTATCTTGCCCTTGGTTATGAATAGTATTTTACTCCCTCACCACACAGAAATTTGTATATTACCTAATGCTAATGGTAGTCTTAGTTGAGCGTCGTTAGTCCGACGACTGGTATCACTCGCGTCTGAATCCGAAGGACAACTGTCTGACGGACACTCCGAGTCTGTGCTGGCTGTCTCACCAAGCAACACTTTTAATTTTTCCTGTGAATAAAAGTTTTATTATGTTCAAGAAAATTACAAATCAAAATAAATTAATAAGTACAAGCTGTAAAAAAAGCCCCAATCTTACAAACTTTGGCTTTTAAATAGAAGCCCCGCACTAAAAATATCATCATCTTTGCATTGTCGTGGACTGACAAAGAAAATTCATCATCATCATCCTGCTCTTATCACTATTACTTGAGATCAACACAATATGTAATCTTCTTCCATCGTACATATTGCAATAGTTATTAGCAAGAGCAGCCAACTACCACTAGAAATGTAATTGTAGAATAGACTGCATCAGATGGAGTTGAGCCAGATCTTTATAAAGCAGTCGTTTTTACGACAGTATATATATAGCATAAGAGTTGGTTGTATTCGTAACCGCTTCCATATAATGTAATATAATTAACACAGATAACAGAATCTAGAAAGAAGAAAGAAAAATAGTTTATTTCTCTCTCGCAGGGAGATACATATTTGTATAACTTAGTTTACATTTTGGATAGGTGTAAGAGCTGGAATCCTACCCGCAAGCGAGCAAAAAGATCGCTACTCAGCTTAATATTATAGTAACACCACAACGCTGTTTTTCAGTAGCGGCCTGTTGTGTGACGATTGTCAGCAAACTCAACACAGACTATTTATTTATAACATATTTACATGTTAAGAATGAAACTAAAAATAGTGTTCGTTTTAGTAACACTTGCAAACAATAACAAAAACAGCTAATAAAAATTTACAATAACACTAAAAACTTTAATTGCTATAAATAATAATAATAACAACATTATAACACACTCTAAGTTCTTTTGATATAAAAGAAAAAATGTATCACAAGATTGATAGGAAAGCTAATAAACCGCAGGGCAGCTTGTGGCGTGCTGAATGTGAGTGGCGACACTGCGGTCCTGAGTGCCCCAGAGAGTCGGCCAGGGCCTCGTATCCAGCTCGCCTTTATTGGCTGGTTGGAGTGGAAACCGAAGAGTGCCGGCAGGATTCTCAACTCTGGCTTGCCTAAAACGGCTGGTCAGTGAGGGGTCGCCAGGGCTATATGCTCGGGGGTGGAAGTGTCATTTTCAAGGGCATAACTACGGGGAAACCACTGCGATCTCCGTTTATCGCGGACTTGCGATGGTGAAACCGGCGCCGCACCGCTCGACTCCACAGACCACTTGCACCAATGTTGTCCCTCTGTTGCCCGTTTGGCCTACGTGTCTGTGGCGATCGTTTCTGGGGCATTCAGTGAGTTGGCGAGTCACCGCCAGTCACAGTTCAAGACGTATAAAGTAAACGACAGTTTTAAATCAATAGTTTCATTTAATCCAGTTCATCAAACCTCACAACCCCATAATCATGTTTTAGATATCATAATTGCACAATAGTTTTACACCTACCGTTGGCAGTCCACGAGTGTTATGTGCAAACGTGGAGTGTCATCGGTAGACGTCCCATCCCATTTTAACATTAAATATCTCCAAAGGCCTCTGCATGTTGGATCCATATCCTTATGTAAGCCTTTCAAAGGAGCGGGTATCTTCTCTAAAGAAGATCCCGTGAATCTTAAGGAGATACAAATATAATAATAATAATAACCCATAAGGTTTCTGCGTGCTGGATCTATACCTCCACGCGAGCCTACCAAAGGACTGGGTATCTTCCAAATTGAAAGATTCCATGAAGATAATAGGATAACAATAATACCATATAATAAAAATAAATCAGATCGAACTCACGTCACTCCCTGCGTAAGTTAACCTTAAACCATTCTTCCATCAATGCATTCATGTAATCATCATCACAGCTCATATACGTCCCACTGCTGGCTCCAGTCTCTTCCACAATGGGAGAAAAATTCACCCACTATACCACTTTGTAACACGGGTTGGTATTTTTTTTTTTATTGGTAGGCTATGGTAAGCGCACGCGCGGTCCAGTCCGTCCGGGGCGACGATAGGACGGCGCGCGGGCCCATAATCCACCCGTACCCACGTCACCTCGTTGTTGGGCCGACCACCGGAGCAGATGTGACTTTTCGTCAGTGGTCGGCCCGACAGAATACCCCTTCGGGTAACCTCACCTCTCGACGTCCTGGGACGTCGGTCGCCGTCGCGCAGTCAGCCTCTCTGCGGGTGACGGACAATTCCCCGGTCCGATCACCCGCGGCCTCGGCTAGGGCGGCATTAGGCGCAGATATTCGCGCCTGCGCCGCCCGAGTCGCCGGCGGCGGAACGTGTCGCCGAATAGGAGCTCTACTTGCACACGATCCGCCGCCTCCTTCCGTGAGATTACGGCCTCACAGAAGCCGGCGACAGCGTCCCAGTTCCTGTTCAACACGGGTTGGTATAGGGTTTTATTTCGAGTTTTCATTCTCTAACATACGTGTTTACATACATAAATTATCCCTTAGTCGTCTTTTACGACACCCAGGTGGATAAGGTGGTGAATTGTATTCTTACTCCCTCACCACGTAACTAAATAATGATAATATACTCACCAGATCAGATTCAGCGAGTAATTGATGTGCTAATGCAGGTTTAAGTCCAAGTGCTCTTGACTGCGCTAGTAACGAGGCGACAGTATTCTTCTTCGGCTTGCTCACACCCCTGCCCAGGTTCCGCGGTCTACCTTCACGACCTGCCCAGCCAGCTACCGCTGTTATTAAAAATGTACATCACTATTCTCTAACATCTTTATGACAATAATAAGGTGTATCTGATGAATAATATTTGATGGCTCCTCTAGTAGTTAACTCGTGATCGGATGCTGCTTGTAGGATCTGGTCGTCATAATTTTTTTCTCTCGTCTCAGTTCATACATGTCCCACTGCTGGGTTCGAGCCTCCTTCCCAATAGGAGGGAAATTGACCTACTATACGATGCTGGTCAGGCATGTCGGTATGGTGTTTTATTTCGAGTGTTCCTCCTCTTGCACAGATTTTTTATGCATATTATATTGCTCAGTCGTCCTTCACGACACCCAAAGACAAGATAGGGAGTGGTGAATTGTATTCCCACTCCGTCACCACACGGAATTATTAATATTTAAATAGCTATTTGCGGCAAATTATAAATTTATTGCGATATTTAGTTTTAGAATACATTAATTTATTAATTTGTCGTGATTTTTTTATTATATGTATTTCAAATATATCCTATCCACTCCCTCTCTAACTCGTGGGTATCGTAAAAGACGACTGAGGGATATACGCAGGCAACATAGATGCAAGAGAAGGAAAACTCTGTATAAATCCTATTCCAACACGTCTGACCAGTGAGGGATAGCAGGTGAATTCCCTTCCCATTATAGAGGAGGTCATTATAGGTGAGCCCAACAGTGGGACTTATTTAGGCTAAGATGATGAAATATATCCTGGTTCAAAAGGCACCATTAGTGGTGTTAATGCTTACTAAACACATTATATACAATTTTATGTCAATCTTGGTTCAAATACGTGTTGGGCTCGAGCCTCCTCCGCAATGGGATGGAAATTGACCTAGTATATCACGCATATCAGACGAGTCGCTACAGGGTTTTCGAGGTTTATTTCTCTTGGGTATATGATGTATGCTTATTATATCCCTCATTAGTCTCTTACGAGACCCATGTCTAGGATAATGAGTTGTGAATTGTATTCTTACCCTGTCACTACAATGAAGAAGAAATCCCTTAGTCATCTTTTATGGCAAGAAAGGAGGGTGGGAACTGTATTCTTACTCTTTCACCAGGCGGAAAAAGAGGACATTACAATAAATATAAAACAAACGGACACAAATTACACCGAAAATCAGAACTTCTTGATCTAACAAAGTATTGTACTGCATGGGGGATCGAACCCAGAAAATTGTCACGATAAGTAGATATCTTAACCACTAAGCTGTCTGTGCAAAATAAAATGTTATATCACATACATTCACTGTCTTCACTGCCGCTGGATTTGGGCCGTGGTGATTCCGCTTCACCTCCTGCTCTGCGAGGTCTCACGCCTGGTTTCCGGCGGGCTAATGGACATTTATATACAATTTGTTTATATTTTAATGCCTTTGGTTTATGAAGAGTTCGGCAGTCCTTCGGGTTACCGAAGATAATAAATCGGTATTCGGTGACCTATCCAATGGCGATGATTCGATTATAGGGCAGGTTATGGACGCCGTATACTAGCCGCCCTTCGTCCAGGAGAGATCGGACCGGTTATTTCCAGACCATAGCAAAACAAGGGATCGCAGTTTTAAGACCCACTCAATAGACCGTCTATTGCTCTCAATCGAAAACAGTTCCAATCTTTGTTACTGAGAATTGTCTGAGAAAATACTCAGTCCAAAATAAATGCACCTTTTTAGGGCTATTCGAGCTGACCACCTGTATAGAGTACTAGGATTATCCTTTCGTGTACCTGTCCACGCCATGAGTGATGTCCGGATAGTCTCCGCTGAGATGTAGTGCCATATCAAAATAAATAGTAGAATTGTGGGTAATACTTACATATCCTATCGTGACTTGAGGATGCGTTAAGTGAACTGCTTAGGGATGTTAGGCGGGATAATGCGTCTGATGCTTGTGTGCTTGCTGTAATATAAACATTTAAAATTAATCCTCCAGGTTGCCATATAAGGACAGAATAAGAATACAATCTCGCATATCTTGCCCGTGGGTGCCATAAAAGATGTCCAATCGGCAAACTTAAGAGGTTCTTCTCGTCCAACATACTCCAATGTCTGAAAACACAGGTCAACGACCAGTGTGTGTTACCAGTGATGACTTACGGCACGGAAACGTGCTCCCTAAATGTAGGCCTCATAACGAAGCTCAAGCAACTTAGCTTGCATGGAAAAGGTAACCCGAATTTTTAATATAAGGATCTGGCCGAGTATTAGAATCGTTTCCTTTTTTTAGGCAAGTTATCGGGACACATCAGGCGGGATGTATCCACACCGGATACATCCCGCCTGATGTGTCCCGAGACAAGACAAGGGCGGATTGCGGCCTCATAACCGATCTTATTATTTCCCCAATTGGATTGACCACTGGTACCGACTCCTTGCTCTTAGCCAGCCCGGCGGGTTACTCTTACGGGTTACCGTTCCCCGTCGTTATCCCAGTCTTCTCGTGCGCTATCGTTGACCGTTAAAATATTAAGAGGAATAAACCCAATTTGTTTCCAAAGTGTTTAGTCGACATTCATAAGACATGTTAGGGCAATAGTATTCAAAGACACAGATTTTAGGGCAAAGTTTTATACAGTATTGTAACCTTACCAGGTGTAGGTTTGAGCGAGAGATTGAGCGGTGCGTCATCGTCCACTCCACCCTTTGCTCCCAAATCAAGTGGGGATTCTGCACCCATTTTCGTGCTTAGATTTAAACCTGAATCTGAAATAAAACATTTCATTAGTTATTTATATTGGGGTGTCGGGGATCGAGTGTCTTCAGACGATCTCTCCGGCGCCCCGTAAAAGCGCGGAAGGGGCCGCTGTGGTTTTAGTGGGTATTCCGGTCACGCAGTGGCTGGTGAGTCCCACACACTCCTCAGTCTCTCACCGGCGGGGGAGAGTGCGTAAATGCATTTCCACAGCGTGAACAAAAAAAAAGTTAGATATTTTATCATTATCTCAGCTCATACACTCATACACAATAGGAGGGAAATTGACCTGCTAAACCACGCTTGTCAAACGTGTTAGTATACTTACCGTTTTATTTCAAGTTTTCCATCTTGTGCATAGATGACATATGCATACTATATCACTTAGTCGGCTTTTACGGCCGACATAGAGGGTGGCGTATTGTATTCTTACTTCCTCAGCACACTGTTCTTTCTTATCTCCAAGGAATTCGATAGTTGAAAGTTTATGGGTGGCTAATTTTACTCATAAACTTGGTACCGAACACATTCCACTCAACAGGTTTCAACATCTGATGGGGCTAAGTGCTACACCCAATTATCCAGAGGGCGACACTCTTAAGGGGTCCATCATCTGTTAGTGAAATATGTCGAAGACAAATTTTAAAATAAAGATGAATTATGTTGGCAAATCTTTTAAGTATTTTTCATAAACCTCTCTTTGAGTAATGACTGCTCATTATGATTTATAAGTTAGTAAATCGGGTAATTCTAATATAAGGAAGTTAGGTTATGATGAAGCTGATATAGCCTTGAGGCTAAAAGATCCTAAATAAATAAAGGTTAAAAAATATTTTAAGGTTTCTGTGTAGTGACAGAGGAATGCAATGCACCACCCCCTCTCTTAGCCGTGAATGTTGTAAAAGACGATTAAGGGATATTATATGCAGATAACATTTATACAAGAGAAGGAAAACCCGAAACGACTCTATCCCTGTTCAGCGTGATATAGTAGGCCAATTTCCCTCTCATTATAAAGGAGGCAGTGGGACAGATATAAGCCGAATTGATGATTTGAAGGATAAAAGTACAAAATCAAACTAAAAAAGTAGACTTAGTAGTAGCTGATGGATAGATCATAATTTCAATACCTGGATTTCTGTAATCACTCGAAGAGGAGGTTGACCCGGCCAACTGTCGTTCCAGTGCAGCAAGACTCACTCCACTTTGACTAGCTATTGTCTGCAGCAGCTCTCGAGATATACCTGCAGCAATACATGATATTTTTTTATTACATGACATTTTTAGTGGTAGGGCCCTTAGAATAATAACGTATAGAAGGTAAGTTCGCGCACAAAAAGTGAAGTATTTCAATTGGAGCCTAATGGAGTTTACGCCGGAACCGTTCCGTAATGTATGTGTCACTATACTGCACGTACGTACGCAACTCTTAAAAAATAAATAGGTAATTATTTCGATTTGTGCACTCAAATGGTGTCAACAACACATTTGCAAAATATAAAAAGATTTTTAACATTACTTTTAAAAGTATTTCGACCATTTATGTTAATAAAAACAAAATTTGATTTCATAATTTGTATATTGTGTACGTGTGTAATCGCCTGCGCGCATGTAGTATTTTTAGATTCATGTATCGAACGTTCGAAGTAGCGACACTATCCTTCTATACGTTATTATTCTAAGGGTAGGACCACACTGTTGACAGTCCAGGGTAGTCCACACTGAGGAGAATATCGTTGTCTGAGTAGTAGCAATTTATTGTACTTTGGTGAGAGAGAGCCGGAAGCCAAACTTTCTGAGGGTGTTTGCGAGTGGTAGGTTTTTGTAATGCCTTTAGTATCACCGAACCTTATTGCACGCATACACACTCGCATTAATTTCTTCACGGTAAGCAGCGGCCTAGCAAAGGTCTATATGCGGCAGTATCACTTAGCATCAGGTGTACCGTTTGCTCGTTTGACACCACTAGCAATAAAAAATATATATGACGAAATCTTTCCGTGTGGACATAATATGCGTATAATATATACAGGGTGTATCAGGTTATGGAGCAACTGGTCAAAAGGGAGCTAGGCAATGGTGGTAGGAACCCATGAAAAAATTTGAACGAAAAATATCGATTCGTTAAGGAATTAGAGACATGTAAAGTTTTCAATTTTGTCATCGCTTTTTCGTGTAAATCTGATTGAAATGTATAAAGTCAATGATACTTAATACGCAACATACTCATACTTTGTTAAATGTTCATTAGAAATTGAATAAATCAATGATTACATTCATATAAGCAAGACAAACTTCGCTTTAAAATAGCTGATCGGCCTATGACCGCTGACCGCTCGCCGTTGTACCTACAATGTCATTGAAACGTTTGCGCAATTCTAGGTATGAATGAATGAAATTATACTGTCGAAGCTTTACAAGCCTACATGTATTCTGTCTGTATATGCCTACATAATACGTAACATTTAAGGCGTAGACTCTGAGATACATTTTTTTAAATCACTATAACTTTTATGTTATATTGTTTTTTGTGTAATGTACTTTCTAAATACGATCTATGACCGTTAAACTACAACATACTCGAACAGTTGCCCCGTAACCTAATACACCCTGTATAAGAACAGGAAGAGAAGGAAAACTCGAAATAAAACCCTATACCAACTCGTCTGATATGGTAGGTCAATTTTCCTCCCATTGTGGAGGGGTCTCGAGCCCAATAGTGGATGTATACAAGCTATAAGTTGTGACAATCATGATGATAAAAATACAATTCATCACTCCCTTTCTTGCCTATGGATGTCGAAATAGCCAACTAAGGGATATAATATGCATATAACATGTATGCAAGAAAGGGAAATCTCGAAATAAAACCCTATACCAATCGCTTTGACCAGCATGGTATAGTAAGTCAATATCCCTCCCATTGTGGAGGAGGCTCGAGCCCAACAGTGGGACGTATATAGGCTGAAATGATGTTACCTGCATAATCAGATAGATTTGGTGGTGGTGTGCCGGATAGTGAGTTAGCTCCTTGCCGGTCAGGCTTGTTCGGAAGTCTTATCACCTCCACTGACGACCGAGCGTTGCTGTACTCGTCCTAAAAGCATTTTGTAAATAATTAGCTAATCCAACAAATATTGTACATGAATATACAAAATAGCAGCAGTCACTAAGGCTACCCGCCGACCCGGCCACGGAGGACAAGGGTCTTAGTACTGGTGGTCGGCCCAACTGCGAAGGAGAGGAGACGGTGGGTTATTGGGTCGTGCGCCGCCGCTTCGTCGCCCCAGACAGAGTTGGACGGCGTATGGGCCCACCATAGCCCATCCCCTCAAAAAAAAGGCCACTTAAGCTTTTTCTCCCAGACTTACTGTCACACAAAAAGGTTGCGCATCAGAATTGCAAAAGGATCCATAAAACCAAAAGGATCCATAAATATATATACGTACCAGTTTGGGGCGTTTACTAGGGAGAGGCGCAGTACGGTCGGGCCGTTCGGCGGCTGGGTGGAGGCTGACATGTGGAGGGTCCAACGATATAGTCTTCTTACGACCGCGGGTTGTACCGCTACCACTCTAAAACAAAATTATTGTAACATCATTAACAAATACAGAGCCTTATTGTATAGATTTGACCCACAATAATGATAGTTAAAGAAATCAAAAACCTATTAGTAAGACAAAGTAAACCGCCCCTAAAAATAAAAATTAACATTAATATATGCTGAATATGTCCCCTGAGTTTTCTTGCTGGATCTTTCTCAGTGTGGCCGCGTTCCGATCCGGTGGTAGTATACTAGATTTGTCAAGTTTTTTATATTAATAAATTGTAATAATAATTACTACAAATTTAATGTTTAATAATTACTAACCATAAACAATATATTTTTTTCATATAGAATCATTTTCTTCTTATACTGGCAATAAATTTGTACTTGCTGTGTGGTTGTGGTGTGCTTTGCTGTGTGGTAGCGGCTTCGAATACTACCAACCCTTGCTTTGCTCGTGGGTGTCGTAAAAGGCGACTAAGAGCCTTAGATTGACCCGGACCAACTCCATCTGGTACCATTTGGGTCAACGATTAGATTCCCAAGGAGGGTTGACGTCAGGCAGGCGGCCGGTCATAAAAGTCATTGCCGAAACTTTTTGCAATATGTCAAAACAAATGACATATTGCGTCGACCCCAAGTAATTGGGATAAGAGCAAGCTGATGATGACTGGCAATAAATTTGTACCAAAATGTGGGTCAAAATTTAAATAACAAATTTTCTGTATCGTGTAGACAATTATAAATCTCTGTAATAACGATGGCTTGTTGGACGTGTGAAATCTCAGTCCACCAGTGACCATGAACGTTGCAAAGTGTTCGAAACGTCGGGTAATCGAATACAAACGCGATAAAATACGTAGTTTTATTTACAAATGCTGCCCCTTTTGATTCTAATAATCATTACCATCTAGCTCTTATCCCAATCCCAAAAAAATCAGTTTCGTATATTTAAAGCATGAATTCCATGTGGTGACGGAGTGAAAATAAAACTCATCACCTGTCTTACCCGTAAGTGTCTTAAAAGACGACTGAGGGCTGTAATATACAAATAACAAGTTGGTTCGGCCAAAGTTGTTAACATGTTAAGTTGGTTCGGCCATGTAGAGAGAATTAATGAAAGGATTTTTTTTTTTTTTGTGTGTATTTAGCTGTTGGTCGCAGATGACCTTGACAGCTTAACGCGGGCAATGGGCGAGCGGAAGGCTCTCAACCCGGTAAGTAAGTTAAGCGAACATCGCCCGAGGGCTCCCCCTGTGGGGAACGGACCTCGGCTCGGGGCGTCGCTGAAAGCAAAGTGGGCGTGGCCACGTTTAGATTAATGATTTTTACGCGGCGCGGTTTTCGACCTCGTCGGCGAGGCCGATACCGCGCAGTTTTATGTGTTATCGCTGCGCGAGCTGTGTAGGCCCTTTCTTGGGCGATCGTGATGGCATCATCCCCTTCTTCAAGGAGATGACGGGGTCGTCGGACCGCGGATATTTTTGATGGAACGTAGTTTACCGCCCCAACCACTAGTGGATTGGGGTGAGTCGTGGCAGAGTCAAAATAGCGCTGGGAGCAACGCTTCATATACTGCCTGATGGTCGGCAATTCGAGGTCGATGTGTAAATCGACATTACGAACGAACCACGGTGCTCCCGTTGCCCGTCGCATGAATCTATTTTGTAGTGTTTGTAACCTGTGGATCCTGTTTGGCCTAACGTGCGCGAACACTACACTGGCATACGTCATGATCGGCCGTATGCAGGTAGTGTATAATCGGACTTTATTTTTAAGTGATAGTTTTGATTTTGCGTTTAATAGGCAGTGAAGGCGTCCCATCACGAAGGCGGCGCGCGCGCGGACCCGCTTCAAGTGGGACAGGAAAGTGAGTCGGCTATCAAGGGTTTAATGAAAGGAGACTCACAAGGAGAATTTATAGGGCGAATGTGAATGGAAGTGTTGGAAGGGGACGACCAAGGCGGCCGTTCCACGATCAATTCGGGGACGCTCTTGAGAAAGGCCAGGTTAGAAGTACCCTGAACCAAAGAACATGTATGAGGAGATTAAGGAATGTGGAGGGGGCGAAAGTGGTATGTCAAGATCGTATCAAGGGGAAGGAAGTGGTCTACCGCTATGGGAAAGAGGCATAAGTATATGTATGTGTGTATGTAATAGTGATGTAACGAATGTCGTAATTAGGACATTCGCGAATGCGAATATCTGCTGCCAACATTCGCGAATGCGAATATTCAGTATAAACGTGTGGCAAATGACGTTGACCCTTTAACTTGGTGGAAAGTGAACAAAGAAAGATACGTTCTTCTGCTTCCTGTAGTTCGGCATTATTTTCGACGATCGCGGCTCTGTTGCGCCTGAGGGCCGTGGCGACTGAGGCCGTCACCGGCGGGGGAGTGCTGCTGGCGGTGTCCCTGGACATCGCCAACGCATTCAATAGTCTGCCATTTAGCTGCATCAGGGAGGCGCTCCGGTATCACGGGGTGCCAGCTTACCTGGGGCGGCTAGTGGCAGACTATTTGAAGGGGCGTAGCGTCCTCTGCACAAACCGAACAGGGGACGTTGTGCGAACGCCTATGTCGTGCGGTATCCCACAGGGGTCGGTTCTCGGACCCACCCTGTGGAACATCGGCTACGACTGGGCGTTGCGGGGGAGCCTCCCGCCCGAGCTGGGCGTGATTTGTTACGCCGACGACACGCTCCTCACAGCCCGCGGTGGGACGCTAGAAGAGGCGGCAAGCCTGGCGACTCTAGGCACCGAAGAGATCGTCAGGCGGATCGAGGCGCTGGGGTTGAGGGTCGCCCTGGACAAGACGGAGGCCCTCTTGTTCCATGGGTGCCGTATGAGCCCTCCCATCGGCGCCTCGATTACCGACCATTCGGTTGACAACAGCATCCGGGCCCATATGAGGTACTTGGGACTGGTGCTCGACGGGCAATGGTGGTTCCGGGAGCATTTCCGCAGGCTCGCCCCACGGCTCGTCGGTGCGGCGTCCGCCCTGTCGTGGCTTATGCCGTACGTGGGCGGACCGAGCGCTACGTGCCGACGGCTGTACGCGGGGGTCATCCGGTCGATGGCCCAGTACAGCGCACCGGTGTGGGCGGGGTTCCTGGGGTTCCGTCCGACTCAGGGCTCTTCTGTGGTGACCACAGAGGGCCATGGCAGTCAGGGCCATACGCGGATACCGCACGGTGGCGACGAAGGCAGCGTGCCTATTGGCCGGGACTCCCCCGTGGGACCTGGAGGCGGAAATGCTCGCCGGCATGTACCGGCGGGTGTTACTAGATCGAGCGGAGGGCGGTGTGGTCTCACTAAGGGAGCTCACCGCCTGGCGCGTCGACACCCGCTGGGACGTCATTGCCCGTTGGGCAGTCCGGCTGGAGAGGCGTCGGTTTGGGGTGCGAACCGTGGAGGCCTTCCGGTCGGTGCTGATGAAGTGGTTGGAAAAGCGGCACGGGGTGCTCTCCTTCCGACTAGTGCAGGTATTGACGAGGCACGAGTGCTTCACCAAGTACTACAGGTACTACACAAGGTCGTTAGGAGGGAGAGTACGCCGTCCTGCCACCACTGCGATTGCGACGAGGACACGGCGCGGCATACGCTCGAGGCCTGCGCCGCTTGGGCAGAGCAGCGCCGTGAACTCGTCGCAATCATCAGTGCCGACCTGACGCTGCCGACTATCGCCAGGGCGATGGTTGGCAGCGTCAGGAATTAGGACGCGGTCGCAGCCTTCTGCGAGACAGTGATCTCGCAGAAGGAGGCGGCGGATCGCCTGCGCGAGGAGCGCAGACTCGATGAGGCAATCCGCCGCCGGCGACTGGGGCGGCGTAGGCGCGAGTATTTGCACCTCATGCCTCCCTAGCCGAGGCCGCGGGTGACGTGACCGGGGATTAGTCCGTCACCTGCCGAGAGGCCGACCGCGTGAGGTCGGTCGATGGGAGGGTACTCCAAGTAGGGGGTATTCCGTCGGGCCAGCCACTGATGACAAGTAACCCTGCTCCGGTAGTCGGCCTAACGACGAAGGCGACGTGCATCGTGGGTGGGTTGTGGGTGTGCGTGCTTACGCCTCTCTGTCGCCCCGGACGGAGTGGTGCGAGGAGCGCGCCGACCGCAGCCCACCCCTAAAAAAAAAAAGTTCGGCATTATTTAATTACACCACCAACGAGTGTCCCTAGCGAGCGCATATTTAGTGGTACTGGACTTATTCACACGCCACATCGAAACAGACTGGAAGCAGACAAGTCATCAAAACTACTATTTTTAAAGTTTAATATTCCCCTACTGAAGTTCAATTATTAATATGAAAAATATATATAATTAACTGTTATTTTTTTAAGGGAGAGAAATATTTTTTTTGAGAATCTATTTTTGTGTTTGTTTAGAGTTAGACTATTTAATGGTCTATTGTAGAAGAATATAATTTTTGTTTGATAATTTAAATATTTAAAAATATATCTAAAGGCTGAGAAAAGTTTAATAGAATAATTTAATTTTATTAGTTTCAATTGTATTAAAATTTTGTGTCACAAGTTCTAATAACAATTAAATTTTTTAGCTTTTTTAAAGTAAAAGACTTAATTTTATTCTTGTTTGCTTAAAGTGTTAACTGTTAACTCTTATGTAAAATGATTATATTTATACTATAAATACTATAAACTATATAATATAGATATACTATAAACACTTTGTGATTATGATGACAGCAACTCATATTAAGCTTTTATTTGATTTTAATTATAGTAAAAAATCATAGAAGATTATTTTTGTTTACATTGCATTTAGGCCATTTACTATTTAGTTTTGTTTGTTAAATTCTTATGACAGTTTGATTGTTAGGCTTCATTGCCCAAAGTTAAATAAATATTAATTGTAGAAGTATTTGTAGATTATTATTTTTAGTTTTGTTCAAGAATATAATTATAACATTAAACTTTGGTAAAAATTCATAGAAGATTATTTTTGTTTGATTACATTGCATTTAGGCCATTTAGTATATAGTTTTGTTTTTTAAATTGTTATAAGTTTGATTGTTATGTTTCAGTGCCTAAAGTTAAATAAATAAATGATACCAATTGATAAAGTGAAGACCGATAATGTGATTACGAGGTTAAGTTATTTTTATTGCATTAAAAACATAAGAAATTAATTTCTTATGTGTTTAATGTAAAAAAATTATACACGCAAAAATATTCGCATAAACATTCGCAATAATTTCGCGAATGCGAATATGCAAAAAACATGCGAATATTCGTTACATCACTAGTATGTAATAACAATTATGGAAGAAAAGGGAAACTTGAAATAAAACCCTGTACCAACACGTTTGACCAGCATGGTACAGTAAGTCAATTCCCCTCCTATTGTGGAAGCACACGCCCAACAGTTTATAGATTTATCATGCATTATTAAATTGGACATACATGTGTTTTTACCTTGGGCCCGGCGAGTGATGACGTATACTTGATAATCTCCGTATCCGGAGGTAGCCGCACACCACCCAGTACTGAAGCAGGATCACTGTAAAAATAATAATTGAATAAAGAAAAAGGAATGAAACCCTTTTATAATTATAAAGGCACATGCTAAATTCTTATATCTGATGAAAAAAAAATGGGTTGACATATTTTTTATTTTATGGGTGGGCTATGGTAAACGCACGCGCGGTCCAGTCCGTCCGGGGCGATGAAAGGACGGCGCGCGGGCCCATAACCCATCCGTACCCACGTCACCTCGTTGTTAGGCCGACCACCGGAGCAGATGTGACTTGTCGTCAGTGGTCAGATCTCAACCCATACACATCGCACTGTTGGCGAGCCTCTTCCATTATGGGAGGGAGAAATTGACTTACCAAGCTGGTCAGACGTGCTGGCATAGGGTTTTGTTTCGAGTTTTCCTTCTCGTGTATAGATGATAAGCATATTATATCCCTTAGTCGTCTTTTATGATACCCACGGGTAAGAGAGAGGGGGTAGTGAATTGTTTTCTTACTTTGTCACCACACAGTCATCTTCAACTCTTATATATAAGTATTAATTCAAACGTCATCAACATCGTAATTTCAGCTCATACAAGTTCATTCTTGAGCCCGAACCTCCGTCACAATAGGAGGGCAAGTTATATATCATATACCACGCTGGCAAGACGTTATTATAGTTTTCTTCGATTTTATCAGGCGCAAATATGTTAAATGTATATTTAAACGCTTAGTCGTCTTTTATGATACCTACACACACTAATACACACTTTTAGAATATCTTATCTTAATATATATAAATCTCCTGTCACGATGTTTGTCCGCGATGGACTCCTAAACTACTTAACCGATTTTAATCAAATTTGCACACCGTGTGCAGTTTGCTCCAACTTGAAACATAGGATAACTTAGATCTTTAATTATAGTCGCAATATTATTTTATTGCAAATTATTTGTCTATAATTAATTGACAGTCACAATTATCTGTTAACTCCAAAAGATTCTAACAGATGGCGATATCTGTTGACTGGATTTAAGTAATTTAAGTAATTTGTGTGTGCTGAATGAGATTCGAGAATGGTTTAGATTCACAATTGGACCCGGTAGGTGGCTCTTTATTTGAACAGAACAACGTCTGTTGGGTCAGCTAGTTTACTATAAAAATACATATTGAGTCGACCCCAAGTAATTGGGATAAGAACAGTGATGATGATAATAAATAGCTATCCTGCATGAGAACTCCAACTCACGTCTCAGTATTGGAGGTAGCTACCTAGACTACTACACCATCTATACATTGTTTGACTATTTTAAATAAAACTACTTTACGGATTTTATCGCGTTTGTATTTGATTTTTGATTACCCGACGTTTCGAACACTTTACAGCGTTCATGGTCACGGGTGGACTAAGATGTCTCACGTCCAACAAGTCATTGTTACTGCAGAAAATTTATAATTATCTACCCGATACAGAAATTAGTTATTAAATATTGACCCACATTTTGATACAAAATTTATTGCCAGTGTAAGAAGAAAATGATTCTATATGAAAAAATTATATTGTTTATGGTTAGTAATAATTAAACATTAAAATTAATAGTAATTATATTTAAAAAACTAAGTAATAATCTAGTATACTACCACCAGATCGGAACACGGTCACACTGAGAAAGATCCAGCAAGAAAACTCAGGTAACATGATGCTAAATTAATCATGAACGCTGTAAAGTGTTCGAAACGTCGGGTAATCAAAAATCAAATACAAACGCGATAAAATCCGTAAAGTAGTTTTATTTAAAATGTATAATACTCGCGTAAACATCAGAAATCATTATTGTTTGACTATTTATTAGCAAACTAGCAGCGCCCTGCGGTTTTACCCGCATACTTCCCCTTCCCGTGGGAATATCGAGATAAATTGTAGCCTATGTTTTATTCTGATATGTTAGCTATATTATTGTGATGTTTCATCAAAATCCAATCAGTAGGTTTTGCGTGAAAGAACAACAAACATCTTCACATACAAAATTTCGCGTTTATAATATTAGTAGGATTATTTAAATTTCTTACCCTCCTTCTAAGGCAGCACTAATATTAAAAAAAAATAAGAATGTTAGTTTATAGAATGATAACTTTTTCTACATAAATATATCAAAATATGTTAAGCTTTTTATAATTGGCAATGTGTAAAGACTATCTGACTGACTGTTCTAGAAATAAGTACTAAACAAAATGTTAAGATGGGAATGTAAACAGAAAATCTAACCTTACAGATAGAAATTGCTGTTACTTAATTGATAAAACAATGGGAACAGTTGTACAATAGATAGGGATTCAAATCATCCCTGAGATAATCTCCATTGTACTTCACAATCGAATTGTTATAGACTGTGTAATGATGGATTCAAAAATTGTCTAATAAGCACCTTTTGTTAACTATTATCTATACATATAATATGAGAAATAAAATACCTAATGAAACCTTATATCAATACCCAAAGGTAGCATAGGATACTGTGCTAATGATGGGCTATATCAGACTCCTACATTTTATGTAACACTTAGATAATATAAATAAAATTTAAAGTTATTTCAATCATTTGTTCAATTTGTTACAACACTTCGTTCAGTGAGCGAGAGAGCCCAACTTTCTAGGCGTGTTTGTATGTTATATGAGTTTTAGTGATAACTTTATTATCACTAAATCTCATTGCACACATTCCCTTTAGTTTCTTCAAGGAAGGCAGCGGCCTAGCATATGTCTATGAGCGGCAGTATCACTAACCATCAGGTGTGCTGTTTGCTCGTTTACCTCTAATAGCAATTAAAAAAAATTCATTCATACCTGAGTATAGTGTGCGGTAGACCAGTGAGCGAATCGATACCACCGTGTCGGTCTTTCTCAGATCCTGGCATACCAAATGGATACAGCGGGGACATGTTCTGTAATAAAAAAAAAATTACTCTCCTCTTCATGTAGTAACAGAATAAGGATACAATATGTCATCCGTGTGGTGACAGAGTAAGAATACAATTCACCACCCTCTCTCTTGCCGGGTGTGGTAAAAGACGACTAAGGGATATATCTATACCAATAAATAAAATTGGAGTGTCTGTTTGTAATGTCAAAATAATAGGCTTTTTTCATGCTCACACCGTTATTTGCACTATACATATGCCTAAAATATACTTTTTATTTTTTTGTCTGTCTGTCTGTTTGTTCCGGGTAATCTTAAAAACAGCTGGACCTATTTCAAAAATTCTTTCACCAATGGAAAGCTATAATATCAGGCACTAAACTAGGCTATATTTTATCCCGGTATTCCCACGGGAATGGGCACTACGCGGGTAAAACAACTAAAACCGAAGCGAAGCGAAGGTGGGTTGCTAGTTTTGTATATAACATCTATGCAAGAGACGAAAAACTCGTAACAAAACCCTATACTAACCCGTCTCATCTACGTGGTGTAGTAGGTCAATTTCCCTCCCATAACAGAGGAGGCCTGCGCTCAACAGTGGAATGTATATGGGCTGAGATGATATCATCATCATCGCAGCCCACATATGTCCCACTGTTGGGCTCGGGTCTGATCGCACTGTGTCATTATATATGCTAGACGGAAGAAGAATGTATGAAGAAAATGATGACGTACTTTCCCCTTGGCAGCAGCAGCGACTGCGGCATGATAGGCACCATGTGCAGCAGCCTGTGCTAGCATCAAGTCACCGCGCAGGAGTGCAAGTTCCCTCTCCTTGCCTTTTGAACTTGAACTGCTCGATGATGATGGCTTTTCTGTAACAGACACAACATTTTATTAGATTCAATTTCTGATATTTATTATACCTTGTGGTAAACAGAGTAAGAATACAATTCACCACTCCCTGTCTTGCCCGTGGATGTCGTAAAAGACGACTAAGGGATTATAATACGCATATAACGGCAAAAGAAAATTTCGAAACAAAACCCTATACCAACCTCTCCAACCAGCATGGTATAGTAAGGTCAATTTCCCTCCTATTGTGGAGGAGGCTCGAGCCTAACAGTGGGACGAATATGAGCTGAAATGATGATAATGATTACAAATGAAAAATAAACTAGTTTTAACATTTGGACCGTTTATTCTGAAAGTGGTGTAAGTCCATTTTCTTTTGTTTCGAGAAAATTAAAGGTACTATATTTGTTGATTTAAAAATACAAGCAAATCATATGAGGTCTGGCATTGTTTCTATTGTTTTATCAACATTTAATTTGTTTATATAAATTTGTTTTTGGCTAATTAGACTGCGATAACACATATTTATGTGCTGTAAATGGACTTACACCACTTTCAAAATTAGATAATTGTAAAAATCGTTTAATTTCAATTTTAAAAAATCAAATATCGCTTAAAATATACTTCATTTTAATATAATTTTGTTTACAACTACGCATAACAACACATAAAATTTTATTTTAGATGGCAATTACATTGTCATTACAAGATACTGATTACAAGAATTTACATATTCTCTGCATGTGGTAGTGTTTCAAAACATGCATGATGCACCGGAGGTATATAGGTAGCTGCTTCATGTCTTTATATTTTTCGTACGTAATAGATTGGTTTTAAATTTAATACACAGCTAGAGTATGAATTGGAATAGTACATAGGCTACATTTTATTTAAAAATTCAACTCCTAAATAATATAAAATTAGAAAATTCGGAATAAAATTACGGATTTTTCTGCAAAAAGATGGCGCTACTGTTGTTTTTTAATTCGCCAAAATACGGGCAAAGATACGGAGTCATACAGCCTTGTCGTATTTATTTTCTTCTCACAGGTTATGCGCTGTACATTTTCTAATACATTTCTCTAATTTTTTAATATCTATCTTTTAACTTACGAGTAGTGGAAACACGGAGGGGAAACAATGCAAATCGTCCGCGGGTGAAAACCGCGGGACACAGCTAGTATAAAATAAATGAAAAATAACAAAACACTGATCGGCATCCATCTGTTATGCCACCTACCTCTGTCAATTGGACTTACACCACTTTCATAATCGATGATTATGCAATTTCATTTACCGATCGATTTTAAGTTGTACAAAACATGGGATTTTTTTGATAAATTAAACACGGACTAGTTATATATAAAAAAAATTACATTAAATTAAGCATGAATTACGTGATAGCTCATTTTTCTCAAAAATGGACTTACACCACTTTCAAAATAAACGGCCCATTTATGGTCACGAGAGAGGGAAGCGTTTATAATGTCGACAGTATAAAAACAAACACAAACTCGTTAAAAACAGTAGAAACAATATTCATCATCATTATATGTCCCAATACCATGCTCGAGGCCCCACCACATATTGTGCGAAATTGACCTATACCTACAATACGATAGTCAGGCTAATTGGTACTAGGGATGATCGATGTTAGCAGAACATCGATATCAACATCGATGTTCGATGTTTATCGAACACCGAACATAGATGTTAGGAAATCATCGATGTTACAAAAGTATCGAACATCGATGTTACGATATTTCTCGTGGCAAATTTTGATGAGCTTTTTTTTTTACTTTAGGAAATCTGTCGAATATTTTTGACATCGATATTACGACAATGAAATCTTCCCGGCAAATTTTGATGAGCTTTTTTTTTTTTAGGTAATCTGTCGAATATTTTTCACATCGATGTTACGACGATGAAATCTTCCAGGCAAATTTTGATGAGCTTTTTCTTTTTTAGGAAATCTGTCGAATATTTTTGACATCGATGTTACGACGATGAAATCGATGTTAAAAACAGTTAACATCGATGTTACGATGTTTTGCCTATAGCAACATCGATGTTAAAACATCGATGTTTTTCCTTTCAACATCGATGATCATCGAACATCGATGTTCATCGATCATCCCTAATTGGTACATGGTTTTATTTCGAGTTATCCTTCTTTTGCATAGTAGTTATATGCACAAGATAGCATACCATACACCGCCCCCTGTCTTGCCCGTGGATGTTGTAAAAGACGACTAAGAGATATAATATGCACATAACATCTATGCAATAAAAGGAAAACTCGAAATGAAAGCCTATACCAACATGTGTGACCAGCATGGTATAGTAAGGTCAATTTCCCTCCCATTGTGGAGGAGGCTCGAGCCCAACAGTGGGACGTATATGAGCTGTGATGATGATAACTAATCCCATTCATACATGTTACAACATTATTTGGCAAATTCAAATGAAAAAACTTACTTGAAGGTGGAGGTGGAACTGGTTTGTTGGGTTTGTTTTGATGCGGTGCGGAGACCAGACTATTGAGAGATGCGAGGCTGGATAACGACTGCGAGTGTGAATGCATTGCTGACGGAGATGAAGTTTTAGGAAGACCATATTGTGCTCCTGTAAAAAAAATTACAAATGCTTAATATAGAATTTTTCAAAGAATATAATAGTAATAGAATTCATCAGACGGTGAACTTCTACTGTTGGACATAGGCTTCCCCACAAAATTGCCAATCAGAACTACATGCCGTGTCATAAGTCAGTCCTCAGGGTATTAGACATCACAATCATCGCAGCCCACTTATGTCCTCCCTGTTGGGCTCAGGCCTTCTCCACAAAGGGAAGGGAAATTGACCTATTATACCATTCTGGTCAGACATGTTGGTATAGGGTCTCATTTCGAATTTTCTTTTTCTTGAATCGAAATTATGTGCATATTATCTTAGTCGTCTTTTATGACATCCAACGGCAAGATAGGGAGTGGTGAATTGTATTCTTACTCCGTCACCATACGGAAATACATAGACATACAATTTATATATCGTATACAAGATGGCCATTGCATGCGGTACCACCGATGTCAAGGATCGGTACCGGTGGGCAGTCTGAATGGCAGTGGGAGGTAACACGATAGGTTATCCTGCATTGCCACAACCTTCCATCGCCCCGGACTGTGCGGGCAGGGTGTGTTTAGGCCCTGCCAAAAATCCACGTGCGAAAACATGGCACTGTTAGTTGAGAATCCATTACGTATATAACTGTTATATAGCAACAATGTATTTTATGATGAAGAGGTTCTTAAAGGTAATACACGCGAACGACTGAGAAAAATCAACGAGATCTCAGGATGACACAGGATTTGACCACTGACGACAAGTCACCCTGCACCGGTGGTCGGCCCAACGACGAAGGCGACGTGCCACGGTTATGGGGCCCCGCACCACGCCTCTGTCCCCCGGACGGAGCCGGGCGGCGGGCACTTACCGTAGCCCAACCCAAAAAAAAGGCTAACACAAGATTACGGGATGAAAATTAAATACTAAACTGCAGTTTTTAAATGAAATATCAATATTCACATTTTTGCTTACTTTTCGTCATTTAAGACGAAAATAATCTTCAAAATGGCCTATAAAACATTAATATTGATGAGGACTCGAGTAGAAATTGCAAGAGAAGGTAAACCCGAAAGAAAACCTTACATTAATTCGACTGACTAGTAGTACAGTAGGACAAATTGTCCTCTCATTGTGCAAGAGTCTCAACCCCAGCAGTGGGATATAGATAAGCTGAAATAATGGTATATATATTACACTATATGCCTCCATGAGTCTTTCCAAGTCTATTGTCAGACATAGGCTTACGCAAGAGAAAAATGACTATATCACCAAGCTTGACAGGCATATTGACGGGCGATCACATGTTTTTAGTCTCCCAGGTATTTGCCTGATACTAACGTCCTCATGAGAGAATGCCGTGGTAACAATAACACACACGGACACACATCTATACCAATAAATAAAATTGGAGTGTCTGTTTGTAATGTCAAAATAATAGGCTTTTTTCATGCTCACACGGTTATTTGTACGATACCTATGCCTAAAATACAGATTAAAAAATTTTTGTCTGTCTGTCTGTTTGTACCGGATAATCTTCAAAACGGCTGGACCGATTTCAAAAATTCTTTCACCAATGGAAAGCTATAATATCAGGGCGTAAACTAGGCTATATTTTATCCCGATATTCCCACGGGAACGGGAACTACGAGGGTATAACGACTAAAACCGAAGCGAAGCGAGGGCGGGTTGCTAGTATATGAATAATATAAGAGATACGTGCCCCACTCACTCATGTTCTGCGAGTTGGAGCTCGTAGATGGACTCTTCTCCTTAGTTGATGCACTCGACGATGTACTGCTTCGACCTGATCTGTAATTAATAACATAATTATTAGCTTGATCAACTCATCTGGTCATCGTCATAGCTCATATACGTCGCACTACTGGGCTCGAGCCTCCTCTACAATTGGAAGGTAATTGACCTACGACCATACGACGCTGGTCAGGCGTGTTGATGTGAAGTTTTATTTTCGGTTTTCATTATCTCGCATAGATGTTATCGGCATATTAGGCATATTATAATTCTTCAGTCGTTCGGGCAAGGGGGTGGTGAATTGTATTCTTACTCCGTCACCACACAGAATCAACTCATTTGTTATATGTGAATCTTGAATATCTGAGTAGGGGACGTATTTCGTGTGGTGCCATAGTAAGAATTCACCACCCCTTATTATACTCGTGGGTATCATAAAACTGATGACTAAGTGATTCCTCATATTTAAGCGAGTATTACAGATCTATACCAATAAACAAAATTGGAGTGTCAGTTTGTAATGTCAAAATAATAGGCTTTTTTCATGCTCACACGGTTATTTGCACGACACCTATGCCTAAAATAGCAATTAAAAAATTTTTGTCTGTCTGTTTGTTCCGGGTAATCTTCAAAACGGCTGGACCGATTTCAAAAATTCTTTCACCAATGGAAAGCTATAATATCAGGGCGTAAACTAGGCTATATTTTATCCCGGTATTCCCACGGGAACGGGAACTACGCGGGTAAAACGACTATAACCTATAACCGAAGCGAAGCGAGGGCGGGTTGCTAGTTATAAATAAAACTATTTTTACAGATTTCATAGCGTTTGTATTTCTTTTTTGATTTCCAAACCTTTCAAACTATTTTCAGCATTCGTGACGCGATAAAATCCGTAAAAATAATTTTATTTATATGACGACTAAGTTATATAATATGGATTATATCGCGTTTGTATTTGATTTATGATTGCTCGACGTTTCGAACACTTTGCAGCATTCATGGTCACGGGCGGACTAAGGTGTCTCACGTCCAACAAGTAATCGTTATTACAGACATTTATAATTATCTACCCGATACAGAAAATTAGTTATAAATTTATTAAATTTTGGTACACATTTTAGTACAAATTTATTGCCAGTGTAAGAAGAAAATGATTCTATATGAAAAAATTATATTATTTATGGTTAGTAATTATTAATTATTAAATTTGTAGCAATTATTGTTACAATTTGTTGATTTAAAACTAACAAAACTAATATACTACCACCGGATCGGAACGTTAAATTAGTTTTATTTACAATGTGTAGTGCTCACGTAAACATCAGATATCATTATTATATAATATTCTTATAACATCTATGCAAGAATAAGGAGATTCTTAATTTGGATATTAACAAAGTTTTTGTGTATGTTCGGACGTAACTTCGTTATGTAAAGACTGCTTTTTCAGTGTGGTGATTGTGTATTAATACAATTCACCGTCGTCCTTCTTACCCATGGATGTCGTAAAAAATTACTAATATGCATATGCTAATAACGTTTATACAAGACAATGAAAACTCGACTGCACAGATGGCGTAGTGGTTAAGATAGCGACCTACATTGCCAGTGTCGGGGGTTCGAATCCCACGCGGGACAACACTTAGTGCGATCCACAAATTGTTGTTCTGAGTCTGGATGTAATTTGTGTCCGTTAATTATATGTTTGTAAAGTCCCCCGCAATACAAGGATTATTTCCTTAGTGCAGGGTGTTGTCTTATAAAAAAAAAAATAAAAAAAAAATGAAAACTCGAAATAAAACCTTCTGATCTGACGATCGTGGTATTAAATAGAAGGTCGATTTCCCTCCTATTAGGGAGGAGGACATTTGCAATAGAGGAATGTATACGAGTTGAGACTATGAGACCTATAATTATTTCCTACTCTAGTTCCTCTTATGGTGAAAGAGTTATGAACAGAATGCATCATCAAAATGCTTTTTTTCGATGGGAGTTGTAAAAACCAGCCGAAGAAAGTACCCTTATGTGTAATAGGACCATACTATCAACAGTTTTCTTCTACAGCCACGGGCCGCTTCGTCCGGGGCAGTATCACGCTCTCGCAGAAAATTGACGTCCGAGTATGAGTATGTTACTGCACTTCTTTCGGTGAGTGAGGAAACCGGAAGCACAACTTCTGAGGGTGTTTTCATGTGGTGGATTGCGGTGATACCTTTAGTATCACCTAACCTCATTGCAAGCATTCACACTCCCTTCAGTTTCTTCACAGTAGGCAGCGGCCTAGCATGAGCGGCAGTTACTATCAGGTGTGCCGTTTGTTGGTCTGCCACCAACGGCAATAAAAAAACAGTACTCTCTGGGCAACTGTGAGTTACTGATCGCGAATTTCTTCTGCTAAGTGTGGCGATTGTGGCAGTATTCCTTCTCTTGGGGAAGCCTCCTTCCTACTTCAATAGGCTGATAGGTGGACTCCATTTACAAAATGTCACAACCGTCAAAATAAAATTAGATTATAGTTTCGTCACCTAAAGTAGGTAGGTAGGTAGTCTATAGCAATAAATAAAATTGGAGTGTCTGTTTGTAATGTCAAAATAATAGGCTTTTTTTCATGCTCACACGGTTATTTGCACGACACCTATGTCTAAAATACAGATAAAAAAAAATTTTGTCTGTCTGTTTGTTCCGGGTAATCTTCAAAACGGCTGGACCAATTTCAAAAATTCTTTCACCAATGGAAAGCTATAATATCAGGGCGTAAACTAGGCTATATTTTATCCCGGTATTCCCACGGAAACGGGAACTACGCGGGTAAAACGACACCGAAGCGAAGCGAGGGCGGGTTGCTAGTATGTAAATATGTAGTTAATATTCGAAGAATTGGTTAATTTAGCACGAACGTTTTAATTTAGTAAAATAGATTTAGTAATGAACTCCACGCCATTAAAGTAATTGGATTCTAATGATCGCATCAGTATGGTGAGGGAGTAAGAACACAATACACCACTCTTTCTTACACGTAATTTTTTTTTTATTGCAAACGGTGGCAAACGAGCAAACAGTACACCTGATGGTAAGTGTTGCTGCCGCTCATGGACCTTTACAAGGCCGCTGCCTACCGCGAAGAAAGCGAAGGGAGTGTGAATGCGTGCATTAAGGCTCGGTGATACCAAGGGCACCACCAAAACCCTCCACACGCAAACACCCTCAGAAAGTTGGGCTTCCGGCTCTCTCGCTCACCGAACGAAGCGCAGTAACAAATCGCTACTACTCAGACGTCGATTTTCTGCGAGGGTGTGGTACTGCCCCGGACGGACCGGCCCGCGGCTGTAGACAGATAACTGTCGACAGTGTGGTCCTACCACTCCTAGTGCCATGGGTGCCGTAAAAGAGAACTTAGGGATTATAATATGCATATAACATTTATGCGAGAGGAAAAGCTCGACATGAACTCTATGCCAACACCTACCGTACTGCCTCCCCCCTCTCTATTGGGCCGACAATGAGTACCAATTCCTTAACATCCGCAGCCGGCAAAGCGGATTATCCTTTTAGATTTGAATACCGTATCGAAAACAAAAACAATGTGGCCGGGACGTTACCCTCACGCGGGTGGCGGACTCCGCCTCGGTTCGTCCACCCGCGACCTCGGCTACTGACAGTGCGATCCTGGCCTACCTATCTCGCTTACTTTCCATTTATCATTGCCTAAGTTTTTCGGTAACGGGTAATCTTAATCTGGCTATTGAGGGGCAAACGACATAGTCCATTTATACGCTACATATATTGAGTAATGCCTTTATATAATGTGATAAGCCGAGAACTATGGATTTTCATTTAGTGCAATCGTGGAATATCCATCTCGTTTGCTTTAGAGTTACTACCTCTTGACTACATATTGATATAAGTTTACAAGTACTCGTAATTGCCACTAAACCTTTAATAAGAAAGTTACCTTTCATTCCTCGAAGACAATTTCCCCGGTTTAGGCGGCTGCTTTAATCCTGCCCCTGATAGAGCTGACAGTGCTGCGTATGGGTCAGCTAACTGTGGGAAGTTTAGACCCGATGCTTGCAGTCGAGCTAAATAGTCTTGAGCCGCTAGATGGGAGGCCATTGACCACCAGGCCGCACCTGTAAGGTAGCACGAAGTGTCAAATGTAATTCTTTTTTGGGATTTCTCTAAAAGATAAAAACCTATTTAAGTGTTATCTTCTAAGGGATAAACCTCTGTCATCATCATCATTTCAGCTTATATACGTCCCACTCTTCGGTTCGAGCCTCCAGGAGGAGGCATTTTGGAAAATAGGAAGGAAATTGACCTTACTATACCATGCTGGACAGATAGGTTGATATAGTATTTTCTTTCGCGCTTTCCTTCTCTTGCATAGATATTATGTGTGTATTATATCCCTTAGTCGTCTTTTACGACATCCACGGGTAAGATTGGGAGTGGTGAATGGTATTCGAACTCCGTCACCACCGAATAAACCCCTGCATTGCGTGCGATTTTACAAACAAACACAATTTCACAAATTTTCTGTGTGGTGATAATGACTAAGAGATGCAATAGAGCCGTGCAATAGATGGAAAACTCGAATTAAAACCTTATGTCAATCTGTTTGACCATCGTGGTATAGAAGGTAGATTTCCATTGTTAATAAAACTACGGATTTTATCGCGTTTGTATTTGATTTTTGACTACCCGACGTTTCGAACACTACAGAGCTCATGATCACGGGCGAACTAAGATGTCTCACGTCCGTCAGACAACTTACAAACGCGATTAAATCCGTAAAGTAGTTTCATTTACAAAGTGTAATACTCGCGTAAACATTAGAAATCATTAGATAAATTACCCTCCTATAGTGGAAGAGGTTCGAGTCAGGAGTGGGCTGAGATGATGATGGTAATGTATCCTACAAGGAATTATCCTGTAAATTTGTTTATGCTCGTCGCAATAAATACATATTCTTTCTTAATTTCTTTAATTACTGTGGTGACGGTGTAAGAATATAATTCACCACTCTCTATTTTGCCCGTGGATATCGTAAAAGATGACTAAGGAATTTAATACGTATATAACATCTGTGCAAGAGAAGGAAAACTCGAAACAAAACCCTTTTCTGACCAGCGTGGAATAGTAGGTCAATGACCCTCCCATTGTGGAGGAGGCATGAGCCCAACAGTGGGACATACACAGGCTGAAATGATGATGATTAAATACCTGATGGTTATTTTTTATACAATAAAAAAAATAAACTCTAAGTTTCTCTTGACGTGTAACTAAGCCAAGGACTTAGCAACAATGTGGTCAGCCTAAATAGTGGCAGTAATGTAATACAGCAAGGGTTGCCATAACTCAAAATTTGTCTTGAGATCTCAAGATTGTTAAGGAATTGCGGTCAGAGGTCTCTCGACATTCAAGGAAGTGTACAAAAAATGTAATTTGACTTTTTCCCTAATCATTTCTAATGTTGAGGCGAGTATTGTAGATTTAAAATAAAACTATTTTTACGAATTTTCTGACATTTGTATTTTATTGCCCGACGTTTTAAACATTTTTCAGCGTTCATAGTCAAGGCAGGACATTTTCACCATAAAATTGTTAATTATATATGTGACAAATTTCCTAAGTTGCTACAAAATCTCGGGTGGAAATCTCAGGCCATGGAAATTAGCCTTTTTTTCAAGGCAAGATAATGTACATTGTCAAAAATGTAGTAGAGTAAGTATGTTGTGTACTTACTGGCAGCTGGATGCAAGCCGAGTGATGCTGCTTGATTGGCGGCGACGCCGAGGGTTGTCGGTGGTGGATATCGGCCACCGAAGCCGAATAAAGCCGCCTGTGCCTGCGCAGCCGCCGCCGCACCACCCCCGGCGGCACTAGCTCCTCCATCACGGCCCCAGTACGCTGTAACCACATAATCACTATTAGATCAATATACAGAATAATGAAACCAAGAAATAGTCATATTGGTTCTGTTATCCTAACCTAATATTATTAAATGGTATATCCCTGTGGTGGTGGAATAAAAAAGAAAGAAAATATTTCATTAAGCCCTCACGCGCCAAACATCGCGGCGCTCTCCAGTGCGGGCGCGCGCTTTGGTATATTGAAAAAAGGTTCAGTGAATTTTATGGTTTTACGTAAACTATTATTGTTGCTATATGACTAGAAAATATGAAATAAAATATATACCAATAGCTTTTGATTGGTTGTTTTAAATAAAAGTACTAAAAGCAATTGCTAATTGTAAGGTGTTTATTTAGGTCAAACGTGTGTCCCAAAAGCGCTTCGAGCACATTTTTTTTTTTGGGTCTAACGGTGTCCCAAAAGCGCTCGAGGGGTTTGGACAGAAGCTAAGAAACACGCACGGTACAAACTATACAATATGAAATTTAAAAAAAAAGTACAACAATAGATACTAATTTTAAATAGAAAAAAAATAAGCACGAAGATTAAATAAAGAAATGAAATGAACCAAAAGGATCTCGTCCAGCGGTTGCCAGATAGAATTCTGGCGATGATTTTCAGCAAGAACCTATTAAGACCCACGAATGTGAAACTAATCAATTTATTTTATTTATTTGTGTTGTTTTAATGTTAGAGGTCTTTTTTTTTGTGAGTTATGGTCGGCAGACGCGTCGTCCATTTCGTCCGGGACGACGCAAGCTCGGCGTCAGCCCCGCAACCCACCGTAGGCGACCTTCGCCATTAGGCCGACCACTAGTAGCGAGTCCCTTATCATCCCGACGGATTATTACAGATACCTACCGGTGTAGCGGGTTCTATTTGTGCGATCTACAAATCGTTGTTCTGAATCGGAGTGTAATTTGTTCGTTAATAATGTTTGTGAAGTCCCCTGCAATAGTAATCCTTCCTTTATTGTGTTGTTATTTGTCGGGCTGGTCACCGAGGTCAAAGAATCATTACCAGTCCTCAGTCCAAATACTACGGGGAGGGAATATGGTAGACTATGGACCCCGACACCGCACTGCCGTTGCTTCGGACAGATTGGGCATGGTGTGTCCAGACCATAGCCTGGCATGGACATCTGATGAGGAGGAATAAAAGGCATGTGACAAGGAGGGTGATCAGAGTGGATGGACGTAAGAAGCGTGCGAAACCCAAAAAGAGATGAATGGGTTCTGCAAACGAGAATATGCGTATGAAAACCCGTGAGTCTAGATATGACGGCTGATAGGAGGCTATGGAAAGTAAGAACATGTTGTGCCGATTCCACTCAGCGTAAGATGGGGGCAGGCAAAAGATGATGATGTGTCCAAACAATAAAGCTAACAATAAAGCCTACCAAAAAAGTGTTATTATTTAAAAAAAAACCGTTAAAAAATTACAACAACAAAAATCAGACCTAAATGCTTTGTAGGTAGACGAAAACAACTGGTTCATTGCCATAAATCATTCCCTCAAAGCCGCAGACCGAAATACTTATCTGTGACTCATACACAATATGTTGTTCATAATAAACCTGTTAAATGTGATACAAGGTATTTTTAACAAGTATTATTTGTAGATAAATGAGTGTTGAGACTTCCGCCCATTAATTCGAAGTGATTTAGTTAAATGTAAATTTAGTAGCTGCGCAGCTTCGCTTGGGTGCATGTAGACACGCGGCAGCGTTTTAAGTTCGAGCCTAGACTGCACAGATGGCGTAGTGATTAAGATATATGTTATTAACACAGAGGCACAGAACGACAGCATTTCGGGGCAGTTTTAAATTTGCTGCAACTCGTTGCTGGAATGATCTGCCGCCTCCATTACGTGAAATAAAATCAGTTAATAACTTTAAACATAAATTCAAGGACTATTTACTTAAAAACCAGAAAGAATCCTTGTAAGTTTGTTGAGTATACATGCTGTTTGTACCCTTGTTTTTCTTTAATGACCTACAACCAAATTTTGCGAGATCACAGAATGCGCTCTGGGATTTATGGATCCGTTCATATCAAGCACGATTGGATTGAACGAGCCCGATAGAGGACAGTACTCATGTGCAAAACGGCTCGGTTTGCCTATGAGTTGAGGATATTGCAGTAACAAATATTGTTAATGTGTTCGTTAATCTATGTATATGAAATTGAGTATTTGATTATAATTATTAATTTTCTAATTTGTTGATCTTTTTACTTTATTTTTTATGCTCACTGTTGTACATATACATACTGTATAAAGTAGTGTAGTAGTGTAAAGCCTAAAATAAACATTCTTTCTTTCTATATTGACCTACAGTGCCAGTGGGTTCGAATACCACTCAGAACAACACTTTGTGTGATCCACAAATTGTTTGAGTCTTGATGTAATGTGCGTTCGTTAGTTATATGTTTGTAAGTCCCCCGCAATACAAGGATTATTACCCTAGTGCAGTGTGTGGTCTTTAAAAAAAAAACAAAAAAAGAACGCAGCGATATATTTAAATTATCAATTCGATCCACTTTTAACCCTTTTAACTCAAAAACTATTTAAACGCATCAATTTTGGCATTAATAATAATAACAATATTTATTAAAGTAACCAAGACTCACTGTACTATTGTTAGTAATACTTAATCTATAATTGATAGTTAATTAAAACTACAAAAACAAATGAGAATTAATTAAAACTAGTGGTCGGCGTGTGGTCGAAATTCGGCCATAATTCATTTTAATTAATTTTTCTACTACACAATTTCCTTTAATTTTATTGATGTATAATTGTAAATTGAGCAAGCTGTATTTCACTAATAACTAATATATAAGCACAAATCTTTAGACATTGTCATCATAATTATGATTATTTGACATTCAGTTCGACCAGATTTTAACCGTAAACAAAAGTCTATAAGCGTTGCTACGCAACACACTCACACAAACGAGCGTGCGTGTGTGTGTGTAGCGATTACGTTGTAGTGTGCGTAATGCCTTTTTTTATGAATTTAATGTATTTCTAATCCATTATTGTATAAACTTTTAGTTTTATGCACTTCTCATTATATACTTCAACCGTGCCAAATTTCATACATGTTCGTCCACGTAATTTTCGTAAAAAGGGGTACAAAGTTTTCGCTTCACGTATTTATATATAGATAAAATAAAAATACAATAATATCTGCTAAATCACTACTGCGTTACACCATGAGAGACCACACAGCAGTGATTCATATAAATATATGCAGTCTCGACCTGCAACCATGACCAGGATGCTGTTTGAGTTGGCCCGCACTCTACGCACCAAGGATGCACACCTTTTGCGCATTGTGGCGTAAAAACAATCCACACGAGTCTCGACGAACATCCCTGAACTGCTGCAGAAGCGCGGCAGCCCCAACGACACCCTGAACGCGTTATTATATTGGATACGGAAGGTATTGTAAGTTTTACGAGTATGTCTAGCCCACAGGCTGCATGTGTAGAAAGATGTACAACAGGGAATATGCATGAAACACCAAAATGAACAAATAATTTTTCTTTGTAATCTTTATTGCTTAAAAAACGTACCTATACAATTATTATTTAATTTTATCATTATTTAATAATTAAATTTAATTATTAAAAAGTGCGTTTTTTGAGATTCGCTCGCAAATTTCTAAAACGCAACGTTTTTCAAACGTAACGTCATAGTACAGTCAAGTCTTCTGATTAGGGCTGTCGATATTTTTAAAATATCGTTTTTCGATATATCGCTATTTTTAAATATCAATATTGGAGTTCTATGTAAAGAAAAAAAAAGAGCGTGCGTACAAAGTACGCATGGCGAAAGTGAAACTCCTTTATCCTTTATCATTCATCCTTTATCCTTCATCTTTTTGGACCTGCTTTTTCGTTTCATCGAGTTTGAAATCACAATGATTCTAAAGAAGTTTCACTTCAAAAATATTGATATTTCGATATATTTCCCCGTGACCTCTTTTTAACTTCGTTCATTGCGTCGTTGCCGTGCCGAGCATTTTATAGATTCCAGGAGTAAGTGATAACTGATCATCAACTTCATGCCAGCATTTTTACAGTAGATTAAGTTTACAGTGATTTTGTAGAATAAATACTTTACAAGAAAAGATAAAACACCAAATTTATTTAAATAAATATCGACCCTCGATATTTACTTTTTAGTACCTATCGATATATCGTCCAAAAAAATATCAACATCCTTAGTTGACAGCCCTAGCAACTTGTGCGAGTACTCTGACGTCACAGAATATGCGCGCCGAAGTAGCCGCGTTTCAATCGCACAAAAATTATAGCGATTAAAAAAATTTTTAGTTAATGGTTTATATTTTGGATGTATTATATTTATTTCTAGTAATGTAATAACTAGTAGAAACGTTTAAAAAAATAAAAAAAATCATGCATATTCCCTATTGACTCTAAAGAGGGTAATTTTCACCTGTGTTGTACATCGTGCAAATGCGTATATATTAACCCCACTAAATAAGCTAGTATTTTAAATAAGCTAGTATTTTAAATAACAATATTTTAAATAAACACAGCTTAAATCATTATTAGGTAAATAATAAATAAATTAACATTAAAAATCGTCATTATTATGACTCACCGACTGACATATAGATCAATAACCTAACCCACTTCTAGATGACCTAGAAAGTTCAGATTTGGCATTCAAGAAGGCATTATACGTGTCATTATCATCAAGCACATGTACATATGTATGTCCCACTACTGGGGTCGAGCCTCCTCCTATAGGATGAGACTTTACCTGCTATACCACGCTGGTCAGGCGGGTTTGTATAGGGTTTTATTTCGAGTTTATCTTCTCTTGCATTTATGTTACATGCACGCCATATCCTTTAGTTGCCTTTTACGACACCTACGGGCAGGCAAGAGGGGTGCTAGTGAATTGTATTCTTACACCGTCGTTTTGCGAAAACTGTAGAGGGAGTGAGAGAAGGCATATTGCTTGAGAGAAATAGAAGACCATCTTCATTGTCATCCCTACTCCGTGCTGTTTACTGGGTGAGAAGTGACACCGGTAGACACACGGAGGGGATAACTTACCAAGTGATAATATTTGATGTTATGGAGCAGGATAAAAATTGATCAAATTATTAAAATGACTATTAAAAAGCAGGTGAAAATTTAGGGTATACAACCCTAAATTTTTACTTTATTATTTAATGCCACATAATAAAAAAAAATTAAAAAAAAAAATAATTTGGGGTGGACACCCTTTATCACTTAGGGGGTTTGAAAAATAGATAGTAGCCGATTCTCAGACTTACTAAATATACATAAAAAATTTCATAAAAATCGGTCCAGCCGTTTCGGAGGAGTATGGGAACGAACATTGTGACACGAGAATTTTATATATTAGATAGATAAAAGCTGTGTGGTGACGGGTTCGAAATCTACCAACCCTTACACTGCTTGTAGCTGTCGTAAAAGAGTACTAAGAGCTTAATAGCGACTTGGGTGAGTTCTATCTGATCAACATGCCCAAGGCAGGTTCACGTCAGGCAGGTGGCCGGTTTTCAAATTATTGCCCACAACTTTTGCAATATGCATGAAGAAAGATGAGTCACATTGCATCGATCCCAAGTAATTGAGATAAGAGCAGGATGACGATGCTTATGATGATAATGACAATGATAAGTGTTAGGAGCAGACTGGTGACAGTTGTCTGTCTACAGCCGCGGGCCGGTCCCTCCGGGGTAATACCACACTGAGCAGAAAATAAAGTAGTAGCAATTTTTTTTAAATAAAACTACTTAATGGATTTTATCGCGTTTGTATTTGATATTTGATTACCAGACGTTTCGAACACTGCAGCGTTCCGCCCGTGACCATGAATGCGGCAAAGTGTTCGAAACATCGGGTAATCAAATATCAAATACAAACGCGATAAAATCCGTAAAGTAGTTTTATTTAAAACTAGCAACCCGCCCTCGCTTCGCTTCGGTATCAGTCGCTTTACCCGCGGCGTAGTTCCCGTTCCCGTGGGAATACCGGGATAAAATATAGCCTAGTTTACGTCCTGATATTATAGCAATCCATTGGTGAAAGAATTTTTGAAATTGGTCCAGCCGTTTTGAAGATTACACGGAACAAACAGACAGACAGACAAAAATTTTTTAATCTGTATTTTAGGCATAGGTGTCGTGCAAATAACCGTGTGAGCATGAAAAAGACCTACTATTTTGACATTACAAACAGACACTCCAATTTTATTCATTGTTATAGATTTATTTTAAAGAACAAAAAAACGATTATTTAAAAATCGATTATTTTCCCTCCAAGTCACATCCCTAGAAAAACCCTATACCAACCCGTCTGACCCAGCAGTGTTTCGTATATGAGCTGTGATGATTATGATGATTTTATTTATTTGTACAGATGTGTAAATTCTTTGATGATAAACTAAGATATGTGTGCCTACTCTTGAAATCAATTGTAATTTCCAATCCGATTCAATTCCAATCTCACCAAACTTATATTTGGTACTCTTGAACAAAATCGAGAATGAATTCTTCGCGTTTGACGTTGTTATTTTCACCAAATGTGTCGTATTTTCTTACTTTAAATTAATAACGTTATCAAACTCGATCACCACAAAGACGCTTACTTGAAATTGTGCAACATTAACGGTTTTAAACTACGTCAAAGTCACGTAGGGAGTAGCAAATATTTGATTTAATCGACGAGAGTCGAATTCATTTAGTTCTTTTTTTTTTAATTGCAAGCAGTGGCAAACGAGCAAACAGTACACCTGATGGTAAGTGTTGCTGCCGCTCATGGACCTTTACAAGGTCGCTGCCTACCGCGAAGAAAGTGAAGGGAGTGTGAATGCGTGCATTGAGGCTCGGTGATACTAAAGGCACCATCAAAACCCTCCACACGCAAACACCATCAGAAAGTTGGGCTTCCGGCTCTCTCGCTCACCGAACGAAGCGCAGTAACAAATTACTACTACTCAGACGTCGATTTTCTGCGAGAGCCTGGTACTACCCCGGACGGACCGGCCCGCGGCTGTAGACAGATAACTGTCGACAGTGTGGTCCTACCACTCCATGAAAAAATATTCCACCGAATTTAATTTCAATCATGCGCTAGTGTCGCTTTCAAGAGTACCAAATTTGCTCAAATTCGAGCTGCGATTGGATTTAGGATTGAAATCAATTCAAGAGTAGGCACAATGATCACGGCTGTCCGGATCTGTCCAGCGCGACGAAACAGACGGCGTGCGATTCCATAACCTGTTAAGCGCTTAGCTCACGAAGCGCCGTGTGGGCGGGCCACCGGTACCTGCTCCTTGTCATCGACGATATATGTGTAATACTCGCGTAAACTTCAGAAATCATTAACATATATTCCAATGAAAGGCATTGAACCCAAGACCTTTAAGAGAAAGTAGGTAAATAATGTTATTCACACTTTGTATGGGCACTATTTATACAAATCCTTAACTCACCTAAGTATCTAAACTACATTAAACCAATCCTTAATAACAAGGAAACAGTTTTACCAAATATATTCTTCATTTATAATTTATCAAGCAAAATTCAACCTTATAGTAATTACATTAAAACACAATGCGACAGTAATAATAATACGGTTGTAAAACAACCGCCGGATACATTCAGGACAAAGACGAAGTATTATGAACTTTATTACGTTAAAAATAAGAGTCAACTTAATGTTGTAATTGTGTTGGGTGTTGAGTACTAGGTTCGGCCAGTGAACTCCAGTTTGCCTATATGGTTTAATATCACGCGATCATAGGGTTGTCACTTTTTAGTAAATTTTCATCATTATCATCACAGCTCAAATACGTCCCACTGTTGGGCTGGAGCCACTTCCACAATGGGAGGAAAATTGACCTATACCACGCTCGCCAGACGTGTTGATATAGGGTGGTTTCAAATTTTCCTTCCCTTGCATAGTTATTATATGCATATTACATACCTTAGTCGTCTTTTACGACACCCACGGACAAGAAAGGTGTTGATGAATTGTATTCTTACTCTGTCACCACACAGAGAGTAGTAAATTTTAATAGTATAAAATTATATGCAACTGTCTGTGAGGGTGAGGTTCGTATCCTGGTTCTGGCAAAAAGGTGTTTTGATTTTTAACTACTGAAGAACTTTTTCTGAAGAAATAAATGCTTTATAGCATAATTGGATTTTAGAATGGTGCCTGGGAATTGGTAATAGGTTCCCTACTACGTGGAACGATCTTCTACTTACCTCATATTTGACCCACAGGGGGCACAAACCACCTCCAATTAGCCTAGCATAGGTTAGAATAGATATCAATACAATCGTCACCGCCTTAAAAAATATTTATTAAAAATATCGTCTTAAAAAATATTTATTAAGTTTCTTTTTTAAAAACAAGCTTTTATTTAAATGCTCTAAAACGAAAAAGAGTGCTTGTCAAGACTCCAAACGAGTCCAAACTCGACAGTTTTATCTTGTTTAGTTTAGGAGTTCCTATAGCCATCTTCCGACGCCATCTTGAGACCAGCTTCATGGTACCATATTATTACATTGTCATCGAAGTTACGTAAGTAAACCAAATTTCAACCTAATCTAACGACAGGGAGTGGTGCTAATTTAACTCGCATGATTTGTCCCATACTAATAGGACAAGTTAAATAAAAGCTTTTAAAAATCTCTCTTTACACCCTATACATCAAATCTCTAAGTCGTCTTTACGACATCCACAGACAAAATTGGGGTTGAATTGTATTTTTAATCCGCCACCATCACCAAGGACGTCGTCACCTTACTACAAAAACATTATTTTTTCACACTATTAATTAGGATAGAATGAAAACAAAGAGGTTTATAACCAGTGTGTGTTACAAGCGATGACTTACGGCACTGAAACGTGGTCTCTAAATGTCGGCGTCATAAAAAAGCTCAAAGTCGCTCAACATGCTATGGAGAGGGCTATGCTCGATATTTCTACGTGATAAAATCCGAAACACGGAATTCCGTAGAAAATCGGGCGTAACCGACATAGCCCGCAGAATTAGCACGTTGAAATGGCAATGGGCAGGCCACATCGCTCGTCGAACCGATAACCGTTGGGGAAGAAAAGTTCTTGAGTGGCGACCAAGAATCGGACGGTGCAGCGTAGGACGACCCCCCACTAGGTGGACTGACGACATTCTCAAAGTCGCAGGGAACCGTTGGATGCAAGTGACGCAGGACCGTTCCGAGTGACATTCTCGTGGGGGGGCCTATGTCCAGCAGTGGACGTCTGTAGGGTGATGGATGGATGGATGGAATTAAGATCCATGGATTTTTATGTTTCACAGTTACAAAAAAGAAATTAACGTGACAGCCCTAAACATGTTGTTTCTTAACGCGTTAACGATAATGCAAGCAGTTATATTGTAACAAAGACAAAGTTATTAGTACTTACTGGTCGAACTGAAAGCAACTAGAAATGTACTACAATTGGATAACTTTATTCTTAGTCAAAACATGACGCGTTGTAGCAGTAACGAATATTAACTCGCCTATATTATCTTGGTTTGAATTAGGGATGTTATAGAGCTCCGTAACCGAACCGGAGTTTTCGGATATCCGAAATGAAAATATAACCGAAACCGTAACCGATATAAATCTTTTGGATATTTTCGGATAGCGTAGGTGTATGTATGAGACAGATTTTTTATCAACCAGCCGACCTGACAGCCTAAGCGTAAGCCTCACTAAAGGGAAATAATACAATGATCACCACAATTAGCTAAATTCTTTTAAAATTCCCTAAAAAATTTTCGTGTGGCGATGGAGTAAAAAATCTTGCCCGTGGATGTCGTTAAAGACGACTACGGGATATAATAAGCATATAACATCTGTGCAAGAGAAGAAAAACACAAAATAAAACCCTATCTGACCAGTCTGACCAGCACGGTATGCTGCGGTCAATTTCCCTCCTATTGTGGAGAAACGGTCGAGCAAACAGTGGGACGTGTATGAGATGAAACTAACACCGGATTGGAGCAGAAACGCCACTGAGAAAAAACTAAGCAGGCTTGTCCTTGTTGAATAACTTATTTTTACTACCTTCTTTAAATTTTGAAAAAAAAAATATTTAGTACAGTCATTTGGTTGAAAAAAATAGAGGTTACCTGGAAAGTTTACCGGGAGTTTTGAAAATTGGCTTTATAGATTTTGACGTGCTCTTACTGAATTTCAACTTTGCCACCTCGTGTCTTTGCCGCTCGCGCCGCCATACTAAAAAAATGGCGCATAAAGCATTTTTTTGATAAAGATTCCTATCAGACTCATTTTACAGGAAAAACATATCTATACAAAATAATTGTAGAGAAAATTTCTAACAATTTATGTCAAAACCTTTTTTCCTAAAATCAATAATTTCGGCGTACGAGCGCCGGCAAAGATACGAGATACGAGGCAAAGTGGAAATTCGGTAAGAGCGCGTCAAAATCTATAAAATTGACAATTTTCAAAACTCCCGGAAAACTTTCCAAGTAAAAATACCCAATGACTATACTAGTTGTTCGTGACGAATAAGATATTATTTAAACGAAAATCCCATATTTTAATGTACCAGGAAAGACGTGTATGCATAGTTATCTAGTAAGGATATAAATAAACAAGAAAACGGACGGCGAGACACCTGTCTTGTAATAAAAATATGCTCAGCCAGACTAATCCTATGAAAAGAGCCTGGTTAATAATGAATTCTGAACATGTAGAGAATTGGCATTTCATATCGTAACTCACCTCGTTACTTCTAGAATTATATACCGTATGTCCATCGCTGACTATTTAATGTGCGGATGAAATTTGCTACAGCTATTTGGCTCAAAGTCGCTCAACGTGCTATGGATAGGCACATGTTAAGGCTTTGCTCGGTATTTCTCTACGTGATAAAATCTGAAATACGGAAATACGTAGAAGAACGTGTGTAACCGACGCAGTCCGAAGAATTAGAGTGTTGAATAGCCAATGGATAGGTAACACCACTCGTCGAATCGACAACCGTTTGGGAAAAAACGTTCTCGAGTAGCAACGAAGAATCGGACGACGCATCGTAGGACGACCCCTACTAGGTGGATTAACGACATCTTGAAAATCTAAGGGAGCCGTTGGATGCAAGAGGCAAGAACGTTACGAGTGATAACCTCGTGGGAAGGCCTATGTCCAACAGTGAACGTCTAAGAGTCTAAGGGCGAGTTGATGGATGGATTTGGTTAATACGGTTACTTGGATATTGCACGCCTCACAACTGGAAGTGTGTGAGTATGCTTTGCTTTTAAAAGGCTTTTATAATGATATCTATACCAATAAATAAAATTGGAGTGTCTGTTTGTACTGTCAAAATAATAGGCTTTTTTCATGCTCACACGGTTATTTGCACGACACCTATGCCTAAAATGCAGATTAAAAAATTTTTACCTGTCTGTTTGTTCCGGGTAATCTTCAAAACGGCTGGACCGATTTCAAAAATTTTTTCACCAGTGGAAAGGTATAATATCAGGGCGTAAACTAGGCTATATTTATCCCGGTATTCCCACGGGAACAGGAACTATTCAGGAAAGACGACTGAAACCGAAGCGAGGGCGGGCTGCTAGTGTTATATAAAAACATTTATATTTTTCGTTATCTTTATTTTTCTTGTGTACACGTATATAGTGAACTTCTCCTAAAAGTTATAAATAAAACTACTTTTACGTATTTTATAGCGTTTGTATTTGATTTATGATTGCTCAACGTTTCGAACACTTTACAGCATTCATGGTCACGGGCGGACTAAGATGTCTGACGTCCAAACTAGTCAACGTTATTACAGATTTTTATAATTATCAACCCGCTACAGTAAATTAGTTATAAGTTTTGACTCACATTTTTGGTACAAATTTATTGCCAATAGAAGAAGAAAATGATTCCATTATGAAAAATTATATTGTTTATGATTATAGTCCATAAAATATAGCTTGATCTCTGTGACAGATGTCAACGAAACCGACGAAGTACGTTTGAACGAGCGACATGTTTTCAATTTTATGTTGTATCACATATATTTTCATTCTTTTCGTGCCAGTTTTATTGCAACTGAAGTGCAATATATTTTAAAGATAAAAATATTAATATTCATGCCTAAAATGTACCTTGTACGTACTGAAATACCTAGTAAACATTTTATAGAAAAATGACGTTTACGCATGTACAAGGTAATAATGGCCTGAAAATAAAAAAGAGATGGGACAGTCGATATACGTAAATCGATAACCGATCTTTATTAAATTATTCATAAAAGAAATAAACCCAATACAGTACCTACATATATAAAAGTTACAACATATTTTTTATAATTAAAACAGACAGTTACCTACATTATAAAATACAAAATTTTCATTAATTAAACATTAAAAAACTACTTTTTGTCTCAGAGTGAATGATAATGTGATTTACGTATTATTGTCAATAAACTAAACGTGTTCATAAAATAGTCACGATTGATAGATTGATCTAACGACTGTCCCTATTTTAGCAAAAAATGATAAACGTTCTAGCAGGAACGCTCCAGCGATGATAATAGTGACGTTGACCTTGATGGTACTCCTTTCGAATAATTATAACTGTCAAAAAACAGTTTTTGTTTGAAATAAATTCATAGGTAAAGATTTTCATTGATTGTATTTCAATTATAATAGAAAATCACAATTATAAAAATGAAGAGTTTTATCGATAAAAACTACGTACTTCATCGTAAGCGTGATAGCACTAGGGACAACTGTCACAGAGATCAAGCTATATTTTATGGACTATAGTAATTATTCAACATTAAAATTTTTGTAGTAATTGTTATTACAATTTGTTAATTTAAACCTAACAAAACTAATATACTACTCTTCACTCACTTCTTGTTCTCATATCTATAATGAGGTAAGTTTCATTTACACTTACAGCATTCTCGAGATAGTTATGGGATCAGAGCTCTGGGGCATCTTTTACAATTCATTCATTCATTTCAGCCTATCGCCGTCCACTGCTGGACGTAGGCCTCCTTCATGTTACGCCACAAAGTGCGGTCCTGTGCCGCCTGCATCCAACGACGGTCCAACCTAGTGGGGGGTGTCCTACACTGCGTCGTCCGATACGTGGTCGCCACTAGAAAACCTTTCTTCCCCAGCGGTTGTCGGTTCTTCGAGCGATGTGGCCTGCCCATTGCCACTTCAGCGTACTAATTCTTCATGCTATGTCGGTTACACCCGTTCTTCTGCAGATTTCCGTATTTGGGATTCTATCTCGCAGAGAAAGCCCGAGCATAGCCTGTTCCATAGCACGCTGAGCGACTTTGAGCCTTGTTATGAGGCCTACATTTAGGGATCACGTTTCTGTGCCGTAAGTCATCACTGGTAACATAGACGATACCCACGTGCAATGAAAGGGTTGATAGAATCCATAGCCAGCACCACACAACTCGTATCTTCTAACCTATTGCTTCTAATTCACCAAATGAAGTGTCTTGATTATACGTTGATAATAAGTAACGTTATGATACACTTAATTCAATACGATCTCCTCTGGACGATAAAAAGTTCTGAGTTAAATAAAATAACATGTTGGATAAAAAATTAATTATCACATTTAAAAATGTGATATAATAACAATTTTAGGAGGTCATTCGTCGTAACTTGGTCTGTTTACTCACATAACTAAATTATGTCAATATTGGAGATGTTGCGAATATAAAACGCCCGATTAGGATATGGATGTAAAATGATTTCGAATTTACTGATAATATCAGTACCCGAAACTGTTTTTTTTTTCAGGCAGTCATTCGTTCATTCACCTCAGCACATAAAATCCCACTTATGGGTCTGGGTCTCCTCCACAATGGGAGAGAAATCCACGCTGGTCTGAGTGGTTGGCACATGGTTTCATATCGAGTTCTACTCTCCTGGATCGATGTTATCAGCATATATCGCGTAGTTGTCTTTTACAACACCCACGAGCAAGAGAGGGGGTGGTGAATTGTATCCATACTCTCACCACAAAACTATTTTTTTAGGGAATTGTAAATAAAAAACAGAAAATAACAATATGTTAATATTTGGTAGTTGTATGATGGTAGATATGTCAATTATTATACATATTTAACTTTACAAAAAAATCGCAGATGTAAAATTGTAAACAATTTCTTCTTTGGATTTTTTATGTTGAATATATTTAAATCTTACCCCCAAATAGTCCAGCAGCATCAAGAAGACCGTCGGGAGGCGCCTTCCCCGCCTCGGCGCCGTCGCCGTCCTTCTCCATAACACGCCTGAAACCATAAAAATACGTACTTCAATATAATATAATAATTTCGTGTTGTAAGACCACACTGTTGACAGTTATCTGTCTCTACGGCCGCGGGCCGGTCCGTCCAGGATAGTACCATAATCTCGCAGAAAATTACTACTAGAATTTGTTATTGCACTTTGTTTCGTCAGCGAGTGAGTCGGAAACCCTATTTTCTGAGGGTGATTGTGTGTGGTGAAGTTTTGGTAATGTCTTTAGAATCACCGAACCTCATTGCACGCATTCATCCTCATTGCTCCCCTTCACGGTAGGCAGCGTTCTAGTAAAGGTCCATTAGCGACAGTATCACTCACTATCAGATGTGCCATTTGCTCGTTTTCCATCAATACCATAAAAAAAAAATTCTTCTCTGATATTCATAAAAAATAATAACATATTTATTGACATTGAAAGTTCAGAGAAATCATATGAAATGTTGTCTTATTTGAATTTAATAAAACTTGACTTTCGTGCAGTGAAGTAAGAAAATAAATCACCACCCCTTTCTTAACCTTGGGTATCGTAAAAGACGACTAAGAAGGGGGTATATCGTGAGGAAAGACCGACGTACCCCAAGTAGGGGGTATTCCGTCGGGCCGACCACTGATGACAAATAACCCTGCTCCGGTGGTCGGCCCAACGACGAAGGCGACGTGCATCGTGGGTGGGTAGCGGGTGTGCGTGCTTGCGCCCCTCTGTCGCCCCGGACGGAGTGGTGCGAGGTGCGCGCCGACCGCAATCAAACCCCAAAAAAAGGGGGTATAACATGCATATAACATAAGTGCAAGAGAAGGGAAACTCCAAAAAAAAAAACCCCTATAATAACACGTTTGACTAACGTGATTGAATAAGGACAATTTCCCTTCCATTGTGGAGGAGGTTCGAGCCCAGTAGTGGGACGTATGTGGGCTGCGATGATGATGATATCGGAGTGTTATGCGAGATTAAATTAATTAAAACAAATACAATTCATTATTATAAACTTTATTAATATCATGGAATGTGAAACCGGTTGAATAATTATTATTAAAAATAAAATTCGTCTTTGAATACATTATGTTCGTAAAAGATGTCAAGATAAACAAGTCAATCTGTAATGTGTTTTTACTACTTTTTTGTTATTGCCTACTAATGTCCTCGCTCGCTTCAGCCACTTTGCCCTCGCATGTTAAATCTCCAATATCTTCTAAGATATTGAAGGTTCGAGTCCTAGCCCGGGCAAAATTTTATATAAAATCGGTCCGGCCGTTTTGGAGATTAACCAAAACGACTGGACAGACAAACAGATAAAAAATGTTGAAACTGGTTTTTATATATCATCATCATCATATGTGGATACGTCCCACTGTTGGGCTCGGGCCTCCCCAATGGCAGAGAATTTGACCTACTAAACCATGTTGGTCAGACATGACGGTATTTTTTTTTTTTTTTTATCGGTGGACACCACACTGCGGGTGACGGACAATTCCCCGCTCCGATCACCCGCGGCCTCGGCTAGGGCGGCATTAGGCGCAGATACTCGCGCCTGCGCCGCCCGAGACGCCGGCGGCGGAATGTGTCGCCGAATAGGATCTCTACTCGCACACGATCCGCCGCCTCCTTCCGTGAGATAACGGCCTCACAGAAGGCGGCGACCGCGTCCCAGTTCCTGACGCTGACGAGCATCTCCCTGGCGATGGTCGGCAGTGCCAGGTCGACACCGATAATCGCGACGAGTTCACGGCGTTCCCCCTCCCACGCAGCACACTCCTCGAGCGTGTGCTGCGCCGTGTCCTCGTCGCAACTGCAGTGGTGGCAGGACGGTGTGCTCTCCCTCCTGACAATCTTGTGCAGGTACTTCGCGAAGCATCCGTGCCCCGTCAGCACCTGCACCAGTCGGAAGGAAAGCACCCCGTACGTCCGCTCCAACCACTCCATCAGCACCGGCCGGAAGGCCTCGACGGTCCTGACACCGTACCGAGGACTCTCCAGCCGGACTGTCCAACGGGCAATGACTCCACGGCGGGCGTCGACCCGCCAGGCGGTGATCTCCTGCAGGGAGACCATACCGCCGCGGGCGCGCGTCTCCGACACCCGCCGATAAATGTCGGCGAGCATCTCCGCCTCCAGGTCCCACGGGGGAGTTCCGGCCAAGAGGCACGCTGCCTCCGTCGACATTGTGCGATAACCGCGTATGGCCCTGACCGCCATGACCCTCTGTGGTCGCCTCAAGAGGGCCCTCAGCCGGACGGTCAGGGACCCCGCCCACACCGGTGCGCCGTACAGAGCCAAGACATGTCGGTATAGGGTTTCATTTCGAGTTTTTCTTCTCTTGCACAGATCTTATGTGCATATTATATCCCTTAGTCGTCTACTCGACATCCACGGGCAGGATAGGGAGTGGTGAATTGTATTCTTACTCCGTCACCACACGGAAAATATTTACCTACTTATTTTTTGTCATTAAAAATATGGAAAATAATAAAAACAACACATCTTTAAGAAATAATATATCTGTGACGTTTTCCTCCTGTGTGGTAACGGAATAAGAATACAATTCACCATCTCCAATCTTACCAGTAGGTGTCGTATAAGACGATTAAGGGGTATGGATGTAACATATGTGCAACAGAAAAAACCTCGAAATAAAACCCTATAATAACCCGTCTGACCAGCGTAGTATAGCAGGTAATATCCACTCTATCATGAAAGGGGTTAGAGTTCAGCAGTGGGACGTATATGAGCTTGTTATAATGCCTCTTTTTTTTTTTGGGGGTGGGCTACGGTCTGCGCACTCTCGGTTTGTTTGTTTGAACGCGCTAATCTCAGGAACTACTAGCTTGATTTGAAAAATTCTTTCAGTGTTAGATAGCCCATTTATCGAGGAAGGCTATAGGCTATAAATCATCACGCTAAGACCAATAGAAGCGGAGCATCGATAAATAATGTTTCAGAATCGTTTTCTTTTTGCGCTGAATAAACGTTAGTTAGTTTCGCAAAAATCGTGTGTGACAATCGTATTATTTAAAAATATTTTCACCTACTACGTAAACAAAGTCGCAGGTTAAAGTTAGCGTTAGCCCAAAGTAATTATTCCATGCGGACGAAGTCGCGGGAAGAAGCTAGTAATAAATAAAATTTACATCACAAAGGTAATATTAAATTTTTATTTAACAAATTATTCCGCAAATTACAATAATAAGGGCGCTCTGTAGGTTGCCACCCTAAACTTGGAGGGTGGCATATCACACAGCGGGAAAATGAACGGGGTGGGTTCACGCCCGTATACTCAATGAAACTTGAAGCTTTTTTTTTGTAACAAATAGCCGGTTATTCTCACGGTATTTAAAAGTATTTGTATAAATAATCTAATTAATAGAAATGTGATTAAAGTACTTTCATACGTCCTTATTTGTAAAACATATTGCTAATCACGCCTCTTTCCCATAGGGGTAGGCAGAGACTACTTCCCTCCACTTGCTACAATCTGTACTTACCACTTTCGCCTCCTCCACATTAATTAATCTCCTCATACGTCTTCGGTTTCATCATCATCATAGCCCACATATTATGTCTCACTGTTGCTCGGGCCTTCTCCACAATGGGAGGGAATTTGACCTACTATACCATACTGGTCAGACATGTTGGTTTAGGGTTTCATTTCGAGTTTTCCTTCTCTTGCACAGATCTTATGTGCATATTATATCCCTTAGTCGTCTTTTACGACATCCACGGCCAAGATAGGAAGTGGTGAATTGTATTCTTACTCCGTCAACACACGGATTACGGTATTTATAATCTTTCTTAAGGTTCATTTCCGTGCATCGCGGCCGATCGCGGCGGCGCGGGATTAATAGCTTGTGATTGTTACGCGCGGCCGATGCGACAATAATCAATGTATGAAAATGTATGGCGCCATTTCTGTAGTTGGCCGCGCGCGACTATCGGGTACCTCGGAAACGGCGCCATACATTTTCACACTTTGACTTGGGGATGTGACTTGGAGGGAAAATAATCGGTTTTTTTTTTCTTTAAAATAAATCGATTATAAAATAATCGATTGATGAAAAATTTATAATCGATTTTTCTCCCAACAGGATTGTTTTTTTTTTTAGGAAATGTGAGCTTTATTTTTTAATATAGTATGAAACAATCGTGATGACCTTTTTTTTTAGGTAATCTGGCAGTGAATAATCGATTAATTTCGATCGAATTTCGAATAATAAAAAATCGATTAGTAATCGATTTTTATTATTTTGATAATCGATTATTAATCGATTATTTTTTTGTAATAATCGATTATTATAAAAATCGATAATTTTTCACATCCCTACTTTGACTATTGTCGCATCGGCCACGCGCGATCCATCGCTTACGACTGTCGCGTCAGCCACGATGCACGGCAATAAACCTTTAAGGACGTCGCGATTTGGACGTGGAACGTCCGCCTTGGTCTTCCTCTTCCAAGATCAAGGACCGATGACAATGAAATAATTGAAATGAAATAAAAACGTGTTACTTCGTTTTTAACCGACTTCAAAAAAAGAGATTCCCAATTCGACAGCATTTTTTATGTGTGTTACTACAGAAGTTTCGACAGGGTGAACCGATTTTGATGTTTTTTTTTTATTTAAAAGCTGATGCTTCCCGTGTCGTCCAATTCTTACAATGGCATCAATGAAAAAACAGTTGAAGTCGTTTTTTTTTGTTTAGAATGAATTTCAAACTACCTTATTAATAACAGCCCCCGACGCAAAAAGAGGGGGTGTTATAAGTTTGACTTCGTTGTCTGTCCGGCTGTAGCATCGTAGCTCAAAAACTGATGGTAATTTTTTTCATTTGAAAGCCAGTTTCCTTGCGGCTCCGTTTAGTTGATATCGGTCCAGCAGTGTAAGACTATCAACTCATTTCCGAAATAACGTAATTGCGTAATCACATTACTCGATTAAGTATGTAACGCGTAACAGTATAATCGTAAAATAACAATAAATTAATAATGGCTGTTGAAGAGAACGGAATAACTTTTTGTAATATTTTAGTATGTGTCGACTGTCGGGGGTTATTCAGAATTTTCAATTTTACATATATTTATTTTCATTTGAAATATGTTATGAGTGTTTGCAAAACTTAAAGATACCGTTAAATTAGTTTCATTTACTCATGTATACTTTAGAAATCTCTTGAACAATATAACTACATGTATAACAATACTATGCAAACAGTTATAATGGTTTGTAATGCGATGTTGCGATATTTGAAGCACTTACATTAAGGAGATGATAATCAGAAATTTATCGACTGTGAAACGTAGCAATGGACTCGAGAGGTATTAAATCTGTAATAACAATAATAGAAAGTGTTGTGACGGAGTAAGAATACAATTCACTATCCCCCCTATTTCCCGTGGGTGTCGTAAAAGGTGACTAAGAGATATAATCTTCATCATTTCGGCTCTTAAACATCCCACTGTTGGGCTCGGGCCTCCTCCACAATGGGAGGGAATTTGACCTACTATACCATGCTGGTCAGAGAAGCGCACACGCGGTCCATTCCGTCCGGGGCGACAAAAGTCGGTCGCCGTCACGCGATCAGCCTCTCTGCAGGTGACGGACTAAAATCCCCGGCCCGGTCACCCGCTACTTTGGTATAGGGTTTCATTTCGAGTTTTCCTTCTTTTGCACAGATATTATATCCCTTACTAGTCTTTTATGCCATCCACGGGTAAGATCGCTAGTGGTGAATTGCATTCTTACCCTGTCACCACACGAAAGAACTACCTGTTTATTAATATTTATTAAATAATAATCTTCCTGAAAACACTGGTGAATATTCTTAAATGCTTCTTCTTTTTTAGATGAATGTAAATAAAATCTTTTAATTTATTTTAATTTTTTAAACATCTTTAGTGCGGATAGTAAGACAATAGTCTTAAAAAATAAATCGAAGCACTTGATGATCCGGGAACATTAAAATATGTATCACCCATCATCATCCATCCATCAGCCTACAGACATCCACTGCTGGACATAGGCCTCCCCACAAGAATGCCACTTTGGAACCGTCCTGCGCCACTTGCATCCAACGGTTCCCTGCGACTTTGAGAATGTCGTCAGTCCACCTAGTGGGAGGTCGTCCTACGCTGCGCCGTCCGATTCGTGGTCGCCACTCAAGAAACTTTCTTCCCCAACGGTCGTCGTTTCGACGAGCGATGTGGCCTGCCCATTGCCATTTCAACGTGCTAATTCTGCGGGCTATGTCGGTTACACCCGTTCTTCTACGGATTTCCGTGATCTGGATTTTATCACGTAGAGAAATACCGAGCCCTGTCCATAGCACGCTGAGCGACTTTGAGCTTTTTTATGAGGCCGACATTTAGAGACCAAGTTTCAGTGCCGTAAGTGATCGCTGGTAACACACACTGGTTATAAACCTTTGTTTTCAGACACTGTGGAATATTGGAAGAGAAGATCCTCTTAAGTTTCCCCAAACGCTGTCCAACCGAGTTGGATTCGTCGGCAAAATATGTATATCGTCTTAAATTCAACATTTTTTTTTTTTGTGGGTGGGTCGCGGTCGGCGCGCCTCCGCACCACTCCGTCCGGGGCGACAGAGGGGCTTAAGCACGCAACTCCCGCGACCCACCCGAAAACCACGTCGCCTTCGTCGTTGGGCCGACCACTGGAGCAGCGTTAACTTGTCGTCAGTGGTCGGCCCAACGGAATATCCCCTGTTGGGGTACCCTCCCATCGACCGACGTCCCCCCCTCGGGGAGGACGTCGGTCTTTCCTCACGCGGTCGGCCTCTCGGCGGGTGACGGACTAATCCCCGGTCACGTCACCCGCGGCCTCAGCTAGGGCGGCATGAGGCGCATAAATTCAACATTTAAAGTCTTTTAATGCAATGTGCATTATCTACACTCTATACAAATAAATAAAATTGAAGTGTCTGTTTGTAATGTCAAAATAATGGGCTTTTTTCATGCTCACGCGGTTATTTAAACGACACCTATGCCTAAAATAGTTTAAAACTTTTTTTGACTGTTATTCCGGTATGCCCACGAACACAGGAACTATGCGGGTAAGGCCACTAAAACAGAAGCGAAGCGAGGGCAGGTTGCTAGTATTAATTTTTTTTTTTGACATTTCATATAATGTGATGTAGAAAAATATAAATAGGCTAATATGAATATATAATTATTAAAAAATATTATTATAAAGCATTGACTAATTGACTCTTAACTATTATTTTTAGCAAATTTAAATCCCTGCATGTTTAAAATGAAGTTGTAATATCTTTTTCCTATCAAATTTCAATTTCCGTGTGTTGACGGAGTAAGAATACAATTCACCATTCCCTATCTTGCCCGTGGATGTCTTAAAAGATGACTAAGGGATATATTACGCAGATAGTATCTATGCAAGAGAAGAAGAGATACCCACTCGTCTGACCAACGTGGTATAGTAGATCGAATCCCTTCAAATTGTGGAGGAGGCTCGAGCCCAGCAGTGGGACCTATATGAGCTGAAATAATGATGCAACAATACCCAGACTTGGAGAGATTTGTCTCACAAGGGATCGAACCTAGATCAGTGCAGTCTGTTGTTTACATCACAGACTTCTAATTCATTCATGAAATCCCCTTCATCTTCAATTGCTTACCTCATCAAGCATGAACCTGAAAACCTGACAACTATTAGGCGCAAAATTATTATGTAAAAACCATGACGTAAATGCCTGACCTAGGTCAACTCGGCACACATACCTACTTATATATGTATACTATGCGAGTAAGGGGGTGGAACAAAAATACTCCCCGTCCCCCCAGTCAGCTGTGCGCGGGGGTGGCATGAATAGGGTGGTGGCCTTCTTCCTTATTGCATTATCCTTGTACGTCGACCTTGGTGAATGCAATGAATGAATTATAGTAGAAAAAAAAAGTTGGAAACAGCTGATTTTTCGTGAATATATCTTTTTTTATATTTATTTATGAGCGAAATTTATATGTGGTGATGGAATAAGAATACAATTTATCACGCCCTATCATGCTCGTGGATGTCGTAAAAGACGATTAAAGGATATAATACGCATATGTAACATCTATGCAAGAGATGGAAAACTTGAATCAAAACCCTATACCAACCTGTCTCACCAGCATGCTAAGGTCAATTTCCCTCCCATTTTGGAAGAGGCTCGAGTCCAGCAGTGGGATGTATATGAGCCGAGATAATGATGATGTGCGAAATTATGTATACCACGCTAGGCAGACGGCTGGTTTAATCTTTCGAACGTTTTGACACAGTTCTGTGCACCCCTCTTACGGCCTGACCACGACTTTGGTCTTAGCGGCGAGCGGCGGCGCGGCGTGCCGAGCGGCGCACGCTGGTAAAGCCCCATACAAAGCCGTCTCAAAACCGTTTCTTGTGAAAGTCGTTGTAATGCAATAAAATTTATAAATTAATATATAATACATATATAAATAATTAATACAAACGCGATATAATCCGTAAAAGTAGTTTTATTTACAATTTTTTTTTTCTAGTTTGTTCTGCCATTTTAGTATATGTATATAGTAGTGTAGTATACGTTTATAATATGTTATTACTATGTTCTACCATTTTATGTAAATTAAACAAGCATATTTTGTATTTTTTTTCTTATACAATTCATGGATTTTTATTTTTTTTTTTTAATTAATTTATAAACAGATTTTTTAAAATAAATGTTGTTTCATTTAAACTTTAAACATTCAAGTATAGGTGTGCAAAATTACAGCTCATTTAATTTTGAAACAACAGATACGGAGTTTTGAGACGAAACATACGTGATTTGCCCACTGTGCACCGCTCCGCACTTAGCCGCCGCTCACAGCGGCAAGGTCGTGAACGGGCCGTTAACCCGTCATGTCACAGATCTGTGCCTGTGGATGTGTATGTTATTCATCAGTGTTGTATACATCCACTGATATCAATAGAATTGAAAGTATTGAACAAATTATAATTTGAATAATAAATTCTAATTTGAAAACGGGCACAGATCTGTGACAAGACAGTTTAAGAGAGGGGTTCACAGAACTGTGTCAAAACGTTCGAAAGGTTAAGGTTTTATTTCGAGTTTTCATTGTTTTACTTAGTTGTTATCTCCTCGTGCCCTTTAGTCGTCTCTTACACACCCAGGGGTAAAATAGGGAGGCGGTGAATTTTTGTTTTTACTCTGTCACCATATGGATGAAAAAAGGGATATAATACGCAGATGCACTATACAAGAGAAGAAAATCATCTCAACCCATATCCATTCCTGAACTCCAGTCTCCTACAAAATGAAAGGAAAATTGACCTTTATAACACGTTTGTCAGACGTGTTCGTTTTATTTCGGGGTTTAATAAAAAAGAGATGGAAAAGTCGACATAAAACCATATACCAAGTAGGTCATTCATTTCAGCTCATATACGTCCCACTGCTGGGCTCGATCCTTCCTCGAAATTGAGGACAATGGAAGTGAAATTGACCCACTTTATACGACGCTGGTCAGGCGCGTTGATATAGTGTTTTATTTCGAGTTTCTTTTCTCTGCATTGATATTATATGGGTGTTATATCCCTTAAGCCCCCACTACACGTCGGCAGATGCGTCCGCAGACATCGTCAAATGCATCCGCGGATGGATCTCTGTGCATCGTCCACACGTCTGCAGGCCGATCAGTCTGTATTGATTCTTGACGGACGCAACACGTACGTGCGTACGCACGCGAAATGGATATTGAGACCGTAGCTGTTGCAGCTATTTATTTATTTAGGACCTTTAAGTATTATTTAAGTGTCCATCGTATTAGTTATTAAAAAAAATGGAGAAGAGGAAGATGGTGGACGCTGTAATCAGCATACATAGAAACCAAATAATGTGTAAAAAAATCATTTCCATAATGTAGGTTTTGTCTACCGTGTTGTTGTTGATCAGAGTTCTTATGGATCTCTTTCTTTGACCACTGTAAGAGTGATCACAGTCGTTTATAAAGTTCTGTATCCTGTAGAGGGATCTGTCACTTGACAGGTGGTAATTTTTTTTTTGTGTGACTATAAGCCGCAAATGGCTGTGAAAACTTTACCCGGACTGTTTGGTGAGCGCTAAGGGCTCTCAAACTGAAGACAGGTGGTACGAACTGAGTAATCCTCCTTTTTTTTTTTAAATACTACATTCTGCATTAAGTAATCCTTGTATTGCGGGGGACTTTACAAACATATAACTAACGAACACAAATTACATTCAGACTCAGAAAAACAATCTGTGGATCGCTCAAGTGTTGTTGTTCTGTGTGGGATTTGAACCTCCGACACTGGCACTCATCATCATCATCTTACTCTTATCCCAATTACTTGGGGTCGACGCAATATGTCATCTGTTTTGACATATTGCAAAAAGTTTCGGCAATGACTTTTATGACCGGCCGCCTGCCTGACGTCAACCCTCCTTGGGAATGTAATCGTTGACCCAAATGGTACCAGATGGAGTTGGTCCAGGTCAATCTAGGGCTCTTAGTCGTCTTTTACGACACCCACGAGCAAAGCAAGGGTTGGTAGTATTCGAAGCCGCTACCACACAGCACCGCTACCACACAGCACCTCCGACACTGGCACTGTAGATCGGTATCTTAACCACTACGCCATCTGTGCACTTAAGTCACCAAAATAAGTTTTTGTGCAAGCACGTTGAGTGTTGCCACGTTCGGATATGTGGTAGCGCATGTATAAGATTTGTCAGATTTAAATGAATTAACTGTCGTAATAATTACCATAAATTAAACGTTAAATTAACAACTGACTAAAAGTAAAATATGTTTTTATATTTCATTTTTTGTTTCGAGTTTTCCTTCTCTTGCATAGATATCATTTATTTAATTCCTTAGTTGTCTTTTATGACACCCAGAGGCAAGAGAGTGGCTGATGAATTGTATTCTTACTCCTTCAACAACGCGGAATACGCTTGTAATATATAAAAAAATAAAATATGTCATCAAATACAGAAATATACATTCGAACATGAACTCGTAGGCTGAACAACACAAATTTATGTGTTTAAATTACATAACCGTTTTTATATATTTTTTAATTAAATTTACATATAAGTAAACAGATTATGTCATCAAAAACATAACTTGTAAATAACCAAGTCACGCAACTCACTTCTACCATAAAAAGTTGTGAGATTCACGTAATACGGTTAATTTATTGAGTCCCTACTTAAGGGCCTTTCTGGCCTAAGTTATTGCGTATTAAGGTAATCTAACAACTTAAACTACTAAAACTAAAAAATAATACACAAGCCCGCTAAGTTTCTTGCCGGATCTCCTCAGTAGCGGTCACGTTCCGATCCGGGGGTAGTTTATTTTTTTGGACAAATTAATTTAATTTTGTAAACTTGCCAATATGTATGTATGTGCCCTCTCGGGGTTTATGCATAATAAATGATTTGAATTTGAATTCTTATCGAGACCATATCGATATTAAATATCTTTTGTTTAAATAAATAGATTAACTTGACAATCGTACTAAACAATCTAATTTAATATAATATGTATTACTTGCTACATTGTGCTTTTAATGCGAACATCCAGACACAGAACAAAAATTTGTAGATCGCACACAGTGTTGTCCTTTTTTTTTTGGGGATGCGTTACGGTCGGCGCACTCCTCGCTCCGCTCCGTCCAGGGGGACAGAGGGGCGTAAACACGCACACCCGTAACCCACCCGTGACACGTCGCCTTCGTCGTTGGGCCGACCACCGGAGCAGGGTGACTTGTCAGTGGTCGGCCCGGCGGAATACCCCCTGAAAAGTACCCTCTCCTCGACCGACGTCCCCCCCCTCAGGGAGGACGTCGGTCTATCCTCGCCGTGTGTTGTAAACATTAGAATAGATACTATACACATTTTAAGGATCTGCTAAAACATCATCCCCCATCTCATCTCACGGAGTAGGAATACAATTCAGCACCCCTTTGCTGCCCGTGGGTGTCATAAAACACAGCAAAGGGATATAATATGCAGATAATATCTATGCAAGAGAAAAAACTCGACATATAACCCTACACCAATCCATTTCACCAGTGGTGGTAGCCTGCACAGCCTTCTTTTTCGTTTCATTCTACAAATTATAGATTTTGCGCTTTTTTTTTTTTTGGTGTGGGTCGCGGTCGTCACGCTCCTCGCACCACTCCGTCCGGGGCGACAAAGGGGGGTAAGCACGCACACCCGCAACCCACCCGCGATGCACGTCGCCTTCGTCGTTGGGCCGACCACCGGAGCAGGGTGACTTGACGTCAGTGGTCGGCCCGATAAACGCGTTACACCTTCCGCTAAGAAACCTCATAAACATATAAGTGACGGACACAAATTACACCCAGTCTCAGACACCACATCTCAGCCACAACTTGTCGATCACACAAAAGATTCATTACACTGTTATGGTAGGTTGGTATCTTAACTACTATGCTATCAGTACAGACAAGTCACATCTGCTCCGGTGGTCGGCCCAACAACGAGGTGACGTGGGTACGGGTGGGTTATGGGCCCGCGCGCCGCCCTTTCGTCGCCCCGGACGGACTGGACCGCGCGTGCGCTTACCGTAGCCCACCCATAAAAAAAAAAAAAAAAAAAAAAAAAAAAAAAAAAAATCAGTACAGTTAACTATTCATTGGCGATGTATGAATTTATTACTTGCGTTTTAAAGTGAAAAATATCAAAGCATATACCCTTATTTTACACCCTTAAAAAAGAATATATCCTCTAAGGCGTTAATTTTCAGATTAATTTTCTTATACAATTAATCTTTTTATATCGAAATTCAACTAAGTAGGTTGTGTACTAAGCTGTATAAGTTACAATAGTTTTTAACTATTCCACGTCACGTTCCACAGTCAAACAGTTCCTCGGAGCACTCTCCGTGAAAGAGTCGGTAGAGTACACAGAGTGACCCAAAGTCTCTTCGCCGCTCCAGCGACTCCAATTATTTCAAGTTTTCCTTCGCTTGCATAGATGTTATGTACATATTATATCCCTTAGTAGTCTTTTACGACATCCACGGGTAAGATAGAGAGTGGTGAATTGTATTCTTACTCCGTCACCACACAGAAAAACTAAGTAAAACGCACATAAAATCTATGCAAGTGAAGGAAAAATCAAATTCCAAACAATACAACAATCCGTCTGACTAGCGTGATATTATCATCATCATTCAGCCAAAATGCGGTGCGGTTCTGTGCCGCCTGCATCCGACAACTTTCACAACATCGTTGCTCCACCTGGTGCAGAAGGCTTCCTATAATGCATCGTCCGATACTTGGTCGTAACTCTTGATATAGTAGGTCAATTTCTCTATCATAGAGGAGCTTATGTAATAGGAAATACATGAACTAAGATGATGACAATATATAGTTGAAATTAGTCTCATTAAAAAGAGAGATACCGGTACCACAATGCTTATTGAAGTGAAACTTCTTTAGAATCGTTGACTTAAAACTCGATGAGACGAAAAAGCGAGTCCATAGAGACACAATACGTAAATGTATAGGATTCAGCAGGCGAGAGAATGAGATAAAGGATAAAGAAGTTTCACTTCTGACAGACGTACTTTTACACATACGCTTTTTTTTTAAGACAACACCCTACCCTAAAGAAGTCCTTGTATTGCGGGGGACTTTAAAAATTATTTATTTAATGGACACAAAATACATACAGACTCGGAACAATAATTTGTGGATGGCACAAAGTGTATTGCATGGGATTAGAAACCACGATACTGGCATGGTAGGGATGTCAAAAATCATCGATTTTTATATTAATCGACTATGAATCGATTATTTTTTTGTAATAATCGATTATCTAAATAATAAAAATCGATTTAAAAGAAATCGATTTTTATATTAAAATCAATCAATTATTTTAGTATTTGCTTTTTTGTTTAAATTTAAAGTTTTCTATTACATAGAAAAAAAAATCAGTCAGATTTCCTAAAAAAAGGTCTTCACAATTCTGGCAGGAAAAGTGCTCGATTGAATGTCAGTGTTTCATACTATACTCATCTTAAAAAATAAATATCACTCTCAGATTTCCTAAAAAAAGGCCATCACAATCCTGTCGGGAGAAAACTTTAAAAAAGAACCACGAATAGTAAAAAAATCGATTATAAACATAACCGATTAATTAAAAATAATTAATCGATTTTTTTGCAAATCGATTTATTTTAAAGAAAGTAAATAGATTATTTATTAATCGATTTTTCCCCTCCAAGTCACATCCCTATGGCATGGTAGTACACGATCTTAACCACTGCGCCATCTGTGCAACAGATGATAATATTTAGTGAAATTAGTCATATTAAAGAGTGAGAAGGAACCACAATGCTATCTAGGTCGTTATGTTATCGTGTTACTAAATGATTACTTTTCACACTTTCTTTTTGCATTAGCAGTCATCAAATGGTACCCCACCCCACCCATTACTCACAACAAAGTTTTTACCACGCCTTTAGTACATTTGTCAATAATTTTACACTTACTAGTTTTTATTGGCACAAATATTAATTTATAGACGATTAGCAACCTGCCCTCGCTTCGCTTTCAGTCGTCTTACCCGCGTAGTTCCCGTTCCCGTGGGAATACCGGGATAAAATATAGCCTATGTTACTCCCTGATATTAAAGCTTTCCATTGGTGAAAGAATTTTTGAAATCGGTGCAGTAGTTTCGGAGCCTATTAAATACAAACAAATCTTTCCTTTTTATAATAATCTATATATCTGTGGCCATAGGTCAGAATATGATAAATACAAATTCATTCATAAATATCCACATGAATACTACGCATTGCATAATGAATTTTAAGTAATTTTACAAATTAGTAATACATTTCCTTAATTTTAAAAATATTTTTTGTCATATATACCGAGTGTCTCATATTTTAATAGTCCCTTCAAGATTTCTCAATAATTTAAATTGCTTGTCCTGTAAAGTAATGAATTTGCATTTATCATATTCTGACCTATGGCCACAGATATATAAAAATGAATCCCTGTTTTCCTTGGTCACGCCATCACGCGTGAACGGCTGGACCAATTTCATTAATTCTTTTTTTGTTGTATTTGTTATTGTCAGGAGAAGGTTCTTATGAAAGAAAAAAATAAGAAAATTGCCCAGAAAATTAGAAAATTTAAGAATACTTAACCATCATATAAAATTATTTCTAATCTAACCGCTTTGGACAATATAAACTTTTTTAATGTAACCTTATGACGTTTAACATAGAATTGACAGAACGCGTGCTGCAAATATCGTCAAAGAGGATGTAAAAAAAACTGAAAATTGTTTAAAACAGATGCTTCGGTTGGAGTTATTTTATTAATAAAATACATGTAAAACAATTAATTCATTATTTCTTACAGAAATGATGTAAGAAAACTGAATTTCTTAGTGCAAATCAGGGTAGGTAAGTTCAGAGCCATCACGCCAAATATAAAAAGTCAGTTTAATATGGAGTTTTGGTAATTAAGATACATGTTACTAATATAACAAGTGATACACTTAGTTATTAAGAAGAATACAATAGTTTTATTTAATTTACAGTTGAATTTTCGTTTTTGAAAATGCCAGCAATTAGACGTACAAACTTAAGTTGTAAGTATTGGGTCAATGAACGTTGTATGCCAATATTGCAAGACATTTAAGTTTAAAAATTAAGGTCCTGGATTGTGTTGCGCGAGCGCATTTGACGCCATTGGTACCGCCGTCAGAGCCATTACATTCATTGGTTTTATACGCATAAGGAAAAAAAATAAGTATGTTGTATATAGGACTTAGAATAATAAACATTTTTTTTTAATTCAATTCGAATTCAATATTCATAGTTAAGACGTGACAACGTCTGTCGGGTCAACTAGTATTAGTATAGAATATCAGGTTGACCGAGCTTCGCTCGGAGTATTTTTGTAGCATTTATTTAGATATATATTAATCATCATCATCTTGCTCTTATCCCAATTACTTGGGGTCCACGCAATATGTCATCTGTTTTGACATATTGCAAAAAATTTCGGCAATGATTTTTATGACCGGCCGCCTGCCTGACGTCAACCCTCCTTGGGAATGTAATCGTTGACCCAAATGGTACCAGATGGAGTTGGTCCGGGTCAATCTAGGGCTCTTAGTCGTCTTTTACGACACCCACGAGCAAAGCAAGGGTTGATAGTATTCGAAGCCGCTACCACACAGCAAAAAAATAAATTTAGATATATATTAATAAAAAATAAAATAATAAATAATGAAAATTATATAAAAAATTACAAAAAGAGAATAATAATAACACCGAGATTCGATCCGACGCCGTTTGTCGCCGATGTAAAAATAAAATGAAACCTGACTACTTCGTCACTGAGCTATCGTAACTCATGACATTGATGGCAAAATTTGAATTCATATTCCTTTGAAATTTAATGTCGTTATATTGTCTGCCAAAAACACTGACAAAACAACATTTTCTATACGTAAAACCTAGCTAGATCGATTTTTTGAGCCCGAATCCTCTAGTAGGCCAAGTTTCAACAAAATCGTTGGAGACGTTTCCGAGATCCTGAAAATATATAGGTATATTTACAAGAATTGCTCGTTTAAAGATATAATAAGATAGTAAAATACTAATTACATCGCCTCTGGTCATTCAATCATCATCATCATTATCAGCCTGTTCTTAGCCCAATTACTTGGGGTTTGATTGCACAGATGGCATAGTAGTTAAGATGCTGACTTATCGTGTCAATGTCGTGGGTTCGTATCCCAGTACAACACTTTGTGCGATCCACAAATTGTTGTTCTTTGTTCCACACAATGTAATTTGTATCTGTTAATTATGTGTTTGTAAAGACCCCCGCAATACAAGGATTATTTCCTCAGTGCAGGGTCTGGTATTTATGAAAAAATTCTTGGGGCACGTACACTTATTATTGCACTCTTCTTTCATAATCATCATCTTACCATCTCACCCAATATACGTCCCACTGATGGGATCAGGCCCTCTCTTTCATAGATGTTATCTGCCTACTATAATCCTTTAGACATCTTTTACAACACTCAACACGGAATTTTTTAACACGCTTTTATTAACTTCACCTGTTGTTTGCAACATCCACCTTAGAGCTCGATTTTGCCCTACTTTGAGCAATCAGATTTTCTTTAAATTTTGCACATCTATCAAAGACCGATGACAATGCAATAATCCGCTTAATAATCGATTATCCTAATTACACTTTTTAGTTTGATATGCCATGAAGGCGTTTTTCAGTTTTTTTTTTAACTAAATGTTTAGTTTGATATGCTATGAAAGCGTGTTTTTTTTTAGTTTTCTTTTTAACTATATTTATTTATTTTAAGTACCTACCTAAACATAATATATTTATGATGCCCCAAAGTCAGTTTTACTTCAGATCAAGAATTGCGAAGGGAATTATTTTAATGTGGTGAGAGAGCAAGAAGGCAAGTTCTTAATTTAGCCCTTCACGCGACAATCAAAGATAATATAGCTGCCCATATGTCCCAAAAAATTTAGAGAGTACATGCTCTAAAGTGAATCCATAATCCTGCCTACGTCCACATCTAACGTCTATATTATACAATTAGTAGAACGAATATAGGCCCCAAAAGAAGAACATTAATATGTTATTATGGCTAAGAAGTTAATTCCTCATAGAGACGCAATAATTTTACCTATTGCCGCATCTAACGCCTAAATCACACCTATTAATAACTTATTAATTACACCTATTAGTGAGACTTATAACAGTTTTCACCGACGACCCCTAAACTTTAGTTTACATCTAAAGCAATATAAATAAAACAATATTTATGTTAATTAATTCCTTTGATGTTAATTAAAGTAAAATATTTTAATTAGTGGCAATGGGCAGGTCAGATCGCTCGACGAACCGATAACCGCTGGGGAAGAAAGGTTCTCAAATGGCGACCACGTATCAGACGACGCAGTGTAGGACGCCCCCCAACCAGGTGGACCGTTGACCTGGTGAAAGTTGCTGAGCGTCGTTGGATGCAGGCCGCACAGGACCGCACTTTGTGGCGTAACATGAGGTAGGCCTACGTCCAGCAGTGGACGGCGATATGATGATTTAAAATATAAAAATGGCAAATATGATATAATTTATATTAGGACTTCTGAAAATTTGTGTCATAACGGCAATTACGTTATTTTTTAAAATACATCATCATCATCACAGCTGTGCCTACTCCTCAATAGGAGTGAAATTAATCTACAATACCACGCTGGTCAGACATGTCGATTATAGGGTTTCATTTCTAGTTCCCCATCTCTTGAGTAGATGTTATATGCATATTATATCGCTTAGTCGTATTTTGCAACACCCACAGGCAAGAGAGGGGGGCGGTGAATTGTATTCTTACTCCGTTATCACACGCATAAAAATACAACACCTAATAAAATATAAATGCTTGGATCGCAGGGAATTTGGCAAACATATAACGGACAAAAATTGCATACTGACTCGGAACATTGACGAATCGCGCAGCCTTTGCTTCGTGGAGATCGAGCTATGACATTCCATAGAGGTCGCTCCTGCCACTAAGCTATCTATGCAGGGAGTTTCGGCGGGTATATGGAACTGTTATATCAAGTTCTTGAATTCTATTAATTTAGTGTTTATTGTAAGTATATTATATGTAATACAGTACAGTTAAGGTGCTGAAGTGTGTACAGTTTCGAAGACGCTGAATATGATAAAATGGTAATTTACGTGTATTCCCATATTCTTACAAAATGCCTAGGAAAATCAAGTTTGGTTTTCAGCTCCCAATTAAGGGTTACGATTTGACTATTAATAAGCTACTCAATATGGAGAAGTGTTAAATAATATGTGAAGAAAATTGTATATGACTTTACTGTATGGGCTTTTTTCCGTTTGTCTGTGCGAATTGACAAACAGAACGAAAAAACACATGCACAGTATACACACAAAACTTCACAAAATCTATTCAATTTCACTTATAAGATATACGCAACACTAAGTATAGAGTCAGTGTATAGTTTCATACATACTGCTATAAACATGTCGGTGACGCGAACGCACGAGATTTCATACTAAAAGTGTTTAAGGCTCAAAGCACACGGCGCTAGCGCCACTCCTGAGCATGTCGGTGATGCAAACCCATGAGCTTTCTCTCTACTAAAATGTGCCCAACGCGGCTAAAAAAGTTTACACTCCAAAAAAAGCAATCTACGCAGTCGTAATAATAGTTTATAATCGCTAACGTTTCTATTTCTCATAGATACGCGACAATCCTGCCTAAGTGTACATCTATCGTGTACATCATACTGTTCTGGTCACGCCGGTCGCCCGGTTCACTGACCCCTCATTGTCTCAACTCTTACCGCCGGCTCGGATCACTCGTGTAAACTGTTGGTTAGAATTAGAAAACGATTTAATACGTGGGAAAGAGACGACACTCGGTAACAGTCTATTGGTTTTGTATTCGCTTTTGTGTAACGCGATAAATACTGTACAATAAAACTATATAGGTATTTCTTTTTTTGGCGAATTTTATGGCGTTTTAAATATACCAACGGATGGTTTTCAACATTTATGGTCGTTAAAAGATATAACTGCTTTTCCTGGAGACGGGGTAAGTATACAATTGTCCAAACATTTTATTTTCGTGCATGTCGTAAATAAGGATTATGAGGTAAATAACATAACAGCGAGGGGCGATATGGTCAAAATTATACCCTATACCAAGCAATTGCATGTGTGGAGACGGCTACTATAACTATCAACATTACTCGTGGGTGTCGTAAGAGCTTACTGTAGACCTAGGGCAACTCCATCTGATGTTGTCTGGTCAATAATTATATCCCCAAGATGGTTGGACTAGTGCCAAATCTATTGGAATATGTCATCATCATCATCGCAGGCTATATACGTCCCATTGTGGGATTCGGCCTTCCTCCATCATGGGAGAGAAACTGCTCTACGATATAACGCTGGTCAGACGTGTTGGCATAGAGTTTTGTATCTTGCACAGATATTATGTGCTTATTATATCCCTTAGTCGTCTGTTACGATAGACACCCAAGGCCAGGATATGGGGTGATGAATTGTATTCCTACTCCGACACCACACAGGAAATTGCAATATATATAAGAGAAGGATTGTAGTAGCATCGACCACCAGTAATTGAGATAAGATCAGAATAATCATGATCAATGACTAACCAGCGTGGTATATAAGTAGTGTTGCAAGACCAAGGCAGTAACTTACTTACCGGGTTGATGGCCATCAGCGCTCACCCATTGCCCGCGTCAAGCTGTCAAGGTCATCTGCGACCAACAGACTACACACACACAAAAAAAAAAAACCAAGGCAGTTTTACTTTCGTTTTGAGTATCATTAATACTAATATTTGTTTCAAATGATTCCCGATATTTAGGCGAATATTACATTTGAAAGAAAACTATGAACAGTCGATGACACTTTTTAGTGTTCATGGTCACGGTCGGACTAAAACGTCTCAGGTCCAACAAGTCATCGTTATTATAGAGATTTATATCTACCCGCTATAGAATTGTTATGTAATTTCAACCCACAATTTTTGTGAAACGTCAAAAAATCAAATATAATGCGATTAAAACCGTAAAAACCGGCTAAGTGTGAGTTAGAGTCGTGCACGAAGGGTTCCGTACCGTTATCTATAAAAGTTGTTGTATGGGAGCCCCCTTTAAATGTTTATTTTATTTTGTTTCTAGTATTTGTTGTTATAACGGCAACATAAATACATAATTTTGACTGCACAGACGGCGTAGTGGTTAAGATAGCGACCTACAGCGCCAGAGTCGGGGGTTCGAATCCCACGCGGAACAACACTTTGTGCGATCCACAAATTGTTGTTCTGAGTCTGGATGTAATTTGTGTCCGTTAATTATATGTTTGTAAAGTCCCCCGCAATACAAGGATTATTTCCTTAGTGCAGGGTGTTGTCTTAAATAAATAAATAAAAAATAAAAAAAAATAAAATTTGTAAAAATTTCAACTGTCTAGCTATCGCGATTCTTGAGATTCAGCCTGGTGACAGACAGACGGACGGACAGACAGCGAAGTCTTACTAATAGGGTCCCATTTCCACCCTTTGGATACGGAACCCTAAAAATTGTTATATTTCAAAATTAATATCTGTTTAATGATTTCTGATGTTTTTGCGAGTATTTACCATTGTAAATAAAACTACTTTATGGATTTTATCGCTTTTCTATTTGATTTATGATTGTCCGACGTTTCGAAAACTTTACAGAATTCAGTCTGCCCGTGGCTATAAATGCTGTAAAGCGTCGGGCAATCATTGATCAAACACAATCGCAATAAAATCCGTAAAGTAGTTTTATTCTGTTGTTATGATTTTCCCAGATGACCGATATAGCCCGAAGAATGAGCACGTTTAAATGGCAATGAGCTGGCCATATTGCTTTGACAACCGTTAGGGAAGAAAGGTTCTCATATGGCGACTACGAATCGGACCACGCAACGTAGGACGACCCCTTACTTGATGGACTGACGATATCTTGAAAGTAGCAGGCGTTGGATGCAAGGGACACAGGACCGTTGCGATGGCATTCCTGTGAGGAGGCCTATGTCCAACAATGGACCTCTATGGGTTGATGGATGGATGGATCATTCGGTTATCTCAATTTCAATAACTTTTACTCAATCTTTATCATCATTCATCATTTCAGCCTATCGCCGTCCACTGCTGGACGTAGGCCTCCCTCATGTTACGCCACAAAGTGTGATCCTGTGCCGCCTGCATCCAACGACGCCCAGCAACTTTCACCAGGTCGTCGGTCCATCTAGTTCGTCCTACACTGCGTAGTCCGATAAGTGGTCGCCACTTGAGAACCTCAATCTCTACTCTACATACAACTATATAACATTTTACTTACTCTGTGCCAATTCACACCTCACTCTTCCACAGACATTAAATTTTACAACAGGAATAAACTGTTACAATGGCAACATTTTCAAATCAAATCACCATAATTCAAATATTCACCTTAACTTAATGGCATTTAAGTTGAAATTACAATGAGTGAACGTCTAGTGTTTCGGATAGAACGTTCAGTCTATGTAACATTAAAATGTAGAGTACTATCGATTTTGAACGGAGTTGCGTGGACTTTATGCGATAGATTGGTTTTATGTTAGTCTTAACTACAGAATCTTTAGTTTATGGATACTATGTGTGGGTGATGGAATAAGAATACAACCACTCCCTATCTTGTCCCTAGATGTCGTAAAGGACGACTAAGGAATATAATATGCATATAACATATATGCAAGAGAAGGAAATTCGAAATGAAACCTTATACCAACTTGTAGGACGAACTAGATGGACCGACGACCTGGTGAAAGTTGCTGGGCGTCGTTGGATGCAGGCGGCACAGGATCACACTTTGTGGCGTAACATGAGGGAGGCCTACGTCCAGCAGTGGACGGCGATAGGCTGAAATGATGAATGATGATAAAGATTGAGTAAAAGTTATTGAAATTGAGATAACCGAATGATCCATCCATCCATCAACCCATAGAGGTCCATTGTTGGACATAGGCCTCCTCACAGGAATGCCATCGCAACGGTCCTGTGTCCCTTGCATCCAACGCCTGCTACTTTCAAGATATCGTCAGTCCATCAAGTAAGGGGTCGTCCTACGTTGCGTGGTCCGATTCGTAGTCGCCATATGAGAACCTTTCTTCCCTAACGGTTGTCAAAGCAATATGGCCAGCTCATTGCCATTTAAACGTGCTCATTCTTCGGGCTATATCGGTCATCTGGGAAAATCATAACAACAGAATAAAACTACTTTACGGATTTTATTGCGATTGTGTTTGATCAATGATTGCCCGACGCTTTACAGCATTTATAGCCACGGGCAGACTGAATTCTGTAAAGTTTTCGAAACGTCGGACAATCATAAATCAAATAGAAAAGCGATAAAATCCATAAAGTAGTTTTATTTACAATGGTAAATACTCGCAAAAACATCAGAAATCATTAAACAGATATTAATTTTGAAATATAACAATTTTTAGGGTTCCGTATCCAAAGGGTGGAAATGGGACCCTATTAGTAAGACTTCGCTGTCTGTCCGTCCGTCTGTCTGTCACCAGGCTGAATCTCAAGAATCGCGATAGCTAGACAGTTGAAATTTTTACAAATTTTATTTTTTTTTATTTTTTATTTATTTATTTAAGACAACACCCTGCACTAAGGAAATAATCCTTGTATTGCGGGGGACTTTACAAACATATAATTAACGGACACAAATTACATCCAGACTCAGAACAACAATTTGTGGATCGCACAAAGTGTTGTTCCGCGTGGGATTCGAACCCCCGACTCTGGCGCTGTAGGTCGCTATCTTAACCACTACGCCGTCTGTGCAGTCAAAATTATGTATTTATGTTGCCGTTATAACAACAAATACTAGAAACAAAATAAAATAAACATTTAAAGGGGGCTCCCATACAACAACTTTTATAGATAACGGTACGGAACCCTTCGTGCACGACTCTAACTCACACTTAGCCGGTTTTTACGGTTTTAATCGCATTATATTTGATTTTTTGACGTTTCACAAAAATTGTGGGTTGAAATTACATAACAATTCTATAGCGGGTAGATATAAATCTCTATAATAACGATGACTTGTTGGACCTGAGACGTTTTAGTCCGACCGTGACCATGAACACTAAAAAGTGTCATCGACTGTTCATAGTTTTCTTTCAAATGTAATATTCGCCTAAATATCGGGAATCATTTGAAACAAATATTAGTATTAATGATACTCAAAACGAAAGTAAAACTGCCTTGGTTTTTTTTTTTTGTGTGTGTGTAGTCTGTTGGTCGCAGATGACCTTGACAGCTTGACGCGGGCAATGGGTGAGCGCTGATGGCCATCAACCCGGTAAGTAAGTTACTGCCTTGGTCTTGCAACACTACTTATATACCACGCTGGTTAGTCATTGATCATGATTATTCTGATCTTATCTCAATTACTGGTGGTCGATGCTACTACAATCCTTCTCTTATATATATTGCAATTTCCTGTGTGGTGTCGGAGTAGGAATACAATTCATCACCCCATATCCTGGCCTTGGGTGTCTATCGTAACAGACGACTAAGGGATATAATAAGCACATAATATCTGTGCAAGATACAAAACTCTATGCCAACACGTCTGACCAGCGTTATATCGTAGAGCAGTTTCTCTCCCATGATGGAGGAAGGCCGAATCCCACAATGGGACGTATATAGCCTGCGATGATGATGATGACATATTCCAATAGATTTGGCACTAGTCCAACCATCTTGGGGATATAATTATTGACCAGACAACATCAGATGGAGTTGCCCTAGGTCTACAGTAAGCTCTTACGACACCCACGAGTAATGTTGATAGTTATAGTAGCCGTCTCCACACATGCAATTGCTTGGTATAGGGTATAATTTTGACCATATCGCCCCTCGCTGTTATGTTATTTACCTCATAATCCTTATTTACGACATGCACGAAAATAAAATGTTTGGACAATTGTATACTTAATGGCATTTAAGTTGAAATTACAATGAGTGAACGTCTAGTGTTTCGGATAGAACGTTCAGTCTATGTAACATTAAAATGTAGAGTACTATCGATTTTGAACGGAGTTGCGTGGACTTTATGCGATAGATTGGTTTTATGTTAGTCTTAACTACAGAATCTTTAGTTTATGGATACTATGTGTGGGTGATGGAATAAGAATACAACCACTCCCTATCTTGTCCCTAGATGTCGTAAAGGACGACTAAGGAATATAATATGCATATAACATATATGCAAGAGAAGGAAATTCGAAATGAAACCTTATACCAAGTTGGTATAAGGTTTCATTTCGAATTTCTGACCAGCATGGTAAAATCAAATTCCTCCCTATTGTGGTGGAGGCTCGATCCTAACAGTGGGGCGTTTATGATTTGAAATGATGATGATGTGTCACTATCCCTCTTTATCAAGGAAATTGTAATAACCAGGGACATGAATAGGAGAATTGTAAGTCGCACTATTCTGGGAAACTGCACATTCATCACTATCATCATTTCAACCCACTCAGGGGCTCGGGCTAGGGTTGCCGCCTTTTATTTGTGTAAATAAAGTACATTGCTTTATGAATGAAGAAAAAAAAAGTACTTTGTGTCCAAATAGCGTACGGTTTGCTATATGTTTTACTTTTTGAATAAATACTTATCACTGCTAAACAAAATCGTTGTACGTTATAAATATTTTAAAGTAAATAAATATATTATTAGTCCGTGTGGTGACGGAGTAAGAATACAATTCACCACCCCCTATCTTACCCGTCGGTGATCGTACGAGACGACTAAGGGATATAAAACGCATATAACATCTATGCGAGAGAAGGAAAACTCGAAATAAAACCCTATACCAAGACGTCTGACCAGCGTGGTATAGTAGGTCAATTACCCTTGCATTATGGAGGAGGCCCGAGCCCAACAGTGGGACGTATATGGGCTGATATGATGATGAAATATATTATTTATTTGATTCAAAGACACTATGTTTAATTTGAAAATTAACCCTAGGCAAATTAACTTGGCGGGAAATAAAGTATTTTTGCGTACTTTATTATTCACATAAAGTATAAAGTACAGTTACCCGAAATAACGTACAATACTTTATGATAAAGTACGGGTGGCAACCCTAGCTCGGGCCTCTTCCACAATGGGAGGGGAATTGATCAGCCATGTTGGTATAAGGTTTATATGTCGATTTTTATCTTAGTAAAATATACCTTAATCGTCTTTTACGACACCCACCGTCAAGAGAGGTGGTGGTGAATTGTATTCTTACTCCGTCACGACAGGTGGAATTTTGGTTAAGAAATAGATCTACCGAGCCCCATCTACCGATACCATAGAAAGAATAATTTATAAAATTCTCAAATTTGTACTTAATTTTATAGATTCACTAACAACCCGCCCTAGCTTCAGTTTCAGTCGCCTTACCCGCGAAGTTTCCGTTCCCATGGGAATACCGGGATAAAATATAGCCTAGTTTACGCCGTGCTATTATAGCTTTCCATTGCTGAAAGAATTTTTTAAATTAGTTCGGTGGTTTAAGCGTGAAAGCGTAACAAACAAACAAACTTACTTTCGCATTTATAATATAAGTAAGGATTAGAAAAGAAAATCAAATTCTATAAATTTACTGTTTTCAGATTTTCTTTCCATGTACACCCAATTGAACGCCAAATTTGAACTTTTTAAGTCATCTAAGTGTTTTAGGTCTTTGAGCTATATGTGAGCCAATGAGTCGTATAAATATCGAGTTTTGAATGTGAATATAATATCTAAAAACCCTCTAAACTATGTCAGCATTACAGCTTATTTAGTGGCTCCCAATATATGCAGCTTAGCTTATGAGCGACAGTACTCTTTCCCAGCAGGTGCGCTGTTTGCTCTTTTGTCACAAACAGAAATAAAAATAAATATCGACTACTATCATATTTTTGATTAATACATATTTTTTAGAGTTCTGTACCCAAAGGGTAAAAACGGGACCCTATTACTAAGACTTCGCTGTCTATCCGTCCGTCTGTCTGTCACCAAGCTGTATCTCAAGAACGACGATAGCTAGACAGTTGAAATTTTTACAAATTAAGTATATCTGTTGCCGCTATAACAACAAATACGAAAAAACAAATAAAATAAATATTTAAAGGGGCTCCCATACAACAAATAGGACAAAAAGATCTCCTTTTTGTCCTATTTTGCTCGATATCGATAATGGCAACAGGTAGGCACTTGAAATATTCATAAAACACTCAGTTGTATTTTTACTTTAAAAATAAATAAAAATTTAAGGGAGGGCCCCTTATACTTATTTTGAAATTTGTGTACCTACTGTTGTTTATCTAGTCAATAATACGGAAACCTTTGTGCGCGAGTCCGACTCGCACTTGGCCGATTTTATTGTTTTATATAAGACTAGCTTCTGCCCGCGACTTCGTCCGCGGAAAATTTCTTGTTTTAACATAAGATTACACTCGATTGATATTACTGTATTTAATTTTATTAGTAAAATATTTTTTGGAATCAGATCAGTAACTTAAAAGATTACCGAAGTTCTATTTTCTGCTCAAGGTAACTTAACCCTTAGTTGCCTTTTACTTATTTTATTTATTTGTTTAAGTTAGGTATCTATTTAATTTAAAGCTTCTCTATATACAATGTTTGAGGTTGTTTTATTTTCCGGTAACAGAATAATCTGCCTTTCGGATGATCCCACTCTTGATAGACCAACATATAATTGCCCATGGGAAAAACATTCTTTTCGTAGGTCAATGCCAACCAAAGAGAATGTTTGTCCCTGGGACTTATTAATAGTCAGGGCAAATGATTGCGCACGTTCAGCGCTAGTTTCTCGAGCACGGGCCCGCGTCGTCCTCACATTTTGGCTTGCGAGGCGCTGTGAGCGCTCGGAGCTAGATTCTCTAGCGCGTGCTTGCGAAATATATTCTCTATTTCTCGAGAGGCGTTGCTCATTTTCAGGGGCAGATTCTTCCGTACGGCGTACTCGAGCGGCTCTTGTCTGTGATGTCTGCCGAGACAGTTGAGATTTCCTTTTAGGCATGCTCTCAACAAACCACGCACAGACTTGAAAACAATTATGAACAAAGGGAGAGCGACTCGAACACCGTCCGCCTTTACAAAACAAAACAATCGTAATATCGAATAACTCGTGTCGATTATTACGATAGAACGAAGTACGAAACTACGAACATACAAAACAAACGTACAACGAAATTACGATATTTTCGATTATGAGGTATCTATCAACAACAACAACCATGCGAACGAAACAACCGAAACCAATAACCAACTGACATGTAATTTTTAGAACTCCAACTAACGACAACGTGGGCATAATAATTCGAGAGGGTCATCAATCCACGGAAAGTCTTAACACCGCGATTCAGAAAAATGACGTCATTGCAGAACGCCATCTATGGGCAAATAGGTAAAACGTCTGCACAATGAAAGTTATGCTAGGGTCATTTTGCGTTTTAGTAATTTTATATTATCTCCGAAACTGTATGACCAATTGATATACTGTAAATGGCAAATCTTATCTGTATGATGTTCTTGTGATACTGAAATAATTTATTGTCATAAGAATTAATATTTTGTTGCTCAAATAATCAACCAAACGTAACAATGCCGAAAAAAAAATTTTTTAATGCAATAATAGAAGTATAAAAGATAAAATATAAAAGATAGAGATATGGTATCGCTGACTTTTTTGTAGAAATAATTAAGATGAACCAGGTAGCCATACATTCTTTTTAATTTTAAGCAACTGTTTAGGCAGCGCACGCAAATAATTCTGTTTTACGAGGTATTTTTTTCCGACTTGCCAGACAAAAGTTGTGATAGCTCGGTTAATATACATGTTATAGAAACAATTTATAGCCTATAGCACTCAGGAATAATGTAGCTTTCTGCCAGTTAAAATAAAATTAGAATTAGATTATGAGTTCCAGAGATTACCCCCTGCATACAAACTTACAAATTTTACCTCTTTATAATATTAGTATAGAAGTATAGACTAGCAACCCGCCCTCGCTTCGCTTCGATTATAGGTTATAGTCGTTTTACCCGCGTAGTTCCCGTTCCCGTGGGAATACCGGGATAAAATACAGCCTAGTTTACGCCCTGATATTATAGCTTTCCATTGGTGAAAGAATTTTTGAAATTGGTCCAGCCGTTTTGAAGATTACCCGGAACAAACAGACAGACAGAAATTTTTAATTGCTATTTTAGGCATAGGTGTCGTGCAAATAACTGTGTGAGCATGAAAAGGCCCTATTATTTTGACATTACAATCAGACACTCCAATTTTATTTATTGGTATAGACAATATTCTTCACTAAGAAAGTTATCCGTGTGGTGACGGAGTAAGAATATAATTCACCACTCCCTTTATTGCCCGTAGATGTCGTACAAGATGACTAAGGGATATGACATGCAGATAATATGCAAGAGAAGGAAAACTCGACATTAAACCATATGCCAACACGTCTGACCAGCGTGTCGACGTCAATTCCTCTCTTATTGTGGAGAAGGGCCGAGTACTGGGACTTATTTGGGCTGATATGACTTATATGCACAGGCATTCATGTACCGGTCCTAGTTGGCAATGCGATTCTCTAAGTTGTCGATCATTATGTTTACCTAGGACAAACAGTCCAGTTAGGTAGATCCAACTTCTCTACTAGGTGGACCGACGAGCTGGTGAAAGTTGCTGGGCGTGGTTGGATCCAAGCGGCATAGAACCACACTTTGTGACGTAACATGAGGGAGGCTTACGTCCAGCAGTGGACGGCGATAGGCTGAAATGATAATGATGACACAGGCATAAAAAAAAACAACTCTTTTTCGGCTGTCGGGTAATAAATACATATTATAAAGATTTCCTACACTGACTCCTCCAACTTAAAAAAAAGATATCAACGGATATTACTCAGTTCCTTATAGATTCTTAGTATTATCTGTATTCATGTGTGTCATCGTAATAAGGAAATGGTTTAATTCCTACTAATATTATTATTATTGGTTTGTGACTGTTAATCTTAAGGTTTCAGGTTCGAATTCGGTTGCGGCAGTGTAGTTTTCTTACCGCGGACCTTAGATTTCTTACCAGTGGTCGGCCCAGTGACGAAGGGGAGGGATTTGGTGTTCTTCATCCCGGACGGTATGCGTGCTGACGACAGCCAAATGTGTAGGTTTCTTATTGAGTTTTTCACAGCTTTCCTTAAGAAAACTCTCTAACAGAAATCTTGTGGTTTAAAAGCAATAAGCTTTGCTCGGATGAAAGTTGTACGGATAAGGCCGTTCCTCATACATATTATCATATCACCTTTTGGAGATATATTATAATAGATATTTTTTGCCGTGTGGTGATGGAGTAAGAATACAATTGACCACCCCTATCCTGCCCGTGAGTGTCGTAAAAAACGACTAGGTAATATATTGTGCATATAACATATATGCAAGGGAAGAAAAGATCGAAATAAAACCCTATACCAACCTGTCATAACCCGCATGGTATAGTAAGGTCAATTTACCTCCTATTGTTGAGGAGGCTCGAGCCCAGCAATGGGACGTATATGAGGTGAAATGATGATGATGATGACGAAAAGTCCACTGCAATACAATAACTACTTAGTGCAAGTTGTCTAAAAACAAACACATTTTTTTTTAAATCTTATATCTTTAAACGAGCAATTCTTGCAAATATATATATTTTCAGGATCTCGGAAACGGCACCAACGATTTTAATGAAACTTGGCATACTAGAGGATTCGGGTCCAAAAAATCGATCTAGCTAGGTTTTATGTATAGAAAATGTTCTTTTGTCGGTGTTTTTAGCAAAACGTTACAATGACATTAGATTTTAAAAGAATATGAATTCAAATTTCGTTCTCAATGTCAAGAGTTACGGTAGCTCAGGTGAGACATTGACCGGTTTTAATTTTGGTTTTTGTGTGTCAAACAGCGTCGGATCGAATCTCGGTGTTATTATTATTCTCTTTTTGTAATTTTTTATATAATTTTCATTATTTATTTTTTTATTTTTTTTATTAATATGTATCTAAATAAATGCTACAAAAATACTCCGAGCGAAGCTCGGTCAACCTGATATTTTCTGTTTAAGTAAGCAGCAACTTGACTGTGCACCTAATATTACTGAAGTTCAGAAGCTTCGCTTAACTTCACATAGATGCATACTCTACTGCCAAATAGAGAGGATAAAAAAGCGCTCACCTTCAGCGGTAGATATCATTCAGAGCCGGCCCTCGTCCAGTGTCCGGCTCACTCCGGCTGTACACATCGTCACTCCATGACACTAAAAACACTTGATACACTAAACACACCCGTCACTGATAAGCACTAACACTTTGACACTTGTCACACAACTACTGGTCACTCAGCACATACTTGGCAATCCAATCTGTAACAATAGATACATTTATTTTATTAATACACTAGCAACCCGCCCTCGCTTCGGTTATAGGTTATAGTCGTTTTACCCGCGTAGTTCCCGTTGCCGTGGTAATACCGGGATAAAATATAACCTAGTTTACGCCCTGATATTATAGCTTTCCATTGGTGAAAGAATTTTTGAAATCGGTCCAGCCGTTTTGAAGATTACCCGGAACAAACAGACAGACAGACAAAAATTTTTTAATTGCTATTTTAGGCATAGGTGTCGTGCAAATAATCGTGTGAGCATGAAAAAGCCTATTATTTTGACATTACAATCAGACACTCCAATTTTATTTATTGGTATAGATTTATTAGAAGTAGCCCTTTCAAGTCCCACTTTCGGGTTAGTCTCCTCCAAAATAGGAGGGCAATTTACCTACTGTACCATGCTGGTCAATGGGTATGCAGTTTTATTTAAATTTTTCCTTCTATTAGATCCCTTACAATTAGTAGTCTTTAACAATACCCACGAGCAAAATAGGGTGGTGAATTGTTTTTAGGGTTCCGTACCCAAATTGTAAAAACGGGACCCTATTAATAAGACTTCGCTGTCTGTCCGTCCGTCTGTCTGTCACCAGGCTGTATCTCAACAACCGCGATAGCTAGACAGTTGACATTTTTACAAATTATGTATTTCTGTTGCCGCTATAACAATAAATACTAAAAACAAAATAGGTATACTAAATATTTAAGGGGGTCTCCTATACAACAAACGCGAGTTTATAGCTAATGGTACGGAACCCTTCGCGTGCGACTCCAACTCGCACTTAGGCGGTTTTATTTTACTTCATCACCACATAGTCAGTTATCCGTCTAATAATGGAATAACAAGACAATCCACCATTAATTGCATTTGCGTAGATGTCGTAAAAGACCACTAAAGAAACAGATAACATCATTGCAAGAAAAAGAAAGTCCAAAATAAAATAAAGCTTCATCGAACCCTACTGAGCAGCATCGTATAGTAGAATAAATTGCCTCTTCTCTATGGAGAAGGCTCGAGTTCAGCAGTGGGTTGTATTTTAACGAAAAAAAAATGGACACGAATCTAACCAAGATAACGAAATGAACTATTGTATAGTCAGTTAAAACGAATTTTTTTGCTAAATTGAAAATAAATAAAAAAACGACTTTAGTGTAGATACATTTTTAGATTTTGTTGATTTTTCAAAAACCGCTTGTCCGATTTCGATAAAATTTACATGGGACTGTTTGGGAAGACTTTCCAACAAAAAAATAATTTTTCAAATCGGTTGGCAAACGACGGAGTTATGCGCGAACAAATATAAAAAATACAAACATGCGAATTGAGAACCTCCTCCTTTTTTACAAGTCGGTTAAAAACAGATTAAAAGCAATAAATTATAATAAAACTCATATTTAAACATAAACCAAAACTGTGTATCACATCCCGCCATTTGCAAAACCATAGACAAAATTAAAACAATGATTCGCGCCAACACCACGATACCCGAACGGCCATAACGCACGCCACCCTAATAAAATTACCTTCGCTACTATTCAGCGAAATTATTGTTCACAATACCGACCCCTATTGAGGTTTTCCTCCCTTCTATTGCTATTTCATTCACTCAACCTGTAATGTATTGCCATCTCTATTGTTCAACTCTAGGATTTTAAATGTAGCGTCAGTTTTGATGTAGCAGTGTAAATAGCTTCTTTAATTTTTAAACATGATTTTAAATTAATAGTCTATGGTTTCGAGTGGTAACGGAGCAAGAATACAAATCATCACTCCTTATTTTACCCGTGGATGTCGTAAAAGACGACTAAAAGATATAATACGCATATAACATTTATGCCAGAGAAGGTAGACTCGAAATAAAACCCTTTATCAACATGTCTCAGGGACGTCGAGAGGTGAGGGTACCTGAAAGGGTATTCCGTCGGGCCGACCACTGAGGACACGGAACTCGGCACTGACGGTCGGCCCAACGACGAAGGTGACGTGGGTACGGGTGGATTATAGGCCCGCGCGTCGTCCTATCGTCGCCCCGGACGGAATGAACCGCGTGTGCACTTACCATAGCCCACCCATAAAAAAAATACCAACATGTATAGCGGGTATAGGGTTTCACTACGAGTTTTCCTTCACTTGCACGAATGTTATGTACATATTATCCCATAGTCGTCTTTTACGACATCCACAGGCAAGACAGGGAGTGGTGAATTGCATTTTTATTCTGTCACCATACGGAAATAGATCGTTATATGCATATTATATCCCTTAGTCGTCTTATACAACACCCTCATGCAATATAGGGGGTTGTGAAGTGTACCTATTCTTACTCCGTTGCCACACAGGAAAACACGAATTTTATTAATTTCTATAGATTTGTGTTATTATTACTAATTAACAAATTATCCCCACAATAGAATACTCAACATAAAAACGTTTAGTTGCCACCAATTTTCCCCCCAAACAGTCCACTTAATAATATTCGCCATAAAATCACTTCGACGAGGGGTCGGCACCCTCAGTGTTGCTAGTTGTGCTAAATTATACCAAATGCAACCGATTTCGTTGGGTTACGCAGGATGCAATGCGTCATATTTCCACATTAAAATTTGATTTGATTTTTGTACCCGGATAATCTTGCATGGATTTGTATAAAGATTTATTTAGACACTTTCGTATATCCAATTTCTAATGATTTATGAGTTGAAAATATCTTGAGTTAATATTTAACTCAAGATATTTTCTACGTAGTAATTTTAATTTTAATAATTAGTATTTTAAGTATTTTAAATTGTAAGTATATATAGTAAGTACTAGCAATCCGCCCTCGCTTCGCTTCGGTTATAGGTTATAGTCGTTTTACCCGCGTAGTTCCCGTTCCTGTGGGAATACCGGGATAAAATATAGCCTAGTTTACGCCCTGATATTATAGCTTTCCATTGGTGAAAGAATTTTTGAAATCGGTCCAGCCGTTTTGAAGATTACCCGGAACAAACAGACAGACAGACAAAAATTTTTTAATTGCTATTTTAGGCATAGGTGTCGTGCAAATAACCGTGTGAGCATGAAAAAAGCCTATTATTTTGACATTACAAACAGACACTCCAATTTTATTTATTGGTATAGATTTTAAATTGTAAGTATTTTTTGCTTGGGTTGACAATCAACGGCAGATATATACCAGTATTCTAGACTACAAGATGAGCCCAAAATCATTTTGCTTTTGTGGTCGCGATATAAAAACAAAAAAAAAATATATTATTATTCGGCAAAGATTTTTAAAGAAAATATAGCGCATATTTTGAAAATCAAAGATTAATTTTCACTGTCGGAATTTGGCCTACTATTCTGCACTGGTCAGATGTGTTGGCATAGGGTTTTAATTTCGAGGCTTTCTTCTCTTGCATCAATGTTATCTGCATATTATAATATCCCTTAGTCGTATTTTACGACATCCATGGGCAAAGGAAGTAGCTGGTAAATTGTATTTTATAATCCTAATTGTATACGCCGCCGTCACACGGAAAATTCAGTGTACATTTTTATATTTACCGCAATGTTTTTATAGTTACTTTAATACACAGTAATGTGTAGTGTAATTTCATTTATTTTTCACTGTTTATACATCATCATCATCATCATCTTGCTCTTATCCCAATTCCTTGGGGTCGACGCAATATGTCATCTGTTTTAACATATTGCAAAAAGTTTCGGCAATGACTTTTATGACCGGCCGCCTGCCTGACATCAACCCTCCTTGGGAATGTAATCGTTGACCCAAATGGTACCAGGTGGAGTTGGTCCGGGTCAATCTAGGGCTCTTAGTCGTCTTTTACGACACCCACGAGCAAAGCAAGGGTTGGTAGTATTCGATACCGCTACCACACAGCATCACTGTTTATACATAAGCTCCCTTAATCGTGGTTCTCGAAATGGTATTTCTTTGCTACTTAGTATTATTTTTGATCGCCTCTACCGATAGTACGATGCGCTGCGTCTCAGTTATTCTTTTGTTTTGTGTTGTGTGTAGAGTGAATAATTTCCTTCAAATATGATTCTGAAAGCAAAGCTTTTTCGTATTAAATAAGTACCCTAAGCCAACACTTTTCCGTGTGATGACGGAGTAAAATTACAATTCACCACCCCCCTTTCTTGCCCATGGATGTCGTAAAAGACGACTAAGGGATACGCAGGTAATATCTATGCAAGAGAAGGGAAACTCGAAATAAAACCCTATACCAACACGTCTGACTAGTATGGTATAGGTAAGTACGTGAATTTTCCTCCCATTGTGGAGAAGGCTCGAGCCCAGCAGTTGGACGTATATGAGCTGTGATGAATCTAACATTTAAGAAATAACCTACAAAATTAAATTATTTTAATGATAACGACATAAAGTAGTAAAACAAAATAACTTTAAGTTAATTTAACTAAATTCTACATTCACATCAATACAGTTGGATAAACCGAACAGTAATTTAAACAAGCAACGCATTAGGGGCCCCCACAACTTGTATAACCAACTTAATACTATAAAATTAACATGTGAAAAGGCAACATTAGGTGAAATACTAAAATCTATACACTAAAGGATCGGTCCGGTGATACGCACACACACTCGAGCAAAAGATGTCTCCACAAAATAAAACATAGCTGTCATGTGGTATTGATTCCGACCCTTTGACTGCCGTCTCTTTCACGCGGCGGTCACTAACGCGAGAGGGAGGGGGACAGGTGTACATACTTTCTTCTTGGATAGTCGCCGTTGAGATGCCGGTGAATGTTTACTTGTGTGCAGATTAATGCCGGGTAACGCCCTGTCCGGGATCATGCCTTACCTCTGCTGTCCTTGTTACGACTCGAGCCGTTCTCGGAATACGCATCGCCCGCCTTCGATATAAATTGACTTGTAGCATTTGCTTGAATGCTTTAGGAATATTTAAATTAAACAAAACGGTTTAAGACGGAGTAAGAATACAATTCACCATCTACTTTTTTGACCATAGATGACGTAAGACTAAAGGATTATAATACGCAGACAGCTATGCAAGAGAAGGTAAACTCGAAACAAAACCCTATACCAACATATTTGACTAGTAGTATAGGTTAATTTCCTTCCAATAATGGGGGAGGCTAGAGCCCAACAGGGGGACGTATATAAGTTGAGAATTTGAGATGCTACTAGTAAATTTGTTATAGAAATAGTGAAGCTTTATAACTGAAACTATATAAAAGATTATTTGGGCGTGTCGATTGTAAGAAGCTCATAGTAGTATTAGGGTTGCCAAATTCTTCAACTATAATCAATATTTAACACAATTAATGGATATTATTTTATAGGCAATATTCTGACCGTGTGGTGACGGAGTAAAATTACAATTAACCACCCCATCTCTTCCTCGTGGGTGTCGTAAAAGATGCATATGCATTTAAGTATATCGCAAATAAACTATTTCATTTTAACATATCCTATTTCGAAGGGCATCACACTGGAGCTAATACTGTATGCTCTGTACATACAATCTTCTTTAAAATAATTAAAAATAAATGACAGCCCGCTGAATTTCTCGCCGGATCTCAGCATATGGACGTGTTCCGATTCGGTGGTACATTATTGGATTATTTCAAACGATGTGAAAATTTGACAATACGTAAGTGTCTTAAATGGACTTATGCAGAATGAATTATTCGATTTGGTCCAAAAAATAATGGGATAGTTATTCAAACATCCCGATTTGATGTCGAAAAAAGTGGTAACATTATGCTATAATCACCGGTTACGATATTATATCGTTCTTACAATTATTTTTATATGGGTTACTTTACAATATATTAAGGTAGGCAACCCTAATAATTGACGTTTTCTTTGTGAGAGCAACAATGAAGATTTGGACAAAGCGATGGTGAGTTCTCGTTATGCCTACGGTTATTACAATTAAAGCGCGCTAATAGCAAACCAATTTTTTTAAATATTCGTTTGAAACCAAGAATTAAAAAAAAAAAGAGATGGCGTCATAACACCTTTTATTCTTCGTCTTACACTGGATGGACTTTGATGACAAAAAATTCACGATTCACTGAAGCGTTGTATTGACAAGTTAAATTTATATAATTAGCCAACAGTCTATTTTGTTCAAATCTAAATAAAAAATGGTATTATTAATGGACTCCGTGTCTGTGGTGACTGAGTAAGTATACAATTCAACACTCCCTATCTTGCTCGTGGATGTCGTACAAGACGACTAAGGGATATAATATGCATATATCATCTGTGCAAGAGAGGGAAAACTCGAAATGAAACCCTATACCAACATGACTGACCAGCATGGTATAGTAGGTTAAATTCCCTTCCATTGTGGAGGAGGCTCGAGCTCAACAGTGGAACGTATATGGGCGCCAATGATGATGATGATTATTAACAGACTCCGTGTTTGTGTGGTGACGGAGTAAGAATAAAATTCCCCACCCTCTATTTTGGCCGTGGGTATAGGATAAAAGATGTCAAAGGGATGTAATATGCATACAACATCTATGCAAGAGATGGAATACTTGAAATAAAACCCTATACCAGCACGTCTGACCAGTGTGCTATAGTGGATCAGTCTTATTGTGGAGTAGTCTCAAGCCCAGCAGTGGGACGTAAATGAGCTGTGACAATGATGACCTATCCGAAAATATTCGAAACTTTTATTACAGTTTCTTATATGCGATAATTTTAGTTAAGGAGCTTCATCATATCTCTATAATTTAGACAAAAATATAATTACGAGCATCCTAATAACAAATCAAATTAATCATCTTACCTTGAGACCTCATTGCGAATGGTTTCGATTCTACAACAGTACTCAAACACATTCAATTTACAACTTTAATACATAAGTAATAAAACATATTTCACATCAACAATATATTCATCCAATAGCTAAGAGAAGATCAGTACTGCATTGACGCAAACATATTGCATTTATACTTACAATTGCCACATAATGCGTCTGGTTCGACATAAAGTAGTTCGCCCACACATTTAAATAGTAACCAGTTTATTTAGATCTTTCAGTATACTTGTATTGGAATATATTATTTTGATGGATGAAGCGTGTTGTAGGGGTGACAAGTTTCACCCCCCTAATTTTAAGTATATAAGAGGGTTCGATGTTTACAATAAAGGGTAGTATTAATCCTGTCTGTGTTTAGGGAGCATAATGCTCATGTAGAATCGAACTGAATATCGTTCATTTGGCGTCAAAACAAGTATGTGTCGAAAAAAAGCTGCAGATGCCTTTCACAGTTTTGGCTGGACTATGGGTGAGCGCTGAGGGTTCTCAACCCGATAAGACAAGATCTGTGGTCAATAAAACAGATTAAAAAGTAAAAAAACGCACTTTAATAACTAAACAGTGCAGATAATGAGTATAGCTACATCTATCGAGTTACGTCAAATTATCAGCCATGAAAATAAAAAATCGTCGATCCTGTCGGTATAATGGGACTTTTTTTCTGTGATGAAGGCATAAGAATATAATTCTTCACTCCCACTCTTCCCTGTGAATGTCGTAAAAGACGACTAAGGGATATAATCTGCAATTATGCATATATTATCTATGCAAGAGAAGGAAAACTCGAAATGAAACCCTATATCAACATGTCTGACCAGCGTGGTATAGTAGATCAAATTCACTCCCATTGTGGAGGAGGCCCGAGCCCAACAGTGGGACGTATGAGGGCTGCGATGATGATACCATTCTGGTCAGACAGGTTGGTATAGGGTTTAGTTTCGAGTTTTCTTTTTCTTGCATAGATGTTATATGCATATTATATCCCCTAGTTTTACGACATCCACGGGCAAGATAGGGAGTGGTGAATTGGATTCTTACTCCGTCACCACGTAGGTTCATTTTCCTCCTATTAAGAAGTAGGACCGAGTCTAATGGTAGAAGTTATTTGTGCCAAGATGGTGATGGTGAAAACTATAAAAAACTGGCTAAGTGCGAGTCGAGTCGCGCACGAAGGGTCCCGTACCATTATCTATAAAAAACAACCTCTTTTATTGTATGCGAGCCCCCTTAATTATGTATTTTAATTAATTATATTTAAAGAGAACATAAAACTAAATATTCTGTGAATAGTTAGCGTCTACCTGTCACCGTTATTAGTATCGAGCAAGAAACGGTAAAAAAAAAACAAGTTTGTTGTATGGGAGCCCTTAAATATTTATTTTATATTTAGTATTTGTTGTTATAGCGGCAATAGAAATACATCATCTGTGAAAATTTCAACTGTCTAGCTATCACCGTTCATGAGATACAGCCTGGTGACAGACGGACAGCGAAGTCTCAGTAACAGGGTCCCGTTTTTACCCTTTGAGTACGGAACCCTAAAAAGACCGTGTGTACTAAGTACGCATGTCAGAAGTGAAACTTCTTTATCCTTTATCACATTCACTCGCCAGCTGAATCCTATACATTTATATGTTTACTAGCTACCCGCCCTCGCTTCGCTTCGGTTTCTGTCGCCTTATTCCCGTTCCCGTGGGAATACCGGTATAAAATATAGCCTAGTTTACTCCCTGATATTATAGCTTTCCATTGGTGAAAAAATTTTTGAAATCGATCCAGCCGTTTTGAAGATTAACCGGAACAAACAGACAGACAAAAAATTATAAAGTGTATTTTAGGCATATGTATAGTGCAAATAACCGTGTGAGCATGAAAAAAGTCTATTATTTTGACATTACAAACAGACACTCCAATTTTATTTATTGGTATAGATGTCTCTATGGACTCGCTTTTTAGTTATATCGAGTTCGAAATCACAACGATTCTTAAGAAGTTTCACTTCAAATATCGCAATACAATAGTTATGGCTCCCATTAGTTATTAGAATTCAACACAACTCGTACGTGGCTTAGTAACAGTTTAATACAAATAGAAAGTGTTCCGCCATTCTCTCACAGCGACGTGTTGTATCTGCGCATGCGCATGGGAACATGCAGATTGTTAGAATTGATTTGCTTGTTTGCATACTAATGTTACGTTTGAAGAAAAGATGGTACAGCTTCCTTATATTAAAATATTAGCAACACGCCTTCGGTTCGCTTCGGTTTCAGTAGTCTTACCCGCGTAGTTCCTGTTCCAGTGGGAATATCGAGATAAAATATAGCCTATATAGGCCTGATAATATAGCTTTCGATTGGTAAACGAATTTTTATAATCGGTTCGGTGGTTTAAGCGTGAAAGCATAACAAACTTACTTTGGCATCTATACCAATAAATAAAATTGGAGTGTCTGTTTGTAATGTCAAAATAATAGGCTTTTTTCATGCTCACACGGTTATTTGCACTATACACATGCCTAAAAATCACTTTATATTTTTTTGTCTATCTGTCTGTCTGTTTGTTCCGGGTAATCTTCAAAACAGCTGGACGGATTTACAAAAATTCTTTCACCAGTGGAAAGCTATAATATCGACCTGCCTGACGTCAGCCATCCTTGAAAATATTATTATTGACCACCAGATCAGTGTGCCTACTCTTGAATCTTGATTCCAATCCTAAATCCAATCGCAGCTCGAATTTGAGCAATTTGGTACTCTTGAAAGCGACACTAACGCACGATTAGAATCAAATTTGGTGGATTTTTTCTAAACTAAATGAATTCGGCTCTCGTCGATTAAGTCAATATATTTGCTATTCCCGATATGATTTTGACGTAGTTTTAAATCGCTATAGTCCATAAAATATAGCATGATCTCTGTGACAGTTGTCCTTAGTGCTGTCACGCTTACGATAAAGTACGTAGTTTTTTATCTATAAAACTCTTTATTTTTATAATTGTGATTTTCTATTATAATTAAAATACAATCAATGAAAATCTTTTTGAATTTATTTCAAACAAAAACTGTTTTTTGACTGTTTTAATTATTCAAAAGGAGTACAATCAAGGTCTAGGTCACTATTATCGTCATCACTGGAACGTTCCTGCTAGAACGTTTATCATTTTTTGCCAAATAAGGACAGTCATTAGATCAATCGATCAATTACGACTGTTTTATAAATAAATATGTCTAGTTTATTGACAATAATCCGTACATAATATTATTATTTACTCCGAGACGAAAAGTAGTTTTTTAATGTTTAATTAATTCAATTTATGTACGAGTACATATTTAATAATGTAACTGTCTGTTTTGATTGTAAAAAATATGTTGAAAATTTTAAATTTTATATATTGGGTTTATTTCTTTTATGAATAATTTAAATAAAGATCGGTTATCGATTTATGTATATCGACTGTCCCATCTCTTTTTTGTTTTCAGTCCAGTATGATCTTGTACGTGGGTAAGCCTCATTTATGTATAAAATGTTTATTTCAGTACTTACGAGCTACATTTGAGGCATGAATATTAATATTTTTATATTTATAATATATTGCAATTCAGTTACAATAAAACTGGCACGAAAAGAATGAAAATATATTTAATACAAAATGAAATTGTAAACATGTCGCTCGTTCAAACTTACTTCGTTGGTTTCGTTGACATCTGTCACAGAGATCAAGCTATATTTTATGGACTATAATGTTGCACAATTTTAAGAAAGCGTCTTGATGGTGCTCGAGTTCAGTAACGTTATTAATTTAAAGTAATAAAATACGCCACATTTGGTGAAAATAACAACGGCAAACGCGAAGAATTCATTCTCGATTTTGTTTAAGAGTACCAAATATAAGTTTGGTGAGATTGGAATTGAATCGGATTCAAAATTAGAATTGATTTCAAGAGTAGGCCCACTGGTGTAGTGGCGGTTATAAATACTGCTTTACATCGCCCGTGGGTTTCGTATAATATGGCTAAGAACCTCGTCTTGGGTTAACTCCAGCTGATGCTGCCTAGTAAACAATTACATTCCGGATAGGCAGATTGACGTCAGGCGGGCGTCCGGTCATACATATGTTGCGGAGATTATTTACATTAGGTATCATGGAAAAAGATATCTCGAGTGGTAGGACCACACCGTCGAAAGTTATCTGTCTACAGCCGCAAGCCGGTCCGTCCGGGGTAGTACCACACTGAGCAGAAAATTGATGTCTGAGTAGTAACAATTTGTTACTGCGCTTCGTTCGGTGAGCGAGAGAGTCGGAAGCCCAACTTTCTGAGGGTGTTTGCGTGTGGAGGGTTTTGGTAGTGCCTTTGGTATCACCGAGCCTCAATGCACGCATTCACACTCCCTTCACGGTAGGCAGCGACCTTGTAAAGATCCATGAGCGGCAGCAACATTTACCATCAGGTGTACTGTATGCTCGTTTGCCACCGCTTGCAATGAAAAAAAAGATTACTTATAGATTGCTTTGACCATAAGTAATTGAGATAACAGAATGATGATATCTTTTATGACCCTCCGGTAAAATGGGTGGGGCCCTCAAGCCATTAGGAACGAAAGAAGGGATGACGTGCAACCCTATAACCTAGTGTACCACTCTATCACCATTTTAGCGGACCACCGGTCAACCCGATGGGTTACGTCGTGGTATTAAAAACCTTTTTAAAACAATTCAATTCCGTCCATATAGTTCATCATCATCATCTTGCTCTTATCCCAATTACTTGGGGTAGACGCAATATGTCATCTGTTTTGACATATTGCAAAAAGTTTTGGCAATGACTTTTATGACCGGCCGCCTGCCTGACGTCAACCCTCCTTGGGAATGTAATCGTTGACCCAAATGGAGTTGGTCCGGGTCAATCTAGGGCTCTTAGTCGTCTTTTACGACACCCACGAGCAAAGCAAGGGTTGGTAGTATTCGAAGCCGCTACCACACAGCACTTCACAATTCCGTCCATATAGTTATGCCCGAATATACATAAAAAATATATTTTATATCAGTAGATATATTCGGACTAGGGCATCCTATGCTATGGGAGAGAAATGCCGCCAAGTCTTATTTTCTTTTAAAGTCGCTTGACTAAATATTTACAATTTAGTTAACCGGTATTGCAATAAATATTTTGTACTAGCAACATCGAGAGCGTATAGTATGGGGTGAACCGGTCACAGACACCCCTATCTGGGGAGGTATCACGTATGTACACGAATAGCTACATATATCAATCAATCAACGAACCGTTGTATTTAATAGACATGACCGCCGCAGTGCAGTGAGATGAAAAGGGTGGATAGAAAAACATACAGTTGAACTGAGAACCTCCTTTTATGAAGTCGGTTAAAATAAATTTCTTCGTGCGAGTCAAAAATAAAATATATTATCGCCAATTGACATTCATCATCATCGCAGCTCATATATGTCCCACTGTTGGGCTCGAGCCTCCTCCACAATGAGAGGACCTACTATTCTGGTCAGACGTGTTGGTACTTTTTTTTTTTTTTTATGTGTGGGCTATGGTAAGCGCACGCGCGGTCCAGTCCGTCCGGGGCGATGAAAGGACGGCGCGCGGGCCCATAACCCACCCGTACCCACGTCACCTCGTTGTTGGGCCGACCACCGGAGCAGATGTGTGACAGACGTGTTGGTATAAGGTTTTGTTTCGAGTTTGTCTTCTCTTGCATAGACGTTATTCGCATATTATATCCTTTAGTCGTCTTTTACGACACCCACCGGCGGGGGTGACTAATTGTATTCATACTCATCACACATAATACGAAGGAAATAATCCTTGTATTGCGATAGACTATACTAACACACAAATTACACAAATTACATCCAGACTTAGAACAACAATTTGTAGATCGCACTAAGTGTTGCTCTGCTTGGGATTCGTATCAAACAGACAGCCAAAAATTTTTTAAACTGTATTTTATGCATAGGTGTCGTGCAAATAACCGAATGAGCATGAAAAAAGCCCAGTATTTTGACATTACAAACGGACACTACAATTTTATTTATTTGTATAAATTGGAAACGTTTTGTAATAGAAAACTTTTTTGTTGTGTGTACCTTACCTATAGCTGAAAGCCGAGTAAAATTTTAAATTTTATAATATTTTTAAAGGAAAAATAGCCTTAAGTTATTCTAAACATTTTTTTTATGAGTGGACTATGGTAAGCGCACGCGCGGTCCATTCCGTCCGGGGCAACGAAAGGACGGCGCGTGGGCCCATAACCCACCCGTACCCACGTCACCTCGTTGTTGGGCCGACCACCGGAGCAGGGTGACTTGTCGTCAGTGGTCGGCCCGACGGAATACCCTTTTGGGGTACCCTCGCGACGTCCCTGTCCCGGGATGTCGGTCGCCGCCGCGCGGTCAGCCTCTCTGCGGGTGACGGACTAAATTCCGGTCCGGTCACCCGCGGCCTCGGCTAGGGCGGCATTAGGCGCAGGTACTCGCGCCTGCGCCGCCCGAGTCGCCGGCGGCGGAACGTGTCGCCGAAGAGGCGCTCCTCTCGCGCACCATCCGCCGCCTCCTCCCGTGAGATTACGGCCTCACAGAAGGCGGCGACCGCGTCCCAGTTCCTGACGCTGTCGAGCATCTCCCTGGCGATGGTCGGCAGCGTCAGGTCGGCACCGATGATCGCGACGAGTTCACGGCGCTCCCCCGCCCACGCTGCACACACCTCGAGCGTGTGCTGCGCCGTGTCCTCGTCGCAACTGCAGTGGTGGCAGGATGGTGTGCTCTCCCTTCTGACAATCTTGTGCAGGTACTTGGCGAAGCAACCGTGCCCTGTCAGCACCTGCACCAGTCGGAAGGAAAGCACCCCGTGCGTCCGCTCCAACCACTCCATCAGCACCGGCCGGAAGGCCTCGACGGTCCTGACACCGTACCGAGGACTCTCCAGCCGGACTGCCCAACGGGCAATGACGTCTCGGCGGGCGTCGACCCGCCAGGCGGTAATCTCTTGTAACGAGACCATACCGCCACGGGCGCGCGTCTCCGACATCCGTCGGTAAATTCCGGCGAGCATCTCCGCCTCCAGGTCCCACGGGGGAGTTCCGGCCCGGAGGCACGCTGCCTCCGTCGCCACCGTGCGGTAACCACGTATGGTCCTGATCACTATGACCCTCTGTGGTCGCCACAAGAGGGCCCTCAGACAGACGGTCATGGACCCCGCCCACACCGGTGCGCCGTACAGGGCCATCGACCGGATCACCCCCGCGTACAGCCGTCGGCACGTAGCGGTGGGTCCACCCACATTTGGCATCAACCAAGAAAGGGCGGACGCCCTTATGGCAGGGAAATTGACCTACTATACCACGCTGGTCAGACGTGTTGGTATAGGATTTTGTTTAGAGTTTTCTTTCTCTTGCATAGATATTATATGCATATTTATTCTATTGCTAACGGTGGCAAACGAGCAAACAGTATACCTGATGGTAAGTGTTACTGCCGCTCATGGACCTTTGCAAGACCGTTGCCTGCCGCGAAGAAAGTGTGAATGCGTGCAATGAGGTTCGATGATATTAAAGGCGTCACTAAAACCCACCACAGGCAAATGCCCTCAGAAAGTTGCGCTTCCAGCTCTCTCGCTCACCGAACGAAGCGCAGTAACAAATTGATACTACTCGGTCGTCGATTTTCTGCTCAGTATGGTACTACCTCAGACGGACCGGCCCGCGGCTGTAGACAGACAACTATCAACAGTATGTTTCTACCAATTACCCCTTAATCGACGTAGTTCATTAATATATAATATAAATGTCCATTAGTCGATTTTTAAGACACCCACGGGTAAGAGAGGAGGGTGGCCAATTGTATTCTTACTCCGTCACCACACGGATAATCATGAGCTCACGGGCCAATATAGTTGCTGAGGAAAATAAAGTCCAGTTGTTCCGTAAGTGGGTTATCAATCATACATCTTCAATTGCCCTTTAAGATATGCTGAAGGTTAATTCAAGGAAAATGCAAATTAAGACTATTTCGTTGTTATTCAATATTAACTATGATAAAGCAAAGCGTGAAAAACATTTTATTAAACTTTATATTATTATTACTAGCAACCCGCCCTCGCTTCGCTTCGGTTTTAGTCGTTTTACCCGCGTAGTTCCCGTTCCCGTGGGAATACCGCGATAAAATATAGCCTAGTTTACGCCCTGATATTATAGCTTTCCATTGGTGAAAGAATTTTTGAAATCGGTTCAGCCGTTTTGAAGATTACCCGGAACAAACTGACAGACAGACAAAAATTTTTTAATCTGTATTTTAGGTATAGGTGTCGTGCAAATAACCGTGTGAGCATGAAAAAAAGCCTATTATTTTGACATTACAAACAGACACTCCAATTTTATTTATTGGTATAGATAATGCTGATGAGTTTGTTTGAACGCGCTCATCTCGGGAACTAACAGTTAAGTTTCAAGACACCCAAAATTAATATATACTAGCTGACCCAGCAGATGTTGTTCTGTTCAAATAAGCGCCACCTACCGGGTCCAATTGTGAATCTAAACCATTCTTTCAATTTTTTCAAAATATTTCATCAACGTCGGTCCAGCCGTTTAGGAGGAGTTCAGTGACATACGTACATAAGAAAATTATGTATAAAGAAAAAAATATATCTTTAATATATATTTATTTGATGTTGATGAAATTTTTTGCGTGTATTCAAGGGGATTCGAGAATGGTTTAGATTCACAATTGGACCCGGCAGGTGGCGCTGCTGTCGATTTCAAGGAGAATTCCTTTCATTTTATTTGAACAGAGCAACATGATGGGTCAGCTAGTACTTAAAACGACTGAACCGATTTTGATCAATTTTTTGTGTGTGTTTCAGTGGATTCAAGAATGGTTTAGATTAATAATTGGACACCATTGGACACGCTACCTACCACATGATCCATAATCGTATTTCAATGAGAAAATTTATTTTTAAACTAGCAACCCACCCTCGCTTCGCTTCGGTTATAGTCGTTTTACCCGCGTAGTTCCCGTTCCCGTGGGAATACCAGGATAAAATATAGCCTAGTTTACGTCCTGATATTATAGCTTTCCATTGGTGAAAGAATTTTTGAAATCGGTCCAGCCGTTTTGAAGATTACCCGGAACAAACAGACAGAGAGACAAAAATTTTTTAATTGCTATTTTAGGCATAGGTGTCGTGCAAATAACTGTGTGAGCATGAAAAAGGCCTATTATTTTGACATTAGAAACAGACACTCCAATTTAATTTATTGGTATAGACAACTTTTATTTTTTTAGATTTGAAAAGAACAGCGTAGCGCGTAGTAGCGCGTCTGTTGGATCATCTAGTCTAATATAATTTATTTCATCATACTATTCGCAATCCCCTTTTAAAATTAATCTGTTTATTGTTGAAAATGTCGCCCGTATAACAATAGGGGCACACCCGCACGACATCCAGGTGTAAGAAGCATTAACGAAGTCCAAAAAAAAATCATCTGCATATCCAATTACCAATCAAAAATGAACTTTATTACTTCAGTATTATCGTACATTATTGCCAATCGAAAACACAGTCAACGGCTAAAGTTGCAGTAATTTGTCATCTCTTTCGTACGAAAGATATTAGTGTGAGATAGAATATGGGATTGCGACAAAAAATAATCGTTTGCGCATGCTTATATGGGGAATGGTATTTGCATTTTTTTCGGTGATGTAATTTGAACTGTGTAGCTGCTATTATTAGTACGGTCTTCTAAAGTATAGTCTTCGAGAAAGATCGAAGATTCGTCTTTTGGCTAGTATATGTATAACCCACTGTAAAGCCTCGTGTTATGGACGATGCTCGCATCGTCCATAACACGAGGGAAAGGCCACGTTGGTTAGTATATTCTGCGTGGTGACTGTAAGAATACAATTCACCACCCCTTCTTTTGTCCGTGGATGTCGTAAAAGGCATATCTTGTGCATATAAGACGGAAGCCCAACTTGAGGTGAGGGTGTCCATCCGACGTCCTCGACGAAGAGGACGACAATATCACACTCGCTCAACGAAGAGCCTACACGGCCCGCGAGGCCTTAACAAATAAATATCCGCGGTTCCGCCCTCGCCGTCGAGGTACGAAACCGCGTGGCGCAAAAGTCACGACTAAAAACGTGGGCACGCCCACTTTGCCTCCAGCGACGCCCCAAGCCGAGGTCCGTTCCCCACAGGGGGAGCCCTTGGGTGATGTCGCTTAGCATACTTTTCCCGGGTTGAGAGCCCTCAGCGCTCACCCATAGTCCGCGTCAAGCTGTCAAGGCCATCTGCGGCCAACAGCGGTAAACACACACAAAAAAAAAAAGAGGTGAGGGTGTTTGTGTGTAGTAGGTTTTAGTGATGCCTTTAGTATCACCGAACTTCAATGAACGCATTACACTCTCTTCACTTTCTTCGCGGTAGGCAACGGTCTTGCAAAGGTCTCTCTTAAAAGGAAAAAATAAACCGATTCTAACACATTTTCATTTTTCTCCACTCCTATCGGTCTTAGCGTGATGATAGGCTATATGCCTATAGCATTCCTCGATAAATGGGCTTACACTGAAATAATTTTTCAAATCGGCCCAGTAGTTCATGAGAATAGCGCGTTCAAACACACAAACTCTTCCGCTTTATTAGTATAGATATAGACCATAGATACACAAGAGGATTTGAATACCAATAATGTCCCCGGTATAAAACATAACTAGCCGGATACGCATCTATGCCTGCATACATTACACGAATCATTACCGTAAACCTGTCATTTATTTTCTCTACTTTATTAATGCCCGTGTAACTTTAAACAGAAATAATGATAATACAAGTTTATACTTTCTAAAAAGGTTTGATGTATATCATAAAACTGGCTAGAAGCATCGCTTGCGTGGATTTCATTCATAACTATTTATCCAGCGTATGCAGACTTCAAAAAAGGAGGTTCTCAATTCGAATTTTGTTTTCTTTTTTTGCACATTTTTAATAGCTGTTCCGGGCAAAGGAGCAAACAGCACACTTTATTTATGTAATCAAGTTTTTGCGTAATCCTCGTTGTCACAACAACTGCTGTGATGACAAAAATTGTGAATGAAGTATCAAGGATATTGATTTCTGATATTTACGCGAATATTGCACAATTTTTTTTTTTATTGCAAACGGTGGCAAACGAGCAAACAGTACACCTGATGGTAAGTGTTGCTGCCGCTCCTGGACCTTTACAAGGCCGCTGCCTACCGCGAAGAAAGTGAAGGGAGTGTGAATGCGTGCATTGAGGCTTGGTGATACCAAAGGCACCACCAAAACTATCGTTTATGTACTCGATTTTTAACGTCTAGATTTTTAGGGTTCATGGTCATGGGAGGGTTCGAAACTTGGTGAAAACAAAAATCGTTAAAATTGGTAAAAAATATTCAAAATATGTAAGTTCAAAAATTTAAATTATGTAAGCATATTCATATTATATTACCCCGAAACAAACAGGCAAACAGACAAAAAAAAAGTGTGTGTACAAAGTACGCATAGCAGAAGTGAAATTACTTTACCTTTTACCTTCTCCCCTTCACCCTTTCCCCCGTACCCTTTATCGCATTCTCTCGAATCTGAATCCTATACATTTATTTATTTATGTCTCTATGGACTCGCATATTCGTTTCATCGAATTTAAAATCACAACGATTCTAAAGAAAAATATTGTAACTAGTTTTTAGGCATCATCATCATCATCATCTCAGCTCGTATGCGTCTCACTGCTGGGCATAAGCCACGATAGGAAGGAAATTGACTATACCACTGGTTAGAAAGGTTGGTGTAGGGTTTTATACAATTTTTCTTGATTATTAACGCTATCCCTTATGATAACGTTTTTAGAAAATAATGACGTTAAATAAATTAGCTGTGTGGTAGCGGCTTCGAATACTACCAATCCTTGCTTTGCTCGTGGGTGTGGTAAAAGACGACTAAGAGCCCTAGATTGACCCGAACCAACTCCATCTGGTACTATTTGGGTCAACGATTACATTCCCAAGGAGGGTTGACGTCAGGCAGGCGGCCGGTCATAAAAGTCATTGCCGAAACTTTTTGCAATATGTCAAAACAGATGACATATTGCGTCGACCCCAAGTAATTGGGATAAGAGCAAGATGATGATGAATGACGTGAAATAAACACGGAAATCAGATAAATAATAAATCTGCTAGCTAAGTATATTTATAAAGTTTTACATAAATAACTAAATCATATATTTTGTTAGTTACATGTCTTATTGTTCGTGATTTTATTCAAATTACTTATAAACATCGGGTAGGAAATAGCAATTACGTCTGAACCGAGGTCATATCAATCTAATACTGATGTATTATAAAACTGTATAAGAACATGTTCTTATTGTTAAGTATCGAGTTTTAACATTCTCAGGTAGATAATTATCATGGGGCAACGTAGGCGCGATTACCTGCGCCTGATGCCGTCCTAGCCGAGGCCGTGGGTGACTGGACCGGGGAGTTAGTCCGTCACCCGCTGAGAGGCCGAGCGCGCGAGGAAAGACCGACGTCCTCCCTACTCCTCTAAGGGTATTCCGTCGGACCCACCACTGACGTCAAGTCACCCTGCTCCGGTGGTCGGTCCAACGACGAAGGCGACGTGTCACGGGTGGGTTATGGGTGTGCGTGCTTACGCCCATCTGTCGGTCCGGACGGAGTGGAGCGAGGAGCACGTCGACCGTAACCCACCTCCCAAAAAAAAAACATAAAATGGTAGATAATTATCCGTGTGGTGACGGAGTAAGAATACAATCACCGTCCAATTTCTAGTCCGTGGTGTTATCGCTCATCGGAAGGTAGTCAAAGTAAAGCTTGTAAGTGGTAGGACCACACTGTTAACAGTTGTCTACAGCCGTGGGCCGGTCCGTCCGGGGTAGTACCACACTGAGCAGTGAATCGACGTCTGAGTAGTAGCTATTTGTTACTGCGCTTCGTTCGGTGAGTGATAGAGCCAGAAGCCCAACTTTCTGAGGGTGTTTGCGCGTGGTGGGTTTTAGTGATGCCTTTAGTATCACCGAATCTCATTGCACGCATTCATACTCCCTTCAATTTCTTCGCGGTAGGCAGCGGTCTAGCTGTGCCCCTGATATTGCAAAGGTCCATGAGCGGCAGCAACACTTACCATCAGGTGTACTGTTAGCTCGTCTGCCACCGTTTGCAATAAAGAAAAAAAAAGTATGATATGACAACATTCGTAGCTGCGAATCGTCATACTTGAATGATTTAATAGCGATAAACGGTTATAAAAGACGGTCTCGTATGAGAAGACGTTCGATGATCAGAAAAAGTAGTGAAATAGTTGGATATTGCGATTACATATTAAGGTTATGTTCATCATTTCAGCTAATAATACGTCCCACTGTTGGGCTCGAGTCTCCTTCACTGTAGGAAGGAAATTGACCTTACTATATCATGCTGGACAGGTTGGTATAAGGTTTTATTTCGAGTTTACCTTCTCTTGCACAGATCTGATGTGCATATTATATCCCATAGTCGTCATCTACGACAAGATAAGAGAGTGGTGAATTGTATTCTTACACGTAACTCCAAGATGCTTGGCAGCGACAGCTGTTGGTCGTCGATGACCTCCTTCTGTGAGCCTGTCATGACAAGGAGGAGGACCAGGGAGGAGGAGACGCCGTTATGCGCTTCTTCTCCCACCGCCCTGAATGATGACAGGACGTGGCCAGACGGCCAAGCGTTGGAGCGTCGGGGATAGAATGTCATCAGATGATCTCTCTGGCACCCCGTAAAAGCGCGGAAGGCGCCGCTGTGGTTTTAGTGGGTATTTCGGTCACATTTGTGGCCGGCGAGTCTCACACACACTCCCCCATCTGTAACCGGCGGGGGAATAGTGCGTAAATGCATTTCCACAGAGTGAACAAAAAAAAAAGGTGGTAACTCAAAGTATGATCTGGCAATATACGTAGTTGCGAATCGTCACTTGTTTTTTATTGCAAACGGTGGCAAACGAGCAACCAGTACACCTGATGGTAAGTGTTGCTGCCGCTCATGGACCTTTACAAGGTCGCTGCCTACCGCGAAGAAAGTGTGAATGAGTGCATTGAGGCTCACTGACACCAAGGGCACCACCAAAACCTTCCACACGCAAACACCTTCAGAAAGTTGGGCTTCCGGCTCTCTCGCTCATCGAACGAAGCGCAGTAACAAATTGCTACTACTCAGACGTCGATTTTCTGCGAGAGTGTGGTACTGCCCCGGACGGACCGGCCCGCGGCTGTAGACAGATAACTGTCGATAGTGTGGTCCTAACACTCTGGTTACCACTTGAATGGTTTAATAGCGAAAAACGAGTGTAAACTGTCTCGTATGAGTAGAAGACATTCGATGATCAGAAAAAGCAGTGAAGTAGTGGCACAGCTGGTCCTTTTTCCCTCCATTATGGAGGAGGCCCGTACCCAACATTGGGAGATATATGATGATAATTACGTCAATAAACAAACGAAGCAGTTTTATCTATAAGAACGATGTTGAAATATGAATCTATCAACGTAATAATAACGGAAATGGTTTCCCATTATTATGATTCGTAATAAAAATTGAGGAAACAAATTTCAGGGTAGACATTGACAGTACATTGGCACAGTGCCACCATTTAGAAAGTGGTTCATACAATTTAAGATGAATTTTTAGGATGTTTTTGATGAGCATTATTCTGAAACGTGGTGAGGTTTTTTTATTGATTGCCTATTGGCTATCGCTGTCTTGATTATTTTCTTGTTGCGCAGTTTTTAGAACACGATTATTTAGAATTTGGGTTTTAGTTCATCAATGCAATTCGATGACGGAGTAAGAATACAATTCACCACCCCGTTTCTTGCCCATGGGTGTCGTAAAAGACGACTATGAGATTATAATATGCAAACTACATCTATGCAAAAGAAAGAAACCTAGAAATAAAATCCTGTACCAACCCGTCTGACCAGCGTGGTATAGGTCAATTTGCCTCCTATTGTGGAGGAGGTACTAGTCTGATTTGAAAAATTCTTTCTGTGTTACATAAACCCATTTATCGAGGAAGACTATATATCATCACGCTAAGACTAATAGGAGTGGAGCACCAATGAAGAATGTTTCAAAATCGAGTTTTTTTCCTTTTGAAAGCTTCCGCTGCGTGCGTTACGTAAACGATTAAGTTTCTCAAAAATCATGTGTGTACTACGTAAACAAAATAACGGCTTACAAGTTAGCGTTAGCCTTAGAATAATAACGTATAGAAGGTAAGTTCGCGCACAAAAAGTAAAGCATTTCAATTGGAGCCTAATGGAGCTTATTCCGGCACGTTCCGTAATATACAAGGTCGCTGTATTGCTTGTACGTACGCAAATCTTAAAAAATAAATAGATAATTATGACGATTTCTGCATTCAAATGGTGTCACAACACATTTGCAAAACATAAAAAGGTTTTTAACATTACTTTTAAAAGTATTTCGACGATTTATGTTAATAAAAACAAAATTTGATTTCATAATATGTATAGTGGTTTCCGTGTGTACGTTGTGATCGCCTGCGCGCTTGTAGTATTGTTTGCTTCATATTTTTGATGGCTTAAATATGGAGACTATCCTTCTATACGTTATTATTCCCCTAGCCGAGGCCGCGGGTGACGTGACAGGGGAATTAGTCCGTCACCCGCCGAGAGGCCGATCGCGTGAGGAAAAACCGACGTCCTCCCCGAGGGGGGGACGTCGGTCGATGGGAGGGTACCCCACGTAGGGGGTATTCCGTCGGGCCGACCACTGATGTCAAGTAACCCTGCTCCGGTGGTCGGCCCAACGACGAAGGCGACGTGGTTTTCGGGTGGGTTGCGGTAGTAGCGTGCTTACGCCCCTCTGTCGTCCCGGACGGAGTGGTGCGGAGGCGCGCCGACCGCAGCCCACCCACAAAAAAAAAAAATACGTTATTATTCTAAGGCGTTAGCCCAAATTAACTATTCCACGCAGACGAAGTCGCGGGCATAAGCTAGTTAATTAAATGTATATCGGGTCAAGCATATAGGTCGACAAATGTCTATTTGACTGAATATAACATCTTAGGTAGCTCCCCCCCTCTGCCAACGTCTATTCTGATTCCACCCTATCTAAGTTTTATTATAGAGATATTAGTTCTATACTAGCAACCCGCCCTCGCTTCGCTTCGGTTATAGTCGTTTTACCCGCGTTGTTCCCGTTCCCGTGGGAATACCGGGATAAAATATAGCCTAGTTTACGCCCTGATATTATAGCTTTCCATTGGTGAAAGAATTTTTGAAATCGGTTCAGCCGTTTTGAAGATTACCCGGAACAAACAGACAGATAAAAATTTTTTAATTGTTATTTTAGGCATAGGTGTCGTGCAAATAACCGTGTGAGCATGAAAAAAGCCTATTATTTTGACATTACAAACGGACACTCCAATTTTATTTATTGGTATAAAAATATGGTATAAAAAATAGAACTAATATCTTAGTTCTATTTTAGTTTTCTGTGCAATAAGTTTATCACAAAGACTTATGGTTACTTTTATATATCAATTCTCATTACATTTCAGGTGTTAACGGAATAAGAATGCAATAAAAATCATTTATTCTGCATAAGCTTCTTAAGTGCACTTACACATTGTCAAATTTATACATCGTTTGAACGTCGCTCGTCGAATCGGATCGGAACGCGGCCACAAGCTGAGAAGATCCAGTAAGAAACTTGGCGAGCTGTAATTTTTTACATGTTTTAAATAAAATCGCAAGTATAATTTTAGCTCCAGTATGATGGAACCAATGGAAAACTATAATATCAGGGAGTAAACTAGGCTATATTTTATACCCGTATTGCCACGAGAACGGGAACTACGGGGATAAGGCGACAGAAACCGAAGCGAGGGCAGGTTGCTAGTTAATAATACAAATTAACGTTTAGCATTATGATGGATGTGTAAGACAGACATTTATCAATTTGTTACAATTACTCATTCTATTGTAATATATATCGAGATGAAATGGAGTGGATGTTGCATTGCATGATTCATAGGATATGACCCAGTTTTCAAAACTTTTAAAAGTATGTAAATGCTGTAGAATATTTTAGACAATGCCAATTTCCTAATTCCTTTTTTTAAAAACGGGACCCTATTACAAACACTTCGCTGTCTGTCCGTCCGTCTGTGTGTCACCAGGCTGTATCTTAAGAACCGTGATAGCTAGACAGTTGAAATTTTTACAAATTATGTATTTCTATTGTCGCTATAACCACAAATACTGAAAACAAAATCAAATAAGTATTTAAGGGGGCTTCCTTAGAAGAAACGTGTTTTTTTTTACCCTTTTTATAGATAATGGTATAGAAACCTTCGTGTGCGACTCCGACTCGCACTTAGACTGCTTTATTTCCTTTCTTCTATAGGCAAGTTTGGATCAAAGAGGCTAACCGCGTGTAGGCGATCGTAGTTCCAAGGGGAGCCTTAGGGAGGGACGATAATCGCAAGTATATCCCACTGGCCTGGCCACAGACGACAAGGAACTTGTTACCAGTGGTCGGCCCAAGTGCGAAGTGGAGGGATGGATGGAGGGATGATGGATATACGCGGGTGAAACAGCGAGAATTTTCTATTATTTTAATAAAATTAAGTGGCCATCATAACATGTACGCCGCTTGTTTTCAAGTGTTATATAATAAATAAACCTCATCTGACCTTGTAACTAAATAATTATGATAAGTGCATGTATTTAATGTATTTAAATAAAACACATTTGAATTATTATGTCTGACGTTTACGTGATACGAAACGGTTTTTACGAATTTAAAATAGCATTAATTTTGGTGTTTTTTGAAGTGAAACTTCTTTAGAATCGTTGTAGTAGGTCAATTTCCTTCCCATTGTGGAAGAGGCTCGAGCCCAACAATTAGACGCATATGATGATGATGACTGACGTGATTAAACAGATGCTGAAGTAGTTATAAAAACTTTACGATATTTCCGTGTGATGACGGAATAAGAAGACAAATAACCACTCCCGATCTTGCCCGTGGATATCGTAAAAGACGACTAAGGGATATAATACGCATATAACATCTATGTAAGAGAAGGAAAACTCGAAATAAAACCCTATACCAACCTGTCTGACAAACATGGTATAAGGTCAATTCCCCTCCCATTGTGGAGGAGGCTTGAGCTCAGCAGTGGGACGTATAAGAGCTGAAGTGAAACATATTTTACAGACAGGAAAATATTTTACACCCATATTTTTCAAATAAATGATTTGATTTAGACATTTTCTTGTTAAATAACCTCACCATTGTTGTATTTTTCAGCGAATGTAATACAAAGAAACAATCCAAGGTATGAAAAACATAAAACGTATGAACACTTAGCATGAAATAGATAATTCCACATATGATACCGATCACCTACTCTAAGTATAGAGGGTTCAATACTCACGCTGGACAATTCTTTGTGCGATAAACAAATAATCGTTCCGAGTCTTGGTGTAATTTGTGTCTATTACCTGCACGTTTGCGAGATTATTTAAAAGGATATATTTAAAACTAACAAATGTCTACGGTTTCACCCGCGTGGTGCCTGTTCCCAATACCGGAATCAAATATAGCCTAAGTTATTCCTTGTATAAACAGCTACCTAGTAGTTTCAATACTATCGAAGTACAGACAGACGGAAGGGCGACATGCGACCCTATGACCTACCGTGACCCCTCCACATTGCCATTAGGCTGACTACTGGTACTGATCTTCTCTCACTCATCTATCACATCTGTGCTTGGTTTCAAACTATTGGTTTAAATCGTCATCATATGGGGAAATACATATATTGAAAAAAAAAAGAGCATACGTACAAAGTACGCAAGGCAGAAGTGAAACTTCTTTATCTTTTTTTATCCTTTATCTCATTCTCTCGCCGGCTGAATCCTATACATTTACGTGTTTGTGTCTCTATGGACTCGCTTTTTCGTGTCATCGAGTTTGAAATCTCAACGATTCTAAAGAAGTTTCACTTCAAAAAACCAGTTAACTAATTAATTTTAGTGCATGTATGGTAAAACAGACAATATTCGCTAAACTTCAAACACCAAGCCAAACTCATCTGGATGCGAGCCAAACCCTCCGCTGAATTGATTTCATAATCTTTCATTTCACTGCGACAATTCCTCTTACATAGTTATATCCGCCATTTTGTTAAAATGCTTTTGTTTTGCATGAGTTGACTATAATGGTTTTATTTAACAGCGATCATTGCAGACATAACGGTTTTTGTTTTGTATTATATGCTAGTTTTAGTTTTTTCTGTAATAAAGTATAAATCCTTGTACTGTGAGATATTTTACTTATCAGATGAAAAGTAAAATATCTTATACAAAATAAAATTTCTTTCTTTCTTTCTTTATCCCAATTACTTAGAATCGACGCAATATATTTTTTTTCTTTGGGACTAATACCATTGTAACTGCCCTAAGCCAGGATCCACAATGGTCTCCATAGATCACACTGAGGTTTGACCCTCAGGCAGTCCCGGGAAATGATTTTAATTGTCTTGGTACCCGCAACAAATATAATCAGAAAAAGTTAAACAGGGGGAGTTGGAAGAGAATCCACTTTCCTCCTATGCAATACGGGAGACATGAAGCAAAATTGACTAGTTAGTCAATAAATAAGAAGACGTGCAGTTACGATAATCGCAGCCACACACCATCAAGGATATGGAAAAGCTTGACGGGGCCTATATGTGAGCCTTAAAATTGATTGGTATTTTTTTTTTAGGAGATGGGTTGCGGTCGGCGCGCTCCTCGCTCCACTCCGTCCGGGGCGACAGAGGGGCGTAAGCACGCACACCCACAACCCACCCACGATACACGTCGCCTTCGTCGTTGGGCCGACCACCGGAGCAGGGTGAGTTGACGTCAGTGGTTTTCCGACGAAATATCCCCTATTTGGGGTCCCATCGACCGACGTCCTCCCCCTCGGGGAGGAAATCGCTAAAATTGATTGTTATGACTGAAACGGCTGAACGTACGGTAATTTTCTCGGGTTGCCTCTTATACGTCTGTATATGAGCCGATATGAAGACGATAACGTTACCCACAATACATAAAGGATAGGCAACTTAAATGGAGGTAAAAGTACCTACTGTTCGACGGGTATAGCCAATTTTTTTTACAAAATCGGCTGCATAAATGGCGTCGTGGTTCTGGTCTCGTTTGCGAGCAGCAAATAATGTAATATTGATGGCTATTGCCGATTGTCCTAACAATAGTTTTTATCACTGGATATCTTATGCACTGGATATCTGTGCATCACAGAGGGAACCACAAATAGAATGCTGTAGTTAGTATGTAGTTGTAGTAATTGAATGATTTCTATTGTAATTATTGTAATTTATGACACTGGTATGTATTTTTTGTAATTATCTTTATTATTTTGTTTTTGTGATGATTATTATTATTATTATTTATTAGTATTATTATAGCTTATTATTGACTTATTTTTGAACATTGTTTGTATTATTATTAATTGCTATGGATACCTACCTACACGGTCCGAAATAAATCATTTATTATTATTATATTATATTATTATTAAATACTGATCTAAGGTGCCGCGCGACTTTAAATCGCGGTACAATGTGAGATCTACAAATTATTGCTCCGAGTCTGAATCTCATTTGTGTCTATTATTTATATGTTTGTAAAGTCACCCACAATAAAATTATTTCCTTAGTGCTGTTGTTCTTTTATTTATAAAGAAATCTACATTAGAACAAGTGAAGCTGCGGGTATAGTTATTAAATAATCAAAATGAATTCTGTCAAAATAGAGGAAAACGTTGCAGTATCGACTGTGTATCTGACCTACATAACATATTTTAACAATGTTGGTCCAGAATAGAAAACTACTAAACTACATGCATACATTGATCACAACTAAGGTTGCCAACTTTTTTTGACAAAAAGAGTATAAAATGATATGGATAGAAAAAAAAATAAGGATTTGAAAGAAAAAAGCTTTTATTGCCTTAAAAACGTATTTTTGTGTGCTTTTAGCACATATAAAGTCTGATTCATACCCCATCTGACATCTAATATTTCGTTTAGTAATTATAAATCGTTTTCATCGTCCGTTTTCACTACTGTGTACCGTTAAATAGCTAAGTACCCATAATGAGTGTTTTGTTTAACGCATCACAGTAAAGGTCGAAAAATTAAGTATTTTCGCATGCTTTATTGGTATGCAAAATTATAATCAAAAATAAATTAGGATATTTTATTATAAGGTATGGTTGGCAACCTTAACAACAGCCGTCAATATATAGACTCGAGTCTATTTCCCAAAGGGGTAAATAATACATATGTGATGGGAGACAAGAATTTTTTTCCTACCCATTCCTTTGACCTGAGTAAGTGCCGCTTGTGGGATCCGGTCCAGTCATAATTGTTTGAATGATATCATTCATAATTTCAGTTCATATACATCCTGCTGGGCTCGAGCCTTCTCCATAATAGGAGTGAAATTGATTTTAGTATACCATACTGCTCATACAGTGGTGTAGAATTTAATTTCAGATTTCCTTCTCGTGCATAGTTGTTATAATTATGTGTATGATATCCCTTAGTCGTCCTTTACGACATCCACGGGCAATATAGGCCGATGGCGACATTGATAATAGAAAAAAAAAGGTATTTAATACTTTGAAAGTTTTATTATTTCGCATAATCTAGTTGACATTTGTAACTGAGTGCGCGCGCACCGTAAAAAAGCGTTGATGACTAACTTCACGATGTCAACTTTTCGTTAAAATTTACTGTCATCATTTTCACCTAAAGCCCCAAAAGAAGTATAGCTAACTTTAAAATTGTTTTATTTTAATGTATAAGAAACGCGTATGTATACCTATATCAGAAATTATTCTCCAAAAAGCCTTATTTTATAGTTCTACAAATTCTAGTATTAGAAACCTCAAGAGATTTTCAAAGCGTAATTGAACTAACAAAAGTATACGCTTTAGAAATCAAGTAGTAACCTATCACGATTATTCACGATTGAATAATGTAACTATGTAGGGAAAATTTTAATTCAATGACCCTCGTTCGTGGTTATTTGAAAATTGAAGACTAGATTGCAAAACGTGTAGGTTACAAACTTTCCGTATCGGTCATTTGCCTATATTGCGATAGTGGTACCAGCGCGGCAGGTTACGAGCCGTTCCTTCCACCAGTATTTTTTTTAATTTCTATTGCCAACGGTGGCAAACGAGCAAGCAGCACACCTGATGGTAAGTGAAACTGCTGCACATGGACCTTTGCAATACCAGGGGCACAGCCAGGCCGCTGCCTACCGTGAAGGAAATACTCTTCTTAAACCTCGTTTAAAGAAGGACATGTCATAGCGCTCGGGAAACACAGCAGCAGGGTTTGGGAGGGTGTGACTGCAGTTTTTGATGCGAAACATCTATAGACGAGGGTGAACCTGATCGTTGGCGTGGCGTTAACGCCACGCTTGGATATATTTGTATAACGAAACCATAACTTGTTTTAGAATTTTGTACAACGCCATCTAGTGAGCTCAAAATAAATTATAACCTAAGAACATATCGCGTATACTAAGGAAAATAATTTATTGAATAAAACTTTTTAATTTCTAGAAAAAGATCGTAGTATTTTATTAATACTTTATGCTATATTAGTTTTTGTCGTAATCTGTTCGTTTATGCATATAAACTTGTACAAAATAATTTCGATGTTTCACATCTGCCAGGCGTCCTCACCGACGGGTCCCTTTTTTTCGTGTAGTGACGGAGTAAGAATACAATTCGCTAACCCCTATCTTGGCTTATGGATGTCGTTACGACTAAAAATATGAAAGGCAATTTGTTACTGCGCTTCGTTCGGTGAGCGAGAGAGCCGGCAGCCCAACTTTCTGAGGGTGTTTGCGTGCGGTGGGTTTTAGTGATGCTTTTAGTATCACCTAAGCACATTGCACCACTCCCTTCATATTCTTCACGGTAAGCAGCGGCCTAGCAAAGGTCCATGAGCGGCAGTATCACTTACCATCAGGTGTACTGTCTGCTTGTTTGCCACCATTTGCAATACAAGAAAAAATACTGTGTATGCATGTGCAGGGTGCTAGGGATGTGACTTGGAGGAAAAATAATCGATTAATAAATTATCGATTTTTTTCCTATAAATTAAATCGATTAATTAAAAATAAATAATAGATTATTTTATAATCGATTTTTTCTCTCAACAGGATTATGTTGACACTGACATTCGATCGAGCACTTTTCCTGGCAGTATCGTGATGACCTTTTTTTTAGGATTTTTTTTTGTGTGTGACTTAGTTGTTAGCCTCAGATGGCTGTGACAACTTTATCCGGACTGTTGGGTGAGCGCTGAAGGCGCTCAACCCGATGAACCTTTTTTTTTAGGCAATCTGGCAGTGATTTTATTTTAAACAAAAAAGCAAATACTAAAATAATCGATTAATTTTAATATAAAAAAATCGATTTTTTATTATTTAGATAATCGATTGTTAAAATCGATTATTACAAAAAAATAATCGATTCATATAAAAATCGATTATTTTTTCACATCCCTACAGGGTGCCTTTGAAAAAAATAGCATAAGCCGGTGATACTCTACAATCGTTTATAATATTCCGTAATATGAAGTTTTATATATTATGGTATATTTATGGTGGTCCGTTCTCAGTTGACCTTTCGTGAACAAGCCGTATAAGGCAATACGTTACTTGAGGCCAGTTCAATTGATATCAGATATGTGTATAAAGATACTTAAACGAATATTTAATACAATAAGATAATTTTGATCTTTTATCCGCATATATTTATCGTCATCATCATTTCAGCCTATCCCCGTCCACTGCTGGATGTAGGCCTCCCTCATGTTACGTTGTGACGTAGTGGTGAAGTGTGGTCCTGTGCCGCCTGCATCCAACGACGCCCAGCAACTTTCACCAGGTCGTCGGTCCACCTAGTGCGGGGGCGTCCTACACTTCGTCGTCTGATACGTGGTCGCCACTCGAACCTTTCTTCCCCAGCGGTTGTCGGTTCTTCGACCGATGTGCCCTGCCCATTGCCACTTCAGCGTGCTAATTCTTCGTGCTATATCGGTTACACCCGTTCTTCTGCGGATTTCCGTATTCCGGATTCTATCTCGCAGAGAAATCTCGAGCATAGCCCGTTCCATAGCACGCTGAGCGACTTTGAGCCTTGTTTTATATTTATATTTTTGCACAAAAAAGAGGTACAAGGGGCGGCTTAATGCCTTAGGCATTTTCTACCAGTCGACCTAGGATAGAGCAGAAATAATTTAGATAGGTGCAAAGTAGATAATGATTTGTGGAATTAGGCTATTCGAATATAGCAAATATACCCAATACATCATCATCTCAACCCATACACGTCCCACTGTTGGGCTCGGGCCTCCTCCACCATGGAAAGGAAATTGATCTACTATACCACGCTGGTCAGACGTGTCGGTATAGGGTTTTATTTCGAGTTTTCCTTCTCTTGCATAGATATTATATGTATATTATCTTCTTTAGTGGTCTTTTACGACATTCAAGGCAAAAGAGGGGGGTGGTGAATTTTATTCTTACTCCGTCATCATACGGAAAAAATATTTTATTATCATATTTTAATCTTCCACGAGCTTCATAACAGTAAACTATTACGAATTACATATGATTCATTTTACAGACCTTATAAGTCTTACCGCAATAAACTCACAACCAGATATGTTTACGCGGATTTTAGGGCTCCGTAGCCAGTGTGTTAAAACCCTACTACAAACCTATTAGATTAATCAGGATAGTAGCACTCTTTTAAAACAAATATAGCAGTAATGGTCTTATTTTCCGTTGAGTAGACCTATGTCTACCAGAGGTTTTTAGGCTGATAGATAAACGAATTCATGGTAACAATAGAATTCACAACGGGCTTTCTTATCCGTGGTTATCATAAAAGACGAGCAAAGGATTACAATATACAGATAACATCTATGCATGAGAAGGAAAACTCGAAATAAAAGTCCTATGCCAACTCGCCTGACTAGCGTAGTATGATCTAATACCCTCCCATTGTAGATGAGGCTTGAGCCCAGCCGGTGAAACGTTAGTAAGATGAACGAAAAATAAACGAGTTCTTTAACGTTTTATTTTAAAAGAAAATACATTTTTATATATTGGTGCTTAGGAATACTACCGAATAAACCCTACATAACTCGTGTATAGCATAGAAAAAAGTCATTCATGCCGTCTGTACGTTTAGATCTTAAAAACTACGCAACTGATTATAATGCGGTTTTCATCAATAGATAGAATGAGTCAAGAGAAAGATTTTTATGTGTAATACATGTATATTTTACAAGAGAAAAGATGCGAATTTCAAATATTGTAATGGGAAGTCGTGAAAAACATATTTTTGTACTTTTATATTGATTACGCTTGCTAAAACTTACGAGATAGATCAAAATAATGTACTATAGAATTATATACCTTAAAAATATATACTAAAAAGTACACAATGATATGGATCTATCTGCTAAAAATATTTCAGAGTGATTATTTTCATCTTTTACATATTACAGAAGAACGAGGATAACCGACATAGCACGAAGAATTAGCACGCTGAAGTGGCAATGGGCAGGCCACATCGCTCGACGAACCGACAACCGCTGGGGAAGAAAGGTTCTCGAGGCCGCGACCACGTATCGTATCAGTGTGGGACGCTCTCCTACTAAGTGGACCGACGACCTGGTGAAGGTTGCTGGGCGTCGTTGGATACAGGCGGCACAAGACCGCACTTAGTGGCGTAACATGAGGGAGGCCTACGTCCAGCAGTAGACGGCGATAGGCTGAAATGATGATGATGACATATTACAGATTAATAAAATACAGAACTATTTCTGAATGATTATCGCTCGCACTTGGCGTTGAATTTTTTCCGATGTCAAAATAAATTCGTAAAAGGATCTTGCAATATTAAATCTTGGCAGGTAGCTACATAACCTTGAGTCCACCTTGGATACCAGCTCGTAACTCATTGTAACACTCGTGACATGTTTAATAATAACCTGCCCCGGTTATCGTCCGATCGTATTATTAACGAAATTATTTGTTAATTGATTAAATTAGACCACTCTTAGTGTATATGGGCTTTATTTAACCTAATCGTTCAAGGTTGCTCATGTCATCATCTTAGCCCATATACGTCCTACTGTTAGGCTTGAGGCCTCCTCCATTGTGGAGGAGAATTTGATCTATTACACCACGCTGATCAGAGGTGTTAGTAGCGGTTTTTTCGGGTTATCCTTTTCTTGCATCGATGTTATTTGAATATTAATCCCTTAATCGCCTTTTACGACACCCACGAGGATAGGTGGTGAAATGTATTCTTACTCCGTCACCATACAGATGCTCATTTCACATTCGTTGAAATAATATCTAACCTCCTCTCGACCTCTGAGGACAAGGAACTCGGCACTGGTGGTTGGCCCAACGACGAAGGCGACGTGGGTATGGATGGGTTATATATTCTATGGGCCCACGCGCCGTCCTTTCGTCGCCCCGGACGGAATGGACCGCGTATGCGCTTACCATAGCCCAACCATAAAAGAAAAGGCAAAATGCAAATGAGATCGCAAATTATCAAAATGATTATTACCACCAGCAATTGCTTGAATTATTTGTATTGTCTTTGGTGATAAACGATCACTTGGTAGTAAATGCTACTTGGCGCTCATGGAGTTTTTCAATAACAAGGGCACAGCCATATCCCTGCCTAGGCAAAGGTAACGTTTAGGCCTCTCTGCTCTCTCGATAATCGAAGTATTGCAGATGCAGGGGCAAGGGACAATAACAGTAACGCTATAATATATCTACCAGTAACAATTAATCCCAGGAAAACATAAATGTGAAATGGGAGCCCAGATCAATATTGTAATAATAATTGTGTATAGGGTGCCAAGTTCTGTAGATAAGCCTGAAATTTATTTATTATAACAACTTAAATTTACAATACAATTTCTTATTTAAATAATAAAAATCGATTTTTTTTGTTATACATATTAAATTATTCGATTATTTTATTATTATTATTTTTTTTTTTTTATTGCAAACGGTGGCAAACGAGCAAACAGTACACCTGATGGTAAGTGTTGCTTTTTTGTAAGTTTTCTATTATATAGAAAATAAATATCACTGTCAGATGCCCTAGAAAAAGAATATTTGCAAATCAATTCATTTTATTTATTAAGTAGGTAAATTTCCCTCCCATTGCAAGGGTCGGGCCCTTCCAACAGTGGGATTTCTGTGGGTTGAGATAATGTTAATGAGAGTTATAGAACAATTTAATATGTAAATCCGTACACATTTTAAGATATAATGACTCCATTTAAGAGCATACTTCGTTAACGATAATTATGAGTCATGCCCTGTTCCGTCCATACATGATTGCTAAATATTTCAAAATCGCTTAGGACTTTCTACTGATGACAACGAAAATCCCAGAATCGGTTCAACTAACCCATGAAAGTTGGACTAAGTCTGTGTGTTATTTGTATCTATAAATTGTATATTTGTAAAGTTTCCTGCGACAAATATTCCATAGATAAGTGTATTGAGGTTTTTTTTTTAATAAAGAAATGTTTACGCGAGTATTACACATTTGAAATATAACTATTTTTACGTATTTTATCGCGTTTGTATTTGATTTATGTTTTCTTAGTGTTTTGATCACTTTACAGCTTTCACAGTCTAGGGAGGACGTCACTCCTTGCGTAAAATAGTTTTAAGAACATAGGCTTTAGTTTGTAGTTTGGCTTGGGCTGAAAATCAACGGCAGGGGTGCGCGCGCATCCCAACTATAAGTTGAGCCCAATTCCATTTTGTTTTTACGTTTTATTTTTTGTTTCTTAATTTTTTTATTGTTTTTCTTTTATTGCAAACGGTGGCAAACGAGCAAACAGTACACCTGATGGTAAGTGTTGCTGTCGCTCATGGACCTTTACAAGGCCGTTGCCTACCGCGAAGAAAGTGAAGGGAGTGTGAATGCGTGCATTGAGGCTCGGTGATACCAAGGGCACCACCAAAACCCTCCACACGCAAACACCCTCAGAAAGTTGGGCTTCCGGCTCTCTCGCTCACCGAACGAAGCGCAGTAACAAATCGCTACTACTCAGACGTCGATTTTCTGCGAGAGTGTGGTACTGCCCCGGACGGACCGGCCCGCGGCTGTAGACAGATAACTGTCGACAGTGTGATCCTACCACTCTTATGTTTTCATTCTTTCTAATTCTAAGTAAATAATACATTTTTCGTGTGGTGACGAAGCATGAATACGATTCATCACTCCGTGCGTGTAGTAAAAGACGAGGAATTCTTGCAGATAAAATCTATGCAAGAGAAAGAAATTTCGAAATATAAACCTATGTACATCAAAACGTCCAGCGTGGTATAGTAAGTCAACTTCCCTCCTATTGTGGAGGTAACTCGAGCACAGGAATCACAGTTCATATTCCTCCCGCTGTTGGACTCGAGCCTCCTCCACTATGGGGAGGAAATTTCCTTACCACGCTGTTCAAACGTGTTGGCATAGGATGCTTCAAATTTTCCCTCGAATTATATGTACCTTAGTCGGCTTTTACGACACCCACGGGCAAGATATTTGGTGAATTGTATTCCCATTCCGTCACCACATGGCAGTGACAAAGATGATGAAATAGTACACATTCTCCACAGAATAAGATTTGTTTTAATATCAAAATATTGTTATAAATTCTATTGAAGTATTAAATAATGATGGATTGTTTTAATTTTAAAAATCATACGATGAGCTGAGCATAATAAATCATAAACAATTATCATTTTTAAATGAGTCATAGAATCTTGTGTCATGGCAACTTTCCACGATTAAAAATTTAATCGTAAGCAAATCGTTGTCGTGTTAAATATTTCCGTGTTGATTAAACATTTCCGTGTGGTGACGGAGTTAGAATATAATTCTTCTTGTAAATTAATTTTGTCCGTGGGTGTTGTAAAAGACGACTATGGTGGGATATCATATGCATACAACATTTATGCAAAAGAAGGAATAAACCCTTATACCAATTCGTCAAACCAGCGTGGTATAGTAGAACAATTTCACTCCTATTGTGAAGGAGGCTCGAGCCCAGCAGTGGGACCGTATCTAAGCTGAAATAAATGAATGCCAGAAAATTAAATCTCAAAATTAAAGCCTATATACTTAGTCTGGCCATAAATACTGTTACAATTCAAAATAAACAAAATACTTTGTTTATTTTAAAATATTACATTTGAATTTGGATTTGTGTGGTAACGAATTTGAGATTTTATCTCGGGAGATGAATATAGCACCTAGAAGCATATCGCGTATTTTAAAAGATGACTTAGGATTTGCCGCCTATAAGAGACGTATTGGTCATTTCTTATAATAATAACTGATAATTTAAAAAAGAATAGGGTTTTTTTTTGTGGGTGGGCTGCGGTTGGCGCGCCTCCGCACCACTCCGTCCGGGGCGACAGAGGGGCTTAAGCACGCAACTCCCGCAACCCACCCGAAAACCACGTCGCCTTGGTCGTTGGGCCGACCACCGGAGCAGGGTTACTTGACATCAATGGTCGGCCCGACGGAATACCCCCTATTGGGGTACCCTCTCATCGACCGACGTCTCCCCCTCGGGGAGGACGTCGGTCTTTCCTCACGCGGTCGGCCTCTCGGCGGGTGACGGACTAAAATCCCCGGTCACGTCACCCGCAGCCTCGGCTAGAGCGGCATGAGGCGCAGGTAGTTGCGCCTACAGTCGCCGGCGGCGGATCTCCTCATCCAGGCTGCGCTCCTCACGCAGTCGGAAAAAAAAAATAGAATAGGGTGGTAAAATTTGTGTAATTGAGCAACATTTTAACAAACAAATCATTTTGTTATACGGTAATCCGTATTTATGCCCAAAGTTCTAAGGAAGCTTCCCAATTAATCGACAGAGTGCAACGTGGGCATTATCCGACTTCAGTGAGTTTGGTGGGGTATTAACTATAAAAAGGTATCAAAACATCAGCACAAGTGTATCGAGATACCATTCTTGAGAAGGTAGTGAAAGCCCTTAACAACATCGTGTTCAATAACCAAGAATGGTCATGCCAACACGACTCGGCGCCGAGTCATAAATCTCGGTCTAATAAATTATAATATTTGACATAAAAATAATATTAACACTGACCCAAATACATTTTGTAATAAACATTTAAGAAAATGCTGCTTCGTATTGTCCTGATTGTCCTAGATTATCACGGAAAAGTAACGTTTGGTAATAGTGTTATTTTGTTCCTTTTTTCAAAGAAACAATAAGAAAATAATTATAGTAATCCGGGGGAATACTCAAACATACAAGTAACCGACACAAAATACATCCAGACTAAAGAACAAGAATTTACAGATTGCATAAAATATTGTACTGCGTGGGAATCGAACCTAGAACTTACATGATAGATCGGTGTCTTAACCACTAAACCATTTGTGCAATCAAACTTACTTTCTTTACATGAAAGAATTTAATGTTATTTTTTTATAATGTTATAGAAGAACCTTTCGCCAGCGTGTCCGTCTCCGATTGACCGGTTTTTTAAACCCGACCCTTTAACAGAACGACCAAAAATATTTGTACCAAAGACTAAAACAAAGGCCCCTTTTCGCCGTCCAGGAATGCCAACATCACAAAAAGTAATTTTGTAGCTCGTTCTGTAATTTTGAACCCGACTATAATTAGTAGATTACTGACAGGGTTGCCAACTTGTTGTGCAGTAAGCACTACTAATACTACCAACCCTTAGATTGTTCGTGTCTTAAAGTCCTACTAAGAGCTTTATATGGATCTAGGTTCCCTCTGACGTCATCTAGTTAATAATTGCAAGGAGGGTTGACGTCAGGAAGACACCCGATCATAAAACTGGATAAGAACAGTATGATGCTGATGACAGGGTTTGCTAAAATCTTTTACTATTTAACCCATATACGTATCGCCTATTGGACTACAGTCCAATACCAATGCTCCAAGAAAGAGCTACTAACTTGATCTAATTAATATTTTTGAGTGGACCGATAATCACCACGCTTGGCAGACGGGATGGCGATCGAGGTAGGTGTTGGTTTTTCCAGGAGATAGCTGTTGCCTATTCTCCTGGTAAGACCCTGGTCGCTTCTTACGACTGAAAAGGCAAGTAAGGGATGACAACAATTGTATTCTACCTCGTTGCCATACGGAGCGAGGATTGCAGACATCATCATTAAGAAAAGAAAATGTCGCAATAAGCTAAATGAAACGCATTGTAATAGCATAGTTTTATTGTATGCCAAAATAACATGACCATAATGGGGATTCTTCGGCATCCCACAATAGCCTGAAGTAGTGGGATAGCTTTACTAGGTATACCGATGCCATTGTGAATCGGCGAGGCCTACATATCCTTAATGCCAAACACGCTTTTTTTGGGTGGGATATGGCCAGTTCCCACGCCGTCTAATTCATCCTGGGTGACGAGGTCCATAACCTACAGTATTCCCTTCGCTTTGGCATTGGGCCGATCACCGGTACCGAATACCTTGTCGACCGTGGCCAGCCCGCAGGGATACCCTTACGGGCGCTAGGAAGGAAGGGTATCCCTTCCTAGCGCCCCTTCAGATACGTCTGTCGCCGTCACGCATGCCAAACACGTTGGGGAAATGCATAAATGTATTTTCCACAGCGTGAAAAGAAACGTAAAGATTATGATTATGGCGGATTAGAAGTCATCCATAAACACAGATAAGCTATACAAATATGTACTGTTTTATATATGTATTTTACAACTATTAAGTCTACTCAAGCGATGGAAGGATTAAAATTATATAACACTATTTATCCGTGTGGTGACGGAGTAAACATACAATTCACTACTTCCTATATTGCTCGTGGAACCGCTCCCTCTCTGTTTTGCACGTCAGGAATCACGTAGAAAGAGAGAGATGACATAATTATTTTGTTTATTAGTGATCGTTCGGTTACCAAGATAGCGAAACGAGACATTTAACCAATTATATTTTTGTTGACAGCGTCACGGCGTTTGTACCTAGATAACTGATAGCCGTTGCTAGTTATATCAATACCGATACGATACGTAAAAGGTACAACAACCGTTTTCGGTTGCGTTTTACTATAGCGGACATGTCTAATGAGTACGTTTCTAAGCAGATAACACAAGACGACTGAGGGATATAATACGCATTCAACATCTATGCAAAAGAAAAATTCGAAACAAGTCCCTATACCAACCTGTCTGGAAAGCATGTTCCCTCCTATTGCGGAGGAAGCTCGATTCCGTTATGGAACATATATTAAACCAGATGATGATTTTTTTTTGTCCTGTACAAGTGGTTCCGAATTGTATTCTTACTCCGCCACTTCACGAAACACACCTTATACGTTTTAAAACTTTTCATTACAGGTAATAAACCTGTAGCATAATACAAAGAAGAGAGTAAAGAAATCGTTAAACCCTTAGTAAATTTATTATTATTGGTACAACAAATGTTTTTCTTAGAATTCATTGGACATTAACAATATCGGATAATTGATGAGTTGTTGCATTTTGTTTTATTTAAGAATACAATGACTCATCAGTCCTTCTTTTGCTGTGCCGGGAGATGTAGCCACCTTGGCTAAGGTAGCAGGAAAGTAGACAGCAATGCTTCCTTTTGTTTTTGGTTGGGCTATGGTCACCGCCCGACTCTGTCCAGGGTGATAGAGGTGCGCCGCGCGGCCCCATAACCCACCGTAGCACGTCGCCTTCGTCGTTGGGACGACCATCGGTACGGAGTTCCTTGTCCTCCATGGTCGGCCCGACGGAGGCAATGCTTCCTTGAGAAACTCTTTAGCTATGCTTCTCCTATTCGCCTACCAAGCTTGGCGTGTATATATGTATATATTTTTTTTTTATAAAAACATGCTCTACTAAGGGTCTTTTTTTTATTGCTGTTGTGGCAAACGAGCAAACAGCACACCTGATGATAAGTGATGCTGCCGTTCATCGATCTGTGCTAGGCCGCTGCCTACCTTGAGCTTGAAGGAAGTGAACGGATTGTGAATGCGTGCAATAAGGTTCGCGTTCGGTGGTACTAAACGCAACACCAAACCCACTACACGAAAACATCACAAGAAAATACGGCTTCCAGTCTACTCGCTCATTGAACGAACTTCAAAGAAATTGCTACTACTCAGAAGTCTATTGTTTTGACAGGCGACCACTGAGTAGATCCGGAAGGAAACTCAGCTGGTTTGTTTATTTCTTTTTTTACCGAATTCATTTAAATAACATTATGTACAACATACCTATTAAAAGCTCCAGTTTCTTACCCCAAACCACGATACAATTCTTAAATAAAATTATGGCTGGATCCTACAAGCGGCACTCGATTACGAATTAACCAATAGAAAATTGTAATTGTGTAATTGTGTACATAACAATATTAAATCTATCTATTTATAGATAGATCTATATGCCAAGTAAAACCTACTTACATTTAAACTTTGACGGATTAAATGTGGAACTAAGGACGGTGAGGAGGAATAGAGGTCAAATTAGAACGTAATTTAAAAGAGGTTACAAAATAATTTTCTCTATTTTCCAGCTATTTCCTCTTTTGCGCACACGCCGGTCCATCCGGGGCGACGAAAGGACGACGCGCGGCCCCATAACCCACTGTAATCCCCTCCTTCCCCATTGGTCGACCACCGGTACCTCGCCAAAACCGAAGCGAAGTGAGGGCGGGTTGCTAGTATTTTCATATTATTAAAAAGAACAAAAATAGTTTCTCTTTTAACAAGTAACTATTTTATAGCTATTGAGTTTTTTTGGGCGGCAAACCATGGTGCATCGCTCATCGACTAAACAGAGTGAGTGTAAAAATTACTAAATCATTTCGGCTCCTATACATCCCACTGCTGGACTCGAGTCTCACTCCCTAGGGAGTGTATTTGACCTACTATATCATACTGTGTAGTGACGAAGTAAGAATACAATTCACCCCCCCCTCTTGCCCGTGGGTGTCGTAAGAGACGACGATATAATATGCATATGATAACCATGCAAGAGAAGGAAAACTCAAAACAAAACCCTATACCAACACGTCTGACCAACACGGTATAGTAAACCAATGTCCCTCCCACAGCGGAGGAGGCCCCAGCCCAAAATTGGGACGTTTATGGGCTGAGATGATGATATCATACTGGTCAGACAGGTTGGTATAGTTTTATATCGAGTTTTCCTTCACTTGCATCGGTGTTATCTGCACATCATATCCCTTAGTATTTACGTACCCAAGGGTATAAGATATGGGTGGTGAATTGTACTTTTCTGGTACACTGAAAAAAAATACTAAATCAATAAATCGATATTATTTCTAACAATGAGTAATAGTTTTTATTATTCATATAAATCACATAAGCTTAATTCAACTCTCTCTCCTGGTGGTAAAATAGGTCAATTTCCATCCCTCTCCTAATGTAGAGTCCGCACGTGCCCAAGAACGAGACAATAAAATAGATTGTAACGAAGAAATGCCTATGACGGCATATGGATTATCAAACAATAGCCACATGGCACTTAATAAAACCAATGAACTTACTAGAACTCCTTTGTATGCGAATAATGAACATAATGATCGTATATTGTCAAAAAAAATACGTTAGCCAAGCAAAAGCGATAAAAATCTTGCGAACTATAACCACTGATGAATCAGCGTTTAAATGGTTATCCGCACAAATTATGGATGACATAGGTAATTACATTTACTCAAAGTTGAAAAGTGACGCTTTCCGTCGGCCGCATAATAAGTCGTTGTGAAAGAACCTCGAGCCAATGACGGTAAAAAAAAAACAACAACGATGACCCGTCTTGTCTGAGGAATGCAACGCGACAAATTCAAGATGAACCAAAAATAACGTGGGACGGAAGATCGCGATCATACAATTTCACGTATTCGGGTAATAACGATAGGCAGTAACTCAAAAGTACATACCATGGGTATATCTAGCTAATATGCCAGAGAGGCCGTTTACAAGGCGCGGTCGTGAACGAATGCAATTATTTCATGCTCGATGTGCTTCTATCCGCCATTACGGTGGACGCATTCGAATTTTGAATATTCATTCAGATGTTATAACTCATTGTACATTACGTTCCATTCTAGCGCACTCATTGATTTATCGATGATGTTTAAAATTAAAACAATTTACATTTCTCTTATCACAAATTATCTATTTGTATTATTTAATTAATATATAAGTATAAACAGCCTACATAAGCAGTTATACTATGTATATATTACAAAATAATCTTTCGTAAAATGACGCTTTTATGAATGAAAGATAATGTTATTGACCTTGTTTCACTATTATCAGTCATTTTAATAACAATATTATTATTAGTTGAAGACATATATAGGTACCTAACTAATTATCTTTTAGCATTATTGCATTATGCTGTCCATATTTATGCATTTAAATTGTAATGTCTAGTTTTTTTTTTTTAATTATAATTTAGTCTATAGTCTAGGTAAGTTTTTATGTTATTATTTTTAATTTTGTTTTGTTAGTTGCCAGTCAGTTTCCATCTCAGTTTAACTTTTATTTTCAAAGCTATTCAAGAAGGTTATATAGGTCGAAACCCAACACGATATTTTTATAATAGGCTTATGCAAAGATCTAAAACGTTAACCTATTTATAGATTTTTTTTTTAATATGAATGATCCCTAACGTCGATGTCGACATTATTTAAAAGGTATTCGCTAATTTATAACCAGAAAATGCAATCATAGTGTGCGTTTAGTTTGATGACCTAATACACAATCAGGTAGATACGCAAAGAAAGCACTCAAATCTTATCTTAACACTTCAAAATATCGTTACGAACAGTCATACACATATATGTAGGCAAACTAAACAACTAATTTAAAGTTTATTAACTATACCATTTAGAAACAAAAAGTGGTTCTAAATATAGAACTTGCAATGCCTGTGATTTACTAATAACTGCATTACTTAACGTTGCACACCTGGCAACACTAGAAAATAGGGTAAGTAAAGCAAGCATACGTTTGTGAAGTTTACACAATAAAAAAAAAGTAACATTAAATAATATGGTAATCGTACCTGTATGGTGATTGTTAATTGACAGATTATTGAAATCTTTCGCAATTTGTTGGCTCAATCGTCACGACAGCTTGGTTAGTAGAACAGATATAAGTTGCAAAACGTTAATAATCGTCGTTGCGCGGTGTTTAAGAACGCGAGGGACAAGCCTAGCCGCCACTAAAATTATTGATTTACAAAACAACAAAAGATATAAAACAGGCCGGGTACACACCCCCGCGCCGACCGAATCGATCAGAATGATAATTGTCGCGCACAAAGACTACAGACTACTCACCTAGACACTCTGAATGCACACACACATAAAACAAACAACACACAACTTATGTCAACAATGTTTTGTGATCACAATGTTCTGTATACACATTACATGTATTACAACACTTATTTATATTGTTTTTATTGTATATAATTGTTAATTAGTGCGAATTAAAACCGATTTGTGTTCGGAGACGCGGGCAATTCGACGATCGCTGGCAAGATGGCTCGCGCGTATGCCGCGCGGTCGGCTCCCCCCGCGCGCCGCGCGTACGTGCAATGAAAGATAGGTGGCCGGTACACGCGCCGTGAACAGAACGGACGCCAATCTCAAGATATATCTCGAGTTCTACCTGTATGTTATGCAAACAAAGACTTTTGTGTGTCACTTTCATTTTTGTATTTATTATATTAAAAATATATACAATTATATGTTACCCGAGGACAGAAAGCATTCGTGGACGGTTCTTAACTCATTAAATCAATCATTAGTGTGTATTTAGTCTACTAAGCCGCATTTATATTCTAAATCACTAAACTGCTTAATTTGTCTTTCGTTTATAACAAATTTTAGTTACTAGACAAAATCATAATTATTCTGATTCATGTTTTGGAATTTAACGTTTCGTCGCCAATGATCAGTACTCTAGCTGGCCAAGTATCATTTATGCCAATCAGGAACAGATATGCACTACAGCATAGATTATGCTATATATCTGTGACGGAGAAAGATTAAAATCACCACCCTTTTTTGCCCCTGGGTGTCGTAAAAACCAAAGTAAAAATATGATAGGTAAATAATAATAATATAAGAGAAAGAAAATAAGACATAAAACCCTATCGCTATCTGCCTGATTAACAAAGTACTTAATTTCTCATTGTGGAGAAAGCAACCAACAATGTGACATTTATGAGCTGAGAAAAAGATAGTTTAAATAGTTATTTTATAATCCTATATTTCTATTTACACCCTCGCGACTATTAATTACGGTGAGACATTTGCATATTTCACAATATAAATGAGATATTTGAATATTTCACAATTTTCATGTTACATAATATGGCTATAAACGAATTCTATGGCACAACACACCCAAAGAATTGTAAATGTTCTATTCAAAATATATTTAATCTTTTTAGTATGCATTATAAGCACGTATTCTCTTTAACTAAATGAGAAGAAATTATCCGAGCTTAGCATACATTTCATTATATTCTATAACAAATTATATTGTAGTTTAGGGTAATTTTAGACCAAGATTTATTATATACTTTGTGCAGAACCTTAACCATAACTCGTGTATCTAGTGGTGACGAAACTATCCCAAAAAGTTAAGAGATAAAAGTTATCATTTAAACTTCAATAGAATAACTAAAACACGTAAATGACATTGATTTATGACCGATATATCTTGAGATTTATCGCGGGATGGTGTGTACAACGCGGACCGACCGCAGTTCTTTCCCTTCACACCGCTTTGCCCGTGCGGAGTCTCCCCCCGCACGCCCGCCCTGTCCTCTGCCTACCGACCTCTTATATACTGCTCTCTTTACAACAGAAAAAAACACCAATTTCCCAAATTCCCGAAGCGGACCGCTCTCTCGCTCGCGGCAGACCTAAGATGGCCGACGGCTTCCATTTTGATCGCAGATTACATCGCGTCGCGTCCCCGTACGCTCAAAGCCTAACAGATATAGCGTCCTGTAGTTAAAACACGCTTTATACACTTATCACACATGTTTTTAGGCTAATTTTTCGCGTACAATGCGACGGTGGCGTCGTATTGTGGCAAAAATACGTAATAATCAACGTTTCGATGTCATTGTATTGATTGAACATGAATAAATATACGTCTGCAATAAAATGTCGCTATAAATGCCGAGCAAACGGCTATTCTTTTGTCTCTTTTCATCGATATTACCTGAGTGTTGCGAATACATCGTAATACTCCTGTTACTTATTAATAAGAACGTTACTTATTAATAAGAATAATTAAGTATCTATTAATAATAGGTATTTCATTACGACTTTGCTTTTAAGTAAGTTTTACCCCCATAGTTCCCTTACCCGTGGGAATATCGGGATAAATTATAGCCTATGTGTTATTTTGATATGTATGCTATGTTATTTTTAGCAACAAACATACATCATCAGTCACAAACTTTCGCGTTTATAATACTTATTACTAGCTGACCCAGCGAACTTCGTACCGCCATAATTTTTTTCCTAAATATATTTTCTAAATTGCCGAAAATATAGTCTGTGCATAGCTGTCATTTGCGTTTTGTTATTACATGTCAGATGCGTTTTTGATATCCCACGTTTCCTAGTGACTTGTATTCTCTTTGACGTTTTATGTCACGTCCCACGGGAACCCGGTCGAACGGGATAAAAAGTCCTATGTCCGTCTCCTGGTTCTAAGCTACCTTCCCACCAATTTTAAGGCAAATCGGTATAGCTGTTCTTGAGTTATAAATAGTGTAACTAACACGACTTTCTTTTATACCTATATATATAAAAGAAAGTCGTGTTAGTTACTACACTTATAACTCAAGAACAGCTGTACGGATTTGACTGAAAATTGGTGGGGAAGTAGCTTAGAACCAGGAGAGCAACATAGGATATTTTTTATCCCGTTTTTTATTATTATGGAGTTTACAAGATTTCGCCAATAACTCTTTTATGCCGTTCGATCGCGTTCCCGTGTGACGTGACATAAAATATCAAAGAGAATACAAGTCACTATGAAACGTAGTATAAAAAACGCATTTAATATACAGGATGTATCAGGTTATGGGGCAACTGGTCAAAAGGGGGCTAGGCAATGGTGGTAAGAACCCATAAAAAAAAATTGAACGAAAAATATTGATTCGTTTAGAAATTAGAGACATGTAAAGTTTTCAATTTTGTCATCGCTTTTTCGTGTAAATCTGATTGAAATGTATAAAGTCAATGATACTTAATACGCAACATATTCATACTTTGTTAAATATTCATTAGAAATTGAAGAAATCAATGATTACGTTCACATAAGCAAAACAAACTTCGCTTTAAAACAGCTGATCGGCCTATGTGCGTTGACCGCTTGCCGTTGTACCTATATGTCATTGAAGCGTTTGCGCAATTCTAGGTATTAATGAATGAAATTATACTGTCGAAGCTTTACATGCCTACATGTATTCTGTCTGTACATGCCTACATAATACGTAACATTTAAGGCATAGACAGATTTTAGATCTTAGACACATTTTTTTGAAATCACTATAACTTTTATGTTATATTGTTTTTTGTGTAATGTACATTCTAATTATGATCTATGACCGTTAAACTATAACATACTCGAAGAGTTGTCCCATAACTTGATACACCCTGTATAATGTATGATTATGAGTAATAAAAAAAAAACGCAAATGATAGCTAAGAGTAATTTTGTCAATAGTTAAGTATGGTTGAAAATTTGATAATTGTAATTTTGTCAGAAATCAATAAAATCGGTAATTTGTATTCTCTTTGAATCCTCATTAACAATGCCGCTACCAAGACGATCGAATGTTTCCCGACAAAGCTGTAATGGTTCTTCCATTAGAGACTATATTTTCGGAAATTTAGAAAATATATTTACGAAAAAATTATAGCGGTACAAAGTTCGCCGGGTCATGTTTCCCGACAAAACTGTAATGGTTCTTCTATTAGATACTATATTTTCCGAAATTTAGAATATATATTTACGAAAAAATTATGGCGGTACGAAATTCGCCGGGTCATCGGAAATTTAGAAAATATATTTACGAAAAAATTATGGCGGTACGAAGTTCGCCGGGTCAGCTAGTATATAGATATATAGATGTAGTGTTTTATCTTGCCGTGATCGGGTTGAGAGCCCTCAGCGCTCACCCAACAGTCCGGGTAAAGTTGTCACAGCCATCTGAGGCTAACAACTAAGTCACACAAAAAAAAAAAATCTTTCCGTGTAGTGACAGAGTAAGAATACAATTCACCACCCCATATCTTGGACGTGGATGTCGTAAAAGACAACTAAGGGATAACTTTTATTCCTTTACGGTTGTCAGTTCATCGAGCGATGTGGATGGTCCATTGCCACTTCAGAATGATGAAAGTATAGACTGGAAAATTAGGTTGAACGGCAAACTTATAACATTTTTATATCATACTTTTTAGTTTTACTTGATGACAGAGTAAGAATACCATTCAACACCATCTCTCTTGCCCGTGGCTGTCGTAAAAAACGACTGAGGAATCATCATTATCATCATCATCGCAGCCCACATACATCCTACTGTTAGGCTCGGGCCTCCTCCACAATGGAAGGGAATTTGTCATACTATACCATGCTGGTTAGACATGTTGGTATAGGATTTCATTTCGAGTTTTCCTTCTCTTGCACAGATGTTATGTGCAGATCATATCCCATTTTTTTGGGTTGGCCTACGGTCAGCGCACTCGCCGCCCGGCTCCGTCCAGGGCGACGCGCGGCCCCGTAACCCACTCATATAGCAGGTCGCCTTCATCGTTGGGCCGACTATCGGTGCAGAGTTCCTTGACTTCTATGGTATATTATATCCCTTAGTCGTCTTTTACGACATCCACGGGCAAGATAGGCAGTGGTGAATTGTATTCTTAATCCATCACGACACGGAAAAAAAGAGATACAATATGCAGATAATAACATTGCAAGAGAAGGCTCACTCGAAATAAAACCTTATAGCAATACGTCTGACCAGCCTAGTCCAGTAGTTCTCAATTACCCTCTTATTGTGGAAGACACTTAAGCCCAACAGTGAAATGTATTTAAGATGAAATGATTTATAATATTTTCGTGTGGTGACGGAATAAGAATACAATTCACCACTCTCTATCTTGCACGTGGATGTTATAAAAGACGTCTAAGGGATATAAATATGCATATAACATCTGTGCAAGAGAAGGAAAACTCGAAATGAAACCCTATACCAACATGTCTGACCAGCATGGTACAGTAGTTAAAATTCGAGCTCGGATTCAAACTCGGGCCTCCTCCACAATGGCGCCTCCAATTAAACCAATACTCCGCAATTTAACGATAATGGCGTAATTCTTCGTTTATTTTAAACGTATTATAAATCATCATTGCAGCCTACATAAGTCCCACTGTTGGACTTGAGCTTCCTCCATAACGCTAAGACAATTGACCTATTATACCACATTGGTAAGACGTGTTGGCTTAGAAAGAGAAAATGAAAATAAAAATATTTATATATTTATTCTGTTCTCGTTAAATATAATAAAAAAAGCAACTTAAGAAAAGAACTTCGACGATAAGAGTACTGCTTCAAATCCATACATATCGCTCTCGATAACGATACGAATACTTTGACGCAAATATTCGAGCTAAGCCCATGGATGGCTCTTATGGGCTCTGGTCCAGCCATAATCTTATTATTTGGAAAAAATAACAAAATCATAAGGACTGTTTATGTTTAAGAAAGTGAAAGCTCAATCTATGACAAACGTTGTTGTTTTTTGGATATTCAAGTTGATTGATTTGAAATTAATAATTTAAATCGAGAAATAATTTGTAAATTGCAATGTGAATCCTCTATTGTAGGGGAGGCTCGAGCCCATCAGTTGGACGTATATGAGCCAAGATGATGATGATGAGAATGATGGCTTATCCTAACTTAATATTATAAACATGACTGTTTCTTTGTATGTTTTTACGTTTTCACGCCTAAACCACTAGACCAATTTTAAAGATTCCTTTAGCTATGGAAAGCTTGTTAATGCGAGCTATATTTTATACCCTTATTCCCGCTGGAACAAGTACTACGCGGAAATTTGCTAGCACGTCATAAATCATCATCATCGCAGTCCACATACGTCCCACTGCTGGGCTCGGGCCTCTTCCACAATGGGAGGGAATTTTACCTACCATGCTGGTCAGACATGTTGGTATAGGGTTTCCTTTCGAGTTTTCCTTCTCTTGCACAGATGTTATGTGCATATTATATCCCTTACTCATCTTTTACGACATCCAAGGGCAGAATAGGGAGTGGTGAATTGTATTCTTACTCCGTCACCACACGGAACATCATAAATGAAATGATTTAGTTTAATTAATCTACCCATGCATTAGCCTGTTATGGTCTGGTACTGGACATAGGGCCAGAATAATGCCATAATAGCCCGACTTACCAGCCAAATTCGCAATCGCTCTTTGTGGTATATTCTTTCTAGGAGAGTGCTGCTGGCCACTCTCTAGGTCTTTTAATGACTTCCACTAGGTATTGAGAAATTATACGACCATTCTTCTGTTCTCATATCGCATTTCTAGCGCGAATTGAGCTTCTTAGATTCTAAGATTTCAACTATATTATCATTTTATCTAGTGTGGGAGTTGCGTGTAGCAACCAAATTTCAATCACATTCTCATCCTAACAAAGTTATATTCTTTATCAAGACTTTTAAGTTTCAAAAGAAATTAACGCGATATATATAATGTACTTGTACACCTATTAAATGCTCCTTCATTGTTGCTTTTAACATAAAAATTGCTAATTACTTGGTAACGGTATTAAATTTTCTCGCAGTTTTCTTTCTGTCAATTAATATGAAACTGCTCAAATTATATTGTTCCAAAAGACACTGTACAAAAGTTGGTTTTAGCAAAAGTTACTAATTTGCCTTCTTTTAGATGGTTTTGCTTGTGTAGCACATCTTCTACTTCTAACACAGATGAAGGTAGAGCGAAACGTGCTGCATAGGGTTTTGATAAAGTTTCACGACCAGCCAGTACCTGACGTCAATTGTCAATGGGTAGAAATTTATACTAGAGTAATTTTTTGGTAATAGTTTTATGGAATATATAAGTTATCGCATAATATGATACCATACCTATTACTGGGTATTAGTCAAATAATAGTGAACCATTTATTAACTACTCAATCAAATATTGATACTTGAGTAATATTCTCATCTTATTCCAAAACCTTCACCAAATTGAATCGAATAACATAAGGGTTTGTAGGTTATGGTCATTATAAAAATCTGTAATAACATTGACTTGTTTGGACATCATATATCTTAGTCCGCCCGTGACCATGAATGCTGTTAAGTGTTCGAAACGTCGGGCAATCATAAGTCAAATACAAACGCGATATAATCCGTAAAAGTAGTTTTATTTACAATGTGTAGTGCTCGCGTAAACATCAGATATCATTATTCTTACTCTGTTAATACACCTAAAAGATACTGGCAATAATTTTAAACGGCCTATATGACGCCAACCATAGAAATAACGCTATTTTTTTTAGTTATGCACAGAGTAAGCCTAAAGCACAGATTATAAAAGGTATAAATATCGATAGCGGATTGATTTGCTTGTCTTGACAGCCCGCGGTCACCACATGCGAGTTCAATGCACCCGTACAAGTACTCCGACCACATAAAACGACCTCTCTCATTCCTTACTCTAGTTAAACGTTTTACTAGAAACTTGGTAATCAACAATAACGTAAGTATCATAATAAAATGGTGACATTTAACGGAAGTTGACAAAGATGAGGAGTGTATTAAATTAGTTTTATATGATTTTTTTTAAAGATCATTATTGATAGACTGGCTTGAGACGTGTTTTTTTTTCTTTTCTTTTTAAGTTATCCGTAATTAAAAGTCATTAGATGGACGTTTTTAAAGATATTAAATGTTCTTTTGTTGAGGAATGTTTAATGAATGTATGCGTTTATTTTATACAAGAAATACAAGCCTCGGCCGCGGTTCTTTCTGATAATTGAGAATTATTGTCTAAACTAGCAATCCGCTTCGCTTCGGTTTTGCCTTTTATTTTAAATCGTCAATCGTACTTTAAAGTATTATGACACGCGACTGCAGTCCATGAGACCTCGGATTAGATTCCCGAACTGCGCAAAATTTGAATGGGAGTTTCTTGAGAGGGAAAATAACCTAAGTTACTCCTTAATATACCTGATAGTAAAATGTTATTAAAATCGGTCCAGCCGTTTGGAAGATAATCAGAAACAAACAAAAAGACGAAAAGCTAAAACAATAAAGTTTAGGTATAGGTATCGTGTAAATTACCAAAAAACGTATTATTTTGACATTACAAAGAGATTTCTGATGTTTACGCAAGTTATTTGGATTTTTGTGTGTGTGTATGTTTGTAATGTGTAATGTAACTCAAAAACTAGATACTATGCCGATTTCAAAAATTATTTCACCAATGGAAAGCTATAATATCAGGGAGTAACATAGGTCATATTTTATCCCGATAAATTCCCACGGGAACGGGAACTACGCGGGTAAAACGACTAAAACCGAAGCGAAGCGAGGGCGGGTTGCTAGTAAACAGTATAATTGTATCATATACTAGCAACCGTTTTGGAGATTACCCGGAACAAATAGACAGACAAAATTTTTTTAATCGCTATTTTAAGCATAGGTGTGTAAATAACGTGTGAGCATGAAAAAAACCTATTATTTTGACATTACAAACAGACACTCCAATTTTATTTATTGGTATAGATATATATACAAGAATTGCTCGTTTAAAGATATTTGATTATAAAAACCGGCTAAGTGCAAGTCAGAGTCGCGCACGAAGGTTTCCGTACCATTATCTATAAAAATAGGCAAAAAATTGAGTTTGTTGAATGGGAGCCCCCCTTAAATATTTATTTTATTTTTAGTGTTTGTTGTTATAGCGGCAACAGAAATACATAATTTGTGAAAATTTCAACCGTCTAGCTATCGCGGTTCTTGAGATACAGATTGGTGACAGACAGACAGCGAAGTCTTAGTAATAGGGTCCCGTTGTTACCCTTTGGGTACGGAACCCTAAAAATGATGCTATTATCTTCTTCACCTCCCATTGTTAAGCATGGTAATCTCGTCATCATTCCAGATCATATATTGTCTTACTACTGGACTTAAACATCCTCCACAATAGAAGGATAATTTTATATACAATAGCACGCTGGTGAAACGGGTTAGCATAGGTTTTTGTTTCGAGTTTTCGAGTATTTGGAATATCATATCCAATAATCGTTTTTAGAGTTCCGTACCCAAAGGGTAAAAACGGGACCCTATTACTAAGACTTCGCTGTCTGTCCGTCCGTCCGTCTGTCGGACGGCAAGACAGACTCAGACATAAAGACCTGCGAATAATTTATGTATTTCTGTTGCCGCTATAACAACAAATACTAAAAACATAATAAAATAAATATTTAAGAGGGTCGCCTATACAACAAACGCGATTTTTATAAATAATGGTACGAAACACTACGTGCGCGACTCCGACTCGCACTTTTTTTTTTTTATGGATGGGTAATGGTAAGCGCACGCGCGGTCCTGTCCGTCCGGGGCGATGAAAGAACGGCGCGCGGGCCCATAACCCACCCGTACCCACGTCACCTCGTTGTTGGGCCAACCACCGGAGCAGATGTGACTTGTCATCAGTGGTCGACCCGACGGAATACCCTTTCGGGTAACCTCACCTCTCGACGTACTGGGACGTCGGTCGCCATCGCGCGGTCAGCCTCTCTGCGGGTGACGGACAATTCCCCGGTCCGATCAACCGCAGCCTCGACTAGGGCGGCATTAGGCGCAGATACTCGCGCCTGCGCCGCCCGAGTCGCCAGCAGCGGAACGTGTCGCCGAATAGGAGCTCTACTCGCACACGATCCGCCGCCTCCTTCTGTGAGATTACGGCCTCACAGAAGGCGGCGACCGCGTCCCAGTTCCTGACGCTGTCGAGCATCTCCCTGGCGATGGTCAGCAGCGCCAGGTCGGCACCGATAATCGCGACGAGTTCACGGCGCTCCCCCTCCCATGCAGCACACTCCTCGAGCGTGTGCTGCGCCGTGTCCTCGTCGCAACTGCAGTGGTGGCAGGACGGTGTGCTCTCCCTACTGACTATCTTGTGCAGGTACTTCCCAAAACATCCGTGCCAGTCGGAAGGAAAGCACCCCGTGCGTCCGCTCCAACCACTCCATCAGCACCGGCCGGAGGGCCTCGACGGTCCTGACACCGTACCGAGGACTCTCCAGCCGGACTGCCCAACGGGCAATGACTCCTCGGCGGGCGTCGACCCGCCAGGCGGTGATCTCCTACAGGGAGACCACTCCGACCCGCACTTAGCCGGTTTTTTCTATTTTTTTAATTCATTGACTGAAAGGGGGCGGTGAATTGTATTCCTACTCCGTCACCACACGGACCAAGATTATCTTTATATGTATAATTTTTTAAACAGTCTGTGTGTATGTGGGCATTTTCATAAAAATGTACAAGGGCGTTTTCAGGCCTGTCCCTCTAAAACATTACCTTTTTTAAACAATTAATTCTATTTGAAACTGGCACATAATTTTACATTAGGTTTATTGTACATTTAAGTAATATTTTATAATATTATTTAAGGCAATTATAGTATAATTTTTCGATTAAAAAAATAATATAACAACAGGTTGCTATCATTTTATCGTGTCCCTTTGTAGCCAGACGATATTTCAACACTGAATTTACATATTAGTTGTAATAATTTGCTCAGTGCCGTATTTTATTTTTCTGTTAGATAGTGTAGGGTCAATTAAAAAAGGTAATGTTTTAGAGGGACAGGCCTGAAAACGCCCTTGTACATTTTTATGAAAATGCCCATGTGACTAAACTCCTAAACGGTTATGATGTATTTTTTTTTTCATTTATTTTATGTTCTTTTAGATTTGAACAGAATAGAGTGAATTGGGTCAGCTAGTTTTATATAAAAAGAAATAATTGAAAATATACATGACCATGTTTTTTACTAGATGTTCTCAGTGAAAGTCGTATTCCCATCAAGTATCTATATATTAAATACGTGAAGCAAAAACTTTATACCTCTTTTTAGGATAATTACGTGGATGGACAAGTATGAAATTTGGCATAGTTGATGTATATAATGAGGAGAAGTGCATAAAACTGAAATTTCATATAATAACGCCAACGCTTATACACTTTTGTTTACGATTAAAATCTCTGGTCTAACTGAATGTCTAACAATCATAATTATAATGACAATGTCTAAGGATAATGTATGATAAATAGTTTGGGATTGAAACTAAACAAGGCGTTCTCGGGTGAAAAAAAATTAAACTGACAGACAGACGTTAAGTATTATAATATGTAAGTATACAATAAACATTTATGTGGGTAGATATTTAATTTTATGTAAACGAGAGAAAATCTTTACGTCTTGTTAATTAGATTTATAAATGATATTAAATTTTCTGTGTGGTGACGAATTAAGAATACAATTCACCACTCCCTATCTTGCCCGTGGATATTGTAAAAGACGACTAACGGATATATACATATAACATCTATGCAAGAGAAGGAAAACTCGATATAAAACCCTATACTAATATGTCTGACCAGCATGGTATAGTAAGGTCAAATTTCCTCCCATAGTGGAGGAGGCCCCAGCCCAACAGTGGGACGAATATAGCTGAGATGATGATGATAATGGTATTAAATTTCCGTGTGATGACGAATTAAGAATACAATTCACCACCTCTCTCTTCCAGTGGGCGTCGTTAAATAGGATTAAGGGATATGATATGCAAATATCTCTGCAAGAGATGGAAAACTCGACATAAAACCTTATGCCCACATTTCTGACCAGCGCGGTCCAGCAGGTCATTTTCCCTTCCACTGTAAAGGAGGCTCAAGATCAACAATACTCATGTGGGTTGAGTTAATAATGATATTAATTTTTGCAAATGGTTTTTTTTATCGCCTAACATGAGGTTGATATATTATTATTGAATTTTTCATAAGATCATCAGAAGCGAGTGCCAATTGTCGCATTAGTCTTACAACTTTTTCCTCCGTACGGTTAAGCAGAGGTGTTGCCGCTAAGCGGGTTATAGTTCCAAATTTGGAACTTCTTGAAATGCCCCAGAAAATACTCGAATTCCATCTGTGACCTGTGTTATTAGTAATTGTATACAACCCGCCTAACCAGCGTGGTATACCAGGTTAATTTCCGTCCCAATGTGGAGGAGGCTCGCTGAGCTGAGCTGTGATGAGGATTATTAATTAATAATAACTGTAATAGTTTAGTGAAACATACGTTTTTATCAGAGCCTTTTGCTTGCTACTAAATCCTGACTAATATTATAAATGCGAAAGTAAGTTTGTTTGTTTGTTAGGCTTTCACGCTTAAACCACCGAACCGGTTTCAAAAATTCTTTAATGGAAAACTATAATATTAGGGAGTAACATAGGCTATATTTAATCCCGTATTACCACGGGAACGGAAACTGCGCTGGTAAGCCCGGGCCGACCACTGACGACAAGTCACCCTGCTCCGGTGGTCGGCCCAACGACGAAGGCGACGTGGATACGAGTGCCGTCCTTTCGTCGCCCCGAACGGAATGGACCGCGTGTGCGCTTACTATAGCCCACCCATAAAAAAAAAACAGGCGACTGAAACCGAAGTGAAGCGAGGGCGGATTGCTAGTACACCATAATTTTATAAAAGCGAACAATATGGTTTTTTGGAGATTGTTTTATTTTTAGGCCATCATTGGTTTGCTGACCCCATGGAGAAATCTGTCTCAATAAAAATTATGATCACACTACGCCCATAAACAACAAATCAAAGTCATAAAAATTCCAAATACGACTCGTTAATAAAATTTAACTTTTTTTGGACTCTTGATAACTGGATTTTAAGCCAATATTGTATTTACATGTCATTATGTTTATGACGAGCTGTAGAAAGTAAATAGTTTATGGAATTTATTAAACGGCCATGGCTTCGTACGCATGAAGTGTGTACCTACAGTCAGATTGTTTTAGTAATAATATATTTTATACATCCATACCTATACTCATGCCTCTTACCCATAGGGGTAGGCAGAGACCACTACCCTCCACTTGCTACGATCTTGACATACGACTGTTGCCTCCTCCACATTCATTAATCTCCTCGTGCATCTTCTTCGATTTAGGGTACTTATAACCTGGCCTATCTTAAGGACGTCCCCGATTTGGACGTGGAACGTCCGTCTTGGTCTTCTCCTTCCAACACTTTCATTCATATTTACCCTACAAATTTCACTTGTTAGTCTTCTTTCGTCCATTCTCTCTATATATCTGAACCAATTTAACATGCCTTTCTCAATCCTTGTCGCTACATCTTCTTTCATACCACAACGTTCCCTATTTTATATCAATGAATAATTATACAAAATATTTTTTTGGAAATTATTTTTATTGTCTTGATGATTTTTGAGGTTTTTCGTTTCATTATCATCACCACAGGTCATATATGTAACAGTTTTTTTTTTCGCGTGAACAAATGCAAATTTTACACATGCCCGCCTTTGATAGCTGGGATATGCCGGCCTCAACGTCGATTTTTATCAGCGCCACTACCAGTTAACACGTTCTCTGCCGCGTAGGTCACCGGTGGCCTCACCTTAACTCGATCGAGACGCCGCGTAGGGCATCAGTGACCTCAAGGTAGACTTAAGTTTGAAACTGATTTGTCAGCCGTAGGCCATATTTACCAAACATTTCTTTATAGCAGATGACCGAAATGGCGCTGTAGATCAATCCTTCAATATGGTTTCTGAGTAATCGTAAATTTGTTGAAAATGCGGGTGAAATTACAAAGTAATTAAGAAAAAACAAAGGCATCCATTATCAATCGTGTTTATTCGTAATAACTATTGGACAGTTAGCCACTAAATTATTAAAAAATCCTTTACAAATAACGATGAGATTTATTGAAGCATTGTAGGCAATAATATATTGTACCAGGACAGTTCTTACAGTATGTAACGACTTTCTTTGTTTTGTTTCGAGCGACTTTTGATCCATGTGTTTTAACATTTTCTTTATAGCAACTGACGCAGAAACGTCTCAATTTAGCAACAGGTCATCATTCATGTTTCATTCTTTTAGGTCTCTCCTGCTGCTGTTCACAATTTTCTTTATCGACTTTTGAATTCACAAGATACTCGACTAACTGACGTCTGAATTTGTTCTCTTTATAAGCATTCACCAGCGCTGTGTTTAAAATAAGCTCAATGGCCAACTTTTTGTACCACTTCACAGTTTTTCTGAGTGGTGATGAATATGAAGTCATTTGATCACTCATATCGACTGAACTTTTTGCTTCATTGTAGGCAAGTATAATTTTTGATTTTTTAAAAACCACACGCTGTTCCTGTCCCTCGGCTACGACGAAGTCACGGGGCCATTTTCACATGCACTACATCTTCGCCAGACCGACATCGAGACCGTACTACTCCCACTCCTTAACACCTCCGGTAGTGCCCATAAGCACTCACACCTCTTTGGGGCCTTATACCTAATGTGGGACACCAGCCGCTACCACAGCCGGTGTCTCAGACCCCACTCGCAGAGTTGAGAGACCTACCAGGTAGGCTTGATCTCATCTCGCGCTCTTCGGGGCGGTAAAGCGTTGGGATATGTAACCTAACATAATCCAACAATGGGTGTTGGGCTCGAGCCTCCTTCACAATGGGAGGGAAATTGATACTATAGCTGATCAGATGGTACAGGGCTTTTCTTTCGAGTTTTTCATCTCTTGCAAAGATATTATCTGTATGTTATATTCCCTTAGTCGTCTTTTACGACATCCATGTACAAGATAGGCGTTGATGAATTGTATTGTTACTCCGGCACCATACGGATAATGCAAAGGTTGGTAATATTCGTGGTCCTCACAGCACAGCAAGTTGGCAACCCTGTCAGTGAACTACTAATTATAGTCGGGTTCAAAATTACAGAAAGTGTTACAAAATTACCAAAACAAGTGAGCACACGTTTCATAAATATATAAAATACAAATGCTATAAAATCCGTAGAAATATTATGGATTATATGGCGTTTGTATTTCATATATATTTACTCGACGTTTCAAGCACTTTTCAACATTCATGCTCGCAGGAGGACTAAGGTGTCTCACGTTCAACAAGTAATTGTTATTACAGAAGATTTTATCTACTCGCCTACCTAAATACACTACGTAAATAAAAATATTTTATCGATTTTATCTCGTTTGTGTTTGATGATTGCCCGACGTTTCGAATACTTTACAGCATTCATGGTCCATCCATGACATAAATCAAACGCGTTAAAATCCATAAAATAGTTTTATTTGTAAGATCATCATCATCATTGCAGCTCATATACGTCCCACTGTTGGGCTCGAGCCTCCTCCACAATAGAAGGGAAATTGACTTTACTATACCATGCTTGTCAGACAGGTTGGTATAGAGTTTTATTTCGAGTTTTCCTTCTCTTGCATAGATGTCATATGCATATTATATCCCTTAGTCCTCTTTTACGACATCCACGGGTAAGATAGGGGGTGGTGAATTGTATTCTTACCTCGTCACCACACGGAAAACAATTTACAAGATAAAACCTCTTTATTTCACCGTATGATCATGAACTAAAAATTGTTCAAAACATCTTAAAATCAAATACAAACGCGATAAATTTCGTTAAAATAGTTTTTAACTAAAATATATATTTAATAAGTTATACATAATAGTTTCATGATAATCCGTACATCTAAATTGGTCGCCATATTAGCAGTTATACTAAATCGATATGCAATAATGTCCATAAAGAGAGACAGTGCTAATACATCTAGAGTGGAGGTGAAACGGCGGCCTCCATAAATATTGATTTTATGTGAGAGGGACGACTGCAATAGGGTTGTCACTAAAACAGTAAAATTATTTAAATCCATCAAGTCAAGGATTTAGGCATCTATATTGACAGTACGTTATCTTGGAGTCCACAGATACAAGAAATTAGCCGTAAATTGTACGCGTCAGCTAGAGCTTTGCAGAGACTGCGAAATTTTCTTCCAATTGCCACCAAAATCGCGCTTGCAAAAACCCTCCTTCTAGGAAGAATAGGAATAGGAATTCTCGACTATGCAGATGTCTGCTACCTTGATCTTACAGAGGCACAACTCGATAAATTAGAGCGGCTCCAAAATTTCTGTATTCGTTTCGTTTATGGACTACGTAAGTTTGATCACATTTCTGAGTTTCGGCAAAAGCCTCAGTGGCTTCCAAATGGCCTACGCCGGAATTTTCATACACTTGCGTTATTGTATAACATTCTATTTAGTCCAACGACTCCTTTTTATCTTAAAGAGCGATTTAATTACCTCCATGACGCTCACACAAGATCCTTGAGATCATCGGAGAATCTGAAATTAAAGATACCAACCCACTACATGGCTTTCATGGGTAAATATTTTACTGTAAAGGCTACTTTACTATGGATTGCCCGTAACAATTAGACAAAGCCAAACTTTTATCTGCTTTTAAAAACAAGTTGACCGATCACTACGTGTCGCTGTAATATTTATTTATTGTTTCTTTTAGGTACCTATTATGCAGGTCCCTAATATATATATATATAGATGTGTACGTATATGTATGTGAATGTCTGCATATGTAGGTATTAGGTGTATATCTATGTGTGTAATGTGTAAATGTATATATATTTATGTCTCTTATTATCTACTATTTATTGTTTTATATTGTTTTTATTTTACAGTAGGTTATACAATTTAATATATAGTCTTTATCTATGACTTATAAATATTATTTACACTGATCTCGATTACCACCAACAGTAAACTACCTACCATTTCTCTGTTCTGCCATTTCCATCCCAAGGTTGCCTGGAAGAGATCGCTTATAGCGATAAGGCCGCCCTTTGTACAGTCTGGGTTATGTTAGTATTTAAGTTTTTGTTTTTTGTAATTGGTGTACAAATAAAGAGTTATCTATCTATCTATCTATCCATCATAACATCATTTCAGCTCATATATGTCCCACAGCTGGACTCTAGCCTCCCCTACAATAGGAAGGAAATTGATCTTACTATATTATGTTGGTCAGACAGGTATAGGGTCTTATTTCGAGTTTTTCTTCTCTTGCATAGATGTTACGTGCGTATCCCTTAGTCGTCTTTTAACCCCTCACGCGCCAAACATTGCGGCGCTCTCGAGTGCCCCGCGCGCTTGGCTAGGTATATTGAAAAAAGTTCAGTGAATTTTATGATTTTACGTAAACTATTATTGTTGCTATATGACAAGGAAATATGAAATAAAATATATATTAATAGCTTTTTATTGGTTGATTTAAATAAATGTATTAAAAGTAATTGCTAATTGAAAAGTATTTTTTTGGGTCAACGTGTGTCTCAAAAGCGCTTTGAACACATTTTTTTTTGGGTCAAATGGTGTCCCAAAAGCGCTCTAGGGGTTAAGACTTCCACAGGCAAAATAGGGAGTGGTGAATTGTATTCTTATACCGTCACCACACAAACTATCATATTTAAAATATAAAAATTGTGGTGACAGAGTAGAAATACAATTCGCCAGCCCCTTTATAACCCGTGGGTATCGTAAATGACGACTAAGGAATATAATAAGATACCTTCTATGCAAGAGAATGAAAACACGAAATAAAACGCTATACAAACTTTTTTGTGGGCTATGGTTAGCGCACACGCAGTCCATTCCGTCCGGGGTGACGAAATGGCGACGTGCGGCCCATAACCCGTCCGTATACAAACATGTTCGGCCAGCGTAGCATAGTAGGTTAATTTCTCACCTTTTTCGGCCGAGGCTCGTGCACTAGTGTGGGATGTATATAAGAAATGATATAGACCTCCTTGAGGAGACATGATCGCAATCGCAATAGGCAGACGAGTTAGTAGTGATAATAGGTTTCTCAGGAGTTCTGCTCGCTCTTTTTCTAGAGATTGCCATGCTAAAATTAATATACACACCAGTGCAATATAAAACAAGTCAGAATTTAAAAAAAAAAAAATGTTTATACTTTAAAATGAAATATCGAGGACATTCATTTTTTAATAAACCTTTAAAAGTTAAGAATGTGACCACTTGTAATATCGTATGTAATATATTTTATTTTGTGAAAAAATTTACATTATATAGATTCTAAAAAAGTAACGAAACTTGAAAAATTAAATTTAAAAATATATTAATATTTTTATAAGTTTGATAAAAAAAAAAGATTACTAATTAATACCCGCGTGTTTCCTCCTCGTGCTTTAATTAAAGTTTAGAGACTTTAATTACGCCCATATATGCATTTGTATGATATTACCGAGCGTCTCTTGAATTAATCTCTGCCATTCTTCAACTATGGTGGGTCTCAGTTCATACACATTAATTAGAACTAGGATTCTTGATTTGACCTATTTTACCGAGACCCAGAACCAAATCACACCTAGACTCAGACGTTTTAGCGAATCCTAAAGCTGCTCTAAAGAATTCATATGTGAGAACGGTGCTGGTCTCTTCATCACTGTTCATTAAGTTACGCTTGAGTTGAACTAGCGGTTTGTGCTCGAAAATTATTTTGCATTAATATGAAATCATTACCGATAAAGGGGACAAAGGGTACCACATTTTCTTTCAAAATCACAATAACTAAGTCTGTTCCCAAACATACCATTATGAGATCTCAGCGATTTGACACTGTAGCTTCGAAATTTATTTGATTGTACCTTGTCCTCTACGTCTACATATCCTTTTGCCTTTCATCAAATTGATTTAAAATAATTATCATCACTAAACAAAACTTTTTTTCATTTAACAGCGTTCCAACTTTGCCGAGCGGAAGGTAATCTGTTAATGAGATACTTCAAGTTTTGGAGCTTAAGCTCCGGACACGAATGAAATCAGAATATTGTAGTCTTCTTTATATTGTACGTTCACTTACTGCCTCGAGCTTCCTCAAGCTCATTTTTAGCTTACATTGGATTTCTGTGGACGCGTAGCTAAATCAAAGGTCATGTGCGTAATACGCCGTTTTCTACTCTATCCTGGTCTTCTCACAAGATTTGTTACTGCCATACCGTTTGTTACTGCCATATAATGCGGTTATAAGAATTCTGGAATTTTTTTTGTGTTATTTATGCGTATTTTTCATATATTAACAACAATATCAATTGCGTCGAAATTAGCCTAATGGACTTTAATTTCAAAAATTATTAAAATAAAAGCATTTACAATTAAAATCAAAACCAAATTTTACAATAGGCGTGACGACAGTATAAAAGAATCGATGCATTAATGATTTTAGGGGAAAATACATATCAAAAAAATTTAATACGCTAGTTTAGATTTATCTAAATAATTGAGATTATTGAGATTTTCAATAAATTAAATCATTAAAATACTGCATTCGGCCATTTTGGCTGAAACACCAATCACAGTGTATTACGTCACGTTAAGGTAAACTACTCTGTTTGTTGTTCTCAGTACCACTGATTACGCATTTGGATTGATTTTTTATTTGTTTACGTGTGATTTACCGACTCCACTCGATTATTACAATGGAACCAAGCTTTGTTAAAGCAAACAGCTCAAATTTGCCCAGGATTGATGTATTGATGTTGGGTGATTTCCTCGCTACAAATAAAGAATTTTGCTCGCCTGAGTTTAGAAACGTAAAAACTTCTTTGTAAGTAAATTTTTGTTTATCTTTACTACCATGTTTCTAGTAACCTAATCTCTAGTACCAACTTAGATATAATCTAACTCGTTTTGAACTGATGTGAGTTTATTTTATTTTCATAGCTTATTTTTACATTAAACTTGTCATTGTTTATTCTTGAGGTTAGCTCCCTCACAGCTTTGCGAGCTTTAACCACTTAACTCTTATTATTTTCTTGTTAGGAACATGTACAAATACTTTGTTGGGGGTTTTTATTGATGTATTTTTGCACTGAGGTACTGCACACCACTTATAAACTTTGGAATTCATTTTTATCACAAGAATTAATTTAATGTTTTGCATACTTTCTTCGCTACACATAGACACAAGAACGTGTTTGCCTTAACGTGACGTAACAGCCGACGCCATGACACCGGCGAGCTGTTTACGCGCAATATTTAAAAAATATTGGAAAAATTGTTTTAAACTTCTTTAAACATAAATTTATTACCGAAATATAGGTTTTTTCGTAAATAGTGTGTGCCCACATTACGGAAAAGGATTTCAAAATCTTTCGTCACGCCTATTATGAGATGGAATTTTGAAGAATACCCAATATAGACATACAGACAAAAAAATTTTAAACCGGTTTTTAGGTATAGGTATCGTGCAAATAACCGTATCTTCATGAAAAAAGCCCATTATTTTGACATTACAGACAGTTTAAATTTTATTTATTTGTATAGATTTCGCAAAAGCGAAATGCGATTGAAATCTGGTTGTGAGGTCCCATACGGCCTTGTTATCTCACTAGACTGCCGGGATGCTGGACTACAATAACCTGGTAGTGCGGCTTCGGCTCTTTTCCAAATGTGCCGTATTATCGTACAAAAATAAGCATCTTTTACGACACCCACGTGTAAGAGAGTGGTGAAGAAGAGGGTGGTCTTGCCACGTCACCGCACTTAGTAGTTTATTATCTTCATCATCATCATCATTTCAGCCTATTGCCGTCCACTGCTGGACGTAGGCCTCCCTCATGTTATGCCTCAATGTGCGGTCCTGTGCCGACCTTTATCCAACGACGCTCAGCAACTTTCACTAGGTCGTCGGTCCACTTAGTAGGGGGGCGTCCTACACTGCATCGTCCGATCCGTAGTTTATTATATACATACATATATTCACGCCTCTTTTCCATGGGGGTAGACAGAGACCACTTTCCTCCACTAGCTACGATCTTGTAAATAGCTTTCACCTCTTCCACATTCATTAATCTCCTTATGCATTTTCTTCGGTTCAGAGTACTTATAACCTGGATTTTCTAAAGGACGTCCCCGATGTGGACGTGGAACGTCCGCCTTGGTCTTCCCCTTCCAACATTCACATTCGCCCTATAAATTCCCCTTATTAGTCTCCTTTCATTTATTCTCTCTATATGTCCGTACCAATTTAACATACCTTTCTTTATCCTTGTCACTACATTAACTTTCATACCATAACGTTCCCTAACCAGTAGTTTATTATATGATATTTTTCTTTTAATAATATTATTAGTCATATTAGTATTAAGATTCTGTTTACACCGTAGGGAATGGAGATTAGTCGGCGCAGGCGCGACCTGTGCTTGATTCCGCCCTAGTCGAGGTCGCGAGTGACGTGACCGGGGAATAGTCCGTCACCCGTAGAGAAGCTGACCGCGTGAGCCCTCACGCGGTCAGCCTCTAAAACCCGAAAGGGTATCCCGCGAGGCTGGCCACGAACGACAAGGAACTCGGTACCGGTGATCGACCCAATGGCAGGGAATACGGTGGGTTATGGGCCGCGCTCTGTCCTTTCGTTACCCCGGACGGAGGGGACGGCTTGTGTGCTGACCATAGTCCACTTCAAAAATAAAAAAATGACCTAACTTCAAGACTGTAAAAAGAACTAAAACAGAACAATGTACTCCAAAGAATCCGTTAGAAGTTGATAGATTTATTATTTCCTAATGCACAGGAAATCTTAATTACAGCGATAAATATAAATCTGTGATGTTATCTTAAATTATACATTTAATTACAGCACAGATGCCGTAATGGTTTAAGGAGTGCCTTCCGTACCATGTCGTGGCTTTGATGCCCGTATTGAATAATATTTTTGGAAACGGAGTATTTGTGTCTCCTCATTCAACATTTTAGCTCATATACGTCGTACTGTTGGGCTCGAGCCTCCTCCACAGTAGGAGGGAAATTGACCTTACTATATCATGCTGGATAGGATTTTATTTCAAGTTTTGCTTGTCTTGCATCTATTTATTATGCGTATTATATCCCTTAGTCGTCTTTTACGACATCCACTGGCAAGATAGGGTGAATTGTATTCTTATTCCGTCGCCACACGGACGATTTGTGTCTGTTCAATATTTATTTATAAAATCCCCGCGATGGAAGAAATTGTTTCTTAGTTAATAGTATTATTTTAAAAGTGTGCTCTTAAAATTAGACGTTTGTATGTTGGCGGCAACGATAACTACCAACTTTTACATGTGTGGATGTCGTAAAAGACGATTAAGATCTTTTACATCAATCCGGCCTGACTGCAATTGATGTCGTCTAGCCAACAATTATATTCCCAAAGATGTTTGACATCAGGCAGGTGGCCGGTTATAAAACTATTGCCAACTAAAAAAACTTTTGCATTACGTATATTACTATGTTGAGCCCAAGCAATTGGAAATTTGGGATAAAACTAGTATTATGATGATAATGTCATCATCATCATCTCAGGCTATATAAGTCCCACCGTTGGGCACAGGCCCCCTCTACAATGGGAGGGGAATTGACCTACTATTCCACGCTGGTCAGATGTTAGAATAGGGTTTTGCATAGAATTTTGCTTCTCATGCATCGATGTTACCTGCACATTTCCTTTAGTCGTCTTTAACGGCACCCACGGGCAAGACAGGAGGTGGTTAATTGTATTCTTACTCTGTATGACGGATGACGATGTGTCCTTTAAATAAAATTAGGAATATGTATAAATGCAAAGAGACGAGTGTAATATGGTTCCATTGCCAACCTATAAGTTCGGACCCCTAAAAAAGGATATCCGGTTATATTCTCAGCTTTGCGAACACAAAATAAAACCAACACAGTTTATTTTTTATTCCCTAGACATTTAAAAACCATAATGCACAACCCTAGAGCATATTTAAAGCCCGCGGGGATGTCACATGTCTGAGGGCAGTGAGAAGTGAAAACGGGATCGCAATGCTATCCCAATACATCAGACAGAGACAAGTATAAATCTCCCGTTTCTACCATAGACACGTACTTAGGTAATTCTTTTTATTCAATAGGTAACTGGCAGGTTTTTATACTTTATTATTCTTTTGTTACGAATTTTTGGCGGGATTTAATTACGAGATACGTAAATTGAGATTTTTTTTTGAATAGAAAGACTTTTGATGTTAATATTTTTTTCTTTTTGCATATCTTTTGGTACAGTTGTAATTTAAATATCTGTTTGAGTCATTTAATCTGTTAAAAAAAAACTAAATTTAATACAAATTTAATGTGTAGAGAACTATAACGATGTACAAGTATTTTAATTAGTCATGACGGAGTAAGATTACAATTCACCATACCCCTTTCTTGCCCCGGGGTGTTGTAAAAGACGACCAGGGGATAGAATATTGTCTGATATTCTATACCCTGGTAAGACATATAATTTAGGATGAGATGGGACCACTCTGACAGTCTTTTGTTTACAAACGCGAGTCGGTCTGTCTGGAGTAGTGCCACATTCTAGCAGAAAATCGAGGTCGTGAGTAGTAGCAATTTCTTACTGCACATCGTTTGGTGAGTGAGAAAGCCAGCAGCCCAATTTTTGCAAGGGTTGCGTATGGTACACCGAACCTCGTTGCATGCATTCACTTCCTTCACTTTCTTCAAGGTAGGCAGCGGCCTATTAAAGGCCCTTGAGCGGCAGCATCACTTACCATCAGTTATGCTGTTTGCTCGTTTGCCATGTACAGCAATAAAAAATATGCCTATAAAGTGCAAGACAAGGAAACCTGAAAATAAAATCCTATACTAATAATAGGCATAACAAATTTAACTAATTTTGTACGCTTACAATTTTAATGTTAACTTAAACAATAATATAAAATTTATAAAAATAAATTCTTCATATTTGACCGAGATTTTACTGAGAAAAATGGCGGCGAGAAAACTCAGTGGGCATGATTTTAATTAAAATGCCGCATCATATAGCGAGATACTAACAGAAACCAGGAATTTAATTTGACTACAATCTTTAATATAATCTATATAACAATCACAAGAAATTGGAATCATTATTGTTTTTTTGTATTGCTGATGGTAGCAGAAGAACTAGCAGCGTACTTTTTTTTCTTTTTTTAAGGGTGGGTTACGATTGGCGCGCTCCTCGCACCACTCCGTCCGGGGCGCCAGAGGGGCGTAAGCACGCACACCCGTAACCCGCCCATGACACGTCGCTTTCGTTGTTGAACCGACCACCGGCGCAGGGTGACTTGACGTCAGTGGTCGGTCCGACGGAATATCCCTTGAGGAGTACCCTCCCATCGTCTATCCTCGCGCGGTTGGCCTCTCAGCGGGTGACGGACTAATTCCCCGGTCCAATCACCCGTGGCCTCGGCTAGGGAACTAGCAGCATACCTGATGGTAAGTTATACTGTCGCGCACGGACCTTTGTAAACCTCGTTTAAAGAAGGACATGTCGTCATCGTCGTAACTTACATACGTCCCACTGTTGGGCTCGGGCCTCCTCCACAACGGGAAGGAATTTAACCTACTATACCATGCCGGTCAGACATGTTGATATAGGGTTTCATTTCATGTTTTCATTCTCTTGCACAAATGTTATGTGCATATTCCATAGTCGTCTTTTACAACATCCACGGGCAAGATAGGGAGTGGTGAATTGTATTCTTTCTCCGTCACCACACGGAAATGTCATAGCGCCCGGGAAAACATCACACACACAAACAAACACACACGCACTGACACCCACAGGCATACACACGCACACACGCAAGGCCTGAGCAAATGCATATTGAGAAAGTGGTTTCATAAATTTATATCTATTCTTAATTTCGGAATGTTGTGTATATTGTATTTTTTTATTTATAGTAAATGTGAATCAAAGAAGAAACCCGACGGCCCATCTGTTTGGCCACCGTGATATAATTGGCCAATTTATGAGTATGGCCAGAGGAGGGGCTTTGGGCGTTCAAAAATCCTAGCAATGCTTAAAATAAATTACAAAAAATTACAGGAATATATATATATATTACTGTTATTTCTCATATATTGTTGTTGTCTATATTCTATGTTAGCCATCCATCAGCCACTGTTAGACATAGGCTTTCCCATGAGAATGCCGCTCCCAACGATCCCGTGCCCTTGCATTCAACGGCTCCCTAGGACCCTCAAGATGTCGACAACCCACCTAATAAGGGGAAGGCCTACGTTGCGGTGCCCGAATCGTAGTTACCACTCAAGAATTTTTCGCAACGATTGTCGGTACGACGAGCGGTGTCCCCTGCCTATTGCCATTTCAGCGTGCTAATTCCTCGGACTATGTCAGTTGGGTATTACCCAAGTTTCAACGAAATCAAAGGTTTTCCCATTGTCTACAAACACTAGACACAGAAGCGGATTGTACTGATCGGTCTTCTGTATAATCTGAAGTCACGTGGATGTGGTCTATAATCCTATAACACATCTTGAAGAAAGAAATCATTATAAAAAACCTTCTCTAAAAATCGGCTACTTTTTGGCTCCTTTGGTTTCTCTCTCCAAATGTATATTATCCCACCTTCGACTCTTCGCCTGGCCTTTTGCCTAGTTTCACGTCGAAGTCTCTCATAGCCACCGTGAAGTGGGTTATGGACGTGTGGATGGCTTTCGAGATGTCCGCCTTTAAGGCCTCCACTAGGTCATCGAGTATGTTGAGGTCGGAACGTAAACCTGTATGACCTTAAATGAATACCGTTTGATAATTCTGATTATAAGGTACGTTACCCTTGTCGAAACACTCTCTATCCTCTCCACGTTGTCCACGAGACTTTCGAAAAATAATTCCTATTATGCCTTGGGACAGGTAATTTTCGTCGCGGTAGACGAGTACATTTTTGGATTGGACGATTATCTTGCCCACGCCCTCTTTTCGCACATCTGATAATAATACAATGTCCTAGCGGATTTTGCTCAATTTCTGTTTCAGCTCGATGACCCTCCTGACCGAATGTTGTGCTCGAGGACTGAATGTTGTGTTACTAGGGTCAAAATTAGGTTTTTCTTTGTAGCTGGGCCGTGGCCGGACATTCTTAGGAGCCTCTGTCCCACCATCAACAGGCGCTACCAAGATGAGCCCGTGGAATGATGGAACTGCCGTGACTAAGGACCGTTTCTACTTATGAATCTATACCTTTTGTGGGCGAATAATGCCATAATCACCACGCCTGGTGGACAGGTTGGCGATGGCAGTAGATATTATAAGTTTTCCAGGAGATAGGTGCTGCCCACTCTCCTGGAGAGACCTTTAGCCGATTCCTACTGCTCCCACGGGCAGGTAAGGGGTGACAAAAAATGTACTCTATCTCGTTACAACACGGGAATATCTTTTATTAGGTATATCCCCGAAATTGGCTATGCCAGTGGGCCGACTACCTTGCTATTTTAGCAAAGTTCATGGCTGGGATGGATATGAGCTGAGAAATCGTAAAACAAGAAAGAGAGAAACAAGTCTACAATCGCCTGGTTTTGTATGGTGGAAAATTGAATATCATTTTGGTAAGCGCAGGACTCAAACTTCACAATAAAAAATGTATATATACATAAGTGCCACTGAACAAAAACCCGTGACTCGATCGAAAAATAATATTCCATATTACACAGGCAAATACTTACATCATTTTGGAAAAGAGTTGATTAATCTTTAAAAAGCTGCATCGATTTTTACCACATATATTTAAGAACCAACGCAAAAAAATCACTCTCACCATCCGTCCAATGGCTACGATACCAAAGATAGACACAAACATTGCCGTCGAACTTATAACACTCCCTTATTGTGTCGGAGGTTAAAAAGAGACATTATCTAATTTAAATGCCAGGCCCGCTTTAACTTTCTTGTCTGGTAGGCAATAAAGATTATAACCTAACCGCACAGAATTTGACCGCAATGCGTATTATGTCTGGTATATGTATAAATTTATTTAAGCTATTTTATATTCATTATTCTATCCTTACTAATATTATAAATGCGAAAGTAAGGATGTTTGTTTGTTACGCTTAAACCACTGAACCGACTTCAAAAATTCTTTCACCAATGGAAAGCTATAATATCAGGGAGTAACATAGGCTATATTTTAACACGTTCCCGGACGAGCATGCTACAGCATTCGTATTGGACAGTTTAATTATGTCGCGGATGCTATAGCATTCCAAGTTTGTCGAGTTATTTTGTCAGTTATGCTTGAGCGGTTGCTTTTTACCTATAAAATATAGGTGGTCCATTTCTTACTGTCAGTGCTGACACAACCACTACTACTGGACTACCACTACGTGCGGCAGTAACCACTAACACACTCACTAGAGTGTGTTATGTATTTTCGTTCCGCGCCAACATATTACAAATATCGTAAGTACAAATATTTTCATGATTTCTTTTGTTTTTTTGTTACTATGATGCTATTTACAATGTATTTCAGTAGTTTGACGTTAGACCAACTAGGTAATAACGTTAGATAAGTTGAAAAAAATACCCAAACCGCATTATTTACATTCACAGATGGCACCCAAAAAATATCCTCGAGCTTTCAAAATTACAGAATCAAAGCAAATCCTGAGGTGGTTTGAAGAAGTTTCAGATGATTCTTCGGCTCCCAGCATTGAATAATCTGAACAATCGTCAAGATATTGCTTTACTATCCGCATTAGTTACATCATCATTAGTTAAGCAGTCGTCTGCTATAACATTCGCGTCGCACGTGATGATATTAGTTGGTACGCATCGTGACGGAAATGCTAGAGCAATCGCAAAAATCCCATACAAAAAAATACTGCTAAAGTAGGGTGACTTACTGCCCGGGAACGTGTTAACCCGGTACTCCCACGGGAACGGGAACTACGCCGCGGGTATTGCGACTGAAACCGAAGCGAAGCGAGGGCGGGTTGCTAGTATTTTATATTCTTTCGTGTGATGACGAAGTTGTTGTAAATGAAGATTAAGGGATATAATAAGTATTATACCATCTATGAAAGGGAAGAAAAACTAAAAATGAAGCCCTATGCCAACGCATCTGACCAGCGTGATATAGTAGCTCAATTTCCCACTTATTGTGGCATAGCAATGGGTCTTAATGAGGTGTCGTGATGATGATGATGATATTCATTGTTTGCCGTGTGGTGAACGACTAATACCAGCGATGACTTACGCCACTGAAACGTGGTCTCTAAATGTCGGCCTTATAAAAAAGCTCAAAGTCGCTCAACGTGCTATGGAGAGGACTACGCTCGAATTTTAGCACGTATAGTGATAAAATTCCGAATACGGAAATCCGTAGAAGAACGGGTGTAACCGACATAGCCCGCAGAATTAGCACGTTGAAATGGCAATGGGTAGGCCACATCGCTCGTCGAACCGACTATCGTTGGGGAAGAAAGGTTCTGGAGTGACCACGAATCAGACCACGCAGCGTAGGACGACCTCCCACTAAGTGGAGGTAGACTGACGACATTTTCAATCGACGACAATTCAATCGTTGGATGCAAGTGGCACAGGACCGTTCCGAGTGGCATTCTCGTGGGGAGGCCTATGTCCAGCAGTAGAACGGATAGAACGTTTAATATAATCAATTTATCTACACCTTTATCATTAGCACTACAATTTTAAGAGATCAGTTCATCAAATTCAAACGCTTCTTGTTAAAAGAAACTATTGAATTTACACAGATATTTCTCGCTCCGTAGTAACAAATAGATAGGTAATTACTACTAATACTAGATAAGTTATGTAGCCTAATTATCGAAAAAATATAATAGGTAGATATTACTTAATTAGGACGCATTCATTTTGCCTATGAAGAAGTTTGTGAGAAAACTCAAGAGCCGTCATATTAATTCTTATTTGCAAAATAAAAAAATATAAGGTAAGCGTGTACCTCAAACACGCTTACCTATTTACATAGGTATATGTATATATTGTGTAGATCAAATACACAATGAATATATTTTTAAATATAAAGCCATTGTAATATAGTACGAATAAGTCCGATTAATTTAACGTTCTCTGTGTGTTCTAGGCTAGTATTTCTAACGCAAAATCTCCAAATAGCACATAAAATACATAATAAATCTTGAATATAAGTAAAGGTTACCATTATAACGTAGTGGTTTCATCATACTCTTGAGGTACATCTGAGCGCTGTCGCTTCAATTAGACTATAAGTACGGATTACCTTTATTTACTGCCCACATCATTAACGGTAACAAAAGTATCTTAATTTGGTAAAACATTCACATAGGTATATGTGCGGTAAAAGGCTATTCAAATTACCTACCTACACAATTAAATCACTCGCTCGTTGGTTGTTTAAAGCAAAATCTGTCTTATAGTAATAACAATTAGTGGTTCTATCAAATAAATATAATAAAGTAACAATTTAGATACTTACCAATGCTTCACGAACATGTAACATCCACTTACATTATTTTCTATTCACTAATGTTAGAATAATACTGTTTATTCACGAATAGTCACGAATGGAAACGAAATACAATTGATTGAGCGATTCGCAGACAGTAAACAGAAAAAAGGTAGGTACAAATATAACAAGTGGCCAATAATGTTTATTAAAAACTAGTACCACTGCGCCATCTTGTGATACAATACGGAAACATTAACATTACATAGAACTGTCACTCTGTAACTTTCCTTAGAGTTGTTCACAGTTATTGACTAGGTAGCAGCACCACTATGTTCAAAATGTATCACTAGATGTCGTTAATGTAGATAATTTAAATTATTGTTTTATTCCTGTAGGTATGTCTTTATTTCTAAAGTAATAAAGTCTTTAAAGTTGCAATTCTTAATGTGCCATGAAATTGAGAGCCGTAATGTGCTATAAACTAATAAAGGAGGATAAATAATATTCGATAAAAATGATAAATAAATATTCTACAAATATTTTACCGGGAGAAGTATTTATCTTTCCCTCTGTTGAACAGGCATTATTTTTTTTTTTTTTATTTTGCGGTGGGCTGCTGTCGGCGCACTCCTCGCACCACTCCGTCCGGGGCGACAGAGGGGCGTAAGCACGCAGACCCGCAACCCACCTGAACACCACGTCGCCTTCGTCGTTGGGCCGACCACCGGAGCAGGGTTACTTGTCATCAGTGGTCGGCCCGACGCAATACCCCCTAGTGGGGTACCCTCCCATCTGTTGAAGAGGCATATATGTTGATTGATGGATGAATGGTATAGAATACATTGTGCTTTTCAATAGGTGTCGCAAATACCAGCTTAGTAATTACTAGAAGACTTTTTTATCGCTAATGTGCTAAGCAACACACTTGGTGGTAAGTGATGCTGCCATTCATTGACCTTTGCATTACCGGGGCAAAACTATGCCGCTACTTACCCTAAATAAACTGCTCGCCTCCTTTAAAGTAAGGCATATTACAGCACTCGAGAAACACAGCAGCAGCAGCAAGTTCATTCCAAATCATAGATGTACGTGGAAGATATGATCTCTGAAAACGTAAAATTGCAGACCATATCGTTTCTAGGCGAAATGGATAGACTTTACTACGATGTCGCATGGTAAAAAGTTGACGGTGGTACCAAGTCGCAGACTGCAGCATATAGCCTGAGAAATACATAACTAGTTACTAACACTAATCCTCGAGCTCGGCTCGAGCCTCCTCCACAACAGAAGGGAAATTGACCTTACTATACCATGCTGGTCAAACAGGTTGGTATAGGGTTTTATTTCAGAGAGGCTGACCGCGCGACGGCGACCGACGTCCCAGGACGTCGAGAGGTGAGGGTACCCGAAAGGATATTCCGTCGGGCCGACCACTGATGATAAGTCACCTCTGCTCCGGTGGTCAGCCCAACAACAAGGTGACGTGGGTACGGGTGGGTTATGGGCTCGCGCGCCGTCCTATCATCGCCCCGGACGGACTGGACCGCGCGTGCGCTTACCATAGCCCACCCATAAAAAAAAAGTGTATGAAGAAAATGATTCTATATGAAAAAATTGCATATATTGTTAATGGTTAGCAATTATTTAACATTAAAATTAATATAGCTACAGATAATTTTATAAATTAAAACCTCTTAGTAACAAAGTAAAAAAAACGTGTGGCACTCGGGGACTGCCGCGGTAAAACTATTGCATAGCATTTTTATCAACTTATTACACAATATTCAACAGAAGACCAAAGTTGATTTAAAGTATATATTCATTCGTTTTTCTGTTTTCCTTGTGTACATATCTAGGTATATGTATAATATATTTTAATGTATTACTGTCCATAAGATTTATTTATTATACTACCAACCACTACGCTTCTTTTAATATTATCTATCATTTGAAATTATAATTATTTATGTATTTATGCAGTATTTTTTTTCTTTGATATTAATTCAAGTTAGATTATTAGAGAAGGAAAACTCGAATTAAAACCCTGTACCAATACGTCTGACCAGCGTGGTATAATAGGTCAATTTCCCTTCTGTTGTGGGGGAGGCTCGAGCCCAACAGTGGGACGTATATGAGCTGACATGATGATGATGATTAATTCAAGTTACACTTTTTGAGCGTGGTGACCGATAAGAAAACAAATGTACTATATGTGTAACAATAAAGACGGTTTGGATTACCACTGTCGTCCGCTGAAGATCGTTGGGACCGTTAGAAAACGCGCGAAAACACTTTTTGACGTAAGCTTTTAGTTTTTGATGTAAGCCAAGCGGTGGCACGTGTGCGCACCGAGACGGACGAACGCAGAATGTCGACGACCGTACGCTTAGAGATGCAAAAAAAACGTTTTTGAAACATCGATATATCGTTCATAAACATCGATGTTTTATCATAAGCTCATCAAAATTTGCCCGGAGGATTTTATTACTTAGTAACATTGACGTTCGATGTTTTCCTAACATCGATATATCGTTCATGAACATCGATGTATCGTTCATAAACATCGATGTTGAAATCAAAACATCGACGATACATCGTTGTTTAAGAACGATGTTTTGTCGTATATATATCACCGTTTCTTCGTCGTAACTCAATATCATAAGTCCCGCCGTATGTTAAAACATTCAACAGATTTCCTAAAAAAAAAGCTCATCAAAATCTGCCCGGACGATTTTGTTCATAACCAAAACATCGACGATGATGTTTTACGTGGTTTAAGGGGGTATAATGCACCTAAGTCCCGACAAATTTCCTAAAAAAAAAAGCTCATCAAAATTTGTCCCGAGAATTTTATTTCTAAGTTGTAACATTGATGTATGGTTTTCGATAAACATCGAACATCGTTCATAAACATCGATGTTTTACTTTTGAAAACATCGATATCCTGACATTGATGTTTTTTATGAGCGATGTTGCATCCCTACGTACGCTTGGCCGAGTCGCCGCCACCCGCCTACCATCTAGCTCGTCCCGAGCTACATGGCCCGAGCTAGGGATGGGCGATCTTTCTGAAAAAGATCGATTCTTGAATCGATTTGAATCGTCGTCCCAAGAATCGATTCACAATAAAATCGAGGTCTGAAGGATCGATCCCCGATTAATCGATCTATCGATCTTTTTTTTTGAGTTTTCTTCCAATTCTAAATTCTATACGAAGTATTTTTTCTGGCGTTTTGTTTTTTTTTGGAAATCTGGAGAGAGTAATGTCTTACAATAATATAGATATGAATCGATTGAAAGCGGAACACTAGTATCGAAGAATCGCTTTTAAAGTATGGGGTACCTTTCTCCTAGTAGGATTGTGATGAGGTTTTTTTTATAGGACATCTGAAAGTGTCTCATATCTTATCTTAGTATCGAATGGACAGAAAAAAAATCGAATGTCGATTTTCAAGGGAGAAAGATCGATTCACTGAATCGATTCAGTACAACATATCGATTTAAAAATCGATCTTTTGAGCCTGAAAAATCGATTCTTCGATTAATCGATCTCAGATCGCCATCCCTAGCCCGAGCTACATGATAGGGGGGGTGTTAGGTTTTATTTTCGTTACGGAATTTCTTGATTCGGTCGCCGCACAAAGCCCGCTATAAAAGCTATGCAATAGCTTAAAAATTACACTATTTTATATTGTTGCTTTGTATTTAGGAGGGCAATAATATTAGCGGGTGTGTTTAGTTTGTAAGATTGGCTTCACCTCAGAATCAATGGCTGGTGAGCACTCGCATTCTCAGCCATAAGTTAAGCCCACTTATTTTGTTTTTACGTTTATTATTTGCGTACACATTTAATTTTATGTATTTTTAGTGTGGTTTTTATATTGTAAAAACAAATAAAATTTCTTTTTTACTTCTTTTTTTTTCTATAATCAACGGTGGACGTTATTAAACTAATCATCATTTCAGGCTATACACGTGCTATTGTTAGGTTCGGGCCTTCGCCACTATGGGAGGGAATTAATCTACTAAACCACGCTAGTCAGACGTATTAGTTGAAGGTTTAGTTTCGAGTTATCCTTTTTTTGCATAGATATTATATGCATATTATATTCCTAAGTCGTCTTTTACGACACCTATGGGCAAGAAGGGTGCTGAATTGTATTGTTACACCGTCACCATACCTACAGAAAAATAAAGTAATTATTAAAATAAAGTATGAATAAAAAATGTTCGCATAACAATTTTAGTACGAATAATATGTGTTTTTAGTAATCTATGTTGTAAATAAATTCTAAATAGCATATCATCATCAGCTTGCTCTTATCCCAATTACTTGGGGTCGACGCAATATGTCATTTGTTTTGACATATTGCAAAAAGTTTCGGCAATGACTTTTATGACCGGCCGCCTGCCTGACATCAACCCTCCTTGGGAATCTAATCGTTGACCCAAATGGTACCAGATGGAGTTAGTCCGGGTCAATCTAGGGCTCTTAGTCGCTTTTTACGACACCCACGAGCAAAGCAAGGGTTGGTAGTATTCGAAGCCGCTACCACACAGCAAATATGTTCTATTCTAAATATTCTAAATAGCATATATGAACTTTATTTCGTATGATACATTATTATATTATATTTATTGACGTGGATTTTTGCACTTGTAGTAAACAACATTAAATTATTTAAGCCAGGTAAATAATTTAAGAAATTATTTTATCTAAATAAAGCAATGGCTCGCGCGTTATTTAGATAGTTCAGAGGTGTAAAGTTATTAATAATTTATATTTATTCATTTATCAGATTATTTACTTTTTTTGCAGGACCTAAATTGTCCCAGGCATATGTCAAGTAGACTTATCCTGTTTTATTTGCCATAAGAGTCGGCCGATTCCATTTCGAACGTTTCCTTCCCAACGCTGTCTTTTCGTCGCACGAAGTGCTGATCTCGTCATCATCAATTCAAGGTTCTATTCCAGTTTTTCTGTCGGTTGCCATATACCAAATTTATCTTCCAGATAAATCTTGAGACCCAGACCTAAAGCCTAAGTCGCAGATCAGTTTAAAACATAAAATATAACTCTTATTTTATAGTGAATTATCTATGAATACAACTTTGATAGTTGTTTCAGAATCAAACTAAGATTTAAAGCTTTATAAAATATATTTATATTATACGGATAAATATGCTTTTTAATTCAATTTTCATCATCGATTATACGTAAATTATAATTAATTAAATATATTTTATTTGTATTTTAATAGAGGGCCATCTGTTATCAAGTAGGGACATTAAAATGACGTCACAGCAACGTCTACAGACCGGTTCAAACAAGTTGCACGGTACCGTTGGGTTCAACGCCCTGCTACGCGTTTTGTTTACGCGGGAATAATCCGGAAGATAGTGTATGATTTTGTGAGATTTTTTAAAATTCACACGTATTATATAGCTTGTAAAATCAAAATTAACAGTTTTAAACGTTAGTTTTTAAGTTTCGCGAGTTCAAAAAACTTCGCATAACTGTTTATCATTACAATCCTTCATGTAACATAACGCAACAATTAAAATATTGTACATTCAATTTTAGTCAATGAAAATACCAACAAAAAGATAGGTAACAATGGGTGTTCTATTGTCCAGTTAGTTTATTTTAAATAAAAATACATTGATATATAACAAATTAATAAGCTTAGTTCCTGCAATTAAATGTGCAGTAAGTTTTAATTCATTATTATCCTGCTATTATTTCAATTACTTGGGTCGACGCAGATATACTCTTCTTCCAATACAAAAATTCTGGCAATTTTTAAGATTCACCTACCTAACGTCAACTTTTCTCAGGATTAGCTCCATTTGGTCTAGATAAATTCAAGCAATGTAAGAGTTGGAAATATTCGTAGCCGTAGGATAACAATTTATAAAGAAAGAAAGATTTATTTTTCTTATTCTTGACATTTTTTTTTTCATGCTGTGGAAATGCATTTACGCACTATCTTCCGTCTGTAACGAGGGAACGTGTGTGGGACTCGCCGGCCACAAAAGTGACCGAAATACCCACTAAAACCACAGTGGTCCCTTCCGCGCTTTTACGGGGTGCCGGAGAGATCGTTTGACAGCATTCCATCCTCGACACCCCAACGCTTGGCCGTCTGGCCACGTCCTGTCATCATTCGGGGCGGTGAGAGAAGGAGCGCATAGCGACGTCTACTCCCTGGTCGTCGCTGGCGAAGCATGTCAGCGGATCATTGTACTTGCCTAAGTACCTTTCGAACCTCGGTACCTCTCTTTCCAACTCCTCCTCCTTAATCTTTTCTAATTAAATTTGTTGTGGGTCCCAAGACAATTAAAATCATATCCCGGGACTGCCTGAGGGTCAAACCTCGGTGTGATTTATGGAGACCATTGTAGATCCTGGCTTACAGGAGTTACAATGGTGGGAATGTGTGGTGGGATTAGTCCCAATTTTTAGGTACCTTTCGACTCTGATATTTTTCTCAATAAAGTTACACAGATATTCAGTTATCATAAAATTTAAAATAAATATTTACTATAGTTTCGTTTTATCCTTTTTAGACTAATGTAAGTATTGGCCTCTGTTTTCACAATCAGAGGAAAATTAGGTTACAAAATTTATTAACGACTAGCAACCCGCCCTCGCTTCGCTTAGGTTATAGGTTATAGTCGTTTTACCCGCGTAGTTTCCGTTCCCGTGGGAATACCGGGATAAAATATAGCCTAGTTTACACCCTGATATTATAGCTTTCCATTGGTGAAAGAATTTTTGAAATCGGTCCAGTCGTTTTGAAGATTACCCGGAATAAACAGACAGACAGACAGACAAAAATTTTTTAATTGCTATTTTAGGCATAGGTGTCGTGCAAATAACCGTGTGAGCACGAAAAAAGCCTATTATTTTGACATTACAAACAGACACTCCAATTTTATTTATTGGTATAGATAGTCAAATGGGACTGCATAGCGATTTCTGTTTTTGTATTTTATGACACCCACAGGTATAATGAAGCATGACCATAATGATTTCTGATGTTAACGCGACTATTACACATCCATACTAATATTATAAACGCGAAAGCTTGTGAGTAGGTATTTGAGGATGTTTGTTGCTCTTTCACGTAAAAACTACTCTATGGATTTTGATGAAATTTCACAATAATACAACTTATATATCAGAATAACACATAGGCTATAATTTATTCTGATATTCCCACGGAAAGGGGAACTATGCGGGTAAAACCGTAGGGCGCTGCTAGTAAATAAAATATGAGAAAGTAAGTTTGTTCGTTTGTTTGTTACGCTTTCACGCTTAAACCACCGAACCGATTTCAAAAATTCCTTCACCAATGAAAAGCATATCAGGGAGTAACATAGGCAAATTTTTATCCCGGTATTCCTACGGGAACGCGAACTACGCAGGTAAGGCGACTGAGACCGAAGCGAAGCGAGGGCGGGTTGCTAGTTGTAACTAAAACTACGGCTTTTATCGCGTTTATATTTGAATATCTGGTTGACCGAGTACCTTTGCTCGGTATTTTTTTTTGTATTTTGCCGAACTTACAAGCCGTTTCTACAATAGATTACCTAAAGATATCCGAGACCTACCAACAAAAAAGTTTAAAAAAGCTATCAAGAATAGACTTGGTAAGAAAGCTTATTATAAAATCTCGGATTATGTAGATGATACTACAGATTGGTTTTGAGCAGCTCCTCATTATGCAATTTCCTTGTTATTTTAAATAAACTCTTTTTTATTAACTCTAATATTGTAAAGCGTAGCGTGTTTTGCCTAACGAAATTTTGCATTTTCGTCGTTTGTAACATGTTTGTAACATATGGCCCTGGTCATGCTCACTGAAGGATCTACTTGCGGTAGCTGCGTGGAGCGGGTCTCTCTCTTCCCTCCATAGTGGTTGAGGGGAGTGATGGCTGCTCTACTAGTTAACTCGTGATCGGGTGCCGCTTGTGGGATCTGGTCCAGCCATAACCATTTGAATTATATTAAGTATCTTGCAGTTCGAAGGGCATCACACTGGAGCTAGGTCTTACAAAATATGTATACAAATTTATATCTAGTAAGAAGAAAAAAAAATTAAAATAATAGACAAGCCCGCTGAGTTTCTTGCCGGATCTTCTCAGTAGCGGTCGCGTTCCGATCCGGTGGTAGTTTATTTTTATTGGATAATTTAATTTTATTTTGTAAAATTGACAATATGTAAGTGCCCTCTCGCGGTCTATACATAATAAATGATTTGAATTTGAATTTGACTTATTTAGATATATATTAATAAAAAATAAAAATGATGAAATAATGAAAAAATATAAAAATTACAAAAACAGAATAATAATAACACCGAGATTCGATCTCACGTTGTTTGAATGCGACTTGACAACTTCCCAATTAAACTATTGCCACTCTTGAGGGCGACGGCGAAATTTGAATTTCTATTCTATTAAAATTGAAAGTCATTGTATTGATTTGCTAAAAACACCGACAAAACAACATTTTCTATAAATAAAACCTAGCTAAATCAACTTTTTGGCTCCGAAATCTCTAGTATGCCAAATTTCATCAAAATCGTTGGAGCCGTTGCCGAAATCTTGAAAATATATATAGGTAGATATATACAATTGTGGTTCCAGTTAGGATACAGCAAATAAACTTTTGAGGTCTGTGTGGCCGGGGTAGAGCAGCGCCGTGGATTTATTCCAAGCATAACTGCGGAAGCTGCCGACTATCACTTACAATGTATGTCTTACATCATAGTCGACAGATCAGGAACTGGTATGAGGTCGCGTCTGCTTGGCAGTTATCTCGCGGGGAAATTCGGCGGAGCGAATCAGGAAGAGAAAAACTTCTAAGGCGACTCGTTCCACCCCTGGTGTCGGGTGGTAGCTAGCCCAAGGGCTTGTGTTTTATCTTTACTTGATAAAATCACACTCTCGACAGTCGTCCATCTAATGTTACGAGTTTGTCTGCCCAGAGCGAGAGAGCCGATAGCAAACTTACTGAGGGTGTTTGCATGTGGTGGGTTTTGGTGATGTCTTTAGTATTAGTAAACCTCATTACACGCATTTACACTTCCTTCACTTTTTTCTCGGTAAGCAATGACCTGGCAAAAGTCTATCACTTACCATTAGGTGTGCTGTTTGCTCGTTTTCCAACAACAGCAATGAACAAAACAACCCTAATCAAGGATGGCTGAACCGGGAATAAGTCCACCTCCCGTAGAGTGACTGACCGCGCGAGGGCGATATGACAACAACTTAATTTGCTGCCTAGGGTTAAAAAAGGATGTTCGAGTGACCTTGCACAGCCTTTTTTTTTCTATTCATTCTACAAACTGAATTTCGTGCTACACCCGCCACTAAGGAACCTCACAAACATAAGTAACGGACACAAATTACACTCGGTCTCAAAGCAACAATTTGTCGATTGCACAAAAGATTGTCCGGCATTGGAATTGAACCCGTGACATTGGCATGATAGATTGGTATCTTAACCACTATACTAACAGTGCAGTTAATTAATCATTGGCGTTATATGAATTTATTACTTGTGTATTAAAGTGAAAAATGACAAAAATGTTCATCCCCTATTTTACACCCTTAGAAAAGAATATGTCCTCTGAGGGTTTGATTTTCAGAATGGTTTTCTTTTATAATGAGTCTTTTTATATCGATTTGCTATTAAGTAGGTTATGTACTAAATGCATAAGTTACTATAGTTTTTTAACTATCCCACTGCAACTCTTTTATTTTTCGTGATTAAAAGTATCCTAAATGTTGACCGGGTATGTAAGGTACCACCATGCAAAATTTCGTTAAAATCGGTTGAATTTCGGAGATTAGCCCGTACAAACAGATAAACAGACAGAGAAACAAAAAACTTGAAAACATTCTGAATGTGTTCTATTTCACTTCTAACATCCCCCAAACTCGGGTTTTAGGGCTTTTTTCAATGTACAGAAATTCGATCTCTACTGTTTTATTATATGTATAGATAATAACCTCGGGGTTTTTTTGTGAGATCTTTCTCAGTGCGGCCGCGATCCGATTCGCATATGTATTGATGCATATGTATTGGATTTGTTAGGTTTAAATTAATAAATTGTTATATTTTATGGCTAAAAACAATATAATTCTTTCATATAGAATCATTATTCTTGTAGTAACAATAAATTTGTATTAAAATTGTGGGTCAAAACTAAATAACTAATTCTGTAACTGGTTGATATACTTAAATTTCTTTAGGCACGATAAATGTAGTGATTTTATTCTTTGTAATAACGATGACTTGTTGGACTTGAGACACCCTAGTCCTTCCGTGATTGTGGACGCTGTAAGGTGTACGACGCGTCGAGAAATAAAAAAATCAAACACAAACGCGATAAAATCTATATAATAAGTTTTAATTCAAATATATTAAATTAATATAATTATTAATAATATTTTATACGTCCAACCCAGCCATCGAATCAAATCAAATCATTTATTATCTATAAGCCCCATAACATATTGTCAATATTAGATTTTATTTGAAAATTAATCCAATAATCTACCATCGGGTCTGATTGCGGCCACAAGCTAAGAAGATCCAACAAGAATCTCACAAGGAGACCCTCAGACGTGTGGGTCGGGGATTTCCATGACCATACTATATCACGCTGCACACACGCCTTGCGGAGGGTCGTTAGGGTCGTTATTTCAAATTTCCTCTTTCTTGCATTGATGTTATATGCATATTATTTCCCTTAGTCGTCTTTTACGATACGTACGCTTTCTTCATGTTTCGTCATAAAGTGCGGCCCTGTGCCGCCTACATCCAACGATGCACAGCAACCTTCACCAGGTAGTCGGTTAGTGGGGGGTCGTACTACACTGCGTCCGATTGCTTATACTATATAGTCAACGAAACATTCTAAATCAATACCGACTCCACTTATCTAAATGATTAAATAAAATAAATAAAGATGATCAAAATTTTGATTTATAAAAACTTTACAAAAAGAAAAAACTGGACATTTTAATTAAATCGTTTGCAGTATTCAATTAATGAAATCCGTTTTTAATTCTTTTAATTCATATCTACTAATAAAAGGTGAGGTGTGTATGTTTCAACATCTTGGTACTCTTGGGGACCCCAACAGATTAAGACTCAATATGTAATCTTCTTTCATATTTTTCGCATCAGCTCTAACATGTCCTACTGTTGGTCTCGATCTTTTTTTATTGCAAAGGTTAGCAAACGAGCAAATAGTACATCTGATAGTAAGTTGTCCGTGTGGTGACGGAGTAAGAATACAATTCACCACTCCCTATCTTGCCCGTGGATGTCGTATAAGACGACTATGGGATATAATGTGCACATAACATCTGTGCAAGAGAAGGAAAACTCGAAATGAAACCCTATACCAACATGTCTGACCAGCATGGTATGGTAGGTCAAATTCCCTCCCATTGTGGAGGAGGCCCGAGCCCAACAGTGGGACGTATGTGGGCTGCGATGATGATGATGACGATGATGATAGTAAATGTTGCTGCCCCTCATGGACCTCTGCTAGGCCGTTGCTTACAGTTAAGAAAATGAAGGGAGTGTGAATGCGTGCATTGAGGCTCGGTGATACCAAAGGCACCACCAAAACCCTCCACACACAAACACCCTCAGAAAGTTGGGCATCCGGCTCTCCCGCTCACCGAACGAAGCGCAGTAACAAATTACCACAGTACCACACCCACACAGCAAACTATTAGACTTTTTTAACTATTTTAATTTTGAAGATGAAGTGGAAGATTTATGAATTGAGATGATGATGATAATTATCATAGTCTTAACTCTTATATTGCCTACTGCTGCGCCCGAGTTTCCTCCAAAATAGTAGAGAAATTGTACTAATATATCCATCCGTTTGGTACCGGAGTAAGAATACAATTCACCACTCCCTATCTTGCTCATGGAGGCCACGTATTATGTCGTAAAAGACGACTAAGGTATTTAATATGCGTATAACATCTATGCAAGAGAAGGAAAACTCGAACTAAAAGTCTATACCAACCTTTCAAACCAGCATGGTATAGTAAGGTCAATTTCCCTCCTATTTTGGAGGAAGCTCAAGTCCAACAGTGGGACGTCTAGTAAATAATTAATTGTAAGACTGTATCCACTATATGGGTAATTAAAAAAATAAGTCAAATTCAAATTCAAATTATTTTATTATGCATAAACCCCGAGAGGGCACTTACATATTGTCAGGTTTACAATTTCCAAAAAAAATATACTACCACCGGATCGGAACGCGACCGCTACTGAGAAGATCCGGCAAGAAACTCAGCGGGCTTGTCATTATTTTTAATTTTATTTTTAAATTCTTACTAGTTATACAATTGTGTACACATGTTTTGTAAGAACTAGCTCCAGTGTGATGCCCTTCGAACCGCAAGACACTTAATATAATTTAAACGATTATGGCTGGACCAGATCCCACAAGCGGCACCCGATCACGAGTTAACTACTAGAGCAGCCATCACTCCCCTCAACCACTATGGAGGGAAGGGAGAGACCCGCTCCACGCAGCTACCGCAAGTAGATCCTTATGTGAGCATGACCAACACCACAATATGTTACAAACGCTGAAAATACAAAAATTCATTAGGCAAAATACGCTACACTTTACAATAAAAGTTAAAAGTACATTTACAAACAGTATATTTAAAATAACAAGGAAATTGCTGAATGAGGAGCTGCTCACAACCAATCTGTATTATGATCTACATACAAGTACCACAATTATTTATTACAATAGTAGTGGGAGAGGGACCCACGTGGAATTACGTCGGGCCGACCACTGAAGTCAAGGAACTCTGCACCGGTGGTCGGTCCAACGCTAAAAACAAAAAAAAAGGAGGCGAGTCAATTGCCGGGTACCTGCTAAGCGAGGATATGCTAGAGAAAATCCTGAAAATCTAGGCAATTTTGGAGACAATTAAATACATTTACACTTAAATTCTACTGTCCGTTTATATGTGACTGAACTCTTCCAAAATGACTAGACCGATTTTAATGATTTTTTTGTGCGTGTTCAGGTGGATTTGAGAATGGTATTTTTTATTTTGAACAGAACAGCGTCTGTTGTGTCAGGTAGTTTTTCTTCAAATCTTTAATGGTTTTTTTTTTGTTTCCTATCTGATACGGCCTCATTTTTCCAACCGTCTAGAGAGACGGTGTGATGTCAAGAGTCCATAATCCACCGTGTTTTTAAATCTCTGTGACCGAGAATCCGTATCCTAAGATCTAAGTATATGCTTTTCCACCTATAAAACGGTATACTTATTATTCTGTATAACCAGTGTATACGTCCCACTGCTGAGCTCAAGCTTCCTTCGAAATTAAAGGGCAACTGACCTACTATACCACGCTGATCAAACTGTATAGGGTTTTATTTCAAGTATGCCTTCCCTGGCATGGGCGTTATACGCATATCATATCCCTTAGTCGTCTTTTAGGTCACTATATCATATGTAAGCCCAGAGTCGTTTAGATCTTTCGGCACAGATTTCCCATAGGTGGGGATTCGAACCTGCATGTAGCAATCATTGTCCCTAGTAAATCAATTTTCATCATTCAGCTCATATACTCGTACCTCTCACTGTTGGGCTCAAGCCACCTCCATAATAGGAGGAAAATTGACCCACCACGCTGGTTAGACGGGTTGGTATAGAGTTTTATTTCGAGTTTTCTTTTCTTATATAGATGTTATATCCATATTTAATCCCTTAGCACGTTCACTGCGCCATCATTTTCGAAGAACTTTTAGCTGATGCTTTGGAGACCTAAAAGATCTCGTAACTAACTTACCCTTTGGTGCGTTTGAGACCTACTCAGTCTCTAAAAATACGGTTTTGAAAATAATTTATATACTACTGTGCGTTAGGGACCTAATCCATCTCTAATTGTTTTTTTTTATGTCCTTGAATTCACCTTTACGTAGGAAGCAAATATATTTGTCTTACTCATACTTAAAGTACTTTACACGTTAGCGCCTCCCGCAAGGAGTGAAAAAACAAGAATATAGTCAACGTACAATACAAAAGTCCTGCAAGAGATCTGATAGATCTTTTAACGCAACGAATGTGTTAGTCATCTTTTACAACACCCACGGACAAGACGATAGATTGTATTCTTATTTCTTCATCACACGGAGAAAGAAGTTTTTATATATTGCTAATATTCAAACGACGATTTTCTGCGAGACTAGTATTACAATTTACGCCGGCAGTTAGAAAACTGGCAGCCAAATAACCACTAGAACAGACCCGCGTTTAAAATCTAGTCTTAAATATTCAAAGATGACCTAACTGTAGGCTCGTTATAACCGCATTGGTATTAAAAGATCAATGTAACCATTAATGGGGTTTTGACTTTTGATGATTTGTTTCATTATTGTTTTGTTATCCCCCTTATGGTTCATCATCATCTCAGCTCATATACACTCATTTGCAAAAAAAACGGGCACCTAAGCAATGAACCATTTCAAATGTTAATATTTCTTTGTTTGATAATTATAGGTAGTTTTATCCACACAATTTGCTAAATTAATAAGAAAATAATCGTTTTCATCAGTATTTCATAAAATTTAGATACAATTTATGGGAAATAATGCTAAACCTCGCTAGTAGTGTATATTCGCTAGTAGTGCATATGCTCATGAAGTAAAAATAAAAAAGTTTTTTTGTTTGTTTTTCTTTAATAAAGTAAAAGCAGATAAATGTTTAGTATCGAGTGTGACCCCCTCTAGCTAAAATCACAGCTTGAATTCGTCTGGGCATGCTAGCGAGTATATCCCGGATACTTGCTTGCGGAATACGTTCCCACTCCGCAGTAATCACATTTTTCAGCTCTCTGATGGTCTGCGGAGCCGGGTGTACTGATCTCACACGCCGTTTCAGAACGTCCCAGACATGCTCTATGGGATTGAGGTCGGGACTTCGAGCTGGCCAATCCAAACGACGAATGCCGACCTCTTGCACATACGCATTAACATCGCGGGATCGGTGGGCGCGAGCATTGTCGTCCATAAAAATCGAGTCTTCACCTAGAGCGGCCAATGCGGGTTGTGCATGAGAAATTAGAACTTCCGTTATGTATCGATGCCCAGTCAGTGAGCCGTTTTCAATGAAGACTAACTCTGTACGATCCATTGAATTTATTCCTGCCCAAAACATAACAGAGCCCCCACCATAAGGTGTGATTTCTTCGAAACATGCCTCTGCAAAGCGTTCTCCTTGTCTTCTTAGCACTCGCCGACGTCGATCTTCACCGAACAGAGATATCCTGGCTTCATCAGAGAACAAAACCCTATTCCAATCGTCTTGAGTCCATGATTCACAATTTCTAGCGAACCTAAGCCTGTGAACTCTGTGCTCACGGAGTAATTTGGGGCCGCGGGCCGGGCGGTGACTGCGTATATTGGCAGCGAGAAGCCTCCTCCTGACCGTCCATAGACTAATATGCACATTTCTTACTTCTTGGAGGTTGTTCTTAAGATCCACATACGAAGATTTGCGATTTCTCAATGCGCGACTCACAAGAAAACGATCATTCCGTGGTTGGGTACATGGTTTTCTTCCAGAACCAGGCCTTCTCTCGACGGAACCAGTCTCCTGATATCGCTGCCAGGTCCTTTGGACTGTCGAGCGACTAACATTTAGCCTCCTAGCCACGAAACATTGGCTGCAACCCTCTTCAAGCAGCGCGATAATTTTGGTAGCTTTTACCACTTTATCTACCATTTTTGATACAGCCAAACAGCATTAAATAAAGCTTTGACAGTCAAGGATATGAAATTAATCGATAAAAATTGAATAAAAGTTATGAAAGTCGATGTTAACTTCTGGAACTTCGCGCCAAAAATGTAGGATAAAAAGGGGTTTTCTGTAAAAATGAACATCAAATGAAAAATTGAATTTAGAACGTACTTTTTTAAATACCACAGCATTTTTAAAACCGGCCAGTAACGTGTACAAACGATTGAAACCTTTTTGGTATTGTATCTTTTTAAATATGAATGAAAATCAAAACCGCCCGTTTTTTTTGCAAATGAGTTTATATCCCACTATTGGGCACGAGCCTCCTCCACAATATAAGGGAAATTGACCTACAGTACCACGTTAGTTGGAAGAGTTGGGGTTTTATTTGGTGTTTACCTTCTCTTTTATTAATCTTATACTCGTGTTGCATTGTCTCTTTTTACGACATCCACAGGCAAGATAGGGGGTGGCGAAATTGTATTCTTACTTCGTCACCACACGGAGTCATATAAATACACATTATCAAATATTGTCAATCTAACAAATTGTTAAAAAATATTTTATTATATTAGCATCGGATCGGAACGCGGTCACATGTGAGAAAAATTCGACAAGAAACTCAGGGGACTAGTAATTTTTAAATTACTCCTTAAAAGGAGTAATTTAAAACTGTGTTCTAGAAGTAAGTTTACGGGTAATGACGGAGTAAGAATATAATTATACCGGTGGCCGATACCGCGGAGTTTTTTGTGTTATCGCTGCGCGAGCTGTGTAGGCCCTTTCGTGGGCGATCGTAATAGTGTCATCCTCTTCTTCAAGAAGATGACGACGACTTCGGATCGCGGATATTTTTGAGGGGACGTAGTTTAATGCCCCAACCACTAGTGGATTGGGGTGAGTCGTGGCAGAGTCAAAATAACGCTGGGAGCAACGTTTCATGTACTGCCTGATGGTCGGCAATTCGAGGTCGATGTGTAGATCGACATTACGAACGAACCACGGTGCTCCCGTTGCCCGTCGCCCGTCGCTGTGGCATTTTTTGTGTGTGACTTAGTTGTTAGCCTCAGATGGCTGTGACAACTTTACCCGGACTGGTGGGTGAGCGCTGAGGGCTCTCAACCCGTTCGCTGTGGCATTAACGCCACGCTTTGATATGTACATTTGTGTAACGAAACCATAACCTGTTTTAAAATTTTGTTCAACGCCATCTAGTAAGCTTGCTATAAATTATTAACCTATAGTGTATACTAATGAAACTAAACGTTATTGAATAAAAATTATCATTTTAAGGGCGGAAAAAAATTTAATATTGTATTAATACTTTATGCCATATTAGTTTCTGTAATCTGTTCTTTTATGCATATATATTTTTGTACATAATAATTTCGATATTTCACATCTGCCAGGCGTCCTGGGCGAGGGCTTTCTTTGTTTTATTTGGCAGTCGAATATGGTGCTTTGCGCATAGTCTGAAACGTCCGGGGCGACGGTAGGGGACAAATTACACTCAGATTCAGAACAATAATTTGAGGATCGCGCAAATTATTGTCCTGCATGAGAATCAAACCCACGGCACTTGGCACGATAAGCTACTATCCTAACCACTACGCCATCTGTGCAGTTAATATGAAGCAGACTTGACTAATCTATACCAATAAATAAAATTGGAGTGTCTGTTTGTAATGTCAAAATAATAGGCTTTTTTCATGCTCGCACGGTTATTTGCACGACACCTATGCCTAAAATAGCAATTAAAAAATTATTGTCTGTCTGTCTGTCTGTTTGTTCCGGGTAATCTTCAAAACGGCTGGACCTATTTCAAAAATTCTTTCACCAATGGAAAGCTATAATATCAGGGCGTAAACTAGGCTATATTTTATCCCGGTATTCCCACGGGAACGGGCACTACGCGGGTAAAACGACTATAACCTACAACCGAAGCGAAGCGAGGACGGGTTGCTAGTAAGCTAATAAAAAGGTGGATGTACAGCTACGTGAAGCGTAGCTGTACGGCGCAACGGATATGACAGAACTTAACGGGGCCTATATGTGAGCCTTAATATTAATTGCTATAATAGGTATGACAGAAATGTCTGAACGGATATTTGGTCAAGTTGCTACAAGGTCCATATAGTATACTAGAAGTAACATGCAAACTGTCTAACATTGTATTGATTGTATTCCGAAAGATTGTGGTGAGCTGTTTGCTCATAATCTCAATTAAACGTGCAATATATTCCCACTATTGGCCTAGAGTCTCCCCCGCAATGGGAGGGCTATTGACCTTCAATACTATGCCGGCCACGGTCAGTATAGTTTTCTTTCGAATTTTCTTTCTCTTGCATGGATGATATCTGCATATTTATCCCTTATCCGTCTTTTACAATATTTAAAGACAAGAATCATCATCATCTCAGCCTATATATGTCCCACTGTTGGCCTCAGGCCTCCTTCATAATGAGAGAGGAATTGATCTACTATTTCATGCTGGTCAGAAGTATTGTAATAGGGTTTTGTTTCGAGTTTTCTATCTCTTGCATAGATGTTATATGCTTATTATATCCCTTAGTCGTCTTATACGACATCCACGGGTAAGATAGGGTGTGATGAATTGTATTCTTACTCCGTCACCACATGGATTATTACTTTTTATTACTACATTATTTTTACACTCAATATTGGCAGTATACGGTGCCACCATTGCCTATCACATGCAAATTATAACAATTATCACCGTGGACATAATTCAACAGTAAAAATTTTGGCTGATACACTGATAAAAATGGCAGGTGTACGTTTTAACGAAAACAAAATATAATACATATGTCTTTTTTTTTTAATAGACACCTACACGTATTTGTCACTAAACACCTTGCCGTTATAAAAAAAAACTAAATATGTCATTATGATCAATTGGATAATAGTTTATTCGTTTATTAATAGGTTCATGTTATGGTTTTTATAGCGCCGTGAACTCGTCGCAAACATCAGTGCCGACCTGAGGCTGCTAACCATCGTTAGGGAGATGCTCGCCAGTGTCAGGAACTGGGACGCGGACCGTATACGTGAGGAACCCCTCCACACGGACACGGTCTTCTACCGGCGACTGGGGTGGCGGAGGCGCGAGTACCTGCGCCTGATGCCGCCCTAGCAGCAGCTGCGGGTGACCGGACCGGGGATTTAGTCCGGCACCTGCGGATCGGCGTCCCGGGAAGGGGACGTCGATGGGAGAGGGTACTCGGAGTATGGCATCAGGCCGATCACTGAAGTCAAGGAATTCTGCACCGGTGGTCGGCCCAACGACGAAGGCGACGTGCTATAGGATGGGTTACGAGGCCGCGCGTTGCCCCTCTGTCGCCTCGGACGGAGATGGGCGGAGTGTGCGCTGACTGTAGCCCACCCAAAAAAAAAAATCATGATTTTTATTCCTTAGTAAACAATGTTGCATAGTATACGGCAAAGGAAAATTGACTATTACACCACGCTGGTCAGACGGGTTGGTATACAGTTTTATTTAGAGTTTTTCATTGTATTGCATAGATGTTATTTGCATATCATAGTTGTCTTTTCCGACATCCACGGGCAAGAGAGGGGGTGGTGAATTGTATTCTTACTCCATCACCACACGGAACGTTCATAATACGGCTTCAGAATTAGAGTGAATGTGGTCAACGGTGCTGAAAGCGTAGAGTAATGCACTTCAGACTGAACTGTTAACCTATCTGTGAATTTTTTTTTATTACAAACGATTAAATACGAGCAAACAGTGGACCAGTGGACCATTCCCTCCCCGCCTCAGCTCGGTGCAGTGTGAAGTTGATTCGTGTGCGGATTAAAAATTAGTTTTGTCCTTTTAAGGATACTATTGGGCTCGTGCAGTGTTTCCAATTGTGTTTTATTGTGTTTAGTTCGTGTTTACGTGAATTACGATAAGTATTGTTCTTGTTTATACTTAAATACAGCTGAACTCGGTAAGTTTTTTATTTTCTTAAGTAGTAGGTAGATTTAAAATTATTATTGAGTTAGGCATTTAAGTTTTATTTACTTCGATAATTTTACATATTTTTAATTCTGAAATGCCGAAATGTTATAACGATAACGAACCGCCTGATCGTGGCGCCGATGTATTTCGTTTAAGTCAACTAACACCACGCTCGCCACCGGCCGGTACCAGCAGACGTGCCCTTTACAATGAGCCGTCTCCAGCTTACGTTACACCCGAGATGAAACCTTTACCCGTACCTAGTGCGATTAATTCGTCACCATTAAGTGTCAGCGACGGCGGACAACCTAATTATTGTGAACTAGTTTCAGAGGCCTCCACATTTCTGTCAAAAATAAACGAACTTGTCAATGACCAGGGTTCACGTATGAATAACGCGAATAAAACGGCAATAATGGACTACACTCAACGCATTACTGCCATCGTATCATTACTAGCGTTAAAATCATCTTGCAATGAGACGAAACTAGCAAATATTGAACGGGAAATAAACCAAACTCAAGCTACACGGCCTTTAACCGATATTAAGAAACCATCGTACGCCGATAAATTAAAATTATCCAATGTCGTGCCACAAGTGGACGTACGTTCGTCACGCGCTCCCTGTGTAATCGCATATCCTACGGCCGAGCGTTCAGCTGACTACGCGTCGTCTTCAGCTACCAAACAGGCGTTACTGAAGGCAATTAAACCTATGGACGATGGTTTTCAAATTGTAGGCGTTAAAAAAGCCGCGAAATCGGGTGTCGTCCTTCGCGTCACAAATGAGAGGCAAATTAAAAAGTTAGAATCTGTCGATGCCATTAAAGCCGCGGGCTTACGTTTAGAAAAACCGAAAGGTAGACGACCGCGCTTACTAATCAAGGACGTTCCCATTTCTATGGAAGACAACGCGTTCCTTGTGGCACTTTACCGTCAAAATATCAAAGACGAAATGTCCCTTAAGGAAGACGATTTTATTAAAGCTACGAAAATTATTCGCAACCGAAAATTACAAAACGGGCGTAAATGGGTCGGTATCGAACTCGATCCCGAAGTGCGTGTTCATTTGCTAAACACCAAGGAAAAAATATTTATAGATTGGGCCAGCTGCCGCTTCTACGATGATTTGGAAGTAGTACGCTGCTCAAACTGTCAGGTACACGGACATGTCGCGAAATATTGTACGGAAAAAACACCTACGTGTGGTCACTGCACAGAAGGACATATTACGAAGTCCTGCCCAAATAAGGACAATCAAGATTTTAAACCTAAATGTGCGTCTTGTAAACGTTTTAAAAAACCGTATGATCATCCTTGTGGCGCGTCAGATTGCCCCACTTACAAACTGAAGCTAGAACAACTGGTGCTCAATACTAACTATTAGAAATGGATAGTTTGAATATTGGGCAATTAAACCTCCATAATGATAGGGTTGCGACTTCAGAGTTAGATCGTATAGTTACGGAATATAATCTAGATATCGTGCTTGTACAAGAACAATACCAGAGTAGTCGCTTACGTAATAGGGTTGTACAATTGGACAACAAAGCACGAGCCGGCATTTATGTTGCAAGTTCCAAATTTACAGTGACGTCACTACAAAATCTCATGACGTCACACTGTGCTGTCGCAGAGGTCACATCCCCATCCTGTAGGGTATACATTGTGAGCTGTTATTTTCAATATTCAGACCCCGTTAGTCCACACTTACACCATCTTCGTCATGTCTTGCGGTCTCTTACGGGCCGTAAAACAATTATAGGAGCTGACGTGAATGCGTCATCTACTCTCTGGTATGGCAAATTTAGATACACCGATACGGACCGACGGTGTGCTATAGAAGATTTCATCGCTGAGATGAATCTGTCCATCCACAATACACCCGATGCACCACCAACTTTTTGCAGCCCTTTGGGCGAATCTTCTATTGACGTCACGCTTTCAAGTGCAGACGTCCGTTTGAATAGGTGGCGCGTTCTTCCGGACGCGTCATGTAGTGATCATTGCCTGATCGTGTATGAATTTGGATCGAGACTGTTGCAGGCTCCTCCCAGACAAAGTTATAATTTTAGATACAAATCTAAAGGCGCAAACTGGGAATTTTTCAGTTCTCTCTTTTCTTCGTGTGCCAGGGATTTCACTCGTAGACAATTAACCGCAGAAGAAGGCGCTGAACTAATGTCACATTCTCTTATATACTGTGCTGATGTAGCCCTAGGCCGAACATCCCTGCCTAATACTAAGAGATGTGACTGGTGGAACAATCACCTAGTGGAACTCCGCAAACGCTTTCGAAGGGCGCGCAGGAAGCATAATAAACTTAAAAAGTCACCTAACGTAGGAAGGGCCTTTGATGAATCTCTATCTGTACTGAAAGCTGCCAGGTCTCGCTACCGGATTGCAGTAGAAAAATCGAAAGACGCTTTGTTAAATAAGATTGTGGAAAGATTAGAAAGTGAAGGTCCATGGTCTCCACTATATCACGAGTTTAAAGCGAATCGATCAGTCGACTTAGCGTACATACAAAACATTAAAGTGAACGGTAAACACACTACGGGTATTGAGGAGACCACGGAAGTTTTATTAAATACGTTAATCCCAGACGATGACATCTCAGTCGACAGCGAACATCATAAACAAATACGTGCATGGGCCGCCGAGCCACCTCTCTCGCCTATGTCTGACCTTCCATCTCTTGCCGAGTTTATGAATACCGTTAGAACTCTTCCCCTCAACAAGGCTGCTGGCGAAGATAAAATATCAAATAAAATGATCAAAGAAGCTAGTCGAACATCGGGCGACTCAATGTTAATAATTTTTAATCGTTGCATAACTGAAGGCATTTTTCCTCGTATATGGCGGCGCGGTTATATACGTATAATTCCTAAAGGCGGTGATAAGCCACCAGACGACCCGAAGTCATATCGACCAATCACCTTACTGCCTTCATTAGGCAAGCTCTTAGAACGTCTTATTGTTCCTTGTTTATTGCCGGGTGGACCAACGTTCAATCATAAACAATTCGGCTTCACTCACGGCAAATCAACTATCGACGCGGCCGTTGCGGTAAGACGTGTCATTAGCGCATCCGTTTTTAAATACGTACTGGGTGTCTTCCTGGATATCTCAGGTGCTTTCGATAACGCCTGGTGGCCAATGCTACTTCTTAAATTAAAGGCTCGTGGTTGCTATAGAAATATCTACCAAATCATACAGTCGTACTTTTTAAATGGCTCGACTAAATTGAAACTTGGTCACCATGCTGTGTCGAAACCACTGACGATGGGCTGCCCTCAAGGTTCGGTATTAAGTCCATATCTATGGAATTTAGGTTTTGACGATTTTCTCGAGTTACCTCTACCGAAAAATTGTCTACTGATCGGCTATGCAGACGACGGACTTTTACTTATACAATCGAACACAAGGGATGGTTTAGAGAAATTAGCGGAAACATGCCTCAATGATATATTCGATTGGGGTACACGAAACCGGCTTGCCTTCGCACCACAAAAAACATATCATCTTTTATTAAAAGGACATTTACAATCAGCGCCGCGTATAAAATTCAATAATATGACTGTCAAAAAGAAAGAATCAGTTTGCTATCTCGGCCTAGTCTTAGAAAAAAATTTTTCATTTATTGAACATATTAAAACTGTAGGCGAAAAAGCGAAACGGAATTTCTACGCGCTTACTAGAATATCCACATCTACTTGGGGCCTTCGTTTTAATACACTTAAAACCATATACATGGCCACATATTTGGGGTGTATTTGTTACGCTGCACCTGTATGGGCCGATAGGGCCACCATAGGGGCGGCTCGCCTTAAATTACTACAGAGCCAACGATTGGCCCTAATATTCTTATGTAAAGCCTATAGAACGGTTAGTACCGAGGCCTTACCAGTACTCGCGGGTGTACTTCCGGTTGATTTGGAGATTCAGAGACGAGCGTCAATGTATTACACCACAAAGGAAACTATGAATACAGATTTCCTTCTACCGCGCGACCGAAATAAAATTGCTAGATTGTTTGCACCACAATCCATTGTTTATGAGGAACTTTTAACTGAATGGCAAGAAAGATGGGATTCATCATCGAAAGGTCGTCATCTTTATCTATTTTTTCCATGCATCCGGGAGCGCCTGGAGAAGATGTGGTTGGAGGTTGACCACTTCGTGGCCCAATTTTTAACTGGCCATGGCAACTTTAAAAGTAAATTATTTTCTTTTAAACTCGTACCATCACCATTATGTCAATGTTCCACATCTGACCACGAGTATGAACAATCAGCACATCACATTCTCTGGGAGTGCGATCTCTGGCGAAACGAGCGTAACCTTATGTTAAACAGTTTGCAAGTCACCTGTGGGGTAGTATACTATACGGACCTTGTAGCAACTCGAGAAAATTTCCGTGCGTTCATGCGTTTCTGCCATACCTACTGTAGCAATCAATCTTAACGCTCACATATAGGCCCCGTTAAGCTCTTCCGTATCCGTGGTGCCGTACTGCTGCGCTATCGTAGCTGTACTCCTGTTTACTTATTGGCTGACTAGTCATTTTGTTTTCCTGTCTCCCGCTTTGCCTGGGAGGGAAGTGGAATCTCTCTTTCCAACTCCTCCTCTTTAATCTTTTCTAATTAAATTTGTTGCGGGTCCCAAGACAATTAAAATGATATCCCGGGACTGCCTGAGGGTCAAACCTCGGTGTCATTTATGGAGACCATTGTGGATCCTGGCTTACAGGAGTTACAATGGTGGGAATGTGTGGTGGGATTAGTCCCAAAAAAAAAAAACAGTGGACCTGATGGTAAGTATTGCTGCCCCTCATGGACTTTTGCTAGGTCATTGCCTACCATGAAGAAAGTAAAGGGAGTGTGAATGCGTGCAATGAGGTGCAGTGAAACTAAAGGCACCACCAAAATCCACCACACACAAACACCCTCAGAAAGTTGTACTGCCGGCTCTCTCGCTCACCGAACGAAGCGCAGTAACAAATTGCTACTACTCAGACGTCGATTTTCTGCTCAGTGTGGTACTACCCCGGACGGACCGGCCCGCGGCTGTAGACAAACAACTATCAACAGTTTGGTCCTACCACTATTAATTCTTGGATTATGTAAAAAAATAAAAATGCGCTGACATTATAGATACGGATAACATCAATTTAATAATTTCGAAGATTTTGTATTTGATTATTTCTCTGTGGTGACAGAGTAAGAATACAATTCACCCCCTTTTTGTTTGAGGGTGTTGTTAAAGGCCACTATATATGAGAATAAAAACTCTACATTTAATTCTATACTAACTCGTCTGACCAGCGCGATATAGTAGGTCAAATTCCCTCCCATTATGGAGGAGGCTATCCGTGTGGTGACGGAGTAAGAATATTATTCACCACCCCCTATCTTACCCGTGGGTGATCGTACGAGACGACTAAGGGATATAAAACGCATAAACATCTATGCGAGAGAAGGAAAACTCGAAATAAAACCCTATACCAACACGTCTGACCAGCGTGGTATAGAAGGTCAATTACCCTTCCATTATGGAGGAGGCCCGAGCCCAACAGTGGGACGTATATGGGCTGAGATAATGATGATGATGATGGAGGAGGCTCGAGCCCAGTAGTGGGACGTATATGAGCTGTGATTATTATGAATTTCGAAGACCATTAGCTTAGATAGTAAGGCTAGTTATAAATACAATCACTATCCTTATTGCTACTTAATTATACTGCTGAGAATACAATATTACAATCACTTGCGTGCTTAACGGTGACGTTTGAGAGGATCTAAGGTTATAAGCAGTTAACATCTATGCAAGAAAAAGAAGAAGAAATATTTGAAATACACTCATTTGCAAAAAAAACGGGCACCTAAGCAATGAACCATTTCAAATGTTAATATTTCTTTGTTTGATAATTATAGGTAGTTTTATCCACACAATTTGCTAAATTAATAAGAAAATAATCGTTTTCATCAGTATTTCATAAAATTTAGATACAATTTATGGGAAATAATGCTAAACCTCGCTAGTAGTGTATATTCGCTAGTAGTGCATATGCTCATGAAGTAAAAATAAAAAAGTTTTTTTGTTTGTTTTTCTTTAATAAAGTAAAAGCAGATAAATGTTTAGTATCGAGTGTGACCCCCTCTAGCTAAAATCACAGCTTGAATTCGTCTGGGCATGCTAGCGAGTATATCCCGGATACTTGCTTGCGGAATACGTTCCCACTCCGCAGTAATCACATTCTTCAGCTCTCTGATGGTCTGCGGAGCCGGGTGTACTGATCTCACACGCCGTTTCAGAACGTACCAGACATGCTCTATGGGATTGAGGTCGGGACTTCGAGCTGGCCAATCCAAACGACGAATGCCGACCTCTTGCACATACGCATTAACATCGCGGGATCGGTGGGCGCGAGCATTGTCGTCCATAAAAATCGAGTCTTCACCTAGAGCGGCCAATGCGGGTTGTGCATGAGAAATTAGAACTTCCGTTATGTATCGATGCCCAGTCAGTGAGCCGTTTTCAATGAAGACTAACTCTGTACGATCCATTGAATTTATTCCTGCCCAAAACATAACAGAGCCCCCACCATAAGGTGTGATTTCTTCGAAACATGCCTCTGCAAAGCGTTCTCCTTGTCTTCTTAGCACTCGCCGACGTCGATCTTCACCGAACAGAGATATCCTGGCTTCATCAGAGAACAAAACCCTATTCCAATCGTCTTGAGTCCATGATTCACAATTTCTAGCGAACCTAAGCCTGTGAACTCTGTGCTCACGGAGTAATTTGGGACCGCGGGCCGGGCGGTGACTGCGTATATTGGCAGCGAGAAGCCTCCTCCTGACCGTCCATAGACTAATATGTACATTTCTTACTTCTTGGAGGTTGTTCTTAAGATCCACATACGAAGATTTGCGATTTCTCAATGCGCGACTCACAAGAAAACGATCATCCCGTGGTTGGGTACATGGTTTTCTTCCAGAACCAGGCCTTCTCTCGACGGAACCAGTCTCCTGATATCGCTGCCAGGTCCTTTGGACTGTCGAGCGACTAACATTTAGCCTCCTAGCCACGAAACATTGGCTGCAACCCTCTTCAAGCAGCGCGATAATTTTGGTAGCTTTTACCACTTTATCTACCATTTTTGATACAGCCAAACAGCATTAAATAAAGCTTTGACAGTCAAGGATATGAAATTAATCGATAAAAATTGAATAAAAGTTATGAAAGTCGATGTTAACTTCTGGAACTTCGCGCCAAAAATGTAGGATAAAAAGGGGTTTTCTGTAAAAATGAACATCAAATGAAAAATTGAATTTAGAACGTACTTTTTTAAATACCACAGCATTTTTAAAACCGGCCAGTAACGTGTACAAACGATTGAAACCTTTTTGGTATTGTATCTTTTTAAATATGAATGAAAATCAAAACCGCCCGTTTTTTTTGCAAATGAGTTTATATTGCCGACCGACTGGCCAGTACCTATAGATAATTTCCTCTATAAGAGACCCCTTTTTATGGTACAATATGGTCTGGACATACCCCGCCCAATCTGTACGGGGCGACAAATGGGCGGCTTGTGACTAGGGTTGCCACTTTTTTTTAGTGTAAATAAAGTACATTGGTTAATGAAATTAGAAAAATAAAGTACATTGTGTCAAAATAAAGTACGATTGATTTTATTTCATAATTTTCGTCAAAAACATAATTACCACCGTGTTAATTACCGCACTCTCTACCGCCGTGGTAATTATTTATCTTTGCCCTATTTATTTAAGTGAAACTAAATAATATATTGTACATCACATGTAAATCTTTCCATATGAACGCTGCCGTGGCAGGAATCGCCATTAAATATGTAACTATTTTATACAAATTTTAAAAAATATCTTTAGTTTTTATCTCAAGAAATCAGTTCCTGCGAAATAAAGTATTTTCGCGTACTTTATCCCCTACATAAAGTATAAAGTACAATTAATAAAAATAACGTACAATACTTTATAATAAAGTACGGGTGGCAACTCTACTTGTGACCTCATAACCTACCCTATTCCCTCCCCATTGCCATTGGGTTGATCACTATCGTATCGATTCCTTGACATCCATAGCCAACCCGGCATTTGAAAGAGAGTAATGGAAGACGTATGTATACAAAAACTAAAGATGCTCTGATTTCACGAGACCTGTGTGTCTACTCTTGAAATCAATTCTAATTTCGAATCCAATTCAATTCCAGTCTCACCAAACTTATATTTGATACTGTTAAGCAAAATCGAGAAAGGACTCTTCGCATTTGCCGTTGTTATTTTCACCAAATGTGCCGTATTTTATTACTTTGAATTAATAACGTTACCGAACTCGATCACCACAAAGAGGCTTTCTTGAAATTGTGCAATATTAACGATTTTAAACTATATCAAAATCACGTCGGGAGTAACAAATATTTGACTTAATCGACGAGAGTCGAATTCATTTAGTTTAAAAAAAATCCACCGAATTTGATTCCAATCGTGCGCTAGTGTCGCTTTCAAGAGTACCAAATTGCTGAAATTCGAGCTGCGATTGGATTTAGGATTGGTATCGAGATTCAAGAGTAAGCAGACTGAAGGCTTATCGTTGCCGTGTGGTAACGGAGTAAGAATACAATTCACCGCCTCCTATATGGCCTGTGTGTCGTAAAAGATGCATAAGAGATTAATATTCATCTATACCAATAAATAAAATTGGAGTGTCTGTTTGTAATGTCAAAATAATAGGCTTTTTTCATGCTCACATGGTTATTTGCACGACACCTATGCCTAAAATAGCAATTAAAAAATTTTTGTCTGTCTGTCTGTTTGTTTGTTCTGGGTAATCTTCAAAACGGCTGGACCGATTTAAAAAATTCTTTCACCAATGGGAAGCTATAATATCAGGGAGTAAACTAGGCTATATTTTATCCGCCGCGGGTGACGTGACCGGGGATTAGTCCGTCACCCGCCGAGAGGCCGACCGCGTGAGGAAAGACCGACGTCCTACCCGAGGGGGGGACGTCGGTCGATGGGAGGGTACCCCAATAGGGGGTATTCCGTCGGGCCGACCACTGACGACAAGTTAACGCTGCTCCAGTGGTCGGCCCAACGACGAAGGCGACGTGGTTTTCGGGTGGGTCGCGGGAGTTGCGTGCTTAAGCCCCTCTGTCGCCCCGGACGGAGTGGTGCAGAGGCGCGCCGACCGCGGCCCACCCACAAAAAAAAAAAAAAAAAGGCTATATTTTATCCCGGTATTCCCACGGGAACGGGCACTACGGGGATAAAGCGACAGAAACCAAAGCGAAGCGAGGGCGGGTTGCTAATGATATATAAATGACAAGTGAGGTAATGACTCTAACAATCTTTCTAACTGTAATTTTTACCCACAATGATCAGGGAGATGATAGAAGCGTTCCTTCTCTTGTATGGATCCCTTTGTTATCTTCTATAACACCCACGGACAAAAGAAATGGTAAATTGCATTCTTCTTCTTCTTCACACCACAAGGAAAACATATTTAATTATGGCATTTAACAGATTATAGAATAACTGCTTTCAAAGGCCATTTTGTAAATCATTCAAAAGGCTATTTGCTTAAATAGTGCGGGCTGGTGGTTTGGATTGGTGGTAAGGTACCACCTCGCAAATAATCGTACGCACAATATCAATCTTTTGCGGGGAGGTCTCTCTTCGTGAGTATTCAGCATCTGTATCTCGCCATAGCTTCATCTCGGCTCCATAGTTTCATATACGTTCCATTGCTTGGCTCAAGCCTCCTGCATTTCGAGGAGGGAAATTGACCTTACTATACTATGCTGGTCAGACAGGTTGGTATAGAGTTTTGTTTGAAGTTTTCCTTCTCTTACATAGATGCTTTATGCATATTATTTCCCTTAATCGTATTTTACGACATCCACGGGCAATGAATTATATTCTTATTCCGTCACCACACGCCCATAGCTTACATGTTTATAATTATGTTGCAGCTATTATAGGCAATCATGCAGTGTCTAAAATTTAATAAATTTATTGAATATCAAAATTGGACAATTCAAAATGTTCGCCATACTAAAATCTAATTTTTATAACTATCGAACAGCTATGAGATATTTTATTCTATCTGCTCATGCGAAATAACTGCAACCCATTACTTTTATGAGCACAACAACCCTAGCGAAAAAAAAAACCGGAAAACTGGAATCATTGACAGCAATCAGAATCGACCGTAAATCGAATTGGCTACGCGTCCGAAATCATCGTGGTAGAAGAAGATGCGAGTGGAAGAACCGGCCTTAACACCGTTAACGTTCGCATCACGAAAAAAAAAAATACAGTTAGCCGGAGTCTCTGGCGCGCGCCACAACGAAAAAAGCACAAGCCGCTGCTACACCACGTCTCTAGGACGTATGCGATTGAAAGCGCGGCAATTTTGACATTGACAGCTGAGTTGGCGCGAAACCAACATTTTCAAATTGTGCATTATACTGTGCCGTGAACTCGTGCTATCTGTGTTTGTTCAAGTGAAAAATGTCTGAATTTGGATAATACAATATTTTATTGTGGCAACTGTGAACAATTCGTAATTGTTATTTAGTGCTGTACCGTATAGGATTATTAACAAAATGCCCAGCACAATCAGAGGTAAGTTTTAAAAAGTTTATATTGACCAAATCAAATCAAATAATTTATTTTGCGAAATATGGGTATGGTATGGGTGGTATTAGTAATTACAGGTAAACAATGTATCACCATATTTGAAGATCACGGCATGCAAAAGTAGTTTCCTATTCTAAGAATAATGGCTTCATAACAAAGAGCCAATTAAAGAAATTAATTTAATTTATTTTACATTTATTGACAGATTATAAGTTTTAAATAGATTCTTATTTGCACGAGATTAATTATCTGTAGCAGTAATTATTCTCTTCTATTTTGCAAGTTTTATTTTCATATCGTACAATAGCTTAAGTAGTATCTTAATAGATTCATAACGTTCACTTAATTAAGATGTTCCAAGTTGAATTTTAATTATTTCTTATAAGAAATTAACGTTTATTTTCTTTAAGCGTTATAATACTTAGGAGTGCCAAAGGTTAATGCACCTTCCCGTTGTGTTGACGGAAACATTGCGATTGAGTAAAAAGGTTTAATTTGAATTTCATATGATAAAATCGTATTTTTAATTTCAAATTCGCTTCTGTCACTTTCTACGTTTACACCATATTGTTTTAAAATAATATATATGTTTTTTTAATTATGACTCATCGCACGTACGTACTAACTAGATTATTCCTTTTTTTTCCATTTCTAGACAAACAGAAAAATTCAATTTATTTTTTTTGCAAAATGAACATTTCATGCAACATGTTTTTTTTTAAATTAATTATAAACATTATATAACCTTCGTTTTTGTATTTTTCTTTAATACTAAGTTCTAAATAAAGTTTATTGTCAACTGAACTATTTTTTTCATAATTCTACATAAAAATATACAGCTGCTACAGGATTCTTGGCGCGAAAAATGTTTAAGAGCGCAAATATTTAAATCTGACAGTTATGTTTTAAATGGTTCTGTTTTCTGCTAATATAGTATTTTTTTTTTATTAATATGTATACACGCTGTTAATGTAGTTCTTAAAAGTAAGATTATAATCGTATATAAAATTTATCTAAGAGACATCTTATCTTCTTACATAACAGTTAATTTCCTGAAAAATGTCTATGACAGTATTATACTAATAAGATTGAGTACTGTCAAAACTATATTATTAGATTTAATCATAAGGCAAACGGGCCTTACATTTGAACTTAAAAATTGCCCATATTTAGCTTATAGAAATAATAGCTTAATATTAAATCATAAAGTACATGTAACAAACATAAAAAGAAAATAACGTGAGGTAGCCTGCATGCCTGAGAGATTTTCTTAACGGCGCCTCGGCGTATGAACTCTACCAGGCCATATATCTTTACTTGATTAAGTACTGAATAATGAATATTGCAAACAACTAAACGCATATATTCTTTAGACAAATTAAAAACTTTAATCTAAGATTAATTATTCGGGTAGTAAAATAATAATAAAATTATCTTATGTCATATTGTACATGGCAGACACGAATACTATCAACTGCAATATTGCTCGCAGTTGTCGTAAAAGCCGACTTAAACTTTAACTCCAACCTCTAAAAATTCCGGCTGCTCCCAAGTGGTCATTGCGTTCTCAGACCTGTTTGATGTCCGATAATCCGTAGTCCAAAAATATGATCAAACGCATTCAAAATATTTTGTAATTTTTCTCCTCAGCTAGTGTAAGATGTCATCAATATAGTCAAGAAATGGGATAAATACAGTAGAATGATAAAGAAACATTATCCTCTATGAAAACGAAGACATAAGGACGCACTAGTAGAAATATATATTAATAGCAACAAAATCGCCTGCTAGGACTATCGTCAGTATACTTGCCCTGATGATGAGCATCGGATATGTTCGAAACTAGAGAAACTTTATTGCAGTTAATATTGGATATTTCTAAAATGTTAATTTAATTTATATAAAACGTTTTCTGGAAAAATAGACACTGGATTATCTAGTCACAGTTACTTGCGATGTAACATTGTAACATTAAAAAAACTAAAGACTATTATTAAAATTATATTAAAAAAATAGTATTCATAGATGAAATAAACATACAAAGTGAGAGGCCTAATACTTAACGGTTAATTAAAAGTAAGAAAAACGTATGAATTTTTTAAAAATAAAGTACTGTCTGAAAACATAAGCTGTTTATGAACAACAGCGTTCAATAAAATAGCATTCGCAAAGGTGCAGCGCTGACCATAGAGTAACTGTACGGACGCGCGCCGGAAAAGCGACAGTAGGGCGGCGCGGCCCTGTGTACCGTTCTACCGCAATCCCTTTCTTTGTGACGTAGCCAACGGTACTATGGTTAGTGATGTGACACGCGATACCATCATCGACTATAAAGATTTATCAATAATAGTTTAATTTTAAACTGTCGATTAATTTTAGTTTTGCAACTTAGTCACCTTAGTGAATAACTATTTATTCACTTTTGCGTAGTTGTTATAAGCAAACGGAAATGCAAAGCGACAACTTTCCTTAATTTTTTTTTTACGATTTAAGCCTATGATAGGGGTTCTTGAGCAACAAATTTAATTTTTTACTCCTAAGCGCAGATGCGAGTATTATTTGGTAGGCAACACTTTGATTTATATCTATCTATGTGATTATTTTCACGTATTATCAGAAATTATTTTTTAATAAAATAATATTACAAAAATGACAAGACTTACAACTCTATTATAGAAAAAATAAATACATTCTATTAAGGATAGTCATATTCTATAAATATCTGTATTTATAAGAAAACGAAATTAGAATTCCTTGTTCAAGTTTTGGTTACAAATTCACCACATTTGGATGCCTTCACCTACTACAACAGACGTTACTTTTACGTATTGCTCATACTAATGAAGTTACTAAGTATCGATACCTCCACTCCCCCCACTAATGGTATGACGTAGCTAACGGTGTTCGCAGTTAGCCTCACCCACATACTGTGTAACTGCGCTTGCACCCGTTATATGGACGCGTTCCGTGTATGCGACGCCGCCGTGGGACCGGCTGTACGCACAACGCCATTGCTATGAAAAAAAATTATATGACACTTTGCAGTTTACGCGGGCTGTCAGTTGTCAATTAATAGAAGCTGGAGATATTATAACGGTTATATTTTACTAACAGTTATTGTAAGAATCAAGTTTTGCATATAAGTATCTACTTAATTGTTATTAAATTTTTAATTTATTGTAAGTTGTATTAATTACGTTAACAGTTAAGTTAGAAGAGATATAACTAAATTACTTTATTTAATCAAATTCATAATTTATATTATAAATACGAATCGTTAAACGATTTTTTACGAGGCCTACAGTTAGAGAATATGAATATTTTGTGCTTATTCTATCACTATATGCATAGACAGCTTGGAGTTGATTTTCTTTATAAAAAATCAACTAAAAATCTAATATTAATTTTTGCCTGAAAGTCCAATGTTAATCATAATTAACACTGGACTTTCGTTATTCATATTATTTACCATTAGATGATGACTTACCATTAGACCAACGATGCGTTTAAAAATATTGCATATATTAAAACATGACCCAAGTCAACGTTCCCTTGCTATCACTTCAATATCAGAAACGGTTTCATCAATTTTCGATATCGTAAAAAAAACTAGTTACAAACCCATATAAGTCCATTGACCCGTCACCGGTCAGTTCGATAGATTTAAAGATACGATGTAGTCTAGACTTTGCATGATTTTGGGACTTTATTATTTTTATTTAACCATTGGGACATTCTAGGAAAAGGGCGCTTTATGAGGAAGGTTCGTGGAATCAAGCCTTGATTTGTTTTGGCCGTCTATATTTCAAAATCACCGTATCTGGTCATCGGTCCACAATCTGCTATGACCTATGGATATAGCGGACCCTTTAAGCGGATCATACCCTAATTATGCACCTTAAGTAGGCCACCCGGTAGCTTAATCTTTAATAGTCTCCAGGGATGCTTTCGGACGTCCACGAAGTCAGTAAGCCTTAAGTTATTACGGGGACGCTCTAACATCTTTGATTTTTCTAAGATATATATCTTCTGATGATATACGAGTTATTGGCAATGAATTTAAAAAATATGGCTTCAAATTTAATAACTAATAATATAGCGGGCAGATTTAAAACTTTTGTAATAACGATGACTTTCATCTGTTGTGAAATACCTTAATACTCTTATGACCACGAACCTTGAAGTGTTTGAAATGTTGGGAAAGTAAAAATCAAGATAAAATCCGTAAAAATAGTTTTATTCCATAAAATATCCCAAATACTTGAAGTCGACTCAATACGTAGGTGCTCTACTTTTATTGCACATATTGCAAAAGTTACTGGCAATAACTATATGACCGGCCGCATGATGTCAAGCCTCTTAATGCATTATTGACTAGAAGGCGTCAGATGGTCTATGTAAAGTTCTTAGTCGTCCTTTACGACATCCACGAACAATGTAAGGATTGGTACTATACGTTATACTACGGTACTATACCATATAGCTTACATTTGATATGGTAGTCAATTTTTTTTATAAAAATATATTACGAGCGGAAAATGATTGTTTTTTTTGTACGAGTGGTAGTCATTTTTCTATATCAAATAAGTTTTTGTTGACTATTTTTTGCTATAACAGCGAATGAAATATCGTGACGTAATCTTTATGTGCGTGTGGTCATCAGATGGGTTGATATAGGGTTTTATGTCAAGTTTCCTACTCTTACTGCTCAGCATGGAATAGTAGGCAATTTATTCCTCTTGGATAGGTATTAAGTGTACATTATTGCCTTAATCGTCTTTAGCGACACGCACGCCTAAAAAAAGAGGTAGTGAACTTTATTCCTAGTCTGTCACCACATACACATGAAAATTACCTCACGATATTTCATTCACTGTTATAGCATACGATGGTCAACAAAAAATATTTGAGGGAAAAATGATTACCTCTATTAAGAATACAATTATTTTACGCTTGCAAATAATTTTCTGAAATAGGAGGAGCATATTAAACATTAAAGATCTGGTAATGGCTACCAATACTATCAAACCCGTTATTCCCTCCTATTGTGGAGGAAGCTCTAACCCAGTGAAATGTATATCAGCTATGATGATGAAGGTGAATTATTGATCGTGATAATTTATTAACTTTAAAAACACACAAAAGCTTGTAAATATATTTCTGAACCGGTGCCTGACAACGCTGAGAAAATCCAACAGGAAAATCCACTTGACATACAAACTAATTCTTCTTCTTGAAACTGATAGCAAACGCCATTTACCAGGGTCAATTATAAATTTAATCAAATTTCGATTCTACTGGAGCACATACAAAAAAATTCAACAAAACTGGTTCAGCCGTTTAGGAGAAGTCAAGAACAGAAGATTTATATATATAAAGATTGTCAGTCTGACCAGACGCATATGATCGCAAATGTTCAAGGTGTCTTATAGTCTCATGGCGTTATAATTAATTTTGTTTTTAATTATATTCTTCACGTATATCTGTGGATTAAAGATAATGGCGGACGATGAATGGAAGAAAGGTTTAACGTCTTCGCTAAGTATTTTGGACTTTCTATGCTTTATTATACTATAAATAACCATAGTATAAATATTTGGACAAGATTATACCGCTATTTCCGCATGTCTCAACTATGTTTGATTTGGTAAATGAGTCAATGACCTTTATGTATCATAGACAAGCATTGCAATATTAAACATAAATGATGATAGGCACAAGATCATAGACAAAATTCAGATTTTTTACTGTGTAGATTTTCGAGAGCAACACACATTTTTCGATAATAAATAATGACCTTACCAACTAAAAAAATATTTATTTATCATATGTAGTCTGTGGCCAATATTATTAAGTCATGTAGTGATGTGTAGTCTGTGGTGCTTGTCCAAATTGCTTAGGCTGTCTAAAGTCTTGTTTACGTACTTACCAACGTTCTCCCCTTCCTTAGATTTAATTTAACGTTTGCTATTTTACGTCAACAGACAGATTGATAATTTGCATATCTCCAGAAGTACGTAAATCTTGGTTTAAAAACCACAAAATGTTTATCTGACCGTTCACTGGAGCCTGCAAATTCTACTTCACATTATAGGGCATAATTTATCTAGAAAAGATAGATTTATTAATAGATAAATTGAATAACTTTATAATAAAACAGGGACTGTGTAGTGACCAAGTTAACATACAATTCACCACTCTTTTTTTGTTCATGAATGTTGTAAAAGAGGAAAAATGGCGTGCTGTTCGAATCCCAATCTCACGGACGGATTGGAGTCGCTGGAGCGGCGGAGAGACTTTGGTCACTCTGTGTACTCTACCGACTTTTTCACGGGGAGTACTCCGAGGAATTGTTTGACTTGGTACCACCGTCACCGTTTTACCAACGTACCACTCGACACCGCAGGAGGGTTCATCCATTTCACCTGGAAACGAAATGGTCTTCAACTGTACGTTACCAGTGATCATTTCTCCCACGTACGTGCAGGCTCTGGAATGAATTACCTGCTGCTGTGTTTCCCGAGCGCTATGACATGTCCTTCTTTAAACGAGGTTTAGGAAGAGCATTTACTTCACGGTAGGCAACGGCCTGGCTGTGCCCCTGGTATTGCAAAGATCCATGTGCGGCAGTGTCACTTACCATCAGGTGTGCTGCCTGCTCGTTTGCCACCATCGGCAATAAAAAAAAGGAGAAAGAATCTAAATAAATACTACACGCCTGACAAGTGGATTAATGTACCTACTATTGTGGGGAAGTTTCATTGCAGAGTGAGCCCAGTAGTGGGGTGCATTTGTGTTAAGATATTATTTATTATAAGTGCAGTATTATTATCATAGGTGCTCGTTGGAAATGAATTCAAATTTAAATCATTTATTATGCATTAATCCCATGGGCACTTACATATTGTAATTTTTTACATTTTAACTTAAGTTATCACCAGATTGGAACGCGATAATACAATCTATCCTAATATTATAAAGAGGAAAGGTTTGTATGTAAGTGTATGTAACGAATAGGCTCCGAAACTACTGGACCGATTTCAAAAATTCTTTCATCAATGGAAAGCTATAATATCAGGGAGTAACATAGGCTATATTTTATCCCAGTATTCCCACGGGAACGGAAACTACGTGGGTAAGGGACTGAAACCGAAGCGAAGTGAGGGCGAGTTGCTAGTTCTCAACTATAAAACAAAAGATTATGGCTCGCCCAGATCCTACAAGCGGCAGTCGTTCACGAGTTACCCACTAGAACAGCCATTACACACAAAATGAAGGGAAGGAAGGGACCGGCTTCTCTTATATAGTATCATTTAACCAACTCAAAAACAGTGTGTATTTGAATTGAAGACCTATGTTTTGGCATGTTGCAATTCACTTTGATAATTAAACGCAATCATTGCTCATTTAATTACCTATTATTTACAGAATAAAAAAAACTCTAACACGAATAATGTTTATGGTTAGCACATAATTTGGCGCCCATTCATATGTCAATCACGAGAAAGGCACAAAGATCTTAATTCAAATTTCTAACAGTACGTACGTGATATTTTTTTTAAATCTTAGCATAGGTAATCATTTTATTCAAAGCCTAGTTGGTAACGAAATTGATGTAGTTTTAGCGGGAACGGGCAAATGTCATGGACAAAATATTTTAAACCGAGGCCCTCCTTTTTCATGGCCCACGTCGAGGTCCCCCCCGAGGAGCACACATCAGTGTGTCTGGGGTTGCCGTGCCGGTGCAGGCCCAAATAAAATATTTGGGTCTGCACCTCGATTCAAAGTGGAATTTCGGGCCACACTTTGCCCAGCTCGTCCCGAGGCTCGTCAAGTCGGCCGCGGCGCTGGGAAGGCTTCTGCCGAACACTGGCGGTCCTGGGTCGTCGTGCCGGCGTCTGTACGTCGGCATCCTGCGGTCCATGGCACTGTATGGTGCCCCTATCTGGTCGGAGTCCCTCACCGCCCGCAACAGAGCCCTCCTGCGTCGACCGCAGAGGGTCATCGCGGTAAGGGCTATTAGGGGCTACCGTACTGTATCCTGGACTGCGGCAACACTGCTGGCGGGCGACCCCCCTTGGGCACTGGTGGCGGAAGCGTTGGCAGAAATATACCGGTTCCGCGCCACATCGCGAGTCAACGGCGAGCGAGTCTCCACAAGGGGATTGGGCAGAGTTCAGGAAGTGGCCCAAAGGGAAGTCATCCGGCGGTGGAGGGAGGATCTAGAGTCCCCCGTAGCAGGGCGGGGGACTGTGGAGGCGGTTGCGCCGCATCTCCACCGCTGGCTCAGGAGAAGGCACGGCAGCCTTACATTTAGGATGGTGCAGGTGCTTACCGGACATGGGGTCTTCGGTAAGTACCTGCACAAAATTGGAAGAGAAGAGGCCCCAGGATGCCATGAGTGTGGCGCGCTAATCGACGATGCGCGCCACACACTAGAAATATGCCCCGCCTGGGGGCCTCAGCGCCACGTCCTGTCAACGGACATGGGAACAGCGGACCTGTCGTTGTCGACCATCATCTCGAAGATGATCGGCAGCGACAGCTGTTGGTCGTCGATGGCCTCCTTCTGTGAGGCTGTCATTACAAGGAAGGAGGCCGCGGAGCGGGCACGCGAGGCACTTGCGTCCGCAGACTCGCTCCACCGGCGGCGACCAGGGAGGAGGAGACGCCGTTATGCGCTCCTCCTTCCACCGCCCTGAATAATGACAGGACGTGGCCAGACGGCCAAGCGTTGGGGTGTCGGGGATAGAATGTCATCAGACGATCTCTCCGGCACCTCGTAAAAGCGCGGAAGGGGCCGCTGTGGTTTTAGTGGGTATTTCGGTCACTTCTGTGGCCGGCGAGTCCCACACACACTCCCCTGTCTGTAACCGGCGGGGGATAGTGCGTAAATGCATTTCCACAGCGTGAAAAAAAAAAAAAAAAAAAAAAATGGACAAAATATTTTGGTGTATTTTATTAAAAGCTTTTATTTAACTTGCCCTGTTAGTATGGGACAAATCTCGCGAGTTAAATTAGAACCAGTCCCTGTCGTTAGATTAGGTTGAAATTTGGTTTACTTACGTAACTTCGGTGACGATGCAATAATATGGTACCTTGAAGCTGCCATCTTGAGACCAAGATGGCGCAAGGTGGCTTTAGGAACTCCCAAACTGAACAACATAATACCGTCGAGTTTGGACTCGTTTCAATAGTCTTGACAAGCATACTTTTCTTTCTAAAAAGTTTTATGCCCGTTTTCATCGATGATTCTTAAATTTTAAGTCATACCTAAATCAATATAAATAACTCATAACATTGATGTTATTTTTTTTTAATTTGTCTAATTAACTCATATCCGTCCTGGGCCCGATCCTGTTCCAAAATAAGAAAGAAATTGTTGGTCAATTGGGGTGGTATAGGGTTTTAGATCGAGTTTTTCTTTTCTTGAATAGATGTTATATGCGTCCCTTGTCTCTTACGACATCCACGGGCAAGGGGTGGTGACCTGTATTGTTACTCCGTCACCATACGAATTACCTTAGTCGTGTAAAAAGCTTGTTGTGTATTTTTTTAATGGTAGCATCCATCTGAAGTCTTATTAAACGACTTCCAAAAAGGAGGTTGCCAATTCGACTGTACTTTCTTTTTTATTTTAGAACTAGCAACCCGCCCTCGCTTCACTTCGATTTCAGTCGTCTTTCCTGCATAGTTCCCGTTCCCTTGGGAATACCGGGATAAAATATAGCCTAGTTTACGCCCTGATATTATAGCTTTCCATTGGTGAAAGAATTTTTGAAATCAGTCTAGCCGTTTTGAAGATTACCCGGAACAAACAGACAGACAGACAGACAAAAAAAATATAAAGTGTATTTTAGGCATATGTGTAGTGCAAATAACCGTGTGAGCATGCAAAAAGCACATTATTTTGACATTACAAACAGGCACTCCAATTTTATTTATTGGTATAGATTTTCGACTGGGTGTACCGATTTTGATGTTTCTCTTTTTTATTTGAAAGTTAGTGCTGCCCGGTTGCTCCCATTTCAATTTGCTACAGTTATGATAATGGAATCCATAAGTCCTGATGAGGAAAAAGGTTGAAGTCAGTTTTATTTTGTTTAGAATTATTTTATCTCTCAAAAATCACATTAAATAAAACCGTTTCAATTTAGAATAATACCGTTCGCAGGGTTCAGAGGCTAGATTTTAAAATACACCGTAACTAATTGATTAAATTATTGGATGTATTAATGGTTACATATTTTTTAAATTGGACAATCGCGAGTCAGATTTATTTGTGAAGCGTTCCGTATCTTACAATATTTAAGAGTAGATCATCTCATTCTCATCTCAGCCCATACACGTCCCACAGTTGGGCTCGGGCCTCCTTTATTATGGAAGGAAAATTATATCCCTTAGTCGTCTTTTACGACACCCTCGGCAAGAAGAAGCAGTAAGTGACATAATACGCATATAATATCTATGTAAGAGAAGGAAAATTCGAAATAAAACCTTATACAATACGTCTGACTAGCATGGTATAGTAGGTTAATTTCCCTCCTATTGGGGAGAAGACTCAAGCCCAGCATTGGGCATGTACGAGCTGAAATGGAAAAAAATATTCAAAATTTGGGTTAAATTAGCTTTTATGTGTTCCAAAATAATTTTACACTTTAAAAATGAATCTCTTTTTTTTCTTTTGTAATGGCAATAAGCTACAATTATGAAATATTGCTGCCAGTTTTGAATTATAATAGTTGTGATAATATTCTTTAAGTCCTTAGTCTCTGTATATTAGTCATAATCGTTACCATTGATTAGGTGCTGACAACCAAATCATGATTCCTCTGGGAAATTTGGTAAAAATATGAAAATGCGTGCAATTTACTATTATACCACACTCACTACACTTCAGCATTTTATATGCACTATATTACATAAAATATCACCAAAATTCAATATAACACTGAAACACTAAAGTAATGAATAAGATTTAAAAGCGCTACACGACATCTTGACATTTCTGTCAAAAGTCCCAAAAAAAATCTAAATAAATGCGAGTGACATTTGACAGCGCAAGAATTCTCTCTACAGCAATACTTTTTATCTCACTGTCAAACACAATAATTCATCATCATCTTTTCAGCTCATATATAGGCCAATGACATACTGGGCACTAGGCTCGAACCTCCTCCACAATAAGACGGGAAGTTACCTGCTACACCATGGGTAATGGTATATAGGGTTTTATATCGAATTTTCATTCTCTTGATGTTATTTGCATATTATATCCCTTAGTCGTCTCTTACGGGGAGAGAAGATGGGATGGTGAATTATATTCTTACTCCGTCACCACACGAAAAACTACTATATCATGCTGGTCAGACATATTGGTATAGGGTTTCATTTCAAGTTTTCCTTCGTTTGCACAGATATTATGTGCATATTATATCCCATAGTCGTCTTTTACGATATCCACGGGCAAGATAGGGAGTGGTGAATTGTATTCTTACTCCGTCACCACACGTAAAAATTGCAGATTAATCACTAATGATTATATTACTATCCGTGTAGTGACAGAGTAAGAATACAATGCCCCACTCCCTCTATTACCCGTGGCTATCGTAAAATACGACTAAGGCATCTAATATAACTATGCAAGAGAAGGAAAACTTGAAATAAAACCTTATACCAACACGCCTGAACGGCGTGATTGTAGTAGGTCAATTTCCCTTCCATTGTGGAGGAGGCTCGAGCCCAGCAGTGGGACGTATATGAGCTGTAATGATGATGATTATATTATTAAAATTTTTGACAGACGCCATTTAAATTTCCAAGTTCGCAATGTTGTAAGTCCATTTGTAATATAGATAGTAAAAATTCGCCTAATAACACCCAATCGCTCATTAATGGCCGGTCATTTAAAGAAATGGTGCCGAATGCGGTCGTTCAACTCTACCGGTCTTCGACCACATCTTATAAAAAGTATTTACTATAAGAGTGAGACCGTTATATTTGCCGTGTCATAATAACACTCTATTTTTATAATATAATAAATTTTAATGCTGATTTATATCAACATTTATTAAAAAAAAAACAGAGATTTTGTTTTTAAACGTTGTTTCAGTTTGACATAAGTGGATTTCGTGTGGCCAAAAAGGCTTGGTGGACTTGTAATATAAAAAAAATATTCTAAGAATTGTTATGTAAATTAATCCAAAAATGCAGGACATGTAGAGAATGTGATACGTCCATAAACATTACTATGGCTTACGCAACCATTATTAACGGCCTTGCTCCCAGAAATATAAATTTGAAAAAAATATATACAGATAAAAATAAACCGTTATGGTACGAAGTATTCATACAAAATGGCGACCTATATTCGCAAATTAAATTTTAAAATTCGCGCCACGATTTTGTGAATACGTGACATTTTGAATTTGGTATTCGTGAGTCGAAAGTTGCGCAACGAATGCTTGAAGCGGGTTCATTGAACGCAGTTCGGCTATTTCCCGTTAGCTGGCGCACGTGACCGCAGTTTTACTTTTAAATTTTGCAATTTAGTACCGCTATTGGATAATAGAGTGCGCTAGCTAGCATTACTGTTCTAACAGTTCTCAGCAAAAACGCTTAATTCGTATTTATTTTGAACAAGCTATTTCTATCAACTAGTCAACCTAATCCATAATACATATTATTAAGGCATTGCTTACGAATAAGCAGCACTATGATAATATTATATAACCTTAAAAGACATCAAAAACAGAAAAAAGTCACGTCTATTGGCTATGACGTCGTACGCTTCCTTGCGGCAACTGAGACTACGCTGCATAGACTCATTCCTGGTTATATGTGATTGCAAAATATTACAGACAGAAGTGAATTAAAACTTTTTGTATTTATCTGATTTAGACATCCATCGGCACAGAAATAGTGACATTGATATAGCTGGAGATATACCTGGTGTTTGTAATCATGCCGTTGATGACTTACGTGAATTTACTCCCCGTACAAACCTACAGAAATTGACTTATGGTAGGACCACACTGTTGACAGTTGTCTACAGGCGCGGGCCGGTCCGTCCGGGGTAGTACACTGAGCAGAAAATAGACGTCTGAGTAGTAGCAATTTGTTACTGCGCTTCGTTAGGTGAGCGAGAGATCCGGAAGCCCAATTTTCTAAGGGTGTTTGCGTGTAGTGGGTTTTAGCCTTTTGTAACACCGAACCTCATTGCACGCATTCATTCTACCTTCACTTTCTTTTAGGCAGCGGCCCTGCAAAGGTCCATGAGCGGCAGCAACACTTACAATTAGGTGTATGCTCGTTTGCCACCGTTTGCAATAAAAACATGAATTTACTCTCCATACACATTTGCTTATAGAAATTTCTTCTTCTTTTTTGTCTTGGCAATCAGCTACAAATACGAGCCATTTTTGCCAGTGTCGAGTTATAATTATCTTTTCAAGTTCTCAGTTTCTTCATGTCAGTAATGGTCAGTCAAAGTGTCACCCTCAACAGTTTAATGGCCACTGTTAAGGGTATCTTCTGAGAATTTTGGTGGAAATACAAAGGTATGTATAGCAGTTTTATATCATATTCACACCTCAGCAGTTCTGTCGCTATATATTACATAAAATGCCATCAAGATTATTTAACATAACACGTTAAAACACTAAGATATTGAATATAATACAAGAACACCACATGACACTTCAGATTCCCGCCAAAAACTCCATTATAGAAATTTACACTTCAATAATAAAAAAAGTTTAACAGTTGAAGTATATGTATGTAATATATTCGTGTATATATGTATTTATTATGTTACTACCAACTACTACCAACTACTACTAATATTACCTACTATACTACCAACCCTTGGTTTGCTCGTGGGTGTCGTAAAAGACGACTAAGAGCCCTAGATTGACCCGGACCAACTCCATCTGGTACCATTTGGGTCAACGATTACATTCCCAAGGAGGGTTGACGTCAGGCAGGCGGCCGGTCATAAAAGTCATTGCCGAAACTTTTTGCAATATGTCAAAACAGATGACATATTGCGTCGACCCCAAGTAATTGGGATAAGAGCAAGATGATGATGATGATATGTATTTATTACGTTATCCCTATCTTTTTAAAATAGAAGACAGGAAATGAAAAGCAGCAATTTTGCGCGGGCAATCGTTATAACACACGCCTCAATAAAGCACGAAATACCAGATAAGATTAAAATAGCACAGGATATTTGGCAAATTCTTACTTTTTTTTTGTGGGTGGGCTGCGGTCGGCGCGCCTCTGCACCACTCCGTTCGGGGCGACAGAGGGGCTTAAGCATGCAACTCCCGCAACCCACCCGAAAACCACGTCGCCTTCGTCGTTGGGCCGACCACCGGAGCAGGGTTACTTGACATCAGTGGAGGACGTGCAAATTCTTACTTACATGTGATGCGTAGTCTTCAAAACTTATAATTTTCTTAATTATTTCTGATTCTCATTTACATAACGATTTACGTGAGTCTTATACATAAATAAAAATGTTTTTACGGATTACATAGTGTTTGTATTTGATTTTTGATTGTCCGATGTTTCGAATACTTTTTAGAGTTCCACAGTCCGCCCGTGACCATGAGCGCTGTAAAGTGTTCACAAACGCGAAAAAATTCATAAAAATAGTTCTCTATATGTAATTTTCTGTAGAATTTCGAATATTAACTCTATACTGTTTCAATTCTGAATGAGGCATCCTCGGTAAAGTTGGGTTTCAATACGTAGTAATACAAAGTACCTTTTTATTCTTGAGGCATTCGGAATATTGAATCATTATCATCATCGCAGCTTATATACGTCCCATTGTTGGATTTGAGCCTCCTCCACAATAAGAGGGATATTTATTTATACCACGCTGGTTGGTGTAGGGTTGTCCTTCCAGTTTTTTTTTTATTGCAAACGGTGGCAAACGAGCAAACAGTACACCTGATGGTAAGTGTTGCTGCCACTCATGGACCTTTACAAGGCCGTTGCCTACCGCGAAGAAAGTGAAGGGAGTGTGAATGCGTGCATTGAGGCTCGGTGATACCAAAGGCATCACCAAAACCCTCCACACGCAATCACCCTCAGAAAGTCGGGCTTCCGACTCTCTCGCTCACCGAACGAAGCGCAGTAACAAATTGCTACTACTCAGACGTCGATTTTCTGCGAGAGTGTGGTACTGCCCCGGACGGACCGGCCCGCGGCTGTAGACAGATAACTGTCGACAGTGTGGTCCTACCACTCCTAACCTTTTTTGCATAGGTATCATTTGTATACTTTTTAGTTATCTTTTGGATCTCATGGACAGGAGTTGTCAAAACGAGGTTGTGTATTCTTAGTTCGTCAACGCACGGAAAGTAATCATTACTTTCAAAAATTTTCCGTGTATTACCGGAGTAAGAATACAATTCACCAATCCTTCTCTTGCCCGTTGTAAAAGACGACTAGGGATTAAATATGCACCTTGCTCCGGTGGTCGGCCCAACGACGAAGGCGACGTGCATCGCGGGTGGGTTGCGGGTGTGCATGCTTACGCCCCTCTGTCGCCCCGGACGGAGTGGTGCGAGGAGCGCACCTACGGCAACCCACCCCTAAAAAAAAGAAGGGATTAATATGCATATAACATCTATGCAAAAGAAGGAAAAATTGAAATGAAACCCTATACTGACAAGTCTAACCAGCGTGGTATCATCATCATCATCACAGCCCATGCACGTCACTGTTGGGCTCAGGCCTCATCCACCAAGGGAGGGAAATTGATCTACTATACCACGCTGGTCAGACGTGTTGGAATAGCATTTTGTTTCGAGTTTTTCTTCTTTTGCATAGATCATATATGCATATTATGGGTAACGTGGTATAGTAGGTCAAATTGCCGTCGTATTGCCGAAGAGGCTTGAGGCCAACATTAGGACGTACCTATATGATCTAAAATGATGATTTAAACGTTTGTTTATCACGTGTTTAGCAACGCAACATAATAACACGTGAATAACACGATCTAATGTATATTTACAAGTAAACGACATAGAATCTATTAACATCGCATTCAGATCTATACCAATAAATAAAATTGGAGTGTCTGTTTGTAATGTCAAAATAATAGACTTTTTTCATGCTCACACGGTTATGTGCACGACACCTGTACCTAAAATAGCAATTAAAAAATTTTTGTCTGTCTGTCTGTTTGTTCCGGGTAATCTTCAAAACGGCTGGACCGATTTCAAAAATTCTTTCACCAATGGAAAGCTATAATATCAGGGCGTAAACTAGGCTATATTTTATCCTGGTATTCCCACGGGAACGGGAACTACGTGAGTAAAACGACTATAACCTATAACCGAAGCGAAGCGAGGGCGGGTTGCTAGTAAAAAATAAATTTGAATTTGTTTATGATTCATTTACGGATTGGTCGAATGTTTGTTAATAAAATGTTTTCTTTTTTAATCGATTTCAATTAAGGGGATCGTAATTAGAGGCTAGGTGAGCTTATAAAGTTTAAGGGGAAGTTTTTAATTCGACTATATGTTTCTTTTGTATATGTATTACGCGATACCTTTGCTTAAAATCAGTTTAAGCAGTTTTAAAATCAGTTTAACCATTTATCTGTATGCTTGTCTATTTGTTTCGGATAATCTAAAAAACAGCTTTGATTTTATTAATATTTTACTACGAGATAGATATATAAGAAGTATGTTAAGGCATTTTTTCTATAATAAAACTCATATAAATGAATATGAGGCTTTGAATATCTTAGGAAATATTGGAGATTGCGCTTGATACCCTATGTTGCCCTAGTTGAAGCCACGTGTGACTGGACCGGGATAGTTCGTCACCCGCAGAGGGGCTGACCGCGTGAGAGCGACCGACGTGGGAGGGACGTTAGAAAGGGTATCCCGCCGGGCTGGCCAAGGACGACAATGAACACGGTATTGGTGGTCAACCTAATAGCGAAGGTGAGGATATGCGGTGGGTTATAGAGCCGCGCGCCGCCTTTTCGTCATCCCGGACCGAAAGGCCGGCGTAACGGCCCGTTCACGACCTTGCCGCTGTGAGCGGCAGCTAAGCGCGGAGCGGCGCACAGTGAGAAAATCGCGTATGTTTCGTCTCAAAACTCCGTATCTCAGTTGTTTCAAAACTAAATGAGCTGTAATTTTGCACACATATACTTGAATGTTTAAAGTTTAAATGAAACAACTTTTATTTAAAAAAAAATCTGAATTATATAAGAAAATACATGAATTATATAAGAAAAAAATACAAAATATGCTTGTTTAATTTACATAAAATGGTAGAACATAGTAATAACATATTATAAACGTATACTACACTACTACTACATACTATATACATATACTAAAATGGCAGAACAAACTAGAAAAAAAAAATGTAAATAAAACTACTTTTACGGATTATATCCGGTCGTATTAATTATTTATATATGTATTATATATTAATTTATAAATTTTATTCCATTACAACGATTTTCAAATGAAACGGTTTTGAGACGGCTTTGTATGGGGCTTTACCAGCGTGCGACGCTTGGCACGCCGCACCGCTCACTGCTAAGACCAAAGTCGTGACCAGGCCGTAACGGCGACGAGCCCACCCCAAAAAAAAAATGATAAAGCGGCTGAAACCGAAGCATATATTGATGCTGCTGAAAACCATTGCTGCAATGCTTACAGCAATGCCGCTTATACTGAGCAATATCTTTTTTCGAAAGCTCTTGCTACGGTCACTGTATTTTTTAAACTTGGAATGTTTATTTTTAATTTTTGCCGCGTGGTGAGGGAGTAAGAAAGAGATAATGTTAAAAAAAACAAATTTTATAAAAACAATAACTTTTATTACATTTGTAATATACATTTTTCCGTGTGGTGACGGAGTAAGAATACAATTCGCCACTACCTATTTTACTCTTGGATGTCGTAAAAGACGACTAAGATATATAATACGCACATAACATCTGTGTAAAAGAAAGAAAACTCGAAATGAAACCATGTACCAACATGTCTGACCAGAATGGTATAGTAGATCAAATTCCCTTTTACTGTGGAGGGGGCCCAAGCCCAACAATGGGACGTATATGAGCTGAAATGAATGAATGATGATGATGTTTATTAATTTTTAATTTCTTCCGCATGATGAGAGAGTAAGAATGAGATAATATATACATAAAAAAATTACAACAAATTTCATTAAAACAATAACGTTTATTACAATTCACGTTTGTATATATCATTTCATATTACATAAAACAAACCCTTCAATGTATATTTATTATTAGTAATACTATGACATAATGATAAATATAAAACTAATATACATTGCCGTTTTTTAATGTTGTTTTGAATAGATTTTCTATATAAAGCAAGCGATGTACAACAAATTGTCTGTTCTAATTTACTGTCGTTCACCCGCATTGTGAGCAGCCTGGCCTTGAGCGGACGCCGCATAGCGTACAAATACATACGTATATAATAAAACTGTATAGAACGAGACACAAGGTCGTTTAGTAAACTTAGGCCATACTAGGTCTATAAGAAAGTTCGCCACAAATGTAGGCAATATTAAGATCTTTCATCATTTATCATTTCAGCCTATCGCCGTCCACTGCTGGACGTAGCCCTTCCTCATGTTACGCTACAAAGTGCAGTCCTGTGACATCTGCATCCAACGACACCCAGCAACCTTCACCAGGTCGTCGGTCCACCTAGTTGGGCGTCCTACACTGCGTCGTCCGAAACGTGGTCGCCACTCGAGAACCTTTCTTCTCCAGCGGTTGTCGGTTCGTCGAGCGATGTGGCCTGTCCATTGCCACTTCAGCGTGCTAAATCTGCGTGCTATGTCGGTTACAACAGTTCTTCTGCGGATTTCCGTATTTCGGATTCTATATCGCAGAGAAATCCCGAGCATAGCCTGTTCCATAGCACGCTGAGTGACTTTGAGCCTTGTTATGAGGCCTACATTTAGGGACGACTACGTTTCCGTGCCGTAAGTCATCACTGGTAACATACACTGGTCTTAGATCATTATATAAGTAAAATTGAAATTTTGAATAACCCCCAACGCAAAGTAAAATAGTATAAAAAAGTGATTCGTCGCTAAGTTCGCTTGGCAGATATGAAACATCGAAACTAATTTGTACAAGTATATATGCATAAATAACAGATTACGATAGGAACTAATATGGCATAAAGTATTAATAAAAAAAAAAAAAAAAACGCAGAGAATGATGATTTTTATTCAATAAACATTTATATTTATTAAATACAAGAATTAAAAATTCAAACATGTCTCAAATTGTGACAGCCACGCGTAGCTTTACGCCACGTGTAGCTTCACGCCACGCGTAGCTTCACGCCACGCGTAGATTTACGCCACGCGTAGATTTACGCCACGCCAACGATCAGGTTTACCCACGCCTATAGATGTTTTACATCAAATAGTATTACGTTCTCTTCAAATTCAAATTCTTTATTATGCATAAACCCCGCGGGGGCACTTACATATGGTCACTTTTTTACATTTTACCTTACACTACTACCGGATCGGAACGCGACCGCACTGAGAAGATCCGGCAAGAAACTCAGTAGGCTTGTCTTTTTTTTTTTTTTCTTTATATTCATTTACTATTTTTATTAATAAGATAATATACAACAACATGTCTATTAATAGCTCCAGTGTGATGCCTTTCGAACCATCATACAATACAGTTATTAAATATAACGAAAAAGTACCATGGCTGGACCAGATCCCGCAAGCGGCACCAGATCACGAGTTAACCACTAGAGCAGCCATCACTGGCCTCAACCACAATGGAGGGAAGGGAATGACCCGCTCCTCGTAGCTACCGCAAGCAGACCCTTCAGTGAGCATGACCAATACCATGTGCCACAAACATAAAACACAGATTAAATAACAAATTCATTTGGCAAAACACGCTACGCTTTACAATTATAGTAACAACAACAGAATAAACATGTATGTAACACCTTTTGAAATAATGAGAAAATGCCTGAATGAGGAGCTGCTCATAATCAGTCTGTATTATCATCAACAGGAATTATCAATTAATTGTCATTTAATTATTTTATCGACGCGTGAAGCACTTAGTCGAATAATCATACGCCACTATATCATTTTGGAGCTGTTGCTCTTACACTGCTGGTTCGATATTACCCAAACATAGCTAAGAACTACCGCAAGGAAACTGGCTTTCAAATGAAAAAAAAACCGCATCAAAATCGGTCCATCCGTTTGAGAGCTACGATGCCACAGACAGCTCGGCTCGAGCCTTCTCCACAATAAGAGAGAAATTGACCAACAATAACAGGCAGTTGCTATAGGGTTTTATTTTGTGTTTTCCTTCCTTTGCAGGTTATATGCTTATTTAATCCCTTATTTTCCGTGTGGTGACGGAGCAAGAATACAATTCACCACTCCATATCTTGCCCGTGGATGTCGTAAAAACGACTATGGGATATAATATGCACATAACATCTGTACAAGAGAAGGAAAACTCGAAATGAAAACCTATACCGACATGTCTGATCAGTATTGTATAGCAGGTCAAATTCCCCCCCAATGTGGAGGAGGCCTGAGCCCAACAGTAGGACGCGATGTGGGCGTATGAGGCCAGCGATGATGATGATAATAATCCCTTAGTCGTATTTTACGACGATTTTTTTTGCTTTTCACTTCCTCAGATTTATTGAAGACGATTTTTTTAGTAGAGTTTTCTTTGATAAAGACCCATGTGATATTTTTTTATCAATTTCATTAAGAACTGGCTTTTGTTATATGTAGGAAAGGCGAGGGTTTATAATCTTCTGTGATTTGTACAAATCTATGGTTTGCGTGATTTCATTCGTTCAGCGTAAATTATGATAGATGGTATTTATTTATTTTTTTGTCACGATTTCATCCCTAAAGGGGTAAGCAAGGTTATTATATGACGCATATTCTTACCTAATAATTAGCTTACAGCTGTTAAACTGGGCATTGCATCCATTTTTAAGTTTCCTGTCATAAATCTTTGAAAATTTACGAATGGAATAATTATTATTATTACGCCCACTGTGGGGTTCAAGCATTTATAGTAGAAGAGTAATTGACATACTATATCAAATTGGTTAGTTGGGTTGGTATAGGGTTATATTTCAAATTGTCCTTTTCTTGCATCGATATTATATGCATACTATATACCTTAATTTCTGATGTTTACACGAGTATACTCATTTTAAATAAAACTACTCTACGGATTTTATCGCGTTTGTATTTGATTTTTGATTACCCGACGTTTCGAACACTTTGCAGCGTTCGTGGTCACGGGCGGACTAAGATGTCTCACGTCCAACAAGTCATCGTTACTGCAGAACATTTATAATTATCTACCCGATACAGAAATTAGTTATTAAATATTGACCCACATTTTGATACAAATTTATTGCTAGTGGAAGAAGAAAATGATTCTATATGAAATTTTTTTTATATTGTTTATGGTTAGTAATTATTTAACATTAAAATTAATAGTAATTATATTTAAAAAGCTAACAATCTAGTATACTACCACTGCAAAACACTTTGCATACTAACGCTGCAAAGTGTTCGAAACGTCGGGTAATCAAAAATCAAATACAAACGTGATAAAATCCGTAGTTTTATTTAAAATACCTTAGTTGGTTTTGGCGATACCCACGATATCAAAAAAAGGGGTTGGGTGAATTGTATTCTTGTAGTGGTAGGACCACACTGTCGACAGTTATCTGTCTACAGCCGCGGGCCGGTCCGTCCGGGGTAGTACCACGCTCTCGCAGAAATCTGAGTAGTAGCAATTTGTTACTGCGTTTCGTTCGGTGAGCGAGAGAGCCGGAAGCCCAACTTTCTGAGGGTGTTTGCGTGTGGAGGGAGGGGGGAAAGGCACCACCAATGCCTTTGGTATCACCGAGCCTCAATGTACACATTCCCACTCCCTTCACTTTCTTCGCGGTAGGCAGCGGCCTTGTAAAGGTCCATGAGCGGCAGCAACACTTATCATCAGGTGTACTGTTTGCTCGTTTGCCACTGCTTGCAATAAAAAAAAAAAAACTCTGTCATCACACGGAAATATTGTTATCACTTCAGCCTATCGCCGCCGCTTGCATCCATCGACGCCCAGTATCATTCATCAGGTCATCAGTCCATCTGTGGCGTCCTACACTAAGTCGTCCGATACATGGTCGCCACTCGAGAACCTCTCTTCCCCAGCGGTTGTCGGTTCGTCGAGCAATGTGGCCTGCCCTAATCATTGCCATAATCATTGTATTGCTTGGGACTTTACAAATAAATAGCTAACGGACACAAATTACATCCAGATTCAGAACAACAATTTGTGGATCACACAAAGTTTTGTCCTGGATGGAATTCGAACCCCCATCACTGGCAAGGCATCTTAACCAATACGCCATCTGTGCAGTCAAGATTTCTCATATTTTATCACTCATATAAGGGGATAATGACGTAATCGCCACGCTTGGTAGGCGGGTTGTCGATCATCTGGCGAATCATTAGGCAATTTTTACGACTCCCAAGTTGTGCGCCAATTGTATTCTTTTTCCGTCGCCACACGGGGAACACCGTACATTAAATAGTAAACGGGCATATCCTTTTCAAATAACTAGTATTATTAAAAAATACCTTATTTATTAAAATGTTAATATAATGCCGTTCAATATCGATATACCGTATTCTATTTGAAATTTAAAATTTTCGTTGTGCATGGCGCGTGATGTAACACATGAACGCGGGAATTGTCTATGCTCATTTCTTTTTTAAATGTATTGTCTAACGTAATCAATATATTCAGCTTCTCTAAGGTGTTTATGGTTTGATTAATTAATTTATATGTTATATAAAATAATTATATGCGTTTTTCAAATATAATAACGGTTATATAAATATCTATGATTTTTTTTTCTTAATTTAAGTAATTATAATTTACTAGCACCTCGCCCTCGCTCCGCTTCGATTTCAGTCGCCTTACCCGCGTAGTTCTCGTTCCCGTGAGTATACCGGGATAAAATATAGCCTATATTACTCAGGGATAATGTAGCATTCTAATGGGGAAGAATTATCGAAATCCTGCCAGTAGTTTTTGAGTTTATTCAATACAAACATACATGCTCAAAAATACAATTATTTTCTCTTTGTAATTTTGTCTATCTATAGCCGCGGGCCAGTTCGCCCGTACTAAATTCTGGAGGAAAATCGACGTCAGAGTAGTAGTCATTGGTTTCTACACTTCGTTTGGTGAACGAGAGAGTTGGAAGGCCAACTTCTTGAGGGTGTTTGCGTATGATGATGCCTTTAGTATCATCGAACCTTATTGCACGCATTCACTCTAATGTTGAAGGCTTTAGGGGTAAAGGGAGACCGAGGAAAAGATGGATGGACTGCGTGAGGCATGACATGGATTGTCTGGGAGTGGTTGCAGAGATGACGTCTGATAGGACAGTATGGAAGAAGATGACATATTGCGTCAACCCCAAATAATTGGGATAAGAGCAAGATGATGATGATGATGTTACGATAATTTTCATGTTACCATCATCATAGTTTTAGAAATGTTTTCCTCCTTTTTTTTAGACTTTCCCTTCACTTTCTTCACGGTAGGTAGCCATCTAGCAAAGGTCTACGAGAAGTAGTGTCACTTACCATCAGGTATGCTGTCTGCTCATTTGCCACAACAGCAATAAAAAAATACCTCTTAAAATAAACACGCATAAAGGCCAAAGACAATTTAGAATTGATAATTATAAATACAAATTATCTTCAACGTCATCTTTTCGTCGTCCTGGACTTTCAAGGAGGTTAGACTGACTATAGCCACCAAGAAAGAGATAAATAGCAAGAGGGTGGCCTTCAATTTTAGGATACACAAAATATTGTACGAGTCTCAACGCGAGTTGTGTGAGATAATAATGTTTATAAAATTATTCCGTGTGGTGACGGATTAAGAATAAAATTCACCACTCCCTATTTTGCCCGTGGATGTCGTAAATGACGACTAAGGGATATACTATACATATAACATCTATGCAAGAGAAGGAAAAGAACCCTATGCCAACCTATCTAACCAGCATGGTTGATTTCCCTCCTATTATGGAGGAGGTTAGCACTCAGTAGAGGGACGTATAAGCCGTAAAGATGATGATGATAAAATATCCACGGCACAAAAATGTATGCCTCAAAAAAGATTTTTTTAAGATAACATTCTGTATTAAGAAAATAATCCCTATATTGCGGGAGACTTTACAAAAATAGAATTAACGGACATAAAATTAGTAAATTTATCATTTAAAATCACTTTTTCTTTTCTTCCCTGTGGTGACGGAGTAAGAACATAATTCACCATCCACTCTCTTGCCCGTGGATGTCGTAAAAGACAACTATATAACATCTATGCAAAAAAAGGAAAACTTAAAATAAAAGTCTATACCAACACGTCTGACCGGCGTGGTATACTAGGTCAATTTTCTTCACATTGTAGAAGAGGCTTGAAACAGCTGTTGGAGGTAAATGAGTCGAAACGAAAGAATGAATATTCACTTTTGTAATACACGTTCAATTGAAGTATAATATTTCATTGAAAGAGGGCAATTTGTAAATGAAAAGCACCTGATTTATCCTTAATCTATTTTTATTAATATTTTGTAGTAGAAGCAATGTGGTTGCCAAGCGACATGGCCGCTTCACTTCCCAATATCCTAATAAAACGCTGGCACGTTAAGGAAAATCAATAGACACGTCCTTTTACGTGATAATTTAGCTTGAATGATGTGCATAGACAATGAGTTTTTTTTTATTTCATCTATAAATTCCATTGTTTTATGATTGATATGAAAAATAAAAAATAATTTGACAGAATATTATTATCTTTACTTTTATTTAACTTATAAACTACCTAATACTGTGCAACCTTGTTATAACTTTTAGAAATTCGTTATAACAAGTAATTCGTTACATTAAGTTTTAGTGTCCGACTAAAACTACTTTTTACGGCAGAAATCGAAACCGAAACCGAGTTTCGGCTTCAGTCTCAGTTTCGGCCGAAACCGAAACTTCTGTGTAAATTATACCTAAGGTCAATATTTTAGTGTGAGGAAAAATAAATAATCTATCATAATCAGTCAGTTTTTACTCTTTACTAATATAAATATAAAATGAAACTTCAAAACTTAACCATAAGAACAAAATAATTTCGATTTATAATAAACCTAGGTGATAAGACAACTTTGTATTTACCTTGTTTCTAAAAAATTGTAAAGCCAAAAAATGTTCGCAATAATTTATGAACTACATCTCATAAATAGTGAAATAAAATATACCTGTTTTGAAGTGATTACCTTAAACTGCGAAATTTGCGACGCACAGACACAAACGAAAGAACTTAAATTGTGAGATTACTATGAACATGGTAAGACACTTCGTCTCTTGCACCTCGTGCACCGTGTTTATCCTAGCGCAGCGCGAAAACGGTCAAATTTAATTTCGGTTTCGGCCGTAATTTCGGCTCGATTATCAGCCGAAACTGACACTAAGCCGAAACCCGTCTTTTCGCCGAAACCACAATTTCGGTCGGCCACTATTAAGTTCCGTTAAATAAAGATTAGGCAGGTCTTAGATTTGTTATAACAAGATAAAACGTGACCTAAACTTTACGTACCCAGTTATTCCAACTACGTTATGCTTATGTTGCTTGTTCCTATTATGTATTTATCGTATCTGAACCTGGCGAGAGTTGAATTGATACAGTTATTGTGTATCATTGATTTGCAGAATGCATTATGTAAATATAGGTGACAGAAATCGTTAAATAGGGATAAATTATACCCTCCATTTCAATTTTGCATTGATTGAAAATTAGCTATATAAAGGTTTCTGACAAAAGTATTTGTAATTCAAAGGTATATTTTACACTAACTTTTACTCAGAGTTCCAGGAAATTTCAAAAACTTCTTTAAATCGAGGCATTGTTATATATTGAGGTTTGTATAATATTAAGATTACGCTGTATTTTTTAATTTATACCAATAAATACAATTGGAGTGTATGTTTGTAATGTCAAAATAATAGGCTTTTTTCATGCTCACACGGTTATTTGCACGACACCTATGCCTAAAATAGCAATTAAAAATTTTTTGTCTGTCTGTCTGTCTGTCTGTTTGTTCCGGGTAATCTTCAAAATGGCTGGACCGATTTCAAAAATTCTTTCACCAATGGAAAGCTATAATATCAGGGCGTAAACTAGGCTATATTTAATCCCGGTATTCCCACGGGAACGGGAACTACGCGGGTAAAACGACTATAACCGATAACCGAAGCGAAGCGAGGGCGGGTTGCTAGTATAATATGTAAAAGAAAATTCATCATCATCATGGCAGCCCACACACGTCCCACTGTTGGGGTCGGGTCTCCTCCACATGGGAGGGAATTTGACCTACTATACCATGCTGGTCAGATATGTTGGTATAGGGTTTCATTTTAAGCTTTCCTTCTCTTGCACAGATGTTATGTGCATACTATATCCCTTAGTCGTCTTTTACGACAACCATCGGCAAGGTAGGGAGTGGTGAATTGTATTCTTACGCCGTCACCACATGAAAATTAAAATATAAATAAAGTGTGTTGATCCACCGGCAGTGAATATAAGGACCAAGGAACCGGCGGTTAGGGCTACAGAGAGGAACTTTCTCACGATACGTGCCGTGTCTAGTAACACTGGCTTCTGCATCAGACCCGCAATCCAATTACCAAATGCGAGCCTCTTTAGGTGTTGATCGAGGCTCTTGGATTATTATTATCATATTTATTAAATTTATCATCGTCTTCCTTACCCGTGGATATTGTCAAAAGCGACTAATGGATGTAATAGGCAGAGAAAGTCTATGCAAGAGAAAGTCTATGCAAGAGAAAGGAAAACTACTATATTGACATCTGACCAGCGTCGTATACTAAGTCAATTTCTCTTCTACAGTAGAAGAGTTACCAACTCACCTTTATAGTGGTAGGACTACACTGTCGACAGTTATCTGTCTACAGCCGCGGGCCGGTCCGTCCGGGGTAGTACCACACTGAGCAGAAAATCGACGTCTGAGTAGTAGCAATTTGTTACTGCGCTTCGTTCGGTGAGCGAGAGAGCCGGAAGCCCAACTTTCTGAGGGTGTTTGTGTGTGGAGGGTTTTGGTGGTGCCCTTGGTATCACCGAGCCTCAATGCACGCATTCACAATCCCTTCACTTTCTTCGCGTTAGGCAGCGGCCTTGTAAATGTCCATGAGTGGCAGCAATACTTACCATCAGGTGTACTGTTTGCTCGTTTGCCACCGTTAGCAATAAAAAAAAAAAATAAAAAAAAATACTCAATAGCGAGAGTTCTATGGGCCGAGATAATGAAACTATCTCCAAATTACTTCAAATGCTGTAAAAAAATTACTTAGCATTGTCGTAAAATTAGTTTTAATTCTGTGTAGCAAATTCTAGCGGTAACATTCGCGTGATTAGTATTGCCATTCAGCGTGGCAATGCCGCCATCTTTCTGGGCATATTAGTGGTTGAAAGTGTCTCGTCTCATACAATTCCCACTGTTGAGTTTCTCTCTTCCACAATAGGATGGAAATTGACCTTCTATACAATGCAGTGCAGAGTTTTTATTCTCTTGATAAAACATCTATCTGCATATTATCTGTTAGTCTTTTACTACACCCACAGACTAGATAGGCTGTGGTTAATTATATTTTTAATCTGTAATAACTTGGGAAATTATTAAGATCAATTTTTAATTATCTATACCAATATTATAAAGAGGAAAGATTTGTTTGTATTGAATAGGCTCCGAAACTACTGGACCGATTTCAAAAATTCTTTCACTAATGGAAAGCTATAATATCAGGGAGTAATATAGGCTATATTTTATACCGGTATTCCCACAACAACGAAGCGAGGGCAGGTTGTTAGTTTGGTATATAAAAAAGAAATGGTAGTTGACTATTATTTCTTCAATATGTCATAATACGGTATTTTATATAAACTTATTATCATCCTGCTCTCAATTACTTGTAGTAGACGATATATCTCCTCTCCCTCTATACAATTATAGCAGACTTAATCTCTGTAGTCACCCCTCTGTTTATCCGTATCATGTTTTATTTTCATCCAACTTTCCTTTGGTCTAATAAAAAATATTATAAAATCTATACTATATGTATATATTTTGAATTCGTCGAAAAAAAAATCGTTGTGTACGTTTGTATTACATGTTTTGGCTGTCATCATCCTACGTTACATAATGAAGCGTAGTAGCGTTAGCAAACGTGGAGCTTAAAAAACAAGTTGTTGTTAATTTTCTTTTTAATATAAAAGAAGTCTAATTTATGGGAGGAATGGAGTACAGCCTTATAACTTGTCATATTGTACCTTATATCACCATTTGGGAGGAGCTTATAAAGCAATTGTATGAGAAATAAAAATTGTCGGCCTTTATATTTTTTAAACCCTAACGAATTACTAGTTTAAAATGCTAATGAATCACCAGCTTGAAGTGGACTTGAACAGCAGCGCTTTCTATAACAGGAACTTTGCTAATTCACCAGCCAAATGTGGCCATAGTGCATTATTCCTTCTTTATATAGAAGCCTATAGTCCAATTTTGGAAGTCTCAAGGCTGATAAATGATTAAGTCCTTTAGTAGCAGAACTTATTGAAACTGAAGTGTGAATTTGTATGCCAGAGTATTTTCAATAAAAGCACGGCTTCTGAAACTCTTCCTATTTCTTAATAGGAAGAGTTTCAAAGCCGCGCTGATAGCCTCTTGGCTATATCATGGATTCTGAAATTATTTCTTTTTAATTGACTGTTGATCATATAAAATATCTAAAAGGAAACGGGTAATCTTTCTGGAAGCGAAAGACAACTCGAAAAACATCCATGATAATGTCATTGTGAAAGCGGCTGCTTACCAATCTATCATCCATCCGTCCTATCGAGGCTCACTGGATATATGCTCACCAAAGGCGATTATACCATAACCGCCTCGCTTGTCAATGGAGTTGGTGATAGTAGTGGATATTATACATATGTCCAAAACATTTCTGTTTTTACGTCTTCCATTGGAATGTAAGGGGTGATGACATTATATTCTTAACCCACTGGGGAATAGAATCTAATAGATGAGAGTAGTTGCAAAGAAGAGGAAGAAATATAAGGAACTTGTGGTTTTAATACACATATACCTATTCCTCTCAGGATATAAGCGTAATATACCATAAACTAAATGTGGGAAACATTAACGAAATGTTTTTAGTTAAGACACGACGTCTTTTGATAATTCTAAGTGCTTTGACTTCTATTACGCAGCCAACCAACTGTGTCCCCCTTTTAAATAGACCACGTTTCAAGGCCACTAGGCAACATCCCACATATTTTTGCTGTCTCTACATACCAACATAAATTCGATTATATGCTTTTTCGTCATTCTGAAACGATCGAAGCGTGTAGAAAGAGACGGAGGTTTACTGCCTGAAAAGGATGGGAGATGCGGCTATACCGCGCAGGCGTAGGCACGTGCCTACGAATGAGGGACGGCTGCACACGGAGCGGATATGCTCGAATATATCTTGGGCTTTTATTACGGATTGTATGTTTGTGTTGTTCTTGTTATCTCATAAATGATGATATATGTTACATTGATATAAAAAATGTAGTGGCCTTGTTATTGAAAGACTTTTATAATTAATTTACGACTTAGGCCGACTAGTGTCGCTAATACGAGCTAAGTTTATTTTTTCTTTTCTTAATTTTCTTGTCTTCTCAAATCATATACGTTCCAATTTTAACATATGCCTCGTCCCCTGTGAAGAAAGGAAAAATTACACAAACTGAGTATACATATTGGTCAGAGTGATTGAGAAAGGGTCATTCTTCACGGTTTGTCTTCGTTTCCAGTAATACTGTATGCTTATGTCTATTTACCCAAGTACAAGTACATTTGATTCTACGAAATATTTATTTTCTTTAGTACAGTTACATGTATAATTTAGTGCCAGTTATTTTAATTTAGTGCCTTTTTAAGTATATAGTCATTTTGAAAATAGTGAAGTATTTCAAGTAATCCATTCATCCATTAGCCTGTAGACGTGTTGAACATAAGCCTCTCCATGAGAATGGCACTCGGGATAGTCCTGTGCCACATTTTAAGTAATAGCTGTGGCTTATTTACAATATAAAATAGGACAACTAATTAAAATTGTTTCTACATTTTATTAGTTTAATGTAGTTCAACAAAACAAAAGAAGAGATATCTTAAGACAAATCCCGCGATATGAACACGGAAGCTCGATGTGTAGCGGACCTACGCGGCTCCGGCGTAGCTACGTCCGTAGGCCTCGCAGTGACTACGAGCTACACCGCGCCTACGTTGTCCCGAATTAGGACAGAGAACCGTGTCAATAGACTAGGACAAAAACAAACAATGTAATCCCCTATCGTGCCTCGAGAAACCATCACTGCCGTATATCTAATAAGCAAACCATATTTACAATAACCACTTTTCGGTGGTACGTTCACCTTTGACCTACTTTCGATGCATCTGCGCGGTGCAACCGTTCAGGCCCGCAGTGGGCCTTAGAACAGGCCCAAACAAACTGGATCTCCATCAGTAGTGTGTTCAAAAACTGTTCTAGTGATACCTGTGTTCAGTAGTTTTTAATAATAGTGTATCTTCTGCTAATACCCCGACTGACAACTAGACTGATATTAATTGTTCTACAAAAGTGCGTGTTATATCGATGTGTTAAGATTTGATTTAAAATGGCGGGCAATAGAGACACTTTGGAAAGTCAATTGACTCACGTTATCCAACATCATATATCACAGAACGATAGTGACGCGCAAGTAAGCGTTCACCAAATACAAAGTCCATCCGGTGGTGGAAGCAAACGCCATCAAATAATAATTGATATAAAACAGGATATTGATATAGATGAGTTATCAACCAGATCTTTGGCTGAAAGTGTTATGGAGACGCTTGGAGCACGTTCCGCGGCTGTATATATTAATAATTCACAGTTAGCTGCTGAAAATACTGGTGATTTGGAATCACTTACGACTGTGAATGTGATTGTGGCGAATGATTTGAGTCAAGCGACACCTAGCCCGCAGGTTGTTGAAGAGCCAGATCCTCAAGTTGTACAGGAACCGGCTGAAAGTTCAGGTATACTGCCTGGTAATCGTATAGCTGTTGATAGGATAGTGGAAATGGCGCAGGCTGCAACATCAGGAGAGTCTACATCAACGACAAATACTGTAACAACAGCTACGACTACCGCATCAGGTAATGTCTGCGACATTTTTTCTATACTGCTGTTATTATGCGGCAAATTGATAAGACTAGCTTTTATCCACGACTAAGTCCGCATAGAAATCATGACGTCTTCGTTAAATATTATTTTCTTCATTCGCATTTTCTGGATAACGGAGTAAGAATACAATTCACCCCCCCCCCCCTCTTTTACCTGCGAGTGTCGTAAAAGATGAGGATTAAATAGACATAAAACATCTATGCAAGAGAAGGAAAATTTGGAATGAAACCTACCTGACCAGCCTGGTATTGTAGGTCAGTTTGTCTCCCAATATGGAGTAGGCTCGAGCTCAGTCATGGGACCAATATGAGCTGTGATGATGTGGACTACCGTGAAAAATCATCATCATTTCAGCTCATATACGTCCCACTATTGGACTCGAACCTCCTCCACAATAAGATGGCAATTGACCTTACTAAACCATGCTGGTCAGACAGGTTGGTATAGGGTTTTATTTCGAGTTTACCATCTCTTGCATAGATGTTATATGCATATTATATCCCTTAGTCGTCTTTTACGATCGCGATTAATATCAAAGTATAATTCACCGCCTTACGTCTTAGAAAGGAATATATCTCCTGAGGGTTTGATTTTAAAATATCCTATTTTAGTGAATACCTAAATCACATTTACCTAATCACCGTGTGTTGATGGTGTAAGAATACAATTCACCACTCCCTATCTTGCACGTGGATGTCGTAAAAGACAACTATGGAATATAAAATGCACATAACATCTGTGCAAGAAAAGGAAAGCTCGAAATGAAACCCTGTACCAACATCTCTGACCAGCATGGTATAGTAGGTCAAATTTCCTCCCATTGTGGAGGAAGTCCGAGCCCAACAGTGGGACGTATGTGGGCTGCGATGGTGATGATGATGATGATGAAATCACACAAATAAGGCATTATTTGCAAGATATTTCTATAGTATAAAATAAACATATTGTTTCTCAGTAACTAAATAAAATAGTCTTTTAGTCTCAGCTCGTACAGGTCCCACTGCTGGGCTTTAGCCACAAAAGGAAAGAAAGACCTACTATGACATTCTGGTTTGGTCTGGACATATTGGTATAGAGTTTTATTTCAAGTTTTTTTACTCTTGCACAGATGTTATCTTTATATTAATAAGTGAAGTAAAAACTTTGTTCCCCTTTTTACGAAAATTAAGCAGATGGAAATGTTTAAAATTTGGCATAGTTGAATAATATATTAAGGAGAAGTGAACAAAAGTAAACTTTGATATAATAATATATTAGAAATACATTAAATTAATAAAAAAGTTATGCACACTACTAAACAAACGTTACACCTATACACTCTTTTGTTGACGGTTAAAATCTCTGGTCGAATTGAATGTCAAACAATCATAATTATGATGACAATTTCTAATAGATATTTGTACTTATATTTTAGTTATTAGTGAAAAACAACCTGCTCAATTAGGTATATGCAATTAAAAAGAAAGTTGTATTGCAGAAAAATAAATTTAAATGAATTATGGTCGAATTTGGACCACTCGGCGATCACTAATATATATAATTAGTCGTCTTTTAGGATATCCACGGACAAAATAGGGAGTGATGAATTACATTCTTACTCCGTCACCATACGGAACGGAAAACAGTATTACTGCAGAATTATAATCTTCTTCTTTCTAATAAGATAAGGAAAACTCGAAATGAAACCCTATACCAACATGCCTGATCAGCATGGTATATCATCATCATCATCATCATTTCAGCCTATCGCCGTCCACTGCTGGACGTAGGCCTCTTTCGTGTTACGACACAAAGTGCGGTCCTGTGCCGCCTGCCTCCAACGACGCCCAGCAATCTTCACCATGTCGTCGGTCCACCTAGTTGGGATTGCGTCCTACACTGCGTCGTCCGATACGTGGTCGCCACTCGAGAACCTTTCTTCCCCAGCGGTTGTCGGTTCGTCGAGCGTTGTAGCCTATCCATTGCCACTTCAGCGTACTAATTCTTCGTGCTATGTCGTTTACACCCGTTTTTCTGCGGATTTCCGTATTCCGGATTCTATCTCGCAGAGAAATCCCGAGCATAGCCCGCTCCATAGCACGCTGAGCGACTTTGAGCCTTGTTACATTATATGCATATTATATCCTTTTCATCATAATCACCATTATTTCAGCTCCTATATGTCTCACTGTTGAGGTGGAGCCTTCTCCACAATAGGAGGGAAATTGATCTATTATGTCCGAGCCCAACAATGGGATGTATATGAGTTGTAATGAATAAATGAATTATATCTATATATTAATATTCCGTGTGGTGACGGAGTAAGAATACAATTCACCACCCCCTATCTTACCCGTGGGTGATCGTACGAGACGACTAAGGGATATAAAAGGCATATATCATCTATGCGAGAGAAGGAAAACTCGAAATAAAACCCTATACCAACACGTCTGACCAGCGTGGTATAGTAGGTCAAGTACCCTTCCATTATGGAGCAGGCCCGAGCCCAACAGTGGGACATATATGGGCTGAGATGATGATGATGATGATGATACGTGAAGGAAATACTTTGTACCCCTTTTTACGAAAATCCCGGCGATGGACCAGTATGAAATTTGTGACAGTTTAAGAATATATTGAGGAGAAGTGCATAAAACTAAAATTTGATATAATAATGGATTAGAAATACATTAAATTCATTAAAAAAGGTATTACGCACACTACGATGCAATCGACACACACACAAACACGCTTATACACTTTTGTCTATGGTTAAAATCTCTGGCCAACTGAATGTCATACAGATCATAATTATGATGACAATGTCTAATAGACATTTGTACTTATACACTCATTTGCAAAAAAAACGGGCACCTAAGCAATGAACCATTTCAAATGTTAATATTTCTTTGTTTGATAATTATAGGTAGTTTTATCCACACAATTTGCTAAATTAATAAGAAAATAATCGTTTTCATCAGTATTTCATAAAATTTAGATACAATTTATGGGAAATAATGCTAAACCTCGCTAGTAGTGAATATTCGCTAGTAGTGCATATGCTCATGAAGTAAAAATAAAAAAGTTTTTTTGTTTGTTTTTCTTTAATAAAGTAAAAGCAGATAAATGTTTAGTATCGAGTGTGACCCCCTCTAGCTAAAATCACAGCTTGAATTCGTCTGGGCATGCTAGCGAGTATATCCCGGATACTTGCTTGCGGAATACGTTCCCACTCCGCAGTAATCACATTCTTCAGCTCTCTGATGGTCTGCGGAGCCGGGTGTACTGATCTCACACGCCGTTTCAGAACGTCCCAGACATGCTCTATGGGATTGAGGTCGGGACTTCGAGCTGGCCAATCCAAACGACGAATGCCGACCTCTTGCACATACGCATTAACATCGCGGGATCGGTGGGCGCGAGCGTTGTCGTCCATAAAAATCGAGTCTTCACCTAGAGCGGCCAATGCGGGTTGTGCATGAGAAATTAGAACTTCCGTTATGTATCGATGCCCAGTCAGTGAGCCGTTTTCAATGAAGACTAACTCTGTACGATCCATTGAATTTATTCCTGCCCAAAACATAACAGAGCCCCCACCATAAGGTGTGATTTCTTCGAAACATGCCTCTGCAAAGCGTTCTCCTTGTCTTCTTAGCACTCGCCGACGTCGATCTTCACCGAACAGAGATATCCTGGCTTCATCAGAGAACAAAACCCTATTCCAATCGTCTTGAGTCCATGATTCACAATTTCTAGCGAACCTAAGCCTGTGAACTCTGTGCTCACGGAGTAATTTGGGGCCGCGGGCCGGGCGGTGACTGCGTATATTGGCAGCGAGAAGCCTCCTCCTGACCGTCCATAGACTAATATGCACATTTCTTACTTCTTGGAGGTTGTTCTTAAGATCCACATACGAAGATTTGCGATTTCTCAATGCGCGACTCACAAGAAAACGATCATCCCGTGGTTGGGTACATGGTTTTCTTCCAGAACCAGGCCTTCTCTCGACGGAACCAGTCTCCTGATATCGCTGCTAGGTCCTTTGGACTGTCGAGCGACTAACATTTCGCCTCCTAGCCACGAAACATTGGCTGCAACCCTCTTCAAGCAGCGCGATAATTTTGGTAGCTTTTACCACTTTATCTACCATTTTTGATACAGCCAAACAGCATTAAATAAAGCTTTGACAGTCAAGGATATGAAATTAATCGATAAAAATTGAATAAAAGTTATGAAAGTCGATGTTAACTTCTGGAACTTCGCGCCAAAAATGTAGGATAAAAAGGGGTTTTCTGTAAAAATGAACATCAAATGAAAAATTGAATTTAGAACGTACTTTTTTAAATACCACAGCATTTTTAAAACCGGCCAGTAACGTGTACAAACGATTGAAACCTTTTTGGTATTGTATCTTTTTAAATATGAATGAAAATCAAAACCGCCCGTTTTTTTTGCAAATGAGTTTATATTAGTTATTAGTGAAATACAGCTTGCTCAATATACAATTATACATAAATAAAATTAAAAGAAAATTGTGTAGAAGAAAAATTAATTTAAATCAATTATGGCCGAATTTCGACCACACGGCGACTACTAATTTAAATAATTTGGCTAATATTTTAAATATATTAATTTGCTAAATATTGAAGTTTTTCGTCTTGTGACGGAGTAAGAATACAATTCGCCACCCCTTTCGTGCCCATGGATGTCGTAAAAGACGACTAAGGGATTAAATATGCATATAACATCTATTCAAAAGAGGGGAAACTGGAAAAAAACCCTATACTAACACGTCTGCCCAGCGTGGTGTAGTAGCTTAATTTCCCTCTCACAGTGGAGGAGGCTTGAGCCCAACAGTGGGACGTATATGAGCTGAAATGATGATGATGAAATATTGAAGCATATTTGAACCTCCTCTTTCTCTATGACTCATAATGTTCTTTGTTTTCTATAACTCATAATATGTAGTTTGAAAGTAACGGCTCAGGGGTAGATTTGTCTAACTCGAATAACCTTGATGGATTACAGGAAAGGGGCGTAGTCACCAAGGTTTTATATAGTAACTATGTACTTTACAGATGGAAAGAAACCGTAAATGGTCTTCACCATAAATAATATATATGAAGGAACATGGAAACCGTTAAAATTGAATCCTTATCCTTAATAAACTTACTATATTCTAAACGCGAAGGTTTGTAAGAATTTGAGTATGTTTGTTGCTCTTTCACGCAAAAACTACTAAATAGATTTTGATAAAATTTCACAATAATACTGCTTACATATCAGAATAATACATAGGCTATAATTTATATCGATATTCCCACGAGAAGGGGAACTATGCGGGTAAAACCACAGGGCACTGCTAGTATTATAAACGCGAAAGTTTGTTACGTGTTCACGCTTAAACTACGGAAGCAATTTTAAAAATTATTTCACCAATGGAAAGATATAATATCAGGGAGTAACATAGGCTATATTTTATCCCGGTATTCCTACGTGAACGAGAACTACGCGGGTAAAACGACTGAAACCGAAGTGCAGCGAGGATGGGTTGCTGGTATATAAATAGTGCAGTCTATTAATTGCACACTTATGCTGAGTTTCAATGGTTCTATTCGCAGTTTTTTTGATGTGATAATCTCTTATAAATCAATGAACGCCGGCTGCACGCACAAAAAATCGGCTAAGTGTGAGTCGGAGTCGCGCACGTAGGGTTCCGTACATCTATAAAAAACTCGTTTATTGTATGGGAGCACCCCTTAAATATTTATTTTATTTTGTTTTTAGTATTTGTTGTTATAGCAGCAACAGAAATACATAATTTGTAAAAAAATCAACTGTATAGTTATCGCGGTTCTTAAGATACAGCCTGGTGACAGACAGACGGACGGACAGACAGCGAGGTCTTAGTAATAGGGTCCCGTTTTTACCCTTTGGGTACGGTACCCTAAAAAGCATCACTTATTGTCACGTTCCGCCTGAGCCGAGCGTGTAAGCGATACCGCGACAAAGCAATAGAGACACGTACGGGCTTTTTTTTTTTTTTACTTTCACTTTCGGCCTAAACGTTCGGCTTGTGACGCATCTACCTCTAATTGAAGTTAAAAATATTCGAATTAACGAGTGCAAATAAATGACCACTGAAGTCGAGGAACTCTACACCGGTGGTCGGCCCAATGACGAAGGCGACGTGCTATATGTGTGGGTAACGGGTGTGCGTGCTTACGCCCCTCTGTTGCCCCGAACGGGCGAGGAGTACGCCAACAGTAACCCAACCTCCAAAAAAAAAATGCATTTAAATGTTGATTATCAAAAAAATAAATTAACTCCTTTGTATTATCACCTCGGCTCATATACGTCCTATTGCTGGGTTCAAGCCTCCTCCACAATAGAAGGGAAATTAATCTTACTATACCATGCTGATAAAACAGGTTGTTATAGGGTTTTATTTCTAGTTTTCCTTCTCTCGTACAGATGTTATATACATATATATGATTTTATATATATACTAGCTGACCAAACAGGCGTTGTTCTGTTCAAATAAAATAAAAGGAATTCTCCTTGAAATCGATCGCAACGCCACCTACCGGTTCCAATTGTGAATTCCAAACCATTCTCGAATCCCCTTGAACACACACAAAAAAAATCGTTAACATCGGTCCAGCCGTTTAAGAGGAGTTCATTGACATAACACACGTACACAAGAAATTTATATTTAAAGATATAATATGCTTATAACATCTATGCGTAAGAGGAAAACTCAAAATGAAACCTTATACCAATACGTCTGACTAGCGTGATATAGTAGGTCAATTTCCCTCCCACTATGGAGGAGGCTGGAGCCCAGCAGTGGGACATATATAAGTTAAAGATGATCTATGTTTGTAAAGTCCCCTTATATACAAAGGTTTATTACTTAATGCGATGTGTTGTTGAACAACCGTCTAACTATCTATCTCAGCCTTTATAAGTCCCACTGTTGGGCTTAGGTCTCCTCCACAATAGGAGGGAAACTGACTTAAGTATACCATGCTGGTCAAACAGGTTATGATTTTTTTTTTTAATGATTGAGCCATGGTAAGCGCACGCGTGGTTCAATCCGTCCGGGGCGATGAAAGAACGGCGCGCGGGCCCATAGCCCACCCGTACCCATGTCACCTCGTTGTTGGGCCGACCACCGGAGCAGAGGTGACTTGTCATCAGTGGTCGGCCCAACGGAATACCCTTTCGGGTAACCTCACCTCTCGACGTACTGGGACGTCGGTCGCCGTCGCATGGTCAGCCTCTCTGCGGGTGACGGACAATTCCCCGGTCCGATCACCAGCGCCCTCGGCTAGGGCGGCATTAGGCGCAGGTACTCGCGCCTGCGCCGCCCGAGTCGCCGGCGGCGGAACGTGCCGCCGAATAGGAGCTCTACTCGCACACGATCCGCCGCCTTCCGTGAGATTACGGCCTCACAGAAGGTGGTGACCGCGTCCCAATTCCTGACGCTGTCGAGCATCTCCCTAGCGATGGTCGGCAGCGTCAGGTTGGCACCGATAATCTCGACGAGTTCACGGCGCTCCCCCCTCCCACGCAGCACACACCTCGAGCGTGTGCTGCGCCGTGTCCACGTCGCAATTGCAGTGGTGGCAGGACGGTGTGCTCTCCCTCCTGACAATCTTGTGCAGGTACTTCCCGAAGCAACCATGCCCCGTCAGCACCTGCACCAGTCGGAAGAAAAGCACCCCGTGCGTCCGCTCCAACCACTCCATCAGCACCGGCCGGAGGGCCTCGACGGTCCTGACACCGTACCGAGGACTCTCCAGCCAGACTGCCCAATGGGTAATGACTTACACTGATGCTACCTGCTTATATCCCTTAGTCATCTTTTGCGATACCCACATTGAACTAGTAACACCTACTACAACTTACTTACTTGGGAATTGCCATGCTAAAAATAACAACTAGTTATTTTTAGCATGGCAATTCCCAAGCAATAATTATTGAAGTTTGTTATTCTATTTATAGAAATGAGGATGCGCGGGGAGGAAGTGGATCATTCTATAAATAAATTTTGCTATGGTAACATTTTTCGTGTGACAGTAAAAAAAAATTAAGAAAGGTATCTGTTATGTTATATATTAAATATTAAATATTCGACGTACTTTTTTAGTTCATATACAGATTGTATCAGGTTATGGGGCAAAATCGAGTATGTTGTAGTTTACAGGTCATAGATCGTAATTAAAATCTATATTACATTAAAAACAATATAACATAAAAGTTATAGTGATTATAAAAATGTGCCTAAGAGTCTATGCCTTAAATGTTACGTATTATTTAGGCATACAGGACAGACAGGATACATGTAGGCATGTAAAGCTTCGACAGTATGAATAGGTATTAATTGAGCAAACTCTTCAATGGTAACGTAGGTACAAAGACGGCTCGTAAATAAGTCTGTCTTGCTTATGGGAACGTAATCATTGATTTATTAAATTTTTAATGAACATTTAACAAAGTACGAATATGTTGCAGATTAAGTATCTTTTTTATTTTTTTTTTTGGGACTAATTCCACCACACATTCCCACCATTGTAACTCCTATAAGCCAGGATCCACAATGGTCTCCATAAATGACACCGAGCAAATTTAATTAGAAAAGATTAAAGAGGAGGAGTTGGAAAGAGAGATTCCACACCAGATTAAGTATCATTGACTTTATACATTTCAATCAGATTTACATGAAAAAGCGATGACAAAATTTAAGACTTTTCACGTATCTAACTCATTAACGAATCGATATTTATATTTCAAATTTTTTTCATGGGTTCCTACCACCATTACCTAGCTCGCGTTTGACCAGTTGTCCCATAATCTGTATATACATATTCTTTATACGTAACAAAACTGAAGTTTATTAGTAATCAATCTATCAAACTGTTTAATCCTTAAGTATTCCTTGGTTGGCATAGGGTTTTATTTCGAGTTTTCCTTCTCTTGCATAGATATTATATGCGTATGATATCCCTTAGTCGTCTTTTTCAACACACACGGGCAAGAAAGGGACTGGTGAATTGTATTCTTACTCCGTCATCACACGGCGATCGTCGACGTATATTCATGAATAAACGTTTAACCAAAAATTACGAGAACTACGGAGGAAGGGGTGGTGACAAATTATATAATAAAGCCATCTCCGCACCGGAAATGAATACAAATGACGTAGTTATAAATCGTATCGACCGTAACGGAAATAGGACGCAACCAAACCTAGACCGGCTGACCCAGAAATGGCTACGGGTAGGTAAATAAACTCGCGAGACGAACGTTTGACATATGACATCTTAGATAAGGCATATTTCTAAGAGATACAATAATAATGATAATAATTGAAGTGACGACTTGTTTAGCCGCTTTGGGCACTTTTACGTAGGAGAAAATCTTATGGTTTCGCGTCACCGGCATGTTCATGACTACGCAATGTGCTGTGCGCCTTAGACACTTTTTGTATGGAAGAAATCTCGTACGTTCTAGGGATGTGACTTGGAGGGAAAATAATCGATTTATTAAATAATCGATTTCTTTGTTCTTTAAAAAATCGATTATAAAATAATCGATTAAATAAAAATAAATAATCGATTATAAAATAATCGATTTTCTCCCAACAGGATTATGATGAACTTTTTTTTAGGAAATGTGAGCTATATTTTCTAACTAGCAACCCGCCCTCGCTTCGCTTCGGTTTCTGTCGCTTTATTCCTGTAGTTCCCGTTCCAGTGGGAATACCGGGATAAAATATAGCCTAGTTTACTCCCTGATATTTGCTTTCCATTGGTAAAAGAATTTTTTAAATCGGTCCAGCCGTTTTGAAGATTACCCGGAACAAACAGACAGACAAAAAAATATAAAGTGATTTTTAGGCATATGTATAGTGCAAATAACCGTGAGAGCATGAAAAAAGCCTATTATTTTGTCATTACAAACAGACACTCCAATTTTATTTATTGGTATAGATATAGTATGAAACACTGCACGCAGTATCGTGATGGCTTTTTTCTTTACGAAATCTGGCAGTGAAATAATCGATTAATTTTAATATTAAAATAATCGATTTTTTATTATTTTGATAATCGAATATAAAAATCGATTATTACAAAAATAGATTATTTTTTCACATCCCTAGTACGTTCGCGTCACCGACATGCTTATAGCAATACATCTGTAGTTATAAATCTGACGTATAATATCTGTGTATATCTTACTAGCTTCTGCCCGCGACTTCGTCCGCGTGGAATAGTTACTTTGGTTAACGCTTTAAGTAGCGACTTGGTTTAACTAAAAGGTTAAAATATTTTTAAATAATACGACACATTATTTTTACGAAAATTTAACTGTTTATGCAGCGGAAACTGTCACAAGAAAATAAAAACGATTTTGAAACATTCTTCATTGGTGCTCCGCTCGTATTGGTCTTAGCGTGATGTTATATAGTCTATAGCCTTCCTCGTTAAATGGGCTATCAAACGCTAAAAGAATTTTTCAAATCGGACCAGTGGTTCCTGAGATTAGCGCGTTTAAACAAAATGCTCTTCAACTTTATATATTAGTATAGAGTATAGATAAGTGAAATTAAATGGTTTAAGTGAAAATGTGTAGAAAAAATTCAATGTGTATATAATATGCATTTTTGAAACAGTGTTTTTGTCTCATTATATTCAAATTCAGTGGACCGAAATACATAAAAATCGTGAGTGTTTGATGATTCACATTTATTTTTTGTCGATACTCCCAAATTTCGCTACTTTTTACGGTTTTTTGTAATTTACTGGAGATTTTAAGAGTATACGGTCCAAACTGACTTCGAATTCGGATTCAGCGGGTTGACATACATGCTGGTAGGTAGGTGGCGTCAACTATACAAACCGCTTTTTTGGGTGTTATTATTATTTTGCTAGCTATTACGATCCCCACAGAGGTATGTGGTAGTAAGATAAGTATGTTAAGCCTGTCAACACGTGGGTAGATATTGTATTTTATTCATCATCATCATCAGCATTTCAGTATATCGTCCTCCACTGCTGGACGTAGGCCTCCCTCATGTTGCGTCACAAAGTGCGGTCATGTGCCGCCTGCATCCAACGACGCCCAGTAACTTTCACCAGGTAGTCGGTCCACCCAGTTGCATCCTACACTGCGTCGTCCGATACCTGATTGTCACTCGAGAACCTATTTTCCCCAGCGGTTGTCGGTTTGTCGAGCGATGTGCCCTACCCATTGCCACTTCAGCGTGCTAATTCTTCGTGCTATGTCGGTTACACCTGTTCTTCTGGGGATTTCCGTATTCCGGATTCTATCTCGCAGAGAAATCCCGAGCATAGTCCGCCGTTGTCTTTTATTATAAGTCTAATATTGAAACAGGTGCAAATATCCAATAATTTTTAATATAAGACAGGTGATAATCAAAGAGGTCCATTAAGGCAAGTGTTATATTTTAATGTATACAATAAATCTAATTACAAAATGGCATCCACCTGCTTTTTATTGCATATTTTTTTAAAGGCACCCTTTTTTATGGTAGGTTTTGGTTTGGAGATACCTCGCTCTATCTGTCCGGGGCGACGGCGACCCCATAACTTACCGTGTTCCCTTTCCTCATCACCATTGGGCTGACCACTAGTACCCATTCTTTGATATTCATGTTCGGCCTGGGTTTAAAGACGACCACTTGAGAACTATATTTTGTATTGCAAGGGATTTTACAAATACAACGGAGACAAATTACATTCAGATTCAAAACGATAATTTTTGGATAGCACATGTTTTGTATCGCATGGGATTCGAACTCACGACAATGGTGGGGTAGCTTAACCACTGTGTATTGGAAGATAATGAAAAATATATAATTTCCATCTAAGGCATATAATATGCATATAATATGTATGCAAGATAAGGAAAACTCGAAACAAATCCCTATGCCTACATGTTTGCGAAATAAGTATAATAATTAAATAATAATTAACTGTGTCGCCCTGGACGGCGTTGGGCGGCGGGTGCGCTAATCATAGCCCGTCCAAAAAAAAACAAATACAAAAAATAAAGCCTACATGTTTCGGGTGGCGCAGGTACGAGTACTTGCGCCTGATGCCGACCTAGCCGAGGCTGTGGGTGACCGGACCGGGGATTGTAGTCCGACACTCGCAGAGGCTGACCGCGCCACGGCGTCCGACGTCCCGGGAAAGGGGACGTCGACGGGAGAGGGTACCCCCTCAGGGTATTCCGTCGGGCCGACCTCTGGCGACAAGGAACTCGGCACCGGTGGTCAGCCCAACGACGAAGGCGACGTGCTTACGGGTGGGTTATGGAGCCGCGCGTCGCCCCGGACGGAGCTGGGTGACGGGTACGCTGATTATAGTCCACGCAAAAAAAAAATACTACATGTCTAGCCATCGTGGTATAGTATTATAGTCCACCCAAAACAAAAAATATTATCTGGCCATCGTGGTATAGTAAGTCGATTTCCTTCCTAGCGTATTGAAGGCATGAGCTCAGAAGTGATAGACATATGAGCATTACATACAAAGTATAATTTTACATAACACTGGCCTTATATGTGGCATTTTCTCAAGCACTACTTTTTTATTAAAAAAAAAAGACAAATAGTAAGTGTTACCATCCTCGTATATTCTCGTGGGAATATACGTAATGGTATTATCATAATTTTGTACTTAATAGCATGGGAACTGGAGTGAGTAGCGACATCTGTTATTGAATAGGAGGTAACTGTTTTTTAATATCACATTATAAACAATTAGAAAATGTAGTTTATTTTTTTGACGATATTATATTGCCCATTCGGGGATTGTTTTTAATATTCGTCACAGTAATTATAGAATATTACTTTTTATTGGAACGGTATTTCTGGAGAAAAATAAGTTGTTTGTTTTATACTCACGTTATACATCCCACTGTTTTATCAAAAAGAATCTTTCATAATGAGAGTAAACATTTACGACATAACTAGCATTCCCGCCCTCGTTTCGCTTCGGTTTCAGTCGCCTAATCCGCATAATTCCCGTTCCCGTGATAATATCGGGATAAAATCGGTCCAGCACTTTAAAGATTATCTCAAACAGACAGACATACAGACAAAACATTTATAAACTGTATTACCTATAGGCATACGTGTAAATAACCGTGTACGCATGAAAAAACCCAGTATTTTGACATTACAAACAGGCACTTCAATTTTATTTATTTGTATAGATAAGAGAACAATTTCCATATGGTGACGGAGTAAGAATACAACACACCACCCCCTCTCTTGCCCGTGGGTATCGTAAAAAACGACTAAAGGACTAAATATGCATATAACAGCTGTGCGCGAGAAGGAGGACCCAAAATAAAACCCTATGCCAATCTGTTTCATCAGCGTGGTGTATTAGGTCAATTCCTTTCTATTGTGGAAGAGGCCTGAGCCCAACAGTCAGACGTATATGACCTAAAATATTGAAGGGAATTATGTCTGGCCAACGCAGTATAAATTTTCATACTTTTGAATTTGCTGTTTTCATTTTCACGGAACTCACGTAGCTGATATCTTTTCTGATAGCTTTCCTATTTTGAAAGGAAAAAAATATATAAAAAGTATTTTAATTTATAAACCTTACATAATAATTTAAAATTATCATTTCTGCTTATACGTCTCACTGTTGGACTCAAGCTTCCTCCACAATAGGGCGGAAAATTGATCTTCTTATATCATGCTAGTCAGAAAGGGTTTTATATTAAGTTTTCCTTCTCTTGCATAGATGTTGTATGTGTATTATATCGCTTAGTTGCGTTTTACGACATGGGCAAGATAATGATAGGCTTGACTTCGACCTATGCCAATTACATCTAATACTGTCTGGTCAACAGTTACCAAGAAATCTCAAAACTTTTGCAATATGTACTATGAAAGATGAGTTCATATTCCGTCGGTCCCAAGTAATCAGGATAAGGTGATAATGATTGCAATTTACAATTTAAGAATTTATGCTGATAAACGCAGCAACGTTCCGTGTGGTGACGGAGTAAGAATACGAATCACCACGCTCTATCATGTCCGTAGATGTCGTAAAAGACGATCAAAGAATATAATACGCATATAACACCTATGCAAGGGAAGGAAAACTCAAAATATAACCCTATACCAACCTGTCTGCCCAGCATGTTAAAGTAAGGTTAATTTCCCTCCTAGTGTGAAGGAAGCTCGAACCCTACAATGATACGTATATGAGCTGACGTGATGTGATTGTAATATTTGCAGAATAAAAAAAACTGCAATAGATGCACACCTCTTTAAAAAAAAGAATATGGATTTTTCTGCTCCCAGCCATTCATGTATCACCCTATTGCCGTCCACATATATAAGCCTCCCTAAAGGAGAGATAGTACCGTAAGATAACTTCCTCGAGAAAGTCCTGTTACCCAAATTTTTGGTGCTCTCTCTCTCTATCTCATGATTCCCATAAAGAGGTAGCGATGGTATGATATTGTTTTATTATGAAATGCGAGTCTGTAAATGTATTTTTATTATAAATTAATTGTAATTATTATTAAAATTATAAAGATAAGTTAGAGCCATCTGTTGCGGAAGAGCTGTACTAGTTCGGCACTGACCTATCGCATAACGGTACTCCTATATAAACCTTCTGTTGGTCAATCGTCTAGTAACATGAATAGGATGTTTAAAGCAATTAAATTATTTCAATTATACACATTTATTTAGCAATTAAGCATCCAGCTGTTCTGGGTTCATTGACGTCGAATGACATCTAGCGGTAAAGATGTAACTAACTGTAATATTGAATATTTTAATTTATTCTTTCATTAAAAAATAATCGTATTTGACAGAGATAACATTCTAATCAACAAACGTTTATACAAATAAAATAGCTATCTATACTATGAAGCGTATTGCGTCTAGACCAAACTGTTTTTATCAGTGTGACCTAAATAATGCTACTATCGAAAGCAATAGACTGAATTCAAACCTGCATGCTTTTATAGCATGTACATCTAGATAATAGTATTATTTCAATTCGATAAAAACATTTTTGCAAATATTTCAACGCCATCTATGGGTGAGTAGTCACATTACTTTTTTGCTTTTTACCGTTGTACGAGACCGCTAGCTACTGACACACTTTTGACTCAGCTGATGTCGTTTGTGTGTGTGACATACGTGGGAACTTTATATTTGTGTGCGTAGAATCCGGGATGCACCGTTCCGTTAGCTTTAGGCTCTATAAAGAACTCGTTCTGAGTGCTTTTGCCTGTTTGTTTACTTTTTGTGTTCGCTCTTTGACTTTTGTTTTGGTGGGATTTAAATTTCGAACTAGAAGACTTTTTTGAAAATGGAATAACCGCTTATAAATGTTAACTTAAATATTTTTTTAAATGGCATTGCTGTTTACAAATGCAAATAGAAGATTTAAAAAAAATAGAGTTACTGTTCATATATATATATATTTTTTTTTATGGGTAATATTAATATATTTAAGAAAAGAAAATACAGTAATGATTATAACAGAAAACTAAGTGCTCCAAATATTCAAAATAGGAGACAAATACTTATTCAAATAAACCGCTGCCAGTAGGTAACGTGCCCAGAATGCTGGCAGCATTGCCACGTTGGATAGCAATGCTTAACCTCTGTGCCAAGTAAAGCCCAGCATTCCGGTCACGTGTCGCTTCATTAATAAATTGAAATTAAATGTTTTTTGAAAATGGAATTGTTATTTATAAATGGTAATAGAAGCTTTATTTTTGAAAATGGAATTAATGTTCATAAATGGTAGTATGCACATAAGATCTGTGCAAGATAACTCGAAATGAAACTCTATACCAACATGTTTGACCAGGATGATTTAGTAGGACTATTCCTTTCCATAGTGGAGGAGGACTGAGCCCAACAGTGGGACGTATCTGAGTGATGACGATGATCCGGCAACTTCATATCTATAACATTGTGCACATACAACAACTAATTATGTATTCAACATTTCGCCCAATCCGTGCATGCACCTGCAAAACCTACCATACTTAGAATAACAACGTATAGAAGGATAGTGTCAGTACTTCGAACTTTCGAAATTTGAATCTAAAAATACTAATGGCGCGCAGACGATTACACTCGTACACACGCACCACTATACAAATTATGAAATCAAATTTTGTTTTCATTAACATAAATCGTCGAAATAATTTTAAAAGTAATGTTAAAAACCTTTTTAAGTTTTTCAAATGTGTTGTGACACCATTTGAATGCACAAACTGTCATAATTACATATTTATTATTTAAGAGTTGTGTACGTACGTGCAGTACAATGACTTGTACATTACGGAACGATTCCGGCGTAAGCTCCATTAGGTTCCAATTGAAATGCTTCACTTTTCGTGTGCGAACTTACCTTCTATACGTTATTATTCTAAGCTACCGTATCTCCTCTTGATAGCCTTTGAGCTGACTATTGGTACAGATTTCTTTAGATCGGCCAGCCCACTATCATAGTCTTCCTATTGTCATCCAAATTAAGTACTTGGGGTCTACGCAACCTATTTCGTATAGTGACGCAATAAATATACAATTCACCAGTCCCCCATCTTGCCCGTGGATGTCGTAAAAGACGACTAAGATATAAGATACGTATAGTATCTATGCAAAAGAAGAATAATTCAAAATAAAATCCTATATCAACACGTCTGAGCAGTATATTAGGTCAATTTCTCTACCATAGTACAGGAGGCCCGAGCCTAACAGTGGGACGTATATGCGTTGAGGTGATGATGATGACGTAATCTACACGCAATGGAGGCCGTCAAAAGATGTTTTTTTTTTTCGTCTTTGCGACATTTTTCATTAACTACGCTGTTATTGGTCGTAGTTTGATATTATAGCTTTCCTCGATGAATTAACTATTCAAGCCCAACTTTCTGACGGTGATTGCGTGTGGAGAGTTTTGGTGGTGTCCTTGGTATCACCGAGCCTCAATGCACGCATTCACACTCCCTTCACTTTCTTCGCGGTAGGCATCGGCCTTGTAAAGGTCCATGAGCGGCAGCAACACTTACCATCAGGTCTACTGTTTGCTCGTTTGCCACCGTATGCTATGAAAAAAAAAAAAATACACTAGCCGACCCGGCGAACTTCGTATTGCCATAATTTTTTTCGTAAATATATGTAAAAAAATAAAAAAGTAAATATATGTCTATATGTAGCTGTCATTTGCGTTTTGTTATTACATGATAGATTCGTTTTTGTTATACCACGTTTTATGGTGACTTGTATTCTCTTTGACGTCTTATGTCAAGTCCCACGGGAATCCAGTCGAACGGGATAAAAAGTATCCTATGTCCGTCTCCTGGTTCTAAGCTACCTCCCCGCCAATTTTCAGGTAAATCGCTACAGCCGTTTTTGAGTTATAAATAGTGTAACTAACACGACTTTCTTTTATATATATAGATTATAATAATTATTCAATTCGAACCTGTAGTTCCTGAGATTGGCATGTACAACTGAACAAACTCTTCAGTTTTTTAATATTAGTATGCATAGATATTTAATTTCATAAATTTGCTCTAAATGGTATCTGGTTAAATATATTTTAAAACATATATCAGAAGAGTGAGTACAAATAAGTTCTGCTTGAGTTCGGACCTCCACCACAATAAGAGGGAGATTGACTTAAAATATCACGCTGGTCAAACGTAAAGGGTTTTACGTCGGGTTTTGGTTAAGTTAGGTTTAATGTCAGTTGTTAGTTGTTATATATGTTATGGTTAATACCCGAAGTGCGGTTACACCTAGTTCTAGCCGGCTAAAACTAGGTGTAGCCGCACTTCGATGGTTAAACCTAGGTGTAACAGATTTGTTCACGGCTAATATTAGGTGTAGCCGATTTCAATTGGTTAAAACTAGGTATAGCCTTCTTTATGTTGGCTACAACTAAATATAGCCAATCCTACGTGGTTAAAACTAGGTTCTATTCTTCGTATTGGTTCAACCTACAATAAAACAAGTTACAATCAAGGAACGTTATTATTTATTAGAAAACTAACCTAACCTAACCACGTAGGCCGTAAACAAAACTGTTACACCTAGGTTTAACCATCGTAGTGCGGCTACACCTAGTTTTAGCCGGCTAGAACTAGGTGTGGCTGCACTTCGGGTATTAGCCGTAACATATACATATCATATCCTTCGTTCGTCTTTTACGATACCCACAGGCAAAATATGGGTGTGTGTGTGCCATTACCCCACGGACGATGCGATAGCAATCACAAAATATATCGAGAATTGGGATATTCATGGGATTCGTACACATATCACTTTACACTAAGAGGGATGTGACTTGGAAGGAAAATAATCGATTTTTATTCTTTAAAATAAATCGATTATAAAATAATCGATTAATTAAAAATAAATAATCGATTATAAAATAATTGATTTTTTTCTCGTAACAGGATTATGATGACCTTTTTTTTAGGAAATTTGAGTTTTATTTTCTAACTAGCAACCCGCCCTCGCTTCGCTTCGGTTATAGGTTATAGTCGTTTTACCCGCGTAGTTCCCGTTCCCGTGGGAATACCGGAATAAAATATAGCCTAGTTTACGCCCTGATATTATAGCTTTCCATTGGTGAAAGAATTTTTGAAATCGATCTAGCCGTTTTGAAGATTACCCGGAACAAACAGACAGACAGACAGACAGACAGACAGACAGACAGACAAAATTTTTTTAATTGCTATTTTAGGCATAGGTATCGTGCAAATAACCGTGTGAGCATGAAAAAAGCCTATTATTTTGACATTACAAACAGACACTCCAATTTTATTTATTGGTATAGATATAGTATGAAACACTGCACGCAGTACCGTGATGACCTTTTTTTCTTTAGGAAATCTGGCAGTGAAATAATCGATTAATTTCGATCGTGTAATATCGTCGATTAATTTCGATCGTGTAATAAAAATCGATTGATAATCGATTTTTTATTATTCTGATAATCGATTGTAAAAATCGATTATTACAAAAAAATAATTGATTAATAATCGATTATTATAAAAATCGATTATTTTTTTCACAGCCCTACTTAACACTGGAGTTTCATGCATCATACGTGATCTTTGTAAGTGCGTATTTCTAAGATTTTTTTTTAATGGAAAATTCTTTTTAAAATTATTTATTAACAAAATGTGACTAAAACCAAGATCCACAAAGGCCTTCATAAACGACCCCGAGGTTATATTTTCAGACAGTTTTATAATACAGGGAATGCTTTAAATTGTTTTGGGATCCGCAACAAATTAATTCGAAAAGAAAAACAACTTGGCAAAATGTCAAAACCCAAAGAAATCAATAATATCAAAATGAAATGCATCACTCAATGCCTCTTCAACCCGTAGGGGGCTGTTATTATTTGCATATTAGTGGTGTTTTAATCGAACCCGCGACACTTGCAACGGAAAGTCGATGTCTTAACCATTGAGATAAAAGAATTGGTAATACAGGTCAATCCAATGGTATTTGGTAGAGAATACATTAGGTTTTCGTGTGGTGACGGAGTAAGAATACTATTCAACATCCCCTTTCTTGCATCTAGGTGCCGTAAAAGAGGACTAAGGGATTATTGCAGATGGCATCTATGCAATACAAGAAAACTCGATATAAAATCCTATACCAATACGTCTGACTAGCTTGGTATAGTAGGTTTAATTACCCTCTCATTGTGGAGGAGATTCGAGCCCAGCAGTGCGACTTATGTGAGCTGTGATGACGATGATGATTATGATATTAGTTTAACGGAACGCGCGACGCCTTTCTTTGTACCTAAGGGATTTTTTTTTATTGCCAACGGTGGCAAACGAGCAAACAGTACACCTGATGGTAAGTGTTGCTGCCGCTCATGGACCTTTACAAGGTCGCTGCCTACCGCGAAGAAAGTGAAGGGAGTGTGAATGCGTGCATTGAGGCTCGGTGGTACCAAGGGCACCACCAAAACCCTCCACACGCAAACACCCTCAGAAAGTTGGGCTTGCGGTTCTCTCGCTCACCGAACGAAGCGCAGTAACAAATCGCTACTACTCAGACGTCGATTTTCTGCTCAGTGTGGTACTACCCCGGACGGACCGGCCCGCGGCTGTAGACAGATAACTGTCTACAATGTGGTCCTACCACTCTGGAATTTGGCGGCATGTATCCAGATTACCTTTTCTTTTTTTTAAGCAGACCTGTGTTTTCACTTTGCTGGCCGTCATTGGATGCAGGCGGCATAGGACCGCGCTTTGTTGCGAAACACGAGGGAAGCCTACGTCTAGCAGTGGACGGCGATAGGCTGAAGTAATGATGATGATAATATTTTTGTACTAACTAAATTTTACTGATTTGTCTATTTTTTTTTTTCAGGTAAGCACAACACTTTCTCAATGGATGTATAGGTTAGTTTTTTAATAAATATTTTGATAATTTTAAGCTTAAAATATCGCAGTAATGTCAAAAAGTTATCTGGAAGCGTCGGTAGCTGTTAGATGGAAGTCGTTGGGCCGACCACCAGAGCAGGGTTACTTGTCATCAGTGGTCGGCCCAACGGAATACCCCCTATTTGGGGTACCCTCCCATCGACCGACGTCCCCCCTCGGGGAAGACGTCTGTCTTTCCTCACGCGGTCGGCCTCTCGCCCGCCTCTCGCCTCTCGGCGGGTGACGGACTAATCCCCGGTCACATCACCCGCGGCCTCGGCTAGGGCGGCATGAGGCGCAAATACTTGCGCCTACGCCGCCCAGTCGCTGGCGGCGGCTCGTCCCCCGAGGCTGCGCTCCTCGCGCAGGCAATCCGCCGCCTCCTTCTGCGAGATCACTGCCTCGCAGAAGGCTGCGAGCGCGTCCCAATTCCTAACGCTGCTGACCATCGCTCTGGCGATAGTCGGCAGCGTCAGGTCGGCACTGATGATTGCGGCGAGACAAATTGTTGTTCTGAGACTGAATATAATTTGTGTCCGTTAATTATATGTTTGTAAAGTCCCCCGCAACACAAGGATTATTTCCTTTAGTGGAGAGTGTTGTCTTAAAAAGTATGAAGGTAAAAGGAGGCTTCGCCTCTACTGTATAAGCCTTATAGTCCAGGGCGGGATGATGTGATAACCACCATGCTTGGTAGGTGGTGATAGGAATGGGCGATCTTTCTGAAAAAGATCGATTCTTGAATAGATTCTAATTGTCATCCAAAGAACCGATTCACAAGAAAATTGAGGTCTGAAGGATCGATTCTCGATTAATCGATCTATCAATCTTTTGTTTTGGACAGGCTTGTGCTGACCGTTTTTTTAGGAAATCTGGAGAGTAAATATGTGATAAGCTTTTTTTTTCGTAGGAAATCTGAAAGTGTTAGCAATCTTATAATATAGTATAAAACATTAATATACTTAAATATCGAGTAAGCAGAAAAAAATCGAATGGCAATTCTCTAGGCGCAGGCGCGAGTATCTGCGCCTAATGCCGCCCTAGCCGAGGGCGTGGGTGATCGGACCGGGGAATTGTCCGTCACCCGCAGAGAGGCTGACCGCGCGACGGCGACCGACGTCCCAGGACGTCGAGAGGTGAGGTTACCCGAAAGGGTATTCCGTCAGGCCGACCACTGACGACAAGTCACATCTGCTCCGGTGGTCGGCCCAACAACGAAGTGACGTTCCCGCGCGCCGTCCTTTCATCGCCTCGAACGGACTGGACCGCGCGTGCGCTTACCATAGCCCACACATAAAAAAAAGGGTAAAGTATCGATTTACCGCATCGATTCAGTGCTTCGTATCGATTTATAAAATCAATTTTTTGGGCCTGAGCCATCCCTAGTAGGTGGGTTGCCTATTCAATTCCAAAACCATTTCATGATCACAGCTCATATGCGTCCAGCTACTCTGCTCGAGCCACCTCCACCTTTAACGCCTCCTCTTTTAAGATATGCACGGGCAAGATAGGGAGTATTGAGTTGTATTCACGGACAAAATTATTTATCTATACATATAAATAAAATTGAAGTATCTGTTTGTAATGTCAAAATACAGGGCTTTTATCATGCTCACACGGTTATTTTTACGACACCTATGCATATAAAACAGTTTAAAAATTTTTTGTCTGTTTATTCGAGGTAATATTCAAAACTGTAGGATCGGTTTTGATAATATATTACTATCAGGTACCTGTCTATATAAGGAGTAACTTAGGCTAGATTAGGCTATTTTATTCCGTCCTTTCATACCAGTGGATATCGTAAAAGACGACTAAGGGATATAATACGCAGATAATATCTATGCAAGAGAAGGAAAACTCGACATAAAAACCTACACTAATACGTCTGACCAGCTTGCTATCATCATCATCATCTCAGCCCATACGCGTCCCACTGTTGGGCTCGGGCCTCCTCCACAATGGAAAAGAAATTGACCTACTAAGACACGCTGGTGATAGGGTTTTTTTATTTCGAGTTTGCCATTTCTTTCATAGATGCAAAAGAGGGGGTGGTGAATTGTATTCGTACTCCGTCACCACACAGGGGTATAGCTGGTCAGTATTCCTTCCATTTTTTTTATTGGTTATTGGGGGGTGGGTTGCCATCGGCGCACCCCTCGCACCACTCCGTCCGGGGCGACAGAGGGGCGTAAGCACGCACACCCGCAACCCAGCCGCGATGCACGTCGCCTTCGTTGTTGGGCCGACCACCGGAGCAGGGTGACTAGACGTCAGTGGTCGGCCCGACGGAGTACCCCCTATTTGGGGTACCCTCCCATCGACCGACGTCCGCCCCTCGGGGAGGACGAGTATTCCTACCATGGTGATAAGTCTTTATTATGATTTAAGTTTGAATATTAAAACAATAGGTACTTTTATCCAATGACAGTGTTTGTCTATCGAAACGTCCGTATCGGGCAATGGCCGAGATTCAACTGATAACTTATCAGCAATGATACGAACGAAATTAGGTTACTGGTATCATAACTGGCTATTGTGATTCGGTTAAGGGATACGCGTCTTATTTTTAACCGATTTCAAAAAAGGAGGTTGACAATTCGATATTTTTTTTATGGTTGTTACCTCAGAACTTTCGAATCAAAATAAAACCCTACCAACACGTCTGACCAGCATGGTATAGTAGGTCAATTTTACGTATATGAGCTGTAATGATCAAAATGTGGTGGAATTCCGTATGGTGATGGATTAAGAATACAATTCACCATTCACCACTCCCTATCTTGCCCATGGATGTCGTAAAAGACGACTAAGGGATATAATATGCACGCGCAAATAAAATTCTATACCAGCATGTCTCACTGCCACGGTATAGTAGGTTAAATTCCCTCCCATTGTGAGGAGGCCCGAGCCCAACAGTGGACCGTATGTGGGCTGCGATGATGATGATGATCATAATGATAAAATTAAACCCAGAATCGAATCCAATTTGTGGATATCTACGCCATCTGCTTCTTCCTTCTTCTCAGCTGTCGTCATATATTGGGGTCGAGCCTCCTCCACAATAAAAGGGAAATTGACTTATTATACTACGCTGGTCAGATGTGTTGGTTTGGCTTTTATGTTGAATTATTCTTCTCTTGCATATAAATTATGTTATCAAAGAATTAGCACGTTGAAATGGCGATGGACCGGCCATGTCGCTCGCCGAACCGACAACCGTTGGGGAAGCAACGTTCTCGTATGGCGACCACGTATCGGACTACGTAGCGTAGGATGATCCTCTGCTAGGTGGATTGTAGACAACTTGAAAGTCGCAGGGAATTGTTGGATGCAATTAGTCGTTCCATATAGCATTTTCGTGGGGAAGCCTATGTTCAACAGTGGACGTCTATGAAAAAAAAATCAATCTGAACAAAATAGCCAATCTAAAGGGCACTTTTATGCCTCGAATTAAATAAAAAAAATTACTTTTTTTTAAATCATGACAGTTGCATGTAAAATAGACAATCTGACAATCGTTTTGATTTTTTTTTCACACAGTAATCTAAAAACAAGCCAACCCTCCAATGTTTTGTCCGGTTTTTCTGCACAATGGATTTTACATGTCCTGTCATTTCGCGAGGGTCGGACATGCCGACGAAGGGCTTAAAATTTGCGGGTAAAATCCTCAGCCGAAGGGATGATTACCATTTCAGATTTTAAAATGACCTACATTTATTTATTGATTTCCATTCTGTCTGAAAGTATACGTTTTTGTTTGTTAATATTTTGTTGCTAGGGTTAACATAACTGCTTTCAGAATTATACGTTGCCTGTTCTTTTTGATTCTTTTTCTCCCTTTTATTAGGAGAGATTACTTTATTATTATTCTATCGAAGAGATATTATCTTCTATGCTGCGCTGATTAGACTGGTTAAAGGTACTTAAAATTCAATACCATTTTTCTTTTTAATTCTTTCTATAATATTCTCAATCTTATGGAGTCCATTCTCCTAGTCTAAGTAGTATTTATAATTTCTATAGAACTCCCTTTTTCTAATGAAGGCCTCTTACGAACGCAGAAGATTAATTTCGGGCATCATAACTAGCTTTTACAGTCATGAATTTCACATATTTTGGGGATCGTTTTTGTAGAACTCTTAGAGGCAAGGTACATACATGGGTGCTTTTGAAAAGATAGTGATAGTGTGAGCTTTGATAATCAAACCCGAAACCTCTGAAAGATACCTTGAACATAAACCATAGACTAGTTTAGTAATAGTTGGATTGTAATTACGTCTATATTGTTTGAATAAGAGAATTTTTAAAACATGTTTTTCTGCGGTGTCCTCTGGCTGAATATAGTATAAACATAAAACAACTACTTTTTAAATTTCCTGTCACCAGTAATTCGTAAAAATAAAAACTAAATAATGAAACATTTGTTGAGTTATATTAAGTTATAGTATAGTTAAAATGTTTAATGACAGGATAAGGATAATTGAAAGTATAGATACTTTAGTTAGAGACCATTATAAAATATGTTCTAAAACAAGTTACATACAAACTTGCAAGCACAGATATTTAGCAGCGACAGCCTCTATTAATACCGACAAGACATTCGATGGTTAAAAGTCTTCAATTTAAATGCTTGGGCCTGACACCTTCACAGTCCTGTACCGCATGCGGCAACATTCGCTTACAAAATTCAGTTACACTTGCAAACCGCGCGCGCACGGCCGTACAACGCGCCCAAACTTTAATTTGACTCCGCGAACTTCTACCATTTTCAAAAAAAAAAAGTCATAGTTGCCGCGCTTTTTCTTATCTGTCAAAATTTTAGTGTTCTTTATTTATCAAATTAATCTTTGTGATTTTGCAATTTGAACTCGTGTTTGTGGACTTTTTGGATTGTAATGCATTGCGTTGGATGTGAGTAACTGGTATTTAAATTCTTGTATATATATACTATAAAATTGTTCGTCCGTCCATACGAAATACGTTGAATTCACCCTAAATTATAGCAACGGATAGGTGTGAATCTATAAAATTTATATTTGTAAGTAATTAAAATGGGTATTTAAATTTATACAATTTAAAAGTACTCGTCAATAAAAAAAAATATGTCACTGATCCCCAAAAAAAAAGTTCAAATAATATTTTCTGCGAGTCTATGCTATAGAGTATACAATATATTTTTAAAATATTTTTTTATAATAGCAAAGGCCCGTATATTAAACACCCGTATAACAATTATCTATCACGAAACTTGCAATTTATCAAGGTCTCTAGTTGCATGAGATCTTGTATTGCATACTGAGTGAGGGAGACAAAAAGACAACGACCTTGCGTTAGAAAGAGACGTAGGACGGTTGGGAAACTCTTGGGAAATATTATTTTTCTCTTTCGGCTATTGAAGGGCACTTTTTGTGAATATTTGTTTTTAAGATAACCATTGTTATCAAATTATTGTTTAATTTGTATTTGGGTCGATGTTAAAAGGATTGTGTTTGTAATTTAACGGATTTAATGCTTTATTTATTTATCTAAATGACTTAATAGGTCACAACGTTCGTAGATAGTGACTGTGGTAGTTTTGTTGCTAACAAAATATTTCATACCATAGAGATAAACTTAAACGAAAATCTAATTGGAACGCGAAATCAAAAACAATTAACTCATTACAAATCAATATGATCATAATTGTGGGGTTCATGACCATTAGTCAAATGTTTTCTTTTTTTTTATTTTTTTTATAAGCGACTATGCAAAGGACATATATTTTAGGGAGTTAGGTACTGTTAAAAATTACTAATGTACCTTATTGTACCACTTATTATGTAAACAAAGTTTTTTTTCTAAATTCATCATCATCTCAGCTTTATTTCACTGCTGAACCGAGATTCTAGAATGGTAGAGAAATTGACCTAAGACTAAGACTGGTTGAGTAGGGTTATATCTAGTATTTTTGCAAACAAAATATTTCGAATTTTTGGGTATAAAATATGCCAATTTTATTTTTTTTTGCATAGATATTATGCATAATTTATATGTCTTAGTCGTCTCTTACGACTGCCATGGGCGAGAGAAGGAGTGAATTGTATTCTTACTCCGTTACCACATAAATATTTTGAGAATAATAGAACAGCTTCAAATTCATTCATAAAAAGAAATAATTTATATTAAACTAGCTAACAACCCAATAGACGTCGTTCTGTTCAGATAAAATAAAATAAAAGGAATTCTCCTTGAAATCGACAGCAGCGCCACCTGCCGGATGCAATGGTGAATCTAAACCATTCTCGAATCGCCTTGAATACACACAAAAATTTTCATCAACATCGGTTCAGCTGTTTAGGAGGAGTTTAGCGACATACACACGTACACAAGAAATATAAATACATGTCAGTGCAGGAATCGAATCTAAATAGTCAGTATTAAAACTTTTAAAACAAAGATATATTTTAAAACGCACTAACTTTCACAAGCAATGCCTTTCTCTACGTTATTTAAAACTGTATTTAGACTATCAGATACCTAAAAATTACCACAATTTCATAGCATAATAAGTTACGCCAGTGACGGGAAAGTTAAGGAGGTTCCCTCCTTGACGTGTTTTGGACTTGTGATGACTCGGGATGAAAGTAATATTGTAGGGAAAGTTTCGGGTATGAATATAGAAGGCTTGTTACGTGTGGTGACGGAGTAAGAAGTCTTGCCCTTGAATATCTTAAAAGACGACTAAGGGATATAATAAGTATATAACATCTATTCAAGAGAATGAAAACTCGAAACCCTATTCCAATACGTCTGACCTGCATGGAATAGTAGGTCAATTGTCCTCCTATTGTGGAGGAGGCTCAGGCCCAGTAGTGAGGTGTATATGAGTTGAAATGATGATGATTATCTTTCCATCTTCTATGAATTTAACCCGTGCTGCTGGACATAATCACTAACAATTTGCCTAGAGTTACGATAAACGTTATCACAGATTCACAGAAAGATGATCGTAGTTGCATTGTATCTTTTCTAAGTGAGTGCAGCAGCTCGATCTTCTTGCCAGGCTGACCACGGATGGTAAGAAACTCGCTACCAGCGGTTGGACCTATTGCGAAAGGCAATATAGTGAGTTATGGGCCGAGCGTCGCTTCAGATGGAATGAAAGCTCTGTGCGCTGATCATAGCCCACCAAAAAAAGTCTTATCTCCTCGCCCTAGTCAGTTTTTATAGCACCCTTAGTAAAGCAAGCGATGTTTATGACATTAGCCTGTTTTACTTGCTATACAGGATTATAGTTTTTTGGATCCACAAATTGTTGTTCCGAGTCTGAATGTAATTTGTGTCCGTTAAATTGCAGGGTGTTTAAAAAAACAGATAGTAATTTCTGGTATAACTGTTTTTCAATTTTTAAATGCCTACACTCTCCCGAATGTCGATTCAACAGAATGACCTAAAATGAATATATCATTTAAAATCAATTCTAAATAAAATAATATTATTAAACCGAAAAGTAACGATAATATTTACTTTATTTAAAATAATAATAATGTTTTGGTTAAAAAGCCAATGTCGCGAGTTCATTTTTTTTGCATTTCTGACCTAAATATCTACGTATCCGGCTCAACCCGTTGCCTCCTTGAGGCAGGTCATAACTACGTTTTCGTTTCATGCAAGTAGTTTTGTGGCTAGCGTGCACCGAGGCCGATGGAACTAATAATTCTTCATAAATATTGATACGCTGCCATTTTTGTTCTTATCTCACTAACAATGTTAGTATTTTTAACCGACTTAAAAAATTGAGGTTTTTCGACCGTTTTTTTCTCAAAACCGATTTTAATTATTCTTTCTTTCACATTCTTTCTGACAATGGCATAAGAAAACGGTTGAAGTCAGTTTTTTTTATTCAGAATTATATATGGTATTGAAGCTTTGTTTCATCATCATCACAGCTCATATGTGTCCCACTGCTGGGCTCGAGCCTCCTCCACAATAGGAGGGAAGATGACCTTACTATACCACGCTGTTCAGACGTATTGGCAAAGGGTTTTATTTCGAGATTCCATCTCTTCCATAGATGTTATCTACATATTGTAGTACAATAGTCGTCATTTAAGACCCCCACGAGCGGGAAAGGGGGGTGGTGAATTGTATTCTTACTCCGTCACCACACGGAATGTTTTGTTTGGCAGCATTTTTTTAAATGTTTTTGCGGACGCAATAATTCACAAATCCTTGTATTTAGAGGTTTTGCAATACAATTATTAATGGACATAACAAATTTTTGTGTATTGCACAAATAATTGAGCTGCGTGTGAAATTTTATGTTATTTTTCTTTTTTATATTTAAAATTAGCAACCCGCCCTCGCTTTTCTTCGGTTTTAGTTGTTTTACCCGCGTAGTTCCCGTTCCCGTGGGAATACCGGGATAAAATATAGCCTAGTTTACTCTCTGATATTATAAGCTTTCCATTGGTGAAAGAATTTTTGAAATCGGTCCAGCCGTTTTGAAGATTACCCGGAACAAACAGACAGACAAAAAATTTTTAATCTTTATTTTAGGCAAAGGTGTCGTGCAAATAACCCTGCGAGCATGAAAAAAGTCTATTATTTTGACATTACAAACAGACACTCCAATTTTATTTATTGGTATAGATAATGGTTTTCTATGAGGTGACGCAGTAAGAATACAATTCACCACTCACTATCTTGCCCGTGGATCTCGTAAAAGACGACTAAAGGATATAATATGCATATAACATCTATGCATACCAACCTGTTTGATCAGTATGGTATAGTAAAGTCAATTTCCTTAGTATTGTGGAGAATGTGCGGGCCTAGCTAGCTAGGCAGGTTGGTATAGGGTTCTCTTTCGAGTTTTTCTTCTTTTGCTCAGTTGTTACATGCATAATATATCCCTTAGTCGTCTTATACGACATCCGTGAGCAAGATGGTGGTGGACTGTATTATTACTCCGTCACCACAAGGAGCACTAAACTTATTATAATTATGAAAATATCTTGGTATGGACATTTTTAAATTTTTATAATTTTGATATCAGTTATAAGGACATGCCATGGACTAATGTATACTAACTGAAAAAAATTATCATCTGTTTTGAATATATAATTGTAAAGTGATCCCATTGCAAAATCACTATGGCTGACCTTGAATAACAATTAATTTGTAACTAAATGACAAATCGCAACAAATACTTAACTATTAATTAGCTAAATAACATGCTAATTATTACAGATACAACAGGGTTAATAATCATCATCATCGCAGCCCACATACGTCCCACTGTTGGGCTCGGGCCTCCTCCACAATGGGAGGGAATTTGACCTACTATACCATGCTGGTCAGACATGTTGGTATAGGGTTTCATTTCGAGTTTTCCTTCTCTTGCACAGATGTTATGTGCACATTATATCCCATAGTCGTTTTATACGACATCCACGGGCAAGATAGGGAGTGGTGAATTGTATTCTTACTCCGTCTCCACACGGACAAGGGTTAATAATAACAAGAAGCTATTGCTATATACCAGATTATAACAGGGCTATTGAAGTGATAGGAGTAACGAATTCTTCTTCTTCAGGCTTGAATTATTCCACTTTTGGCCAAAGTGATTTGTAAAAAAAATGTAAAATGCTTGGCTGTACGGACTCCCTCTATAATTCCCTTTGCCTATGCGAACGAACGGTATGAATGAAAAAAACTTATCAGTTTTGGTTATGCCAAGCCTAAAAGAGGCGGTTGTTATTAACTATCAGGTGGGCAGTTGCTTCTTATTACGTAGGCGCGGCAGAAAGTATTCATTAATTGCTTGAAGCCATATTACAAAATAAAAGCCGAAAATATTTCTCAACGACGGTAGTTGTGCAGGCTTGTTTGAATGAGTAAGCTGGCATTCACTCACTTTCTAATGTCATAGGTATTTTTTTAAAACAAAACCGTTTAGCTTTGTTTACGACTGTTAAGCCATCGGTATGATTAAATTTTCTGATGTTGGCTGCATTTTAGTTGTATATAATTATGTAAAGGGATAAAAACAAAAAGATTTTTTTTTTGATTTGTAATTATAATCGCTACGGATTTAATAGGTTATTTTACTGTGAAAAAGCGCCGTGAAAATGTAAACTGCTGGTTATTATTCTAGCATACATATAAATGTATGCATTTTAAGAGAAAGAATCGGAAATCATTATATGTATGCAATTTGAAATTTCCATAAACAAAATTTGATTGTTCTTTTTTCGCTTTTGAGATGCAAGCAAACACTTTTTGTCAGTCAAAATTATTTTTTCAGTCTTTCTGTTATTTTCATTAAATGTTTGTAAAGTTAAATAAAACTTATACATAAATTTCAAAGTTTGTATTTTGAATGTTATTTATAAAAGGCTTATAAGCGAGAAAGAGACAGCACGAGTTCTGTTAATATTTTGTTTACGTAGAACGGAATGGAATTGCTTAATCGTGTTTAATATATGAAATTCAAATTTGGAATAAATTGTGGCAGTCATCTGAATTATGTCTTATTATGTTTTAATTTCTAGAGAACTGCTTTCGAAATTAAACGAATGCGTAATACATATATATTATTTTATAATATTATGTTTAGAATTAAGATTATGAGTCATAATAAAACGAAAGGCGTGCTACGATCTGGATGTTAATTTAGTATTTGCTGCTAGTCTTTTCATCCGTCAATCTGGTTATACACATTTAATGTTGAACAATTGAATTTAATGATGTCTGCCGTGTGGTGACGGAGTAAGAATACTATTCCGCACCCCCAATTTTGCCCGAGGGTGTTGTAAAAGAGGTATATAATATGCATATAACATCTGTAAAGGAAAATTCGAAACACAGCGTGGTGTAGTAGGTCAATTTCTCTCCCATGATGGAGGTGGCTGGAGACAACAGTAAGAAGTATACGGGTTGAGAAGAAGAATAATGATGGGCATAGTCCTCTCCAAAAATTAATAATGACACTATCGCCATACTTTTATTAACAATAATAATATTATTGATGGCGATGTTCATAAAGTTTTTGTGTCAAATATTATAAAAAGTATAATAAAAAAAAAACAAATAAAAAAATTATTAAATACGTAAGGTAAAAAAGTATTATTTCGTAAATATTTTTTAAATCCAGAAATCACTAGGCTGTATGTGTATTATCTGTGCCCGACTAACTATTTAATAATAGAAGCCAAGATGGCAGCATTTGAATATGTCACTCACTTTCAATATTATAAAAAAATAGTATTTAAATTTAGCATTCTAGATTTCTTCACCGATACCAAGTTCCGGCTCGCTTTTAGCATATCTCTTATAATGGTAATAATAATTATGGCATCGATCAACTCTCAACTTTCACGAGAGATTTCGGCAACTACTTTCACTCAACGATGTTTGGTACAAGGCGGAAGCAGCGGGCGGAAATATTTCGAATGCGACGAACGTATGACGCTATTCAATATTATATCCTTTTCATGGTGACGGCTTAAGAATAAAATCTGTCACCATTCCTTATTATCCCATAGGACTTGTAAAAATTGGAGAATGGATTGCTGGGAAACTTGTAACGCCAATACAACCGCTAATCCGTCTTCCAAGCGTGGTGATCTCATTATCTCTCAATGATGAGGCTTATGTCCAACACTAAACTTCGATGGGCTAAAGGATTATTATATTTAAATAATTTAATAAATTCGGTGAAGCGTAAGTAAATTTTAGGCTACCGATAAAAAACCTATTTTCTCCTTTTTGCCCTATATACGTCTTATTGTTGAGCATAGCCCTCAACCGTAGAGGGAGGCAAATTGACCCACTATAACACTCTAGTCAGAAAGTGCGGTTTTTTGTCGAATTTTCTTTTTCTTATATAAATTTTATCCGTATATCATACCGCTTAATAATGATTTGCAACACCCATGGTCAAGAAAGAGTTTTTTGCATTATTATTTTATCACGGTAATGACAAATAAAACTATACTTTAAACAAATTAGATTACAGCCATGTTACGAACGATCCCACACCGGAAGTGTATTAGTTCGTCAACATCTAACTTACGCCTGATATACTAAACACGTCACACATTAAGCTTTTCATTCGTTATGCTATCTTAAATAACTAATTTCAATATTTTATTTCCTGCCAATTATAAAATATTTTTATTAACAGTTATTTAGATAATAATTTGTTGATATATTTACGTAATATTATGTATAAGTAATTAATGATGAATTAGCGGCGGTATTAAAGAAAGGTTTTGTTTTCACTTATATATGTTACGTAATTAAATAAGTTAATTTCACTGGTTAATTCGCAAGTCAAATTGGTTTGCAAAACATTCACAATTCTTTTCATATTATGCAATATTTGGAACTAAATATTCATTAATTCATACATATTATTAAATAATATTATCGTACGGTTTGTAGTCAATCTTCTAATGGTAATTGCATTAAATTAAAACAATTCGAGTTTACTTTATAATAACGTATTTCATTGAAATTCCACATGCCCTTCGAAGCACAGAAATGCTAATTTAAAATATTACTATAAAAATTATATCAGATACTTCGTGAGCGCTTTAAGTATTTTCCTAAAATAAGATACTTTACGACATGCAATGGAATGTATTATCATCAAAAATGTCACCAATATGGCGATTTCTCTACACTGAAGACGAGCTTCCTCAAACGATGTCCACAGTATCCACCCTGCCTAGTCCACCACCTCTATCAAGTGAGTTCGTATTTAAATCATCCTAAATATATTTTAAATCTATGTGATGATACGCTTTTAATACATAAATATCCATTTCATAACATCACTATTTTCATACTTTAGATAATCTATAGAAATCACATATAATTTAATAATTTTGTGTGTAAGTCACTACCAATCATAACACTTATATGCAGATTTAATCATTATTTTATATATATACTTATTCTAGTAACAAGATATTCTCTAATGAATTTTTGTTGTCTTAGAACATATAAAGAAATAAACTAGAAGAAAATTAAGCTAAATGTTAATAAATTTAATTGGTAGCAAAGTCTAGATAACGTCTGGTGAATAATAGTTGAACCTCTTTATAATTCCTTTAACAAGGTGCAGGTTTCAAACTGTACTGGTTTTCATCTCTATGATAGCAGTTTCAGTTTTCAACATAGTAGTTAGGAATTCTGGCAAGGATTACCTATTATACGTATTTGTACTTTAAATATACCGAGTGGATTATGTTAATATTAAACTGGTATAGCGTAGGTCTGGCTGTTGAACGTAGGCCTCCCCTTGAGAGTGCCACTTGGAATGGTCCTGTGCCATTTACATCCAACGATTTCCTGAAAATTTCAAGATATCTTCAGTCAGTCTGGAATTTATCTTACGTCGATAAAAGTATAATTGTTATACATTTTGAATAAGTAAGTTTAGCCATCTTCTAATAAATTATACTATAATAACGGCATGTTGTCAAAACATGCACATATTTCTTTCGTGAACTCTAAATAATTAAATAGATGGTTTAAACTTAATAGGTAAATCACCTAACTTGAATAATAATACGATATTAAAGACAGTTTTATTACAAAGTTTTGTTAGATCAGTAACACAAATTTGTGATTTTATATCCTTTACATAGAACCAAACACTCTATAGTTCTTTATAATGTATTTGTATATAAATAAATACTTTATCCTACACTAAGAAATAAATTTAAGTATTACAAATGACTTACAAAGCAAGCTCAGAACAAAAGAGACTACCACGAGCATTTATTACTCAGGAGATTTTACTAAAGTATTCAGATATTATGTAGCTCGCTCATTCCAAAAAAAATATTAGATATTCCCAAAGATTACTTCTTATAATTTAAATTTTCAAACTTTATCTTATAACGCTAGGTAATTAAAAGACTCTATTCTTGTATAAATCTAAAAACATTCACAATGCCATCTATAGTGATTGTTGAAGATACATATATACTTTAAATATATATAATCGTATTAAAATTTCGCATCCGCTTCCGCTTATGAATTGTACGGTTATATATAAAAGACGACTTTCAAAGTTGTCAGTGTATGAGTGTATATACGTATGTTTGTACGAACATGGAGTCGTAACACGCATTGCGTAATGTGTCGTACTGACTCGCGTGAACGAATCATGTTTAATTCACATATAGCATATTGGTTTAAGTGGCGACTTCCCGTAACAAATGTTATAAGTTTTATTTCTAACTACTGGACTCCACAATAGAAGGGAAAGGGACTATATCAAGCTGGTCAAACGGATTTGTGTTTTCGTCATCATCCCATCAGTTCAGCTCATATACGTCCCACTGTTGGGCTCGCCCCTCCACAATAAGACGGAAATTGATCTACTATACCGCGTTGGTCTAGCTCAGTGGTGGGCAAACATTTTTTAATGGTAGGCCACAAAGTTTAAGAAATTCTAGAGGAGGGCCAGAATTATAGAAAAATGCATTTTGTATTAAAGCTTTTTAATAAAGAAAATACCTTTTACTTTAATGATTTCTGATGTTTACGCGAGTATTATACATTTTAAATAAAACTACGGATTTTATCGCGTTTGTATTTGATTTTTGATTACCCGACGTTTCGAACACTTTACAGCGTTCATGGTCACGGGTGGACCATGAACGCTGTAAAGTGTTCGAAACGTCGGGTAATCAAAAATCAAATACAAACACGATAAAATCCGTAAAGTAGTTTTATTTAAAACCTTTTACTTTTCCGAAAAACTTTTTGATTTTCTATAATATTTTCGATAGTGAAAGCTTTTCAATTATAAACGTCAGATTTTTTTTTTTCGCGCTAAAATGCTGACTAGAATATTTAGGATGGATGGACTCTCGGCGGGCCGGATTAAATACTTTCGCGGGCCGGAAGAGCCTACTCCTCCTCCTCGGGCCGTACTTTGCCCACCACTGGTCTAGCTATAGGGTTTTATTTAGTTTTTTTTTTCATTTGCATAGATATTATATGCATAATTAATCCCTTAGTCGTTTCTTACGACATTCACAGGCAAGGGAGGGGTGAGGTGGTGAATTGTACCTTACTTCGTTATCACACGGAAAATATGTTTTCTGCATTTTATTTATTACTAGCCAACCCGGCGAACTTCGTACCGTCATATTTATTTTCATAAATATATTTTCTAAATTACCGAAACTTACACAGCGCCGTTTAACTGTCATTTGCGATTTGTTATTACATGTCAGAGCGTTTTTGTTATACCACGCTTTATAGTGATTTATATTCTCTTTGACGTTTTATATCACGTCACACAGAAACCTAGTGGAATGGTATATAAAGTATCCTATGTTTGTTTCCTGGTTTTAAGTTACCTTCCCTACCAATTTTAAGCGTGTTCGGTATAGCCGTTCTTGAGTTATAAATAGTGTAACTAACACAACTTTCTTTTATATACAGTCAAACCTGGATAAGTGAGAACTGGATAAGTGAGAAAACTCTATAAGTGAGAGTAATAGCCAGGACCCGTCATTTTAAGCTCCCAAAACCTCTATTAGCGAGAAACAGAAACCTCTGTAAGAGAGAGTCGTTTTTCCCTCATGGACCTCCGTAAGTGAGACTGCTACTTATCTATACCTCTATAAGCGACAGTCGAGCTTTATTTATTTATATTATTTAGGAGGAACTATAGCTACAATAAAAATATACACACATACAGGAACAAATGACAAAACAAATTTAACATCTGCTATTTTATGACGCTTTCTTAACTTTCGTAGCACTTCCTACCATTGTTTTTTAATTGTATTCTCGTCAATATTGTACCTATTCTATTTCGTGGAACTAAATAACGTTATTTTATCGCATTCTTTTCGAATGGACACGTGTGCCTGTGTACCGTCCTGCATGTCGGACTTACTCAGTTTATAGTTAATCAACTGCGAAGGAAAGTTCTGTTCTGCATCATGTCAAAACGGAAAATTAAAGTATTGTCATTAAGTGATAAACTTAAAATAGTGAATGCGTTTTAATCCGGAAAATCGCGAAATGAAATTCAAAGGGAGTTTAATTTACTAGAATCCACCTATTATAAAATTATAAAATCCAAAGACTCATAAAGTCCGAGTGCTCTGATGGACATGGCAATATTAATAGGACTAGAGTTTCTGAATTTACCAATATCTAAAAGTGCCTTTTGGAATGGATAAAACAAACTCTCGATAAGAACATTCCTATAGATGGACCTTTGTTGAAAGAAAAATCAAAAGAGTTTGCTACAAAACTGGGAATCCAGAACTTTTCTGCTAGCAACCTGCATTAGCGAGAAACTCGGGTTAGTGAGAAACCTCTATAAGCGAGAATGAGATTGTGCTCCCTTGAACTCTCGCTTATCCAGGTTTGACTGTATATAGATTAGCAATACATATTTATTAATAAGAATCTTATAGGAATCTCATAGGACAACGCCATGGATGACAATAGAGAGTGGAACCGTACGTATATTGCAATGGTCCCCATAATACCCATAATATCATCATACATTTCTACTACTACAACTTCACAGGATCGAATATGGTGTTCATAATGAGCACGAAGATTTATCTTCAGACAGTCCTATATAACCCTTTAAATTATCTTAGAACCCGTAACATATTAGAAAAACATAAACTTAGTTGACGAAAAAGTTTCAATAAAGTACCACATATCAAATAAGTATTTTTATTATATATTTAAGTATCATTCAAGCTGTGTGGTGGCGGCTTCGAATACTACCAACCCTTGCTTTGCTCGTGGGTGTCGTAAAAGACGACTAAGAGCTCTAGATTGACCCGGACCAACTCCATCTGGTACAATTGGGGTCAACAATTACATTCCCAAGGAGGGTTGACGTCAGGCAGGCGGCCGGTCATAAAAGTCATTGCCGAAACTTTTTGCAATATGTCAAAATAGATGACATATTGCGTCGACCCCAAGTAATTGGGATAAGAGCAAGATGATGATGATGATGATTTAAGTATCATTCACATTTCACCGTTTTCGTAAACCGCCATAAAACACCACAATAGCATTTTTGGTGGATTTATTGGCATATTGCATGGCGATCGCAGGTGATGATGGCAAGCGGGTTGGTTATCGCAGTAAGATGTTTTGTGAAGCTCAAGAGAGTGAAACTCCAGTCGGTTTTTTAAGAATGAGTATACTCATTAACTTCGGGAAACTTAAGAGGATCTTCTCGTCCAATATTCAGCAGTGTCTGAAAACAAAGGTTTATAACCAGTGTGTGTTACCAGCGATGACTTATGGCACTGAAACGTGGCCTCTAAATGTCGGCCTCACAAAAAAGCTCAAAAGTCGCTCAGCGTGCTATGGAGAGGGCTATGCTCGGTATTTCTCTACGTGATAAAATCCGGAACACGGAAATCCGTAGAAGAACGGGTGTAACCGACATAGCCCGCAGAATTAGCACGTTGAAATGGCAATGGGCAGGCCACATCGCTCGTCGAACCGACAACAGTTGTGGAAGAAAGGTTCTTGAGTGGCGACCACGAATCGGACGGCGCAGCGTAGGACGACCCCCCACCAGGTGGACTGATGACATTCTCAAAGTCGCAGGAAACCGTTGGATGCAAGTAGCGCAGGACCGTTCCGAGTGGCATTCTCGTGGGGAGGCCTATGTCCAGCAGTGGACGTCTGTAGGCTGATGGATGGATACTCATTAAAGTTGTATAACTGGATGAGAGAATGGTCAGCTCGTAAGGTGCAAAGTCGTGATACATTGGGTTGAATTGCTACATGCTCGGTGCGGTTAAAATGCAAAGATTCTAAGTATATTTGATCATGGTAATCAACATCATCATCACAGCTCTTCCGTGGTGATCATTATCATCATATACCACGCACTGCTAGGCTCGAGCTGCCTTCAAAATTGAAGGGAAATTGACCGAGTTAATCTAAATTCTAAATCAGACCAAACACAAAAAAAATCATCAATCAGCCATTTCAGAAGAGCTTAGTCACATACGTACAGAAAAAATACATAAAGATTGTATTTAATAAAAGTAATGAAATACTCAATTGAAAATAAATACCAATCCTAAATCAACTCAACCGATAGAAAACCGTTTCTAAACTTGTATAAGCATAAACAACCAGTACATCCAGTGTTGCAGCACTCAATAAAGACCGGTCAACAATAGACAGACACCTACATACAGCCTAGCAACATCAAAGAGTGAATGACATAATAGGCTGTACATATCTATACCCATGCCTCATTTCCAAACGCTATAGCAAAGTAAGAAAAGTAGTGTTTTAGTTGGTATACCTCAGTGGGCATACGGGATCGATTCCGGGCATGCGCAGAACGGGGCCTCACATACGCCCCCCGCGTCTTTACCCCCTACTGGAAACTAGCTGAAACACCCCCACGCTGCAATTGCATTTCAGTGCATACAAGAACGTGACCAAAGAAAAACTGAAGAAAAAAACGCTGAAAAATCCAATTTTTGATTCAAAATTTCATTCGAAACGTGAAATATTAATTATTGTGTTTTAAAATATGTTAATCTGCGGACAATTTTAAACCGCCAAGTGACATTCACACGCCATAAATTGCGCGAACTATGAGGAAGAAAAAACGTATGCACGTTTCAAGTAATATAAAAAACCAATATATAATATTGAATACAAATCATTTTGTATGAGTGCCGACAATATAACAATTTAAAAAAGCATTTAATTCGCATGTTTATAATAAAAATTTATACCCGAATATAATCACAATTAGTATATAAATATAAAAAAAATAAAACACAAATTAGTAATACACATATTATAACTCCCAAAAAGCAAATAAGCCCAAACCTTACGATCGAAATTTTAGACTGATATATAAAAATCCATAAGTAGAATTAAATATTAAAAAAATTATAGTATTTACATTAGTTGAGAATTTGAGAAAGTTTATATGTAGCATATATAAAAACAAAAATATTTAAATACAAATTTAAAATAAGCAATTATATAATTATAAATTACAAAAATATAAAACCGGGGATCAGTGACATAGGCCTTAAGAATTCATAAGAATTTTTTACGCGACGGTCGAACGATTTTGACAGATTATTTTTTACTCATTTGACATAATTTCAGTGTTTAAAAATGGATGATTGTGTGTTAACTGTGTGTTGAGTGTGTGTTACGAGAGTGTGGGGGGTCCTTTAGGGCCACAATGTTGAACATGTTTGATATGTGGAACTCGGTGAGCACGAAGTTGGAGCAGGCCAATGTGCAGCAAACTCAGCAGCCTCACACTTCAGGTGGGAGTATTAAAGGTAATTTCCAGTTAAATAAAAGGTTTGGGGCAAGCTTATAAAACAGTAACTTTTATGAACAAGGCTAAACTCTAAAAGAAAAAAAACAATCATTAGTCTATACAAAAAAAAAGATAAAATTAAAAAGCATATTCCAATAAATTCATTATAATTCGAATTTGGAAGTTAAATCTGAAAACATATCGTGGCATGGTTAAAAATTTTATTAAAAAAATTGCTTACCAATCAATTGTTCCAATTTTAATTTATGTAACATATAGATTAATTAGACCAATAATAGATAGTTACACAAAATTGCAATATCAAAATCGACGCTATCAAGTATTTCGTCGATACAAGTTTGCCCCAAACAAAATAAGTACAAAATAAACACGACTGTATTTTCTGTATAACACTACATATTAAAAATACGATTAAGTTATTCGTATTTTTAATATAATAATATAATTAGTTGATTTAAAATCGATATCAATCATCTACTCATGATAACATAACCACATTTCTATTCTATATTTTTTAATCTGTTTTCAGCTTTTTCTGTTGTGCAAGTTTTTTATTTTTTTTTATAACGCCTTGAAGTATTTGTAAGAAAACGACGCCCTTTTCGAGTATCCACTCGAATATAAAGTACTCGTATAAAGAATAGTTTAGCTTATAACTATACCTAAAATCTGTCTTCGAAAAGAAGAACCATCCCTAATAGTGTCATTGTGAGTTATGCGGACATTCTTGAGTAAAGACTACGTCAATGTTTTTATTTACTCATTATACCTAGTTTTAATTATATTATCTACATCTTATGTAATTGTCTGTGGTCATCCGTCGTGCTTTGGTTGAAAGGGTAAGTAGAAGTAATATAAATGGACATTTCACTTAAAAAATTACTCGACGTAATGGAGAATGAGCCTTTTAATATATACCTATTGAAAACATAGTATTTTTTAATACGTTTGTCTTTAGTAACCTGTTGAAAAATCCAAAGACATTTATCACCCGATCCAAGAACATCAAGAATGCCAATTATGTCACTAGATAAATAATAATGATGCAACTCTAAATTCCATTAGATTTTGCTTTTATTTTAACTTTTACATAACTAAATTGCTACTGTGTATTATACAATAATAAAATACGTTCATATTAAAATTAATGCAATATACCAAACATTATGACAATAATTTCATTTAATGAAAAAGATTATATTTTTAGTCATTAAAAATATCTAGATATATTCTTTTTAGAAGAAGACGTTAGAGCTAAATTACATAAGCAAACCCAAACAATACAATAATTAACTAAACATATAAGTATGAATAAAAGTGGGCGGCCATCTTGCAAAAAATGCGAGCGAAAGATTCGCAAATTAAATAATAAAAATGTTGCGTGAAACAAAACTATAATAAAATAAAAAATATATATAGAAAGTGAGGGTCCGAAAATGATGTTTTCCGGTATATATATACATACATACATAATTGTTTCATATAGTTAGCGTTATGCAATTTTAAGAAAGTAACCAATTATAATTCGGCTCTGGTCTCTGCCGCGTGATATTTCGTAATTATTTTATTGCCTTTTGTCTTAAAAATATACTTATTTTTATATAAGAATGAATTCGTTTACGTATACTCTATGTTAAATTAATGACAGTATTATCGTTACATATATGTACATATTATACAAAATATTGGAAATTAATTAGCTAAAAATTAAAATCTAAATATGATTAGATTCATCAACATCATTTCAGCTCATATACGTCCCACTGTTGGGCTCGAGCCTCCTCAATAATAGGAGGGAAAACGACCTTACTATACCATGCTAGTCAGACAGGTTGGTATAGGGTTTTATTTCACGTTTTCCTTCTCTTGTATAGATGTTATATGGGTATTATATCCCTTAGTCGTCTATTATGTGAATTGTATTCTTACTCCGTCACCACACGGACAATGATTAGATCAATTCATTACAATTATGTCAATAAAACAGCATACCTAATATTTTATTTACCTGACTAATTTAGTATGTTATAGGGATATTTGTGTTCTCAATCCGTTACCACAAATTATTCATTGATAAATAACGAATATTCAAACTCAGTAGCTAAGTATTAAAAAAAATTGCTTCTTGATTTGACAATTCGAATTCCAGTTCAAATTTAGAACGCTTGTATGTATTTTATAATTAAAATGACCCTTAATTTGTTCACTCAATACCGTTACGATTAAAAATATAATACATTCTAATTTCAAAAATACAATGACTATGTGTGAACAACGTGTATTCCCACACAGAATTCATATTTGCAATCTGTCTTGCATAATTTTTTTTTGTTGAATATGCTTGAGGACGAACATTTGCGCCATTTTTTTTTTGTACGTTTCATTTCGTTTTAAAACAATAGAGGTGATTTTTTAAATGTATTCACAGAGTTTAATCCTAGTAATTCGGTTTAATCAAGGATAATCGTAATATTATTTTAAAAATTAATCTAATCTGTTACAAAATTATGTTCAGACATTTTGCAGTCTTCAATAGATCAATTTATTAATTTTTTAACAAAATTATTATCACTGTTGATAATTTATTATAGATATTACCGTGTGGTGACGGAGTAAGAATATAACTTACCACCATTTCTTACCCGTGGGTGAAAAATAATACTAATGGATATAATATGCATATAACATCTATGCAAGAGAATTAACTCGAAATAAAACCGTATCTCAACCCGTCTGACCAGTATGGTATAAATAGCCATTGTGAAGGCCATCAGTGGGACGTATATGAGCCGAGATGAATCAACTTTAAAGAAATAAGCCTTTTCATCATCATCATCGCAACTCACATACGTTCCACTGTTGGGCTCGGGCCATATTAATGAAAAAAAAATTAACACAAACCAGTCATGTGAACTGCCGACAGAAGTGAAAACTTAAAATTTTATATTACATTCATTATCATCATCGCAGCCCACATACGTTCGTCCTGTTGAGCTCGAGTTTCCTCCACAATGGGAGGGAATTTGACCTACTATACCATGCTGGTCAGACATGTTGGTCAGACATGTTGGTATAGGATTTCATTTCGAGTTTTTTTTCTCTTGCACAGATGTTATGTGCATATTATAGTCTAGTCTAGTATAGTCCCATAGTCGTCTTTTCGACGACATCCACGGGTAAGCAAAAAGTATAATTAACGGCAACAAATTACCCCAAACATAAAAAAATATTGTGTTTCTCACAAAATATTGTCTCGGGAATCGAATCTATTGCTTAGTAGGTCGATTTTAAGTAAGCATTCAGTGATACCAATTGCGAATACAATATGATGAGACAAACTAAAATTATTATTTTATTTAGATCATAGACATTTATGCTGACAATTTTGTCTATGGTTGGACTTTAAAGTGTAAATAAATTATTAATAAATGCTTTACACTTTACTAGAAAAATGTCATTATTATTACATAAAACATTCATGCCATACGCAATACGCATAAGTTTACTCATTATTATGCGGTTTTCCCTCAACATTCATGAACTAAACGATGCTTTTTCTAATATATAAATATAGGCATAGATACCAAAGGAATTTTAATGTGTAATGTAAAATAATCCGTGCGGTAACGGAGTAAGAATACAATCCCAATACACCCAATTTTTTGCCCGTGAGTGTCGTAAAAGACGACTAAAAGATTATTCTACTAATATTATAAACGCGAAAATTTGTATGTGAGGATGTGAAGATGTTTGTTGCTCTTTCACGCAAAAACTACTGAATGGATTTTGATGAAACTTCACAATAATATAGCTTACATATTAAAATAACACGTAGGCTATAATTTATCCCGACATTCCCGGAGGAGTTATGCGGGTGAAACCGCAGGCTGCTAGTATGTAGATAACATCTATGCAAGGAAAACTCGAAATAAAACCTTATACCAATAAGTCTGATACCGCCCTAGCCGAGGCCGCGGGTGACCGGACCGGGGAATTTAGTCCGTCACCCGCAGAGAGGCTGACCGCGCGACGGCGACCGACGTCCCGGGATGGGGACGTCGGGAGGTGAGGGTGCCCGAGGGGATGTTCCGTCGGGCTGACCACTGACGACAAGTCACCCTGCTCCGGTGGTAGGCCCAATGACGAAGATGACGTGGGTACGGGTGGGGTATGGGCCCGCGCGCCGTCCTTTCGTCGCCCTGGACGAAATGGACCGCGTGTGCGCTTATCATAGCCCACCCATAAAAAAAAATACCAACACGTCTGATCAGAGGGGTATAATAAGTCAGTTCTGCTATCATGCAGGAGGCTCGTTCCCAGTAGTGGAACGTATATAAGCTGAGATGATGATGATAAAAGAATCATCATTCATCTCTTATCCCAATTACTTGGGATCGATGCATTATGTACATATTCTAACATCGAACATATTGCAAACGTTTTTTTTTTATTTTTTTTTTATGGGTGGTCACGCGATCCATTCCGTCCGGGGCGACGAAAGGACAGCGCGCGGGGGCATAACCCACCCGTACCCATGTCGCCTTCGTCGTTGGGCCGAATTGCATACGTTTTGAGAATAGTTTAATGTGAAAAGTTTTAGGAATTGTAATTGACCAGACATCAGATGGAGTTGGCTCATGTAAAACTCTTAGTCGGTTTCTACGACATCCTCGAGCAATATAAGGATTGAAAGTATTCGTAGATGCCATCATACACCATAATATTGTGTTCTGTATTTAATTATTAGGTTATTAGAAAGATAAGGAGGGTTGTCAATATGATTGTGGATGGACGAAAGAAGCGTGGGAGACCTAAGAAGAGATGGATGGATTGCGTGAATGAGAATGAGAAAAGCAGTGAGTGGAAATATGACGGCTGATAGGAGGCTATGAAAGGTAAAAGCATGTTGTGCCGACACCACTTAGCGTGGGATGAGGTCAGGCTAATGATGATTAACTCATAGAAGCTTAATTCGCGCATAAAATTTGAGGTATATAAATTGGAGCCAGAAATGGCTCCCTACTGAATGTCACTGCGTACAAGGCAATTCTATTGTATAGTAGTGTGCGTGTGTATGTGTGTAATCGCTTGCATGTAGTATTTTTGGCTTCATTTTTTGATCGCTTAAGTACAGACACTATCCTTGTATACGTTATTATTCTAAGGATTATTAATAAAAAATGTGTATTTTAATGATATTCGTCATAGTCTTTAGCTAAATTAACATTTTTTTTAAGTTTCATTTGACATTTGGGCGGTACTTTCACGAGTCGTTTTATTATTGCACAGAAGTTTGTAAAGGACATGTACAACGTTTCAGTGTTGAGAAAGCGAATTAGGGTTGTAACTCTCTAATGAATTGTTGCTAAATATGTTCATTCATTATCGATCTTTTATTGCTATTTTCGGTCTGGTGATGGAGTAACAATACTATTCACCTTGCACGCGGATTTTAAAAGATGTTTAAGGGAGATGTATATAACATCTGTACCCAAGAAGGAAAACTCAAAATAAAACCTTATACCAACTCGTCTAACCACCGTGGTTTTGGTCAATTTCTCTCTTATTATGGAGGTGTGGACATGAGTTAATGATGATGACCTTTGTTCAACTATAGTGAATACCTTTTTCGACGACTTTCTTATCATGTAGATTTTGGAGTAGATGACTTAATATGTTGTTGTTTCAATTCATCTCGGCTCCTATACGTCCCAATGATTCATTCCATTCTCCTCTAAAATCGCTGGCAAATTTACCTATTAAACAAAGCTGGTCAGATTTATTATTTCGAGTTTTCCTCTTGCATATATGTTATCTGCATAGCATATCCCTTTCCGTGAGGTGACGGAGTAAGAATATAATTCACCACTCCCTATCTTGCCTGTGGATGTCGTACGATACGACTATGAGATATAATATGCACATAATATCTGTGCAAGAAAAGTTAAACTCGAAATGATACCCTATACCAACATGTTTGACCAGTGTGGTATAGTAGGTCAAATTCTCTCCTATTGAGGAGGAGGCCCGAGGCCAACAGTGGGACGTATGTGGGCTGCGATGATGATGATGATATCCCTTAGTCGTGGTGTTGGTGAATTACTCCGTCACCACACGGAGAACGGTTTTTTTATCACTTCATGGTGTGTGGCCATACAATCTTGATAGTATTACACAATATGTAAAATTTTCTTTTCGCTAAATTCACAGATACTCTTTTTTTGTTTCCCAGAATTTTAGAGAAGGTTATAAAGCGTTTAGTTATTATTAATAGGATATGCACAATATTAAATATATTCATCATCATCATCATCATCACAGCCCACATACGTCCCACTGTTGGGCTCGGGCCTCCTCCACAATGGGAGGGAATTTGACCTACTATACCATGCTGGTCAGACATGTTGGTATAGGGTTTCCTTTCGAGTTTTCCTTTTCTTACACAGATGGTATGTGCATATTATATCCCTTAGTCGTCTTTTACGACATCTACGGGCAAGATAGGGAGTGGGGAATTGTATTCTTACTCCGTCACCACACGGTAAATATATTATCTGTGATATTATTGGTATATTTTCCTTGTGGGAACGGAACGAGAATACAATTTGCTATCCCTTCTTTTCGTTTAAAAGTTGTAAAAGACGGCCAAAGAATATAAGCAGATAAGGTAACTGTAACGGAAAGGAATTTCGAAATAAAACTTGTTTAGCCCGTCTGATTAACTTGCGAACGTCAATTTCCATTGCATTGTAAAGGAAGGTTGGGCGTTAGGACATATGGGAGCTCCGAGTAAGAAAATAAAAGGCAGCTTATACGTATGCTGAACACAGTTACTGATTTTGGTAGTGGGATTTGACTGTTCTCCGCCCAATCTAAGGCTGATAGCCGATCATTTCGGCTCATATACGTCCTACTACTGGGCTTAAGCCTCCTCCATAATAGGCGGAATATTGACCTGCTATTTTTTTCTTTTTGGGGTTGGCTATGGACATCGCATCTGCCACTCGGCTCCGTTCGGGGCGACAGATGGCGACGCGTGGCCCTATAACCCACCCGATAGCACGGCGTCTTCGTCATTGGGCCGACCACCGAGTTCCTTGTCCTCAGTGGTCGGCCCGACGGAATAGCCTGAGAGTCTCGGGACGTCGGTCACCGTCATGAGGTCAGCCTCCCGCAGTTGATGGGCTAAAATCCCAGATCCGGTCACCTGCAGCCTTTGCTAGAGCGGCATCAGGCACATATTGACCTGCTATACCACGCTGAACAGATGTGTTGGTATAGAATTTTATTTAGAACTAGCAGCGCCCTGCGGTTTCACCCGCAGTTCCTCTTCCTGTGGGAATATCGAGATAAATTATAGCCTATGTGATATTCTGATATGTAAGCTATATTATTGTGAAGTTTCATCAAAATCCATTCAGTAGTATTTACGTGAAAGAGCAACAAACATCTTCACATCCTCCCATACTCATAAACTTTCGCCTTTATAATATTAGTAAGGATAAGGATTTTTAATCACTTGTTTAGATGCTAAATGTATATTATATCACTTTGTCATCTTTTACAATACTCACGGGCAAGTAAGGAGGTGGTAAATGGTATTCTTACTCCGTCACCATACGGCATATATTGTAATATAAAATGACTAAGTCGTGCTTAACAACTTGTATTTCAAGTGAAAGTTTAAAATCTCAACATCTACATTGTCCTGTGTGGATTTCATTTTAAAAATAAAACTAATGTTAAACAAAAGATGTTATTTTTCACAAAATTATATAAATCATGCACCCATTGTTTAAATATTTAAAATTATGAGATTGTATTGTAATCAAAACATATATTTGAAGTAAAGGTTGCATCTTAATTATTTCTATTCAAAAAAAAATTGTCTACGACAGTTAATTAAAGTTATCATTTAAATAAAAGACGACTAAGAACTTTAGATAAACCCCTAATAAGTCAATATTTTGCTATATAAGCATTAATTTATGGTAAGTCGCCCTTTATCTGTTTAGATAAACATTCTTCCCCTTTTTTATAACTATCGGTGGCAAACGAGCAAACAGTGATGGTAAGTGATGCTGGTGGTCATGGGTCTTTACTAGTCCATCGCCTACCGTGAAGAAAGTGGAGGGAGTGTTAATGCGTGCAATGAGGTTTGGTGATGCTACAGGCATCATTAAAACCCAGCAAACGCAAACACCTTCAGAATGTTGGCCTGACTAACCTAATAACTATATTTTTACATCGTAGAATTTCAGCCCATGACGTCGCCATCTTCACTCGGCGACTAGCACTACAAAACGAAGGAGGCAATCATTTTAATTAGTCTTTCGAAATTTATACATGTACGTTCTGAAATTATAAATACCTACACATTATTCAACTGCAATTAAAACTTTCTCGAACGAAATTCGTTGTCAAAAATCAACATTAATTTTATTGAAATCATGAATGCTAACAAACCATTCATTCATTCGTTCAATCATCTGTCAATTTAAAAATTTAATTTGCAAAGTTTTTTTTAGTAAAGTGAAAACCCTAAAGTTGGTTTCTTTTTTAATACCAAGTTGCGCAATACGTTACCAGACCAGTTATTTTAGTATGTATGCTGTTATTGTTACCCACGTTTAGGATATTTTAAAGGGAAATTTTTATATTTAAATTCGGCGTTAAGTGCACTGCGATATATAATACTATTAGGTAAAAGTTTTAAAAGTGAACTTGGCGATTGGTTTTTATATAAAAACTAGCAACCCGCCCTCGCTTCCCTTTTAGTCGTTTTACCCGCGTAGTTCCGGTTCCCGTGAGAATACCGGGATAAAATATAGCCTAGTTTACGCCCTGACATTATAGCTTTCCATTAGTGAAAGAATTTTTGAAATCGGTCCAGCCGTTTTGAAGATTACCTGGAACAAACAGACAGACAAAAATTTTTTAATCTGTATTTTAGGCATAGGTGTCGTGCAAATAACCGTGTGAGCATGAAAAAAGCCTATTATTTTGACATTACAAACAGACACTCCAATTTTATTTATTGGTATAGATGTATTTGTTTAATAAGCGGGCAAAGAGATTGTAAGTTGATTTTAGGCAAGCCAATTTTTTAACGCAAACGATGGCAAATGAAAAAACAGTACACCTGATGGTTAGTGATGCTACCGCTCATAGACCTTTGCTAGGCCGCTGCTTACCGTGAAGAAAGTGAATGGAGTGTGAATGCGTGCAATGAAATGCGGTGAAAAAAAAATTAATATTGCGAGAGATAGGGTTGTTTCGAATTTACCTTCTCTTCCACAGTTGCTATATACATATTATATCCCTTAGTCGTCTTTTACGATACCTATGGCTAAGATTGGGGGTGGAGAATTGTATTCTTACTCCGTCACCACACGGATATTTTGCCTATTTCAAATGAATTTAGCTAACTCTAGAAAAGAAATATTTAATTGGACTTGATATATGTCAGAACCAAGTATTCTTGTTTACTTTTCTATTTATTCAAATAAGCTAAACTGTCTGCCAGTGCAGGTAATAAATAATTTTGTCTAATCCAGGCCCCGTAAGTCGTTTACTGTCAAATAATTTCTGAACGTAAGTTAGCAAGTGGTATCACGTAGATTGTTATATTAATGATGGCTATTACCATCATATTATTATATCTTTATATATACATTTCTTATGTACGTGTGTATGTCACTGAACTCCTCCTAAACAGCCGGACCGGTGTTGATGAAACTTTCTGTGTGTTCAAGGGGATTCGAGAATGGTTTAGATTCACAATTGGACCTGGCAGATGGCGTTACTATCAATTTCAAGGTGAATTCCTTTAATTTTATTTGAACAGAACAACGTCGAACGATTTGGGATCGAATTGGGATTATATACATTGATTACACAGATAGCGTAGTGGATAAAATACCGATCTACTGTGCTAGTGTCGTAGGTTTGAATATGAAATAAAAGAAATTCTCCTTGAAATCAACAGCAGTGCCACCTTACTGAGCCCAGTTATGAATCTAAACCATTCTCGAATCACCTTGAACACACACAAAAAATTTCGTCAACATTCACAGTGTTCAGAGAGTTCAGTGACATTCACACGTACACAAGAAATTTATATATAAGGCAAAGATAAGTACAAGAAAATTATAGATTTTTTTAAATAAATATAATGAACTGGCCGCATATAATTTTGAATCAGAAGTTCTTTTTTCAAATTTCAAACAAAGCGGTTAAATACAGATGCAAAATTTGTTTCACAAGGGGTCGTATCTCGTTCGCAATTCAAATTACTAACTTTTTTAAGGGGCAATGGTTTATGAAAAAAAACTTGTCCAGCCAGCACAATGGCTAAATTTGCTAACTGGCAATACTAGTTATTGCTTACTAATCATCGTGTTTTATTACAGAACGTTCTAGTTTAATTTTAAAAGAAGTAGCTAAGCAAGCTTTATTCGTAAATAATAAATTAATAATAAGTTAGCAATATATTTTGTAAATATGGATTTTAAATCTCATTGGAAATAACAACTCTTGGTACGTTAATATTTTTTTAATTAAATCTGACGAGTGTTGTCAGTAAAAGTCCTATTCCAATCTAATATATTAACGACTAGCAGCCTTGCAGTTTCACCCGCATAGTTCCCCTTCCCCTGGGCATATTAAAATAAATTATAACCTATGTGTTATTCTGATATGTAAGCTATATTATTGTGAAGTTTCATCAAAATCCATTTAGTAGTTTTTGCTTGAAAGAGCAACAAACATCTTCACATCCTCACAAAGTTTCGCGTTTATCAAATTAGTAGGATTTATGTACATAGTGATTTCTAATGTTTGCGCGAGTATTACACATTGTAAATAAAACTACTTTACGGATTTTATCGCGTTTGTATTTGATTTTTGATTGCCCGACGTTTCGAATACTTTACAGCATTCATGGTCACGGGCGGACTAAGATGTCTGACGTCCAAAAAGTCATCGTTATTGCAGATATTTATAATTATCTACCCGTTATAGAAATTAGTTATTAAATTTTAACCCACATTTTGTTATAAAATTTATTGCCAGTACAAGAGTTAATATAGAATCAGTTTTATTTACAATTAGTAGGATTTTATCATGAAGACTTACACTTAGGCAAGTAACTTAATCAAAACCTAATGTAAAAAAATTGTTACATGTAATATTTTGCTTTTTTCATTCGTTTTAGAAAATAATAGAGAATTTTAATAACAAAATACAACTCGAATCTGGAAACACTTTAATATATCAAATACGGATTATTGACGATTTAAAAACTATTGATTAGATTTTGATTAAACTTAAATGTGCTTATATCGATTTAAATAAAAAAATAATCATTAAAATTCACATAGAAAAAAGTGCCCAGAATTTTAAGACAGACTAAAAGTACAGACTAATCGAGAACCTTCTCCTTATTTTGATGGCAGTTAATAAAAAAATATCATCATCATTTCAGCTGTTATACGTCCCACTGTTGGGCTCGAGCCTCCTCCACAATAGGAGGGAAATTGACCTTACTATACCGTACTAGCCAGACAGGTTGGTTTAAAGTTTTATTTCGAGGTTTCCTTCTCTTGCATAGATGTTATATGCGTATTATATCCCATAGTCGTCTTTTACGACATCCACGGGGAATATAGGGAGTGGTGAATTGTATTCTTACTCCGTCATCACAGGGAATTAAAAGCATTTGATGACTTAAAACATATTGTTCCCGTATATTTTTTTTTATTGCAAACGGTGGCAAACGAGCAAACAGTACACCTGATGGTAAGTGTTGCTGCCGCTCATGGACCTTTACAAGGCCGCTGCCTACCGCGAAGAAAGCGAAGGGAGTGTGAATGCGTGCATTGAGGCTCGGTGATACCAAGGGCACCACCAAAATCCTCTACACGCAATCACCCTCAGAAAGTTGGGCTTCCGGCTCTCTCGCTCACCGAACGAAGCGCAGTAACAAATTGCTACTACTCAGACGTCGATTTTCTGCGAGAGCATGGTACTGCCCCGGACGGACCGGCCCGCGGCTGTAGACAGATAACTGTCGACAGTGTGGTCCTACCACTCCTACGGATTTAAATGAACCGCTGAATTGAATTCTATAGCCCGGCTGGTGACCAATAGACCTAACGGTAAGTACTAGCAAGCATAAGTGAGTAGCCGTATACCGTTGAGTCAACTAATGCCGATAAGTGTTTGATAAAAACCACTTAGGGAGTTAACATATAAGATAGTAATATGTTGATTTAAATACGCACATTACTTTGTAAGTTCAGTGATATAAATGAATGACTGCTGATTTTTAAGATATAGGATTCAATCTTAGAATAATAACATATAGAAGGTAAGTCCAGGCACAAAAAGTGAGGCATTTCAATTGGAGCCTAATGAAGCCTACGCCGGAACAGTCCCGTAATGTACAAGTCATTGCACTGCACGAACGTATGCAACTCTTAAAAAATAAATAGGTAATTATGACGGCTTGTGCATTCAAATGGTGCCACAACACATTTGAAAAACATAAAAAGGTTTTTAACATTACTTTTAAAAGTATTTCGACGATTTATGTTAATAAAAACAAAATTTGTTTTCATAATTTGTATAGTGGTTTCCGTGTGTACGTGTGTAATCGTCTGCCCGCCGTTAGTATTTTTAGATTCAAATTTTTAAAGTTCGAAGTACTGACACTATCCTTCTATACGTTATTATTCTAAGGGATTCAATATTCATTTATTAATTTCGACTTATATATGTCCCAAGAAAGGTTCTCGAGTGGCGACCATGTATCAGACGACGCAGTGTAGGACGCCCCTCTCCCCCACCAGGTGGACCGACGACCTGGTGAAAGTTGCTGGGCGTCGTTGGATGCAGACGGCACAGGACTGCACTTTGTGGCGTAACAAGCGAAGCCTACGTCCAGCAGCGGACGGTGATAGGCTGAAATGATGATGATGATATGTCCCACTGCTGGGCTCGAGCCTCTTACGCAATAGGAAGGAAATTGATCTATTATACCACTCTAGTCAGACGTGTTGGCATAGAGTTTTGTTTCGAATTTTCTGTCACTTGCATAGATATTTTTGTCTATTATATTTCTCAGTCGTCTTTTACGACATCTGCGGGCAAGATGTATTCTTACTCTGTGGTGAATTGTATTCTTACACCGTCACCACACGGACACTTGGGAATATGTATTTGTGTGAAAAAAAAATTAAATCGTCAATATTTGACTAATAAACCTTAAAGCTGTAAGTTATTAAGTTTAAGCATAAAACCACTTAAAAACATAACTGCAAATTACACATTGGGTATTAAAAGGTACTAGGATAACATAACATGTGACAGGTCGTTTTAGTACTAAAGTACGCAAGAAAAAGTTGCCTGGCCAAGACCCATATATCGTGGCTATACACCGACTTAAATATTTGATACTTTATTAACAATTTTAGTTTGCTGTGTTTGTGATGGCGGTGTAAGAATACAATTTACTACTTCATATCTTGTCAATATAATATGTACATAACATCTGTACAAGACAAGGAAAACTGGTAATGAAACTCTATACCAACATGTCTGACTAACATGGTACAATAGGTCTATTTTCTTCTTAACGGGGAGACACTCAAGCCCAGCAGTGCGACGGGTACGAACTGAGACGAGACCTATAGCGGAAAAGGAGTACTCCACTGACCAACTCTTAAATTGCTCAAGGATGTCGTAAAAGACGATTAAGAGCTTTAGATGGCCCTGGGCTAACTCCCGTCTGGTCAACAATTACATTGTAAACAACGGTTGAGGTCAGATAGACGGTCGGTCTTAAAACCTATATCATAATGTACTAAAAACTTAATATGTAGTTGAAAATAAGTTTTTAGCAGTCTATCATTACGGGATTTGTAAATTTGATTCGTGTACAAAATATAAATTAGATTGAATCTCTATTTGATTGTGTCTTTTACTTTTATAATTATGAAACAAGTATGAATTTATTATCAATTTCTTTTGTTATTGCTTATATTAAGCTTTAGAAAAAGCATTACTATTATCATGGACTTAAAACCTATGTATAGCATATTTTTTTATATACACATTCGTTTAAGTCGTAGTAAATTGAAGTGAGTTGTAATAATTAAATCAATCTATAAATTATTACTGACCATGGCATTTACTTTTGTTATATACACATTTATATAAAAGTTGAGATTAAATAGTAAAAGCCAAACAAGATTTAAAAGTATAAACGTAGATTTTTCATATGTTTGTGTATCTATATTTATCTACTTTGTCTATGATTTATTCTTATATACTAATTAAATATGCCGTTATAGTCCACATTATATTATAAAACGAGTTTGAGATAATATAACATAACGGATTTTGACTTTTACTTGTGAGAATGGAACCATAAATTCTTTAATTCACAGTATAATAAAATTGTTATAATTTAGGAAAAGAATTGTCATTATTATAATAATTGTTGTATAACGGTTGTTAATATATTCGAGGAAATGTCGCGCTTAAATAATATAACTAATTGCGGAAGAAACATTTTTAATGTAATAAATTAACATTAGAAAGGTTTTTTACAATTTACTTCCGTAGATAAATAATATAATTATTTTTTTTTTCTAAACTTCCTAATCGTCTCGGTAATAGCTTTAATATATAAATACTTTTTTTAAAGTTAGCTCTTTATTGTTCTTATGTAATAACTTCGACTTCATATTGTAGTGATAATTAAGAAAGTAATTAATACATCACCATCTATTTCCCATTCATATCTAAATTAACGATGGGATTTTGAGTCCAATTTAACCATTTTATGTTAAATTGACGTAGTTTCAAAGATATTTAAAAAATAATGAGAATAAAAGAAATATTTGGCACATACTATCTGTCGGATCCATTAAGTCCATCAAGAGTGATGAAGTCCCATAACTGTTACCCTCGTTTTTGTGGTAGACTATGGTCTAGATACACTCCATCTGATTTATAAGAGGTGACAGAAAGGCAGCATGCGGCCTTATAATCTACTGCAACCCCTCTCCATCACCATTGCGCTGACCACCATAACTTAGGCGAATCACAGCATAAAAAACCTGTGTTAAGATCCTGTTCTTATACCAATTACTTGCAGTTAAATTAATATGTAATCTTATTTTATAGTACATATTGCAAACGTTTTGGCAATATTTTACAGACCAGCCTGACGTCAACCCTCCTTAGAAATGTAATTGTTGACCATACGGCATCAGATGGTGTTTTTTACGACATCCTTGAGCAATGCAAGGGTTGTTAGTATTTGTAACCGGGCACCACAGAATAAATAAAATACTCAAAGTATCAAACATATTAGATCGTAGTATACACATTTACGTATGCGCATGCGTGGAGCGTGCACTCAGGTACTCGGCGACTGATATGATAATATTAGCAATATATATGTGTGTGTGTATTGTGCCGCGTTTAGCGCACCTAGTCTAGCACGCTCTGTCTATTCTTTAATAGTTATGGTTACTAGTGTTACATGTATTATGCTGCGTTTAGTATGTGAAATTTGGTTAGTTGCTATTACGGACAGCCGATGTTGACGTTTGATTGACATTTAATGTATTCTTTGCCCTTGTATATCAATGGACAAAGTTTGGCTATTTTTTTAGAGTAATCTCTAATATGGAGTTAGAAAGCAAATATTACATTAAATAATCATTATTCCCCTATCGCCATCCATTGATAGACGTAGGCCACCCCCACGTATGAAGGAATAGCGATTTAATCGCCACGATTGTCGGGCGTGTTGGTAAATCGAATAATATTTACACGAACGTAATCTACTGTATGGCGTTATTTTTCTAAATATAAGCACGATTCTCATCCATAATTGGAGCGATTTCGCCTGATTGGACTAGGATTAGTTTATTTTACTTTACAGCGTTATCTATTTACGTCTTTTAATAGTCTTTTATGATATCTGCGAGAAACTTAGAGGAGGTATGGAGGATATTATCCATTTCATATCATTAATTTAAATCTTAAAGATCTATAACTTATTACACATGTTGTTCATTATTTTATCATCATCATCATCACAGGTCAGATATGCCCACTGCTGGACTCGAGCCTCCACCATTATAGGAGGGTTGATATAGCGTTTTAATTCGATTTTACTTCCTCTTGCATAGATGTTATATGCGTATTTAATACCGCGGTCTATTTTTATGACACCCACGGGTAAGATGGGCGATGGCAGTTGGGTGTTTATAAAGAAATTAATAAAAAATACATCTCCATCCTTACCACCACCTCGTATTTCACGTTGCTATTTTCAACTTCTCAACGAAATGTGGAACATATTTTATTTTCAAAGAATTCATTCATATAAAAATTATCTTAAAACTAAAAGCAAGATTTATGTGGGAATGATATAATTAACTTTGACAGTAACTATTTTGATAGAGTTAGTTGAGCAACTATGGATATTTAAAGATCGCTCCTATAGTCCGAGCGCACTGCAGTCACATCTCCAGTCAACCTTAATCATCAGTGACCATTTTTTGTCAAACTTCTGAGCTTAAAACGTGAAAATTAACAGTGATGTCTCATCCTCATCATCATGATCTTGCTCTTATCCCAATTACTTGAGATGACTCAATATATACTCTTCTTGGATAATACACATCATAAAAGTTTTAAAAATAGTTTAATGACCTGCCTGATTTCAATCCTCCTTAGGAATGTAATTGTTGCCAGATGTCGTTAGATGTATTTGGTCCAGGTAAAGCTTTTAGTTGCCGCGCGAAGAAAGACCGACATCCTTCCTGAGGAGGGCACGTCGAGGAGAGGGTACTCCTCAGGGGTTATTCCGTCGGGTTAACCACTGACTACAAGTCACCCTACTCCAGTGGTCGGCGCAACGACGAAGGAATGTCACGGGTGGGTTACGGGTGTGCGCACGCCCCACTGTCGCCCCGGACGGAGCAGAGCGTGGAGTGCGCCTACTGTAACCCACCCCCCAAAAAAAGGTAAAGCTTTTAATTGTATATTACGGATCCTACGAGCAAAGTAAGCGTTGGTAGTATTCGTAGCACTCACACCGCAAATATAGCAACATAACTGATAATTATTTTATAAAATAAAAGCTTTACTTACCTGATTGTTTGATAGTGTAATAGTATAATAAAATACAATGTATTAATAAAAACTTCCTCTTTGAGTTAATGATTGTAATCATAGGCTAATAGCGGCGTGAACGATAAAATAATGTTATGCATCTTGTTTGTTCGTAATGGAGTAATCTGTGTTCAACATTGGTAATACTTTCACCTGATCACGTCATTCCGTATTACAAATATAGATTTTATAATAGTATAACTATCTATTGATCACTTCCGATTAGAAATTGCTTCGTTATTTTATAATACTTCTTTTACATTAAAATACATATATGGTAATGTTTGCTTATCCACTTTTATGTCATCTCTGGCGAATCATTTATTGACTTCTATATTTTCGAGAACCATAATCAAAATTCTAAGAGCTTTTGCCATTAATTATTGTGGACAGTTAAATAAATAGCCTAATATTACTTTGGTAGATCAATATTTTTTGTCATATATTAAAGAGGTACATTTTCCGTGTGATGACCGATTAAGAATACAATTCACTACTCCCTATCTTGCCTGTGCATGTCGTAAAAGATGACTAAGGGATATACTATGTACATAACATCTGTACAAGAGAAGGAAAACTTAAAATGAAACCCTATACCAACCTGTCTGACCATGCTGGTCATTTAATGCAGCACGGAATTTAACCTACTTTAGGTTAAATTCCTTCCCATTGTGGAGGAGGCCCGAGCCCAATAGTGGGACGTTTGTGGGCTATGATGACGATGATGATGAAAGAGGCCTATGTATTTATTTTTCTTTTGGGTAATTACTTAAAAAAGCTAATGAATATTGACTCCGTAAACTACATTCTTAAATTGAAAAACGTGGCTACATATAGTATTTATGCTATTTATATTCACAAGTGCTTAATATAAAATAATAATTTGAAAGTTAGAGATTTAATAAGTATACATTGCAAATAATAATAACCTTTAAACCGCAATATCGTAACAGTCGCGTTGTTATTTTTCGTACAATTGCAAATTTCAATGGATATGTAACTGACAGCTCCATGTTAAAATTAAACAGTTTATTTGACTTATTATTTTTTAAGTACGTGACATCTAACTTGAGCATGTACTTAATGAAAGCTTGGGGTCATGAAATAAAAAAAAAACAAATTAATTTCAATGCTACTTAGAGTCTAGGGTGGATATAATATACATGTAATTATAAATGCAGAACTCATTTAACTCATTTAACAAATTATATTCGTTGTCCAATAGACTCTGTTGTGTGAATTGGGTCCAATTTTCAATCTATCTATACAACAAAATCAGTCCAATCGGACAGAGGAGGGGTACAGTGACATACACACAGACAGATTTTCATTTAAAAATAAAGAGATGATAAATATATAGCAGCAGGAAGGGCGGGAGCTATTAATATTATAAATTTGACACTAGTATAAGTCTAGGCAAGTAACTAGATCCTAAGCTCTCTATTCAAACGCACATCGTGCAAATGTTCACGTGCGTGTGTGTGTGCACGCATGGCGCGTTTATGCATAGTGGTGACGTCATAGGCATTCGACGTTCAAATTTAATTGGAGAGGGGGGGGGGGGTTTAATTGTACATGTCAAGTTGTTACAAAATTTGAATTTAGAAGGCGAATTTGTTGATTGTTATTTTTTTTTTGTTAAATATCTCGCATTTTATTATTAATATTTCTACTTTTACACAAATTATAACGTGTTATGGTCTGCTTAAATTGAGTCGCATTCAAGACATATATAATAAATAAAAAAATATAATAAAATTGTATTTAGTATGGGTTTAATACCTAGATTTTTTATGAGTTAAAATTTGTATTTATTTTAATTCCTAACGCATTTACACACTGACACATATTACAAGTATTTTTTAAAATCCCATTTATAGATTACAATCTGAGATCATTAATAATTTCCTGAAAAAAAATTACAGTAAGGAGTTCTTTAGTGCAGGCCTTATTCAGGAGTGAAATTGATATAATACCCTGGTCATGTTGGTTTTATAATTACCTGCTCTTGCAGCGAAGTGTTTCTTGTATCTCTTTCTCACAGATTTGGTTCTAGTCACATGGCGCTCCTAGCATCCAAAAAGAAAGAAAGATATTTATTTGTTTTTACAATTCAATAAAAAAATACAGAAACATGAAAATAAAACAAAAATCCAAAAATAAAAAGGAAAAACAAAATAGAATTGGCTCAACTTTTTTAAACGCCTTAATAACCCTCTTCACCTTTTAAATGGCCCCTAGAACTGATTCTTTGATCGTTGACCCACCTAAGGGGGTTATAATTTTTATCTTTTACAACCCCCGATGCAGGGAATGAAGGCTTCTTTTTTAGCAGGCTACGGTGCGGACGCAGTCTGTCCTGCCCGGAATGATGACGGCTCGCGACCCCATAACTCGCCCGTATTCCCTTCCCGTTAGGCCGAAAATTCCCAGGTCAGCTGACGAGATACCCTTTCGGGTCCGAGGAAAGGGATGCCTGAATTATGTTCCAAATCAGTCACAAAGAGGACAAAAAAAATACAAATCCATATTGGGTACAAATACAATTGGAATTGTCGAGGAGAAATTCAACCTTCCAATGATTTCGTCACCAGTCAGATACAGCCGCTTTTACATTTTGCAATGTCCCTTCAAGGTGATAATGGCCTTTTTGTGTTCTGATACCCGAAACGGGGTCAGCAGAACTCAGTCATATGTCCTTGATTAAAGAAAAACTAATAGAAAATTGTGTAATAATAATCATTGTTAGATCATTTTGCTGATGCTCTAAGAATCTAATGCGTCCATCATCAGCTCAACTTATACTTGTCCTACTCCAGGCATCCAACCTTCTCCACAATAGAAGGGTAATTGTCCTACTATACCATTTGTCAAACAGGTTGGTATTGAATTTCATTTCGTTTTATACTTCTTGCAAATTCATCATTTCAGCCTATCGCCGTCCACTGCTGGACGTTGACCTCCCTCATGTTACGCCACAAAGTGCGATTCTGTGCCGCCTGCATCCAACGACGCCCAGCAACTTTCACCAGGTCGTCGGTCCACCTAGTGGAGGATGTTTTTTCATACATGTTATATGTCTACTATAATCCTTTAGCTGTTTTTTATGATATCCACGGGTAAGAAAGGGGGTTGGTGAATTGTATTCTTACTCCGTTATCATCATCGTCGCCGCCCACATACGTCCCACTGTTGGGCTCGGGCCCACAATGGGAGGGAATTTGACCTACTATACCATGCTGGTCAGACATGTTGGTATAGGGTTTTCATTTCGAGTTTTTCTTCCCTTGCACAGATATTATATGCATATTATATCCCTTAGACGTGTTTTACGACATCCACTGGCAAGATAGAGAGTGGTGAATTATATTTTTACTTCGTCAAATCTTATATCTTTAAACGAGCAATTCTTGTATATATATATATATACCTATATATATATTCAGGATCTCAGAAACGGCTCTAACGATTTTATTGAAACTTGGCATACTAGAGGTTTCGGGTCCAAAAAATCGATCTAGCTAGGTTTTATTTATAGAAAATGTTGCTTTGTCCGTGTTTTTAGCAAAACAAATAATGACATTAAATTATGAATTAAAATTTCGTTGTCAACGTCATGAGTTACGATAGCTCAGATGGGAAGTTGACAGGTTCTAATTTTGATTTTGTTGACATTCAAACAGCGTCGGTTCGAATCTCGGTGCTATTATAATTCTCTTTTTGTAATTTTTTATATATTTGTCATTATTTATTTTTTATTAATATATACTTAAATAAATTCGATAAAAATATTCCGAGCGAAGCTCGGTCAAGCAGATATTAGTTGTAATATGCGTCCTATAGTCCCTTAGCTGTATTTTATGACATCTACGGGCAAGGAGGTGAAATGCATTCTACTCCGTCAGCACGAAAATATTTCTTTTCTTAAAAAACTTTTCTCGATAGGTTACAAAATAAGATTTTCTGTTATGCAATTTGATTGGACCTAAGATTAGCAAACAAACAAACAAACAAGCAAATAAACTCTTCACCTTTATAACAATAAGTTATAATTATAGTAAATGTTAGATAACATTACAATATCTATTTGTTTAGGTCATACGATAAATAATTTTAATGGTTCAATGTGGACTTTGGTATCTGTTTAGGATCAAGTTTGAATATGGTAATATAATTTTCTGAGTTTCCGTGTGTTGACGGATTAAGAATACAATTTACCACCCTTTCTCTTACCCGAGGGTGTTGTAAAAGACTTAGTGGTAGGCTAAGCCTAGGTAAAGCTTAGTGGTAGGACCACACTGTTGACAGTTGTCTGTTGACAGTTGTCTGTTGACAGTTGTTGTGTTGTTGTAGAAATCAAAATCGACATCCGAGTAGTAGCAATTTGTTACTGCGCTCCGTTAGGCGAGCGAGGGAGCCGTAAACCAAATTTTCTAAGGGCGTTTGCGTGTGGTGATGGTTTTGAAATGTTGAAGATGGTATCCTTTTTCTTAATTGCCTTTTTACTGTGATAATTTTTTGTAATATGTATTAAATTTTATTATGTTAAGAAATCGCAAGTTCTTTCTACTCCCCTCTTGCTAGGGAGTGTAAATGTATGCATTGAGGCTCAGTGATACTAAAGGCATCACCAAAACCCTCCACCCGCAAACACCCTCAGAAAGTCGGGCTGCTAGCTCTTTCGGTCACCGAATGGAGTGCAGTAAGAAATTGCTATTACTCAGACGTCGATTTTCTACGAGAGGGTACACAGAACGAGCCAGCCCGCTGCTGTAGAATGAAGATTCTTAACACGTATATATCTTGCATATTATATATTTTATTTTAACGATACTCACGGAAAGTTAGGGGGTGTTGAATTGTATTCTTACTGCGTCACCACACAGAGATTGTATATACAAGTCCTCATTTCTATTGTAATTGTTAATGATAATTTATCGTATCATACTGCGCAGAAATGCATGTTGGAGTATAGATATTGCCCGCACATATGGCATAGCGGTTAAGTTATCTAGCGTGCCAGTGTCCCGGGTTTGAGTCCCATGCACCACAATACGTTATGCGATCCACAAATTGTTGCTCCGAGTCTGGATATAATTTGTGTCAGTTAATTACATGTTTTTAAAATCCCCCGAAGTGCAAGGATTATTTCCTTAGTGTAGGGTGTTGACTACAAAAAGAAATGTTTATTCTGACTCTCCCTTCCAGAAAGAAGGAAAGACGGTAAACTCGGTCTCTATGTTCTTTATCTTGTTCACTATCACCCATTCAAAGGGCTCACCCATCGAAATACAGACATATTGAAGCTTGCTTCACTTCAATAACAAAATCGGCCCACTCATTGGCCAAGAACGACTTACAATAGACGCTTTCCATTTAACCTTTTCTTCAATCTATTTATATGTCACTGCAATGATGATTTTGAATTTAGAATAGTTAAACACATTATTGTTTTTGAAAACGCAATAAAAATAACCTTGAAAATTTTCAAATAACACCCTCCTTTTTCGCGTATTTTTTATACGTCATATTAATATAATAACAATTCGCTCTGATATGTTTGTCGCAATCTATTTACGGGTAAATAAAATGACGATTCTGAATGCAGATAGCTAGTAACATCCGTGGTTTTGAACGCGCATTCATAGATAGATCGGCCTTGCGAGTGCTATTCAACTCGGTGACACACTTTTGAGTTGGCTTCAAGCCGTCACATAAAACAAAGTGAAGCGAACCCTATTAAATAAAAAATAAAGTTTATTTTTCATTAAAAGGTTATAACGTAAAGTTTTAATTGTGACAACGCACCGTCCTATCGCGAATTTCGAAATTTAAATTTCGAATTTGGCGTTTTTAATATATAACGCGCACAATTTTAGTACAACGGATACCTTGCAATGATAATTAATTGTATTCATTTGAACATATGAATTTTTCGGTAATTTAATCAACATTTTTGCTACAAATTTAGGTGCATTAATTCTAAAAGAAAAGAAAAGTGTGCTCTGTGGTAGCGGCTTCGAATACTACCAACCCTTGCTTTGCTCGTGGGTGTCGTAAAAGACGACTAAGAGCCTTAGATTGACCCGGACCAACTGCATCTGGTACCATTTGGGTCAACGATTACATTCCCAAGGAGGGTTGACGTCAGGCAGGCGGCCGGTCATAAAAGTCATTGCCGAAACTTTTTGCAATATGTCAAAACAGATGACATATTGCGTCGACCCCAAGTAATTGGGATAAGAGCAAGATGATGATGATGATTCTAAAAGAAAAGTATAGTATAAGTAATAAGACAAACATGTGCTTAATGAGAGTATCCATACTAATATTATAAATGCGAAAGTAAGGATGTTTGTTTGTTTGTTTGTAACGCTTTCACGCTTAAACCACCGAACCGATTTCAAAAATTCTTTCACCAATGGAAAGCTATAATATCAGGGAGTAACATAGGCTATATTTTATCCCGGTATTCTCACAGGAACGGGAACTACGCCGCGGGTAAAGCGACTGAAACCGAAGCGAAGCGAGGGCGGGTTGCTAGTATTATATAAAACAATTCAATACATTTTGACATTTTTGTAAGGCATGGATATATCGCGGCGTCTTATTCCATTGATTATCGAACTCCTTACATATACATGGTAAGGAACTTGGATACTTAGGAAATAATTTATGTCTGTATTTCGTTTACAGATGAGTTATGTGTTTTCCTGTGCCATAAAACGTGATATATCTATTTAAATACCTATAAAAATATTTAATGTGTGTGTCTAATTAGCTAGTTGGTGATTATTCTTTCTTAGTTGTATATTAAAGAATTAAAAATATATATTTTAATGAGACTATATATTGATCAAAAATTTTTAATTTGGAAGCCGGTGCTCAACTAAATTAAAAATTAATATAGGGTCCATTTTTTAAACGTCATATTCAACGACTAGCTTCTGCTCGCGAACGCTAACTTTAACCTAAGACTTTGTTTATATAGAAGGTGAAAATATTTTTTAATAATACGATTTTGTCACACATGATTTTTGCGAAAATTTAGCCGTTTACGCAGTCCGCTGCGTAAAGTTATAAGTGAAAAAAACCCCGATTTTGGAACATTCTTCATTGGTGCTCCGCTTCTGTTGGTCTTAGATATATAGCCTTCCTTGATAAATGGCCTATCCAACACTGAAAGAATAGTTCAAATCGGACCAGTGGTTCCTGAGATTAGCGCGTTCAAACAAACAACTTGGAAGCCCGTGCTCAACTAAATTAAAAACTAATACATATAGTCAATTTTTTTAAAACGTCATATTCAACAATTTGAATTATTTTTTTTTTTTTCAATTAAACATAGAGCTTTTTTTTTTTTATGGGTGGGCTATGGTAAGCGCACGCGTGGTTCAGTCCGTCCGGGGCGATGAAAGGACGGCGCGCGGGCCCATAACCCACCCGTACCTATGTCACCTCGTTGCTGGGCCGACCACCGGAGCAGATGTGACTTGTCGTCAGTGGTCGGCCCGAAAACATAGAGCTATGGAGTAGATTTTTAGGAGCCAATCCAGCCAAATATCAGTAAAAGTAAAGTGGGGAAGTGGACCTTGAGCTTGATGGAATAGGTAATCTAACATTGCAAAACTGCGGTCAGAGCTAGCCTTCATACAAGTTTTAATGTTTTTTTGGTGCATTTTTTTTTATATATCTGGCGTAGTAGTCAAAATAGCTACTTACTAAAACGTGTTATGAGGTCGATTTGCGCGTAGATCAATTCTTTATGGTATCTGCAAATGGTAGCTCTGAGTCTGCACGTAATTTATGTCTTTTTAGTTTTGTGTACCCACGCAATAGAAGAGTGAATTCTTTAGTGTCTAAAGAGTTACCATTTTAGAAAGAAAATCTGTTAACTTCTTCTTGGGGCCGTTTGACATTTTGGGCACAGCATTCCGTTCAAAGATATATATGTATAGGTCTTTTGATGGGAATGTCAAAATGTCATGTTGTGCTTTTAAAGTTTATTCATTTTTTTAGTGTTTTACAGTATTATATTGAATATAATTTTGCGGATATTTTATGAACTATAATGCTGATAAAATACTGAAATGTAGTGAATATGATACAATAGTGAATTGTTTGCATTTTCACATTCTGCCAAAATTCTCAGAGGGATCATATTTTGGTTGTCAGCACTTAATAACGGTAACGACTATAACTAAAATACAGAGACTAAAGACGTGAAGAAAGTAACTCGACACTGGCACAAATTGCTCATAATTGTAGCTTATTTAAATCAAATCATTTATCCTGCATAGGCCCCTTGAGGGCACTTACATATTGTCAAATTTATACATCGTTTGAATACAATACAATATATACCACCGGATCGGAACGCGGCCACAAGTTGAGAAGATCCGGCAAGAAACTCAGCGGGTTGTCATTCTTTTACCAGCTTTTGAATAAAATTACACGTATACAACATATAGTCTTAGCTCCAGTGTGATGCCCTTCGAGATAGGATATAACTATTTTTTTTTAATTTAGTTCAAATAAATAAAGAAGGGAACACATAGTGGGACTAGATCCTACAAGCAGCACCTGATCACGAGTTAACTACTAGAACAGCCATCACTCCCCTCAACCACATTAGAGGGAAAGGAGTGTCCCGATTATTGCAATTAAAAAAGGAGAAGAAATTTTGAGCACAGCGTTTCGTTCAAATATATACATTTACGCTTAACTATACGTATATTATAATTATAATTTATTACTTTATGTGAATGTGTATTGAATGTTAGCAAATCAGGAAAATGAAATAACCACGCCGTATTATTATTGCGTTACTAAGCGAGCGCCATTATCAACATCTAAGCAACTTGTAAATGACAGATTTGTATTAAATTGTCGTTGAAATAAAATGAGAGACAATTCAAAATTCTCGAAAGAATAACGATAATTAAAAACATCATCGATTCAACATCTCAGATCATATATAGCCCGGCCCACTGCTGGGCCTCTCACGGTGAAAATCGACCTGCTATATTACGCAGGTATGACGTGTTGCTATAGGTTTGACCTATTATACCTTTGATATAGGGTTTTATTTCAAGTCTGCCTTCTCTTGCATAGATGTTATATGCGTATTATAATTCCTTAGTCTTAGAATAATAACGTATAGAAGGTAAGTTTGCGCACAAAGTGATGCATTTCAATTGGAGCCTAATGGAGCTTACGCCGGAACCGTTCCGTAATGTACAAGTCATTGTACCTACTGCACGTACGTACGCAATTCTTAAAATATAAAAAGGTAATTATGACGGTTTGTGCATTCAAATGGTGTCATAACACATTTGAAAAACTTAAAAAGGTTTTTAACATTACTTTTAAAAGTATTTCGACGATTTATGTTAATAAAAACAAAATTTGATTTCATAATTTGTATAGTGGTGTACGTGTATATGTGTGTAATCGTCTGCGCGCCATTAGTATTTTTAAGATTCGTCTTTCGAACGTTCGAAGTATTGACACTATCCTTCTATACGTTATTATTCTAAGCCCTTAGTCGTCTTCTATGACACCTATTGGTAAGATAAGGAGTGGTGAAACGTATCAAAAAATAGCGTGAGTACTAAGTACGTATGTCAGAAAGGAATCTTCTTTGGTTCCATGTGTTTTTTATCAGTATTAAAAAAAAATCTCTCGATCTTTCTCACTCGCTTGCTCCCTTCTCTCGCCGCATCGCTGTGCTTCGTGCTATGTTCGCCCTTTCTCACTCTCTCTCAATCGGTCTCAATCGTTCTCTCCCACTTCTTCGTCAAAAACGCTGCACATCTTCGTGACGCTAAATTGCGTTTCGTCTGTAAAAAAATTACCCTCATGCGCGCAAAGAATTTTCACTTCAAAAATCCTTAGTACGTATAATATTTAAAATATGTTTTAATATTGCATTTATTTTCCGTATGATGACGGAGTAAGAATACAATTTACCAGCCCCACTCTTGCCCGTGGATGTCGTAAAAGATGACTAAGGGATATAATATGAATGTAACATCTGTGCAAGAGAACGAAAACTCGAAATAAAATCCCATACCTACCTGTTTGACCAGCATGGTATAGTAAGGTCAATTTCCTTCCCATTGTGGAGGAGGCTCGAGCCCAACAGTGGGACGTATATGAGCCGAGATGATGATGAAATGATGATCCTTAACTGATAGATTGTCTGATAGACTTTTAAGTTAATGAAGAAGTCAAAAAAGCATAATTTTTTTTAAAGGGGGTCTTCACAGACATAATTAACAGACACAAATTACATCCAGACTCTGAAAAACAATTTGTGAATCGCACAAAGTGTTGTCCTGCATGGGATTCGAATCCATAGCTCTGGCACGTCGGTATCTTAACCACTACGCCATCCTGTGCAGTCAGTCAATTTAGTTGTCAAGTGGGTTTTTGGCATTTGGTGCGTCGATATTCTCGTTACAGCGGACTATGACGGTTCTACCTTGGTTTATTGTAAAGTAGCAACCCGCCCTCGCTTCGTTTCCGTTTCAGTCGCCTTACCCGCGTAGTTCCCGTTCCTGTGGGAATACCGGGACAAAATACAGCCTATGTTACTCCCTGAAATTATAGCTTTCCATTGAGGAAAGAATTTTTGAAATCAGTTCGGTAGTTTAAACGTGAAAACGTAACAAAAAACAAACAAACTTACTTTCGCATTTATATTATTAGTAGGGAATTATAATTTACTAAACAGCTAACAGGTACCATTAAAAAGGTAGTTTAATAAAAAACCCATATGAATTGTTTCTAATGGAGTCTTCGTTTAAAGCGTCAATGTCTTATATCGTCGTTGATAGATCATATTGAAAAATATTTGACGGTCAACCCATGTAAATTTGTACAATCAATTCACTCTAAAAAAGTTACTGCGTAGAAACTTAAAAAAAAAACGTTCTAATCCACAGTTATTGCCCGATAAATAAAAATCTAATCGGGACATCCACCGATTAAGGAGGTTATCATTATGCCTATGCCTCTTTATACAAAAAAAAAAGTAAAAGTGTTGCCATTTTCGAGAGATATCCGAACGTATACTGGTATCATAGCGTTACGTCATAATATTCGAGATACGAAGTGTAAACGCAAACATGGCGTACATGCGCTTGCGCAAGTAGGGCCCGCTCTACCAATTTTACTTTTAACGTCTATGTATATAAAACTATAATTGAAATACACTTACGCTACTAGAAACGCTATACAGCAAGGTGTTGTAACTGTGTAATTGCCGATGTCCAAATTGAGTGTTATAGGTTTGATTCCTTCGAATGATTCTTTTTGCTACAAACAAATCTTATTACCGTATGGTGAAGGAGTAAGTATACAATTCACAGTCCTTTTTCGTCCCCGTGGGTGTCAGGGATTATTGCAGATAACATTTATGAAAGAGAAGAAAAACTCGAAATACAAACCAATCAAAGCGTCTGACCAGCGTGGTATAGTATGCCAATTACCCTCCTATTGTAAAGGAGGCTCGAACCCAGCAGTAGGGTGTATCCATCCATCAGCCTATAGACGTCCACTGCTGGACATAGGCCTCCCCACGAGAATGCCACTCGGAACGGTGTCCTACGCTACTTGCATCCAACGATTCCCTGCAACTTTGAGAATGTGGTCAGTCCACCTAGTAGCGACTCCCTACTAGGTCCCTAGGTCCCTACGCTACGTCGTCCGAGTGGGGCGTATATTTAGTTTTAATTTATTATTAAACCTGGGTGGTAGTGGTGTTTGATTGTTTTACCAAATAGGTTTTTTCGTGTAAAATTTTGTTTATGTGATCTTTTATCCCTTTAACTTTTTTAAATTACGTCACCATTATTAATTAAATTACATACTCTGAACGGCAACATCGTAAGGAAACTTGCATGCCTTAAGATATTTCTTCAGACCACGTGTACTGACATTATTAATTTTTAAATTAAGAACGTAAAATAATGACATTGCAAAAATGGCGGCATATTTAAAGTGGTAGGATAATTAATTTGAAACAAAATTAGGAATGAAATTTGCACGGGAAAACAGTTTTGAACAGAAGAAAATATTTAATAAAACAACATGGAAATTATTACGAAAACTGTTTATAACTAAAGCTTAGTCATCGCTTTCGCTTAGCTACAGTGTTGCAACAAGGGAAATGTGTACAGACAACATCATAGATAAAAAAAAAAAACGAAAGTGATATTTGTGAATGTGTTTATTATCTATGTGATAGTCTTTTGTTTATATCAACAGACCTTTTACGCCACAATTTTAAGGTGTGGCTGATATTTGCTATTGGTATTTTTATAACCACTTTTGTTCACAATGATACGTTTAATACTGGCATTATTAATGTTCAGTGTGTTGACGGAGTAAGAATGCAATTTACAACCCCCTATCTTGCCCGTGGGTGTCGTAAAAGACGACTATGGGATATATGGAGACATCGATGCAAGAGAAGAAAAATCGAAAGAAAATCGAAGCTGGTAGGGACCAGCTCGTCTTACCAGCTTGGTGTAGTAGGTTAAATTGCCCCCCTATTTTGGAGGAGGTTTGAGTGCAACAGCGGGGCGTATATGGGCTTCTTGGGTTGGGTTATGGGTTCATCATAAAAATTAGAAAGAAAGTTATCGCTAAACCTAACAGCAATTATCATTTTTTTTAAAACTCTCTTTTGCTCGATATCTTGTTTTTAACTAAGCGGGCTTTTACGTATTTCTTTTAAAAGAGTTTTCAGTGTACTTTTTTAGTACTGGTTATTAAATCCCTTAGTCTTTCAGAAATCTAAGGGATATAATATACATATGAAATCTATGTAAAACTCGAAACAAAACCCTATACCAATCTCTCTCACCAGTATGGTATAATAAGGTCAATTTCCCTCCTACTATGGAGGACGCTCAACCCCAGCAATGGAACGTATATAAGCCAACGATGACGATGCAAACTCTACCGAGCCCTGCCTTACAATTACGCAAACGAACACTATAACTTTTTGTTTGCCGTACCTAGTAGCCGTAATTACATCACAACGCTGTAAACACTCGAGGTAGGCATAAATATATTTCCTTCTACAATATCAACAAAGATATTTTTAAATATTACTTTCACTAGTCTTAAGCACCCCCTCTCTTGCCCGTGGGTGTCGTAATAGACGACTAAGGGATTAAATATGCATATAACATTTATGCAAGAGAAATAACTCGAAATAAAACCCTACAGCAGTACGTCTAACCAGTATCGTTATCATCATTGTTGGGCTCGAGCCTCCTCCACAATGGGAAGGAAATTGACCTATTATAACACATTGGTCAGACGTGTTGGTATTTTTTTTTATTGGTGGCCTATGGTAAGCGAACACGAGGTCCTTTCCGTCCGGGACGACGAAAGGACGGCACGCGGGCCCATAACCCACCCATACCCACGTCGCGTTCGTCGTTGGGCCAATCACAGCAGCAGGGTGACTTGTCGTCAGTGGTCGGCCCGACGGAATACCCTTTTGGGTAAGACGTGTTGGTATAGGGTTTTACTTCGAGTTTTCCTTCTCTTGCATAGATGTAATATGCATATTATATACCTTAGTCGTCTTTTATGACATCTACGGGCAAGATAAGGAGTGGTGATTTGTATTCTTATTCCGTCATCACACGGAAAAATATTTTCAAAGGGTAAAAACGGGACCCTATTACTGAGACTTCGCTGTCTGTCTGTCCGTCCGTCCGTCCGTCTGTCACCAGGCTGTATCTCAAGAACGGTGAAGAACTAGACAGTTGAAATTTTCACAAATGATGTATTTCTATTGCCGCTATAACGACGAATACTAAAAATAAAATAAATATTTAAGGGGGGCTCCCATACAATAAACTCGATTTTATTGCTCAATATCGATAATGGCAATAGGGAGGCACTTGTTTACCTAGTTAATGGTAAGAAACCCTTCGTGCGCGAGTCCGAGTCGGACTCGCGCACGAAGGACACGCGCACGGCATTTGGCTGATTTTATTTTAATGGCTATAGTCTGGAAACATCTCGATCTAACCGATGGAATTTTGACGTAGGTATACATAACCTGCCGTATTAGCTTTCCATCACCAACTAGGTTGACCACAGTGACTCCTTGATATCAATAGCAGCAATTTTATGGCAAGCATATGGAACAAATCCGTATTATGACGGAGTAAGAATAGAATTCACCACTCCATATCTTGCCTGTAGATGCCGTAAAACACGAGTATCTATACTAATATTATAAAGAGGTAAAATTTGTAAGTTTGTATGTAACGAATAAACTCAAAAAGTACTGGACCGATTTTAAAAATTCTTTCACCATTGGAAAGCTATAATATCAGGGAGTAACATAGGCTATATTTTATCCCGGTATTCCCACGGGAACGGGAACTACGCGGGTAAAACGACTATAACCGAAGCAAAGCGAGGGCGGATTGCTAGTGCTATATAATATGCATATAATATCTGTGCAAGAGAAGGAAAACTCAAAATAAACCTTATACCAACACCTCTGATAACCTTACACCAGCGTGGTAGAGTACATAAATTTTCCTCCATTGTGAAAGAGGCTCAAGCCCAACAGTGGGGTGTATATGAGCTTTGATGATGACATATTTCTACCACAGCGTTGGTTTTTATTAAAAAAAATATCGTCCTTGAATACTGCGTTGTACTTGTAGAAAGTCAAAATGGCGTCCGTTCCTTTTCACGACTGTAACTTTCTTTTGTATGCTTTCTATTTGTTTTTGTTTTAAGTTACATACGTGTATTATTATTTGATTATCTCTGATCATATTATCATAATAATATTTTGTAATGGAGAAAGTTGCATTCGTAATAATTATTAATCAATTATTATTTAAGAAAACGCCCTGAACTAAGAAATGAATCCTTATATAATACGGGGGATACCGACGTCCCAGGACGGGGACGTCGAGAGGTGAGGGTACCCGAAAAGGTATTCCGTCGGGCCGACCACTGACGACAAGTCACCCTACTCCGGTGGTCAGCCCAACGACGAAGATGACGTGGGTACGGGTGGGTTATGGGCCCGCGCGCCGTTTTCGTCGCCCCGGACGGAATGGACCGCGTGCGCGCTTTCCATAGCCCACCTATAAAAAAATATAATACGGGGGAATACAAACAAATTAAGATAAATTACAATGAGATTCAGAACAACAATTTGTGAAGGGAAGTATTGTTCTGAACGGAAATCGAACCCATACCGTTTGACACAATATATAGACATCTTAACTATAATAGTTAGCTGTCTGTATTAAATTGCATATCAATCATAAACTCTTTTCTCGTGAGCCTCATCTTAGTCATCGTACGTCCCTCTGTTTGGCTCAGGTCTTCTTCATTATGAAAGGGAATTTGACCTACTATTCCACGCTAGACAGACAGATTGGTATAGGTTTTTATTACGAGTTTTCTTTCTTTTTAAGGTTCCGTACCCAAAGAGTAAAAACGGGACCCTATTACTGAGACTTCGCTCTCCGTCAGTCTGTCACCAGGCTGTATCTCAAGAACGGTGATAGCTAGACAGTTGAAATTTTCACAGATGATGTATTTCTATTGTCGCTATAACAACAAATACTAAAAATAAAATAAATATTTAAGGGAGGCTCCCATACAACAAACTTGATTTTTTTACCGTTTCTTGCTCGATACTAATAACGGTGAGAGGTAGACGCTTTAACTATTCACAGAATATTTAGTTTTATGTTCTCTTTAAATATAATGAATTAAAATAAAATAAATAATTAAGGGGGCTGCCATACAATAAAAGAGGTTTTCGCCGTTTATTTATATAATGGTACGGAACCTTTCGTGAGCAACTCCGACACGCACTTGTTTTATATTGTAAACAGTGGCAACGAGCAAACAGTACATCTGATGGTAAGTGTTGCTGCCGCTCATGGACCTTTACTAGGCCGCCTAACGTGATTCGAGGGAGTGTGAATGCGTGCAATAAGATTCGGTGAAACTAAAGACTACTAAAAACCCACAACACGCAAACATCCTTAGAAAACTGGGCTGCCGGGTCTCTCGCTCATCAAGCGAAGCGCAGTAACAAATTGTTACTATTCAGACGTCGATTTTCTGCCCAGTGTGGTACTACCCCGGACGGATCGACTCGCGGCTGTAGACAGACAACTATTAACAGTGTGGTCCTACCAGATAATGACAAACCTATAGAAGTATTCCCTTCAATAAAATTGTCATATTGTATATGACGCACGTCCCTTCCAAGTCACGTTATCCTGCAGCCCTCTCATACATATTTTATGCAATCTCGAGGTCAAATAGGCACGCACCGATTAATCCCTGACTTTGTTAATATCAAACACTTAAACTTAAATATCCGCTGTTTCAGTTAATTATAACAAGACAAAGTCATATTCAAATATATCTTCATTATTATCATTTTAGCTTCACGTCCCACTGTTCAAGCCTTCTCCGTGATAGGAGTGAAATTTATATAATCAATTTCACTCCTATTGTGGAGGAGACTCGAGCCCAGCCGTGGGACATACATATATGAGCTATGATGATGAATCGTAAACAATGACTAATAGCTTTACATGAACATTAACTTCATTTTATGGCGTCTTGTCAATACATTTACATTGCCAAGGAGATTTGACGTCAGGAAGGCGGCCAGTCAAATAATGCCAAATTTTGCAACAATGGAAGAAATATTGCGTCGACGTCAAGTAATTGAGATAAGAATAGAAAGATGTTTGTTTTCACTACGATTCGTTAACATCGTTTATGATAGCGGCAGGGATTCCTCAAATCATATACAAACGCAATAATTTGATTACACAGATAGCATAGTAATTAAAAACCTACCGTGCCAATGGGTTCAAATCCAATAGGACAATACTTTAATACTCGGGGGCCGTCGGGAAGGAAGCTGGCCACGGACCACTAGGTTTCGGTACCAGGGGTCGGCCCAATAGTGAAGGCGGACTACGGCGGGTTATGATTTCATGCGCCACCTTCTCGTCACCCCGAAGGGGATAGTTGGCCAGCGGCTGCATCATAGCCTACAAAAAAAAAACGAAAAGAAAGGACAACATTTTTTGCGATCCACAAATTGTTTTTCTGAGTCTGGATGTAATCTGTGCCTCTTAGTTATATTTTTTCTAAAATCCTCCGCAACACAAGTATTATTAGCTGAGGCCGTGGGTGACTGGACCGGGGAATTAGTCCGTCACCCAACGAGAGGCCGACCGCGTGAGGAAAAACCGACGTTCTCCCCGATGGGGAGACGGTGGTCCAGGAGTACCCTCCTCAAGGGGTATTCCGTCGGGCCGATCACTGACGACAAGTCACCCTGCTCCGGTGGTCGGTCCAACGACGAAGGCGACGTGTGACGGGTGGGTTACGAGTATGCGTACTTACGCCCCTCTGTCGCCCCGAACGGAGTGGAGCGAGGAGTGCGCCGACGGTAACCCACTCAAAAAAAAAAAAGAAACCCCAAGGATTATTGCCTTAGTGCAGAATATTTTTATTTCAAACACGTATAATCTTTATTTATCTATAAATTGTAAGATGTTCGTGTTAACTCCGTTGAATTATTGCATGCCACGAAACACGGCGAAGGACTTATCTTTTGTATAAAATACTTAACAACTGATTGGTTTAATGTTCTCAGTTATTAATTATATACTGTATAATATACCATTAATTGTAAAATCACGCTTAGGTTATAGGTTTGATCAGTAGAAATATTAAAACGATACCTTTCTTAAGAGTCCGTTATGCTTTACAGATTTAATCGCGTTTGTATTTGATTTTTGATTGCCCGAAGCGGCGACGTTTTGAACACTACAGTAGCGGGTAGATAATTATAAATATCTGTAATAACGATGACTTGTGGGACGTCAGACATCTTAGTCCGCCCGGGAACATGAACGCTATAAAGTGTTCGAAACGTCTGGCTATCAGAAATCAAATCATCATCATTATTATCGCAGCCCACAAAAGTGCTACTGTTGGGCTCGGGTCTCCTCCACAATGGGAGATAACTTGACCTACTACACCATGCTGGTCAGACATGTTCGTATAGGATTTCATTTCCAGTTTTTCTTCTCTTGCACAGATGTTATGTGCATACGAGTATTATATCACATAGTCGTCTTTTACGACATCCACGGGCAAGATAGTGTCATGAATTGTACTTTTACTCCGTCATCACAGGCACTATTTTGAATCTATATGTAGGTAATGTGTTCGTTACTTATGACGTATACCTCGTCTTAATTATCACCTCGACAGGCCTGTTGTTCATATGTGAAAATCCTACTCTCGAAATTTGTGTACTTCACGATTTCTCTATAATTTTACCTGTTAATTGTATCCGTGTTTTGATGGAATATGAATTCATCACTTAAGATTGGATGTCGTAAAAGGCGACTAAGGGATATGATAGATAGATAACATATATGCAAGATAAGGTAAACTTGATCCCAGCAGTGGAATGTAGTTGGGATAATGAATAGTGACCAGTAAGTAAACTGCGGTTGATTCTTTTTATGTATAGGTGAATGTGCATAAAGTTAAATGCTCAGGAGAGTAATGACTGCTCTAGTAGGAAGATTTAGGATTTGACTAATTCAGTCTTGCGGGTAAGGAAGGACTGATACGAAGATTAAATACCAATCAGAAACAAAACGGAAATACATTATTATTTCGAAATCTCTATTTAGTATTTTGATTGCGTTCTTCGATTTTAGAGGTCCTCATCACATAAAGGTTGTCTTTCCTTATTTCCCCATCCTACCTTGACTTTGCCTGTATATCCTTTTATTTTCTTCCTCTATTTATTGTAAACCATAAGAAAGTAATGGATATCCCATTTCCTATTCCTCGATACAATTTTTTTTTTAATTGAAACTTCTTTAAATTCGTTCTGATTTCAAACTCGATGAAACAAAAAAAAGCGAGTCCATAGAGATACAAATACGTAAATGTTTAGGATTGAGCCAGCGAGAGAATGAGATAAAGGATGAAGGATGAATGATGAAGGATGGAGAATAAAGCAGGAGTTTCACTTCAGATATGCATACTTTGAACATGCACTCATTTTTTTTCTCTATGGTAGCAGCTACGAATCTATACCAATAAATAAAATTGGAGTGTCTGTTTGTAATATCAAAATAATAGGCTTTTTTCATGCTCACACGGTTATTTGCACGACACCTATGCCTAAAATACAAATTAAAAAAATTTTGTCTGTCTGTCTGTCTGTTTGTTCCGGGTAATCTTCAAAACGCCTGGACCGATTTCAAAAATTCTTTCACCAATGGAAAGCTATAATATTAGGGCGTAAACTAGGCTGTATTTTATCCCGGTATTCCCACAGGAACGGGAACTACGCGGATAAAACGATTATAACCTATAACCGAAGCGAAGCGAGGGCGGATTGCTAGTACTACAATAAAAGACGACTAAAAATCTTACAGGAGTAGTAAGAGCTTTACGGGTGTCGTAAATGATAATTAAAAGCTTTACATAGACCTGGGCCCACTACGTTTGATGCCATCTGATCAACCATTGCATTTCCAACAAGGTTTGACGTCGGATGATCATGTAACTATTGCCGATGACTATTGCCATCTATACTAATAAATAAAATTGGAGTGTCTGTTTGTAATGTCAAAATAATAGGCCTTTTTCATGCTCACGTGGTTATTTGCACTACACATATGCCTAAAAATCATTTTATATTTTTTTGTCTATCTGTCTGTCTGTCTGTTTGTTCCGGGTAATCTTCAAAAGGGCTGGACCGATTTCAAAAATTCTTTCACCAATCGAAAGCTATAATATCAGGGAGTAAACTGGGCTATATTTTATCCCGGTATTCCCACGGGAACGGGAACTACGCGGGTAAAACGACTATAACCTATAACTGAAGCGAAGCGAGGGCGGGTTGCTAGTCTTACAATAATAACGTATAGAAGGATAGTGTCCATCCGTAAGCCATCAAAAATATGAAGCAAATAATACTACATGTGCACGGGCAATTACACACGTACACCACTATTCAAATTATGAAATCAAATTTTGTTTTTATTAACATAAATCGTCGGAATACTTTTAAAAGTAATGTTAATATACTTTTTATTTTTTTTTCAAATCTGTTGTGATACCATTTGAATGCACAAACCGTCATAATTACCTATTTATTTTTTACGAGTTGCGTACGTTCGTGCTGTAGTGACCTTGTACATTACGGAACGGTTCCGGCGTAAGCTCCATTAGGCTCCAATTGAAATGCTTCTCTTATGGTGCGCGAACTTACCTTCTATACGTTATTATTCTAAAACGCTAATATATTTAAATATCATGCACAATCAAATGCAAAAATAAAACGTTGGTTTTGATAACTGAATATTTTGGAAACGAAAGGACGCTGCAATTTTGCACAAAAAAAAAATACAAAATATTTTCACAATTATTATCATCATCACAGCTCACATACGTCCCACTGTTGGGCTCGAGCCTCCTCCACAATGGGAGGGAAATTGACCTCCTATGTCATGCTGGCCAAACGGATTATAGGGTTTTATTTCGGGTTTGTCATCTCTTGCATATATGTTATCTATATATTATAATCTTTTAGTCGTTTTTTACGACACCCACGGGCAAAAAAGTGGTCAATTATAGTCTTACTCCGTCACCGCACGGAAGATTTATAAAACGTAAAGAAAAGAAGAGATAATAATAACAGTATCTATCTCTCTTTTTGTTTCTTAACTTCTAACCTGAAAGGTGTTTAGGAGTCGCTCTAATACTTTTTTTTGTAGTAGGTTATGTCTGGACACTTAATCTGTCCGAGTCCACAGGTGGGCGGTGTGTAGGCCTCATAACCTACCATACTGGCCCTGAGATCCGTGCTCAACTCCATGACTTCCAGCCTGGAAGGTGCTTAGGACTATATTTAATATAATTGGTCTCAAAAAAGATACTATTACTATGCCGGCTAGATATATTTTATTCTAGGGTTTCATTTCTTCTTGCATCAATATTATCAACTGAAATACTTTATCTTTTAAGACTCACTTGGGAAAGGAGAGAAGGCCGAGATATATGCTATTTTTAATTTTGACACCGTACGAAATAAAATTATTTGATTTATAGGTCCTGCAAAATTAAAATAATAAATTTATTATTTTCATTGCCTATATCCTATTTCTCGAGCCTCTTTTAATGTGAAAAGAAAATTGACTATATCATGCTGTTCAGATGGTTTGTTAGTATTTTATTTAGTTTGTCCTTTTCTTGCAGCGATATTCTTTGCTTGAATCCTTTAGTTATCTCAAGATAAACCACAGGAAGAGGCGAGGAAGAGGGACCACGTTATATTTTTATTTCGTCATCAAACGAATAACAAATATATTATTTAGACTTATATATTTATAGAGGAATGTATATATTTGTGCAGGTATTTTCCTTGTCACAGTGGAGTAAATATACAATTTACTAACCCCTATCTTGCTTGTAGATGTCGTAAAAGACGACAGGGATACCCCCTGTCGTCTTTTCTATATAACATTTGTACAAGAGAAGAAAAGCTCCGAAATATTAACACGTTTGAGGTGAGAGGTATGGCAATTGCCCTCCTTTCGCGGAAAAGACTTGAGCCTAGTATTAAGAAGTATAAAACCCAAGATTAGATGAGGTTGGAAGATATTAATAAAAAGGTTTATAACAACAAATTACTGGTTTGATTAATATCCGAATCATAAAATATATATAACAATTAAAGTATTTTCTCAAGAACTTAACGAGATAAATAGTGATTATAATGTAACCAAGTTAAAAAACAATAGCAATTATTACACTGTGTTATTTTTAAAAGCTTTCTTGGGAACGCGTATCCGAAACGAAAATAGCCACGCACACAGACGTCACAAGTCCACTTTCGAATAGGTGAAAGTTGTTTTTATCTGTGTGTGTATGGAGGGAAAAAATCAAATTTCGAACGCGGAAGTTACGTTCGGATATGCACACGCGAGCTTTCTGTTATGTGATGTTACGACGATTGGTAATCGATTAATAACTTTTATATTGTTATATAATATTATTTTCACATATTCGTTACACGATATTATCATAAAAGATTTATCATTTTATTTTATTGGATAGTATTGTTAAATTATTGTATGTATTGTAAAATGTCTAACAATATAAACTGAAGTTAGAGTACCTAAGTTTATTGATGTAAGTATCAATTGTTATAAAATGTTAGGAAGTAAATCAGTATTATCTTTACGATGACAAAACCGGCCGATAACGACGCGAAAACAAGCGCCGAGCAAACATTTTGTTAGTATTTTTACGTAATACGCATAAATCACCAAGTTTATTGAGCTGTATGTATGCGATAAATTGTACTATATTGTATTGAAAGCACCGGTCGAGATAGGTCATGTTATATTGGTTGTATTGTCAAGATGGCGAGTTCGTAGACATATGTTCGTTTGGCGGAAACATCCGAAGTGAGCCGAACGCGTTCGTAAGTGGGTCACACGGATACACGCACACATAGATAGGGCATGAACCACGCTCCGTGCGCGCTACTCATCGTCTCGTGATTACGATGTAGCGAAAAAACATTTTTTTGTCTTGACACACTATGCGATTTTTTCGCAACTTTTTTTTTTGCTTACAATTATTATTTTCAGCAACATTTTCGTTTGTTTCAGATTTGTTATATTTATGTTCTTTAAATAATAAAATATACATCGTTAATTAAAATTAATATATACCAATAAATAAAATTGGAGTGTCTGTTTGTAATGTCAAAATAATAGGCTTTTTTCATGCTCACAAGGTTATTTGGACGACACCTATGCCTAAAATAGCGATTAAAAATTTTTTTGTCTGTCTGTCTGTTTGTTCCGGGTAATCTTCAAAACGACTAAACCGATTTCAAAAATTCTTTCACCAATGACAAGCTATAATATCAGGGCGTGAACTAGGCTATATTTTATCCCGGTATTCCCACGGGAACGGGAACTACGCGGGTAAAACGACTATAACCGAAGCGAAGCGAGGGCGGGTTGCTAGTTCATTAATATGATCATGCTCTTTTCCGGTGATGGAGTAAGATTTCTGTGTAGAGTAAAAATACAATTCACCATTCCCTTGCCCGTGGATATCGTAAAAGATAATCAAGGGGTGTAATATGGTAAAATCTTCGAAAGAGAAGAAAAAGAAACCCAAATAGCACACTATACCAACATGTCTAACCAGCATGGTATGGTAGATCTATTGCCTTCCTATTGGGAGAAGGCTGGAGTCCAGCAGTGGGACATGTAGGAGCTGAGACGTAGTAAATGAAATTTAAGGGTTTATTTACACAAATGGAAAATAGCGTAGCTTCCTATTGGTGAAATAGTTTTTAAAATTTGTTTGTTTAGGGGTAAAAGCGTAACAAACAAACAAATCTAAACATCTATACCAATAAATAAAATTGGAGTGTATGTTTGTAATGTCAAAATAATAGGTTTTTTTTCATGCTCACACGGTTATTTGCACGACACCTATGCCTAAAATACAGATTAAAAAAATGTTGTCTGTCTGTTTGTTCCGAGTAATCTTCAAAACGGCTGGACCGATTTCAAAAATTCTTTCACTAATGGAAAGCTATAATGTCAGGGAGTAACCTAGGCTAAATTTTATTGCGGTATTCCCATAGGAACGGGAACTACGCGGGTAAAACAACTAAAACCGAAGCGAAGCGAGGGCGTGTTGCTAGTTTAGAATATGTATTGAGTAAGATAAACCCTACGGGCTTGATAAGTGTCAATCTTTCATAATTGTCTTTAAATTTATTTCATAATTACCACCGGATCCAAAGGCGACCTTCGCTGAGAAAATCCGGTGAGAAACTAAACGGGCTTGTCTTACTTGAATTATACCTTAGAATAATAACGTATAGAAGGATGGTGTCAATACTTCGAATGTTCGAAACATGAATCTCAAAATACTAATGGCGCGCAGACGATTACATACGTACACATGCAAACCATTATACAAATTATGAAATCAAATTTTGTTTTTATTAACATAAATCGTCGAAATACTTTTAAAAGTAATGTTAAAAACCTTTTTATATTTTTCAAATGTGTTGTGACACCATTTGAATGCACAAACCGTCATAATTACCTATTTATTTTTTAAGAGTTGCGTACGTTCGTGCAGTACAATGACTTGTACATTACGGCACGGTTCCGGCGTAAGCTCCATTAGGCTCCAATTGAAATGCCTCACTTTTTGTGCGTGAACTTACCTTCTATACGTTATTATTCTAAGCCTCAGACATATTGTGTCGAACCCAAGTAAGTGGTACAAGAACAATATGATAATGTACTAAGCTAAAATATATAACAGGAAATATAGACAGGAACAACAGGAAATATAAGCAGTCTTTATAAATGTAAGCTAATCATGCAGACGCAGTTATCATGACAACTGTTGACATATCAATTTTTTTTTAAACGGTTGTCTCCACCACTCCTATTTGTTCATTCTCATCATCATTTCGGTTCACATAGAGTCGAAATAAAAGCGATCTGTCATTATGGTCTAAATCTAACTCGGCTGGGCAGCGTTCGGGCAACTTAAGAGGATCTTCTCGTTCAATATTCCGCAGTGTCTGAAAACAAAGGTTTATAACCAAATGTCGGCCTCATAAAAAAGCTCAGCGTCGCTCAGCGTGCTATGCTCGTTATTTCTCTACGTGATAAAATCCGGAACACGGAAATCCGTAGAAGAACGGGTGTAACCGACATAGCCCGCAGAATTAGCACGTTGAAATGGCAATGGGCAGGCCACATCGCTCGTCGAACCGACAACCGTTGGGGAAGAAAGGTTCTTTAGTGGCGATCACGAATCGGACGGCGCAGCGTAGGACGACCCCTCACTAGGTGGACTGACGACATTCTCATAGTCGCAGGGAACCGTTGGATGTAAGTGGCGCAGGAGCGTTCCGAGTGGCATTCTCGTGGGGAGGTTTATGTTCAGCAGTGGACGTCTGTAGGCTGATGGATGGATGGATGGATCTTAAATGATATTTTGATTAGGGGTCACTTCATCTCAGTCCTTACAAGTCCTTACAAGACCTCTTCCACATAATGAGGGAATTTGATATACTATACTGCGCTGATTAAACGTGTTGGCATACGATTTTGTTTCCAGTTTTCCTACTTTTGCATAGATGTTATATGCATATTAATCGCTTAATCGCCTCTTGTAACACCAAAGGGCAAGATATATGGTGACGAATTGTATTCTTATTCCGTCACCACGCGGACTTCTTTCACATAATATTACATGTAAGAGGACTCATAGTCATCTTCTAAGATACCTATAGGCAGAACGGAATGAATTATTCTTAATCCATACATAAAAAAGTTAGGTTATATTTTAAAGTTAATTATTTAAACGCAATCAAAAATAATTACTTATATATCCAAGTGCGATACGGCATTGACCAATTTTAATAATAAGATGCCTAGTACTTAGGTTATATAGATAGGTTTAACTAACAGGGTTGTCCAAAATCAAATTTAAAATTATTTATTACTAGCAACCCGGCCTCGCTTCGCTTCGGTTTCGGTCGTCTTACCCTCGTAGTTCCCGTTCCCATGGGAATATCGGGATAAAATATAGCCTATGTTACTCCCTGATATTATAGCTTTCCATTGGTGAAAGAATTTTTGAAATCGGTTCGGTGGTTTAAGCGTGACAGCGTTACAAACAAACAAACAAGCATCCTTACTTTCGCATTTATAATATTAGTATGGATGTATAAACCCCATTCGTGTGGTGATGGAGTAAGAATACAATTCATCAACCCCTCTCTTGCACGTAGGTGTCTTAAAAAATGACTAAGGAGTATAATATGCATATAACAACTATGCAATAGAAGGGAAACTCGAACTAAAACCCCATTTTCTTTTTTTTTTTGGGTGTGGGTTACGGTCGGTGCACTCCTCGCACCACTCCGTTCGGGGCGACAGAGGGGCGTAAGTACGCACACCCGTAATCGACCCGCGCGACACGTCGCCTTCGTCGTTGGGCCGACTCGTGCTAAGACGTCTGACCAGCGCGGTATAGTAGGTCAATTTCCCTTCCGTAGTAGAGGCCGTGACATACACACGTACACAAGAAATTTATATATAAAGATATAGAATTATAAATTTGTCAACCCTATATGAAGTTAGTATCGCGCCAATGTCTCGAGTCGAACTCTAGTGGAATGGGTAATCATCCTACTGGTAAGGTAGGTCTATGCAACTTCAAGGCCTCTTATATGACTTGCTGGTTTTCGAACGTTAAATTTAACATAATAACTTGTTTATTTGAGTTTGGAATGTTTTAATCATTATAATTATTTTTTTTTGAATTCGGAAAATTAATAATTTGAAAACAGAAGCAAAGTTTAATATATTTTTTTGAATTTTGGAAGAATAATAATTTGAAAATGGAAGCATAGCCTAATATAATAATAATGGCGTGGTAGTCGATTTTGTCGATAACAGAATTTAGATTTAAATAGGTGCCAAGTTTTATAGAGAATCTTTCATAATACCCACCGGAAAGGAAAGGGCGGGCACCATTGTACTCCATCTTCAAGCAAAATATGTGTTGATGTTAACCTGACGTATTTTTTAACTACGAGCTTTTCCATTAAGAATTTCACGAAGGAGAGAAGAGTCATGGCGAAGTTCTTTTCCCTATTCAATACCCTCCTTGCCCGTGGGTATCGTAAAAGAAGATTATGGGATATAATATGCAGATAATATCATTGCAAGAGAAGAAAATCTAGAAATAAAACCCTGTATCAACCCTTTTCATCAGCGTGATCAATTTTCTTTCTATTGCAAAGGAAGCTTGAGCCTAGCAATGTAACGTACATGAACTGAACCACTGGACTAACAAGACCTTAGGAATCAAGAATATTTATTTATTTATTTATTAAGGAAAACATGCAGCTTTTAAAAATACAGGTAAAGTAAAAACAAAGTAACAATAACTAAACAGTTTCCACTTATGTATAACACAATGTGAAGACAAATGAAAAAAAAAAAAAAAATAACTGTGGCAAAACTATAGAAACTAAATTATAGATTATAGAGGAAGGAATTAAGAACAAAAACAGTAGACAAATATTATTAATATTATAAAGTACATTATAGTCACAAATTAAGCATCAGTTCTTATCGATTTTATTAATGAAACATATTGAGGAATTTCCTTATGAAATATATCAATTTCACTATAGCTAGCATTATAAGTTCTACAAGCTCTTACCAAGAATCGGTTACATGAATAATTAGTTTTACATGTAGGTACTGAAATTAATGAATTAGAGTGAGCCGTAAGTCTTGGGCATCTGAAATCTATCTGGTCAAGAAGATACGGAGAGTCAACGATACTGTGCACAATCTAATATATAAAATTCTCGTGTCACAGTTTTCGTTGCCATACTCCTCCGAAACGGCTTGACCGATTGTGATGAAATTTTTTGTGCTTATCCGGTATCTATGAGAATCGGCACACATCTATTTTTCATCCCCCTAAATGTTAGGGGTAGTCCACCCCTAATTTTTATTTTTTATTTTTTAGACAAAATTTTTAATTTCTATTTTTTTATGATACAACATACAAAAATACATACAATCCTCAATTTTCACCCTTCTACGATCAACCCTTATTTTTTAATAGAATATAAATGGCAAAACAACGTTTGCCGGGTCAGCTAGTTTTATATAAAAATATATATTTTATTATTTATATAAAATTATATAAGAATATGTACTATATAGCACCAATTTCTGAGGGTATTTGTGTGTGGTGAGTTTTGGTGATGCCTTTAGTACCACAGAGCCTCATTACACTTCTTCTCATCTTCACAGTAGGCAGCGGTCTAGTAAAGGTCTATGAGCGGCCGATAAAAAAAAACACTTTTTTTTTATTCTTGCTATATATAGCGACATATATTTGAATAAATCTATTGATATGCTTAGCTTAGAGGTTTGTAACCGCATATCTCGAAACTTGTGCCGCTAGATGACGCAAGACGAGTTTCAATGTGATAGTTAGTCATACTACTGTTTCTGTATGTTCGTCCTCTACAATAGGAATAATATTGACCTACTAAATCATGCTGGTCAGTCGGGTTGGTAAAGGATTTTATTTATTTATTTATTTATTTATACTTTATTGCACACCTATGTTAACACATTTATAATAATAATTCTAAGCGGAGAAAGTACAATGGGCGGCCTTATCGCTAAAAGCGATTTCTACCAGGCAACCTTTGGATGGAAACATTTAAGGAAAGAGCGGTAGCGGTAGCGGTTTATATCGAGTTTACCTTTAAGATTCGCGGTAAGTTAAAAAAAAGCCGAGTTGTATTTTCACTTCGTCCCCACATATAGATAATGTGAATGATTCCATTAAAAATAAATTTTAAAAAAGTTGCGACTTTTCATTTTCATAAGCTGACTTAGAAGGAATCGGGATTTAAGAACTTTTCTTTGTCGACTGGGCCTTGAATGGCGCTGGTTCGCGCGATATCTTCATATATTTACGTCAAATCTATCACGGTGACTTGAATATTGAATAAGCTGTCGTAACGAGCCGCGTTAAGAGTATATTCCGTAATAGCTGACGATTTCCATTATTGTTATCGGTTTGATAAGATATGTGTAGGTAATGAAGAGTTAATAAAGGTTCTTAATTTAAATTACTATCATGACACAAACTGGAAACATTGGACTCGTTTTGAATTTGGAATTATTTTAATTTAGAATTATTTGAATTTGGAACATCAAATTTTATTTCTTTTTATTTTTCTTAATTAGATACATGAGTTATTTAACCGTATTATTTGGCTTCTGTGTGGTGACGGAGTAAGAATATAATTCAACAGCTGTTATCATGCCCCTTCGTGTCATAAACGACGTGCATTTCCTTCCTGCTATTACAGTGATGTTCAGTGCAAGAGAAGGAAAACTGAAGATAAAGCCCTATACAAACAGGTCTAATCAGCATGATAGGTCAATGTCCTTTCCATAATGGGAAGATCTGACTCTAATAATGAGACATATGGGCTGAAATGATGATACCTACATTCTAATTCAGAAAATTCATCCATTTCTTTTTGGATCTCCCATTCTTGCGTTCATCTACATATACATCCTTACTAATATTATAAATGCGAAAGTAAGTTTGTTTGTTACGCTTTCACGCTTAAACCATTGAACCGATTTCAAAAATTCTTTTACTAATGTCAAGCTATAATATTAGTGAGTTTTTTTTATGGGTGGGCTATGGTAAGCGCACACGCAGTCCATTCCGTCCGGGGCGACGAAAGGACGGCGCGCGGGCCCATAACCCGTCCGTACCTACATCGCCTTCGTCGTTGGGCCGACCACCAGTGCCGAGTTCCTTGTCCTCAGTGGTCAGCCTGACAGAATACCCTTTCAGCTAGCCTCACCTACCCTCACCCAACCAAAGCGAAGCGAGGACGGGTTGCTAGTAATACAATAAAACTATCGAGCTAATCTGCTGATAGGCAATGATATTAATAGCTACTATGAGATTTCTACCTTATCGATTTTGAATTGATATTATTCGTATTGACGATTGTTTTTTTTTATTGTCACATTAATTGTTTTAAAGAAATAAAACTTGAATTTTATGGCATTTTAAAGTTTGTATTGTCGGGCAAAATTTCATAAGTAATACTGTAGCTGAAAACACAGGTCTGCGACCAGTGTGTGTTACCAGTGATGACTTACGGCACGGAAACGTGGTCCCTAAATGTAGGCCTCATAACAAGGCTCAAAGTCGCTCAGCGTGCTATGGAGTGGGCTATGCTCGGGATTTCTCTGCGAGATAGAATCCGCAATACGGCAATCCGCATAAGAACGGGTGTAACCGATATAGCACGAAGAATTAGCGCGCTGAAGTGACAATAGGCAGGCCACATCGCTCGACGAACCGATAACCGCTGGAGAAGAAAGGTTCTCGAGTGGCGACCACGATTCGGACGACGCAGTGTAGGACGCCACCACTAGGTGGGCCGACGACCTGGTGAAAATTGCTGGGCGTCGTTGGATGTAGGTGGCGCAGGAACGCACTTTGTGGCGTAACATGAGGGAGGCCTACGTCCAGCAGTGGACGGCGATAGGCTGAAATGATGATGAATATTGTGGCGGAGTAATAACGATGACTTATTGGACGTGAAATATTACACCTATAGCCTAAACTCTGCCTTATAAATATTCGATACATCAGACAAGTAATAATCGACAATAAAATATATAAAAATAGTCTTATATTATACGTATAAAATGTGTAAACACACGTGTAAACACACGTGTGTTTACACGTTGTTTATAAAAAAAAAGTATTTATTTTATTGTTTATTTTGTTATCCAAAAACATCTCAACATTGAAATTGTCTCCATGACGCGTGCCATCGAGGTTGGTACATTCTGGGTAAAGCCCGAGATATCGAACCGTTTTCCTTAACAGACTAAGTAGAATAAGTTTTAATGGAGGTCGTTTAGTACTACATAATAAGGGTTAAAGTGTCATATTAGAATTTTTTATTAGATTCTTCGTGTGGTGACGGCGTAAGAATACAATTCACCGCTCCTTATCTTGCCTATGAATGTCGTAAAACACGACTTACTCTTGAGACAACTAAATACTATTTGTTTCAAGTCTCTGCACTACAAGGAGCGTTGCCGCAGTATAGGGCAATGTCTTTAAAAAAAAAACAAAAACTTATACTTCGCCTATAAACATCCCTTATTTTCCATAATTTTAACCCTAAATTTAAAACTGTTACATGTATAGCAAAATTGAAAATTATCATCTACAGACTGATGCGTTTGTAAATCCTTTAACAAAAGGGGGTTAAGTCGTGTAAAAGGGTCGTTTGTGTCCTTTCGACCTTTAGAAAGGGTTGAAATCTTGATTTACATAGCCAATGGTGATAGTTTAAATAAAATAGGGGTGTAAGACTCCGCCCTCTGTATTTCCTATTATAGATTTTGTTTCAGTTAAAAAAAGACATGGATTACTTATTATTCACCATCGCTCGTATCCCTCAGACTCGAGCCTCCTTCATAATAGAAGGGAAATTGACCTACTATACTACGTTGGTCAGAGCTGCCGGTATAGAGTTTTAACATGTTATTGGACTGTACCGCCTGTGACCGTCATATAGCCAAAATTAATATGACAGTACGTCCATCGACCTCCAAGTTTCAATTCACATAAAATCGATACATCTCAAGACGTACCATTTTTGAAGCATTTATATGGAACTAGCAACCCGCCCTCGCTTCGCTTCGGTTTCAGTCGCCTTACCTGCGGCGTAGTTGCCGTTCCCGTGGGAATACCGGGATTCAATATAGCCTATGTTACTCCCTGATATTATAGCTTGCCATTGGTGAAAGAATTTTTGAAATCGGTTCAGTGGTTTAAGCGTGAAAGCGTAACAAACAAACAAACATCCTTACTTTCGCATTTATAATATTAGTAAGGATAGCCTGTTATACTGTCACCAAAGATTTAATTTAGATTTTTTACTATCACTACATAATGTACAAAAATCCGTTTAAAAAAATATCTCGACATACATTCACATTTTGATGGCCCCTTTTTGCACACTACGCCCATAGACGTCGTATTTCAATACAAACTGTGGATGGAGTACTGTTCCCCTGTGACGCGCCAACAATGTATGAAAGGAAGTATGTCACAACACCCACAACCTGAGAAGTTACTGTCCATTAACGTGTTAAGTTTTTATATATCCTTTAGAAATCTGTTATGACGATGACGGTGTAAGAATATAATTCATCCCTTATTTTCTTACACCCACGGGGTGTAAAAAACGACTAAAACTAACTAACAATATTATAATACGCTAAAATCTATGCAAGAGAATGAAAACTCATGATAAAACCTTATACCCACCACTCGAAATAAAACCCTGTAACCATTAGTATGGTTGAGGTAAGAATACAATTAACCACCCCATTTCTTGTCTGCCGGTATCATAAAGAATAACTAAGGGCAGGTAACATCTATATTAAACTCAATAATTTTGCATAGGGTTTTACCTATTCTAACATGTCTAATCAGCGTAGAATTGTAGGTCAATATTTCATTGTGGAGAAGTTCGGAGCCCAATAGTGAAGGACGTATATGGGCTAAGATGATAACGATGACCTACCCGTCTGACCAGCGTGCTATAGGTCTATTATTTCATTAGTGGTAGGACCACACTAGTCTGTCTAAAGCCGCGGGTCGGTCTGTCCGGGATAAGTATCACATTGAGCAGAAAATCGACGTCTGAGTAGTAGCAATTTATTACTGCGCCTCTTTCGGTGAGCCAGCGAGCCGGAAGCTGAACTTTCTGAGGGTGTTTGCGTGTGGTGGGTTTCGATGATGCCTTTGGTATCACCAAACCATTCACGCACGCATTCATACTCCCTTCATTTTCTTTACAATAGGCAGCGGCCTAGCAAAGGTTCATGAGCGGCAGCATCACCAGGTGTACTGTTTGCTCGTCTGCTACGGTTTGTGATAAAAAAATCCACCTCCATCCTAGATGGTTTTAGGCTATGTGTTTGTAACCATAGTAGGCAATCAATTTTAACACGTGTTGCAATATAAATACAATTTAAATTACATTTTAAGTTTGATTGCTTAAATTCTGTATAGATTCATGTCGATTTCACTTTTGTATATAAATTAATAGTTATCTATATTGCGTTTTAAATGAAAGTGAGCACGCGCGGAGGCTAAATATATAACTGAATGGATAGCTAAAGTGACTATACGTTTCGTTTTGAATGGGACATTTCGGTTTTTAGGTTGTTTGTCCCGTTGTTAAGAGTTTAAGCTGAGACGAGAGCTTATACATGTCCCACTGCTAAGTTCGAACTTTCTCCCCAATAGAAGAGAAATTGACCTACTATACTATGCCGGTCAGACATGTTGGTATAGGGTTTTATATCGAGTTTTCTTTCTCTTGCAGAGATGTTATATGCATATTTTTTTAAGAAAACATCTCCTTGCACAAATGAGGTAATCCTTTTATTGCGGGTGACTTTACAAACATACAATTTAACACACACCAAATACATCTAAATTATATCCCTTAGTCGTCTTTTACGACACCCACGGGCAAGATAGGGAGTGATGAATTGTATACTTACTTCGTCACCATACAGAAATGTCACGTTTAAGGCACGTTTTTGGAAACAGCATAAATGATCATTTGTTATAGACGTATTCTTGTTTGTTTTTTTTTTTGTTGTAACTCTATAGTTTTATTATATTCCTTATAAGACTCCTGATTTAAGTAACTTTCCTGTAAAAAAGTAACTGTGACGAAATTTAATGAAACGAAAAAGCGACAATAAAAAGAGAGAATTTCATAAGAATTAACGTGGGAGAGAATGCGATAGGTATCATTATGCAGTATTTCTTTTATTCGTGGTTCTCTTTGTGCTCTGTTTCGTATCCCCTCCACTCGTGTTTATCGAGATATATTGAAAGTTTGCTTGGCTTCAGCGTTTGTACGTGTATTAACACAAAGCTTGTAAACATTTTTGAAGGTATTACTTCAACCACGTGTGAATTGCACACATATTGTTTCTAAATAAAACGTGTAAGCTGGCAAGTCGAAACATTTAAATAACTGTCCTATTTTAACTTAAGAAAAATATGGTCACATTATCATCACAACTCATATACGTCCCACTACTGGGCTTGAGCCTCCTCCGTATTGGGAGGAAAATTGACCTACTATACCACGCTGGTCAGGCAGGTTAGTATAAGGTTTTATTTCGAGTTTTCTTTCTCTTGCACAGATCTTATGTGCATGTTATATCCCTTAGTCGTCTTGTACGACACCCATGGGCAAGAGATGGGTGATGAATTGTATTCTTACTCCTTCACCACACGGAAAGTCCACAGTACACACCACATTATGTATAGCTGATATTTTTTTTTGTTGTGGTTAGCCTATGGTCAGCATATATACTGTCCAGCTCACTCCAGGGTGACGAAGGCGTGTCGCGCGGCCTCATAATCCATTTCCATCCATCCATAATCGGCCGGCCCGGATGTATAGCTGATATGGAGGATATTCATGTAGGGTTAATATTTTTTTTCCGTCTAAACCACGTCAATTATAGGAGAAATTAAGAAATTTTCGGTATGGTAATCAAACGTAACCACTTCAAATATTACACCATTCGTACCGTCGTTTATTATGAAGGAAAATGCATGTATAATTTTTACAAGTTAAGTAAACAATGCCATTGTCGGCCATGACACGTCCAAACTAGCATCCAATTATGGCTAAATCGTGATTATGGAATAAACACATGGTTTTTTTTGTGGGGTTTCTTAGATATAAAGGTTGTTCTGAGTAAGAATAGATACCATTTTTACCTGACTACGGAGGATTATGATTTAGACAGGCTATGTATGTTTTTTTTTAACGGTGGCAAACAAGCAAGCAGGACACCTGATAGTAAGTATATTGCCGCTCATGGACCTTTGCAATACCAGGGGCACAGCCAGGCCGTTTCCAACCGTGAAGAAAATACTTTTGTTAAACCTCGTTTAAAGAAGGAAATGTCATAGCGCTCGGGCAACACAGCAGCAGGTAATTCATTCCAGAGCCTGCACGTACGTGGGAGAAATGATCGCTGGAAACGTACAGTTGAAGACCATAACGTTTCTAGGTGAAATGTATGCACCCTGCTACAATGACAAGTGGTACGTTGGTAGAATGGTGACGGTAGTACCAAGTCAAACAGTTCCTCGGAGCCCTCCCGGAGAAAGAGTCAGTACAGTACATAGAGTGACCCAAAGTCTCTCCGCCGCTCCAGCGACTCCAATCCGTAAGATTGGAATCCCGACGATTCGAATATATGTTCATCTGTGCCCTCGTAGCTCCTCAACTACTTATTAGAACCGGACAAATAAAGTATCGTTAGAAGCGTATGGATCATCTGCTGGCCATAGGCTATATAATCTAATATGTCACTGAATCTAATATGGCGCCCTTTAGAGGTCTTAAAGTACTGTGTAAAAAAAAAATGAGATAAATATGTCATATTTCACATCATTGGAAAGGGCGTTACTTGTAGATTTCAATTATATTTATATGTATATTAGCATTTAACTCATAACCTTATCCGTATTTATCCGATAACTCGTTCTTTGTCGTAGTTAGGTTTTAGTTTTTACTTTTATCTTGTTGCCATTCCATTGGGCTATCGAATGCCTTTATATTGTGGTGAGGGACTAACTCCCGCCGCATATGCCCACATTCGCATTGGCCGTCAAGAGCCGTGTGCGAGTAGCAGTATTTAAAACCTATGGCGCTGTTGATATTTTTAAAAAATATCGTTTTTTCGATATGTCGATATTTCTAAATATATCAATATCGGGGTTCGATATATCGAAAAAAAATATCGATATATCGATATTTTTGCGCATGACCACTTTTTAGTTTCGCGTTCATTGCAAGGTTGCCGTGATGAACATTTTTTTTTTTTAATTCTAGCTGTAGATGTTAACTTATCGCCAATTTCATGCCACCATTTTTACAGTCGATCAAATTTACGGTGATTTTGTTGAATGCATATTTTACAAAAAAAAAGATAAAACACCAAATTTATGCAAATAAATATCGACGTTCGATACTTACTTTTTAGTATCGAACTATCGATATGTCGTCCAAAAAAATATCGTTGATAAGTATCGATATTTTTAAATGATACTATCGATATATCGATATATTATCAAAAGCCCTAGAGCAGTACCAAACTCCGCATTTGCTCTCACGTGTCGACGCAGGCACTTACATGAGCGTATACGCCATAGGTTTGAAATACTGCCACTCGCACACGGCTCTTGACGGCCAATGAGACTGTGGGCATTTGCGACGGGTGTAACAATACAATTTATCCCTCTAGCTTCCCTAACCCTACCCAGCCAAGAGTGTTTGGCTGTCATAAAAGACGGCTATAGGATATAATGTGTATATAAAATGTGTACGAACCGACAACCACTGGAGAAGAAAGGTTCTCGAGTGGCGATCACGTATCGGACGACGCAGTGTAGGACGCCCCCCACTAGGTGGACCGATGACCTAGTGAAATTTGCTGGGCGTCGTTGGATGCAGGCGGCACAGGACCGCACATTGTGGCACAACATGAGGGAGGCCTACGTCCAGCAGTGGACGGCAATAGGCTGAAATGATAAAAAAAATTATAATATGTGTCGACTGCACAGATAAAGTAGTGGTTAAGATACCATGCTAGTATCAGGGGTTTGAATTCCATGCAGGACAACTCTTTGTGCGATCCACAAATTGTTGTCCTGAGTTTAGATGTAATTTGCGTCCGTTAATTATACGTTTGTAAAGTCTCTTCGTACAGGGTCTTTAAAAGCAAATATATATATGTATTTAGCGTGGTGACGGAGTAAGAATACAATTCACCACCCCCTCTCTTACCGGTGGGTGTCTTAAAAGACGACTAAGGGATATAATATGTATATAACATCTATGCAAGTGAAGGAAAACTCAAAATAATGGTAGGCCCAACAACGAAGGCGACGTGCATCGCGGGTGGTTTGCGGGAGTGCGTGCTTACGCCCCTCTGTCGCCCTGGACGGAGTGGTGCGAGGAGTGCACCGACCGCAACCCAGCCCCAAAAAAAAAACATATCATATTTTGTTTTTCTTCATTGTCTTGTATTTACAGTTAAGTTTAGCTATTATTTTAATTTTCATAAAAAACATTTATATTTCATTCGACTTACTGTAATATCTAAACTTAAGCTAAGTGTCAATAATATAATTTTATTTTTATCTATACATATATCTATACATATCGTCATATCTCTTCATAAGAACGAAAACTCCAAATGAAAATATATGAATTATTAGAAGAGAGAGCGTGGATATTAGTCGAGATGGAGTCAATAAAAATAATATAAAATATTTTCTATCGATAATTAGAAGGTCGGTCAGTGATACTAAGTTTACCTTCGATATATGTAAGATGCGTTATATATTTTCCGGTTAAATCTATTACGATGTCTCCTTGAAAATATTGTTAGTTGTGATAATTTGAATTCTTGTGACAAAAAGCTTTATTAATGTACTAGCGACTCGCTTTGCGATATTACGATACGGATTCTCAGACCGGGAAAAATGTATAAGTTTTCCCGCAAGGAAATATAGACCAAGTTACTCCTTATATAGACAGCTATCTGGGAGTAAAATATCCTCAAAATTGGTCCAGCCATTTTGAAGATTACCCAGAACAAACAGATAGATCGAAAACTTTAACTTGCTTTTTTTTATTGCCAACGGTAGCAAACGAGCAAGCAGCACACCTGATGGTAAGTTATACTGTCGCACATGGACCTTTGCAATACCAGGGGCACAGCCAGGCCGTTGCCTACCGTGAAGAAAATACTCTTCTTAAACCTCGTTTAAAGAAGGATATGGATGTCATAGCGCTCGGGAAACACAGCAGCAGGTAGTTCATTCCAGAGCTTGCACGTACGTGGGAGAAAGGTTTTAGGTAAGTCGTGCAAATAACCGTGTGAGCATGAAAAAGACTTACTAATTTGACATTACATACAGACTTTTATTTATTTGCATATATTAAAAATCGGCCAAGTGCTACAAATGGTACAGAACTCACGTCCAACTCGAGCCTCCTTCACAATAGGTGGGATTTTAACACGCTGGTCAGTCGAATATAGGCTATTATTTCGAGTTTTCCTTCTTGTATTAGATATTATATGCATATTATATCTCGCAGTCGTCTTTTACTCACCCACAAGCAAGAGGGGATGGATTTTTAGTTTCGTTTTTACGAAAAAAAATATTTTTTCTCGCCAAAGAAGACGGTTAAAAATGATTTTGGACTTTGAACTTTAGTTTTTTTAAACTCGCACCTTGATTGGCATAGGTATGTGAGGTTGGCGGCTCCGCCAAAAGACTATTACCGTTACAATACAATAGAATAAATACTCGACATTAGTTTGTCGTGTTGTGACGGAATAAGAATACAATTCACCACTCCCTATCTTGCAAGTGGATGTCGTAAAATACGACTAAGGGATATAATATGCATATAACATCTATGCGAGAGAAAAAAAACTCGAAACAAAACCTTATACCAACCTGTCTCGGGTGACCGGACCAGGGATTTTCATCCGTCACCCGCAGAGAGGCTGACCACGCGACTGCGACCGACGTCTCGGGACAGGGACGTCGAGAGGTGACGGTACTCCAAAGGGTATTCCGTCGGGCTGACCACTGAGGACAAGCAACTCGGCACTGGTGGTTAGCCCAACGACGAAGGCAACGTGGGTACGCGGGTGGGTTATGGGCCTGTGCGCCGTCCTTTCATCGCCCCGGACAGAATGGGCCGCGTGTGCGCTTACCATAGCCAACCCATAAAAAAAAATCTGACCAGCGCTGTATAGTCATTTTCCCTCCTATTGTGGAGGTGGCCCGAGCCCAGCAGTGTGACGTATATAACCCGAAATGAATAGCTTGCCGAGACCTAGACCAGTAGATAACTAGGTCTCTAGGCCGTAAGACTTAAAGTCGCATAGGTGTGACATTCAATTAAGGAAACCTTTGGAATAAACATTATCATCATCATCTCAGCCCATACACGCCCCACTGTTGGGCCCGGGCCTCCTCGACTACGGGAGGAAATTGACCTACTATACCACGCTGGTCAGACGTGTTGGTATAGGGTTTTGTTATCTAGTATGCGTCTAGTAGAAACAATACCAATACATCTGACCAGTTTGGTGTAGTAGGTCAATTTCCCTCTCAGAGTGGTGGAGGTCCGAGCCCAACAGTGGGACGTGTATGGACTGAGGTGATGATGATATTCTGTATAGAAGAATCGATTATGGGTTAATCGATCTTAATCGCTACGTCATCTGTGCAATCAACGCTCTTTGACTCGTATATATAGTAACCTTCCTTAAGGTCAATTCTCTTTTATTCAAAGGTTCTTAGCATTTTTACCGGTAAAATAGTTTTTAATATATCGAGGGGTGAAAGGCTATTTGGTTTGAGCGACATTTTTGTAACTTTATAGGAGAGCCATTTAAAGTTTAAAATTTTAGAAAAAAAATCATAACAACAAACTTCTTGGGCTATTTGAATGGGGTAAATTTAATTAAAATCAATAATACATCGAATTCTTGATGCTAATACTAAATAAAATGTACCTTTAGTTACAAAGATGAATGTAGCTTAATACCAATTGCCTTAGCCCTCGTTTTTCAGCGTATGAAAAGTGTAAAAGAGTTCAGTGTATGAAAAAAAAGTGCTCTGATTTTAATGAATTCGGTATCAATCGACGAAGAAAAATTCGCCGATGCCGAATATGTTGTATATAACTCAATATCACCCTAGATGTCGCTTAAACCAAATAGTCTTTCACCCCTCGATATATTTTATTTAAAAATTACGTCTCAAATATTCCATAAAGCAAAGCGAAATTCTAATTAACGCTGCAAAAACTCCAACATTTATATTATTTGCTTCAAAAAAAAAAAGTAAATAAGGGGTTTCCGCGTCAACCATTTTCCTTTTTCAGCGCTTTTAAAAAAAACTACCTCCCTATGAAACCCGCATTCCACAAAAGATTAGGCTTCAATGCACACAAGCATACTGTAATACACATATACAACTTATATACAAACACATGTATATTGCAATTGTACGTATACTCTAAATGTATGAAGCTAAACACACACATGTAACATTGATGTGTGAGTTACGCACACAGACACAACAAGTGATGTAATGCCAACGTTGACGCCTGGCAGACATTTTTTATGGTCTCTGACGCAACTTTTTTTTTATGCTTAGGCTGTTTGCAGGTTTTCCTTTGCGTGTGCCGTTTTCTTAATGACGTGGTTCTGTATACTTTGTATATTTTCTTATTAACTTACGTCTAAGACTAAATGTATATAATACTAGCTTCTGCTCGCGACTTCGTCGTGGTATAGATACTTTGGGCTAACGCTAACTTTAACCTAAGACTTTGTTTACGTAGAAGGTGAAATTACTTTTTAATAATATGATTCTATCACACGTGATTTTTACAAAAATTTAGTAGTTCACACAGCGGAAGGGAAAAAGGTCCTGATTTTGAAACATTTTTCATTGGTGCTCCACTCCGCGGCCTTAGCGTGATGATATATAGCCTATAGCATTCCTCGATAAATGGGCTATCTAACACTGAATGAATTTTTGAAATCGGATCAGTAGTTCTTGAAATTAGCGCGTTCAAACAAACAAACTCTTTAACTTTATATATTAGTATACATTTATTTCTTCTGTAAATGCATGCGTGGTTGATCGCGTTGTAAACGGCTGGACCGATTGTGATGAAATTTCTCGTCCGTATTAAGATAGAGTAAAGAATATTCTAGATGCAAAATTAGGCCCAGTAGGTGGCGCTGCGATTGATTTCAAGGCTTTTTTTTATTTTTAGAAAATTCAAACTAACTGCATTAGGGCAACTGGTGGTAAAATGGAGATGTTAATTTGTAAAATACTCAATTGTCATTCATAGTCTACGCTCTTTGACTATGGTGCAGTATCTTTTTATCTTTGATATAATTTATCAATTATGACGCAACTGGGACTCTGTCTGGTGAACGTAATGACATAATTATCTTTATTTTGGCTCATATACTTCCCACTGCTAGGCTCGAGCGTTTTTGAAGTGAAACTTCTTTGCGCGCATGAGGGTAAATTTTTTACGGATGAAACGCGTCACGAAGATGTGCAGCTTTTTGTCGAAGAAGAGGGAGAGAGCGATTGAGACCGATTGAAAGAGAGTGAGAAAGGGCGAACATAGCATGAAGCATAGCCATGGGGCGAGAGTAGGAGCAAGCGAGTGAGAGAGTTCAAGAGATTTTTTTTTAATACTGATAAAAAACACATGGAACTAAAGAAGTTTCACTTCTGACATGCATACTTAGTACTCACGCTATTTTTTTTAAACACGAGGGCTATTGACCTACTATAGCAGGCTCGTCATACCTATTGTTATAGAGTTTTATATAGAGTTTTCCTTCTTTTGTATAGATCTTATATCCCTTAGTCGTCTTTTACGATACCCACGGGTAACCTTGGCGGTGGTAAATCGTAATTTTATTCTGGAAAATTACAAATTAACTTCGAAAATTGCAATAAGTAGATAATAATTTCTATGTCATTGTCTCAACAAGATAGTCGACGCTTTATAAATCATAATCTTTCTTATTATTTTAAAAGCATATTGAGTACACTTTTTAAATTTAATCACATACCATTTTTAAACAGTTTATTTAAAATTAGCAATTTTTTGCGATTTCCTCTGCGAGAATACGAGGATAAAATGAAGTCTATGTTACTCGCTGATATGTTAGTTATCAATTAGCGAAATTATTTTCAAAATCCATCCAGTGTATTAAGCATAAAAGCGTAATATACAAACAAACTCACATTCTCATATATAATATATTGTTTTAAAACAATTCTTCCTGTCTTGTAACTGTAGCTATTATTTTGGAAAAATTTTCATGATATTACATTCCCTACATTACAATGAAATATAAAGTACTTTTGCCACTATATTTGGTACCACATACCTAATATGAAGCTCACGTGATGGTAGATGTTAACTGTCATTTCATGCATAAAACTAAAAAAATGTAACTAAATTTTTTTTCAAACGCCCTACACTGAGGAAATATTTCTTGTATGGTGGAGAACTTAAATTAACGGACACAAATCAGGATAATAATATTGTCAAACCATAAAATATTGTCCTGCGCGGGAATCGAAGCCACGACGCTGCCATGGTAAATTTGTATTTTTACCATTATACCATCTGCGTGGGTAAAAAAACTATATTTAAGTTGTATGTATGTTTAGCATTACTGTATATTTACTATAATGAATTTGAAAATGGCTATTTTGTATTAATAAATGTTTTTTTTCTGTTACAGGTAAGTTGTAACACGGCGGATATTATAAAAGCAATCGGCTTTTAGATGGGTATGTTACAACAGACCAATACGACAACCATTTAGCATAAAGGATATATAAATTAAAATACCAAACGTAAAATGGAGGTAGTGTGTACCGATCCTTACGATGCACGTTCCACACAAGCGAACGCTGTATAACTGTAAAGCAAGGCTGCACACATCCGCAACAAGGACAGGTCAATGCACTCTGTTGCCTTGCACGAACACATCGGCAATATACAACAACACCGTTGAGCGAGCGGGACGGATATATGTCGCGCATTCTTGCAATTTAAACGAGGAACTCGCTGCGTGCGACTAAGATGACGCCATACCGCCGGAAAGGGATAGATATATAAATATTATGACTGTTATTTCACTTCCTCCGCTGTGATGCAATAGCAATTTTACAGTATAGCATCTATTTCGAGACAAACATTCATTTATTTTTGGATTTCGTAATTATTAATTACAAAGGCGTGTATTTAAAAATATGGTTAATAGAAGACGAAACGGATTCTGCAAAACCTATATTTTAATCTTTTCTAATTTCCTATACCTATGACACAATTAAATAAAAAAAAAACAGTGTCTATTATAAATTTATAGCGACTTTGTTAATATTTTTGAGCAATTTAAATATTTCGTAAAATTTTAATTACAACTGAAAATTCAATATATTAAAACAAATTAAATTAATTACAATGCCATCTATCGTCGGGTAGGAACACTCTATTATTTTATAATTGATTATCTATCTCTAATGCCCTCATTTTCGGTCAATTCTCACTACGAATCCGTAACTAAAGTTTAACAGTAAAAGAATTCCGCACGAAAATTCAAATATACATTTCGTGGAATGCCGATTAAAAATTCCGTAGCCACGACCGACGCATGTCCTAGTTTTAGTTCTGCGAAAATATCAGTTCTTTTGTGGTGTTTTCAGAGTACAGAGTATATATATACCTACATAAAAAAAAATTGGTAGGCTCAAGGAACGTGCCAAACTATGTGTCATTGAACCTCTTTAAAAAGCTACCATGCATAGCATCTTCACTAGAAGTATCAACCTTAAAGCTCTAAATATAGTGCTGAAAATTATACTTGATGTTCTATAAAGTAAAGTCTATATTCAAATATCCATCCCTAGCACTTAAGCTCTTTCGTTCGAAATTCAAAAATGTAAAGACCTGCACACACTTGCATACGTAGCTACATAAATCATGTACAAGTGTATACTCTGTATAAAGAAAGTACATGTGAGCTTTCTCTGTGTTGAGTTACACAACTTCATAGCTTCGTTTCTTTTTAGCTTGCATAAAAATTATTCACGTCTCATTCTAGCTTACTGTTATATAATAACAGTTGTTGTGATTTTGCCGCGTAACTTTATTCTCTAAAAAACAGCTATTACTTAGAATTTTTAATCTGTCATTTTAGATCTTTTAATTTTGATAACGCATATTTTAATTGCAATGCAATTTATACTCTGATATATCTTATTAGAATCTTATTAGAACTGTCAAGATTATTACTTTTATTTATATTTTTTGAAAACTTTATATAAACTCAGAATTTTGTTTCTCAAAATGTATGATAGTATAGGCCTATAAATAAACTTCAATATGATGTCAAAACGTATGCACTGCACACACACCGATGCGTATAAAGAGGTTATGTGAGGCGGGCGCGGCGTGGTGTGCTGACGCTTGTATTCATTTCCTAGTTGGTTCCCCGATGGCCCGCTTGCAACATCTCGGTGTGAGCGGGTCCTTACAAATTCGGCGCGTAATCGAAACAATATTCTAAACTTAAAAAAAAAGTGATCGTGTTGTGTTATCTGTGGTGTGTGTTGTGAAGTGATACAAATATATTGGCATTATGGAATGATCTGAGGTTTGACAGTTCGTTTGAATATTCAAACGTTGACACAACTCGGTTTTGGCGGCAAAATTTAAGTCAAGAAAGTTCTTTTTTTACGTAATATTTTAATACATAATAAATAATTAATTCTTATTGCACAATAGGCGTCGAGTTATTTTGCATATGGTAATAGTTACCGGTATAACTCTTTTTTTATTTCTTTATGATTTTTAAATTAGTCGTTTTAATAAGCTTGGCCCGTGTTAGAGTTTAAGAGCAGACATTCTAAGTTATTTCTGGTAATAAATAAATAAAAATTATTGTGGAAAGTAATATTACGCTGTATCAAACTTAATAACGCTCTTAAAGTTTATAATTATTACATAATATTCAATTACGGTAATTATCGTATAATAAGAGATTTTTTTTTATGTAATAACATACACGAAATTTTAATTAAGAATTTTAAAAAGTTTATTACTTAATGCTGGGATAACTTCACGGTATATTTAATTGTTTTTTTTTTATATATATAAATTACGTAAAAAATATATTTAATATAATATAATTATAAGATTATATTTATTTTTATACAATATCTTTCGCATTAAAATTTGTCATGTTTACGTAGTACACTTTATCAAAACTGTTGTTTTTTTGATAAAAAATTTCGTCATAATCACGTCATATAGCGACGCTTATATGCATGCCTGTCGTGAATTATTTATTTTTTCATTCTTCGTTATGAAATGTTTAAATATTAATTTATACAAACTTTCTAAAAAAATCCTATAATTATGTATTTTTTATTAAATTAAAATTTGTTTTAACGTGTTTTATCATCTTATTCACGAATAAACTATTTTACTTATTGGGAATAATACATAATAAAAAAAAAATATCTCTAAATAAATTAATAATATAAAATTGCAATAATTTATTTATACTCTTCGTTATCTTCGATTATATTATAACACAATAAATCATTAACCACTCAATGGTCAGTGGGTACCTACTTAAATTAGAAACTCAACTGAATAAAAACCAAATCCTTGAGACTAAAATGGTTACTGAGGCACTAATAGCGATAGGACAGTAATAATAATTTAGTTCAATTACAACTATAGAGAAAACCCATTTAACACTTGGAACATAAAATTTGCTACGAACTAAAACACAAAACCGCAACGTAACTATTTATATACATACATACATATAACAATAAACTGTTCACTATCTTGGTTAGATAGATAAGTTACTACAACTTTTACACTAGAATTATTTCCGTTATTCCGTTAAAAAATAATAGTTATTACCTGAAGACTGATGAGCGAACATAAAGATAAAAGCTACAACTATTAGGATTTTTTAATTTAGTGATGGACTAAATACATTATGCTACCATTGTATTTTTTTATGTTTGTTCGCGCACAACTCCGTTGCTTGATGTTGATTTGAAAAAATATTTTTTTATTGGAAAGGACATAATTTCCAAACGGTCCCATGAAAATTTTATCCAAATCGGACTAGCGGTTTTTGAAAAATCAACAAAAATCTAAAAATTTATCCACATTGAAGTCGGATTTTTTTGCAAAAAAAATATTTTCTTATTAATATGAAATTTATTTTTATGCTCATACTCATCATTATCTTTGCTCATATACGTCCCACTGCTGGGCTCGAGTCTCCTCCAAAATGAGGGATATTGACTTACCACACTGGTATGGTTTGGTATAGGTATATCAAGTTTTTCTTCTCTGGTATGGATGTTATATGCGTATTATATCCCTCAGTCGTGTTTTGCTACATCCACGTAGGGATAGGGAGTGTTGAATTGTATTCTTACTCTAAATAAAAACTATGTCAACAATAAAGTTGCAGTATTTTAACTGTTTACATTATTATTTTGTTGTAGTTAATTAACTATATACAGTAAGATACAGAAGTTACTAGATTTTTATATCATACTTTTTTATCGATTCATTGATGATCAAATCATATCACAGTTAGACAAATGTCCTCGGATTTACCATGGCGATTGATTTGCTTTTCTAAACAGAACAATACAAAATGCATCGAGTGAAAAATTAGTCGTCATCTTTCCAGCTCATATACGTCCAACTCTTGGGCTCGGACTTCCCCTACAATAAAGGAATATAGACCTACTATTGCACGCTGGTCAAATTTCACGTGTTGGTATAGAGATTTGTTTCGAGATTTCTTTGTCTTGTATGTACATTATAATCCCTTAATTATCTTTTAAGACACCCACGGGAAAGGGTGGGGGTGGTGAATTGTATGCTTACTCCGTCACTACACGGCAATTAGTAACTGAGTAAATAAAAAAACATGGAGGAATGAAATAAATAAAATCTATGAGAACCATGATAATTACCATTATTAAACGAAAAGTAAAAGGTATGACATAAATGACGATTTCTTTACATGCTATGCTAGAAAACTTGACAGGACAGGATACATTTGACATCTAACCTCACCAAGTACTTGAAGAAACGCTATCACATTACAAGGGGACAGAAATATTTGTTTCTCTGTCTCACACGTGTTATTACAAAACGCCAAGCGAGACGGCACTATTTAAATTGTCGAAAGATAATGGATGACCCATTTTCAAGCCACGTGGCGCTTGGAAAGCGCTCTTGCAATTTCCTTTAGTTAGTCGAGTATTTGAAAGAGTCGGGACTGAATAAAACAATATTTTAAAGGCCATATAATATGTTTAGAAATGTGAATATTCAACATAACAATAAAATTAAATTTTAGGTGTTTATGAGTGAAAGAATATTAATCATCATGGCTCTTATACGTCCCACTGCCGGGACCTATTTCTCAGTAGGAGGCAAAGTGATCTTACTATACCACGCTGGACAGACATGTTGGTATAGGGTTTTATTTCTAATATTTCTTCTTTTGCATATTATATGCGTATTATATCCTTTAGTCGTCTTTTATAGCATCCACAGGCAAGATAGGGAGTGGTGATTTGTATTCTTATTCCGTCAACACACGGAAAATCTCCCTAAGCCACTCATATCTGTAATTATCACGTTTAATAATATATTAAAGTAACACTAAAGTCTTTAGCAACTCTGTTTACTTCTGGGTAGCCTGTTCTTCATAGAGAGAAAAATTTGCTTATTATATGTAGGTATCACTGTAGTCAAAAGGATTGGTATAGTTTAAAATTTATTATAAGTTACGCTTAATATGCGAGCAAATTTGTTGAAATATATTTCATAAGATTATGCACGTGATAAAATCATGTACAGAAACAGTAAATTAAAATAGCAATAATTCATGTAGAATATATTTTAGTGAACCATTTTCTAGCCTTACGAAATGTAAAGATGCATACACATCCTCTATGTGACTGAGAAATAAAACTCGAAATAAAACCCCTAAATCAACGTGATATAGTAGGTCTATTTACCTCCCATTATGGAGGAGACTCGAGCCCAGCAGTGCATCTGAGCTGTGATGATGATGAAGATAATGACACATATCATCCCTCATACGTTTTTGAGGCTTAAATAAAAAGGGAGTCGTCGCTCAGGACGCCTGGCAGATGTGTATTACGATCTTTTGCCAGAAAATTATGATTTTTATCAATAAACATTTATTTTCATTAGTATACAGTATAGGTATGTGTTCTGATTAATATTTATCTTGAGCTCACTAGATGGCGTTACACAAAATTCTAAAACAGGTTATGGTTTCGTTACACAAATGTACATACAAAAGGGTGGTGTTAACGCCACGCCAACGATCAGGTTCACCCTCGCCTGTAGATATTTCACATCAAATCCAATATCTCGATTCCATTTGCCTTTGCGTGGGAGTGGTAACACTAAGGGAGTGTCCAATAACTTTTCTCAGGAAATTCATATCAATAATTTTAATCGCCAACCCACCTGATAAGCATGTTGATTAAAACGTTATCCATCTTGAAAGTAGACCTATATTCACCAGTAGATGTTACACTGGTGAATGATAGTTGAACCTCATGATAATCATTATGATTCGTCTAAAGAGAATGTTTGTCAAAAGATGTTCAGGAAACTGTTTCTTGTATTTTTATATTGTATGAAGCTTCATTATCACAATTATCACAGCTCATGTAAGTTCCACTGCTGGGCTCGAGTCTACTCCACGATGAGAGGGAAATTGATCTACCATAATCATGCTCGTCAAACGGCTTGGTATAAGAGTTTCCCTTCTCTTTCATAGATTATCTGCGTATATATTATTGCGTGGTATAATATCCTTTTGTCATTCTTTGCGACACCATCAGGTAAGAAAAGAAGTGGTGAATTGTATTTTTACTCTGTCACCAAACAGAAGGAAAAATTATTCTTAGAAAAGATTTTTTTACGCGCGTTCTAACTTATAACAGTTTTTAAGTTCTGTACCAAAATGACCTCAAAACTAAATGTGCCAGCAAACAAAATTTGACCTCAAACTTGTAGCATATGTAGGTCAGAAGCAGGTCATAGCCTGACACGTTTTGGGCTAGCTCTCGAACGGCCCTATCCGACCCCTCGACCTTGAACAGGTTCAATCCGATTCGAGGTCAAAGTTGAACTTCCGCTCTAGTTTATAAAATTCGCGGATACTGAATACTAAGAGATTTCATCTTTGAAATATTGTGAATGACTGTCTCTCTGTAACAAAGTACTATATAGAGACGTCTTGAATACTACGTGGGAGCTTTTTCTTCATCGTCATCATCATACCAGCTCATAGACGTCCCACTGCTGGGCTCGGGCTTCCTGCACTATGGGAGGGAAATTGACCTACTATACTAGGTCAGACGTGTTTCGTATAGGGTTTTATGTCGAATTTTCCTTCTCTTACATAGATGTTATATGCATATTATATCCCTTAGTCGTCTCTTACGACACTTAGGGGCTTTTGCCCCTAAATAGAAGGTGGTGAATTATATTCTTACTCCGTCACCACACGGTGAAGGTAGCTTTTTACTGTATTGTAATGGGTACCGTTGCCTTGTTTCTGCTTTAAAAAAATCATTAAGACCTTTTTTTAAGTTGGTTTCTTATGCTAAATGAAACCACGCCTGTACCGACCATCTCAGATAAGAACAGGTGAATATGGAAGTCTAGAATCCTAGCGATTGATAACATATTCTGTATAGTAATAACTAGCAACCTTCAATGCTGATTGTGGGTTATATTCCCATGCAAAACAGTTCTTTATGCAGTACATACATAATTGTTCGCAGTTGGGTTAGTATTTGTATGTTCTTATTTTATATTGCTGATGATGGCAATCGAGCAAGTAGCACGCCTGATTGTGAGTGATACTACCGCACATTGAACTTTTACAATACTAGATACAGCTACGCCGCTGTCAACTGTAAAGAAAATGCTCTTCTTAAACCCCGTTTCTAGAACATGTCATAGCGCTTGGAAGACACAGCAGCAGGTAGTTCATTTCAGATTCTGCTACGTAGGAGAAATGTATGTCTTTAAAGTCACTCAATGGACAAAAATGTATTAATTAGTGACCAGTGTTGTTTTAAGAAAGAAGAATCAGATTTTTTTATAAAAATTTTGCGAGTAAATTTCTTTTTAAATAAATCCGTCAGGCTCTTAGTATTTTCAGCCGTCCAATGTTACAGTTAGGAGATGAATGCGTGCCTATTCAAGAACTCGCTCCTTTCATCGCTTTATGCTAGCGTTATGTCAGCAAAATAAAGTGTATGTATCTTTTGTGGATAGGATAGAAATCTGTATATATAGAAAGTATAAATAAGAAATTTTAGTAATGAAACAGTAATTTTCGTGTGGTGAAGAAGTAAGAATAGAATTCACCACATCCTTGCTCATGGGTACCGTAAGAGATGACTAACTCGAAACGACTGACCAGCGTGGTATAGTAGGTTAATTACCCACTTATTATGGAGAAGTCTCGATCCCAACAGTGGGACGTATATGAGACTTATACTTATAATGACTTATAATGAATATAAAGGAAATATAAATAGAATAGATAAAAGAAAAATATTTATCCACAAATATTGTTTCGAGCCTGGATGTAATTTTTGTCCATTTAATTACTGTATGGTAACGGAGTAAGAATACTATTCACATTCAGACCTCCCCGTGTCCCCGCCCCCTCTCTTACTTCTGGGTGTGGTGCCATAAAAACCGACTAAGGGATATGCAGAAAACACCATTGGAAGAGAAGGTAAACTTGACATAAATACTTATTCCAATGGTAAGTTATTTTCCCTTCCACTGTGGAGGAAGCTCGAGCCCTACAGTGGGCTACAGGATAAGAGTGAAATGTTTTTGTAAAGTCATTTACTTTCATAGCGCATATTATAAAACAGTCACAGCTTTATGACTCGCATTGTTACTATGTAGTTTATCATAACGTAATAATAAAAATAACTCAAATATTTAAAGATTATACTTATCAATCAATGCTGGGAATCTATACCAATAAATAAAATTGGAGTGTCTGTTTGTAATGTCAAAATAATAGGCTTTTTTCATGCTCACACGGTTATTTGCACTATACATATGCCTAAAATACACTTTAAATTTTTTTTGTCTGTCTGTCTGTTTGTTCCGGGTAATCTTCAAAACGGCTGGACTGATTTCAAAAATTCTTTCACCAATGGAAAGCTATAATATCAGGGCGTAAACTAGGCTATATTTTACCCGGTATTCCCACGGGAATGGGAACTATTCAGGAAAGACGACTGAAACCGAAGCGAAGCGAGGGCGGGTTGCTAGTGCCTAATAAAATTGATAATAATATCTTAAGCGATTGTGTCTCTTAACAACCATTTTATATAAGTTAAGAAAGATATCAATAACGTATTATGAAATACAGATATCGTTGTTATTAACATTTGTTTTTAGAATAATTTAAAATCATGGCCTTTTAGAATAATTTAAAACTACCATTGCCCTTTTTTAGTGGTACAAAGATTAGTAATACAGAGCATAAAATGCTGAATTCGAATCCAAACTAGTACGTTATTATTATTGGTTTGTATCAAGATTCCCCTATTTTACGGCTTTCATCAGCTTATGTTTCTGAGTTATGGTGTGGTGATGGAGTAAGAATTCACCACCTCTTTTTGGCCGGTGGGTGCTGTAAAAGACGACTAAGGCATAATATGCATACACCTATGCAAGAGACGGGAAACTTAAAATAAAACCCTGTACCAAAGCGTCTTACCAGAGTGGTATACCTGGTCAATTTCTCTTCTATGTGGAGGAGGCTTGAACCTAGTAGGTAGACATATATTAGCTGTGATAATGATGATGATGATGAACATGCGCTGGAAAGGAAAGAATAGTAATACTGTATTTTTATCCCATGTAAAAATTTCTTTAGAAAATTACTAGTTGTTTCTTTTTCCTTAAATCTACTAGTACGGCTACATCTGGTAATATTTCAGCCGTTAATAACTGCTATTGTAATTTTTGATGGTAAAGTACAATGCATTCATGAAAAACACAGCCTTGCTTTAAAGACATACTGAAAGTTATTTTATTATTTTGCTGTAGAAAGCAAGCAAATATCCACCTTCACCCTGTTTTTATATTTTAATGCAATTAGCGCCTATGGAGTCTTAAAAATCGGTTTGGGGTTTATCAGAAAATTGGGCAGCAACTCTCTCCTGGAAAAGTATAACACCCCATTGCGATCGTCAACCCGCCTGCCAAGAGTGTCACTCATATGAGGGAGTATGAGTGACAAAACATGAGGAGGACTACATCCAGCAGACAGCGACAGGTTGAACGATGAAATTATCATATATTTTTGGCAATATTGAAATACTATCATTATTTCTAACAAACGATAAGTTACCAAGAATAAAATCATGTTGTTTTGTTTGATAAAATATAAAAGGGGAATCCAGGAATAGGAAATAATTTTATCTATACGCTGATTTTCTTTATGTTATCGTATTTGGACTGATTTATTTTAATACAAACTACATATCACATTTTTGTTTAATAGTAAAAAAAAAAATGGTATTTGCCACAGATTCTCCCCTTTATTCATCATCAACATCTATCCTGTTAGTCCTACTGTTGGCCTCGGGCCTCCTCCACCATTGAAGGGAAATTGACCTAATATAGCGCGTTGGTCAGACGTATCCTACTAATATTATAAACGCGAAAGTTTGTATGTGAAGATGTGAAAATATGAAGATGTTTGTTGCTCTTTCACGCAAAAACTACTGAATGGATTTTGATGAAACACATTGAATTCACAATAATATAGCTTACATATCAGAATAACACATAGGCTATAATTAATCCCGATATTCCCACGGGCAGAGGAACTGCGGGTGAAACTGCAGGGCGCTGCTAGTTGTATATATGGTTTTTGTGTCGAGTTTTCTTTCTCTTGCATAGATGTTATCTGATTCTCATATTCCTTAGTCGTCTTTTAGGACATCTATGGGTAAGAGAGTGGTGATTTATATTCTTACTCTGTCACCGTACTCTATTATTTCTCTAAATTAAAAATTTATATTTCATTCGGATAATTATATTAGCGTTATTAAACTTAAAACTGTGGCTTATACTAATGTAAAACTAAATTTGGTACGTTCTTCAGTCAAACAAATATACGACAGCCAATCGGGAAGTCCTGGAATTGAAAGATAAGTCGATCAAGCAAAAAATTGTTTGCTTACTTTTCTTAATTTCCATGAATTTTGGTTCATAGTTTAGAGTTATGCTCTGTTAACGACCATAGATTATTCTATTACGATACTATGAAAAATTAAAATTACAGGAGAGGACATCATTATAAAAAAATAATTATTAAATTCCACATATTGTAAAGATCATCATCGCAGCCCACCTACGTCCTACTGTTGGGCTCGGGTGTCCTCCACAATTGGAGGGAATTGGACTTACTATACCATGCTGGTCAGACACTTTGGTATAGGGTTTCATTTCGAGTTTTCTTTCTCTTGCACAGATCTTATGTGCATATTTTATCCCTTAGTCGTCTTTTACGACATCCACGGCAGGGGAGTGGTGAATTGTATTCTTACTCCGTCACCACACAGAAAAATTATAAAGATGTTATATGCACATTATATTCAACCATCTTTTACGACACGATAAGGGGTGAAAAATTGTTTACTTATTCAATCACCAAACGGCAAAGTTCTAATATTCGCCTTTAAAATGCATCAATAATAAAATTTCACTATAACTTTTCCACATACACACTAACCAAATGGCTTAGCGTTGTATCGCATACAAATATCGTATTACTAAACCAGACATTTCTAGATACAACCGATTGCGTAATACGTACAGTCACATTGTGTGTGATACTTTCTTTGAATTCATTTGTTGACGGCCATTTTATTTCTGAAACATTATGGTGCGTTAAACGTCATAAAACTTATAGTTATTAGAATTATCATTCAATTAGATCAAAAACAAAAAAGATATGAGCAAAATTAAAAAAAACTTTAGTAACAGGTAATTTAAAAAATATATTGTCTTTTATAATTCACGTTTTCTTTTATTTTTATACTGATCTATCGACTATTATTGCTGTTGACAAATTTTTGCTGTAATTTTATTTATTACGCCACAATTTTTGTGCTAGTTATACTTATGTCAGTAAGGATAATAACATGATTTAAAAGCAAAATGATCGACTTACAACAATAATTATTCACCTTATATACAAATATAGCATTTGGCAAAAATAAATAAACAGTAAAACTACTTTCAAATGCTAAATCTGTATTATTTTTTTTTAAATATACTCCATTTCGGTATACAGTATACACAAAAACATGTCTGGAATACAATACTTAGTAATAAAAGATGAAATAAAATTTGAAACGTTTTGTGTTACCACGACTTCAAAAACATCAAATGCTTAGTAGATTTTCTTTTACAAAAAATTAAAAAGAATTTTGTCCCCCTTTAAATGTAAGTCCGCACGTGTTCCCTTTACCTTTATACTTATGTACTAACACTTTTATCTTAAAAGACCCCTTTTTGTATTCATCTGAGGGTTTAACCTTGGACAGTAATAGTTAAAAGAGGGGATAGTTTGAGTAACTACTAGCTGTTACGTGTTTGCAAAGGCAAGCGGCGTGTATTAGGTAACCTAACTTGAATACGATTTCATAACGCGTTATGAACGCATAACAAACTTGTTTTACTCCGTATTTATTAATATTAAAACACTGCTTGCTTTAATAAAAGTAGTTAAAATGTAAAATTATAAATGATAACAGCGCCACCTCGTAACGAATAGCAGCAGCGTGGTCGCGTTTATTTTAGGCGAATTTTAATTGCTGAAAAATTTAAATATTTTCTCTGTACTCAAGAATATTAAAAGCAAAATAAAATTATGATAGTAACACTTTAGCTTACTTAGTCACAGAAACTCAACAATAGATGGCGCTCTCAATTGCTTGATACCATTACGTTAGGTCACCGACCGGTCATATTATGTTATGGCATAATTTTTATCGCTAACTGCACCCGATAATCGTACAATGACCGATTGCAATTTATTGTATTTTTATTTACTAAACATAATTATTTAATAACTCTTAAGTAAAATTTATTATACATGTTAATAGAATAATTTACGTTATTTTATCCTTAAATCGTCTAGACATCTTTAATTTGGTTTTAAACGTAATTAATATTCACGATCATAGAAACATTAACCCCTTAATTAGTTATAATTTAGTATATGGGGAAAACAACCGAAATTTCCTCTTATGGAGTTAATAGTAAAGGTGATATAGCGACCTTCCTTGACCTTCACTTCAACATTTATAAGTTCGAATACGCAATACGGATAAAATTAATATTTTATTTTCTTTTTATCCTCATTATTTCAGTTCATATAAGTTCGCCATATTACTAGACTTAAACCTTCTTCACAATAGAAGAGAAATTTATCTATCATACCTAGGGCTTTCAATCCCGCAATATAAATATAAATCCCCGAGATCTCGGTATAGCGGGATACCGCGCCATTTTCCAATCCCGCAAGATGCGGGATTATGGACGCAGGATCCGCGGGATTTACGGGACTGAAATAAAGCGTAAAAGCAACCTCAAACTTAATAAACTCGCAGACTCAAACAGTAACATATCCTATATTAATTTAAAGTTTAAGTTTGTTTTTTTGGTTGATTTTTTAATTTTATTTGTATGTTTTTTGAGGATTTGTTTTGATTTGTTTTTTACTCAGTATTTGTTACTATTTTTCGTGAAGAAAAAAAACGGTGTAATTTCTTTGATGTCATATTAATAGTACGTAAATAAATATGGAGATGATTAATTCATTGTTTTATGTGCCTTATATAAATGTGAATATTTTCAATATGCGGGATCCCGCAAATACCGAGATCCCGCGGGATTGAAAATTCGTAGTCCCGCAAATTGAATTCAATCGAGATTGAATTCAGGCTGCGGTATTGGAAGCCCTAATCATACCACGCTGATCAAACGCTTTGGTATAGGGTTCTATTTAGATATTCCCTTATCTTATATAGATGTAATATGCATATTATATCCCTTAGTCCTCTCCTAGAATAACCACGTTTAAAATGCTGATTAATGGTATTCTTACTCCGTTAACAAATGTAAATAATTTCTTTTATATTTTTTCTATTTAATTTTTTTTTCATTGCCAACGGTGGCAAACGAGCATACAGTACACCTGATGGTAAATGTTGTTGCCGCTCATGGACCTTTGCAAGACCACTGCCTATCGTGAAGAAAGTGAAGGGAGTGTGAATGCGTGCACTGAGGTTCGGTGATACTAAAGGCATCACTAATATCCACCACCATTGCTATTTATATAATTTAATATCACTATAAATCAATATCTATCATCGTTTATCATGTCAGCCCCTATTCATTTTACTGCCGGGTTTAAACCTTCTCTACAATTGGAGGGAGATTGACCTAAAATACCAAGCAGACAAGTTACTATAAGGTTTTATTTAGAGGTTTCCTTCTCTTGCATTGATCTTATATGTATGTTTAATCCCTTTGTCGTCTTTTACGAAAACCACGGGTAAGAGAAGGGATGGTAAATTGTATTCCTACTTCGTCGCCACACGGAAAAATCAATATCACTACATATTATAAAACAAAGTCGCTTCACGTCGCCTGTCTGTCTCTATGTATGTTTAGATCTTTAAAACTATGCAACGGATTTTGATGCGGTTTTTTTAATAGATAGGATGATTCAAGAGGAAGGTTTATCTGTATAATGCATGCATAATATATCGCCCTTTCAAGAGTAATCTCTAAAGAAAATATGTTCTAATTACAAAAAAGCTGTGAACGTTGTATATAAAAACATTATGTAGTATATTTAGTATCAACATTGAATCTGTGCGAAGCCGGGGCGGATCGCTCGTACATAATAAATTTAATACATAAATAGTTTCAACGATTTTCAGTATTTTAAATAATATATGGTAAAATATAGAATGATTAGTGTTGTTTTTTAATGTTAAAACTGTTCGATACCGTAGTTTTAATTAACATATAAACTTATTCAATACTAGCTTCTGCCCGCGACTTCGTCCGCGGAAAATTTCTTGTTTTAACATAAGATTACACTCGATTGATATTACTGTATTTAATTTTATTAGTAAAATATTTTTTGGAATCAGATCAGTAACTTAAAAGATTACCGAAGTTCTATTTTCTGCTCAAGGTAACTTAACCCTTAGTTGCCTTTTACTTATTTTATTTATTTGTTTAAGTTAGGTATCTATTTAATTTAAAGCTTCTCTATATACAATGTTTGAGGTTGTTTTATTTTCCGGTAACAGAATAATCTGCCTTTCGGATGATCCCACTCTTGATAGACCAACATATAATTGCCCATGGGAAAAACATTCTTTTCGTAGGTCAATGCCAACCAAAGAGAATGTTTGTCCCTGGGACTTATTAATAGTCAGGGCAAATGATTGCGCACGTTCAGCGCTAGTTTCTCGAGCACGGGCCCGCGTCGTCCTCACATTTTGGCTTGCGAGGCGCTGTGAGCGCTCGGAGCTAGATTCTCTAGCGCGTGCTTGCGAAATATATTCTCTATTTCTCGAGAGGCGTTGCTCATTTTCAGGGGCAGATTCTTCCGTACGGCGTACTCGAGCGGCTCTTGTCTGTGATGTCTGCCGAGACAGTTGAGATTTCCTTTTAGGCATGCTCTCAACAAACCACGCACAGACTTGAAAACAATTATGAACAAAGGGAGAGCGACTCGAACACCGTCCGCCTTTACAAAACAAAACAATCGTAATATCGAATAACTCGTGTCGATTATTACGATAGAACGAAGTACGAAACTACGAACATACAAAACAAACGTACAACGAAATTACGATATTTTCGATTATGAGGTATCTATCAACAACAACAACCATGCGAACGAAACAACCGAAACCAATAACCAACTGACATGTAATTTTTAGAACTCCAACTAACGACAACGTGGGCATAATAATTCGAGAGGGTCATCAATCCACGGAAAGTCTTAACACCGCGATTCAGAAAAATGACGTCATTGCAGAACGCCATCTATGGGCAAATAGGTAAAACGTCTGCACAATGAAAGTTATGCTAGGGTCATTTTGCGTTTTAGTAATTTTATATTATCTCCGAAACTGTATGACCAATTGATATACTGTAAATGGCAAATCTTATCTGTATGATGTTCTTGTGATACTGAAATAATTTATTGTCATAAGAATTAATATTTTGTTGCTCAAATAATCAACCAAACGTAACAATGCCGAAAAAAAAATTTTTTAATGCAATAATAGAAGTATAAAAGATAAAATATAAAAGATAGAGATATGGTATCGCTGACTTTTTTGTAGAAATAATTAAGATGAACCAGGTAGCCATACATTCTTTTTAATTTTAAGCAACTGTTTAGGCAGCGCACGCAAATAATTCTGTTTTACGAGGTATTTTTTTCCGACTTGCCAGACAAAAGTTGTGATAGCTCGGTTAATATACATGTTATAGAAACAATTTATAGCCTATAGCACTCAGGAATAATGTAGCTTTCTGCCAGTTAAAATAAAATTAGAATTAGATTATGAGTTCCAGAGATTACCCCCTGCATACAAACTTACAAATTTTACCTCTTTATAATATTAGTATAGACGAGCCAATGCAAAAGCACCTGCTTAGAGACTGCATATCTTCACGATTTCTTGCGAACAGTGCCAATACTTTTAAATATATTCGTTATGGTACGAGTATGTATATCTGCAAAGGGATGAGAATTTTTAAGGTGTAACACTCCTAAGTCTAAGCCCTATGCAATGGTTATGAAATTTTAATTTGCAACCTTTTTGTGTTATGATGAAGGATATAAATTGTCAACCCTTATCTGATCCCTGGGGTTTTTTTTTTTTATTGCAAACGGTGGCAAACGAGCAAACAGTACACCTGATGGTAAGTGTTGCTGCCGCTCATGGACCTTTACAAGGCCGTTGCCTACCGCGAAGAAAGTGAAGGGAGTGTGAATGCGTGCATTGAGGCTTGGTGATACCAAGGGCACCACCAAAACCCTCCACACTCAAACACCCTCAGAAAGTTGGGCTTTCGGATCTCTCGCTCACCGAACGAAGCGCAGTAACAAATCGCTACTACTCAGACGTCGATTTTCTGCGAGAGTGTGTTACTGCCCCGGACGGACCGGCCCGCAGCTGTAGACAGATAACTGTCGACAATGTGGTCCTACCACTCTTAAAACTCTGGGTGTCATACATATGAAATTATTATTATTATTATTTTAAGAAGACAACACGTTGCACTAAGGAATTAGTCCTTGTATTACGGGGGACTTTATAAACATATAATTAACGGAGACATATTATATCCAAATTTACAAACATTTATGGATCGCAGAATGTACTGCCTGCACAGGCATTGCAGCCACGATACTGGCACGGTAGGTTAACATCTTAATTATTACGCCACCCGTGCAGTCGAATTATGATCCATATCTGGTTAGGTTTGATCGGGGATGAGTTACCACCAACCTAGCCCATGTACGTCCTATTGTTAGGCTCGAGCCTCCTCCATTATGGGAGGGAAATTGACCTATTATACCACGATGGTTCGGCGTGTTGGCATAGGGTTTTATTTCGAGTTTTCCATCTCTTGCATAGATGTTGTATGAATATTATAATCCCTTAGTCGTCTCTTACGACACCCACGGGCAAGAGTGGGGGGTGGTGAATGGTATTCTTATTCCGTCACCACACGGAACTAGCTATTGAGCGCATATCATGTGCTGACATAAAACTGGTTGAAAATATGTTTTCTTTTTGCTATCTTGAATCATATTATCATTTATTAACGAATAGAATATCAGTTTTAACCTATCACCATGTGGTGAAGGAGTAAAAATACAATCCACCATACCTTAATTTGACCATAGGTGCCGTAAGATATGACTAAAGGATTACAATATGTATATATACATCTATGCAAGAGAAGAAAACCTCAAAATAAAATCCTACACTAATCCATGTTAGCGTCATATATGTAGTAGGTTATTTGTCCTCCTATTGTGCAGAAGGCTTCAGCCCAGCTGTGGGACGTAAAGCTAAGATAATGATGAATCTATCTATTTATTTAGCCTATCGACAACTTCTGTTAAAAATAGTCCATCTTTTTTTGGGGACAACTATGGTCCAGTTACATCTCGATTTAACTGCCCGGGACGGTGGAAGAGACGGCATATTATATTCAATACGAGCCAATGCAAAAGCACCTGCTTAGAGACTGCATATCTTCACGATTTCTTGCGAACAGTGCCAATACTTTTAAATATATTCGTTATGGTACGAGTATGTATATCTGCAAAGGGATGAGAATTTTTAAGGTGTAACACTCCTAAGTCTAAGCCCTATGCAATGGTTATGAAATTTTAATTTGCAACCTTTTTGTGTTATGATGAAGGATATAAATTGTCAACCCTTATCTGATCCCTGGGGTTTTTTTTTTTTATTGCAAACGGTGGCAAACGAGCAAACAGTACACCTGATGGTAAGTGTTGCTGCCGCTCATGGACCTTTACAAGGCCGTTGCCTACCGCGAAGAAAGTGAAGGGAGTGTGAATGCGTGCATTGAGGCTTGGTGATACCAAGGGCACCACCAAAACCCTCCACACTCAAACACCCTCAGAAAGTTGGGCTTTCGGATCTCTCGCTCACCGAACGAAGCGCAGTAACAAATCGCTACTACTCAGACGTCGATTTTCTGCGAGAGTGTGTTACTGCCCCGGACGGACCGGCCCGCAGCTGTAGACAGATAACTGTCGACAATGTGGTCCTACCACTCTTAAAACTCTGGGTGTCATACATATGAAATTATTATTATTATTATTTTAAGAAGACAACACGTTGCACTAAGGAATTAGTCCTTGTATTACGGGGGACTTTATAAACATATAATTAACGGAGACATATTATATCCAAATTTACAAACATTTATGGATCGCAGAATGTACTGCCTGCACAGGCATTGCAGCCACGATACTGGCACGGTAGGTTAACATCTTAATTATTACGCCACCCGTGCAGTCGAATTATGATCCATATCTGGTTAGGTTTGATCGGGGATGAGTTACCACCAACCTAGCCCATGTACGTCCTATTGTTAGGCTCGAGCCTCCTCCATTATGGGAGGGAAATTGACCTATTATACCACGATGGTTCGGCGTGTTGGCATAGGGTTTTATTTCGAGTTTTCCATCTCTTGCATAGATGTTGTATGAATATTATAATCCCTTAGTCGTCTCTTACGACACCCACGGGCAAGAGTGGGGGGTGGTGAATGGTATTCTTATTCCGTCACCACACGGAACTAGCTATTGAGCGCATATCATGTGCTGACATAAAACTGGTTGAAAATATGTTTTCTTTTTGCTATCTTGAATCATATTATCATTTATTAACGAATAGAATATCAGTTTTAACCTATCACCATGTGGTGAAGGAGTAAAAATACAATCCACCATACCTTAATTTGACCATAGGTGCCGTAAGATATGACTAAAGGATTACAATATGTATATATACATCTATGCAAGAGAAGAAAACCTCAAAATAAAATCCTACACTAATCCATGTTAGCGTCATATATGTAGTAGGTTATTTGTCCTCCTATTGTGCAGAAGGCTTCAGCCCAGCTGTGGGACGTAAAGCTAAGATAATGATGAATCTATCTATTTATTTAGCCTATCGACAACTTCTGTTAAAAATAGTCCATCTTTTTTTGGGGACAACTATGGTCCAGTTACATCTCGATTTAACTGCCCGGGACGGTGGAAGAGACGGCATGTAACTCATAACCGTAGTATATCTTTCTACCAGTATTTTGGCGGATCACTAGAATAAAGTCCTTGTCTTGGGTGCTAACATAGGGCTTCCAAAAAGAAGGTGCCGTAAAAACATGTTTGGCTGGCGTGTTAGGTATTGCAACTGGTCTTATACGTTTCTAATACTACTGCCCATTTCTTTAGAGTCCCTTTAAGCAACTTTTACCACTCCTACGGTAAAGTAAGGCATACTCTTAACTAAACACCACATAGAATTATATTAGCCAATGTGTTACATAAAAGAAGCACGACCTATCTCGCCGGTGTATGTCGTAAAAGACTACTAAGGGATTAAATATGCGTTTAACATTTATGCAAGAGAAGGATATATCGAAATTAAACTTTACACCGACCTGTATGATAAGCGTGGTATAGTAGATCAATTTCCTTCCTATGGAGAAGGCTCGAGGTCAAAAATGGGACGTATATGAGTTGAAGTAATGAAATAATGGGGCAAAAAGTTGTAAAAAAAATTAACAAACGATGATCAAAAATAATAATAAATTACGTCACAGGAATAACACATATTGTTCTAGTGTGGTAGTTATCTATAAAATAAGAAATAGATCGCGCTTTGAAGGTCGTTACACATTTTTATAAAGACGAACCAAGACTTATGAACCCAAATCTAAACAAAGAATGTGTAAATGAAAAAAAAAATTACACAATGTTTACAAATTTCACGTGAAACAAGGTATTTAATGACGGTTGCAATAAAATCAACATTTATCCTCGACGTACTATATGGAAATGTATACCCAATCATGCGTCATACTATTTCAATATGAGCGAGATAAGCCGATGCTCGGGTCGTTCACCGCAGTTTGGCAGTTGAACTTTAGTTCCACTTTTTGGCGATAGATAGCGCTATTAGCAATTTTAGCCTATTTTTATTTGTGAACAAAAATTTCGCGCGTTTCTAGATTTTTCCGAGTTCAGTGATACTTGCAAGTGTTGTTTGTGTTTTTATGTTATTATTTTTGAAGATATGAGAATACGTAAGATAAATTTTTATTAGATTGTAATTATAACGCTTGTTACATTTAAAATATTACCATTGTAATAAATAATTACAACTAACCTCTTTAATTTTATTCTATAGGTTTTAGTTTATTATTTTAACAACGTTTTAAGCTTGCACGCGCTTAGTATTTGCGGGAATAAGTATTAAATAGATGTATAATAAACACTTACTTGCTCGTATGTAGGTTTTGAGCTGTTTATTTGAATTCAGTGAGCATACATTTTGTTATAATGTAGCTTCTGACGTCACATTTAAAACATATGATAATATATTGTTAATACAACAAATAAAATTATCTTATCAAAAAATCGGCCGCACCCAAAATCAGCGTTATCACATAATGTTTTTCTTTATTGAAATATTATATACATTACCAAAAATAGTCATACAATTATATGAGATAGGCAATTCAGTCATAGTTCATTAACCTTTACGTATTTGACCCTTAGTACTACTACCCGATACGAGATGGCGATGCGCCTAGAGGTATTTCCCGATGTCTGGTTTGGAGTACGTTGCTCCTTATAAAAGGTTGTTGGTCCCAAGAAATGTTTTGGTAAAAAGCTTTGTAATTGTTGCTTTAGTTTGTATTGTTAATTTGTTTGTTTGTCATCGCTTATCTATCTATATTATAATCGTTATTGATTAAATTCTCGCCTGTCGTGTCGATTATAATTCGATGTAATTTATTGAACCCGGAAACTTGCTTCTTAATGGAATATGTTAGTAATGTTGTTTTTAGAATATAATGTGAATGAAATTTGCTTTTACAAAGAGTTTTCGTACAAGAGAAAATCATCCTAGTTATGCTAATTTATAGGGGGTCAGCAGGTCTTTTTCCTTGTAGTAAAGGGTTAAATGTGTTGTTTACTTGTTTCTTTTTTGCCTTGGTGGAAGCAAAATTCGGCTACCAGGGAGTGAGTAGTAGCGTTCGTCTGGGAAACTTTCAACACCAAATACGATTGCAAACTAGTCAAGCGTGGCGATTATGGCATTATAGCCTGGACAGATCTATGTCCAACAGTGGATATTAATTGTTTGATGAATAAGCGGATAGATTTACTATGCGTTTATAATTGTTTTATTAACTAAATCAAAAATATTTATACGTTCCGTGTGGTAATGGAGTCAAAATACAATTCACCACCCCCTTTCTTGCCTGTGAGTGTTGTAAAAGACGACTAAGGAATTATTGCAGATAACATCTATGCAAGGGAAGGAAAACTCGAAATAAAATCCTATACCAACCCGTTTGACTAGACTGGTGTAGTAGGTCAATTTGCCTTCCATTATGGAGAAGACTAGGGCCTAGCAGTGTGATATATGTGAGCTGTGATGATGATGATGATGAATACATTGGTGATGAGTTTTTTTTAATATATACGCCATATTTTTATTAACTTTTGATACCTTAAGTAGTAACAATAATGACCACTGAAGTCAAGAAAATCTGCTCCGGTGGTCGGCCCAACGACAAAGGCGACGTGCTATATGGGTGGGTTACGGGTGTGCGTACTTACGCCCCTCTGTCGCCCCGGACGGAGTCGGGCAAGGAGTGCGCCGACCGTAAAAAAAAAAGTAGTAACAATAATACTAGAATACTAAGGATATTCTTGCAAATGACCGGTAAATATTTGAGGTATTTGCGGTTTTTGATATATAGGGGAGGTGATTAAATTTTATCAGTACAGACGTCTTGGATGTCTGAGTGAATATTAATAATTGAATAGTTTCAATGAACGAGAGTTATAAGTTTATTTTAAATATAAATATCACTATAATGTCTCACTGTTGGGCTCAAGCCTCCTCCACAATGGGAGGGAAAATGATCTACTATACCACGCTGGTCGGTCGTGTTCGTATAGGGCTTTTTTTATTGTCACTTTTTTTACAAGTGGTAGGACCACACTGTCGACAGTTATCTGTCTACAGCCGCGGGCCGATCTGTCCGGGGTAGTAGCACACTGAGCAGAAAATCGACGTCTGAGTAGTAGCAATTTGTTACTGCGCTTCGTTCGGGGAGCGAGAGAGCCGGAAGCCCAACTTTTTGAGAGTGTTTGCGTGTGGAGGGTTTTGGCGGTGCCCTTGGTACCACCGAGCCTCAACGCATTCACACTCCCTTCACTTTCTTCGCGGTAGGCAGCGGCCTTGTAAAGGTCCATGAGCGGCAGCAACACTTACCGTCAGGTGTACTGTTTGCTCGTTTGCCACCGTTAGCAATAAAAAAAAAAAAAAAAAAAACACCGCTGGTTGGTCCAACGACGAAGGCGACGTGCCATATGGGTGGGTTGCGGGGCCGCACGCCGCCCCTCTGTCGCCCCGGACGGAGCCGGGCGGCGGGTGCCCTGGCCGTAGCCCACTCCAGAAAACAAAACAAAATGGGGTTTCATTTCGAGTTAGCCTTCTATGGCGTAGATGTTATACGCATAGGCATTTAATTCCCTAGTCATTTTTACTACACCCATAGGCCAGAAAGGTGGTGATGAATTGTATTCTTACTTCGTCACCATACAGAGGAAGAAAATATGTACAGTATATCAGAACATCTTTATATATATATATATATTTCTTGTGTACGTGTGTATGTCACTGAACTCCTCCTAAACGGCTGCACATCGGTTGATGAAATTTTTTGTGTGTGTTCAAGGGGATTCGAGAATGGTTTAGATTTACAATTGGACCTGGTAGATGGCGCTGCGATAGAGTCCAAAGAGAATTTCTTATGCCATATTTTTAGATTTGAACAGAACAACATCTTTTGGGTCAGCTAGTGTAGTATAAAATTGTTATTTTTAATATAAAAATACTGAAGTAAATTTTTGAAATTTCTCTTCAATTTTCTAACTAAGCATTTTTGGCATGCCCGTGACCTTCATGGTCAAAAAGTTTTCAAAGTGTCGGTATACAATCAAAATTAAAAGTCAAATTTATAGCATTAAGAACATGACCTACCCTGAAAAAAAAAAGGACTAACGAATCAGTATATTCTGTATCCACTAACATTCTAGGGTTTAAGCTATGTATGTTGCTGACAATTTTCTGCCTCCAACCTTAAATGAATTGCCGTGTGGTGACGGAGTAAGAATACAATTCAACACTCTCTCTCTTACCCGTTGATGTCGTAAAAGATAACTAAGGGATTATTTAGATAACATCGATGCAAGAGAGACCAACACGTCTGACCAACGTGATATAATAGGTTAAATTTGCCTCCCACAATGGATAAGGCCTGAAACCAACATTGGGACGTATATGGGCTTAGATGATGTTGAACCATAAATGGTTCGGTTCGATGAAAACTCTACTCCAGCCCTGGGACTTATATGAGTCGAGATGATGATGACGTCTACCATTCATCATCATCATATTGAGTTCGAGCCTCCTCCACAATAGGAGGGAAATTGACCTTATATACCATGCTGGTCAGACAGGTTGGTATAGGGTTTTGTTTTGAGTTTGTCATCTCTTGCATAGATATGCGTAATATATCCCTTAGTCATCTTTTACGACATCCCCGGGTAGGAGAGGGGGTGGTGAATTGTATTCTTACTCCGTCATCACACGTATGAAGTCTATAAGTCATAGTTATAATACATAAACCAATATCTCCAAGTCAGCTTCAGCAGGAAGGTATTAAAACTTTTCCTGTTCAATTCTATGTAATTCAAGTTAACATTAAAGTCCAACATATTTTTCTAGGCCAATGGCACACTTTTCGTATAGTGAATAATAACTTATTGTCTATATTATTTCAAGTTAAACATACGTAAATGACCTCAATAATAATTCGCGATGTTGTTCGCTTAAGTTGAAAAGGAAATATAACTTTGTATTATAAGTCATCTTCCGTGTGGTTTCTTAAGAATACAATTCACCACCCCTTCTATTGCACGAGCAACTCCACGAGGGTGTCGTAAGAGACGACTAAGGGATATCTTGTGCATAAAATAACAATGCAAGAGAAGGAAAACTCGTAATAAAATCTTATACTAACGCGCCTGACTAGCGTGGTTTATTAGGTTAGTTTCCATTCTATTGTGGAAGAGGCTCGAGCCCTACAGTGGGTCGTATATATATTTTTTTTTCGTCAGATGACGGAGTTAGGGTATAATTCACTACCTCTTTTTATTCGAGGGTGTATTAAGAGACGAGTAATTAATATAGTATGCAGATAACATCTATGCAAGAGATAGAAAACTCAAGATGAAACCCTTTATCAACACGTCTGACCATTGTAGGTCAAATCTTCCTCTCATTTTGGAAACTCAAGCCCAATATAGTGGGATATATGGATGAGACAATAAAAATGACGATCATCATCATCGCAGCCCACGTACGTCCCACCGTTGGGCTCCACAAAGGGAGTAAAATTTGACCTATTATACCATGCTGGTCAGACATATTGGTATAGGGTTTCATTTCGAGTTTGCCTTCTCTTGCAACGATTTTATATGGATATGAGGTATAAATATCGCTTTTTTTTTTTTTTGTGGGTGGGCTGCGGTCGGCGCGCCTCCGCACCACTCCGTCCGGGGCGACAGAGGGGCTTAAGTACGCAACTCCCGCAACCCACCCGAAAACCACCTCGCCTTCGTCGTTGGGCCGACCACCGGAGCAGGTTTACTTGTCGTCAGTGGTCGGCCCGACGGAATTCCCCCTATTGGGGTACCCTCCCATCGACCGACGTCCCCCCCTCGGGGAGGACGTCGGTCTTTCCTCACGCGGTATAAATATCGCTTAGTCGTCTCTTATGACATCCACGGGCAGGGTAGGGCGTGGTGAATTGTATTCTTACTCCGTCACCACACCATGATCGTGAAATAACGATCAAACTAAATAAATTTGTAATATGTAATGAATAATCAACTTAAATTACAAATTTATTTGTCATGTTAACGAGTTGAACGACCGATGTTCGGTAGACAGTTAAAGTTACATATTTATTATTTTAACATACTATTAATTGTATACAGGCTTACCTGTATTGTCTTATTAATAATTTATTAATAGTGCTATATAGTGGCGACCACGAATATTACCAATCTTTCTTTGTGGGTATTATAAAAAATTGTGTAAAAGACGTTTAAGAATGTTACATCAACTAGGGCCATTTGATGCAGTGTGATCAATTATACTCTGAAGGAGGATTAACTGATGTTAATCCAGCTGCCGTGGCACTAATGCAGCTTTTTCGTGTGGTGACAGAGTAAGAATACAATTCACCACTCCCTATCTTGCCCGTGGATGTCGTAAAAGACGACTAAGGGATATAATATGCACATAAGATCTGTGCAAGAGAAGGGAAAAATCAAAATGAGGCATGTCTGACCAGAATGGTATAGTAGGTCAAGTTTACTTCCATTGTGGAGGAGGCCCGAACCCAACAGTGGGACGTATGCTGCGATGATGACGATGAATCCAGTTGCTGTTTATAAATCTATTGCCAACACTTTTGCAAGATATTTTTTCTAACTAAAAAAATAATCATTTTATTGCGAGGGACACAAATTACACCCAGACTTAGAATAATACTATATAGATCGCAAGAATTATTGTCCTGCTTAGGAATTAAACCCATATACGCCATCTGTGCAGTCGAATGGTAGAATTTGAGAGGCATTGCGTCAACTCTAAGTAATTATGACAAAATTGATGATTATCCGTCCTAGATTACACCTTATCATTAATTGATAAAAAATTATTCATTCTTTTGTAAATTCACATTGCAAATTAATAAATAAATTCAATTTATATATTTTTTTAATTCACGAGTATCATTATTAAAAAAAGAAAACAGTAGTTCCAAAGAAGCCGACATAAGAACGAATACGAAACATTCATTAGAAGGAGTTACTATAAATTAACTACGCCATAAATAAATTTATGGCTTGCTTGTATTTTACAATCATTTGCCTACAAACTTTGTTTTGATGACGTTTTCACAAGTTTTTCCTATTATTTATAAATAATTTATCCACGTTTTGACGAAGTAAGAATACAATTCACCACCATATTTTATCCATGCGTATCGTAAAAGAAGACGGGATTACTATATATTAAACTTTATACACGTCTGACCAGCGTGGTATAGTAGGTCAATTTCCCTCTTGTTATGTAGGAGTATTGAGATCAGAAGTGAAACGTATATGAGCCGTCATGATGATGATAAAATTGATAATAACATGAAAATAAATATAGTAAAGATAAATGCTTATTTTTTTTTAATAACAACCCACTCTTATTAATAAATTCTTCTCACGAGACTTTATACTGATTCTTCGTCTATCACTAAAAGGCAATAAAAATTATAAATATACAGCTAGCGAATATAAATAACACTCAGACTAAGAAAAATAATTTGTGGATCACACAGAAGTTGTCTGTCGTGAAGTTTAAAGCCGCGGGCCGATCCGTTCGGGGTAGTACCACACTGAGCAGAAAATCGACATCTGAGTAGTAGCAATTTGTTACTGCCCTTCGTTCAGTGAGCTAGAGAGCCGGCAGCCCAGCTTTCTGAGAATGTTTGCGTGTGGGTGGGTTTTGGTGATGCTTTTAGTTTCACCGAACCTTATTGCACGCATTCACATTCCCTTCACTTTCTTCGCGGTAGGCAGCGGCCTAGCAAAGGCCCATGAGCGGCAGCAACACTTACCATCAGGTGTAATGTTTGCTCGTTTGCCACCGTTTGCAATGTAAAAAAATAAAAATCGATTTCGCAATATTTGGCATAAGAGGTACGGTACATAAGAGGACTATCTTTAGGTCATATATTGCACCATTTTTATCATCATCTATCTGCTTTCCCAATGATTAGGCGACCACTCAATATGTAGGTCTTTCACAGTACAAATAAATTTTTGACCATAGTTTTCTGACTGGCCGCCTGCCTGTCATCAAACTTGCTTGGGAATATAATCGTTAATCAGACGGCATTATCTGGAGTTCGTCCAGGTTGATTTTTAGTCGTTTTTTTTACGACATTCAGGCGCAATCTGAGGGTTCGTAGTATATGCAATCGCTACTAAACAGCAATGTTGCATCATATTTGGGTTGTAAAAATAAACAAACAAACATTCATAATATTAGCACGATAAGTATATTCGTCAATCACAAACAAACTTGGTACAGTAAACAGACTTTTATTTATTTATGTTGTAAATAAATTATTTATTTATTCATTGATAACGTTAAGGAAACTTCTCAGTGTGGTGAAAGAAAGAATACTATTCAATATAGCGTATTATTTTAAGATCCTCTTTACCTTTTTTGTTTTGGGTGGGCTATGGTCAGCATGCCGTCCGCTCCGTCCGGGGTGACGACAGGGCGGAACGCGGCCCCATAAGCGCGGCATCATATCGTTATCATCATCTCAGCTCATATTTATTCCACAGCTCGGCTCTTTTACAATAGAAGGAAATCTGATCTGCTAAACATGCTCTGATGGGTACGTATAGTTCTTTATGTCGAGTTTACCTTCTCTGATACAGATGTTATATGCATATTTTACCCCTTACTCATCTTTTACGAAAACCACGGGAAAGAAAGGGAATGGTGAATTGTATTCTTACTCCGTTATCACACGAAAACTCCTATAATGACTGTGTAGATGGCGTAGTGGAGATACTGGCCTACAATGCCAGTGTCCTGGATTCGAATACTACTCGGGACATTATGTGCGATCGACAAATTGTTGTTCTGAGTCTGGATGTAGTTTGTGTACGTCAATTATATGTTTGTAAAGTCCCCCGCAATACAAGCTTAATTCCTTAGTGCTGTGTATTGCCTTTTAAAAAAAATTCTTTGTGAGTTTTTTTTTTGTTCTGAGCGAGAATATAATTTTTATACGTTAATTGCATATTTTTAGTTAATATAAAATTTTTCGTTAAAAAATTCCCGTCGTCAAATCGACAATATTTCTCAAAATGTTGAAATTCAAAAAAAATTGGCAAGGGACAATAAAAATGGCTGTCAGTCATCATGATGCAACTGTCAATGACGACACTGACTTGACGGCGGTGACGTCACGGCGTCCGTCTCGCTCGCACCTTATAAATAAGCGGTTCACTGGCCGGGTCGACGAACTGCCAAAATTGTTGAGGTCAATGAACGACCGCGCGATGGTTCACAACACGATTACGTTGCTTTGCTATTTTTTTTTTCATATCGAAGGTAATTTCGCTAAGGGTGTCAAAATGAAATATGTGCCTGAATATTTTGCGGCGAATTTGTGTGTATTTGACTAATTTTCGCGAGAAAAAAAAAATAACTTGCGAATCTTTTGAATTTCGCAAGCATGGCGTGTTTTCATTTTAAATGGGATTCGTTCGAATTCTTAGAATTCGTTATTTTTTTAATTTAATTTTCCGTCTGGTGACGGAATTAGAATACAATTCATCACTACCTATCTACCTTGAGGGTGTCGTACAAGACTGCTGAGGTAATATCCATATAACATCTATATAAAAGAAGAAAAATTCGAAATAAAATCCTATACCAACATGTCTGACCAGTCTGGTATAATAGGTCAATTCCTCTTCTATTGTGAAGGAGGCTTGAGCCCAGCTGTGGAAGGTCAATAAACTGTGATGATGAACTGTGGTGATGAATGTAATGTTCTAGGATATTATTTCATTTCAACTCATATATGTCTCAAATGACCTTGAACCTCCTTCACAGTTGGTCATGAGTGTTGGTTAGAATTTAATTTTTAAAGGTTCTCCTGTTTCTCAAAGAGCCTAAGCACTGAATGACTTGTATAAAGTGACTGCCTTAGTGGTATAAATTAAATTCGGCATTATAATTTCCGTGTGGTGACGGAATAAGAATACAATTCGCAACTCCCTATCTTGCCCGTGGATGTCGTAAAAGACGACTAAGGGATATAATATGCATATAACGTCTATGCAAGAGAAGGAAAACTCGAAAAAAAAACCCTATACCAACCCATCCAGTTGTAGAGGAGACTCGAGACTTGTCTAACAGTGGATGTCTTTAGGTTGATGGATGGATGGATAGAGAATATATTGGACCAGTTATAAGTTCAATAATTTTGATCCTTGTATTCTAAAAATATTATTTACAAAAACAAAAAATACGCGTCCATGCACCCAATATTATTACGCATATATCTCTTATTAGCCAAAAATATTATAAAAAGTGTATTTTAAGAATGTTTAATTTATTAAGAAGAATTTCCGTGGTTCCATGTGGTGACGGAGTAGTTATTCACACTCATATCTGTTGCTACACTGCACAGATGGCGTAGTGGTTAAGATAGCGACCTACAGCGCCAGTGCCAGGGGTTTGAATCCCACGCGGGATAACACTTTGTGCGATCCACAAATTGTTGTTCTGAGTCTGGATGTAATTTGTGTCCGTTAATTATATGTTTGTAAAGTCCCCCGCAATACAAGGATTATTTCCTTAGTGCAGGGTGTTGTCTTAAATAAATAAATATCTGACCCGCGGGTACGACACCCACGGGTCAGATATGAGTGTGAATAACTACTCCTATAAAAGACAACTAAGGGCAACAATGCATGTAACATCTACATAAGAGACGGAAAACTCCAAATGAAACACTATGGCAACGTCTGACCAGCGTTGTATAGTAGGTCAATTTTTCTCCTATTGTGGAGGAAGCTCCTGCCCAGCAGTGGGTCGCATATGAGCCGAGATGAATACTTTTAAAAAGTATATAGTTAAAAATAACGAATGCAGCTATTATCTTAATTCTTTTCAAACAATAATTTATCTTAAACGTAATAATTTTAATAAACAATAGATAAAATTAGTAGTCGGTTTAATGAGGCAAAAAACTGATATAATTTTAAATGAAAATTAAAATAAGCAAACCTACTATTTAAAAATACAATAAGAATACAATTCAAAAATCAAATATCTTGCTCGTGGATGTCGCATAACATCTGTCCAAGAGAAGGAAAACTCTAAATGAAACCCTATACCAACATGTCTGACCAGCATGGTATAGTAGGCCAATTTCTCTCCCATTGTGGAGGAGGCCCGATCCCAACAGTGGGACGTATGCCAGCGATGTTGATGATAATAATGAATATATAGCCCAAAAAAACCTTTATCATCATTCTCATCATCATAGCTAGCTATGTTCCAGCTTCAGTTCCTAGCCTGCGCTTCCTCCATAATGTGAGGGAAATTGATCTACTAATACCACGCTGGTCAGACATGTTGTTAAAGAGTTTTATTTCGAATGTTCTTACTCTTGCATAGATGTTAACTGTTTATAATCTTTAGTCGTCTTTAACTACACCTATGTGCAAGATTCAAATGATTTATTATGTGCCCCCGTGGGGGCACTTACATATTGTCATTTTTTTACATTTTTCCTTAAAATTATCACCGGATCGAAACGCGACCGTACTGAGAAGATCCGGGAAGAAACTCAGCGGGAATGTCTATATTTTATGAATTTGTAATTTCATTTTATTAAAATTACACGCAACAACATGCTTATTAATAGCTCCACCTTCCTACAAAAATTAATATATAATTTTAGTTTTTTATATATTTATGTACCCCACATCAAATAGGAGGGCGCTTACTTTTGTAACACAGGTTTCTCCACCTAGCACAAAGGTCAGAAACTTCACAAACAATGTAAAAATTGTAAAAGGAAAGTAAATTTCATTTCATTAAATTTCTTTTCATTTCATTTCATTTCCAATGTGATGCCTTTCGAAATATGATGATCTGGTGATAAATTGTATTCTTACTCTGTCACCATACGACAAATTTCATTGATAAGATTTGTGTAGTATTTTTTCGGAATCAACTATGGCTTCATCCTAATCAATGATCTTGAACTATGGAAAGGCTACGTGAAGCGGACCATCGGAACTGATTTTAAGATCGATGGCTCGCCCGGTGGTTTATCCTCACCGGTATCCATTACAGGTGTCTGGACATAGCCTCCACGCGATCAATCTCCCTGCAGAGGTCGATCATTCCCAGGCCGATCCCATTAATAATTCTGGCCTAGATAGACTGGAAGTAACCTTATTATTAAATATTATATTGATATTAATTTAATGTTTAGGAGGCACCTAAATATACAATTGAAATTAATTTATGTAGCTGAGTTGCCTTTAGCAAAAATCTGGGTGAATTTTCAATCTTGTTAAGCTTATTTCTGTTCAAATTATAAAATTAGCCATGTCGAGGGACGGTGTTGTTTCTCTTCATATACTTACCAGTATTGGTTTAATGTAGCTCATATACGTCCCACTGGTGGGCTCGAACTTCCTTCAAAATAGGAGGGAAATCGACCTTACTATACCATGCTGGTCAGACAGGTTGGTATTGTTGGTATTATTAAGCTGATTTCTCTTCAAATTATAAAATTAGTCAAACCATGCCCGTGGACGGTGTTGTTTTTCTTCATATATATATATAGTATAGAGTTTTATTTCGAGTTATTCTTTTGCATTGATGTCGAATTTTACGTCACCCACGGGTAAAAAAGGGGTATGATGAATTGTATTCTTACTCCGTCATCATACGGAAAATGTATATATATACATTTATATATAAATACTATTATGATACAGTTGGTTAACCTTCAAAGTACATTGACGCCTGAAAAATGACGACTCATCGTTGGTTCGAACTTAATGTAATTTTTCGTTACTTATACCAAGTATTATATACTTAACAATAGCCTTTGTAAAGGTATACATGTCATTATATTTCTTCATCATCATCATCACAGCCCATATTTTTGATCATGAATGCTAGAAAGTGTAAGAAATGTCGGGATTGTAAAAAATATTTTATTACTTGTTAGCAAAATTTGTCTAGCAGTAGAAATACAATCGAATACTGAGGACAAGGCACTCGGCACTGGTGGTCGGCCCAAAGTCGAAGGTGACGTGGGTACGGGTGGGTTATAGGCCCGCGCGCCGTCCTTTCGTCGCCCCGGACGGAATGGACCGCGTGTGCGCTTACCATAGCCCACCCATAAAAAAGCAGTAGAAATACACCAACAATATCTTTTTTTTTACTGCCATCGTTGGCAAATGAGCAAGCAGCACACCTGATGGTAAGTGATACTGTCGCACATGGACCTTTGCAATACCAGGGGCACAGCCAGGCCGTTGCCTACCGTGAAGAAAGTATTCTTAAACCTCCTTTAAAGAAGGACTCATCTTCGTCTACTGAATTTTTTTGAAGCCTACTTTATCATTATCATCTCAGCTGATACAAGTCCCACTGTTGGGCTCGGGCCTCCTTCACTATGACAGCGAAGTTGACCTACTATATATACCTTTGTTGAGTTGAGTATTCCTTCTCTAGAATAGATTTTATATGCAAATCATATCCCTTAGTCGTCTTTTACGACACCCACGGGCAAGAGAGGGGGTGGGGCAATGTATTCTCACTCCGTCTTCTCATGGAGATTATACACACGGAATATCCCTCGGAGTACTCAGGAAAGAAGGGTTCAACTTGTATCTGAAGTCGAGCGCTCTCTGGGGCGGGCCTCGGAATGGGGTGAACGGAACCTAGTCCAGTTTAACCCCACAAAGACACAAGTTTGCGCGTTCACTGCAAAGAAGGACCCGTTTGTCATGGCGCCACAGTTTCAAGGAGTAACTCTCCCAATTTCTGAGAGTATTGGGATTCTCGGCGTCAAAATATCGAGCAAAGTCCAGTTTGGGAGTCATTTGGAGGACAAAGCCAAATTGGCAAGCAAAAAGTTGGGTGTCCTGAACAGAGCCAGGCGGTACTTCACATCGAAACAGCGTCTTGTGCTATACAAAGCACAAGTTCGTCCTCATGTGGAGTACTGCTCACATCTCTGGGCAGGTGTGCCCAAATATCAGCTAGACCCACTTGACTCCCTGCAAAGACGGGCTGTTCGAATCGTCGGGGATCCCAATCTTACGGACAGATTGGAGTCGCTGGAGCAGCGGAGAGACTTTAGGTCACTCTGTGTACTCTACCGACTCTTTCACGGGGAGTGCTCCGAGGAACTGTTTGACTTGGTACCACCGTCACCATTCTACCAACGTACCACTCGACATCGTAGCAAGGTTCATCCATTTCACCTGGAAACGTTATGGTCTTCAACTGTACGTTTCCAGCGATCATTTCTCCCTCGTACGTGCAAGCTCTGGAATGAACTAGCTGCTGCTGTGTTTCCCGAGCGCTATGACATGTCCTTCTTTAAACGAGGTTTAAGAAGAGTATTTCCTTCACGGTAGGCAGCGGCCTAGCTGTGCCCCTGATATTGCAAAGGTCCATGTGCAGCAGTTTCACTTACCATCAGGTGTGCTGCTTGCTCGTTTGCCACCGTTGGCAATAAAAAAAAAAACAGTTTTTTTTAAATGACAAAACTTGCGCTACGGAATTAGCCATTTTATTGCGAGGGGTTTTACAATCATTTAATTTAACGGACACAAATGACATTTAGACTTAGAACAAGAACTTGTGAATCAAACAAAATATTGGCAGAATCGAACCAACGATAGTGGCAAGATAGGTCGAAAACTTAACCACTACGATATCTGTGCAATTAATTTATAACTAACCAATAATAAATTTACATAATTTGCTCTATAAATTTAAGAAATTCAATTTCCCGTATAAATTCATAAGACCCTCATCTAAGTACAATGACTTGTAACCCAATTTAACTATTGTTGGGCGTAAACAGTTCGAACCGTTGAACTTTTGCTGCATACTAATATTTGCGAAACTATAAAAAAAACATCCTAAAAATGTTACCGATGTGTGAATTAAGTAGTTTATTGCATATGCAATAAGTGAATTGTGTAATATTTTCATTCATATTAGCTCATATACGTCCTACTGCTAGGCTCCTCCACAACGGGAGGGAAATTGACCTTACTATACCATGCTAGTCCAACAGTTTGGTATAGGGTTTTCTTTCGAGTTTTCCATCTCTGACAACATCTATTATATGCATATTTAATCCCTTAGTCATCTTTTACGTGAAAGCCACACAGTGAAAGCCCACCCACACCCAAAGAGTAAAAACAGGACCCTATTAATAAGACTTCGCTGTCTGTCCGTCAGTCTGTCTGTCACCAGGCTGTAACTCAAGAACCACGATAGCTAGACTGTTGAAATTTTCCCAAATTATGTTTCTGCTGTCGCTATAATAACAAATACTAAAAACAAAATAAAATGAATATTTAAGGGGGGCTACCATACAACAAACGCGATTTTTTTTTTGCCCTTTCTATAGATAATGGTACTGTGTAGTATGGACTCTGATTCGCATTTAGCCGGTTTTTATACCTGGTTATTCATTATTCCTCGTCTACAATATCGTCATCAACTTGCTGTTATAACAATTACTTGGTCTACTCAATTTGTACTATTCTTTCATAAATTGCAAAAGTTATTAGCCACATGCATGTCATCAACCCTCATTAGGAATGCAATTGTTGATTGGACGGTATTTTAGTTGTTCCAGGTTTTTTTAAGCCCTTAGTAGTCTTTTAAGACATCCACGAAGATTATGGTTAGTTTCTTAGCCGCTGTTACACAGTATAATATTTTTATAACACACAGTCGCCAGTTGTCTGTCTACACCCGCGGGCTGGTCCGTCCGGTGTAGTACCACACTCAGCAGAAAATTGACGTCTGAGTAGTAGCAATTTGTTACTGCGCTTCGTTCGGTGAACAAGAGTGCTGGAAGACTTTCTGAGGACTTGCGTGTGATGGGTTTTAGTGATGCCTTTAGTCAAATTCAAATCATTTATTATGCATAAACCCCGAGAGGGCACTTACATATTGTCAGGTTTACAATTTCCAAAAAAATTAAATAAAAGTATACTACCACCGGATCGGAACGCGACCGCTACAGAGAAGATCCGGCAAGAAATTCAGCGGGCTTGTCTATTATTTTTAATTATTTTTTTTTCTTCTCACTAGATATACAATTGTGTACATGTTTTGTAAGAACTAGCTCCAGTGTGATGCCCTTAGAACCGGAAGATACTTAATATAATTCAAATGATTATGGATGGACCAGATCCCACAAGCAGATATAATCACCGAAACTCATTGCACGCATTCACACTCCTTTAAATTTCTTCACGGTAGACAGCGACCCATCAAAGGTCCAAAGCGGCAGTATTATACTCACCATCAGGTTCTCTGTTTGCTACCAACAGCAATAAAAATAAAATTGTACAAATATTTAATTTCATCATTATCATCATCATTTCAGCCTATCGCCGTCCACTGCTGGACGTAGGCCTCCCTCATGTTGCGCCACAATGAGCGGTCCTGTGCCGCCTGCATCCAACGACGCCCAGCTACTTTCACTAGGTCATCGGTCCACCTAGTGGGGGGGGCGTCCTACACTGCGTCGTCCGATACGTGGTCGCCACTCGAGAAAATAAATAAGAAAAAAATCATCATCATCATCATCATTTCAGCCTATTGCCGTCCACTGCTGGACGTAGGCCTCCCTCATATTGCGCCACAATGTGCGGTCCTGTGCCGCCTGCATCCAACGACGCCCAGCAACTTTCACTAGGTCGTCGGTCCAATATTTAATTAATTGATTATATTTTGAGACCATTCTTCGCCTTTTACGACACCCAATAGCACGAAAGGGGGTGGTGGATTATATCGTCACCACATAGAAAAAAGAAGTCATTGCTTACGTTTTTCGATCATCAATCAATTATTAAAAAAAACTTATCATGAATCATATATTAAAAATGTCACTTTTTATCATAATAACGCTTATTTTGGATGTTTCCGGGTTCGTTCTCCTCTAAGCGGTCTCGTCACCCCCAACGAGAATCTATAGAGTGACGTCAGGCGGGAGTCGAACCCGCTTCAAGGCCATACCCCCCGAAGGCCGTACATTGACATCGTACATTAACCCATTCATAGAATGGCTTTTAGATAATATAGCTCAGTCTAGTTTCCAGTTCAGTGATCTGGCTTAGACGCTACGAATTTTGTCGCTTTCACAATACCCGTACCTATTAAGGCCCACGTTGAAGATCAGTATTGTAATAAGGCCCATGTTGTACTGTAACATATTTAAACGCTGGCCTTATTATTACTTCATCATAATTCATTGTAATTTCAGCTTATATACGTCCCACTGTCGGGCTAGAGTCTCCTCCTCAACGGTAAATTTAAATGACAGCCCGCTGAGTTTTTTTACCGGATTTTCTCAGCTTGTGGCTGCGTTACGATCCGGTGGTAGATTATTGGATTGTTTTCAAACGACGTATAAATTTGACAATATGTAAGTGTCCTTAAGGGGCTTATGAAGAATAATTGATTTGATTTGAAAGAAAAATTTACCTACCATTGACCACGCTGCTGAGACATGTTGGCATAGAGTTTCATTTTAAGTATGTCTTCTCTTGCATAGATGTTATATGCATATTTAATACCTTAGTCGTATTTTATGACACACATGTATAAGACCCTTCATTGGTGAATTGTATTCTTACTCTGTCACCACACGGAAAACTTTTAGTAAATTTTTAGGGTTCCGTATCCAAAGGGTAAAAACGGGACCCTATTACTGAGACTTCGCTGTCCGTCCGTCCGTCTGTCACCAGGCTGTATCTCAAGAACCGTGATAGTTAGACTGTTGAAATTTTCATAGATGATGTATTTCTATTGCCGCTATAACAACAAATACTAAAAATAAAATAAAATAAATATTTAAGGGAGGCTTCCATACAATAAACTTGATTTTTTTTACCGTTTCTTGCTCGATACTAATAACGGTGATAGGTAGACCCTTTAACTATTCACAGAATATTTAGTTTTATGTTCTCTTTAAATATAATTAATTAAAACAAAATAAAATAAATAATTAAGGGGGGAGCCCCCTTAATTATTTATTAAATAAAAGAGTATTTTTATTTCCATACAATAAAAGAGGTATTTTTTTTATAAATTATGGTACGGAACCCTTCGTGCGCGACTCGACACGCACTTAGCCGGTTTTACATTTGATCTTTTAGTGTTTCGCCTATGATACCAGTCCCAAAATATTATCAACTTCATCTTTAATGGATGTTTTCCATTGTAGAGGAGACTCGAGCTCACCAGTAAAATGTATATGAAGATAATGAAGAAATTCGGTTTCCTGCATCAAACCCATGGTGATAAATGTATTCTGAACATATAGCCACATGAGACCCGTGGCTAATATTACCCATATGTCGTTTTCAAGTACCTATCAATGAACGCTATTCGAGGTGTTTGACCTAGAGGTGTTGTTTGCTGGTTTTCTAAATGTACTTGTTGGTATCTGTGGTTTTTGGCAACTGATAAGGTTTTATAATGTAAACAGTTCGTTGTTACGTTTGTTGATAGTATGAGGTTGGTAAGGGCTGATAGGACAAGGCAATATTTATTATTGTGGTCAAGTAATAACCATATTTTATCTATTTATATTATATTTATATGTTTTTTAATTTTGTATCCAGAAAAAAAATCCTAGTATTGTGGCATTACAAACACACGATTAACAGACAAAAACATGAAAACAGAACAATTATTTATGAATTTTGCGTCGTGTGTTACAATATTAATGAAATTATGAAAGAAAACTTATTATTTATCATCAAGCCAGGGTAAAAGATTTAAAAATAATAAGAGATATTGCGGATACGAAGTTTCGGCAATTAACTCAGATTATACAACAGTTTCGGATAGTTTCAGTTAAGTTTATTGGATTTTTAGGTTATTGTAAAAGGCGAATGCTGAGTATAACATTGTAGAATTAATTCCTTTTGAAAAGGCTTATGGTAAGACTCCATTCGGCTGATTGAAATAAAACTTGTTATAACTTGTCTCATACAGACACCGAATTTATCCGAAACTTTTAAATCGTTTTCGGATTTCATTTCGGATATCCGATAGTTTCGGTTACCGAGCTGCTTGACATACTTAAAAATAACCATAGTCCTAATTTTGGACACGAACTTTCGTTATAATTAATTCAAGGGAAATTGAAATATTTTATGCGGCAACATTGATTGGCATAGCTTTTTATTAGTTTACTTTTTCTTTCTCTGAGGTTCTCTGCTTATGTCTTTTAGTCGATTTATACTCGTGAGAAATGAATAAGTACATATTATTTTTGCTGTCATTATAGAGGGGTGAACGACTTAAATCATCAAACAATCGTTTTGTTATTTCTATAAATAATAAAATACTATATATAATTGGAGGCATTCCTAATGTGTAGGGGTGAAATTACTAACATTGCCACCTAAAACATGAATGTAGTCCGTAAAGTTCATAAGGGTTCATTAAAACCTTCGAGTATAACGACCCTCAGAGGACATTCCTCTAGCGGTTGAAGGCCTAAATTTACGGAAAAATATACAGTATTAGAATGAATTATTTGGTAAATTCCGTATGGTGACGGAATAAGAATACAATTTACCTCCTCTATCTTGCCTGTGGATGTCGTAAAAGACGACTAAGGGATATATTGCGCATATAACATCTATGCAAGAGAAGAAAATCTCGTAGTAAAACCCTATACCACTCTGTCTGATCAGCATGTTATAAGGTCAATTTCCCTCCTAATGTGGAGGAGCCTGGAGCCCAACAATGGGACGTATATGAGCTATAATGATGATGAAATGACATGGCATAAACATTGCAAAGCCTTCAGTTTCAATCTTGAGTCGGGCAGATTTTTTTTACTCTTTTTGGTGACATATAAATATGAAATCCAACTAATAGTAAGTAATAGCTGCCGCTCAGTAACCTTTGCAATACTAGGGGCAAAGTGAGGTCACTGCCTTCCGATTGGCGGTTTAGGTCTCCGGCCCTGTTATGTCATAAAAAATAATTTGAGGATGAGCTAATCAATGTAGGTATACAAAATTAGTATTTTTGCATAGTTTATAAATCAGGTAGAAATATAATGGCGATTTAAAAATGTATAGTACGCTGTAATTGACTTAGACATGATAATCATTTTTAAACGACTTCAAAAATGAGGAGGTTTCTCAATTCCACCGTATATACAGAAGCTTTTTTATGTTTGTTCGCGAATAACTTGGTCGTTTATGAACCAATGTTGTTGATTCTTTTTTTGTTGGAAAGGGTATACTTCCCAAATGGTCCCATGAAAATTTTATCGAAATCGGACGAGCGGTCAACAGGTGGGTATAAGGTTTTGTTTCGAGTTTTCCTTCTGTTGCATAGATGTTATATGTGAATTACATCCCTTAGTCGTCTTTTACGACACCCACGGGTAAGATAGGGAGTGGTGAATTGTATTCTTACTCCGTCACGACACGGAAACTCCATCCAGTTCTATACAATTAGAAAATTGTAATATTTGTATGACAGCACACGACTAATGATACTCAAAAACGATTTCTCATGATTTATTTCAAATCACTTCATCATATGATTGACGTCATCAACAATGATTTCGTCAAAAATGGCGGGATAAAAAGCAATTGTTTTTTGTCTATTACACTTTTTTTTTTTTTATAATAGCAACACAATCTGATATCGCTACGCGTTCGAAATTCAAATAAATCTAAAATGGCCGCCGCGTAAACATACATTTTATTTTTATGAATACTATTTAAAATTGACATAGATTCGGCAAATTTCGGGCGCCTTCGGCGGTCATCTGCGTGTCATTCAACTCTAGTTTACTAGTACTGACCTATGTGTGCCTATATTTTTTGTGTACTATAAAAATATATTGATTGTGGTCATGCTATACCGTTTGTAGTTCACATTAAGGTTAAGGGATATGTATTAAGCGTGTTTTAATGATGGGTGTCCGCTGTGTTAGCGAATAATTCAAAGGTGCCTTTTATATTCTTTATATAAATACTTTATTACTCTTTTATAGCAAATAGTACTATGGAATTTTAAAATTATAAACATAATACGTATGTTTGATTTGGTCATACGTGTGGTGAACGAGCAAGAATACAATTCATCACCCTTTTCTTGTCCAAGGGTGTCTTAAAAGACGACTAAAGGATATAAAATAATTGCACGAACTCGTCTGATTAGCGTAGTAGAATAGGTCTATTGCCTTTTTTTTTTTTTTTATTTGCGCCTCATGCCGCCCTAGCCGAGGCCGCGGGTGACGTGACCGGGGATTAGTCCGTCACCCGCCGAGAGGCCGACCGCGTGAGAAAAGACCGACGTCCTCCCCGAGGGGGGGACGTCGGTCGATGGGAAGGTACCCCAAGTAGAGGGTATTCCATCAGGCCGACCACTGATGACAAGTTAACCCTGCTCCGGTGGTCGGCCCAACGACGAAGGCGACGTGGTTTTCGGGTGGGTTGCGGAAGTTGCGTGCTTAAGCCCCTCTGTCGCCCCGGACGGAGTGGTGCGGAGGCGCGCCGACCGCAGCCCACCCACAAAAAAAAAAATGCCTTTTTATTAGTATTTATTATGGAAGAGGTTCGATTGCATTGGGATTGTAGACATTTGTTACAATGTTGCCATCATAACTATATTTTAATCAAGATTCCCTGTCATTTTTAAAGCATTTAACTTTTCGCCTCATTTAAATTTCGAAACAAAACTAATCATCAGAAGGGAATTGCCAATAAAACAATTATTAAATAAATTAAGAAGTTTTTTCAAATCAATAAAATCGTAAGGTCAAACATGCGGTCAGTTTTGCAATGAATAACCCTCGAATATTTCAGAAGCAGGACTCCTTGTTTCGGAAGTGATGTAATCATTTATCTTGTTTGTTCTCGATTGAACTTTCAACGGTGTATGAACTGAGCGTTTTGACTTTTAGGGGGACACGATCTTTCTCGTTATACCAAGTCAAAGGTCTTTGCATGACCCGGGAAATTGGGCTATTATGATGTTTGTATTTAAAACGGGATTATTTCTAAATTATACCTCATTAACTTTCTTCCGTGTCGTGACGGAGTAAGAATACAATTCATCACTCCCTATCTTGCCCGTGGATGTCGTAAAAGATGACTATAGGATATAATATGCACATAACATCTGTACAAGAGAAGAAAAACTCGAAATAAAACCCTATATCAACGTGTCTGACAAGCATGGTATAGTAGGTCAAATTCCCTCCTATTGTGGAGGAGGCTCGAGCCCAACAGTGGGACGTATGATGAACGTTCATGATTTCAGCTCATATACGTCTCAATGCTGGGGTAGAAGCTCCTCCACAGTGGAAGGAAAAGGACCTATCATTCCACGCCAGTTCAATTGGTTAGTTTAGTGGATTCAGAGTGTTTAATTTCGAGTTCGAAATTGCACATTATATTCCTGAATCATCAACAAGATCACTGGTTGTGGATCATTCTTTTCTTACTCAATCTCCATGTGAATAATTATACGTCATAATATCTTCATAAAAATCACCTTTTTTATTTTTCTCGTTCAAAGCAATCGTTATGAAGAAAAACTTAAACTATATATATATTCACTCGTTAAGCTAATTTAATGTATAAGAAGTCTTTTGGGGTACTTTTTTAAGGATAGTTGGATATTTAATTATATGGATATTATTTCACTAATTTGGCTAAAATTAAGCATGCTTTGATTTGATTTTTTTTATGTATGCTAGTCCTGCTCCTGAAGACAAGGACTCCGTACCAATGGATCACCCGTCGGTCCTTTCCGTTGCTTCGGACGATAGCCTAGGTGACCATGATATTTGGGTTAAACTGTGATAATTATTTTTTAAGTCCTCTCAATACAGTCCTTAAAAATATGTGCGTCACCCCCTAGTCTCTCATGAGCTTTGAATAAATGGTAAAGGGACCGAAGTAAGTGCAGTCTTCGGAAAAAAAAAATCTAATATTTCATACCTGAAAAGTTCTTGAATCAATTTTTAATCTTGCGAAAATTTAAGAGTTATCACAAAACACATTGGCAGAGTCCGTCAAAAATAGTGATCAAGTTATAATTACAATAGAGTAATTCTTCTCAAACATACCGTCTGCCACTTTATTTAAGGTCGATGGCCCATGGTTCGGGAGTCGGGAGCCCGTCTCCGTCTCAAGGACTTGTCTAGGCATTGAACAAAGGCCTCTTGTTCAACTTAATATGTAAAATATTAATCTCGAATATTTTTTATAGCACACGCACACATATCTCGAAGTATTTTTTATAGATTCTTTGATTTTTTACGCTTGATGGAAAATATTAAAGAGTTATATAAGACTCGCTGTTGCCAAACTCGCTGAAATATCCTCTAAAAACCATCAAATGCTCCATTTCCCTCTCATTTGTGAAGTAGCAGTGGGTCGCTGATGCATTTTATTCAGAGAGACTGACGATAGACTCTGAAATTCTTATTTTTGTAATGACTTATAACAAACCCTCATTGTCGACGACCTGGGAAATTCCAGGCTTAGTAGTTACTATACAAAATTTAAAAAAATACTTTAATATTTTTGCACGCGGTAATCGTGTCTTTGAGATAATCCATAGATACAATAATACCGCATTCAATTTATTTTCAGTTTCAAAATATAATGATTCTATATTCAGTTTTTAAAAATGTTGACCTTTCATAAAGTTCCAAAACATTTCTAAATTCAAATTTTAAAAATTGAAAAAAAAGCACACAATTGCCAACCTAACGACAGGCTTTCAGAAAGGTACATATAATTAGTCACCTGTGCGTTAACGCCCATCTCCAATATGCGCATAAGCAAAGTACTTATACACAATGTCTATGTGTGTTAACGATATATAAACATAAACTATTGTAACTATGTGTGTGTGATGAGTATGTTTGACTTGTTCAAAGTTCGTAGGTGTGTGCGTAATATTTACGGTTGTGTGCGTGGTGAGTTCAGTTCAGCGACCCCAGTGCGCAGTGGGGCAGCCGTTGACCCACCACGTGGGCCGAGTGGAAGGAACCGGCTCGTCTTATCGCCCAGCGTTCACTTCCCGGTCGCATATTTGTGATTTTTTTTCAAATTGCGTTTCTTACAAGGACTCAAGTAGCTAAGAAAAATGTATTTTTAGATTTTATCAGCAACAAATAAGCGAACGAGTTTATAAAATACTGCCAAATACTATTAAGAAATTACAATAGATATCAAAAATAAATGTACGCATATTATACGCACTATATTCAAAAAAGGAAGGATTCCATTAAAAAATTCAAAATCTAGTTCTAAATTCAAACAGGGGAATCCATTAATTAGGTTGTTTATATGTTAATTTGTAATTCAAAACGCACAACTGTGACATTATTATTATGCTTTTTTATATATTTTTTTATCCTACCTATTTGTAGACAGAGCTAATTAGCGAAATTTTATTTAAATCGGTTGTTGTCAGGAAATAATAAATTTCTGTCCTATTAAATTATTTAGTGAAATAGTTCGATCTCTGATAATGACTCTAATATTTCAAAATTAAATATTTAAGGTAATTTTTACACTTAAATACTGAATACATTTAAATGCAAAATATGTATGGTATTTTTTTCATCTTGTATTACTGGAATATTTTTAAATGTACAATTAAGCGATCCACTATACACCTAAAATTATTCTAAACGATATTCGTATCAGTGACACTTAACATGTAAGGTATTTATGCTCGTTTTTATCAGTGACCCTCAAAGTTTAAGTAACACCTAAAGTTACATAAATAATATACAACATTGATTTTATGTGATGTCCATATCTTTTTAGGTGTTATATAAAATTTTAAATGCTGTATTCATTTTTTTATTAAAAAAAATCAAACTTAATATTGCGTCATTTATAATGTATTAGGTCATACCTAAAATTTAGGAGTGTTAGGTGAGAATGGCCAGTACATGGTATTTAATTACGAAAAAATACTTCATTAAAATATAAGAAAATGTGTAATAAAAAATGGCAAGCCGAAGAAATGTAAAGACTGCCATCATGTCACCTAAAATGCCTAATCCACTATACTTTGAAATAGACAGTAATATTTTGATAATGATGTACATAGATCGTAATACCGTGCGTCATCCTCAGGACATTGACCTAGGTCCGTTTACCAGAATTTTCCTTGATATTAAATTGCGCCATCGTTTCTAGAATTTTCTGTCTCAAATTCTTCCTCTTCTCAAAACATAAATGTCTCACAACTAATGTCCTCTGAGAGAAGATGGCGAGGATTTTATTTCTCGAATTCTCTTTCACGCTCTTCTCTTTATTAAAAGAGAGAGTAGAGTTATTACTCTAGACAGGAAAAAGCAGTGACTGGCTGTATTTTTAACCATTTCCTTTTTTGTTTTTGCCAGAATTTTTCAAAAGATCATCTATCTTGTCTATTACACTTCATCTTCTCACTAATGCATATGTGAAATGTCAGGAATCCCCACGTAAAGATCGAATGTATTTTACATAATAATAATAATTAAAATTAAGGTTAAGAAAAATTGTAAGTTATTTTTGTGACAAAAAATCGATATATTGAAAATTTTATAAAATAAATCTAGAATTTCTCTGTCTATTCTTGTTTTCCGTGTGGTGATAGACTAAGAATACAATCCATCACTCATTTTCTGAGTGTTGTAAAAAACGACTAAAGGATATTATGATAGATAACTTCCATGCAAGAGATGGAAACTCGAAATAAAACCAACCCGTCTTACCATTTTAGTAAATTTCCCTCTCATTGTTGAGAACTATTGAGAAGACTTCAGCCCAACTGTGGGATGTTAATGAGCTGAGGATAATAATGATGACGAATGAAGAACCTAACAAACTTGTGATTACTGTAATTAATAAAATGAGATACTTATGTTTGCGGTTCGAGACAGCTGAAAAAAAATACCTTGATGTTTGTTCGTCATGACCAATAATTATGCCCGTCTTTGTACATTCAAAAAGATGGCACCAGCCTATAATTTTATTTTGGAGTTCAAAAGAAAACAATTAATTCAATTAAATCTTTATACATAATGTCATTATATTTTCTATATATAATAACATTAATTATGATTAAATTGAATCTTTTAGTGTTTCTAGGCACATAGGATATATAGATCTTATCCATCATCAACAATAAAAAAAAACATTTCAAGCGATTTACATAGTGAATACTCAATTTTTATGAATACGTAAAAAAATGTTCGTTCATTGCCAACATAATAATAAAAAACATATTTTTGAAATTACTGCCAACGTGATAGTCAGAAATTTCAAAAATATATTCATTTTTAATGTGATTCAAAAATAGATTGTTATGCAGAGTACATAACATCACTACTTTAGTATATAACAGCAGAACATTCCAAATTTAAATTATAATTTTTGAATGGAATATTTTTAAATATTTTCTTCGTATTCGTAGTACTCTTATTCAAATAAAATGGAATGAGATACGTTTTAAAATATGAGTTGAAGCAAAGGGATATTTTGGCTAGCAGACGAGTTGAAATAAAAAAAGTAAAAATGAGGTTATATGTAAGGAAATAGGTATTCACGCTCTAAAGCAGACGGTTCACGTGAATGCTCTGACAGTATTTAGCGCTATACAAACTTATCACACGACGGTAACGGGGTCAGATTTGTTTGTATAAAATTGATTGTTTTGCCTTCAAAACGTTGTCTTGATGCAAACATTTTTTATACTTTAAGTTTGTTAAAGTAAATTTACACTTAATAAAAAAAAATATGTCTTTTTTTTTTAATGATTTGTCTTATATGGTATGGTGGACATAAGCAGGTGTCCGCTTAAACCCCTGAGCTATACCGGTAGTCATAAATAAAAGCTAAACTTGTAAATATATTAATAAAAATAAAACTATCAGCTTTATTAGTGGCAGTTAAAAACGACTCAATTAAAAAACACGACTATTTTATAATTCGAATAAGAATTTAAAATTCGAATCCTAACGAGCCACGACTTGACTAATATATTTGAAAATATATAAGATGAGTACATCATGACGTTCACCTTTATTTTATAATTAGAACTTTAGATATACTAAAAATAAAAGTTACTTTCTTAATGTTAAACTGCATTCGAAGATTCCAAATTCAAATAGCGGCCAATAGTGTTTCGCGAATGCATCGCCAACGCGTCAGCTAGACGAAAAGTGGCCGTTGAACTCTGCGATTTCGGGGTTCGATGTACGAACGAACGACGAACCAGAGACCCACAATAATCGCTAGCGATAACGCCGGGCGGTGTGATATCGATCGCCGATTTATTAGATGCGAGATTGATGTTCCTTTGCCTAAATTGGCGGATATCCGATGTCCGTATTCAGTGATCGTTATTCAATATTGGTAAAAGTTTCGTTGTCTTTGTGAATTTTTATGTTGAAGTTGTTGACTTTTATCGATAAAATATTCGAATTTTAAAATTCATATTTGGAACGAATCAACTTTTTTGTGGCTAGTAACGTGATATTTTTCATTGTATTTGTGAATTTGTTATGATTCTATTTCTGACTCATCAGTTCGGAACTAAATCTTAACCGACGTTTATCAAAACATACAGTTTAGCCTTCAAAGTAGCTTAAAATTTGTATATTCAAATAATATTTATCTATACCTATCTTCTATTTGATAGATTAAAATGGTATCATGATAGATTATTGCAAGCTTATAATATGAAATACATCTGTATGATTCAAACCATTGGGGTCAGTAACATTACGTTCTAGAACCATTCGAATTTTAAAAAAGCCGTTTTAAAAAGTTTCTGAAAAATTGAATAATGAATTTGTGAAACAGATTAAAAATAATTTTAAGATTTATATGTAAACCATTTTCATTCATACTCTTTACTAGTGGATAAATATCTTTTAGAATGGGAAGGGTTTGTATTGTTGATAGGTAAATCTCACATTTTTAATCTGTATTCGATGGTTCAACGACAAAGGTTCACAGTTCGCAAAGTTCATAGTTCGATGAACGTTCAACGAAAAAAGCGCCCCGATATTTGTAATTCTTATATGGACGTCAACGGCTTAACAAATTTAAGCGTATATCTTCCGTATTCGTATAAGACATAGTATATTGAGTTAGGATTCTGAATTTAGTTTTCATAATTGGTATTTCGTGTGGTGACGGCCCCCTCTCTTGCCAATGAGTATCGTAAAAGACGACTAAGGGATGCAATGTTCATATCTATGGGAGAGAAGGAAAACTAGAAACAAAACTCTATGTCAACACGTCTAACCAGGGTGGTACAGTAGTTAAATTTCCCTACCATAGTGGAGTAGGCCCGAGTCCAACAGTGGGACGTGCATGGGCTAAGATGATGATAATCATGAAATGGATTTTTTTTAAGACTTCATTTGAAGAAAGAAAGGAGACTTAATACAGGGATAATATTATAAGTCCATTTTGAGAAACTAATTAAAATTAGTATAATATACTACAGATAATTTTTAAATACCAATCATTTTTTTTCAGTATATCATTGAAATTCTAGATACAATGTTAATAAAATTCATACGGCACCGTTCTTCGTGTAATCCCTCCAATTTCCAAATTTAAAAAAGTATTCAATTTCCAATAAAAATTAATTTAGGTATAATTAAAAATTAATCTCTGAAATTTCAAACAATAACGTAATCGTTGTTGCTAAATGGTCTAAGTCATAATTTATTTAAAATCCAATTTATTTAAAATTAATTTGTATTTATTTAATGCTATTGTATAATGCTAATGTAATATTCAATGCTAAATAATATTTATATTATTATGGTAATACGTTGATAAAAACAATTTCAACAAAAAAAAACCTCTAATATGTTAAAATAATTTTAAGCACAAAAATAATATTTTCAATTTTCTAAAGCTGAAAATTAATTTCTGACACAGCCCAATGACTAACAGTTTTTTGTGCTTAAGCAAATTTGACATAAATTTTACGATTATCAAAGAAATATGTAATTAAGTTTATAACAGCTTAATCCTTACTAATATTATAAATGCGAAAGTAAGGTTATTTGTTTGTTACGCTTTCACGCTTGAACCACCGAACCGATTTCAAAAATTCTTACACCAATGGAAAGCTATAATATCAGGCAGTAACATAGGCTATATTTTATTCCGGTATTCCCACGGGAACGGGCATTACGCGGTAAGGCGACTGAAACCGAAGCGAAGGGAGGACGGGTTGCTACGTACAACTATAAACAGCTTCTTCAATGATACTTTTTATGACGTTTTAAAAATGAAAATGTGCGAATGCGTTTTACAATTTTGACATGTACGTCACATTTGACATATGTCATCATATTTTTTTTTAATATGCAAATGTATAATGTCAACAATATTACGTACGTGCTAAATGATAATAATTGAGTTATTTAATATGTTATAACAGTTGCTATGTTATTGTTGTGATTAGATTTATTATTTATGCCCTCATCCCACTGTTGGGCTTGGATCTCGTCCATATTGGAAAAGGAATTGACCTACTATTCCACGCTGCTCAGACGTGTGGATATAAGGTTTTGTTTTGAGTTTCCCTTTTCTTGCATAGATGTTATATGCGTATTATATCCCTTAGTTGTCTTTTACGACATCCACGGGCAATGTAAGGAGTGGTGAATTGTATTCTTACTCCGTCACCACACGGAAAAGGGTTCTTCGACGTATTTATTATCAGTTAGCAGCGCCCTGCAGTTTTATCCGCATAGTTCCCCTTCTCGTAAGAATATCGAGATAAATTATAGCCTAAGTGTTATTCTGATATATAAGCTATATTATTGTGAGGTTTTATCAAAATCCATTCAGTAGTTTTTGCGTGAAAGAGCAACAAACATCTTCACATAATCACAACCTTTCGCGTTTATAATGTTAGTAGGATTCCGCTTATATACTGATGTATTAAAGCCTCATATGAAGGTAAATTGAGCTACGTATTTTCGTGTGGTGAAGGAATAAGAATACAATTCACCACTCCCTATCTTGCCCGTGGGTGTCATACGACGACTAAGGGACTACGCATATAAAATCTATGCAAAAGAAGGAAAAAAAACCTATACCAACCTGTCTCATCAGGATGATATAGTAAGGTCACTTTCCCTTCTATTGTGGAGGAGGCTCGAGCCCAGCAGTGGGACGTGTATGGGATGATTATCGTGATGATTCCAAGTTCATCACCATACGGACGTAAAAGGTCACTGTGTTCATGATTAGGGCATTTGCCCATTTGTGGACTGATACAAAACATTGCCGTAGCACGTGGTCCCAAATCAATAAGGTCGTTAGCCTGCGTTAGAGCGAGTCAGCAATATTTTGCGTCTCTTATCCGCGCAAGGTTGGCGACAAGGCTTTTTTGTAATATAAAATTTTAGGCTTAAAGATAGTTTTTCCTTTCTTATCTTGTATTTACCGTAATATGAGCCTAATTCATCATAATCAAGTACTTTTTTTTGGGTGGCCTATGATCAGGACACACGCAGAGGTTCGAATCTCAGGCAGGACAATAGTTTGTGCGATCTACAAATTGTTGTTCTGAGTCTGGATGTAATTTGTGTCCGTTAATTATGTGTTTGTAAAGTTCCCCAAAATAGAAGGATTCTTAGTGCAGTGTGTTGTCTTAAAAAAAAAAAAATGAACTCGTTCATTAGAGAGGGTAGCCAGAGGTTCAACGTAAGGTTCAAAGTAAGGTTCAATATCAAGGGTAAAATCTATAGATTGTATTTATGTTATAAAATGGACATATAAGTCATTCTGTGTAGTGAGGGAGTAAAAGTACAATTCACCACTTCCATGGTTTTCGTAAAAGCCAAGGGATATAGTATGGATAATATCTGGTTGACCGAGCTTCGCTCGGTATATTTTTTTTGTATTTTTGTTGAATTTATTTAGATATTATTATATTAATAAAAAAAATAATGATAATGCAAAAAATATTAACAATTACAAAAAGAGAATAATAATAATATCGAGATTCGATCCCACGCTGTTTGAATGCCAAAACAAAATAAAAAAACTGGACAACTTCCCAACTGAGCTATCGCCACTCTTGGCATTTACGGCGAAATTTGAATCCATATTCTATTTACATTTTATTTTAAACAAAGGGTATTGATTAGCTAAAACACCGACAAAACAATATTTTCTATAAATAAAACCTAGCTAGATCGATTTTTTGGCCCCGAAACCTCTTTGATGCCAAATTTCATCAAAATCGTTGGCGCCGTTTCCCAGATCCTGAATATACATATACAAGAATTGCTCGTTTAAAGATATAAGATAATATCAATAGAGATGTAATGTGTTATCAACTGTAAAGGAATTTATGCCTAAAAGTGCAATATACGAGCTATAAAGTAAAATGGGGAGAAAAATTATATCTGATGTTTACGCGAGCACTACACATTGTAAATAAAACTACTTTTTACGGATTATATCGCGTTTGTATTTGTTTTAAGATTGCCCGACGTTTCGAACACTTTGCAGCATTCAAGGTCACGAGCGGACTAAGGTATCTCACGTCCAACAAGTCATCGTTATTACAGACATTTATAATTATCTATCCGATACAGAAAATTAGTTATTAAATTTATTAAATTTTAGCCCACATTTTAGTTCAAATTTATTGCCAGTATAAGAAGAAAATGACTCTATTTGAAAAAAATATATTGTTTATGGTTAGTAATTATTAATTATTAAATTTGTAGCAATTATTATTACAATTTGTTAATTTAAACCTAACAAAATTAATACACTACGTGACCATGAATGCTGCAAAGTGATCGAAACGTCGGGCAATCATAAATTAAATACAAACGCGATATAATCCGTAAAAGTAATTTTATTTACAATGGGGAGACAAATTACAAAAAAAAAATAATTTAAAGCACCTACATCTCAAGCTAAAAATACAAGTGTACTTTATGGTCTTAACAAAATCTACCCAAATAAGTATGCATAGAGTAATAACGGAAGAGTGAAAGTAAAATTTAATGGTCTATGACCAGAAATGGGACTGTATTGTTCTATATAACAGTTTTATTTTCGTTTAAAAATTTGGTCGTTCGAAATCAGTTGTTTGTCATTTCGGCTCATATACGTCCCAATGTTGGGCTCGAGCCTTCTACACAATAGGAGGGAAATTGACCTTACTATGCTGGTCAGACGTGTTAGTATAAGGTTTTATTTCGAGTTTTCCTTCTCTTGCATAAATGTTATATGCATATTATAGCCCTTAGGGGTCTTTTACGACATCCACGGGCGAGATAGGGTCACCACACGGAAAATATATAAATTAATAATCTTCTTTGATATCATCATTATCTTAGCTCATAAAAGTCTGCTAGGCTCCAGCCTCCTACACAATGGGAGAGAAATTGACCCACTATATCACGCTTCTGTGTGGTGACGAAGTAAGAATACCATTCACCACTCTTGCCCCCGGGTGTTGTAAAAAACGATTAAGGGATATAACATGCATATAACATCTATGCAAGAGAAGGAAAACTCGATACAAAACCCTGTGCCAACACGTCTGACCAGTGTAGTTAAGCAGGTCAGTTTCCCTCCCATAGCGGAGGAGACCCGAGCCCAACAGTTACATTCAAAGAGTACCATTTCATTTCAGCCCTTATACGTCCCACTATTGGGCTCGAGCCTCCTCCACAACAGGAGGGAAATAGACCTTACTACAACTATACCATGCTAGTCAGACAGTTTGGTACAGAGTTTTATTTCGAGTTTTCCTTCGCTTGCATATATCTTATATGCATATTACATCACTTAGTAGTCTTTTACGATATCCACGGGCAAGATAGGGAGTGTATTGTATTTTTACTCCGGCACCGCCATTACCTACCATTTAAATCTGCCAAAAATTCACGCTGATTACCGAACCCTATGATACTCGTGGTCTATAACCTCATAACTATCAAAGCGCCTCTTTCATAGACAAACTAGATAATGTGGCTGTCATGAACATAAACACAAATTGGTCTTGACAGGTAAATTGATGTGACACTCTTGATCTTTGTGTCATTCATTATTTCATTAGCAATGACAGTGAAAAAAAAGTACTTACGTATTTTTCTTGTGTAGTAGGCGGGTATTTGCTGTCTATTATAGAAGAAAAATTATAAGTAAAAAAAATTAAATTTATTCTCTTTGATTTTCGCAATAGAAACAGATAAATAAATATTTATTTAATGTATTACATAGTATCCAAGTTACAAAAAAAATAAAAATAAAGCAGCTATTATAGTTGACCATAGAGTTTGGTTTATTTTAAAAGAAAAATGATAAGTAAAAATTTTTTAATTTATTCTTTTTGATTTTTGCAATCAAAACAGATAAACAGATTCTTTTTTAATTTAATGTATTATCATAGTATCCAAGTTACAAAAAAAATGGCATTAATAACAGCCATTAAAGTTGTCCATAAAGTTTAATTTAAAAATATTGCATTAATTTTCGTATTCAATAATTATAGATGCAGCCTATCCATATTTTTTTGAATAACGAAAAAGTTATCTATAACTTTTTTACAAGGTTTGTACCTACTCTGCAAAGGCAAAGACATCGAAAACAAAACAGCGTGAAACAAAATTGCCTACACTATTTGCGGTTGACAACACATTTTTCCTGGGTCAATGACCTCTTAACACCAGTATCATATTGTTTAGAAACAACAATAATTTTAATATAATGATATAGATTTTCGAATCGATTTATCTTAATTAATAAAAATTAATCAAATAAAATTATATCTATTTTATTTAAAATTATATTTATAAATTAAAATTAATTATTTATTACACATTAAAAGATTTATTAAACAACATTATGACAGTCAGAATTCATATTTAAAAATCAAATTCGTTCTTAGTTTAAATTTAAAATATAAAAAATCAGTAATAGGATATAATATAGTTAAAATTCCATTTTCTAATTATTTTATACAAATATATATAATATCAAAGACATTGGCGAAAAAATTCGCCAGAGATTGCGGCGACGTAATATCGCTCAGTGATTCCACATTCAAAACTAGAGTTCAACAGCATTTCACCGAAATCTACTTTGTTTGGGTCCCGGGGTCAATGAACCGGTGTGACGCCCGCGCGAATGTGTGCGCGCGCCGATACGTTCGTACACAATACCGACGTACGCACACATACAAACAACGCCTTGGAACCGCGCAGCTGATGGGCAATTTTGTCTCTTAATTGCACAGTAATTACAAATATTATTATACCTTTTATTAGCCATATGAGAGGCATTAGGGTGCTAATTGATACACCAATAGGAAATTCACCTTAAAGATGATTATTGAAGAAATTTTTTTCCGTAGTCCTCGCCGCGCCGGGGCGACTGAACTATTGCTATGAGCTAAGTTGATTATTCGGTCGGAATGAAAAAATATATAATTTTTTCGTGAGCCTGGCCGAAGATTCGTCAATGCGTCAGTCACGTTCGGACCGCTCTGGCGTCAACATCTTGGACTTAACCAGTTGCCGTCGCGAAGCCGAGTTGTGCACAACATATAGTACAAAAAAATACAACGTACAAATTTTTTCCAGCAGTGAGGTGAACACGTATTGTTGTTTTTTTTTTTTTTTGGCAAAAATAAGTGACAGTGCCTTCAAGTGCTACAAGTGAACAAGAATTAATTTCTTTTTTGGAAATAGAACGTGGTGGCATCTAACAACTTCTAAATTTAAAATTTTAAATTTGTGTTCCATGTAAATTCGTATAACGGATTTTAGATAATTGAACACCGTTCAGTTATCTAAAATCTTTCGGAATTTTAAGCTTTTTGGCATTTTCTTTTTTTTTTTCAATTCCAATTATACGTTTTAAAATTCAAATAAATTCTTCTCTCTGCTTCGGTTTTCTCTTTGCAGATTTTTTTGTTTCCAATTTTTTTTATAAAAGAGATAATAAACAAGCAGTAGAATAAGGGAACAAGTGAACAATTACAATAAAAATAATAAAATAGTGCCTTATAGTATGTTCATTTAAGACGGAAGGAAGAATACAACACATAATTACAGAGACAAAATGCCAAAAAAATCATTGCTCTTCAAAAAGATAATACCTGAAATAAACTTCGCAAAAAGAAATCTCACATCACCACTCGGCCGGAATATATTTATCAGTTAAAAGGAAACTTATCTGGTGCTTAAAATCAACCAAGTTGAAGAAACATTAAATAAAGAGTGCCATAGTTTTTCAAAGAAAAATTCTGGTAGAAAACAAAACAATACAAAACACAAAACAGTTGCCTTACCGACATAGTCGCATATAATAGAAAAAAACAAATTTAAAGTTTAAAATTGGAACACCAAAACGTACAGTGATATTAGTGTTAAAACAGCAATGCGAATTCGATTCGCAATCACACAAAATCATTGGCCGAAAATAACTTAAAAAAGAGTTCTAAATACAAATTTTAAAAAAAAGGAAAAGGAAGTTGAGAGTTCGAAAATTGAATTTGGAATGATGAGTAATAATCAATTCCATGATTTGTTCGGATCTCAGTGGCCTCCGGACCAGCATGGAGGTCACTCGTCAGCTTCGACGATGCTGCACCAATCACAGGGTCTACCTCAACGTATGCAGTTAAAACAGGAGCCCCATACTGATGTGGGTGTGATGCATAACCAGATGGGTATGGACATCACTTCAGGATCAGTTGCTGACAGTACATCACCACCTCCTGGGAGCAGTGATGGAATGTTTGGATCATCAATATCTGGCATGTTCATGGATAAGAAAGCTGCTAATTCAATCAGAGGTATTTTTTTTTTTATTTTGTCTGTGGTCAGAATGCAGAAATTTTGACAGGAGTTGTCATCGTAGTTTGTTTTTAATATTATGCGATTGTCAATCACGAGGTTCCATTTTCAAATGTTGTCATTATGTTATTATGCAGATTTTTTTTAGTATTAAAATGCAATTTCGGAGCAAAGTAACGACTATAAAATATGATGAAAGCGTGTATGTCACTATCCCTTACTTTCCCGTGGGGTTCTAGAAATTGGCTGAAGGAGTATCAGGAAAAATGCAGCAGTATTCCCTTGAGAATCTTTTTACAAGCCACTACATCCATTAAAAATACTTACCTATATAAAAAAAATAGACTATTCCAGTGAAGTTTTTGATTGGCGGGGAGTGACAATCTAGATTGATAGAATGAGTAATTTTGACTCTCAATCTGCACTCTAAATTTTAAGTAATATCTAGGACGATAAACGACACTTATTATCAGTTTTTTTAACATTTCACGTTACCTATCATATCAGCTCGTATAAGTCCCACTGTTGGGCTTGAGCCTCCTCAAAAATTAACCTACTATATTAGGTTGGTCAGACGTGGTGACATATGGTTTATGATCGAGTTTTCCTTCTCTTGCATAGATATTATAAGCGTGTTACATCCCTTGGTCTTCTTTTGACACCCACGGGTATGAATGGAGCTGATGAACTATCTTCTTAATCCATTATAACACGATTATTTAACACTAGCAACCCGCCCTCGCTTCGGTTTCAGTTCTCTTTCCTGCGTAGTTTCTGTTCCCGTGGGAATACCGGCATAAAATATAGCCTAGGTTACTCCCTGATATTATAGCTTTCCATTAGTGAAAGAATTTTTAAAATCGGTCCTGCCGTTTTGAAGATTACCCGGAACAAACAGACAGACAGAAAAAAACTATAAAGTGTATTTTAGGCATATGTATAGTGCAAATAACCGTGTGAGAATGAAAAAAACCTATTATTTTGACATTACAAACAGACACTCCAATTTTATTGATAGATAAATATTTTTTAATAATGGTACCAAAATGTGGATCAAAATTTAATAACTAATTTCTGCAGCGGGTAGATAATTATAAATCTCTGTAATAACGATGACTTCTTGGACGTTAGACATTATAGTCCTCCCGTAACGATGAACGCTGTAGTGTTCGAAACGTCGGGCAATCAAAAATCAAACACAAACGCGATAAAATCCATAAAATAGTTTTATCTACAATGGTAGAGTCTTAAAAAAAATATTCTTTCTATATGTTATGACGAAATTATGACGTATTTGATGTCAAAACCATCATAACTATTTTAGTATCTAGTCACAGAATCAATAATCGATCTTTATTTATCAAACATATTATTATTATCTTCCACATGGTGACGGAGTAAGAATACAATTCACCACTCCCTATCTTGCCCGTGGATGTCGTAAAAGACGACTAAGGGATATAATATGCACATAACATCTGTGTAAGAGAAGGAAACCTCGAATAAAATCCTATACCAACAGGTCTGACCAACATGGTATAGTAGGTCAAATTCTTGGAGGAAGCCCGAGCCCAACAGTGGGACGTATGTGGCCTGCGATGATGATGATGATCTATGCAAGAGAAGGAAAATTCCATATTAAACCCTATACCATCACGTTTGATCAGCATGGTATTGCTGAATTTCTATCCTGTTGTGTTGGAGGCTCGTGCCCAATAGGGAACGTATGTGAGCTGAAATGATAATACCAAGCTGGTCAGTCGGTATAGGATTTTAATTTTCCTTCTTTGAATAGATGTCTCGAAATAAAATCCTATATCAACATGTCTGACCAGTGCGGTGCAGTAGGTCAGTTTTTCTACTATTCTATAAGAGATTCGAGCCCAACGGTGGGACGTGTATGAGCTGTGATGATGATGATGATGAAGATGTAGATTATAATCCTATTCTTGCAGATATCTGCTTATATCGCAAAGTTCAATTATTTGCATAGAATATTATTCTGCATGGGAATTGAATCTACTATTCTTGTAATGAGAGACTTGTACCATCTTCTTGTCAAATTAACGGCATATATGTAACAAGTCATATATATTGATACGTTATGCAAATATTAGGATTTGTATGTTTGTATAGATTATTTAGGTGAACAATATATTGGAGCAAAGTGCGTTGTATCCATTCGTTTAAATCATGTTTTGTTATTGCAATAATAATACTTATTTATCAGACATCACCGATTTATTAAGACTCCTTTTTTTATGGGTGGGTTATCCGGGGCGACGAAAGGACTGCGCATGGGCCAATAACCCACCCGTACCCACGTCGCCTTCGTCGTTAGACCGACCACCAGTGCCGAGTTCCTTGTCCCCAGTCGACCCGACAGAATACCCTTTCGGCTACCCTCACCTCTTGACGTCCCTATTAAGACTCCTACGGGAGATAAAGGATTAATGACCGTACTGTTCAGACGTATTTTATGTCGTCTTTTAAAACACCCACAGGCAAGCCCGTTACTTTAGGGATAGTCTTCAGAATACCCGATTTATCACTTTCCACCTCGTGGGTTTTTATTATGACCTGACCTAATAAACTCTGGACTATTAATACACTATTAACGATAATAGCCGAGCATTTTGAGCAATGAACGGGTTCGGTTCGATCTATCTGTGACTTTGATATATACAAGGCGAAGAATATCTCTACTAATCATTCATCATCATTTCAGCTCATATACGTCCCACTGATGGGCTCGAGCTTCCTTCTCAATAAGAGGGAAATTAAGCTATACGACGTTGATCAGATTTGACTATAGTGGAGGAGGCTCGAGCCCAACAGTGGGATGTATATGAGCTAAAATGATAATGATAATACCAAGCTGATCATTCAGTATCGGTTTTTCTTTAGAGTATTCCTTCTACAATTCACAACTCCCTATCTTACCCGTGGGTGTCGTAAAAGATGACTAAGGGGTATAATATGCATATAATATCTATCCAAAACTCGAAACAAAACCCTATACCAACACCTCTGATCAGTGTGGTATAGTAGGTCAATTTCTCTCCCATAGTGGAGGAGGCCAAAGCCCAACAGTGGGTATACCGCTATAGACTGAAATGATGATGAATCTACCTATGTCCTTTACGACATCCACGAGCAAGAAATGGGAACCTCCGTCACCATACGGAAAATGACTCATTTATTACTCACGAAATCACCATTAAAACAGTTCTTCAGACCGTCAGGTCATTTACATATATAGGTCAATGACCTTTCACCTATCGGGTAGTGGGTGATGACTTTGTTTTTAGTTTTCAACGCATTTTATTCTACCTAATGTTGATTGTAATTCAAATTTATTTATTGGTTCAGTGGTTCAAGTATAAGACTGTTGATTGCTTGAATTCTGGTTCAAATTTTGGGTCGGCCTATTTTTTTTAATTTTTTTTTTAATTAAAAAAAGGAATGTGTGATCACTGTAATATTTTTCTGGATATAGATATTATGACATATTCCAATTATTTATAGTCGACGCAATGCATACCTAATGCCAAAGTTATGGTAATGGTTTTGATGAACGGCCTGACGTCAACCTTACTTGGAAATATGCACAGATGGCGTAATGATTAAGATATCGACCTACAGTGTTACGGGTTCGAATCCCATGCAGAACAACACTTTGTGCGATCCACATACGTTGTTTTTAGTCTCGATGTAATTTGTGTCCGTAAATGTTTGTAAAGTTCCCCGCAATACAAGGATTATTTCCCCGTGCAGGGCGTTGTCTTTAAAAAAATATATTGACCAGACGACAACAGATGGAGTTGGTCCAGGTCGATGTAGATGCTCTTAATCGTCCTTGACGACACCCTAGAGCATTGTAAGGGTTGGTAATATTTGGAAATGTTACAACATAGTATTTTAATTCGAGTAAATATTATTTTTAAAGCAGGTCAAATACGTCAACTAAAGAAAACCCCACAATCAAAATTTTGAGGCCATAGACAAAAGGACGAATTTCAGTTAAATTAAATTTAAACACACATACGTCACTTGTTCCAAATTTAAACTAATTATTGACGGAATGCATTTGTCTATTGCCCTAAATTGCATTTAAATGTTTGTGTTCCAAATTCAAATATCCGCAGTTAATAATCTGAGGGCTTTTTTTCCTTTGTTTGGAACCAGGTTAATTGATCTAGCATTTGGGGTTAAGTTGTGACGTGCAAAAATTGTTATGTCATATTGTAACTATGACTAAATATTTTTAGTATAATTTAAATTCAAAAATCTTATAATTGTGAGTCGCAACAAGAAAAATTACCAAAAAAAAAAATGATTTCATAAAATCTTTACGAAATTTAAATAGATAATCCATAGATATAAAAAGGTATCTTTCAATTAAAAAAGTATTACAAATCCATTCGGATATAAATACATAGATGGTGTAGTGGTTAAAATACCGTTTTACCGTATTAAGTTTCGAGGGTTCGATTCCCACGCAGTTGTCCTGCGTGCATCCTACCTTGCGACACTGAAATTGTTCTGCCTGAAATTGTATGTTATCTGAGTCTATGTCTGTAATGTTCTCCGGAACACAGGAATTATTGCCCGAATGCAGGGTTTTGTCTTTTAAAAAATAAGACAGTTATACCCTAACATAAAAAAAAAAAGAATTCTTTATTCGAATTTCAACGCGCGTTCAAATATTTAAAAATTGAACGTTAACATTGTAATTATAACGGCAATAGACATCGTTAGGCCGTCTACACATTTTAGGATTAGGTACCTAATTTATGCGACTATATTAGATTATGAGGTCTTAGAAAAAAAAAACACTTCAACTAGTGCAGCATAGCATTAATATTAAAGTACCCTATCTCCTAAGAATCTCGTGTGATACATATGTACATAACAATTGTGGTTTTTTTTTGTTGTGTTAAATTATTTATGAGGTCACCGGTTATGTCAATCTCGCACTAAGAATTTTAAAGTTCTGATTTTTATGTAGTTATTTGCCTGTATATTTTTATAATTAACTAGCAGCGTCCTGCGGTTTTCCACGCATAGTTCCCTTTCCTGTAGGAATATTGAGATAAATTACAGCCTATTTCTTATTTTGATATATAAGCTATATTATTGTAAAGTTTCATCAAAATCCATTCAGTAGTTTTTGCGTGAAAGAGTAACAAACATTCACACATTCATACTCACAAACTTTGGCGTTTATAATATTAATAGGATTATTAATTCAAAATTATGGATGCTAATTAAAGTGAACAAAATTTCATCTATAAGTGCTCCAGCATTTTAGGAGGAATTGTAACAACCGATGTATAAAATTTACAGCAAAAGAAATTCGCGCATAGCAACAGCGAAGAGGCTATTAAAAGTTGATTGCACTTTTGTTGTCAAAAACGTAATTGCTTATGTACGAGTATTATTAATTAAGTAAATTTACTTGTAAGCAATATTAAAAATAAAATACATTTTCATATTTTATTTCTACTGTAACTAAAATAAAGTCAACATTTTCTTGATTATTTAATAGTATTATTGTACGGCAAAATAAAAAAACAATATTTTTAAGCTTTAAATAAAAAAAGAATCATCATCATCAAAGCCCACATACGTCCCACTGTTGGGCTCGGGCCTCCGCCACAATGGGCGGGGATTCGACCTACTATACCATGCTGGTCAGATATGTTGGTATGTGGTTTCATTTCAAGCTTTCCGTCTCTTGTACAGATGTTATGTGCATATTATATCCCATAGTCGTCTTTTACGACATCAATGGGCAAGATAGGGAGTGATGAATTGTATTGTTACTCCGGCTTTTAAAAAAGGCTATATACATGATATTAAAGAAAAACAACGAACACAAACCAGTCATGAGGACTGCCGACTGAACTGAAAACTTAAAACCGTAATTTGTCAATGCAATTACATCTATCTGTTTAGCTGTAGATATAGTGTTTGCGTTTACACGTGACCATGTCGATAAAGATTTACATAAATTTACTCCCCATACAAACCTGTCTATAGTAATTTTCACTTCAATAATATAAGCCACAATAAATGCTCTCTATTAAATGAAAAACCAAACAATTATTAGACGAATTACAGTGCAACCGTGCCATTGACCCCACGAAAACTGACACGTGGACCGATGTGCCAATACTAGAATGTCGTAAGTAAAGGCTGAATGCAACGTTGTCTTGGCCTAATGAACTTTATAAAAAAAAAACTTTTAAACGTGGAATGTTGACTGATTAATTTTTGTTCGGGATACTGATATCATATGTGATTTTTGAACGATTTTTTATTAGATCTGTGTATATTAGAATTTACATTTATGTAGTGTTTTTTGGCGCGAATATGGCAATGTCATGTTACGCTCTTGTATTATATACATTTTTTAGTGTTTTATAGTGTTATATTGAATAACTTTGCTGATATTTTATGTAAATATAATACAGTTAAGGTGTTGAAGTGTGGTGAATGTGATAGAAGAGTGGTTTACGTTTATTTTCTTAATCTACCCAAATTTCCAGATAAATAATTTAATTTGGTTTTCAGCGCCTAATTAATGGTATAACGCCTTGACTTACTGACGGACGATGACACTTAATAAGCTACTCAATATGAAGAAGTGGTAAATAATATGTGAAGAAAATTATTTATAAGCTACGTAAGACAAGGCAAAATGGTCGAGAAGACTAGCCTTGCCCATAAGAGCGAATAAACAAAAAAAAATTATGTTGTTTAGTCATTTAGTTTTTTGTGATATGTGGTAGCCAGTAGCGTAACTATACCGTTCAAGGCCCGTGGCAAATTCATTGGACTTGCCAAATATATAAGGAAGCTGAACCAATAATAATAGTATTTATCTTGGGAGTTGGGATTTTCGTCTGACCGGGGAGGGGCCCCTTCCGGCTGGGGGTCCGGAGCATTTTGCCGACTTGCCACCCTGTAGTGACGCCCTTAACCCTTATATTGCCACATTCAATCTGATGAGTCGTCTGTCAATAATTACATTACCAAGGTGCGTTGATGCCAGGCAGGCGGTTATAAAACTATTGCCAATAACTTTTGCCCTATGAGCTATCACCACACGGCAAGTCTTACTTGAAAAGTTTTACTATAGAACGGTTTTATTTAGAAACACAGAAAGACGCATTTGATAAATTGTCTCATCTCTGAAATTTAAAGTTTAATAGTCATTACAGTTGAAATGTCATAATGGAACAATTCGGGGTTGTCATCCGGCGAATTGACCTCGCCGTGGTTCAAGGACGTTACCCGTTAATTCGATGATACATTCTGTAGCTGTACTTACGACAGTCTTGCATTACATGCAATGAATTACGTAATTAGTTTTAGTTTATATTTTTATCTAGCAACCCGCCCTCGCTTCGCTTCGGTTTTAGTCGTTTTACCCGCGTAGTTCCCGTGGGAATACCGGGATAAAAGCCTAAGTTACCCCTTATATAGACAGCTATCTGGTAGTAAAATGTTATCAAAATCGGTGAAACCGTTTTGAAGATTACCTCAAACAGACAGACAAAAGATTTTTAAACTGTTTTTTTAGACATAGGTATCGTGCAAATAACCGTGTGAGCACGAAAAAAGTAGTATTTTGACATTACAAACAGACACTTCAATTTTATTTATTTGTATAGATTTAACGACCTACCGTGCCAGTGTCCTGGGTTTGATTTTCATGCTGGATAATAAATCGCACTATACACAAATTGTTTTTCTGAGTCTGCGTGTAATTTGTCCGTTTAAAAACATATAACTAACGGACAAACATTACATGCAGACTCAGAACAACAATTTGTGGATCGCATAAAGCGTTGTCCCCCGGGATTCGAACCCGTAACACTGGTGGTTTAGGTCGCTATCTTAACAACTACGCCATCTGTGCAATCAAAATATTTGTAAAGCTATTAAACATAATTTATATATTTTTAATTTATCAGTATCATTTTTAATTATGTGAAAAAGCAGGGTGCATCAAAAAATGTAAAAAAAAAACTTTTAAATATAAATTACATTAAAGGATGACAACACATTTTCCGTGTGGTGACGGAGTAAGAATACAATTCGCCACTCCCTATCTTTCCCGTGGATGTCGTAAAAGACGACTATGGGATATAATATGCAAATAACATCTGTGCAAGAGAAGGAAAACTCGAAACAAAACCCTATACCAACATGTCTGACCAGCATGGTCAAATGCCCTCCCATTGTGGAGGAGGCTTGAGCCCAACAGTGGGACGTATGTGGTATGCGATGATAGGATAACAAAAGTTTTGACCCTCAAATATTACAAAAAGAAAGTTATAAAACGTTACCAAATTATAATGAATTCCGCTTAGAATAATAACATATAGAAGGTAAGTTCGCGCACAAAAAGTGAAGCATTTCAATTGGAGCCTAATGGAGCTTATGCCCGAACCGTTTCGTAATGTACAAGTCATTGTACTGCACGTACGTACGCAACTCTTAAAAAATAAATAGGTAATTATGACAGTTTGTGCATTCAAATGGTGTCATAATACATTTGTAAAACTTAAAAAGGTTTTTAACGTCACTTTTAAAAGTATTTCGACGATTTATGTTAATAAAAAAAAAAAATTGATTTCATAATTTGTATAGTGGTGTGCCTGTGTACGTGTGTAATCGTCTGCGCGCCATTAGTGTTTTTAGATTCAAATTTCGAACCTTCGAAGTATTGACACTATCCTTCTATACGTTATTATTCTAAGGAATTCCGTTAATATAGCTATAGTAAAAACGTAAAATACGCGTTGAATGTTATTATAAAAAAAAATCTCGGCTCAGTTCCAATAAGTTATTGATTTATATCATGAAACTCTACCTCTAGATACTGTTAAAGAATTCAAATGATTGAGAAGGTGCCAGAATGTCTGAAAGATCTTTACTGGCATATAATATCTGGTAATCTTAGAATAATAACGTATAGAAGGATAGTGTCCATACTTCGAATTTTCAAAATTTGAATCTAAAAATACTAATGGCACGCAGACGATTACACACGTACACACGCAAACCACTAAATTATTAAATCAAATTTTGTTTTTGTTAACATAAATCGTCGAAATACTTTTAAAAGTAATGTTAAAAACCTTTTTAAGTTTTTCAAATGTGTTATGACACTATTTGAATGCACAAACCGTCATAATTACCTATTTATTTTTTAAGAATTGCGTACGTTCGTGCAGTACAATGACTTGTACATTACGGAACGGTTCCGGCGTAAGCTCCATTAGGCTCCAATTGAAATGCCTCACTTTTTGTGCGTGAACTTACCTTCTATAGGTTATTATTCTAAGCTGCTAATCTTTGGCGGATCAATGCAGACTTGACAGCCTTAATAAAAAAAAAAACTGCATTGCAATTGGTATGTAGGTAAGTAACGGAGTAAGAAGACAATTCACCACATCTTGTCAGTGGGTGTCTTAAAAGACGATTAAGGGAGTACGCGTATAATATCTGCAAGAGGAGGAAAACTCGAAACAAGATTCTATACCAACCCGTCTGACCAGCGTGGTATAGTAGGTCAATTTTTGTTCTATTATGGAGGTGGCTCGAGCCCAATATATGAGCTTAGCTGATGGTGATGATAATGAGGTGGAGAAAATGAATTTATAAACTAACTAGCAACCCGCCCTCGCTTCGCTTCGGTTTCAGTCGTCTTTCCTGCGTAGTTCCCGTTCCCGTGGGAATATCGGGATAAAATATAGCCTAGTTTACTCCCTGATATTATAGCTTTCCATTGGTGAAAGAATTTTTGAAATCGGTCCAGCCGTTTTGAAGATTACCCAGAACAAACAGACAGACAAAAAAATTTAAAGTGTATTTTAAGCATATGTATAGTGCAAATAACCGTGTGAGCATGAAAAAAGCCTATTATTTTGACATTACAAACAGACACTCCAGTTTTATTTATTGGTATAGATTACCTAGGTTTCATATACGAATATTTTGAAATAAAAAAAATAGAGCGTAATATATCATGGTAAAAAAAATAAGAACACAAAGCTAGGAGGACTGGCGACAGAAGGGAAAACTTAAAATTATGCATAAACAATTTTGTTATTTGAAAATTGAATTGTTTGATCTTAAATTAAAACTGTTTACCGGCACAGATATAGTGACATTGACATAGCTGCAAATATGTTGCCGTTAGCACGTCACGTGACTATGTCGGTAACGACTTACTTGAATTTACTTTCATATAAACCCGACTATAGATAGTTTTCAATACCAAGTACCAAGTCCTTAAATAACATTTAAAAAAAGCAGTTCAAAAATGAAAGCTAAAACGGTGAACACAATCAAGTTGTAATAATAAAAAAAAATGCAATTATCAAAACGTTTCAAAAATAGAACGCGCGCGTGATGTCGTCGACCCGTGACGTCATGTGACGTATGCTGTCACTTTTATTTTAGGGCGGTTATAAATGAACTATTTTGTTATTAACACTAAAGATTTTAAGTGGTTCTTTTGTGCTCTGAGTTTTTTTTATAGAATGCGACATCTTTAGAGCGATAGTTCTCAATCTATGGAACAGTATCATCATTATATGTATTATCTTATGATTCTTTTATTGTATTGGCAATCGACTACTAATGAAAGTAAGTATGTAGAGAATTACTCTGTATAAATTAGAATGGAGTAAAATTCAGTTCAAATATTTTTTTTATTATTTCCATGTGATGACAGAATAAAAATACAACCGATCACTCCCCATCGTATCCGTGGGTGTTGTAAAAGGCGACTAAGAAATATGATATAAAGATTTTTTTAAATCTTTATATATATAAATCTTTTGTTAGTGTGTTTGTAATTGAACTTTTTTAAATGGCTGGACCGATTTTCATTATTTTTTTCTTGTGGCTGTTCCGGCTGGATATATGAAAATGGTTTAGATTAACAATTGGAACCGGGGGGTGGCGCTGCGATCGATTTCAAGGAGAATTCCTTTTACAATTTTTTTAGATTTGAATAGAACAACGTCTGTTGGGTCCCAATATACATATATATACATATATGAATTTTTATGAATCTGCAGTAAATTGCACTTTAAATTAACGCAGAATAAGCGCTATCAATATAATAAGTAACAATTTCACAATGTAATGATTTCTAAGTAAATGAATCATTATATATTTATTATTTAGTCATCTGTTTTTTTAATAAATTGAAGTCAATGACCTGAGACGGGCATACTGCATTATTTCATTACAAAATTATATCTGTATGTTAACGTATCATAATTCTGTCATATTTTTGAATGGATATCTGTTAATTAATGACGCCTGTACGGCTGAATGGATTTAGATGAAATTTGACGTAGAGATAGCTTATAGTCTGGAAAACATATACTATTTTATGCTGGTGAAAACGAACGGTTACTGTAGTTTTGATTTGATTGATTGAAAGAAGGAAAACTCGAGATAAAACTCTATATGAAGCCGCCTGACCAGCGTGGTAGGTCAATTTCCCTGCAATTGCGGAACGTGGGACGTATTATGAGCTGTGATGATGATTAATAAAATTTTTCATCAAAAATAACTGGCTCATATCCACCACAGGCAATGGCAGCCCACCTAAAAACACTTTGGAACTAATCAGCCTCAAAAATAAACTAACCTTAAAGACCTATCAAACCCTCAAAATCAAACGTGCGTTAGTTCAAAATAAATTTGTCCATTATAACGGTCTAACAAGCAACATCCATTATAACGTGATCTATCTATCTAAATGTTTTCTTAAGTTTATAAGGTCATTATAGAATGGATATACCTAAATATAAAACGAAGCGCTCGGTCATTGACCTGTGATGTCACAAAACATACGGATTCCTGTAACGTATATACGCATGTTACGTTTGTAATTTCGCGATACAATCTTGAATGCGGTTTGACCGATACTAGGTCATTGCCGTTGATAAAAATGAATCACCATTCCTTCAAACACTTTTTTTCTTACGTAAATTTATTATTACATTATTTATTTAGTATTATAGTATATTATCCGTTTAGTAACAGAGTAAGAATTAAATTTCCTGACACATATCTTATTTGGGGGTGTCATAAAAGACAGCTTAGGTATATCCATACTAATATTATAAATGCGAAAGTAAGTTTGTTTGTTACGCATTCATGCTTAAACTACTGAACAGATTTCAAAAATTCTTTCACCAACGGAAAGCTATAATATCAGGAAGTAACATAGGATATATTTTATTCCGATATTCCCACGGGAACTACGCGGGTAAAGCGACTGAAACCGAAGCGAAGCGAGGGCGGGTTGCTAGAATATTGTATACCTAAGCTACATACAACATCTATGCAAGAGTAGGCAAATACAAAATTAGACCCTTTACCGTCTAACCAACGTCAATTGCCCTCATAATGTGAAGAAGAACCATAAAGGTACATGTATAAACTTTTTTCTTAAATACAACATCTTTCATTCGGGCAATAATTCTTTTATTACGAAGACTTTAAAAGTAGGTACATACATATATAATTAACAGACACAAATTACATTTAGATTCATTGTAATCATTTGTGAATCGCACGAAGTACAGTGTGGGAATTGAACCCACGACACTGGCACAACTGAGTGAAATGATAATCATGATAATATGTTACTATAATATATTCTTATCAAAGTTAAGCATAGCGTCGTAGCGTTAGGAGACGATACCCGGAAGGGTAACCCGCCGGGCTGGTCAGGGATATCAAGGAAGCGGTACCAGTGATCTGCCCAATGGGGAGGGAATATGGTAGGTTATGAGGTCGCATGCTGCTCATCCCTCGCCCAGGACAGTTAGCGGTGTGCCCAAGAAAAAGCGTTGTAGCGTTAAAAACATTTTTTTTTTATTCTATCCATTCATCCTGTCAAGGTCCGCAGTTGAAGGTAGTCCTCGCCTAGTGCGATAAATACTATATTCGCCACAATTAGCAGGGAAGTTGGCGATCGTAGTTTGTATTATAAATTGCTTAGAAGACGGCTGTCGTTTCTCTTATGGACTCTATAGCAAGTAGGTGTAATATAGCCATTAAAATTTTACACCCGTTCCCTTTTAGAAATAAAGGATTTAGGGCATAGTTTATAATTCTAGCCCTATGCGTGTCAACAGACTCTAACGATGCCGAGCCGTCGAGAAAATCGATACTTTCCTTCACGACTGCTAAGTCTTATATTAAATTTTCATTTCATTAGTGTAAACGACTATTCCGTGTGGTGACGGATTACAGAATACAGTTCACCACCCCCTCTTTTACCCGTGGATGTTGTAAAAGACGACTAAGAGATATGATAGGTAGATAAAATCTACGCAAGAGAAGGAAAAATCGAAATAGAGTACCCTATCTGTATGACCAGTGCGGTATAGTGGGGTCAATAGCCCTACTCTTGTGGAGGAGGCTCGAGCCCTGCAGTAGGTCATATATCAAGATAATAGTCCAAATTTTTACGAGCATAATCGGTTGAGTTGATTTGGATACATCTTGTTACGTTTTATGCGGGCAAAGCATAGGGCAGAAAGTATATACAGTGGACCCCGGTAATCCGACAAACGTTTTGCACGGCAGTGTCGAATTTATCGGATTATAGAGTACTGTCTAAGACCCCTTATAGTCCTCCTTTTTTTACAAAAGAGTACCTTATAATCCGACAGGTATGTATATATATATATATGTAATATACAATGTACAAACTAAGTATGAACGCACGTCAGGCCCTACCGCTATTACATATAGTCAAATTCAAACTAAACAATTAGAATCAAATCAAAAGCAAAATAGTAGTGTCGCGTACAAGTTATAATCTGACCAATCATGCATTTCTTACATTAGCAAATTGACGAAAATATATTCAATAATAATATACATGTCGGATTAGAGGGGGTGCCGGATTAGACAGGGGCCGGATTACCGCCGGTCCACTGTAATTACAAACTTTTTTTTTTCTGTACTCGCTTGTTAAGGCTAGCTGTTATAATATTATTATTCTTTGTGAAGAGAATATTGATATTTACTTATCGTCATTCTGTCATATTTTACTATGTCAAAATCCATGAATCACATTATAACATAAAAGTGGGACAAAAATGATAACTAACGTATCCGAATATGCCTTGTACAAATTCCAAAGAACAATATAATGAGGCTTAACCCAATCTGACCTCGATTTAGTTAAGAAAACCCTATTAGGGTCGGCATACTGACCAATATTTTCTCACCTTACTTTTGCTTTTTTATTTGTGTGGTGGTTTTGAGTCATTGGAGTTTAAAAACCCTTTATTTAAATAATAATCCAATTATTTTAACTAGATTAATATTTATAATACGTTTGATGACGGAATATGACGTTTACCCCCTCATTCCTTAACCGTGGGTGTAGTACAAGTCGACTAAGGAATATAATATGCTGACAACATCTATTCAAGCTCAGGAAAACTGGTGATAAAACCTTATATGAACCCGTCTGACCACTGTATAGTTGGTCAATTTCTAATCCGTTGTGGAGAAGGCTCAATATGATAATGATGACGAGTATCTGTAGCAGATTCAATGAGACAGATTACTTGATGGTGTATATGGTGACGAATCATCGTGTGGTTTACAGAAAGCGGGTGTAATTTGTTTGAAACCGCGCTATTAGACATGGAGCATCACCTGCAATTGGAAAGGAATTGACCTACTATACCACGCTGTTCAGACGTGTTGGTATAGGTTTTTGTATCGAGATTACTCTCTTTTGCATAGATGTTATACGTATATTACAACCCTTTCGTCGATATGTTTACGACCCTTACGGGTGATAAAGCGAATTATAAATTGTATTCTACTCAGCACACAAATAAAAAAAGGTTTAATTAAAATAAAGTCAGTATAATAAAGTCAAAATAATGTGTGTAAACATCCTAAAGTAACGTTTTTAAAAATCGAATTGTCATTCAAACTTTGAATATTCTATTTTCGAATACAATTTGAAAATAGAATATTAAAACAAATGCTGACCTAAATTTGACTGTACAGATGGCGTAGTGGTTACCTGCCGTGCTAATGTCGTGAGTTCGATATCCACGCAGAAAATAATTTGTGCGAGCTATAAATTGTGGAGTGGATTTTTTTTTTCTTTTTTAATACTGCACTCTTACATTGTACTGAATCAAATTACAATATAGTTTAAAAACACTTGTGCAATGGCCCAGGAATCCGATTACAATACATTATTGAAACAATAGATACACGGTTCGATGACCGCGTACAGCTGATCTTAAGCCAAATGTTAAATGCTCTTTTGTGACATACGTTACTATTTGTATTTTTGTATACAAATGGTGATGGAGTAACAATACAATTCATCATCATCAAAGCTACATCTCACTGTTGGGCTCGAGCCACCTCTACAATGGGAGGAAAATTGGCTTTCTATAGCACGCATATAATTATAAATACCTATTCGTCATTGAAGCTATTTTCAGTTCGATGCAAACACTTTTATGTAAGTCCTATTGACTTAATATTTGTAATGGCAATTACCTACGTAATATTAAAAAATATTATTTTTTTGTGTTATCAACCTTGAACATATGATAAATATCACAGTACCGAGCTGCCTGGCCATCAAGTGTGCTTCTTCCTAATCTATCACCATAGTCAATAAAAAAAACCTACCAAAAAATGGCAACACCGTTTTTTATATCTATTTTAAATATCGAACTAGAATTTGCAATATAAAAATTCATAGTCCGTTAACTAATTGTTATTCAAAACTTAACCTTACGCAATTGTAATAGAGTCTCAATAAGTTTCTAAGGGTTGTAAATTTTATGTTTGTATCTGAAACAGTTTGTTCGGACCAGTGCGTTCGTTGACCCATGACGTAAGCCCGTTAGATTAAAATTCAAATTTGGAACTAGAGCCTTGTCCTAAGGCTTCGCGGCCATTGAACCATGACGTATGGTGGGTGTGTGAAATTCTTTGTTGAAAGGAAATTGCAAATTATATTAAGTACCGTAAGAAAATAACAAGTATTATACAAGTTTATTTGATGCAACATTGTCGGTAATTTTCCTTATTAAACTTAAACATGAGGTAGGACTTAAATAACATTAATATATATTTATTGGTCATGACGACATTAGTTATCAATTTTAATGAAATTTGAAATTAAATAAAAAAAAATTATAATGCAAAAAAATATTAAAAAAAAAACAACAAAAAAATTAATTACAAGGCCAATAAATTACAAAAAAAATCTTACGCGTTGAACACATTTACAAATATAAAAAAAACTAATGAAAAGAAAAACAGAGTTTAATAAACTCAAATTCGCAACTAACCATCATAAACCAAAGCATTATGCAACTCAGTGTATCGGAACGCATCCTCGACGTTCGAAATTCAAAAGGCTAACTGTATTATGACGTAGCGAGGCGTGATACAATTCCGAACATGTCCGCGGTCGACGCCCGGTGACGTCACAATCAGCTGAGTTAGAGCAGGACGGTGATATTTGGAGTGAGATAGCGTGTGGTATATTGATTTTTAAGGAAATTTTAACGCTGCGGTAATTTTTTTTATATAGACGAATTCCCTCACTAGAGTTTTGTACTACCGTAATATTTTTTTAAATTTAATTTTTTTTAAAACATTCCTTCCGCATAATAACGGGGTAAGAATACAATTCACCACTCCTCTTTTGTCCTTGGGTGTCGTAAAGGACGACTAAGGGATCAAATATGCTTATAACTTAAAATAAGGAAAACTCGAAACAAAAACCCTATACCAACATGTCTGGCCAGCGGGGTACAGTAGGTCGATTTCCCCCCTATTATGGCGGAGACTTGAGTCTAACAGTAGCAAAATTCTCGACTTAGTATTTTTTTAAAGAACAAAATGAGTCTATTAAAGAACAAAAATATGCATTCTAATCAAACATAAAAGTAAATTGTGTGGGAATCAAACCTTGACAATCGTTACGGCAGAACCTGCAACGTTCCTCAACATCACTCTGTAGATGCAGTTGATAATAAATATAATAGTAATCGTAAATGGTATTGAGTGTAATGGAACGCAAAACAATGGTCTTTTTTCTTTTTTTTTGTGGGTGGGCTGTGGTCGGCGCGCCTCCGTACTACTCCGTCCGGGGCGACAGAGGGGCTTAAGCACGCAACACCCGCAACCCACCCGAAAACCACGTCGCCTTCGTCGTTGGGCCGACCACCGGAGCAGGGTTATTTGACATCAGTGATCGGCCCGACGGAATACCCTCTATTGGGGTACCCTCCCATCGACCGACGTCCCCCCCTCAGGGAGGACGTCGGTCTTTCCTCGCGCGGTCGGCCTCTCGGCGGGTGACGGACTAATCCCCGGTCACGTCACCCGTGGTCTCGGCTAGGGGCAAAACAATGGTCTGCCAAAACGTTCCGTTTTACGCAATTTAATTACAATGAGTTGTATATTGGCGGATTTGTAATGTGCAATATCCCATTTTGATAAATGTCTTTAGCAAATCGAATTGTCTATAGGTTTTGTCATAGACAATAATTCTTGTAGTGACGGATGGAAAACAATATGTCACCATCCATTCTTTTCTTACGGGTTGCGTAAGATATAACTCAAAACCGTAATTGAACAGCGTAATTACAAGAGAAGTAATAATCGAAATAAAACCCTTGATTAACGTGGGCCTTCCCTTGCCAGGCCAGCCAGATCGTGTGATTTAACACCACTGGATTATTTTTTGTGGGCTATGTTAAGGACAGAGTCTATACGGAGCCAATCGAATCGATTGCAGCCTTAAAACTCAAAATCCGTGATGTGATTAACGAAATAGACCCGCCATTTTGCCAAAAAGTGATTAAAAACTTTGATGAAAGAATCGACATCTCTCAGCGTGGCCGTGGTGGACATTTGCCAGATATCATTTTTCATTCATAATTGCCGAACTTTTCTCTTCGTAATACAATAAAAATTTGAATCATCTTCATCTAAATTTCTTGTTTTGTTTTAGAAAACAAAGTTCTTGTTGAAAAACCCTTTATTGGTAGACTACCAATACAAAAAAAGAAGAAAGGGATGGATACAGTTACCGTTCTTTTCTTTATTAGTCAGTCTCAATTCCACAATCGTGCTATGTCGGGTGTAACCGACATAGCACGAAGAATTAGCACGCTGAAGTGGCAATGGACAGGCCACATCGCTCGACGAACCGACAACCGCTGGGGAAGAAAGGTTCTCGAGTGGCGACCACGCATTGGACGGCGCAGTGTAGGACGCCCCCCCACTAGGTGGACCGACGACCTAGTGAAAGTTGCTGAGCGTCGTTGGATGCAGGCGGCACAGGACCGCACATTGTGGCGCAATATGAGGGAGGCCTACGTCCAGCAGTGGACGGCAATAGGCTGAAATGATGATGAATTCCACAATACATATACCATTATAAATAAGACAAACGCGGCAATTATAAATATTAAAAGTTATCGAAGACCACAGATTAATAATCACTTTGACAATTAATGTGTTTTTAATTGTTTAATCTATTACAACCTTAATAACAGACACGTGTAAATTTAAAATTTTCCCCATTTCGTCATCAAAACCAAATACGTCTTACTGTTGGGATCAAGCCTACTCCACAATAGAATGATGGGGTAGTGGAGCCGCTGATGGTTTTTAGTGGTTATTCCAGGGGGTTATGGCACACAGTGAGTCCCATATAATCTATTATATATCCACCATATACCGCCAACTATACCACAAAGGAGGGGAATGCATAAATGCATTATCCATCAGTGTAAAAAAAACGTATTGGTATAGGGTATTATTTCGAGCTCCTACTCTTGCATAAATGTTATATGCATATTATATCCCTTAATCGTCTTTTAACTTACCCACGGGCAAGATAGGGGATGGTGAATTGTATTCTTACTCCGTCACCACAAGGAAAACCTCCTTCATAATGGAAAAGAAATTGACCTCCTATACTAAGCGGGTCAAACGGGTTGATACTGTTTTATTTCGTGTTTTACTTCTGTTATGTTGTTGTAATGTTATTTATTATCCGAACCCATAGTTGTCCTTTACGACTCTTGGGTAAGAAAAGGAGGTGGTGATTATATTCTTAATTCATCACCACGTCAAGAAAATGATGATAATACATGTGTAACAGTGGCGTAGCGTTCCTTAAAGCGGCCCTAGGAGGTATCAAAAGGGGGCCCTGTATCAAAAGGGTGCCCTGTATCAGAAGGGGGCCCTGTATTAGAAGTGGGCCCTGTATCAAAAGGGGGCCCTGTATCAGACGGGGGGGGGGGGGGCCCTGTATCAAATGGGTGCTCTGTATCTAAACGGGGTCCAAAGACAGAGTGTGATGACGGGATAAGTATAGTATTCTTACTTCGTCACCACAAGGGAAAAACACTTCTTGAAGATAAAATAACAATCTGCAAGTAATATTTCTAATGTTTACTTCAATTTTATAATTCGAACTCACAATACTGTTGCGTGGGCGATACTATTAAACCGCTGCATCATCCATTCAATCACACTTTTAAATATAAATTCTTCATCAGCAGGTTTAGTACAAAAGGGCTTAAGAACGAGCCCTTCCCAATATGTACCGTATACCCACACAGACATAGCTATACAAAGTCAATGGCCTCAGCCCGACCTTGTCGGGGTCGACGAACTCTAACCGAAAATGGCTGACAAATGTTGCGTTCAGAAACAACGAAAAAAATGTGATATGGGGTAGTGCGATTTTTAGTTTAAAAAAGGTTTTATTTTTTATTCAAAATTTAACAGATTATTTATAAGTTGTAATGAAATGTTGTTATTTTATCTTACACGTAGATACTTAGCATATAGAGATTTAAATAGTTATTTCTTGTAAGCTTTTCATGATTGATCGTTATTTTTAACTTAAGTGTAAAATACTATTAAATCATTTGTCTATTATTGTTTTAACTTTACGTTCCATTACGCCGCGGTGATGTGTGTTAGATCTCATAGGTTTACGAGAAAGTACCTTGTGTGCAAGTTACCTATCTGTATATTCTCTCATAATACGGGAGTTTAATCATTCAGCCCATATATGCCCCACTATTAAGCACTATTGTGTGTACTACACTGGTCAAACGGGTTGACATAGAGTTTCATTTCGAGATTTCCTTCTCTTGGATCTAAGACGTAAAATATTTGACCTGTTAGTTTAGTATGCTATTTTTAAGATCCTGCAGTAAGAAAATAATACTAGTATTGCGGGAGGACTTTACAAACAAAAATTACAAAGACTGAACAATAATTTGTGGATCGCACAAAATATTTTCCTGTGTGGGAATCGAACCTATGACGGCCGGTAATATCATTATGGTGAATGAACAGTACATATTGCCTTGACCCCAAGTAATCGCGATAAGAACATGATAATGATGATGATAATTATTAAAAAAAAATCAATTAATGATAAATAATCGTATATTTTCTATTGTTTCAGCTCAAATCGAGATAATACCATGCAAGGTATGCGGAGACAAATCATCAGGCGTCCACTACGGTGTCATCACCTGCGAAGGATGCAAAGGCTTCTTCAGGAGATCGCAGAGCACAGGTCGGCTTCTTATTTGATGATAATATCTTTCAGGGAACGTTGTGGTATGAATTCTAGATGTAGTGATAAGGATTGAGAAAGGTATGTTAAGTTGGTTTGGTCATGTAGAGAGAATGGATGAAGGGAGATTGAGAAAGGGAATTTATAAGGCGAATGTGAACGGAAGTGTTGGAAGGGGAAGACCAAGGTGGACGTTCCACGATCAAATCGGGGACGTTCTTAAGAAAGGTCAGGTTAAAAGTACCGAAAGGTATGCATGAAGAGATTAATGAATGTGGAGGAGGCGAAAGTGGTATGTAAAGATCGTAGCAAGTGGAGGCAAGTGGTCTCTGCCTATCCCTATGGAAAAGTGGCGTGAATATACGTATGTACGCTCTTTCAAACATAAAATACATAGCAGAAACACCTGTAAAAATTATAAATTCCGAACATCTGTCTTGCCAGATGGCTCTGATGAGAGGTAGCGGTGATATTATGACGATAGTGGGTTCAAATCTCACTTACAATGATCTTTAGACTTCATAAATTTCATTTTCCTCACTAACTTCAGTGGAATTGTCGATGCATTCAATTTAATCTAAAATAAAATTGAGTTCTTCGAAAAAAAAAACAGGTTTCAGTATTAATGATCTTTTAACTTCTCTGCGGTCAAGGCGATTACACTTCTTCGGCAAATAGTAAATGGTCTATTAGACTTCATAGCCAGCATAAAATGATTCTCGTCACATCGCAAACCAAGTCCCATAAACACAGTCAGGTCACAAGTGATTACATATATCATCCATCGCTTGGGGACAAGTTTTCTTCAGATGATTCTAAACATAAGCCATATGTTTTTCATTTCGAGATGTCTTTGGATTACAAATAATACAATTATTAATTTAAAAAGTCTCCAAATGTCCTTATAAAAAGACTCAAAGTTGCTCAACGTGCTATGGAGAGGGCTATGCTTGGTATTTCACTACATGAAATATGGAAATCCGTAGAAGAACTATTATTAACGTAGCTCGCAGAATTAGTACATTGAAATGGCAATGGGTAGGCCACATCGCTCGCCGAACCGATAACCGCTGGGGAAGAAAGGTTTCCCCCTACTAGGTGGAGTGACGACATCTTGAAAGTCGCGGGGCACCTACGTCCACCGCCTATGTCCAACAGTCGTCGTTGGACGTCTATAGGCTGATGGGTGGAATATGGTAGAGTTCAAACAAATACGCCTCTTGATCAATACCTTTTTACCGGTCTACGGTATTAATAAACTTAAAATGGTTAAACATATATTCTATGATGTGTGTAAATGAAGGCAAAAAGATTAAAGGCCGTCCACTAATTACGTAAGGCACGAGCTCAGCAGTGGGACATACATGTATGAGCTGAGATGATGGAGTAATAGGGTGGATGGAAGGCCCAAAAATCTCCTAATAGATATTGTATTATGGAAGGAATTATCATGAACGTCTTCATAAAATAATACCCGTTATAAATAACGAAGGTAGTCAGAACATAATCTATTCATGTCATCAAAAGAATGAACATATTTGCAATTGAGGATTGAGAAATCCTTCTGTGATCACCTTGTGGTGACGGAGTAAGAATACAATTCACCACCCCCTCTCTTATCCGTGGATGTCATAAAAGGAGACTAAGGGGTATAATACGCATATAACATCTATGCAAGAGAAGGGAAACTCGAAATTAAACCCTATACCAACACGTCTGACCAGCGTGGTATAGTAGCTTAATTGCCTTCCTATTAAGAATTTACCGTGTGATGACGGATTAAGAATACAATTCGCCACTCCCTATCTTGCCGGTGGATGTCGTAAAAGACGACTAAGGGATATACTATGCACATAAGAGAAGGAAAACTCGAAATGAAACGCTATACCAACATATCTGACCAGCACGGTATAGTAGGTTTAATTCCCTTCCATTAAGGAGAGGAGGCCCGAGCCCAACAGTGGGACATATGTGGGCTGTGATGATGATGATGATGGTGCACTAATGAATGAAAGAAAGAAAATACTTTTATTTATGCGATATTATCCGTAAAAATGGTCTAATTTCATATGCCTAATTTTCGCGTAAACATCCAAAATTATTGAGGCATATTTGTATATTGTTTTATGTTAAAATCTTTTGAGTATATATTCCCGATAAAATATTTATAGTTTGAGTGCATTTTAGGTCCATTAGTATGGATATTGTCCATGGGACAAAGGGTTTAATTATTGCCTATAAAAATATAATTAAAACAGGAAAAGTTATAAACCTTTATGAATCTTCTCCTTTCAGTGAGATATCTCCTCTTCTTGCTTTAACTTTTATTTAGATTATAATAAAAATTTATTCTCCGACAACTTCTTTTGAAAAACTTTAACTGTGGCGCATTTTAACTATGTTTTCACTTAAATGGCCTCAAAAGATATTCATGATAAGTAATAAAAATCACACGATTATACTTTTCAAAAAAATGTGGTGATCTCATTTCGTTTTACTTTCTTCTATTTCTAAAGATCAAAAGTTTAGAAAAGAAGTACAATACCTTTGTTTATTTACCTTAATTTCCACCTTCTGCTAAGTTACAATTCCCATGCTACCTTTAAATAAAAAAAAATCAGTCAAGATAAAAAATAAAACCTTACCAAATTATTTAACTAAAAAACGGTTTTGACTGCACAGATGGCGTTGTGGTAAAGATACCTATGACAGAGTCGAGGGTTCGAATCCCATGCAGGACAACACTTTGTGCGCTCCATAAACTGTTCTTCTAAGTCTGTATGTAATTTGAGTCCTTTAATTATATGTTTGTTAAGTCCCCTGCAATACAAAGATTATTTCCTTTTAGAAGGATGATATCTTATTAAAAAAAATAATATTAATAAAAAAAAAATTATATCTATCTAAGCTCTTGTTTCCATTTCGTTATCTTCTTGAAAATTAGCAACTGTGTTATTTTTTTTTCAAAGAAATTAGTTGGAGTTCTAAATAGCTCTAGTTTATATTATCTTTTAAATAAGTTACTAAGTTTAACTTATAAGAAAATACAAAATATATACCGCTTCATTGTAGGTTTCCATATTTTAACTTTAATCTAGATGCTATATTCTTAAATCCCAATTAAAATAATGCAAGTTTGCCCAAACATTTTTAATAACTTTTTATAACTGCTGTTAAATAAAAGTAGATGACCTAATGTTTCCTGATGTTTACGCGATTATTATACATTGTAAATAAAACTACTTTACGGATTTTATCGCGTTTGTATTTGATTTTTGACTGTCTGACGTTTCGAACACTTTACAGCGTTCATGGTCACGGACGGACTAAGATGTCTCTATACGACCTATTTAACCGCTGAATCCACTCAGATGATACCTTAAAAGAAGTTAACGGAATATCTAAAACAATATCTTTTCTAATACCTTTCCTTTCATAAAATTTTCTGACTATAATTTCAAGAATGAAAACATTTTAACAATAACTCTCTTACCACTTAAGCATTCAACTCTCTCTAACTCAAATTTCCTCTGTTTTATTTTCATCTATATATTTTGCGTGGTGACAGAGTAAGAAAATTCAATTCACAACCTCCCTATCTTATGGCTGTCGTAAGAGTCAACTAAGGAATTAAATATGCATATAACATCCATGCAAGAGAATGAAAACTTGAAATTAAACTCTATACCAATACGTCTGATCAGCGTGGGGTGGTGGGTCAATTTCCCTCCCATTGTGAAGGAGGCTTGAGCCCAATGTTCGGCTTTATAGGAGCTGAAATGATCTTACTCTAAAGAAAAAATGAACCTATGTTAAAAATAAATCATTACCAGTAACTTTCCTATCGTATAAGATGATTTATTGTAAAAAAAAACCGACTTCAAAACGCAATGCAGAGTAAACGAAAAGATCGTTAATGTAGACAGTGTAGATAAATTTTTAGATGTTTGTTAATTTTTCAAAAAGCGCTTGTCCCATTTTGATAATTTTTTTATGGGACCATTTAGAAAGTATAGCCTTTATAACAAAAAAAGAATTTTTCAAATCTATTGGCCAGCGACGGAGTTATGCGCGAACAAACATAAAAAAAGAAAAATAAGATACATCCGAATTGAGAACCGCCTCCTTTTTAGAAGTCGTTTAATAAGACTTTAAATTCTACTTCTCGTTCTCTTCTTCCATCAATTTAAATATTAACTCGTTGAACTTTTTTTCAGTGGTGAATTACCAATGCCCTCGGAACAAGGCGTGTGTGGTAGACCGCGTTAATAGGAACAGATGTCAGTATTGCCGGCTGCAGAAGTGTCTCAAGCTTGGTATGAGTCGTGATGGTAAGTACTGTTTAATATTTCTGAATATAATCATCATTATTCTGCACTTATCCCATTTATTTAGTTCGATGGAATATATGTATGTACTATTGTAAGTTTTGAAAATATATTTATGACCGGCCGCCTGCTTGACGTCAACATTATTTAGGAATGTAATTGTGGATCTGACTTTGGTTCAGCTTGATGTAAAGCTGTTAGCCGTCATTTACGACAGCCCTTTTTTTGGGGTGGACTACGGTCAGCGTATCCGCCACCCGGCTTCGTCCGGGGCGACAGAGAGGCGGCGCGCGGTCTCGTAACCCACCCGTGGCACGTCGTCTTCGTCGTTGGGCTGATCAACTGTGAAGGATGACTTGTCGTCAGTGGTCGGTCCGACGGAATAACCCTTGAGGAGTAGTACCCTCGCATCGACCGACGTCGGTCTTCCTCGCGCGGTCGGCATCTCGGCGGGTGACGGGCTAACTCCCCTGTCCCGGGTAGGGCGACATCAGGCGTAGGTAATCACGCCTGTGCCGCCTCAGTCGCCGGCGGCGGTTCGCGTCGTCGAAGAGACACTCCTCGCGGTCATTTACGACAACCTACAAGCGACAAGCGTATTTCGGCAATAAATATTCATCATCTCGGCTTATATTGGCCCACTGCTGGGCTGGTGCCTCCTCCACAATAGGAGGGAAATTAGCTTACTATACCACGCTGGTTAGACATGTTAGTATAGAATTATATTTCAAGTTTTCCTTCTCTTGCATAGATGTTATATGCATATTTAATCCCTTATTCGTTTTTTCTACGCCCACGGGTAAGACAAGGGGTCGTGAATTGTATTCTTATTCCGTTGCCACACGAAAACAAAAATACATTGTACGGCATTAAATTATTTCTATACCTTTTAAACACGTGCGCAATCAGGAAGCGACCCCGGGGTCAACGTACCGTTATCAATTCTTATCAGCGCTGTTTATAATACGTAAGTCAAAGACTTACGCGGGAAAGTAAGGCATTGTAATATTTATATTTATAGTAGGAAATGTTTTTTAACTATTTAATCGATTGCACGAATGGCGTAATGGTTAATACAAAGGCTACTACTACAAATACTAGTATCATGGCTTCGTTTTTTACGCAGGACAATATTTTTATATCAACCCAACGACGAAGGCGACATGCTATACTTTGTTCGTGCTTACGCCTCTCTGTCGCCCCGGACGGAGTAGTGCGAGGAGCGTGCCGACCGCAACCCAATCAAAAAAAAAAAATATGCGTATTATATCCCTGAGTCCTCTTTTACGTCTACCACGGCAAGACAGGGGAGTGGTGAATGGTATTCTTATTCCGTCACCACACGGCAAATATATTTAAATACTCAAACCAAACCATTGTTAACTAATTTCATAATATATTTTCGTATTTCTAGCGTGAAACAGTTTTAAGATAACATTTCTTATCAGTCAAATTCTGTCTAGACTGAAAAAAATAGTCTGACCTAGTTTTATAACTATTTTTAAAATTTCTTTTGTTTTTAAGAAAACCGATCTTGTTGATAAGTTATTTAAAGATTAAACTGTCTAAATTATATTTTATCTATTTATTTTCCGTGTGGTGACGGAGTAAGAATACAATTCATCACCCTCTCTCTCACCGGTGTCGTAAAAGACGACTAAGGCTACAGACGTTGATTTCTCAAATTATAAGTGTGACCTCGCGTATATAAATTTGGGGCCTTTAATTTTCTTACTCTCTGACGTTATATATAGACCTACACATAAATTCGTTTTATGAGAATAAATTTGCAATAACATTCCATTCCGTAGTCAATAAATTGTATTCTAATCATATTTTTCTTCATTTAATATAAACTATAATTACACAATTAATATGTAAGCAATCTATTATTACAGCTGTATCGGAGATCAATAAACTGTACTATAAAAATAGAGGAGTATTTATTTTTATACGAACAGTGCCATCTAGTAGCGATTAGCGTAATTATTTTATACTGAATATTCATGATATGTAGACAGACCGAAAATCTAATGCTTAGTACAAAGGCTGAGGCATTTTGTTTAATTTAAAAAGGACAGAAATTAAACTCGATCTTAAATCAGTTAGGAAGGAATTATTTTGCTTGCAAGTCGAGCCCTTGACAATACAACAACTTGCTCTTTAGATAACTACGCCATCTATTCCTTGTACTTTTTAGAGGGTTTATCAGTTTTATCACATAAGCAATGAAGAAGAAAAAAACACAAACTCCCTGATAAATATATATACAGGGATAATTTTAAATAAAACTATGAATTTTTTTGCGTTTGTATTTGATTTTTAATTGCCAGAGTTTTCGAATACTTTACAGCGTTAGTCACAGGCGGTCTCTTAGTTCTCCCGTGACCATGTCAAAAAATTTCGTAAAATAGTTTTATTTACAATGTGAATGCTCGCATAAAAATCAGAGATCATTATGAAGGGGTGATGTTTTAGATTCGAAGATACATATTTATTTAAATAATGGTTGACAGATTATAAGCAATTTCCTAGTCAATTTGAGAGGTCATTCCGAAGTCCTTTAGCTTAAATGGAGGCTGGATATTAACTAAGTCCTTTAGACTAAAGACAAAAGCATCGTGCGATGGTTCATCGCGTGCTCGGCTAACGCGTGCTGTAACAATTGCTTGAGTAATATTTGTAATGTCCATAGCGTTGTATCGATTTTATCGATAAATAAATTTTTCATATTACTTATTTTGTATTCAAATAAATTTTCCTTGTTCTGACGTAGACTCTTCTAAGGGAAGTCAAAATACAATTATATACCGAGCCGTCTAGATCACGTGGCGTAGTAAACTAATTGCATTCATTTGGAAAGGTTTCATGACCAATATTGAGATCTATGTATATCGAGAAGAATATGCTACTAAGAATTATACTAGTGATAACTAAACATTTTAATAAACACATTCAACTATTTAAGGAAATAGCAAACTCGTTAGTAGTAGTTCACTTAAGAATTTTACCCAAATAATGGCAGTGAGACGCTTATTACTTGGAGACAAATACGAGGCTAATTTAGATTTATTTCTTCTTTGGCCTTCAGAAATGAAAACATAAGAAATAGTAATGAGATGAGCGTAATCATTAGAAAATAAAATTAAAGATGTTGGCCGGCAAATCCCACTATTACTTTTAGTAATGAAAACATTTTACTACATAATTACTTGAAAAGACTCAAGGTCGCTTAACGTGCTACGGAAAGAGCTATGCTTGATATTTTTCTACGTGATAAAATCCGACATATGGAAATCTGTAGAAGAATCTGTAGAAGAAAGAAAAGAAATGTAACCAAAGTAGTTTGAAAAATTAGCAGCCCGAAATGACAATGGGTAGGCAACATCGCTCATCAACCTGTTGGGGAGAAAGGTTCTCGAGTAACGACCACGAATCGGACGAAGTAGAATAGGACGGCTCCCTACTCCCAGTTCACCTAGAACTGACGACATCTTGAAAGTCGCAGGTAACCGTTGGATGCAAGTGGCACAGAACCGTTCCGAGTGGCATTCTCGGGGGGTGGCCAAGGGCCAACAGTGAACGTCTATGGGCTAATGAAGTTGTGAATCTTCTCCATAAAATTTACTACTAAGTAGACGTTTATAGAATTATGTATGTCTAGCCCGTTCAATAGTATTACTAGAAATCTAAACAGCGCATGTCTTGAGGTTCCCGTTAGGCCCGTAAATCGATTGCCTAGCTAGAACATTCCATGCTATTGTGTAGTTCTCTAACAATTCGAGGCTTTGAATTATGCGTATTATAATGAATCTATATTTCTAGTAAGAACTAGAAATACAGATACAATTGGTATCATCATCATCATCAATTTAACTCCTATACCTCCCACTGTTGGGCTCGAGCCTAATTCATAATAAGAGGAAAATGAATCATCAAAATAATCTATTATACCATGTTGGTCAGACGGGTTACAGGGTTTTATTTCGAGTTTTACTTCTCTCAAATAGATATGTATATTTAATCCTTTGTTCGTATTTTACGATATCCACGGGTATTTTTACTCAGACTAAATATATGCCGATTCTGATAAGGTGACTCTTTAAGTGCAATTAGCCTTCTATACCACGAAAGTTTGACATACGGTGCCTTTATTTACCCGTGGGAGTTGTAAATTCGGCTGAGGGTCACAGAAGGAGAGTAGGAGCAGCTCTCTCTTAGGAAAAGTATATTAGACACTGCAACCCTCAAGCCGTCTGTTAAGTGTGTCCAATACGGTATTATCTCTTTCTTACTGGAGTAGCTCAACCTCCAGCAATAGAGCGCGTAAGGTTGATGATGATAACCAGTCAATTTTCTACGATAATTAATAAGGTATCGATGTTTAGTGACACTTCACTTTGTCACATCACTACACATTGTGCAATTGCAGTCACGAAGCGTGACATAAACACATCCACATTTTACATGTTACACGCACACATACCTGCGCGAATACTACACGTATAGGGCTGAAGGCGCACACTATAATACATGTCATGTTTATGTAATATGCGCTAATTCTTGAAACAAGACTTATCGCCCCATATAACTTTGTTCAGTTTTTTTTATTAATTCACGTAATATTACATTTTCTTGATGTGCAGTTTCTTATAGATATAGTTTTTCCTTATTATATGTGAATAGCGTTCATATTTATTTCAAATATAGTATTCAGACTAGGATTATAATGTAATATTGCCTTTTAATTATTTGCTATTTGATAATTGGTACCTTGTACGATGCAGGTAGGAAAGAAAGGGGTGATAACATATTGCAATGTTATGTCATCACTACACAGATATTTAAGTACATATTAGTAAATAACATCACTTAATGAATGGCAAGAGAGTTAACAGAACATAAGTATCTTGATCTCTATCTAAATTTTTACCAATGTTAAGCTGTATAGTACCTGCGAACTCCATCTTACATTGCTCGTGGGTGTTGTAAAAGGCGACTAAGAGCTAAAAAGTTGACATCAGGCATGCGGCCATTAATAAAACGATTACTAAAATTATTTTCTTTATGTACAGTAGTAGAAGAGTACGTTTTGCTTCGATTACAAGTCATTGGGATAAGGACAGCATTATGATTATTTTAAGAATTACATTTTGTTAGACTATAGTAATATTATTAAAAAAATATTGTCCACGTGGTGACGGAGTAAGTATAATTCACCACCGTCTTTCTTGACCGTGGATGTCGTAAAAAACGACTAAGGGATACAATATGCATATAACATCTATGCAAAAGAAGAAAAATTCAAAATAAAATCCTATGCCAACACGTCCGACCAGCGTGGTATAGCAGGTCAAATTTCCTACCTTTTGCGGGAGAGGCTCGAGTCCAGCAGTTGGACTTGTATGGGCTGAGATGAGATACTAGTAATATTAATAAAATGTATTTTTAGACTTCTTTGTTTAATTTACTAAAGAATTATGACATCACGTTTCTTTTCACGCACAATATACTATTGTGAACATGAACCGCAACGATTTGAAATATCGATTTGAAAAAAATGAAAATTAAATATTTTTTTGACACACATACGGTTCATAGACTCGAAAGTCTTTGTATTTCGTGAACAAAAACAACTATTGTTAGGAATTTTAATTGTTTCCTCAAAGCGTCGTATTAAAATTTATCTGGGACGTTAAACTAAGCAGCCACTGTTCTGGGATATGTAAAAACAAATGACCAAAATTTACGAGCTTTCTTTTTATACATTTGAAATGTTTAGAGAGGTCAAGTTATATTTGTTAACAAGTCGATGTACTGAATAACAAAGAAAAGAATCAGTGAAGACTAATTATTCGAATCTTAAAAGTATAAAACAATCAAATTAAAATAGCTGTTCGATGTAAAGGTTTTGTTCGTAGCAATTCTTAATTCGAATCGGTCGTATTACCCGCCCAACGGGATCGCGTCGTTACGTAGCGCGATGTATACGTCACTCGTTCGTACTATACATACATACGTCAGAGTTCGCGAGTTCGTTGTTCCACTAGGCAGTGTGCCAACGGCCGAAGTATCCCGGACGCACACACGCGCAATAACACACACAACCAATCAAGGCCCGTTTATCCCCGCACACAAGCCAATAAACGCGTTTCGCACACATCGTTAAAACCAACTATGTATGCGTGAGGTATTGAGTAACTAAGCGACGAAGCTAGGTGTCATTGAGAATATAATTGCATTGTATTGTTAGTGCCGATTTTAGCGGTTTTTTTTTGCCGTGTGAATATCTCAAGAAGGCATGGGAACGATGCGTATATCGAATTCCCTGTTATATCATTGGAATTGGTGTCACAACTTTTTCATCTATAATTCTTCGTACACTAGCGCTCGTGGCGGCGAATAGCGGTATTAATTGACATTTATTTATTTTCAGCGGTAAAATTTGGACGTATGTCTAAGAAACAGCGGGAGAAGGTTGAAGATGAAGTTCGCTACCATCGCGCACAAATGAGGGTGCAACAAGATACTGCACCCGATTCAGTATACGACGCTCAGCAACAAACACCGAGTTCGAGCGATCAATTCCATCATTTCAATGGGTAAGTTACGCCATCTATTATCGAAAAGTTATATTGGCAAAATTCAATTGCTTTATACTTCTTTAATAATCAATATGCCTTAAAATAAAATGAATTTGAATGCAAGGGTTACCTTTTTGTATTGAATATCTATTGCCAGACAAGCCACAATACTAGAAATAGATTGAATTGATTGAAAGAATACAATTCACCACTCCCTATCTTGCCCATGGATGTCGTAAAAGACGACTAAGGGATATAATACGCATATAACATCTATGTAAGAGAAGGAGAACTCAAAATAAAACCCTATACCAACATATCTGACTAGTATGGTATAGTAAGGTCGATTTTTCTCTTATTATGGAGGAGGCTCGAGCCCAACAGTGGGACGTATATGAGCTGAAATGATGATGTTGATGATGAATAAAAAGCTATTTTACTAGATACTGTAAAATCATTATCATTATTCTGCTCTTATCTCAATTACTTGGGATTTTGTAATATATCGTAAATATTAAATCGTAAATATTACAAAACCCGACCGACCGCGTCACGTCATCTCTTTGGGAATATAATCGTTGAACAGACAACATCAAATAGAGACGGCTCAGGTAGATGGCCGGCTCTTAGTTGTTTTTTTACGACACCATCGAACATGATGGTAGTATTCGTAGAACCACACAGCACGCTATAAAATAATATAAAAAGTGCTATCAATTAAAAAGGAATTCTAAGCTATCGTTAAAAGCTTAGTCAGCGTCACTTCCGAATTCCGTTATTTATTCGTTATATAATTAAACGAAATGATCAAAATAACAAAAAAATCTGTATAAAGATTTGTACGTAAATAGTATTGTACTAATTGTTCCGTGTGGTAACAGAGTAAGAATACAATTCACCACCTCCTCTATTGCCCTACATATAACAGCTATGCAAGAGAAGGAAACTCAAAATGAAACTATACTAACACGTCTGACCAGCGTGGTATAAGGTCAATTACCATCCTATTATGGAGGAGACTCGAGCCCAACAAGGTATATGAGCGGAAAGGATGATATTAATTTTAAATTAAAGGAATATATCTTGCAATAATAACTGAAGAGTTTAGAACTATTATTGAGAAAAAGTAGTGAGTCTGCTAGGGCTAACGTCATCTAAAAATGCCGAAATAATAAAATTCGGAGTGCTATTTGATTGTTTTAGCTACCATACTGATTAATCCTAGTCTTTCAACTTTCGTAAAGCCTAGATTTTAAAGATATCCAAAAATATCTGAATGCAATTGGTACTTAACAATATAATGTAAAAGAAAAAATATATATTGATGTCTATAGCTAGTTCTAGAGTTGTCTATCTTACAAAACCGTTGCAATTCATTAAAATACGAACTTTTAAAATGTGTCAGCGGTGCATTGCAATCATTATAGCAAACATCCAACGGTAAATTGTCGTGACAGCATTGAATGGAGCTTAACGGTATATTAAATACTGCCATCTAGTATTGCGTAGCGGTACCAGCGGTTTCTCATTAAGAATGATAGATGACGTTGTTTTTATTGCGCGGTTCTGTTGATAAAATATGTTTTTATGGTTTTAACAGTAAATCTTCGCTGTGAAAGAACATTCTTCACTTTGTATATGTTTTTCTAAGATGATTCAATTACTAAATGATAATTGATGATGGGCTTCACCTCGGTTCGATGTGTATTATTTATAAAATAACAGTACTAAATATTTTCTAACTATATCGACATATTTGCTTGGTTTTCATTACGTATTACAGTTTTTAACTCATTCACCTAAGATAAGTTATATTTTTCATGCAAGTCAGATTTTAGGATTGATGATAGTCAGATTTTAGGACACATTTTCATTTCATTCAATTTTATTCACTGTAAACCTGTCTTAAGGATAGAATTTTATCAAGCTCCAATAAAAATACAACCTACAAAATTACTAGCGCTCAATTATAGAGAGAAATTCTTAAGAAAGTAATGGGAAATGCTAGATAGCCAATTTATTACAAAATTAAGCATAAAATTACTATCTACTCTCCCGGAAGAAACCAGTTCCGTATAACAGAATGAGATAAGACACGCTGTAATTACAGATATCCCGGATACAGCTCACCTCTATCGTCGTATGGATACAACAACGCTGGACCAGCCCTTCCATCTAATATGGGTGGACTACAACCAGCTCCACCTCCACAGCAACCATACGATGGTTCTGCTGACTACGTGGACTCCACCACCACATACGAGCCTAAACCGACTGGAGGATATTTGGATCCAGATTTTATTAGTCATGGTAAGTTACTTAAAAATTATCAACCTATATTTAGATGACATAATTTTAAGTACAGTAGAAACTCGATTATCCGGACCGCAGTTATACAGATTCGCGATTAGCCGGACTACCAACCGCGGCCTATATATTGTACCTACAAATCGAATTTATCCAAGCATGTATGCGTCTGAAATGGCATGTCCCGCTGAATCGCTGCGACACGCGTTTCGTTATTGTTTTAGTTAGTAATTGTTACTCCGCTTTGACGTGCGTGCCGCGCAGGATATGTATTCGTCGCATAAAATTATAATACATATATATATTTTTGTTCTCACAAATGTTGTCTCTCACAAAGTACAATGTGTTGCTACATTAGACTATTAGATATATAAAAAATAACAATATAACAAATTAATTGTTTCTTTATGAGAGCTAGATTCTGTACTAGGCTCGAGGCCTGTATTACAAATCTTCAGCCCCCTCTTAGAACCTTAAATGGAATTTTTTCATACTTGATATTGTAACAAAATGATAATTTCAAAAAATTATGTACATATGCACAAAACCAAAGAAAGATTTGCCTACATTCGATTATCGGGATTTTCGATTATCCGAATGCCTAACGACAACAATTAGTCCGGTTAATCGAGTTTCTACTGTATAACAATTTTAGAAGTAAGAAATGTATACTAACACCACTAAATCTAACATCTGTAGACGATCAGCATCAAAAAGGAACCATTATAAGACCATCTGGTTCAACATCAACGACCACAATTACGACACCGACCACATCCATGCGACCGAGTACTATCAACGAAATACCAAGACAACGGATACAAGAATTCGACCGGTACGACCAGGATAGGATCCAATCACCCGCATCCATATCCAGCGGTGTTATAAGCATCAAACAGGAGATTAAACCGGAAACTTCAATGGGTGTTGATAACTTAGTTGCAAGTTATGTGGACTCGACAACGTTTTTGCATAGCCCGTCAAATATTCAACACAGTCCAATGGATATCCAGAATTCTGTATTGGTTAGCGGACAAAGTTCTGTTTCGCTGACTAGCGATGATTTAAGTCCGGATGATTTGACGTCAAGTAGTGGACATGGAAGACTGATGGACCCTTTGAATATGAATATGTCAGGGATGGGAATGGTGAATCCGAATGCAGTTTCGAATAGAAGACACCAGGGTTCAAGCCATAGTTCGAGCGATGACCTGCCTTGTAAGTTATTGCCGATGATGTTTAGTTCTGTGCTGCTAGAAGATTATTATTTGCAGTTATTTTAATTTTTATATTTTTTGTTATTGAAATGTATCTTAGTCGTATTTCGAAAATGTTTTAAGTTTATTTCACTATGTTACGTATATTTTGGTTAAATTAGTTATACCTTTTATTTTATTTGTATGTAGTCTTGATTTGAAATCAATAGTAGTTGTCAGAATGGAATTAACCTGGCTATATAGTCCTACATATTTAATCGCTATTTTGCCATCTTATATTTTTAAACTCTTCAAATTACACATATTCAAACAAAATTTACCGTGTTGTAACTGAGTTACTATACTATTTACCACCTGCTTTCTTGCCCCCGGTTTCCCCTTTTAGTACGAAAAAATATATAAATTTGAAATGAATGCGAGTTTAGTAATTTAACAGCGTTTCCATTTTTTGTTTTTATTCAAAAGTTTTGGGCACTTCACAGTAACTAGCAGCTATAGTGAAATCTATGCAAATTCAGGTTTAAGCTATTAATATTATATTTTCCGTTATGAAATTTAAAAAAATCTGTACAAATTCTATGAATATAGTAGACGATGACGAGATAGTAAATTACCTAAATAATAAGCAAAACTATAAAATATATTCAACAATATAAATAAAAAAGAAAAACGTAAATTACGATGGAGATTTTATTAGATTTTATTTGAAGATTCGATAAATATATTATCGCAGCGATCTAAACGTCAAATATTTACAAAACATACCACGAATACAATAAAAATATTTCACTAAGTTGTAAAATGTGGCATCTTTGATTTCTTAAACAGTAAGCCGCTTTTTGTCCAGGAAACATTGTAATTTTGTACATTACATTTGGTTTTAAATCCCTGTAAAACGATAAATTTCTTAATATATAAAAATTATTCATTACTCTAATGTCATAGCAGGCTAGATGGGGCATAACATGTTTTTACATTACATAGATTCCTATCAGCCCTCATATCAGCACTTGCTGCTTTTATATCCATATCCTCATTCATACAATCCATCCATCTCTTTTTTAGCCTGCTAAGTTGGTTATATCCATTCACAATTATATCGATAACCCTTCACATACCTTTCATCAATCCCCATCACTAGGGACACGAAAAAAGCATCGATACTTTTGAGTATCGAGTACTTTTCTTTCGATACAGATACTTCTGTACTCTATACTTTGGATTCGATACTTTTACTCGATGAGTACTTTATGGCAGGTATCGTGTCGAATAAATTGTAGAAATTATTCATGTTAAACTTGACCTTACGACCCATGTTTATGGTAACGCCATCTAGTTCAAACGTAATGAACCTTCTAGATACTCGATACTTTGAAGTTACTAACGTTACTTTTGTTTCGATACTTTTATGAGTACGATATTTTTCTACGATTCTACTCATGAGTACAGTATTGATACTTTCTGTTCGATATCGTGTCCCTACTTATCACATGTCCATATTAAAAGAATCTTGCGCCCTTAATCTTCACTGATGCTATTTTCAGGATTCCCTTATAATATACAATTTATTACCTCTAATATATAAAAATCAATATAAAGTATATAACTTGCTAGTTGAACTTAACGTTCCTTTTTCGATGATGTTCATAAAAGACAATCAAGAAATACGCATATAACATCTATGCAAGAGAAGAAAATCTCGAAATGAAACCCTATACCAACATGTCTGACCAGCAAGGTATAGTTGGTCAAATTCCCTCGCATTGTGGAGGAGGCCCGAGCCCAACAGTGGAATGTATGTGGGCTGCGATGGTGATGATATTAATTTTTAACTTATAAATTGATTCATCATCATCATCTCAGCCCATACAAGTTCCATTGTTGGCCTCGAGCCTCCTCCACTATAGGAGGCAAATCACACGAAAAAATAAGTATAATGGTGATATATAGATAACAACTTACCCCATCAGAAACATTAAATCGATAATAATTTGGATTACTTTGTCTGGATTTGCTATTTCTTATAACAATAACTGGAAACGGTATGAAAGCCATAGATAAACAGCAAGGCAATAGGCAAGCTGAAAAAAAAAGGTTTTATTCTTGTAGAAAAACATCTAAACAAGAATAAAATCAATTTATAATTAATTCATTTGCAAGGAATTTCATTTATTTTTTTGTAAAACCACATTCTAAGGTTGCGTCTTCATCATTATAGCTCATGTGTGTCCCACTGCTGGGCTTGAGCTTCCTCCATAATGGAGGGCTATTGATCTATTATACTCCACTGGCCATACGTATTGGTATAGAATTTTATTTCGAGCTTTTCTTTTCTGGCAGTTTAACTGCATATCATAACTTTAGTCGACACCCGCGGGCAAGAGAGGACTGGTGAATTGTATTCTTACTCCTTCACCATACTGGTAACTTTACAATTATGGACAATAATTACATCTAGACATGGAACAATTGTTTAAAAGTCGCATAAAGAATTGTACAGCATAGGCGTCGAACCTACACTCTATACGGAAGCTACACAACCTACACTAACACGAACCTACACTCTATTGGTGAATATCTATATATATAAAAGAAAGTCGTGTTAGTTACACTATTTATAATTCAAGAATGGCTGTACCGATTTACCTGAAAATTGGCGGGGAGGTATCTTAGAACCAGGAGACGGACATAGAATACTTTTTATCCCGTTCGACCGGGTTCCCGTGGGACTTGACATAAAACGTCAAAGAGAATACAAGTCACTAGGAAACGTGGTATAAAAAAAAACGTATCTATCATGTAATAACAAAACGCAAATGACAGCCTAGACACACTACAGACTATATTTTCGGAAATATAGAAAATATATAGGTATACGAAAAAAAATAAGGCAGTATGAAGTTCGCCGAGTCGGCTAGTTAATAATAGTTTTTAATTAAACCAGTCCATCGAACCTCCAGCCTCATAAACAGTTATTAAATACTATATACACGATATAGTTTTACACCTACCGTTGGCAGTCCACGAATGTAATGCACATGGAGTGTCATCGTTAGACGTTCCGTCCCATTTTTAAATTAAATTTCTCGAAAGGCCTCTGCATGTTGGATCCATATCCTCATGTAAGCCTTTCAAAGGACCGGGTATCTTGGAAGATCCCCTGAACACGGAGATATAATAATAGAAAAGCATGGCTGCTCTTTGACAATTTATAAATAAAATTAATTTACTCACGCCAACAGGACATTAAACAGGTACCTATTAAAAGCGCTGTCAGAGGATCCATTATTATTATATTTTATAGTTCATCATTATTATAACGTTTTAAATTTAATTATAGAAATATTTAGTAAATAATTTCTTTTAGAAAATTTGACAAGTGCTCTTGACAGAATTGCAATGACAGATGTAAAACCGTATTTGAAAATTGTGTAAAATGCTACAATTTGTTTATATATTTTTATAAAATTTATATTTATTAAGTCATTTTATGCTTGTATGTTTTATTTTTAAATATTTTGTTCGTGTAAATTATTTTTTAATTCGTAGAATTGTTATACTGCCATCTAGAGAGAAGTAGCTTAACTAATGTATTTCTTTGCAGCCGAGGGAGATATCAGCAAGGTACTTGTCAAGAGTTTGGCGGAAGCACACGCAAACACCAATCCTAAATTGGAGTATATCCACGAGATGTTCAGAAAGCCACAGGATGTCACCAAGTGAGTTATACATATTTACCATCCTATATATTTCAATCATTCTAAAGTTTGCTTGGTTTTTATAATAGCGCCATCTAGTTAAAATTGTAGTACTACGTTCTTGCATTGCTGTATTTTGTTTAATAAAAAAATCTTCAACTTCAATATAGATAATATTATGGTATTATTTAAAGGCTTAGGAGTTTATTGCAGTAACTTTAGTAACTATCCTTTTGTTTCATTCTCAGATCAGCAATGAAAAATCGAACCGAACATTTGACTATCTACCAAAATTATACAACATTTTCATTATAAACAAAATAAAAAACATCAATTCATTAGAATAATTATGTATTCATTTTGTACATAGTTACAACTTCAAAACTTTATTTTACTTATTAAACTTTTTTTTAACTTTATCTTATAAACTCATGTAATGTATATTAATAATTATTAATCCTCATTTAACACGTTATCTGCCATGTCGGGCTATGTTCGACAAATAAATGTAGGTATCATTTGGTCTTGTCGGACTATATGACGGACAAAACATTACCTAATTTAATGTGTCCGTCGAGCCTATCGGGCGTACTTTCAACGTACTTTCAACGATTTCATCTAAACAGTGGGACCTGCGCCTCCAAGATAAGGATGCAAATATCGAAACCAAAAATATGTTGATGTTTGATAACAAACATCAAAAAACATCGCCCTGAAAACGTCGATGATTTCTGGAAACCTGTGCGTTATTTTTTTTGGCTAAATCAAACATATTTTTTACATGAAACATTTGCGTGATGTGAGGACCTTTTTTTTTGCAGGCTCTGCTAAGAGTACCATACATTTTAAATCATGCAGGCAAAACATCGATGTCAAAACATCGTAGAAAATAACATCGATACATCTAGCGTTGCCAGGCGTCCGGGTAAAGCCAGACATAGGTAGGCTTTTTAATTGCGCGTCCGGCCAAAATAATCGGTGTCCGGCTTGGCCGGCTTTTATTAGGCTTTTTACATTTCGCAAACGAGCTAGCACCGAGCGTGGTCGAGCGCAGGCGAGTCGACTGTTGTCATAATAATCTAAAAAGTTTAATTTTACATACATTTTTTTTGTCGTACCTAATAATACTAAAACAAAAAATCCTCAATAATGTAGGGTGTCCGGCCTTTCTACCCAAATGTCCGGCCAAACTGGCTGGTCTGTCCGGCTATTAGGTTTGACGACCTGGCAACACTATACATCGTTATTTTACAATAATGAACATCGATGGCAAACATCGATATTTTTTTATTGAAACATGATGTATCGTTTGCATTCCTACTCCAAGAGGATAAAAGTCATAAGTGTAATGAAATTCTGCAGTGAAATTATTACATTCAGGCTATGATGGGCCATATGTCCGACATAAAGTATATATGTGAAATTTAGTAAATATAAGCTATGTAAAAATGTGGAGAGGGCTTTTATTATACAATATATTGAATAAATAGCCAATTTTGCTTCATGTCGCCCGCATTAAGTACGAGGGAAGTGGAATCGATCTCTTCCAACTCCTCCTGTTTAACTTTTTCTAATTAAAGTTGCAATTAAGACAATTATAATCGTTTCCCGTGACTGCCTGAGGGTCAAATCTCGATGTGATCTATGGAGACCATTGTGGATCCTGGCTTACAGGAGTTACAATGGTGGGAATGTATGCTGGGATTAGTGCCCAAATAAAATACTCTATATTGAGTAAAAAGCAAAATATTATTTTATGATTTCTCAAAATAGTCTATGGCAGTTAACGTCTAATTATTGTTATAATTAAAAGAAACTAAATTAACCGCTTTTCGATTATTTCCAGACTTCTGTACTACAGTTCAATGACTTACGAGGAAATGTGGCTGGATTGCGCTGACAAATTGACAGGAATGATTCAAAATATCATCGAGTTCGCCAAACTCATACCAGGATTCATGAAACTGACACAGGATGACCAGATCCTTCTATTAAAGTCTGGTAAGTTCATTCTATATGTTTCCATCTTCTTTCTTGTTTCTAGGTGTCGTAAAAGACGACTAAGGAAGATAATATCTAGATAATATCTGTGCTCTTGCATAGGAGGAAAACTCGACACAAAACTCTATCCCAACACGTCTGACCAGCGCGGTATAGCAGGTAAATTTTTTCTATTGTGGAGGAAGTCAGAGCCCAACAGTGGGACTTATGTGGGCTGAAATTAATTTCTTTCCACATGCTGACGGAGTCAGAATACAATTCAAGAATGTTTATTGAAAAAAAACATCATTTTCTTGACAAAAAAACGTAATATTTTATTAATACTTTATGCCATATTGGATCATTTCGTAATCTTTTATACATATATACTTGTACAAAATAATTTCGATGTTTCACATCTGTCAGGCGTCCTGAGCGACGGCTCCATTTTTTTTAATGTTTTTTTTTAATATGTATTTTTTTCACAGGTTCTTTCGAGCTGGCGATTGTACGGCTCTCCCGACTGATTGATGTGAACCGTGACCAAGTGTTATATGGCGACGTGGTTCTGCCTATCAGAGAATGTGTGCATGCGCGGTAAGTTCATATTCTATTATGAAGTCTTCGCAAACCGGAAAAAAGGACGAGGTTCTCAATTCATCTATATTTACACGTCTCTATAGACAGGCCTATATCCAAGAGTGGACCTCTGACAAGCTGATGCTGATAACCTTTCTAATTTTTTTTTATTGCCAACGGTGACAAACGAGCAAGCAGCACACCTGATGGTAAGTTATACTGCTGCACATGGATCTTTGCAATACCAGGGGCACAGCCAGGCCGTTGCCTACCATAAAGAACATACTCTTCTTAAACCTCGTTTAAATAAGGACATGTCATAGCGCTCGGGAAACACAGCAGCAGGTAGTTCATTCCAGAGCTTGCACGTACGTGGGAGAAATGATCGCTGGAAACGTACAGTTGAAGACCATAACGTTTCCAGGTGAAATGGATGAACTCTGCTAAGGTGTCGAGTGGTACGTTGGTAGAATGGTGACGGTGGTACCAAGTCAAACAGTTTTTCGGAGACATCAGAGACTGAGACTGACATACATACACTGACTGACTGACATCTGCGACTTTGTCTTCAACATCATCATGTCAGCTACATGTGTAGGACATGTATTGGGCGTTTTTTTTTTTTTTTTTTTGGGGTTGGGCCGCGGTCGGCGTGCTCGCAACACCCGCAACCCACCCGAACACCACGTCGCCTTCGTCGTTGGGCCGACCACTCCTACTATTGGGCTTGGACGTCTTTGACTATAGAACCGAAATTAATTTACTATACCATGCCGGTCAGACAGACTGATAAACTCATACTCATTTATTACGTAAAGACAATTTACATGTCAATTTTATGGATAAATTATATTTCATTACTAGCAACCCGCCCTCGCTTCGGTTTCAGTCTTTCCTGCGTAGTTCCCGTGGGAATACCGGGATTAAATATAGCCTAGTTTACTCCCTGATATTATAGCTTTTCATTGGTGAAAGAATTTTTGAAATCGGTCCAGCTGTTTTGAAGATTACCCGGAACAAATAGACAGACAGACAGACAAAAAATTTTTAATTTGTATTTTAGGCATAGGTGTCGTGCAAATAACCGTGTGAGCATGAAAAAAGCTTATTATTTTGACATTACAAACAGACACTCCAATTTTATTTATTGGTATAGATTCATTTTCATAAATTCGTCATAACTGTAAAAAGTTTGCTCGACCAGCGAACGTTTAAGACGCGTTTTAAATCCACGAAGAGTAGAAATCATAGAAAGTGTGCTCGGCAGCTTGATGTCTACTGCCGGCCCCATGACACGAGTTGTTTTGGAGGTCTTTGTTAGCGTTCGTTTTATACTAATTAAGTTATTCGCGCTTCTTGTGTCGTACGAATGAATGTCCTTGTATCTATTGTACTCCCAGGCTTTAGTTTCGAGGTTTGCCTCTCTGGCATAGATGTTATATACTTATATATGCTTTAGTCATCCTTTACGACACCCACGGGTAAGAAAGAGGGTGAATTGTATTCTTGTTCCATCATCACCTTTTTTTGTGGGTATGGTAAGCGCCCACGTCGTCCATTCCCTCTCCTTCGTCCATGGCCAGTCCGGCGGGATTTGCCCTTTTTTCGGGCTCCTTTCGGGTACTCTCCCTCCCGAACGCTCCTCCCGGGACGTCCGTCGCCCTCACACGGTCAGCCTCTTTGCGTTAGGGATGGCGATCTGAGATCGATTAATCGAAAAATCGATTTTTCAGGCCCAAAAGATCGATTTTATAAATCGATACGAAGTACTCAATCGATTCGAAAAAAAAAATCATCACATATTTACTCTCCAGATTTTCAAAAAAAAAGGTCATCACAAGCATGTCCAAAAGAAAAGATTGGATCGATTAATAGGGAATCGATCCTTTAGACCTCAATTTTATTGTGAATCGATTCAAGAATCGATCTTTTTCAGAAAGATCGCCCATCCCTACTTTGCGGTAGACGGACTATTTCCCGGTCCAGTCACCCGCGGTCTCGGCTAGAGCGGCATCAAGAAAAATTCTTCTTCTATATTTATGTTATGTATTTTTTACAGTATTTTATTATTATTGCAGTGATCCACGCGACATGGCGCTAGTGGTCGGTATATTCGACGCTGCGAAGACTATTGCACGCCTCAAACTCACTGAAACCGAATTAGCACTTTATCAGAGTCTAGTTCTACTGTGGCCAGGTGTGTACCTTTTTTTTAATATCATCTAGGCTCATATAAGTAGGGACACGATATCGAAACGAAAGTATCGATACTGTACTCATGAGTAGTATCGAAGACAAAGTATCGTACTCAATAAAGTATCGATATCTCAAAGTATCGGGTACTGAGTACTTTTCCTAGAATCCAGGTCGTCCTTTTTTTTTTAGGAATTTGTGCTGATTTAATGAGCTTTTTTTAGGTGTTTCTTTTGTGTGTTCGGATTAAAATGTGTCGAGCCACTTTTTAGAAGGTTCGTTATGCTTTACCTAGATGGCGTTACCACAATGGCATGAGCCGTAAGGTCAAATTTAACATGGATACTTTGTACAATTTGTTCGATACGATACCTGCCTAAAAGTACTCATTGAGTATCGAATAGAAAGTATCAAGTACAAAAGTATCGGTATCGAAAGACAAGTACTCGATAACTAAAAGTATCGATACTTTTTTCGTGTCCCTACATATAAGTCATATGCTGGGTTCAAAACTCTTCTACATTGGGAGGGGAATTGACTTTACTATACCATGCTGGTCAGATAGGTTGGTATAGCGTTTTGATCTTCCCTTTTCTTGTATAGATGTTATATGCGTATTATATCCCTTGGTCGTCTTTTACGACATCCACGGGTAAGAAAGTGGGGCCGGAGGATTGGTGGAGGGTTGAATTGTATACTTTCAATGTAACTTCACGGAAAATTAGGATAGAAAAGATTAGGAGTGTTAGATTTTCTTGGTATGGGAGATATGTTATCCGATTATAAATAAAAATTGGGTCAACGTAAAAATCATAGGACTCCAAAAAGAGATGGATGAATGAATGAGAATGTGGCGATGAAAGTAGTGAGTAAAAAAGTAAAGGTAAGAAGCTTGACAGAAGGCTATGGAAGGTAAGGACATGTCGTGTCCCCACTTAGAGTGGGATTAGGGCAGACAATTTATGAAAAATCAACACCATCATCAGCTCCTATACGTCCCACTGTTGGGCTCGAGCCTTCTCCATATTAGGAGGGAAATTGGCCTACTATACCAGGCTAGTCAGGCGGGTTGGTATAGGGTTTTATTTCGAGTTTTGCTTCTTTTACATTGTTGTTATATGCACAAGATATCTATTAGTCGTCTTTTACGACACCTACGGGCAAAAGAGGGGGTGGTGAATAGTATTCTTACTCCGTCACCACACGGAAATATGAAAAAACACCCAAAAAAAAAATAATACATGCCGTAATCTTAGGAGTCGTAAAAACTGGCTAATGGTCTTCTCACCAGGATAGTGGAGTAGCAGTTCTTTCCTAGGAAACGTCAATCAACAACCCACCTGATGTAGCCGTCATGGCACGAACCCATAATTTATGAGGGAGACTTAAGGTAGGGACACGAAAAAAGTATCGATACTTTTAGGTATCGAGTACTTTTCTTTCGATACCGATACTTTTTTACTTGATACTTTGGATTCGATACTTTTACTCAATAAGTACTTTATGGCAGGTATCGTATCGAATAAATTATAGAAATTATTCATGTTAAACTTAACCGTACGACTCATGTTTATAGAAACGCCACCCAGTTCAAACGTAATGAACCTTCTAAAACGTGGCTGGAAATATTCACAGACGGTCAAATTTCTAAAAAAAAACAAAAAGCTCACCATGACATAGATTCTGGGAAAAGTACCCAGTACTTGATACTTTGAAGTATCGATGCTTTTGTTTCGATACTTTATTGAGTACGACACTTTTTCTTCGATACTACTCGTGAGGACAGTATCGATACTTTCTGTTCCATATCGTCTCCTTAGACTTAAGTCTAGCTGTAGATGGCAAGAAGCTAATTGATCATACTTTTTCAGAGCGACACGGCGTTCGTGGTAATCCGGAGATACAATGTTTATTCAACATGTCCATGGCAGCCATGCGTCATGAGATCGAAGCTAATCATGCACCGTTGAAGGGTGATGTCACGGTACTCGACACGCTGGTCACGAAGATGCCTGCCTTCAGGTTAGTAATATAACATGAATTATCGTATGAAATAAGAATAATAACTCATAAAAGCCCGATTCGCACATAAAATTTGAGGCATTAAAATTGGAGCCAGAAATGACTCCCTATGCTGGATAGTGACGTAGCCGGATAGTGACAAGGTCGCTGCATACAAGTCAACTCTATTGTATAGTGGCGTGCGTGTGTACGTGTGTAATCGCTTGTACGCATGTAGTATTTTTGGCTTCACGTTTTTGATCGCTTAAGTACCGACACTATCCTTCTATACGTTATTATTCTAAGCGTATGGCTTGTTTTTGTTATAATCTCACTAAGCTAATGATGTAGTGGTGTGAGTATTGAATTTCTCGTGGGTTCGATTCCCAGGTGGTACAATTATTGTATACGTGAATTTCTTTCTCTGTTTTAAATTCTCTCAAAATAATATTGACTTTGTCCCCAACTTCCTTTTTTTGGTACGCCCTAGTTTTTTTTTGTTAGAGAATGCCTTACTGCAATAAGTCTATCCTTGTACATAATTTGTTTCTAAACTTGATATAATTAAAATAAAGGCTTTGCTGAAGTTCGTTTTGGTTTCTTAAAGTTCCACCACATAGAACCCGTCTTCTTGTTCTAAACATATTATCATATTATAAGTAAGGTATTATATAATAATATGATTCTGAAACTAATTTTTGATTGAAAATTTTGATTATTTATAATATAATAAAACTAATTTAGGAATATTTTCTCATAACTAGTCATAAACAAAAATTTAAATGTAAAGCTGAATAAATGAAAATGTATATGTAAATTTGAATAAATGAAAATTTATATGTAAATATGAGTAAATGAAAATTTACAAGTAAATCCGAAACACTTTACAACTGTAAACAAACAACACAAATAATCTAATATGTTTTTATATGTTTTCAGAGAGTTGTCTGCGATGCACCAGGAGGCTTTAGGCCGCTTCAAGGCCGCACATCCTCATCATTCGTTCCCAGCGTTATACAAGGAGCTGTTTTCTTTGGACAGTATCTTAGATTACACCCACGGTTAAGGACCAGAAGATACACTCCTGGCATACCCCCAATTTATTTTAGATCTCATTTTTGCCGCTAAAAGCTGGAGAAATGGCATTTTGAGAACTTCTTTAAAGACTCTTTAGCTCAGACAGCTATTATTTTTTATTCCCCCAACAATTAATAGTTAAAAGTAAACGCATTTAAATATTTGTTATTAATATATTTATAATTGTATGTATGTACTCAGAGACTGTTAAAAATATTTACTTTATAGTACGTACATACAACATTTAAAATTAAATGATTTATTTAAATTTCGATTCTAGTTACATTTAAATGCGTTTAATTTTACATTTATTCACAAAAAATATATGAAAATATTTTTTTTTTGCGTTTGTTATGAAAATTATCTTCTTTTTTTCATAACAAGAGTATATAATGTAGTTTAACAATACATATAGAGACGTTTTGTGGTATATGTAATACATGATTATACATATGTAAATGTTTGATTATGTATTGTATATAAATAATATCGTAATATAATTATCTTAAAGTGTATCTAACTCTGAATGAAGAAATAATAATAATTATTATTATATAAAAATATAATAATAGGCATAGAGTTTTTATTAAGAAATAATTAATAAAAAAAGTTATAACGGCGTAGCAATTTCAAAATCACACATGTTTCAGTTAACGAAACTATTGAATAAGACCTCTCCCATTTTTAATTATTAATTTAAACAGTTTTTTTAAAGATTGTAACTTGTTATTTATTTCAAATGATTATTATTATTATTGATGTTTTTTTCTCTTCTGTAGATTTTCGATTTAAGTTGTAATATAAGATTTACATGATACTGCCCATTTTTTTTTAAATATTTTTCGTTGTTTTTTTTTATTAATGAAGTACATATATTTCGAAGCGATGGATAATATGCAAATCATAAAGAATTAATATTATAGTAAGTACTGCAGTCGCAAGCTGAACAAACTTCAATGGATCGAGTGTATTTTTAAATGCGGACAAAATCATTTTTTTATAATTGTTTAGCAGGCAATTTTTTTAATTTTATAATTGTTTTCTATTTTTTTTTCACACGTAGAATAAATTAATTTGATCTCATTTTTTTTCGTAACTTTGCTTGGGTGCCATTTTTGGGATTACGTCACATTTTTGCATAATAAAGCAAGAAAAAAACAAAACACAAAAAATTTCTGAATCATACACCACATTTTTTGCATAATATAAAACTGTTGTATTTTCTCCATCGATACGTAAAATTTTTTTTACAGATTTTTTTATGAAACTTAGCTTATTGCGACTTTATATGTATATTTTTTTTTTTAACTTAAATTGCCTGCTACTAATAACTAAGAAATATTAAAGTAATCATCAATTTTTCTAACTTTACGCTAAGTTTGTCGAATAGCCTTTATTATAGACTGGATTATATTAATATTATAAAAATATAAATCTTAAATTGTATTTTGTAAATAGTTATTAATCATATGTATTTTATATTAAATATCATAAGGTTCAATGGGTTATCTTTAATTTTACATTCTATTAAACAAAATATAAATGAAAATGAACAATTTTTTCAAAATGGCCTCCGAGTTATCTTGATAGATCATGTGAAAAATATTGTTTTTTTTTCTTTTTCTATATATTATATATTTTTTGTTAAATAAAGCAATCTGTTATTGTCAAATTTTTGTTTTATTTTATTTTATTATTTCCTTTTTTTTGTGATACACTAGCAATAATCATATAGTGAGAAATAGTTTAAAATAAAAACTTACGGGTGGTTCATAATTTTATTTGTAAATCATATCAATTTTATTAATACTCAAGATATTTAATTAGAATTAATTGATTTTTATATATCCAATTACTGTTAGTACATGCAATACAATTTCCCAAAATATGTATTCGATTAATTTGTTGACAAAAAAATAATAATGAAATTGTAAAAAAAAAACTAGGCGCACATCTTTAGATTATTTAGAACTACGTTTAGCTTGCCATGGTCAATGTCCAAATTGTTAAAAAAAAATAGATTATTTTAAAACGTATTGTATATTTCTTTAATTTTATCAAATAAATATTCGAATTTATTACGTATTAATTTAAGTTATATATATATAAAAACAGAGGAGCAGCAGTCCTTTTTAAATAATCATTTATCTACACGATCATTTCATCGGCATTGCTATTTTTATACTTTTGGAAAAGCAATAAAATGCCTATGCGTATCAAAATAGGTTTTCCTAAGATTCCATAAGTGTAAAAAAAACAATGACAAATTTATGTAAAGACATATTTATTAATACAAATAATTGACATTTTTGATGTTAAAAATCTCACTCATTTTATAATATTCAAATTAAGTAAAAAGTTCTTGGCATACGATGTTTCTTTAATTTATTGAAGTGAAAACTGAGTGAACAAAAACATGGGTCTCGCGTCACCGAACGATTTGCACGGTCACGTGACATATTAACGTTAATCAATGCTGATAGATATCAAAACCAAATAAATGTAAATATTGTAAATAAAACTACTTTTACGGATTATATCGCGTTTGTATTTGATTTATGATTGCCCGACGTTTCGAACACTTTGCAGCATTCATGGTTACGGGCGGACTAAGGTGTCTCACGTCCAACAAATCTCACGTCCATAAATGTCTGTAATAACGATTACTTGTTGGACGTGAGACACCTTAGTCCGTCCGTAACCATGAATGCTGCAAAGTGTTCGAAACGTCGGGCAATCATAAATCAAATACAAACGCGATATAATCCGTAAAAGTAGTTTTATTTACAATGTGTAGTGCTCGCGTAAACATCAGATATCAAAATGTAAATATATTTGACAAATTATAATAAACAATTAATTTGAATAACTAAAAAGTAAAATCTATTTGGTCATAATTTTAAGTTTTCACTTCAATCGGCGACTGCTTGGTTTTTTTTATAAAATACTTTGGTTGTAATTATATGTTATTTTGACTGCACGGATGACATATGGCGTGGTACTGTGCCCGTACTCTGGGTTAATTCGTAGGCAGGACAATATTTGGGCGACCCACAGATTATTGAGCCTGGGTGTGATTTGAGTCCGTTAAAGTATAATGTTTGTAAAGTAGGTAGTAAAAAAAGAAATTGGTTTTGTTAGTACTAAATTATTTATGTTTTTTTTTAATACAACCATAAACACAGTCTACTTTTAGTCTCATCATGTTTTTGTAATTACTAAATTAAATATTACAGATCGTGTAGGTTAATGAAACTATACGAACTGAATATATCATATTTTAAATTATATATTTTATCTACTTGTACCTAAAGTATTAATTACTTACGAAAATGCATTTAATATGCATTTGTTATTATATTCTTGAGTACCTTATAAATATAAGTAATAATATAAATATAAGATAAGTTGTCAAAATTGACAAGTTGACAAGTTTCCCGTTAAATGCTTTGAAATTTATAAATATATTTATTACAATTGGACATTTACCATTAATAAATTACAAAGTAAAATTAGTAAGAAGAAAAAAAAAAAACGAAAATAACGGTGAAAATGTTTTAGAGCACTAAGACTGAAAAATTGGCTGAAATACCTATTTCCTTCGCTTAAATTATAAAAAAACACAATTTAAGAAAAATGGTTGACATTAACTTTGTATAATCTATATTTCGTTGTGAATCTGACATTTCGAAAAGAAATTCAAATTTTAACTGCCTGCGACCGGCCATGCTACACGAATTTATGAATATAAAAAAAAAAACGATATAAAAATACTTAAGTATATTACACACTCGCTGGTTTATTATGAATTTTTTTTTTGTAAATTGGTCATATTCTTAGCATGTTAACTCATTAATCTCCATTTTTATATGGATATGGATTGATAATCCTCAGGCCTGCATTTGAATGTGTGTGGCCATTTTCTATAAAGTAGGATTTTTAAATAATTACCTTATTTGGATGACTTCATTGGTTCTATTTGGGGCCAGCAGCTATATAGTCGTACGAAACTAAAACTGATTATGCAGTAATCGTTGTGGTTTCAATCTTCAAATCATAAATTGAGGTGTACCTTTACCGTATTCCACAAGAAAATAAATGCTTCAGTTGTATTATTCTATACCATTTTTCAAAGATCTTTTTTCGTGGTTTTCTAATTATGAATTTTGCCCTACAGATGCAATATCTGATCTGAATTCAAGTTCGAAGCCTGTTCGATTGTGATTAGATCTGATTAGAACCTCTAGGTTCAGAACTAGCTCCTAATCTAAATTGAAGTTCAATCTGTGTTTTGATTCTAATTTGTGATCTGAAATTAAATTCAAAATCTGTTCTGATTCTAAGTTGTGAACTACTGATTATACCTCAGTCCCTTATTCATAGACGAAGTATAATGCTTCCTTTTGATACAAGCATTTATGCCTTATAGTATAAAAATGCATATTTCTATTGTTATTTATAAAAGCCATACAGTTACCGCATGTGTGTAATTTACTTAGAATAAAGCCATGTCCACATCGTGCATAACATAGACTTGATTGGTGCAAATTTGAAGGGTGAAGTGAGAAGCATTTTGCGTCTCTCTCGCACACAAGCGTTGAGTGTCAGTGCGATAGTGATAGATATATGGGGTAATCGTTTTACTTGCTGGGTAGTTTTAGTAGGTATTTCTAAAACTTTTGTACTATGTTTTGCAAAATTTTCACTAAATCTTAATATAGATCAGAACACGTACTGGATAGTTTAAAAAAAAATGTATTTCAGTATATAATTATGATCATTGTGCGAATAGCTGTTTTCGTGTGTCAGTGTGATTTTTTACAAAAAAAAAAAATAATTTTAATTTCGTTTGGTTTTTTTTCGTTAAGATATTTTCTAAGATTTTTCTATTTTGTAAAACGGTACCTACGAATTTACGGGTATTTGAGATCATTATGGATAGTGAAACACTTAAAATAAAAAAAAAGAATAACATTTTTGTATGTCTTGTTTTTCTATAAGATGATTTATATTATCGAAAAAAATATTAATTTGTTAATGAAATGATTAAATATTTTTACACATTACCTGAGCATATGAAAAGTATCTAACAAATATAAAAGTAAATAATATATATATATATAACAGACAGAATATATTAAAATAATAATAAAAAAAAACGTATTTATGTACGGCATATCATCGAAAAATCTCAGAAAATTGTTGAATAACTTCGAATATATTCAGTTAATTTCTTCGAAAACCTGTACTGTTCGGATATTTTTCGATGATGTTTCGTATAAGCTTTGTTGATTGACTCAAATACAAAAAAAAAATGTACTGTGTACCTAAAGTAGATGGTGAACTTTATGAACCAATAGATAATAAATGTTATTGTTTTTATTATTATTCTCGAATCACTTGCAAATGCGTTCGTGTTTTATTTATTCGAATACCTGGTATAAAACTTAGTGCGTTGAACTGGTGTAAATGGTTTAATTTTAATACAAAATAAAATTTGCATTCGATATTAAATTTGGATTATTAGATCAAGATTTTCTCATGCCATCTTTAGTGTGGAAGATGTTCCATCACAAAATGGGACATTTGGTAACTGGATATTTGCAAATAATAAACTGTCTTTTGTACTCTTCTATACTTCTGAACTCTTAAACGGCTGCACCTATCGTCATCACTACTCTGCTTTCATCCTAATTATTCGAGGTCGCCTCAATATGTACATTTCCTTTCATGGCATATATTGCAAATTTATTGCCAATAGTTTTATGACCGGTCGCCTGGTTTATTTTCGCAGATTTGATCCTTCATCGATCGTTATGAAATATTTTTCAACTTCCGTGGCGCCCATCGCCACGGCGGACTAAGGTGTTTCATGTTCAACATGTCATGGTCATTACAGAGATTTTTACCAACCCGTTGCTGTAGTAGTTATTAATAATCTCTTTTTAACAATCTCCTCGTCATCAGCCTATATACGTCTTACTGTCGGACTTGGGTCTCTTCTTCTATGAGAGAGAATATTACCTACTGTATCAAGTTGGTCAGACATATTGGCATTGGATTTTATTTTGAGTTTCCCTTCTTGTATTGATGTTATCTGCATAATACATCCCTTAAGTCGTTTATACCCAGGGCAAGAGAGGTGAATCCTATTCTTATTCCGTCACCACGTGGAAAGTTATTAAAGTCGTGGAAGTAAAAATGAAATAAAAACGTGATAAAAAGCCGCGAAAATCATCATCACGGCTCACACACGGCCCACTGAAAGGTTCAAGCCTCCTCCACAATAGGAGGGCATTTGATCTTACTATACCATGCTTGTCAGACAGATTGGTCAGTGCCGAATTAAAGCAGCGCGGGGCCTGTAGCAAATTCTGTCGAAGGGCCCTTGGTTTGCTTTAGGTTCTCAAGTTCAGGGTATTAAATAAAACAAAACTGTTAAGGCACGCAAGATATGTTACGCTCCTATCTAAATTGATATTTTTTTAATTACAGTCAGACAGGCGTTGGGCGCGAGGCCCCCCAATTCACGGACCCCGTAGCATTTGCTACTCTTGCTATATGGTTAATCCGGCACTGAGATTGGTATAGGGTTTTGTTTCAAGTTATTCTTCTATTGCATAGATGTTATAAGCTTACTATGTCCCTTAGTCGTCTTTTACGACATCCACGGGAGTGGTGAATTGTATTCTTATTCCATCACCGCACGGAAGAAAATGATTAAATACGTAACTATTTGTAATGGATGGACAGTTGGGTTTCTTAGTACGGTGATGAAGTGATTGGGTCGACGGCACGGGGTGCTCTCCTTTCAACTGGTGCAGGTCCTGATGGCGCGTGGTTGCTTCGGCAAGTAAGTGCACATAAAGTGAGAGGTCACAGTCCTACCACTTCTGCAATTGCGGCTAAGCCATAGGTTGCGTGGCTTGGGCAGAACAGCACGGTAATCTGGCAGTGCAGGCGCGCAAGTATCTATATCTGATACCGCTCTAGCTGAGGTTGTGGTTGAACGGACCGGGGATTAGACCAGCACCTACAGAGAGGACAATCTGTAGAGGGCGACGCCCCAGCAGCACTGTTGTTTTTGCCGGGTCGTTGACGGAGACGGTACCTGAAAGAGGAAACATCCAGGCTGGGCACGGATATCGAGGAACCGGTACTAGTAGTCAACTCTATCACAATCGGGAAGTAACACTGTGGGTACACATTGGGGACAGATCATGATGCGTCACACACCATCCGATCCATTTCGACTTCGTCTGGGGCGACGCAAGGATGGCGCTTGGCCCCATTACCCACCGTATTCCCACTTCTTCACCATTCGGTCGACCACTGGTACCAAGTACCTTGTCGTCTGTCGTCCTCACGAGGTCAACAACTGCGCGTGATGGATTATTCCTTGGTCCAGTCACCCGAAATAAAATACATCATAAGGATAAAAAAAAATGAGTACTAAGTACGCATGTCAGTAGTGAAACTTCTTTGGTTCCATGTGTCTTGTATCAGTATTAACAAAAAAAAAATAATAAAAAAAATCTCTCAATCTTTTCACTCGCTTGCTTCCCACTCTCGCCCCATGACTGTGCTTCGTGCTATGTTCGCCCTTTCTCACTCTCTCTCAATCGGTCTTAATCGCTCTCTCCCTCTTCTTCGACAAAAACGCTGCACCACTTCGTGACGCTAAATTGCGTTTCACCCGTAAAAAATTTACCCTCATGAGGGCAAAGAAGTTTCACGTCAAAAAAAAAACCTCTCGATCTTTCTCATTCGCTTGTTCCCTACTCTCGCCCCATGGCTATGCTACGTGCTATGTTCATCCTTTCTCACTCTCTCTCAATCGGTCTCAATCGCTCTCTCCCTCTTCTTCGACCAAAATGCTGCACATTTTCGTGACGCTAAATTGTGTTTCACCCGTAAAAAATTTACTCTCATGAGGGCAAAGAAGTTTCACTTCAATAATATAAAAAAAAAAAACAAAAAATTCATTTATTATTTACTTTTCTTATTTATTATTTTCGGACTTTTCGCTAAAGAAATCAATTTGAATTGCAAAAAGTACAGACTTATGGATAATAAATAGATTACAAATAAGATTATAGGGAAGTATATAGTTCCATATAAGCTGGATGCAGCAGGATACACCCAAATTCCTCGTTGGCAATACGTGTAAAGGACCCTGAGAATGAAGAGAAGAACACCTTTTATATACGACTCCAGTCCGTCAGGACTGAGAGTTGTATCATTTATTAATCTTAGTTCATATATTCGTAGATAAAGTATTTTTTAAAGCTCCGTTATTTCCTTTTTCTGCTCCATGATTGATAGTCTAGTCCGAAAGCTTTCTTTACTCTATCTATACCAATAAATAAAATTGGAGTGTCTGTTTGTAATGTCAAAATAATAGGTTTTTTCATGCTCACACGGTTATTTGCACGACACCTATGCCTAAAATAGCAATTAAAAAATTTTTGTCTGTCTGTCTGTCTGTCTGTTTGTTCCGGGTAATCTTCAAAACGGCTGGACCGATTTCAAAAATTCTTTCACCAATGGAAAGCTATAATAACAGGGCGTAAACTAGGCTATATTTTATCCCGATATTCCCACGGGAACGGGAACTACGCGGGTAAAACGACTATAACCTATAACCTATAACCGAAGCGAAGCGAGGGTGGATTGCTAGTTGTAAATAAAACTACAGTAAAACCCGTTTAAGACGATTTCGGAGGGACCCGACCAAAAACGCGTTTTAGGCGGGAAAGCGAATTATGCGGGCAGGGGAAAAAATGTGCCATTATTAAATATTATATTCTATTATTATTTTGAATACCTACGTATTGAATTTAACATTTAAAAATTATATTAAATAAAATGTTGTTTATTATTATTAGGTTACTTAAAGTAATCACTTATTTTAGTTTGACAAAAAGATTTTGAGGTATTAGCAATTACAGGATTTTCAACGTAATTTAATTTTCGCAGTGTGTCTTCGCTATGATTCAAAGAAGTTACATAGCATCTTAAATCATTAACTGCTGATAATGCCTGGGCGTGTGACAAAATCGGAGTTTTTTTTTTTTTTTTTTTTTGTGGTTGGGTCGCGGTCGGCGCTCCTCCGCACCACTCCGTCCAGGGCGACGAGGGGCTTAAGCACGCAACTCCCGCGACCCACCCAAAAACCACGTCGCCTTCGTCGTTGGGCCGACCACTGGAGCAGCGTTAACTTGTCGTCAGTGGTCGGCCCGACGAAATACCCCTAATTGGGGTACCCTTCCATCGACCGACGTTCCCCCCTCGGGGAGGACGTCGGTCTTTCCTCACGCGGTCGGCCTCTCAGCGGGTGACGGACTAATCCCCGGTCACGCCACCCGCGGCCTCGGCTAGGGCGGCATGAGGCGCAGATAGTTGCGCCTACGCCGCCCCAGTCGCCGGCGGCGGATCTCATCGAGGCTGCGCTCCTCGCGCAGGCGATCCGCCGCCTCCTTCCGCGAGATCACTGTCTCGCAGAAGGCTGCAACCGCGTCCCAATTTCCGACGCTGTCGACCATCGCCCTAGCGATAGCCGGCAGCGTCAGGTCCGTACCGATGATTGCGACGAGTTCACAGCGCTGCACTGCCCAAGCCGCGCAGGCCTCGAGCGTATGGCGCGCCGTGTCCTCGTCGTAATCGCAGTGGTGGCAGGACGGTGTACTCTCCCTCTTAACGACCTTGTGCAGGTATTTGGCGAAGCACCCATGCCCCGTCAAAACCTGCACCAGTCGGAAGGAGAACACCGACAAAATCGGAGTTGACTCATCTTCTTCTTGGTCATTATCACTTAGGGTCGCTCGACAGTCGTCGCTTCGTCAGTCACTGGCTGCTGCCGCAAGGGGTACTATGTGTATTTGAGTGGCACGTGTTGGCGTATTAAACGGGATGACGAATCGTATTAAGCGTTAAGAAATGTATGAAAACATGTCTCAAGTTGCTGGGACTGACGCAAAATGGCGTATTGTGCTAGATATCGTATTAAGCGTGATCGTATTAAACGGGTTCTACTTTAAGGATTTTTCACGTTTTTATTTGATTTTGGATTGCCCGACGTTTCGGTTTCAGACATCTTAGTCCGCCCGGGACCAAGAACGCTGTAAAGTGTTTGAAGCGTCGTACAATCGACAATTAAATACAAACCCGATAAAATCCGTAAAATAGTTTTATTTACAATGTGTAATACTCGCGTAAACATCAGAAATCATTATTTTCTCAGTCTATTTATGCGACGGGTCTTAAAAAACTTCGAGCCAACTGCTTTTATCTGCGATTGATATCGCTTTAGATGTCATATAAAATAATAATGACTGCACAGATGGCATAGTGGTTACATAGCTACTGAGCTACAGTGCCTGTGTCGTGGGTTCGAATTCCACACAGGACCACACTTTGTGGGATCCACAAGTCGTTGTTCTGAGTCTGGATGTAATTTGTGTCCGTTAATTATATGTTTGTAAATTCCCCCACGATACAAGGATTATTTCCTTAGAGCAGGGTGTAGTCGTTAAAAAAAATGCAGATAACATCTATAAGGAAACTAGAAGAAAATGATCTAGAAGGAAAACTTCAATAGAATGAATAAGTTTTTTGTTTTCTTTCTTTTTCCCGCGTAGGATTATATTTTGTTTGATTTACAAGTTATTGTTCCAAGTTTGGGTGTAATTTGTGTTCTGTTATTTGTATATTTGTAAAATCCTCCGCTATATAAATACAAAATATCTGACATAACTAAATAGTAATATACTTACGTAATTATATAAGATATAAATATTACAGACGTTATAGTTATATTAATTTTATGCGACTTAGGTGTCCGTCGAGGTAAAAATACAGCTTCCCACAACAGCACTGGTAAGATTAAAAAATGTATCACCAAATTGTTCTTGAAAGGGAATATCTTGTCAACAAACGTAGGAAACAGAAGTTCTCTGTTCATTAGAAAAACTGGCCAGAATAACACAAATATCAGCTGTAACAAAAAAACATGGTTGTCTGTAGTCAGTGACAACGTCATAACAAAACATTGATGAAATGACTACATACTTTTATGAATAAAATTGAATCAGCGTAACCAGTATCCATTGTTATAAGCTATTAAAATTAAATCGAGTCGGCAATTACCGTAAGTCTCGATAGATGGCGCTGTTCAGTTTAGCTGAATCGCATTGTACTAAATTAATATATTTGAAATCCTTTCGCATCGATAGATGGCGCGTTTTAGTACAGCTGAATCGCATACTACTTAATAATAAAACAATGAGCGTAACGGGATACTTTTTCGTGCATGCAGCCAGCGTTCATCGATTTATTAGACATTGTCACGTCAAAACCAGTAAAGTAGTATGGATTAATGACTATTTTTAAACTTATGAAACGAACTTTTCATATTCGAATAACGTATTTACGTTTTTGACCTTGCTGGGGTATTTACCCTTGATGATGAAATGGTTACCCCTGATGATCTGCCGTGTGGTGACAGAGTAAGAATACAATTCATCATCTCTTCTCTTGCCCGTGGGTATCGTAAAAGATGACGAATGTTGTATGCATATTTAATCCATTCGTATTATTTTAAATAAAACTACGGATTTTATCACGTTTGTATTTGATTTTTGATTGCCCGACGTTTCGAACACTTTGCAGCGTTCATAGTCACGGATGGACTAAGATGTCTCACGTCCAACAAGTCATCCTTATTACAGAAAATTTATCAATATTTACCCGATACAGAAAATTAGTTATTAAATATTAACCCACATTTGGATATAAATTTAGATTAGACAAAGATATATTTGACCCACAATAATAATAGCTAAAGATAACTTTATAAATTAAAGCCTCTTGGTAACATAAAGTAAGCCGCCTTCAAAATTAATATTAATTTAGCATCATGTCACCAGAGTTTTCTTGCCCGATTTTTCTCAGTGCGGCCCGATCCGGTGGTAGTAGATTGTTAGGTTTGTGTCATTGATTGCTGCACTAGGCTGTCAAGACCGAGGGTTTGATGTCCCTTACGGCGATTTTCTTCTTTTTTGTTCACGCTGTGGAAATGCATTTACGCACTCTCCCCCACCGGTGACAGGAGGAGGAGTGTGTAGGACTCACCAGCCATTGCGTGACCGGAATACCCACTAAAACCACAGCGGCTCCTTCCGCGCTTTTACGGGGCGCCAGAGAGATCGTCTGATGACACTCGATCCCCGACACCCCAACGCATGGCCATTTGGCTACGTCCTATCGTCATTCAAGGCGGTGGAAGGAGTTGCGCATATCGGCGTCTCCTCCTCTCTGGCCGCCGCCGACGGAGCGAGTCAGTGGACGCAAGCGCCTCGCGTTCTCGCTCCGCAGCCTCCTTCCTTGTAATAACGGCCTCACAAAATGAGGCCATCGACGACAAGCACCTGTCGCTGTCGAGCATCTGTGAAACAACGGTCGACAACGACAGGTCTATTCCGAGTTCCATCGATAGGACGTGGCGCTGGGACCCCCAGGCGGGGCAAACTTCCAATGTGACGGTGATGTGGTCTTGGGCGTGGATGGTTTTTTAGTCGTCTTTAGATGTGACCAAAAAAACATCTCTAATTGTAAAAAAAAGATAACTTTAAGCACGTATACACATTACAATTGGATTTGGCCCTTTTCTATAATAGGATGACAATTGATCGAGTTAACCACGCATGGTCTGACGAGTTGGGATATACCGTTCTTGTCTTGCTTGTTATTTGGATAGCATATTCTTTTTCGTCTTTATCCTGCGTGCTAGCGACTGCGTATACTCATCATCATCATCTTGCTCTTATCCCAATTACTTGGGGTCGACGCAATATGTCATCTGTTTTGACATATTGCAAAAAGTTTCGGCTATGACTTTTCTGACCGGCCGCCTGCCTGACGTCAACCCTCCTTGGGAATGTAATCGTTGACCCAAATGGTACCAGATGGAGTTGGTCCGGGTCAATCTAGGGCTCTTAGTCGTCTTTTACGACACCCACGAGCAAAGCAAGGGTTGGTAGTATTCGAAGCCGCTACCACACAGCACTGCGTATACTATCAACATTTTTCCAAGTTTTGTCCGTTTCCAAGGAGGATTAACCTCAGGCAGTTGGTCAGTCATAAACTACCAATAAATTTTGTAAGAGCTACCATGGAAGAGAAGTACACAGCATCGACCCCAAGTAATTAGAATAAGAACAGGATTATGATGACGACACCCAGGGGCAAAAGAAAGGGTTTGTAATTGTATTCTTACTCCATCAATACAAGTAATTACACCATCACTTCACGAAAAAATAATAAAATCATCTTAATGAAGATACTTACCATAGTAGATGGCCATAGAACAGCAGCGAAAAATGTCTGCCTGATTTTCGGTATACTCTTGGGTATCATATGGTCTCTGCCAGATATTGTCAATATATCACATATGAAGGCGAGAGAGAAGTACATCAGCTGGAAGGCCTGGATGAATAGAGATTTGCACTTTTTAATTTTTATTAATCGAATTATAATTCGTGTGGTGACGGAATAAGAATAGAATTCACCACTCTCAATCGTGCTCGTGGATATTGTAAAAGGCGACTAAGGGATATCTATACCAATAAATAAAATTGGAGTGTCTGTTTGTAATGTCAAAATAATAGGCTTTTTTCATGCTCACACGGTTATTTGCACGACACCTATGCCTAAATTAGCAATTAAAAAATTTTTGTCTGTCTGTCTGTCTGTTTGTTCCGGGTAATCTTCAAAACGGCTGGACCGATTTCAAAAATTCTTTCACCAATGGAAAGCTATAATATAAGGGCGTAAACTAGACTATATTTTATCTCGGTATTCCCACGGGAACGGGAACTACGCGGGTAAAACGACTATAACCTATAACCGAAGCGAAGCGAGGGCGGATTGCTAGTAATAAATATATAAGATATAATAACATATATGCGTAGGCATGAGAAGGAAAACTTAAAACGAAACCCTATAATAACCTGTCAAACCAGCATGGTATATTAAGGTCCATTTCCCTCCTATTGTGGAGGAGGCTGGAGCCCATTAGTGGGACGTATATGAGCCGAGATGATCTCTAATCATAAAAATATAAAAAAGATCTCGACGACGACAATTATCATATCGACTTTATCATTTCTGTTTGGTAAAGGCAACGAATAGAGACTAGGATTTAGAGTTTTTATATAGATCTATTCCCCGCCAGCGACAAAAGGAAGAATATATGGGAACCGCTAGCTACCGTGGGACCGGAATAGAAGGAATAAAAATAAGAAATAATTCTTGCGGAGACGTGTTCGGCGTAGGCACGCACTGAGGCTTGGAGGCCATAAACATCTGCCAACGTCGGCTAGTAGCGTCGCCGTAGTCCAGGACCCTGTACGGTAACCATTAATAGCCCTCACCGCCATGTCCCTTTGCGGTCATCTCAGGAGGATGCGGCAGTAAGGGACTCCGACCAGATAAGGGGTACCGTACAGCGTAGAGATTGCAACCCGGTATGTTTCCCAACCCGGCCAGGCCCGGTTGTATTCGTCGCCAACCCGTATAGTAATGAAACCTTTAAAGTATTTTATAAAAATTTTCTTTATCTGAATGGAAAAAGACAATGATTCAAGGTTAATATTTATTTCAAACTGGCTTATAAACATTTATCACAATAATCAGTCACACTCAAATCTCAAAATCACACTTAATACATAATTGATGATTACTTTTACTAAAAGTAACATTAGTATTAGTAATTATTCATTTTTACAAGTTTAAACAAGCAGGTCTTTCTCTTTACTCCTTATAGTGTCTATTTGAAAACATACTCGTAGTATTACAATAAGAAACTAATAACACAGCTTAAACTACTAAACGTGTCATAACAACTTAGATTAGATAAATAGATAAACTATGGTAGCTTTGGTATAAACAAAACAAATTCTTATCTGCTAAAAGTAAGGTATTACCTATGTTTTTTCTTAAACTTTGGTTATTAAGACTAGTGAGTGTTACTATTATTAATTGAGCAAATAGCGAAATCTTATAGGTTAGGCAGTATTGTAACTGTAAAGAACCAAACTTGTATAGTCTCAACTAACAAAATGTAACGTAAAATTGGTAACATTAAATTACGTTACGTAGGCTTTATAAGTATACTAGCAACCTGCCCTCGCTTCGCTTCGGTTTCAGTTGCTTTCCCCGCGGCGTAGTTCCCGTTCCTGTGGGAATACCGGGATAAAATATAGCCTATGTTACTCCCTGATATTATACATTTCCATTGGTGAAAGAATTTTTGAAATCGGTTCGGTGGTTTAAGCGTGAAAGCGTTACAAACAAACAAACAAACATCCTTACTTTCGCATTTATAATATTAGTATGGATTATAACAAAACAAAAAGTATATTCTAACTATGCAAGTTAGAATATACTTTTTGTAAGGCAAAACAATTATATTTCAGCCTGAAAGAATGATCTTAAAAAGCTGGTCATTCTTACCGGGTCCGGTGACCGCCCCGGATCGGCCCGGTAAGAACGGGCGGGCCCGGTTTGCAATCTCGAGTACAGCGCCATAGACAGCACGATTTAGGTGTAGACGCCCTCAGTTTTATCCAACGAGACCCACAAACCCATTATTCCAATCCAGTCCATGACGAGCGCTACACTCTTATGTGTCAATCGCGAGGCCCCCTGGAAGTCAGCCATTTTCATTGTAATGAGGGTCCATTGCGCAGCGCCCCATCCCGAGGAAGGAGCCGACCCCGCAGGAGCCAATCGAATTCGATGTTCTACGGGACTGGTATGAGGACTGAGCACTGTGGAACACCGCATGTTACACGATGGCGATGAATACGCCAATCCCTCTTGGGGGTGATAGGCTGATGGCTGGAGAATCACTTTCTTGATCTGGTACTCTATCCGTAGCTGACCCTCAAGGACACCGCCGTTTGGCTCATTGACGGCATCAGACGTAGGCACGCCGTGCCTGATTAGAGACCACCTGAAGATTAGCCATCTCGAGTGACCATCAGTATACACTTGACTTATAATTACTGATTCTGAAATTAATAAACAAATTATACGTACAACATTCCACACGGTGAAGTACCGACTCTGTAATGACGTCATAGTTTTTATTTGGGGATCCTTCATCAGCTCCTCATTTTGCATTGCAATTAACATTGAGATAGAATTAATGCTGTGCATGCTTATTGCGATGGCCTGACCCATTAGACGACAATAGATAGCTGATGACATTGTAACTGAAATATGTAGCTGTAACTGAATATTAACATTTAAAAGAATGATTATTATAAAAAATAATTTCATAAAAATAAGATACAATTTAATAAAGGACAAGATAAAGTTTAATATTATAATATTATAAGATACAATTAAATAAAAAATAAGATGTTATTATATCGACACTAAAATAACGATATTAGCGTTTTGTCGTACTGACAATTTTGATCTAATATCTCCTCTTTGGTTAAGAATTCCAAATTCAAATTTATAAATTCATTTAGCTGGTACACTTGAGTTTTGGAAACTGTCATTCATTTGTTTTTTCCTTGTTATTTTTTTCTTTAGCGTCGCTTATTACTGCATAATGGAAAACATGAAATATTGGTATATTTACGAGTACGAGTTCTACCGTGGCGCCAGTGCTGCAGAAACAGCTCGAAGGATTAATGATGTGTACGGCGCTGGTGTCGCACAAGAAAACACGGTTCGTTTTTGGTTTCAATGTTTTTGTTCTGAAAATTTCAACCTTCAAAACCAACCCCGTGGACGGCGACCAAAGTGGAATATAAAGAATTAAAGACTATTGTGGAAGCGGAACCATCACAAAGCACTTCAGAGATAGCTGCAGGCTTTGAAGTAAGTAACAAAATTGTATTAACCCACTTGAAGAAACTCGGGCAAGTAAAAAAACTTGAATGAGGGGTATCTCATGAATTGAGTGAATCGAACTTGCAAACACACGTCGACTGCTGTGTTACTTTGCTCAACCGACACAATAATGAAGGGATTTTAAATCGAATCATTACTTGTGATCAAAAGTGGATACTGTACGATAATCAGAAGCGCTCGTCGCAATGGCTGAACCCTGGAGACGCAGCCAAATCCTACCCTAAACGAAAATTGACTCAGAAAAAGTTACTTGTGAGTGTTTGGTGGACTAGCGCTGATGTCGTTCACTACAGCTTGCTAAAATCTGGCCAAACGATTACTGCAAATATCAGTCAGCAGCTGCAAACCATGAAGGAAGAACTAGCTGCTAAATAACCGAGATTGGTCAATCGCGCTAGGCCACTGCTGCTTCACGGCAACGCAAGACAACACACTGCACAACAAACAACCACTAAGTTAGATGAGCTACAAATGGAATGTCTGTGACATCCACCGTACTCCCCGGATCTTGCTCCAATAGATTATTGAAATTTGGACAACTTCTTACAAGGAAAAAAATTCAACTCCGATGCTGCAGTCCAAACCGCCTTCAAAGAGTTTATTGATTCTCGCCCTCAAAGTTTTGTAGTAAAGGGATAAATGAACTACCTACGAGATGGCAAAAGTGCATAGATAACAACGGTGCATACTTTGATTAATTAAATATAGATACAATAAAAAAAATGACTTTATATTCTCTTTATACTCCCGTACAAAACGCCATTTTTATATGTAAGGATCTATAATTTGTGATTGAGTTATGGTAATGGAAATAATAAATAGAATCGCGATCGCTTTACGGGTATGTTATTCATCAGCTTAAGCCCGTTTTGATACCGATATACAGCAACGATTATCGATATATCTTCTTTATATACAAATTTCTTGTGTACGTGTCACTGAAATTCTCCTAAAAGGCTGAACCGATGTTGATGAAATTTTTTGTATGTGTTTTTATTATAATTTCTTTTTTATTTTATCAATTCTTAAATATTCCCTGGACTTTTAAAAATTAGGCAAATCGGTTCAGCTGTTGTCGAATTTTTGTGAAACTAACATACAATTTTATATAAAAAGACGACTAAAGAATTATAATATGCATAAAATATCTATGTAAGAGAAGGAAAGCTCGAAAGTAAGCCCCGTATCAACCTGTCCGATCAGCATTGTATAGTAGGTCAATCCATTGTAGGGGGCTCGAGCCCAGCAGTGGAGCATATATGAGCTGTGATGATGATGATGATGAATTATTACTATTGATACATTTTTTTACATGTGTTTTTTTACAAATGTTAATATGAGTATTTATATTTTACATATTCTTGTTCCGACAAAAAATCGACATGTTATCTATAACATACGTCATAAGGTAAATTGTAGTCTGTTCTGTAAAGAAAAAACTCTTTTAAATGAATATAAATTTGACTACAAAAACGTAATTAATTTTTGTATCTGTTAACCGTGAGAAGTCAGGCGCGACGAGTTATTTAATCTTAATTATTGTTGATGCTGCCGCGACATTGTAAATAAAACTATTTTACGAATTTTATTGCATTTGTATTTGAGTTTTGATGACTTTACAGTGGTCCACTTTATAGGTGACCATGACTGCTATGAAGATAACGAAATAAAATCAACCCGATCAATCAAAACGATATAGTTTTGTGTAATCTTTATAATATACAAATAAAAATGTCTTTCCGAAAAGATTAATACACATTTGAAAAAAAAAATTGTATTTGTAATCTTTATATTTCTCGTCCAATATGCCGCAGTGTCTGAAAACATAGATTTATAACCAGTGTGTATCTGTTGAGGTCATTGAGGATAGTGTCAGGACCTTGGCACTATGCTCAATGACCACAGCAGGGTTTCTCAACTAGTGGGTCTACAAATGAACATGGACAAGACGAAAGTCATGTCTAATGCCCATGTCATTCCTATACCGGTCCTAGTTAGGAATGCGATTCTCGAAGTTGTGGATCATTATGTTTACCTAGGACAAGCAGTCCAGTTAGGTAGATCCAATTTCGAGAAAGAGGTCAGCTGACGAATCTAACTAGGCTGGGCAACGTTCGGAAAACTTAAGAGGATCTCCTTATCCAATATTCCGCAGTGCCTGAAAACAAAAGTTTATAACCAGTGTGTGTTAACAGCGATGACATATGGTACTGAAACGTGGTTTCTAAATGTCGGCCTCATAAAAAGGCTCGCTCAACGTGTTATTCAGAGGGCTCGGTATTACTCTACGTGATAAAATCCGGAATACGGAAATTCGTACAAGAATGTGTACGAAATAAATTAGCACGTTGCAATGGCAATGGGCAGGGCATATCGCTCGTTGAACTGACAACCGTTGGGGAAGAAACGTTCTCGGGTGGCGACTACGAATCGAAGGACGCAGTGTAGGACGACTCCCTATTAGGCGGACTGACGACATCTTGAAGGTCGCAGGGAACCGTTGGATGCAAATGGGACAGTGGTATTCTCTTGGGGATGCCCATGTTCCACAGTGGACATCTATGGGTGGATTTGTAAACTTCAAATGTAAAAACTTACCGTATAAAAATATTGGATTTAAAATTTGTTGCGAGTACGTTTAACAATTTTTTTTTTAAGTTCACACGTTCACTCGCGATTGTGCTTCAAACCGGATTACTGCTGACTACTATCCAAACACATCGAAGACTTAGCGGATAGGTAAAAAAAAAATGTTGAACACGTATTATCAACTATTTTTGTTAGTTTATATTATGTGGTAGGTACAGATCGTGTAGGATAATGAAGATTTACGAACTGAGAATACATATTTTAAATTATATTTTTATCTATTTATTACATTAGTAAGAAGAAAAAGGAAATGAAAATAACAGTGAAAATGTTTTAGAGCAATACCACTGAAAATTTGGCTGAAATACCTATTTCCTTCGATTAAATTATGAAAAAAGAATTAAAATAAAATATCAGTTAACTTTAACTTTGTATAATCTACATTTCATTGTGAATCTCACATTTCGAGAGGAAATTTAAATTTTAACTGCCTACGACCGGCCATGCTACACGAATATAGAAAAAAAAAAACTATTTAATATATTTAAGTGTATAACTTACACATTTGTTGGTTTATTATATTTTTTTTGTAAATTGTTATATTCTGTCTATTAGTGGTTGATAATTTTGATCATATTCATAGCATGCCGATTCATTGATCTCCATTCTTACTTATATTATAAATGCGAAAGTAAGTTTGTTTGTTTGTTACGCTTTCACGCTTAAACCACGGTAATATTATCAACCAGTAATCCAACTTCAGACAAACGGACGAAACGCGAGCTATACCTACGCGCCTCGATCTCGGCATGCGCTCGGCATGCAGACAGTCGCGACTGTGATGCAGTGACGAGCGAACGGTGTGTTGTTTTTTTAACAATAACTGCGCGAATTTTTTACTAAAATTCATAATTATACACATATTTAATATGACAAGTAGGGTATATTGTGCTGTTTTTGGTTGCATGAATTCGTCAATAACGAATCCAGAGGTAACTTTATTTTAGATTACCTGCAAACTCTGAAATCTTACCTATTATAAAATAATTTTACTTACTATTAGGTAGGTACATAATGTGTGTCGTTTTAATGTATAAGTATTTCCTTTATTCTCCCGAAAAAAAGTTGTCTGGATTAATAAATAAAGTGAATAAAGTGATTGACACGAGTGAAATAGATAGTTATAGGCGGTTCATGAATCATGTTACGGTAGGTACGCTTGTGTTAAAACTCATAATGTGTTTTGTTTTGTTAGTTTATATAATTCAAAGTAAAGACGTGGTATTTTATTATTAATAAAAACAGATGTCTATTGTACTGTGTGTATGAATAGTACTAGAAAAACATAATTTGACCGTCTGTCTGTTACTAGATTTTATTATTTAAACATAAACATGTTTTTTTTTAATTAAAAACTACCAATCAAAAATCAACACGCATTCTTATTGAACACTTCCTATTCAATTCACAAAGTATTTTATTTGTTTATACAGGGTGTGTCATAAATAGTGGTCCACCGTTAAGGATTCGATAAACCAGATAATTTACTATAACAAATTCCATTTTTAACCATTTTTAGCCGAGGGTTCCGTAAATATTAATTTTTAGTTATTTATTTACCAAATTTCTACCTCTTGTAACAAATTTGGTTGTAGTTTTATCAAAAACCATTATATTTTCATTTTGATTACTGTTAATTACTGCTGAATACAAGAGCTATCGTTTATTAACATGTTATTTAATGAAGATTTAGATCTTCTGCAAAAAAAAATGATTGTACTCGAATTTTAACGGATTTTTTTAACATATCATGCTAATTCAAAAGCGATTTATGTAAAAAAAATGTACTACACTGTCAGTGCCCATTAATTTAATAATATGCCTATTTAATACCAATTTCAAAATGGTATCATAATACCAGATCCCTATAAAAAACAGCAAGATATCTAATTTTAATTGAAGAAAGTAAGATTTTCATTAAAATTAATTTTAAAATTTATTGCTATAATACTTACGATTTTTGTAAAAAAAAAACTTTACTATCAGTGCCTACTTATTTAATTATATTCCTACTTAATACCGATTCTAAAAGGTTTACTATCCCATTAATAAAACAAGTAATGAAATTTTAGTTAAAAACGACTATAAAAGACAACTTTTTACTATTGTTGCAAAGTGATCTAGACCTAACTTTACCGGGAGAGATATCCCAATCGAAGACATCCTGATCATCGCGTCTTTGGGAGAGTGCATAACGCGTACACCGAGGGGAGGATACCTGGCACAGGAGTAGGTGGTGCAAGTGAAGGAAGACCGCGAGCACACAACGATGAAGCGGTAATGAATTTAGTTGCTGAAGATCCTTCAACATCGGTGCGTGTCTTAAGTCGCAGAACTGGCATACCTTTTAAATCGGTACATCGCGTACTTAAAAGAAATGATATGTACCCATACCACTATCAAAGGGTACAGTCATTACTACCTAGAGATTACGCATTCAGAGTACGATTTTGTAGAGAAATATTACGCAGAATAAGAGAAGACCCGCAATTTTTTAATAAAATATTATGCGAGCGACGAATCATCATGCAAAAAAGATGGATATTTAAATCTACATAATCTGCATAGCTGGCAGCGAGAAAACCCACATCTCATAAGACAAGATAGATCACAGTATCAAGTTAAAATAAACCTTTGGACCGGAATTATTAACGGACAGATAATCGGTCCACACGAGCTGCCAGAAACTTTAAATGCAGACAGATATTTAAGTTTTTTGCGGACTGACTTGCCAATGCTTCTACAAAACGTCGCTCCTGAAGTCCAAGAAGATATGTGGCTCCAGAACGATGGCTGTCCCGCTCACTATGCTGTTAGAGTACGAGAGCACCTACACACAGCGTATCCAAATAGGTGGATAGGACGCTGAGGTCCAATACTATGGCCACCGCGCTCGCCAGACTTAAATCCCCTGGATTTTTTTTACTGGGGTTGCCTGAAAGAACATGTGTACAAAGAAGAAATAACGTCCATTGATCACTTGAGGACTAGCATACACACAGCAGCTAGAAAAATAAACGAGAGTGGGTTTGCTCGGCGACTTAAACGGTCGTTTATTCGACGTTGCAGAGCATGCATAGCTGCAAATGGGGGCCATTTCGAGCACTTGGTGTAATTTAAATGTTAAAGAATAACAATAAATGATGTATGATGATGTATGACTTGTTTTTTTTCAATGCCTTGTTGTAATTTACAAGTTAGGTCTAGATCACTTTGCAACAATAGTAAAAAGTTGTCTTTTATAGTCGTTTTTAACTAAAATTTCATTACTTGTTTTATTAATGGGATAGTAAACCTTTTAGAATCGGTATTAAGTAGGAATATAATTAAATAAGTAGGCACTGATAGTAAAGTTTTTTTTTTACAAAAATCAAAGTATTATAGCAATAAATTTTTGTTAGTATATTTAACGACAATTAGTATATAAGGTATTGTAGGGTAGAATCTACTGTTTAAAAATGATGTCGACTGCTGCGTCAGTCGAATATAGAAGCTTTCACGTATCGGCTGTGTCTTATTTGTACCCCGCGAACTCCGCAGATCTAACAGTGGCGACGAGATTAAAAATTTAAAATGGCGAAAGTTACGGTTGGCACCTTATCGACTTTTAACCATGAAGTACAGGAGTGGTGCATATATCAAGAAAAACTAGAGCAATGGTTTCTTGCTAACGATATCGGGGCGGAGGTAGACAAAGCGGGTTGTAAACGTCGTGCTATTCTACTCAGTAATTGCGCGGAACCTACATACAAATTGATCCGCGATTTAGCATTACCGAAGCAAGTCGGTACCTTGAGCTACCAAGAAGTGATTGTGCTACTGGACAAACATTTCATACCAAAGAAATGTACCTTCGCAGAGAGGTATAAATTCCATAGCGCAGCACAAACCAGCGGTGAAGGTTTAGCGGAGTGGGCAGCGCGTGTACGAGGCCTGGCGATGTATTGCGGGTTTACGTCTATGCACCTGGACGAGCAGCTTCGGGACCGCTTTGTACTCGGCATGGCATCAGGACCGGAACGAGATAAGCTTTTCACGAAGGATATGTCGGAGCTCACCTTGAACAGAGCTATGGAAATAGCTGAAGGAGTTCGAAGTGCGCGTTTAGGCGCTAAAGAGACAGTACGGCATCATCAAGAATCATTGTCGTTTCCAGGCCAGGTGATGAAAATGACTGTGGGCCGTAACATAGGGACGCAGCGTGGAACAGCTCAGCGGGTACCGCCACAGCGTCGGGTGTCCGAATCTTGCTCATCAACGGTAGAACACGATCGTGATAACCATGGATGCGCTGTATGCGGATATTTCGGACACCAACCATCAACATGTCGGTTTGCGCGGTATAAATGTAAAAAGTGCGGTATTCAAGGTCATCTTAAACGTATGTGTAAGCAGGCGGTAAAAACGCAGCATTATATCGAGCACTGTGCGGACGGTGATGATGACGGTAAGCCTTATTGTTGTAATATACGCAGTATGCGGGGCGAGCCTATGCGGGAATCTGTCCTAGTAAACAATGTGTGTATACATTTTGAAATAGACACGGGCTCACCCGTTACCGTTATATCTGAACATATGTATATACGGTATTTTTCAGACATCACATTAGAGCTGAGTGATGTTATTTTACATAGTTATAGTGGCGATAAGTTAGATATTATAGGCAAATTAAGATTACTTTTTACATACAACGACATATCGAATTATATTAATGTGTACGTAGTTCGCAGTGCAGGCCCACCATTACTGGGGAGAGATTTTTTTGCGCGATTCAATTTGCAAATATGTACCATTAAAAAGTGCGAAGACTTTGTACAACAAATATTTAGTATCGAAGTTCCCTAAATTATTTTCTGACTCGTTAGGCTGTTTTGAGGGGGTAGAAGCAAATTTAGTTCTTAAATCTGACGCAAAACCGGTATTTATGAAAGCGAGAACATTACCATTCGCCTTACGAGACCGCGTAGAAAAGGAGTTAAATAGACTAGTTAGTTTAGGTATTCTAATGCCTGTAAAATATTCAGATTTTGCTAGTCCTATTGTTCCTGTTTTGAAGCGTGATGGTTCCATTCGCCTTTGCGCCGATTATTCGATGACCATAAATAAGCAACTACATATTGACAAATACCCTTTACCGAGATGTGAGGAGTTATTTTCTAAGTTACACGGGGCTAAATATTTCAGCAAATTAGATCTGTCACAGGCTTATAGTCAGCTTCGGCTTAATGAGTCATCACAAATGCTCACTTGCATCAACACACATAAGGGTTTGTATAAATTTACGCGTCTGGTATTTGGGTTAGCAAGTGCACCAGCCATTTTTCAAAGGAATATGGAGTCACTTCTCACAGGGCTGCAAGGAACGGTTCTATTTCTCGATGATATTTTGGTATGGGGGGTAGATAAAGATCAAATGGTAAATAGATTACAGCAAGTATTTCAGAGATTGCAAAATGCGGGCTTAGTGCTTAAAATGAACAAATGCTCATTATTTCAAGAATCGGTATCTTACTTGGGGTTTGTAATCGACCGCTACGGTATTCATAAATGTCCAAGCAAAGTTGATGCAATACTGCAATCACAAGTACCTACAAACATATCACAATTAAAATCATTTCTAGGCATGGTTAATTATTACAGACATTTTATCCGGAACGCATCGTCGATATTATTTCCACTCCATAGATTATTACAAAAAAACGTTACATGGGTATGGACGAAAAAGCATGATGACGCGATATCAACGGTGAAGCGCCAACTAGTGGCGGACACTACGCTGGCACACTTTAATCCTGCAGCTCATCTCGTTCTAACCGTTGACGCGTCGCCCACCGGATTAGGTGCAATTTTGTCGCAGATCGAGAATGGCTTAGAGAAGCCCCTTGTGTATGCGTCTAGATCACTAAATGTGGCAGAGAAACGGTACAGTCAAATTCAAAAAGAGGCAACCGCTATTATTTTTGGCGTTAAGAAATTTCACCAGTATTTGTACGGCCGGGATTTACCATTTACATTGAGAACTGACCATAAACCCTTAATATCAATATTTAATCCTAGTAAAGGCATTCCAGAAATTTCGGCAAATCGATTACAGCGTTATGCAATCTTTTTATCAGCATATAATTATAAAATTGAATATGTTAGCAGTATTCACAATAGCGCAGATTATTTAAGTCGAGCAGTAGACGGTTTAACCGCTGAACCATTGGTGCATTCGCGCAGTCACGACGCCGCAGCGGTAGCGCGCTCGACGCAGCTGAGCGATGACTCACCCATAGATAGATCGGCATACGTACATTTTGTTTACGAAGGTGAAAATTTTATTACCTTATTAGACGTTAAACAGGCTCTGATTGAAGATGAAATTATGTCGGCGGTCGTCAATTATGTTTTAAATGGTGGGCCACGTAAGATAAGCGACCCGGTAGTACGAATGTATTTTAGCCATCATTTAGAATTATCAGTGGAAAATGGGTGTCTACTAAGAGGACATAAACTAGTAATCCCTAATGCATCACAACATAAAGTACTAAGTGAATTACATAAAGGTCATCTGGGGGTGACTAAAATGAAAGAAGAAGCGCGTAATAGATTTTGGTGGCCCGGTATGAACACTGCGATTGAACATTACGTCGACGCGTGCGGCGTGTGTTCAGAGCTGCGCCCTACACCCGCGCGCTCCCCTCTCACACCGTGGCCTTACCCTACGCAACCGTGGTCGCGCGTACATCTAGACTTCTTAGGACCCATTAACGGTAAAACATATTTAATTGTAGTAGATGCGTACTCAAAATGGGTGGAATGTTTTGATGTGTCTTCTGGATATAGTTCTCGGGTTGTCATAGAAAAGTTGTGCGAAGTCATGGCAAGGTTCGGTTTATTCCATACAATATGCTCAGATAACGGTACATCTTTTGTTTCCTATGAGTTTAGACAATTTTGTACACGAAATAACATAGAATATCTGACATCTCCAGGGTATAATCCTGCCAGTAACGGTCAAGCGGAGAGCTACGTAAAGATAATTAAGAGAGCGATAAAATCCATATTATTATCGGGAACAAATTCTCGCGATTTAAATATAAAATTACAAGAATTCTTATTACGCTATAGGAATTCTAAGCATTCTACTACGGACAGATCCCCCGCCGAGGTTTTATTTGGTCGTAAACTACGCTGTAGACTAGATCTGTTGAAACCTATCCTCTCAGTGCCGGCCGACCCAGTGCTTGATAGCAATGTCCGCTCCAAACAGTGTTCACAGAGTGATCATTACCGAGGTAAGCGAAATGTGTGTTTTAATACAAACGAGAAAGTATTAGTGAGAATGTATAGTCAACAAAAACATTATTGGTCCCCGGGCACAATTATTAAGAAAATAGGGAACTCAATTTATATAGTACAGTTAAATAATAGTGAACAGACAATTAAAAGGCATAGTAATCAACTACTTAAATATAGAGGGGAGGAAGAGGCTGTTCCTGGATTTATAACGCCGTGGTCTAAGCCACCTAATTTAGGACCAGCACCAGCACCAGAACCCTTACAGGAAGTTGGACCACCGACCTTGAAGAATACTGCACTAGATATCGGCAGCAGCGGTGACAAGGCCATAGCACTACTCCCACCCGACACGACTGAAGGGACGGCACCTGAGTGCTCACTGCCTGAAGATAATATCACTTCAAAGCGGCAAAGGAAACCCGTGGACTATAGACAGTTTTTTTGAAATGAAGGTGGAGGGATGTTAGTATATTTAACGACAATTAGTATATAAGGTATTGTAGGGTAGAATCTACTGTTTAAAAATGATGTCGACTGCTGCGTCAGTCGAATATAGAAGCTTTCACGTATCGGCTGTGTCTTATTTGTACCCCGCGAACTCCGCAGATCTAACAATTTTAAAATTAATTTTAATGAAAATCTTACTTTCTTCAATTAAAATTAGATATCTTGCTGTTTTTTATAGGGATCTGGTATTATGATACCATTTTGAAATTGGTATTAAATAGGCATATTATTAAATTAATGGGCACTGACAGTGTAGTACATTTTTTTTTACATAAATCGCTTTTGAATTAGCATGATATGTTAAAAAAATCCGTTAAAATTCGAGTACAATCATTTTTTTTTGCAGAAGATCTAAATCTACATTAAATAACATGTTAATAAACGATAGCTCTTGTATTCAGCAGTAATTAACAGTAATCAAAATGAAAATATAATGGTTTTTGATAAAACTACAACCAAATTTGTTACAAGAGGTAGAAATTTGGTAAATAAATAACTAAAAATTAATATTTACGGAACCCTCGGCTAAAAATGGTTAAAAATGGAATTTGTTATAGTAAATTATCTGGTTTATCGAATCCTTAACGGTGGACCACTATTTACGACACACCCAGTATAAGAAAAGTATATACAAAACTAAATGGAAACACAAAGTAGGCAAATGTAAATCAGGGAGTAACATCCTTACTAATATTATAAATGCGAAAGTAAGGATGTTTGTTTGTTTGTTACGCTTACACGCTTAAACCACCGAACCGATTTCAAAAATTCTTTCACCAATGGAAAGCTATAATATCAGGGAGTAACATAGGCTATAATTTATCCCGGTATTCTCACGGGAACGGGAACTACGCCGCAGGTAAGGCGAAAAACCGGCGTGAAACCGAAGCGAAGCGAGGGCGGGTTGCTAGTTATTTTATTAGTACTAGTAGTAGTATAGTAGTAGTATTATACCTTTGGTAAAAGAATTTTTGAAATCGGTTTGGTAGTTTAAGCGTCTAACCGTAACAAACAAACAAACATACTTTCGCATTTATAATATTAATGAGGATGGGTTGATCTTCTTAAAAATCCGTAAATATGATGTCTAACTATTTCGTTAGGATGGATAGTTAGATTTTTTTAATATACTGATGGAGTGAATGGGTCGGCGGTGCGGAGTCCTTTCCTTCTGGCTCGTCTAGGTTTTGACGGGGCATGGATGCTTCGACAAGTAACTGCACACGGTCTCGAATAGGGAGATGATACCATTCTGTCACTATTGTAATTGCGACGACCTAAAGCCTACATAGCTCACTTATAATAGCCTATAGCTCTCATATAGGTCCCTTAAGATCTGTTAAATCCGTGGCGTTAGACTGCGGTGCACGTAGTTGTACATCCTCTTATTTACCGGCTTATTAAGCCTACATTGCTTTATGTCTTTCGCTTTGCATAGGAGGGAAGTGGTATCTTTAAAATTTTCTTTGTTTTATTAAAAGCCGAGATAATTAAAAGCATTTCGCGGGGCTTCCTGAGGGTCAATGCTCGGTGTCTTATATGGAGACCATTGTGGATCCTGGCTTACAGGAGATACAGTGGTGGGAATGCGTGGTGCGATTAGTAAAAAATATGGGAAAGCACACGTTGGAGGACTGCGTGGCTTGGGCACAGCAGTGCCATAAACTCGTCGTAAACATCGGTGCCGACGTGACGCTGACGACAATCGCTAAGGCAATGCTCGACAACGTCGGGAACTGGTACGAGTTCGCTGCACCGGAGTGGATTTGCCAGGAATATCACTACCGCGACACACTTCGCTGCCGGTGGATCGGGCGGTGCCGGTACAATTAGGTGCACCTAATGCCGCCATAGTCGGGGTCGTGGGTGAACGGACTGAGGATTATGCCGCCACCTGCAGTGAGGAGAAATTGCAGAGAAGACCCGATTTACTTGTTTTAATCGGGGCACACAAAAGGGTTGCCCTGCATGGGACTCGAACCGCTAACACGGTAAGTCGATATATTACCAACTAGCAACCCGCCCTCGCTTCACTTCGGTTTTAGTTGTTTTACCCGCGTAGTTCCCGTCCCCGTGGGAATAGCGGGATAAAATATAGTCTAGTTTACTCCCTGACATTATAGCTTTCCATTGGTGAAAGAATTTTTGAAATGGGTTCAGCCGTTTTGAAGATTACCCGGAACAAACAGACAGACAGCCAAAACATTTTTAAACTGTATTTTAGGCATAGGTGTCGTGCAAATAGCCGTGTGAGCATGAAAAAAGTCTATTATTTTGACATTACAAACAGACACTCCAATTTTATTTATTGGTATAGATACGCCATTTGTTCAACATATACATAAAAGAATAACAAATAAAATGTATCTTAATAATTTTTATGTTGTAGGACCATACTGTCGACAGTCGTGGGCCTGTCCATCCAGGGTAGTACCACACTCTCGCAGAAAATCCACATACATCTGAGTAGTAGCAATTTGTTACTGCAATCCGTTCGGTGAGCGAGAAAGCCGCTTTCTGAGGGTGGTAGGTTTTGGTGATGCCTTTGGTATCATTGAACCTAATTCACACGCATTCACACTCCATTCGTTTTCTTCATGGCAGGCAGCGGCCTAGCAAAGTTCGATGAGCGGCAATAACACTTACTGCCACATGTGCTGATTGCTCGTTTGCCACCCAAAATAATAAAAAAAAATCGGCCAGTGCGAGTCAGATTCACGCAGGAAGGGTTCCGTACCATTGAGCAAAATAGAGCAAAAACGCGTTTGTTGTATGGGAGCCCCCCTTATATATTTATTTTATTTTTAGTATTTGTTGTTATAGCGGGAACAGAAATACATAATTTGTAAAAATTTCAACTGTCTAGCTATCGTGGTTATTGAGATACAGCTAGGGATACGAAAAAAGTATCGATACTTTTAGGTATCGAGTACTTGTCTTTCGATACCGATACTTTTGTATTCTTTTTCTTTTTTTTATTTAATTACCAAACAAAACACATAAAATAATTTGAATATAGAGTCACTTAAATCTCTCGAATTTGTATGTGACACTTTACAATCCATTCCCGGTAACAAACACGATAGATATTACATATAATACATATATGCACACGCATATCCACCTATATACACATAGATGTATACACACGCACACATGCCACATATTCTTCTACATTATACAACCATGAGTATTTGGGTAAGAAAAAGAAAGTCATAATTAAAATCCAAGTAATACACATCAAGTATTTTCCCCACTATAAGGTCGATAAGAAATGTTCTTTTGAAACATATCTACATTTGATACTTTCTATTCGATACTTTTACCCAATGAGTACTTTTAGGCAGGTATCGTATCGAACCAAATTATAGAAAGTATCCATATTAAACTTGACCTTACGGCTCATGCTTATAGTACCGCCATCTAGTTAAAGCGTAATGAACCTTCTAAAAAGTGGCTCGACAAAAAAGCTCATCAGGACCTAGATTCTAGGAAAAGTACTCGATACTTTGGAGTATCGATACTTTTGTTTCGATACTTTTTCTTCGATACTACGCATGAGTACAGTATCGATACTTTCATTTCGATATCGTGTCGATACAGCCTGGTGACAGACAGACGGACGGACAGACGGCGAAGTCTTAGTAATAGGGTCCCGTTTTTACTCTTTGGGTACGGAACCCTAAAAATAAGGATAAAAAGACTATTAAAATAAAAGTAATAAATAATTTTTTTATTTATTTTTCTTATTTACAATTTTCTGAGTTTTCGCTAAAGAAAACATTTTAAATTGCAAAAAGTATAGACTTGTACATAATAAATAAATTATAAATAGGATTATAGGCAAGTATATTGTGCCATATAAGCTCGATGTGACTGGATACGGCCAAACTCCTCGCCGGGAGTACGTGTGCAGGACCCTGAGAATGAAGAGAAGAGTATTCATCATTATCATCGCAGCCCACATACGCCCCACTGTTGAGCTCGGGCCTCCTCCACAATGGGAGGGAATTTAACCTACTATACCGTGCTGGTAAGACATGTTGGCATAGGGTTTTGTTTCGAGTTTGCCTTCTCTTGCACAGATCTTATGTACATATTATATCCCTTAGTCGTCTTTTACGACATCCACAAGCAAGATAGGGAGTGGTGAATTGTATTCTTAATCCGTCACCATACAGAAGGAAATAAATAAAAGTCTGTATGAAATTACATACAGACTTTTATTTATTTGCATATATTAAAAGTCGACCAAGTGCGAGTTGGACTCGCGCACGAAGGGTTCCGTATATATATACCGTGCTGGTCAGACATGTTGGTATAGGGTTTCAATTCGAGTTTTTATTCTCTAGCACAGATCTTATGTGCATGCATATCACGCGGCGTGTTTTTAAAAATGCTGTTTAGTTATCAACAACAATTACATAGTTATCGACGTCGCTAATACAAGTCCCACTAAGTACTGGTCAGACAAGTTGGCATAAGGTAGGAATGTAAAAAAATAATCGATTTTTATAATAATCGATTATTAATCGTTTATTTTTTGTAATAATCGATTTTTACAATCGATTATCAAAATTAATCGATTATTTCACTGCCAGATTTCCTAAAAAAAAAAGGTCATCACGATACTGCCTGCAGTGTTTCATATTATATTAGAAAATAAAGCTGATATTTCCTAAAAAAAAAGGTCATCATAAACCTGTTGGGAGAAAAATCGATTGTTTTAGAATCGATTATTTATTTTTAATTTATCGATTATTTTACAATCGATTTATTTTATAGAACAAAAATCGATTATTTAAAAAATCGATTATTTTCCCTCCAAGTCACATCCCTAGCATAGGGTTTTATTTAGAGTTTTCCTTCTCTTGCACATGTTCTATGCAAATTATATCCCTTTATCATCTTATACGACATTCACGGGCAAGATAGGGAATGGTGAACTATAACTGTGTGGCTCAAGCCTCCTCCCTAATAGGAGGGACATTGACCTACTAGTCAGGGTCAGACATGTTAAAAATTTTTTTTTTTCATGATTGGGCTATTGTAAGCGCACGCGTGGTCCATTCCGTCCGGGGCGATGAAAGGACAGCGCGCGGGCCCATAATCCACCCGTACCCACGTCACCTCGTTGTTGGGCCGACCACCGAAGCAGGGTAACTTGTCGTCAGTGGTCGGCCCGACGGAATACCCTTTCGGGTACCCTCACCTCTCGACGTCCTGGGACGTCGGTCGCCGTCGCGTGGTCAGCCTCTCTGCGGGTGACGGACAATTCCCGTTCCGATCACCCGCGGCCTCGGCTAGAGTCAGACATGTTAGTATAGGGTTTTATTTCGAGTTTTTTTTCTCTTGCATAGATTTTATATGTATACTAGGTGACAAGAGACGTTGTTCTGTTCATCACAGCCCACATACGTCCCACTGTTGGGCTCGGGTCTCCTCCACAATGGGAGTGAACTTGACCTACTATACCATGCTGGTCAGACATGTTGGTATAGGGTTTCATATCGAGTTTTCCTTCTCTTGCACAGATGTTATGTGCCTATTATATCCCATAGTCGTCTTATACGACATCCACGGGTAAGATAGGGAGTGGTGATTTGTATTCTTACTCCGTAACCACACGGAAAATTGTTCTGTTCAAATACATTAAAAGGAATTCTTGAAATCGACAGCAGCGCCGGGTCCAATTGTAAATGTAAACAATTTTCGAATCCCCTTGAACACGCACAAAATTTTTCGTCAACACGCTCCAGCTGTTTAGGAGGAGTTTAGTGACGTACACAAGAATATATAAAGATTATATCTCTTAATCATCTTTTACGACATCCACGGGCATCATAGGGAATGGTGAATTGTATTCTTAATCACATAGAAAAACATAATTATGTACTTACGAAATTATATAAGCTATAAATATCAAAGACACGATGATTAAATTAATTCTATGTGACTTTGGTGCACGTCGAGGTAAAAATACAGCTTCCCATAACAGCACCGGTACGATCCAAAAATGTATCACCAAATTGTTTCTTAATGGGAATATCTTGTCAATAAATGCGGGATAGAGAATTTCTCTATCCGTCAGAAATATTGGCCAGAATAGCGTGAACACCAGCTGTAATAGAAAAAAACATCATATATAGCATTCATTCCGTAAACGTAGTTTATTTTTCTTGTGATACTACTAAATACTAGTTAATTTTAATGTAAACCCTTTTGAATCCCTCGGAAAATACTAAAAAAATCACCAAAATCAGTGTAGTGGTGGGAGTTCAGTCACACACATATACACACGCACGCACACACAAACGTAAGCACGCTCGCACGCACACATACACACGCACACATATACACACATATAGAGGGAATTGGACCTACTATACCATGCTGGTCAGACATGTATTCTTTTACCGTAACCACACGGAAAATTCATTACGAACATTATAGACAAAAGAAAGAGAAAAATATTTTATATATTGTATTAATTATATTTGTCCAATATGGCACTGCTATTGAAATAAAGGATTTCATTCATATTGATATTAGGAAATAAATAAGACCTTGCGAAATATTTAAATAATTACATAAATTCATTATTTTTTTTTTGTTATTCCAAGCTTCCTTGTTATAAATAACTAGCAGACCCGGCTACGCGTTGCTGTGGCTAAGGTTTTTGTTATATTACATTTTATTAAACTATTTATGCTATTGAATTGTAGCTTATATGACATGTTTGTAGGTTTGATATAGCAGCGCCATCTATTAATTATTTACTCAATCCAGTCAACAGATATCGCCATCTGTTAAAATCGTTTGGAGTTAACAAATAATTGTGAATGTCAAATAATGGACAAATAATTTGCAATAAAATAATATTGCGACTATAAATTAAGATGTAAGCTATCCTATCTTTCAAGTTGGATCAAACTGCACATGGCGTGCAAATTTTATTAAAATCGGTTAAGTAGTTTAGGAGTCCATCGTGGACAAACAACGTGACATGTAATTTATATATATTAAGATTTCGATGTTACTTACTACGCACCAATTGATCCAGTTCAGTCAATCTAAATTCTAAAATCTTATTAAATTCACCTGAACATATACCATTATCATTTTAGTTCATATACGTCCCACTGTTGGGCTAAAGTCTCTTCTACAATGGGAGAGAAATAGTCCGTAATGCCAGCGTGTTTGACGTGTTATAAGGTTTTAATTCGAATTTTCATTATCTGGCATAGATATTATATGCGTATTATATCCTTCAGTCGTCTTTTACGACATATACGGGTAATAGGGAGTGGTAAATTCAATTCTTATTCCATCACCACACCGATAACCTGAACTCACATAATATCAAAGTGGTAGGACCACACTGTTGACAGTTATCTGTCTACAGCCGCGGGCCGGTCCGTCCGGGGTAGTACCACACTGAGCAGAAAATCGACGTCCGAGTAGTAGCAATTTGTTACTGCGCTTCGTTCGGTGAGCGAGAGAGCCGGGAGCCCAACTTTCTGAGGGTGTTTGTGTGTGGAGGGTTTTGGTGGTGCCCTTGGTATCACCGAGCCTTAATGCACGCATTCACACTTTCTTCGCGGTAGGCAGCGGCCTTGTAAAGGTCCATGAGCGGCAGCAACGCTTACCATCAGGTGTACTGTTTGCTCGTTTGCCACCGTTTACAAAAAAAAAAAAATATCATACATCATCTTCATCATCGCAGCCCATTTACTACTGTTGGGCTAAAGCCTCCTCTACAATAGGATAGAAATAGACCTTACTATACTACCTTACTATGCTGGTCAGACAGGTTGGTTGTTTTGTTTCGAGTTTTCCTTTTCTTGCATAGTCATATGCGTAATATATCCCTCGTCTTTTACGACACACAGTTAAGATAGGGGTAGTAAATTTTATTCTTACTCCATCACCACACGGAAATATAGTTGTTGGTCTTCTTTTACGACACCCACTAGAAATTCAAGTGTTTGTAATATTTACAATCGCAAACATCAAATCTATACGCACAGAGGAAATTAAAAAAAAAAAAGGAAATAAATAAGACCTTGGCGAATATTTAAATAATCATATATTTTTTTATTTCATATTCTGCGCTTCCTTTTTATGTGTAATTATGAATTATAATATTGTAGTATTTTTTTTTTTTTGTGGGTGGGCTGCGGTAGGCGCGCCTGCGCACCACTTTGTCCGGGGCGACAGAGGGGCTTAAGCACACAACTGCCGCAACCCACCCGAAAACCACGTCGCCTTCGTCGTTGGGCCGACCACCGGAGCAGGGTTACTTGACATCAGTGGTCGGCCCGACGGAATACCCCCTATTGGGGTACCCTCCCATTGACCGACGTTCTCCCCTCGGGGAGGACGTCGGTCTTTCCTCACGCGGTCGGCCTCTCGGCGGGTGACGGGCTAATCCCCGGTCACGTCACCCGCGGCCTCTGCTAGGGCGGCATGAGGCGCAGGTAGTTGCGTCGACGCCGCCCTAGTCGCCATAATTTTGTAGTATTAGTATTGTATCTCATTATAAGTGAACTGTAAGTTTGTATGAGAAATAAAGCTCTTTAAACACAATTATTGTGTGCATAAAATTAAAATGATTTAATAACGTTTAATTTTTAATTGTTAAATAGATAATCTTCAGAGTAGTGACAGAGTAAGAATACGATTTGTATTCTTTCAGTCCCTATCTTGTCCGTGAATATCTTAAAAAACGATTAAGGGATATAATACGCGTATAACATCTATGCAAGAGAAGGAAAACTCGAAATAAAACCCTATATCAACGTGATATAGTAAGGTCAATTTTTCTCCTATTGTGGAGGAGGCTCGAGCCCAATAGTGTGACGTATATGAGCTGAAATGATGACGATGATGATGATGAAACACAAGGATTATTCCCTTAGTGCAGGGTGTTGTCTTTTTTGTTTAATTTTATTCTTACGCCATTAATACACGTAATTACACATGGCGACTTCGCGTAAAATTATGATAACGATTATCATCATCATCATCCTGCTCTTATCCCAATTACTTGGGGTCGACGCAATATGTCATCTTCTTCCATACGGTCCTATCAGACGTCATCTCTGCAGTTACTCCCAGGCTATCCATGTCATGCCTCACGCAGTCCATCCATCTTTTCCTCGGTCTTCCTTTCCTTCTAAAGCCTTCCACATTCATACCCAAAACTTTCCTCACAACATTACTTTCATCCCGCCTCATCACATGTCCATAACATGTCAGCCGTTCACTCTTTAACTTTGCCGTCACTGGCGAAACTTTCAAACTTCCTCTAATGTGTTTATTCCTCACTTTATCCATTCTTGTCACACGATGACACATATATGATAACAATCATTATAATGAAAATACTTACCATAGTACCTGGCCATAGAACAGCTGCGAAAAATGTCTGCCTTATGTTCGATATACTCTTGGGTATCATATGGTCTCTGCCAGATATTGTTAATATATCACATATGAAGCCGAGAAAGAAGTACATCAGCTGGAAACCCTGGAAAAATAAATATTTTCATTTTTTATTGATGTGAACTATAGGCGAGGGTGACCTGTTAGCGTGGTGTTTTTTTTTTTTTTTTGTGTGACTTAGTTGTTAGCCTCAGATGGCTGTGACAACTTTACCCGAACTGGTGGGTGAGCGCTGAGGGCTCTCAACCCGTGTTAGCGTGGTGTTAACGCCACGCTTGGATATGTACTTTTGTGTAACGAAACCATAACCTGTTTTAGATTTTTTTACGACGCCATCTAGTGAGCTCAAAATAAATGATTACCTATAGTGTATACTAATGAAAATAAATGTTTATTGAATAAAAATCATCATTTACTGGAAAAAAAAAACCGTAATATTTTATTAATACTTTATGCTATATCAGTTCCTGTCATAATCTGTTCTTTTATGCACATATACTTGTACAAAATAATTTCGATGTTTTACATCTGCCAAGCGTCCTGAGTGACGGATCTTTTTTATTCTAAATCATCTTGACTTAATAAAAAATATAGAAAAAAATCTCGTTGACGATAATTATAATTTCAACTTTATCCTTGCTGTTTGGTAGTCGTGGTCGCCACTCGAGAACTTTGCCTCCCCAGAGGTAGTCGGTTCGTCGAGCGCTGTGGCCTGCCCATTGCTACTTCAGAAACTTCTACGTGTTATGTCGGATACATCAGTTCTTTTGCGGATGTCTATATTTCGGATTTTATCTCGCAGAGATATGCCGAGCATAGTCCGCTCCATTGTATCGTATCGTATTTATATTTGCATATAAAAAGAATACAATTATGTAGTAAGAATACAATTCACCACTCCCTATCTTGCCGTGGATGTCATAAAAGATATCTAAGGTATATAATATGCACATAACATCTGTGTAAGACAAGGAAAACTTGAAATGAAACCCTATACCAACATGTAGGTCAAATTCCCTCCCATTGTGGAACAGGCCCGAGCCCAACAGTGGGACTTATGTGGGCTACGACGATGAGAAAAATGAGACAGGATTTCTTTTCTTAAACAAGGCCCTCCAAGGTGTTTGAGAGAATAATGACTAGTCTAGTTAATTCAGGGTCGGGTACCTTAATAGACGTGCCGGTGAGAGCCCAAATGAAATATCTTGGCCTGCACCTTGACGGGAGATGGACCTTTAGGCCACACTTCGAACAACTCGTCCCAAGGCTTCTAAAGACAGCTGCGGCCTTGGCTGGGCTCTTGCCTAATCTAAGAGGACCAAGGTCATCCTGCCGGAGACTTTACGCGGGAATCCTGCGGTCCATGGCACTGTATGGAGCTCCTATCTGGGCGGACTCGCTCACTGCCCGTAATAAGGCCCTGCTGCGAAAACCGCAAAGGGCCATAGCGGTGAGAGTGATCAGGGGCTACCGGACGGTGTCGTGGACGGCGGCTACGCTGCTGGCAGGTGATCCACCCTGGGAACTATAGGCAGAGCTCCAGGCAGAAACATATAGTTTCCGTGCCACGATACAAAGCCGGGGCGAACAGCTCTCTCCCGCAGTCTACAAGAGTATGCAGGCGGCGGCCCATAGGGCTTTAACCCGCCGATGGAGGGAGGATCTTGACTCCCCTGCAGCAGGATGAGTGACGGTGACTGCGGTTAGTCCCCACCTCCACCGGTGGCTGAACAGGAATCATGGCAACATGAGTTTTAGGTTGACGCAGGTACTTATTGGACACGGATGTTTCGGTAAGTACTTGCATCAAATCGCTAGGCGAGAAGCGGCCCCTAACTGCCATGAGTGTGGTGCGCCAACCGACGATGCGCGTCACACTCTTGAGATTTGCTCCACCTGGGGGTCCCAGCGGCACGCCCTGGTGACCGAGATCGGAGAAGACCTGTCGCTGGTGGCTGTAATAGGCAAAATGCTCGACAACCCTGCGTACTGGGCGGCCACGGCTCCCTTCTGCGAAGCCGTGATTTCGCAAAAGGAGGCCGCAGAGAGACAACGCGAGGCAGATGCCACTGCTGACTCTCTGCGTAGGCGACGGCCAGGCAGACGGTGGCAACAGTATGTGCGCCTTCTTCCCTCGTAGCATAATACAGAGGTGAGGCCAACTGACCTACCGTTGGGGCGTCCGAGTCGAATGTTGAAAGGCGATCCTCTGACGCTCCACGAATGACGGGGGAGTGGAGCAGCTGATGGTTTTTAGTGGGTATTCCGGGAGGTTGATAGCCACCCGGTGAGTCCCACATACCTCCCCGATGCCATCAAGGGGGTGCATGCGTAAATGCATTTTCCATCAGCCACAAAAAAAAAAAAAAAAATGGGTCGGGTACCTTAATGGGGTCAGATCCAGTCATAATATTCTGCTTATTATTTTTTTGAATACACCCTGCACTAAGGAAATAATCCTTGAGTTGCGAGGAACTATGCAAACATATAGTTAACGGACACAAATTACAACCAGACTCGGAACAACAATTTGTGGATCGCACAAAGTGTTGCGTAGGATTCGAACCCACGACACTGATCGGTATCTTAACCACTACGCCAACTGTGCATTTAGGAATTATATTTGCCATGTGGTGACGGAGTAGGAATACAATAACAATTCCTTAGTCGTCTTATACAACACCCGCGGGCATGATAGGGAGTGGTGAATTGTATTCTCACTCCGTCACCATACAGAAGGTTCATTGTATTACTAACAACCCGCCCTCGCTTCGATTCGGTTTTAGTCGGCTTATCCGCGTAGTTCCCGTGGGAATACCGGGATAAAATATAGCCTATGTTACTCCCTGATATTATGGCTTTCCATTGGGGAAAGAATTTTAGAAATCAGTTCAGTGGTTTAAGCGTGAAAGCGTAACAAATAAACTTACTTTCGCATTTATAATATTACTAAGGATTTTAAAATACATTGCTAAAATTGACAACATATAAATAAATACCCATTCACCCCTTATCCGTGTGGTTAGGGAATAAGAATACAATTAACTAGCCCTTCTCTGACCCGTGAGTATTTTTAAAGACAACTAAATAATTTATGTAAGTAATATCGATGCAAGGGAAGGAAAACTCAATATAAATCTTTATTCCAACACGTTTGACCAGCGTGGTATAGTAGGTCAATTCTCTTCCTATTGTAAAGGAGGCCTGTGGCTGAACAGTGGGACCTAGATAGGCTGAAATGATGATAATATCAAATTATAAAATATAGTGTTAGGACCACACTGTCGACAGTTGTCTGTCTACAGCCGCGGGCCGGTCCGTCCGGGGTAGTACCACACTGAGCAGAAAATCAATGTGCGACTAGTAGAAATTTGTTACTGCGCTTCGTTTGGTGAGCGAGAGAGCCGGCAGCCCAACTTTCTGAGGGTGTTTGTGTGTGGTGGGTTTTAGTTATGCTTTTAGTTTCACCGAGCCTCAATGCACGCATTCACACTCCCTTCACTTTCTTCGCGGTAGGCAGCGGCCTTGTAAAGGTCCATGAGCGGTAACAACACTTACCATCAGTTGTAATGTGTGCTCGTTTGTCACTGTTTGCAGTAAAAATACAAATTATACGTACAACATTCCACACGGTGAAGTACTGACTCTGTAATGACGTCATAGTTTTTATTTGGGGATCCTTCATCAGCTCCTCATTTTGCATTGCAATTAACATTGAGATAGAATTAATGCTGTGCATGCTTATTGCGACGGCCTGACCCATTAGACGACAATAGATAGCTGATGACATTGTAACTGAAAAATAATATACCATTTTAGAGAAATTTTAACTTAATATTCTAAGGTAAAATAAATAAATGCTATGCTTAAATTTGCATAGAAAAATGAAAATGAAAATGGTTAATTTCCATTTTATAAGCCTATAGTGCAATGCTGGACATAGGCCTCCCCACGGGAATGCCATTTGGATCGGTCCAGCGTTATTTGCATCCAATGGTTCTCTGCAATTTTTAAGATGTCGTCAGTCCACCCAATAGGGGGCCGTACTACCGTGTGTCATCCGATTCGCGATCGCCACTCGAGAACCTTTCTTCTCCGACGGTTGTCGGTACGAAGAGCGATGTGACCTGCACGTCAACGTGCTAATTCTGCAGGCCATGCTGGTAACACCCGTTCTTCTACGCATTTCCATATTTCGAATTTTATCACGTAATGAAATACCGAGCGCAGCCCTCTCCACAGCACGTTGAGCGACTTTGAGCTTCCTTATGAGGCCGTTTTTCTTGTCGGAAGTTGTTAAAACATAAGTATATTTTTTAACAATTTCAATCATTTTAAATTAGATTTTTTTACACTATTATTAAACAAATGTCTATCGGTGTCGTAAAAGACGACTAAGGGATATAATTTGTAAGTAGGGTTGCCACTTTTTTTTTGTTTCAATAAAGTATATTGGGTAATGAATGAAGAAAAATAAAGTATTTTTATGTCCAAATAAAGTACGTTTTACATTGTTTTGTTTTAAACATATTTACGATTATTTTTGGTAAATTTTAATAAATAACAATACTAAACAGTATCTTTGTACTTTATATTTATTTTATAATGAACTAGCAATCCGCCCTCCCTTCGCTTCGGTTATAGGTTATAGTTGTTTTACCCGCGTAGTTCCCGTTCCCGTGGGAACACCGGGATAAAATATAGCCTAGTTTACGCCCTGATATTATAGCTTTCCATTGGTGAAAGAATTTTTGAAATCGGTCCAGCCGTTTTGAAGATTACCCGGAACAAACAGACAGACAGACAGACAGACAAAAATTTTTTAATTGCTATTTTAGGCATAGGTGTCGTGCAAATAACCGTGTGAGCATGAAAAAAGCCTATTATTTTGACATTACAAACAGACACTCCAATTTTATTTATTGGTATAGATTAATAATTATTTTTTAACATATTCAAATACACTTTGTTTATCTTGAAAATGTTTCCTAGAAAAATCATTCGGGCGAAATAAAAAGTATTATCGCTTACTTTATTGTTCATCTATACCAATAAATAAAATTGGAGTGTCTGTTTGTAATGTCAAAATAATAGGTTTTTTTCATGCTCACACGGTTATTTGCGACACCTATGCCTAAAATAGCGATTAAAAAAAATTTTTGTCTGTCTGTCTGTTTGTTCCGGATAATCTTCAAAACGGCTGAACGGATTTCAAAAATTCTTTCACCAATGCAAAGCTATAATATCAGGGCGTAAACTAGGCTATATTTTATTCCGGTATTCCCACGGGAACGGGAACTACGCGGGTAAAACGACTATAACCGAAGCGAAGCGAGGGCGGGTTGCTAGTATAAAGTATAGAGTACAATTACTCGAAATAACGTATAATACTTTATATTATTATAACCGGTAACCGTACGGGTGGCAGCCCTATTTGTAAGTAACATCTATGCAAGACCAATTACTTGAGATCGACGATATATATACTCTATTTCCACCGTACATATTCTAAAAGTTTTGGCCATAGTTTTACCACCGGCTGCCTACTTGAATTCAATCCTTCTTTTTCAACCCTTGGAATTTAATCTAGGTTGATATAAAAGTAAAAAAGAGAGTAAAGTCACTCACTTTGTCACAAAATGAGTTTCTTTCTTGCAAAATCTATTACGCGGTTTTGTAAATTAAAAGAGTTTAAGTTCAATTATGTTAATTTATATTATCTCACATTTTTAAATATACAAGTTAAAATATTTTTATAATTTATTCTTTAAAAGTTGTTAACCTTGCGGTTGTGTTTTATTAGGGTTACAATGTTTGAAAATAATAGTAAATATATTTTACAAATGTATACTCTTTTGTATCTTATTTAACAAAGTTTTACGATTGACAGACGATGGTGGACGACTATTATCACCATAGCCGCCATCATCATCACTTCAGCCTATCGCCGTCCACTGCTGGACAGCGAAAGGCTGAAATGCCACAGGCTCCATATTGGGAGAGAAATTGCTTGTTAAGCGAGTTGGTTTTATTTCGAGTTTTGTTTTTCTTGCATATTTGTTATATGCACAAGAAATCCTTTATGTGCCTTTTACGCCATTCACGCGTAAGAGAGAGGGTGCTGAATTGTATTCTTACTCCGTCACCACACGGAAAAACTTATTGTACTACGTTGGAATTATACCTAGAACACTGGCATAGAAGGTCATATCTTAACCACTATTAAATCTGTGCAGAGTTGGCCCAACATGATGTAAAACATTTAGTGTATTTCAAGATGCGGTCGCAGCCTTCTGCGAGGCAGTTATCTCGCAGAAGGAGGCGGCGGGTCGCGAGCACGAGGAGCACAGCCTCGATGATGCGACCCGCCGCCGGCGACTGGGGCGGCGCAGGCGGAATGCCGCCCTAGCCGAGGCCGCGGGTGACGTGACCGGGGATTAGTCCGTCACCCACCGAGAGGCCGACCGCGTGAGGAAAGACCGACGTCCTCCCCGAGGGGGGGACGTCGGTCGATGGGAGGGTACCCCGGGTAGGGGGTATTCCGTCGGGCCGACCACTGATGACAAGTAACCCTGCTCCAGTGGTCGGCCTAACGACGAAGGCGACGTGGTGCTCGGGTGGGTTGCGGGAGTTGCGTGCTTAAGCCCCTCTGTCGCCCCGGACGGAGTGGTGCGGAGGCGCGCCGACCGCAGCCCACCCCAAAAAAAAAAAAAGTGTATTTCAAGATATACAAGTAATGTACGAATTGGTAGTATTGGTAGCCGTTATATTACAACAATCAAAATTAGCTATAATGTTTTTATCTCAAATGGACTTTGGAAAACAATTAATCATCAGATAAAAAAAGATTATCATATCAATCTATAATATTATTGTAGTGTTTGTTTGTGTGTTTGTCTGACCCAGACGTTGTTTTGTTCAAATCTAAAAAAAATGTGATAGGAATTCTCCTTGGAATCGATTGCAGCGTCACCTACCGGTTCCAATTATTAATCTAATTCATTCTCATATCCATCACAACAGCCACAACAATCATCAAAATCGGCCTAGCCGTTTAGGAGGAGTGCAGTGACATACCTACACACGTACACAAGAAATATCTAATATATAAAATTCTCGTGTCACAATGTTCGTTCCCATACTCCTCCGAAACGGCTTGACCGATTTTTATGAAATTTTTTATGCATATTTTTATTATTTTTTTTATTATTGCAAACGGTGGCAAACGAGCAAACAGTACACCTGATGGTAAGTGTTGCTGCCGCTCATGGACCTTTACAAGGCCGTTGCCTACCGCGAAGAAAGGGAAGGGAGTGTGAATGCGTGCATTGAGGCTCGGTGATACCAAGGGCACCACCAAAACCCTCCACACGCAATCACCCTCAGAAAGTTAGGCTTCTGGCTCTCTCGCTCACCGATCGAAGCGCAGTAACAAATTGCTACTACTCAGATGACGATTTTCTGCGAGAGCATGGTACTGCCCCGGACGGACCGGCCCGCGGCTGTAGACAGATAACTGTCGACAGTGTGGTCCTACCACTCCTAAATTCAGTAAGTCTGAGAATCGGCTGGTATCTATTTTTCAAACCCCTAAATGATTAGGGGTGTCCGCCCCAAATTTTTTTTTATTTTTTGGATATATTTATTTTTATTTTTTTTTATTATGTGGCATTAAAAATACATACAACCCTAAATAGTCACTTTTCTATCACCAACCCCTGTTTTTTAATAGTCATTTTAATCATTTTCTCATTTTTTATCGCGCTCGATAATATCAATTTATTATCACTTGGTAAGTTATTCCCTCCACGTGTCTACCGGTGTCACTTCTCACCCAATAAACAGCACGGAGTAGGGATGACAACGAAGATGGTCTCCTATTGCTTTCAAACAATATGCCTTCTCTCACTCCACTTACTCTTTATCACTCGGCGCTGAGTAAGGTCAGTGCATGGCATAATCAGAGACTAGATTTTCGGCAATTTATAAAATTTATTTACGACAATAATGATGGCAGTACGAAGTTCGCCGGGTCAGCTAGTATATACAGGGTGTATCAGGTTATGGGGCAACTGGTAAAAAGGGAGCTAGGCAATGGTGGTAGGAACCCATGAAAAAAATTTGACCGAAAAATATCGATTGCTTAAGGAATTAGAGACATGTAAAGTTTTCAATTTTGTCATCGCTTTTTCGTCTAAATCCGATTGAAATGTATAAAGTCAATGATACTTAATACGCAACATATTCATACTTTGTTAAATGTTCATTAGAAATTGAATAAATCAATGATTACGTTCGCATAAGCAAGACAAACTTCGCTTTAAAACAGCTGATCGGCCGATGACCGTTGACGGCCCGCCGTTGTTACCTACGCTCATTGAAGCGTTTGCGCAATTCTAGGTATGTATGAATGAAATTATACTGTCGTAGCTATACATGCCTACATGTATTCTGTCTGTACATGCCTACATAATACGTAACATTTAAGGCATATACTCTTAGATACATTTTTTTGAAATCACTATAACTTTTATGTTATATTGTTTTTTGTGTAATGTATATTCTAATTACGATCTATGACCATTAAACTACAACATACTCGAACAGTTGTCCCATAACCTGATACACCCTGTATATAAAATTTATAAGTTATATTAACTGTGTGGTGATGGACTAAGAATACAATTTACCACCCCTTTCTTGCCCGTGAGTGTTGTAAAGGACGACTAAGGGATTAATTATGCATACAATATCTATGTAAGAGAAGGAAAATTCGAATCAAAGCCTTGTATCAACTCGTTTGACCAGCGTGTTATAGTGGGTCAATTTCCTTCCAATTGTGGAGTAGGCCCAGCAGTGGAAAGTACATGAGCTGTGATCATCATAATGATGATGATGACTTTATTAGAAATGAAATGTTTCTCCTTTCCATCCATTATGGTTGAAGGGACTGATGGCTACTCTTGTAGTTAACTCATCATCGGATGCTGTTTGTGGGATCTGGTCGAGGTATATATTTTTTTTGTTTTATATTTGTATTAGATAGATTAGACTTTACGGTAGCTATGTAGGGCGGGTCGCTCCCTTCACTCTAATTTGGTTGAGGAGAGTAATGGCTGCTCTAGTAGTTAACTCGTGATCGGGTGCTGCTTGTGGGATCTGGTCCAGCCATATTTTCTTCCTTTCTTTAATGTTGTATGTATGTTGTACGAAGCATAAAATTATGTATATTTAAAAGATTAAAGAAAAAATTACTGCCCGCTGAGTTTCTTGCCGGATCTTCTCAGTTTGTGGCCGCGTTCCGATCCGTTGGTAGATTATTGTATTGTGTTCAAACGTGTAATTTGACAATATGTAAGTGCCTTTAAGGGGCCTATGCAGAATAAATGATTTGATTTACAAACATATAATTAACGGACGCAAATTACATCCAGACTCGGAACAACAATTTATGAATCGCACTAAGTGTTGTTCTTCGTAGGATTCGAATCCACGACACTGACACGGTAGGTTGGTACCTACCACTAGGCCTGTTCAGTCTTATTTCAAAGGGCATCATACTGGAACTAAATACTACATGTTGTATATATACAATTTTAGTTAAAATAAATTATTTAAAAAATTACAACCCGATGAGTTTTCTTTTCTTTTTTGGGGGCCATGGTTAGCGCACCCACCGCCTGACTCTGTCCGGGGCGACAGAGAGCCGTAAGCACGCACACCCGTAACCCACCCGTAGCACGTCGCCTTCGTCGTTGGTCCGACCTCTGATGCAGAGTTCCTTGTCCTCAGTGGTCGGCCTGACGGAATACTCCCACGGGTCACGTCGCGTGGTCAGCCTCTCTGCGGGTGATGGACTAAATCCCCGGTTTAGTCACGCGGCATCAGGCGCAGATGCTCGCGCCTGCGCCGCCCGAGTCGTTGGTGGCGGACTGCGTCATCGTGGAGCCGTTCCTGACGCAGCCGAGTATCTCCCTAGCGATGGTGAGCAGCTTCAGGTTCACACCGATGATTGCGACGAGTTCACGGCGCTGCTCAGCCCATGCGACACACTTCAATCACGCAAATGCAAATGACGTACATTTGAAAACGAAATTATATTACAAAATGGATAATTCCCACAAGTAAAACTGCTGGTATGGCTAGTAGAAAGATAAAATGATAATGAGACGCGTGCTGCGTGTATTCAATATGGTAGACCGACGAACTCGATTTATTTTCGTATTCCCAGAGCAAATTCACCAAAGTTACTTCCATTATTTTAAGGTTCTTAATATAATGAACTAGCTTTTGCTCGCGACTTCGTCCGCGTAAAAGTCATGTGTGATAGAAGTTGAAATAACTTCGAAAATCACAGAACTTTCATACTAATTTTGCATCCCACTATTAACCCCTTAAGGGATGATTTTTGAAAAAATATTTTGCACCTGTTTCATGATTTTCGTTGAAGAACCTTCATACTGAATTTCATTCGAATAACTACAAAAACGGCAAAGTTTCATACTAACTTTGCACCCCCGTTTTACCCTCTACGGGGTGTTTTTCAAAAATCCTTTCTTAGTGCTTCCCTACGTTATAAAAGGAACCCCTGTGCAAAATTTCAAGTTTCTAACCCTTATAGTTTAGGCCCTGCGTTGATATGTCAGTCAGTTTCTCTTTTTGTATATATAGACTAGCAATCCGCCCTCGCTTCGCTTCGGTTATAGGTTATAGTCGTTTTACCCGCGTAGTTCCCGTTCCCGTGGGAATACCGGGATAAAATATAGCCTAGTTTACGCCCTGATATTATAGCTTTCCATTGGTGAAAGAATTTTTGAAATCGGTCCAGCCGTTTTGAAGATTACCCGGAACAAACAGACAGATAGACAAAAAAATTGTAATTGCTATTTTAGGCATAGGTATCGTGTAAATAACCGTGTGAGCATGAAAAAAGCCTATTATTTTTACATTACAAACAGACACTCCAATTTTATTTATTGGTATAGATGTCTCGCTGCCCCAGTCAAAACAAAATATCCTCTTTTTATTACCAGTTTGATATTTCCTACTAGTATTAATATTTCTACTTGGAAACTAGACGTATATTTATCATATGCTTCGCTGATAATAAATATAATGCTTATCTAATGTTGATTAATTATAGTTATATAATTATTATTATTTCCGTGTGGTGACGGAGTAGGAATACATTTTATCACCCCTAGTTTTACCCATAGGTGTCGTAAAGGCGACTAAGGATAATATGGATACAGCATCTATGCAAGAGAACGAATATCTATACCAATAAATAAAATTGAAGTGTCTGTTTATAATGTCAAAATAATAGGCCTTTTTCATGCTCACACGGTTATTTGCACTATACATATGCCTAAAAATCACTTTATATTTTTTGTCTGCCTGTTTGTTCCGGGTAATCTTCAAAACGGCTGGACCGATTTCAAAAATTCTTTCACCAATGGAAAGCTATAATATCAGGGAGTAAACTAGGCTATATTTTATCCCGGTATTCTCACGGGAACGGGTGCTACCCAGGAAAGACTGAAACCGAAGTGAAGCGAGGCCAGGTTGCTAGTTTAAAATTAAATCCTATACCAACACGTCTGAGCAGAGTGCTAAAGTAGGTCAAATTCCCTCGATTGTGGAGGAACTTCGAGCCTAGCAGAGGGACAAATGAGTTGGGATGATGATTCATCATCATCATCATCATTGCAGCCCACATACGTCCCACTGTTGGGCTCGGGCCTCCTCCACAATGGGAGGGAATTTGACCTACTATATCATGCTGGTCAGACATGTTGGTATAGGGTTTCATTTCGAATTTTCCTTCTCTTGCACAGATCTTATGTGCATATTATATCCCTTAGTCGTCTTTTACGACATCCACGGGCAAGATAGGGAGTGGTGAATTGTATTCTTACTCCGTCACCACACGGATGATGATTAATTATTATTATTGCTAGATCTTTCACATGTTCTTATTAAATTAACAAAAAAAGAAATATTTTTTCTATATATTATAATATATAGAAAAAATATTACTACTGCTATTATAAAATTTTTCTCTATATTATTTTTTCTATACTATAATAATATGAAACTTACAATATAAAAATGTTGGAGCTTAAAGTTGTTGCAAGTCCGATAAACAATATTTTTTTTTGTCGATTTCACACGTTCACTCGCGACAGTGCTTCAAACCGGATTACTGCCGACTATTATTCAAACACATTGAACTAAGGTCTAGCGCATATAAACAATTTTTAGTTGAACACATATTATTTTTATTCTAAATAAAACTATTAGTCCGGAATCCATGATCCATTTTTGCATTTTTACTATCAAGCTAATTTTTCGTGAGTAGCTTCATTTTGATGAGACGCTCAACATTATTTGTACGAAAACTCAATTATGGTAGGTAACAGAGGTAGGAAGATTAAAATATGTCCATTTGGTGATTCTCAAAAATTTGTTACTTTAGAGATCACAAATAAAAATACTAACGGAACCATGAACACTGTAAAGTGTTCGAAATGTCGGGCAATCAAATACAAATGCGTTAAAATCCGTAAAGTATTTTTATTTACAATGTGTATCAGCAGTTGTTATATTATTTTTAGTTTACGTATCTATATATACGTGAAGCAAAAATTTTTGTACCCCTTTTTACGAAAATTACGTGGATGGACAAGTATGAAATTGGGCACAGTTGAAGTATATAATGAGGACAAGTGCATAAAACTGAAATTTCATATAATACATTAGAAATATATTAAATTAGCAACCCGCCCTCGCTTCGCTTCGGTTTCAGTCGCCTTACTCGCGTAGTTCCCGTTCCCGTGGGTATACTGGGATAAAATATAGCCTATGTTACTCAGGGATACTGTAAAATTCTAATGGTGAAGTAAGAATTATCGAAATCCGTCTAGGAGTTTTTGAGTTTATTCGTAAGGAACGTTTCGTCTTTATAATATTAGTGTAGATTACCCTCTTAGAGGGTGAAAATTAAAAGAATGCTGAAACACGTCTTTATTTATTTTTACTAAAGAGTATTTTTGGAGAATTTGAAGAAAATCGATGTAGATTTTTTTTTCTCTTTATACAAACTTTGTTATTGCGGTTTACCCCTTAAGGGTTGAATTTCATTGGGGGGCGCGGCCGGAGCACCTCCTCGTGGTGCTCCCTGGTAACGTCCATTTGGACGTCATGCGTCCATTTGGACGGCCAAGATTCCGGCAGGGGGGGGGGGGGGGGGTCTCCGCGTGCGGCTCTGGTGGCAGAGCGCACGGCGGATCTGACCCGGGGCCAATGGGGCGGATGTGCCTCATGGCACTCCGTCGCCAGGGACGGTTGCGTCACGGCCCGGGGCGTGACGGGTCGGTCGCTCGCGAGCGGCCAGACCCGGAAGGCCCAAACCGTAATCCTGAGCAGGGGGTCAGGACCGGGGGTCTTCGGACCGCGGGGAAGAAAACCCCTATAAAAAATCACCCCAATCTTAAGTTTGGCCACTCGGCGAGGAGATGTATGACTGGTGGGTTAAGAAGCGCGCGAGCGTCCAGTCGTTAGAGTGGTAGTCAAGGCAAGACTTAAAAACGTCCAACAAGATATGGCAGAAGTCAATACACGTTTAACTTCACCAGAGGGTCCCGGCCAGGCCGGGAAATCCCTTGCTGTGCCGGTGCTTGCGCGCGACGTCCATTTGGAGTCGCGCCCAAGTCCCGGCACAGTCAGTCCCCAACCGTATGGGTGGGGGACAACTACAGCCTCAGAAGCCGAGAGCCCGGCTCAACACCAAGTGGCTCAGGGGGGGGAGGGGGAACGAGGAGGAGGTGCAGGTGCGGAAGAAGACCCGAAGGACGAAGCTGAGGCGTTCCGCCGCTGCACGAGCCCGCATTAGCGCCAATGCATCGAAGGCGTGGCGGGCGCGGATGAAGGCTGAAGCCATTGCCGCACGCGACGAGGGCGGCAGCATTGCTGCTGCAGGGCCGTCGCGGGACGGGGGTGGCGTTGCTGCCCAGCCGTCGGAAGAGAGGATGGAGACCACTGCAGGGCCGCCGCGTGAGGAGAGCGGCAGCAGCAGCGGGTCCGAGCACGAGGGCGGCATTGCCGCAGAGCCGTGCATAAGGTTAGCAGGCGAAAGCTCCGAGCTGTCGAGCGATGAGGGCGGCATTGCCACAGAGCCGTCGCAGGATGAGGGCGGCAGTGCCGCAGGGCCATCAGAGCGTCAGGAGACGGATGCGGCATCGGAGATGGTGCTGACGGACGTGGGCGGAAGTGCCGCAGAGCCGTCCGCCGAGGAGAGCAGCACCCCTTAGGTGCTAGTCGGCCGGAGTAGGGACGAGGGCGGTGGTTGCGCCGCAGGTAGGCAGATGCTAGGCGCGCCGTCAGTTGAGGGTGCAGTTAGGCCGTCGTCGTTGCCGTCGTCGCCGTCGTCGTCGTCGTCGCCGAGGAAGAGGACGGAGGGGGCTGCAAAGGCGCCAGCTCCAGCCCCAAGTGCGAGGAAGAGGGAGGAGGCCCTCCCCCCGAGACCCTGGAAGCGCCCCCTGCAAGAGGGTGGCCGCTCCAACACCAACTCGGAGGGGAGTTCCATCATCATGCCTCCTCCCAAGGTCCCGACCATGCGCCGGGGGCGCAGAGGCCGAGGATCGGTGGTGGCGGCGTGGCCGGGGACACCGGGTCCGGCCGGCCACGGTGGCGAGGTGGCGGCGCTCCAGGCCGCGAACGCCCGCCTTAGTGAGGAGGTTTCCGGCTTGCGGGAACGCAACCGCAAGCTGGAGACGGAGCTATCGGCGGTGCGACGGGAGAACCGCGGGTTGGCCAAGGAGATGGCCGACCTGCGGGCCCAGTTCGCGCGCCTGGCGCCGGCCGCGCCGCCTGTGCCAGCCTCGCCACCGAAACGGGCTGCGCCGGGGAGGGCGGGCCCGTCGTCTGCGCCCGTGGCGCCGGCTGCGCCCGTCGCGGCTGCTGCGCCAGCTGCACCCGTCGCGGCTTCGGCGCTTCCTCCTCTCGTCGTGGTCCCTCCGCCGGCTCGTGGCCGCGGCAGACCTCGGAGGGGGGAGGAGCCGCCGCCCGACGAGGTGCACGGCGTGTCGGAGTCGGCGGTACGCGTGATCCTAGCCCGAGTAGGGGTGATGGTGGATGCGCGTATCGCCGCCGTAGCGGCCAGGCTCCCGCCTAAGCCGCCCCTCCGACCGCCGCTCGCCGCGGACAAGGCGAGGCGGCCGCAAGCGTCAGCTCCCACCCCGCTGCCCTGTCAGGGTGGCCGCGTGGTGAGCTACGCTGCGGCCGCGGCCGGGCCCAAGGGGGCCAAGAAGGCCGGCAAGGTGCCGGCTCCCGCCAAGGCCGGGCCGCGGCCGGCGCCAGCGGCTGCACAGCAGGCGCCGGCCAGCGCACCCGCGACTGCTCCTGCTGCGCTCAGCGCTGCTGCCAGGCTCGAACAGGGCTGGCAGGTGGCTGAGCGGAGCAGGAAGGCACGCGGCCAGAAGCGGAGAGCGGCGGCCAAGAGTGCCGCCGTGGCCGCCGCTCCCCAGGCGGGAGCCGGCAGAAAGGGGAAGAAAAGGTCGCGCAGGGGCCTCAAGTCGCCGAAGACGGCCGCGGTGGTCATCACCGTGCTGCCTGAGGCGGCTGAGAGGGGCCTCAACTATGAGGCCGTCCTAAAACGCGCCCGGCGGGAGCTGGACGTCTCCGGTATCGGGGGCGTCGAGGCGAGGACCCGCAAGGCCCGGACAGGGGCTCGAATACTCGAGTTCCCTGGGGCCGAGGGCGCGAAGACGGCCGATAGTTTGGCCACGATGTTGAGGGGGCTGTTCGGGCCGGAGGATGGTGTCCGAATCGCCAGGCCTGTCAAGTGCGCAGAGATGCGCCTGACGGGCTTGGACGATTCCGTGACGGTGGAGGACGTCCGGGAGGCCATTATGGCGCGTACCGGATGTGCCTCGGACACCGTCCGGATTGGCACCATTCGCACTGGTCCGGGCGGCGTCGGTGCTGCCTGGGTGCAGTCCGGTGGAGTCGGTCAAGCAATTGGCCGACTCAGGCAGGCTCCTCGTGGGCTGGAGCTCGGCGCGGGTAACCGTGCTAGAGCCCCGGCCCGCGAGGTGTTACAAATGCATGGCGGTCGGGCATACCCGACCGACATGCAAAAACTGCTTTGACTGCAGCGGGCTATGTTTCCGTTGCGGTCAGACCGGACACCAGGCGGCATCGTGCTCTGCGGTGCCCCACTGCCCCGCGTGCGCGGCAGGCAATAGGCCTGCCAAACACCGCATGGGCTCTGGGGACTGCAGACCCCCGGCATCGGCCCCGAAGGGGCGGGACGGCCCATCGACCGGGCCAGTCCCCGCTCCGAACGCGGCCCGATCGCCCGTCAGCGCGGAGGAGGTGACGATGGATACGGACCGTTAATGGACCCCGTATCCATTCGTCTCCTCCAGGCCAACCTCAACCACACCGCCGGTGCGCAGGACGTGTTCCTGCAAGCCATGGCGGAGTGGTTGATAGGAGTATCCGTAGCCGCGGAGCCGTACGTGGTGCCCGACCGGCCTAACTGGTTGGGTAGCACCGATGGCACCGTGGCAATCGTCGCCTCCACGTCGTGGCCTTCGTCGCCTCTGACCCTTAGGGACAGGGGCGTCGGATACGTCGCGGCGGACTGGGGGGAGATTACGCTCCTCGGAGTCTATCTCTCCCCTAACTGGAGTGTGACCGATTTCGAGGCCTCCCTCACCATCATGGAGGCCTCGTTACGGCGAATGGCATCGCGCCAGGTCTTCGTCTTGGGGGACTTCAACGCCAAGTCCGTGGCGTGGGGGTCTCCCCGGACGAACGACCGAGGACGGGCGATCGAGGAGTGGGCGGCGGCACTGGGCCTCTGTTTACTGAACAGGGGCTCGGTGCATACGTGCGTGCGACAACGGGGCGGGTCGATAGTGGACCTTTCGTTCGCTAGCCCCGAGGTCGCCGCACGCGTGGGGAGCTGGCGCGTCGTGGAGGAGGTGGAGACCTTGTCGGACCACCGGTATATCCGGATGGAGGTCTCCCCGGTAATCCCGACGCCCAGCATGGGTCACGGGGCGGATGGACGTCCTGCGTTCCCGCGATGGGCTGTGGGTCGCTTAGACCGGGACCAGCTGGCGGAGACAGCCATCGTTTACTCGTGGCTGTCCTCTGCCAACCAGTCGGACGGGGTGGACGCCGAGGCTGGCCGCATCCGCAGTGCGTTGACGCAGATCTGCGATGCGGCCATACCCCGGGCACGGCGTCCGCCCCCGAGGAGGGCGGTCCACTGGTGGTCCCGGGAGCTGGCGGATCTCCGGGCCGCGTGCATTCGCGCCTGGAGGGCCTACACCCGCAGCCGGCGGCGCCAACGCGACGCGGAGCGGGAGGCCTTGCTGTATGAGGGCTACCGCAATGCGCGGTCGGCCTTCAGGCTGGCCGTCCGCTCCACCAAGGACGTCAGTCGGCAGGAGATGCTGGACGGTCTCGATCGTGACCCCTGGGGACGCCCCTATCGCGCGGTGCCGAATAAGCTCCGCGCGCGGGGCCTTCCCCTCACCGAGACTCTCCAGCCCAGCCTTCTCACCCGGGTCGTCGAGGACCTGTTCCCGCGGCGGGCGGAACACACGCCCCCGGTCATGGCTCTGCCAGACACTGACCGGGAGGCCGACGACGACAGTGTTCCGCCCATCACGGAACCCGAGATGGGAGTGGCGGTGGCGCGCATGTGCGCAAAGTCCACTGCCCCCGGGCCCGACGGTGTTCCAAACCGCGTGTTGGGCCTGGTCCTCGACCACCTGGGTCCCCGCCTCAGGGAGCTGTTCAACGCGTGTTTAGCGTCCGGACGGTTCCCTGGGTGCTGGAAGGAGGGAAGGCTGGTGCTCCTGCCGAAGCCACAGGCTACAGGCCTATCGTGCTGCTCGATGACACTAGCAAGCTACTGGAGAGGGTGGTAGCTGCCCGCATCGAGCGGCACCTCGTCGGCACGGGGCCCGATCTGTCGGACGCCCAGTTTGGGTTTAGGAGGGGTCGTTCGACGATCGCGGCTCTGTTGCGCCTGAGGGCCGTGGCGACTGAGGCCGTCACCGGTGGGGGAGTGCTGTTGGCGGTGTCCCTAGACATCGCCAACGCATTCAATAGTCTGCCATTCAGCTGCATCAGGGAGGCGCTCCGGTATCACGGAGTGCCAGCTTACCTGAGGCGGCTAGTGGCAGACTATTTGGTGGGGCGCAGCGTCCTCTGTACCAACCGAGCAGGGGACGTTGTGCGAACGCCCATGACGTGCGGTGTCCCACAGGGGTCGGTCCTCGGACCCACCCTGCGCGGTGGGACGCTAGAAGAGGCGGTAAGCCTGGCGACCTATGGCACCGAAGAGGTCGTCAGGCGGATCGAGGCGCTGGGGTTGAGGGTCGCCCTGGACAAGACGGAGGCCCTCTTGTTCCATGGGCGCCTTATGAGCCCTCCCATCGGCGTCTCGATCACCGTCCGATCGGTTGACATCAGCATCCGGGCCCATATGAGGTACTTGGGCCTGGTGCTCGACGGGCAATGGTGGTTCCGGGAGCATTTCCGCAGGCTCGCTCCGCGGCTCGTCGGCGCGGCGTCCGCCCTATCGTGGCTAATGCCGAACGTGGGCGGACCGAGCGCTACGTGCCGACGGCTGTACACGGGGGTCATCCGGTCGATGGCCCTGTACGGCGCACCGGTGTGGGCGGGGTCCTTGACCGTCCGACTTAGGGCCCTTCTGTGGCGACCACAGAGGGTCATGGCGGTCAGGGCCATCCGCGGATACCGCACGGTTGCGACGGAGGCAGCGTGCCTATTGGCCGGGACTCCCCCGTGGGACCTGGAGGCGGAAATGCTCGCCGAGTTGTATCGGCGGGTGTCGGGGGTGCGCGGGGAGGGCGGTGTGATCTCGATAAGGGATCTCACCGCCTGGCGCGTCGACGCCCGCCGAGACGTCATTGCCCGTTGGGCAGTCCGGCTGGAGAGGCCTCGGTTCGGGGTGCGAACCGTGGAGGCCGTCCGGCCGGTGCTGATGCAGTGGTTGGAAAGGCGGCACGGGGTGCTCTCCTTCCGACTAGTGCAGGTGTTGACGGGGCACGGGAGCTTCGCCAAATACCTGCACAGGGTCGTAAGGAGGGAGAGTACACCGTCCTGCCACCACTGCGATTGCGACGAGGACACGGCGCGCCACACGCTCGAGGCCTGCGCGGCTTGGGCAGTGCAGCGCCGTGAACTCGTCGCAATCATCGGTGCCGACCTGACGCTGCCGGCCATCGCTAGGGCGATGGGACGCGGTCGCAGCCTTCTGCGAGACAGTGATCTCGCAGAAGGAGGCGGCGGATCGTCTGCGCGTGGAGCGCAGCCTCGATGAGGAGATCCGCCGCCGGCGACTGGGGCGGCGCAGGCGCAACTATCTGCGCCTCATGCCGCCCTAGCCGAGGCCGCGGGTGACGTGACCGGGGATTAGTCCGTCACCCGCCGAGAGGCCGACCGCGTGAGGAAAGACCGACGTCCTCCCCGAGGGGGGGACGTCGGTCGATGGGAGGGTACCCCGCGTAGGGGGTATTCCGTCGGGCTGACCACTGACGACAAGTAAACCTGCTCCGGAGGTCGGCCCAATGACGAAGGCGAGGTGGTTTTCGGGTGGGTTGCGGGAGTTGCGTGCTTAAGCCCCTCTGTCGCCCCGGACGGAGTGGTGCGGAGGCGCGCCGACCGCGACCCACCCAAAAAAAAAAAAAAAAGGTTGAATTTCAAAAAATCTTTTCTTAGTGGGTACTTACGTTACGAAATGAAACTACGGTCCAAATTTCATTTTTCTAGCTTCAGTAGCTTCAGCTCACCCTGTTCCTTTATATGTATATTATTGTTAACGCCCTCGCAACACCCTTTGCAGGTGGAATTTCGTAAAATTCGTTCTTAGCTGACCTCTACTCGACGAAAGGAATATTTATGCCACATTTCAAGTCTGTACGCCTTATGGTTCTAGAGATATGGTGATGAGTCAATATATCGCTCGCAAAACTCGCCTCTCCTATATATATATATATATATATATATATATATATATATATATAGAAGATAAATTAAAAAAGGCATTACGCACACTACAACGTAATTGCAACACACACACGCACACATGCGCACATGCGCGCGCTTATACACTGTTTTCTCTGGTCAAACCGAATGTCAAATAATTATGAAATATTAGTAAAATACAGCTTGCTCAATTTACAATTATACATAAATATAATTAAAAGAAAATTGTGTAACAGAAAAATTAATTAAAATGAATTAAGGCCGAATTTCGACCACACAGCGACCACTAGTTTGTAGAAATATGTATAACCATAGAAGTATACTATCTCATTATCATTTCAGCTTATATATGTCCCACTGTTGGGCGCCGGCCCCTCTCGTATTAAAGGGAATTTTACCTACTACACCACGATGGTTGAACGTGTTGACATAGGGTGGTTTTATTACGAGGAAGATACCGACCAACACGCGCTGGAGTCTTGGTCTGAAGAACTGGCACTCCAATAGACATTACTATCGATAGTGGGATCTGTTCTTACCGACTTAAATAAAATGGTCAGTAAGGAAAGTTCTTGGCAAGCAATGGCCACATTCTGCGCAGCCACAGTAGAGAGAAGGGCGGCAGAGGAGCGGGAGAGAGAAGCAGATCTCAAGACTTTATCGCTCCGGAGAGCGCGGAGACGGGATCAAGCCTATCTGGCTGGTCCCTCAACTTTGCGAGTGGGGCCTGGGTCACCGGCTGTGGCGACGGCTGATGTCCCACATTAGGTATAAGGCCCTAAAGAGGAGTGTATACTTACGGGCACTATCTGGGGTGGTAAGGAATGGGAGCAGTACGTTCTCAAGTTGAGTCCGCGAGCAGCGGATGTGTCGGTCCGGCGGAGTTGTGGTGCATGTGAAAACGGTCCCATGGCTCCGTCGAGGGATAGGAACAACGTGTGCTTTTTAGCTGGTAGTGGCGCCGATAATAAACCGACGCTGAGCCCGGCATACCCGGCATATCTATCAGGTATGCGTAAAGATTGCATATGCCCACGCGAAAAAAAATGCGTCGTTTGATTGCCAGTTTTCTTTCTCCTGCATTGATGTTGTCTGCATATTAAATCCCTTAGTTGTCTTTTTCTATACCCACAGGCTAGAGAGGAGATGCTGAATCGTATTCGCACACCGTCACCACACGGTAAATTCAATGGACGCTTAACAAACCATTAAGCTGCATCGATATGATTTTGATTAAAAAGTCTGATAACTATCGACTTAATAAGGTATTCTATAAGAAACACGATATATATAACGGTGAAAAAATCAAGCATTTTTATTCTGCTTGGAACAATGGGAGACAGAACCTGAAAACTGGACTATCCTAATTATTGCTTATTTTAAATAAAACTACTTCACGGATTTTATCGCGTTTGTATTTGATTTTTGATTGTCCGACGTTTTGAACACTTTCCAGACCATGAACGCTGCAAAACGAGACCTATGGTAACATAGTTCTAATTTATTGGGTGACATAGAATTTAGAAGAAAAAGCGTAAAGCCAAAAAATGCATCTCTTCGCTATTACATTTCCTTTCACTTATTTTCTACGAAGTAAAGAACACACTAGAACTTTCTTGTCAAAATATTGTTAATGTTTGTTGGTTTTTACCGAAAGAGTAGTGGTCGATGTGGAAAAATTAAATCATTTGTATGTACCACCTACCTATAGCGACTGAATGATTTAGTTTTGTGGAAATTATGAAAAATAAAAATTCGACTAAACAGTTTAGTCGATACAAAAGTTGTATGTGTGCGTTGGACTTAACTGTCCATTAATTCTCACATAGTAAGGGAGCTGGTTGATATTCTTGTGTAGGTATCTGAGGCGCGTTAAAAACTTATGCTTTACCTTACCCATAATAACCAAACGCAGAACTGCAGACTTGGCGGGCCAGTAGTAGGGTTAAATGAATCCTTATATAATATAAAGTAAAACATATACATAAAGATGCAATTTCTTGCGAAAAATATCGTTGTGGCAACTTTCAAACCTTTATGCTGAATAAGTATCTATAGGTATCTATCTACAGGTTATTCTTTGTAGTTAAAAATAATTGTTAAAAAAAACCAGATTATTTTGGTGGGACCATCACCATGTACCAGTCACGCATATACTTAAGGGAGTAGTGCTAGTGGTGATTAGCAGTATAAGAGGGAGAATATAATGAATTTTGTCTTCATCTTGAATCATCGGCGTTGGTCCGGGCAAGTTCACTTGCAATACCCATATTTTGGTCCTGCATTTTGAAGTGGTTAGTAGAAACCAACTAAATAAATTGGTTTATTTATTTTTATACACTTTAAATGATCGAATATTTAGTTCTGTGTTTGGATATTATAGACAAATTTATCAAATTAAAAATATGGACTTACCATATTTTTAAAGCTAAAAAAAAAAACATAATTTTTGTTACTGCTGCACAGACAGTCTCAAAACGGGACTCACATTATAAATAAAACTATTTTTAAGGATTTTATCGAGTTTGTATTATATTTGATTTTTGATTGCCTAACGATTCGAATACTTTACAGCGTTCATGGTTACGGGCGGACTGACTATCATGTTGACAAGTTTTCAGTTTACCGCAAATAGCTCTTCTAAAACTGTTTACTAGCTCTCCGACTAACATGTTCCGTTTTCTGTCCATGTGGTGAGACCGCACTTTCGGGCCGACCACTGACGACCACTGCTCCGGTAGTCAGCCCAACAACGAGGTGACGTGGGTACGGGTGTGTTATGGGCCCGCGCGCCGTCCTTTCATCGCCCCGGACGGACTGGATCGCACGTGCGCTTACCATAGCCCACCCATAAAAAAAAATGTGGTGAGACTGCGCTGGTCAGAGGGTTATAGTTTTATTTCGAGTTTACTTTCTCTTGCATAGATCATCTTCATTATCATCAAAGTTCAGATACGTCCCACTGCTGGGCTCGAGCCTCCTCCACAATGGGAGGGCAAATGATATACTACGCTGGTTAGACGGTTGAGTATAGTTTTATTTCAAGTCCACCTTCTCTTGCATAGATTGCATATATGGATATTTATTCCCATTGTCATCCTTCACCCACGGGCAAGAAAGGGGCTGATGAATTGTGTTCTTACTCCGTCACCACATAGAAGAGGCATAGGCCTTTTCTATGAAAACAATCTTAAGGCTAGCATATAGAATACATGCTAGCCTTAAGATTGATTTCAATAGTAGATATCGCAAAAACTGAAAACGAATATGGAAATTTCCCCTGGAATACGAATTTAAACATATTTCTGGGTTGCTGCAATAAAGTAATACTACAAACATAGCTAAGCCATCGAATACACTAGATACATTGTAAATTTTAATTAATTCATGAATTAATTATTTTTAATTGGTTTGACGTAAGAAGACAAAGTTCCATTATTATCTATTATTACTTAGCAGATTTAAAACTACACTAACAACTTGCAACAGTTATCTTCTTTACGTCTTGTTTCGTTCGTACTTTGGATATTTCGTCTTCGTGTATTCCATGGAGTGGCCATTTGCGAAGCCGAATATTGACGCGTGTTATGCTAGCTAAAGTGGATTGCGTGGACACCGAAGTTGACGCCGTACGGTATTAGTGAAGTCGAATTCGTATTAGAGCATAAAAGGTATTTAATTAAATTTTTGTTATTTTCTCCCATATTGCAGACATGACTCACATTAGAGTTATCTAAACTGTTATAAATAAGTATGTATTATTGTATTGTATAACTATATAGAATTTCAAGTGTATCATAATTGCTCTCACAAGGAAAATAAAGTTATGGAAGGCACATGTCGCATTTTCTTTAACTGTTCCCTTCCGAGAAGTTAAAGTTCAATGAACCTTGTCCGGCACTTTAGAGCTTTCTCCTGGCGCCCGATTAACTTACTTTTAGTCTACTTTATTTGGAGAAGCCCTAACCTCTTGGTATGTATAACAATTTTTTAAATTTTAAACATCTCACAAGAAAAAAAAATTAACACCTTTTTAAATTTTTTTAATATAACAATTGCTTTTAATATTACAATGCAAAGGCTGCATTATCTTAAAATTAATTGCTTATTTTTAAAACTGATTATTTTACCGGTTTCCGTGTGATGGCGGAGTAAGAATACAATTCAAGGTATCCTATCCTGCTCGTGGATGTAAACGACGACTTAGTTATGTAATTAGTATAATATATAAATATAATTAAATATGCATATAACATTTATGTAAGAGAAGAAAAAATGAAGTTAAACAATAATGATTTCTGATGTTTACGCGAGTATTACACATTTTAAATTAAACGACTTTATGGATTTTATCGCGTTTGTATTTGTTTTTTGATTGCCCGACGTTGCGAATACTTTGCAGCGTTCACGGGCGGACTAAGATGTCTCACGTCCAACAAGTCAATGTTACTGCAGAAAAATTTTCTAAAAGATAAAATGCGTAATGTAGTTTTATTTAAAATATGAAATTAAACCCTATACTAACACGTCTAGACCGACGTCCCGGGACAGGGACGTCGAGAGGTGAGGGTACCCGAAAAGGTATTCCGTCGGGCCGACCACTGAGGAAAAGGAACTCGGCACTGATGGTCGGCCCAACGACGAAGGCGACGTGGGTACGGGTGGGTTATGGGCTCGCGCGCCGTCCTTTCGTCGCCTCGGACGGAATGGACCTCATGTGCGCTTACCGTAGCCCACCCATAAAAAAATACTAACACATCTGACCAGCGTGATATAGTTGGTCAATTTGTGGAGGAGCCTCGAGCTCAACAGTGGAACATATATGAGCTGAAATGATGATGAATATGTAAATAACATTTGAAATAACAGGTTTTTTTACGAATTTTAACGTATTTGTATTTGATTTTTAAAATAAACAAAATAGTCAGCCGTCGCTCAGGACGCCTGGCAGATGTTAAACATCGAATTTATTTTGTACAAGTATATATGCGTAAAAGAACAGATTACGACAGGAGCTAACAAGGCATAATGTATAAATAAAATATTACGGCTTTATTCCAGAAAATGATGATTTTTATTCAATAAACATTCATTTTCATTAAATATAAGAATTAAAAGCCAAAAATATTGCAAAATGTGACAACTCAATTCTTTTAATCAATGGTTTCTGTAATAAAATATACCGTGCTACTACGTATAGTTCATATATTCAGTCATATAGCGTGGCGTTGCGTCGCCGCGGCCTATTTGCGGCACGCCAACGATCAGGTTTACCTTCACATATTCAGTCATATAGCGTGGCGTTGCGTCGCCACAGCCTGTTTACGCTACGCCAACGATCAGGTTTATCCTCGCCTATAGATGTTATACATCGAAAATAAAATTACGTACATTTATCAGCGTTCAAGATCATTGGAGGACATATTACAAATAGGGCTTAGTCCTTTCGTGATCCTCCTAATTGGCTGGATGCTTTTGGATGAAATTTTATGTGGGATCCCTGGATGGTTTGAAAACACATTTAGACTAATTGGACAATATATATTGGAGTCAGGTTGGAGTAGCTGGAGCGGCGGAGAGAGAGACTTTGGGTCACTCCGTGTACTATACCGACTCTTTCACGGGGAGTGCTCCGAGGAACTGTTTGACTTGGTACCACCGTCACCATTCTACCAACGAACCACTCGACATCGTAGCAGGGTTCATCCATTTCGCCTGGAAACGTTATGGTTTTCAACTGTACGTTACCAGCGATCATTTCTCCCACGTATGTGCAAGCTCTAGAATGAACTATCTGCAGTTGTGTTATCCGAGCGCTATGACATGTTCTCTTTAAACAAGGTTTAAGAAGAGTATTATCTTCACGGTAGGCAACGGCCTGGCTGTGCCCCTGGTATTGCAAAGGTCCATGTGCGGCAGGATCACTTACCATCAGGTGTGCTGCCTGCTTGTTTGCCACCAACGGCAATAAAAAAAAATATATAAACACTTTTATAAAAAAATAGCAAATACATTTGTATGAAAATGTATTTATTTAGTTAGGGGTTAAGTATTTTGCTTTTCCGTATAGTGACGGTGTAAGAATACAATTCAGCACCCATTTTCTTGCCTAAGGGTGACGTGAAAGCCGAATAAGTGGTCTACTAAGCAGTTAACATTTATGCAAGAGAAGAAAAAACTAGGAATGGAACTACCGTGACTTAAATGGCGACTAAGAGTTTTTACGTCGAACAGTGTGCTTACTCTTGAATCTCGATTCCAATTCAATCGCAGCTTGAATTTGAGCAATTTGGTATTCTTGAAAGCGACACTAGCGCACGATTGGAACCAAATTCGGTGGATTTTTTTTAAACTAAATGAATTCAACTCTCGTCGATTAAGTCAAACATTTGCTACTCCCGACGTGATTTTCACGTAGTTTAAAATCGTTAATGTTGCACAATTTCAAAAAAGCGTCCTTGTGGTGATCCAATTCTATAACGTTTTTAATTTAAAGTAATAAAATGCGGCATATTTGGTGAATATAACAACGGCAAACGTGAAGAATTCATTCTCAATTTTGTTTAGGAGTATCGATTATAAGCTTGGTGAGATTGGAATTGAATCGGATTCGAAATTAGAATTGATTTCAAGGGTAAGCCCACTGGGCTAACATTATCTAATGTCGTCTGGTTAACAATTAAATTCCCAAGGAGAGTTGACGTCAGGCAGGCGACCGTTCATAAAACTATTGCCAATAACTTTGTAATGTATAATGGTAGAAGAGTAGATATTGCGTTGACCCCAAGTCATTGGGACAAGAGCAAAATGACAATGATGAATCATCATCCATAACTTTCAATTTCTTTGCTCCACCCATGACCGTGCTCTTCGTTCCTCCAATAATCTTCTTCTTCACTGTCCCTCTCACTCTTCTAGTCTGGCGCACTCCTCCTTTGGTATCCAGGCCATTCTTCTCTGGAATGCATTGCCTCTGGACATCAGGATGGCTACCAGTCGCGACGTTTTTAAGGCCATGGTCAAACGATTATACTTGAATTTTCTACACATCTGTGACGGCTCACATCCACTCAATCAAATATCCTTATCATTTTTATGTATGTATGTATATGTATGTATGTATATGTATGTATGTATATGTATTTATATATATTTATAGAGTATATATGTATTGTGTAATAGTAATTATATATAAATGATTTATTACGCGATATCGTTAACCACCTTGTATTGCACCTGCCTGAGATTATTTCTGCTCCACCCTTAGGTCGGCTGGTAGAGAATGCCTATGGCATTAAGTCCGCCTTGAGCGTTTGTTTGTGCAAAAGTTATAAATAAATAAATAACCACCAATAATCGATTGGTTTCTTAAAACATTATTAACATAATTTCTAACATTCGAATTAAATTGTTTTTCCGTGTGGTGACGGAGTAAGAATACCATACACCACTCCCTATCCTGCCCGTGGATGTTGTATAAGACGACTAAGGGATAAAATATGCACATAACATCTGTTCAAGAGAAAGTAATCTCGAAATGAAACCTTATACCAACATGTCTGACCAGCATGGTATAATAGGTCAAATTCCCTCCCATTGTGGACGACGACGACAGTGGGACGTACGTGGGCTGCGATGATGATGATGATGATGCAGTTTTGAATTTTATCATCATCTCAGCCCACATAAATCCCATTGCCGGCCCATGTTTCCCCTGCGATGGGAGGTAAATTGACCTACTATACCAAGGTGGTGAGACTTGTTGGCATACAGTTTTGTATCGAGTTTTCCTTCTCTTGCGTAGATATGATATGCATACTAGATGACCCAGCGAACTTCGTACCGCCATAATTTTTTTCATAAATATATTGTCTAAATTTCTGAAAATATAGTCTGTAATGGAAGAACCATAACGGCTTTGCGGGAAAGATTCAATCGTCTTGGATTCAACAAATGACTGATTAATGATTTAAAGAAAATATATAATTATCAAATTTTCAACCATACTTAACCATAGACAAAATTACGTTTAGCTGTCATTTGCGTTTTGTTATTACATGTCAAATGCATTTTTGTTATACCACGTTTTATAGTGACTTGTATTCTCTTTGACATTTTATGTCACGTCACACGGGAACGCGATCGAACGGGATAAAAAGTATCCTATGTCTGTCTCCTGGTTCTAAGCTACCTCCCCACCGATTTTCAGCCAAATCGGTACGGCCGTTCTTGAGTAATTAACACGACTTTCTTTTATATATATAGATTACATCCCTTAGCCGACTTTTACGACATCTAAGGGTAGAAATGAAGAGTTATGTATTATATTCTTACTCCCTCACTTTACGGTAAGGTTCTCTTACATAAATAATTTACAATTTCCTTTAATTCTGACTGATTTTTTAATGCATAAACCGTTATAACTACCTATTTATTTTTAAGAGTTGCATACGTATGTGTAGTATAGTGACCTTGTGCATTACGGAACGGTCCGGCGTAAGCTCCATTAAGCTCCAATTTAAATGCTTCATTTATTTCTCACTGTTAATTAGTTTTTCATTTTCTGATAGAAAAGTGCATTAATATTACTGAGATAGGGACTGAATTGATGACCTTATATTCAGCTGTACGCTGATATATCTATATTATCGATTAAAAACAATATTTATTATATATATTTTATCAAAGGTATTTTAACATTTCATTCTATACCTTTTATCGTGCGACACGAATGACCTCGTTAATCATTTACCGACATAATCGCTTCGGCAACCATACGAGTTGGTCGTGTACGCGCTTTCTAAAACAACTTTATACGGAATTCTATATGATTAAAATTAAAGAAAACTAAATTATTTAGTGTTAAAACTTGTTTTAAGGTCAAACAAAAGCAAGATAATCATTCGACCTCCATTTTAAATACGACTAAAGAGTATTAACATAATTAAAAGGTAAAATTGTTGTGTATTAGTGTATAAAATAAATTATAGTGTTGTGAAAAGGTAATAAAATTGGTTGACCGATTTTCGATCATGTTTTTGTGTTTAAAATACAGATTAATAAATAATTTGTGTAATAACGTGTTTAAAATATCTTGTAATGTGTATCATCAAATTCTCTTCCGTGTATCGTGGCTAACGGATAAAGATAAGGAAATAAAATTACCGTAAATAAATTCTTGGCTAAGAAGGTAAAAAACAGTGAGTATAGAAGATGTAAAGAAGGAAAGTAAAGGTTCTTTGCATAGGGACGCGAAAAAAGTATCGATACTTTTAGTTATCGAGTACTTTTCTTTCGATACCGATATTTTGCATTCGATACTTTTACTCAATGAGAAGTTTGGGCAGGTATCGTATCGAATAAATTTTAGAAATTATCCATGTTAAACTTGACCTTACGGCTCACGTTTATGGTAACGTGACCTAGTCCATACGTAATGAACCTTCTATATTGTGGCTAGTCAAGTTCCTAAAAAAAAGGGAGCCGTCGCTCAGGACGCCTGGTAGGTGTGAAACATCAAATTTACTTTTACAAGTATATATGCATAAAAGAACAGATTACTACAGGAACTAATATGGCATTATGTATAAATAAAATATTGCGATTTTTTTTCTCAGAAAATGATGATTTTTATTCAATAAACCGACGTGGTGTTTGGGTGGGTTGCGGGTGTTGCACGCTTAAGCCCCTCTGTCGCCCCGGACGGAGTGGTGCGGAGGCGCGCCGACCGCAGCCCACCCCAAAAAGAGGTGACAACCCTAAGCCTTAAAAACCCGGATAAAAATTTCAACAGATATAATTTCGAAATAACGCGGAATTAGAATGTGATTTAAATAACACCAATAAAGGCAAATTTAATCAATTGTTTAATTTAAAAATCAGAATCTAATACGCCAATATGGCGGCGTAAAAAAATTATAAAGAAAAATTTAAAAATAAGTTATATTTTTTTAATTAATCAATCTAAATGAATGAAAACTTGTGTATATATGTAATATTATGTGTGTAATTATTGACTGCAATCAAAACTTAAATAAGAAGTTTAGTTTTTTTTTAATTAATTTTTTAGTGATTTTTTTCGCCTCCGCACCACTCCATCCGGGGCGACAGAGGGGCTTAAGCACGCAACTCCCGTGACCCACCCAAAAACCACGTCGCCTTCGTCGTTGGGCCGACCACTGGAGCAGCGTTAACTTGTCGTCAGTGGTCGGCCCGACGGAATACCCCTAATTGGGTTACCCTCCCATCGACCGACGTCCCCCCCTCGGGGAGGACGTCGGTCTTTCCTCACGCGGTCGGCCTCTCAGCGGGTGACGGACTAATCCCCGGTCACGTCACCCGCGGCCTCGGCTAGGGCGGCATGAGGCGCAGATAGTTGCGCCTACGCCGCCCCAGTCGCCGGCGGCGGATCTCCTCATCGAGGCTGCGCTCCTCGCGCAGGCGATCCGCCGCCTCCTTCCGCGAGATCACTGTCTCGCAGAAGGCTGCGAACACGTCCCAATTCCCGACGCTGTCGACCATCGCCCTAGCGATAGCCGGCAGCGTCAGGTCCATACCGATGATTGCGACGAGTTCACAGCGCTGCACTGCCCAAGCTCCGCAGGCCTCGAGCGTATGGCGCACCGTGTCATCGTCGCAATCGCAGTGGTGGCAGGACGGTGTACTCTCCCTCCTAACGACCTTGTGCAGGTATTTGGCGAAGCACCCATGCCCCGTCAAAACCTGCACCAGTCGGAAGGAGAGCACCCCGTGCCGCCTTTCCAACCACTGCATCAGCACCGGCCGGAAGGCCTCCACGGTTCGCACCCCGAACCGAGGCCTCTCCAGCCGGACTGCCCAACGGGCAATGACGTCTCGGCGGGCGTCGACGCGCCAGGCGGTGAGATCCCTTAACGAGACCACACCGCCTCCCGCTCGCACCCCCGTCACCTGCCGATATAGTCCGGCGAGCATCTCCGCCTCCAGGTCCCACGGCGGAGTCCCGGCCAATAGGCACGCTGCCTCCGTCGCCACCGTGCGGTATCCGCGGATGGCCCTGACTGCCATGACCCTCTGTGGTCGACACAGAAGGGCCCTAAGTCGGACGGTCATGGACTCCGCCCACACCGGTGCGTCGTACAGGGCCATCGACCGGATGACCCCCGCGTACAGCCGTCGGCACGCAGCGCTCGGTCCGCCCACGTTCGGCATAAGCCACGATAGGGCGGACGCCGCGCCGACGAGCCGTGGAGCGAGCTTGCGGAAATGCTCCCGGAACCACCATCGCCCGTCGAGCACCAGGCCCAAGTACCTCATATGGGCCCGGATGCTGATGTCAACCGAGTGGACGGTAATCGAGACGCCGATGGGAGGGCTCATATGGCGCCCATGGAACAAGAGGGCCTTCGTCTTGTCCAGGGCGACCCTCAACCCCAGCGCCTCGATCCGCCTGACGGCCTCCTCGGTACCAGAGGTCGCCAGGCTTACCGCCTCTTCTAGCGTCCCACCGCGGGCTGTGACGAGCGTGTCGTCGGCGTAACAAATCACGCCCAGCCCGGGCGGGAGGCTCCCCCTCAACGCCCAGTCGTAGCTGATGTTCCACAGGGTGGGTCCGAGGATCGACCCCTGTGGGACACCGCACGTCATGGGCGTTCGCACAACGTCCCCTGCTCGGTTGGTGCAGAGGACGCTGCGCCCCTCCAAATAGTCTGCCACTAGCCGCCTCAGGTAAACTGGCACCCCGTGATACCGGAGCGCCTCCCTGATGCAGCTGAATGGCAGACTATTGAATGCGTTGACATCTGCTACGTAAACAAAATCACAGGTTAAAGTTAGCGCTAGTCTAACGTAACTATTCCACGCGGACGAAGTGGCGGGAAGAAGCTAGTAAAATATACATTTTCTTCATGTTTCTTAGACGTCGTTATTTTACCTAATTGTGTTACTAATTCAGATGAATTTTTTATGGCTGTGTCACTTATGGCTGTTCTCAGAAAATGGTCAGCAAGATGGCCTGGTACTAAAAAAAAGAGCGGGCGTACAAAGTACGCATGTTAGAAGTGAAACTTCTTTATGCTTCATCCTTTATCCTTCACCCTTCATTCATCATCTTTTATCTCATTCTCTCGTCAGCTGAATCCTATACATTTATGTGTTTGTGCCTCTATGGACTCGCTTTTTCGTTTCATCGAGTTTAAAATCACAACGATTCTAAAGAAGTTTCACTTCAAAAAAATTATATATGCAGAGATAACTTTCATATAAGTTTTGAAAGTTAATTATGTCAGTAGATATTAAAAAAAAGTATGTCAAGAGCGTTTTATGTGTGTCATCATCATCTTGCTCTTATCCCAATTACTTGGGGTCGACGCAATATGTCATCTGTTTTGACATATTGCAAAAAGTTTCGGCAATGACTTTTATGACCGGCCGCCTGCCTGACGTCAACCCTCCTTGGGAATGTAATCGTTGACCCAAATGGTACCAGATGGAGTTGGTCCGGGTCAATCTAGGGCTCTTAGTCGTCTTTTACGACACCCACGAGCAAAGCAAGGGTTGGTAGTATTCGAAGCCGCTACCACACAGCAAGCGTTTTATGTGTGTGTTGTATCTAAAATTATACATTGTTGTTAATGTTAACGCCACCTCAATTAACTAGCTGCATTATTCATGCGCTTCGTGACTCGGGTTCAGTGCCCGTGTTAGAAAAAGGGTTATTCGTTATCATCGTCAATTTAGGTAAAATCATCATCAGCTTGCTCTTATCCCAATTACTTGGGGTCGACGCAATATGTCATTTGTTTTGACATATTGCAAAAAGTTTCGGCAATGACTTTTATGACCGGCCGCCTGCCTGACGTCAACCCTCCTTGGGAATGTAATCGTTGACCCTAATGGTACCAGATGGAGTTGGTCCGGGTCAATCTAGGGCTCTTAGTCGCCTTTTACAACACCCACGAGCAAAGCAAGGGTTGGTAGTATTCGAAGCCGCTACCACACAGCACAATTCAATTAAAGCACAAGTCAATTTAGGTTAAATACGTCCCAGTATTGGGCTCGAACTTCCTCCAGAATAGGGGGAAGTTGAACTACTGTACCGCACTAGTCAGATGTGTTGGTATAAGGTTCATTGCAAGATTTCCTTCTCTTGCATAGATGATATATCATATCAGCTCATATCCTACTGTTGAGCTTGAGCTTCTTCCACAATAGGAGAGAAATTGACTTTACTATATCATGCTCGTCAGACAGGTTGGTATAATAAAACCCTATTTTATTTCGAGTTTGCCTTATCTTGCATAGGTATTATATGCGTATTATATCCCTTAGTCGTGTTTTACGACATCCACGGGCAAGATAGGTGGTGAATTGTATTCTTACTCCGTTATCACACGGAAAACCTGTAGCTTCTGTATAACGCCCTCGAATCATGTGTTTACGAAAAAAAAGTATGGAATTATAGTTGAACCAAATCCCAGAAGCAGTCCCCGATCACGCGTTAACTGTTAGAGCAGCCATCACTCTCCACATTGCAGGGACAAGAGCGATATTGTATGTTTTATCTGTTTCAGAACAATGTCTTGGTTGATTCGAACACGAATTATATTCTATATGGCTGTACTGGTTACATATATAGCAAATATATTCTATATGTCATGGTTCGCCAAGCAAAATCCAAGTAAGGATGAGAAGATCCTTACTTTCAAGAGTTTGGAGTTCCGTTTCTTCACAATGTGGACTTTCGTAAGTTTTTGTGATTTCGTTATATTTTTATAGTAATTTATATATTACTGTGTTGAAAAAGGTTATGTTAAGTATAATTTATCGCAGCCCACTTATGTCCCACTGTTGGGCTCGGGCCTTCTCCACAGTGGGAAGGAATTTGACCTACTATACCATGCTGGTCAGACATGTTGGTATAGGGTTTCATTTCGAGTTTTCCTTCTATGATACGTATAAGGACGTATAAGTATAATTAATACAATGTATTTATTATTGAAATCTTTATATATAACTTAGAACTGCTTATTACATTTTTAATTATAACATAAAAAAATAAAAAGAACTGGTGTAATCAACATAGGCCGCAGAATTAACACGTTGAAATGGTAATGAGCAGGCCACATCGCTCGTCGAACCGACAACCGCTGGGGAAGAAAGGTTTTTGAGTGGCGACCACGAATCGGACGACGTAACGTAGAACGACCCCCCACTAGGTGGACTGACAACATTCTCAAAGTCGCAGGGAACCGTTGGATTCAAGTGGCGCAGGACCGTTCCAAGAGGCTCGTGGGAAGGCCTATATCCAGCAGACGTCTGTAAAATGTATAAAAATATGAAAAGCGTGTTGTCTCACCGGCAGCAAATATAAGGACTGAGCGGGTGATTTGGGCTACAAAAGAAACTTTCTCACGATGCGTGCCGTGTCCAGTAAGACCGCTTTCTGCATCAGACCTGCAATCCAACTACCTAGCGATCCTCTTTAGGTGTTGATCGAGGCTCTTGGGTATTAACCCATTGGTTGAAATGACTACCGGTATAATGATTACCGGGTCCACATTTCACATGTCGATAATCTCGTGAGCTGTTTTAATCTTTTATTTGTTTATCATACTCAGCGTTCACGACATATCCGTCATGAGGAACAGTCCAGGAACGTCCAACATACCTCAGTGTCTGAAAACACAGGTCTACGACCAGTGTGTGTTACCAGTGATGACTTACGGCACGGAAACGTGGTCCCTAAATGTAGGCCTCATATCAAGGCTCAAAGTCGCTCAGCGTGCTATGGAACGGGCTATGCTCGGGATTTCTCTGCGAGATAGAATCCGGAATACAGAAATCCGCAGAAGAACGGGTGTAACCGACATAGCACGAAGAATTAGCACGCTGAAGTGGCAATGGGCAGGCCACATCGCTCGACGAACCGACAACCGCTGGGGAAGAAAGGTTCTCGAGTGGCGACCACGCATCGGACGACGCAGTGTAGGACGCCCCCCCACTAGGTGGACCGACGACCTAGTGAAAGTTGCTGGGCGTCGTTGGATGCAGGCGGCACAGGACCGCACATTGTGGCGCAATATGAGGGAGGCCTACGTCCAGCAGTGGACGGCAATAGGCTGAAATGAATTATTATATCGGTGAAACGCACATTTGTATCAAAACTTTGAAAAGCAACACGGTTTGCATTTGATTAAAAACTTGGACAATTATCTATCTACTGTTGAGCTGGAGCCTGCTCCAGAATAGGAGGGAAGTTGAACTACCATACCACGCTGGTCAGATGTGTTGGTATAGGGTTTCATTTAAAGTTTATCTTCGCTTGTATGCATATTATATGTATATTTAATCCCGTAATCGTCTTTTACGATACTCACGGACAAGATAGGGGTTGGTGTATTGTATTCTTATTCCGTCACCACATAGAAATTACGTCATTGGTTAAGTAATTCTGGATCATTTCGGTCCATATACGATTTCAAAACGCAGGTAAAGACAATAAAAAAATATGGCAGGCCATTAACAAAATCACACACAGATCTACAGGCAAAAACAGTTGCACCAATTTACTGTCCCTTGCAGCTTCACCCACTGAATCAGTCGAAGTTATTAATGACTACTTTTCAAATATTGGTAAAAAATTAGCTGATAAAATTCATCCCTCACATATCCATTGTAGAAACAAACCTAACACTATGCCTAAATCAATGGTACTTCTACCAACCGACGAGGATGAGGTGAACAGAATGGTGGAGTCATTACGTAACGGCTGCGCGGTAGGATGGGATAACATACCAATTGATATAATTAAATATAACAGTCATGTTATAGTCCCGCCACTCACTCATATTTGCAATCTATCCCTTATGACTGGTAAATTTCCTCGAGCTTTTAAAAAATCTATATTACATCCTATCTATAAGGCAGGTGATAGAGACCAGATCACAAATTACAGACCCATAGCCCTCTTGCCCGCACTATCAAAAGTCCTCGAACGAATTATGAATACTCGTCTAGTGAATTACCTGGAAAAACACCATATTATAGCTCCCAATCAATATGGCTTCCGAAAAGGTAGATCCACTGCTGATGCAGTCCATGATCTCACAAATCATATAGTAGAAAAAATGGATGCGGGCGAGAAAGTTCTGGGTATCTTTCTGGATCTTGCCAAGGCCTTCGATACGATCTCTATCTCCAGGCTTATTGAAGGATTAGAATGTATTGGCATAAGAGGCTGCCCATTAAATCTTTTTACAGACTTCCTCACTGGCCGTACACAGAGCGTTAGGATAGATAGGCACACTAGTACAGAACTACCAGTCTCTCACGGAGTTCCACAAGGTAGCGCAATCTCTCCGACTTTATTCCTCATCTACATTAATGATCTGTATACTACCAACGTAGACAATGGTAAAATATTTACCTTCGCGGACGATACCGCCATCCTGTTCCACTCAAACTCGTGGGAGAGCGTAACCAGGTATGCCCAATCGGGCTTAAATACTATAATCAATTGGCTCAAAGACAATCACCTAACACTCAACACTGAAAAAACCAAATATATACCATTCTCAATACGTAACACAAATCGTCAAACTCCACTCTCATTACCTTTAATAGGGCATACTTGTGTTGATAGTAACTCATGCTCATGCCCCCAACTCCAAAAGAGTTCCACAATTAAATACCTGGGTATAATATTAGACGCTAGCTTGAGTTTTCATCAGCACATAGAAACCTTAACTTCTAGAATTCGTAAGCTTATATTCGTTTTCAAAAATATTAGACATGCGGCAGATAGCAATCTGATGAAAACCATATATTTCTCCTTATGCCAGTCAGTTATTGCTTACTGCATTACGAGCTGGGGTGGCGCATGCAAATCAGCTATGATTCAAATCGAGAGAGCCCAGCGCGCAATCTTAAAGGTATCAAATTTTCTTCCTTTCCGGTACTCTACCACATCACTATACAAAGAATGCAATGTATTAACTGTTCGGCAGCTATTCATCCTCAACATTATTATTAAACAACACTCTCTTCTGACATACAGCTCACTGGCACTGAGCAGGAGACGCTGTGAACCAGTAAGTTGCACTTCTCAAAATCTTACAACAAAGCTTTCCAATCGTTTCTTTTGTTTCCTTGGAAGATATCTTTACAGTGCTGTAAATAAAGATCATAATATATATTCGCTCACTAAACAATCTTGCAAAACTAAGATTGCTAATTGGCTCATAAACTTAGACTATAAAAAAACTGAAAGTCTCCTAATCGTGCCCGTATAACGTAAAATTAAAAATACACAGATACATTACTCACAGCTGGCATATTACAAAGGACATTCACATACACGCCATTAAGCGACATATAATCATATACACTCACACACACACACACTGCACACTTCACATCCACACCTCCATAACACCTATATATTACACAAACCCAAGCAAACACACACATACTCTGACACACACAAACTCATTACTAACCCTGACGATACCAACAATCAAACTCTGTAGTTGTACTTATTATAACCTATATGTTATGCGGAACTAAATAGTGGCCCAGTGTTTCTACGGAAGCGCCTGGTGGCCTGAAATACAGGTTTTTCCTAGTTTGGGCACCAGTATGCCACAATAAGTACTATGTCATTGTACAGCACGCATTTTGTAACTTATTATTATTATTGTGGCGAAATAAATTATTATTATTATTATTATTATTTTTATTCTGTTATTTATCTCGGTTAACCGGTACTTTAACACTAATGGCACGGACCTAAGCCAAGTGGTCATTAGTGGAACTAGGGCCTAATTGAGATTGAGAGGTATTTATTGCTGATGATATATAATTATGTAACTGTGCATTATTTGAATCAATCTGTAGGAATTTCCTAACTATTCTGCATGTATTCAATATTGCTGCTTTTTGCATGAGCTGGTAAGTATTTGTTGGTAAGTTAAGTGTAGTTAGGGATTGGTGTAGTTGTATGGGTATAACACCTGTAGTGGAGAGAACAATTGGAACTATTGTGACGCTCTGTAGGTGCCATAGACGTATAATTTCGTCCTTAAGATCAATATATTTTGTTAGTTTTTCGGCTATTGTTGTCTGTAGATTGTGTGTGTTTGGTACAGCTATATCTATTAAGTATCCTGTTTTAGTGATTTTATTTATTAGTGTAATATCAGGTCTATTGTAATGAACTGTCCGATCAGTAAGAATGGCTCGGTCAAAATATAATTTTGTTATGGAGTTCTCTAGTACTGTTTCAGGTTTATATTTATAGTAAGGAATAATAGTGTGAATGAATTTATACTGATGTGCAAGTTTTTGGTGTATGATATTCGCTATTTGGTCATGTCTGTGCTTGTAATCAGTCTGAACTATCGACTTACATGCTCCTGTAATATGCTGTATGGTTTCCGGTGAACTATTACATTTTCTGCAATTATCATTGTTCAGATTTTTAATAATGTGTTTCCGATAATTTCTGGTTTCAATAACCTGATCTTGGATGGCGATCATGAAACCTTCAGTTTCAGGGAAGAGGTCGCCTCTCTTAAGCCACGCGTTCGACGCATTCTTATCGACATTAATTTGGCATAGATCTTGGCGATGTCTCCCATGTAGTGACTTTTTATTCCATTCAGCAATTTTGGCTTTTTCGTCTGTTATCTCTTCGTTTATTGGTTCTGTAGTATTCTGTAGATTAAGTGGTGATAGCTTACGGTCATTTAGAATTATTATTTTGTGTACTATTGACGAATGAGCTTTACTGAAGAAATACTGTCGAAGGGTTACTATTTGCTTTCTATGTAAATTTAAAATATCTATTAGACCCCTTCCACCCTCCTTTCTAGGCAGTGTTATTCGTTGTAAACACGTTCTTGGGTGCTGTTTCCGAAACTTTGTCATAGTGGTATTGATTTTTCTTTGTAGGTTCTTGAGCTCAGTTTTGTTCCAGTTTATAACGCCAAAGGAGTAGGTAAGTAGTGGTATAACAAATGTGTTTATTGCTTTAATTGTGTTTCTGGAATCTAATTGTGTTTTTAGTATAGTATTTAATCGGTGTTGGAATTGTCGTGTTAGTTTGAGTTTTATGTCTTTATGATGTATAAGTAATGATTGTTCATATCCTAGATATTTGTATACTCCCTCTTCATCTAATGGTTCTATTTCATCCCCTGTAGTCATGACGTGTTTATGTTGAAAATTTTTGCCTGCCTTAATTGAATTTATTTTACATTTATCAATGCCAAACTCCATTTTTATATCTGCACTAAACTGTTCTACTAAATAAGCTAAATCATATAATTGGTTTTCACTTTTAGCATAAAGTTTGATGTCGTCCATGTAAAGTAAATGATTTAATGTAGTTTGTCGTAAATTGATATTACTGTGGTCTATAAGTCTTAAGGGATAACCGTATGGGGTGGCGTTTAACATGTAAGAAAGAGGGTTTAATGCCAGACAAAACCAGAGGGGACTAAGTGAATCTCCTTGGAATATACCTCTCTGTATTTGGATGGGATCTGTTTCTATTGTTTTCGTCGTGGTAGATAAATTTAGGACCGTTGACCACTTAGTCATGATAGTTTTGAGGAAGGATATTATAGTAGGGTGAATTTTATAAATTTCTAATACTTTTATCAACCAAGAATGAGGAACTGAGTCGTATGCTTTTTTGTAATCAATATACATACTAAATAAATCGGATTTTGTTTTCTGAACTTTTTTTAATATAATGGAGTCAATGATTAATTGTTCTTTGCAACCTTGACTAAATTTTCGACACCCTTTCTGTTGTTCGGCTAAGATTTTATTAGTTTCTATGTGATTATATAGCATTTTAGTTATGCATGATGTAATAATTTTATACAAGGTTTGTAAACATGTAATAGGTCGGTATTTAGCTGGATCGCAAAGGTCTGTGGAGTCTTTTGGAATCATATAAGTTTTACCCATGGTTAAGTATGAAGGTACAATGTTTGGATCCTGAATGAAAATATTTATGTATTTGTATAAGTAATTGTGGATAGATGTAAACTTTTTGTACCAGTAGCCGTGAATATAATCTGACCCGGGTGATTTCCAATTATGCAAATGACGGAGCACTTCTTGGAATATTTCGGACGGTATACACTCGTATGACATTGTCTCTATGTTGTTAGTAGTTTCTGTTTGTATCCATTCAGCTTGAGTGTTGTGTTGCAGAGGATTTTCCCATATTCTTGACCAAAAGTCCTTTAATTTTTCGGGAGAAATTTTAGTACTATCATTATCATTTGAATAATTGGTAAGATGCATAGTGTTTTGTTTAATGTTGCGATAGAAAAGTTTTTCATTCAGGATAAATTGTGAGTTTTGTTGTTTTCTCAATGTGCATGATTTGTATCTTTTTAATCGACCTGTTATAACTGACAGTCTCTGTTTAAGTGTATCCAGTATATGAACATTTTGTGTGTTTGGTTCTTCGTGTGAAGTGTGTGCTTTGAATTGTTCTGTAATGTTATTCATATATTTAACTATTTTCTTACTTCTATTATTATTATTATTATTATTATATACGTCCCATTGTTAGGTGCCGGCCTCCTGCACTATGAGGGAAATTGATCTACTATACCACGCTGATCAGACGTGTATATTTCAAGTTTTCTTTTTCTTACGTAGATGTTATATGCATATTTAATCCCTTAGTCGCCTTTTACGACACCCATGGGTAAGTGAGGGATCGGACCGGGGAATTTAGTTCGTCACCCGCAGAGAGGCTGACCGCGCGACGGCGACCGACGTCCCAGGACGTCGAGAGGTGAGGGTACCCGAAACGGTATTCCGTCAGGCCGACCATCAGCTTATAATACCCTAATATCCCTTAGTCGTCTTTTACGATACCCAGGGGTTAGAGAGGCGGTGGTGAATTGTATTTTTACTCCGTCACCACATTGGAAGTATTACTTATTTTCACCAGCTATTATCATAAGCATTGTTCAGACTATCGCCGTCTACTGGTAGACGCAAGCCTCCCATATTTTTCGCGACAAAGTGCGGTTCTCTGCCGCCTGCACTCAACAACGCCAAGCAACTTTCACCACGTCATCTGACTAGATCACTAAGCTATCTTAATTTTAAATTTCAGTTCCTGCAAATTGCTTACGCGTTTTATAGTTTGGTGTGCGATTCGCTTGTACTAAAGAATGCTAATAAGAAGAATTACAAATTAGATCAGCCGGTTACGGAATTCAGAGAGATTGCTTTTGCGGGTCTTGTGTGGCCCAGCACTTTGGTGAGTCATATTTTATATTATTTTTTATCATCATTATTAACACAGCAGGGTTTGAGCCTCCTGCACAATAGGAGGGAAGTTGCCCCGCTGTACTACGCATATCATACGTGTTCATAAAGGGTTTTATTTCGAGTATTCCTTCTCTCACATAAATGTTATATGCATATTATATCCCTTAGCCGTCTTTTACGACACCCATGGATAAGGGGGTGGTGAGATATATTCTTACTTCGTTACTATAGAGAATTTTTTTTTTTTTATGTATACAAATCTATGTATACAGGGTGTATCAGGTTATGGAGCAACTGGTTAAAAGGGAGCTAGGCAATAGTGGTAGGAACCCCTAAAAAAATTTGAACGAAAAATATCGATTCGTTAAGGAATTAGAGACATGTAAAGTTTTCAATTTTGTCATCGCTTTTTCATGTAAATCCGATTGAAATGTATAAAGTGAATGATACTTAATACGCAACATATTCATACTTTGTTAAATGTTCATTAGAAATTGAATAAATCAATGATTACGTTCGCATAAGCAAGACAAACTTCGCTTTAAAACAGCTGATCGGCCGATGACCGTTGACGGCTCGCCGTTGTTACCTACGCTCATTGAAGCGTTTGCGCAATTCTAGGTATCAATCAATGAAATTGTACTGTCGAAGCTTTACATGCCTACATGTATTCTGTCTGTACATGCCTATATAATACGTAAAATTTAAGGCATATACTCCTAGACACATTTTTTTTGAAATCACTATAACTTTTATGTTATATTGTTTTTTGTGTAATGTACATTCTAATTACGATCTATGACCGTTAAACTACAACATACTCGAACAGTTGTCCCATAACTTGATACACCCTGTATATGTATATAAAAGGAGAAGCTGACTGACATATCAACGCAGGGCCTAAACTCCAAGACGTCAGATTAGCGTAGATTGGTGGGTTAATCTCCATCCTATTGTGGAGGAGATCTGAGTCCAATCATCATCGTCATCATCGCAGCCCACATACGTCCCACTGTTGGGCTCGGGCCTCCTCCACAATGGGAGGGAATTTGACCTACTATACCATGCTGGTCAGACATGTTGGTATAGGGTTTCATTTCGAGTTTTCCTTCTCTTGCACAGATGTTATGTGCACATTATATCCCATAGTCGTCTTATACGACATCCACGGGCAAGATAGGGAGTGGTGAATTGTATTCTTACTCCGTCACCACACGGACAAATTACTAGAATATAAAATGAATTTAAAAAAAATAAACTATTAGATTTAGAAATAAAGATTAAACAGCATGAGTATGACTCCCTTAAGAAGTAAAATTTAATTTAGTATGTATAATTGTTATAAATTGTTTTTGTTTTCTATAGATTATATTAAGTTGTTACATAATTATATAATTTTCAAAATAGTATATACTTAGGTACTTTTATAATTTGAAAAATTAAGTACGTATTCCAACTTAAAATTTAAATATTTATTCATGTTTTCGTCTTAATATTAGAAATATTTAATCTGAGTCCAATAGTGAGACTTATATAGGCTGAAATGAAAAGTATATGATTGGAAAATGTGTACATATTGCGTCAACCCCAAGTAATTGGGATAAAAATAGGATAATGATCGTTTCCGTGTGGTGACGGATAAAGAATACAATTCACCACTCCCTATCTTATTCATGGATGTCGTAAAAGACGACAAAGGGATAGTCAATGACCACTGAAGTCAAGGAACTCTGCACAGATGGTCGGCCCAATGATGAAAGCGACGTGTTATACGGGTGGGTTACGGGTCTGCGTGCTTACGCCTCTCTGTCGCCCCAGACGGAGTGGAGCGAGGAGTGCGCCGATCGTAAAAAAAAAGGTATAGATAATAATATATATGCAAGAGAAGAAATACTCAAAATCCTATACCAACCTCTCTGACCAGCATGATTTAAGGTCAATTTCCCTCCTATTATGGAGGAGGCTCGAGCCCAGCAGTGGGACGTATATGTGCCCAAATGATGAGCGTGTTTCTTATACATTTTTCTTCTCTATATTTTCAGGTGGTGTTCACAATTTTCTGGGGTATATATACAATAGACAGAGCATTGATTTTTCCAGAATATATGGACACAGTCATACCAAACATATCTAACCATGTTATTCATACCTTCATTCTGCCTGTTGTACTTTTTGAGGTCGTATTCAGACCGAGAATCAAACCTGAGACTCATGCAAGGAATATAGCACAACTGACACTACATTTGAGTGTTTATTTGAGCGTGTAAGTTAGCTTTTTTATTTATTTTTTTATCCATCCAATAGCTTATCTAAGGTCGTTAACTGGACATGGATCTCTCTATGAGAGGAGATAAATCCCCTGGAGTTTTGGTACTAAAATACTTTACTTACTTTGGTACTAAAGTATCAAAACTCTTGCGCCTGATGCCGCCCTAGCAGAGACCGCGGGTGACCGGACCGGGGACATCACCCACAGAGAGGCTGACCGCGCGACGACGACCGACGTCCCGGGACAGTGGCGTCGAGAGGTGAGGATACGCGAAAGGGTATCCTGTCGGACCGACCACTAAGGATAAGGAACTTGGCACTGGTGGTCGGCCCAACGACGAAGGCGACGTGCTATATGGGTGGGTTATGGGTGTGCGTGTTTATGTCCCTCTGTCGCCCCAGACGGAGCCGGGCGAGGAGTGCGCTAACCGTAACCCAACCCCAAAAAAAAAGAAAAATTGATGTTATATGATTATTATATCCCTTAGTCATCTTTTACGACATCCACGAGCAAGATATGGAGTGGTGAATTGTATTCTTACTCCGTTACCATATGGAACACACGATTTTGGCATAAAATTAAAGATATAAAATCAGTAATATTATCAGTTTGTTATTATGTTATTATCAAATATCTCCTAAAAATAAAATCCGTATAAATGATATTATTTCAAATATGTAATACTCGCGTAAATATGAGATGCCCAAGGAAGGTTGACGTCAGTCAGGCGGGTCATATAACTATTGCTAATAACTTTTGCAATATGTACTATGAAAGAAGAATACATATTGAGTTTACCTCAAGTACCTCCTTACTAATATTATAAATGCGAAAGTAAGTTTGTTTGTTTGTTTCTTTATTTGTTTGTTACGCTTTCACGCTTAAACCACTAAACCGATTTCAAAAATTCTTTCACCAATAGAAAGCTATAACTTCTGGGAGTAACATAGGTTATATTTTATCCCAATATTCCCACGGGAACAGAAACTGCGTGGGGTAAGGCGACTGAAACCGAAGCGAAGCGAAGGCGGGTTGCTAGTTGTAAATAAAGCTACTTTACGGATTTTATTGCGTTTGTATCTATTTGATTTTTGATTGCCTGAAGTTTCGAACACTTTACAGCGTTCATGGTCACGGGCGGACTAGATGTCTGACGTCCAATAAGTCATCGTTTTTACAGATTAATTATCTATCCGCTACAGAAATTAGTTATTACATTTTGAACCACATTTTTGGTACAAATTTATTGCCAGTACAGGAAGAAAATGATTCTGTGAAAATGCTGTGTGGTAGCGGCATCGAATACTACCAACCCTTGCTTTGCTCGTGGGTGTCGTAAAAGACGACTAAGAGCCCTAGATTGACCCGGACCAACTCCATCTGGTACCATTAGGGTCAACGATTACATTCCCAAGGAGGGTTGACGTCAAGCAGGCGGCCGGTCATAAAAGTCATTGCCGAAACTTTTTGCAATATGTCAAAACAGATGACATATTGCGTCGACCCCAAGTAATTGGGATAAGAGCAAGATGATGATGATGATGATGATGACAGGAAGAAAATGATTCTATATGAAAAATAAAAAATATATTGTTTTTGATTAGTAATCATTAAACATAAAATTTGCAGTAATTATTATGAGAACTAGTTAATTTAAACTTGCTACCACCGGATCGGAACGCGGCCACACTGAGAAAAATCCGCCAAGAAAACTCAGGCATGATGCTACATTATTATTAATTTTTAAAAAGCAGGCAACTTTATCTTCATCATCATCATCATCGCAGCCCACATACGCCCCACCATTGGGCTCGGGCCTCGTCCACAATGGGAGGGAATTTGACCTACTATACCATGCTGATCAGACATATAGGGTTTCATTTCGGGTTTTCCTTCTCTTGCACAGATTTTATGTGCATATTATATCCCTTAATGATCTTTTACGACATCCACGGGCAAGATAGGGAGTGGTGAATTGTATTCTTATTCCGTCACCACATGGATAACTTTATCTTACTAAAAGGTTTTTAATTTATAAATAATATATAACTATTTTTATTATGAGTCAAATCTATATAATAAGTGTTCATGGTGTCATGCAGGTTGGTGGTGTCATGCAGGTTGGTTGGTGGACCTCAAGTAATTAGGATGATATCAGAATGACAATGATTATATCTATTAATAAGCATGTTGTAAGGTAATTTTATTTAAGTGAAATTAGGAGTGGTAGGACCACACTGTCGACAGTTATCTGTCTACAGCCGCGGGCCGGTCCGTCCGGGGCAGTACCATGCTCTCGCAGAAAATCGACGTCTGAGTAGTAGCAATTTGTTACTGCGCTTCGTTCGGTGAGCGAGAGAGCCGGAAGCCCAACTTTCTGAGGGTGATTGCGTGTGGAGGGTTTTGGTGGTGCCCATGGTATCACCGAGCCTCAATGCACGCATTCACACTCCCTTCGCTTTCTTCGCGGTAGGCAACGGCCTTGTAAAGGTCCATGAGCGGCAGCAACACTTACCATCAGGTGTACTGTTTGCTCGTTTGCCACCGTTTGCAATAAAAAAAAAAAAAAAAATATATATAAAAATTAATTAAAAATAGACATGCCCGCTGAGTTTCGTGCCGGATCTTCTCAGTGCGGTCGCGTTTCGATCCGTCGGTAATTTTAAGAAAAAATGTAAAAAAAATGACAATATGTAAGTGCCCCCGCGGGGTTTATACATAATAAATGATTTGAATTTTATTTTCAGGTTGCTGTTTACTTATCAAGAGCGTGGTGTCTGGCTGTATCCTATTTTGGGCGAGCTATATGGAACGCTGTACTTCCCTCTAGCTCTAGCTGGTGCAGCATTTTTATTCTACGTGTTCTATTACATTCAATGGCCTCTTACTTCAATGATTCACGCCTCAAAAGACAAGAAAGTGAAATCGCAAAAGGCAGATGCAAAGAAGAAGAAAAATAAATGAGTTAAAAAAATATACGAGATAGGTATATTTATGATAAACATCACCATGACAATTTTTATTTATTTTTCTTAATATTTTTAATAAAATTTGTTAGCATTTGCAGTATCTATATCTTTTAATCACCACCAAGGCATCAATGTGTAGTCGAAAATATAATAAACTAGCTGAACCCCGTGCGTGTTGCTACGTCACTAACTAAAATTAATTTGAAGGAAAGACATTACACAAATATTCAATTTAAAGTCATTTTATAGGAGCGCCATCTGTCGAAGATAGGTCGTACCAACTTAGAAACCTCTGTGGGCTCATGCACAACACTTTGCTGAAGATCATCACATGATCAAATGCATAGCTTACGATTCTATAAAGGACATACACTAGGGATATCTGCAGCGGGATTACATCCTTAGTGGTCTTTTACGACACCCACGGGTAAGATAGAGGGTGGTGTATTCTTAATCCATCCCTACACGGAAAAGCTTGAGCTTACATTTATTGAAATTCCGTTAGAATTGTTATTTTTTTGTTAGGCGGTCTGTCGTCTGCATACAGGTCGTCCGTTACTGAAAACGGATAACGTAATTGAAAATGGTAACATACCTCTATCGTATCGATCCCTATTAACGTAGCTATAGTCCATAAAATATAGCTTGATCTCTGTGACAGCTGTCAACGAAACCAATGAAGTAAGTTTGAACGAGCGACATGTTTACAATTTTATTTTGTATCACCTACATTTTCATTGTTTACGTGCTAATTTTATGGGGATTGAAGCTCAATACATTATAAATACAAAAATATAAATATTCACGGCAAAAATTGTTTCTCGTAACTTCTAAAATACCTAGTAATCATTTTGTATGGTTTTGTAAAATTATAATGCTTATGCACATACAAGGTCATACTGGTCTGTGAAAAAGATAGAGATGCGGTTATCGATAAACGTAAATCGATAACCAATCCTTATAATTAGAATAAGCAGCTACAATAAAATAAATAAACCGGGTTAATTTAATATTAAAAAATCATAATATTTATTGTCTCTGTAAAAAAAACACTTTATAAGCATTATTGTTAATAAAATAAATATGCTTATTCACAAAATTAATTATTTAATATGTATATTGTTAAGTATCTGTGTAAAAAATTTGTTGGTGAACCAAATAAATAGATAAAAAAATAAAATAGACGTAATCGATCGATTGATCTAGCGACTGTCGCTATTATGGCAACACTACCCAGTAATCTCGGGAGTCCTGTCATTCAGGAGTTTCGGCGCGAATATGGAAATGTCATGTTAAGCTCTTGAAAATTCATTTTTATAGTGTTATATTGAATAATTTTGCTGAAGTTTTATGTAATATAATATAATTAAGGTGCTGAATGTGATATAAGAGTGGTTTACGTGTATTTTCATATTCAACCGAATTTCCCAGAGAAATCATCTAATTAGGTTTTCAGCGCCTAATTAATGATAACGACTTGACGTACTGATGGAAAATGACTATTAATAAGTTATACAATATGAAGAAATAATATGTAAAGAAGTAAGCTACGTAAGACAAGGCAGTATGGTCGAAAAGACTTTAGCCTGCCCGTAAGGGCGATCCAAACAAAAAAAAACCATTACGAGTGCCAACGTCTTGTATAACTACGTTTGTTTGTATTTTGGTGGTGGTTTAGTTTCTACTTTTTGGTATCATAATGTCAAAGAGGACAACAAAGACTGTTCTGAACAGTGAATGCCGTGAGTTTTTAATTCGCTTACGGGACTACTGTGAGCACGAGAACCAAAATGGTGGACCGCTGATACCATTGACGTAAGTGTGCGATCGAGTTGCTAATGCTCTTGGCATTGGTAGAGCTACAGTCGTTCGCATCAGTAAAGAAAAATACGGTGAAAAATCAAGCGAGGGCGTAGAGGAAGATACTGATAGGAAATTATCTACACCAAATAAAAAAAGAAAGAAAGCTTCCCCGATCACGAATATTGATGATTTCGACGCCGTTGCTATTCGTAATCATATTTATGCATATTATAGCCGTGGTGAATTTCCAACCCTTAAAAGATTGAGTGTGTCTCTCAGAGACGCAGATTTATTCAAAGAAAGTTTACCAAGTCTGGCTACAATACTGAAAAACATAGGATTTGAATATAAGAAAAGTAATAAAAGGAAGATCATAATGGAGAGAACAGATGTTGTTCTTGCCCGTATTGATTTTTTACGGCAAATAAACGAGATCACTAACTGGGATAAAGTAGTTTTTCTCGATGAGACGTGGCTTAATGCCAATCACACACTCTCCAAGTCATGGACAGATAATAAATCTGAATCTACTATGAACATTCCTGAAGGCAAGGGGCAAAGACTAATAATTGCACATGCTGGCACATCAGCCGGTTGTGTACCAAATTGTCTTTTGACATTTAAATCTGTTAAAACCATTGAATATCATGAAGAAATGAATTTTGAAAAATTTAAAGACTGGTTCCTAAACCTTCTTAATAATTTAAGAGAACCACATACAATAATTATGGACAATGCTCCTTATCATTCAGTGAAAAAGGATAAACCAACAACAGCTAATCGCAAAAATGAAATTATTTCATGGCTGCAAAGCAAACGAGTGGAGTCGAATGAGTCACTACTAAAAAAGAGTTGCTCCGATTGGTGAATTTTCACAAACCTCGCACTCCTGTTTATATCTTAGACGAGATAACAAAAGAAATGGAGCATAAAGTTATCCGAGTACCACCATACCACTGTCAATATAATGCAATCGAATTGATCTGGGCTCAAGTGAAAGGTTTGTGCCTTTAGATATTTTGAAAATAATTTTAGTTATAATATAATATTAAAAATTATATAACCAGTTTCTATTTCAATGTAGCAAAAAATCATTAAATTTAGTCTCAAAATTGTTGAAGCGACATTTATATTCATATAGAATCAATATTATTGAAATACATAAGTTTTTTATTATCATCTTCAGGTCACGTGGCTAGAGAGAACACAACGCCGCCTTTCACTGCAAATAAGATGCTCACGTTATTAAATAATGCCTATGAGCATGTAACACCAAATGACTGGAAAAACGTTGTTGGAAAAATAAAAAAAAACCATACAAGAGGATTGGAAGCGTGACTGTAATTTTGATACACTCTGTGACCAAGGATTCATCACTAATCTTCAAGAATGCTCCAGTGATGATGCTAACAGTGATAATGAACTTGGACGTATTCCTTTCGAATAATAAAAATAATTAATTAATAGTTTTTGTTTGATTTAATTAAATCCATTGATTTAAATTCAATAAGATTATTATACATTGTTTTTTAATTTTATTCCAAATAATAAAAAAAGAATTATCGACAAAAACACGGACTGCGTCGTAAGCGTGGCTTCGGCACTAGTGACAACTGTCACAGAGATCAAGCTATATTTTATGGACTATAGTGACGGTTATCAGTTATCTAGGTTAACAACTGACAATGACGCGACGCTAGTAACTAACAATATCACAATCAGTGGCGGCTGTACCTTAAGTGCGCTCGTGCACTGAACCACCAATTCAAAAGATTTAATAATTACAATGTTAGTTCATCTTTATGTTTTAAATTAATATATATAAATAATATAATACATATTATTATTATTTAAACATAGAAAAACATATAACAAATATAATTTCAAATTATGACGAAACAATTTAAACGCTTTACTAAACTATTAAAACTTATTTTCCTTGTAAAAAAAAATCTCGTGCGCTGAGGCGAGCGCACGGGGACTGCTAATACAACTTGTATTAGTTATGAGTTAAAACGCCTGGCGCGTGAGACAGAAGATAGTTTATAGAAATATACCGAAAAATGAGTCTGCTCGAGCGGCGCACGGGCGAACCGAACATTACCGAGAGCACTCGACTTTCGACGAAATTTGCCTGGCGGCGGTGGCGACATAAGTAGATTATAGTTTCGATGTATCCTGTGACGCGTTAAATATTGTTTTTTTTTACATTAAGTAATTGTTTTTTTTTTTTATTTTGGCCTTAATTCTATTCTATACTTCGTGTACCGTGTGTGGTGTGAGTGTAAATGAGCCTAGCATGATAAAACTTTTCAAAATAAAGTTGATATAAAATTGGCGGGACCGCCAAGGCCCTCGTTAAATTGAATAAAAAAGTTCAAATCAAAATATTTTTTGATTTGCACTATTTTGTAAATATTTTTTGAAGTGTGAAAACCAAATAAAACCACATGTTTCTTCACATGTATACCTATAAAATATAATGAGTTCGACAATAATAAAAAATGATGATATTTTTGTTTATAAATTGTTGTTCCATTGCAATTTCTGTGAGAGGCCACTCTTGAAATCAATTCTAATTTCGAAGCCGATTCGATTCCAATCTCACCAAACTTATATTTGGTACTCTTGAACAAAATCGAGAATGAATTTTTCGCGTTCGTCGTTGTTATTTTCACCAAATGTGCCATGTTTTTTTTTTTACTTTTTAATAACGTTATCGAACTCGATCACCACAAAGACGCTTTCTTGAAATTGTACAACATTAACGATTTTAAACTACGTCAAAATCACGTCGGGAGTAGCAAATATTTGACTTAATCGACGAGAGTTGAATTCATTTAGTTTAGAAACGTTCCACCGAATTTGATTCCAATCGGGCGTTAGTGTCGCTTTCAAGAGTACCAAATTTGCTCAAATTCGAGCTGCGATTGGATATAAGATTGGAATCGAGATTCAAGAGTAGGCACACAGATCTTAATACTTAGTGAGCAAGTAAAGTGCACCACCACTTTGTTGACCCACCAGCCGCCACTGGTCACAATAATAATTATTGGTTTCATGCTGTGATTCTCGTTTCGTTAACCAAATGATCATTAAAAGTCCAATAACCAAAATAATTATGCCATCTCTCTCTTTTTACGTGATTTCAGACGTGCAAAACAGAGCAGGCGGACAACCGCCAATAATGGCTAGGGGCTTAATAACAAACAACATTTCACGAATATTGATATAAACGAAAGACACTCTTATTTCTATCGAGCTAAGATTTAATTGTCTTACACTTTGATAAATCAAAATGGAAAGTGGTTTTATCTTACGTTGGTATCGAAAGCTATGAAAACTAATCATTTGACCTAAGAAAGGTTAACCATTATAAATGGTAAACCGTGCATTAATAGAAATGAAATATGCTATAATAATGTATAATTTTATACAATGACTCGTTGATAATTTAATAATATCCTATTTTAGCATAGGTTTTAGAATTTTAGATTATAATATTTTTAACTTAAGTACGATATAAAGTGTATAAATTAATTAATTGTTTATCTAATATTATGTTGACATTAACAGATAATGTTATTACCAAATGGTTTATGTTGACTTACACTATTGCATTAGGGAAATCTGTAATAATAGCTGTAATTGGTAATTTAATAAATAAATAAATAAATAAGGTCGCGATTACTTTAGACGAATTCATTAACTTAAAAGCCACTTTGATACCGATATTGGGCAACGGTTATCGATATCGGTCAATACACCTAATATTAATCAGAAGTCGTTGCCAAAAATAGTCGATAACGTCTGTGTGTAGCGAGTAATATATGTAGGCAGAAAATCGATGTCCGAAAGTAGCAACTTGTAACTGCGCTTCGTTCGGTGAGCGAGAGAGCCAGATGCCCAACTTTCTGAGGGTGATTGCGTGGGGAGGGTTTTAGTGATACCTTTAGTATCACCGAACCTCATTACACGCATTCACACTCCCTTTACTTTCTTCGCGGTAGGCAGTGGCCTTGCAACAGTCCACGAGCGGCAGCAACATTGACCATCAGGTGTACTGTTTGCTCGTCTGCCACCGTTTGCAATAAAAAAGGAAATTTTTTATCGCGTTATTCCTACGGGAACAGGTTTTATGCCAACGAATGGCTATTGGCTGATTTTACATTTTTTATTCCGGTATTCCCACGAGAACGGCAATTGATACTGCGGGAAAATTGACACGTAGATAGTGTATCGCCTAGATGGAAGTAAAAATAGAGTTCATAGAATACTTTTTATCCCGGCAATAGGTTCCTTTAGGATGATAGTTCAATTATGGGGCAGTTAATATTCATGCGGGATAAGCCGCAGGCAAAAGCTAGTAGATAGTAGAAGCACAAATTACAACAATTAATACATAAATAAATAACAAGGCATTTATAGCGTATCATTATTATAATTGTCCGGCTGTATTTGTAGGATGTGAACAAGGTTAGATAAAATATTTTATTGCATACTGGCAGCGCCCTGTGGTTTTACCCGCATAGTTCTCCTTCCCATGGTAATATCGAGATAAATTATAGCCTACGTATTATTATGATATATAAGCTATATTATTATGAAGTTTCATCAAAATCCATTTAGTAGTTTTTGCGTGAAAGAGCAACAAACATCCTCACATACAAAATTTCGCGTTTATAATATTAGTAGGATAGAAATAGAAATTTTTATGTTTTTTTTTTAAAGCGTCAACCTTACACTAAGGAAATAATCCTTACATTGGGGAACTTTAACAATTTTATTATTATCATCGTCACAGCTCATATACGTGCTGCGGCGACCAGGGAGAAGGAGGCCCCAATATACGCAACTCCTCCCACCGCCTTGAATGACGATAGAACGCGGCCATGCGTTGGGGTGTCGGGGATTGAATATCATCAGACGATCTCTCCGACACCCCATAAAAGCGCGGAAAGGACTGCTGAGGTTTTAGTGGGTATTCCGGTCACACGGTGGCTGGTGAGTCCCACAGACTCTTCCGTTTGTCACCAGCGGGGGACAGTGCGTAAATGTATTTCTACAGCATGAACAAAAAAAAAAAGGTTATATACCTGCTACTGTGGAGCTTGAATCTCCTCCACAATGGGAAGGGAAATGCTGCCACGCTGGTCAGATGTGTTATATATATATTATATCTGTTGCATTATACTCATTATCGGACGGAAGTAGTTGATATTATTGGTATATTTGTCAAGGGTATCATTATGATGTCAAGTAACCCTGCTCCGGTGGTCGGCCCAACGACGAAGGCGACGTGGTTTTCGGGTGGGTTGCGGGAGTTGCGTGCTTAAGCCCCTCTGTCGCCCCGGACGGAGTGGTGAGGAGGCGCGCCGACCGCAGCACACCCACAAAAAAAAAAAAAAAGGGTATCATTATACACGGTGACATTTATGTCGTCTTACAAAAGCAGGTCAATTAAAGTATCCAGTATCTACTATTCATTCGTATAATTAAAAAGTTAAAAAAAATATTTACTAGAATATTTTTAATAAAAATTATTATAAATAATTACTAATTAAAATAGTAAGGAAACAGCTTGTAGCGCGCGCATAGGTACTCATCACAGCTGATGAACTATGTACGTACTACGACCACTTGACCGTGGCGCCAATCGGGCATCGCAAAGGATACCTGTTAGGTATCTAGCGTAGGGAATTACGCTTTATGAAAGCCGTTCACGTGGACTTCGTATCTATGATTGGCTAACGAAATTCCGCATGATTTCTTTTGTTTAAAATATAAACATGTTACGAAATATTAACTTTATTTTATTTTATTATTTGTTTATAACTACCACTATTGAACATTTAAATATGTTAGATATGTTTCATTGGTCGGATACTTTTATGTTTTTTTTTTGTAAGACGATAAAAAAGTCACCGTGTATACTAGTGATATATGATAAATAGAATATTAATGTAGTTATTATAGTCTTGTCTCAGCTCATACATGTCCCACTGTTGGGCTTGAGCCTCTTCCACAATAGCAGGGAAAATGACTTACTATGCTAGTCAGTCATGTTGGTATATTGTTTTATTTCGAGTCTTATTTCTCTTGCATGTTATATTTATATTGTATCCCTTAGTCGTCTATTACGACATCCACGGACAAGATAGGGAGTGGTGAATTGTATTTTTACTCCGTCACCACACGGGGATATAATATGGGATATAATATGCACATAACATCTGTGCAAGAGAAGGAACACTCGAAAAGAAACCCTATACCAACGTGTCTGACCAGCGTGGTTTAGTAGGTCAAAGTCCCTCCCCTTGTGAAGGAGGCCCGAGCTCAACAGTAGGACATACGTGGGTTGTGATGATGATGATGATGAATAACTATGAAGCAACTCAATATGAAAATTGTATAAGACTTGGCTGTATTGCCTTTGTTCCTTTTGCCTGAACTAATGGATATACCAAAAAAATATATGACCAGACTTGTAATGATGAATGATGTCCTTATAGACCAGGATCGATAATTTCTGAAACAAAAAAAAATAGTAGGATGAAACCCGTTGGAAAAGGAATATAATAAGAATATAACAAAAATGAAAGGAAAAATAATTTACGGGCTATCTGAGGTCGGGAAGTGGAAGAGGGTGAGTTTTTAAGGGTATAAAACGGTTTATTTCGATTTCCGGCAACACTACAAGTCCTATGGAAAAAAATTAAATGACAAAATTGTAAGAAGTATTTCATAGAAAAGTGGGGAAGGGGCTAGGCGGGCCTCACTCCCTTGTATTTCGTAGCTGTAAAAGCATTTTCTGAGAACATTTACCATATTAATATATATTTTTTTTTACATCATCAGTAAGAAGAGGTTTCATTGAACTAAAAATCCACCAACTTTTTTTAAAAAGCTGATATTTTAATGTTACAATTTTCGAGTGAAAATTGGGGTGCTTTTTCGATATTAAGTCAAAATTATTTATTTTCACCTTGAAAATAAATATTTTAACTAAAGAAAAATACAGTGTGTTTGAGACATAAAAAGGTAAGTTTTCACTTAATTTCTTATACATTTTTTTTTGTATAAGATAAAAAATAAAAAGCAAAAACTTGGTTATTTGAATTTTTCACATACGTTTTGGTGTTGAAGTTTTGGTGCGAAAAAAATGTAAATACCAAGTTGTAGATCTTCTTATTACCTGCATCTTTGTCATTTATTTTTTTTCCATAGAACTTGCACTTTTGCCAGAAATCGAGATAAACCGTTTTATACCCTTAAAAACTCACCCCCTTCCACTTCCCGACCTCAGATCATCCGTAAATTATTTTTCCTATCATTACTGTTGTATTCTCTTCCTTTTCCAATGAGTTTCATCCTACTATTTTTTTTCACTTTTTATCATTTTTAAAGGCTTGTAGCCTTGGTCTAATTACAATTACTTGAAGTCGACGCATTATAAAATCTGCTTCTGTCTATTACAAAAGTTTTAGCACTCATTTGATAACCAGCTACTATGAATGTCAGTAATAAAGGTGATTGACAACAGTTTAAACGTGCATTTTATTTAAAAAATATTTATTAGTTTAACTTTATACAAGAATCAGTAAGTAATTTTATTTATTAGTATTTTAAAATAAAAAAATATATATATTTTAAATTACTCCTTGTTGCGACAGAGTAAGAATACAATTCACCAGTGGATATTCGCTCGTGGATGTCGTAAGACGACTAAGGGATATAATATGCATATAATATATATATAAGAGAAGGAAGACTCGAAATAAAACTCTATAGCAACATGTTTGAATAGCTATATCATATAGTAGGTCTATTTATCTCCTATTGTAAAGGGGGCCAGTAGTTAGGGATGCAAACGATACATCGATGTTTCTGATTATATATATATATCTAATATATAAAATTCTCGTGACACAATGTTCGTTCCCATACTCCTTCGAAACGGCGTGACCGATTTTTATGAAATTTTTTAAGCATATGTAATAAGTCTGAGAATCGGCTAATATCTGTTTTTCAAACTCCTAAGTGATAAGGGGTGTCCACCCCAAATTTTTATTTTTTATTTTTTGGATAATTTCTTTTTTTTATTATGTGGCATTAAAAATCCATACAACCCTAAGTTTTCACTTTTCTATCACCAACCCCTGCTTTTTAATAGTCATTTTAATAATTTGATCATTTTTTATCCCGCTCGATAACATGAATTATTATCACTTGGTAAGTTATCCCCTCCGTGTGTCTACCGGTGTCACTTCTCACCCAGTAAACAGCACGGAGTAGGGATGACAACGAAGATGGTCTCCTATTTCTCTCAAGCAATATGCATTCTCTCACTCCCTCTACAGTTTTCGCAAAACAACGTTTGCCGGGTCAGCTAGTATATATATATATATATATATATATATATATATATATATATATATATATATTATAACCAGCTTTTTACCACATTCACGTGTAAGGAGTGGTGAATTGTATTCTTATTCCGTCACCACACGGAAAGGATACTACAAAATACTAATGTTAATAGTAAAATAATTGTTCCATGTTACAGACATCATGTTTAAAATTTACTGTAGAATTACTGCTTATATCTTAACAATCATCTTACACGTCAGCAATGCCGTGCACATGAACTATAGATTGGATAAAGATAGGCACAGTGACTGCGCAAACCACTTTAGGCAGTTCCAGTGCTTCTTCTTTACTTGTTGGACCTTCGTAAGTATTTCATCTCGGTCAAACCTCGAAAAACCTCTGCTAAATTTCGACCAAACCTCAATCAAACCTCGCTGTCATTTACGGAGGTTATTGTAGATCCTAGCTTACAGGAATTACAGTGCTAAAACCACAGCGGCCCCTTCCGCGCTTTTATGGGGTGCCAGAGTGGTCGTTTGATAACATTCTATCCCCGACACTCCAACGCTTGGCTGTCTGGCCACGGCCTGTTGTCATTCAGGGCGGTGGGGGGAGGAGCGCATAGCGGCGTCTTCTTCACCCTGGGCGTCACCGGCGGAGCGAGTCAGCGGACGCAAGCGCCTCGCGTGCCCGTTCCGCGGCCTCCTTCCTTGTCATGACAGGAATTACAGTGCTGAGAGTTTGTGTTAATATATTCTTTTTTTTTATTGCCGGTGGCAAACGAGCATGCAACACACCTGATGGTAAGTGATCCTGCCATACAAGGACCTTTGCAATAATAGGGCTCAGCCAGGCCGTTGCCTGCCGTGAAGAATAACTCTTCTTAAACCTCGTTTAAAGAAGAATTTGTCATAGCGCTCGGGAAACACAACAGCAGGTAGTTCATTCCAGAGCCGCACGTACGTGGCAGAAATTATCGCTTGAAACAATCAGTTGAAGACCATAACGTTTTCAGGTGAAATAGATGAACCCTGCTATGGTATCGAGTGGTACGTTGGTAAAATGTTGACGGTGGTGCCAAGTCAAACAGTTCTTTGGAGTACTCCCCATGAAAAGTCGGTAGAGTACACAGAATGACCCATAGTCTCTCCGCCGCTCCAGTGACTCCAATCTGTCCGTAAGATTGGGATCCTCGATGAAAAATAAAATAATAATAGCATACAAAGACTTACGTGTTATCCGTGTGGTGACGGAGTAAGAATGTTTCACCCCTTATCTTGCCCATGGGTGTAAAAGATTATAAAGAAATATGATGTAGTAGTAATCACATAACATTTATCATTATCGTCATTTCAGCTCATATACGTCCCACTGTTGGGCTCGAGCCTCCCCCACAATATGAGGGAAATTGACCTTACTTATACCATGCTGATCAGACACGTTGGTATAGAGTTTTATTTCGAGTTTTCTTTCGCTTGCATTGTTGTTTTATGCATATTATATCCGTTAGTCGTTTTTTACGACATCCACGGGCAATATAATATGCATATAACATTTAAGTGACTGCACAGATGCCGTAGTGGTTGAGATAGCGACCAACAGCGCCAGTGTCGGGGGTTCGAATCCTACGCGGGACAACACTTTGTGCGATCCACAAATTGCTGTTCTGAGTCTGGATGTAATTTGTTTCCGTTAATTATATGTTTGTAAAGTTCCCCGCAATACAAGGATTATTTCCTTAGTGTAGGGTGTTGTCTTAAATAAAATAAAAAAAAAGCAAGATAAGAAAAACTTAACAAGAATAGCAAGCCTTCCAACCAGTGTGCTATACTAAGGTTAATTTTCATCCTATAATCGAGAAAGCTCGAGCCCAGCACTGAGATGATTATCATATATTTGGGAAGTCTTATGTGGTGGTCTCCAATATGCTGATGAGTCTTTCACGTTTCAGTTCTTCCAAACAGTTTATGCAATACTCGCATTATATTGCGATATCAGGTCTCTGAAGAGTTTTAATAGTACAAGCTTCAAATTACCAAAGACGGCAGATGACGTGCGCGATACTTTCTTTTCAATCTTCGTTTGGCCTCCTACTAATGTAAGTTTTTGGCTTTAATATAGTTTTGGCCAGTGGCAATGGAGTGGGTTTCGGCAGTTACAGATCAGCAATGCCAAATTTTGCCACCATAATATACACACATGATAAAATTATGAATTATTTCTCACGTTTACGCGAATATTATTTCACGAATTTTATCACGTAAAATACAAACATGATAAAATCATGACTAATTTCTGATATTTAAGCGAATATTATTACGAGGATTTTATGTCGTACAATATCAACGCGATAAAATTATGAATTATGTATTTTTGATGTTACGCGGATTTTATCACGTAAAATAAAAACGCGATAAAAGCCGCAAGACTAGTTTTATTACATATCATTATCATCATCATCATCATCACAGCTGTTATACGGTCCACTGTTGGGCTCGAGCCTCCTTCACAATAGAAGAGACATTAACCTACTGGTCAGATATGTTGCCATTTTTTTTTCGGAGCTGGGCGACGTGTAAGCTGACCATGTAGCCCTATGGTCAGCTTACCCGCCACCCGGCTCCGTCTGGGGCGACAGAATGGCGACGCTCGGCCACGTAACCCACCTGATAGCACGTCACCTTCGTCGTTGGGCTGACTACAGGTGCAGAGTTTTTTGACTTCAGTGGTCAGCCTGACGAAATGCCCTGAGGGAGTACCTTCTCCCATCGACGTTCCCTTCCCGCGTCGCCGGTCGCCGCCGCGAGGTCAGCCTCTCCACGGGTGACGGACTAAATCCCTCGTTCGGTCACCCGCAGCCTCCGCTTTTTGATTTTTCCGTCTCTTGCAGAGATTTCATATGTCATATTATATCCCATAGTCATCTTTTACGACATCCACGGGTAAGAGAGGGGGTGGTGAATTGCATTCTTGCTGCCGCCACACGGTTCGGTCGCTTCGCTTTTTTATGGGTGGGCTATGGTAAGCGCACGCGCGGTCCAGTCCGTCCGGGGCGATGAAAGGATGGCGCAAGATTGTCAGGAGGGAGAGCACACCGTCCTGCCACCACTGCAGTTGCGACGAGGACACGGCGCAGCACACGCTCGAGGAATGTGCTGCGTGGGAGGGAGAGCGCCGTGAACTCGTCGCGATTATCGGTGCCGACCTGGCGCTGTCGACCATCGCCAGGGAGATGCTCGTCAGCGTCAGGAACTGGGACGTGGTCGCCGCCTTCTGTGAGGCCGTTATCTCACGGAAGGAGGCGGCGGATCGTGTGCGAGTAGAGATCCTATTCGGCGACACGTTCCGGCGCCGGCGACGCGGGCGGCGCAGGCGCGAGTATCTGCGCCTAATGCCGCCCTAGCCGAGGCCGCGGGTGATCGGACAGGGGAATTGTCCGTCACCCGCAGTGTACGGCTAACCGCGCGACAGCGACTGACGTCCCAGGATGTCGAGAGGTGAGGGTACCCGAAAGGGTATTCCGTCGGGCCGACCACTGACGACAAGTCACATCTGCTCCGGTGGTCGGCCCAACAACGAGGTGACGTGGGTACGGGTGGGTTATGAGCTTTCCATTGGTGAAAGAATTTTTGAAATCGGTGTGCTGGTTAAAGCGTGAAAGCGTAACAAACAAACATAGTTTCGCATTTATAATATTACTAGCAACCCGCCCTCGCTTCGCTTCGGTCTCAGTCGTCTTTCCTGCGTAGTTCCCGTTCCTATGGGAATACCGGGATAAAATATAGCCTATGTTACTGCCTGATATTATAGCTTTCCATTGGTGAAAGAATTTTTGAAATCGGTGTGGTGGTTTAAGCGTGAATGCGTAACAAATAAACATAGTTTCGCATTTATAATATTAAAGCAACTTATGATTTTGTTTTTCTTTTTAGGTGACATTTTGCATGTTTTGGACTTTTATGATATATGATCGTAACCTTATATATCCAGAAGAGATAGATACCACAATTCCACTGCTATCGAACCACATCATGCATACCTTCATACTGCCTACCGCAATATGGGAAATCATTTTTAGAGACAGAATCAAACCCAAGAATAGTAAACCGTATTTGTTGGGTATACTTAGTGTGGAATTGGTATACATATTAACGTAAGTTCTTTTAATTATTTTTAACCGACTTCAAAAAAGGAGGAAGTTTCTCAATTCGATCGTATATATGCTTTTTTTATGTTTGTTCGCGGCAAACTCCGTCGTTTATAAACCGATTTTGATGATTATTTTTTTTGTTGGAAAGGGTATAACTTCCCAAATAGTCCCATGAAAATTTTAACGGAATTTGACAAGCGGTTTTTGAACAATCAGCAAATATCTAAAAAAATATCTACATTGTCTACATTATTGCAGGCGGTTTCTTTTTTTACAAGAAATATGTTTATACCAAGATATCAAATATTTGAATCTTTTAAAGGACTTTTGGTGGGAAAGGTGAATGTAGAAGTGTCTTATGGTGTTCTTATATTATTTCTTTATAATTTTTGTTTATCTGTATTACGGAGGACTTTACAAACATGTAATTAACGGACACAAATTACATCCAGACTCAGAACAAGAATTTGTGGATTGCAAAAGTGTTGTTCTGCGTGGGATGTGAACCCTCTGACACTGGCATTATAGGTGTCTTCTTCACCGCCACATCATTTTGTCACTCTAACCGTGATCTTGGGTGCACAGATCGGAGATTAATCCGCCATCCGCAGAGAAGCCAACCGCGTGAGGCCGACACGCCGCCAATACCGTCTTGTTGGGGTGTCGAAGGGGACTGTAGACTGTACCTTCGGGTACAGTCTACAGGGTTACCCAGCGCGCTGGCCACTGGCCAGGGTATGGGGCCGCACGCCGCTCATCCACCGCCCCGGACAGATAAGCGGGGTATGTACCATAGTCTACCCCAAAACAAAAAAAAAAGAAAAGGTGATGACGACTTAGAATTATTGAATGACTATTTTTTTTTTCAGATTCCTGTCAATATTTTTAGTACAAGGAGTATGGATGTATCCTCTATTCAAAGTATTATATGGCTCTATATATTTCTACTTACTATTCATCGCAATAGGTGGTTTTTTGTGTGCTGCGTATTACGTGCAATGGTTTTTGAACACAATTTTTTTGGGAACGGCGCATTTGGAAGCTGGTTCTGATATAAGAGACTTATCATTAGAATATATAAGGTTAAAAGCTTCTGAAATAGTAACATCTGATGTAAAGAAATTTGATTAAAATGCATTAAGGATAGAAATTGTGTATTGGACCTTAGAATAATAACGTATAGAAGGTAAGATCGCGCACAAAAAATGAAGCATTTCAATTGGATGGAGCTTACGCCGGCACCGTTCCGTAATGTACAAGGTCACTGTACTGCACATACATACGCAACTCTTAAAAAATAAATAGGTAATTATGACGGTTTGTGCATTCGAATGGTGTCACAACACATTTGAAAAACATAAAAAGTGTATTTAGATTACTTTTAAAATTAATTAGACGATTTATGTTAATAAAAACAAAATTTGATTTCATAATTTGTATAGTGGTGTGCGTGTGTAGGTGTGTAATCGCCTGCGCGTATGTAGTAGGTATATTTGGCTTCATGTTTTTGATCGTTAAAGTACCGACACTGCCCTTCTATACGTTATTATTCTAAGATTGGAACTTATTTCTTTTTTTATTGCAATCGGTGGCAAACGAGCAAACAGTACACGTGTTGCTGCCGCTCATGGACCTCTGCAAGGCCGCTGCCTACGAAGAAAGTGAAGGGAGTCTGAATGCGTGCAATGAGATTCGATGATACTAAAGGCATCACTAAAACCTACCACACGCAAACACCCTCAGAAATTTGTATTACCGGTTCTCTCGCTCACCGAACCCAGCGCAGTAACTAATTGCTATTACTCAGACGTCGATTTTCTGCTCAGTGTGGTACTACCCCGGACGGACCGGCCCGCGGCTGTAGACAGACAACTGTTAACAGTATGGTCCTACCACTAATAAATGGGAATAGGGAATATGATCTGTGGATTTTGTTTTATTAAAAGTGAATGATGAAAGCGTAGTTACGGAGTAAGAATACAATTAACCACCCCCTCTGTTATCCATGGGTGTCGTAAAACACCTTTAAGTGATATATACAGATAACATCGATGGAAGAGAAGACAAACTCCATATAAAACCCTATTCCAATACGTTTGAGTAACGTTGTATAGTAGGTCAATTTTATTCCAATTGTGGAAGAGGCCTTTTTTTTTGTCGCTGTGGAAATAGAATTTACGCATTATTCCTCGCCAGTGATAGATGCGGGGGAGTGTGGAGCTCGCCGTCTGCTTATGCTGCTGGAATACCCACTAAAACCACAGCGGTCCCTTCCGCGCTTTTACGGGGTGCCAGAGAAGTCGTCTATTGACATTCGATCCCGGACACCCCTAATTTGTGGCAGAGGCCTTAGCCCAACAGTGGGACTTATATAGCCTGGGTTGATGATGATGAATAGTGAAAGTATAATTTTGTGTTTATCATCTTCATCATCGCAGAGGTCAGCTAAGAACGGATTTCACGAAATTCCACCTGCAAGGGGTGTTGCGAGGGCGTTAACAATAATATACATATAAAGGAACAGGGTGAGCTGAAGCTACTGAAGCTAGAAGAATGAAATTTGGATCGTAGTTTTATTTTGTGACGTAGGCACCCACTAAGAAAAGATTTTTTGAAATTCCACTCCTAAGGGAGTGAAACGTAATGGTAAAGACTGTATGAAAAGATAAAAAAATCTTTAGCTACTGTCTTCAAATTAAGCATAATTACTCTTTAATAGAAATAAATAAACACGTGTTTCAGCGTTTGTCCATTTTCATCCTCTAAGGGTGTAAAGAAGGAGGAAAGATGTCAGTTTACTGACTTATCATAGAACCGAAACTAGGTACTGAAGCCAGACACATGAAATTTTGACATTAGTTTCTTTGCGTGACGCAGAAACCCAATAAGAAAAGGTTTTTTGAAATTCAACCCCTCGGGGGTAAACCGCGGTAACAAAGTTTGTATGAGGAGAAAAAGAAATCTACATCGATTTTCTTCAAATTCGCCAAAAATACTCTTTAGTAAAAGTAAATAAACCGGTGTTTCAGCATTTTTTTAATTTTCACCCTCTAAGGGTGTCTACGCTAATATTTTAAAGAGCAAACGTTCCTTACGGATAAACTCAAAAACTCCTGGACGGATTTCGATAATTCTTTCACCATTAGAATGTTACAGTGTCCTTGAGTAACAGGCTTATATTTTATCCCAGTATACCTACGGGAACGGGTACTACGCGAGTAAGGCGACTAAAACCGAAGCGAAGCGAGGGCGGGTTGCTAGTAATAATAATATAATAATACTTTATTGCAGATAGCCATCCATATGTGTTAGTCATACAAAAAATCTTACAAACTATGTTGGTAACAAGAATATACAAATAATCAATTCAAATATCTGTGTCTCCTTACCGCGTGCACTCTCTCCGTAAATATGTATACGGCAATAGTGCACCAGGAGTGGACAGTCAGGCCTATTAACAATTGCACCTAAGATGCTATTAGCGCTCCCCCATAGCCGGCACATCAATGATGCAGATCGCTTCCTGATTATTGCTGAAAAACTATCAATATGCGCATTTGCAAACATGGCTGAGGCGCTGCAGAACCGTGGGGGGTTCCCACTGTTCATCAGCACTCTAAAGGCATTGTTATATTGATTACGGAGAGCGTTGTATGCCCTCAGCGTATATCTAGTCTACAGGCTGCAAGTATACAGGGATTGACAAAATGCTTTAAAAAGCGTGATCTTAACTTCTTGTGAAGATCGAGCAAACCTGCGGGCCAGCATATTGCATCGGACAGACAACATCCTCCGCTCCCTTTCCATATCCTCTTCATCGTTTAAATCTTCGTTAACAATATGGCCGAGATATTTAAAACGAAATACTCGTTTCAAATTTACTCTATTAATATAGACAAGAGGTAATGTTTCACATATTTTTGTTATACACCCTGAATACCATAATCTTAAACTTCTTTTCATATATGACTTAGTCGTCTTTTACGACGTCCACGGGAAAGATAGAGGGATGATAAGTTGTATTCTTACTCCATCACCACAAGGATAGTAGTTTTGTATTATATATTATTTCGAATGGCATCACCTTAGAATAATAACGTATAGAAGGTAAGTTCACGCACAAAAAGTGAGGCATTTCAATTGGACCCTAATGGAGCTTACGCCGGAACCGTTCCGTAATGTACAAGTCATTGTACTGCCCGTACGTACGCAACTCTTAAAAAATAAATAGGTAATTATGACGGTTTGTGCATTCAAATGGTGTCACAACACATTTGAAAAACTTAAAAATGTTTTTAACATTACTTTTAAAAGTATTTCGACGATTTATGTTAATAAAAACAAAATTTGATTTCATAATTTGTATAGTGGTTTGCGTGTGTACGTGTGTAATCGTCTGCGCGCCATTAGTATTTTTAGATTCAAATTTTGAAAGTTTGAAGTATTGACACTATCCTTCTATACGTTATTATTCTAAGGGCATCACACTGGAACTATTAATAAGCATGTTGTAAGATGTAATTTTATTTAAATTAAATTAGAAAAATTTATAAAAAATAGACAATCCCGCTGAGTTTCTTGCTGGATCTTCTTAGTGCGGTCGCGTGCCGATCCGGTGGTATTTTTAAGAAAAATGTAAAAAAAAATGACAATATGTAAGTGCCCCCGTAGGGTTTATACATAATAAATGACTTGAATTTGAATTTGTGTTAATTTTAAAAATTATGAATGGACTGGTATTTAAAAATTAAAGATTTTTATATGATTTGAATTTGGTTTTTTATTTTTTTTTGTATTTTAAATGCGCTTATTATAGAGTCATCGTCATCGTCTTAATATATATGTCTTACTGATAAGCTGGATGGAAATTATTATCCTATATCACGCAGGTCAGATGATTTGGTTATTGTTTAATTTCTAGTTGTCCTTCTCTTACATAGATGTTAGCAGCCAAGCAGTGGGACGCATATGAGCTGTAATGATGATGAAGATATCCCTTAGTCGTCTTTACGACACCCTCGAGTAAGAGAGGGAGTGGTGAATTGTATTCTTACTCCGTCACCACACAGAATTTATTCATATTCATATAAATATAGTAGTATCTTGCAGTTCGAAGAGCATCACACTGGAGCTAGTTCTTACAAAACATGTACACAATTGTATGAAGTACGAAGAAAAAAAAATTAAAAGTAATAGACAAGCCCGCTGAATTTCTTGCCGGATCTTCTCATTAGCGGTAGCGTTCCGACCCGTGGTAGTTTACTTTATTTCCGGATAATTTAATTTAATTTTGTAAACTTGACAATATGTAAATGCCCTCTTTTTTTTGTTTTTTTTTTGTGGTGGGCTGCGGTCGCCGCGCTCCACGCACCACTCCGTCCGGGGCGACAGAGGGGCGTAAGTACGCACAATCCACCCGAACACCACGTCGCCTTCGTCGTTGGGCCGACCACCGGAGCAAAGTTACTTGTCATCAGTGGTCGGCCCGACGGAATACGCCCTACTTGGGGTACCCTCTCATCGACCGACGTCCCCCCCTCGGGGGGGACGTTGGTCTTTCCTCACGCGGTCGGCCTCTCGGTGGGTGACAGATTAACTCCCTGGTCACGTCACCCGCGGCCTCGGCTAGGGATGTAAATGCCCTCTCGGGGTGTATGCATAATAAATGATTTGAATTTGAATAGCATCTTTATTAAATATTATACAGACCTACTGGCCTACTACATAACACGATTGACGCTCGGCTGGTTTTTCTACATTTCTCGAACCATGTTACTGAGTTAGTAGACCATGGACCAAGTGACTTGTGAAGATAGAATCATCCATATACATTCCATCGACGTCCATTTTTAAGGTACATCTCATCATTCTTTCAGCTCATGTACGTCCTACTGCTGGGCTCGAGTCTCATAATAGGAGGGTAATACTAAAATAGCACGCTGGTAAAACTATTTGGTATAGAGCTTAATGACAAGTTTTCCTTCTTTTTAACCGCCTTCAAAAAAGGAGGAGGTTTCTCAATTCGACCGTATATATCTATATATATAAAAGAAAGTCGCTGTTAGTTACACTATTTATAACTCAAGAACAGCTGTACTGATTTGGCTGAAAATTGGTGAGGAGGTAACTTAGAACCAGGAGACGGACATAGGATACTTTTTATTCCGTCTTTTTTCTTTTAATGGTGTTTACATGATTTCGCCAATAACTCTTTTATCCCGTTCGATCGCGTTACCGTGTGACGTGACATAAAATGTCAAAGAAAATACAAGTACGCAACGCATTTGATATGTAATAACAAAACGCAAATGACAGCTAAACGTAATTTTGTCTATAGTTAAAAATTTTATGGTTGGTATGGTTGAAAATTTTGATAATTATAATTTTGTCAGCAATCAATAATGAGTTATTTGTATTCTCTTTGAATCATCATTAACAATGCCGAGACCAAGACGATCGAATCGTGCCCGACAAAGCTGTAATGGTTCTTTCATTAGATACTATATTTTTGGCAATTTAGAAAATATATTTACGAAAAAAAATTATGGGGGTACGAAGTTCGCCGGGTCAGCTAGTGCTTTTTTATGTTTGTTCGCGGATAACTTCGTCGTTTATGTACCGATTTTGATAATTCTTTTTTTGTTGGAAAGGGTATATACTTTCCAAATGCTACAATTACCGGCGAATTAAAAATTTGCACTAACTGCCGGCACCACCACTTTAGTACGGCACTAGGTTTTTCGACATTTATTTTTAACTAGCAACCCGCCCTCGCTTCGCTTCGGTTTTAGTGGTTTTACCCGCGTAGTTCTTGTTCCCGTGGGAATATCGGGATAAAATATAGCCTAGTTTACGCCCTGATATTATAGCTTTCCATTGGTGAAATAATTTTTGAAATCGGTCCAGCCGTTTTGAAGATTACCCGGAACAAACAGACAGACAGACAAAAAAAAATTAATTTGTATTTTAGGCATAGGTGTCGTGCAAATAACCGCGTGAGCATGAAAAAAGCCTATTATTTTGACATGACAAACAGACACTCCAATTTTATTTATTGGTATAGATCATCTATAAGCTATAAAAAAGCTTTACATTAATAAAATTAGTCGTAATTCCTCACTTTGTACCTGAGAAATGCCATTTACTCACGTACTCACCTGTACCGCTCAGAAATGACGGCATAGCGCTCAGAGTTATTTTATGATACAGTAACAGCTTTCTAAGCATTATTCACGTTGGCTCATATCACAGGCTATTTTTTTCTATGGGCGTGTAGTCTAATATGCAGTCTTCTTTCATAGTACCTACATATTGCAAAAGTTATTGGTAATAGTTTTAATGATCGGTCGCGTGCCTGATATCAAAGCTCATTGAAAATGTAATTATAATATGATTGTTGTGGTAATTGTTCGGATTGAGATGGTCCCAATCGATGTGCAGTTCTTAGTAATCTTAGAAACCTATGAACCGATAATTCGTCTCAGCTCATTAACTTTCCACTACTGGGCTCGAACCTCCTCCACAATAAGAGCGAAATTGACCTTACTATACCATGCTGGTCAGACATGTTAGTATAGAGTTTTGTTTCGAGTTTCTCTTCTATTGTATAGATATTGTATGCGTATTATAATCGTCTTATATGACCTCCACGGACAAGAAAGGGGGTGGTGAATTGTATTCTTACACCGTCACCACATAGAAAGGGATATACTATGCATATAATATCTATGCAAGAGAAGGAAAACTCGAAACAAAACCCTATACTGACACTTCAGCTGATCAGCGTGGTATAGTAGGCTAATTTCCCTAAGGAGTGGTCAATTGTATTCTTATTCCGTCAATACAAGGAGGACCAATAATTACTTAGTGATATTTATATGAGCATTAAATATACATAATATTTTTTTTAATGTTATTAACCAATTTATCATTGCGCTCCTTTCTTTTTTTTTTGTGGGTGGGTCGTAGTCGGCGCGCCTCCGCACCACTCCGTCCGGGGCGACAGAGGGGCTTAAGCACGCAACTCCCGCGACCCACCCAAAAACCACGTCGCCTTCGTCGTTGGGCCGACCACTGGAGCAGCGTTAACTTGTCGTCAGTGGACGAAATACCTCCTATTGGGGTACCCTCCCATCGACCGACGTCTCCCCCTCGGGGAGGACATTGGTCTTTCCTCACGCGGTCGGCCTCTCGGCGGGTGACGGACTAATCCCCGGTCACGTCACCCGCGGCCTCGGCTAGGGCGGCATGAGGCACAGATAGTTGCGCCTACGCCGCCCCAGTCGCCGGCAGCGGATCTCCTCATCGAGGCTGCGCTCCTCGCGCAGGCGATCCGCCGCCTCCTTCCGCGAGATCACTGTCTCGCAGAAGGCTGCGACCGCGTCCCAATTCCCGACGCTGTCGACCATCGCCCTAGCGATAGCCGGCAGCGTCAAGTCCGTACCGATGATTGCGACGAGTTCACAGCGCTGCACTGCCCAAGCCCCGCAGGCCTCGAGCGTATGGCGCGCCGTGTCCTCGTCGCAATCGCAGTGGTGGCAGGACGGTGTACTCTCCCTCCTAACGACCTTGTGCAGGTATTTGGCGAAGCACCCATGCCCCGTCAAAACCTGCACCAGTCGGAAGGAGAGCACCCCGTGCCGTCTTTCCAACCACTGCATCAGCACCGGCCGGAAGGCCTCCACGGTTCGCACCCCGAACCGAGGCCTCTCCAGCCGGACTGCCCAACGGGCAATGACGTCTCGGCGGGCGTCGACGCGCCAGGCGGTGAGATCCCTTAACGAGACCACACCGCCCCCCGCTCGCACCCTCGTCACCCACCGATATAGATCGGCGAGCATCTCCGCCTCCAGGTCCCACGGGGGAGTCCCGGCCAATAGGCATGCTGCCTCCGTCGCCACCGTGCGGTATCCGCGGATGGCCCTGACCGCCATGATCCTCTGTGGTCGCCACAGAAGGGCCTTAAGTCGGACGGTCATGGACCCCGCCCACACCGGTGCGCCGTACAGGGCCATCGACTGGATGACCCCCGCGTACAGCCGTCGGCACGCAGCGCTCGGTCCGCCCACGTTCGGCATAAGCCACGATAGGGCGGACGCCGCGCCGACGAGCCGTGGAGCGAGCCTGCGGAAATGCTCCCAGAACCACCATCGCCCGTTGAGCACCAGGCCCAAGTACCTCATATGGGCCCGGATGCTGATGTCGACCGAGGTCGAGGACGGTGATCGAGACGCCGATGGGAGGGCTCATATGGCGCCCATGGAACAAGAGGGCCTTCGTCTTGTCCAGGGCGACCCTCAACCCCAGCGCCTCGATCCGCCTGACGACCTCCTCGGTACCAGAGGTCGCCAGGCTTACCGCCTCTTCTAGCGTCCCACCGCGGGCTGTGACGAGCGTGTCGTCGGCGTAATAAATCACGCCCAGCCCGGGCGGGAGGCTCCCCCTCAACGCCCAGTCGTAGCCGATGTTCCACAGGGTGGGTCCGAGGACCGACCCCTGTGGGACACCGCACGTCATGGGCGTTCGCACAACCTCCCCTGCTCGGTTGGTACAGAGGACGCTGCGCCCCTCCAAATAGTCTGCCACTAGCCGCCTCAGGTAAACTGGCACCCCGTGATACCGTAGCGCCTTCCTGATGCAGCTGAATGGCAGACTATTGAATGCGTTGGCGATGTCTAGGGACACCACCAACAGCACTCCCCCGCTGGTGACGGCCTCAGTCGCCACGGCCCTCAGGCGCAACAGAGCCGCGATCGTCGAACGACCCCTCCTAAACCCAAACTGGGCGTCCGACAGATCGGGCCCCGTGCCGACGAGGTGCCGCTCGATGCGGGCAGCTACCACCCTCTCTAGTAGCTTGCCCGTGTAATCATTGCGCTCCTGACCATAAACTTTAAAAACTGTTCGAAATATTGATAAAATAAAAATAAAAAATACAAATGGGAAAAATCTTTAAATTTTGTTTTATTTCATACTAGGAATCCGTTTTTGCTGCGCTTCGTTTCCAGGTACATAACCTCGGGTTCGATTCCCGGCGCGGGCAAAATTTCATAGATTTTCCCTGAGAGGAAAAATAGCTTAACTTACTCCTTACACTCGTATAGATTCGACTCTATTCGTATAGGTCGCTACCTGGTGGTAAACTATTATCAAAATTGTCTCAGCCGTTTTAAAGGTTATCTAGAACTAGAAATAGATAGACAGACAGTTTAATACTGGTAGGACCACACTGTTGATAGTTGTCTGTCTACAGCCGTGGGCCAATCCGTCCGGGGTAGTGCCACATTGAGCAGAAAATCGACGTCCGAATAGTAGCGATTTGTTACTGCGCTTCGTTCGGTGAGCGAGAGACAGCCTAACTTTCTGAGGATGTTTGACAGTGATGGGTTTTAGAATAGAATAGAATAGAATAGCATTTATTGTCACATAATAACTAATAATTAAAATACATGTTTTTAATTTATTTTGACAATAGGGGAATGCTCAGCATTGTGCTGCATAGAAATTATGCAGGGCTGGTTTTCAGAAAACCCCTTTCCTCAAATATATAAGAAAGAAAAATAACAAAAAAAAAGAGAAAAGAAAAAAAAAAGAAAAAGGAATAAATTAACGATTAATGTAGTACCTTTAGTATCATCGAACCTCATTCACACTCCCTTTGCTTTCTTCGCGGTAGGCCGCGGCCTTGCAAAGATCCATGAGCAGCAGCAATACTTACCATCAGCGTGCCTTCTCTTCAAATCAATATTCTAATTTCGAATCCGATTCAGTTCGAATCTCACCAAACTTATATTTGGTACTCTTATACAAAATCGAGAATGAATGGGCATGATGACAGTAACCAAAAATCACTAAAATAATGTGTTTATCTACTGTAACACAAAGAATATATCTTGGAATAAATGTTTATTTTCTTTTATAAGATGAGACTATTAATTTATTTAATAAAATAAAACTACAAAATACACAAGTCCGCCATGTTCAGCTAAACACCAATCAAGTTGAGTTACGTCACTCCTATGTGCACCTATCATTATCATCGCAAATTCTGTACGAAACCCTACGATCGTTACACTTATTAATTGTTTTAACTTGCATTTAAAGAGTATTTCGTGATTTTTATCGATATCTTGCTTACTTTTGTGTTCTTACTAAAAATGTAAGTCATGGAAGAAGGATTCACCAAGGCAAATAGCTCTAATTTGCCTAGAGTTGATTTGTTAATGCTGGGAGAGTACCTAGCATCAAACAAAGACTTCTTCTGTTCAGCAGAATTTAGAAATGTCAAAACTACGATGTAAATAAAATATTGATTAATAATCTTCTAACACCAATAATTTAAAATCTATTTAAAAATATGTTATTTAAATATTGGTTATGTTATTTAAATAATGCTTTTGTAAACTTGGTATTAAACTGCAGTTATATAAAATCACACACCAAATAAAATATACGATATAAAGTAATTACTTACGTCAAAATGATCTTCACAGAAACAAATAGTCTCCTATTTATTTATTTAAATTTATGACTTTGAATTTCGTCGTGCAAGATTAAGCCTTACCTATATCTTACTGTTTTATTGTGTGGCACATAAAGAAACAGTTTGTTATGAGTTTTATTGATGTATTAATACATTGAGGAACCGCACACCACTTATAGACTTTCAAATTAAAGTCTAAATAAAATATATCGGATTTTTTGCTTTAATTCCCTTACATTTACAACTCAAGTAAATAGACGTGACGTCACAAGCGGACGCCATGACACTAGGCACCGTTTTGGCGCTAATTTAAATGCATTTAATTAAAAAAGCATTTATATCTAAAGAAACCGTACTTATTGCAAAAATAATATGTTTTATGGTAATAGTAACCACTATATTTAAGAATATTATAAAACCGTTTTTCAAAATTAGTCATCATGCCTATTCTTCGCATTCGCCGTTGTTATTTTCACCAAATGTCGTATTTTGTTACTTTAAATATGTTACTAATAATAACGTTACCGAACTCGATAACTACAAAGACGCTTTCTTGAAATTGTGCAATATTAACGATTTTAAACTACGTCAAAATCACGTTAGGAGTAGTAAATATTTGAATTAATCGACGAGAGTCAAATTAATTTAGTTTAAAAAAAGCAGCAGCGAGCTGCGATAGGATTTAAGATTGGAATCGAGATTCAAGAGTAAGCACATAGGTGTACTGTTTGCTTGTTTGCCACTGTTCGCAATAAAAAAAAGACAGACTTACCATCAAGTGTGCTATTTGCTCGATTACCACTAACAGCGCTAAAAAATAAACATTTGTATTTATAATATTAGTTAAGATGTACAATGTCACGGTTAATTAATAGGCTGTAAATTATCACAATATTGCCCACAAGAGATAAGCCATCATCTTTAATAATATACGTCCCACTGCTGGCCTTTTTTTTATTGCAAACGGTGGCAAACGAGCAAACGGTACACCTGATGGTAAGTGTTGCTGCCGCTCATGGACTTTTACAAGGCCACTGCCTACCGCGAAGAAAGTGAAGGGAGTGTGAATACGTGCATTGAGGCTCGATGATATTAAAGACATCACTAAAACCCTCCACACGCAAACACCCTCAGAAAGTTGGGCATCCGGCTCTCTCGCTCACCGAACGAAGCGCAGTTACAAGTTGCTACTTTCGGTCATCGATTTTCTGCCTACATATATTGATGATGATTGATGCCACCCTTGCCGAGGGCCCGGGTGATTGGATTGCATAATCCGTCACCCCGAGGCTGACAGCATGAGATCGATGCTCCGACGGACGTGAAGGAATGATGCACGAAAGGGTATAAGGCCGTGCTGAAGACGGATGTCAAGAAATTGATACCGGTGGTCAGCCCTATAGCAAGGGGAAGGAATATGGTATGGAGCCACGTGCCGCTCTTTTGTCGCCCTGAACAGAAGGAACTGTTTCAGAGCAAAGACTACCAAAGAAAAAAAAGAAGTTGTTTTACTAGTGAAGATTGTATGTGATAGCGAAATACAATTAACTCCGACCCGACTTCATCCTGTTGCCCGTGGTTGTCGTAAACAATAACTTAGGGATATGATATCTTGCTTTTGGTGCCCGCCTAGCCGAGGCCGCGGATGACTGGACCGGGGAGTTAGACCGTCACCCACCGAGAGGCCGACCGCGCGACGAAAACCGACGTCCTCCCCGAGGGGGTCGTCTTGAGACGTCGTTTGAGGAGAGGGTAATCCTCGAGGGGTATTTCGACGGTCCGACCACTGACGACAAGTCACCCTGCTCTAGTGGTTGACCCAATGATGAAGGCGACATTTCACCGGTGAGTTACGGGGCCGCGCGCCCTTCTGTCGCCCCGGATGGAGCCGGGCGATGGGTGCGCCGACCATAGCCTACCCAGTCAAAAAAAAAGGGATATGATATCTAAATAACAACTACGCGAGGGAAAGAACTGACCAGCATAATATAGTAGGTCAATTTCCCGTCGGAGGATGCTCGCGCCTATCTCATAAATCCTATACGAGCTGAGATGATGATGAAGACGTTCTCGTTATTTTTTTGTTTATGTGATTATCTATATATAATAAGAGGGCTCACAATTAGCTACTGATATGTAACCGGCTTGGTATGTAACCGGCCTTATATAAAACTGGTTATAGGAGAAATTTGTTCAAAGACCAAATGCTGCAATAAAAAGAATGCGCTACAAGGAAGTCTATATCCATTATCGCTCGATATCTGAGTTCTATCAAATACTTCATAACGAGAGGTCTTATTTAATTTGTTATCAGAGTAACAACCTTTCTTTTTAGTTCACTAAATTTGTTTTGGTTTCTATGCTAAGTGAATAAAGTCGAATTTAATGTGAACGGGATTTATTTAACGGTAAATATTGTGGTTTTTAATACTAGTTCAAAGCTACTTTCCTTTTCACGGTCAAGAGCATAAATGTTGCTATTTTATGATTTTTACTTAAGAGTGGGGAGATTGTGTGGTTTGATATTTGTGGAACTTATAACTTTTAAGGAAAAAAGGAAATACTAATGCATATGCAGATAGGATTTGTATTAAATGGTCATAGGCTTTTCCATTCTTACATATGTTCGTTAAAAAATTCGGACTTTCTTTTCATAATATTTTTCTGAGGATTTTTTTATTGTTTAAATACACATAATGCACTTACTTGTTGATTTCTTGTTATTGGATATGACATATTTTAATCCTTCCGTGACCATGAAAAGGACTTAAAATGTCGCAAAAATAAGAATGAAAGAAGTTTGTACCGTAATAAATTCTATGAAAATTGTTTTATTTCATAGAAGTCTACTTTTTCATTAGAATATATGTATTAGAAATTTTAATATTTGATTTATCTTAAGTTCAATATTTTTTTAATATGACATATTACTACTATTTAATACTATTAAAACTCTATGTGCTTCAATTTAAAGCAAAAAGAGGTTAAGTTTTTGTACTATAGCCAAAAAAATCGAGGTGCTGATAGAGAAAAGCTAATAATTTAATTATCACTATGAATTGTCAATTTAAGATTGCCCTTATGTTTAATATGAATATAGACAAAAATAGAAATGCTCTGAAACTTTCGAATGTTAATCAAAGTAGTAATAAAAAAATATATACTTAATTTGTGGCAGCTAATTATGTGCTTACAATAAAAATTACAAAGTTATTGTTGAATAACCTTCTATTCCGTTAAAACCGTTCTAAATATCGAAATATCTAATTCCTTAACAAATTATTGCATGACAAAACAATTATTTCAATAACAAAAAGACCTTGTATTTAATTTCATTAATTTAAAATAATTTATTACTTACAATAGGGATATTAGAAAAGATATACGGCCTTACACATCCTACAATCAAACTAAAACTAACAACACCATTACACTAATAACCGCGTGACTGTATAGACGTGTCATCTGTGCCTGAAAAAAAAGGAATTAAGTGTCATGGCGTCGTACGCGGTCTCCCGCGCATTTAGAAGACTGTCGCCAATCTTTTATCAAAGAAGATTCGAATCGACAGTTGCTAGTTTAACTAAAGATGAGATTTTAATATTATTACGTCCGCCTTTCACAAGTTGGAGTAATGTAATAAGAGATGCGGAGAAAGTGGTTGGTTATCCGACTTCCTTTATGAATTTAAGGTGTTTATTGAGTGACGAATTTGCTAATCTGGCGCTTTATTTAAGAAAATTGGTGAGTACTAATTTTAATAGTATTTTTAAAGTTGTATCTATTTTTGGCGCGTTAGAGAAAAATATGTTCGAGTCGGGATCGCGCTCGAAGGGTTCCGTATCATTATCTATAAAAAAATAGGCAAAAAAAGTTTGTATGGGAGCCCTCCTTAAATATTTATTTTATTATTTATTATTAAAGTATATATACAACTGAGTATTTTGTGAATATTTCAAGTGCCTACCTGTTGCCATTATCGATATCGAGCAGAAAAGGGCAAAAATTTGTTGTATGGGAGTCCCCTTTAAATATTTGTTAGGTACATTATTTTGTTTTTAGTATTTGCTGTTATAGCGGCAACAGAAATACATAATTTGTAAAAATTTCAACTAACTATCGCGATTCTTGAGATACAGCCTGGTGACAGACAGACGGACGGACAGACAGCGAAGTCTTATTAATAGGGTCCCGTTTTTACCCTTTGGTTACGGAACCCTAAAAATGAGATTAAATTTTTACGATGCGCACGCACATCGTTACGAAAAACCGACACCCTGAAGTAAGCATGTCAACTTTTTTGCGATGTCCGCCACCGTCACAAATGTCAACTAGATATATTATAATAAAACTTTCAATGTATTGAATACCTTTTTTTCTATTATTAATGTCGTTTTTTTTCTACAAACGTAGGATAACGCGAAGAATAAGATTTTTAATAAGCTTTTTGTAAAGATTTCTATCTTGTTACGCCAGAGAAGTAGAACTTCTTACGTGCTTATATAAGTACACACATGTTTTTAATAGTATTTTTGTTAAATTGGATTTAATCTCACCATATTAATCATTGTAATTCCTGTAAGCCAGAATCTTCAATGGTCTCCAATGTGGAGCATCCTCCACAATGATTTAGTATATCCCGCTGGTAGGACGTGCTGGTATATGGTTTTATTTCGTTACTAGCTGACCCAACAGACGTTGTTCTGTTCAAATAAAATATTTTTTTCCTTAAATCGATAGCAGCGCCGGGTCCAATTATTAATCTAAACCATTCTCGAATCCCCTTGAATACACAAAAAATTTCATCAACATCGGTTTAGCCGTTTAGGAGGAGTTTAATTACAAGCACATGAACAGATTTATGCGACACAACCAGTCTGTTTGTAGCGGGTAATCTTCAAATGCTGGACCGATTTTGATCATAATTTACTACTAAGTAGTTGTCTGTATAAAGAGTAACTTAGGCTATATTTTATCTTGGTCTTCCCATAGGAACGCGGTATAGGGACACGGAAAATAATAGAAAGTATCGATACTGTACACATGAGTAGTATCGACAATAAACGTTTCGTACTCATAAAAGTATCGATACTTTAAAGTATCTAGTACTTTCTAGTATCTAGTAGAGCCTATCAGATACGTTCATGGCAGGATTGTTATGGCCTTTTTTTAGTTAAATTCCAAGAAGAAGTGATAACTTATAATCAATTTCATACAAGCATGTTTTTTACACAAATCGCGAACATTTTCGGGATTCCAGTGATGTGCTTTTTTTTTAGGAATTCAACATCTGTTAACAGAAGTTCAAGTTTAAAATAAGATGTTCAAGTTTAAAATAAGATATTTTTACAATTTATTCGATAAGATACCTACCAAAAAGTACTCATTGAGTAATAGTATCGAATACAAAGTATCGAGTACAAAAATATCGGTATCGATAGGAAAAGTACTTGATAAAAAAAGTATCGATACTTTTTTCGTATCCTTTTTTTTTTGGGGTGTGTTGCGGTCGGCGCACTCCTCGGACTACTCCGTCCGGGGCGACAGAGGGGCGTAAGCACGCACACTCGCAACCCACCCGAACACTACGTCGCCTTCGTCGTTGGACCGACCAGCGGAGCAGGATTACTTGTCGTCAGTGGTCGGCCCGACGGCATACCCTCTGAGGAGTACCCTCCCATCGACCGAGGCCCCCCCCTCGGGGAGGTCGTCGGTCTTTCCTCAGTCGGCCTCTCGGCGGGTGACGGACTAATTCTCTGGACACGTCACCCGCGGTCTCGGCTAGGGCGGCATAAGGCGCTAAGGAAGTACGCTGATAAAACCGCGGGAATTTGCTAATCTATACCAATAAATAAAATTGGAGTGTCTGTTTGTAATGTAATAGGCTTTTTTCATGCTCACACGATTACTTGCACTATACATATGCCTAAAAATCACTTTATATTTTTTTGTCTGTCTGTCTGTTAGTTCCGGGTAATCTTCAAAACGGCTGGACCGATTTAAAAAATTCTTTCACCAATGGAAAGCTATAATATCAGTAACCTGGGCTATATTTTATCGCGGTATTGCCACGGGATTGGGAACTGCGCGGGTAAGGTGACTGAAACTGAAGCGAAACGAGGACGGGTTGCTATTAAAGAATTTTTTGGATTGGACACAACATTGCATTGAATCCATTACGTGCAATTATTTGATTTCACTGCGCATATGAAATGGTACTATATATAGCTTTCTTATATACAGCTTGTAACGGCTTACATGACGGTACATATTTTTCTAAAGACACTGTTTTGCACTAAGGAAATAATCCTTGTATTGCGGGGGTTTTTAAAAACGCAGTTAACGGACAAAATGTTTGCCGTGTAGTGACGGAATAAGAATACAATGCACTAGTCTCTCTTTCACTCGTGTGTCGTAAAAGACAACTAAGGGATATGATATGGGGATAACATCTATGCAAGAGAAGAAAAACTCGACTTTAAAAAACCTATATTAACACGTCTGACCAGCGTGGTATAGTAGATCAATTTCCCTCCTATTATGGAGTAAGGCGGCGCAGCGTAGGACGAACCCCCACTAGGTGGACTGACGACATTCTCATAGTCGCAGGGAACCGTTGGATGCAAGTGGCGCAGGACCGTTCCTAGTGGCATTCTCGTGGAGAGGCCTATGTCCAGCCACTGCTGGACATAGGCGGCTGTAGGCTGATGGATGGATTATGGAGTAAGTCCGAACGTAAAAAGTATATGAGCTGAAAATATGAATGAAATGTATGTAAATTACAACCAAACCCTGAAAAACAATGAGCCGTACAAGATATTGTCTTGCTAGGGAATTGAATCCACAATACTGGACAGTATAAGTAGATATTATAAGTATTACGTCATTTGTACAATTGATATAATCTGAACAGTATTCGGGCAATACATACAATTTTTTTTTTGGTTTGTGATAATTGTGTTGGTTAATTGTATGCTTGTCTGCTGTGTGGCTTGAGAATAGTACTACCCCACCTCTTCTGGGTGTCGTCAAGGCGATTGAGGAATTCTTATACCAGAGAACGTACAGCAGCGTTATTCTGTGTACTCACTGCGATCGCGATTCCGCCTGGCTAGCGTGGTGATTACGCCAATTCCCTCAAGAATTGTTATAGGTTCTCTTGGTGAGACCCATGCCTGGCAGTGGGACACTTTATGGGTTCATATGATGATGAATTTTATATTTCTAATATCATATCATCATGCTCATCATCATCATTTCAGCCCATATACATCCCATTGTTGGGCTCGGCCCTCCTCCATAAGGGAAGGGTAATTGACCTACTATACCACGCTGGTCAGACATGTTGGTATAGGGTTTTATTTCGAGTTTTCCTTCTCTCGCATAGATGTTGTATACGTTTTATATCCCTTAGTCGTCTCGTACGATCACCCACGGGTAAAAGATAGGGGGTGGTGAATTGTACTTACTTCGTCACCAGACGGTATGCTCCTACCACTATAAAAATGATTATCATTAAAAAGTAACCTCTAATCTAAATACCGGGTCAAAGAAAGCGTTATTCAATCAATTTCGGAGCCACAAAAATGTCATACTTTCATTTTCTACTTTCGTTGTTGAAATTAAATTATATAAACTGAAATTATATCATCATCATAATTAGATGCTGAGTGAGAGTTGTTAATCACCGATGGGTTTTTAAAGTTGTACTTCTTCTGGTGTGTTAGGAAAAAACCGGCTAAGTACGAATCGGAGTTGCGCACGCAGGGTTCCGTACCATTATCTATAAAAAGGGCAAAACATCGCATTTGTTGTATCGGAGCCTCGCTTAAATATTTGTTTTATTTTGTTTTTAGTATTTATTGTTATAGCGGCAACATAAATACATAATTTGTAAAAATTTCAACTATCTAGCTATGGCGGTTCTTGAGATACAGCCTGGTGATAGACAAACGGACGGACAGACCATTAATGTCGTTTTTTTCTACAAACTTAGGATAACGCGAAGAATAAAATTTTTAATAAGATTTCTATCTTGTTACGCCAAAGAAGTAGAATTCTTACGTGCTTATATAAGTACACACACGTTTTTAATAGTATTTTTGTTAAATTGGATTTAATCTCACCATATTAATCATTGTAATTCCTGTAAGCCAGAATCTACAGTGGTTTCCTATGTCACTGTGGTTTGAACCTCACGCAGTCACGGGAAATGATTTTAATTGTCTTAGGACCGGCAAGGAATTTAATTAGAAGAATATTTATCTTCATACATGTGTACATAAGTTCACACACTTTTTATTTGGAGTAGCTCTTATGGTCTGAACACACCACGCCTAATCCCTCGTCAGCGACGGAATCGCGGTGTGCGACCCTATAACCTATTGCATCGTCTCCCCATCCCGATTGTGCTCGCCACTGATATCTTTTATTGCTTGACCTTAGTACCGATACTTTGATTTCAATGGCAATTAATCACTCTGCTATCTGCCAGAATAAATATAGTTAATCATTATCATCCTACTATTAATATACTGCACAGATGGCGTAGTGGTTAAGAGAGCGACCTACAATCCAGGGTCGGGGGTTCGAATCCCACGCGGAACAACACTTTGTGCGATCCACAAATTGTTGTTCTGAGTCTGGATGTAATTTGTGTCCGTTAATTATATGTTTGTAAAGTCCTCCGCAATACAAGGATTATTTCCTTAGTGCAGGGTGTTGTCTTAAATAAATAAATAAAAAAAAAAATTATAATGTCCTCTGCTTTCATACAACCCTGGTAGACGTCATCTCTGTGGCCACTCCGTCTTCTGTCCATGCCATGTTTCGTGCTATCCAACTTTTCTTTGGATTTCCCTGAATCCTAAAGCCTTCGACATATTTATTTATTTCAATTTCATCATTTTAATTCAGTTCATCTATGTCTCATTGCTGGACTCCAAGCTCCTCCACAACAAAAGGGAAATTGATCTCCTACACTGGTCAGACGTGTTGATATTCGACCACTGATGACAAGTAACCCTGCTCCAGTGGTCGGCCCAACGACGAAGGCGACGTGGTGTTCGGGTGGGTTGCGGGTGTTGCGTGCTTAAGCCCCTCTGTCGCCCCGGACGGAGTGGTGCAGAAGCGCGCCGACCGCAGCCCACCACAAAAAAAAAAAGACGTGTGGTATAAGATTTTATTTCGAGTTTCCCTTCTCTTGCATAGATGTTGTATGCATATTTAATCCCTTAGTCCTCTTTACGATACCCAATGGCCAAGAATGGGTGCTGAATTGTATTCTTACTCTGTCACCACACGGAAAATTTTGTTTCTATTTAGTAAAATTAGTGTGTTTCGTATTTGGATAAAATTGAGGCTCAGAGAGTGTATTCAGATATAAATAGCTTTTATGTCAAGTTAATACACGGACACAATATCTATTTACACAATGAATTAGTATATACCATTTAGAAATCAGTAAAATCGAAAGGAAAATACAAAATGTCTTATGTAATTTTACTATATCTATTACCGTGTATATATCATCATCATATCTTATATCTTTAAACGAGCAATTCTTGTATATATATACCTATATATATATTCAGGATCTCGGAAACGGCTCCAACGATTTTGTTGAAACTTGGCATACTAGAGGTTTCGGGTCCAAAAAATCGATCTAGCTAGGTTTTATTTATAGAAAATGTTGTTTTGTCCGTGTTTTTAGTAAAACAATATAATGACATTAAATTTTAAAAGAATATGAATTCAAATTTCGTTGTCAACGTCATGAGCTCATAGCTCAGTTGGGGAGTGAGACGGGCGGTTTTAATTTTGGATTATGTGACATTTAAATAGCGTCGGTTCAAATCTCGGTGTTATTATTATTCTCTTTTTGTAGTTTTTTATATAATTTTCATTATTTATTTTTTATTAATATATATCTAAATAAATTCGACAAAAATATTCCCAGCGAAGCTCGGTCAACCAGATATTTGGCTTATATATGTCCCACTGCTGGGCTCCAGCCTCCTCTACAATAGGAGGGAAATTCGCCTACTCTACCACGTCAATCAGACGTGTTAAGTATAGAGTTTTATTTCGCGTTTTTCTTTACTTATACATATTTTATATGTAATCACTTTGTCGTTTTTTAGGGTTCCGTGCCCAAAGGGTAAAAACGGGACCCTATTACTAAGACTTTTTTTTTGGAGGTGGTTTGCGGCCGTCGCGCTCTTCGCACCACTCTGTCCGGGGCGACAGAGGAGCGTAAGCACGCATACCCGCAACCCACCCGAACACCACGTCGCCTTCGTCGTTGGGCCGACCACCGGAGCAAGGTTACTTGTCATCAGTGGTCGGCCCGATGGTATACCCCCTACTTGGGGTACCCTCTAGTCGACCGACGTCCCCCCCTCGTGGAGGACGTCGGTCTTTCCTCACGCGATCGGCCTCTCGGCGGGTGACGGACTAACTCCCCGGTCTCGTCACCCGCGGCCTCAGCTAGGGCCTATTACTAAGACTTCGCTGTCTGTCCGTCATGACAGATACCACAAGTATCTGTTTGTGACAAAATCCATGACAAATCCATTACATTTTGTATTATTTATATAGTGGTTCGAAGAGTATCAGGCAGATGACATATCTTACTGTACTAACTTGACTAATGAATACTATAATTTAAATATTAATTTTAACACAAAATTTATTTAAATTGATATATCAATTTAATATTTAAACCCGTGCCAATAAACAAACGAATATAAAATGGTGATAACTACTTGTAATGACAGGTTAGACCATCAGCAAACTCCCTATCTTGCTCGTGGATGTTGTAAAATATGTCTAAGGGATACAATATGCACGAAACATCTGTGCAAATGAAGGAAAACTCGAAATAAAACCCTATACCAACATGTCTGACCAGCATGGTATAGTAGGTCAAATTTGCTCCCATTGTGGATGAGGCCCGAGCCCAACAGTGGGGGATGTATATGGGCTGCGATGACGATGATGACTGACTTGATGACTGACTGACTTTTTTAATATATTATTTCAGCTCATTTACGTTTCATTGTAGGGCCCGAGCCTCCTCTACATTACGAGGGAAATTGACGCCGGGCAGACATGTTGCTATAGGATTTTATTTCGAGTTTTCTTTCTTTTGCAGTAACGTTATAGGCATATTTAATCCCTTAGTCGTCTTTGACACCCATGGGCCAAGAGAGAGGTTGGTGAATTTTATTCTTACTCCATCACCATACGAAATATTTTTTTAATACAAAGTAAAATATGCCTGGACCAGATTTTACAAGCACCTGAACTTTAGCAAAAATTATTAGACCATCATTACAATATCTATAAGATAAATAATACAACTCTGTCATCATCAAATATTATGCATAATTATTTCATTAATCAAATAAACAATCATCTCTTTACAGGTTGGCAGTAACCACTTAGTAATGCAGACAGCGAAAAATGTCCTCTACGGTGACTCCAAAAACTTGCAGCCGTGGGGTCTTATCATCCTCTTACTATCAAAATCCGTCAAAACTCCAAACTATTCTCCTCAAATCAAGAAGATAGAAGATGATACAAGAATATTAGCTGAGCTAACAGAAATGGTTAGAACTGGACATTTAATACATAAAGGAATTGTCAATGTACCATTTGCTAAAAGATCTAAAGATACAGAATCAGCTATGTTTGGAAATAAAATTGCTTTGTTACTTGGAGACTATCTTTTAGTAACAGCAAACGGTATGCTAGCAAATCTTAGAAACTCTGATGTTTCATATATAATTTCAACAGCATTAAAAGATTTATCTGAAGGAGAATTTTTTGGAGAAAGAGATGAACAAAATATGCCTCTACCAGGTAAACCTAAACCCACAAGTAAAGATTACGAGATTACATTTGACACTAATTCCATAGCTATTGATGAAGTATTGGGAAAACCCAGAAAAGAATGGACAGCAAGAACTGTATATAATGGTGTTAGCCTTTTAGGTAGAGGTTGTCAATCAGCTATGGTGCTTGATAGACAAAACCATGAAACGCAAAACTTGGCTTATCAATTCGGCTGTCATGTAGGCTTAGCATGGCAAGCAGCTACAGAAATCCAACAACTAACTTCAGATAGCAAAGAACAATTTTGTCTGGCTAGCGCTCCTATGTTATTTGCTTTGGATAGCAATCCAGATTTATATAAAATTATTGATCAGGCTAAGAACGACGTTAAAGACGTTGACTATGAAGATTTAAAGTTTAGTATTTTGAAGACTGATGCCGTTGACAAAACCAAGATGTTGTATAAGGAGCATGCTAAAAAAGCAACTGAATACATCGAAGGTATCGGCCAAAATGAATCCGTGGATATGATTAAAAAGCTAATTAATACTTTTTAGAATATAAATATCATTATCTTCATATCATTATCGTCAATATCATCTTTATCGTCATCATCATCATTCAACCTATCACCATCTATTGCTGGACATAGGCCTCTCTCATTTTCCCCACAAAGTGCGATCCTGTGCCACCTGAATCGAACGACGCCTAGCAATTTTCACCAGGTCGTCGGTCCACCTAATGGGGGCGTCCTAAGCATTGGTCACCACTTGAAAACTTTTGTCGTAGATTGATATTAATTTAATCAATTCTAATATTAATGCAAATATTTAGATATAAAGCAACATAGGTGTTTATTTTATTAAATTTGGTAAGAAACGAAACATATTATTTATGGTTAATGGAATATGCACCGTAAAATATTATATTCAAATGCCTTGATAGTTCTTTTTGTTTCAAAATCAATACCATCTTGTATATTATAATTTATTTTTTCGTTAATAAGTAATTTTTAACAGAAAATTGTTTGTTTTATTTACCTTTCACTACATATTCTGTACGTGCGATCATTTTTTCCACGTGCAGGCTCTAGAATGAACTACCTGATGTTGTGTTTTACGAGCACTATGACATGTCCATCTTTAATCGTGGTTTAAGAAAAGCATTTTCTTCACGGTAAGCAACAGCAGTATCATTTACCATCAGTGTGCTGCTTACTCGTTTGCCACCATCAGCAATAAAAAATAAAATCCGCCAAGTGCGAGTCTGACTCGCGCACGAAGGATTACCATTGAGCAAAAAATATTTATTTTAAATATTTATAAATATTTATTTTATTATGTTTTTAGTATTTGTTGTTATAGCGGCAACAGAAATACATAACATGAAAAATTTCAACTAACTAGCTATCACGATTCTTGAGATGATCAGCCTGGTGACAGACAGACAGCGAAGTCTTAGCAATATGGTCCCTTTTTTACCCTTTAGATACGGAACACTGAAAATTACAGAGCATGGAACTGAGCTGAGCTGGGCTCGGGGATTTTTCATCATCACCCAATTTATCGTCCAAATTACTTGGGATCTATTCAATATGTATTCTTCTTTCATACGTACATATTACAAAAGTTATTGATAATAGTTTTATGACCGGCCGCTTGCCAAAAGTCAACTCTCCTTGGCTATATAATTGTTGACCTGAAGACATCAGATGGAATTGATCCAGGTCGATGAAACCCCTGAATATTCTTTTACGATACTAACAAATAATGTACAAGTTGGTAGTATTCGTAGCCGCCATAACAAAGCAATCGAGCTTCTCCACATTATGATGGCAATTAATCTGTTATATTCGTATGGTGACGGAGTAAGAAGACAATTCACCACTCCCTTTTTTAGACGTGATTGTCGTAAAAAACGACACAGAGATTGTTTGCAGATAACATCTATGAAATAGAAGAAAGACTTTTTTTAACACAGTAAAGTCTAGACTTTTTTAAAGATGATAATAAGAAGAGGTACCGAATTGTATTCTTACTCTGTCATCTTAAGGCTAGTGGTATTATAAATTAGTGAAATGGGAAAGTGACTCTATTTCTGTTATTTTTACGGTGATAAATTACCCTTACTTCTCCTTCAGTGGATATTATACTCCACTAGTGAATTTGAGTTATAAAAGGAGCGATATTGTCCAATAAAGTTAGCCAGAAAGATTGGGTATAGGTTTTATTTTGAGTCTTTATTCAGCACCTTACAATGAAATTATCAGATAATGTAGATGAAATTTCACGTGAAAGAATACAATTCACCACCTCTTCTTATTATCATCTTACCCGTGGGTGTCGTAAAGGAGGACTAAAGGATTAAATGTGTTATTTTAAAGAGGAGGGAAGGACCTTCCTTCTAAATTTCAAATTGACGTTCTGGAACGAGGTCATCACGTGAGAGTAAGATTCCATTATATCCTCTTCCACTTTGATCCTATCCCGTATTCCTTCCATTTCATTATGGTGTGTGGTATATTGATTAACCGTGGGAAAGTGGTGGGTCTACCTTCCTTCCTTTTTAAAATAATAATGGATTTCCGTCATATATATCCTGATTTGATTAGCGGTGGGAAAGTGGCGGGTCTCCCTTTCTTCCTTCCTTTTTAAAATTATAACAGTTTGCCGCCATGTATCGCCTGATTCAATCAAATAGATTAAATACGTATTGAATACGAGCATCAGAAGGAAAACTTGCAATGAAACCCTATACCAACACGTCTGACCAGCGTGGCATAGCAGGTATATTTCCCTCCCATTATGGAGGAGGCTCGAGTTCAACATTTGGGACGTATTGTGAACTGAAATGAGATGAATTTTATACAATTTTTTTGACATTAATTTTGTGCTTTTAATTAAATAGGTATATTTATTTAATTATTGTAAAATACTCGGAATAGAACCCTATACCAACATAACTGACCAGTATAGTACAGTAGGCCAATTTCCCTATTGTATAGGAAGCTCGAGCCCAGCACTGGGACTAAGTTGAAGTGATAATGATAAAACCTCTCATCACCATCATCATCGCAGCCCACATATGTCCCACTGTTGGGCTCGAACCTCCTACACAATGGGATGGAATCTAACCTACTATACCATGCTGGTCAGACGTGTTGGTATAGGATTTTATATCGAGTTTTCCTTCTCTTGTACAGATCTTATGTGCATATTATATTCCATAATCGTCTTTTACGACATCCACGGGCAAGATAGGGAGTGGTGAATTTTATTTTTACTCCGTCAACACATTGAATGATAAAACCTCTCGGAGGATAAATTTTTTCCAAGGGTATAAAATAGTGAGTGAATTTTGCGTTGATATTTTTCATCCTACAATACAAATTACTACGCAGTGTTGGACGCCCCCTCACTAGGCCTGATGACCAAGTGAAAGTTGCTGGGCGTCGTTGGATGCAGGTGGCACAGAACCGCGCTCTACGGCGTAACATGAGGGAGGCCTACGTCCAGCAGTGGACGGCGATAGGATAAATACAAGAAAAAGAAATTAACGAGGACGTTATCTGAGAAGAAGATTACGTATTGCGTTGATCCCTAATGTTTGGGATAAGAGCACGATGGACGTCATATATGATGGATGGGGAGAACACGTGGACGAAGTTGATTTTTAACTACACAGAAGATGTAGTGGTTAATAGCATCTAACAATGCTAGTGGGTTCAAATCCCACACAGGACAACACTTTGTGCGATCCACAAATTGTTAGTCTGAGCCTTGATGTAATTTGTGTCTGTTAATTATGTTTGTATAGTCGCCCGCAGTACAAGGGTTATTTCCTTAGTGCAGGATGTTCCGTGTGGCGGCGGATTAAGAATACAATTCATCACCCCCTTTCTTGCCCGTGGGTGTCGTAAAAGACGACTAAGGGATATAATATATATGGTCTAAGATCCCGCTATACAACGACCTTCACCGAGATATTTATTTGATGAAACTTATTTTTTATTTAATCTAATATGTCAATAAATATATTGAATATGGGTTGCCTAACAAATTTTAGTCCCGAGTATGATTAATTAATTTTTTTTTTTATACATTGCACCGGTTTGATTATTAGCAAATTCTATATCAATGGAAAGTATAAAGCCCATAGAATATGCAAACGTCGATCAGACCGGTGCAAAATGCTAATATCGATTTATCTGTTTATACCTGGCTACCCGAGAGTTGTGATCGGAAAAGAATAGGCAATCTAACGTTTGCATATTCTATGGACTTCATACTTTCGATTGGCAATAGAATTTGTCTAATAATCAAACCGATGCAATGTTCAAAAAAAATTTTATTTTTAATTATTAATTAATCATACTCTGGACTAAAATTTGTTAGGCAACCCATATGTAATATATTTATTGACATATTAAATTAAATAAAAAATAAGTTTCATCAAATAAACATCTCGGTGAAGGTTGTTTTATAGCAGGATCTTATACTAACATTTAATATCTATGCAAGAGAAGGAACACAAGAAACTAATTCCTATACGAACATGTCTGACCAGCGTGGTATAGTAGGTCAATTTCCCTCCCTAAATGGAGGAGGCGCGAGCCCAATGGTGGGACGTTTATGGGCTGAGATAGCGATGAGAGATGATACAGTGTTATTTTATCTTAAAAAAAAAGATAATTTAACGAAAACGTCACACAGGATGGATAGGGACAAGAGGCGGACGAAGTCGCGTGCAAAAGCTAGTTTCATATAAGGTTAGCGCTACAGAGAGCAAGTTAAATATATATTTGGACATACATCTTGCGTGAACTAATGACAGTTAATAATAGCGACAATACAAAGAGTCGTTAACCAAATCATGTTCTGTACGACACCTTGGCCTTAATGTACTAATTCATCATCATCATGATAGCTTATAAGTCCCACTGCTGGGCTCTTCCAAAATAGGACCGTAATTGACCTACTATACGCTGGTTAGACAAAATAAAATTGACTGTATAAAATTTGCCACTCAGCCCATACACGTCCCACTGTTGGGCTCGGTCTCCTCCACTCAGAAAGGGCAATTGACCTACTATACCACGCTGGACAGACGTGTCGCTCATGCCCATTATATCTCTTAGTCATCTTTTACGACACCCACGGGCAAGAGAGGGAGTGGTGAATTGTATACTTGCTATTTACATCAAGTTTGCCCTGTCTTGCCATGCAAGTGACCTGTCAATGATTATATGCAGAATATGGCGGGTATGCCTGTATTTATGCATGCCTCTACAGGTCTTAGACTTATAGTAATGAGGTAGGGTCAATTCAGTTATTCGAGAGCGTCCAATGGGGGAAATGACGAAATATTGGAGCAGTATCCATCGCTGAAGGTCAGAATCAGACCGAATCGCTTTTCGAACTCATAAATTTTGAAGAATAATTAGAAAGACAACATTCTACCAAGTGGACCGATGGCATTTTAAAAGTCGCAGGGAACTGTTAAATGCAATTTACGCATGATTATTCCAAGTGACATTTTCGTTGGGAGGTTTCGTTATTTCTTGGTGAGCTGTTGTAAATTTTCGCAACTATCCGTTACCCTACGTGAGATTAAATGAAATTTGGGCTGTATGGGTGGAGACGGAATAAGAATACAATTCACCACCCCCTATCTTACCCCTAGATATCGTAAAAGACGACTAAGGGATACAATACGTATATAACATCTATGCAAGTAAAGGAAAACTCGAAATAAAATTAGTATGGGGACCAACCTGTCCTTCTAGCATGGTACATGGTCCTTACCAGTAAGCTCAATTTCTCTCCTATCGTGGAGGAGGCTCGAGGCCAACAGTGGGACGTTTATTAGCTGAAATGATGATTAAATTGTGCTGAACCAAAAACATTACTTAATTAATGGACGCCCATTACTCTACGCGTTGACAGATTAATGGTTGATCGAGAGAAAGCAATGTAGGTTTTGAAACAGTGATCTTAGCGTCTTTGTCGTGTAGTGATGGAGTAAGAATATATCAGCCCCTATCTAGCCCATGGGTATCGTAAAAGACGACTAAGAAATTATAATATGTATACAATATCTGTACAAGAGAAAGAAAACTCGAAATAATAGCCTGTATCTGTATAGTAGGTCAAATTCCCTCCCATTGTGGAGGAGCCTAGCAGTATCATCATTTCAGCCTATCGCTGTCCACTCCTAGATGTAATCCTCCCTTATATTACGCCGCAGAGTGCGGCCCTGTGCCGCCTGCATTCAACGACGCCCAGCAGCTTTCACCAGTTTGTCTGTCCATCTAGTGGGAGGCGTCCTACACTGTGTCGTCTCATACGTGGTCGCCACTTGAGAGCCTTGCTTCCCCAGCGGTTGTCGGTTCGTCGAGCGATGTGGCCTGCCAATTGCCACTTCAACGTGCTAATTCTGCCTGCTATGTTGTTTACATCCGTTCTTCTGCGGATTTCCATATTCCGGATTCTTTTTCGCAGAGAAATCCCGAGCATAACCATTTCCATAGCACGCAGTAAGACGTATATGAGCTGTGATGACGACGATGATGATTTGTGCAACTGTTTATTAACCCCTCACGCACCAAACATCGCGGCGCTCTCGATTGCCCCGCGCGCTTTGATTTATTGACAAAAGTTCAGTGAATTTTATAGTTTTACGTAAACTATTATTGTTGTTATATGACAAGGAAATATGAAATAAAATATATATCAATAGCTTTTGATTGGTTGATTTAAATAAATGTACTAAAAGCAATTGCTAATTGTAGTGTTTACTTGGGTCAAATGTGTGTCCCAAAAGCGCTTTGAGCACATTGTTTTTTTGGGTCAAACGGTGCCCAAAAGTGCTCGAGGGGTTAATCTATGAGTCAGTTATCACTGCTCACTATAGTAAAATTGATAATAATGAGTGATCTAAGTACAATTATTATAATATTACTCGTTCCAACCATGTCAAGGGTAACAATAATGGCTGTAATTGACAATTGCTAGTAATAACTTTTCATGCATTGGATGAAGTTGGTCAAATTCAATGTTAATCATTATTGCCTTTAAGAATACAATGTAATTCATTTCAGCTCATATAAATTCCACTGCTGGGCTCCAGTCTCCATGATGAGATGGAAATGGACCTATATCCTGCTGGTCAGATGTTTCTGTATAGGGTTCTGTAGAAGGTAGACTCTAAAGATTCTACCTTGTTTTCGGGGTGGTGACGGAGTAAGAATACAATTGACCAGTACCTAACTTGTAGGTGGATGTCGTAAAAGTCGACTAAGGGATGTAATGCACATAAAATCTGTGCAGGAGAATAACTCCTAATGAAACCCTATATCAACATGTCTGACCAGCCTGGTGTAGTAGGTCTATTTCCCTCTTAATGGGGAGGCGGCTCAAGCCCCGCAGTGGGAAGGGTACGAGCTGATACCACTTTCTATTGAATTGACGACTCGTTAAAAGTTGCTGGTAGTCGTTGGATGTGGGCGGCACAAGGTTGCACTTTGTGGCCAAGTATGAGGGAGGCTAGGTAAGGTAGGCTAACTATGTTACTGCGCATCGTTCGGCGTTCGGCGAAAGAGGCGATAACCCAACTTTCTGAGGCTGTTTGCGTGTACCGAACCTCTTTGCACGCTTTTATACTCCTTTCACTTTCTTCGCGGTAGGCAGCGGCCTAGCAAAGGTGCATGAGCGGCAGCAGCACTTACCATCCGGTGTACTGTTTACTCGTTTGCCACCGTTTGCAATAAAAAAAAACATTCAGCTGTGGAAGTTGAAAAGCTGAACGATGATGATGATGAAATGATGACCTTCTCTTACAGTGATGTTATTCGCTTGTCTCCTTTAGTTGGCACTTTTAATTACCCATGGCATAGGAAGGTGTGATGATGGCTATGGTGTTCTTACCCTGTAACCTCATGGTTGTTAGCAGCCAAAACGTAAACCCTGGTGGTACTAGAATTATATGATAAAGTTTTAGGTATAATTTATTAGACATAAACATAAAAAATTAAGACCATTTTATTCCATAGTGTTTGGCGACATCTATGCGATTGAGGATGTAATAATATAAACTTGTGTGGCTAATCACATTTCACATTTATTTCTAATTTAGTACAATAATAAAATGATAGATGGCGTAATTCATAAAACTAGAAACATTTTCATTAGCTATAAAATCCTTAGGATTTTGAATTTATATACGTATTAGAATTTAAATTTTCTCTGTTTTTATTAATATATATATATATATATATATATATATATATATATATATATATATATATATATATATATATATATATATATATATATATATAAAATATAAAACGGTTGATTGCGACCATTGATGATTATTACAGATTATTATTAACAATAAGTGAGTAAACACGAGGAAATATTACCACTAATAAGTACGAGATGGCGCTACATAACTCATACATGTGTTTTGAATTATGATTATTCGTCTTCTACTTCTCAGATTTTTTTTTGGGGCGCGTTAAGGTCAGCGTAGCATTCTATCCGGGGTGACGAAAGGAAGGCACGTGGCCCCATAATCACCTTTTTAGTTTTTGTTCTTAATATATTATGGAGGCTTTTGGCTCATAGAGCAAGTCAGCCTCATCATACCCTAAAATGTGTGCATCGTCTCCTACACTATTAGGGTAAAGAGTGAAATAAAGCTGCAGAAATCAATTAAAATACCTGCTGTGCTGGTTTTGATTTAGTTTCAGTTAAAATGCTATTAAATGCTCCCACGTCAACTCTATTAATATCCAGTTTATTTATCAGCAGTTCTGTTTCACTTTTGATAACCATATTATTCTTTCCTGTTTGCCATTGGGTCGGCCACTAATACTGAATCTTTGAAGCCCATGGCTACTTCTCAGGTTAGCGCAAATCTTTTAAATTTTCTCTGTTTTTATTAATATATATATATATATATATATATATATATATATATATATATATATATATATATATATATATATATATATATACTATATAGAGGGAAATAGACCTACTACACCAGGCTGGTCAGACATGTTGATATAGGGTTTCATTAGGAGTTATTCTCCTGCACAGATTTTATGTGCATTACATCCCTTAGTCGACTTTTACGACATCCACCTACAAGTTAGGTACTGGTCAATTGTATTCTTACTCCGTCACCACCCCGAAAACAAGGTAGAATCTTTAGAGTCTACCTTCTACAGAACCCTATACAGAAACATCTGACCAGCAGGATATAGGTCCATTTCCATCTCATCATGGAGACTGGAGCCCAGCAGTGGAATTTATATGAGCTGAAATGAATTACATTGTATTCTTAAAGGCAATAATGATTAACATTGAATTTGACCAACTTCATCCAATGCATGAAAAGTTATTACTAGCAATTGTCAATTACAGCCATTATTGTTACCCTTGACATGGTTGGAACGAGTAATATTATAATAATTGTACTTAGATCACTCATTATTATCAATTTTACTATAGTGAGCAGTGATAACTGACTCATAGATTAACCCCTCGAGCACTTTTGGGCACCGTTTGACCCAAAAAAACAATGTGCTCAAAGCGCTTTTGGGACACACATTTGACCCAAGTAAACACTACAATTAGCAATTGCTTTTAGTACATTTATTTAAATCAACCAATCAAAAGCTATTGATATATATTTTATTTCATATTTCCTTGTCATATAACAACAATAATAGTTTACGTAAAACTATAAAATTCACTGAACTTTTGTCAATAAATCAAAGCGCGCGGGGCAATCGAGAGCGCCGCGATGTTTGGTGCGTGAGGGGTTAATAAACAGTTGCACAAATCATCATCGTCGTCATCACAGCTCATATACGTCTTACTGCGTGCTATGGAAATGGTTATGCTCGGGATTTCTCTGCGAAAAAGAATCCGGAATATGGAAATCCGCAGAAGAACGGATGTAAACAACATAGCAGGCAGAATTAGCACGTTGAAGTGGCAATTGGCAGGCCACATCGCTCGACGAACCGACAACCGCTGGGGAAGCAAGGCTCTCAAGTGGCGACCACGTATGAGACGACACAGTGTAGGACGCCTCCCACTAGATGGACAGACAAACTGGTGAAAGCTGCTGGGCGTCGTTGAATGCAGGCGGCACAGGGCCGCACCCTGCGGCGTAACATAAGGGAGGATTACATCTAGGAGTGGACAGCGATAGGCTGAAATGATGATACTGCTAGGCTCCTCCACAATGGGAGGGAATTTGACCTACTATACAGATACAGGCTATTATTTCGAGTTTTCTTTCTCTTGTACAGATATTGTATACATATTATAATTTCTTAGTCGTCTTTTACGATACCCATGGGCTAGATAGGGGCTGATATATTCTTACTCCATCACTACACGACAAAGACGCTAAGATCACTGTTTCAAAACCTACATTGCTTTCTCTCGATCAACCATTAATCTGTCAACGCGTAGAGTAATGGGCGTCCATTAATTAAGTAATGTTTTTGGTTCAGCACAATTTAATCATCATTTCAGCTAATAAACGTCCCACTGTTGGCCTCGAGCCTCCTCCACGATAGGAGAGAAATTGACCTTACTGGTAAGGACCATGTACCATGCTAGTAGGTCAGGTTGGTCCCCATACTAATTTTATTTCGAGTTTTCCTTTACTTGCATAGATGTTATATACGTATTGTATCCCTTAGTCGTCTTTTACGATATCTAGGGGTAAGATAGGGGGTGGTGAATTGTATTCTTATTCCGTCTCCACCCATACAGCCCAAATTTCATTTAATCTCACGTAGGGTAACGGATAGTTGCGAAAATTTACAACAGCTCACCAAGAAATAACGAAACCTCCCAACGAAAATGTCACTTGGAATAATCATGCGTAAATTGCATTTAACAGTTCCCTGCGACTTTTAAAATGCCATCGGTCCACTTGGTAGAATGTTGTCTTTCTAATTATTCTTCAAAATTTATGAGTTCGAAAAGCGATTCGGTCTGATTCTGGCCTTCAGCGATGGATACTGCTCCAATATTTCGTCATTACCCCCATTGGACACTCTCGAATAACTGAATTGACCCTACTTCATTACTATGAGACTTGTAAAGGCATGCATAAATATAGGCATACCCGCCATATTCTGCATATAACCATTAACAGGTCGCTTATGTCCATGCAAGACAAGGCAAACTTGATGTAAATAGTAAGTATACAATTCACCACTCCCTCTCTTGCCCATGGGTGTTGTAAAACATGACTAAGAGATATAATGGGCATATAATATCTATGCAAGAGGAGGAGAACTCCAAACAAAACCTTATACCAACACGTCTCGGACCGGGGAATTGTCCGTCACCCGCGGAGAGGCTGACCGCGCGACGGCGACCGACGTCCCAGGACGTCGAGAGGTGAGGTTACCCGAAAGGGTATTCCATCAGGCCGACCACTGACGACAAGTCACATCTGCTCCGGTGGTCGGCCCGACAACGAGGTGACGTGGGTACGGGTGGCTTATGGGCCCGCGCGCCGTCCTTTCATCGCCCCGGACGGACTGGACCGCGCGTGCGCTTACCATAGCCCACCCATAAAAAAAGAAAAAAAAAAACAGCATCACGTCTGTCCAGCGTGGTATAGTAGGTCAATTGCCCTTCCTGAGTGGAGGAGACCCGAGCCCAACAGTGGGACGTGAATGGGCTGAGTGGCAAATTTTATACACGTCTAACCAGCGTATAGTAGGTCAATTACGGTCCTATTTTGGAAGAGCCCAGCAGCGGGACTTATAAGCTGTCATGATGATGATGAATTAGTACATTAAGGCCAAGGTGTCGTACAGAACATGATTCGGTTAACGACTCTTTGTATTGTCGCTATTATTAACTGTCATTAGTTCACGCAAGATGTATGTCCAAATATATATTTAACTTGCTCTCTGTAGCGCTAACCTTATATGAAACTAGCTTTTGCACGCGACTTCGTCCGCCTCTTGTCCCTATCCATCCTGTGTGACGTTTTCGTTAAATTATCTTTTTTTTAAGATAAAATAACACTGTATCATCTCTCATCGCTATCTCAGCCCATAAACGTCCCACCATTGGGCTCGCGCCTCCTCCATTTTGGGAGGGAAATTAACCTACTATACCACGCTGGTCAGACGTGTTCGTATAGGAATTAGTTTCTTGTGTTCCTTCTCTTGCATAGATATTAAATGTTAGTATAAGATCCTGCTATAAAACAACCTTCACCGAGATGTTTATTTGATAAAACTTATTTATTATTTAATGTAATGTGGCAATAAATATATTGCATATGGGTTGCCTAACAAATTTTAGTCCAGAGTATGATTAATTAACAATTAAAAATATTTTTTTTTTTTTAACTTTGCATCGGTTTGATTATTAGACAAATTCTATATCAATCTATCTATTCTATATCATCGGTTTGATACCGGTGCAATGTATAAAAAAAAAATGGGTGCGTGTACTTATGTACGCGCGTGAGAAGTTATACTTCTTTGGCATCATTAAAATATATATATATATAATTATTAAAAACCAAATTTAGATAATAATCTAAATAAAAAAAAAAAAAAAAAAATAAAAAGAAAAGAAAAAAAATAAAAAAAAATAAAAAAAATAACAAAAATAAAAAAAAAAATTTAAAAAAAATAAAAAAAAATATATAAAAAAAATTAAAAAAAAAAAGCAAAAAAAATAATAAAAAAAAAAGAAAAAAAAAACTGATCAGAGGTGACGAGCGTACCATTACAGGTACCACCGACAGAGGGGCTTAAGCAAAAATTAACAGTATGAAGTTGTCTGCTTAACCGCTCATTAAGTCTCGAAAAAAAAGCTACCAACAAAATAGAAATTGAACCTCGATATTAGTCGCGCATGTTGGTACGCTCGTCACCTCTGATCACTCTTTTTTTCTTTTTTTTTTTAGTATTTTTTTTTTATTTTTTTTATTTCTTTTATATTTTTTTCTTTTTTTTAATTTTTTTTTATTTCTTCTTTCATTGAGGAGGAGAATAACTCCTAATGAAACCCTATATCAACATGTCTGACCAGCCTGGTGTAGTAGGTCTATTTCCCTCTTAATGGGGAGGCGGCTCAAGCCCCGCAGTGGGAAGGGTACGAGCTGATACCACTTTCTATTGAATTGACGACTCGTTAAAAGTTGCTGGTAGTCGTTGGATGTGGGCGGCACAAGGTTGCACTTTGTGGCCAAGTATGAGGGAGGCTAGGTAAGGTAGGCTAACTATGTTACTGCGCATCGTTCGGCGTTCGGCGAAAGAGGCGATAACCCAACTTTCTGAGGCTGTTTGCGTGTACCGAACCTCTTTGCACGCTTTTATACTCCTTTCACTTTCTTCGCGGTAGGCAGCGGCCTAGCAAAGGTGCATGAGCGGCAGCAGCACTTACCATCCGGTGTACTGTTTACTCGTTTGCCACCGTTTGCAATAAAAAAAAACATTCAGCTGTGGAAGTTGAAAAGCTGAACGATGATGATGATGAAATGATGACCTTCTCTTACAGTGATGTTATTCGCTTGTCTCCTTTAGTTGGCACTTTTAATTACCCATGGCATAGGAAGGTGTGATGATGGCTATGGTGTTCTTACCCTGTAACCTCATGGTTGTTAGCAGCCAAAACGTAAACCCTGGTGGTACTAGAATTATATGATAAAGTTTTAGGTATAATTTATTAGACATAAACATAAAAAATTAAGACCATTTTATTCCATAGTGTTTGGCGACATCTATGCGATTGAGGATGTAATAATATAAACTTGTGTGGCTAATCACATTTCACATTTATTTCTAATTTAGTACAATAATAAAATGATAGATGGCGTAATTCATAAAACTAGAAACATTTTCATTAGCTATAAAATCCTTAGGATTTTGAATTTATATACGTATTAGAATTTAAATTTTCTCTGTTTTTATTAATATATATATATATATATATATATATATATATATATATATATATATATATATATATATATATAAATATAAAACGGTTGATTGCGACCATTGATGATTATTACAGATTATTATTAACAATAAGTGAGTAAACACGAGGAAATATTACCACTAATAAGTACGAGATGGCGCTACATAACTCATACATGTGTTTTGAATTATGATTATTCGTCTTCTACTTCTCAGATTTTTTTTTGGGGCGCGTTAAGGTCAGCGTAGCATTCTATCCGGGGTGACGAAAGGAAGGCACGTGGCCCCATAATCACCTTTTTAGTTTTTGTTCTTAATATATTATGGAGGCTTTTGGCTCATAGAGCAAGTCAGCCTCATCATACCCTAAAATGTGTGCATCGTCTCCTACACTATTAGGGTAAAGAGTGAAATAAAGCTGCAGAAATCAATTAAAATACCTGCTGTGCTGGTTTTGATTTAGTTTCAGTTAAAATGCTATTAAATGCTCCCACGTCAACTCTATTAATATCCAGTTTATTTATCAGCAGTTCTGTTTCACTTTTGATAACCATATTATTCTTTCCTGTTTGCCATTGGGTCGGCCACTAATACTGAATCTTTGAAGCCCATGGCTACTTCTCAGGTTAGCGCAAATCTTTTGCAATACGATACGGATTTTGGTCTACCAACTTTGGTTATGACTGTGATCCACACTGTCGAAGTATTATGGTGTAAATTTCTGTCTTGAGATTTTTATTCAGATGTTTCACTTTAAACCCCTTAAAAAGGTGAGAATGAGGGAAACCCTAAATCGAGATTTCCACCCTTGATGAGGTGCCCTTGGGCGATGTCACTTAGGTTAATTTGCCTGTACTGAGAGCCCTCAACGGTCATTTATAATTGGGGCACACCTGACAAAGCCAGCTGTGGCTAACAACTCATCAGCTAATTACCCACAACAAAAAAGTCTTTGACCGTTTAAAGCCGGAGGTAGGTATCCCGCATAGACCACCCCAAGGTGCGTTCCTGTAGCACGAGAAGGTGTCGCCTCGGGATAGGCGTCGAGGAGGGACGGTATCCGAAGGGTTATTCCGCTAGGCTGGCCATGAAAGATAGGGTACCAGTGATCGACCCAAATGGCGGAGGGGTGGAACCACGGTGGGTGAGTAATGATTTCATGTGCTGCTCTTGCGTAACCCCAGATGCAATGGACGGCGTGTGTGGAGACCATAGACATCCAAAAAAAAGGTGCTTTCCTGTGCTGATTGCATCTAATAAGTGCTGGCGTTTTCGCATGCTGCGCTGCGCATCTGGTGAGGTGCCGTCCTAAATTAAAGCTGGGCCTAGAAACTTTCTTTCCCAGTGTTCATTAATTCATTGAACTACCTGGCTTGCACGTTGTCATTGTACACTTATTTTTGGGAAAATTTAGGATAGCCGAACCAGGACTCTTTTCTCTAGTAGGATACCCCAGCAATTGTTAGCCCTGCGATTTATTGCAAGAATAAAGCAGCTCACTTGATGGTAAATGCTATTCATAGTTCTCCATGGTATCAGGCGAGTAGCCAGGTCGTAGCTTATCTTAAAGTTGAGATTTGGGTCTCTATTACTCTCGTTCAAGAAGCGCATAGCAAATTCTAACTATTAAGGTGTCTATTTTCAGCGAGAGTGTAGTACTAACCTGACAGCAAAGTATCCTATCTCTGCTTTTTGATAGGATAAGCAGACCTATTCAGATGAAAACTTATCCATTTAGTTTAGTTAAAAATAATAGTCATTTAAATCACAGAATTTTAATAATTTGTATTTTTTTTAAATTTATACTTTATTATTATGTTGATATCAATATCGCCTGCAGGCAATTTTTATTATTTATACTTGTTTGTGAATCATACAAATATCATAATGTTTATATATACAGGTTGATTCAGGTTTGTGTATTTTTTTCTATGCAACGGAAGTGTCATAACGGAAATGAAGACGACAACAATACACCAATTATAATGTAAAATTGAATTAAAATTTAAATATAATTATTAATTAATTCTATATCATTTAATAATTATTATTAATTTAATTAAATTTTGATAGTGAAAGGGCCAGTTAGGTTTAATATGTTAATAACTAGCAACCCGCCCTCGCTTCGCTTCGGTTTCAGTCGCCTTACTCGCGTAATTCCCGTTTCCGTAGGCATATAGGGATAAAATAGAAAGAAAGAAAGTAAGAAAGAAAGAAAATAAGATTTATTGGACACTATAGTTACATGCTTGACATAGAAATTCATGAATCATCATTATTTCATTAATTACATAAACTAGATAATCAATCATTTGAAATATAATTACAGAAATGGTATAAAAACGAAGACGAAAAAGTATTGAAGATTAAAATAATCATAGTATATACAAATTAAATACCAAGTATTAGTGTCCAAAAGGCTCAGCTCAGCATATGCTACATAAACTTGCAGCGCTGATTTTCAGCTGCAGCCTAACTAATCTAAGTTACAGGTCACAAGAAGTGCAAGTACAGAAGAGCTACATTTAATAGGTTCATAGATTATTCAAAATTGTAAATAGTCATATTAGTAACAATAATAACAGCAACTAAATCAAACTAACACTATTTGAAATCTGCATTTTAAAAGTCTGAAATGATGAATGATTATGAAATATAGCCTATACTCCCTGATTATAAGTTTCCTGGTTATCGGTGAAAGAATTTTGAAATCGTTTCAGTGATTTAAGTGTGAAAGCGTAACAAACAAATAAACAAACAAACTTCCTTTTGGCATTCATAATATTAATAAGGATAATTTCTCATGTTTTATGAAAAGTGGCTTAGCAAATTTTATACTTAACAAACTAGATGCTGGATTCAAACATTTATAATGACGAAATAATTTTTAATGATGACATAGAACATTCTACTGTCAAAAGTCGTAAAGTTTCATCATACAATTTGCAAAAATAAAAACCGAAACGGATGTTAAAAAACCAACAGAACTGCAGTGGTTGCGGTAGCAAAAATATATTGTATCACATTTTTTTGTAATGTATAATTAATACATTACAAAAAATAAATACTTTTCGTATTGCTTATCTATTTCTTCTCATCGCTCTTCATTCTTCTTTCTCCTTTTGCTTTAAAATAATATATCGTCACCAATTTTCCGTTGAACTAAAAAAAATGGTTGAAGCGTGACCAGTATTTTTTTTTTGCAAAACTTTAGGTAGGCTGCCATTTATTGCGCCTGATGCCGCCCTAGCAGAGGCTGCGGGTGACCGTACCGGGGATTTAGTCCGGGCACCCGCGGAGAAGTTAGCTTCGCGACGGTGACCGACGTCCCGGTAGGGGACGTCGATGGGAGAGGGTACACCCCCTGGGGGTATTCCCTTATTCCCTACCACTGAAGTCAAGAAACTCTGCACCGGCGGTCGGCCCAACGACGAAGGCGACGTGCTATACGGGTAGGTTAAGGTTGTGCGTGCTTACGCCCCTCTGTCGCTCTGGACGGAGTCGGGCGAGGAGTGCGCCGACCGTAACCCACCCCCCGAAAAAAAAAGGCGTCCATTTATAAAATTATTAGCAATTTTTTCGCGTAAAAGACAAGCAAAAAGCTTTATATCGACCTGGATCAACTCCATCTGGTACTATTTGGTCAACAATGCCATCACCAGTGCTGACGGCAACCAGGCAGTCGGTCATAAAACTATTGCCATAACATTCACATCATGTATGGTAGAGACTATGTAAAAGTAATATATACTAACAGACCCGGCCACGCGTTGCTGTGGCTAATGTTTTTGTTATATTACATTTTATTAAAATATTTAAGTGGAATTGTAAGAGAACATCTGTCATGGAAAAATATGACGACCTTCAGATCGGTCGGTCCATGACACACAATTATGAATTATGTATTTTTTTTATTCATAAATTTAACGCTTAGCAACATTCAACCTTATGGGTAAGTAATGATGCATTCCTATTTCGTCATCAATTCGACGTAGAAGGAAATAGACAAATAAACGTCACACTGTATTTGAATTTTAATGCGGAATAATTTTTATATAATGTTTCCTTCGTAATATTATTGCAACATATCCTAAATAAATAATAAATTTGGAAGACAGCTTCTGTACTTAACCGTTAAGTGGAATTATTATGCAGTTAAAATTCTCTTTGTGGTCTCAGCATGATAACCTATTGGGAATACACGGGTAGGCAGTAGGGATGCAAATATCGAAAGCAAGAACATCGATGTATCGATACATCGATGTTTCAGAGCAAACAAAAATGTACAAAAAACATCGCCCTAAAATATCGATGCATTTAATCGTGGAATTAGGAATATAGTGGTGGTAATCCGAAATAATTGTAATTTAATCATTTATTAATAAGAAACCAAAACCTAACGTTCCACTATGGGACCGAATTGCGATTATATGGAGAATAGTTCGTCCCACTGTTGGGCTCAAGCCTCCTCTGCAATACGAGTAAAATTGACCTTACTATAACATGCTGGTCAGACAGGTGGGATTCATTTCGAGTTCAGGGAGAACTCGAAATTCTCTCTCTCTCGAACTCTTGCATAGATGTTATGTGCAATTTATATCCCATAGTCGTCTTGTACGACATCCACGGGCAAGATAGGGAGTGGTGAATTGTATTCTTACTCCATCACCATACAGATTAGTTCTTTGGTTTAGTCTAGCCTAAATTTTCTTAAGAACGTTCCCGATAACAATTATTATATTAAGATAATTACAGATTACCACCACTGAATTCCTAATTCCACGATTAAATTGGGATTAAATATAAATAAGAGCCTATCCCAACGCGTATTGCATAACAGTTAGTAATATTTAATATACAAAAACAACAAGAGTAACAGGAAATTTTCAATAATATTACTTCAATTACTTAGTTTTATATGTGTATATATGTTTCTAGATTTCCTTTACGATAAGTTTTGATGTTTGTGTAGGATATCGTTTAATGACAAAGTATTTAAATGCGTAGTTCGTATTACTAGTGGTCGCCCAGCGGTCGAAATTCGGCTATAATTCAATTTTAAATCTGCTACTCAATTTTCTTTTAATTTTATTTATGTATAACTAGATGATGCCCGCGACTTTGTCCGGGTGGTTTTTAATCAATTCAATATATTTAAAAAGCCATTATGTTTAGTTTCTATTTTCACAGTGGTTATTTTTAATTACGATGCTGCACACCAATTATAAAACATCTTTATAGACGACATTAATTGTTTTTCCTGCTGGGGTTAAAACAAATAAATTATCAGCATTACTGACTCGCGAGCAGGCCACGTAGAGCTGGCCGTGGGAAACACAGTTAGACCTTAGATCGACACCAGCAGTCCTTAACGTCTGACCTTGGAACTTGTTTATGATAATCGCAAAGCAAGCACCTACAGGAAATTGTGTGCGTTTAAATTGGAAGGGGAAATTCTTCGATATCAGTGGTATTCATGGTATGAATACAGTTTCACCGAAACCACATCCCGTGAGAATCTCAGCCTCGATGATGTTCCTTTACAAATCAGTTACTATAAGTCGAGTTCCATTGCACAATTTAGGTGGAGTAAGATTTCTAAGGAGTATTATGGGAATGCCAAGTTTAAGCGTAATTTTGTGTGCAGAAAGACTGCTAGCAGTAAGGGAAGATAAAAATTCAACTGGGTCATTTGTGGTATGGTCCTGATAAATAACAATATTTAAAGATATGTGAAATACTCCAGCCGCAGCAACTTATCCTAATATATTTTCATATATTGCAGCCGCTTGATCATTTTTTGGAGTGAGTATAGCGCGTACACATAACCAAGAATTTACTTGATGTGATATACACGAAACGTCTCCGTATACTGAACTAATTAGTTCGTCTTCTGACGAAACGACTCGATCAAGTGTTTCTAGCAGAGTCACTTGACCGTTTTCTTCAGGGAGGACGCCGTTGCCGATTTCCATTAGAATATCAGAAAATTCTTGGGCGTGTGAATGGCCACCTAGCTGTGCTCGCATATTAATTGTGAGGGTTAACTTTTGCACTTGGGGCCATAGATAAGAACGCTTCAGTGAAGCATTGACCTTATCGGCTTTAGTCCCTCTAGTTTTAACAGGCAGAGTTTGCCGAAAATCCCCAGAGAAAAGCAATGTGATATTCCCCATTGGCTTTTCATTATGGCGATCGTCGCGGAGAGTTTGATCCACAGCCTCACGGCGGCGGCTTACGACCTTTTTTATTTGCCACTGCGCGTTCATCCCAAATGATTAGACAGCAATCCTGAAACACTTTAGCTTTGTCACAGTTGCGAGTTAATGAACACGTCGGTGTTTCACTGCTCTCTAAATTAATTGGAATTTTATAGTATGAGCCGTCTTACCGCCAGGAAGCAATATGGCTGCAATTCCGGACGAAGCCACTGCCAAAGCTCTTTTATTCTGGCTTCGGATTTCGCATCGCATCTTTCTGTCGGTGAAAGTCTCCGAGGCTTGAGATAACATATGCCGTTCTCGATCAGCGCTCAGTCGTGCTCACGACTTCTATCATTAAAAGTCTCCGAGGCGCGAAAAAGCGTATTACGTTCACGATTAGCGCTTAATCGCATCTCTCTGTCGGTGAAAGTCTCCATGGCGCGAGATAACATATGACGTTCTCGATGAGCGCTCAGTTATGAGCTTCTATCAGTAAAAGTCTCCGAGGCGCGTGACAGCGTGTTACGTTCACGATTAGCGCTAAGTCGAGACTCTTTTTGAGTGGAACTCTCCGAGGTGCTATTTCGTTCTCGATTAGCGCTAACTCGCGCCTGTCTTTCGTCATTGGACTCTTGAGACCTAGTCTTCCTCTGTATTTTCGCTTGTCTAGTAGTCTGAGACAGATTTGATTTTCGGCGAGGCATTATTCACACTCGAAAAAATTAAAAAAAAGAAAACCGGCTAAGTGCGAGTCGAGTCGTGCACGAAGGGTTCCGTACCATTATCTATAAAAAAACCTCTTTTATTGTATGGGAGCCCCCTTAATTATTTATTTTATTTTAACTAATTATATTTAAAGAGAACATAAAACTAAATATTCTGTGAATAGTTAAAGCGTCTACCTGTCCCCGTTATTAGTATCGAGCAAGAAACGGTAAAAAAATCAAGTTTGTTGTATGGGAGGTTATAAGGGGGGCCTTAAAAATTTATTATATTTTATTTTTAGTATTTGTTGTTATAGCGGCAATATAAATACATCATCTGTGAAAATTTCAACTGTCTAGCTATCGCCGTTCTTGAGATACAGCCTGGTGACAGACGGACGGACGGACAGCGAAGTCTCAGTAATAGGGTCCCGTTTTTACCCGTTGGATACGGAAGCCTAAAACAGCATTAATTTCAAGAAATGCTATCTAGTCCACCAATTCAATTCATAAAGCAGAATTCGACTAACAGTATTTTCAAATTCACAATATATATTTATAATCCAATAATAATAATAGCAATAATTCAACCAATCCGTTAAGCAATATCAAGAAGTCCGTATTTTTATAGCCAAATATTAAACAAATGCTTAATTCATACAGTCCGTTTTACCTTAGAACATACACAACACAACAGTATTATAATCTTATACAGTTTTTTTTTGTGTAACTTAGTTGTTAGCCTCAGATGGCTGTGACAACTTTACCCGGACTGGTGGGTGAGCGCTGAGGGCTCTCAACCCGTTCGTTATACTTTTATTTTTTGTTTTTTGTGTGACTTAGTTGTTAGCTTCAGATGGCTGTGACAACTTTACCCGGACTGGTGGGTGTGCGCTGAGGCCCCCCAACCCGTTCGTTATACTTTTGTTTTTTGTTTTTTGTGTGACTTAGTTGTTAGCTTCAGATGGCTGTGACAACTTTACCCGGACTGGTGGGTGTGCGCTGAGGCCCCCCAACCCGTTCGTTATACTTTTGTTTTTTGTTTTTTGTGTGACTTAGTTGTTAGCTTCAGATGGCTGTGACAACTTTACCCGGACTGGTGGGTGTGCGCTGAGGCCCCCCAACCCGTTCGTTATACTTTTGTTTTTTGTTTTTTGTGTGACTTAGTTGTTAGCTTCAGATGGCTGTGACAACTTTACCCGGACTGGTGGGTGTGCGCTGAGGCCCCCCAACCCGTTCGTTATACTTTTGTTTTTTGTTTTTTGTGTGACTTAGTTGTTAGCTTCAGATGGCTGTGACAACTTTACCCGGACTGGTGGGTGTGCGCTGAGGCCCCCCAACCCGTTCGTTATACTTTTGTTTTTTGTTTTTTGTGTGACTTAGTTGTTAGCTTCAGATGGCTGTGACAACTTTACCCGGACTGGTGGGTGTGCGCTGAGGCCCCCCAACCCGTTCGTTATACTTTTGTTTTTTGTTTTTTGTGTGACTTAGTTGTTAGCTTCAGATGGCTGTGACAACTTTACCCGGACTGGTGGGTGTGCGCTGAGGCCCCCCAACCCGTTCGTTATACTTTTGTTTTTTGTTTTTTGTGTGACTTAGTTGTTAGCTTCAGATGGCTGTGACAACTTTACCCGGACTGGTGGGTGTGCGCTGAGGCCCCCCAACCCGTTCGTTATACTTTTGCTTTTTGTTTTTTTGTGTGACTTAGTTGTTAGCTTCAGATGGCTGTGACAACTTTACCCGGACTGGTGGGTGTGCGCTGAGGCCCCCCAATCCGTTCGTTATACTTTTGTTTTTTGTTTTTTGTGTGACTTAGTTGTTAGCCTCAGATGGCTGTGACAACTTTACCCGGACTGGTCCTTGAAAACGGGTTGAGAGCCCTCAGCGCTCACCCACCAGCCCGGGTAAAGTTGTCACAGCCATCTGAGGCTAACAACTAAGTCACACACAAAAAAAAAACAGAGGTGGGACGGGACGTATATGAGCTAAGCTGCTGAACCTACTGTTTATTAAGAATAGAAATATTTTTCTTACATCATCAATAAATAAAATAGTTATTTTGAATTAACTCTTCAAATGACATAAACGGAGAGCGGCGCGGCGATTTTAAAAACTTAAATGACGATAACTTTTTTCCTGACGTCAGATTTTAATAAAACAAAGACTAAATGTTGCCCTGAATTGGACTTAATCTACTTGTGAAAACTGCGTAACAATCCGTTCGGTAATTTCGAGATTAGCGCATACATACATACAGACAGACAAAAAATTCAAAAAAATATTTTTTGTGTTCCATTCGTCTTACACACACACGCACACACACGTTTGCATGAATGTGTTGCGTAGCAACGCTTAAACACTTTTGTTTACGGTTAAACCGAATGTCAAGTAATCATAATTATGATGACAATGTCTAATGGGCATTTATAGTATACATACTTGGTACTTTATATATTAGTTATTACTGAAATACAGCTTGCTCAATTTACAATTATACATAAATAAAATTAAAGATAATTGTGTAGCAGAAAAATTAATTAAAATGAATTATGGCCGAATTTCAACCACACGACGACCACTAGTTTTTGTAAAAAGGCGTAAAAAGTATGTTTATCTTAGAATAATAACGTATAGAAGGATAGTGTCAATACTTCGAAGGTTCGAAATTTGAATCTAAAACTAATGGCGCGCAGACGATTACACACGTACACACGCACGCCACTATACAAATTATGAAATCAAATTTTGTTTTTATTAACATAAATCGTCGAAATACTTTTAAGAGTGTCGTTAAAAACCTTTTTAAGTTTTACAAATGTGTTATGACACCATTTGAATGCACAAACCGTCATAATTACCTATTCAATTTTTAAGAGTTGCGTACGTACGTGCAGTACAATGACTTGTACATTATGGAACGGTTCCGGTGTAAGCTCCATTAGGCTCCAATTGAAATGCTTCAGTTTTTGTGCGCGAAGTTACCTTCTATATGTTATTATTCTAAGATGTTTATATAGATATGTTTTGGATGTCATGTCAAATACTTTAAACATTAAATAGCATTAAATAACTTACTGTCTTTTACGTTGATAGAAACTGTGTGATGGCGGCTACCGATCATCGTCATTTTAGCTCATATACGTACCACTATTAGGCTTGAATCTCCTTCACAAAAGGAGGGAAACTTACCTATTATAACTACGCTGGTCAAACGTGTCCCTATCTTGCACGTGGATGTCATAAAAGACGACTAAGGGATATAATAGGCACATAAGATCTGTGCAAGAGAAGGAAAATTCGAAATGAAACCTTATACTAACTTGTTTGACCAGTATGGTATAGTATCGTAGGTCAATTTCCCTCCAATGTGGAGGAGGCCTGAGCCCAACAGTGGGACGTATGTGGGCTGCCATAATGATGATACGATATTCACGCGCATTGCTTAATAGTTTTAGCAACTGTTAGTTTTTTACGTGTGGTAATGGAGTATTAACACAATTCACCAATCATGGGTATCGTAAAAGACGACTAAGGGATTATTTATGTATATAACATTTATAAGAGAAGGAAACTCGAAATAAAATCTTATACCAACCTGTCTGACCAGCGTCGTATAGTAGGTCCATTTCTCTCCTACTATGGAGGGGATTAAAGCTTTATAGTGGAAAATATATAAGTTTAGATGCATCAGCATAGTCTCAGCTTCTTAATTCGGAGGTGGATTAAATAAAAGTAATAATATATATTTTTTAAAACATAATACCCTTTTTTTTTTTTAGGGGTGGGTTACGGTCGGCACACTCCTCGCACCACTCCGTCCAGGGCGAGAGAGGGGCGTAAGCACGCACACCTGTAATCCACCCGTGACACATCGCCTTCGTCGTTGGACCGACCACTGGAGCAGGGTGACTTGTCGTCAGTGGTCGGTAAAACAATACCCTGTACTATTATGGGGGACTTTACCAACATATAGCTAACAGACAAAAATTACATCCAGACTCAGAGCCAGAAATATTAATTTAGTATCATGTCTTGCCGGATCTTTCTCAGTCTGGTCGCGTTCCGATCCCGTGGTAGTATAGATTTGTTAGGTTTTAAATGAATAAATTGTAAGTACTATAAATTCAATATTTAATAATTACTAACCTTCAATAATATATTTTTATTATATAGAATCATTTTCTTCTTGCATTGGCAATAAATTTGTACCAAATGTGTGTTAAAATTTAATAATTAATTTCTGTAGCGGGTAGATAATTATAAATCTCTGTAATAACGATGAATTGTTGGATGTGAGACATCTTAGTTCGCCCGTGATCATGAATGCTGCAAAGTGTTCGAAACATCGGGCAATCAAAAATCAAATACAAACGCAATAAAATCCGTGGTTTTATTAAGAATCAAAACAACAATTCGTGAATCGCACAAAGTGTTGTCCGCCGTGGGATTCAAATTCCCGACATTGACACTGTATCTCAGTGTCTTAATTACTACGTCATCTGTACACTTCAATTCCATTACAAAACATTCAGATTTCCTGGAAAACTAAGGCTTAATGATTACAGTATTAAGTCTAGTCATTGTTTGTTATCAAATTGTTTACCTAATTTTTTAATTAGTCCATGGATCAATGGACAGGATGACTTAAGAGATACTTTAAAATTAGAATCTGGTTTAATTATCTAGTCATTGATGACGTCTGTAACTAAATTAATTCTTACAAATAAGTAATGATAATAAGTTTGGTAATTCCTACGGTGATTGAGTACCACGTGAGGGTGACGTAGAGGATTTTTTTTGTTATTGTCTATGATGGCAAACGAGTAGGCAGCACACCTGATGGTAAGCGATACTGTCGCACAGGGACCCTTACAATACCAGGGGCACAGCTAGGCCTTTGAATACCGTAAAGAAAATACTTGAAACCTTCATTCATCATCATTTGAGTCTATCGCCGTTCACTGCTGGACGTATCCCTCCCTCATGTTACGTCACAAAGTGCGGTCCTGTGCCGCCCGCATCCAGCGACGCCCAGCAACTTTCACCAGGTCGTCGGCCCACCTAGTGGTGTTCGTCCTACACTGCGTCGTCCAATACGTGGTCGCCACTCGAGAACCTTTCTTCCCCAGCGGTTGTCGGTTCGTTGAGCTATGGGACCTACCCATTGCCACTTCAGCGTGCTAATTCTTCGTGCTACGTCGGTTACACCCGTTCTTTTGCGGATTTTCGTATTTCGGATTCTATCTTGCAGAGAAATCCCGAGCATAGCCCGTTCCATAGCACGCTGAGCGACTTAGAGCCTTGTTATGAGCCTTGTTCTGTGCTGTAAGTCATCACTGGTAACACACACTGGTCGTAAATCTGTGTTTTCAGACACTGAGATATGTTGGACGAGAAGATCCTCTTAAGTTTCCCGAACGCTACCCAACCGAGTCAGCTGATCTCTTTCTCAAAACTGAAACCTAAGACCTCGTTTAAAGGACGTCATAGCGCTCGGTATATATAATAGCAGGTAGTTCATTCCAGAGCTTGCTCATACTTGGGAGAAATGTTCGCTGGACGGACAATTGAAGACCATAACGTTTCCAGATGAAATGGATGAACAATGCTACCATGTTGATTGGTATGTTGGTAAAATAGCGACGATGGTACCAAGTCAAACAGTTCCTCAGAGCACTCCCTCTGAAAGAGGGATAACATTTTAAAGGGATTTTTTTTTTAAATTTCATAGTATATGAACTTCTCCGTGTGGTGACGGAGTATGAATACAATTCGCCACCCCCTTTTTGCCTCTGGGTGTCCTAAAATACGACTAAGGGATATAATATACGTATAACATCTACGTAGGAGAAGAATTACTCGATATAAATCCCTATACCAAGACGTCTGACCAGCGTGATATACTAGGTCAATTTTCCTCTCATTGTGGAGCAGGCTCGAGCCCAACATTGGAACGCATATGAGCTGTGATGATGATGATGATAATGATGATGAACTGGGTTAGCTAGTGTTCTATAAAAATATTAGTTAATTCTATTCTATCCTACTAATATTATAAACGCGAAAGTTTGTTGCTCTTTCACAAAAAAACTACTGAATGGATTTTGATGAAACATCACAATAATATAGCTTACATATCAGAATAACACATAGGCTATAAGTTATCTCGATATTCCCACGGGAAGGGGAACTATGCGGGTAAAATCGCAGGGCGCTGCTAGTAATTTCATATTTTGATAGTTACCACTTAAATTATTCATCATCATCATCTTCTCTACTTATATACGTCCTAATGAGCTCGAGCCTCCTCTAGAATAGAAAGGCAATTGATCAAATAAAATAATATACCATGGGTATATATTATTTGGAATGAAATGATTTATTATTATGACAGACACAACTAAGAAAGACAAATATATATATATATATATATATATATTATATATATAAAATAATCTATATATATAAAAGAAAGTCATGTTAGTTACACTATTTATAACTCAAGAACGGCTGTACTGATTTAGCTGAAAATTGGTGGGGAGGTAGCTTAGAACCAGGAGATGGACATAGGATACTTTTTATCTCGTTCGATCGCGTTCCCGTTTCCCGTTCGATAAAATGTTAAAGAAACGTAGTATAACAAAAACGCATTTGATATGTAATAACAAAACGCAAATGACAGCTAAGAGTAATTTTGTCTATAGTTAAGTATGGTTGAAAATTTGATAATTATAATTTTGTCAAATATCAATAATCAGTCTTTTTTTTTGAATCATCATTAACAATTCCTCGACCAAGACTATCGAATCTTTCCGGACGAAGCTGTAATGGTTCTTCCAGAGACTATATTTTCGGAAATTTAGAAAATATATTTATGAAAAAAATTATGACGGTACCAAGTTCGCCGGGTCAGCTAGTATATATAAAAGAAAGTCGTGTTAGTTACACTATTTATAACTCAAGAACGGCTATACTGATTTAGCTGAAAATTGGTGGGGAGGTAGCTTAGAATCAGGAGATGGACATAGGATACTTTATATCCCATTCTATTGTGTTCTCATGTGACGTCACATAAAATGGCAAGGAGAATAAAAGTCACTATAAAACGTGGTATAACAAAAACGTGTTTGACATGTAATAATAAAACGCAAATGCCAGCTAAACGTAATTTTGCCTATGGTTAAGTATGGTTGAAAATTTGATTATAATTTTGTCAGAAATCAGTAATTAGTATTCTCTTTGAATCATGATTAACAATGTCGCGACCAAGACGATCGAATCTTTCCTGATATAGCCGTAATACAAGAAGGATACTAAACATTGTGATTGAAAGTAAAATATATTTACGCAAAAAATTATGGCGTTACGAAGTTCGTTGGGTCAGCTAGTAATAATAATAATTTCGAAAAGTGTTTGGCACAATCCGGTCTCAACTCAGCATAATGCTGGCCGCAGATGACCAACACAGATCTGCCGTTGTTACCAGGAGGAGACATCACGCACATGCTCCCAATTTAAATTCTAATATTATTTCAAATTCAACCCCGTAGGAGGCACTTACATATTGCAATTTATTACATTTTACCTTAAATTACCATCGGATCGGAACACGACTACACTGAGAAGATCCGGCAAGAAATTCAACGGTTTTGTCTATTTTTTATTTATGTATTTACTTTCAAATAACATTACATACAGCAACATGATTAATAATAGCTCCAGTGTGATGCCCTTCAAACTATGATCGAACGATGCTTAAATATAATGGAAAAGATTATGGCTGGACCAGATCCCGCAAGCGGCACCCGATCGCCGGCCGCAGCCCACCCAAAAAAAAAAAGCGGCATTCGATCACGAGTTAATCACTAGAGCAGCCATCGCTCCCCTCAGCCACAATGGTGGGAAGGAAGTGAACATTTAAATCTGTTATGGTAATTTAAGTTGTATGTGTATAATTAAAAAAAAAATATAAGAAAAAAGTGGAGCTGAAAAAAATAGTTTTCTTTTTTATTTCCTGATGAGCTAGACTCGTTGATAAACAAAATAGAACGCAAGTAAAACCGGAAAATATTTTTAAAATAAAAGAAAAAATACACAAGTTTTTTGCATAGGTTTTTTTTCATTTTCTATATTCATTGTCTAGTTACAAATATTCTAGCGTTTCATAAATTATTAAAAAAGTTTTTATAAAATTACGTTGATCATAAATTACTATTGCTTCTAAGTAAATAGAAAGACGTAAAAGAAGACTAAGGGATATAATAAGCATATTTTTTTTTTTGTGGGTGTGGGTTGCGGTCGGCGCGCTGACGCACCACTCCGTCCGGGACGACAGAGGGGCATAAACACGCAACTCCCGCAACCCACCCACGATGCACGTCGCCTTCGTCGTTGGGCCGACCACCGGAGCATGGTTACTTGACATCAGTGGTCGGCCCGACGGAATACCTCCTATTGGGGTACCCTCCCATCGACCGACGTCCCCCCCTCGGGGAGGACGTTGATTTTTCCTCACGTGGTTGGCCTCTCGGTGGGTGACGGACTAATCCCCGGTCACGTCACCCGCGGCCTCGGCTAGGGCGGCATGAGGCGCAGGTAGTCGCGCCTACGCCGCACATAAAAAATGACTAAGGGATATAATAAGCATATAACAGCTATCTCAGAAAAGTAATACTCGGCACAAAATCCAATACCAATCTTTTTTTTTATTCCAAACGGTGGCAAATGAGCAAACAGTACACCTTATGGTAAGTGTTGCTGCCGCTCATGGACCTTTACAAGGCCGCTGCCTACCGCGAAGAAAGTGAAGGGAGTGTGAACACGTGCATTGAGTTTCGGTGAAACTAAAGGCTTATGCCTTTAGTACTAAAACTCACCACAAGCAGACCCTTAGAAAGTTGGGCTCCCGGCTCTCTCGCTCACCGAACGAAGCGCAGTAACAAATTGCTACGATTTTCTGTTCAGTGTGTTACTACCCCGGACGGATCGGCCGTGGCTGTAGACAGACAACTGTCAAAAGTTTGGTCCTACCACTATTCAAATCAATCTGTTTGATCAGCATGGTATAGTAGGTCAATTGCCCTCCAAGAGTGGTAGGACCACACTGTCGACAGTTATCTGTCTACAGCCGCGGGCCGGCCAATCCGGGGTAGTACCACACTCTCGCAGAAAATCGACGTCTGAGTAGTAGCAATTTGTTACTGCGCTTTGTTCGATGAGCGAGGGAGCCGAAAACCCAACTTTCTGAGGGTGTTTGTGTGTGCAGGGTTTTGGTGGTGCCCTTGGTATCACCGAAACTCCCTTCACTATCTTCGCGGTGGGCAGCGACACTGTAAAGGTCCATGAGCGGCAGCAACACTTACCATAAGGTGTACTGTTTGCTCGTTTGCCACCGTTTGCAATAAAAAAAAAATGTGAAGTAGGCTCGTACCCAACAGTGGGACATATACAAGCTGTTTTGATGACGATGAAAGCGAATGATGCGAGTCGTATCCAAAATATTTACTTATCAACAGATGTAATGCCATTATTATCATTTCAGCTCATATATATCCCACTACTGGTCTCGAGTATCCTCCACAAAAGGAGGCCAATTGCCCTACTATATCACGTTACTTAGAGTACACACATTTAGTTCCATCTCTTCCATTGATATTATATGCACATTATATCCCTAAGTAATCTTAAAAAGACAATTACATAAAAATATTGTGATGACGGAGTAACAATACAAGTCACAACTCCCTATCTTGCCCCTGGATGTCGTAGAAGACGATTAAGGGACTAAATATGCATCAATGCAAGATAAGGCAAACTCGAAATAAAACCTGTACCAACACATCTGACCAGCACGGTATAATAGGTCAATCTCCCTCCTATTGTGGAGGAGGCGAAATTTGACGCGTGATTTATCAATGTTGAAAAAAAAATCTATACCAATAAATAAAATTGGAGTGTCTGTTTGTAATGTCAAAATAATAGGCTTTTTTCATGCTCACACGGTTATTTGCACGACACCTATGCCTAAAACAGCAATTAAAAAATTTTTGTCTGTCTGTCTGTCTGTCTATCTGTCTGTTTGTTCCGGGTAATCTTCAAAACGGCTGGACCGATTTCAAAAATTCTTTCACCAATGGAAAGCTATAATATCAGGGCGTAAACTAGGCTATATTTTATCCCGGTATTCCCAAGGGAACGGGAACTACGCGGGTAAAACGACTATAACCTATAACCGAAGCGAAGCGAGGGCGGGTTGCTAGTCTAATAATAAAATTTAAAAAAAAAATCTATCTAATAAATAAAGCGGAAGAATTTGTTTGTTTGAACGCGCTAATCTCATGAACCACTGGTCCGATTTGAAAAATTCTTTCAGTGTTAGATAGCCTATTTATCGAGGAAGGCCATAGTCTATATATCACCACGCTGAGACTGATGAAAGTGGAGCAACAATGAAAAAGGTTTCAGTATCTGTTTTTTCCTTTTGATAGCTTCAGCTGCGTACGTATGTGTGAAAGAATTGTATTATTTAAAAATATTTTCACATTCTACGTAAACAAAGTCGCGGGTTAAAATTAGCATTAGCCCAAGGTAAGTTCCACGCGGACGAAGTCGCGGCCATAAGCTAGTTGTTGATATTACTCAGCTCCTACTAATCGTAGCGTTATTTGTTGTACTTTAAAGCCTTACTCGATAAACAGCCTATTTAACACAGTAAAATTTTTTGGAATAGTTTTGTAGTTCCTGAGATAATCGCGTTTCAACAAACTCTTCAGTATAAATAAAACTATGCATTTGTACGGATTTTATCGCGTTTGTATTTGATTACCCGACGTTTCGAACAATATACAGTGTTCATGGTCACGGGCGGGCTAAAATGATTCGTAAAAATAATATGTGTAATACTCGCGTAAACATCAGAATTCTTCAGTTTTATGATAGCGAAATATCATCATCATCATCTTCATCAGCCTATATAAGTCCCACTGTTGGGTTTAGGCCTCCACCACAATGGGACGGAAATTAAACGTACTATTATTCCATGCTGGTTTTACGTTTTGGAATATTGTTTTGTATCAAGTTTTCTTTCTTTGCATTGATGTTATATCCCTTAAGTCGTCTTTTACGACATCTACAGGCAAGTGGGGAGGGTGATTAATTGTATTTTTACTCCTTAACCACTCGGAGTGTGGTGACAGAGTAAGAATACAAATATATTACTAAATATATAAATATACTCCTATTGTGGAGGAGGCTCGAGCCCAACAGTGGGACATATATGAGTTGTAATGATGATGTACCACAAGGAGTAAAATATGGACTGCATTTATTCAACTCACTGCACTCCTAATGCATTATTTTTATAATAAAATTATAAAATATTCATATATTGATTCAAATACAATTATATAGTATCAATATCGAATCCAAGGTTTTCGTCTATAATGATCAAATGTTGAAGTTTATCCGGCAAATCTATTAAAAGTACTGCAAACAAATTTTTATTCTAGTTCATATATCCTTTTAAATGCTTGCATGTTAGTCACAAGCGGCAGCGATTGACTATTTAGTTATTTATTATTATTTCAATGCAGATATTGTAATATGGTTTCGATATTCATAGTCCAAGGTAGTATATACGTATTATACTTTTATGCTGTAGCATTTCAATGCATCGCCCGAAGGATAAGTCACATTTCTTAGTTTAATTTAACTCGAAACTATTCTTTACATTCAGGTTTGCTTAATGGGCTACCACCGAAAATGCAACCCCTCATTACTACAATTTTAACTTCGGTAATGGTTTTTATAAAGGATATCAATGTTTGACCCTCTGAGGACTCACAACAAACTAAATTAGAAGAGATAAAAACGAGAAATTGAATAAGCTTTTCAATTTTTTTTTAACCATCTATGTTCGGAAACAGAAAATACAATAATGACATTAATGATTTAAGAACTATTTTTTTCGTTCAGAAGGTAAATATAATATAAATATAATTTTAATCAAGAATTTGATGTGTGCCCTGTTGGACAAAGAATTCTTTTTAGACAGACTATGGTACCGCCTAAACCGTTTGGAGTATCCGAAGAGGCAGCAAACAATTTGCCGAACTTCTTCATCATTATTTGGGCGATCCATTGATATCGAGTGTCGCAGTGGTCTACCTGGCCATCTTTCTCTTTCCCATCACCATTACGTTGACCACTGGCACCGATTCTTTGACATTCCTGGCGTCGATGGAAGGTGCCTATTCGAGTATTATCTCCCGTCCAAACCGCGGCAATATTATTTATTACCCTGTATCATGGTCCAATCGGAGTGTCAGCTAAGGCACATAGTCACTCCTCCAAAAATATCTTTTAGTATGGTCTTTTTTCTTTCTTTTCTTTTATTGCCTATGGTGGCAAACAAGCAAGCACCTGATGGTAAGTGATAATGCTGCACACGGATCTTTGCAATACTAGGAGCACAAATAAGCCATTGCCTACTAAAATAAAAAATCCTCTTCTTAAACCTCGTTTAAAGAAAAACCTGTCATAGCGCTCTGGAAAGAAGTCATCAGATAATTTTGCTAAATGTCTTCTTTAATGTATACTGGCCGTTATTGTTAGACAAACCAACTAGCCATCGATGAATTCGTAACTGAACAACTGTAGTTTTGTTAATTCAGCGATCCACAGTTGGGCTGGGGCCTCGACTACAGTAGACGTTAATCTCATATACGTCTTACCACTGGGCTCGAACCTCTTGGTATGAAATTTATTTCGAATTTACCTTCTCTTGCAGAGATATTATAGGTAAACTAGCTGACCCAACAGACGTTGTTCTATTCAAATTTATCAAAGTAGTAAAAGGATTTCTTCTTGAAATTGATCGCAGCGCCGCCTAACGGTGCCAATTATTAATCTAAAACATTCTCATGTATATCGGGACAGCCACAAAAAATAATCAAAATTGATCTAACCCTTTAGGAGTTCAATTAGAAACACAGGAACAGCAGATTTATATTATAGGTAAATTACTGAGAATTAGCATTTAACATCTTAAGTTATCAGAACGAGGTTTATATATTTTATGATAGATGGCGCACATTTTTTGTAAAGACGAATACGAATGAGAAATTGGTTGTCATATCACTCACGCTAGTCCATTTGGTAGGACCATTGAAACAAATTTCTGTTATTAGTGGGTTCAAAATTCACTTGTGACAATTATTTTTTCATCGTAAATAAGTTTTGTATATTATAGGTATATTATTTTCCTTAATCGTCACTCTGAATATTCACGGGCAAGATGACGATTCGTATTCTTTTTCGTTCATCACACGGTATACAAAATAAATAATAAAATAATAAGCGATTATTTTATCCGCTTCTCGCTCCGCTCATGTCTTAGTTATATACCTAACTAGTCTAACGCTCAACCCCCTATATAAACGACAGAGTACGAGTTCTGAACGCAGTATTGTGAAATCTTGTGCTTACGTTGGTACCAAACATATTTGTGTCCCGACCCATATCTGTTCAACAAGTGAGTATTTAACTAAACAAATAACTAAATAATAATGGTGATTTTTATTTTAAATAAAACTACTTTACGGATTTTATCGCATTTGTATTTAATTTTTGATTGCCCGACGTTTCGAACACTTTGCAGCGTTCATGGTCACGGGCGGACTAAGATGTCTCATGTCCAACAAGTCATCGTCATTGCAGAAAATTTAATATATAATCATTATGGTGATTTTTAATTATTTCCGTTAAGGGTTGCATTATAAAAGCGGCTTTGATAAAATTATTATTTTTTTATTGCGTTTAATCTTGTAATGAAGGATTATATCTGTATTGGGGCCTATTTATAACCGACTTCAAAAAAAAGGTGGAGGGTTCCCAATTCGACCGTATATGTACTTTTTTAGATTTGTTCGCGGATAAGTACGTCGTTTATGAACCGATTTTGATGGTTCTTTTTTTTTTGTTGGAAAGAGTATACTTCCCAAATAATCCCATGAAAATTTTATCGAAATTGAACAAGCGATTATTGAAAAATCGACAAAAGTCTAAAATTTATCTACATTGTCTACATTATTGAAGGCGGTTTCTTTTTTTTTGAAAAAAAAAAATTATCGTTGTAAACTCTCCTTAAGGAAGCATTTGTAACACTAATTACGTTTTCGTGGGATTCGTAAAAATCTTAGGAATCACTTTGATGATAGGTATATTGGAAATTTATAATATTTATTACGATCGCCAACTCGCTTGCCAAGTGAGTTGGCGAGTTGAGTCTGCTCAACAATAGGAGTGAAGTTGATTTATTACCTCACTGGTCAGACGTGTTGGCATAGGGTTTTATGTCGAGTTTTCCTTCTGTGGCATAGATGTTATATGCATATTATAACCCTTAGTCGACTTTTATGATACGGGTAACGTGACCAGGGAATCGGGTGACGTGACCGGGGAATCGGGTGACGTGACCGGGGAATTAGTCCGTCACCCGCCGAGAGGCCGACCGCGTGAGGAATGACGGTCGATGGAAGGGTACCCCAAATAGGGGGTATTCCGTCGGGCCGACCACTGACGTCAAGTCACCCTGCTCCCGTGGTCGGCCCAACGACGAAGGCGACGTGCATCGTGGGTGGGTTGTGGGTGTGCGTGCTTACGCCCCTCTGTTGGCCCGGACGGAGTGGTGCGAGGAAAAAATTCGTCTTTTATGATACACTTAGGTGAGAGAAGGGACGGTGAATTTTATCCTTACTCCGTCACTACACGGAATGGACGTCACAAAGGCTAACTATATCATCTGGGGCCCGCGCCAAATTCTTTTGATGAGACCCTATCAGTAATCATTACGCTGTACTTGGGTAAAATAAATCTATACCAAGAAATAAAATTGGAGTGTCTGTTTGTAATGTCAAAATAATAGGCCTTTTTCATGCTCACACGGTTATTTGCACTATACAAATGCCTAAAAATCAATTTATATTTTTTGTCTGTCTGTTTGTTCTGGGTAATCTTTAAAACGGCTGGACCGATTTAAAAAATTCTTTCACCAATGGAAAGCTAGAATATCAGGGAGTAAACTGGGCTGTATTTTATCCCGGTATAACCACGGGAACGGGAACTACGGGGATAAGGCGAGAGAAACCGAAGCGAAGCGAGGGCGGGTTGCTAGCTTTATATAACTCAGGTACGTTATTAAAAATTTACTTCTGGGCTCGCGGCGTTTTGGGCCGGGACCCTCTCGGGTCGGGGGTCCGTGGCATTTTGCCAGCCCTGCCAGCCTATAGTTACGCCACTGGGATGTCATCAAACGGATATGATGATGGTAATAAGTATGTTCCGTGTGGTGACGGAGTAGGAATACAATTCACCATCTTACCCGTGGGTGTCGTAAAAAACGACTAAGGAAAAAAAAATTGCATATAATATCTCTGCAAGAGAAGGAAAGCTCGAAACAAAAGCCTATACCAACACGTCTGACCAGCATGGTATAGTAGATCAAATTCCCTCCCATTGAGGAGGAGGCCCAAGGCCAACAGTGGGACGTGTTTAGGCTGCGATGATGATGATGATGAATGATGAAGTGAAATTATATCTTGGCTATTGATACTTTTTTTTAAAGTTTATATCATGTAATTTTTAAATTAATTTTTTTAATTCATCCACTATACGAGATAAAATCGTCTAAATTTTTAATTTGTCCTCGTCATATTAATTTCCTCTATTGATTATAGACGATCCCACTGCTTTAGTGCCATGATCGCCATTGGCGATTGCAATTGATGTTATAGTTTTGGAATATAATCCTATAAAAATGGAATAATATTAGAACAAGTACAAGAGTTTGTATATCTGGTGTTTACTTTTGCGAGAGATGATTAATGTGAAAATGATATTGAAAGAAGAGTGTGTAAGGGAAATATGGTGAATGGTGTTTTGCGCACCTTTATGGGTAGCCAGAACTTGTCTAATAAGGCTCGCCAGGCTGTGCATAGGGGAGTCCTTGTACCAACCCTAACGTATGGAAGTGAGAGCTGGGTATGGCAGAAGAAACATGAAAGTAGAATAAATGCTGTGGAAATAAGAGCGCTGAGGAGCATGATTGGTGTAAAACTGACTGATAAAATTAAGAACAGTGTAATCAGGGAACGATAATTGTTGATGTAGTGACAAGGATTGAGAAAGGTATGTTAAGTTGGTTTGGACATGTAGAGAGAATGAATGAAAGGAGATTAACAAGAAGAATTTATAAGGCGAATCTGAGCGGAAGTGTTAGAAGGGGAAGACCAAGGCTCCATGATCAAATCGGAGACGTTCTTAAGAAAGGCCAGGTTAGAAGTACCCTAAACCGAAGAATATGCATGAAGAGATTAATGAATGTGGAGGAGGTGAAAGTGGTATGTCAAGATTGTAGCAAGTGGAGGGAAGTGGTCTCTGCCTACCCCTATGGCGTGAATATATGTATATATGTATGTATTTAATTCCTCAATTTTTGCCACATATATCTATCGAAGTCCGCTGTAGGATATTATTTTTTTACACACCTCAGGCAAGTAATATATTAAATTCTAAACTCATTGTTATCTGTACGTCCCACTACTGGGCTCTAGCTTCATTTAGAATCGAAGGGAGTTGTTAATTGTTACTATTTCAAATATTACTGTTTAAATTTTTTAAATATATTTGTTTTGGATATATTGTTGCTTCCGCGACTTGATTGTACGGGTCCATCAGAATATCAGCGGTGTAGTATCATATTTACTGTACCATAAGCTGAGATGGGCACCATATTTTGGCCTCACATATTCGACTCCTTGTTTTTTAGTTAGTAGTTCTTATTTCTTTCGTTGGTGTCTATATTGTGTGAGGTTTATAAAATAAAATTTCTTTCTTTTTTTCTTTCTAAGGGATATTAACCTACAATACGAAGCTGATCAAACGGATTGGAATAGGGTTTTATTTCGAGATTTTCTTCTCTTGTAAGTGCTATCTGCATATGTATCCCTTAGTCATCTTTTACGACATCTACGAGCCAGATATGGGGTGATAAACTGTATTCTTATTCTGTCACCACACGCAATCTTAATAATCTTAACCCTATATTGGTTTGCGGGTGACCGGACCGGGAATTTAGTCCGGGCACCCGCGGAAAGGTTAGCCTCGCGACGGCGATCGGCGTCCGCGTAGGAGACGTCGAAGGGAGAGGTTACTCCCTCGGGGTATTCCGTCGGGTCGGCCACTGAAGTCAAGGAACTCTGCACCAGAGGTCGACTCAACGATAAAGGCGACGTGCTATACGGGTGAGTTACGGGTGTGCTTACGCCCCTCAGTCGCCCCGGACGGGGTGGAGCGAGGAGTACGCCGATCGTAACCTACCCCTGAAAAAAAACCCTATATTGGCTATAATCATTTTTAAAGGGTTCTGTTCTTACCTAATTCACTAAATCTTTAAACTGTTTTTACTGTCTTCAACTTAGTCAATTTTTAAATAACTTTAAATATTTTTTTGTCTGTTTGATCCGGGTAATCTTCAAAACGGTTGCCTCGATTTTGATAATATTGTACTACCAGGCAATTGTCTACATAAGGAGTTCCTATTGGAAAAAGCTTACTTGGTCTGAGAATCGAACTTGAGGCTTAATAGACTGCAATCCCGTATCAAAATACCGCAAAACGATTGAAACTGAAGCGAAGAAAGGGCGGGCGGCTAGAATATAATAAATTGTTAATACTATGTTTAGTTAAGGGGCCATAGTTATCTGGGCTGGCCACGGACGACCAGGAACTTGGTACTGGTGGTAGACGCAATGATGAAGGAGAAAGAATACGGTGGATTATGGGGCCGCGCGACGCCCTTGACCCTGGACAGAACGGACGGCCTGTACGCTGATCATAGCCCACCCAAAAAAAAATGGGGACATAGGTAGTTATGAAACTTCTTCTCCGGGTTCATAGTTCTCCTGTGACCATGAACGCTGAAAATTTTTAAGAATGTCCGGCAATTATAAATCAAAAATGTAACGCGATAAAGAGTTGTTAAAATCTTTTATTTCAAATGTCTAATACTCGCATTAACATTGGAAATTATTATATTTGTATTAAAATCTTTTTTTTTTATTAAAATCTATCTTTGTGGTGACGGAGTAAGAATACACTTCACCACTCCCTATCTTGCCCGTGGATGTCGTAAAAGACGACTAAGGGATATAATATGCACATAAGATCTGTACAAGAGAAGGAAAACTCGAAATGAAACCCTATACGAACATGTCTGACCAGCATGGTATAGTAGGTCAAAATCCCTCCTATTGTGGAGGAGGCCCGAGCCCAACAGTGGGACGTATGTGGGCTGCAATGATGATGATGATGAAAATCTTTTTTGGGCTTTTCAGACGTACAATTCTTTTAATTTTATGGGATTCTAGTAACCCGCCCTCGCTTCGCTTCGGTTTTAGTTGTTTTCCCCGCTTAGTTCATTGCGCTGTTTTTATTTAAAACTAGCAACCCGCCCTCGCTTCGCTTCGGTTATAGTCGTTTTACCCGCGTAGTTCCCGTTCCCGTGGGAATACCGGGATAAAATATAGCCTAGTTTACGCCCTGATATTATAGCTTTCCATTGGTGAAAGAATTTTTGAAATCAGTCCGTTTTGAAGATTACCCGGAACAAACAGACAGACAGACAGACAAAAATTTTTTAATCTGTATTTTAGGCATAGGTGTCGTGCAAATAACCGTGTGAGCATGAAAAAAGCCTATTATTTTGACATTACAAACAGACACTCCAATTTTATTTATTGGTATAGACTAGCAACCCGCCCTCGCTTCGTTTCGGTTTCTGTCGCCTTATCCCCGTAGTTCCCGTTCCCGTGGGCATACCGGGATAAAATATAGCCTAGTTTACTCCCTGATATTATAGCTTTCCATTGGTGAAAGAATTTTTTAAATCGGTCCAGCTGGGTCCATCGGGCATAGGAATTTAACTACCGTGTGGGGACGGTGTAAGATTACAATTCACCACCTTATGTTTTTTTTTTGCCTGTAAGTATCGTAAAAGACGACTAAGGGATATAAGAAAGGAATATGCAGAAAATATCTATGCAAGAGAAGGCAAATTCGAAATAAAATTAACTCTATACTCATCTGACTAACGTGATAGGTTAATTGTAGGTCAATTTCCCTCGTAATATGGAGGAGGCTCAAGTCCAGCAGTGGGACGTATAGGAGCTGTGATAATGATGATAATAATAGGAATTTTTGAATTGAAATCTTTAGGTACGTTGGATACTTTTAAAATGGGGGCAAAGGTAACGGAATTGCGTAAACGTACTCTCAAATATAATAATAAATTCATTTACGTAAATAATCATTGTAATTAAATATGAAAATTGATGAAGGTTTTTGAATTTTGAAGGGTCTTCATATACAACAGTTTAAAACACCCAAATGTTAATTTAAAAATCCAATTAATTAAATTTTATTGGATTGATAGGTATATGTTTGTATAAAATATACAATAATTATTGTTATTTAAAATAAAAACAGCATAATAAAATATTATTACTGTATAATTACCTCAATAGTAATGATTTTTTTATTAAAAAAGCTTCCTAAATATATTTCTTAATAAACCGAACATAATTCACACCGAAAAGATTTAATTTTGTTATATAAAATTAAACACACTTTTCGTGTGGGGAGAATACAATTCACCACACCCTTTCTTACCCGCGGGTGTCGTAAAGGACGACTAAGGGTAGGTATATCCCTTATAAAAACTATGCAAGACAAGAAACACACCAGACCAGTGTGATGTAAGTTAATTTCTACCGACACACCACCGTGACAGTAAATCTGCAGTCTGTGAACACAGGACCGCGCCCGAAATAACATCAGGTTTGATTAACCACAAATCCTCGCAAAAGAACATCAATACCTACCTAGAATGGTACGCGAGGCTATTGAGATAAAAAACAACAAGATGGCTGGGCGGGATCATGTATAAACATAATTAAAAATAAAACCAAAGAGACCACGACAAAACTGCAAGACTCCGTGAGCACTTAATGTATAGATTTGACCCACAATAATAACAGTTAAAGATTAATCTATAAATCAAAAACATTTTAGTAACATAAAATAAACCGCCTTTTAAAAATTAATAATAAATTAGTGTCATGTCCTCTGAGTTTTCTTGTCGAATCTTTCTCAGTGTGGCCGCGCTCCGATCCGGTGGTTGTCTATTAGATTTGCAAGGTTTAAATTAATAGATTGTCATAACAATTACTACAAATTTAATGTTTAATAACTACTAACCATAAACAATATATTTCATATAGAATAATGTTCTTCTTATACTGGCAATAAGTTTACATCATAATATGGACTATTACTATTCGACTACACAAATGTCGTAGTGATTATACCGATCTATCGTACCAGTTTCATGAGTTAGAATTACACGCAGCACAATACTTTGTGCGATTCGCAAATTCTTGTTCTGTGTCTGAATGTAATTTGCTTCCGGTAATTATATGTTTGTAAAGTCTCCCGTAACATATTTCCTTAGTGCATAAATGCAGGTGTTGTTTAAAAAAAATGTAAAAGATCAATTGTAAGGTGCTTGTCTCCTTTTAACATTTCTTATACAAGAATATATTTTTTTTTTTAAATCTATTTGGCCCGTATAAAAATACGTGCCAAATAGTTTTATAAGACAAGCTTGTAGTTATTACAATATTAATTGTAACAATAATTAACAACATCTTGCTCTTATCCTAATTATGTGGGGTCTATTTAATTTGTCATCACCTCACAAACAGACGCGTAATCTGTAGCTAAGAACTATCTTATCACATTAGCCTTCAAATAAAGAAAATCGCATCCTAATCGGTTCATTAGTTTAAGAGCTACGAGGCCACAGACAGAGTCACATACGTACAGACATACAGACACATCAAATTTGTAGCACTCCTCTTTTGCTTTGAAGTTTAGAAATTATGCTATCATTACAATCTTTTAACGTTATTTTTGATGTAATTTTCGAACGAAAAAGTTAGAAGGGTGACTATGTTATTGGATGATAAACGGACTTTTATCATCTCAGCCCCTATATGTCCCACTGCTGGGCTTGGGCCTCCTCCATAATGGAACGGTAATTGACCTACTATACTACGCTGGTCAGACGTGTTGGTATAGGGTTTTATTTCGAGTTTTCCTTCTCTCGCATAGATGTTATATGCGTTTTATATCCCTTAGTCGTCTCGTACGATCACCCACGGGTAAGATAGGGGGTGGTGAATTGTATTCTTACTCCGTCACCAACGGACTTTTATACGTAGGGTAAATTACCTGACATCGGCTATGGCCAGCAGAGAGGCTGATCGCATGAGGATGACGTTCCCAGGGCTATCCGAACGGGTATTCCACCGGGCTGGAGGTCCGTGACGTCAAGGTCATCGTCATATCAATGGTCGGTCCAATGGTGAAGAGGAGGGCATACGGCTGGTTATCGGATCGCGCGCCATAGCCTGCCCAAAAATAAAGCATTTTTATAAGGAGAGGTATTCAACAGTACAGTACAGTACAAGTACAGTACAGTACAGTACAGTACAGTAGCAACCCGCCCTCGCTTCGCTTCGGTTTCAGTCGCCTTAGCCGTGTAGTTCATAGTCCCGTGGGAATACCGGGATAAGATATAGCCTATGTTACTCCCTGATATTATAGTTTTCCATTGATGAAAGAATTTTCGAAATCGGGTCGGTAGTTTAAGCGTGAAAGCGTAACAAACAAACTTACTTTTGCATTTATAATATTAACGATATTGGCGGCGTTTATTATGTGGTAGCGTCTACAAATACTCCCAATTCTTATATTGCTCGTCAGTATGGTAAAACACGAGTAGGGGGAAGACTTGGGCCACTGACACAAATGTTAACTGTTAATTAACAAAATCAGTTCAGACGTTCAATGTCACCATGAATGTTAAACCAAAAACTGTCATTCTGTACCCAGCTGAAAAGTGTTCGAAATATTCATCAAAAATCAAATATAAACGGGCAAAAATACGTAAAAATTGTTTTATTTATAATGTGTAATACTCACGTAATTATTATTTATACAATGTAAATAGGCGATCCAATTTTATTTATTAAAATTGTAAACGCGTGGTAGCCCTACATATGACATATTTTTAATACGATATCTTTCGGTGACTTGGTTTAAATAAAGGACCTATCTTAAATTTAGGGGTAATTTTTCATTGACGTAGTTATCAGCGATGGTCAATGTGCTAGGACCTCATTATGTCATCACCGCATTTCAACCTAAATGTAATTTAGACATAAAATGTGTTATTATTAGTTAAAAGTTGTAATTTTTTATCCCAGTTCGTTTTATTAAAAAAACAAAGAACGCTTTGTGTTGTTGAATAAATATTTATTGCAGAGGACTTTACCTATATACAATTATCGAATACAAATAATTGTTGTTTATTGTGTCGATAATTGCATAATACGAGACTCCTTTATTTGATAAGGCGAGCGGATTGGGCGGTTGGTCATACCGGAATCTTCAAATCTGAAAAATATTCCAAACGCCGGGCAAATTAATGATGACCCATTGTTGGGCTCGAACCTTCTCCCAGGGAGAGAGATTTCCGGTGACCAGACCGGGCACCCACGTAGAGGTTAGCCTCGCAACGGCGATCGGCGTCCCAGTAGAGGACGTCGAAGGGAGAGGGTACTCCCTCAGGCTGATCACTGACGTCAAGTCACCCTGCTCCGGTGGCCAACCCAACGACGAAGGCGGCGTCGCAGGTAGATTACGGGTGTGCGTGCTTACGCCCCTCTGTCGCCCCGGACGGAGTGGTGCGAGGAGTGCGCCGAGCGCCCAACCCCAAAAAAAAAACCACCCAAAAAAAAATGGGAGAGAACTTGACCATTCTATACCATGCTGGTCAGACATGTTGGCAATAGGATTTCATTTTGAGTTTTCCTTCTCTTACACATGTTATATGTATATTATATCCCAGAGTCGTCTTTTACGATACTCGTAGGCGTAATTAATTATATGCATATTATATCCCAGAGTCGTGTTTTACGATACTCGTAGGGTGGTAAATTGTGTTATTATTCCGTTATCATACAGGAAAAATATGCATTGCATTATTTTAAATTCAACATTACAAAGCAATCATGCGTAAGTTTGCTATTTAGATAAAATTGCGTATATTATCAGGTACCTATCTATGTTAATGCTCTTGGATATCAAGATATGTCAAATAACGCGGAAGATGTTTTTAAAAAATCATATCTTGTTGTTGCCATATTGATTTATTATCGTTCTTACGTTTATTTATCGGGCAATACATCAATGAGTCAATTGACAAGTTATTTATTTTTGATTTACTCTGTTATGAACTTATCTATCAATTTTATTGTAGGAAAGTCCGCAGTTTGCTTTGTCCGCGGTACAGATGCGAGAATTTTATCATTCGTCAAAACTATTTTTCTTTTATTGTTTCATAGATCGTTACTAAGGGAACGTATGATAGGAAATTAAACTTCTTTTAAAATGATAAATCTTACATCGTTAAACGAGCAATTCTTGTATATATATATTTTTTTCAGGATCTCGGTATCGGCTCCAACGATTTTGATGAAATTTGGCATACTAGAGGTCTCGAGGCCAAAAAATCGATCTATAGCTAGGTTTTATTTATAGAAAATATTGTTTTGTCGATGTTTTTAGCTAATCAATACAATGACATAAAATGTTATTGACATTCTTTGAATAGGAATTCGAATTTCGTCATCGTTGTCGAGAGTGACAATAGCTCAGTTAGGAAATTGTCCAGTTTGTTTTGGCATTTAAACAGCGTGGGTTCGAATCTCGGTAATATTATTATTCTGTTTTTGTAATTTTTGATATTTTTTCCTTATTTCATTTTTATTTTTTATTAAAATACTAGCTGACCCGGCAAACTTCGTACCGCCATAATTTTTTTCGTAAATATATTTTCTAAATTGCCGAATATATAGTCTCTAACGGAAGAACCATTACAGCTTTGTCAGGAAAGATTCAATCATCTTTGGTCGCGGCATTGTTAATGATGATTCAAAGAGAACACTAATTACTGATTATTGATTTCTGAAAAAATTATAATTATCAAATTTTCAACCATACTTAACTACTTATAGACAAAATTACGTTTAGCTGTCATTGGCATTTTGTTATTACATATCAAATGCGTTTTTATCCTACGTTTCATAGTGACTTGTATTCTCTTTGATATGAGTTTCGGCGTGAATATGGAAATGTCATGTAAAGCTTGTATTATATTCATTAATTTAGTATTTTATAGCGTTATATTGAATAATTTTGCTGATATTTTATGTAATATAATACAGTTAAGGTACTGAAGTGTGGTGAATGTGATATAAGAGTGGTGGAAAATACACGTAATGTATTTTCATATTCTACTGAAATTCCCTGAGAAATCATTTAAAAAGGTTTTCAGCGCCTAATTAATGGTGGAGACTTGACTTATTGAAGGACACAATTATAAATAAGCTATTCTATATAAAGAAATGTTAAATAATATGAAGAAAATTATATCACAATTGGCTGTATGGGCTTTAATCCCTTTGCCTGCCCGAATGGACAAACAGAAACAAAAAATCTATTTGACATTTTATGTCACGTCACACGGGAACGTGATCGAACGGGATAAAAAGTAGCTCATTTCCATTAAGAAGAAGAACGGGATAAAAAATATCCTACGTCCGTCTCCTGGTTCTAAGCTACCTCCCCACCAATTTTCAGCCAAATCTGTACAGCCGTTCTTGAGTTATAAACGTAGTAACTAACACGACTGTCTTTTATATATATAGATATCTAAATAAATTCGGTAAAATACAACAAAAATATACTGAGCAAAGTTCGGTCAACCAGATATTACAATTTATAAGAGAATTTTTCTAATAGATATAAATGTATGGATGTAGTGGAGGATCCATATTAGAAGTGACCTTCACCCATCTGATCAATGGCTAAAAAAGTATTGGTACGAAGTTCCTTAACGCGGCTTACGGTTAGCGCGATTTAGTAGAAATTGTCACGTAACGAAATGCCGTATGCTGTGTGTGTATCGAGCCTATTAGACGTGACTGCAGCCGGTTGCACAACTCTCTCTCTTTCTCTCTCTCTGTTCATATGTTAGATACGAGTAGATTTTTATTGTGTGTGTATAGCTGTTGGTCGCAGATGACCTTGACAGCTTAACGCGGGCTATGGGTGAGCGCTGATGGCTCTCAACCCGGTAAGTAAGTTGAGATACGAGTAGATCACCGTTTCCGCTTATATACGTCCCACTGCTGGGCTCGAGCCTCCTCCACAATAATAGTGAACTTGACCTTATTATACCATGCTGGTCCCACAGGTTGGTATAGATTTTTGTTTCGAGTTTTTCTTCTCTTGCATATGTGTTATATGCGTATTGTATTCCTTAGTCGTCTTAGGGCAGAACTATTGAAACATAGATTTACCTATTCTCTGCTTGCCTATTCGGGGTAAAAGCGTGAACAAATTGGCCATGTACATAGATATACACAGCCTTAGACATCGCAGCGTATTTCTATGGCTTCACACCTGTCTGTCAATAAGGATTAGTATAATACGGTTACAAACCAAATTTATCAGTTTAAATGTTTTTAAAAAATCATTCATGAATCGTCCGTGTGATGACGGAGTAAGAATACAATTCACCACTCCATCTTGACTGTGGGTATCGTAAAAGACAACTTAAGGATATTCAAATTGAAATCATTTATTACGTATAAATCCCGCGGGGGCACTTAAATACTGTCATTTTTTTTTTACATTTTAACTTAAATTACTACCGGATCGGAACGCGACCGCACTGAGAAGATCCGGCAAGAAACTCAGTGGGATTGTCTTTTTTTAATTCATTTACTAGTTTTTTTAAATAAAATTACATACAACAACATGCCTATTAATAGCCCCAGTGTGATGCCTTTCGAATCATGATATAGTTGTTAAATATAATAAAAAATTACCATGAGTGGACCAGATCCCGCAAGCGGCACCCGATCACGAGTTAACCACTAGAGCAGCCATCCCTTCAACCACAATGGAGGGAAGGGAGTGACCCGCTCATCGTAGTTACCGCAAGCAGACCTTTTTTTTTATTGCCAACGGTGGCAAACGAGCAAGCAGCACACCTGATGGTAAGTGAAACTGCTGCACATGGACCTTTGCAATACCAGGGGCACAGCCAGGCTGCTGCCTACCGTGAAGGAAATACTCTTCTTAAACCTCGTTTAAAGAAGGACATGAGAAAGACATGACACCCTCCAATGAGCATGACCAAATTGTACTAAACATAGTGCGATTGCCAAGTCATTCTGTTTATTTAAAACATAAAAGATCTTTAATATTGATATAGCTACTATAAGAAGTTGTTAGGTTAGCTATTTACGTAATAACTTAAGAAGAAAGGTCCCTTAAGCAGGGACTGAATGCGTTAACCGACTTGGTATAACATGGATCTCACAAATTTTTAGGGTAGAAGAACTCACTTGCGAGGCTTGGCTTTTTTTACAAGTCTTGTTTTTGATGGTATCTTATTAATTTAAAGTAAGAAAATACGGCACATTTGGTGAAAATAACCACAGCAAATACGACGAATTCAATCTCGATCTTGTTTAAGAGTACTAAATATAAGTTTGGTGAGATTGGAGTTGGCCTGCCCATTGCCACTTCAGCGTGCTAATTCTTCGTGCTATGTCGGTTACACCCGTTCTTCTGTGGATTCCGTATTCCGGATTCTATCTCGCAGAGAAATTCTGAGCATAGCCCGCTCCATAGCACGCTGAGCGACTTTGAGCCTTGTTATAAGGCCTACATTTAGGGACCTCGTTTAATTTTAGGATTCATTTAGGGACCTCGTTTAATTTTAGGATTTAAAAACATATAATTAATCGGTACAAATTATAGCCCAGACTGAACAATTTGTGAATCGAATAAAATATTGTCATACGGAGTCGACCCAACGATACTGGCACGATAGTTCGGCATCCTAACCGCCATCTGTATAGTTAAATAATAAAAAGAAATGAGAAAAATAGAGGCGTGACCTTATCAATATAAGATATTGGTACCTATAAGATTTATCTAATCATTATTGTTCGATTTCTTATCAAAACACGCGGCGGTGTGTCAGCTGAATTCGCAATCCGCTAACAATAGGCATATTGTATCTACAAGAGGTTACCATATCAACTTAAGGGATTAATCTTAGGATAAGATAGAATATGATAATTTCTACGCAACAATACTGAATGAGGTTATGGTTACAGATCATTTAAAGTTCAGAGTAAGAAGTAATGGCTACGGGTGACTGGATCGGGGAGGTTGTCCGTCACCCGCCGAGAGGCCGACTGCGTGAGGAAAGACTGACGTCCTCCTCGAGGGGGGGGGGCATCGGTTGATGGGAGGGTACTCCTCAAGGGGTATTCCGTCAGGCCGACCACCGACGTCAAGTCACACTGCTCCGGTGGTCGGCCCAACGACGAAGGCAACGTGTCACGGGTGGGTTACGGAAGTGCGTGCTTACGCCCTTCTGTCGCCCCGGACGGAGTGGTGCGAGGAGCGCGCCGACTGTAAGAAAAAAAGAGTAATAACTAAAATTGAAAATTTTGAATAACCCCCGCCACAAACTAAAATAATTAAGAAAACGGCCAAGTGCGATACGAAGGGTGCCGTAACATTAACTAGGTAAACAACAGTAGGTACACAAATTTACTGATATCGAGCAAAAATAGACAAAAATGCCATTTTTTGTATGCCATACACCCTTAAATATTTAATATTAGTATTTTTTATCAGAGCGGCAACAGAAATACATAATTTGTAAAAATTTGAACTATCGCGGTTCTTGAGATACAGCCTGGTGTCAGACAGACGGACGGACAGACAGCGAAATCTTAGTAATAGGGTCCCGTTTTTAATTTTTGGGTACGGAATCCTAAAAAAGTATTACGTTCTCTTCAACAGGAATTATCAATTTTCATTTAACGATTATAGTAGCAGGCGTCATATATCGTGTAATAATACGCCATTACACCATTTTGAAAAATACCTGCTACTCTTACACTGCTGGACCGATAAATAACCAAGCATAGCTCAGAATCACCACAAGAAAATTTTCCAAAGGAATAAAACTGTATCGAAATCTGTCTATCCGTTTAAGAGCTACGATTCCACAGACCGACAGACATAGACGTCAAATATGTAACACCCCTCTGTTTGCATCGGTGGTTAAAAACTATCTTTAATGTTTTTTCACATAAAACTTAATAAAAAGTCTTAAGTATTTCATTGATACCTGGTTTTTATGTGTATATTACATATCCTGAACAAAGTAAGTTTGTTTGTTATGCTTTAAAACTTAAATTAATAAATCAATTTTAAAAATTCTTTCACCCATGAAAAAATGGCTCGTTACAAAAACATTTCATTAGTTCAGCCCCCATTCTACCTCACCTTAGTCGACGACAAGAGAATTTAGTTGAGCATTATAGGCGAGCGTGATGGCTTTAACTCATTCAATGCCCATAAAATGATGTCCATGTTAGGAAAAAATTCATTAAAATAGGTAAGTTGTCTTGTTATGAAAAAAATAATTAAACTGGGTAGGTTGTAATGTTATGAAAAATTTCATTGAAATAGGCAGGTGGTGTGGTTAAGAAAAATTTCATTAAAATAGGTAGATTGTCATGTTATGCAAAATTTCATTGAAATAGGCAGGTTGTGTGGTTAAGAAAAATTTGATTACAATAGGTAGATTGTCTTGTTATGTAAAATTTCATTAAAATAGGTAGGTTGTATTCTTAAGAACAATTTAATTAAATACGTTGGGTGTCTTGTTAAGAAAACTTTCATTAAAATACGTAGGTTGTCTTGTTAAGAAAACTTTCATTAAAATACGTAGGTTGTCTTGTTAAGAAAGTTTATATTAAAATAGGTAGATTATAGGAAAAAATCATTAAAAAAGGTAGGTTGTCATGTTAAGAAAAACTTCATTCAAATACGTAAGTTGTGTTGTACAAAAATAATTATTAATATAGGTAGGCTGTTAAGAAAAAATTATTAAAGTTGGTCTGGTCATTCGGGAATGCCATAAACATATGTACGATGAAAAATATATAAAATTTTTAATTTTGTTTCAGGCGGTTGTACCAGGTTATTGGATAACCTTGTCAGTACAAAATGGATCACTCAGAATTCCGAGTAAAAGGTAAGATAGATAATTGAGTAATTCTTCTAATCTTTGTATGTATTCAGAATCTCGAAAACGGCTCTAACAATTTCCATGAAATTTAGTATGCAGATATCGTTTTGTCAGTGTTTTTAGACAATGAAAAATATATAATTAACATATGTAAATAAATGTATTTAGACGAATTTGAATCATTTATTGTACATACCATTTTTTGTATAGTGACAGAGTAAGAACACAATTCACTACATGTGACGGAGGGTGTCGTAAAAGACGATTAAGGGATGAAATACGCATATAACGCGCAAGAACCTGAACCCTGATTTTGCATAAACCTGGCTGAAATTTGTCAATTTTTACATTTTACCTTAAATTAATTCAAATAAATACCAATGGATCGGATCGCGACTGCACTAAAAAGAGCCGGCAAAACCTCTGCGGGTTTCTCTCTTTTATTATACGGAACTCTTTTAAATAAAATTACATACAACAAATCCAGAATACAGAAATCCGCAGAAGAACGGGTGTGACCGATATAGCCTGCAGAATTAGTACGTTGAAGTGGCAATGGGCAGGCCACATCGCTCGTCAAATCGATAACCGTTGGGGAAAAGGTTCTCGAGTGGCCATTATGAATCGGACGATGCAGCGTAAGACGACCCCCTACTAGGTGGTCAAATCAATCAAATCAAATCAAATCATTTATTAATTTGTATAACATAGGTAATATTATTAACCTTTTGAGGTGGTAAAATTATATTGTTTCACTATGTCATGCCGATAGGCGTACAAATTTTGTTAATATAAATATATATCTATAAATATTTACTGCATTAAAATTCTTTTTCCATAACAAAAATAATTAAAATTAGACAAGTTTTAGATTAGACGCACATGCATAATTAATGTCAAAATTGAAAGTATTTTTTATAATGTCATATAAATTCATCATTTAAATATTCGTCAATATTATAATAACATTTTTTGGTCAATAATAATTTTAGTGTTCTTTTTTAAAATGCATGCTATCGTGGGACTTCATTTCTTCTGGTAACTTGTTGTAAACTCGCGCAGCCATACCTAAGATACTTTTCCTTGCTAAGGCTGTTTTACATTTAAAAGTACTTAGCAGGTTTTTATATTGACTACATAATTGTAGATTTCGTGAAGTAGAGTATTCAGCAAACATATTTAGGTTATTTTTCACAAACACACATACTTCAAATATATAGAGAGATAGTAGCGTTAATATACTTATTTTTTTTAAATAATGGCATACAACTGTCATCTGATTTGAGGCAATACATTGCTTTTAGACAACTTGGTCTGAATACGTCTTAAAAGTCGCAGGGAACCGTTGGATACAAGTAACAAGGATCGTTCCGACTGACATTCTCGTAGGGAGGCCTACATTCAGCAGTGGACATTTATAGCCTGATGGATGGATGGACAACATGCTTATTAATAGCTCTAGTATGTTATAATCCTCAAATATAAGGCAAAAGATTATGTTCAGATCAGATCCCACAAGCGGCATCCGAGTTAACTAACTAAGTAATAGTTTCATGACCCGCCACCTGCCTGAAGACCTGCCTTGGGAATATAATATTTGAACAGACGATACCATTTAGAGTTGGCCCAAATAGATTTAAAGCTCAGATCCATCACGGAGGACAAGGAACTCGGTGGACGGCCCAACGACGAAAGCGGCGAGCTACGGTGGCTTATGGGCCGCGCAACACTCCTCTGTCGCCCCGGACAGAGGGGCGGTGCGCTGATCATAGCCAACCCCCAAAAAAAGGTAGATGTAAAGCCCTTAGTCGTGTGTTACGACACCCATGAGGGTTGGAGCTATTCGTAGCACACAGCAGTACTTTTGTTTTTATAAAGACCTCGCACTAAATAATTAATTCTTGTATTGCGGTGGGTCTTTACAAACGCGTAATTAATGGACACAAATTACATCCAGACTCGGAACAACAATTTGTAGATCGCACAATTTTTTGTGGGTGGGCTGCGGTCGGCGCGCCTCCGCACCACTCCGTCCGGGGCGACAGAGGGGCTTAAGCACGCAACTCCCGCAACCCACCCGAAAACCACCTCGCCTTCGTGATTGGGCCGACCACCGGAGCAGGTTTACTTGTCGTCAGTGGTCGGCCCGACGGAATACCCCCTACGTGGGGTACCCTCCCATCGACCGACGTCCCTCCCTCGGGGAGGACGTCGGTCTTTCCTCACGCGGTCGGCCTCTCGGCTGGTGACGGACTAATCCCCGGTCACGTCACCCGCGGACAAATTGTTGTCCTGAGTGGAATTTGCGACACTGGCACGGTAGGTCGGTATCTTAAGCACTATGCCATAGTCATTGGCAAATTTATTCCAGTTTTAGTCAATAATTAAAGCTAGATTGATTTTATAGTATATCGACACCTATTTATTAAGTGTCATTATGAACTATACAAATAAATTATTGATCTATTTACTGGAATTATATTGTGTATGATACGTGAAATGAATATTAATAACTTTAGAACTTATAGTAAAACCAGCTGTTCTAGCAACTTCGATTATGTGGGGTACTCATTTGCTTTTTTTACATCCAATACGTTTCGTAACAGTAATAAGAAAAGATAATTGCCGTGTAGTGACGGAGTAAGAATGCAATTCACCACTCCCTATCTTTCTCGAGGATGTCTTAAAAGGTGATTAAGGGATAATTATATATAGGGATAATTATAAGCAAATTACATCTATGTAAGAGAAGGTGAACTCGAAATAAAACTCAATATCAACCTGTCTGACCAGTATGGTATAAGATCAATCTCCCTCCTATTGTGGAGGAGGCCAACAGTGGGTTGTATATGAGCTGAAATGGTGATGATGACGAATGATGATTAGGGATAATGTAGGATGAAAATTGACAATTACTTAAAACAGGAGTAATAGTGACCCACTAGGTGAAGAATTTTTTTTTAGCAGCGTTTGGTAGTGGCTGCGGGTGACCGGACCGAGGATTTAGTCCAGCACCCGCGGAGAGGTTAGTTTCGCGACGGCGATCGGCTTCCCGGTAGGGGACGTCGACGGGAGAGGATACTCTCATGGGGTATTCCGTCGGGTCGACCACTGAAGTCAAGGAACTCTGCACCGGTGGTCGACCCAATGACAAAGGCGACATATTATACGGGTGGGTTACGGGTGTGCGTGCTTACGCCCCTCTGTCTTTATGCGCCGACCGTAACCCACCCCCCAAAAAAAAGGTGAAGATATTTTCTTTCCAGACTAACTTTGCCGTTGCGTTTTACCCGCTTTGGGCCTGAATTTTGTGAACTCCTTTCTCAACGAGTCTTTCAGTCACAAAAAACTATGTCAAAGTTTCATATTTCTAGTAACTATGTCTAGTAGATTTGCAGTTGATGAATCAAATGACTATCCTGCTTCCTTATACATATATGTGTATATATAGCAAAATAACAGAATTCTTACATATTGAAATCGAACCATGCAATTTTCAACACAATATCAATGTCATACATCAATTCAAAGTCAATAAAATAAAGCCTATGCCACCCCCTACTTTGTTTGGCTGTTATTGAATCGTTGGATCTGGTTTTATCTACTTAGAGCCCGTACAATCCGGTTTATACTGGTTCATTCCAGTTAGTGTAAAGCCTTTTTATGTGAATCCGTTTATTGGTATCAATGTTTCAGCGTAAATTGTGTTTTGCTAAGTTTACTTGAATTATATTTGTGCCTGAGTATAGAGGAGGCTGGATCTGGCCCATCTAGACAGCGTAAAGTTTAATCAAAACCTTGGTACATAACTTGCTTCAATGCCATTGAAATCAAAGAATCAAAGTGCAATCATATTGAAAAACGTAAGGATTGAGAGTTAGTGTTACGAGAGAGCCAGAAGCCCAACTTTTTGAGGTGTTTGCGTGTGGGAGATTTTAGTGATGCCTTTAGTATCAGTGAACTTCATCGCACGCATTCATGCTCCCTTCACCTTCTTCACGGTAGTCAGCGGCCAAGCAAAGGTCTATGAGGAACAATAGCACTTACCATCAGGTGTGTTGTTTGCTCGTTTTACACTAACAGCTATAAAAATAAATTTAAGTATTTACTTCAAGTTAAGTAATTAATAAATTTACTTTATTTTAAAGTTTCTTTTTTATAATAGTACTGTTTTAAATGTGTGAGTCTTTATTATTGTTTGTATTTTTTTACAAGCAAATTTGAGGGATTTTACCCGCGTAGTTCTAGTTCCCTTTTCAGTGGAAATACCAGGCTAAAATATTAGTTACTCCTTATACAGATAAATACCTGGTAGAAAATTATTATCAAAATCGATTTAGTTGTTTTGAAGACTACCCGGAACAAATAGGCAGATAGATAATAAATATTTAAGCTGGTTTTTAGTCATAGGTATCGTGTAAATAATTAATCAAGCGAGCATGAAAAAAATAACCTATTCTTTTGACATTAAATGGACACCTAAATTCTATTTATTTGTATACGTATAACTACAAATAAGTTAGAACTAAGTTAATTACTTACTGGCAAGATACAAAGAAATAATTTCAATCTAGAGCAAAGTCTTCCTAGATTTAACAATTTCTTTTTATCAAAGGATTCTTTGCGATGCTTGATAGAATTGTCCGAGTCAATAGGTACTACACTTGTTTGCAATGAGATTGTGCGGACGTATTTTCTCTATTTCTTTAATTTACATACACCAGTATCCAGTTTCCGTATGGTGACGGAGCAAGAATACAATTTACCACTCACTATCTTGCCCGTGAATGTGGTAAAAGACGACTAAGGGATATAATACGCATACCTTGAAACAAAACCCTATTGTAAATGAAACTATTTTACGGATTTTATCGCGTTTGTATTTGATTTTTGATTGTCCGAAGTTTATGATCACCATTTTATTTGTATTATTTTCCGTGTTTTTTTTTTGGCTGGGTTGCTGTTGGCGCGCTTCTCGCACCACTCCGTCCGGGGCGACAGAGGGGCGTAAGCACGCACACCCGCAACCCACCAGTGATGCACGTCGCCTTCGTCGTTGGGCCGACCACGGGAGCAGGGTGACTTGACGTCAGTGGTCGGCCCGACGGAATACCCCCTATTTGGGGTACCCTCCCATCGACCGACGTCTTCCCCCTCGGGGAGGACGTCGGTCGACCACTACCTATCTTGCCCGTGGATATCGTAAAAGACGACTAAGGGATATAATACGCATATAACATCTATGCAAGAGAAGGAAACCTCGAAACAAAATTCTATACCAACCTATCCAACCAGTATGGTATAGTAAGGTCAATTTCACTCCTATTATGGAGGAGGCTCGAGCCCAACAGCGAGTCGTATATGAGCTGAAATGATGATGACATTTCATTATACTTCTTCTTTTTTATTGGCAATAAGCTACAATATGCACTATTGGTGCCAATGTCAAGTTAAAAACAAATTAATACGTCTTTATATGTGTAATAGTAATTAGTCTTAGTCGTTGCCATTGATAATATTAGCTCCCGCTAATAACCAAATCAATGTTTTCTCTGGCAATTTTGCAGAACATGATTTTTTTTTTTATTGCAAACGGTGGCAAACGAGCAAACAGTACACCTGATGGTAAGTGTTGCTGCTGCTCATGGACCTTTACAAGGCCGTTGCCTACCGCGAAGAAAGTGAAGGGAGTGTGAATGTGTGCACTGAGGCTCGGTGATACCAAGGGCATCATCAAAACCCTCCACACGCAAACACCCTCAGGAAGTTGGGCTTTCGGCTCTCTCGCTCACCGAACGAAGCGCAGTAACAAATCGCTACTACCCAGACGTCGATTTTCTGCGAGAGTGTGGTACTACCCCGGACGGACCGGCCCGCGGCTGTAGACAGATAACTATCGACAGTGTGGTCCTACCACTCTGAAAATGCACACAAATCCCAATTAAATCATATTCACTACACTTCAGAATGTTCTCTGCGTTATATTACATAAAATACCAGCAAAATTATTTAATATAACACTAAAACACCAAAGTAATAAATAAAATTTAAAAGCACTACGTGACATTTTGACTTTCCGTAAAAAATCCTAATTTATACTTATAATTGAGTTTTTAAAACTTATAATGTCAAATTTACATACAAATGTCAAATTAACACAAATATTTATAATATACTAGCTAACCCAACAGACGTGGTTCTGTTCAAATCTAAAAAAATAGTAAAAGGAATTCTCCTTGAAATCGATCACAACGCCACCGACTGAGTCCAATTGTGAATCTAAACCATTTTCGAAAGAGCAGATGAAAAATTTCATCAACATCGGTCCAGCCGTTTAGGAGGAGTTCAGTGACACACACACGTACACAAGAAACATATATATAAAGATATGGCAAATAAAATATTACCTGCAACCGAACGTACTTTTTCCGGCTATGATATATGCCATTACTTTACACCGAACTGCGGAATAATTAAACTCATTAGTAACTTAGTAACCTTAATTGCAAGATATCTGACTGCACTATGCGGGACTACTGCATACTTTTTATAGGCGAGAACGACTTCCAAATGACAAATCATCATCTTGCTCTTATCCCAATTACTTGGGGTCGACGCAATATGTCATCTGTTTTGACATATTGCAAAAAGTTTCGGCAATGACTTTTATGACCGGCCGCCTGCCTGACGTCAACCCTCCTTGGGAATGTAATCGTTGACCCAAATGGTACCAGATGGAGTTGGTCCGGGTCAATCTAGGGCCCTTAGTCGTCTTTTACGACACCCACGAGCAAAGCAAGGGTTGGTAGTATTCGAAGCCGCTACCACACAGCACAAATTCTTCAGACTTCCAAATGACAAATAATTACTCTAATTTGATTGTTTGTATACGGGAGACACTCTTTGATATTCACCACACAAATGTTATTTTATGCGGGTGACCATGACCGGGGATTAGTCCGTCACCCGCCGAGAGGCCGACCGCGTGAGGAAAGACCGACGTCCTCCCCGTCGGTCTATGGGAGGGTACCCCAATAGGGGGTATTCCGTCGGGCCGACCACTGATGTCAAGTAACCCTGCTCCGGTGATCGGCCCAAGGACGAAGGTGACGTGGTTTTCGGGTGGGTTGCGGTAGTTGCGTGCTTAAGCCCCTCTGTCGCCCCGGACGGAGTGGTGCGGAGGCGCGCTGACCGCAGCCCACCCACAAAAAAAAATGTTATTTTATATTTACCTACATACAAATTTAATTACTATAGCGCGGTGTATCATTGGAAAATAGAAATATTTAATATTTTGCTATAGCATCACATTTTGTCTTATAATTATGTATTACTTTTTAATTTTAATCTTTAGTTAATCCTGTGACTATTCCATGTTTTTAAGACGTACTAGAAAATTTTATAACTACGGTGTCAAATATTTTTTGCGAACTCAAGTACCTAATTATTGATGAAATTTCACTTTTTCGTTTAGAAACAGTATGTGATAAGGTTGATACGAATAATAAAATTCAAAATAATTCACATAGGTTCTGTGAGGATTTTGATGATATATTTCAAGAATAAATTAAATATCGTGCATCAAAATATTAATAAGTTAATAGCAAAAGCGGATTTACTAATTATAGAACTCGAACTATTTGAAAAAAATAATAAGAGCATCAAATTTGTATCACTGAACACAATATGGCTAAAGAGCATAAAAAAATGTCTAGATATACAAAATTTTACATTATTTAAGAAAAATCGTCAAAAATCGTCATGCATACTAGTGCATTATTCTTTGCCCTTCGAGGTTTTAAGGATGGAGGTGTTCGCGGATAGAACTATTGGACCAAAAATTGCATGTATGTATTTACAGATCACCAAAATTTAAAGTAGAACTTAATGAATCCTTCAATTTCTATAGTTATTGTAAAAAGAAAGTAATTATTCAATATGAATTTACTACGAAAAACTAGTGAACCTACTATTTCCAAGCAGACATTAAAGTCATAAAACTTTAAATTTGCAATTAATGAACCAACCGGTTTGGCAAGTAGATCATGTATTGATAACTTTTTATTTAATATACAGGGTTTCTCAATTTAAAACCTTGACTTATCTTTGTCTAATCATATCACAAAGCTATTGAAAATACCAACAAAGACGAATTTGTCGTGCAAACATTGATATATTAAAAAACGTAATTATTGTCAAAACAAAAAAAAAAATACAAAACTGAAAAATTTAAAAAATGCATTAATTTGGGTAGTTTTTTGTGAAGTATTTGATAGTGAGGAACCTAATACTGCTTTTAGTAACTTTTATGAGCTATTTAGACTTTTTTACAATTTATGTTTTCCAGTTCAACTGATAAAGATAAAAAAATACCCATAATATTGTTTTCTCTCAACAGATCTGGTCATCTCGTTTACATTGAATCAATGGTCTACTAATCTGATCGAAAATCCGTGTCCGTTAATTATATGTTTGTAAAGTCCCCCGCAATACAAGGATTATTTCCTTAGTGCAGGGTCTCTTTAAAAAAAAAAAAAAAAAAAATTAATTTGAAATTTTGACCAAGTAATTTAATTTCAGCCAAGGAGATGGTGGATTTTATAGCAGACTACTTGGAAAATATCCGGGACCGTCGAGTATATCCTGAAGTACAACCGGGGTATCTGCACAAACTCCTACCGAAGGAGGCTCCCCAGATGCCTGAGCAATGGGACGACATATTCAAAGATGTTAATGAACATATAATGCCTGGAGTAAGTTTCTTTTAAATATTTTGGATATCCATGTGGTAACGTTTTAATAATGAATCTCACCAACCCCAGCGATTTTTTTTATTTGGGGTGGGTAGTCAGCTCACACGCTATGCATCCCGTCCAGGGTGACGAAAGCGTGGCTCGGCCCCATAACCCACCTTATCTTCTCTCCTTCGCCATTAAGCCGATCACCGGTACCGAATTCCTTGTCTTCAGTGGCCAACCCGGTGGGACCAACCCCAATCCTGCCCATGAATGCCGTAAAAGACGACCGAAGGATTATAACGATTATATTAGATTTAAATAGACGTGAATGAAAGCCTTGGCTATGGTAATCAACTTTTCTGTTCATAAATCTATACCAATAAATAAAATTGGAGTGTCTGTTTGTAATGTCAAAATAATAGGCTTTTTTCATGCTCACACGGTTATTTGCACGACACCTATGCCTAAAATACAGATTAAAAATTTTTTGTCTGTCTGTCTGTCTGTTTGTTTCGGGTAATCTTCAAAACGGCTGGACCGATTTCAAAAATTCTTTCACCAAAGGAAAGCTATAATATCAGCGCGTTAACTAGGCTATATTTCATCCTGGTATTCCCACGGGAACGGGAACTACGCGGGTAAAACGACTAAAACCGAAGCGAAGCGAGGGGGGCGGGGTTGCTAATGAGTCTATATAATGCTAAATGAAGAAAAAGTAATCACTCATTTCGAATTTTCTATCTTCAACACTTCAATAGGTATGACGTTGATAATGTCCACCTCTGTGTCATGACGGAGTAAGAATACAATTTATCACCCCTTTTTTGCCTGTGTCGTTAAAGACGACTAAGAGATATAATATGCACATAACATCTATGCAAGATAAAAAAAACTCGTAACAAAGCCTTAGGGGCCAATATGTCTGACTGGCTTGGTATAGTAGCCCAATTGTCCTCCCATAATGGAGGAGGCCTGAGCTGAACAGAGGGCTGTACATGGGTTATGATGATGATAATGTCCAATTCTTTGCCTTGATCTTCTAAGACTAGCGAACATTTTGTCCATAGCTGGTCCACTGGCAGAGTCCACATATGCATGCGTACTTCCCAGCGTTGACGTCATACCCATCTATAATGGGAGACATGCTATCCAGCGCCCTGAACGTGCTCTGTTTTACTTGGGTAAGTTTTATTATGGTGGAGGTTGATGTCAATCCGATTTTTATATCACTTACAATCCCACCGTGTGGTAATGGATAAGGCTATATCATTCCCTCCTTTCCCATGGGTAGTAATAATAGCTAGCTGAAGAATCAAAAGGAGCATCTGCAATAGAACTCTTCTGAGAACTGTAATTGATTTCGAATCTGAGCTATATTTTTTTTATAGGGCCAATTCCCACCACAAATGCCTACAATTGTAACTTTTTAAATTAGGTTATAAATATCCAGGCCATAAATATCATCGAGGTATGGCCCTCAGAAAATTTCAGAATATGCCTTTAATTGACTTTGAGCTCGCATCATAAAAGGAAGAAAAGCAAGGAGTTAGAAAATCCCACCCCATGCGTAGGGGGCTACGCAAAGCGGTACACATAATGCAAAATTGACTAATAAGAATAAAGAGGATGTACAGCAACGAGAAGTGACAGCACCACAGATATGACAGATCTTAAGAATCCTATGTTTCAGTCTAAAAATGGTGGTATTGTATAAACAAAATTTATTGGTGGTAACATCCACCAATAGAAATAACTCTAACATATGGATGCCATATTGTTGTGAAATTTGTCTAACAGCCATCGACTTAGACCATCATCCTAGTGCTCTGCGTAATTAACATAAGCATTTCTTGGGAAGTTGGGTGTTCAGACTAACTGTGAGAAAATTTGGTCAAAATTCAATCTCGATATTCGATCTCGTATCACAGATCTCTTCTTTAGTATAAAAAGAAGAAGATATACAGTGTCGTCTAGATACGATAGGTCACATAGATTATATGTTTTTTTTTTCTATTTAGGCTTCATCTCCTGCCGGAACGGAGTTGGAGACTATTGCGATGAACTGGCTTGGTAAGCTGTTAGGTCTCCCAGATTGCTTCCTCAATGAGAAGAACGATAGTCCTGGTGGAGGAGTCATACAGGTAATATAAATGAAAGATATTTTTTATTATTTACAGCTTTCGGTTAAGGCGAACTGGTTCCATATTATATGGGAAGTTATATGCGACCGACTCATCGAGCCATGAAGCTTGACTGGTCCCGTTTCAGCGTCCTAATTCTCAATGCTATAGCCATTTCATCTGTTCTCAATAAAATTCTGTAATTCGGATTCTGTCTCGCAGAAAAATCTCGAGTCTAGGCTGCTTTACGACTTTGAGCTTAGTTACGACGCTGAAATTTCGAGGTCACCTTCAATAAGACATCGTTGATGACACAAATTGCTTGACTTGTGCTTACAGGTACTGAAGAATATTGTATAAGCTGCTCGAATGCTTTGCTTCCTACATAAATAGAGCGAACTACTATTACATTTCCTAATTTGAAGCTCACTGACAATATTTTTTTGAGAAAATTCCATATTACGAAATTACTTTTAACATGGCCTAGATTACGAGCCTGTGACGTCACTATCAGCAATCGTTAAGATACTCAGCTCAAGAGCTAGCAACGGCCTTGATAAGTGCAAAAGTAAACTATGAATAAGATAAGAAACAACAATCATTCTAATAAATTCTATTACGTCTTCAATAGCCTTGATGTGATAAAACTTTTCCATATGGTGACCTTGCAAGAATAAAATTTACCACCCCTTTTCTCACACGTGAATGTCGTAAAAGACGACCAGGGAAGAAAGAAAGATAGAAAATGTATTTATTGTGATGAACGGATTTTTTTTTTTTTTTTTTTTTTTTTTTATATATTCACGCCTTTTTCCCATAGGGGTAGGCAGAGTCCACTGCCCTCCACCTGCTACGATCTTTGACATATTCAGCGTAGCAAAGCGGTTCTCTGTGGGCCACTTTTCGCCCCCGACGGAAACGAGACGTGACGTGTCGCGAACCACATCGCCGCCATTCGTACAGTTTTTTTTTTTTTTTTTTTTTTTTTTAATTTTTTGAAACTCATTGCGTTTCCGCGAGAAATACATACACATATAATTAACGGACACAAATTACATCCAGACTCAGAACAACAATTTGTGGATCGCACAAAGTGTTGTCCTGCGTGGGATTCGAACCCCCGACACTGGCGCTGTAGGTCACTAGCATTAACCACTACGCCATCTGTGCAGTCGGATTTTATAGTAGATTCAAATCTGTATATTAATATGTGAAGCAAAAATTTTGTACCTCTTTATATAAAAATTAATTATTATCATATAATAATGGGTTAAAAATACATTAACTTCATTTAAAAAGGCATTATGTACACTACCATGAAACCGCACCACGCACACCAACGCTTATACACTTTTGTCTATGGTTAACATCTCTGGTCGAACTGAATGTCAAACAATCATAATTATGATGACAATATCTAATAGACATTTGTACTTATATTATATCTTATATCTTTAAACGAGCAATCCTTGTATGTATATATATATATATATACCTATATATATATTCAGGATCTCGGAAACGGCACCAACGATTTTAATGAAACTTGGCATACTAGAGGATTCGGGTCCAAAAAATCGATCTAGCTAGGTTTTATTTATAGAAAATGTTGTTTTGTCGGTGTTTTTAGCAAAACAATACAGTGACATTAAATTTTAAAAGAATATGAATTCAAATTTCGTTGTCAATGTTACGATAACTCAGTTGGGAAGTTGACCGGTTCTAATTTTGGTTTTTTTGGCATTCAAACAGCATCGGATCGAATCTCGGTGTTATTATTATTATTCTCTTTTTGTAATTTTTTTATATTTGTTTCATTATTTCATTTTTATTTTTTATTAATATATATCTAAATAAATTCGACAAAAATATTCCGAGCGAAGCTCGGTCAACCAGTTATTATCAGTTATTAGTGAAATACAGCTTGCTCAATATACAATTATACATTAATAAAATCAAAAGAAAATTGTGTAACAGTAAAATTAATTTAAATGAAAAAAAAAATGGCCGAATTTCGACCACTCGGCGACCGCTAGTAGGTACAAGAATAAAATAACAGATGAAATTCTTGCTTATCCCAAAATGTCTCCATCTCAGTATATTGCAGGTTAATGGTGAACGTACACTTATCCGAGCCGAACGGGTGGAATGGATCGAATTTTAAAATTTTGTATAGAAATCGTCTTCCAGATGCAGACGATTCGACGGGGTCAAGTGTGCGAGGTTTCATGAGATTTCATATACAGAATTCTAAAATTCGTTTCGTTCGACTCGTTCGACGCATTCGGTGCGGATAAGTGTGCGTTCACCTTAAAAGAACTAGCACTAATCTGCCGTGGAGGCGCTTTTTCTAAGGGATTATAATCATCACCTCAGCCTATATACGTCCCACTGTTGGGCTCGGGCCTCCTCCACATTACTAGGGAAATTGACCTTACTTATACCATGCAGGTCAGACAAGTTGATACAGGGTTTTTGTATTGTAATATGCATACAATAGCTATGCAAGAGAAAGAAAAAAAAGTGAAACTTCTTTGGTCCCATGTGTTTTTTGTCAATATAAAAAAAAGATAAAACTTGATGAAAAATATTGTACACTACTTGTTGCTAACGCTCGCGCTGGCCTGTAATGCCTCCTCTACACTACTCGCAAAGTTGAACAAAGTTAGACGAATACGATAGTGTAGAGAGGCACTTCGGCTTACCTCGTCAAACTTTACTTCGCCTCGGTTGACTTCCATTTATTGTCGGTTTTTGCGCCCGAGTCAAAGAGCCCGAAGTTGCACGAAGTGCGTTCACGAAGTACCTCTCTACACTACTCAGCCGACTTCAGTACTTCATTGGTACTCATTCAGAAGTCGTGTGTGCTGCTGTGCTGTCGGTACATGATTTAGGTTATAATTAGTGCATGCAGTGGTCACCGGAGCAAATTATGTTGTTTGTTGATAAATATGCGTGCACATTGCTACAGAAGTTTCTACTTGAGTGTCCATTACAAACGTGCGCAGGCTAGGGATGATCGATGATCATCGATGTTGAAAGGAAAAACATCGATGTTGCTATAGGCAAAACATCGTAACATCGATGTTAACTCTTTTTAACATCGATGTTGAAAGGAAAATATCGATGTTGAAAGGAAAACACATCGATGTTACTAGGAGCAGAACGAAATTTTACTATCGATGTCAAGAATATTCGACAGATGTCCTAAAAAAAAAAAGCTCATCATAAATTGCCTATAAGATTTCATCGATGTCAAAAATATTTGACAGTATTCCAAAAAAAAAAAGCTCATCAAAATTTGCCTGGACGATTTCATCGTCGTAACATCGATGTCAAAAATATTTGACAGATTTCGACAAACTTGGATGATCGATGAACATCGATGTTGTTATAGGCAAAACATCGTAAAATCGATGTTAACAAAAGTATCTACAAATTTCCTAAAAAAAAAGCTCATCAAAAATTGCTTGAAAATAATAAATGGCAATGACAATGATGATAACACCATTGATAAAGTTATTGTTACAAAATATGGCGTGATTTAAGTACTTTAGTGTTTTAAGTACCCTCTTATATCCAAGGGCGTGAGCTAGACAAAAAACAATTCTTTTTGTGATACATAAATTATAGCACCAAGTTGTTGTAATTAAAATTCAAATTTTTATCTATACCAATAAATAAAATTGAAGTGTCTGTTTGTAATGTCCAAATAATAGGCTTTTTTCATGCTCACACGGTTATTTGCACGACACCTATGCCTAAAATAGCAATTAAATTTTTTTTGTCTGTCTGTCTGTTTGTTCCGGGTAATCTTCAAAACGGCTAGACCGATTTCAAAAATTCTTTCACCAATGGAAAGCTATAATATCAGGGCGTAAATTAGACTATATTTTATCCCGGTATTCCCACGGGAACGGGAACTACGCGGGTAAAACGACTATAACCTATAACCGAAGCGAAGCGAGGGCGGGTTGCTAGTACCAATAAATAAAATTGGAGTGTCTGTTTGTAATGTCCAAATAATAGACTTTTTTCATGCTGACACGGTTATTTGAACTATACATATGCCTAAAAATCATTTTATATTTTTTGTCTGTCTGTCTGTCTGTCTGTTCTGTTCTGTTCCGGGTAATCTTCAAAACAGCTGGACAGATTTAAAAAATTCTTTCACCAATGGAAAGCTATAATATCAGGGAGTAAACTAGGCTATATTTTATCCCGGTATTCCCACGGGAACGGGAACTACTGAGATAAGGCGACAGAAACCGAAGCGAAGCGAGGGCTGGTTGCTAGTTATATATAAACCCCATGGGAGCACATACATATTGTTATTTTTTTTTTACATTTTATTGTTATTTTTTTTGTTATGGTATAAAAAAGATGCACCTTTCACCCCAAAAAATGGTGCAAAATTTAAATAGCTAATGTATTACATGTTTTTTTTATAAATAGACCACAGCCAGTGAAGCAACTTTAGTCAGCCTGCTAGCGGCGCGGACCAGATCTCTGATGGAGTTATCCAAGCTAAACAAAGAATTACAGACCTCAGAACTTCTAGGGCATTTAATATGCTACTGTTCGGACCAAGCTCATTCGTCTGTAGAGAAAGCAGGCCTTATTGGTATGTCAAATGAAGTAAAATATTCTATTATCTTCTTCTCAGATCATATTTACTATTGAGCTCGAGTCTTTTGCAATCTGGAATCGAAATTGACCTTTCTATATCACACTAGCTGTCATCGGTTTTTTGGCGAGTTTTCCTTCTAATATTTATAAGAATATCTATACCAATAAATAAAATTGGAGTGTCTGTTTGTAATATCAAAATAATAGGCTTTTTTCATGCTCACACGGTTATTTGCACTATACATATGCCTAAAAATCACTTTAAATTTTTTTTGTCTGTCTGTTTGTTCCGGGTAATCTTCAAAGCAGCTGGACCGATTTCATAAATTCTTTCACCAATGGAAAGCTATAATATCAGGGAATAACCTAGACTATATTTTATCCCGGTATTCCCACGGGAACGGGAACTACGCAGGTAAAGCACCTAAAACCGAAGCGAAGCAAGGGCGGGTTGCTAGTCTATACCAATAAATAAAATTGAAGTGTCTGTTTGTAATGTCAAAATAATAGGCTTTTTTCATGCTCACACGGTTATTTGCACGACACCTATGCCTAAAATAGCAATTAAAAAATTTTTGTTTGTCTGTCTGTTTGTTCCGGGTAATCTTCAAAACGGCTGGACTAATTTCAAAAATTCTTTCACCAATAGAAAGCTATAATGTCAGGGCGTAAACTAGGCTCTATTTTATCCCGGTATACGCATGGGAACGGGAACTACGCGGGTAAAACGACTATAACCTATAACCGAAGCGAAGCGAGGGCGGGTTGCTAGTTGTAAATAAAAGCCTTGAGCCTCTAAGGAGGCACAATAAGAGAGAAATTGACTTACACTGGTCAGACGTGTTAGTACACGGTTTCATTACAAGTTTTCATTCTCTTGCATAGACGATATATGCATATTTATTACCTTAGCCGTCTTTTAGAACACCCATGGGTAAAAGAGACGGTGGTGAAGTGTATTTTCACTCCATCACCACAAGGAAAAACTTAAATAAATTGAAAAAATAGTAATAAAAGCACATTCGTGATAATAAATAAACATGTGGCCGGAAGTTAATTTTCTAACTTATCTTATCTTACTTCTGAGTATTTTGTTATCAGCATTGAAACACGATTACAACGAAGAAGGTGGTACGATTATGTTTTTATGATTTTTTCTATATGTCAAGGTCTGGTTCGCATGAGATACATCGAGTCTGATGAACATCAGAGCTTGCGTGGTGATAAACTAGAGGCTGCCATTATCAGCGATAAGGAAAAAGGCCTCGTACCATTTTGGGTAAGTTTTCTCAACTTGTCTCATTTTCCGTGTGGCGACGAACTAAGAATAATATTAAGCACCTTTTTCTTGCCCGTGGGTGGTGTGAAAGACGATTAAGGGACATAAAACGACATAAAACGGACATAAAATCATATCTATGCAAGAGAAGGAAAACTCAAAACCCTGTACCAATCCGTCTGAGCATCGTAGATCTTTTCTCCATGTAGTGGAAGAGGTTTGAGCCCAGCAGTGGGATGTTTATTAAAAAAAGGCCGTGTAAGGTGTTATCTGAGCTTTAATGATCTTGTCGTCGTGTTTGTAAAAAACAATTCTCGGTTGAGGGACCTTTCAGGTTCTGGACAGGGTGTAGTTGGTCGCGGTGACCACTAACAGTCTGGCCATGAAGACACTGCTCTCGGCGGCAGCTTAGTATGGGGCGGTGAGTGGTATGAACAAATAAATGTATTAAAATATTCAATGATACCAAGAGTCACCGCTATCGGCGTCAATGGTAGTAGTTTCTAACGAACGAATTGCGTGCGATTCAATGAGATTCCACGAGACAGAGCGGTGCGGCCAGTGGCAAAAAAGACCGGTGACTAGTTAAACAAAATATTTTAGACGTTTTTGAAAATAATTAATTATAATTAATTACGTAATTCTGCGTATATGAACACAGGGGCTTTTAATATGGAAAATTTAATTCCACTGCATATATAAATAAAAAAAAAAGAGCGTGCGTACAAAGTACGATGTCAGAAGTGAAACTTCTTTGGTGCCACGTGTTTTTGACAGGATTAAAAATTATTAATTTTTTTTTATATTAGAATTTATAAAATAAAAGATGTTCTCTCTCTCACTCTCGATCTTTCTTACTCGCTTGCTTCCCATTCTCGCTCCATGGCTATGTGTTTCGTCCTATGTTCGCCCTTTCTCACTCTCTCTCTCAATCGATATCAATTGCTCTCTCCCTCTTCTTGGACAAAAACGTCCCACATTTTCGTGCCACTAAATTGCGTTTCATTTGTAAAAAAATTACCCTCATGCGCGCAAAGATGTTTCACTTTAAATATTCATGGTTTAAGTTTCATAATATAAGAAAAAAATATCTGAAAAATTAAAATAGGATTTTTAAGAAAATTAAACTTAAAAATAACTTTAAATGTAACCTTCTTTGGGGATAAGCAGTTCCTATGGACAACAACATATTTGAATGTGTCCACCTCGATCCCAGCCACTAAACACTAGTTGGATGCGCCGCTCGCCGCTCTAGCCCGAACTCGTGGCCGAACTGGCGGGTTGGAGTGTGACGTGGCAGCATGTCTTAATACAAAGTTATTTGTGTTCGTTAATTAATCGCCAAAGTTTCTTGTGATACAAGGATCTATTTGTTAGTAAGTGTCTTTTAAATAAAGAAATAAATGTTTTATTTCCAAATTGGTGGGTAAATTAATTAAGTGTATCACATTGGCCGAAGGGAATTTTTTAAAGTATTTTTACGAGTGTTCCGTACCAAACATTTTTAAATTGGTTTAATAATTAAATCCATGTAGGGTAGTTCTGAATTTTGTGGTTCGCGGTTGGCTCGGAGCCGGCCGATACTTGCGTTGGAAGTAACGGTCGCGTACGCATATATTTTTGTAATTGCTATGTCTTTTGTTGACTAAAGCCGTGAAATCTTGGTATTTATAATATTGTGCTTTTGTTTTGTGTGCCGAGTACGCAAGTTAATTAGAATTAAATATATATTTGTGAACATTTAAATTGTGTGTGCAAGTAGCAAGCCTGAGTCCTTGAGGTGTACGAGGCCGCTGTCGTCACCGCGCCTTTGGATACAAAGCTAAGTGACCCCTCAGTTAGATTCTATTTGTCTGGCCAGACCGAACGCTGAGTTAGGTTACGTTATAGCTATCTCCGCGGTACCTACTTGTAAGTGCTAAAATCAGTTCTTGTACTATCATTTAAGAGAACTTAAAATAGCCTTGCGTAATCGCAAGCCAATGTTATTACCCATTTTGTATCCCTCACTGGTCTGATGTTCCCTTCCACTGCGCATCCTAGGTCATTAGGGAACGGTAATGAACAACGAGTAAGCGTGCTTTTTCGTGTGGTGACGGAGTAAGAAACATTTCATCATCGTCTTCTTCCCATCTTTACCATCTCTATCTTGCTCGTGAAGGTCGTAAAGAACTACAAAAATAGAGGAGTCTGTCGTATTTTTTATTAGTATTACCTCAGAACTTTTCCAGTTGAACTGATCTTGACTGACTTGACTATTTTATTTGAGTGCTGGCGATGGTTAAGATACCAACCTGCCGCGCCTGTGTCGTGGGTTCGAATACTATGCAGGACAACACGTTGTGCCATATCCATAAATTGTTGTTCTAAGTTTGAATGTAATTTGTGTTCGGTAAAGTCCCCCGCAAAGTCCGCAACACAACGATTATACGTCGGGTCGACTACTGAAGTCAAGGTACCCTGCACCGATGGCTGGCCCAAAGACGAAGGCGACGTGCTATAAGAGGGGGGGGGGGGGGGCGGTGTGTTAGTACGGGTGTGCGTGCTTACGCCCCTCTGTCGCCCCGGTCGGAGCCCAGCGAGGAGTGCGCCGACCGTAACCCAGCCCTCCAAAAAAAAAGACAAGGGATTATGTCCTTAGTGCAGATCATTAAAAAACATGACATTTAATTTCGAATCTCCTTAATTTGTATAAAAATAATAATAAATAACAAATACCTACTATCCTGAGTTACTTAAACATTGAAGCTGATTGTATTATATCTGTAGGGATTTAAAAGAAATATTACAGAATGCTTTTAAATTAATACATTCGTTATACAAAGATTAAGTTGCTCGTCATTTTTAGTCTAAGTCTCGCTGGGACCAATTTATAATGTCGTCAGATTATTGTGTAGGAAGCTTACGACTTTAAAATGTATAGTACAAGTTAAAAGCGGAATAAATAGCGATTTTTAATATCCCTTAGTCGTCGTTTATGACATCCACGGGCAAGATAGGGAGTGGTAAATTGCGTTTTCACTCTGCCATCACACGGAACACTCTCCCTGTTTTTTTTTAACATGCTTTTATTAGCTTCACCTGTATGTTTGTTTGTAACGTCCACTTTTGAGATCGATTTTGCCCAACTTTGAGCGATTTTCTTTAAACTTTGCACATGTATCAAAGACCGATGTCGATGCAATTATCCGCTTTCTTTTTTTTTGTACTTTATGTTCTGGACACACCCCAGCCAATCTGTCCGGGGTGCCGAATGAGTGGCGCGCGGCCCCATAACCACCGTACACCCACGCCTTCGCTATTGGGCCCGACCACTGATAGAAATTTCTTGACTTCTGTGGCCGGCCCGGCGGATAACCCTTTCGGTTTTGGTGCCCTTCGAGACCCCGGTAATAAAAAAGTGTTGCAGGAGCGCCGCCCCCATATACGGTCAGCCTCTCTGTGGATGGCGGACTAATCCCCGATCCGTCCACCCGCGACCTCGGCTAGGGAACACTCCCACCCTAGCAAAATTTTGTAATTTGCTTCTTTGCTTGATTATACTTTCTTTTTTCTTAACATTCTATGTATTCATCCGCCTGTTAAAATATTGGAGCCTTAATTAAAATTAAACTTTAGCGGTAAGAAAGTCTATCACTTGTACCATAACCTTATAGCAGTTAGTAGACGAGAAACAATCTACTCTTGTCTTTGTAATATTGGTAAAATTTAGAGTAATATTATTAAAATGTTGTTAATATTTTTAATCTGTAAATATTTTTGTTTATTTAAGTAGCTGAATCGCAGCGCCACCTTTCGGCTACTAATGCATTGTTTTAGTGTTCGAAATCATCTTTAGTCTATAACGGCCATATAAGCATTCATTTGTTAAATAAATATCGCAGTTTCGTGTGGGGACGCAGTAAGAATACACTGCACCACCTCCTCTCTTACCTTACCCATCTTTTACGACACCCAAGATAGGGGGTAAGAGAGGGCTCTTACCCCCTTCTCTAGGGTATAGTAAAAGATTACTAAGAGATCAATATTAAATTCCTTTATTCAATACCTTTATTCAATACTAGCAACTCGCCCTCGCCCCGCTTCGGTTTTAGTCGACTTACCCGCGTAGTTCCCGTTCCCGTGGGAATACCATGATAAAATATAGCCCATGTTACTCCCTGATATTATAGCTTTCCATTGGTGAAAGAATTTTTGATATCGCTTTAGTAGTTTCGGAGCCTATTCGTTACTAACATACATACAAACCTTTCCTCTTTATAATATTAGTTTAGAAGTATAGATATAAGAAGGAAAACTTGAAATGAAACACTATGCTAACACATCTGACCAGTGTGGTGTAATAGGTAAAATTCCCTTCCACAATGGAGGAGGCCCGAGTCCAACAGTGGGACGTATATGGTCTGAGATGATAGTGATGAAATATTGCAATAATTTTTTTTTTTAATTTACATTTGTTTAGGCTTTGTTCGGTTTCTGGAATACATCATTCATTATCATCATCATCATTTCAGCTTATATACTGCTGAAATAGGTACGTTAAGTTGGTTTGATCATATAGAGAGAATTAAAGGAGATTAACAAAAAGAAATTTATAGGGCGAATGTGAACGGAAGTGTTGGAAGGGGAAGATCAAGGTCCACGATCATATCAGGGACGTTCTTAAGTAAGGTCAGGTTCATTATAATCATTATCGTAGCCTACATACGTCCCACTATTGGGCTCGGGCCTCCTCCACAATGGGAGGGAATTTGACCTACTATACCATTCCGGTCAGCCATGTTGGTATAGGATTTCATTTCGAGTTTTCCTTCTCTTGCACAGATGTTATGTGCATATTTTATCCCTTAGTCGTCTTTTACGACATCCACGGGCAAGATAGGGAGTGGTGAATCGTATTCTTACTCCGTCACCTCACGGAAATCAGGTCAAAGTTCAGGTTAAAAGTATCTTAAACCTATGTAACATCCGAGAGGAGATTAATGAATGTGGAGGAGATGAAAGTGGTATGTCAATATCGTAGCAAGTGGAGGAAAGCGGTCTCTGCCTACGCCTATGGGTTCGAAGCTCCTCCACAATAGGAGAAAAATTGACCTACTACACCATACTGGTCAGACGTATTGGTATAGGGTTTTATTTCGGATTTTGTTTCTGTTTCATAGATAGATAGAATTTTTATTTTTCTGGGATGGGTTACGGTCAGCACGACCACCGCCCGGCTCCGGCCGGAGCGACAGAGGAGCGGCAGCTGGCCCCATAACCTACCCATGTAGCACGCCACCTTCGTCGTTGAGTCGATCACCGGTGCAGAGTTCCTTGACTTCAGTGGTCGACCCGACGGAATACCCCGAGAGAGTACCCTTTCCTATCGACGTCTCCCCGTCACGCCGATCGCCGTCGCGAGGCTAACCTCGCCGCGGGTGCCAGACTATTTCCCCAGTCCGGTCATCCGCAATATTGTATTCTCTAGTCTCATCCCTCTATCTTGTCCGTGGGTACCATGAAAGACGATAATAATACACGTATACTTATGCGTATTGTATAACCTTATTACAGTATAATGTGATAGTAATTAGATTAATACTATGGAAATAGAAAAAAAAATGATTACATGGATGTATTAATTATTTAATAATAATCAAATGTATTAATTATCGATAATAAATCGTTTGAAGACATGATATTTACTTCATCAGATACGTTATAAGCACGTTAAGTATCTTCGAGATGATACAATGATATAAGAAAACTGGAAGTCGTTCTATATTCTTATTTTTATATTTTTTGTGCGATCCACAAATTGTTAATATTTCTTCGTTAATTATGTTTGTAAAGTCTCCCATATTACAAGAATTATTTCCTTAGTGTAGGATGTTGTCATTTATACAAATATATACAAAAAAAAAAAAATAATTAAAAAAAAAGGTAGCTTCCGTGTGGTGACAGGTATGAATACAATTAGCCGAAGCCGCGGGTGACATGACTGGGAAATTAGTCAGTCACCCGCCGAGAAGCCGACCGCGTGGGGAAAGACGTCGGTCGATGGGAGGGTACTCCTCAAGGGGGTATTCCGTCGGGCCGATCACTGACGTCAAGTCACCCTGCTGCGGTGGTCGGACCAACGACGAAGGCGACGTGTTGCGCGGGTGGGTTACAGGTGTGCGTGCTTACGCCTCTCTGTCGACCCGGACGGAGTGGTGCGAGGAGTGCGCCGACCGTATAAAAAAAGGTTTTGAATACAATTCACCATCTCCTTAGGTGTAAGAGATGTATCAGGTTTTACTTCAAGTTTCCCGTTCTTGCATAGATATTATATACATATTTAATCCGTAGTCATTTTTTATGACACCATTGGGTAAGATAAGGGGTGGTGACTTGTTTTCTCACTTCATAACCATACATGTTTTATGTTTATTGAAGAATTCTTCAACATTTCTATTGTTTTTATTGGTCAATTGGCAATGGCATTCTAAAAACTGCTCATATATGTGAAAATTCAGTAAACTCACTTGTTTTCACAAAAAAAAAACCGCTATTTTCAATATTATAAAGAATATAATTGTTGAATCGTACACACAACGTAATAATTATTCGGTGTTAAATTGAAAATATTTGCTCTGCGAAATTGCTGTAACGAAAAATTAAAAAAAATACTAATTATGAAATTAGCGTTTTTTGCATTTTAATAACTTTTAAATACATATTGCCGTAGATAAAAGTGAAAAAAAATATTTTTATGATATTTGAGCAAAAATTATTCCATAACGACTTGGGTTTCATTGTTCTTTTTATAAAGGCAACATACCCATAGTACGTGACCTATTTTTTAGATTTTTCGACCCCTTCCTCCCCTCAGTGACCACTTATAGTATATGCCAAGAAACTGCCCTCCTAGTTTTCACGTAGTAATTCATAATTATGATTTTTAATCAATTCACAGGCAAAAAGTGAGAAAAGAATTTGGCTCAAACTCGTCTTCATTGCATAAGACTGCATGCATATTTAAATTACCAGTGAATTATATATTATGAAAAATGATTAGAGTATAGGTAAAAAAATACGAGATTTGTGTCAGTGAAATCGACTACGTGACAAAAACCTGAGCCAGCCCTCTGCTCCTGTGACTAACCGTAGTATTTTAAGAACCCCGCTCCCAAGCCGCCAACCCCTAAACGGGTCACGTAGTATGGGTTCGTTCCCTAATATATAAAAACTTACCTTTATGTTATACATTGATTAATCAGTGACCACCACAAACAATTATATTTTCAAAAAAAGATCTGTACCGAGCCAAAGATGCGGCGAAACAAGAGTTACTATTTATCCCGCGTAGAATAACTGAACGGTTAAAGAGCTGCTAAGTATTTGTGCAGCTTTCTATGTACATTGATACGAACGATTGATGTCGTTACTTGTTTCAAACCTAAGGGTTTCAGATCCTTAATTCCACTTTTTCTAATTGGTGAATAACTCACCAAGCCTTATCTTCCGTTGTAGATATGTATTAAGGAAAAGGTTTGATCAATTTAACATTCGCATAACCAAGGACCGATGACAATAAAATACTGGCACACGCCAGTATATTTACAAAAAAAAAGAAATATTTCTGAGAAATATTTAGAGACGTGTGCTAAATTTCATTTATTGCCATTGGTCATACATCGTCAGATAGCTGATACTGTATATTTATTAAACATAATTTCAGGTAAGATTGATAGTCCCAATCTTCTTTCTAAAATTGAATTTAATATACCAACAAAATCTGTTAGACGCTATACACCAATCCATTTTCCACCAGCGCCTACCAATTATCGTCAAAATGCATTTCTGTGGCGAGCGGGCAACTATTTGAATCATCAAACTAAAACATTAAACTTTGACCTATCTGTAACTAAGGTGGAACCGATAAGACGGATGCTTAATTTGGAATTTTTTAAAAAATATGCTTAATGTTATTTTCACATTTTTGTTTATTTCTTATTAACTTTTGTTTGCCTTTATAATCAGGTCACTTGTTTTTGTACTGCTGCATAAGCGTGGAGACCTATTATTAGCTTTTAGTTTTTATTTGTTCAACTTACAATGTTCTTATTAGCTGTTGGTCTTCATAATAAAACAAGAATAAAATAAAATAAAAAAACATGTTTTTTCTCACTCTATTTTTTGATCACCAATATTTTTTTTTGTATGTATCTCATAGTGAAGCGGAATTTAGTTTACTGTTCTCTTTTATCTAATGTTGTTGAAGTCGCTTCTAGAAATTTAATGACTGTGTTTAATCATTGTCAAGACGTCGATGCTACTCATTAATTATGATAACATTTTAATAAACTTACACATGATTAGCTCCTTAAGTATGCTTCGAATAATTTCAATAAATAATCGTTATAATTTTTCCGTGTGGTGACGAAGTAAGAATACAATTCACCACTCCCTATCTTACCCGTGGATGTCATAAAAGACGACTAAGGGATATAATAAGCATATGACTTCTGTGCAAAAGAAGGAAACCTCGAAATAAAACCCTATTCCAACATATCTGACTACCATGGTAGTACCATACCAGTAAGTCAATTACGCTCCTATTGTGGAGGAGGCTAGAGCCCAGCAGTGGGAGATGTGATGTTTCGTTAAGAATAAAATGTATCATTAGGCGCTTATTTGCCCGTGGAAAAAATTGACAGTGACAGGTTGTGTGATGTCGACCTAAGCATTGCGACATAACCTAGTTAAGGCCACGGGTGATTAGACGGGGTAATAGTCCGTTACCCGTAGAGGCTAACGGCGTAAGACCTACCCCTCTGGGGGCGTTGGCGAGAGACGGTATCTAAAAGGGTATCCCGCCAGGCTGGCTACCAACATCAAGTATTCGGCACCAATAGATGACCCATTAGCGAAGGAGACGGAACACGGTGGCCACGCATCACCCTTTCATCGCCCTGGACAGATCATAGCCCGGCTAAAAATAAAAATATAAAGACAGTGCGTCATATGTTGACATTCTTAGCCTTTCTACCATGCCTAAACTTTAGGAATTTCAAAGATTATGCCACCCTATACCTCAATCTTATGCGCCTAGGTACAAATACATCACTGAATGCCGTATCGGATTTATATTGTCATCTTATAGTGGAGTAGATTAAGGGTTTCTTTAATCTTTTTGCTGCTTTTAAAATTTAGAGATTCTGAACATACTGTCGTTGTAAAAATTAAGCTCAGATTCCATGGGCCTGGACGTGAAATCACCACTGGGAATGGACAGCAGCATTCTCTTGGGATTTTTTATTGCGATTATCTTCGCTTCTGAGAAAAAGTCCAGGGTAGAAATATATCCTATTTCGAAAGACATTACACTAGATTTAATATTTACATATATGTTGTATACAATTATACTTAAAAATATCAGTATATTTTTGTTGTATTTTTGCCGAAATTATTTAGATATATATTAATAAAAAATAAAAATAAAACAATGAAAACATATCAAAAATTACAATAATAACACCGAGATTCGATCCCACGCTGTTTGAATGCCAAAACAAAACAAAAAGGAAAATGGACAACTTCCCAACTGAGCTATCGCTACTATCGTGACGTTGACGGCGAAATTTGAATCCATATTCTATTGACATTTTATGTCATCGTATTGATTAGCTAAAAACACCGGCAACACTATATTTTCTAGAAATAAAACATAGCTAGATCGATTTTATGGCCCCGAAACCTCTAGTATGCAAAGTTTCATTAAAATCGTTAGAGCCGTTGCCGAGATCCTGAAAATATACATATATATACAAGAATAGCTCGTTTAAAGATATAAGATATATACAAGAATTGCTCGTTTAAAGATATAAGATAACTGCAAAATAATAACCACGCCGAGTTTCTAGCCGAATCTACCTTCTACCGAAAGCTACCTTCCGATTAGGTGGTGGATTATTAATTTTAAACACATTGTACACTTACATGCATCCATTTTAGATGCATGTAAATGCCCATATAGGGCTTACGAAAAATAAATTATTTGATTTCATTTGAATGACGTCTCGATATAATGGGAATATTGTACTCTCTGGTTTATTTGTCAATCGATTCGTCCCTTTTTTTGCTGGCTATGGTACAGTACAACCCTATCCAAATCACTCGAGAGGCGAATGGGACGCCGTGTAGAGCCATAAATTACTGTATCGCCATAATATACTGGTCTTAAACCAAGAGCAAGAATCAACGGTGAGCTCCCATTTCGGGTATCATCACAAGTTGATTATACCATCTATTTGTATGTTTATTAGTGGTAGGACCACACTGTCGACAGTTATTTGTCTACAGCCGCGGGCCGGTCCATCCGGGGTAGTACCACGCTCTCGCAGAAAATCGACGTCTGAGTAGTAGCAATTTGTTACTGCGCTTCGTTCGGTGAGCGAGAGAGCCGGAAGTCTAACTTTCTAAGGGTGTTTGTGTGGAGGCTTTTGGTGGTGCTTTTGGTATCACAAAGCCTCAATGCACGCATTCACACTCTCTTCACTTTCTTCGTGGTAGGCAGCGGCCTTGTAAAGGTCCATGAGTGGCAGCAACACTTACCATCAGGTATACTGTTTGCTCGTTTGCCACTGCTTGCAATAAAAAAAAAATAATTTAAATCACGGTTCTGACATAATTTATTTAAATTGTTAGGTGTGTGCGACCCTAGGAACCACGGGTTCTGTGGCCTTCGACAACCTTCGCGAGATCGGCAGCGTTTGTGAGAAACATGGTGCTTGGTTACACGTTGATGCTGCATATGCTGGTAGTTCTTTCATCTGCCCTGAATACAGGTAATAATATTAACAGTATATATTCTTGTGTGGTGAGGAATTAGGAAAAGAATTCATCACTCCCTATCTTGTTCGTGAAAGTTGCAAAGACGACTAAGGAATATAATAGCGTATAACATCTGTGCAAGAAAAAGAAAACTCGAAATAAAACCCTGTACCAACATGTCTGACCAGCATGGTGTAATAGATCAATTTCCCGTCAATTGAGGAGAAAGCTCGAGTCCAGCAGTGGGACTTGTATGAGCTGAAACGACGATGAAGTAGAAATTTAATTCACTATATCCTTAAAAGAAGTCTAAGAGATATAATATTTAGACAGGTTATTTCGACTTATCCTTCTTATGTAAGAGAAGGAAAAGTCGAAATAACCTGTCGCATCAATGTCGTACTATTGGTAAATTTACTCATTTGTTCAGGAGGTTTGAGCCCAGTAATACATGACATTCACTGAACATTTTTAGCTAATTTCTTGTTGAGAATTAGCTAAAAAGTCCTTAATAAATTGATAAAGTTTAAATAAAAGACCAAAAATATTTAGTTTATCAACTCATGATTAGAACTCGGGACTTCAACATCACAGCTCCATATTTTTACCATTGATTCTATGAGACAATTTACAACATCCTAAGTTTATATATTAATACTTGATACCCATTCGGTCTTTCCGTGTGGTGACGGAGTAAGAATACAATTCATCACGCCCTCATATAAAACATGAATAAGGCATATAATATGCAAATAATATCTATGCAAGAGAAGGAAAATTCGAAACAAAATAGGTCTTATCAGCGTGGTATAGTAGGTCAATTTCTCTCCCATAGTGGAATAGGCCCAAACTCAACAATGGGACGTGTATGGGCTGAGAAGATGATAATTGCCAACCAGGTCGTAACAAATGTTTTTAGTAATCGTATAAATTTTCAGGCATTGGCTGGATGGCGTGGAAATGGCTGATTCCTTCGCCTTCAATCCTTCAAAATGGCTGATGGTCAACTTCGACTGCACTGCAATGTGGTAAGGATACTTGTTATGACAGTGATAAAATAAAAACCATTTAAATATAATGTCATAACCCCTTTTTATTTTACGAACATCGTAAATATCTGCTATAAAAGTGCAGCTAGCTCATATGGTGACAGAGTAAGAGTACGAATATCCCAATTCCCTTGCTTTGGGCATTGGATATATTGATTTGAACTTTTAGATATCTCTAGCTGACTCAACAGACTTTGTTCTGTTCAAATCTAAAAAAAATAGTAAAGAAATTCTCCTTGAAATCGATCGCAGCCCCACCTAATGGTTGCAATTATTAATCTAAACCATCCTCAGATCCATCGGAATAGCTACAAAAAATCATAAAAATCAGTCCAGCCGTTTAAAAGGAGTTCAATTACAAACACACGAATAGAAGATTTGTATATATAAAGATTACTTCAAGAAAAAGAAACCCAACGTAACATTCAGGGTTGGGATGGTAGCACTAGAGTTACTATTTTCTTCTGGAGTAGGCTTAGACTCAGCAGTGTGTGGCCTGCGAAGATTGCGAACAGAACTACAAACAATTTTATCTTCTTTTCAGGGTAAAGGACAGCACAGCCCTACACAGAACATTCAACGTAAATCCTATCTATTTGAGGCATGAGAATTCAGGTAAAATTTAATACTAACCATTAAACCATTATATAGTTTTTGAAGGAAGCTATTTTTCTAATTCTTAAAAAAATTATAAAATATGACAGCTCATATTAGGAGTCAGAACACCAACTTATCTTAATATAGTCTAATCATAAAATAATAGGTTGCCGAAAACCGTATATGCTCTTTAGGAAAATTGTATTTTGTTAAATCTATATTGACTTTATTATAATAAAAATTACAGTATTTTTATATGTTTAATATTTTTTCATTTGCAGGCAAAGCAATCGATTATATGGTGAGTAAAAAAAACACTTTTTATTTGAAGTTTATATTTGAAGTATCATTATCAAATAAATAATATGAAGTATGCACAAAATTAGTTTGTGAAAATGAAAATATGCAATAAATTTCTGTTAAATGTAGAACTTAATTCTCTTTTAATCTATCTGAGGTAAGTTTTAGCAGGTCAATTTTATAGAATATATGTATAAAGTGTTTTAAAAACAAGTAAATAATATTAAAAAAAACAACAATTAAAGGTTAAAAATAATCTATTGACCAAATAAAATGACCTGTAGATATTTAATGATTTCTGATGTTTACGCGAGATTATACGAGAGTACATTGTAAATAAAATCTTAGTCCACCCGTGACCATGAACGCTGCAAAGTGTTCGAAACGACACACAATCAAAAATCAAATACAAACGCTATAAAATCCGTAAAGTAGTTTTATTTAAAATGTGTAGATATTTAGTTGAGAAAATTAGAGTTAAAGAGATAATATACAAGAAAAATATCACATTTTTTTTTATTGCCAACGGTGGCAAATGAGCAAACAGCACACCTGATGGTAAGTGAAACTGCTGCACATGGACCTTTGCACAGCTAGGCTGCTGCCTACCGTGAAGGAAATACTCTTCTTAAACCTCGTTTAAAGAAGGACATGTCATAGCGCTCGGGAAACACAGCAGCAGGTAGTTCATTCCAGAGCTTGCACGTACGTGGGAGAAATGATCGCTGGAAACGTACAGTTGCAGACCATAACGTTTCCAGGTGAAAAGGATGAACCCTGCTACGATGTCGAGTGGTACGTTGGTAGAATGGTGACGGTGGTACCAAGTCAAACAGTTCCTCGGAGCACTCCCCGTGAAAGAGTCGGTAGAGTACACAGAGTGACCCAAAGTCTCTCCGCTGCTCCAGCGACTCTGTCCGTAAGATTGGGATCCCCGACGATTCGAACAGCCCGTCTTTGCAGGGAGTCAAGTGGGTCTAGCTGATATTTGGGCGCACCTGCCCAGAGATGTGAGCAGTACTCCACATGAGGACGAACTTGTGCTTTGTATAGCACAAGACGCTGTCTCGGTGTGAAGTACCGCCTGGCTCTATTCAGGACGCCCAGCTTTTTGCTTGCCAATTTGGCTTTGTCCTCCAAATGACAAACCTCCAAATGACTCCCAAACTGGACTTTGCTCGATATTTTGACGCCGAGAATCCCAATACTCTCAGAAATTGGGAGAGTTACTCCTTGGGACTGTGGCGCCATGACAAACGGGTCCTTCTTTGCAGTGAACGCGCAAACTTGTGTCTTTGTGGGGTTGAACTGGACTAGATTCCGTTCACCCCATTCCGAGGCCCGCCCCAGAGAGCGCTCGACTTCAGACACAAGTTGAACCCTTCTTTCCTGAGTACTCCGAGGGATACTCCGTTGCTCAGTGTACCGCTCATCATCCGTACTGTCATCCGCATAGCAACGCATACTCTCGATAGAGAGCATGTCATTGATATGCAGGATAAACAACGTCGGGGAGAGCACCGAACCTTGTGGTACACCAGCATTAATGGTCATGGTATCGGAGCAGGAGCTATCTACGATGACTTTTATACTCCGACTATCCAAAAAGCTGGCGATCCAATTACAGAGTCTCTCGGGGATTCCGTATGATGGTAGCTTCGATAGAAGTGCCCTGTGCCAGACCCTATCGAACACCTTTGCGATATCTAGGCTGAACGCCAGCGCCTCACCCTTGCCCTCCAAGGCCTCTGCCCAACGGTGTGAGAGGTACACAAGAAGATCACCAGCCGACCGACCATGACGAAAGCCGTATTGGCGATCACTGATAAGCTGGCGATCCTTAAGGTACTGCAGAAGCTGGCGGTTTATAACCTTCTCCATTATCTTGGAGAGCAAGGATGTTATCGCAATTGGCCTGTAATTCGATGGGTCAGACCGGTCTCCCTTTTTAGGGATCGGGTGGACATGGGCTACCTTCCACGAAGACGGAACCCTATTAGTAGCGTAGGAAAGTCGGTATAGGCGCGTGAGGATGGGAGTCAATTCAGGGGCGCACGTCTTTAGTACCACTGCAGGGATGCCATCCGGTCCACTCGACTTATGGACGTCTAAAAGCCGCAGCTCCCGCCTAACCGCTTGCTGCGTGATGCGGATTTCGGGCAGTGAGCTTTCACACCGTGGGATGGTAGGTGGTGTGGCAGCTCCGGCATCCAAAGTCGAGTTACAGGCAAAGAATTGACCTAGAAGATCGGCCTTCTCCTTTGCGCTGTGGGCCAGTCTACCATCGTGTTTCTGCAGTGGTGGGAGATTGGGCTGGCAGAAGTTGCCTTGTGCAGCCTTGGCGAGCGACCAGAATGCACGACTCCCAGCGGGATAGCTTTGCAATCGCTCGCCAATTCTGGCAACATGTTCCGCCTTGGCTCTGGCAATAGCCTTCTTACTAGATCTAGAAGCGGCGTTAAATTTCCGCTTCACCTCTTTGGCGTTCGGGTCCTGGCATTTTTTGGCCCTATTCCAGGCCCGATATGCGGACTGTTTCTGGCATGCAGCCGTCCTGCAGGTTTTGTTAAACCAGGGTCGGCTGCGGCCACCGACGGGTATTTTGGTGTTGGGGATGAATAATTCCATCCCCGTAATAACCGTTTCGGTAACGCAGTCCGCACAGATGCCAGGATCCCCAGAGGCGAAGCAAAGCCGCTTCCATGGGTAGGATGCGTAAAACTCGCGCAGTCCATCCCAATCTGCTGACTTATATTGCCAGACTCTGCGAGTCCCAGTCGCCTTAGAACGACTAGGCCTTACAACAGGGGCACTGCTACGAACCAAGCAGTGGTCAGAAGACCCAAGAGGGGCTTCAACCACTACCTGATATCCGTGCTGGTGTGTAGTCAGCAGAAGATCCAGTAAAGAAGACTCATGGCTCTCAATATCTGGGATACGGGTGGGCTGTGTCACCAATTGTGAGAGACCATAGGCAGAGACCATATTGAAGAGATGTCGACCCTGGAGGTCAGTGGTTCGGGACTCCAGCCACTCTTTATGATGAGCGTTGAAGTTTCCAAGAACCACCACCTCCGCTGATGGACACTGCTCCAATATTTCGTCAATCCCCCATTGGACTTTCTCAAATAGTTGAATTGACCCCGGATCACTGCCATGGGACCTGTAGAGGCATGCGTAGATGCGGGTAAGCCCTCCATAGTCTACGCGTAGCCACAGGATTGACAAGTCACCATGTTCGAGGGCCCGAAGGCGGCGACAGCAGATATCACCTCGGATGAATACGCACACCCCGGCTTTACGACGGAAGGTATGCTCCAACTCGTAGCCGGGGTAATTTAGGTACGAAATGTCATCCGGAGCACCTATCTGCGTCTCCGTTAAAAAGAGTAAGGCAGGCCGCGCCGTCTCGAGGTGATGGTGGACGGCGTCGAGATTGCTATGTAAACCCCTGATATTGCAAAAATCCACATCAAATGTGGATAAGGGGACCGCCATAGAAAATCGTCTCTTTTTAACTTTTTTGGCCATGATTTTTAATTTAAGAAGAGGAGGAAGGGAGTGTGAATGTGTATAACGGAGTTCGGTGATACCAAAAAAAAAGGCGGGGCTTAGTGCATGGTCGAGGAGTGAGTTTTGTGAGGAGCTAACACGAAGCACGGAAGGGCCCCCGATGCCCCCCCGTGCGTAGCCGCCAAGGTCCACTCCGGTTTCCCACACCGGCACGACGACTACCCAACGGGATTTTCGCCGGTTGGTGGGACAGCCTCCCAGGGAGGATGATCCTGGGTTCGGGTCCCCTGCTGACCGGCAGGTGGCCGGCTGTGACCATTCCCATCAAGTCTCCCTGTACACCATGCCAACCCCTCACGCTCAATACCCCGACCAAGACCTCACCACCGCAGGTTTCAGGCCTCACCAAAACCCGCCACACACAAACACACCCAGAAAGTTGGGCTCTCGGCTCTCTCGCTCACCGAACGAAGTGCAGCAGCAAATTGCTACTACTCAAACGTCGATCTTCTGCGAGAGTGTGGTACTGCCCCGGACGGACCGGCCCGCGACTGCAGACAAAAGACTATCTACAGTGTGGTCCTACCACCAGTAATACATACCTTTATGATGAAAGCCTTCAAGACTAGAGTTTAAAATATTCTATTTTATTTTATGAGATATTAATTTAATCACGATTTGTAGGCTTAGATAAATATACATATTTATAGATATAGTCATATAAGATAAAATACGGTTACGGTCCTCATTGAAGTTTTAAATTGTAATTGCATGAACTTGCCGATTTAGGTTGGTGACGAGCAAAGCAATATTAAGAAGAAAATCAATGTTGGAAAGAATACTAATGATACAAAAATCATAGTTTTCGATAATGGAGTTGACAACAAAGATAATCATAGTACGAATATTATAGACAGTAATCAAATTCCTGCAGCAATTACGGAAATGATTCAAGTAGATTTTAACCATAGCAGTAATATAGAGAATGCTGATGGAAAGATAGCATCAAATGACGTTGAAACTGATGATATTTTTGACGATGATCTCAAACTTCATGGTTACAACAAAATATCATCTGGTTGTAGTGATACAATACAATTAGAAGATCCAAATAAAAAGGAATTACTTGTAAGACACTCTTAAGATTGATGCATGTAGGACAATAATGGTGAAAGTAGACAGGTCTTCCTTAGTAATACGGATAAAAAGTAGCTAATATAGATTAGGCTGCTGTATTATAAAATAACTATTTGAGGGGGATAGGTTAAACTAATATTATAGATGATATGAAATTGTAAGTAGTGGAAGTAGTAAATAAACTAACGTTGCATATTATGAAATAATATTTTTCGATTAACATTACAAAATCAGCTTGCATTTCTATATATATTTGTATTAATAATAATTAATTGTATGCCTGTAGACTAAAATTGGTGATTGGTTGATGAATAATATACTTTAGCTAGAAATTATTTTTAAATAAGTTACTTACGCAGGTAAGTTAAGGAAGTTAACATAATTACCGTAATACTTCATGGTGACGGATAGCTAACTTTCATAGAAAATATTCCAGATATTGGTTAATTATAAGATGTATATAGTTATTAACTACGTAAATTAACCTTAAATTTAATCAAACAACAACATACTTAGGAACACATAAAGTTATTGTTAAATTTGTTTAAAGCTAATTAATACAAACATATGAATAATTTACAATTTATTGATTACAGATATTAAGAAAATGATTTTGATATTTTGATGAACTAATAATATATTATGAATGTTAATAAATACATCATTTTCAAAACTATAATTATGTTCATATACTTATACTCTTTGTTTCAGTTATGCTTTTTTATATAAACCTCTTCATGTTCAAATATTTAAAGATATATCTGCGGAATTCATCCAATCTCAAATTATCACGATAAAAAAATTATCATGGTATTTAAAAATGCAGTAATCGAAATTTATTGTAAATTTAAACTTACATGCTGCAGCTTATTTATATGGTGTTCTTAAGTATAAGGATGGTGAAAAACAAAACAAAAGAAAAACGTTAAATAATTATATATTCTGTATTATTAAATTACGTAATATTCAATTTCAGCATTGGCAAATACCTCTGAGCCGGCGCTTCAGGGCATTGAAGTTATGGTTTGTTCTACGAAATTATGGTGTGGTTGGATTACAGAAGCATATTCGTGAGGTAGGTAGTTAAATGATTTTAAATCTTTCTCAATTCTGCTATTTTAGTTTTAATTTAAGATTTGATGCAATATGCCTTTGCCTGATGCCTTTTATTTGAATTTGAAATCATAATTATCTACTTTTGTTTTAGAGTGTACGATTGGCTCAGAAGTTTGAAGCTCTAGTGTTAGCTGATCACAGATTTGAAATACCTCAACCAAGCAATTTAGGTTTGTAATTAATTAATTTTACTGTATCATATTCATTTTGAGTGTCTTTATTCTCAAGAATTTATGTAGAACCTAAGAGTTTCTAGATGATATTAATGTTTATAAAATATTTTGTTCCCAGGTTTGGTAGCTTTCCGCCTCAAAGGTGATAATGCACTGACTGAGTGTTTGCTAAAGCGACTAAATGCACGAGGTTATATTCACGCTGTACCTGCTTGCTTTAAGGGTACTTATGTAATTCGTTTCACTGTAACATCCCAGAGAACTACGAACCAAGACATTGTCGGTAAGCACTTCGATTAATTTATAGAGATTTTTGAGAATTACATTATAATTTATGATCATATTATTGTCAACTCAGCAAAAGGCAGATTAAGAATTCCTATAGCCCTTGAACAAATATGAATAATAAGATAAGTTAATGTATGACAATAGAATAACAAAAATTATGTTACAGTGAATTATAGTTTATTTTAAGTCTGCATTTTTAAATATCATCATCATCATGATTTAATATATTAGTTTCTATTAATAATGATTATATTACTTCAGATGATTGGAATGAGATCAAGATGGTGGCCAAAGATATACTTCTCGACGTATTTGGTACTCAAGATGGAAATGTTATCGTCCCAAAAAAGCCCAGGATCTCTTTAAGAGGTACCCTCAATGGCATTATTCGCCCAGTTTCGTTTTATTATTAAGTTTTTTTTTTTATAAATGTTTTAAGTAATATAGAAAATATATAATAGACATTTTTTTATTTATAATTTATTTATATAATTATTTATATATAAAACTTTGTATATTCTATTAGCAATTATGCTTGTAGTTATTTTAAGAAAAATCTATCCTCATTGAATTTACTTATTTCTCTTACTGTTACAGTATATAATGTAATTTTTTTTTATACCTTTGTGAAAAAAAAATAGTCATAAATCGAGCTCAGAGGAAATTAATTAGATCTTCATATTTAATAGAATTTCATTGAACAATACTCATTCAGACAATTCTACGAAATATTAAAATATTTAGTGATAGTTAAATATATACTGGATAATTCAAAAACTATTTTTTTTATTTAAGTCTGTTATAGAGAATTTGCTGGTAATGGATGAGCTATATTTTCCAAAACAATAATAAGTATTGAATATTATAAAAACAAAGTAAGTGATTACCTTAACCTTACTTCGACAAAATTCGACATATTACCATAGGAAGTAGTCGTTCTTTAGAACACTAGTAATAGATGACCCTGTAAATTGTTTAACTTAAATCGTTTCTAGAAAGAAAAGTTTATTTAGAATCGATCAATATTTGAACTTCGAATATGTTTTCTTAAAAAAAACTGGGCAAGAAAAATATTGAGTACAAGAAAATAAATTTAAAGGTAGTAAAGTTATTAAAACTAATACTCAACTTGAGAAAAACACTATTTCCCTAAAATAGTTTAACATTACTTATCTAAAAGGAATAAAATATATTTTATTTACTTCAATAAAATATTCGACATTTTACTTATTATCATTAAAAAAAATTATGAGTGCAAAGTTAATATCAATGATTATAATTTAAACAATTGCTTAAAGTGGTTGCTCAGAGCCTTTTTTGTACTAGTATTAAATTTTGAAATTGATAAATACCATAGGAAGTTAAATATCTGAACTTTGCATAAAATGAGTTACCACAAGGAATGATTGCTGGTCCTACATTAATTTCATTTGGGATAAATAAAAAAATTATATAGATTAGATTTAGTAATTACATAAAGTGAATTATGCAGAATTTAAACTTATTATGCTTATGGTAAATTATGGTTTTGAGGTAGTATATCTTTTTCTACGGATGGATTTAAGAACAGTACGGTAAAAGAGCAATTTACCCTCTTGTCAAAGTTTTAGTTCGAATTTAGGTAAGCAAGTATTGGATCTATCTACGGTTTCAAAGTAAAAACACAAATATTGTAAAGATCTTGGTAAATACTATATACATTGTGGTATTAGTCTTTGCGTGTATATCTTACATATTATTGGCTGAGAAGAAAGGGACAATAACAGTGGAATAGCATTTAAGAATGAAGTAGTATATGGTGCAGCAACAGAAATCCGACCACATTAGCAAACTGTGACAAAGTTTAAGTAAGTTCATAAACAATGATGAATGTTCATTCACAAAAATCAATATTTGTGTAATCACTATGCTTTTGTTTTCGTCTGGATTCGTTAGCGTTTATGGCACCTCTATTCATATGCTTAAAAATTTGTCTTAAAAACTTGCTACATTATTGCAGTTCTGCTCCTGAAGCTTAACATAAACCACTTTCACAATGCACTAAAGGACTGGCTCCACAATTTCTTAAGTTCACGTATTATGCAGCACATAATGACGCAAAGAAATTTGAATGTTTATAAACACGCAACGTCTTACAACTTTTATCTCAAATGCTTCATATATATTCTTGCTAAAATAAGTGTCTGTACCCCGTGTGCAATATTTGTATTATATCCGTTTACTGTTGTTTTATATTTGTATTTAATAGGGTAATGGGGAGTTTCTTTCTCAAATTTTATAAGCTAATAAAGTAATTGAATTCAAAATATTGCCGTATGTTGACGTAGAATAATATTCATTGCGTATGATGCCGTAAAAGAAAAAGTGTGCATGAGGAAGAAAACTCAAAATAAAACCTGAGTAAATAAATCTACTCCTCTACCAGGAGAGGCTCAAGTTCAGAACTGGGACGTATATAAGCTAAAATGATGATAAATGAAGTAGTTCAATTAGATATTTTTACAAAAGGTTTTTAACTAATATTTTGAGTAAATTAATTTATTTGCTATTTATCTCTATATCTGTAACTAGTACCGAAGAATGAATTTAAATGTTTTAAAGACCTATTCATTTGATCTTTAGAGAATTTGTGTGTCTTTTACATATATGTATATGTTAAATGTCGTGGTGGTTTAAAAAATAAGCAGGATTGTCATAAAGATGATGATTGTCATAAAGGACCACGTTCTGTGACATCTCGCTATTTTTCAATCTTTAGGGTAACATGGGGTATAAAATCCTTATTTTCTTTTTATCATTAACGTTTCTATTGTTTTAATACTCGTCTAAGGTTCGGTGTTACTCTCTATTCAGTTGCACAATATCGCTGAACTCAGATTGGTTGTAGAAATATGTTAACGCTATGGAAATGAAAATAAATGTTACCACTTTTGGTTATCTCCAGGGTGTCATATAAGACTTACTAATAGATACAAACAAAAAGTATTACTGCAAAGGTAGGATAACACGAAATAAAACTGACAGCTAGTACAGTAAGTTAATAGAAATAGAATGAATATCTAACTTATAATTACAGAAACCCGTGAACTGAACGCTACCTTCGGCACAAGCCTACTTCTCGCTAACAGCCCGATGAGCCCTAAGATTGTCAATGGCACTCACGCGGCTATATGCGACTATGAACAGGTATTAACCTCCTGCGCTCAAACTTTTGCGCAACTCAAGATGGAGCCTAAAGATAGTCCGGGTAAGTTTAAAAACATATTAAACAAACCAATACATTTAAGATTTCATATTTAGTAAATTCATTAAATTCATAGAAAATTAGTTGCTTGGATGGATTGGAAATAAGTGACGTATAAGATAACTAAGAGACATTAGCAAAAAACATCATTGAAAGAGAATGTAAACACGAAAAGTAATTTGGTATCAACCCATCTGAACAATGTAATATAGGGGATTATTTCCTTCCATTGTGAAACTCTTCAATAATAGGAGGTATATAAACTAAGAAGAACCAGTCACTAAATGATTAAGAAAAACCTACAGGGCTAATATTATGTAAATTGAAATAAAATCAGACAATATCGACAATATTGGAGACGGAGTAAGTATATGTCGCCCACTCTTCGTCATCCAGCTTAGGAATCGCGAAACTCTTGGGAAATTTGTAGCTCTAATTGCGATTGCCAATTTGCCTTGAGTGTGATCATATTATTTCACTTTTTACAAAAAAAATTACAAAAAATTTTTACAAAAAATTACAAAAAAAATATTCGCCTAGTTGCGCTATTATTAAGATTTCAATGATTAAAACGGTCATTAAACAATTATTAGTTATTTAGTCATTGCTAACGTTTCCTTCATATACTTTCAAGTTTTCTTAAAATACCTATCATTATCCACCATATACCATTAAACACACATACCATTAAACTAATATTAGTCAAAGTAAGAGTTTTTCTTAGAGGGAAGTAATTAAATAACTAAAATCACGCCCTCTATTCATAATAAAGATGTGGTTGTGGGCTCTTATTTTATCATTAATTGTACTTCATTTTGATGGCTGGTCAGACCTCGTCCAAACCGTCCAAGTCGACGGAAGGGATGGCATGCAGCCCATTAACTTGTTGCTTCATTCCCGTTATTTGGGATCCCCATCGATATCGAGTACTTTTCTTCGGCATTCATTGATTTTTATAGCCTACTCGGTTTTTCTTTTAACGCTTTACAATACCTTTGGTGTAGAATAATCAACATTCATATCGTAACACTCATCATTTTCACCAATTTACTAACAGAAATGCGTCGACGCATCAGAGGTATCAAGATGTGCGGTAAAAAGTTTTCTTTGGATTCATGCATGGACATGGTTCAGGGTCTCATGGTAGAACAGTCGCTGCCGCTTTGTTGTGAAGATGAAAGAGAGGATATCTCTAATGGTGGGTGATACAATATTTAATTGTTTACTTCATCATATTCATTACACTAATATGGATATAAATTCTGACATAGCATTTCTAGTTTGATGTTTTTCAGCTCTATATTAGTTCTTTCCACAATCTAACACACAGTGTAGTGATTAATTTTTATTGCTATTTTATACGATTGTTAAAAAGTTTTGTTTTTATTTATTGTAATTTCAATATTATGTTTATAGGCACAAAGAGTGAAATGATCGAAGCAAGTTTGTAATTAAGGTAATTTATTAAAACTATTAAAGGTGGTGGGCATAATCATAATTATAAGAACTAAGAACAACTCAGTCAGAACTGAGAAATTGTAAATGAAGAGAATTAATTACCCAACTCTTTTATAGAAATTAATTCAGTCTAGAAGCTTGATAGCATCCTTATCTTTAAACCGAGAAAAGCTATATAATGATTTCTAAATTTAATAACTATCTCAGACTATAACAATTTTTTATTTATTTTACAAACTCTTAAATTTCAGGATCTAGTCCAGGAGACAGATCTTCACTCACTTCATCACCAGTAACATCTACAAGTACAATAAAACAAGAGCCAAATTCCGATGCAAACCAACTTCAGGTACCACTTGTTCCATCTAGACAGTTCAGGTCTAAATCAGTTGATGTATCACTTTCTGGACTCTCTTTAGATGATGCTAAAATTACCATTGACGTCAAAAATAATGAAATTGTCATCACACCAACCAGCTCCAAGGATATTGTTGAAGAAATTGAAGCTTCTAAATCAAGTTATTGTGATATTGAAGAGAAATTGAATATTGGAGGCAAGATTACTCAGGCCTTTGAAAATTTTCAAGATGGCTTACAAATGTTGAGTGATTATAAAAATACGGTGGATTCAAAGAAAGCTGATGAGTCTAATACTAAATTAACGATTAGGGGCCCTGGTAGTTATATTAAGAAATTAATTCAACAGTTCAGTGAAGGTCCTTTTGAAGCAGAGGATCCGAAACCGGAGAGTGAGAGAGCTATGACTACGCAATCCATAAAGGATAAAGCAGATGCAATTTGTAAAAAATGTCTGCATTATAGAGGCAATATTACAAAGTAAAATGCGATTTGTAGATAATATAAATGCTTACTTATAGTTAGATATTTATGGTTTAGTACAAATTTATTTGCTACTAATGGTTTTTAACGGTGTACCTTCAAATGAGATTATAATCGTAAATAATGCATGTAGGGTTTAAATAAAATTAGGTTAATTTTAATTTCCGCTGTAGAAAAAAAAAATTTGGGTACGAGATTTTTGGGTTTTTATAGGTTTTAGTTAGTAAACCTTTGGACTGTAAAATTTAATGGGTTATTTTATGTACTTAAGGGTAGAAAAGAATAAGATTTTATTAAGTTAATGCACAATATCGTTTATTAGTAATTATTTTATATTTGTTATTTTATTATAATTATATACAGTATTATAATCATCATCATCATCATTCAGTTTATCATCGTTCACTGCTGGACGTAGGCCTCCCTCATATTTCGTCACAAAATCCAGTCCTGTGCCGCCTGCATCCAAGAAGTACCTATTATTAACTGCTCTGACATTAAAATAAAAATAAAACAAGTAAATTTTAAAAACCTTAATTTATTGATAATGAAATTGTTGTTTTATATTATATACTAGCAACCCGCCCTCGCTTCGCTTCGGTTATAGGTCACAGTCGTTTTACCCGCGTAGTTCCCGTTCCCGTGGGAATACCGGATAAAATATAGCCTAGTTTACGCCCTGATATTATAGCTTTCCATTGGTGAAAGAATTTTTGAAATCGGTCCAGCTGTTTTGAAGATTACTCGGAACAAACAGACAGACAGACAGACAAAAATTTTTTAATTGCTATTTTAGGCATAGGTGTTGTGCAAATAACCGTGTGAGCATGGCTATTATTTTGACATTACAAACAGACACTCCAATTTTATTTATTGGTATAGATACGAAAGAAAATACAAACGCCTGTGTATCGAAATAAAAAAAAACATCAGATAGAATCGCTTGAGCACTCTTGCTGATTTATGCTGATGCTAAATTGTTAAATTTCATTCAGCGTGGTATAGTAGGTCAATTTAGATCTTAATGTGGTAGAGGTTCGAGCCCAGCAGTGGGATATGTATAAGTTGAGATTGATGATATAATAATATTTATCATTATATGATTAAAAAATTAGAACAGTGCGAATTCATATTGCAAGGCACTAATTATTTTGCTCTTGATGCCGCCCTAGCAGAGGCTGCGGGTGACCGCACCGGGGATTTACTCCGGGCACCCGCGGCGTGGTTAGTCTTGCGACGGCGATCGGCGTCCCTGTAGGGGACGTCGAAGGGAGAGGTTACTCCCTCGGGGTATTCCGTTACGCCGACCACTGACGTCAAGTCACTCTGCTCCGGTGGTCGGTCCAACGACGAAGGCGACGTGTCGCAGGTAGATTACGGGTGTGCGTGCTTACGCCCCTCTGTCGCCCCAGACGGAGTGGTGCAAGGAGTGTGCCGAGCGTAAACTACCACCAAAAAAAAAGGTAATAATTATTTGGAATTTATTATTAATTTAAAATAACATGTTTAATCTATAGTTTTAAAATTTAACATATTATAAATTAAGGTATTGAATAATAAATTGTATTTTTTTGTTAAATAGATATTCAACTGCACAATACTTCCATTTCTTTTTATTTTTTTGTCATTATTTATACTATACTATGCCTAATATTATATTATTAGTAATATTATACTATTACTACTATACTATTAGGGGTTTTGGCAGGAAAAAGAAAGTGTCATGCGATGCTCTTGTATTACAATCAATATCATAATGTCTCAATGTATTATGTTAAGAAAAAATCATGGGATTTAACGTTATTACGTTAATGATTCGCTAAAAGCACTGGGTTGTAATGAATATAATATAACAGTGATTCACCAAAATTCGCAGACAATACCATTAACAGTGTAGCCATGGCAAAGGCGACTATTTGACTTAGTGACGAACGATGTATGTGAATGAAGTGTTAGTACTAAGTAAAGGTTTGGCTTAAAGGTCTTACTTAGCCATAAATTCAAAAAAGTTTCAAAAGAGTACAGTGAATATGCTTAGTAAACTTTGAGCTACACACAGCGGCGTGCTTTTTATTAGTTTATTTTTAATATACATACATACCTGGTAAGAAAACTTGTTAAAATTAATGAAAATGTCATTCGGTGTGCAAAATATATAAAAAAGATAAGAGAGTATTATGAGAAATTAAGATTCGTTTATAAAAATGTAATTTCCCATTATAAAAATTAAAAGCATAAATTCCTTGGTTAAACTTTCTGACAATGATGGCAACCCAGGAAGAAAGAGATCACGCTCCATAGCACTCTGAGTAACGTTGAGCTTAGTTATAAGGTATATCAATATCTTTGGCATATGTGTATTCATACAGATACCTATCGGTAAAATTTTGATTATGGCATAAAATACGAAGAAAGGTTTCGAAAATCCGCATATATTTATAACATGAAAATTGAATATAATTTCTGATGTTTACGCGGGTATTGCACATTATTATTATATTGCTTTTATCGCCGTACATCCAACTATGAGACATCGTAGACCGCCCGTGACCGTGAACGCTGTAAAGCGTTCAATCAATCCAATGTCAAATACAAACGCGATAAAATCCGTAAAATAAGTTTTATTTACAGAACTTATTTTACGGATTAAGTTTTATTGTTTAAGTTTTATTACATTTCTGCTTTAGTATTTTTTTTTATAAAACTATTATGGTAGAAATAGAATTATTCATTGTGCTATATTATTATATTATATAAATAATAAAATACTGCTGTGCTATATCAATAAAAATATTATTGACATTAAATATAATATTTATAAAAAATATTACATACATTTGTAATGTTAATGTAATTTAGAAATTTAATGTTTATATTTTTATGTATGCGATTTAATGTAATTATTAAAATATGTAAATGAATATTTATGTGAAATATTATAAAGTTTTATCAAATATATTGCAAATATGTTATGGGTAGAATGTAGAAAAGTAGAAAAATCGTTATATAAACACATATATTAGGGCTTAAAATGTTATCTGCGGTAAATATATAATGACGCTGGGATTTTTTTGGGTTTTATTTCTACTATGGCTTCGTTCCTGTTAATGGTCAAGACCTATCGGTGGAGAACATCACTTTTATTCTAGATTAGCTTATGCCTGCGACTTTGTCGGCGTGGAACAGTTACTTTGGGCTAATGATAACTTTGTTTACGTAGAAGGTGAAAATATTTTTAAATAATACAATTCTGTCACACATGATTTTTGTGAAACCTAACCGTTTATGTAGTGCTCGCAGCGGAAACTCTAAAAAGGGACAAACCCGATTCTGAAACATATTTCATTGTTGCACCGCTCGTCTTAGCGTGATGATTTATAGCCTTCCTCGATAAATGGGCTATCTAACACTGAAAGAATTTTTCAAGTAGTTCATGAGATTAAGGCGTTCAAACAAACTCTTCCGCTTTATATATTAGTGAAGATGAAAGATTATTATCATCACAGCTCATATAAGTGCCACTGTTCGGCTCAAGTCTCCTTCACAATAGGAGGGAAATTAACTTACTATACTACGCTGGTCAGACCTGTTGGTATGGAGTTTTATTTAGAGTTTTCTTTAAAAAAAAAACAATTAAGAGATGCATTAGGTCCCCCTAATGCATCTCTTAATTGTTTTTTTTTTCTTTATATCCTTGAATTCATCTTTACGCAGGAAGCAAATATGTATATATATATATATATATTTTTTTTTTTATATTGCAAACGGTGGCAAACGAGCAAACAGTACACCTGATGGTAAGTGTTGCTGCCGCTCATGGATCTTTACAAGGTCGCTGCCTACCGCGAAGAAAGTGAAGGGAGTATGAATGCGTGCATTGAGGCTTGGTGATACCAAGGGCACCACCAAAACCCTCCACACGCAAACACCCTCAGAAAGTTAGGCTTCCGGCTCTTTCGCTCACCGAACGAAGCGCAGTAACAAATCGCTACTACTCAGACGTCGATTTTCTGCTCAGTGTGGTACTACCCCGGACGGACCAGCCCGCGGCTGTAGACAGATAACTATCGACAGTGTGGTCCTACCACTCTGTAAATATTTGTCTTATTCATACTTAAAGTAATTTACACGTTAGCGCCTCCCGCAAGGAGTGAAAAAACACGATTATAGTCAACGCACAATACAATAATCCTGTAAGAGATCTGATAGATCTTGTAAAGCAACGAACGTGTTAAGAGATTAATCGTCATCATCATCTTAGTTTGTATACGTCCCACTGTTGGGCTTGATCTTCCTCCAAAATAGGAGGGAAACTGACTGTTCCTGACGTCACAGTGAGCCGCGACCCTCCTCCGCTGAGACCGGTTTCGCGGCCGCCGAGCGCAGCTCCACCTACATACGAGCTTGCACACGCTCACTCATCGGTACCACGCGCGCACGCACGCGACGATCTGTTTATCAGTTACCTATGTATACAATATAGTCTTATATCTAAGTCTAGCATTTTATTATCAGCTGAGACCCCCAGCATACAACTGGAGCTTAGCATTCAAACATTGGTCCTTCGAGCCGGATCTTAGCATTCAAACACTGACCTTCTAAAGTACACTGGTTACGCGGATTGGTATAGGGTTTTAATAACAAATTTTCTTTCACTTAGATGTCATATGCATATCAATTATTTATCTTTTACGACGCCCATGGACAAGATAGGGGGGTGGTGAATTGTATTCTTACTTGGTCACTACACGGAAAAGATGAAAGATATTCTATTGTTTTTTCTACATCTTTGACAGCATCATTCAGTCTTTCACTGCCTAGTACTGTGTGCCTACTCTTGAATCTCGATTCCAATCCTAAATCCAATCGCAGCTCGAATTTGAGCATATTTCGTACTCTTGAAAGCGACACTAGCGCACGATTGGAATCACATTTGGTGGAACTTTTTTAAATTAAATGAATTCGACTCTCGTCGATCAAGTCAAATATTTGCTACTCCCGACGTGATTTTGACGTAGTTTAAAATCGTTAATGTTGTACAATTTCAAGAAAGCGTCTTTGTGATGATCGAGTTCGACAACGTTATTAATTTAAAGTAAGAAAATACGGCATATTTTCTGAAAATAACAACGGTAAACGCGTACAATTCATTCTCGATTTTGTTCAAGTGTACCAAATATAAGTTTGGCGAGATTAGAATTGAATCGGATTCGAAATTAGAATTGATTTCAAGAGTAGACCAACTGGACGTACATGGACAAGTGATAGAACCGATTATGCCACACTAAGGTTGGGTTCACACGGCATTGTCCTGCACGTTTTCTTTGTATTCGTTATTTTAACGTACAATCACCCGGATGTTCATACTGTAGATTTTCATTCGTGTAAAAACTAATTGCAGTCTTCATACAGTTGTATAAAAAAAGTATTAACATCGTGCCGTATTAACGAAACAGAGCTATACTATGCACCACTGCAAGCCGAATACGTTAAAGTTCATTTGATTTGCATGATAAGTCCACTGAGTATTCGTTTAAACGTATAAGCGGTATACGATTTTTTGCAGTACAAACGACATGTAAAGTTCTGTGTACAATGTATGTGCCACTATTCATTTGTTAAGACGTATACTGCAAATAAACGTACAGGACAGTGCCGTGTAAAGCCAACCTAAGCAAGCGGGTTCATTTCAATCACATTGAGGTGTCATAGGTTTCTCAGGAAATGATTAATCAATCATCATTATCTTAACTCGTTTACGTCCCACTGTTGGGCATATTCCTCCTCCATAATAGGAGAGAAATTGAACTACTATAGCATACTGATCAGGCTATACATTTCACCACTTATCTTGGGTACGATAAAGAACGATTAAGGGATATAATAAGCATTTTTTTTTGTGGGTGGGCTGCGGTCGGCGCGCCTCCGCACCACTCCGTCCGGGGCGACAGAGGGGCTTAAGCACGCAACTCCCGCAACCCACCCGAAAACCACGTCGCTTTCGTCGTTGGGCCGACCACCGGAGCAGGGTTACTTGACATCAGTGTTTGGCCCGACGGAATACCGCCTATTGGGGTACCCTCCCATCGACCGACGTCCCCCCCCTCGGGGAGGACGTCGGTCTTTCCTCACACGGTCGACCTCTCGGCGGGTGACGGACTAATCCCCTGTCACGTCACCCGCGGCCTCGGCTAGGGCGGCATGAGGCGCAGGTAGTTGCGCCTACGCCGCCCCAGTTGCCGGCGGCGGATCTCCTCATCGAGGCTGCGCTCCTCGCGCAGGCGATCCGCCGCTTCCTTCCGCGAGATCACTGTCTCGCAGAAGGCTGCAACCGCGTCCCAATTCCCGACGCTGTCGACCATCGCCCTAGCGATAGCTGGCAGCGTCAGGTCTGCACCGATGATTGCGACGAGTTCACAGCGCTGCACTGCCCAAGCCGCGCAGGCCTCGAGCGTATGGCGCGCCGTGTCCTCGTCACAATCGCAGTGGTGGCAGGACGGTGTACTCTCCCTCCTTACGACCTTGTGCAGGTATTTGGCGAAGCACCCAGGCCCCGTCAAAACCTGCACTAGTCGGAAGGAGAGCACCCCGTGCCGCCTCTCCAACCACTGCATCAGCACCGGCCGGAAGGCCTCCACGGTTCGCACCCCGAACCGAGGCCTCTCCAGCTGGACTGCCCAACGGGCAATGACGTTTCGGCGGGCGTCGACGCGCCAGGCGATGAGCTCCCTTAACGAGATCACACCGCCCCCCGCTCGCACCCTCGTCGATACAATCCGGCGAGGATATAATATGCATATAACATCTATGTAAGTAAAGGATCGTGGGGTGACGGAGTGAGAATACAATTCGCCACCCCCTTTACTTGTCCGTGGATGCCGAAAAAAAAAAAAAACGAGGAAGGGAATATGCGGATAACATCTATGCAAGAGAAAGAAAACTAAATAAAATAAAACCCTATACCAACACGTCTCCCCAGCCGAGGCCGCGGGTGACTGGACTGGGGAATTTAGTCCGTCACCCGCAGAGAGGCTGACCGCGCGATGGCGTCCGACGTTCGGAGACAGGGACGTCGAGAAGCGAGGAGGTACCCGAAAGGGTATTCCGTCGGGCCGACCACTGACGACAAGTCACCCTGCTCCGGTGGTCGGCCCAATAACGAGGCGACGTGGGTACGGGTGGGTTATTGGCCCGCGCGCCGTCCTTTCGTCGCCTCGGAAGAAATGGACCGCGTGTGCGATTACCATAGCCCACCCATAAAAACAAAATACCAACACGTCTGACCAGCGTGGTTACAGTAGGTCAATTTCCTTTCCATTGTGGAGGAAGCTCGAGCCCAACTGTGGAACTGTATATGAGCTGAGATGATGATGACGTGTAATAAATTGTATATAATGATATCTGATGTTGACGCGAGCACTACACATTGTAAATAAAACTACTTTTACGGATTATATCGCGTTTGTATTTGATTTATGATTGCCCGACGTTTCGAACACTTTGCAGCATTCATGGTCACGGGCGGACTAAGGTGTCTCACGTCCAACAAGTCATCATTATTACAGACATTTACAATTATCTACCCAATACAGAAAATAGTTATAAATTTATTAAATTGTTACCCACATTTTAGTACAAATTTATTGCCAGTGTAAGAAGAAAATGATTCTATATGAAAAAATTATATTGTTTATGGTTAGTAATTATTAATTAGTAAATTTGTAGCAATTATTGTTACAATTTGTTGATTTAAAACTAATAAAACTAATATACTACCACCGGATCGGAACGCGGCCACACTGAGAAAGATCCGGCAAGAAAACTCAGGGGACATGATGCTAAATTAATACTGATTTTTAATTTTAGATGCGGCTTACTTTGTCTTAATAAAAGATTTTTGATTTATAAAATTATCTTTAACTATTATTATTGTGGGTCAACTAACCATAAACAATATAATTTTTTCATATAGAATCATTTTCTTCTTACACTGGCAATAAATTTGTACTAAAATGTGGGTAACAATTTAATAAATTTATAACTATTTTCTGTATCGGGTAGATAATTGTAAATGTCTGTAATAACGATTACTTGTTGGACGTGAGACACCTTAGTCCGCCCGTGACCATGAATACTGCAAAGTGTTCGAAACGTCGGGCAATCATAAATCAAATACAAACGCGATATAATCCGTAAAAGTAGTTTTATTTACAATAAATTGTATATATGTATTTCACTATATTGATGTAACGCTATTACTTAATATAATGACCAAACGGCAGAGTTTAAGTTTTTCTTTCTCTGGCAATCATCATTAGTCTGCCTTCATCTCAGGCTAAGCGGGGTCGGCACACATGTTCTTGCCATCCAAAAATTCCTGTCAGCTGTCATATCTATGCACAATGCTTTCATACGCATATCCTCATTCCCACAATCCATTCATTTCTTTTGTGTCTCAAACGATTTTTACGTCCATCCACAATCATATTGATAATCCTCCTTGTCACATAACTCTCATCTCTCCCTTCTTATGCCCATACCAAGACAATCTCGCTCTTCTAATCACTAGAGCCAATTTCAGGCTTTCAGATTTCCTTTCCCTTGGAACGATGTTATTAAAATTTTTGTCGTATCTATCACACTTTTTTATGATAGTCAATCTATCTGGGGCCACGGATAGGTGAAGTGCTTCCCCATAACCTACATTGTACCCCCAACGCCATTAGGCAAACTACTGGTGCAGATTCCTTGCCATCCATGCCCGACTCGGTGCATTATCCTTTCGGGTACCATCCCTTTCAACGCCCAATAACAAAACAGTATTGTTGGGGCATCGCACGTACACGGTCGGCTCCTCTGTGGATGGCGGACTAATACGCGGTCCATTCATCCGCAACCTTTGCTAGGGTGACATAAGACGCAAGTCTGGTGATCACCCTAAGCAGTATTTTAGACTTCCACGAAAAAGTCAGATGTAGTGACATATTACATTCTTGACACATCATCACACGGGGTCTTAGAATAATAACATATAGAAGGTAAGTTCACGCACAAAAACTGAAGCATTTCAATTGGACCCTAATGGAGCTTACGCCGGAACCGTTCCGTAATGTACAAGTCATTGTACTGTCCGTACGTACGCAACTCTTAAAAAATAAATAGGTAATTATGACGGATTGTGCATTCAAATGGTGTCATAACACATTTGTAAAACTTAAAAAGGTTTTTTACGTCACTTTTGAAAGTATTTCGACGATTTATGTTAATAAAAACAAAATTTGATTTCATAATTTGTATAGTGGTGTGCGTGTGTACGTGTGTAATCGTCTGCGCGCCATTAGTGTTTTTAGATTCAAATTTCCAACCTTCGAAGTATTGACACTATCCTTCTATACGTTATTATTCTAAGCACGGGGTATTCAGAATATTTTTTTTTCCTGATGTTTACGTGAGTATTACACATTATAAATAAAATTATTTTGCGGATATTATTGTGTTTGTATTTGATTTTTGATTGCCCGATGTTATGAATACTTTACAGCGTTCATAGTCACGGGCGGACTGACCATGAACGCTGTAAAGTGTTCAAAACGTCAGGCAATCAAATATAAACGCTCTAAACTCCGTAAAATAGTTTTATTTACAATCTAGAATATTGTTTCATAAATTATAAGTTCATAAACGAATACCAATCAAAGGAAAGGTTTTTTTTTATAAAAATGCAGAGTAAATAATTTAATATGTTTAATAAATGCATAACGGTCAATATTCACTATTTTATTTGAGCGTTTTTATTTCGCTTCTAAAGTTTCATTAAATTTATTTCTATCACGTGATATGTTAGAAATACATATATTCATTTTATATTTAACAACAAATTATATATTAATCAAAATGAATAATTTATTTATTTACAATATTTTAACCATTCAAATTTTATATGTAAATTTCATTTAATATATTCTTTCCAATTTTATGCTAAATTGGTACAATTTAATTATTTTTTGTTCAATTATTTAAATAATATATAATTAAAGTTATAACTTATTCTGTAAAATTTCTCTGATGTAATATTAATCATTCGCTAGTTACGAAGAAAATGTTAATCAAAGCTCCTTATAAATATTAAACTATTTAACATAAAACAATTAATATTTTCTATAACTCAGTCTTAATAACTAAATTTAGAATTATAGATAACAATAAATAAATGCATTTTTTATAATTTACATTCTTAAAATTATTTTAGGAAATACCTATACAAACGTATTCGCTGTTTTTAGCTTCCAGGTGCTATTATTTTTTATGTAGGTAATAACATTTAAAGTTTTTATATATATAAAATAAATAAGGGCAAATGTTTTAAAACACTGTTTAAATTATATTAGAATAATTTCTTCTAATAATAATAAATGCAAAATTAATTTTAAATATCAATTCCAACTACAAATAGAAAATAAAATATTGAATACACATTAAAACTGGAACCTTATTTTTACCATTTGGATAAATTTAAGAAAACTTCCTAGATATCGTGTATTAGAAAAAAACCTCAAACACACTTTGAAACACAAGAATAAAATTAAAAAGTAACTTGGTAACCTCATTTTTGAGCCCAATTTTAAATTATTATTAAATTATGTTGTATAATAATTTATGTTAATACTTTATACAAAAAAACTTACAGCTAGTTCTTCAAACTCCGACAATTAAAATTATTTATAAATTAATTGATTATAAATATAACCAATTAACTAATTATTACACCAAAGGTATAAATTTACAGTAATTACTTTCAATAGAGAGCTGTTGCATTTTAAAATAATTATTTTATTTAATTGCAGTTATTTTAATTTATTATTTTTATATAAATTATATTTGAAATTATTAGTGGTGGGAATATCGCTGGTTAATTTTTGCATACAATTTACTCTATTAAATAAAATCTCATGTGTTTATTTAATTTTTGAAAGTATTTTATATTCTTTTTTAACCAGAAATGCCATTATAATTTTAACTCCTACTTAACGTTATTTATCGTATTTATTTTTCATTAATTTAATTAATATTGTATAAAAATAATTATTTGAATTTATACTACACAGTCTAGAATAGATTATAAAATTTCTATTAGTATTTACGTTCTTTATATTTTTTTTTCTTATTCACTTTGTTCTTTCAATGTACATTAGTAATACTTCTCAACCAGGGCTTGTAAAATGTGGTCCTCATGTACACTCCTGGCAGGAATGGTGCTGCACATTTGATACCGTGGGAAACTGTTCCAACCAATTGCCATCTGCCATCATCTCGCTGAAGAACTAAAGGACCACCACTATCACCCTATAAATAAATAATTAATATTTAAAATATATATACGATTATTTGGACGGTGTAAATACGGTGGTTCCCGAGCGGTGGTGGAGTAAGAATACCAATTCGCGCTCACTTGCTCGTGGCTCGTATCATGCGATTAGCATATTATGTATGCTTATAACAACTATACAAGAGAAGGAAAACTCAAAATGAAATAAACGTGGCACAATATCATTATTATCCTGCTGCTTGCTGCTATTACTGGAGGTTTTTTTTTTTTTTTTATTGCAAGCAGTGGCAAACGAGCAAACAGTACACCTGATGGTAAGTGTTGCTGCCGCTCATGGACCTTTACAAGGCCGCTGCCTACCGCGAAGAAAGTGAAGGGAGTGTGAATGCGTGCATTGAGGCTCGGTGATACTAAAGGCATCATCAAAACCCTCCACACGCAAACACCCTCAGAAAGTTGGGCTTCCGGCTCTCTCGCTCAGCGAATGAAGCGCAGTAACAAATTGCTACTACTCGGACGTCGATTTTCTGCGAGAGCGTGGTACTGCCCCGGACGGACCGGCCCGCGGCTGTAGACAGATAACTGTCGACAGTGTGGTCCTACCACTCCACACTGAACGCAATTTACATTTCTTCATCATTTCAGCTCAAATGCGTCCCACTATTGGGCTCAAGCCTCCTTCACAATAAGAGGGCAATTGACTTCACTATACCATGCTGGTCAGACAGGTTGGTATAGCGTTTTATTTTGAGTCTTCCTTCTCTTGCATAGATGTTATTTGCGTGTTACCCCTTAGTCGTTTTTTACGCCATCCACGGGCAAGATAGGAAGCGGTGATTTGTATTTTTACTATATTTTTTTTTGGTTGTGGGTTGCGGTCGGCGCGCTCCTTGCACCACTCCGTCCGGGGCGACAGAGGGGCGTAAGCACGCACACCCGCAACCCACCCGAACACCACGTCGCCTTCGTCGTTGGGCCGACCACTGGAGCAGGGTTACTTGTCATCAGTGGTCGGCCCGACGGAATACCCCCTACTTGGGGTACCCTCTCGTCGACCGCCGTACAGGGCCATCGACCGGATGACCCCCGCGTACAGCCGTCGACATGCAACACGGTATATATTGCAAGTTTTGATAATATGAGCCGCCGTTTGATTCACATCAATCCTCCTTGAGACATCAGAAAAAGTTGGCCCAGATCTATGGCAAAGTATGACCTGTGATGATGATGATACATACCTCACAAGAATCTTTCTGGCCATTTGCATAACCAGCACAGATGAAGGAGTTGAGGATCTTCTTCGCGTGTCCAGCTGTTTGGAACATGTCTTGACAAGCACTATTCTCTATCACTGGTACCTGCAAATATTTTGTTATATCTATACTAATATTATAAATAGGAAAGATTTGTTTGTTTGTATTGAATAGGCTCCGAAACTACTGGACCGCTTTCAAAAAATTTTTCACCAATGGAAAATTATAGTATCAGGGCGTAACATAGGCTTATTTTATGCCGGTATTCCCACGGGAACGGGCAGTACGCGGATAAGGCGACTGTAACCGAAGCATAGCGAGGGCGGACTGCTAGTAGTTAATAAAAATATTTTCTATTCCGCCCGTGACCATCAACGTTGTAAAGTGTTCGAAGAGTCGAGCAATCCAAAATCAAATACAAAAGCGATAAAATTCATCCCCCGCCACCCCCTATCTTACCCGTGGGTATCATAAAAGGATTAATGGATATTCTTTTCTTGCATAGATGTTATATGCTAATCGTATGATTAGGGAAAACTCGAAATAAAAACGTTTACCAACATGTCTGACTAGCGTGGTATATATATAGGTCAATTTCACTCCTATTTAGAGGAGGCTTGAGCCCAGCAGTGGGAAGAATATCAAGAATACATAAGTCATTGAGCTATTTAAGCAGTCTTCCAGGCGTGGTAATTTTACCATTGTTGGAGAAGACTATGATATATTTATTTATTCATATATTTTAGTGATAATGAAAAAAACTCTTCAAACAATCTGTAAGTTTTTGGTTTAACTTATACCTGGACTTCTTGCAAGACCGCTGGTACTCCGCCACCGTATTTTAAACGACCCCAGCCGGTGACAGTCGCAACACGTCCGGTGAAATCAGATTCATCAGGTGGCATGCATATTGGCACTGAAATTAATATAATTTGTTTAAATATCATAGAAAACAGTAGCTGGATTTGAAAAATACTTTTTATTTTTACTAAGGAATATAATATGCAAATTAATATATGGCATTGTAAACGCACGAAGAGGAAAACATGAAACTAATAAAAGCCTATACCAACCTGTCTGACCAGCATGGTATAATATGGTCAATTTCCCTCGAGGCTCGAGCCCAACAGTGGGACGTATATGAGCTGAGACGAATGAATGATTGCCACGGGTGGGAGTTGAACTCACACCTTTAGGAAATACGTTCTAATCGCTCTACCAATTAGACCCACGTGAACTGGCGTATGTTAGTCAAATTGTCATTCGTATTTGTCGCCTTTATGGGCGATGTGCGCCATCTATGACCATTAGTCATAAAAAAAATGTCATAATCATAAACTTGCATATTTTAAAATGGATACACTAGAAAATAGAAGAAAATATTTGTATCTAATGTTTCTATACAAACTAGTTCGTAGCAAAATATCATGTCCACAATTGCTGGCAAAGCTGAATTTTAGAGTGCCGTATAGGTTCCCTCGGGTATGCATCACACCTCTCTATCCACCACTGAGAAGAACGGTTTTGGGCTCCACTTCTCCTATTCCTCGTATGAGTAAATTGTTAAACGAATGCAGTAATTCTGTAGACACATATTCAGATTCTCTAGGTTGCTTTCGCAAAATAATGCGAACATTTAACTTTTTGTGACATGATTCTAATTTCTTACGCAGAATATGAATACTTTAATTTTCCTTAATATACTATCTATAGGTTAATATTGTGCATGTGATGTTTGCTTATAATTGAGTGTAACTTTCTTTCTAAATGTATGTACTAGTTTTTAAGTCGTTGTATTACTGTTACATTTGTTAGCAAACCAAATAAATAAATAAATCTATCAAAAATAGTTGGCAAATTGTGGCGATTGTGGGCGATGTTTAATTTGTATGTGGTAGGAGCAAACTGTCAACGGCCTTTATCTACAGCCGTGAGCCGGCTCGGAGTAGTACCACATTCTGGTGCCTCGGGTGATGAATTATATTTACATAGTGGTAGAACCACGCTGATGAAAGCCGCGGGTCGGTTCAGAGTAGTACCACACTCTCGTAGAAAATCAACGTTTGAGTAATAGCAATTTCTTACTACACTTTGTTCGGTGATCGAGAGAGCCAGAAGCCCAACTCGCTGAGAGTTTTTGCATGTATTTAAGGACAAAGGTTTTATAATAAAAAGAGATTCTTACTATTCATCATCATCATCATAACTCATATACATCCCACTGTTGGACTCGAGCCTCCTCCACAATGAGATGATAATTGATCTGCTATACGCTAGTCAGACGGGTTGATAAGGTTTTATTTCCAATTTTCCTTTTCTTGCGTAGATAATCATCATCATCGCAGCCCACATACGTCCCACTGTTGGGCTCGGGCCTCCTTCACAATAGGAGGGAATTTGAGCTACTAGACCATGTTGGTCAAACATGTTAGTATGGGGTTTCATTTCAAGTTTTCCTTCTCTTTACACAGATTCACAGATGTTATGTGCGTATTGTATCCCTTAGTCGTCCTTTACGACACCTACGGCCAAGAATAGAGGTGGCGAATTGTATTCTTTCTCCGTCACCACAGGAAAAGAAAGAAAGAAGAAATAAAAAGAGATTCTTACCAATATGAGCATCAAACTTGATTGGTGTTTCTAATTCTAATAATGCTAGATCATTTTCAAACGTAGCTGGATCGTACTGACGATGGACAATCACTTTGCGAACATTCCTGGAGACTGGTTTCTTAGCCTCGCTGTCACCAGATATATCATTCTCTCCGAAGACCGCCACTAATGATGCTAGAAAACTAAAACAAATATTATATATGATCATCGTCATCAGAATCGTCATCGCCATCGTCATGATCATCATCATGATTTCTGGTGTTTCTTCAAATTCAAATCATTTGTTATGTACTAGCAGCGCCCTGCAGTTTCACCCGCAGTTCCACTTCCCGTGGGAGTATCGGGATAAATTACAGCCTATGTGTTATTCTGATATGTAAGCTATATTAATGTGAAGTTTCATCAAAATCCATTCAGTAGTTTTTGCATGAAAGAGCAACAAACATCTTCACATCCTCACATCTTCACACACTCACAAACTTTTGCGTTTATAATATTAGTAGGATAAACCCCGCGAGGGCACTTACATATTGTCATCTTTTTAAAAATTTTTCTTAAAATTACCGCCGGATTGGAACGCGACCGCACTGAGAAGATCCGGCAAGAAACTCAGCGGGATTGTCTATTTTTTATTTATTTTCTAATTTCACTTAAATAAAATTACATCTTACAATATGTGCTTATTAGCTGGAGCTAAGCACACTGGAGTGTGATGCCATTCGAAATATTATATAATACAATTCACAAATATAATGAGAACATTATGGCTGGACTAGATCCCGCAAGCGGCACCCGATCACGAGTTAACCACTAGAGCAGCCATCACTCTCCTCAACCACAATGAAGAGAAGAAAGTGACCTCCTCCCTTTGCGCAAGCATTACACATTTTACATAAACCTATTTTACGACATATCGAACAACGTTCATTTCAGACCTATTAGTGAGCTTTAGGATTGGTCGCAATAGTAGATGGCAAGAACGCCTGAACGCACGGCAATTTTCTCAAATTGCTACAAGGTATATCTTATATTGGCATACTAGCATACTTACCCAGGCTGACAATGAGCTGCAGTGGTAACAAATCTATTTGTGATAAGCACGCCACCACACTTGTTCTTGGTGAAAAGGCCGAGCCAAGTGGACTCCCTCACCAACACTTGCCAAGGCCATGAGCCGAATTTAGCATTCTTTCCACCGACAATACGACCGCTCTTCCATAGTGGGCGAACTCCACACACTGAAAATAGAGAAGTAACGCTTAATTTAATCACAAACTCTTTAATAATCAGTACGAGAGTCGAGACGTGGTGTGGACGTCCGTGTGGTGACGGAGTAAGAATACAATTCATCACTCCCTATTTCGCCCGTGGATGTCGTAAAAGATGACTATGGGATATAATATGTACAACAAATGAAACCCTATATCAACATGTCTGACCAGCATTGTATAGTAGGTCAAATTCCCTCCCATTGTGGAGGTGTGATTATGAAGAGAGTCGAGAAATTCACCTATCATACCAGGGTCATCAGACGTCTTGGCTTAGGTTTTCAGTCAAGCTTTTTTTTTTTTATTGCGTTTGCCACTAGCAAACGAGCAAACAGTACACCTGATGGTAAGTGTTGCTGCCGCTCATGGACCTTTACAAAGCCGCAGCCTACCGTGAAGAAAATGAAGGGAGTGTGAATGCGTGCATTTAGGCTCGGTCATAACAAAGGCACCACCAAAACCCTCCACAGGCAAACACCCTCAGAAAGTAGGGCTTCCGGCTCTCTCGCTCACCGAACGAAGCGCAATAACAGATTGCTACTACTCAGACGTCGATTTTCTGCGAGAACGTGGTACTACCCCGGACGGACCGGCCCGCGGCTGTAGACAGATAACTGTCGACAGTGTGGTCCTATCACTATATCAAGTATTCCTCCTCTTGCGAAATCTTCCCTTCCTTCTACATCGATAGCACTCTTATGATTTATTCTGATAGAATCTGCATTATATACCTTAAAATTCTTTTACGACATCCATTAGCGAGAAGGTGGTTTGTTCTGTTACATTTTTACTCCGTCATCATTCGTCGTCATTTCAGCTTATCTACTTCCCACTGTTGGACTCGAGTCTCCTCCACAATAGGAGGGAAATTGACCTTACTATACCATGCTGGTCAAACATGCTGCTATGGGGTTTCATTTCGAGTTTTTCTTCTCCATCACGGATATCATATGCGATTATATCCCTTAGTCATCTTTTATGACATCCACGGACAAGACAGGCGGTGGTGAATTGTATTCTTATTTCATCAACACGCGGAAAACATAAGCATTTCATTCATAATTTTAGCTTATCGCCGTCCGCTGCTGCACGTAGGCCTCCCTCATGTTACGCCACAAATTACGGTCTTGTGACGCCTGCATCCAACGACGCCCAGCAACTTTCACCAGGTCATCGGTCCACCCTTCGTCCGACACTGCGTCGTCCGATACGTAGTCGCTACATAAACATACCTTCTCTTAATTACTTTGCCATTTTTTTTTGAAAATGATGTTTCAAAATATTGCCTTGGTGGGCACACCATGTAATTGAAGAATACGAGATTACTCTAAACACAGGTGCAGGTTAATTATTTGGTAGATGCATAAAATATTCCCCAATTTGAGTATGCTATTTAGATCTGTGGGCCTACTCTTGAATCTCGATTCTAATCCTAAATCCAATTGCAGTTCGAATTTGAGCAATTTGGTACTCTTGAAAGCGACACTAGCGCACGACTGGAATCAAATTCGGTGGTAATTTTTTGAACTAAATCGTTTCTCGTGGATTAAGTCAAATATTTGCTACTCCTCTACTACTCTAGTTTAAAATCGTTAATATTGCACAATTTCAAGAAAGTATCTTTGTAGTGCTCGAGTTCGGTAACGTTATTAATTGAAAGTAATAAAATATGGCACATTTGGTGAAAATAACAACGGCAAATGCGAAGAATTCATTCTCGATTTTGTTTAAGAGTACCAAATATAAGTTTGAAATGAAACGCATTCGAAATTAGAATTGATTTCCAGAGTAGGCCGCTGATTATCTGAATACTTACAATTTTTATCGTTGTAATCAATAGGCTGGTCTACGTAGTCCTCTGTGGTCACCTCATCATTGTACTCCGTCGTGGAGGTAGCTGCTTGGGTGGTTGTTGTGGTCTTCTTCGGTGGCTTCGTCCTTTTAGTAGTGGTTTCCTGAAACCATTATGATTAAAGACGCAGTACGAATTGTAAATTATCTGAGACTTTTGTTTTGGCAAAAATATTGAATGAAAAAATTACATGTTGATATTTTGCCGTGACGGAATAAAAATATAATTCAACACCCCCGCTCTTGTCCGTGGGTGTCGTAAAAGACTACTCGGGGAAATGATATGCCGAAAACAGCACAAAATCTTGCTCGTGGGTATCTTAAGAGATGCATATAACAACTATGCGAAAGAGAGAAAACTCGAAACAAAATCCTATAGCAAACCTATCTGAACAACGTGTTGTAGAAGGTCAATTTCCTTCCTATTGTGAAGGAAGCTTGAACTCGGAAGTGGAATGCATTTAAGCTAAAATGATGATGATGATTTTCCCATATTGTGACGGGTTAAGAATACAATATATTACTAAATTCTTACAATTCAATGTGGTCGAAAAACCTATCCAAGTGAATGACCAGTAACTCTCTCTATTTTGGGGGTGATCCATGGTCAGCTTACTCGCTGCCCGGCTCCGTCCGGGGCGACAGAGAGGCGTCGCGCGGCCCCATCACCCATTCGTGGCACGTCGCCTTCGTCGTTGGACCGACCACCGGTGCAGAATTCCTTGTCTTCAGTGGTCGACCAGACGGAATACCCCGATCGCGGGGAACCATCGCCTGACGACGTCCACCCTCGTGGACGTCGGTCACCATCGCGCCAGTAACTCTATCCTTGTTTTTTTTGGTTGGGCTACGGTCAGCGCAACCACCGCCCGGCGCCGTCTGTGGCAAGAGAGGGGCGGCGCGCAGCCTCGTAACGCACCTGTAACGTCGCTTTCGTCGTTGGGACGACCACCGGTGCAGAGTAACTTGTCTTCAGTGGTCGGAAATAATTATATCCTAAGATATTGTTAACAGAACTGCAATCATCAGCTTGCTAGTCAAGCATGAAAATTATGGTACATCATTCCTTTATATCCGTGTGGTGATGGAGTAAGAATACAATTCATCACTCTCTCTTGTCCGTGCGTATCGTATAATACGACTATGATATGCAAATAATATCTAAGCAAGAGAAGGAAAACTTCCCATAATTCCATCCCCATTTTTTTCGAGGTTTTCTTAACTCCGAGTATTAATATTTTTTTTTTATATTTTTACCCATATGTTAAGAATAAATACGTGGTGATGTAAAAGTTTCTTAACCGTATTTTTTTTTCGTGTGATGGCGGAGTAAGAATATTATTCACCATCCTCTTTATTACCCGCGGGTGTCGTAACAGACGACTAAGGGATGTGATAAGCGGTAAATAACATTGCAAGATAAGAAAAACTCAACATAAAATTCTATACCGACCCATCTGACCAGCTTGGAATAGTAGATAAGTTATCCTTCCGTTGTGGAGGAAATACGACCCCAGCAGTGGAACAGTATAAGCTGTGATGATAATGATGTAAAAAGCAGAAAGAAGCAGGAAGATAAGAAGTTAAATTACTAAACCGGTGTATGTCTACTTGAGAAAATACTGGGATAAATTTTATATTTCACTACATCATAATCATCAGCCTGTTAGCGTCTACTGCTGGACACCTGGTATACGAATAGTAGCTACACTCAGTAAAAAAGTTGCTGATCACGACTGGTATTACGAGTTTCCCAGGAAAGTGCTGTTGCCAACTATCCAACTGGTTTTTAGGCATTCCATACGAAAAGAAGTTTTGATGCATTTTAACTTGCCACCCCCCAGTAGTACATTAAATAGATAAAAAAACTATATTATACTGTTCTCACCGGCTTTATCGTTGTCGTTGTAGTTGTTGTAGGTGCTTGCGTGGTCGTGGTCCTTCGAGCCGCTGTAGTCAGTCGTACTGGTTTTCGCGTCGTCTTCACTGTCGGTTTTCGCGTTGTGGTCGTCAATCTGATAGGTTTTTTAGTTGTCGTCAAGAAAGGCCTTTTAGTAGTTGGCAAAGTCTTTTTCGGTTTTTGTGTCGTAGTAAGAATAGTTTTATTAGGTTTAGCTCCTATAACTACAATATCATGAAGTTCTTGAAAAGTGCCTTGGAGATTTCCAACAATTTTATTGACAAAAAGATTAATTTTATCGTTCATGTTCTCGTCAATTTCTAATGTAGGAGTTGTGAATTCTACGTCTGGTAGAATATCAAACTCGTCATCAGATAAAGTTAAACTAGAATTATATAAGGCTGGATTGGAACCTGTAGCATTCAGCATTGGATTTCTGACTGGAGGGAAATTTATCAAATCATCCGGTGAAGTTTGCATTTCAGCTTTGCTTGTAGTCATTTCCGTCACTTCAAAAATAGGAGGGTCTGTAGAAATTGATACTGGTCTAGTCGATACTGGTCTGGTCGATGCCTTTATTGGGTAAGGTGTAGTTGCACCAGGTTTTGGTGTAATTACTATTGTAGGTGAGGAAGGCAAAGGTTTTTGCATATATATATTATTGGTTGATAATATATGATTATTTACGGTAATCTGACTGATTGGTTTCTTGAAAGGCTCTTGAGAAATTTCCACGAATTGAACCTCATTTTTCTCTGGCGGTGGCTTTGTAGTATGTATATCGTTCAATACTATTACTGTAGGAGTAACACTAGAGAATGTATCCACAGTGTTATATGTTAATACATCTGGTGGGATTTCTGGTCTTCGAATAGGTGCTGAACCTGTGACGTAACTTGTTGATGGGGGTTTTTTTGTTGATACAGGCTTAGGTCTAGGTTTATCAGTAGTAGTAGAACTAACATAACTAAAGGTAGTTAAACCTCCAAAGTCGGTAGGATCAGTTGGATATCTATTGAAAGCATCGATTTCTGTTTGACTAGTAGATTGACTAGGACTAGGTGAAGAATAGTATGATGAAGGTTTGTCGTCTTGAGGTAAGCTATTTGGAGTAGTATGTATGTAATCATACGATGGTTTTTTGTTTGGTTTATATGTTGATAGAGATGTTGGTTTAAGGGTCACATAATGACCAGTCGACAATGAGCTTGAGTAGGTATACTCTGGGGCAGGGGAAGATTTTGTTTCCATAACATCTATGGATGGTGTAACTCCTTCTCTCTCGCTTGGAGTACTGTCATTTAACATCTGAATTATAGAATTTATAGAGGATAATTCAGGTACTTTCTGGGAATCTTTTGTTACTGTAGATATTGGGATATAATTTTCAGTTGTTGCTGTTGGCTTTGGTCTAAATATTGGTTTAACTGGACGATGTGTTGATACTGTATTTGGTGATGTAGATTGTGTTGTGCTTGGAGGTACTGTAGGCTTAGTTTGCATTGATGATAATTGTATATTAAAATCAGAAGGTCTAACTACTGTATCTACTAGGGAACCATTAGTATGAACTAATATCGTATCTGGTCCTCCGTGATTGATGCTGCTGTGCGTATAATAATCAGGTTTTGGTTTCAAATAAATAATGCCGGTGTCTTTAGGTGGGGAGCTTAATAAAGTATTCGTTATCTGTGTAAGTCCTTCAGAAATTATTTCACTATGACCTTCTTCAGTTGTCAAAGGTTGCTCAGGTTTTGATGTGGTTGATTGAGCTTTATCACTGGGTATATATCCTGGCGTTACCACGGGCTTGTAGCTATTATGCCAAGCACTCAATTGGTCCATATCATAATCATCTGATTCTGTCGCATCTGGGTAGTCCAAATAACTGGTCATGACGACTCCAGGGCCTTTAGGCATGTGGGATTGACTATCAGACTTAAGTTGGCAGCAGGTACCGAAGAGAAATCCGTCCATGCAAGCCCCAACGACTTCACCACCACGCTGGACGCATTCATGGTTGAACATGCATATAGTATTTCCTCTATTATATTTTGCTGCTCGCGATGCTTTGCAGTATGATGGAGTTATCCGGTATCCACCAAAAATTTTTCTTGATTCTGGAAATAAGAGACAAATTCTGGTCAGCAATTGAAATGAAAAATAGAAATATATATATATTGCATATTTTTAAAGCAAGTTTAAGGGATTTCATCGCATTTGTTTCATTCTATTTTTTCTTTTTAATTTTTGTAATTGATACTGCCACTCATAGACCTATGACTAGGTCGCTGCCAACCGTGAAGAAAGAGAAGAGAGTTTGAATTTGTCCAATGCGTTTCAGTGGTACTAAAAGCATCACCAGAACTCCAGATCTACTGGCTCGCCGCTGTAGACAAACCACTGACGACAGTGTGGTTCTAATACTTAAAAACATACCTTTACAATGTTTCGTAAACTTTCAGCATTCATATTTATACGGTCAGGTTAAGGTATTTACGTTCAATCGATCGTTATTACAGTGGTTTATCTACCTACTATAGTATCAGTTTATTTAAATGAACATTTTTAATACATAGATTTTTTTATTCTACTGGCAATTAACTTTTAGTAAATATATATAATACTGTTATAAAACATGAATAGTCATTATTTTTTAATTACCAATTGTGCTTAACCATAAAATTATCCCTTTGGTGACAAAGTAAGTATACACCGCCTCCTGTCTTGCCCATGGGTGTCGTAAAAGATGACTAAGATATATGATGTGCAGCTAACATCCACACCAACAATTATATAATTTTTTTTTTTGAGGTAAATAAATAGACTCAAAAAACTTGAGTAGAGTTTTAGAGAGAAACCTTGGGAAAAGAATTGTATAATTTCCAAGATTTTTAAATCTATAGCAATGAAGCCTGCATTATGAATCCTCGATTCTTGGTATTAGGTCTGTTAATAATAGTTAATTGACGTACCGGTAAACAAAACTAGTATCACTTAGCATAAAAGTCATTTTCCGACAGTGCACATAAATTTGCAAATTTCTCCCATCATTCAAATTGCACTTCTTAAGTATGGCAATACTTTCTATATTTTCTCTCGTTTACCAACAAATACCTGATCGATACCGTGACTTGCGAAAAGTTGACAAGTTTATTTACTAACGGTCATTTTCTATTTTCTACTAGTCTTCCATTCAGTTACCAAATATCATGTTATCATCTTGGCCCATAAACGTCTCACTATTGGGCTCGGACCTCCTCCAGTATGGGAGGAAAATATACTTACTATACCAACCGAAACCGAATATAGACGAAGGTAATTTTAAAACAATGCACGCCGGGGCCTCGCAGACTTCGCTGAGCACGCCCTGATGGAGCATCGGATATGCTCGAAACCCGGGTCGACATAATCGATCTCACTACGTGAATGTTTTCCCTTTATATTATAATTTTAAATACTCAATTTCCTTACAATAACTTATAGTCGAGTATTTCCTACCATGATCCTCATGAGTGAAGCGGTGAAAGTATAACGAAAGAAGAAAAACTAGAACGTCAATTTGCAATTTTCTCAGAACTTTAAATATTTATGCGACACGTGTTTGGGCTCTACACGAGGCATCCTCAGGGCGCGCATTGAAGCCGAATCGTTTCTTATATCCTAATTCTAATTTGATCCTATCCTGTATTCCTTCCATTTCATTATGGGTGTGCGGTATATTAATTAACCGTTGGCAACTGGTGGGTACTCGTCCTTGCTTCCATTTTAAAATTCTTTAGAAGTAATAATTTTTGGATTTCACAGGTCAAATGATTCTTATTGAAGCTAATTAATCTAGAACACTGCTCCCAATAGGATTGTGCACAATAGGGGCTCGGCGAAAATTGATTATAAAGAATTTAGTTTCTATACGCATCTCTACGTTTGAGTGAACATTAATTAGTATGTCTGTATGATTCAGTCTTATGTAGAACAAATTATCACTATTAACTGTAACCGGGAAAAATATGCCAATATTCGAGTGTGATACACTTATTTTATGTGTATGAAAGTGTCTTTTGTAAATCCAAAGATTTTTTGTGTGGTAACTGAGCAAGAATATAATTCCCTGATCTTTCTCCTGGGTGTTGTAAAAGTGGACTAAGGGACATAATATTTTAATATGGATGTTACCTGATGGTTATAGGTATAGTAAGTAAATTTCCCGCTTAATTTGAAGAAATATCTGGTTGACCGAGCTTCGCTCGGAATATTTTTGTCGAATTTATTTAGATATATATTAATAAAAAAATAAAAATAAATAATGAAAAACATAATAAAAAATGACAAAAAGAGAATAATATTAACACCGAGATTCGAACCGACACTGTTTGAATGCCTAAAAAACCATAATTAGAAGCGGTCAACTTCCCAACTGAGCTATCGTAACTCATGACGTTGACAACGAAATTTGAAATCATATTCTTTTAAAATTTAATGTCATTGTATTGTTTTGCTAAAAACACGAACAAAACAACATTTTCTATAAATAAAACCTAGCTAGATCGATTTTTTGGACCCGAAACCTCTAGTATGCCAAGTTTCAACAAAATCGTTGGATCCGTTTCCGAGATCCTGAATATATATATACAAGAATTGCTCGTTTAAAGATATAAGATAAATTCATATCATTTATTACGCGTAAATTATGTCACTTATTGGACATTTACGGACTGATGAATGGATGCATATAGAAATATTGCTACCCAGTCTCGTGGTGATTCTATAACTGGTATCCTCTCACGGGAAAAGTGGTGGTGACTAATCTAAATAAAAATTCCAATTTAATATTATTCAGTCAAAATATAACCTTCATTTATCATTTTTATGATGTAAACTTATTATCAGTGTCAGAAATGTGATTCAGACCTTATTAATGTTACGGTTCTTAATTATAAATAGACTTATTTTTATCATTCGAGACGGATACGAGACGATATGTTATTCGTATAAAAGCTTTTATACTCTAAAGTATAAAAATGTTAGATTAATGTATTATTATCTTTATATATAAATTTCTTGTGTACGTGTGTATGTCACTGAACTACTCCTAAACGGCTGGACCAATGTTGATGATTTTTTTTGTGTCGGTTCAAGGGGATTCGAAAATGATTTAGATTCACAATTGGACTCGGTAGGTGGCACTGCTGTCGATTTCAAGGAGAATTCCTTTTATTTTGTTGGAACAAAACGTCTGTCGGGTCATCTAGTTAATTTATAATTTCCATGTAGTGTCCCCCTCTACTAGGAAATTTATTATATCCACCTGATCACGGTAAATGACCTTACAAGCGGGGTGATTATTTCCCTTGGCCAACAGTGAACATCGAAAATAATGGATGATTGATCAATCTTTTTCTTATTGTTGAATGTTTAAGCCCAGATATGTATCTTCTTTTAATAAGACTCTGGCTCATCCATACCCATTCATTAGTTCGTCAACACAGCTTGGACAACGGCGTCACTTTTATTGAATCGGTGATTGTAACTTACATTTTCAATTAAAGCTTTTTATACAAAGTCTTTAAAATTCTATTCCAACTTTATTGTATGATGAAAGATTCATGAAAAAATAGAGTTGAAGCTACTTGTATATCAGTACTTACATCTATTCGTTAGAAGAAGTGTGTGGCAAATACACGTAAGTAAGTACATTGTAGCAGTCATTTAAGCTCTCTTCTTAGCGAATTTGAGACTTACGTTTTTCTCTCACACTTACTTAGCTTTCAATATTTTATTTATTAAATTACCAATTACATCTATTATTACAGGTTTCCCCAATGCAATAGTGTAAGTCAACATAAACCATTTAACATCAACCATTAATAACATTATCTGTTAATATCAACATAACAATTACATAAACAATTCATTAATTTATACAATTTATATCGTATATTTATATAAATAAATTAATGATAAACGTAATTTATGCTGTTCAAACGTGATTGCTGAATGATTAAAATGTTTTACTGATATACACGATTGACAATATCTTGAAAGTTGTAAGGAGCTGTTGGATTCAAGTGGCGCAGGACCATTTCAAGTGGTATTCTTGTAAGGAGGCCTATATCCAGCAACGAACGTTCACGGGCTGATGGATGGACGGACTGTAAGACAAATATTTTACTTATATCATGTGTCTTTATGACACAACCTGTCTAGTTTATTTTTAATAATATCTTATACTAAGGGAGTCCCGTGTGGTGACGGAGTAAGAATATAATTCACTACTTCCTACCTTGCTCGTGGATATTGTAAGAGACGGCTATGGGATATAATATGCACATAACATCTGTGCAAGAGAAGGAAAACTCGAAATAAAACCCTATATCAACATGTTTGACAAGCATGGTATAGCAGATCAAATTCCCTCCCATTGTGGAGGAGGCCCGAGGCCTACTATGGGACATATGTGGGCTGCGATGATGATGATTGCAAAATACTTTACAAAAATAATTAACTGACAAATTACACTCAGTTTCAGAGGAAGACACAAAATATTGTGTAGGCATTGAATCCGCGACACATAGCTACAAAGATCTTACCATTACGTATTACACTTCCTCTTAAGTAAGTGAAATTACAATAGAATATCAGGTCGTATCGTTTTCGTATCGTTGCCTATAAAAAACAAAAATAACATCACGTACCATCCGGAAGGATTGTTAAAATTTATCAGTATGACAAAGTATGCCGTACGAGTATCGAATAGTAATCGAGTAATAATTTGTAATTCAAATCGATTCGTACACTTTCCAATTGATTTCTGCCATTTATCAGCGTTTGAGAAAGCATGTCTTGGATGAATGCCACGAACCGTCAATCGAGTAACGAGAGATCGATAAACATCTTTTGATTCATCATCAACCCACTGTATCATTTTAGGTCGTCACTCTTCTTAGAATATGTAGATTATAACTTAACTTTAACTACTTTAACGGTAATTTTTTTTCTAAAGGCCTGGTCATAAACTGTCTGCCCCGTAGGCGGCGATGAAAGTGCAGCGTACGGCCCCATAACCCCACTGTATTCTCTCCCCATTGGCATCGCATCGACCACTGGCACCGATTCCTTGACGTCCGTAAGCAGCCCGACGGGTTACCCTTTCGGTTACCTACCATCCCTCCCCGACAGCGTTGCCTTCATGAGATCAGCTTCTCTACGGGTAACGGATTCTTCATATGAACTTATTAGGGTTCGGGTCATTAATCTTCTTAGAATGTCAGGAATAGAAATTTAATACTACGCTTCGTTTAGCAGGCGAGAGAACTGGAGACATCTTATCTGCTACTAAATGCAATCATTCCTCCATTATCTCCCGTGGCTAACGTTGATAAATTAATCTGCTGTGATTTGATTGGATTGCTGCAAAATAAATCGTAATGCCAAACTGGCCTGGTGTATGCTAATTACCTTCATCTGAAGAAAGTTCAACACTATAGATAAGTGAGTTCAATTTCAGTGCTGGATAAATACTTTAGGCGATTCTAACATTGCTCCGCGCTCCGTCGCCTGGCGCGAAGTGGTAGATTTTAATATTGTATGCAAGTACATCGATTAGTATAGAAAACACGCCATTTCCAACACACCGAAAACGCGCCACGGTGCGGTAGCATGTCCCGTTAGCAGATTCTGCCGACAGGCGCGGAGGCGCCGGGTGAACCACAGCAGATCTGGACTCGGATAGATTTATATACGAAATTGAATGAGTTCAGTATTGCCTATTGTAACGTAACTAACCACGACGACCAAACTTGCACTAAACGTTTAGTTTAGTGCGGGACGCGTACAAAGCCGTTAGGCGCAGAGGCGCGGTAAAATCTGCTCGAAGAGGCAGATCTGCTCCTCCGCACCTGGGCGCTTCGCCAATGTGTGAAGCACCTTTAAAAAGAGTTTTAAGAGGTCAGACGAGATATACTCGTAAGTAAAGATTTTGAATGAGGATTGAACAAATTAAGTTCTATCCGCGTCTCTAGAAAACTTTAAAGCTTAACACACACAGAATATTAATACCTAATTACGTTAGTAAAAGCACAATTGTTTACGAAAAACAAACTTTTTGAGGCCACGAGGTAAATGTATCGTCCTTTCTAGACTATTAATAAGCCGTGTCTGATTTCAGATTAAATTTAGATCACGCGGAATGACACCGAACTTTCTAAATTATAAACATTTCTTTCGTAATATATTTTTTTGTTTGTTTTTGAAGATAAGACAGGGAGATAGATGGACGAAGTAACAGTAGAGGCTTAATTATAGAATCGTAATAACATCTATTAAATATGGAAGAAATTCTAAAAAAGAATCGAACGAAATTTGTTAAACAAAATAGTAAATTCAATTTTGTCAGGATTCAGCTATCTTGTGAGAGTACACAGTTTTCTGTATGGTAACGGAGGAATAATACAATTCACCACTCCCTATCTTGCCCGTGGATGTCGTAAAAGACGACTAAGTGATATAAGTATGCACATAACATCTGTCCAAGAGGCCAAAAACTCGAAATGAAACTTTATACCATCATATCTGACCAGCATGATATAATAGGTACAAATTTCTCCCATTGTAGAGGAGGCGCGAGCCCAGCAGTACGACGTGGGCTGCGATGATGATGTGAGAATACACAACCGCTAAAAACCACCAGATGGTTTCCTCTGTGGTTTATTGTCTATATATCTGTACCATGTTTTACAGCGGACATTGGTTTCATGGATACATTAGAATCAAATAATAAGGTCCAAGTATTACTAAATCATATTAATTTAATTTCAGCTGATATATGTTTCACTGTTGAGCTTGGCACTCCTCCACAATGGAAATGAAATTGATGGTCATACGTGGTCATACGTGTTGGCCTGTTGGCATTGGGTTTTATGTCGAGTTTATCTCCTATTGCATAGATGTTATCTGCACATCATATCCTTTACGACATCCACGAGTAAGATAAATCTCATCTTATATAAGTCTTACTGCTAGGCTCAGACCTCGTCCACAATCGAATGGGAAATAACTTACTATTTCACGCTGGTCAGACTTATAGGGTCTTGTATAGAGATGTCCTTTTCTTTCATAGATGGTATCTACACATCATATCTCTTACAGGACAAAACAAGTAAGAGAAAGGTTGTGAATTGTATTCTTACTCACCAGAGGGAAGTTAAAAAAAAAAAACAACTCTAAAAATTTAATTTTTCGTTCTGTGTGGTGACGGAATAAGAATTTTCCACTATCTTGCACTGGTGGATGTCATAAAAGCCTCTTGTGGATGTTATAAAAGACGACTAAGGGATATAACTCGAAATGAAACTCTATACCAACATATCTGACCAGCATAGTATAGTAGATCAAACTCCCTCCCATTGTGGAGGAGGCCCGAGCTCAACAGTGGGATGTATGTGGCCTGCGATGCGATGTTGAAAAATTAAAAACGTAAATCAATAAAAGGAATTATAATTAGTAATGTCTAAAAAAAAAAAAGAGTTCTTCAAATTTAATAGTTAATATCTATTAGCTAAATTATTATATGACAAATCAATAATAAGAAATACAATAGAAAGAAATTACGTAAAGCAATTTTGTTTATGAGTCATAGTGAAATGAAGAGTATAACTTTCACTTAAAGTGACATCATCTAAAACGTTTTGTTAAAAATGTCTGTTATGTTACAGTTGACAAGTTTCTTGTGACGAACACTTAAAATGATTTGTTAATATTGTTTCATAAACATTTAAGGTCATATACGTCCCACTGTTGGGCTCGAGTCTCCTCCAATATTGTAGGGGTGACCGGACCAGGGATTTAGTCCGGGCACACGCGGAGAGGGTTAGCCTCGCGACGGCGATCGGCGTCCCGATAGGGGACGTCGACGGGAGAGGGCACTCTCTCGGGGTATTCTGTCGGATCGACCACTGAAGTCAAGGAGTTCTGCACCGGTTGTCAGCCCAACGATGAAGGCGACGTGCTATATGGGTTATGGGGTGGACCGTAACTCACCCCCCCAAAAAAAAACCTACTATATCACGCTGATCAAACTTTTTTTTTTTGAATAGATTTTTAGGATACCCTTAGGGTAAGATAGGGGGTGGTGAATTGTATTTACATAGTTGAAGGCCACGCTGTCTACAGCCGCGGGGCAGTCCATCTGGGGTAGTACCACATTCTCGCAGAAAATTGACGTCTGAGTAGCAGCAATTTGTTACTGCGCTTCGTTTGGTGAACAACAGAGCCGGACGCCCAACTTTCTGAGCATGTGGTTACAGTGATGTCTTTAGTATCACGGAAACTCATTGCATGCATTCACACTGCCTGCACTTTCTTCGCGGACCGCATAAAATATTGTCTTTTTTTTTGGGGGCGGGTTAAGGTCGGCGCACTCCTCGAACCACTCCGTCCGGGACGACAGAAGGGCGTAAGCACACATACCCGTAACCCACCCGTGACACGTCGCCTTCGTCGTTAGACCGACCATCGGAGCAGGGTGACTTGAAGTTAGTGGTCATAAAATATTGTCCAGCATGAGAATTGAACCTAAAATACTAGCACAGTAGATTAATCACTGAGCCATCTATGCAGCTAATAATAAATAATCATGTATATGCATCTAATATCTTAGATATTTAGCGCAAAAATAATTCTTGTATCAATATGTCTCGAAACAGCTAAACTTACGTCGTGTTCAAAACACCATGGCTTACTTTGTGGAACAAATTGAGGTCAACGAAAGTGTAAAAACCATGGGAATTGACAGGTGTATTGTTAGAACACCATAAACGACACAACGAGTTAATATCGCCCATATATATGTGTATTTGATGGAGTTAAAATCACATAGGCCGCTAAATAGCTATTGTATTTAAATAATTATTCTTTGAATAAATAGTGAGCTAAATTACACTATGTAATGATGGAGTTTTCTGTGTGGTGACGGAGTAAGAATACAATTCACCACTCCCTATCTTGCCCGTGGATGTCGTAAAAGACGACTAAGGTATATATGCACATAAGATCTGTGCAAGAGACGGAAAACTCGAAATGAAACCCTATACCAACATGTCTGACCAGCATGGTTTAGTAGAGAAGGAAAACTAAAAATAGAACCTCCCATTGTAGAGGTGGCCCAGCAGTGGGACGTATGTGGGCTGCGATGATGAATGATGAAGTAAGAATATAATTCATCATACCTTTCGTGTCTAAAGACGACTAAGGGATTATATATATGCAGATAATATCTATGTAAAGGAAGGAAAACCCTAAATAGAACGCTTTACCGACCCATCTGAGCTGCATAGGATTGTAGGTCAATTTCCCTCCTTATATTAAGGAGGTACTTGTGATCTCGATGGTGACGGTGTAAGAATACAATTCACCACGCCCTATCTTACCAATGGATGTCGTAAAAAACGACTAAAGGATATAATCTTTATATATACATTTCTTGTGTACGTGTGTATGCCACTGAACTCCTCCTAAACAGCTAGACCAATTTTGATGAAAATTTTTGTGCGTGTTCAAGAGGATTCGAGAATGGTTTAGATGCATAATTGAAACCGGTAGGTGGCGCTGCTGTTGATTTCAAGAAGAATTATCTTATTTGAACAGATCAACGCGCGTTGGGTTAGTTAGTATGTTTATAAAATCTTGCTTGTGTATATCATAAAAACGGCTAAATCATATAATATGAAAGTAATGTATTTATAACACCCACGAGCAAGAGAGGTGGTATGGGTATTATATCCCTTAGTCGTCTATTATGTGAATTGTAATTTTACGCCGTCCTCACACGAAAAAAAGAAATTTTAAATATAATAGTGTTAATATCTGCTTTTTTGTGTAGTAACCGGAATAGGAATACTTTTCACCACGCCCTATTTTGCCTGTGGATACCCTAAAGGACGATCAAGAGTTATAAGACGCATATAATATGGTTCATGGTCATGGTTCATGGTCTAGTTCATCCATGACCACCACTGTAAAGTGTGCGAAACGTCGAGCAATCAAAAATCAAATACAAACACGATAAAATTGGTATAATAGTTTTATTTAAGTATAATTAGCTTTAGATAAGTAGCAACCCGCCCTCCCTTCGCTTCGGTGTCAGTCTTACTCGCGTGATTCTCATTCCCGTGGGAATACCGGGATAAAATATAGTCTATGTTACTCTCTGATATTATAGCTTTCCATTGGTGAAAGAATTTTTTAAATCAGTCCTATGGTTTAAGGGGGTATTCTGGTCTAGTAAGCCTAAGTTTTAGGCATTTTTCAAACAAAGATAAAAAAGAAGAAAAAATCATTTTTACCATCGGATCTGGAATCGCCGATTAATCCAAAGTGAGTAATAAATGTTATTGTCTGAATTATTCTACGGAAATCGTTTTTTAAACTTTAAACGCGTTTTTTTTTCAAAATTACTTTTTTCGAAGTGGTTGACATGATATCTCAAGTTCTATATGACTGATTCCTTTGAAATTTTATATATATCTTCTTTATATATCTGTCTATGACCCCTGCCTTGGATTTAAAAAATAACTGATTTTAAGTAATTTAAAAAAAATCGATAAGGTCGAAAAAACGGGGGTACAAAAATATTTTTTTTTATGTCGACGCCATTTTATGAATTTTCTTTTTTTTTCTTTGGAAGAGGTCGAGGTCATAGCGACATCTTTACTAATAAAGAATCTTCTTAATTTGTTTGATTTGGATCACTACAAGTGTTGACATCATGACAACTAGGAAGCGCCGTTTTTTTACAGCCCCCACTTCACCGCCCTGAACTTAAACGATTTTTTGATTTTTTTTTTAATTTTAATTTTGTTATTATATTCTTAAAATGTCAATAAAAATCATATAAAAAATCCATAGTAAAAGTGTTTTTAATCTTTTATTTCTATTTTGTATTTTTTAGTTTGAAAAATGCCTGAGATTTAGGCTTCTAGACCAGAATACCCCCTTAAGCGTGAAAGCATAACAAACAAACTTACTTTCGCATTCATAATATTAGTAAAGATGTGTAATCTCGCGTAAACATTAGAAATCATTATGCATATAATATCTATGCAAGAAATGAAAAACTCAAAATAAATAGTCTAATAAAAATGATAAGTAATGGACATTTTTTTTTCGGGTGAGCTACGGTTAGCGCACCTGCCGCCCGACTCCGTTCGGGGCGACAGAGGGGCAGCGCACGGCCCCGTAACCTACCCAATAAGTAATGGCCTAAAAAACATAAATAATGATCAACATATTACCCTTAATTAGAAATTACAACAGCAAAAAAAATCTGTTATAATTTACTATGGTTGCAAAAACTCTACCGTAACAAGCCTATTGAAAATGTAACAGTAAGCTTTTTTATTAATTCTCGGGCGAAAAGATGGCAAATAGATAAAGATCTTTGTACTAATTAATTAGTTGAATATTACATTAATTATACTAAACTTAACCTACTAATTAATTTAGCAGATTAATTTTAGGCAGAAATTCAGTCATTTATTACTTTGAACTCGTACACGTCCGACTGCTGGGCTCGAGCAACCTCCTCGATGGAAGATAAATTGATCTACTATACCACGCTGGTCAGACGGGTTGGTATAGGATTTTCTTTCAAATTTTCGTTCTCTAATAGTGATATCTGATTGTGGCTCTTAATCTTTTCTTCCGATAACTCATGGGTTGGTGAATTGTATTTTTTCTCCGTCACCACACCCTGTTTTTGTCTTAATTATCACCACGCTGTTATTTATCATCGTCATCATCATTTCAGCTCATATATGTTCCACTGTTGGACTCGAGCTTCCTCCTCAATAGACGGCAAAATTGACCTACTTATACCTACCACATTTTTTTATTTTTTTTTGCGCTGTGGAAAATGCATTTACGCATACCCATTGCTAGTGAGGGCAAGGGGTATGTAGGACTCGCTGACGTGGTATGGTTTACTACATTAGAATACCGACTAAAAACCACAGCGGCCCCGCGTCTTCGCCTTTTGTGGGACGCCAGAGGTTCGCCTTTTGGGCATACGACTCTAACGTCCCGGCGGTTAATTTAATGCTTACGTCTTGGGTCAATCATGCCTGGGAGAAGAGAAGCATGTAACGTCTCTTCCTCCTCCCCAGACGTTGTCTCCGCGGTACTTATACCACATCGGTCGGACGTGTTAATTTCAAGTGTGTTTAATTTCTAGTTTTAATTTTTCATAGATATTATATGCATATTAATCCCAGGCAAGAGGCGGATGGTGAATTGTTTTCTTACTCCGTAAACACACGGATGTGCTACTATTATTTTTAACATTCGGAAGGATATTAACATTTTATATCCACCCTATAAAACGAGGCGGAACTACCAGTTATGAACCAGAGCGTGAAAGAAACGCATACCATATTGTTTTACAATTACTTAGTTATGGCTTAGATCATGTATCGATACTCACTGAGCATTATCAAATACATTTGATTGCACAAATAGTGCAGTGGTTAAGATGACAAGTGTCACAAGTTTGATTGGGGATATCTTTCTTTCTCTCCGTACAAAATACTATTTGGGAAACTTGTTTTGAATTAAAGTGAAAAATATATTATCTACTTTTGTAATGTTTTATTGTTTGCTGTATTATATAAATATTAAAATTGTTAGATAGCTTGTGGGTGGAGACCTGGTGACCTGAAATACAGGCTCAAAGCCTAGTTTAGGCACCAATCTTGCTTAATATGTATGATTTTGTTTTTCTTTCTTCTTTGTATTATGTAGATTAAAATTTTTAACATATTGTGGTGAGAAAATAAAATTTATTATTATTAATAATTATTATTATATCTTTTGCGATCAAGGAATTATTGTCGTGAGTTAGGGCGTGATCATTATTATCACAGATTATTAAGTAAGAGGCTCTAGTCTATTTCACAACAGGAATGAAGTTAATCTTCTATATCACGCTTGTCAGACATTTTGGTTTTAACTCGAATTTTTCATCTTCATATTATACCCCTTATCCTATCCTTTGCGTGTGGTGATGGAGTAAGAATACAATTCACCACTCCCTATCTTCCCCATGGATGTCGTAAAATATGACTATGGGATATAATACGCATATAACAATGCAAGTGATGGAAAACTCGAAATAAAACCCTATACGAACATGCCTAACCAGCATGGTATAGTAGGTCAAATTCCCTTTCATTTTCAAGGAGGCCCGAGCCCAAGAGCGGGACGTATGTGGGCTGCGATGATGATCATGATGACTGAGTAAGAATACAATTAATCATCATCCATCCATCTTGCTCATGTGTATTAACAAAAGCATTTTTATTTTCCTTTTCAATTTGGGTTTAACTTTTACGAAAGCAAACGTAAGTTGTTTGTTAGTAATTGGTGTCATGCTTTAATAAACATAATGACTATTCAAATTCACATCGCAGGTGCATGCAACCTGTCATGACATTGAACACGTTGAGCGCAAACAATAGATATCAATGTCATCATGACCTAGCTATTGTAAAAGCTTAGAAATAAAAAAGCTGTTAGACTAAAAGTTCATTTGAACTAGAAAAATGAAATTTTATTAGTAGTTTGTTATTTGTAGACTTACTAGAAAAAATTTTTACACAATTCAACCCTAAAAGGGTAGATATACAATGAAAATTTTGTATGGATATTACTAACATTTTATAGGTTGTTTTTAAATTAAGCGCAATTAAATGGACACTTATCACTTACTACTCTTAAACTCCGACTTAAAAAGAGGACTGGTATAAGTTAATTGGTTCTGTGTGATTGTCTATGACATGGCATCTCCTAAACGAATGGACAGGTTATGATGGGGTTATATCATTTATAAATTGACGTGATGATCTTTATCTATTATTTTATTAAGGTATATTTCAAGCATTTCCAAGTCATAAACTCTTTTAGTTAGTTATCCTAGGAATCTTAGATATATAAAAGGCACTGCTCAGTATGGACTACCCTGGAGGATTGACTCGCGGCTGTAGACAGACGCCCGTCCACAGAGTGCTTCTACCACGTAAAGTTTAGTGCAATATTAACGCAGATTGTTATATATACTATGTAAGAAAAACATTTTATATAATAAAAATAAGATTTCTGTATTATCTATTTTTTTAAAGATAAAATCATGTACTAAGGAAATAACCCTTTCATTGTTGTACTGTGGACTTTACAAATATATAATTAACGGACACAAATTACATCTAGATTTAGAATTCTTAAATATTTTATTAGATTGTATTCAAACCCATAACACTGGCACTATAGTTCGACATCTTAATCACTACGCCATCTGTGTAAAGTCGTTAAATTGTGTTAAATTTGACCACAATTCGGTTAAACAAATAATTTCTCTTTCAACATTGCACTAAGCATGTCAAATAGTGCCACCGTCATGTGTTTCTACGCGTATCGTAATATTTTAATTCAATTTGTTCAGTTTTCACTGAACTTTCACTGATAAAATGTAAATACCTGGTTCTCGCTCCGTTTGTTATTTGTGTTGATATCATGTCGCATAAGATTACGACTAAATTGGGTACTTAACCTTGTAATGACGGACCATCTTATACGTCCCACGGCTGGGTTGAAGCCACACACACACACCAATTACACAAATAATGGTTATTAATTGCATTTTGATTTGTTATTCTCCTCTTGACCATGAACGCTGCAAACTGTTTGAAGCGTCGAGAAAGTAAAGCAAATACAAACGCGACAAAATCTATAAATGTAATTTTACTTCGTTTATGTAATACTCGCGTATTAGAAATTATTATAAAAAAACCGGCTAAGTGCAACTCAGAGTCGCGCACGAAGGGTTCCTTACCATTATCTATAAAAAAGGGCATAAAATCACGTTTGTTACGTTGGAGCCCCTTTAAATATTTATTTTATTTTTAGTATTTGTTGTTATAGCGGCGACAGAAATACATAATTTGTGATTCAACTGTCTAACTATAGCAGTTCTTGTGATACAGTATAGTGACAGACAAACGGACGGACAGACAGCGAAGTCTTAATAATAGGGTCCCGTTTTTACCCTTTGGGTACGGCACCCTAAAAATTATTCATTCATCATCATCATCATCATCTTCATCATTATCTCAGGCCACATAAGCCTCACCGCTAGCCTCAGGTGTCCTCCATAATAGAAGGTAAATTGAATTATTATACAACGCTGGTCAGATGAGTTGGCATAGGGTTTTATGACAAGTTTCCCTTCTCTTGGATAGATGTTATCTGCATTTCATTGATACTAGCTCATGAGATGTAGTTTAAGATAATGAAAAGGTCTTTACCCCACATATGGTTCACGCATAAATGTTACGGTGACAAATATATCGAGCACATAATAAATATCACATATCTATGTTAAGAATGTATCAAGTTATGGGACAACTATTCGAGTATGTTGTAGTTTAACGGTCATAGATCGTAATTAGAATGTACATTACACAAAAAACTATATAATATAACAATTATAGTAATTTCAAAAAAATGTGTCTAAGAGTCTATGCCTTAAATGTTACGTGTTATGTAGGCATGTACAGACAGAATACATGTAGGCATGTAAAGCTTCGACAGTATAATTTCATTCATTTATACCTAGAATTGCGCAAACGCTTCAATGACATGTAGGTACAACGACAAGCGGTCAACGGCCATAGGCCGATCAGCTGTTTTAAAGCGAAGTTTGTCTTGCTTATATGAACGTAATCATTGATTTATTCTATTTATAATGAATATTTAACAAAGTATGAATATGTTGCGTATTAAGTATCATTGACTTTATACATTTCAACCAGATTTACACGAAAAAGCGATGACAAAATTGAAAACTTTACATGTCTCTAATTTCTTAACGAATCGATATTTTTCCTTCAAATTTTTTTATGAGTTCCTACCACCATTGCTTAGCTCCCTTTTGACCAGTTGCCCCATAACCTGATCATCATCATCATCATCTCAGCCCATATACGTCCCTCTGTTGGGCTCGGGCCTCCTCCATAATGGAAGGGTAATTGACCTACTATACCACGCTGGTAAGACGTGTTGATTTCGAGTTTTCCTTCTCTCGCATAGATGTTATAAGCGTTTTTATATCCCTTAGTCGTCTCGTACGATCACCCACGGGTAAGATAGGGGGTGGTGAATTGTATTCTTACTCCGTCACCACACGGACAACCTGATACACCCTGTATATTAAAACACAACGCCATATTTAAACAAATTTACTGTTAAATTAAATAGAAAATTTAAATAAAGTACAAATAGACTGATTCAGTAAGACTACAATTCACCACCTATCCCTACTTACATATTGTCATTTTTTTTACATTTTAACTTAAATTACTATCGGATCAGAACGCGACCGCACTGAGAAGATCCGGCAAGAAAATCAGTGGGATTGTCTTTTTAATTCACTTCATAATCATCATCTCAGTCCATATACGTCCCACTGGTGGGCTCGGGCCTCCTCCGTAATGGAAGGGTAATTGACCCACCACCACGCTGGTCAAACGTGTTGGTATAGGGTTTTATTTCGAATTTCCTTCTCTCGCATAGATGTTATATGCATTTTATATCCCTTAGTCGTCTCGTACGATCACCCACGGGTAAGATAGGGGGTGGTGAATTGTATTCTTACTCCGTCACCACACGGAATATACATATAATAATTCACTTACTAGTTTTTTTTAAATAAAAAATACAACAGCATGCTCCAGTGCCTTTCGAACCATGATATTATTATTATTATATTATTAAATATACTGAAAATGTACAATGGCTGGATCAGATAACGCAAGCGGCACCTGATCACGAGTTAACCACTAGAGCAGCCATCACTCCCCTCAACCACAATGGAGGGAAGGGAGTGACCCGCCCATCGTAATTCAATAGTATTCTTACTTCGTCACCACACGAATTAAATAAATTGAATCAATGAAATAGCAAGCGTATTGCTTACGAAATACGAACAAAGCCATTGCGAGTGTAAGCCCGTTATATTTGCTCACCTGTAAGCCGCAGACGGTATTGTAGGACAGTTTCGCTTTCCGTGACCCGATGCTTCTTACTTTCTATCCAAACACCATTTTATTTTTATCTATTCGTTACAAACTATCGGATATGGTTTTTAAATCTATAAATTTAATTGTTTGCTTTTAAATTTCAACGGTTTAATAAATTATTATTTCAGCCTATATACGTCCCACTGTTGGGCTCGAACCTCCACCATAATGGGAAGGAAACTGACCTACTTTTTTTTTTTGGGGGGGCGGGTTGCGGTCGGCGCGCTCCTCGCACCACTCCGTCTGGAGCGACAGTGGGGCGTAAGCACGCACACCTGCAACCCACCCACGTGCACGTCGCCTTCGTCGTTGGGCCGACCACCGGAGCAGGGTTACTTGTCATCAGTGGTCGGCCTGACGGAATACCCCCTTTGGGGTACCCTCTCATCGACCGACGTCCTCCCCCTCGGAGAGGACGTCGGTCTTTCCTCACGCGGTCGGCCTCTCAGCGGGTGACGGACTAATTCCCCGATCACTAATTCCCTAGGGCGAATCGCCTCATCGAGGCTGCGCTCCTTACGCAGGCGTTCCGCCGCCTCAAATTGACCTACTATACCATACTGTTTAGACGTGTTGGCATAGGAATTTGTTTTGAGTTTTCCTTCTCTTGCTATGTTATCTTATATATTTAAACGAGCAATTCTTGTATATGTATATTCAGGATCTCGGAAACGGCTCCAACGATTTTGATGAAATTTGGCATACTAGAGGTTTCAGGGCCAAAAAATCGATCTAGCTAGGTTTTATTTATAGAAAATGTTGCTTTGTCGGTGTTTTTAGCTAATCAATCAATACAAAGGCATAAAATTTTATTGACATGCTCTGAATAGGGATTCGAATTTCGTCGTCGTTGTCAAGAGTGGCTCAGTTGGGAAGTTGTCCAGTTTTCTTTTTGTTTTATTTTGGCATTCAAACAGCGTGGGATCGAATCTCAGTGTTATTATTATTCTCTTTTTATAATTTTTGGTAGCTTTTTCATTATTTAAATTTTATTTTTATTAATATATATCTAAATAAATTCGACAAAAATACAACAAAAATATACCGGTTGGTCAACCAGATATTGCTATGTGATATGTATATTATAATCCTTAGTCGTTTTTAACGACACCCACGGGTAAGAGAGAGGGGTTGTGAATTGTATTCTTATTCCGTCACCACAAGATATTCTTTATTTATTTTTGTTATGTATTTTTTTTTATTGCCAACGATGGCAAACGAGCAAACAGCACACCTGATGGTAAGTGTTGCTGCCGCTCATGGACCCTTACAAGGCCGCTCCCCACCGCGAAGAAAGTGAAGGGAGTGCGAATGCGTGCATCGAGGCTCGGTGACACCAAGGGCACCACCAGAACCCTCCACACGCAAACACCCTCAGAAAGTTGGGCTCCCGGCTCTCTCGCTTACCGAACGAAGCGCAGTAACTAATTGCTACTACTCAGACGTCGATTTTCTGCGAGAGTGTGGTACTACCCCGGACGGACCGGCCCGCGGCTGTAGACAGACAACTGTCGACAGTTTGGTCCTACCACTCTTGTCGTGACGGAGAAAGAATACAATTCACTACCCCCCTCTTTTGCCCATGGGTATCGTAAAAGATGACTAAGTGATACAATATGCATATAATATATATGTAAAAGACGAAAATCACAAAACAAAATCCTATGCCAGCAAGTTTGACCAGCATGATACATATATCGTAGGTCAATTTCCCTTTCATAGTGGAGGAGGCCCGAGCCCAACTGTGGGACTTGTATGGGCTATGACCCCTAGGTATAAAAACTGTGAACGAAAAATTTGATATTTAAAATATATATTTATACCTTTATTTAAATTATTATTTATAAATAAATAAAATTAAAGTATCTGTTTGTAATTTTAAAATAATATTAATTAAAAAAAAATTAAACAAGCTTTTATTTAAATGCTCTAAAACGAAAAAAACTTGTCAAGACTATTCAAACGAGTCCAAACTCGACGGTTTTATCTCGTTTAGTTTAGGAATTCCTATGGCCACCTTCCAACGCTATCTTGAGACCATCTTCAAGGTACCATATTATTGCATTGTCACCGAAGTTACGTAAGTAAACCAAATTTCAACCTAATCTAACGACAGGAAGTGGTCCTAATTTAACTCGCAAGATTTGGCCCATACTAACATAGGTACTAACAGGGAAAATTAAATAAAAGCTTTAAATAGTAGTTTTTTTTTATTTGCACGACAATACCTAGGCATGAAAACCATTTTAAAAATGTTATGTCTGTTAATTCCGGGTAATTTTCAATACAGTTGAATTGATTTCTATAATATTGTACTTTATTTTTTGGGGGTGGGTTGCGGTCGGCGCGCTCCTCGCACCACTCTATTCGGGGCGACAGAGGTGCGTAAGCACGGACTCCCGCAACCCACCCACGATGCACGTTACCTTCGTCGTTGGGCCAACCACCGGAGCAGGGTGACTTGACGTCAGTGGTCGGCCCGACGGAATACCCCCTATTTGGGGTACCTTCTCATCGACCGACGTCCCCCCCTCGGGGAGACGTCAGTCTTTCCTCACGCGGTTGGCCTCTCAGCGGGTGACGGACTAATTCCCCAGTCACGTCACCCGCGGCCTCGGCTAGGGCGGCATGAGGCGCAGGTATTCGCGCTTACGCCGCCCCAGTCGCCGGCAGCGGATCGTCTCATCGAGGCTGCACTCCTCGCGCAAGCGATCCGCCGCCTATTTCCGCGAGACTAAATAATATTGTACTAGCAGGTATCTATGTATATAAAGAGTAATCCGGTCCGGAAATCTAACTCTAGACCTAAAGGATTGCAGTCGCGTACCGTAATGAATAAACATGTGAAACTAAAGCGAAGCGACTTCGGGTCGCTAATTTAAACTAAACTTATTAAACTATGCATGAAATCTTTTTAAACGAATGCACAGATGGCGTAGTGGTTAAGATACGGACTTACTGTGCCAGTGTCGCGGGTTCGAATCCCACGCAGGACAACACTTCATGCGATCCATAAATTATTGTTCTGAGTCAGGATGTAATTTGTGACCGTTAATTATATGCTTCTTGTGGTGATAGAGTAAGAATACAATTCACCACTCCCTATGTTACCCGTGGATGTCGTAAAAGACGACTAGGGGATATAATATGCATATAACATCTGTACAAGAGAAGGAAAACTCGAAATAAAACCTATACCAACAAGTCTGATCAGCATGATATAGTAGATCCAATTCCCTCCCATTGTGGAGAAGGCTCGAGCCCAACAGTGGGACGTATGTGGGCTGCGATGATGATGAATTATACGTTTTTAAAGTCCTCTCAATACAAGGATTATTTCCTTACCTAGTGTTGTCTATAAAAAAAATTCTAATCAGTAGAATCTATATTTTAAACTTGAAGTCATTTAACAGTATTTTTTTGATAAAATTCTTACGCATGGCGTCAGTCGAAGTGACAATGGAGGTATCATTAAAACATGACTTACGAGAATTTAGTCGTTAAATACTGATAACAGGCAATGTCCGCCCTTGACCTACACAACTGCATAACTTATTAAAGTAATTTCATATTCATATATATACTATTTCAGCTCATATACGTCCCACTGCTGGGCTCGAGCCTCCTCCACAATAGGAGGAATATTAACCTACTATACCGCGCTGGTCAGACGTGTTGGTATAGGGTTTTATGTCGAGTTTTCCTTCCCTCCATATGTACAAGTATTCTATGATTACAGCATGATTGTCATTATATCATCATTACAGCATTATGTAAGTCCCACAGCTGGTCCCGAATCTCCTCCACAACAGGAGGACCTACTATACCACGGTGGTCAGACGGCTTGGTACAGGGTTTTATAGATTCACTAGCTGACCCAACAGACGTTGTTCTGTTCAAATTATAAAAAAAAAAGAAATTCTCTTTGATATTCATCGCAGCGCCACCTACTGGGTCCAAATATTAATCTAAACCATTCTCGAACGCACAAAAAAAAAGTCATCAAAATAGGCCCAACCGTTTAGGAGTTCAACTACAAACACAATACCAGAAGATTTAAATAAATCTATATATATAAAAGAAAGTCGTGTTAGTTACACTATTTATAACTCAGGAACGGCTGTACTGATTTGGCTGAAAATTGATGGGGTAGCTTAGAACCAAGAGACGGACATAGGATACTTTTTATCCCGTTCGATTGCGTTCCCGTGTGACGTGACATAAAACGTTAAAGAGAATACAAATCACTATGAAACGTGATATAACAAAAATGCATTTGATATGTAATAACAAAACGCAAATGACAGCAAAACGTAATTTTGTCTATGATTAAGTAATTTTCAACCAGAAAATTTGATAATTATAATTTTGTCAGAAATCAATAATCAATAATTCGTATTGTATTTGAATCATCATTAATAATGCCTTGACCAAGACGATCGAATCTTGCCGGACAAAGTCGTAATGGTTCTTCCATTAGAGATTATATTTTCGGAAATTTAGAAAATATATTTACGAAAAAAATTATGGCGGTACGAAGTTCGCCGGGTCAGCTAGTATATATATATAAAGATTACAAGTTTTATATTGAATAGATGTTACCTGCATATTATATCCCTTGGTTGACTTTTACGACACCCATCCACCAAGGCAACAGGAGATGTTGAATATATTTTTACTCCGTTATTCCATGGCAAATATGAAATACACTAGGAACGAATTACCACTCCACCCGCTCTCTTGCCCGTGGGTGTCGTAAAAGGCGATTAAGGGATATCTTGTGCATATAACAACAATCTAAGAGAAGGAAAATTCGAAATAAAACTCTATAGCAATCCATCTGACTAGCGTAGTATAGTAGATCAATTTCTCTCGCAATATAGAGGAGGGACAAGCCCAGTAGTGGAACATATATGAGTTGTGATGAATGAATGAAATGAATTACCACTTGCCACAAAAGACCTCCTTCCTGGTTTACCATAATCTTTAAAAAAAAAATGGGTGCGTGTACTTATGTACGCGCGTGAGAAGTTATACTTCTTTGGCATCATTAAAATATATATATATATATATAATTATTAAAAACCAAATTTAGAGAATTATCTAAATAAAAAAAAAATGAAAAAAAAAAATATTAAAAAGAAACAAAAAGAAAAAAAAGAAAAAAATAAAAAAAAAATAAAAATAAAATATAAAAACAGAAAAAAAAGAAAAATAAATAATAATAAAAAAAAATAAGAAAAAGAAAAAAAAAAAACTGATCAGAGGTGACGAGCATACCAACATGCGCGACTAATATCGAGGTTCAATTTCTATTTTGTTGGTAGCTTTTTTTCGAGACTTAATGAGCGGTTAAGCAGACAACTTCATACTGTTAATTTTGTGTCACATAATTAAAATTTCACTCTCATCATTTTTTCATAACGCGCCTAAAGAAGTATAACTTCAAAAATAACTTATTTTACATAATAACTTCAAATGTTTACCCGTATAGTACACATAATATAAAACTCTTTTAAAGGATTTTATCGTTTTTGTATTTTATTTTAAATTCCCCTATTTAAAAGATGGTTCAGCGTACTAGATGATGGTTTACAATTTATGGTGTTTCACGTCACAAGACATGGTTATTACAGAGACTTTTATTAACCCGCTACAGTTTACTGAAGCTTAAAGTACACCTTAGTCCGTGAGGACCATATTGGACATTTGTGCTTGTAAAGTGCCCGTAACTATGAACGCTGTAAAGTGTTCAAAACGTTGGCCAATCAAAAATCAAATACAAACGCGATAGAATCCGTAAAGTAGTTTTATTAATAGTAATTAAAACTGTATTACATTATTAGTTTTTATAACGGTTTCTGATGTATACACAAGTAAACATCAGAAATCGTTAGAAATCATTGTAAATAAAACTGATTTTAGGGATTTCATCGCGTTTCTATTTGATTTTTGATTGCCCGACGTTTCGTTACAACGATCATAGTGACGGGTGGACTAAGATCGCACATATTTATTCGCCCATAACCATAGTTTTATGTACAATTGTTATTGGTTTTTTACTAAGACTTCGCTGTCTGTCCGTCCGTCTGTCTGTCACCAAGCTGTGTCTCAAGAATCGCGATAGCTAGACTATAGAAATTTTACGAAAAATTTATAAAATAAATATTTAAAGGGGCTCCCATACAACAAACGCAATTTTTTTAACCTTCTTTGCTCATTATCGATAATGGCAACAGGTAGACACTTGAAATATTCACAAAATACTCAGTTGTATTTTTGCTTTAATAATAAGTAATAAAATTAAGATAAGATAAATGTTTAAGGGCTCCCATACAAAAACGCCATTGTTTTTGTTACAAATATCCGATATGGTCAAAACATCAAATTTGAAATATAAATACTACAATAATTTATATTCTACCATAAATACATAGAGATTATTATATTATTTTTTTACAAACGTCGTAAATTTAGAGCACTGAATATTAATATACGGGCGTTCTAATAGAGATCACAATCGTCATTTACTGTTAAAACCCAAAAGTGTAACGGTAAAAAAATGTCGCTTACTTTTTTGCCTTTAAAATTATAATCAATCATCTGATGTATTTATATATGTACCTTGGAATTACATCATCGTCATCATTATCCTTCACTTATCCCAATTACTAGGGGTCGACTGAATATGAATTCTTCCGAGTCTTAAAAAATATTAATCATTTTTTTTAAAAAAGCTTTTATTTAAATGCTGCTTGTTAAGACTATTCAAACAAGTCCAAACTCGACGGTTTTATCTCGTTTAATTTAGGAGTTCCTATGGCCACCTTCCGACGCCATTGTAAGACCAGCTTCATGGTATCATATTATTGCATTGTCACTGAAGTTACGTCATCATCATCATCTCAGCTTATATATGTCCCACTGTTAGGCTTAGGCCTCCTCCATAATGGGAGGGGAATTGACCTACTACTCCACGCTGGTCAGACGTGTTGGAATAGAGTTTTGTTTCGAGTTTTCCTTCTCTTGCACAGCTGTTATAAGCTTATAATATCCCTGAGTCGTCTCTTACGACATCCACGGGCAAGATAGGGTGTGGTGAATTGTATTCTTACACCGTCACCACAGGGAGCAGGAAGTTATGTAAGTAAACCAAATTTCGACCTAATCTAACGACAGGAAGTGGTTCTAATTTAACTCGCAAGATTTGTCCCATAATAACAGGGCAAGTTAAATAAAAGCGTTTAATTAAAAACGACCAATGAATATAATATGCAGATATCATCTATGCAAGAGAAGGAAAGCTCGTTAAATAACCCGGGCAAGAAATGGGGGAATTGTATTCTTACGCTGTCACAACACGGAAGATTTTACATATGTGCCATTGAAAATACTAGTCCCAATCTTACGGTAAATTCCATTAAAACATATCAGGAAGTTGTTAAAGGCCGTCAAACAACAGAACTCTTATTAATCAAGCAGTTTTTGGGGACACGATTAAATCGATCGTTTATAAGTGTTGCACCAACCGGTCTTTAGCGAATAATACCAGTTTTGGTAGTCCGTGACCGGGTTTCGGGTTACGCGGTGCGCATAGTGATGTGAAATGGTTTGGTTTTATGCGGGATGAACTGATTCTTTTTGCTGTCACGTTAATTTATTGTTGAAGTTTCTCGCTATTGACCTGGTTCTGGATTATCTAGTGCGTATTTGGTTTGTATTTCCGTGTGGTGAGGGAGTAAGAACACAATTCACCATCATCTCTCTTCCCCGTACATGCATACGATATGCAAGAGAAGGGAAACTCGAAACAAAACCCTATGCCAACACGTCTGACCATGGTGGTAAAAGTAAGTCAATTTCCCTCCCATAATGGAGGAGGCCCAAGCTCAACAGTGGGACGTAGATGGACTGAGATGATGACGATGATTAGGTATCAGCTTTTTTGTTTTAGGCATCACTTGAATCAATTTCATCTGATGTCTACTGGTTAACAATTACATTCCCAAAGAAAGTTGACGTCAAGTAGGCGGCCACTCATAAAACTATTATCAAAACTTCTGCAATACATACTATGAAAGAGGAGTCCATATCGCACATTTAATCCAATACCGTCACTAAACGAAATTTTTCGTAAAACTGTTTTTAATGCCATCTTTTTACTGAGCACTGAATTTAACTTGTTTCAATTCCTATATTTTAATTCTATTTAACTTTAATTTTTTTTTTAACAAAGGGTAGTGTCACTAATATTTTAAATTAATTTATATCCACTTATTAATAATAAATGAAAAAAAGTGATTTATTAGGAATAATAACTATTATTAATAAAATAAAAAAACAATTATTCCTGAACAGCTAACGTACCTTTGTTTATATAAGTAAATTTTTGTTGTAAATCTTTAAATAGCTCTCCTTTTTTTGGGACTAATCCCACCACACATTCCCACCATTGTAACTCCTGTAAGCCAGGATCCACAATGGTCTCCATAAATGACACCGAGGTTTGACCCTCAGGCAGTCCCGGGATATGATTTTAATTGTCTTGGGACCCGCAACAAATTTAATTAGAAAAGATTAAAGTGGAGGAGTTGGAAAGAGAGATTCCACTTCCCTCCTAGGCAAAGCGGGAGACAGGAAAACAAAATGACTAGTCAACCAATAATTAAAAAGGTGTACAGCTACGATAGCGCAGTAGTACGGCACCACGGATACGGAAGAGCTTAACGGGGCCTATATGTGAGCGTTAAGATTGATTGCTACAGTAGGTATGGCAGAAACGCATGAACGCACGGAAATTTGCTCGAGTTGCTACAAGGTCCGTATAGTATACTACCCCACAGGTGACTTGCAAACTGTTTAACATAAGGTTACGCTCGTTTCGCCAGAGATCGCACTCCCAGAGAATGTGATGTGCTGATTGTTCATACTCGTGGTCAGATGTGGAACATTGACATAATGGTGATGGTACGAGTTTAAAAGAAAATAATTTGCTTTTAAAGTTGCCATGGCCAGTTAAAAATTGGGCCATGAAGTGGTCAACCTCCAGCCACACCTTCTCCAGGCGCTCCCGGATGCATGGAAAAATAGATAAAGATGACGACCTTTCGATGATGAATCCCATCTTTCTTGCCATTCAGTTAGAATAATAATATTCAGTTAAATAGCTCTCCTGTATAATGTGCTTATTTATGATAGTGACGGTATTGGAATAAAGCATTATGAAGCTTTTTGTTGTAGACAATCAGGGTTCGCCGTATCTGGGACAACAGAAAAGTGACCAGGGATATCATAACCTTTCTCTATTCTTAAAGCTGATAGCCCTATCAGTATCGATTTCACTAATTAAATATTACCAAATTTTGCTTGCTAGCTATTTTCTGAACTTGTCGAGCCATCTTTACCATAATCAAATGTTGACCGACCCTTTGCACCCAACCATATTTGGAACCTGCTAATCTCACAATTTTAAATAAAACTACTTTACGGATTTTATCGCGTTTGTATTTGATTTTTGACTGCTCGACGTTTCAAACACTCTGCAGCATTCATGAGTGTGTGCAGTGCCAATTTTGTTTAAAATGTCTAATACCTGCGTAAACATCAGAAATTAATCTCACAATTACTAGGAAAAGTATCAATGAGGCACTTATTACCGTATAGAATCCGAGCGTCGGCAATAACATTCTTTTGTAGGTGTTTGAGAGAGGTCAAGCGGTATAATACCTTAAGAAAATTAGGAGAAATCATCATTTCGAATTTTTTTATATCAATATATATATATATCAAATCATATTTATAATAAAATATTCTTCTTAAGAAAGAAATATCTGAACGTGGGCAATAACATTCTTTTGTGGGCATTTGAGTCTTTCAGGGAGGTTATAAAATATCTTGGGGAAATTAGGAGTAGAGAGACTTCGTAATATTTCTCGAAACATACTTCTCTAGAAGGTAGAAGTAAGCAAAATTATTTTGAGAAAATATTTTTATACATCAAATAAAGATATTTATATATCAAATAAAGATATAATATCAACTTATAAATTATGTATGCTACAAAAGTTACATTATTTACTGTTACTTTTTATTACACATTATTAAAACGAAATATATTTTAAAAGACAATTTATACCCGTTTTTTATTTACATTATTACTACATGTATTTTTGTGGATGTCTACTATTTGACATAAATATTTGTTACGTTTCCATTCTTTAACTACTCAGGGCGGTTGTACACAGTCGACGGAGAGTTTCCAAGAGGTTCTAGACGAGAGTACGCCCTGTACACACTCATTATGCCAGTTGTACTGTAAATACCAGAGAAAAGGGACGTAGAAAGTGCTGCGGCTATTATAAACACTGTCAACGGACAACTAAACGATCGAGTGTGTACATGCTCCGTCTCCTTTTAATAGCGAGCCTTAAGAAGACCCTTTGACTCGGGCGCAAAAAACCGACAGGTGACCGATACTAACTGAGGCGTAAACCAGAGTGCGAGACGAGATGAGAATACCATGTATATACTAGCTCTCGGCCCGTCTCGGAGTATCTCGTCGAGTGTGTACAGCTGCCATCAATTCATCATCACAAACTTTTGCATATAAAATATTTTTATTCTTGAGAGATAAAAAATAGCTTTTAAGGGGTCGTTTATCATAAGAACTCTGCATATGAACATCAATAATTTCTATACTTATTGTTCTGTAATAAATGAACAGAAAACAAAAAAACCGTGCGAGTCAAAGTCGCGCACGAAGGGTTCCGTAACATTATCTAATATAAAAAGTGCAAAACAATCGCGTTTGTTGTATGGAAGCCCCCCCTTAAATATTTATTTTATTTTGTTTTTAGTATTTGTTGTTATAGCGGCAAAAGAAATTACTTATATGTAAAAATTTCAACTGTCTAGCTATCATAGTTCTTGAGATACAGCCTGGTGACAGACAGACGGACGGACAGACAGCGAAGTTTTAGTAATAGGGTCCCATTTTTACTCTTTGGGTACGGAACCCTAAAACGACTAAAGGCTAATAAGACTAAGAGTCTCTAGGCACTATTTCCTTTAGTAACAGCACCAGGGAAGTGATTGCATATCGGATATTTACGCGAGTATTAAATATTTAAAATACAAAATTTTTTATGGATTTAATCGCTTTTATATTAATTTTCTATTTGCTGACGCTTCATAAACTTTACAGGATTCATAATCATGGGAGACCAGTCAGACCATCAAGTTTTATTTCAAATAGTTGCATACTCTTGAAAAGAACGCGTGCTTATTTATGCATACACGATGATGTGCGTGAGTATCGTAATAAAATTGACTAGCTAACTTTAGGGTGTTGTTTTTTCGTGACTGTGTGAGCATATCGTAAAAATTTACTCTCATCATTTTACCTTAACCGACCAAAAGATGTATAACTTTAAAAACAAAACATTTATTGCAATAGACAAGCCGACTATCAATCATAGCTGATAGTCACGCTCGACAGACGCTCGCGTTATCTCAACTCGCGTATATTAAATAGTTGCTATCAATAGGCTAATGAATTGATGAATAGAAATGAAAGTTTCTCGCCACTCAACATATTTTTTATATATCGTAAATTAATTAACAAGACAATATTCACGTTTATAACTTATTTTATTGAATACAATAAACGTGAAATCTTAAATTATTGTGCGTTATTACTTTCTATACAGGGGTTATTGATACTTTGATTAATAATAATTTCTATTACTAGACATATAAGTCCAACATACCTCAGTGTCTGAAAACACAGGTCTTTGACCAGTGTGGGTTACCAGTGATGACTTACGGCACGGAAACGTGGTCCCTAAATGTAGGCCTCATATCAAGGCTCAAAGTCGCTCAGCGTGCTATGGAGTGGGCTATGCTCGGGATTTCTCTGCGAGATAGAATCCGGAATACGGAAATCCGCAGAAGAACGGGTGTAACCGACAGAGCACGAAGAACTAGCACGCTGGCAATGGGCAGGCCACATCGCTCGACGAACCGACAACCGCTGGGGAAGAAAGGTTCTCGAGTGGCGACCACGTATCGGACGACGCAGTGTAGGACGCCCCCCCACTAGGTGGACCGATGACCTAGTGGAAGAAGCTGGGCGTCGTTGGATGCAGGCGGCATAGGACCGCTCATTGTGGCGCAACATGAGGGAGGCCTACGTCCAGCAGTGGACGGCGATAGGCTGAAATGATGATGATGATGATGATGAGACATATAAGAAAAGAATTAATTAATTAACTTTGCCAATATTTATTCCTGTAGACGGAGTAAGAATACAATTCGCCACCCTCTCGCTGGTCCGTGAGTGTCTGAAAAAGCGACTAATAGTCGTAATTAGGGATGAACGATCTTTCTGAAAAAGATCGATTCTTGAATCGATTCGAATTGTTGTCCAAAGAATCGATTCACAAGAAAATTGAGGTCTAAAGGATCGATTCCCGATTAATCAATCTATCAATTTTTTCTTTTGGACGGGCTGTGCGACCGTTTCTTTTTAGGAAATCTGGAGAGTAAATATGTGATGAGCTTTTTCTTAGGTAATCTGAAAGTTTAATTAATCTTATAATATAGTATAAAACATTAATATAGTATCGAGTGGGCAGAAAAAAATCGAATGACAATCCTCTAGGGTAAAGTATCGATTCACCGAATTGATTCAGTGCTTCGTAACGATTAATAAATTCGATTCTTTGGGCCTGAATAATCGATCTCAGATCACTATCCCTAGTCCTAATCGTCTTATAATATACAAATTATAGCATATTATAACCTTAGTCTTTCCGTGTGATGATGGAGTACGAATACAGTTTCGACGCCCGCTCTTGCCCGTGGATGTTGTAAAAGACAACTAAGGTATTGAATATCCAAATAACATTTATACAAGAGAATGAAATCTAGAAATAAAAACCCCTCTATCAAACTATCTGAGCAGCATATTAGTAGGTCATCATCATCATTCATTTCATTTCATCATCATCGCAGCCCACATACGTTCCACTGTTGGGCTCGGGCCTACTCCACAATGGGAGGGAATTTGACCTTCTGTACCAGCTACTATACTGCTGGTCAGGCATGTTTGTATAGGGTTTCATTTCGTGTATTCCTTCTTGTACAGATGTTAGGTGCATATTTTATCCTATAGTCATCCTTTAAGAGATCCACGGACCAGATAGGGAGTAGTAGGTCACTTCTTTGGTGTTACGGGGGAGGCTCAAGCCCAACAATGACACGTTTATAAGCTAAAATGATGATGAAGCCTTAGTCTTATTTATTGTGGTGTGATCTTTAGAAAAGGCATATACACGAGAAGAGAAAATCAAAATAAAGCCTTTTTTTTTGGGGGTGGGTTGCGGTCGGCGCGCTCCTCGCACCACTGCGTCCGGGGCGACAGAGGGGCGTAAGCATGCACACCCGCAACCCACCCCACCTGCATGTCGCCTTCGTCGTTGGGTCGACCACCGGAGCAGGGTTACTTGTCATCAGTGGTCGGCCCGACAGAATACTCCCGACACGATATTTGGGGTACCCTCCCATCGCCGACGTCCTCCCCTCGGGGAGGACGTCGGTCTTTCCTCACGCGGTCGGCCTCTCAGCGGGTGGCGGATTAATTCCCCGATCACGTCACCCACGGCCTCGGCTAGGGCGGCATGAGGCGCAAGTACTCGCGAAAAAAAGCCCTATACCAAACTGTTTGACTGATGTAGAAAATAGGTAAATTTCTTTTCTACTTTAGAGGAGGTTCGACTCCAGTAGCGGAACTTATTTAAGTTTAAATGATGATATTGAGCACAAGCTAAGAACACATGCTATCAAATAGCATGTGTTCTTAGTTTTTTTTTTTTAATTTATTTCACAGTAATAATAATAATAGCAATATTTTACACCTATCGTTGGCAGTCCACGAGTGTTATGTGCAAACGTGGAGTGTCATCGGTAGATGTCCCATCCCATTTTAACATTAAATTTCTCCAAAGGCCTCTGCGTGTTGGATCCATATCCCCATGTAAATCTACCAAAGGACCGGGTATCTTCCCTTGGAAGATACCCGTGAAAAATCGGCGATACATAATAATAGCAATATTAATAATAACTTTAATGCATCAATCAGTACTTATTACGTCTCGATAGTCACCACAATAACGGCTTGTACACAGAACAAACCTTCATCTCCATAATATTACATTGAGGACTATATCCATCAGTGGTTTTAAATAAGCTGATTAAAGGAGAAAGTCGTGTTTTGCGATAGATTAAGAATATAAAGCGCACCATTTACTATCCCATGAGAGTGGTATAATATAATTGAGGGATCTTACTCATAATATGCGATCACTAATCCATCTGGTGATGTGAGGACGAAATAAGAAAATGGATCATATTTAGAAGAAGAATTACTTTGTTACCGATACATTCTGCAACATATTTTATCGGCTATGCAGTTTTACATTAAGAGTTAGATTTTGATCATGTGATTTATTCATTCAATAAAGAAAAACATTATAGTTAAAGATCACTTATAATTTTTTTGACAGATTTTTAAATCTATCCGGCGCGTTGATGTCTAATATATGTAAATATTTTAATATGTATCAACAAATTGAAATTGCCAGTTTTTAAATTTACCTAACTCAAAATTTGATTGTATGACCTAACAATTGGCAGTTATATATTTAGATAATATACACTAAGGTAGAAAATAAGGACAAACAGTTCATAAGAATACATGTCGTTAAGTCTTTTTGAAGCGTGTGGTTGACCACAAACAACAATTGTGTTTGGCCAAACGACTAAACTTTTTATACTTGCTAACCATGTTATAAGTGTGATTATAAGTTAACCATTTTTTTCGTATTGTGACAGAGTAAAAATTTAATTCATCATCCCCCTATTTTACCCATGGGTGTCGTAAAAGACGATTAAAAGACATAATATGCATATATCTATGTAACAGAAAGAAAACCCAAAATGAACCCTATAATAATCCGTCTGACCAGCGTGGTATGAGTACGTAGCTTCTGTTGTGGCTCAAGTCTCGCAGTGGAAGTATATAAACCAAAATGGACCTTTTTATACGTGTAGTAAAAGATAATACAATTAACTACCATTACTTTTATACGATTATCTTTAAATACAACTAAGAAAACATGAATAATATATATTTAGGGTTGAGAGCCCTCAGCGCTCACCCAACACTCCGGGTAAAATTAAACCCCATAACTTACCCGATAGCACGTTGCCTTCATTGTTGGGCCGACCACCAGCGCAGAGTTCCTTGTATTCAGTGGTCGGCAGAATATTACGACTGGAGCAGATTCCACAAGTGGCATCCTATCTATTCATCCCCTGTAAGCCATACCACGACTACCCAAGGAGGACTAATCATAATTACTACACTTTGTAAGACGAATTCGCGACCACACATAATTTTATTAGTTTCTGTAACGCCTCAGCTATTTTGTTACGATTGTTAAGAGAACGTAAATGGTGATGATACCTTGTATATTTAACCCTAAATAATAAACATCCGTAGATAAAAATTCCGTGATAAAAACCGGAACACGGAAATCCGTAGAAGAACGGGTGTAACCGACATAGCCCGTAGAATTAGCACGTTGAAATGGCAATGGGAAGGCCACATTGCTCGCCGAACCGAGAACCGTTGGGGAAGAAAGGTTCTTGAGTGACGATCACGAATCTGACAGCGCAGCATAGAAAGACCCTCCACTAGGTGGACTGACGACATTCTGAAAGTTGCAGGGAACTGTTGGATGCAAGTGGCGCAGGACCGTTCCGAGTGGCATTTTCGTAGGCCTATGTCCAGCAGTGGACGTCTGTAGGCTGATGGATGGATGGCATAAACATCCACGTGGTGAGGGAGTAATTCAATTCAACAACCTCTTTCTTACCTGTGGGAGTCCTAAAATGCGATTAAAGGTATATAAGAGGAGAAGCAAAACTCGGAGTAAAATTATCTTTAAACTAACCTGTCTGACTAGCGTGGTATAATATGTCCATTTCCTTTCTAATATGAACGAGGCTTTACCACAGTAGCAGGATACATATAAGCCGATGTGATGATGGTAATAAATGGATGAGCGAAATTCCTAATTTATATATCTAAAATTAAAGATTAATTCTAATAGACTAAAAGCACATGTTCATTTATAAATCTCCGTGTTACAGATATTATCCAGTTACCTACTGATATTATCCAGTTGCCTACTGATATTATCTAGTTGCCTACTGATATTATTTAGTTGCCTACTGATATTATCCAGTTGCCTACTGATATTATTTAGTTGCCTACTGATATTATTTAGTTGCCTACTGATATTATCCAGTAGCCTACTGATATTGAGAGAGAGGAGAGGAGAGGAGAGGAGAGTGATGGCTGCTCTAGTAGTTAACTCGTGATCGGGTGCTGCTTGTGGGATCTGGTCCAGCCATATTTTCTTCCTTTATGCTTAATTTTTTTTTTGTCTTGCATTATGCTGTGCTGATGTAGCATTCATCTTGAAAATTTATACATATATTTAATTTCGAAGGGCATCAATATTTAATTTCGAAGGGCATCACACATGTTGTACGAAGCATAATATTATGTATATTTAAAAGATTAAGAAAAAAAATGACTGCCCGCTGAGTTTCTGGCCGGATCTTCTCAGTTTGTGGCCGCGTTCCGATCCGGTGGTAGATTATTGTATTCAAACGTGTAATTTGACAATATGTAAGTGCCCTTAAGGCGCCTATGCAGAATAAATGATTTGATTTGATTTATTATCCAGTTGCCTACTGGATAATATCCGTAACACCGTGCTATTTTTTTTTTTCATCTCAGCCAATGTTAATCTCACTGTTGGGCTCAAGTCTCCTTTATAATAGAAGGGAAATTGACCCACTATGTCACGCTGGTCAGACGGGTTGATACAGGGTTTTTTTTACATTGCAGATGATGTCAAACGAGCAAGTTCAACTCGTCTTTCGAGTTGGCATAGAGTTTTATGTCGAATTTTCCTTCTGTTACATAGTTAAAATCTGCATATCATATTCCTTAGTCGTATTTTACGACACCCACGGGTAAGAAACGGTGGTGAACTGTACATCTTATGCCGCACACTATTTAGAATATAATTACAGATATTAGGTATGCCTACAACTAATAATTACTCTATAGAAAAATCGATTGCCTGGCTTTTGATAGAAAAATCTTTTTATAAATTTTGCTTGTCCAGTGTTTTATTTTTCTGGACGATATCCGACCGATTCTGACGAATCTCATCTGATGGTAAGTGGTAACTCATATGGACCTTTGAATTATCAGAGGCATCGCTAGATCACTTTCCTTAAAGGTCGACTTTGGCCTCCGATACGGTACCATATGAAGTGCAGTAGCAAATTACCACTTGGACGCCAAACGATAGTATAGCCTGGACAAACCACTCCATTTACAACTGCAGATGAAGAACTGTTACCAGCGTGGTCCCATACCTATAAATTAGAATCTCTTGATTTGTATAGACATAAGAGATGACAGAAAATAATTTCAGTGAAGATAGTAAATTGGCTGAGGAAGCTCACGCCTAACCATCTGGCTAGTTTAGTATAGTATGACAAGGCCAAAAATTCTCTTTTGTGGTATGTTTAAGTTAAATAGTAGAAATAGCTGTAAATGGGCCTTGTCATTCATCGTATCAGCGCACATGTTTCACTGTCGGGATCGAGCTGGCTTCTCAATAGGAGGGAAATTGACCAGATCAGAAGTGCTAGTATAGTTTTTAATTTCAAGTTTTCCTTCTTTGCATAGATGTTATATACATATTAATCCCTTAGTCGTTTTTTACGACAACTAAAGACAAGAAAGGGGTTGGTGAATTGTATTTTTACTCCGTTACCACACGGAATGCGGCTTTAAAAAATGGAAAATCCTAAAGGCTTATCGGTCTTGTCTCTACTTTAACAGAAAATTATACAGTAAGTTTATTGTGTAAATAAAATTTAAAATTTACGATCGTATGGACCGAACCGTGTATAAAAATATGTTTATTATAATTTATAATATTTAATTAACACAGTCTTGTAGCCTAGTTCCAATAAAATAAAATAAATTTTAATTAAATTTATTCATTTAATCGGATTTTCTCCAAGAGTGTAGGTCAGTTATGTTATCCGCAACTGGGTAAACAAGTGTTTACTTTTATAGAATTTGAATATTTATTAATTTGTCGTTATTTTAGTTTAAGCGAATTTAAAAAAAAATAATGAGATAAATTAATAAAATTGTGTAACTCACCTCTACTATCTTCACCCTTAGATTCTAAGGGTAAATTGTCCCATAAGGATAGCAACACTAAAATAAAAAACATCATTTTCACATCACTGTGTTGCATGGATTTTCCAAATTTGAACCACTTTCGAACTGTCATCCTGTTTTTTTTAAAAGGCGCGCGCGGTAAAAATATTCAGTTCCAAATTTGAAAACACATTCACATCTTTTTTAAATATTATAATTTTTTAATTATGCCTAAGGAATTCCGTCGTCATTTCTTACGATAATATTTTTAATTTTTAATAAAATACAGACGTCTGTACGTCGTCACGGGCATGAACCTACTAGCCAAGTGACCAACTTTACACTGTAAAATAAGAAACATACATATTACTAGCACTGATTCGTGTTGAGAAGGTCCTAATTAGCTGTATATCTTCATTAGAAAGTCAACCTTGTTCTAGTTGTTTTAAAGTTAAAAATCCTTACAGTTTTAAGTCTAAAGCAACTCGGTCACACTTAGTACGGACTTGCTAAACGAGTGAACGGTGAAATGAGAAATTGTGAGAGACAGGTATTTGTGTGAAAGAGACAGAGATACATTTCTTTTTATAGTACAACCGGTGAAACTGAGAACATTAGAAATCATCCGTGGTATTTATTTTATTATCATGTTTTATAATCTGTGCAACTAATCTTAAGCCCATTAAATTGTTTAAGGTTTTTTTATTTGTAAACAGTACTTATAGTTTCACTTTTAATATTAGTTATATAAATTTATTGTTAATAATGGCTTCCATTATTAATCAATTATAGTATAGAGGTTAGATTAAGCATTACAAATCAAGTTTGTATTTTGATTTGCTATGAGACCACTAAATTGATTTTAAACATATGAATGTGGTGACGAATTAAGAATACAATTCGCCACTTCATCACTCCCTATCATGCCCGTGGATGTCGTAAAAGACGACTAAGATTATAATATGCATATAACATCTATACAAGAGAAGGAAAATTTGATACAACACCCATTATCAACCTCTGTGACCAGCATAGTACAGTAAGGTCAATTTCCCTTCTACTGTGGAGAAGGCTCAAGCCCAGCATTGGAACGTATATAAGCCGAGATATAGATGATGATGATATGAGTTTTTAAAATTGTATATAAATTATTTATACTGACATCGGTACCCCGCAAATAATCTCTAGCCGAGGGCGCGGGTGACGTGACTGGGGAATTAGTCCGTCACCCGCTGGGAGGCCAACCGCGTGAGGAAAGACCCCCTCGGGGAGAACGTCGGTCGATGGGAGGGTACCCCAAATAGGGGGTATTCCGTCGGGCCGACCACTGACGTCAAGTCAGGGTGGCTCCGGTGGTCGGCCCAACGGAGCGCCTCAGTACCATTGTTTTTCAACGTTTTACCGCTGTCTTACAAGTGTTTGGACTCCACGGTTCGCTGTCTGTAGCTTCTTCGGTGTTTGTGTTGGCGTCTCGGCGTCGGCATAGGCATCGGAGCGGTTGCCGACGAGCGACCAGCATCCATCGCAGTCGCACGGGTACCGACCCAACTGCCTTCTCGTCATGCGTCCTCGGAGGGGCTACCCCACGCGGGGTAATCGCCGCACCAAGGAGCCGTCAGCCGCCGGTCCATCATCGAGCGCCACGGGGGTGCGCCACCAGGCGTCCCCACGTTCGCCCACGCCGCCGCAACCTGCACCGCCGCAGCCGCAGCGCGTGCCAACGCGCGCGCCGCGCAAATCGCCGCCATCCGCGGGTGTGAGCACGGGTGATCCCACCCTGCTGCCCCCCGCGCCAGCCGCCTTCACCTCCCCGCCGCCCTATGAGGAGGGCAGTCGCCGGTTCTCGTTGGTGCGCTCGTCGTCGACTCGTTCGATGACGATTTACCGCAGCCGCGAGAACATGGCGGCAGCCGCCACACCCACCACCAGCCCGCTGCAGCCGACGTCGCTACGGTCGTAGTACGACGACGCACGCTCTGATTCGTCTGACGTTTCAATATCGGACGACTCGCAGGAGGGCCCTTCTCCCCAAAGGGGGAAAAGAAGACACCACCACTTAAGACGACGCCCGTCACCCCGGCGCTTGACCCCCTTGCGGGTGTTAGACGCCGGCGCAGCCCTGAAGAAGTCGACGACCCGGCGAAGCGCGTATGTGCCGCCGGGTCCGCCTCGCCGCCTACGCACTCGCGGTGTGCGAACCCGCAAAGCGCTCCCGCGCCTGTGAAGGCCTCCATCCCGCCTGCTGGCGCACCTATGGTGCCCCTTAGCAGCCAATCGCCGCGGCTAAGGCCGCGATCGCCAACGCCGACGCCTGCGCCGCGATCATACGCGAGCGCGGTCGCCGAGCACGCACCGAACATCGCTTCCGACGTGCCCATGCCGTCTACCAGCGCCCAGAGAGACGCCGTGCAGCCTCCAACTTCATCATCGAAGCCCAAATATCCCCCCATAGCGGTTGGTCCTACCCAACTGGATTCACCACTTGGCGGCGATCAAGCAGCAGCTCGGGCGAACAGCGAATGCTCGCCCATTCGGCAAGGGCATTCGTTTTACGCCCGCTGACGATGAAGAGTACCGTTTGCTGCAACGGTATTTCAGTATACTGGAGCAGACGGAGAAGGTCCCATGGTACTCTTACACGATGCCAGAACAACAAGACTTCAAAATCGCCACAGGGGTCTTCCCAGCGACTGCCCCCCTGAGCTGATCTCCCAAGAATTAGCGTCACTAGCCTTCGTAGTGACCTATGTTCGCCCCATACGTACCAGAGGTGGTCGCCCTGGCTGCATCCACCATGCTATGTTACAGCGCAAACCGCTGCCAGCACTTCCGTCACAGCAGCCATAACTGCCATCGCCCGCTAGCCAGCGTGCGATGTGGCGGCCCGCATCCTACCAGAGACTGCAGCCGCCCCCGCGAGACACCAGCGACGTGCGTCAACTGCGGGGGGCCACATCCCGCCAACTATTCCGGTTGCCCCGTCTTACGACGAGAGGCCCGGAATCGCCAGGCGGGCACAGAAGCCCTCTCAACTCAACGTAGGCGCCCGCAAGCGCCTGAGCAGCCCAGCGTGGCCGCCGACACGCAGGCGACTAGCCTGATGGCGCCGGCGAACCCCGCCCCGCAGCAACGAAAAATCAAAAAGAAAAACAAAAAGAAAAAGAAAGCCGCCAGCGTCGCGACGCCCATAGTGAACGTCGCGACGCCCATAGCTGCCGTCGCGACGCCCATAGCGCCGGCCGCGACGATAGCGGAGCCGCTCACGTAGTCGCTTCCAGAGCGCTCTCTGCCGCCATCAGCAAGTTACGAAATCCATACACCAATATCCACAGTGATGTTGGTGTTACAAAGCGTCCTCGCAGCACTCGACGCCGGCAAGCCCTACGAAGACATCGCAGACGTCGTCGCTAAGGGCTTGTCGGTAATCATGTCAAAATCGAAGCCCTGCCCTTAAGAAGAACAAACCGCCGTGACGCAATCGCGCCGCTTAAACCAAACACTTCTGAATACTTCTCGTAAGTATACAGTTGTTGTTGGTGTCCGCGGGGCGGCGACACCGGCGGTTACACACATCACATAAGAAGAAACATCCTCACAAGACACTATGACCAGCGTGGGACGGTGTTCGACGTGTCAGTCACCCTAGGGTCGCTGGTCGTTCGGAGCGGGGCCTCCTCCGGGGTAACCGGAGGTCTCACCCTGCTCATCCTGACCGCCCCTACGGTGTGAAGATCGTTCACCGTCCCCCAAACAACACCGTTTGTCAAACAACCCAATGACACGGTATTATTCAATACCGGCGACAGCAACTACGGGCAGAGGGAAACATCCCTGGAACCGTTTCTCCCATCCCATACGGCGTGGAGAGCATAGTCGATGTGTGTCGGCCCAACGACGAAGGCGACGTGCATTGCGGGTGGGTTGCGGGTGTGCGTGCTTACGCTCCTCTGTTGCCCCGGGCGGAGTGGTACGAGGAGCGCGCCGACCGCGACCTAGCCCCACAAAAAAAAAACCCGCAAATTATAAGTACCCATATTAATACTTTTCATTAATATTTTTCCACAAATTTCTCTATTTGACAAGCATGATATAGCAGTACAATTTCCCCACTATTGTGAAGGAGGCTCAAACCCAGTATTGCTCCATATATGAGCCTAAATGATAAGATAAATTTACAATAATTATAATGTTCAATGTATTTCAGTAATATCATTATTTAATAGTAAGTTGTGACAACTTACTATTAAATAATTATAGAACTGAAATACAGCGTACAATGTAATAAAAATATACATTACAAATGCTGTACGCCCTTTGGACACCATTTGATTATCACCAATCCTAAGAACTGCCCGGGATCACCGCGTATTTAATGCCTCCGATGGGTGGCTCATAATAAATTATGCTTTCAGATACCTTTTTGAAGGATGTCTTGTTGTATATTAAGATGTTGGGGCTATGCAATATGAAGGTTGAAATGGTATCGTATTTTAATATGTATTTTTTTAACCCCTGTATAATTTTGAATATTTTTTCTGTGTGATGATGCAGTTAAAATACAATTCACCACCTTCATTTGAATACGATTTATCATTATCTAAACTCATGCATGTCCTACTGCTGGGCCCGAGTTTTCTTCAAATGATAGAATTCTCTAGCACAATGACATGGGGTCTATTTTATGTCTTTCTTCATTTTACTAAGATCTTATCTGCATACCATATCCCTTCGTCGTCTTTTATGGTATCCATGGGCAAGAAATAAGGATTGTATTCTTATTCCCTTACCTCAGGATTTTTCATTATTTTAATGTAATGTAGTTTACAATAACCTTGTCGAGAGAACGGTGTCCTATAAAAATATATTTTCTATGTATGTCTAAACTTTTCCCTGTGGTGACGGATTCATGCAATTGGTCCCCCTTTCTTGCCCGTGAATGTCGTATAAGATGACTAAGGGATTCTTGCAGATAACATTTATACGAGAAGGAAAATTCGAAATAAAATTCTATACCAACCCGTTTGACCATGGTTGTATAGTAGGTCAATTTTCCTTCCAATTGTGGGGGAAGCTCGAGACCGGCAATAAGATATAATATATGAGTTGTGATGAGGATGATGACAACATGTCTAAGCTGTCAACTTAGCTTAGAATATGGAGATAAAATATAGTCCATATTACCCTTGTGGTGACAGAGTAAGAATACAATTCACCACCCCCTTGCCTGTGGGTATCGCAAAAGATGACTAAGGGATATCATCATCATCATCATTATTTCAGCCTATCGCCATCCACTGCTGGACGTAGGCCTCCCTCATGTTACGCTACAAAGTGCGGTCCTGTGCCGCGTGTGTCCAACAACGCCTAGCAACCTTCACCAGGTCATCGATCCACCTGGTCGTCCTACACTGCGTCGTCCGATACGTGATTGCCACTCGAGAACCTTTCTTCCCCAGCGGTTATCGGTTCGTCGAGCGATGTGGCCTGCCCATTGCCACTTCAGCGTGCTAATTCTTCGTGATATGTCGGTTACACCCCGTTCTTCTGCGGATAGAGATATAATATGCATATAATATCTAAGCAAGAAAACTTAAAAGAAAATCCTATACTGACACATCTGACCAATGTGGTATAGTAAGCTAATTGCCTTCCCATAGTGAAAGAGGCCCGAGCCCAACAGTGAGACGTGTATGGGCTGTGATGGTGATGATATCCGCTAAAATGTAGCTTTCAATTGGTAAAAGAATTTTTAAAATTAATTTAGAGATTATGGCCTGAAAGCGTAACAAATAAACTCACATTCATATTTTTTATATTAGTCAGGTTAGAATGTTTGGGTAAAAGAAAGTATAGAAATATATAAAAATATTTATAATTAATTAATACGCACACTAGGGAATCTAATAAATAATTATTAAAATTTTCATAATTTCGAAAGCTAGGACATACTAAGTTATCTACTAAGCAGTTACTAATACTTTCTTTTTTATACATAAATCTACATTGATTCACCACAGTTCGTAGTTTAAGTGGTCTCATATGAAGAGTACTTTTAGGTACCCATATCAATTTTCCCAACGAAATTCAAATGACATAATTATAGAAAAAAAGATAACTCGTTTCTGAACGATCTGAGACTTGCTGTATTGTTTTAATGATTATAACCTGATTCATTTTAGTAGGTTATGTTAATCATCATTTTCATCGTAGCCCACATACGTCCCACTGTTGGGCTTGGGCCTCCTCCACAATGGGAGGGCATTTTAACCTACTATAATATGCTGGTCAGACATGTTGGTATAGGTTTTCATTTCGAGTTTTTCTTCTCTTGCACAGATCTTATGTGCATATTATATCCCTAAGTCGTCTTTTACGACATCCACGAGCAAGATAGAGAGTGGTGAATTGTATTCTTAATCCGTCACCATACGGAAATGTTATGTTAAGAATGGTTAAGAAGAGTTAAAAAGAAAAGAAGTTAAGAAAAGTTATGTTAATGTACTGTTAAAAAGTTTTTTTTTCCAATCGTCACCAATTCGGCTCATATACATCCCACTGTTGGGCTCGAGCCTCCTCCACAATACGAGGACAACTGGCTTTACTATACCATGCTGGTCAGACAGGTTGGCATAGGGTTTGGTTTGGAATTTTCCTTCTCTTCATCATTATTATCATCGCAGCTCATATATGTCCCACTGTTGGGCTCGAGCCTCCTCCACAATAGGAGAGCAATTGACCTACTATACCACTCTGGTCAGATGTGTTGGTATAGATATATAGTTCTTTCTCTTGCATAGATGTTATATGCGTAATATATCCCTCAGTCGTCTTTTATGGTTGATGTAGGATTTTGTTTCGAGTTTCCCTTCTCTTGCATAGATTTACACACGTATTATATCCCTTAGTCGTTTTATACGACACCCACGGGCAAGAGAGGGAGTTGTGAATTGTCTTACTCCGACACTACACGGCGTGGTGTAGGTCAAAATCCTTCCTATTATGAAGGACGCTGGAGCCTAGCAGTAAAACGTATAGAAGTTGAAATTAAGATGATTACAACTTTGACTGGTTGGTTCTAATTACCTTATAAACTGTAAATAAATAAAACTACTTTACAGATTTTATCGCGTTTGTATTTGATTTTTGACTGCCCGACGTTTCGAACATTTTGCAGCATTCATGACCACGGGTGAACAAAATCCGTAGTTTTATTTACGCTGTATAATACTCGCGTAAGCGACATAGCCCGCAAAATTAGCACGTTGAAATAGCAATGGGCAGGTCACATCGTTCGTCTAACCGACAACCGTTGGAGAAGAAAGGTTCTTGAGTGGCGACCACGAATCGGACGGCGCAGCGGAGGACGACCCCCCACTAGGTGGACTTACAACATTTTCAAAATCGCAGGGAACCATTGGATGCAAGTGGCGCAGGACCTTTCCGAGTGGCATTCTCGTGGGGAGGCCTATGTCCAGCAGTGGACGTCTGTAAGTTGATGAATGGAATACTCGCGTAAACATCAGAATTCATTACCTTATAAATCATCATAATCGTCATCTTTTCAGCTCGTGTAGGTTCCATTGTTGGGCTCGAGCCTCCGCCACCTGTAGGAGGGAAATTGATCTATTACACCACGCTGGTCAGACGTGTAGGTATAGCGTTTTGTTTCGAGTTTCTTCTCTTGCATAGATGTTATAATTATTGTACTTATAAAAATTATCATCTAAATAATTCAAGCTCGTAATTAATTTTTTTTTAAGTGCTATGTATTTTACGGATTCTATCGCATTTGTATTTGATTTTTGATTGTCTTCCGTTTCGAACAGCGTTCATGGTCATGGGTGGACTAAGATGTCTCACGACAACAAGTTGTCTTTATTACAGAGATTTATAATTATTATTTATCCGCTCGTGAGCATTAACGTTGTAAAGTATTCTATTTTGCCCGTGGATGTTGTAAATGACGACTAATTGATATAATACGTATATAAATCTATGCAAGAGTAGGCAAACTCGAACCAAAATCCTATATCAACCTCTGACCAGCATGGTAAGATCAATTTCTCTCTTGTTGTGGAGGAGGCTCGAGCCCAGCAGTGGGACGTATATGTGCCAAGATGATGATCATGAATTGTATATTTATAGTCTCCAACTAATTATCTATACATCAATCTGAAGACCGTGACTGTTAGGCATAGGTATCCCCACAAGATTGTCACTCAGAACTGTCTTATCAGCTACCAACGGTTCCCTATGATTTTACGATGCTTCTACATTACATTGTAGTGGATTTTGTGGTGGCCACTCAATACCCTTTCTTTCTCAACGGCTGTCCGTTCTACAGGCGATATTTTGAGACTCTTTGAGACTACAACGTGCTAATTTTGTTTTATTGCAAACGGCAGCAAATCAGCAAACAGTACACCTGATGGTAAGTGTTGCTGCCGCTCATGGACCTTTAGTAGGCCGCTGCCTACCGCGAAGAAAATGAAGGGAGTGTGAATTTCAGTGACACTAAAGGCATCACTTAAACTTACCATACGCAAACCCCCTTAGAAAGTTGGGCTTCCGGCTCTCTCGTTTATCGAACGAAGCGCAGTAACAAATTGCTACTACTCAGACGTCGACTTTCTGCTCAGTGTGGTACTACCTCGGACGGACGGGCCCCGGCTGACAGACAACTCTGTCAATAATATGGTCCTACTACTAAATATCAATTCTTTGGTCTATCTATGTTAGTAGTACACTTGTTTTTCTACTTTGTTATATATAGATATCTGGAGCATAGCCCGCTACATTGAACGCATATGAAAGATTCATAAGATCAATATTTAAAGGTCATGGTTATGTACCATAAGTTATTTCTGATAACGTACTCTGATATACCTTTTGCTGACGTGTGGTAATTAAGAGATAAATAATGCAAGTGAAGGAAGACTCGATATAAAAACCTATGCCAACACGTTTGACCAGTGTGGATTTTTTTTTTTTGGGGTAGGCTATGGTAAGCGCACGCGCGTTCCATTCCGTCCGGGGCATTGAAAGGAAGGCTCGCGGGCCCATAACCCACCCGTACCCACGTCATCTCGTTGTTGGGCCGACCACCGGAGCAGGGTTACTTGTCGTCAGTGGTCGACCAGTGTGGTATAGTAGACTAATTTCCCTCCCATTATGGAGGCGGTTCGACGCCAACAGTGGGACTTATGTAGGCTAAAATAAAGATGAAGATTGTCCCAAATATCCCGGAGGTTGTCCAGTCAGGTTGTATTCATTGCCCCTACCTACCTTACCTAACTGAATTGTTTGTCCTAGTTAAATATAATGATCGACAAAGTATAATAGGTTAGGCCCTGCCTTACGCCAATGTTTAATATAAAAAGGCTTTTAGTCTGTTAACGACTATTTGAAGGAATATCGCTGTAATTCATATTACTTATAAAACGCATTGTGAGAATACCTTTGTTGATGTAGTTAGAATATAAATAAAACTATAAATTTTACACCATATTATTGCTTTTCAATTTTAAATAATACTTGCTGACCCAACAGACGTTGTTCTGTTCAAATAAAATAAATTAGACGACAGCGCCACCTACCGGGCTCAATTGTGAATCTAAATCATTCTCGAATCCCTTTGAACACACACAATAAATTAATCGACATCGGTCCAACCGTTTAGGAGAAGTTCAGTAACATACGTACACAAGCAATATATAAAGATAAAGATAATGATTGAGTTCCGTCGACATATTTGTGAAACAAATTCAAATCATTTATTATGCATAAGCCTCGAGCGGGCACTTACATATTCTCAAGTTAACAAAATTAAATCATATTATCAAAAAAAATAAACTACCACCGAATCGGCACGCGACCGCTACGGAGAAGATCCGGCAAGAAACTGAAGCGGGCATGTCTATTATTTTTTTTTTCTTACTAGATATAAAATTGTGTACAAATATATTGTAAGTACTAACTCCAGTGTGATAAGATAAGCAATAATAACTCCTTCGAACCATAAGATACGTAATATAATTCAAACGATTATGGCTGGACCAGATTCCGCAAGCGGCACCCGATCACGAACTACTAGAGCAGCCATCACTATCCTCAATCACTATGGAGGGAAGCGAGAGACCCGCTCCACGCAGCTACCGCAAGCAGTTCCTTCAGTGAGCGTGATTAAGACACATTTGCATTTTATTAGAATATGACAATGTATCTTATGCTTTTCTGTAATAATTATCTTACCACATTATATGCAAATAAATAAATAAACTTTAAGAATCGCTTACCTTCATAATCGCAGCATTTGACATGATCTTCGTCTTATCAAGTCTCGTCTTATCTTTGTTAATCAAGTAAGACACCCTACTGGGTTCATTGAGCATTGTATGAAGGTCCTCAAGAAAGAATTCTCTTACCTTTTTTTTTGGGGTGTGCTACGGTCAGCGCAACCGCCGCCTGGGCTCCGTCCGAGGCGACAGAGGGCGGCGCGCGACCTCGTAACCCACCCGTGGCACATCGCCTTCGTTGTTGGGCCGACCACCGGTGCAGGGTAACTTGTTGTCAGTGGTCGGCCCGATGTATATGTATTTGATGCTTGAATGATGATGTTTTGAATGCGATAAGCATTTGTATTTGATTTTTGATAGCTGTAAAGTGTTCTAAACGTTAAGCAATCAAAAATCAAATACTGTTTGGTTTGTATTTGTTAACATAGTGGCCGTAGCCGAAATACGGACAGCAGAAAACTACAATATACGTCAATATAGTAGTATTTATATACATGTCGGCCACTCAACCGGAGCTGGTTTTAAATGAAAACAGTTCAAATTACATACCACCTGCATTTTCTCTCTTGAGATTTTTGCAGTGGTCCAATGTGGACCATTTCGTGATGTTTTTTTTTATTATTACGCACGCAGCAAGTATAACTGGAATGTTGAAAGGTGTTTGCAGTTGACTCATAGTTAGTCAGATCTTAAAAGAAAGTCTGGTTCTTAGTATCCACAAGTACGAGTATATTAATTTGATTGCACATATAGCGCAGTGATTAAGACATCTTTATTTTATTGCAATAGGTATCAAACGAGCAAACAGTGGTGATAGTAAGTAATTTTGTTACTCATGGACCTTTGCTAGACCGATGCCTACCGTGAAGAAAGTGAAGGGAGTGTGAATGCATGAAATGAGCTTCGGTGCTATTAAAGGCATCACCAAAACCACGCACAAATACCCTCAGAAAATTGGGCTCCCGGCTCTCTCGCTCATTGAACGAAGCGAGGCAAGATAGAGCAATTATATTCTGACTCCGTAACCACACGGACTAATTAATAATTACATTCAGGTACTATATTTGATTGTATGAATAATTTATCTCGCAAAAGAGGAATCGTTCCTTAGTAACAGCGGTTATTCCAATTGTATCCGTTACTACATGCCTTAACTTTCATTTTCCTAAGTATGTCAATTATAAAGGCACAGCACTAGCCAGTGTCGTGTAGTTATTTTATACGTAAAGCGCATCACTAACTCCTTGGGACTTTCGCTGAGGTCATGTCTAGGTAACTAGGGATGGGGTGTATATATCAAATATCGATATCGATTTTATTTTCATGATAGCACGTATAAACCACTCCACCAGTGGTTACGATACCTATTGTCACATGCGTCTCTGGTCCGACTCTCGCGTAGGATAATACTTGTGCGATCCACAAATTGTTATTCTGAGATTTAATTTACTGTCGTCAATTTCATGTATGTAAAGTGGCGCGCAAAACAAGGTGTGCTTAGTGCAGGATGTTTTCATTTAAATAAAAATATTGTTACAGTGTTTGCTTATTTTTTGCCTTATTAAAAGTAATTGTTGATACCAAAATAGGTAGTTTCAAAAATCTGAAAACACGAATTTCCAGATAGACGAACTAAAACGTAAAATGCATACAACAACTCGTGTAGTATTATTTTATAAATAATTCGTTTCTTTACTAGACCAAGATTAAATTATTCATATACATGGTTACGATTTAAAAACATAATGCCTTAAAAGATTTAAAAGAGAAAAAAAATAAAACGTTATAAAAATATCGATAGTTTACCAACACTAACTATTATCGATAAATTATTCGATACGGACCGACACAATAGAAAGTTTATTTGTGGTGTTGACCGGGAGCGTCGGCAAATAAAATACTTCTTCCTCTTTTGTTTATTCAAAAATACTTTAATTATAAAGGACTTTTATTAGTAAAAGAGTTTTGTTCATATTTACTTTCATGATTTATCCATGTCGTGATGGAATAATCTACATTATGTGGGTGTCGTAAAAGCTGCTTAAGAGATACAATATGCCTATAAAGTTTATGCAACAGAAAGAAAACTCGAAATGAAACCTTGTACCAACCCGTCTGACTAGCGTGGTCGATGGTAGGTCAATATCCCTCCTATCATAGAGGAAGCTTGTGCCCGAGATGTAATGATGATAAAAAATACTATAGACCAAAAAAAATATGCCGCTGACGACAAGATCTTCATACCGGCAATCAGCCCATATAACGACAGAGAGGTGTATGGGTTATGGGGTTGAATCACGTCCTTTCCGCTCCGGGTAGTGTGGGCAGAGTATGATCGGACGTAGTTTATACCAAAAAGAAAAGACTATAAATGACTTGAATAGACATCTACAACCATTAGTTGATATCGATAGGGTTGATGGCAATTTTAATCACCACATTTAATCATCGTGATCTGGCAGATCTCGATCTATTTCCATAGTCGAGGAGACCCGAACCCAATGGTATTACGTATGCGGGCGATAATGATCATATGGCGAAGTTTCATCCATCAGCCTATTTGACATATATTTCCGTAAAGAATAAGGACATAGTTTCTGCAATTGATAGGCGATCGCAATAAGTTTCCCAAAAGAGTATATCCACCACTGGTAATCCCACAAGCCAATTCTTATGATTTCTAATCGTAAGTAAGGGGTAGCAAAACATTGTACTCTTTAACTCCATAAACATCCAAAGGTTTTTTTTATTGTGAACTGTGGCAAACGAACAAACAGGCACCTGTTGGTAAATGTTGCAGCTGCTCATGGACCTTTGTAAGGCCGCTGCCTATCGTGAAGAAAGTGAAGGAAGTGTGAATGTGTGCAATGAGATTTAATGATACTAAAAGCATCACTAAAATCCACCACCAAACACCCTAAGTAATTTAGGCTGCCGGATCTCTCGCTCATCGAAAGAAGCGCAGTAACAAATTGCTACTACTCAAATGTCGATTTTCTGGAGAGTCTGGTACTACCACGGACGGACCGGCCCGCGACTGTAGATAGACAACTATCAACAGTGTTTCAAGCTATATCTTTTCAGACTTACTTATAATAGAACTTGTACATTTTTTTATATAATTTAAATTTAATAATTTACTGTTTTGCCGTCGTTACATTCTATTGTAATATAATTTGATAAGTAGCTAAGATATAATCCATTCTTAAGAATAGACACCTTGCCGAGGTCACGGATGGATGAACTAGCGATTAATCCGCCACCTATATATGGCCTGGCCTATCTACCTTGTGACACGGACCTCACAAGTGACAACTGTTCGATAGTATAACTACTACAGTACCTATGGAAGTCTGTCCGTGAGATTAAGATTACCGATAATTCGAACAGGGCCTGCTGGTAAGGTTCAAGTGGCTCTAATTGATATTTAGTTCCTGTCTAGAAATGTGAGCAGTGTTCCACATGAGGACGAATTTGTGTTTTATATAGCACAAGACGCTGTCTCGGTGTGAAACCTTGCCTGGCTTTTCCGGATGCCCAGTTTTCTGCTTACCGATTGAGTTTGGCTCTCCAAATGGCTTTCAAGCTGGGCTTTGTTCAATAGTTCGATACTGAGGATTCCAATACTTACTTCGTTGGATCTGAGGCGCCATTACAAACGGGTCCTTCTTCCCATTGAATGTGCGAACTTGTTATCTTTATGGGATCAACCGCTCACCATTCCGAAGCTCGTCCCAGAGAGCACCAGTTTTCAGACACAAGTTAAACGCTTCTTTCTGTTACTTTTCTGTCCTGTACTTTGTGTGTTCATTTATGTTTGTAATACAAGGATTATTAGTTTAGTTAAGGTCTTAAAAGAATACGTTTCACATGAGGCTACCCCTTTCTTTTACGGTCTGGACACATCGTCACCACAAATATTTGTGGTGACAGATAGGCCAATCGTGTTCACTCCCCATCGTCATTAGGCCGACCACTGGTACCGATGCATTGACTTCCGTGGTCGGCCTGGCTGGCTTCGTAATCCCTTTCAGATAACGTCGCCTGTACGCCTTAGCAACAAAACAGGATTGCCAGAGTATCACCTCCCACACGGTAGGCCTCTCTGTGGGTGGCGGACTAATCCTCGGTTCGTCCACCTATGGCCTCGGCTACGGCGATATCTGGCGCCTGCTCCACCCGATGGGCCGGCGGTGGAGCGTGTTGTCACCTATCTAAATTATTTCTGCTCCACCCTAGGTCGACTGGTAGAAAATGCCTAAGGCATTAAGTCCGCCTTGTACCTTTTTTGCGTGCAGAACTTTAAATAAACAAATATACGAACAAACACTCAATCATTTTAGAGGAAAGTTAAACTTCCAACATTTTTTTCTACAAATGATTTAAACCAGTAGCTTAATCGATAATGATTACTATCAATATCTATATATAAATAAAAATGATAGTGTCTGTTGGTAATATCAAAGCATTATTTTTTGTGAAAGATTCACCGTACGAGAGCAAAAATATTCATCAACATTTTTTATCATTGATAATCAACGTATTAATAAATTCAGAATAAAGCCAAACATCCCTCTGTTGACGGCGTAAGAATACAATTCATCAACCCTTCTCTTGCCGTGGATGTTGTAAAAGACGACTAAGGGATATAATACGCATATAACATCTCAACAAGAGAAAGAAAACTCGAAATAAAATCCTGTACCAACCCTTTTGACCAGCGTGGTGTAATAAGTCTTTTTTCCGTGCTATTATGGAGGAGGTTTATGCAAATTAACTTGTATAAGTATGTGTCCTTAAGAGAGGGAGAAATAAACTATATTTCTTTCTTTCCTTATTTATTTCTGCCCGCCTTCCTTTCTTTTTTTCTCAATTTCTCCCTTTCTCCTTTCTTCCTAACTTTCTCTTTGCCTTTCTTTCTTTCAGCAGTGGGTTGTCTATAGACTGAAATAAATGAATGATGAAGAAACAAAGTCGCATGTAAGAGTTAATTCTATAAAATATAATTTATATCCTGCATATTAATATTGGTGAAAGTAATCGTAAGAAAGTGAAACCGATTTGTTCATATCGTGACAGACTAAAATATCAATACTTCACTACCCCTTTCCTTTTTATTTATTTATTAAAGAAAAAACGTATCAAAAATATACTGCACATGTGGCGTCGTGGTTACGATACCGACCTACTGTGCCAGTGCCTATGATGATACAAATGTATCATCATCATCGCAGAATTAGTAATTAAAATTTTTGACCCACATTTTCTTACGGAGGAAACTAAGAAAAAAATCATTCTATATGAAAAAAAAAATGTTTTTGGATAGTGATTATTAAACATTAAATGTTTAGTAATAATTAATTAATTAAATTAATTAAAACTTATCTTAGAGTAAGGTAAGGTAAGCCCTTTTCTTACCAGATCTTGCTTAGTATGATCGCGTTCTGGCCTGATCATAGTATATTAGATTTGTTAGGTTTAATCTTTTTATAGCAAACGATGGCAAACGAACAAACAGTACACTTGATGGTAAGTGTTGCTGCCGCTCATGGACTTTTGCAATGAGGTTCGGTGGTACTAAAAGCATCACTAAAACTCACAAGCAAATACCTTCACAAGATTGGGCTTCCGGCTCTCTCGCTCACCAAACGAAGCGCAGTACCAAATTGCTACTACTCGGAGGTGGATTTTCTGCGAGTATGGTACTACGCCGGGCGGACCGGCCCGCGGCTGTAGTCAGTCAACAGTGTGGTCCTACCACTAAAATAACCTACGATTAAATTAATAAATTGTCATAATAATTACTACAAATTAAATGTTTATTAATTACTTATGAAGAAAATCCGTAAAATAGTTTTTATTTATAGCTTATAACTTAATTTTATTGTCATTATGATGATGAGTTTATTTTGAACAAAGTAAAGACATCCAGCTGTATGTTCGGTTTTAATCGGCCATTGTTTGAGTGAAAACTGTGAGATTTGCGCATTCACGGCGCATATGCGCGTGAGTAGACTGGGTCAACGGATATGCGTTTTGTAGGCAAAGGTTACAAGTGACTTGCTAACATTGACAAGTATATGTAATTTACAACAACCTGAGCATTTATATCCGTATGTAGATGGCGTAAAAATACAATTCATCACTCCTCTTTCTTGACTGTGGGTGTCGTAAAAGCCTACTAAAATATATGATATGTATACTGATGCCTGATATTTACGCGAGTATTACACATCTTCGAATAGCGACAGAGGGGCTTAAGCACGCAACTCCCGCAACCCACTCGAACACCACGTCGCCTTCATCGTTGGGTCGACCACTAGAGCAGGGTTACTTGTCATCAGTGGTCGGCCCAACGGCATACCCCCTACCCGGGGTACCCTTCCATCGACCGACGTCCCCCCCTCGGAGAGGACGTCGGTCTTTCCTCACGCGGTCGGCCTCTCGGCGGGTGACGGACTAATCCCCGGTCACGTCACCCGCGGCCTCGGCTAGAGCAGCATTGCACGCAGGTGCTCCCGCCTGCGTCGCTCCAGTCGCCGAAGGCGGGTCGCCCCATCGAGGCTGTGCTCCTCGCGCTCGCGACCCGCCATCTCCTTCTGCGAGATAACTGCCTCGCAGAAGGCTGCGACCGCGTCCCAATTCCTGACGCTGCCGAGCATCTCCCTAGCGATAGTCGGTAGCGTCAGGTCTGCACCGATGATTGCGACGAGTTCACGACGCGGCTCTGCCCAAGCGGCACAGACCTCGAGCGTATGCTGCGGTTACACATCTTCGCTAATATTATAAATGCGAAAGTAAGTTTGATTGTTACGCTTTCACACTTAAACCACCGAACCGATTTCAGTTCAGCCATTTTGAAGATTACCTGGAACAGACAGACAGACAAAAAAAAATATATAGTGCATTTTAGGCATTAAATAAAGTGCATTTTAGGCGTATAGTGCAAATAACCATGTGAGCATGAAAAAAGCCTATTATTTTGACATTACAAACAGACACTCCAATTTTATTTATTGGTATAGATTTTAAAGATCAAGTTTTGTATTTGGTAACAGAGTAAGAATGCAGTTTGCCACCGTATTTTATACCCGTGGGTACAGTAAAAGTCGACTAAGGGAACATGCAGATAACATATAGATGTATGCAAGAGAAAAATAACTCGTCTAATTGACTTTTATTTTGAACAGGTTGCATGTGGTGACGGAGTAAGAATACAATTCACCAATCCCTATCATGCCTTATTGGTATAGACTAGCAACCCGCCCTCGCTTCGCTTCGGTTATAGGTTATAGTCGTTTTACCCGCGTAGTTCCCGTTCCCGTGGGAATACCGGGATAAAATATAGCCTAGTATAGATATCAATAAGATTTTAATAAGATACAGAATATAAAAATAATAAAAAAACAAAAAATAAATTTGTATTATGTCAAATAACAATATTATCCTTATCCTTACTAATATTATAAATGCGAAAGTAAGTTTGTTTATTTGTTTGTTTGTTACGCTTTCACGCTTAAACCACAGAACCGATTTCAAAAATTCTTTCGCCAATGGAATCTTATAATATCAGGGAGTAACATAGGCTATATTTTAACGCGGTATTCCCACGAGAACGAGAACTACGCGGGTAGGGTGACTGAAACCGAAGCGAAGCGAGAGCGGGTTGTATGTTTATAAAATCCCATGTATAAGGAATATCCTTAGTACAGGTGTTGTATTAAGTGTGGACCGGCCATGGAGGTCAAGGAATCGATATGAGTGGTCAGGTAAATAGCGATAAGGAGGCTATATGGTAGATTATGGATAAGGATGTGACTGGGAGGGAAAATGATCGATAAATAAATAATCGATATTTTTCTTTAAAATAAATCGATTATAAACTAATCGATTTTTCTGCCAACAAGATTATGACCACCTTTGTTTTTTTTTTTTTTTTTAGGAAATGTGAGCTTTATTTTCTAATATATAGTATGAAACACTGCACGCAGTATCGTAATGGCGTTTTTTTTGGGATTTTATTTTTTTTTTAAATAAAATAATCGATTAATTTTAATATAAGAGAATCGATTTTTTTATTTAGATAATCGATTAATTACAAAAAATAATCGATTATTATAAAAATCGATTATTTTTTCACATCCCTAATTATGGATTCGTACGCCTTCCGCCGCTCTAGATGCATTGGGCGGAGTGTATTAAGAGCTGCCATTTAAAGAGTGGTTTTAAAAAAAATAGCAGCGAAATAGAGAGTGGAATAAAAGCGTCGTCAGAGAAAATCAGTTGTACTTCGTGTGTACTCGCGTAAATATCAGATACCACTCCGTGTAGAAAGTTCGTCATTTTCGAATTGTCAAAAGAAAAAGGTAACAGATTTTCATATTTGCACTCAGATATTTGATTTACTTGATACAGTGGGTTTTATTTAATAGAAAAGATATTTATCAATATTCGTTTGTCTACAGCCGCAGGCCGATCCGTCCAAGACAGTAGCACATTCTCGCAGAAAATCTACGCACGAGTTATTGCACAATTTATTAATGCACTTCGTTCGATGAGCGAGAGAGACGGAAGCCCAAATTTCTGAGGATGTTGTTTCTGTATGTGATGGGTTTAGTGTCACTGTAACTCATTGAACGCAATCACACTCCCTTCACTCATTCTTCACTTAAAAAAAAAGAATTGACGACTCTTTATATTCATTAATTAATTAAGTTTTCGTGTGATTATAACGTAAGAATACAATTTCACCGCTCCCTATCCTACCCGTAGATGTCGTAAAAGACGACTAAGAAATATAATATGCTTATATTAAATTCCAAATAAATCTCTGTATCAAAATTTAATTCGTAATAAGACTCCATACCAACCCGTTTGACCAGCGTACAATAGTGGGTCTATTTCTATATTGAGGAAGAGGCTCGAGCCCAGCAGTGGGACGTAAAGAGCTGCAATAATTATGATGAAGGTTATAAATCATCATCATCATCATCGCAGCCTACTGTTGGGCTCGGGCTTCCTCCACAGTGGGAGAGAATTTGACTTACTATACCATACTGGTCAGACTTTTGGTATAGGATTTCATTTTGAGTTTTTCTTCTCTTGTATAGGATGTTATGTGCATATTATATTATCCCTTGGTGGTCTTTTACGACATCCACGGGCAAGATAGAGAGTGGTGAATTGTATTCTTACTCCGTCACAACACGGCTAAAGTTATAAATAAAAGATGGTAATTTTAAACCAGCCTATATATTGCATCGGTCAATCAAACATAACATTTCTCTTAGTACGAGTTCAAATCGTTAAAATTTCGTTTTTATGAGTTTACTCGTAAAATATTTGTTCTGCTTTTACCTTCGTCATTCAACTTCGTTATGATAAAACTACGAAACTTCGAACGTCGGACATTTTATAATATTTTTTGAAGTGAAAATTTCTTTATTATTATGGCTTGACATCATCGCATCACACCGGAGCTAGTACTTACAAGACATTTAACATGTCTTGTCTATCTACACAATTTTATATCAAGTAAGAACAAAAATTAAAATTTTAGACAAGCCCACTGAGTTTCTTGCAGAATCTTCTCAGTAGCAGTCACATTTCAATCCGGTGGTAGTTAATTTTTTTGAATAATTTAATTTTAGTTAACTTGACAATATGTAAGTGCCCTCTCGAGCTTATGCATAATAAATGATTTGAATTAGAATTTAAATATATGCTGGTTTGGTTAGGGAGTAAATTCATGTAATATAAGTGATTATCGATAAATCAAGTAACATACTAACGCTAATGATCAAATAATTAATTTGCATATACAAAAATAAGAACTGTTTTATCATAGTTTTACGTTTTCACTTTTGCATTCGCCATGACTGCTTTGTCTTCTTTATTTGTCGAAGGACATAGTTTAGACACACCTAGTCCAATTCATCCCATGTGATGGAAAGACGGCATACGCCGTTATAACCTACTGTATCATATCCCATGGCGATTGTACTGACCACAGCACCACATTTTTAATCTAGGAATGGGCCCTCAAAAATATAAATATAAAAAGAAATCTCTGTGTAATAGCAATATGTTTAAACCAGTTTAGTTTTATATTCGGACCAGACCGGGTTTAAGAAGACTATCATCGTTTTACCACACTGAAGAACACCTATGTTATGTAACCAAAAAAAACGCCTGTTACATAGCTAAAAATACCCCTATGTTACTTAGCCAAAAAACGCCTATGTCACGTAGCCGAAACGTAAATGTTACGTAACCAAAAAACGCCTATGTTACGTAGCCAAAAAAATCTTAAAGCTCTGCTAAGCTCTTTAAAATTAAAGGCATGTTTATAAAAAACAAAACGAAAGGACCTCATAATTAAATTGACCGCAATATAAAGTTCATTGATTCGACATTTACCATAGCCCTGAAATGTTAAAGAGAAAGTGTACTTTCCCTGCCTGATATAAAAAAAACTGGATATCAAAAGTATCTTCGTAATATTGGATAGTATGAAAACTTGTAAGTTAATACGTCGATAAACTTAAGTGCAATTTTTTTATATCGCAAATGATTGTAAACGAGCAAACAGTACACCTGATGGTAAATATTGCTACCGCTCATGGACTTTTGCAGAAAGTTGGGCTGCCGGCTCTCTCGCTCACCGAACGAAGCGCAGTAACAAATTGCTACTACACGAACGTCGATTTTCTGCTCAGTGTGGTACTACCCCGGACGGACCGGCCCGCGGCTGTAGACAGACAACTGTCAACCCTGTGGTCCTATGACAGGTATTGGCTCTGGTTTAAGAGTACAATGTTACCTGTGTTAAAAATTGCCTAAGGATTTCAATAGAAGAGTATGCGGCAATTGTCTTTAGGGAATAACACCTCAACGTGATCACCAAAAGCCTGACAAGTATGGCAATTACGGCACTGTCCCCACATTTGTGGAGAAAATATACTGCATTAAATATGTGGCTAATGAACACATTAGAGGATGTTTGAAAGTTGCGCCAGTGACGAAAAAGTTAAAGAGTGAACGGCTGACATGGTATGGACATGTGATGAGGCGGGATGAAAGTAATGTTGTGAGGAAAGTTTTAGGTATGAATGTTAGGTTTTAGGGATAAAGGGAGACCGAGGAAAAGATGGATGGACTGCGTGAGGCATGACATGGATAGCGTGGGAGTGACTGCAGAGATGACGTCTGATAGGACCGTATGGAAGAAGATGACATATTGCGTCGACCCCAAGTATTTGGGATAAGAGCAAGATGATGATGATGATGATATATGGCTAGCGAAAAGCTACATAATGAATAATGATGTAATATCTATACAATCGAAGAAAAACTCGAAACAAAACCCTATGCTGTCTGAACAGCTACTATACTATAGTCGGTCCATTTCCCCTTCCATAATGGAAGAGGCCTAAGCCTAACGGCACGTATATAGACTGAGATGATTATGATGAACATAGGCGTCAACAGGCGCTTTCCATGTGGTGATGGATTAAGAATACAATTCACTACTATCTATCTTGCCCGTGGATGTCGTAAAAGACGACTAAGGGATATAATATGCACATAAGATCTCTGCAAGCGAAGGGAACCCTAGAAAAAATAACGTTCGGTGATCACGGCATCACCGAAACCCGTCTCACGCATTACTTCAGAAAGTTGTGCTTTCGGCTTTCTCACTCACCGAACGAAGTCTAGTAACAAATTGCTACTAATCAGGCCTTGATTTTCTGCGAGTGTGGTACTAACCAGGACGGACCGGCCTGCGACTATAGTTTCTACCACTATAACTAGTTAAGTAATAACTATGATGGCAGTTTGACCACGATAACCACATAACAACAAACAAGACAGAATCATCTTATTTCAAATAACAAAACCATATAACTTTAACGATAAAAATGTAAGTTTACGTAAAATAATCACAACACATTTGTGGTCAAATGTAAATAATTAGCGAAAGTCTGTAACGCAATTGCGAACAAATTACCTTTTACCATGTCACTTGACGTTTCGATTAACCGCACTTCATAATATTCGGCCGATACGCTTTTATTTTTTAACGTTTATAGTCGCTTTCGTATTTATGTGACTTAATTTTTTACCGTGAATTTGCCCGCGATAATCGATATTATATATATATATTTCCGTGTGATGACGGAGTAAGAATACAATTCACCACTCCCTATCTTGCCCGTGGATGTCGTAAAAGATGACTAAGGGATGTAATATGCATATAACATCTATGCAAGAGATGGAAAACTCGAAATGAAACCCTATACTAATATGTCTGCGGGTGATCGGACCGGGGAATTGTCCGTCACCCGCAGAGAGGCTGACCGCGCGATGGCGACCGACGTACCAGTACGTCGAGAGGTGAGGTTACCCGAAAGGGTATTCCGTCGGGCCGACCACTGATGACAAGTCACATCTGCTCCGGTGGTCGGCCCAACAACGAGGTGACGTGGGTACGGGTGGGTTATGGGCCCGCGCGCCGTCCTTTCATCGCCCCGGACGGACAGGACCGCGCGTGCGCTTACCATAGCCCACCCATAAAAAAAAAATACTAATATGTCTGACCAGCATGATATAGTAAGTCAGTTTCCCTCCCATTATGAAGGAGGCCCAAGCCCAACAGTGGAACGTATGTGAGCTGCTATGATGATGATGAATCGATATTATCGTGAGTAGATATTTTTTTTTTGCTAACGGTGGCAAACAAGAAAACAGCACATATCTCCTGCTCCGCTTACCATCAGATGATGGTAAGTGGTACTCTCGCTCATGCACCTTTGCTAGGTCTGTCTACTGTAAAGAATGTGTAGGGAATGTGAATGCATGCAATTAGTTTCCTTTAAACGTTTTAAACATACTCAGAAATTTGGGCTTCAAGCTCTCTCGCTTACCGAATGAAATGCAGTTAGTATAGGATCCCGCTATACAACGACCTTCACTGAGATGTTTATTTGATGAAACTTATTTTTATTTAATTTAATATGTTAATAAATATATTGCATATAGGTTGCCTAACAAATTATAGTCCAGTGTATGATTAATTAATAATTAAAAAAAAAATTTTTTTGAACATTGTACCGGTTTGATTTGGACAAATTCTATACCAATCGAAAGTATGAAGCCCATAGAATATGCAAATATTAATTAATCATACTTTGGACTAAAATTTGTTAGGCAACCCATATGTAATATATTTATTGACATATTAAATTAAATAAAAAATAAGTTTCATCAAATAAACATCTCAGTGAAGGTCGTTGTATAGCGGGATCTTAGACCAAGTAATAAATTGCTACAACTCAGACGTCGATTCTCTGCGGGAATGTGGTAGTACCCCGGTCTGCTGTTGTTGATAGACGACTATCAACGGCGTGGTACTACCATATGATAAATGTGGCTAACTGGTGGAGGTTAATCATCATCATCATCACAGCCCACCTACGTCCCACTGTTGGGCTCGGGCCTCCTCCACAATGGGAGGGAATATGACCTATTATACCAAACTGGTCAGACATGTTGGTATAGGGTTCCATTTCAATGGAACTGAAATAAAAATCAATTTGCAATTTACGCGATGGAAAAATACATATTGTATCGACCCCTTTTAATTGGGATAAGACGAGGTTGATGGTCGTGTAGAAATAAGTTTACAATTCTCGCCCTAATTCTTAGCAAATTTTGTGAAAAATTCAATAAGATTTCTTACTTAGGATTTTTTTTTTTTATAATTCAAATTATTGGATCTGAAACTAGCACATGTAAATGAAAAAGGTATCTCTTCAACTTTATTCATCATTATCATCACAGCTCACAATGCCTCGCTGTTGGCCTCGAGCCTCATCCTCAAAGGAAAGGAAATTAATCTACTATACTACGCTGATCAGACAGATTGGAGTTTTATTTAGAATTTTTATCTCTTTTGTAGATGTTATCTGCATATAATAATCCGTTAATCACCTTTTGCTAAACTTAATTGTAAAAAAGGGGGGTGGTGAATTGTATTCTTACTCCGTCACCACACGAAACAGCTTTATTGTTATATAATATGTATATTATTATAATAATAGCAACTAATAGCAATATCTACTAAATATGCTGATACTAAATATACCACAGAATGTCTTTATATACAACATTCACAGCTTTTTTGTCATTAGATAATACAAACAGGATTTCTTTAGAGGTTACTCCCGAAAGAGCGAGATATTATGCATGTTTTATTCCTCTTGAATCACTCTATCTATTAAAAGAAACCACATCAAAATCCGTTGGGTAGTTTTAAAGATCTAAGCAGACATAAGGACAGACCTACAGCGGTAAGCGACTTTGTTTTATACTATGTAGTGGTGTATTTTTATTCTCCAACTACGTGGAAAAATATTCTTAAATAAAAGCTTTTAACAGACAGATTAGTTATTTTTTTATATAGATACAAACGTTACGTATCTAATGGTCCATAAAATCTCTATCTGTTACATCATAAAACACTTTTTCATAACAGTAAAAAGTTGTCGTGTTAAAATATTATTTTGGTTCATCCAATAAGCTCTGATTGTAATGATGATATTTTTAAAAGTTGCGATTTCAAACTTGAATTAGCTGGTGTATAAGATTTTATTAAAACGTTTTTTCTTGCTTAGATGTTATATGCATATTTACCACTTAGCCGGCTTTCACGACACGAACAAGAATTTGGGTGATAAATTCTTCATCTCAACTCATATACTTCACACTGCTGGGCTTGAGATGCCTCCATAATGGAAGGGATATTGACCTACTATACTAGTCAGATGGTGTGGTATAGGGTTTTTTTTCTGAGGCGGCGGATCGCCTGCGCGAGGAGCGCAGCCTCGATGAGGAGATCCGCCGCCGGCGACTGGGGCGGCGTAGGCGGAACTATCTGCGCCTCATGCCACCCTAGCCGAGGCCGCGGGTGACGTGACCGGGGATTAGTCCGTCACCCGCTGTGAGGCCGACCGCGCGAGGAAAGACCGACGTCCTCCCCGAGGGGGGGACGTCGGTCGATGGGAGGGTACCCCAATATATTCAATAGTATTCCGTCGGGCCGACCACTGATGTCAAATAACCCTGCTCCGGTGGTCGGCCCAACGACGAAGGCGACGTGGTTTTCGGGTGGGTTGCGGGAGTTGCATGCTTAAGCCTCTCTGTCGCCCCGAACGGAGTGGTGCGGAGGCGCGCCGACCGCAGCCCACCCACAAAAAAAAAAAGGGCTTCTTTTCTAGTTTTTCTTCTCTTGCATAGATCTTCATCATTATCATCATCATTTCAATCCATACATGTCCCACTGTTGGGCGAGCCTCCTACACAAAAGGAGGGAATTTGGCCTTACAATACCATGCTGCTCAGACAGGTCGGTATAGAGTTTCATTTCGAGTTTTCCTTCTCTTGCATAGATGTTATATGCGTATTATATCCCATAGTCATCTTATACGACATCCACGGGCAAGATAGACAGTGGCGAATTGTATTCTTACTCCGTCAACACACGGATATAGATAGCATAGATCTTATCGGCAAATAATCCCTTAGTCATCTTTTGTGATATCCACAGGCAACAATGGGAGCTGTGAATTTTATTCTTTTTCCATCACCACATTTTATTCTTACTCCGTCATTATACGGAAAAATCATGATAATAAAATATTTTTAGGATTTTTTCGTGTTTAAATTTGGCTTTGACTATCGCGATGAAGACTTTTTTTTGGCGTGGGTTGCGGTCGGCGCACTCCTTGCACCACCCCGTCCGTGGCGACAGAGGGGCGTAAGCACGCACCGCACCCCACCCGAACACCACGTCGCTTTCGTCGTTGAACCGACCACCGGATCAGGGTTACTTTTCGTCAGTGGTCGGCCCGACGGAATACTCCCTGAGGAGTACCCTCTCATCGACCGACGACCCCTTTCAGGGAGGACGTCAGTCTTTCCTCGCGCGGTCGGTCTCTCAGGGGGTGCCGGACTAATTCACCGGTCAGGCCACCCGCGGCCTTGGCTATCGCGAAGAAGGCTGGATGAGATCCGTTAAAGCAGTTTTAATTCCTTATTTATACCACTGCTAGGCTCGAGACACTTCCGTAATAAGAGCAATATTGATCTACTATATCACGCTGGTCAGACGCGTTAGTATAAGATTTTATTTCGAGTTTTCATTATTTTGTATAGACGTTATATGCATAATATATCCCTTAGTCGTCTTTTACGACATCCACGGGCAAGATAGGGAGTGGTGAATTGTATTCTTACTCTGTCACCACTCGGTTTTAGCATTAAATTAGCAATAATATTCATAAATATTTAAAAGCTTTCATTTATAATATTATTAGGATTTATGTCCATAAATCGTATAGGCAACTAGGCCATTCGGTTATTTCAAACTAACACATTAATAACAGAAGATTTATTTCGTTTCTCTCTAGATTTTCTCACCTCGAAAGTTACTTTCGAAGGAAAGTTAATAACAGATTAGTTTCTTGAGAAAATTGGTAACTTAATTATGTTTAGGGATCCAGTGCCATCTAGGGTAGTGTAATTAAATTAATTACGTTAAAATGTGTTTCTCGTTCGTGTAACGCCATAAGAATACAATTTACCACTCTCTATCTTGCCCGTGGATGTCGTAATAGATGACTAAAGGATATAATATGTATATAACATCTATATAAAAGATGGAAAACTCGAAATAAAATCCAATATCAACTTGTATACTCGGGCGGCGCAGACGCGAGTACCTGCGCCTGATGCCGCCCTAGTCGAGGCCGCGGGTGATCGAACCGGGGATTTTAGTCCGTTAACCACAGAGAGGCTGACCGTGCGACGGCGACCAACGTCCCGAGACAGGGACGTCGAGAGGTGAGGGTACCCGAAAGGGTATTCCGTCGGGCTGACCACTGATGACAAGTCACCCTACTCCGGTGGTCGGCCCAACGACGAAGGCGACGTGCCTACGGGTGGGTTATGGGCCCGCGCGCCGTCATTCCGTCACTCCGGACGGAATGGACCGCGTGTGAGCTTACCATAGCCCACCCATAAAAAAAAACATACCAACTTGTATGACCAGCATGGTAAGGTTAATTTCACTCCTATTGTGGCGGCAACTCGAACCTAATAGTGGGACCTGTATTAACTGAAATAATGATGAATGTATTTATCAAGTCACTATGCCTCTGTATAATGAGAATAGAAAAGAGAGAGAAAAAGAATACAGTTCATTACCACCTTTCTCGCTCGCGAAAATTTTAAAAGACGACAATTTCGCGAAAATTTTAAAAGACGACAAACAAAGGGACACCTAATTTCTCGAGGGTGCCATAAATATTGGTTGCGGAACTACCAAGAAAATGTTCTGCAGCGATATGCTGGAAAGCGAGCACTTTACTGCTTTCCCAACTCGCTTGCCAAGCGTGACGGTTTTAGAAATATCCCTTATAACAAAAAGCCGCGCCATATGGCATGACATTGTACTTTATACCTTTTTTAGGCGAGCAATAGCTACCATATACGCCGTCCATTCCCTCTGGGGCGATGCAAAGGCGGTACGCCCTTCGCCATTGGGTCGGCCTAGGTCTACTGGTACCTAATCCTTGATGTCCATGGCCAGGCCAGCGGAATACCCCTTCGGGTATCGTCCCTCCACGCCGCTATTCTACTATGCCGAAAACTCGAAATGGAATCCTATACCAACACTTCTGATCCGCGCGGTATAGTAGGTCAACTTATCTCTACTTACACTTACAACTTATTGTGAAGAAGGCTCGATCCCAATAGTGGGACATGTATGAGCTGTGATGATGATAAAATTATTTCATCATCGCAGCCCACATACGTCCCTCTGTTGGGCTCAGGCCTCTTCCATAATGGGAGAAGAAGCGACTTGCTATTCCACGCTGGTCAGATGTGTTGGTATAGGGTTTTGTTTCGAGTTTTCCTTCTCTTGCATATATGTTATATGCTTATTATATCCCTTAGCCGTTTTTTAAAACAGTAAAGTGGTGAATTGTATTTTTACTACGTCACTACACTTTAAAATATTTAAAAGTAAATAATTCTTACTGCTTAAACTATAAAGCCAACCCTAATTTAATGTATATTATTTGATGCAGTGAAACAGGTTTATTTATGCACAAAACGCACAAACAGAAAGTGAAACAGTTACTATATAGTATGCATATAATTCGCAGTCACATACGTGAAAGTTGGACTCAATGGAACGAGTAAAAGTATTCACTAGGGCTTGTTAAAGGATTGCGTAAACTTGTCTAGAACTTTTTTATTTTAAATATACGAAGAAGTAGTGACAAAGATTAAAAAGCGGCTAAGTGCAAGTTCGGTACCATTACCTAAAAAGGGCAAAAAATCACGTTTGTTGTATGGCCCTTAAATATTTATTTTGATTTTTATTATTTGTTGTTATAGCGGCAACAGAAATACATAATTTCGCAGTCCCCGACGAACATAATCGTAATAGGAAAATGACGACATCCACGGGCAAGAAAGTAGGTGGTGAATTGTATTCTTACTCCATCCCCACACGGAAGGTAATTGGACGGTCTATTACTTTATCATCATCAGCCCAGCCCATATACGTCCCACTGTTGAGCTCGGGCCTCCTCCACTATGAAATGGCAATTGACCTACTATACCACGCTGATCGGACGTGTTGGCATAGGGTTTTGTTGCGAGTTTTCCTTCTCTTGTTTATAATTTATTGTTGCCTTAATGCTGTTTGGTGGCGGCAAGGTATTCTACCAACGTTTATATTGGTTTCTTCGTGTGGTGACAGAGTAAGAATACAGTTTACTGCACCTTATCTGCAATCCCTATTCCCATGGGTGTTGTAAAAGACGACTAAGTGATTATAATATGCATACAACATCTATGCAAGAGAAGGAAAACTCGTCTTTTACGACACTCAAGCTCAAGAAGATAGGTGGTGAATTGTATTCTTACTCCGTCACCATATCGGATATCGCAGATTATTTTAGGGTTACAAAAAAAATATTACGTTTTGTAGAGTTGCTTTTTATTATAGTCATACAAAGTATCTTAAAATTAATTATAAAAGTGTGAAATTATAAAAAAGTATTATAACAATTTCTTTATGGTAACTAATATTTGATTATGGTAACTTTATATATTATCACATATAATTTAATTATAGAAAAAAAAAATGTTTAAAAACTACGGTATACTTTTTTAATAAATTGTAGAAAAAGATGTTCAAAACTTCTGAAGAAACATTTGCGATGTTATAGATATTGTGTCAGAAATGCTTGGTTTCTTTAAAAGCTTAAATAGCCCATAATTCTTTGTATCGAAAGTATTTGTATTTCAAAGAGTACGAATTAATTTTGATTTCATAAAATTTAATGCCGTATATACTAAAAGGAATTTTAAAATGAAAATTTCTAGGAGCAAGTTTGGATGGGTATTAAACTCATGTAAGTCGTTATTGACAGTCACGTGCCGTGTTAACGCTTTTCTCCTTATTTAATGGCAATAAGCTACAATAATATGAGCTATTGGTGCTAGTGTCGAGTTATTAAATTGATTATTCACGTCTTCGTATTTTAGTTAGTCATTAGCAATGTTTTGGTGTTGATAACCAAATCAGCTTCCTCTGGGAATTTTGGTAGGATGTGAAAATGCACGAAATTCACTATTATATCATATTAACCGCATTTCAGCATTCTATCTGTATTATATTGCATAAAATATCAGCAAAATTATTTAATATTACACTATAAAACACTAAAACAATGAATGAAATTTAAAAGAGCTACCATGACATTATGACATCCACATCAAAAGTCCAGTGTTAACGCCAACACTATATTTGTAGCTATGTCACTTTATCTGAGCCGATATATATCAAAACCATATAAATATATAAATTTTTAATTTACAAATTTTAATCTAATATCAAACAATTTGAATATTCAAAAATAACAACTGTTTACAGTTTTAAGTTTTCACTTCTGTCGCCAGTCTTGATGATTGCTTTTTTTAACTCTTACTTGGCAGGCATTTATCGGATGTTAAGTGGTAATGCGTTATTTAAATGTTTTGCTAAACATTTCATTCACTCATTACTTTCTGTCGATATGATAATAATAACGTGCTGATTATGAATATGAAATTGCTTTACGTGATATTTTCAACTGAGAGCTTTAGTATCATAGCCATTATTCCAATCCAATATCATATCATATCATAGCCATTATCCAACCTTGGCACGTTTTAAAATAAAAAAGACTATATTTTTTTATAAAAATTTAGAACGTGGTCTTAAAATTTTTATCAAAATGGAGGAATTACAAAATGGCCACGGCGAGTTAATTACATTAAAGTAGAAAAATATAAAAATGAGTACTGGTTTATTAATTATACGTGGTGTCTTAAATTAAAATTACTTATAAAATAATTTAAAATAAATATAATACTCGAAATATTGATTAAATTAATCTTAAATAAGCATCGTCAATTCAACGTAAATAATATTTAAATTTTAAGTCAAACTGACAATTTATTAAAGCGCCATTAGATTTTTTGCTAAAAATTAATTTATTCTATTTTTAATTGTATTTAAATAATAAAAAATTTCGAATTAATTTTCTAAATTAAGATTATGCATTTATTCTTTAATTTAAAATTAACATTTTAAATAAAAATTACCACTTTAATTTAAAATTAACGTTTAATTTAAAATTAACGTTAATTAAAATGAATAATTTTAAAAGAAAACGGAATACATTGTTTTGTAAACTGACAGTTTTTATTTAGTATTATTAATAAGGAATATTAATATTGCTATATGTGAGAATAATTATAATGAGATATCCAATAAAAAAGTAAAAACTGAATTAATTGATAACTTTGTTATTTTAATAGCAGTTTTAAATGATAATAGAAATATCAAATCCAATGCAATTAATAAATCGAGACACGTCATTATGTTAAAATAAAAATCAAAGAAATAAACTCATAATCTTATTGAAAACTGTTTCGAAGAAAGAAGTATCAAATTAATCGTAAAAATTTTAGTTAATAGACATCGCAGAGAGAGAGAAAAAGAGAGAGAGATTCAAATATTACCAAAGACTTAAATTGTCTTAGAACTGTCGGTACTGTTCTCTTGTTTACTCTTTTCACGTTCAAGTAATCTCCTTCTAACTTCGGCTGGATTGTATTTCTTTTTGTAAACTCTTCTTACTCTTCTAACGGGATTAACATTTCTAGTCCTAATGATTTTCTTACCAAAATTTGCAGTAGTTGTTAAATTTGAAATTTTTGACTCATCTGCGTTCCTCAAACTCTTACCTCTTCGAGTGGAGTTAGTATGAAATGCATCACGTTGGGCTCTTAATGTTGCATCATAAAATACCCTACCATTAACTATTGCTTTACGTATATTGTCAGTAGTAGCTGTAGACAGTACACGCGGAGGTCTCACGAATGTTGTCTCACTCACTTCTAGACTCTTATCTGCTGCTCTTTCTCTTTCTATATCTTCTTTAGTTACCTTTTGAATTATTCCTCTCCTTTCAATATTAAATCTATTACCAAAATTGAAATCTAACAACTCTTTGTCTACGGCAATGTTTTTATTTTCTAAATCTTGTTCAGATTTCTTATCTAGAACTAACTTACCCCCTCTTCTAGATGCTAAAATTCTGCCTATTTCTTCTATTTGTTTTTCCTCAGCTTCTAATGTTTTTAAATGAGATATTTTTTCACCTTTAGCATCATCTAAATCAAAAACTTCAATTGAACGCCCGAAGTCATCAATTTTATCATCTATGCCTTTTAAAACATCTTTGATTTTAACGTTAATAGGTTTTACAGTTTGTGCTGCTGTTTTATTTTCTGTGACCACTTCTTTAGGTATTGATGCTTGAGTAGTTGTAGATGTAGATGTTGATGTAGGTTTTATTGTTGTTGGCTCTTGCGTTACATCTTCAACTTCGCTAATATTTCGTTGTTTCTCCCCTCTATGTCTGTCAATGTTGGGTTGTTCGGTTGTTGAGTATTGTTCTCTAATAGGTGGGGTTGTATGCCGTTCTGTTGTTGTTGTTGTTGTCGGATCATGTTGTGCAGCTACCGTTTCGTTGTAACGGAAGTAGGTTGTATTTGGTGGCGGGCCTTTATGAAGATAGGCTACTGGCCAATATCTGTCGGTCATAAATATTTAAGATGAAAATTATGTTGTATTATTCTCAAATAGTTAGATATTGGCGAATTTATATCTCTTTGTTCAACTTTACTCAGTAATAACTTTAACAACGAAATCTTTAAAAATGGTTGTATCCCAAAATATGTAGATATGGTTTTAGACTGGTACGGCAATAATCACACATCCATTTTTACTATTGTAACTTCCATAAGTTGTACATGGAACGAGGGAATGGAATTAAAAGCCTATACAGACCGCACAAGTGGCAAAGTTATGGTAAAACTAACTAAGACCATAACTTTAAAAAACTAACCAGTTTTTAAAGTTATGGTCAACAAGGTATACTGTGAACATTGCACAAGGTTGTAGATGATACCCAGGCTTTCGAAGCGACTAAAGCTAATTTCGGTCAATGGATTCATTTGTATTAGTAACAAAAATTTGAATGGAATTCACAAAAAAAAATATACTAATTAAAAACTAAATTTAACTAATTAGATAGTAAAGTACCTTAAAATTTATTTAAGTCAAAGTAACCCCTTGAAAATATAAATTTTGTAACCACAAACATTAAAAAAGTTGACAAAATAAAAATTAACAACGGAATGAATAATTAGCAACTTAACGTGTGTGAAACCAGCTAATTAAAATAAAAGTATTTTGATTGTATGCACCAGATTGAATAGACTCATTATCATAACTAATGTTTCATCATCCAAGAAATTAACACACACCACAAAACAAATTTCAGAAACTCAAAAACATGATATAGGAGATCCACGTCTTGTATTATCAGCTAAGAATACTACAATGGAAACAGAAATGGAGACTTTGTCTAATATCACTATATCAAATACATCAAGAATAGAAGGAATAAGAACAATATGCAATAGGATATAAGAATACTTCTTACTCCAGAACGTTAATCTGTAATGCTCTACAAAACTTCGACTATTTATTTCACACGTATTTGGACTGTAAACGAGCCATTCTTAAGATGATTCGGCTTCAAATGCACTTTTCTTAAATTGGAGCAAAGGTTTCCTTATATTCTATTTCAGCTTGATTCTACCCTGTATTTTTTCTTTTCTTGAGTACTGCTGTTTATTAACCATGACAAAATGGTGAGCCTCATTTCTCTTCCTTCAGTAAAAATTTTAATTTCCATCATATACTTGATCCTCCTAATTTAGTTAGTCAAAATTTAAAAAGTCTGCTCACCTGGGTACTCCTAAAGATGAAGGAGGTCTGTCTCCAGTTTCTTGAGGTAGTTGTTGCCATTGTCCAGTTCCAGGTCGTGGGTAGTTGTGACTGTACTTTATGTGGGGTCGCTCAGCGGTTGGTACACGGGAATAACCTGGAAAAGAATAAACACTGTAACCTTTATTTTTATTCTAGTGCAGCAGATGATTCGTTCAACAGACCAGCCCAAAGACGTCTAATTTTGGACATAGTTTTCCCAAATAATGCAATTTTTTTTTATCCATCAGCCGTGGACATCCACTGTTGGATATAGGTCGAGGATACTCCTCAAAACGGTCACGAGCCAGTTGCATTCAACGGCTCCATGCGACTTTCAAGATATAGTTAGTCAAAATAGTGGTGGGTACTATTATGCTGAGTCATCCGATTCGTGGTTGCCACTCCAGAGCCTTGCTTCCCCAATGCTAGTCGGTTCGACGAGCTATGTAGCTTGCCTATTGCCATTTCGACATTTTAATTCTTCGGGCCATATTGATTACACTCGTTCTTCTACGGATTTTTAAATTTTGGACTTTATTCGGACTTTCGAGCTCTGCCCTCTCGATAACTGAGCAACTCTGAGCCTTTTTATGAGGCTGATATTTAGAGACTCAAGATAGATCCTAGAGAGAGACCGAGAGATATTTTTTGTTCTTAATTCATAACGTTAACTCACCTGGTAAGGGATTACCAAATTTATCATAATACGCTTGAGGTCCATTTTTGTACAGTTCATCCCAGTATCTCCTATCAGCTTCAGACAAATATGGACCTTGAGGCCTTTCAAATGCTGGTCTTGAAGGTCTTTCTGGTCTGTCATAAAGAGGAGGACCTGCTGGTTGGCCGGAAGGTCTATCCCAAGGTCTTTCGGGTGCTCGATCTGGTTCTAAAAGGAGATTTTTTTTTAAATATGTGTTACATAACTTTTGTGTAAATTTATATGTCTTTAAAAATCTTGTATTATCTTATCAGAGCCCATATAAGTCACATTGTTGGGCTCAGACTGCTTCCACAATGCGAGGGAAATTAACATGCTATGCCACGCTGGTCATAGGCGTTGGTATAGCATTTTATGTCGAGTTTTTCTTGTTAATGGATATTGTTTACATATATCTATTAGTCGCCTTTTGAGACGACGGGTATGAGTGAGGTACATAGATGAATTGTATTCTTACTTCATCGTTTCATTCAATCATTTCAGCTCATATACATCCCACTGCTGGGCTTGAGCCTCTTCCTTGATAAGATTGAAAGTAACTTATTATATCACGCTGTTCAGACGGATTGGTATAGGATTTAGTGTCAAATTTTCCTTTTTTTTGCATAGATATGGTTTACATATTATATTCCTTAGTCGCCTTTTACGACACTCTCATGTAATTGAGTTTAATTAATTGTATTCTCACTCTGTCACCATACGAAAATTTACAATGTTACATTAACTTTACTTAACCTTGTAAAGGCGTAAAACGCACTTCTTTCAAAATATATACATATCTACATATGTCACAATATGGCTTACCCCTATATCCTGGTGAAGTCTGTTGCCCTTGAGAGGGATGTGGCACTTTATGCTGATGGTAAGGATAATATTTTTCACTGCAAGGCCGCCATTGGTCTTCTGTTGGTCCTACGTAACACCTATAATACAAGAAATGCATTTACATTCATTTTATGTCAAGATCGTAGCGAGTGCAGGGACATGGTCTCTGCCTAACTCTGTGAAAAAGTGGCGTGAGTATATATATGTTTTTATGTATGCAAATGCATACAAGGGCAAAACCATTCTTTTTTTTTCAGTCTGTTTGTCCCACTACTGGGCTCCAACATCCTCTATAGCGGACTTATACTTTTTATTTTTTTTATGGCACCCACTGGAATTTTGTTCAGCCTCTTAAGAATAATTACACAAAATCTATGTGAGACTCGAATCCTCGATCGAAACTCACTAGCACAGGAAGTGGACCTACTGACCTAACTATATTAAGCTGGTCCAGTAAACAGCACACCTGATGATAAGTGATACTGTCGCTCATGGATGGTAAAGAAAGTAAAAGGAGTGTAAAATCGTGCAGTGAGGTTGGGTGATACTAAAGGCATCACCAAAACTCATCACACGCAAACAGTCTCAGAAATTTAGGCTTACAGTAACAAGTTGCTAATACTCAGACGTCCAATTTATGCGAGAGTATGGTACTACCCCAGACGGACCAGGCCACGTCTATCAACAGGGTAGTCCTACCACTTTTAATTACTTTTAGATTACCTACCCTGGGTAGGATGCAGTCGACTTCCATGAAGGTGATTCAATATTTGATCAGGCACCATCCCGCAAAGATTAAAGATATTTTGAATGAAAATTTTTAAATGTCACTTACCAAGGTTTATGGAAGCCCTCGCTATAACCGCATCTGTGTGAAGGTGCACAGCAGTAATCCCAGGATCCTGAATATATCCAGATTACTTGAAGGACTTTTAGTACAAGAACACTGTAGAATTTATTCTAACATTAAAATTTTTCTAAGAGATAGAATCCAAAATACGGCAATCCATAGAAGAATGAATTTAATCAACACGAAGGATTTGCACGTTGAAGTGGCAATAGGCAAGCCACATCGCTGGACGAATCATCCACCGTTAGGGAAGAAAGGCTCTTGAATGGTGATCACGTATCGGGTGACGCAATTTATACCACCACATCAGGTGGACCGAACGAGCCGGTGAAAGTTTCTAAGCATCGTTGGATGCAGGCGGTACAGGACTGCATTTTTTAGCAGTAAACGGCGAAAGGCTGATTGATGATGATGAAGTTTATAATACTTTGATTTAAATAAAATTGCCCGAGCGAGACGAGTCTATGTCTCTCTTCTTAGAAGTAAAGCGAGATACTGTTATGTATGTTTCCACTCTACCCAATCTATAGCCTTTCTACTTTTTGAAACAAAAAGATTGTGGACCATAATTTCAAAGCTCTCCTATAAAAAGTTTCACTGCCAGAAAGTTAACAAAAGTTCACATTGTTGTTGGTATTAAAAACTTACCGATTTCTCCACCTTCAGGCTCGCATGCCCAGTGTCCAGCTACTTGATTTTGGGCACAAGTAGTACCAGATCGGCACGGGAATCCAGAAACGGTGTAGTGACGCCATGATCCTTTTACTGTTAATGAGATTATATTTTAAAACTACCCTCAAAAGTTAAAGAAATTAATTTTACTAGTGACACCAAAAGTATAATTTCTTGTATCTAGTGAAAATACTATATTTTTAATCGACAGCAAAAAATTAGGAGGTTCTCAATAGGATTGTATTTTTTATATTTGTTACATCAGAACTTTCGACTGGATGAATTGATTTTAATGATTCTTTTTTAATTTAAAAGTGTGCCTTCTGTGTGGTCCCATTTTAAATTGGTCCTGTTAAAGACGACTTTTTTTGCTAAAAGTTAGTTCAAGATAAAGGATAGCTTATAGCATTCAGGAATAAAACTGGTTTCAATTCCATTAGTCCAGATACATTCAAACTATGCACCTGCCCTTTTTTCAAGTTCAATAAGGTCAAAGTTAGTGTTAATTAAAGTTATCAATATTTTCGATGTTATTGAATGTGAGTTAAGTGATTAAAATATTAGGTGATGTTAGTGTTTCACTATAAATGTATGTGATAATCTAAGTGATGATAATGATAAAACTAAATACAGTGATAAATTAATAAAATAAAATACAACCTGAAAAAAAGAAGAAAATATTAATAACTTATCTTGCAACATATCTTGCAAGTTGCAATTTATCTATAACAAATAATAAAATTCAGACTCTGAAACATTCAAGAGTTCTATAAGATACTTATATCATCATTGCGGCTCTCTTACTTTTATTTTTTTATGGGCAATAACCAGCACACACGTCATCCACTTCGTCCAGGGCGATGCAAGGGCGGCGAGCGGCGCCCATGACCCACTGTAATCCCTCCCCTTCACCATTGGACCACGGGTACTGAGTTTCTTGTCATCTGTAGCCAGTCCGGCGGGATATCTCTTTGGGTATTGTCCCTCCCCGACGTCCCTTCTGAGGTTTCGCCTTCACGCGGTTAGCCTCTCTGCGGGTGACGGACTTTGCCCCGATATAGTCACCTTGGCCTAGTTAGGGCGGCATCAGACGCAGGTACTCACGCCTGCACCGCCCAAGTCATCAATAGCGGATCGTGTCGCTGTAGAGGAGTTGTTCTCGCGCACGATCTGCCGCCTTCTTCCGCGAGATAACTGCCTCACAGAAGGGGGCGACTGCGTCCCAATTCTTGACGCTGTCGAGCATCCTCCTAGCCATGATCGACATCGTCAGGTCGGCACCGATGATTGCCACGAATTCACGACGCTATTCTGCCCACGAGGCATACACCTCGAACGCGTATATATATACAATATAAGAAAAGTACATATTGCATCAACCCCAAACAATTAGGATAAAAGTAGGCTGATGATCGCCAAAAAATAGCAGTCTAAGTTTCGTATAAATATTATTCATGGAAAACTTACTTGGGTAATCATTTTCTCGATTTGGAAAACCGGGTCTTGCACCAGGTCTGCCGGGTTTGGGAATATCTGCCAATGGTCTGTTAGGTCCAGGGTAACCAGGACGATGATCGGGTAAATAACCTGGTTTTTCGGGCAAATAACCTGGTTTCCCTGGAATGTAATCTTGCTCTGGTCTATAGGGTCGTTGTGGTCCAGGTGGACGGAACGCAGGTTTGAAATCAGTATCTGGGATATAACCGCTTGGTCGAGATGGAGGAGGATAGCCAGGTCTAAAGTTAGTATCATATCCAGGTTTATAGCCGGGTCCAATGGGCCCTGGATAGCTTGGTTTGTCATTTAAGCTAGAATCTGTGTAACCTGGCCTATAGCCATGGCCTGGTGGTTCTGGATAATTTGGTCTGGAGTGACTCGGCTTATAATCGGGTCCTGATGGTTCTAAAAGACTAGGTTTGTAACTCTGCCCTGGATAGCTTGGTCTAGATTGGTCAGAGAAACCCGGCCGGAAAGTCGATCCAGTAAATCCTGGTTTGGTGTCTGGACCCGATGGGCTCGAATAATCAGGGTTATAACTTAATCCAGGGTGGTTTGGATTAAAGTTGGGACCGCTAGGTTCAGAAAACCCAGGCTCATAACTCGGTCCAGATAAACCTGGTTTAAAAGCCGGCCCTGATGCATCAGCATAACCTGGCTTAAAACTAGGGGCTGAAGGCTCGGAATATCCTGGCTTAAAGATTGGTCTAGGTGTATAACTGGGACCAGATGGATCAGAAAATGGTGGTTTATAGTTAGGCCCTGATAAGTAATGGGGTTTAAAACCAGGCGAAGATGGCTCTTGATATCCAGGCCGTTGACCCGGTGAATATATAGGAGATTCAGGTTTATATCCTGAACCTGTTGATGGACCAGATGTAATAAACGGAGGATCTGAAAAAATAATAGTAATATGATTAATATAGTTGTATATTTATGCGACTAAAGTATATAAGATTCTGACTTAGAACTCTGATCTACTGGTCTACTGACTTCTTCGGCTAGGAAATTTTATGATATGTAATTTGGCGTTACACCTGTTACATGGTAATAGACTTTTCATTTATTGATTTATATCATCATCATCATCACTGCTTATATAGGGACGTATACTATATTCTGGACTCGAATCCCCTCCGCTGTGGGAGGGTAATTAACCTGCTATACCACCTTGGTCATTCCCAGTTTTGTTTCTCTTGCACCGATGTTATATACATATTTATATCCCTTAGTTGTCTTTTCTCCGTCACCACACGGAATTGGAAATTTATGTATTTTGCCAAATAAGGTTCTTGAGTGGCGATCACGAATCGGATGGTGCAACGTAGGACGACCCCCCACTAGGTGGACTGACGACATTCTCGAAGTTGCAGGGAACCGTTGGGTGCAAGTGGCGCAGGACCGTTCCGAGTGGCATTCTCGTGGGGAGGTCTATGTCCAGCAGTGGATATCTGTAGGCTCATGGATGGATGGATAGATTTTGCCAAATTGCTGTATCACTAGTGGTAGGAGTTCACTTCAATATTAACCTCTTCTTCATCACTTCGTCTTTTCTAGAGCACTCCAAATAGCCGTTTTATACTACACACATGTAACAGCTCTTTGATACTTAAAAATAGTTTAATAAACTATTTCACTCGATTTTGTCCACGTGAACACTATTCGAACACTTTGCAGTATTCATAGTCACGTCCAACAAATCATTCATTATTACAAACATTTATAATTATCTACCCGATACAGAAAGTTAGTTATTAAATTTATTAAATTTTGACCCACATTTTAGTACAAATTTATTTCCAGTATAAAAAGAAAATGATTCTATATGAAAAAATTATATTGTTTATGGTAATAAAACCGTGTTAAAAATACCTACAAGTTTCTCAAATGATCTATCTGAAATGGATTCAAGCTCTGTCTATTTAACGTTACTATTAAAATAATGGATTACCATGATGACTCGGTGAATATCCTGGCCCAGAGGGCGCAGATGGTCCAGTTAATCCAGGTCCAGAAGGTTCTATTACCGAATAAGGATCTTCAACTGGAGGCGCTGACAATGGACGAGGAATTTCTGGTGAGGAGTCACTGAAAGAGAATGATATGGAATTCTGTATACCATCAGCTAAATGGCTTTAGAGGAACTTCAAAATCCTCTTTTACCAGGATAATGCCATAATTACTAAGCTTATCAGGCGAGTTGAAGGTCATATTTTTTTCACTGCTCATATAAGTTCCACTGTTAGGCTCGAGCCATCTCCACAATGGGTGGGAAATAGACCTACTATACCGCGCTGGTTAGATGTGATGGAATAGAGTTTTCATTTCGAGTTTTCCTTCTCTTGCATAGATATTATATGCATATTATATCCCTTAGTCGTCTTTTGCGATGCTCACGGGCAAGAAAGGGGGGTGGTATTCTGACTCCGTCACCACACGGATATTAATTGTAAAGCTGTCCACAAATTAAGGCTTCTATAAATAAACTACTTACTCAGAATGATGGGAATGAACCTTCCTCCAACATTGTCCGTTAAACAGATCGAAGGCAAAAAGCCAATCGTCAGCTGAATGAACATAGTCCACTCCTCGTTGGAGATCGAAGAGACGTATTTCGGAGAGTAGGCAGTTGTCAGTATTTGGAGGTGCATTGTTACTGCAAAAGAAAAGAAGAATTTTCAGTATCATCTCATCATGATGGCTGCTCTAGTGGTTAACTTGTGATCGGGTGCCGCTTGCGGTATCTGGTCCAGCCATAATCTTCTCATTGTATTTGTTTTTATTATTATATTTGTGAATTGTATTATATAATATTTCGAATGGCATCGCATTGGAGCTATTAATAAGCATTAAGCATATTGTAAGTGAAATTAGAAAATAAATAAAAAAATAGACAATCCCGCTGAGTTTCTTGCAGGATCTCATTGCGGTCGCGTTTCGGTTCGTCGATAAATTTAAGAGAAATTGTAAAAAAAATGAGAATGTAATTAAAATAAATGTAATTGCCCCTGCGAGGTTTATACATAATAAATGATTTGAATTTGAATCTCGGCCCATACGCGTCCCACTTTTGGGCTCGGGCCTCCTGCACTATCGGAGGGATTTTTTTTTTAATTTTTTTTTTTAAAGGCAACTCCCTGCACTAAGGAAATTAATCCTTGTATTGCGGGGGACTTTACAAACATATAATTAACGGACACAAATTACATCCAGACTCAGAACAACAATTTGTAGATCGCACAAAGTGTTGTCCGCGCAGGATTTGAACCCGCGACACTGGCACTGTAAGTCGGTATCTTAACCACTACTCCATCTGCGCAGTCAATTGACCCACTATACAACGTTGTTCAGACATATTGGATATATTGGTATAGGTACATATTGGTATAGGATTTTGTTTCGAGTTTTCCATCTCTTGCATAGATATATATAGTTATAATTATGCATATTATATCCCTTAGTCGTCTTTTACAACATCTACGGGTAAGAGAGGGAGTGGTGAATTATATTCTTACCCCGTCACCACATGAGAATAGTATTTCATCTATTTCAGTAAATCACCTTTATATAAATCTTCTGTTCATGTATATGTGATTAAACTGTTCCTAAACGGCTGAACCGATTTTGATGAATTTTTTCGTGTGACCGTAGATTCGAGAATGATTGACATTATTAATTGGACTCGTTAGATAGCGCTTCAATCGATTTCAAAGAGACTTTTATTTATTTTTTTTTTATTAACAGAACAGAGTCTGTTGAGTCAACTAGTTATAAATTTCTATAATACTATGTGCGTGCATACGTAATTAAATTTCTAATAAACAGCTGGACCGATTTTGATGCATTTTTGAGTTAGTATTTTCTTTAGATAAATTTAAGAATGGTTAAGATTAACAATTGAAGCTGATAAGTGGCGCTACGATCGACTTCGAGGAATTAAATTATACTTTTTTTTTATCGAATAACGTCTATTGGGTTAGCTAGTTTTGTGTGATTCATTCATCTATCCATTAGCTTATCTAGGACTTAGACTTCTCATAGGGTAATAACGGCCCAAACACCAAAGTTCAATAAACAATTGCTTCGATTGTTTCCATTAGAATACTATTGCCCGCTTTTCCAGTGATCCTTCAGCCGATTTTACTGACTCTTACGAAAAAAAATATTCAGTCCAATATGCCGCAGTGTCTGAAAACAAAGGTTTATAACCAGTGTGTGTTACCAGCGATGACTTACGGCACTGAAACGTGGTCTCTAAATGTCGGCCTCATAAAAAAGCTCAAAGTCGCTCAGCGTGCTATAGAGAGAGCTATGCTCGGTATTTCTCTACGTGATAAAATCCGAAACACGGAAATCCGTAGAAGAACGGGTGTAACCGACATAGCCCGCAGAATTATCAGGTTGAAATGGCAATGGGCAGGCCACATCGCTCGTCGAACCGACAACCGTTGGAAAAGAAAGAACGTTGGAACCGTTGGATGCAAGTGGTGCAGGACCGTTTCGAGTGGCATTCCTGTGGGGAGGCCTATGTCCAGCAGTGGACGTCTGTAGGCTGATGGATGGATGGATGGACGGTAAAATAATTGATCCAGGCATACAGGGAGCACAGCAGTTCCCCCATCAAGTTGAATTGTCACTTTCTGGATGACGTGTGATACCCAATGTGATATACTAAACCAAACTGTAAGAACCTAACTAATACGAAATATTGTTATATTTTTGTGGCAGTGAAAAATGAGAAAATATACTGACAAATGATGGCAATATCTCCAGTGAGTGTGTATACATGGGTTTGTATATGTGTGGGGTTAATTGTAGCTATGTGGGTTGTGGTAATTATTACTTAGCCCGGGGTATCTTTATATCAATACTTGAAGCAAAAACTTTGCACCCCTTTTTACGAAAATTATGTGGACAAGTATGAAATTTGGCACAGTTGAAGTATATAATGAGGAGAAGTGCATAACATTGAAATTTCATATAATAATGAATTAGAAATATATTAAATTTATTAAAAAAAAGCATTACGTACACTACCACGCAATCGCTACACACACACCAACGCTTATACACTTTTGTTTACGATTAAAATCTCTGATCAAATTGAATGTCAAACAATCATAATTATGTTCACAATGCCTAACAGATATTTGTAATTATAAACTCATTTGCAAAAAAAACGGGCGGTTTTGATTTTCATTCATATTTAAAAAGATACAATACCAAAAAGGTTTCAATCGTTTGTACACGTTACTGGCCGGTTTTAAAAATGCTGTGGTATTTAAAAAAGTACGTTCTAAATTCAATTTTTCATTTGATGTTCATTTTTACAGAAAACCCCTTTTTATCCTACATTTTTGGCGCGAAGTTCCAGAAGTTAACATCGACTTTCATAACTTTTATTCAATTTTTATCGATTAATTTCATATCCTTGACTGTCAAAGCTTTATTTAATGCTGTTTGGCTGTATCAAAAATGGTAGATAAAGTGGTAAAAGCTACCAAAATTATCGCGCTGCTTGAAGAGGGTTGCAGCCAATGTTTCGTGGCTAGGAGGCTAAATGTTAGTCGCTCGACAGTCCAAAGGACCTGGCAGCGATATCAGGAGACTGGTTCCGTCGAGAGAAGGCCTGGTTCTGGAAGAAAACCATGTACCCAACCACGGGATGATCGTTTTCTTGTGAGTCGCGCATTGAGAAATCGCAAATCTTCGTATGTGGATCTTAAGAACAACCTCCAAGAAGTAAGAAATGTGCATATTAGTCTATGGACGGTCAGGAGGAGGCTTCTCGCTGCCAATATACGCAGTCACCGCCCGGCCCGCGGCCCCAAATTACTCCGTGAGCACAGAGTTCACAGGCTTAGGTTCGCTAGAAATTGTGAATCATGGACTCAAGACGATTGGAATAGGGTTTTGTTCTCTGATGAAGCCAGGATATCTCTGTTCGGTGAAGATCGACGTCGGCGAGTGCTAAGAAGACAAGGAGAACGCTTTGCAGAGGCATGTTTCGAAGAAATCGCACCTTATGGTGGGGGCTCTGTTATGTTTTGGGCAGGAATAAATTCAATGGATCGTACAGAGACTGACTGGGCATCGATACATAACGGAAGTTCTAATTTCTCATGCACAACCCGCATTGGCCGCTCTAGGTGAAGACTCGATTTTTATGGACGACAATGCTCGCGCCCACCGATCCCGCGATGTTAATGCGTATGTGCAAGAGGTCGGCATTCGTCGTTTGGATTGGCCAGCTCGAAGTCCCGACCTCAATCCCATAGAGCATGTCTGGGACGTTCTGAAACGGCGTGTGAGATCAGTACACCCGGCTCCGCAGACCATCAGAGAGCTGAAGAATGTGATTACTGCGGAGTGGGAACGTATTCCGCAAGCAAGTATCCGGGATATACTCGCTAGCATGCCCAGACGAATTCAAGCTGTGATTTTAGCTAGAGGGGGTCACACTCGATACTAAACATTTATCTGCTTTTACTTTATTAAAGAAAAACAAACAAAAAACTTTTTTATTTTTACTTCATGAGCATATGCACTACTAGCGAATATACACTACTAGCGAGGTTTAGCATTATTTCCCACAAATTGTATCTAAATTTTATGAAATACTGATGAAAACGATTATTTTCTTATTAATTTAGCAAATTGTGTGGATAAAACTACCTATAATTATCAAACAAAGAAATATTAACATTTGAAATGGTTCATTGCTTAGGTGCCCGTTTTTTTTGCAAATGAGTTTATATTAGTTATTAGTGAAATACAGCTTGCTCAATATACAATTATACATAAATAAAATTAAAAGAAAAAAAATAATCTATATCAATAAATAAATTTGGAGTGTCTGTTTGTAATGTCAAAATAATAGGCGTTTTTCATGCTCACACGGTTATTTGCACGACACCTATGCCTAAAATAACAATTAAAAAATTTTTGTCTGTCTGTTTGTTTGTTCCGGGTAATCTTCAAAACGGTTGGACCGATTTCAAAAACTCTATCACCAATGGAAAACTATAATATCAGGGCGTAAACTAGGCTATATTTTATCCCGGTATTCCCACTGGAACAGGAACTACGCGGGTAAAACGACTATAACCTATAACCGAAGCAAAGCGAGGACGGGTTGCTAGTTTAAATATATTATGGCTGAATTTCGACCACTTGGGGCCCACTATTTAGCATTAAAAAAGGAATATACTTACTTGAAAGAGAAACTCAGGCAAGTAAACGGTGCTTCATTACACGCGTGTCCGCATGATTGTTCATCCTTAACTCTTGCCTGACCACGGACTGCACTTCCAGTCAACTTAGCCGCTTTATCATACTGAAGGTAGCATTCTAAATAAATAGTAACTAATTAATTACGTGTTAAAATTGTCATTTCATTCATTCGTTATCAGTTTGGTGACGGATTAAGAATACACTCCTTTGCCCGTGGGTATCTTAAAAGACGACTGAGGGATAAAATGCCCATATAACATCTGGATACTGATAAGCACTAATGTGTCAGCCCACAAAAAGTTAAAATCAGAGATTTTGATATATTTTGATAGTACATCACGTATTTAACATTCTGGAAAAGAGTTCCAGGTCACTTTAAAGAGTTAAGTATGAAAAAAATAGATAAATATCATAAAACAAATCGGGAATTACGTATTTTTTTTTTTTTTTTATTGTAAACGGTTGCAAACGAGCAAACAGTACACCTGATGGTAAGTGTTGCTGGCGCTCATGGACCTTTACAAGGCCGTTGCCTACCACGAGGAAAGCGAAGGGAGTGTGAATGCGTGCATTGAGGCTCGGTGATACCAAGGGCACCACCAAAACCCTCCACACGCAATCACCCTCAGAAAGTTGGGCTTCCGGCTCTCTCGCTCACCGAACGAAGCGCAGTAACAAATTGATACTACTCAGACGTCGATTTTCTGCGAGAGCATGGTACTGCCCCGGACGGACCAGTCCGCGGCTGTAGACAGATAACTGTCGACAGTGTGGTCCTACCACTCCTTATACGTCCTACCACGTATTCAATATTTTTCAATAATCCTTCAAGTTTCTTAACGTAGTTGAAATTCGAAATGTGCCATCTATCGTGACGACCAATATGTTATGAGGTTTGATACTGTATTGCTTAAATTACATTCAGTTATTCTACGCAGCGTCAACCGTGTTTTTTATTACATTATATAGACAATTTGTTTAGAAATAGTTTAGGCTTTTTTGGATTTATCAAATAATAAAAGTAAATCAAAAAAAATCATATCTTAATAGTTCTACTTAAAACATTTTACACTTTATAAGTGATAACATATGTTTATCAATATTCATTTATGTTTCTCAATGTCACTAAATTCTAATGCACGCATTTAGTAAAATATTGTTAAGTTCCTTAAGTTCATGTTTCGATTATTTTATTGGGTTCCATATTTTGTAATAAGCAAAAATCTTATTTTTGTGGATAAATATACTAACTTCTTTTCTTTTTAAGTTGCCAATCTATTTCTAATCCATAATTTTTTTTATTAAATAGAGAAAGAATCGGTGCATGTATATTTTTTCAAACAAACTTATTAAAAATTGGTTTGAAATCTTTAAACGTCATTTTCTCAAAACGAAGTTTGTGAGGGTTAACATATTATCGCTTATCAGCATTCATCTATAGCTATAACGCAAGAGAAGGAAAACTCGAAATTCAACCCTATATAGCATACCGTCTGACCAGCTTTGTATAGTAGATCAATTTCCCTCCTATTGTGGAGGAGGCTCGAGCCCAATATTGGGACGTATATGGGTTGACATGACGATAATAATTCATCACATCTCATATACGTCTAAATACTAGGCTCAAGCCGCCTCCATAGTAGGAGGAAAATTGATATACTTACTGTATCACGCTGGTCAAAAGGATTGGTATTGGGTTTTATTTATTTATTTATCGGGAGACCAACAGCTTAAAAGGCCGCAGATGGCCTTGAAAGCTTAATCCGGACTATGGGTGAGCGCTGATGGCTCTCACCCCGGTGCCTATTGATGTACTGGGAAAAAACCGAGACTGAGGTGTCCGTTTTATCGCATCCGTATTAGCGTTAAATATATCGAATTTATGTTTTTTATATTGGTTGTTAAGTATATTGCTCGCTCGCCACAAAAACACATTCTGACGGTAATTAGTAGATACTAATGGGAGATGGCAGAGGGTGTGTCTCGAAGCTCTAATCGGTATATTAAAACTTTTTTTTTCATTTTATTTTTATTGCCAACGGTGGGAAACGAGCAAGCAGCACACCTGATGGTAAGTGATACTGCCGCACATGGACCTTTGCAATACCAGCGGCACAGCCAGGCCGTTGCCTACCGTGAGGGAAATACTCTTCTTAAACCTCGTTTAAAGAAGGACATGTCCTACACATTTTTGATAAAAGTGCAGGACAATCAACAGTTTATTTCAAGTTCTGCTTCTTTTGAGCAAATTTTATGTACATATTTTATCCACTAGTCGTTTTTTATGATACTATGGACAAGATAGAATATTCCCTATCTTGTCCGTGATGAATTGTATTCTTACTCCGTCACCACATGGAAAAATTGTTAACTTAAAAATATGCTGATTATGGTTGTTCACAAGGAAGATCTTCACGTACCTTCGTCACGATTCTGTGCGTCATCGTAAAGTGCAGGTTCGCATCCTCTGCCGTAGTTTCCACGTGAATACAACTCATGTCCACTATTGGGACGTAGCCCACGACCGATGTCCAATGATGTTGGTGGTGATGAAGTCAAAATGCAGTTTTCTAAATCATCACCTATAGTCGGTGATTCAAATCTGAAAAGATGACGTTACACGTTAACATAATAATCTCTTTAATTTTTTTTTATTGCCAACGGTGGCAAACGAGCAAGCAGCACACCTGATGGTAAGTGAAACTGCTGCACATGGACCTTTGCAATACCAGGGGCACAGCCAGGCCGCTGCCTACCGTGAAGGATACTACTGCTACGATGTCGAGTGGTACATTGGTAGAATGGTGACGGTGGTACCAAGTCAAACAGTTCCTCGGAGCACTTCCCGTGAAAGAGTCGGTAGAGTACGCAGAGTGACCCAAAGTCTCTCCGCTGCTCCAGCGACTCCAATCTGTCCGTAAGATTGGGATCCCCGACGATTCGAACAGCCCGTCTTTGCAGGGAGTCAAGTGGGTCTAGTTGATATTTGGGCGCACCTGCCCAGAGATGTGAGCAGTACTCCACATGAGGACGAACTTGTGCTTTGTATAGCACAAGACGCTGTCTCGGTGTGAAGTACCGCCTGGCTCTGTTCAGGACACCCAACTTTTTGCTTGCCAATTTGGCTTTGTCCTCCAAATGACTCCCAAACTGGACTTTGCTCGATATTTTGACGCCGAAAATCCCAATACTCTCAGAAATTGGGAGAGTTACTCCTTGGAACTGTGGCGCCATGACAAACAGCACGTTCACTGCAAAGAAGGACTTCTTTGCAGTGAACGCGCAAACTTGTGTCTTTGTGGGGTTGAACTGGACTAGGTTCCATTCACCCCATTCCGAGGCCCGCCCCAGAGAGCGCTCGACTTCAGACACAAGTTGAACCCTTCTTTCCTGAGTACTCCGAGGGATATTCCGTTGCTCAGTGTACCGCTCATCACCCGTGCTATCATCCGCATAGCAACGCATTCTCTCGATAGAGAGCATGTCATTGATATGCAGGATAAACAACGTCGGGGAGAACACCGAGCCTTGTGGTACACCAGCATTAATGGTCATGGTATCGGAGCAGGAGCCATCTACGATGACTTTTATACTCCAACCATCCAAAAAGCTGGCGATCCAATTACAGACTCCCTCGGGGATTCCGTATGATGGTAGCTTCGATAGAAGTGCCCTGTGCCAGACCCTATCGAACGCCTTTACGATATCTAGGCTGAACGCCGGCGCCTCACCCTTGCCCTCCAAGGCCTCTGCTCAACGGTGTGTGAGGTACACAAGAAGATCACCAGCCGACCGACCATGACAAAAGCCGTATTGGCGATCACTGATAAGCTGGCGATCCTCAAGGTACTGCAGAAGCTGGCGGTTTATAACCTTCTCCATTATCTTGGAGAGCAAGGATGTTATTGCAATTGGCCTGTAATTCGATGGGTCAGACCGGTCTCCCTTTTTAGGGATCGGGTGGACATGGGCTACCTTCCACGAAGACGGAACCCTATTAGTAGCGTAGGAAAGTCGGTATAGGCGCGTGAGGATGGGAGTCAATTCAGGGGCGCACGTCTTTAGTACCACTGCAGGGATACCATCCGATCCACTCGACTTATGGACGTCTAAAAGCCGCAGCTCCCGCCTAACCGCTCGCTGCGTGATGCAAATTTCGGGCAATGAGATTTCACACCGTGGGATGAATCAGAATCAGAACCAGAATCATTTTATTATTTCACTGTTACATTTGGTGCAAATGTTATTACAATACATATAGTACTGAAACAGTGTACCCATATCGGGAGTGCAATAATAAAATATTATACTAGTCAATGTCTCATGCAATAAAATAAAATGTCACGGAATTTATAATAGAGGGTATTTAACAAATTCATTACAATAGATTAATTCTTCAAATAGGTACATTATTATATTCTCTAGTTTATTAAAATTGATTGAAACAAATTATAAAGTCTAGATTAGAATGTCAATTATTTTGCCGTAATGAGAAAAATTCATCTATATTATAAAATACATTTTTTATCAACCAAGCCTTTAATTGTAGGTGGTGTGGCAGCTCCAGCATCCAAAGTCGAGTTACAGGCAAAGAATTGACCTAGAAGATCGGCCTTCTCCTTTGCGCTGTGGGCCAGACTACCATCGTGTTTCTGCAGTGGTGGGAGATTGAGCTGGCAGAAGTTGCTTTGGGCAACCTTGGCGAGCGACCAGAATGCACGACTCCCAGCGGGATAGCTTTGCAATCGCTCGCCAATTCTGGCAACATGTTAAGCCTTGGCTCTGGCAATAGCCTTCTTACTAGATCTAGAAGCGGCGTTAAATTTCCGCTTCACCTCTTTGGCGTTCGGGTCCTGGCATTTTTGGCCCTATTTCAGGCCCGATATGCGGACTGTTTCTGGCATGCAGCCGTCCTGCAGGTTTTGTTAAACCAGGGTCGGCTGCGGCCACCGACGGGTATTTTGGTGTTGGGGACGAATAATTCCATCCCCGTAATAACCGTTTCAGTAACGTAGTCCGCACAGACGCCAGGGTGTCCAGAGGCGAAGTAAAGCCGCTTCCATGGGTAGGATGCGTAAAACTCGCGGAGTCCATCCCAATCTGCTTACTTATATTGCCAGACTCTGTGAGTCCCAGTCACCTTAGAACGACTAGGCCTTACAACAGGGGCTCTGCTACGAACCAAGCAGTGGTCAGAAGATCCAAGAGGGACTTCAACCACTACCTGATATCCGTGCTGGTGTGTAGTCAGCAGAAGATCCAGTAAAGAAGACTCATGACTCTCGATATCTGGGATACGGGTGGGCTGTGTCACCAGTGGTTCGGGACCCCAGCCACTCTTTATGATGAGCGTTGAAGTCTCCAAAAACCACCACCTCCGCAGATGGACACTGCTCCAATATTTCGTCAATCCCCTATTGGACGTTCTCAAAAAATTGAATTGACCCCGGATCACTGCCATGGGACCTGTAGAGGCATGCGTAGATGCGGGTAAGCCCTCCATAGTCTACGCGTAGCCATAGGATTGACAAGTCACCATTGTTCGAGGGCCCGAAGGCGGCGACAGCAGATATCACCTCGGATGAATACACACACCCTGGCTTTACGACGGAAGGTATGCTCCAACTCGTAGCCGGGGTAATTTAGGTACGAAATGTCATCCGGAGCACCTATCTGCGTCTCCGTTGAAAAGAGTAAGGCAGGCCGCGCCGTCTCGAGGTGATGGTGGACGGCGTCGAGATTGCTATGTAAAGCCTGTCTACAGTGTGGTCCTACCACTAATATTATTTTTTTAGTTTTTAAATTATAAAATGTTTGGCACTGGAGTAAGAATACAATTCATCACCACCTCTCTAAGGGATATAATATGCAGATAACATCGATACAAGAGGAGGAAAACTCGGAATGAAACCCTTTGCAAACATGTTTGACCAATAATGATTGCTTCTTTTTTATTTTATTTTTTTTTCGGGTTGCGGTCGGCGTGCTCCTCGCACCACTTCGTCCGGGGCGACAGAGGGACGTAAAAACGCACACCCACAGCCCACCCACGATGCACGTCGCTTTCGTCGTTGGGCCGACCACCGGAGCAGGGTGACTTGACGTCAGTGGTCGGCCCGACGGAATACCCCCTATTTGGGTTACCCTCCCATCGACCGACGTCCAACCAATAATGATTGCTGATGTTTACGCGAGCACTACACATTCATCATCATCTTCATCATCTCAGCCCATATACACCCACTGTTGGGTTTCAGCTTCCTCCTTTATGGGAGGGAATCTGATCACGCTGGTCAGACGTTGTAAATAAAACTACTTTTACGGATTTTGTCACGTTTGTATTTGATTTATAATTGCCCGACGTTTCGAACACTACAGCATTCATGGTCACGAGCGGACTAAGATGTCTGATGTCCAAACAAGTCAACGTTATTACAGATTTTTATAATTATCTACCCGCTACAGAAAATTAGTTATTAAGTTTTGACCCACATTTTTGGTACAAATTTATTGCCAGTAAAAAAAGAAAATGATTATATATGAAAAAAATATATTTTTTATGATTAGTACATAATTATTCAACATTAAAATTTGTAGTAATTATTATTACAATTTGTTAATAACTACCTAACAACTAACCTAACAAATCTAATATACTACCAACGGATCGTAACGCGGCCTCACTGAGAAAGATCTGGCAAGAAAACTTAGAGGAGATAATGCTAAGTTTATTATGTTCACAATGTTTATAAACTTGTAATTATGTTGACTTGTTTGGACGTCAAACATCTTAGTCCGCCCGTGACCATGAATGCTGTAAAGTGTTCGAAACGTCGGGCAATCATAAATCAAATACAAACTCGATAAAATCCGTAAAAGTAGTTCTATTTACAACGTCTGACCAGTGTGATCAAATATCCCTCCTACAAAGGAGGCAGCCGAAACCCAACAGTGGGTGTATATGGACTGAGATGATGAAGATGATAATAAGAAAAAAATAATAAAAAATACAAAATACCATCATAAACTCAACTCCTATACCACGTTGGTCAGACTGGTTGGTATAGGGTTTTATATCGATTTTTCTCTTGCACTGAAATTATCTGGAAGATTCTTTACGAGCACCTACCGGGAAAGCAAGGGGCGATCGCCATTTTAATCCTGCTCCGTCACCACATGCATCAACTAATATAAGAGCCAATTTCTTTGCTCTATGCAAGTAATGGTCTAGTAACCTTGCAGTTCGGGGCACCAGAATAGCAGCGCAGGACTTTACAGGTGAGACTGTGTTTGCCCACTCCGTCTATTGCCGAATCACCGCTACCAATGGCTCACTTAGTTGGTTATACTTTTTGACACCACCCTTGTCGACTGAGGGTTTGCCACTGCGTGTACCAAATCTTAACAGTTTTTAGAAAAGAAGTTAAAAGAATATGGTCTACTTACCTAAAACTAAATCCTCTGCAAAAGAATGCATGTGCTCTAATACATTCAGCTTCACACGCTCCGAGACCAGCAACAGTTATAGCAGCTCTCGCAGCAGAGTCTGTCACAGCGGCACCAGAACGAACATGCCAGAAACACTCTGTCAATAAAAAATAAATGACTTTTTTATTAAAGGACTTCAAAAAAGGTGTTTGCTTCTTGACTTTGTCGTTTATGAACCGATTTTGATGATATATATTTTTATATGATAGGGTATACTGCCGAGATGGTCACATTGCCGCTACGTCAGGATCTGATGATGGAAACCCCAAGAAATAGAGGGTAACTCTCGAAAATTGTAGGCACGCATCGGGTAAAAACTTGATATTCGTGTATATCGGGTGATAGTAGAAAAAATCATGAAGGTTTGGATCAGACCTGATTGATACTACAAAACAATGAAGATTTGGATCAGACCTGATGATGGAGATGATAGAGAGTCAAGGGAACTCCACATCGGTATATAGGAAATACTAAGTGTTTGGGGTTATTATTTGAAAGCTGGTGCCTCCCGTGTGTGGTTCGGTTGAAGTCGGTTCTTCTTTTATTAAAATTATATCTTATAAACTATTTATTACAAGAGTTCTATTTATCCAACAGCTCGCAAATGTCCACTATTTGATATAGGCCTCCCCACAAGAATACCACTCAGAAGATTCCTATGCTGGCATCCAACGGTTCCCTACGACTTTCAAGATCTCGTTATAGGGATCCTATTAGAAGGTCAGTTTTCGCTGCGTCGTCCGATTCATGGTCGCCACTCGAGAACCTTTCTTCCCAACGATTATCGGTTCGATGAGTTTTGTGGCTTGCCCGTTGCCATTTCAACGTACTTTTCAAAATTCTTCGGGCTATATCGTTTACACCCGTGCTTCTATTAATTTTATTCCGGATTTTATCACGTGTAGCAGCACGTTGAGCGACTTTGAGTCTTTTTATGAGGTCCGATATTTAGAGACCATGTCTGCTAGTAATTACCATACATGTAACACAGATAGATGACATATCCCATAAATCTACTTTATGCTCAAATCCTTACCGCTTTCAACCCAAGGTTTGGGGTTGATTTTCACGCAGCCTTGGTCTTGTGGCATCGCGTAAACATCTGAACTGCTGTCTGCTGATAGTTCCAGACCACGATAAGGGCGTTCTGATAGGAAACAATTATCCGTGCCACGGGAACTTGAATATCTGGCAACATAATATGAATTAAGAAGTGAAAATTAAAAAGGCACTTAAAATACCAAAGGAACACTATTTTAGGAAAGAACTTGTAGTAATCTTACCTGAAACTATATGAAACACATTTGAACTCCCTTTCACTAAAGCATGCAGTCTCACATTCCACCACGTTGCGAGATATAAGGGATCTTCTGATGGCACCAGTTCCTAAAGACATACCTGGACTACGGCGAGAGGAACAGTCTGGAAATAATCGTAAAAATATAAAACTTCTATATCAGGTTGTTTCGTGTGGGTCCTCATAATTATCATGTCATCCTCATATCGGCTTATATAGCTCCCACTGTTGGGCTCGGAGTTCCTCCTTATGGCAGAGAAATTAACTTACTATACCACTCTGATCAGACGCATTGGCACAGGGTTTTGCTTCAAGTTTCCATTCTCTTACAAAACTTTATATGCATGTTTAATCCCTTAGTCGTCTTTTACGACACCCACGGGCAAGAAAGGGGGTGGTGGCTTTTTATCTTTTTTATTCACCACATAGCACGGCTATTCTATTATATGGCGAAGAAAAAAACGTAGCCATCAATAATGTACAAATCAGAGTTTGGCTTCTACCAGTAAAACTTCACCGAAAAATCTGTGATCCACTCATGACCTTTGATAGCGATAGTATGCGAGGTTATAGGCTTGTTAAGGGCTGTTATATTAAGGGTAAATCATTTCTTACAGCACCCACGGGCAAGATATAGAGCTGGTGATTTATATTCTTACTGCGTCACCGCGGATAGGTGACGGAGTAAGAATGCAATTCACCACCCTCTTCGCCGTGGATATCGTAAAAGATGACTAAGGGATATAATTTGCACACAACATCTGTGCAAGAGAAGGAAAACTCAAAATGAAAATATCTGACCAGCATGGTATAGTAGGTCAAATTCCCTCCCATTATGGAGGCGGCCCGAGCCCAACAGTGGGACGTATGTGAGCTGCGATTATGATACGATGATCTGTGCAAGAGAATGAAAACTTGACATAAAACCTATACCAACACGCCTGACCAGCATGGTATAGTCAACTTTGCTCCCTTTATGTCGGAGGCTCAAGCCCAGCAGTGGGACGCATATGAGCCGAGAGTCTTAAGAAAATATCTCACCTTTAATCGGTTCATCTTCACTCCGGCCTATCGGATCGTGTCCATGTTCGTTAACCCCGTGAAAATGGGGCTTCGGTTTGTAAAAATTTGACTCTCCATATTCCAGTCCATTATTCCCCGAATTATTCCACCTCCCTCTCTTCCAAGAACCATGACCATATCTCTCACTTTCACCCACGTGTTTACTGAGGGTATTGTAATCAAAAAAGTTTGTATTGGAGTAGGGTTTAACACCATAATATGGTCGGTCCAGATCATTGGCTAATCTCCAATGGGTTACGGATTTATGGTAATCATTCCTGTCTTTATAGTATCTATTGGTTCCTCCATAACCCCCTCCATATTGACCCCAACTTTCTTCTTCATTGCTGCGACCTTAGAAGAAAGGAATTGCGTTAAATAATGTATTAAGTATTCCGTGTGGTGACGGAGTAAGAATACAATTCCACGGACCAAACCTGTACAGGACTAAGGAATTAAATATACATATAAAATTATTTCTGATGTTTACGCGAGCACTACACATTGTAAATAAAACTACTTTACGGATTTTATCGCGTTTGTATTTGATTGAAAAAAAAATAACTAATTTTCTGTATCGGGTAGATAATTATAAATCTCGGTAATAACGATGACTTGTTGGACGTGTGATATCTTAGTCCATCCGTGACCATGAACGCTGCAAAATGTTCGAAACCTCGGACAATCAAAAATTAAATACAAACGTGATAAAATCCGTAGTTTTATTTACAATATACATATAAAGTTATTTAAGAGAAGGTAAACTTGAAATGAAACTCAATATCAATGCGGCTGACCAACGAGGCGTAGTAGGTCAATTTTCCTCCTATTGTGGGGGAGGCTCGAGACTATTATAATTGGTAAAATTTGTAGGATTATCGACTAAAATACTTAGAAGCATTAGGTTACGACAATGAGTCCATAGACATGGCAGCAAATATGCCTAGATCAGTCTATCATCATGTATAACCCGACCTCTCAAAGTGCACCGGCGCATCTTAAGAAGATGGTCAGTAAATCAAATGATAGATTAGATAAAAAGGGCTGTTGAAGTGAACGGCCAGGCATGGTTTCAATAGATCTTAGCTTGCCATTAAACAGTAATTTTTCGGGTCGACCACTGAAGTCAAGGAACTCTGCCCCGGTGGTCGGTTCAACGACGAAGGCGACGTGCTATATGGGTGGGTTACGGGGCCGCGCGCCGCCCCTCTGGCGCCTCGAATGGAGTCTGGTGACGGGTGCACTGAACGTAGCCCACCCAAAAACAACAACAATAATCTTAGTGAGTTAAGAAAGTAAAAGATAGTCTTGGTCTCGTGTTTGATACAGACGCCTGTACATTCAAAATGATCATGAAATGTTAATGCTTGTTTTGATTAATGATTTCTGATGTTTATATGAGTATTACACATTGTAAATAAAACTACTTTAGGAATTTTATCATGTTTGTATTTGATTTTTGATTACCCGACGGTTCTAACACTTTGCAACGTTCATGGTCACGGGCGGATTAAGATGTCTCACGTTCAACAAGTCATCGTTATTACAGAGATTTATAATTATATCTACAGAAAATATTTTTGCGGATTTTACTGCCATTGTGTTTGACTTTTGGTGCCTGACGTTTTGAACACTTTACAGCATTCGTGGCCACGGGCGGACTGTTGTGGCTTATTTTGAAGTTAAAGAAATATAGTGAGGACTTCTCTGATTAAAAGATCTTTGGTTATATTCTGAGTCAGGTGCTAAATTAGAATCAGAAAATATGATAGACTGTTAGTCTTAGCTCTCATGAATATCTTTAAGAGTCCATGAGTGAAATTAGTACCCTCAAATACAAAATATTAAACAACAGTCTACTAATTAGCTCTTATGATCGAGGAATGAAATCAGTACCCACACATACAAGACATCAAAGAAGAGGGCACTGACGATGATATCTGAGCAAACTACATTACTACATTTAGTCAAATCCTAAAATAATTTGTGTGTTAACTTCCTATATAGTTCGGATACCAGTCACACCAAAATTATGGGTATTTTTCATGCTGATACGTTTATTTGCACGATACCTATGCCTAAAAATTGGGATAAAAAATTTTTATCTGTCTGTTTGTTTTGGGTAATCTTCAAAACAGCTAGATCGATTTTGATTATATTTTACTACTAGGTAGCTGTCTATATAAGGAGTAACTTAGGCTATATTTTATCCCAGTATTTCCACGGTAACGGCAACTACGCGTGTAAGGCGACTAAAACCGAAGCGAAGCGAGGGCGGGTTGCTAGTCCTATATAAAATTTTACTTTTTATGAATACCATTCACCATCCCTTTCTAATAGATGCTATACAAAATTACTGAGTTATATACGCAGATAACACTACTAAAGAAGGAAAACTCAAAATAAAATATACACGCTAACATTTTTATCGTCTTACAAAGAAAAAACCATAAAAGTATCCGACCAAAGAAACATCTAACATATTTAAATGTTCAATACTGGCAGTTATAAAAAAATAATAAAATAAATTAAAGTTAATATTTTGTAACAGCCTGTTTATCATGTTTACATTTTAAACAAAAGCAATCATGCGGAATTTCGTTAGCCAATCATAGGTATGAAGTCCACGTGGACGACTTTTACAAAGCATAATTCCCTACGCTAGATACCTAACAGGTATCCTTTGGGATGCCCGATTGGCGCCGCGGTCAAGTGATCGTATTACCTACATACTACATCAGCTGTGTTGAATACGTATGCGTTCGCTACAAGCCTTTCCTTACTATTTTAATTAGTAATTATTTATAATAACTTTTTTAAAAAATATTCTATTAAATGTTGTTTTTAACCTTTTAATTGTATGAATGAATAGTAGATACTGGATACTTTAATTGACCTGCTTTTGTAAGACGACATAAATGTCACTGTGTATATTAACCTGTCTGATCAGCATGGTATATACGATTTTTAATGTTTACGTGAGTATTATATATTTGAAATAAAACTGATTTTACAGTTACAATTTGTACCAATATACCTCTGTGTGGTGACGATGTAAAAATACGATTCAACACCCCCTGTTTTAACCGTGGGTATGGTAAAAGCTAAGGGATTAAATATGCATATAACATGCATGCAAGAGAAGAGAAACTCGAAATAAAACCCTATACTAACCCGTATGACTAATATGGTGTAGGACGTCAATTTCCCTCCTATCATGGAAGAGACTCGAGTCCAACAGTGGAACGTATATCAGCTGAGATGTTGATGATGATGTACCAATAAAATGCCAGTATTAGGAATGATTCAAATTTGTATCAAAATTGTGGGTAAAAATAGATTAACTAATTCTGTAGCAGGATATAAGCCTTTTAATAAGGATGACTTGTTTGACGTGAGACATGAGTCTTCCCATGACCATGAACACTAAAAAGTTTTCAAAACGTTGGGAAATCAAAAATTAAATACCTACAACCGCGATAAAATCCGTCAAAAATAGATTTATTTCAGGATGATGTAGTTCAATTTTTTTCTTATTGTGGAGGACGCCTGTACTAGTAATTACTAATAATTAGTAAGGAGACCTTATACTAAGTAATTAGACGTGTCCCACACACTAAAGAAGAAGAAGAGAATATAAAATGAAACTAAATTTATGTAATACTGTCATTTATTATTTTTCATGACGCTTTGAGTAATATACAGCTCACTCACGAGAGATCTTACATACCAGATAAAATAATGATAACAGAGGTTTTATCTAGACACTATAGTTTTAAATTTTAATATTCGATATTACAATATTTATAGTAAAATAATATTGTTACACAAAGAAGAAAGAAGAAGAAAAGGTTATTAAGTCTTAATGATTCTTGATATTTACGCGAGTTAACGCGATAAAATCCGTAAAAATAGTTTTATTTATTATGTGTGATATATTATAAATAAAATTATTTTTACGAATTATACTTTACAGCGTTCATGGTCACGGGCGGACTGAATCGAAGGCGGACTGGACAGTCTCCCCGTGACTATAAACGTTGAAATACACACGCAATAAAATCCGTAAAAGTAGTTTTATTTATTAAGTCTTCTTAAGCTATTAAGTCTGCCATTTCTACAATAATGAATACTGTTACAAAAAAAATATAAAAGAAGAAATTTTTTTAACGTTGATTTCTACATTATTCATTATATTGAAAGAATTATTCTCAGTCAATGTTAATGATGATATTTATATTCTATGTCTGATGGTGCACTAAAATCATATAACCATGTCTTCAGTGGTAGACTAAAAAAACAGAGTCAAGACCAGTATGGAATAATCAGAAGCTTTAAACCCTTCTTTTTCCAGTCTAAATATGTCCTATTCATCAAAATAATACCTAATATAAAACGCTGACTAGACGGGTTAACTTTAGCAACTGAAGAATTATTTCGTTTTTTTTCCCTACAATACCCATGAGAAAAAGAAAGCGTGGTGGTATGGACTATTGCGTTAGACCGTCACCACATGGAGATTTAGATATTACCATGGCAAGAACTTACCCTGATCAATTTGATAAGGTATATATAGCCCATTATATCGGTTACCATGACTAATTCTCTTGTCACTATTGAACCTATCTTCATTTCTTCCTTGATACCAATCATTTCTGTTTCTCCATCCACTCTCTTGCTCTGATATGCGATTCGTTTTTGATGATAAAAAACCCGAATGCAAGATACCTGGTCCTCTTAGAGTGTCTGGACAATTGGGTTCTAAACTATTTCTATCAAGTTCGTAGAAATCAAAGTCTTTGTCTTCAACGAAGTCTCGGTGAGGGTCGAATGCTTCTATGGGTTTGGTCATCAGCTCGCAAAGTCCATTGCCGCCCAATGAGCGGTCCAATCTGTAAATGAAATTAAAAAATCAAGATTATTTCTTTCATTCTTAAATTGCCTGCGCAGGATGATAAAGATCGTGTCATCACTTCTAGGAAAGAATCTTCGATGGTTGTAGTAAGACATAATAGAACTTAAGCAACGCCTTAAGTTCTAAGAGCAAACAGATACTTAACCGGGCCATGTTATTATATCTGCCAGGAATTAGTGTGCAATCGAATATAAAAGATCGAATCGCGTTGTCCGCGTGACCGATTGAATTGAATTGTTCACGAGGATTGAGGCGGGTCTTGTCGATCGCTCGCGATCAATCGATCACGAAAGAACTGGTCATAAATGTTCAAATCGGTCATTATTCCCTCTTTTTGATTCGATCAATTACGACCGTTACATGACGTTACGTGTGAAATGATATTTTATAACATTTTAACATTTTTGTTTTTACATCCGGAAATCAACCATTAGACAAGTTAGGTATTTTTGAGACAGGCCATGGTCAGTGCACAGGCCATCCGTTCCGTTCAGGGTAGCAAAAGGCAGCACGTGGCCCTATAACCTACTATATTCCCTTGCCTTCGTCATCGGACATCATCATCATCGCAGCCCACATACGTCCCATTGTTGGGCTCGGGCCTCCTCCACAAAGGGAAGGTATTTGACCTACTATACCATGCTGGTCAGACATGTTGGTATAGGGTCCCTCTCCGATAGCCTCTGGAACGACGCCCTCACATGATCAGTCTCCAGACACAGGATCTGTAAACTAATTTTATTAAAAGAGCTCGCCGTGCAATTTATAATCTGGGCCCAAGAGTCTCACTTCGAGAGAAATTCTAAGAAGTAAATATTCTAACTGTTATATCACAATATATATACGAAAATATATTAAATGTCAAAAAAAATATCGCTAACTTCAAAAGATATTGTGACATTCATGAAATGAATACTCGGAATAAAGACAAACTAGTTGTACATACTACTCGTCTCCAAAAAATTAGCAAATCATTCATGGGGCAATGTATACGTTTCTACAATAGATTACCTAAAGATATCCGAGACCTGCCAACAAAAAAGTTTAAAAAAGCTATCAAGAATAGACTTTGTAAAAAAGCTTATTATAAAATCTCGGATTAATACAGATTGGTTGTGAGCAGCTCCTCATTATGCAATTTCCTTGTTATTTTAAATAAACTCTTTTTTAATAACTCTAATAGTGTACAGCGTAGCGTGTTTTGCCTAACGAAATTTTGCATTTTCGTCGTTTGTAACATGTTTGTAACATATGGTCTTGGTCATGCTCACTGAAGGATCTACTTGCGGTAGCTGCGTGGAGCGGGTCTCTCCCTTCCCTCCATAGTGGTTGAGGGGAGTGATGGCTGCTCTAGTAGTTAACTCGTGATCGGGTGCCGCTTGTGGGATCTGGTCCAGCCATAATCATTTGAATTATATTAAGTATCTTGCAGTTCGAAGGGCACACTGGAGCTAGGTCTTACAAAACATGTACACAAATTTATATTTAGTAAGAAGAAAAAAAATTAAAATAATAGACAAGCCCGCTGAGTTTCTTGCCGGATCTTCTCAGTAGTGGTCGCGTTCCGATCCGGTGGTAGTTTATTTTTATTGGATAATTTAATCTTATTTTGTAAAATTGACAATATGTAAGTGCCCTCTCGGGGTCTATGCATAATAAATGATTTGAATTTGAATTTGAATTTATCATTATCCAGGGGCACTGCCAGCATTAGAGTTACAAGCTCTACAGGGCACCGTACGCCAGTACAACTTAGCCACTTAATTTGAATCTTCATATAATTCTTGTCATCTGTGTGGTGACGGAGTATGAATACAATTCACCACCCCTTATCTTACCCGTGGATGATTATACGAGACGACTAAGGGATATAAAACGCATATAACAGCTATGCGAGAGAAGGAAAACTCGAAATAAAACCCTATACCAACACGTCTGACCAGCGTGGTATAGTAGGTCAATTCCCTTCTATTATGGAGGAGGCCCGAGCCCAACAGTGGGACGTATATGGGCTGAGATGATGATATTTCTTGTCTCTCTCCTCCTAAACGACTGGACCGATGTTGATGAAAAATTTTGTGTGTGTATTCAAGGGGATTCGAGAATGGTTTAGATTTATAGTTGGACCCGGTAGATGGCGCTGCTACTACAACTAGGCTCTTGCCTATAGCGAAGAAAATTCTCTACCCTATTTAAAGAAGGACATGTCATAGCCCTCGGGAAAGACAGCAGCAGGTAGTTAATTCCAAAGCCTAAACGTATATGAAAGAAATAATCACTGGAAACGTATAATTGAAGACCATAAGATTTCCAGGTGAAACGGATGAACGATTTTACGTCACTGCTACGGTGTTGAGTGATACGTTGATAAAATGATAACGGTGGTATCAAGTTAAACAGTTGTTTAGAGGCTATGAAAGAGCCAGAACAGACTAACCGAAAGTCTAGCTTTTCTTGCATAGACGTAACTATTATATGGACGTCTATATTTATAAAAGAAAGTCGTGTTAGTTACACTATTTATAAATCAAGAACGGCCGTGCTGAATTTTGCTTTCATCTGCTTTTTGGCTGCAAATTGGTGGGGAGGTAGCTTATAACCAGGAGAAGGACATAGGATACAGATATAGAATTTTATCCTGTTCGATCGCGTTCCCGTGGGACGTGACATAAGACATTAAAGAGAATACAAGTCACTATGAAACGTGGTATAACAAAAACGCATTTGACATGTAATAACAAAACGCAAATGACAGCTAAACGTAATTTTGACTATGATTAAGTACAGTTGAAAATTTGATAATTATAATTTTGTCAGAAATCAATAATCAGTAATTTGTATGTTCTTTGAATTATCATTAACAATACCGCGACCAAGACGATTCAATCTCTCCTGAGGTAGCCGTAGTGGTTCTTCTATTAGAGAATATATCTTCGAAAATTTAGAAAATATATTTACGAAAAAAAATATGGCAGTACGAAGTTCGCCGGGTCAGCTAGTTGATAATAAAACATTGTGTTCAACATTTTACTCGTGTGGTGACGGTATAAAAATACAATTAACCACCCTATCCTGTACGTGGGTGCCGTAAGAGACGACTAAGGGATTAAATATGCATACAACATCTATGCAAGAGAAGGACAACTTAAAATGAAACTCAACAATACGTCTTAGCCGAGGCCACGGGTGACCGGAACGGGGACTTTAGTCCATCACCCTCACCTCTCGACGTCCCGGGATAAGGACGTCGAGAGGTGAGGGTACTCGAAAGGATATTCCGTCGAGTCGACCACTGAAGACAAGGAAATCGGCACTGGTGGTCGGCCCAACGAAGAAGGCGACGTGGGTACGGGTGGGTTATGGGCCCGCGCGCTATCCTTTAGTCACCCCGGACGGAAAGTGTGCTGACCATAGCTCACCCATAAAAAAAATAGCAACACGTCTGACGAGCGTGGCATAGTAATTACTTTCCTATATGAGTTTAAATTATGATATTAACATTTTACCTCTTCTGGAATAAAAGCGTGGGACTGTTAAAAACGACTTTATAGCAAAATTCCACACGTCTTCATTGAGTACTACAGAACAATGCAAACGCCAAGTAATTAGAATATAGTAACCTTGTGTGTGTCCTAGTTATGTCAGATATGATACATATTTTATAGCTAGCGACACGCCTTCGCTTTGTTTCGATTCCAGCCGCTTTGTCCCTGTATGTAAAATCTGCAATATCTACTAAAATACCGCCTCGGGTTCGAGTCTTGAACCAGGCAAAACTTTATAGGGGTTAGAAAGAAAAATAACCTAAGTTAATCCGTATATACACAGCTACCTCGTTCTAAAATATCATCAAAATCGGACCTCCAATCTATATCTATATCTATTCTATATCTATACCAATAAATAAAATTGGAGTGTCTGTTTGTAATGTCAAAATAATAGGCTTTTTTCATGCTCACACGGTTATTTGCACGACACCTATGCCTACAATAGCAATTAAAAAATTTTTGTCTGTGTTCAATGCACATTGAACATGCAACGCAGCAAATTCAAAAGTAGAGCATGTCAACATACAAGTAAAGCATGTCAACATACAAATGTGCAAAATTAGCACTGACATGATTAAAAGACGCTGCGTTACACTTCACACTTACGACACACTAACACAAAATAGTATATGTGTGTATTAGCAATAAGTAGTATATAAGGTGTACATTTTGTAAAATAAATCAGATTTGAATTTATTCATCTCTCAGTTACATCCCTCTCACTGTGGCCAAGACACCCTTAGCCGTCAGTTCTGATCAGTCGAGTGAGTCTGCTTGACTGGCAATGAGAGTTACCAATCCTCCACCCAAACCTCCATCTCACTGTGGCCAAGACACCCTTAGCCGTCAGTTCTGATCAGTCGAGTGAGTCTGCTTGACTGGCAATGAGAGTTACCAATCCTCCACCCAAACCTCCATCTCACTGTGGCCAAGACACCCTTAGCCGTCAGTTCTGATCAGTCAAGTGAGTCTGCTTGACTGGCAGTGAGAATTACCAATCCTCCACCCAACATCCATCTCACATCTACCTGTCACCTTAGGTGGCGCGGTGCAGGTATCCCATCAGATAGGCTAAGAACTTAAGGGCTTTAGGTACTTCAAACTATAACCTTAGGTTCTTCTGTCAAACACGGCGTTAGTCCACTAGCCCAGACTACGCCTGTACATTTGGTCCTTCGAGCAAAAAGTAAAGTTCTTTTTCCTCCCTCTAACCCCCCCCGTAGATTTGACATAACAGACATACGAATCAGTTAAGAACGGGCTGGTGTACTCAACAAAGCATCAGTTTCGGAATTGACTGAAGGACTTTTACTTACGTACTCTGTCAGAAAGCCTCTCGTTGCGGTTCGGTCACTGGCCTCCCACAAGCGGGACTCACCAGCTGATTGAGAAGTCGCACCTTCAGGGACGTGTTATAGCGAGAGCGCAGGTACGATAAGTATTGACTTAAAACATTAGTAGTAGGGAAGTTAGGGTAGGGCTATTAGGGAAGAAGACAAAAGAAGCACTATGGACATACAAGAAATAAACACAGCAATCAGGAGCCAGGAGGAGGATTATAACGAGATCAGGAGGATAATTACAAACATTAAAAAGGACTCCGTGAGCCGAAGAACACAAAAATACATTGACGAAAAAAGACAAACACGAACTACTATTTTCCAACGGGTGCAAGAGAATCACTTGAAACTGGAGAAACAAGAGATGTTATCATCTCACAAATATATCACCACAAATTACTTTGGAAATATCCAGAAACAATACAACGAGGGCTTAGCCCACCTACAAAAATATGAAGAAAGACTTCAACTTGTTCAGGCGATATATGAACCTGAAGAACAAAACGCAAACGAAGAAGAAGGGAGAGGGAATCCCAAGACGTTTATACAAATGTTCCGGATATCCCAGATGTCAAAAAGGCTAATTCAGGCGAAAGAATCAGTCACTGAAAACAAACCTATATGGTATTTACAAACTACAATAAACAATTTACAAAAACGATGGCAGGATATTGAAGAAACACACATTGAATTATTATTGGAGGAGGATACATCGGGACACCTTTACTTCAAAAATAAATATTTTGAAAACACCCAAATTGAGTTCGATACTACAATGGAGATGCTGGAAGAAAAAATCCATGACAGTTCCAGCGAAAAAATAACCTTAACACAGTCGTCAGGAAAACTACCCCGTATCTCTATTCCAACTTTTACTGGGAGTTATGACTCATGGTATACTTTTCATGATTTATTCAAAAAAATTATTCATGAAGATAAAAATATTTCATTGGTAGAAAAGATGCAATATTTAAAGACAAATGTAAAAGGTGACGCAGCAAAAATTATACGTCATCTAACGATAAGTGAATCGAACTATGAAACCGCATGGAAATTGCTTACGCAACGTTATGAAGACGAACGAATGATATCAATTAAATTCATCGATAAATTATTAGATTTACCCAAGCTAAATGTTGCGAATGCAGCGGGTTTAAGAAACATGCACGATACCATAAAAGAATGTTTGTAATCTTTAAAACATCAAGGGATTGACATTTCAACATGGGACCCTATTTTGGCTAGACTTTTGGCCAGGAAATGGGACCAACAAACTGATTCAAAATACGAGGATCAGTTACAACACCCAAACAAATTGGAATCGTTTGAAGAAATGTTACAGTTTTTAGAAAAAAGATTTAAAAGTTTAAAGTCCTACGATCAGCAAAAAATTACGTATAATCACCTGAGTAATAACTCGGTGAATCATACAATAAATAAATACCGGGGAACACTCGTACCAATAGCAGAATCATCAAAAAGTAAACATTGCTGGTACTGCAAAAGCACAGAACATAATATAAATAAATGCCCTAGTTTTAAAACCTTGAACGTAACACAACGATATAAGGAAGTCTCAGACAAAGGAATGTGCAAACGCTGCTTAAATCATGATAAAGAAATACAATGCACGAGCGAGTTTTATACAAAATGTGAAATACGTCAACATAAAGGTCATAACACACTATTACACCGAACATTCGATTCAATTAAAAGACAACCAGGGTCTTCTGAGTATACGAAAAAGTTCACTCCTAAACCAACTATGAGTGATAAAAAACAAAACACAACGTTATCGAACTTATCAGCTACCAATTTAGAGGCAAAAAATACGGTCTTATTAGCCACAACGCTATTACAAACCACGTCGTATAATGGAACACCACAATTATTAAGAGTATTGTGTGACCAAGGTTCAGAAGCGTCATTTTGCACGGAAGAAGTAGCACAACTGCTGTCGTATCCAAGACAAAAGGTTCGAGCCGAAATAAAAGGCATTGGAGACAACGAACCTAAGACATCGAAATATACAATTAACATAAACCTACAGCCAAGGTACTCTAGTGAGTACAGACTACCTGTAACGCTTATAGTACTACCGAAGCTTACAAACTCGTTACCAAAAAGTAACTTACAACAATTACAAGAGTTGGACAATGTTCTATTGGCAGACCCAACGTACAACAAAAAGGGACCTATAGACATAATTTTAGGTGCCCAAGAATATAGTAAAATACTATTACAAGGTTTTAAACGACTACAAGGCGGTATAATCGCTCAAGAAACAGAATTGGGTTGGATTTTATCCGGGTTATATCCGCAAGACACAAACGGTGGCATCAAAGTATTAAGCATGATGACTCGCACCGACGACATACAACAATTAACAAAATTTTGGGAATTAGAAGAAATTCCACGACACTACGCACTCACCAAAGATGATGAGTTGTGTGAAAATTACTATACAAATACTACAATACGAAGTTTCGACGGCACTTATACGGTACGACTGCCGTTTAAGGACGTGAAAATAAAATATGGCGAGTCAAGGAAAAAAGCCGTGGCTCGACTATTACAACTAGAACGTCAGTTCGAAAAAAATGAAAATTTACGCCAACAATACAAGGAATTTATGTACGAGTACCTAAATATGGGTCATATGAGAAAAGTACCTAAACCAGAATATTACACAGGAGAGTATTATATTCCCCACCAAGCGGTAATAAAAGAAGACTCTCTTACAACAAAACTACGAGTGGTATTTGACGCTAGTAGTAAAACAAGTAGTAAAATAAGCCTTAATGAAAATTTACATAAAGGACCACGACTTCGACAAGACTTATCAAACATATTATTACGCTGGAGAACGCATAAGATTGCTTTCATGGCCGACATTATGAAAATGTACCGGTTCATAAAAATAAACCAAGAAGACTATAAATATCAAAGAATTTTATGGAGATTTTCTCCAAAAAAGGCCATTAGTGAATACGAACTAACAACGGTCACTTATGGCACAACAAGCGCGCCTTATCTGGCCGTGAGAACATTACAACAACTAGCATTAGACGAACAAGACAATTACCCTATCGCCAGTAGAGTAACGTTACAGGATTTCTATGTTGACGATATTTTGTCAGGAGAATCCCAGGAAAGCTCCGTCAAGGAATTACAAGAACAATTAATAGCAATGTTAAACAAAGGTGGTTTCCAACTACGAAAATGGTCTTCAAATAGTTCGGAATTGTTGAACAATTTAACATGCGATAACGAAGAAAGTCGGATGCTGAAACTTCCCTTAGACGAAACAAGAAAGTCGTTGGGAATTGTATGGTCTCCAGGCGAAGATAAATTCTGTTTTCAAATAACTATAACAGAAAACACAAAACCCACTAAACGGTTCATTATGTCAGAGGTGGCGAAAATATTTGATCCGTTGGGCTGGTTGGCCCCCATCATCATAACACTAAACTTACTAGTACAACAACTGTGGACGTCTGGGATGGAATGGGACCAACCAGTAAATGACATAATACGAAATAAATGGACAGAAATACAAAAACAGTTAAAAAACATAGAAAGTATACAAGTACCACGATGGTGTCACACGATAGACAGGACAAAGTTTGAGCTGTATGGATTCTGCGACGCCTCAGAAAAAGCATACGGGGCTGTCGTCTATAGCAGAGTAATGGTGAATAACAGTTACTACATAACATTGCTCCACGCTAAGTCAAAAGTTGCACCGAAAAAACAAAAAACAACATTACCGCGTCTTGAGCTATGCGCCGCAGTATTATTGGCTAATTTAATAGAAAAAATAAAAAATGCTCTAAACGGTGATAACAATACCGTGATTTCATGCTGGACGGATTCTATGATCACGTTGGGATGGATAAAAGGAGATCCTGGGCGATGGCATACGTTCGTGGCCAACAGAGTGTCAGAAATTAACAGCATAATACCTAACGCCCAATGGAATCATGTCATATTGTCTGAAAACCCAGCGGACATTATATCAAGAGGATTGGAGCCAGAAAAATTAATAAACTGTTCCTTATGGTGGAACGGCCCACCATGGTTACAGACGAGTGAAATACCTATTACAACAATAGCACCACAGCCAAATGAAGAAGCCAAGTACTGTTTATCAACAACAATTAATACTACGAATGAAAAGTATGACATCTGGAGTCGATTTTCTAACTACAATAAAATGATAAGAACATTAGCGTATTGCTACAGATTTATCAGCAAGCGCAAAAAGCAGCAAAAAGGCCATTAGTGAATACGAACTAACAACGGTCACTTATGGCACAACAAGCGCGCCTTATCTGGCCGTGAGAACATTACAACAACTAGCATTAGACGAACAAGACAATTACGCTATCGCCAGTAGAGTAACGTTACAGGATTTCTATGTTGACGATATTTTGTCAGGAGAATCCCAGGAAAGCTCCGTCAAGGAATTACAAGAACAATTAATAGCAATGTTAAACAAAGGTGGTTTCCAACTACGAAAATGGTCTTCAAATAGTTCGGAATTGTTGAACAATTTAACATGCGATAACGAAGAAAGTCGGATGCTGAAACTTCCCTTAGACGAAACAAGAAAGTCGTTGGGAATTGTATGGTCTCCAGGCGAAGATAAATTCTGTTTTCAAATAACTATAACAGAAAACACAAAACCCACTAAACGGTTCATTATGTCAGAGGTGGCGAAAATATTTGATCCGTTGGGCTGGTTGGCCCCCATCATCATAACACTAAAATTACTAGTACAACAACTGTGGACGTCTGGGATGGAATGGGACCAACCAGTAAATGACATAATACGAAATAAATGGACAGAAATACAAAAACAGTTAAAAAACATAGAAAGTATACAAGTACCACGATGGTGTCACACGATAGACAGGACAAAGTTTGAGCTGTATGGATTCTGCGACGCCTCAGAAAAAGCATACGGGGCTGTCGTCTATAGCAGAGTAATGGTGAATAACAGTTACTACATAACATTGCTCCACGCTAAGTCAAAAGTTGCACCGAAAAAACAAAAAACAACATTACCGCGTCTTGAGCTATGCGCCGCAGTATTATTGGCTAATTTAATAGAAAAAATAAAAAATGCTCTAAACGGTGATAACAATACCGTGATTTCATGCTGGACGGATTCTATGATCACGTTGGGATGGATAAAAGGAGATCCTGGGCGATGGCATACGTTCGTGGCCAACAGAGTGTCAGAAATTAACAGCATAATACCTAACGCCCAATGGAATCATGTCATATCGTCTGAAAACCCAGCGGACATTATATCAAGAGGATTGGAGCCAGAAAAATTAATAAACTGTTCCTTATGGTGGAACGGCCCACCATGGTTACAGACGAGTGAAATACCTATTACAACAATAGCACCACAGCCAAATGAAGAAGCCAAGTACTGTTTATCAACAACAATTAATACTACGAATGAAAAGTATGACATCTGGAGTCGATTTTCTAACTACAATAAAATGATAAGAACATTAGCGTATTGCTACAGATTTATCAGCAAGCGCAAAAAGCACGAACCATTATCCTGTACGGAACTAGAAGAAACAGAGAAACGAATTCTATGCATATTGCAACAAGAAGAATTTTACGATGAAAAAGAAATTATTCGAAAGAAAAATCACTGCAGAAAAACAGTAAATTATCCACACTAGATCCATTTATTGATAACAATGGATTATTACGAGTTGGAGGTCGAATAGAAAACGCTGACTTGCCATATAATCAAAAACATCCTATACTATTACCACGCCGACATCATATAACGTCATTAATAATACAAAACGCACACATGAAAACATTACATGGAGGAAATAAACTAACTACAGCTGTCCTACGACAAAAATACTGGATTATAGGTGGAAAACAAGTTGTCAAAGGTATACTAAAAAAGTGCGTCAAATGCGCGAGATACAGGTCCGAAACGAATGTACAGAAAATGGGGATACTTCCAAAAGCAAGAGTCACGCAATCATATCCATTTAGTCACACTGGAGTGGATTATGCGGGACCAATACAAACAAGAACAATGAAAGGAAGAGGTCACAAGTCCTACAAATCATATATTGCTGTATTTGTATGCTTAGCAACAAAAGCAATTCATCTAGAATTAGTGGGAGATTTGACAACTGAAACATTTATTGCGGCACTGCGGAGGTTCATGGCCAGACGAGGACACGTGTCACATATGTATAGTGACAATGGCACGAACTTCGTAGGCGCAGCGAAATTTTTGAAACAAGAATTATTGCAAATAACACAGTCACCTGGATTCCAAAATACGATGACCAGTATAGGTACTCAGTGGCATTTTAATCCGCCAGCAACCCCCCATTTTGGTGGGATTTGGGAGAGCAGCGTAAAATCAGTAAAGTACCATTTACGTCGAGTAATTGGAGAATCGACATTAACGTACGAAGAAATGATAACATTTTTACATCAAATTGAAGCTTGCCTAAAGTCAAGGCCGTTATGTGCACAAAGTGAAAACATCAATGATAATACAATACTAACGCCTAGTCACTTTTTAATTGGTCGGGAAGCAGTTGGAATCCCAGACCCGTTATCAAACATAAATACTGATTTAATAAATAGATGGAAACAAATTCAAAGAATGAAGAAAGATTTCTGGAAAGCCTGGTCATCTGATTATTTACATCAACTTCAACAAAGATACAAGTGGAAAAAAACTCAAGAAAATATTAAAATTGGAACCATAGTACTAATAAAAGATGAAAACATAAGTCCAAGTAAGTGGCCCTTGGCAAAAGTGGAAACCGTTCACCCAGGAAGCGACGGGGTGATAAGAGTAGTAACACTCAAAAAATCGACAGGTTTATGTCAAAAACGATCAATACATACATTAATTCCTTTACCTGTATATCAGGAAGAATTAATGACTAACACGAATACGTTAAGAAAAAATACCGAAACGCCTGTGAATAGTAACATAGCAAATAACATAAATAAAAAGTTTAAGACACTTAAGTCAGGCGTGTTACTCTATACTACATTATTATTGTGTATCGGACAAGTAACAAGTACATCAATGTTTACTATGAAACATTTAAATCCAGGTCTATATGTAGAACAAATAGGTACTTCAACAATAATAAGAGGGAGTTTTAGAATAGAAACTAATTACGAAAGGAGTGATTTGGAACTCAATTTAAATAATACGATAAAAATAACTAATCAGTTTCAAAAGTTATGCACTGACACGCAACAGTATACAAAAGACACCCATAGTGCAGAATTTTATTATCATTTGAACGAAGAGAAAGCACGATTTGAGAAGATAAAGGATTACCTTACTGGGATAAAGATTTCTAGAAGGAGACGTGGATTATTAGGACAAATGTTAACATACGTGTTCGGAGTCAACGATGAAGTATACAGAAGTATTGACTCATTGAGTAGCAATCAACAAGAACTTATAAACGCCGCCAATCATCAAACAAACATAATGATATCTACAGTATCCGCTGTAAACCAAACCGAGGAGCGGATTAAGAAAAAGTTAGAAAATTTTGAAAAAAGTTAAATTAAGCTATAGCATTCATGTACGATAACGACGTATGGTATAAGATGGTAGACGCTAACAATGTGAAAATACAAGTAATACAAACGTATTAATTAGCGAGCAATTACATAACAGAGATTATTCACTATTACAACGGGTTACTTGAGATATACCTAAATAACGCATCAATATACACGATTTTGAGTCCTAAATACGCTAATGATATAATACAAACAACCAATCAAAAGTTACCTGGAAACTTAAGGATAATTCAGGATCAATTAATACAGACTAACATGGAAATAAATGCAACACATATAAACGTATTTGCGTACTACCCTATTCATGACATAAGAAAATATACGCTAATACACATAACGGCGATTCCTCAAAAGTTGACCGGGAGTTCTTTTGAATGCTTGTCAATCCCAAGAGCATTCATAGGCTTCGACTATAACAATGAACGATACTTTGAGTTAAGTAAAGACGAGTTCAAAGATTGTTTACACAAAAAATCGGAGTTTGTTTGCTATCCCGTGGCTGTTAAGAACATGCAATTGAACAAGAATTGCATTATTGACCAGCTATTCAGCAACAATAATAACACTAAATCACAATGCACATCAAGAAGATACAACATTCAATCTACAATTCTATGGAAACAACTTTACATGCAGAATACGTGGATGTTTATCACTACAAAAACACAATCAGCTTCGATAATATGTGATGGACAAAGACAAGAAATTAACCTAGAGGATATAGGAGTACTACACATTTCAGAAAGCTGTGTAGTAAAGACGTTGAACAACATTCTTGCAGCTAAACGAATAACAACAACAACTGTGCAAGCATCATATTTTAAAAGGAGTAATTTTACTCTAGACACACAAGTAGTCTAATCAGAGATACCAGACATACCGAAGGAGGAAGTATTAGATAGCTCCACCAGTATATTTGACCACTTAGCCGCTTCAGAAGCAAAGCTAAAAACAAGATTAGATAACACAATATGGAGACGAATAGAGTCTCATTCCTATGTGGCTAGCACCGTGACATCTCTTTCTTTAATAGTATTAGCTTGTCTTTTAATTTATTTCAGACCACAGGCACTCAAACAATGTCGAGATAGACTTACGAGAAGACAAAACAAGGAAACAACTACAACACAAGCCACAGACAAAGACAAACAGCGGACAGCTCCACCACAACCACGGCCACGGTATGGGAAACCTCGTCCCCAGACTACAGTCCAAACACCACAAGCGATGGAAGGACACATTGGACCATATGAGGTTATCGAATTGTACGACTTGCAGTCGTGTTTCTGAGAGACCCCAGAATGTTCAATGCACATTGAACATACAACGCAGCAAATTCAAAAGTAGAGCATGTCAACATACAAGTAAAGCATGTCAACATACAAATGTGCAAAATTAGCACTGACATGATTAAAAGACGCTGCGTTACACTTCACACCTACGACACACTAACACAAAATAGTATATGTGTGTATTAGCAATAAGTAGTATATAAGGTGTACATTTTGTAAAATAAATCAGATTTGAATTTATTCATCTCTCAGTTACATCCCTCTCACTGTGGCCAAGACACCCTTAGCCGTCAGTTCTGATCAGTCGAGTGAGTCTGCTTGACTGGCAGTGAGAGTTACCAATCCTCCACCCAGACCTCCATCTCACTGTGGCCAAGACACCCTTAGCCGTCAGTTCTGATCAGTCAAGTGAGTCTGCTTGACTGGCAGTGAGAATTACCAATCCTCCACCCAACATCCATCTCACATCTACCTGTCACCTTAGGTAGCGCGGTGCAGGTATCCCATCAGATAGGCTAAGAACTTAAGGGCTTTAGGTACTTCAAACTATAACCTTAGGTTCTTCTGTCAAACACGGCGTTAGTCCACTAGCCCAAACTACGCCTATACAGTCTGTCTGTTTATTCCGGGTAATCTTCAAAACGGTTGGACCGATTTCAAAAATTCTTTCACCAACGGAAAGCTATAATATCAGGGCGTAAACTAGGCTGTATTTTGTCCCGGTATTCCCACGGGTACGGGAACTACGCGGGTAAAACGACTATAACCTATAACCGAAGCGAAGTAAGGGCGGGTTGCTAGTCAAATCAAATCAAATCAAATCATTTATTCTGCATAGGCCCCTTAAGGGCACTTACATATTGTCAAATTACACGTTTGAATACAATACAACAATCTACCACCGGATCGGAACGCGGCCACAAACTGAGAAGATCCGGCAAGAAACTCAGCGGGCAGTCATTTTTTTCTTAATCCTTTAAATATATATAATATTATGCTTCGTACAACATATATGGTATTAGTTCCAGTGTAAAATTGGAGCAATAAATAAAAGCAAGCAATAAATAAAATTGGAGTGTCTATTTGTAATGTCAAAATAATAGGCTTTTTTCATGCTCACACGGTTATTTGCACGACACCTATGCCTAAAATAGCAATTAAAAAATTTTTGTCTGTCTGTCTGTCTGTCTGTCGGTTTGTTCCGGGTAATTTTCAAAACGGCTGGACCGATTTCAAAAGTTCTTTCACCAATGGAAAGCTATAATATCAGGGCGTAAACTAGGCTATATTTTATCCCGGTATTCCCACGGGAACGGGAACTACGCGAGTAAAACGACTATAACCTATAACCGAAGCGAAGCGAGGGCGGGTTGCTAGTAAATAAATAAAATTGAAGAGTATGTTTGTAATGTCAAAATACTGGGCTTCTTTCATGCTTACACGGTTGCGCGACACCTATGCCTAAAAATCAGTTCAAATATTTTTTGTCTGTCTATTTGTTTGAAGTAATCTTTAAAACGGCTGGACCGATTTTGATAATATTTTACTACCAGGTAGATGTCTATATTTGGACTAACTTAGGCTATATTTTATCCCGGTAATCTCAAGGAAACGGCAATTATGCGGGTAAGGCAACTAAAACCAAAGCGAAACGAGGGAAGGGTTGCTAGCTTTAAATATCTAGGTTCGCTTCGAAACGACGGCAAAAAAAAAAAAAAAAATATTGACGGAGATGTTAATAGGATGAATACAAAATGAATGAAGAGGTGACAGGTTTCAGAAACTATTTCTGATGCACGGAAACCCTTTAAACTCTAGAAAAAATTTACTAGAGTGGGATCAGACCGATCGCTAAGTATGGATCTGAATATTGACCACTGAAAAAAACGAATTTGAGAAGTGTCCTTGTAAAGTATTTCTCGACATTACCCGAGAAGCAAACTTCGATTCCATATAAGGAAACTTTTTATTTTTTTTATTTTTATTGCCTACAGTGGCAAACGAGCAAGCAGCGCACCTGATGGTAAGTGAAACTGCTGCACATGGACCTTTGCAATACCAGGGGCACAGCTAGGCTGCTGCCTACCGTGAAGGAAATACTCTTCTTAAACCTCGTTTAAAGAAGGACATGTCATAGCGCTCGGGAAACACAGCAGCAGGTAGTTCATTCCAGACCTTGCACGTACGTGGGAGAAATGATCGCTGGAAACGTACAGTTGAAGACCATAACGTTTCCAGGTGAAATGGATGAACCCTGCTACGATGTCAAGTGGTACGTTGGTAGAATGGTGACGGTGGTACCAAGTCAAACAGTTCCTCGGAGCACTCCCCGTGAAAGAGTCGGTAGAGTACACAGAGTGACCCAAAGTCTCTCCGTTGCTCCAACGACTCCAATCTGTCCGTAAGATTGGGATCTCCGACGATTCGTACAGCCCGTCTTTGCAGGGAGTCAAGTGGGTCTAGCTGATATTTGGGCGCACCTGCCCAGAGATGTGAGCAGTACTCCACATGAGGACGAACTTGTGCTTTGTATAGCACAAGACGCTGTCTCGGTGTGAAGTACCGCCTGGCTCTGTTCAGGACACCCAACTTTTTGCTTGCCAATTTGGCTTTGTCCTCCAAATGACTCCCAAACTGGACTTTGCTCGATATTTTGACGCCGAGAATCCCAATACTCTCAGAAATTGGGAGAGTTACTCCTTGGAACTGTGGCGCCATGACAAACGGGTCCTTCTTTGCAGTGAACGCGCAAACTTGTGTCTTTGTGCGGTTGAACTGGACTAGGTTCCGTTCACCCCATTCTGAGGCCCGCCCCAGAGAGCGCTCGACTTCAGACACAAGTGGAACCCTACTTTCCTGAGTACTCCGAGGGATATTCCGTTGCTCAGTGTACCGCTCATCACCCGTGCTGTCATCCGCATAGCAAAGTATACTCTCGATAGAGAGCATGTCATTGATATGCAGGATAAACAACGTCGGGGAAAGCACCGAGCCTTGTGGTACACCAGCATTAATGGTCATGGTATCGGAGCAGGAGCCATCTACGACGACTTTTATAGTCCGACCATCCAAAAAGCTGGCGATCCAATTACAGAGTCACTCGGGGATTCCGTATGATGGTAGCTCCGATAGAAGTGCCTTGTGCCAGACCCTATCGAACGCCTTTGAGATATCTAGGCTGAACGCCAGCGCCTCACCCTTGCCCTCCAAGGCCTCTGCCCAACGGTGTGTGAGGTACACAAGAAGATCACCAGCCGACCGACCATGACGAAAGCCGTATTGGCGATCACTGATAAGCTGGCGATCCTCAAGGTACTGCAGAAGCTGGCGGTTTATAACCTTCTCCATTATCTTGGAGAGCAAGGATGTTATCGCAATTGGCCTGTAATTCGATGGGTCAGACCGGTCTCCCTTTTTAGGGATCGGGTGGACATGGTCTACCTTCCACGAAGATGGAACCCTATTAGTAGCGTAGGAAAGTCGGTATAGGCGCGTGAGGATGGGAGTCAATTCAGGGGCGCACGTCTTTAGTACCACTGCAGGGATGCCATCCGGTCCACTCGACTTATGGACTTCTAAAAGCCGCAGCTCCCGCCTAACCGCTCGCTGCGTGATGCGGATTTCGGGCAGTGAGCTTTCACACCGTGGGATAGTAGGTGGTGTGGCAGCTCCGGCATCCAAAGTCGAGTTACAGGCAAAGAATTGACCTAGAAGATCGGCCTTCTCCTTTGCGCTGTGGGCAGACTACCATCGTGTTTCTGTAGTGGTGGGAGATTGGGCTGGCAGAAGTTGCCCTGGGCAGCCTTGGCGAGCGACCAGAATGCACGACTCCCAGCGGGATAGCTTTGCAATCGCTCGCCAATTCTGGCAACATGTTCCGCCTTGACTCTGGCAATAGCCTTCTTACTAGATCTAGAAGCGGCGTTAAATTTCCGCTTCACCTCTTTGGCGTTCGGGTCCTGGCATTTTTTGGCCCTATTCCAGGCCCGATATGCGGACTGTTTCTGGCATGCAGCCATCCTGCAGGTTTTGTTAAACCAGGGTCGGCTGCGGCCACCGACGGGTATTTTGGTGTTGGGGATGAATAATTCCATCCCCGTAATAACCGTTTCGGTAACGTAGTCCGCACAGACGCCAGGGTGTCCAGAGGCGAAGCAAAGCCGCTTCTATGGGTAGGATGCGTAAAACTCGCGGAGTCCATCCCAATCTGCTGACTTATATTGCCAGACTCTGTGAGTCCCAGTTGCCTTAGAACGACTAGACCTTACAACAGGGGCACTGCTACGAACCAAGCAGTGGTCAGAAGATCCAAGAGGGGCTTCAACCACTACCTGATATCCGTGCTGGTGTGTAGTCAGCAGAAGATCCAGTAAAGAAGACTCATGGCTCTCAATATCTGGGATACGGGTGGGCTGTGTCACCAGTTGTGAGAGACCATAGGCCGAGACCATATTGAAGAGATGTCGACCCTGGAGGTCAGTGGTTCGGGACCCCAACCACTCTTTATGATGAGCGTTGAAGTCTCCAAGAACCACTACCTCCGCTGATGGACACTGCTCCAATATTTCGTCAATCCCCCATTGGACGTTCTCAAATAATTGAATTGACCCCGGATCATTGCCATGGGACCTGTAGAGGCATGCGTAGATGCGGGTAAGGCCTCCATAGTCTACGCGTAGCCACAGGATTGACAAGTCACCATGTTCGAGGGCCCGAAGGCGGCGACAGCAGATATCACCTCGGATGAATACGCACACCCCGGCTTTACGACGGAAGCTATGCTCCAACTCGTAGCCGGGGTAATTTAGGTACGAAATGTCATCCGGAGCACCTATCTGCGTCTCCGTTAAAAAGAGTAAGGCAGGCCACGCCGTCTCGAGGTGATGGTAGACGGCGTCGAGATTGCTATGTAGACCCCTGATATTGCAAAAATCCACATCAAATGTGGATAAGGGGACCGCCGTAGAAAACGTTCTCTTTTTATTTTTCTTGGTCATGAGTTATTGTTTAAGAAGAGGAGGAAGGGAGTGTGAATGTGTACAACGGAGTTCGGTGATATCAAAAAAAAAATGGGCGGGGCATAGTGCATGGTCGAGGAGTGAGTTTTGTGAGGAGCTGACACGATGCACGGAAGGGCCCCCGATGCCCCCCCGTGCGTAGCCGCCGAGGTCCACTCCCGTTTCCCACACCGGCACGACGACTATCCAACGGGATTTTCACCGGTTGGTGGGACAGCCTCCCAGGGAGGATGATCCTGGGTTCGGGTCCCCTGCTGACCGGCAGGTGGCCGGCGGTGACCATTCCCATCGGGTCTCCCTGTACACCATGCCAGCCCCTCACGCTCAATACCCCAACCAAGACCTCACCACCGCAGGTTTCAGGCCTCACCAAAACCCGCCACACACAAACACACCCAGAAAGTTGGGCTCCCGGCTCTCTCGCTCACCGAACGAAGTGCAGCAGCAAATTGCTACTACTCAAACGTCAATCTTCTGCGAGAGTGTGGTACTGCCCTGGATGGACCGGCCCGCGACTGCAGACAAAAGACTGTCTACAGTGTGGTCCTACCACCAATACTGAAAGACTGTTGTGAATAATATCTTATAGAAGTTAGTGATTAATCCCAAAGAAAAACTCACAAAATATGTCTTACAGATACACGATAGGGGTTATTTTTTTTAATTGAAGAGAATCAATTTAATTATTTATTAATTAATTTTGTATAGCATGGTTTTAAATATTTACATATGTATTTACCCAACAGCCGCTGTTCTATTTCAATCTAAAAAAACTGGCTAAGTGCGATTCGGAGTCGCGCACGAAGGGTTCCGTACCATTATCTACAAAAAGAGGCAAAAAAAATGGCGTTTGTTGTATGGGAGCCCCCCCCCTTAAACATTTATTTAATTTTTTTAGTATTTGTTGTTATAGCGGCAACAGAAATACATAATTTGTAAAAATTTCATCTGTGTAGCTCTCGCGGTTCGTGAGATATGACAGACAGACGGATGGACAGACGGACGGACAGACAGCGAAGTCTTAGTAATAGGGTTCCGTTTTTACCCTTTGGGTACGGAACCCTAAAAAAAAGAGGAATTGTCCTTAACATCGATCGTAGCACTAACTACTGGGTCCAATTATTTATCGAAACCATTCTGCAATCCACACACATAAAAAAATCATAAAAATCGGTCCGGCCGTTTAGAAGGAGTTTAGTCACATACGAATTATGTTATACATTTGGTCGGGAGAAAAATTATTTTGCATTATAGTCTGTATAAACTTTTAATAATATCTCTTTGGCTGTACTATTTGTAGCTGGCTGGTTATGATACCATTAAAAGGTTACATTTCAAAATAAGAAGTAATTTAGTGAAATGTTATTGCCCGCTGATTTTCATTTGTTTTTCTTTCTCTCAAAACAAGTGATACTAATGAAGAATTTCGATACATTTAAAGACTGTCTTACAAAAAAGGATAAAGAGCAACGCAAGTCGCGAAAAATATTTATTACGTTTATGGACCTAATGCTCAGTACGAGTAGCACAAAATTCGTTTAAAGCCAGGAATTTTGATATCGAAGATGTACCTCGCTCTGGTCGGCTTATCTCTGATAAAATGGACACTATTTTTAAAAAGTGGGGGCAAGATCGGCATGTCATTAGTTGCGGCGTAGCTGAAGATCTGGGTATTACCATCAGATTTCCATCTGTTTCAGTGTCTTCAGAATTCTCTAAACAGTATCAGATTAACATCAAGAGAGGACTGCCAAATCTACTTGCAGCTTTTTTTTGATCAGAGGTACCCAAAAAAAAATTACGGCAAAGGGATTATTTCACTACCTAGAAGATGGCAAACCATCATCGAACAAAATGGCACTTATATTGTAAATAAAATTTAAAATCTATCCGTGTGGTGACGGAGTAAAAATACAATTCACCACCCCCTTTCTTGCCCGTAGGTGTCGTAAAAGACGACTAAAGAATATGCATATAACATCTATACCAAGAAGGAAAATTCGAAATAAAACCCCTAAGCAACACGTCTGGTCAGCGTGCTACAGTAGGTCAATTTCCCTCCCATTATGAAGGAGGCTTGAGCCCAACAGTGGGACGTATATGAGCTGTAATAATGATGAAGAAATTTTAATAAAAATTACTTTAATTTTCATATAGAATGCGAAGAAAGTTTTCTCCGACCTTGTATAAAAATTTAGATAAATATTACGAAAGAGAGAAGAGAAAATGGCTCTAGAATTATTTCTTAAGTAAAAATTAAAATATCTATAACTGCAAAACACTCACGTACTGCGAGGCCACCGCAGACACCGCTGCGCACTCGCCCTGATGATGAGCATCGGATATGCTCGAAACCCGGGTTGACGTAATCGATCTCAGTACGTGAATATTTTGCCGTTATAGATATTATGATATGTATCAATCTCACGATAATTTTAATATTAAAATTAGTAAAAATTGTTCTCTTTTTAATAAAGCTAATAAATCACATGGACAATTCAAATTAATTGGGATTAAGGGCAGCTAAATGATGATGTATACACCATTAAATATAAAAAGTTAGTATTGTCCGTAACCAAGGTGATCTCGACACAATGACGATCTGATAATACTGTACGAGGTTATGTGTCATAGATATTACGATTTTTATACAAGTTTTTTTTTTCTAGTTTAATTTACATATAATTTATATATTAACACGTTGAACGCCACGTAGTCACTATCCTAACTAATATTATAAATGCGATAGTAAATTTGTTTGTTACGCTTTCACGCCTAAACCACAGAACCAGTTTCAAAAATTCTTTAACCAATGGAAAGCTATAATATCAGGGAGTAACATAGGTAGGATAAAATATATTTATTCCCTGCATTTCTACGGGAACTACGCGGGTAAGGCGACTGAAACCGAAGCGAAGTGAAGGGCAGGTTGCTAGTACTTTATAAATGTGGCCCATATGGTGACCTCCATTTTTTTTTTAAGAGCTATGGTAAGCGCACGCGTGGTCCGTTCCGTCCGGGGCGATGAAAGGACGGCGCGCGGGCCCATAACCCACTCGTACTTACGTCACCTCGTTGTTGGGCCAACCACCGGAGCAGAGGCGACTTGTCGTCAGTGGTCGGCCCGACGGAATACCCTTTCGGGTACCCTCACCTCTCGACGTCCTGGGACGTCGGTCGCCGTCGCGCGGTCAGTCTCTCTGCGGGTGACGGACAATTCCCCAGTCCGATCACCCGCAGCCCCGGCTAGGGCGGCATTAGGCGCAGATACTCGCGCCTGCGGCGCCCGAGTCGCCAGCGGTGGAACGTGTCGCCGAATAGGAGCTCTACTCGCACACGATCCGCCTCCTCCTTCCGTGAGATTACGGTCTCACAGAAGGCGGCGACCGCGTCCCAGTTCCTGACGCTGTCGAGCATCTCCCTGGCGATGGTCGGCAGCGTCAGGTCGGCACCGATAATCGTGACGAGTTCACGGCGCTCCCCCGCCCACGCGACACACACCTCAAGCGTGTACTGCGCCGTGTCCTCATCGCAATTTCAGTGGCGGCAGGACGGTGTGCTCTCCCTCCTGACAATCTTGTGCAGGTACTTCGCGAAGCAACCGTGCCCCGTGCCCCTGCACCAGTCGGAAGGAAAGTACCCCGTGCGTCCGCTCCAACCACTCCATCAGCACCGGCCGCAAGGCCTCAACGGTCCTGACACCGTACCGAGGACTCTCCAGCCGGACTGCCCAACGGGCAATGACTTGTCGGCGGGCGTCGACCCGCCAGGTGATGATCTCTTTGATGGAGACCATACCGCCGCGGGCGCGTGTCTTCGACACCCGCCGGTAAATTCTGGCGAGCATCTTCGCCTCCAGGTCCCATGGGGGAATTCCGGCCAGGAGGCACGCTGCCTCCGTCGCCACCGTGCGGTAATCCCGTATGGCCCTGATCGCCATGACTCTCTGTGGCCGCCATAAGAGGGCCCTCAGACGGACGGTCAGGGACCCCGCCCACACCGGTGCGCCGTACAGGGCCATCGACCGGATCACCCCCGCGTACAGCTGTCGGCACGTAGCGCTGGGTCCGCGATGGTGTCCTCCATGGCGTTCAACGTATTAAGTTATTCACTGCTGTGCTGAAGCCTCCCCGATAGGAAAGAAATTAATTTACTACACCATGCTGGTCAGATATGTTGGTTGGTTTTTATTTTGAATTTTCTTGTCTTTATTATGTGCATATTATAATTAATCGTTTTAACTAACTAACTACTTAATTAACCATAATCGTTTATTACGACATCCACGTGCAAGATAGGGAATGGGAGTGTGAATTGTATTCTTACGCTGTCACCACACGAAAGCGGTATGTATAGAAGATATTCTAAATTAATTACATCCTTACACAAATACATACATTCACATAGGTGTGTGTGTGGTAGGTAGGACAAATACACACATTCACATAGGTGTGTGTGGTAAGTAGGTAGGTAGGTAGGTAGTGGTAGGACCACACTGTCGACAGTTATCTGTCTATAGCCGCGGGCCGGTCCGTCCGGGGCAGTACCACACTCTCGCAGAAAATCGACGTCTGAGTAGTAGCGATTTGTTACTGCGCTTCATTCGGTGAGCGAGAGATCCTGAAGCCCAACTTTCTGAGGGTGTTTGCGTGTGGAGGGTTTTGGTGGTGCCCTTGGTATCACCGAGCCTCAATGCACGCATTCACACTCCCTTCACTTTCTTCGCGGTAGGCAGCGGCCTAAAGGTTCATGAGCAGCAGCAACACTTACCATCAGGTGTACTGTTAGCTCGTTTGCCTTCGTTTGCAATAAAAAAAAAAATACAAGTTCAATTTTGATAATTACTTATCAGAATACTGACGTTGTTTCTTTAAAGAGAAGCAGCACAAGCTGAGCAAATAGCCTATTTTGTTCCTGGTTAAAATTAAATTAATAAATACTGTAAGAAATTCTTTTCTTTAGTTTTATCTCACTTAAGGAAAACAAAATGATTTTCTTTCTTTTACTTCTTGTATTTACAAGAGATATTTACGTGGTCCCTAAATGTGGGCCTCATAATCAAGTTCAAAGTAGCTCAGCGTACTATGGAGCGGGCTATGCTCGAGATTTCTTCGCGAGATAAAATCCGAAATACGGAAATCCGTAAAAGAACGGGTGTAACCAACATAACACGAAGAATTAGCAAACTGAAGTGGCAATACCACATCGCTCGTCGAACCGACAATCGCTGAACAAGAAAGGTTCTCAAATGGCAACCACGTAACGCCACCCCATTAGGTGGTCCGACAATCTGGTAAAGGTTGCTGGGCGTTGTTGGGTGCAGACAGCGCAGGGTCGTATATTGTGGCGAAACATGAAAGAGGCCTAAGTTGAGCAGTGGACAGTGATAGATTGAATGATGATTTATGTGATAGAACCAAACTGTCGACAATCATCTATCTACAGCCGCGGGGCTATGTATCCAGGATAGTACCACATTCTCGCAGAAAATCGACGTTTGAGTAGTAGCAATTTATTACTGCAATTCGTTCGATGAGTAAGAGAGCCGGAAGTCCAAATTTCTGAGGGTGTTTGCGTGTGGTGGGTTTTGGTGATGCCTTTAGTATCATCGAACCTCATTACACGCATTCATACTCCCTTCTCGATAGGCAACGGTAGGGATGTGAAAAAATAATCGATTTTTATAGTAATCGATTATTAATCGATTTTTACCATCGATTATCAAAATAATAAAAATCGATTATTAAGCGATTTTTTATTATTCGAAATTTGATCGAAATTAATCGATTATTTCACTGCCAGATTTCCTAAAAAAAGGTCATCATAATCCTGTTGGGCGTAAAAATCGATTATTTTATAATCGATTATTTATTTTAAAGAAAAATAATCGATTATTTCAAAAATCGATTATTTAAAAAATCGATTATTTTCCCTCCAAGTCACATCCCTAGGCAATGACCTGGCAAAGGTTTATAAACGGCAGTATTACTTATCATCATGTATTTGCTCGTTTGCCACTAACAGTGATAAAAATTAATGTTTTAAAATTCTATTTTTATTCGCTTCTATAAGTTAGTTCTTTTTTTAGGGTTCCGTACCCAAAGGGTAAATAGGAACCCTATTACTAAGACTTCATTATCTGTTCGTCCGCCTGTCTGTCACCTGGCTGTATCTCAAGAACCACGATAGCTAGAGATTCGAAATTTTTACAAATTAAGCATTTCTGTTGCCGCTATCAACACAAATACTAAAAACATAATAAAATAAATATTTAAGGGGTGTCTCCCATACAACAAACGCAATTTTTTTGCCCTTTTTATAGATAATGGTACGGTACCCTTCTACCGATAATGGTAGAAGGGTTCCTTCTTGTGCGACTCCGACTCGCAATTAGCCGGTTTTTTAAGCGTCATGCACTAAGAAATAATTATCCTTACTAATATTATAAATGCGAAAGTAACTCTGTCTGTCTGTCTGTCTGTCTGTCTGTCTGTCTGTCTGTCTGTCTGTCTGTCTGCTACGCTTTCACGTCTAAACCACTGGACCGATTTTGATGAAATTTGGTACAGAGATGGACTAAAGCTTGAGAAAGGACATAGGCTACTTTTTATTGCGAAAAAATGGGTATAAGGGGTTGAAATAGGGGATGACATTTTGTATGGAAATTCGTCATTTTCGATGATAGAACCACGAATTTTTGTATTAAGGTACCTGATAATAAATAAATAAATATTCGTTCAAGCGTTTTGGAAATTTCATTTACATGGGGATGAAATTCAACCCCTAAAATACCAAAAAGCATACAGCCGAAACCACTGGGCCTAGAAACGTATTTTTTTTTTACACCATCGTATCTTTTAGGGTGCACGAGCACTAGCAAAGGATTTTTGGAAATTCACCCCCTTAAGGGGGTGAAAAGCATATAGTCTTTCACGTCTAAACCGATTTTGATGAAATTTGGTACAGAGATGGACTAAAGCTTGAGAAAGAACATAGGCTACTTTTTATTGCGAAAAAATGGGTATAAGGGGTTGAAATAGGGGATGACATTTTGTATGGAAATTCGTCATTTTCGATGATAGAACCACGAATCTTTGTATTAAGGTACCTGATAATAAATAAATATTGGTTCAAGCGTTTTGGAAATTTCATTTACATGGGGATGAAATTCAACCCCTAAAATACCAAAAAGCATACAGCCGAAACCACTGGGCCTAGAAACGTATTTTTTTTTACACCATCGTATTTCTTGGGGTGCACGAGCACTAGCAAAGGATTTTTAGAAATTCACTCCCTTAAGGGGTTGAAAAGCATATAGCCTTTCACGTCGAAACCACTTAACCGATTTTGATGAAATTTGGTACAGAGATGGACTAAAGCTTGAGAAAGCATATAGGCTACTTTTCATCGCAAAAAATTGGGTATAAGGGGTTGAAATAGGGGATGACATTTTGTATGGAAATTCGTCATTTTCGATGATAGAACCACGAATCTTTGTATTCAGGCACCTAATAATCCTTACTAATATTATAAATGCGAAAGTAACTCTGTCTGTCTGTCTGTCTGTCTGTTACGTTTTCACGTCTAAACCACTGAAACGATTTGATGAAATTTGGTACAGAGATGGACTTAAGCTTGAGAAAGGACATAGGCTACTTTTTATCGCGAAAAAATGGGTATAAGGGGTTGAAATAGGGGATGACATTTTGTATGGAAATTAGTCATTTTCGATGATAGAATCATGAGTCTTTGTATTAAGGCACTTGATAATGTATACATAAATATTTGTTCGAGCGTTTTGGAAATTTCATTTATATGGGGATGAAATTCAACCCCTAAAAGACAAAAAAGCATAAAGCCGAAACCACTGCACCTAGAAACGTAATTTATTTTTTTACACCGTAGAATTTCTTAGGGTACACGAGCTCTAGCAAAGAAATCGCGAAAAAATGGGTATAAGGGGTTGAAATAGGGGATGACATTTAGTATGCAAATTTATCATTTTCGATGAAAAAACCATGAATCTTTGTAATAAGGCACTTGATAATATATAAATAAATATTTATTCTAGCGTTTTCGAAATTTCATTTATATGGGGATGAAATTCAACCCCTAAAACACAAAAAAGCATAAAGCCGAAACCATTGGGCCTAGAAACGTATTTTTTTTTTACACCGTAGAATTTCTTAGGGTACACAAGCTCTAGCAAAGAAATCGCGAAAAAATGGGTACAAGGGGTTGAAATAGGGGATGACATTTAATATGCAAATTTATCATTTTCGATGATAAAACCATGAATCTTTGTATTAAGGCACTTGATAATATATAAATAAATATTTATTTTACCGTTTTGGAAATTTCATTTATATGGGGATGAAATTTAACCCCTAAAAGACAAAAAAGCATAAAGCCGAAACCACTGGGCCTAGAAACGTAATTTTTTTTACACCGTTGTATTTCTTGGGGTACACGAGCAGCGAGCGAAAATCACCCCTTAAGGGGGTGAAAATCGTATAGCCGAAACTATTGGGGCTAGGAACGTAAAACTATGTAGTTCTCTGTATTGTGCGATTCTCCTTCTTTTATTGTAAATGAGCTCTAAGAAATTAGTTTTTGAAATTCAATCTCTATGGGGGTCAAAAATGTATATCCGAAATCATTAGGCCTAGAAACTAGGGATGTGAAAAAATAATCGATTTTTATAATAATCGATTATTAATCGATTTTTTTTGTAATAATCGATTTTTACAATCGATTATCAAAATAATAGAAAATCGATTATTTTTATAATTAAATAGATTTTCCTAAAAAAAGAAGGTAATAACAATACTGCGTGTAGTATTTCATACTATATTAGAAGATGAAGCTCACATTTCCTAAAAAAAATCATCATAATCCTGTTGGGAAAAATCGATTATTTTATAATCGATTATTTATTTTTAATTAATCGATTATTTTATAATCGATTTATTTTGAAGAACAAAAAATCGATTATTTAAAAAATCGATTATTTTCCCTCCAAGTCACATCCCTACTAGAAACGTGAAATTTTGTACAAAGTTCTCTTTCTTGGGGAAAGTGCTCACTAAAAAAGAGTTTTTGTAATTTTACCCCTAAGGAGGTGAAAAGCGTAAAACCGATATCACTGAGCCTAGGAACGATCATTTTAGTACATGATCGGCTTTCTTGGGTTACCCCATTATTTTTTCTTAATGCTCGCTTATTAAGATTACTTTGGATCGACGCAATGTGTATTTGGTCCTCTACCATCGTAGATATATTGCAAAAGTTCTTTTAGCAACATTTTATGACCAGCTGCCTGCCAGACGACATAGCTGGCTAGATGGCATCACCAATTGGTCCAGGTCAATGTAAATCTTTGTCTTAGTAGTATTTTGCGACACCCACAAACAATGAAAGTGTTATAATATTCCTAGCCGCTACCAGACAGTAAGTTAAAATCAAGATATTAATCCAATTTTCTATCTTTAGAAATAAACAAATTTGAAGCGTCTATTTGTTGTCAAAATAATAGGTTTTATTTATGCTCACACAATTATTTGCACGATACCTACGTCTAAAAAACCGGCCAAGTGCGAGTCGGGGTCACGCACGAAGGGTTCCGTACCATTATCTATAAAAAAGGGGAAAATTGGGTTTGTTGTATAGGAGTCCCCTTAAATATTTATTTTATTTTGTTTTTAATATTTATTGTTATAACGGCAACAGAAATGCATAATTTGTAAAAAATTCAACTGTCTAGCTATTGCGGTCCTTGAGATACAGCTTGGTGACAGACAGATGGACAGACAGACAGCGAAGTTTTAGTAATAGGGTCCCGTTTTTACCCTTTGGGTACGAAACCCTAAAAACGGCTCAATTTTTTTGTCTGTCTATTCGATACGGGTAATCTTCAAAACGGCTGGACCGATACTGATAATACTTTACCACCAGGTCTACCAAACCTTACATAAGGAATAACTTAGGCTATATTTTATCCAAGGCTATATTTTATCCCGGTGTGGCTGGAGCAACTGTGAGAATTTAATCGACTTTAAAATTATTTCACTAACGGAAAGCTAATTTTAAGCGTGTAACATATTTAGGTTTTATTCCGTGTGGTGACGGAGTAAGAATACAATTATACCACCTCCTCTCTTACCCATGGGTGTCGTAAGAGATAATTCAGGGATATATTACGCATATGACATCTATGCAAGAGATGGAAAACTCGAAACAAAACCCTATACCAACCTGCATGACCAGCATGGTATAGTAAGGTTAATTTCCCTCCTACTATGGAGGAGGCACGAGCCCAGCAGTGGGACGTATATGAGACGAAATGATGATGAACATATTTAGGCTATTTTTTTATCCCAATATTCTTACGGGTCCGGGCACAATGCGGGTGAAATCACGGACATTTAATGGATATAAAAATTAATTTACGAATGAAAATCTACATTATCAGCGAATAACAAATAAAGGCTATTTTCATCCTGGTGTTTGCCCGAAACGAGAACTGCGAGAGAAACCGGTGGATGTTTACCAATTTTTAAAATTCTTTCAACAATAGGAAGCTACGTTATCAGCGAGTAACATAGGCAATTTTTATCTTGGATATTTGTGTGGGATTTGTTAGTACAATTTTTTTTCCACCTATGTAGACTTATAATATCAGCGAGTAACATAGGCAATTTTTATCTCGGCATTCGCATGGGAACGGGGTCTACGTGGGTGAAACAACGGTCGTTTGATCAATATTATTCTTTTTCACCAATGGAAACCTATCATGGATAATGTTATTATCAGCGACTAAGGATGGCCATATTTATCAACGTGTTTGCACGTGAATTTAAACTACAAGGGTGGAAGTAATATTCAAATATAAAAATTTGTGAAGTTATTTGGACTTTTCTTACTCGATCACGCGTAAACTGTTGACCAGATTTGGATGAAAATTGACACACAGATAGAGTATTTCTTAAATTAAGAAATATCATCATCATCATCATCATCGCAGCCCACGTACTTCCCACTCTTGGACTCGGGCCTCCTCCATAATGGGAGGGCATTTGACCTACTATACCATGCTGGTCAGATATCTATAGGGTTTCATTTTTCGAGTTTTCCTTCTCTTGCATAGATGTTATGTGTATATATCCCATAGTCATCTTATACGACATCTACGAGCAAGATAGGGAATGGTGAATTGTATTCTTACTCCGTCACCACAATAACACAATAGAAAGAAATATGCAAGCCAACTTTTACGCGGGCGAAGCCGCGGGCAAAAGCTAGTTACCTATAAATTTACAAAAATATTATTTAAAGGACATAAATTACACCCAGACTCAGAACAACAGTTGGTTGATTTCACAGACTATAGTCCTGCGTTGGATCGAACTCACGATATGACATGGTAGGTAGGTATCTTAACCACTAATTCTACAGAGTCAATTGCTTAGGTTTGATGTAATTATATACTTTTCTTCGACTGACCAGCATAATACAGTTTGTCAAATTCTCTTTTATCCAGAGAAGGCTCTAGCTAAGCTAGTGGTCGATTGAATGGACCGGGGATTTTAGTCCGGCACCCGCAGAGAGGCTGACCGCGCGACCGCGACTAACGTCCCGGGACAAGGACGTTGAGAGTACCCGAAAGGGTATTCCGTCGTGCCGACCACTGATGACAAGTCACCCTACTCCGGTGGGCGACCCAACGACGTAGGTGACGTGGGTACGGGTGGGTTATGAGCCCGTGCGCCGTCTTTTTGTCGCCCCGGACGAAATGGACCCCTCGTGCGCTTACCATAGCCCACCCATAAAAAAAATATATTAGAAAAAAAAGCCTAGCTAGTGGTACGTATAAGAATTGAAATAAATGAATATATAAATAGATATCTAAGTATTTAAGGATGTATATTGTACAAATAGACTGTCCGCTGCATATATCGGCCCTTCTCTCTACGGTCAATGAACAACTAGGTCTAAATAGGGCTGTCGTTCTAAAGACCTTGGTTTGCAGATAAATTGCATGATGAACTTGAAAGTCATATATTGTTTAAAAGTTTCAAAACATATTTCAAGGCCAACGGAATATCATTATCATCAAAGCTCATATACGTTCCACTGCTGGGATGAGTCTCGTTGACATTGGGAGGGAATTTGACTGATAGAATTGAATTGTATAGGTTTTTATTTCTAGTTTTTCTCTTCATATTAAAAGTCTATAGTAGTATTTTAGTACATCCACCGTGTACCACATGGAAGCTAAAATAAACAATTTATTTCAAATGGAGGATCAGATTTGATCGCATCCCAGCGAAATCATCTGGAACATTGGCAAGGTGGTTAGTCGTTCCATACTCTAACTTATAACCCCTTTTTTCTGACTATTTGCCTTTTTGGTCTATTTAATTGAGGTGACTATTTGACAGATATGTAAAGATACTGCGCAAGCCGCCTGGGGTAATGAAAGGACCCTATTGTTAATTAAGCAGCCTACCTATTCTCAGACTTTAGCGTTTTATTACGCTTTAAAGTAATTTGAAGCGTAATAAAATTTATAAGGTTTGAAGCGAATCAACGGAACGGAATCTTTGACGGGTTACTATTACGAGTATTTACTCGTACCCCCATTGACGTCCCGGAACATCACCCTCATGCGGTCACCTTCACCATCTGCAGGTGACGGTTTAACCTCAGTTTGACCAGCTTACACGGCTTGATGCTCTTCAGTTTGGCAATATTGCACGTGTAGAATTATTAAGTAACACAAAAAGAAAATCATAGGAATATTCAAGGTCTTCACTCATGAGAAAGAGAGGGGTGGTGAATTGTATTTTTACTCCATCACCGTACGGAAATACTATTTATTTTAATGTATACTTTATACATTGATTAATGTTGATAATTCTACTAATTCAAATACAAACAATTATTGTTTTCTTCCTATCCAAACTATTCTCCTATGTACCAGCTCCTTTAGATTTAATTATCGAAAATGCTTTCTTAACGAATCATTTCGTTACAAAAACAGGCTGATAATTTTATGTTTTTAGCTTCTGTAGTTTCGACTCGGCGTTAATAAGTCAGTCTTTCTTCCTTCATATATCCATTCATCAGCCTACAGAAGTCCACTGCTGGACACAGGCCTCCCCACGAGAATGCCACTCGGAACGTTCCCGCGCCACTTGCATCCGACGGTTCCCTGCGACTTTGAGAATGTCGTCAGTCCACCTAGTGGGGGATTTCTATGTTCCGGATTTTATCATGTAGACAAATAGCGAGCATAGCCCTTTCCATAGCACGCTGAGTGACTTTGAGCTTTTTTTATGAAGCCGACATTTAATGACCACGTTTCAGTGCCGTAAATCATCGGTGGTAACACACATTGGTTATAAACCTTTGTTTTCAGACACTGCGGAATATTCGACGAGAAGATCCTCTTAAGTATCCCGAACGCTGCCCACCCGAGTTGGATTTATCGGCTGACCTTTCACAAAATTGGATCTACCTAACTAGACTGCGTGTTCTAGGTTAACATACTGATCGATAACTTCGAGAATCGCATTCCCAACAAGGGCCGGTACAGGAATGACATGGGCATTAGACATGATTTTCGTCTTGTCCATGTTCATTTGACCCACTAGTTGAGAAAAACTGCTGAGGTCATTGAGCATAGTGCCAAGGTCGTCCATGGATTCTGCCATGACTACGATATCGTCAGCAAATCGAAGGAGAGTGATGTATTCGCCGTTGATGTTGACGCCGAGTCCGGTCCAGTCTAAGAGCTTGAAGACATCTTCCAGCGCTGTGGTGAAGAGTTTCGGAGAGATGACGTCTCCCTGTCTCACATCTCTCTGCAACTGGATGGGTTTCGTACTCTTATTCCGGATGCAGACCGACATAGCAGCGTTTCTATACAAACACTTCAGCACTTCTATGTATCGATAATAGTCAGTCGATAGTCAATCTGGCACCGCTGAAGGGTCTGCAGCACTGTCCAAGTTACGACAGAATCAAAGGCTTTCTCCACAGTCTCCATAGCCCACAAGCGCTATACACAGAGGTTGATTATACTCCTCGGTCTTCTGTAGAATCTGACGTAGCGTGTGGATGTGGTCTATGGGTACTATAACTTTTCGGAAGCCGGCTTGTTCGGGCGGCTGGAAGTCGTCGAGCTTACACGCGAGTCGGTTCGTAATGACTCTTGAGAATAAATTATACACGTGGCAAGAGTGAGATGTGTCTCTAATTCCTTAAGAGCGTTTTATCACCCTTCTTGAACAGCACCACCACACTCCTTGTCCACGACTCTGGAACGTCGCCCCCGAGAATGACAGAATTAAACAACTTCTGTAGGGCTTTTAGACTGGCTTGCCGCCTGTCATCTCCCGGTGCCTTCCCATATGTATATGTACATATAAATCCTTATTTATATATATAAAGAATAGTGAACTCTTATGGTTTCATCGATATAGTTCCCGTTGCCGTGGGAATGTGGGAATAAAATATAAGCTATATTACTCTCTGCTAGCGTAGCTTTCCATCGATAAAAGAATTTTTGAAATAGGCTGTGGTTTAGATGTGAATGCATAGCAAACAAACAAAAAATAAACTACATGCCGGATTTACAATGTTAGGATATAGATGTAAATTCCTCCTATATCTTATACCTTACTGAGGTCAACAAAACAGTGGTACCCAAAAATATGTTGTAACATTTACTATTAAGGCCATATATCAGGAAATATTCCAATACAATAGTGCGAACAGCTCGTGAGAATGCAAAATTATATATTCATATTAATAATATCTTAAATCTGTGTTCTGTGGTAAAACAATTTGATTTTTATGTAGCTACCTGCCCAGCCAAGCTTCGCACGGTCGCTTGGAAAACCTGTACTATCTTTTACCTTAGAACTAATCATTATTATCTTATCCTAGTTACTTGGGATCAACGCTAACCACTGTTATCGATTCCATGACATCCATTGCTGACCTTGCGAATTATTATTTTTTTTTTATTTCTATTTTATTAATTAGGAGTTTTGTCGGTAACCGACCATGCCACTCCCATCTTAAAATTATCTTATTATGCTAACTTAACCTAAGATATTTAAATAAATACCCATGAGGATCCTGGCTTCATCTGATGCAGGTGAAGCCAGAATGCTATTATACTGACCCACCTTCATCTCAATATTGCTTAAAGTAATAGCGCAAAGTAGAAAACCCTGAAAGACATGATGTCCATCAACAGCAATGGCACATGGAACAGCGCTCAACTTCAAGTCTATCTCAACATCTAACTGTAATAATGCCACTTGAAGAATAACTTGAATTTTATAAACTCACCTTAACAATTAAACTCAAAAAATGTAACAAAGGCACGGACAATAAGTCTGTGGACCATCAAAAAACAAAAAAAAAAAAAATATCCCACTGCTGGGCTCGAGCTTCCTCTGAATGAAAGGAAAATTAATTATATTACTTTGATCAGACGTATTGGCAAAGGGTTTTATTTCGCCGGTAGTCGACCCAACAACGAAGGCGACGTGCTATACGAGTGGGATATGGGTGTGCGTGCTTACGCCCCTCTGTCGCCCCGGATGGAATGGTGCAAGGCGTGCGCCGACCGTAACCCACCAGCCAAAAAAAAAGGGTTTTATTTCGATTTTTCCTTCTCTTTGCACAGACCACTCCAGATGGAACGGATAGCATCCATCCAGGTCATAAAACCCGCCAAAATAAAAAAGCTATTATAGCGTAAACAAGTTTTTATAGATAACCTAGCATTTGAAATGCTAAATCTCAATAATTCATAATGATTTCTGATGTTTACGCGAGTATTACACATTTTAAATAAAACTACTTTACGGATTTTATCGCGTTTGTATTTGATTTTTGATTGCCCGACGTTTCGAACACTTTGCGGCGTTCTTCTTACACTGGCAATAAATTTGTATCAAAATGTGGGTCAATATTTAATAACTATTTTCTGTATCGGGTAGATAATTATAAATTTTCTGCAATAACGATGACTTGTTGGACGTGAGACATCTTCGTCCGCCCGTGACCATGAACGCTGCAAAGTGTTCGAAATGTCGGGCAATCAAAAATCAAATACAAACGCGATAAATTCCGTAAAGTAGTTTTATTTAAAATGCTCAATAATTCAAATCAATTTCCTTCCTGTAATGAAGGAGGCCTGAACCCAAGAGTGGAACGTATATGGGCTGAGTTGCCACCCCTGATGATCCTTCAATCAGTTTCTACAACACATGGTCACTCACTTAATGCATGCCACTTCAGAAGTAGGATATAATTAACTGCATGTATGGCGTAGTGGTTAAGTGGTAAAGAAACCACCGTCCCTAGCCGAGGCCGCGGGTGACGTGACCGGGGAATTAGTCCGTCACCCGCCGAGAGGCCGACCGCGTGAGGAAAGTACGACATCCTCCCCGAGGGGGGGACGTCGATCGATAGGAGGGTACTCCACTAGGGGGTATTCCGTCGGGCCGACCACTGATAACGAGTAACCCTGCTCCGGTGGTCGGCCCAACGCGAAGGCGACGTGGTGTTCGGGTGGATTGCGGGTGTGCGTGCTTACGCCCCTCTGTCGCCCCGGACGGAGTGGTGCGAGGAGTACGCCTACCGCAGCCCACCCCAAAAAAAAAAAGAAAGAAACCACCGTACCTGCGCTGTGAGTTTGACTCCCACGCACAATGTGCAATTTCCAAATAGTTATTCTAAATGTAGATATAATTTGTGTCTGTTAATTATCTTTATATATAAATTTCTTGTGTATGTGTGTATGTCACTGAACTGCTCCTAAATGGCTGGACTGATGTTGATGAATTTTTTGTGCATGTTCAATGGGATTCGTGAATGGTTTAGATTGATAATAATTGGACCCTAGTAGGTGGCGCTTATTTGAACAGAACAACGTCTGTTGAGTCAGCTAGTATTTTTATAATTCTCCGCATTCCATGGATTATTTTCTTAAGTCTTAAAAAAGAGCTACTTGATACTTCTTAAATGTTAAACATTGAACCCTCGGTATCGTTTTTGAGGAGCAATATAAATCTTGATTTACAGGAGTCAGAAAGACAGGAATTTGAGATGGAATTAATTTAACAAAACCTTACCTATAGTTAAAACTTTCACATGGGAATCTCTTCTCAGTGGCGCATTCTCTTCTGCAGTCTTCCAATCTTTCACAAGCCACCACTTTGCGAACATGACTACGGAGTGTGCGTTTTCCCGCCAATACTCGACGGAAACATGCTATGGAAAAAGAAAAAGGAAATAAGATATTGCTAGTCTACATAATGATGAAAATCATCATCATCATCATCGCAGGCCACGTACGTCCCACTGTTGGGCTCGGGCCTCCTCCACAATGGGAGGTAATTTGACCTATTATACTATACTGGTCAGACACGTTGGTATAGGGTTTCATTTCGTGTTTGCCTTCACTTGCACAGATCATATGTGCATATTATATCCCTTAATCGTCTTGTACGACATCCACAGGCAAGATAGGTAGTAGTAAATTGTATTCTTACTCTGTCACCACACAGAAACCACACCCCGTCACCACGCGGATGATGAAAATAGTCGTGTAAATTCAATTTTAATAAAATTTAATTTGCACAAAACAAATCAATTTTAATAAAATTGAGAAATATACTATCTTTTTATAGAAATATCTATTTTTTTTGTGGTAACTTTCAAATCAAATCAAATCGTTTATTATGCAAAATATGGGTATAAAATATTAGTTGTTACAGGTATTCATCATTTCACCATATTTGACCGTCAAGCGGCATGCAAAAAGAGCTAATGCCCTCACAACAAATATGTTTAACTATACGAAGGAATGAATTTATCTCTTACATGAATATATCTTGATCAATACATAAACTCTTGCAGTAATGTCATATTTTGGTCATGGTTATTAGCTAGTCAGTAAATATTTAATTACATAATGTCAAGAATAATAATAACAATAATGTCAGATTAATAAATAATATAAACAAAAACATTAAAAACAGTAATTACATAGAAGTCAATTCAATTTATCATTTAAATAATCATTAATTGAGTAATAGGTAGGTAGGCTCTAGCAGTACATTTTTTATTTTATTTTTAAATATATTAATATTAGTAATTTCTAGTACAGATTTAGGCAAATGATTATATAAACGCGGGGCCATGCAAAATATACTTCTATTTAACATGGCTGTCTTATTTTCTGGTGTACAAATTTCGAGGTGACGTCTTCTACTATTTAGATTCCTAAATAGATCCATATTGTTACGTATAAATACTGCTACTTCCAGAATATATACACAAGGAAGTGTTAACAATTTTAAGTTTACTTTTTTAGGAATTTTTGGGTAAATAAAAATCATGGAACTCGCGTTATCATCACCGCGCGCCTGTCTTGAGAAATTATTCTAACTATATACTTCCAAATCCATCAGCATCAAGCGCTAAATTTGAAGTGTTATTCAATTTTTGTTGAAAATATTGCAATTAATATTTTCCGATAACTATTAATTTAGATTATTATTTTCGAGTTATTTTTGCTTTTTAAAGAAGTATTTATGATCAAGGAAGTTTAAATTATTCATTAATTCTTCTTTACGAACCAAAAATAATTCATAAAGTAATAATCTAATAGTTCGATACTATTTACAAATTACTAAGTTTTCATTTCTACTAGCAGTCCCCAAAGACTCTTTTTTTTTTATTGCAAACGGTGGCAGACGAGCAAACAGTACACCTGATGGTAAGTGTTGCTGCCGCTCATGGACCTTTACAAGGCCGCTGCCTACCGCGAAGAAAGTGAAGGGAGTGTGAATGCATGCATTGAGGCTCGGTGATACCAAAACCCTCCACACGCAAACACCCTTAGAAAATTGGGCTTCCGGCTCTCTCGCTCACCGAACGAAGCGCAGTAACAAATTGCTACTAATCAGACGTCAATTTTCTGCGAGAGTGTGGTACTACCCGGCACGGACCAGCCCACGGCTGTAGAAAACTGTCAAAAGTGTGGTCCTGTGGCGACTATCCGCCACTTAGACAACTTGGACCGCAAACCAACATGCGAAGCAATCCGCTTCGCTAATGAATATTGGGCCATACAACATGACACCTAATGATATCTGATGTTTACGCGGGCACTACACATTGTAAATAAAACTACTTTTACGGATTATATCGCGTTGTATTTGATTTATGATTGCCCGACATTTCGAACACTTTGCAGCATTCATGGTCACGGGCGGACTAAGGTGTCTCACGTCCAACAAGTCATCGTTATTACAGACATTTATAATTATCTACCCGATACAGAAAATTAGTTATAAATTTATTAAATTTTGACCCACATTTTAGTACAAATTTATTGCCAGTGTAAGAAGAGAATGATTCTATATGAAAAAAATTATATTGTTTATGGTTAAGTAATTATTAATTATTAAATTTGTAGCAATTATTGTTACAATTTGTTGATTTAAAAGTAACAAAACTAATATACTACCACCGGATCGGCACGCGGCCACACTGAGAAAGATCCGGCAAGAAAACTCAGGGGACATGATGCTAAGCTAATATTGATTTTTATTTTTAGATGCGGCTTACAAAATAAGACGACATAAATGTCACCGTGTATATGAGCTGAAATGATGATGATGTAAGTAGATGTCGTTCATCTAAGGAATGGAATAAAATGAATCAAGACCGTAGGCTCAAGAACTGATATATACATTTCGCTATATTTTTTCATTGGAACAATTTATATAAAACTGTTTGGTGCCGTTTAATTCGAGTTTTCCATTTCTTGCATCGATGTTATTTGTATATTTCATCACTTAGTCGTCTTTTACGTCAGGCACGGGTATTATAGAGGGTGATGAATTGTATTCTTATTATGTCACCACACAGAAAAAATTAAGTGCAGTAGCCAATTGCTTCCTCTATTTCAACCGTCATCTGAGAGTATGGTACTGCCTATTTATGGCTACATACAAAACTCACAACAGCGTGGCTCTACTACCAGAATTCTCTTCATCTCCCAACCCTATTTAACCGTACTTAACTAAGTTTTCAAACATATCTATTATTTTTTATTTAAATTAATCTCAAGTTTTATTTTAATGTCGTTTTTAAAGCATTAAAATAAAACATTATAACAAAGTATTAAAATATACAAATACAAAATCAGTCTTTAAAACCTGTTTGGTTCGTGTAATTATTTAAAATCTGCTAATAAAGTATTTGCCGTATGGTGATAGAGTAAGAATACAATTCAACATTTGCCCGTAGGTGTCGTAAAAGACGACTAACGGATATAATATGCAAAGGAATATTCCAAATAAAATGCAGCGCGGTGTAGTAGGTCAATTGTCCTCCTATTGTGGAAGAGGCCCGAGCCCGTTGAACTTATGTGAGCTGAGAGAAAAAATACTAATCAACACCGTCTATCCTGCTCGTGGGTATCATAAAAGACGACTAAGGGATATAATATGCATATAACAACTATGCTAGAAAAGCTAAACTCGAAATAAAAACCCTATGCCAACCCGTCCAAATAGCATAATAAAGAGTACTAACGATCCACTTCGGATCCAATACCGATACTAAATATACTATAGAATATCTTTATATGCAAAGTTCACATTTTTTTGTTATAAAACAATCCATTCATCCATCCATCCATCCATCAGCCTAAAGACGTCCACTGTTGGACATAGGCCTCCCCACGAAAATGCCACACAGAACGGTCCTGGGCCACTTGCATCTAACGGTTCCCTGCGACTTTGAGAATGTCGTCAGTTCACCTAGTGGGGGATTCGTACTACGCTGCGTCATCCGACCCCTGGTCGCCACTCAAGAACCTTTCTTCCCCAACGGTTGTTGGTTCGACAAGCAATGTGTAAAGCAATATAAACATGTTTTCTTTAGAGGTTACTCTTAAAAGAGCAACATATTATGCATGTATTATACATATAAACCTTCCTCTTGAACTCTATCTATTAAAAAAACCGCATCAAAATTCGTTGCGTAGTTTTAACGATCTAGGCATAGGGATAGTTAGACAGCGGGAAGCGATTTTGTTTTATTATATGTAGTGAAATTAAAATTCCTCCTGGTATAGATGAGGCTTGAGCCCAGTATTGGGACGCATATGAGCTGAAATGATGATGAGGACAAAATCGTCTATGAATTTAGTTAAATTACTTAACAAAAAACTATAGTTAAAAAATAACCTTGAGTAAGATTAATGTGTAAAGATTATAACTATGACCTACAGAAAGGACGCCAAACATTAGTTTGGTAATTTAACTGTATTTTTATAATTGGTTATTTAACTATTATTTTAAAGATAATTCATTAAAATTCCCATGTAGTTATAATCAGATATAATTGTTTATATATTTCTTAAGCTTTATTCCTGATACAAAGATTTTTATTTGAAGATTTATGTTTATTTGTATGGTACAATATTATGATTTAAAAAGATAATATTTATGTGCTTATAATAAAAATTATGTGTACTTAAAATCACATGACAGAAATGGAAAAATCAAGACGAGGTTGATATTGTCACTCGCCGAGAGGCCGACCGCGGGAAGTAAGACCGTCGTCCTCCCCGAGGGGGAGACGTCGGTCAAGGCGAGGCTACTCCTCAGGGGGTATTCCGTTGGGCCGACTACTGACGACAAGTCACCCTGCTCCGGTGGTCGACCCAACGACGAAGGCGACGTGTCACGGGTGACTTACGGTGTGCGCGATTACGCCTCTCTGTCGCCCCGGACGGAGCGGAGCGAGGAGTGCGCCGACCGAAAAACAATGTATATTTTCTATAGATATAAAGTAATAATGTTTATCAGTGTGGTAAAGGAATAAGAATACAATGCACCACTCCCTATCTTGCCCGTAGATATCGTAAAAGAAGACCAAGGGATATAATGCAAAAAAAATCGATGCACGAAAAAGAAACCTCGAAATGAAATCCTATACCAACATGACTCACCAGCGTGGTATAGTAGGTCAAATTGTAGTATGGTACAGTAGGAAAGAAGTAAAGGAAGAAGTTAGGTGGTAAACTGTATTCTTACTCCATCACATACGGAAAAATGACCTTAGGTTGATCGTAATACAGGTCAATATGCCCATTTGGTGGACAATTTAAAAATGTATTTTGTCGCTATACTTATCTTAGCTGTTACAGCCAAAAACAAATCACGAAATACCCTCTAAAGGAGCATAGTGGTAGGACTATACTGTTGACAGTTGTCTGTCTACAGCCGCGGGCCGGTCCGTTCGGTGTCGTACCACACTGAGCAGAAAATCGACGTTCGAGTAGTAGCAATTTGTTACTTCGCTGCGTTCGATGAGCCGGAAGCCCAAATTTCTGAGAGTGTTTGGGTGTGGTTGTTTTTAGTGCTGCCTTTGGTATCACCGAACCTGATTGCACGCATTCACACTCCCTTCACTTTCTTCACGGTAGGCAGTAGCCTTGCAAAGGTTCATGTGCAGCGGCAACACTTAGGGCGCCTTCAAATTTTACTGCAAAGTGCCGCGCGGCGGCAGCGCGTCTGCAGCGCTGCTGTCGCTAGGTTTGAGAATCGTAGTGTAGTACATAGTTTCACGATGGACTCTGACGAAGAAACTCTGCTCCACTTGTACAAAAACAAAACCGTGCGCGCAATGAATTGATGCGCGGTTGCAGCGCTACACCCGCGCTGCCACCGCGCGGAACTTTGCGGCTAATTTGAAGACGCCCTTACCGTCAGCTGTACTGTTTGCACATTTGCTACCGTTAGCAATAAAAAAAGTACTATTTATTTATTTAAGACAACACTAAGGAAATAATCCTTGTATTGCGGGGGACTTTACAAACATATAATTAACGGACACAAATTACATCCAGACTCAGAACAACAATTTGTGGATCGCACAAAATGTTGTCCCGCGTGGGATTCGAACCCCCGACACTGGCGCTGTAGGTCGCTATCTTAACCACTATGAAAGAAGAATACATATAGAGTTGACTATAAGTAGGTAATTGGAATAAGATCAGGGTAGCGAGCATCATCATTACAGCTTATATAGGTTCCACTGTTGGGCTCGAATCTCCTATAGGAGGGATAATATGCCACGCTGATCAAACGGATTTTTATAGGGTTTTAATTGGGCGGCGTCGGCGCGAGTATTTGCGCCTCATGCCGCCCTAGCCGAGGCCGCGGGTGACGTGATCGGGGAATTAGTCCGTCATCCATCGAGAGGCCGACCACGTAGGAAAGACCGACGTCCTCCCCGAGGGGGACGTCGGTCGATGGGAGGGTACCCCAAATAGGGGGTATTCCGTCGGGCCGACCACTGATGACAAGTAACCCTGCTCCGGTGGTCAGCCCAACAACGAAGGCGACGTGCACGTGAGTGGATTGCGGGTGTGCGTGCTTACGCCCCTCTGTCGCCCCGGACGGAGTGGTGCGAGGAGCGCGCCGACCGCAACCCACCCCCAAAAAAAAAAGGGTTTTAATTAGAGCTTTTCATCTCTTGCATAGATGTTATTTGCGTATCATATCACTTAGCCGCCTTTTATCCCCACGGGTAATATAGAGTAGTGGTGAATTGTATTCTTACTCCGTCACCACACGGATTAATGATAGTTAATGTCATGGCGACATAAAATTATAGAAATAATGTCTAAAGCATAACGAGTTTATAAAAAAAAATAAGCTTGAGTCCATCTACCGAGACCACTTGTGAATAAACCTTTATTATTTAGATTATTGTAATTACGATGTAATAAGACGATTATTCAGACGTGTGGTGATGGAGTAAGAATACAATTCACCACCACCTCTCTTACCCGCGGGTGTTGTAAAATACGACTAAGGAATATGATATGTAGATAACATCAATGCAGGTGAAGAAAACTCGACATAAAACCCTATGCCAACATGTCTGATGAACACGGTGTAGTAAGTCAATTGCCCTCCCATTGCGGCGGAGCCCCAAGCCCAATAGTGGGAGTTATGTGGGCTGAAATGAATTTATTAGTTAAAATACCCATTTTTGCTCTGTGATTACGAATATTATCAATTCTTACCTTGATCCTGGGTGTCGTAAAAACAGACTAAGAGCTTTACGTGAACCTTGGCTAAATACATGCCATCTGGTCTACAATTACATTCAGTGACGGATTTAGGCTTGATGCCGCCCTAGGCTCAGTTTATCGCGCCGCCCTTAATATTAGAATTTTTTTTTATTAATTTTGATCCAATATTTGTATTTCTACTAAATAGTAAGCGTGGAACACAAAATACAGAAGCTTTAGTTTCTGAATAAATTAATCACTCACGGCATTGAATCTTGCCATATTTCAATGTACTGAAACTGTCTGAGAGACTGTCTTTAACTTTATTTTCTCTGAAATTTAGGCATTTCAAAAATTTTACCGCCCCTCAAATCATGCCGCCCTAGGCCCGGGCCTCACGGACCTAGGCGTAAATCCAGCACTGATTACATTCCAAAAAAGGTTGACATCAGACAGTTCAGTTATAAAACCTGCTAAAACCTTTGTTATATGTACGACGGAAGGCGAGTACATAAGATGTCGATCCGAAGTAATTGGGACAGGGCATTGTGACGCTAATTTACGAAAATAGTGTCTGTTAAAAAAAATTTGTTTAAACATAAGTACACACGTAAAAAGTTATAGGTACTTCTTTGGCGTAACAAGATAAAATCTTTATAAAAATTTTATCCTTCCCGTTATCCTACGTTTGTAGAAAAACGATACTAATAATAGAAAAAATGTATTTAATATATTGAAAATTTACTCATCATTTAATAAAAAAAAAAAGTAAGTAAAAAAAAGTAAGTTAGTAAAATTTACTCATAACACGATAGGGAATATCGTGTTAAAAGAAGTATAACTGCAAAAATCGTGGCCTCTTCTGTCTATTCGTTGTGATAATACGCAAAATGTTTAGTTCATAATATTAATGGCGTCTATATAACATCGCTACAAAAAAAGTTAAGGATAAAATCATCTCGACCCATATACGTCCACTGCTGGGATCGAGCCTCCTCCATAATCGGAGGCAAGTTGACCAACTATACCTCATTTTTTTTTTTGTTCTCACTGTGGAAACGCATTTATGCACTGTCCCCCGCCAGTGGGCGGGGGTTGTGTGGGACTCACCGGCCACATCCTCGGCCGGAATTCCCACTAAAACCACAGCGATCCCTTCCTCGCTTTTATGGGCTGCCGGAAAGATCGTCTGATGACATTCAATCTTCAGCACCCCAAAATTATACCACACTGGTCAAGCGGATTAGCATAGGGTTTTACTTGGAATTTTTCATCTCTCGCATAGATATTAACTATATGTAAACGTTGGTGGTATTCGTAGGTTGGTATTCGTAGCCGCTACCACAGAGATTTCAAATTTCTTACTAAACTTTATAATTGGGTTAGATACAATATGCTCCTTTGCCCGTGGGTGTCGTACAAGGCGACTAAGGGCTATCTTGTGCATATAACATCTATACAAGAGGTAGAAAACTCGAAATAAAATCCTATACCAAACCATCTGAATAGCGTGGTATAGTAGGTCAATTTCCCTCTCGGGCTTGAGCCCAGTAATAGGAAAAATATGAGCTGAGATAAAACTAGTTTAAAAATTTTAGAATATTAAATAGTAGCATACTATAGCTACAATACATACTGGGTGCATTTTCCACAAGAATCACTCTTGATCCGATTGTAAAACACACAAAATGGCAAAACAAAAATGTTATAGTCCACAATTTCATCTTCAATGCACTTATTCATTAACATCATTCACAAAATCCATTAATATCACTATTTTTTACGATACGCCCAATAAAACACATTATTTCTTTTTACAATTACGCTTAATATCATTCGAATATTAATTCGAATTAATCATCAAATTAAAAATCTCATTATTCGAAATGCAAATTACTTAATCACATAAAAATTCAAATTAACATTTAATCGCGTTCTTTTTTCGAATTGTTTAAACAATCATAATATTTTCGAAATTCGAATATTGTTAATCGTTACATTAATTATTTTATTCATTTTCAATGTCAATTAACATTATATTTGTTAATTAATTTCACAAAATTTAATGTATACAGTGTTTATGGGTCAATGAGGTCGCGGCACGCGGCATAGTGCAACTGAACAGAAGCATTGTTCGCAATAAGCTTATATGAGAATGGAAAATTAACGTAAGAATAGTGTAGATATTCCTCGTACTAAACTGTAGGTCGTTAGATAAATTCGACTAGACAGATAGCGCAGTGGTAAGATACTGATCTACCGTACTAGTTTTATGGGTTCGAATGCCACGCAGGAAAACACTTTGTCATCATCATCATTATCATCATCATCATCACAGCTTATATATGTCCCACTACTGGGCTCGAGCCCCTTCAACAATAAGAAGGAAGTTGACCTACTATAGTAGGTACTACGCTACTAAGACGGATTGGTATAGGGTTATATTTCGAGTTTTCCTTCTCTTGCATAGATCCGACAACCACGGACAGGAAAGGAGGTGGTGAATTTGTTCTTACTCCGTCACCGCACGGAAAGCATCGGACAACAGTTTGTGCGATCTACAAAATATTGTTCCAAGTCTGAATGTAATTTGTGTCCGTTAATTATATGTTTGTAAAGTCCCTCGCAATACAAGGATTATTTCCGTACAGGACGTCGTCTTGAAAAAAAAAAAGCTTATTTTTAGGCTTAATTTGAAAAATGCTTATTTGTAGGATTATTGTTTTATTCTATCGCTGTTGGTAGCACTCGAGCAAACGGCACACGTGATGGTTGGTGATGGTGATACTACTACTTATAGACTTTTGCTAAACCACTGCCTACTATGAATTGAGCGTTAATGCGTGCAATGAGTTTGGATTATACTAAAGACATTCACAAAACCCACTGCACGCAAACACATCCAGAAAATTAGGCTTCCAGTTTTCACGCTCACCCAACGAAATTCAATAACAAATTACTACTACTCAGACGTCGATTTTCTACTCAGTGTACCCCGGACGGACCGGCCCGCGACTGTAGATAGACAACTGTCGAAAGTATACTTCTAGCACATAACTGTAGTTTATTATTTACTTTTAGTTTATAATTATCTTCATTATGTTCCTAGCTAAGAGTTAGAAGGTCTATTGCGCTTTCACAGATATGGAAAAGGTCTATGATAGAGTTGTGAGGAATAAGTGTGGTCAGCATTATCTGTGCATGGGGTGAACGGCAGCCTGATACGGGCATCGCAGTTTCTCTATGAGAACAGAAGGCGCACGTTCCACGATCAAATCGGGATGTTTTTAAGAAAGGCCAGGTTAGAAGTACCCTAAACCGAAGAATATGCATGAAGAGATTAATTAACTCCCTTAATCAATGTCAAATTTATACATTGTACGAACACAATACAATAATCTACGATGGGAACGCGGCCACAAGATGAGAAGATCCGGCAAGAAACTTAGCGGGCTGTCATATTTTTTCTCATCTTTTGGATAAAATTAAATGTATACAATCTTCGAGATAAGATGTATACTTTTTTTAGTTTAGTTCAATAAAAAAAGTGACATATGGTTGGACCAGATCCCACCCAATAATGAGTTAACTACTCAAGCAGGCATCACACCCCTCACCTATATTGGGGGAAGGGAGTGAGTGGAATGTCATTACGTCTAACCAGCGTAGTATAGTAGGTATATTTCCCTCCCATTACGGAGGAGGCTCGAGCCCAGTAGTGAGATTATATAAGCTGTGATGATGATGATGATATTTGTAAAGTCAAAATATAATAGTATGTTTGTTATATCCCCCGCAATACAAAGGCCCTTAATATAAGGTTAAAAAAAGACCAATAAGGAATATCCACACAAAACTAACGTTTAATTCATTAGATCTGATAAGTTCGGCAGCCGAGCCATTGTTTCTATAAAAAAGGATTTATTTAAGGCAAAAAGCCTAATACATCCGACCATTGTAACTGCCATGTGAATATCCACATAATATCATGGTGTTTTTAATGGTTTCATAAAATTTAATGTCTAAGTAGGCATAGTTTAGTTATGAGACAAACAGCAGCTTATGTTTATACAGTCTGTACAAATAGTGAAGTGGTTAACTTCTCGTGCCAGTGTCGTGGGTTTGGAGGCTACGCAGGACAACACTTTGTGCGATCCACTAATTCTTGTATCTGGATCATTGATGTAACAAAAAACCCAAGATGCACAGTCCCCCACAAAACTAACACACTAAAGTGTCCCCAAGTATGCATAGGTAGTTACAGATATATTTATATTATAACTACAAAAGTATTTTTTATAAATTCAACTTTAAGAGGCACGATTTAAAGTTGAATTTATAAAAGCAGTGTACGAAAGCAATAAAATTTTATGACCGAAGTTCGCCAATTGAACAAGGCATGAATGTTCACGATATTATTCGACTAAAATAAAAGGAGATAGTAATGTCTTATTCTACATTGAAAATGATTCCATTGACATTTGTCGTATTATTCTTGCACAGTTGAGTGAAATTTTGAAACAATAAATCTAAATCACCATATGCCACCCGATATTTAGTCAAATAAACAATAAAAATAAATCAATGAACTGTTTAACTTACTGGAAGTACGAAATCCCATCCTTTTTTAACGTTTTTGACGTATTATTTTTACAATGGTTCAATAAACACTTCGCCATTTCTAACGTTCATACAATAACGCGGTCGACACAAGACTACTTACTTGAAAAGAATGCTAAATTCTTGTTATAGCTCTCTTTTATGGGGACGTTTTTGAGACGCTGTTTGTGTATCTTGGGTTTTTGTTACATCAATGGTTTAGATGTAATTTGTATTGCGTATATTCCGTTTTTAAAGTCCCCCGCAACACAAAGATTATTGCCTTAGTGCAGGGGTGTCAGATTATGTTTTTATAAGAAAAAAAAATTGCAAAAAGATTGTCGGAGTTAAATTGACCAATCGTACTACGCTGGTCAGGCGTGTTGGTGCAAGATTTTGTTTCGAGTTTTCCTTCTCTTGCATAGATGTTGTATGCATATTATATCGCTTTTACGACATCCACGGGAAAAAAGGGAATGGTGAATTATATAGTATTGTGAGGGAGCCCAGGATAAGATGTATAAGTTGATGGTGATGAATATTCTCATCTGGTTTTTGCGACCAGCAGAGAAAAATAAGGCGACATGCATAGTGGCTAAAACACTGACCTAACATACTGGGTTCAATTCCTACACAAGACAACATGTTCCTTGGGCCGACCACGGAGGACAAGGAACGGGGTACTTTTTTTGGGATTATGCTACAGTCAGTGCACCAGGCGCCCGGCATCGTCCGGGGCGACAGAGGGGCGGCGCTCGCCCCTGTAATCCACACTTAGCACATCGCCTTCGTCGTTGGGCCGACCACCGGAGCAAAGTTCCTTGTCTTCAGTGGTCAGCCGAACGGCGAAGGAGAAGGCCTGGTTGCGCTGACCATGGCCCACCCAAAAAAAAGACAACATGTTCTGAACCTAGGTGTAGTGAAAATGTGTCCCTTATTTATATCTTTATAAAGACCCTTGTTTAACAAGAGTTATTTATTTAGTGCAAAGTGTTATTTAAACAAAAAAGGAACACAAAGCAGTCATGGCGACAGAAGTGAAAACTCAAAACTGTAAACAAACAGTTGTTATTTTTCAGATATCCATATTGTTTGATATTAAATTAAAAATGTAAAATTAAAACTTTTTATATTTAACTAGTTTTGACAACTATCAGCCATATGATATAGTGATAATGAGATAGCTACAGACAGTGTAAACGTTTTTTTTCTTGAGTGGGCCATGTTGACAAAAGTGCGAAGCGTGGTCCCATTATCATCATCATCATTTCGACTCATATATGTCCCACTGCTGGGCTCGGGCCTCCTCCACAATGGGAGGGATATTAACCAACTATACCACGCTAGTCAAGACGGGTTAGTATATAATATAGTATATTGGTTTTATTTAATATTTTCCTTCTCTTGCATGTGGTGACGGAGTAAGAATACAATTCACTACTTCCTACCTTGCCCGTGGATGTTGTAAAAGACGACTAAGGGATATAATATACGTATAACATCTGTGTAAGAGATGGAAAAGTTCAAATAAAACCTTATACCAATATGTCTCACCAGAATGGTATAGCAGGTCAATTTCACTTCTATCCAGGAGGAGGCTCGAGCCCAACAGTGGGATGTATGCGGGCTACGATGATGATGATAACATCTATGCAAGAGAAGGAGAACTCGAAATAAAATCCTATACTAACATATCTGATCAGCATGGTAGATCAATTTCCCTCCTTTTTAATATGCTTTTATTAGCTTCAGACGTATGTATGTTAGTATGTAACGGAATCTTCGAACATGATTTTGAGCCTCTTCGAAACGTCAGATTAACTCGAAATTTGGCATACTTATTAAGGACCGATGACAATTCAATATTTTAAACAGTACGACCCGTTATCCTTACTAGGATAATCAGAATTAACGAAAATTCAACTAAAAAATGAAAAATAAATAATAGTTCAAAAAAACTAAAAAAATACGCTTTTAAAGAAAATCCAACTAACTACTTTTTTACAATAAAAAATATTTTTTACTTATATACACTATTCTTAATTCAAATTTTTAAAAATTTATTTTCAATTTTTTAGTTGGATTTTCTTTAAAAGCGTATTTTTTTAGTTTTTTGAACTATTATTTATATGGAGGAGGCTCGAGCTTAACAGTGGGACGTATATGAAGCTCAAATGGTGAAACCTGACTATGGAAGATTACACTTCAAAAAATATAGTTCACGAGCGTAATGCTATAATATGATTGTCATACTATTCGCAAAATAACAAACGAAAACAAAATATATAAATACAAAAAAGTCAAAACCATAGTCCCTTCCGTGTAATTTAACAAATTGTGCTTATCCGCCGTCATCTTGGATTGAGCTGACGTTTTAAAAGTAATTTACCTATTTGTTAGAGTTCCGCGAGATATCTATGCAAATAAACAAAATTGCCTGATTGTAATATTAAAATAGTACTACATTATTTTCATGCTCATTTCGGCTTATATACGTCCCACTGCTGGGCTCGAGCCTCCTCCATAATAGGAGGGAAATTGACCTTACTATACCACGCCCGTCAGATGTTGGAATAGAGTTTTCCATCTCGTGCATAGATGTTAAATGCATATTGTCTCCCTTAGTCATCTTTTACGATACCCACGGGTAAGATAAAGGGTGGTGAATTGTATTCTTACTCCGGTACCACACGGAATAATTATATAACTCAAAAAAAAAACAGTATAACCCGTTTAATACGATTGCCCGCATAATACGCCATTTTGCGTCAGTCCCAGCAACTTGAGACAAGTTTTCATACATTCTTAACGCTTAATACGATCGTCATCCCGTTTAATACGCCAACACGTACCACTCAAATACACATATTACCCCTTGCAGCAGCGGCCAGCGACTGTCGAGCGACCCCAAGTGATAATGACCAAGAAGAAGATGAGTCAACTCCGTTTTTGTCACACGCCCAGGCATTATCAGCAGTTAATGATTTAAGACGCTATGTAACTTCTTTGAATCAAAGAGAATACGCACTGCGAAAATTAAATTACGTTTAAATCTTGTAATTGCTAATGCCTCAAAATCTTTTTGTCAAACTAAAATAAGTGATTACTTTAAGTAACGTAATAATAATAAACATTTTTTTTAAATATCTATTATTTTTAAAATTTAAAAATGTATTTAAGTATGTATATTAAATAAAGAAAATAAACAACATTTTATTTAGGTAATTTTTAAATGTTAAATTCAATACGTAGGTATTCAAAATAATAATAGAATATAATAAATAATAATGACACGTTTTTTCCCTTTCCCGCATAATACGCTTACCCGCCTAAGACGCGTTTTTTGTCAGGTCCCTGTTTTTTTTTTTATTACGCTGTGGAAAATGCATTTATGCATCCCCCCCGTATGAATCGCAGGGAGGTATGTAGGACTCACCGACGATGGCTCGTCGGAATACCTACTAGAAACCAGCAGCGGCCCACTTCCTCGTCTATTTTGGGGTGCCAAAGGGTCGCCTTTTGCGCATGCGACTTTGGCATTCCGACAGTCGGCCTTGCGGCCACGTCCCGTGTAGGGATTATCACGATGGAGGATCCATCAGGCGGGCGTACTCCCTCCGCCGTCTCCCTAATCGTCGTCTGCGAATTTGATTGGTGTGGGCGTTGGCTTCTCGTGCTCGTTCTGCGGCCTCCTTCTGCGCTATCATGGCTTTGCAAAAGGAGGCGGTCGCCGACCAGCAGTCGTCACTGCTGAGCATCTTTCTAATTACGGCCGGCAGTGACAGATCTCCTCCAATGGTCGCCACTAGGTCGTGCCGCTGCGCACTCCAAGTGGGGCACTCTCCCAGAGTGTGATCCGCATTATCAATAGGTGCACCACACTCATGGCATCCAGGGGCCTCTTTTGGACAGGTCCCTGCGAAATCGTCTTAAACGGGTTTTACTGTATACGGAACCATTAAATAAATACTATCAAAACCACTTGAACAAAAAATATAATGGAGCTTAATCGAACCTCTAAACCGTATCCTTGGCGCATCCGCGATAAATAATAATATACAATGAAAGATTAACTTTATTTACTTACCCAACAATCATTATGTGGTGACGGAATAAGAATACCGTTCTGGTGAATGTCTCCCTATCTTACTCGTGGGTATCGTAAAAGACGACTAAGGGATATATGCAGATAACATCGATGCAAGAGAAGGAAAACTTAAATAAGACCCTATATAAGCACGCCTGTCCAACGTGTAATCAAATTCCCTCCCACAATAGAGGAGGCCAGAGCCTAAGGACACGAAAAAGGTATCGAAACTTTTAGGTATCGAGTACTTTTCTTTCTATACCTATACTTTTACACTCGATACTTTGTATTCAATACTTTTACTCAATGAGTACTTTATGGCAGGTATCGTATCGAATAAGTAGTAGAAATTATCCATGTTAAACTTGACCTTACGATACATGTTTATGGTAACGCCATCTAATTCAAACGTAATGAACCTTCTAAAACCTGACTCGTAATATTATAATCATTTCACAGGCGGTCAAATTTTTTAAAAAAAAAGCTCATCACGACATAGATTCTAGGAAAAGTATCGATCCTTCAATGAGTACGATACTTTTCTTCCGATGCTACTTATGAGTACATTATCAATACTTTCTCTTCGATACCGTGTCACTACCGAGCCCAACAATGGAATATATATGGGCTGAGATGATGATGATAATGACTTACTCGACAATTGAAAAATTTTTCATCAGCTTTTAGTTCAGAAATATAAAATAATATCTTAGGCTTAGAATAATAATATATAGAAGGTAAGTTCACGCACAAAAAGTGAGGCATTTCAATTGAAGCCTAATGGAGCTTACACCGGAACCGTTCCCTAATGTCAATGTCACTGTATTACAGATACGTACGCAACTCTTAAAAAATAAAAAGGTAATTATAACAGTTTGTGCATTCAAATGGTGTAATAACACATTTGAAAAACGTAAAAAGGTTTTTAACATTACTTTTAAAAGTAATTCGACGATTTATGTTAATAAAAACAAAATTTGATTTCATAATTTGTATAGTGGTTTCCGTGTGTACGTGTGTAATCGTCTGCCCGCCATTAGTATTTTTAGATTAAATTTTTTAAAGTTCGAAGTACTGACACTATCCTTCTATACGATATTATTCTAAGATCTTAGGCCTACCTTTACTATGAAGCAACATTATCCGTGTGGTCACGAAATAAACATAGAATTCACCACCGTGTCTGCCGTAAGAGACGACTATACTTAGAATAATAACGTATAGAAGGATAGTGTCAGTACTTCGAACTTTAAAAATTTGAATCTAAAAATACTAATGGCGGGCAGACGATTTACACACGTACACACGGAAACCACTATACAAATTATGAAATCAAATTTTGTTTTTATTAACATAAATCGTCGAAATACTTTTAAAAGTAATATTAAAAACCTTTTTAAGTTTTTCAAATGTGTTATGACACCATTTGAATGCACAAGCCGTCATAATTACCTATTTATTTTTTAAGAGTTGCGTACGTTCGTGCAGTGCAATGACTTGTACATTACGGGACTGTTCCGGCGTAAGCTCCATTAGGCTCCAATTGAAATGCCTCACTTTTTGTGCGTGGACTTACCTTCTATATGTTATTATTCTAAGCGACTATAGTACATTACTACAGCGGCCAGCAAGAGGCATTGATGGACGAACGTGAGAATGTGGGCTAAGGCGAAGCTGAGGCACACATACGTAAGTCCATCAATGCCTAGTTGTGAGCAATGCTTGTATACTTTGTACTACTTGTGTACTTTTGTCAAACGCGTGGAAATTAAAACTAAGTACTACTAAGTAGAACTTTTCATTTGAAAATAGATACGAATTACTTTTACGAGTTTTCTATTATAGATCTTGCCGCCTTTTTAATTTCAGGTGACGTTAAAGTAAGTTCAGTACAATCACTGCCTTCACTTGAACTCATTTTAACTCAAATACTTTTCAAAATCAATGACGAACAACGAACAAAATTTTTCACGCGCCAAAGGGTTCATTCGATTTTTTCTTCATTATCAAACAGGTTTTTTTTTCAAACCAGTTCGAAATTTAAATAAAACTCTTCGCCTCCTTGGTTGCCATGTATTGGAGTAACAAATCGTTCCATTTTTAAAATACACGATAGATATGAATTTACATATATATTCATTAGGCCGCTAAAACACGACAGATATAGATTTGCATACATTGTTTTGCATGACGCTGTTCGCGCAGTACGGCAACATCGATTTATCTCTAAGAAGGTTGTCAAAATAATGCTCAGATTTCCAAGTATGTTTGAGAAAAAGGACATAACAGACCCGGCCACGCATTGCTGTGGCTAACGTTTTTGTTATATTACATTTTATTAAACTATTTAAGTGGAACTGTAGGAGAACATCTGTCATGGAGGTCGTCATATTTTTTACAAACGGCATCTATGTGGAAAAGCAAGTTAAAATCGTATATGCCACGTTTGTAGGTTTGACAGTAGTGCCATCTATTAATTAATTACTCAATCCAGTCAACAGATATCGCCATCGGTTAAAATCGTTTGGAGTTAACAGATAATTGTGAATGTCAAAAAATAGACAAATAATTTGCAATAAAATAATATTGCGAGTATAAATTAAGATGTAAGCTATCCTATCTTTCAAGTTGGATCAAACTGCACACGGTGTGCAAATTTGATTAAAATCGGTTAAGTAGTTTAGGAGTCCATCGGGGACAAACAACGTGACACGTAATTAATAATTAATATATATTTTAATAGATGGCGCTGCTATGTCAAACCTATAAACGTGTCATATACGTTTTTAACTTGCTTTTTTACATAGAAGCCATTTATAAAAAAAAATATGACGACCTCCATGACAGATGTTCTCCTACAGTTACACTTAAATAGTTTAATAAAATGTAATTTAACAAAAACATTAGCCACAGCAATGCGTGGCCGGGTCTGCTAGTTAATAGTATAATACGGTTGTTAAAAATCAATCGCGATATCGGCAATCGCGGGCCTTATTGATGCTGCCCGCGGGCTGTATCTTTGACATGACTGCTCTAAATAAACTCATTTGCAAAAAAAAACGGGCGGTTTTGATTTTCATTCATATTTAAAAAGATACAATACCAAAAAGGTTTCAATCGTTTGTACACGTTACTGGCCGGTTTTAAAAATGCTGTGGTATTTAAAAAAGTACGTTCTAAATTCAATTTTTCATTTGATGTTCATTTTTACAGAAAACCCCTTTTTATCCTACATTTTTGGCGCGAAGTTCCAGAAGTTAACATCGACTTTCATAACTTTTATTCAATTTTTATCGATTAATTTCATATCCTTGACTGTCAAAGCTTTATTTAATGCTGTTTGGCTGTATCAAAAATGGTAGATAAAGTGGTAAAAGCTACCAAAATTATCGCGCTGCTTGAAGAGGGTTGCAGCCAATGTTTCGTGGCTAGGAGGCTAAATGTTAGTCGCTCGACAGTCCAAAGGACCTGGCAGCGATATCAGGAGACTGGTTCCGTCGAGAGAAGGCCTGGTTCTGGAAGAAAACCATGTACCCAACCACGGGATGATCGTTTTCTTGTGAGTCGCGCATTGAGAAATCGCAAATCTTCGTATGTGGATCTTAAGAACAACCTCCAAGAAGTAAGAAATGTGCATATTAGTCTATGGACGGTCAGGAGGAGGCTTCTCGCTGCCAATATACGTAGTCACCGCCCGGCCCGCGGCCCCAAATTACTCCGTGAGCACAGAGTTCACAGGCTTAGGTTCGCTAGAAATTGTGAATCATGGACTCAAGACGATTGGAATAGGGTTTTGTTCTCTGATGAAGCCAGGATATCTCTGTTCGGTGAAGATCGACGTCGGCGAGTGCTAAGAAGACAAGGAGAACGCTTTGCAGAGGCATGTTTCGAAGAAATCACACCTTATGGTGGGGGCTCTGTTATGTTTTGGGCAGGAATAAATTCAATGGATCGTACAGAGTTAGTCTTCATTGAAAACGGCTCACTGACTGGACATCGATACATAACGGAAGTTCTAATTTCTCATGCACAACCCGCATTGGCCGCTCTAGGTGAAGACTCGATTTTTATGGACGACAATGCTCGCGCCCACCGATCCCGCGATGTTAATGCGTATGTGCAAGAGGTCGGCATTCGTCGTTTGGATTGGCCAGCTCGAAGTCCCGACCTCAATCCCATAGAGCATGTCTGGGACGTTCTGAAACGGCGTGTAAGATCAGTACACCCGGCTCCGCAGACCATCAGAGAGCTGAAGAATGTGATTACTGCGGAGTGGGAACGTATTCCGCAAGCAAGTATCCGGGATATACTCGCTAGCATGCCCAGACGAATTCAAGCTGTGATTTTAGCTAGAGGGGATCACACTCGATACTAAACATTTATCTGCTTTTACTTTATTAAAGAAAAACAAACAAAAAAACTTTTTTATTTTTACTTCATGAGCATATGCACTACTAGCGAATATACACTACTAGCGAGGTTTAGCATTATTTCCCATAAATTTTATGAAATACTGATGAAAACGATTATTTTCTTATTAATTTAGCAAATTGTGTGGATAAAACTACCTATAATTATCAAACAAAGAAATATTAACATTTGAAATGGTTCATTGCTTAGGTGCCCGTTTTTTTTGCAAATGAGTGTATAACCCTATACCAGCACGTCAGTTCATCGTGGTATAATAAGTCAATTTCCCTCCCATACTAGAAGCCCGGGCCTAATATTGGAACGTATATGGGCTTAGATCAGTGGTGGGCAAACTTTTTTAATGGCGGGCCACAAAGTATAAGAAATTTTAGAGCAGGGCCAGCTATAGAAAAATGCATTTTGTATTAAAGCTTTTTATAAACAAAATACCTTTTACTTTTACGCCTTGTTAGGCGTGTGAGACATATGGAATTGTTTTTCATTTTCCATAATAGTTTAGCTTCACCGATAGGTGAATGGAATGGAATTTTCCAATAAATAAACTAATACCTGTGACAGACTGCCGAGATAATTATAATTATGGCAAGTTAATTATGAGATAATGAAAGTTTTTCAATTATAAACGTCACATTTTATTTTTTTATCATTATATTCTGACTAGAATATTTAGGATGGATGAACTCTCGGCGGGCCGGATTAAATACATTCGCGGACCGGAGTTGGCCCGCGGGCCGTACTTTGCCCATCACTGGCTTAGATGATAGTGATGAAAGCAATAAATATGGAATTTGCAACCTTAATGGTGGTTTAAAACAGGCAACCTCTACTCTTTTCAAAATTAAGATAAAAATGAATAACTAGTTAAGCCCTTTTTCTTTAATGATTTCTGATGTTTACGCGAGTATTATACATTTTAAATAAAACTACTTTACGGATTTTATCGCGTTTGTATTTGATTTTTGATTACCCGACGTTTCGAACACTTTACAGCATTCATGATCACGGGTGGACTAAGATGTCTCACGTCCAACAAGTCATCGTTACTGCAGAAAATTTATAATTATCTACCCGATACAGAAATTAGTTATTAAATATTGACCCACATTTTGATACAAAATTTATTGCCAGTGTAAGAAGAAAATGATACTATATGAAAAAATTATATTGTTTATGGTTAGTAATAATTAAACATTAAGATTAATAGTAATTATATTTAAAAACTAACTAATAATCTAGTATAGTACCACCGGATCGGAACACGGTCACACTGAGAAAGATCCGGCAAGAAAACTCAGGTAACATGATGCTAAATTAAAGTTAATTTTGAAGGCGGCTTACTTTATGTTACTAAAAGGTTTTAATTTATAAAATTATCTTTAGTTATTATTATTGTGGGTCAAATCTATACAATATGAGCTCACGGTGTCTTGCAGTCTTGTGGTGGTCTTTTTGGATTTGTGACCACCAGTATCTTTACGCCACGCCAATGATCAGGTTTATCCTCGCCTATAGATGTTTCACATCAAAAATATAGTCACATAATATAGAGAGAGAGAGAGAAAATAGAGAGAGTAATTTGGTTCACTACATTATTTTAAAGTCACTTTTTTTATGATGTGTTTTTAATATTTTTATTTTGACGATCTGTCTATGATTAGACCACACGCCGCCCAAAAGATCTGGGTCTTCGGTAAAGTACCATGTGACTCCATAACGCACCGATACATCAATCTGCCCCAAGTAAATGAGCCTTTGGCGAGTCTTTGGCTACGATATATGTTTAGTATACCTAGTAGTCTTCCTACTATATTATAAGATCAAAACTCAAGGTTTTTGCATAACAATGGATGAGATTGATTACGCCAAATTAAAATTAAAGATTACATCATCAACATACGCATTAGTAAACCAACAAGTGGTTATTTTTAATGTATGTTTAAAACCAAAAAAAAAGTCGTAAATACCTCGTTGGTTTGTATTAAGCACAGTATAAAAAGTATTACTGACGTTTTACAAATTGTCATTTTAACATCGAAATCTGGATTTTTGATGGGAATGTCAAAATGTCATGTGGCGTTTTTAAATTTGATTCATTATATTAGTGTTTAACAGTGTCATATTTAATAATTTTGCTGATATTTGATGTAATACTAGCTGACCCAACTGTTCTGTTCAAATAAATTAAAAAAAATCGCCTTGAAATCGACAGCAGTGCCACCTACCGGGTCCAATTGTGTATCTAAACCATTCTTGAACCCCCTTGGATACACACGGAAAATTGCATCAACATCGGTCTAACTGTTTAGGAGAAGTTCAGTGACATACACTCGTACACAAGAAATATATGTATAAAGATAAAGATAATACAGTTGAGATGCTGAAATGTAGTGAATGTGATATAAAAGGGATTTACATGCATTTTCATATTCTATCGAAATTCCCAGAGCAATCATTTAATTTGGTTTTCAGCGTCCAATTAATGGTAACGACTTGACCCATTGACGGACGGTGACTCTTAATAAGCTACTCAGTATGAAGAAGTGTCAAATAATATGTGAAGAAAATCATTTGTAAGCTACGTAAGACAAGGCAGTATTGTCGAAAGACTTTTAGCCTACTCATACCGCTGACGACAAGTAACCCTGCTCCGGTGGTCGGTCCAACGACGAAGGCGACGTGGTGTTCGGGTGGGTTGCGGGTGTGCGTGCTTACGCCCCTCTGTTGCCCCGGATGGAGTGGCGCGAGGAATGCGCCGACCGCAACCCACCCCAAAAAAAAAGCCTACTCATAAAGGTGATTAAATAAAAAAAAATCACCTTTGATTTATATGAACATATTTCTTCAAATCTTACTGCCGTGATAAGGGAGTAAGTTTACCGTCCCCTATCTTTCCCATGGGTGTCGTAAAAGACGACTAAGCGATAATATATACATATAACATCCATGCAAGAAAAGAAAAACACGAAATGAAACGCTATATCAGACTACATTGCCAGCGTGGTGTAGTAGGTCCATTTCCCTCCCATTGTGGAGGAGGTATGAATCCAATTGTGAGATATACAGGAGCTGAAATGATGATGATGATAACTTCAAAAGGGGACACTTGAAAAATTGTCCCGTTGTTTTTTGTGTCAGAAAGTCTTACAGGCATAGGCAATATTATAGCTTTTAAACCTAAAAAATATAAGAACACAACCCTATCTAATGACAGCCGTGAGTTTTTGTCATAATTAACGAATGAATATTTATGCTCTGTTTGCAAAAATTGAACCAGTTTGTACGGCTGGCGGTAGGCGAAAAACTGGACTGTCCTGTTCAAATCGAGACGTGTGGCCATATTATCTTTCATACCCTTTTCTTAATGGTTTTTAATAAGGACTTGGAAGTACAAAATCAACTCAACGCTAATTGTATTTTTATTCCGTCACCACACGAATCGTATAGAAATACAGTAAAAATATTCATATTCAGCCTTTTTTTTTTAAGTGCAACACCACTAATTAAAGAAATTATCCTTGTGTTGCAGGCGACTATAGAAACATAATAATTAATAGATACAAATTACAGCCAGACTCAGAACAACAATTTGTGCATAGCACAAAATGTTCTCCTTTTTTTCGGTTGGGGTGGGCTACGGTGAGTGCACCCACCGCCCAGCTCCGTCCGGGGCGACAGAGGGGCGGCGCGCGGGCCCATAACCCATCCGTACCTACGTCGCCTCGTTGTTGGGCCGACCACCGGAGCAGGGCGACTTGTCGTCAGTGGTCGGCCCGACGGAATACCCTTTCGGGTACCCTCACCTCTCGACGTCCCTGTCCCGGGACGTCGGTCCCCGTCGCGCGGTCAGTCTCTCTGCGGGTGACAGACTAAATTCCCCGGTCCAGTCACCCGCGGCCTCGGCTAGGGCGGCATCAGGCGCAGGTACTCGCACCTGCGCCGCCCGAGTCGCCGGCGACGGAACGTGTCACCGAAGAGGAGCTCGTCTCGCACACGATCCGCGGCCACCTTCCGTGAGATTACGGTCTCACAGAAGGCGGCGACCGCGTCCCAGTTTCTGACACTGTCGAGCATCTCTCTGGCATGGTCGGCAGCGTCAGGTCGGCACCGATAATCGCGACGAGTTCACGGCGCTCCCCCGCCACGCCCACGCAGCACACACCTCGAACGTGTGCTGCACCGTGTCCTCGTCGTAATTGCAGTGGTGGCAGGACGGTGTGCTCTCTCTCCTGACAATCTTGTGCAGGTATTTGGAGAATCGACCGTGACCCGTCAACACCTGCACCAGTCGGAAGGAAAGCACCCCGTGCGTCCGCTCCAACCACTCCATCAGCACCGGCCGCAAGGCCTCAACGGTCCTGACACCGTACCGAGGACTCTCCAGCCGGACTGCCCAACGGGCAATGACTTGTCGGCGGGCGTCGATCCGCCAGGCGATGATCTCTTTGATGGAAACTATACCGCCGCGGGCGCGTGTCTCCGACACCCGCCGGTAAATTCCAGCGAGCATCTTCGCCTCCAAGTCCCATGGGGGAGTACCGGCCAGGAGGCACGCTGCCTCCGTCGCCACGGTGTGGTAACCGCGTACGGCCCTTGACCCGTCGCCATGACCCTCTGTGGTCGCCACAAGAGGGCCTTCAGACGGACGGTCAGGGACCCCGCCCACACCGGTGCGTCGTACAGTGCCATCGACCGGATACCCCCGCGTACAGCCGCCGGCACGTAGCGCTGGGTCCGCCCACATTCGGCATCAGTCACGAAAGGGCAGACGCCGCGCCGACACCCTCCCAGTAGTCTGCCACCAGCCGCCTCAGGTATACGGGCACCCCGTGATACCTCAGCGCCTCCCTGATGCAGCTGAATGTCAGACTACGATGTCCAGGGACACCGCCAACAGCACTCCTCCGCCGGTGACAGCCTCCGTCACCACGGCCCTCAGACGCAGCAGGGCCGCGATCGTCGAACGCCCTCTCCTAAAACCAAACTGTGCGTCCGACAGATCGGGCCCGACAGATCGGGCCCGACCCTGACGAGGAGCCGACCTGATCGAGCGGCAGCTCGATGCGTGCAGCCAGAACCCTCTCCAGCAGCTTGGCCGCATCATCGAGCAGCACGATCAGCCTGTAGGCCGAGGCCGACTCGGGAGACCGTCCCGGCTTCGGCAAGAGTACCAGCCTCCCCTCCTTCCAGCACCCAGATAACTGCCCGGACGCCAAACAAGCGTCGAACAGTCCCCTGAGGCGTTGTCACAGATGCTCGAGGACCAGGGCCAGCACACGGTTGGGCACACCGTCGGGCCCGGGGGCGGTGGATTTGGCTAGCAAACGCGCCACCGCCACCCCTGTCTCCGGCTCCGTGATGAGCGGAACACTCTCGTCGTCGGCCTCCTGGTCGCTGTCTGGCGAAGCCATGACCGGTGGAAAGAGGTCCTCAACAACTCTGGTGAGGAGGCTGGGCTGGAGCTGGGCTAGTCAATTTAGAATATGTATGCCTAATTTTACAACATATCTATACTAATATATAAAGCTGAAAAGTTTGTTTGGTTGAACGCGCTAATCTCAGGAACTGCTGGTTCGATTTGAAAAATTCTTTCAGTGTTAGATAGCCCATTTATCGAGAAAGACTACATCATCAAGCTTAGACCAACAGGAGCGAAGCACCAATGAAGAATATTGCAACCTTTTTTTTTCCTTTTATAGAGTTAAATTTTCGCAAAAATCATGTGTAAGAGAATCGTATTAATAAAAAATATTTTCAACTTCTACATAAACATAGGTTAAAGTTAACGTTAGCTCAAAATAGATATATTTATACCACGCGGACAAAGTCGCCAGCAGAAGCTGGTTTACAAATATAAAGGATGTACAAATATATGTAAATATACTCCATCTATACCTATTTGTAATTTTTATTTTAATTTTCTGAAAAACATAAAGACAATGGCGAAGGTCACATCCAATAGCCGTATGATATAACATTAACAATAATTTTTATACACAATGATTCAAACTATCTTGATATCAGATCACTATCTTGAGATGATGTTCAAAGTTATGAGATGTAGCGATAAAATGGACCACTTAAGTGCTTGTCCGAGTGGTGACGGAGTAAGAATACAAATCATCAGTCCCTATCTTGCCCGTGGATGTCGTAAAAGACGACTAAGGGATATAATACGCATATAACATGTATGCAAGAGAAAGCAAACTCGATATAAAACCCTATATCAATCTGTCTGACCAGCATGATATAGTAAGGTCAATTTCCCTCCTATTGCGGAGGAGGCTCAAGCCCAACAGTGGGACATATATGAGCTGAAATGATGATGAAGTGCTTGTGGCAACTTACTAAACTACCGTAAACGAAAGGACTCTTTTCATTGAATAAAGACTTTCTCTTCCTTTAATGAGAAGAAGCAATAAATTTACGTAGCGAATAAATAAAATCCATATAGCGAAAAAATAAATGAATGTAGCAGAGAAATAAATTCATGTAACGAAGAAATAAATCCATGTAGCAAAGAAATAAATCCATGTATTTAGATATCACATATATCACGTATAAATTAAACATGGCCATTATCAGCTCTTTCTGGCAACAGCAACTAACCGCTTATTTGGTGTCAATATCGATATGGATAACCGTTGTCGAATATCGGTACAATACGTGTAAAATAATTGCAACCTTATTTCTATTAATGTACTTTCTATTAAGGCACGGTTTATCCATTTTAACATTAGACGCTGGCAACAAGAAACAAAACCACTTTATCAATACAGTTTGATTTACCAAAGTTTATGACAGTTAAGTCTTACAATGATAGAAATAAGAGCGTATTTTTCTTATATTAATATTCGTGAAATTCCACTTGTCATTAAGGCGCTAGCCAATAACCGCCCCCTCTCTGTTTTGCACGTATGGAATCACGTAGAAAAAGAGAGATGGCATAACTATTTTAGTTATTAGACTAAGTAATCTTTCGATTACTAACGTAGCGAAACAAGAATCACGGCAACTAACCAATTATTGTTGTGATATTGTTAGTTGTCTAGTTAATTACGTCGCGTCGTCATCAGTTGTTTGTAGCTAGATAACTGATAGCCGTTATTAGTTATATCAATACCGATACGATACGTTACAGGCATGTCAACCATTTTTAGTTACGTTTTACTATAGCAGACACATGTTTAGTATAAATTCCTATATTACAGAGAACATTACAATCAACGAACAGAAATAACACCCGAAGAAAGAAATTATTATACCGCACTGATCAGACGTGTTGTCTTATGGTTTTATGTCGAGTTTTAATAAATAATACCAACTCTATTCCTTAGTCGTCTTTTACGACACCCACGGATAAAAGATGAGGAGGTGAACTGTATTCTTACTCCATCACCATACGGAAAGCAATAACACCCAAATGCGGAGAATCATTGCAATATCCTTACTAATATTATAAATGCAAAAGTAAGTTTATTTGTTACGCTTTCATGCTGAAACCACTGAACCGATTTCAAAAAATCTTTCACCAATGAAAAGCTGTAATATCAAGGAGTAACATAGACTATTTTATTCCGATATTTCCACGGGAACGGGAACTACACGGGTAAGGCGTCTGAAAGCGAAGGCGGGTCGCTAATAGAATGATAATTCTATTAATTTTTTTATGACTTATACCACAGTTTAAAAACAAATTGCAAACGGTAGTCTTGGGCAAATTGTTTAGACCTTCTATTATGTGTCTATTACTGGACATAAATTTAATGCGTGGGCGGACATGATGATGTACAACTTATTGGTGATATAACCTTCGTGATGTAGTTCAATTTTAATCACAAATTTAAAAATGGAACGGTCCTGTGCCACATGCATCTAACAGGTCCCTGCGACCTTCAAGTTGTCAGTTTAACTAGTAGGGGATCTTCCTACGTTGCATCGTCTAATTTGTAGTCGTCAATCGAGAACTTTTCTTCCCTAACGGTCGTCAGTTCGACGAGCGATGTGGACGTAAATTCTTCGGACTATGTCGGTTACACCCGTTCTTCTACGGATTTCTGTACACCTTATTTAATCACGTAGAGAAATACCGAGAATATGCCTTTCCATAGCACCATGAGCCACTTTGAGCATTTTTATGAGGATTTGGAGACCATGTTTCAGTATTACACTATATGTCACCATAAACCACATTTTTTCAATTTAAACTTCCAATACGTATACGGAACCGTACGACGTACGACTACCGATGTAGAGTTATTATTACTTAGTATATAAGTTGTCCCAGCCAAGCCTCCTCCACGATGGGGGGGTTAATTGACATATGTCACTCACTGGTCAGACGAGTTGGTACAGGATTTTATTTTGAGTTTTCGCTCTCTTGCATAGATATTGTATGCATTACAATCCTTTAACTATTTTCTACTACAACCACGGGTAAGAAAGGGGTGTTAAATTGTATTCCTACTCCATCACCACACGGATATACAACGAACGTGCAGTATTCATCATCATCATCATCATCATTTCAGCCTATAGCCGTCCACTGCTGGACGTAGGCCTCCCTCATGTTGCGCCACAATGTGCGGTCCTGTGCCGCCTGCATCTAACGACGCCCAGCAACTTTCACTAGGTCATCGGTCCACCTAGTGGGGGGGGCGTCCTTTTTTTTTTTTTTGTTAACGCTGTGGAAATGCTATTTACGCACTACCCCTCGCCGGTAACAGACGAGAGGGGTGTGTGGGACTCACCAGTCGCCTATGCAACCGGAATACCCACTAAAACCAACAGCGGTCCCTTCCGCGCTTTTACGGAGTGCCGGAGAGATCGTCTAATGACATTCGATCCCCGATACTTCTACGCAAGGCCGTCGGGCCACGTCCTGTCGTCACTCAAGGCGGTGGGAGGAGACGCGCATATCGGCACCTCCCCCTCCCTGGCCGCCGCCTACGGAGTGAGTTAGCGGATGCAAGTGCCTCGCGTTCCCGCTCCGCGGCCTCCTTCCGGGCGATGACCTCCTCGCAGAAAGAGGCCATTGCCAACCAGCACCTGTCGCTGTCGAGCATCTTTGTTATGATGGTCAACAACGACAGGCCCGTTCCTATGACCGCCGGCAGGTCGCGGCGCTGAGGCCCCTAGGCGGGACATACCTCCAGGGTGTGACGCACATCATCATTTGGCGCGCCACACTCATGGCATCCGGGGGCCTCCTCACGCCTAATTCTACGCAGGTACTTACCAAAGACCCCGTGTCCGGTAAGTACCTGCGTCATCCGGAAGGTCAGGTTGCCGTGCTTTCGTTTCATCCAGCGGTGGAGGTGGGGCGCAATCGCCTCTACAGTCCCCCGTCCTGCTACAGGGGACTCCAATTCCTCCCTCCAACGCCGGATAACTATCCTTCGGGCCGTTTTTATTGCCCTACTCAGTCCCCTTGTGGTGATACCTCCGCCACTGACCCGCGCCGCAGCGCAGAGTCAGTAGACCTCTGCAAGCGCCCTAGCTTGTAGAGGCCATGATGGAACGCCCGCCAGCAGTGTGGCTGCAGTCCAGGACACTGTACGGTATCCTCGTATTGTTCTCACCGCCATGGCTCTCTGCGCCTTTCGCAATTTAGCTTTATTGGAGGCGGTGAGAGACTCCGCCCAGATAGGGGCACCGTACAGTGCCATAGACCGCAAGATACTGGCATACAGACGCCGGCAGGACGATCCAGGGCCTCCAGTGTTTGGCAGAAGCCTACCTAACGCCGCGGCCGCCTTGGCGAGTCGAGGGACTAGCTGGGCAAAGTGCGGCCCGAAGCTCCATCTACTATCTAGGTGCAGACCGTGGGGGGGCGTCCTACACTGCGTCGTCCGATACGTGATCGCCACTTGAGAACCTTTCTTCCTCAGCGGTTGTCGGTTCGTCGAGCGATGTGGCCTGCCCATTGCCACTTCAGCGTGCTAATTCTTCGTTCTATGTCGGTTACACCCGTTCTTCTGCGGATTTCCGTATTCCGGATTCTATCGTGCAGTATTATTCCTTAAAATATCTAACATCTAGTTTTAACTATTAACTGAAGACCCACGATATTTTTGCAGCAAAAAGACCAGGATGACATAATAGTAACCTTCGATATGACCATCACGGCGTTTAAACATTTGTGAATACGTAACACAGTTTTTTGTTTCAGACAAATCACTCGCTGTACTAGGAATTCGTAAATTATCTTTGAATCTTTTTTATTATTACTGTTTATTATAATGAAAAGTTCCGTGATTTTATATAAGACTAGCAACCCGCCCTCGCTTCGCTTCGATTTCAGTCGCCTTACCCGCGTAGTTCCCGTTCCCGTGGGAATACTGGGATAAAATATAGCCTATGTTACTCCCTGATATTATAGCTTTCCATCGATGAAAGAATTTTTGAAATCGGTTCGGTGGTTTAAGCGTGAAAGCGTTACAAACAAACAAACAAACATCCTTACTTTCGCATTTATAATATTAGTATGGATTTGCTTTAAGAATAAATAAATATGGTTTTATTTCACTTCATTCATTTCTGCTCCTATAAGTTCTGCTGTTGGGTTCGAGCCTCCTCCACAATAGAAGAGATATTGACCTGCTATAACCCCGTGTTAGTATAGTGTTTTATTTCAAATGTCTCTTCTCTTGCGTAGATTTCCTATGGATATTTAATCTCTTAATCATCTTTTACGACACCTACGGGCAAGAGAGAGGGTAGTGAATTGTATTCTTACTCCGTCACCATAAGGAGTGGTCTTATTTAAGAACTAGCAACCCGCCCTCGCTTCGCTTCGGTTTTAGTCGTTTTACCCGCGTAGTTCCCGTTCCCGTGGGAATACCGGGATGAAATATAACATAGTTTATGCCCTGATATCATAGCTTTCCATTGGTGAAAGAATTTTTGAAATCGGTCCAGCCGTTTTGAAGATTACCCGGAACAAACAGACAGACAGACAAAATTTTTTTTAATCTGTATTTTAGGCATAGGTGTCGTGCAAATAACTGTGTGAGCATAAAAAAGCCTATTATTTTGACATTACAAACAAACACTCCAATTTTATTTATTGGTATAGATGAAATTTAAGATTTTCCGTGTGGTGACGAAATAAGAATACAACTCACCCGTGGACGTGGAAATAAAATCCTATTTCCATACGTCTGACCGACGCGGTATAATAGGTTAAATTCCCTTCCATTATGAAGGAGGTCTGAGACTAACAGTAGGAAGTATATTGGCTGAGATGATTACATTGAAAAAATAATTTATGAGAGTTCTTATGGCTGAGACGATAATGATAAAATTTATTTTAACAAACACTTTTTCCATTTTCTTACATTTCAACCTGAAACCGTTTAATAAAATCTTGTATTTGTAAAGAAAAATACTTTTTTGCTATTTGTTTAATGAGTTTTTTATAAAAATTGTATGTAACACGTTTGAGTTAGTTACTAGAACAGCCTTCCTCAATCACCATGGAGAGGAGGGACTGAAATAATTTGTCAGCCGATTCGAGTAGCACCCGTGAGGCTTAAAATACACGAAATTTAAAACAAAACGCGCCACATCGACCATGAGAGCGGAAGGTCATGATACTGTCCATTATGATGGTAATAATTAATGTTAGACCATTATTTGAGACAATAGTGGTGACGGTTCGGTGGTAAAGGTCATTATTGTGGTAACAAGCCTCGTGTTTTGTTGATGAGAAGGGAAAAGCTGTACAAATTTAATATCTTACTACCTGCCAACAATTGAATATGATTTTTATATTTTCTTAAAATATAACCTATTATATTTATATCCGTGTGGTTACGAATATGATTAACCAACTTATCTTTTATCCGTGAATGTTGTAAAAGACGACTATGGGATATATGCAGGTAATATCGTTGCACAAGAGAAAAAACTTGATACAAAACCCTATTTCAACACGACTAACCGGCGTAGAATAGAAGGTCAATTCTCCAGCATTCTGAAGGAGCCTGACCGATAGTGAGCCTTATGTAGGCTTAGATGAACGAATGAATAAGATATTATTTTGTAGTTATGTGTAAAATATGAACATGGTTTTGGGTTATTCTTAGGAAATAGACATATAACATGATGGTTTGTAGGGTTTCGTACCCAAAGGATAAAAACGGAACCCTATTACCAGTGGCGGCTGTACCTTAAGTGCGCTCGTGCGCTGAACCACCAAATCAAAATATTTAAAACTACAAAATTTAACTTCATATTTATTTTTAAATTACCATTAATATTTATTCTTTGAACATAAAAAAACATATAACAAATAAAATTTCAAATTATGACGAAACAATATAAGCGCTTTACTAAACTATTAAAACTTATATTCCTTGTAAAAAAAAATCTCGTGCGCTGAGGCGAGCGCATGGTGACTGCCCATACAACTTGTATTAGAAATGAGTTAAAACGCCTGATGCGTGAAACAGAAGATAGTTCATAGCAATATGCTGCAAAATAAGTCTGTTCCCGTACGGCGCACGAGCGAACCAAACATTGCCGAGAGAACTCGACTTACGACGAAATTCGCTGATGATGTCTCGTTAAGTACAGTAAGTAGATATAGTTTCGATGTATCTGTGACGAGTTAAATATAGTTTGTTTACATTAATTGTTTTTTTTTTTTTTTTTTGGTCTTAGTTCTATTTTATACTGCGTATACAGTGGGTGAAAATGAGCATAAATATAGACTATATTAAAGACAATAACAAAACTTTTTAAAATAAAGTTGATATAAATTGGCGGGATCGCCAAGGGCCTCTTACCTTCTTATTTTATAAATATTTTTTGAAGTGTGAAAAAAATAAACAAAATACCTATTTTTCTTCGCAAGTACACCTACAAAATGTAATGCGTTCAAAAATAACTAAAAAAAATTTTTTTACGTAAATTGTTGTTCCATTGCAATTTCTGATCTTAATACTTAGTGAGGAAGTAAAGTGAACCACCACTTTGATAACCCACCAGCCGCCACTGCCTATTACTAATACTTCGCTGTCTGTCTGTCCGTCTGTCTGTCACCAGGCTGTAACTCAAGAACTGCGATATCTAGACAGTTGAAATTTTTACGTATTATGTATTTCTGTGACCGTTATAATAAGAAATACTAAAAACAATAAAATAAGTATGTAAGGGGGGCTCCCATACAACAAACGCGATTTTTTGCCCTTTTTTATAGATATGGTACGGAACCCTTTGTGCGTAACTCCGTCTCGCACTTAGCTGGTTTTTATTTTAGATCTTACTAAGATATATAATTCGGTAGTAAATTATTTTGATCTATCTCGTAATGCTTAGCTAGAGTTTCTCGGCTTGTCTCTAATACAATATGTATATCTATACCAATAAATAAAATTGGAGTGTCTGTTTGTAATGTCAAAATAATAGGCTTTTTTCATGCTCACACGGTTATTTGCACGACACCTATGCCTAAAATGACAATTAAAATTTTTTTGTCTGTCTGTCTGTCTGTTTGTTCCGGGTAATCTTCAAAACGGCTGAACGGATTTCAAAAATTCTTTCACCAAAGAAGAAAGGAAAAGAAAAGCTATAATATCAAAAAAAAATATCAAAAAAAAAGGAAAGCTATAATATCAGGGCGTAAACTAGGCTATATTATATCCCGGTATTCCCACGGGAACGGGAACTACGCGGGTAAAACGACTATAACCTATAACCGAAGCGAAGCGAGGGCGGATTGCTAGTTATTACTAAATATTTACATAATGCCTTGTGGTGACCGAGTAAGAATACAATTAGGGTTGCCACCCGTACTTTAAATGTATTGTACGTTATTTCCATTAATTGTACTTTATACTTTATGTAAGTAATAAAGTACGCGAAAATACTTAATTTCGCGCTTTAATTTCTCGAGATTAAGGCTAAAGATATTTTTCAAATTTGTATTATTCAAAAGATTCAAAAGAAAAAAAGAAAGAAAAAGAAAAGAAAGATTTTATTTTATTTCTATTCTTTTAAATATGTAAATATTTAAATGGCGATTCCTGTCTCGCCAGCATTTATAGGGAGCGATTTGCATGTGATGTACCCACAATGCAAATTAGTTACTTATTTAGTTTCATTAAAAAGAATAGGGACAATGATGCTGTGTATGTGTTTATTTGTGATAATTATGCGATAAAGGTTGCTAAAATTATGTTTTTGAACAAAATTATGAAGTAAAGTCAATCGTACCTACTTTATTTTGACACAAAGTACCTAATTTCATTAACCAATGTACTTTATTTAGACAAAAAAAGGTGGCATCCCTAAATACAATTCACCTCCCTCTATCTTGCCTGTGGATGTTATACAAGACGTCTAAGGGATATAATAGACAGATCAGATTACTGCAAGAGAAGGAAAACTTAACGTAAAATCTTATACCAACGAGTTTGATCAGCGTGTTACAGTAGATCAATTTACTTCCCATAGGAAGAGGCGTGAGCTAAACAGTGGCGCGTATTTGAGTTAAAATAATGATGATCTATACCAATAAATAAAATTGGAGTGTCTGTTTGTAATGTCAAAATAATAGGCTTTGTTCATGCTCACATGGTTATTTGCACGACACCTATGCCTAAAATAGCAATTAAAAAATTTTTGTCTGTCTGTCTGTCTGTCTATCTGTTTGTTCCGGGTAATCTTCAAAACGGCTGGACCGATTTCAAAAATTCTTTCACCAATGGAAAGCTATGATATCAGGAAGAAAGGAAAAGAAAAGCTATAATATCAAAAAAAATATCAAAAAAAAAGGAAAGCTATAATATCAGGGCGTAAACTAGGCTATATTTTATCCTGGTATTCCCACGGGAACGGGAACTACGCGGGTAAAACTACTATAACCTATAACCGAAGCGAAGCGAGGGCGGGTTGCTAGTAATTAATGTAATTATACATATCATCATGCGCCATCATTTCAACTCATATACATCCCACGGCTGGGCTCAAACCTCCTGCTGGTTAGGAGTAAAATTTACCTACAATACCTCGCTGGTCACACATGTTCGAATAATTTTTTATTTCGATTTTACCTTCTCTCTAGTTATTAAATATGTGTTATATCCTTTAGTCGTGTTTTACGACACCCACTGGTTATGAATGTAGTATGAGAGTATTCTTACAATCATTCAAAAATATGTGCTTTATATTAACACTAGCAACCCGCCCTCGCTTCGCTTCGGTTATAGGTTATAGTCGTTTTACCCGCATAGCTCCCGTTCCCGTGGGAATACCGGGATAAAATATAGCTTAGTTTACGCCCTGATATTATAGCTTTCCATTGGTGAAAGAATTATTGAAATCGGTCCAGCCGTTTTGAAGATTACCCGGAACAAACAGACAGACAGACAGATAGACAAAAATTTTTTAATTGCTATTTTAGGTATAGGTGTCGTGCAAATAACCGTGTGAGCATGAAAAAAGTCTATTATTTTGACATTACAAACAGACACTCCAATTTTATTTATTGGTATAGATAAACTGGATATGAATGTAAAGTAATTTTGCAGGAATGGCTTCTTAAGCAAAATTATGGTAATACTGAAAATTTACTAGAGGTTATTGTGTGAATCTAGGCACACAAACACACACATAAACACACAACACACACAAACACACACACACACGTAGACACAATCTATTCTTACATCCACCATACAAACTCCTACACCTGTCCTATTTGCACTCAGCCTAATTGTATAAGGTCCCCGTAGATTTCCTACCACAGGCACCAGCGATCCATAATAAATTTTGTAACTTTAAAATAAGTGTTATTGTATACTATGTAATGTTATGGTGAAAAATAAAAACTATTATTATTATTATATGTATAGACGTTTCCGTATGGTGACGGAGTATTGCCCGTGGGTATCACAAAAAACGACTAAGCAATTAAATACGCATGTAATGTCTATGCAAGAGAAGGAAAACTCGAAACAAAACCCTATACCAACGTATCTGATCAGCATGATATAGCAACATCAATTTCCCTCCTATTGTAGTCGAGCCTTGTACCCAACAATGTGACGTATTTGACCCGAGATGATGATGGCTTATCTATTAAATTATAATCAAATAGCCACATACAATCCACAAATGTTCCTTTCATTACAAGCTAAACTTTATATCTCATCAAATAACAAAAATACTCACCGTTGATGACATTCAAACATAACCAAACAATACACTATTAAATACCAACAATTACAAAGAATACGGAAGAATTTTTTTATGTCCTCCCTCCGTGTAAATTAGTTAAATAGCTTTTGAATGCGTTGTTATGTGATAAGAGACATTTTTGTTTTGATTACAACGGGAATATACAATGATTTCTGATGTTTAGGCGAGTATTAAATATTTAATTTGAAATTTATGTAGGTACGGGTAATATGGCCTGTCAGCTAATAAAGCCTATATGATAAAAATACAATTTTGTAATAATACATCTTCATCATCATCATCGCAACCCACATACGTCCCACTGCTGGGCTCGAGCCTCCTCCAAAATGAGAGGGAAATTGACCTACTGTACCACGCTTGTCAGGCGGGTTGGTGTATACCAATCCTTCCTTGTATAGTTATTATATGCATATTTATATCCTTTAATCGTCTTTTACAACATCCACGGGTAAGATAGGGGGTGGTGAATTGTACTCTTACTCCGTCACCACACAGAAAAGACCACGATCAGAGATTTCCAAAATTCATCGATGGCGCATTAAATCCGTTGCAACGGATTATCTCACCGATTTCCAACGTAACAGCATATTTAATTGCAAGAAATGACCGCGAAACTCGATTAATAAAAAAATCATCGAAATCATTTGTATTTCATGTATTATTATGCCTTTATGTATATTTTTACTCTAAAATGTTCCATTAGTTTATGCTTCTGTATCCTAGATGTTTAAATAACATACCTTGATTCAAATAACGACTTTATTTGCTTATCCCTACAGGTGGTGTCGGCGGTTATTACGGCCTACCCAATTCACTAGGAGGAGGCCTTATTAGGGTAATTTCCTCTCTTTTCTTTTGTATCCGCATTTGTCAGTTTTAAAGCTCTACACTCATTGCAAATATTAAAAAAATTAACACCTAATTAACTATATATTAATAAACATTGTTGTTTTTAGTTATTCATATTATTTGATTTTTTTTTTGTTTGTGGGCTGCTGTCGGCGCGCCTCCGCACCACTCCGTCCGGGGCGACAGAGGGGCTTAAGCACGCAACTCCCGCAACCCACCCGAGAACCACGTCGCCTTCGTCGTTGGGCCGACCACCGGAGCAGGGTTACTTGACATCAGTGGTCGGCCCGACGGAATACCCCCTATTGGGGTACCCTCCCATCGACCGACGTCCCCCCGTCGGGGAAGACGTCGGTCTTTCCTCACGTGGTCGGCCTCTCGGCGGGTGACGGACTAATCCCCGGTCACGTCACCCGCGGCCTCGGCTAGGGCGGCATGAGGCGCAGGTAGTTGCGCCTACGCCGCATTCATATTATTTGATGAGAAATTTCTGTTTCGAAACGGGGTGATAAAGAACATATGACAGTATTTCAGTACCTTATGGCTACACACACTAAAATAATGAAAAACCCAATAGAATAAATACGACAATTCAGGGTGCAACTTCATTCAAAAAATATTTGTTTGACAAAAAAGAGGAATAACCGGCAAAAGCATAAGCTCTCGTCTGGGTCAATGAAGAGAAGGATTCAGTACCGGCGGCCAATATAACAATTGCTGTTATTTAAAAAAAATGTGAGATCTTAAAGTAGGTTAGATTTAGCTTCATGAAATTTTGGCTTCTAGACATCTATTTTTTTTATTATATCCATAAGGACATCCTTATGGATATAATTAAACACATTTAGTTTTATGTGTTTACGTTAAAGAGGTTTTGAGTTATAGAAGGGTCAAAAGTGGCACTAAGTGGTTCGTGTAATATTACACTCGGCGGTGGCTAGCCAGTTCCTTTGCTTGAACTTGGCTTGACACGCTCCCGCGTGTCTTGATTTCTAAAAACTTCTACTGTCTAGCTATAGCGGTTCTTGAGATACAGTCTGGTGATAGACAGACAGACGGACGGACAGACAGCGAAGTCTTAGTAATAGGGTCCCGTTTTTACCCTTTGGGTACGGAACCCTAAAAAACGACACTAATAATAGAAAAAAAGTATTTAACACATTAAAAGTTTTATTATAACGCATTATCTAGTTGACATTTGTGACGATATGCGCGCGCATCGTAAAAAATGTTGACTAGATAAATTCAGGGTGTCGATTTTTCGTGATGGTATTCGCACGCATCGTAAAAAATATTGACTAGCTAACTTCAGGGTTTTTATCAAGGTGTGCGCGCATCGTAAAAAAAGTTGATTAGTTAACTTCCGGGTGTCGGTCTTTCATGACGGTGTGCGCGCTCATCGAAAAAAATATTGACTAGTTAACTTCAGGGTGTCGGTTTTTCGAGACGCTGTTCGCGCTCATCGAAAAAAATGTTGACTAGTTAACTTCAGGGTGTCGGTTTTTCGTGGCGGTGTGCGCGCCAATTTACTCTTATCATTTTCCCCTAACGCGCCAAAAGAAGTTCAAATAAAAAAAAAATAGGTATATGAGAAAAAAAAATTAAACAATATCACTTACCCTCATACGAAGTTGTTCTCCCTGGATTTCTTCCATAACCGGAATCAACGAAGTCTCCAATCGCCATCGGTCTGGAAGTCACTATCTCACCACCAGGTCTTGCTATATAACTAGGCACATCATTTGGCTTCTCCAACTCGTACTCATAAACCGGCTTCACTCCGACTTTATTGGGTTTATCATTACCATAACCGGCTTCAGTATCACTACTGGGTTCTGCTGGATTAATGTAATCTGGTCTTTCATCGTCAAAACCTGGACGGCTACCACCATAACCCTGGTTATTATCATCGTCTTCTACATAAGTCGGTTTCGGCTTTTGTGGTTTTTGTTTGACAGGCTGATCATTTGATGGTCGGTTTCCACCATATCCTGGTTTCGGACGGCTACCTCCATAAGAAGGAGCATCTTGGTGTAGTTGGCTGCCAATGTAAGATGGTTCATCCTGTGATGGACGGGTACCACCGTAGGATTGTATACTCTGGGAGGGTCGGTTACCACCATAAGAGGGTTCGTCATTTGTAGGTCGACTGCCACCATAGGATGGCTCATCCTGTGAGGGTCGACTGCCACCATAGGATGGCTCATCCTGTGAGGGTCGACTGCCACCATAAGAAGGCTCGTCCTGCGATGGTCCGCTACTACCATATGAAGGCTTATCTTGCAATGGCCTATTGCTACTGTAAGAAGGTTCATCTTGTGATGGTCGATATCCACCATAAGTTGGCTTATCTTGTAATGGTCGATTGCTGCCATATGAGGGTGTATCATGTGAAGGGCGGCTCCCTGAATAGGATGGTTCATCTTGTGATGGCCGGTTACCATATGTGGGTCTGTCTTGCAGTGGTCGATTACTACCGTATGACGGTTCATCTTGCGGTGGTCGGCTGCTTCCATAAGAAGACTGGTCTTGTAATGGTCGATTACCATAACTTGGTGGATCATGCGATGGACGACTGCCTCCGTATGATGGTTCTTCTTGTGATGGATAGCCACCATATGAGGGCTTATCTTGCAATGGTCTATTACCATATGAAGGTTCATCCTGTGATGGTCGGTTGCCATACGAAGGCTTGTCTTGTAACGGACGGTTGCCGTATGAAGGCGTATCTTGTGGACGACTGCTTCCACCGTACGAAGGCTGATCATCAGATGGTCTGCTACCCCCATAACCCGCGTCTTGTAATGGACGATTGCTACCAGAAGCTGGTTTATAATAATCATTTGAATTGCCATAGGAACCTGAGCTACCACCATAAGAACCTTGGCTCTCAAGGAAATCGTTTTGGCCATAGGAACCTTGATTAGAAATATACGAACTATTGTTACTGAATGAACTACTTCCGTATGAAGTTTGACTATCATAATATTGATTTCCCCCGTATGATCCTTGACCATAGGAGCCTGGGTAATCATTCTGTGGCTTCTTATTGCCATAAAGAGGTCTGTTCTCATAGCTAGGTTTATTGCCATAATAAGGTGGACTGTCAGCTAAAGGTCGATTTTGATTTGATGGTTTTTGACTACCATAAGATGGTGCATCATCTAAGAGAGGCTTACTACCACCATAAGAGGGGGAGCCACTATCATATAGAGGTTTACTGCCATATGATGGCTGATCATCTAAATAAGAAGGTTTATTAGAACCATAAGGAGGTCTGGAATCATACGAGGGCTTGTTATCATAAGCTGGCGTTTCGCTCCCATAAGCAGGTTTATTCACACCATAGGCAGGTCGCTCAACATCTTGCAAAGGTTTACTACCTCCATAAGAGGGCGCGTCTTCTCCATAAATAGGTTTACTACCACCATAGGGAGGTCGGTCATTACCATACGAAGGTCGATCATTTTGTATAGGTTTCCCACCATAAAATTCTTCGTCATTTCCATAAGATGGCTTGCTTCCACCGTAACCTTGATCAACATCGAATGAAGGTTTATTACCATTTGGCTTATTAGATCCATAGGATCCCTGGCTACTTTCATAGGAACTTTCACTAGTACCATAACTACTTTCACCATATGCATCCTGGCTGGGTTTATTATATGAAGGTTTATAATAATTAGGTTTATGCCAGTCCTCATAACCTGGTTTAGGCTTATAACCTTCATCCAAAAATGCTGAATTACCAGGTCGTTCTGGTCGTAATGGGTTTTTATTAGCGGATCCATAATATTGAGACTGACTATTCTGAGATTGCGTATACGAAGTTTGGCTTGCATAAGTTCCATAGCCATAAATTCCCTGATCAGATGGCTTAGGCCAATCATACGGTCTTGGTGGATCCCTGATTACCACGTTAATATCTTCATTGTCATACGGTACATTTTGCCCATAACCGCTTGCGTATTGATTCGAAGTAGTCGGTCTTGGTCGATAATAGTCATCATTATGAGGTCTAGTAGTACTAGAGGGATAACGTGTATCATCATAACTGGGTTTAGTTTGAAATCCATAACCAGTGTCACTTTGAGGTCTAGGTTTTCTATGCGGTCTGGTGATGTATACATATTCAGGTTTCTCTGGTACATATGGTTTTTTAGATGGACTATCATAATCATTGACTGGGTATCCAGGTTTATCGTTAGGTTTCTCAGAATCTTGAAGTTGCAAAACATCGTAAGGATCTGGTCGGCTACTATAATTAGGATTTTTAACCGGTTTTTGTGGTTTATAAGGCATATCTTGAGGCTTAAGGGATCCATAACTCGGTCCGGAATCCTGATCAGGTTTTGGATTAGAATAATCATCTGGTCTTTCGTCAAATTGGGGTTTGTATACTGGTCTTTGAACGCCGTAAGAACCCAGATCAGTAGAAACTAGATAATCTTCGGAATAGGTTTGTTTTTCGTCCGCTGGTCGAAATACTGGGCGGTGTCCTGGAGGTTTTTCTGAAGATGTATCTGGCGGCTCATCAAATTGGACTTCAATGGGAGAAGGGGGTGACTGCTCGCATTGGAAGCGTCGAACGTAGACGTCGTAGTCGGGATGACGAAGAAGCGCATTTTTCTCATTCAGATCTGCTTCGCTAGAGTTGCCGAGGTTGCAGGTTGCGTTACCTTTAGCGCCAACACTGCAAGAAAAGCATTATTGCGTTCAGAACAAAAACACCATAATTTATTTCTTTAGAATATATCATCATTATTATCATCGCAGCTCATATACTTCTCAATGCTGGCCTTAGCCTCCTCCGCAAAGGGAAGGAAATTGACCTACTATACCATGCTGGTCAAAGAGTTTGGTATAGGGTTTTATTTCGAGTTTTACTTCACATTATATGCCTTAGTCGTCTTTTACGACAACCACGGGTAAGAGGGAGTGGCGATTTGTATTCCTTACTTCGTCACCACAGGGACTAAAATTCTTCTTTAGCAACGATATTATCGGCTCACATCCCTTAGTGGTCTTTAACGAAACCTCAATAAAAGAATGGCGAAGAGATTCTAACTATTATAAATAAAATTACGGATTTAACGCGTTTGTATTTGATTCTGACCATATAAAACCTACCTTATAGAGAATATTAGAAACAGCGCCATCTACATTCACTCACCCGTAATCATAGCTTTGGCATTGCTTGTCTTGCTTGCAAATATGTTCGCACTCGCGCGTTGTCAGTTCCGTAATATTCCGATAGATGGTACTTGGCGGTAGCTGTTCTCCAATTGATATCCTTTCGAAGCAGTCTGAAAAAATTATAAAAGTCATTTAGATTATTTTCTTTAGTTTATTCTAATTATTTTTAGGTTATAAATTTGGCAATAATTATCAGGCTCGAGCTATCTCTACAATGGAATTTAATTTGCTCCACTAAGTATACCACGCTGGTTAGACAGGTTGGTATAGGCCGTTATTTCGAGGATTTCTATGCTTGCATAGTGTTCTTGCATATTATACCTTATTGTTAGTCGTCTTTTATGACACCCACGGGTAAGAATGAAGGTAGGAATTATATTCTTAGTATATACGGTGCATAGTAGGTATATAGAATATAGAATATATATATATAGAATATTCTCCCGTGTAGTGACGAAATGAGACTACAATCCATCACCGACCGACAATTAAGGGATGAGCAGACTTGAAGGGACGCATGTATAAGCAAGATAAGTAAAACTCGTAATGAAACCTTAATAGCAAGCCGCTTGACTAGCGAGCTATAATAGTACTTATATCAACTTCTCTCGTGTTATGGAGGAGGCCATAGCCCAGCTATGGAATGTATATGAGCTGAGTTGATGATGATTATTAGGCATAGACTTCGCACAAAAACATGGTAGGACCATACTGTTGACAGTTATCTTTCTACAGCTGCGGGCTCTCCCACACTCTCGGTGAAAATCGACGTCTGAGTAGTAGCAATTTGTTTCTGCGCTTCGTTCGGTAAGCGAGTGAGCCGGAAACCCAACTTTAGGAGGGCGTTCGCATGTAGTGGGTTTTGGTGATACATTTTGTATCACCCAATCTCATTACACGCATTCGTTTATTAGGCAGCGGCCTAGCAAGGGGCCATGAGCGGCAGTATCACTTACCATCAGGTGTACTGTTTACTCGTTTGCCACCAACAGAATAAAAAATTGAACTGTTATGATATACAGAGTGTCCCAAAATTCAACGATAAGCTGGCACCAAACTGGTGGACGACTGCTCAAGAAAAATAAAGAAAAAAATTCTACCCTGATTTTTTTTGTCTTTATGAAAAAAAAAGTGAAATCTTTAAAAAATGGATACCTTTTATAATATTTTTAAATGCCATTGCTACAATTTTACAAATAATTCTGTGATTTTTTTCTGTATTAGCAACGTAAATAGTACTACTATCGATCAAAACCATTAAAAATCCCAGAATGTCTATAGTTTTTACACAAAAATTAACCAAAACTATGTTTTTCATAAATTATGTATGATTTTGACTTTCAGCTCATTTTCACTCATGATGGTGAAAAAAAAAGTACCTATTGACACTACTATGGCAAATAGTTTTAAAAATTGGCGCAACTAACTACAATTCTAAAATGGTATAATATTCTAGGCAAACTACCTACGACGACTACAAACGAAACCCTATACCAACATGTCTGACCAGCAATCGTATAATGGGTCAAATTCTCACCCATTGTGGACGAGGCCCGAACCCAAAGTGGGACGTATGTGGGCTGCGATGATGATGTTGATAAGTAACGTAATACTGTAACTTTTACATAAGAATGCCTTTGTTTTGACAATATTAAATATCAAATATCAAACCTACTTAAAGTAAAATTGTTATCATTAAAGTCATTACAGATAATAATATATATTTCGAAAAACTAATTGACGTTTTGTTATACGTTTTGAAATCGAAATTCCAAAAATTTCTATTGTCTGAAATATAACTTGGCATTGTCTTGATAATCATCATGTGGTGACGGGCTTAGCTTACAATGTGTCACCACCCCTTAAGTTGCCATAGGAGTGGGGATGCGAATATCGAAACCAAGAACATCGATGTACGAATACATCGATTTTTCGGGACAAACATCGATGTACAAAAAACATCGCCCTAAAAACATCGATATATCGAAATATCGATGTTTTTTTAAAGATAGAGCGCTATACTTGAAAGTATCGAATACTTTCATAGATCCCATCAGATACTTTCTTTGGAGCATTGCGATGAGCTTTTTTTTAGTTAAATTCTAAGCATGTTTTTACATGAAGCACCAACATTTGCGATTTTTTTTTTATTTATTTAGAAACAGAATAAGTTAACTGTCATGCAGGCTCTGCTAAAAGTACCATACATTTTAAATATGTCAAGCAAAACATCGGTGTACCTAAATACATCGTATGAACATCGATGATGTTTTACAATAGTGAATATCGATGGCAAGTATCGATGTTTTTTTTTATTGAAACATCGATGTTTTAAAAACATCGATGTATCGTTTGCATGCCTACGTGGGAGTCGTAAATAACCGCTGAATGATCACCAGGAGAACGGGTTTTACAATTTGCTTGGGAACCTAATACAACTGCAATAGAAATTTAGAATTCGGAGAAAACTAAGCCAACCATATTTATTTGCGTCAAACGGGACTCCTGAATTTGTGTCGTTATTTTTTGTATCAGAACGCTACCCTTGCAGAATTAGGTAAAAATATGAAATTAAAAAGAAAAAACATGCTCTATGTATTTGCTAAACCGGGACCTTTTTGTACGGCGCGGGGACAACGTGATTGTAGTAAGAATACAATTCACCACTCCCTATCTTGCCCGTAAATGTCATAAAAGACGAATAAGAGATATAATATGCACATAAGACCTGTGCAAGAGAAGGAAAACTCGAAATGAAACCTTATACCAACATGTCAGACTAGCGTGGTATAATAGGTCAAATTCGCTTCCATTGTGGAGAAGGCCCTAGCCCAATAGTGGGACATATGTGGGCTGCGAAGATGATGATGATGATACAGCCTAATCAACAATTACGTTCCTGCGAAGACTTGACATAAAATAGGTGGCCGGTTATTATTGTTAAAACTCTTGGAATATTCACTATGGAAGAAGAGTACCTATTTACATTTCAAAAAAGAAAAAATAAGAATGCACTAAGGTAATAATCCTTGTGTTGCGGGGGACTTTACAAACATATAAATAACGGACCGTGTGGTCATGGAGTAAAACAATTCACCAGTCCCTATCTTACCCGTGGATGTCGTAAAAGACCACTGAGGGCTATATTATAATATGCACAAATGGTGCAAGAGAAGTAAAACTCGAAACAAACCCTATTCTAACACAGACGTGTTCAGACGAAAAGCGTGGAGTAGTAGGTCAATTCCCCTCCCTGTGGAGGAGGCCTGAACCTAACAGCGGGATATATATAGGCTGAGATCATCATGAGATGAATTAACGGATACAGATTACATTCAGACTCGGAACAACAATTTGTGGATCGCACAAGTGATGTCCCGGGTGGAATTCGAACCCGCGACACTGGCACTGTAAGTCAATATCTTAATATCTACGCTATCTGTGCATTGTATTAACTCGAACGAGTATCAAAATAATTGGGATAAAATCAAGATAATGATGATCTAAATGATTAATGGTGGTCTGATTTTTGTGAATTTTTGTGTATATGCTTATCCTTTGTATAGAACTTTTACTTTCTCGATATGCCGAACACTCGCGTGATTTCATGGTCGTTCAGCGTTCATACGCTAAATTTATTTTAAGTTTAGCCTATGAATAGGTGTTTGATCTTAGAATAATAACGTGTAGAAGGATAGTGTCGGTACTTCGAGCGATCAAAAACATGAAGACAAATACTACATGCGCGCAGACGATTACACACGTACACACGCCCACCACTATACAAATTATGAAATCAAATTTTGTTTTTATTAACATAAATCGCCGAAATACTTTCAAAAGTAATGTTAAAAACCTTTTTATGTTTTTCAAATGTGTTGTGACACCATTTGAATGCATAAACCATCATATTTACCTATTTATTTTTTAAAAGTTGCGTACGTACATGCAGTAAAGTGACCTTGTACATTACGGAACGGTTCCGGCGTAAGATCCATTAGGCTCCAATTTAAATGCTTCATTTTTTGTGCGCGGACTTACCTCTTATGTATTATTATTCTAAAGCGTTTGATAAAAAGCTTACCTTCTATTGAAGTTCCAAGCTGAGAGTCGATGGTCAGTGTTTGAACACCGGCGGCAAGCAAAACCGGGCACAAAACTAATACGTATAACATTTTAACGGATAAATAAATTAACATTCTCACTTTAAAACAAACTTGCCATTTTAATTTTAACGCTCATTAAATAATTACACTTATTTTAGAAGTTAATCTTGCATTGTCTTATAATCGTAATTGTATTACAAGAATAAATTGGACTAAACACAGAAACTAACTAAAACGTAATCGATTGCCTTGTAAAAAAGAAATAAAGAATGAAAACTGTAAATAAAAGATTCAATGAATTACGAACTAATCATCAAATTCAATTTACAACGATATCGCCGTACTTTATTAAAATCACATGACTGATTGATAAAATATATCTATCTCTGTCAGCACGCACATACATTGGACGAGCGAAAGAGATAGAATATCCAGTTGCGACACAGAACGATTTCAAAATTTAAAATTCTCCCGCCAAATTCCCACGGGTTACAGATAATGCGAATATTTTTTACTTCTTTTTATATTCAGGCAAAGGTAGACACGTCCACGCGGTTTTAAATTTGCAAATATTATGGCGCAAATGCTTGGGTGTGCCTTGGTGTCATGGTTCGATGCCCAGACAACACTTCCTTAGCGTTTCATGTGAACCTTTAAGTTTGCTAATCAGGCAGAGGTTCATCGTCTAATACAACATTATATCGTGTATTTGCTTATCAATTATGTTTTTATTATAAAACGTTGCCGTTAACTATATCAATTAAGAATATAAAGATGCACGCTTTCTCGTGGGCCTTCTAAAAGTCCTTTATTAAAGAATCATAATCAAGAAAGAAAACTTAATAAAACTCTGATGACCATGTGGTCTATAGGTTCAATACTCTCGTAAAACAATCCATGGTGCGATCCATACACGACTGTTCCGATTCAAAGTGTAATTTGTGTCCTTTGTAATGTTATGTTGTAAAGTTTATGCTGCAAGTATAAGGATTAATTTCTCAGTGCAGGTGCTCTGATCGTACCCCAATTACTTGGGGCCAACGTAATATATACTCCACTTCTATCATACATATTGCAAAATTTGTTTGCAATAGCTTTATGGTCGGCCGCCTGACGTCAACCCTCCTTTTTTTTGGGTGGTCTATGGTCACCGCACTCATAGTCCCTTCCATCCGGGACGACAAAAGGAAGGCGCGCGACTCCATAACCCACTGTAAACCCTCTCCTTCACCATTGGGCCAACCACCGGTACTGAGTTCCTTGTCCTTTGTATACCCTTTCAGGTACCCTCACTTTCTGACGCCTCTCCTGGTACGTCGGTCCCCTCGCGCGGTCAGCCTCTCTGCGGGTGACGGACTATTTCCCCGGTCCAGTCACCCGCGGCCTCGGCTAGGGCGGCATCAGGTGCAGGTAATTGCGCCTGCGCCGCCGAAGTATAGATGCTTAGTGTGATCAATTCTTCTGAGATAAAATGCCAAATACAACAGCGCGACAAATACGACGTCAACCCTCCTTGGGAATGTTTGTTGAGGAAACAGCACCACAGTTGGCTCAGGTTGATATAAAACTCTTATTGTCTTGTCTTTTACGATACCCACGAGCAATGTACAGATTGGTAGTATTCGTAGCCACCACAGAGTCCTAGTTCCTTAGTGCTGGTGTTGTCTTATAAAAATAGATTTTGAATCGCAGATACCCGATTGGTGGAACTCGCATCAATTGGTCTACAGCTTTAAAATTATGTGATGTCAAATTAGCTCGTAAAATTCTAGAACGCATTCTAAGTTAACTAAGTTAAAGTAAAAAAGCGACTGCTGAGTCGGGCACTTACGCGTATTAGTTACATATTTTTCAGTGTGACATATCTATATATTAATACGTGAAGCAAAAACTTTGTACCCCTTTTTACGAAAATTAAGTGGGTGGACAGGTATTAAATTCGCCACAATTGAAGTAAATAATGAGGAGAAGTGCATAAAACTGAAATTTCATATAATAATGGATTAGAAATATATTAAATTAATTAAAAAAGGCATTACGCACACTACAACGCATTCGCTACACACACACACACACGCAGACATGCGCGCGCTTATACACCTTTGTTTACGGTGAAACCGAATGTCAAATAATCATAATTATGATGACAATGTCTAATAGATATTTGTACTTAGTACTTTATATATTAGTTATTAGTGAAATACAACTTGCTCAATTTGCAATTATCTTCTATACCAATAAATAAAATTGGAGTGTCTGTTTGTAATGTCAAAATAATATGCTTTTTTCATGCTCACACGGTTATTTGCACGACACCTATGCCTAAAATAGCAATTAAAAAATTTTTGTCTGTCTGTCTATCTGTCTGTCCGTCTGTCTGTTTGTTCCGGGTAATCTTCAAAACGGCTGGATCGATTTCAAAAATTCTTTCACCAATGGAAAGCTATAATATCAGGGCGTAAACTAGGCTATATTTTATCCTGGTATTCCCACGGGAACGGGCACTACGCGGGTAAAACGACTATAACCTATAACCGAAGCGAAGCGAGGGCAGGTTGCTGGTCTATACCAATAAATAAAATTGGAGTGTCTGTCTGTAATGTCAAAATAATAGGCTTTTTTCATGCTCACACGGTTATTTGCACGACACCTATGCCTAAAATCGCAATTAAAAAATTTTTGTCTGTCTGTCTGTCTGTTTGTTCCTGGTAATCGTCAAAACGGCTGGACCGATTTCAAAAATTCTTTCACCAATGGAAAGCTATAATATCAGGGCGTAAACTAGGCTATATTTTATCCCGGTATTCCCACGGGAACGGGAACTACGCGGGTAAAACGACTATAACCTATAACCGAAGCGAAGCGAGGGCGGATTGCTAGTACGTAAATAAAATTAAAAGAAAATTGTGTAGCAGAAAATTATTTAAAATGAATTATGGCCGCATTTCGACCATACGGCGACCACTAGTATGCATAAATAGGCGATATAATAGTCGCTATTTACAAATAAATTGCGGTTGAGAATTTTAAAATCTTACTAGAAAATTTTCATCTCCGGAAATCTTACTACATAAATAAAACAGATAAAATAATTTCTGTTGTTTACGCGAATATTACACGTTATAAATAAAACTACCCGACGTTTCGAACACTTGTCAGCATAATTCCGGGCGGACCATTAACGCTGTAAAATGTTCAATACGTCGGGCAATCAAAAATCAAATACAAATACGATATCGACGCGCAAATCCATAATTTTTTTTTTATTTAAAACAGACAAACAATCGTATTCATTTATCAACATATATAAACTATTCACGCTCTGGCTAGCAAATCAAAAAAAAAATACATAAAAAAATAAATAATAGAATTACAAAATATTATTTAATCATCAACATAACATTTTAAATAAATAACTAAGGATAAATAACTTAAAGTTCAATTTTCAATGAATCAGTAAGGAATTAAGATCTGCCGTTATACTCAGTGATGCTGTGGTTGAAGTACTTGCCTTATGAATCACTGCGTTGAAGGCTACGGGTACTAAACCTTCGGACTAGCCACGGAAGTCAAAGAACTCGGTACCAGTAGGCGACCCAATGATGAAGGGGAGGGCACGGTGGGTTTTTTTTTCCATTGCAAACGGTGGCAAACGAGCAAACAGTACATCTGATGGTAAGTGCTACTGCCCCTCATGGACCTTAGCAAGGCCGCTGCATACCGTGAAGAAAGCGAAGGGCTTAGGATAATAACGTATAGAAGGATAGTGTCAGTACTTCGATCGTTCGAAACATAAATCTCAAAATACTAATGGCGCGCAGACGATTACACACGTACACACGCACACCACTATACAAATTATGAAATCAAATTTTGTTTTTATTAACATAAATCATCGAAATACTTTTAAAAGTAATGTTAAAAACCTTTTTAAGTTTTCCAAATGTATTATGACACCATTTGAATGCACAAACCGTCATAATAACCTATTTATTTTTTAAGAGTTGCGTACGTACGTGCAGTACAATGGCCTTGTATATTACGGAACGGTTCCGGCGTAAGCTCCATTAAGCTCCAATTCAAATGCTTCACTTTTTGTGCGCAAACTTACCTTCTATACGTTATTATTCTAAGGTGAAGGGAGTGTGAATGCGTGCAAGGAGGTTCGGTGATACTAAAGGCCTTTAGTATCACCGAACAGTACCAGTTATTGCGCTTCGTTCGGTGAGCGAGAGAGCCGGAAGCCCAACTTTCTGATGGTGTTTGCGTGTGGAGGGTTTTGGAGGTGCCCTTGGTATCACCGAGCCTCAATGCACGCATTCACACTCCCTTCACTTTCTTCGCGGTAGGCAGCGGCCTTGTAAAGGTCCACGAGCGGCAGCAACACTTACCATCAGGTGTACTGTTTGCTCGTTTGCCACCGTTGGCAATTAAAAAAAAATAAAAGAAATAACAAATTGGATACTAATCGGACGTCGATTTTCTGCAAGACTATGGTACTACCCCGGACGGACCGGCCTGCGGATGTAGACAGACAACTGTCAACAGTGTGGTCCTACCATTATTGAATGGTATGGAGTCGCGAGCCACCCTTGCGTCGCCGCATTTGTATTCCCTCCTGGGCCTATAACTGGTACTGAATCCTAAACATCAATGTTTCAAATTGAATGTAATCCTTATTTTATTTTATTTGTCATATAGATTAGGTAAGGCCATAGGTATTGTTTAAAATTTAGGTATTCTTGTAATAACTGATATAAATCTTCAGAACATTGTAACGCAAGGCTTGACGTCATAGAAAAGAGGCTATAACAGATTTCAGTGGAATATTTTAGATTAGTAAACATATCGTTTCAGATTTATTACAACCTTTTAAGTCTCAGTATTTGTCAGTTTATTTGTCTGTAATCTGTCTCATTAAAATTATCGTCATCATCATCATTTCAGCCTATCGCCGTCCACTGCTGGACATAGGCCTCCCTCATGTTATGCCACAAAGTGCGGTCCTGTGCCGCCTGCACCCAACGACGCCCAGCAACTTTCACCAGGTCCACCTGGTGGGGGGGGGGGGGGGTGTCCTACACTGCGTCGTCCGATACGTGGTCGCCACTCGAGAATCTTTCTTCCCCAGTGGTTGTCAGTTCGTCGAGCGATATGGCCTGCCCATTGCCACTTTAGCGTGCTAATTCTTCGTGCTATGTCGGTTACACCCGTTCTTCTGCGGATTTCCGTATTTCGGATTCTATCTCGCAGAGAAATCCCGAGCATAGCCCGTTCCATAGTACGTTGAGCGACTTTGAGCCTTGTTATGAGGCCTATATTTAAGGACCACGTTTCTGTGCTGTAAGCCATCACTGGTAACACATACTGGTCGTAGACCTGTGTTTTCAGACACTGAGGTATGTTGGACGAGAAGATCCTCTTAAGTTTCCCAAACGCTGTCAACTCAGTTGAGTTGGATTCGTCGGCTGATCTCTTTCTCGAAATTGGATCTACCTAACTGGACTGTTTGTCCTAGGTTGTCCTAGGTTAGGTAGGTAGGTTGGTTAAATGTATAGTTGTCTCTAATCTTGAACGTTATATTTGACACAATTCCTAGTGTTCGTTTGATTAAGTGTCTGTAGATTTGATGACAATTCAATATGCAATGTCTCAATATCATAATAATTGCAATATGGCCGCCATTCCAAGATGGCGAATAAAATTTCTTTCTCAATCTCCTCCAGCCTTTTCATTTAAACTCATATAAGGTATAAGTGAAAAGATTCAAAGATTAGAAAACGATAAAATAATTATTGACGGCACACTAAATATGGCTGCCGTTTCAAACTGGTGAACTCTTCGTTTCCCTAATTGAAAGTTTACTAGTAGATAAAATTGCAAAAAAAGAACAAAAAATTATAACATGATGTAGATATATTTTACAGCCCATACAGAAATTTTTGGAATCCTGACAAAATAAATTAGCGTTGGAGCGCATGTAAAATTTATATCTTCTCTATGGATATACCAGAACCGTTTTTATCTAACGTAGACAACAAACTTAACATTCGTAATCTTGGATTCAGATCAAATAATTATTATACGTTTCAAATTACAGTATGGGTGAGCGTTATTTCGCGAATTTGCGTGAGAATTTCTTTGTAACACCTCTTTTGTTTTTTATGAACGAAATATTCAGTTAACTGTACAGAATGAACTGTTTTAGACTAAAAGATAGTTGCCTAATTAAAAAAATATAACAAAAATATCTTAAAAATACCGTTTGACTTATTATGTATTTATAACTTTCTCATTGTCTTATCAATGTACATAATTCTCACTATTGTACATGCCTCTCCTTCATAATGGCAAGGAAATTGATTTACTAAATCCAATTGCCCCAATAATTCGGCAACTACGCCATATTATCTTCTTCCATTGTACATATTACAATTTTGGCAATACTGACTACACAGATGGCATAAGGTTAAGATACTACCGACCTACAACACCAGTGTCACAAGTTCGAATCCCATGCAGGACAACATTTTGTCTGTACCGGGGATTTAATCCATCACCCGCAGACGGGAACGTCAAGAGGAGAGAGTACTCCCTTAGGCCTCGGGCTGACCACTGAGGACAGGGAACTCGGCACTGGTGGTCCGCCCAACGACGAAGGCGATGTGCCACGGGTGAGTTACGGGGCCGCGCGCCGCCCCTCTGTCGCCCCAGACGGAGCTGGGCGGCGAGCGAGCTCAACATGGCTCACTCCCAAATAAAATGACAACACTTTATGCTATCCATAAATTATTGTTCTGAATCTGGATGTGTTTTGTGTCCGTTGATTATATGTTTGTAGAGTTCCCCTTCAATACATGGATTATTGCCTTAGAGCAGGGTATTATTCGTTTCATTTAAAGCTAGTTTGTGACGTCACTGTCCATGGGAATGTAATTATTGACCAAGCAACATCAAATGGAGTGAGCCCAGGTCAATATAAAGCTTGTGGTGTATGTAAACGGCCCCATAACTTCGTCGTAGCCACAGGAACAGCGTGTAGTTTTTAGTTGGTTGTGGCGCTGATAATAAATCGACGTTGAGCCCGACATACCCTATCTATCAGAAGTGGGCATGCGTAAAAATTGCATTATCCCACGCGAAAAAAAGGTCAATGTAAAGCTATTAGTCGTCTTTTATGACACCCACATGTAATATTAACATCATCATCATCATCATTTCAGCCTATCGCCGTCCACTGCTGGACGTAGGCCTCCCTCATGTTATGCCACAAAGTGCGGTCCTGCCGCCTGTATCCAACGACGCCCAGCAACTTTCACCAGGTCATCGGTCCACCTGGTGGGAGGCGTCCTACACTGCGTCATCCAATACATGGTTGCCACTCGAGAACCTTTCTTCCCTAGCGGTTGTCGGTTCATCGAACGCTGTGGCCTGCCCATTGCCACTTCAGCGTGCTAATTCTTCGTGCTATGTCGATTACACCCATTCTTCTGCGGATTTCCGTATTTCGAATTCTATTTCGCAGGGAAATACTGAGCATAGCCCGTTCCATAGCACGCTGAGCGACTTTGAGCCTTGTTATGAGGCCTACATTTAGGGACCACGTTTCTGTGCCGTAAGTCATCACTGGTAACACACACTGGTTGTAGACCTGTGTTTTCAGACATGTAATATAAGGATTGGTATTATCTGTACATTTTGCCGTAATAATGATAGAGTAGGGAAACAGTTCACCGCCCCATTTTTTGTTCGTGGGTCCAGGTATGCAGATAACATCTATGTAAGAGAAAGAAAATTCGAAACAAAATCCTCTACCAACCCGTGTGAGCAGCGTGGTATAGTAGGTCAATTTCCCTCCTATTATAGAAGAGGCTCGAGCCCAGTAGTGAGGCAATATTAGAGCTGTTTGTAGCTACCAAACAGGAGTACATAAAAGTACTAACTATAAAACCCATGAGTCAGTCTACAAGTCCCCACAACAAAGAAACAATGAATGAGATAATTAGCAGTGTTTTAATCTGCACATCTTCAGAATGAGTACTTTTATTTTTAAATTAATAATATGTTTCGAGGAAAGTGCTGTGCTATTTTTGATAACATAATATCGATTAAAAATTATAAATTTAAGAACATCTATTCGAATATTTACACGTATAAAAAATATCTTACGATTACGTCTCATCTCTTTTACAAGTAAATTTGTAAGAGACCGCTTTATCAGCGAAGAATTTTCTATGAAATTTTGGAGTCCATTAACGTGAAGATAAAGTTATCAACCGCGTGATTACGGAATAAGAATATAAGTAACCACCTCCTATCTTACCTGTGGGTGTCGTAAAAGACGACTAAAGGATATATGTAGGCAATTGTAATATATGTAGGCGATTGTTGCAAGAGAAGGAAAACTCTATACAAAAACCTATTACAACATGTCTGGTCAGCGTGGAACAGTAGATCAATTGCCCTCCCATTGTGGAGGAGGCCTGAATCCAACAGTAGAGCTTATATAGGCCGAAATGATGATGAGGTTATGAGGATGAGGAAATGAGGCTCTGGAGGAGGCTCGAGCCCAACAGTGCGACGTATATGAATCAAGATGATGATGATTTTATCGATAAGCACATCGGTACATCACTAGCGAACTGACCGGTAAACTCTGACCGTTGTCAGATCGTCTGATAATCAGACATTAACGCTTCTAACTTAAGTTATATGTATTATAACTTGTGTAAGTCATTGACCGGACTTATTATAAGGTGTTTCGCAAATTCTATAGTTTAAAAAATAATATAATTATTCTTTGGCGAGCGAGCTCGTAAAAACGACGGAGGGTTTTATTGTGGAGTGCATTTTATTTAATTACCTCAAACGGCTTTTTATAATTTTTTGGAACATAATTAGCAAGTTGTGTGATGACGGCTGTGGATACTACCAAGACTTACACTACTTGTTGGTGTCTTAAGAGGAGACTAAGAGTTTAACTTAACCTTTTTTTTGGGTGGGCTATGATCAGGAAAGACGCTCCATAAGCCACAGTATTCTCTCTCCTTCCCCACTGGGCCGGGCACCGGTACCAAGTTCCATGTCGCCCGTGGCCAGTCCGACGGGATGCCTTTTCGGGTACCGTTCCTCCATATCAGGGACATCGCTCGCCCTCACGCAGTCAGTCTCTCTGCAAGTTACGGATTATTTCCAATCACCGGCGGCCTCGGTCAAGGCGGCAGCAGACGTAGGTACTCACGCTTGCGCCACTCAAGTAGCCGTAGAAGAATTCCTCTCGCACATGCTCCACCGCCTCCTTTCGTGAGATGACCGCAGTTTTACTTAGACCTGGATCAACCATATCTGATGTCATCTACTCATTGCTCGTTGGTATCGTAAAAGACGACTAAGAGCTTAACAAAGACCTGGATCAACACTACTTGACGCCGTCAGGTCTACAATTATATTACCAGGCAGATACCATGCAAGTGGCCCATTATAAAACTATTGTTAAAACCATTTATAATATATCTAATGTATGTAAGTCACGACCCCGTGCCATACCCGTGGGTGTCGTAAAAGACGACTAAGGGATATATTAAGCATCTATGCAAGAGATGGAAAACTAAACAAAACCCTATATCAACCTGTCTGACCAGCATGATATAATACGATCAACTTTCCTCTCCTCCTATTATGAAGGAGGCTCGAGCCCAGCAGAGGGACGTATATGAGCCGAAATTATGAATGAAAATAATGATAGTAGGTAAGTCTGTCTGTAGGTAAGTAGGTAAATCCTGACAATATGTAAGTGCCCTCTCGGGGTTTATGCATAATAAATGATTTGAATTTGAGTCAATTTCTTTCCTATTGTGGGGAAGGCCTTATGTGAAATAATAACAATATAAGTCGGACTTACGTAAAATAAGATGATATAAAATGGGTACTCTATTTTACCTATACTAATATTTTAAAGAGGAAAGATTTGTTTGTTTGTTTGTATTAAATACGCGCCGAAAAAACTGGATCGATTCCAAAAATTCTTTCACCAATGGAAAGCTATAATATCAGGCAGTAACATAGACTATATTTCCACGGGAACCGGAACTACGTGGGTAGGACGACTAAAACCGTAGCGAAGCGAGGGCAGATTGCTAGTTTAAAATAAGCTGGTAAAATAGAGACTAGTTTGCCATTTGGTGACGGATTAAGAATACGATTCACCAGCCCCTCACATACCCCTCACATTAAGGTATTAGAATAAGCAGTTCACATCTATGCAATAGAAGGAAGTTTGAAATAAAACCCAACCCGCCTGATCTACGTAATTATATAAATTCCACCCCATTATGGAAGAGGTTCGAGCCCAGTAGTGGGATGTAGGGAGAGCTGATGATGATGATGATGAGTAAAACAGAATAAAAAATAAACGAACATCCTGACTTACTTGCCGGATGCTCTCAGTAACGGCCGAATTACAATCCGATAGTTACTGAATTAATTTAAAGTAAAATTTTGAACCGGGTTGAGAACCCTCAGCGCTCACCCATAGTCTGGGCTAAGCTGTCAAAAGCATCTGCAGCTAACTGCTATACACACAAAAAAAACTCAGCGTTCATGGTCACGGGCAGACTGTAGTCTAACCAGGAACGCCGAAAAGTGATCGAAATGTCGGGCAATCAAAAATCAAATACAAACGCGATAAAATCCGTAAAAATAGTTTCATTTATAATATGTAATACTCGATCAGAAATTATAATTTCCCCATAAGATTTATACACTAGTCACAAAAATTACGGGATATAAAAAAAACGAAATTTTTGGGTGATTTTCAACGAGCTGTAACTCCGAGGAAAATAATCTTACAGCAAAAAAAGTAAATTGTAGCCCCACGTGTCTAGTTTTCAGATACGACCATGAATTTTTTTTAAATGCTTGGCTTTGGAGAAGTCCCAAGGAAACTACCAGAAACAACCAAAAAAAAAATTCCAATATTTTTCTCGCCTTAAAAAAGGTCTACGCGCTTCAAAAATATTTTTTCATTGTTTCCTTCAGAAGCTATTTTAGAAAATGTAACGCCCTTTATTTTGACGTTAGGAACAAGCCTGTACGATGATTTGCCGCGGCATATTATTAGGCTTTCTCCAGAGCCAAGCGTGATAAAAAAATTTCATGGTCGTATCTGAAAACTAGACACTTGGGGCTACAATTTACTTTTTTTCTTGCTGTAGGTACGATCATTTTCCTCGGAGTTGTAACTCGTTGAAAATCACCCAAAAATTTCGATTATTTTTTAAATCCCTTAATTTTTGTGACTAGTTTATATAAATAACTAGCAACCCGCCCTCGCTTCGCTTCGCTTTTAGTGGTTTTACCCGCGTAATTCCCGTTCCCGTGAGAATATCGGGATAAAATATAGCCTAGTTTACTCCCTGATATTATAGCTTTCCATTAGTAAAAGAATTTTTGAAATTGGTCCAGCCATTTTGAAGATTACCCGGAACAAACAGACAGACAGACAAAAATTTTTTAATTGCTATTTTAGGCATTGGTATCGTGCAAATAACCCTGTGAGCATGAAAAAGCCTATTATTTTGACATTACAAACAGACAATCTAATTTTATTTATTGGTATAGATTGTTATTTTCCTCGCAAACGCAAACGCTACGTCCCGCAATTTTTAAATCTGTAATATCTTCGAAAATATTAATTTAAATCATATGCTGTAAAGGGCCATATAGATCTATATTAAATCAACAATGTATGTAAGTTATTTAATTGGATAAGGATTAATGCTGTATTGGTTAAAATCGCTTCGAAAATTAGCCATTATTTGTCGTAAAAAGTAAATAAAAAAATGTTATTGTGGGATATCCATAAGAGATAGACATATAGGTACCATTGTGGAGTTTTATGTAGACCTTTTCAATGTGTACAATACTTAGTACATTATTTTGATAAATCTCGTAGGGTTCAGCCTGCGTTTGCAATGTAAGCGAAAAAAATGTAATTATTTAAGACATCACATTAGAAACCTCAAAAATAACAGTATTTCTCCACTATTTAATGGATATTATTATACATATAAACCTTCCTCTTTAATCACTCTATCTATTAAAAAAAACCGCATCAAAATCCGCTGAGTAGTTTTAAAGATTTAAGCATTAATAGGGACATGGGGACAGAGAAAGCGACTTTGTTTTATAATATGTAGTGATATTGACTTTAATACTACTCATGAATATTTTTTTAAATCCTGTAATACATGGATTCTTATATAGTCTTTATTCAAAAAAAAACACGTGACCCCAAGTTGACCGCTAAACATACTATGTTCTGTTATTGAAGCAACAAACCATAAACAATACATCTTTCCTTTGCAAATTGTCTATTCTTTGATCGTGGCACAGATAACTGAAATATATTCATGTGTATTAAATTATACAAGTGAACGACCTGTACATTGTAGTCTTTTTGTATTTTAAAAGTCTAAAAGAACGCAGTAGGCTTATACAGAATGTTTGAAGTATCTGTCTTGAAACCTCTTCCAGAAAAAACGCTTAAAAAGCGCCTCATTATATCTACAAGCGCTTTCTTAAACAGGTGTCTATAAGTTTAAGGATGCTTTTAGTCTAACTTTAGGAAGACTGAATAAAACAGCGAATTAATTGGTTTTCTTATATTGAATTAAGATGAGAGCATGATATAGGGAAGAAGCGAATGTAATGAGTCTATATAAAATTATTCTTGTATATTGGCAATAAGCTACAATAATATGAGATACTGGTGCCAGTATTAATATTCTTCTTAAATCGTCTTTAGTCTCTTCATAATAGTCTTAGTCTTTACCATTAATTAGGTGCTGACAACCAAATCATAATTTCTCTGTGAATTTTGCTGAACATGAAATGCACTCAATTCACTATAAAATCCTATTCACTACACTCAAGATTTTTTTGTGTAAAATGCTAGCAAAATTATTCAATATAACACTGTTAAACACCAAAGTAATAAATGCAATTTAAAAGCACTACATGACACTTTGACATTCTTGACAAAATCTTTATATATGCGGCGTGTGCGCTGACCTTAGCCCACCCAAAAAAAAAAAAAAAATTAATAAAAAAAAAAATATATTATTATTATGTATCTCCCTGATTCACGGATATCTTCCAAGGGAAGATACCCGGTCCTTTGAAAGGCTTACATGGGGATATGGATCCAACACGCAGAGGCCTTTGGAGAAATTTAATGTAAAAATGGGATGGGACATCTACCGATGACACTCCACGTCTGCACATAACACTCGTGGACTGCCAACGGTAGGTGTAAAACTATTGTGTGATGATGGTATCTAATAACTGTTTATGGGGTTGGAGGTTTGATGGACTGGCTAAACTAAAAACTATTGATTGAAAAACTGTCGTCTGCCTTCAATACCTTTATCGTCTTGAACTTTGGCAGACGGTGACTCGCCAACTCACTGAATGGGCCCCCCCAAACGGTCGCCACAGGCACACAGGCCATACGGGCAACAGGAGGGCAACATTGGTGCAAGTGGCTTGGGGTGTCGAGCGGTGCGGCGCCGGTTTCACCATCGCAGTGGTTTCCCCGTAGTTATGCCCTTGAAAATGACACTTCCACCCCCGAGCATATAGCTCTGGCGACCCCTCTCTGATCAGCCGTTTAAGGCAAGCCAGAGTTGAGAATCCTGCGGGCACTCTTCGGTTTCCACTCCAGCCAGCCACTAAAGGCGAGCTGGATACGAGGCCCTGGCCGACTCTCTGGAGCACTCAGGACCGCAGTGTCGCCACTCACATTCAGCACGCCACAAGCTGCCCTGCGGTTATATTTATATTATTATTTTATTTTTATATTATTATTATTATTAATCGTTGTTGGTGTTACAAGTCATCAAGGCGTGCTGTTAATGCTGTTAGACTCTTTAAAAAGTAATAGACTATACACCTATTTCTGTGTGACGACGGAGTAAGAATACAATTCACCACTCTTCGTGGGTGTGAACTCTTGCTCGTCGGTGTCGTAAAAGACGACTAAGGGATATTACACGCATATAATATATATTCAAGAGAAAAAAAACAAAATATAACTATATGCTGACCCGTCTGACCAGCGTGGTATAGTAGGTCTGGGTAGTACCACTGGTCAGTCGTGTTGGCACAGGGTTTCGTTTCGAGTTTGCCTTCTCTTGCATAGATATTGTATGTATAGTATATCCCTAAGAAAGGGGGTGGTGAAATGTATTCTTACTCAGTCACCACAGGGATTGACGCGGATGCTAGCAATACTTGTCCAAAACAAAAATAAATTCACCCTGTAGTTTAAAAAAAAGCTATTCGGATCTCATGGCTAGAATGTATCTACTTTCTATCTGAAAATTCGGTTTCAGACAATAAACAAAGGCTCACAAATAAGACTTTGCAATCCGTATTATCAGTCAAAATTAATTAGGTACCTAGAGCCTTTTTCTCAGCTCATAGCATCTTGTTTGGCACAGCCTCCTTCGGCTTTCGTTTGTTACTTCGCACTGACTAGATATTGTATTTTATTTCGAGTTTTTCTTCTCTTGCATATTTAATCCCCAAGTAGATGACTTGGGGATTTACGACTCACAGGCATGAAAGGGATGAGTTAATTGTATTCTTACTCCGTCACCACCCGGAAAACGAATTGCTTAAAAATATTAAATTAAGAGAGAAATAAATTACACTCAGACTTAACTAAGTATTTTCACTGATTGTATCGCGTTTGTATTTGACTTTAACATTTTCAACGTTTCGAACATTTTTTGTCTATGATCACGGAAGGACTAATTGATTGTGAAACACCTTCGTGGTTTAACATTCAACAAATTTAGCAGCAAACTGTTAGTACTCAGACGTCGATTTTCTGTGAAAGTATAATTTACTATACCGGAAGAAGCGATTCATTAATGGCTGTAGACAGAAAACTATTAAATGTAGGGCCCTATCACCAAAATTATCATAAGGTGGGTGGACCATGGATGGCCACTCTAACGAATAAACAGTTTTTATTCATTCATTTACACAATAAATTAAACCAACAAATTATTAATTAACACTTTGTTTCATTGTGTAACATATAAATTACTTTTTTTTATTCTAGATGTAATTATTATACATTAAATTGACACTTTTAATAAGCTCTTCCAAACGGCCTTGCAAGGAACAGGGCTCCATACAAGGCCAATATTATAAATCAGTCGTTTAACTTAAAACTAGAGTTGTAATAATCAAAAAAAATTGCTTTTACTAAAACTATATAAAAAGCTCTTTAATTTAAACAAAACAATAAATGCTTAACATATAATAATCTTCTTTAAAAAAATCACCGAACATTGCATGAACAACATCGTATAACTAAGAATGTATTAATGGAAATTATTTAAAATTTATGGTAAGGAGTATTATATCGATGTTGGGTTGATTCTGAGTTATTAGAATAATTTAATATGAGAGTAATTTGCTTATGTCAAGCAAATTAAGCAGAGCTATATAAGGCACTGAACTCAAGGGATTGGTTCTGATAGCCTCCTCTTAGATAGTGTGAAATAATATTTAAAAGATAAGTTAAAAAATAAGTTGCCAATGCGCTTTAGAACTAAATTATAAAAAAAAAGAAATTACACATAATGGCCTTCTTAGGGGTCCGTTCTTTGTAAGGCCAAAATGTTCCTAAGAAGGCCAAACTGATAATTATATAATATTGTGACACACTTTTTTATATTTAATAAAATAATAGATATTAACTATTAACAACAAATTTCTCAAGTTATAATTATAACGCACTTATAATGACACTTGCCAGTCTTGTAGTCAGGAATATTTAAAATCAACCATTCCTACGATTATAATATGAAAAATATAAGAAAGTAATAACTTAAGTTTTGAAACAAACTTATAAACTAAAAAGAATAATAGTTTTGGTTATTTAATCACAATCTGAGCATAAGAATATGAGATATTTTAGTGAGATTAATACATTCCTCGTGATACCACTTTTGACCTTGGCTACATCTGCTTGCCTTAGTTGCCTCATGTCTTCGATTCCATACTCGCGACATGCGCCATTCCTTTTCTTGATCTTCTTCACTTTTCTTCGTCTCTATTTTCAATCTTTTGTTGGTTTGTTGTTCTATGTCCCCTAGCAAGGTCATCTGTTATGATTGATTGGCTTTTTTTATTGACCTTACAAGGAACCACCGGCTTTCATAGGTAAATCACCGATATTTTAACTCCAATCGAAGCAAAATTATTATTTTCTTCTTTAGGGTCATAACAAAGCCTTACATGACAATTTACAAAAATATGATAGTAATAGGATATTTACATAAAAATGACTTTTTACTGTGAGCGGAAATTACAATTTTAGCGTCGTTGACTGAAGTCTACAAAGAGAGGGACCCTACGAACAAAATAGCGACGCGCCTGTGTGATTGAGATTAATGGATCTTAATATGAGTGGAAGGAATTTTTCATCACATGACAGGAACTATGACTTTTTTACAGTTGGCCTTCAGGTAGCAGCCAGGTAGCATGGCCATCCATGGTCCACCCACTTTACTCAATTGATTTTTACGATAGTCACAGAAGGAGGAAACCATGAAATTCTTCCACTCACTGCACGAATAAGTCAGCCTTCTCTTAAATCAAATCAAATCATTTATTCTGCATAGGCCCCTTAAGGGCACTTACATATTGTCAAATTACACGTTTGAATACAATACAATAATCTACCACCGGATCGGAACGCGGCCACAAACTGAGAAGATCCGGCAAGAAACTCAGCGAGCAGTCATTTTTTTTCTTAATCTTGTAAATATACATAATATTATGCTTCGTACAACATATATGGTATTAGCTCCAGTGTGATGCCCATCGAAATTAAATATATGTATAAATTTTCAAGATTTAATGCAAGACAAAAAAAAAATTAAGCATAAAGAAAGGAAGAAAATATGGCTGGACCAGATCCCACAAGCAGCCCCCAATCACGAGTTAACTACTAGAGCAGCCATCACTCTCCTCAACCAAATTAGAGGGAAGGGAGCGACCCGCCCCACATAGCTACCGCAAGCAGAACCTTATTCAGTGAGCATGACCAAACCATAAATAAAAAAACAAAACAAACTACAACTACTACTATACCTACTATAAAAAAAACCACTAAGTACTATAAAATAAACTATGAACCATAGCAGGTATGCAAAAAGAGATCAAAACCAAAATTCGACAGGCAAAACACGCTACGCTGTACAATCACAAGAGTAAGAAAAGAAAAATTAAAATAAAAAACCTGTGAATTCATACAAGTTAAATTTAAGTTGTTAAGAAACTGCAATAAAATTCTATGCCAAAATGCTTAAAATTTGTACTAAAAATGCTAAAAAGTGTAGATGCTAGGCAACATACATGGATGATATATAGATACACACAAATGGATCATACAAATTGTATTAAAAAAAGAAATAATTTCAAGAATACATACCACTTTAAGACAAAAAGAAAATTGAGTAAAAAAAAGGTTAAATAAAAAACCGGCGTGCGTTAAGTAAAAAAAATGCGAGTAGGAGTCGCGCACGAAGGGTTCCGTAACATTATCTATAAAAAGGGCAAAAAAATCGCGGTTGTTGTATGGGAGCCCCCCTTAAATATTTATTTTATTTGTTATTATAGCGGCAATAGAAATACATCATCTGTGAAAATTTCAACTGTCTAGCTATCACCATCCTTGAGATACAGCCTGGTGATACACGGACGGACGGACAGACAGCGAAGTTTCAGTAATAGGGTCCCGTTTTTACCCTTTGGGTACGGAACCCTAAAAATGATCAATTTATTTATTTAATTCATCGTCATCATTTCCGCCTATCACCGTTCACTGTTGGACATAGGCCTTCCTCATGTTTCGCCACAGAGTGTGATCCTATGCCGCTTGCATCCAACGAGGCCCACCAACTTTCATCGTGTGATGTGACCTGCCCATTGCCACCTTAACGTGCTAATTCATCGTATTATGTCGGTTATTACACCCGTTCTTCTGCGGATTTCTGTATTTCGGATTCTATCTCGCAGAGAAATCCTGAGCATAGAGCGATCCATATCACGTCTTTAAGAGTAAAAACATGAAACTATTAAATAAAATATTAAAGATTTGTTTTGTTTTTTTTTTCATAGACAACACCCTGCACTAAGGAAATTAATCCTTGTATTGCGAGGTACTTTACAAACACATAACTAACAGACACAAATTACATCCAGACTCAGAACAACACACAACAAATCTCCCTCCTCACAACCCCGTGTAGGAAGCAACCACAGTGTTGTCTAGCATGGGATTGGAACCCACGACACTCGCACGGTAGGTCGGTATCTTAACCACTACAACATCTGTGCAGTTAAAGTTCACAGCTGTAATTAACCTCACATTTCCTATACCTATACCTCCCATTGTTTTTTCTCAAGTCAGAGAGTTTAACAAACTGCCCATAGATCAAAAGATAAACTAAACAAGGTGTATTACTCATGTATATAGCAAGATGATAAAAATTAACGAGCCGTAGCATAACTGTATATTATGTATTGATAGCCATTAATAAAAGGTCCGAATCCAACTCAACTGAGCAACGTTCGGACAACTTAGAGGCTCTTCTCGTCCAATATTCCAGTGTCTGAAAACATAGGTTTATAACCAGTGTGTGTTGTCAGCGATGACATACGGCACTGAAACGTGGTCTCTAAATGTTCGCCTCATAAAAAGGCTCAAAGTCGCTCAACGTGCTATGGAGAGGGCTATATTCGGTATTGCCCTACGTGATAAAATCCGGAATATAAAAATCCGTAGAAGAACGGGTGTAACCGATATAGTCCGCAGAATTAGCACGTTGAAATGGCAATGGGCCGGCCACATTGCTCGTTGAACCGACAACCGTTGGGGATGAAAGGTTCTTTAGTGGCGATCACGAATCGGACGGCGCAGCGTAGGACGACCCCTCACTAGGTGGACTGACGACATCTTAAAGGTCGCAGGGTACCATTGGATGCAAGTGGCGCAAGACCGTTCCGAGTGGCATTCTCGTGGGGAGGCCTATATCCAGCAGTGGACGTCTATAGGCTGATGGATGGAAAATGTTGCCATAATATTTTTAGCATGTAAAACCAGGTATTGGCAAAATACTGACCCTGCGACGGCGCTGTACTGGGAAGGGGACGTCGATGGGAGAGGGGAATTCCGTCGGGCCGACCACTAAAGTCAAGAAACTCTGCACCGGTGGTCGGCAACGACGAAGGCGACGTGCTATCGGGTGGGTGACGGGGCCGCGCGCCGGCCCTCTGTCGCCCCAGACTGAGCCGGGCGGCGGGTACGGTGACCGTAGCCCACCCCATAAAAAAAGGTATTGGCAAAATACCAGCGCTATTTCTTTAATGAGAAATAGCATGAACTGAGCCAGTAGCCTTGTTTATCCCTCCTTAAAACTAAATAATTTTATGTATGAAGTTCTTTCCTTTTCCTTGGTGCAGGACCGTTCGACCGACTTGTGGATTGCCTATGTCGAACAGTGGATGTCTATAGGCTGATGGATGGATGGAATAAAAGGAACCGTGAGGAATCAACTGAAAATATTACCAACACGACGTGGGTGTCGTAAACGACAACTAAATGCTTTAACATCATCATCATCACAGTTCATATACGCCCAACTGTTGGGTTCAAGCCTACTCCACAATGGGAAAGAAATTGACCTACTATACCAGGCTGGTCAGACGTGTTGGTATAGGGTTTTGCTTCAAGTTTTCCTTCTCTTGCATAGATATTATATGTATATTATATCCCTTGGTCGTTTTTTACGGCACCCACGGGAGAGAGGGGTGTGGTTCTTACTCCGTCACCGCACGGAAAATCATTATCATCATATGCTATTATCCCTATTAAGGCCCGGGTGGTGAATTGTACTCTTTCTCCGTCACTACACGGAATTTATTGCATACTAACAACCCGCCCTCGCTTCGCTTCGGTTTCAGTTGCCTTACCCGCGGGAATACCGAGATAAAATATAGCCTATGTTACTCCCTGATTTTATAACTTTGCTTTGGTGAAAGAATTTTTGAAATCAGTTTGATGGTTTAAGTGTGAAAGCGTAACAAACAAACAAACTTACTTTCGCATTTATAATATTAGTAAGGATCATCCCTCAGAATACAGAGATTACTTCATTGATGCAAGGATTTTATTTAAAAAAAAAAATTATTATTATAAAATATTTATTTCTTCACTTTCTTATTAGACTTCTCTCTCTTTCTCTTATTTAATGGATTCCTGGGGTCGTAGATATCAAACCAGTCATCTCCTTTACTACTCGCGTCCTTAGCTAATACAGCACCTTTATCTTCAAAGCAAAGCGTGTGACCCAACCTAAGAAAATAAATATTAATAACATTTCCACTGTTTCGTCTTTATCATCACAGCTCATATACGTCCCACTGCTGGGCTAAAGCCTCCTACACAATGGGACAGCAATTAACTTATTACACTACACAGTGTAGGACGCCTAACTAGGTGGACCGACGAAATGGAGAAAGTTGGGTGTCGTTGGATGCAGGCAGCACAGGACCGCACTTTGTGGCGTAACATGAGGGAGGCCTATATCTAGCAGTGGACGGCCATGGGCTGATATGATGATAACACTACGCTGGTCAGACGAATTGGCATAGGACTTTATTTCGTGTTGCCCTTCTCTTACTTCTATATTATATGCATATATATCCCTAACACCCGCCGCACATGTCCACACTCGCCCTGTGCGAGTGGCAGTATTTAAAACCTATGGCGCAGTACCAAACTCCGCTCCGGGTTGAGAGCCCTCAGCGCTCACCCATAGTCCGCGTCAAGCTGTCAAGGCCATCTGCGGCCAACAGCCGTACACACAAAAAAAAATAGCAAACTCCGCATTTGCTCTCACGTGTCGACGCAAGCACGTACATGAGCGTATACGCCATGGGTTTTAAATACTGCCACTCGCACACGGCGAATGGCGGCCAATGCGAGTGTGGGCAGGTGCGGCGGGCGTTAGTCATCTTTTATGACACTCACGGTTAATATAGGGTGGTTGATTGTATTCTTACTCCTTCACCACACAGAAGCTACTACTGCCTTCTTTTTTTTTATTGCAAACTGTGGCATACGAGCAAACAGTACACCTGATGGTAAGTGTTTCTGCCGCTCATGGAGCTTTACAAGGCCGCTGCCTACCGCAAAGAAAGTGAAGGGAGTGTGAATGCGTGCATTGAGGCTTGGTGATACCAAAGGTACCACCAAAACCCTTCACACGCAAACACCCTCAGAAAGTTGGGCTTCCGGCTCTCTCGCTCACCGAACGAAGCGCAGTAACAAATTGCTACTACTCAGACGTCGATTTTCTGCGAGAGTGTGGTACTACCCCGGACGGACCGACCCGCGGCTGTAGACCTAATTGTCGACAGTGTGGTCCTACCACTTCTACCATCATATATATTTTAAGCTGATCAAACAGTTTGGTATAGGATTTAATTTTCAGTTTTTTATTCTTTTGTTTAATAAATCTTCATCTTTTTCTTTGTGAGACGAAGAATAAAATCCGGCATTCCTTCTCTTGCATATGTTATTATATGCCTTAGTCGTCTTTTACGACACCCTTGGGCAATAGGGGACGGCAAAGGCGAATGGTATTCTTGCTCCGTCGACACACGGAACAACTTCATTTAAGTAAAACCTAAGCTAATATTAATAACACTTAAGATGTTTGAGGCATTTATTTTGACTTCATCATTTAGGTCTTCATCGTCCATAGCTGGACGTAGGCCTCGACATATCTGCTGCCCGCTCTCCTAGTGAGGCCCTTAGCTGATTTTTACCACTCCAGGGACTAGCGACACAATGGCGATAACTTTTTTTTTGTTTTTTAAAGACAACAGCCTGCACTAAGGAAATAATCTTTATGTTGTGAAGTACTTTATAAACTTATAATTAACGGACACAAATTAGATACAGACTCGGAACAACAATTTGTGGATCTCACAAAGTGTGTGTACTGCATGGGATTGGAACTCAATACACTGGAACAATAGGTCGGTACCTTAACCACTAAGCCATCTGTGCAGTCGATAATATTCTTATCCTACTATAGATACATACCAATCATCAGAATTCAAATTGTCATCGTTATCTTCCTCTTTCTTCTCCGTTGTACCTTCTGCTACAGTCTTCTCTTTTATAGCGTGAAGTTTGTTTTTGAACTTAGCTAGTAATTGTAGAGTGAAGTCTTCTCTGCGTATATAAAAAAATCACATTTTATAAAAGGTTAATAACCTATATTAAGGAAATAATCATTGTATACATCATCATTCATCTCAGCCCAGATAAGTCCCACTGTTGGGCTTGTTGCCTTGATCGCATTTTCACTCATATACGTCCCACTGCTGGGTTCAAGATTCCTCCACAATTTGAGGTAAATTTTTTGACCTACTATATGACGCCAAACGTGTTAGTATAGGGTTTATTTCAAGTATTCCTTCTCTTGCGTAGATATTATCATCATTCATCATTTCAGCTCATAAACATCCCACTGTTGAGCTCGAGCCTCTTCCACAATAGCAGGGAAATTAATCTTAATACATCACGCTGACGTGTGGTGACGGAGTAAGAGTACAATTCACCACTCCCTATCTTGCCCGTGGATGTCGTAAAAGACTACTAAGGGATATAATATGCACATAACATCTCTGCAAGAGAAGGAAAACTCGAAATGAAACCCTATACCAACATGTCTGACCAGCAGGTAGGTCAAATTCCCTCCCATTGTAAAGGAGGTCCGAGCCCAACAGTGGGACGTACGTGGGCTGTAATGATGATGACAGACAGGTTGGTATAGGGTTTTATTTCGAGCATTCCTTTTGCGTAGATGTTATATACGTATTATATCCCTTAGTCGTCTTTTACGACATCCATGGGCAAGATAGGGAGTGGTGAATTGTATTCTTATTCCGTCACCACACGGAAAAGTTGAAATATATATTACCAATTAACATACAAATGTTATATGTTATCTATTACTTAGGAGCTCCCTAAAATTTAAATTTCATTGATGAAAAGCGGGGTAATAAAACATCATGCCATTTGGACATGTAAATAACTAAAAATTATGAAATAATGAAAAAAATAACAAAAATTAAAAAACAGAATAATAATAACACCGAGATTCGATCTCACGCTGTTTGAATGCGACTGGACAACTTTCCCAACTGAGCTATTATCAGACTTGACGGCGACAGCAAAATTTACATTCCTATTGGCAATGGCATTTTATGTCATTGTATTGATTAGCTAAAAACACTGACCAAACAACATTTTCTATAAATATAATCTAGCTAGATAAATCTAGCTAGATTTTTGGCCCCGAAACCTCTAGTATGTCAAAGTTCATGAAAATCGTTGGAATCGTTGGAGCGGTTTCCGAGATTCAGATTATATATATACAAGAATTGCTCGGTTAAAGATATAACATTTAAATATTTATGTAATTACAAATTTAGCATTTAAATAACTATTATTTTAACGAGAGGTAGTTACTTATGTTAAAAAATTCTCTAACGGTTACATACTAATAAAATTGCAGTTATCCTAAGAAACAGCATTTTATTATATTTTTTTAAATAAAACTACTTTACGGACGCGTTTGTATTTGGTTTTTGATTACCCGACGTTTCGAACACTTTACAGTATTCATGGTCACTTAGCCCGTAAAGTAGTTTTATTTAAAACTAGCAACCCGCCCTCGCTTCGCTTCGGTTATAGGTTATAGTCGTTTTACCCGCGTAGTTCCCGTTCCCGTGGGAATACCGGGATAAAATATAGCCTAGTTTACGCCCTAATATTATAGCTTTCCATTGCTGAAAGAATTTTTGAAATCAGTCCAGGCGTTTTGAAGATTACCCGGAACAAACAGACAGACAGACAGACAAAAATTTTTTAATTGCTATTTTAGGCATAGGTGTCGTGCAAATAACCGTGTGAGCATGAAAAAAGCCTATTATTTTGACATTACAAACAGACACTCCAATTTTATTTATTGGTATAGATGTGTAATACTCGCGTAAAAATCAGAAATCATTATATTTTTTTTTTATTCAGCATACGATACAAAAATACAATTAATCACGATTATCATCATCATCTCAGCTCTCAATAGGGAGATGCTAGCCAGCGTCAGGAACTGGGACGCCGTCGCCGCCTTCTGCGAGGCTGTCACCTCGCGAAAGGAGGTGGCGGACCGTGTGTGGGATAAACGACTTCACGCGGACACGGTCCTCCGCCGGCGAATGGGGCAGCGCAATCCTGCGCCTGATGCCGCCCTAGCAGATTTATTCCGGCACCCGCGGAGAGGCTAGCCTCGCGACGGCGATCGGCGTCCCAGGAAGGGGATGTGAGAGAGAATTCTCTCGGGGTATTCCGTCGGGCCGACCACTGAAGTCAGGAATTCTGCACCGGTGGTCAGCCCAACGACGAAGGCGACGTGCTACATGGGTGGGTTACGGGGCCACGCGCCGCCCCTCTGTTGCCCCGGACGGAGCCGGGCGGCGGGCGCGTTGACCGTATAAACCCACCCATAAAAAAAAAAACTCAGCTCATTGAAATCCTATTGCTGAGTTCGAGTTTCCTTCACAATAGGAGGGCAAGTGACCTACTGTTTTCTGACTGAGTTTTCTTTGTCTTGCCTCAATAGTCTGAATTTATCACTTACTCGTGTTTTACCACACCGAGCAAGAAAGAGAGTGAATTGTAATTGCGTGTACAGATCGCGTTGATGGTTGCATGTTCAGATCACGTGGATGGTTGCATGTTCAGACGTCGGGGTCACCAAATGTAGAATGGTTGCATGTTCAGACGTCGGGGTCACCAGATGTAGAATGGTTGCGGTCCAAGTGATCTTAGTGGCGGATAGTCGCCACATCCTCACTCCGTCACCACGCGGATGAAAAGAGAACTACATTCCATCTTCATCATTCAGCCTATCCACTGCTGGGCGTGGGCTTCCCTCAACTTTCACCACACCACCAAGTGTGGTCATACGACGCCCAGCAACTTTCATCAGGTCGTCAGTACAACTAATGCGTTTTAATAGTTAAAATAGTTATTTTTACAATGTGTAATACAGTAATATCCCGGACTAACGCGATAAGCGCGTAAGTCGAATTCGCGTTAGACCGGGTTTAATTTTACTTAAATATGTACAAAAAAAATGTTTCTTTGGAACTTGTTCAAAGAAGTTTTAAATAATGTTATTAATCCATACTAATATTATAAATGCGAAAGTAAGGATGTATGTTTGTTTGTTTGTTTGTAACGCTTTCACGATTAAACCACCGAAGCGATTTCAAAAATTCTTTCACCAATGGAAAGCTATAATATCAGGGAGTAACATTAGGTAGTAACATAGGCTACATTTTATCCCGGTATTCCCACGGGAACAGGAACTACGCGGGTTTAAGTGACTGAAACCGAAGCGAAGCGAGGGCGGGTTGCTAGTTAAATAATAAATGAAAATTGACATTTTTTGAATAGAAAAAGTAAATCCAAGGTCGGAGCGCTTAAATAAAAAACCGCGTATCTCCGAATTCGCGTAAAACGGGGTAGCGTAAGTCGGGATATTACTGTACTCGTGTAAATGGAATTATAAAAAAGAAATATTCCCTTATTAGAAAAATTCACCTTTATACTGTTTTTTTACTGTTCGGTCGGTTGATAGAAAGCCGTGTTTTACAGATCCAGACTATACGAAATTATTCGAAATTTTCATATCATATTCGGTTACGATTTCGGCAAGATTTCCATTTCGGATATTCGATAATTAGGGTTGAAGAGCTTTATAACATATCAACTAGCAGCGCCCTGCGCTTTTACCTGCATAGTTTCCCTTCCCGTGGGAATATTGGTGTAAATTATAGCCTATGCGTTATTCTGATATGTAAACTATATTATTGTGAAGTTTCATCAAAATCCATTCAGTAGTTTTTACGTGAAAGAGCAAAAAAACATATTCACATACAATATTCTTAAATACGAGGATATAAAAATTGAAACGCAATAAAATCTTTCGAAATAGTTTTTATTTCATTTGTTCTCATAAATATCATACAATAACATTTTTATTATTTAAAAATAAATTGTCTTTGGTACACTTCCATCCATCTATCAAACCATACACGTTCACAGCTAGACAAAGGTCATAAGAAGGATACTCAGACCGATCCTGTGATCAGACATAAATCCCCAGTATTTTGACAGGTTTAATCACACAATGTGGACCTTATTTACAAGTGGGAGCCGTAAAAACCACTTGAATAAACAGCACTATCTTGCCGTGGATGTCGTAAAAGACGACCAAGGGAAATAATATGTATATGTCACGGTAAAATTGTACGAACCGTTAGTTTGTAAACTATCTAGTGAGATTATAAACTATCGATAGATTGTGAACGGACACAAAAATGTACAATCTAACGGTTTTATTTTCGTAAGATTATAAACTGACTATGTTCAACCGTCAAATTGTGATATTAATACTTTTAACCATCAGTTCAAAAAGAAATGACCCAATCACAGCACTGGCTTACAATTTCTCGCCTGCGAATTTGTGAACCGTCCTCTGATTGGTTGGCGTTATAGATAGCATGTGTTCGTGTGCATAGAGTTACAAACATAATTATCAGCAATTAAAAAGCTCATTGTCAGCAAATATTAACGTACATTATTAAATCATCATCATCTTGCTCATATCCCAATTACTTGGGGTCGACGCAATATGTCATCTGTTTTGACATATTGCAAAAAGTTTCGGCAATGACTTTTATGACCGGCCGCCTGCCTGACATCAACCCTCCTTGGGAATGTAATCGTTGACCCAGATGGTACCAGATGGAGTTGGTCCGGGTCAATCTAGGGCTCTTAGTCGTCTTTTACGACACCCACGAGCAAAGCAAGGGTTGGTAGTATTCGAAGCTGTGTGGTAGCAACGTACGTTATTAAATACCACCAAAAAACTATTTTTAATATCTTTAAATTGATGGAATGTAGTATTATCGCTAAAATAATAATGGCGGCGGGACAGCGTGTGAAACAATGATTCGTTGAACCAATCAGCGTCCACCTTACGTTTTGTTCACAATTTGACGGTTGAACATAGTCAGTTCAAACTTACGAAAATATAAGCGTTAGATTGTAAATTTTGGGTGTCCGTTCACAATCTGTCGATAGTTTATAATCTCATTAGATAGTTTATAAACTAACGGTTCGTACAATTTTACGGTGACATATATAACATATATGCAAGAAAAGGAAAACTCGAAACAAACCCCTATACCAACTTGTCTGATCAGCATGGATATTGTGGAGGAGCCTCGAGCCCAACAGTGGGACGTATATGAGCTGTAATGATGATGATGACTATACCACGCTGGTCAGATGTGTTTTTTTTTTTTTTTGGGTGGCCTATGGTAAGCGCACGCGCGGTCCTGTGCGTCCGGGGCGATGAAAGGACGGCGCGCGGGCCTATAACCCACCCGTACCCACGTCACCTCGTTGTTTGTTGGGCCGACCACCGGAGCAGATGTGACTTGTCATCAGTGGTCGGCCCGACGGAATACCCTTTCGGGTAACCTCACGAGACGTGTTAGTATAGGGTTTGATTTTCAGTTTTCCATTTTTCATATAGATGTTATATGCATACCCTATCCCTTAGTCGTCATATACAACATCCACGGGCAAGACAGAATGGTGAATTGTATTCTTACTCCATCACCACACGGAAAGAAGGCTTTTCCTTCTTAAGAAGGCTTATATAACATTAGAGGTAGAGTTTAAAAAATCAATACATTTTTCTATTATTTACTTAACATCATAAATAATTCTCATCAAAATCATCCGAATCGTTTATCACAGCTTCATCCCAAGGACCATATTTATTATCCTTATACTTTTGCCAACTAACAAACAAATACGGACAATACAAACTTAAAATCAGTATTACCAACACAAAAGTTATCAACAGTATAATCGAAACGGAATACAATCCTATTACAGTGATAAACAAAATAATAAAATATAAAATATTAAACAATTTCGTGTGCAAACACGATTTGAATAATTGTGGGCTTAAAACAAACAATAATACAGAAATAGTTAATAATATAAAAGCATTGAATGGAGTCGATAATCTCGAAACTAGACATACAGAAGCAAATATGGCGGCGTTAATCGATAATGAGTTGGATACTATGGCAGCTGGGACGTCATAATCAAAAAAAATTAAATGCACAGACATCATAATGACAGCCCAGGCGTATATTGTATCTGTGCTGACAGTATCAGTCAAAGTATGTAATACTGGTGACAATAAATAACCAAAAGTAAGGTAGACTAAAACAGTTTTAAAATGTTTTAATATCGATCTACCCTCAAATATTATATAAAGTATATAACCAATAAAACTAAATATAACACAGATATATATAACTATGTGTGTGTGCATCCAATCGTTGTACATATATACATATATTAAAGCATATAGCACACATATGCAGAGTCTGAGAGCAACACGAAATGAGCCTTGTATCGCTTGTGATAAGGTAACTTTTTCAATGTTGATGTTTTTTCTCAACTCTTGCAAGAATTTCACGTCGGTATAATTGTCCGGGTATTCCCTGTTCTCGTATAGATTCTTCACCCAAGGTTTTCTACGTGGTACTTTGCGATGTTTTGAACGGCAGCTTCTGAAAGTCGATCTTGAATTACTCTTGGCTCTTGTAATTTCGATGACGGTTTTCATGTGCAGTTATTGAATTGAAAACTTTTTGTATTGTTGTGATTTAAAATTTGATGAAACGAAAAAGCGACAGTAAAAAGAGACAGACACGTAAATTCATAAGATTTAACGTGGAAGAAAATGAGATAGAAGGCTTTATACGTTGTTTCTTATATTCGTGGTTCTCTTTGTGGTCTGCTTCGTACCCCACTCGTATTTATCAAGAAATAGTGGGAGTTTCCTTGGTCCTCTGCGTTGTACGTGTATTAATACGTTTTTGTCCGTGCATACATAAATTAAATATATATTGCCCAGTCATTCGTTGCGTTCGGGCTCCCTTCTTCTCAACTGACCGGGCTGCCACGAATTATCGCCAAAACAGTTTTCTGTATTGTTCTTGTCAAAGTTTTAACCAAATAAGGCGTAGTAACGACATAGATATTTTTAACACAAGTATACCTTCACTGAGGAACAGACTTATTACAATATATCTCTGATTTTTTGAAGTTATACTTCTTTAGGCGCGTTATGAAAAAATGATGAGAGTGAAATTTTAATTATGTGACACAAAATTAACAGTATGAAGTTGTCTGCTTAACCGCTCATTAAGTCTCGAAAAAAAAGCTACCAACAAAATAGAACCTCGATATTAGTCGCGCATGTTGGTACGCTCGTCACCTCTGATCACTGTTTTTTTTTTCTTTTTTTTTAGTACCGTCAACTGCCCTGACTTTGCATGAATTTTACATATTTTTCGCTTTAACGTAAAATAAAATAAAAAGTATGTTCGATTTCCATGTTATGGATACATTTTATAGTAGAAAAAGTTCGAAACTTCTGTATTTTTATTTATTTTACTTGATTTTAATATGTAAATAAAGTTTTTGAGATATTTTACAAATTAGGCAAAGTCATAGCACAAGTCTCTGACTTTGCCTAGTACGTTTACTCCTAAATATACAATTACATTTTTATTCTGGCACAATCAAAATAGTAGTTTAAAATAAAGACAATACGATCCAATTTCAATAATACATTTTAGGAGGTATTTTGATAGGTAAAAGTACCTAGGCAATGTCTGGACATAATTTTATGCTATCGCCATACATTGGTAAAGAATCTGTAGGGTTGTGTCCTTAGTAACATAAAAAAATTAAACAATAGTGAATATTCTTTTTATAAAAAAAAGTGTTAAGAGTGCCTAAAATTATTATTAGAAATCAGCGTCTCACGAAAAAAATATATTTGTTCGGTAGGTAATAATAATCTTTAAATTAACATTATAATATAAGATAATTAAATAAATAATTTTCATCAATATTATATATCTAACTTACCAGATCAACATTACAACTTTATTATAAATGATCAAAATAAAACGTGCAGAAACTAATTATTTCGCTTATCGTACATTAAATATGTATGTATGTATGTGTATATATATATATATATATATATATATATATATATATATATATATATATATATATATATATATATATATATATACGCTCCAAACTATTGGACTTGGTCACTAAACCAATATAAAATTTAATCAACTTTGGTATAACAAATTTAACGAGAACATATCTGTCAATACTAATTTCATAATTATTATTCTGTTTTCGGGATCATATTCCGTTACCTACTTCATGAATTTCTTCTACGTAAGTTTCTGTCTCACTATTAGATGGAAGAAAATGCCCATCACAAGACGAATCATGGGTAGTATACATTCCAGAGCTTTCGGAACTAGACCTTCTATTGCGCCTTGATTTTTTCAAATCATTCCTGTATATATATCTTACTAGCAACCCGCCCTCGCTTTGCCTTGGTTTCATTTGCTTTACCCACATAGTTCCCGTTCCCGTAGGAATACCTGGATAAAATATAGCTTATGTTACTCCCTGATATTATAGCTTTCCATTGGTCAAAGAATTTTTGAAATCGGTTCAGTGGTTTAAGCGTGAAAGCGTAACAAACAAACAAATGAACAAACAAACTTACTTTCGCATTTATAATATTAGTAAGGATATTAGTGTAAGGAGAACCTTCAAAAGTCTATCTTAAAACTGTTTAGAGTTATCGCGTTACATATACACAAAAGACATATTCATCTCCTGATGTCGGTAAATGAAACAGGTGTCAGCCCTAGCCTAGGCAAAGTCACAATAATTTATTCAAAAAAGTTGCCTGACATTACCTATTTTAATATTTCTCGCTAAATACAGTGTTTTTTCCATCAATAACAATGACACACCATCAAGTTATTAACGCTTTATGGAATAACTTCAACACAAGTTAGAAATATAATTATTCGTACGAGTTATCTGAAAAGTTTTTCCGAAACCAATATTCACCAACTTAACGCACTTTAGTTTGAAGCATAACTGTCGAAAATTATGAATAATACCAATATAATGTTACCAAATTAGTGTTGCCAGATAATAATTCTAAAAGCTGACAAATGTCACAATTTCCAAACAAATAAATTAAATAAGATATTACCATTTCTTCAATTTAGGCAAACACAGGACGTGAGGCAAAATCAGGGCAGTTGACGGTACCTATTTTTTTTTTATATTTTTTTCTTTTTTTTTTTTTTTTATTTCCTTTTTCTTTTTTTTTCTTTTTTTTTATTATTATTTTTTTTTTTTTTTTTTTTTTTTATTATTTTTTTTTTTTATTTAGATTATTCTCTAAATTTGGTTTTTAATAATTATATATATATATATATATATATTTTAATGATGCCAAAGAAGTATAACTTCTCACGCGCGTACATAAGTACACGCACCCATTTTTTTCTTTTTTTTATTAATTTGGTACATTTATCATTATTAGTACATTTTTTTCGCTTTATTTTGTTTTTAGAATTACCATTTTGCAGTACAATATTCAGTTTTTGTATCATAGTGTGTTTACAAGACAAGGAATTACTTTGTTGTATGGAGTTAGCTTTAAGTAATTGTTATCTTACTCAAATATTTTTATTTTTAAGTATTGAAAGTCTTGTTCTTAAAAAAAAAACTAACAAATTGTTATATGTATGTGGAGACTCATAAATGGCTCTATGTTGCTATTTAAGTACCGCATTAAGTATTTAAGTACCGCCGAATAAATGCATTTCCTTTCTTTCTTTCTAAGTAATCAATGTAATTCTTTTAGCTGTCAGTTTCCTTTAAAATAAATAAATAAAATACGTAGTACAAAGCTTGTACAAAATTTTTTAAGGTTTCACTTCTACGCGTAAATTGCACACATGGTTTTAAGTATTCACTTCTGTCGGCGAGTGTTGTGTGTTTTTTTATACTATATTATTTTCATTAGCATTAACACCAACGAAAGAACGTTTCATAACACTACAAATAATTATATATATTACGAGTTTTAACGTGTAAAAAAATCACAAAGCAGTCATGAGGACTGCCGACAGAAGTGAAAACTTAAAACAGCAACAGTTGTCATTTTTGGATATTCAAATTAATTGTTTGATCATAAATTAAAACTTTACATTTATCTGGTTTTGACCACCTATCGGCACAGATATACTGTTAACGTCAACACTTTTCGTGACCATGTCGATAAAGACTTACGTGAATTTACTGCCTATCCAAACCTGCCCTGCTGGCTCTGTTTTCATTTCAAAACAAAATATCCTAAGGCTTGTGATCCTCAATTCGCTTCAGACGATTAGATCTCGAAATCGAGTAAAAATTCGAATTTATATTTTTCAGAAGCGGCATTCTGACTCATCCAGAACGGGCCGATCCTGCTTGTGAAGTTTTAATTACGAAAGCCTGATAAAATTTGAATGACGAAAAATAAAGTTGATTTTTCGACCGACCGATAACTATTAGGTAAGAAAATATCCCGTTCGGCGTTGACGAATTGGACGAAGCAGTGTGAGACATGTCCCCAGAGATTAAATGTTTATTTTGTGGAGTGTTAGCCACAAATGGCTTTGACAGCTTGACGCGGACTATGAGCGAACACTGGGTAGGAACACGAAGAAAATATCGATACTTTTAGGTATCGAGTACTTGTCTTTCGATACCGATGCTTTTGTACTAGATACTTTCTATTCGATACTTTTACTCAATGAGTACTTTTAGGCAGGTATCGAATCGAACAAATTTACAGTCTCCATGTTAAACTTGACCTTACGGCTCATGCTTATGGTAACGCCACCTAGGTAAAGCGTAACGAACCTTCTAAAAAATGGCTCGACATGTTTTAATCCGAACACAGATGGGCAAATTCCTAACAAAAAAAAGGTCATCACGACCTGTAGGCCTACTCTTGAAATCAATTCTAATTTCGAATCCGATTCGATTCCAATCTCACCAAACTTATATTTGGTACTCTTGAACAAAATCGAGAATGAATTTTACGTGTTCGTCGTTGTTATTTTCACCAAATGTGCCATGTTTTCTTACTTTAAATTAATAACGTTATCGAACTCGATCACTACAAAGACGCTTTCTTGAAATTGTGTAACATTAACGATTTTTAACTGCGTCAAAATCCCGTCGGGAGTAGCAAATATTTGACTTAATCGACGAGAGTCGAATTCATTTAGTTTAGAAACGTTCCACCTAATTTGATTCCAATAAGGCGCTAATGTCGCTTTCAAGATTACCAAATTTGCTCAAATTCGAGCTGCGATTGGATTTAGGATTGGAATCGAAATTCAAGAGTAGGCACACTGGATTATAGGAAAAGTACTCAGTACTCGATACTTTGGAGTATCGATCCTTCGTTTCGATACTTTATTGAGTACGATACATTTTCTTCGACACTACTCATGAGTACAGTATCGATACTTTCGTTTCGATATCGTGTCCCTAACACTGGGGGCGCCCAACCCGGTCATTTACGACATGATGAAATTTGTTGGTTTATATTTTATAATAGCTTTATTACGCCATCTAGTAGGCTCTTAAGGTACTAAATACTACGCTTACATGCAAAAGTAGCAACGCCAGTGCTTTAAAGATCTAGTACGAGATGGCGATTTACAATAACTCTAGAGCGGAATCGCGTTTTTTGGGAAATGCTATATTAATATATTACTTATTTACAAAAAAGTTACAAAAGTAGCATCTTTGACTGAATACAAATTTAGTAGCAAGTCAGTAAAGCCGTTTCGGAGACACGTCAGTAATTTTATTTATTTAAATTGCTGAGATTTGTTATTGTTCGTATTGTGACGGAGTCAGCTAGGGATGTGACTTGGAGTGAAAATAATTGATTAATTAAATAATTGTTCTTAAAAAAAAAGATTATAAAATAATCGATTAATTACAATTAAATAATCGATTATAAAATAATCGATTTTCCGCCCAAAAGGATTATGATGACCTTTTTTTTTTGGGAAATGTGAGCTTTATTTTCTAATATAGTATGAAACATTGCACGCAGTATCGTGATGACCTTTTTTTTAGAAAATCTGGCAGTGAAATAATCGATTTTTTACTATTTGGATAATCGAATATAAAAATCGATTATTACAAAAAAATAATCGATTAATAATCGATTATTTTTTCACATCCCTAGAATCAGCATACAAATTCACCACCCCTTATCTAAGCACATGTGTGTCGTAAAAGACTATAACAAAAAATAATCGATTATTTTTTCACATCCCTAGAATCAGCATACAAATTCACCACCCCTTATCTAAGCACATGTGTGTCGTAAAAGACTATAAATTAATTATATGGAAGAGATAGAATGTTATCCATGTGGTGACGGAGTAAGAATATAATTCACCACTCCCTATATTGCTAATAGATGTCGTGAAAGACGACTTAAGGGATATAATATGCACATAACATCTATGCAAGAGAAGGGAAACTTGAAATGAAACCCTATACCAACATGTCTGACCAGTATGGTATAGTCGGTCAATTTCCCAGCCATTATGGAGGAGGCCTGAGCCCAACAGTTGGACGTACAGGAGCTGTGATGATGACGATTATGATTATTTAAAATGCTAGGTGAATCAATTCTCGTAAAATCGGGACAATACTGGTGCAAATTTGATGGTTATACGTAAGCCCACGCTAGTCTACTTGATAGGACGATTGACACGGCTTTTCATTAGGTGTGAGTTCGAGTTCCACATGTAGTGTTCATTTTTCATTAGTTAATATTTTTTTTAATTACCGGATGGTGACAGAGTAAGAATACAATTCAGCACCCCTCTCTTGCCCTTGGGTGTCGTAAAAGACGACCAAGTGATATAATATGCATGTAACATCTGTGCAAGAGAAGGCACACTCGAAAAAAAACCCTATACCAATCTGTTTGACCAGCATCGTATAGTAAGGTTAATTTCCCTCCTATTGTGGAGGAGGCTCGGAGCTCAGCAGTGGAATGTGTATGGGCCAACATGACGATAAAATTAAAAAATTATATATATTATCATTTAAAAAGATATATAAATACCTGGCCGCTCCCTTTTTGGGTATCTTCTCTTTCATCTTTTTATATTTCTCTTGTTCTTCAACGTACTGTTTATACATTTCATTATCAACTTCTTTTTTGTCATCTTGAGCTGGTTCCTGTTCCACCTGTTCTTTGACTTTCTCGTCTTTAGAACTTTTCATTTCTCTGCGGAGCTGTTTTATTTCATTTTGTATTCTTTCCCTGAAAAGAAAAAAAGCTAAAATGTACAAATGGCGTAGTGGTTAAGATACCGACCCACAGCACCAGTGTCATGGGTTCGAATCCCACGCAGGACAATAGTTTGTGTGATCCACAAATTGTTGTTCTGAATCTAGATGTAATTTGTGTCCGTTAATTATATGTTTGTAAAGTCCCCCGCAACAAGGATTATTCTTTAGATGTCGCTAAAAAAAAATTAACTCAATTACTTGTGATTCGATCACTCACTCACTCACTCACTCCTTCTATATCACATTTTGTCAAAGTTTTACGACCGATCACCTTCTTGGGAATGTAATTACCGTCCAAACAGAATCAGTTGCAGTTGGCCCAAGTCGTTGTAAAAATCATAATCCTCTTTCACGACACCCGAGAGCAAGTTGGTAGTATTCGTAGCCACCACCAAACAGCAAATAGAATCACGAGCAATAAAAACAAAGAATCGCTATCTCTTTTTTCTTTTGAAGTCTTAAAAACGGATTGAATAATCAAATGGGTATCATAAGGGCTAAAGGAGCACCGTAGGAGTGAGTGACACAAGCTACAATCGTCAACCCCCAAACGTGGCGATTAAGCCGTTAAGCATAATCAAACTCTTCAGTTTGGTGTTGGAGTAAGAATACAATTCACCACTGCCTTTCTTCATATTCGAAGCTGTTGTAGAAAAAGACGAAGTTGAATATAGACTCCGTTGAGGGCTTCTTAAGAAGGCAAGAACTTCTTTCCATATGGTGACAGAGTAAGAATACATTCATCACTCTTTATCTCGCTCGTGGGTGTCGAAAAGGCCGACTAAGAGACATGATCTGCGTTTTAAATTTATGCGAGAGAAGGCAATCTTAAAGAACGCCCTATAGCAACGCGTCTGACCAGCACATTATGGAAGGATAATGTATGTATATGAATTGAGTTGATGATAATCAAAAGCACTCACTTCTCTTTCTTCCTCGCATCATCTCTATCCTTGCCGATGTAATATTCTTCTTCTTCCGCACTCTCATCTTTGTCTTCCGTCTTCATCTTCTTACTATCTCCGTCGGGACTCTTCGTGCGCTTGGAACTTAATTTATCTCTAATATTACTCACAGCTTCGGCAGTTTGTTTACTTCTCTCGTCAATTTCTGCTGCAGATTTTTCACTTTTCTCCAGTTTTTCTTCTTCTGCAAGTTCTAGAAGTATAAAGAAGTTAAAAAACAGCACGAATATGACATAAACGTGAGGGTTCAATATTTTTGCAATGACTTGGGTCTGATTGATGACTGAAACTTGGTCTCTAAATTTCTGCCTCAAAAAGGCTCAAAGTTGATACATGATAAAATTCAGTAAACGGAAATCCGTATAAGAACGGGTGTAACTGACAGAATCCGAAGATCGGCCTGATCTTGCATCAGACTGACAACCGTTGGCAAAAAGTCACTAGTGTCGACCAAGAATTGGACGACAGCAGCGTAGAAGTACCCTAGGTCGATTGCAGACGTATTTAAAGTCGCAAGGAGCCATTGGATGCAAGGGGTACAGGACCACTTCGAGAGGCATTTTTAGGGCGAGGCCCGTGTCCAACAGTTGATCGCTACGTATTTATTGATGAAAATACATACATACATACATACTAGGGAGTTTAAAAAAAAAATTTTTTTTTCACTCGGAACCAGGCTCAAAAGTTTCGTTTAGATGCCAAAGCAAGCCTCTGAAAATATGAGCTCTTAATATTAATGTTAAGTATGTCCGCGTCGCACTTTTCGATTTTCCATAAGAATTACATAGGATTTTTTTTATTTTTTATTCTGATTTTTGTAACTAATGAACCATACATCGCTTTGCAATTCCCATTACATATAATTAGCACATACAAATGTTTTAGTCTGTAATGTTAAAGGCAATAACTTTCTAAATGAAGGAAAGCTTAATCAATTATATCATTATATATGTTCTCAGTTCACTCATAGCACACATGTTTGGTTGGATTATATAGTTTTTTTTAAGTCCTATAACTATGTGATTTCTAAATATATATTAAGAAATATTCTCCACCTCCATTATAGATATCAGTACCAACAATATGCAATAGGCATGAGACAGCATTGTGAAATTAAACAAATTAAATTAATGGACATTAGTACACAGACCGAGGATCTTGCACTATCAAAAATGTTAACTATTGCTACTCAAACAGAAAACAGTTTTTTTCGATAATAATGATAAAGTCTTCACAATATTCCATCAAAATGTTCAAGGCATGAGATCTAAAACACACGAACTTGAAATGCTGTTTCATACTATGAATATTGACGTTTTTTGTGCAACAGAAACTTTTTTTAAAAATAATCAGGCGGAAATTTTACAATTGTCTGGCTACAAGATCGCAAATTACTACTCAAGGAAAAATAAACGTAGAGGGGGGTGTATGCATATATATAAAAAATTCTATTTGCTTCAATAAATTGGACTGGATAAATGAGCTATCAACAGAATTACATTTTGAATGTTGCGGTATTTTTATTCCGTACACAAACTGGTATATTTTATGTATTTATAGAACTCCTAATAGTAATTATGAATTATTTCTTGATAATCTTGATATATTACTGTTCAAATTAACAATTCGTTCGAAAAATATGGGTAGAAAAATATTTATCCTAGGTGATTTTAACATAGATACTATTTCAGAAACAACAAAAAGTAAAAGGTTTATTAACACTTTAAAAAAATTTTACTTAAGACTAACACTTATGGAACCAACAAGAATTACCTCTCATGCACGTACCTGTTTAGACAATATTATCACAAACCAAATAGATTGCAAATCGGAGGTTCTAGATTTAGGAATATCCGACCACACCGGGCAAGTGATCAAAATTCCATGTACTTTAAGCTACAAAGAAAATTTTTGGTATGTAAATAAAAGAGACATAAAAAACCATAGAGAAATATTTATAAAGTATATATCACAAATTAAATTTAACGAGGTTTTTCAGCAAACAAATGTGAACAGAGCTTATAATATATTCCTAGAAGTTTTTACATTAATATTTAATTTATGTTTTCCTGTACGCAAAATCAAAATAAGCCATATAAAAAGAAAAATGTGTAAAACTAAAGGAATTATTATATCTCGTAAACATAAACGGCTTTTATACTTACAAATAAAAAAGAAACATGATCAGGCCAAAACTAGTAATTATAATAAATATTGTAATATTTTCAAACGTGTTATAAAAGAGTCTAAAAAAATCGCTAATATAAACTACATACGCAATAGCAATAATACTATATAAGCTTCATGGTCACTAATAAAACAACAAACTCAACCTACAAATACACTAAAACCTACTGTTGAGTGTATCATCGAAGATAACGTCGAGATAAAATCTCCCCTAGACATAGTCAATACCTTCAACAAATTTTATATTAATCAAAATTACAATCCGCCTTCTAAGAAAACACTTAGAATAACTACTATAGCAAATGCAAATTCAATTTTCTTTTCTCCTGTAGATAGATACGAAATAATCAGTATAGTAAAAAAACTAAAAAATAAAGTTAGCCGTAGAATAGATTATATACCGTTAAATGTCGTAAAAGATAGTATAATATATACAGCAGATGCATTAGTTTATATCGTAAATCTTATGCTTGAAACAGGCTTATTTCCAGACAATTTAAAAACAGCTATTATAAAACCACTATACAAAAAAGGAAGTAAACATGATTTAAATAATTATAGACCTATAGCTCTATTACCAAGTTTCTCTAAAATATTTGAAAAGGTTATATATAATAGAATTATAAATTTTCTAGATAAGTACAATATTTTAAATGATAACCAATTTGGCTTTCGGAAAAATAGAACCACATCACTAGCTATTTTTAAACTTTTTAAGGAAATATGGGATGGTATAAATACTAAGAAAAGATGTACTGCTCTATTCATCGACATGTCAAAAGCTTTTGACTGTGTTAAACATGACATACTTTTAAAACAAATGGATCACATTGGTATCAGGGGTTTACCTTTAAAATTATTGGAATCCTATCTTGAGAATAGGAAACAAGCCACAATTATTGAAATGTTTGATAAGAACACCAAAACAATAGTGACTGCTCGATCTAGCTTCGAAAAAGTTCTTTTAGGCGTGCCTCAACGCAGTATTTTGGGTCCATTATTATTTTTAATTTATGTGAATGATCTGCCTACTGTTATTAGACATCCAGTTGTAATGTATGCCGATGATGCTACAATTTTCATAATAAATAAGTATCTTAAAGACAATGATTATGAATCTGAAATAAATAGAAGTTTAAATATTGTAATAAACTGGCTTCATTCTATAAATTTAAGGGTTAATGTTTCAAAAACAAAATTAATGCAATTTAGAAATTATAGATCAAGAATACCGTCAATGAAAATAACTTCATTAAACAATCAAATTCAAGAAGTAGAACAGATCAATTTTTTGGGTGTAACAATAGACGAACACCTAAATTGGAAATGCCATATAGAAAAAATTAATAAAAAAATATCAAGTTGCTGTTATGTTTTATCAATTCTTGTTGAATCAACATCTACAAACACCGCAAAATTGGCCTACTTCAGTTCTCAGTATCCTCTATTAACCTACGGCATTATATACTGGGGAAATTCCTGTCAAGTAAAATCTACTTTTATTTTACAAAAGAAATGCTTACGTACCATCTACAATATGTTCAGTATTGAATCACTTAGGCCCCTATTCAGAGAAAAAGGATTCCTCACACTTTCAGACATATATATATACTAGAGTTAGGCCTATTTGTCAGAAAAAATCATCAATTTTTTAATTTCAAGATTGATTCTAAACTAAATGTACGTAGTCAATATAGGTATAATTTAAATGTTCCAAGAATAAAAAATACAATTTTTTATAAAAGTGCATATATTTCTGCTATAACGGTCTACAACCATTTGCCTAGTCATGTAAAAAAACTTGAAGATAAATTTTTCAAAAACACTTTAAAAAAATGGCTGATTGAAAATGTATTTTATGATTTAAAAGAATACTTTGCCAAGAAAATGTAGTAATTTCATTCATTCGAAACAAAGTGTTATTCTAAATAAACAAAAATCTTAATCAATATTTAACTGCTAACTATATACGTAGTTAAGCGATATGGCTAAGTGCGGAATATGTGGTAAATTTCTTGCAGCTCAGGCGGCGGCAAAGTGTAACAAATGTTCAATATCCTACCACCGTGGGTGTGAGGCGTTATCGGATACAAGCGTTATCGGTAATGGATGGTCTTGCACTAATTGTAAGAATAAATTGCGCACTTCTTCGTCTGAGGTTACTACAAGGTTAAGCCCACGGTTAGGTGGAAACCCTTCATCTGAGCTTTTCGAAGGTTTTACGGATGATAACAATCAAGACCTTAAAATTGACCTTGCACAAGAAATTAGATCCTTTAGGAACGAACTAAGTGCATTAAGATCAGAAGTACGTGCCTATCGAGACGAAATAGCTGAGTTTAAATCTGCGGTGAATGCCTGTAATGATGCTGTGGAGGCAATCGATGGTCGCGTTGCCGCTATCGAAAAGCTTCTTGATGAAAAGTTAGTGGCAGATGCCACATATGATGATGCAATTGTTGAACTAGAATGCCAGATAAATGAATGTCAGCAGGAGCTGTTAGCTAACGACGTAGAGATAGCTGGAGTACCAGAACACACGGGTGAAAACTTGATGCAATTGGTCGAAACTATATCTAACCGGCTGGGTGTTGATATTGATGAAAAGGACATCGTTCATGTCGAACGCGTGGGTTCAACTCGGCACATGTCAGATAAAAGTGCTCATGATTCCTGTGTACCAGACTCCAAGGCTCCAAGATGCCGGAACATTGCGGTGAGGTTTGGAAGACGTGTGACCCGTGAGCTTCTTATACAAGCAGCTCGTGTAAAGCGTAATGTCAATTCTGGTGATATTTCTGTATCTGGTCCATCACAGCGCCTGTACATTAACGAACGTTTGACTTCATATAATAAATGGTTATTTTATCACGTAAGAAGAAACGCACGCGATCTTAGTTGGAAATACGTATGGACCAAAAACGGTAATATACTAGTTCGTAAGGGTGAAGGAGAACACGTGAAACGTATACGATTAGAGAAAGATATTCGTAATGTGTTTGAACCTAGCTCATCTTAACATATATTTTTTTCATAGTAATTTTTGTCAGTTAACATATTTTAATAATATTCTTTGGTTACTTTCTCTTAGTATTTGTATTTTTGTAATATCATTGTGTTCACTTTATAATAGTAATATAAATATCTAAATATGCATATAAAAATCTGTTTGTATATATTTCAGTCTATACAATATACACATATACCATTAGACTTTATAACCTAATAATTTTTCCGTCTATACAAAACTTCGAATATTTTTTGTATTCATATATTTATATTATTAAATATAAACAAATTTTAATAGTCTTAGTAATATGATAAGTAGGTATGTTCTTCCATTATAGCAATATATGTATTGTAGTAATATGTACATAAATAAACACAAAAATTAACAGATAAATATCTCATATATTATAAAACAAATTACAAGTATATAAAATACTACTATAAGTTCTTAGGTATGTTTTTTCTTATTGTAATTTTTATTCATTTCAATTAGCACAGTGTAATATCCCTTTAAGGTTTTTTTTATAGTCCCTATGGGCATCCGTAATTTCACTCACAGGTTCCATTTGAAAATCAGCGCCAGGACTTTGTACCTGGCATATGCTGAAATGGACTCCTGGTTGATACATTTCAAACACACATTGTATATCCTTTGATTATAGTTTGTATAATTATGTTAACGAAATGTATCAATAAAAAAGAAGAAAATGATTCTATATGAAAAAATTATATAGTTTGAAAAATGTTTAATGTTTAATTATTACTAACCATAAACAATATAATTTTTTCATATAGAATCATTTTCTTCTTACACTGGCAATAAATTTTGTATCAAAATGTGGGTCAATATTTAATAACTAATTTCTGTATCGGGTAGATAATTATAAATTTTCTGCAGTAACAATGACTTGTTGGACGTGAGACATCTTAGTCCACCCGTGACCATGAACGCTGTAAAGTGTTCGAAACGTCGGGTAATCAAAAATCAAATACAAACGCGATAGAATCCGTAGTTTTATTTAAAATGTATAATACTCGCGTAAACACCAGAAACCAATCATGCTCCTTAGCGCTCTCATTTACACAGCATTACTTCTACTTTCGTGCTTCTTCTGCGATACCCATTGATGAAAATATGTGTGCTAAATTCGATCCATCCATTACATCTATACTGAAGATAGACCTCCCAACAAGAAAACTACATTCAATAGTCGTTTACTCCCTACATCCAACGATACCCTGTGACTGTCATATGAATCCACTAGCAACCCGCCCTCGCTTCGCTTCGGTTATAGTCGTTTTACCCGCGTAGTTCCCGTTACCGTGGGAATACCGGGATAAAATATAGCCTAGTTTACGCCCTGATATTATAGCTTTCCATTGGTGAAAGAATTTTTGAAATCGGTCCAGCCGTTTTGAAGATTACCTGGAACAAACAGGCAGACAGACAAAAATGTTTTAATTGCTATTTTAGGCATAGGTGTCGTGCAAATAACCGTGTGAGCATGAAAAAAGCCTATTATTTTGACATTACAAACAGACACTCCAATTTTATTTATTGGTATAGATGTAATGGTGCATCTTGGGTGATTGAGCGCTATTATTTTCTACTTATAAACCAAATTTAAACATATTTTTCCGTGTAGTGACGGAGTAAGAATACAATTCACCACCCCCTCTCGTGCCCGTGGGTGTCGTAAAAGACGACTAAGGGGTTAAATATACATATTGTTGTAATTTGTAATAATAAATGTAATATTCTTGAACTATGTATTCTTGAATATAGCGCCATCTGTTGGCCTATCGAAATAAATAAAATTGGAGTGTCTGTTTGTAATGTCAAAATAATAGGCTTTTTTCATGCTCACACGGTTATTTGCACGACACCTATGCCTAAAATAGCGATTAAAAAATTTTTGTCTGTCTGTTCCGGGTAAACTTTAAAACGGCTGGACCGATTTCAAAAATTCTTTCACCAATGGAAAGCTATAATATCAGGGCGTAAACTAGGCTATATTTTATCCCGGTATTCCCACGGGAACGGGAACTACGCGGGTAAAACGACTATAACCGAAGCGAAGCGAGGGCGGGTTGCTAGTTAGTTTTATAATCTGCTTTCTTGTCGCAGCTTTTTTTTTCTCTGTGCACTGCGTTCAACATGTATGATGTATTTTAAGTTTATTTATATTAAAATGAAGTTTAATAATATTATGAGTGTTATCAATAAAGTCCCCACCATTCCAACGCATATAACATCCACACAAAAGGAAAACTCGAAACACACCCCTCTACCAACACGTCTGACCATCGTGGTTTAATAGGTCAATTGCCGTCTCGCAGTGGAAGAGGCTTGAGCCCAACAGTGGGACGTAAATGAGCTGCAATGATGATGATGATTCTAATTATTTGTTGCTGTTTCCCAAAAGAGTGAAAAGCCTATTATTTTGATGATCCTATATCCATATACCACACTAATAGTTCTCCTACCTGCTGCAGTCTTCTTGCTTAGTTTGGGATCTTCTAGCAGGTCATGTGTAGATTTAGGTTTACCACGGTATTCCTGGGCTTCACCCTCGTCTTCCTCTGCTTCTTCACCGAATGAGAGAAGACCGAAGTTTCTGAAAATAGTAAAAGTACACAATAATTTATACATATCAGTAAGATGACATGTGAAGAAACTGGGATTACCACTAACAGGACTTGAACCCTCACTATATAAGCACAGACAGCGTAATGTTGGTATAGAACTTTATTTCAAGTTTTCCTTCTCTTGCATATATCTCTTGCTCGTCCTTTACGACCTCCACGGGCAAAAACGGGGTAGTGAATAGTATTCTTACTCCGTCACGAGACGGAGAACTTGAAATATAACGTACTTGTAAATATTTAATCGAAATGATATTTTATATCATAATAATTTCCACTTATAATAATCCTTTGCCGTGCAAGTGAACGCCACTCAAATATTATAACCATCATCATCTCAGCCCATATACGTCCCACTGTTGGGCTCGGGCATCCTCCATTGTGGGCGGGAAATTGACTATACGGAAATCTGCAGAAGAACGAGTGTAACCGACATAGCACGAAGAATTCGCACGCCGAAGTGGCAATGGGCAGGACACATCGCTCGACGAACCGACAACCGCTGGGGAAGAAAGGTTCTCGAGTGGCGGCCACGTATCGGACGACGCAGTATAGGACGAACCCCCCAACTGTTAAAGTTGCTCGGCGTCATTGGATGCAGACGGCACAAGACTGCACTCTGTGGCATACCAGGAGGAAGACCTACGTCCAGCAGTGGACGGCGATAGGTTAAAATTATGATGATGATACCACGCTGGTCACGCGTGATAGTGTAAGGTTTTTCTGCGTTATTTTTTTAAAGATGCAAAGAATCCATTTATTGCGAAAAACTTTGCAAACATAATTCATCATCGCAGCCCACATACGTTCCACTATTGGGCTGGGGTCCACCTCCACAGTGGGAGGGAAGTTGACTTAATATACCATGCTGGTCAGACATGTTGGTATAGGGTTTCATTTTGAGTTTTCCTTCTCTTGTATAGATGTTATGTGCATATTATATCCCTTAGTGGTATTTTACGACATCCACGGGCAAAGTGGTGGTGAATTGTATTCTTACTCTGTCACCATATGGAAAATCTATACCAATAAATAAAATTGGAGTATCTGTTTGTAATGTCAAAATAATAGGCTTTTTTTATGCTCACATGGTTATTTGCACGACACCTATGTTCAATGCACATTGAACATGCAACGCAGCAAATTCAAAAGTAGAGCATGTCAACATACAAGTAAAGCATGTCAACATACAAATGTGCAAAATTAGCACTGACATGATTAAAAGACGCTGCGTTACACTTCACACTTACGACACACTAACACAAAATAGTATATGTGTGTATTAGCAATAAGTAGTATATAAGGTGTACATTTTGTAAAATAAATCAGATTTGAATTTATTCATCTCTCAGTTACATCCCTCTCACTGTGGCCAAGACACCCTTAGCCGTCAGTTCTGATCAGTCTAGTGAGTCTGCTTGACTGGCAGTGAGAGTTACCAATCCTCCACCCAAACCTCCATCTCACTGTGGCCAAGACACCCTTAGCCGTCAGCTCTGATCAGTCTAGTGAGTCTGCTTGACTGGCAGTGAGAATTACCAATCCTCCACCCAACATCCATCTCACATCTACCTGTCACCTTAGGTAGCGCGGTGCAGGTATCCCATCAGATAGGCTAAGAACTTAAGGGCTTTAGGTACTTCAAACTATAACCTTAGGTTCTTCTGTCAAACACGGCGTTAGTCCATTAGCCCAGACTACGCCTGTACACCTATGCCTAAAATACAGCTTAAAAAATTTTTGTCTGTCTGTTTGTTCCGGGTAATCTTCAAAACGGCTGGACCGATTTCCAAAATTCTTTCACCAATGGAAAGCTATAATATCAAGGCGTAAACTAGGCTATATTTTATCCCGGTATTCTCACGGGGACGGGAACTACGCGGATAAAACGACTAAAACAGAAGCGAGAGTGGGTTGCTAGTAAATTAATATAATGTAAACTTAATTAACGGACACAAATTAAACTCAGATTCTAAAATTTGTGAAGTGCACAAATCATTTTACTGCATCAGAATCTGTACTTTTTTTTGTGAGAAGGCCTAGACACCACCCCCGAATCTGTCCGACGACGGATAGGCGGCGTACCATATCCCAACGTATTCCTTCCCCTATCACCATTGGGCCGACCACTGGTAACCACTCCTTGTCATCCATGAACTGCCTATTTTTAGGGGTGGGCCTTGGTTCCCGCCCAGCTCCATCCGGGGCGACAGAGGGGCGGCGCGCGGCCCCATGACCCATCCGTGGCACGTCGCCTTCGTCGTTGGGCCGACCACCGGTGCGGGTATCCGTGGATGGCCTGACATATGAAAGTGTACCTAAAATAATTAACTAAAACTCACTTGATACCCTGACGTTCCTTCTTCTTTTTCTTCGGTTGTTCTTCTGGCAGTTCTTGTGGCACTCTTGGTACAATATCAGTAAAGGGGTTAATGATCACTGTGGTGCTGTTGATCTTGTGAGGATGTTCAGGTCTGTCATCCGGACCAATCAGGCCTTCTGACAGCTTGAGGACATTGTAAATTGTTTCTCCTATGGAAAAAAAATTAACAAGCATTGTATTTTGCTTTTTTATTTTTTGAAGTTATACATTTTGGCACATTAGGGAAAAATTATGGGAGTAAATTTATAAGATGCACGTGCACACTGTCACGAAAATCCGACACCTTGAAGTTAGCTAGTCAACATTCTTTAACTAGATAATGTATTATAATAAAACTTTCAATGTATTAAATACCTTTTTTTTATTATTAGTGTCGATTTTTTACAAACGCGAAGCATAAAATTTTTAGAAAGATTTTTACTCAGACACTTTTTTTTAAACAGCTAAAAAGTAAAAATGAATTTTCGCTGTTTATTTAATCAATATTATTTCGGGCATTTCCGAGTGGTGTCGGAGTAAGAATACAATTCACCACTCCCTATCTTGCCTGAGGATGTAGTAAAAGACGATTAAGGGATATAATGTGCACACAACATCTGTGCAAAAGAAGAAAACTCGAAATGAAATCCTATACCAACATGTCTGACCAGCATGGAATCTGACCTACTATACTACGCTGATCAGACAGGTTGGTATAGGGTTTTATTTCCAGTTATTCCTCTATTGCATTGTTATCTGCATACAATAAACCCCCGAAACCAGATTTTTTTACATATCATTATCATTACAATGCATATATGTATATCCTACTATTGGGCTCAAGCCATAATGGACGGACATTAGTCAGACGTGTTAGTATAGGGTTTTATTTCTAGTTTTCCTTCTTTTACTAGATATCTGCATATTGTAATCCGTTCGTCGTCTTTTACAACACCCACGGGCAAGAAACAGGTGACTTGTATTTTTACTCCTTCACCATGCGGAAGAGATATTTTATTTCAGCAAATTTAAAAAGACTGCAAGGTTACCTGTGATCTTCCCAAATATTGTATGTTTGTTCTGCAACTCGGGCGTAGCAGCCAGGGTGAAGAAGAATTGTGAACCATTATCATCTTTGCCGGCATTTGCAGAACCGACTAGACCCCGACGGTTGAAGCGGAGACGGGAATGAAATTCATCCTGTTAAAAAACAAGCACTTCATCTCAGCTCATTTATATCCCACTGTTGGGCTCAACCCTCCACTACAATAACAAATTGACGTACTACTTCCAAGTGATGATGCAATAAGAATACAATTAACCACTCCCGAGTGGTAGGAGCACACTCTCGACAGTTATCTGTCTACACCCGCAGCCCGGTCCGCCCGGGGTAGTACTACACTGAGCAGAAAATCGACGTCTGAGTAGTAACAATTTGTTACTTGTAACGTTGGACTTTCGGTCACGTCACATTATGCAGTATGCACTAGGCTGTATGCGTGTTCCCTGTGCCTATGGCGGCAGGTGATAAAAAAAAAATCAAAAAAATGTCTGATTTTTCGATCCAGCCTCGTCGATGTCGGAAACGTAATTTTTTTAAAAACTGCATTATCACAGTGCAATCTTCGTTCCTTATACGAAAGATTGTTACTTATTTATGGACAGGCTAATACACCTTATGGGTGAACCCATATTTTTTAAGAAACCGCTATAGAAAGCGGTTTCTTTCTTTTTCTTTCTTACTTTGGTTATTTCTTTTTTTCGTGTATTATTCCATGGATTAGTGGCTTATAAATTCTTCTTTCGCCTTTATGTCGACCAACATTCATGGAACGACCATTTGCGATGCCGAATTTTAAAGCGTTAAATGCTTGCTGAGATAGATTATGTGGAAACCGTAGTTGACGCCACCACGCGGATGGATATTAACGGCACATGGTATTGGGGAATTTAAATTGGTTTTACAGCATAAAAGGTATTCAATTATTTTTTTTATTTTTCTCCCATATTGCAGACATGAATGACCCTTAGGAGTTATTTAAACTTTTATAAATAAGTATGTATTAGATTACTTTATTAAATTTTAAGTGTATCATAATTGCTCTCACAAGGAAAATAAAGTTATGGAAGGCTCATGTTGCATTTTCTTTAACTGTCCCCTTTGGACCCTTCCGAGAAACTAAAGTTCAATGATTCTTGTCCGGCACTTTAGAGCTCACCTGGCGCCCGAAAAACTTACTTTTAGTCTACTTTATTTGGTGAAGCACTGACCTCTTGGTATGTATAATAATTTTTTTAATTTTAAACATCTCACAAGTATACCACTTCTCTTTTTGTTAATATTACATACTTCGTTCGGTGAGCGAGAGAGCTGGAAGCCCAACTTTCTGAAGGTGTTTGCGTGTGGAGGGGATTGGTGGTGCTTTTGGTATCACTGAGCCCCAATGCATGCATTCACACTTTCTTCACGGTAGGCAGCGGCCTTGTAAAGTTCCATGAGCGGCAGCAACACTTACCATCAGGTGTACTGTTTGCTCATTTGCCACCGTTTGTAATTAAATAAAAGAACTCCCTATCTTGCCCATAGGTGTTGTCAAAGACGACTAAGGGATATTTTGTGCAAGAGAACATTCGAAATAGAACCCTATACCAACCCACAACTGTCTGAGCAGTTTGGTACGGAAAGACCATTTTCTGCTTACTATGGTGAAGCAGCAACGGGACCTGTAAGCTGAGATGAAAGATGAAGAAGAACAAACCTTAAAGGGAGCACCATATATAGATTCGCCACCGGTTCCATCACCATTTGGATCACCACCTTGCACTATGAAACCTGGCACCACTCTATGGAATATAGTACCTAAAATAAACAACATTTTTAAATAATGATATCTGATGTTTACGCGAGCAGTATACATAGTAAACAAAACTACTTTTACGGATTTTATCGTGTTTGTATTTGATTTATGATTGCCCGACTCATGGTCACGGGTGGATTAAGATGTCTGTACGTCATCCACACCGTCAAAAGTCAACGTTATAAGGATTTTTATAATTATAACTACATGAATAAATCTCACGGCTACAGAATATTAGTTATTAAGTTTTGACCCACATTTTTGGTACAAATTTATGGCAGTACAGAAAATGAAATCTGTATTAACGTTTAAAATCTGTAAAAACATTTGACTTATTTGGACGTCAGGCATCTTATTCCGCCATGAATGCTTTAAAATGTTCGAAACGTCGGACAATCATAAATCAAATACAAACGCGGTAACATCCCTAAAAGTAGTTTTATTTACAACATTTTTAAACTGGACATAAAACCCTATAGCAACCCATCTCCTCAGCATGATATTGAAGATCAATTTCCTTCAGATCGAAAAGACCCTTCTATTATGGAGCAGGCATTAGAATTCAATTATATAAATAACCAGCCAATTCGCACAGTTTTACCTGCGTAGTTCCTGTTCCCATGGGAATACCAAGATAAAATATAGCCTAATTTATTCCTCATATAGACAGCTACCTAGTAGTAAAATATTATCAAATCAGTCCAGCCGTTTTAAGGATTTCCCAGGACAGACAGACAAACTTCTAAACAGTATAGGTATTGTGTAAATAATCATGTGAGCATGAAAAAAGTATTATTTTAACATTACAAGCAGATACGAATCTAATTTATATGTTTAGATAAATATATGATAGACATTTATGTAATTTTACTACTTCTCTTAAAATTTAGAAATACAAAGGTTTTTTTTTATCGCAGATAGTAACAAGCAAGCTGATGGTAAATAACACTGCCGTATATAGACCTGCAATACACTGACACAGCTAGGCTGCTGCCTATCATGAAAGAAAGTCCTCTTTTTAAGCCTAGTTTAAAAAATATCATGAAAACAAAGGTCTACGACCAGTGTGTGTTACCAGTGATGACTTACGGCACAGAAACGTGGTCCCTAAATGTAGGCAACGGGCTATGATCGGGCTTTCTCTGCGAGATAGAATCCGAAATACGGAAATCTGCAGAAGAACGGGTGTAACCGACATAGCACGAAGAATTAGCACGCTGAAGTGGCAACGGGCAGTCATCATCGCTCAAAGAACCGACCACCGCTGGGGAAGAAAGGTTCTCGAGTGGCAACCACTCATTAGACGACGCAGTGTAGGACGCCCCCCCACTAGGTGGACCAACAACCTGGTGAAAGTTGCTGGGCCTCGTTGGATGCAGGCGGCACAGGACTGCACTTTGTGGTGTAACATGAAGGAGGCCTATGTCCAACAGTGGACGGCGATAGGCTGAAATGATGAAAAAATGTCATAGCTCTTAAGAAACAGTAGCACATAGTTCATTGCCCATCCTGCATAAATGTGAGAGAAATGCTTGTTGGAAACATACAGTTGAAGACCATCACAATTTTTAAACGACCACAATTAACATACCATTATAATAACCTTCCATACAAAGTTGTATGAAGTTGCGGCATGCCTTCGGAGCCTCCTTCGTCCATAGTTCTATGTCTATTTCACCTGCAGTAGTCTTTAATAAAACCTGAAATCATAATGTGTACCAATTGTTACGACTTTAAATAATAAGAATAACGTTGTTGAATAACGGCATTAAAATTATTAGTTTCCATGTGGTTCATCATCATCATCATCATCTCAGCCCATATACGTCCCACTGTTGGGCTCGGGCCTCCTCCATATTGGAAGGGTAATTGATCCACTATACCACGCTGGTCAGACGTGTTGGTATAGGGTTTTATTTCGAGTTTTCCTTCTCTCGCATAGATGTTATATGCGTTTTATATCCCTTAGTCGTCTCGTACGATCACCCACGGGTAAGTTAGGGGGTGGTGAATTGTATTCTTACTCCGTCACCACACGGAAGTCCATGTGGTTACAGAGTAAGAATACAATTCCCTACCCCATTGGCTGTGGATATCGTAAAAGCCCCAACCCACAGAATTGGCACTGTAGGTTGGTACAGTGGACCCGCGGTAATCCGGCCCCTGTCTAATCCGGCACCCCTTGTAATCCGACATGTCTAGAATAGGGCTTCCAATCCCGCGCCATTTTCTAGTCCCGCATGCTGCGGGGTTAAGGGTGCGGGATCCGCGGGATTTGCGGGACTGAAAAAAAGCGTGCATGCGAGCAGTTTTAAAATTTTCTTTGTGTATTTTTTGAAGTAGATTTATTTTGATTTGTTTTTTATTCAGCATTTGTTGCTGGTTTTGGGAACAAAAAAAACGGTGTAATTTGATTGATCTCAAACTAGAAGTAATACATAAATAAATATGGAGTTAGTTGGTAATTCATAGGGTTTTTGTGATATATAAACGGAGTAATTTTATTGATCTCATATTAATAGTAATATGTACGTAAATAAATGTGGAGTTGATTAATTCATTGTTTTATTAGCTTTATATAAATGTGGATATTTTCAATATATGGGATCCCGCAAATACCGAGATCCCGCGGGATTGAAAATTCGTAATCGCGCAAATACCGAGATTGAATTCAGGCTGCGGGATTGGCAGCTCTAGTTTAAAATTATTGAATATTTTTTTGTCAATTTTTGCTAATTATGATACGCATGATTGAATAGGTTACAACTTCTATGCAGAATTACTATTGTGCTTTTGTTTTGATTCTGATTATTGAATTTGACTACATATAATAGCGATACAGCCTTAGAATAATAACGTATAGAAGGATAGTGTCAGTACTTCGAACTTTAAAAATTTGAATCTAAAAATACTAATGGCGCGCAGACGATTACACACGTGCACACAGAAACCACTATACAAATTATGAAATCAAATTTTGTTTTTATTAACATAAATCGTCGAAATACTTTTAAAAGTAATGTTAATAACCTTTTTATGTTTTTCAAATGTGTTGTGGCGCCATTTGAATGCACAAGCCGTCATAATTACCTATTTATTTTTTAAGAGTTGCGTACGTTCGTGCAGTGCAATGACTTGTACAATACGGGACTGTTCCGGCGTAGGCTCCATTAGGCTCCAATTGAAATGCCTCACTTTTTGTGCGTGGACTTACCTTCTATATGTTATTATTCTAAGGGTACAGCCTAATGTGCGTTCATAGTTTAGTTTTACATTATATATTACGTAAACATACCTGTTGGGTTACAAGGTACTCTTTTCTAAAAAAGTCCAGACTATAAGGAGTCTTAGGCAGTACTCTATAATCTGACAAGTTCGATAGTCCGACATTGCCATGCAAAAGGTTTGTCGGTTTACCGGGGGTCCACTGTATATTAACCACTCCACCATCTCTGTAGTCAGAATAGTGAAGAAAAGACTGTATTCTTTTCTTCACCATACTGACTATGAAGTGAAGGAAAACTTGAAACAAAACCTTATATCAACCTATCTGACCAGCATGATATCAGGTCATAAGGTCAATTTCCCTATTGTGGAGGAGGCTCAAGCCCAACAGTGGGACATATATGAGCTGAAATGATGATTAGCAGTTAATTCGTTTTACATAGCAAAATTTTGAGGATTATGAAGTTTAAATGGTAATATTTTATTTGTATATAAATTTTCAGAATTATGATTTTATACTATAAAACATTTTATGAAAATGTAACTGAAAATTTGACATACAGATAAATTATTACTATTCCATGTGGTGACGGAGCAAGAATACAATTCAATACCCCTTATCTTGACCATGGATGTTGTAAAAAACTACTAAGGGATATAATAATATGCACATAACAGCCATTGCCACATTGCCACAGCAAGAGAAGGAAAACTCGAAAAGAAAGCCTGTACCAACATGTCTGACTAGCATGGTATAGTAGGTCAAATTTCCTCCCATTATGGAGGAGGCCCGAGCCCAACAGTGGGACGTAAGTGGGCTGGGATGATGATGATCACTATTTTTATTCATGATATTTTAACAATTATTGGTGATTCTTATAATTTGTAATCTTATTACAAATTATAAGTATCATCATGATCGGTCTGCTCTTATCTCAAATATTAGGGGTCGATTTAATAAGTACTCTTCACATTGGTATAGTTTTGGCAATATATAAAGTATATAACCCAATTATTTATAAAAAAAATCTAAATGCTGACAATACTTATACTAAATTAAAATTATTGTACCAGCATTAGCATTTTATATGTAATTGGGGTAAAATGTAAGAAATAATTATTTTCAACTCACCTTGCCCAGCGCAGGCGGTTCTTGTATGTAGATATTACTCATTTTTATTTAATATATATGATATGAGATGAAAGTATATATTTTCTGTTAAGTTTAATCTAATCGATTCATTTTATTCATTATTTATAGCTTAAAACTAGGAACGAAAATTAACCAAACAATCAAATCACTATTTTGACAACTTTGACAGTTACCTTTTGGTCTGTTTACTGTTTAGACGACTATTTTCTGAAGTTCTACGACTTGGCTATAAAGAAGTTTAAGTCTAATACTACTTCTTTTTTTACTGCAGGCTTAGTAGAAATAATACGCATAACAAGCGTAAGTATATAAATAATAGTGTGTGAAAAAAAAAAAGTATTTTTTTAACATTTCAAACAGACACTTCAATTTTATTTACTTGCATAGATAAGGTCTTTTGAACGCAGTTTATGTCAGAAATACCGTAAACAGATATTACAATCTATACAAATGAGCAAAAGTGAAAGTCTGTTTGTAACATCAGAATACCGCTAAAGCCATAATAAGAAGTTGAAATTGAATATCAGAATAATAAGTTTTTTCATGCGCACATGCTTATTTTCATGATACCTATGCCTAAAACCTGTTTAAAAAAATTGTCTGTCTATCCGTCTTTCTGATTGTACCGGGTAGCTTCAAAACAGCTGGACTGATTTTGATAATAGTTTACTACTAGGTAGCTGTCTATATAACTTTGGTTGAAGTAGCTTTTGTTGTCTATATAAGAACTATTTTTTCTTCCAGACAAACCCTATAACATTTTGCCTGGAATTCGAACCCGAGGCCATATCTTAGGAGATATGGCAGATTTACAATGTGGGGCAATATGGCTGGAACTGAAGTGAAGCGAGGTTAAGTCGCTATAGTCTTAAATATTAACTAAGCTATGCATTATTACTGCTTCGTGAGACGTTGGCAGAGATTGGAAGTCTATAAATACATCCAAGTCCAACTTATCTATGTTCAGTTTAAAAAAAAAACACCTACAATAGTTCCGCACATATTCTGTTAAAAGATGATGTCCATTTTTAACGTAAAATCATCTTATAAATCGACTAGCAGTGCCTGCGACTTCGTCCGCGTGGAATAGTGACTTGAGGTTATAGTGACTTTCAGGATTTATTTATTTTAAAACTTCTGTATCCAAACGTTGAGAACGTTCAGCACTTGATTCCCGTTGTCGATTATACGAAGTTCGAGTTGTTTGTGAAGCCAAACATTGTGTTCGTTCAACGTGTGTGTCTTGTTTATCTAGCGCGGTTTCGTTCAGCGATTTCTCGTTGAGTAGCCACCCTCTGCCTATTTTCATCTTCTGTCTCATTGCTGCGCATAAGTCGCAGTCGTTTTGCAGTGGCAGACTGTCGAGAAAGTTGAGGTCTCTTTCTAGGCATTTCACAGAGGCTACCGCCCCCTCATCCCTCATGAACGCCCGCCACATCATACATGCGCGCGCAATCTATCTATCTATAAATATAAAAATGAATTGCTGTTCGTTAGTCTCGCTAAAACTCGAGAACGGCTGGACCGATTTGACCAATTTTGGTCTTGCATTATTTGTGGAAGTCCAGGGAAGGTTTATACGGTGAGAAAATATGTCAAAATTGCGAGTAAAATACTAAAAACAACAATTTTATTGGAACGAAGTTCCTTACGGCAGGCTTGGAGGAGATAGGGATTTTGCTGCGCGACCGAACTGAAAAAAATATGATAGTAAAACCGTAAGAAAAAGTGCGTGGAATAAAACCGTTAAATGAGACGAAGTTCCTTTTGGAACGAAGTTCCTTACGGCAGGCTTGGAGGAGATGGGGATTTTGCTGCGCGACCGAACTGAAAAAAATGTGATAGTAAAACCGTAAGAAAAAGTGCGTGGAATAAAACCGTTAAATGAGACGAAGTTCTTTTCTTGATGTGAAACATCGTTCAACCTACAATTGTTTTGACCGACGTATCTCAAAAACTATAAGAGCTAGACCATTTTTGATAGAAATTTTGACCCCCCTTGTACCTCACATTGCTGCCCGGACTACCCCTACCCCCCATTAGAAACTTCCCTCCCCCCCTTCTTTTGATGTGAAACATCGTTCAACCTACAATTGTTTTGACCGCCGTATCTCAAAAATTATAAGTGCTAGACCATTTTTGATAGAAATTTTGACCCCCCTTGTACCTTACATTACCGCCCGGACTATCCCTACCCCTCATTAGAAACTTCCCTCCCCCCCTTCTTTTGATGTGAAACATCGTTCAACCTACAATTGTTTTGACCGCCGTATCTCAAAAACTATAAGTGCTAGACCATTTTTGATAGAACTTTTGACCCCCCTTGTACCTTATATTGCCGCCCGGACTATCCCTACCCTCCATTAGAAACTTCCCTCCCCCCCTTCTTTTGATGTGAAACATCGTTCAACCTACAATTGTTTTGACCGCCGTATCTCAAAAACTATAAGTGCTAGACCATTTTTGATAGAAATTTTGACCCCTCTTGTACCCCACATTGCCGCCCGGACTACCCCTACCCCCCATTAGAAACTTCTCTCTCCCCCTTTTTTGATGTAAAACATCGTTCAAACCCCAAACTGCCATAAATCAGTCATCTTTGACCGCAGGAACTCCGGATTTTTGACAAACCTCATAGAATTTCCAGTAGAACCGATTTAATACTAAAAACCTAAATTTCAACAGCCTACACCCAAAAGTTTAGTCACATTAAATTTTATAATTAGAAACTAACAATGTTCGGAACAAGGACACCAACTAAAAGAGCCCTGAATTTTGATACGGCAGCAGAACCCTCTCTATTAGAGCGCCCAATTACATCATCTGAATGTATCCTGGACCAACCCGCACCGCCCTCACCGCCACGTTTATATTTCTGATAAGATAACACCAGCACACAAAAAAAAAGTGGAATGTACTTTGGACCGGACCTACCTACCGACATGTATTTCGACCCGCTGAATCTGAATTTCAAGTCCGTTTGGCCCGGTCACCCTCCAGTTTTGAGTAAAATGCAAAAAACCTCAAAAAAAGGCCAAAAATTACAAAAAGACTGCAGTCACAGCAATGAAAAAATTTTTGTGGACCCGGATCATGTAATTTCTTGGATCTTCTTGGATCTTGAAATTCAGATTCAGCGGGTCGAAAAACATGTCGGTAGGTAGGTCCGGTCCAAAGTACATTCCACTTTTTTTTTGTGTGCCGGTGTAATTATTGCGAAATCACCTGTCCACACAAACAATGAGGCTATCATCCTTTTCGCTCGATTTCTGTCCTTTTCACTTTTATCGACAAATATTCGAATGCAATTAGTGTTGCCCAAAAAAGTCTTGGTCTTGCGAGAAATGCGAGACCGAGACCAAGACCGCTTAATTTTTGCAAGACCAAGAGCAAGACTGGCCCTGCAAGCCTTGAGCAAGACCAAGACTGGGCCTGCAAGAGTCTCGCGGTCTTGCATTTAATTCAAGTCACCATTTCAACTTATATACGGTTGAGCTCGTGTCTTCTACATAACAGGAGGGGAATCGCCACGGTGATCGGCCGTGTTGTTACAGGTCATACATGTCAAGTTTTCCTTCTCTTGCACCGATGTTATATATTATAGCCCTTAGTCGTGGGTTCGCAGTCGCGGGTAAAATAGGGGGTGATGAATTATATTCTTACTCCGTCACTACACGGCAAGTCAAATCAGTCTTGAGATATCCATCTATTGGCCAATCGATTCTCAATGTTGGTGTTGGCTTTTCAGAATTACTCTTCGGAAAGTCTTAAGGACAAAAATACCGTAATCCCGAGAGTGCTCTTGTCCATTATACATATTTATATATCCGTTTATTCATTAGCCCAACAACGTTCACTGTTGGATATAGAAATATGCCTACAATTAATCTACATAAATGTCCGTGTAGGGACAGAATACGAATATAATTCACCACTAATACCCGTGGATGTCGTATCAAATCGGATCGGGCAATGGTGTTAGGAACCCATGAAAAAAAATTTAAATAAAAATATCGATTCGTTAATGAATTGAGAGACATGTAAGTTTTCAATTTTTTCATCGTTTTCTCGTGTAAATTTGATTAAAATGTATAAAGCAATGATACTTAATCTACAATATATTCGTATTTTGTTAAATGTTCATTAGAATTTGAATAAATCAATGATTACGTTTGCATAAGCAAGACAAACTTCGCTTTAACATAAATCAGCTGATCGGCCGATGACCATTGATGAGTCGCCTTTGTACCTACGTAACCATTGAAAGGTTTGTGCAAATCTAATACCTATTTATACTGTCGAAATTTTACATGCTTTGCTTACATATATCCTGTCTGTACATACCTACATAATGCATAAAATTTAAGGCATAAACTCTTAGACACACCTTTTTATAATCACTCACTCACTTTTGTGTTATATTGTTTTTGTGTAATATACATTCTAATTATGATATATGACTGTCGAACTACAACATACTCGAACAGTTGCCCCATAACTTGATACACCCTGTGTATATAACATATGTGCAAGAGAAGTGAAACCAGAAATAAAAGCCTATAACAACATGTCTGACCAGCGTGGTATAGTAGATCAATTTTCCTCTTACTGGAAGGAAGCTTAAGCCCAGCAGTGGCACTTTTATGAGCTGTATTTTTTTTTTGTGGGTGGGCTGCAGTCGGCGCGCCTCCGCACCACTCCGTCCGGGGCGACAGAGGGGCTTAAGCAAGCAACTCCCGCAACCCACCCGAAAACCACGTCGCCTTCGTCGTTGGGCCGACCACCGGAGCAGAGTTAACTTGTCATCAGTGGTCGGCCCGACGGAATACCCCCACTTGGGGTACCCTCCCATCGACCGACGTCCCCCCCTAGGGGAGGACGTCGGTCTTTCCTCACGCGGTCGGCCTCTCGGCGGGTGACGGACTAATCCCCGGTCACGTCACCCGCGGCCTCGGCTAGGGCGGCATGAGGCGCAGATAGTCGCGCCTACGCCGCTCCAATCGCCGGAGGCGGATCTCCTCATCGAGGCTGCGCTCCTCGCGCAGGCGATCCGCCGCCTCCTTCTGCGAGATCACTGTCTCGCAGAAGGCTGCGACCGCGTCCCAATTCCCGACGCTGTCAACCATCGCCCTAGCGATGGCCGGCAGCGTCAGGTCGGCACCGATGATTGCGACGAGTTCACGGCGCTGCGTGGCCCAAGCGGCGCAGGCCTCGAGCGTATGCTGCGCCGTGTCCTCGTCGCAATCGCAGTGGTGGCAGGACGGTGTACTCTCCCTCACTTTTATGAGCTGTGACGATGACGACGAATATCATACATTTTACAAGTATTAAAACCATAAAATTTTAAATCAGTTTTATATGTTCTTGAATAAATAATATATTAAGAGCTACATGGATCCAGCGGCCAAAGTATTTATATATTTATAGTATTTATATTTTGCAACAGGTTTTTTCAAGTATCCAGAGTATCAGTAACTAAACTGGAAATACAATAGATACATACCACTTAACTTGAAGGGGAATATAAACAATCGCATTAATTGTAAAAATATCGCATTGATTATAAAATGACATAAAATTTATTGTATCAACTGCCTCGTGTGGTGACGTCTTAAGAAAATAGGGTCGAAAGTCCTGTCATAAGAGTAGTAACGCTGTCTAATGGAACACCAGGGGAATAGAAGAGTAATTTTCCCCAGTGGTAAGTATTGTATTCAATAGTGAACTATAGGCTAGCAGATGGATAGATAGGATAGGATCACAGAAATATTAATACTTTAGAAAGGCCATTCAGCTGATTTTGTTCGAAAACCAGCGTGGTATAATTTCCCCCTCCCGCTAATGTTAACACATATGCAAGGTCTATGCTTACAATAATTTCACACACTAACATAACACACACACACATCAATCTCGAAGCTGCAGTTGGTACACAAACTATAACTAAGTTCTGTAGGCAACGTATACCCACATATAAAAAAGCACATGTACGCTAGTGCTTGCCATGGTCGATATACTACACGATATTTATTTAGCCTGTTTTATCGAAACAAAAATATTAATGTCTTTAAATTAAGCACTTGTGTGATGTGTTGACGTTATTTGTAATGCAAGTCAGTAATTTAACAGTAAAATCATGCGAATAAAATACTCCTCACTACACTCTGTATAGGTGACAGAAAATTTAAGTGCTAAAATAAATTACGTAAGCGAGTAGCGATTTGTATATTATAATTTTCCCACATATGGTACACACCAGTACACAAGATACAATTAAAATGTATTAAAAAGAGACTACAGTCAAGTTTATAAACCCCTGCATCTTGTAGAGGGATCTGGCACTGGACAGGTGGTAAGAATTGACTAATCCTCTTGAGTGGCTTAAAATAAGTTTTTATGGAAGCTCGTTTCAGGATGAAGCCAATCTTGTCAGTGACTCCTTTCACATAAGGTAGTACTGCAGGGAGGCGCTCAACTGTGGATGGTTTCAGACGGTCTCTGCGACGAGGGCCATGGACGTCTGTAATAACGTCGACTTGTTTCGACGTCAGACATCTTAGACCGCCCGTGACCAGGAATGCTGTAAAGTATTCGAAACATTGGGCAATCCTAAATCAAATACAAACGCGATATAATCCGTATAAGTAGTTTTATTTACAATGTGTAGTGCTCGCGTAAGCATCAGATATCATTCTTAAAATATGTTAAAATATTATTTTTTATTGAAATTCGGTTTATTTTTATTGGTGTTAATATTTAACTTAAAAAACAAAACAGTTATTTAATTTTTTTGATATACTGGTACTGCTACTTGTTAGTACATTTTTGTTTATTGTAAACAAAAATGTAGTAACATTGTCCGTGTGGTGACGGAATAAAAATACCAATCACCACTCCGTATCTTACCCGCGGATGTCCCATCCTAATATATTGAGACGACTAAGAGATATAGTAAGCATATAACATCTATGCAAGAAAAGAAAAACTCAAAACAAAACCCTATACTAACCTGTCTGACTACTATAGTTATATAGTAAGGTAAATTTGCCTATAATTGCGGAGGAGGCTCGAGCCCAGCAGTGGAACGTATATAAGCCGAGATGATGACTATCATGTCAACATTTCTTGGAATAAAAATTCAACACTTACGAAAAGTTAGAAATCAACACTTATAATGATAATAACTAGTAATGAATGACCAGTCTCAAGAAATTCATTCTTATCATAAATTATTCCATCTTAAGGAAGAATAGAACAATTATTTTGTACGACCACTAAATACCTACTTAATTAAACATTTAGTGTTCCAATAAAAATGAAATACAATAATATTTGATCACTTTACCATTATTTTTAGTATTCTACAAAATGTTGTGAACAAATTTAGTTGGTATTTATTTAACTACCAGTTGCCTTAATCCATAGTTTTAAATGATCAAAGCTAAACTAGATAAAAAAGCTAGATCTTTGTTCAAAGCTAAACAGAACATAGATTTTTTATTACTATTATTTTGTTATTTCTTTTGCACGGCCTAACTACTTATCATCATCATTATAATCATCCTAGCCCACATACGTCCCACTGTTGAGCTCGGGCCTCCTCCACAATGGGAGAGAATTTGACCCTACTAAACCATGTTGGTCAGACATGTTGGTATAGGGTTTCATTTCAAGTTTTCCCTCTCTTGCATAGATGTTATGCGCATATTATATACCATAGTCGTATTTTACGACATCCACGGGCAAGATAAGGAGTGGTGAATTGTATTTTTACTCCGTCACCACGCGGCAAATATACAAGAATGTACTATAGATATACAAGATAAATTAAGTAGGTAATGTATACCAGAATAATTGATTTTTAAATACCTATTTAAATATTGTTAATATAATTATATAAAACGATCACTAAATTAAGTGTTAAAAATATTTATTTATATGATAAAATTAACTCATAGCTAATTATTGAAATCGATAACTTATAGTATGTTGGACAACACTATCGATACGCGTGGATCAACGTCAATGTTTTGAATGAAAACGCTGGTAAGGTGGTTCTTAGTGATATCGCATTGAACGCAGTACATTGCGCGGTTGCTGGACTAATAAAAGGTGATATCCATGTATGGCAGACGATGTATAACGTTTGGCTCTTTTTGCGATTCATAATGTTGTTTATAAACGACATAATACTTTCATAAAATTAAGAAATGTCACTGAATTAATAAGTTTATGGACTTAACGATGAAAATAAATGCCTTCTTAGACTATAACTACGCAACTGACTTCTTTTTCGACACGTTGTAACAGCACAAGACGGCATATTTCTCTTTTTTGTCGGAGCTTCGTTCAAGGTTACTATATGAGCGCAACTAAGAACCGGTATAACGAATTTCGTCAATATTAAGACCGTTTGATCGCAATTGTGGCACGCTTGCCCCACCCACATGGCCGTTCTATCTTATTAATTTTTCTGTGGATAGGATGCTATTTGATTAATTTAGTTGGATTTTTCATTGCCATGATAAATGACTTACGTTATTCCAACTGTAAGACTTGCAAGACTTTGCGAGACTCTTGCTGCAATACCAAGACTCGGGTGCGTAAGACCAAGACGAGATCAGGTGTGATGTTGCAAGACCAAGACTGGTCCAAGTCTCTTCTTGGTCTTGCATTTGGGCAACACTAGGTCTATGCTTAATAAATGATTTGAAATTGAATTTGGTTTTATTTTGAATGTGCCTTTTTTTGTATATGCATATCGAGGGTTGGGGTCGCCGTGCTGCATCACTATCAGGTTGGTCACACATCGTAATGGAATAAAATAATACTTCGGATGGTTACTTTTAAACTGTATTCAACAATTAGCGTTAACACTTTTCTATCATAACCACTAATTACACGGATACTTGAAAGTTAGGGAAACGCGGTGAATTTGATACAATACGGCAGCAACAACGACCGATCGCCCTCAAGCCTCGCTCTCAACTGAGTATTTAACGGACCGCTCTCAATAAAGAACGCTCGGTAAAATTTCAAACGTTAACGGCCAAACGACAAACATCAAAAATCATTGCCAACGTTGTATCAAAAACACCCAAGTATAATACTTGACGTTTCCGTAATCGATTGATTCTTAAAAACTATTAAAATATGGCGCCAGAGGTAGTGACGCTACGATATGCATATATTAGGTCTTTACCTATGAAATTGCCGTTACCTATGAAACAAATTAAAGGTTTTTTTTTCATGTATTTTTATTTGTATTAATCGAAGTAATCACCCATGCAATCAATGCATCTTTGCCAACGCAGCGGCAGTTTATTGATGCCCTTCTTGAAGAAATCAGCTGGACGGGAGGCAACAAATTCTTCAAAGGCATTTTGTACTGCCTCTCGGGTATTGAATTTCTTTCCCGCCAAGAAATTATCCAAATTCTGGAAAAAGAAGTAGGTAGTCTGTAGGCGCAAGGTCTGGTGAGTATAGCGGATGACGGAGAGATTCCAACCCCAGTTCTTGCAACTTGGAGACCGTCTGCTGTGCAGTATGAGATCGCGCATTGTCGTGCAGGAGCAGCGGAGACGAGCGATTGACCAAGCTGGTTGGAGATGTGCCAGCTTCTCCATCATTGTGTTCAGTTCTTCACACCCCGTTTGGTCGTTTGGTAAGAAGCTGTGATGAATCACACCGGCGCTAGACCACCAAACAGTGACCATCACTTTTCTAGGGGTAAGTTTTCGTTTAGGGCATTGTTTAGGTGCTGACCAGGATTCAACCAACTTGCTGAGCGCTTGCGGTTATCAAACAGAATCCATTTTTCATCGCAAGTAACAATGCGTTTCAAAATTCCTTCATTTGTGTTTCTGTTGAGCAATGTAAGGCATGTCTCGACTCGTACTTCGCGCTGGTGATCATTGAGTTCGTGGGGCACCCATTTGTCAAGCTTTCTTCTTACCTTGCCAATTTGACGCAAATGGACCAATATTGTTTTGACGCTAACGTCGAAAGCTGCTGCTAATTCAGCCGTAGATTGTGTATCATCGGCTCCCACAATCGCCTTTAATTCGTCATTGTCGACCAAAGTCTTCGGACAACCGCGAGGTTCATTTTTCAGGTCGAAATTTTCAGAACGGAACTGAGCAAACCAACAACAGGCGGTGCGTTGGTTTGTAGTGTTAACTCCGTAAACGTCGTTGATGTTGCGAGCCGCTTGTGTCGCGTTGCTGCCACGACGATACTCATATTCCATAATTACTCGAATTTTTAACGTATCCATGATGACGGAAAAGATTGAAATGCGATGAAAACGTAACACTAATTAATAAACAAATGACTACTTTTGGAAAATGAATTCCATGTTTTAAAATAAAATTAATTTGAAATTACCATTCTTAGCCAAACAAAAATTATTTTGATTTGCATTTCAAATCAAAATAATTTTTGTTTGGCTAAGAATGGCCAGTACTGCAGAACGGCAATTACATAGGTAAAGACCTATTATATAATATACATAACATCGTAGTCCCTTAGTCGTCTTTTACTACATCCTTGGGCAAGAAATTGGTGGTGAATTGTATTCTTTCTTCGTAAGCACACGAAGAATAGATGGACGAATTTTGATTCGATTTGTTTTACGCAAAAGCAAGTAACCTTTCGTTGATGTTCTTGATTAAGACTGGTAAAATCAGTTCGATATAATGCTGTTTCCGTGTGGTGACGAAGTAAGAATACAATTCACCATTCCCTATCTTACCCGTGGATGTTGTAAGAGACGAGTAAGAGATATAATATGCACATAACATTTGTGCAAGAGAAGGAAACTCGAAATGAAACCCTATACCAACATGTCTGACCAGCATGGTATAGTAGGTCAAATTTCCTCCCATTATGGAGGAGGCACGAGTTCAACAGTGGGACGTATGTAGGCTGCAATGATAATGCTCTTATAAATATAATACTAATTTCCAAAATGATTTAACGCATTTTCTGCTTGGAAATAAGCTAAACGCTTCACATTTACCAGTCATTATCATTTTCGTTATTCCAGCCTGAGACTCCTACTGGATAACAGTAAAATTGACCTAGTATACCACGCTGGTCACACGGCTTAATATACCTACGGATTCATTTCAAATGTTCCTACTCTTGCATAGATATTATATGCGTATCATATCCCTTAGTCATATTTCACGACACCCACGGACGAGATCGGGGGTGTTGAATATCCCGTCACTAGGGACACGAAAAAAGTATCGATACTTTTAGGTATCGATACCGATACTTTTGTACTCGATACTTTCTATTCGATACTTTTACTCAATAAGTACTTTTAGGCAGGTATTGTATCGAATAAATTGTAGAAAGTATCCATATTAAACTTGACCTTACGGCTCGTGTTTATTCAAACAAATATTCCCTTAAGTTATGGGGAAGAAGCACCCTGGTATAATCATACCAAACTCGCGCAGAAAATCGACGTCGAATCGACGACGATGCAGTAGGTTCATTCCTCCCCCGCCATAGAGGAGGCTGAAGCCCAACGGTGGGACATATACGAACCGAGATAAAAATCTGACAAGAGATGGAAAACTCGAAATAAAACCGTATACGAATACGTCTGACCAGCGTGGTATAGTAGGTCAATTACCCTCTTAATGTGGTGGAGGCTCGAGCTCAATAGTGGGCCGTATATGAGCTGAAATGGTGATGATGATGACGATGATGATAATGAATTACACCCAGACTCAGAACAATAATTTGCGGATCACACAGTGTTGTCCCACGTGGGATTCCTCGATATAGGCACGGTAGGTTGATATCTTAACCATTACGCCATCTTTGCAGTCAAACCATTGGGGCTATATATAACTTGACAGGCAGGTTTTGACCTATTACCTAACTGACCTAGCCATTGGCTAACAGCCGCCTACTTGCCAAAACCATTACATTAATCAATTATATATCTTATCTTAATTTTTTTAAAACCTGTCACATTTATTTCGCTATTTTATCTGTATATTGTTCCGTATATTATTTTTTTTTTTTTTTTTGTGAACGAGCAAACAGCACACTCGATGGTAAATAATACTACAGCTTATTTACCATTGCTTAAAAAAAAAGAAAAACTGCTCTACTGCAAACTGCTGAGCTGTTGCCTTTTGGACACTAATACTTAGTATTTAATTTGTATATATGTACTATGATTATTTTAATCATCAATACTTTTTCGTCTTCGTTTTTATATCATTTATGTACTTATATTTCTATGTCAAGCATGTAACTATAGTGTCCAATAAATCTTATTTTCTTTCTTTCACTAAGGAAATAATCCATGAATTGCGAGGGACTTTACAAACATATAACTAACACACACAAATTAAATCTAGACTCGGAACAACAATTTGAGTATCGCACAAAGTGTTATCTTGCATGGGATTCGAACCCTCGACACTGGCACTTTAGGTTGGTACCTTAATCATTACGCTATCAGTACAGTCAATTGTTAGGCCGCTGCCTACCATGAAGATCACAAAAACATCGATGGCAAACATCGACGTTTTTTTACTGAAACATCCTATACTGCGTCATCCGATACGTGGTCACCACTCGAGGACGTTTCTTCCCCAGCGGTTGTCGGTTCGTCCAGCAATGTTGCCTGCCCATAGTCACTTCAGCGTGCTAATGCTTCGTGCTATGTCTGCTAGATCCGTTCTCCTACGCGTTTCAGTAATTCGGATTCTATCTCGCAAAGAAATACAGAGCATAGCCCGTTCCATAGCACGTCGAACGACTTTGAGCATCGTTATGAAGCTAAAATCGTCGTTAAAATCTGTATAGTTTTATTTACAATATAGAAAATTATAGTATTTATTTATTTTGTATTAAAACTATAATATGATAAAATATCTGGTAATTATAAATGAAAAAAATGTTAAGACTTACCTGTGAAATGAACTTATTTTTCTTTTCTTTCGTGGTCACAGTAATTGGAATAATGATGATGTTTTATTCAATATATGGAGAGAGACTATACGGCAAGTTATAGGAAACTAAGTCGCCTTCTGTCGACTTAAACGATCTAATTGATCTCGGCTACTGAAGGTCCCACTGTTGGGTTCGTACCTCCTCTATAATAGAAAGGAAATTTATTACACGCTGGTCATACATATGGGCATAAGGTTTTATGTCCAGATTCGCTTCCCTTGCATAGTTGTTATATCCCTTAGTCGTCTTTTACGACATCCATGGACAAGGAAGGGGATAGTGAACTGTATTCTTACTCCGTCACCATACGAAGAATTTATTTTTTAAATTATGCCTTAAAAATATTAAACGTTTTTCTCGGTCGGATACTCGGTGTAACGACGGAGTAAGAATACAATTCACCACTCCTCTTCCCCGTGAGTGTTATAAAAGACGACTAAGTGATATAATATGCATATAACATAGAAATAAAAGAAGGGAAACTTGAAATGAAACTCTATATCAACACATCTGACCAGGGTGGTATAGTAGGTCAAATTCCCTCTCACAATGAAGGTACCTGAGCTCAACAGTGCGACGTATATGGACTGAAATAATGATGATTTTCGTTCAAGAGAGTGATAATGAGAATTTATATTGTTACTCCTTCATAGACTTTTAGGTTTACGGAACCCTAAATTAAGTGATCTTATACAGAACGGTCGCTTAATCTATCAGAGTTTAAGTTGGTACATGAATTGATACGGCCTTGGTACGACACGTCAATGTCGCGACAAATTAGTTCAATGTGCTTATTCAATTACTTAGTTTATTTATTTTCTATATTTATATATACTGTTGGGTAATTCTTTTAGACATTAATTTGATAATTAAAAAGTAATAAAACTGCCATATTTGTAGTAATAAAATAGTCTTAAACAGTTTGCGTTTAAAATGTTTATTAAGTTTATGAGTAACAAATTTGATTTTTCTCATTAAATTCTGGTCAGTTTTCGTGTGGCGACTTGGGAATTTCATTACCTATTTCTTAAGTGAAAACTTGTAATAGCATGTACCAACCCGTCTGACCAGCGTGGTATACTAGATCAATTTCCCTCTCATTATGGAGGAGTCTTGAGCCCAACAGTGGGACGTATGTGAGCTGTCATGATGATGATAAAACTGCTAAAAGCAAATGAGCAAAATTCAAAAAGATAAGTGTGAAAACTTAATTTAAGTATATTACTAAAATGACGATTTTGTTGCTCAAGCCGATTTCCAAAAATCGTAATTACTAATACCTTGATAATAACAATATGTTCGTTCGGGAAATTTAAGAGGATCTTCTCGTCCAACATACCTCAGAGTCTGAAAACATAGGTTTACGACCAGTATGTGTTACCATTACCAGTGATGACTTACGGCACGGAAACGTGGTCCCTAAATTTAGGCCTCATAACAAGGCTCAAAGTCGCTCAGCGTGCTATGGAGCGGGCTATGCTCGGGATTTCTTTGCGAGATAGAATCCGAGATATGGAAATCCGCAGAAGAACGGGTGTAATCGACATAACACGAAGGATTAGCACGCTGAAATGGTAATGAGCAGGTCACATCGCTCGACGAATGGACAACCGCTGGGGAAGAAAGGTTTTCGAGTGGAGACCACGTATCGGACGACGCAGTGTAGGACGCCCACAAGGTGGACCGACGACCAGGTGAAAGTTGCTGGACGTCGTTGGATGCAGGCGGCACAGGAGCGCAGGAGTGTAAATCGCGACTAATTGTAGAAAGAATTGCTTCTACAAGTTATTTTATAGGACGAGGCCCTACTTAACAGAAGGTCTACGTATTCGGTTGACTGAAACATTGGTGCTGTTTAGGCTTAACTATATGGATACTGTACTCGGTTCTAGATTATTAGCTAAAACGCGGCAACTGGTAAAACGTGTTCCAAATGCTTGCGCCAGATTTTGTTTTAATGTTCCGTTAAGATCACTTGTCACTCCATTTCTTAAAAAGAATCGATTATTAAAAATGATGCATCGTCGCAAGCTGAACTTAGCATGTTTGCTTTTTGGTCATAAAGAATAAAACCCCTCTTTATCTTTATTACCTCACTATCGTGGTTATCGAGTCGAAAGTCAAGAAATGCCTGACAATGTTCGTTGCAACTGGCCACTGAGCGACATTTCTTTGCTGCTTTTCGAGGTAGTTTTCGTTATGCCGCGTCTAAATGTTGGAACAATATTCCTCCACCGATAAGGAACCTGCCTAATTTGCACATTTTCAAAAAAAAATAACAGATTTTATTTACGCACATCATAAAAACGAGGAACTAGTCATACAAGACATCAGTGCTTTTTAGTTGTATTTTAATTTTTTTTTTATTGCAAACGGTGGCAAACGAGCAAACAGTACACCTGATGGTAAGCTCGGTGATACCAAGGACACCACCAAAACCCTCCACACGCAATCACCCTTAGAAAGTTGGGCTTCCGGCTCTCTCGCTCACCGAACGAAGCGCAGTAACAAATTGCTACTACTCAGACGTCGATTTTCTGCGAGAGCGTGGTACTGGCCCGGACGGACCGGCCCGCGGCTGTAGACAGATAACTGTCAACAGTGTGGTCCTACCACTCCTATATGTTCATAAATTATCAGGCACCCTGGCCTCTTTTGTATATATATTTCAGGAATGACTATTATTTTTTTTCATATAATCTAAATTAGGAAAATATGTATTTATAAATTGAAATAGTACTTTCGTAGCCTATTAAGCAGGTATAGTCAAACAGAACTATATTCTCTATTTATTATCATATTTTTGTGAAAATGTACACTTTTGTTAATTAATGTTAATATTATTAATTCGAATTTGAACTGAGAGCATGTGCGTGATGTCTCCTCCCGGTAACAACGGAAGTTTAGCGCTGGTCATCTGTGGCCAGCATTATGCTGAGTTGAGACCGGATTGTGGCAAACACTTTTCGACATTATTATTATTTAAATTTGTCTTTCTTATGCTTTGTGTCTGTCATAATAATAAATCATTTCATAATATGAGGGAGGCCTACGTCCAGCAGTGGACGGAGATAGGCTGAAATGATGATGATGATGATGAATACCTTGATATTAATATAACATGAAATGTTAATTAAAAAAAGTAAAGACAAGAACCAAACTACGAAAAAAACGAGAAACAAAGTTTGAAATAAGATTTTCGGGACACAGGATGAAAAAAACGTTCTTGAAGAAGCAACATAATCGACACAGACTCTACCGAGAGGCATCTTTTTAGAGTTTGTGTGTATTAATAAATATTATCTTTATATTAATCAATTTAAAAATTTGTTTTTCCTGACAAAGCCTTTTTTTTAATTAATCTGAACTCATTTTCAATGGAGAAAGTCGTTTTCTCGTCTCTAAAATTTTAGCATTTCGAAAATTTTGCAGCCCCTTAAATTATGCCGTCCTAGGCCCGGGCCTCACGGGCCTAGGCGTAAATCCATCACTGCTGCTGACACTCTATGCAATACAGGTTTTCCATCATTTATCGCCTCACAAAAAGGTTGCTGGTTAGAATTTCAAAGTCCTCCCGTATGAAATTGTTTTTTGCAGGTAGCCCTGCAAAATGCAAATTTAAAATTTGGTCAAAACAAATCAGTTCTTATGTTTTATTAATCGGATACATCCGTGTGCAAAACTACAAAATCGTGACTTCACACCTTCAGGGCTGCCAATCATCGAATCATTAATCCCTGTTTAAACTATCATTATTATAATATGTATTAATAGTTATTATATATTTAAGCATGTAACAATGAATCATAGCCGCATAATTATTCAGTAAGATCTATTCATATGTCAAGTTTCACTGTTGTACGATTTTGGATTAGTTAGGGTTGACAATTTCTCTCTTGAAATTATCGTGAGATACATACATATTTTTTTTAATGCATATGGTGACAAACAAGCAAACATTACACCTGATGGTAAATATTGCTGCCGCTCATGAACGTGTGAAGAAGATGAAGGGAGTGTGAATGCATGCAATGAGGTTCGGCGATACAAAAGGTACCACCAAAACTCACACCCACATAAAATTGGACTTCTAGCTTTCTCTACGTTGCTCTACGGACCGATGTTGATAATTTTTTTGTGTGTGTTCAAGGAGATTCGATAATGGTTTAGATTCACAATTGGACACGATAAGTGGCATTGCGATCGATTTAAAGGAGAATTCCTTTTACATTTTTTTTAGATTTAATCATTACAACGTTTTTTGGGTTAGCTTGTATCATATATATTTGTAGAATATGTACTATAAATTTTCAACGCTATGTACGCTAAATATAAAAGTCAAAACTCGAAAAACAGACAACCCTATTACGAGTGACTGGCGCCGTGCGCCTGCACAGGTTGACCGCAGCTTACGAGGCCAAATTCCTATGTTCCGAATTTGGATTTTTTAATTTTGAAATTCTATTTGCGTTTTGTTATTTTAAATTATATTTATCTCGCTCTCTTTTTTCCTGCTTTCTTTTTATGTCTGCATTTTATTTGTGCTTTTTCACGGAATAAAAAAGTAAGTTTGTCTGTGATCTTATTATAATTTGGTTCCAATTCAAAAGAACATAATTAAAAACTAAAAATGAAATTCAATAATCTATAGAACAATAACTTAATTATCATCTTTTATTATGTAAATTACATTTAAATATATTTAAAAATATACTTAACGTTATTTATATATTTTTTTTTTCCAATTTTAGGATATTATTATATTTTATTATGAAGTTAATTTACTACATTTACCATTGATTAATATTTTGCATGTAAATGTAAATTGTTAGCAAGAAATAAAAGGCTTTTTTAATTTATTTTTATATTTAAAGTGTCTGTAAAATAATTGCTTTGCGTGAGCATAATACTGAAGGCACGGCACAGGAGGTCACAACTTATTTGAAGAGACTAGTCACTCGTCAAAGTTAACCTTTAGTAACTAAAAACTATCGATAGATAATTTACGGATATAATACCGTTATTGCTTGCAATAAAGTACGGATACCCTTGACATTATTGGCATAACTTCCTCAAACCTTGGCCCGTAAGTAGATCATACCTGCAGATTAAGAGATCTTAATATTTAAGGTGGATGTGACGACATAAGACAAGACCTTTTCTTTGCTTGTCAATGGCGCATTTGACTAACAAAATTAAAAAAAATGTGAGTTTTAGGGTGGGCTATGATCAGCGCACACACTATCTATTCTGTCCGCGGTGACTATAGGGCGGCGTGGGGTCCCATAACCCACCGTATTCCCTCCCCTTCGCCTTTGGGCCGACCACCGGTACCGAATCCTTGTTATCCGTGGCCAACCCGGCGGGATACCCTTTCGGGTACTCTCCCTTCCCAAGACTTCAGTCGCCGTCGCGCGGTCAGCCTCTCCGCTGGTGACGGACTATTTCCTAATCCAGTCACCGGCGGCGGCTTCAGCCGCAGGTACTCGCATCTGCGCCGCCCAAATTATCGGCGACGGACGGTGTCGCCGTAGAGGAGATCCTCACGCGCACGCTCTGTCACTATACAGAAGGCGGCGAAGGCGTCCCAGTTCCTAACGCTGTCCCATCTCCCTAGCGATGGTCGGCAGTGTCAGGTCGGCACCGATGATTGCGACGAGTTCACGGCGCTGCTCTGCCCACGCGGCACACACCTCGAACGTGTGCAATTGCAGTGGTGGCAGGACGGTGTGCTTTCTTTCCTTACGACTATGTACAGGTACTTGGCGAACCGTGCCCTGTCAATACTACCAGTCGGAAGGAAAGCACCGTGCCGTCAACCCAACCAGCCCTTCAGCACCGGCTGAAAGGCGGTCCTAACACCGTACCGAGGCTTCTCCAGCCGGACTGCCCAACGGGCAAGGGCGTCGACCCGCCAGGCGGCCATCTCCTTCAATGATGCTGCTATGACGCCTCCTGCCTACGCTTGGGACGCCTGGCGCGCATCGAATTTATTTTGTACAAGTAATATGAAAAAATAGATTGTGTGATAAAGAACAGATTGTGTCAGGAACTAATGTGGCTTAATGTAATTATATAATAAGAATTAAAAAATAATTAAATAAATATATAATAAAAATTAAAAAATAATTAAATTAAAAAATTAATTATGACAACTCAATTCTTTTAATTAGTAAGTACGGTAATTATATAACGCGTCGCCAAGGTATGTGTCGCCACGCCAGCAATCGGTTTTACATGCGACTATAGATGTTTCACACCAATTAAACACTGTAAAAATTCGTAAATGTCCCTTTTATTCTGGAAAAAGCTCGATCTCGGCAGTGAGACTATCAATGTTTCGGAAATTACAGCCTGATAATATTCCCACTTTTTTTTAGAAAATTTCTGGCATTGAGAGAAAATCTATTCAGATTCTCATGTCGTGAACGATTTTTACTTACATTTTATCATTATCTTCATTATTCAGCCCATCGTCGTCCACTTCTGGATGTAGATCCCTACAGTCATGTGCCGTCTGCATACGAGTACAATGACGCCCAGCAACTTTTTCGTATTTCGGATTCTATTTCACAGAGAAATCTCGAGCATAGCTCGCTCCATAACACGCTGGACGACTTTGAGATTGGTTATAAGGCTTATTGGTTGGTTGGCTACTGAGATTGGTTATTGGTTTAAGCCACATTTTCGTGTCGTAAGTCATTACTGGTAACACATGCTGGTCGTATGCCTACGCTCTCAATATCCCCTGATATTTACAATTATCGGCTATAGATTATAGCCATAAAATATAGTCCGGAGTAAGAATATAATTCACCATCTTGCCCAAGGCTATCGCATAAAACGACTATTAATATGCATATAACACCTATTCAAAAGAGGGAATACTTGAAGTAAAACCTCATGTCAACACCGTTTGACCATCGCACCGTGGTATAGTAACCGACATCCTTCCCGAGCGGGGGGACGTCGGTCGATGGGAGGGTACCCCAAATAGTATAGCAATGGGGTGGGCTGCGGTCGGCGCACTCCTCGCACTACTCCGTCCGGGGCGACAGAGGGGCGTAAGCACGCACACCCGCAACCCACCCGAACACCACGTCGCCTTCGTCGTTGGGCTGACCACCGGAGCAGGGTTACTTGTCATCAGTGGTCGGCCCGAGGGAATACTCCCTAGTGGGGTACCCTCCCATCGACCGACGTCCTCCCCCTCGAGGAGGACGTCGGTCTTTCCTCACGCGGTCGGCCTCTCGGAGGGTAACGGACTAATTCCCCGGTCACGTCACCCGCGGCCTCGACTAGGGATGAAATAATAGCTAGCATTTTTTTAAAAGATAACGCCCTGCATGAAGAAAATAATATTGTATTTTTTTAGACGCTGGCCATGGTCAGTGCACCCGTCGCCTGGCTCCGTCGGGGCGACAGAGGGGCGGTGCGCGGCCCCATGACCCACCCGTAGCACGTCGCCTTCGTCGTTGGGCCGACCACTGCTGGCGATCTTTGTCATCAGTGGTCGGCCCGACGAAATACTCCCGCGACGCCCTCTCCTCACGACGTCCCCCCTCTGGGACGTCGGTCGCCGTCGCGCGGTCAGCCTCTCTGCGGGTGACGGACTAATCCCCGATCCAAATAATCATTGTATTGCGAGAGTCTGGCACTAGTTTTATGACCGGTCGCCTCCCTGACGTCAATCCTCTACGATAATGTAATTATTGACCAAACGGCGTATAGTTTTATTTCGTGTAACCCTTTTAATACAGCGATATCACCTTCATATCTCATTTTACTTTTTAGTCGCCTTTTACGATATCCCCGTGTAACAAAATGTTTGCTGAATTGAATTATTCCGTTACCAAACAGATAAAAAAAAAAACTTGCATTAAAAAAGCACAAATGTCAATGCGTTTAGTTATTACTATATCCTGACTTGTCAATAATGGTAAGTTGTACATGTAATATGGTCATAGCTCGCAAGTACGTGACCTTAAAACGCGTTCGTGAAATGCGATACACTTGTTCGTATATGTTTACTTGGACTATATTATGCTAGATAGTTTAATTTTTTATTATGACGGATTAAAAAAATATTTTTCTGTGAGGTAACAGAGTTAAAATATAATTCAGCGTTGTCTATCCTGCCTGTGGGTGTCGTAAAAGACGACTAGGGGATAGAGCAGCGCAGCCTCGATGAGGAGATCCGCCGCCGGCGACTGGGGCGGCGTAGGGGCAACTACCTGCGCCTCATGCCGCCCTAGCCGAGGCCGCGGGTGATGTGACCGGGGATTAGTCCGTCACCCGCCGAGAGGCCGACCGCGTGAGGAAAGACCGACGTCCTCCTCGAGGGGGGGACGTTGGTCGATGGGAGGGTACCCCACGTAGGGGTTATTCCGTCGGGCCGACCACTGACGACAAGTAAACCTGCTCCGGTGGTCGGCCCAACGACGAAGGCGAGGTGGTTTTCGGGTGGGTTGCGGGAGTTGCGTGCTTAAGCCCCTCTGTCGCCCCGGACGGAGTGGTGCGGAGGCGCGCCGACCACAGCCCACCCACAAAAAAAAAAGGGGATATAATAGTACAAGAAGAAGATGATTCTATATAAAAAAATATATTGTTTATGGTTAGTAATTATTAAACATTAAATTTGTAGTAATTATTATGTCAATTTATTAATTTAAACCTAACAAATCTAATATACTGCCATTGGATCGGAACGCGGCTACATTGAGAAAGATCCGGCAAGAAAACTCAGAGGGCATGATGCTAAATTATTAATAACTTTTAAAAGAAAGTTTACTTTATCTTATTTTTCAACCCGACATCACACAGAAATAATTATTAAATAAGCATTATAGCTTACAACATATCCGTGTCGTAAAACGTGTTATAAAAGATTACTAAGGAATATATGTAGGTGATATTAATAAGTAATAGTAAGAGAAGGAAAATTCGATTTAAAACTTATTCCAACAAGTCTGACTAGTGTGGCATAGTGGGACCTATTATGCCACGCTCACACGCCACGCCCACAGCTGTTCTCAGGTTTCTTCTACAATGGAAGGGTCCATTGTGGAGAAAACCTGAGAGTGCTGAGACCAACTGTGGGACTTATATAGACTAATGTGAAGCATTATAGCTTATAACATAATGCCATCCATAAATCGATAACTATAATGTACTAAATTCAAATGGGATTAGTTCAATTATTTAGTGGAGTGATCCGCGCGCGCACCGGCCGGCCATCGACCTGCGCGCGGGATTTAATTTTAATAATTATTTATTCTACTTATATAAATTAGTCTTTAATTTATTTGCTAAAAAAAAAAGAATATTTATTTTAAAATGTTGAAGTTTTTCGTTATCGTCTCCTTGGGTATGTGATCTATTTAAAATTTTATTTTGGTTATTTAATTTATTTAATTTTCACACGGATAATTGTGACGGAGTAAGAATACAATTCACCACTCCCTATCTTGCCCGTGGATGTCGTATAAGACGACTATGGGATATAATATGCACATAACATCTGTACAAGAGAAAGAAAACTCGAAATGAAACCCTATACCAACATGTCTGACCAGCATGGTGTAGTAGGTCGAATTCCCTCCCATTATAGAGGAGGCCCAAGCCCAACCGTGGGACGTATGTAGGCTGCGATGATGATGAATTTAATCGCTTTTATGAGCAGGCTTCTTTCGACCATACTGCCTTCTCTTATGAGGTTTACAAATAATTGTCTTCATATGTTATTTAACACTTCTTCATATTGAGTAGCTTATTAAGAGTCATCGTTCGTCAGTAAGTCAAATCATTACCCTGAAAACCAAATTAAATGATTTCTCTTCGAATTTCAGTAGAATATGAAAATACACGTAAACCCCTCTTATATCACATTCACCACACTTCAACACCTTAACTGTATTATCTATACCAATAAATAAAATTGGAGTGTCTGTTTGTAATGTCAAAATAATAGGCTTTTTTCATGCTCACACGGTTATTTGCACGACACCTATGCCTAAAATAGCAATTAAAAAATTTTTGTTTGTCTGTCTGTCTGTCTGTCTGTTTGTTCCGGGTAATCTTCAAAACGGCTGGACCGATTTCAAAAATTCTTTCACCAATGAAAAGCTATAATATCAGGGCGTAAACTAGGCTATATTTTATCCCGGTATTCCCACGGGAACGGGAACTACGCGGGTAAAACGACTATAACCTATAACCGAAGCGAAGTGAGGGCGGGTTGCTAGTATTACATAAAATATGAGCAATATTATTCATTAAAATCATTCATTTTTATAACACTATAAAACACTAAAAAACTGAATATAATTCAAGAGTGTGACATGACATTTCCATATTCTCGCCGAACTCCCCAAATTTTATTTTCATTTGCTTCTTGAATTTTTTTTAAATGCCCTTCACTAAGGAAATGATCTTAGTAACTTTGATATTTAAATAAAACTATTTTCTGCAATAACGACGACTAGTTGGACGTGAGACATCTTAGTCCGCTCATGACCATGAACACTGCAAAGTGTTCGAAACGTCGGGCAATCATAAATCAAATACAAACGCGATAAAATCCGTAGTTTCATTTAAAATGTGTAATACTCGCGTAAACATCAGAAGTCCTTAACTTTTGCAATATTTATTACTAGCAACCCGCCCTCGTTTCGCTTCGGTTTCAGTCGCTTTACCCGCGGCGTAGTTCCCGTTAATGTGGGAATACCGGGATAAAATATAGCCTATGTTACTCCCTGATATTATAGCTTTCCATTGATGAAAGAATTTTTGAAATCGGTTCGGTGGTTTAAGCGTGAAAGGGTTACAAACAAACAAACAAACAAAAATCCTTGCTTTCGCATTTATAATATTAGTATGGATGTAAGAATAGTACACATTGAGTCGACTCTAAATAGTCGACTGCACAAATGGCGTAGTGGTTAAGACACAGACCTACCGTGTAGTATCGCGGGTTCGAATCCACACACACATAAATAAAACCAATAATTCCCTACACTTTAGCATTTTCTATGCATTTAATGCAAAAAATTGCAAAGAACAACACTTTGTGTAATCCACAAATTGTTATTTTGAGTCTGGATGTAATTTGTGTTTGTTAATTATACGTTTTTCCGTGTGGTGACGGAGTAAGAATACAATTCCCCACTTTCTATCTTACCCGTAGATATCGTAAAAGACGACAAGGGATATAATATGCATATAACATCTATGCTAAAAAAACTGGAAATGAAACCAACCAGTTTGATCAGCATGGCATGGTAAGGTCAATTTCTTTCCTATTGTGGAAGAGAGGAGGGATGAAGGGCACGTGACGAGGAGGGTTGTCAAGATGTGGATGGACATAAAAATCGTAGCAGCCCTAAAAAGAACTGGATGGATTGTGTGAATGAGGATATGCGTGTGAAAGTAGAGAGTGCAGATATGACGACTGATAGGAGGCTATGGAAGGTAAAAACATGTTGTGCCTAGCGTGGGACCTAGCGTGGGACGAGGGCAGGCAAATGATGATGATGTGGAAGAGGTTCGAGCCCAACAGTGGAACGTATATGAGCTGAAATGATGATGATGGTGATGAATTGTACGTTTGTGAAGTCTCCCGCAATACAAGGATTATTTCCTTGGTACAGGGAGTTGTCTTTAAAAAAATATTGGGCTAACAGCAAGCTAACAATGATAATGTAGCGCATATTTTCGCAGATTCATAATATACCTCAAGTATGTGACGACGTCGCGTAAATATAGAACATAGCGCTCGCTTAAATTACTTTTTTCGAAAAATTTTCGTCAACTGAAGTCAAATAATTTTTAACCAGCTTCTGCTCGCGATTTTGTCGGCGTGGTATAGATACTTTGTGCTAACGCTAACTTTAACCTAAGGCTTTGTTTACGTAGAAGGTGAAAATATTTTTTAATATTACGATTCTGTCACACAGGATTTTTGCGAAGATATAGCCGTTTACGCAGAGAAGCTCTTAAAAAGAAAAAAAAAACTATTTTGAAACATTATTCATTGGTGCTCTGCTCCTGTTAGTCTTAGCGTGATGATATATAGCCTATAGTCTTTCTCGATAAATGGGCTATCTAACACTGAAAGAATTTTTCAAATCGGACCAGTAGTGCCTGAGATTAGCGAGTTCAAACAAACTCTTTAGCTATATATATATATTAGTATAGATATAGATTTATTTAACTTAGATTGTGTACATTTGAGGTTAATATACACTCATTTGCAAAAAAAACGGGCACCTAAGCAATGAACCATTTCAAATGTTAATATTTCTTTGTTTGATAATTATAGGTAGTTTTATCCACACAATTTGCTAAATTAATAAGAAAATAATCGTTTTCATCAGTATTTCATAAAATTTAGATACAATTTATGGGAAATAATGCTAAACCTCGCTAGTAGTGTATATTCGCTAGTAGTGCATATGCTCATGAAGTAAAAATAAAAAAGTTTTTTTGTTTGTTTTTCTTTAATAAAGTAAAAGCAGATAAATGTTTAGTATCGAGTGTGACCCCCTCTAGCTAAAATCACAGCTTGAATTCGTCTGGGCATGCTAGCGAGTATATCCCGGATACTTGCTTGCGGAATACGTTCCCACTCCGCAGTAATCACATTCTTCAGCTCTCTGATGGTCTGCGGAGCCGGGTGTACTGATCTCACACGCCGTTTCAGAACGTCCCAGACATGCTCTATGGGATTGAGGTCGGGACTTCGAGCTGGCCAATCCAAACGACGAATGCCGACCTCTTGCACATACGCATTAACATCGCGGGATCGGTGGGCGCGAGCATTGTCGTCCATAAAAATCGAGTCTTCACCTAGAGCGGCCAATGCGGGTTGTGCATGAGAAATTAGAACTTCCGTTATGTATCGATGCCCAGTCAGTGAGCCGTTTTCAATGAAGACTAACTCTGTACGATCCATTGAATTTATTCCTGCCCAAAACATAACAGAGCCCCCACCATAAGGTGTGATTTCTTCGAAACATGCCTCTGCAAAGCGTTCTCCTTGTCTTCTTAGCACTCGCCGACGTCGATCTTCACCGAACAGAGATATCCTGGCTTCATCAGAGAACAAAACCCTATTCCAATCGTCTTGAGTCCATGATTCACAATTTCTAGCGAACCTAAGCCTGTGAACTCTGTGCTCACGGAGTAATTTGGGGCCGCGGGCCGGGCGGTGACTGCGTATATTGGCAGCGAGAAGCCTCCTCCTGACCGTCCATAGACTAATATGCACATTTCTTACTTCTTGGAGGTTGTTCTTAAGATCCACATACGAAGATTTGCGATTTCTCAATGCGCGACTCACAAGAAAACGATCATCCCGTGGTTGGGTACATGGTTTTCTTCCAGAACCAGGCCTTCTCTCGACGGAACCAGTCTCCTGATATCGCTGCCAGGTCCTTTGGACTGTCGAGCGACTAACATTTAGCCTCCTAGCCACGAAACATTGGCTGCAACCCTCTTCAAGCAGCGCGATAATTTTGGTAGCTTTTACCACTTTATCTACCATTTTTGATACAGCCAAACAGCATTAAATAAAGCTTTGACAGTCAAGGATATGAAATTAATCGATAAAAATTGAATAAAAGTTATGAAAGTCGATGTTAACTTCTGGAACTTCGCGCCAAAAATGTAGGATAAAAAGGGGTTTTCTGTAAAAATGAACATCAAATGAAAAATTGAATTTAGAACGTACTTTTTTAAATACCACAGCATTTTTAAAACCGGCCAGTAACGTGTACAAACGATTGAAACCTTTTTGGTATTGTATCTTTTTAAATATGAATGAAAATCAAAACCGCCCGTTTTTTTTGCAAATGAGTTTATATAATAATAAGGAATTTGGCTATGTTATGCCGATATGCGTACAAATTTTATGCGTATCTAGTCCGAGTAGTTTAAAATACAATTCATTATAAGTATATATATATATATATATATATATATATATATATATATATATATATATATATATATATATATATATATATATATATATATATCAAAGAAAGAGTGTGTGTTAAACGTAAGAAGTATAACTTCTTACATTTAACTTTAAGTGTTAACTTACTATGTTTTTGTTTTCAGTTCTAGCAACAGTATTAAGTCAACATCCTTTTGATTATTATCACGTTCTTCACCTTCCACATTCACCGCCTCTGCATCCTGTATTATCTGAACCGCCGAGGACTCAATTCTCATGTGAATCTAGGAGCAGAGGATATTACGCTGACGTCGAGAGTGGTTGTCAGGTAGGTTGTAAAATACTTTAATAGATTTCTATCTAACAACCTGTCAACGTCCATCGTTGGATATAAGACTCCTCATGAAAGGCATTTAGTGCTTTCTTAAGTCCACTAAAGGCAATGGGTCGCTATTGGTGTTCCATCCAAATGGCAAAATGGCAATAGACTAATAGTCTTCGGCATGTTATAGGGTTGCATGTCATCGTTTACGCCGCTTCGGGCAGTTTGGTTGGCTTGTGACTGTGGGGTCACTTACCAAAAAAAAGGGGACAGACTTGGGACAGACTTACCAAAAAAAGGGGATCGCACGCGTTAATAAATGAAAAAAGTACTTAGGTGCAAATCGGTTTCCATTTTTTTAATGGTAATGGTGGCAAACAAGTAAACGAAATGTCATAGCGCTCGGTAAATATACCAGTAGGTAGTTTATTCCATATCATCCATCCATCTTGCACGTAGGTGGGGGAGATGATTGCTGGCAATGTACAATTGAAGACCGTTATGTTCCCAGGTGAAATGGATGAACATTTTTTTTTAGGGGGTGGGTTACGGCCGGCGCACTCCTCGCTCCGCTCCGTCCGGGCAGAGGGGCATAAGCACCCGTAACCCACCCGTGACGCGTCGCCTTCGTCGTTGGACCGACCACCGGAGCAGGGTGACTTATCGTCAGTGGTCGGCCCGACGGAATACCCCTTGAGGAGTACCCTCTTCTCGACTGACGTCCCCCCCTCGGGGAGGACGTCCGTCTTTCCTTGCGCGATCGGCCTCTCACCGGGTGACAGACTAATTCCCTTGTCCAGTCACCTGCAACCTCAACTAGGGCGGCATCAGGCGCAGGTATTCGCGCCTGATGCCGCCCTAGTCACCGGCGGCGGGTCGTGTCGTCGAGGAGACGCTCCTCGCGCACTCGCCTCGCCGCCTGGCACGCGCTCCACCGCCTGAATGAACCCTGTTTTAGCGTCGAGTAGTAGGTACGTTGGTAAAACGGTGACGGTGGTACCAAGTCGAACAGTTTCAGCTTTCCATGAAATAGTCAGTAGATTATACAGAATGACCCAAAGTATAATTTATTGACCGAATGACAATTTTGCTTCATTTCCCTCTCAATTCCATTCTTTTTTCCGTATTTATTAAATAATTCTCAGCACCAGGCTCCACATTTGGGTCTGTGTTTGGTAAACGGTTTAAAGAAGCTCAAAGACAGTCATCCCTTTTTACGAAACTAAATAGTCGAGATATCAGGATGAATTAATCATTTGCTTGCTCTAGATTTCTAGAAGGTAAAGGCATGACAACTAAAAAAGAATTTCTTTTTTCAGGCTTACCATTTTTGCTGGCGTCAACATTTAGTAAGCACAGACTTATGTGCAAACGGTACATTATTCAATGAACAATTTCAAGTAAGTATACCTTTAAATTTTGATTCATTATCTTCTTCTTCTAAAGACGGAATACGGTCCTACAACATATTGTTTCTTATGCTAATCGCCATTAAGTACTAACTACTAGAAAGCATCTACTAACCTCAGTGGTCCTTTCGGTAGTTAAGGAATCCAAAAACCAACTCTCGATCAAGCTTTATCTTATGTTTAAAAATATTTTATATATTTATTCTTACTCTTGACAGGGCATCCGGTTGGATTCAATTTTAAGAAAGCAATCCACTAAAAAATACAACTAGCTTGGTCATCGTTTGGAAAACGGAATTAGTAATAGAAGGGAATTTATTGCTTAATTTCTAAAACACAAATATAGGACCAGTGTTGATTACCAACTTTCCGTGTGGTGACGGAGTAATTAACCACCCACTCTAACCCGTGAGTGTCGTAGAAGACGACTAAAGGATATTTTACGCGCAAGAGATGAAAAACTCGAAACAAAACCCTATACCAACCTGTCTGACCAGCATGATATAGTAAGGTTAATTTCCCCTCTATTGTGGAGGAGGCTCGAGCCCAGCAGTCGGCCAAAATGATGATATCACTGTATTATATAGTGGCACTTGTAGCACCATGTAATATATTATGGTACTATTGTTGGGTGTCTCCAAGTTTGTAATGATATTTCAATTAGGACTTATTATAATTTAATATTACCGGACAAACTTGACTATTAGACATGACTTGCAAATGTGTTGTCACAATGACAGATGACAGCGATTTTGGAGGGACGCTTAAGGGTGCGTTTACTTAGTTCTAATTGTAGCATATATCATAACAATCACAAACAAACTTGGCTTTATACAGCGTACTTCACTCACGATTTATCTGTCCAAATCTGCAACTTAGAAAATCATAGAAGAACAGTCAAAAGCGATTTACTGCGAAATATAGACATGTAGTAGCCTCCTTACTGGACGAACCAACAACCGTTGGGAATAACTGATTCAGAGTGACCACGAATCAGACTACATAGTACAGGACAGACTTGTACCAGAACTGGCTTAGTGCTTCCACTAGAAGCCATCAAACAAAGATGCAAAGGACTGTTATGTTGCATGCTATAAGTTTCTTTCAGGTCTACGGTCAGAAGTAGACAGTAAAGGTAATGATTATCATCATCATCTCGGCTTGTATACGATGAGAGCGGGCAACAAGCCTATAGCCCGCCAGGTGCGTACCTCTTGCAAGCACTAAGTGTGTCACTAACACCCCACCTTGCCATCAGTGCCCTCCTAATCTGGAGCCTCCTGAAGGGAAATCAACCTATTATACCACGCTGATAGGACGGCTTGATAGGGGATTTTCTTACTCCGTCAGCACACACTCGCTTCGCTTCGGTTTCAGACACCTTACCCGCGTAGTTTCCGTGGGAATACCACTGTTACTATAGCTTTCTATTGGTCAATTTTTGAAATCGATTCGGTGGTTTAAGCGTGAAAGCGTAACAAAATTACTTTCACTTTTATAATATTAGTAAGGATTACAGTTATATTAGGAAGAAATCCTTTAAGCGTACGTATTATTAGTGTTGTTCTTCTAGTTATATTAATATTTTGTTACAGGTCTGCGATCATTTCTACAACGTCCGATGTGGTTCACCGTATGAAGATTTGTAAATAAATACAGTTAATTACATATTTCGTTATTTTTTTTATAATCCCATAGAGAAACTACCAAACATTAGTTATCATGGTGACCATACCGATAAAAGTTACCTCATCATATCTTAGACTTCTGAAGTTTAGGTAACACCTAAATCTATATAAATAACATACACAACTGTTCGAGTATATCTTATATCTTAAAACGAGCAATATATATAATCTGAATCTCGGAAACGACTCCAACGATTTTCATGAATTTAACATACTAGAGGTATTCAGGGCCAGAAAATCGATGTAGCTAGGTTTTATTTATAGAAAATGGTGTTTTGTCCATGTTTTTAGCTAATCAATACAATGACATAAAGTGTTAATAAAATAGGCATGTAAATTTAGCCGTCACCTTCAAGAGTGACACTAGCTCAGTTGGGAAGTTGTTCAGACGCATTCAAACAATTTTTGATATATTTTACATTATTCCATCATTTTTAGTTTTTTATTAATATATATCCTAAATATTTTCGTTAAAAATACCATTTACAAAAAAAAAGTTATACCGAGCAAAGCTCGGTCAACCAGATATTTGCAGTTTAACAGTCATTGATCTTAATTAGAATGTATATTATATAATAAACAATAAAACATAAGTGTTTTCAAAGGTGCGTTTAAGAGTCTATGCCTTAAATGCAACATATTATGAACAGGATACATGTAGGTATGTAAGTGGCATCGACGGAATAAGTAGGCACGCAACGGCGGCGGCGTGTCGACTAATGGTCAATGACCTCTCACCTGATATTAAGGCGAAGGGTGTCTTCATTATGCGAATGTATTCATTGATTTATTCAATTTCTAATGAACATTTAACAAAGTACGAGTATTTTGCAAATTAGATATCCTTCAATGACCGCAAAGGATAGTAATTAATACACAAAATCTGGGTTTATTTATCTCTTCTTGTCGTGACGAGTTAAGAGTACAATGTCACCACTCTACCCTTGAAAGTCGTAAAAATCGGTTAAAGAAGCACTAAAGTAGAGGGTTGCTGTTCTCTTGGCAAACCCATCTATACCAATAAATAAAATTGGAGTGTCTGTTTGTAATGTCAAAATAATAGGCTTTTTTCATGCTCACACGGTTATTTGCATGACACCTATGCCTAAAATAGCAATTAAAAACTTTTGTCTGTCTGTCTGTTTGTTCCGGGTAATCTTCAAAACGGTTGGACCGATTTCAAAAATTCTTTCACCAATGGAAAGCTATAATATCAGGGCGTAAACTAGGCTATATTTTATCCCGGTATTCCCACGGGAACGGGAACTACGCGGGTAAAACGACTATAACCTATAACCGAAGCGAAGCGAGGGCGGGTTGCTAGTCTATATGTGTCTATACGTGAAGCAAAAACTTTGTACCCCTTTTTACGAAAATTACGCGCACGTACAAATATGAAATTTGGCACAGTTGAAGAATATGTCGAGGAGAAGTGCAGAAAACTAAAATTTAACATAATAATGAATTAAAAATACATTAAATTCATTGAAAAAGGCATTACGCACACTTCAACGCAATCGCTACACACACACGCGTTTGTGTGAGTATGTTGCGTAGCAACGCTTATACACTTTTGTTTACAGCTAAAATCTCTGGTCGAACTGAATGTCAAACAACCATAATTATGATCACAATGTCTAATAGAGATTTGTGCTTATATATTTTATTAGTTGTTAGTGAAATACAGCTTGCTCAATTTAAAATTAAAGAAAATTTTGTAGCAGACAAATTAATTAAAATGTATTATGGCCGAATTTCGACCACACGCCGACCACTAGAACTATTAAAAGTGACTGCACAGATGGCGTAGTGGTTAAGATAACAATCATATCAGTGACACGGGTTCGAATCCCACGCAGGACAACACTTTGTGTGATCCTCAAATTGTTGTTCTGAGTCTGTTTGTAATTTGTGTCCGTTAATTGTATGTTTGTAAAGTCCCCCGGAACATTTAGTGCAGTGTTGCCTTTAAAAAAAAAATATTGTCAACCAACCTACGAAAAGTAGCAATGAACGTATTAACTTCCACTTCGTGAAGAGGTCTTTATCAAACTATGGACCTTGATAGTCTGAAGAAAATTCTATATTAACCCCTCACGCGCCAAACATCGCGGCGCTCTCGAGTGACTTGGGTATATTGAAAAAGTTCAGTGAATTTTATGATTTAACGTAAACTATTATTGTTGCTATATGACAAGTGTTAGGTTATTTTATATTGTGGCCACACTGTTTGAATTAATTATTAGTATTGTACTGAACTTGACTAAAAAAAAATGTCATTAATGGCGTCAACGGACACTTATGCCTAACGATAGTTGTTGTAATGTTTAAATATCTGATGAATTGATGTCTCAGCCCCTATTGGGAGCACATTAAAGAGTGTAAGAGTATACTGTGTATTTTAAGAGAGTAATGTGTACTGTGTCTAAAAGGTGAATGATGTAAAACGGAGTATGACATAGTGTGAAGAATTAAATGTAATACAAGTCTGTACTGGCGTTTATATTTGTCTTGTTCCTGATATAATCCTCCTAGTTCAGAATAGGGATAATAAAAGGATTTAATCCTCCCACGCCTACAAGGAGAGGAGAAGTTAACCTATAATTGGCATTGGAAGCTATTAAGGTCAGTTCGATTATTTCAAATATTTGATTATTTAATGTGGCTTAGAACAATAAAAAAAAATTTAGTTGTTTATTTTATAAAGAAAAATGCATTAGTAGTAGTCTAGTAGATAACGTATAAAACTCCGTTTTAATTACCTATACATCAAAGGAATGTTTTATTTAGCTAATGTCATTTGAATTTAATCGTGATCATTTTATACTGACAGTGTTTACCTAGAAACGAAAATTCGTTGTTTTACAAAAACTAATGCAAACAACAAGTTTCAGTGCATTGGAGATGTCGGGAGATGAATGATCTGAACGGGAATGTTCTGTATTGAAACTGTATTGGAAAGTTCTGGATATTAACTACACGGAATTCGAGACGTAGTAGCAGCTGTATGGAAATGTAAGGGAGTGTCCCCGAACGTAGGCGGCGCCGTGGGCCTCGTAACTATTCCCAGTCATCCCAAGAGCGACATAAGTGGCGAGAACCATGGCAGAATCATATGGATACTCGTAATGAATTATCTATAAGGCGCAAACGTAAGTAGCGGCAAAAGAAAGGCGTTTACCAACTGTAAGTAATACATCTTTTACTTCTAATGGGAATTCATCTATTGTGAAAGGTGTTACACATATTAGCAATAAGAGATATAGTGATAAGCATTCTCGAAAAAGAAAATACTTTAGAAGGAACATCTTTGACTAGTATGTCTACACGAGAATTGTTAGACATTAAGTCACTGCCTATTATTAACTTATGTAATCACTTCTCTATGAACAGTAATGCTGTCTATGAATTTGATCCCTCAAGTAAGGAACAGGAATGTGCGAAATTGTACGATTGGAATGAACCACAATTACTATATTATACCTTATTGAAGCTAATGAGAGTAGCTAAGATATAGTGCCAGGGCTTATCCTCTGTTAATTATACATGGACTGGATGAAAGGATAAACTAACTAAAAACTTCCCTACAGTACAAAATTAGGTGCAATTATTCAGAAAATGTTAGATCAAAGTGTTAAACATGATTAAACACTAGAAAACTTATTTATACCATAAAATTAATTTATTAAACAGATGTGAGATATACAATAGACTGTATCATTAATGGTTTATATGATAGGAGTATGAGGTTAGGAGTTCCGGCAGTGAACTATACCCAATTGTATTTAAAAGCTGTAAAACTAGAAGATACAAAAAGTATTAGGGAAAATCCTTTTTAAAGGACAATCAAATGTGTTTAGTGATAATAATAATAGGAGCAAATCTAAAATCATGTGGTACTGTAATTGAACAAAATAGGACATCTGAGCTTAAGTATACAAAACCCTTGGTATCTTGTAACATATGTAAGCATTTTGGGCACCATGCATCTTGATGACTACAATAGAATACTGCAAACAATTCAAACGATAAATTTGTCAGAAATTAAATTAGTGGGTTCTTTGGATGATAAATATATTTTGCTTATCAAAGTTAAAGGTGTTGATGATCCTTGTTGTGCTATATTGATTCAGGCAGTTAGTGAGAGAAAGTGACTTGTATTATTAAATATTCTGATAGTAAGTTACCATTGCCTAAAGGGCTTCGCGATTAGTTCATAACTCCTATAGGTAAATCAATATTGTAATTAGCTGTCCAAATAGTTTCAGCCGCAACTAAAGTTTTAATAGTAATGGATGAGTTAAAGAAGTACCCAATTTTTTATGGCCATACACTTACCTAACAAGCCTGTATCATTATTATAAACTGATGAACATTTGATACTGCGTAAGCAAAAAGGTAACTTAAAATCTATTAGAAATGTAATCAATCATAACTATGTAATGCCAGGCACTTATAATATAACCAATGGAGTAGGTAGTTTGTGTAGTGTTAATTAAATCGGATTTAGGACTGACCAATTTAACAGAAATGACTATAATGTTAAAGGGTAACACTCCCGTCGTTTATTCTTATTTATATCAGCTGGCTCGTGTGGAGAAAGAGAAAGTTAGGGGTATAATACGGGAGATGCTAAATGATTCATTTGAAATTATAACCTTGGCTGTTGTATCTTCATTAAACGGATATCGCGTATATATACTAGGATTAAAATTTACTATGGTTACCAATTGTAATGCACTACGCTATCCAAGAGGGATATCATACCTAGAATTGCTAGATGGTGGTTGCAATTTACAGGAGTACGATTGTACAATAAAATATCGCCTGGGGTGTCGAATGAGTCACGTAAACGCTCTCGGTAGAGATATAATGAGTTGGAACTGTCCTTCGAAACAGAGGATTGGTTAGTGACTATGCAATTTTGATAATGGTATTTTAAAAATTAAACAGATTCTGGAAGATCCTAATTCTAAACATATGTATAGTAGAAATTAGACATGGGCGTAACTGGCTATTTTGGCAACAGCTACTAACCGATTATTTGGTGTCAATACCGATTTGACCAATCTTTGCTGAATATTGATATTATATGCGTAAAATAATCGCGATCATGTTTTTAATGCAGTTTAATTGATATAATATTTCATGGGGCAAACTATAGTAAACATTTTTCAACGAGGATCAAAACTACTTTCCCATTAGTTTGATTTATCAGAGTTTGTGACTGTTGAGTCTTGCGCTAGTATAATAATAGTATAATAAAAGCGTCTTTCAGTTTTATCAATATACGCGAAATGTTGTTTGTTATTAAGCCGCTAACCAATACCCGCCCTCTCTATTTGGCACGTCAGGAATCGCATAGAAGAAGAGAGATAGCATGATTATTTTGGTTATTAGACCTATTGGTGATTGTTCGGTTACCAGTGTAGCGAAACAATCACTGCACCTAACCAATAATTTGTGTGCTATTGTTGGTTGACAGCGCCGCGTCGTTGTCATGTCGTGTAGAGGTACATATATCAACCGTTTTCAGTTACGTTTTGCTATAGTGGACACATGCCTAGTAGAAGTATATTTAAGAAATATGTACAGGAAAGAGGAAAGGTATGCTTCACCCTATTCTTAAAATAGATGTACCTTTCACACTGGCCACTTAGGGCCCTTTATAAAAAGCAAATCTAAAAATACCTACATCTTAGTTTAATAGATGCATATTTTGTATATACATAAAATCATAAGCCGAAAATACTAGAACTAGGATAACCTTAAAAATATTAAATGACTATATGAGTCTATTTGGTGTACAGACATTGTCATTAGCGGTCTAGAAACATCTTTTACGAGTAAAGGTTTTAGTAAATTTACAACAAAATTAGGTATTGAAATGTTTTAAATGCGGTTGAGACACCGAGAATTAATGGGCAAGTAGAGCGATATAATCACAATTCTAACTTCACTTGCTACTAAGAATCATAGTTGTCAGGAAAATGAATGGGAGACTCTCTTGGACCAGAAATATTATTTGGCTTAAAATTATGAAGGGAGACAGAAAACTAGCTTCATTTCTTTTAGATGGTAATGACAACAGCTCTGAATCACTTTATGAAGTTAGGAATGAGGTTAATTTAAAAGTAGCAAAAGAACAAAATAAACAGAATTGATCAGAAAAAAAAAGTTGCTTAAAAATATAAAATAGATAATTTGGTAAGAATTGAAAGGGAAGTAGGTAAAATTCAAGGACTCTTATAGCATTATCAAAGCTTTAGATAATGACAGGTATATTGTAGAAGAGATTCTATTTTTATTTATATTGTAGAAGATACTTATTAAAAAAAAAAAAGTAATCAAAATAGAAGTTAAGAGCCAGTTATTTCCGTAGATAAGATTTACCCATGGTTGAGTTATACTCAAGAATATCTTAGTAATTTGGATGAGGGATCGGAGCCAGAAAATTGTAGATTAAATGTTAATACAGAAGCTAAATTAGGTAGTGACCATGATAGTCATTATATTTTGGAATTGCTAATAAATGTGATGTTTCAATTATACATCAGTGACTACAATTTTGAATATTTAGATTATAACTGTAGGGGCTATTGTGGGCTCCCTACGATCCTACAGTTAAATGATAACTCACATTATGGAATTCCTTCTTTATTGGTTTTTCCTCGATACAAGTGGTTGAGTTGATGATGGTTGCGAGTGTACAATGGTGAGATTTGTGATCAGTTATACATGATTTATGGCACTGTATGAGTTCGTTTGATTGGTGGAAAGATCACGTCATATGGTAAGTAGGATGGTGACTTGCCAGAACGTGTGCGAACGTACAATACACTAACTTCGAAGGTTGTTCGCTCATGCAATTTGTTGAGGTTGCATAAACCGGACAATAACAAGTATAGGTGATAATAGTTGAAAATTGTTAATGGCTGTGATAATTGAATTATGCATTAATGATTACAATATTTTTGATTATAGCAAATATAGGTAATGATGTACATCAGTGATTACAATTTTGAATGTTTAGATTATAGCAAGTATAGGTGATAATAAATGAAAATTAATAATGGCTGTGATAATTGAATTATGCATTAATGATTACAATATTTTTGATTATAGCAAATATAGGTAATGATGTACATCAGTGATTACAATTTTGAATGTTTAGATTATAGCAAGTATAGGTGATAATAAATGAAAATTAATAATGGCTGTGATAATTGAATTATGCATTAATGATTATAATATTTTTGATTATAGCAAATATAGGCAATGATGGAATAAACAGTGCACATGAGGCCGATAAGCCAATTTTGGGAGTCACTGTTTATCAAATGAATGATGTGTAATTAGGAATGATCATAAGTCAAACGGTGCAGGAGGCCGATAAGCCATTTTTGAGAGCATCCGTTTGCTTATGCAGAATATCTGCATACAGGAGGCCGATAAGCCAAATGAAGGAGTATGCCAGATGTTCTGATAGATAGTTACATATTCAAGTGAACTATGTGTAACGAGGAATAGTGATGAGATAAACAGTGCACATGAGGCCGATAAGCCAATTTTGGGAGTCACTGTTTATCGAATGAATGATGTGTAATTAGGAATGATCATAAGTCAAACGGTGCAGGAGGCCGATAAGCCATTTTTGAGAGCATCCGTTTGCTTATGCAGAATATCTGCATACAGGAGGCCGATAAGCCAAATGAAGGAGTATGCCAGATGTTCTGATAGATAGTTACACATTTGAGGCAAAGATCAAGGAGTGATATGGAATAACTTGATAAGTGGTAAAGTAATTGGACAAATTGATATGGACACTAAGAAAATGAGCTAATCATTTTAAACACGTGTAATATGTGATTTTATCCGAGTATAGTATAAAAGTAATTTGATAAATTGTTATGGACACTAAGCAAGTGAGCTAAATCATTTTAACATGTGTAATATGTGATTGTATCTGATTAGTACTGCCAGTTGTAGAGATCTAAGTCAATGTAATTCAATATTTATTGTTTATGTGTAATTGTATTACAGAAATGAAACATTGAGAAATTGGTGGAACAATTTTGTTATCATAGATGGCCGAAGCAAATATAGTTATTCTTTTAAGAAATATAAAAATAATTATTCCTATAAAGATTCTTTTCATAATTATTTGATATGTAAGATTTATGATAAGAATTTTGAGTTTGCTTATGGCATGGGTTATTTAATTAATGATATTATAATACATCATTATTATTATTAATGTTGTATTGTATTACATTAGTCTCCCAGTTTCACGGCTATCAACCAGGGGAAGATATTCCGTCTTTTGAAGGGCTTGCATGGGGATATGGACCCACCACGCAGGGGCCTTATGAGAAGTTAAATGTTGGAATGGGATGTCTGCCGATGGTACTCCATGTCTGCACATAGCACTGGTGGACTGCCAGCGGTGGGTGTAGAACTTGTGTGATGATGGTATTTAATAACTGTTTATGAGGTTGGGGGTTTGATGGACTGGTTAAACTTAAAACTATTGATTGAAAAGCTGTCATGTGCCTTCAACACCATTGTGTCTTAATCTTTGGCATTTAAACTTTGTTATTAGTCTTATTATTCTTAGTAATATTACGTGTGGACACGTAATTCCAGAATGGCCGACTGTTAGGTTATTTTATATTGTGGCCACACTGTTTGAATTAATTATTAGTATTGTACTGAACTTGACTAAAAAAAAATGTCATTAATGGCGTCAACGGACACTTATGCCTAACGATAGTTGTTGTAATGTTTAAATATCTGATGAATTGATGTCTCAGCCCCTATTGGGAGCACATTAAAGAGTGTAAGAGTATACTGTGTATTTTAAGAGAGTAATGTGTACTGTGTCTAAAAGGTGAATGATGTAAAACGGAGTATGACATAGTGTGAAGAATTAAATGTAATACAAGTCTGTACTGGCGTTTATATTTGTCTTGTTCCTGATATAATCCTTTTACAAGGAAATATGAAATAAAATATATATTAATAGCTTTTGATTGGTTCATTTAAATAAATGTACTAAAGTAATTGTTAATTGTAAAGTATTTTTTTGGGTCAACGTGTGTCCCAAAAGCACTTTGAGCACATTTTTTTTTTGGGTCAAATGGTGTCCCAAAAGCGCTTGAGGGGTTAATACCATACAAACCGTAGCTTATTCAATATCTCAAAGAAAAAAAAAGAGTGTATGTACAAGGTACGCGTATCAGAAGTAAAACTCCTTCATCCTCTATCTCATTCTCTCGCCGGCTGAATCCTATACATTCTACGTTTTGTCTCTATGGACTCGCTTTTTATTTCATCGAGTTTGAAACCACAACGATTCTAAAGAAGTTTCACTTCATAAAATCTCGAAAGAAATAACTCGATTCCCGGGCGTGAAGAAAATAAATATAATATGAAAATGAAATAATCTTTTCACAAAATGATTTATTATAATATAAAAAAATCACAAAAATACACAAAAAAAAGATATATATAAATTGAGTATTTCAAAAATCGTTACGCAATAGTTGCTTCATTTTTCAATGAAATAAAACTCATTTTACGGCTTTCATTGCAAGCATATGAATGTTTTGCTTTACATAGCGTCTAAATAGTATTTCAAGATGCGTAACACGACAAAATCCGTAAAAGTAGTTTCTATTCATTTATTAAAAATATGTAATTATTAAAGATATGTATATAATTCTAAAAATACATGTATCACATTTACTTTTTGATATAAAATTTTTTCTTGACTTATTAACTCATTATTTTGGCTATTCAATTACATATTTAAAAAACATATATATATATATATATATATACATCGACTGACTGAATAGACGTTTATAGATACAAAACTACAAAAACGAACTTAAAAGCTATTAAACCAGCGCCACCTGGTCCTAATGCATTGTTTTAGTGGTTTAAAAACCATCTTTGCCTTATTGCATGTCTAATGAAACCAATTTGGTCCATAGCGTTTGGATGATTTCAAAGTCTATTACCGACATAGATAGAATTTTTTGTTTTTATATACATATAATAAAAAACCTTTTTTTCTTCAAAATAATAGGTTATAGTTATAGTTTTTCTTTGCGCAAACTTTTTTTATTTAAAAATACATACATGATTATTTTTTGTTAAAAAAACATTGTGATAAAAAAATACTATTTTTTTTGCTATATATATATATATTATTGATTAAATTATTACAGGAAAAGTTTCAGAATATTTTGTGTTTATGTTATTTAGTTATACTAAGCAGTATTTACAAAGGATTTACGATTTAATAAGACGTAGTAATATTCTTAAACTATAACTCGAAAGGGTGACAAATGGCGGCCATTTTGTTTTCAGATTTTGCTTTCCGAAACTAACTTACAATTGAATGTGGCTGAACTGCTCTTCATAAAATTTTGCTTATCACCAATTTTTGAATATTGATATGAATTTTGAAAAAATATTTTATAAAATAAAAGATGATTTTGAACATATACGAATAGGGTTGTCGCGTTGGGTTCAAGCCTCCTCCACAATGAGGAATAAATTGATCTACCACACTGTGATCGGCCCGCTGATCTGACGATTTTATTTCGGGTTTTCCTTATCCTTTTTTTTTATTGCAAGCAGTGGCAAACGAGCAAACAGTACACCTGATGATAAGTGTTGCTGCCGCTCGTGGACCTTTACAAGGCCGCTACCTACCGCGAAGAAAGTGAAGGGAGTGTGAATGCGTGCATTGAGGCTCGGTGATACCAAAACCCTCCACACGCAAACACCCTCAGAAAGTAGGGCTTCCGGCTCTCTCGCTCACCGAACGAAGCGCAGTAACAAATTGCTACTACTTAGACGTCGATTTTCTGCGAGAGCGTGGTACTGGCCCGGACGGACCGGCCCGCGGCTGTAGACAGATAACTGTCGACAGTGTGGTCCTACCACTCCTGCAGAGATTATCTGCATATTTATATCCGTTGGTCGACTTTTACGACACCCGTGGGCAAGACAGGAGTGATGACTTGTATTCTTACCGTCCACACCACACTGGTAAGAAACGAATATCCTATTGGGCTATACATATTCGTTTATTTAAAATAAAATGGTGTTTAAACTATTTTTATTTATAACTAGCAACCCACCCACTTGCTTCGATCGGTTCGGTTCCAGTCACTTTACCCGTATAGTTCCCGAGGGAATACCGGGATAAAATATATCCCAAGTTACTCCTTATATATACAGCTCCCTGGTAGTATAATATTATCAAAATCGGTCCAGCCATTTTGAAGATTATCTCAAACAAACAGACAAAAAAAAATAACTGTATTTTAGGCATAGGTGTCGTTCAAATAATCTTGTGAGCATGAAAAGAGCCCATTATTTCGACATTACAAACAGACACTCCAATTTTATTTATTTGTATAGATTTTAATGAAATATAACTATTACTGTATTTTTTGGGGCAACCCTATTGGGTTATGTTCAAAACATACACGAGAAATTTATTTTTTGAGTTGTATTCTTCGTTTTGAAGCATAAAAAATATTCAAAAATATCACAAAAACCATTATTTACAAACTAAAACTTAAGAAATGAACACACGCATACAAATAAACAAACAAAATTGCCACTTAAGTTAGAACCGCTATTAACTTTATCATCTGGTGATATTTCATTCTCCTTCGCAATCTTCGCCATTTCATCTTCTATTCTCTTTTCTTCTACAGCTAGAGTTATCGCGTCGTTTATGGATTGCATGAGAGCGTAATTGGAATACTTCGGTTGAGGTAGACGGAGATGTAAATGGTTGTCTTTTAAAACATAATGCGCTCCTTTGGTTGGTACTTGATTTACTGCAAAAAAAAAAAATACATGACGACCAACTGAAGTGAAACATAAGCTATATATTTCAGCTCATATACCAACCAATGCTGGGCTCAAGCCTCCTTCCTACTATACCACGCTAGTCGTCTGACTATGTCTATATTGGAAGAGTTTTCCTTCCCTTGTGTAGATGTTATAAGCATGTTATATCCCTTAGTCTTATTTTACGACATCGACGAGCAAGATCGGGAGTGATGAAATGTATTTCTATTCCCTTCGCCACGCGGTTTGCTCCTGACTTCACAACGAGTCCACGAGCCCTCCTTTGCTGATACCGGTTGCCGGATAAAGGATAACCTTTTTTTGGTAAGCTTTGGTATAGATACACCCTGTTCGTTCCGTTCAGGGTGACGAAAAGATGACGTGTGATCCCATAACCCACTGTATTATATCGCCTGGCCACTTTAACCCTTTTGGGCACAGTTTCCATATTGACTTGGATGTGAATCGAACCCACGATACTGGCAAATCGATTACTTAATCACCACACCGCCTGTGAAGGCATTATATACGTAAATCGTCTATGTAAATTGCTTACCATCTAGTAAATTGAGGTTCTTCGCTGCTTTCTTCATGAGCGGATCGTTCATCATTCCCTGATAACGTTCAATGAAGTCTATATAAGCGTCAGTTTCATTGCAATTGCCTTTGAAATCATCAGTGTCTATACTCCATACCATTAGACCACCAAGACCTTTGGCAATCGCCATTCTGAAGGAAAAACAAAAATTATTAATCATTTCTGATGATTATGCGAGCCATCATCATCGTCATCTCAGCTCATATCCCACTGTTGGGCTCAGGCCTCCTCAAATTTGGGAGGGAAATTGACCTACTATACCGCAATGGTCAGACGTGTTGGAGTTTTTCTTCTCTTACATAGATACTCATCAACATTTCAGCTCATATACGTCCCCATAATGAGAGGGAAATTGACCTTACTATACCACGCTGGTCAGAAGTGTTGATATAGATGACTTCTCTTATATAAATTTTATACGCGTATTATATCCCTGAGTCGTGTTTTACGACATCCACGGGCAAGATAGGGAGTGGTGGATTGTATATTTACTCCGTCACACACAAAATCATGACTGGATAAGCTCTCGCAAGCGGTACATGATCACGGATTAACCACTAGAACAGCCATCACTCCACAATAGAGAGAAGGGAGAGACCCGCTCTTGGAAATGGAAATAGGACGAATGAAAAAAAAAAACAGTGCGTGTACAAAGTACGCATATCAGAAGTGAAACTCCTTTATTTATTTAAGACAACACCCTGCACTAAGGAAATAATCCTTGTATTGCGGGGGACTTTACAAACATATAATTAACGGACAAAAATTACATCCAGACTCAGAACAACAATTTGTGGATCGCACAAAGTGTTGTCCTGCGTGGGATTCGAACCCCCGACACTGGCGCTGTAGGTCGCCTTTATCTCATTCTCTCGCCGGCTGAATCCTATACATTTAAATGTTTTTGTCTCTATGGACTCGCTTTTTCGTTTCATCGAGTTTGAAATCACAACGATTCTAAAGAAGTTTCACTTCAAAAAACATAACTCCAATTAATTATATCAACTTACTTGACTTTAGCGGCAATAGATCTGCCGTTGTCGTATGTAATAACTCTTTCTCCATCTCGAAGGTAAGGTGTGGCAGACTGCTCGTGCCAATGGTACACCCACGGCGAAGACTTGTTGCTAGTTTCCATACAGATCTGCAATAGAAGATATTGATGACCATTATTAACATTGTCTCCACATATATCTTATACTAGCTTATGCCCGCGACTTCGTCCGCGGGGTACCTTGGGCTAATGTTAACTTTAATCCGTGACTTTGTTTATGTAGAAGATGAAAATATTTTTAAATAATACAATTGTGTCACATGATTTATGCGAAACCTAACCGTTTATGCAGTGCATGCAGCGGAAGCTCTCAAAAGGAAAAAATAAACACAATTCTGAAACATTTTTCATTATTGCGCAGCTCCTATTGGTCTTAGCGTGATGATATATAGCCTTCCTCCATAAATGGGCTATCTAACACTGAAAGAATTTTTCAAATCGGACCAGTAAGTTCATGAGACTAGCGCGTTCAATCAAACAAACTCTTTAGCTTTATATATTAGTATAGATATAGATTAGAAGAATTTATAACTCTTACCTTGTGGTGACAGGATAAGAACACAATTCATCACCCCCTTGCCCGTGGCTGTTGTAAAAGCCGAGTAAGGGATATCTTGTGTATATAACAACTACGCAAGAGAAGGAAAACTCAAAATCAACTCACCTAACCAGCATGGTATAGTAGGTTAATTTTCTTCCCAATATAGAGGAGGCTCGAGCCCAGTAGTGGGATGTATATGAGCTGTGATGATGATGGCACTAGAAATTACGTCTACGACTACTATTTACTGTTCTTGGGTGTAGTAAAAGACGACTTATTAGTGGTAGGACCTATCCTCCTAGGATCCTAACCACAACTAATGGTCCTTTGCTAGGCCGCTGCTTATGATAAAAAAAGCGAGTGTGAATGCGTGCAATGAGGTTTAGTGATATTAAAGGCATCACCAAAACCGACCTCATTAAGTTGCGCTTCCGGCTCTCTCGCTCACCAAGTTGCCCTTATCTTGCCTTTTTATAGTCTATTTGTGTTGTTTAGTCATATTTTACGACATTCATGGTAGTAAGGGGTGGCGATTTGTTTGCTTACTCCCTCAAGAAGCGGATAATCTTACCTCATTATATCCCATAAAACCGGCTTCTCCAGTGAAAGGTCCTTTGAACCCTGTTTCCTTGACCGGTGTGGAACCGAACTCCAACACCCTAGTGTCCGGGTTTGTCAGTAAGAAAGTTCTTCCGTACATAGGTAGACCAAGTACCATTTTGTAAGGGGAAACTCCTTGAGATAGCATATAGTCCACTGAAAATTCCTGAAAAACAACATTACTTATTAATAACTGTTCTTATTTAAGTGATTTTCTTCCTTCGCCCGACCTTCGTTGTGGTGACGGGTTAAGAATTTACCACCCCGTGGGTATCGACAAAAGGGATGCATCTTCGAGCCGACCATGGAGGACAAGGAACTCGGCACCGGTGGTCGGCCCAACGACGAAGGCAACGAGCTGTAATGGCTTATGGGCCGCGCGTCACCCCTTTGTCGCCCCGGACGGAGCTGGGCGGCGAGTGCACTGATTCATGCAAGACAAGGAAAACACCAAATGAAACCCTATGTCAATACGTCTCCCTAGCCGAGGCCGTGGGTGATCGGACCAGGGATTTTAGTTCGTCACCCGCAGAGGCTGAGCGCACGACGGCGACCGACATCGGGACAAGGACGTCGAGAGGTGAGGGTACCCGAAACGGTATTCCGTCGGGCCGACCACTTACGACAAGTCACCCTGCTCCAGTGGTCGGCTCTACGACGAAGGCGACGTGGGTACGAGTGGGTTATGGGCCCGCGCGCCGTCCTTTCGTCGCCCCGGACGGAATGGACCACGTGTGCGTTCCATAGATGCAGACCAGCATGGTATAGTAGGAAAATATTCCTCCTATTATAGAGAAGGTTCGAGTCCAGCATTGAGACGGATATGCACTCCTGCAATTTGTACTCCTCCTCCAACGTACACATTGCTAAAGTTATTGACCAGCCGCCTTCCTTATGTCAACCCTTCGTGGGTACATAATTGTTGATCAGACTCCATCAGATGGAGTCAGCCCAGGTAAAGCTTTCAGTCATCTTTTACGACATCCACAAGTAAAGTATGGGTTCGTAGTAGCTACCACAGAGCACAAAAAATGAAATATCTACAGGGAAAAGTAAATTGTATTCTTCTTCATCATCATCATTTCAGCCTATCGCCGTCCACTGCTGGACGTAGGTCCTCCCTCATGTTACGCCACAAAGTGTGGTTTTGTGCGGCCTACATCCAACAACGACCAGCAACTTTAACCAGGTCATTGGTCCACCTAGTGGAGGAGGGGCGTCCACTGTGTCGTCCGATACCTGGTCGTTATTCGGTTGTATTCTTAAAGCATATTTTTCAGAGTGATATAATATGTCTTTCTTTAAACGAGGTTTAATAAGAGCACTTATTGTGCGGTAGGCAGCGGTCTGGTTCTACCTGGCCTGGTATGGCTGCCTTCATTTGTGGTATCACGTACTATCAGGTGTGCTGTTTTGCACCTGATGCCACCCTAGCCTGCGGCTGCGTCTGTTTCCCGGTACAGCCCGTCCCCCACAGAGAGCCTGAGGGCGTAAGGGCGACCAATGTCTCGGGAGGGAGGGTACCCGAAAGGGTATTCCGCCGGACTGATCACGGACGAACAGGAGCACGGTACCGGCGGTCAGCCCAATGGCAAAGGAGAGGGAATGCATTAGGTTATGGGGCTGCGCTCTGTTCTTTTGTCACCCCGGATGGAACAGACGTCGTGTAGCATACACGCCAATGATAGCCCACCCAAAAAATGGGGTGCTGTTTGCTTGACTGCTACAATTAGCGATAAAAAAAGATCTTTCAACTTACCACACTTAAAACATCAGAAGAATCACTTCCCTTCAAAGGCGCATTTGCTCCAACAACCCGGTCCCAAGTTCCATGGTAATCATAAGCCATTATATGTATAAGATCAAGATGACGGCTTAATTTGGCCAAATCGTAAGCCGTTTCCATGGTGCTCTTACCAGCACCTAAAGCCGCTGTCAAGATATAGCCGTGAGGTTGGAAGGCATCGGCAAGTTCCTGGAAGCGGACACCGAATTTAAAATATTAACAACGCAACGCATAGCCGTATTTGATGCCTCGTTCAGAGGCGAAATACGTATCGAAGTTATGCGAGCAAGTTCTGGAAGCTGTTTGTCATATAAAAGTAAGAAATCCTATTCCAGCTTCATCGTATTCCCCACTGCTTCCTTTCTTGAGATATGCTATATATCGTTTTTAACACGCTTTTATATTAGTTTCACCTATATGTATGTATCTATGTATGTAACGGAATCTTTGAACGTCATTTTGCCCCACTTTAAACGAACAGATTTTATTTGAACTTTGCACACGCGTCAAATGCCCATGACAATGCAATAATTCGATCAAAATAGGCGAACATCCTGATTAGATTCGCCAGGATTTAGAAATTTCTAATCGTATCCTTTGCATAAGAGCAAGAGAGATAGAGCTAGTGTGTGAACTACACATGCCCGAAATTCGAAACTTCTATGATTGTCAGCTTGTAAGCATGTTTTTAATTTTTTAAACTATAATTTTCTATTAGTATACCATGCACTAGGGCAATAATCCTTGTATTGCGGGGGACTTTACAAATATATAATTAACGTACACAAATAACATCCAGACTCGGAACAACAATTTGTGAATCGCACAAAGTGTAGTTTCGCATGGGCGTCGAACCCGCGACTCTAGCACTGTAGGTCAGTATCTTAACCACCACGCCATCTGTTCAGTCGCCAGCTGATTAACCGTGGAATAGTGGTGGGCTTCCCTTAAATTCCTCCACGATATTGTGTATTGCCTTCCGTGTGGTGACTGAGTACTTGAATACAGAGACTATATTCAAGAAAAGAAAAATAACTGTGGTTACGATATTGATTTAAAACTATTCCTTGCACGATAAAATATTACCTAACAATTCAAAAAATATACACGTAGTTGTTCAAGTTTTCACTTCTGTCGGCACTCCCGGTGTAACACGTTTTTTTTTTAAATTACTTTTTTGAGTAAAATTTTATACATAATTTAATAAGCATTATCTCTAGTGTGATTCATTTCGAACAAGGATAAATTTCCATCTTAGAATAATAACGTATAGAAGGTCAGTGTCGGTACTTAAGCGATCAAAAACATGAAGCCAAAAATACTACATTAGTGCAAGCGATTACACACGCACTTACACACGTACACCACTATACAATACAGTTGCCTTGCGTACGCCGTGACCTTGTATACTGTTAGTATACAGCGTCCGGCGTAGGCTCCAATTTAAATGCTTCATTTTTTGTGCACGGAGTTTCCTTCTATGAATTATTCTAAGGTTTCTAACTTATCTCTACATAGACTTTGGATAAATAAGGTATGTATCTATTACCTTCACAAGTAGTACAAAATTCTCTCTATCATAAGGCTTGCCTTCCCTCTTAGTGGGATACTCCCAATCAAGATCCAAACCATCAAATTTGTAGTTACTGTGAAATAACATTAAATTATTAATAAAATGGAGCTTCATACCTTCATAACTAAGCTCAAAATCGATCAGCGTGCTATAGAGCGGGCTATGCTCGGGATTTCTCTGCGAGATAGAATACGAAATATGGAAATCCGTAGTAAAACGGGTGTAACTGACATAGTACAAATAATTAGCACGCTGAAGTGGCAATGGGCAGGTCATATCGCTCGATGAACCGACAACCGCTGGAGAAGAAAGGTTCTCGAGTGGCGACCACGTATCGGACGACTCAGTGTAGGACGCTTGTCCCACTAGGTGGACCGACGACCTGGTGAAAGTTGCTGGGATTCGTTGGATGCAGCTAGCACAGGACTGCACTTTGTAGTGTAACATGAGGGAGGCCTACGTCCAGCAATGGACAGCGAGGGGCTGAATGATGATGATCGGCCATCATCTTCATATCAGCCCATACACGTCCCACAGCTGAGCTCGGGCCTCCTCCACTATAGGCGGGAAATTATCTACTATGCCACGCTGGTCAGACGTATTGGTATAGAGTTTTGTGTCGAGTTTTGCTTCTCTTTCAAAGATATATGCCTATTATATCCCTTAGTCGTCTTTTACGTTACCCACGGGCAAGAGAGGGGGCGGTGAATTGTATTCCTACTCCGTCACCACACGTTTCCCGTAAGTGTGTAGGATGCCCCCCACTAGGTGGACCAACAACATGTTGAAAGTTGCTGGGCTTCGTTGGACGCAGACGGCATAGAACTGCACTTTGTAACATGAGGGAGGCCTAAGTCCGACAGTGGACTGCGATAGGCTGAAATGATGAAAGAATAAAAATATACTTACTTTAACATCAACAATACACTTTTGATAAACGCGGCTCTGGACTCTGGCTTGGAGGCCATATTGGAATATTTAGGAGAGCCTTCATTCCATCCGCCAATAGCCAAAGTGACCTTCAAATGAGGGTATTTCTCTTTCAAGGCAACTATTCTCTTGTAGCCAGCTTTGCCGTAGTCTGTTTCAAGATCTTGCCATGGATCTGAAAATTTTTAATTTAATTATTTTATTCCCGTGTCGTTGCGGAGTAAAAATATAATTCACCACCCCAATCTTGCTCGTGGGTATTGTAAAAGACCAGTAAGATATACAAAATGGAGCAAATGGAGCTAATACGTGTAGTGACGGAGTAAAAATACAATTCACCATTCCCTATCTTGGCCGTGGATGTCGCAAAACGACTAAGGGATATAATATGCACATAAGATCTGTGCAAGGAAAGTAAAACTTGGAATGAAACCCTATACCAACAGGTTTGACCAGCATGGTATAGTAGGTAAAATTGCCTTCCATTGTGGAGGAGGCCCGAGCCGAACAGTGGGACGTATGTAGTCTGCAATGATGATGAATGATGTTGAGACGCATATATCCCATTTTTGGCACGGTTTTCAATCACATTTGCGAGAGAATTGATACCTATAATAGTATAGGTTAGATAGGTTGATATTATTTTTTTTTTTTTTTATTTTTATAAATACAACATCTTGCACTAACGAAATAACCCTTGTATTGCTTGTCTTTAGAAACATAACTAACGGACACAAATTACATTCAGACTCGGAATAACAATTTGTGTATTGTACAAAGTGTTATTTGCAATTTTTTTGCAATCATAATGCATAAAATGCTAAAGTGTGGTGAATTTAATATAACAGTGCTTTATATGTGTCTTAATTCCGTCACAATCCACACAGGAACTTTTAATTGGATAGTCAGCGCAAAATTAATGGTAACGACTTGTGAATGATGCACATTCGCTTTTTAACAAGCTATTCAATATGAAGAAAGAACAGAATTTGCCAGAGGTCGCTTATAAATGGACAGCGGGCGTATAGACTTCTTAAATCAAATACTTTTGAGGCTCCACTAGTACGGTACAGTATCTGGGCCACCAACCTTTTTTTTTATTGCAAACGGTGTCAAATGAGCAAACAGCGTACCCGATGGTAAGTGTTGCTGTCGCTCATGAACCTTTGCTAGGCCGCTGCCTACCGCGAGGAAAGGGAAGGGAGTGTGAATGCGTGCAATGAGGTTCCGGGAAACTAAAGGCCAAAACACGCAAACACCCTCAGAAAGTTGTGCTTCTAGGCTCTCTCACTCACCGAACGAAGCGCAGTAACAAATTGCTACTACTCTGACGTTGATTTTCTGCGAGGAGTGTGGTACTACCCCAGTCGGACCGGCCCGCGGCTGTAGACAGACAAGTGTCAACAGTGTGGTCCTACCACTAGAGCTACTCCGTTATCACTCTGGATGGATAAACAGGATCAGGTTAAGCCATAGTCTTTAACATATAAGAACAGAGAAATCCTTACCTAAACTTTTGATGGTATTGGTGGTTTCATTGAGTCCAGCGAATGAGTAAATCAAGTGAGTACATAACGCTGGCTCCAGATCTTCAAGGGAGAATCTGCCTCCATCTGGTCGGTATACTGCCCATGTTGCAACGTAACACACCACTTTCTTGCCATGTTTTGGACCTGTAATAGAGAGAATAAGCATCATAATTATCTTCCTCTTTATTCTCGGACTGTCTTTAGTAAAAAGGTTTTTTTTGTGTGACTATAGTTTTTCTCTGTGACAACAGTACCTGAACTGTTGTTTGAGCATTGAGGTCTCTCAGCCCAATACAGTTAAGCGACTGATCCAGAAGGCCCCGTGGCGTACGGACCTCGGGTCGGGGGTTGCTGGCAAAGTGGGCACTCCCACGTTTATGACTTTACCTCGGCATGGATTCTGTTCTCAGCTGCGAGGGCATCATCGATATTTATTTGTTAGGGCGTACTGTGTATGCCTCACGGTCTGGACGAGCGTCTCTTACGCTCGTCGGGTTCGCTAAGTAATAGTCGCGGTAAAAGGAAAGATCGAAATTATCGTAATATCATCTAACTCAGCATTTTGCCGTCCAATGCGAAACGTAAGCCTCCCCTCTGCTTCGCCATAAAGTGCTGTCCTCCACATCCAACGGCTCCCAATCACTTTCACTAAGACTCGTCTCGTCAAGTACAAATAAGAAACTTACAATCTATTTATTTTGTTTTTAAGAGATAGCATTCTACATCGTTTAGTGAGTATACCATTTACCAGTCCAATCATCAGCCAACCAACCATCAGAAGTCTACAATTAGCATAGGTCTCACAAGCATGTAATGCCATTACAACTCCGCTTGGGAGGCAGGTTACTATAATATTAACCTCTTAGGGGGATTGGCGCAGTTGATATTATGATCTCAGGAGCAAATTGCTGGTTTCCAACTTCTTCCATAACTAGTTTATATAATTCCAACGGCTAAGTAAAGGCTGGTGAAGTACTGCATTCTATATTCACCATGAAACAGAGATAAAACACAATAACCATATTTCGAATAAATGTAGTTCCAAATTCCAGGTGTAAATGGACATTAATCCGGACGAGACCGTAATTCGGCTTCAGTCTCAATTTCGGCCGAAACCGAAACTTCAGTGTAAATTATAAGGTCAATATATTTGTGGGATGAAAAATAAATAGTCTATCATAATCGGTTAGTCTTTATAAATTTAATATTAATAAAACGAAACGTCCTAAACAATAAGAACAAACTAATTTCGATTTATAATATAATAAACGTAGGTGATTAGCCACTCTTGTGTTTGCCTTGTTTCTAGAAAACTGCAAAGACAATAAATGTTCTCGATAATTTATTAACTATATCACATAAATAGTGAAATAAAATATACCTGTTTTGAAGAGATCACCTCAAACTGCGAAATTCACGACACGCAGATACAAACGAAAGAATTTAAATTGTGAGATGAGTTTGAGCGCGGTAAAATGACACTTCGTCTCTCGCACTGAGCATGTCCTACCGCAGCGAATTCAGTTTTGATTTCAGCCATAATTTCGTCTCGATTATCAGCCGAAACCGACACTAGGCCGAAACCCAGTTTTCGACCAAAACTGGGCCGAAACAGAAATTTCGATCGGATACTACCCAGGTGTGATAATCATTTATCATTACAATTTACCACCCCATTTTTTGGCCGTAGGTATCGTAAAAGACGACTAAGGCATTATATGGTTACAACATTTATGCAAGAGAAGGCGAATTCATTATAAAACTCTATACCAACACGCCTGACTAGCGTGGTATATTTGGTCAATTTTCCTTTTACTGTGGAGGAGGCCCGAGCCCAACAGTGGAACGTGTATGCTGAAATGATGAATGATGATGATGTTTTTTTTTATATTAAAATCACTATTATATCAGAATACGACCTTATACTAAGAGTAAAGATATATACCAAAAATACAATCTAACGATCGAATAATCGAATCAAGTTTTATTTCAAAAACTAACATAAAGAAAAAACAAGAACACTAAAGGGCAAAAGTGAAGGTTAACAAGAATTTTTGTTATTAATAAAATAAAAACTGGTTAACTAATACATATTAAATCCATGTGGTGCAATATCTCCTTTAGACATTAGTCATTAGACTAGAGATGAAACAGATAGATGCTTAGTCCAAAACCGGACACCTTAAAGTCAGATAGCCGGATATGCCGTTGAACAGAATTTAAAAACAAACATTCATCATTTCAGCCTATCGCCTTCTACTACTGGACTGCACTGTATGGCGTAAAATGAGGGAGGCCTTTCCCTCATATTACGCCATAAAGTGCAGTCCTGTGTCGCCTGCATCCAACGATGCTCAGCAACTTTCACCAGGTCGCCGGTCCTCCTAGTTGGGGCGTCCTACACTACATCGTCCGATACGTGGTCGCCACTCGAGAACCTTTCTTTCCCAGCGGTTGTCGGTTCGTCGAGCGATATGGCCTGCCCATTGCCACTTCAGCGTGCTAATTCTTTGTGCTATGTCGGCTACACCCATTCTGCGGATTTCCGTATTTCGGATTCTATCTCGGAGAAATATCCCGAGCATAATCCGGTCCATAGCACGCTGAGCGACTTTGAGCCTTGTTATGAGGCCTACATATACATAAACAAACATTATATACAAAGGATTCTCTGTGCGGTGACGGAGTAAGAATACAATTTACCACCGCCTTTCCTGCCCGAGGGTATCGTAAAAGACGACTAAGGGATATAATACGCATATAACATCTACGCAACAGAGGAAAAACACGGCAATGGACCTTACTATACAATGCTGGTCAGACAGGTTATATGGATTTATTAGTACATTAGTGCAACGGCCAGCAAAAGAGGCATTTGTGGACGAGCGTGTGAATGTGATCCGAGGCGAAGCCGAGGCACACGTACGTAAGTCCATCAATGCCTAGTTGTGGCCAAAGTTTGTATAGTGCTTTTCTCAAATAATGCGCGGAAATTAAAACTAAGCAGTACTAAGTAGAACGTTTTATTTGAAAATAGATACGATTTACATTTATGAGTTTTCTATTATAGATCTTAGCGCCTTTTGAATTTCAGGTCACGTTAAAGTAAGTTCATTACACTCACTGTCTTCACTTGAACTCATTTTAAGTCAAATACAATTACTACTTTTCAAAATCAATGATGAACAACGAACAACATTATTCACGCGCCAAAGGGTTTATTATTTGCTTTTCTTCATTATCAAACAGGTTTCTTTTCAAGCCAGTTTGAAATTTAAAAAAATCTCTGGTAAGTTGCCTCCTTGGTTGCTTGGATGTGTTGGAGTAACAAATCGTTCCATTTTTAAAATACACGATAGATATGAATTTACATATATATTTATTTGGGCGCTAAAACACCACAGATATGGATTTTCATGGCACGAATACCTGCGCCTCATGCCGCCCTAGCCGAGGCCGCGGATGACGTGACCGGGGATTAGTCCGTCACCCGCCGAGAGGCCGACCGCGTGAGGAAAGACCGACGTCCTCCCCGAGGGACGTCGGTCTTTCCTCACGCGGTCTCGGTCGTCGGACGTCGGTCAATGGTATTCCGTCGGGCCGACCACTGACGTCAAGTCACCCTGCTCCGGTGGTCGGCTCAACGACGAAGGCGACGTGCATCATGGGAGGGTTGTGGGTGTGCGTGCTTACGCCCCTCTGTCGCCCCGGACGGAGTGGTGCGAGGAGCGCGCCGACCGCAACCTAACCCTAAAAAAAAAGATATGGATTTTCATACATTTATTGCCGGCCGCTACTCGCGTGTATTTGGTCAGTACAGCAACTTCGATTTATCTCGAAGAAAATTGTCAAAATAATGCTCAAATTTCCAAGCATGTTTGAGAAAATCAAATTTTCCTTCTCATGAATAGATGTTATATGCCTATTATATCTCTTAGTCATCTTTTACGATATCTACAGGCAAGATAGTAAATTGTATTCTTCCTCCGTCACCACGGATAAATAGTAATAATGAGACGGGTATGCATACTATATTCTTTAGTAATTATTTACGACACCTACGGGCAGGATAAGGGTTGGGGAATTGTGTTCTTACTCCATCATCATCATAATCATCGCAGCCCACATACATCCCACTGTTGGGCTCGGGCCCCCTCCACAGCGGGAGGGAATTTGACCTACTATACCATGCCGGTCAGGCATGTTAGTATAGGGTTTCATTTCGAGTTTTCTTTCTCTTGAACAGATGTTATATCCCATAGTCGTCTTGTACGACATCCACGGGCAAGATAGGGAGTGGTGAATTGTATTCTTACTCCATCACCACACGGAAATAGAGGTTGTATTCGCTTGCTTTTCTATAATTCAAATAATTAAACAATTCCATTCAACTGGTATATTTTAAGTTCGCAAATCAAGAGGGTTGCCTTGAAATACAAATTAAAATAGAATACGTAATATAAACAACTGGTTTTTTTTAAATGTAATCAGTATACTAATATTAGCCAATAGATTGTTTAAATTTAGAAAAATGTAATCAAATTTGATTAGTTCCTAGATATTCCAGCGGCTTTGCTGGCATTAGTACCTATAAATTTGGATTGACAATAGATGGATTTGACTTGCCGGGTTGAGAGCCATCAGCGCTCACCCATTGACCGCGTTAAGCTGTCAAGGTCATCTGCGACCAACAGCTACGCACACACAAAAAAAAAGATGGATTTGACTGCATAGATGCGAAGTGTCACGGGTTTGATTCCCAAGCAAGATAACACTATCCGTGTGGTGACGGAGTAAGAATACAAATCACTACCTTCCTTTCTGGTCTGTGGGTATCGTAAAAGACGACTATATAATATGCCTATAACATCTATGCAAGAGAAGGAAAACTCGATATAAAACATTATACTAACACGCCTGACTAGCGTGGTATATTAGGTCAATTTCCCTCCTATTGTGGAGGAAGCTCGAGCCCAACAGTGGGACGTATATGAGCCGAAATGATGATGACGTATTTGGGCCGTAATAAAAGACAATACCGTTAAACCCTCTGTGATTACAATCAGCTGATAGACATAGAACATGTTAGTCCTTCCGTGATCATCATCATCTTAACCAATATACGTCCCACTGTTAGGCTCAAGCCCTCTTTACAATAAGAAAGAAATTGACCTTACTACAGCATGCCGGTCAGACGTATTGGTATAGGGTTTTATTTCGAGTTTTCCTTCTCTTGCATAGATGTTATATGCTTATTATATACCTTAGTCGTCTTTGAAGATATCCATAGGCAAGCCAAGGAGCGGTGAATCTTATGCCGTCATCATCTATATATAAATACGTGAAGCAAAAACTTTGTACCCCTTTTTACGAAGGAGTGTGCTGCGTGGGAGGGAGAGCGCCGTGAACTCGTCGCGATTATCGGTGCCGACCTGGCGCTGCCGACCATCGCCAGGGAGATGCTCGACAGCGTTAGGAACTGGAACGCGGTCGCCGCCTTCTGTGAGGCCGTAATCTCACGGAAGGAGGCGGCGGATCGTGTGCGAGTAGAGCTCCTATTCGGCGACACGTTCCGCCGCCGGCGACTCGGGCGGCGCAGGCGCGAGTATCTGCGCCTAATGCCGCCCTAGCCGAGGCTGCGGGTGATCGGACCGGGGAATTGTCCGTCACCCGCAGAGAGGCTGATCGGCGAGGCTGATGGCGACCGACGTCCCAGTACGTCGAGACGTGAGGTTACCCGAAAGGGTATTCCGTCGGGCCGACCACTGATGAGTCACATCTGCTCCGGTGGTCGGCCCAACAAACAACGAGGTGACATGGGTACGGGTGGGTTATGGACCCGCGCGCCGTCCTTTCGTCGCCCCGGACGGACATAACCGCGCGTGCGCTTACAATAGCCCACCCAAAAAAAAAAAAAAAAAAAATTAAAAAAAAAAACCACTTTTTACGAAAATTACGTGGATGGACAAGAATGAAATTTGGCACGGTTGAAGTATATAATGAGGAGAAGTGCATAAAACTGAAATTTCATATAATAATGGATTAGGACATGGAATGGACACTACAACGCAATCGCTACACACACGTTTGTGTAAGTTGCGTAGCAACGCTTATAGACTTTTGTTTACGGTTAACATCTCTGGTCGAACTGATTGTCAAACAATCATAATTATGATGACAATGTCTAATAGACATTTGTGCGTATATATTAGTTATTAGTGAAATACAGCTTGATCAATTTACAATTATACATAAATAAAATTAAAGAAAATTGTGTAGTAGAAGAATTATTATTATTTTTTTTTTATTTATCACTACGCCATCTGTGCAATTAAAATGAATTATGTCCGAATTTCGACCACACAGCGACCACTAGTAGGTATGGATAAATATACCAAAAAATCAAATACAAACGTTTTGTTTCAAAGATTTACTTTCCTATCGTTAACGGAATGTTTAACGATTAAAATTTGAATTGTTAACGGTTAATGACATTTTCTATGTTACTGAATTGTGAGTACTGTATTGTGAGAGCTTTGAATGATACACAGAAATGAGGTCAGTGGTGTAACATTTGAAACGGCAAGTAACAAATGGCAATGAAAATGTTTACCGTATAAATAACCTAAACCAACTTGAACCAAGTAGTGAAACTAATTTTAGGGATTTTATCGCGATTGTATTTTATTTTTGACTAGCAACTTGCCCTCGCTTCGCTTCGGTTTTAGTCGTTTTACCCGCGTAGTTCCCGTTCCCGTGGGAATACCGGGATAAAATATAGCCTAGTTTACGCCCTGATATAGCTTTCCATTGGTGAAAGAATTTTTGAAATCGATCCAGCCGTTTTGAAGATTACCCGGAACAAACAGACAGACAGACAAAAATTTTTTAATTGCTATTTTAGGCACAGGTGTCGTGCAAATAACCGTGTGAGCATGAAAAAAACCTATTATTTTGACATTACAAACAGACACTCCAATTTTATTTATTGGTATAGATTGCCCGACATTTCGATTATTTCACAGTGTTCATGGTAATGCGACGAAAATTTGTATTTTTTTTTTCTTTTTATTGCAAACGCGCAAACAGTATACCTGCTGGTAAGTGTTGCTGTCGCTCATGCACCTTTATAAAGCCGCTGTCTACCGCGACGAAAGTGAAGGGAGTGTGAATGCGTGCAGTGAGGTTCGGTGATACTAAAGACATCACTGAAACCCACCACACGCGAACACCCTCAGAAAGTTGGGCTTCCCGCTCTCTCGCTCACCGAACAAAGCGCAGTAACAAATTGCTACTACTCAGACTTCGATTTTCTGCGAGAGTGTGGTACTATCCCGGACGGACCGGCCCGCGGCTGTAGACAGATAGACCTGTCCACAGTGTGGTCCTACCACTAGTAAAATTCCGCCGCCGGCGACTGGGGCGGCGTAGGCGCGAATACTTGCGCGTCATGCCGCCCTAGCCGAGGCCGCGGTGACGTGACCGGGAAATTAGTCCGTCACTCGCCGAGAGGCCGACCGCGTGAGGAAAGACCGACGTCCTCCCCGAGGGGGGGACGTCGGTCGATGGGAGGGTACCCCAAGTAGGGGGTATTCCGTCGGGCCGACCACTGATGACAAGTAACCCTGCTCCGGTGGTCGGCCCAACGACGAAGGCGACGTGCATCGTGGGTGGGTTGCGAGTGTTGCGTGCTTACGCCCCTCTGTCGCCCCGGACGGAGTGGTGCGAGGAGCGCGCCGACCGCAGCCCACCCCAAAAAAAAAACATGAAGTGTTTTCTTCTTGTTTAATGACAATGAGCTACAATAATATGAGCTATTGGCGTTTACAAGATTTCGCCAATAATTCAATATAGATTGACAGTTATAGGAGAGGAACCTAATATCTAAGAAATTTACGAGATAAATTTTGTTAGCTTTCGAATTTTCCATATGTTGATTAGTTGAATTATTCTTAAAAACTAGTATATGAGATGATTTATTTTTTAAAACTACTATAACATTTGACTACAATCTCGTGGATGACAATCTACAGCAGCTGAGTACAAAAAAAAGAAAAAAAATCAAAAGAAAAATGCTAATTACGTAGTATCCTTTAATCTGTGATGCTAATTAATCAACTATAGTTTAATATTATTTGCGTTAATTTAATTTGCTAAAATGTACACAAATGAAGAATTAACATAAGTGAGAAGACAATTAAAGTTGGAAGGACGAGGAATGGAATCAACAGGAAGAATATCGTATAGAGAGAATGATCTTTTGGGGACATTCAAAGAAAATATGATATAAATATGTCTTCGTCTTTTAGCCAGTCGTTGGCAAAGATTTGGTGCTGATAAACAAGTCATGCTTCCTCTGGGAAATTTGACTTACTTCAGCATTTTATTGACATTATATTACATAAAATATCAGCAAAATTATTCAATATAACACCGTAAAACACTAAAATAATGAAAAAGGATATAAAAGCGCTACATGACATTTTGACATTCGCGTCAAAAGTCACACCTGAAGTGTTGCCGCTAACACTACATCTGTAGCTATGTCAATGTTAATATATCTGTACCAATAGATGTCAAAACCGGTTAAATTAAAATTGGTAAATTTAAAATGTATAAAGTTATTTACCAATTTTAATTTAAGATCAAACGATTCATTTGAATAGCCAAAACTATTTGTTCATAGTTTTAAGGTTTTACTTTTGTTACCAGTCCGCGAGACGGCTCTGTGCTTTTTTTCGATTTATTTGAGAATCGTGGTTCGTAGTGCATCACCTTGGATATAATACTAGACATATTCCATGCAATTTTACTTAAAATTAGCCAGTAAAAAAATCAGCGGGGCTACCTGCTGGATTAAGAATACAATTCACCACTCTCTATTTTGCCCGTGGGTGTCGTAAAAGACGACTAAGGGATATAATACGCATATAACATCTATGCAAGAGAAGGCAGACTCGAAATAAAACCCTATACCAACCTGTTTGACCAGCATGGTGAATTTTTATTGTGGAGGAGGCTCGAGCCCAACAGTGGAACATACATATATGTATAAGCTGAAACGATGATGAAGTAAAAATGTTAAAAATGACAATACGGAAGTGGCCTCGCGGGGATTCATCATCTCATCATCTCACCCCATATAAGTCCTACTGACGGCTCAAGTCTCCTCCACAATGGAAGGGAAATTGACCTATTATACCACGCTGGTCACACGGGTTGATATAGGGTTTTATGTCGATTTTTTCTTCTCTTGCATAGATATTATCTGCATATATCCCTTAGTCATCTTAAGCTATCCACGGGTAAGAGAGGGGCGAGGTTTACGCATAATAAATTATTTGAATTGTCATACACTGCGGCCGTTTGCAGTCGACTGACGCACACGTTTGATTTGATACCAGTTCATTCGTCATCATCATTTCAGCCTATCGCCGTCCACTGCTGGACGTAGGCCTCCCTCATGTTACGCCACAGAGTGCGGTCCTATGCCACCTGCATCCAACGACGCTCCGCAACTTTCACCAGGTCGTCGGACCACCTAGGGAGAGGGCGTCCTGCACTGCGTCATCCGATATGTGGTCGCCACTTGAGAAACTTTCTTCCCCAGCGGTTGTCGGTTCGTAGAGTGATGTGGCCTGCCCATTACCACTTCAGCGTGCTAACTCTTCGTGTTATGTCGGTTACATCCGTTCTTCTGCGGTTTCCCGTATTTCAAATTCTATTTCGTAGAGAAATCCTGAGCATAGCCCGCTCCATTCGCTGATAATAGTTAAAAGTATAGAAATGTAAGTCGCAGCTTACGTCTTGCGTCGCTTGCGTTTGCCGCAGACCTCAAAAATAGCGCCATACATTTCCAGACTGTTTATTGTCGCAACAGTAGCGCGCTTCATTATCTGCGTGGGGCTGCAATCGGCCACGATGCACGGCACTCGACCTTTAAGCTGAGTGTCGTGATTTCTCTTTTCATACCAAATAGTTCTTTTTACGATAATAAAATATTTCCTTTTTAAACGATTTCAAAATAGGTGGGTTTTCAATTCATCTATATTTCTTTTATGTGTTATATTTTAAAATTTTATTCTAGGTTTTTTTTTTATTGCCAACGGTGGCAAACGAGCAAGCAGCACACCTGATGGTAAGTGAAACTGCTGCACATGGACCTTTGCAATACCGGGGCCACAGCCAGGCCGCTGCCTACCGTGAAGGACATACTCTTCTTAAACCTCGTTTAAAAAAGGACATGTCATAGCACTCGGGAAACACAGCAGCAGGTAGTTCATTCCAGAGCTTGCACGTACGTGGCAGAAATGATCGCTGGAAACGTACAGTTGAAGACCATAACGTTTCCAGGTGAAATGAATGAACCCTGCTACGATGTCGAGTGGTACGTTGGTAGAATGGTGACGGTGGTAACAAGTCAAACAGTTCCTCGGAGCACTCCCCGTGAAAGAGTCGGTAGAGTACACAGAATGAATCAATTTTAGTGATTCGCTTTTATTTGAAGGCTTGGGCTTTCCATGTGGTCGCATTTTATTGATCAAGAACTGACCAGTAGTTTTTTGTGGGACTACTCCTATCACACAATCCTACTACTGTAACTACTATAAGCCAGGATCCACAATGGTCTCCGTATAAGACACCGAGGTTTAATCTTCAGGAAGTCCAGGTAAACGCTTTAAATTGTCTTGGGATCCGCAACAAATTTAATTAGAAAATTTAAAACAGGAGGAGTTGGAAAGATTTCACTTCCCTCTTATGCAAAGCGACAGATATGAAGCAAAGTTGGCTAACAAGCCAATAGATAAGAGAATATACAACAATGCCAATAATGTGTATTAAGTTGAATTCGACTATAATGTCTTGAAATCTGTTTTTCTGTTATTTTGTATTATAATGCGACTGTTACCACCATTCCTATCACTATAAGTCCTGTAAGCCAGAATCCACAATGATCTCTATAAAAAATACGGCCGTTTCACCCTTAGGCAACTTGGACCATGGGGTACTACGCCAGCGGCGACGGCGACCGACGTCCCAGGATAAGGACGTTGAGAGGTGAGGGTACCCGAAAGGGTATTCCGTCGGGCGACTACTGAGGACAAGGAACTTGGCACTGGTGGTCGCCCCGGATGGAAAGGACGGCGGGCGGGTGCGCTGACCATAGCCCACCCATAAAAAAAAATACAAAAGGCAACTTGGTCCTTGGTTATTGACGAATTAATTAATTCTTCGAGACAATTCTTATTGTTAAAAGTTGGCATTAAACAAATAATGGACTGTACAGATGGCGTAGTGGTTAAGATACCAAGCCTATCGTGCCGGCGCGACACTGTTCGATGCCCACGCAGAACAATACTTTGTGTGATTCACAAATTGTTTTTTTGAGACTGAGTGTAGTCCTTCGCAATACTAGAATTATTTTCTTAGTGGAGTGTTGTCTTTTTAAAAAAAAAAAATCATAGCGAAGTAGTAACATACCACTTCTTATTCGGACCAAGATTTAAACTCGCGTCATATCAAATCAAATCTTTGTGACCATGTGCAGGTATTTGGCGAATCTACCATGCCCCGTCAAAACGTGCACCAGTCGGAAGGAGAGCATCCCGTGCCGCCGCTCTAACCACTGTATCAACACCAGACGGAAGTACAAGCCTCTTAAGGATGCTTACCTATTGGCAAATTTATATATCGTTTTGAAATCAATCTGTTAATCTAGCACCAAAACTGAACGGGGCAAGAAGGGCAAGAAGCACAAGCAAAAGGACCTGGCAACTTCTTTTAAATTATTGCCTTTTAACGACATTATGTACAGAACATTTAGTATTAGTTCTTGTGTTCCTGTCTCTTTTTGATAAGTTTTTTTTTCCAATATACCATGCAGAATATGGCCGGACCACTTTCCGCACAAGCGGCACTCGATCAAACTACTAGAACAGCCATCATATACTCATTCATAAGACAATTCAACCTGATTTATTTCCGCAAACACGTCATCCGTTTATTTATTATTATCTAAATCGCTTCCCATTATTAATGACCAATAAAATTTTCTACAAACCGCTTATAATACTCGGTGAGATGATAACAGTAATTAGCCTACGATAGAGATGTGAAAAATAATCGATTTTTATATTAATCGATTATTTTTGTCTTATAAGTGATAATCCAAATATTAAAAATTGATTTTTAATAAATCGATCATATTACTTATTATTAACTTTTTTATTGTTTAAACTAAGTTTTATATTGTATTTTAGTTTTGAAACCAAAAGCCAAGGTTTGTTTTTATTTTTGTTTTAGTCAAACGTTAAGAATAACGTTCTTTTATTTTTGTTGACCAGCTTTAAGAAACTTCATTTATTTTTCAGTTTCAAAGTGACCACATTGTTGTTTTAATTATCATCGACTTTTATTTAAGCAAGAAAAATATCGATTATAAAAATAATCGATTAATTAAAAAATAAAAATCTATTTTTTATAAATCGATTTATTTTAAAGAAAGAAAAATCGATTATTTAATAATCGACTCCAAGTCACATCACTACCCCACGATACATAAGGAAATTTAACCAAATAATATAACAAGGAAATTGTAATGAGCATTTTGAAATTGATATTAGCATTATTTATACACAGTTATTGCTTAATTATTAAGAATGCAATTAAAAGTAATTGATTCGAGTTTTAATACGATGTTTAATAGTTTTTTATTATATTTTTGTACTCATATTAAACCATCGTACTGATCGTCCGTTTATCTATAAACTAGTTGAATATATAAAGAAAGAAATCATTTAATGTCAGCAAATAGACAGTAAAATAATGGACTAAATTAATCTGTGACGGAGTAAGAATACAAGTCACCAACCTCTCTTATCGGTGTCGTAAAGATAAGTCGAAATAAAATCCTTTAGCAATACGTTTGACCAGCGTGGTATAGTAGATCAATTTCCCTCCTATTGTGGAGGAGGCTTGGACCCAACAGTGAAACCTATATGAGCTGACGTGCTATATATACTAGCTGACCCAACAGACGTTACTCTCTTCAAATTAAATAAGAGGAATTTTCCTTGAAATCGATACCGGCGCCACTTACCGGGTCCAATTGTGAATCTAAACCATTTTCGAATCCCCTTGAACATACATAAAAAAAATTCCTCAACATCAGTCCAGCCGTTTAGGAGAAGTTCGGTGACATACGTACACAAGAAATATATAAAGATACCGGGTGGCCCATTTAGATAGGTTGGTACGGGCAAGACTGAAGGTTTAAGACACAAAGATCTGTTCTTAATATAAATCGATTTTAGCAACAACAACACCTGCCAAACATAAAACAAACTCGTTTTCTTGACATATTAATCGATTTTAATAATGTCGATAAATATCAATATTTAACAAAAAAATAAATAAAACATACCACATTTTCTCAACATCTTATAGCGACTGGATAAATATTTAGTATCTATACCAATAAATAAAATTGGAGTGTCTGTTTGTAATGTCAAAATAATAGGCTTTTTTCATGCTCACACGGTTATTTGCACGACACCTATGCCTAAAATAGCAATTAAAAAATTTTTGTCTGTCTGTCTGTTTGTTCCGGGTAATCTTCAAAATGGCTGGACCGATTTCAAAAATTCTTTCACCAATGGAAAGCTATAATATCAGGGCGTAAACTAGGCTATATTTTATCCCGGTATTCCCACGGGAACGGGAACTACGCGGGTAAAACGACTATAACCTATAACCGAAGCGAAGCGAGGGCGGGTTGCTAGTTGTAAATAAAACTACTTTACGGATTTTATAGCGTTTGTATTAGATTTTTAATTGCTCGACGTTTCGAACACTTTACAGCGTTCATGGTCACGGGCGGACGATCGAAACGTCGAACAATCACATATCAAATACAAATGCCTAGACTAGACTCTACTCTCAGCTGGAGAACTCACGTCGCCAGAACAAGTCAGCGAGTCATCAGTAGCTTGCGTGCTCTTAATCGGTTGAGACACTTTTTACCGGTAAGAACTAAAACAACGCTTGTTCAAACCTTAATTTTTCCCCTAATCGACTATGCTGATGTGTGTTATTTTGACTTGAATGCAGATCTTCTTAATAAACTAGACCGTCTTCTCAATAACTGCATTCGATTCATATTTAATCTTCGCAAGTATGACCATATTTCCTCCTATCGTTCTCAACTAAATTTTCTTGATATTCGCCAACGCCGTAGTATGCGCGCCCTTACTCTGCTATACTCTATTCTTAATTCTCCTAATTCTCCTAGCTACCTATCTTGTTTATTTCAATACCTCTCCACTAATCACAACAGAAACCTGCGTTCCGCCAACAATCTGCTGCTACTTTGTCCATCTCACCATACCGATCGTGTTCATTCTTCCTTTCTTGTACAGGCGGTTCTCCTCTGGAACTCGCTACCTCTGGACATCAGAATGTCTACTAGCCGTCACACATTCAAGAAAAGAGTTCGTTTACATCTCCTAAATGAATTAGCAGAATCATCGCAACTTATATAATATAATATTCGTGTAATTATGTATATATACTATGTATGTATATATTTATATATATTTTATATATTTATATATATATCGTATTTATGTGTTTTTTATCTATGTATATTTGGTATGTATTATGTATTCTTGTATATTCTTATGTATTCCCTTGTCTTTTTTAATCATATGACTTTCTTTCTCGACACATGTGCCTACCAATTATTATCTCTGCACTACCTATGGTTGACTGGTAGAGAATGCCTTTGGCATTAAGTCCGCCATTGTACTCAATACATGAAGTAATAAATAAAATAAAATAAATAAAAATGCGATAAAATCCGTGAAGTAGTTTTATTTAAAACTAGCAACCGGCCCTCGCTTCGCTTCGGTTATAGTCGTTTTACCCGCGTAGTTCCTGTTCCCGTGGGAATACCGGGATAAAATATAGCCTAGTTTACGCCCTGATATTATAGCTTTCCATTGGTGAAAGAATTTTTGAAATCAGTCCAGCCGTTTTGAAGATTACCCGGAACAAACAGACAGACAGACAAACAAAAATTTTTTAATTGCTATTTTAGACATAGGTGTCGTGCAAATAACCGTGTGAGCATGAAAAAAGCCTATTATTTTGACATTACAAACAGACACTCCAATTTTATTTATTGGTATAGATTGTAAATAGAACTACTTTACGGATTTTATCGCGTTTGTATTTGATATTTGATTGTCCGACGTTTCGAATACTTTAAAGCGTTCATGGTCACGGGTGAACGATTTAAACGTCGAACAATCAAAATTCAAATACAAATGCGATAAAATCCGTAGTTTTATTTACACTGTGTAATACTCGTGTAAACTTCAGAAAATTTTTAAGTTTAAACATCTCATCATTTGCCGTGTGATTGTTTAGAAGTAGCAATGTAATTCACCACCCCCCTATCATGGCCACGGGTGTCATAAAAGACAACAAAGGCAATTAATATGCATATAACATCTATGCAAGAGAAAGAAAATATTATAGTAAAAAACGATATTTTTATTATGATTTTTATTCTATAAAAAAAAACGATTTTTTTTTATTATGATAATCGATTATTAAAATCGATTATTTCAAAAAAATAATCGATTTAATCCTAATTTCACTCCGAAAAATATTCCCTAATTTCACTCCTATTAAGGAGGAGGCTCGAGCCTAGCAGTGGGATGTATATGAGCCTAAATGATGATACAAATAAATTAAATTGTAGACTGTAATGTCAAAATTATAGGACTTTCTGTGCTCACATAGTTATCGGCACGATACGTACGTTTAAAAACCGGCCAAGTGCGAGTCAGTGTCGCGCACGTAAGGTTCCGTACCATTATCTGTAAAAATCGCATTTGTTATGGGAGCCCCTCTTAAATATTTATTTTATTTTTAGTATTTGTTATAGCAGCAACAGAAATACGTAATTTGTAAAAATTTCAACTGTCTAGCTATCGCGGTTCTTGAGATAGAGCCTAGTGACAGACTGACGGACGGACAGATGGACGGACAGACAGTGAAGTCTTAGTAATTGGGTCCCGTTTTTACCCTCTGGGTACGGAACCTAAAAAAAGGGGTTTTGTTTCGAGTTTTCCAGCTCTCGTATAGATGCCATATGCGTAATAAAACCCTTAGTAATATTTTACGACATCCACGGGCAAGATAGGGAGTGGTAGGTGAGGGTACCCGAAAGGGTATTCCGTCGCGCCGACCACTGACGACAAGTCACCCTGCTCCGGTGGCCGGCCTAACGACGAAGGCAACGTGAATACGGGTGGGTTATGGGCCCGCGCGTCGTCCTTTCGTCGCCCCGGACGGAATGCACCGCGTGTGCGCTTCCCGTAGCCCACCCGTAAAAAAAAAGAAAAAAAAAAAAGATAGGGAGTGGTGTATTGTATTCTTATTCCGTCACCACACGGACTATACTGAAATAGATAATTATTATTCGTAATATTGAATAAAAAACCTTTCCTTGTCCTGTTTGAAATGTATCGGCTTAGTCACCAAGACACCGGATGACTCATAATTAAAAAACAAAATGTCTTTTGTCTTGTCTTATAAAAGGCAAAGTCTGAATGTGACATGGGAAAAAAAGTTTTGATTCATTAAAATTATATCTTTTTAATGGTGTCCGGTTTTATTTTGTTTTGTTGATGATTATTTTATAGTTATAATTCAAGTACCAAGTGTTGACAGAAGAGCAGCGGTTTCTTTAAGAAGTAGCACGAGCTGAGCCAAACGCTTGTTTTCTTTCTCGTTAAAATTATTTTTTTTATGTAAGAAGTTTTCTTTAGTGATATTTGTGTTTTTTTTTAATAAAATTAACGAGAACAGAAAAAAAGTATATTGTTTACTATTGTTTTTATTTATTCTAATTATTCTTTAGTTGTAAATAAAACTACTTTTACGGATTATATCGCGTTTGTATTTGATTTATGATTGCCCGACGTTTCGAACACTTTGCAGCATTCATGGTCACGGGCGGACTCGGGACACGGTCGTCGTAAAAGTAGTTTTATTTACAATGTGTAGTGCTCGCGTAAACATCAGATATCATTAGTTGTTTTAAGTGTATTGCAATATATTTTCACGTGCAATATAAAGGCAAGTTATATTAGTAACTAGCAACCCGCCCTCGCTTCGCTTCGGTTATAGTCGTTTTACCCGCGTAGTTCCCGTTCCCGTGGGAATACCGGGATAAAATATAGCCTAGTTTACGCCCTGATATTATAGCTTTCCATTGGTGAAAGAATTTTTGAAATCGGTTCAGCCGTTTTGAAGATTACCCGGCACAAACAGACAGACAGACAAAATTTTTTTAATCACTATTTTAGGCATAGGTGTCGTGCAAATAACCGTATGAGCATGAAAAAAGCTTATTATTTTGACATTACAAACAGACACTCCAATTTTATTTACTGGTATAGATATAACTTACACTTGTATTGAACGTGGGTGTCGTAAAATATGACTAAAAGATTTACATCGATATCGCCTGCGCCTAGGGATGCAAACGATACATCGATGTTTCAGTAACGCTATCGATGTACACTATTGTAAAACATCGATGTATCGATGTTATTTTATACGATGTTTTTACATCGATACTTTGCCTGCCTTCTATTCAAAATGTATGGTACTTTATGCAGAGCCTGCGTGACAGTTTTGTTATTCTGTTTCTAAATAATTTGCTACAGTTAACTTAAAGCAAGCTTTCATTGCCGTGTGGTGACGGAGTAAGAATACAATTCACCACTCCCAATCTTGCCCGTGGATGTCGTAAAAGACGACTATGGGATATAATATGCACATAACATCTGTACAAGAGAAGGAAAACTCGAAATGAAACCCTATACCAACATGTTTGACCAGCATGGCATACTAGGTCTAATTCTCTTGCGCGTCATGCCGCCCTAGCCGAGGCCGCGGGTGACGTGACCGGGGAGTTAGTCCGTCACCGAGAGGCCGACCGCGTGCGGAAAGACCGACATCCTCCCCGAGGGGGGGGGGGGGACGTCGGTCCATGGGAGGATACCCCACTAGGGGGTATTCCGTCGGGCCCACCACTGATGACAAGTAACCCTGCTCCGGTGGTCAGCCCAACGACGAAGGCGACGTGGTGTTCGGGTGGGTTGCGGGTGTGCGTGCTTACGCCCCTCTGCGCCCCGGACGGAGTGGTGCGAGGAGTGCGCCGACCGCAGCCCACCCCCAAAAAATAAAAAAAAGGGTGTAAATCTACATTGTGGAGGAGGCCCAAGCCCCACTTGGGACGTATGTGGGCTGCGACGATGACGATGATGCACTTTATGGATGGGTGTTACCGGTTATTTCTGGTGACGGCTACTAACCGTTTATTTGATCTTAATACCGATACGGGTAACCGTTGCCGAATATCGGTAATCGCTAGTTTATTTCTATTAATTTCTATCTTTTCTTTCTTTGCTTGTTATTAACCCGCTAGCCAATAACCATCTCCCTCTGTTTCATACGTCAGGAATCACGTAGAAAGAGAGAGAGATGGCATAATTATTTCGGTTATTAGACTTATTAGTGATCGTTCGGTTACTAACGTAGCGAAACAGATGACAAAGTCGCGTCATCTTCGGTTGGTTGTAGCTAAATAACTGATAGGCGTTATTAGTTATATCAATACCGATACGATGCGTTAGAGGCATGTCAATCATTTTTAGTTACCTTTTGCTATAGCGGACACATGTCTAGTTAGCTTATGCTTGTAATAACTTTACTAAATAAAAACATAGATGTTAAATGTAATTTTATAACCACAACTCTTCACCTTCCTTGTTTTAAAGAGTTACCTATTGAATAGCTAATATTGGTATAGATAATAAAGATTGCTAGCATTTTAAATTGTTTGTACGAATTAGGGCCATCAGCATCATCATTTCAGCCTATCGCCGTCCACTGCTGGACGTAGGCCTCCCTCATGTTACGCCACAAAGTGTGGTCCTGTGCCGCCTGCATCTAACGACGCCCAGCAACTTTCACCAGTTCGTCGTTCTACCTAGTTGGTGGGGTGTCCTACACTGCGTCGTCCGATAGTGATTAGAGCCATAGATCTTTAAAAAACATCGATATATCGAAACATCGATGTTTTTAGAACGATATTTTTTTGTACATCGACGTTTACTCTGTTCTTGGTTTCGATATTTGCATTCCTACCTACGGTAACCCCATCTGATGCGGCCCAGTCAACAATCATTCACATGAACTGCACATGTTTCGTAGTGGTTAAGATAACAACCTACCATGCGTGTCATAAGTTCGAATCCCACACAGGATAAGACTTTCAATGACCCATAAATTGTGGTTCTGTGTCGAGATGTAATATGAGTCCGTTAATTATGTTTGCAAAAGTCGCCGTAACATAAATATTATTTGCTTAAAGGTGTTGTCTATTAAAAAATAAAGATACACAATGAAGCATTGACGTCAGGCAGGCGGCCGGTCATAAAAACTATCGCCAAAACTTTTGCTATATGTACATATATATGCACTATGGAATATAAAATTAAACTATTTTTAAACGACTTCAAAGACAGAGGAGGTTTCTCAATTCGACCGTATATATGCTTTTATTTATGTTTGTTCGCGAATAACTTCGTCGTTTATAAACCGATTTTGATGATTCTTTTTCTGTTGGAAAGGGTATACTTCCCAAATGGTCCCATGAAAATTTTATCGAAATCAGACAAGCGGTTTTTGAAAAATCAACAAAAACTAAAAAAAATATCTACATTGTCTACATTATTGAAGGCGGTTTCTTTTTTTACAAAAAATAATTATAGAAAACTAACTAACTTTTTGTATTGTGGCGGAGTAAGAATGCAATACACTACTCCCTATCTTGCCCGTGGATGTCGTAATAGACGACTAAGGGATATAATAAGTAGTATAACATCTGTGCAAGAGAAGGAAAACTCGACAGAACCTTATTCCAAAACTCCTGACAAGCGTGGAATAGTAGGTCAATTAATCTCCCATTATAGAGGAAGCCTGAGCCCAACAGTGTTGAGAGAGAAATTTATTCCTATCAAAACGAAAATATGTTTCATCATTCATCAACATTTCGGCTCATATACATCCCAACTGCTCGGCTCGACCCTCCTTCATAATAGCAAGGAAATTGACCTTACTATACCACGCTGGTCAGACATATTGGTATAGAGTTTTATATCGAGTTTGCTTTCACTTCGATATACTTTGCCAACCTGGCATAAGATTTTGTTTGAAGTTTTTCTTCTCTTGCATAGATGTAATATGCGTATTATATCCCGTAGTCGTCTTTTACGAGACCCACGGGCAAGAGAGGGAGTGGTGAATTGTAGTCTTACTCCGTCACCACACGAAAAATATGTTTAGCGAGAGATAAAAAAACGATTGTTGCTTATTTTTGTTGCCGACATAAGCGTGGCGTAATGGAGCACGTCTGGGTCTCGAATCTGAAGACTTTCTCTAAACTACACGATGTAGTCATCGGCTTAGCGAAGCGAGACACATAGCGTCAATTTCAAAACATTTAGCCAATGAAACTTAGAAAAAAAGGCAGAGTTTTTCTCTTTATAAATTAATAGCATCTCTGGAAGAGGCTATAATAGCCCAGCAGTGGGACGTAAATGACAATGATGATAATTTTACATAGTTAAAAGACAATGATGATAATTTTACATAGTTAAAAGTTGTTCATTTTATTAGGTATAATTTAGGTATGTGACTTGGAGGGAAAATAATCGATTTTTTGTTCTTTAAAATAAATCGATTATAAAATAATCGATTAATTAAAAATAAATAATCGATTTTTTTCTCCCAACAGGATTATGATGACCTCTTTTTTTTTAGGAAACTAACTTTATTTTCTAATATAGTATGAAACACTGCACGCAGTATCGTGATGAGATGACCTTTTTTTTTAGGCACTAGTAGTGAAATAATCGATTAATTTCGAATAATAAAAAATCGATTATTACAAAAAAATAATCGATTAATAATCGATTATTATAAAAATCGATTATTTTTTCACATCCCTAGTATATTTATAAAGCCGAAGAATTTGATTATTATTCTAAACGCCCTAATCTTAGGATTAAACGAGTTAGGTTGGTCAAACGGGTTGGTATACTGTTCATTTCAACTACATTGGATTAAAGTAGATTTCCATTTGTTAGAAATTTGTACTATTTAAAGAATATTTCTTATTACGTCTTTTAAGTTACATATCGGTTCATATACGTCCCACTGTTGGGCTCAAGCCTCCACCACAATGGGAGGGAATTTACCATTTCATGCTGGTCCGACAAGTTGGTATAGGGTTTGTTTCGAGTTTTCCTTCTCTTGTATAGACTTTATATGCATATTATATCCCTTAGTCGTCTTATACGACATCCACGTGCAAGATAGGGAATTGTATTCACCACACGAATTCTTCTAACTTTTAAGTTACTTTTTAGAAATCTTAAGCGGGATATTTAATTAAACATCCTTACTGATATTATAAATGCGAAAGTAAGGATGTTTGTTTATTTGTTTGTTACGCTTTCACGCTTAAACCACTGAACCGATTTTAAAAATTCTTTCACCATTGGAAAGCATCAGAGAGTAACATAGGCTATATTTATCCCGGTATTCCCACGGGAACGGGTACTACGCGGGTAAAGCGACTGAAACTGAAGCGAAGCGAGGGCGGGTGGGTGCTAGTAATATTATAAAGAGGAAAGATTTGTATGTAAGTATGTTCGTAACGAAGTGGCTCCGAAACTACTGGATCGATTTCAAAAATTCTTTCACCACTGGAAAGCTATAATATTAGGGAATAATATAGGCTATATTTTATACTGGTATTCCCACGAGAACGGAAACTACGCGGAAAAGGCGACTGAAACCGAAGCGAGGGCAAGTTGCTAGTAAATTATATTCCACATAAAGTAGTGTAATAGCTTCTTTATTTAAATCATCATCACAACTCATATACGTCCCACTGCTGGGCTTGCGCCTCCTCTGCAATCGGAGGGAAATTGACCTATTATACCACGCTGGTCAGACATATTGGTATAGAGTTTTATATCGAGTTTGCTTTCACTTCGATATACTTTATATGCATATTATATCCCTTAGTCGTCTTTTACGACATCCACGGACAATATAGGGAATGGTCAATTGTATTCTTACTCCGTAACCAAAAGGAAAAGTCGTGTAATTCATTTCTTTACATAATAAAGCATAATAATTATAATAATGGTGGTTATGAGTCATATGATTTCAAGCGAAGTATGCTTTACGATTAGTAATGAAGAGACTTTCTCTTTACATTGTTTAATCTCGATAGCGCTATGATCAATGTGAGATATGGAGAAAAAAAAAGTGTGTATACACAGTACGCATATCAGAATTGAAACTCCTTTATCCTCTGCTGGATAGCCTTGGCTTCCTTTTGCGAAGATGTTATAGCGCAAAAGGAGGCAGCAGGTCAGGCACATGAGGCGGATGCCCACGCTGACCCACCGCGCAAGCAACGTCAGGGGAGGAGGAAGAGACGCTACGCCCTTCTCTTCTCCCAGACATGATTGACCCAAGACGAAAGCATTAAGCTAACCGTCGGGACGTTAGAGTTGTATGCCCAAAAGGCGAACCTATGGCGTCTCACAAAAGGCGAAGACGCGGGGCCGCTGTGGTTTTTAATAGGTATTCTGACGTAGTAAACCATACCACGTCAGCAAGTCCTACATACCCCCTTGCTCTCACTAGCAATGGGTAAATGCATTTTCCACAGCGCAAAAAAGCCGCGGCCGCGGGTGACGTGACCGGGGATTAGTCCGTCACCCGCCGAGAGGCCGACCGCGTGAGGAAAGACCGACGTCCTCCCGAGGGGGGGACCTCGGTCGATGGGAGGGTACCCCAATAGGGGGTATTCCGTCGGGCCGACCACTGATGTCAAGTAACCCTGCTCCGGTGGTCAGCCCAACGACGAAGGCGACGTGGTTTTCGGGTGGGTTGCGGGAGTTACCTGCTTAAGCCCCTCTGTCGCCCCGGACGGAGTGGTGCGGAGGCGCGCCGACCGCAACCCACACACACAAAAAAAAAAAAAGAAGTCCTTTATCTCATTCCTCAAATCCTTTATTATGTATAAACCCCGCGGGGGCACTTACATATGGTAATTTTTTTACATTTTACCTTAAATTACTACCGGATCGGAACGCGACCGTACTGAGAAGAGCCTGCAAGAAACTCAGTGGGATTATCTACTTTTTTATTAATTTTTATGTGTTTATGTCTCTATGGACTCACTTTTTCGTTTCATCGAGTTTGAAATCACAACGATTCTAAATAAGTTTCACTTCTATAACAATACCTGGGAACATTTAATCATTATCTCAGCCCATATATGTCCCACTTGGCTCGTTTATGAAAGTGAATTTAACCTAATATACTACGCTGGTCAGACGTGTTGGTAAAAGATTTTATCTCGAACTTTCCGTCTCTTCTATAGATGTTATATGGATATTATATCCCTTAGTCGTCTTTTACGATACTCACAGGTAAGATGTGTAGTATTGAATTGTATTCTTACTCCGTCACCACACGGAAAGAAATTATCTATAAAAATAAAAATAATCGAAGTGTCTCTTTGGAATGTCAAAATACTGGGCTATTTTCATGCTCGCACGGTTATTTGAACGACTCCTATGCCTAAAATACAGTTTAAAAATTTTTTGTCTGTCTGTTTGTTTGAGATAATCTTCAAAACGGCTGCACCGATTTTGATAATATTTTACTACCAGGTAGCTGTATATATAAAGAGTGACTTAGGCTATAATTAATCCCGGTATTGCTACGGGAACGGGCACTGTGCGACTAGAACGGAACAGAGAGAAGTGTAGGCGGGTTGCTATTTAAGGAATAAAATTATGCATTTTATTAAATACAAAATATAATCATTAAAGACCGTGTGAATATTATTAAGTCAGCGGCCGAACGGTATTTTTGTCATTGTCTCCCTGACTTCCGCTGGTTAACCATTTAATTATTATAACGGTAAATTTAAAAGACGGTGAAGTCATTAGCAGTTCCCAGGAAAAAAGTGCATTGCACTTATAATATACTCATCGTCATCATTTCAGCTCATATACGTCCCACTGCTGGGCTCGAATCTCCTCCACAACAGGAGGGAAATCTAAAGTGGTATAGGGTTGGTATAGGGTTTTAAGCTTTCCTTTTCTTGCATAGATATTATATGCATATTTAATATCTTAGTAGTGCTTTACGACACCCACGGGTAAGGGAGGTGATGCTGAATTGTATTCCTACTCCGTCACCATACGGCAAACCCCATCTCTTACCCATGGGTAACGTAAAAGACGACTAAAGGATTAAATATGCATATAACATCTATGTAAGAGAAGGAAAAAAAATCAGTGCTGTGTGGTAGCGGCTTCGAATACTACCAACCCTTGCTTTGCTCGTGGGTGTCGTAAAAGACGACTAAGAGCCCTAGATTGACCCGGACCAACTCCATCTGGTACTATTTGGGTCAACGATTACATTCCCAAGGAGGGTTGACGTCAGGCAGGCGGCCGGTCATAAAAGTCATTGCCGTAACTTTTTGCAATATGTCAAAACAGATGACATATTGCGTCGACCCCAAGTAATTGGGATAAGAGCAAGATGATGATGATGTAAGAGAAGGAAAATTCCCAATTATTTTTTCAAGCGCACACGCTGTTCATTCCGTCCGGGGCGACGAAAGGACGGCGCGCTGCCCCATAATCCACCCGTACCCACGTCGCCTTCGTCGTTGGCCTGACCACCGGAGCAGGGTGACTTTTCATCAGTGATCGGCCCGACGGAATACCCTTTCGGGTACCCTCACCTCTCGACACCCTTGTCGCGGGACGTCGGTTGCCGTCGAGGAAAATTCCCTACGTATCACGTATACGTGATATAGTAGGTCAATTTCCCTCCTATTGTAGAGGATGCTCGAGCCCAACAGTGGGACGAATATGAGCTGAAGTGAGGTGTTTAAATTTCACGTATTTGTGTGGTGTTCATTCTCGACTCAAAACTAAGTTTAAGAATAATTTTAAATTATGAAACAATGGTCCATTAAGAAGTTTTATGCATTCTTAGACCATTGTTTAAACGTTTGGTAAAACCAAGGTTGGTCTATTACACAATTGAGTGATACTTGATAATTATGCTTCTCTTTCCTCCTCAAAATTCATTATCCTCGAAAATACGTAATACAATTACCGGCAATTAAGCACAGGTTACATGTTGAACGATTTAAAAATAACGAGGAAGTCGGTTTGCAATTATCCTGTATTTTTTTTAAGTTCAGAATACCCCAGACGTCGGAACTGTTTTTTGGGTGAACCTATTTTGATGAGTCCTTTTTTATTTGAAAACTATGTTCTTTCAAGCAAGCAAGCTGACATTGATTTGATATAGTTTTTTTTTGTTATAATTTTGTATTATCTGTATTGAGCAAATAAGAAAAAAATTCATCAGCGTCGCCTTGTATAAGTCAGTTCTCTCTCAGAAGACGGCGGTGAAGCAAGTCGGGGAGGGAAAATCCATTCTGGTCTGCTTCACCTTCGGAGCGTGGTATAGCGCAGGCGTGAGTATGTCTGGTACGACGTCTAGTATCATCTTAGCTGAGACCGCGTGAGGATAACGTTCAGGCGCTTTCTTGTGGGAGTATTGATGGAGCATATTCTAGGAAGTTTATCCCAGCATTATTCAAATTAAAAAAAAATTATTTGCTCAATAATAGGGTGTACATGGTTTTAAGGAATATTTGAAATTAGATCACCTATTTGGCCATTAAAATAATAGCATGCAAATATAAATACTTAAAAACTATTTTTAAACTACATGCCTCATTCCATACTACTTACTCTTTATACGTCAAAAATTCATCAATTGAGTAAAATGCCTTTTCTAAGAGCCACTTTTTTAGAGTTAATTTAAAAGAACTTAGTACCAGTAATCTAATTTTTTCTGGAATGTTATTATAAATATTTCTGCACATCACGTAACAATTTTTTTGCATTCGACTACTTTTCGGCACCTCTTCTAGTACCAATCGATTTGGATTTCGAGTATTTCCTCTAATGCATCCCGCTGACGTATATATTACTATATTCATTTTCGTAAATACTGCACATTCAAAAATATATATACTAGTAGTGTGCGATTCCCTCCTCCCCTCCGCTCGATGCAGTGCGAATTCAGTTAGCGCGTATAATAAAAATAGTTTTTGTCCTTTTAAGGATTAACTATCGGCTCGTGCGTTGTTTCTAATTGTGTTTAGTGCGTGTTTACGTTCATTACGATAAGTATTTGTGCTTATTTATTCTAAAATCCAGCTTAAATCGGTAAGTCTTTAACTTTTATTAAGTAGTGGGTAGTGACAAGTCACTTTACGAACAAAATAATTTTTATTCGTTGATTGTTACTTTGTTTACATTCGTTGAGTACTTTTATTTCATTATAAAATGTCGAAATATTATACGGACACTGAACCCCCTGATCGCGGGGAAGAAGTTTTCCGCCTCAGTCAGCTGACACCGCGGTCACCTCCCGCTGCCAACAGCAGGCGTGCGCTCTATACCCAGCCATCGCCTGCCTACGTTACACCCGAAACTAGGCTTCAACAGGAGAATAGTGCAAAAAATTCTCCATTACTTAATATTATGATACGATGCTAGACAGGCCGACTATTGCGATCTCGTCACGGAGGCATCGTTATTTTTATCGAAAATTAACGATATCGTCAACGATCAAGGTTCTCGCATGAACATCGCGAACAAAGCAACGATAATGGATTACACTCAACGTGTTACTACCATTGTATCTCTTTTAGCCTTGAAATCATCGTCTAATGAGACTAAATTAGCGAATATTGAGCTAGAATTAAGCCATACTAAAACCCAACCGCCGTCAAATATTCATAAACTATCTTACGCTGAAAAACTTAAGCTACCAAAGGTTGTGCCAAGTGTTGAGGTGCGAACGTCACGCGCTCCCTGCGTTATCGCTTATCCGACCGCTGAACGTTCAGCCGATTACGCGTCGTCGTCTGCCACAAAGAAAGCGTTATTGAGCGCGATTAAGCCAGTTGACGATGGCTTTCAAATAGTAGGCGTTAAAAAGGCCGCGAAAGCAGGTGTAGTTCTGCGAGTCACTAACGAAAAGCAGATTAAAAAATTGGAATCTGTAGACGCCATTAAGGCTGCGGGTTTACGTCTAGAAAAACCGAAAGGTCGACGACCGCGCTTACTAATTAAGGACGTCCCCATCTCTATGGAAGACAATGCGTTCCTAGTCGCTCTCTATCGACAAAATATTAAAGACGAAATATCTATTAAAGAGGACGACTTTATTAAAGCCACTAAAATTATTCGCAGTCGAAAATTGCAGAACGGTCGCAAGTGGATAGGCATAGAACTCGACCCAGAAGTACGTACCCATTTGTTAAGCACCAAAGATAAAGTTTTTATAGATTGGGCTAGCTGCCGTTTTTATGACGACCTTGAAATTGTACGTTGCGCGAACTGTCAACAGTATGGCCACGTCGCTAAATACTGCAATGAAAAAACACCCACATGCGGTCACTGTACGGAAGGACATATAACAAAGTCCTGCACAAATAAGGAAACACCTGATTTTAAACCAAAATGTGCCTCTTGTAAGCGTTTTAAGAAACCTTACGATCACCCCTGCGGCGCGTCGGACTGTCCCACCTACAAATTTAAGCTGGAACAACTAGTCTTAAACACTAACTATTAAAAATGGATAGCTTAAACATAGGACAGCTAAATCTTCACAATGATAGGGTGGCTACATCAGAATTAGACCGTCTTGTTATGGAAAATAATTTGGACATAGTACTTATTCAAGAGCAATACCAGAATGCTCGCTTGCGCAGTAGGGTTGTGCAATTAGATAACAAAGCACGCGCCGGAATATATGTATCAAATTCTAAATTTACAGTCACATCGTTACAAAATCTAATGACATCACACTGTGCTGTCGCGGAGGTTACATCCCCATCCTGTAGGATTTACGTTGTGAGCTGCTATTTTCAATACTCAGACCCTGTCACCTCACACTTAAACCATCTCCGTCATGTCTTGCGGTCTCTTACGGGCCGTAAAACGATAGTAGGTGCTGACGTAAACGCGTCATCTACTCTGTGGTATGGCAAGATTAGATACACCGATACTGATCGTCGGTGTGCGATAGAAGATTTCATCGCCGAGATGAACCTGTCCATCCATAATACACCTGATGCACCACCAACATTTTGCAGCCCTTTGGGCGAATCTTCTATTGACGTCACGTTATCAAGCGTGGACGTCCGCTTGGATAGGTGGCGCGTCCTCCCAGACGCGTCGTGTAGTGATCACCGCCTGATCGTGTACGAATTTAAACTGAGACTGATACAAGATCCTCCCAGTCAGAGTTACAATTATAGATATAAAAGTAAGGGAGCAAACTGGGAATTCTTTAGTTCGTTATTTTCCTCGTGTGCCGGGCATTTCACTCGCGAAGAATTAAACGCGGAAGAAAGCGCTGAGATAATGTCACACTCTATGATATACTGTGCTGACATAGCCCTAGGTCGCATATCTATCCCTAACACCAGAAGGTGCGACTGGTGGAACAATAAACTGGCCGAACTTCGCAGACGCTTTCGAAGAGCACGTAGAAAATTTAACAAACTTAAAAAGTCATGTGTAACGGGAGTAACGTTTGATGAGTCCTCACTTGCACTCAGAACTGCAAGGTCTTACTACCGGATTGCGGTGGAAAGGTCTAAAGATGCGTTATTAAACAGGGTAGTAGAAAAACTGGAAAATGAAGGCCCGTGGTCTCCATTATATCACGAATTTAAAGCCAATCGATCAGTTGACCTAGCTTATATACAAAATATCAAAATAGATAATAAACACACCACGGGTGTAGAGGAGACCACAGAAGCTCTAATAAATACTTTAATACCGGACGATAACGTAACAGCTGATAGCGAACATCATACGCAAATAAGAGCGTGGGTCACTTTGCCACCTCTATCTCCTATGTCTGACCTTCCCTCTCTAACTGAACTTTTAAATACCGTAAAAGCCCTTCCTCTAAACAAAGCAGCCGGTGAAGATAAAATCTCTAATAAAATGATTAAAGAAGCTTGTCGAACGTCAGCCGACTCAATGCTACTAGTTTTCAATCGTTGTATAGCGAAAGGCATCTTTCCTCGGCTATGGCGTCGCGGGTTTATACGTATAATACCGAAACACGGTGATAAGCCACCAGACGACCCGAAGTCATATCGACCAATTACTCTACTGCCGTCACTAGGAAAACTCTTAGAACGTCTGATTGTTCCCCGTTTGTTCCCGGGTGGCCCCACATTCAATTGTAGTCAGTTTGGATTTACCCCGGGGAAATCGACTGTCGACGCGGTCATTGCCGTTAGAAAAATTGTTTCCCTATCAGATTTTAAATATATACTAGGTATTTTTCTAGATATCTCAGGTGCTTTTGATAACGCATGGTGGCCGATGCTACTTCTTAAGCTGAAGGCTCGTGGATGCTTTAGGAACATCTACCAACTCGTACAGTCATACTTTCTACAAGGTTCAACCACACTGAAACTCGGTCACCATGCCGTGTATAAATCACTGACGTTGGGCTGTCCTCAAGGATCAGTGTTAAGCCCATACTTGTGGAATCTAGGGTTTGATGACCTTCTTGAGCTACCTCTACCGCAAAATTGCTCATTGATTGGCTATGCTGACGACGGTCTCCTACTTATACAGTCAAACACTAGAGACTGACTGGAGAAATTGGCGGATATATGTCTCAACTCAATACAAAAATGGGGCATACAAAATCGACTTACTTTCGCCCCCCACAAAACGTATCATCTTTTATTGAAAGGTAATTTACAGTCGAGCCCCCGTATAAAATTTAACAACACTGTAGTTAAAAAGAAGAAGTCAGTATGTTACCTCGGCCTGGTCCTAGAGAAAAATTTTTCATTCATTGAACATATTAAAACTGTAGGTGAAAAAGCCAAACGAAATTTCTATGCGCTTACCAGAATTTCAACTTCCACCTGGGGCCTTCGTTTTAACACACTTAAAATTATATATACAGCCACATATCTGGGCTGTATCTGTTATGGTGCACCAGCCTGGGCTGATCGTACTACCATAGGCGCGGCTCGGCGTAAGTTACTGCAGAGTCAACGATTAGCGCTAATATTTCTGTGTAAGGCATACCGAACAGTTAGCACCGAAGCCTTACCAGTACTTGCAGGTGTACTTCCGGTCGACTTAGAGATACAAAAACGTGCGTCCATGTATTATTCCACTAGGGAAAACATGACTAACAATTTTCTTTTACCACGCGATCGTAATAAAATTACTAGACTTTTTGCACCGCAATCCGTCGTTAACGATAAACTCCTGACCGAATGGCAGGCAAGATGGGATTCGTCAACAAAAGGTCGTCATCTATATCTATTCTTTCCATCTGTTCGTGAACGTTTGGAGAGAACTTGGCTAGAAATTGACCACTATGTAGCCCAATTCCTCACAGGCCATGGGAATTTTAGAAGTAAATTATTCTATTTTACACTAGTAGATTCACCATTTTGTCAATGTTCGACCTCAAACTCCAATTTTGAACAAACAGCTCATCACATCCTTTGGGAGTGTATTCTCTGGCGCAACGAGCGGAACGTCATGTTAGATAATATGCATGTAACATCTGGGGTAGTATACTATTCGGATCTTGTAGCAACTCGAGAAAATTTCCGTGCGTTTAGGCGCTTTTGCCATACCTATTACTGTAATCAAACCTAAAGCTCACAAATAGGTCCATTAAGCTTTGTCCAATCCGTGGTGCTGTACCGCTGCGTTTCACGTAGTTGTACAAACTCTTATTTACTGGCTTATCAGCCAACTTTGCTTCATGTCTCCCGCTTTGCATAGGAGGGAAGTGGAATCTTTCCAACTCCTCCTGTTTTCTTTTCTAATTAAATTTGTTGCGGGTCCCAAGACAATTAAAAGCGATTCCCGGGACTTCCTGAGGGTCAAACCTCAGTGTCTTATACGGAGACCATTGTGGATCTTGGCTTACAGGAGTTACAGTGGTGGGAATGTGTGGTGGGATTAGTCCCAAAAAAAAAAAAAAAAAAAAACTAGTAGTGTAATAGTGTTAATATTTTTAATTTTCTAAAATAGGGCTGGCAGGACACATCTGGTGCAATCCCACATAAGGAACGAACACATCTTTTTTTTAAATAAAACTACTTTACGGATTTTATCGCGTTTGTATTTAATTTTTGATTACCCGACGTTTCGAACACTTTACAGCGTTCATGATCACGGGTGGACTAAGATGTCTCACGTCCAACAAGTCATCGTTACTGCAGAAAATTTTATAATTATCTACCCGATACAGAAATTAAATACTGACCCACATTTTGATACAAAATTTATTGCCAGTGTAAGAAGAAAATGATTCTATATGAAAAAATTATATTGTTTATGGTTAGTAATAATTAAACATTAAAATTAATAGTAATTATATTTAAAAAACTATTAAAAATCTAGTATACTACCACCGGATCGGAACACGGTTACACTGAGAAAGATCCGGCAAGAAAACTCAGGTAACATGATGCTAAATTAAAGTTAATTTTGAAGGCGGCTTACTTTATGTTACTAAAAAGGTTTTAATTTATAAAATTATCTTTAGTTATTATTATTGTGGGTCAAATCTATACAATATGAGCTCACGGTGTCTTGCAGTCTTGTGGTGGTCTTTTTGTGCATCTTTTCTCTACATCTTTTTTGTGCAATAAATGCTTTAATTATATCTGTACCATTTCCCCATATCACTATAGCATATCTTAGTACGTCATAGCAGTAGTATATAGTCATAGCAGTAGTCTTATTTGTCATCATTAATAATTTATATAGAGCAAATGAGAATCTGTTTATTTTAGTAATAACAGTTTCTATATGTTCTTTCCAATTTAAATGTGGGTTTAAAATGATACCGAGAAATGTTATCTTATTTGTATTTCGAAAAATTTGTCCATCAATAGCTATATCTACATTGTATTGTTTAAAATTGTTAAAATTCATTAAATTTGTTTTAGATAAATTAATTTGCAAATTATTATTCTTTAACCAATTTATTTAACTATGTTTACCTAGGACAAACAGTCCAGTTAGGTAGATCCAATTTCGAGAAAGAGATCAGCCGACGAATCCAACTCGGTTGGGCAGCGTTCGGGAAACTTAAGAGGATCTTCTCGTCCAACATACCGCAGTGTCTGAAAACACAGGTCTTTGACCAGTGTGTGTTACCAGTGATGACTTACGGCACGGAAACGTGGTCCTTAAATGTAGGCCTCATATCAAGGCTCAAAGTCGCTCAGCGTGCTATGGAGCGGGCTATGCTCGGGATTTCTCTGCGAGATAGAATCCGGAATACGGAAATCCGCAGAAGAACGGGTGTAATCGACATAGCACGAAGAATTAGCACGCTGAAGTAGCAATGGGCAGGCCACATCGCTCGACGAACCGACAACCGCTGGGGAACAAAGGTTCTCGAGTGGCGACCACGTATCGGACGACGCAGTGTAGGACGCCCCCCCACTAGGTGGACCGATGACCTAGTGAAAGTAGCTGGGCGTCGTTGGATGCAGGCGGCACAGGACCGCTCATTGTGGCGCAACATGAGGGAGGCCTACGTCCAGCAGTGGACGGCGATATGCTGAAATGATGATGATGATGATGAACCAATTTATTACTAATGTCAATGTTTCGTGGATGTCAAATTTATGTTGTTCTAATGTCAATTTATTTTCTGTAGTCACAATAATCGATGCATCGTCAGCAAACAGTACTGTTTTATGTCGTATTTGATCTGGTAACTCGTTTATATATAATAGAAACAGCAGCGGACCAAGCACGCTGCCTTGAGGCACACCAAAATGGTTAGTTAAAAATTTTGATCTAAATAGTTTTTGCAAATTTGTATTGTTTAGTTGCGTCACTTCCACACATTGTACTCTATTTTCCAAATATGATTCTAACCAATTTAAGGCAGGGCCTCTTATACCATTATGTTCTAGCCTAGTCAACAGTTTATCATGAGCAACGCGATCAAAAGCTTTAGTCATATCTAAAAATAAAACTGTGGTGTATTTCTTATTATTTATGCTCTGTAAAACTTCTTTTATTAAATAAAATGTAGCGTTACTTGTAGACCTATGTTTTTGGAATCCAAATTGACATTTTTTAATTATGCTTTTTGAGTTATAAAAATTAGTCAACTACTCATGCATGACATTTTCAAAAATTTTTGAAAAGATCGATACTATTGTGATAGGCCGATAGTTATTGATATCGCTCGTATCACCTTTCTTGTGAAGGGGTTTCACTATTGACTGCTTTAATTTATCGGGGAACACACCAGTCTCTAATGAATAATTTATTATTGGAGTTAGAATGGGACTAAGGTAATCTTTGCATAGTTTAATAACTCTTGTATTTACACAATCATAACCCTCGGCTGCCGTGTTATTAATATATCTACTAAGATATTACAGTACGCGGCGTCTGAGTTTCGATTTCCAGATAAATTTTTATAGGGTTTTTCTCTGAGGTGAAAATAGCCTAAATTACTCCAAAAATTTTTCAGCCGTTTTGAAGAATACCCGGAACAAACAGATAGACGGATATAAAATGTTTAAACTGGTTCTTAAGCGTAGACATTGCGCAAATAACCGTGTGAACATGAAAAAAGCCTATTATTTTGACATCACAAACGGACACTTCAATTTTATTTATTTCTATAGAATTATAGATAATTAATAATTCCACAGAGTATGATAATAAATCATGACTACGCCATAATGGGTACTTTATTTTCAAGCTCTGTGACTATAACGAACTTGACGCAACTTTTAACGTTTAAAAATTATGTCACGTAGATATGTAACAATGGCCCCTTATGAAGGTATGTGTATTGCTAGACTTGTTGTTTAAATATTTGATAACTACATAGGTACCTATAAGTATTTCACCAAGGTTAAATGCTTAGAATAATAACGTATAGAAGGATAATGTCAGTACTTCGAACTTTAAAAATTTGAATCTAAAAATACTAATGGCAGGCAGACGATTACACACGTACACACGGAAACCACTATACAAATTATGAAATCAAATTTTGTTTTTATTAACATATATCGTCGAAATACTTTTAAAAGTAATGTTAAAAACCTTTTTATGTTTTTCAAATGTGTTGTGGCACCACTTGAATGCACAAGCCGTCATAATTACCTATTTATTTTTTAAGAGTTGCGTACGTTCGTGCAGTGCAATGACTTGTACATTACGGGACTGTTCCGGCGTAAGCTCCATTAGGCTCCAATTGAAATGCCTCACTTTTTGTGCGTGGACTTACCTTCTATGTTATTATTCTAAGGTTAAATGACATATTTTTTATTCGATTTCATCATAATCTCAGCCTACATAAGTCCTACTTGGGCTCCGGCCTCCTCCGCAATGGGAGGGAAATTCACCTACTATACCGCGCTGGTCAGACGTGTTTGCATAGGATTTTATGTCGAATTTCTCTTACATAGATATTATCTGCAAATCTTATCCCTTAGTCGTCTTTTATGACACCCACGAACAATAAATGGGGGTGTTGATTTGTATTCTTACTCCGTCAACCACACGGAAAAATTGGATTTGGTGGTGAAAAAATAAGAAACCCAAGAGTGAGTGGTAATTCTTTTCTTCTTTTTCTTTCTTTAACGACAACATTGCACTAAGGAAATAGAAAGAAAGAAAGTATTTATTTTGTGCCACAGAGGAGAGACGTTAGGAATACACAAAAAAAAAACTCACAATATATGAAAAACATAAAATCAATAAACTAAATAAGGAGACATAATAATTGTGATCGAATGAACGTCTCAGCTGCGGCAGAAAAAAGGATAACTGCTCAGCAATTGTTGTGATGTCAATGTAACACCACAACGCTGATTTTCAGCAACGTCCCTTTTTTATTCTTCCGAAGTCAGACATTAAAGCCACCACGTACGCATTAGAAAGAGAATAACAATCCTTGTGTTGTGAGGATTATTAACGGACACAAATTACATCCAGACTCAGAGCAACAATTTATGGCTCTCACAAAGTGTTGTCCTGTATGGGATTCGAGCCTCCGACACTGGCGAGCCCACGACACTGGTACTATAGGTCGGTACCTTAACCATTACGCCATATGTGCAGAGTACCTAAAGACGTTAATACTAAGACCACATTCAGGTCACTGTTAATCATAAATCTAGGATTGGAGGGGACGGAATGCGGACATGGAGGGGAGAAGGTTTGTTGATCCGAAGCTCTCGCTTACCTAACGAAACGTTATCAAATACAAAGGTCGGTTTAATGTGAGTGTCGTAATACCGCGAATGAGACGAGCCGACATACCGTAATCACAGCTGATGTTATAATAAATAAAAGAGTCTTTAATGCAACATCTATGCTAAGGACTGTTTTGGGCGCCCCATGGTTTTCACGCACACCAGCCGTTTTGTCCGGGGGCGACGAATGGGCGGAGCGCGACCCCATACTCCACCGTATACCTTCTCCTTAGCCATTTGGCTGACCACCGGTACCGACTTCCTTGACATCCGTGGCCAGCCCGGCAAGACAACACTCTCTAAGGATTGTTTTGGGTGGCCTATGGTAGGGAGTATAGACGCACGCCGGCTGTTCCGTCTAGGGTGATTGGGCAGCGCGTTGACGTCCTTGACCAGCTCAACATGCACTAAGGAATTACGGGGGACTTTACAAACATAATTAACGGATTTCTGATGTTTACGCGAGTATTATACATTTTAAATAAAACTTCTTTACGGATTTTATTGCGTTTGTATTTGATTTTTGATTACCCGACGTTTCGAACGACGAAAATTAATATTAATTTAACATCATGTCACCTGAGTTTTCTTGCCGGATCTTTCTCAGTGTGGCCGTGTTCCGATCCGGTGGTAGTATACTAGATAATCAGGTTTTTAAATATAATTACTATTAATTTTAATTTTATATAATTACTACCCATAAACAATTTAATTTTTTCATATAGAATCATTATCTTCTTACACTAGCAATAAATTTGTATCAAAATGTGGGTCAATATTTAATAATTAATTTCTGTATCGGGTAGATATAATTATAAATTTTCTGCAGTAACGATGACTTGTTGGACGTGAGACATCTTGGTCCGCCCGTGACCATGAACGCTGTAAAGTGTTCGAACCGTCGGGTAATCAAAAATCAAATACAAACGCGATAAAATCCGTAAAGTAGTTTTATTTAAAATAATTAACGGACTTTCCGTGTTGTGATAATAATACAATTCACCACCCCCTTCTCTTTCCCGTGGGTGGCGAATAAGGGGCTAAGGGATATTTTGTGCATATAACAACTATGCAAGGGAAGTAAAACTCATGCCCTCCTACGGTGGCGGAGGCTCGGGCCCAACAGTGGAACGCATATGAGCTGTGACGATAAAGATGATGATGAACACAAATTACACCTAAACTCGGAACAATAGTTTGTGAATTACACAAAATATCATTCCGCCTGGGAATCAAACTGGTAGGTCCATTACTTACCCACTATGTCATCTGTGCAGTCCGCCAGTGCTGTTAGTCTTTCTCCTGGTGATCCCTAAGTCGGTTTTTACGACACTCATGGTATTGAAAAAGTGGGGACACATTTCATTCTAAATTCGTCAGCACACGAATATTTCATATATTTCTGCTTATCTATCGATCAAGTCTTATCGAATTGATAAAAAAAATGCAATAATTGTTAAAAGATAATCAATCCAGGTAAACATGTTGATATCAATAATAACTCATAGCAAAAGTAACGTATTATCTATACCAATAAATAAAATTGGAGTGTCTGTTTGTGATGTCAAAATAATAGGCTTTTTTCATGCTCACACGGTTATCTGCACTGTACACATGCCTAAAAATCACTTTATTTTTTTTGTCTGTCTGTCTGTCTATCTGTCTGTCTGTTTGTTCCGGGTAATCTTCAAAACGGCTGGACCGATTACAAAAACTCTTTCACCAATGGAAAGCTATAATATCAGGGCATAAACTAGGCTATATTTTATCCCGGTATTCCCATGGGAACGGGAACTACGCGGGTAAAACGACTAAAACCAAAGCGAAGCGAGGGCGGGTTGCTAGTAATATCTATAACGGCAAAACACGCATTGAGATCGATTACGTCGACTCCGGAGTGCATGCCGGGGCCTCACAGACGCCGCTGCGCACTTGCCCTGGTGATAAGCATCGGATATGCTCGAAACCCGGGTCGACGTAACCGATTTCGGTACGTGAATATTTTGCCGTTATCGTTATTATAGCAACCCGCCCTCGCTTCGCTTCGGTTATAGGTTATAGTCGTTTTACCCACGTAGTTCCCGTTCCCCTGGGAATACCGGGATAAAACATAGTCTAGTTTACGCCCTGATATTATAGCTTTCCATTGGTGAAAGAATTTTTGAAATCGGTCCAGCCGTTCTGAAGATTACCCGGAACAAACAGACAGAGAGACAACAATTTTTTAATTGCTATTTTAGGCATAGGTGTCGTGCAAATAACCGTGTGAGCACGAAAAAAGCCTATTATTTTGAGATTACAAACAGACACTCCAATTTTATTTATTGGTATAGATTATATTATTATCTTATCGAGTATTACAGTTAAGAAGCCCAAATTAGACAAAAAAATATCTATGTTATCCATAAATGAGCTTTTTTTTCCGGGTTGATTGTAATTTTTATATTAGTATAGTAATTGGCTACATCGTTCGTCGAACCGACAACCGTTGGGGAAGAAAAGTTCTCGAACGGCGACCACGAATCCGACGACCAGGTGGACTGACGACATCTTGAATTCGCAGGGAACTGTTGGATACAAGTGGCACAGGACTGTTGAAATGGGATTCTCGTGGGGAGGCCTATGTCTAACAGTGCCAGGCCTCTATAGGCTATGGATGGCTGGTATACCCTTTTAGGAATTCCTCCATGTGCGGGTGGCTCACATACGTCATCATCACGTTGTTCTTATTCTATTGCTTGATGTCGACTTGGCAATAGTTTTATGAATGGCCGCTTCCTGACGTCAACGCTCCTTAGGAGTCCACTTGTTTAGCAGACACCATCAGATGGAGTTGGCCTAAGTATACAGGTAGGTGGCCTATGTAAAGCTTATAGTCGTCTTTTACGACACCCACGAACAATGTAAGGGTTGCTAATATACGTAACCGCTACCGAACAACATTAATCCTGACTTTTACCATTAAAAAAAATAATACCATAGACAATTTAAACTTTAAGAGAAAATATATCATCAACAGCTATCTATAACACAAAATTAAATTGAAGTGTCCGTTTGTAATGTCAAAATACTGGGCTTTTTTCACATATGCCTAAAAATCGGTTTAAAATTTTTTTGTCCGTCTGTCTGTTCGTTTTGGGTAATCTTCAAAACAGCTGGACGAATATTGATTTAATAATATTTTACTACCAGTTAGCTGTCTATATAAGGAGGAATTTAGGTTATATTTTATCCTGGTATTCCCACGGGATTGGGCACTGCGCGGGTAAGGCGACTGAAACCAAAACGAAGCGTGGACGGGTAGCTAGTTCTTAATAAAATCACCATTATATAATATACATATACTAATATTATACATGCGAAAGTAAGTTTGTTTGTTTATTACGCTTTCACGCTTAAACCAGAGAACCAATTTCAAAAATTCTTTCACCAATGGATAGCTATAATATCAGGGAGTAGCATAGGCTATATTTTATCCCGGTATTCCAACGGGAGCCGTAACTACGCGGGTAAGGCGACTGAAACCGAAGCGAAGCGAGGGCGGGTTGCTAGTATAATGTAAATAAATAATTTTAATCTAAACAAATAATCGAAGCGTCTGTAACATGTCCGACTTAAGAATTGAACCCGGAACAAAGGCATAGGTCAATATAAGGTTTAAGATATTTATTCTCATAAGAACTTACAGGGTTCACTTACATGAGAACTTAAAATTAAATTACAACAATATACATATATCTAAATAACAAGTGGACGACATAAAGAGCTAAAGTTGTACATCTAATCATTTAAATCGTTATACAACGACAATCTAAAATATTATAAGATACAGATTTTATATTATACACAATATTAGTAAGCGGTTAGTAAATATAAATTTATCAAACCTGATTTGATAGTAAATAATTTTTCAATTTCTTTTTAAATGTAGTAATCGTGTCAGTTTCTACAATATGTTTTGGTAATTTATTGAACATCTGCACCCCCTCAAACATTATATTTCTTTTACCATAATTCGTTCGCGGAGTTGTAAGGTTAAATTTGTTATTATTTCTAGTAAAATATCTGCGATTCTTTTTAGTGAAAATTATATCGGAATGAATTGCTTTAGTCGTTATTTTTTTTATGAGAATGCATGTTTTATAAAAGTACATTTGATTTAAATTAAATAATTTAGTTTTATTATATAGTTCCGTTGTAGGTGTAAGGTAATTGTATCTAAACAATGTTTTGGTTGCTTTATTTTGTGCAGTTTGCAAGTATTTTAAATGAGTTTTAGCAGCACTTCCCCAAACCTCTAATAAGTACTCCAAGTGTGGATTTACCAGTGCATTATAGATTGTACGGCACACTGGTATTGGAATGCATCCATTCGTTCTGCGAAGTGCTCCAGTGAGCGAAATAATTTTGGATCTCACACGTTCAATATGTGCCTTCCATGTTAGCCTATTATCTAAAGTAAGTCCAAGATATTTTTCTTCAGAGGATTTCTTTATAATTTATTTATTATTATTTATACCTCCATAATCATGACTACATAAAAAAATAATATTAATTAATCATCATCATTTCAGCTCATATACGTCCCACTGTTGGGCTCGAGCCTCCTCTACAATAGGAGGGAAATTGACCTACTATACCATGCTGGTATTTGCAGAAAACATTTTTGAAGTGAAACTTCATTAGAATCGTTGTGATTTCAAACTCGATGAAACGAAAAAGCGAGTCCATAGAGACACAAACACGTAAATGTATAGGATTCAGCCGGCGAGAGAATGAGATAAAGGATAGAGGATGAAGGACGAAAGACGAAGAACGACGGACGAAAGATAATGGATAAAGGAGTTTCACTTCTGATATGCGTACTTTGTACACATCATCATCATCATCGCAGCCCACATACGTCCCAGTGTTAGGCTCGGGCTTCCTCCACAATGGGAGGGAATTCGACCTACTATTACCATACTGGTCAGACATGTTGGTATTTTTTTTTTATGAGTGGGCTATGGTAAGCGCTCACGCAGTCCATTCCGTCCGGGGCGACAAAAGGACGGCGCGCGAGAACATCGCCTTCGTCATTGGGCCGACCACCGGAGCAGGGTGACTTGTCGTCAGTGGTAGGTTTCATTTCGAGTTTTCCTTCTCTTACACAGATGTTATGTGCATATTATATCACTTAGTCGTCTTTTACGACACCCACGGGCAAGATAGGGAGTGGTAAATTGTACTTTGTACACTCTTTTTATTATATAAAATTTCATATTAATATCAAAGCGTCTCTGCAAAATAATGATCATCATTCATCATCAGTTTAGCTTATATACGTCTACTGTTGAGCTCGACCCTTCTCAACAATACGAGGGACCTACAATACCACGCTGGTCAGACTTGTTGAATGTATAGAGTTCTTTCGGGTTTTCGTTCTCTTGTTATGTTATATACCTACCATATTATATCCCTTAGTCGTCTTATATGATACCCACGGGTCGGTTAGGGTCTCGTGTATTGTATTCTGACTCGGTCACAACATACGCTAATTTTATTCTCTATCTATATATGCCTTATGAAAAGGTTTATATAAACAAAAAAAAAATAATATAGAATTAGTCAGTCTTTCCCGTGTGGTGACGGAGTAAGAATACAATTCGTCCACTCTCTATCTTTCCCGTGTATGTCGTAAAAGACGACGAAGGGATATAGTATGCATATAACATCTATGGAAGAGAATGAAAACTTGAAAAAAGTCCCCATCAACCTGTCTGACCATCATGGTATAGTAAGGTAAATTTCCCTCCTGTTGTGAAGGAGGCTCGAGCCCAACAGTGGGACGTATATATGAGCTGAAATAATGATGAAGTTACAGTCAAGCGTCAAGAATTAAAACTTTCAATGTCTATCAACTATTTTGAAGGGTAAAAAACCTTTAATAGCTCGATTTGTAGCTTAAAATTGGAATTTAATATCACAAAAGTTAATTAAATTCATTATTAATTAACTTTTTTAAAATTCCTCACCAATAATCGGCGGATATGAGTAAATAAAGTTTGATTTAGTATTGAAAAAAAAATACTTCGTTTAAAAGTTTTAAACAATGAAATTAGAAACTACAAGATTATTAGCTATTGTTACGGAAAAAATACAGCAATACACAAAATATGGCCGTCACGAAAACAAGTTAATATTTTTATAAAACACGCCTTTCACTTACCGGCCAAGGTTTGTGCGCCAACTGCCACTAAGGCACTTAATAATAATACACACAAAACTTTCATTTTTGTAGATAAAACACTTATAATTAAACTAAATATTCGTTAAAATTAATATAAAAATATTATAACTTCACCACTGAGGTATTATTACAAAACTTTTTAAATTTTAGGGAAACGGCGCGACGCATGCGCGCTCGCGGTCAGTGGTGAATGTAGTTTGAATGTTGCCAGTATATGTATTTTAAATTACATTCCCTATATAATAATTCTGTTCTGATATGGTTTAAAAATATTATTCATTATGAATGTACTTCAATACAACATATCAACTGAACTATCGAATATTCGTGAACTATTGATCAACTCGACATATGAAATGCCTTTAACTTTACAAACATTAATAACAAAATAAAATATCGTCATTAATATTTTACGTCGAGTACCTTATGTTTCATCATATAAGAACACGCAAACATACAAAAAAAAAAACGTAAAAAAGAAAAACTACAATAAAATTCTCTGTCAAAATCAGTAGGCCAAGTTACACTATGAAGATTCCTAACCAATATGTACCAAAAAGAGAAAAAAAGAGATAGGGTGCTAATATCTTTAAAATTGAAAACAGACCCTACTTTAATAATCACGTCATTTGGAGTAATTATTATGTTTATAAACATGTTCCTCATCTTCTGTTTGGTGTTGTAATAGTTTTGATTGAAGAATGTCAACTTCAAATTTATATTAAAAATATACGTGCGTTTAATTAATAATGTATATAGAATAGATATAATTTAATTAACAGTCGATATAACTTTTTACCATGAAATAGGGTAAATATTGAAGCATGGTGGTACTTTTAAAGGCGAGGCTATCATTGCGACGTGCTAACTATACAAGACATGCTATTTACGACTTTATCTATATGAAGTTATAACTTAATTTAGTATGCCTTCCCATAACAAATAGTACATTCACATTACCACTGTAAAGTTTAATAAGTAGTTTAAGTTCGAAATAAAAATTTTATTACGTGGAATCTTTTGGAAGAATACAATCTTAGTATGCGAAGCAATATAACATTATATTCTTCAGAGCTACTTTTTCTTTAATATGTTCTGAGTGGTGACGGAGTAAGAATACAATGCAATTCCGCCACCCCCCCTTTTGCCTGTGACGTGTCGTCAACGAATATAATATGTATGCAAGTAATGTGAATATATTAGGTCCTTACCTTAGAATAATAACGTATAGAAGGTAAGTTCGCGTACAAAAAGTGAAGCATTTCAATTGGAGCCTAATGGAGCTTACGCCGGAACCGTTCCGTAGTGTACAAGATCACTGTACTGCACGTACGTATGCATCTCTTAAAAAATAAATAGGTAATTATGACGATTTGTGTATTCAAATGGTGTCATAACACATTTGAAAAACTTAAAAAAGTTTTTAACATTACTTTTAAAATTATTTCGACGAGTTATGTTAATAAAAACAAAATTTGATTTCATAATTTGTATAGTGATGTGCGTGAGTACGTGTGTAATCGTCTGCGCGCATGTAGTATTTTTAGATTCATATTTCGAACGTTCGAAGTAGCGACACTATCCTATTGGCGTTTTGTACGGGAGGAAAATAAGGTAATTTTTTTTTGTAAAATATATTTAATTAATCAAAGTATGCACCGTTGTTATCTATCCACTTTTGCCATCTGATAGGTAGTTTATTGATCCCTTTATTAAAAAAAAACCATTGAATTTGGAATTCTTAACCAAAGTGGAGATTTTTCAGATTTCATATGTAAGAACCTAATAATATGTATGCAAGAGAAGGAAAACTTATTATGAAAACCTATACCAACACGTCTGACGTAGTATAGTAGATCAATTGCCTTCCTATTGTGAAGATGGCTCGAGTCCAACGGTGGGACGTATGAGCTGAAATGACGAAAATAATGAACTCAAGTTCAGGGATAAACAGCGTTCCAAGTATTGGTCATTGACCAGTGTTCTAATGACGGTCGGTGCCAATAAGCTCGCTCTAATGCCAATAAGCTACAATTATGAGCTATTGGCGCTAGTATCGAGTTATAATTTTGTTCACATTATTAGTCTTCAGTCATAGTCATTACCATAGATTAAGTGCCGACAACAAAATCATGATTCATCCTTTGGAGAGTTTGGCAGAATTTAATAATGCACGCAATTCACAATTTTATTTTCTTCACTACATTTCAACATTTTATCTGCATTATATTACAAATAATATCAGCTAAATTATTCAATATAACACTGTAAAACACTAAAATATTGAATAAAATTTAAAAGCGCTACATGACATTTTAATATTCCCGTCAAAACCGATCGCTATTTTAACTTCTGCAATAAAACTTTACATTGACATCACAAGGAACGTTGCCTTTAGTGAATGTCAAGCGAAGCGGTTTCGGAAATACGCTTCAATGATAATTTTTGGAGTCAACCATTTTTAGTTTGTTCGGACCTCATTGTTGTTATAAAAAGGGGAACTTTATTCAATATTCATTTGAACTTTTTTCCTGTAGCTTCTAGAATAATTAGTAAAAAAATACCTTTGTTCATTGCAAACGAGCAAATAATTCATCTGATAATATAAATTACGTAATTCATCATCATGGCAGCCCACATTCGTCCCACTGTTGGGCTCGGGCCTCTTTTATAATGGGAGGGAATTTGACCTACTATACCATGCTGGTCAGACATGTTGGTATAGGGTTTCATTCCGAGTTTATCTTCTCTTGCACAGATCTTATGTGCACATTATACCCCATAGTCGGCTTGTACGATATCCACAGGCAAGATAGGGAGTGGTGAATTGTATTCTTACTCCGTCACCACACGGAAAATAACGTAATTATATTAACACTAGCAACCCGTCCTCGCTTCGCTTAGGTTTCAGTCGCTTAAACCCGCGTAGTTCCCGTTCCTGTGGGAATACCGGGATTAAATATAGCCTATGTTACTCCCTGATATTATAGCTTTCCATTGGTGAAAGAATTTTTGGAATCGGTTCGGTGGTTTAAGCGTGAAAGCGTTACAAACAAACATCCTTACTTTCGCATTTATAATATTAGTATGGATTATTTTAAGAAGACAGCCAGCACTGAGAAATTTATTCATGTGTTGCGGGGGACTTTACAAACATATAATTAACGGACACAAATTACATCCAGACTCAGAACAACAATTTGTGAATAGCACAAAGTGGTGTCCCGGGTAGGATTCGAATCCACGACACTGATATGTTAGATCGGTATCTCAACTACTGTTCCATCTGTACAGTCAAATGGTAGGTGATGGTAATAGTTGCTGTCACTCATGAATGTTTATTAGGCTGTTGTTTACCGTGAAGAAAGTGAAGGAAGTATGAATGCGTCGGTAATACTAAAGGCATCACAAAAACCCACCACAAGCAAACACCCTCAGAAAGTTGGGCTTCCGGCTCTCTCGCTCACCGAACGAAGCGCAGTAACAAATTGCTACTACTCAGACGTCGATTTCCTGTTCAGTGTGGTACTACCTAGGAGTGCACGATATATATCGATACTTCATAAAATATCGATATATGAATACGATATATCGCTTCCACCCGATTATCGAATCGTCTAGTATCGATATATATCGTCGATACATTTCATCCGATATATATCGATACTTCATAAAATATCGATATATGAATACGATATATTGCTTCCACCCGATATTATCCAATCGTCTGGTATCAAAATATATCGTCGATACATTTCATCCGATATACCAAATATCATCATCATCATCATCCTCCGATATATTAAAGAGCATACTTTCACGGGCAACTTGAGTAAAATAAAACGTAAAACCCCGACTTATTATTAGACCAGGGTCAGCCCTGGCAGTCCAGCAAAATTTGTGTGAAAAATTAAAATAACCAAGTTTTTCGTTTTTTATTTTTTTCTTAAAACAAATATTTTTTTTTTCACGTAATTTGGTGAAAACTTACCTTTTTATGTCCCCACTGTACACACATACACACTGTAATTTTTTTTATTTAAAATATTAATTTCCACTTTATTTTGAGTTATTATCAAAGAAGCACCCTAATTTTCAATCGAAAATTCTCACATCGAAATATCAGCTTTTTTAAAAAAGTTTTTTTAAAGTAAACACTTTTTACGATATATCGATACATTTGTACGATATATCAAAGATATCGATACTTTTTTACGATATATCGCAAAATATCGATATAACGTTACGATATATTATATCGAAAAATATATCGATATTTTTTTTGCATGAACATCCCTAGTACTATCCCGGACGGACCGGTCCGCGGCTGTAGACAAACAACTGTCAACATTGTATTCCTACCACTAATAGGGTTTCATTTCACAATAGGAGAGAAATTTACCTATTAAATCACGTGTTCTTATAGATTTTTTTTTATTGCTAACGTTGGCAAACGAGCAAACAGTACACCTGATGGTAAGTGAACAGCCGCCTGCCTGACGTCAACCCTCCTTGGGAATTTATTGTTGACTAGCAACCCCCCTCGCTTCGGTTTCAGTCGTTTTACCCGCGTACTTCGCGTTCCCGTGGGAATACCGGGATAAAATATAGCCTAGTTTACGCCCTGATATTATAGCTTTCCATTGGTGAAAGAATTTTTGAAATCGGTCCAGCCGTTTTGAAGATTACCCGTTGGTGGAGCGACCACCAACAATATTAAAAAAAATTACGCCTGTATCTGATGCGTATCTGACAGACGTCATCAGATGGAGTTGCCCTGATCTATGTAAGTTCTTAATCGTCTTCTACGACACCCACGAGTAATGTATGCCAGGTAATATTACGTCACATAAGCTTAAAAATTAAGTATATCCCTAGGGCAGTTAACAAAAAGCGTTACTTGTATTTGGAAAGTCTGAAGAGATATTAATAAATTGGAGCTAAGAGCCGTATCGATCACGTCAGCATTCAAACAAAAAACAATACTATAAATAAAACCTATTTTTATGGTTTTTATCGCGTCTGTATTTGATTTTTGCCTACCCTTTATCGTGTTCATGGTCACGGGCGGACTAAGATGTCTCACGTCCAACAAGTCATCGTTATTACAGAGATTTATCGCCGCTACAGAATTAGTTATCAAATTATTATAATGAATATAATAATAATATATTAAATACAGACAGTCAAAAAATCAAATAAAAATGCGTTAAAAATCCCTAAAAATAGTTTGTCTCAAGTAAACATCAGAAGAATTAGCACGCTGAAGTGGCAATGGGCAGGCCACATCGCTCTACGAACCGACAACCGCTGGGGAAGAAAGGTTCTCGAGTGGCGACCATGCATTGGACGACGAGTGTAAGACGCCCCCCCACTAGGTGGACCGACGACCTGTTGAAAGTTGCTGGTCGTCTTTGGATGTAGGCGGCATTTTGTGGCGTAACATGAGGGAGCTCTACGGTGATAGGCTGAAATGATGATGATGAAACGTCAGAAATCATTATACGAGTATAAAAAAAAACACATTATAATCAACCAATTCCATTAGGAGCTACGATGCTCATAGACATACACAGACAGAGAAAGCACCTCTCTTTTTGCGTCTATGAATAAAACGAAAATAGGTGTATATTAATCGTTTAATATTATTTCACATATAAAGTGAAAATTTACAATATTGAAAAATACGATATTCCACGTAAGAATTTAAGAAGGCACTTTATCAAATTCCGCTATATATAAGAATTTAATCATATCTCTTAAACGGTATGTGTTATTTGATGCGGCAATTTCATTTGGAGTTTTCTTCCATTCGTCATATTTCCATTGGGAGCGGGCCTTTTCTTTGTCTCTATTATGGGGAGAGATGGCTGTTCTAGTGGTTAACTCGTGATCACCATCACCATCCCCTTTCTTATTCGTGGGTATCGTAAATGACGACTAACGGATATATACATGCATACCTAGTCTTGCCATAAATACTGTAACAAATAAAACATTTTTCTATTGCAAATGACAATTATTACTTATACAGTGCGTTAATTTAATACATAAATATAAAACAATTTAAAATATAAAAAGCTTATTCGAAGTGGTCTCCATTGGCTGCAATGCAGTCTTTTAAACGTTGAGGCCAGTTGTCAATAGAAGCACGCACTCTTTCCATAGGAAAATTCTTCATTATCAATCGTAGGGATTGTTTTAGGGACTCCAAATTATCATGGCGTTTAGTGTAAGCCGTACTCTCTAAAACTGACCATAAATGTTAAGATCGGGATTAGACGACGGCCAGTCTTCAGCTCTGATGAAGTCCGAAACGTTCTGTTTCCAACCAAGACTGCGTAGATCGAGCCTTATGACCCGGCGCCTTTACCACCAAGCGTATGGAGAGTTTTAAAAATTGCATTTGGCTCCATACCTACTCTGCGTAATGCAATCACAGCGATTCGGTTCTCTTTAGCACCCCACTCCATTTTAATATTGTAAAATATTGTAAAATATTGTACTATGTATTGGCGCCAAAATGAGAAAACACAATGGACAATCAGAAAAAAATGACAGATTCCAAATTCGAATGTAATATTTTGTTTATTTTTAATTGTAATAGTATTTATGGCCAGACTAAGTATAATATCTATGCAAGAGAAGGAAAACTAGACATAAAAACCTATGCCAACACGCCTGACAAGCGCGACATAATAGGTCAATTGCTCGCATGTTGTGGAGGAGGCCCGAGCCCAACAGTGGGACTTATGTGGGCTGAGATGATGATTCTAGATGTTGTATTCGGTAATTCTGGTTTTAAATACTTTATCGCGTTTATTCCTCACTAACAACCCGCCCTCGCTTCGCTTGGGTTTCAATCGCTTTACCCGCGTAGGTCCCGTTCTCGTAGGAATACCAGCAAAACATATAACCTATGTAACCTATGTTACTCCCTGATAGTATAGCTTTCCATTGGTGAAAGAATTTTTGAAATCGGTTTGATGGTTTAAGCGTGAAATCGTAAAAAGCAAACAAACAAACAAACTTACTTTCGTTTTTATAATATTAGTAAGGATTATAGATGGGCTTCCTATCATTGCATCTAACACTATCACCACAAAGACTTAACTTTATACAAATCTTATTTCGTATTCTCCATAGGTAAGTATAAGAATAAACATTGATGCCTCACTAATTAATGGTAACAAATTGTCGTACGCAATGTCACTAACTCTTTATTTGTAGAAAGGTTTACTGAAGGAAATAATAACATTCTATTGCGGTCATCAATTTATATTAGATACGAAATCTGTTCTTAGAAACTAATTTTAGTATTATAAATTTATTGCGCCTGATGCGATGATGCCCTAGCAGAGGCTGTGGGTGACCGGACCGGGGATTTAGTCCGGGCATCCGCGGGGAGGTTAGGAGGCCTCGCAACGGCAATCAGCTCCCAGTAGGGGACGTCGACGAGAGAGGGTACTCCCTCGGGGTATTCCGTCAGGCCGACCCCTGAAGTCAAGGAACTCTGCATCGGTGGTTGGCCCAACGACGAAGGCGACGTGCCATAGGGTGAGTTACGGGGCCACGCGCTGCCGCTCTGTATCCCACCCGAAAAAAAAGACGTTTGCAATTTTTTTTAATCTATATATATATATAATGAAAATGGTCATTGTTTGAGGCTCTTTCACGCCTAAACCACTGATCGCATCGACAATAACATTGAGAGAGGTTTCTGTGTGGTAACGGAGTAAGAATACAACTCATCACTCCCTATCTTGCCCGTGGATGTCGTAAAAGACGACTATGGGATTAAATATGCACACAACATCTGTGCAAGAGAAAGAAAATTCGAAATGAAACCCTAGCCAGCATGGTATCTGGCCGAGGCCGCAGGTGAACGAATCGGGGATTTTAATCTGTCACCCGCAGAGAGGCTGACCGCGCGACGACAATCGACGTCCCGGGACAGGGACGTAGAGAGGTGAGGGTACCCGAAAGGGTATTCCATCGGGCCGACCACTGACAACAAGTCACCCTGCTCCAGTGGTCGGCCCAACAACGAAGGCGACGTGGGTACGGGTGGGTTATGGTCCCGCGCGCCGTCCTTTCGTCGCCCCGGATGGAATGGACCGTGTGTGCGCTTACCTTTTCCCACTAAAAAAAAAAATAATAAGATGGATGATCGTAAAATTCTTATTCCATGAATAGACTTTTAGAATCTTTTATATAACTTTAATATTTTCCCCTTCCTTTGTGGAGGAGGCCCGAGCCCAACAATGGAACGTGTGTGGACTGCCATAATGTTGATGACAGAGGTAACAATCCAGCAGGCAATAGATATTTCACGGCGTCTCTTCCACCACCCCAGGAAGTTTGGATGGTTTAAAAACGAAATTACTGAAGCCCGCTAACTATAGAGCTTTATTTCATACTTATCTTGTAGTAATCTGTAGATACCTTCTACATCATCATCATCATAATCACAGCTCATATACGTCCCATTGTTGGGCTCGGGCCTCCTCCACAATGGGAGGCAATTTCGTCGGCCCAAAAATAAAGACGATGTGCTACGGGTGTGTTATGGGCCCCTGCGCCGCTCTTTTGTCGCCCCGGACGGAATGGATAGCGAGTGTGCTTACCTTAGCCCACCAAAAAAAAAAAATAAGTTGGGTGATCATAAAATTGTTATTCCATGAATAGACTTTTAGAATCTCTTATATACCTAACTTTAATATTATCCAACCTATTGTTCTCGAGTTAATTAGAAAATATGAATAGGAATTTTTAGCGGGAATATTTTTGATACAGTCATTGTTTTTTTTTTAATTTCAATGTTCAAGCGAGAAAGGAAAAATTATGAAGAATTCAACTTAACATTTTGTACCTTGTTTTTATAGCACTAATTGTTAACCTGCCCCTTTATTTTCTTATTTATATGGCTGCCTATTTTATCTACATGCGCTCCATTGGTGGAGAACCCTCCATGCTTAGAATAATAACGTATAGAAGGATAGTGTCGGTACTTAAGCGATCAAAAATGTGAATCCAAACATACTACATGCGTGCAAACGATTACACACATACACACGCACTATATAATAGAGTTGCCTTCTGTACGCAGTGACCTTGTACACTACGGAATGGTCCGGCGTAGGGAGCCAAGGGGCTCCAATTTAAACACTTCATTTTTTGTGCACGGAGTTACCTTCTATCTGTTATTATTCTAAGCCTCCATGATAATCGAAGGGAAATTTATATGCCAAATACCATGGTAGTCAGATGTCAGATTAGAGGGTTTTTATAAGGGATTTTTCCTGCAATTATGTTATGTGAATATTATATTACTTTCAGCTCATATACGTCCCAATATTGGGCTCGGGCCTCCTCCACAATAGGAAGGTATTTGACCTTACTATATCATGGTGGTCAGACAGGTTGGTATAGGGTTTTGTTTCGAATTCGCCTTCTCGTCGACATTATATGCATATTTAATCCCTTAGTCGTCTTTTACGACACCCACAGTTAAAGGTGGTGAATTGTATTCTTACTCCGTTACCACACAGAAGATTGAATTCTTTAGTCATCCTTTACTAGTCTTATATAAATTGAAATGGACGAAGAAAGGTGGCTTAATCTTGCTGTTTTATTATGTAAGGGTATTGTCACAATATGAGAAGTAAGTATTAGTATATTAATTTAGCTTTCAGAGTGGTAGGACCACACTGTCGACAGTTATCTGTCTACAGCCGCGGGCTGGTCCGTCCGGGGTAGTACCACACTGAGCAGAAAATCGACGTTTGAGTAGTAGCGATTTGTTACTGCGCTTCGTTCGGTGAGCGAGAGAGCCGGAAGCCCAACTTTCTGAGGGTGTTTGCGTGTGGAGGGTTTTGGTGTCCTTAGTATCACCGAGCCTCAATGCACGCATTCACACTCCCTTCACTTTCTTCGCGGTAGGCAGCGGCCTTATAAAGGTCCATGAGCGGCAGCAACACTTACCATCAGGTGTACTGTTTGCTCGTTTGCCACCGTTTGCAATAAAAAAAAAATAGCTTCCTTGGTTTTGAAAAGAGACCTTCTTCTGATGTACCACACACTAACACCCGTCGCACATGCCCACACTCGCATTGACCGTCACGAGCCGTGTGCGAGTGGCAGTATTTAAAACCTATAACTAAAACCTATATATATATATACCCAATAACATAGGCTATAATTTATCCCGGTATTCTCACGGGAATGGGAACTACGCGGGTAAGGCGACTGAAACTGAAACGAATCGAGGGCGGATAGCTAGTAGTTTATAATTAACTGCTTATAACGTGTTAGGTGGTTATTTATATAAGACTAGCTACCCGCCCTCGCTTCGGTTTCAGTCTCCTTATCCGCGTAGTTCCCGCTCCCGTGGGAGTATCGGGATAAAATATAGCCTATGTTACTCCCTGATATTATAGCTTTCCATTGGCGAAAGAATTTTTGAAATCGGTTCTGTGGTTTAAGCGTGAAAACGTAACAAACATACTTACTCTCGCATTTATAATATTAGTAAGGATGCCAATAAATTGGTCAATTATCTTCCAATAAATTGTGGGCGAAGTCCAAAGTAAGCAGTGTGACGCAAATAAACTGAATTTATAACTAAAAGTATGTTTTGAAGTTTAATATTTTTATAATTGGCCTGAAAATCGAACGTATTCAATAAATCTCTTCTATAATTCGCACTTATATACGTAACGGAACACTGTTATGTTAGAAATAACCAATACACGTAGACGTATTAAATATGCATATAATATCTATGCAAGAGAAGGATAACTCGAAATAAAACCCTATACCAATACGTCTTCGGGCCAACCACTGTCGACAAGTCACCCTGCTCCGGTGGTCGGCTCAACGACGAGGTGACGCGGGTACGGGTGTGTTATGGGCACGCGCGCCGTCCTTTCATCGCCCCGGACGGAATGGACCGCGCGTGCGCTTACCATAGCCCACCCATAAAAAAACTCGTCTGACCAGCGTTGTATAGTAGGTTAATTTCCCTCCTATTTTGAAGTAGGCCAACAGTGGGACGTATATGAGCTGAAATGATGATGAGAGAGATGACTGAGTTGCGCGCTGAGTCCGCCTGTGATCATAAACGCTGTAAAGTGTTCGAAACGTCATCAAAAATCAAATACAAACGCTATTAAATCCGTAAATCATCATCATCTTGCTCTTATCCCAATTACTTGGGGTCGACGCAATATGTCATCTGTTTTGACATATTGCAAAAAGTTTCGGCAATGACTTTTATGACCGGCCGCCTGCCTGACGTCAATCCTCCTTGGGAATGTAATCGTTGACACAAATGGTACCAGATGGAGTTGGTCCGAGTCAATCTAGGGCTCTTAGTTGTCTTTTACGACACCCACGAGCAAAGCAAGGGTTGGTAGTATTCGAAGCCGCTACCACACAACAAATTAATTAAATCCGTAAATATAGTATTATCTACAATATTTTAATAAAATTATTAATTATCATGCTTTGTGTGGTGACGGTGAAGAATAGAATTCAACACCTATCCTGCCTGTGCCATCCCTACCTTGCCCGTGGGTATAGTAAAAGACGACTAAGGGATATAATATGTATCTATATAACATCTATGTAAGATAAAACTACTTTTACGGATTATTTTATTGTATAGTATAGAATGTTGTATAGATTTGACCCACAATAATAATAGTTAAAGATAATTTTATAAATCAAAAACCTTTAAAAAAGAAAACAAACCTTTTAAACCTAAGCCTTTTAAAACCTTTTAAAACAAAGTAAGCCGCATCTAAAAATAAAAATCAATATTAATTTAGCATTATGTTCCCTGAGTTTTCTTGCCGGATCTTTCTCAGTGTGGCTGCGTGCCGACCCGGTGGTAGTATATTAGTTTTGTTAGGTTTAAATCAACAAATTGTAACAATAATTGCTACAAATTTAATAATTAATAATTACTAACCATAAACAATATACATTTTTTCATATAGAATCATTTTCTTCTTACACTGGTAATAAATTTGTACTAAAATGTGGGTCAAAATTTAATAAATTTAATAACTAATTTTCTGTATCGGGTAGATAATTATAAATGTCTGTAATAACGATGACTTGTTGGACGTGAGACACCTTAGTCCACCCGTGACCATGAATGCTGCACAGTGATCGAAACGTCGGGCATTCTTAAATCAAATACAAACGCGATATAATCCGTAAAAGTAGTTTTATTTACAACTAGCAACCCGCCCTCGCTTCGCTTCGGTTATAGTCGTTTTACCCGCGTAGTTCCCGTTCTCGTGGGTATACCGGGATAAAATATAGCCTAGTTTACGCCCTGATATTATAGCTTTCCATTGGTGAAAGAATTTTTGAAATCGGTTCAGCCGTTTTGAAGATTACCCGGCACAAACAGACAGATAGACAGACAGACAGACAGACAGACAAACGCGGGCTTTATCGGGGGCTTTGAGCGCGACGACTGAATCAAGAAATTCCGTAACGAAAATAATACCTAAAACCCGCTTACCATGTAGCTCGGCCAAGCGTTCGGTGTGACGGTCGTCGACATTCTGCGTTCGTCCATCTCGGTGTGCACACGTGCCACCGCTTTGCTTAGCTTAAGTCAAAAAGTGTTTTTGCGCCTTTTCTAATGGTTCCAATGATCTTCAGCGAACGACAGTGGTAATCCAAACCGCCTTTATTGTTATACATATAGTACATTTGTTTTCTTATCGGTCATCACGCTCAAAAAGTGTAACTTCAATTAATATCAAAGAAAAAAAATACTGCATAAATTAAAATAAATAAATAATTATAATTGCATAAGTTGATAAAAAATGCTATGCAATAGCTTTACCGCAGTCCCCAAGTGCCACACGTTTTTTTTTGTATGATTAACACATATCGATGGCTACTTAGAATAATAACATAGAAGGTAAGTCCGCGCACAAAAAGTGAAGCATTTCAATTGGAGCCTAATGGAGCTTACGCCAGCACCGTTCCGTAATGTACAAGTCATTGTACTGCACGTACGTACGCAACTCTTAAAAAATAAATAGGTAATTATGACGGTTTGTGCATTCAAATGGTGTCATAACACACTTGTAAAACTTAAAAAGGTTTTTAACGTCACTTTTAAAAGTATTTCGACAATTTATGTTAATAAAAACGAAATTTGATTTCATAATTTGTATAGTGCGTGTGTACGTGTGTAATCGTCTGCGCGCCATTAGTGTTTTTAGATTCAAATTTCAAACCTTCGAAGTATTGACACTATCCTTTTATACGTTATTATTCTAAGGATGGCTATCTAGAATAAACTCTTATTATATTATTGTTATAATCCCACTTTATGGAAGCCCACCGTCAACAGTGGACTTATTGTATATTTCTCGCATAACATCATTCAGTTATTTATCGTCTCATCGCCCACGCAGTACAGCACAGCCCTAAAGTAGAGATAGATTATACATTGCCAACCGTGATGGCTGACATAATAGCATGGTTCCGTATAAATACTATATAGTATAAAACACTTGTGAGGGAATAAGAATACAATTCACCACTCCCTATCTTGTCCGTGGATGTCGTAAAAGATGATTAAGGGATATAATACGCATATAACATCTACGCCAGAGAAGTAAAACTCGAAATGAAATCCTATACCAACTTGTCTGTTGTCTAATGCCGCCCCAGCCGAGGCCGCGGGTGATCGGACCGGGGAATTGTCCGTCACCCGCAGAGAGGCTGACCACGCGACGGCGACCGACGCCCCAGGACGTCGAGAGGTGAGGTTACCCGAAAGGGTATTCCGTCAGGCCGACCACTGACGACAAGTCACATCTGCTCCGGTGGTCGGCCCAACAACGAGGTGACGTCCCGCGCGCCGTCCTTTCATCGCCCCGGACGGACTGGACCGCGCGTGCGCTTACCATATCTCACCCATAAAAGAAATAAAATAAAAATGAACAAAAATACCAACTTGTCTGTCCAGTATTGTATAGTAAGGTCAATTTCCCTCCTATTATTGAAGAGGTTCGAGCCCAGCGGGACGTATATGAGCCGAAATGATGATGATGATTACAGGCAGTCCTCGACTTACATCGTTTCGAGTTATGTCGAACAATGTTTTGACATTATTCCTTAAGCATACGTCAATTGTTTTGATTTCCGGCATAGGAGAATTCACTTGCCGCGAGGTCTATTTCCGTGGGGTTGTACTTGTAGGGGTGGTAGTTTCTTTAAGCCAAGAGTTTAATTTATTATTTCTCATTTCATGTTTTTATTACATATAAAAGTTTTACCATTGTTATTCAAATTAATAACATACAAATACCAAAAATAACTAGCAATTTCATAAGTACATATATAATTATTTTAAGAACTTATTTTTGATAATACAGTATGTATATCCTTTGTTATAAATACAGTTTTGTTTTATTTAGAGTCCGTGTGGGTCCTATCCCAAGGGTTAGGATCCACTCAAGAGTTTTACATGTAAACATATGAAAGAAAAAAAATGTCTCAACTTACATCGTTCCGATTTACGTCGCGTATTTCGAGAACCTAACATGCCGTAAGTACGAGGACTGCATTTATATCATTTAGCCGTCTTTTACGACACCCACGGGAATAATAGGGGGATGATGAATTATATTCCTACTCCATCATCACGCGGAAAAAGATCGAGTCCAAATAGTTAACATAAAGGTTGGCAAAGAAAAACGAGCCAAATAATTTTAAGTTGATTTCGAATTACAAAAATATATTAGAAATTTCCGTGTGGTGACGGATTAAGAATACAATTCCCTATTTTGCCCGTGGATGTCGTAAAAGACGACTAGATATAATAAGTATATAACATCTATGCAAGAGAAGGAAATCTCTAAACAAAACTCTATGCCAACGCGTTTAACCAACGTGGAATAGTAGGTCAATTCTCCTTCCCTATCCATTCCAGAGGAGGTCTGAGCCCAACAGTCAGACATATATAGGCTGAGATAATTATGATGATGATTGGGAATTTCCGTGTGGTGACGGAGTAAGAATACAATTCACGACCGCCTCTCTTACCCGTGGATTTCGTAAAAGACGACTAAGGCATATATTATGCAGGTGACGTGACCGGGGAATTAGTCCGTCACCCGCTGAGAGGCCAACCGCGTGAGGAAAGACCGACGTCCTCCCTGAGGGGGGGGGACGTCAGTTGGTGAAAGGATACCCCAAATAGGAGGTATTCCGTCGGGCCGACCACTGACGTCAAGTCACCCTGCTCCGGTGGTCGGCCCAACGACGAAGACAAAGTGCATCGTGGGTGGTGGAGTGCGTGCTTACGCCCCTCTGTCGCCCCGGACGGACTGGTGCGAGGAGAGCGCCGACCGCAACCCAACCCCCCAAAAAAAGGCATATATTATGCATACCAATAAGATTTATGAAGGAAACCTCTAAACAAAATCCTATGCTCACACGCCTGACAAGTATAGTAGTTTAATTTCTCTGCCACAGTGGAGGAAGCCGGAGCCCAACAATGAGACGTATATGGGCCTTCAACATTTATCAAAAACTTTTCTCACAACATTACTTTCATCCCGCCTCATCACATGTCCATATCATGCCAGCCGTCCGCGCTTCAACTTTTCCGTCACTGGCGCAATTTTCAAGCTTACTCAACTTTCAAAAGGAAAATCCAAATTCTAATTTTTACCTGAAAACGTTTTATAATTCATCCAAAGGATCTCCAACAATAATGTACGCACGAATAGTCTGTTGTGATTTCAGTCGCGTTTCAGATACCTCACCGGCACCGTGTTTATTAGGTAGATCGTGACTAAACCGTTGAGCTTTGTTAAAAAAAAAAAAAAAACAGCAGCCTACGATTCAGGTATGTATTTGCTTTAAAAAAATAATAAATATATGTTTGTGGCAATGGGTTAAAAATACAACACCTGCTCTATCTTGCCCGTGGGTGTCGTAAAAACCAACTAAGGGATATATTATGCATATAACATCTATCTGGTGTGGTGATGGACTAAGAATACAATTCACCAATATCTTGCACGTGGATGTCGTAAAAGACGACTAAGGGATGTAATACGCATATAACACTTATGGAAGAGAAGGAAAACTCTAAATAAAACCCTATACCAACCTGTCTGACCAGCATGGTATAGAAAGACTAATTTTCTAATACTGTGGAGGAGGCTCGTGCCCAACAGTGGGACGTATATGAGCTGAAATAATGATGATGATAACATCTATGCAAGAGTAAAACTCGATATAAAACTCTATACTATCACGTCTGACCAGCATGGTATAGTAAGTTAATTGCCCTGCCATTGTGGAGGAGGCTCGAGCCCAACAGTGAGACGTATTTCCCCGAGGTTTTAATTTCTTATTAGATAACGTAGTGATTAAAGCATGATATATTTAGTTTTGTTTTCTTATTAAATATTATGCATATGACATCTATGTGAGAGAAGGAAAACTCCAAATAAAACCCTATGCCAACACGTCTGACCAGCGAGGTGTAGTAGATCAATTTCTTTCCCATAGTGGAGGAGGTCCGAGCCCAACAGTGGGACGTATATGGGCTAAGATGATGTTGATTAGAGAATTATACAGGCGTAGTCTGGGCTATGGACTAACGCCGTGTTTGACAGAAGAACCTAAGGTTATAGTTTGAAGTACCTAAAGCCCTTAAGTTCCTAGCCTATATGATGGGATACCTGCACCGTGCTACCTAAGGTGACAGGTGGATGTGAGATGGATGTTGGGTGGAGGATTGGTTATTCTCACTGCCAGTCAAACAGACTCACTTGACTGATCAGAACTGACGGCTAAGGGTGTCTTGGCCACAGTGAGATGGAGCTTTGGGTGGAGGATTGGTAACTCTCACTGCCAGTCAAGCAGACTCACTCGACTAATCAGAACTGACGGCTAAGGGTGTCTTGGCCGCAGTGAGAGGGATGTAACTGAGAGATGAATAAATTCAAATCTGATTTATTTTACACAATGTACACCTTATATACTACTTATTGCTAATACACACATATACCATTTTGTGTTAGTGTGTCGTACGTGTAAAGTATAACGCAGTGTCTTTAAATCATGTCAGTGCTAATTTTGCACATTTGTATGTTGACATGCTTTACTTGTATGTTGACATGCTCTACTTTTGAGTTTGCTGCGTTGCATGTTCAATGTGCATTGAACATTCTGGGGTCTCTCAGGAACACGACTGCAAGTCGTATAATTCGATAACCTCATATGGTCCAATGTGTCCTTCCGTCGCTTGTAGTGTTTGGACTGTAGTCTGGGGACGAGGTTTCCCATACCGTGGCCGTGGTTGTGGTGGAGCTGCCCGCTGTTTGTCTGTCTCTGTGGCTTGTGTTGTAGTTGTCTCCTTGTCTTGTCTTCTCGTAAGTCTATCTCGACATTGTTTGAGTGGTCTGAAATAAATTAAAAGACAAGCTAATACTATTAAAGAAAGAGATGTCACGGTGCTAACCACATAGGAATGAGACTCTATTCGCCTCCATATTGTGTTATCTAATCTTGTTTTTAGCTTTGCTTCTGAAGCGGCTAAGTGGTCAAATATACTGGTGGAGCTATCTAATACTTCCTCCTTCGGTATGTCTGGTATCTCTGATTGGACTACTTGTGTGTCTAGAGTAAAATTACTCCTTTTAAAATATGATGCTTGCACAGTTGTTGTTGTTATTCGTTTAGCTGCAAGAATGTTGTTCAACGTCTTTACTACACAGCTTTCTGAAATGTGTAGTACTCCTATATCCTCTAGGTTAATTTCTTGTCTTTGTCCATCACATATTATCGAAGCTGATTGTGTTTTTGTAGTGATAAACATCCACGTATTCTGCATGTAAAGTTGTTTCCATAGAATTGTAGATTGAATGTTGTATCTTCTTGATGTGCATTGTGATTTAGTGTTATTATTGTTGCTGAATAGCTGGTCAACAATGCAATTCTTGTTCAATTGCATGTTCTTAACAGCCACGGGATAGCAAACAAACTCCGATTTTTTGTGTAAACAATCTTTGAACTCGTCTTTACTTAATTCAAAGTATCGTTCATTGTTATAGTCGAAGCCTATGAATGCTCTTGGGATTGACAAGCATTCAAAAGAACTCCCGGTCAACTTTTGAGGAATCGCCGTTATGTGTATTAGTGTATATTTTCTTATGTTATGAATAGGATAGTACGCAAATACGTTTATATGTGTTGCATTTATTTCCATGTTAGTCTGTATTAATTGATCCTGAATTATCCTTAAGTTTCCAGGTAACTTTTGATTGGTTGTTTGTATTATATCATTAGCGTATTTAGGACTCAAAATCGTGTATATCGATGCGTTATTTAGGTATATCTCAAGTAACCCGTTGTAATAGTGAATAATTTCTGTTATGTAATTGCTCGCTAATTGATACGTTTGTATTACTTGTATTTTCACATTGTTAGCGTCTACCATCTTATACCATACGTCGTTATCGTACATGAATGCTATAGCTTCATTTAACTTCTTTTCAAAATTCTCTAACTTTTTCTTAATCCGCTCCTCGGTTTGGTTTACAGCGGATACTGTAGATATCATTATGTTTGTTTGATGATTGGCGGCGTTTATAAGTTCTTGTTGATTGCTACTCAATGAGTCAATACTTCTGTATACTTCATCGTTTACTCCGAACACGTATGTTAACATTTGTCCTAATAATCCACGTCTCCTTCTAGAAATCTTTATCCCAGTAAGGTAATCCTTTATCTTCTCAAATCGTGCTTTCTCTTCGTTCAAATGATAATAAAATTCTGCACAATGGGTGTCTTTTGTATACTGTTGCGTGTCAGTGCATAACTTTTGAAACTGATTAGTTATTTTTATTGTATTATTTAAATTCAGTTCCAAATCACTCCTTTCGTAATTAGTTTCTATTCTAAAACTCCCTCTGTTTATTGTTGAAGTACCTATTTGTTCTACATATAGGCCTGGATTTAATTGTTTCATAGTAAACATTGATGTACTTGTTACTTGTCCGATACACAATAATAATGTAGTATAGAGTAACACGCCTGACTTAAGTGTCTTAAACTTTTTATTTATGTTATTTGCTATGTTACTATTCACAGGCGTTTCGGTATTTTTTCTTAATGTATTCGTGTTAGTCATTAATTCTTCCTGATATACGGGTAAAGGAATTAATGTATGTATTGATCGTTTTTGACATAAACCTGTCGATTTTTTGAGTGTCACTACTCTTATCACCCCGTCGCTTCCTGGGTGAACGCTTTCCACTTTTGCCAAGGGCCACTTACTTGGACTTATGTTTTCATCTTTTATTAGTACTATGGTTCCAATTTTGATATTTTCTTGAGTTTCTTTCCACTTGTATCTTTGTTGAAGTTGATGTAAATAATCAGATGACCAGGCTTTCCAGAAATCTTTCTTCATTCTTTGAATTTGTTTCCATCTATTTATTAAATCAGTATTTATGTTTGATAACGGATCTGGGATTCCAACTGCTTCCCGACCAATTAAAAAGTGACTAGGCGTTAGTATTGTATTATCATTGATGTCTTCGCTTTGTGCACATAACGGCCTCGAGTTTAGGCAAGCTTCAATTTGATGTAAAAATGTTATCATTTCTTCGTACGTTAATGTCGATTCTCCAATTACTCGACGTAAATGGTACTTTACTGATTTTACGCTGCTCTCCCAAATCCCACCAAAATGGGGGGTTGCTGGCGGATTAAAATGCCACTGAGTACCTATACTGGTCATCGTATTTTGGAATCCAGGTGACTGTGTTATTTGCAATAATTCTTGTTCCAAAAATTTCGCTGCGCCTACAAAGTTCGTGCCATTGTCACTATACATATGTGACACGTGTCCTCGTCTGGCCATGAACCTCCGCAGTGCCGCAATAAATGTTTCAGTTGTCAAATCTCCCACTAATTCTAGATGAATTGCTTTTGTTGCTAAGCATACAAATACAGCAATATATGATTTGTAGGACTTGTGACCTCTTCCTTTCATTGTTCTTGTTTGTATTGGTCCCGCATAATCCACTCCAGTGTGACTAAATGGATATGATTGCGTGACTCTTGCTTTTGGAAGTATCCCCATTTTCTGTACATTCGTTTCGAATCTGTATCTCGCGCATTTGACGCACTTTTTTAGTATACCTTTGACAGCTTGTTTTCCACCTATAATCCAGTATTTTTGTCGTAGGACAGCTGTAGTTAGTTTATTTCCTCCATGTAATGTTTTCATGTGTGCGTTTTGTATTATTAATGACGTTATATGATGTCGGCGTGGTAATAGTATAGGATGTTTTTGATTATATGGCAAGTCAGCGTTTTCTATTCGACCTCCAACTCGTAATAATCCATCGTTATCAATAAATGGATCTAGTGTGGATAATTTACTGTTTTTCTGCAGTGATTTTTTCTTTCGAATAATTTCTTTTTCATCGTAAAATTCTTCTTGTTGCAATATGCATAGAATTCGTTTCTCTGTTTCTTCTAGTTCCGTACAGGATAATGGTTCGTGCTTTTTGCGCTTGCTGATAAATCTGTAGCAATACGCTAATGTTCTTATCATTTTATTGTAGTTAGAAAATCGACTCCAGATGTCATACTTTTCATTCGTAGTATTAATTGTTGTTGATAAACAGTACTTGGCTTCTTCATTTGGCTGTGGTGCTGTTGTTGTAATAGGTATATCACTCGTCTGTAACCATGGTGGGCCGTTCCACCATAAGGAACAGTTTATTAATTTTTCTGGCTCCAATCCTCTTGATATAATGTCCGCTGGGTTTTCAGACGATATGACATGATTCCATTGAGCGTTAGGTATTATGCTGTTAATTTCTGACACTCTGTTGGCCACGAACGTATGCCATCGCCCAGGATCTCCTTTTATCCATCCCAACGTGATCATAGAATCCGTCCAGCATGAAATCACGGTATTGTTATCACCGTTTAGAGCTTTTTTTATTTTTTCTATTAAATTAGCCAATAATACTGCGGCGCATAGCTCAAGACGCGGTAATGTTGTTTTTTGTTTTTTCGGTGCAACTTTTGACTTAGCTTGGAGCAATGTTATGTAGTAACTGTTATTCACCATTACTCTGCTATAGACGACAGCCCCGTATGCTTTTTCTGAGGCGTCGCAGAATCCATACAGCTCAAACTTTGTCCTGTCTATCGTGTGACACCATCGTGGTACTTGTATATTTTCTATGTTTTTTAACTGTTTTTGTATTTCTGTCCATTTATTTCGTATTATGTCATTTACTGGTTGGTCCCATTCCATCCCAGACGTCCACAGTTGTTGTACTAGTAATTTTAGTGTTATGATGATGGGGGCCAACCAGCCCAACGGATCAAATATTTTCGCCACCTCTGACATAATGAACCGTTTGGTGGGTTTTGTGTTTTCTGTTATAGTTATTTGAAAACAGAATTTATCTTCGCCTGGAGACCATATAATTCCCAACGACTTTCTTGTTTCGTCTAAGGGAAGTTTCAGCATCCGACTTTCTTCTTTATCGCATGTTAAATTGTTCAACAATTCCGAACTATTTGAAAACCATTTTCGTAGTTGGAAACCACCTTTGTTTAACATTGCTATTAATTGTTCTTGTAATTCCTTGACGGAGCTTTCCTGGGATTCTCCTGACAAAATATCGTCAACATAGAAATCCTGTAACGTTACTCTACTGGCGATAGGGTAATTGTCTTGTTCGTCTAATGCTAGTTGTTGTAATGTTCTCACGGCCAGATAAGGCGCGCTTGTTGTGCCATACGTGACCGTTGTTAGTTCGTATTCACTAATGGCCTTTTTTGGAGAAAATCTCCATAAAATTCTTTGATATTTATAGTCTTCTTGGTTTATTTTTATGAACCGGTACATTTTCATAATGTCGGCCATGAAAGCAATCTTATGCGTTCTCCAGCGTAATAATATGTTTGATAAGTCTTGTTGAAGTCGTGGTCCTTTATGTAAATTTTCATTAAGGCTTATTTTACTACTTGTTTTACTACTAGCGTCAAATACCACTCGTAGTTTTGTTGTAAGAGAGTCTTCTTTTATTACCGCTTGGTGGGGAATATAATACTCTCCTGTGTAATATTCTGGTTTAGGTACTTTTCTCATATGACCCATATTTAGGTACTCGTACATAAATTCCTTGTATTGTTGGCGTAAATTTTCATTTTTTTCGAACTGACGTTCTAGTTGTAATAGTCGAGCCACGGCTTTTTTCCTTGACTCGCCATATTTTATGTTCGCGTCCTTAAACGGCAGTCGTACCGTATAAGTGCCGTCGAAACTTCGTATTGTAGTATTTGTATAGTAATTTTCACACAACTCATCATCTTTGGTGAGTGCATAGTGTCGTGGAATTTCTTCTAATTCCCAAAATTTTGTTAATTGTTGTATGTCGTCGGTGCGAGTCATCATGCTTAATACTTTGATGCCACCGTTTGTGTCTTGCGGATATAACCCGGATAAAATCCAACCCAATTCTGTTTCTTGAGCGATTATACCGCCTTGTAGTCGTTTAAAACCTTGTAATAGTATTTTACTATATTCTTGGGCACCTAAAATTATGTCTATAGGTCCCTTTTTGTTGTACGTTGGGTCTGCCAATAGAACATTGTCCAACTCTTGTAATTGTTGTAAGTTACTTCTTGGTAACGAGTTTGTAAGCTTCGGTAGTACTATAAGTGTTACAGGTAGTCTGTACTCACTAGAGTACCTTGGTTGTAGGTTTATGTTAATTGTATATTTCGATGTCTTAGGTTCGTTGTCTCCAATGCCTTTTATTTCGGCTCGAACCTTTTGTCTTGGATACGACAGCAGTTGTGCTACTTCTTCCGTGCAAAATGACGCTTCTGAACCTTGGTCACACAATACTCTTAATAATTGTGGTGTTCCATCATACGACGTGGTTTGTAATAGCGCTGTGGCTAATAAGACCGTATTTTTTGCCTCTAAATTGGTAGCTGATAAGTTCGATAACGTTGTGTTTTGTTTTTTATCACTCATAGTTGGTTTAGGAGTGAACTTTTTCGTATACTCAGAAGACTCTGGTTGTCTTTTAATTGAATCGAATGTTCGGTGTAATAGTGTGTTATGACCTTTATGTTGACATATTTCACATTTTGTATAAAACTCGCTCGTGCATTTTATTTGTTTATCATGATTTAAGCAGCGTTTGCACATTTCTTTGTCTGAGACTTCCTTATATCGTTGCGTCACGTTCAAGGTTTTAAAACTAGGGCATTTATTTATATTATGTTCTGTGCTTTTGCAGTACCAGCAATGTTTACTTTTTGATGATTCTGCTATTGGTACGAGTGTTCCCCGGTATTTATTTATTGTATGATTCACCGAGTTATTACTCAGGTGATTGTACGTAATTTTTTGCTGATCGTAGGACTTTAAACTTTTAAATCTTTTTTCTAAAAACTGTAACATTTCTTCAAACGATTCCAATTTGTTTGGGTGTTGTAACTGATCCTCGTATTTTGAATCAGTTTGTTGGTCCCATTTCCTGGCCAAAAGTCTAGCCAAAATAGGGTCCCATGTTGAAATGTCAATTCCTTGATGTTTTAAAGATTCCAAACATTCTTTTATGGTGTCGTGCATGTCTCTTAAACCCGCTGCATTCGCAACATTTAGCTTGGGTAAATCTAATAATTTATCGATGAATTTAATTGATATCATTCGTTCGTCTTCATAACGTTGCGTAAGCAATTTCCACGCGGTTTCATAGTTCGATTCACTTATCGTTAGATGACGTATAATTTTTGCTGCGTCACCTTTTACATTTGTCTTTAAATATTGCATCTTTTCTACCAATGAAATATTTTTATCTTCATGAATAATTTTTTTGAATAAATCATGAAAAGTATACCATGAGTCATAACTCCCAGTAAAAGTTGGAATAGAGATACGGGGTAGTTTTCCTGACGACTGTGTTAAGGTTATTTTTTCGCTGGAACTGTCATGGATTTTTTCTTCCAGCATCTCCATTGTAGTATCGAACTCAATTTGGGTGTTTTCAAAATATTTATTTTTGAAGTAAAGGTGTCCCGATGTATCCTCCTCCAATAATAATTCAATGTGTGTTTCTTCAATATCCTGCCATCGTTTTTGTAAGTTGTTTATTGTAGTTTGTAAATGCCATATAGGTTTGTTTTCAGTGACTGATTCTTTCGCCTGAATTAGCCTTTTTGACATCTGGGATATCCTGAACATTTGTATAAACGTCTTGGGATTCCCTCTCCCTTCTTCTTCGTTTGTGTTTTGTTCTTCAGGTTCATATATCGCCTGAACAAGTTGAAGTCTTGCTTCATAGTTTTGTAGGTGGGCTAAGCCCTCGTTGTATTGTTTTTGGATATTTCCAAAGTAATTTGTAGTGATATATTTGTGAGATGATAACATCTCTTGTTTTTCCAGTTTCGAGTGATTCTCTTGCACCCGTTGGAAAATAGTAGTTAGTGTTTGTCTTTTTTCGTCAATGTATTTTTGTGTTCTTCGGCTCACGGAGTCCTTTTTAATGTTTGTAATTATCCTCCTGATCTCGTTATAATCTTCCTCCTGGCTCCTGATTGCTGTGTTTATTTCTTGTATGTCCATAGTGCTTCTTTTGTCTTCTTCCCTAATAGCCCTACCCTAACTTTCCTACTACTAATGTTTTAAGTCAATACTTATCGTACCTGCGCTCTCGCTATAACACGTCCCTGAAGGTGCGACTTCTCAATCAGCTGGTGAGTCCCGCTTGTGGGAGGCCAGTGACCGAACCGCAACGAGAGGCTTTCTGACAGAGTACGTAAGTAAAAGTCCTTCAGTCAATTCCGAAACTGATGCTTTGTTGAGTACACCAGCCCGTTCTTAACTGATTCGTATGTCTGTTATGTCAAACCTACGGGGGGGTTAGAGGGAGGAAAAATCTTTACTTTTACTCGAAGGACCAAATATGAGGGCGTAGTCTGGGCTATGGACTAACGCCGTGTTTGACAGAAGAACCTAAGGTTATAGTTTGAAGTACCTAAAGCCCTTAAGTTCCTAGCCTATATGATGGGATACCTGCACCGTGCTACCTAAGGTGACAGGTGGATGTGAGATGGATGTTGGGTGGAGGATTGGTTATTCTCACTGCCAGTCAAACAGACTCACTTGACTGATCAGAACTGACGGCTAAGGGTGTCTTGGCCACAGTGAGATGGAGCTTTGGGTGGAGGATTGGTAACTCTCACTGCCAGTCAAGCAGACTCACTCGACTAATCAGAACTGACGGCTAAGGGTGTCTTGGCCGCAGTGAGAGGGATGTAACTGAGAGATGAATAAATTCAAATCTGATTTATTTTACACAATGTACACCTTATATACTACTTATTGCTAATACACACATATACCATTTTGTGTTAGTGTGTCGTACGTGTAAAGTATAACGCAGTGTCTTTAAATCATGTCAGTGCTAATTTTGCACATTTGTATGTTGACATGCTTTACTTGTATGTTGACATGCTCTACTTTTGAGTTTGCTGCGTTGCATGTTCAATGTGCATTGAACAAGAATTGTATTCTTATTCCGTGAACATATTGAAAATTATTTCAATAAAAATACTGTCAGTATTTAAATGATGCAGATATTTCTTAATATTCATCTTTTATCATCATCATCGCAGCGCACATACGTCCCACTGTTGGGCTTGGGCCTCCTTTACAATTGTAGGGCAATTGACTTACTATTTCGCTCACGCCCCGCGTAGCTTCACGTCACACGTAGCTTCACGTCACGCGTAGCTTTGCGCCACGCGTACCTTTCATCATCGTCACCATCAACATCAACCCAGCCCGCATACGTCCCACTGTTGGGCTCGGGCCTCCTTTACAATTGTAGGGCAATTGACTTACTATATCGCTCACGCCCCGCGTAGCTTCACGTCACACGTAGCTTCACGCCACGCGTAGCTTTGCGCCACGCATAGCTTTCATCATCGTCACCATCAACATCAACCAAGCCCGCATACGTCCCACTGTTGGGCTTGGGCCTCCTTTACAATTGTAGGGCAATTGACTTACTATTTCGCTCACGCCCCGCGTAGCTTCACGTCACACGTAGCTTCACGCCACGCGTAGCTTTGCGCCACGCGTACCTTTCATCATCGTCACCATCAACATCAACCCAGCCCGCATACGTCCCACTGTTGGGCTTGGGCCTCCTTTACAATTGTAGGGCAAATGACTTACTATTTCGCTCACGCCCCGCGTAGCTTCACGTCACACGTAGCTTCACGTCACGCGTAGCTTTGCGCCACGCGTACCTTTCATCATCGTCACCATCAACATCAACCCAGCCCGCATACGTCCCACTGTTGGGCTCGGGCCTCCTTTACAATTGTAGGGCAATTGACTTACTATATCGCTCACGCCCCGCGTAGCTTCACGTCACACGTAGCTTCACGTCACGCGTAGCTTTGCGCCACGCGTACCTTTCATCATCGTCACCATCAACATCAACCCAGCCCGCATACGTCCCACTGTTGGGCTCGGGCCTCCTTTACAATTGTAGGGCAATTGACTTACTATTTCGCTCACGTCACACGTAGCTTCACGTCACGCGTAGCTTTGCGCCACGCCTACCTTTCATCATTGTCACCATCAACATCAACCCAGCCCGCATACGTCCCACTGTTGGGCTCGGGTCTCCTTTACAATTGTAGGGCAATTGACTTACTATATCGCTCACGCCCCGCGTAGCTTCACGTCACACGTAGCTTCACGCCACGCGTAGCTTTGCGCCACGCGTACCTTTCATCATCGTCACCATCAACATCAACCCAGCCCGCATACGTCCCACTGTTGGGCTCGGGCCTCCTTTACAATTGTAGGGCAAATGACTTACTATTTCGCTCACGCCCCGCGTAGCTTCACGTCACACGTAGCTTCACGTCACGCGTAGCTTTGCGCCACGCGTACCTTTCATCATCGTCACCATCAACATCAACCCAGCCCGCATATGTCCCACTGTTGGGCTCGGGCCTCCTTTACAATTGTAGGGCAATTGACTTACTATATCGCTCACGCCCCGCGTAGCTTCACGTCACACGTAGCTTCACGTCACGCGTAGCTTTGCGCCACGCGTACCTTTCATCATCGTCACCATCAACATCAACCCAGCCCGCATACGTCCCACTGTTGGGCTCGGGCCTCCTTTACAATTGTAGGGCAATTGACTTACTATTTCGCTCACGTCACACGTAGCTTCACGTCACGCGTAGCTTTGCGCCACGCCTACCTTTCATCATTGTCACCATCAACATCAACCCAGCCCGCATACGTCCCACTGTTGGGCTCGGGTCTCCTTTACAATTGTAGGGCAATTGACTTACTATATCGCTCACGCCCCGCGTAGCTTCACGTCACACGTAGCTTCACGCCACGCGTAGCTTTGCGCCACGCGTACCTTTCATCATCGTCACCATCAACATCAACCCAGCCCGCATACGTCCCACTGTTGGGCTCGGGCCTCCTTTACAATTGTAGGGCAATTGACTTACTATTTCGCTCACGCCCGCGTAGCTTCACGTCACACGTAGCTTCACGTCACGCGTAGCTTTGCGCCACGCGTACCTTTCATCATCGTCACCATCAACATCAACCCAGCCCGCATACATCCCACTGTTGGGCTCGGGCCTCCTTTATAATTGTAGGGCAATTGACTTACTATATCGCTCACGCCCCGCGTAGCTTCACGTCACACGTAGCTTCACGCCACGCGTAGCTTTGCGCCACGCATACCTTTCATCATCGTCACCATCAACATCAACCCAGCCCGCATACGTCCCACTGTTGGGCTTGGGCCTCCTTTACAATTGTGGGGCAATTGACTTACTATTTCGCTCACGCCCCGCGTAGCTTCACGTCACACGTAGCTTCACGTCACGCGTAGCTTTGCGCCACGCGTACCTTTCATCATTGTCACCATCAACATCAACCCAGCCCGCATACGTCCCACTGTTGGGCTCGGGCCTCCTTTACAATTGTAGGGCAATTGACTCACTATATCGCTCACGACCCGCGTAGCTTCACGTCACACGTAGCTTCACGCCACGCGTAGCTTTGCGCCACGCGTACCTTTCATCATCGTCACCATCAACATCAACCCAGCCCGCATACGTCCCACTGTTGGGCTTGGGCCTCCTTTACAATTGTAGGGCAAATGACTTACTATTTCGCTCACGCCCCGCGTAGCTTCACGCCACGCGTAGCTTTGCGCCACGCGTACCTTTCATCATCGTCACCATCAACATCAACCCAGCCCGCATACGTCCCACTGTTGGACTCGGGCCTCCTTTACAATTGTAGGGCAATTGACTTACTATATCGCTCACGCCCCGCGTAGCTTCACGTCACATGTAGCTTCACGTCACGCGTAGCTTTGCGCCACGCGTAGCTTTCATCATCGTCACCATCAACATCAACCCAGCCCGCATACGTCCCACTGTTGGGCTTGGGCCTCCTTTACAATTGTAGGGCAATTGACTTACTATTTCGCTCACGCCCCGCGTAGCTTCACGTCACACGTAGCTTCACGTCACGCGTAGCTTTGCGCCACGCGTACCTTTCATCATCGTCACCATCAACATCAACCCAGCCCGCATACGTCCCACTGTTGGGCTCGGGCCTCCTTTACAATTGTAGGGCAATTGACTTACTATATCGCTCACGCCCCGCGTAGCTTCACGTCACACATAGCTTCACGCCACGCGTAGCTTTGCGCCACGCGTAGCTTTCATCATCGTCACCATCAACATCAACCCAGCCCACATACGTCCCACTGTTGGGCTCGGGCCTCCTTTACAATTGTAGGGAATTTGACCTACTATACCATGCTAATTGGTATAGGGTTTCATTTCGAATTTTTCCTTCTCTTGCACAGATGTTATGTGCATATTATATCCCTTTGTCATCTTTTACGACATCCACGTCCAAGATAGGGAGTGGTGAATTGTATTCTTACCCCGTCACCATACGAATAATTTAAGTGCCTCTTTGTAATGCCAATATAATAAGGTCTATTAGATGCTCATGCGTTTATTTCCACGATACCTATGCCATTTCATTTCTTTTTTCTTTATTTGTTTTTTGTAATCTTCCAACAGCTGGACTGATTTTGATAATATTTTACTATCACACACTTACTTAGCCTTCTATGTAAGGAATAAATATCGGGTTGATCGGCCTTCGCTCGGAATATTTTTGTTGTATTTTTGTCGAATTTATTTAGATATATATTAATAAAAAATAAAAATTAAATAATGAAAAAAATATAAAATAAAATACAAAAATAACACCGAGATTCGAACCGACGCTGTTTGAATACCAAAACAATACCTACTAAAAGAAAACTGGGCGACTCATGTCGTGACTCATGACGTCATGACTCAGGTATCGTAACTCATGATGTTGACGGTGAAATTTGAATTCATATTCTTTTAAAATGTAATGTCATTGTATTGTTTTGCTAAAAACACCGACAAAAAAACATTATCTATAAATAAAACCTAGCTAGATCGATTTTTTGGCCTCGAAACCTCTAGTATGCCAAGTTTCATCAAAATCGTTGGTGCCGTTTCCGAGAGCCTGAAAATATATATACAAGAATTGCTCGTTTAAAGATATAAGATTTAGACTAGTTTTATTCTCAGAAAAATACTATCAAATTGCCTCGTGTTGGAACTTGAAACTGGGGTAATATCTATTAGTAGATATAGCAGATTTAAAATGTGGGTTCAAAGCGGTTAGAACCGAAGCTAAGTGAGTGGGAGTCGCTAGTATTATACATAATTCAAAAGCTCCACATGCCAGTTTCACGTTCCCGCCACGAATCTTTTTTTTATTGCTTATTATGGCAAACGAACAAGCAGCACTCCTGATGGTAAGTGGTACTGCCGCTCATGAACCTTTACAATACCAGGGCCACAACTAAACCGTTGCCTACCGTGAATAAATTACTCTTCTTATACCTTGTTTAAAGAAGGACATGTCGTGTCGGGGCGTGGGCTACACGTAGTGTAGAGCTACGCGTGGTGTAAAGTTACGCGTGGCATAAAGCTACGCGTGGCGTGAAGCTACGCATGACGTAAAGCTATGCGTGGCGTAAAGTTACGCGTGGCGTAAAGCTACGCGTGGCGTGAAGCTACGCATGGCGTAAAGCTATGCGTGGCGTAAAGTTACTCGTGGCTGTCACAATTTGAAATGTTTGATTTTTTTAATTCTTGTATTTAATGAATATAAATGTTTATTGAATAAAAATCATCATTTTCTGGAAAATACCCGAATATTTTTATTTATACTTTATGCCATATTATTTCCTGTCGTAATCTGTTCTTTTATGCATATATACTTGTACAAAATGATTTCGATGTTACACATCTGCCAATCGTACTGAGCGACGACTCATTTTTACTTTTAAAGTTTCTCTTTCACAAGATTTGAAGAATACGCAAAGGAATAAAAATAAACGCTTATTGAATTATATTTTTATTCATAAAGCTTTGTTATTTTAACATTTCGTAACTTAATTATACATTTTTATAAGTTTCACTTTTGATGTAGTTAGTAACAATTTTATATTCTATTGTTTTATAACGGAAACGAAATAAGGGTTGGTAATATTCGACCCTATCACATAACATTATACTAGCTATATTATATACTAGAAACCCGCCTTCACTTCACTTTTTTTTTAAAAAAGATTGCCCTGCGCTAAGATAATAATCCTTGTATTGCGGGGGACTTTACAAACATAATTAACGGACACAAATTACATCCAGACTCGGAACAATAATTTGTGAATCACACAAAGTGTTGTCTTGCGTGGGATTCGAATCCTCGTCCTGGCAATGTATGACGTCATCTGTGTTTGGTTTCATTCGCCATGTCTCTGCCCAAGCGGCACAGACCTCGAGCGTATGCTTCGCCGTGTCCTCGTCGCAATCGCAGTGGTGGCAGGACGGTGTACTCTCCCTCCTAACGACCTTGTGCAGGTATTTGGTGAAACATCCATGCCCTGTCAACACCTGCACCAGTCGGAAGGTGAGCACCCCTCACAGAGACCACACCGCCCTCCGCCCGCACCCCCGTCACACACATGAACAAGGAAATATAAAAAGATACCTTGACTGCACAGATGGCGTAGTGGTTAAGATACTTACCTATCATACCAGTGTCGTGGGTTCGAATCCCACACAGGGAAACACTTTGTCGGGCCGACCACGAGGACAAGGAACTCGGTACCGGTGGTCAACCCCAAAGACGAAGGCGACGTGCTACTGGTGGGTTACAGGGCCACACGCCGCCCCTCTGTCACCCCGGACGGAGCCCGGCGGCGGGTGCACTGCCTATAGCCAACCCCAAATTAATTAAAAAAGCATATTAAAAACAAGCTTTTATTTAGATGTTCTAAACAAGAGTACTTGTCAAGACTATTGCAACGAGTCCAAACTCGACGGTTTTATCTTGTTTAGTTTAGGAGTTCCTATTTCTTATCCTCCTATACCTATTCCTGCCGACGTCATCTTGAGACCAGCTTAATGGTACCATATTATTACATTGTCACCGAAGTTACGTAAGTAAACCAAATTTCAAACTAATCTAACGGCAGGAAGTAGTTCTAATTTAACTCGCAAGATTTGTCCCATACTAACAGGGCAAGTTAAATAAAAGCTTTTAAAAAACGCGTACCACATATTGTTGTTAGGAATTCGGACATGTATTGTGTCCGTTAATTATAAGTTTGTAAAGGCTCCCGCAACACAAAGGTTATTTCCTTAGTGAAGGTCTTAAAAAAAAAGAAAAAAATAATTTATTAACAAAAAAAATTGGGTAACTTCGGGTAAATCTATCGAATGATGAGTGGACTTATCGTTATTATCGGTAACCACTCGAAAAGCTCTCGTGATTTCAGCAGATAATTCATTTCTTATCTATGCTGATGCCACGCTTACTATAATTTTTGCTGACTATGATATTATCGGCTTGGTTATATTTAGTTATAATTTAGAGTGGTAGAACCACACTGTTAGCAGTTGTTTGTCCGGTCCGCTGAAGTAGTACCACACTTTCGCAGAAAATCGACGTCGAATAGTACCAATTTGTTACTGCGCTTCGTTCGGTAAGCGAGAGAACCGGAAGCCCAACTTTCTTACGATGTTTGCATGTGTTGGGATTTGGCGATGCCTTTACTAACGAACTTTTTGTACACACATTCACACAGCGGCCTAGTAAAGGTCCATGAGGGACAGCACCACTTACCATCAGGTGTACTGTTTGCTTGTTTGCTACCTGTTGCATAAAAAAAACCCGACACTGTTTTCATAATACTAATCAAATACCTTTTTCGATTACAAGTCATATCATTTATTAAGCATAAGCCCTGCGAACGTTACATATCGCAAATTTTAAATTTTGTCTAAAATTAATATTATTATCTAACACTGGATCGGCACGCATCCGTAAGGTGAAAAATTCCGGCAAGAAACTTGGCCTCTTCTTATTTATTACGTTGTTTTTATGTAAAATTGCTTAAAACATATTTAGTAAGTATTAGTTGCATTCTTTCCATCGGTTGGTGAACGTTTAGAGAAAACTTGGCTGGAAACTGACCACTATGTAGCCCAATTGTTAACTCGCCATGGGAATTTTTGAAGCAAATTATTCTATTTTAAATTAGTAGCTTCACCATTTTGTCATTGTTTGACTTCAAACTTTGATTTTGAACAAGCAGCTCACCATATTCTTTGGGAGTGTATTTTCTGGCGTAACAAGCGGGACTTCATGTTAAACAGTTTGCAAGTCACGTCTACTATACGGACTTTTTAGCAACTCGAAAAATTTTTCGTGCGTTCAGGCATTTTTGCCATATCTACTATTGCAACCAAACCTAAAACTCACATACAGGCTCTTAATTCTGTTAAACCCGTGGTGCTGTACTGTTGCGCTTCATGTAGTTGTACATTCACGTATTTACTGGCTTATTAGCCTACTTTATTTCATGTCTCCCACTTTGCATAGGAGGGAAGTGGAATCTTTCCAATACCTCCTGCTTTTCTTTTCTAATTAAATTTGTTGCGAGTTTCAAGACAATTAAAAACGTTTCTCGGGACTTCCTGAGGGTCAAACTCAGTGTCTTATATGGAGAACATTGTGGAGCTTGGTTTACAGGAGTTACAGTGTTGGGAAAGTGTGGTGGGGTTAGTCCCAACAAAAAAAAGTATTAGTTACAGTGCACTTCGAACCAGGGTGGCGATTCTCGTCGTACGACTACTACTATCACGAAATTGGAAAAGAATTGGAATTCCAACTTTTGTACAACTACATGTTCGAAAGTTGCATGACTCAACGTCACCAGGGTAACAGAAGTTGGAATTATAATCTTTACCTTGAATTCGTAATCTTATCGTACAACAAGAAATCATCCCCAGGATATATTTCGTTCCACGGAAGTCAAGGAATCGGTTCCCGTGGTCGGCCCAATGATATTGGTGGGATAGGTTATTCCCCAGAATATATATATTTTTAATATAACGCAATAAATATGCCTCGACTAGATACCAAGCAGCATCGCATCACGAGATTATTAGTAGAGCACACATTACTGGGACGCGGTCGCAGCTTTCTGAGAGGCAGTAGTCTCGCGGAGCAGTGCGCGCGGGAAGAACACCTCCACGACGACGCTGCTGGCGACTGGGGCGGCGCAGGCGCGACTACCTGCGCCTGTTACCGCCCTAGCCAAGGCCGCGGGTGCCTGGACTGGGGATTAGTCCGTCACCCGCTAAGAGGTTGACCACGCGACGGTGACCGACATCCCCGAGAGGCCGACCACTGAAGACAAGTTACTCTGCACCGGTGGTCGGCCCAACGACGAAGGCGACGTGCCACGCGTGGGTTACTGGGCCACGCGCCGCCACTCTGTTGCCCCGGACGGACCCGGGCGGCGGGTGCGCTGACGGTAGCCCACTCAAAAAAAAAGAGCACACATTACGTTTTGACCAGATTTCCTTTTTGAGCAAATTTCCCTGAATTTCAGTTACACATAGGTATGTTATCATTAAAAAAGCCCATTCATCTATAATCAATATCGAACACTCGACAAGTACATTAGCTGGCTCTCAACGCGATGACAGGTTTATCTGACGCATCAACTTTGAGTGTTTCATCCTTTAATAAAAAAAACTCCCGATTTAATCATATTTTTTTAAACAATTAATAATTATGTGTTATAATTATATGTTCACCATCATCATCATCATCATCGCCGCAGTCCATATACGTCCCATTGTTGAGCTCGGGCTACCTTCACAATGGGAGGGAATTTGACCTACAAAAGTATGGGTCAAATATGTTGGTATAGGGTTTCATTTCGAGCTTTTATTCTTCTACACAGTTGTTATGTGCATATTATATCCCTTAGTCTGCTTTTACGACATTCTCGATAAGAAGTGGTGAATTGTATGCTTACTCTGTCATCACACGAAAAATGTTACACGATTTAAAATAAAGCTTTTTTATTGCTCTTGGTGGCAAACGAGCCAACAGCACCTGATGATAAGTGATACTGCTGCACATGGACCTTTGCTAGATCACGAAGAAAATGAAGGGAGTTTGAAAGCATGCAATGGGTTTGCTAAAGGCATCACCATACATTATTGCTGACGGTACCCAAATAAGTAATGCGCCAGACGGGCCACGGATGTCAAAAAACCGGTATCATTGGTTGGCCCAATGGCGTTGGGGTGGGAATACGCTAGGTGATGAGGCCACACGTCACCCTTTCGGTTTTGCATTAAAGGGGCTACAATTGAAAATTACCGCTCCATTTGTATTTAGCATTAGCAACCCGCCCTCGCTTCGCATCTGTTTCAGTCGCCTTACCCGCATAGTTCTCGTTTCCATGGGAATATCGGGATAAAATATAGCCTAAGTTACTATATAAGGTTATATAAGGATTATATCTATATATATATAAGTTATATAAGGATATAGGAAGCTACCTAATAGTAAGATATTATCAAAATCGGTCCAGCCGTTTTGAAGATTACCCGGATCAAACAGATGGACAGACAACAATATTTTTAAACTGTATTTTAGGCATATGTGTCGTGCAAATAACCCATGAAAAAAGCTCTGTTTTTGATATTACAAACAGACACTTCAATTTTATTTATTTGTATAGATAAAATGCCTAGTCTTTGAGCACTATTCCTTAGACATCTCACATTCTATGCGTTCTGCTACTGGCCTTAACCACAGTAGGAAGTAAAATTGACTTCATACCATGTTAATCAGACAAGTTATGAAAGTTTTCTGGACTTTTTCCTCTCTTGCACGGATGTTATGTGCATGTTTTATGCCTTAGTCTCTCTTTACGTATTGTAAACATGGCCAAGATGGAAACCGTGAGCAAGATAGGGTGTGTTAGATTATATTCTTATTCTGTCACTTCATAGAAAACTCTCCATGTGATGACGGAGTATGAATACTATTCAGCACCCTTTCTGGCCCGTAGATATCGTAAAAGGTTACTATAATATAGATATAACAGCTATGCAAGAGAAGGAAAACTCGAAATGAAACCCTATACCAACCCATCTGACCAGCGCGTGGTTAGTAGGTCAATTTCCCTTCCGTAGGGTAGGAGTCCGGAGTCCGACAACGAGACGTATTTGGATTGAGATGATATAGAAAGAAGTTAATATATGTAGTGCCTAATAAATCATCTGTTTTCTCTTTCTTTCATGTTCTACATTACCAGTATTAATATCAGTAATGTTAATATAAAAAGATGCTAACATCAAAACTATTTCTGCTTTTACTCTTCAAGACTTGTCTAAGCCAAGACTTAGATCATTTATTCCAAGAAATTAATGAGAAATTCGGCAAACTAAACGCTATAGCAGCAAATTTAACTTGGGAATCTTCGATCAATCCTAGCAATCCAGAGTTAGAGGGAAAATCTGCTACGTATCAGAAAAAATGGTTAACATGGCAACACCGTACCTGTCATAAATTGGAGTTACTTAACAGCAATCGTTTGTTGAATGACACTCAGAAGAGACAAGCGTATTTATTGTGTAGAGGTGCGAAGTTCACGATTGAAGAAGCCAGGTAAACATATAATTAATTTCATTCCTACACTGTTATTCCGTGTGGTAACAGAGTAAGAATACAATTCACCACTCCCTATCTTGCCCGTGGAGCTCGTAAAAGTCTACTAAGGGATATGATACGCATATAAAAACTTCAAAAAAGCTAAAACATTTAAAATACTTTATTGTACCTTTGTTAGAAGCCACTTTGAATACGCATCGCAAATATGGAATCCTCGCTACAATAAATACATCGATCGCATCGAAAGTATTCAAAAGCGCTTTATGAAGTTTCTGTGCTATCGACTAAATATTCCTTATAGTTCTTCTGACTACATCAACCTATGCAAGAGGTTCCATATTCAGCCTCTATCAAATCGACGACGATTGGCTGATTTTTCCTTCCTTTTGAAGGTATTGAGCAACGAAATTGACTGTCCCAGCATTTTACACAAGCTGTATTTTAATGTACCTCAGAGATCGACTAGGTTCAACCCACCAATAGGTATTCCATTATCGTCCTCTAATTATAGGCAGAATTCATATATTGTGCGAGCGAGCAAAGATTTTAACAAATTATGTAAAGAGTTTTCTTTTGACCCTTTCAATACTGGGAGCGAGGTGGCACGGAGACAGCTAAATCTTAACTTTTTTAATATTTAATTATCATTGTTTTTCCTTTTTCTGTCATACTCTGTGTTATTGTTCATTAAGATGTTACAAATTGTTATCGGACTTACTGTAGGTGTGTACCACTGCTATCTGTGAAAACCTGTTATTGGCTTTATGTTTCTTACTCTAGTTTTCATTACTATTTTGTACAGCTGTTGTTTTTCCAAGTACTAAATAAATAAATAAAAAAATAAATAAATAACATCTATGCTAGAGAAGGAAAAATCAAAACAAAACCCTATACCAACCTGTCTGACCAGCATGGTATAGTAAGGTAAATTTTCCTCCTATTGTGAAGGAGGCTCGAACCCAACAGTGGGACATATATGAGCTGAAATGATGATGATGATGAATTCCTACACTTGTGGTGATGAATACAGTTCTCCACCTTCTTTAGAGTCATCATCATCTCAGCCCATATAAGTCCCACTATTGAGATCGGGCGTCGTCCACTGTGGGATCCCTCCTATCCCTATTGCCATACTAAACCAAACTGATCCGACACGTAGGCATAGGGCTTTGTTTCGAGTTGTTCTTCTCTTGCATAGATGTTATATACATATTATTTCCCTTAGTCGTCTTTTACGATACCCACGGGTAAGAGACGAGTTATTGAATTGTATTCTTACTTCGTCACCACACGGAATATTCTAGTAAATAATCGTAAAAAAATGACTCAAGGATACAAGAATGTATTATCACTGAAGAGAAGAAAAACTTGCCTGACCAGCGTGGTATAGTAAGGCACGGGCTGGTCACGGACGACAAGGAACTCGGTACCGGTGGTTGGCCCAATGGCGAAGGAGAGGGTTTACGGTGGGTTATGGGGTCGCGCGTTATCCTTTCGTCGCCCCGGACGGAATGGGCGGCGTATGCACTGATGATAACCCACCCAAAAAAAATGGTATAGTAAGGCAATTTTACACTGTTCAGGAGGCGCCTCACCATTGCGAGGTATTAAATATGACATACCATGATAACCAAATGCACAAACCTTTCCTCTACAAATATGATGTTTATTGATTAAAAATTAAGCCATCGCTCTTCCCAGATCAATGTCTTCCGCTGGATATATTCTCTACATCAGGGGTGGCCAACCGGTCGATCGGGATCGACCGGTCGATAGCGGCTATTACTCCAGTCGATCACGGCAAGGCAAAAATTTTAAATAAGTTGAACAGACTGCTTAATGTAATCACTATCTGTGTACTGAACTATGCTGTTTCATTTAAGATTTCAAAAAATATGTAATTTGTAGATCCCACAGGGTTTCGTCAGTAAACCGACTCTTTCACGGGGAGTGCTCCGAGGAACTGTTTGACTTGGTACCACCGTCACCATTCTACCAACGTACCACTCGACATCGTAGCAGGGTTCATCCATTTCACCTGGAAACGTTATGGTCTTCAACTGTACGTTTCCAGCGATCATTTCTCCCACGTACGTGCAAGCTCTGGAATGAACTACCTGCTGCTGTGTTTCCCGAGCGCTATGACATGTCCTTCTTTAAACGAGGTTTAAGAAGAGTATTTCCTTCACGGTAGTCGGCGGCCTTGCTGTGCCTCTGGTATTGCAAAGGTCCATGTGCAGCAGTTTCACTTACCATCAGGTGTGCTGCTTGCTCGTATGCCACCGTTGGCAATAATAAAAAAAAAATGGTAGATCTTGGGTCTATTCAAGTCGGCCACCCCTGCTCTACGTCATCAAAATCCAGCCCTCATGCCACGCGAGATGGAGTCAGCGCACCATCTTTGTTTTGGTCTCTCTGCATTGGGTTTTTCGTATACATACGAGTTAGAAACGTGGTGCTGAATTGTATTCGTACTCCGTTACACGGATGAAAAGATAGAATATAAATGATAAAAAATATTCTCAAAATTAAAATCCAAAAAGGTATTTCATCGAACGATTTAGTTAATTATTTTTATTTTCAGACTTACAAAGAACTTGTACGATGAACTTCAATCCATATATTCTGATGCGGAAATATGTATACCAATTGATTCCGACACTAGTAATGTAACAACCGTTTCTGAAATAGAAGCCGCCATTGTAAATTACTTGTCAAATGTCAAAGAATTTTTAAATTTCGAACACGATTTCGTTCTTTTTGCCGCTAAAATTGCTGTTAACGGTAATCTTAAAAAAGCCAAAGGATTATGTTTGAACGGTGAAAATGATTTTGAGAAAATAATGCAATTTTCAAAGAAAGAAGAAGTATTAAGATTTTTGTGGCTGACATGGAGAGAGAAGATAGGACCTCCTATGATAGAACCTTATAGAAGATTGGTTATTGTCGAAAATACAGCTTCTTGGCGAAATGGTAAGCACATATTGAAATTAATTCTAAGAGCGGATTCACATTTAATATGTAATTTATTTGTCCGTGTGGTAACGGAGTAAGAATATGGTTCACCATACCAATGCCCGTGGGTGTCGTAAAAGATGACTGAGGGATGCAATACGGATGTGTATGAAGAAGAAACACTCGAAATAAAATCTTAAACCAACTCGTGATATAGTACGTAATTCCATTTCTATTATGAAGGAGGCTCAAGCCCAGTAGTGGGACGTATATGAGCTGAGGATGAAGGATTTTTGTGTGCGTTCAGGTTGATTCAATAAAGGTGTAGAATAATAATTGGATCTGGTTGGTGGCTTTGAGATCGATTTAAAGGAAATTCATTCTTATTTTTAGAGTAAAATCTTGTGGGTTCGCGTCACCGACATGCCCATAACTGGCGTATGGGTGAAATCTCGCGCGTTCGCATCACCGACATGCTTATAGCAGTATATCTGTAGCTTTACAGCTGACGTATAATACTGTATATAGTGAGTGAGAAATTGAACGTGTTTATAGGTACTGTGTATTGTTGAAATAGTGTTTTTGTTTGAGTATGTTTATCTTTTAGAATCTTGAATAGACATCTTGTAAATAGAAGATAGACATCATAAAAATCAAAAACTCACCGGGTTGAGAGCCATCAGCGCTCAGCCGCAGTCCGGGCTAAACTGTGAAAGCCATCTGCGGCTAACAGCTATACATATACACATACACAAAAAAAATCTAAAACTTATCATTCAAATACCAGATAATTTTAATTGAAGATTCAAAATTAGCAACTATATGTACATAGTTTTAAGTTTTCAATTCTGTCGGCAGTGCTCTTTTTTGATGTGAAACTTCTATAAGAGAAGGTTAACCTGATCGTTGGCGTAGCGTTAATCTATACATTTGTGTAACGAAACCATAACATATTTTAGAATTTTGTACAACGCCATCTAGTGAGTTCAAAATAAATTATTAACCTAAACACATACCTATATATTATAGTGTATACTAATGAAAATAAATGTTTATTGAATAAAAATTATCCTTGTCTGGAAAAAAAAATGTAATATTTTATTAATACTTTACGCCATATTATATGTATATTTCTACAAAATAATTTCGATGTCAGGCGGCCTAAGCAATGGCTCCCTTTTTATATTTATGCAAGACAGAGTATATTTTAACAGCTATGATTTTACTTTAGGGTATCCAAATATCGGAGCAACTTGGCGAGATGAACAAGAAATGCCGCGACTACGAAATCTCTGCAAGCATCTGTATAACAAAATACAACCTCTGTATAGATTACTACACGGTGTCGTTAGACATTACTTACGAAGACATTACGGAGACATTGTACCTAAAACAGGACCTATACCTGCACATTTATTTGGTATTTATTTTTAATATTTTTGAACATTTTAATAGCGGTAGGACCACACTGTTGACAGTTATCTGTCTACAGCCGCGGGCCGGTTCATCCGGGGTAGTACCACATTCTCGCAGGAAATCGACGTCTATGTAGTAGCGATTTATTAATGCACTTCGTTCGGCGAGAGAGCCGGAAGCCCAACTTTCTGAGGGTGTTTGCGTGTGGAGGGTTTTGGTGATGCCTTTCGTAACACCGAGCCTCAATGCACGTATTTACACTCCCTTCACTTTCTTCACGGTAGGCAGCGGCCTTGTAAAGGTCCATGCGCGGCATCAACACTTACCATCAGGTGTACTGTTTGCTCGATTGCCACCGTTTGCAAAAAAAAGCCTTTCCACGCGATATATCATATATTTTGAAGAATATTCGTTCGGTTACGGGGTAAGAATACAATTCACCACCTCCCCTATCTTGCTCGTGAGTGTAGTATAATAGAATAATTATTTTTTGCAAAAAAAGAAACCGCCTTCAATAATGTAGATAAATTTTAGATTTTTGTTGATTTTCAAAAACCGCTTGTCCGATTTCGATAAAATTTTCATGGGGCCATTTGGGAAGTATATCCTTTCCAATAAAAAAATAATAATCAAAATCGGTTCATAAATGACGAAGTTATCCGTGAACAAACATAAAAAAAGCATATAAACGGTCGAATTGAGAAACCTCCTCCTTTTTTGAAGTCGGTTAAAAAGATGATTAAGGGATATAATATGCACATAACATCTGTGCAAGAGAAAGAAAACTTGAAATGAAACCCTATACCAACATGTCTGACCAGCTTGGTATAATAGGTCAAATTCCCTCCCATTGTGAAGAAGACCCGAGCCCAACAGTGCGACGTATGTTGGCTGCGATGAAAGGGTTATGATATGCATATATATCCAAGAGAAGAAAAACTCGATACGAAACCCTATTCCAACACGGCTGATCAGCGTGGAATACTATGTCAATTATCCTCACATTTTGGAATAGGCCTTAGGCTAATAGTTGGGCTTAGTAGGCTGAGATGATTATGGCTTTAGGGGTAGTCAGAAAGCGGTAACAGTGATAGAAAAGATTAGTAGCGCGTTATTCTTTTGGTATGGATATTTGATGAGGAGGTATGAAAGGCAACAATGAAAATGTCGTGGGCGATCTATAAATAAATAGGTGGATTATGTGAAATTGCTAGTACTCGGACGTCGATTTGATAAAAGTCCAGGTTAAGACACCACCACCACTAGGGGAAGAGACTAACGTGGAATTAGAGCAGGCTAATGAGATGGTTGGCTGTTCGTCTGATAAGATTGTTGTCGACGTTATAAAGTCTTATAAATCGAGGAAAGCCCGGCTCCATACATGAAAAAACATGACTTATGTCACGTTCCGCCTGAACCGAGCGTGTAAGCGAGAGCGCGGAACAAACGGTAGAGAAGCACGATCGTCCTAAGCGTTCGGCTTGTGACGCATCTCTCAAAATATTTGATTTAACGAGTGCAAATAAATATTAATTTATCGAAAAATTTAATTTTCTATTAACTCCTTCTTTGTATTATACAAAATAATATCATTATTTTTTTTATATTCAGTGATAATAATTCAATTTAATTCATAAAAGTACGCAACTTTTCATCAATATTTTCTTACAACTCCTTCTTTAAACGAAGTTTAAGGGCTCTCACAAATAAACACGATACGACGTAGCGTACGTGGAAGTCTATGACGCGACATCGTAACGTGCCACGATGCATGCCACGACGCCGTCGATACAATAACGGGTGAATTGTCGTAGTTAATTTCGCAAAATGGACGGCACTAGACGTGTTCTGCTCATGCTGTTATTAAGTAGACGGATAAAGAAAAAACAGTTACTCAGAAGATATTGGAGCCACCCATTTCTTTCAATCATGAATAATAACGTTATATCGTACATCGTGGAACGTTACGATGTCGTGTCGAAGATTTCCACGACGCGACGTCGCATCGTGAAACGACGCCGCATCGTGGTACGACGCGACGTCGTATCGTGTTTATATGTGGGAGCCCTAAGACGAGCATTTTTTTACGGTAGGCGACGGCCTAGCTGTGCCCCTGGTATTGCAAAGGTCCATGTGCGGCAGTATCACTTACCATTAGGTGTGCTGCTTGCTCGTTTGCCACCACAATTACAGACCACCGTTTTTTTAGGTGATTTATGGTCGCAGAATTGGGAAACTCTTTCAGATATGATGCTACCTAAAAACATAGATTTAAATAAAAGCATCAAAGAATTAAATTGGACAGTGGAACATATGGTAAGTTTAAGAATTGTGAAAAAAATAATGTAAATACTTTGGTACTACTTTGTTCTTAGCTTTTTTAGCTGATCAAGGTCCGATCATCTATGCGGGGACAAAGTAAGAATACAATTCACTACCCCATATCTTGACCTTGAATTTCGTAAAAGACGACTAAAGGATATCATATTCATATAACATTTATGCAAGAGACTCAACGAACTTCGAAATAAAGCCTTATACCAATTCATGATATAGTAGGTCAGTTTCACTTCTAATGTATTTCCGATAAGATAATGGTCCGGTCTTATTCTATCAAAAAAAAAATCGTCCGTGGCGAAGAGAGGATGACGTGGTGACACAATAATTTGCCGTATTATAATTTACTATCAAATAAGTGGGCTGATTCGTTGATCTGCTCAGCTCCCTCTCGGATGTTGTCGACCGTCGTTTCACAGATGCTCGACAGTGACAGGTACTGGACTGGTCGTCGATAGCCTCATTTTGTGAGGCCGTCATTACAAGGACGGAAGGCTGCGGAGCGAGACCACGAGGCGCTTGCGTCCGCTGACTCGCTCCGCCGGCGGCGACCAGAGAGGAGGAGGCGCCAATATGCGCAACTCCTTCCATCGCTTTGAATTACGATAGGACGTGGCCAGACAGCCATGCGTTGGGGGGAGTGTCATCAGACGATCTCTCCGGCGCCCTGTAAAAGCGCGGAAGGAGCCGCTGTGGTTTTAGTAGGTATTCCAGTCACGCGGTGGCCGGTGAGTCCCACGCACTCCTCCGTCTGTCACCGGCGGGGGCGAGTGCGTACATGCATTTCCACAGCGAGAACAAATAAAAAAGGCTCCCTCTCGGATATTTGACGTCATAACAATGAATGATGGAACATCACTGACAGTACGGGAGGTAAACTCTTCAGTCTGACCACCCTCGACCCCGGCTAGAGACCATCATCCTGGTCTTCATCAGTCTCATTTGCGCTTAAGACGGGTCGAGATATCGATTTCCACATCGGAAATCCACATGAGAGTGGGTGCAACTGACATAGCATGAAGAATTAGCACATTGAAGTTTCAATGTCTAGGCCCTATCACACAACGAACCAATATCTACTGGGAAAGAAAGGTTCTGGAGTGGCGACTATGTATCAGACGACCTAGTAGGACCGACTATTTGACAGAAATTAGTGGGAGTCATTGAATCGCATCGTAGGACCGCGTTATATGGCGAAGTATGAGGTTTACGTCGAGCAGTGAATGGCTTAAAGGATGATGATAATTATGGATAATCATGCTATTTTGTCCTGAAAGAAGGATACGTCTAGTTTTTTACACTATGTTATGAGACCAGCTATGGTCCGGTGGCACCCATCCCAAATCTATCATGACGGCGTGAGGAATAGCGGGAAATACTATAGTGTATCCTTATCGTCATTTGGATGGATCACCAATACGGAATCCTTGTCTTCTTACTTCTTTTATACGCAAAGGTTTCTTGTCTCAAAAAAATTATGTGCTTAGTGAATTTTTTTTTAAATACGTGCGACTTGGGCCCTTCCCTTTTGTTTCCCAAATATTTTATTTGCACTTACCTAACATATGAAACGAAGGTTGGAATTTAAAGAATGAATGAGGATAGTTTAACGAGCTAATAACTTTCTTAACGCACCCAGATGAGAAGAGCGGAGGATTTTTATCAGTCCCTTGGTCTCCCCGCTATGACCGATACATTTTGGCGCAAATCATTGTTTACACGGGCAAATAATAATGGGACTCGTTGCCACGGAACTGCAGCAGACATGTTTCAAGATGGAGATTATCGGTTTGTTTAATTTATTCATACAAATTGTTGGTAATCTAATTCATTTGCTTGAAAAAAAAAAGCCTATTATATTGAATATTAATTTAATCTTAACTTAATTTTCTATATAATATTAATTGATCTATTTTAAAATTAATTCACCCATTCTATTATTATTGTTAGGTGGCGGAGTAAGAATACAATTCACCACCCCTCTCTTGCTCGTGGGTGTCGTAAAAGATGACTAAGACATACAATATGCATATATCTATGTAAGAGAACGCAAACTCGAAATAAAACTCTATATCAACACATCTGACCATCGTGGCATAGTAGGTGAATTTCCCTCCTATTGTAGAGGAGGCTTGAGCCCAACAGTGGGACGTATATAAGCCAACATAATGATAGTATTAATTAACATTTTTGTTTTATTAAATCATACACTCTTTAATATTAATTCACATAATCTTACAGGATAGGAATACAATTGTCGCCACTTCTTGCTTACCCGTGGGAGACGTAAATATTGGAGAAGGGTTCACTAGGAGAGGACTTTAAATAGTGGTAGGACCACACTGTTGACAGTTGTCTGTCTACAGCCGCGAGCCGGTCCGTCCGGGGTAGTACCACACTGAGCAGTAAATCGACAATTTGTTACTGCGCTTCGTTCTGTTACGCCAGGTCTTGTAATAGTCTTTTTAAAAAAACTACTTTTATTCACAACACATATATATTGAAATAAACACTTATATAGAAACTTTTATAGAACTAGAAAGAATTAGAAGGAGTCTGGCACGCGTAAGAATTATTGTGAACCGTGTTACTCTCCCGGATGGTTGATCTCGACTGAAGGCCTGGCTCTTTTATTTGACAGGAAACCTATGGCGTATAGTTAAGGCTGGGAGGCCGTTTCGTTGTGTCAGCCGATTTGGCAACAATGTAGGGTTGTAACAGCCCCCCAATTTAGAGTAAACTTCGGGGTTACATCGAAGTTTACGTGAATCATAGTGATACTAGGCTCAGCCAATTCGAAGGGCCGGAGCTGGGATTCTATCAACCATCTCTACATCTTCGTTATCTGATTCATGATTTTGAATTTCAGAGATTTCTTTATGAAATATTTTCTTAAGAATGCCAGACTTCTTGTACAATTTAAACAAAACGTATACTATCATTAAAACTAAAACTATTACTATTACAGTAGTATAATAATTTTCATAGAGAACAATATGTGGTTTTTCTATAATCTTATCTAATTCTTTTAATACATGAGGGTTATTAAATGCTATAGTGTCTAAATCGATATCTTTCAGATTTACAGTAGGCAAAATATATGAGATATTATTATAGCTAATATTGTTATAATTATAATCGTCGAGGATGTTTAACTTAGTTCTAATGGGTTTTAGCGTTATCTCTAAACTATCCTTAGATACAAGTTTGATATCTTTACAATATGCAGTACACCCTTGAGGTAAGTATAAGATTCCAGTACCACTTATATCTACTCGTATATCTAGTGATTGTGTAACATTAAATTCTATGGTTAGTTTAGATTCTTCAGATATGACAAATAGCCATTTGCTATTTTGTAAGGGTTGCCAAATATGAACGTTACCATGGAAGAATTTAACTATACACTGTTCCGGAATTGTCGTGAGTATTTTACTCATAATTTCAGTTTCGCAAGTAGGCGAAGCGACTGTAGAGTAGGATATTGACGTATCGCAGAGGTAAGTATCGCTGTTTATGACCCTACAATTGTTTAGTGTGTCTAGTTTGCAGTATGTGGACTTGTCTTTACTTATACCGAGGTATTTAGAGGAAGGTATAACGGTAGAATACGATCTAGGGTTGTTTATGTCATGAGATGCCGGGCAGGGTAAGTTATGATAAAGTTGAAAGTTAGTAGGACTAACCAACGGGATATCGATTACGAATACTATTTTCTCTTCGTTGAGATAACAGGAAACCCAAGAGATATTCAGGATAGTGTGTATATTACTTAAACTCAGCGGAACTGGTAAATGCTTAGAATCAGATAGAAGTCTGTAATTATTAACTAGTTCGGTATACAACTCTTTCGGAGTTAAAATAGTGGGGTATAGTACTTTGGACTTACTAAACATTATAGAATTTATTATATCTTCGACCTTGAAGGATAGAGCCAGAAGGTTACTTTCCAACATATAAGTTAGTTCTGATATGCGCGATCTCACATTTAGTTCCTGGGCGACATAGGTTAGGTTTTTAATGTCTTTGTATAAGGCTTCGATAGCAACGTTTAATTCATGTTCATTAGATCTAATTGTACGGACAGTTTCGTTTACTGACTTTAAAGTGGACGTTATAACTAGGATATTTTCTTTCATTAGCGACGCTAGTTTCTTTTGGTCTGTTTCTACTTCTCTTATCGCTTGATCGTAACGTATAGAGTCGTCTTTATCCATCGTACCGAATAGCTTTTTTGAGATAGTACCCACGACTCCTAGGAGAGCGGATCTTCTGGAATGTCGAGACGTCAGATGAGTGATGGCTTCGTAATCACGGGTGATATCTTCGTATCGAATGATGAGGGGTTGGAAGAGATTATTACATTCTATGTTATCAAAAGTAAGTGTTTTCTTGCAAAGGGATTTAGTACTATCAATAATATGGTTTAAGTTAATAAGATGTGGTTGCATATAAGAGACGTCAACTGGAACGATTACATTGAGAGAACTATCTATTAGGCGTAAGGAGCCTAGGTTGTCGAAATAGATGCCAGGATTGTTTGTTAGAGACTCGATGAAGTCTTGGCCCGTTGAAGGGTTACTGTAAAGAGAATAGTGATTGTAAAACATCTAGATTGTGTAACTAGATTATGCGCTTATGATTAATTCTAAACTACAAGTTTTCTGGTGAATTGTATACGTACATATACGTATCTCAAGACTATATTTTGCTGAGTTTTATTATTATGATGAAATCGATCGAGGTGCAAGTTTGACTTCGTCGTAATGATGGGAAACGTGGCGTCTATTTATTAGAAGAGTTAAAGTATTTCTGCCGTTGATTTTTACTACCTTGTATGGTCCCTTCCATACAGTTGATAGCGCTTTGCGGAGTCTCAAGTGATTTTTGAGGTACACATAATCGCCTACTTTATACTGCACGGGACGCGAATGGTTGTCATAGTATTCTTTAGACCTCTCTTTGGATCTTTGTATATTTTCGAGAGCTTTATCTCTAGAGAGTTTTAAGCGATGATGTAGAAATTTAACGTATTCGGGATATGTTAATTCTGACCGTAATTCGTAGAGCGAGTCAGGAATGAATGCTTTGTGACCGAAGAGTAGCTCGTAAGGAGTGAAGTTGGTAGAGGCATGGACAGAAGTGTTATAAGTTAACATTGCAGTATATACGAATTTATGCCAGTTTGTGTGGTTTTCATTTACATAGGATTTTAAGTATTCTTTGAGTGTCGAATGGCTGCGTTCAAGTGCTCCTTGCGTCTGCGGGTGGTATGGGGATGACCAGATTTGTTTGATTTTAAGAAATTCGCAAGTCTTTTTGAATAGTTCTGCAGTAAAATTAGTACCTTGATCGGTTAAAATCATTTTAGGTATTCCAAAGAGGGAGATGAAGTGGATCAGGCATTCGCATGAGTCTTCGGCGGTTGCATTGGCAATGGGGTAAGCGAAGGAGAACTTAGTAAGATCATCTTGCATGATAACTATGAATTTGAGTTTACCTTGCCCCGCCTCGGGCAGAAGGCCCACTAGGTCTATGCTGAGGCGTTCAAATGGTTTAGTGGATGTAGTGGTTATTTGCATTGGGGCCCGGTTTGTTTGCCTTAATGCTTTATTGGATTGGCATTGTGAGCAATGTTTTATGTAGTTTTCTATATCTGTACGCATATTTTTCCAATAGTATTTTTCTTTGATTCTGTTTAGCATACGAGCGGTGCCAAGATGACCGGCTATAGGGATATTGTGATTTTCTCTTAGTATTTTCTGTATCTCAGAAGGAGTTGGAAAGATAACTGTGTTATGATATACCTTAATATTTATGTTGGTATTGTTAAAGATATATAGAAACATGTTATATATTCTTGACCAAATAAATCTGTCAAAAGGGTTCTGGAAGTCAGCGATGGCTATTTCTAAAGGTTCTGAGGGTGAAGGAACAGTCGAAAGAATGTGAGTTTTTAGATATTGTAGACTTTTAAAGATATCTTGGTAAGTACAGCTGTCAAAGTGATATACTTTCGTGAATAAGAGGTAAATGTGTTTTCCTTGGTGTGTGAAGAAGAGGTAAGTATGTAAAGTTCTTTCTCTATACAAGATCGATTTTGGATCTGGGATGTTATTAAGGAATTCTTCGACATGTGGGTTGGAATTGTCGAGGTCGATAGAAGTAGGAACTACAATATATTTAGAGTTGGTTTTGAGAATGCTTTCATTATACTCTTGGATTTTAGCGTTGCTGTTAAAATTTTTGTTAGATATAGTTTTCAGGAACGTAGAATAATTTCCATCAGATGAAGTTGGAACGGTAGGAATGGTTTCCGCGGAGGAGGTTGGTAGTTCGTTAATATCAGAGACATCGTTAATCGGATTCGATAGAATTTCGGTGGTTTCGCCTGTGTTATCATTATTCATAGGATTTAGGATCCTTGTAATAGAGTCATCGTTGTCTAATAGATCTATGGATGGTATATCATCGGAGTCTATAGGAATGGATGGTAATTGAATATTGAGGTCTTCTAAAGCAACTGGGCTGAATTCTGGTGATATATCTTGTATATTTTGCCTAGAAGTAGAAGGAACAGGATTGTCATATGGATTTTGAATTGGGTTTACGGGAAATCGCGACAGTGCGTACAGCATTGCGATTTATTATTCCTTTCTTGTATTCGATCTTGTAGTCAAATTCTTCTAACTTTAAGCGCCACCTTACTAGGCGAGAGCCCGGATCTTTGCAATTAAACAACCATTTTAATGGTCTATGATCGGTTATGATGGTGAACTTGTAACCATAAAGGTATGGACGAAAGGTTTTGGTGCCGAATATGATTGCGAGACACTCTTTTTCGGTAGTAGAATAGTTTACCTCAGCTTTGTTCAGGGTTCTGGAGGCATACGCTATCGGAAGATCTTCACCTATATCTCCTTGTGATAGGATAGCGGATATAGCATGATTAGAAGCATCACAGGTGAGTACAAAAGGTTTAGAAAAATCTGGGTAAATGAGGATAGGAGCAGAAACGAGTTTTTCTTTTAGTTCATCAAATGCTTGTTGTTGTTCGTTAGTCCACGAGAATAAAATTTCCTTCTTCAATAAAGTAGTTAAGGGTTTCGCTATTTTGGAAAAATTAAGAATAAATCGGCGGTAGTAGGAGACTAGTCCTAGAAATGATTTGACGTCTTTCGGGCATTTAGGAATGGGGAATTGAGTGACTGCTTTTATTTTTTCTGGGTTAGGGCTTACGCCCTGATCACTTATTACGTGACCAAGGTAACCGACTTCCTTGCGAAGGAATTCACATTTGTCGGGTTGGAGTTTTAGGTTATGTTTCCGTAGCCGGTGGAAGATTTTAGTCAATTTTTCGCAGTGGGAATTTAAATCTGTGCTGTATATTACTATATCGTCTAGGTACACGTAGCAGTATATCCCTTGAAGCCCTGCAAGGGCTGTGTTCATAAGACGCTGAAAGGTGGCTGGTGCGTTTTTTAGACCAAACGGCATGCGTTTAAATTCAAAATGACCTTGTGGTACTGTGAAAGCGGTTTTGGGCGTGTCTTTGTTTGAAATCGTGATTTGGTGAAAGCCTGAACAGAGGTCTAATGTAGAGAAATACTTGCTTTTCCCTAATTGATCTAGTATTTCACTTATTTGAGGAATAGGGTAGCTTTCTCCAATGGTGATGTCATTGAGTTTTCGATAATCAATGACAATACGCCATTTCTTTTGATTTGAAGAATCTAATTTCTTTGGGACAACCCATATGGGGAATGACCATGGTGAATTGGAAGGTTGTATAATATCTTGAGATAGCATTTTAGAAATTTGAGTTTCAACCTCTTTTTTGTGGATTTCGGGGAAACGGTAAGATTTAACATTAATAGGTTGTATAGGAATCGTGTTTATTTCGTGTTGTAATAAATTTGTTGTAGATAGTTTATCGTCGGGCAATTGGAAAATGTCAGAATATTGCGAACAAATATCAAGAAGGTGAGATTTTTCCTCTTCGTTAAGGTGATCTGTACGTAACATGCTTAAGACTTCGTCTCTGCGAGCAGATAATGATTTTGAAGCGTTGAGAACAGAGTGGACTAGGAAGGAGTTATTCTGTAATGGTTGTAATTTTATTTTAATATCCGAGTTTATTGAAACTGTTTTTTCTGAGGTATTTACTACCGAGACATTGACCCGATTGTTGTCTTTGACGGCCACAATGCAATTTGCAACTAACAGTGAATCGGAAATATGTTGATCCAGAATGACTCCTACGCAGAGTTCAGGATTAGCAACTGTACATTCAATTATGGTTTCGGAGCGAGGTGCGACTTTGTAAACAGGTTGAAAATATTTTAATCGGATTGTAATGTAGCGAATTTGTAAAGTATTGTGGTTATAATCTATAATTCCTTCGAGATCGTTTAGGAGATCTGTGCCTATGATTCCGTCGTAATTTAGATCGATGTCTTCGATTACGTGAAAGTTATAAAATATATTCGTTGATTTGAATAATTGTAATTGAAAGTGTCCGAGAGTGGATACGGTTTCGTCACTAGTATTTATTCCCTTCAGTTGAATGATTTCTTTCTTTAGACTGGGCATATATTGAATTGAATTTCTTTTTACTAGACTAACGCAAGAACCGGTGTCAATTAGAAAGGTGAGACTTCGGTTACTTAATGGAGTTTCTAGAGTGACGTGGGGTAAGTATCGTTTCTTCGAATTTGGTGTTATTTCGTAAATTCTGACTTCCCTTTCTTTTATTACGGATTTCGAGCATGGTGTGATTGTAGATATGGCAGAATCGGTATCTGATTTCGATACAGTGGATTCGTTTTTTGTGTTTGAAACAGTGGATTCACTATTTGTGTTTGAAACAGTGGATACAGTGGATTCATTATTTGTGTTTGAAATAGTGGATACAGTGGATTCATTATTTGTGTTTGAAACAGTGGATACAGCGTTGGTGTCATAGATATAAGGGTTCGTAGAGTTTTGATATTGAGGTCTCTCGAGACACCGCCGGGAGCCCTTTATTCGTTTAAATGTTCGTTAGTAATCATTTGGCCTTGATCGGGTACGTTCTCATTGGTAAAGGTTTGTTCCTCGTCCATCATATGGACGCGAGGTTGTTGGCGATTTACAAAACGCGAATGATTTGGATATTGAGAGTTTTCTTGTCTAAAGCGGTTGTTGTTGTAGGCTCGCTTGCGGCATTCTTCTATCACGTGACCCTTATTTTTGCAATATCTACAAATTTTTTCGAACTGATTTTGGGATGTTACGTTATTTACATTCGCACTTCTATAGTTTCCAGGGTAGCGACGTTGTAATGAAGTAGGTGGGTTCGGTATATTTCGCTTGTACATGAGTTTTTGGATTTTTTCTTCGGAAATGGCAAAACCGATTGCTTCATTTAAGTTTCTGGGGGACTTGCATCTGACGATGTTAGAGATTCGTGGAGTTAGACCTATCAAGAAGTGGTGTAAGGCTAGATCTTCCATAGCTGCGGTGCGACCCGGGGTTTCTTTGGATTTCGCAAGAACGATATCGGTTAGTAATTGAGACAAGCATTCTTCAATTCGCAACGCGAATTGGCTAACGCTTTCGTTTATGCCTTGCCTACTTTCTTGAAGTTCAGCTAGGAGGTGTGAATAATGTTTAGTGTCGGAGAATTGGGTTTTTAAAAAGTCTTTTAATTGGTCCCAGTGGGTAAATGCTTTAACGGAACATGCAATTTCCGCTTTGCCTTGCAGCTGACTTAATATATATTTGAATAGAACTGGCTGTTGTTCGGTATTGGCTAAATCGTAGGCATTATTGCAGTTAGTTAAGAAGGAATTTAAAGTTTGCCTATCGCCGTTATAAGGCTTAATAAATTTAAATAGACTGTTTAGGTCGACGTTCAGATAGGCTCCCTTCTCTGCTTTACTCATTTTGAGAATAAACGCTTAAGTGTAGATTTTACAAAAGAAATATAAAATAGTACAATGTTCACAAGACGACAAAATACAGTGTATAAAATAAGCAGTTGTATGATAGAACAAAATATAAGCGCTCGGAATTAGAGTGCAGTACAATTGTAGATAAGAGATTCTGAGAATCGACGTCGACGTAGGATGTTTTGACTTGACGGCTTGTCGGTTGTCTCGGCACGTTGCTACACTTTTGGTTTGGGTTTTAATAGTTTATATGAAATAGTATAATAACTCACAGTAAACTGGCGATGGCGAGTATAAGGATGGACATCGTCACCTTGTCCTCAGCACAGCAGTTTTCTTACAGGACTCGTGTGGTTCTTCTGCTGGATTTTGTAGTAGCAATGTGTATCTTCTCTGCTTTATTATCTTCGTTCAGGAATGGTAGCTGCGGCGTATTGCTCTTTGGATATGATGGACGTCGTGAGTCGTGAACTGGGTGTTTGGATTTCTAGACTTAGAGGCGTAACCAGGATTTTAGAAATCCCTTAAGCTGCCACCACTTGTTACGCCAGGTCTTGTAATAGTCTTTTTAAAAAAACTACTTTTATTCACAACACATATATATTGAAATAAACACTTATATAGAAACTTTTATAGAACTAGAAAGAATTAGAAGGAGTCTGGCACGCGTAAGAATTATTGTGAACCGTGTTACTCTCCCGGATGGTTGATCTCGACTGAAGGCCTGGCTCTTTTATTTGACAGGAAACCTATGGCGTATAGTTAAGGCTGGGAGGCCGTTTCGTTGTGTCAGCCGATTTGGCAACAATGTAGGGTTGTAACAGTTCGGTGAGCTAGAGAGACGGAAGCCCAACTTTAACTTTACTTAGTTGGTTTTAGTGATGCCTTTAGTATAACCGAAATTTATTGCACACATTCACACACCCTTCACTTTCTTCATGTTAGGCAGCGGCGTTGCAAAGGTCCATGAGCGGCAGCAACACTTACCATCAGGTGTACTGTTTGCTCGTTTGCCACCGTTTGTAATAAAAAAAGGCCGGGCCGAAGCACTCTCTTGGGAAAAATATAACACCACACTGCGATCGCCAACCTGTCTGCCAAACATAGTTATTACAGCCTTATCCCCTTATATATAAACGCGAACAATTGACGATAATTAACGTAACTGAACCGGGTTTAACGCAACCATAAATGTATCCGTATGAAATCAAAAACTTCTTCAAAATATAAAAAAAGTAATAATCACAAAACAATTTATTTACAGCCTACTTTATTGTGCAGAAACCTCAAAAGAAGACTTCTACGTTTTGCATCATGAACTTGGGCATATACAATATTATATGGCATACGCTCATCAACCAGCAATATATCGGGTAAATATAAGATATTTATTCGCTAAGAATATATTTCCAAGCAGGGTTGACACTAGATAGGCGGCTAGGCATAAAACTATTGCAATATTTATTATGGAAAAAGTACATAAGGTACTGCATCCATTCAATTTTAACGAAATTTATCGTGTTTGTAATTAATTGCCCGACGTTTTGAACACTTTCCAGCTTTCATAGTCTTCTTCTTCTGTAATGGCAATAAGCTACAACTATGATCTATTGGTGCCAGTTTCGAGTTTTAAATTTTTATTCTTCACGTCTCGTCTTGTCTTCGAATTTAGGCTTGGTTATTATCATTGATTAGGTGCTGACAACCAAATCATGTTTCCTCTGGGAAATTTGACAGAACATGTAAATGCATTATATTACATAAAATATCAGCAAAATTATTCAATATAAAACTGGAAAACACTAATATAATTAATACAATTCAAAGGCGCTACATGACATTTTGATATTGTCGTCAAAAGTCTGCGTTCGTGGTTACGGAAGGACTAACAGTACCGTGTCTCACGTCAAACAAGCAATTATGCACTTTCAAATAATTATCAAAAAAGTTATTATCCCGGATCTTCATTAATGTGGCCACTTTTCGATCTGGTGATAGCATTTTAGATTTGTTAGATTAACATTAATAAGTTGTCATAACATTATAATTTGTCCGCGCGGACGGCGTTTTTTTTTATGGGTGGGTTTTTTTTTATGGTAAGCGTACACGCAGTCCATTTCGTCCGGGGCGACGAAAGGACGGTGTGTGGGCCCATATCCCACGTCGCCTTCGTTGTTGGGCCGACTACCGGAGCTGGGTGACTTGTCATTAATGGTGGACGGAACCCTACAGGTTTCATTTCGAGTTTGCCATCTCTTGAATAAATGTTAAATGTACATTAAATCTCTTAGTCGTCTTTTACGACACCTACGAACAAGATGAATGATATTTTTACTCCGTCACCACACGGAAATACAAATAATAGCTATACAAAAGGAAGAAAATTCGAAATAAAACCTTATACAAATCCGTCTGACCAGAGTAGTGTTGTAGGTCAATTATCTTCCCATGGTGGAGGAGGCTTCAGTTCAGCAGTGGGATATATATGAACAAGAGTTTGTTGATGTTGCAACCAGTGTAAATGCTTCGTAACATTGAAAATGTTAATTTTCTTAAAATTTTACCTTTTTATTAAATTACAATTGTTACGTGAAAATCATAATGTTTATTAAGATTGCCTCTAGATGGCGATATTTACTATTTTTAATTATTTATCAGAATGTAATTTTTTATTTAAGACCACCGGTAATAGTCAAATAAATTACCATTATAGGCATTTTGAAATAAAGTGAATCTGAAATAATAAGTAATCAACCCATCGCCATACAATAATTTAAAAACCTTTCGTTTCTCTTAGCTGAAATATATATGTTTATAATTCCCCCACATGAGAAATTACAAATGATATTAAAACAACAAAACTGTTTTAGCAAGCGAACACAGCAATTCATGAAGCTATAGGTGACAGCATAATGTATGGAGTTTTAACACCACAACATTTAAATCGCCTTGGACTTATAAACGATTCATTACTTTATACATATGAAAATACTACTAATAACGAGAACCCGAGATCAGGTGAAAGTTTAAAAGAAAATACTAAACTAAGTAAAAAAGACAATAAACCTAAAGTAAAATTACAATACAATATATTAAAAGATGAAGAAATTCATACAAAAGCTTATGAAGAAGATAAAACAGATGAACAAACCCTAGATAGTCGAGTGAATGAAATACTTATAGAAGAAGATCAAAATACACATTTTGAACTATTTGATAGTAAATTTTTGACAACTGATATGATTATACTATTTAGACAAGCATTGAATAAACTTCCACAAATACCATTTGCACTTTTGATTGATGAATATAGATGGAAATATTTTGAGGGCAATGTGAAAAGAGAAAATAGAGAATTTTGGGATTTAGCAGAAAGATTACAGGGCATAACGCCGCCAGGAGAAAGAGGGGAGGAATATTTCGATATTGGAGCTAAATTTCACGTTCCAGATAATACACCATATATCAGGTATCCATACTAATATTATAAATGCGAAAGTAAGGATGTTTGTTTATTTGTTTGTAACGCTTTCACGCTTAAACCACTGAACCGATTTCAAAAATTCTTTCACCAATGGAAAGCTATAATATCAGGGAGTAACATAGGCTATATTTTATCCCGGTATTCCCACAGGAACGGGAACTACGCGGGTTTAAGCGACTGAAACCGAAGCGAAGCGAGGGCGGGTTGCTAGTACATAATAATCTCTGATGCTTACGCGAGTATTATACATTATAATTGTAACAATTTTTACGGATTTTATCGCGTTTGTAGCTGTTAGATATAAATCTTTATATCTTAATCTTTTTCCGTGTGGTGACGGAGTAAGAATATAATTCACCACTCCCTATCTTGCCCGTGGATGTCGTATAAGACAACTATGGGACATAATACGCATATAACATCCGTGAAAGGGAAGGCAAACTTGAAATAAAACTCTAGAATACCAACATGAAATATTTATTTCTCTTCTATTGGGGAGAAGGCTCGAACCCAGCCGTGGGACGTGTCGCTATGGTGTCGTCGTCTTCGTTTCCATATTCTTAATATTTACATTTAAAGTAATGCAATGAACTATCATTGATATATCATCGGCACGTTTCCACAAGGATATTATTTTATTATCATCATCATCACACCTCATGTACGTCCCACTGCTGGGCTCGAGCCTCCTCCACAATAGGAAGGAAATTGACCTACTATACCACGCTGGTCAGACGTATTGGTATAGAGTTTTATTTCGTATCTTCCTTCTTTTTCATGATTTTATATGCCTAATCCCCGAGTCGTCTTTTACGATAACCACGGTAAAAAAAGAGTTGGTAAATATATTCTTACTTCGTCATCAAACGCAAAAAGAATGTCTATTGTATCTTAATTATGTACTGTTTTCAGATATTTCCTAAGTAGTTTTCTACAGCATCAGATATTCGAGAAATTATGCAAAGCTGCAATATTTGGACAACGCAACTCGAATGAACCAGTGCCCAATAGCATTGGTTTAAGCAGATGTGATATATATGGTTCTAAAACCGCTGGTAAAATATTGAAGTAAGTTTCAATTTACTAAGTACTAATTCATCTTCTATGGCACGGAAATGCGGTCCCTGTATGGCCTCATAACCAAGCTCAAAGTCGCTCAACGTGCTATGGAGCGGGCCATGCTCGGCATTTCTCTGCAAGATAGAAACCGAAATACAGAAATCAGTAGAAGAACGGGTGTAACCGATATAGCACTAAGAATTGACACGAAGAAAGGACTGCACAAATGGCGTAGTAGTTAAGATAGTGACTTACAACGCCAGGGTTGGGGGTTTGAATCCCACATGGGACAACACTTTGTGTGATCCCACAACTTGTTGTTCTGAGTCTGGATGTAATTTGTGTCCGTTAATTATATGTTTGTAAAGTTCCCAGCAATATAAGGACAATTTCATTAGTGCATGGTGTCGTCTTAAAAAAAAAAATTAGCACGCTGAAGTGAAGGCAATGGGCAGACCACATCGCTCAACGAACCGTAAACCGCTGGGGAAGAAAGGTTCTTGAGTGGCGACCACGTATCGGACGACGCAGTGTAGGACGCCCCCAACTATGTGGACCGACGAATTGGTGACAGTTGCTGAGTGTCGTTAGATTCAGGCGGTGTAGGATCGCACTCTGTGACATAACATGAGGGAGGCCTACGTCCAGCAGTGGATGGCGATAGGCTGAAATGATGATGATGAAGTAGTAATTACAGGTTTTCCGTGTGGTGACTGAGAAAGAATATAACATCTTCCTCGTGGGTATCGCAAACGACGACTAAAGGATATAAATATGCATATAACATCTATGCAAGAGAATGAAAACTCGAAATAAAATCCTATACCAACATGTCTGACCAGTGCGGTATGTTATGTCGAATTTACCTTCTCTTGCATAAATTTTATCATCTCAGTCTATATGTTCTAACTGTTGGTTTCAGGTCTCCTTCATAATGAAAGGGGAATTGACCTACTATACCACACTGGTCAGACGAGTTTTTCTTCTCTTGCACAGATGTTATATGCTTATTATATCCTTTAGTCGTCTTTTACGACATCCACGGGCAAGAGAGGGGGCAGTGAGTTGTATTATTACTCCGTCGACCGTCACCCCACGTGGGATCCGTGTTTGAATAGTATCAATTTGCTACTATACTTGCCCTCGGGAAATGAAAAAAAAACGAAGCTCCAATTCCCACCCTACCTGTGGCTTCTAGTACTAACAACTCAGACGGATTGAACAGTACGACGCACCATGTCCTGCCGCGAAGAAAAACAAAAATGTACGTCCCATTCTTAGATTCGAGCCTCCTCCGCAATAGGAAATTGACCTACTAAGATAGTCAGACGATTTGATATGTGGTTTTATTCCAAGTTTAGGGACACGAAAAAAGTATCAATACTTTTAGGTATCGAGTACTTTTCTTTCGAGACCGATACTTTTGTACTCGATACTTTGGATTCGATACTTTTACTCAATGAGTACTTTATGGCAGGTATCGTATCGAATAAATTGTAGAAATTATTTATGTTAAACTTGACCTTACGACTCATGTTTATGATAACGCCATGTAGTTCAATCGAAATGAACCTTCTAAAACGTGGCTCGAAATATTCACAGAATGTCAAATTTCTAAAAAAAAAAACGCTCATCACGACAGAGATTCTAGGAAAAGTACTCAGTACTTTTTCTTCGATACTATTCATGAGTACAGTATCGATACTTTCTGTTTGATATCGTACCCTTATTCGAGTTTACTTTCTCTGGTCTAAATTTTATATGCCTTCTAGCTGACCCAGCGAACTTCATACCACCATAATTTTTTGCGTAAATATATTTTACTTTCATTTGCAATGTCTCGTAGCCTTCTTACATTACGGCTTTGTCGGTAAAGATTCGATCGTCTTGGTCGCGACATTGTTAATCATGATTCAAAGAGAATACAAATTACTGATTATTGCTTTCTGACAAAATTATAATAATCAAATTTTCAACCATACTTAACATAGATAAAATTACGTTTAGCTGTCATTTGCGTTTTATTATTACATGTCAGATACGTTTCTATTATACCACGTATTATATATATTATAGTGACATGTATTCTTGACATTTTATGTGACGTCACACGGGAACGTGGTCGAACGGGATAAAAAGTATCCTATGTCCGTCTCCTGGTTCTAAGCTACCTCCCCCCCAATTTTCAGCTATATCGATACAGCCGTTTTTGAGTTATAAATAGTGTAACTAACACGACTTTCTTTTATCTATATAGATTATATCGTCTTTTACGATTCTATTGGATGAGATAGCGATTGGTGAATTGTATCCTTGCTCTGTCAACCATGAAGAATATTATTGTGAATCTGCTATGTTTTATTTTTCAGAGACCTAATGTCCCGTGGTCATTCCCAACATTGGAGTGAGGTACTTCGAGCAAGTATGAATATATCGGAGATATCTGCATCAGCGTTGCTTCGATATTACCAACCCTTATATGAAGTACTAGAAAAATTTGTCAAAAAGCATCAAATCCCAATTGGATGGTGAATTTAATAGGATTATATTGTAAATCAAACTATTATTATGGATCTTATCGCGTTTGTATTTGATTGCCTGACGTTTCGATCATTTTTCAGCGTTACCGATAAAATTCGAACAATTTTCAGCGTCAAGTCACCCGATAAAATTAACAAAAATACTTTTATTTATAATATGGAATTCTCGCATAAACATCGGGAATAAAATTGTTTTTATTGACTGCTTTCAAATCTTTTTTATTTTTTTACTTGCAGCCATAAATAAGCTGGCTCATTCAGGACAGATATACGTTTAACAATAATATTGAAATAGTCAATCGCACAGAAAATTGGCGTATGGTCATCATCATCTCAACCTATACACGTCCCAAACCTCCTCGACTATGGGCTTTGATATAAGATTGTTCACTATACCATGCTGGTCATTCGTGTTGGTTCAGGGTCTTGTTTCGAGGTCTCCTTCTTTTATATAGATTTTATATAATATACATCTTATCCCTCAGACGTCTTTTACGGCACTCACGGGTAAGACAGGGGCGGTAGATTGTATTATTACTAGGTCTCGACGCGGAAAAATAAAAACGGAAATATCCACAAATTCCACAAATATATGTATCATAAAGTAAAATTCTGTCGAAACTTGGGCAGTGCTGCAGTCCCTTCAGCGGTACCAAATTGACTATAGATACATCGAAGTGCTGAAGTGTTTGTATAGAAACGCCACTATGTCAGTCCACATCCAGAATAAAAGTACGAAACCGATCCAGTTGCAGAGAGGTGTGAGACAAGGAGACGTCATCTCTCCAAAATTATTCACCACTCCGCTGGAAGATGTCTTCAAGCTCTTAGACTGAACCGGACTCGGCATCAACATCAACGGCGAATACATCACTCACCTTCGATTTGCTGACGATATCGTAGTCATGGCAGAATCCATGGAGGACCTTGGCACTATGCTCAATGACCTCAGCAGGGTATCCCAACTAGTGGGTCTACAAATGAACATGGACAAGACGAACGTCATGTCTAATGCCCATGTCATTCCTGTACCGGTGCTAGTTGGGAATGCGATTCTCGAAGTTGTGGATCATTATGTTTACCTAGGACAAGCAGTCCGGTTAGGTGGATCCAATTTCGAGAAAGAGGTCAGCCGACAAATCCAACTCGGCTGGGCAGCGTTCGGGAAACTTAAGAGGATCTTCTCGTCCAATATTCTGCAGTGTCTGAAAACAAAGGTTTACAACCAGTGTGTGTTACCAGCGATGACTTATGGCACTGAAACGTGGTCTCTAAATATCGGCCTCATAAAAAAGCTCAAAGTCGCTCAGCGTGCTATGGAGAGGGCTATGCTCGGTATTTCTCTACATGATAAAATCCGGAACACGGAAATCCGTAGAAGAACGGGTGTAATCGACATAGCCCGCAGAATTAGCACGTTGAAATGGCAATGGGCAGGCCACATCGCTCGTCGAACCGACAACCGTTGGGGAAGAAAGGTTCTTGAGTGGCGACCACGAATCGGACGGCGCAGCGTAGGATGACCCCCCACCAGGTGGACTGACGACATTCTCAAAGTCGCAGGGAACCGTTGGATGCAAGTGGCGCAGGACCGTTCCGAGTGGCATTCTCGTGGGGAGGCCTATGTCCAGCAGTGCACGTCTGTAGGCTGATGGATGGATAAAAGTAAAATGAAGAATGCTTACCCTCTTCACAACTATTTATCGACTTTTGACTCAGACAGGCTACATGTGTCTCACTCTTGAGAGTGGACCTGGCTTACTACGCTCGGTAGTTTCATAGTGGTACCACACTGTTGACAGATATTTGTCTACAGCCGCGGGCCGGTTTGTCCGGGGTAGTATCACACTCCCGCAGAAAATCGACGTCTGGGTGGTAGCAATTTGTTACCTACTGCACTTCGTTTGGTAAGCGAGAGAACCGGCAGCCCAACTTTCTGAGGGAGTTTGGATGTGGTGGGTTTTAGTCATACCTAATTCACACTCCCTTCACTTTCTTCGTGGTAGGCAACGGCCTTGCAAATATCTATGAACGGCAGGAACACTTAATCAGGTGTTTGCTCGTTTGCCACCGCTTGCAATAAAAAGAGAATACACAACACTGGCCATACGGTTTAACATGGGCTTTTATTTCGAGATTTCCTTCTTTTGCATAGAATTCTGCTCATATATTCGACTTTTACGTTAAAACGAAAGGGTGTTGAAGTTTGTATTCTCAATCCGTCATCATATAAGTCATGAAAATATTCCAATCAGATTTAAATTATCATCACCATCGCAGCTTGATATACGCCCCACTGCTGGGCTCGAGCCTCCTCCAGATTCAGAAGGAAATTGACCTAGTACACCACGCTGGTCAGACCGATATATCGATATAGAGTTTAACTTCGAGTTTTTTTTTTTGTTGCCTACATATTATGCCTTTAGTCGCATTTTTTCTGCCGTGTGGTACCGGAGTAAGAATACAATTCACCACTCCCTATCTTGCCCGTGGATCTCGTAAAAGACGACTAAGGGATATAATATAAGATGCATATAACATCTATGCAAGAGAAGAAAACTCGAAATAAAACCCTATACCAACACATGTTTGACTAGCATTGTATAGTAAGGTCAATTTCCCTCCTATTGTGGAGGAGGCTCGAGCCCAACAGTGGGACGTATATGAGCTGAAATGAATGATGAGTGGATCGTCTTTTAATATAGGTACCCTCCGTCAAGAAAGTTTGGGGTAGGGGGTCGGTGATGAATTGTATTCTTACTCCGTCACCACACGGAAACAGGTTTAGAGAAATTTCAAAATATTAAAACACATTTTAAAATTAACAATAAATACAATTTATTAATTTAAATTAACATTAAATAAGAGTTCTTTTTTATTAACATGGTTTTTGTAGCGTCAGTAAAAGACTTAGTTATTTTCTCCTTTAAAAAAAGAATAATAATAAGATACAAAATAAATTAAAAGCAATAAAACTTACTTCATGCGTCGGTTGTTTAAAATTAAACCTTATTTTAATTTATTTACATTACAAATTGGTGAATACGTTTTCGTTATTTATTTACACGAAAAAAATTATATTTACAAAATCTTAAAATTTTCAAAGCATTGTAAGCTAAATATTATTTTAAGTTACATTAATGAAAAAAAAGCTGAGGATATTTTCATGTTTTTTTTTTTTAAATATATTCAGTCATAACTTCGTTATTAAGAAGCATTTGCATTCTTTTTTAATGAAATTAGTGCCAAAATATCTAAAAGTGTTTTGTTTGTTTTGTTAAAGATCCGTTAGTTATTTTTTCTTTTGTTGTAAAGGAAATTGTCATTAAATAATTTGGTTTCAAAAAAAATTTTCCACTTCGATCCTATCACGGATTCCTTTTCCTTAGATGTGCGGTAATTTGTGAAAAATGGTGGATATCACTTCCTGTTCAATATTTCAAAACAATAAAAGATTCACGCCATTTATCACCTAAATATACCATTATATATAGCAGTAAAGGAATCTGTCTCTAAAAAATACTTCCAAAACAGCTAAACAAACGATTAAAAATAAAAAAAAGATACTTAAAAAGATCTTTAGCCTACAACACTCTAAAATAAGCACCTATTTTAAATATAATTTATTATAATATTGCAATTTTTAGCGAGTATTAATTAATTAAAAAGATTGGAAAATTTTAATAATTTGTATCACAATAAAATCTTATAATATAAATGAATTTAAACGAATATATTGTCTTCCAGATAGATACGACCTAATATGTATTTAACACAAGCTTTCGTTGGTATTACCAGCTGATCATAGATTTACTTCAGAGTGGAATTCTCATGTCGGCCTATGTGCCTCAGTGGAAGTCTACAGGCTTATGGATAGATCGATATTCCTTTGTTAAATATCGTTTATACCAGTGTTTATCAATCTTTTTTAACACTTTTTTGACCCCCTTACAAGCTGAAAAATTCTGGGCGACACACCCATAAATAAAATTATAGCGATTTCAAAGACTATTTTTATAATCTTCTTTCATTTTCGAACTATATTAATTAAAGCAATTAATTAAGTAGTTACAGTTCGTAAAAATGCTACGAAAACATTGAAATAAATTTAAGATGGTATCTACGTAGGTAGGTAATAATTTCTTTTATTTCATCTCCAAATCCACGCTACAAAATCTTTCTTTTTTCAAAAACTTATCAAGTTTTTGGAAACTAAATATTTACCTTCTGAATGAGATTAGTTTTTTTTTATCTGTTATTAGAAACACTAGACTTTTCCCTTATACTAATGACCCAACGCGATTAAGATTTATGATTTCATTAAGGGGTGGCGACCTACAGTTTGAAAATCACTGATCTAATATTAAATGAAAATTTGAAAAATAATACGATCAAAGTAAAATATACATCAAACACTGGCATAATGGATACAATATTTTCGTTTATATACATATATACGTACCATACATAATTCCCATAGACAAGAAAATCCACTCGCCAATGGCGTATTTTTTTTTTTTAATATCTAAATGATATACTCAAATTCTTCTTGAATACTTGTCAGTTACCGATATTTGATGTGGTTTTAAATTTATGTATATAGTTAAAATGATTTATAAAATAAGTCGACAGTAAAAATACAGATTAAAAATCATTGTGTAGTTATTTTTCTCAGAATTTTCCATAAGATAATAATAAAATATACAGAATTCCTATGAAATCTTGCTATTCTATTGACTACAGTGTATTAAATTTGATAATATTAAAACTAATTCGTTGGTAAATCTATACATAATAAAAGAAATTGTATAATTCTTAATTACAAAAGAACAAATAGATTAATAAGTTAGTTATATAATTTTTATTCAGACGTGACATTTCATTGCTTTATTAGAGTTGAAAAATAAATTACATAGACATTATTTTACTTTTAATTACACAGATTCATATAATAAACATAGACATTTTTTTTAATTATACAGATTCGTTTGATCGCGACAGTCTAATTAAAAATATTTTAAATATTAAATGTATGACCTTTAGTCTTATTTGTTCTTTGTTTAAAAATAATCATTATTAATATTGGTTTTTGTAACATAAATGCGTAAACATTTTATCATATACTGTTTTAAAATTATATGTAACCCTTTGAACATATTTATACATATATAAATGTTACATTTTATACATATGTAACCATAATAAATGTTAGATTTTATGGCTTTAATATCAAATAAAAATATCATTATACATTCCATATTATTTACGTATTTTATAATCTAAGTTTTACTACCAATTGTGGTAGAAAACTTGTATTTAACAATGGTATGAAAATGAGTTAATGAGTATAAATAATTGTAATTAATTTATGATCTGTTTATATTCAAATGTAAAATATAAATCTTGGCATACTGTTTCCATATCACCACTCTCATAATTCGAATTTATTAATTCAATAACATAGATATTTTAAAGAACTACGAAAACATGCTTTTGTAGGTAACTGAACTAAAAGGTGCAATACAGAACGTTGAGACAGCGACATCTATCGAGGCACGCAAAAATATCAATCACGAATATATAAAAAACGCTAATTTTGTGAGGTTAATGTGACCAAACAATTATTTCTTAATAACCTGTGCAGTTTCAAATAAATTCGACGCTTAGAAGGGAGTAAAATCATGTACTAAGATTTCGTTACACACAAACCAAGTAAATATAAGACATTAATTTAAAAAAATATCACATGTCAATGTCAAACTGACATTAATGACAAATAATGACATTCATTAAACTTTTTACAACGCATTTTGTCGCGAACATTTACAATTATTACATAATTCAAAGTATAATATATGTATACTATCAATTGATAATTTTTATTTGAAACCAGCCGACTGAAAAAACGCTATCCAGCACAAATTTACAATAAAAAAATACATTCCTTGCAATCGACTGCAGCGCCCCTTGCGGGTATTAACGGTTTGTTTTATTGGTCTAAAACCATCTAAGTAATTGTGATCAAATCATGTATGGTTTTAAAGTCTAACGACATTGGCAGAATATATTTTGTTATAAATAATATTTAAAAAGTTACAAATAATTTAATATCAATAGCAAAAAACCGTTACAAGAACTCAAAATAGCGTTACTGTGTCTAAAAGTTATTTAAATATAATCGTTAACGCAAAGAATAGACACCACTTGACTACTAATAAATTGCAGACTAAAATATCTGACCACTCTCACTATAAGAGTAGATCTGAGCCTAGCAATCAGATGTCTAATAGGTACGGAGAATAAACGCCTAATACAGATGTTCGCAAAATATCTGCTCAAATTATTTAAATCAAAATTCAAGGTATAGTTGAAACTACATAAACTGAGAGAGGAAGGAGGACTGAAGGAGAATTTATAGAGAGAATGTGAATGGAAGCGTTGGAAGGGGAAGAGGCGAACTTTCCACGACCAAATCAGGGACGTTCGAAGGCCAGGTTAGAAGTACCCTAAACCGAAGAACATGCATGACGAGATTAATGAATGTGGAGGAGGCGAAAGTGCTATGTCAAGATCGTAGCAAATGGAGGGAAGTGGTCTCTGCCTACTCCTATGGGAAAGAGGCGTGAATATATGTATGTATTGAACTTTAAGTAGAAGAACAAGACCTAGATTTACCGCGTGAATATTTTGCACCGTTAATAAAGGAATTATTACATCATCATCATCACTGCTCATTATTGGGTGCGAACCTGCTCCACAATGGAAGGGAAATTGATCTACTATACCATGCTGATCAGACTCGTTGGTACAGGGTTTTATTTAGATTTTTTCTTCTTGTAAAAGACGATTAGGAATTTTACATCCTGGGCCACTTTCATCTGATAGTGTATGCAGGGCTCGTTACAGAAATAGATCAAGAAATCGAGATGACAAATCAAATCAGCACTTCTTATAAGCCGGACGGGGACATTCCTGATGCAACAGTCGTAATTGGAGCGCCAGTATCAAATAAATTTATGGCACAACGTCTCCAAAGTAACATACGTACGAATTCAAAACTTACCTATACCAATATTGATATTCGATTTTATGATCTAATCGCATGATACGAATTGCCCCCATAGTCAATAATTACTTTCCCTAGAAGGGTTGAAGTCAAGCGATCGGTTGTAAAACTATTAAGAAATCTTTTACAATATTTACGATGAAAGAAAAGTATTGCACCGACCTCAAGTAATTACAATAATAGTAGGATAATGATAGAATTAATAGAAGCACATTCAGGTCCCTGGTTGCCGTAAAAATAGAATATGCACCTCTGGCTCTCTCGCTTACCGAACGAAGTGCAGCAACAAATTGCTACTACTCAGACGTTGATTTTCTGCAAGAGCGTGGTATTATATCGAAGGAGCCGGGCCCCTAATGGCTGCAGGCAGATTAAATGACTGTCCAGCATGACCTATGCGCTAATCTTTTGGCTGTTTCACAACCGATCTGTCTGGACTTTGATGTATCTGTATTCTATCACCATTATATCAGCGCATACACGCTGAAATTGAGTCTCTTCCAATTCAGAAAGGACATGGACCTAGTACACCTCGCTACTCAAACGGTTTGGTATAGAATTTATGTCGAATTTGCCTTCTCTTGCATAGATGTTATATGCATATTAAACCCGTCGTCTTTTACACAGATAAGAAAGGGATTGGTAAATTGTACACTTAATCCAACACCAAACTAAATTATTATGAACGTTATTTAAATATTTTCTTAAGTGGAATAATTCTTTACTAGATGGACTGACGAAATCTTGAAAGTCGCAGGGAACCGTTGGAAGCAAGTCGTATAGGACCGTTCCGAGAGGCATTCTCGTGGGGAGGTCTATGTCCGAAAGTCGACGTCTTTAGGATGGATAGATGAGGTTCTTAAATAATTATGATTTAAATGATATTAAAAACATGAGCGGATATTCTGAGAACATGATAAACTTAAAGTCACAGAACGCCACATACTTAAAAGTCCGAACACTTTATCTATCAATGCTATGATAGTGTCGTGGCATGTGAGATCCAATCAACCGTATGAGCTACCCTATGGTATATTCCCGGCTGACCCCTAGACGCGCAGGAGTATCCAGCTGAGACGACTCCTATAAGATACCAGCGTCCGGTTCGCTCCAGCATCAGAGGACCCCCGCTGTCACCTTGACAACTGTCTTTTCCTCCACCCCTGTAGCCTGCGCATAGCATCTCGGGATAAATCACCACATTTATACCTGGAACGATAAGAATATAAGGTAAATTTTTCTTTCTTTATTCACGATAGGTATTTTTTGGGACTAATTACCTAGCCTATCTACTACATATTCACAGTATTGTAACTTCTATTGTATGCCAGGATTCGCAGTTGTCTTCATAGATAATATCGATGTTCCACCGTCTATCACTTTCGGGAAACGCTATTAATTATTTTTTGATCTTAACTAATTTAAATAGAGAAGTCAAAACGAGCATTTGGGAAATATTGATTCTACTTCCCTGCTATACAAAGCGGAAGACTGGATACAAAATTGACTATTCAGCAGTAAATAGTCGTCTTTTATTACACCCATAGGCAAGATTGGAAGTGGTGAATTGTATTTTTATTCCGACACTACATGAATAGTTAGTACATGGTAGTTCAAATAAATTCAATAACAATCTTTATTACATTTTTTAACACGTTGAATGCCAAGGACGTCGCAATATTATATAAATGTGGCCCACATGGTATCCCCCATGGTGTTCAACGTGTTAATATACACCGTTCTACACCGCGTTGTCCGGTACGTGGTCGCCGCTCAAGCACCTTTTCCCCTAGCGAGATTTGCGGCAATTTCACAGGGATCATTTTTAAACTGCTTTAGGACTTTACAAATCGAATCAGGAATTTTATTAGAAACTAGCAATCCGCCCTCGCTTCGCTTCGGATTCAGTCGCCTTACGCGCGTAGTTCCCGTTCCCGTGGGAATACCGGGATAAAATATAGCCTATGTTACTCCCTGATATTATAGCTTTCCAATGGTGAAAGAATTTTTAAAATCGGTCCAGTACTTTTTGAGTTTATTCGTTACATACAAACTTACAAATTTTACCTCTTTATAATATTAGTATAGATGGTATGAATCAGGAAATCGAATAAAGAGTTAGAATGGAGAGGGCGCCCCAGACAGACTGAGCTGGATGTGTCCAGATCATGGCCTACCACAAAAAAGAGTGTTGTTTAAAAAATATATACCCACCATTAGCTCTGTGCCACCGTTCACAAACCCTGTTGTCGAGGACTGGCACGTCAACAGCCTGCAGCGTGCGTGGGCGAAGTCTCGAGCCAGGGCTAAGCGCACCCCAGCCCGCTGCCCAACCGTACTGACCGAGGAAGTCGGAGCCACGTTCAGGTAGACATATCGGTGCTGGAATGATGAAATATAATAGTTTTATTGACGGAATAAGAGTACAATTCACCATTACCTATTTTGCCGGTAGATGTTATAAAAGACAAATGAGGGATTATTCCAGATAACAAGAGAAGAAAGACTGGAAATAAAACCCAATCCCCACACGTTTATGGTGGTATAGTAGGGCAATTTGCCTACCATTATAGAGAAGCCTCGAGCCCATCAGTAGGACGTATATGAGCTGTGCTGATGGCGATCGGCACCCACCTATCAAACGCGGCGGTGAAAGGACTATTACACCTCAGGGAGATGTAATATGCAAGGAAAGGAAAACGTCACATAAAAACTATAGCAATACATCTGATCAGCGTTGTACAGTAGGTCAATGGCACTCCTATCGAGGAAAAGGCCGGAGAAAAGGAGGGAGAAAAAAATTAATGAATAGTTGCCTGCTGTAACCCTGGATGAGAGTACGTGGGATATATCATTTTTTTTGGGCTGGCTATGGTTAGCACACACGCCGTCCGTTCCATCCAGGGCGATGGAAGAGCGGCGCGCGGCCCCATAACCCAGCGTATTTCCTCTTTTTCGGTATCGGGGCGACAATTGGTAACTCATCTTTGATGTGCGTGGCCAGTCCTGCGGGTTACCGTTTCGGGTACCATTATTCCCCAATGCTCCACCCGGGTCGTCGTCCTCACGCGGTCAACTTCTCTATGGGAGATGGACTATTTGCCGGCCACTCGCAACTTCGGTTAGAGTGGCATCAAGTCCAGAAACTTGCTCCTTCGCCGCCCAAGTCACTGCTAGCGAAACGTGTTGCCCTAGAGGAGTTCATTCCGCGCACGCACCGCCGTCTCCTTCCACGAGACGTTTGCTTCGCAAATGGAGGCGACCGCGTTTCAGTTCCCGACGCTGTTGATCATTGTCCTAGCGTTGGTGGACAGCGTCAACTCGGCACCGATAAGAGTCGGTGATGAGTTCATGTTGCTGCTTCACCGGCACGACGCACAGCGGCAACACTTTGCAGCATTCATGGTCACGGTCCGCCTGTTACCATGAATGCTGCAAAGTGTTCGAAACGTCAGGTAATCATAAATCAAATACAAACGCGATATAATCCCTAAAAGTAGTTTTATTTACATTATCTAGTCTTGGCCATCTCAATGTTTAACCAAGCCTGGGCCAAGACTGGTGAGCCTGAACTCGGCCAACTAACGGCAATCCAGAGTTGGCTCAAGATAAGTTTACCTAGCCTTGGCCATCTCAATGTTTAACAAAGCCTGAGCCAAGACTGGTGAGCCACCCAGACTTGGCCCAAGGTAGAGTTACCCAGTATTGGCCATTTATAAGGCATCCCGACTTGAGCCAAGATTTTCTCCTACCTTTGTCTCTTCATTGCCTAAAAATTTTCAGGCGTTTCCGATGTAACGTGCTGGGTATTGTAGTTCAATTCTAACAACCGTCAGTTAAACCTCCGTCATATTTGGTACAGTCATCTTTCAAAAGATATTTCACATTATTCGCTATTCCTTTGATTAGTATAAGTAATAAAGTATGGCCCAGTCTTGGTAACAAAGCGTGGCCCAGTCCTGGTAATAAAGTATGGCCCAGCCTTGGTAATAAAGCATGGCCCAGTCGTGGCAATAAAGCATGGCCCAGTCCCAGTAATAAAGTATGGCCCAGCCTTGGTTATAAAGCATGGCCCAATCTTGAAAATGAAGCGTGGGCCAATCTTGGCAACCATGAGTGGCCCCGTGTTATCATTCCAGTCTTTAACCAAGACTGCCCCACGACTGGTTTATAAGTCTGGCCCAGACTTTCGAAGAGTTGGGTCAAGCTTGGGCCTAGCTTGGGCCCGTCATATATTTCTGTCTGGGCAGTGCTGTTCCTTTATTGCTATTGGTGGCAAACGAGCAAACAGCACACCTGATGGTAAGTGGTACTGCCGCTCATGGACTTTTGACTGACCGCTGCCTACCATCAAAAAAGTGAAGTGAGTGTGAAGGTTTGAAGATACTAAAGGCATCACTAAAACTCACCACATGCCAAACACTTTCAAAAAGTTGGGGTGCCGATTGTCAAGATACTTATATTCTATATCAACATCCTGCACATATATTTTATTTTTAAAATGGAAGGAAGGGAGGCCCACCACTTTCCCACGGTAATCAATATACCGCACACCACAATAGAAGGAGTAGGGGATAGGGTTAAGGTTTTTGATTGGGCGTCACACAGCTGTGTATATTGATTACCGTGGGTATATTGATTACAAGTGGTGCGTCTACCTTCCTTCCTTCCATTTTAAAATTAAAATAAAAATGGATTTCGCCTAATTCAATCAATTATCCTGCACATATCCCAATTTCTTGGGGTTTACACAATATTTGCTCTTCTTCCATTGTACATTACATCTGGTATTAGATAAAAGTTGGCCTAGTTCTACGTAGAGCTTTTAATTGCCTTTTACGACATCCATGAACTTTTCAAGAGTTGGTAGTATTTGTAGTCATCGCTATAAGAAAAGATACTCACCTATATGGGGCATATAATGCACATTTCTATCCAATGTCAACACAGCGACGTCAAATCTATCAGCTTGAGGAGTAAACTTGAACAGTGGATGCACTTTGATAGTCCTGACTCCAAAGGTGTAGGCCGGCAGAGGTTCAGCGGCTGAATTGATGACATAGTCACCTAGGGTGACGCGGACGTGCCTTGGTTGTGCCCTAGCGACACAATGACCGGCAGTGACCACGTGGCGACGGGATATTAAGGAACCACCACATCTGAAAAACATTGAAACCATACGTTAGAAATTGGGTGAAAAAAATCATTCTTCAGATTATTACTTATATATTCTATCAATTTGAAAGCTCGTCATAAAATCCTATGCCAACACGTCTGACCAGTGCGGGATGTTCCTTCTTTTAGGCCATATGAATGCGATTGATAGGCTCGGAGGCCTCCTTCACAATGGGAGGCATTTTGATCTACTATATCACGATTTTCGTGTGGTGACGGAGTAAGAATGCCATTCACCACCTCTTCTTCTCTTACCTCGGTCTCGTAAAGGACGACTAAGGGATATAATACGCATATGACACTCATACAAGAGAAGGTAAACTCAAAATAGAACCCTATACCAACCTATCTGACCAGCATGATATAGTAAGGTCAATTTCCCTCCTATTATGGAGGAGGCTCGAGCCGTCGTAGGAGGTTGATCAAACGTGTTGGCATAAGATTTTATATTTTCCTTGCCCGTTTCCCGTAGTCGTTTTTTACGACACCTTCGGGCATAAGAGGAGTTGTAGGTATTGTTGCGGTAGAAGGTAAATTTCTTTCCCATTGGGGCATAGGCCCGAGCGTAACAGTGGGACTTATATGGGCTGAGGTGATGAGACGATGATAATTTTAGACTTTCTATCACTCATCATAGTCATCCTCATGTAATGACGGGATAGAAATATAATATGAGTCTCTCCTTAGTTTTCAGTGGAAGTTGAAAACCGATTTCTTTTAGTATTAATGGTAGGCGAGGAAGCAATCCACTTGATGTTAAGCGACAACTGCCTCTCCTAGATATCAGTAATATCAACAGCATAACCAAGACGCTTTTACCTGCTGTGGGATCCCCAGAATAAGGGTATGGTCTTAGATAACTTATAATACCACTATCTTATATATTTAAACGAACAATTCTTGTATATTTCTATATCCCATGAAAAATATAAATGTAAAATGAGAGTCAAGTTCAATATTATATGTCTTGGTCGTTCACTTCAACGACAAAATAAGTGAGATCTAAATGAGTGCCAAGTTCAATGGTCAGTCCTGAAATTCATGTAGAACGACATAAAATATTTCTTCTAATAACTTAGGATAATATATTGAAGCCTAAACTATGCCTTGGCTAGTTCGAATATACGAATATAATGTAGCGCTCGCCTTTCTGTTAGCTTGACACGCTACCGCGTATCTAGATTTTTATATACTCAGAATTTCAGCGACGGCTGCAACGATTTCCATGAAATTTAATTTGCAGGTTTCGGGGATGATAATCGATCTAGTTAGGTTTCATTTATATTCAATCTCAGTCTATCAATGTTTTAGGCAAAAAAGACCCATTCCGATTTTAATTTCCCCTTTTTTATATTTCTTTTTTATAAGAAAAATACTATTCCTTTGTTGTTAAAAGAACTAAGTATTATCACCTTAAGATATTGTCAAAAAAAAAATACCAAAAATAAAAATAAATTTAAGCTAAGTCATCCAGATACTGATAATTAAGACGCCTGCCTTTATGGCACTAAACCTTCTAGATAAGGTCCAAGTCTAAAAATGGACATTGATGGCCTAATGGGCTGTATTAAACTAACCTTAATTTAATCGTCTCAATTATTTGAGCAGGGTGCCGGAACTGTGTACTTTCCAGAAGACATAATCCAGGCTAGATCTACGCGGTGTGCCGCATTATTTATAGCGTCTATTTCTGAGCCGTCCATTCATATCTTTTCTATACCAATAAATAAAATTGGAGTGTCTGTTTGTAATGTCAAAATAATAGGCTTTTTTCATGCTCACACGGTTATTTGCACGACACCTATGCCTAAAATAGCAATTAAAAAATTTTTGTCTGTCTGTCTATCTGTTTGTTCCGGGTAATCTTCAAAACGGCTGGACCGATTTCAAAAATTCTTTCACCAATGGAAAGCTATAATATCAGGGCGTAAACTAGGCTATATTTTATCCCGGTATTCCCACGGGAACGGGAACTACGCGGATAAAACGACTATAACCTATAACCGAAGCGAAGCGAGGGCGGGTTGCTAGTTATGAATATATTTCTTGTATACGTATGTATATCACTAAAAGTTGCGTGAGTGACGGAACAGTTAAGGAGTGAGCGGCTAACATGGTATGGATTTGTGATGAGGCGGGATGAAAGTAGTGTTGTGAGAAAAGTTTTGAGTATGAATGTTGATGGCTTTAGGTGTAAAGGCAGACCGAGGAAAAGATGGATGGACAGCGTGAGGCAGGACATGGATAGTCTGGAAGTGACTGCAAGATGACGTCTGATACGGTCCTAGTATGGAAGAAGATGACATATTGCGTCGACCCTAAGTAATTTGAATAAGAGCAAGATATTGGTGATGTGTGTATGTCACCGAACTCCTAAACGGCTAGACCAATGTTGATGAAATTTTTTGTGTGTTCAAGGGGATTCGATAATGGTTTAGATTTACTGTTGGACCCGTTAGGTGGCGCTGCTGTCGATGGCAATTCCTTTTATTTTTGTAGAATCAGCTAGTATAATAGAAAAGGCAGTTTGCCGTGTGGTGGGGGAATAAGAATACAATTCACCACCCCCTATTTTGCCCGTGTGTATCATAAAGGACGACTAAGGGATTATGAGATGCATACATACAACGTCTTTGCAAGATAGGTAAATCTATACCAATAAATAAAATTGGAGTGTCTGTTTGTAATGTCAAAATAATAGGCTTTTTTCATGCTCACACGGTTATTTGCACGACACCTATGCCTAAAATAGCAATTAAAAAATTTTTGTCTGTCTGTCTGTCTGTTTGTGCCGGGTATTCTTCAAAACGGCTGGACATTACAAACAGACACTCCAATTTTATTTATTGGTACAGATTATATCAAGCTATGTTAAATTCTTATTTATATAATGATATCTGATGTTTACGCGAGCACTACACATTGTAAATAAAACTACTTTTACGGATTATATCGCGTTTGTATTTGATTTTATTCTTATTTATACTAATATATAAAGCTAAAGAGTTTGTTTATTTGAACGCGCTAATCTCAGGAACTACTGGTCGGATTTGAAAAATTCTTTCAGTGTTACATAGCCCATTTATCGAAGAAGGCTATAGGCGATACATCACGCTAAGGCCAAGAGGAGCGGAGCAACAATGAGAAATGTTCCAAAATTTTTTTTTTTTTCCTTTTGAGAGATTCCGCTGCGTGCACTACATAAACGATTAGGTTTCGCAAAAATTATGTGTGACAGAATTGTAAAGTGTAATTGTAAATTGATTCAAAAATATTTTCACATTCTACGTGTTCCACGCGGACGTAGTCGCGGGCATAAGCTAGTTCCTTATATTGTGCGGGCAAGAGAGGGGGTGGTGAATTGTGTTCTTACTCCGTCAACACACGGAAAAGTAGTTTTAATGCAGCAAAGCATAAAGTAAAGAGGAAGAATAAATTTTAAATCTCTTATATAACAATAAAGCATTCAAATTCATTATCAGTGGAACATTATAATTTCGTTTACAAAAATGTCGGCCATCTTTAGTGAAACCGTATTTATTCATCATTGTTTCGCATTGCGTAATAGAGTATTGTTATTTTTTTTTTTTTGTATTAATATTTGACTACAATTGAAGTTGAGAGATTACAGATGTTCAAGATAACAATTATAGTTTGACTATGAATATTCAGTGTCCGTTTCTTTGCTGCGGGTTTTGTAAGAGTCAACGAAGGAACATGAGCAGATTTCTTCACTGCAAGGAAAGGCAACTTTCTGTGTGGTGATAGAGTAAGAATAAAGTTCACTATCCTTTATTTAATCCATAGGTATAAAATTAAATAAAAATAAAATCTAAGCAACAGAAGGAAAACTCAAAGTGAAGCGCTATACCATACCGTATGACCAGTCGAATGCCCTTACATTGAGGAAGAGGCTCGAGTAGAGGTCCAAATCCAAATTTATTATGAGTTTTTCATTTACCATCAGAGATGGCGTTACTGGTTACTATTTGTTTAGTGTGTGCAAATAGAGAGCGTCTTGAGATACTCATTCCAAAATGAAGTGAAACAAATTACTCTAATGATAGATTTTTTCATGATTATTATCACTACTAATATATGCTCCACTAGCGGGCTTGAACCACCTCCACGTTGGGAGGAGAAGGAGGTAATGATTTGTATTCTTACTCCGTCGCCACACGGCAAATTTCTTCATAAAAATACGTATTTAGACTAACTAGAATTCATTGTTTTAAAGTCGGTTTATATTTTTTGGCGGAATATGGTGTGCACGCACGCCATTTATCCTGTCCGGGGTGATGAGAGATATTCGCGCAACCCCATAATCCGCTGTATTATCGCCCTTTTACCACTAGGCCGACCACTGGTACCGAATCATTGACATCCCTGGCCACCAGGGGCCACCCTTTCAAGTAACCTCCCCCCCCAACGCCTCCGAAGCGTCGCCCTCATGCGGTCAGCCTCTCTACGGGTGATGGATTATTCCCCGGTCCAGTCACCCGCGGCCTCGGCTCGCGCGCCATCAAGCACAGGTACTGCGCTGCACAAGTTGCCAGTGGATTGTGTCGCCATAAAGCAGTTGCTCCCGTGCATGATTCATCAGATGATGAGATCCTTCCGTGAGATAACTACCTCATAGAAAGCAGCGACCGAGTCCCAGTTTCTGACGCTGTCGAGCATCGCCCTAGTGACGGTAGACAGCGTCAGGTTATCACCGATTATTTTTTCAAGTCGTTGTTTTCTCGTTAAAATTTTGTGTTATCCTTATTCAAGGCCTGTCTCCAGCAATGGATATTAACAGTACGATGAATAAATAAACACTCGACTCGGTTCCTCTAGACTTAATTGAAAAACTTTTTATACAGTCACGAATTTTACAATAGATACATTTAAATGATATGATATAGTATAGAATTCCGCTATAAAACGACCTTCACCGAGATGTTTTTTTGATGAAACTTATTTTTTATTTAATTTAATAAGTCAATAAATATATTGCATATGGCACAAATTTTAGTCCAGAGTATGATTAATTAAGAATTAAAAACAATTTTTTTTTAACATTGCACCGGTTTGATTATTAGACAAATTCTATACCAATCGAAAGTATGAAGTCCATAGAATATGCAAACGTTAGATTGCCTATTCTTTTCCGGTCACAACTCTCGCGTAGCCAGGTATAAACAGATAAATCGATACTAGCATTTTGCACCGGTCTGATCGACGTTTGCATATTCTATGGGATTCATACTTTCGATTGGTATAGAATTTGTCTAATAATCAAACTAGTGCAATGAATAAAAAAAATATTATTAATTAATCATACTCTGGACTAAAATTTGTTAAGCAACCCATATGCAATACATTTATTGACATATTAAATTAAATAAAAAATAATTTTCATCAAATAAACATCTCGGTGAAGGTCGTTGTATAGCAGGATCTTGACCAATATGATATTGTTCATTGAAGTATGTCCCAATATTTTACATTCTCTTGATGATCCCTCAGACAGTTCTTAAGTCCGACCACGGAGAACAAGGAACTCGGTGCCGGTGCAGCGGCCGGTGCGTTGACCATGGTTCACCCCAAAAAAAAAATACAATTCTTAAGACTCCTAGGAAATGGTGGTGACACGTTGTATTTTTAACTCATTATCACACGGGGAATCCGTAGCCGAGGCCGCGGGTGACCGGGGATTAGTCCGTCACCTGCCGAGAGGCCGACCGCGTGAGGAAAGACCGAGGTCCTCCCCGAGGGGGTATTCCGTCGGGCCGACCACTGACGTCTAGTCGCCCTGCTACGGTGGTCGGCCCAACGACGAAGGCTACGTGCATCGTGGGTGGGTTGTGGGTGTGCGTGTTACGCCCCTCTGTCGCCCCGAACGGAGTGGTGCGAGGAGCGCGTCGACCGCAACCCACCCGAAAAAAAAAGAGCACGGGGAAATTGAAATGTATATGTGTTAAGATGAATTAAGATATTTATTATTTTTGTTAAGTCTGTAGAAAGAGAAGCTCTTCCTCTTTATAATAGGAGGGAAATTGACCGACTATATCACACTGGTTAGACGTGTTGTTATAGGGTTTTATTTTAAGTTTGCCTTCTATTGCATATATATTAAATGCATATTTAATCCCTTAGTCATCCTTTACAACACACATATGCAAGAGAGGGTTTAGTGAATTGTATTCTTACTACGTCAGCATACAAAAATAGGATATTAATATATCTTAGTAATTCATTAAAACAATAAAATTGTAATATTACTTAAATATAATAAAATACATGGCAGAATCATGCAAGGCATAATAAGCATTACCCATGCTTTTGTATCCTGCCTACATTTAAATTTTAAAAACTTACCTGTCATTTAAAATCAAGTTGAAGTCTTTTTAAAGGATTAGAGTCTGTTAGAATCGTTTATTAAAATTATTGTTAGTACATAATGTTATTTATGTCCAATAAGAGAAATGTGCGAAAAAGTATTTGAAATATCTATTAATAGTAATTGTAGATTTATTAAATACTTTTACACGGTATATAGGTACTTTTTGTATTTTTAATAAAATTACGTAATGTTTGAAAAAAAGAAACCCTAAATGGTTGTCATATTGAACGAATCATTTCCATTTAAAAAATAATAAAGATATTTTATTATAAGAGAAGGCCATTTTTTCATAATATTAATTTTACGATTCAATAAAAAAATTAAATAACCAAAAATAAGAGTACATTTTTTTAATTTTAATTAAAGATCTTGACCGACGTATTTGAAGAAAATTTTAATTACTCCATTTTATTTTAGTGTAATATTTTTATGTTTTTCTGATTATGCTTACGCTACGCTACGCCATGCAATTTGACAGCGTTGGGCATATAAACAAATATTATGCAATGCTGCTTTAAAAATATTTGTATACACTTTTAGCATAAAGCGTAACGTGATGTACATAGATATAATAAATACATACAAAAAATATAAAAGTTCTTACTATAATAAAATTAAAAGCAACCCAATATAAACCATATTTACAAATAGATAATATATAAATCATAAATAATTGATTTTTATATTTATACATATAAATATTTTAATAATCATGCGACTATTTTCCGTTGGGCTATACAACAATACTAAAGAGTAGTTGCTACAAAGTAACATGCTGTCTCTTTCGCACATTTACCTCTCTATCCAACACTGCTTCCAACCGATAAGCTCGAATATGGACATAAGCATGTTGCATCTGTAAAATTAATCATTAATTTATGTTAATATTAGTTAATTAGCGTATACACATGAGTGAAAATTATATTCGAACCACAACACTATGTCGATAATATCGTCGTTCTTTTATTCTTATCTCAATTTAAATGGACTTATCTCAAGTTAAATGGAGAGGAGGCAGCGTGTCTCTTTTCTTTGCACACAAGTAGTAAAAGAGCAAAAATTTTGCATTAAATTTAGACCAAATTTTGTAACTAAATGTCAACCCATTACAATACATAATGATGCAGAAAATTTGTTATAATAATCTAAGTAATTATTATATAATAACTTTTGCTATAGAATTACATATAATTTTAATACTTAAAATTGAAACATAAAAGTTCTTGGTTATCTATGTATATAATTGTTCTCATATTTTAACGAAGTTCAGGTATTTAATAACATAATTATCATGACACAATTAGATTCACTAGTCCATAATTTTTTTTATCTATATTTTATTTAATTTGATAAATTGACAAGTGGGAAAGACTAAATTGCCCAGAGAAAAGAAAATAAAAGGGACGAAAAGAAATAAAAGCTAAAAGGTTTCAAATATTATTTTCACTCAAAATTATTCGATTTATTATTTACACAAGCAGAAAGAAACACACAAAAATTAGTTATTTAGTATATTAGTGCATTATTTTTTACAATGTTAAAATGGTGCAAAACTGTGCTTTTAAACATACATATGGAATACATATGGAAAAAATAACACAAATTTATCTACTAAATCTAATGTAACATGAGCTAAATATGTATTTATACTAGGCCACATTATAGAGGTACGCGTTTCTATTATCTATGACGGATATTACTTTTAATTATTTATTAAATTCAAATTCAAAAAGCAAAGTCAAAACATAATATTTTGATATCTAATTCTAACAAACTCATTGATTTACTGATATAAAAATGCGATCGCACACTGTGAAACGAGTCACGAGTTTTAAATTTATGTACGGTTTTTTTCTCGAGTCAATTGGACAATTTTATAGACGTCTCTAAAAGAAACATGCGGCATGAAAACATGCAATACGAAACAGATTATTAACCGGAAGATTACATTTTTAATTAATTATATTGAAAGTCTTCTTCTTCGTTATCGACACGAATTAGCAGTACCCCCGTCGTCCGATAGAGGCGCTGCTACAAATCGCCCATTAGCTATTAATACTGTTCCAAAATGTCGATCATAATTATTAAGTGAAAGTGTCGAAATTAAATAAATATCTCTTCCATATCAAGTAGATAATCCATATTTAGTACTTCCATGACTACATTTACTTGAAAGCCAAATACTTTGGATCTGTCATGATGATAAAAAAAGAAACCAAAATTTATATCTTATTTTAAATTTATATTTGGAACTAGTTTTTATTAGCAAAATTATTTGACCTCTTTCGTCCAAAAAAGAGATCCAAAATAATGAGCATTATTTTATTATATTTATTAGAATCGAATTAATTTATAAGTAATTCATGAATTATTTTTATTATATTGTCTTTTTTTAGGAAATAAAATGACTATTATTATTTTCTTTATAATTTGTCTCGGTTAACCAGTATTTTAACACTAATGACACTGGCTTTTTTTGTTTTTTATTTTATTTTCTTTGGCACTGGTTTAAGCCAAACGGACATTAGTGGAATTAGAGATTAATTGCGATTGAAAGGTATATAATTATATATAGCTGAAGATATCTGATTATATTATTATTATTAATATTTGGAGACAATTTTTTATAAAGATTATTATGTATTCTTTATTATTAGTATGCATTAAGTTTTTGGTGGCAAAAATTGTCATTTAACCAAAAATCCGACTACTATAATAGTGATAAACAAAATGCCTGTCCTATCCCATTGATAAATTAACTGTGCAGAACTGTATAACCTTGAGGATCCGATCCTGATGTAAGCTTGCCATGGGAAGGTACCGAAGCCGGCGTCATCACCCCCCACTATCCGACGTTGAGCTGTTTGCTTGCCAACTGCTATGCCACAGCCTGGAACAGCAAAGATACGCAATTTAATAGAAGAAGAAAAAATCATTAATTATTTCGAACGTTCGTGTGGTGACGGAGTAAGAATACAATTCCCCACCTCCTCTTTTGTTCGTGGGTATCGTAAAAAACGACTAAGGAATATAATAACCATATGACATCATGCTTATAACATCTATGCAAGAGAGGGATAACTTGAAACGAAATTCTATGCAACATGTCTGACCAATCCAACCATCAGCCTATAGACGTCCACTGGTGGACATAGGTCATGTGCCACTTATATCCAACAGTTCCCTGCGACTTTTAAGATGTCGTCAGTCCATCTAGTAGAGGATTGTCCAATGCTGCCTTGTTTGATACGTGGTCGCCACTCGAGAACATTTGTTCTCCAAGGGTCGTCGGATAGACGACTAATGTGGCCTGCCCATTGCCATTTCAACGTGCTAATTATGCGAGCTATCTCAATTACACTTGCTCTTCTACGGATTTCCGTATTCTGGATTTTATTACGTAGAGAAATACCGAGCATAGCTTATGGCATGTTGAGCGATTTTGAGCGTTTTTATGAAGCCGACATTTAGAGACCACGTTTCAGTGCCGTATACCATTACTGGTAACACACACTGGTTATACACCTTAGTTTTCAAACACTGAGGAATATTGGATGAGAAGCCTTAAGTTTCACGAACAAGCGAGGTAGGTATAGTTGGTCAATTTCCCTCCCATAATGGAGGAGGCCCGAGATCAACGGAGGAACGTATATGGGTTGAGATAAATAATTTCTGATTTTTACGCGAGTATTCCAATAGGTCGTAAATATCCACTATTAAACATAGCCCAAAACTCTTAAACCATTTTATAGTGGTAGGTCCACACTGTCAACAGATATCTGTCTACATCCGCGGGCCGGTCCGTCCGTGGTAGTACTACACTCTCGCAGAAAATCAACGTCTAAGTAGTAGCAATTTCTTACTGCGCTTCGTTCGATGAGCGAGAGAGCCGGAAGCCCAACTTTCTGCACGAATTCATATTGCCCCCAGCTTCTTCAGGTCTATGAGCGGCACACTATTAGGTATGCTGTTTGCTTGCTTGCCATCAACAGCAATAATAAGAAACAAATGTAATTGAAGACCAGACAGTATCACATAGAGTTTGCCTAGGCTACTCCACAAAAGGGCGAAAATTACCCCATTATACCACTAGTCAGACGGGTTGCTATAGGGTTTTGTTGAGTTTTCCTTCTCTTGCATAGATAAACATATTAAATCCCTTTTTTTTTGGGGGTGGGTTGCGCACTCCTCGCACCACTCCGTCCGGGGCGAAAGGGAAAGCACACACACCCGTAACCCACCCGTATAGCACGTCGCCTTCAGTGGTCGACCCGATTTTTAATCCCTTAGTCGTCTTTTACCACATCCACGGAGAAGAGAAGAGGGTGGTGTATGTATGAGGTGGGTGTACTATATTCTTACTCCATCACCACACGGAATTATAAGATCGTCATCATCATCATCTCAGCCCATACAAGTTTCCGTCGGGCCGACCACTGACGTTAAGTCATCCTGCTCCGGTGGTCAGTCCAATGACGAAGGCGACGTAGTATTCGGGTGGGTTGAGGTTGTGCGTGCTTACGCCCCTCTGTCGCCCCGGATGTACTGGTGCGAGGAGGGCGCCGACCGCAGCCCACCCCAAAACAAAAAAGCCCAGACAAGTTCTCTCATCTCAGACCACTGCTGCGCTTAAGCCTCCTTCACAATACAAAGATACAAAGATATTTATTCCAGAAACTGTGTTTTACATGGATGTTTACAAAACTTTGGTATCAACATCTGACCCAATCGGGCATTGCAATAATCGTTAATTCTATAATTTATTAATAAATATTAAAATAGATTCGGTAATTTATCTTTATATAACATAATACACTGAAATTACTATATTTTCTTGGCAAAGTATTCTTTTAAATCATAAAATACATTTTCAATCAGCCATTTTTTTAGTGTTTTTGAAAAACTTATCTAAAAACATGAAGATAAATGGTTGTAGACCATTATAGCAGAAATATATGCACTTTTATAAAAAATTGTATTTTTTATTCTTGTAACATTTAAGTTATACCTATATTGACTACGTACATTTAGTTTAGAATCAATCTTGAAATTAAAATATTGATGATTTTTTCTGACAAATAGGCATAGCTCTAGTATATATTTGTCTGAAAGTGTGAGGAATCCTTTTTCTCTGAATAGGGGCCTAAGTGACTCAATAGAAGAAAAAAATACCTGCTATACCACGCTGGTAAGAAGTGTTGATATAGGATTTTATTTAGAGTTTCCATTTCTGGCATAGATGTTATATGCATATTACTGTCTGCACAGATAGTGTAGTGATTAATATACCGACCGACCGTGCCAGTGTCGTCGGTTCTAATCCACGGACAACACATTGTGCGATGCACAAGTTGTTGTTCTGAGTCTGGATGTAATTTGTATCCCTTAATTATATCTTTGTAAAGTCCCACCGCAACACAAGGATTAATTCCTCAGTACAGGTTGTTGTCTTTTATTATAAAAATAAAAAATCAGCCAAGTGCGAGCCGGAATCGCGCACGAAGGGTTCCGTATCATTGAGCTAAAACGGGGCAAAAAAATGGCGTTTGTTGAATGGGAGCCCCCCTTAAATATTTATTTTATTTCGTTTTTAGTACATATTTGTTGTTATAGAGGCAATAGAAATACATAATTTGTAAAAGTTTCAACTCTCTAACTATCGCGGTTCTTGAGATACAGCCTGGTGACAGACAGACGGACGGACAGACAGCGAAGTCTTAGTAACAGGGTCCCGTTTTTACCCCTTGGGTACGGAACCCTAAAAATAATAATCTATTAGTTGTCTTTTACGATACCTTTGTGCAAAAGACATGGTGGTTCGTATTCTTACTTGTCATATAGAATTATATCTTAATTATTATTAATTACTAGCAACCCACCCTCACTTCGCTTCGGTTTTAGTCGTTTTACCCGCGTAGTTCCCGTTCCCGTGGGAATACCAGCATAAAATATAACCCAGTTTACGCGCTGATATTATAGCTTTCCATTGGTGAAAGAATTTTTGAAATCGGTCCAGCCGTTTTGAACATTACCCGGAACAAACAGACAGACAAACAAACAGACAGATAGACAAAAAATTTTTAATCTGTATTTTAGGCATAGGTGTCGTGCAAATAACCGTGTGAGCATGAAAAAAGCCTATTATTTTGACATTACAAACAGTCACTCCAATTTTATTTATTGGATAATGTTATTTTGTATCATATAATTTAGTAAAACAATGTTATTGGATTAACTAAACGAGTTTATGTAACGTATTGTTCATAATATCCGATGTACTAGAATGTAAAGCATACTTCCAATTCGTATAATAAGTTATAAATAACAGTTGAATTCTAGAACATTACCTAAATACCGACTTCTAGCTGACAAGCATAAGACGTTTATACTAAAAAATTATAATAAATAACTAACTGACCCGGTGAACTTCGTATTGCCTAACAGTAGATTCTTTAATTTTTCAGTTTTTTAACCGAGTTCAAAAAAGGAGGAGGTTTCTCAATTCGAACGTATATATGCTTTTTTATGTTTGCTCGCGGATAACTTCGTCCTTTTTGAACAGATTTTGATGATTCTTTTTTTGTTGGAAAGGGTATAAGGCTTCCAACTAGCTCACATTTTTTTTTGTGGGTTGCGGTCGGCGCGCTCCTCGCATCATTCCGTTCGGGGCGACAGAGGGGCGTAAGCATGCACACCCACAACCCACCCACGATGCACGTCGCCTTCATCGTTGGGCCGACCACCGGAGCAGAGTGACTTGACGTCAGTGGTCGGCCCGACGGAATACCCCCTATTTGGGGTACCCTTCCATCGACCAACGTCCCCCTTTCGCGGAGGACGTCGGTCTTTCCTCACGCGGTCGGCCTCTCGGCGGGTGACGGACTAATCCCCGATCTCGTCACCCACGGTCTAGGCTATATACTAGGGCAAATTAGTCCCATGAAAATTTTATCGAAATCGGACAAGCTGTTATTGAATTCGCCTTAAGCTGTTACTGAGCCGCCTTAAATTACTACAGAGCCAACGATTGGCCCTAATACTCTTATGTAAAGCCTATAGAACGGTTAGTACCGAGGCCTTACCAGTACTCGCGGGTGTACTGCTGGTTGATTTGGAGATTCAGAGACGAGCGTCAATGTATTACACCACAAAGGAAACTATGAATACAGATTTCCTTCTACCGCGCGACCGAAATAAAATTGCTAGATTGTTCGCACCACAATCCATTGTCTATGAGGAACTTTTAACTGAATGGCAAGAAAGACGGGATTCATCATCGAAAGGTCGTCATCTTTATCTATTTTTTTCCATGCATCCGGGAGCGCCTGGAGAAGGTGTGGCTGGAGGTTGACCACTTCGTGGCCCAATTTTTAACTGGCCATGGCAACTTTAAAAGTAAATTATTTTCTTTTAAACTCGTACCATCACCATTATGTCAATGTTCCACATCTGACCACGAGTATGAACAATCAGCACATCATCGCATTCTCTGGGAGTGCGATCTCTGGCGAAACGAGCGTAACCTTATGTTAAACAGTTTGCAAGTCACCTGTGGGGTAGTATACTATACAGACCTTGTAGCAACTCGAGAAAACTGTGCGTTCATGCGTTTCTGCCATACCTACTGTAGCAATCAATCTTAACGCTCACATATAGGCCCCGTTAAGCTCTTCCGTATTCGTGGTGCCGTACTGCTGCGCTATCGTAGCTGTACATCTTTTTACTTATTGGCTGACTAGTAATGACTAGTCAGCAAAACAAAATGTTGTTTTCCTGTCTCCCGCTTTGCCTAGGAGGGAAGTGGAATCTCTCTTTCCAACTCCTCCTCTTTAATCTTTTCTAATTAAATTTGTTGTGAGTCCCAAGACAAATAAAATCATATCCCGGGACTGCCTGAGGGTCAAACCTCGGTGTCATTTATGGAGACCATTGTGGATCCTGGCTTACAGGAGTTACAATGGTGGGAATGTGTGGTGGGATTAGTCCCAATAAAAAAAAAGTTGTTATTGAAAAATCAACAAAAATCTAAAAATTTATCTACATTGTCTACATTATTGAAGGCGGTTTCTTTATTTTGAAAAAAAAAAATATTTAATACCTATTCTGCTATTCGGGATGCCGGGTCAGCTAGTAAGATAAAAAAGAAAAAAGAAAGTTAATAAGTCAACAATTACATTATCTCAAAAAATAAAAATTATAAAAAACTAAAATTTTGTCTTTGAAAACAAAATAATATATTCGATACTTACGGCACTCAATTGTTTTGCCTTCTCGGAACCTTTGCACTAACACTTGAACTTTATAGTATCGTATTAAAGTTCAAATTATCTTTTAAGTATTATTACAAATCGTTTGTGTGGGAATATAGAAAATTGTAGTCTTTAGGCAATTTTGGAAATTTTCTCTTCGTAAGAACCATCCTTGTACTGCAAGGAATATTCTAAAAAAAGGAATAGCGAAATCGGTTCAGCTGTTCTCAAGGTTTGCACTTACCAACACATTCAGCAATTCATTTTTATATTATAGATTGGCTTTTTTGTGCGCGTGCCGTCCACTCCGCCCGAGGCGGTAAAAAGACAACGCGAGGCCTCATAATCCGCCGAAAGGCCGGCTATTAACGGATTATTCCCCAATCCATCCTCGGCCTCGGCTAGGGCGGCATCAGTTGTAGCTATTCGCGCCGGCGCCGCCCAAGTCGCCGGCGGCTGACCGTGTCGCTGTAGTGAGTTCTACCTGATCCGTCATCTCCTTCCACGAGATTACTGCCTCGCACATAAAATCATCATTAATATGTGCGAAATCGAAGGTATAACTAGTATATAGAAATCACGCGAACGATGCCACAGTCATAGTAATGAATTAGTATCAACTTGAACTTTCCAATTTTGCGGTTAAGATGTCATTTCTTCAAGCATATTACGTTTCCCATTTAACTTTGAATCATGAACTTGTAATAATTCTAGTTTTATTTTAAATGATATATATTAAATAAGTAATTTATTGATCGTATTTGACAAGTTATAAACCATGTGGTGACTGAGTAAGAATACAATCCACCACCCCCTCTCTTACCCGTGGATGTAATAAAAGACGACTAAGGGATTAAATATATATATGACATCTATGCAAGAGAAGGAAATCTCGAAACAAAACCCTTACCAACATGTCTGACTGGCATGTTATAGTAAGGTCAATTTCCCTCCTATTGGAGGAGGCTGGCGCCCAACAATGGGACGTGTATGAGCTGAAATGATGATGATATTAAGTTATCACTACTAACTTTCTCATCATCATTATCTCAGCTCATATAAGTTCCACTGTTGGGTTCGAGCTTCTTCGATAATACGAAGGAAATTATCTCACTATACTACGCTGGTTACACGGATGAATATAGACATTTATTATATTTGGAGTTTTCCTTTTCATGCGTAGATTTCGTCTCTTACGATACCCACGGGCAAAGCGGTGAATTGTATTCTTACTCCGTCACCAAATTGAAATAATTATGTATTTAAAAATAAGGATTTAAAACTTAGTGTCTGTAGTTAAATCTGTGGTAAGGTTTCAAATAAAACCGGCTAGCTGAGAGTCGGAGTCGTGCACAAAGGGTTCCGTACCATTTCATCTATAAAAATCGCGTTTGGTGTATGGGAGCCCCCTTTAAATATTGATTATATTTTGTTTTTAGTATTTGTTTTTATAGCGGCAACAGAAATACATAATTTGTAAACAATTTAACTGTCTAGCTAACGTGGTTCTTGAGATACAGCCTGGTGGCAGACAGACGGACGGACAAATAGCAAAGTTTTAGTAATAGGGTCCCGTTTTTACCTTTTAGGTACGGAACCCTATAAAGCAATTTAACAAAAGCCTCGGACCCTCCAAATGTATGGAAGTGTTATGAGGGGTTCTACAAAGCCTACTTGTCACTACATTGTGGAAAACAAAGTCACTGCCCGTTGTCTCTTTGTCCCTATGTATGCTTAGATCTTTAAAACTACGCAACGGAATTTGATGCGTTTTTTTTTTATTTTGATGCGGTTTTTTTTTTTTTTTTTTAATCCATCACAAGTAAACACCCTCAGAAAGTTGGGCTAACGGTTCTCTCGACCACCGAACATGTGATTGCAACAACAAATTGCTATTACTCGGACGTCGATTTTCTGGGACAATGTGGTACTATCCCAAATGGACAGCTGTCGACAGTGTGATAGTACCATATTATCATCACCATCATCATTTCCTATCGCCGTCCACTGCTGGACGTAGGCCTCCCTCATGTTACGTCACAAAGTGCGGTCCTGTGCTGCATGCATCCAATGCCCAGTAACTTTCACCAGGTCGTCGGTCCACCTGGTGGGGGGCGTCCTATACTGCGCCGCCCGATACGTGGTCGCCACTGGAGAACCTGTCTTCCCCAGCGGCTGTCGGTTCGTCGAGCGATGTGGTCTGCCCATTGCCACTTCAGCGTGCTAATTCTTCGTGCTATGCCGGTTACACCCGTTCTTCTGCGGATTGCCGTATTCCGGATTCGATCTAGCAGAGAAATCCCGAGCATAGCCAGATCCATAGCACGCTGAGCAACTTTGAGCTTAGATATGAGGCCTACATTTAGGGACCACGTTTCCGTGCCGTAAGTCATCACTGGTAACACACACTGGTCGTAGACCTGTGTTTTCAGACACTGAGGTATGTTGGACGAGAAGATCCACATAGTAAATATCAATTATTAAACATATTGCGATCTTTTTACTGAAAATTTCGTTACAGTAGGCGTGGTAGGTAGCGTAGTCCATGAGGGGTATTATCCTTACATCAAGTGAGCTTTTTGCTCATTTGCCGGCAAAAGCAATAAAAAAAATATAATTTCATAACTATTTCTAAATAAAACAACAATCAAATAGCCGAATACAAATCTACCATTACATTATGAACAAACAGCATTGTGCCATATGTGTATATTGCCGTGAAATGACATATGTGCAATGTCACTACGCGTACCATCAATTTTGTCAAAGTTTCATCATATTAGCTTTGATGGTGAATATGAAGGTTAAGTAATACTGTGAAAATTAATATATAACTAGAGAACCCGTGCAAATATTGCACATTATTATATAATGTATTTTTCTTTTATTTGTAGCCATACTGCGTAATTTGTCGTGAAAATTATAATGTTAACCCTATTAAGTTTGCCAATAGATGGCGTCATTAAAATTTTCTAGTTTTCACTAAATGTCACATTCGTCAAAATTAATAAATTACTACGATATAGGTATTATACTAGCAACCCGCCCTCGCTTCGCTTCGGTTTCAGTCGCTTTACCCGCGGCGTAGTTCCCGTTCCTGTGGGAATACCGGGATAAAATATAGCCTACGTTACTCCATGATATGATAGCTTTCCATTGATGAAAGAATTTTTGAAATCGGTTCAGTGGTTTAAGCGTGAAAGCATTACAAACAAACAAACATCCTTACTTTCGCATTTATAATATTAGTATGGATTATAAAATGCCAATTTTAATCTATATTTTTATATTAAATAAACATTTTTTTTGATATTTCTATAATGCCAGTTAATATTATAATGCCAGTAAAACCTATATTTTGAATAAAATCAATCATTTTTGTGATATTCATTTGTTTTTTGTTATTAATAAGGAAAATAAATTTAAAATACCGTAGCATACATTAATATTGTTGCAATAATATGCTATATGTTTTATTAACAAAAATATTTAAGGAATAATATATATATAACAATATAGGCATTTTATGTATGGTGACGGGGTAAGAATACAATTCACCAATTCCTATCTTGCTCGTAAAAGACGACTAAAGGATATGACCATCTATGCAACTGATGCAAAACTTGAAATGACGCCCGCAAGTCTGACAAGCGTGGTATAGTCAGCCAATTTCCCTCCCATATTCCACAGCCATTATCTGCATTTTGTATTCCTTCTTTTTCTTTTTGAGTGGGCAACGGTGGTCAGCGCACCTGCCTCCCAGCTCCATCCGGGGCGATAGAGCAGCGGCGCATGGCCCCGTAGCCCACAGATAGCACGTCGCGTCTTCAGTGGTCGGCCCCACGGAACAATGCTCCGTGGTCGGCCTGACGGAACATCCTGAGGGATGGCAACCGACGTCCCCTTCAAAGGACGTCGGTCGCCTCTCTGCAGGTGACGGACTAAATCCCCGATTTTGTATCCCTTAACTAACTCTTACAACAATAGAAAAGAAAGGATATGACGAATTATATTTTTATTCCAGCACCCTCTAACCGATACATGCAATTAAATAAAAAATAATAAATGCGAGTCGGAGTTGCGCATGAAGGGTTCCGTACCACTATCTATAAAAAGGGCGAAAAAATTAAGTTTGTTGTATGGGAGCCCCCCTTAAGTATTTATTTTATTTTTGGTATTTGTTGTTATAGCGGCAATAGAAATACATCATCTGTGAAAATTTCAACTGTCTAGCTATCCCCGTTCTTGAGATACAGCCTGGTGACATACGGACGGACGGAGACTTCGCTGTGCGTCCGTCCGTAGGGTTCCCTTTTTATCCTTTGGATACGGAACCCTAAAATTAAACGAAACAATGAAACGACTATATACGTATATTGTGACGCAGAAAGCATGCAAATAACAAACAAGTTTTCACCAAAACATAAATAAATGGTGCCAATATAAGGATACGAAAGCGTTATACAATAAAAATTTGCACAATATCCGCATTATCGACATATGAGTCGATCGGTATCAGATTAAATGCATTGAATATCAAATTACATATGACAGATTATTATCTGCTAACTTTAAAGATGTGGTGACAGAGTAATACAATTCACCACCCTCTATCTTACCGGTGGGTGTCGTAAAAGACGACTAAGGGATATAATATGCATATAACATATATCTTCTTAGATAGACTTCTCTTGAAGGAAAATCTATACCAATAAATAAAATTGGAGTGTCTGTTTGTAATGTCAAAATAATATGTTTTTACATGCTCACACGGTTATTTACACTATACCTATGTCTACCTGACAGACTTACACTAATTTTTTTTGCCTGTCTGTCTGTCTATCTGTTTGTTCCGGGGTAATCTTCAAAACGGCTGGACCGATGTCAAAAATTCTTTCACCAAGGGAAAGCTATAATATCAGGGAGTAATATAGGCTATATTTTATCCCGGTATTCCCACGGGATTGGAAACTACGCGGGTAAGACAACTGAAACCGAAGCGAAGCGAGGGCGGGTTCCTAGTTCGAAATAAAACCCTTTGCCAATACGTCTGACCAGCGTGGTATAGTAGGTCAATTTCTTTCCCATTGTGGAGGAGGTCCGAACCCAATAGCAAGAGGTATATGGGCTGAAATGATGATGATGATGATTTTTAAAAATAAGTGAAAGTAATAGGTATCTCTGTAAAACTGGCTCTGTTCAGAACGCCCAGTCTTTACTTGCCACTTCAACCTTGTCTTCCAAATGACTCCTAAACTAGACTTTACTTGGTACTTTGACGCTGAGGAGCCCAACACTGTCGGAAATTTGGAGAGTTACTCCTTGGAACTGAGGCGCCATGACAGACCGTTTGACAATCAGTTCAACCAAAGACTTTATTCATAAACAAAAGTGTATGTGTGTGTATGTCGATTGCATAGTAATGTACGACATCTTTTTAATTATTAATTTAAGATATTTCTAATGCATTATTGTACAGATTTTTAGTTTTGTTCACTTCTCCTCAATATATACCTCAACTGTGCCAAATTTCATACTTGTCAATCATCGCAAGTTTCGTATAAATGGCACAAAGTTTTTGCTTCACGTATTAATATATAATTTTATATAATATAGTATTTGTGTAATAATTAATATTATGTAGTTTTCATGTTGTAATGGCGTAAAAATATAACATACCATCCCCTTTCTAGGGCATGTGTGTGTTTTAAAAGACACTAAGATATGTGCAAATAATTACTATAGAAAAAGAAGAATTCGAAATCCCTATTTCCATACGTTTGACCAGCGTGAAATAGTAGGTCAATTCCCCTACCATTGAGCCCAACTGTGGGACGTATATGAGCCTAGATAATGATAATAAATTGCGTATTTAAATTCCCTTACTAATTATCTATACGTCTATCCGAAGACGTCGACTGTCAGACATAGGTCTCCCCCCACTGGCTATATATAAAAAATAAATAAAAGGCCCATTTATTCCATAACCAAAACATTAATATACATAGTTTAATATAACGATAACCTAAACCTATTTATAACTAAAGACGAATATTATATTTCGTTTTTATTTTTTTCTTCTTAAATTTTTTTTTTTATTTAATAAAGAGGTTAGAACCCCTCTCGGGTAAAGGCCTCCTCCAATTCTAGCCATTTATCTCTGTGTTAACTGATTTTAACCAATTGTGATTTATAATTTTAATATTATCAGACCAACGCGCATTTGGTCTTCCCAGTCTTCTTTTGCCGTGTGGGCCTGACCAGACAGTCACAGCTTGTGTCCACCTGTCAGGGTTCATTCTTACTATGTGTCCTGCCCTTGGCTATTATTGTATATTATTATTGGCTATATAGGCTGAGATAAATGATGAATAAAATCTAGCTCCTCTTCTCTGTGGTGACGTAGTAAGAATATAATAATATACACGAAATGGCACCCTATACCAGCACGATTAACCAGCATGGTATAGATGGCCAATTTTCCCTCATATTTTGGAAGAGGCTTGAGTCCAGTTATCATTATCATCACAACTCATATACGTCCCATTGCTGGGCTTGAGCCTCCTTCACAAGAGGGCAATTGATCTACTATACCACGCTGGTCAGATGTGTTGGTATGGGATTTTATTTTGATCTGCGATGCGGCCATGCCCCGGGTACGGCGTCTGCCCCCGAGGAGGGGGTCCACTGGTGGTCCCGGGAGCTGGCGGATCTCCGGGCCGCGTGTATCCGTGCCCGGAGGGCCTACACCCGCAGCCGGCGGCGCCATCGCGATGCGGAGCGGGAGGCCGTGCTTTACGAGGGCTACCGCAATGCGCGGTCGGCCTTCAGGCTGGCCGTCCGCTCCGCCAAGGACGTCAGTCGGCAGGAGATGCTGGACGGTCTCGACCGTGACCCCTGGGGACGCCCCTATCGCGCGGTGCTGAATAGGCTACGCGCGCGGGGCCCTCCCCTCACCGAGACTCTCCAGCCCGGCCTTCTCACCCGGGTCATCGAGGACCTGTTCCCGCGGCGGGCGGAGCACACGCCCCCGGTCATGGCTCCGCCAGACACTGATCGGGAGGCCGACGACGACAGTGTTCCGCCCATCACGGAACCCGAGATGGGGGTGGCGGTGACGCGCATGCGCGCAAAGTCTACCGCCCCCGGGCCCGACGGTGTTCCTAACCGTGTGCTGGCCCTGGTCCTCGAACACCTGGGACCCCGCCTCAGGGGGCTGTTCGACGCGTGTTTAGTGTCCGGACGGTTCCCTGGGTGCTGGAAGGAGGGAAGGCTGGTGCTCCTGCCGAAGCCGGGACGGTCTCCGGAGTCGCCTTCGGCCTACAGGCCTATCATGCTGCTCGATGACACGGGCAAGCTACTGGAAAGGGTGGTAGCTGCCCGCATCGAGCGGCACCTCGTCGGCACGGGGCCTGATCTGTCGGACGCCCAGTTTGGGTTTAGGAGGGGTCGTTCGACGATCGCGGCTCTGTTGCGCCTGAGGGCCATGGCGACTGAGGCCGTCACCGGCGGGGGAGTGCTGTTGGTGGTGTCCCTAGACATCGCCAAGGCATTCAATAGTCTGCCATTCAGCTGCATCAGGGAGGCGCTCCGGTATCACGGGGTGCCGGTTTACCTGAGGCGGCTAGTGGCAGACTATTTGGAGGGGCGCAGCGTCCTCTAAACCGACCGAGCAGGGGACGTCGTGCGAACGCCCATGACGTGCGGTGTCCCACAAGGGTCGGTCCTCGGACCCACCCTGTGGAACATCGGCTACGACTGGGCGTTGAGGGGGAGCCTCCCGCCCGGGCTGGGCGTGATTTGTTACGCCGACGACACGCTCGTCACAGCCCGCGGTGGGACGCTAGAAGAGGCGGTAAGCCTGGCGACCTCGGGCACCAAGGAGGTCGTCAGGCGGATCGAGGCGGTGGGGTTGAGGGTCGCCCTGGACAAGACGGAGGCCCTCTTGTTCCATGGGCGCACTATGAGCCCTCCCATCGGCGTCTCTATCACCGTCCACTCGGTCGACATCAGCATCCGGGCCCATATGAGGTACTTGGGCCTGGTGCTCGACGGGCGATGGTGGTTCCGGGAGCATTTCCGCAGGCTTGCTCCACGGCTCGTCGGCGCGGCGTCCGCCCTATCGTGGCTTATGCCGAATGTGGGCGGACCGAGCGCTGCGTGCCGACGGCTGTACGCGGGGGTCATCCGGTCGATGGCCCTGTACGGCGCACCGGTGTGGGCGGGGTCCATGACCACCCGACTTAGGGCCCTTCTGTGGCGACCACAGAGGGTCACGGCGGTCAGGGCCATCCGCGGATACCGCAAGGTGGCGACGGAGGCAGCATGCCTACTGGCCGGGACTCCCCCGTGGGACCTGGAGGCGGAGATGCTCGCCGGACTATATCGCCGGGTGACGGGGGTGCGAGCGGGGGGGCGGTGTGGTCTCGTTAAGGGATCTCACCGCCTGGCGCGTCGACGCCCGCCGAGACGTCATCGCCCGTTGGGTAGTCCGGCTGGAGAGGCCTCGGTTCGGGGTGCGAACCGTGGAGGCCTTCCGGCCGGTGCTGATGCAGTGGTTGGAGAGGCGGCACGGGGTGCTCTCCTTCCGACTGGTGCAGGTTTTGACGGGGCATGGGTGCTTCGCCGAATACCTGCACAAGGTCGTTAGGAGGGAGAGTACACCGTCCTGCCACCACTGCGATTGCGACGAGGACACGGCGCGCCATACGCTCGAGGCCTGCGGGGCTTGGGCAGTGCAGCGCTGTGAACTCGTCGCAATCATCGGTACGGACCTGACGCTGCCGGCTATCGCTAGGGCGATGGTCGATAGCGTCGGGAATTGGGACGCGGTCGCAGCCTTCTGCGAGACAGTGATCTTGTGGAAGGAGGCGGCGGATCGCCTGCGTGAGGAGCGCAGCCTCGATGAGGAGATCCGCCGCCGGCGACTGGGGCGGTGTAGGCGCAACTATCTGCGCCTCATGCCGCCCTAGCCGAGGCCGCGGGTGACGTGACCGGGGATTAGTCCGTCACCCGCCGAGAGGCCGACCGCGTGAGGAAAGACCGACGTCCTCCCCGAGGGGGGGACGTCGGTCGATGGGAGGGTACCCCAATTAGGGGTATTCCGTCGGGCCGACCACTGACGACAAGTTAACGCTGCTCCAGTGGTCGGCCCAACGACGAAGGCGACGTGGTTTTTGGGTGGGTCGCGGGAGTTGCGTGCTTAAGCCCCTCTGTCGCCTCGGACGGAGTGGTGCGGAGGCGCGCCGACCGCGACCCACCCACAAAAAAAAAAAATGGGATTTTATTTTCCGTCGGGCCGACCACTGACGACAAGTTAACGCTGCTCCAGTGGTCGGCCCAACGACGAAGGCAACGTGGTTTTCGGGTGGGTCGCGGGAGTTGCGTGCTTAAGCCCCTCTGTCGCCCCGGACGGAGTGGTTCGGAGACACGCCGACCGCGGCCCACCCACAAAAAAGAAAAATGGGATTTTTTTTCGAATTTTCCTTCTCTTGCATAGATGATATATGCATATTAAAATCCCTTAGTCATCTTTTACGACACCCACAGGCAAGAAATGGGGGAATTAATATTATTTATTATTAAAAACCGGTCATTTTTATACGATTCGAAACAATGAGACAAATAACCTGAAAACATGACGTATATTTACGCTATATATGACCGATTATTTTGTAAATAAAACTACTACGATTGCCCGATGTTTCGAACACTTTACAGCATCCATGATCATGAGCGGACTAAGACGTCTGACGTCCAAACTGTTCATCGTTATTACAGTTATTTATAATTGTTTACGCGCTACAGAAAATTAGTTATTAAATTTTGACCCACATTTTTGGTACAAATTTATTACTAGTATAAGAAGAAAATGATTCTCGGCAATCAGAAATCAAATACAAACGCGATAATTATTTTTTGCAAAAAACGAAACCACCTTCAATAATGTTATCTACATTTAGATAAATTTTTAATTTTTGTAGATATTTCAAAAATCGCTTGTCTTATTTCGATAAAATTTTCATGGGAGCATTTGGGAAGTATACCCTTTGCAACATAAAAATAATCATCAAAATCGGTTCATAAACAACGAAGTGATCCGCAAACAAACATAAAAAGCACATATACGTTCGAATTGAGGAACCTTCTCCTATTTGAAGTCTGTAAATAAAATCCGTAAAGTAGTTTTATTTACAATGTGTAAACATCAGGAAATCTCAACTATAATAATCTCGCGTAAACATCAGAAATCATTATGACCGATTACTTTAAGAGAACCTTCCAATAACATTTTCAACACTAATTTAAAATAAATAATTATTATTTCCAGTTATCCAACAAGAAACTTCCGAATCAAATCATGTTTAATGAAGCAGTTACCGAAGAAACCGGCAAAAAACACGGTTACATATTTATCACACGAGTAAAAGTGCTCGACGTGTTACCTCCGATATTATATAACAAACAAACAGACACTTAAAGAATTCCAATCGTAACAAATGTGGGGCGATGCATTTTTGTTTATATATTCTGCTCATACTCTTTGATGGTAACCTTGAATGTAAAACCTATTTACATTAATAATTAAGGCTTCATAACTTACTATGGAAATTGGGTCATTAAATGTAGGCCTCATGACCAAGCTCAGTCGCTCAGCGTGGAATGGATTATTCTCGGGATTTTCAACGAAACAAAATCTGAAATACGGAAATCTGGAGAAGAACGGGTGTAACTGATAGCACGAACGACAGCACGAAGATAATTGAGCCTAAAATGCCAATGGGCAGCACGCCCGACCAACTGACTACCGCTGGATGTTCTCGAGTGGTGACCACGTTTCGGACAATGCTGTGTAAGAAGAATTAGGTGGATTGACGACCTGGTGAAGGATTGGGTGTTGTTGGATGCAGGCGGCCTTGGATCGTACTTTGTGGCAAAACATGAGAGAGGCCTACGTCCAACAGTGGACGGCAAAGACTGAATAATATCATTATTTCATCTCATACAGATCCTACTGCTAGACTCGAGCTTCCTCCACAATAGAAGGGAAATTGATCTTACTATATAGCATAATGGTCAGGTGGGTTGGTAAAGGTTTAAAATTTGAGTTTTCCACCTCATGCATAGATGTTATCTGAATATTAATCCCTCAGTCATCTTTTACTTCATCCACAGGTTAGAAAGGGGGTGGTGAATTCATACTCCGTCATCAAACGTAAGGTGTATCTGATAAGTTTTTTTTTTATTACAGACGGTGGCATACGAGCAAACAGTACACCTGATGGTAAGTGTTGCTGCCGCTCTTGGACCTTTACAAGGCCGCTGCCTACCGCGAAGAAAGTGAAGGGAGTGTGAATACGTGCATTGAGGCTCGATGATACCAAGAGCACCGCCAAAACCATCCACACGCAAACACCCTCAGAAAGTCGGGCTTCCGGCTCTCTCGCTCACCGAACGAAGCGCAGTAACAAATCGCTACTACTCAGACGTCGATTTTCTGCTCAGTGTGGTACTGCCCCGGACGGACCGGCCCGCAGCTGTAGACAGATAACAGTCGACAGTGTGGTCCTACCACTTCTTAATTATTTTGACAGATATAAGCATATTAATATGACAGATATGAGCATATTATATCCTTTTTTTTGTGGGTGGGCTATGGTAATCGCACACGCGGTCCATTCCGTCCAGGGCGACGAAAGGACGACGCACGGGCCAATAACCCACCCGTACCCACGTCGCACTCGTCGTTGGACCGACTATTGGAGCAGGGTGACTTGTCATCAGTGGTCAGCCTGACGAAACAACCCTCACCTCTCGACGTCCCTGTCCCGGGACGTCGGTCGCCGTCGCGCGGTCAGCCTCTCTGCGGATGCCGGACTAAAGTCCCCGGTCCGGTCACCCGCGGCCTCGGCTAGGGCGGCATCAGGCGCGAAGCATATTATATCCTTTACCTATATTTTACGATACAAAGGACAAGATAGTGTATTACATTCTTACTCCGTCAAATCAAAATTAACGATACAAAAAGCAGGTTAACGGCCCACTTTCTCACCGATAAACCTCTTAATCAAACTGTTAATCAAACAATTAGTATTTACTTATCATACATTATGTATTGTTTGTATACATAGTAAAGCATATGTGTCACGGGTCAGCATATAATGAGTTAAGTAACCCATGGTGAGTGGTTATGTCATGCTGTGAAAGTATGTTACGTTCTATGATGTAATGTTGGTTAAGTTGTTTTTTTTTTATTATTATGTAGGTTTATTTCCGTCATTTTCTAGGTGAAGTACAAGGTTTAATTGTGATATATTGTTATATTATTTAATATTTTAATTGTAATGTATTATATAACTACGATTGACGTCATCCAAAATATCAGCTAGACCCACTTGACTCCCTGCAAAGACGGGCTGTTTGAATCGTCGGAGATCCCAATCTTACGGACAGATTGGAGTCGCTGGAGCAACGGAGAGACTTTGGGTCACTCTGTATACCTTACCGACTCTTTCACGGGGAGTGCTCCGAGGAACTGTTTGACTTGATACCACCGTCACCATTCTACTAACGTACCACTCAACATTGTAGCAGGGTTCATCCATTTCACCTGGAAACGTTATGGTTTTCAACTGTACGTTTCCAGCGATCATTTCTCCCACGTACGTGCAAGCTCTGGAATGAACTACCTGCTGCTGGGTTTCCCGAGCGCTATGACATGTCCTTCTTTAAACGAGGTTTAAGAAGAGTATTTTCTTCACAGTAGGCATCGGCCTGGCTGTGCCCCTGGTATTGCAAAGGTCCATGTGCGGCGGGTATCACTTAACATCAGATGTGCTGCTTGCTCGTTTGCCACCGATGGCAATAAAAAAAAATCCTCAAAGTCGCAGGGAACCTTTGATGCAAGTGGCGCACGACCGTTCCGGGTGGCATTCTCGTGGGGAGGCCTATGTCCAGCAGTGGACGTCTGTAGACTGATGGGTGGATGGATATAACTAGCAACCCGCCCTCGCTTCGTTTCGGTTTCATTCGCCTTACCCGCATAGAGATATTGTGACATAGAGATATTAAGAGATATTGTGACATTCATGAAATGAATACTCGTAATAAGGACAGATTAGTTGTACACACTACTCGTCTCCAAAAAGTTAACAAATCATTCATGGGGCAATGTATACGCTTTTACAATAGATTACCTAAAGATATCCGAGACCTGCCTATGAAAAAGTTTAAAAAAGCCATCAAGAATAGACTTTGTAAAAAAGCTTATTATAAAATCTCGGATTATGTAGATGATAATACAGATTGGTTGTGAGCAGCTCCTCATTCAGCAATTTCCTTGTTATTTTAAATATACTGTTTGTAAATGTACTTTTAACTTTTATTGTAAAGTGTAGCGTGTTTTGCCTAACGAATTTTTGTATTTTCAGCGTTTGTAACATATTGTGGTGTTGGTCATGCTCACATAAGGATCTACTTGCGGTAGCTGCGTGGAGCGGGTCTCTCCCTTCCCTCCATAGTGGTTGAGGGGAGTGATGGCTGCTCTAGTAGTTAATTCGTGATCGGGTGCCGCTTGTGGGATCTGGTCCAGCCATAATCGTTTAAATTATATTAAGTGTCTTGCGGTTCGAAGGGCATCACACTGGAGCTTGTTCTTACAAAACATGTACACAATTGTATAACTAGTAAGAAGAAAAAAAATAAAAAAAAATTAATAATAATGACAAGCCCGCTGAGTTTCTTGCCGGATCTTCTCAGTAGCGGTCGCGTTCCGATCCGGTGGTAGTATATTTTTTTTGGAAATTGTAAACCTGACAATATGTAAGTGCCCTCTCAGGGTTTATGCATAATAAAATAATTTGAATTTGAATATAGTTGCCGTTCCCGTGGGAATACTTTGATAAAATATACTCAATACTAAATACATAATTACTTCTTATACAGCTACATAGTAGTGAAATATTATAAAAATGGTCCAACCGTTTTGAAGATTACCTCAAGCAAACAGACAGAGACAGAGAAAAAAAACTTAAACTGGTTTTTAGGCATAGGTGTCGTTCAAATAACCGTGTGAGCATAAAAAAGCACTCTATTTTGACATTACAAACAAACACTTCAATTTTATTTGAATAGATGCATTTTTTAATGTTAATAATAAAGATTATTTTTCCATATGGTGACGGCGTAAGAATATTCATCACCAAGGGGGGTGCATCTACATTACTGATTAAATTATTATTCATCATCATCATTTCAGCTCGTACACCTCCTATAGCAGGGCTCGAGCTTCCTACAAATAAAGGGGAAATTTACTTAATATACCACGCTGGTCAGACGTCTTGGTAAAGGGTTTAATTTCGAGATTTCTCTCTTTGCATAGATATTATCTACATATCATATCCCTTAGTCATCGGGTCGGGTCTTACCCGTGTCGTAAAAGACGACTTTCGAATCCCCTTAATATGGGGTGGTGAATTGTTTTCTTACTCCGTCATCACGCGGTATATTATTTTTATTATTAATACTAGTTTTACGAATTATACTCCGTTTGCAAATGACATGTTTTTTTCAAACGTTTCGCTTACTTTTCAACGTTCATAGACCTATGTACCTGTCTATACCAAGAGATGTGCGTTTAATACGCATATATATAAATATTTTATGTGATTCACAATAGTGATTTTAGGTGTTATTTGTACCTCTTAATTGTTTGTAGAGACCCCTGCAGTAAAAAAAATATTTCTTTAGTGTGAGGCGTTGTCTTTTTAAAATAGAAGCCATTGTGCTTCTGAATCAATTTAAATAAATCCTTTTTTGTTCGAAAAGATACCTATACGTAGTGTTATCTTATCTTATATCTTTAAACGAGCAATTCTTGTATATATATATTCAGGATCTTGGAAACGGCTCCAACGATTTTGTTGAAACTTGGCATACTAGACGTTTCGGGTCCAAAAAATCCATCTAGCTAGGTTTTATTTATAGAAAATGTTGTTTTTCCGTGTTTTTAGCAAAACAATACAATGACATTAAATTTTAAAACAATATGATTTCAAATGTCGTTGTCAACGTCATGAGTTACGATAGCTCAGTTGGGAAGTTGACCGGTTCTAATTTTAGTTTTTTTGGCCTTCAAACAGCGTCGGTTCGAATCTCGGTGTTATTATTATTCTCTTTTTGTATTTTTTTATATATTTTTCATTATTTATTTTTTATTTTTCATTAATATATATCTAAATAAATTCGACAAAAATATTCCGAGCGAAGCTCGGTTAACCTGATATTTTTATTTAATTGGCGTTAAACCTTTAACTTAGACGATAAACTCCTCAAAATAATTATTTCGTAAAGAAATATCGCGTATAGCTGTCTCCAAAACATAGAATCCACTTAATTTGATTTTTTATTGTAACCAATTCTAAATATTCACAAAACCACTGTATCCAACGGAAACTTCTCCAAATTGAATTGCTTTCGTAAAACTTTCTAAATCGCCAGCATATTCAAAATGATCATAATACATCCCACAAATAAGGTGTTTCGTTAACACTATTGTTTTTATAACGTACAATAGAATATTTTGAATTTTTATAAACGAATGGAAAGCGTATAAAGGTAGGTTAAATTTTTTGAAAAGATCAAAAATATGTAACAATGACTGCACGGATGGCGTAGTGGTTAAGATACCGACCTACATTGCCAGTGTCGAGGTTTCGAATCCCATACACAATTTGTGCAATCCACAAATTATTGTTCTGAATGTGGATGTTATTTGTATCTATATATATAAATTTCTTGTGTATGTGTGTATGTCACTGAACTCCTAAACCGCTGGACCGATGCTCATGAAATTTTTTGTGTGTGTTCAGGGGATTCGAGAATGGTTTAGATTCACAATTGGTTCCGGTAGGTGGTGCTTTATTTGAACAAAACAACGTCTGTTGCGTCAGCGAGTTAATTATATGTTTGTAAAGTCCCCTGCAACATAAGGATTATTTCCTTAGTGAAGGGTGTTGACTTTAAAAAAAAAATGTAGCTAAAGAATTATCTTTGTATTAATAACAGCCTTTTCCGTGTGGTGACGGGGTAAGAATACAATTCATCACTCTCTATCTTGCCCGTGGATGTCGTAAAAGACAACTAAGGGAAATAATATGCACATAAGATCTATGTAAGAGTAATTAAACTTGAAATGAAACCCTATACCAACATGTCTGACCAGCATGATATAGTAGGTCAAATTCCCTCCCACTATGGAGGAGGCTCGAGCCCAACAGTGGAACGTATGTGGGCTGCGATGATGATCATACTGGAGCTCGAGCTCGAGCCCAGCAGTGGGACGAATTTGAGCTAAGATGATGATGAATTAACTTTTGACATAGATGTTTAGTTTTAACTCCAGTGAAAAGATTTTTTGTTTGTAATCTATACGAATAAATAAAATTGGAATGTCTGTTTGTAATGTCAAAATAATAGGATTTTTTCGTGCTCACACAGTTATTTACACTATACCTATGTCTAAAAATCACTTTATTTTTTTTTGTCTGTCTGTCTGTTCCGGGTATTCTTCAAAACGGCTGAACTGATTTAAAAATTTCTTTCACCTATAGAAAAATATGTTATCAGCGCGTAAACTAGGCTATATTTTATCCCGGTATTCCCACGGGATTGAGAACTACGCGGGTAAGGCCACTGAAACCGAAGCGAAGTGAGGGCGGGTTGCTAGTAATAGAATAAAATTTATAACTGGATCAGATCACACAAGCGGCATACGATCATAAAAAGCACAGCCATCACTCCACCACTAACACTAGAAACTTTAAATATTCGATAGCCATTCGCTTGCAAATCATAGTGATAATATGTTTAAAGAAGGTTAAATGGATCGTTTTTATCCTTTTTTTTTAAGTCTCCACTAAGGAAATAATCCTTATGTTGCGGGGGACTTTCGTCATCACAACTAATATGTCTCACTGTTAAGCTAAAATGGGAGGGAAACGACTTACTATACCATTTTTTTTATGGGTGGGCTATGGTAAGCGCACACGCGGTCCATTCCGTCCGGGGCGACGGAAGGACGACGCGCGGGCCTATAACCCACCCGTACCCACGTCGCCTTCGTCGTTGGGCCGACCACCGGAGCAGGGTGACTTGTTGTCAGTAGCCAGCCCGACGGAATACCCTTTCGAATACCCTCACCTCTCAACATCCCTGTCCCGGAACGTCGGTCGCCGTCGCGCGGTCAGTCTCTCTGCGGGTGCCGGACTAAAGTCCCCGGTCCGGTCATCCGCGACTTCGGCTAAACTACTATGCCGTGCTGGTCAGACGTATTGGCATAAAGTTTTGTTTCGAGTTTTCTTTCTCTTGCATAGATGTTATATACATATAAAATCCTTAGTTGTCTTCTACAAAAAAGGGGGTGGTGAATTGTATTCTTATTCTGTCACCACAAGGGTAATAGAATAAAGATAAGTATATCACGCAAGCGATGCCGCTTACATAAATAGTTATATGCAAACACATTTTTAACAACGTTAAACATATATTTATGTGAATCCTGTATTCTGTAAGACACCGTCATTATATTATCTTTAGATGATCTTCCGGAAGTTGTCCGGCCTTGATTACAGCTTACCGGAAGTAGCTACCGACAGTGCATACACCACTTATAAACAAAACACAATTCAGAAGCGGTCGCGATAAACAAATAAAAATATTTTCTTTCTTTTTAACCGACTTCAAAAAGGAGGAGGTTTCTCAATTCGACCGTATATATGCTTTTTTTTTTACGATGGTGATTACGGTCGATGGGAGGGTATCCCACGTAGGGGGTATTCCGTCGGGCCGACCACTTTACGACAAGTAAACCTGCTCCGGTGGTCGGCCCAACGACGAAGGCGAGGTGGTTTTCGGGTGGGTTGCGGGAGTTGCATGCTTAAGCCCCTCTGTCGCCCCGGAAGGAGTGGTGCGGAGGCGCGCCGAACGCAGCCCACCCACAAAAAAAAAAAAATGCCATTTTTATATTTGTTCGCGGATAACTTCGTCGTTTATGAACCGATTTTCATGATTCTTTTTTTGCTGGAAAAGGTATACTTCCCAAACGGTCCCATGAAAATTTTATCAAAATTGGACAAGCTGTTTTTGAAAAATCATCAAATATCTAAAAATGTATCTACGTTGTCTACATTATTGAAGGCGGTTTCTTTTTTTGTAAAAAATAATTAGGTATATTAGCTAGCAGAATCACACGGAGTTTTATACCTCATCTCGGCTTATATACGCCCTACTGTTGGGCTCAAGAATCCTCCATAATAGGAGGGATGTTGACCTACTATACCACGCTTGTCAGATGGGTTGGTTGGCTTTTATTTCGAGTTTTTCATCTCTTGCACAGACGTTATCATCATCATCACCATTTGAGTCTAAGTCGCCACAAAATGCGGTCTGTATCCATTGACACCCAGCAACTTTCACCAGGTCGTCGGTCCACCTAGACGTTATTTGCAAATAGTATCTCTCAGACGTCTTTTACAACATCCACGGGTAAGATAGGGAGTGGTGAATTGTATTCTTACTCCGTCACCACACGGAATATTAGATCTAAATTAATTCCGTCGGGCCGACCACTGACGTCAAGTCACCCTGCTCCGGTGGTCGGTCCAACGACGAAGGCGACATGGTGTTCGGGCGGGCTGCGGGTGTGCGTGCTTACGCCCCTCTGTCGCTCCGGACGGAGTGGTGCGAGGAGTGTGCCGACCGCAACCCACCCAAAAAAAAAATATCTAAATTAATAAATTGTCATAATATAATATTAAATTTTGAGTGTGGTGACGGAGTAAGAGTACAATTCACCACCACCTCTCATACCTGTGGGTGTCGTAAAAGACGACTAAGGGATATATTAAGCATATGACATCTATGCAAGAGATGGAAAACTCTAAACAAAACCCTATACCAACCTGTCTGACCAGTATGGTAGTAAGGTCAATTTCTCTCCTATTATGGAGGAGGCTCGAGCCCAGCAGTGGGACCTATATGAGGCGAAATGAATATAATAATTACCAAATCAAATATTAAATAATAACTGACAAAACATTTTCTTTTTTTTCATATAGTATCATATTCTTTTTATACTGGCAATAAATTTGTATCAAGAGTAAATGACGATTAAGAGCTTTACTTAAACCTAGACCAACTCTATCTTAGGGGAGGTTGCGGGTAGTCAAACCGGAGATTAGTCCTCCGCCCGCTGAGAGGCCGACCGCGTGAGGGCAACACTGCAATGTTACCGGGGTGTCGAAAATGGGGCGGTACGCGAAAGGGTAACCCGCTGGGCCGGCCACGGATATTAAGGAATCGGTACCATTGGTCAGCCCAATGACAATGGGCAGGGAATGCGGTGGGTTTCACCGGCCCGGACAGTTTCGGCGGGGTGGTTTCTTCTAAACGGCTGGACCGATGTTGATAATTTTTTGTGGCTGTTTCGATGGATATTAAAATGGTTTAGATTAATAATTGAAACCGGTAGATGGCGCTGCGAATGATTTCAAGGAAAATTCATTTTACTATTTTTGAGACTTTAACACAACAACGTCTGTTAGGTCAACTTGTTTTTAGTATTTTTCCTTTCGTATAAAAATGTATACAACCAGGTTTATTAAATATTTTCTTTAGTATGATGCACTTTCAATGACAATATCCTTACTAATATTATAAACGTGAAAGTAAGTTTGTTTGTTACGCTTTCACGCTCAAACCACTGAACCGATTTCAAAAATTATTTCGGAAATGAGAAGCTATAATATCAGGGAGTAACATAGCTTATATTTTATCCCGGTATTCCCACGGGAACGTGAACTACGCGGGTAAGGCGACTGAAACCGAAGCGAAGCGAGGGCCGGTTGCTACTAACTATTATAATTCAAAGTATAGTCTAGATCCCAAAAGCACCATCCGATCGAAACTACCTAGAGGATCAGTGCGCCCTACGTGCATCATAAAAGGGTTCCGCTAAAAATCAGCGTACCTAAGAATTCTATCTGACAAACTCTGAGCGAGATCATTTTAGGTCAGTTACGAAACACACGAATTATATTGTTAGTGCGTTTAATTTCTTTATTTCATCTGTTTGTTTATTCTCTTTTATTTTTTCTGTTTAAAAGTAAAATACATTATTGTACCTATTTTTTTTTGTGTACTTTTATTTCAATGTCCTTTTATGTCATGTGTATTTCCTAGCTTCTGCATGTTAATAAAACTTTTTCTTTCTTTCTAAAGCAGGTATCTTCCTTCTTCCGAAGGAAAAGAGAGACCGCCTCTACGCAACTACCGCAACTTGCCGACTATACATATGAAACTCAAATATAAGAGCATGGACTCTTTGTTTGTGTTTCAGGTGTTCCTGACTTTTTTTTTTTTTGGGTGGGCTGCGGTCGGCGCGCTTCCGCACCACTCCGTCCGGGGCGACAGAGGGGCTTAAGCACGCAACACACGCAACCCACCCGAACACCACGTCGCCTTCGTCGTTGGACCGACCACTGGAGCACGGTTACTTGTCATCAGTGGTCGGCGCGACGGAATACCCTCTACCCGGGGTACCCTCCTAATCGTGTACTCTCTTGGACTACATTGCCTGCTTCAAGCAAAATCTAACATTTTTAATGTTTATACGAGTATTACAAATTTGAAATAAATCTATGTTTACAGATAAGAGAAGAGTATATTACATCTGTATTTTTTTTTGTTTTTACACATTTGTTTTTACACATTTGTTTTTATTTACAGAAGAGTATTGCCTTCACGGTAGGCAACGGCCTGGCTGTGCTCTGTGTATTGCAAAGGTCCATGTGCGGCAGGATCACTTACCATCAGGCATGCTGCATGCTCGTTTGCCACCGTTGGCAATAAAAAAAAAATACTATTTCTGATATTTACGTGAGTATTACAAATTGCAAATAATCCACTTTACGTGACCGTCGTGACCCGCCCGTGACCATGAACGCTATAGTGTTCGAAAAGTCGGGCCATCAAAAATCAAATACAAACGCGATAAAATCCGTACTTTTATTTACAATACTAGCAACCCGCCCTCGCTTCGCTTTGGTTTCAGTCACCTTACCCACGTAGTTCCCGTTCCCGTAGGAATACCGGGATAAAATATAAGCTTTGTTACTCCTTGATATTATAGCTTTACATAGGTGAAAGAATTTTTAAAATCGGTTCGATGATTTAAGCGTGAACGCGTAACAAACAAACAATTTTTTTTTTATTGCAAACGGTGGCAAACGAGCAAACAGTACACCTGATGGTAAGTGTTGCTGCCGCTCATGGACCTTTACAAGGCCGCTGCCTACCGCGAAGAAAGTGAAGGGAGTGTGAATGCGTGCATTGAGGCTCGGTGATACCAAGGGCACCACCAAAACCCTCCACACGCAAATACCCTCAGAAAGTTGGGCTTCCGGCTCTCTCGCTCACCGAACGAAGCGCAGTAACAAATCGCTACTACTCAGACGTCGATTTTCTGCGAGAGTGTGGTACTACCCCGGACGGACGGGTCCGCGGCTGTAGACAGATAACTGTCGGCAGTGTGGTCCTACCACTCCTAAAATTACTTTCGCATTTATAATATTAGTAAGGCTGTTTACAGATTTTGAACACGTTTTAATTCCTGAAATATCTATGTATTCTTAATTTGTAATAAAAATGTAAGTTAAATTTCAATAATTATTTCTGTAGCGATGAATTGTTGGACGGGAAAGACTATAGTCCTCGCGTGATCATAATCGCTGAAAAATGTTCGAAACGTCGGGTAATCATAATCATATAACATTTGCAAACGAAGAACACAAAAAAAATTATACCAACATGTTTGACCAGCGCTTAGTAGATTAGTTTCTTCCCACACTGGGGGAACGGTCCAACGGTGGGATGAGACGAAATGCAAATAATGATATGAGGGTTATAACTTTATCAAGCTGGGACACTCCTACCTATTCTAATACCGAGTAGGTTTTTAAGACTCCCACAGGATGAAAATGACACACACTCGTAATTCGTCCCCAGTCGGAGTAAAATATATTTCTTTACACATATAAAGAATCGATAGGAAATATTGGCAGCCCTTCATTAGCCGAGTCGCCGGAAGAGTACGCTCGACCGCGCACGCTTAAGCTATAAGCGTTACAAGTCATAAGCGATAGCGTAGCCGTAAAATTGCCAATAACATGTCGATATGCAATATAAGTTATTTATGTATGCAATTTACCATGTGGTGACAGAGTAAGAATACAATTCACCACCCCCCTCTCTTGCCCGTGGTTGTCGTAAAAGACGACTAAGGGATTAAATATGCATATAAAGTCTAATATCTGGTTGACCGAGCTTCGCTCGAAATATTTTTGTTGTATTTTTGTCGAATTTATTTAGATATATATTAATAAAAAATAAAAATTAAATAATGAAAAAAATATCAAAAAGAGAATAATAATAACACCGAGATTCGATTCGACGCTGTTTGAATGCCAAAACAAAAAGAAAACTGGACAACTGCCCAACTGAGCTATCGCCACTCGTTGACGGCGAAATTTTAATCCATATTTTATTCACATTTTATGTCATTGTATTGATTAGCTAAAAACACCGACAAAACAACATTTTCTATAAATAAAACATAGCTAGATCGATTTTTTGGCTCCGAAACCTCTAGTATGCCAAATTTCATCAAAATCGTTGGAGCCGTTTCCGAGATCTTTGATATATATATACAAGAATTGCTTGTTTAAAGATATAAGATAAGATAGAAAAGAAAGCAAACTCTAAATGAAACCCCAATACGTCTGATCAGCGTGAATGAATCTGTAAATAGGTACAATTTTTGTACTTGAGAAATCTAAAAATATTATCATCTTATCGTTATTACTGCTTGCGTTAATTTCTTTTATATAGGAGTAGATTCTGGACTTCTTTAAATGACAGCGTCTTTAATCAACATTTAAGAAGAGCACTTTTTGATGACAGGCAGTGATTTAGCCGTAATCCATAGTAATACCCCGTATTACGGTTAAATCACTGCTAAAATTCATTAATGGCCGGATCAGTCAGATTAGCTACCTATTCGCTGTAACCGTAGACAAAAATTTGTTCTTTAGTAGCTAATCTCTGATTACTCCTATATAAAATTTTGATTTCACAAATGATAATTAACTAGAAAAATGATATTATCTTTCTAGAGTCAATGGTCAAAGTATGTCTTAAGTGATTTTCCTATTTGATTATTTCCATCAGCCTATCAACCTTCACTGGATGTAGGCCTTTCCAAATGAAAGACAATGTCATAATCATCAATTTGGATAGACGTGTTGGAGGTCGCAGTTAGTCGCAGGTCCTGGTGGATCTTTAACCGATTTTTACGACTTTCATGGGAAAGTAAGAGGATGATGGCATACTGTATTTCAAACCTTATCTAGGCTCATATAGGTCCCACTTCTAGGCTCGAGCGTCCTTCATAATCAATTGATCCACTATATCACGCTAGCCAGACGTATCGGTAGAAGGTTTCATTCAGGTAGAACCTTTGATGTACTACAATATTGTTTATTTTTTAATATTATTGTTATTAGTAGTCTTTTTAAATTTTATATATTGATTTTTTTCTCTTAGATGTATATGTGTAATGCTGTAGAGCCCAAATAAATAATTTTCTTTCTTGCATAGTTGTTACCTACACATTTTAATCCCTTATGCGTCTTTTACAATACCCTCGGGTAAGAGAGAGGGTAAATTGTATTCTTATTCCATCACCATACGAAAAACCTTATCACCATAATCGGAATATTAGATAGATATATACTTTGTTTATAAAATATCTATACCAATAAATAAAATTGGAGTGTCTGTTTGTAATTTCAAAATAATATGTTTTTACATGCTCACACGGTTATTTACACTATACATATGCCTAAAAATCACTTTATATTTTTTTTGTCTGTCTGTTTGTTTGATCCGGGTAATCTTCAAAACGGCTGGACCGATTTAAAAAATTCTCCTTACCAATGGAAAGCTATACAATCAGGGAGTAACATAGGCTATATTTTATCTCGGTCTTTCCACGGGATTGGGAACTACGCGGGTAAGGCGACTGAAACCAAAGCGAAGCGAGGGCACTTTGCTAGTTTTTTTTTTTTATTGCAAACGGTAGCAAACGAGCAAACAGTACACCTGATGGTAAGTGTTGCTGCCGCTCATGGACTTTTACAAGGCCGTTGCCTCCCGCGAAGAATATGAAGGGAGTGTGAATGCGTGCATTGAGGCTCGGTGATACCAAAGGCACCACCAAAACCCTCTACACGCAAACACCCTCAGAAAGTTGGGCTTCCGGCTCTCTCGCTCACCGAACGAAGCGCAGTAACAAATTGCTACTACTCCGAGGTTGATTTTCTGCGAGAGTGTGATACTACCCCGGACGGACCGGCCCGCGGTTGTAGACAGATAACTATCGACAGTGTGGTCCTACCACTCTTTAAAAGTTTTAAATATTAATCAATAAATGCAATCACTTATATATTGTACCACAATATCTATTTAGTAATCGCGGTCGATGACGCGTGGTTTCCGCAGTTAACCGCCTTTCACTGTGTTTATATCCACTTTAACCGACGACACTTATTGCTTGTCCATACTCCAGGTATTACTAATGCTCTAACAGTAAATACTACTATGCGAGCATCTTATCTTTGAACATAAAAAATATAAAGTACAAGATTTGATTTTCTTTGACTCCCGTATGTTAATTTTTTAATATTAAGAAAGTTTAAAGTTTTTAAAGTTCTCTAGACATTTTTTAATGAACTTTTGTTTTTTATCTAAAATTAATTCATATGTTTAGCAATAAAATGTTATTTACATTTCGTTCAGTAATAATAAATCGTTTTTATCATAAAAAAAAAAGAAATTAGCCAATATATTAAGTTTTTACGCGTGGTGACGGAATAAGAATACAATTCACCGCCCTTTTTCTTACCTTTGAGTATCGTAAAAGTCGATTTATTATAATTATCATTTCAGCTCATATACGTCCCACTGTTGGGCTTCGAGCCTCCTCCACAATATGAGAGGGTGTCATAAAAGACGACTTAACAATATGATGTGCAGATAAAATCTATGCAAGAGAAGGAAAACTCTGCATAAATCGTTATGCCAATACATCGGACCAGCGTGGTATAATAGGTCAATTAGCCCTTGTTATGGAGGAAACCCGAGCTCGAGGGCTTACTTATATATGCTGATGATTATATCGTGTAGAGATAACTTCTTGTTTGGTCTTAAACAAGATGGTCTTCTTGTGAATGCTAAAAGAGATTATAAAAACAAAAGTAAACGCAATAAAAATTCTGATGTTTACGCGAGTACGACATATTGTAAATAAAACTATTTTACGGATTTTATCGCGGAGTACCCGTGGCCATGAACGCTGTAAAGTGTTCGAAACGTCGGACAGTCAAATATCAAATACAAATGCGATAAAATCCGTAAAAGGTTTTTATTTTCAAAGTAATTAAATTCGTGAAAATAGTTGTATTTCAAACAATTTGTTTACATTTATAGTAATAGACATGTTCACATTTTCGTAACAAATGTATTTGAAACGAATTGTATTTTATCATGCAACATCGGAATTAACATTATTGCACGGAATTTAGTGATACATAAGCGGTCGGGTCGAAACTAATTGAAGCTACTCGTTCATATTCTTCAGTTATTTGGATGGTAATAGATTAAGAATAAAATATATGTCTTTTTAACCGACTACGGAGGATTATGATTTTGACAGGTTATGTATATATGTTCATCTGTTCCTTCATAGCTCAACTACTTATTGAAACTGGCCAATGTATTGTTAGAAGCGTCTTGATCGTCCACTGGTTATAGGCTATATGATGTGTCACTGAATCTAATATGGCGCCCTCTAGAGGTCTTTAAGTAAATTAAAAATCAAATATGCGACAAATATGTCGTGTTACTTATCATTGGAAAGGGCATTACTTGTACATTTCAAAAATATACACATTATAGCATTTGCTCGTGACTTTATCAGTATTTATCCGATAACTCGATTTTGTCGTAGTTGGTTTTTAGTTTTTACTTTTATCTTGTTCTTTTCAAATACTATCATTTTATTTTTATTTTTAATGCTGTTAGTGGCAATGGAGCAAGTAAGCGTACCTCATGGTAAATGATACTGTCGCTCATGGACTTTTGCTAAGCCGCTGCCTACCGTGAAAAAAGTGAAAGCAGTGTGAATGGGAGCAATGAGGTTCGGTGATAATAAAGCCATTACCAATACCACCACACGTAAAAACCCTCGTGTCTCACAGTTTGAAAGGATACACCAGATGCGACTTTAGGCTAATATACTGCCCTACCGAGATGGACTACAGCTTGGCGTTGACGTCCCTAGGAGGAGTGAATTATTCGTATAACTCAGGAATTACAATAATGATAGGACAGCAGGGGATTTTATTTATGGCAAAGTTAATGGAATAATTAATCTATGAAAATACACGAATATATGCTAAAGTTATAAAAATAAAACACATGCATTGCATTACTAGCTAAACTAACAAACGCTATTCTAAAAAAATAATAATATTTCTTGAAATCTATAAAAATAAAAGGAAGTCTCCTTGAAATCGATCGCAGCGCCACCTACCGGGTCCAATTATTAATCTAAACCGAATCGAATCCACTAGAACATACAAAAATCATCAAAGTCGGTACAACCGTTTAGGAGGAGTTCAATCACATACACGGGCAGAAGAATTATATAAAGATAACGACAAAAAAAAATGAGATTTGCTTTAATGAAAGCATTTAAAAAGTTCCCAGAAATCTGATCTGATGTTTCGGAGCCCTTCATCAAGCAATCAGTCAGGCAATGCAACGGCTTTTTATTACTATACTAGAAAATCTTTTAAAAATAAACATCGGCGAGGGATATATCCAAAAGCATAACCCGGGCTAATATGGGCTATCAAAGTTACGAAATAGATGTGCTGTAGTTCGCTTAAAAAGCAATGATTGAAGATACGGCAAGATATAGAGCCTCAAACTACCCTCCCTACTACTAACTAATCGCCCTAGGAATTTAGAACATATGCCTGAATATAGCCCTACTAAAAAATGGTAGTTTCCCTACGAAGTTCTACTAAAAATCATCATCGAACTGTTGAAATCGCGCAAAAAATACCCTATCCTATTACCGTTAACTTCGTTAAACAAATTTATATTACTTGCATCTGGTTTGTCTGAAAACCAAACCTATTCAATACAGACATTCGTTACTTTTTTTTTTTATTGCAAACGGTGGCAAACGAGCAAACAGTACACCTGATGGTAAGTGTTGCTGCCGCTCATGGACCTCTACAAGGCCGTTGCCTACCGCGAAGAAAGCGAAGGGAGTGTGAATGCGTGCATTGAGGCTCGGTGATACCAAGGGCACCACCAAAACCCTCCACACGCAATCACCCTCAGAAAGTTGGGCTAAGATCACACCAGAGAGAAAGCCGTAAGCCCCATTTTCTGATGATGTTTGCGTGTGGTGAGTTTTAGTTGTGTTTTTTAGTTTCACCGAACTTCATTGCACGCATTCACATTTCCATCAATTTCTTCGCAGTAGGCAGCGGCCTAGCTGTGCCCTTGGTATTGCAAAGGTCCATGAGCGGCAGCAACGCTTACCATCAGGTGTACTAGCAAACAGCTTGTCTGCCAACGTTTGCAATAAAAAAGCGCCTCGCGGAAGCTGCACACTCGCCCTGATGATGAGCATCGGATTTGCTCGAAACCCGGGTCGAAGTAAACTCAACACGTGAATGTTTTACCGTTATATATATTCTAGTTCGTTATTTTGATCAGACCACCTTCTATGCCGTCAATATTCACAGTATGATTGCCTTACGTAATAATTGGGACATCGATTCAGGTGAATCGATTATGCATGACCGAAACGAATATCGAGATGTAACCCACGATCAATTTATTTGAGAATCGAGTCTCTAATTGATTATGTAAATAATAAATTCTCTGGTATATAATTTCTTTAACTTCCGTACAATTTTATGATAGAAAAATATTTTTGGAACTTTTATGTTTTTAATCGCTTTTTTATCGCCGATGGTGGCAAATGAAAAAGCAGCATACCTTTTTATTTTTATTTTTATATGGGTAGGCCATGGTCACCGCACCCGCCGCCCGGATACGTCCGGGGCGACAGAAGAGCGGCGCGCAGCCCCATGACACGTCGCCTTCGTTGTTGGGCCGACCACCGGTGCAGGGTAACTTGTCTTCAGTGGTCGGCCCGACGGAATACCTCGGTCGCGGAGTACCCTTTCCTCTCAACGTTCCCCCTTGCGGACGTCGGTCGTCGTCGCGTGGTCAGCCTCTCTGCGGGTGACGGACTAAATCCACGGTCCACGGACTAAATCCACGGTCCACGGACTAAATCCACGGTCCACGGACTAAATCCCGGTCCAACTAAATCCCTGGTCCACAAGCAGCATACCTGACTACATCACACCCACACTCCACAATGGAAAGGAAATTGATCTACTCTACCATCCTGGTCAGACGTATTGGTATCGAGCTTTATTTTGAGTTAACCTTCTCACACTCTATAAAATTATTATACGTATTATATCCTTTAGTCGTCTTTTACGACATCCACGGGTCAGTTAGAGAGTGGTGAATTATATTCTTACTCCGTCGCCACAAAGAAAATATTTGGTTAGAAGTATTAACTTTCTTCATCCATCAGCCTATTGACGTAGTCTACTGGATATGAGCGACCCCATAACAGAGGTCTGCCATACTAGATACATTCGGCTTATGAGTCTCCCAGGCAAGTGATACAACTAATTCTCCTATTTCACCCAAGAGTGATTCTTACAGGCAATCAAGAGACAGCCGACATATTGTATTGTTAATACTACTGAGATTAAGCTTTTGTTATACTAGGCTGTTTAAAAAATCTTATTTGCTAACGAAAAACGATTACCACAAACCATCATTCCCATATACGTCCCAGTGCTGAGCTACCCCTACTATAGAAGGGAAATTGACCAACTATATAAACCTGGTCAGACGTATTGGTTGGTATAGGGTTTTATTTAGAGTTTGCCTTCTCTTGCATAGAATTTAGATGCATATTTAATCTCTTAGTCGTCTTTTACGATATCAACCGGCAAGTGAAGGGGCGATGAATATGTAGTAAATAAATCTACTTTTACGGATTATATCGCGTTTGTATTTGATTTATGATTGCCCAACGTTTCGAACACTCTACAGCGTTCATGGTCGCGGGCGGACTAAGGTGTCTCACGTCCAACAAGTCATCGTTATTACAGACATTTATAATTATCTGCCCGATACAGAAAATTAGTTGATCTTGAATGACTTGTTGGACGTGAGACACCTTAGTCCGCCCGTGACCATGAATGCTGCAAAGTATTCGAAACGTCGGGCAATCATAAATCAAATACAAACGCGATATAATCCGTAAAGGTAGTTTTATTTACAATGTGTAGTGCTCGCGTAAACATCAGATATCATGATAAATATGTATTTTTATAAAGATGTATTTTTTCTCCACTACCACACGGGAAATAAGTATTCTATAATCAGCGTATGTATTATGACACACAGACAGATATCTGTGTGTTATTATTTATGTAGATTTGTATTTACTATAGCAACCTGTCCTCGCTTCGCTTCTGTTTCAGTCATTTTACCCGCGTAGTTCCCGTGAGTATACCGGAATAAAATATAGTCTATGTTACTCCCTGATATTATAGCTTTCCATTGGTGAAAGAATTTTTGAAATCGGTCTAGTAGTTTCGGAGACTATTCAATACAAATAAATCATTCCTCTTTATAATATTATTGTCATACGCAATATTTGTAGCGACACATTTAACGAGCTAAAGCGTATTATTCTATTTTATACCCATACTTGCAAAATACTGCATATAAATTTATATTAATAAATAATTTGTTAGAAATCCATACTAATATTATAAATGCGAAAGTAAGGATGTTTGTTTGTTTGTTTATTTGTTTGTTTGTAACGCTTTCACGCTTAAACCACCGAACCGATTTCAAAAATTCTTTCACCAATGGAAAGCTATAATATCAGGGAGTAACATAGGCTATATTTTATCTCGGTATTCCCATAGGAACAGGAACTACGCCGCGGGTAAAGCGACTGAAACCGAAGCGAGGGCGGGTTGCTAGTTAAATTATATATTGAACTAGCTGACCCGACAGACGTTGTCTAAACTATGTACAAGTTTATATAGTCGTTAAGTTTTCTTAAATTTTCTAATTTTCTGAGATTTTTTTTCCGTAAAAGCCTTTTTCAAAGTATTAGATAATTTAAAAAAAAAGATGGACGAAATCGGTAAAGTCATTCTCAAGTTATGTTATTGTCCTGCCCGAACAGCGCCATCTACCGGGTCTAATTGTGAATCTAAACTATCCTCGAATACTCGTGAACACACACAAAAAATTTCGTCAACATCGGTCCAGCCGTTTAGGAGGAGTTCAGTGACATACACACGTACGCTAGAAATGTATATATAAGACTAGCTGACTCAACAGACGTTGTTCTGTTCAAATAAGCGCCACCTACCGGGTCTAATTGTGAATCTAATCCATCCTTGAATCGCCTTGAACACAGACAAAAAATTCGTCAACATCGGTCCAGCCTACCATTGATGACAAGTCACATCTGCTCCGGTGGTCGGCCCAACGAGGTGACGTGGGTACGGGTAGGTTATGGGCCCGCGCGCCGTCCTTTCATTGCCCCGGCGGACTGGACCGCGCGTGCGCTTACCATAGCCCACCCATAAAAAAAAAACATCGGTCCAGCCGTATAGGAGGAATTCAGTGACATACACACGTACGCGAGAAATTTATATATAAGATTAACATTCGTAATCTATACCAATAAATAAAATTGGAGTGTCTGTTTGAAACGTCAAAATAATAGGCTTTGTTCATGCTCACATGGTTATTTGCACGACACCTATGCCTAAAATACAGATTAAAAAAAATTTGTCTGTCTGTCTGTTTGTTCCGGGTAATATTCAAAACGGCTGGACCGATTTAAAAAATTCTTTCACCAATGGAAAGCTATAATATCAGCACGTAAACTAGGCTATATTTTATCCTGGTATTCCCACGGGAACCGGAACTACACGGGTAAAACGACTAAAACCGAAGCGAAGCGAGGGTGGGTTGCTAGTTGTTATATATAAATTTCTTGTGTACGTGTGTATGTCACTGAACTCCTAAACGGCTGGATCGATGTTGATGATTTTTTTGTGTGTGTTCAAGGGGATTCGAGTATGGTTTAGATTCACAATTGGACCCGGTAGGTGGCGTTATTTTAGTTGAACAGAACAACGTCTGTTGGATCAGCAGTATATTATAAATGCGAATGTAACTCCGTGCACTGAACCGAATTAGATGAAATTTGGTACAAAGACTAAATCTGGAGGAAAGAGATAAACTTTTATAACGACAAAATGGTTAGAAGAGTTTGAAATAGACGAAGATATATTTTGTGTAATTTTATCATTGTCGAAGATGGAACTATGAAACTTTGTATTAAATCATTTGATAATAATAGTATAAATAGTAGTAGTAAACAGTAATCATATATACATACTAGCAATCCGCCCTCGCTTCGCTTCGGTTATAGGTTATAGTCGTTTTACCCGCGTAGTTCCCGTTCCCGTGGGAACACCGGGATAAAATATAGCCTAGTTTACGCCCTGATATTATAGCTTTCCATTGGTAAAAGAATTTTTGAAATCGGTCCAGCCGTTTTGAAGATTACCCGGAACAAACAGACAGACAGACAGACAGACAGACAAAAATTTTTTAATTGCTATTTTAGGCATAGGTGTCGTGCAAATAACCGTGTGAGCATGAAAAAAGCCTATTATTTTGACATTACAAACAGACACTTCAATTTTATTTATTGGTATAGACTAGCAACCCGCCCTCGCTTCGCTTCGGTTTTAGTCATTTTACCCGCGTAGTTCCCGTTCCCGTAGAAATACCGGGATAAAATATAGCCTAGTTTACGCCCTGATATTATAGCTTTCCATTGGTGAAAGAATTTTTGAAATCGGTCCAGCCGTTTTGAAGATTACCCGGAACAAACAGACAGACAGACAGACAAAAATTTTTTAATTGCTATTTTAGGCATAGGTGTCGTGCAAATAACCGTGTGAGCATGAAAAAAGCCTATTATTTTGACATTACAAACAGACACTCCAATTTTATTTATTGGTATAGACTAGCAACCCGACCTCGCTTCGCTTCGGTTTTAGTCATTTTACCCGCGTAGTTCCCGTTCCCGTAGAAATACCGGGATAAAATATAGCCTAGTTTACGCCCTGATATTATAGCTTTCCATTGGTGAAAGAATTTTTGAAATAGGTCCAGCCGTTTCGAAGATTACCCGGAACAAACAGACAGATAGACAGACAAAAATTTTTTAATCTGTACTTTAGGAATAGGTGTCTTGCAAATAACCGTGTGAGCATGAAAAAAGCCTATTATTTTGACATTACAAACAGACACTCCAATTTTATTTATTGGTATAGATTATTCTAGCGTTTTTGAAATGCACACATTTATACACGGTTATCTATCTTAGAGTAAGTGAGCACTAATAACGAATTTTTAGACACTCAATCCCGCAAGGGGGTGAATATAGCCCGATAGCGTATAGCCGAAACCTTTGGAGCTACGAACGCCAAGTTTTGTATGGGTACAATTTCTTATTTTGGGGTGAACGAGCACTAAGAAAGAGGAATTCTTCTTGAAATCGATCGCCAAGTTACCTACTGTGTTCATTTATTAATCTAAACCATACTTGAATCCATCAGAAGAGTGTGCAAGAAAAGGAAAACTCGAAATGAAATCCTATACCAACATGTCTGACCAGAATGGTATAGTAGGTCAAATTCCTTCCCATTGTGAAGGGGGCCTGAGACTAACAGTGGGACGTATGTAGGCTGCGATAATGAAATAAATATAGATTAGAAATAGAAAAGACTACTCTGGACGGGGCGGCACGCGACTGTTTACACTGTTGACAACATTGTCTTACTATATACATATAATAATATCCGCATATCAAATACAAAGAATAGACTTTGTATTTCACAAGCCAAACTAAATTTCCTTTCGGAGCGGCGTGACGAATATGTGCCGATCGCTGCAATATCAACCTTTAACAATTAAGCAATATCTATTATCTTATTTGTTGAACAAAAATGGGTATTTCCAAATTAAGTAATGTGTTTGAAATCATTCTTAAAGGTAACGTGTGGTTATAGATTTTTTAACGTTGATAAAGTGTTATAAATAGATGAATGCCAGTGAATAATTTTTAACAAAAAAATCCCGACTTCGAACAGTAAACTAAAAAGCAAAAAACTTTACGAAGTATAAGAAAAACGTTAAAATTGCCCATAAAATTTTAAGAGTTCCACCAATTTCTCAAGGATACTATCATCAGATCCCGACCTGCTGACTATGGGACTACCTTGGAAGTGTACCCTGTCAAACAAAAAAGAATTTTGCGAATCGGTCCAGGCGTCTTTAAGTAATCGGTGAACATACATAAAAAAAATTATTCCGACGAATTGAGAACCTCCTCCTTTTTTTGAAGTCGGTTAAAAAGTATAACTCATTGTCACGTTCCGTCTGAGCCGAGCGTGCGAGCGAGAGCGCGTAACAACGATATAGAGACACGATCAACCTAAGCGTTCGGCTTGTGACGCATCAATCTCTCTTCAAAAAAATATTCGATTTAACGAGTGCAAATAGTTTATTGAAAAAAAATGTAATTTTCAATTAACTCCTTCTTTGTATTATTCAAAATTCAATTCCAAATCAAATTCAATTCATAATAGTATGCAATTCTTCAAAATGTTTTTTTTATGGCGTTACCAAATATAAATGTCGTCCGTAAAATTTAAGGCAATATTTTTTTTAATAAAATTCATATTCATGGATACAAAGTTCTTCAGTAGAATACATTGTTGGCTTAACAATTTAATTAATATTAGATTAGTTTTTTTTTTTGTTTTGCGGTCGCGCTCCTCGCACCACTCCGTCCGGGACGACAGAGGGGCGTAAGCACGCACATCCGCAACCCACCTACGTGCACGTCGCCTTCGTCGTTGGGCCGACCACCGGAGCAGGGTTACTTGTCATCAGTGATCGGCCCGACGGAATATCCCCTATTTGGGGTACCCTCCCATCAACCGAGGTCGCCACCTCGGGGAGAACGCTGGTCTTTCCTCACGCAGTCGGCCTCTCGGCAGGTGACGGACTAATTCCCCGATCACGTCACCCGCGGCCTCGGCTAGGGCGGCATGAGGCGCAAGTACTCGCGCCTGCGCCGCCCGAGTCGCCGGCGGCGACTCACTGACAGTCGCGGGCGCCGCTCAATATTAGACTGGTATAATTTTCTTCACAACTGATAAAATTATATTACACTTCTTTATTTTGACTAGTTGTTCCATGTGTTGACGGAGTAAGAATACAATTCACCACTCCCTACCTTGCACGTGGATGTCGTAAAAGACGACTAAGATTTATAGGTAATTTTTTTCACCTATACCTATTTTGATAAAATATTGTTTGAAGGTAAAAAAAAAATCTAAAGCTTTTTTCGTCAACACTTATAAGTTTTTATGATAATTGAATATCAATTCTTTCGTAAAAAAATATTACCCACAAAGTTAATATATTTTTTAAGAATTTCTGGACCTAGAACACTTTCTAGGTTTCTAGATTTGACGAAAAATAGTACACCTCCGTCACAAACCCTATTGAATAAAATTATTTATTGAATAAGTCTTCGTCAAATTGCTTTTTCTGTCACCATAATAAAAAGAAGACTCTTTTAGAAAATATATAAATCACGCTCACTTGTAGTGACAAAAAAGTCAAAAGACTCTTTAAGAAAATATCACATTTGTATTAACAAAAAAAAATAGGAACTTACACCACTCTGTCACATTTATAGTTAACTAGCAACCCGCCCTCGCTTCGCTTCGGTTTCTGTCGTCTTATCCCCGTAGTTCCCGTTCCCGTGGGAATGCCGGGATAAAATATAGCTTAGATTATTGCCTGATATTATAGCTTTCCATTGGTGAAAGAATTTTTGAAATCGGTCCAGCCGTTTTGAAGATTACCCGGAACAAACAGACAGACAGACAAAAATTTTTTAATCTGTATTTTAGGCGTAGGTGTCGTGCAAATAACCGCGTGAGCATGAAAAAAGCCTATTATTTTGACATTACAAACAGACTCTCCAATTTTATTTATTACTAGCAATCCGCCCTCGCTTCGCTTCGGTTATAGGTTATAGTCGTTTTACCCGCGTAGTTCCCGTTCCCGTGGGAATACCGGGATAAAATATAGCCTAGTTTACGCCCTGATATTATAGCTTTCCATTGGTGAAAGAATTTTTGAAATCGGTCCAGCCGTTTTGAAGATTACCCGGAACAAACAGACAGACAGACAGACAAAACTTTTTTAATTGCCATTTTAGGCATAGGTGTCGTGCAAATAACCGTGTGAGCATGAAAAAAGCTTATTATTTTGACATTACAAACAGACACTCCAATTTTATTTATTGGTATAGATAGATATGTAACAGTATTTTCCCTATAAATCAACGAATTTGTAACGTTATTTTTACTACAAATTTCATTTAAAACATGTACATCTATTATGTTTCTGGTAAAATGCATGCTGAAATACATATAAGAAAACAGTATTGGTAAATCTATTGAATTTTGCTCCATTAACTGGCGGGCGACAAAGTTTGTAGGTTAAAAAGAAAAACTACCCATACAATATGCTTATCATAAGATCTTTTACAAGAGAAGGAAAACCCGAAATAAAATTCTATACCAACAGGCTCGAGTCTCCCCTGCAATAAGAGGGAAACTGACCTTACTGTATCATGCTGGTGGGACAGGTTGGTATAGGGTTTAGTTTAGAGTTGCATATATGTTGTGTGGTGTTAATTCTATGTGGTGATGGAGTAAGAATACAATTCACCACCAGTTCTCTTGCCAGTGGATGTCGTAAAAGACTACTAAGGGATATAATATCTATATCAGAGAAGGAAACCTCGAAACAAAACCCTATACCAACACGCCTGACTAGAGTGGTATAGTAGGTCGATTTCCCTCCCATAGTGGAGGAGGCTGGAGTCCAACCGTGGGATGTGTATGGGCTGAGATGATGATGATGATGATGATGATATGATGTATGATAAGATCATGGAATTCTTAGTATTCTTATTCCGTCACCAAGCGTCTCTTAGTCGTATTTTTTATATCAATCCAGAATGACAGAATGGTAAATTGTCTTCTTACTCCATCACCACAAGAAATGGCGTAAATCATGACTCACATATATATATATATAGAAGCTTGATGCAATGTGAACTTTTAACAATTAAGTAATAAGTAAAACTGTAGTTAGTCTATAGAAATAGGTATTTCCAAATTGGGAAACGTTTGAAATCATTCTTAGAACTACTTTTGTAATATCCTCTTAACCGCATTAGGGTCAGGTTAGCTCATATTTACCTGCGGGTGATGCCGGCCAACCGAGGCCGCGGGAGACTGGACTGGGAACGCGATCAACGTTCCGGGAGGGGCGTTGGATAGGGAAGGAACCGGTGGTCGGCCCAATGGCGTAGGAAAGGAAATACGGTAGATTATGGGGCCGCGCGCCGCCCCTTTGTCTCCCTGGACGGAGCGGACGGCGTGTGCGCTGACCATAACTCACCCAAAAAAGGATATATTTTCCGTGTGGTGACGGAGTAAGCATACAATTCACCACCACTTCTCTTGCCCGTAGGTGTCGTAAAAGACGACTAAACGATACAATATCCAGATAATATCGATTCAAGAGAAGGAGAATTCGAAATGATATATCATAACTATGAATGATGTTCAACATAGTAATACTTTTGACTAAAACTAATCAATATACCTAATTCTTATAATTACATTCTTCTTTTGTATTAAATTGTTATTAAAATATACTTCTTATTTATTAAATTCTTATTATGTATCTGTATATTTATGTAATTGCTATCTTGTCGCTTAGGCTTTTTGTTCGTTTGATTAATTCGTACGTCATTAAGGTACCCATTGAAAATCAGCGTTGCAGTGTAGCATTATTGCTGAATGGGAACTTCATTGACACTTATCATATTTTGTTTTTCTTCTTTGTGTTGTATTTACAGTTAAGTTTAGATATTATTTTAATTTTCTTATAAAACCTTTATATTTCATTCGACTTACTGTAATATCTAAATTTAAGCTAAATGTCAATAAAACAGTTTTATCTTTATCTTTAAATGAAACCCTATACCAACACATCTAACAAGTTTAGTAGGTCAAATTCCTTCCCACAATGAAGGTAGCCCGAGAACAATAGTGGGACTTATATAGGTTAAGATGATGTCTCTATAATAAAGAGCATTTTTTTTTATTTAATAATTACTTATCATTATTCCGTGTAGTTCATCACCTCCTCTCTTGCCTGTGGGTGTAGTTAGTAAGTAAGAAATTTATTTGCTAGAATCACGGTACAAATTAGATGTTATAATTGTTTACTGAAGCAATTACATGATCCGCCAGAAGCTGGCATGCAAATTATTTTTTATTTTAAAACTAGCAACCCGCCCTCGCTTCGCTTCGGTTATAGGTTATAGTCGTTTTACCCGCGTAGTTCCCGTTCCCGTGGGAATACCGGGATAATATATAGCCTTGTTTACGCCCTGATATTATAGCTTTCCATTGGTGAAAGAATTTTTGAAATCGGTCCAACCGTTTTGAAGATTACCCGGAACAAACAGACAGACAGACAGACAAAATTTTTTTAATTGCTATTTCAGGCATAGGTGTCGTGCAAATAACCGTGTGAGCATGAAAAAAGCCTATTATTTTGACATTACAAACAGACACTCCAATTTTATTTATTGGTATAGTATTTTAAAATTGCGTGCACAATACATTCCAAAATATAATTTATACATTATTAAATTAACATGGATATTATAATATTGAGAATTATGATAATTATAATTGAGAAAACAATATACGTAATGTCATATTTTAAATGTGTATTGTGAATGTCAGCTTTAATAATTAATTTTAATTAAGAAAAAAAAAAGTAATAATAATAATTATGTCAGATTCTAGATTACTTTTAAAATATGTCATTTAAATAAGAAGTCGTATAAGACGAACATCTATGCAAGAGAAAGAAAACTCGAAACAAAACCCTATGCTAATACGTCTGACCAGTGCGGCATAATATGTCAAATTCCCTGTCCTCTGTTATGTAATTGTTAACCTGATGAGATAGGGTTTTTTTCGTATAAAAAGATAAAACTCTAAGGAACCCTGCACTAAGGAAATAATCCTTGTATTGCGGGAGATTTTAAAATCATAATTACGCACACAATTACATCCAGACTCCGAACAACAATTTGTTTGTGGATCGTACAAAGCGTTGTCGCTTTTTGGCGTGAGATTCGAACCCGCGATACTGGCACTGTAGAACGCTATCTTAACCACTACTGTGCCATGATGGTCAGACAGGTTGGTATAGGGTATTGATTCGAGTTTTCCTTCGTTTTAATGTAAGGGTTGGTAATATCCACCATCGAAAATAAGTTTCCCCTCAAATAACACTACATTCAAAATTATATCACCAGTTCCTATTCGACCTACCGTACTGTACACTAACAATAACAAGTCCTACACTCAGCCTATATGGTTGTCATAACAATAAAAGTATTCCTTTTGTGGTATAGTGTACATATATTTGAAGCTTAAACTTAAAAGTGCCGATAATAAGATATCCGTTTGTAAGCGACTGTACGACGCCGGTCGAAGTGAAAGTGGTTATGTAACACTCAGCTGTATAGGTACATTCGAGTACAATAGTGTTTATTTATATCATTATCACAACGTCCCACTGTTGGGTTCGAGCCTCCTCCACAATATGAGAAGCTAGACGCGTTGGTATATGGTTTTGTTTTGAGTTTTCCTTCTCTTGCATGGATGTTATATGCATGCATGACACCCAAGGGCAAGAGTGGGGGTGCTGAATTATATTCTTACTCCGTCACCACACGGAGAAATGAACAAAAAAATACAAAATATTTATAAAAAACTATAAAAAAACTGTCCGACATAGAACTTAAAACCACGATAATCTACATAATATATATAATATATATACGTAATCTATATAATATATATATATATATATATATATATATACGTAATCTATGTACTGCACCATGTTCAGTTTAAGATAATCCTACTTATTTTCAGATGCATTGCAGAAGCAATATTATAATCCTAATTACTTTGAGATGCATTGCAGAACCAATAAGATATTTCTAATTACTTTTCGCTGCATTATAGAAGCAATAAGACATTTATAATTAACTTGAGATGCATTGAAGAGATAATAAAATAATCCTAATTACCTTGAGATGCATTGCAGAAGCAATAAGATATTTCGAATTACTTTTCTATGCATTATAGAAGCAACAAGATATTTCTAATTAACTTAAGATGCATTGAAGTAGTAATAGGATAATCCTAATTACTTTAAGATGTATTACAGAAGCAATAGGATATTTATAATTAAACTTGAGATGCATTGAAGAAGTAATAAGATAATTACAATTGAGATACATTAAGTACCTAGAGTTAGATATACATTGCTGTCGATTTTCTTACCGCAGTCATAAATACACCAAAACCATACTATTAAATATTATACTTGTAGAAAACTGACGTTTGAGCAGTAGTACGTTTATTCATCATCATCAGAGCTCATATACGTCCCACTACTGGGGTCGAGCCTTTTCCATATTGGGAGGGAAATCGACCTACTATATCAAGCTGGGTCAGGGTTGGTATAGGATTTTATTTGGAGTTTTCGTTTTCATGCATAGTTGTATGCACAAGATATCCATTAGTCGTCTTTTACTACACCCATAGGCAGGAGAAGGAGTACTGAATTGTATTCTTACTCCGTCACCACACGGAAAAACTAAATATAGTTGCCAAGGTGTTGGTCCGACCATGGACGTGAAGGCAATGCACCAATGGTCAGCTCTATGGTGATGGAGAGGGAACACGGTGAATTATGAGGCAGCAATGGACGAAATGTATCCAGACCATAGCCTACCAAAACAAGAAACGAGAGACTCGACTTGACCCAGATGACGTAAATTATAATTTGATTGCACTGATGGCGTAGCGATTTTGAAAAAACAGCTGACCATATTCTCTGGGAGTGCAGCCGCTGGTAACGAGCGCGAGCTTATGTTACAGTCTTACGATCTTGTAGCAACTCGAGAAATAACTGGATTTACTTATCTATACCAATAAATAAAATTGGAGCGTCTGTTTGTAATGTCAAAATAATAGGCTTTTTTCATGCTCACACGGTTATTTGCACCATACATATGCCTAAAATACACTTTATTATTTTTATGTCTGTCTGTCTGTATGTCTGTTTGTTCGAGATAATCTTCAAAACGGCTGGACCGATTTCAAAAATTCTTTCACCAATGGAAAGCTATTATTATAGCTAGCTATATTTTATCCCACGGGTATTCCCACGGGAACGGGCACTACGCAGGAAAGAAGACTGAAACCGAAGCGAAGCGAGAGCGGGTTGCTAGTTTGTGAATATTTTGTAAAGGATAAACTAGTATTAATGTTTTTATAATATTTTTTCTAATTACATATGTTATAAATACATAGATGGCGTAGTGGTTAACATACCGACCTACCGTGCCAATGTCGTGGGTTCGAATCCCACGCAGGACAATAATAAAAATAATTATTTATTTTACGAGCTATAAGCTCACATTACAATTAAAATATATTGTTTACAAATGAAACATAATAGGTAATGTTAAAAGAATCCCTGAATCCTAAACTAGATTAGTCCCTGTGTTATAGGAAACAGTATTCCACCGTAACGTAGATGAACTATTGACATTGATAAATACAACACTTTGTGCGATCCACAAATTATTGTTCTGAGTCTGGATATAATTTGTTTCCGTTAATTATATGTTTGTAAAGTCCCCCACAATACAACGATGATTTCCTTAGTGCAGGGTGAAGTTAAAAAAATCCTTAATGCATAGAGCGAGAATTGGATTTTTTTTCGTCTTTATAAAATTAAATTATATACACTATTTTTTATGACACAATGGTATACATCCCTAAAAAAAGCAAAACCTGTTAATAATTTTAAAAATCTATAAATTTCAAAGAAAACTACATTTTTTAAATAATCTAACCCGCATTGTACATATATTACATTTAACATACATTCACCATTAAAATACACTAGAAAAAATGACCCAGATTAAAGTTTAATAAATAATAATTACATATTATCAACACTTACTAATTAGTAATAATTATTAAGTAAGCATAATACATAATATAAAATGTATTACGTACATTTTAATTTTGCACCAGAACTTGAGATGAATCAGCCCTAATTTTATACACAAACATTATATAATGTTAAGTTAACGAGTATACTTGAAAGCAAAAGTATTAGGCAAGTTTATCTATACTAATAGATAAAGCTGAAGAGTTTCTATGTTTGAATGCATTAATCTCAGGAACTACTAGTCCGATTTGAAAAATTCTTTTTGTATTAGATAGCCGATTTAACGAGGAAGTATGTAGGCTATATATCATTACGCTAAGACTAATAGGAGCGGAGCACCAATGAAGAATGTAAAACATTCTTCATTGGTGCTTTCGGGGATTTTCCCTTTTGAGAGCTTCCGCTACGTAAACAGTTAAATTCTCGCAAAAATCATGTGTTACCAGCATTACCAGCGATGACATACAGCACTGAAACGTGGTCTCTAAATATCGGCCTCATAGAAAGGCTCAAAGTCGCTCAATGTGGCATAGAGAGCTATGCTCGGTATTTCTCTACGTGATAAAAACCGGGATACGGCAATTCTTAGAAGAACGGCTATAACAAACATAAGCCGCAGAATTAATACGCTGAAATTGCAGTGGGCAGGCCACATCGCTCATCGAATTACGAACAACCGCTGGGGAAGAAAGGTTCTCGAGTGGCGACCACGTATCGGATAACGCAGTGTAGGACGAACCCTTATTAGGTGGACTGACGACATCTTGAAAGTCGCAGGGTGGAATGCAAGTGACACAGGACAGTACGGAGTGGCATTCTCGTGGGGAGGCCTATGTCCAACAATGGACGTCTATAGGCTGATGAATGGATGATAACGAATATTACTATTTCATTATTAATTCGTAATTTTAGGTGATAAATGTAACACTGCTGAGCTCGACCCTCCTTCTGAATGGGAGTGAAATTGACCTACTATATTATGTACTGTTTCATTTGCTTTTATTGTTTAATTTAAATTTTAGCAGTCTTCGAATTTTATAATTTTTATCTTTTTCTTTATATATACAGGCCGTATCAGGTTATGAGGCAACTGGTCAAACGGGAGTTTGGCAATGGTGGTAGGAACCCATAAAAAAAAAATTAAGGAAAAAATTGGATTCCTTAATGAATTAGAGACATGTAAAGTTTTCAATTTTGTCATCACTTTTTCGTTTAAATCTGATTGAAATGTATAAAGTGCTCCAAGAAACAGTTTGACTTGGTACCACCGTCACCATTCTACCAACGTACCACTTGACATCGTAGTAGGGTTCATCCATTTCACCTGGAGACTATATGGTCTTCAACTGTACGTTTCCAGCGATCATTTCTCCCACGTACGTGTAAGCTCTGGAATTAACTACCTGCTGCTGTGTTTCCCGAGCGCTATGACATGTCCTTCTTTAAACGAGGTTTAAGAAGAGTATTTCCTTCACGGTAGGCAACGGCCTGGCTGTGCCCCTGGTATTGCATGTGCGGCAGTATCACTTACCATCAGGTGTGCTGCTTGCTCGTTTGCCAAAGTTGGCAATAAAAAAAAAGTCAGTGATACTTAATCAGCAACATATTCGTACATTGTTAAATGTTCATTAGAAATTGAAAAATCAATGATTACGTTCGCATAAGCAAAACGATCTTCGCCCATAATCGTCGCCGAGTCGCGTTTGTACCTACGGCACCATTGAAGCGTTTGTGCAATTCTAGGTATGTATGAATGAAATTATACTGTCGAAGCTTTACATGCCTACATGTATCCTGTCTATACATGCCTACATAAAACATTTAAGGCATAGACTGTTAGACACACATTTTTGAAATCACGATAACTTTCATATTATATTGTTTTTTGTGTAATATACATTTTAATTACGATCTATGACCGGTAAACTACAACATACTCGAACAGTTGCCCCATAACCTGATACACCCTGTATATATAAAGAAATAGATAAAAATAATCTTTTGTTTTAATAATAAATTTAATTGTTGAATTGTCTGCTTTTATTAATAATCGTAATTTAATGTTATTCGCATTTCATATCCTTTTCTAGTGGCATATGTTAAATTTTCTTGTTTTTATATGTGGATAATGTAGTTGGCTACAATATTGTTTAAATAGCCCTAGGCCTGCATTTATTTGTAATATTTATATTGTAGCTGTTTATTGTCTCATAACAAATAAAAAAAAATAAAAAATACTATACCACGCTGGTCAGACATAAGGTTTTATTTCTAATTTTCCGTCTTTTGCATGGATATTATATGCTTATTATATGCCTTAGTTGTTTTTTATGACATCTACGGGTAAGATTAGGGCTAGAGAATAGTAATTATATACTGTCACTACAGGGAAATAATACTATCTACACTAATATTATAAAGAGGATAGATTTGTTTATTTGTAATGAATAGGCTCCAAAACTACTGTACCGATTTCAAAAATTCTTTCACCACTGGAAAGCTAAAATATCAGGGAGTAATATAGACTATATTTTATCCCGGTATTCCTACGGAAACGCGAACTAATCGGGTAAGACGACTAAAACCGTAGCGAAGCGAGGACAGGTTGCCGATTTACAATATTTTAATTTTTACCAGGATCTATTCCAGTCAAAAACTGATCGGGGTCTAGTCAGAGACAGTGTTTAGGTTAATCTGTTACCATTATCTCTAAATAACGCTTGGGCTATTCACCTAATCTTTGTCTTCGTTGGCCTTCCGAGACCACTTACAATACTGTTAAGTTTTAGTAGTTTAACTTATGCCGTATAATGACAGATTAAATATATACAATTTCGCCATCTATTACAGTCGCAAAAATCGATAGAAGCATTCACCAAGAAAATAGGTGTAAATATATTCTTGGCATAATTATAACGGTAACAGTGATAGCCAACATAGTTGACTGTGACAGGTTGATGGATGGTTTGGATTATCAGCTATATATTACAATTCCTCCTTTCCCCTGTATTGTCCTATAAAATTATTAAGGGAATTATGTAAAATACATAACTTCAATAAAAGGAAATCCCGAAATAAAGCCATCTTTTTAATATAGTTATAATGTATAAGCAAAATCTCAAAATAAAATATTAAAAACTATTTTTATGGATTGTATCGCAGTTGTATTTTTGATTGCCCGACATTTCGAACACTTTACAGCGTTCATGGTCACGCCCGTGACCCATAAAGTCGTAAAATCTATATAAATAGTTTTATTTACAATGTAGAAATTTATTGCTTTTATTTATTTTTTTATTAAAATCATAATTTAATAAAATATCTAGTAATTACAAATAAAAGTAAGTATATATAAGAATATAATTAAAAAGTTAAGACTTACCTGTGAAGTCTGGCTAGAAAATATAAATAAAAATAAAAATAAGTATAAGTAGTGTTTTAATATGTTAGTCTATGTTAAAATATATACAAAATTACATCATAGATGTGAGGAAGCAAGACATAGTTAGAATAGAGGCGAAATGTAGAATAAAAAAAGAAAAAAAAATATACATTTTTTATGTACAATTTTTCAATACCTGCAGTTGACACCGGATCCGGATAGTAATCCTATCTATGTCTTGCCGAACGACCACATCTGAGCTCTGTTAGTACATTTAGCTGGCGGTAGGTGGCGCTGCCCCGTTTATAATGCACACTGAAGCGTAATATCGTATGTTTTCAAAAAGATACAGATACCAGAAATATTCTATGAGATACAAGAAAAGATATTAAATACACAATAAATTTAAAATAAAAATAAGATATGGATATTAAAATAAAATTTGAGATAGAATACAGAAAATAATTTTATACTAAACATAATTACGGTGTTTTACATCATGCAAGCTCTACGAATATGTTAAAGCGAAGAATAAACTAAAATAGAATTGATAGTTACCGAAGATATTGTAAGTAAAGTGTGCTAAATACGAAGCGTGCAATATTATTTAAAAGAACATAACAATATTACGCATCTTGTGTACTTTCAGACTTACTTTCGTCATTCACAACAGGTCCATAACTCAAGCCTTCGTTCCCATAATCAATGCTATTCGAATCCTGGACTCCCAAAATGCCAGCTTTCGCAACTCTGTGACAACAACCTTTCAGAAGTCCCCCACAAGAGCCTTCAAGAAGTCCTCCCACCATCCAACAGTAAAAGAAAAATTCACACGTCCCTCCTTGAGGGCATCCTTTTCCGTCTTGTCTATCATCAGATTCAGGCAGTTCAGTCGTTGATGGTATAGTAATCACAGTTTCTGGATGTGTTAGAACCCGGCCTTTTCTTTTAGGCACTCTTAAAGGTAGACTGTCCAATATCTCATTGATTTTCAACATCTGCTCATCTGTTATTGGTCTGAATTTCGGCAAATCTGCCAATCTATTGGTAACATTTGGGAAGTTGTAATAATCAGCTCTTTTATATGGGTTATTTGGATCTGTCTGTATGAACATTGGTTTCTCTAGAACGTGTTTTTTCTTTTTTATTTTATAGTCTTTCTCGTACCGAGCTCGATGTGGTTCGTTGGCATCTGTTTGAATTAAAAAGAAAAATAGGGTCAATTCGGAACCGGTGAAAGGTTGAAACGGAAAAATTATTTGCAGTTAATGAATTAATGAACTAATGAAAAAACGTGTTATATGATGGTAAGCATAGCTATTTTTTTCTAAATATAACAAGGCTAAGGTATAATATTACTTACAAATCAAAAAACTATTTTATCTACACTTCTATACTAATATTATAAAGAGGAAAGATTTGTATGTAAGTATGTTTGTAACGAATTGGTGCCGAAACTACTGGAACGATTTCAAAAATTCTTTCACCAATGGAAAGCTATAATATCAGGGAGTAACATATGCTATATTTTATCCCGGTATTCCCACGGGAACAGGAACTACGCGGGTTATGCGACTGAAAGCGAAGCGAGGGCGAGTTGCTAATTTTATGTAGGTATGTTCATTACTTCGCGCAATGCGTTTAAAAATATAATCAACAGCAATCATTCTACTATGAGTTTTATAAAAACCTCATAAAACCAAGATTATAAGCAAAAGTATTATTTTGGAAAACTTGAAAACCTAATATGCTTCACTGACTTCTTAATCTAAAACGTAGAATTTTGGGTCACAGAAATGATATTATGAATTTTCTAACCAAGAAGGTCGGCAGTAACAAGAAGTTGTGATAGAACAACAAAATCAACTATATTCTCAGCATTTTTTTTTTTTTATTTGTGGGTGGGCCGCGGTCGGCGCGCCTCCGCACCACTCCGTCGGGGCGACAGAGGGGCTTAAGCACGCAACTCCCGCGACCCACCCGAAAACCACGTCGCCTTCGTCGTTGGGCCGACCACTGGAGCAGCGTTAACTTGTCGTCAGTGGTCGGCCCGACGGAATACCCCCTATTGGGGTACCCTCCCATCGACCGACGTCCCCCCCTCGGGGAGGACGTCGGTCTTTCCTCACGCGGTCGGCCTCTCGGCGGGTGACGGACTAATCCCCGGTCACGTCACCCGCGGCCTCGGCTAGGGCGGCATGAGGCGCAGATAGTTGCGCCTACGCCGTCCCAGTCGCCGGCGGCGGATCTCCTCATCGAGGCTGCGCTCCTCGCGCAGGCGATCCGCCGCCTAACTATATTCTCAGCCTGAGATTAACTTTTGGTCGAAAAACGGCGGGTGTTATGCTTCTTTATTTAGCCCTTCGTGAATAAATAAAGCAATAAAAAGGTATTTATAGTGAGTCATATATAATTCACGCCTTTTTCCCATAGGGGTAGGCAGAGTCCACTGCCCTCCACCTGCTACGATCTTTGACATATTCAGCGTAGCAAAGCGGTTCTCTGTGGGCCACTTTTCGCCCCCGACGGAAACGAGACGTGACGTGTCGCGAGCCACATCGCCGCCAATATAAATACTGTCGTATTTAACTAATCCAATACGCAATGAGACTAATTAAGGATCATTACAATGTAAGAATTCAATTCTATTGTCAAGTACAGTTTTTAATAAGTCTCTTAACAATTTCGTTAATTTAACATATTCCTGGGAGTTAATAGGCAGAAAATCTATATTGTTAAATTAAAATGCCATGTATATTTAAGAACCAAAGCCATGCTTACATCATTAGGAAATAACACATATTTTATACAATTTCATTACTGATTAAAATTCAGAATAAAATACAGAATAAATGAACTATACATAAAGAATTATTAGAATACACAAAAGAAAGTATTTTATGGAAGCAATTTACAAAACATTTAATATGTACATTATAGATAAAAAATAGTATATATATATATATATATATATATATATATATATATATATATATATATATATATATATATATGAACGAACATTATGGATAATTAGTAAGATCAATTTTATACATGTAATACGTTCCACAGTTGGGCTGGCTTCTTCCAAAATGTGTGGGAAATTAACCTAATGACACGACGTTTAGAAAGTTTACAATAGTTCCAGTTGCTACAGAAATAGCAAAGAAATTTATTTACTTTCCTCTCGGATTTGTTATCACACCCATGGCCACTAAGAAGTTTAACAAGCAACATTTGTCTAAAAATCCTCCAAGCATTCATTATCATTAATCAGATTGGATTTGGTCCATTTAGCAGAATCAGTTTCTATCGAGCGATTCTAATTGGACTAATGGGAGCCAAAAAAAAATCAACATCAAAACAGCCACGTGCTGGACCGTCCGGGATAGTACCACACTCTCGCAGAAAAGCGATGTCCGAGTAGTAGCATTTTGTTACTGCGCTTTGTTCGGTGAGCGAGAGAGACCGAATCCTAACTTTCTGAGGATGTTTGCATGTGGTGAGTTTTGGTGATACCTTTAGTACCACGAAACCTCATTGCACGCATTCACTCCCTTAACCTTCATCGCGGTAGGCAGTGGCCTTGCAAAGGTCCATGAGCGGCAGCAACAATTACCATCAGGTGTAATGTTTGCTCGTTTGCCACCGTATGCAATAAAAAAAAAAAAAAAAGCAGAGTTGTGATGGAATAAGAATGCAATTCACCATCTTCCATCTTACCTGTAAATGTGGATGTAGAAGATTAAGGGGTATAATATGCCAGAGAACGAAAACTATTAAAAAATCCCTATGTCAACCTAACTAACAAGCATGATATACTCGTAGTTGATCAATTTCCCTCCTGTTATAGAGCATGCTAGAGCCTAGGAGTGGTTTGTCAGTTGATATGGTGAAGGTATACGCAAAGTAATTAAGATATTCCTCAATTAAACCAAATTATTTCAAGATAATTGAGTGTTCTGTGTCACCAAAGCTTTAGATGTTTAAGACAATTTAGACCAGCCGAAGATTTAACCTTTCTATTACATTTAAAATAAATTTTTAAGACCTGGGCGAGATGGGAGTTTTAAGGGTTTTTCGGGATGAATATGGTGAATTATGGGGTCATGCGCCGCCCTTTTTGTCGGAACGGCGGACGTCTAGACCATAAACGCCCTAAAAGGCTGCAAATCACGAAATGAATCCAATGTATCACCTCAAGTGTCACTTAAAATTTAAATCTTAATAAACTTCAGTGAACATCAAACAATTTAACATCAATTTATGTATCACTAACAACCCGCCCTCGCTTCGCTTCGGTTTTAGTCGTTTTACCCGCGTAGTTGCCGTTCCCGTGGGAATACCGGGATAAAATATAGCCTAGTTTACGCCCTGAGCTTTCCATTGGTGAAAGAATTTTTGAAATCGGTTCAGCCGTTTTGAAGATTACCCGGAACAGATAGACAAAAATTTTTTAATCTGTATTTTAGGCATAGGTGTCGTGCAAATAACCGTGTGAGCATGAAAAAAGCCTATTATTTTGACATTACAAACAGACACTCCAATTTTATTTATTGGTATAGATTTGTGTAGGTGTAACCTAAATTGTAGCGGTCGTCGATGAAATCAAGCATTAGATTAATTAATATACGGATACTAATAAGTTTTAAGATGTGTACTCAACACAAATAACTCCAAACAGAAAAGCAATAGATAAAGGCAATAATGCAAAAATATGTAGTTTTAAACCACTTAAACATTGATGATAGATGGCGCTGATATCAAATACAAGAAACGTGTTTTATTGGTACAGAACAGCGTCCATTATATCAATTATTGCATTATAGTTATAGTATTTTGCAAAACCGCAATGACTCATATTTGTGAAATTGGGTCTGCCCAAATTTTATCTACTTATTAAATTTTGCAATACAGTGTCGCATCGAATTGCATAACTTAATTATTGAAAGGTCTTGTAATTACAGTGCATTCTATTCGGGGCAACTTTGACCAATATAGGCCATCGTGCCTTAATATCCATAACCGAAATTATCAGACATGGAGTTTTAAGAAGACACGTTACATTGTACTACTCGTCAAAATATGTTAACCTAGAAATAAAGTTAAATTCCTTGGTTAGGAACACGAAAAATGTGTCGATACTTTTTGGGATCGAGTACTTTTCCTTTCGATACCGATACTTTTATACACGATTTTTTTTTTGGGGTGGGTTACGGTCGGTGCACTCCTCGCACCACTCCGTCCGGGGCGACAGAGGGGCGTAAGCACGCACACTCGTAACCCACCCGCGACACGTCGTCGCCGCCACGTCGTTGGGCCGACCACCGGAGCAGGGTGACTTGACGTCAGTGGTCGGCCCGAGCTTCGCTATCGAATACACAGCATCGAGTACAAACTCGATGCTGTGTATTTGATACTTTTACTTTGAGTATTTTTTGGCAGGTGCGTATCGAATCATCATCATCATCTTGCTCTTATCCCAATTACTTGGGGTCGACGCAATATGTCATCTTCTTCCATACGGTCCTATCAGACATCATCTCTGCAGTCACCCCCAGGTTATCCGTGTCATGCCTCACGCAGTCCATCTATCTTTTTTCTTTTTCGCACTCTCTTCACTTTCTTCACGGTAGGCAACGGCCATGCAAAGGTCCATGAGCGGTAGCATCACTTACCATCAGATGTACTGTTTGCCCGTTTGCCACCGTTAGCAATAATAAAACAAAAGAACGCAACATAACACTTCCATACTCCTGCCAAAAGTAAAAAAAACTAGCACATTGTCGATTAAGATGTTCATCATCATCTCAGCCCATATACGTTCCACTGTTGGGTTCGGGCCTCCTCCACAATGGAAGTGTAATTGACCTACTATACCACGCAAGTCAGACGAGTTGGTATAGGGTTAAATTTCCTTGGGGCGACAAGTTAACGCTGCTCCAGTGGTCGGCCCAACGACGAAGGCGACGTGTTTTTCGGGTGGGTCGCGGGAGTTGCGTGCTTAAGCCCCTCTGTCGCCCCGGACGGAGTGGTGCGGAGGCGCGCCGACCGCGGCCCACCCACAAAAAAAAAAAGGGTTAAATTTCCTTCTCTTGCATAGATGCAGTTGTATGCATATTATCCCTTAGTCGTGCTCGATAACGCCCGTGGGCAGAAGAGACGGTGGTGAATTATATCCTTACTCCGTCACTACACGGAAAATGAATTTTAGTGTCATGTACAAATAATTTTACGAATACGTAGTTAGAAAAAAAATAGATTATTTTGTTATAAATCGATTTCCTTTTAATTAATATATTTATTTTACAAAGAAAAATCGATTATTTATTCATCGATTTTCCCTCCAAGTCACAAAATTACTATCCTTTAAAAAAAATTTAAAAATCCTTAATTTGTAAGTGTAACTCGAGAAAATCAAATTAATTTAATATGTGTAACGGTTATGATATTTTTAAGGATTTTAAGGTCGATTTGATAATAAATATTGAATCTCAAGGCTGTCACGCCTTAAAACTCACAGAAAAAATAACTTATTTCCCGTGGGGAGTCGTAAAAATCGGGCGAGTACAGAAATTCAGACACCTAAGCAATCAAGTATGTAACGAAACCATAACGCGACTTAAAATTAATTTACAGCGCCATCTATCGAAAAGTAATGTAAACTTTAAGAATCTGTGTAAGAATAATATGTAAGAAGAATAATATAACGTTCTCGTCGGTCGTGGTAAAAAAGAAAACTACCAACGGCCTCTCACTAATTAGATTTTTGTCCAATAGCAACTACTTTTGGGAGTATGACGTCACATCATAGCAGTTTATCACCACCTTCTTGCCCATAGGTGTTGTAAAAAGCATTTAAGGGATATGGTTAAGAGACAGCATCGAGGTAATAGACGAAGAACTTTAAAATAAAACCCTATAGCAATAGGTCTGACTAATATGGTATAGTAGGTCAATTACCCTACTAATTTAGACGAAGCAGTATTAGTGGATTTAAAAATACTAGTGGTCGGCGTGTGGTTGAAATTCGGCCATAATTCATTTTAATTAATTTTTCTACTACACAATTTTCTTTAATTTTATTTATGTATAATTGTAAATTGAGCAAGCTATATTTCACTAATAACTAATAGGTATATAAGCACAAATCTTTAGTAGACATTGTCATCATAATTATGATTAATTATTTCACATTCAGTTCGACCAGAGATTATAACCGTAAACAAAAGTCTATAAGCGTTGCTACGCAACGCACTCACATAAACGTGCGTGTGTGTGTTTGTGTATAGCGCTTGCGTTGTAGTGTGCGTAATGCCTTTTTTAATGAATTTAATGTATTTCTAATCCATTATTGTATATAATTTTAGTTTTATGCACTTCTCCTCATTATATACTTCAACCGTGCCGAATTTCATACATGTGCGGCCACGTAATTTTCGTAAAAAGGGGTACAAAGTTTTCGCTTCACGTATTTATATACAATAGATCTCCCGTAGTACGAAATCAATTTTAATATTTGTTGCGTCATTTTTATATATTCTCCTTAAACTTTTATAATGGTGGGGTCAAACTATTGATAGTTGTCTGTCTATAGCCGCAGGCCGGTCCGTCTGGGGTACCACATTGAGCATAAAATCAACGTCCGAATAGAAGCAATTTGTTACTACAATTCGTTCGGTGAGCGAGAGAGCCGGCAGTCCAACATTTGTTTGCGTGTGGTTGGTTTTAATGATGCCTTTAATATCATTGAACCTTATTACACGCATTCACACTCCCGTAACTTTGTTCGCAATGGGCATTGGCCTTAAAAAAATAAGACGACGAATATAAGAAAACCTTTCTAAATTTTTATTTTATTACTAAAAACAATCTGAACTTGTACTCTTCTAAGGTTACAGTTATGTTGCGCGTCATGCCGCCCTAGCCGAGGCCGCGGGTGACGTGACTGGGGAGTTAGCCCGTCACCCGCCGAGAGGCAGACCGCGTGGGGATAGACCGACGTCCTCTCCGGTGGGGGGACGTCGGTCGATGGGAGGGTACCCCAACTAGGGGGTATTCCGTCGGGCCTACCACTGATGACAAGTAACCCTGCTCCGGTGGTCGACCCAACAACGAAGGCGACGTGGTGTTCGGGTGGGTTGCGGGTGTGCGTGCTTACGCCCCTCTGACGCCCCGGACGGAGCAGTATAAAAAAAAATGTTACAGTTATGTACATAATAATAAGCATATGCAAAATTTACACGGGTCTTCTAGTATAATATACTACGCATATTAAGTATAGTTGATTATTTTAACTGTTTCAACATCTCTGATCACTGTGTCCCACTTAGGGCTTCCAATCCCGCATGATGCGGGATCACGGGTGCGGGATCCCGCATCCGTGATCCGCGGGACTAAAAAAAGCGTGCATGCAACCTCAAACTTAATAAACTCTCAAACTCAAACAGTAACATATTCTATATAAATTAACAGTTTTTAAATGTGTTAAATTTTTTTGGTTGATTTTTTAATTTTCTTTGTGTATTTTTTGAAGACGATTTGTTTTGTTTTGATTTGTTTTTTTTATTCAATATTTGTTACTGTTTTTGTGAAGAAAAAAACTATTAAATTTGATTGATCTTATACTAGTAGTAATACTTAATTAAATATGGAGTTTGTTGATAATTCACAGGGTTTTTGTGATAAATAAAGGATGTAATTTCATTGATCTCATACTAATACTTTAATAAATGTGTAATTAGTTGTTTAATTAATTCTTTTTTTGTTACTAATAAATGGTGTAATTTAACTAATATGAATTAATAGTAATATGTACGTAAATAAATGTGGAGTTGATTAATTCATTGTCTTATTTGCGTTAAATAAATGTGAATATTCTCGATATGCGGGATCCCGCAAATACCGAGATCCCGCGGGATTGAGAATTCGTAATCCCGCAAATACCGAGATTGAAGAAAGGTTGCGGGATTGGAAGCCCTAGTCCCACTAGTGTGCTAGAGCCTCCTTCGCAATACGAAAGAAATCGTTGTGAAGTAACAACAAGCTAGTCCGAATTTATTTGTTTATCTTTTCCCGCATAGAGGATATTTACATATTATATGCCTTATTCATCCTTTACGACACCCACAACCAAGAAAGATAGTTAATTGTATTTATAATCCGTCACTATGCGGATTAATATTTTTTAAAAACATAAAAAAGAAAATAATAATATATGTGTAAACTAACAATCCGCCCTTGCTTCGCTTCGGTTATAGGTTATAGTAGTTTTACCCGCGTAGTTCCCGTTCCCATAGGAATACCGGGATAAAATATAGCCTAGTTTACGCCCTGATATTATAGCTTTCCATTGGTGAAAGAATTTTTGAAATCGGTCCAGCTGTTTTGAAGATTACCCGGAACAAACAGACAGACAGACAAAAATTTTTTAAATGCTATTTTAGGCATAAGTGTCATGCAAATAACCATGTGAGCATGAAAAAAGCCTATTATTTTGACATTACAAACAGACACTCCAATTTTATTTATTGGTATAGATACGTAGGGTTCTGTACCATTATCTATAAAAATTGAGTTTGTTTTATGGGAACCCCCTTAAATATTTGTTTTTAGTATTTGTTGTTATAGCAGCAATAGAAATACAGAACGTGTCTAACTATCGCGGTACTTGAGATACAGCCTGGTGACAGACGGACGGACAGACAGCGAAGTCTTTGAAATAGGGTCCCGTTTTTACCCTTTGGTCAGGGTCTTTACAAATTGGTATAGTTGTTAGTCTATTCTAGTTTTTAGTCCACAAATAGTTTTTAGTTCCTAATTGTTTTTAACAATGGTTTTCTTTATTTACTTATGTTCAATTTTTGTTGTTTTTCAATGATAGATCACATGATCAGATACCGATCTAATGATAATGGTACCACCTGACAAGTATACCCTATCAAACAAACAAGAATAATTTAAAACGGTCTAAGCATCTTTCAATAATCGGTGAACAAAAATAAATAAGATTCCGACGAATTGAAAACCTTATTTTTTGAAGTGTGTCAAAATGTAATCAACATCCCAATCGTAATAATTTGATGACATAGCTCGTTCAACAAATTCAGTTTAAAATATCACCAGTTATTTTAACCACAGTCAAAATTAACATACATAAAACCGGCAATTTAACGGGCAAAACACAAAAAAAAATAACATGACGTAATCTCCAAATTATGAAGACGTCGAATGATTTGAAAGCGCCCAGAATAAAATGCGACAGAATAAGTCAGGCGCTTTCGCTCAACTCGTATGTTACGAATATAATGGAGGGAAACTGTGTGATGTAATGCATTTGTTCTTTGTCATTTTGTGAACTATTAAATTTTTATTCTGTGGTAAATTAGTTTACTCTGTGGTCATGAATACTGTAAACACAAAATTCGTATTGGTTTTGTATAAATAATTGTGTATTTAGTTGTACGCAGTCTAATATTTTTCTATGTGGTGACGGAGTTATGCATAAACCCCGAGAGGGCACTTACATATTTTAAATGGAAATACTTTACGAATTTGATCGCGTTTGTATTTGATTTTTGATAGCTCGACGTTTCGAAAATTTTGCAACGTTCATATTCACGGGTGGACTAAGATGTTTTACGTCCAATAAGTCGTCGTTACAGACATTTATAATTATCTACCCAATGCAGAAGATTAGTTATTAAATTTTGACCCACATTTTAATACAAATTTATTGCCAGTATAAGAAGAAAATGATTCTAAATATATGAACATCGGGCAATCAAAAATCAAATACTAACGCGATAAAATCCTTAATTATATTTAAAATGTGTAATACTCGCGTAAACATCAGAAATCATTGCTTACATATCAATTTCAACCAAATTAAATCAAATTATCCAATAAATTAAACTACCACCGGATCGGAACGCGACCGTTACTAAGAAGATACGCCAAGAAACTCAGCGAGCTTGTCTATTTTTTTTTCTTTCTAGATATAAAATTGTGTACAACATGTCTTGTAAGTACTAACTCTAATGATGACCTTCAAACCACAAGATACATAATATGTTTCAAACGATTATGGCTGGACCAGATCCCACAAGCGGCACCCGATCACGAGTTAACTATGCATATTTTTGTTTTTCCCATCCGGTCGATGGGAGGGTACCCCAAATATGGGGTATTCCGTCGGGCCGACCACTGATGACAAGTATCCCTGCTCCGGTGGTCGGCCCAACGACGAAGGCGACGTGCATCGTGGGTGGGTTGCGGGTGTGCGTGCTTACGCCCCTCTCTCGCCCCGGACGGAGTGGTGCGAGGAGCGCACCGACCGCAACCCAACCCAAAAAAAAAAATGCATATTGTTTTGGGTACCCACCACACATTCCAACTAAGTAAAAGATGGCAAACTCGAATTAGAACCCGCCTGACCAGTGCGGTATAGTAGGTTCATTTCACTCCTATTGTGAAGTACACTCGAGTATAGCTGTGGAACGTAAATGAGCTATCATCACAGCTCATATATGTCCCACTGTTGGGCTCGAGCGTCGTCCACAATGTGAGGGAAATTGACTTAAAATACCACGCTGGTTGGACGTGTTGGTACAGAGTTTTATTTCGAGTTTTACATCTCTTGCATGGATATTATATGCATAATATTCCTTAGCCGTCTTTTACTCATGAGTAATGGTAAATTGTATTCTTATGCCGTAACCATATATGCTAACACGTGTTTCTTACACAGATGGAAAAACAATTATAGCATAGCCATTGCACTGAATACGAAATTGCAATCGACACACTTCCATATAATTAAATATTACGAAGCATAGTTCCCATATGTATAAAGGCTATGCGCTAAACCAATATATATATTGCGAATTAGTGATGGATGTAATAGGTTGAAGTTACGAACTGTTTCCAATCATTGATCAGCCTTTTGGCACCCACTGTTGGACATGGGCCTCCCCATGGAAGGGTTTATTAATTAGGCCAGGTCCCGAAAGCGAATTAGGGATCGTAGTCGGTGTTATAATTTTCTAAGAGTTATGTTCGATTAGAGTCGTGCTACCTATTTTCCTGGTGATGTCTCAGTCAGTTTTGACTATTCCGATGGGAAAATAAGATAAATGAAAGTGAAATCTTGTCAAATTCTAATCTTTACTTGAGCCAATTAATTTTATTGAAGACTAGCAAACCGCCCTCGCTTCGCTTCGGTTTCAGTCGCCTTACCCGCGCAGTTCCAGTTCCCATGGGCATATCGGGATAAAATATAGCTTATGTTACTCAGAGATAATGTAGCATTCTAATGGTGAAAGAATTATCGAAATCCGTCCAGTAGTTTTTGAGTTTATTCATTACAAACATACACAAATACAAAAATACAAATTTTTCTTCTTTATAATATTAATGTAGATTCCAAGATATGTAATTAAAAATAATTTTTCGAAATGTTATGAAAGTTGAACCTGGTTCCTATATACATAGATGTTCTATGGAAACTAATTTGGAAGTAGGCTTAGAGGAATTTCAGTTCTTGACATATATGATTGCATTAGACCTAATATAAAAAGGGTTTGGTCATCTGCCGTGTCAACGACGAAAAGTGACTAGAAATGGCATAAGGTTTCGATTTATTCCCCTAAAGTCACTTTCATCTTGCGATGGCAGCCCAGAATTCTTTTCTCCTCACTGCCGGGTTTTTCGAGGTTACATATGATGACGAGGAGGAAATTGATACCCTGCTACCTCTACAATAAAGGCAGGGAAGATATAGTGCAGTATAAATTCCAGATTCCATGGACAAAGCAGTGCTGTAAACTCGCTGCTATCTTTTATATGTAAATAATAATACCATTATAGCTGATCCAGCTTCGCCAGCCATCATCATTTTGTAGAAGAACGGACCAACATAGGGACATCAGCGTCGACACTAACCTGGTCTACTGGCCATGCGAGAAGTTGCGCATCATAATGCCCTACTTTTTTCTTTTTTTTTTTTGCGTGGGTCGCGGTCGGCGCCCTCCTCGCAGCACTCCGATCGACGTCCCCCCTCTCAGGGAGGACGTCGATCTTTCCTCACGCGGTCGGCCTCTCGGCGGGTGACGGACTCATCATAATGCCCTAGCCGGTAATTGTATACGGATATGGAATGTAAACGACTCCAGCTTAATTGAATTTACAGAAGACGTATATTGAATAACGGAAACCATAAGGAGGTGAAAGTATTCCCGGAGCCACCATTAGTCGAGCATCAAACTCAACATGGGGATAGATTAATTGTGACTGGTGATTTGACCAGTGAATAGACCTATCAGTGATACGTTGAACCATACCTTTGAATATTATAAATATATCGTGTTCTATTCGTTTCTTTCTTCTTTTACATGTGGAGACGTAGTAAGAATTCATCGGCCCCTATCTTGCTCGTGTAAAAGACGACTGAGGAATATATAACATATATCCAAGAGAAAGAAAATTTGAAATTAAACGCTATACCAATCTCTCTCGTCAGCGTCAGGAACTGGAACGCGGTTGCCGCCTTCTGTGAGGCCGTTATCTCACGGAAGGAGGCGGCGGATCGTGTGCGAGTAGAGCTCCTATTCGGCGACACGTTCCGCCGCCGGCGACTCGGGCGGCGCAGGCGCGAGTATCTGCGCCTAATGCCGCCCTAGCCGAGGCCGCGGGTGATCGGACCGGGGAATTGTCCGTCACCCGCAGAAAGGCTGACCGCGCGACGGTGACCGACGTCCCAGGACGTCGAGAGATGAGGTTACCCGAAAGGGTATTCCGTCGGACCGACCACTGACGACAAGTCACATCTGCTCCGGTGGTCGGCCCAACAACGAGGTGACGTGGGTACGGGTGGGTTATGGGCCCGCGCGCCGTCCTTTCATTGCCCCGGACGGACTGGACCGCACGTGCGCTTACCATAGCCCACCCATAAAAAAAAAATACCAATCTCTCTGATCAACATGATATAATGGGTCAATTGCTCTCTTAATATGAAGAAGGCTCGACCCCAAGAGTGGAACATAAATGAGCTAAGATGATTTTCTTTTGCGTGAGTGGCAGAAGAAATAAATCCAAAATACGTAATCATATAACATTAGCATAAGATTTAAACAGCTTATACTATCATCATCGCAGCCCACAAACGTCCCACTATTGGACTCGGGCCTCCTCCACAATGGGAGGGAAATTGACCTACTATACCATGCTGGCCAAACATGTTGGTATAGACTTTCATTTCGAGTTTCCCTTCTCTTACACAGATGTTATATGCTTATTATATCCTTTAGTCGTCTTTTACGACATCTACAGGCAAGATATGGAGTGGTGATTTGTATTCTTACTCCGTCACCACACGGAAAAGACTAAACTAACCTGTATGAAATGAAAGACTTTGATTACCGTTTGATTACGGTAACTGGTTGCCAACATTGGACAACAACTTACATATAAACTTTCAAGATGAAAGATAGAAATTGTAAGTTAAAATAAAGTTTATCGATAAAGTTTCATTTATTGCATATAAATGTACATATGTGCATTTTAAAATTTAAATAACAAATAAGGCAACGAACATTTTCAAATTCAAATTTACAATTAAATAATACTTGGCTACTGATATCGATTCGATGCAACCGGGATACGAGTATCGATTCAATCGTTAAAGACATCTTTATCGATATTACGCAAGTAGTAACTGGGCCGTACCGTCGACAAAAAAAAATATAAATAAAAAACTTAAAAGTGATAAGCGTCTATTTTATTACTTTTTTTTTAGCGGAAGTGATTAGATTGTGTTTTATTATTAATCACGTTTTTTACATTTTGAATGGTTAAATTGTAAGATTATTTCTTACAGTATGAAATATACAAAAAGTTTATGTAAAGACTGGTGTTTATTTTTGTGATTCATAGATAGATATTATAAGTACTAATTTTGTAATTTTACTTTCAATTTCAAATGGTTAATCTTTACTTAAAGCATTAGTACTTATTAAACTATAAAACATACACTATATGCGGATCATAATTAAAATTAATGCTATCTTCAGTCCAGCAAAGCCTTCTGCTTACGTAATACTAGCCCCCTATGAAAATGTATCGAATATCCTGTGTGCTATAATCCTGTGCTCTTTGTGTCTAAAGATGCCTAATAAATCGTTTAACCATTTGGTGCTTTCGTGGTGGCTGCTCAAGAACACTTCTTTCACAAATGATACATCAAATTTTGTGTCCTATCCAATGTCACTTGAATATGCAATGCCTTCGATCTAAGTCGTTTAACTATTCTACGAATCGCCTATTTTGGATTTTATTTCGTAAAAAACTTAATCATGATTATAATAAGTTTCACAAATGATTATTATTATATTAAAGCTTATTAGACTTCTCACGTTGTCGAAAATATATTTTGGATTTACAGTTTTCTACATATTTTTCATACTATGTCGATTGTGCCCATTCTGCTACCAATTTTTGTATATTGGATCCTATTTCATACAAAAATCCCGAGCATAATCCGCTTCATAGCATGCTGAGCGACTTTGGGCTTAGTTATGAGACCTACATTTAACGGGCTTTAGTTAAAAACCTATTTTAGGAGTGGTAGGACCTTTAACCTATTTTAGGATCTTTAGGAGTGGTAGGACCACACTGTCGACAGTTATCTGTCTACAGCCGCGGGCCGGTCCGTCCGGGGCAGTACCATGCTCTCGCAGAAAATCGACGTCTGAGTAGTAGCAATTTGTTACTGCGCTTCGTTCGGTGAGCGAGAGAGCCGGAAGCCCAACTTTCTGAGGGTGATTGCGTGTGGAGGGTTTTAGTGGTGCCCTTGGTATCACCGAGCCTCAATGCACGCATTCACACTCCCTTCGCTTTCTTCGCGATAGGCAACGGCCTTGTAAAGGTCCATGAGCGGCAGCAACACTTACCATCAGGTGTACTGTTTGCTCGTTTGCCACCGTTTGCAATAAAAAAAAAATATTTTAACAGGATTTCTGATTCTCTGTAGAATATATCAATATAAGAACCAAGTCCTCTGCGACAGACTAGTAAGACTTATTTTTAAAATACAATATATTTTATTTGTTTTTCTAGTTAAATTATTACTCGCAGTACTTTTATAATGAAGCATAGCAAGAAATAAAATATTTATCAAGTAGCATTTTATCTGCTGACCGTTCAGTCCGCTTTCACCGTCCCTGTGCGTTACGACTATACCACGTAATATTATACAATAAGTATTATTTATTTGCTAACTAATACTCAATAAATTACAAAATAACTAGTTACGTTTCGTGAGGAAGAGCATTAATAACCTATGTTAGTAACCAAAGACAATTCGTCGCAATGTCTTTGCCACTTGGATGTCAACGGGGTTTGACACTCAAAACCTGCTAGGTCGACGACTAAATAATCAGTAACGGGGGCTGGTTTGAATAATATACGACAAATAAAATTGTGTGTGTAACACTGTACACGGGATAGAAGTGAAATTTCTTGAAAAATGAGAGATTTAGTTTGAAAAACAGAGAGAGAGAGAGAGAGAGAGAGAAAGAAAGAGAGAGAGAGAGAGAGAGAAAGCATCTTAAAAGAAATAAAACAATACAAAATTTTTATAAATAATTTAAACTAAAGAATGTTGTATTATTGTGTTAAAGTTGTTGAACATTCACGTTTAGTTTATAATTTTTTGATGCACTGTAAACTTAGAGACATCATTATTAATAAAATTTTAATAATTTATTTATAATAATTCTTCATAGATCATCATCATCATCTTGCTCTTATCCCAATTACTTGGGGTCGACGCAATATGTCATCTGTTTTGACATATTGCAAAAAGTTTCGGCAATGACTTTTATGACCGGCCGCCTGCCTGACGTCAACCCTCCTTGGGAATGTAATCGTTGACCCAAATGGTACCAGATGGAGTTGGTCCGGGTCAATCTAGGGCTCTTAGTCGTCTTTTACGACACCCACGAGCAAAGCAAGGGTTGGTAGTATTCGAAGCCGCTACCACACAGCTAATTCTTCATAGATATAATCAAATAATTGCACATGCGCGATACTATACATATATCTTACTCTGTCGCCTTACACCGTCGTGTATACATCGTTCTCTTTTGCTCTAATCCCGTGAAATGCTTTTTTTTTTTATTTCCGATGGTGGCAAACGAGCAGGCAGCACACCTGATGGTACCTGATCCTGCCGCACATGGACCTTTGCAATACCAGGGGCACAGCCAAGCCGTTGCCTACCGTGAAGCGAATGCTTAAGAATGCTAAAGAAGGACATGTTATAGCGCTCGGGAAACACAGCAGCAGGTAGTTCATTCCAGAGCCTGCACGTACGTGGGAGAAATGATCGCTGGAAACGTACAGTTAAAGACCATATCGTTTCCAGGTGAAATAGATGAACCCTGCTGCGGTATCGAGTGGTACGTTGGTAAAACGGTGACGGTGGTACCAAGTCAAACAGTTCCTCGGAGCACTCCCCGTGAAGGAGTCGATAGAGTACATAGACTGACCCAAAGTCTCTCCGCCGCTCCAGCGACTCCAATCCGTCCGTGAGATTGGGATCCCCGACGATTCGAACAGCACGCCTTTGGAGGGAGTCAAGTGGGTCTATCTGATATTTGGGCGCGCCTGCCCAGAGATGTGAGCAGTACTCCATGTAAATGTATAATTCTCTCTCTTTTTCTCACTACGTAATATCTTTCGTCTCTCTCGCGTAACGAAATAGGCTTAAACGTGACTCGTCCTTGAAATTTCACTCGCCATTTTCGTCTATATTTCGATTATTGAATCGCCGCCTTAGAAGTTTAACTTCAATAATATACGACAATAAAGTTCATCATCAAATCATCATCATCGCAGCCCACATACATCCCACTGTTGGGCCGAGCCGAACAGTACATATTGCATAAGTTACTGGTCATAATTTTATGACCAGCTGCCAATCTGACGTCATTCTAGGGATGGCTATCTGAGATCGATGAATCGATTTTTCAGGCCCAAAAAATCGATTTTATAAATCGATACGAAGCACTGAATAGATTCGGTGAATCGATACTTTACCCTAGACAATCGTCATTCGATTTTTTTCTGCCCATTCGATACTAAATACGATAGTGTTTTATACCATATTATAAGATTAATAAAGAAAAAAGGTAATCACAAGCCCGTGCAAAAAAAGATTTATAGATCGACTAATCGGACATCGATCCTTCAGACCTGGATTTTTTTGTAAATCGATTCTTTGGACGGCGATGCTAATCGATTCAAGAATCGATCTTTTTCAGACTCGGCACTTGGATGGCTTTTACGACTTTCACGAGAAATACAAGTCATAGCCTTAGAATATTAACTCATAGAAGGTAACTCCGCGTACAAAAAATGTAGCATCTAAATTGGAGCCAGATGGCTCTTTCCACATGACCGTTCTGTAGGGCATAGTATACAAGGTCACTGCGTACGCAAATCAACTCTATTGTATAGTGGTGTGCGTGTGTACGTGTGTAATCGCTTGCACGCATGTAGTATTCTTGGCGTCACGTTTTTAATCGCTTAAGTACCGACTATCCTCTTATATGTTATTATTCTAAAGTCATCGCAATATTCATAGTCATACAACATAATAAAAGAAAACTAAACAAAATAATTATCTAGGTCATATTTCATGCCTACATTATCTCCTACTTATTAAGTAGTGTATAACCCAATGTTATAATTATCAAGTAATTATTGTTAATTAGTATTATAATTTTATTTTGAATTAATATGTTAATGTTGATTTTGAAGCTCAAATTTGTCAGTGTGCTTCCGTATGAGTATCTGAATCTGATCTGACTCAGCTATTCTACTAGATAGAATATGTACATTTTTTTTTTTTTTTTTTTTTTGGGGCTGGGTCGCGGTCGGCGCGCCTCCGCACCACTCCGTCCGGGGCGACAGAGGGGCTTAAGCACGCAACTCCCGCAACCCACCCGAAAACCACCTCGCCTTCGTCGTTGGGCCGACCACCGGAGCAGGTTTACTTGTCGTCAGTGGTCGGCCCGACGGAATACCCCCTACGTGGGGTACCCTCCCATCGACCGACGTCTCCCCCTCGGGGAGGACGTCGGTCTTTCCTCACGCGGTCGGCCTCTCGGCGGGTGACGGACTAATCCCCGGTCACGTCACCCGCGGCCTCGGCTAGGGCGGTATGAGGCGCAGGTAGTTGCACCTGCGCCACCCCAGTTGCCGGCGGCGGATCTCCTCATCGAGGCTGTGCTCCTCGCGCAGACGATCCGCCGCCTCCTTCTGCGAGATCACTGTCTCGCAGAAGGCTGCGACCGCGTCCCAATTCCCGACGCTGTCGACCATCGCCCTAGCGATGGCCGGCAGCGTCAGGTCGGCACCGGGAATATGTACATTGAAGAACGTAACTAACATAATGACTGACTGCACAGATGGCGTAGTGGTTAAGATAGCGACCTACAGCGCCAGTGTCGGGGGTTCGAATCCCACGCGGGACAACACTTTGTGCGATCCACAAATTGTTGTTCTGAGTCTGGATGTAATTTGTGTCCGTTAATTATATGTTTGTAAAGTCCTCCGCAATACAAGGATTATTTCCTTAGTGCAGGGTGTTGTCTTAAATAAATAAATAAAAAAAAAAAAAAAAATTATACAAGCTGACCCGGCGAACTTCGCACCGACCGCCTTTTTCATAATTATAAATTATTATAATTATAATTAAATGCAAAGAAATAATACGTTTCCGTGTGGTGACGGAGTAAGAATACAATTCACCGTCTCTTTTCTTACCCATGGGTGTCGTAAAATACAAGTAAGGGATTTAATACCGGGCGGCGCGAGTACCTGCGCCTGATGCCGCCCCAGCCGAGGACGTGGATGACCGAACCGGGAACTTTAGTCCGGCACCCGCGACGAGGCTGACCGCACGACCGACGTCCCGGGACAGGGACGTTGAGAGGTGAGGGTACCCGAAAGGGTATTCCGTCGGGCCAACCACTGACGACAAGGAACTCGGCACTGGTGGTCGGCCCAACGACGAAGGCGACGTGGGTACGGGTGGGTTATGGGCTCGCGCGTCGTCCTTTCATCGCCCCGGACGGAGTAGCGCTTACCATAGCCCACGCATAAAAAAAAAGAGATATAATGATAAAAAATAAAAAAGGTCTTTAGGGTTTTAGTCTGTCACCCGCAGAGAGGCTGACCGTGCGACGGTGACCAACGTCCCGGGAAAGGGACGTCGAGAGAAGAGAGTACCCCTCAGGATATGCCGGCGGGTCGACCCAACGACGAGGGTGACCTGCTTTGAGTGGGTTATGGAGCCGTGCGCTGCTCCTCTGTCGCCCCGGACGAAGCCGGGCGGCGGGAGCGCTCACCATAGCCCAACCCAAAAAAGAAATGCCAACCTATCTAACGTAGTATTATAGGTAAATTTCCTCGCCATGGTGGAGGGGGCTTGAACAAAGCAATGGGACGTATTTGAGCTGAAATGAATACGCTTAAGTAACAATAAGCAGATCACAACGGTCAACGAACCAGGAACCGCAGCATTGAAGGACTTTCGAGATTCTTAGTGACTGTTTAATAATGTTCAATTTTGCTGCAAAAAAAGTGTCTGCCATTTATACTTACAAATAGCTGTAATGTAAAATAGGCATATTATAGATATGAATTTTTGAGATCTAAATACGGATACGGATATTTAGAATAATATTATATCGGTTTGGGTTATAGATATGACATTATTTGGGGTTATCCGACGATTTTAGATTACTCCGTATGATGACGCAGTAAGAATAGAAGAATAGAATACAATTTACCACTCTTGCTCGTGGGTATTGTTAAGACGACTACAGAATATAATATGCATACAACATCTATGCCAGAAGGGAAAATTTGAAATAAAACCTTATACCAGAACGTCTGACCAGCGTGGTGTAGTAGGTCAATTTTCCTCCCACAGTGGAAGAAACCCAGACCCCAACAGTGAAACCTATATGAGCTTCATTATTATAATTTTTTTAAAGACAATATATCCTGCACTAAGGAAATAATCCTTGTATTGCGGGGGACTTTACAAACATATAATTAACGGACACAAATTACATCCATACGTATGAGCTAATGAGATAATGAAGAGGTTCATTTTATCTAATTACTAGCAACCCGCCCTCGCTTCGCTTCCAGTCGCTTTACCCGCGGCGTAGTACCCGTTCCTGTGGGAATACCGGGATAAAATATAGCCTATGTTACTCCCTGATATTATAGCTTTTCATTGGTGAAAGAATTTTTGAAATCGGTTCGGTGGTTTAAGCATGAAAACGTTACAAACAAACAAACATCCTTACTTTCGCATTTATAATATTAGTATGGATTATGGATACTGTGCAAAATGAATCTATTCTTGATGCATTTCAACGCAAACAAAGTCGCGAGCGACAACCTAATGAGTATAAAATCATCAGCACATTTACGTCCCACTGTTGGGCTCGAGCCTCTATCATAAGAAAGATATATACCACGCTGGTCATATATGTTGGTATAACGTTTCAATTCGAATTTCCATCTTTTGCATATATTTTATATACATACTAGCAACCCGCCCTCGCTTCGCTTCGGTTTTAGTCGTTTTACCCGCGTAGTTCCCGTTCCTGTGGGAATACCGTGATAAAATATAGCCTAGTTTACCCCCTGATATTATAGCTTTCCATTAGTGAAAGAATTTTTGAAACCGGTCCAGCTGTTTTGAAGATTACCCGGAACAAACAGACAGACAGACAGACAAAATTTTTTTAATCTGTGTTTTAGGCATAGGTGTCGTGCAAATAACCGTGTGAGCATGAAAAAAGCCTATTATTTTGACATTACACACAGACACTCCAATTTAATTTATTGGTATAGATTACTAGCCAACCCGGCGAACTTCGTACTGCCATAATTTTTTTCGTAAATATATTTTCTAAATTTCCAAAAATATACTCTGTCTATAGCTGTCATTTGCGTTTTGTTATTACATGATAGATGCGTTTTTGTTATACCACGTTTCGTTTTTTTTACTTGTATTCACTTTGACGTTTTATGTCAAGTCCCACGGGAACCCGATCGAACGGGCTAAAAAGTGTCCTATCCCCGCCAATTTTCAGGTAAATCGGTACAGCCGTTCTTGAGTTATAAATAGTGTAACTAACACGACTGTCTTTTATATATATAGATTTTTTTTGGGGTGGGTTGCGGTCGGCACGCTCCTCGCACCGCTCCGTCCGGGGCGACAGAGGGGCGTAAGCACGCACACCCACATCCCACCCACGATGCACGTCGTCTTCGTTGTTGGGCCGACCACCGGAGCAGGTTGACTTGACGTCAGTGGTCGCCCCGACGGAACGCCCCCTATTTGGAGTACCCTCCCATCGACACGGTCGGCCTCTCGGCGGGTGATGGACTAATTCCCCGGTCATGTCACCCGCGGCCTCGGCTAGGGCGGCATACGGATATATATATGACGTAGCAGGTAGCGCCGTGTTATTTTTAAAAGCAATGACGTCAGCATGGCTAACGTCATCTACCTCACTACAATGTTGATGATGTTCCATGATAAACGTAATTGAAACAATAAAGTTGAAACAGTACTCGTGTTATTGAATTCTAGTTTAAAACTAAGTGGAGTCTAGAGCTCCGCACTGTTCGGCTGCTAGCGATCGAATGAATGTCGTACTTTTTTTTTTTTTTTTGTGTGACTTAGTTGTTAGCCTCAGATGGCTGTGACAACTTTACCCGGACTGTTGGGTGAGCGCTGAGGGCTCTCAACCCGTATGAGGGCTCTCAACCCATGTGAGGGCTCTCAACCCGTAAGAATGTCGTACCAGCAAATGGTAGTATTTATAGTAAGGCCGAGAGCGGGGAACTCCCGATGACAATCTATAAAAACTATTTTATGATAACATGTATTGTACTATCTATCTTAAGTATGGGAACTAATTATTTTGAACTAAACCTAAATGTTTTAACTGTAATTATAATTCAAGTTTATAAAATAATCAATCGTGCGCCGATATATATATATAGATATCCCTTAGTGGTCTCTTATGACACTCACTAGCAAGATAGTGAATATTGAATTGTATGCCTACTCCACACGGACATTATATTCGTATGTATCATCACTTAGTCAACCATTAAAATGGTTACGTATTAAGTAGGCTGTTAAACTTATCAACATACGAAAAAAAAACATTTGGCGCCCATATGGTTGTCGAGTGGGTTAAATCAACCAGTTTATGTCGTAAGAACACTACGTATATGAATTACGAAACCATAAAGAAGCGTTGGTTATTAAATGCGACCTAAAGTGCCAGTGTCGCGGGTTCGAATCCTACGCAGAACAAGACTGTGTGATCCACAAATTATTGAGTCTGGATGTATTGTTTTGAAAAAAAAAATAAAAATCTTACTTATCGTTAAGGAGTGGTTTCCAAAGCAAAATGTTGTAGTGATAAGATAATGACCTACTGTGTCATGTGCCGCAGGTTCGAGTCCCACACAGGACGACACTTTGTGCGATCTATAAATAGTTTTTTTTTTTTTATTGCAAACGGTGACAAACGCGCAAACAGTACACCTGATGGTAAGTGTTGCTGCCGCTCATGGACCTTTACAAGGCCGTTGCCTACCGCGAAGAAAGTGAAGGGAGTGTGAATGCGTGCATTGGGGCTCGGTGATATCAAGGGCACCACCAAAACTCTCCACACGCAAACACCCTCAGAAAGTTGGGCTTCCGGCTCTCTCGCTCACCGAACGAAGCGCAGTAACAAATCGCAAGTTGTTCCGAGTCTAGATGTAATTTGTGTCCAATAATTATATGTTTGTAAAGTCCCCCGCAATATAACAATTATTTACTTAGGGTTAGTCTTTACAAAAAACATGCAATATTTTACTTGCCTTTAAAGAGAGGTTACAAAAGCAACATATCGTAATGACTTACCGTGTCAAGTGCCACAGGTTTTATTACCGCATAGGACAATTTTGTGTTTGGATATAATTTGTGATTCTTCCGTGTGTTGACGGAGCAAGAAAACAATTCACTACCCCCTTTCTTGCCCGTGGGTGTCTTTAAAGACGACTAAGGGATTAAATATGCATATAACATCTATGCAAGAGAAGGAAAAAGGTAAGGTAATCCCTTAGTCGTCTTTTACAACACCTACGGGCATAATGACCACTAAAATAGTAGTAGATAACTTTCAAAATGACTACTAAAATTACTACTAATGAAATTATTACATCGAAGTGTCGTATGTTAAAAGCACTAACAACTAGAGTTGAAAACGCTTAAAAAACATTGAATTTTGAATATAAAACGTTTAAAATTCATATTTAAATCATTTATTATGCATAAATCCGCGGGGCTGTTTACACGTTGTGATTTTTTACATTTAACCTTAAATTACCAAGAGATCGTACCGCGACCGCACTGTGAAGATTCGGAAAGGAAACTCGGTGGGTTTGACTATTTCTTATTTATTCATTTCTTTTTTTGCTTGCGCCAGTGACGGAAAAGTTAAGGAGTGAACGGCTGACATAACAGGTATAAATGTTGAAGGCTTTAGGGGTAAAGGAAGACCGAGGAAAAGATGGATGGACTGCGTGAGGCATGACATGGATAGCCTGGGAGTGACTGCATAGATGATGTCTAATAGGATCGTATGGAAGATGACATATTGCGTCGACCCCAAATAATTCGGATAAGAGGAAGATGATGATGATGATTTAATAAATATGGCTGACCAGAACCCGCAAACGGCATACAATGACAAGTTATTAAGGTACTTGTATTAACTATGAGTAGGTTGGACTATACCGTTATTATAACGACTCTAGTATGCGATCTGTTGTGTCGATAGCTGTAGCATTTTTATCTGATAGGCCTATACTTGTAAACATAACATCAGGGAGCCACATTGTCCAAAATGAAACAGAAATAGTCTGATAAATCTCGATTTTATCACATACTGCTGATGCACCTTATAGATATAGATAAACTGTTATTCTGAATGGTTGGCTAGCTCAGTATAGAAATAATTTAGGTTCTTTAATAACGTGTTTGTAAAATCCATCCTAATACAAGGATTATATCCTTAGTGGAGGGTATTTTCTTTAAAAATAAAAAAATAAAAAATTGCTGTGTGGTAGCGGCTTCGAATACTATCAACCCTTGCTTTGCTCGTGGGTGTCGTAAAAGACGACTAGGAGCCCTAAATTGACCCGGACCAACTCCATCTGGTACCATTTGGGTCAACGATTACATTCCCAAGGAGGGTTGACGTCAGGCAGGCGGCCGGTCATAAAAGTCATTGCCGAAACTTTTTGCAATATGTCAAAACAGATGACATATCGTAATTATTTTGTACAAATATATATGCACAAAAGACAAGACAACAGAATACGACAGCAATTAATATGGCATAAAGTATTAATAAAATATTACGATATTTTTTCCAGAAAATGATAATTTCCATTCAATAAACATTAATTTTCATTTATATACACTATAGGTATGTATTTAGGTTATTAATTTATGTTAAGCTCCCTAGATGGCGTTGTAGAATTTTCTAAAACGGGCTATGGTTTCGTTACACAAATGTACATATCCAAACGTGGCGTTAACGCCACGCCAACGGTCAGGTTCACCCTCGCCTAAAGACGTTTCACATCAAAAACCTATATATCATACAAAGCTTCTGAATCTGTTTAAATATAATAACAGACACAGCAGGGCTTAAAATTTATTACATACTTATATATTTTTACGTAATTTTAAAAGATATTTATAATATGTTGGTGTTGGTTACATGTTTGTAAATTACACTCGTGGCGTTAGCAATTGAAATTTATGAACTTTAACAATGGGATATACATAAAACATAATATATGTACACATTTAAATAATCAGAAGGCATCACACTGGAGCTATTAATAGGTATATTTTATACCATGCTGGTCAGATATTTCATTTCGAGTTATTCTTCTCTTGCTCTTATATGCATATTATATCCCTTAGTCGTTTTCACGACATTCACGGGCAGGATAGGGAGTGCTAAATTGTAATCTTATTCCGTCAGCACACGGAACAAAAAATAATTAGTTAAGTAAATGAAATAAAAATAGACAATCCCGCTGAGTTTCTTGCCGGATCTTCTTAGTGCGGTCCGATCCGGTGGTAATTTAAGGTAAAATGTAAAAAATGACCGCCACGGGGTTTATGCAAAATAAATGATTTGATTATAATCATATAGACCTCAGAAAGGTTTTTTTTTAATTATGTTTTCCGTGTGATGACAGAGTAAGAATACTATTCGTCACTCCATTCCTTACCTGTGAGGGCCTTGGGTATTATAGATAGATAGTAGGTATTTATACAAGAGGAGGTAAACTCAAAATAAAACCTTATACAAACTCGTTTGATTAACGAGTATAATATATAGGTATAATAGGTCAATGCCTCCCATTATGAAGGAGACTCGAGCCCAGCAGTGGGACATGTATGAGTCGAGACTGTCAACAGTGTGGACCTACCACTTTTGAACTTCGTCACCACTCTCTTTCTAATATCATCAATTAGAAAAAGAAAGCAATACTTTTAATATATTTAATCATGTTTATCATATTTCAAGTTAGCGTGTAATAGGAATGGCGATCTGAGATCGATTAATCGAAAAAACGTTTTTCAGGCCCAAAAAATCGATTTTATAAATCGATACGAAGCACCGAATCGATTCAGTGAATCGGTACTTTACCCTAGAGAATTGTCATTCGTTTTTTTCTGCCCACTCGATACTAAGAATGTAAAATTTCCTAAAAAAAAAGAACGCTCATCACGTATTTACTCTCCAGATTTCCTAAAAGAAAAGGTCATGATAAGTCCGTCCAAAAGATTGATAAATCGATTAATGGAGAATCGATCCTTCGACCTCAATTTTCTTGTGAATCGATTCTTTGAACGACAATTCGAATCGATCTTTTTCAGAAAGATCGCCCATCCCTAGCGTGTAATATCTTGCTATGTTCATAGCTGTTGATAAATTTAAATAGATGTAAGATTACGTAATAGTAGCGTTTTATGTCGTTTGTCTGTCTGTGTGTACTTCTATATATGTATATATGTGTGTGCATTCTCTAACGGTTATTATTGCTCAATGGTTGCATACAAACGCAATGCAATTTAAATGGAAGACGTTGAGTTTTGGTTTATTTCCTAACTATTTTTATTAGTTAATTTATCAAATGGAATAATTTTTAAGGATAACGTATTTGTATTTAATTTGCTTGTTTTCCGTTTGGTGATATAGTAAAAATAAAATTCACTCCTCCTATTCTGCTCGTGGGTGTCGTTAAAAACAACTTAAGGCATAAAATAGCATATAGAATCTGTGCGCTGCCCCAGTTAATTGCATACTTATAAAATCTTACAAAGATTGATTGCTTAATATACAATTGCCATCAGCATCATGTCTGTGGCCATTATACGTTCCACGTATGCTGAAGCCTCCTACATAATGGGAGGTATATTGGTCTACTCAATCACTCTGGTCAGACGTGTTGAAATGGAGTCTTACATCGAAATTTTCCTTCTCTTTTATCACTATTACCTGCATATAACTCTAAGCCTTAATTTACAATACTCATTAGCAAGACAGGCAACGATTAATCGTATTTTTACTCCGTAACCATATGGCCGTGGGTGTCATAAAACATAACTAAGTAATTATAATATGCAGATGAAAATCTTATAATTACTAATTCGATGCACCAGCGTGGTATAGTAGAAAATCAATTATTGCACCAGCGTGGTATAGTAGCAAATCAATTATCGCACTATTGTGGAGGAGGCTCGAACTCAGTGGTGGGACGTACATGGGCCAAGATAATGAAAACGAACCACAGGGTTATAATACAGAATATTGCAATTTTATTAATATTTCTCAAGACATACCTATATAGAAGTATAGGCAATTGAGTATTTTTTTTTATAATTTTTTTTCTTAATATGCTTCTTTATTTCTTAAAGATAGATTAAATTTAATAATTAATTTCATCTTTCATTATTTCAGCTCATACACATAATCTGTTGGGCTCGAGGCTCTTCTAGAATAGGAGGAACATTGACCTATTATACCATGGTAGTCAAACGGGTTGGAATAGGATTTTATTTCGAGTTTTCCTTCTCTTGCATAGAATCTCTGCAATAATCCCTTAGTCATCTTTTACGACACCCACTGGGTGGGTTGGGATGTTGTGTGCATATTATATCCCTTAGTCGTCTTTTATGACACGTACGGGATGAATTGTATTCTTACTTCGTCACCACAAAGAATTTGTTAAATTCGTCATTAATATTAATTTAAATTGATATTCGCCTTAACAGAAAGATTTCACTGCTACGCTCGCCAACACGTGACAACACGCACACATATATACCCGTCTTTCTTCCTCGTTCGTATAACGCTATATCTATCCCTTTCATTCGTTACTATGTCATTGACATGTGCAAGTCGACTCCACAGGGTTTTCCGAACAATTTAACGTGTTAAGGAAATGTTATTTTTTAAATGGTTGTTTTATTGTTTTCATACTTTCATACTTAGTTCTTTTAATTAGACATTTGGTAACTTAAGTTGCTTTAAGTTAATTTGCTATAGGACTATTATTATCATCATCGTCACAGGTTACATAAGTCCCACTGCTGGGCTCGAGCCTCCTCCATAATGGGAAGGAAATTGACCTAATATTCCACGCTAGTCAGACGGATTGTTATTATTTTTTTTGGATCTGAATAATCCATTTATTTGTAAATATAGTATTTACAAGTCAGATCTATGTACAGTCAAACATATAAACAATAATTTCATTTATATAATAGACAGTAATATAATAATAATAATATAAGGCTTTATTGCTGTTATACCTAATTTTACAGTAAAGTTAAATAAAACTTGAAAAACTTAACTAAAACCTTAAACTTAAAATCTACTCGGCATTCTGTTATTCTTCCCTATTAACAGCTTGTCTTTCGGCAAACGCCTCCTCTAAGGCCTTCCACTTGTTCCTGTCTTGTGCTGTTCGTATCCATTCTGGACCTGCTGTGTTCGTAATATCATCTTCCCATTGCTTAGGTTGTCTTCCTCTGTTTCTTGTGCTTTCTGTCGGGTACCCTTCTGTTACTATTTTGGTCCATCTTTCTTTCTTTTCTCTCACCATAAGCCCAGTCCAGCGCCACTTCATTTTTCTGCATATGGATTGAACTTGCCCAAACTTAGTCTTTTCTTTTATTCTTTTTAATTGTACTTTATCGCTTCTTCTTATTCCCAATACGCTTCTCTCTATCACATTCTGACAAATATTTATTTTATTTTGTTGTTGTTCGGTTAAGGCCCAAGTTTGACACGCATATGTTTGACATGGTAGGATGCAGACATTGAATACTTTTCGCTTCTCCGCCATTGGCATCTCTTTATCTATACCAATAAATAAAATTGGAGTGTCTGTTTGTAATGTCAAAATAATAGAATTTTTTCATGCTCACACGGTTATTTGCACGACACCTATGCCTAAAATAACAATTAAAAAATTTTTGTCTGTCTGTCTGTCTGTCTGTCTGTGTCTGTTTGTTCAGGGTAATCTTCAAAACGGCTGGACCGATTTCAAAAATTCTTTCACCAATGGAAAGCTATAATATCAGGGCGTAAACTAGGCTATATTTTATCCCGGTATTCCCACGGAAACGGGAACTACACGTGTAAAACGACTATAACCTATAACCGAAGCGAAGCGAGGGCGGATTGCTAGTTTTTCATAATTTCACTCGGTGACCAGAGTCTCTTCAAAGTATTAGCTATTCTTCTTTCAATTTCTTTCTGTATGTTTTCTGTTGATGATACTAATTGTCCCAAAAGACAGTAATATAACATTATTCTAAAACATGTACTTTTCCGTGTGGTGACGGTGTAAGAATACAATTCACCACTCCCTATCTAGCCCGTGGATGTCGTATAAAATGACTAAGGGATATAATACGCATACGCATAGATGTTACATTTATGCAAGAGATGGTAAACTCGATACAAAATATAGGATTTTGTATCGAGTTTACCATCTCTTGCACCAACTTGTCTGACCAGCATGGTATAGTAATGTCAATTGCCCTCCTATTTTGGAGGAGGCTCAAGTCCAACAGTGGGACGTACACGAGCCGAGATGATGACGAAAACATATAGTTTAATATTAACGTATAAGATAATACCTAAATAAATATAAAATATATTAAAATGACTTATAATAATTTGATAAAATATAAATTGTGAATAAAATTTGGTCAGCGCAAACGACGTCCATTCCGTCCGGGGCAACGAAAGGGCGGTGCCATAATCCACTGTATTCCCTCTCCTTTGCCATAGAGCCGACCACCGATACCGAATTTTTTGTCGTCCATGGCCAACTCGGCGGGAGACTTATTGGTATAGGGTTTTATTTTGAGTTTTTCTTCTCTTGCATAGAATCTCTGCAATAATCCCTTAGTCATCTTTTACGCCACCCACTGGCAAGAAAGGGAATGGATAATTGTATCATCATCTTTCTCTTAACCCAATTACTTGGGGGTCGACTCAACATAGTTTAGGAGTGGTAGGACCACACTGTCGACAGTTATCTGTCTACAGCCGCGGGCCGGCCCGTCCGGGGCAGTACCATGCTCTCGCAGAAAATCGACGTCTGAGTAGTAGCAATTTGTTACTGCGCTTCGTTCGGTGAGCGATAGAGCCGGAAGCCCAACTTTCTGAGGGTGATTGCGTGTGGAGGGTTTTGGTGGTGCCCTTGGTATCACCGAGGGTCAATGCATGCATTCACACTCCCTTCGCTTTCTTCGCGGTAGGCAACGGCCTTGTAAAGGTCCATGAGCGGCAGCAACACTTACCATCAGGTGTACTGTTTACTCGTTTGCCACCGTTTGCAATAAAAAAAAAACAAAACCGTAGGTACTGTTCTTTGATAGTACATATTAAAAAAGTAGTGTAACTCCCTGACATTATAGCTTTTCATTGGTGAAAGAATTTTTGAAATCGGATCAGTAGTTTAAGCGTGAAAGCGTAACAAATAAATTTACTTTCGCATTTATAATATTAGTAAGCATGTATAATACTCAGATAAACATCAGAAAACCTAACCTATAAAATATATTTTTAAACTCTTCCATTAAGTACATAACATAAACATTCCCATACCTATATCAAAAATAAAACCCCACAATAAACCATAGCACAAACAATGGGGTAATTTCTACATCTGAAGATCGTGGGAACGCGGTGAAAATATTAGTTTCACTGATGTAAAACAAAAAGCTTTATGATAACTCATGCGAACTGGTATTGTGTACAGAAAAGTGTTTAGTACTTATAAATTTATTGTATTATTTTATGTAATTAATTCACAGTTATTTATTACTTTAAACAGTGGGAAATATTTACTAATCAATTTACTTAGGGTTGCCAAATCATCATCATCATCATCTTGCTCTTATCCCAATTACTTGGGGTCGACGCAATATGTCATCTGTTTTGACATATTGCAAAAAGTTTCGGCAATGACTTTTATGACCGGCCGCCTGCCTGACGTCAACCCTCCTTGGGAATGTAATCGTTGACCCAAATGGTACCAGATGGAATTGGTCCGGGTCAATCTAGGGCTCTTAGTCGTCTTTTACGACACCCACGAGCAAAGCAAGGGTTGGTAGTATTCGAAGCTGCTACCACACAGCAACTTAGGGTTGCCAAATATTTGCCATATTTCGGATTCTATCTCATAGAATAATTCCTAGCATAGTCCGCTCTATACACTTTGAGATTGGTTATGTATGAGTCCTATATTTAGGGACCACGTTACCTTTTTTTTTTTTTTTTGGGTGGGCTATGGTAAGTGCACGCGTGGTCCTGTCCGTCCGGGGCGATGAAAGGATGGCGCGCGGGCCCATAACCCACCCGTACCCACGTCACCTCGTTGTTGGGCCGACCACCGGAGCAGATGTGACTTGTCATCAGTGGTCGGCCCGACGAAATACCCTTTCGGGTAACCTCACCTCTCGACGTACTGGGACGTCGGTCGCCATCGCGCGGTCAGCCTCTCTGCGGGTGACGGACAATTCCCCGGTCCGATCACCCGCGGCCTCGGCTAGGGCGGCATTAGGTGCAGATACTCGCGTCTGCGCCGCCCAAGTCGCCGGTGGCGGAACGTGTCGCCGAATAGGAGCTCTACTCGCACACGATCCGCCACCACCAGGGACTACGTTACCCTGCCGTTAGTTTTTTTTATAGTATTTTTTATTTTTTTGTATATTGCAATCGGTCGCCAACGAGTAAACAAACCTGATGGTAAGTTTTGCTGACGCTCATGGATCTTTGCTGGGCTGCTGTGCACCGTGAAGAAAGTGAAGGGAGTGTGAATGTGTGCAATGAGTTTCGGTGAAACTAAAGGCATCACCAAAACCCACCACACGCCAACACCCTCAGCAAAATTGGGCTGGCCGTAAGTCATTACAGGTAACACACATCTGTACCAATAAATAAAATTGGAGTGTCTGTTTGTAATGTCAAAATAATAGGCTTTTTTCATGCTCACACGATTATTTGCACGACACCTATGCCTAAAATAGCAATTAAAAAATTTTTGTCTGTCTGTCTGTCTGTTTGTTCCGGGTAATCTTCAAAACGGCTGGACCGATTTCAAAAATTCTTTCACCAATGGAAAGCTATAATATCAGGGCGTAAACTAGGCTATATTTTATCCCGGTATTCCCACGGGAACGGAAACTACGCGGGTATAACGACTATAACCTATAACCGAAGCGAAGCGAGGGCGGGTTGCTAGTTGGTCATAAATCTGTGCTTTCAGACACTGCGGTATGAAGAACGAGGATAAACAACATAACACGAAGATTTATCACGCTGAAGTGGCAATGAGCGGGCCACATCGTCCAACGATCGACAACGACCGGGAAAGAAAGGTTCTCGAGTGGCGACCACGTATCGAAGAACGCAGTGTTGTATCCCTAAATAGGTGCGGGTGACTGGACAGGGGATTTAGTCTGGCACCCGCGAAGAGGTTAGCCTCGCGACGGCGATCGGCGTCCCGGTAGGAAACGTTGACGGGAGAGGGTACTCCCTCGGGGTATTCCGTCGGGTCAATCACTGAAGTCAAGTTACTTTGCAGCGTTGGTCGTCCCAACGACGAAGGCGACGTGCTATATGGGTGGGTTATGGGTGTACATGCTTACGCCGCTCGTTCGCCCTGGACGGAGTCGGACGAGGAGTGCGCCGACCGTAACCCACCCCAAAAAAAAAAGAATCCCTAAATAGTTGGACCGATGATCTAGTAAACGTTGCTAGGCGTAGTTGGATGCAGGCGGCACAGGACCGCACTTTATGGTGAGACATGAGGGAGTTCTTCATCCAACAGAGAACAGTGATAGACTGAATGATAGTGATGCCAAATATTTGGAATATTATTATAATTAATATTATTAAAGCATTTTTAATTTTTAAGATAATGCTATTTCCCTTGTGAGGACGGCGTAAGAATAGAATTCATTACCTACCATATATATTGACCGTGGATATCTCAAAAGACGACTAAGGGATATAATATGCATATAACAACTATACAGAAGATTGTAAATTCGAAATTTATTTATTTATTAAGGAAAACATACAGCTTTTAAAAATACAGGTAAAATGAAAACAAATGCACGTAACAATAGCTAAACAGTTTCCACTTATGTATCACAATGTGAAGACAAATTAAAAAAAAATCATAACTGTGGCAAAACTATAGAAACTAAATTATAGATTATAGAGGAAGCAATTAAGAAGAAAAACAGCAGACAAATATCATCAGTTCTTATCGATTTTATTAATGAAACATATTGAGGAATTTCCTTATGGAATATATCAATTTCACTATAGCTGGCATTATAAGTTCTACAAGTTCTTACCAGATTCGAACTGAATAATTAGTTTTACATGTAGGTACTGAAAATAATGACTGAATACTGAAATAAAACTATACTTATCTAACCTGCATGGTCATGCACTGCTCTCCCACTATGAAGAACGCTCAAGCTCAGCAGCAAGACTATATGAGATGATATGAATCTGATTACATTGTTTTAAATGGTATCTAATTCTATTTTTATAGGATTACGACCACCAATATAATCCCTGTAAACCAGGATTCATAATAGTCTCCATAGATGACATTGCGGTTTGACGGTCAGGTAGTCCCGGTAAATTCTGTTAGATTTCTTTGAATTTACAGCAGAGTAGTTGTGAAAGATTAAATTCAATTGCCTCCTATGCAATGTGTAAGAGATAAAACAAATTGAGTTATCAATGAATAAGTAAGACTATGTATAGTTACAAAATTAGTAGCAGTACAGCATCGCGGATAAGAAAGTTCAACGGCGCCGCGTAAGCTTTGAGCGTTTTTGACTATACAATATAATAAAAATCATATTCTACGCAGACAGTACAACATATGAAAAAAAAATTGACCAAATGCGAGTCGGACTCACGCACGAAGGGTTTCGTACCATTGACTAGATAAACAAGTGCCTCCCTATTGCCATTATCGATATTAAGCAAAAAATCAAGTTTGTTGTATGGGAGCCCCCCTTAAATATTTATTTTATTTTATTTGTTGTTATAGCGGCAATAGAAATACATCATCTGTGAAAATTTCAACTGTCTAGCTATCACCATTCTTGAGATACAGCCTGGTGACAGACGGACTGATGGACGGAAGTCTCAGTAATAGGATCCCGTTTTTACCCTTTGGATACGGAACCCTAAAAACTACCAAAAACTACTTATAAGCTAACACGTTACACGATTAAATGATCAGCGTGTCCTGTGACAGATAGGCATCTTTCAGTAACTTCCATTCTTTTTTGTCCCCACAAACAAAAACCTAATGAATATAAAATAAAACTAGGCATTTCCACGTTCCTCCCACATGTCATCTGCCACGAATCATCTGTCTACCCTATCAAAAAAAGCACGCAATGATACAGCCAAAATGTCAGTTAATCGTACTAACGCTTTCTACGGTCGATGCAGAACGCTTTCGAGCTTAAGTTACGCAACGCTTCCTTGACAGAAATTGTGATGTAACCATTGATGTAACATTGTAGGGGTCACATGCCTTATTTGTATGATTCAACCTATTATTTTAAGAGGATTTACATGTTTTAATGCAGTTTTCTTCCGTGTGGTGACAGAATAAGTATTCAATTCACCACTTCCCACTCTTTATGCCCGTGAGTGTAATAACATACATAAGGGATTAATGAAGATAACATCTATGAAAGTGAAGGAATACTCAACATAAACCCTATACCAACACATCTGACCAGCATGGTATAGTAGATCAATTTCCTTCCCTTTGTAGAGGAGGCTCGAGCCTAGCAGTGGCACGTATATGAGCTATGATGATCATGATGATGGCAGTTTTGTTCCGTGTGGTGACGGAGTCAGAATACAATTCACCACCACTCTCTCACCATTCACACTTTCAAATCAAATCAAATCATTTATTCTGCATAGGCCCCCTGAGGGCACTTACATATTGTCAAATTTATACATCGTTTGAATACAATAGAATATATACCACCGGATCGGAACGCGGCTACAGGCTGAGAAGATCCGGCAAGGAAGTCAGCTGTTATTTTTTTTACCATTTTTTGGTAAAATTACACGTATACAATGTATAGTCTTAGCTCCAGTGTGATGCTTTTAGCCTGTGGGTATCATAAAAGACGACTAAAGGATACAATATGCAGATAACATCGTTGCAAGAAAAGGAAAAATTGATATAGATACTATGCCAACACGTCTGACCAGTATAATGAGTCAATTTCCTTCCCTTTGTGGAGGAGGGTCGAGCCCAACAGTGGGACATATATAAGCTGGGCGGCATTAAATATTTGTAAAGTTTTACAATATATGCATATCCTTATTTTATATTTACCCGCTATAGAATTAGTTATTCAATTTTGACCCACATTTTCTATACAAATTTACGCTTCTGTTTCAGTCATCTTACCCACGTAGTGCCCGTTCACATGGGAATGCCAGGATGAAATATAGCCTATGTTATTCCCTGATATAATAGGTTTCCTTTGTGGAAAGAATTATGGGATTCGGTGCCGTGGTTTAAGCGTGAAAGCGTAACAAACAAACAAACTTACTTTCGCATTTATAATATTAGTTAGGATGTAAAAATTATATTGTTTTGATCAGTTATTAATAAACTTACTATTTTATAGAAAGATGTGTCGTACAGCGTGATTGATTATATTATACAAAATATTTCATCTATACTAATATTATAAAGATTTTTATGTAAGTATGTTTGTAACGAATTGGCTCTAAAAGTACTGGACCGATTTTAAAAATTCTTTCAGCAATGGAAAGCTCAGAAATATCAGGGAGTAACATAAGCTATATTTTATCTCGGTATGCCCATGAGAACGGGAACTACGCTGAAAAAACGACTAAAACCGAAGCGAGGGCGGGTTGCTAATAATAAATAAATTCATTCAATTTCACTAATAAGATATACACAGCTATATACGTCAGCTATATAGCTACAGATATACTGCTATAAACATGTCGGTGACGCGAACGTACGATATTTATTTATTTAATCTTCATGCACAAAAATAAAAGTACATAAGCGGACTTAATGCCATAGGCATTTTCATCCATTCAACCTTAGGGTGATGTTGAAATAATATAGTAGGTGCAAGTATTGAAAACTGTTTTGAGAACTATTTATGTTAATAACTAAATAACAATAAAATGAAAATAAATAATAAAATTTCACCACACCACATTTAAAGTAAAGTATCTAAGGCACACAGCACACTACGTGCGCCAGTCATGAGCATGTCGGTGACGCATAAGATTTTCCCCTATCAAAAAGTGCCCAATACGGTTAAAGGTTTTACTTCAAAACTACTTCATACCAGCACAATGAATATCAAAACATTTTACGGTGTGGTGACGGAGTAATAATACAATTCACAGTTCCCTAAGACGCCCGGGGGTATCGTAAAAGACGGCTAAGGAAAATATGCAGATAGATGTGCTATCATCTTTCTATCAAACATTAAGTTTAATAATAACTGACCAAAACAGTATAATTTTCTCAAGTAGAATCATTTTCTTTTACATTTTCGGTTAAATTATATATACAGGGTGGCGCAATAGAACGTGCATATTGCATCATCTTTTTTTGCGGGGTAGAAGGGGCGTGGGCGGGGGGAGACCGATATCGTTGGGTAGCGCGGTTCATAAAGTTTTAGTCACTATGAGTCACTTCGACGGGAAGCGTCGCGCATTTTGCGTGCGCGCATTTTACGAAAACTCTCGTTCGTACGTAGTTGTCAGGCGACTATTTTGTTCTGAGTATGGTGTACGGCAAATTAGGGAGGCTCCGAGTGCTAATTTAATTAAAATCTGGATAAAGCGTTTTGAAGAGACTGGATCGACGTTTAAACCACACGCAAAAGGTCGTCCACGCACATCTAGGACCGAAGACAATATTGAGAGTGTTAAGCAGTCGGTACGAGAAGATCCACAAATGTCTACTCGCAAGAGATCGTCTGTCCTAAACATATCGCGACGAAGTTTGCAACGAATTTTAAACTTGGATCTTAAATTGCATCCATACAAGCTGCAATTAACTCAAGAATTGAAAGACTCTGACTTCATAGAACGGCTCACATTTGCTAATGAAATGCTCAATCGGTTTTCAAATTTTGAAAACATCCTTTTCTCTGATGAGGCACATTTTCATATGAATGGGTTCGTAAACCGCCAAAATTGTCGTTATTGGAATAGTGAAAATCCCAGACTCAAACATCAAAAACCGTTACATAGCCCTAAAGTGACAGTTTGGGCCGCAATATCTGCCAAAGGAATAATTGGTCCTTATTTTTTTGAAAACGCACGGGGGCAAAACATCACTGTTAATACCGAACGCTATGTTGCGATGTTGGAAGGTTTTTTGGCCCCAGAACTTGAAAATTCAAGAATAAAGAACTCTAGGACTTGGTTCCAACAAGACGGAGCTACCAGTCACACATCAAATGACTCCATGGCGGTTGTGAAGCAGATGTTCCCTGGCAAACTGATTTCGAAAAGAGGTGATATCCCATGGCCTCCGCGCAGTCCAGACTTGACGCCTCCTGACTTTTTTTTGTGGGGATACCTCAAACACAAAGTCTACACCAATAATCCGAGAAACATCAGTCAGCTCAAGGAGAATATTCGTGGTGAAATGGCAGCAATCACACCAGCACTACTTAAGAAAGTTTTCGGTAATTTCCGTTTGCGGTTAGAGGAGTGCCAACGTAGAGAGGGTCATCATTTAGATGATGTTATTTTTAAAAAATAAACTTCAGTTATCACTTAATAATTGCTTAGTTTTATTTTAACTATACCTTTTGTATTTATTTTTTAATAATTATTTTAAAAATGCACGTTCTATTGCGCCACCCTGTATATATATAAATTATATTATGTATCTAGTGGTTTGAAAGGCAACACACTGGAGCTAGTGCTTACAAGACATGTTGTATACAATTTTATAAAACCGGCTAAGTGTGAGTCGTTCCGTACCATTATCTATAAAAAATGGTGATTTTTGTATGGGAGCCCCCCTTTAATATTTATTTTGTTTTAATTTTAATATTTAAGAGTGGTAGGACCACACTGTCGACAGTTATCTGTCTACAGCCGCGGGCCGGTCCGTCCGGGGTAGTACCACACTCTCGCAGAAAATCGACGTCTGAGTAGTAGCGATTTGTTACTGCGCTTCGTTCGGTGAGCGAGAGAGCCGGCAGCCCAACTTTCTGAGGGTGTTTGCGTGTGGAGGGTGTTTGGTGGTGCCCCTGGTATCACCGAGCCTCAATGCACGCATTCACACTCCCTTCACTTTCTTCGCGGTAGGCAGCGGCCTTGTCCATGAGCGGCAGCAACACTTACCATTAGGGGTACTGTTTGCTCGTTTGCCACCGTTTGCAATAAAAAAAAATATATTAAATTAAAAATATAAGTGAGTATTTTGTGAATATTTCATTCAACTATCTAGTTATCACAGTTCTTGAGATACATGGACGGACGAACAGACAGACGGACGGACAGCGAAAGACAAGCCCGCCACGTTTCTTGCCGGATCTTCTCAGTAGCGATCGCGTTCCGATCCGGTGGTAGTTTATTGGATTAATTTAATTTAACTGTGTTAAAATTGACAATTAGTTACTGCCCTCTCGAGGTATATGCACAATAAATAATTTGAATTTAAATTTCAATTGTTCTATAAATTTTTATGTGAAAAAACACGAAGGAAAAAATGCACAGAACATCATTGTTAAATAAAATTCTGATTCGCAAGTAAAAGTGAATTTATACTGTCACCAATTTTAATTAGAATCCCTCCCTTTAATATAGTGCACGCTACATACAATCACGCGATCGTTGAACGAGTTCAACTTGAATACAAACAACAATATACCTTAATAATAACCGTTTAAAGATGAATCTACTGAGCAAAGTGTGATTTTCAAGCAAAAATTTCCTGAAAACTATTATTATGATGATAATTACTGAAACTTTCCGTGTGCTGACGGAGTAAGAATACAATTAATCCCCTTTCTTATTCGTGGGTGTCATAAAAAGACGAATAATTAGCATTACATGCAAATAACATCTATGCAAGAAAAGCTCGACCATTACTTTCCCAAGAAGAATTTCAATAGAGCACGTGGTTCATTAAACTATTTCCAAAACCTTTACAGTATGTACGATGAAAGAATAGTACAAACTGCGGTGACCTCAAAGTAATTGGGATAAAAGAAAGATAATGGCAATGATCTTGACAAGAGAAAGAAAACTTTAATAAAATCCTATAGCAACCTATTTGATCAGCCTGATATCATCATCATCATCATCATTTCAGGTCATATACTGTTGGGCTTGAGCCTTCTCCATAATAAGAGCGAAATTGACCTTACTATACAACGCTTGTTAGACACATTGGTATAGGGTTTTATTTCGAGTTTTCCTTCTCTTGCGTATATGCGTATTACATCCCTTAGTCGTCTTTTGTGACATCTACGTGCAAGAAAGGGAGTGGTGAATTGTATTCTTACTCAGTCACCAAACGTGATATAACTAGTCGTTTCTTTTCCCTTCTATTAAAAAGGATGCTAAAACCCTAAAGTTGAACATATATAAGCTCAAATAATAATGAGCAATAGATACTATTCGCTGTATAATTGTATGTTGGCGGCTACGAATACTACCAACACTTACATTGTTAATGGGTGTCGTAAAAGACGACTAAGAGTTTTACTTGGGCCAACTCTATTTAATGGCGTCTTGTCACAATTGCATTCCCAAGTAGGATTGACATCAGACAAGCGGTCGTTTATAAAACTATTGCCGGTAACTTTTACAATTTTATATCTTTAAACGAGCAAATTCAGGATCTCGGAAACGGCTCCAACGATTTTGTTGAAACTTGGCATACTAGAGGATTCGGGCCCAAAAAATCGATCTAGCTAAGTTTTATGTATAGAAAATGTTGTTTTGTCAGTGTTTTTGGCAGACAATATAATGACATTAAATTTTATAAGAATATGAATTCAAATTTTGCCATCAATGTCATGAGTTACGATAGCTCAGTGGCGAAGTAGTCGGGTTTCATTTTATTTTTGACATCAGCGACAAACGGCATCGGCTCGAATCTCGGTGTTATTATTATTCTCTTTTTGTAATTGTTTATATAATTTTATTTATTTATTTATAACTTTTGCACAAACAAACGCACAAGGCGGACTTAATGCCATAGGCATTCTCTACCAGCCGACCTAGGGTGGAGCAGAAATAATGTCAGGCAGGTGCAATACAAGGTGGTTAACGATGTCGCGTAGTAAATCAATTATATATAATTACTATTACATAATACATATATACTCTATAAATATATATAAATACATATACATACATACATAAATAATGATAATGATATTTGAATGAGTGGATGTGAGCTGTCACAGATGTGTCGACTCCGCCAGAAAATTCAAGTATAATCGTTTGACCATGGCCTTAAAAACGTCGCGACTGGTAGCCATTCTGATGTCCAGAGGCAATGCATTCCAGAGAAGAATGGCCTGGATCCCAAAGGAGGAGTGAACCAGACTAGAAGAGTGAGAGGGACAGTGAAGAAGAAGATTATTGGAGGAACGAAGAGCACGGTCATGGGTGGAGCAAAGAAATTGAAAGTTCAGTTTTAAGTAGGAAGGAGCGTTAGGAGAGTTAAGAATAGAGTAGAGCAAAGAAAGAGTCCTCAGGCTACGTCTTTGCCTAATCAGTAACCAATTGAGGCGAGAGCGAAATGTGGTTACATGATCGAATTTACGTAGGTTAAAAACGAATCGAATGCAATTGTTGAGGAGTCGGTCCAGCTTATTGAGCAGATCTGCATTCAGGTCGAGGTAGCACACATCAGCATAATCGATGATAGGAAGAACTAAGGTTTGAACCAGTGATGTTTTGGTCGTGACTGGCAGAAAGTTTTTCAGTCGGTATAGTGAACGGAGTATTCCTGTGACTTTCTTGGATATGTTAGTAACCTGCGTTTGCCACTCCATCGTAGAGTCTAAGAAAAGGCCAAGATTCTTTACGTGATTACTATAAGGTATCACGATACCGTTATAAGTAATTGCTGGCAAATTCTGTGCGTTGACTCTGCTGATAATGCGGGGACTGCCGATTATAATGCATTGGCACTTATCTGCATTGACTGCCATGCCAAGCCTCGCCGCCCAAGCGCTTATAGCCGCTAGATCGCTATTAATAGAAGCAATTGCTGAGTGGAGATCGTTTAACTTGGCGTGGGAATATAATTGCAGGTCGTCGGCATACAAATGATACGCACACTGAAGGTTAGAGGTAATGAAGTTAATAAATAGAGAAAAAAAAAGAGGAGAAAGTATTCCGCCTTGAGGGACGACAGAGTCCAAATCCAATTATTTAGTCCAATTATTTATTTTTTTATTTTTTTTAATATATATCTGAATAAATGCTACAAAAATACTCCGAGCGAAGCTCGATCAACCTCATATTATGTATTATGATAGAAGAGTATATATTGAGTGAAACCCAAGTAATTCAGATAAGAACAGGTTGATGACGAGTATTCTATGAGGTGACTGAGTAAAAATACAATTCATTCCCCCATCCTGTCTTACCTATGTGGGTTAATTAAGAGACGACGACGGAACATCTATGCAAGAAATGTAAAACTCGAAATGAATCCCTATAACAACAAGTTTGTCAGCTACATTAGGTTTCTCTTCTATTGTGAAGTAGATTTGAGTGCAGCTGTGGGACGTTAATGAGCTGTGAGCTGTATTAAAGAATATTTCACACATTGTATTAATAACCCATCATAATATAGGAGAATATACATGTAATATAAATAAAACTTTTTTACGAATTTTATCATTTGTATTTAATTTTTGATTGCCCAATGTTTAGAACCCTTTACAGCGTTAATGATCTCGGACATAGTTCAAACGCGACAAATCCGTAAAATAGTTCTATGTACAATGTGTAATACTCGTAAATATTAGGAATCTTACTTCATAAAATATTTTGTATTGCTTAACTTTGTGACAACAATAGTACTTTTACTGATTGTATGCTAATTTCGTTCTGTATAACTACTCATGCGATACTCAGTGTATGCCTTGAGGTATCAATCTTTTATTTAAGACAACACCCTGCACTAAGGAAATAATCCTTGTATATCGTCGTGCTACTTCATATACGTCCCACTGCTGGGCTCGAAACTTCTCAATAGGAAGGTAATTGACTTGTTGACACGCTGGTCACACGTGTTATTTAAGAGTTTTAGTTCGAGTTTTCCTTCACTTACATAGATATTATATGCATATTATATCCCTTAGACGTCTTTTAATACACCCACGGGCAAGACAGGGAGTGGTGAATTGTATTCTTACTCCAGTTACTCACGAAAATGGAGGTATCATAGGACATGTATCAGGACTATAGTTGAAGGAAGGAATAACATATTTTTTATTCAAAATCTCAGCTCATATACGTCCTATTATTGGATTCAAGCCTATTCCACAATACCAAGAAAATTAACCTACTATACCAAGCTGGTCAAACGTGTTAGGATAGCGGTTTAGTTCTAGTTTTTCCTTCTTTTGCATAAATGTTACGGGCAAGATAGGGGGTGCGTTAATTCTAAAAATCCTTACTCCGTCACCAAGTATATAAGCATGTGGTTATCCATGTGAATCAAATCATTTATTCCGCACAAGACATATGAGGGCACAATATGTAATATTGTCAAATTTACACATCGTTTGAAATAATTCAATAATCTACCATTGGAACAGAACGCGGGCACAAGCTAAGAAGAGCCGGTAAGAAACTTAGTGGGCAGTCATTTAAAGAAAATCTTTTCAATACAATTGTATGTCTATACCAATAAATAAAATTGGAGTGTCTGTTTGTAATGTCTAAATAATAGGCTTTTTTCATACTCACAGGGTTATTTTCACGACACCTATGCCTAAAATACAAATTAAAAAATGTTTGTCTGTCTGTCTGTCTGTTTGTTCTGGGTAATCTTCAAAACGGCTGGACCGATTTCAAAAATTCTTTTACCAATGGAAAGCTATAATATCAGGGTGTAAACTAGGCTATATTTTATCCTGGTATTCCCACGGGAACGGCAACTATGCAGGGAAGACGACTGTAACTGAAGCGAAGCGAGGGCGGGTTGCTAGTATACAATATATTGCGCCTCATGCCGCCCTAGCCGAGGTCGCGGGTGACGTGATCGGGGAATTAGTCCATCACCCGCTGAGAGGCCAACCGCGTGAGGAAAAACCGACGTCCTCCCCGAGGGGGGGACGTTGGTCGATGGGAGGGTACCCTAAATAGGGGGTATGCGGTGGTGGGTTGCGGGTGTGCGTGCTTACGCCCCTCTGTTGCCCCGAACGGAGTGGTGCGAGGAGCGAGCCAACCGTAACCCACCCCCAAAAAAAAAATGTATACAATATAAGTAGGTCCAGGGCTATGATCTTCTAAATAGAATAAATATTTCTTCTTTTCAAAATTTGGTGTCAAAAATAAAAAACAAAAAGTAACAATGTTCGGACCTCCACGTCTAATTTCGCCAGAATATAATTTTCATTTTATTATTATTATAAGCGTTATTTTATCCAACAATATTTAACATTGAAAATGGATTACAATTGTATATAGACATTTAGCAAATTGCATAAAAACCTGTTTCTATAAACTAAAAGTTCTAAATTAAATGTGACCATATTTAAAAGTGTGCATTCAATTGTTAGAAGCTTTAATACTTTCTAAATTGAATTACATACTACCATACTACTCTTTGTATAAGCTTCTTTACTTAAAATTCGAGTACCATAAACATGATACTCGAATTTTAAGCTGAGCTAATAAGAAGCTCGTATAAAGAGTCCAAAATGCCTGCACTGTGTTATGCTTTGACATTTATTTAAGATAGGGTTGCCAACCATTCTGCCAACCTTTCCCAAAACATGTCTTAGTTTTTGTAGTGTCCTGGGATGGCCTGGATAGTTATTAAGTAGCTTTCTGTATGATTAAAATATTCTGATAAAGTCGTGTATATTAAAATTTACGAAAACAATGTTTTAAAATCAAGGAGCAGCGTGGTACTTGGTGATATCTCTTTCTATCTACTATTATCTTTATATGCTGCTGCTTTACTGGACAGTAAGTTCCTTGCGCTTAATAATCTAATCTTTTCCGTGTGGTGACGGAGTAAGAATACAATTCACCACTCCTTATCTTGAATGTTATAAATTTAATGTAAAAGACGACCAGGGGATATAATATGCATATAAGATTTGTCCAAGAGAAGAAAAACTTGAAATAAAAGCCTATAACAACCCGCCTGACTAGTGTCGTGGAGTAGGTCAATTTCCCTCCCATTGTGGAGGAGGGTTGCCCAACAGTGGGACGTACATGAGCTAAGATGATAATAATGTATATGTTTATGATATTTGCTTAATAATTTATATGGCAGGTTATCTTGGAGAACGAGTGGCAGATCGCTTAGGAGTCATCAATTTTCGACGCAACTATTAATAGAAAGATATAGAACAACCGTATTCAGGAGTAGTTTTTATTAAACTACTTCAAAATATTAAAACTACATTCCTCCTTTGATACGCTGTTTGCCTTGTAAATAAATTTTGAAAATAAATTAAGGATTTATTTACACTCATCAAAAAAGAGGACATTCAAAAATTGACATTGGTGCTGTCTGAAAAATTATTAATAAATAATTATTTTAACATTATCAACATTTCGTGTGGTGACGGAGTAAGAATACAATTCACCACCCCCTATTTTGCCCGCAGGTATCGTTAGACGTTTAAGGGATTTAATATGCATATAATATCTATACAAGAGAAGGAAAACTCGAAATTAAACCCTATATCAACATATTTGATCAGCATGGTATATTAGGTCAGAGGAGATTACCAACATACTTAGTCGTCTTGAAGCACAGCCGCAGCCAATAGATGGGGTGTTGAATAGGCGTGACGAAAGATTTTGAAATCCTTTGCCGTAATGTGGGCACACACTTACTATTTACGAAAAAAACCTATATTTCGGTAATAAATTTATGTTTAAAGAAGTTTAAAAGAATTTTTCCAATATTTTTTAAATATAGCGCGAAAACAGCTCGCCGGTGTCATGGCGTCGGCTGTTACGTCACGTTAAGGTAAACACGTCCTTATGTCTATGTGTAGCGAAGAAAGTAAGCAAAACATTAAATTAATTCTTGTGATAAAAATGAATTCCAAAGTTTATAAGTGGTGTGCAGTACCTCAGTGCAAAAATACATCAATAAAAACCCCCAACAAAGTATTTGTACATGTTCCTAACAAGAAAATAATAAGAGTTAAGTGGTTAAAGCTGGCAAAGCTGTGAGGGAGCTAACCTCAAGAATAAACAATGACAAGTTTAATGTAAAAATAAGCTATGAAAATAAAATAAACTCACATCAGTTCAAAACGAGTTAGATTATATCTAAGTTGGTACTAGAGATTAGGTTACTAGAAACATGGTAGTAAAGATAAACAAAAATTTACTTACAAAGAAGTTTTTACGTTTCTAAACTCAGGCGAGCAAAATTCTTTATTTGTAGCGAGGAAATCCCCAACATCAATACATCAATCCTTTTTTTTTTTTTTGGGGTGGGCTGCGGTCGGCGCGCCTGCGCACCACTCCGTCCGGGGCGACAGAGAGGCTTAAGCACGCAACACCCGCAACCCACCCGAACACCACGTCGCCTTCGTCGTTGGGCCGACCACTGGAGCAGGGTTACTTGTCATCAGTGATCGGCCCGACGGAATATCCCCTACCCGGAGCACCCTCCCATCGACCGACGTCCCCCCCTCGGGGTGGACGTCAGTCTTTCCTCACGCGGTCGTCCTCTCGGCGGGTGATGGACTAATCCCCGGTCACGTCACCCGCGGCCACGGCTAGGGCGGCATTGCACGCAGGTAATCCCGCCTGCGCCGCCCTAGTCGCCGGCAGCGGGTCGCATCATCGAGGCTGTGCTCCTCGCGCTCGCGACCCGCCGCCTCCTTCTGCGAGATAACTGCCTCGCAGAAGGCTGCGACCGCGTCCCAATTCCTGATGCTGCCGAGCATCTCCCTAGCGATGGTCGGCAGCGTCAGGTCGGCACCGATGATTGCGACGAGTTCACGACGCGGCTCTGCCCAAGCAGCATAGACCTCGAGCGTATGCTGCGCCGTGTCCTCGTCGCAATCGCAGTGGTGGCAGGACGGAGTTCTCTCCCTCCTAGCGACCCTGTACAGGTACTTGCCGAAGCATCCATGCCCCGTCAAGACCTGTACGCGTCGGAAGGAGAGCACCCCATGCCGCCTTTCCAACCACTGCATCAGAACCGGCCGGAAGGCCTCCACGGTCCAAACACCGTATCGAGGCCTCTCCAGCCGGTCTGCCCAACGGGCGATGACGTCTCGGTGGGTGTCGACGCGCCAGGTGGTGAGCTCCCTCAGGGAAACAACACCGGCCCCCCCCGCACCCGTCGATACAAGTCGGCGAGCATTTCCGTCTCCAGGTCCCACGGGGGAGTCCCGGCCAACAGGCACGCCGCCTCCGTAGCCACCGTGCGGTACCCGCGGATGATACTGACCGCCATGACCTTTTGTGGACGCCACAGAAGGGCCCTAAGTCGGGCGGTCATGGATCCCGCCCACACCGGTGCGCCGTAGAGGGCCATCGACCGGATGACCCCCGCGTACAGCTGTCGACATGCCGCGCTCGGTCCGCCCACATTCGGCATCAGCCATTGTAGGGCGGATGCCACGCCGACGAGCCGCGGGACGAGCCTGCGGCAATGCTCCCGAAACCACCATCGCCCGTCGAGCACCAGGCCCAAGTACTTCATATGGGCCTGGATGCTGTTCCCAACCGAATTGACGGTGATCGAGACGCCGATGGGAGGGTCCATACGGGGCCCATGGAACAAGAGGGCCTCCGTCTTGTCCAGAGCCACCCTCAACCTCAGCGCCTCGATCCGCCTGACGACTTCTTCGGTGCCCGAGGTCGCCTGGCTTACCGCCTCTTGTAGCGTCCCACCGCGGGCTGTGACGAGCGTGTCGTCGGCGTAATAAATCACGCCCAGCCCGGGTGGGAGGCTCCCCCGCAACGCCCAGTCGTAGCCGATGTCCCACAGGGTGGGTCCGAGGACCGACCCCTGTGGAACACCGCACGTTATGGGCGTTCGCACAACGTCCCCTACTCGGTTGGCGTAGAGGACGCTGCGCCCCTCCAAATAGTCTGTCACCAGCCGACAATACATCAATCCTGGGCAAATTTGAGCTGTTTGCTTTAACAAAGCTTGGTTCCATTGTAATAATCGAATGGAGTCGGTAAATCACACGTAAACAAATAAAAAATCAATCCAAATGCGTAATCAGTAGTACTGAGAACAACAAACAGAGTAGTTTACCTTAACGTGACGTAATACACTGTGATTGGTGTTTCAGCCAAAATGGCCGAATGCAGTATTTTAATGATTTAATTTATTGAAAATCTTAATAATCTCAATTATTTAGATAAATCTAAAGTAGCGTATTAAATTTTTTTGATATGTATTTTCCCCTAAAATCATTAATGCATCGATTCTTTTATACTGTCGTCACGCCTATTATATTATAACTTCGTCACCACACGAAAAAATACAGTTAATCAAATTAAGAACTTCCTATTTTAACGGTTAAAGACATTGCAAAAACGTAATTCGACTCTAAACATAGATACAAATACTATACAAATAGAATATACAAAAATTATATAACTCGGTAAACTTTCAAACGCGAAGACATTTCATAATTTCTAAGTTATAAGCGCGTGTCACATTGATTTCACTATTCCTGTGAATAGTGTATAGTTTATTTAGAGCAATATAGGACGCTACTAGGTGGACTGACGACCTGGTGAAAGTTCCTAGGCTGAATGTAGGCGGCACAGAATCGCACTTTGTGGCGAAACACGAGGAAGGCCCACGTCTAGCAGTGGACGGCAGTAGGCTGAATGATGTTGATGATTATTTAAAATAAAAATATTTTTCTATCAATGAAATAAAAATGGTCTCACAATTTTTTTTTCACACCTCACCCAACAAATGAAGGTAATGAATCCTTGTATTGCGGGGGAGTTTACAAACATATAATTAACGGACACAAATTACATCCAGACTCTTTTTTTTTTTTATAACAGTGGCAAACGAGCAAGCAGCACACCTGATTTTAAGTGATACTGCCGCACATGGACCTTTGCAATACCAGGAGCACAGCTAGACCGTTGCCTACCGTGAAAAAAATACTCTTCTTAAACCTCGTTTAAAGAAGGACATGTCATAGCGCTCGGGAAACACAGCAGCAGGTAGTTCATTCCAGAGCTTGCACGTACGTGGGAAAAATGATCGCTGGAAACGTATAGTTGAAGACCATAACGTTTCCAGGTGAAATGAAGGAACTCTGCTACGACGTCGAGTGCTACGTTGGTAGTATGGTGACGGTGGTACCAAGTCAAACAGTTCCTCGGAGCACTCCCCGTGAAAGAGTCGGTAGAGTACACAGAGTGAATATGCCTTAATATAATGACAACAATCGCTAAGCGGCCCCCTAAGTGGTATCTGGGGTCGTTGCAGTGTCAATCTGAAGTATTTTTATTGACGTTGATGGCAGATGAGATGGTAGCCCACCTAATAGTAAGTGTAGCTGCCTTCCATGGGACATTGGAATACCAGTGACTCCGTAAAAGTGGATCTTCTGCTGTCTCAGTCATCGAATGAAGCGCATTAGTCTACATCATACCAGACGAATATTTATGGCTATAAACAGGAAATTATTCAGTAACCTGACTCTACCACTTATGCAATTGGCGAAAAATGGTCATGGCTTGATTTGGGGCCAACAGCACAACTTTATTACCCTAGACAGCTGGGCGGATTTCAGCCGGATCATAAACAGCTCAAAAAATTATAATTCATATAAATATTTTGACGTTAACTGCACAGATACCATAGACAAATCAAATCATTTATTCTGCACAAGTCTCTTAAGGACACTTATATATTGTCAAATTTATATATCGTGAGAAACAATTCAATAATCTAACACCGGATCGGAAAGCGGCCACAAACTGAGAAGATTCGACAAGAAACTCAGTGGGCTGTCATTTATTATTAAATCTTTTAAATATATAATTATAATCGTATATTTTGTACAACATATGGTATTAGCGACAGCGTAATGCCCTTCGAAATTTTATTTATGTATAAATTTTCAAATATTAGTACCAAGAAAAAATAATTAAAGAAAAATAAAGAAGTTATGGCTGGAACAGATCCCGCAAGCAGTAGCCGATCACGAGTTAACTATTAGAGCAGCCATCACTCACCTCAACCACATTAGAGGAAAGAGAAGGACCCGCCCCACGTAGCTACCGCAAGCAGAACCTTATTCAGTGAGAGTATTAAGATACCTACCGTGCCAATATCATCGATTCGATTTTCACGTAAGACAATGCTGTATTCGATTCACAAATTATTGTTCTAAATCGTGTAATTTGTGTCCGTTAATTATGTTTGTAAAATCCCTGCAATACAAGGATTATTGCCTTAGTGTAGGGCGTTTTCAAGAAACTCAGCACCGGCGGTCTACCCAACGACGAAGGCGACGTGGTATACGGGTGGGTTACGGGTGTGTGTGCTCACGCCCCTCTATCACCCCGGACGGAGTCGGGCGAGGAGTGCGCCGATAGTAAAAAAAAAATGTAGGGCGTTTAAATAAATGTACAAAAAATTACATACATATTTACCCTCATGTAAATTTTTAATTGTATTTAATGTATATCAATTATTATTATGATATAGAGAAAAATCTATTATTCCTTAAAATTCTCAAAATATTTAATAAAAAAAATCGGCTAAGTGCGAGTCTGAGTTACATGAAGGATTCCGTACCGCTATCTATAAAAATCAGGTTTGTTGTATGGGAGGGAGGGTTCCCAATTAAATATTTATTTTATTTTGAGTATTTGTTGTTATAGCGGCACCAGAAATATGTAATTTATAACAATTTCAACCGTCTAGCTATCGCGGTTCTTGAGGTACAGCCTGGTGGTAAAGTCTTAGTAATAGGGTCCCGTTTTAAATATTTATTTTATTTTGTTTTGAGTATTTGTTGTTATAGCGGCAACAGAAATACATAATTTGTACCAATTTCAACTGTCTAGCTATCGCGGTTCTTGAGATACAGCCTGGTGGTAAAGTCTTAATAATAGGGTCCTGTTTTAACCCTTTGGGTACGGAACCCTAAAAAAGACCTCTAAATACTTGTATCGAGGAAATACTGAAAATAACGAATAAAAATTATATTCAGATACATTTTTTTTTTGGTGTCATTATCGAACCCGCGACATTGTAACGAGAGATTGCTATTTAAACCATTAGTTTATTTAGTCAAAGATTTCGTCTCCAGCTATTTATCAACTACGCTCGTGCATAGAATATGCAAATGTTTTATTTGTATTTAGAAATTGAAAGTTAGTCCGAGCATGAAATACGCTAATTTACATAGTTTGACCAAAGGATTTGTCAATCTGTTTAGAAAATCTTTACCTTTTTCAAATTCGTCATCCTTTTATGTCAAGATGAATCAGAGACTTACGTATTAATCTTAAAGCCAATAAGGAATATCTTCGCATACATCGTTCTCTATAAATTCGAAAAAAACTCGGTTCATTTATCCAAAAATGTCGTTAATAATTTTAGATTTTCCATTCATTATTAGGCCTGTGGGCGATCATTGTTAGATTACAGGCCTCCCTTTCACATTAAATACGAATATTTTCTTTTCCAACTACTAAAATATGCACTATTCTCCATCTAATAAATCAAAATTCACATAATTATAACCAATTATGTCTATGTATCGTCAAGTAGCAATAAAAGACGATGATTATCGCATGTAAAAACATCAAAAACCACTCACCTCTCTCTGCAAATGCGTCACCAGAGCCCGTCCCGATATCTTGAAGCTGCTGCTCATCACCAACATCATTCAAACCAAAATTCTGTTCACGAAACACTACATTATCATTAAATCCCCCAGGGCCTGCATGGGAATTCGTTTGCACTGTATTTACATTATCCGAAGCATAAGGAAACACTACACGAGGTGAACGAGCCTTCCAGCCAGAATAATATCCATTCCTAACCACAGGAGCTAAAGGTACAACTGGGTAAGGATCAAAGGAATATCCTGGAGCATAAGTCCGACCAAAACGTCCCTGATAATACTGAGGATAATTCTGATAAGGTCTAAACCTTGCCATTGGTTCGTAAAACCTTTCATTCCCTGATGGTAATTCATCCAATTTTTTATCGTCACCCGATGATGTGAATTCATAGTCTGTAGTCTCGTCGAATTTAATTTTGGAGTAGTTTTTATCTTGTGTCAAATCTATCTCGCCTTTGCCAACTGGCTGGTGATTTTCATCTTCATCTAAGAATAATACCCTGGATTGCCGCTGTCTAGTCCTTCTTAAATAGTTCTTTGGCACAAACATAACATTTTTATAGGTCTTCGGATAGACTAGGCTTAGCGCACGGCTCGGTTCGACCGCCGTAACGGACGCCACTACAAACAAAATCACTTTCCATCTATTCTGGCTCAACATGTTGTGACGGTCACTGATCTAGTGTTTTCACTTTCATAACATATTCAATACAGATTGTAAAAGAATAATAAAAACTATTTATATTTAAGGTTAGTACATTTTATAAATTTTAAAGTTTCAATTAACGATTTTTGAATCGATTTGCATTGTTTTTTTTTTAATTTTTTGTCGTCAAGACGTGCAACACTCGCGGGGTCCGGGCGTGTACTGGCTTTATGCTACCTTTACCCGTGGCATGTCCGTAATGTTATATAAAAACGTATGTAATGACTCGAATACTTTATGTAACAGTTGGGTTTTAGCGATAGTAGATAACTTTGTTAAGTTTATGGTGAATTGAAGACCTATAAGCTACTTTCAGATGTATTTTTAACATTAAAAAATCTATTTAAAGTTTAAGTATGAACGTAATTTAAGTTATTATTAAGTGATTGTAATGAGAGCTCGTTCCTTGATCTGAACAACAAATTATGCAACTTCTCGTTGGAATGTTTCAAATATATTTATTTATCGGTCGATAGTTCCGCAACGATTGTATTTTGATATGTATTTCTTTTATAATTTGCCAGTGAGCCAAGATTAAATTGATTTTATTTTATTGGATAAATAACTTAATAAATTTTAAGTAAATGTATTTTATATGAATTAAAAAGTGGCGACAATAAATATTATTAATACTTACATTGCTTGTAAGCGTCGTAAAAGATGAGTTAAGTTTTTAAATTAATCTGGGCCAACTGCATCTTATGCCTTCAGGTTAACAATGACGTTCTCAAAAAGAGTTAAAGGCCGGCAGACGGCCGATCATGATACAATAGTATTGACAATAGACTAATTGACAATAGTCAAGACTTGCAATATGTACTTTAAAATAAGAGTAAATATTAAGTCGACCACAAGTATTAGGAGGAGCAAGCTGATAGAGAAGGAAAACTCGAAATGAAACCCTATACCAACATGTCTGACCAGCATGATAGAGTAGGTCAAATTCCCTTCCAATAGAGAGGAAAGGCCTGAGCCCAACAGTGGGATGTATATGGGCTAATATGATGATGATGAAGCTGATGATGATGATAGCTGAACTATGTTATGGTGCCGCCAAAGAATTTTACCAACTCATTACATTGTGTGTGTTGACGGAGTAAGAATACAATTCACCACTCCCTATCTTGCACGTGGATGTCGTAAAAGACGACTATGGGATATAATACGCATATAACATCTGTACAAGAGAATGAAAAACTCGAAATCAAATCAAATCAAATCATTTATTCTGCATAGGCCCCTTAAGGGTATTTACATATTGTCAAATTACACATTTGAATACAATACAATAATCTACCACCGGATCGGAACGCGACCACAAACTGAGAAGATCCGGCAAGAAACTCAGCGGGCAGTATTTTTTTTTCTTAATCTTTTAAATATACATAATATTATGCTTCGTACAACATATATGGTATTAGCTCCAGTGTGATGCCCTTCGAAATTAAATATATGTATAAATTTTCAAGATTTAATATAAGACAAAAAAAAATGTTAAAGCATAAAGAAAGGAAGAAAATATGGCTGGACCAGATCCCACCACCCAGATCCCAAATAAATCCCTGTATCAGAACAAGTTTGACCAGCATGGTATAGTAGGTCAATTTCCCTCCTATTGTGGAGGAGACTCGCGCCCAGCAGTGAGCTGATATGATGATGATGATGATTACATTGCTTGTGGGTATTATAAAAGACATCCAGGGATAATTCAGCACCGCGTTTGCAATCACTATCTCGTTTGCCAAACATAGTAATTATCTTTAAATTCTCCCTTCCTGGGGAGACATTATCCAAGTTTATAAGCTACATTGAACGTCATTAGGTTGATGGTAGGATAACATTGATTCATTTCCGTGTGGTGACGGAGTAAGAATAAAGTTCACCACTCCCTATCTTGCCCGTGGATGTCGTACAAGACGACTAAAGGATATAATATGCATGTATGATCTGTGCAAGAGAAGGAAAACTCGAAATGAAACCCTATACCAACATGTCTGACCAGCATGGTATAGCAGGTCAAATTCCCTCCCATTGTGAAGGAGGCCCGAGCCCAACAGTGGGACGTATCTGGGCTGCGATGCGATGCTCGATTTAGACCTCCTATATAATAAAAGGGAAATTGTCCTACTATAGCTTAATGGTGTGACAGTTTGGTATAGGGTTTGATTACTGTTTTCCTTCTCTTGCACAAAAACCTTCTCTTGCTTCTCTTACTTCTCTTCTACAAAAATATGATTTTCAGCAAACGTTTATACGTTTGCTGAAAATCATATTTTTATTTTTACTACCGATGGTGGCAAATGAGCAGACAGCACACCTGATGATAAGTAATACTGCCACATATGAACCTTTGCAATGTCAGGGGCACAGCCAAGCCGTTGCGTACCGTGAAGAAAATACTCTTCTTAAACCTCATTTAAAAAAGAACATGTCATAGCGCTCGGGCAACACAGCAGCAGATAGTTCATTCCAGAGCCTGCACGTACGTGGGAGAAATGATCACTGGAAACGTATAGTTGAAGACCATAACCTTTCCAACTGAAATGAATGAACCAGTTCAAGTCAAACAGTTCCTCAGAGCACTCCACATGAAAGAGCCGATAGAGTACACAGAGTGACCCAAAGTCTCACCGCCGCTCCAGCGACTCCAATCTGTTCGTAAGATTGGGATCCCGACGATTCTAACAGCAACTTCCCTTACTCGTGCGACACCTAGAAGCAAGAGGGGGAACGGTAAATTGCATTCTCACTCCGTCAGTACAAAGTTAAAAGAAATATTAATGCAACAGAAAATCATAAATAACTTTTTGAAATATCTTCTCATTGTATGATGTCTCAAATGACTCTACAGCTCACGCTTTGAACATAAAATCGTATGTAAGGAAATTATTATATCATAAATATGAAAGTTGTTTTATTATTTCCTAATTGCATTCATAAAATGGAAGCTTTATACAAATTTACAGATTGCACAGTGATTTACTTAACGTTGCAATTTTTTTTTTATAACTATCCATCTATCCATTAACGTTTATTGTTGGATATGGGGTGGATAGGTGTTACTGGGACGTGGTCACCCCCTACTGCGAGAAGTTGTCTCGCAGAAGGAGGCGGCAGAGCGGATCCGGGAGGAATTAATCAACCATGACACTCTTGCGCCTGATGCCGCCCCAGCCGAGATTGCGGGTGGATATACCGGCGAATAGTCCGCACTTACAGAGGGGGCGTCAAAGGTGAGAGGCCCAAAAGGATAACCCACCGGGACGGCCACGGATGTCAAGGAATTGGTAGTGGTAGGCCTAATTACGATGGAGTCACACGCCACCCAGACCACCAAAGAAAAGGATGGATAGGTGTTGTGTGATATACGAATACTACTAACATTTGCATTGTTCGTTATTGTCGTATATGACGATCAAGAGCGTTACATAGACACACTATCTGACACCGTCTGAACAATAATTATATTCCTCAGGAGGATTGAGATCAAACAGGCGAATCTTTTATAAGATGTATGAAGGCAGAAGATCCCACAGAAAATCTACTATAGTAAACGGTGGCAAAAAATGAACCTTGTAAGGCCGCTGACTACCGCGAAGAAAGTGAAGGGAGTGTGCAATAAGATGAAACTAAAGGCATCAACTAATCACACACAAACACTCTCATAAAGTTTGTCTTTTGGCTCTCTCGCTCACCGAACGGAGCGGATTAACAAATTGCTACTACTCAGACGTCGATTTTCTGCTCAGGGTGGTACTACTCCAGACGGACCGGCCCGCGGCTGTAGACAGACAACTGTTCTCCGGCACAATCTTGGTACATGCTCGGGGTCCCTAGTCGATGCGGGGCTCTAGGCAGTTGCCTAATCTGCCTTATGGATAATCTAGCCCCGGGTGAATTGTATTCTTACTGCGTTACCACGTTCACTACATTACAGTTTATCCGTCACTACATTGACAATTAGTTATATCACTTTTAATAAAATTATATTCTGCAATAGATTTTTATTAATAAATTTATTTTTATTATAACGTTAAACAAATAAATAAATTATATAACAATGATTTATTTAATGTATATTATGTTTGCCGTGTTATGATGGACTAAGAATACAATTGACCACTCCCTGTCTTGCCCGTGGGTATCGTAAAAAGCAGCTTAAGGATATAATATGGGGGGGCGCGGCCGGAGCACCTCCTCGTGGTGCTCCCTGGTAACGTCCATTTGGACGTCATGCGGCCATTTGGACGGCCAAGATTCCGGCAGGGGGGGGTCTCCGCGTGCGGCTCTGGTGGCAGAGCGCACGGCGGATCTGACCCGGGGCCAATGGGGCGGATGTGCCTCATGGCACTCCGTCGCCAGGGACGGTTGCGTCACGGCCCGGGGGCGTGACGGGTCGGTCGCTCGCGAGCGGCCAGACCCGGAAGGCCCAAACCGTAATCCTGAGCAGGGGGGTCAGGACCGGGGGTCTTCGGACCGCGGGGAAGAAAACCCCTATAAAAAATTACCCCTAATCCTAAGTTTGGCCACTCGGCGAGGGGATAAATGGTTGGTGGGTTAAAAAGCGCGCGAGCGTCCAGCCGTTAGAGTGGTAGTCAAGGCAAGACTTAAAAACGTCCAACAATATGGCAGAGGTTCCAAACGACGTACCTACTCCAGAGGGTCCCGGCCACGCCGGGGAATCCCTCACTGTGCTGGTTTCTGAGCGCGAGAGGCGCACAGTCACCAGCACAGTCAGTCCCCAGTCGTATGGGAGGGGGACAACTACTGCCTCAGAAGCCGAGAGCCCGGCTCAACATCAAGTGGCTCAGGGGGGGAGGGGAAACGAGGAGGAGGTGCAGGTGCGGAAGAAGACCCGGAGGACGAAGCCGAGGCGTTCCGCCGCTGCACGAGCCCGCATTAGCGCCAATGCATCGAAGGCGTGGCGGGCGCGGATGAAGGCTGAAGCCATTGCCGCACGCGACGAGGGCGGCAGCATTGCTGCTGCAGGGCCGTCGCGGGACGGGGGTGGCGTTGCTGCCCAGCCGTCGGAGGAGAGGATGGAGACCACTGCAGGGCCGCCGCGTGAGGAGAGCGGCAGCAGCAGCGGGTCCGAGCACGAGGGCGGCATTGCCGCAGAGCCGTGCGTAAGGTTAGCAGGCGAAAGCTCCGAGCTGTCGAGCGATGAGGGCGGCATTGCCGCAGAGCCGTCGCAGGATGAGGGCGGCAGTGCCGCAGGGCCATCCGAGGCATCGGAGATGGAGCTGACGGACGTGGGCGGAAGTGCCGCAGAGCCGTCCGCCGAGGAGAGCAGCACCCCTTGGGTGCTAGTCGGCCGGAGTAGGGACGAGGGCGGTGGATGCGCCGCAGGTAGACAGTTGATAGGCGCGCCGTCAGTTGAGGGTGCAGTTAGGCCGTCGTCGTTACCGTCATCGCCGTCGTCGTCGTCGTCGCCGAGGAAGAGGACGGAGGGGGCTGCAAAGGCGCCAGCTCCAGCCCCAAGTGCGAGGAAGAGGGAGGAGGCCCTCCCCCCGAGACCCTGGAAGCGCCCCCTGCAAGAGGGTGGCCGCTCCAACACCGACTCGGAGGGGAGTTCCATCACCATGCCTCCTCCCAAGGTCCCGACCATGCGCCGGGGGCGCAGAGGCCGAGGATCGGTGGTGGCGGCGTGGCCGGGGACACCGGGTCCGGCCGGCCACGGTGGCGAGGTGGCGGCCCTCCAGGCCGCGAACGCCCGCCTTAGTGAGGAGGTCTCCGGCTTGCGGGAACGCAACCGCAAGCTGGAGACGGAGCTATCGGCGGTGCGACGGGAGAACCGCGGGTTGGCCAAGGAGATGGCCGACCTGCGGGCCCAGTTCGCGCGCCTGGCGCCGGCCGCGCCGCCTGTGCCGGCCTCGCCACCGAAACGGGCTGCGCCGGGGAGGGCGGGCCCGTCGTCTGCGCCCGTGGCGCCGGCTGCGCCCGTCGCGGCTGCTGCGCCAGCTGCACCCGTCGCGGCTTCGGCGCTTCCTCCCCTCGTCGTGGTCCCTCCGCCGGCTCGTGGCCGCGGGAGACCTCGGAGGGGGGAGGAGCCGCCGCCCGACGAGGTGCACGGCGTGTCGGAGTCGGCGGCACGCGTGATCCTAGCCCGAGTAGGGGTGATGGTGGATGCGCGTATCGCCGCCGTAGCGGCCAGGCTCCCGCCTGAGCCGCCCCTCCGACCGCCGCTCGCCGCGGACAAGGCGAGGCGGCCGCAAGCGTCAGCTCCCACCCCGCTGCCCTGTCAGGGTGGCCGCGTGGTGAGCTACGCTGCGGCCGCGGCCGGGCCCAAGGGGGCCAAGAAGGCCGGCAAGGTGCCGGCTCCCGCCAAGGCCGGGCCGCGGCCGGCGCCAGCGGCTGCACCGCAGGCGCCGGCCAGCGCACCCGCGACCGCTCCTGCTGCGCTCAGCGCTGCTGCCAGGCTCGAACAGGGCTGGCAGGTGGCTGAGCGGAGCAGGAAGGCACGCGGCCAGAAGCGGAGAGCGGCGGCCAAGAGTGCCGCCGTGGCCGCCGCTCCCCAGGCGGGAGCCGGCAGAAAGGGGAAGAAAAGGTCGCGCAGGGGCCTCAAGTCGCCGAAGACGGCCGCGGTGGTCATCACCGTGCTGCCTGAGGCGGCTGAGAGGGGCCTCAACTATGAGGCCGTCCTAAAACGCGCCCGGCGGGAGCTGGACGTCTCCGGTATCGGGGGCGTCGAGGCGAGGACCCGCAAGGCCCGGACAGGGGCTCGAATACTCGAGTTCCCTGGGGCCGAGGGCGCGAAGACGGCCGATAGTTTGGCCACGATGTTGAGGGGGCTGTTCGGGCCGGAGGATGGTGTCCGAGTCGCCAGGCCTGTCAAGTGCGCAGAGATGCGCCTGACGGGCTTGGACGATTCCGTGACGGTGGAGGACGTCCGGGAGGCCATTATGGCGCGTACCGGATGTGCCTCGGACACCGTCCGGATTGGCACCATCCGCACTGGTCCGGGCGGCGTCGGTGCTGCCTGGGTGCAGTGTCCGGTGGAGTCGGTCAAGCAATTGGCCGACTCAGGCAGGCTCCTCGTGGGCTGGAGCTCGGCGCGGGTAACCGTGCTAGAGCCCCGGCCCGCGAGGTGTTACAAATGCATGGCGGTCGGGCATACCCGACCGACATGCAAAAACTGCTTTGACTGCAGCGGGCTATGTTTCCGTTGCGGTCAGACCGGACACCAGGCGGCATCGTGCTCTGCGGTGCCCCACTGCCCCGCGTGTGCGGCAGGCAATAGGCCTGCCAAACACCGCATGGGCTCTGGGGACTGCAGACCCCCGGCATCGGCCCCGAAGGGGCGGGACGGCCCATCGACCGGGCCAGTCCCCGCTCCGAGCGCGGCCCGATCGCCCGTCAGCGCGGAGGAGGTGACGATGGATACGGACCGTTAATGGACCCCGTATCCATTCGTCTCCTCCAGGCCAACCTCAACCACACCGCCGGTGCGCAGGACGTGTTCCTGCAAGCCATGGCGGAGTGGTTGATAGGAGTAGCCGTAGCCGCGGAGCCGTACGTGGTGCCCGACCGGCCTAACTGGTTGGGTAGCACCGATGGCACCGTGGCAATCGTCGCCTCCACGTCGTGGCCTTCGTCGCCTCTGACCCTTAGGGACAGGGGCGTCGGATACGTCGCGGCGGACTGGGGGGAGATTACGCTCCTCGGAGTCTATCTCTCCCCTAACTGGAGTGTGACCGATTTCGAGGCCTCCCTCACCATCATGGAGGCCTCGTTACGGCGAATGGCATCGCGCCAGGTCTTCGTCTTGGGGGACTTCAACGCCAAGTCCATGGCGTGGGGGTCTCCCCGGACGAACGACCGAGGACGGGCGATCGAGGAGTGGGCGGCGGCACTGGGCCTCTGTTTGCTGAACAGGGGCTCGGTGCATACGTGCGTGCGACAACGGGGCGGGTCGATAGTGGACCTTTCGTTCGCTAGCCCCGAGGTCGCCGCACGCGTGGGGAGCTGGCGCGTCGTGGAGGAGGTGGAGACCTTGTCGGACCACCGATATATCCGGATGGAGGTCTCCCCGGTAATCCCGACGCCCAGCAGGGGTCACGGGGCGGATGGACGTCCTGCGTTCCCGCGATGGGCTGTGGGTCGCTTAGACCGGGACCAGCTGGCGGAGACAGCCATCGTTTACTCGTGGCTGTCCTCTGCCAACCAGTCGGACGGGGTGGACGCCGAGGCTGGCCGCATCCGCAGTGCGTTGACGCAGATCTGCGATGCGGCCATGCCCCGGGTACGGCGTCCGCCCCCGAGGAGGGCGGTCCACTGGTGGTCCCGGGAGCTGGCGGATCTCCGGGCCGCGTGCATTCGCGCCCGGAGGGCCTACACCCGCAGCCGGCGGCGGCAACGCGACGCGGAGCGGGAGGCCTTGCTGTATGAGGGCTACCGCAATGCGCGGTCGGCCTTCAGGCTGGCCGTCCGCTCCGCCAAGGACGTCAGTCGGCAGGAGATGCTGGACGGTCTCGATCGTGACCCCTGGGGACGCCCCTATCGCGCGGTGCTGAATAAGCTCCGCGCGCGGGGCCTTCCCCTCACTGAGACTCTCCAGCCCAGCCTTCTCACCCGGGTCGTCGAGGACCTGTTCCCGCGGCGGGCGGAACACACGCCCCCGGTCATGGCTCCGCCAGACACTGACCGGGAGGCCGACGACGACAGTGTTCCGCCCATCACGGAACCCGAGATGGGAGTGGCGGTGGCGCGCATGTGCGCAAAGTCCACCGCCCCCGGGCCCGACGGTGTTCCAAACCGCGTGTTGGGCCGGGTCCTCGACCACCTGGGTCCCCGCCTCAGGGAGCTGTTCGACGCGTGTTTAGCGTCCGGACGGTTCCCTGGGTGCTGGAAGGAGGGAAGGCTGGTGCTCCTGCCGAAGCCGGGACGGTCTCCGGGGTCGCCTTCGGCCTACAGGCCTATCGTGCTGCTCGATGACACGGGCAAGCTACTGGAGAGGGTGGTAGCTGCCCGCATCGAGCGGCACCTCGTCGGCACGGGGCCCGATCTGTCGGACGCCCAGTTTGGGTTTAGGAGGGGTCGTTCGACGATCGCGGCTCTGTTGCGCCTGAGGGCCGTGGCGACTGAGGCCGTCACCGGTGGGGGAGTGCTGTTGGCGGTGTCCCTAGACATCGCCAACGCATTCAATAGTCTGCCATTCAGCTGCATCAGGGAGGCGCTCCGGTATCACGGAGTGCCAGCTTACCTGAGGCGGCTAGTGGCAGACTATTTGGTGGGGCGCAGCGTCCTCTGTACCAACCGAGCAGGGGACGTTGTGCGAACGCCCATGACGTGCGGTGTCCCACAGGGGTCGGTCCTCGGACCCACCCTGTGGAACATCGGCTACGACTGGGCGTTGCGGGGGAGCCTCCCGCCCGGGCTGGGCGTGATTTGTTACGCCGACGACACGCTCGTCACAGCCCGCGGTGGGACGCTAGAAGAGGCGGTAAGCCTGGCGACCTATGGCACCGAAGAGGTCGTCAGGCGGATCGAGGCGCTGGGGTTGAGGGTCGCCCTGGACAAGACGGAGGCCCTCTTGTTCCATGGGCGCCTTATGAGCCCTCCCATCGGCGTCTCGATCACCGTCCGATCGGTTGACATCAGCATCCGGGCCCATATGAGGTACTTGGGCCTGGTGCTCGACGGGCAATGGTGGTTCCGGGAGCATTTCCGCAGGCTCGCTCCGCGGCTCGTCGGCGCGGCGTCCGCCCTATCGTGGCTAATGCCGAACGTGGGCGGACCGAGCGCTACGTGCCGACGGCTGTACACGGGGGTCATCCGGTCGATGGCCCTGTACGGCGCACCGGTGTGGGCGGGGTCCTTGACCGTCCGACTTAGGGCCCTTCTGTGGCGACCACAGAGGGTCATGGCGGTCAGGGCCATCCGCGGATACCGCACGGTTGCGACGGAGGCAGCGTGCCTATTGGCCGGGACTCCCCCGTGGGACCTGGAGGCGGAAATGCTCGCCGAGTTGTATCGGCGGGTGTCGGGGGTGCGCGGGGAGGGCGGTGTGATCTCGTTAAGGGATCTCACCGCCTGGCGCGTCGACGCCCGCCGAGACGTCATTGCCCGTTGGGCAGTCCGGCTGGAGAGGCCTCGGTTCGGGGTGCGAACCGTGGAGGCCTTCCGGCCGGTGCTGATGCAGTGGTTGGAGAGGCGGCACGGGGTGCTCTCCTTCCGACTAGTGCAGGTGTTGACGGGGCACGGGAGCTTCGCCAAATACCTGCACAGGGTCGTGAGGAGGGAGAGTACACCGTCCTGCCACCACTGCGATTGCGACGAGGACACGGCGCGCCACACGCTCGAGGCCTGCGCGGCTTGGGCAGTGCAGCGCCGTGAACTCGTCGCAATCATCGGTGCCGACCTGACGCTGCCGGCCATCGCTAGGGCGATGGTCGACAGCGTCAGGAACTGGGACGCGGTCGCAGCCTTCTGCGAGACAGTGATCTCGCAGAAGGAGGCGGCGGATCGTCTGCGCGTGGAGCGCAGCCTCGATGAGGAGATCCGCCGCCGGCGACTGGGGCGGCGCAGGCGCAATTATCTGCGCCTCATGCCGCCCTAGCCGAGGCCGCGGGTGACGTGACCGGGGATTAGTCCGTCACCCGCCGAGAGGCCGACCGCGTGAGGAAAGACCGACGTCCTCCCCGAGGGGGGGACGTCGGTCGACGGGAGGGTACCCCGCGTAGGGGGTATTCCGTCGGGCCGACCACTGACGACAAGTAAACCTGCTCCGGTGGTCGGCCCAATGACGAAGGCGAGGTGGTTTTCGGGTGGGTTGCGGGAGTTGCGTGCTTAGGCCCCTCTGTCGCCCCGGACGGAGTGGTGCGGAGGCGCGCCGACCGCGACCCACCCCAAAAAAAAAAAAAAAAAAAAAAAAAAAGGATATAATATGCATATAACATTTGTGCAAGGGAAGAAAAACTAAATAATGGTAGGACCACACTGTTAACAGTTGTCTGTCTACAGCTGCGGACCAGTCCGTCCGGAGTAGTACCAACCCTGAGCAGAAAATCGACGTCTGAGTAGTAGCAATTTGTTAATCCGCTCCGTTCAGTGAGCGAGAGAGCCAAAAGACAAACTTTATGAGAGTGTCTGTGATTTGTTGATGCCTTTAGTTTCATCTTATTGCACACTCCCTTCACTTTCTTCGCGGTAGTCAGCGGCCTTACAAGGTTAATTTGTTGTCACCGTTTACTATAGTAGATTTTCTATGGGGTCTTCTGCCTTCATACATTTTATAAAAGATTCGCCTGTTTGATCTCAATCCACACTGAGCAGAAAATCGATGTCCGAATAGTATCAATTTGTTAGAGCGCTTCGCTCGGTGAGCAAGAGAGCCGAAAGTAAAACTTTCTGAGGGTGTTTGCGTGTGATGGGTTTTAGTTATGTCTTTAGTATCACCGAAACTCATTGCACGCATTCACACTCCCTTCACTTTCTTCGTGGCAGGCAGCGGCCTAACAAAGCTCTATGGGTGTCAGCAAAACTTACCATCAGGTGTACTGTTGGCTCGTTTGCCACCGTTAGCAATAAAAAAATCCTATATCAACATGTCCGACCAGCACGGTATAGTAGGTTAATTTCCCTCCTATTAAGGCGGAGACTTGAGCCAGCAGTGGGACATGAATGAAGCTGAGACGACAGCCAACGATATTTTTAACAGCGCAGATGGTATAATTATCTATGTAGCTATCTCTCGTGATGAATAGTTCAGTTATGATACATATACAATGTTACATATTCCAAAATGTTTTGGCAATAGTTTTACGAACGATCGCCTCCTTGACATTACCATACGCCTTCGTTTGGTCCAAGCCATGCCGCGACATGATTTAGGCGGTTTAACAATCGTAGTTGGTGTTATAAGCTTCCAAGAAGAGTTTTTTTTTTAAATAAAAGACAACAGTAAGGAAATAATCCTTGTATTAAAATCGTTCACTTTATCGACACATATTATGTTCAAACTCAGAATAATTTGTGTATCGTATAAAGTAGTGTAGTGTAGGTCGATATCTTAATCACTAGGCTAATTATAGAGTCAATGTCTTTGCTGTGGACTCATTCGAAGACTATGACATATCCTTCTTTAAACGATGCTTTGAGAAGAGCTATCTTTTACGGTTGGCAACATCTTGGCTATAACAGTGGTATTGCTGAGGTCAATAGCCATTAAGCGGGCTATTTATTCGCCTCTTGCCCATAGGCAATAAAAAAATAATAACACATTTATTCTTACACTGTCACCACACAAAAGTTAAGTGAAACCGTCTAATTGAACTAAATATTCATTTTTTTGTCTGTAAAATAAATACCAAAAATATTATGAACAGTATAACGAACTCGTAGGACTGTTATTATAAGACAATATGTAATTTTATTTCATTGCATAAAATAATAATTCACTAACATAACTAACGTATTAGCTGTAGTACATTAAATACACACTTTCACGTTACAAAAAATGAACACCTAAAGAAAACTACTGTTTAGCGCTATCTATGTAATAATAATGTCAACTTTAACACAGCTTTTGCTCTCATTAGTACAGACTAGAATTAATAGATGGCTCTATAAAAATCTATAAATATTAAATATCATGATTAAACAACAAGTATGTACCTCGATCGAGAAATTGTGTATCTAAAAAATATCTTTGAGGTTTTTGTCTTGATTTCTTCAATTTTCTAGGTGCTTGTAAAAAATCTCTATCACAATACGCGAATACACTTTAGACGAACTAGTGACTCGCCCTCACTTCGCTATGGTTTTAACTGAAGCGCGCCGTGCCCTTACATTTTAAATCTCTAATATCTTGTAAATAAAACTATATTTACGGATTGTATCGCGTTTATATTTAATTTTTGATTGCCCACTGTAGTGTTCCAAAATTCACATGTTATACTTGCGTAAACCTCCAAAAACAATAATATCTCCTAAGATATATGCTATAATAATATTCTAAAATTTTATAAAGTAGGTACGTAAAGTATTTGATTCGATAAGCAATACATTTATAGTTTTAAAAGCTTCGTAATATATAAAAATGGTTACTTTGGATTACTTTTAGAAGATGGACATGTACGGTTACAAACTTTGGGGCCAGTGAATTTTATTCTTTCTCCATCACCACACGCTAACTATACTAATTGGCTTTTCGATAATCCTACTCTTCGTTATTTAATATTTAAATCCCTTATTTATCAGGAGATGGCGCTGACTATATCGTTGATTAATTGTTGAATTATTTCAACTTCACTGATTGCGTAGTAGTCTAAGTAGACCGCATGCCAAAGTGTCATGGGTTCTTTGTGTGATACACAAAAACATTGTTCTGAGTATGTTGTTCTTTGAATAAAAAAAAAAATAAACAATAATCACAGATTACCAGTTAGTTTTTGGTGGGAATCTGAAGTGTCATGTGGTGTTCTTGTATTATATTCAATATCTTAGTGTTTTAACGTGTTATGTTAAATAATTTTGATGGCATTTTATGTAATATATAGCGACAGAACTGCTGAGGTGTAGTGAATATGATATAAAACTGCTATACATACCTTTGTATTTCCACCAAAATTCTCAGAAGATACCCTTAACAGTGGCCATTACACTGTTGAGGGCGACACTTTGACTCACTGACAGACCATTACTGACATGAAGAAACTGAGAACTTGAAAAGATAATTATAACTCGACACTGGCAAAAATGGCTCGTATTTGTAGCTGATTGCCAAGACAAAAAAGAAGAAGAAGACTACCAGTTACATATTTTAGTTATGTCTCATAAAGATTTCCAATATAATATAGTGGTAGGACCACATTGTTGACAGTTGTCTGTCTACAGCCGCGAGCCGGTCAGTCTGGGGTAGTACCACACTGAGCAGAAAATCAACGTCTAAGTAAAAGCAATTTGTTACTGCGTATCGTTCGGTAAGCGAGAGAATCGGAAGCTCAACTTTCTGAAGGTTTGCGTGTGATTTGATGCCTTTAGTATCACTGAAGCTCATTGCATGCATTCACACTCCCTTCACTTTCTTCACGGTAGGCTGCGGCCTAGCAAAAGTCTATGAGCGGCTGCATCAGTTACCATCAGGTGTACTGTTCGCTCGTTTGCCAACGTTTGCAATAAAAAAAAGCCTACGCATCTTCACCATCTTTTGGCATAAGCCCAATTTATACAGTGTCATCATACTATCTTATATCTGTAATATACATAAGAACAGAATATAGATTATTTTTTTATTTCACTTATGTTAAAGTGAAATTTTGGTTGTGTTACATTTCCATGTGGGGTGATGAATTATATTCTTAGCTGTGGATGAAGATAAGGGATATAATATTTATGTTAGAGATGGCAAACTCGAAATAAAACGCTATACGAACACGTCTGACCAGCGTGATATAGTAAGTTAATTTCACCCTTATTATACTCCGGTTTGAGCCTAGTATTGGGACGTAAATGAGCTGTGATAATAAATCTTACTTTTTTTAATTTTTACTTTTTTTAAGACAACACACTGCACTAAGGAATAATAAATAAATAATCCTTGTTTTGCGGGGGACTTTTCAAACATATAATTAACGGACACTTACATCCAGACTCAGAACAACAATTTGTGGATCGCACAAAGTGTTGTCCTGCGTGGGTTTGAACCCGATACTGGCACTGTGGGTTGATATCTGAACCTCTACGCCAACTGTGCAATCTGACCAGTATTGCGTAGTAGATAAATTTCTCTCTCGTTGTAGAGGAAACACCAGTCCAGCTGTGAGATGCATAGATGAGTTGTGGTTAAATTTTACAATACACCTCTTGTGTGACGTCAACTTTCTTTTTTTATTATGTATAAACTGAGGCCACTTACATAAAATCAAATTTATCCTTAAATTAATCTAATAATCTACCATTAAACCGGAATGCGAACGTTACTGAGAAAATCTGGAAATAAACATAAAATTATTTTTCATTAATTTTATTAATTATTTTTTATTGTATGCTATATGTTTTGTATTTACTGATAATATTTATTAACCCCAAAACGATGTTCTTCGAACGATGAGATAATCCATACCAATAAATAAAATTGGAGTGTCTGTTTGTAATGTCAAAATAATAGGCTTTTTTCAAGCTCACACGGTTATTTGCACGACACCTATGCCTAAAATAGCAATTAAAAATTTTTTGTCTGTCTGTCTGTTTGTTCTGGGTAATCTTCAAAACGGCTGGACCGATTTCAAAAATTCTTTCACCAATGGAAAGCTATAATATCAGGGCGTAAACTAGGCTATATTTAATCCCGGTATTCCCACTGGAACGGGAACTACGCGGGTAAAACGACTATAACCTATAACCGAAGCGAAGCGAGGGCGGATTGCTAGTTCTTAAATATAATACATGAGATTATGGTTGGAGCATATATGACAAGCGGTACATGAACACGCATAAACTACTAATAAACGTTAACGACACAATACTTGATGGATCTCAGTTAGCTTTTATGACAGATACGAATAGTTTATAAACGGTTTTATTTAGCTTACCCCGTTTGTTGGTTTATTTTTTTCTTTATGTGTCAAATTTAGTAATTGAAATTTCACCCTCTTCCTGTCAACCGATTGATTTGAAATTTGGTATTCGCCTTTGATTTTGATGACAATATAATTATGTATAGTAAATATTTTTGTAAATTCAAGATAGCTGCCGTTGCAAAATGGCGGATAACCTATTTTTTTTTTTCAATCCAATCAGTATGGGTATCGAATGAAAGAGCTTGATAAGTAGAATACAATACAATATTCAAAATCTAAGATAGCCGCCGTTACAAAATGGCGGACAACCTATTTATTTTTCAATCCCATTAATATGGGTAAATGAAAGGGCTTGACAAGTAGAATACAGTGCTCTATAGAAAATCTATATAAAAAACTAAAAACTTGAAAATAAAAAAGTAAAAAATAAATTTTAAATTAAACGGTTTTATTGTAAAGAAAGAGTAAAAATAAAATCGTGGGGCACGTCAAATATCTACAATCGTCGATTAAAATGTTTGTTTTGTAGTGTCCCACGATTTTATTTTTACTGTTTCTTTACAATAAAACCGTTTAATTTAAAAATTATTTTTTCCTTTTTTATCATCTAAGCTCATACAGGTCCCACTACTGGGCTCAAGCCTCCTCCACAGTAGAAGAGAATTTGATTGAGGAAATTGAATGGTATAATGATGGTCAGACATGTTGCTGTAGGGTTTTATTTTGAGTTTTCCTTCTCTTGCATAGATAATATATACATATTATATCCCTTAGTTGTCTTTTACGACATTTACAGGCAAGATAGGGACTGGTGAATTACATTCTAGCAAAGAATTATGTATGAAACTTTCATTCAAGATAAAATATTGTTCTGAAAGTATAGAAACATTTAGTAATAAAATCTATATTCATACAGGCTATCGACGTATAGTGTAGGATAATTAAAAGGAGATAATGCCGTAATCACCAATAATTGCCACGTTTTGAAGGCAGATTCGGGATTGCAATCAAAGTATAAAGTTTTCTGAAAGTGTTTTTGCTCATTTACTTGGAGATCCAATTTATTAGCCAATTTTCACAACTCTGAGGAAGTAAGGGATTGGCAGGCATTGTATTTTAATAGCGTTACCAAAAGAAGGGCAGATCGCAATTGGAGTTTATAAGTTTCCGGAAAAGTGTTTCTGTCCATTTCCCTAGTAATCCTTTAGCTGATTTTCACAACTCCATGAGAGTAAGGGGTTGTGAGGCATGTACTTTATCCCATTGTCACAGGGATATCAGGTAGATAAATCTATTGGCGAAATATACATTAAAGATGACAAAGCCGCAGTCAAAACTATTAATAAAAACGAAACTACGAACGTTCATGTAAAAGACATCAACGCGCTTCAAATGTAACAGTTTTTTTTTAATGTCTTATAAGTTCTTACGTAATAATTACATTATTATGCAAGTCTTAGTTAGTTCTTTATGCGTAACAGTTATTATCTGAAGTTATTATAAATTTAACGTGTATTAATTCGTTTTCTAGAATAAAAAATAAATGCCACTTGAAAAATACATCGTCTTTATTATATTTTTTCAGTTATATTATTTATAATACAACTCAAGACTATGATTTTATTGTCGACATTATCTTAGCTGAAATATATTCTACTGTTCCTGCAAAATAAGAGAGAAAAGGACCTAATATAATGTGTTGGTCACGTAGGACGACACAGGCTTTTTTTTCATTTCAAAGTTAGCTGTAAAGGTTCCCTATTCCCCTACTTTTGATACTCAACTACTAATATAAACCCATTTATGCTATGTGTCGACCGTTCTATATTTTAAAAATTTTATTAATTCATTATATATGATATTGCTGTTGTTATAACAACTGTTGTAATAAAAATTTTGTATGAATTTGTCATTGTCGCATTATTTATTGATTATAAGATAGATTGACCTGGCTGCACAAATGGCGCGTATTATAAGTATCAACCTTCTATGGCGAGTTTATGTTTTTAACTTCCATATCCTTCACAATAGGAGTTAATTTTATCTTATATATCACGCTGGTTAGATAGATTGCTATAGAGTTTTATTTCGAGATTTTTTCTCTTGCAGTGATATACGTCAATCGTCTTTTACGGCATCCATGATAAAATGATATGGTCAATAATATTCTCATTCCAGAATCATCTTGGTAATAAAAAAGAATATTATGGTTGGTGGCAGACAAATAAGCAGCCTATCTGATGGTATGTGATTACTGCCGCTCATGAGCTTTAGTAATATCTATAAAACATTACCTCATAGGCTCTTCAATGCACATTGAACATGCAACGCAGCAAATTCATAAGTAGAGCATGTTAACATACAAACAGCGCAAATTTGCAAAATTCGCACTGACATAATTAAAGACGCTGCATTATATTTTACACTTACGACACACTAACACAAAATGGTATATGTGTGTATTAGCAATAAATAGTATATAAGGTGTAAATATTGTAAAATAAATCAGATTTGAATTTATTCATCTCTCAGTTACATCCCTCTCACTGTGGCCAAGACACCCTTAGCCGTCAGTTCTGACCAGTCGAGTGAGTCTGCTTGACTGGCAGTGAGAGTTACCAATCCTCCACCCAAACCTCCATCTCACTGTGGCCAAGACACCCTTAGCCGTCAGTTCTGATCAGTCGAGTGAGTCTGCTTGACTGGCAGTGAGAATTACCAATTCTCCACCCAACATCCATCTCACATCTACCTGTCACCTTAGGTAGCGCGGTGCAGGTATCCCATCAGATAGGCTAAGAACTTAAGGGCTTTAGGTACTTCAAACTATAACCTTAGGTTCTTCTGTCAAACACGGCGTTAGTCCACTAGCCCAGACTACGCCCTTACATAGGCAAATTTGTAAAAAAATGGAACGAAGGTAGGAAACGAGGGGATAAATTGGATCAGTTTCTCTAGCTCTATCGCACGCCGAACAAAGCCAAGTAGCGAATGGTTACCCAATAGATATTAAGTATCTCCAATAGTATGGTGCTTCTCTCGTCTTTGTTGGACTCTGGCTCTCAGAGGGCTATTAAATTCTTATGCGAACTAAAGATTCTAAACCTAAAAGACATCAACGCGTTCGAAATGTAACTAAATGTCTTTATAAGTTATTATGTAAGTTTTCGTTTTTAATGAATAACAGTTATTTTCTGAGGTTGTTATTGTATTAGTTATCCCAAACGATTCAGTCAATTTATTGATGCAAACAAAAAACTGACGGCAACGTAATTATATTACTATACGCATGCGTTATATTGGTGAGTTACATCTTTGCCTACCATAGTAATAAAAAAATTCTATAAAAAAACTTATGTAACACATTCCTATCATTATAAAGAAGATAAATGTCAATATAATTATGAGGTGGTTGCATTTCTCTGGCGCGTTTCACTGCGCGGGCGCCGATGACGTCAGCGGTCGATGATACGGCTGTTTTGAATGTTGGCTTATTATCAATTTGTTTATATACATGATGATTCATTATTGTTAAACCAAAACGTGTAATATTCTTTTGAAGTGTTTTTTAATGGTAGAGGTTTGAAATTTCGGTCAGCAACTTTTTTGTGACAAAGAATGGTGTGGGGTAAATACTGTCAGGTGGACTGGGAGCAGTGTCTTGCTTACCATCGGGCACAGCAGAAGAGCGTTATCGCTTTCATTATTCTATGTAAATTAAGCAATGATTAACATAATCTGTGTTCATCATCATCATAACTCAGCCCATATATATCCCACTGTTGGGCTTGGAACTCCTCAATTATTGCAGGGAAATTGACCTACTATACCACGCTGGTTAGACGTGTTGGTATAGGGTTTTGTTTCGAGTTTTCCTTCTCTTGCATTGATGTTATATGCATATAATCATAAATACAATAATCTGTGTTGTTCAAAAGTGATTGATAAATACTTGAATCTTTCTCTGTGAAACTGTAGTTTCACTTTTATTTTGTGTCTTTACGACACGCTTTGTTGTGTTCATCGAATTATATGCACAATTTATCCCTTAGTCATTTTTTGCGACACGCTCGGATAAGAGTGGGGTGATAAATTATATTCTTCCGCCATCACCACACGGATAAATATAGATATATTTATATATCTATTTATATGTCGTCGTTGCAGCTCATACCCTTCCCACTGCTGGACTTAAGTCTCTTTTCCATTAAGAGGGTAATAGACCTACTATACTGTGCTGGTAAGACATGTTGGTATAGGATTTAATTTTGATTTTCTCTTGCGCAGATGTTATATGCATATTATATCGCTTAGTTGTCAATTACGATATCCACAGGCAAGATGGGGAGTGATGAATTGTATTCTTAATCTGTCACCATACGTTTAGCCATCAACATCGTCAGTAATACTTATATTATCTTACTTTCATCCTGAACGGACTGATACAATCAAATGAGGTCAAAGATGAAAAGATTTTATATTATAAAAGTTAGTCTTCTTCTTTATTTATTTTGGCAATCAGCAAGGAAGTGGTGAATTGTATTTTTACTCCCTCACCATTCGGCAATTAGTAAATATGCTACGTGAGTTTTATTCTCAAATAATAGAATTTTATTTAATATTTTCCTTCTCTTGCAATGATTTTTTGCTTATATCTCCTTAGTCGTTTTATAAAAGCATGCCGAAATAATTGACTTAATAATTGGCCAATCGTTAATTGCGAATACCACTTCTTAAAAATTACTTTATATTTTAAAAAAGTTAATAACTCAATTTGTCAACAACCTGTATAACTCGTTTTCACTTCGCTAACGTGTTTTTGATGCGCCGGCGCCGATGACGTCACCACAATTAACCGCATTAAAATTTTCGTACAGCATTTTCGATATTTTTTTTATATTGACCCATGATAATGGATACGTATAATGCCAATCATCCATCCATTCAACAGTAGGTACTATTGGATATCATCTCATCACCCTCAGCTTTCCCACTACTGAGCTCAAAGAAGGGAATTTGACATACTGACACACGGGAAAGAACTATATATATACCGTGGAATCTAATTGGCTGTTTTCCCGAAAGGTGCATACTCAGTTAATGATATAGAAACATACAATGCATCCTTACTAATATTATAAATGCGAAAGTAAGTTTGTTTGTTTGTTACGCTTTCACGCTTAAACCACCGAACCGATTTCAAAAATTCTTTCAACAATGGAAAGCTATAATATCAGGGAGTAGCATAGGCTATATTTTATCCCGGTATTCCCATGGGATCGGGAACTACGTGGGTAAGGCGTCTGGAACCGAAGCGAATCGATGGCGGGTTCCTAGTTTATTCAATAAAATAAAAACATTAATTCTTGTTATTTGCAATCCCGGACGTTTCTTTAAAATATCATTAAAAAAAAAATATATATATATTTCTTGTGTATGTGTGTATGTCATTGAATACCTCCTAAAGGGCTGGACCCATATTGATGAAATTTTTTGTGTGTGTTCAATGGGATTCGAGAATGGTTTAAATTCACAATTGGAACCGTTAGCTGGCACTGCTGTCGATTTCAAGGAGAATTCCTTTTATCTTATTTGAACAGGACAACGTCTGTTGAGTCAGCTAGTTGGATATAAGTATTTCTAAGCTATAATTTTTTTAATGCAACTGCACTACGAAAATAATCCTTCTATTGCGGGGGACTTCACAAACATATAATTAATGGATTTACATCCAGACTCGGAACAATTTGTGGATCGCTTAACGATAGTGGGCAATTAAAAAACGACTTGATGCTCCTGGACTTCCAAACGAAGTACAGTAAGTCCAAAATCTAAATACGACAAGAGGATCTTGAACTTGGAGCCGTCATAACTCGTTTTCTCTTCGCTAACGTGTTTTTAATGCGCCGGCGCCGATGACCTCACCATAATCAATCGCATTCAAAATATTCGACAGCTTTTCTATAAAAACTTTTACTTAATGCAAATCAGCCCCCTTCCTGTGTAAATTAATGGGCTTCATAATAATCTGTCAAATGGTCTATGAAATTAATTTAAACTGTCAAATAATATCATTATTTAAATAAATATTAGTCATCATCATCAGCTTATATAAGTCCAACTATTAAGGGGCTCGAGCCGCCTCCACGATAGTAGGAAAATTGATTTATTATCATCATCATCGCAACCCACATAGGTCCCACTGTTAGGCTCGGGCCTCCTCCATAATGGGAGAGCATTTAATCTACTATACCGTGCTGGTAAGACATGTTGGTATAGGGTTTCATTTTGACTTTTCCTTCTCTGGCACAAATCTTATGTGCATATTATATCCCTTAGTCGTCTTTTACGATATCCACGGGCAATATAGGGAGTAGTGAATTGTATTCTTAATCCGTCACCACAGGGAAAGACGTGAAATAATATATTATACTCTGAATATAATAATTATCATAATTTTAACATCTTAAAACAATTGATAAAAAATTATTTTGATTCTATATTTTTTTTCTAGGGAATGTCTTCATTTTAATAGGAATTCGACACACGTACCGAAGAATTTATATAAAGTAAGTACACTAGTAATTGACCATATAGTTGACCACTAACGCACATAAGTCGATAAAATACGAATTTACGCCGTATTTTTAAACACTATTAAATAGTCGATGCTGTTATCTCGTCATGTAATCGTGCAAACTACGCATCCTTTATTTTTTATTATTCCAAAAGCACTCCAATTGTTTTTTTTAAATGACTCACTCTAAACATCTAATTTTGCGTCTGATGCCGCCCTAGCCGAGCCCGCGGGTGATCCTCCCTGAGGGGAGGACGTCGGTCTTTCCTCACGCGGTCGGCCTCTCGGCGGGTGACGGATTAACTCCCCGGTCACGTCACCCGCGGCCTCGGCTAGGGTGGCATGACGCGCAGGTAGTCGCGCCTGCGCCGCCCCAGTCGCCGGCGGCGGGTCGCTTCGTCGAGGCTGAGCTCCTCGCGCGCGCGACCCGCCGCCTCCTTCTACAAGATCACTGCCTCGTAGAAGGCTGCGACCGCGTCCCAGTTCCTGACGCTGTCGAGCATCGCCCTAGCGATGGTCGGCAGCGTCAGGTCGGCACCGATGAATGCGACGAGTTCACGACGCTGCTCTGCTCAGGCGGCACAAACCTCGAGCGTATGCTGCGCCGTGTCCTCGTCACAATCGCAGTGGTGGCAGGACGATGTGCTCTCCCTCCTAGCGACCGTGCACTGGTACTTGCTGAAGCATCCATGCCCCGTCAAGACCTGCACCAGTCGGAAAGCACCCCGTGCCGCCGTTTTAGCCACTGCATCAGCACCGGCCGGAAGGCCTCTACGGTCCAGACACCGTATCGAGGCCTCTCCAGTGGGACTGGCCAACGGGCAATAACGTCTCGTTATATCCCCTAGTCGTCTTTTACGACACCCAAAGGCGTATGTTAATATTATTTAAGTATAAGCTGTAAAATTGCCCTGTATAATTTCTATCAAAAGGCAACCAATTTTTGATAGAAATTTTACAGGGCGCCTTAATATTATTTTAGAGTCTGGTCTGTGGGCTTACCCTTGAAATCAATTCTAATTTTAAATCCGATCCAATTCCAATCTCACCAAACTTATATATGGTACTCTTAAACAAAATCGAGAATTAATACTTCGCGTTTGCCGTTGTTATTTTCACCAAATGTGCCATATTTTATTACTTAAATTAATAACGTTACCGAACTCGATCACCACAAAGACGTTTTCTTGAAATTGTGCAACATTAACAATTTTAAATTCGAATGTATAGCATAAGTCAAAATCACGTCTGGAGTAGCAAATATTTGACTTAATCGACGAGAGTCGAATTCATTTAGTTAAAACAAATCCAACAAATTTGAGTCCAATCGTGCGCTAGTGTCGCTTTCAAGAGTACCAAATTGCTGAAATTCGAGCTGCGATTGAATTTAGGATTGGAATCGAGATTCAAAAGTAAGCATACAGGTCTGGTCCCTAAACTGAGAGGAGTCTATTATGGTCCCTAGATTGAAAGAAGCGTGATATGACGATTAGTAGTTCAAGCTACTAATGCCTAATTATTTCTAGGCTTTTGGTATATTTTCTATATCAATACAATCTATCTTTTCAATAACATCGTTTACCATAAAAAAATAATTTCGTCTTCTCGTCCCACCTCATACACATCCCACTGTCGGGCTGGAGCTTCCTCCCCAATTTCTATTGGGGACCACCTATTTCTAGGAGGGAAATTGACCTACTATACCATGCTGGTCAGACATCCATCACCCGCAGAGAGGCTGACCTCGCGACGGCGACCGACGTCCCAGGACGTCGAGAGGTGAGGGTACCCGAAAGGGTATTCCGTCAGGCCGACCACTGATGACAAGTCACCTCTGCTCCGGTGGTCAACCCAACAACGTGGTGACGTGGGTATGGGTGGGTTATGGGCCCGTGCGCCGTTCTTTCATCACCCCGGACGGAATGGACTGCGCGTGCGCTTACCATAGCCCACCCATAAAAAAAACGGGGTTTTATTTAGAGTTTTCCTTCTCTGCACAGATGTTATATGCATATTATATCCCTTAGACGTCTTTTAAAACATCCACGGGCAAGTTTGGATGTGGTGAATTGTACTCTTACTTCTTCACCTCACGGAGATTTCATTATTTAATCTATACTAATATATAAAGCTGAACAGTTTGTTTGTTTGCTTGAACGCGCTAATCTCAGGAACTACTGGACGGATTTGAAAATTTCTTTCAATGTTACATAGCCCAATCAATGAGGAAGGCTATATGTCATCCCGCTATGATCAATATGAGCGGAGCACCAACGAAGAATATTACAAAATTGTTTTTTTTCTCTTTTGAGATCGTCGTCATAGTTTTGGAAAAATCATCTGTGACAGAATCGTATTATCTATACCAATAAATAAAATTGGAGTGTCTGTTTGTAATGTCAAAATAATACGCTTTTTTCATGCTCACACGGTTATTTGCACTATACATATGCCTAAGATACACTTTATATTTTTTTGTCTATCTGTCTGTTTGTTCTGCTGTGTGGTAGTGGCTTCAAATATTACCAACCCTTGCTTTGCTCGTGGGTGTCGTAAAAGACGACTAAGACCCCTAGATTGACCCGAACCAACTCCATCTGGTACCATTTGGGTCAACGATTACATTCCCAAGGAGGGTTGACGTCAGGCAGGCGGCCGGTCATAAAAGTCATTGCCGAAACTTTTTGCTATATGTCAAAACAAATGACATATTGCGTCGACCCCAAGTAATTGGGATAAGAGCAAGATGATGATGATGATGTCTGTCTGTTTGTTCCGGGTAATCTTCAAAACGGCCGGACCGATTTCAAAAATTCTTTCACCAATGGAAAGCTATAATGTCAGGGAGTAAACTAGGCTATATTTTATCCCGATATTCCCATGGGAACGGGCACTACGCAGGAAAGACGACTGAAACCGAAGCGAAGCGAGGGCGGGTTGCTAGTTAAAAAATATTTTCACCGTCTACGTAAATAAAACCGCGAATTAAAGTTAGTGTTAGCCCAAAGTAACTATTCAACGCGGACAAAATCGCGGGCAGAAGCTAGTTCTTAATAAGATTTCAGTTTCAATATAAAAACTGCCAAACCTCTACGATCTGCCATGTTGTTTACAACCAATTATCATACCAAGCAGTTCAATAAAATTTTCGATCGAAAAAATAATAAAAAGGGCAAACTGATTCATCATCATCATCATTTCAGTTCATATACGTTCCACTGTCGCGTTCGAGTCTCCTCCACAATAGAAGGGAAATAGACCTTACTATACCACGCTGGACAGACAGGTTGGGGACAGAAACATTATCTATATAATCGCGTTTGTTGTATAGGCGACCCCCTTAAATATTTATTTTATTTTGTTTTTAGTATTTGTTGTTATAGCGGCAACAGAAATACGTAATTTGTGAAAATTTCAACTGTCTAGCTATCGCGATTTCTGAGATACAGCCTGGTGACAGACAGACGGACGAACAGACAGCGAAGTCTTAGTAATAGGGTCCCGTTTTAACCCTTTGTGTAACACTAATAAAACCCTGACGTCTGACCACTTTGTTATAATCTGTCAATTTCCCTCCTATCATGGCGGAGGCGGAAGCCCAGCAGTGGGACGTATGTGAGCTGGGATAATAATCTTAATTGTCTTATGTGATACCCACGGACAAGAGAGTGGATGGAGAATTGTATTCTTTCTCCATCCCCACACGATATGAAATTAGGATAGATAAAAGAAATATTAATGCAATAATCGAATTTGTCTTTATATATGCAAAAATAATATATTAAAAAACGCACATCTATTAATTATTTCTTAAAGAACCTCTAGACTCTTCAATAGACAATCTTCAAGATATAATTTTAATCAATACACCACTGTGCAATTTTCAAAAGTAAATAACAATTACAGAAGCCGCCGCCGTAAACGCCGCGTAAAACGGCAGAACTATAAAATAATCAGTACATTGAGGCTGTTTATTAAATTTTTCCACAACAGCATACTTTCTTATGCGAAATCGTGAAATATCACGTTAAAACCAGAGCTATAATAATCGAGACAGCGCGACCGATGCAAGCCTACAACAACCAGTTTCGAGAAAACATGGCAGTATACGATCGACTGCCGTTGCCCGCTAACGGGCCGCTTTAAAATATATATATATATATAAAAAATTAAATTCAAAAATCGAATGCATTGTTACGTCCGCGCTCATTTCGATTCAGGATTTCGAAGACAGTGGTTGTTTTTTTTATTACCGCAAATCATATTATATTTTATTATTTTTTAATAAGTGATTTTTTAAATTGAGTTGTGTAGTTGTTTGAGTGAAAGTGTTTTCTTATCTAAAAGTGAAAGGCGCTGTCAGGTGAGTGTAGGGTCCTCGAAATCTTGTTTAGTTTAATCTGGTTAGATGCAGAGAAATGTAAGAGCTAACTAAGATGCCTTGGTCGGCTCCAGTGGCCTACATTTATTTATAAATTAAGTACGTATTGTTGTTAATTTTAATAATTAACTAAAATTAAACCTTAAATTATTAAAATTTTATACTGAATTCTGTTGAAACGGTTTAAAAATACATTGTGTTAACTTACTTTCCCATGGGTGTCGTAAAAACCGCTTAAGCGATCACAGACTGCATAGGTAACGGCACTCTCCTGGAAAATATAATATAAGCTGTAATCACCACCACCTTGCCTAGCATAACCATTATGGCACTGTCTCATTTTGGCGAAGCTAATGGCTTACAGTAGACGTTAATAGAGTGACGTTTTCTGTGTGGGGACGGAGCAAGATAATTCACCACCCTCCTCTCTTGCCCATGGATATCGTAAAAGACGACTAAGGAATTAATATTCAGATAACATTGATGCAAGAGAAGAAAATCTCTAAATGAAACCTCACGTCAGCATTTCTAACCAGGGTGGTAAATTCCTTCCTACAATCAGCCCAATAGTGGGATGTATATGGGGTGAGATGATGATAATGATAAAGTGATATTTATTTTAAAAAGAATCTATTTATTTTAGCAGATATATCACACTTCTAGGCTTGAGCCTCCACTACAATAGAAGAGAAATTGACCTACTATACTATGCTGATCATTGCCGTGTGATGATGGTGTAAGGATACAATTCACCTGTCGGGCCGACCACTGATGACAAGTAACCCTGCTCCAGTGGTCGGCCCAACGACGTAGGCGACGTGGTGTTCGGGTGGGTTGCGGGTGTTGCGTGCCTCTGTCGCCCCGGACGGAGTGGTGCGGAGGCACGTCGACCGCAGCCCACCCCAATAAAAAAAAAGTATTCAATTCACCTCCCCATTTCTTGCCCGTGGATGTCGTAAAAAACGACTAAGAGATATAATATGCATATAACATCTATGCAAGAGCAGGAACACTCGAAATAAAACCATATACCAACACGTCTGACCAGCGTGGTATAATGGTCAATTTCCCTCCTATTGTGAAGAAGACCCAAGTCCAACAGTGGGACGTATATGGGCTATGATGACAATGAAAAATCTATATAAAATCCTATACCAACACATCTGATCAGCGAGGTATAGTAGGTCAATTTGTCTTCCATTATGGTGGATGCCAATCGGTGGTGGTCACGCCAGTCGGTGGAATCCAAGATTAGAACCTATTTGTCGGTGGGAGGGTACCCCACGTAGGGGGTATTCCGTCGGGCCGATCACTGATGACAAGTAACCCTACTCCGGTGGTCAGTCCAATGACGAAGGCGACCACCCAAAAAAAAAAAAAAGATTAGAACCTATTTAGGTGATGATGATAATGATTGTATAACTTTTATTTAGAGTTTCTAAAGTTTCAGTGACGGTTTAAATTGATTCTTTTTTGCGTAATTTTGTTTTCTTTATTGCAAACGTTGGCAAACGAGTAAACAGTACATCTGATGGTAAGTGTTGCTGTCGCTAATGGACTTTTGTTAGGCTGCTGCCTACTGTGAATAAAGTGAAGGGAGTGTGAATGGGTGCAATGAGGTTCAGTGAAACTAAAAGCCACGACACACAAACACCCTCGGAAAGTTGGGCTTCCCGCTCTCTCGCTCACTAAAAGAAGCGCAGTAACAAATTGCTATTACTTAGACATTGATTTTCTGCTCAGTGTGCTACTATCCCAGATGGATCGCCCCGCGGCTGTAGACAGACAACTGTCAACAGTATTGCTCCTAACACTAACAAATTTTGTTTTTAACAGACTTCAAAAGAAGGAGGAGGTTCTCGATTCGTCGGAATATTTTTTTTTATGTATGTTCACCGATTGCTCAAAGACGCCTAGACCGATTTACAAAATTCTTTTTTGTTTGATAGGATATGCTTCCCAGGTGGTCCCATAGTCATCAGGTCAGGATCTGATGATGTCTTATCCTTGAGAATTGATGAAATTCTTAAAATTTTATTAGTTTACTGTTTGAAGTCGGGTTGTTTTTGTTAAAAATTATAGATTATTCATAAACCCTTTTAATCCATGTAGTGTCTAAAAATATGATGTCGAGATATAAACAGTGTAATAACATTAATGAAAGGGGAAAAACTAAATAAACTACATATCAATTTGTCTGGTCAACTTGGTAATTGCGCGATCAATTACTAGTAACACGGATGGCGTAGTGGTTAAGATGCCGACCTAACGTGCCAGTGTTATGGGATCGAATCCCCCACAGGACCATACTTTTTTTTTGGTTGGGTTACGGTCGGCGCTCTCCTCGCCCCCCTCCGTCCGGGGCAACAGGGGGGCGTAAGCACGCACATCCGTAACCCACCCGTGACACGTCGCCTTCGTCGTTGGAACGACCACCGAAGCAGGGTTACTTGTCGTCAGTGGTCGGCCCGAAGGACCATACTGTGCACAAATCGATCCACAAATTCTTGTTCTGAGTCTGAATATAAGTTGCGTCCGTTAATTATGTGTTTGGAAAGTCCTCGACAAGGATTATTTCCATAATGCTGGGTGCTTGTTCTCTATTTATAAAAAAAAAATTACCGCCTTCAAATTTACCTCCCTCCGTGTTGAAGAAGTGAGTGAAGTCTATGAAAAAATTATATCCTTTTTTGCCGAAAGGTTGACAGGTTTAATAGCCAAATGGTTGACGGCCATCAAACTCAAGGAATTGGTATCAATAACCAGCTAAACTGGCATGAAATACGGCATATTTTGTAGACCCGGGGTTATTACTATACATATTAAAAAGTGAAATTAATGCCATTCCGTACCAATAGTTTTAGGACCACATTGTTGACAGTTGTCTGTCTACAGCCGCGGGCTAATCCGTCCGGGGTAGTACCACACTGAGCAGAAAATCAACGTACGAGTAGTAGCAATTTGTTACTGCGCTTCATTTGGTGAGCGAGAGAGCTAAAAGCATAACTTTCTAAAGGTGTTTGCGTGTGGTGAGTTTTAGTTAGGGCTTCCAAAATTCCAGCCTGAATTAAATCTCGGTATTTGCGGGATTACGAATTATCAATCCTGCGGGATCTCGGTATTTGCAGGATCCCGCATATCGAAAATATTTATATATATATTTATATTTTAACTTTATTGTACAAGCCATAACATCGCATTACAATTAGAATATAATGTTTACAATTGAAGCATAATAGGTAATGTAAGTGATCCCTGAATCCTAAACTAGGTTAGTCCCTGTGTTTTAGGAAACAGTATTCCGCCGTAACGTAGGTGAACTATTGACATTATGTAATAACATTCGTAATATAAATCAATAAAGCAAAAATTATACAAAGAAAACAAAATAATAAAAACGAAAAAACATAATATCTAATTCTACTGAGGTAAAATAGAATGTAGGTGCATTGTATCGAATGTATGTGGAAGAGTTATGAATGTGTATGAAGAAGTGTAAGTGTATGTACGTAAGATGTGTAAGTGTTTGTGCGTAAGTAAAAAAACATAAAATAAAATAATAATAATATTTCAGGACATTAAGGATTCATAACAAAAGCCTCATTTACATTTATATAAAGCAAAGAAACCAATGAATTACTCAACTGCCACATTTATATACGTACATATTACTATTAATATGCGATCAATTAAATTACACCGTTTATTTGTAATAAAAAGAAAGAATTAATCGACTAACTACACATTTATTAAAGTATTACTATTAGTATGAGATCAATGAAATTACTGCGTTTATTTATCACAAAAACCTTATGAATTATCAACTAACTCCATATTTATTGAAGTATTATCACTAAAATGAGATCAATCAAATTCGACCGTTTTTTTTTCTTCACAGAAAACAGTAACATATACTGAATTAAAAACAAAACAAAACAAATCTTCTTCAAAAAATACACATTAAATTAAAAAAACCAACCAAAACAAAAAACAAAAATTTAAAACGTAAATTTATATAGAATATGTTACTGTTTGAGTTTGAGAGTTTATTAAGTTTGAGGTTGCATGCACGCATTCTTTCAGTCCCGCAAATCCCGCGGATCTCGCGCTCTTAATCCCGCACCATGCGGGATTGGAAAATGGCGCGGGATCCCGCAATACCGGGATCTCGGATTAGAAGCCCTAGTTTTAGTGATGCCTTTAGTATCACTGAACCTCATTGCACGCATTCACACTCCCTTCATATTCTTCGCGGTAGGCTGCGACCTAGCAAAGGTCCATGAGCGACAGCAACATTTACCATCAGGTGTATCGTTTGTTCTTTTGCCACCGTTAGCATTTACGGCAATCAATTGATTCGATAACATGCATGATGGTTGTTATGTACTGGCTTAGTGGGCTGTATGGGGTGGTTTATGCCAGCAACATAACGATGTGGGTTGAACAAGAAGGGTGAAGGACCAGCGGGAGCCAATCCCACTAGTGGGTCTGGTTCCCACAAAATGAGGGTTTGTTAGGGCAAAGGTGGGAAGTAGGCGGAGTGGTTAGAGAACCTTATCTCGTCTTTCCTTTGCTTTGGCGGAGCTGTAGACTTGGCGTGCTGGAGGTGATGTTCCTGACGAGCTAAGTTGGGGCTGAATGCGGGCACTGAAGTTATTGTCTATTTAACTGTCACTATCACAGTATATATATATATATATACACTCGCGTGCGGAAGGGCTGACCAGCGTCTTTTTATGCGGAACGATATCGTGTACCACGGAAAGAATACGTCACAACTTTTTACGAGAGTCTTTCGCGAATGTCGAATGCAGAACAAAATGGCGGGCACGCGGTGAGAAGCAGCGTGAACGAATGAACTAATCATCCGTCGCGACTGTCAGCGCGAACAATGGTTATAACACTAACCTTATATGCTCAGTGTCATTTGTTCGATTCCCACACAATAGAATATTTTGTGTGCTCCAAAAATTCTTATCTTATACATATATGTAATTTGTATCAGTCAATCGCAAGCTTTTAAAACCCCCGTATTACAAAAAATATTTTCTCACTGCAGAGGGTTTTGGTCATTAAAAAAATAATTTAAAAGTAAATAAATCGCTGCGCTTGGCAGTCGGGTTGACAATTGCAGTTGATATCCATTTTGCCAGCAAAGTATTTTTACTGACTTTCCCAATGATCCTTTGTCATTCTCGTTTTTTTTGTCTGTCTGAACGGCTGGACTGATTTTAATAATATTTTACTATTAGGCAGCTAGATACTCCTTAGATAGAAAAATAGCCTCAATTACTACTTAGGCTATTTTCTATAAAAATAACCTAAATTACTACTTAGGCTATAAAAATAGTCTAAATTATTACTTAGGCTATTATTTTATAAATACCTATAGCCCAAATTACTACTTAGGCTATTTTCTATAAAAATAGCCTTTTTTTTTGTGGGTGGGTCGCGGTCGGCGCGCCTCCGCACCACTCCGTCCGGGGCGACAAAGGGGCTTAAGCACGCAACTCCCGCGACCCACCCAAAAACCACGTCGCCTTCGTCGTTGGGCCGACCGCTGGAGCAGTGGCCATTACACTGTTGAGGGCGACACTTTGACTTACTGACAGACCATTACTGACATGAAGAAACTGAGAACTTGAAAAGATAATTATAACTCGACACTGGCAAAAATGGCTCGTATTTGTAGCTGATTGCCAAGACAAAAAAGAAGAAGAATTAACCCAGCCATATTGTTGTTTCATTACAATGTAAGTTTAAACTGAAAGAGTGAATTTATACAGTAAAAGTGATTAGGTTTTTTTATAAGATTATCGTGTTTCTACGCTTGTGCTTATATCATTAGAAGACTACACAATAAAAACCGGCTAAGTGCGAGTCTGAGTCACGCACGAAGGGTTCCGTACCATTATCTACAACGAGCAAAAAAGTTATGTTTATTGTATGGGAGCCCCACTTAAATATTTATTTTATTTTGTTTTTAGTATTTGTTGTTATAGCGGCAACAGAAATACATTATATGTAAAGATTTCAATTGTCTAGTTATCGCGGTTCTTAAGATACAGCCTGGTGACAGACAGACGGACTAACAGACAGCGAAGTCTTAGTAATAGGGTCCCGTTTTTACCTTTTGGGTACGGAACCCTAAAAAGGAAATATCTTTTTTTACAAACTAATACCAATTTCGTTTGTGTGTGTAGTGACGAATGAAGAATATTCACCACCTCCTCTCTTGCCCGTGGGTGTAATAAAAGATACTAAGGGATATATATAACAAGCAAAGGAAGGAAAACTAAATAAAATCCTATACCAACACGTTTGACTAACATGTTGGTTTATTGCCTCCAGCGATGTCCCAAGCCGAGATCCATTCCCCACAGCGGAAACGATGTCGTTTAGCTTACTTTCACCGGGTTGAGAGCCCTCAGCGCTCAGCCATAGTCCGGGTTAGCCATTTGCAGCAAAAAAAAAACAAATGGTTGTCTGTAAAGTCGGTTTACGGACGATAGTTTAACGTGACAACGTCATTAAGTCTCGATAGATGGCGCTGTTCAGTTTAGCTGAATCGCATTGTACTAAATGAATATATTTGAAATTCTTTCGCATCGATAGATGGCGCGCTTTAGTACAGCTGAATCGCATAGTACTTAATAATAAAACAATGAGAGTAACGGGACAAGGAGTGTAGCAGGACACTTTTTCGTGCATGCAGCCAGCATTCATCGATTTATTAGACGTTGTCACGTCAAAATATATTCGCACGAAAAAACGGTTGACCAGCATGCTAAAGTAGATCAATTTCCTTCCTATTTTTTTTTGGGACTAATCCCACCACACATTCCCACCATTGTAACTCCTGTAAGCTAGGATCCACAATGGTCTCCATAAATGACACCTGAGGTTTGACCCTCAGGCAGTCCCGGGATATGATTTTAATTGTCTTGGGACCCGCAACAAATTTAATTAGAAAAGATTAAAGAGGAGGAGTTGGAAAGAAAGATTCTACTTCCCTCCTAGGCAAAGCGGGAGACAGGAAAACAAAATGACTAGTCAGCCAATAAGTAAACAGGAGTACAGCTACGATAGCGCAGCAGTACGGCACCACGGATACGGAAGAGCTTAACGGGGCCTATATGTGAGCGTTAAGATTGATTGCTACAGTAGGTATGGCAGAAACGCATGAACGCACGGAAATTTTCTCGAGTTGCTACAAGGTCCGTATAGTACCCCACAGGTGACTTGCAAACTGTTTAACATAAGGTTACGCTCGTTTCGCCAGAGATCGCACTCCCAGAGAATGTGATGTGCTGATTGTTCATACTCGTGGTCAGATGTGGAACATTGACATAATGGTGATGGTACGAGTTTAAAAGAAAATAATTTACTTTTAAAGTTGCCATGGCCAGTTAAAAATTGGGCCACGAAGTGGTAAACCTCCAGCCACACCTTCTCCAGGCGCTCCCGGATGCATGGAAAAAATAGATAAAGATGACGACCTTTCGATGATGAATCCCATCTTTCTTGCCATTCAGTTAAAAGTTCCTCATAAACAATGGATTGTGGTGCAAACAATCTAGCAATTTTATTTCGGTCGCGCGGTAGAAGGAAATCTGTATTCATAGTTTCCTTTGTGGTGTAATACATTGACGCTCGTCTCTGAATCTCCAAATCAACCGGAAGTACACCCGCGAGTACTGGTAAGGCCTCGGTACTAACCGTTCTATAGGCTTTACATAAAAATATTAGGGCCAATCGTTGGCTCTGTAGTAATTTAAGGCGAGCCGCCCCTATGGTGGCCCTATCGGCCCATACAGGTGCAGCGTAACAAATACACCCCAAATATGTGGCCATGTATATGGTTTTAAGTGTATTAAAACGAAGGCCCCAAGTAGATGTGGATATTCTAGTAAGCGCGTAGAAATTCCGTTTCGCTTTTTCGCCTACAGTTTTAATATGTTCAATAAATGAAAAATTTTTTTCTAAGACTAAGCCGAGATAGCAAACTGATTCTTTCTTTTTGACAGTCATATTATTGAATTTTATACGCGGCGCTGATTGTAAATGTCCTTTTAATAAAAGATGATATGTTTTTTGTGGTGCGAAGGCAAGCCGGTTTCATGTACCCCAATCGAATATATCATTGAGGCATGTTTCCGCTAATTTCTCTAAACCATCCCTTGTGTTCGATTGTATAAGTAAAAGTCCGTCGTCTGCATAGCCGATCAGTAGACAATTTTTCGGTAGAGGTAACTCGAGAAAATCGTCAAAACCTAAATTCCATAGATATGGACTTAATACCGAACCTTGAGGGCAGTCCATCGTCAGTGGTTTCGACACAGCATGGTGACCAAGTTTCAATTTAGTCGAGCCATTTAAAAAGTACGACTGTATGATTTGGTAGATATTTCTATAGCAACCACGAGCCTTTAATTTAAGAAGTAGCATTGGCCACCAGGCGTTATCGAAAGCACCTGAGATGTCCTGGAAGACACCCAGTACGTATTTAAAAACGGATGCGCTAATGACACGTCTTACCGCAACGGCCGCGTCGATAGTTGATTTGCCGTGAGTGAAGCCGAATTGTTTATGATTGAACGTTGGTCCACCCGGCAATAAACGAGGAACAATGAGACGTTCTAAGAGCTTGCCTAATGAAGGCAGTAAGGTGATTGGTCGATATGACTTCGGGTCGTCTGGTGGCTTATCACCGCCTTTAGGAATTATACGTATATAACCGCGACGCCATATACGAGGAAAAATGCCTTCAGTTATGCAACGATTAAAAATTATTAACATTGAGTCGCCCGATGCTTGACTAGCTTCTTTGATCATTTTATTTGATATTTTATCTTCGCCAGCAGCCTTGTTGAGGGGAAGAGTTCTAACGGTATTCATAAACTCGGCAAGAGATGGAAGGTCAGACATAGGCGAGAGAGGTGGCTCGGCGGCCCATGCACGTATTTGTTTATGATGTTCGCTGTCGACTGAGATGTTATCGTCTGGGATTAACGTATTTAATAAAACTTCCGTGGTCTCCTCAATACCCGTAGTGTGTTTACCGTTCACTTTAATGTTTTGTATGTACGCTAAGTCGACTGATCGATTCGCTTTAAACTCGTGATATAGTGGAGACCATGGACCTTCACTTTCTAATCTTTCCACAATCTTATTTAACAAAGCGTCTTTCGATTTTTCTACTGCAATCCGGTAGCGAGACCTGGCAGCTTTCAGTACAGATAGAGATTCATCAAAGGCCCTTCCTATGTGGCCCTTCCTTCCTATTGTGGAAGGGGCCCGAACCAAACAGTAAGACATATTATAATGTCTATAAGGACAAAACATTCACGTACTGAATCAATTCCGTCGACCCGGGTTCGAACATATCCGATGCTCATCATCAGGGCGAGTGCGCAGCGGCGCCTGCGATGCCCCGGAGTGTACTGCCCGGTGTGGAACATATGTCAGGTGAGATGATGTTGACGAAAACCTATGCAGTGCCGGCTTCGAATACTACCAACACTTTCATTGCGACACGTTGACGTTGTATTTTACGACATCCACGATGTCTTAAAATAGGTAGCCGTCGCTTAGGATGACTGGCAGATGTGAAACGTCAGAATTATTTTGTACAAGTATAGTATAAAAGAACAGATTACGACAGGAATTAATATGGCATAAAGTATTAATAAAATATTACGTTTTTTTTCAGAAATAACGATTTTTATTCAATAAATATTTATTTTCATTAGTATACACTATAAGTATGTGAGCTCCGTGCGGCGAGAGAGATAGCGCACAGGCGCTTGCGCACAAAATCGGGTCGCTCTGTCTCACTCACACACTATTACGTATAGACTACGTATGTACATATATATACTACAACAATCAGGTTTACTCTCAGTCCGACGTCCTCGTCATCTTCTTGAAGAAGAGGATGACGCTATTACGATCGCCCAAGAAAGGGCCTACACAGCTCGCGCAGCGATAACACAAAAAACTCCGCGGTATCGGTCTCGCCGTCGAGGTCGAAAACCGCGGCGCGTAAAAGTCATTAACTTAAACGTGGCCACGCCCACTTTGCTTTCAGCGACGCCCCGAGCCGAAGTCCTTTCCCCACATGGGGAGCCCTCGAGCGATGTTCGCTTAACTTACCGGGTTGAGAGCCTTCCGCTCGCCCATTGACCGCATTAAGCTGTCAAGGTTCTTTTTTTTTTTTTCTTTACATAGAATAAAAGCAGAGTGATAATTATATTATCAGCATCATCATATGTCTAACCTCGTTCTACGCTGGAGTCAAAACAACATGTTCTAACCTTCCATAGGCTCCTGTCAGTTGTCATGCACTCACTGCTTAAATACGCATGATAGCATTGCACAATCCATCAATCTTTTTTTGAGTCACCCACGATTCCTACGTCCATTCACAAATATATTGACGACTAGCAACCCGCCCACTCTTCGCTTCAGTTTTAGTTGTCTTTCCTACGTAGTTCCCGTTTCTGTGAGAATACCGGGATAAAATATAGCCTAGTTTACTCCCTGATATTATAATAGCTTGACATTGGTGAAAGAATTTTTGAAATCGGTCCAGCCGTTTTGAAGATTACCCGGAACAAACAAACAGACAGATAAAAAAATATAAAGTGTATTTTAGGCATATGTATAGTGCAAATAACCATGTGAGCATGAAAAAGCCTATTATTTTGACATTACAAACAGACACTCCGATTTTATTTATTGGTATATACTAGTCCCATTATTGGCCAAGCCTCCTCCTGGATAGAAAGGCAATTGATTTGCTATGTCACGCTGGTCAGACGTATTATTAGTCTTATGGCAAGTTTTCCTTCTCTTGCTTGAATGTTATCTGCATAATATCTGTTACTCGTCTTTTACGAAACCCACGGGCAAAATGGGTGTAATGAATTGTATTCTTACTCCGTCCCCACACGGAATTATAATATTTTTAATAGGCATTTACTGTCTGATGTACATATTTACTTGTTTAGATAGACCAGGTCCAGCTGCATCTGATGCCGTCTGGTCAACAATTACATTTCTGGGTTGATATCAGGCAGGTGGCCCTAAAACTATTACCAATAATTTTTGCAATATGTACTTTTTTATTATTATTGCCGATTGTGGCAAACTTGCAAGCAGCACACTTGATGGTAAGTGACACTGCTGCATATGGACCTTTGCAATACCAGGGGCACAACCAGGCTGTTGCCTACCATGAAGAGAGTGCTCTTATTAAACCTCGTTTATAGAAGAACATATCATAGCGTTCGGGAACTATGAAATAAAAGACATATTGAGTAGGCCACAAGCATGTAATTAAAATAAAAGCAGGGTGATGATGACAATTCCAATGGGTATAAAAATACAATTATCATCACCACGGAAAATATACAAGGTTACTCCGTGATCATCACCCTACTGACCTATGAGGCCTTTTTATTAAGCTATTACATAGCTTTTATCGCGGGCTTTGCGCGGCGACCGAATCAAGAAATTCCGTAACGAAAATAAAACCTCACACCTCCCTACCATGTAGCTCGTGCCATGTAGCTCGGGGCGAGCTACATGGTACGCGGGTGGCGGCGGCTCAGCCGAGCGTACGGTCGTCGACATTCTGCGTTCGTCCTTCTCGGTGCGCACACGTGCCACCGCTTTGGGTAGCTTACGTCAAAAAGTGTTTTCGCACGTTTTCTAACGGTCCCAACGATGTTCAACGGACGACAGTGGTAATCCAAACCGTCTTTATTGTTATACATACAGTACATTTCCGTGTGGTGACGGAGTAAGAATACAATTCACCACCCCCTATCTTACCCGTGGGTGATCGTACGAGACGACTAAGGGATATAAAACGCATATAACATCTATGCGAGAGAAGGAAAACTCGAAATAAAACCCTATACCAATACGTCTGACCAGCGTGGTATAGTAGGTCAATTACCCTTCCATTATGGAGGAGGCCCAAGCCCAGCAGTGGGACATATAGGGGCTGAGATGATGATGATGATGATATAGTACATTTGTTTTTTTATCGGTCACCACGCTCAAAAAGTGTAACTTGAATTAATATCAAAGAAAAAAAATACTGCATAAATAAAAAATAAATAAATAATTATAATTGCATAAGTTGATAAAAAATGCTATGCAATAGCTTTACCGCGGCAGTACCCGAGTGCCACACGTTCTTTTTTTTTTTATTAGGACCACACTGTCGATAGACGTCTGTCTGCAGACGCGGGCCGGTCCATCCGCGTTAGTACAACACTCTCGCAGAAAATCGTCGTCTGAATAGTAAGGTCAATTTCTCTCCTATTGTGGAGGAGGCTCGTATTTGAGTTGAAATGATGATAAATGATGATTAAGCATTATAAATTTTATTTATATCATTTATAAAGGCAAAATAATTGTACACAAACACACGCGCACATAGCCAAGGTGATGATGATGATGAAATATTTTTATTTATTATTTTTGAAATCACGATATCAGATATATGATTGCTAAGATAATAATAAGATACTACTGCTCTAGTAGTTAACTCGTGATCGGGTACCGCTCGAGGGATCTAGTTCAGCCATAATTGTTTGAATTATATAACATACTAGCAACCCGCCCTCGCTTCGCTTCTGTTTCTGTCGCCTTATCCCCGTAGTACCCGTTCCCGTGGGAATACCGGGATAAAATATAGCCTAGTTTACTCCCTGATATTATAGCTTTCCATTGGTGAAAGAATTTTTTAAATCGTTTCAGCCGTTTTGAAGATTACCCGGAACAAACAGACAAACAGACAGACAAAAAAAAATATGAAGTGATTTTTAGGCATATGTATAGTGCAAATAACCGTGTGAGCATGAAAAAGGCCTATTATTTTGACATTACAAACAGACACTCCAATTTTATTTATTGGTATAGATCTTGTGGTTCGAATGGTATCACACTGAAGCTAGTACTTATAAAACATGTACACAATTTTATATCTAGTAAGAAGAAAGAAATAATTAAAAATACTTGACAAGCTCGCCGAGTTTGTCGCTGAATCTTCTCAGTAGCGCTCACATTCCGATCCGGTGTTATTTTTTTTTTTTTTTGAATTATTTCTTTTAATTTTGTTAACTTGACAATATGTAAGTGCCCTTTTGGGCTTATGCATAATAAATGATTTGAATTAGAATACTTCCAGTATAAAATTTACACGAACATTAAAATGATAAACATGAAATACAAACTTTTTTTTTTTTGGTGGGCTGCGGTCGGCGCGCTCCTCGCACCACTCCGTCCGGGGCGACAGAAGGGCGTAAGCACGCACACCCGCAACCCACCCGAACACCACGTCGCTTTCGTTGTTGGACCGACCACCGGAGCAGGGCTACTTGTCATCAGTGGTTGGCCCGACGGAATACCCCCTGCTTGGTGTACCCTCTCATCGACCGACGTCCCCGATCGGGGAGGACGTCGGTCTTTCCTCACGCGGTTGGCCTCTCGGCAGGTGATGGACTAACTCCCCGGTAACATGAAATACAAACTAGCATGTGGTCGTAATAATGTAAGTATGCTTAACATCTAACACTATCCCCGTCGAAGCTCAATAACAAGAATTTTGCCGTAGCTACGACCTCATGCGATCTATTTCTCTTTGAGTGGCGGACTTGCCCAATCCATCAGCCCACACGGATTTATTTCTACCTTGCGATGTGTTATCTAAATCAAATCTACTAGAGCAACCATCACTCGCCTACATATTTATATGTTACAAACATAATATACACGCAACAGTGATTTTCTGTTATACATAACTGTATAATCACTGTTATATATTAATAAAGAAAAAGAAATCTCTCAATATAAAAAAAAACAACAAAACATTCATAATTTGGAATTCATTTGTGATTTTAATTAGTTTTTGACGCGGTTAAAATTAAACAATAAAAACAAAATGGCCGCTCAGACTTCAGACGAAAAACTTTCTATACGAATCCTTTATTGTTCGTGTATTGCATTGTGGGAGCGAAAGTTTAGAAAGGCTTCAGGTTATTATGTTAAGTAACAATGTGTGAGATATATTTTTGGATGGGAGTCTACTACACAAATGGCGTAATGGCTGAAGTTATGAAGTCCCACGAGTGTCACAGTTTTTAAGACCAAGCAACACTGGTTTTTATGTGCTTCACAAGCGATTGTTCTAAGTTTGGATGTTATTTATGTATTTTTAAACGGCTTCATAAAAGATTTCCGTGTGGTGACGGAGTAAGAATACAATTCACCATTCCCTCTTTTGCCCGTGGGTAACATAAAAGACGACTAAGGGATTACATATGCATATAACATCTATACAAGATAAGGAAATCAGTGCTGTGTGGTAGCGGCTTCGAATACTACCAACCCTTGCTTTGCTCGTGGGTGTCGTAAAAGACGACTAAGAGCCCTAGATTGACACGGACCAACTCCATCTAGTACCATTTGGGTCAACGATTACATTCCCAAGGAGCGTTGACGTCAGGCAGGCGGCCGGTCATAAAAGTCATTGCCGAAACTTTTTGCAATATACAAAAACAGATGACATATTGCGTCGACCCCAAGTAATTGGGATAAGAGCAAGATGATGATGACAAAATAAGGAAAACTGGACATAAAACCCTATACCAACCCATCTGACCAGAACAGTATAGTAAGTCAATTTCTCTCCCATTTTGGAAGGGGGCTTGAACTCAACGGGACATTTTATGTGAGTTGAGATTCATAAAAGGAGTTTCTCATCATCATTATCATCATCATCACAGCTCACATACGTCCCACTGTTGCGCTCGAACCTCCTCCGCAATGAAAGGGAAATTGACCTACTATACCACGCTTTTTTTTTTTTTTTTGGAGTGGATCGCGGTCGGCGCCCTCCTCGCACCACTCCGTCCGGGGCGACAGAGGGGCGTAAGCACGCACATCCGCAACCCACCCGAATAACACGTCACCTTCATTGTTGGACCAACCACCGGAGCAGGGTTACTTGTCATCAGTGGTCGGCCCGACGGAATACCCCCTAGTGGGGTACCCTCCCATCGACCGTCGTCGTCCCCTCGGGAAGGACGTCGGTCTTTCCTCACGCGGTCGGCCTCTCGGCGGGTGACGGACTAATTCCCCGGTCACGTCACCCGCGCCCTTGACTAGAAAACTAAACTACTATACCACGCTAGTAGAACGTGTTGGTATAGGGTTTTATTTTGAGTTTTCCTTCTCTTACAGAGATGTTATCTGCATATCATATACCTCTCTTTTTACGACACCCATGGTCAAGAACGGGGGTGGTAAATTGTATTCTTACACCGTCACCACTCGGAAAAGTAGTTTCTCAATTCGTCTATTTACTAGCGATCGCCGAGTGGCCGAAATTCGGCAATTTGGCATTGAAATTATAATTACTCTGTTTCCCAATTTATTTTCTTTTAATTTTATTTATGTATAATTGTATGTTGAGCAAGTTGTATTTCACTAATAACTAATATATAAAGTACAAATGTCTATTAGACATTGTCATTATAATTATGATTTATGATTGTTTGGGACTTTTGACGCGAATGTCAAAATGTCATGTAGCGCTTTTATATTTTTTTCATTATTTTAGTGTTTTACGGTGTTATATTGAATAATTTTGTTGATATTTTATGTAATATAATGTTGATAGAATGCTGATATGTAGTGAATATGATATAACAGCGAATTGCGTGCATTTTCACATTCTGCCAAATTTCCTAGAAGAAGCTTGATTTGGCTGTCAACACCAAATCAATGCTAACGACGGACTACTTACGAAGACTAAAGACGTGACAAATTAATTAATTAATTATAACTTGACATTGGCACCAATAGCGCATATTATTGCAGCTTATTGCCATTAATCAAGAAGAAGATGATTTTTTGACATTCAGTTCGACCAGAGATTTTATCCGTAAACAAAAGTGTATAAATGTTGATTTGTGTGTGTGTGTGTAGCGATTGTATGGTAGTTGCGTGATATATTTTTTAATAAATTTAATGTATTTCTAATACATTATTATATCAAATTTTAGTTTTATGCACTTCTCCATAATATATTCTTCCACTTTTCCAAATTTCATACTGGTCCATCGCCGGGATTGTCGTTAAAAGAGTTACGAAGTTTTTTCTTCACGTATTAATATATAGATATGTTTTACCTTAGATTTGTTTCTGAACAAAGTTTTATGATTTTTTTGAAATATACTTCTTTTGGCGTATTAGGGGAAAATTATGAGATTAAATTTTTAGGATGCGCGCGCATATCGTTACGGAAAACCGACCCCCTTAAGTTAGTCAATATTTATTACCGTGCGCGCGCACGCCGTCACAAATGTCAACTAGACAATGCGTTATGATAAAACATTCAATGTATTAAATACCTTATTTCTGTTATTAATATCATTTTAGGGTTCCGTACGCAGAGGGTAGAAACGGGACCCTATTACTAAGACTTCGCTGTCCGTCTGTCCGTCTATCCGTCCGTCCATCAGGCTGTATCTCAAGAACCCCAATAGTTATCTGAAATGTGCACAAATTATGTATTTCTGCTGCCTGTGGTATAGTAAGGTCAACTTCCCTCCTATTATGAAGGAGCCCAATAGTGGGACGCATATAGGCTGAGATAATGATAAAAATATTATTTTACGAGGTTTATCTCACCACACATATTCACCATTAAAACTGGTGTCAGCCAGGATATGAATGGTCTCCATAGATAATACCAAAGTTTAACCCTCTAGTCATCTGCACAAATACCTGTGTGGTAGTTATTATGATTAGTACCAACCCTTAACTCATGGTTATTGTAAAGAGTATGGACATACGATACTGGAACGTGGTCTCCAAAACGAATAGGATATTAAGGAGTGATAATATTTAGGAGCGGCAGGACCATACTGTCGACAGTTATCTGTCTACAGCCGCGGGCCGGTCCGTCCGGGGCAGTACCATGCTCTCGCAGAAAATCGACGTCTGAGTAGTAGCAATTTGTTACTGCGCTTCGTTCGGTGAGCGGGAGAGCCGGAAGCCCAACTTTCTGAGGTGATTGCGTGTGGAGGGTTTTGGTGGTGCCCTTGGTATCACCGAGCCTCAATGCACGCATTTACACTCCCTTCGCTTTCTTCGTGGTAGGCAACGGCCATGAGCGGCAGCAACACTTACCATCAGGTGTACTGTTTGCTCGTTTGCCACCGTTTGCAATAAAAAAAAAAAGAATATGTGTTCCTACCATTAATAATGGTAGGAACACTGTTAACAGTTGTCTATCTACAGCCGCGGGCCGGGACGTCCGGGGTAGTACCACACTGAGCAGAAAATTGATGTCCGAGTAGTAGCAATTTGTTAGTGCGCTACGTTTGAGCGAGAGAGCCGGCAGCCCAACTTTCTGAGGGTGTTTGCGTGTGGTGGGTTATGGTGATGCCTTTAGTATCAACGAACCTCATTCCACGCATTCACACTCCTCTAACTTCTTCTTCTTCTTCTTCTTTTTGTCTTGGCAATCAGTTACAAATACGAGCCATTTTTGCCAGTGTCGAGTTATAATTATCTTTTCAAGTTCTCAGTTTCTTCATGTCAGTAATGGTCTGTCAGTAAGTCAAAGTGTCGCCCTCAACAGTGTAATGGCCACTGTTAAGGATATCTTCTGAGAATTTTGGTGGCAACAAAAAGGTATGTATAGCAATTTTATATCATATTCACTACACCTCAGCAGTTTTGCCACTATATATTAAATAAAATGTCATCAAAATTATTTAACATAACACGTTAAAACACTAAGATATTGAATATAATACAAGAACACCACATGACACTTCAGATTCCCGCCAAAAAAAAAAAAACCCTCCTCTAACTTTCATAGCGGTAGGCAGTAGGGATGTGAAAACAACGATTTTTATAAAAATCGATTATTTTTTTGTAACAATCGATTATCAAAATAAAATATCGATTATTTTTATATTAAAATTAATCGATTATTTCATTGCCAGATTTCCTAAAAAAAAAAGGTCATCACGATACTTTTCATACTATATTAGAAAATAAAGCTCACATTTCCTAAAAAAAAAAACAAAAGGCCATTATAATCCTGTTGGGAGAAAAATTCGATTATTTTATAATCTATTTATATTAAAGAACAATAAATCGATTATTTAAAAAAATCGATTATTTTCCCTCCAAGTCACATCCCTAGTAGGCAGCGGCCTTGCAAAGGTGCGTCAGCGGCAGCAACATTTACCATCAGGTGTACTGTCTGCTCGTTTGCCACCGCTTGCCTTGCTTATTCTTATACTGTATGGGAAGTTTTTCACTTAACCAATGTTTAAATTACTACTAGCATTAAAGTTTATGACTTTGTGTTCTTCCAGCCATGAAAATAGAAAATGTTGTTACCAGAGATAATTGCTAAAGAAAAGTATAATTACTTAATTTGCCAACGCTACTATTAGAAAGAAATTATTATACGAATTTCCCCATTCATTCTTCTAATCATACCATTAATCTTAGCTCATGTAGATCCTATAGGGCTCCAATATCCTCCACAATAGGAGGGATATTGACCTACTATACCACGCTGGTCATACGGATTGTTATAGGGTTTTATTTTAGTAGTGGTAGGACCACATTGTTGACAGTTGTCTGTCAACAGCCACGGGTCCGTATCGGAGTAGGATTATGTTTCGAGTTTTCCTTCTCTTGCATAGATGTTACTTATACTAAATATCCCTAAAGCGCCTTTTAGGCAAGACGGGGGGGTGGTTAATTGTATTCATACTCCATTACCACACGGATAACAAACATATTCGTATAATTGATGCATACAAATTACACTCAAGATGAGTTTTTTGGCGGGAATCTGAAGTGTCATGTGGTTTTCTTGTATTATATTCAATATCTTAGTGTTTTAACGTGTTATGTTAAATAATCTTGATGGCATTTTATGTAATATATAGCGACAGAACTGCTGAGGTGTAGTGAATATGATATAAAACTGCTATACATACCTTTGTATTTCCACCAAAATTCTCAGAAGATACCCTTAACAGTGGCCATTACACTGTTGAGGGCGACACTTTGACTTACTGACAGACCATTACTGACATGAAGAAACTGAGAACTTGAAAAGATAATTATAACTCGACACTGGCAAGAATGGCTCGTATTTGTAGCTGATTGCCAAGACAAAAAAGAAGAAGAAGAATTACACTCAAGATTCAAAACAGTCGCAAAAAGTAAATTCGTTTGTAGGACTCGAACCAGCGACACTGAGCACGATAGATCTGTCTTAACACTTCGATAAGTACAGAATATCACCTAATTTTTATCACTGGTGAAAGTTGTATAGAAGTTATTTGTTTTTGATTTTTCTATCATTCAAAAATATATAGTTCTCGGTACATACTGTGAATCAGCCTGACAGCGTAGCCGCTTCATCATCATCATGATCACAGCTCATAAACATCCCACTACTGGGCTCGAGCCTCCTCCACTATGGGAGGGAAATTGATCTACTATACCACGCTGGTAAGGTGTGTTGGTACACGGTTTCATTACGAGTTTCCCTTTTCTTCTTCTTCTTATTATATATCCATTTTTTTTTTTTTTTTTGTGGGTGGGCCGCGGTCGGCGCGCCTCCGCACCACTCCGTCCGGGGCGACAGAGGGGCTTAAGCACGCAACTCCCGCGACCCACCCGAAAACCACGTCGCCTTCGTCGTTGGGCCGACCACTGGAGCAGCGTTAACTTGTCGTCAGTGGTCGGCCCGACGGAATACCCCCTATTGGGGTACCCTCCCATCGACCGACGTCCCCCCCTCGGGGAGGACGTCGGTCTTTCCTCACGCGGTCGGCCTCTCGACGGGTGAATTATATATCCCTAAGTAATTTTTACAATACCCACGGACAAGATAGGGGGGTGGCGAATTGTATTCTTGCTCCGTCACTACAACGAATAATACAAATAATTATGTATTTTTTATTTTTTTTTTTTTTTTTTGTGGGTGAGCTGCGGTCGGCGCGTCTCCGCACCACTCCGTCCGGGGCGACAGAGGGACTTAAGCACGCAACTGCCACAACCCACCCGAAAACCACGTCGCCTTCGTCGTTGGGCCGACCACCGGAGCAGGGTTACTTGACATCAGTGGTCGGCCCGACGGAATACCCCCTATTGGGGTACCCTCCCATCGACCGACGTCCCCCCCTCGGGGAGGACGTCGGTCTTTCCTCACGCGGTCGGCCTCTCGACGGGTGAATTATATATCCCTAAGTAATTTTTACAATACCCACGGACAAGATAGGGGGGTGGCGAATTGTATTCTTGCTCCGTCACTACAACGAATAATACAAATAATTATGTATTTTTTATTTTTTTATTTTTTTTTGTGGGTGAGCTGCGGTCGGCGCGTCTCCGCACCACTCCGTCCGGGGCGACAGAGGGACTTAAGCACGCAACTGCCACAACCCACCCGAAAACCACGTCGCCTTCGTCGTTGGGCCGACCACCGGAGCAGGGTTACTTGACATCAGTGGTCGGCCCGACGGAATTGGGTACCCTCCCATCGACTGACGTCCCCCCACCGGGGAGGACGTCGATCTTTCCTCACGCGGTCGGCCTCTCGGCGGGTGAAAATAATTATGTATAGAAAAAATATAATAATATTATAAAAGCTACTAGCTGACCCAACAGACGCTGTTCTTATCAAATAAAAGTATTCTCCTTGAAATCAACAGCAGCACCTCCTACCGGGTCCGATTGTAAATCTAAACCATTCTCGAATCCCCTTGAATACATACAAAAAATTTCATCAACATCGATCCAGCCGTTTAGGAGGAGTTCAATAACATACACACGTACACAAGAAATTTATATATAAAGATTAAGATTTTAACATCAATGAAAAAACATAATATTAATCTATAGCAATAAATAAAATTGAAGTGTCTGTTTGTAATGTCAAAATAATAGGCTTTTTTCATGCTCACACGGTTATTTGCACGACACCTATGCCTAAAATAGCAATTAAAAAATTTTTGTCTGTCTGTCTGTCTGTTGTCTGTCTGTCCGGGTAATCTTCAAAACGGCTGCACCAATTTCAAAAATTCTTTCACCAATGGAAAGCTATAATATCAGGGCGTAAACTAGGCTATATTTTATCCCGGTATTCCCACGGGAACGGGAACTACAAGGGTAAAACGACTAAAACCGAAGCGAAGTGAGGGCGGATTGCTAATAGTATCTTAGTCGTCTTTTACGACACCCACGGGCAAGATATAGAGTAGTGAATTGTATTATTATTCCGTCAGCACACGGAAAAAATCTTGTATTACGGGAGACTTTACAAACATATATTAACGGACACAAAATATATCCAGACTCAGAACAACAATTTGTTAATCGCAATAAATGTTGTCCTGCGCGAGATTCGAACCCGTGACATTGGTCGATATCTTAACTATTACGTCATCTGGTGCAGTCTATAATTTTTGTAATATACGCTTTTACTCTTAGAATAATAACGTATAGAAGGATAGTGTCAGTACTTCGAACTTTAAAAATTTGAATCTAAAAATACTAATGGCGGGCAGACGATTACACACGTACACACGGAAACCATTATACAAATTATGAAATCAAATTTTGTTTTTATTAACATAAATCGTCGAAATACTTTTAAAAGTAATGTTAAAAACCTTTTTATGTTTTTAAAATGTGTTATGGCACCATTTGAATGCACAAGCCGTCATAATTACCTATTAATTTTTTAAGAGTTGCGTACGTTCGTGCAGTGCAATGACTTGTACGTTACGGGACTGTTCCGGCGTAAGCTCCATTAGGCTCCAATTGAAATGCCTCACTTTTTGTGCGTGGACTTACCTTCTATATGTTATTATTCTAAGCTTTTACTATTTAATTTTTATGTTTCCAGATGAAATATTCCAGGGAAGTTCAGTGACCGCACACGATATGTCATACCACTACCGAGGCAGAGCAACGCAATGTCAGGGGTGAACCATGCACAACCATCATGGCACCAAAAATACCACAGGTGAATACAAAATCCCCACTTATATCCCACCCGCTTTTCTTTGCCGATGGTGGCAAACGAGCAAGCAGCACACCTGATGGTAAGTACTGCTGCACATGGACCTTTGCCATATCAGGGCCACAGCCAGGCCGTTGCCTACCGTGAGGAAAATACTCTTCTTAAACCTCGTATAAAGAAGGATATCTCATACCGCTCGGGCAACAGCAGATAGTTCATTCCAAAGCCTGCATGTACGATAGCCAATTGTGGGATATGATGATATGAAGCCCAACAGTGGGTTATAATGATATAAACCCAATCGGTTATGATGATATCGCCCGTTTGGCGACGGGTTGAGAATACATATGTCGTCACAGCTTACTTGCCCGTGGGAGTCTTAAAAATCAGCTGAGGGTTCACCAGGAGAGTGGGCAGCAACTCTCTCCTGGGCGATAAATCTTACTACGATCGCCAACCCGCCTGCCAAGCGTGGCGATTACGGCAATATCCCCTCATGAAGTGACTAACATGAGGGAGGCCTACGTCCAGCAGTGGACGGCGATAGGCTGAAATGATGATGATATAAGTATGTATCCCACTCAGATCATCATATCCGACTATTGGGCATGAGCCTACTCTACAATGAGAAGGACATTTGACCTACTTTTTTATTTCCTGTTTCAAAAATATTTTAATTGATTACTGTTACTCTTTTAAATATTTATAAATAATTAGATAATTAATACTAATTAAATAATTATATCAATCATAAAATATATAGACATGTTTTTAAATTTAAGCTTGAAAATATAAATAATTACATAATTCATATGAATTAATTATAGTAATAATAAAATTAAATTATAGTAATAATAAAATTAATTAATTATTATGTAATTTTTATTAATTTTTTGTAAACTTTTCATATACATTAATTAAACAAAAATATAATAATTGTCATCATCACAAAGTTATTATCTAATTATTTTAATTGAGCAATTTTTGCATCCATGCGGCAACGGAGTAAGAATACAATTTACCCAAACCCTTTCTTGTCCGTGAGTCTAGTAATGGATTTTTATGAACAAATAATATTTTTACAAGAGAATGAATGCTATAAATAAAACCCGATACCAACCTGTATGATCATTGTGGTATAGTAGGTGAACTTTACTCCAATTGTGGAGGAGGCTCGAGCAGCTGAGGCTCAGCAGTGGGACGTATATGATATACAACGTGCAGGTATCGTTCACACTTGAAATACCATCTTATCAGAAAAAAGGTTAATTTTAATAAAAATTTGTATATTATTTAATGATTTCTGGTGTTTACGCGAGTATTATACATTTTAAATAAAACTACGGATTTTATCGCGTTTGTATTTGATTTTTGATTACCCGACGTTTCGAACACTAGATTTGACCCACAATAATAATAACTAAAGATAATTTTATAAATTAAAACCTTTTAGTAACATAAAGTAAGCCGCCTTCAAAATTAACTTTAATTTAGCATCATGTTACCTGAGTTTTCTTGCCGGATCTTTCTCAGTGTGACCGTGTTCCAATCCGTAGTATACTAGATTATTAGTTAGTTTTTAAATATAATTACTATTAATTTTAATGTTTAATTATTACTAACCATAAACAATATATTTTTTTCATATAAAATCATTTTCTTCTTACACTGGCAATAAATTTTGTATCAAAATGTGGGTCAATATTTAATAACTAATTTCTGTATCGGGTAGATAATTATAAATTTTCTGCAGTAACGATGACTTGTTGGACGTGAGACATCTTAGTCCACCCGTGACCATGAACGCTGTAAAGTGTTCGAAACGTCGGGTAATCAAAAATCAAATACAAACGCGATAAAATCCGTAAAGTAGTTTTGTATATTATTGTGTCTATTTGTTTATGATGACAGTGCATCTCATAAATGTGTCCTTTTGTCTATGCAGATATATCCAATATACAGGATGTATTAGGTTATGGGTCAAAAGGGAGCTAGGCAATGGTGGTAGGAACCCATGAAAAACATTTGAATGAAACATATCGACTTGTTAAGGAATTAGAGACATGTAAAGTTTTCAATTTTGTCATCGCTTTTTCGTGTAAATCTGATTGAAATGTATAAAGTCAATGATACTTAATACGCAACATATTCATACTTTGTTAAATGTTCGTTAAAAATTGAATAAATCAATGATTACATTCGCATAAGCAAGACAAACTTCGCTTTAAAACAGATGATCGACCTATGACCGTTGACCGCTCGCCGTTGTACCTACGATGTCATTGAAACGTTTGCGCATTTCTAGGTATGAATGAATGAAATTATACTGTCGAAGCTTTACATGCTTACATGTATTCTGTCTGTACATGACTATATAATACGTAACATTTAATGCATAGACTCTTAGACACATTTTTTATAATCACTATAACTTTTATGTTATATTGTTTTTTGTGTAATGTATATTCTAATTACGATCTATGACTGTTAAACTACAACACACACAAACATTTGCCCCATAACCTGATATACCCTGTATATTTACGTTTTTTGCGATAAATTTTAACTATTTTTACGGATTTTATCGAGTTTTAACACAAATTTGAAATAAAATTGTTTTTTAGGATTTTATTTTATGGTTTGTATTTGATTCGTAATTTGACAACGTTTGGAACACCTTTCAGCCCGCCCCTGACCATGAACGCTATAAAGAGTTCGAGACGTCGGACAATTGAAAATCAAATACAAATGTTATAAAATCCGAAAAAAATGTTTCATATAGAATTGAAATATTTTCAAAGTCTTTTCTAATTAAATTTGTTTTGAATTTCAAAACAATTAAAAAGGTTGCTCGAAACTCCCTGAGGATCAAATTTGAGCATAATCTATACAAACCACTATGAATCCTAGCCTAATAATGCTTCTATATTACAATGGTGGAAATATGTAGCGAAAGTACCACATTCCAAGTCTATGTTTTAAGTTTAACAGGCTACTATCTCGATGCAAACGGATACTGATAGTTGGTTAAATATTTTGTAATTTACATCCATTTATACTATCAATTTCTTTTCGTATGATGACTGCGTAAGACTACAAATCACCACCAGTTAAATATAACTAACTGGTCTAACATTTGTCAAATATCTGGAACAGTATCGGCTTATATCACCCTCTCAATATGGATTTCGTGCTGGTATTTCAACAAGTAATGCTGTTTTAGATCTCACCAACCATATCATAACCAAACTAGATAAAAAACAAAAAGTGATTGGTATTTTCCTAGATTTGGCTAAAGCCTTTGACACAATCTCTATCCCCACTCTGATCGATAAACTGGAAAGAATTGGGGTTTGGGGTAATCAACTTAAGCTTTTCAAGAGTTATCTTGCGAGTAGACGTCAATGTGTCAGAATTGGAGATTGGACCAGCGATAAGCTCTCCATATCTCACGGCGTTCCTCAGGGTAGTATTATTGGGCCAACACTATTTCTCGTGTATATAAATGATCTTTGTCAATTAAAACTATTACATGGTTCGATTTATACTTACGCCGATGATACTGCCTTGATATTTAGCGGCGATACGTGGGAAACAGTTTTTAAACATGCACAATTAGGTTTTCTCGCCGTTAACAATTGCTTATCTCACAATTTACTGACTTTGAATGTCGGTAAATCTAAATACTTGACTTTTTCTCCTACAGCCGCTGGTAAACCATCAGATTGCCATTCTTTGATCGCCCATACGTGCAACACTACCACCATGGTATGCAATTGCCCTCATTTAAGCTGCGTGAACTGCGTTTGACATTTAGGAGTACTGATCGATGATTGCTTATCATTTCATCTTCATATAGATACTCTTACTGCTAGACTGCGCAAGTTAATATTCATTTTTAAAAGTCTTCGACATGTCGCGCGGGAGAACATCATCAGACTAGTTTGCGTTTGCCCTTTGCCAATCATTAATCCAATACTGTGTGGTTGTCTGGGGTGGAAGTTCTAAAACCCACCTACTAAAACTTGAACGTGCCCAAAGAATTTTGTTGAAGGTAGGTTGGCGGTTGCCTTTTCGATTTCCCACTACTGAACTTTATAAAACTTGTAGAGTACTCTCCGTAAGAAAACTTTTTATTTTAAATCTAATTATTACCACACATTCTCGAATACCCTATGAACCCAATAAATTTATTTTCGTTCGTCGGAAGTACTCGGTTTGTCCTACTGTTCCAGTAAATACAAAATTAGCACAAAATAGTTTTTACTTCCTTGGCGGTTATGTTTATAATCAAATAAATAAAATTCTCAATATATACACAATGTATAAATCCGAATTGAAAAAAACTGTATCGAACTGGCTTAAACTTTTGGACTATGAAGAGGCAGAAAATATTATTCGTATAATAAAATAAATGTTGATGAATGTAGTAAAAACGAAAAACACACACACTCGCACTCACACACCCACACACACAGACAGACACACACACACGCACGCACGCACACACACTCATACACACACGCACACACATATACTATTTGTGAGATTTCATAGTTTTAGGTTTTATATATATTTGAACTATTAATTTAAGAGAGGGCCTGGTGATCTGTCATACAGGTCTAGTACCTACTACAGACACCAGCTCTTCTTAAGGCTAAAAAATTTATAAAAAATTGTAACATGTATTGTACCTTAAAGAGAAATAAATAAATTGAAATTGAATTGAATTGGTGGTTAATCATGCATAATAACGCATACAACATCTGGGCAACAAAAGGAAAATACTGAATAAAATCCTATACCAAGACCAGCGGAGTATAATAGGTCAATTCCCTTTCAATTATGAAGGAGACTGGAGGCCAGCAATAGAACGTATATGAGCTGAGATGATTATACTATCAAACACATTCTCTCAGAGCTTAAACTGTAACTAATTTTAAATTAAAATATTAATTTTTAATTAAAATTAGTTACAGTTAAGGCGCTTAATTTTAATTTTAAAATATTAATTTAAAATTCAAATTATTAACAGCTTTAAAATTAGTTATTAGTTACAATTAACTGTTTTTTTTTTTCAGAGGTAAAAAGGGGACGAACGAATTTGTATACAAAAAGAATGCACTGAAAAGGAAATGGTGTACAAAATGGCGGATCACAATTCTGATGCCGTTAGTTTTATTAAACGTAACAGGACAAGCTGATGCCGGGGAATGTTAGTATAATGTTTTATTATATAGAAATTCCGTGTGATGACGCAGTAAGAATACAATTCACCACTCCCTATCTTACCCGTGGATGACGTAAAAGACGACTCATCATTTGCCTGCCCTCATCTCACACTAAATGGGGTCGGCACAACATGTACTTCCATAATCTCCGTCATATCTGCACTGAGTCAAAGTCATACGCATATCCTCATTCACACAGTCCATCGATATGTCTCAACATATCTTTTTAGGGCTCCCACGCTTCTTACATCCGTCCACATTCATATCGAAAACCAGCCTCGTCACATGCCTTTCATCCCTCCTCATCATATATCCATACCAAGACAACCTCGTGCTCCTAATCATCTCTATCACTGGTACCATTTTCAGGCTTCCCTTAATATATTCATTTCTTATTTTATCTAATCTTGTATCCCCACACATCCATCTTATGACTAAGGGATATAATAAGCATATAATAGATAGATAGATAGATAACTCTTTATTTGTACACCGATTACAAAACAAAATACAAAAACTTAAATACTAACATAACACAGAGTGTACAAAGGGCGGCCTTATCGCTATAAGCGATCTCTTCCAGGCAACCTTGGGATGGAAATGGTAGAACAGAGAGATGGTAGGTAGTTTACTGCTGGTAGTAATGGAGATCAGTGTAAATAATATTAATATTTGTGCAAGAGAAGAAAAACTCGAAACAAAATCCTATTCTAACGCGTCTGACCAGCGTAGAATATTAGGTTAATTCCCCTCCCATTATGGGAGAGGCCTGAGCCTAACAGTGAGACATATATAGGCTGAGATGATGATGATATAGAGCTAAGTATTTTCTGTGTGGTTGCGGCTACGAAAACTACCAACATCTACCTTGCTCAAGGGTGTCGTAAAAGCCGAATAAAAGCTTTACAACAAACTGAGCCAACTAAATCTAATGCCACTTGGTGGTTCGAATTATATTTGGAAAAAAAGAAACCGCCTTGAACAATGTAGACAATGTAGATAAATTATTAGATTTTTGTTGTTTCTTCAAAAACCGGTTGTCCGATTTCGATAAAATTTTCATGGAACCATTTGGGAAGTATACCCTTTCCAACAAAAAAGAATCATCGAAATTAGTTCATAAACGACGAAGTTATCCGCGAACAAACATAAAAAAGCATATATACGGTCGAATTGAGAAACCTCCTTTTTTGAAGTCAGGTTAATAAAAAATAAACTAAACTATCTATTTTATTTTATCTCCAAATCATATTCTCTTTTCAGCGCTCACCAGCCATATGCTTGCTTCTCTACTAGGATATCCAACAACTTGCAATCTTGGAGCAGAAATAAGGCCTTGCACTTTATCCATAACTTGCTGGCTGAACGGAGGCACCAGGGTACGAGGATGTGGTGGTAGTTGGCTGTTCTCCTGCTGTGCTTCAGAGCCTAATAGGAGTGAAGTTATCGACAACAGGTAAAAATTTTAAGGCTTATATTTCGATGTAAAAAAACGCTATAAAAAAAAAACTAGTTTTCTAGTTCATAGTACTAATGGTCGCTGAGTGGTCGAAATTTGGCCATAATTCATTTAAATTACTTAATTTTTCTGCTACACAATTTTCTTTTAATTATAAATCTATAATTGTATATTGAGCAAGCTGTATTTCTCTAATAACTAGTATATAAGTACAAATATCTATTAGACATTATCATCATAATTATGATTGTTTGACATTCAGTTCGACAAGATATTTTAACCGTCAACAAAAGTGTTTAAGAGTGTGCGTATGTATTGATTGCATATTAGTGTGCGTAATGCCTTTTTTAATGAATTTAATGTATTTCTAATCCATTTTTATTTCAAATAGCAATCCGCCCTCGCTTCGCTTCGGTTATAGGTTATAGTAGTTTTACCCGCGTAGTTCCCGTTCCCGTGGGAATACCGGGATAAAATATAGCCTAGTTTACGCCCTGATATTATAGCTTTCCATTGGTGAAAGAATTTTTGAAATCGGTCCAGCCGTTTTGAAGATTACCCGGAACAAACAGACAGACAGACAGACAGACAGACAAAAAATTTTTAATTGCTATTTTAGGCATAGGTGTCGTGCAAATAACCGTGTGAGCATGAAAAAAGCCTATTATTTTGACATTACAAACAGACACTCCAATTTTATTTATTGGTATAGACTAGCAACCCGCCCTCGCTTCGCTTCGGTTTTAGTCGTTTTACCCGCGTAGTTCCCGTTCCCGTGGGAATACCGGGATAAAATATAGCCTAGTTTACGCCCTGATATTATAGCTTTCCATTGGTGAAAGAATTTTTGAAATCGGTCCAACCGTTTTGAAGATTACCCGGAACAAACAGACAGACAGACAGACAGATAAAAAATTTTTAATCTGTATTTTAGGCATAGGTGTCGTGCAAATAACCGTGTGAGCATGAAAAAAGTCTATTATTTTGATATTACAAACAGACACTCCAATTTTATTTATTGGTATAGATTTTATGCACTTCTCCGCAATATATTCTTCAACTGTGCCCAATTTCATATTTTTCCTTTGGCATGATTTTAATAAAAAGGGATACAAAGTTTTTGATTCACGTATACAGATATTTGTAACTTCTACTTGCTTTCTTCGTCATCTTCTTTTGTATTGGCTATAAGCTACAATAATATGAACAATTGATGTCAGTACAAGTTATAATATACTTCTTAATACGTCTTAGTCTCTTCATATTAGTCTTACTCGCTAACATAGATTGGGGGCTGACAGCCAAATCAATAATTTCTTCAATTCACTATTAAAACGTATTCTGCACAGATGGCGTAGTAGTTAGATACGTGCCAGTGTTGTGGATTCGAATCAACCGACAACCCTTTGTGCGATCCATAAATTGCTGTTCGGAGGCTGGATGTACTTTGCGTTCCTTAATTATATGTTTTTAAAGTCCCCTACAGTGCAAGGATTATTTCCTTAGTGTAAGAGGCAGATCTTAAAAAAAAAATAACTACACCTCAGAATTTTCTCTGCATTATATTACATAAATTATAATTTTTTTTTTTTTTATTGCAAACGGTGGCAAACGAGCAAACAGTACACCTGATGGTAAGTGTTGCTGCCGCTCATGGACCTTTACAAGGCCGTTGCCTACCGCGAAGAAAGCGAAGGGAGCTTGAATGCGTGCATTGAGGCTCGGTGATACCAGGGGCACCACCAAACACCCTCCACACGCAAACACCCTCAGAAAGTTGGGCTGCCGGCTCTCTCGCTCACCGAACGAAGCGCAGTAACAAATTGCTACTACTCATACGTCGATTTTCTGCGAGAGTGTGGTACTACCCCGGACGGACCGGCCCGCGGCTGTAGACAGATAACTGTCGACAGTGTGGTCCTACCACTCCTAAAATAATTATGCAATATAGCACTAAAACACCAAAGCAATGAATAAAACTTAAAAAATGCTACATGACATTTTGACATTCCCGTCAAATGTCCCTGCTTTTTCGCTAGGTATATCAGCATCGGCACAGCTCATATATGTCCCACTATTGGGCTCGAGCCTTCTCCACAGTGGAAGGAAAATTGACTACTATAACAAGCTGGTCAGACATGTTAATATAGGTTTTATTTCGAGTTTTCCTTCTCTGGCATAGATCTTTGGAATAATTACCCATTTCTATCATTCTCCTTTAGCGGGAGTTCTGGTGACTTGTAACACAGGTTTTATGTTAAAAAAAAACCTACTTCAGGCACGAGTCTCTCACAAAGGTTGTAGTTATTCTTATTAAAGCACATATGTTAATTAGACCTAAGGTAACCTTGTGAAGAGAAAATAAATTATATTATTATTATTATTATCTTCTACGCATATTATATCCCTTAGACATCTTTTACGACATCCACGGGCAGAAAGGGGGTGGTGAATAGTAGTATTCTTACTCCGTCACCACGCGGACACTAAGAATATAATTTCAATAAATTCCAAGAAATGAAGACGACAATCAAAAATATTACAAGATTAAAAAAATCTATGAAACGTAATAAATGTCTATGAAACATTTTTATATAAGCTCTCATTAAACAAAAGTAGAATATTTAAAATGTTTTGTTTACTGAACAAAAGAATTATTCACATATTTAACTTATGTCATAATACAAGCTGACCCGACAGACGTCTCCTATACACAGCTTATACATTCGTTAAGTTTTCTTAAATTTCCTAATTTTCTGCGCTACTTTCTTAATTTTATTTCCGGAAAAGCCTTTTTCAGAGTATTAGAAAAATTAAAAAATACATGGACGAAATACGGTAAAGTCATTCTCAAGTTGTGTTATTGTCTTGCCCGAACAGCACCACCTACCGGATCCAATTGTGAATCTAAACCATTTTCAAATCCCCTTGAACATGCACAAAAAATTTCATCAAAATCTGTCCAGCCGTTTAGGAGGAGTTCAGTGACATAAACACGTACACAAGAAATTTATATATGAAGACTAGCTGACCCAACAGACGTTGTTCTGTTCAAATAAAATTAAAGGAATCGCCTTGAAATCGACAGCAGTAACAAGGACTGAACGACTGCAGCGCCATCTGCCGGGCTGATTTGTAAATCTAAATCATCCAAGCCCCCACTTGAATGCATTCACAAAAATTCATACAAATCCATCTAGCCGTTTAGTTGCAGTATAGATAAATAACCTAAATATCTAGTCGTTAAGTTTTCTTAAATTTTCTGATTTACTGCGCAACTTCCTAATTTTTTTTTCCGTTAAAGTCTTTCTCAAAGTAGTAGAAAAATTAAAAAAAAAGATGAAGTCGTTCTCAAGTTATGTTATTGTCCTGCCCGAACAGCGCCACCTACTGGGTCCAATTGTAAATCTAAACCATCCTCGAATCCCCTTGAACACACACAAAAAATTTCGTCAACATCGGTCCAGCCGTATAGGAGGAGTTCAGTGACATACACACGTACGCTAGAAATTTATATATAAGATAATACTTTAGACTAATTTAGTCAATTCGTTCACAAGATTTCGCCATTTTGTTTACAGTTAAAATCTCTGCTCGAACTGAATGTCAAACAATAATAATTATAATGAAAATGTCTAATAGACATTTGTACTTATATATTAGTTATTAGTGAAATACAGCTTGCTGAATATACAATTATACCTACATAATTTTTTTATTTTTTATTTTTGCCTATGGTGGCAAACGAGCAAGCAGCACACCTAATGGTAAGTGAAACTGCTGCACATAGACCTTTGCAATACCAGGGGCACAGCCAGGCCGCTGCCTACCGTGAAGAAAATACTCTTCTTAAACCTCGTTTAAAGAAGGACATGTCATAGCGCTCGGGAAAGACAGCAGCAAGTAGTTCATTCCAGAGCTTGCACGTACGTGGGAGAAATGATCGCTGGAAACGTACAGTTGAAGACCATAATGTTTCCAGGTGAAATGGATGAACCCTGCTACGATGTCGAGTCATACGTTGGTAGAATGATGACGGTGGTACCAAGTCAAACAGTTCTTCGGAGCACTCCCCGTGAAAGAGTTGGTAGAGTACACAGAGTGACCCAAAGTCTCTCCGTTGCTCCAGCGACTAGAATCTGTCCGTAAGATTGGGATCCCTGACGATTCGAACAGCCCGTCTTTGCACGGAATCAAGTGGGTCTAGCTGAAATTTGGGTGGTACCTGCCCAGAGATGTGAGCAGTACTCCACATGAGGACGGACTTGTGCTTTGTATAGCACAAGACGCTGTCTCGGTGTGAAGTACCGCCTGGCTCTGTTCAGGACGCCCAATTTTTTGCTTGCCAATTTGGCTTTGTCCTCCAAATGACTCCCAAATTGGACTTTGCTCGATATTTCGACGCCGAGGATCCCAATACTCTCAGAAATTTGAAGAGTTACTTTACGTTACTCCTTGGAACTGAGGCGCCATGACAAACGGGTCCTTCTTTGCTGTGAACGCGCAAACTTGTGTCTTTGTCGGATTAAACTGGACTAAGTACCGTTCACCCTATTCCGAGGCCCACCCCAGAGAGCGCTCGACTTCAGACGCAAGTTGTACCCTTCTTTCCTGAGTACTCCGAGGGATATTCCGTTGCTCGGTGTATCGCTCGTCACCCGTGCTGTCATCCGCATACAAACGCATATTCTCGATAGAGAGCATGTCATTGATATGAAGGATAAACAACGTCAGGGAGAGTACCGAGCCTTGAGAGTCTCTTGGGGATTCCGTATGATGGTAACTTCGATAGAAATGCCCTGTGCCAGACCCTATCGAACGCCTTTGCGATATCTAGGCTGAACGCCAGCGCCTCACCCTTGCTCTCCAAGGCCTCTGCCTAACGGTGAGTGAGGTACGAAGTCCATCCCAATCAGCTGACTCATATTGCCAGACTCTGCGAGTATCAGTCACTTTAGAGCGACTATACAGGTTGTCCCTAATTTAAACATCCAACGGTAAGTGGGTGGTAGATGTCTTTATGACAGCTATAAAAAAATAAAAAAAAAAACCATGTCACTTTTTTTTTAATATGAGCATATTACTAAAAACGGTGAGAAATCAGACGTTGTCCGATGTTTTCAAGTACTATAACGACAAATAGGCTAGTTTTGGCATCGGTTATTTCTTGTTGGAAGCGCAGATAACACTCGACCACAAGTACAATTAAAACTAGACATGTATATTTTTTTTTATGTTATTGTATAACATAAAAAAATATACATCTGTTATGGTTATGCCTTAATTTATTCGAAGAAAACGTTAATCATTTGACTTTAACACGCCACCCTGTAAATATAATTAAAAGAAAAAATTTTAGCTGAAAAAATAATTTAAATGAATTATGGCCGAATTTCGACCACTCGGTGACCACTAACATGTATAGTTATGAATATATTAAATTGTCATTATAAAAACATTATATTAATATCTTAAGTAAATGTATAAAATACATATATTTACTTAACGCTTGCTTACAAAATAACTTACACTTATCTCATCAGTCAGTCTTGTAATTCATTCAAAATTACATTACGTAATCACTTTTTCATTTCTTATGCATGTCGTAACAGATTTAAATAAAAATAACACAAATTGCAAGAGTAAAAATACATGAAATGATATGTCAATTTATCTGCCATCATCATCATCGCAGCCCACATACGTCCAACTGTTGGGATTGGGCCTCGTCCACAATGGAAGGGAATTTAACCTGCTATACCATGCTGGTCAGACATGTTGGTATAGGGTTTCATTTCGAGGTTTTCTTCTCTTGCACAGATCTTAGGTGCATATTATATCCCTTAGTCATCTTTTTCGATATCCACGTGCAAGATAGGGAGTGTTGAATTGTATTCTTACTCCGTCACCACACGGTACATTATCTGCCAAATGTAGTCCACTTTTTTTAGGTCCCCTTTTTTATTGCAAGCGGTGGCAAATAAGCAAACAGTACACCTGATGGTAAGTCACGCTGCCGCTCATGGACCTTTACAGACCGCTGCCTACCGTGACGAAAATGAAGGGACTGTGAATGCATGCAATAAGATTTAGTGATACTAAAGACATCACCAAAACCCACCACATGCAAACACACTCAGAAAGTTGAAGTTGAAGTGTGGTCCTACCACTAAAAAATTTCGACATGAGTACGAGTGGGTTATGGGCCCGCTCGCCGTCCTTTCGTCGCCCCGGCCGAAATGGATCGTGTGTACGCTTACCAAAATGGATCGTGTTTGCCCACCCCTGAAAATAAAAAAAAAGTAAAAAAAAAAAACCACTAACAAATTTGTCCGTGTAGTTGCTAAAATATAGATAAATGTTTTAAATAAAACTACTTTACGGTTTTTATAGCGTTTGTATTTGATTTTTGATTACCCGACGTTTCGAACACTTTACAGCGTTCATGGTCACGGGTGGACTAAGATGTCTCACGTCCAACAAGTCATCGTTACTTCAGTAAATTTATAATTATCTACCCGATACAGAAATTAGTTATTAAATATTGACCCACATTTTGATACAAAATTTATTGCCAGTGTAAGAAAAAAATGATTCTATATGAAAAATGTTCGAAACGTCGGGTAATCAAAAATCAAATACAAACGCAATAAAATCCGTAAAGTAGTTTTTATTTAAAATGTATAATAATCGCGTAAACATCAGAAATCATTATAGATAAATGATTTTGAATTTAATATTGCACTGATTTGCATATGGAATAAGTATCATACCTACAATATTCCATACAAAAGATCAGTATATAACCATTACGCCATCTGTGGAGTACAAATAAAAATAATTAATATGTTATAATACAAATTTACAGTATAATCTCATCAGATTGGAAGTACAAAGTCGCACCACCAATATTGCGTCAAGTACCGCAGAGGAGCGTGGTACCAGCCAACGTGTTCCGCAGACGAGTTGATGATGATTTAACACAGGTAATCTTTCCTTTTGTGTGGTGACAGGGAGTTTTTTTTTTTATGGGTGGGCTATGATTATCGCATATGCGGTCCATTTCATCCGGGGCGACGAAAGAACGGTGCGTGCCCATAACCCATCCGTACCCATGTCGCCTCGTTGTTGGGCCGACCACCGGAGCAGGGTGACTTGTCGTCAGTGGTAAGATAGGGAGTGGTGATTATTTCCTTCATGCAGGGCGTTGTCTTTAAAAATAAAACAAACCTTGGATGATTGTTAGAAGACGATTGGACGTATATGACTTCCATGAATGAAGATAGTAGTAATAGAAGAAGGATGAAGAAACCATTATCAATATATATCATCATCCGTGTGATGGCAGAGTAGAATAAGAATACAATTCACCACTCCCTCTCTTACCCGTGGGTGTCGTAAAAGACAACTAAGGGATATAATATGCAGATAACATCTGTGCAAGAGAAGGAAAACTCTAAATGAAGCCCTATACAAACATGTTCGACCACCATGGTATAGTAGGTCAAATTTCCCTAGCTGAGGCCGCGGGTGACGTGACCGGGGAATTAGTCCGTCACCCGCCGAAAGGCCGACCGCGTGAGGAAAGGCGGCTCCACTAGGGGGTATTCCGTCGGGCTGACCACTGATAACAAGTAACCCTGCTCCGGTGGTCGGTCCAACGACGAAGGCGATGTGGTGTTCGGGTGGGTTGCGGGTGTGCGTGCTTACACCTCTCTGTCGCCCCGGATGGAATGGAGCGAGGAGTGCGCCGACCGCAACCTAACCCAAAAAAAAAAAGTAGGTCAAATTTCCTTCTATTGTGGAGGAGGCCCGAGCCCAACAGTGGGACGTATGTAGGTTGCGGCGATGATAATGATGATGAAAAGAAGGAAAATTCGAAATAAAAAAAGCCCTGTAATAACCGACCAGCGTCAGTCAATGTCCTTACTGTTATGGAGGGGGCTCGATCCCTCCTCTTATGAATGAGGAGCCTAACAGTGGAACGTATATGAGCAGAAATGATGTTAATGATATATTTTCATTACAGGTGGACTGCGGCCTACCAGCAAATAAAATATTACAGAAAAGAATAATTGGAGGACGAGAGGCAAGATTCGCGGAGTTTCCCTGGCAGGCACACGTCAGAATCTCGGAGTTCCAATGTGGAGGTGTTCTCGGTACGTTGGAAATTATTTTTGATGATCTCTCGACGTTGTGGAGTGATAAATAATAATATAAGAGTATGATTTTTCCATGTGGTGACCGAGTAAGAATACAATTCACCACTCCCTATCTTGCACATGGATGAAGTAAGAGACGACTGAGGTAGGGATGTGAAAAAATAATCGATTATTACAAAAAAAACATCGATTAATAATCGATTTTTACAATCTATTATCAAAATAATAAAAATCGATTATTAATCGATTTTTTATTATTCGAAATTCGATCGAAATTAATCGATTATTCACTGCCAGATTTGCTAAAAAGGTCATCACGATTGTTTCATACTATATTAGAAAATAAAGCTCAAATTTCCTAAAAAAAAGATCATCATAATCCTGTTGGGAGAAAAATCGATTATTTTATACTCGATTATTTATTTTTAATTAATCAATTATTTTAAAATCGATTTATTTTAAAGAACAAAAAATCTATTATTTTCCCTCCAAGTCACTTCCCTAGACTGAGGGATATAATACGCATATAACATCTGTGCAAGAGAAGGAAAACTCGAAATGAAGCCCTTTACCAACATGTCTGACCAGAATGGTATAGTAGGTCAAACTCCTTCCGACTCTGGAAGAGGCCCGAGCCCAACAGTGGGACGTGTGTGGGCTGCGACGATGATGATGATATAATTTTTGCAAAAAAAATATCGACTACAAAATGCAATGCAGAGTAAACGAAAAGATCGTTAATGTAGACAATGTTGATAAATTTTTAGATCTTTGTTGATTTTTCAAAAACCGCTTGTCCAGTTTCGATAAAATTCTAATGAGACCATTTGGGAAGTATACCCTTTCCAACAAAAAAAGATTTTTTTAAATCGGTTGGCAAGCGACGGAGTTATACGCGAACAAGCATAAAAAAAAAATACAAACATCCGAATTGAGAATCTCCTCCTTTTTAAGAAGTCGATTAAAAATACCACCTTCTTTTCTCGTTGGAGTTGTAAAATAGGGATGGCGATATGAGATCGATTAATCGAAGAATCGAGTTTTCAGGCCCAAAAAATTGATTTTATAAAACGATACAACGCACTGAATCGATTCAGTGGATCGATTATTTAACCTAGAGAATTGTCATTCAAATTTTTTCGGCTCACTCGAATTTATAATAACACTTTCACATTTCCTAAAAAAAAATAAAAAGCTCATCGCATATTTACTTTCCAGATTTTCTAAAAAAAAAAGGGTCATCACAAGCCCGAAAAGATTGACAGATCAATTAATCGGGAATCGATCCTTAAGACCTCAATTTTCTTGTGAATCGATTCTTTGGACGACAATTCGAATCGATTCAAGAATCCATCTTTTTCAGAAAGATCGCCCATCCCTATTCTAAAAGTCAGTTGAAGTATTACTAAGAGAATATTCAGCAGTATTCTCCTTCAGTTTATCAAACTTTTCATCTGTAGTAATATTTATCTTTAGGGAGGCCTATGTCCTCATGTTGACATCGATACACTAATAACTGACTACACAATGTAAATGTCCTCGCGAAGTTTATACATAACTAGCAGTCCGCCCTTGCTTCGCTTCGGTTTCAGTCACATTACCCGCGTAGTCCCCATTTCCGTGGGAATACCGGCATAAAATATAACCTATGTTACTCCCTGATATTGTAGCTTTCCATTTTGGTGAAAGAATTTTTTAAAACGGTTTAAGCGTAACAAACAAACAAACTTATTATACTTAATATATATATAAAGCTGAAGAGTTTGTTTGGACACGCTAATATCAAGAACTACAGGTCTGATTGAAAAATTCTTTCAGTGTTAAATAGCTCATGTATCGAGGAAAGCCTAGGTATATATTATTATATATATTATTATGCTAAGACCAATAGGAGCGGAGGTAAAGAATGTTTGAAAGGGGGTTCGTTCGTTTCGTTCCTTCGGGGGTTCTTTTTCCTTTTGAGAGCTTCCGCTACTTGAGCTGCATAAATGGTTAGTTTTGCAAAAATAATGTGTGACACAATCGTATTATTTTAATAATATTTTCACTTTTTACGTAAACAAAGTCGCGGGTCAAAGTTAGCGTTAGCAACAAAAAAACTATTCAACGCGGATGAAGTCGCGGGCAGAAGCTAGTTTATCCTTAATAATTTATACTAATATTATAAAGAGGAAATGTTTGTATGTAAGTATGTTTGTAACGAATTGGCTCCGAAACTACTAGACCGATTTAAAAAATTCTTTCACTAATGGAAAGCTATAATATCAGGGAGTAACATAGGCTATATTTTATCCCGGTATTCCCACGGAAACGGGAACTACGCGGGTAGGCGACTGAAACCGAAGCGAAGCGTGGGCGAGTTGCTAGTATTATAAAATTAGTAAGAATAAATGATTTTGAATTTAAATTTTGCTCGTATATTTTTTATCTTACGTCACAAGCTATAAAGTTAGCTAACTAAATAGGTTAGTGGAGATCATTCCTACGCGGATGAAGTTGCGAGAAATAGCTAATAATAGATAAATAATTTATTTCCAGTATCTCGTTGGTATGTGGCTACTGCAGCCCACTGCGTATCCCGTGCCAGGCCACGAGATATTGCTGTATGGTTAGGTGCTTTGGACACCAGCGCTGGGGCACACACGGCAAGAAAACTTGGGTAAGTCAATTTCATTTGAAAAATAAATCCTTTCATGATGCGGGATTTGCAAAAAGCATCAGACATTTAACTCAATCCAGTTTTATTTTAAAACACTCCATATGTATGACTGGGAGCTATGCAAATAACGGACACAAATTGAATCCATTTTTTTTTTTGGGGTGGGTTGCGGTCGGCGCGCTTCTCGCACCACTCCGTCCGGCGCGACAGAGGGGCGTAAGCACGCACTCCCGCAACCCCTCCCCCGCGATGCACGTCGCCTTCGTCGTTGGGCCGACCACCGGAGCAGGGTGACTTGACATCAGTGGTCGGCCTGACGGAATACTCGATTTTTATTATTCGAAATTCGATCGAAATTAATCGATTATTCACTGCCAGATTTCCTAAAAAAAAAAGGTTATCACGATTGTTTCATACTATAATAGAAAATAAAGCACACACTTCCTAAAAAAAAGTCATCATAATCCTGTTGGGAAAAAAAATATATTATTTTATAATCGATTATTTATTGTTAATTAATCGATTATTTTATAATCGATTTATGTTAAAGAACAAAAATCGATTATTTAATTAATCGATTATTTTCGCTCCAAGTCACATCCCTAGTTCGGGGTAGCACCACACTCTCACATAACTTCTGAGAATAGCAGTTTGTTATAACACTTTTATGGTGAGTGAGAGAGTCGGAAGCCCAACTTTCTAAGGCTATTTGCATGAGATGGGTTTTGGTGACTCCTTTAGTATCACCGGACCTTATTGCACCCATTTACACTCACTTTCTTTATGATAGGCAGCGGCTTAGCAAAAGACTATGAGCGGCAGTGACTATGACGGTGCCGCCAGGTGTGCTATTTGCTCGTTCGCCACCAACAATATTAAAAAATACCACCTGAAGTTTATTGCTTACAAGTTAAAAAACCCTAGAATGGTACTAAAACCTAGGTCTAGATCTGGGAGGAATTCCTCTATTTCGACGCGCTTCATTGCTGGCATGTCGGGAGGTGCAGGTAATTGTACCTGATGCCGGCCCAACCGTGATCGCGAGCGGACGGACCGAGTTAGTCCCCCACCCGCAGATATGCCGACCGCGCGAGGGCAACACTGTTTGCATTACCAGGGCACTGAAGGGGACGGTAACCAAAAGGGTAGTCTGTCAGGCCGGCCACGGATGTCAAGCAATGCTATAGATAAAGGTTATGGGGCCGCACGCCATTTTTCCGTCGCCCGGATAGATTGGGCGGAGTGTGTCCAGATTATAGTCTGTCCAAAAATAAAAAAAGAATGGTAATTAAGCAATAATTCAGAGACGCCCGATTGAATTCACCAAACAGTTTTGTTATTCACAGAGTCGTCCAAAAGATTCTACACCCACTCTTCCAATTTCGTATGACACAGCCAGATCGATACGACATAGCGCTTCTAAAGTTGTCTCGTCCTATTATTTATACCAGCCATATACTACCAATATGCTTGCCCGAACGAGATATGGAACTGAGAGGCAGAGCTGGCGTGATAGCTGGATGGGGCAAAACGGATGCCAGTACTGGACATACAGGGACAAACTTGCTTCGATCTGCGACAGTACCAATTTTAAGTAAGTATTTATTGATAATAATCTATAATTTTTAACAAAAAAAAAACCGACTCCAAACAGTAGACTAATAAAATTTTAAATTTTCACTAATTTCTCAAGGATACCATCATCAGATCCTGACCTGGTGACTATGGGACCACCTGGAAAGTATACCCTATCAAACAAAAAACAATTTTGCAAATCGGTCCAGGTGTCTTTGAGTAATCGGTGAACATACATAAAAAAAAATGATGCCGACGAATTGAGAACCTCCTCCTTTTTTGAAGTCGGTTCAAAATGAAATACAATTATCCATAGCAATTTTCTCAACAAAAGATGACAAGAAAAATTATATAACAACTTAGTGAAAAAAGATAAACATAGTTTTAGCTTGCTTTGACTCAGTTCTAAAATCTTGTAGTAAAATTATTAACAACTTTGGCTAGAAACACAATTGAAACCTGGTCACTTGCATTGTGAGTCGCATGCTTCTTCTTCTTTTTACCCCCCTATAAGGCATATTCATACATATTATTCATCATCACAGCTTATACACGTCCCACTGTTGAACTTGTGCCTCCCCCACAATGGGAGGGAAATTGACCTATACCCTATGGCTGGTCAGATATTTGGTATAGGGTTTTATTTCGAGTTTTCCTAAATGTATTCAGGAGTCGTGCCAAACTGATTACCCAGCTTATACAATCCATCGTCAGGCAATCAACCCCGAGCATCATCGGCGAGGTAGCCCCGCTCAGCCCCTTAGTGACGCTCATGTTACTTTACATCTAGTTTTAACCACGTAGGATTGGCTACATCTAGTTGTAGTCAGCATAAAGAAGACTATACCTAGTTTTAACCAATTGAAATCGACTGCACCTAATATTAGCCGTGAACAAATCTGTTACACCTAGGTTTAACCACCGAAGTGCGGCTACACCTAGTTTTAGCCGGCTAGAACTGGGTGTAGCCGCACTTCGGGTATTAGCCCTAACATATGCATATTATATCCGTTAGTCGTCTTTTACGACACCCACAGGCAAAAAAGGGGTGGTGAATTGTATTCTTACTCCGTCACCACATGGATTTTGCTTATGTGAGGAAATAATTTTAATATTCTCTACTCCGCAAAATTTTATCTGTTTACTTACTTTAATGATTTTGCAGCATCAAAGGATTAGAAAGATTGATGACTTCATTTGTACTCGTTATTATATAGATAAAATCGATGTGTTGACGGAGTAAGAATACAATTCACCTCTTTCTTTCCTGCCGTGGGTGTGGTGGACAACGATTAATGAATCATCATCATAATCTTACTCTTACCTCAATTACTTGAGGTCAACGCAATATGTCATATTCTTCCACATTGTCCTATCAGACGTCATCTCTGCAGTTACTCCCATACTATCCAATTATCCATGTCATGCCTCACGCAGTCAATCTATCTTTTCCTCGGTCTTCCTTAACCCCTAAAGCCTTCAACATTCATACCCAAAACTTTCCTCACAACATTACGTTCGTCCCGCCTCATCACATGTCCATACCATGTCAGCCATTCAATCCTTAACTTTTCCGTCACTGGCGCAACTTTCAAACTTCCTCTAATGTGGATTATAAAAGCGATTAATGAATATTGTATGTATACAACATATATGCAAGAAAAGAAAACTCTATAAAAACCCATCTAAATACATAGTATAATAGCATAATTTCCTTATGTAGTAGTGCCGAGCTCAGCAGTAGAGCACACATAAGTTGAAATGCTGATAATATAGAAAATTCCCAAGCTTAGCTTACTACAAAAAGATTCAATGTTTAGTAAAACATAAGGGAGTTAAGACAATCAAACTCCACCGTTACTTAAATTGTATTTCTTCAATGAGACTGTTACAAAAGAAATGAAGACCACTTTGGAGGTGGTGATAATGAAATGCTTACATTCATGTAGAAGGGAGGGGTAATTTGCATACTCTTAAAATAAGGCGCCTAGTGAAATAATAAAGGCAATTTATCGAGGTGGGGAATTACAAAAATTATAAGAATCAAATACAAAGTTATATAAACATTGCGAAATAATTTAAAGCCTGAGCCTGACATTCAGTTATGCTTTATCTAAGAATATATTCTTTCAGGTACAGAACAATGTATCAATTGGCACAGAAGCAAGCAAATCTCAGTGGAAATACATTCGGAAATGATATGCGCCGGACATTCGGATGGACATCAGGATGCTTGTTTAGGTAAGAGTGTTTTCTTACGGACTATCATTACTATTATGTTATCAATGTGCTTACTCTTGAATCTCGATTCAAATTCTAAATCCAATCGCATCATCGATTTTGAGTAATTTGGTACTCTTGAAAGCGACACTAACGCACAATTGGAATCAAATTCGGTAGATTTTTTTAAACTAAATTAATTCGACTCTCGTCGATTGAGTTAAATATTTGCTACTCCCGACGTGATTTTGACGTAGTTTAAAATCGTTAATGTTGCACAATTTCAAGAAAGCGTCTTTGTAGTGATCAATTTCGGTAACATTATTAATTTAAAGTAATAAAATATGGTACATTTGGTGAAAATAACAACGGCAAATGCGAAGAATTCATTCTCCATTTTGTTCCAGAGTACCAAATTAAGTTTGGTGAGATTGGAATTGAATCGGATTCAAAATTCGAATTGGTTTCAAGGGTAAACCCACTGACCCCTTTCCGTCACATCAATGCGATTTGAAAACCTACAAATTATCCAGTACCATATACAATTCGCACGTATTTTTTAGGAGTTTCAATACGATATATGTCCGTTATTTTTAGTTTCTAAACTCCTCCACATAATAAGAATTTATTCCTTAGAGCAGAGAACATTATTTAGTTAATGGAAACCCAATATTGATATCGGTGACAGACTCAATTTATGATCTCCTCGAGGGATTAATTTGCTTAGCAATTATTATTAGCCCATAAGCGCACAATCTGCTTGTTTTTCGCAAAAATAGACATTCCACTACCTTTTTTTTTGTTTCTTTTCAAGACTAAGCGTCTTGAAAATAAAATCAGGATTTACGATTTTACAATCATACAATTCATCTACATTTTTATTTTTTATTTACATCTCGGTCATAAGCCTCTGCTATGATAAGAAGTAAAATGGCCTACTATACCTATTGGTATAGATTTTTATTTTTAATTTACCTTATCTTGCAGTAATGTTATTTAGTGTGTAAAGGGTATTTAAGACCCGTCACCACAAATGATTAATCCTTTCATTGTAAATAAAACTACTTTACGGATTTAATCACGTTTCGCGAGTCCGTAAAGTAGTTTTATTTACAATGTGTAATGCTCGCGTAAACATTGCAAATCATTATGTAATCCGCTCACTTAAGCTCTGAATTACAAAACCCAAATGGCAACATGTATCAAAACATATCTAAGTATATCAAAGGTTACCAAATATCTTTTATTAATAGTGCCTCGTTTTCCATTCAGGTGATTCTGGCGGTCCTCTTATAGTTCTTGATAATGGACGATACTACCTTGTTGGTATCACATCAGCGGGCTTCGGCTGCGGAGTAGACCATCAACCCGGCATTTATCATAACGTGAAGGTCACCAGTCATTGGATTAGAGGAGTTATATCGCCTATCATGAATTACATAGATTTTTAACACTATTTATTCTGTCACTCAAAACAATATTTGGAAAAAACCGTGGCAGTAAAATTATGCCGCCCATATTGACCATGGGAGGAACCTAAATGGTAGGAAGCTTAAAATATTATGCCCCGCTGAACAGACATGTAAATGATACAACGATTTTTAATGTTTCCGAGAAATATTTATAAAATGTAACCATTTTTACGGATTTTATTGCGAATATGAAAATAATTTTGTCGAAAATGCGAGGTAAAATCTAATAACTATAGTGGGTAGATAATCTAGATAGATAGATAGATCTCTGTAATAATTATGTTACTTGTTGAACGTAAAACAGTGTTCGAAACGTCGGTCCGTATAAAATCCGTAAAAATAGTTTTATTGATCAGCCGAAAATAGAAAATACACAAAAAGGGAACGAAAGCATTTGTGTATCAATTAAAATAATGTGTGTCTATTTGTACAAAGGTATATAAAGATTTATTTTATTAAAAACAAACGTAATTTTATGTAGTATTAAAACGATTTTGGTTTACATGTACAAAATTAAAACGCCTGCCTGTTATTGTAAAAATTACCCTCTTCTTAATATGTAAATATAATTAGATAAGTATTTATATAATGTTCTTATTAATAATCTATTGGGTAGGCGTACGTCCAGTAAGATGGCAAAAAACTGAATGATAATAACGCAATTTTTACCAACTAGAAGAATTTTAATGTGTTTTAAGTTGCACTAATGACGCAAAAGTTTAAGTACCGCCTGACGTATACCTCACGGCCCATATACGTTCCACGGCTGTCCTAGAGCCTCCTCAACAATGGAAGGGACGCCGACCTACTACATCACATTGTTCAGACGGGTCGGTATAGGGTTTTATTTCAAGTCCCCCTACTCTCGCAATAGATGTTACCTACTATTTCGTCGAAATGCAAGAAAAGGGACGGTGAATTGTATTCTTACTCCGTCACCACACGTAAGACGTATTATGAAGGTGTAATGAAACTGTATGAAAATAAGACAAGTTTTTAGTATGAATGTTGAAGTCTTTAAATTGAGGGAAGACAGAACAAAAGATGAATGGATTGTTTGAAACATGATTATGGATAGATAGAGAGTGAATGCAGAGATGACACCTGTGGGCTTACCCTTGAAATCAATTCTAATTTCGAATCCGATCCAATTTCAATCTCACCAAACTTATATTTGGTACTCTTAAACAAAACCGAGAATGAATTCTTCGCATTTGCCGTTGTTATTTTCACCCAATGTGCCGTATTTTATTACTTTAAATTAATAAAGTTAGCGAACTCGATCATCACAAAGACGCGTTCTTGAAATTGTGCAACATTAACGATTTTAAACTATGTCTAAACACGTCAGGAGTAGCAAATATTTGACTTAATCGGCGAGAGTCGAATTCATTTAGTTAAAAAAAAAAATCGACCGAATTTGATTCCAATCGTGCGCTGGTATCGCTTTCAAGAGTACCAAATTGCCCAAATTCGAGCTGCGATTGGATTTAGGGTTGGAATCGAGATTCAAGAGTAAGCACGCTGATAGCTTTGTATGAAAGAAGCGTACGGTGTCGACTCCATTCGGATAAGAATAGGATGAAGATGAAGAATTTAAATTTCCATATTATTTATATTATATATTAGTTTAAGTTTCTCTTAATTTACTGACCAGGATTATCAGGGTAAAAACAACATGACTTAAAACTATTTTCTGCTTTCTAGGACAGTTTGCTATAAACGCTTACTTTTTAAGTTATTGACTAATTTATTCTTAAATTAACAAAACTATTCTAAGTAACTTAATCTAAGTACATTTCAGTAAATGATTATCAATGAGACCCAATGTGTTCCATTAAAAAAAAACTGTGTACTTTTATGTACGCAAGTAAGAAGTATTTCTTTGGCGTAAAAAGATAAAATCTTTCTGAAAATTTTATCCTTCGTGTTATACTACGTTTGTAGTAAAACTACACTAATAATAGAAAAAACGGTATTTAATACATTAAAAGTTTTATTATTATGCATTATCTAGTTGACATTTGTGACGGTAGCGTGTGCATCGTAAAAAATGTTGGTAGCTAACTTCAGGGTATCAGGTTTTATTTTTTTTTTTGACCACTGACGACAAGTCACCCTGCTCCGGTGGTCGGTCCAACGACAGAGGCAACGTGTCGCGGGTGGGTTACTGATGTGTGTGCTTACGCCCCTCTATCCCCCCGGATGGAGTGGAGCGAGGAGCGCGCCGACTGTAACCCACCCCCAAAAAAAGGTGTCAGTTTTTCGTGATCGTATAAATTTCCTCTCATAATTTTAGACGCGCCAAAAGAAGACTATAACTTCAAACATTGAAATATCTATAATTTATTTATTTATTACATGGAGACTAACTCATAACATACGCCTAGTGTCTAGATTTTACCGCAATAATTGCCCAAAACGAATATATGTAGACGTGAACGTAACAATTCCGATACGAAACGAAAGAGATACGATTGAAATACGCAAAAATTGATATTTTTTTTTTAATTTTTTGTTTTCATGTCATACTTAGTTACGCTTGATGAATCGCTTTTGGAATTCAAAATTTCATCCTGCCCATCAGAAGGTAAATGTTCCATAATTTAGCTTTTAGATTTACAACCAGCTGCTTCAGGGGTCCGGGTTAGCCACGGACATCATAGAACTCGGCACCAGTGGTCAGCCCAATCGCGAAGAGGAGGGAATTCGTTGGGTTATGGGGCCGCGCGCTGCCTGTTAGTCAACCTGGACGGAATGCACGGTATGCGTTCAGACCATAGCCCGCCCAAAAAAAAAACATAGAGTTGTAAGGGTGTAATCATCATTGCAGCCCACATACGTCCCACTGTTGGGCTCGGGCCTCCTCCACAATTGGAAGGAATTTGACCTACTATACCATGCTGGTCAGACATGTTGGTATAGGGTTTCATTTCGAGTTTTCTCTTGCACAGATGTTATGTGCATGTTATATCTCATAGTCGTCCTATACGACATCCACAGGCAAGATACGGAGTGGTGAATACTTACTCCGACAAATACCACAGAGTGTAATATATAAAAATTATTTCTATGTATATTATGGAAACGACCGAGCACCTTAGTGAGCAGCTGTCAATTTTTTAGCACTTAATGCGACTAATGACCAGTGCGTGGAGTTTTGGCGGGAAAGTGATTGTCAATTAAATAATATTCAATCTTTTTTATTGTTTTAAGTTGTTATTAAATAGTTTTCTTAGCATTTTATGTTATGTTATACAGAGAAATTGCTAAATTATAGTGAATATTATGCAACATCATTTCAAATGTGTTTTCATGTTCTACCAAAATGCCAATAGAATTCTATAATTTGATGGTAACAATAATTATTCTATTGAACTAAATCTTTTTGCGATATAAAAGCAATAATAAAATTGTTGGAAACAAAAATCCTTCAAAAATACGTAAATAAATTAATATCTTAATTGCGTTTTGTGAATATAGTTTCTCCTTGTCAATTCCTATGTAATATAGTTGAAATTAAAATATCTTTATTTGATCTCTTTTGAATTTATTTATTTATTAGATGTTAATGTGCAATTGTTTTAATAATAAAATAATAGAAAGAAAAACACTTTTATTATACACTTCGCTTTGGCTTCAGTCGCAAGATTCAAGATTAATCCAACTAAAAAGACAGACAAAAAATTTTAAACTGTAATTTAGGCATACGTGTTGTGCAAATAACCGTGTGTGAATGAAAAAAGCCCAGTATTTTGACATTACAAACAAACACTTCAATTTTATTTGTATTTATAGATTCGTTTCCAAATTGGATAGGCGGTATGGTAGCAGTTACGAATACTACCAACTCTTAAATGGCTCGTGGGTGTCGTAAAAGACGAGCGAGAGTTTTACACAGACCAGGGCCAATTCCCGATATCGTCTGATCAACGTTACCGAGGAGGATTGAGGTCATATAATTATAAATTTTGCAATAGTACTACTAGCAACCCGCCCTCGCTTCGCTTCGGTTTCAGTCGCTTACCCGCGTAGTTCCCGTTCCCATGTGAATACCGGGATAAAATATAGCCTATGTTACTTCCTGATATTATAGCTTTCCATTGGTGAAAGAATTTCTGAAATCGGTTGGGTAGTTTGGCCACAGATGGCGTAGTGGTTAAGATAGACTTACAGCGACAGTGTAGGGGGTTTGAATCCCACGCGGGACAACACTTTGTGCGATCCATAAATTGTTGTTCTGAGTCTGGATGTAATTTGTGTTCGTGAATTATATGTTTGTAAAGTCCCCCGCAATACAAGGTGTTGGATCCCGCATTTACTTAATAGAGGATGGCTGAATTTCATTGGCAACAGCCTCGAATATTTTTGCTGCCTACCCTCCATTAGTAAGCAATGTTATTAAACCGTTGAGAAATATCATCGGTTAGTTAGCCACAAACAGCTGTGCTGTATGCTTATGTTGGACATATTGTAATCAGGACGTTCCTCGATCTACATATAGACTCTGTCAGTTCCGTGAACTGAGCTAGCTCAAGACTTTTATCCCATATACTCTACCGTGCAGTTTGGTGTTAGTGCTGTAACGTGAATATAGATTCTGCACATCTGCTGACCCCTTGGAATTGGCGCATTAAGGCTTAGAGCTAAGTGGTTGATTTATTCACCTCCTCGTCTAGATACGGGATCTATTACTGTCCAACTACCGCCATTTATAAACCGTATTATACAGTCCACTAAAATCAATTACCAGCCCTTTCTGCGTGCTATATCGCACACAAGGATTATTTCCTTAGTACAGGATGTTGTCTTTAAAAGAAAAAAACTTACCTTCGCATTTATAATACAGTGAACCCTCGGTAGTCCGACAAACGTTTTGCACGGCAGTGTCGGACTATCGAATTTGTCGGATTATAGAGTATTGCGTAAGACCCTTTATAGTCCGGCTCTTTTACAGAAGAGTACCTTATAATCCGACAGGTACCTAGGTATACGTAATAGGTATACAATGAATAAATTAAACTATCAATGTACGCTAGGTCGTACCGCTGTTATATGTAGTCAAATTCTAACTAAACAATAAACAATCAGATTCAAAACAAAAGCACAACAGTGATGGCGCGTACATTCGTTCAAGTTGTAACCTGTTAAATCATACATTACTTACATAAACAAAAATCGACGAAATATTTTTCAATAATAGATGTGTCGGATTACAAGGGGTGCCGGATTAAACAGGGGCCGGATTACCGCGGGTCCTCTGTATTAGTAAGGAAGTAAGGATGAAAGAAATGTAAATATTGAGTTAGGATTTTTTTTTTATGGGTGGGTTTTTTATGGTAAGCGCTCACGCGGTCCGTTCCGTCCGGGGCAATGAAAGGACGGCGCGCGGGCCCATAACCCACCCGTATCCACGTCACCTCGTTGTTGGGCCGACCACCGGAGCAGAGGTGACTTGTCGTCAGTGGTCGGTCCGACGGAATACCCTTTCGGGTACCCTCACCTCTTGACGTCCTGGGACGTCGGTCGCCGTCGCGCGGTTAGCCTCTCCGCGGGTGACGCACAATATACCGGTCCGATCACCCGCGGCCTCGGCTAGAGCGGCATTAGACGCAGCTACTGGCGCCTGCGCCGCCCGAGTCGCTGACGGCGGAACGTGTCGCCGAATACGAGCTTACTCGCACACGATCCGCCGCCTCCTTCCGTGAGATTACGGCCTCACAGAAGGCGGCGACCGGGTCCCATATTGAGTTAGGATAAGGGCGAAATGATCATGATGATTTTTGCAGATTCTCAAAGGCTAGGCTATTATCAAATTTCGAATTTGTTGCTATAAATTTTCTGATAAAATCGTTGAAACTCTCAGAGATTTTTGTATGAAAAGCTCTGTAACACTTTTTTCAGGCAACCAAGGGTTTCAATTCAATACTCCATGATAGCAATAATACACTTCCGGTGGTCGGCCCAACGACGAAGGCGACGTGGTGTTCGGGTGGGTTGCGGGTGTGCGTGCTTACGCCCCTCTGTCGCCCCGGACGGAGTGGTGTGAGGAGCGCGCCGACTGCAGCCCACCCCAAAAAAAAAAGGGAATAATACACTTAGGTGTACTTCCCGAGGCAAAGGATACAGGAACAGGCTGATAATGTATTCTCTTTCTATTCAAGTTGTCGTACTCACGGTCTATATACGTCCCACTGCTGGACTAGAGCCTCCTCCACAATGGGAAGGAAATTGACCTACTATACCACGCTGGTCAGGCGGATTGGCGTAGGGTTTTATTTCGAGATTTCTTTCTCTTATATAGATGTTATCTGCATATTGTAATCCCTTAGTCGTCTTTTACGACAGCCACGGGCAAAAAAGGTGAATTGTATTCTTACTTCGTCACCACACAGAAAATTTTTACAGATTATGCCAGTGTTTTCCGTGTGGTGACAGAGTAAGAATACAATTCACCATTCCCTACCTTGCTCGTGGATGTCGTATAAGACGACTATGGGATATAATACGCACATAACATATGTGCAAGAGAAGGAAAACTCGAAACGGAACCCTATATCAACATGTCTGGCCACCACACACCGCGCGCCGTCCTTTCATCGCCCCGGACGGACAGGACCGCGCGTGCGCTTACCATAGCTCACCCATAAAAAAAAAAATAAAAAAAAAAAAATATCAACATGTCTGACCAGCATGGTATAGTAGGTCAAATTCCCTCTCATTGTGGAGGAGGCCCGAGCCCAACAGTGGGACATATGTAGGCTGTGATGATAATGATGCCAGTGTAAAAGTTGGATAGATACGAATCTTTTCTTTAGTCTGCTCCGTAAACGTGAAAAAAGAAGGAACGGATGCACTGTTGAGGGCTATATGAGCTTGCGCATACCCTAGTAGACGTGTGACGTCACAATTTCATAGTCGACTGAAAGTGAAAGGCCGTTAATATAATAATAATAAACATTTATTACATACAAGGTCCACAGATGTCGGCAAGAATTTGTTTAAGAACTAGTTTAGTACATATTTTTAAAATTCGGTATGAAGTTGTAACCTTTTTTGAAACATCTTAGTCTGCCACCGATCTGTAAAAGCACTTAGGATACTATTAGTATTGTCAGGTAATCACGTCAACAGGAGGATATTGTTCTTTCTCACGATAGTGTCAAATCCATCAATGTGTGCCTCCTCGAATATACTTGCATTACATCGCCACGGAAGTCCAAACAGTACCCAAAACACATTATTGCACACGTAGGTCGCTGTATGCCCGCCACTCATAGCTAACTCACAGATTGCACATGTAGAACAACTGACTTAAAGGGTTTTTTACTGCTACTGTACATCGTGCAAATCTGCTGCGAGAGCCAGCACGTTACATCGGACAGCTAGCTTTCAACATAAACTTTCTAATATATAAGTAATACTATACTCTATGACATAAACATAAATTTAAACGTAAAATTTTCGTAGGGACCAACTTTAAACTAGTTTTTTTAATACCAATAAATGGCAAAGGATTTCGATTTCAATTTTTTTAAGACTGTTAGGATAATGAAACAAACGTTACGAAAATAAGGTTAAATTCATAGTCCTCTGATATATACATAAATATCTAAGGATAAAATTATATTATTCAATGCATAATTAAGATTATTTTTACTTTAAAAATGTGACAGTTAAAGAAATAAATAATAGTAAATGCTCTTTGAACTACAGCTACAGCCTTTTCTAAATTCCATATATTGTATGAAAAAAAATTATATCCCTGGATCTAGGTACGTACATTTAATTTGCGAATATTCTCTTCTTGTATTTGAAACTATTTACTCTATCAAATAGAAGTATAAAAAGGGAATGACCCTTTTACATATTTTTTTTATATTCATCATCGACTTACTGTTGGACACAAGTATTGTATACTTGAAGTAAATAGAGAACTCATATTTATATGACCCATGTATTACGCAGCTTGCCGCACAGCACCAAGTGAATATGTGGGTGAATATGATATAATTTACGTGTATTTCCATATTCTATCGAAATTGCCAAAGAAATCATTAATTTGGTTTACAGCACCTATGAATTATAACTACTTGACCTACTGACAGACGATGACTATTAATGAGCTACTCAATACGAAGAAGTGTTAATTATGACGAAAAGTGTATAAAACTGGACTGTATGAGCTTTGTATCATTTGCCTGTCCGAATGGACAATAAACAGAACCAATAAAGTCTGTGAGTAGGGATGTCATGATACCACCCAGGTATCGATACTTTTAATCGATACTGTATCGGTCGTTAAGTATCGGTACTCAATTAGTATCGATTGAAAAGTATCGATATTTTATGGTATCGATATCGAATCGGTTTTGAAGTAACAAGTACTTTTCATTGAGCCTACCGGATACGTTCTTGGCGAGTTTATCTGTGACGAGTTTTTTTTTGGCCAATCTGAGAGAAAGTGTTTAATTGTTTTTGAATATCGAGTACTTTTCATGGAGCTTATCAAATAAGAGATATGTTCCTGGTGGGATTGTGACGAGCATTTTTTTTTTTAAGAAATCTGAGACAGTGATATATTATAATATAGGTATGAATCGGTACTCTCCATTAGATATTAGTAGTATAAACCACTAACATTCGATGCTGAGCATTAACTTATTCTCGTATCGAATCGTGTATGAAGTATCGAGTACTTTTCCTGGATTGTGATGAACTTTTTTTAGGTATATCTTCTGGCCCATTACCATTCACAAATGCGATTCTCTCTGTCACAAAATAGCATTGCAATACCTGCTAGTCGATACCATTCTTTTCATTCGATATCGATACCATCGCAATCGCTACACAGACACACACTCACGTTTGAGTGAGTGTGTGTCACTCGTAGCAGCACTTATACACTTTTGCTTCCGGTTAAAATCTCTGGTCGAACTGAATGTCAAACAATCATAATTATTATGACAATGTCTAACAGAGATTTGTACTTATATATTAGTTATTAGTGAAATACAGCTTGCTCAATTTACAATTATACATAAATAAAATTAAAGAAAATTTTGTAGCAGAAAAATTAATTAAAATTGATTATGGCCGAATTTCGACCACACGGTGACCACTAGTTACCATAAACACGTAAGGTCAAGTTTAACATGTATAATTTCTACAATTTATTCGATACGATACCTGCCGTAAAGTACTCATTGAGTAAAAGTATCGAATCCAAAGTATCGAGCCCAACAGTATCGGTATCGAAAGAAAAGTACTCGATACCTAAAAGAATCGATACTTTTGTCGTATTTTAATTTATTTGGTCTTTATCTTTTTAATTGGTACTTTTCGGTGTATAACACTTAAAACACATTATAAACCGTAAACTAAGATCTACTTAAATTAGGCAAACGCTCTGACTGTTCTAATAATATACCTACTTTTACAAAATAACTTTAAAAAAAGGAAGATTTCAATGATTCAATGGCGCCATTTGTATTATGTATGTCATATACAGTAATGATGTTGCTGTTGATTCAATATCGATACATCGAAATATCAATATATCAAAACATCAATATGTTTTATTTCAAAATACCTAATATTACTAATATTGCAACAGGCTTTTATTTTATTTTTTCTCAAATTAATAATATTTTTTAGTCGTTTCGTTAGACATTGAAAAAAGATAGTAGATAATTATATTTAATATTTCTTTTTATTTATTCTCGTAGATTATTTCATCTGTAAAATCAACGTAAACTTAATCTACTAAACTTTATTTACATTATATTATAATTTTCACTTTTCCTAGTTTATTGATATTATAAGATACTTATTTTCTTACTTAAATTAAGATAGTTACTAAAACTAGATGTAATTTTGTATAGATATCTGTTATAGTTCGATGCTCCTAGGTTTGATAAGTTACTCCTCAAGTTTGACTAAAAATCTTAGTTGAAGCCCAAATGAATAACTTTTTTCAACTTTTGACTAAATAATTTTTGTCAAACCTAGTCGAAACTCAATTTCATGAGATTTGACCAAGCAAATTTTAATTAGGTGATAGAATGTCTTAGATTGCTAGATTAGGTATAATAAAATGTCATTTCTTTTTTAATTTTCCATGTTTGACTATAAATTTAAAAGCTGAGATACACATTTATTTCAGGGTTTTTCCGAAGGCTTTGGGCTTAGGCTTAATTACTAAGAACTATAACCTCATTTTATACATTTTATTACACACAAAATGCTCAATAAATATACGAGATTATAAGTAGTGTATTTTACGTTTGGTGACAGAGTAAGAATAAAATTCACCACTCCTTTTCTTGTTCGTGGGTGTCGCAAAAGACGAATAAGGGAAATAATACGCAGATGACATTGATGGAAGAGGAGAAAAACTTGACATGAAACTCTATGCCAAAAAATCAGACTAGCGTGGTATAGTAGATAAATTTCTCCACTATTGTGGCAAAGGTCTGAACCCAACAGTAAGACTTATGCGGGTTGAGATGATGATGGTAAATTGCATAAATTATTTCTAATTTTTTTAGTCATATAGTTCTTTGCCGCAAATAGCTTGTACGGGTTTGCCTCGACTATGGTTGAGTGATGATGATGGTGATGAGACCATCTTGTAGCCCACATACGTCCCACTGTTGGGCTCCGGCCTTCTCCACAATGGGAGGACCTACTGTATAAATAATGGATTTGAACCGCAGTACCATGCTGATTAGACATGTTGGTAAAGGGTTTCATTTCGAGTTTTTCTTCCCTTGCACAGATCTTATGTGTATATTACATCCCTTAGTCGTCTTTTACCACCCATAGGCAAAATAGGGAGTAGTGAATTGTATTCTTACTCCGTCACCACACGGAAAAGATTTACATTTCTTTATACAAAGCTTATAAATGTAAATATCGATATTTTTTCGATGTACGTCCTCCGATTACGACATTTTTGAAAATATCGATATCTTTAAAATCATATTGTACGAAATTTTGACAGTCCTAATAAATAAGGACGAGGGGAAAGTACAGAGGTGAGGAGGGATGGCAACAATTTATACGTCAAGTAATATATTGCACCATAGATTAAAAACGAGTTTCTTACGGTAGACAATAAATGTATGGTGATTTCTGGTCGTGACGAACTAGTATGTATCTGTGTTTTCGGCGCGAATTTGGAAATGTCATGTTAAGCTCTTGTATTATATTAATTTTTTTGTGTTTTATAGTATCATATTGAATAATTTTGCTGATATTTTATGTAATATAATATAATTAAGGTGCTGACGTGTGGTGAATGTGATATAAGAGTGGTTTACGTGTATTTTCATATTCAACCGGAATTTCCAGAGAAATCATCTAATTAGGTTTTCACCGCCTAATTAATGATAATGACTTGATTTATTGACGGACAATGACTATAAATAAGTTAACAAATTTGAAGAAGTAAATAATATGTAAATAAAAAATTGTATCAGACTTGGCTGTATGGTCTTTGATCCCTTTGCCTGTCCGTATGGACAAACAGAACCAAAAAAAAATAGTATGTATCTGTGGTAGAAAAATTCAGAATTTATGACATTTGTACGTTTTAGTATTGTAAAAATGCCTTTAATTATAATTTGTGGAACACCAGTGAGTGGAAAAACCACCAGAGCTAATGAAATAAAACACTACTTTATGAGCAAACACGCCAAACAAGTTAATATCATTTCAGAGGACGAAGCAATAGCTAAATTAGGTTATGAAAAAAACTCGGTTTATTTAGATGCACAAAAAGAGAAAAGATTGCGAGGGTATCTCAAATCAGAAGTATTGAAGCTTATTGGAAAGGACAATGTTGTTATATTAGATGGGGGTAATTATATCAAAGGTAGTTTTTTTTATTTTTATTAAATTTTTCTATTGTTTTCATTATTTGTATATGACGCCTATTGTTCAATGTAAGCTTCCCCGAAGTAAGATAATAACACAACCGAAACGTTTAATATACTGACTGGAGATCTTAAGTCGATGTGATCATAAATTTCCTAGGAGAATGTCAATGCCTATTCTGTTAATGCACCAGTCTACTTTTACAATTCCCTAATGCGGTTATGACATATTGGATTCTTAACCCGGCAACACACATTAAAAAAAAACAACAAAATATTCTCAAGATTGTTAGTAAGTGTAGTGTGTAGTTATTCTTGTATTATATATCATCATCACAGCCCACATAATTCCCACTGTTGGGCTTGGTTGACCTACTCCACAATGGGAGGGAATTTGACCTACTATCAGGGTTGGGCTGATTAAAATCAAGTGATTAAAATCATGATTTAAATCAATTTTTTTTCCTCTTTATTTAGAACCAGATAACAACATAACATAAAAGTTTTCTCAAAAATCAAAAGAAGTATCTGCTTTTAGCAAAAACAACAAAAAAAAAAGTACATAATTCCAAATTCTTAAACTAAACATAACACCTAAATTTTATTACCGTATATTTTCAGTCTATTCATTTTCGTTATACAATTTAAACAAAAACACGAGTTTTCCTCCTTTTTCTATGTCTAATCTGTTTCTAATATTCGAGTGTACAAAACCAAAAGAGCTAAATATGCGTTCTACTGAAGCTGAAGAAGCAGTTGCACACAGGAACTGTTTTATTATTGGCAACTGTTTCAAGATTTCCGGCACATCATTTTGTGATAACCACCATTGTAGTCCGTTTACATTTTTTATTACTTCGTCCGAAAACATAACTTGCTTAAATGGAGCACTGCGGGCATTTAACTTTATTACTAAAGGTAACAGTGCATTGTTTTCATGTAACTCTTTAATTGTTTCTAAAGCTATATTCTTTTCTTCTGGTGTTAACTGGTATTTTGTTTTTTGTGGATTCAACATATACGCTATAAAATGATATGGCGTTAGTGCTTGCTTATATCGATTATTAAATTGTTGTGTTTTTGTAATGGTAATTCCACAGATTCATCAAAGATATATTGTAAATGTTGCCACTGCTCTACAGTATCTGCGATAGTAGCATTTTTCCTCTGCACAGTATCAAAAGCAACTGATATAGGTTTTAAAATGTTTAAATAATCTTGCGCTGCATGTTTAATCGCAATATTTGAAACTTTTCGGTAAATAGTGGAATCAATCTCGTTTTTATTTTCTTCGCAGATTTTTAATATGATGTCCCACTCAGTGACATACATCTCTAAGCAGTTGCCAAGGCTATTCCATCTCACATCGCTTGGAAGGACTAAAGCGCTGCCTCCTGCTTGACTGAATTTAGCTAGCCAAATGGTTATTTCGAAAATATTTAACAATTTGGACCACATGTTCTATAACATCTTTAACTTAAAAGTCCTTGCACAGTAAATTAAAAATATGTGCAGTGTAAGTTATAACTTTTGCATTCGTTTTTCTTCTAATATTTTTCTCACAAGTGTCATATTTGCGGCATTGTCTGTCACAAAAGATTTTACGGTACACTTGTATTTTAATTCACATGAAGAAATCAGGTCACAAACTATTTGAGTTAAATATTCTGAAGTATGTGGATTTCCTGATGTGTCTATAGTTCCGTATAGGAGGACTTGTCCATCTTCAGTGGTTATCGTTGCGCATATCACTGGTTCGTTGTGCACGTTTGACCACCCATCAATTGACATATTTACGGACTCTCCTGAAAGGGAGGAGAAATATTTTTCTTTTTCCTCTTCATAGATTTCGTCCAAAAGACTTGTTACTACCGTTTTTCTCGAGGGCGGTGTATAACCAGGCCTTAATAACTGAATGGCTTTTTTCGCCTCTAAATTCTCAATACATCTGAAGCTCGAATTAGTAGCAAAAATAGCCTTTGCTATTTGTTTGTCAATTTTATGTTTTTCAGCAGTTGAAGTCCGCATTACAAAACTACTCATGGTAGGCTGAGTTTCGATTGCTTTCTTTTTTTGGACTGGCTCAAAAGTTGTTGGACTTGATGGTGTTGGTACTTTCGTCATGAGTGAACTACAACTTGAGGCAGATGATGTGCAGCAAAACTGTCAAGCGCCATTCGACTCTCTGGAAAGAGCAAAAACATAACTGAAAATTGAAATTGATTAATTATAATTGATGATATATTGATATAGTATTGAATTATTGATTTTAAAAAAAGTTAAAATGTTCAATAGAGATGTAAAATCAAATTTATTTTTTTAAGTTGAAAAAAATTAAGTAAGTATAGAAGAGTAAAGATAATCTTTAATAATTAACCTGGGAAAGGTCGCGTTAAAAAAGTTACATTAAAGGCCACTCCACGTGTTAGATTTCACCTAACATTTAAAAACAAAAAACAATCATATATGCCTAAAATATAAATTAAATAAAATTAATAATTTAATTACCTGTATTCCTCTCTTGATAATTACAAACATCGTCGTGTGCTTTAAGTCTTTGGACTAACCCTTGAATATCTTTCTTGCACTTTCTACAAATAGCCCTACACCCCAATTTATTTGGATTTGTTGTCTTAATATAGAACTGCCATATTGGGTCCTCTTTTCTTCCACTCATTTTACTTTATTTATGTTTTCACTTCACTTAACTAAAATAAACTAGCGAAATGCGCGAACGTCAATTTATAGGTTGAAAAGGAAAACAAACCTCGACACGACACGACTGGAATATTCTTGCAAAAAGCACAACAAACGCGTTCGTGCCTCACTCGGCACTGTATAGTGAGTGAGTGTATAGGACAGAAGGAAAACAAATCGCGACAAGAATTTTCTTGCAAGAAGCAAGAAGCGCGACAAATGCGTTGTCACAAGTTTTTGAGGCGCAAATTGTATTATAATTTTTAGACTTATACATTAAAATAATTAACAATAATTTCAAAGAATCAAAATGTTCAAATTGTATGTTCAAATTTAAAAAATCACAAAAATCAAATAGATCATGATTTTTAAAAAAGTCAATGGTTTTTGATTTTTTTAATAAAAATCAGATTTTGCCCAACCCTGCCTACTATACTATACTGGTCGGACATATTGGTATAAGTTTTCATTACGAGTTTTCCTTCTCTTGCACAGATCTTATGTGCATATTATATCCCTTAGTCATCTTTTACGACATCCACAGCCAAGATAGTGAGTGGTGAATTGTATTCTTACTCTGTCACCACACAGGAATTATATCTCATAGGAAAAAGAAAACATCATGTGCTTGCCTTGTATTATATTCAATAATCTTAGTGTTTAAATGTGTTATATATAGCATGTAGATAATAATGATGACTCTTTGGATGTGAGACATCTTAGTCCATCCGTGAGCATGAACTCTGAAAACTGTTCAAAACATCAGCAAATCAAAAATAGTTTTGTTAATAACCTGAAGGCAAGATACGGGGCAGTGTAATTGTATTCTTATGCTCATGTGTTTTATAAATCTTTTCATTTTCCACCAAAATTCCTAAAAAATACCATTAACAGTGTCGTGGCATAGTTGAAGGTAATAATTTAATGACAGACAATGACTAAGTCATTATCTAAAATAGAGATTTGGCTTAAAGGCCTCGGTAACTTAGTACCCCAATGTTTTAATTATGTGTAAGAGATAAATCATCATTTATAATTGCAATGAATTGTACTATTGTAATGATTTCTGATGTTTACCTGAATATTACACATTGTAAATAAAACTACTTTATGGATTGTATCATGTTTGTATTTGATTTTTGATTGCGTGACGCTTCAGTCCTCCAGCCAATTGAGTCTTGTTTGAGCAATTATATACCATAATGGACCCGCAGAGTCTTTAATGTCACCAGTGTTTCTTTTGTCTTCCTCTTTTCCTCTTTGTTTGGAATCTAGGTGTCCATTCTGTTGTCTTTTGTCCATTTTTGCTGTTCTACCTACTGGAAATGGAGGTGCCATTTCAGATTTTTTTATTGCAGTTTTCTTGCAACATCTTTAATTTTTGTAGTGTGTCTTATATGTACTGCTTGTTTTCTGTCTCTTTCTGTATAGCCCAGCATGCTCCTTTCCATGGCTCTGTGACATGTAATTAATTTTCATTTGTAGTATGTTTGCCCAAATCTGACGGTATTGTTATTTTTAGGTTAGTATTGGCAGTATGCAGCATTGGTGTAGGTATATTTTCCTTTTTTTTATTATACTATATTGTTTGCCTTTTAGCACTTCTTTAAGGGCGGGGTAAGGGTTTCAGCGTAAAAAAAAACACTTTTTTTGTGATTTTTTATCTCAAATATCGATTAAGCAATTTTATTCAAACCTTCTATACATTATTGAGCATAGTTTTGACTATGTTCTGTAAATTTTTCATGCAAAAATATTAAACCATTAGCCCGTGACAGAGCTTCCCCCAGGACGTCTTGAAAAAAAACAATTTGCGGTGTTCACTGTAACTCGGCCGGAAATTATCTGAAAATGAAAAACCATAAAAATTTAGTTAAATTATAAACAAATCTTCCCCCCAACGTTCTCTGATTATTTTTTTTTTAATTTAAAAATTTTTGGCGACCATCTAAAGTGTGAACCGTTATTTTCGACTAAAATTTCCGCCATTTTGAGGGTGGAAAACACCCTTAATGTTAAAAAAAAAAATTACTAAACGTAGGGGGGAGGTATTTTATATGAAGAAAATGTGTACAAAGTTTGAAATGAATCGGTCGAGTAGTTTTCAAATGGCAGTGAACACGGACTTCGAAAAAGTAGTTTTGAGAAAAACGCGTTTAAAGTTTATGAAGCAAAAAAGTGAAGAAAAAGTAAGTACTTGCTATGTCCATGAGCCCGCAAAATTTATTGCAGCCTGCTAAACCCAAACCTAATGTACGCATTACAAAGGCAAAACGAGTGTTGATTTCATAGCGATAACCAGTTTTCTCACTCGACGGTATAAAGCGTGGATCACAATTTGTACATTTGACTTGGATTTGGAAGCCAAGTCCTTCTTTTTTACAGCTCTTGAACTCGATTGAACCATCACACTGAGCACATTTTACTAAACTTGCGATGGTTGAAAACACAAGCAAAAAATCTATGATTCTAAAATGTTTTTCAACATCTTCCGGTACACTAGCACTCGTATTTAGTTTTATTTTCTTCGCCGAAGCACTTTTGGTGGTAGCCTCATCTTTTATTTTTTTATTCGGGTTTGATCTTTTTTTTGATCGACACAAATAGGTCCTTCCACTTTGACGGTCTTCTCGCGAAATTTTACTTACTCTCGGCATTTTTGCTCAGGAAATTTTTTGAAAAAAATAAAATTACAAGTGCACGGTCGAACGTCCAATCACTAACTGAAGCTCGTTTCTTTTTTTAAAATAATGTAGTGTATAGTAAACATACAAATATAAAATATATCTATATGGTTTTAGTTACCTGGCTTTACTAAATGAAATATTTCTAAAACTGGATATGGGATCAGGACAATAGCAATGAATAACCTGTATACCTGCTCGACAGCTGCACTGCAATCCCAACCGCCCGTAGCTGTTAGAGTTAGAGCGTTAAAGGCCCCGAGACTAATTAAACAATAACTTCAAGAATATTGCTTAGATCGGATTAAAATTTTGAAGACATATTCTTGAAATGTTAAACAATAAGATAAAACAAAAAAAAGAGAATCGATTTTTCGAAAGTGAAAACCCTTACCCCGTCCTTAAGAGACCAATATCTCTTTCATGAATTGGCTATCTGTTTTTCTATCTCAGTCTTGAAGGTTATTGAAGGTTGTAAGTTGGCCCAAGTACCTCTATAGACATTTACATATTCTATGTCCTCAGCTACTGATATTTTTATTTGGGATCTATTTTTCATTACTTGGCGTGTTGCCTTTTAAACTCGGCCAACATGTTGCATATTTGATTTGTAAAATTCAATGGTTTTGGCTTATTACCTAGTGATCCTTCCCGCTTACGTTTGTTAGTGTTTAATTTGGTATGGCTATCACTTATCGATGAAGGTCATATTCAGCGTACTTGTAGCAGATGGCGGTGCCTATTTAAATATTAAAATCTATGAGGTGGGCAGAAAACGTTTTACAATTTCACATACAGTGACAGTAAAATTTGAATTCCAAAAAAAATGTGTTTCACTTAGGTGTAAAGGTAATATCATGATAAGCACATAACATTGTAAAATGTAATTTTGTGGTTGGCCGTAATCTTTTGCGATTATTTTCAGATTTTACGTGATTGAAAATAAAGCACAGTAAAAATTAAACAACTCTGTTGCCATTATATATAATAAAACAATGTGTTGCTTATTTGGCTTAGAACAAACTGAACTTTATTAGTATCCACGGAGGTCAAATCTACAGAGAGGATTTACATACTTAATACTAGGTGGCGCTAGTTATACTCGTATTTCTATTATTTTTATATAAACACCCCCACTATATAAAAATAACACATGCAATTTATTTTTCAATCAAGCCAATTGCATTTACAAAAGCTTTATGCTTAGTTGAACCTAGACTTTTAGTAAGTAAATCAGCTGGCATATCAGCTGTACACAGTTACTGAACATTTACCAACTTTTAGGCAATAATCTCTTTACAAAAATGAAACCTTTAATCTATATGCTTAGATTTGTTATGGAAAATAAGATTCAATAACAATTTTTGTGCACTTTAGTTGTCATTGTACAGAACAATTATAGTTAACCCTAGATAGCTAACGTTCCTGAACTTTATGAAAAGCTAACCATTTGACTTTTTGACAATCATTTTTGAAATGCAATTTTTATTAAAATTTAATTTAATTTGAATCAGGTTTAGTAAACCTGACTGAAAATTCATGACTATAATGTACTCTATAATGTTAATAATATTTGTCTAATCCTTTTGTTCTTAATTCCTTCCTCTATAATCTATAATTAAGTTTCTATAGTTTTGCCACAGTTATGATTTTTTATTATTTGTCTTCACGTTGTGTTATACATAAGTGGGAACTGTTTAGCATGGAAATATGGCATATGGGAATATTGCATGGAAATATTGCATATTATATGGGAAGTGTACATCTGAAACTTAATTTTTTAATTAAGTTAAAGGTCATCATGAGATTCTGAGTTAGAATTGTACAATATTGTGAATCTTTCTCCTTGTCAATTTTACTATAAATTTGTATCAGATTGTCAACTGCTACAGCTAGAGCGTCATCTGAAGCTTCTAGCATAAACTTTGTTTCAATAATTTGGAAAATGTTATTGAACTGTTTCATGGCCCCACATCGTTTCGAAAATTTTTGTATAAATCGGTCTATGCATTCATACATTGACCGACGTATTTTTTTCTTGAATTGATAATCCAGCATCATGTGATGATTCACCCGGCATCGGTCTTTTTATCTACCTTGTTTCTTGATGTTGATGTCCATGTCATTGCATTTTTTTGCCAAAAGTTACAGAATTGTCTACAATTGTAGTTCATACCGTCACTAAATATTCATTTACGTGGGCGTTTTTATTAATATCACATTTTGTAGAAATTTCGTCTGTTTGGTGTTTTAATGTTAAGGATTTGTATGTTATATCCCAATTCAACAGTTTGTTTAATTTCTTTGGCAAAGTCACTTTACTTCTCTTCAGTAACTACTATATTGTTATTCAGTCTGCGTTTTTTTAGCTTCCTTATTTGAGAGCCAGATTGTTGAACACTTTTCATTAAAAATAATGAGATAAATAACTTTTATAAATGATAGCTGAATTAAATAGACTAAAAATTTGTTAATTGTGTAAAAAAGGTAATGAGTAATCTTTCAAATTTTTTTACACTAATTTGTATTTCTTGTTAATAACAGAAAAATGATAAGATTTTTTTTTATATTTAAAAATAATAGACTTGACCGGTGAAAGGTGATTTTTCACTTTCTCTGATCTGAAATACAAAAAATGACGCATTTTCAATCAATATAACTATAGTAATCAGTGGAGTAGTAGAATGAAAAAATAAATTAGTACGCACTAAGATCGGAGGCGCGGGGCGGGACGCCCCTTCCACCCCCCTTTTAGTCCATGACTGATTAATGTTTTTGCAATAGCATTTAAAATAATATCTTAGTTAATAATTTCTGATATAGTAGCTCTTCTTTGAGGAGAAGATTTGCTTTGTGGGACAGGTAATGGTAACTTATTAGAAGAGTTAAAATTCGATGAAGGTAGACATTTTATTTTTAGGGTTTTTCCCTGTCATTGTAGCATATGTAATATTTCCTGTGCTTTTTTTTCAGCTATTTTAGAGATTTTTACTGAACAGGTATTGTATATAGCTACAAGCAGTTGCAGTTGGCACAGTAGACATTACTTTTATTTGGACAATCTCTGTAATTGTAGTTTTGTGAACAAATAATACATATCTGAATATTTTTGTAATTGCCACTGCAGTGATTAAATTTATAACAATTAAAACGTTGTAAAAATGGTCTTACGTAGTCTTGAACGTCAAACCATATGTTGTCATAAGTTACATGATCGGGTCTTGTTGTAGACAAAAACGTTAAAAGAATCGTTCACAGTGGTTGAAAACCTTGATCTAGTTGTTTCTTACGAAAACATTTTACTCCTATAACCTGGCAGCGAGCTTTGAGGTTGCACAGAGGATCTTCAGTTATATCTACTGGTGCAGCTATTATACCTGATGGTATCGAATGTGATCATATGGAATTTTAGCTGTCCAATTATTTTGTTTAAGTAAAGTCTTTTTTACCAACAAAGTATTAAACCTTCATTGTTCTCAGTCTTTTTTAAAATTATTTTTGGTGTATTCATTTTTCTTTTTTTCTCTTTTCCCTTAAAAAATTTCTTCATGGGTGTGCTGGTACCTACGCCTAATGCTGACCTAGCCGTGTTAGACTAGCTAGGCCACGGGTGACTGGACCGGGGAATAGTCCGTCACCCGCAGAGAAGCTGAATGCGGGAGGGCGGCCGATATCCCTGAAGGGGCGTTCGGGAGAGAGGGGGTAGCCGGAAAGGGTATTCTGCCGAGCTGGCCACGGACGACAAGGTACTCGAAATATCAGCAAATAACATTCAAAATATAAGCAGAACTTGTAGAAGGTTGTGAAAAATTTCTTTGTGTATCTTGTTTTTCGAGCATTTGCTGAGGCTCTTTAGACAAAAAATGTTGTTAGTTAGCAGTAACTATTGTTTCTGAAGGTCCGAACCCTACTGGCGTTAGTAGTGCTTTTATCATGTTTTTTTTTATCAATACTATCAAAATCGAAAAAAAAAAACAAGGATCCTTAGGAAATATTCTGGTTGTTTTAAAGCCAGATATTCCTTTGTCTAAGCTTGCTATGTTGGAGTAGGCATCGTTGAAAAGTCCAGCTATTTCATATGGCGTTATTATAGCCATGTTTCTTAATTTAATGTACACGTCGCATTCTTTTCTGTAAAGTGATTTAAGTGGACCAAATAAGATTACTTCTAAGGCAGGGTTTCCCAACCTTTATTTTGTTGAGGCTCCCTAGACTATTAATAAATTTTTCATGCCACCCCGCCCCCCTCCCAACGCCTCCCTTTACATTTTCAATAAATACAAAAAAACGCACATTATCTACTTAAAAGCCTTTTATTTTAATTCTAATAAACATTTTTTAAAAGTTGAAATTATAATAATAAATGTTTTATCCAAAAAAATTATAAAATAAGAGTAGGTGTACTAATGAGACACTTGAGATTGCATGTTTAGAACCAGTTGGTTAATTCTAGGTTCTGTTTTTGTTAGAGCTATCATCAGGTCGCTATCAACATAAAGACAATTTCGCTGTCTAGTTTTAATTAATACTAGAGCAGAAAATCCTGTCTTACACAAGTAAGTTGAAGAAAAAGGAACTAGTACTCGTAAAGCAAGAGAGGCAAGTTTGGCATTAACAGGCAATCTTTTGATCCAAAATTGCTCCAATGTCAAAAGATGGAAGTCATCTTTCATGTATGAATCAGCCTTCATTTCTAGAAATTCTTCCTGAACTTCTTCTGGTAACTGGAACACATCGACTACAAATGGATTTCTTGTCATGTGCCATATTGGTGAATCGATGTCTCGATAGTATCGGCGAAATTCGTCTTCCAGCGCTTGCAAATGAGCTTTTATGTCAGCTTTCAATTTTGTGTCCAATGTGTTATTTTTAATTGCTTCGAACAGCCGAGAAAAAGATATAACATTTTCAGAAGACAATTTTTGATTCCAAAGTTGAAGCTTTGCTATGAACCCCTGAATATAATCATAATTGTTTATTATAGTACCGTTTCAAGTTTAGCTCATTCAAGGCACCAAATATATCAGTTAAATAAGCCAACTTCCATTGAAACATGTCATCTTTTAACATTGTGAGGAAATCGTGTTTTTCTTTGAACTCAAGAAAAATAATTACCTCTTCTTTCAATTCATAAAGGCGAGCTAGCATGTTGCCTTTGGATAGCCAGCGTACTTCTGTATGGAAAAGAAGAACTTTGTGATCAGAATCAAGATCCTCACAGAGTAATGTAAATAACCTACTGTTCAAAGCGCTGCTCTTGATGTAGTTGACAATTTCTATAGCTGCGTCCAAAGTCTGGCGTAATTTCTGGGGCAAAGTTCTGGAAGCCAAAGCTTGCCTATGAATAACACAATGTGTACTAACCATCGCGGGATTTTTTCCTTGAGCTTTTTAGCCAAGCCCGATCGTACACGTATCATTGCAGGTGCGCCATCTGTGCAAAGTCCAATGAGCTTATTCCAATGCAATTTTTTTTTTTTCAACAAAATTTGATATAGAATTAAATATATCTTCAGATGTAGTGCCTGCTGTCAAAAATTGGGAGTGTAAAATCTCTTCTTCAATTATATTTTCGCCGATGTAACGAACATAAACTATTAACTGTGCACAATTAACGATGTCGGTGGATTCATCGCAACTAATGGCAAAAAATGGCTATAATTTGACTTTGTTAATTATTTGTGACTTAATGTCTGCTGCAATGTCATCGATTCTTCGCTTGACTGTGTTATTCGAAAGAGAAATAGACTTCATTTTTTGCTCTGCATCTTCGCCTAAAATTATCTGCGTGCCTTTTAAGATACATGGTTTTATTAATTCTTCACCGATAGTATGTGGTTTCTTTTGCTTTGCTATCATAAAAGCTATTTCAAATGAAGCTTTAAGATGCTGCGATAAGCTTGTGTGATAACTGCCCGATTTATCCAATCTCATCCGCTTGAGTGATTCTGCTTTAGATGAAAAAAACTCTTTTGTCTTCAAAACCAGGGTAGGATGTTGTTGTTGTTTTAAATGCCTTTCAAGGCGATTGGGCCTCATGCTATCATTATTTAAAACTTTCATACATATCACACACTGAGGCAACTGTAACTCGTCTTTTTCTATGAAAGTAAATCCAAACTTAATGTAATCTTCGGCAAACTTTCTTTTTTCGCTGACATCTGGCACCTATAACAAAAAAACAAATAATAAACAACCAGTCACAACGCCCGATTTAAGAACGCGTCTCTGTTACCAATTTAGTAAATAAAATAAAAATAGTGACTGAAGTTTAAAAACAAACTTACCTTTTAACACAATTATTATGCACACAACTGATTTTTTAAATTTTTGAACAAAAAATGTACACATACGTCAAATTTGTCGCAAGTTTGCGGAAATAAATTTTACAGATGCTCATGCAAGTCCGGTAGGCACACAACTGTTTCCTAAGTAATGAATGCGGAGCGGGTGTGCGCGGGTTTCATGTTGTGACTTGTCGAAATTTGTATAAACTGCGATTGACGACGTTGGATTTTATTAAAACAATGGTTAACAGAAAAAGTGAATAGATTTACACACAAAGTTAATGAAATTAAATATCGTGTTTAATTTCATTAACTTTATGCGTGTAAATCAAACATTACATTGAAATGTTATTTGTTAATTTTTTTGATTTTTTTTTTGCTTGTTTGCCACCTCAGTGGTACAAAAAAAGAAATTACAAACGCTTTGTGCCCCCCTTGGGAGGCATGCCCCCCTGGTTGGGAACTCCTGCTCTAAGGGTTGTAGGCAACGTGACGAATGTGGAGGAATGTTTAACATAATTATATGATTTTTTAGTCATTTTATATGTTTCTATGTATGCTACCTTATTGTGGTTATCGATGATAAGCAATATTGGTTTTTCTGCAGTAGGCTTTGTAAAATTAATAAAATGTTGAAATTATGTCAGGAAAATTTGCTCATTAGACCATCCATTGAGCACATATACAGCACGCTGGGGGCATCTCGCTCTAGTTGTGGAGAGTGTCTTTGCCGTGGAAAAATAACTAATGGAGATACATTTAAAATGCCGGTTGTATTTACTGCTTAAGTAGTAGTTACATTTTTGCCTCTTTCCCGTGATATAGCCGCATCACCTCGCTTTCGTCCTTTAAGAGCAATAATGTTATCAGGATGATGGACTATGGAAAATACTGTTTCATTCATGTTGAATATGTTTTGTGGCTCAAAATTTAACTTTGTCATTACGGATTTTTGATTATGAAAGAAACGGGCGACTTCAGTCTTATCGAAGCCCAATATTTTGTTTATACTAATTGCCTCTGGCTTTCTTATACTGAGCTCACGATGCCGGTTCATAAATCTGGACAACAATCTTTGCCACCAATTTTTTTTTCTTAATAAAATGGATTCACTATTTTGAAAACCATAATTCGCAGCCATATTATAGCATATTTTACGCAGTGGTATACTCGTTAGACCTTAAAACATATTAGACATATTATAAAGTATGTGGTTGGCCAGTTCTTGTTCACCTGTGAACACAGGTTTTTACCTAGCAGCGAGAGAACGCTTGTAAGTAGTATCATTGCTATTTGCTAACCGATAAAGTTTCTTCAGTGTACTATAGGGAATTTGATATTGCTATGCCACTTTATTAACAGATATTACTTGGCTTCGTACGGTTTCTATAGCAGATTCCAATGTAGGTGAAATCCTACTAGCCTTTGATGTAGTGTCTGACCGAAATTTCAGTTTCGGTCAAAAAACAGGTTTCGGCTTAGTTTCGGTTTCTGCTGATAATCGAGCTGAAACTACGACCGAAACTGAATTCGGTGGTGTTTTGCTTCGCTAGGAGATACTCAGTCCACGTAGTGCGAGACACGAAGTGTTATTTTACCGCGCTCATAGTCACCTCACAATTTTAGCTCTTTCGTTTGTGTCTGCGCGTCACGAATTTTGCAGTTTGAGGTAGTCACTTCAAAACAGGTATATTTTATTTCACTATTTATGGTGATGTAGCTCACAAATTACCGTGATTTTTTTCTTAGCATTTTTTTAGATACAAGGCAAACACAAGAGTGTCTTATGACCAGTGATCGGAGTAGGTATATTGAATTAGGGTCAATAATCTGAAACGTATATATTAATATAGATATTCCTCAGGAATATAATTTTTTTTCGGCATTTTACAATGTAACCATATGACCAATAGTATCTTCTTAATAATTTATCGCCATCCCGCTGCAAATTAGTTTTTTTGGGGTTCCGTACCCAAAGGTTGAAAACGGGACCCTATTGCTAAGACTCCGCTGTATGTCTGTCACTCACTGAGCTTTTTCTTTCGAACATTAGCAGGTGCACAATTCTATTTTTCAAAAAGCGTTTATAACTATGGCCGACATAAGAACATACAATAAAAATCAAAAAGTTAAAAATTACCGATTCCATACAAGAAACATTTTTTGCATATTTGTTTGTTTTAGCTCTATCATAAAAACGGTAACAGATAGAAGCTTCAAACTTGGTATTATTTTAGTATATATCGAGTAAAACAAATACTCAAACTAGTATAAGCGTGAATTGGACTCAAAATATTTCACTCACAAAAGACGCGGTTAAATTTCTGTCTTACTCTTAATCTATGCCCTCAACATGACTCAGTGACCAATCAGAACACAGGATTGTTGATAGTGCACAAACCGGTTACGAAAACAATGCATACCGCGACGCGGGGGGTAGCCCCACAGGTAGCTAGCTCACTCGTTTACTTCGATTCGTAGAGTGCGCATCTTTGTTATTGTGTTGTGAAAACGTTACTCTAAATGGGCATTACAGTATGGATATCAGGTAGCACCAAGTACTTACAAAGGCAAAACAAATAAGTCCAAAGTCGATGGGTTTATAGTATTTAGTTAAGGTGGTACCAGGTGGTAGGTTCCTGTACTGGGCCGTCTAGGTGGGTACCACCGATTTGCCAGACATTTCTTCCTAAAATGGGAGTGTGTTCAACACTTCTATGTTTCGGGGAAAGGGCATTGAAGCTAGTGCAATTACTGGGTATATGAGACCTAATAAATAACTGGCGTCTCGGTGTAGCGGGCGCTGGGCAGTGCCAGACAGAACTATTTAGTTACTGATTGGCACTGCATCTGTCCATAGGCAGACGTAACGCTTACCATCAGGCGAGCGATCTGCTCGTCCCGTTACACATTAACATAGAAAAAAAGTTTCAATGGCTTTCTTCCGGCTCCACAAACAGAACAGCTCCATGGTACCATGTTATTGTATTTTCACCGAAGGTACATAAGATTTGAGCCCATACGGACACATAGAGGAGTGATTCTAACTTAGCTTCCAAAATTAGTGTCGAACACGTATACAAACATTACAAGATAAATAAAAGCTTTTGAAATCTGTTTAATGCAATCTTAAAAAAAAAACAAATTATATTAATTATTTGAATTTGTAGACAATACTTCAGTGATTCCAGAAGTGCCGGAATGATGTTCCGGAAAAATGGCGTCTCCATGTTAATCTTTACATGAACATTACCGACGCAAGTAGCAAAAATCAATATACCTACTCCGATCACTGCTTATGACCTAGGTTTACTATAGATCGAAATTTTCGTGTTCGCGGCATCTAAAAATAAAATAAAACTTATAATTAAAATAGAAATTCATTTTATGAGAGGGTTAATGGGAGCTAGAATGATTTGAATCAAAGTTTCATTTACATTGTCATACGATGTTGTTTGCGGTAATTTTAAGTTATACTTTGTTATTTGGTAGGCGGTTTCGTCATTATAAAATCTATTAATTTGTCTTGTATTCCTTTGTTCAAACTGAAATATCGCACACGTATTGGAAATATTTGCCGGTTTCCTTTATTGATAGAATCCGTAGAAATCGAAAGAAAAAATATATTGCTTCTTTTAAATTTTGAATGAAGTACGTCTGTTCTATTTCTGACCTAATAAATCAAATTCAATGTTATGTAAATGAAAGGACAGTTCTGAATATACTATTTTTAGGTGAAATTTCAAATTATTCCTAATTTTAAACCAATGCGGCCAAGAGGCCAGCTCTTCACCCAACAAAGTTTTTTGAGCTTATTCTATGACAACATTGGCAACTCTGCTGTGTGTATTGGTCGACTTTTTATAATAGCTAATATAGGTCTATTATTTAAATATTTTACAGGGTATCGCTATGAACTTTATTGTGCATCAAAAGCATCAAAATCCACGCAATGCACAATATATACTATTAGAAATTTTGAAGAAGCTTGGAATGATAATCTGCAGAGAGTGTTAGAGAGAGATTTAAATCAAGGCAATGTGAATTGCAGTAATACACAGAATGTCTATACCGAAGAAGTTTTTGACTCGTTGTCAAGATTCAGGTAATAATATTTCCTCCTAAATGTTTGGTCTATTCATCATCATCATCATCGTCTCTGTCTCACTGTTGAGCTTGGGCCTCCTTCAAAATAGCAAGGAATTTACTACTATACCATGCTGGTTAAAAGGGTTAGTATAGGGTTCTATTTCGAGTTTTTCTTGTTTGTGTCCTTCAGTCATTTTTACGATCACTCACAGGAATGGCCTTCTATTCTAGGTTGGTCTTTACTTTCGGTTTACGGGAGGGTACTCCTCAAGGAGTACCGTCCGACGGAATACCGTCGGGCTGACCACTGACGACAAGTCACCCTGCTCCGGTGGTCGGTTCTACGACAAAGGCGACGTATCGCGGGTGGGTTGCGAGTGTGCGTGCTTACGCCCCTCTGTCGCCCCGGACGGAGTGGTGCGAGGAGAGTGCCGACCGTAACGCACCCAAAAAAAAAAAGGTTGGTCTTTACTTTGTCACCACGAGGAAAATGGTTTATTTATGCTTACTGAAAGCTAAAAAATCATAACAACGCCGCTAACTCCGGCTGTGAAGTTTCGTCCGACGTTTCCGCCGAGGACGATCAAGAGGCGAACACCTCCCCCGCACCCCTCATGACTGTGTCGAGGCGCGCTGCTCGATATGCATCGCGCAGTGCACGCCGGGGCCTCGCAGACGCCGCTGCGCACTCGCCCTGATGATGAGCATCGGACATGCTCGAAACCCGGGTCGACGTAAACGATCTCAGCACGTGAGTGTTTTTGCCGTTTTAGATATTATAATATGGATCAGTCTCACGATAATTTCAATACTAAGCTTGTTAGATAATTTTGTCTTTTCTTCATATTTTTAGATTCGAAGAACCAAACTCCAATAACCGATGGGACAGTCCACTGTTTACAGTGCAGCCTACAGACCCATTGGATTTAGATGATATATATAAAGTTTTATTTGAAAAGAAACCACCCCCACCTAACATGAGTACACAAAATGTAAGTTATCGCTATAATTGCAATACCAGATTAATCATGATTTCTAATAATTTCTCGTGTAGCAACGGGGTAATAATACAATCCAAAAGATGCCTCCCGTAAAAGATGACTACGGGAATTGATATGCGTATAACATCTAGGCAAGAGATGGCTTACTTGGATTGAAACACAATACCAATCCATGAACAGACGTTTAGCGTGGTATAGTAGGTCAATTTCTCTCCCACTCTGAAAGAGTAGTGTATTTTGTGTACAGTAATTTTTTGTTTCTTTTGCATTTTTTAACGCAACAACCAGCTTTAAGTAATAAATCCTTGTGTTATGGGTAATTGGACCATATTATTTTTACGTCAAAACGGGACATTTGAGTAACTGTCCCGTTTTTTTGTGTTAGAACGGAACACTTGCAGAAATACACGAAAATATGAAATTAAAAGCTAAAAAAAAAAAAAAAAGACATGCAAATTCATGCAGGAATAAGTAAAACTATAGGCTAAAAACATAAAAAAAAGAACAACAATATGATCATTTATGCTCTGTTTGAAAAAAAAAGTATTATTTTAGTATGGCTCAGAAAACAGGACAGACAACCTAAAAACGGGACTGTCCCTTTCAAAAAGGACGTATGGTCACGTTAGTTATGGGGGACTTGCACACATGTAATTAATGGACACATCAATGCAGAATGATTATTTGTGTATCACAATTCATAATGAATTGTTCTGCATATGGATCAAAGTCACGTCACTCGAGGATGCACGAGACGTAGTGAGACTACTTCGTTATTTGCGTAGTCACTAATAGGGATATGAAAAATAATCGATTTTAATAATCGATAATGTAAATAATAAAAAATCGATTTTGTTATATTAAAATTAATCAATTATTTTCGTATTAGATTTCCTAAAAAACAAAAGTTCATCACGATACTGCGTGCAGTGTTTCATACTATATTAGAAAATTAATCTCACATTTCTTAAAAAAAAAAAAGGTCGTCATAATCCTGTTGGGAGGAAAAATCGATTCGGGCTCGAGCCCAGCAGTGAAGAAAGTATATGAGCTGAAATGGAGTGTTAACACTATTTAAACAAGCGTGTATCTAAACATCTATAATATTACTTCTATATTTATATTTTTTACATCATACCCATCACAGCTCATATACGTTTCATTGCTGGGCTCGAGCCTCTCTGCGATGGGAAGGGAATTTGTCAACTATGCCACGCAGATCAGTCAGGTTGATATAGGGTTTTATTTCGAGTTTTCTTTCTCTTGCAGATATGTCATCTGCATATTATTATCCCTTAGTCGTCTTTCACAACACCCACGGGCAGGAAAGGAAGTGGTGAATTGAATTGTATTCTTACTCCGTCATCAAACGAAGAAATATTTCGCATATAATGGCATAATTTCAAAGACTAAAGCAGATTTAGCTGACAAATTTATAGTTCACTCAGAAGTTCTTACAGGTGTTATAATAATTATTTTTTTAAATTCTAGCCACCACTTACATCAACAAATTTCCTGTATGAACTCGATAATATAACACAAACAATATCAAAAGAAATTCTTGATGCTAAAAAGCTCAATAACGACGGTGAAATCAAGTTTCCGCAATACCCTGGATGCGTTTTAGAAGCGGGTTACACACAATTTGTTAACTCTCAGAAGTTGTTGAGATTAAGAAGGCAATTTTTGACATACGCTAAGATGAATCATTCAAATGAAGACGCAAACAAACTTGGCAGATATTATATACAATATTTGAATAAAACATTAACAGATTAAGTTTGAATGTTAATAATATTCAGTACGTCGTCGTCGTCATCATCATCATCCAACTCCTGTTCATTTCATATTACATATTGAAAATGCTTTGCCTATAGTTTTATAACCAGCCGCCTACATTACGTCAACTCTTCTTGGGAATGTTGGAACCTAATGGCATCAGATGGAGTCCGCCAAGGTCGATAAAAAACTCTTAGTCATCTTTTACGACACCCATGAGCAATGTAAGTGTTGGGAGTATTCGTAGCCGCTACCACCCATATTTGCTATTGTTGAACACGTTAAAATATTACTTATACGTACAGATTGTGTTTAGTCAAACTTTATTGATAATGTATTCGTCATTTCGGCATCCAATGGTTCTTTAACGATCTCCACTTTGTAAACGGTACGACAGGCTTGCACATGTCGTGGCCGAGTTTCTTATAAGTATTGAAAAAATCGACAATGGAATAAACGTTGCGCTTCCACTCATCTTCTTTGAATCAATATCCTAAATTCTTTCCAACGAGACGGAGTAAGAGTCAAAGTCACTTTGACTGTAAGAATACAATTTAACAACCTTTTTCTTGATTGTGGATCGATACTTACTACCTTATTTGAAATAGATATAATTAAAAAAATGAGGTACCTACTACTACTTTTTTGAAGCGGGGGATAAGGTTTAAGACTGCAAGTCTCATTTCTTGCTCCACATTTATTCTAGAGCGGTATTTGTTCTTGATTACGGCTATTACTGAAAATTCAGATTCACAAAAATATGGGATGGTTACGTTCCAAAACATTGAAGTTAAATTTGGATATTCATTTTGAATCGATTTGAACCAAAACTCTATGAAATCAGATTTGATGATTCTTGTTTTAAGGCTGTCGCAAAAGAGTTAAATTAGACTCTTTCTGTTCTGACGTAAATTCTGATGGAACTTTGTGTAAGAAAAGGATTCGATGAGCTTGGATAGATGTTCCATGAAAAGGGCCTTCATGTCTTGTAAGATCCAGACCAGTTCATTAGAAGCCGCATATTTATGCAATTGCGGGAAGCAATCTTGACCGTCACCTTATTTTTATCCAGAATAGCAGTTTCTTTCTAAATACCACAATCTTTTCCAAAAGTTTTAGAATATGCATGTTGTTGCCTTGCAAAGACAGATTTAACTTACATATTTAGTTTTTTAAATATATTGCACAAGAATGCTAGTTTTAGCAAAATAACTGGTTCAGCAAAGTATTTGGCGTTTTCACAACGTTCTTGTTGTAAAAAAAGTCGAATTTATTCGTGTAATTCGAGCACACGAAATAAAACATTTGCATATGAAAGCAATTGTAAATTGCAATAAAACAGCAGGACCGTATGTTAAGGTACCATATTTATACAAAGTTTTGTTAAAAATTCTGGCCTTAAGGGGTCTAAAGTATTTGCGCTGTAGCATGGTGCGGGTGACAGTTATGGCGAGTTTCGTTTCACTCTTGAAAGTTGCCGCGATTTACCGTACCACATCGGTAATATATTAAATCACTAATAACTGTAGTAATAAAGGTATACCTTCCAAATTAAACCCAACTAGAATGTTCTAGCCTACAAATCAAATGAAATTGAAAGAAAAAATAATCAAAGTGGTATGCGTATAACGTAACACCAAAGACGTATTTAGTGATGGGATGTAATAACTACGAAGAATTGTCGATTAAAAAATAAATAAATAACAATTTGTGCGCTCAATTTTTTATTGTTAAAAAGTATACAATTATTACATATTTACTTCAATTTTTCATTCAATTTTAATCCTCTTCTAAACTCATATCAGAGTCAGGAACATCGGAATTGTCACTTTCATCATCCGTATCTGTGACGGATATTATTAAAGATGTCTCAATTATGTTATCAATACGGACGTCACGATCCCAATCAGACAAAATGTCCCTTTTCGTTTTATTCACCACCTTCGACCAGTCCTTAGGTTGAACGTTACTGATTGCCTCTTGTAACAGGGTCAACATCTTATTTGCCGTAAATGGCGGTGTAGTATTATTTCTTGCGGCGTGACCTACATAAACATAAATGGACTTATGAAAAAAAATATTTAGTTTTTAATCAATAAATTAATTTCAAATATCTAATGCAAAATTTACTCTTGAATATGTCTAATCTGATACCTGGTAATGTTTTAAAATTACATGCTTCGTTCAGAAAGCTGTTACTTTTTCAAAGTATCAAAACGAGAATTGAAATTAAAAACATACCTTTTATTTGGGCCCAAATTAGCTCAATAGCGTTATATTGACAATGGTAGGGTGGTAGTCGCAGGACCTGGTGTCCTTTTTCTTTTGCCATCTCGTCCAGAGCGTAGGTAGGAGTTGGTGGCTTATGACGCCGTACTAGAGTAATAAGCTCCGTCTTTAGCATACTCATATCTGCTGTAACTCCGTTTTCACTCAGCCACTTCACCAACTCGCTTTTGCGGTTTGATTGTGTTGGAGGTTTATTGAGTTGTACCGAATGGTAGGGTGCGTTATCCATTATTATGGTCATAGGCTCTTTTAAGTTTTCTAAGAGGCCTATGAACCAAACTTTAAATTTTTCGTAGTTCATCTCCTCATGATACTCCGTAGTTTTTTTCGATTTAAAAGCCAGTAAACAATTAGGGACAAATCCACTTGCTGTACCTGCATGGCAAATAATGAGGCGTTCGCCTTTGCCCTCCGGGACTTTGGTACATGACTGTACCGTATCGTCGGTCCAACTTTTACCCACTGTGTGGTTAGCGTTTAGCCACGTTTCATCCAAAAACACAACTTTACTCCAATCAACTATGTTTTTAGCCTTCCTTAAAAAAGTACACCTTGCAAGGGCAATATCAGTCCTTTCCATAATAATTTTTCTTTTGTTAACTTTTTTGTAAACAAAGTCAATATCCTTTATAACATTCCGCAACGAAGTAATACCTCCTTTGAACAGTTCAGCTTCTTTCAATGATTTTAGAAGCTTAAGCAACGTGGGTAGCTCCATTCTTCTATAATAATCATAAATGTGATTTCTAATAGCGTCCTTAGCAAATTCATCCAAATCTGTGATTGGCTTCACCTTGGTCCGCTTTTTGTTCGGTGTAGAAAATTTATTTTCAGACGTCCCTTCTTGACCAATTTTCTCGCGTGTTATACGCGAAACAGTATTGCAGCCAATATCAAGAGCTTCGGCTACTCGTTCTACAATTCGATTCAGTGGTAACAACGGTCCATTATTTTGTTGTTCTCTTTCAAAGTAGTTTCGGAGGCGAACAACAAACTCTCTAGCTTGACTACCCAAAACAGTTTTTTTCGTATGCTTAGGCATGGTTATAACCAACAAATATAACAACAAACTTTAACAAATAAAACAACAAACTATAACAAATAACAATTTAACGAAAACAAACTGATGAAAAATGGATAATACGTGTCACATACAAGGCGGTAGCACTCGTACTGACAGCATCGCACGGGTAAACAAAATGGCCGACTCGGCCATGCGCCACAGAATAAAAATATGCCACGAAAAAATATGAAATACCAGTTGTTTTGAATGCGTTTATGAACTATTAAATTAATTGAATAATTTGTATGAATATATTTTTTCCTATATATAATTTTCGTGACAATAATAAACAGAACAACATTTATTTATGCTACGAGTATAATTAGTGATAAAAATTTAATTGCGAATCGTCACATCCCTAGTCACCTGGTATTGACATGTGTCACCCGCACCATGCTACAGCGCAAATAGAATAGTTGTTATGTAGTTTATTACGTCAATGACACATTCTAGGACTTTATTTAATTCAGAGCTCATTGACTGATGGAAGAGCTTCCTTATAATGTAATGGAATTACATAGCCTTTGGTGCTTTTTTTCGATTAAGTGCTTGTATTTCACCATATCTGCCAGACGTGGATCCAGCACCATCAATACATACACCGATACACTTTTCACAGTCCAAACTATTTTCTACACAAACTTGTTGAGAATTTCAAACAACTCCTGGGCCTTTGCACTTTCGGTAATGCTTTTGCAGAATAAAAGTTCTTCAGCAATAATATTATTAGCCAAAAATAGTATATAACAAATAAGATGCTCATCATTATTACTGTCAGTACATCCTCATCAAACTGCAAATCAAAATTTGTTTTCTTTCCTTTTTTTTCTATTAATTAATTAGATTCCTCGACTGATTGTATTTTTAGATAAGGGTACTTTGCAAATTATTTATTTATAAATTATTTTTTCTGCCGATTCTCTCACCGTAACATTCACGGTGTCGAGAGCGGGCGGTAGAATAAGCTTTTCTGCAATACTGAGGTTTTTTGTATTTTGTTACCCTATATGCCACCTTGAATGTTGTTAACTGCGTTGTTAGGTACTGAGGCTTGCTGAATGAAGATGTTTTTTGTTTTAGTTACATTTTGTAATATAAATAAGATAAATAAATTTTGCAATAAAAATCGCGTAATTATCCAGCCATAGTGTCGTTTTAACTTAATCGGAAGCATAAACTCAATTCAGATGATAATATTTTCAGCCAAAGCACACACTGCGGTTTTTCTTCATTGTTCACTTCTATTGAAGTAAAACGAAAGTCTAAATAGTTATCATTGTATTTGCGATGTTTTCGAAGATCAGTATCACTTGTAATATCAACTTGTTTATTTAATAAAAGTCTGTCCATTTTGCTTAAGATTTTTGACGAAAAACGAAACAAAACATGACAATTATGCCTATTCTTTATTACGCCTGTTGCTTGAGAATAAACCGGCATTGCGGTGAGCGTGCGTGGGAAGGGAAGAGTGTCACCCTTGACCGATCTCTAACCGATGACGAACGCAACACTTAAGAATCTACGATGCGAGCGGTCCAAATATTGTTGCTAAAGTCTAACTTTTTATTAGCTGCAGTAAAATGACGTTTTGTGGGTTGCCGGTTTTTGAAGAAAAATAAATAGGGATGTAGCTAAATGAGTGAATCATAAATGAATAATCAGTTTGGTTTTTTTTTTTGAGATTTAATATTAAGTTATAATGTATTTTTTTAACCTATTATTATTACTATACTAGAGGATTGATCTTTTTTAGTGGAAGTATAGGGAGGTACATTCAAAATGAAACAAAAACGTCATAATAATGTTATTTAATTAATCTTTTTCGAAATCACTGTCGCTGTCGCTTTCGGTCACACTAATAACAAATCTATCTGTCACTTCATCTATAATATGATCGAGGTGGCACATTTTATCTTCCTCTTTAATAGTGTGAGACACACAGTCACTCCACTTAGCCGGTGTCACTTTCTTGATTCCTTCTTGTAATAAAGTTTTCACTTCTTGCATTTTATACGTCTTATTATCGTTTGCGACGTGACTCTTTACCTGCGCCCATACCAACTCAATGGGGTTCAATTCACAGTGATAAGGGGGCAGTCTTAAAAGTGTGATACCTTTTTGTGCAGCCATCTCGTCTACGGCATATTTCTCAGTATGATTTTGTTGTATCACAATATCTATGAGAGTGGCCTTGACCATATTTGGTTCAAACGCAATATTTTTAGTAGTCAGCCACTCTTGAATTCGTGCTTTCGTCCACGACATCTTCGGGATTGTTTCGATCTTTCGAGAGTGATAGGGCGCATTGTCCATTACGACTACTGCATTCGGCTTGAGTTTAGGTAGAATACCGCCGAACCAATCCTCGAAACACTCCGCGTTCATTTCATCATGGTAGTCTTCTGTACCTTTCTTTGCTTCAAAAATAAGAAGTCCGTCGACCAGGAAGCCTTCTTCTCCGCCTATGTGACTAATTATGAGTCGATTGCCCTTTCCTGTGGGATTTTTTAATCCCGTAGTCAGGTCGTCTAAAAATGCCTGTCGAGAAGATTTAATACTTCCGTCAATCCAGGTTTTTTTTGTAGTATGACCTGAAAAGAACAAAAAAGAATCATAAGTTTCGACATCAAAACAAAAAGGGAACAAATAGAAGAAACTAAGAGTTGACACGTACCAGCGTTGACCCAGGTCTCGTCTTGATAATATATGTATTTTCCCTCCCTACGATATTGTTTAATTAAACGCAGGTAGCGCTGGCGCCATGATATGATATCTTGTCTATCAATAAGCACACTCTTGCGTGATCGAGTAGCGAATTCGAAATTAAGATGCTTCATAATTTTTCTCAATGTCTCTTTCGAGAAGTTGGGCAATCCTGGGTCATCATTTACAACTTGCAGCACCTAAAAATGATTAAAGTTATTACCTAATTGGTTAAGATTACACATGGGATGGGAGAAAACATACATAACGTATAATAAAAAGATGAGTGACGACATGTGTAAACTAACTTTTGCGATGGTGGGTATTTCATTTCTATGAAAGAACTAATGTATAATTCGTCTAACAGCAGTGAATGTGAAATCATCAAGTTTATCTTTAAATGTAAGTTTTGGGCCCGTTTTTTCGGGAGGTTTTGGTGATTCGCTGTCGTTCTCCTTGTGCTCCTTTAAAACGGAATAAACTGTGCGGACGGATATTCCCAAGACTTCAGCCACCTTGTTAACGCATTCACTTGTTTTTGGAACTTCAATGTTTGATTCTGAAGATTTCACTTCAAACACATATTTGTAAACGTTTTGGACCCAAAGTTTTTCAGTTGCACTTAGAGCTACACGTGGCCTTTTTTTCTTAGGAGATAAAAATGTGTCTCCATCTTGCGATGTGCTCGGCAGAGCATCCATTTCTTCAATGTATCAAACAAAAAAAACTAACACGATTAACGAAAACAGGTAATGAAAAACAAACACAACGTAACATAAGTTTAACAATAATGATAACAAAAACAACGCGCAGTGGGCAAATCAAAGTTATTCATGCACACAAAACAGAAGCATGAAGCCGAATGAGCGAATGACAACCGAAACAAAATGGCGGTCAAGCGTCATCATAGCACCGTAACCAAAAACTAGTACTACCAACTTGAGAGAGCGTTTTCTTGAGTGTTACCTTGTATATGTCTAAAAGGATCAACGTTTATACAGCCTTTTATTTACATTAATATTAAATAGAATTTAGTATGATCATTATGAGTCAGCTATGGAACGATTAGATATTCTGTAAACTTTTGTGAACTGAATCACATCCCTATTGAGATTAGGCTGTCAACATTATTTTACGGAATGACATTTAGAAACGTCATTTTACTGCAGCTAATAAAAAGTTAGACTTTAGATAGATCCGCAAACCGTTACTGATAATGATAAAAGACCTACTCGCGGCGCCGCACACTTTGAGAACCCCGAGTAAGAGATTAATAACGATTAACATGAAGCACCTCACGTTTTATACGTAAAAATATACTTTAACTACTATTTATTTTAAGGCGTACAACTAGTGTAACGGCCTAAAAAAATATTTTCAGAATTTTAATTAGACTAACTATTAAATTTTAAGAGTATATAAGTACACGATCTCCGACGGCGAGAAAAAAAGGGTCCTCCACTGCTGCACTAATTCCGGCTTTCTTCGTGAATGAAATCTAAAAATGAGAAGATATTATCCGTACAATGACTTACACTAATAAAAAAACTTTAAAAGGACCATATGGCGGCGTTTTAAAAAAAAATAAGATTTCACCCAAATCTTGGTCGTTTTTGGTCTGCCAAAATTCAATTTTTGATCAGATCAAATAATCATTAGGTTTATTATATGGAGAACTATATAAAGAACGTGTAGAAAAATTCGGTAGTGATCGCACCATTTTTCTTTGAGTGATCACTGCAGCAAAATCGGTAAATACTGCTTCGAGTAAAACGCGTTTAAAGATAAAATTATCACTTTCATAAATGGTTTAACATCATACAGCTAATTTACTATTCCAGGCCCATATAATCCACATTCTTTCTTCGAAAAGGGCTTGTGGAGCTGAAGAAGGTCTTCTTGAGATGATCGACCTTCTTTTGAAGCAGCCTTTTGGCGATGATCAGCAATTCATAGTCGCGTCTCGTCCTTAAAAACTACATAATCTCTTGCTGTAGGTCCAACTATCACTCCCATTACATTGAATATCTTCAAAATTAATGAATAACCGTCATTAAATTAATGTTCTGAGTATTGCTGAACTTTACATCTATTAAGCAATTCATATCGAGATAAATCTTCATAAATAGATTTTATATGTAGCTTCTTGTACTTCCGGATCCAGTGGGAGGTAATCGTGCTGAAATGTGCTAGTGATTCCTTCAGCTTCCGCTCGGTGATAATCGTACCAACTTTCAGCGCCTTTCATCTACATTGTCTTGATTCCTCATAATTGCCAAGCCATAATATGTTTGAAGTTTATTTATAAAATTTATAGTTAACTTTTGTGATGTTTTGCTTTGTCCGCCTACCTTCTTAATATTTTTCTTTAAGCTTCGACAACGTGTTCCCATTATTTTCACATATAATTATCACTCCAATTTGGCAACAGGTATATCATAAGAATTCAAATCTATAATTCCTTTATGGGTGGCACTGACACCATCACCAATGTAGCGGGAATAATTTACACCATATTTACTAATGTAAGGACCAGACATATCTTTTACACTATCCACTTCCATTTTTGAGGTAGATCCTTTATGATTGACATCCCATTCTCCTTCGTGTAATGATAATCAATCCACATAAGCTTCAGATTTGCTCTTGTTTTTTTTTCTCCCAAATAACGCAACTCGTATATATGTTTTTACCTTCTTTCGCTCCTACGCGTTAGGTGAGTTTTGTTTGAGGCTCTTCCTTCGCGCAGCAAGTTTAAGACGACATCATTTGCAATGATTTCTAATCCAAGTCGATTGGTCGCTTCCCGGAACTCCATTGACCAGGGTGATAATTGGCTGACGGCTCCCATATGCGAATGACACTCTAAGAGTGTCATTGACTTTTAGATCATTGGCTCGTTGTAAAATTTTGTCAGATGCCAGATATTAGTGAATTCTGCAGCGACTACCATGGGGTCGTGTTCTTATAATCCTTACAAATACCTACAAGTTTGCACAATAAACTGCTCAGACTCAAAACAGGCACTTTCAATAACACATTTAATAGTCTCACTCCTTTCTTTCTTTAAGTTTAATCATATTATTCGAAATTACCAACGAATCACCTCGTATAATATTGATGCTATTGAATACTATAAAGGGTATCATTTAAGCTATCGCCAATTTAATTAGTTTTGTGTTTCTTAAATAATAGGGTTTGCCCGTAAAGTAGTAGACTTGTCACTAAAATGTAGTTACCAAACAATATAGAATCAATTCCACAATAAATCACTTAAAATCTAGAGATATATGGTCTAGTATCAAATAAATATTTTTGAATGTATTATAATAGGTTTGTCCTAATAAGTATTTAAGCAAACTAATTTATAGAGATCACCAATAAATCATATATTTTGTCACTAGAAAATTGTATAGTTAAAAAAAATAGGGTTGTCGTCATCATCGTTTCAACCAAAAGAGTCTACTACTTAACTGGACATATGCCTCCGCCAAAGATCTTAATTTCTACAGGTAATACAGGATGTCTGCCGGGAAGGTATACTACTTTGTATGTTTATAATTTTTGATTAAATGAAAGAGAACGGATCTTATATTGATAAATGTTTTATTTAATGTCAGCAATTATGTATGGAATACAATATTAGATAAATGTCCGCCTCTGTTAGCCTCACAAATGCGAGCCCTTTTGACATTTTTCATTACATTCTCACACATTTCACGCGGTATTTCATTAATTTCATCACGAATATTTTGTTTTGAGTTGCTCCAGGGTTTCTGGTTTGTTTGCATAAACCTTGCTTTTCAGATATCCCCACGAAAAGAAGTCCGGAGCAGTCAAATCAGGCGACCGTGGAGGCCAATTAACATCACCATTTCTTGAAATAACTTGTTGTGAAAAGATGTCTCGGAGTAATTCCATTGTAATCCTGGCTGTATGCGATGTGGCACCGTGTTGTTGATACCACATGTTAATCAAGGCCAAAGCATGCAGTTGTGGCGATAAAAAGTTTTTAATTATATCACGATATCGCTCCACACTGACCAAATTGCACACCAGACTGTAACTTTTAATGGATGCAAAGGTGACTGATGAATAATTTGAGGGTTTTCCATTGCCCAGAACCGACTATTCTGTTTATTCACATATCCATTCAAATGAAAATGTGCCTCGTCACCCATTATGATTTTTTTATGAAAATCGGGGTTGTCATGGGCGAGCTGTAACATCCTATTGGCATATGTGCGGCGGCGTAAATGGTGTTCTGGAAGCTCTTGTGTCAACTGAATCTTAAATGGAAACAAATGCAAATCCTTGTGCAAAATTGTGGCCAAAGTTATTCTTTGAAGACCAAGTTCCTGAGCACGGCGTCGAATTGAGGTTGATGGATTGTTTTGAACTCTTTCTTGAGCAGCAGTAATGTTTTCAGCCGATCTTGTAGTACGTTGTGGTCCATGCTTGAGCCTGTCAGCTACAGTCCCTCTTTCTGCGAAATCATTCACTATACGATAAATAGTGCGTCTTGTTGGCACGTTGTTTCTCCCAAAAATTTCACGTAACTTTCGATCATCACGGTAATTGATGATTGATTTTGATAAAATGTTTTAACGATTAAAACACGTTGGTTTACCGAATATTTTTTCATAATAAATTTGCCATGTCTCTACTTCACGACTGCTAAATATGAACTCTCAAGACTAATGTTTACCAAAATGGCGGCAAAACAAAGTAGTATACCTTCCCGGCGGACACCCGGTATAAATATATTTAAATAAAATTCCTAGCAGAATAGTAAATAAAACCCTTAATTAAAGTCAAAATAATCAATATTTATTGTTAAAAATAATAATCACTGAATAATTAGCGCTGGTTTAGCTTTTGAAGGGCGCCTTCTTTTTCTTTTCGCCGATAAGTGGCCGATAAACACATTTTTTTGCTTCTGGTGGAGGGTTGGCCAGCTTTAAGCGTATGGTTAGTCCCATAATATGTTTGCACATATAATTTTTGTAAAACGCAGGGCAGTTGCATTTTCCATACATTCAATCAATATTGTGCGGTAGATCCACTCTCCATTTGCTGAACCATTGGATTTTGTAGTCATCAAAATCAGGCCATGCATTTTTAAAGTTTTGTATTATGTCTGCCTTACCAACTGGTACTTTATAGTGTTTAAAATTATCATCACTATACGTCAGTATTACTTCTTTAGGCAACTTCGCCCATTGGTAGGCTTCTGTCCATGTTCAGTTCTTTTGAACATCGACAGCTAACGACCATCCATTTGAAAACTAAAGCAACCGTCAAGAAATGAGATAGTGGCAAATGTTCACGGAGCGTTGGAATAGCAAACTTATTTACTAGGTATTTGTAAACTTATTTACTACGTATTAACACATGTAGTGTTTGTAATAAATAGTATTGGTGTGGGTGTTCGCTACAATGTAGATACCATACCATAGAGTTTTTAATGGACGCGCGTAATAAGAATACCTTGGCCATAAATCAAATCAAAATAATTATATACTAGTCATTTTAAATATTTTACATTTTATATATCATGGTATTTACATCTAGAATATAATAAAAAAAATTGTGTACCCTTTGCAAAAATACCCTGTATACAACATATAACATAATACAACATATAACATAATACAACATATAAACATAATACAACATATAACATAATACACTTGTTAAACTAAATTTGTAAATAAGAATTATTAAACTGCTGATAAAGCGTGATTTGATTAGACGCCACAATACCTACGACAAAGTTAAACAAAGTCGGCCTAAAAGGTGTGAATCAAAATATTTACAATAATTTAAAGAACATAAACTTACAGTTTAATTTACACTCACACGGCGTTGTCGTTTTAAAACATTTTCAAAATGTCCACCGCCTTGTTCAATGCACTTTAATGACCGTTTTCGTAATTGTTGTTTTATTTTAGATAATACTGTAGTGTCACTTTTCACTTGTTCAAAGGCGGTTATTATCTTATTTTTTAGTTCCTCGGCACTTGTTGTCTCTGTGTTATAAACTAGCAATTTAATTCGCCCCCACAAAGTCGAGTGGCGTCAAATCAGCTGATCTAGGAGGCCACTGGACAGGCCCTCCGCGACCGATCCAGCGTTCTCCGTACTCGGCATGAAGATGCTGGCAAACACTCCAGGTGAAATGCGCGGGGGCACCATCGTGTTGGTAAAATACCTCTTGTAAATTAACAAGAGAGGCTGGTAAATAAAATATATCCGCATATTTCGAGCATAATATTTCAATAGAATTCCTTTCTTCTTGATTTAAATCTTTAAAATCTATTAAAGGTAACAATCTTTTTGCTCTTTCAACGTTTGATTCAACTGGAGTGAAAGAACAAGTATTGTAATCACTTAAAAGTGTAATTTCAGGTACAAAATTATTTAAAATTATGTCCTCTTCGCTACAATTCAATGTTTTAACTAAGATCCTTCCATTATTAGCTCGTGTTATAGCACCTGCTAAAAATACATCTTTCTGTAACTTTTTCGCACTAATTACACAGTCATCTTTTAATTCTGATTCTAAAAAGATAAAATGAAGTGATTCACTTCTCGCTGGTAGCATAAGGGAATTATGATAATATAGTTTATCCGTAATTGGTAATGTTAAATATTTACTTTCGTATCAAAGTGTCAAAGTATTTGTCTCTAAATCGATATTTGATCCATGATTGGACAGAAAATCTAACCCAAGTATGCCATCTGCCTTAAAAGGTAATGTTTCGAAAACATGAAACAACTGTTGGAATGTTTTATTATTATTAGTAGTCAGCTGTAATTCAATGCATCCTAACGATCGCATTTGACCACCTATACCGTTGATTAATATATCATGACCATTTATGGGAATGGATGAATGAAATGAATGGACTTTGGTACACTATGTTTTTGTATAATAGATATTGACGCTCCAGTATCTATCAACCAAGTATAATTCTTACTCCCTACATAAAATTGTATATATTTACACTTTTCTTTTACTGTTAAAATATTATATATATTCACGAAAAAAAAATTTCCGCGATTATTATAGTTATTATATCGACCTCGGTTCTGAGTCTAAGTACCTCCACGATGTTGAAACCTACTACGAGAATTTCCCCGCTTACCTCTAAGTTTTTGGTTATGAGAAAACTGCATTACCTCTGGCTGAAATGCTACCGAAGCAGTCTCCTCGTCCTTAGCTGCCTGTATGGCGTCCTTTAGAAGATCGTAGTTGCGCGCTGCTATGATGGTGTTTAGCTGCCGGTTGTTCAGCCCTTCTGAAAACCGTTTTATTGCGGACTTTTCATTTATCGGTTTCAAAAATCTATAACCACTTGAATCACCATCTGCTTGAGCAATCGTTAATTCGGTGAACAGTCTTTCTATTTCAGTTCCATACTGAGCGATAGACCTATGACTTTGTTTAATATTTTGTAATCTACATTGAATGGCTGTAAACGATTTTTTAGTCAAAAAATTATCTCGCATATCCTTTAGCATATCCGAAATTGAAGTATAAGAACTAGACATTCTCAATTTCGCGTTTTCTGATAAATGACTTTTAAGAACAAATTTGAATAGTAATTGTTTACCTGCACTGTCCAACATATCTGCATACATCTCTATTCCATCTATCAGTCGCTTTGTAGTATCCTCCCTATTGTCCATAATTGGCAATAAACTACAGGCCGTTTTCAGTTCAAACTCCATGGTTGGTTCTGGATATTGGAGACACAAACTGGAAATCTCTGTAAACAATTTATAAATATTATCGTACGTACTAGTTATTGCTGATATTACACTTTCTTTTTCGTCTCTAAGCTTCAAAAATATTTCTTTACTTTTACTAAGTAATAACTCAGCTTCCTTTAATTTATTTGAAGATACAGATCCCTTGTACCTACTTTGTCCCTTTTTAATTAAGTATTTGCGTATTTCAATTAACGCGTTTAATATTACACATAACTCATCAGCCATAACTTATCATCTATAATAATATCAAATTATATCAAGTTGTATAAACCATAACAGTAATTGTATAAACATAATTGAGTAACAGTAATTGTATAAAGATAATATTAAGTCACTGTGCTCTGTCTGCTTAACCAGTAAGTTATACGGTGTAAAGATATGCATAACAATCGCAAAGAATGCGCTCACTTTTCTTATATGTACACGGTGTCATGTTCCGCGGTTTATAATGCACGATGGAACGCTTAGTAACAAAACAATGCAACTAAATAAAATGTAATGAAATGCATTGACGAAATATCATATTATACTATATACTAAAGCTTAATAAAACACATATCTATTTAGAATTTTAAAATCCTAGTAATAAACGATACATTATTACATTTACTGAATTGGAACCTTTCTAGAAATTAACTATTCATTATTACATTTATCTATAAGTGACAAAACATAACTATAAAATAGACTTTTAAAATACAATGGTTTCATATATATTTTTATCATCTACTATTATTAATAACTACTGGTATCTATTATTTAAAGTCATTATCAAACACAATTTAATTAGGTACTCGAGAGAAGAAAAATAAAAAAAAATCACTTCACCACTATAAGTACAGTAAAAATCACCAACAAAACAGTATTTAAAAGATTTCACTCACTTATACATCTCCACGCACGGGCACGGGCTCGACCTTCACTCGTATTTTGTGCTCCAGACTGTATACGACGGCGTATGGACCTTCGGCTTAATTCTGGTTGCACCAAGGTTACTATGCTTCGTTTATATAAATAGTATAGTCCAAATATGCCGGCTATACCCAAAATTTAAATTAATGTCGCCAACAGTAAATTCGTTGTAAAAATGGTAGAGGTCCCCAAGGTCGTTGGAGCAACGTTGGTGCCACTCCCGGCTGCATTTCTGTGCCAATATAAACTCTTCCTTTGTTTGGGTAGACCCCATACTATTCTCTTGTGACTTTTATGTTAATTTCTTTATATTAAATATTTTCGAAATGTTTCTAACATTTTTACGCCTGTATCGTGAGTCGCGGCGCAGAGATGTTACTTGCAACTTTTAATGCCCTAGACTGGCAGGGTCGCCGTGAAGTGTGGCGGGATGCGTTATTAAAATGACACGACTGTATGCAGTTAATGATGTTTTAATACTAGCTTCTATATTCTAAGTACAGAGTATATATGTTATAGAATACAACAAACCTACATAGGTTTACACTCACACTTCAGTACGTCCTCTAATCGAGAAGATAAAGTTTCTCGCAAAAACAGTATATATGACTCTCCTGTTAGACATTGTAAAAATACGGGTCCCAGTATGTGTGTACCGATCATACCCGCCCAGACATTGATTGAAAATCGACGTTGGAAGGAGTCTACTCTGCATGCGTGTGGATTTTCATGCATCCATAAATGCGTGTTATGTTGATTGTACATTACCACACGTATGAATGGAGTTTCGTCAGTCCAAATAATGTTTCGCTGCCAATTTTGTAATAACCAGCGACAGAACTCTAAGCGTGGTAAGTAGTCACTTGGCGTCAACTCCTGGCATCGCCTGAGGTGGAATGGATGCTCGCCATCACCACGAAGCGTGCGCCATATGTGCATATGACTACAGCCAAATCGTTGTGCTACTTCCCGGGTACTACTATACGGATTTTCGTCGAAATAATTGAGAATTTCGTTTTGAAGACGAGTGTTGTACGCATATTGTCTCCCCTGTCGATAGCCGTTTTGGACAGAAAGTTCCGTGGTCTCGAAGCCGTTGTGTTGCTGATAACATAGTCCGGCGGTCTACACTAGTACCGTAACTCGAGTTAAATGTTCTACACGCTAGTGCCACATTATCACCACACCGTGCCAAAGTTCTCACCATTGCCGTGTATTGAACGTTAGTGTACCGAAAAGAGCGAAATGCTGAATTAAGATATTTTATTTGCACTTTACACTTGACCTCTTATCGATAAGGTGGACGCAGCGTGACTGACTTGTCCAAAACATACTTTATTGGCTTCGTTGTTTAGGTTTTGCTTTGATCGCCGCCGACGCAGTCGCGTCGCCGCGAATATCGGGATTAGCCTGCCGTCTTGCTCTATTGTAAGGTTGTTAAGCCGACGAAAGAAAGAGAAAGTAATTATTTTTGTATTACGTGGCTTTCTTTTATGTACTGTAGTGTTCCTGTGCGCCGGCTGTCGCTGTTGGTATTGTGTGCGTAGGTATTTGTAAAAGACTATTAGCCTTGAAATATCAGTATCAGATTTCTATCAGTAATATATACACTCATTTGCAAAAAAAACGGGCACCTAAGCAATGAACCATTTCAAATGTTAATATTTCTTTGTTTGATAATTATAGGTAGTTTTATCCACACAATTTGCTAAATTAATAAGAAAATAATCGTTTTCATCAGTATTTCATAAAATTTAGATACAATTTATGGGAAATAATGCTAAACCTCGCTAGTAGTGTATATTCGCTAGTAGTGCATATGCTCATGAAGTAAAAATAAAAAAGTTTTTTTGTTTGTTTTTCTTTAATAAAGTAAAAGCAGATAAATGTTTAGTATCGAGTGTGACCCCCTCTAGCTAAAATCACAGCTTGAATTCGTCTGGGCATGCTAGCGAGTATATCCCGGATACTTGCTTGCGGAATACGTTCCCACTCCGCAGTAATCACATTCTTCAGCTCTCTGATGGTCTGCGGAGCCGGGTGTACTGATCTCACACGCCGTTTCAGAACGTCCCAGACATGCTCTATGGGATTGAGGTCGGGACTTCGAGCTGGCCAATCCAAACGACGAATGCCGACCTCTTGCACATACGCATTAACATCGCGGGATCGGTGGGCGCGAGCATTGTCGTCCATAAAAATCGAGTCTTCACCTAGAGCGGCCAATGCGGGTTGTGCATGAGAAATTAGAACTTCCGTTATGTATCGATGCCCAGTCAGTGAGCCGTTTTCAATGAAGACTAACTGTACGATCCATTGAATTTATTCCTGCCCAAAACATAACAGAGCCCCCACCATAAGGTGTGATTTCTTCGAAACATGCCTCTGCAAAGCGTTCTCCTTGTCTTCTTAGCACTCGCCGACGTCGATCTTCACCGAACAGAGATATCCTGGCTTCATCAGAGAACAAAACCCTATTCCAATCGTCTTGAGTCCATGATTCACAATTTCTAGCGAACCTAAGCCTGTGAACTCTGTGCTCACGGAGTAATTTGGGGCCGCGGGCCGGGCGGTGACTGCGTATATTGGCAGCGAGAAGCCTCCTCCTGACCGTCCATAGACTAATATGCACATTTCTTACTTCTTGGAGGTTGTTCTTAAGATCCACATACGAAGATTTGCGATTTCTCAATGCGCGACTCACAAGAAAACGATCATCCCGTGGTTGGGTACATGGTTTTCTTCCAGAACCAGGCCTTCTCTCGACGGAACCAGTCTCCTGATATCGCTGCCAGGTCCTTTGGACTGTCGAGCGACTAACATTTAGCCTCCTAGCCACGAAACATTGGCTGCAACCCTCTTCAAGCAGCGCGATAATTTTGGTAGCTTTTACCACTTTATCTACCATTTTTGATACAGCCAAACAGCATTAAATAAAGCTTTGACAGTCAAGGATATGAAATTAATCGATAAAAATTGAATAAAAGTTATGAAAGTCGATGTTAACTTCTGGAACTTCGCGCCAAAAATGTAGGATAAAAAGGGGTTTTCTGTAAAAATGAACATCAAATGAAAAATTGAATTTAGAACGTACTTTTTTAAATACCACAGCATTTTTAAAACCGGCCAGTAACGTGTACAAACGATTGAAACCTTTTTGGTATTGTATCTTTTTAAATATGAATGAAAATCAAAACCGCCCGTTTTTTTTGCAAATGAGTTTATAATAAATAAAAAAAAAGTCTTAATACCCTGACTTACGTTCCATTTTCGTTTCTATGAACTGTTTAGCTAGCTGTGTAGGATGACTGTAATTTACTTAGTTCTAACTGAATTTGAGAAAAAAAATTTGCTACATAAAAAACAATCAAAATCGATCCAGATTCCGATTCTGAACAAATTACTTTCAGGGTGTGTGTCAGTTACTGGAATTATACTAGCATTTTATTATTTTGTGCTGTATGATGTATGTAAAATAAAAAACGTAAATTTTATGATTAACTTTATTACTGTTCTACAAAACATAATAATAATTTCCTTTTCAGTCTTCAGCCTTTTCAGTCATAATATTGAGATCTTTCCTCAAAGAACAAAAGAAAAAACTTCTTAGTTTTTAACATAAACTTTCTCATTTAAAAACATAAATATATTAGTTAACAAAATCAAATATGGTTTTCTTGTTTTTCCGTTCCAGCTATTTATTACGCAACGACTCGCCACAGACTAACTTTCTTACCATTCATCATTATTACATCATTCCCCCCATTCATACTAATATTATAAATGCGAAAGTAAGAATGTTTGTTTGTTTGTAACGCTTTCACGCTTAAACCACCAAACCGATTTCAAAAATTGTTTCACCAATGGAAAGCTATAATATCAGGGAGTAACATAGGCTATATTTTATCCCGGTATTCCCACAGGAACGGGAACTACGCGGGTTTAAGCGACTGAAACCGAAGCGAAGCGAGGGCGGGTTGCTATTATATATATAAATATGACATAAAATGAGAAAAAAATTATATAAAAATATAAAAGTTACAAAAAATAGTAAGTTAAAAATCTGTAAAAAATCTTATTCTTAAAATTACTGACAAAAAAGAAAAGAAAATTTTCAATAGAAAACGCAATACGTAAAAAAATATTAGTGGTACAAAACAAAATGTGAAAAAGTCTTAACTAAGTACACATTGTTCGTCTAAGTTCAAAAATACATAAAAGTAAAGTATAGAAAATAATAATAAGAAAAATTTTTGTCAAACAAGCATGCGCATAATTGTAAATACTTTATTTACACAATTTTCAGCTTAGTGCCTGGCTTAGTTACACTATCCGGTTCCACTGTACTCACGGAGTCGCCGAAAACTCTACCTCGTGGCAACACTGCGCTTGGTTTTGGACATTGATAATTTGCCTCGTAAGCCACTTTTTAACACTTGAGAGGCATCCCTTGTATATTATACAGGATACGAGTATTAATATAACTATCACTGTTATCCATCCTAGAGTACTAGGCTCTCCAATGAGTACAATATTTTCAGCTCCAGTTTCTATTTCGATTTTATAAGCAAACGCACTGACTCCACTGGCCCCAGGCCCCACGGTCCCAAAGTTTCCACCCCAAAAGGTTCAATTATGTATACACTGTCTAGAGTACAGTATTTGCGCCTTTTAAGATTCTCCGCTGATTCAACCGCCGTTCCAGCCTTATTTTCAGTTTCGGGAAGATGTGATGGCGCTAGGGCATCAACACAAGTTGCCTCCCAGACCAAAGATCGACCCATCTTCCACGGAATTAATGTCATACCATTGGCTTCGGCTTACCATCAACGCGAACTAGGCCGTAAGGTTCTAAAATAGCTGCGCAGTTTGTGCTGGTAAAAGCCCGATGGAGGCTATCATTAAGACTGGCATGGCGGGCAATTCTACCTGCACACTTTAAGCAGGAGAGGCCGTGATGCCCCAGCCGGTCGATGACAAAACCACATTATCAACGGTGCGGTGCACAACAAGATGAAGCCATTGATGTTCCAATACGTAGTGAAGGGAGAGCCTGTAACCATAGACCCGATTCCCCTCAACAACCGCTAATAGACGGGCGCGATCCGCAGAGCTCGAACACGTATCGAAAACTTGCTTCTGTACAAGCTCGCAGAGCGGCCCTGTCCCACAGGCGCTGAGATGATGAGTCCGTGGGGAGATTTTTATTAAAATTACCACGTATTTCTGGCCTCATTAAAAGAAGGAATTTCTATGTTTTGTAAAGAGAGTCCTAGAATTTGGTAGATTAAATTTTGAGTGCTATAAATTGAGGATAGGAATGCGGGCCACGCCACACCAGAAATTGAGCGAACACCCAAACCTCCAAAACGTACTGGAAGTGATGCCTGAAGCCACTCTCCTTCTTTTAAATTTATATTAAAAATTGATGCCAAAGTATCTCTATTTTGTCTAAGCTTTGGAGAATTTCTTTATGCTTCCAAAGTTGGCAACAACGAATCGTATACATGAATTTAGGCATACAACGATCTGAACATTCTAAAAATTTGGAATTTTTCTAACAATAAAATAATTAAAAATTTAATAATTTATTATACCATTGACATTATCTGAACTAGATGCTTCATCTTCAAAATCACTATTTTCTAACATTCGCTGCAATTCATCAGTTGTATAAGGTCGTCTTCTAGACATTTTTGCAACAAAAATATAAAATTATAACCTCACCAGTAAACTGTGATTGCTGATGTGAACTGATCCATACCAACCATAAAGTTAACAGCCCATATGTGGGCTGTGGACTTTTAGAGAGATTTTTTTAATAAAAATCGCCTTAGAAATCCACAGCCCACATATGGGCTGTAGTAAAAACATCATTGTCCAGAAAAAATAGCTCCATTGCCGATAAGCCGTAATTATACACCATATAATACTCAATTTTATCAAAACATATACTGGACTTACTATATGCACTAAACGCCGAACTGTGAACCTGTTAACAAGTTGAATCAATGGATAGTTTCATGGGCTAGAACTTTATTTCTCGGAGGTTAAGAAAAATAACTAAGAACGGTTAAGGAAGAAGTTTAATCTTCTAGCTATAATAATCTACCCTACAATTGTTGTCTCATTAATAAAAGCAACGCGATTGGGTAATAATAAAATCACATTCATTAGGGAGCTTTGATTGAATAATCATACTTCGGACACTCATAATGACACTTACCTTAAATGTTCTGAATACCACTATGTTTCGCTTGGGCATAAGCGTTCAATCGCCATTGTAGCAAGGATTGGAGCATTGTCTTGTTGAAATACTGTATTTTCATCTTTAGTCAAAGTTATGAATAGGAAGAGATAATCTTATAATAGGTTCTGATAATCAGCAGCATTCATACGACCTTTCATCATCATTTTCATCATTTCAGCTCATATACGTCCCACTGTCGGGCTCGAGCCTCCTCTACAATAGGAGAGAAATTGACCTTACCTGGTCAGACAGGTTGGTATAGGGTTTTATTTCGAGTTTTCCTTCTCTTGCATAGATGTTATATGCACGCTATATCCCTTAGTCGTCTTTTATGACATCCACGGGCAAGATAGGGAGTGTTGATTCTTACTCCGTCACCATACGGAAAATGATACGACCTTTACAAAATGCTAATTCCGTTTTTAAACGTCCAATAATACCGACCCAGATCATGACTGATCCACCACCACGAACTCTGTCTGACGTTATTTTTCTGTCAAATCTTAAATCATGCCAGTAATATTTACATCCATCAGGACTATCAAAATTGAAATTTTTTTCATCACTGAAAATACATGTTGCCCTAAATCACCTTTTGTTATATATTTTTCTGCAAATTTAAGTCTACGATATGGTGTGGTTGTAAAACTGGTTTAGGAGCAGCGGAGAGACTTTAGGTCACTCTGTGTACTCTACCGACTCTTTCACGGGGAGTGCTCCGAGGAACTGTTTGATTTGGTACCACCGTCACCATTCTACCAACGTACCACTCGACATCGTAGCAGGGTTCATCCATTTCACCTGGAAACGTTATGGTCATCAACTGTACGTTTCCAGCGATCATTTCTCCCACGTACGTGCAAGCTCTGGAATGAACTACCTGCTACTGTATTTCCCGAGCGCTATGACATGTCCTTCTTTAAACGAGGTTTAAGAAGAGTATTTCCTTCACGGTAGGCAGCGGCCTAGCTGTGCCCTTGGTATTGCAAAGGTCCATGTGCAGCAGTTTCACTTACCATCAGGTGTGCTGCTTGCTCGTTTGCCACCGTTGGCAATAAAAAAAAGGAAGTAGTTTTTGATATTTAAACCGTCCAGAATCGGCTGCCCATTTTCTTACGAGACTAGAATCACAGCCTAAATTAAATCTGCATACCAATGTTGATGACGATGCTCCGGTCACCGATAGTTCTCTTACAACAGCTCGTTTTGGAGGAAAGGACAATGGGCAAAAATGTATGGCGCTTGTCCCATCGGCGGCCACATCTGTCCTATATATTTTTAGTCGACAATTATGTATATATTAAGACTGCAAAAAATTATTTCGGCAACTTGTTTAGATAAAAAGTTATAAAGCGTTGATCATATAAAAAAATCGAATTAATTAAACCGAAAGTACGTAAATGATAAAACGTAATGCATGTCTAAGTATAAGATAATGATGGATTAAATAAAACTAAAGGTTAATTGGTTATTAAATACATCGATTTATTGACAGACACATATACAATGCTCGTATATAATGCTAGTATTCCTTTAAAAAAAGAAAATGATGGGATTCAATTGTCGTCTACAATAATATCGTTTAAAAAATGAGCTGGTAAACGGATATCTTCCTCTTGGTTTCTCGCCCACCCTAAATACCACACTACACACATAATGTGGGCACAGCAACCAAGAGTGCGCTTACCGCTTAGACAACTGCAATAGTAGTTTTCTATGGCTTCTCTGCCGCTTTTCTCTCTATCTACTATAATGTACGAATAATATATTTTTGACCTAGTATGTCTAGATTGTATTCGACATCTTAGCAGCCAAACATTTGTTGCTGTGATGCCGCACCTGCCTAGGCCTGTAACATCGGGGTCCCTATACGTTTCTATATTATAGAGACCTTGTCGCACATGCTCCGCATAATAGCTGCGGGCTAGCTTCACTTGGTATGTACCAAGTGCAAAAATGGTTAAATCGTCCTCAGTCAGCAAAGGAAAATCACTTATGTTAGGTTGGTTTCCTGTAATGCTATCGAAACTAGCCCGTCTACGATTAAGGTTGTTGGCTTGGCCATACTCTGCTAGGTTATTTGGTTGGTTCACTCTTTGGTTTATAACTTCTATAAATGTTTCAGCGTGAACGTTATCTGACAATGGTTCTCTGCAAGCATTCAATAATGCAGCACCTATTCTAAAATCTGTCATCATATGAGGCAAAGCACGATTGAAAAAGTCTTGTCGGAATAGTTTAAAATCGCGTTTGAACCAACCATTTATAACTTCAACAACCCAGCGGCACATAGTAACCAACCTAGACTTATTCGCTTGTTCTGTCGTCAATTGATCTTCGTCTCGATTTTTTGTTTTCGGTAAGTGAGCTTCATAACCATAGGCATGTAAGTCGTCGATTACGTCGCGAAACCCACGGTCTAAGATGAACACATCTCCATGTTCAAAAAACCAATGGAAAGGATTTCCTTCGTCGTCAATCATATTTTTCATTATTTGTGCATCTGATTCTATGGCTGAATATGGCCCAAAGGCATCTAAAATGTGGCCATCGCAGCACACTATTAAAAACGATTTCAACAAATTCGTGTATTTGTGTAGACTATATGATCGCTTTTGGAATAAATAGTTTGCGGACTTTTGTATATATATATATAAGTGGCGTCTGCTATCACAATTGCCTTTCTGTTTAAGGCATTTGCATTTCCAAAAATTGCATTTGGAACTTGTAGGTTTCGGTTAGCTACATCAATTCTATTGAGATGATCATAACCAAGATGCCGGGGAACGAAGTCCAGTAAAAGAGAGTCTCTGGCGAACGTTAAATGTCGTTCTAGGGTTCTACGGCTCATATTAAAAAGCGTCGCCAGCCTTTCATTTGCTTCACCGCTTCGCAGTTTCATTAAGTAGCATGCCAAAGATGTTTTCGGGCGTGTTGATACGTTCGACAATGAAGGAGTTTGTTCCAAAATATTCATAAATTGGTCTCGACTAACGCCTAATCGGATGTATACTTCATTTCGGTCCATGTCATCTATATTATCAAAATCTAGTATAGATCCTCGAAGCACCGCGATTTTCATGAGGCTCATGATATGCACAAAATGTGTGGCATTGAAGTCGTGGAGCAAGTTAGGGCTGTTAATTATTTGATCCCAATCATTGGATACCAAATGATGATCGCAAACTCTTGCACTATTTGGAATATAAAAATTAAAATGAATCAAGAATGTCACTTTAATGTTATCCGGAATCCTTCGGAGATCCGTTCGTCTGCAGTTTTCATACATACAACGCGTTGCTGTATTAGGGAGTCTTGAATATTCTTCAATATGTAATACACATTCGTGTGGACGGTCTTCTCTTGGCTGCGCAGCTCTTTCTGCCCGTTGCCAGCATGGTCGACAAATGTACTCCTGACCATTGTATTGTATCTGAAAATGAGAGTATTACAATTAGTTAAAACGCTTAGTTATTTTCATTGAACGCTGTTCAAACAAAGCGAAATATAAAGAAAAATATTTTACTCGATTGCCTAAGCAGTATTAATTATCTCGCTTACTCATACGTAAATACCGATACTTCTATCCCGTTCTCGCCCCGTGGATCAAACGGAACGACAACGTCGCCGCGTCGGTAACAGTTTACTTACTACTTACAGCGAAATGTAATCTCAATGCGCGAGAGTTAAAACACTGTGACCACCTCAAGTTAAACAGTACTATATTGTTGACGTGACAACTAAGAAATAATGATTTCGTTTGATGTACTTACCTGATGTTCAGAGGTAAGAGCTTCAAAGATATATTGGCCTACAGCGGGATGTTCTTCAAACCGAGCACGGGTTATTTCGTATCTTTGTTTATCACGGATCGATTACATAAAATACACACTTGGCGATTATCTGCCATTGTTATAGGAATCTGCTTAAAAAAAGTCCAAAAAAACGAGCACAAGTCACCAAGATAGATATTAACAAGTCCGATATGCAAGCCAGAGTCAAAAGAAATTGTCAAACAATAATAATCGCACAGTACTCAACGAAACAAATGTCAACGATGGACTGCGCTGTGCGCTCGAGCATAACGGTAATCGCCGAGTCGCCGAGTGCGAGCGGTGCTCGTCGCTGATTGGTTGACGCATGAAACATGGCGAGACCGATTTTAACAAAGGTTCTTAGACCTCTAATAGAAAAAGTATTGAATATTAGGATACATAAATAATAATGAAAAAAAAATAGTATTTTAATAATAGTATTTTAACTATATTTTTTTTCCCAAACGGTATTTCATAGTACTCCTTGAACAATATTTGTTGTCAAAGATCTCCCCTTTCAAATGACACTAGTTTCATTGATGGCCGCTCATGGGCCGCAATGCCCATTGTCCTTTAGCAGGTTGGCCGGGACGCTTCCTTGTTCCATAATTTTCTACATCCAACTTTAAAAAGTTTTTTACTACACTTTGTGATCTACAATTAATATCCGCTATTTGTCTTTGAGTTTTACCGCAACTTCTTAAATCAATAATTTGCTGTTTTTCAATATCAGTTAGTTGTTTACCACGAGGCATATTAAATAAAAATAATAGTTAATCAAATTAACTTCAATTATTCGTCACGTATTACGTACGTCGTGAACTTTAAAAATAAATATTAAAATAACGGTATTTTTCACTCAGCACGCTATGAACGCAACTAAGTTTATAAATATTCACAACTCAATTGACTGACTTCGTTCGTCAAGGTCACGCATTTTCCTACAGATTGGTTGGGAGGCGAAACTTTAGGGTCGTATAACTACGCTTACGTGGTGCTAAACAATGGACTATTTTGGAAATAAGTTTATTTAACCCTTGGGTAGCCTGGTAGATAAAAATCACACGGCATGCCTGGTGGGTCTGACAGACCCGTAAACATAATTGGTTATTTTTATTTATTTTGATGTGTTACAAACCAAACTAACAAGTTTTTATTGAACATGTTTCTAAATGAAAAAAGGGAAAAAATAAGACAAATTATTTTATAAAGTTTTATTGAGCAATTAAAAAACCTCTCATCATACTTAGATAACAATAATAGCACTTATCTTTAAATCAACAATATTAAACTCTTTTTAATTGAGATCAAAATCAGACTTCACATTAATATAAGGCACAGATGTATCAAATTGCCTTTGGTTACTAAAATAAGAATATTGATTAATAACTACTCAGTATTTGTGTGACAATTTTCGCATATAAAATTTGCGTGTTCCAAGCAAATGTGACTCGTGCAAGAAATATAAGTGTGCTTAGACTTACGATCCTTCTTAGCAGGGCATATATAACAACGTCTTTTTATAGCAGCATCTTGTCTTAGCTGGTGGCTCTGAGGGTTCTCCTATATCAGAGTTAATTCTCTTCCTTAGATTAATCGGAAGACGCAAATTGTTAAGACGTTCAGCTTGATATGGAGCCGTCAATGCCATGCCCAATTTTTTTTATAAAGTCTCTTCTAGTTACATTGGTAGCTCCAGTATTGTTCAACGTGTGAATAATTTTGGCATTTATACCAGCGGTATTGAGAATCCAGAAAAAAATTGTCAGGGGCCACCTTTTTGAATTTCGAGATACATCATATGTACGAATCAATTTGTCTACGTTATCCACACCACTTTTTGTCTGGTTATAGAAGATTATAACTGCCGGTTTTTGCTGATCACCTGTTTCAATATCTATTTCACAATCGTGGTGAAGTGATGACATCATGAAAACATTCTTATTTCGTTTTGGAATATAAGAAAGGATTATCAAATCCTTTTGGAATCCGAAAAGTGTGGTGTTAACGTCACGTTTTTCAAAAAACTCGGTGGGATACAGGCTTTGTTGCTTTTCATTGTCCCCACAGCAGTCAATTTATGATTTTTCAGTTGATGTTCGTACGTGGGATAGCTTGTAAACCAATTGTCCATAGTGACATTTGAGCGATGGGTTGTATTGTACGATTTACTACATCATGCGGCTTATTGCTCACCTTATATGGACCTTCCGGCTGTTCTCCTGCGTATATCTCCATATTCAAAGAGTAATAGGTATGGGCATTAACGAGGGCTATAATCTTTATCCCATACTTTGCTGGTTTACTGGGTAAGTACTGGCGGAACCCACATCTACCACGAAATGCTACCAATTCTTCATCAATGGTTAAGTTTTCGTACGAAACATAGATGGATTGGCAGTTTCTTACAAAGTCTTCAAAAATATATCTGATAGGTGCCAATTTATCAGTTGCTGCTCTTTCTTCACGCGTGTCCAATTTATCGAATCTCATACAATTTACCACAAACACAAATCGTCTCAAACTCATTGTTTTTTGAAATATGTCTATGCCGGTTACCCATAAATCTTTCAAGTTTTGTCTTCCAGATTTAAATAATCCGGCTAAGAAGAGTAATCCAATCACTGCTTTTAGTTCGTTCATTGTGATCTCTGAATAGGCATATTCATTTGAAGTATTGCTACCCTGCCTCGTATTGCGGAGCTTCCTATTAGTATGTTCCATAATTACATTCAACATGTCTTCAGTCACAAACAGATGAAAGCAATCAAGTTTTTGCTGTACGTGTCTTGCGTGAGGTTTCACTCCAGGTATTCCAGTAAAAATGTTTTCTGCTCTAGTACGAACGCGAGCACTCGGAGGATTACGGAACCATATTGCATTATCTTTTCCTTTATATATTGATCTATGAGCAAAGTTGCTCCAAGGCTGAGACATCTCATCATCACTGTCACTACTTGGTTCATTATGAACTTGTACTTCTTCCTCAGTATCATTTGAATCATGTTGAACACTCACGTGATCGGATTCGGCTCCACTTTTATCAAAAACCACGTCCTCCTCAATTTCATTGAAACTTAGATCTAAAATTTGGCTTATTTCGGTATTAGTTAATCGCCTGGCCATATTTAACTGCAAAAATATTATTAACACTAGCAATCCGTCCTCGCTTCGCTTCGGTTATAGGTTATAGTCGTTTTACCCGCGTAGTTCCCGTTCCCATGGGAATACCGGGATAAAATATAGCCTAGTTTACGCCCTGATATTATAGCTTTCCATTGGTGAGAGAATTTTTGAAATCGGTCTAGCCGTTTTGAAGATTACCCGGAACAAACAGACAGACAGACAAAAATTTTTTAATTGCTATCTTAGGCATAGGTGTCGTGCAAATAACCGTGTGAGCATGAAAAAGCCTATTATTTTGACATTACAAACAGACACTCCAATTTTATTTATTGGTATAGATAAATAATTGACCACACAATGCAAAATAAATAATGGAAAACAAAAATAATTACTTACCAGTTAAAAGTTACGCCGCGTGCCTGGTCGGGTTTCTCAGACCCGAGCGCACCGGAGACGGGAGGGGCGGCAATCTAGCCGCCAGTCTATATCACAAAGCTACTCAGGCACAGAGCGGCGGTAGTTATGAATTTTCTAAAATATTGTCGATTCCTTGAAGTGATGGGTCTGTCAGACCTACCAGGCACCCCAAGGGTTAAATTTCTGAAAAGATGAAATAATACTTTGAGTCTATATTTTTTAACAGCACTGTACATTAGGGTGGGCCACGCATGTATGAAAAAAAAAATATTTTTATAGATATGTAATAGTTATAAAAAGGTGCTACACAATGAGTGTATTATATAAACGAAAAAAGATAACTAATAGGTATCATCTTCAGCCTCCGGATTGATCTTGAAAATTATAAAATAAAAAAAACATCTTAATCTTTAAAATGTAGGTAATATTTTAATTAAAGTTTAATATGGCATATTTTATATGAAATTACGAGTATAATGTACTATCTATTTATTATTAAAAAAATCATGTATTATAATTATATAATAATTATAAGAAATTTGAACTAAAATCGGTGTCATTTTACTAAAAAGTCTTTTTTGCTTTCAAATTTTGACATGTCTTTACGAGACTATCTGAGCCTTTATAACGCCTTCTCTTGCAGATTTTCCGGACAAAGAACGTGCTGCTTCAGTGACAATCTTGACAGTCCTTTCGACTGCTTGCGTAGCACATGGTAGACGTAGTAGAGAAAAATGTCGTTCTCCTTGTGCAACAAACAATTGCAACTCCTCGTCGCTTATAGACTTGAGAATTGGAGGTTCGGTTACATTTTGCTGCCAATTGATTAGGTCGACGTAAGAAATGGCTAGGTTTAGCTCTGGCACTTGAAATACTCGGATATTAGGTTGCCTTTGGTTTCGAGATTTCAAAATACGACGCACTGCTAACTGACGGATGTGAATTTACGGATCAGTCAGCATTGCAAGTAATAAATTCTCAGGGTGAGCAAAATAACCATTTCTTTGTATGACTGGATCGATTTGAGCTTTCAGATCATCCGGCAGGTATCTAGAAGCAGATATCAGCTTCCACAGATGTTGTGCTCTATCTTTGCAAGTGGGATGAGTTTTGATGGCAAACAAAGTCGAAGGCTAAACTTTAACAATGTATGTTGCTTAAATATGCAGTTTTTCAGACGGACCTTTCGTCGAAACATACAATCGCAAAATACGATTAGCTCGAGTTAACCATCTGGAATGAGACAATTTTCCCGGTGATTTGTTGCCTAAATCATCAGGAACATTTTCTGTCGCAACAGCTACGACAATGCTGTACAGATACGATTGGTCAGTACTGAGAACTTGAATTGTCAAATCTGGTAACTCTGACAGCCGGTTTCTGAAAGGCTGATCAACAGTTTAATTAGTTAACAAGCTGTCAAATCCTTTGTTAAGTGATATTTGAGTTTCTAGAAGCGTAATCAACGGTTATATTTGATTGTCATGTTAGTTAACAGGACGGTCAAATTATGCTCGAGAATCGTGTGTCAACCGCCATTTTGAGTTTCTGGAACGCTTGTTACGCCTTGATCATAGATTAACCATATGTCAAAAGCTTTGTCAACTAATCGGTGCTTGTAGACGAATTAAGTTTTATTTAAAGTCGTTTATTCACGTAGAACTACTAGTTTTCCTTCAGATATTTGCTTTAAAGGTATGTGTAACATAATTACATAGAAATCAGAATGTTTTTAATATATATTTACGATAAAAAAAAATTAATTGTTTTTGTTGTAGAAAACACCATGTCTCTGTCGGATCTCACTATCAGCATGAGCTCTTCTGGTAGTGATGACGAAGGTCAGGCAAGGCCACGAGTATTTAAAGCACGGATGAATCCTATAGAATTCTACAATGAAGAAGAATTTAAAAATCGATACAGAATGACGAAAGCTGTGATATTGTTGCTGGTTGATATGATTGCACAGAAAATTAAACCTTTAACTTTAAGGAATAAATCAATCAGTGCTTTGGTACAAGTGCTTTTGACTATAAGTTTTTATGCAACAGGAGCATTCCAAATTACTGTTGCTGACCATATTAGGGTCCATAAGTCCACAGCCTGTAGAATAATAAAAAAGGTATCCACTGCCATTGCAGAGCTTAGGCCACAGTTTATATCAATGCCTAGAACTGAACAAGACCGCAATAGAATTAAGAACCAATTTTATGCAATAAGTTCATTTCCAAATGTTATTGGAGCAGTTGACTGCACACATATTAAAATTCAATCTCCTGGTGGTTCCCGAGCTGAGCTGTATAGAAACAGAAAGGGTTATTTTTCCCTAAACACTCAGGTAATATGTGATGCAGATTTAAGCATTTTAGATGTGGTCCGTCGGTGGCCTGGATCTGTACATGACACTACTATAATCAATGATTCACACATTCGAGCTGATTTTGAAAGTGGTGTATACGGTAATGATTACCTACTGGGAGACAGTGGCTATCCTTGTAGGTCATATTTATTGACACCATTCTTGCGCCCATCTACTCCAAGTGAAGAAGCATACAATCAAGCACATATCAGGACACGAAATACTGTGGAAAGGTGCTTTGGGGTCCTGAAGAGACGCTTCCCTTGTTTGTCAATGGGTCTGCGTGTTAAGCTTCAGACTACTATGAATATTGTAGTAGCTTGCTGTGTCTTGCATAATTTAGCATTAAGTCATAATGATCTTGTAGAAGATGAAACCAGTGTGGAGTTAAACCTTTCAGAAGACACTTTTGCTAGTTCCGTGAGCAATGAAAACACTTCTATGAGGTCATCTCTTGTATTAACTCATTTCAATAGGTAATAAATTATTATTTTAATTAAACTCATTATTTGAAATTAACATATATGTATATTACTATTTTGAAAATTAGATAATTATGTAACAACTTAATATAATCTATAGAAAACAAAAACAATTGATAACAATTATACATACTAAATTAAATTTTACTTCTTAAGGGAGTCATACTCATGCTGTTTATTTAATCTTTATTTCTAAATCTAATAGTTTATTTTTTTTAAATTCATTTTATATTCTAGTATTTTGTTTTTTTTCTCTAGGATTACACAGTCATTTTTTTTTTATAGTAAGCCTTCTTTAACATGATATTGCTATATTTATTTTTTGGTGACAAGTTTCTTTTCTTTCTTCCTTGTGTAGTTTTAGTTAATGGCAAAGTTTCATTATTATTTTGTGTGCTTGAAGTTTGTGACACTGCTATTGATGTTACTGGTGGAGTACAGTCAAATTGGTATAAACATGACGGTAGTGGATTGTCAAGCGCCTTAATTGTAATCATTAGTAATGATTGTATATATTATGATTGGCCATAATAAAACCTTATGTGATCTGAAAGTAGGTTAATTTACATACCATTAAAGAAATAATTTGATGCACTGTCACAGCTATTTGAGAGCGGTTTCACTTGGTCACCCATTAATGACAGCATTTGAGCACCAACACTGCTAAGCACAGGCTTATGGACACCACCACCAGTTGCTATGACATCTTTCTAAATATACATTATATATCAGTTTTAATAGCAGACCATTTTTCTATTACTTATTGGAATTCACCAATACAATAACATAATTAGTTATAAGATGTTATGTATGTTATATTTGCTGTGTGGTAGCGGCTTCGAATACTACCAACCCTTGCTTTGCTCGTGGGTGTCGTAAAAGACGACTAAGAGCGCTAGATTGACCCGGACCAACTCCATCTGGTACCATTTGGGTCAACGATTACATTCCCAAGGAGGGTTGACGTCAGGCAGGTGGCCGGTCATAAGTCATTGCCGAAACTTTTTGCAATATGTCAAAACAGATGACATATTGCGTCGACCCCAAGTAATTGGGATAAGAGCAAGATGATGATGATGTATGTTATATATACTAACCTTATCAGTTATTTCATCCTTTTTTAATTTTTTAAGAATATTTTGCACTTCAACTACTTGTCTGTAAATGTTTGGCTGAAAATAATTTTTGCTATATTAGATTGTATGTTGATATGTTAGATTGTATGAAAATGAAAGAAGAGAAACTCACCTCCTCAACAAATGTGCTAGAAGCATTTTGAGTTTGCTCCAAATATTTTTTTATCTGCAAAAAATAAATGTTTCATAAACATATCTGCTTCTTTTATTTTGTAACAATTTACGAACCCAGTTTACTGATAAAATACTTACATTTTCACTGGCAATATTCTGCCTGGTGGTCCTCTTCATATTGAGGTAGGCTGTGTTTAATTGCTTTATTGACCGTGGTATTTCTGCGGCACTATTAAACTCCGTTGTTATAGACTCCCAAGCTTAATTTTTTTTTAAAACGCTGACAGCATTTGTACATTTATTCTCAATTATATGTTTATACCTAAAAATACAACAGCTCAGTGTTCGTCGATGTGTAAAGTAAACATGATCAAAGTTGAAGCTTAATTTCTCAACTTTATAAAAGAACTTCTGAAAAACTAAATACTTACTTCTGAACAAGTTACATAAGTTTACACTTTTCCCTTTCCGTGAAATTCTTCCCGCGTGAGGTCATTTTAACGCTATTTTATTAATTTACAAAAATACAAAGTTTATCAAAGTTAATATAAACAATTTGAATTTCGTAGAATTTAATGTCAAAACTGACAGCAATCTGTTTTTTTCTGTCTTGGAACAAAGTCTTATGGTATTTTTTGACATCGAGTTTTCAGTGTGACCGCTACTAAATATAATCTGTATGTCAAATCAGATTGATCATAGATTAGTAAATTTTTCACTAATCAACGTTTCGGAAACCAAAATTGATTTGACAGAGCTGTTGAGTTGACAGAGCGGTTAACTGATTGAAAGTTTGATCAGCCTTTCAGAAACCGGTCGTGAGGGTATCGGTTGAAATTATACTACAGGTTTATTTTCACAGTTTTCTAGGTATTTGCCGATCGGGCCTTTGAACGCTTCAGGTCCTGAGGTGGTGCCGTCAATGTATGCAAACAAATGTCGAAATAGTAATTCGTTCATGTGCAAACAATCCATTGCAATGGTTTATTTAATTGTTTTTCTAGTAACCGTATGATGCCCCCATATTTACCGACATTAACATTCGTACCGTCACATCCAAAATATTTTCTCTATAAAAATAATGAGAAATGGCATTTGAAATCACCTTGGCAGATCCAGAACTTGGAGCAATGTAACCCAAATACGTGGAGTCTGGTTCTTTAATTAAGGATATGTGCTCTTCCATAATAAACCGTCTATACCTTTTGTCCCTCTTTTTTATCATCACAATTGATTTGTCTTTACGGCTATCGAAATATAAAGCGGGTACTTGCGAAACCCTGATATTGGCAATGATATTCTGCTAAGTTTTCTTTCGTTCTCTGCGCAGCTTGTTTTTGTCAATTTTTGTCAATTACTGGCGCAGTGGAGCTGGTTGCTTTCAAAACTGATGAAGCTGTAGCTGCCTCTGCTCTGTCTGATATTCCGTATCGATCACAAGTTTTGGCAATCATAGAATAATTCGTGATAGCAGCGGAAGTTTGCGGTACAATAGTTTTTTTCAGGATGAGCATTTCGTCGTCACAATCAGGCTCACTGGAATCGTTAGAAATAGAAGAGTCAAGCTGAACGACGTTGGGATTATTATAATTTGTTGGTTGACGTTTTAATATATATTGTATATGTACAGTGTACATGTACAATTCTTTTTGAAATTTATCATTATTTAATAGTGAAATTTTATTATCAGAAGTGGCTACAGTCGTTTGCAATAGAATTCAACAATCATGTAAACAAACCAATTTGTCACGATTACTCCGTAATCACATACATTTGACGATCAATTATGAACATAGGCTGATTTCAACGAACGCACCATTGTTTTCACATTATCTTCAACACGATTTAACTGTATTTATATGTTAAATTTGATTAAAACATTTGCAACGTAAAAATTTCGAAGTATTTGACAAGCCGTCATCTTAGTTTTTTACTCATCGAACTCTATAAGTCGTTGAAAAGTTAGTGTTGTTCGTAATCTGAAGTTAACTTTTATTTTTAATTTATTTAATATTATTTGAATACAATAAAATTTTTTTTTTCAAGAGCTTCATATAATTATACCAAAACGGATTGTATCCTAAGCCATAAAAATAATGGTTAGTTTTATAAAATTGACAGGTGGCCATTTTGTTTATAGAATTGTCATTCACTGTTCTGTGGGTTCGCTGTGCATTAGTGTTTTCTGTGTCCGTTTTCTGTTTTCGATTTCTACGACTTTGCATTCTCATTTTGGACTTTTGTTTTGCTTTACGATTTGGCTGGACATATTTTTCTTGGAACGACGACCTTTGCACGGAATCACGGACTTTGATATAGCATACGATTGGTATTTTTTCTCAAGGAGTAATCAGGAGGTAAGAATGATTTAGATCTATTACCTACAACACAAATCTATTAGACGCACTTTAATATTGTATTGCCCTCGTAACTAATTATTTGAATAGATCATAATTACTGAAATGTATGTGTGTAAAATTATATTTGTTTTTAAGGTTATAATGAGCGAGCCGCAGCCAGGTTCGTCGGGGACTGCTCCTCCGCCGCCGGTCAAAAAACCAAAATTGGCTGTTAAAAAGCAGTTATCGCAAAGGGAGAAAAAAATTTCGGTGAATATTTATAATCACTTGGAGAAAACCTCTCCTACATACCCATCAAAAATGGAATTATATAAAACCACCTCAAAAATAATGGAGGTCTCAGAGTATATTGTTCGTGACGTAATGAAACATTACACACAAAATCAAGAAGTACCCCAGCCTAAGGTATTTATAATATTAACATAGCCAGCCTTTTTTTTACTCTTTTGAGCTTTACTTTATTTGTTATGTTATGATTTGTGCAATTTAGTATTCTCTGTCTGTTTTTTAGGAGAGACCTGCAAATCGAGCCATAATTGATAAGTTAGATGATTTTATCTTATCTGCAATAAGAAGAAAGGTGCATAAATTTTACTTTGATGGGGAATTGCCAACCATTGCCAAAATTATGACAGCAGTCAATGAAGATGACAGCCTACCAAATTTTACATTCGGTACAATGTATAGAATATTGAAGAAATTAAACTTCACATACAGCAAGCGATCAAGAAAAAGCATTTTGCTAGATAGACCTGACTTACAAATTTGGAGGGTGAATTATTTGTTGAAAATCAATGAATACAGAAAGCAAAATAAAAAGATTTATTATTTGGATGAAACATGGCTTAATGAGGGTGAGAGCTTTTTATTTATTTAAATGCTTAAATTTTTTTTGTGTTCCGCAGGTTGCTTAAAAACATTTGTTTGAGATATGGTGATAGATAAGATATACTTATTTCACACATTATTTTAAATTGTGACAGGTTACATGTTTGCTTAATTTTAAATCTAAATAATGTTTTTATTGACATAATTATGTATTTAAAACTTTTTTTTTTACTTAGGGCACACCTGCAATTATGTGTGGATGGATAATGACATCAAGAGTAGTAGACAGGCATTCTTGGGAGGCCTTTCAAGTGGCTTAAAAAATCCTCAGAAAGGAAAGAGGCTGATTATTACACATATAGGCAATGAAGATGGTTTTTTAGAAGGCGCAGATTGGGTGTTTGAAGCAAAAAAGTCAGATGGCGATTATCACGGGGAGATGGATGCTCATAATTTTGAGAAATGGTAAGGTTTCATTTGTTGATTTTTGTACATTTATGATAAAACTATATAAAATTAATATTATTAAGGGTATTTATAGATATAAAATTACATTATGACAGAAAATTATCTTTTTTGTTTTAGGTTTAAGATGGTTTTAGACAAAATTCTGCCGGGATCTGTAATTGTAATGGATAATGCTCCATACCATTCTCGCCAACTCGAACGAGTGCCCAACATGAGCTGGAGGAAGGATGCTATACAAGAATGGTTACGTAGCAAAAATATAGCTTTTGAAACAAGTGAAATAAAAGCACAGTTACTCACAAAATTTGATAAAAAAAAATATGTTATAAAATACGTTGACGAGCTCGCCGCATCGAAAGGAATAACTGTGCTTCGCCTTCCTCCCTACCACTGCGAACTCAACCCAATTGAGCTCATTTGGGCACAGGTTAAGTCATATGTTGGGAGAAATAACAAATCTTTTAAAATGGCGGAAATAAAAACTTTATTGAACGAAGGGTTGGCGAGAATCGGAGCCGAACAATGGTCGAAATGCGTAAGTCACGTCCTAAAGGAAGAGGAAGAAATGAAAAAGCTCGACGGCATTTTAGACACGGCAAGCGATGACACAGTGGTTCCATTTATAATTACGGTCACCGGCGACACTTCTGATAGTGATGATGACGAAGACGAAGATTTAAATTTGTTTTAATAAACACTTTTTGTCTATATAATCAATTTTATTTTATAGTCTATGGCTTATATATTTAATCTATTAGTCAGTTTTACTTTAGTACTTATACTACTATGGGCCATACTCTATGGCTTAAAATTAAAATAATTAGAAAAATAAATTTAATTAAAATTAAATTAGAACACTATGACATCACTATGGGCACAAACAATACGCTGTCAATGTCAGTCCGCCATATTTGTTTACATGATTGTTGGATTCTATTGCAAACGACTTTATTTTGAATTTTCCTTGCGAATTGCCGAAACGGAACACTATTGGTGAAACAAAACGTGACGTCAACGTACGCTCGATTTTTTTGACATCAAGTTGTTTGTATGTTGTTTTTGTCTCTTTTTATCACCTTGCACCATTTTCTCTTATTTATTTATTTATAGGAGAACCAACAGCTTACATATAATATATAACAGCAGAATAACAACAGATAGCCAATTATAGGTTCTTACAGATAGATAATTTATTACAATAGGAGAAATTCATCAGTCGACAGTGAGGAGAAACCAATTATTATACTTGCTTCTCGGTATAAGGAAATAATTATACTTTGTTAGATGCAGTTTTAATATTATTTTGTTACATAGAAACAATACCAATATTTATAACAAACTTTTCCATTATATTAAGTGGATTTTCGACCTCCTTTTTTAATTTTCAGTAACTTCTGAACTAAATATTTCTGTTAATGACATCAAACACGTTCGCTGACGTCATAGAATAAGGGCGCTAAAATAACCGCGTTTAAATAGCCTGAAAATAATTGTGATTTTTTTTAATTGATTATATTTTAGACGTGTTGTATATTTATTTACGATCTAATAACTAGTAGAAAAGTTTAACAAAATAAAAAAGATATATACCTAAAACAAATATATATATAATAATTCCCAAATAAGTCCCATCTTCTGATGCTAGATTCGCTTCATGGTTGGAAGGCGATGACATTGTAAAACAACGTAAATGTTAAACTACTACACTTTTATTCAATCCTTTTAATTTATATTACAATACGTGTGTTGAAACTCAGAGCGATATCGCTACGCAGGAGCGATCCGTCTCGCACAACGACTCGCTCGCATCTGAGCTCCGGAGGCACAAACGTCTCAAATAATTTTAGTCGGGCCGAGCGGGCTCTGTGGTCGGCGAAGGCTATGGCTTGTGTCTTATGGATATTAACCTTCAGTCGCCATTTGCCAAACCAGGCCGGGAGAAGGTCCAAGGTCCTCTGCATTCGCTTAGCTGCAAAGCGGCAATTTGGATTTATAGAAATAAAGGCGACATCGTCGGCATATAGTGCAAGTAGAGTGTTGTCTGTAGTGGGACTATCGTCTGTGTACAGAGAGCAGAAGATGGGAGAGTGTGGACATATCCGAGCCTGAGATGTCCCTTTTGCGGGATTTCTTTTTACGCTTGGACTTCCTCCTCCTACCGGGGACTGGCTGGTCTCGAGAGGTAGGAGGATTCGCGGGAGCCATTAGAGTCGTGGCCTGTGGGTCAGTTTCTACGTTGGTCAGTAGAGGCGGCTCGGGGGCAGGTGCCCTTCTTTGGGGTTTAGTAGAGGAGCTTGTACCTTCTCTCCTATTGCGAGCTTCTCGACGGAGGACAGGGCAGCCAGCGAAGTTCGCCGGATGTTCGCCGTTGCAGTTAACGCAGGTTGCAGAAGCTTCCGCGAGCCGTGGGCAGTCTCTGGCGAGGTGTTCTTCTCCACACCTTACGCACGCCAGGGGCCGGTGCCATTGGTGGCTGCTATGTCGGAATTTTTGGCAGCGATAGCACTGAGCTAGCCGTCTTCTTCCGCGCCACGCCTCAACGACGACACCGGGAATGCCAAGTAATTCATTTACTTTATAAAGGTCCTCAATATTCGGTGTCTTCTTAAAAATGCCGAAAAGAATACATCCGGGACGGTCCCCCTTCGCCCGGATGTTCCTTATGAATTCGGGTTCGAACCCGAGATCAAAAAATTCATTGGTGACCTCATCGGGGGATGCATCGTAAGGTAGGCCGCGTATAGCGACTTTAAGATTTTGATCTGCTGGTTGTGAGTAGGAAAACCAGGAATTCTTTCCGTGTTTTCCAATTCGGTGAGGTAGCTTTGGATGAGCCTGTATTCGGCTTCATCTTCGGGTGTAAACCTGACCCCCCTGCCGAAGGGTCTGGCATTGACAGCTCGACCTAGCCTTTTCTTAAGTTCCCTCATGTGGGAAGACCAATTCGGGAATTTTTCTATCACAAGAGGTGGATATCGTACGTGGCCGTTATGTAGGATGAAGGGCCGGCATTTGTCACTTTATTCGCTTGTGACTGACCGACGGGTGAAGTGGTTGCAGATGCTGATGTTACTGCCGCATACGACAGCTGTGGGCGATTGCTGGAGCCCTCGCCGGGATCCTCCGCGGCGCAGACTCTCTTGGGTGAGTGGTCGGCTTCGCTATCAGGGCTACGGCGGCGCCTGGTTCTTGCCGGAGATTCTGGAAATGTTACAGCAGTTGTGGGTTGCCCTTTTAGTTTGACTAAGCGCTTTCTACGATTAGTACATACTGCGGGGATACTAAAGTCAGGTATATCACCTCCAACATCCCTGTTAGGTGCTTGGGGGTCCCTTGAACGTGTGTCCCAAGAGGAATCTGAATCAGAGTTTGGTTGAGCGTGTGATCTATGCAGTGCGGGTGAATGCAAGACATATTGTCTGGGAGTGGTATCATCAATAGCTGTATGCAATAGGTCTATTTGACGTCCCGGTATGAGGTGCGCCGGTGGCCTAGGAGTGGTGACCACGGGATCGAGCGTTCTGAACCTAGTCCTATCAATAGAACGGCTCCTATAAATATACTCTTGTTGCGTGAAGAAACATTGTGAGCCACCTGTGTCCATGGTGACTGGTGCTGGGGTGAATTAATCATAACTCGATGGGTGTGCATGCTCCTCTGCGAGCTGAGGATGCCCTGTCGACACCTGACGAGGCTCTTCGGTCTGCGGGGGGTCCGATAATGGACGCATTGTTAATCCGCTTTGCATGGTAGTACTAAGAGTATTGCTTACCATGGTAGCGGTGAGAGGCGTGAGGTGAGAAGCAGTGAAGACCGCGCTGGCAACTGGGGAGCAGGGCGGGCTGGCTGCTGGTTGGGCAGCGCTGGCGGCAGCTGCGCGGCGCGGGGCATCGGTGGTCTCAGCGGCGGCAGCGACGGTGGCACGGCGTGTCGGGTCGCTGTCGGGCGTGGAGCGTGTCGCGCTGATAGGCGATGAAGTATGGCCCGCGGCCTTGGCGGGACGGGTCGTTGTTGGGTGCCGACCGTACCACACTGGTCGAAGTGACTACGTAGCTCGGCGGCGACAGGCACGTTGTGATGGCGGCAGGCGCGGCGGGTCGTGAGGGACCGCTGGCGGCCGCAGTCCGACTCGGAGAGATTACATGGGTAGTGGTGGCAGGGGGCACCCTCGCGGCTTGGGTCGCGGTGGGTGCGCGCACTGCACGTGTTTGAGGCGATGTTGATGCTGTTTTGAGAGTCCTCTTACCAGAGGTGGATGTTGATGGGGCCGCCGCCCGTAGAGGGGCGACGGAGGTGGCAGTGTTAGCAGTGGTGGCAGCGGTAGCGGCGGCACTGGTAGCAGCGGCGGCCGCAGGTGCTGGTTGATGTCTCGGCTGGGCGGTGGACTTCGCTGGGGCCGGCGTACCACGCTGGCCAGCGTCGTCCCGTTCGCGGCGCGGCTTCATTCTGCGAACGCCGATAGAAATGCGGATGGTGCGGCTGACTAGTAATTTCGTTTCCTTCTCCGGGAGTAAGGAACTCTGGATTAAATAAACAGAGACGCAGGCCGGTCGCCAACTCCAAACCGTTGCCCCATTCACCCAAGGTCAATGAGGGTAAATCATCGGCGTCAGCGCGTTCTAGAAATTGGTTGTTACTAAAAGTGACGGCGTCGTCCGCGTAATACTAGTCGTGCACCTGGCGATCCTCCAGGCGCTCCAACACGGCAGTACCGTATCCCGCATTTCTATACGCAGCAGGCAGTCGTTCGACCGTCCCATTGCCTATTCCGGGCACTATAACCTCCCCCTGGGGGATAAAACGGAAACAAGCCCATGTGGCTATATTCTCAATTTCTCCCCAACTCACGTTTCCGGTCGTCAAGCGTCCCGACAGCCACCCATTGTTATAATTAGTGATAAAAATTTAATTGCGAATCGTCACATCTCTAGTCACCTGGTATTGACATGTGTCACCCGCACCATGCTACAGCGCAAATAGAATAGTAGTATAAAATAAAAAAAAAAACAGTTCCGTTTCAATGGTAACATTTTTATTTACAAAAGATGTTCAAACTGTTTTCCTTCAGCTGCAATACAAGCACGACATCTCCTTAAAAAAGATCTTGATATCAGACGAGCGAATCTTCCATTATTGACAAAATCAACTGCCTCCGTAATTCTCTCTCGGAAGGGCAATTGACCCATCCTACCACGCTGGTCAGACGTGTTGGTATAGGATTTTATTTCGAGTTTTCCTTCTCTCGCATAGATGTCAAATGCTTTTTATATCCCTTAGTCGTCTCGTACGATCATCCACGGGCAAGATAGGGGGTGGCGAATTGTATTCTTACTCCATCGCCACACGGAAGTTTAGATATTTAGCAAGTTATTAAATTGATTCAACTGTTTAAGTTGGTATTGAATAGATTTAACTATCTGCTATGTTTTCAATTAAGAAATAATCTATTCAAGATCGATGTAATGGTTTAAAATAGCGTTGTAGAAGAAACTCGATACAAATATTCTATGTAGGTAGGTAGGTTTGTAGTTTTCTTGTTCACACAAATAGGCTATTTATTAGTTATGGGAAGTTTGCAATGAAGTGGAAATATGGATAGGTTTATAGAAAAGGAACGAGCTCACTTTTTATGGTAGAACAGCTGCCTTGGTGCGTTGATTCTGCTTGACCTCAGCTTGACTGCCTTTTGGTGGGTAGGTTTCTGGTAGTACCGCTGCTTTGGCGCGTAGAAATCGCTGGACCTCTGCTTGGCCGATACTCCTGGCTGTTGAAAACCGCTGCTTTGGCGCGTAAATGCCGCTGGACCTTAGCTTAGCCGGTTTTCTTTTGTCTTCTGGCTGATGTGACTGCTGCTTTAGTGTGTAAAACCGCTTGACAAAGCTTGAACAGTCTTGATGCTGCAGAAGATGCTACCCTTCTCGTCCTTGACCGTAAAATTGTTTAGGCTGCTGCGTGGAATTCTGTACTGCTGTTTTTTCAACTTTTTCTTGTGGATGGGTAAGCTTAACCGTTGATGCAGTAGAATGACACGGCGGAATCGGTACTTGTCCGTTGATGTTGTTTGAAATTTTGGATGTTTATTTGCGAATTTTCACGGTCGCCACTTATGTTCGCGCAGGAACATAAATAAAATTGCTTGATTGAATTAATTTATATAAATTAGATTACATTAGATAGAATAGCGTGTCGTATAGAGTGCGAGCTGTTAACGTGTGTGGGGCGGTTCGTGCTGGCCTGGTTAAATATGGCCCTCCGCCGCCCCCGCTTCCCCTCTTAGCTACAGGTTGCGCCGACAGTGGGATGTGCTGGAAGGCGAGAGCCTAGAAATGCTGATACGGTAGAAAAGAGAACAGTTAAGAGAAACAGGGAAGAATTATAGATACAACACGTACCCCAACAGAAGAAACTTTATATCAAGTACACAACTGTGGTAGAGTATTCGGGGTTGAAATAGATATGTTTTCGCGAGCTGGTTGATTTATGATTAGCTTTTTACAAAATAGTCTTTATTTTATTGGTTTTAAAATAATATAAAGATAAACTTATAACTATTATTATAGCTATTACTTAGGCTTAAAGAAAACCCTGTGTAATTAAAAATGTGGATTTAGTAGATTTGGTATCGACTTTTGTATTGGGATTTCCTGCGCGACACTCCTCAGGAAATTATATTCGTTTAAAATATTGTCAACTGTGTCGTGGCCACCCTCTTCGTATTGCTGATCGGTAGTATTTGGGTAGGTGATATTATGCACCGCCCCATTTTGGTCATTATTATTGGAGAAGTTTGTATTTTGGTTACGTTTTTGTTGATTAAATTGCCTCTTGCGACAGTTCTCCAATGTGTGTCTGATGTTTTTGCAATACCTATAGATTGGTATTCCAAAGGTCCATGTGCGGCAGCATTACTTACCATTAGGTGTGCTGCTTGCTCGTTTGCCACCAACGGAAATAAAAAAAGACGTGCTTGAATATTTAATTTATTTAAGACAACACCCTGCACTAAGGAAATAATCCTTGTATTGCGGGGGACTTTACAAACATATAATTAACGGACACAAATTACATCCAGACTCAGAACAACAATTTGTGGATCGCACAAAGTGTTGTCCCACGTGGGATTCGAACTCCCGACACTGGCGCTGTAGGTCGCTATCTTAACCACTACGCCATCTGTGCAGTCGATATTGGAAGGCCCAGGTTGATTTTGGAATCTAGTATAGAATTTACTTTGAGGTCTAGGAGAATTGGGTTGACTTTGAATCCGTGTGAAGAATGAGTTATAATTTGTTCTAAATGTATTTGATTGATTGAACGAAGACAAGAACGAAGGTTTCTTATATGTTATACCTAGAATTTTTCCTCAGTTATAGCAAAATATAGCTTCGTTTAAAGTGGATGGGTCACGGCATCTAACAACCGTTGCCAATTAGGGCTAAATCTTGCATTGTAGCTACTCGACTCGATAGCTCGTTTTTTTTCTAGTAGGAATAGAAATATTAATTTCTGTTAGCAATTTAGTTAAACAAGACTGTATTCTCAAAGAGTATTGGCTGATATTCTCGTTAGAACCCTGTTTACAAGTTTGGAGGTCAGCCAGCAAATGAGCGTAATGCTTCCTATCGCCCAATTGTGTTTTAAGGAAGTCTTCTAACCATTTTGTAAATTCTTTTATGGCGCATACCGATTCGGCTTTACCAGTAAGCCTACTTAAGATGTATTTAAAAAGTATATCTTGTTGAGAGGTAGAAGCTAAGTTAATTGCATTTCTGCAATTATTTAAAAAGGGTATCAGGGTGTCCCTGGAGCCATCAAAAGTTCCAATAAATTTAATAAGTACGTTTAAATCAATTTCAAAATTTTGGATGGTGCTTCCTCTACTTTAAGTTTTGTAGGTTTAGACATACACGTTAACAAAAATAAGTTATGATAGAAGTCGGGGTTATAACCAAGTTATTAAAATATTCTTAAAAGATGCACAGTGACGCGGATGCATGCATGTTATCAGTTCCTAGATAGCGACGCGTGGACGGCAAGCGGTAGTTCGATGTTCTAACTTTGCTGTAACTGTTATTAAATAAATCTTAACGGTATATTTTTATAATTAAGATATGTAAATACAATTTATGTGTATGATTTTTTTTTATATTTCTATATAAGTAAATGGTAAGTATTTAATAAGTATTATTAAATGTTTTTAAACGTATACGAAGTGCAAATATATAAAAATTAAACACGTCATGTAATGTATAGAAATTGTGTTGATGTGAAAGCCATTGTGTAGTATATATTTAGCATTGGATTACAGAATTAAGAATATGATTAATAGGGCCTTTGGAATTGTCTGGCAGATTGCATTGGACTATTAGTTAAAGGACTTCTTGTGAAAATGTCTATTGTATCCGTAGGGAAACCGAAATCACCTGTGAAATGAGGGTTAGAGAATACACTAATAAAAATGCTACATACGTTTCACTGTATATTGGCAGAAAACTTACTTTACAATATCGTCGCTATCGGGACGGTTCCCCAGTTACAAATACACCAGCTTATTACTACTTATCAATTAAGAACTATAAGTCTAATAACTATAGGTTGTCGTTTGGACACTACGAATCGCACGTGGCTATAACCGTCACGTTTACGTGCTAATTCACTTGTACCAGAGAAAGTTCACTGTACACATCATGATTACACTAATTGACAGAATACACGAGACATCGACAAGGACTGCATCCCGCGAGAAGCACGTCCTGACATGTACCGGATGGTGCTACCTCCGGCGTCCTTCTGTCGTAGATTGTGAATATAAGCACACAGTCCCATCAAGACTGGTAATCTAGCTTGCGCTTCAATACATGCAAGCGGAAAGGTGAGGCATCATACTGGGGTGCTCGGCAGCGCAGCTGACGCATCCAGGCTGGCCATGACGTAGCATGAAGCCAGGGAAATAACTGAATGGATTGATTCACCGGTCATGAAGTCATCCTGAAGCTGGCTGCTATCGCAACGCGAAAGAAAAGCAACTCAGCGATAACGTTGCAAGCAGGGCTGTTACGGGTACAGGGAAGGTTGGGACAAGTCCCGCGCGCTTGGCGCGCGGACTCGCAGCGATCTTACGAAGCACGTCTGACCTTGCTCGATGAAAGGATCCAAGAGAGAGACTTTCACCACGCTTCGTGTCAAAGATGGCGTCATCCCCCTTTCAAAAAAGAAAGGTTCCTATTGGCCAGTTAGCCAACCATAAACAAATGTTAGTGTGAATTACACTTGGCGATAGAATTCTGTATTCTATAATATAATAAGATGATAATAACATTGTGTGCTTATTCAATCCGTCTCCTACATATAAATATCTACACAAATACTAATTGATTTGAATAGTTGATTCATGTTATCACGAGTGCCATCTAGTAGCAAGAATGTGTAACTTATATTGAATATAATTAGTTTTATCAGATGACCTAGTGCCATCTATCAGCACACCACGGAATCCTAATAAATTTATCATTTTAAAACCGTTGCTGAATAAACGTATGATAATAACATACAAAGGTATATTATATCACTACAGTCACGAGTCACGGAAACTATGAATAGTCGCAATAATTGAAGTTTATGACTCACAGGAATAGCTGCAACATTATCACCTTGAACTCATTCGATGTCTCAGTATGAGATGATAGATGAAGAAAGCCTGGACCCTAGGCTTTCATCTTGTGCAAAATTCAGAATACGGTGATAGATGAGTAGTAACTGTAGTAGCGCACCGTGGTGGTAGTACATAGTAGAATACAGCGACACCAGAGAGTATGAGAAGTCTCTTCAGGGTGTAATGCGTTTCCACCCCATAGTTCGGTAGGAAAGAGTTGTTGTCTTAAAACAGCATGATACAGTGGATTTATTAATATCAGAGTCCGGTAGAATTTAAATATTGTTAACTGGTCTTCTCAACGATTGTCGCTGTAAATATCACTAGTTTACGAGGTGTTCCGAGGATTTTGAAAATCCCTTAAGCTGCCACCAAATATTACTCGGGTTCTCGTAAATTAGTTTTTAAAAAAAAAGTTTTAATAGTCACAAATACATTTAATTGAATATAAAATTAGTATAATTATTAAAGTGATTTTTAATTAATAATCGACCAGCGCGAATGGGATTTGTTACCGGATTGACTGATTAATGTGTGGGATGCGCGGGAGGCGAGAGCCTAGAAATGCTGATACAGCAGAAAAGAGGAAGGCTTAGAGAAACAGGGAATAATTAAAGTTATAACAGTACGCGTAACCTTTGAGTGGAATGTTGTCAAGCACAAGTTTTTCTAAATAAAATAAATACCTTAGAATTAAAGAATACACATTTATTTATTTATATTTATGGTGACTTACCATTCTCTAATGATGCTATTTCAGCATTATGTACAACTTGGTCTTTAATATAATTATAGTCTGAAGGCATATTTATTCCTGAAAAAAAAAAAGATTATTTATTTACTTAGTCCGTATATGTATAAAAGAATGTTTGTCTGTATGTCCTTTATAGAATCATAAACTATACATTTGATCGTTAGATGATCATCAGCAAAATATTGTGCATAAGCCCACAAAGGTTTCTGAGTTAGTACGACCTAATCTCGTGGAACGGAACCGGTAGGTTGCATGGTGATCGATGAAGATGAATTCCTTTTACTATTTTTTAGATAAGAACAAAACGTCTGTTGGGTCAGCTAGTAAAATAAATATATATTTATATAAATATTTAATTACTTGCAACGTAAAAAATATAGCCATACATTTCATCTGACACTTAAGAATTATTGCTATGGTGTATGAATTACATTGTATATAGAGTAGTACATATGTACTAAAAAATCATAATAAAAATATAGAAATTAGTAAATAACAAACTAGGGGTAAATACACACCAGTGTTTGCAAATATAGGTACTTCAGCAATATCCTCCTCATCTTGCTCTTTAAAATAATTGTATTCAAGTTTGAGATCCCATTCTAACACATTGTTTTTTAATTATTAACGCGCTTGCAACTTATTCGTATTACGGCATAAGCATGCAATTGATGACTGTGAGGTTTTGGGTTCATAAGTTAATGTTATTGGATTATTCTTGTTCACACCGCTGACGCGTGACGTGTCGTGCAATGTCGGTTAACTCCGCCTAGATTCGGCAGATCGTGGTGCGCTTACGCGTGCCCGCCATCTTGTAGGGATGGACATTTAAAATATACATCGATGTTTTTTTCGATGTAATGCATCGTTCGGTCACATCGATGGTAATACGATGTATTGAGAAATACATCGATGTTTCTTAAACATCGATGGTTTTAGGTTAGGCATTAATTGAAACAAAAATATGTATTAAGGCAGGATTCTACTTTGAAACCATGAAAAAACGCTATTTTCGTGAATTTTTCTGAGAATACTATTAAAGATATCGATATAGGGCTTAAAATGTTCAATAAATACACTCTTTAAGTACATTAAAAAAAAAAATTAAATGTATTTTATTAATTTTTTGTACACGTAAAATATGTATAAATCCAACGCCTCGAAAAGAAGGTACCGTTGCCGTGGTCGTGAAATCTTCCCGACGAATGGTCTGAAACAAAAAAATCAAATAGTTTTATGTTCAGTATGTCTTCAGGAACCGACCTAACTAGAATATTTTATATACGTGCAAAATTAACAAAATGGTGGCTAAAATACAAAAAAAAAATGCGTTTTTTGGGTCTTTTTTTGCAATAAAAAAATAGATCCAATCAAAATTTTAAGTTGATTGTAGTTAGGTCGGTTGGTACAAACATATACACTCGCGTACATTTACATATTTAAAGCCTAGGAATTGGGCTTTAAAATGGTGTAAGTTGCATGAAAATCGATTTGAGTTTAGTAAAAAAGGTGTATGTCAATGATATTGCAAAAAATATTGAAAATTCATACAATTTCACAGTATGAGGTTATTGTGTATAAATGAAACAAAATGTGTGTAAGAAAACGAATTTATTCATGTCAATACTTGGTATTCCCTCCTCTAGCCCTGATCACTGCCCTCATGCGATTCTTCATAGACCTAATCAACTTTTTTATTGATGATTGTGGTATTCGACCCCACTCTTCTACCAACGCAGTCTTGAGCTCATTTATGTTTGTAGGAGCTGGATTCCTCGCTCTAACTTTGCTTTTGAGCTCGTCCCATATGTGCTCAATGGGATTCAAATCGGGGCTGAGCGCTGGCCAATCCATAGTATCAATTCCAACTTCGTTCAGGAACTCACGTGTCGCCCGAGCAGTGTGACATCGGGCATTGTCATGCATCAAGATGAAATTATCCCCAATAACGCCTTGATAAGGGACAACTTGATCCCGTAGAACCTCTTCAATGTAACGGGCACTGGTCAGACCTCCTCCCCGGCCTCCCCCAAGAACGAAAACAAGATCCGTTTTTCCTTCTAAGGAAATTCCAGCCCACATCATGCAAGAACCGCCACCATATGCCACGGTTTCAACAAAGCAGCACTGTGAAAACCGTTCACCGGGACGCCGGTACACCCGGCCTCTTCTATCGCTGCCATGGAGACACATCCTCGTCTCATCAGTGAACAGGACTGACTGCCATTGCTCTATGCTCCAATCCAAGTGTTCTCGAGCAAAGTGAAGGCGTGCTTGCCGGTGAGCTGTGGTCAACTTCGGGCCTGTAGCGGGTCGTTTGGGAGTAAGGTTGGCTTCTTTTAACCTTCTTCTAACTGTCCATTGACTGACAGTCACCCCGCGAACTTGACGTAGCTCCTGCTGCACATCTACACCGGTAAGGTGTCGATTTCGGAGAGAGGTCGAGACCAAAAACCGGTCGTCACGCTCCGAGGTGCACCGGCGTCGGCTGGTATTAGGCCTCCGAGTGAAGGCACCAGTCTCTTGAAACCTTTTGTACACTCTCGAGACACCAGACTGACTCATATTCAACCGACGAGCGACTTCTCGCTGATTCAACCCTTCTTGCAACAGGGCAACAGCTTGAGCGGCTTCTTCAGGTGTAGTGTCCATAATTTTCTTCAAACAACGGCTTCAATTTAGAGAGATGTGTTCAAGTCAACGTCTGATGAGCGACTGATAAAAAACGATTACAGGGGTTTTTATAGGGGGTTGAGTCGCGCAAGATGTGTATAGAGCGCAGAGCATTTTTCGAGGGTTACGTTTAGTTGCATTCTAAAGACAAGTGTTTATTTAAATTACTGAAATAATGCTACCATTTTAAAGCCCAATTCCTAGGCTTTAAATATGTAAAACATTCATCATTTCAGCCTATTGCCGTCCACTGCTGGACGTAGGCCTCCCTCATATTGCGCCACAATGTGCGGTCCTGTGCCGCCTGCATCCAACGACGCCCAGCAACTTTCACTAGGTCGTCGGTCCACCTAGTGGGGGGGCGTCCTACACTGCGTCGTCCGATGCGTGGTCGCCACTCGAGAACCTTTCTTCCCCAGCGGTTGTCGGTTCGTCGAGCGATGTGGCCTGCCCATTGCCACTTCAGCGTGCTATGTCGGTTACACCCGTTCTTCTGCGGATTTCTGTATTCCGGATTCTATCTCGCAGAGAAATCCCGAGCATAGCCCGTTCCATAGCACGCTGAGCGACTTTGAGCCTTGATATGAGGCCTACATTTAGGGACCACGTTTCCGTGCCGTAAGTCATCACTGGTAACACACACTGGTCGTAGACCTGTGTTTTCAGACACTGAGGTATGTTGGACGAGAAGATTCTTAAGTTTCCCGAACGCTGCCCAACCGAGTTGGATTCGTCGGCTGATCTCTTTCTCGAAATTGGATCTACCTAACTGGACTGTTTGTCCTAGGTAAACATAGTGATTGACAACTTCGAGAATCGCATTGCCAACTAGGACCGGTACAGGAATGACATGGGTATTTGACATGACTTTCGTCTTGTCCATGTTCATTCGTAGACCCACTAGTTGGGATACCCTGCTGAGATCATTGAGCATAGTGCCAAGGTCCTCCATGGATTCTGCCATAACGACGATATCGTCTGCGAATCGAAGGTGAGTGATGTATTCAACATTAAAAACATAATAAAGAGGTAAAATGAGTCACTGTTAAGATAAATCACTTTTTATGCGCACTTGACGGTTGAGTCGATTTACTTGCACGCGAGTGTAGAATATGTGTTCCAAATTTCATAAGGATCGGTTCAGTACTTTTTGAGTTATCACGACCACGGTACTTGAAAATGTCGTTTCGAGGAAAACGCGTTTAAAGTTTTGGTGAGTGATACATCGTGGAAAAAATGATCTTACCCTCAATCAGCGATGCCTGGGCCATATAATATGCCTTTGACGTGTTCCAGGTGGGTGTTTTCATCCAATTTAGCCTTTTTTTTTTAATTCTGCCCTCCTAAGAAGCCTCAGCCGAGTGGCGGTTCGCTCGAACGATGCGATGTTGGTCGCGCATAGTGGCGAACTGCATGGCGGTTTGGCCGCTTGTAATGCCCATAACTACCATTATTTTTAAAACTGGTCTGAATCCTTCATTAAAAATGCAGGCAGCAGTGAGGCACACAATTTTAACGATTTTTTTTGCCATTTAAGACATGTTTCGGTGCCATAGCCCAAACTGTAGAGTTGAAACATTCGTTGTTATTTTGAGTGTTTCCACCCAAACATCTCTCCAGTAATTCCGTATTTGTTAGATCTTCGTAGATCGGCTTCAGCACCTCTTGTACGTCACTAGCAAGAGCAGGAGGATGTTTATAATTTTTTAAAGTGTTGTTTGCTTCGGCCTTCTTATACTTAGTAGTTAACTCGTGATCGGGTGCCGCTTGTGGGATCTGGTCAAGCCATAATCGTTTAAATTATAATATCAGGTTGACCGAGCTTCGCTCGGAGCATTTTTGTAGCATTTTTTCAGATTAATAAAAAATTAAAAAATAAATAATAAAAAGTATATAAAAAATTACAAAAAGAGAATAATAATAAAACCGAGATTCGATCCGACGTCGTTTGTCGCGGATGTCAAAAATAAAATGAAACCTGACTACTTCGCCACTGAGCTATCGTATCTTATGATGGCAAAATTTGGATTCATATTCTTTTAAAATTTAATGTCATTATATTGTCTGCCAAAAACACTGACAAAACAACATTTTCTATACATAAAACCTAGCTAGATCGATTTTTTGGGCCCGAATCTTCTAGTATGCCAAGTTTCAACAAAATCGTTGGAGCCGTTTCCGAGATCCTGAATATATATATATATATATATATATATATATACAAGAATTGCTCGTTTATCGTTTAAATTATATTAAGTGTCTTGCGGTTCGAAGGGCATTACACTGGAGCTAGTTCTTACAAAACATGTACACAATTGTATAACTAGTAAGAAGAAAAAAAAAATTAAAAATAACAAGCCTGCCAAGCTGAGTTTCTTGCCGGATCTTCTCAGTAGCGGTCGCGTTCCGATCCGGTGGTCGTATATTTTTTTTGGAAATTGTAAACCTGACAATATGTAAGTGCCCTCTCGGGGTTTATGCATAATAAATAATTTGAATTTGACTTGCACCAGCTGTCTGAACAGTACGTATCCTGTGGTTTGGAGTCTGTTGATATTTTGTGGTAATAGCCAGCCCAGATCTCGTTTCGCATGCATTCTACTGAATTTGAATTCCTTTGAATTGCCAGTTTTTAGATAACTCTTTCATTAATTTGATAGTTAGATCAGCAGTCTTCACTTTTTTAATCACGACTTTTGGTTTCTTCACAACTATCTTCGGTGCTTTTTTACTTTTTTCGTTTTTTTTTCTCCGTCCTTCAGTTCTGCACTCCCAGCTTTTCTCCTTTGAATTAAAATTTTCTTCGCATCACATGCGCGTTTGAAAATTCTTTTAGCAACATGTAGCACACACTCCAGCTTTTGCACGACAAAATCTTCGCCGTACGGGTGTGTATTAAGCAGCACGCAGCGAAACCAATAGCGTCTGTGATTTTTTTACGATAAGCACATGCTCCGCAATAACTTGACATAACTGCAACGTCAAGATTTTTTTTGCTGTGCTTGCCAATCAAAGACACGATACCAGTGAGCGAAGTAAAACCTCTCTTTGCCCAGGATCCGTCTCCAGAAACCGTCAGATTTTCACCAAGTCCCTTTTCCACATTTAACGTTTTTTCTTCATAGATCGCCTTGCGTTGAACTAGATAGAATACACTTTTGACAGCGATTTTGATGTTGTCTACGATTTCATAATAGATTCTTATATTATTGTCTGTAATTCCATCACTCCACAAAATAACTGTATCCCTTGAAGGCCAATACCAAGTACCTGTACAGGGTCGCTAGGAGGGAGAGAACTCCGTCCTGCCCCCACTGCGATTGCGACGAGGACACGACGCAGCATACGCTCGAGGTCTGTGCCGCTTGGGCAGAACCGCGTCGTGATCTCGTCGCAATCATCGGTGCCGACCTGACGCTGCCGACCATCGCTAGGGAGATGCTCGGCAGCATCAGGAATTGGGACGCGGTCGCAGCTTTCTGCGAGGCAGTTATCTTGCAGAAGGAGGCGGCGGGTCGCGAGCGCGAGGAGCACAGCCTCGATGATGCGACCCGCCGCCGGCGACTGGGGCGGCGCAGGTGGGATTACCTGCGTGCCATGCCGCCCTAGCCACGAGAGTCGGTCTTTCCTCACGAGAGGCCGACCGCGTGAGGAAAGACCTACGTCTTCCCCGAGGGGGGGACGTCGGTCGATGGGAGGGTGCTCCGGGTAGGGGGTATTCCATCGGGCCGACCACTGGTGACAAGTAACCCTGCTCCAGTGGTTGGCCCAATGACGAAGGCGACGTGGTGTTCGGGTGGGTTGCGGGTGTTGCGTGCTTAAGCCCCTCTGTCGCCCCGGACGGAGTGGTGCGGAGGCGTGCCGACTATTTCATATCCATGGCCGATCATCGGACACGAATCGATGTACCTATCTCCACAGCCACAAGTAACGCACACTTTGAAACCAAGGCCTCGCATCCCATATTGCGAAAATTTCATTTGTACATGGCAAACTGAACACACTGCCCACTGTGAGAGCATTGAGAACACGGAGAAAAAATGAATAAAAGAATAACCACCAGTATTTTCGACTTTCACATCAAAACTCGGATCGTTCGATTTTTTCAATTTTGCTGCTGACGAACTCGTGCTGCTCGTACTTCCTTCGTCAGTAAATCTGTTTCCGTGAAAAAAACGTTTTCTAGTTCTAGATGGACGACTAAAAGTTTTCTGTGCACGATACACTTTCTTCGTATTCATTGCGAACAGATAGATGCTTCACGTTCGAACTCCAAATCACGACTAATTCTCCACTCCGGAATTATAAAGGGAACGGAAAATTATAAAGGGAAGGTAATTTAGATAAGCAAAGGTATGTACTTTGGTTAATATGCATATATAGGTATAATAGTTTACGATAGGGAAACAACTGTCTTAGCGAACAAAGCCAGGTAGACGGCTGATCCGGGCGGTCACAATAGCGTGCTCAGGTAGGTGCGTTCGAAAGGCGAGAAAGGATAGTTAGACTGCTTGGAACTTTATAAAATTTTGACCGAACATTCTTGAACATATTTGCTTTCGAGAAATGTAAGAAAAAATTTTTTTTCAAAGTTTCAAAGTAGAATCCTGCCTTAAAAAATCAGAAAATATATGTATTAAATGTGAAAATCACAGAGCCAACACATTTTTTTCTTTACAAATTCCAAAATTTTTTTTCAATGCTATGTAAAAACAAAAGTTTGCTTAATCTCTTCTCCTTCAACCGGTTTCTTTGTTCAGTCATAACCCTTAATAAGGCGTAAGCCTGTGTAAAAGCTAGAAAGTATGTTAGAGTGGAAATAAAGTAAATTGATACTGCAAAATCTAAAAAATCTCATTTAAAAAGGGGGGGCGTATTGCTTCCCCCTTTTTTATTGGTGGAAAAAAAATTCCCCTTGCCTGATTACGTATGTGTACTATATCTCAAAGTGGGAAAATAATTCCCATTCGCCTGTTTAGGTCACGAACTTTTTGTCACAGTTTTTTCTTATTCAGATACTAGTATTGCCCTTGGTTTTGTTTGTATCTTTCATAACTTTTTATTTAAAATTTAAAATTGTGAACTTTTATTTACATAAATGTTATGTCATGCATGATTTTATTATATAAGTACCGAGGTAAATAAAAATCAATACATATTTCAATCAGTTTTATTATAAATATAAAATTATTCCTGAAGAGAAGCCTCATGAAATGATTTAAAACATTGCTTCGCACATAGTGCATCTTGACAAGTGGAGCATATTATTTTTGTTCTCTTTTCTTCTTTTTTTGTACTACAAAAACGACATCTTTTATAGCTATTACCTTCCTCTGGAAGATGGATCCCAACATTGAGTAAGCGGATCTCATCTGGTACGCCGAAGTTAGAGCCCTTTTTGTTTTTGAAAACAACTTGGCGAGTTTTCTTGTTTGAGTAATTCCAAATCAGCTCACGGGCCAATCGCAATCTGAAATCTCTATGAGAGTGCGTACTTACTACATGCACAGTGTTGTAGGTGATGTAACTATTTATAATTGACGCATCAAACATAAAGAAAAACAGTCTCATCCAGAATTTTCTGCATTTTCGACTAATCGGGTATGAAGATCGGAAATGATCAAAATGATCTACGCCTCCCATGGTGAGTGTGTACTGAGCGATAGCTTTGGGGCAGAGAACCTCTTTTTTAGTACCATCTTTCTGAGTTCTCTTTACAAATACTGTGTCAGTTGGATGGTGAGCTATTGTAAGAATAGTAACATCCCTTGTATCGAGCCACTTGATTGCTGTGATTGGTTTAGCAGTTACAGCTGCAAATTGGTTCTTTTCAAGTCTAAGATGTTTTGGTTGGGATTTTTTCATAATATCTGGGAGATATTTTCTATTTACCCTAACTGTGCCAACGGCAAAAACTTTTTTTCGTACAAAGCTTCCATTAAGTTGTAGCTAGTAAAAAAATTGTCGAACGCTAGCAAAGTGTTTTCAGGAAATTTGGCTGAAAGCTTCATAACCACGTTGTTCCCCAGTCCTTCGTCTTCCATACTATCCCCTTTTCCTGTACAAATTTCAAAGTGGTACAGGTAGCCGGTTTCGGAATCGCAACGTGCCCAAGTCTTGAAACCACGTTTGATGGGCTTCTTTGGCATGTACTGTTTTAAAGACGATCTTCCTTTGAACTTCACCATACATTCGTCTATTGATTGTTTACTTGAATTAGTTGTTTCCTGTTGGAACACTTTATTAAGTTCTTTTATCATTGGCCTCAACTTGTACATTTTATCATATTCTGGTGAGTTCCTTCCTGGTTCTTTTCTATTGTCATTCACGTGTAAATTTGCAGTAATTTTTTTAAATCTTTTAATGGGCAGAATTTTTGATATTTCTGGATTGTTGTAAAATGGGTCATTAGACCAATACAGGTCCATATCTGGCAATGGATTTAAACCCATCATAATTAATATCCCAAGGTAAGCTTTCATTTCTTCTGACAATACCGGTGTATAATGATTACTGTTTTGTAGAATCGCATATCTATTTGTTTGTTCTACTAGAACTTCTACTAAATAATCTGGGCAAAACTTATTAAAAACATTAATAGGCCGAGTTTTATGATTGTAAGTTGATTGTGGTTGAATCGGATGGGTAAATTCTGGAACATAGTGGGTGTCTGTCTCAATTTTCCACTCCCTTGGTTGTCTTACTGCAGTGATGGTTCTGCTAAGCCTTGAGCGACGATCCTGTTCTGTTACAACTACATTACTGTTTGAAGGGCCTGTACCTAAGTCATCAGATTGAATTGTGGTATAGTGAAAGTGTTCGTCATGGATCTCATTTAAGCATTCCTCTATTTCAGTTTCTCGTCGAGTGGAGTTCAAAATTGGTCTGCTTTCTTCTTGGCATTCAACAGTTTCTTCCAGGTTATCGGAAATACCAAAGAGCTCTTCCAGACGTCTTTCAACAATAACATCTTGGGGCACATTCAGGTTATCTGCTGGGCTGCTTACAGGGGCTGTTTGATAATAAGCATCATCGTCTGAGTCAAGATCGGATAAATCGGACAGGTTGTTTACGATATCCTCCAACTCCCGTTGCCCTATCTTAATCTTTTTATTCATGGCGTCTTAATCCTAGAAATAAATTATAACATGTAAGTATCACATCTATACCACAATAGAGAAATAGACAGTTGGATATCTTCATAGAAATGTGCCACTGCCAGTTTGAACGTGTGCGTGCGCGCCGTGTACGCACGCGCTTCTACGCAAACACTACGCAGAATATATGGCGGTATAAGGCGGACGCAACGTGAACTGTATCGTGAGTGATATCGTGCGCGTGCAAGTACGCTACCCGCCCGCAAACATTTGTCTACTCGCACTGGCCACTAACTACAAATAAACATAATAACCCTAGCGCCAACTCAAGAATAGGCAAATAACTCTAGGATCGGCCTCAGTTATATTACTGTCTTATACTGTGTCTATACCTACTCACTATAAAGTCTACGTTCAAATTGCATTTGTAACTATCACAATTGACAACTATTATCATCAACTTTTATATATATATATATATAATTTTAAACAAAATCATAAGATGCATACGGGCAAAGGGAATTATTTTCCCACTTCTTAAATCGAAGATTTTGAGGTTGTGGATCTATATTATACGCTTAAAACCAACAAAGGACATCGCTAAAATAGTTACGTTACATAATATATAAAAATAATCTACTTACGGGATTTTTCGTAGAACAATTTGAATTTTTTTTACACAGCACTAACCGAAAATCAACCGCTTTTTGTCAAATATCACGTCACTGCACTTTGACCTTGACATAAGAGCACAAGGTTAGAAAAGTATTTAAGGGCAGGGTAAGGTATTAAAATTTTTTTTTTTCGTTTTTTTTTTTTTTTCTCATCGAATGCATAATATCTCAAGAAGATTGTGTTAAAATTTCAAGTCGATCGGGGCAAAATTGACGAAGTTATTTTTACGTTGCCAGTTTGTTTTTACGTTACGTTGCCAGCCTGAGATTTTATACCTGAGCGACAGCTGCGCGAAGGCCGGACGCTGACTCACCCGGCCCAAACGGGCCTGTTCAGGTAAAGTCGAGTATATTTGAGACATGATCTATGCATCAAATTCATTTGACTGTTTTCCTTCGTGTTGATAGCTCGAAAGTTTGACTTCGTTTTCGTTCGTGTTCGTACCTCGAAAGTTTGACTTTGTTCTCGTTCGTGTTCGTACCTCGAAAGTTTGACTTTGTTCTCGTTCGTGTTCGTACTTCGAAAAATGCCCCGAAAAATTAGCAGAGAAGATCGTAAGAAAAGTAATGAGAGGTTATACCGACCGAAAAAAAAACTGCCTCCGCACAAGCGTGGACACGACGAAGTGGAAGCTAATAGCGCGTCAGCGAAAAAAATTAGGCATAGTTCTGCAGTAGAAGTAGAAGAAGATATCCAAAAACATTACAGAATCATAGATTTTGTTCTTGTTTTTTCGACTATTGCTACTTTGGTCAAATGTGTGAAGTGTGATGGAAAAATTACATTCCAAACATGCAAAAAAGAGGGTCTTGGTTTCAAAATCAAGGTTACATGTGAAAAGTGTAAACAGCCGAATTACCTTCCATCTAGTGAAAGAATTAATGCTGGTACATACGATGTCAATTATCGATTCACTTTCGTAATGCGAGTGTTAGGCTTAGGTTTAGCCGGATGCAATAAGTTTTGCGGACTAATGGATTTGGCTAGTACTTTCTTATCGAAACCAACCTATCAGTCATATATTGACAAAAATTGTGAATCGATAAAAAATGTTGCCAAGAAGTTCTTCACATCGGCTGTACAAGAAGAGAAAGAAGCAATGTGTGAAGCAAATGATGTAGAAGAACCGTCAGAATTGACCGTATCAGGTGACGGCACGTGGAAAAAAAGAGGGTACTCTTCGTTGTTTGGAGTTACTTCTCTAATTGGATATTATACTGGAAAGGTATTTGACATTCTTGTGAAAAGCAGTTACTGCCACGGTTGTAAGATTTGGACAAACAAATTGGATTCTGCCGAATACGAAGAGTGGTACGAAGAGCATGTTGATAGCGGCAATTGCAAAGTCAACCACAGCGGACCCCCTGGAAACATGGAGGTATCAGCAGTTATAGAAATGTTCGAACAATCGGTGGAAAATCTTGGAGTGAAATTCCGTAACTACATCGGAGACGGTGACTCAAAGACGTACAGCGGCGTTGTTAATGCAAAACCTTATGGTGAAGATTTTTTAATAAACAAAAAAGAATGCATCGGGCATGTGCAAAAGAGAATGGGAACACGCCTGCGTGAACTAGTAAAAAAACACGTAGTTGAAACAAAAACCAAGGCTGGAAAGACTGTAAAAAGAAAAAGCCTTTCTGGCAAAGGGAAGCTTACTGCTAAAATGATCGACAAATTGACTGTTTACTATGGACTGGCTATTCGACGTAATCACGATTCAGTTGAGAAGATGAAAAATGCCATATGGGCAACTTATTATCACTACAGTTCAACCGACGAGAACCCTCAGCACGAAAAATGCCCGAGTGGCGAAGACTCCTGGTGCGAATGGCAGAAAGCTGCAGCTGCAGATGCTCTAGGATCATTCAAACACAGCTACACAGCTCTTCCTATTGACATTCTGGAAGCCATCAAGCCCATTTATTACGACTTGAGCAAGGACGAACTGTTGCAGCGATGTCTTGGAGGTTTCACGCAAAATAATAATGAGAGTCTCAATCAGCTCATTTGGAAAATCTCCCCAAAGTCTGTCAGTGACACCTCTACAATTGTTGAAATTGCAGCTAATGTAGCTGCATGTACTTTCAATGAAGGTTCTTTTGCCTTGCTGGCCTTTATGCAAGAGATGAACATCGGTACAGGGCCAAGTTCTCACGAATGGGCACGACAAGCTGACGAGTTGCGAATTAGTAGAGCAGAGGAGCAAGCAGCGCATGACAGTAAAGAAGAGAGAGTTTTGCGTAGACAAATGCAAAAAGATGCTCTAGATCATCTTGATGGAAGCCTTTTGCTCTACGGACCTGGCATCGACGACTCTGTGTGAGTATAAAAAAATTGTCGAATTTTATCTTGAATACTTCAGTACGCAAAAAAAAAAAAAAAGCTCTCGACAATACCTGGGGAATCCCAGGTATTGTCGAGAGCTTTTTTTTTTTCAATAATTATCAATTTTACAACAACAAATTAGCCGTTTTTTTTTAGCGAAAATCTGGTTTTTGGCTTCCAAGTGCTACGAAAAATCGAAAAATCGAAAAAAAAAAATCCTCTCGTGAATACCTCGACAAACATCTCCTTTAACGAATGCATTTAGATTTTTTTGTTTCAGATGATTTCGTTGCGAGTTATGATGGGCACCGCAAAACAACTTTTTCTCGAGGCGCCTCCGGAGATTCACTGTCACTCGCTCAATTTTTGATATTTTTCAATGAAAATTTAGGAGAATATTGTTCTAATGTTACATTATCATGTATGGATCGACTGAATAAACTAACACCATCTGTATTGCCAAAAAAAAATCTTGAAAACATGCCTTTTTTTTACCGAATTAACCTTACCCCGCCCTTAAGATACAAGGTATTTAGAAAAATATTGCCAGTTAAGAAATTTAAAATTTTATACAAAATAGGATACTGATGGTGCGTTCATTCTATGGGCTATCTGTCATGTAAAAATAACATATTTCTTAAAGTAGTCTTGGTGGGAAATTATTTCCCCTGGCCTTATTAAGGGATAACTAGCCCTGCCTGTGAAAAAAGTCTTTCAGCAGGGACTGACGTGCCAACTATTGTTAAATACTTAAAAGCTATTTTATACAGCTTCGGGAATTGTATTTTATAATCTCTCCAGATTTCTAACGGATTTTCGTTCAGTCTTCCTACAGGAGTTCTGAGATAAACCGAAAGTTCGTCAGACAAAACATCTTCAGATTTGTTAATTTTCCAGTTATGATGCACTAACTTATGGTGATCAGTCCACAATGAAAAGGCTTCTTCCTTTTTATCGGACTTGTCAGAATCGGACTCAGGTTCTTCATTGCTTTGCAAATTCTTCTTCATTAAATCCTTAATTTTAGTAACAACATTCGAACAAGTTATTGCATCATTGAAATGCATTCTTTTAAATCGTGGATCTAAAATACATGCGATAGCTAGAGCAGTCACATGTTCTATTGAACCCATTCTTTTATTTAATTCATTAATAGCAAGTTTCTGCACCTCTTTCGCTACCGGACCTTCTATAACAGCTGAAGTTATTTTAGAGAGCATGCAACGAACTAAGGGAATAATTTTACTGCTTATGCAGTATTTATCACCCGAAATTTCTTTAGTAGCCGCTTCCAAGGGTCGTAATACCACGATGACAGACGTTACAGTAGATATTTTCGATGCACTGAGCATTGAAGGTGCTCTAGCGTGGCGGAAGAGAATATCATTTAGAACACTACGGAGTTCTAGAAATCTTAGTATCATATAATAGGTACTGTTCCAACGAGTATCCACGCTTTGTATTAATTTTACCCCAGCTGCTCCAGCAGGAGACTCCATAGCCGCAGCAGTAGCTTTACGTAATTCGTCACTAGCAATGCAACTCTGTTTAAACCAAGTCAAAATTGTTTTTACTTTAGAAACAATGTTTCTCCACTCAGTACATATCATTGTGCCTTTAGCCACCAAATTCAGAGTATGGGCAAAACATGGAATGTGTTTCCTTCTACCGAACGCTAATTCGATCGCCTTAACTATATTGGCTGCGTTGTCAGTAATAACAGCTGTTACATTTTCTTGATCTATTTTCCAGTCTTGGCATACCTTTAAGAGAATTTCAGAAAGATAATCTGATGTATGTCTTTCATTCAATTCGTACACACCTAAAGTGACTGAATGTAGTAATGGCTATTCCGAAATGTGCTGTGATGCCCAAAAAACTTTTCATATTTAAGGTATTCGACCAAATATCCGTTGTTAGGGTTATATCTTCTATAGAGGACAGCTTTTTCTTAATTGTTTCTGAAATTACTTCATATTTATCGTCCAGCCAGCGTCTTAGAGTTGTTCTACTCGGGAGTTTATATTGAGGAGCAACTGTTTTCATTAGAGTTCTAAAGCCTTCGTTTTCAACGATTGAGAAAGGCTGATGGTCTTTGCAAATCATGAATAATAAACAGCTGTTCAGTTTCCTTGTCTTCGCTCCAGATTCTGAGTAAGAGCAAATATCTTTAAAGGCGGCCTGTATTGTTTTTTGGCGTTTTAAAAGGGTGACGTTTTCGTCTAAGTCTGAATCAATAGTTTCATTTACGGTTTTCGGTAACGGTTCACCGGATCTTAGACTGCCACTGCAACTTGTACTTGTACTACGAATAGGTTCAAACTGAAGTACACCATCATCAATTTTATTATAAGGCGTAACCTTGGTGTTTCAGCTTTAGTCTGGAATTAGGTAGGATTCAAAGGTACTCACACATCAGCTTGACTCGATTTTCTTGATAATTTTCACACACAAAATTTTTGTGACCGGCGCCGCGCCGCGTTGAATCGGTACTCGTTTTGTCTAGGTGGCGCCACGGTCAGTGTGAATGTTGGCGTGTTTAAATAAGGGAATCGGATTGGCTTAGGACGGAAGAACGTTCAGGAATGACTTAAAGCCTTAACATATCCCCCTACATGAAATCAACGTGGATTTCAAAGTTAAATCGCGGGTTCGTAACCCTAAAGCATTAGAGTATAGATACAGATTCATAAATTTTATGATTGTTAGTTAGATTGTAAATATTCGTTAGAGGAGTATAAGGTTAGTTTGTTCAATATGTGCTTCAGATTAGTTTGTTTATTGTGTGCTTACGATTAGTTTGTTTAATGTGTTTTTAAAATTAGATTCTAAAAAGTGTAAAAAAAATATAAAAATTAAGTAATTATATGAGAGAAAGTAAATTGTTTTATATTTTGAAAAGGTTAAAATAAATTGAATGTAATTAATTTGTTTCATAGATAGGTAGAGGACAAATCTTTACCGTAGGTCTTACCAGTAAGCCCTTAGATGTTTTTACAGTCACAACGCGAGTAACGTTATCCTTGCCGGGATGTAACTGAACGACGCGAGCTAAACGCCATTCGTTCGGTGGTAAGTTACGTTCAAAGATAGTACAAGATCGTTAATCTTAACCTGACGATTATCGTGTTTGAACCATTTTGTAGGCTGTTGTAGTGTATGAAGATAATCACGTTGCCAAGTTTGCCAAAAGCTTTGAGTTAATTTCTGTAATAATTGCCAACGCGTACGCAATGTGATGGTTTTATTTAGTATTGGTTCCGGGAGGGATACTAGTGGACGACCGATTAAAAAATGTCCTGGGGTGAGAGCATCTAACTCACTCGGATCGGATGAAAGCTCCACTAACGGTTGGGAGTTTAACATCGCTTCAATCTTAATGAGAACCGTATAAAATTCCTCATAAGTAAGAACTTGAGCGCCTACCGTTCTCTTTAGGTGATACTTGCTAGAACGAATGCTTCGTTCAAAGATTCCGCCGAAATGTGCCCCCGCCGCTGGATTAAGTTTCCACGTTATATTACGAAAAGCAAGTTGTCGGCCAATTAACTCGCGTTCTGTATGAAGCATGTTAGATACTTCTGATAGGTACCGCTTAGCGCCAACAAAGTTTGTACCACCATCAGTTATAATGACTTGGCATAGACCTCTTCTTGATGTAAAACGATCGAAGGCTGCTATGAACGCTTCTGTAGTTAGTTCCGTAACTAATTCAAGATGAATGGCTTTAGTCGTATGACAAATAATAAGACAGAGATACGCTTTATAAGTTCGTGCGTTACGGCGTCGACTTTCCTTTATTATAAAAGGACCCCCAAAATCGATTCCGACAGTCTGAAAACATTGACCTGGTGTCAGACGAGATGGTGGTAGGTTGGCCATCACTGGTTGTAAATGGCTAGGCTTAGCTTTAAAACATATTACGCATCTCGCTAATCGGGATCTAATGAGATTTCGTAAGCCAAGAATCCAAAATCGACGCTGTATCATTGACTGCAAGAGACGAGGTCCACAGTGTAAATAAAGTATATGATAATGGTCGATAAGGAGTTGACTCAAGCGTGAGGTTTTAGGTAATAAATACGGATGTTTCGTATTGTCTGGTAGGTCGGTTTGTTTAAGTCGTCCCCCTACACGGATTACTCCACTAGAGTCTACAAATGGTGATAACTTCACGATATGTCGTGGAAGCGTTTTGTTGTTCTCCAAGAGGGATCGGACATCACTAAAACTTTGATCCTGAACATATTTCACGAGACGAGTGATTGATAGGTCCAGCTCCGTGGGAGTGAGAAATGAGGATAAATTTCGCTCAGAGTGTTTCCGTCTAATATTGTAGATAAATCAATGTACCCAGGCTACTACTCTCCGCACATGAGACAAGCTGGACGACCGTTCTAATTGGACATGTAGTACATCGAATTCCTGAGTTAATAAATTGACACTATTTAAGCATGCTTTGAGCTCTGGAAGGTTATCCTGCTTTGGACTGCTGAAACAGGCCAGTCGTTTTGTATACTAGTAAGCCACCGTGGGCCTGACCACCACGCTTCACAATTCGCTAATTGCGAGCATGGTAATCCACGGCTACAATAATCCGCAGGGTTGTCGTGCGTGGACACATGAAGCCACACAAACTGTTTAGTAGCATCGGTGATTTGTACTACGCGATGAGCTACAAATGTTTTAAGTTTATGTGGTTCAGTATTTAACCAGGAAAGCACAGGAACTATCGGTAAATAGATATGATTGTGATTTGTTCAACCAATTTGTAAGCAAGGCATATATTCTACTGGCTACACGGGAGAGTAGAACGGCACCGCAAAGCTCCAAACGGTTGACAGAAATGATCTTCAAGGGCGCGACCTTGGACTTGGCAATAAGTAGATGGACTTCAACCCTATGATCCGTCACCGCACGGAGATAAACCGAACAACCATAGGCCTTTGTGGATCCGTCACAAAATCCTATGATTTGGAATTCCATTGCTTGTGAAGGTATGACATGACGAGGTATTTTTATTAGATTTAAATTGTTAAGATCTGATATAAATGTACACCAGTCTTGAGATAAGTCTCTAGGAAGCTGTTCATCCCACGAGAGCCTTAAGCGCCATAAATCTTGAAGGAGCAATTTTGCCTTAAGTATAACAGGTGTTAGCCAACCGAGTGGGTCGAATATACGGGCTACATTCGATAAAATGGAACGCTTCGTATATTCGGTGTCTATGATTGGTGAATATGTATACGTGAAGTGATCACTTCACGTATACGTATACCTTTGTGGGTTATATTGAACTCCTAAGATTCTAAGCACTGATTCACTGTTTTCATCAGAAAATACCTTCGGTGATTGACAATCTTCGTTTGGCAGAGTTTGCAAAAATGATGCAGAATTGCTACTCCATTTTCGCAGCTCAAATTGACCATGCTCTAAAAGTTTACATAAGTTATCTTTAAGCTCGAGGGCTTCTCTCACAGAGGGCGCTCCGGTCGTAACGTCATCCATAAATGTTTCATGACGGAGGACATCAGCAGCGCGGGGATACTTGGTCTCGTAATCGGTTGCTAGCTGTCGAAGGGTTCGTATGGCGAGATAAGGAGAACTAGTGACTCCATATGTGACAGTAGAAAGTTCGTATTCCTTCACTGGATCAATGGGAGTATCGCGCTGTTACGCGAGGTCTTGTAATAGTCTTTTTAAAAAACTACTTTTATTCACAACACATATATATTGAAATAAACACTTATATAGAAACTTTTATAGAACTAGAAAGAATTAGAAGGAGTCTGGCACGCGTAAGAATTATTGTGAACCGTGTTACTCTCCCGGATGGTTGATCTCGACTGAAGGCCTGGCTCTTTTATTTGACAGGAAACCTATGGCGTATAGTTAAGGCTGGGAGGCCGTTTCGTTGTGTCAGCCGATTTGGCAACAATGTAGGGTTGTAACAGCCCCCCGATTTAGAGTAAACTTCGGGGTTACATCGAAGTTTACGTGAATCATAGTGATTCTAGGCTCAGCCAATTCGAAGGGCAGGAGCTGGGATTCTATCAACCATCTCTACATCTTCGTTATCTGATTCATGATTTTGAATTTCAGAGATTTCTTTATGAAATATTTTCTTAAGAATGCCAGACTTCTTGTACAATTTAAACAAAACGTATACTATCATTAAAACTAAAACTATTACTATTACAGTAGTATAATAATTTTCATAGAGAACAATATGTGGTTTTTCTATAATCTTATCTAATTCTTTTAATACATGAGGGTTATTAAATGCTATAGTGTCTAAATCGATATCTTTCAGATTTACAGTAGGCAAAATAGATGAGATATTATTATAGCTAATTTTGTTATAATTATAATCGTCGAGGATGTTTAACTTAGTTCTAATGGGTTTTAGCGTTATCTCTAAACTATCCTTAGATACAAATTTGATATCTTTACAATATGCAGTACACCCTTGAGGTAAGTATAAGATTCCAGTACCACTTATATCTAGTGATTGTGTAACATTACATTCTATGGTTAGTTTAGATTCTTCAGATATGACAAATAGCCATTTGCTATTTTGTAAGGGTTGCCAAATATGAACGTTACCATGTAAGAATTTAACTATACACTGTTCCGGAATTGTCGTGAGTTTTTTACTCCTAATTTCAGTTTCGCAAGTAGGCGAAGCGACTGTAGAGTAGGATATTGACGTATCGCAGAGGTAAGTATCGCTGTTTGTGACCCTACAATTGTTTAGTGTGTCTAGTTTGCAGTATGTGGACTTGTCTTTACTTATACCTAGGTATTTAGAGGAAGGTATAACGGTAGAATATGATCTAGGGTTGTTTATGTCATGAGGTGCCGGGCAGGGTAAGTTATGATAAAGTTGAAAGTTAGTAGGACTAACCAACGGGATATCGATTACGAATACTATTTTCTCTTCGTTGAGATAACAGGAAACCGAAGAGATATTCAGGATAGTGTGTATATTACTTAAACTCAGCGGAACTGGTAAATGCTTAGAATCAGATAGAAGTCTGTAATTATTAACTAGTTCGGTATACAACTCTTTCGGAGTTAAAATAGTGGGGTATAGTACTTGGGACTTACTAAACATTATAGAATTTATTATATCTTCGACCTTGAAGGATAGAGCCAGAAGGTTACTTTCCAACATATAAGTTAGTTCTGATATACGCGATCTCACATTTAGTTCCTGGGCGACATAGGTTAGGTTTTTAATGTCTTTGTATAAGGCTTCGATAGCAACGTTTAATTCATGTTCATTAGATCTAATTGTACGGACAGTTTCGTTTACTGACTTTAAAGTGGACGTTATAACTAGGTTATTTTCTTTCATTAGCGACGCTAGTTTCTTTTGGTCTGTTTCTACTTCTCTTATCGCTTGATCGTAACGTATAGCGTCGTCTTCATCCATCGTACCGAATAGCTTTTTTGAGATAGTACCCACGACTCCTAGGAGAGCGGATCTTCTGGAATGTCGAGACGTCAGATGAGTAATGGCTTCGTAATCACGGGTGATATCTTCGTATCGAATGATGAGGGGTTGGAAGAGATTATTACATTCTATGTTATCAAAAGTAAGTGTTTTCTTGCAAAGGGATTTAGTACTATCAATAATATGGTTTAAGTTAATAAGATGTGGTTGCATATAAGAGACGTCAACTGGAACGATTACATTGAGAGAACTATCTATTAGGCGTAAGGAGCCTAGGTTGTCGAAATAGATGCCAGGATTGTTTGTTAGAGACTCGATGAAGTCTTGGCCCGTTGAAGGGATACTGTAAAGAGAATAGTGATTGTAAAACATCTAGATTGTGTAACTAGATTATGCGCTTATGATTAATTCTAAACTACAAGTTTTCTGGTGAATTGTATACGTACATATACGTATCTCAAGACTATATTTTGCTGAGTTTTATTATTATGATGAAATCGATCGAGGTGCAAGTTTGACTTCGTCGTAATGATGGGAAACGTGGCGTCTATTTATTAGAAGAGTTAAAGTATTTCTGCCGTTGATTTTTACTACCTTGTATGGTCCCTTCCATACAGGTGATAGCGCTTTGCGGAGTCTCAAGTGATTTTTGAGGTACACGTAATCGCCTACTTTATACTGCACGGGACGCGAATGGTTGTCATAGTATTCTTTAGACCTCTCTTTGGATCTTTGTATATTTTCGAGAGCTTTATCTCTAGAGAGTTTTAAGCGATGATGTAGAAATTTAACGTATTCGGGATATGTTAATTCTGACCGTAATTCGTAGAGCGAGTCAGGAATGAATGCTTTGTGACCGAAGAGTAGTTCGTAAGGAGTGAAGTTGGTAGAGGCATGGACAGAAGTGTTATAAGTTAACATTGCGGTATATACGAATTTATGCCAGTTTGTGTGGTTTTCATTTACATAGGATTTTAAGTATTCTTTGAGTGTCGAATGGCTGCGTTCAAGTGCTTCTTGCGTCTGCGGGTGGTATGGGGATGACCAGATTTGTTTGATTTTAAGAAATTCGCAAGTCTTTTTGAATAGTTCTACAGTAAAATTAGTACCTTGATCGGTTAAAATCATTTTAGGTATTCCAAAGAGGGAGATGAAGTGGATCAGGCATTCGCATGAGTCTTCGGCGGTTGCATTGGCAATGGGGTAAGCGAAGGAGAACTTAGTAAGATCATCTTGCATGGTAACTATGAATTTGAGTTTACTTTGCCCCGCCTCGGGCAGAGGGCCCACTAGGTCTATGCTGAGGCGTTCAAATGGTTTAGTGGATGTAGTGGTTATAATATCTGAAACGGCAAAACACTCACGTGCTGAGATCGATTACGTCGACCCGGGTTTCGAGCATGTCCGATGCTCATCATCAGGGCGAGTGCGCAGCGGCGTCTGCGAGGCCCCGGCGTGCACTGCGCGCTGCATATCGAGCAGCGCGCCTCGACACAGCCATGAGGGGTGCGGGGGAGGTGTTCGCCTCTTGATAGTCCTCGGCGGAAACGTCGGACGAAACTTCACACCCGGAGTTAAGCGGCGTTGTTGGTATGTCACTCCGTGTGTCGTCACCATCACATAACACGCTGGTCACGTCACTCTCCACGCACACCCTCACCTTACGACTCACGGCAGTATTAAGAGCTGGTAACCATGCTGACGACAGCTTCCATCCGCCGTCTCTGTTGAAGGTCCGATGTCGGTTTATCTCTATGGCCTCACGTATTTTCCGCGGTCTGTAACGTCTCTCTGTGGCTAATACGGAGGCTTTGTCGAACCGAATGTAGTGCCTTGTATTCGCGAGACTGGCATGCTTTGCTATTGCTGATTGTGTCGTATCCATGCTCTTCATACTCCTGATGTGTTCAGTTAGTCTGGTGACGATGTTGCGTCCAGTTTCTCCCACATAACCCTTGCCACAATCACATGGTACTTGATAGACGCCTTGTACGCCCAGGTGGTTTTTGTCTTTCGGTGAACGAAGCATTTGCCGTATTTGGCCCGGTGGGCGGAAGAACGTTCTAATGTCGTATTTCCTTCGCAAGAGATGCCCGATTTTGTCCGTTATTCCTTTCACGAACGGTAAGTAGGACGGAGAACGTTCCACACCTGTTGGCCGCTTACGTTCACTTGGCTTGGCCCATCGGCAGCATTGCCGCCAATTGTACCCGTTGTCCACTAGTGCCTTCCTTACGTGCTCGAGCTCTGCATCAACGTATTGGGGATCACATATTCGAAGAGCCCGGTTGATTAGTGATCTTGGTACTGAGGACAAGTGTGCAGGATGATGGTGAGAACTGGCATGAAGATATCGGTCTGTGTGCGTAGTTTTCCGGTGGACAGTGTGGCTTAGACTACCATTTGTCTCTCGGATAACACGTACATCAAGGAATGGCAGTATTCCTTCTCTCTCTTCCTCCACGGTAATACTGATCTTATGATGTATCTTATTTAGGTGTTCCGTGAATTGCACAAGGTTAGTCTTGTCCACCACCGCGAAAATGTCATCGACATATCGCCACCAAAAACGTGGCTTAATACTGGCCGTTCTTAAGGCAAGGGATTCGTACCACTCCATAAAGATGTTGGCCACCACCGGCGCTATAGGTGACCCCATCGCCACGCCGTCCAATTGTAGGTAGTATTCTCCTTTCCACATGAAGTAACCGCTCCTCAGACATAGTTCTATCCCCTCCATGTACTCAGTTGGTAAGGCAGAGTCATGTATCAAAGTGCCTATTAGTTGTATGGTTTCACTCACTGGTACATTTGTGAAAAGAGACGTCACGTCGAAGCTTACCATGATCTCCGTGGGCTTGATTCTTACATCCTTTAACAATTGGACGAAATGTATTGAATCCTTTACAAAGCTACCCTGTCGGCCTGTGAGAGGTGTTAAGGCCGCGGCCAAATGTTTAGATAACTTGTAGGTGGGGGAGTCTATTTGGCTGACTATAGGTCGCAACGGCCAGTTCGATTTATGTACTTTAGGTAAACCATAAAACTTCGGCGGTGTCGGGTTTTGTGGGCGCAGTCGCGTCAATAAACTAGTGTCGGCACTTTGCTGTAGCAATTTTACCACTTTTGTAGTTATTCTAGATGTGGGGTTGTAATTCACCTTTTTGTAAGTCGTGTCGTCACTGAGTAACTGCAAGATTTTATTTTCATACGCCTCAACATCAACCACCACCGTCGCATTCCCCTTGTCGGCTGGCAGCACCAATATGTTGTTATTGTTACGCAAGTCGTGCAATGCTGAAAGCTCACCTTTCGTAAGATTACTTTTGGGTGGTTTCGAATTGCGCAACAAAGAAGAGATGTCTTGTCTCATGCATTCCGCCTCCGTGAATGGTATTTTATTACGCATAATCGCATCCTCAATGCTCGTGACTATGTTTTCCACGGGTATATTTCTGGGCGTGGGAGCGAAGTTTAGACCCCGAGAAAGAACACTCAGTACGTTTACGTCCAAGTGATGAGAGGATAAGTTAATCACCGTCTCAGACTTGGCCTTCGGCATCTCACATTTCCGTGACGTTTCCGCCGAGGACTATCAAGAGGCGAACACCTCCCCCGCACCCCTCATGGCTGTGTCGAGGCGCGCTGCTCGATATGCAGCGCGCAGTGCACGCCGGGGCCTCGCAGACGCCGCTGCGCACTCGCCCTGATGATGAGCATCGGACATGCTCGAAACCCGGGTCGACGTAATCGATCTCAGCACGTGAGTGTTTTGCCGTTTTAGATATTATAATATGGATCAGTCTCACGATAATTTCAATACTAAAGATGTAGTGGTTATTTGCATTGGGGCCCGGTTTGTTTGCCTTAATGCTTTATTGGATTGCCATTGTGAGCAATGTTTTATGTAGTTTTCTATATCTGTACGCATATTTTTCCAATAGTATTTTTCTTTGATTCTGTTTAGCATACGAGCGGTGCCAAGGTGACCGGCTATAGGGATATTGTGATTTTCTCTTAGTATTTACTGTATCTCAGATGGAGTTGGAAAGATAACTGTGTTATGATATACCTTAATATTTATGTTGGTATTGTTAAAGATATATAGAAACATGTTATATATTCTTGACCAAATAAATCTGTCAAAAGGGTTCTGGAAGTCAGCGATGGCTATTTCTAAAGGTTCTGAGGGTGAAGAAACAGTCGAAAGAATGTGAGTTTTTAGATATTGTAGACTTTTTAAGATATCTTCGTAAGTACAGCTGTCAAAGTGATATACTTTCGTGAATAAGAGGTAAATGTGTTTTCCTTGGTGTGTGAAGAAGAGGTAAGTATGTAAAGTTCTTTCTCTATACAAGATCGATTTTGGATCTGGGATGTTATTAAGGACTTCTTCGACATGTGGGTTGGAATTGTCGAGGTCGATAGAAGTAGGAACTACAATATATTTAGAGTTGGTTTTGAGAATGCTTTCATTATACTCTTAGATTTTAGCGTTGCTGTTAAAATTTTTGTTTGATATAGTTTTCAGGAGTTCCGCCGCCGGCGACTCGGGCGGCGCAGGCGCGAGTATTTGCGCCTAATGCCGCCCTAGCCGAGGCCGCGGGTGATTGGACCGGGGAATTGTCCGTCACCCGCAGAGAGGCTGACCGCGCGACGGCGACTAACGTCCCAGGACGTCGTGAGGTGAGGGTACCCGAAAGGGTATTCCGTCGGCCGGCCACTGACGACAAGTGACATCTGCTCCGGTGGTCGGCCCAACAACGAGGTGACGTGGGTACGGGTGGGTTATGGGCCCGCGCGCCGTCCTTTCATCGCCCCGGACGGACTGGACCGCGCGTGCGCTTACCGTAGCCCACCCATAAAAAAAAAAAAAAAAAAAAAAAAAAAAAAAAAAAAAAAAAAAAAAAAAAAGATATAGTTTTCAGGAACGTAGAATAATTTCCATCAGAGGAAGTTGGAACGGTAGGAATGGTTTCCGCGGAGGAGGTTGGTAGTTCGTTAATATCACAGACATCGTTAATCGGATTCGATAGAATTTCGGTGGTTTCGCCTGTGTTATCATTATTCATAGGATTTAGGATCCTTGTAATAGAGTCATCGTTGTCTAATAGATCTATGGATGGTATATCATCGGAGTCTATAGGAATGGATGGTAATTGAATATCGAGGTCTTCTAAAGCAACTGGGCTGAATTCTGGTGATATATCTTGTATATTTTGCCTAGAAGTAGAAGGAACAGGATTGTCATATGGATTTTGAATTGGGTTTACGGGAAATCGCGACAGTGCGTCAGCATTGCGATTTATTATTCCTTTCTTGTATTCGATCTTGTAGTCAAATTCTTCTAACTTTAAGCGCCACCTTACTAGGCGAGAGCCCGGATCTTTGCAATTAAACAACCATTTTAATGGTCTATGATCGGTTATGATGGTGAACTTGTAACCATAAAGGTATGGACGAAAGGTTTTGGTGCCGAATATGATTGCGAGACACTCTTTTTCGGTAGTGGAATAGTTTACCTCAGCTTTGTTCAGGGTTCTGGAAGCATACGCTATCGTGATCGTGATAGGATGGCGGATATAGCATGATTAGAAGCATCACAGGTGAGTACAAAAGGTTTAGAAAAATCTAGGTAAATGAGGATAGGAGCAGAAACGAGTTTTTCTTTTAGTTCATCAAATGCTTGTTGTTGTTCGTTAGTCCACGAGAATAAAATATCCTTCTTCAATAAAGTAGTTAAGGGTTTCACTATTTTGGAAAAATTAAGAATAAATCGGCGGTAGTAGGAGACTAGTCCTAGAAATGATTTGACGTCTTTCGGGCATTTAGGAATGGGGAATTGAGTGACTGCTTTTATTTTTTCTGGGTTAGGGCTTACGCCCTGATCACTTATTACGTGACCAAGGTAACCGACTTCCTTGCGAAGGAATTCACATTTGTCGGGTTGGAGTTTTAGGTTATGTTTCCGTAGCCGGTGGAAGATTTTAGTCAATTTTTCGCAGTGGGAATTTAAATCTGTGCTGTATATTACTATATCGTCTAGGTACACGTAGCAGTGTATCCCTTGAAGCCCTGCAAGGGCTGTGTTCATAAGACGCTGAAAGGTGGCTGGTGCGTTTTTTAGACCAAACGGCATGCGTTTAAATTCAAAATGACCTTGTGGTACTGTGAAAGCGGTTTTGGGCGTGTCTTTGTTTGAAATCGTGATTTGGTGAAAGCCTGAACAGAGGTCTAATGTAGAGAAATACTTGCTTTTCCCTAATTGATCTAGTATTTCACTTATTTGAGGAATAGGGTAGTTTTCTCCAATGGTGATGTCTTTGAGTTTTCGATAATCAATGACAATACGCCATTTCTTTTGATTTGAAGAATCTAATTTCTTTGGGACAACCCATATGGGGAATGACCATGGTGAATTGGAAGGTTGTATAATATCTTGAGATAGCATTTTAGAAATTTGAGTTTCGACCTCTTTTTTGTGGATTTCGGGGAAACGGTAAGATTTAACATTACAGTCCCTAGCCAAATTATTAGACGCACTGTATTTTTTTGTAAATTTTATGTTTCTTACGAGTTTTTATGCAGTGATTGAATATTTACACTACAATCCTATTTATTTTTATTTGAAAGGTTTAATAAAGAATTCATATTTATATTTATTTATAACATAGGGCAGCACTGTGTTAACTACCTGATACATGAACGTAACCAAGTACGAACCTGTATCAATCGCGATAGGGAGTGCGTCAGGTACGAACCTGTTCCTGTGGCGTTGCTGACTATAATTTGTTTGTTTAACAGTTTTATTTGACTGGTTATTCGTTTATTTTATGTGCAGTGTTTAAAAATAATAATAAGACTATTATCATAATGGGTAGAAAAGGCGATCTTTCACCACGCAAAAAAGCTGAGATTAAGGCCCTTGTGAATGCGAAAACATTTACAAACCGTGAAATATCACGAAGATTAAAGGTTTCTGAAGCTAGTGTACGGCGCATAAAGAAGAAAATTGAGTCAGGGGAGGATTTGAGCCCAAAACGAGCAAGAAGATGCGGCAGAAAACCAATTTTCACTCCAAGGTCAGAGAGATGTTTGAAGAAAATTTGTCTCGAAAACAGATTTGCGACCACTAAATTGATAAAATAACAACTCAATGATGCTTGCGTGAATGCTTCTGAACGCACTGTCCGCAGAAAATTAAAAGAGTTAGATTTTAAGGCCTGTCGCCCAGCCAGGAAGCCCAAATTAACAGCTGCAATGAAAACAAAGTGCCTGAAGTGGGCAAAACAATGGCAAGACAAAAATGTAGACTTCTGGAGATCGGTAGGATGTTGTGATTTCATCACTATTTATACTTTATTATCATTTTCAGTTCAATAAAGCACAAAACACAAAAATTTATATATATTTATTTTATTTTTGACAGGTCTGCTTCAGTGACGAGAGCACATTCGAAATTTTGCAGAATAAAGCTTTGTATGTGCGTCGTCGTCATGGAGAAAAATTTCACCCCGACTGTGTTGTTCCAACAGTTAAACACCCTACAAAAGTGATGATTTGGTCAGTTATCAGCTGCAAGGGCACTGGACGTCTCTACGTTGTAAAAGGCATGATGAGGCAGGATCAGTACAAAGAAGTCTTAGAAAATCGCTTGATTCCGCAGATCACAGAATGGTTTCCAAATGGGGAACCATTCATTTTCATGCAAGATGGAACTCCCTGCCACACTGCTCGGTCTGTTAAAGCTTTTTTGGCTGAAAAGAATATCCCTCTGTTAGATTGGCCCTGATATGAACCCAATCGAAAATGTGTGGGAGCTAATGAAGAAAGAAGTGGCTAAGGATTTGATCACAAACAAAACGCAGCTCCTAGAAAAGATTATTTACGTATGGAACCATCATCCTCAAATGCAGGAGACTGTACACTCTTGCATTGATAGCATGCCGCGCAGAATCAAAGCTTTGATAGCGGCTAAAGGGGGCTCAACAAAATATTAATTATTTTTTGATTAATTTCACTTTTGTTCAAAACTTAAGAAAAATTTGTTTTTCTATATTAATGCTGTTTTATTTGCATTAAATTAATCGGTACTTATGTGAATAACACAAAAATAAAAAACAAATCATATTAAAACAATGAAACCATACAATATTGCTCAATAATTAATAATTTATATGAAATCTTACGATGCGTCTAATAATTTGGCCAGGGACTGTAATAGGTTGTGTAGGAATCGTGTTTATTTCGTGTTGTAATGAATTCGTTGTAGATAGTTTATCGTCGGGCAATTGGAAAACGTCAGAATATTGCGAACAAATATCAAGAAGGTGAGATTTTTCCTCTTCGTTAAGGTGATCTGTACGTAACATGCTTAAGACTTCGTCTCTGCGAGCAGATAATGATTTTGAAGCGTTGAGAACAGAGTGGACTAGGAAGGAGTTATTCTGTAATGGTTGTAATTTTATTTTAATATCCGAGTTTATTGAAACTGTTTTTTCTGAGGTATTTACTACCGAGACATTGACCCGATTGTTGTCTTTGACGGCCACAATGCAATTTGCAACTAACAGTGAATCGGAAATATGTTGATCCAGAATGACTCCTACGCGGAGTTCAGGATTAGCAACTGTACATTCAATTATGGTTTCGGAGCGAGGTGCGACTTTGTAAACAGGTTGAAAATATTTTAATCGGATTGTAATGTAGCGAATTTGTAAAGTATTGTGGTTATAATCTATAATTCCGTCGAGATCGTTTAGGAGATCTGTGCCTATGATTCCGTCGTAATTTAGATCGATGTCTTCGATTACGTGAAAGTTATAAAATATATTCGTTGATTTGAATAATTGTAATTGAAAGTGTCCGAGAGTGGATACGGTTTCGTCACTAGTATTTATTCCCTTCAGTTGAATGATTTCTTTCTTTAGACTGGGCATATATTGAATTGAATTTCTTTTTACTAGACTTACTAACGCAAGAACCGGTGTCAATTAGAAAGGTGAGACTTCGGTTACTTAATGGAGTTTCTAGAGTGACGTGGGGTAAGTATCGTTTCTTCGAATTTGGTGTTATTTCGTAAATTCTGACTTCCCTTTCTTTTATTACGGATTTCGAGCATGGTGTGATTGTAGATATGGCAGAATCGGTATCTGATTTCGATACAGTGGATTCGTTTTTTGTGTTTGAAACAGTGGATTCACTATTTGTGTTTGAAACAGTGGATACAGTGGATTCATTATTTGTGTTTGAAACAGTGGATACAGTGGATTCATTATTTGTGTTTGAAACAGTGGATACAGCGTTGGTGTCATAGATATAAGGGTTCGTAGAGTTTTGATATTGAGGTCTCTCGAGACACCGCCGGGAGCCCTTTATTCGTTTAAATGTTCGTTAGTAATCATTTGGCCTTGATCGGGTACGTTCTCATTGGTAAAGGTTTGTTCCTCGTCCATCATATGGACGCGAGGTTGTTGGCGATTTACAAAACGCGAATGATTTGGATATTGAGAGTTTTCTTGTCTAAAGCGGTTGTTGTTGTAGACTCGCTTGCGGCATTCTTCTATCACGTGACCCTTATTTTTGCAATATCTACAAATTTTTTCGAACTGATTTTGGGATGTTACGTTATTTACATTCGCACTTCTATAGTTTTCAGGGTAGCGACGTTGTAATGAAGTAGGTGGGTTCGGTATATTTCGCTTGTACATGAGTTTTTGGATTTTTTCTTCGGAAATGGCAAAACCGATTGCTTCATTTAGGTTTCTGGGGGACTTGCATCTGACGATGTTAGAGATTCGTGGAGTTAGACCTATCAAGAAGTGGTGTAAGGCTAGATCTTCCATAGCTGCGGTGCGACCCGGGGTTTCTTTGGATTTCGCAAGAACGATATCGGTTAGTAATTGAGACAAGCATTCTTCAATTCGCAACGCGAATTGGCTAACGCTTTCGTTTATGCCTTGCCTACTTTCTTGAAGTTCAGCTAGGAGGTGTGAATAATGTTTAGTGTCGGAGAATTGGGTTTTTAAAAAGTCTTTTAATTGGTCCCAGTGGGTAAATGCTTTAACGGAACATGCAATTTCCGCTTTGCCTTGCAGCTGACTTAATATATATTTGAATAGAACTGGCTGTTGTTCGGTATGGGCTAAATCGTAGGCATTATTGCAGTTAGTTAAGAAGAAATTTAAAGTTTGCCTATCGCCGTTATAAGGCTTAATAAATTTAAATAGACTGTTTAGGTCGACGTTCATATAGGCTCCCTTCTCTGCTTTACTCATTTTGAGAATAAACGCTTAAGTGTAGATTTTACAAAAGAAATATAAAATAGTACAATGTTCACAAGACGACAAAATACATTGTATAAAATAAGCAGTTGTATGATAGAACAAAATATAAGCGCTCGGAATTAGAGTGCAGTACAATTGTAGATAAGAGATTCTGAGAATCGACGTCGACGTAGGATGTTTTGACTTGACGGCTTGTCGGTTGTCTCGGCACGTTGCTACACTTTTGGTTTGGCTTTTAATAGTTTATATGAAATAGTATAATAACTCACAGTAAACTGGCGATGGCGAGTATAAGGATGGACATCGTCACCTTGTCCTCAGCACAGCAGTTTTCTTACAGGACTCGTGTGGTTCTTCTGCTGGATTTTGTAGTAGCAATGTGTATCTTCTCTGCTTTATTATCTTTGTTCAGGAATGGTAGCTGCGGCGTATTGCTCTTTGGATATGATGGACGTCGTGAGTCGTGAACTGGGTGTTTGGATTTCCAGACTTAGAGGCGTAACCAGGATTTTAGAAATCCCTTAAGCTGCCACCACTTGTTACGCGAGGTCTTGTAATAGTCTTTTTAAAAAACTACTTTTATTCACAACACATATATATTGAAATAAACACTTATATAGAAACTTTTATAGAACTAGAAAGAATTAGAAGGAGTCTGGCACGCGTAAGAATTATTGTGAATTGACAGGAAACCTATGGCGTATAGTTAAGGCTGGGAGCCTGTTTCGTTGTGTCAGCCGATTTGGCAACAATGTAGGGTTGTAACAGCGCCATAGAATATGTTGATAGCAACGATCACCAGGCCTAATTAGTATTTGGCGATACATTTTTGCGATGTCACAAGTGAACACAACTGTATGGAGTCTGAAGTTAGTTATAATGTCGATGATGTCAACTTGAAGTTTGGGACCAGTGTAGACTATGTCGTTTAGAGATAGACCATTAGTTGTCTTACAACTTGCATCAAAGACGACGCGAAGTTTCGTCGTTGAGCTTTCAGGTCGAATGACGCAGTGATGTGGAATGAAATGACGAGCAATATCTTCAGAAAACGATTTCGTTACAGTGTACATATGACCCAAGCTTTCGTATTCACGCATAAAATTTATGTATTCAGTTTTTAGCTGTTCATTCCGGGTAAGCTTCTTCTCGAGATTATTAAGCCGCGACAGGGTACTAGTAAACGAATCGCCTAGAGAGCCGTCACGATTTTTTATGAGCATAGGCACAACATAGCGACCGTTCGGCTCTCGATAGGTAAGATCTGTATACATACGCTCACAGATCTCGTCTTCGGGCACCATAATACGCGCGCGCGGTGGCTCCTCAACTTCCCAGAACCTTTTCACCTGTTCATCGAGTGCGCATGTAGCGGCTAGTAGCGAAGTGACAGAAAAAGAGGGAGTTGTTGTTTCAGTATCAAGTGTACCAGTAAGTATCCAACCGAATACGCTATGTAGGGCGGTAGGTAAACTGCGACCTAGCTGAATGCGTTGACCGTCGTAGATCTCATGAAACAACTCAGCACCGATTAATAAATCGATCGGTCCAGGCCTATCGAAGTCGTGGTCTCCAAGAACTAAATGTTGACAAGAATTCCGGACGACTGACGGCACTTGAACGTTAGGCATATGTGTCGTTATTTGATCTAAGACTATCGGTTTTATTGTATATTGTGGTGTCTCTGAAGCAAGAGGACGCAGAACACATTCAGTAAAACCTCTAACTTGTAATACGGTATTTTTGCCTAGTCCAGCTACAATAAAGTTGCAACGATGAAGCTTAAGGCCTAGTTTGCGAGCGCATACTGATGTTATAAATGAATCCTGCGCACCGCTATCGATAAGAGCTCGCACAACTTGATATGTGTTATTAGCAGTGTTACACACGCGTAGCTTACATGTACCTAACAACACCATACGCTGATTGGAACCGACGTGTGCACTTGTACTAGCTTGGACGATATCGTTCACGTTCCGAGTTGCATCAATGTGAAGCAAGGTATGATGACGTAATCCACATGCTGAACAAGTGGTTTTTGATTTACACTGTTCGATGACATGGTTGGAACGCAAACAATTAGTACAAACTTTTTTGGTTTTAATGAAATTTAGTCTAGCACGGGAATAGAACGCGTGAAAGGTAGGACACTTATATATTGTGTGCATATTGCCGCAACATAAACATTTGAATGCTGCCGGGCTAGATTCGGTAACGTGTGATGAGCGTTTTAATCCGCCGCTAGTTTGCCAGTTAGTTGCCGGTAGTTTTTTCGCGTTCACTTTACCGGTAGAAATATTTTGACCGACCAGCTGGCGTGAGCTGGTGTCCGATGATAATTGCGTACTTTCTAAGATCTTTACATAATCTTGAAGAAATGTTAACAATTCGGCAGAAGTGGGTATTTGGGAACTGTTCTGGCTTTCGAACCGTTTGCGAGTATCGACGTCCAAGGATCGAGATGCTAAATAAAATAATATAAATTCACCTAAATTGTTTATATTAATAGCCTGAAGCGCTTGAGTAGATTCAAAAAGCATATTTGTAAATTCTTGCAATTCTTGAAAAGTACCCTTTAAATTAGGATAATTAAGAATTTTTTCTAAATAAGTAATTGCTAATATTCGTTTATTTTGATATCGCTCAATTAGAGCGTCAAAGGCGACCTTATAATTATCCGCAGTGACTGGTAAGCCCTTCACTAATGTTAACGCGTTTCCCGATAAACACGAGATGAGATAATGGAATTTTTCGATATTCGAAATCGAGTCGTTTTCATGTACCAAAGCACTAAATGTATCAAAAAATGTTTGATAGTCTTCTATTCGACCCGAGAATCGAGGTAATTCAAGCTTAGGTAGCCGAACATTACCTGTTAACCTGTCTACCCCTTTTAGTGAAGTGTTAGCGTTATGTGGGGCTGATAACTCGTCAGCGGCGCCTATAACGGCATAATATAATTCGTCAAACGCATCGAGTGCAGAATGATTTATGTCTTCATCAGATTTTAACTTTAATTGTATTGTATGTATTTGTTCTGAAAGATTGATAAATTCCTCACGAATTGAATGTATTCGCGTATAACGCGCTTTAAATGCTGATACCTTTGAACGATCTTGAACCATTTGTTACCATAAGTCGTAAAGGAGTTGTATAGCTCGGAATACATATTCGCGTTGAGACTGCAGCCTCTTAAGTTTACTTTCTTCCATTATTATAGAATTACGTATAAATAAAAGTAACTAAAATGAAGTATGTAATGATATAAATAATAATTTATGTAATTAGTATTAATTTATAGGTGATTTATTCTATTATTCGTTAATTTTGTGTGTAAATTATGCTTATTTTCTTTTGTTAACGAACAAAAGGATTAGTTTAAATATAATTTTACAATAAAATTCTTTTACTGTATATACGTAAATAATATGTGGGTATAAAAATGTTATAATGTATAGTCGGTGATCTATGAATCCGTACAATACTCTAAGAAATGCCGTCCAACTTAAATTGGTCGGATTATGATGCAAATTTGCTAGTTAGTTTACAATTAATATTTACTGTAAATCCTAGGTATTCGCGCTCGAAAAGGACCACTATTTTAATGTTTCAGCTTTAGTCTGGAATTAGGTAGGATTCAAAGGTACTCACGCATCAGCTTGACTCGATTTTCTTGATAATTTTCACACAGAATTTTTGTGACCGGCGTCGCGCCGCGTTGAATCGGTACTCGTTTTGTCTAGGTGGCGCCATGGTCAGTGTGAATGTTGGCGTGTTTAAATAAGGGAATCGGATTGGCTTAGGACGGAAGAACGTTCAGGAATGACTTAAAGCTTTAATACTTGGTATCCTCAGAATTCGATATTTCTTCTGTAGTATTTACTGCATTGGATGTATTTTGTTTCGGCAAAATTTACAGATAAGCAGCCTTATGAACATTACCAATGTGTCCAATTAAATTCGTAGTATTTCCAGCAGACTTAATTTCCTTTTGACATAGTTTGCATTTCGTTTTCTTATCATCAATTTTGTTAAAGAATTGCCAAACGGAACTTTTTTGCTTAGGTCCCATTATAACTGAAAGTAAAAAACAAAACTTTATAGCATGGTTAACGGGGAATTTATAATAATACATTGGTATATTATTGCCATCCATCCATTGGTCCATCAACATCCACTGCTAAACATAAACCACACGAAATAAATGCGTGGCACTCATATACGGGGGATGTGCCACTACTGCCCTGTATAGCCGGCGGGTCGGCGCTAATATTATATGTATGCGTTTTGGCGATAATAGTGTTGCTGGCCTTTCTTCTGACATATCAGTCAGTGGTGTCCTACACCAGCGAGACAAGTACGGGATTGTGACATATTGTATTCTTATACACCCACTGATGAGGGGTCCGTGGAAGGAAGAGAAACTGTATATTATTATTTAAACTAATTTATTAATGTAAAACACAAACATTGTTTCTAAGCCTAAACGCCATCTTTTTTATATATTATTGCATCATCCTATTTTACCAGAGCCACAGTCTAAATATGTCACAGACTAATTTTTCATTTACAGTATAACAACATATTAAGTTAACACCTTCTCCTATTTTTAAAATTTTTATATGTATAACAAATTTTCAAAATATTAAACTTATTTTACAATTTCTGTAGTTTTATTTTACTTATACATCTTAACCTTTTCTTTCTTATGTTATACAAAACTATTATAATTCTTATCTGATCTCTTATTTCAATCACATTTTACAATATGTTATGTTATGTTTATCACATTTTTTATGTTATAACTTTCTCACAATGAAATTTAAACTTATTTTTATACAATGGTTTTGTAAACATATCAGCTATCTGTAAATCTGTAGGACAATATTTTATATCTAGTTTTCCTATCTTATAGTTCTCATGTATGAAATAGAATCTCACATCTATATGTTTAGATCTTTTACTAAAAGAACCTGATTTTATTAACTGTATAGCACTCTGGTTATCAATATTCAAACTAATTTTAACATTTTCACTTATAAAATATCTTAAATACAAACACTCTTTAACACAATCTGCCGCTGCTATATATTCAGCTTCAGTTGATGATAAACTCACTATAGGCTGTCTTTTAGAGCACCACGATAAAATAATGAATAATGTTTACGGGAGGACCTATACCTCCCGTAAACATTATTACATAACCTGTTGTACTACGCCTGGTCTTGGCACAATTTACATAATCTGAATCACAATATGCATGTAGATTTCTTATATCTTCTCCTCTTTTATACATTATACCTTTAGATCTTGTCCCATTCAAATATTTCAATATTTTCTTAACTGATATTATGTCTTCTTTAGATGGATTTTCTAACTTTTTACTTGCTTCATTTACAGCTTGACTTATGTCTGGTCTTGATCTTGTTGATAAGTATAATAATCCTCCAACTAATTCTCTATATGGAAAGTCTGATAAATTATTGTTTAAAGTCTCACTTTCCTTCTTATAGGTATTACATGGTGTACTTACTGGTTAGAATCAAACATATTAAATTTTCTTAGTAGTTTTCTATATAGTTTTGCTGAGGTAACAAAATTCCTTTTTCATTTCTTTTTACTTCAAATCCAATGTAATTTTTAGGTTTCTCATACACTTTTATCTTAAATTCCTTCTCTAGATGATTAAGTACTTTAAATAATTTTCTTTATCTTTTATTATAGCTAATCCATCGTCCACATAAATTGCTATTATTATTGTTTTATCTTCTGTTGAGAATACACATTGATAGGTTCTTGTTGGTTTTAATCCATGTTTTATCATTGTTTCTGTAAATTTCTTATTCCATGTAATAGGAGCTTGTTTTAAACCATATAATGCTTTCTTTAAATGACACACCTTATTAGGCTGTTTTTCATATCCTTCTGGTATTTGCATAAAAATGTCTTCTGTTAATTCTCCATATAAAAATGCTGTTTTTACATCAAATGTTATCATCATATCATAGTCTTTTGAAGCAGCTATTGCTATTATTGATTTTAATGCTGACTGACTTACTACTGGACTATATATATCTTGAAAATCCTTTTGTTCAAAACCTCTTGCAACTAGTCTCGCTTTGTATGTTCCGTCTTCTTTTATACAGAATACCCATTTATTTGTTAATATTTTATGTTCCTTTGTCTTCTCTAAATCCACAATTTCCCATGTGTTATTACTCTCTAATGATTCTTTCTCTGATTTTATTGCCTTCTCCCAATTTTCTCTTTCAGGAGATTTCATTACTTCGTTATAGGTAAGTAATACATAATCTTGCAGGTAAGTTGGTTTCCTCTTTTGTCTTCTTGTATTAATATTTTCAGTTTCTTCTTCATTTTTATTTTCTATATTTTTATTACTTTCAATTTCACTTTCTATTTCAATATTTGTATTAAAATCTTCTTCTGTACTAATTGGAATACTTTCTTCTATCTCATAATTTGGTATATCTATTTCTTGTGTATTATTATAGCTTTCATCACTTATTTCTTCATCACTGTCTACTATATCTCTTTGTACTTGCTTTTTTAATAAAATATTATTTTCCTTTTTACTATTTTCAATTACAACAATATCTCTTGCTATTTCTATTTTTTCTTCTTGTTCATTCCATAGTCTATATCCATTACTGGTATATCCAACCATTATTAATTTCTTACTTCTCGGGTCTAGTTTTCTTATATTTGTGTAATTGCTTTGCATATAATATAGCACCAAACTTTTGCATATTTGCTATGTTGGGTCTTTTACCATACCACATTTCATATGGTGTTTTATTTTTCAATGATTCACTAGGTAGTCTATTAATAATATAAGTAGCACAATACATGGCTTCATCCCACATTTGTTTTCCAAATTCTGAATCAAGTAATAATGCTCTTGTTTTCTCTAATAATGTTCGGTTTAAACGTTCTGATTTACCATTTAATTGAGGTGTATATGTAATATGAGGTGGTATTGTTAAATCTAATTTTATTCCTTTTTTAATGCACCATTGTCTGAAATCTTTGCTAGTATATTCACCTCCATTATCACAACGTATAGTGAATACTTTTTCATTTCTTGCTCTTTCTGTTTCTTCTATATAATTTATAATTTTATCCTTTGCTTCATATTTAAACTTTAATAAGTATATTTTTGTAAAATGAGTGTAATCATCCATAACTGTTAAAACATATGTATAACCATCATAGGTTTTCTCTTCAAATGGACCACAAATATCTGTGTGTATTAATTCTAATGGTCTTTTCGCTCTGGTTCTTATTGTATTAAAAGGTAATCTTGTCTGTTTTGCTTGTGTACAAATTTCACATTTCACTAATTGTTTTACTCCTTGTATTTTTATCCCTTCAACTACATTTGGTAATATTTCTAGTGTTTTATTTCCAGGATGTCCCAATCTTTTATGCCATTCAATAGCAGTTCCATTTTCCTTCATTATTAATGATTTTTCTTCTATATATTGTTCTTTATCAATATTTAAATTTATTTTATATAAACCATTTTCTTTCTTTCCTGTTAATACTAATTGTTCGTTTTTATATATTTCAACTTTATTCTTAGTAAAAATTACTGTTCCTTCATTATTTGTTACTTGGTTCACCGATAGTAAGTTTTGTGAAATATCTGATACAAATAAAGTATTTTTCAAAATACATTCTTCTCCATTTATAGTACCTCTGCCTTGTACTTTCATTTTAGATTCATTCGCTGTCAATACTGACGACTCTTTATTTTCAAAATTTCTTAAATTATTTATATCATTTGTCATATGTGCTGTGCAACCAGAATCCACAATAAATTCTGTACCTTTTATATTTTCATTTATTAATTTTGTTAAAAATGTCATCAGTTTTCTTCTCGTACTGAGTTTTATTTTTAAAGTAACAATTTTCTTCATTATGATTATTTTTCTTACATATTGTACATTGATTTCCTTTATACTTGCAATTGTTTTCTTCATGATTATATTTTTTACATATTGAGCACATTTTACAGTCTTTCTTTACATGTCCAACTTTATGACATTTAAAGCATTTTATTTTAGAACTTCTTTCATTCTTAATAGCTTGAAATGCTAACTGGTTTTCTACTTTATTTGATTTTTGTTTCTCCATTCTATTTTCCTCATTTAATAATCTATTAGTTAAGTTTAGTAATGTTTTCTTATCTTCGGGTGTTGATTCCCACGCTGTTATAAAATATCTCAAATTATTAGGTAAACATGTTAGTATTTTTGACATTACCATTTCTTCATTAATGTTTTCACCAATCTGGTTCAATCTAAATTGAAGGTTCTCTATGTCTGTTATTAATTGTGTAATAGATCTGTTATCTAATTTAAAATTGAAAAAATCTTGCAATAAAGATGATTTATTCCTCTGTTCTGTGCCTTCAAATATATCACATAACTTTGTGTACATTTCTAACGCATTTTTGCATGATAAGATATGGCCTTTTAACTTTTTATCTATAGAATTTATTATTAATTTCTGTACCTTAGCATCTTTTGTAATATACTCCTCATTTGTCTTTCTTTCTTCATTAATATTTGTTGATAAAGCCTCACTTAACTTTGATGCCTTTATGTATATATTAAATTCAAATTTCCATAATAGAAAACTCTTACTATCTCTTAATTTCTCTATTTGAATATCTTCATCATATTTTCTATCCATTTTTATTTATATTTCGTATAATCTCGGCTTACTAAATTGACTTATTACTTTCTTTTCTAATAATATAAACACGTACTGACCTGTTCTTTATGTATGTTATTTTATTTTATTTAAATCTTCTGCACACAAAAAAGGTACATGGCGGACTTAATGCCTTAGGCATTTTCTACCAGTCGACCTGGGGTGGAGCAGAAATAAGTTAGGTAGGTGCAATTTAGCGAGAGTAATGAATTCTGGTGAACAGTTATCCGAATCAAATTACTTAATATAATCTTATACCTAATACATAAAGACAATACATATATACATAGACACATACCTACCCATATAAATACATAAATACATGCATACACACAAATATATATATATATATATATTTATATATATATAAATATATGTTATATAAACGGCTGAGATAATTCATCACTGATGAGTCGACTCCATCACAAAATTCAGGTATAGTCGTTTGACCATAGCCTTAAAACTGTCACGACTAGTGGCCATTTTGATATCTAATGGTAACGCATTCCAGAGAAGAATAGATTGGATATAAAAAGAAGAGTGAACCAGACTAGAAGAGTGAGAAGGACAGTGAAGAAGAAGAGTTTTTGAGGATCGGAGATTACGGTCATGAGTAGTGCAAAGAAATTGAAAGTGAAGTTTTAAGTAGGGGGGAGCATTAGGAGAGTTTAAAGTAGAATACAGTAAAGAGAGAGTTCGCAAGCTTCGTCTTTGCCTAATCGGTAGCCAATTAAGCTGAGAGCGAAATGAGGAGACATGGTCGAATTTGCGCAGGTTAAAAACGAATCGAATGCAATTGTTGAGAAGTCGGTCCAGTTTATTGAGCAGATCTGCATTCAGGTCGAGGTAGCACACATCAGCATAATCGATGATAGGAAGGATTAAGGTTTGAACCAGCGCTGTCTTAGTCTTCATAGGAAGAAAGTTCTTCAAACGATATAGCGAGCGAAGTGTTCCCGTAACTTTGTTCGATACGGTAGTGATCTGTGTTTGCCACTCCATCGTCGAGTCCAGAAATAGGCCGAGATTTTTGACGTGTTGGCTATAAGGGATCACTGTTCCATTATAGACAACTGATGGCAAACTATGAGGATCAAGTCTGCTGATAATCCGAGGACTACCGAGTACAATACATTGGCACTTATCGGTATTCACTGCCAAGCCGAACCTTGCACCCCAATCGCTTATAGCTAATAGATCCGAGTTGACACTTGCGATAGCTGATTGCACATCATCCAGCTTGGCATGAGAGTACAGTTGTAGATCGTCGGCATACAAATGATACGCACACTGAAGTTCAGAGGTTATAAGATTAATGAAGAGAGAGAAGAGAAGAGGGGAAATTATACCGCCTTGAGGGACGCCAGAACCCAAATCGCACCAATCGGACAAAGTGTCGTCGATACGGATGGACTGCTGACGACCCTGAAGATTAGATGAAAACCATTCCAAAGCATCCGATGAGATCCTATAATGGGACAGAATAGATAGCAGGATATCGTGACTGACGGCGTTGAAGGCATTAGAGAAGTCTACGAGGACCAGCACGGTGATCCTAGTATCCTCCACGGCAGCTCTCACGTCGCCAGTCACTTTAAGGAGTGCTGAGACTGTGCTGTGCCCAAGCCTGAAGCCAGACTGCAGTGGACTTAAAATGTCGTTAACATGGACAAAATGAGATAACTGTTTGTGGGCACAGGCCTCAAGCACTTTGGAGAGGAATGGTAGGATAGATATCGGGCGATAATGCTTAAGAAGAGAAGGAGTAGAAATTTTGGGTAAGGGTAGGACATACGCTTTACGCCATATCGTAGGAAATGTTCCAGAACGAAGAGAGAAGTTAGGGATGTGTGTGATAGGAAACAACAGTTGGTCAAGAATGGTCATGATCATACGACGACTGATTTCATCGCAACCCACTGCCTTGGATTTGATTGAGAGGAGTGTCTTTCGAACCTCATCGGATGCTACAGGAGAAAAAGAAAAGGAATGAAAGTCCTGAGGTGGTAAACTGGTGATATAGTTCACCGTTTGGCACTTAGTGTGGTTATCTATGGTGATTGAGCTCGTGAAAAATTTATTGAGGTCGTCTAGAGAAACAGTGTTGGGTAATTCAATTGTTTTCCGCTTACCTATGCCAAGAGAGCTAAGGAATTTCCAGACTTCAGGAGCAGAGGAAGAAGAAATAGTGTTCGAGATATGTCGGCGTTTGGCGTTGCGCATCATTTGGTTACACCGATTCCTAGCGGTCTTGTAAAGGCCCCAATTAGATTCGCTGCGTAGTCGCTTGAATTTTCGAAAAGCTGCGTCACGACGTCTCATAGCCTTTCGTATCTCGTCGGACATCCAGGGCGCAGGCAGATGCTTCAGTTTGACATTTTTTATTGGAGCATGAGCATCATAGAGTTTTATAATATTGAAGTTAAATATTCCAACCTTCTCATCTACCGTATCAGCGTCCAGTAAGGGTTGCCAGTTAATTGCCAAGGCCTGTGCACGCAGCTTATCGACTTCCACTCCCGCAAAACAGCGCAGGCGCATAACCTTAGGTTTAGGTTTGGGAGGCTTAAGGATGTAGGAGAGGAAAATAAGATCATGATGGGAGAAACCAGGAGCAGGAAATTGGCCATGAGAAGAGACTTGGTTAGGAGAGGATGTGAGAATTATATCAAGCCACGTGTCGTCTCCGTGTAGGTTGTGGTGAGTGGGTTGAAGAGGCAACACGTGAAGACTGGCAGCTTGAACGATGTGTTGGAGTTTACTGGCACGGGAGGAACAGGAGGATAGTAAGTCAGCGTTGAAATCACCCATTATGATGTGATGTGCATAGTCAGGCCCCAAAGATCCTAAAACCGATTCGAAATCAGTGAAATAATCAATAGAAGGGGGACAGTAAACTACTCCGATGACCAATTTGGCTCCTTGAATCCCGACTTCGAGGAAGAGAAATTCAATAGAGGCGGAATAATGATTTGGTGAAGAAGCAATGGCGGAACAATGGATTTTGTACGACAAATTACTGCGAAGATAAATGGCTATGCCACCGCCTCTACGATCAACTCGGTCGTTCCGGATCAAGACAAAGCCAGGAAGAGGTTATTCTTCTAGTATAGTTTATTTATGGCGACGGTTCTTATTTCTCTTCCACTGATTCTTGTTTCTATTTTCCCTTTGAGATTTTTGCGACACTGGTTTTAATTATTATCACTGTTCTGGTTTTTAACAAATTCGCGTCCCTCCGGGTTTTTATTTATCGATGCCTGGGTTTTATTTAACTGCCCCTGAGTTTTACTTAACTGCCCCTGGGTTTTACTTAACTGCCCCTGGGTTTTACTTAACTGCCCCCCTGGTCCGTGGAAGAAAGAGAAACTGTATATTATTATTTAAACTACATTATTAATGTAAAACACAAACATTGTTTCTAAGCCTAAACGCCATCTTTTTTATATATTATTGCATCATCCTATTTTACCAGAGCCACAGTCTAAATATGTCATAGACTAATTTTTCATTTACACTATAACAACATATTAAGTTAACACCCACCACGCAAATATTACTAGATTGTTAATAGTAAAATGTCACAATTATGAAAATGTCTTACCTGCATGATTATACGGCACACCGTGAATAATTTCCTGATAAGTAAGTAAACGAGCGTAAGAATACATTAGTCTTCGGCCGCTATCATTAAATTGATGCCTATCAAAATCTTTCTCACAAATACGTTTTTTTAGTAATTATTCTTTGGTGAGTCCAATGAGGAGAGAGTTTGTGGGCACCAGAAAAGACATCCACAGATTTCGAAGTTTATCATTCTTAGGAAAACAAAAGAGTCGGTACGATCCACTTATTGCATTGCAATTACCAACACAACATTTTATGTGTATGGGTCCCCCATAGCAAAATTAGCACTTGCAAAATAAAAAGTAACGTATGAAAATCAGGTTTTCAGAAATCTATACTCAGCGAAATAACATGGGAGTAAAGGTATATTGATCTATGCATGCGAGGAAATTTAAGACCAACGAACACTGATTGACACTGACACAATACAAAGATTAATAGTGACTTGCACAATAGTCGTGACATAGATTAAATTCAAATCATTTATTATGCATAGACCCCGAGAGGGCACTTTACATATTGTCAATTTTACAAAATAAAATTAAATTATCCAATAAAAATAAACTACCACCGGATCGGAACGCGACCGCTACTGAGAAGATCCGGCAAGAAACTCAGCGGGCTTGTCTATTATTTTAATTTTATTTTTCTTCTTACTAGATATAAATTTGTATACATGTTTTGTAAGACTTAGCTCCAGTGTGATGCCCTTCGAACTGCAAGATACTTAATATAATTCAAATGATTATGGCTGGACCAGATCCCACAAGCGGCACCCGATCACGAGTTAACTACTAGAGCAGCCATCACTCCCCTCAACCACTATGGAGGGAAGGGAGAGACCCGCTCCACGCAGCTACCGCAAGTAGATCCTTCAGTGAGCATGACCAAGACCATATGTTACAAACGACGAAAATGCAAAATTTCGTTAGGCAAAACACGCTACGCTTTACAATATTAGAGTTATTAAAAAAGAGTTTATTTAAAATAACAAGGAAATTGCATAATGAGGAGTTGCTCACAACCAATCAGTATTATCATCTACATAATCCGAGATTTTATAATAAGCTTTCTTACAAAGTCTATTCTTGATAGCTTTTTTAAAGTTTTTTGTTGGCAGGTCTCGGATATCTTTAGGTAATCTATTGTAGAAACGTATACATTACCCCATGAATGATTTGCTAATTTTTTGGAGACGAGTAGTAGTATGTACAACTAGTTTGTCCTTATTCCGAGTATTCATTTTATGAATGTCACAATATCTTTTGAAGTTAGCGATATTTTTTTTGACATATAATATATTTTCGTATATATATTGTGATATAACAGTTAGAATATTTATTTCTTTGAATTTCTCTCGAAGTGAGACTCTTGGGCCCAGATTATAAATTGCACGGACAGCCCTTTTTTGAAGAACAAAGATTCTATTCAAGTCCGCGGAGCATCCCCACAGTAATATGCCGTAAGACATCAGACTATGGAAATAAGCGAAATAAACCATTCTAGCTGTTTCAATATCGGTTAACATTCTTATTTTTTTTACTGCATAAGCCGCTGAGCTAAGCCTACTCGACAACTTTTCAATATGAGGTCCCCATTGAAGTTTAGCATCTATGGTGATACCTTGATTAATGGCAGCAAACAGACCTAACAACGCCATTTCGAGCCTTTTGGAGAGCCGCTTGCTATCGCGGCGCGAGCGCGGTCCCTCTCCCCCTCCAACCACGCCGTCCTTCACTAGTGTCTAGGGTCAGGTGGTCTCCGTTACGCCGACAAAGGTGTCTTAGAATGTTTTTCGTTTTAGATGTTAAATAAAACAACGATGGCAAATTAAAATTTATTTATTTATTGTTAAATTAAAGAGCAGTTCTTGGAGTTTGTTTATGAAAAACAATCTGTAATTCTGCTTGTTAATAATTGGTCACATTGCGTGAATATGAGTCACTATACATATTCCAAATTCACATTTGATTTGCTTGAACTTTCACTAAATATTATATTTACAATTTGGTGCGTCGCCAAATTAATCACAACTACACATGACATATATAAGCTTCGTTCTCGCGCGCTTTTATTTTATTAATATCTTTATACATGTTTTAGGTTAGATTATTATTATATTTGTTATTATTGTAATATATTATTATTTACAAAAAGATAGCTATATTTTGACAGTATCTTCTATACTATGCTGCTGCCTGTGCATCGCTGACGAACGTTGCAGGACACTGCAGAATAACAGCGGTGCAGTGGTATTCACTTTACCGAGTAGATACCTCAACATTATGCTGAGCAGCTATCCTTTTCCTCTTTTGCGAAGGGGACCATAATCTTGTTATTTTCGCTGTGTTTTCTCTTTTATATTATTTATTGTTTTTTGTGTTATGTACTAATTATGTACGTCCCCGACGGAGGACCCAAAAAAAAACCAAAATGATTTATACTAATTTAATAAGTAAAGGATTACAATAATTGGCTATACTAATTTAACTCTAAGTTAAGTAGTCCTTATCTACACCGATGTTAGGTTTAGACTGGATTGACTATACTAATTTAATACTAACTATTACTAACTAAAACTAGTCCTATATAAATCGATGCTAGGTTTAGACTGGCGATTTATATTTGATGCATAAAAAGAAACGTTGGTTACTCGTCATCGAGGCTTGAGGTGGAGGGCGTTGCCAGCTAGCATCAGCAGTTTCGTCTTCGCGTGTGTTCAAAGTTCATATAATACAAGTAAGTTATTGTTAGCTTACGATATTGCGAAATAAGCAGTAATTGTACTATGCTTTCATTGTTCCGCCATATATTACAATTAGATTATTGTTAGCGTACAATATTGTGAAGTAAGCAGTAATCGTACTATGCTGCCCTTGTTGCGCTGTGCTATAACATACTTTTATTCTATGTTCTTGTACATGTCCCTCTCGTAAATAAGTAATAAATTATTTTTCTTTCTTTCTTTCAATCGTATGCAAATGCATACCATTCACTTGTTCACACCCATTCACTCTGGATCACTGGCAGCATTCATTGACCCTGGATCACTTGGAGCATCGCTCTTGGAATAGAATTGTTCTTCATTGATTTTTTGCTTCAAAACTTTCAGGTTAGGTGGCAATGGATTGTAAACTTTACTTTTTAGGTAGCCACATAGGCGTTAAATTAGGGCTCCTCGGTGGCCAGTTGATGTCTCCTTGGCGATTTCTCACTTTTCCAGGGAATAAATCGTGAAGAACAGCTAATGAGTCATTTGTAACATGAGAAGTGGCTCCATCTTGCTGGAAGAAAGTGCTGCGATTATAGCCCTACTGATTTTGCGTTTATGTAGCCAAAAAAATATAGCAATATCGATCAGAATTAACGGTCTTAGTTCTACCTTGGTCATCCTCAAAAAAGTAAGGAGCGTTAATTCCTTGACTTGATATAGCAGCGCAAACAACAACTTTTGGCAAGTGCAAGGGCTTCTGATGTAGATGTAGCGGATTTTTGGAAACAGTAGCTCCAATTTTGTTTATTTTCGTGAAAATTAGATTCGTTGGAGAATCAGGTAGTATTGGAACTCCTAAAACGGATTTTCATTGTCCTGCAGAATTCGACTCGTTTATCAGGATGATCAGGCTTCATTTCTTGAACTATAACAATTTTATAAGGGTAAAAATGTAAATCTTTTGAAATAATGCGATGAACTATAGATTTGTTCAAATTGACAGAAACTGCGTAATCTCAACGACTGTCGCGGGCTGTCCATAACAGATTGGGGAACGCAGTCGACGTTTATGCATGTTTTTGATCGCCCAGACGATTCGCTTGGCATTGTATTCCCAGTCTCTTCAAATCTGTACACCCAATGCTTTAATTAAATTGGCACTTGGCACATGATTTAAACTTATTAAATTAAAATGTATCCCATAGAGACGATGAGCAATAGTGTAGGAATCGTTTTTATAAAACGCTTGTACGCTACATGCGCACTGCGGTCTCGTGAAACGATTCATGGCTATTAAACTTAACAAGCCGACCAAGCGTTAGCGACCACTCCCCTCCTGCTGCCTGCGGTTGGTGCGTATTGATCAATTCAAAACCGAAAAACATTCTGACGACCATAGCCATATACGATAGGAGACAACTTCAAATTTAAATAAAGGTTTCCCTTTATTTATATTTGTGGTTTTCTTAAAACTACTTCCTGTGTTAGAATAAATAAATAAAAGGGAATTGATAAATTGAGACACTTACATTACCTGAGAGAACTAATCATAGATAACTAAACTTAGTAAAGTAGTATTGTGTTTGACACGTAGTGTTGTTCCAACCGATAAATAAGGCATTAGAATTTACATATTTCAACACTCTTATCAAATTATAACTCTTTTTTAAAATATTAAGATATAATTCAGTATCAAGTTCTATAACTTGGTACTGAATTGCCTATGCACGACCTATTTAAGTTTACCTGCTTACATTATTATATTCAAGCAATATTTATTATATATAAGTAAACATTGCCCATTCTTATATTCTTAATATTGTATTTTGAATTTTATTTTTTGAGACTAATCCCACCACACATTCCCACCATTGTAACTCCTGTAAGCCAGGATCCACAATGGTCTCCATAAATGACACCGAGGTTTGACCCTCAGGCAGTCCCGGGATATGATTTTAATTGTCTTGGGACCCGCAATAAATTTAATTAGAAAAGGTTAAAGAGGAGGAGTTGGAAAGAGAGATTTCACTTCCCTCCTAGGCAAAGCGCGAGACAGGAAATTAAAATGACTAGTCAGCCAATAAGTAAAAAGGTGTACAGCTACGATAGCGAAGCAGTACGGCACCACGGATACGGGAGAGCTTAACGGGGCCTATATGTGAGCGTTAAGATTGATTACTACAGTAGGTATGGCAGAAACGCATGACGCACGGAAATTTTCTCGAGTTGCTACAAGGTCCGTATAGTATACCCCACAGGTGACTTGCAAACTGTGTAACATAAGGTTACGCTCGTTTTGCCAGAGATAGCACTCCCAGAATGTGATGTTCTGATTGTTCATACTCGTAGTCAGATGTGGAACATTGACATAATGATGGTATGAGTTTAAAAGAAAATAATTAACTTTTAAAGTTGCCATGGCCAGATAAAAATAGGGCCACAAAGTGGTCACCCTCCAGCCACACCTTCTCCAGGCGCTCCCGGATGCATGGAAAAATAGATAAAGATGACGACCTTTCGATGATGAGTCCCATCTTTCTTGCCATTCAGTTAAAAGTTCCTCATAGACAATGGATTGTGGTGCAAACAATCTAGCAATTTTATGTCGGTCGTGTGGTAGAAGGAAATCTGTATTCATAGTTTCCTTTGTAGCGTTATACATTGACGCTCATCTCTGAATCTCCAAATCAACCGCAAGTAAACTCGCGAGTACTGGCAAAGCGTCGGTACTAACCGTTCTATAGGCTTTACATAAGAATATTAGGGCCAATCGTTGGCTGTGTAGTAATTTAAGGCGAGTAGTTTTGACGGCGATGGCGATTGTATTTTGAATTGATAACTTTACAATTTATTTTTAGAACCATATGTATGCAAAAGTATTTACTTAATATAAAACTTTAAAAACTGAGTATTTACTTACCTAACAATAACTTTATTAAAATCAATGATGTTAAACAAAGCTTCGAGTTTAACCCTTAACTTGGCAGGACAGGAATGGATGGAGCTATTTATCACTTATGGTGTTTTTGGTGGTAGTTCTAGGTTGAAACTCATTATAAAGAAGAAAAAATAAACAACAATATACTGAAAGTAGGTTCTTCAAGCTGTCCGTTAAATCGGACTTTGCCATGAAATGGACTGATAAGTAGCTCTCAGAGTAGTCCTAAAAAACGGACAATGCTGTCTTACAGTTTTAAACCACAAAACAAAAACAAGAAATAAAAACCGGAAAAAACATTAGTTAATTGAATAAAACACAAAAAATACTTGTTTATAACAGTTTTATTAATTTACATTATTAACCCATAATTATTGAGACATTATTCTGTATCTTCTCAGTCAAAAGTACAGAACAATTAAATAAACCTTAGCCTAACCATAATGGAGATCATTAGTTAACTTTCTCAATATCATTATTAATTAAACTTTTAAATCAAATATATTTTGGCATTCAGGAACAGGCATTTGGAATCAGGTAACTGATCAATTGACTCTTAGGTACTTTGGCAAATATCATTACCTATAATTCATTTATTTGTATGGAAAGTTATAAAACATTTCTTTTTTTTTGGGTCAAACAGTCGCTGATTGCATTTGACGCAAATTATCGTAGTCTTCCCTGTTTGGCAAATTATGCAACGCCCTTGTGAAGTAATATTCGGCAAATGGCCCAGAACATCCAAATGGACTTCTTGAGGAGGTCTGGGAAGCACCGGTTTTATGATAGGCACGACATGTGTCTGAACGTAGATTAGTTTTTGCCTGTTTATTACAGTTCAATAGTGTGTTTGCAATATACAGCCTAAACAGCTTCAGTGGTTTTTATTTGTTTCCACGCTCGTTAGAATCATGCCTGTGAATTAGCCATGCGTTTTTGATTGCGATGTCCAAGAGTTGGAAAAATATATTCATATACCATTTATGGCTCTTCATTCCAATCATGTACAGCGCTATAAGCACATCGGCTTTGTCTACGCCACCCATTTTTTGTGTTATACTGCTTAATCATATTGCGCAAGACCCCGGTTGTTTCTGACGTGTCTGCTTGTCATACCTCTAAATAGTGTCAATCAGCTCATCTGTGCAGTATGAACTTACCAAATTGACACATTGATTATCTACCCATTTCTCCACAGCCAGGTTGTGCATATTGTCACACACCATTTGGTAACTTCCACGGTCCTTCTTCTTCAAAACCTTATCGTCTACAATGTTGCAGCCTAATGGGCGGTTCTGTCTTTTCTAACAGTACCCAAGGATAGAATACCGTATTCGTTTTGCAAGTGAAACAATAGTAGAAACGACATGAACCAATTATCAAAGTACATGGTTGTCATGGGTTTGTCTCGAATTGTGTTGCATAGTTTCACCACAGTTTTGCCACCTATCCCCAGAAAATTAAGCTCCCACTCGGTGAATGGGTTTGTCTCGAATTGTGTTGCATAGTTTCACCACAGTTTTGCCACCTATTCCCAGAAAATTAAGCTCCCACTCGGTGAACTCGTGCCCATCAAAAGTATTTGCTCCATCATATGCAAAACAGTCATACACTTTACCCGAATTACCCGCCCTTACTAAGAATTTAAACCCCCACTTAGTAGGTTTTTTGGGCATGTACTGTCGTCTGGCATCTGCCTTTTTCCCTTGTAAGAAACCATCATCTCATCGATAGAATACGACTTTTCCTCTTCTAATTCCATACAGTTTTATGACAAGTGGTCCATTATTGGACGAATCTTGTAGTACCGGTCACTATCTATTTGTATATCAGCAAAATGTATATTGGACTTTATCTGTTCGTATTTTTTCAGTGGCATAGTATCAGCTATGAGTGGATATCCGGTATCAAATGCTCAATAATCTGTATACGCTAACATTGTGACGATTCTCATTATTATTTCCATACCTATATACTGTTCCACATCCTTTTTTGTAATATTTATAGATCTGCCTTTTGAACCGAATACAAGTTGGTCTGTTCAGTTATATATTCAAAGATGTTCCTTGAATAGAAGTTTAAAATAGTTGTAGGTGTTCATTCACTAAGAAAATCCACTGTCAATCCAATGTTAAACGTCTATTGTGGTTTAAAAAAAATCATTTAGCAAATCATAAAGCGGCGAGCCTTTAAAAATATGATATACAATATCTGAACTTATTTTATTCATATATTTATTCATAATCAAAACGCATATTCAGCAATTACATTGATTATATACTCGTAGATATATTTCACTACGTTTTATGTAACAACGGCAATGTCCGTTTTTTAGTACGTGTCAAATAAAACTCAATAGCCTACATGGTCGACAATGTCTCAAAAAAGTGACACCGTTTATTACGCACTGTTTGAATTAGAATTAACTAACAATGTAATAAACTTTAATGTTAAAACAATCATTCGACTTACCTTCTTTTAAAATGTATCCAAGTTGTACATGTAAGCACTTCACTTCGATTTTATGACGAAAACAATTGACACCTTTTTTTTTTTTTATTGCAAACGGTGGCAAACGAGCAAACAGTACACCTGATGGTAAGTGTTGCTGCCGCTCATGGACTTTTACAAGGCCGTTGCCTACCGCGACGAAAGTGAAGGGAGTGTGAATGCGTGCATTGAGGCTCGGTGGTACCAAGGGCACCACCAAAACCCTCCACACGCAAACACCCTCAGAAAGTTGGGCTTCCGGCTCTCTCGCTCACCGAACGAAGCGCAGTAACAAATCGCTACTACTCAGACGTCGATTTTCTGCGAGAGTGTGGTACTGCCCCGGACGGACCGGCCCGCGGCTGTAGACAGATAACTGTCGACAGTGTGGTCCTACCACTCTTAAACACCGACGCAAATATTACAAATGCCAAATCTCAATTGCCGCTTGCGCAGCAATTTTGAAGGTCACTGGTAGTTTTCCAATTACAGAGCATAATGCTACACAGTGGCGCTTATGCCGAATTATGCTGATGCTTAATTGGAACGTGAATTAGTTTTCAAATGCACCAGCAGAGTGCGCTAAGTTCAGTGTTGAATAAAAATATTCATAGATTTCATTATCGTAATTATGAACAAATAAAATTGTGTTGTCTCCTGTAAAATAAATTTCTTTATAGATTCGAATTCTAAAATGAAATTGTATTCACATTTTAAATGTGAAATATAAAAAAAAGTCACTGTTTGTACCTTCATCCATACTTGTATTTATTTTTTTAACACAGTTGAATTAACTTTGATTACTTCGAAAAACTACAACGAAACGCAAGCTTTAAAATTTTTTTCAACAATAAATAATATTATTAACGATAATATATAAATAAAACATTTCGATCAATGCCAGGTTAAAGAAAAAATAAAAATAGGTAAAAAAACTTTTTAAGTTAAACGGTTTTATGTTAAACCTACATTGCAATGTTTAAGATAAATGTACTAAAAACCAAAAAATAATAAAATAGATACAGTCGTGGGAATTATAAACATATGCATAGACTAGACTAAAATAAAACCGCTTAACGCTTTGTCTATTGCAAACTTATCACTCGTGTCTTGAAGAAGTCTTCCCATTAAAATACTAAAATGTTGGGTTGTTAGCTCACCGACTCTCAAAGCATTCAAAATATCAATAAAAGTCTGGTCACCTTGCTGACGCATATTTTCAGTTAATTCACACAGCGTGAATAAACGCCAGAGATGTGTAGCTGGTTGGAGATGTTCTGGCTGTTTGAAAACAGGTGTTCCTGATCGTTTTATAGGAGGCAGTTGTAAAAGATCACCGACAAGTAATACGTTTACTCCTCCAAAAAACTCATTTTCTCACAGTTCTTAATTTGCCTTAATCGAGCGTCCATCATGCATAACATTTGATAAGACACCATGGAAATCTCGTCGACAATCAAAAATTCTGTCTGATGCCATTGTTGCCTCATTATTCGCAAATAGTTTCCGGACAGTGGTGACATACCTGTTATGCGACCGTCTTTCTGTACAGGCAATTTTAAAGTACTGTGTATCGTACCTCCATTTATTAATCTAGCTGCAACTCCTGTTAGTGAGCAGACTTTAACCGCATCCTTTGCGTAGCACCTATTAATTTGGTCTCGTAATAACTTTAATAGAAAAGTCTTGTCCACGCCAGCTCCTCCTGTAAAGAATATTTTTAAACGTTCTTCAGCACCTGACATTTGATTTTGTATGGACTGGGTAACTAATGTAAAAATTTCCTTTTGTCCTGCATTCATAGACTGCTTAGCCTGTAAGAACTGGTCTTCATTCATTGGCAAATAAGGAACTTCTTCTTCATGGTCTAGTTCCATCGGCTCTGCGTGTTCCAGTATCTGAAATGCGTGTACTTGCGCGAATGCATTTTCAAGCTGCCTGTCACGTTCACGATATATTTCCAAGTAGGCGTTTGTTTGTCTTAAACTTTCTTCGTTGGCGAGAAACGCATCTCTGGCACTATTAAATTCTCCTAAAAGTTCGGCCTCATTGCGATACGGCATATACTGGATTAGTAAACTGTAATAATATGACTCTGGATCAGAAGCTGCTACGAAGTTAGGTACCCGTACTACAGCTGGCGTGTTTCTAATAGTCATTTTGGTGTTGTCTGTTAAAGTTATAAGACGCCTTCTTGTTGTTTGCTCGTGCGGTGCATAAGCATCGGTATCGATGCTCTCTTCATTTATAACTGGCGGTATTGTGTAGTGTGGCTCAAATAACATCGCAAATTCTATGAGACACATATTGTTAAAATCATAGTTGGGGTGCTCTGCTGGTCGCTTTTCATATCGTTCGAAAATATTGGCACAATATCCTGCTGCTTGACCAGCTTCATTAAACTTCAACACTTTATACCTTTGTGCCGCTTTACGAGTATTGACAAAAATTGTTTTTCTCGAGCTGTCACGCATACTCAAATGGCATAGCCTGAATACGCATTCGCAGGCTGAAACTTGACGTTCTCTTAATATACGCATGCATATTTTAAACAGCTTACGCGAGACGTCAGTTTCTTCTCTTCTAATTTGTTGAATAGCTTGAGATACTTCACCATCTAGGTTTGTAGGTTCTGATTTTGACACGTATTTAGCGATGTAATATTGGCTTTCCACATTTTTAGCAAAGCAGGACTGTAATTATTTACCCAACCATCTTCACTTTTTCTTTTCAGAACGCAAATGCGACCACCGTTGTAGATGAATTCGTTAGATGAAGAATCAATAACATGTCTCTAAGCATTCCGAGCGTGGAAAGTTGAAACGACAAACAGAATTATTTTTCGTGCAGGTACTAGTGTGTCGATGTATTTGACAATTTTTAACTAATTCATATAGTTCTGAAGTTTCTGGAGGAATGGCAGTACTACAGACTGAATCAATGCGAGCTATTCCTTCAGGTGTCGCAACAGACGGGTGATCTTCGATCCAAACAACGATATGCAAATGAGGACTTCCTCTGTTCTGAAACTCGATTCGCCACCAATGATCTTTAACTTTACCGCCAAATATTTCAGTATCAGTTTTAAGAAACTGCATTAGCGCATTAACACGTACCATAAAATGTCTACTCACAACAACTGGATACATCTCGATGAGTCTCTGAGTTTCCTGAATATCTATGTCATCTGGGTCAATGTGCTGTTTACCATCACTAACAAGGAGACCTCTTTTCATATCCTTCCAGTGAAGATCATTGCAGCTCAATGTAACAAAAAAAAGTGGGAGGTCCTAAACATCTGATTTGTGCTATAAGATCACTAAGAGCACTACGCCAATAAGCAGCGGAACCTCTTAGATTTTTTAAATATAAGTGCAGGTCTTCCACTCGATTGCCGTTTTCACCTTCAACTTTTCTAGCACAAGCTGCAATGGTTGATTTAACTCGATAGTACTCAAACATTGATAGAGCATAGAATAGGTAATCGTTGCGCTGAAATCTAACATCAGCAACTAATAAACGAAATTGATAGTAATCCAAAGGACTTATATTTACGGGCCGTTGTTCTTTCAAACCATTTTTACCATACGGGAAAAGCTGATACCATGCGAACTCTTCTGCTTTTAACTCATAAGCTTCATTCACAATATTATTATTCGTCTTTCTTCTGATTTCGTTTACATTTTCAGATACCTCTAGCTCATCTTCAACATCAGGTTGGACGCTATCAATAGGCAACATTACAGATGTTTGTATAGGTATAGTTTCAGATCTCAGATTCGAAAGCGGTTGTTGTACTTGTACATCCTGATGAGTGATGGCATCTTCCTTTTGCTATAATTGAACACCCTGACGAGTGATAATATTTTCCCTCAAATGTACGTCTACGCGTGTAAGGGTGTACGCGATATTACGGGATCCGAGGCATCTTTTACAGATGCGGCACAGTTCTTGTAAGTTGTCGCATTCTATAACACAGGCTTTGCCATTTTCTGGTGTTGGTTTTCCTTTTGGGCCACAAGAATGGGAGTCAGCAAAATAGTATTTGTCTTCACCGCGAAATACGCTAACAGATTTATTTGACGCTGTCAATATTCCTGAAGAATGACTATCAAATAATCTATTTAAAGCTGTATGTAATGTAATGCCGATATTATTGGTATTTACAGAATCTTGGAGACTCCCGAATAAAAGAGTGTCTTCATCATATTCTATAGAAAATCGGCATTCATACATTTGTAAACTTTGCCTGACGATATGAAAGTTTCGTATCTCTAAATATCCTGTTTCATCCAGTTCAGTAGGATCAAGCTGGGTACGAATCCAGCAATATAAGGAGTCACCCGCTAACATATTAGCATTCAGAATATTGACGTCCCATTGATTAGGGCTTAGGATTGCAGCTCGGACAATGTTCGCCAACGACATAGCACTACATTGTACACCAGCATATCGCGAAGTAAAGACGTTGTAGTCACCTTGATGCCATGAAGCTCGAATAATTCTTGCAACATGATTAATTGGAATGAATGCATTTCGAATTTCATTTTCATTCCTTTCGGACGCTTCATCTTCAGACAATTCCGGCACACTAAGTCGTACTAACTCCTGGTCACTAATTTGGGCATTGTCGTCAATACGTACATCTTTGTAAAGCGGGTTATTTCTGATTAACCATCTTAAAGCACTATAGACTTTTTCGCGACATATTGTGAATTCCCTGGTGATGTTCAAATTTTCTAATCGTTCGGTTACTACAATAATGCCTACCTGGCTTGCAGATCTTGGTAGCATACTAGGCAGTCTTTCACTGACTTCAAATATATCTTGGGCAAATAAAACTGCCTGTCCGCGAAAACCGTACTGCCCATAGAGGCCACTAAATTTCACGATTTTAACAAAGGGAATAATTCTGCACAGCAAACGTTGTTCCGCCTGTGTCAATGTTTGAATAACGTCTGGTATAGAACCTGGATCCAGATTATTCCAGTAAGCTTTTGGTGGTGCTGTTGTTTTATTACTAGTAACATGTGTTTGACAGCGGGAACATAATAACAATGATATTTTCGAAGTTAACTCCGCAGGTAAGTATGTTAATGCAGCAGCGTTGTACCGAACTGTACGAACTTGATTAGGATAACAACGTTTGGTACAAATATCACAAACATGTATACAAATTGTGTTAATAGCATTCTCGAATGCCTGCAGATTATTAGCTCTGCATTGCTGGGTACGCTCTCGTTGTTTATTTAACCTCGTATCGCGATGTTTAGGCGTTTCTGAACCCAACTGCTGTCTTTGTCTTTCACGGCTTTGTATTAATCTAACTTCATATTCTTCAGGCGTTTCTGACGCTACCATCTGTGTATATTGCTCCCGTTGTTTTGTTAACCTGGCTTCATATTCTTCAGGCGTTTCTAACGCTACCATCTGTGTATATCGCTCCCGTTGTTTTGTTAACCTGGCTTCATATTCTTCAGGCGTTTCTGACGCTATCATCTGTGTGTATCGCTCCCATTGTTTTGTTAACCTGGCTTCATATTCTTCAGACGTTTCTGACGCTATCATCTGTGTGTATCGCTCACGTTGCTTTGTTAACCTGGCTTCATATTCTTCAGGCGTTTCTGACGCCGTCATTTGTGTATATCGCTGACGTTCCTTTTTTAACCTGGCCTCATATTGCTCAGGTGTTTTTGACGCTAATTGTTCCCGTCGTTTCTGTAATCGACTATTTCTATCACCTTCACTTTCTTTAGCTCGTTTTGCTTTATACTTTTTCTTTCGCTTTTTGAAGCTTTCGTTTACGTTGTGTTGCAGTTTCTGTTTTATTTGTGTTTGTATTTTTTATATTTTTTTTTTACCATTTTGTTCCCACGAGTAATGGACATTTAAACGGTCAACCCCCCCAGAGGTCCAATAAAGGGGCAAGGCTATGTACAACAAGATGCGCCTGAGTCTTGAGGGGAAAACGCTAACGACATATCATTTTTATCCACCCTAATGCCATACAGTTCTCGGCGCGTTTTAACCTTTCACCTTAACTTGGGTGGTGTACCGCTAACGACGTATCATTTTTAGCCACCCTAACGCCACACAGTCCTCAACACGATACAAAATCTTGACTTGGTGGTGGATTCAGACTGGATTAATCAGATACCTAAATTACAGATTCAATTTCTAAATTTAAATCTTATTATTATACGCCATTTAGTGGCTGCGCCCATCTTAAATATTGAGGTTGTATAGTGCACTGTATTCTTCTTGTCAAGCCCTTTTATTTGATACCCATATTGGTGGGATTGATAAAAAATTGTTATCAGCCATTTGGTAGCGGCGGCCATCTTAGATTTCAATTTTGCATAGTAAATTGTATTCTACTTGTTGAGACCTTTCATTTGATACCCATGTTGATGGGATTTATAAAACCTAAGTTATCCGCCATTTTGTAGAGGCCGCCATCTTGGATTTCAATTTTTTATAGTATATTGTATTCTGCTTGTTGAGCCCTTTCATTTGATACCCATATTGATGGGATTGATAAAACCTACGTTATCCGCCATTTTGTAGCGGCCGCCATCTTGGATTTCAATTTTTTATAGTATATTGTATTCTGCTTGTTGAGCCCTTTCATTTGATACCCATATTGATGGGATTAATAAAACATAAATTATCCGCCATTTTGTAGCGGCGGCCATCTTGAATTTATAAAGATAATGAATAAACATAATTGTATTGTCACCAAAATCCAAAGTGTATACAAAATTTCAGATTAATCGGTTGACAGGAAGAGGGTGAAATTTGAATTACTAAATTTGACCCAAGAATAAATAATAAATAAAAAAACAAACGGGGTGAGCTAAATAAAACCGTTTAACAAATGTTGTACCTGGATCATCGATAAAATGCCAAGACCGCTGTGGTAGATTGAATATAATTCCTGCTGACTCTAGGAAATCGATACCCAGCAAGGTCCTATTGTCGTTATCTTCAGGCATTACGCAGAAAGATATTGGTAATAAGTGTTGGCCAATTATTGTATCTACCGTTGCAGTTAACAAGCGGGATGAATTAATATTTCCGGCGGCAAGTATGACGTCTGCAAAACATTCCGTAAATTTCGTGCCTTTATGTAGTAATGTTTTATATAATTGTGTACCAGCAATACTTGTTCTAGCAGCTGTGCTATGAGCGTATCACTTTTCACCATATATCGAGATTTCGATCGTTGGTATCTTCACCTCATTTTGTAACGTGGTTGATAAGGTATAAAATGCCACAGGCTTTGGAGGAGTTTCTTTATTTTTGCAGGCTCACACTTGCTTCTAAAAACTCCAGGGGCACCACATCCGTAACAAACGATTTTTTCTTTCTTTGGTGTTTTATCCTCTAGCTTCTCGACAGCCAACCTTTTACGACATATTTCAGCGACATGACCTTTCTTGCCGCAATACGTGCATCGATTTATATTTTTTTTTTTGCATGATTTTCGTTTTCACCGGTCTCCTTGGCGAGACTTTCTATATGTCGCCCTTCCACTAATAATTCTTGAAATGAATTGATATTTTTACGGGCGATCTCCTTCTTATATTTTATATTCAATAGTCCATAAACCATGTCTCATTGCTCTTCTTTTTGATGCTTTGCTGGTAGCTGCGCCAACAGAGCTCGTTTTTCACTTACAAATTCGTTAATCGGCTCATTTGTTTGTTTTTTTTTTGCAAACATTTCGACATAAATTTCGTGTGGTTGTTTTTGTGGTGCAAAAGCACATCTTATGGCACCAAGTGCTTGGCTCCATTTCTTGAGACTCGGTTTCACACCAAACCACCATGTTTAGCTGCTTTATCTATGAGCACAAGTGACAATCCTTCCAAGGCATCTCCGTCGGAAATCTTCTTCACCTTCTTGAAAACCGTGATTTTTGTTAAAAATTCTTCTACTTTCTCATACGATCTTTCGCCATTATATTTAGCATGGCACTGAGCGAAGGATTTGGATGACATCGTATTTGCTTGGATTTTACTAAACAACTCGCTTAACTGCTTGATTTGTTCGGATGACATTACTTCAGGTTTTGACATTATATAGCTTAAAAATGGGTAGTTTCCAATTTTATTTTATTGTAAACGCGTACAAATATATGTGGGTAGATTCACATATAATACTTCAGCGTAATAGATATTTACGTTGGGCGCCAAATGTAGCAGTAGGGTTTCTTGATATGTATTTATTGTAGGGTTGCCACTGAATAAATTAAAGACATGGTAACATTGACCATTTATTGTTTTTCGTTTTACAGTTGTTGCTTAATTCTACTTTATACATATATTCCCTGTGTGAGGAGTGATAGGGACTACGGGGCTATCGCCAATAACTTCCTCCCTAGCTAGCACAATTTGAGGACTGCGGCGCAATCGCTCAAATCTGCTTTACTGACACCAAGGTGGGCTGCGGGGCTATCGCACCTTGAGCCGTCTAGCGATCGAAAACATCAATTGAGTTCCCTCGCTTCGTCAAACGACTCTAGGGCGAAATGGTGTGTATTTCAAGCCCGAGTCGACGAAAGCGGTACCAGGTCGTTGACTTCTGCCCGCGGCTGCTGTCTTCGCCTACAAGCATGTGACGAGTCTATGGGGTGACGCTTATGGTCTTCAAAATTGCTGGTGTGCCATGTATGGACTCTATGGGCGGTGACTGGTCTTCACACCTCAGGGGCGGTCTGGACGAGCGAGGTTAGACCTCCGGTTACCCCGGAGGAGGCCCCGCTCCGACCGACCTGCGTCCCGTGAGGTGACTAACGAAAAACAGTCGCCGTCCCACGCTGGTCAAATGAAATATTTTGTTTCAAAAAATTTTCATGTTTATAAACCGCCGACAGCGCCGCCCCGCGGACACCAACAGCAACTGTATACTTATAAAAGTATACAGAGGTGTTTTGGTTTAGGCGGGGGGATTGCGCGTCGACGATTATCCTTTTACTGCCTCGGGAGGACTGCGATGGGTTCCTGGGCTGTTATTGACGTCATTTGTGCTAACACGTCGGCGAGGCCGGCTGTGCCGATGCGCGTCACTTCGTCATATGGCTTGCCGGCGGCTAGCGTTGATAGGATATTCTGTAACATGTGTAAAACATTGTTTAATGGGGTGGGGACCCCGTAGAGGCCTGTGGGGCTGCTCGTTGATCGCGACGGCTCGATTTTGATGGCTTCTTGGATGACGCCGATGGCGTCGCAGCGTGCGCTATGGGCGCCTCGACGCTTGTTATGGGCGTAACGACGCTGGAGGCTTGCGTGGCCGGAGGTGCAGTTAGTCCGTCGGCCGTGGTTTTCTTTTACGTCCCCCTTTTCTTCTTTGGTTTTGGCTTCTGTTGAGGGGCAGGATTGGCCGGCGCCATCAGGCTGGTTGCCTGTGGGTCGGTGGACACTGCGGGCTGCTCGGTGGGTTGGGGGCCCGGTTGGGGCCGGCTGGTACGGGCTACAGTGCCCGCTCGGCGATTTCTAGCCTCCCGTCGCAAGACGAGGCAGCCAGTGTAGATTTTCGGGTGGGGCCCGCCGCAGTTGACACATGTTGCCGGTGAATCGCGGGGGCGGCTGCAGTCTTTGGCGATGTGATTGCCGCCACAACGCATGCAGGCTAGCGGGCGGTGGCAGTTGTGGCTGCTGTGTCTGAACTGCTGGCAGCGGTGACACTGGGCAGAGCGTTTCTTGCCAATTTTTTTACATTTAGAGCAAATTTTGTTGGTTGCATTTTCTTTACAGTATCCTATTTGACACCTCTTACGTTAATTAGCATCTGTAACAGACTTAGGCAACGATCGTTTCGTCTTTGTTTTTTCTTTTGGTTATTCACGGGCTTCTCGAAAATTGTCGGCAAATTCTACTGCTAGCTTGAGTAAAAAATCTTGTCTCGATATAATATATCGAGACTAGATTTTATACAAGCTAAATCAAGGATATTGAAAAAAACTTGGGAGTGGCCATCTGCAAGACTTAGACTTTGTAGTAAATTCCCTCGCTATTTGATCGGTCATGTCTACACCAAATTTGGTTTTATTATAATTTGAAACAGTTTCGGGTAAACGCTTATCTTTATTTTCTATTGATACAAATTTATGTTTAGAACTATGTGAAAGTACCTTTTTGTTTGGATTGCTTTTATAGATTGTAAGAGTACTATTATTATCTGTAGTAAAAATTTTCGATGAAAATCTTGCCATGTTCTTTTGTTTTGTAGACTAATTACAAAACAAAGGAAAGATGTTCTTTTGTTTTGTAATTAGTCGTAACTCCCTTTTATTTGACCGAATGGTCCCAACTAGCGTAGTTTTTTTTTTGCTAGGAGTTGTATTGCTAGGGATTTGCTTGTGAAGAAGTTGTCTGTGGTCACAGTTCTTCGGTTCATGGCTCGATGAGCTTGAGTACAACATATTCAGAGCGTTGTACTGAAGAGGGTCTTTTTTCATCTTTTCCTAGATATGGAAATGCATTTATGACGTGATCGATGTCCAATGCTAACCAAAATTTGATTCCAAATTTATCCGGCTTGTTGTTGACATCGGGACGCCGAGCACATTCGAGCTTACCACCGCAGCGAGACTACGTACTTTTTAATCAGGCGCCGTTGTTAAGGCTGCCTATCTCGAATATATAAGAAAAGCAACCAATATACTGAATAACTGATTTAATGTACAATAGTAGGTAATATACAATATTTAAGTACAAGGTGTCTCAAAAGGAAGTTTATATATATATATATATATATATATATATATACCTTAGTTAACTTTATCTTAGTTCCATATTTTTTTCTTATTTTTTTATTTTATAAGTTGAAAACAAATCTCCAATCTCTGTCACCTACAGGTGACACTGGGAATTGACGGGTTAATGTGAAAATGGGCTTCATCTGTAAACAAGACGTTGGTAAACGTTGAAAAGCGCTCAATTGCCTGATCTACGAAGACAAGCCTCTCACTGGTATCTTGGGGCTTTAATTCTTGCACCAATTGAATCTTGTAGAGGTGCAGCTTTAGGTCTTTGCGCAAAATGCGGTGCTATGACGATCTATGCACATTTAAAGCACTTGCGCGCTTCCGAATTGAAAGGTTCGGATTGTCACGAACAGACTGATTAACACTCTCCATGTTTTCTTTCGTTCTTGATGACTTTGATCGCCCGGATTTTGGTTTTTCGAGCGTTGTACCGGTCTCTTCAAACTTTTTAACCCATTTTCGAATAAGGGGAATGCTTGGCGCTTCATTTAAGTGACGAAAACCTCGAATACTGCAGAATCTTCTACGCGCTACAGTCGCCGAATCACCGTTTTTGTAAAACTCTGGCACGCACAACGCACGGTCTGCTCCCGAAAAACGCTTCATAGCGACTGAATACCCAAGAGCCACGCTACCAATTACCACAACCCCCGCACCCCTCGGATTCGTTGCGTTCACGCAGTAAAGCATGCGCTACACGGTTTCAAACAGTGGTTTGAAACAGTGTAGATAGATGTTTTATGCCAAATTTCGTATGACCTTTAAACGCCCTTGGTAGCGAGGCTTGTGTTTCAAACCACTGGCCCAGCGTTGGTTTTTGTCTTGTTTGAAACCATCTAGCCGCTTGCTTCAAACCAAGCGAACGACAGTCACTCTGCAGAGGTCAGCGCAGACGCACGCGACGACGTTCTATGCACAAAATGGCGCGTAGGCAGACAGAACGTAATCGCGATGTTATTACTCAACTTCTCGAGTTATACAAAGAGTTGCCCTGCCTTTGGGACTTAAATTGTGAAGGGTATAAAAATAAAACACAAAGAAGAAATGCGTGGGATATTTTAATTTTTTCCTTCAATTGCACACAAAAGTGCAAGACTTACTCCAACTTTTTGTTGTATTGATAGGTAAGGCGCCATAACGTCGTTGTACTGAACATACGGTACGCGAGCGTCAAGACGTCCTATCCGCGCCACGTTCTTTGAACACTGTTGGTTTCAAACTAACTTAAAAACCATGTAGCCAGCAAAGTGCTTTTCTGCTTTTTCTGTTTCAAACCACTGTTTGAAAGCGTGTAGCGCATGTTTAAGCTAAATAAATATAAACTTTCTTTTGAGACACCTTGTACAACGGCGCCTGTATAAAAGTACGTATTCTCGCCGCGATGCTAAGCTCGAAAGTGCTCGATGTCGCTAGCGTCGAACTTTCTGGAACGTCCCTCGCCCCACCGATGCATGTATTCGCGTAAACATGCTCCCCGGGTTGAAGTCTGATCTGTGGAAGCTTCAATTAATAGGGAGAGGACAGATATTGTTATAGGCACGTCGTATAGTGCCTTTCTTGGTCTTCAACTCGGCAATTCTGTTGACACCATCGCTGCCTGGATATACCTGCACGACCAGCACGGTGAAAGGTGGCAGTGCCTTGTCCTTTATGAGAACAAGGGTTCCCGCTGCAAGGTTACCTGATGACACAGTCCATTTGGTCTTCTGCAGAAGAAGTGAAATGCATTCGATATTAAACCTTCTTCAAAAATGTTGTTTTAAATATTCCACACGTTGATAGCGCTCCAAGCGACTTATATTTATGTCCATGACTTGTGGAGTTGGAACAGCTATTAGTGAGCGTCCGATAAGAAAATGTGCAGGAGTAAGGGCAGAATAATCGCGAGGGTTAATAGAGAGTGGCGTTAAGGGACGAGAATTCAAAATTGCCTCTACTTGAGTTAGACACATAGCCATTTCTTAATATGTTAAATGAGTTAATTTAAGTAACCTGCTTAGATGATATTTTGTAGAACGGACAGTAGCTTCCGTAATATCATTGAAGTGAGGCGTATATGGTGGTGTAAAAGAAAATTCTACTCCTTCCTGAGCCAATTCGGATGCAATTGTTTTGTCCTGTAAATATTTTTTAAATTCATTACTTGCACCAATGAAATTAGTTCCGTTGTCCGAAAGTATTGTACGTGGTTTAGTCGCTGTACTTAAATATTGTATATTCCTATTGTAGGTACATTAAATAAGTTATACTGAATAACTTATATATTGGATATATATTGGTTGCTTTTTTATATACTCGAGATAGGCAGCCTTAACATATACAAACAATATTATTGTCATCTTCTTTGGGCTCGGCGCCACCATCGTGGGCCCCATTTTTACATACTCTACACTGAATCCAACCTTCGTTAAACTTAGATTGGAAGAAGGTTTCTGTGCAGTGAATGTAGTGAGGATTGTTATCTCTAATATTTTCAGAATTACTGCTATCATCGTTCGATTCAATGTTTACTCTCATATTTTTAATTTTTTTCCCGCTTTGTTTACCTTTATTTTTTTTTATCTTTTTTACTTTTAGTCAAATTCTTGCATGATTTTTGGAGGCTGGTAATGATTCTCTATGTAACTTTTCTTCTTCTTAAGCTTTCTTCAAATTCTCAAAAGGTGAGCACTTTAATTCATCTGAATACTGAGTTTTTGGTGTTTTGAGTTCGCTGGGAAATAGGTTTTGGTTTAATTTGATTTAAAGACGCTGTCTTTAATATAGTCTATGAGTGCCTTTGTGACGTCAGCGACAATAAAACACCAAGGAAATTGACGGCGAAGTCCTAAGTTAAGATTAAGTTGAACATAACCATAAGTATAAACAATTGAGCCGTTAGCAGCGCTGAGTTCGTACGTAGTTTTAGACCGACGCTCACGAAGCGCAGACACAGGACAAACACAAACACCACTACCCGTGTCTATTAAATATTGCATGTTTGTACTGTGATACTTGATAGATAGGCGACTTGTGCTGGGCGTCTGGCAGTTGTCCATCGTCATCATTGACTGCCCGTTCCGTTTCGCGGCTTATAATCGCAGGGCTTCACACATCTACGCGCCTTATTTCCATGTTTGACATGGTACCAGCAGATGGGGTACCTGCCGTATGAGGCGGAAAATTTCAGTCAGCACTTTGTCAGTAACTGCCTAAGTCCATCGGTTCTGATCACCGTAAGACCACTAGCTATAATCCAAAGTGCAACGCGCTGGTAGAAAGATTTCACGGGCAGCTGAAGTCAGCTATTACCTGTCATGCGGATACAAACGATCGATTCTCTTTCATTTGTGCTTCTCGGTATACGAAATGCCATCAATGAAGACCTGCAGACTTCATCAGCCGATTTAGTCTATGGTGAGCCACTTCGCCACCTGGCTAGTTTTTTTGGTCACGATGTTGCACATTACACTACCGACATCATGGACTTCTCAGTTCGTATGAAGTCTTTCGCACAGAACATTCGACCAGTACTATCTCAGGATCATTCCAAGCATAAAGTCTTCGTATTTAAAGATTTAGCCACCTGTAGTTACGTACTCCTTAACAGAGTTAACTTGTTTGGCACTCGAATTATTATTACTTTTGTTAACATACAGCGCAGTACTTTCTGATTTTCTAACATCTTGCAAGAGCTTAGTGTTAACAGAATCGGCTATAATTACCAAACCGGCGCTTTCTAATGCCATATTCCTTAGATAAATATACGATACAATAGACTAGACAAATTTTCACAAATGAGTTCATCCTTTGAAATATTTCATAAGTAGATTGTTCATATCATTCACACTGTGACTATAATTTTTCAATATAGATAGAAAACTCGCAATTTGGAGCATTTTGTTCGATATTTTTCTTCTGTGTTGAAGTAATCTCATTAACTTTTATATCTTAAGCTTGTGCCAACTTTAAATAATTTAGCTTTCTTCCAATAAACATTCCACACTTATGAACAGTGAATCGTCCCTTCGTCTGTGAAGCTATGCTAAGCAGTGACATGCCCACATCAATTACCTAAATTAAAATAATCTTGGTTATTCTAAATTATAAAATTAACTGCACCATGATTACAGACTATCCTATGATGACAAATAGTTACATATATTAAAGGGTTTAGTTTCGAGTTTTCCTACTCTTAACATCTCTCAACAAATATAATCTATATATAATTACTTATTTTTGTTTTAGATTTAGCATTGCTCTCTCCACCAACATAAATTGTTAATATTATTTATTTTTGCAAGAAAGACTTGTAACACTTAAAATTTCAATGAAAGCACATTTTTTTTACATTTACAGCGCTTGGAGTTGCATTCGCCAGTACAATTGCAATGTTGAAAGCCTTATTCTCCCAAATTTGAGTCTTTGCGGGCACATTCTCGGACACTGCAAGTTGTATCAAGTACGTGGACGAGGACGTAATAAACAATTCTTAAAAATGGTAAACTCATTACGTGAATATAAACTATTTAAAAGACCATACTTTGTTCCCAGCTCTTGCCCTGTTACAAAGGCGGCAGCTTCCCTCGCAGCTTTTGATTTTAAATATATTTCTTCTGCTACCTTCACCATCCATCTTCTTTCCTTAATTTTAAGATTATGCTACTTTCTCCCTTCTCTGTGTGCTTTCATAAGATTTTTGCCTTAAGAAAAACTCCACCTCTATCACTTTCGTCCGTATACTTCTTGTACCTTTAAAATAACATTTTATTATGAAATTGTTTATTATTATTGTCGGATAAATAAAGATAGATTGAGTAAATTTTACATTTAAAAGATGCCTTTAGATGGAGCTGTATTATTATCAGTCATACATGACACTAAGGGACATACAGCTGGGGTCCTTCCTATATTAGTGTCTGTAAAAAAAAAGTAAAAGAAATTATTATACATTGTCTAAGTTAACATGATGGATGATGCAGGAGGTTATGTTTATACCTCTTTCAATCACAGATTTTTTTTTTTATCTTAACTGTTTCGTGCACGCCATGCCATAACTGCTCTTCTGCCAAGTAAAACTACGTACACCATGCATGAATATGCTTACAATACATTGAAGGCTGTATTAAAAATGTTTAATTTCTTTAAGCTAATGTCTCAATACAGGGCCCTGGTCAGCCCCACAGAGGTATGGCACTATTGAAGCATAAAAAACGTGAACGACACAAGATGGTCTGCCGCCAAAAAAGGCACTATTAAAACACATTGGTCAGATGGATTCATATATGGTTTTACTTTAAGATTCCCTTAATTTACAATGATATTAACTGATTCCATTCAACATGGAACATTCAAGTTTCCATGTATTATTATTATTAAAATACTATTAAATATACCAGTGTCAACAAAGTATCATTATCGTACTTCCATTAATTCCACATCTGTTTGTTTAGCGAGAGCTACATCCATTAGTTGAGCCTCGCTAGATGTGCTAGATGCATTGACATTAAATCATCCACCTCCTGTTCTCATTATTTCACGTTTTGTTGGGCTAAAAGGCATTTTCCCAAATTAGCCCAGCATTTTTTTACCTGAACTTCTGTTCTCTAGAAAATAAATAGGCATTTAGTTTTAATGTAAATTATTATTGCAGAACAAACAAATTTGCATTTACTTTTTGTTTATTTCTATGCAATTTTTAAAGAAGACCAAGCTGCTTTTTTGCTCTAACATTAATTGAACCTGTTGAAGTAGGATTAAACTGGCGGGTTTTTTTTTTTTGTGGGTGGGCTGCGGTCGGCGCGCCTCCGCACCACTCCGTCCGGGGCGACAGAGGGGCTTAAGCACGCAACTCCCGCAACCCACCCGAAAACCACGTCGCCTTCGTCGTTGGGCCGACCACCGGAGCAGGGTTACTTGACATCAGTGGGCGGCCCGACGGAATACCCCCTATTGGGGTACCCTCCCATCGACCGACGTACCCTCGGGGAGGACGGGTCTTTCCTCATGCGGTCGGCCTCTCGGCGGGTAACGGACTAATCCCCGGTCACGTCACCCGCGGCCTCGGCTAGGGCGGCATGAGGCGCAGGTAGTTACGCCTACGCCACCCCAGTCGCCGGTGGCGGATCTCCTCATCGAGGCTGCGCTCCTCACGCAGGCGATCCGCCGCCTCCTTCCGCGAGATCACTGCCTCGCAGAAGGCTGCGACCGCTACCCAATTCCCGACGCTGTCGACCATCGCCCTAGCGATAGCCGGCAGCGTCAGGTCCGTACCGATGATTGCGACGAGTTCACAGCGCTGCACTGCCCAAGCCGCACAGGCCTCGAGCGTATGGCGCCCCGTGTTCTCGTCGCAATCGCAGTGGTGGCAGGACGGTGTACTCTTCCTCCCAACGACCCTGTGCAGGTATTTGGCGAAGCACCCATGCCCCGTCAAAACCCGCACTAGTCGGAAGGAGAGCACCCCGTGCCGCCTTTCCAACCACTGCATCAGCACCGGCCGGAAGACCTCCATGGTTCGCACCCCGAACCGAGGCCTCTCCAGCCGGACTGCCCAACGGGCAATGACGTCTCGGCGGGCGTCGACGCGCCAGGCGGTGAGATCCCTTAACGAGACCACACCGCCCCCCGCTCGCACCCCCGTCACCCGCCGATATAGTCCGGCGAGCATCTCCGCCTCCAGGTCCCACGGGGGAGTCCCGGCCAGTAGTCACGCTGCCTCCGTCGCTACCGTGCGGTATCCGTGGATGGCCCTGACCGCCGGGACCCTCTGTGGTCGTCACAGAAGGTCCCTAAGTCGGACGGTCATGGACCCCGCCCACACCGGTGCGCCGTACAGAGCCATCGACCGGATGACCCCCGCGTACAGCCGTCGGCACGCAGCGCTCGGTCCGCCCACGTTCGGCATAAGCCACGATAGGGCGGACGCCGCGCCGACGAGCCGTGGAGCGAGCTTGCAGAAATGCTCCCGGAACCACCATCGCCCGTCGAGCACCAGGCCCAAGTACCTCATATGGGCCCGGATGCTGATGTCAACCGAGTGAACGGTGATCGAGACGCCGATGGGAGGGCTCATATGGCGCCCATGGAACAAGAGGGCCTCCGTCTTGTCCAGGGCGACCCTCAACCCCAGCGCCTCGATCCGCCTGACGACCTCCTCGGTACCAGAGGTCGCCAGGCTTACCGCCTCTTCTAGCGTCCCACCGCGGGCTGTGACGAGCGTGTCGTCGGCGCAACAAATCACGCCCAGCCCGGGCGGGAGGCTCCCCCTCAACGCCCAGTCGTAGCCGATGTTCCACAGGGTGGGTCCGAGGACCGACCCCTGTTGGACACCACACGTCATGGGCGTTCGCACAACGTCCCCTGCTCGGTTGGTGCAGAGGACGCTCGCCCCTCCAAATAGTCTGCCACTAGCCGCCTCAGGTAAACTGGCACCCCGTGATACCGGAGCGCCTCCCTGATGCAGCTGAATGGCAGACTATTGAATGCGTTGGCGATGTCTAGGGACACCACCAACAGCACTCCCCCACCAGTGATGGCCTCAGTCACCACGGCCCTCGGGTGCAACAGAGCCGCGATCGTCGAACGATCCCTCCTAAACCCAAACTGGGCGTCCGACAGATCGGGCCCCGTGCCGACGAGGTGCCGCTCGATGCGGACAGCTACCACCCTCTCCAGTAGCTTGCCCGTGTCATCGAGCAACACGATAGGCCTGTAGGCCGAAGGCGACTCCGGAGGCCGTCCCGGCTTCGGCAGGAGCACCGGCCTTCCCTCCTTCCAGCACCCAGGGAACCGTCCGGACGCTAAACACGCGTCGAACAGCCCCCTGAGGCGGGGTCCCAGGTGTTCGAGGACCAGGGCCAGCACACGGTTAGGAACACCGTCGGGCCCGGGGGCGGTAGACTTTGCGCGCATGCGCGTCACCGCCACCCCCATCTCGGGTTCCGTGATGGGCGGAACACTGTCGTCATCGGCCTCCCGGTCAATGTCTGGCGGAGCCATGACCGGGGAGTGTGTTCCGCCCGCCGCGGGAACAGGTCCTCGACGACCCGGGTGAGAAGGCCGGGCTGGAGAGTCTCGGTGAGGGGAGGGCCCCGCGCGCGTAGCCTATTCAGCACCGCGCGATAGGGGCGTCCCCAGGGGTCACGGTCGAGACCGTCCAGCATCTCCTGCCGACTGACGTCCTTGGCGGAGCGGACGGCCAGCCTGAAGGCCGACCGCGCATTGCGGTAGCCCTCGAGCACGGCCTTCCGCTCCGCGTCGCGAAGGCGCCGCCGGCTGCGGTTGTAGGCCCTCCGGGCGCGGATACACCCGGCCCGGAGATCCGCCAGCTCCCGGGACCACCAGTGGACCCCCATCCTCGGGGGCAGACGCCGTATCCGGGGTATGGCCGCATCGCAGATCTGCGTTAACGCACTGCGGATGCGGCCAGCCTCGGCGTCCACCCCGTCTGACTGGTGGGCAGAGGACAGCCACGAATATACGATGGCTGTCTCCGCCAGCTGGTCCCGGTCTAAGCGACCCACAGCCCATCGCGGGAACGCAGGACGCCTATCCGCCCCGTGATCCCTGCTGAACGTCGGGATTGCCAGGGAGACCTCCATCCAGATATACCGGTGGTCCGACAAGGTCTCGACCTCTTCCACGACGCGCCAGCTCCCCACGCGTGCGGCGACTCCGGGGCTAGCGAACGAAAGGTCCACTATCGACCCGCCCCGTTGTGGCACGCACGTATGCACCGAGCCCCTGTTCAACAAACAGAGGCCCAGTGCCGCCGCCCACTCCTCGATCGCCCGTCCTCGGTCATCCGTCCTAGGGGACCTCCCCCACGCTACGGACTTAGCGTTAAAGTCTCCCAGGACGAAGACCTGGCGCGATGCCAGTCGCCGTAACGAGGCCTCCATGATGGTGAGGGAGGCCTCGAAATCGGTCACACTCCAGTTAGGGGAGAGATAAACTCCGAAGAGCGTAATCTCCCCCCAGTCCGCCGCGACGTATCCGACGCCCCTGTCCCTAAGGGTCAGAGACGACGAAGGCCACGACGTGGAGGCGACGATTGCCACGATGCCATCAGTGCTACCCAACCAGTTAGTCCGGTCGGGCACCACGTACGGCTCCGCGGCTACGGCTACTCCTATCAACCACTCCACCATGGCTTGCAGGAACACGTCCTGCGCACCGGCGGAGTGGTTGAGATTGGCCTGGAGGAGGCTGATGCCGGGGATCTGCAGTCCTCAGAGCCCATGCGGTGTTTGGCAGGCCTATTGCCCGCCGCACACGCAGGGCAGTGGAGCACCGCAGAGCACGATGCCGCCTGGTGTCCAGCCTGACCGCAACGGAAACATAGCCCGCTGCAGTCAAAGCAGTTGCGACACGTCGGCCGGGTATGCCCGACCGCCATGCACTTATAACACCTCGCGGGCCGAGGCTCCAGCACGGTTACCCACGCCGAACTCCAGCCCACGAGGAGCCTGCCTGAGTCGGCCAATTACTTGACCGACTCCACTGGGCACTGCACCCAGACAGCACCGACGCCGCCCGGACCAGGGCGGATGGTGCCAATCCGGACGGTGTCCGAGGCACAACCGGTACGCGCCATAATGGCCTCCCGGATGTCCTCCACCGCCACGGAGTCGTCCAGACCCGTGAGGCGCTTATCTGCGCACTTGACAGGCCTGGCGATTCGGACTCCATCCTCCGGCCCGAACAGCCCCCTCAGCATCGTGGCCAAACTATCGGCCGTCTTCGCGCCCTCGGCCCCAGGGAACTCGAGTATTCGAGCCCCTGTCCGGGCCTTGCGGGTTCTCGCCTCGACGCCCCCGATATCGGAGACGTCCAGCTCCTGCCAGGCGCGTCTTAGGACGGCCTCATAGTTAAGGCCCCTCTCAGCCGCCTCAGGCAGTACGGTGATTACCACCGCAGCCGTCTTCGGCGACTTGAGGCCCCTACGCGACCTTTTCCCCTTTCCGGCGGCTCCCGCCTGGGGAGCGGCGGCCACAGCGGCACTGTTGGCCGCCGCTCTCCGCTTTTGGCCGCGTGCTTTCCTGCTACGCTCAGCCACCTGCCAGCCCTGGTCGAGCCTGGCAGCAGCGCTGAGCGCAGCAGGCGCGGTCGTGGGTTCGCCGGTCGGCGCCTGCGGTGCAATCGCTGGCGCCGGCCGCGGCCCGTCCTTGGCGGGCGCCGGCACTTTGCCGGCCTTCTTGGCCCCCTTGGGCCCCGCCGCGGCCGCAGCGTAGCTCACCACGCGGCCACCCTGCCGGGGCAGCGGGGTGGGAGCTGACACTTGCGGCCGCCTCGCCTTGCCCGCGGCGAGCGGCGGCCAGGCGGGAGCCTGGCCGCTATGGCCTCGATACGCGCATTCATCTTTACCCCTTACTCGGGTTAGGATGACGCGTATCGCCGACTCCGACACGCCGCGGCGTCGCACAGTGGTCCGGTTCATTCATTCTGTAAGTTTTTGCATAAATAACAACAAATGTTCAATGACTTTTTATAGAAATTAGAGTTTATAGCTAAAAAAAATAATATTAAAGAAAAATGTATGGGGAAAAACACAATTTTTTTTCACGATGCTATTAGGGAGTGTAGCAGTCTAATCTCAAAATATGTTAAGTACTAGTGCTATATAAAATTGAAAAAATATAAAACGTGCGCGGTCACCTGCGGTCCTACTCGCAAGGGAGGTTTAAAATTTCAACTTTCTTATTGTACACTACTCTTAATTTATTTCATTTTTATATATTTTTGGCCTATTCTGTATTATTTTGACTAAAAAAATATTGGTATGATATAGCAATAAAAAATCTTTCTTTTTAAATTATGTTTATTTAGAAAACCCTCGCCATGAGGTTTGACAGCAACTACAATAACAATTAAAAATATATTTTGTTACTCCATCCCTTCCGATGCTAATGGAGGTGTGGGTGATAATGGTGTCAAGCTAGAGTCAGGTTTGTTTGCTTTGGAAATCTCTTCCCTCAAATCACGAGAGGTTGCCGCTTGATTGCCTGAAAGTGAAGTGCTTTTCTTACTAATCACTGACTTAATTAGCTTAAGGATTGCTTCAGGAAGATGTTTCTCATCCATCTTCATAAGGTTATCAGTAAGAACTGTGCTCAAGAAGAGATCATCTATTGAAATTGATTCCAAGATGACTGATCGTGGATCGGATTCCTCATAATTCTCGGACTCTTTCTCTTTAACTGCTTTAAAGATACTTGTTATCAAGTTGATCTTATCTGATTTGACCTTTTCCTTCCTTGAATCGGACATGTCTTTTGTTAGTAATGATTTCGATCTTCTCGACATTGAGGTCAAATTTATGATTGATGTCTTTTGTCGCGACTGGTCTAAGGCATGTTTGCCATGTCAGCGCACGAAGGTGAATCGACACGTTTCAACCCCTTTGGGTACCCTCGATTTACCTTCGGCAAGATTCAAATATGTCCATCTAGACCTCGTCGGTCCCCTACCGCCTTCCAAAGAATATCGATACTGCTTGACACTCATCGATCGCTTTACGCGATGGGTTGAAGTTGTCCCAATCATCGATATTACAGCTGAAACTGTGGCCAAAGCATTCCTATCAGGATGGGTAGCACGGTTCGGATGCCCTACCGACATTGTCACCGACCGTGGTAGGCAATTCGAGTCGAGCCTTTTCCAATGCCTCGCCAAAACCATCGGTTTCAAGCACCGTAAAACAGCTGCGTATAACCCGCGCTGCAATGGCTTGATCGAGCGCTTCCACAGGCAGCTCAAATCGGCAATCAAGTGCCATGCTGATAGCAGCTGGTCAGAATCCCTGCCATTTGTGCTGCTCGGCATAAGAAGTTCCTTCAAGGAAGAGCTTCAAACCTCGTCCGCCGAATTATTATACGGCGAACCTTTAAGACTCCCTGGCGAGTTCTTCGGCCAAAAAGTTGACAAATGCACGACTGATATTACTGACTTCATAGGCCGTATCAGATCATTTGCCAACAATTTACAGCCGGTACCAACCTCACACCTCTCAAAAGACAAAATCTTCATTCACAAAGATTTGTCAACATGTTCCCATGTTTTTCTTCGAGATGACGCGTTGAGAGGTGCTCTTCAACCAGCATATACTGGTCCATACGAAGTGATCGAAAGAGGTTGTAAAAATTTTAAATTAAAAATAAAAGGGAAAACCATCACAGTTTCCCTCGATCGCTTAAAACCAGCATACATTTTAGCCGACAACGACGACCCTGCTGATTCTCCTATTGCTGAGACACCACCTTCCACTCCACCACTTAAAACCACGCGTTCCGGTAGGAAAGTCAGTTTTCCGGACTACTATCGCCCGTAGCACGGTCTCTGGAGGGGAGTGATGTGGGTGACTCACATCTCACCCACCATCTACACTTACACCTAATACACATTACACATTTATACACAACACCTACAAAACATTCACACTCTTAACATCAATAACACGGCAATAAAACATCAGCCTATACACACGACGCGGCGCGAACATAACAGGACTACCAGTCACGAACCCGTGTTCGCTTGCATAAAAATCTCGTTTGCTATCGCTAGTGCGTAATTGTATATTGTCGCTTATTAATTATTAATTCAATTCTATTATTATTCAATTCAATTATTACTCAATTCTACTCACTCCTGTCTACTCTATCTTTCCTTCTTTAATTTATGTGGTACCTGTGTTTGTGATCTACATATAAAACTGTACAATAAACGAACTTTGTGCCGAGACTGTGTACTCTTTATTTGAGAGCTGAAGAACATTACACTCAGGTAACCCATAGAGGAATCCCCAAATCGACAACAAGGCTTGATCTTCTTGGATGGTACTGGTGTTTTTCTTTCCAAACATAATATTTTTGACATTTGGAACTTCTTCAGGTTTTTACAAGAGCTGATCGATGATAAGGGCCAAATCAGTTTTGCCATTAGTTTTCAGAATAGAAATCCGATTAAACGCCAATTCTTCTTCCGAATTTTGACATAGGGACCCGGAACGTCTCTTTTTTTGCTTGTTACTCAAATCGTAGAAGGCCTTTCTAATTTGACCTGAACTCGATGTGCCCACACCAACAGAAGAAGTAATCGGCTGCAAGGAAAGGTGGTCTGCTGAAATATTCATAGCAGTGACGTTAATGTTCTCGTCATTAGATTCTTGCCAAAAAACTTCTTCTAAGTTGACAGAAACACATTGCGGCCACTTTATTGGAGACTCTAACCACTCCGAGTACCTCTTCATAAATGTCTTTTGACTTCTTGATGATTCCTTCCATCTTCGCATTATATTAATAACAAAGTTTTTACTGAACGCAAGTAATGTCGCAGAATCTTCCTGTAAAACCTGAGTAGGGATTTCGTCAACAATGAACTGATGCAGTCCATTTGCGACTTTCATGTCCCCTTGTCGCAAAAACACGTACAGGTCCTAGTTATTCACTAACCCAGTCATTGTTAGAGGCAGTCGCAAAATTAATTTGCACACACATAGCTACACACCCTCACACGCACAGTGCAACGATAGAAATGCAAATGAGACATTTGGTTGGTTGGTTTTATTTTCACCGTCTCGTAGGAGACGGGTTCGGCAGTTTCAGGGCTGGTGCCCTCTGACTGCGGCGGCATTCGCCGTGGCTTAAGAGCCACGTGTCTTGAAGATTAATTAACCGCGGTCCCCACCACTCTTCACACCCGGTGGCGGTCTACCCGAGCCAGATGAGAACCCCGGTTACCCCGGGGGAGGTCCAGCTCCGAGTGACCAGCGACAGCCGGGGACTTGATGTGGGAGGGACCGACGGATCTGGAGTCAACGAAGATTTTCTGAAGTCAATGAAGATTTCATGTTAAGATGCGATCTCACGCCGAGACCGGTGCCCCCAAGCATGATGAGTATATTCTTATAATACACACAGATGCAAAGGGGGCAGCGGCTACGGCGTTGAACGCATAACTATTCATCCGTACGGTTATGAGCCGTGCGGGAGTGGTCTCGTTGGGATGACGAGCCCGGGAATTAGGAAGGAAAGGGAAGTTGGTAGGTAGGATTTGACACTGATACCCCTGATAGGGTACAGGCTGGAAGAACTGTGGTATGGTGTTAGACCCTGGCGAAGTCCCTGGAAAAGGGACGTTCGCTGGGGTGCAGGTCCGTGGGACGAGCGTGGAGCGGTGCGATCCCGCGAATATGGTTCCACTTGGAAGCGTCAGCCCTGGCGAACATGTTGGATGCCAACGTGCGCGCGAACTCTTGGAGGCTTTCGACTTGAAGGTCGCGATGGATAATGGTATTTCTAACTAAGTAAGGCGAGGAAATTATTGCGCGGAGGCAGAGATTCTACTGCGCTTGAAGGCGCTTTCGGTCTCGTTCACCTACTAGCCCGTACCATGCCGGGGTTGCGTAAGTGATGAGTGGACACATGTAGACTTTGTAGACTCCCAGCTTAGTACGAGTTGGGAGGTGGAAAGCAAACACTGGGCGTAGGAGATTTCTGGCCACAGTGGCCTTTCCGGTGGTTGCGCTTACATGTTTCCTCATAAAGAGGCGGCTGTCTAGATTAAGGCCTAAGTAGCAAATGAGACATATCCAAAAAATCACCCCTATTTATACTATCTATCTAACCGCAAGTTACTACCTGCCTAGATTTTTGTCCAATAACGATTAAGCTGTCCCCAGGAGGGGGAGGGGAGAAGGGGTGGTGGTAGCAAAGCTTAATTTTTAATTGTTGTTGCAGTTGCTGTCAAATTTTAAAGTGAAGGTTTTCTAAATAAAAATATTTAAAAAAGTTTATTTTTTATTGCTATACCATACCGATATTTTTTTTTAGTCATAATAATACAAAATAAGACAAAAAATATAAAAATGAAATAAATTAAGAGGAATGTACAATAAGAAAGTTGAAATTTTAAACCACCCTTGCGGGTAGGGCCGCAGGTGACCGCGCACGTTTTACTTTTTTTATTTTATATAGCACTAGTACTCGACATATTTTGAGGTTAGAGTGCTACACTAGCTAAAACCTTCGTGAAAAAAAAATTTTATATGTTTTTCCCCATACATTTTTTCTTTAATATTTTTTTTCCTCTATAAAACCTAATTTCTATAACGAGTCGTAGAATATTTGTTGTTATTTACGCAAAAACGTACCGAATGAAATATTTCTCGACATCAAAATGTCATGTTAGGTCGAATGTCCACCAAATTGCAAAACCGGTCCACTGTGCGTCGTGCCTTTTCCCGGTGGCAGTGCCGTGTCGTTATTAAAACGGTCCGCACCGTAAACCTGTGTCCGGTCCCTTAATTAAAAGTTATAGGTGTACCTTTAAAACTCATCTGCCAGTTGTTTTAATCAAAAAAATTGAACCGAATAGCTGAGACTAGAGCCATATGTTTAGCTTCACTTGTAGGACGACGAGGAGGAAGGAAAGCTATAGTCTGCTGTTTCTTAAAATTCCATTTATACTTACAACATTCCATTGTATAGCTCCAAGGTATAAAGATACGTAACCTGCACAAGATATTCTATTCTTTACATGATTTCATTATCATCATCACAGCCCATTTACGTCTCACTGTTGGGCTCGAGCTTCGACTCGACACGAGTGGTTTAAATTGTAAGTTTCGGTACGTAACGACCGATACAGTATCGATACCTCAATGGTATCGGGTCATCCCTACAGGTGTGTTTACTTGTCAAATGTTGACGCCACGCTTTCTGATTGGCGTTTACAATCACGTGGCAAACAGGTAAAAAACAAATAATTTTTCCGATGTAAAAGTATTAAAAATCATTAAATATTTTTTTTTTATATTTGTATCGTTTTAAGCATTTTATCAATTCTTTAACATCATTATATATTCAACTTTGATTTAAGATACTGTCAACTCGCGGATTGAGTTGATAACACAACCTGTAGGTCTTGAAATTAAAAAAACTTTGCTGTCAGGAACATGTTAATAAATATACATTTTTCAAACTAATAAATCTTAATTTTAAAATGTGCATTTCAATTTTGTACTTGTTATTTCCATTTTATTTTAGTAGATTAAATATTTTGTTTCTAACTTTGAATTCCTCAATTTTTGTTTTGAAATATTGTTCTTTGATATGCAGTTTTTTTTAATGTCACTTGTCCTGTGTAATAAAAAAAACAATTAATTTAATTTATTATACACACAATTTAAAATATAACAAAACAGAATTTACCACTTGAAATAGAGTTGATGGTTGAGCTATATTTGTAGTCTCCTCTCTGATTACCTAGTTATCTGCCATAGGCAACAAATACATTAATACTGATACTTTAATTAGTGTCCAATACATCGTAATACAGAACGCAGGTGTTTTATTTCTAAACTACAACCGCAAGTCATTATAAACCTTAAGGAGCTATCATATGGTCCTTCGACCCGGATTTTCAAAAAATTGCGTAACATGTCAAGTGAAGGGAGGTCGTCCGACTCCAGACATTTGCTGCTCACATGTTCCTCCCAGTCCGTATGTGTCTCAACAGCCTGCTTTTGTACTATGACAAATATAATCAAAGGGTCCCAATTTTTTGTATCCACTTTCACATTGTTTAGTTGATGTAAATATTCAAATGTTGTATCTAGTAAATTTTTATTTAATCTTGAATTATTTACAGTTATTTTTCTTTGTGAGAAGAATCTTTTCAAAATAACATTAATTGTAATTCGCTGATTTTAAATAAGATAATAAAATTTGTGACACATTTTTTTATATTGATCTTAGTTATCAACATCGCTCTTAGAACTGGTACCTACCTGTAAGTGATTTTTTTCAGACTTCTACAATTTATTCATAAGAAGGTGGTGGTGGAGTAGGAATACAATTCACCACTCCCTATCTTACCCGTGGATGTCCTAAAAGACGACTAAGGGATTTAATATGCACTTAAGATTCGTGCAAGAGAAGGAAAATTCACCAACATGTCTGACCAGCATGGTATAGTAGGTCATACTCCCTCCCATTGTAGAGGAGGCCCGAGTCCAACAGTGGAACGTATGTGGGCTGCGATGATGAATATATTCATAAGAGAAAATACTCTTTCTACTGGAGTATTTGTACTTCCGTGTGGTGACGGAGTAAGAATAAAATTCACCCCTCCCTATCATGCCCGTGGATGTCGTAAAAGACGACTAAGGGATATAATATGCATATAACATCTATGCAAGAGAAGAAAAACTCGAATTAAAACCCTATACAAACCTGTCTGACCAGCATAGTATAGTAAGGTCAATTGCCCTCCTATTCTGCAGGAGGCTCGAGCCCATCAGTGGGCCGTATATGAGCTGAAATGAAATGAATGATTTCTACCAGGTAGACAGAAAATATGAGGCGATTAGTATCAAACTTAGTCAAATCCGTTTATATAAAATTAGCAGTATACTCAAGCTTTTGATTTAATTATATGGCAACATCACAGAGTATTAAGAATTGGGCGATTTATTTAAAGTAGTGGTTGCCGAGTGGTCGAAATTCGGCTATAATTCATTTAAATTAATTTTCTGCTACACAATTTTCTAATATATAAATGTGTATTAATTTGTTTTTAATTTGACACTGGCACTAACAGCTCATATTATTGTAGCTTATTTCCAATAGAAAAAGAAGGAATGTAAATAATAGTGGATAAGCGCGCGCGCGCGTTTGTATGTGTGTAGCAATTGAATGGTAGTGTGCGTAATGCCTTTTTTAATTAATTTAATGTATTTCTAATCCATTATTATATGAAATTTCAGTTTTATGCACTTCTCCTCATTACATACTTCAACTGTGCCAAATTTCATACTTATCCATCAACGTAATATTCGTAAAAAGGGGTACTAAAATTTTGCTTCACGTATTAATATATTATAGACTAGCTTTTGCCCGCGGCTTCGCCCGCGTAATTATTTACTTGCATATTGAACTATTATCGCAAAGAATATTATCGACATAAAAAGTATTACATTTCTTAATTTAAGAAATACTCTATCTACGTGTCAATTTTCATCCAAATCTGCTCAACAGTTTAAGCGTGATTGAGTAACAAACATCCAAATATCTTCACTAACTTTCACATTTGAATATTACTTCCAGCCTTGTAGTTCAGATTGCCATGCAAATACGATGGTATTGTGGCCTTTCCTTAGTCTCTGATAACGTACTTTCCATTGGTGAAAAAAAATTATATCAATCAAACACCCGCAGTTTCATTCCGTAGACCCCATTCCCATGCCAATACCGAGATAAAAAATGCCTATGTAACTTGCTGATATTATAAATTTACATGGGTAAAAAAAAAATATATAAATCCCAGAAATATCAGAGATATAAATTGCCTATGCTACTCGCTGACAACATAGGTAGCTTTCCATTGGTGAAAGAATTTTAAAAATTGGTCAACATCCCCCGGTATAGTTGTCGTTCCTGGGCAAATACCGGGATGAAAATAGCCTTTATATGGTATTCACTGATAATATAGCTTTTCATTAGTGAATTAATTTTTTAAACCATTATATTCCCGTGATTTCACCGGCATTGTACCCGATCCCGTAGGAATATCGGGATAAAAATAGCTTAAATATGTTACTCGCTTAAAAATAGCTTTCCATTAGTGAAATAATTTTAAAATCGACTTAATTCATCCACACCGGGATAAAATATAGCCTGAGATAAAATAGTATAAGTTATTCCTTATGTACGACTGGTAGACCTGATGGTAAAATATAATCAATATCGGTCCAGCCATTTTGAAGATTACCTGTAACGAATAGACAGACAGACAAAAAAATTTGGACCGTATTATGTGAGCATAAATAAAACCTATTATTTTGATAGACAAACAGACGCTTCAAATTTATTTATTTGTAGAGATAGAAAATTGTAATAATATTTTGATTGTAACTTACTGTCTGGTAGCTGCTAGAAATATTACCACGTTTTCATTGTTCGTGGGTGTCGCAAAAAATTCTACTAAGACAAAGATTTACATCGACCTGGACCAATTGGTGATGCCATCTGGCCAACAATGTCGGCCAGGTCATAAAATGTTGCTAGAACCTTTGCAATATATCTACGATGGCAGTAGTAGGTACCCTACCTACATATCGCGTCGATCCAAAGTAATTAGGATAAGAGCAAGATAATGATGATATATCATTGGCTGGGTGTCTTCGACTATATGCGTTTTATCCTTTTGGGGCAGCCCAAAATTGTTTCTTAGTGCGTGCTTACCCCAAATAACCGAAATCGGTATACAAAATTTCACATTCTTAGGCCCGGTATCTTTGGCTATACGCTTTCAACCTCTTAGGGGTTGAATTGCCAAAAATTCTTTGTTAGAGCTCGCTTATCCTTGCCAAAATTTTTTTCATAGTGCTTGGTAAGTGAGCACTAAGAAAATCTGGGGGTAATCCAAGAAACCCCCTTAGGGCTAAAATTGCAAAAATCTCTCGTCCCCCAAGAAAGCCAACTTTATACAAAATTCCATGTTTCTAGGCCTAATGATTTCGGCTATATATTTTGCACCCCTTTAGGAGTTGATTTTAATAAAATAATTTCTTAGAGCTCACTTAAAACAAAGGAAAGAGAATTGCATAGAAAGTTTTACGTTCCTAGCTCCAAGAGTTTCGTCTATACGCTTTTCACTCACTTAAGGGGGTGATTTTCCAAAAATCCTTTGCTAGTGCTCGTGTACCCCAAGAAATAAGACGACGTAAAAAGAAAATACTTTCCCCTATTTCAACCCCTTATACCTATTTTTTCGCAATAAAAAGTAGCCTTATATACTTTCTCAAGCTTTAGTTCATCTCTGTACCAAATTTCATCAAAATCGGTTAAGTGGTTTCGACGTGAAAGACTATATGCTTTTCAATCCCCTTTTTTTGGGGTGAACTGCGGTCAGCGCGTTCCTCGCACCACTCCGTCCGTGGCGACAGAGGGGCGTAAGCACGCAACACCCGCAACCCACCCGAACACCATGTCGCCTTCGTTGGACCGACCACCGGAGCAGGGTTACTTGTGCTTTTCAACCCCTTAAGGAGGTGAATTACCAAAAATCCTTTGCTAGTAATCGTGCACCCCAAGAAATACGATGGTGTAAAAAAAGTACGTTTCTAGGCCCAGTGGTTTCGGCTGTATGCTTTTTGGTATTTTAGGGGTTGACTTTCATCCCTATGTAAGGGAAACTACCAAAACGCTAGAACGAATATTTATTTATTTATTATCAGGTGCCTTCATACAAAGATTCACGGTTCTATCATCGAAAATGATGAATTTCCATACAAAATATCATCCCCTATTTCAACCCCTTATACCCATTTTTCCCAATAAAAAGTAGCCTATATCCTTTCTCAAGCTTCAGTCCATCTCTGTATCAAATTTCATCAAAATCGGCTTAGACGTGAGAGGCTATATGCTTTTCACCCCCTTAAGGGGGTGAATTTCCAAAAATCCTTTGCTAGTGCTCGTGCACCCCAAGAAATACGATGGTGTAAAAAAAAATACGTTTCCATGCCCAGTGGTTTCGGCTGTATGCTTTTTGGTATTTTAGGGGTTGAATTTCATCCCCATGTAAATGGAATTTCCAAAACGCTTGAGCGAATAATTATTTATTTATTATTAGGTGCCTCAATACAAAGATTCGTGGTTCTATAATCGAAAATGACGAATTTCCATACAAAATGTCATCCCCTATTTCAACCCCTTATACCCATTTTTTCGCGATAAAAAGTAGCCTATGTCCTTTCTCAAGCTTTAGTCCATCTCTGTACCAAATTTCATCAAAATCGGTTTAGACGTGAAAGACTATATGTTTTCACCCCCTTAAGGGGGTGAATTTCCAAAAATCCTTTGCTAGTGCTCGTGTACCCCAAGAAATACGATGGTGTAAAAAAGAAATACGTTTCTAGGCCCAGTGGTTTCGGCTGTATGCTTTTTGATATTTTAGGGGTTGAATTTCATCCCCATGTAAATGAAATTTCCAAAACGCTTGAACGAATATTTATTTATTTATTGTCAGGTGCCTTAATACAAAGATTCGTGGTTCTATAATCGAAAATGACGAATTTCCATACAAAATGTCATCCCCTATTTCAACCCCTTATACCCATTCTTTCGCGATAAAAAGTAGCCTATGTCCTTTCTCAAGCTTTAGTCCATCTCTGTACCAAATTTCATCAAAATCGGTCCAGTGGTTTAGACGTGAAAGCGTAGCAGACAGACAGACAGACAGACAGACAGACAGACAGACAGACAGACAGACAGAGTTACTTTCGCATTTATAATATTAGTAAGGATGAGGTTTTTAGTAATCTTATAATTAATACACAAAAAAAATTTTAAAGATTGGCTATGACAAAGTTAGTTGGTAAAGTGAGGATTTGACTTGGTTTGATTGTGAGTTCTATGGATTTGACTACCTATGAATGTTAGCCCTGCAGATTTAGCTTAGCCTATAGCTCCCGTAAGTGACGACCAGAGGTTGTAAACTTTTGTTAACACTAGAAAGACCGGGCTTCATACTATACCTTCCAAGACCGCAGCGGTCAATTTGACGGTACTAGAGATTCAGTCAGAATACATATGAAATTATTGCAAATATTGCATTAATATAAAATAAAAATAATATCAATTTATTTTGTTGTTAATAATAAACAAATATAAACTGAGTAATGTTTCAAATTGAGTAATAGTTTATTTTTTTTATAATCTTTTATACATTTTCCACAAACAGTTTTTTTACAAATTGTGCAGTTTTCACACGTATTTTTTTACATTTACGATTGACTAAACATTGCCGCCTGTTATTATTATTTGTAGTACATCGTTCACTAATTTCGGAATTAGTTTCTTGTCTTCGAGTTGCAGTTGAAGTAGATTTTGTTCACATAATCTGCTCGTAGATCGCTCACTAGTTGAAGATAAAATCATGGCGAGAAATTTTTATTGCTGTGACTTTTATGTATAGAACTCACACGTTTATAGCTGCTAAATTAAGTATATTGTAAAAAACATGAGCTGGCCATCTCCGATTTCCAACTCTTACGGTGTACTTGCGTGCCATTTGATTGATGATGTCTACCAAATTTTTTTTCATTATAAAATTCAATTGTCTCAGAGAGCCTTTTTGATCAGTACTTATGCTCATAGACAGTAAGGGTCGCATCTGTCTCGGTTTTCATTAAAAAAGTTCCACTAGTACGAATACGTCTACAAATCGGCGGTACTTCTCGTCTGGAACGCCGTGTTGTTCGAACAATGTTAGTCTTTTCGAAATAACTGCTCATCAATGGTCAAATATTCTCCCAGAATGTAACACATTTGACAATTCAACTTGCTGCTTGTAACATACCGACTTCCGGTACTGATGTCCTAGATGAACATCAAACGCGCGCTGTTCGCCCGCAGCAATATCGCAATAGTTCTTGTTCTATTTGAGAACTACTGAGACGACGACTCATTTTTTATAACAAATTACGACTGCTCACTAAACGAAACCAATGTCTACACTAAGTGTAATGTAAACAAGCTAGGCAGTAACGACATACTCGGTATTCAACATAAATAAAAACAAAAATTCTTCGTGTGGTGAGGGTTACTCCCTTATACAATTCACCACCACCATATTTTGCCCGTGAATATCGTAAAAGACGACTAAAGGATTATTCCATATTTAGGAACTAGCAACCCGCCCTCGCTTCGCTTCGGTTATAGGTTATAGTCGTTTTACCCGCGTAGTTCCCGTTCCCGTGGGAATACCGGGATAAAATATAGCCTAGTTTACGCCCTGATATTATAGCTTTCCATTGGTGAAAGAATTTTTGAAATCGGTCCAGCCGTTTTGAAGATTACCCGGAACAAACGGACAGACAGACAAAAAATTTTTAATTGCTATTTTAGGTATAGGTGTCGTGCAAATAACCGTGTGAGCATGAAAAAAGCCTATTATTTTGACATTACAAACAGACACTCCAATTTTATTTATTGGTATAGATATTAATAAATATTACATTATATTTTATCGTATATTTTATTACTAAGCAACAAACAAAAGCGAAGATGTCAATCGATTATATATAAAACTATAAAAACCTCTATACATATATCACATCCCACCATTGCAGAAACACGATGGTAGTCTGGCCCACAGCGCAAAGGAGAAGGCCGATCTTCTAGGTCAATTCTTTGCCTGTAACTCGACTTTGGATGCCGGAGCTGCCACACCACCTACTATCCCACGGTGTGAAAGCTCACTGCCCGAAATCCGCATCACGCAGCGAGCGGTTAGGCGGGAGCTGCGGCTTTTAAGACGTCCATAACTCGAGTGGACTAAAGACGTGTGCCCCTGAATTGACTCCCATCCTCACGCGCCTATACCGACTTTCCTACGCTACTAATAGGGTTCCGTCTTCGTGGAAGGTAGCCCATGTCCACTCGATCCCTAAAAAGGGAGACCGGTCTTACCCATCGAATTACAGGCCAATTACGATAACATCCTTGCTCTCCAAGATAATGGAGAAGGTTATAAACCGCCAGCTTCTGCAGTACCTTGAGGATCGCCAGCTTATCAGTGATCGCCAATACGGCTTTCGTCATGGTCGGTCGGCTGGTGATCTTCTTGTGTACCTCACACACCGTTGGGCAGAGGCCTTGGAGGGCAAGGGTGAGGCGCTGGCGTTCAGCCTAGATATCGCAAAGGCGTTCGATAGGGTCTGGCACAAGGCTCTTCTATCGAAGCTACCATCATACGGAATCCCCGAGGGACTCTGTAATTGGATCGCCAGCTTTTTGGATGATCGGACTATAAAAGTCGTCGTAGATGGCTCCTGCTCCGATACCATGACCATTAATGCTGGTGTACCACAAGGCTCGGTGCTTTCCCCGACGTTGTTTATCCTGCATATCAATGACATGCTCTCTATCGAGAGTATGCGTTGCTATGCGGATGACAGCACGGGTGATGAACTTGTGTCTGAAGTCGAGCGCTCTCTGGGGCGGGCCTCGGAATGAGGTGAACGGAACCTAGTCCAGTTCAACCCCACAAAGACAAGTTTGCGCGTTCACTACAAAGAAGGACCCGTTTGTCATGGCGCCACAGTTCCAAGGAGTAACTCTCCCAATTTCTGAGAGTATTGGGATTCTCGGCATCAAAATATCGAGCAAAGTCCAGTTTGGGAGTCATTTGGAGGACAAAGCCAAATTGGCAAGCAAAAAGTTGGGTGTCCTAAACAGAGCCAGATGGTACTTCACACCGAGACAGCGTCTTGTGCTATACAAAGCACAAGTTCGCCCTCATGTGGAGTACTGCTCTCATCTCTGGGCAGGTGCGCCCAAATATCAGCTAGACCCACTTGACTCCCTGCAAAGACGGGCTGTTCGAATCGTCGGGGATCCCAATCTTACGGACAGATTGGAGTCGCTGGAGCAGCGGAGAGACTTTGGGTCACTCTGTGTACTCTACCGACTCTTTCACGGGGAGTGCTCCGAGGAACTGTTTGACTTGGTACCACCGTCACCATTCTACCAACGTACCACTCGACATCGTAGCAGGGTTCATCCATTTCACCTGGCAACGTTATGGTCTTCAACTGTACGTTTCCAGCGATCATTTCTCCCACGTACGTGCAAGCTCTGGAATGAACTACCTGCTGCTGTGTTTCCCGAGCGCTATGACATGTCCTTCTTTAAACGAGGTTTAAGAAGAGTATTTCCTTCACGGTAGGCAGCGGCCTAGCTGTGCCCCTGGTATTGCAAAGGTCCATGTGCAGCAGTTTCACTTACCATCAGGTGTGCTGCTTGCTCGTTTGCCACCGTTGGCAATAAAAAAAAAAACTAAATATAAAATATACCGAAAAATTAAAACTAATACTTATAATTAACTATATTTCTAGATTTTCTAATAGGAAAGCGGCGTTCCGATTCTTGCGGATTCTGTTCATCATCTGACTTTTGATGAGTATCAGAGTATTCTTGCAGATTCTGTTCATCATCTGATTTTTGATGAGTGTTAGTCTAAGAATTCATCTTCAGATTCTGATACAAATTCCTCTATCTCTTGAGAGACTGAGCGTGTACCAGCAGCTTCTGTTGAGGTTTATGCATTTATTTCACCCGTCCCATCTACCTGCGCCTCGCTCTGGGTTGTAAGGGATATATCTGATCCCACAGATGGTGCCACATCATTGTCCCTTAACTCAAAAGCGAGCGTCACATCTCCATAGTCCTCATCAACCTTGTATTTACCTTCTATACTGTCATCGTTTGGAAAGACAATTCCTTGCAAACGCTACTGAACACCGGGGTTCTGTGCGTCAATTGGTCCAAAACCAAGTAAATTACGGTTGGGAACTAAATTCTGCGGCACAAAGATCTGCGGCAGTGGCTGGTAAGCAGCATTGTTTTGTTGGCTTGCGAGCACGCGGTTTGCTTTGACAAGCGGACTGATGTAAGCCGCGTACACGTTATGGGTCGCAGCATTCACTGGACCAAATGATCCGGACGGAACATCGTCGATCGGACCTTGGGGCACGGCGATCTCCGGTAAATTGAGTTTCAGATCTACGACGGTCTGAGTAAGAACATTTCCAACATGTGAAATGTAGTCAGTTATAGACTTGGGGAGGTACTGATAGTCAGGTAATACTTCTCTAAGATCAGTTCTGGTGCCTAAAATGTTCTGGCCATTTTGCCTAGCCATCTCTGATAATTGTAGATTCAAATGATTGGAGGCTACATGAGTGAAAATGATAACGGTAGCCTTTCAGCTAAGCACGGATCTATGCAACGCATGTTCTCGTACGTCTCCTCAACTAAGGGAATAAAACCTCCGAAGTCGAATTTCTGTACATGGACATCCTGCAAAGGTACCAAAGTAGAGTGAGGCCCTATATCATACATGGGCTCATCACGCGGGGCCAATTCAATGGTTGCTGGTTTTAGGAACAAGGAATTAGTCTTCTCAGATTCCTTTTCTTCTCTCTTGGAGTCGATCCTTTTCTTAAATGTCTGTAACCGGTTAGAGGGCTTCCTATTCTGATTTGCCCTGTTGACATCAAAGATGTTCCACATCTGACCACGAGTATGAACAATCAGCACATCACATTCTCTGGGAGTGCGATCTCTGGCGAAACGAGCGTAACCTTATGTTAAACAGTTTGCAAGTCACCTGTGGGGTAGTATACTATACGGATCTTGTAGCAACTCGAGAAAATTTTCGTGCGTTCATGCGTTTCTTGCCATACCTACTGTAGCAATCAATCTTAACGCTCACATATAGGCCCCGTTAAGCTCTCCCGTATCCGTGGTGCCGTACTGCTGCGCTATCGTAGCTGTACACCTTTTTACTTATTGACTGACTAGTCATTTTAATTGCCTGTCTCCCGCTTTGCCTAGGAGGGAAGTGGAATCTCTTTCCAACTCCTCCTCTTTAATCTTTTCTAATTAAATTTGTTGCGTGTTCCAAGACAATTAAAATCATATCCCTTGACTACCTGAGGGTCAAACCTCGGTGTCATTTATGGAGACCATTGTGGATCCTGGCTTACAGGAGTTACAATGGTGGAAATGTGTGGTGGAATTAATCCCAAAAAAAAAAGTTCTCATCAACACTAATATTATCGTTTGATTCGAACGCAAGATTCCCTTTGTACGCTAGAATAGAAAGAAATGTTTTTTAACCACTCTACATATTTCAGGTATAAAAACAGCAAACATCCGTGATCGGTCTCTATCTCGGATCTCTCTCGGATCTCTATCGCCAACTCTAAAATTAGTATTTCATGTTCCTCGAAACTGTTTACTCTGCAAATTTTGTTTTTGAATTACATTATTTTTAGTCTCATTTGACATCAACAACATAGGTGTATATTCTGGTGCACATAATAAGTCAAGCCGACATCGCAGAGGTCGTCCTAGCATCATTTGAGCTGGCGAAAATCCTGTTGTCAAATGAACAGAATTCCTAGAATCGAATAAAATTTATGTAACTTAGCTGTGATTATTTTTGGATTGTTAGTATCTCTTACTATTGCCTGAAGTCTGAAGACCTTTTTTAACAATCTTAACACTATTCTCAGCCTGACCAGATGCTGGGTGATAAGGAGCAATGGTTAAATGTTTTATTCCATTTAAACGACAAAATGATTCGAAATCATCATCATCATTTGCCTGCCCTCGTCCCGCGCTAAGTGGGGTCGGCACAACATGTTTTTACCTTCCATAGCCTTCTATCAGCCGTTATATCTGCACTCACTACTTTCACACGCATATCCTCATTCACGCAATCCATCCATTTCTTTTTAGGCCTGCCACGATTTTACGTCCATCCATAAACATATTGACAACCCTCCTCGTTACGTGCCCTTCATCCCTCCTCATCACGTGTCCATACCAAGACAATCTCGCGCTCCTAATCTTCTCTATCACTGGTGCCACTTTCAGACTTCCCCTTACTTACATTTCTTATTTTATCCAACCTTGTAACTCCACACATCCATCTTAACATACGCATCTCAGTAGATTCGAAATCATTGGAACAAAAATTTGATGCATTATCAGTTACTAAGGTTTGTACTAGCCCGACCCTACTAAACATTTCGCTTAGTTTACTGATGATTGCTTCAGTATCATATTTCTGCATTAAAAAACACTCGATCCATTTAGAATGAGCATCCACAGCGATTAAGTACTGTTGCCCACACAACATAAACATATCTAAGTGTACGCGTTCCCAAACACTCTTGGGATATGGCCAACTTGCTAATGGTGCCTGTGGTGGATTGTGACGTAATGTATTACAAATACTACATGAGCCTATTTTCTCTTCAATGTCTCTATCTATATTTGGCCACCACATGCGAGATCGTGCTTCTGCTTTAGTTTTTACTACTCCAAAATGAGAATTATGTAATTCATCTAAGATTATTTCTCTAAATGGTGAAGGAATTACTATTTTATGGCCACGCAAAACACAACCATCTTCTAAAGATAATTCGTGGCGGCACAGAAAATATGGTTTCAAAACTTCATTGTATATTTTAGAAAGGCAACCCTTTCTAATGAATTCACAAACCACTTTTAACTGTTCGTCGTTCTGAGTTTCTTGCTTTATATCATTTACAGTTATTGGAGGTAATAATGAATCTCCAATAAAATTGATATACAAAGTTTCATCCTTATAATCATTGGTAGTTTCGTTCGACAAATCTACAGAACGTGACAAAAAATCTGCTACATTATCTTCACTTTTGACATATTCAATATGAAAATTATATGCTGTTAAAAATAACGCGTATCGCTGTAGCCTATTAGCAGTTAACACAGGAACGCCCTGTTTTTTACCAAAGATTGACAAAAGAGGCTTATGATCAGTGCGTAAAATAAATGGTACCGTCCTGCCGTATAGATAATGATGAAATTTCTTAATGCCGAAGACAATAGAAGCAGCTTTTTTTAATTTGAGCGTAATTAAGCTCAGCCTTCGATAGAGAGCGTGAAGCGTAGGCAACCACACGCTCACTGCCATCCGGCTGCCGTTGTGACAGCACAGCACCCAACCCTACCGGACCTGCATCGCAAGTTACAATGGTGGGATACTCAGGACTATAATGTGCTAGCACACGATGGGAAGCTAATTCTAACATAATTTTTTTAAAAGCACTATTTTGTTCTCTACCCCATTTCCATTTAACACCTTTTTTTAAAAGTGAATGTAACGGTCTCAGAACTGATGACGTCCCTGGGTACAAAACATCTATAGGAATTCACTATTCCTAAAAATGACTTTAGTTCAGTTACATTTTTCGGTGAACTACATTGTAATATCGCATCAACCTTTTTTTTTAGATTTGTGTAGCCCATCTTTATCAATTACAAACCCTAGATATTCCACTGAACTCTTGAATAATTCGCACTTATCCCTTTTTAATCGTAAACCTGCTTCTTGTAACCTTCTCAACACTAAATAGTTGATAATACTTTTTCATTAACATTTCACCATCACTCTCACTAACCTTAATATTATTACAATCCCAGCTAGATACCTGTAAAATAAACAATTTCATAAAATCACGTCCAGCTTCTCTTTCTCTTTACCGTTTTCTAGTCCCAAGACAAACCTGTCGCGAAGTGCTGTCTCCAATTCCGATCCGAAACCACAGAACTGTGCTAGATGACGCACTCGCGCTGCCCATTGTACTAAATCTTCTCCTCCACGCTGCTCCGCCTTATAGAAATTGAACCTCTCTGCGAAAGTACTTCTTTTTGGCAAAAAGTGCATACTCAATGTTTCTACCAGTTTGTGAAATTCCACGTTGTCCAACACCTCCGGAAATAATAGATCCTTTGCCACCCTATAGGTTGCATCTACAAAAGTCGTAAGCAGTATAGCTCGTCGCTTTATGGCAGATTTATCTGTCTCATCATTAATATTATTCGCCGTACAATACTGCATAAAACGACTAATAAAAATACTCCACTCTTGCGAGCGATGATCAAAAATAAGGCTTCCGCCAAACACCGTACTGCCCATTCCCAAAATTTTACAATGAATTCCCAAAGGGGAATGCCAAGTCGCCTTAGTAATTTAGGCCCACAGTGCACACCTATAAAGGCTAGTGATAATAATAGTAGCCAATGGGCATAATTAATTAGTAAAAGAAGTGACTTACAAAAAACTTGGCATTTTAAAGTAATCAAAGTTCTTATATCTATCTCATACACACAAGTAATATTAAATATGTCAATTGTCAATATCAATTTATACACTATTTTAATTTATTTGAGTACAATCAATTAGGAATGAAATAAAATAGAATTTATTTCAGTTTTACAGCTTTATTCATCAATCTCATGATCATATACTAATAACACATCATCCAAAAATTGAGCTGGTGGAAAAATATAACTTTGATGCCGTGCCCATCCTAAGTACCATATTACTGTCATGATGTGGGCACAGCATCCCACTGTACGACAGCCAACAATGCAGTTACAGTAATACTGCTTTATTGCTGCGAGACCTGTACTATCATTGCTGATTAAAATATACACGAAGTATACTTTGCGACTAATATGACGGCTAGCAATTCTTGCTCTAAGGAGTGAACAATTAGGTCCAAATATATTTTGGTCTACTGTCCTATTCCTCCTGTTCATGCATATTTCAATATTATAGCACCCATTTGGCCTTCTGTGCTCGCCATAATATGAGCGAGCTTGTTTGAGCTGGCAAGTTCCACATGCAATGAATATCAATTCATTTATATCCAGTCTAGGAAATTCACTAATATTTTCATTATTTACTGTAATATTTTGAAAATCAGTTCTTATCCTATTAAGATTTTGATCTCGAACATAATCAGCCAGATCATTATTTTTATACATATTTTGGTTCACAATTTCTAATATTTGAGCAGCATCTTCCCTGTCATGTACTTTCAAGTGATATTTATTAATAAGAGCACCAGCCACAGAAAAATCTATCATTATATGCTTAGAAGCCCTATTAAAAAAAGTTTGTTTAAATATTTTAAACTTTGTTTTGAAAATTCCATTTACAACCTCCACTATCCAGCGACATAATGTAACAGCTCTTGTCTTGTTAGCATCTCTAGTAGAAAGCTGAGTTTGACCTTCTTCTAGAGACAAAGGATCATGTACATTATAGCCACAATTATGTAATAATGGCAATGAGTCCCTAAAGCCTCTATCTAAAATAAATACATCCCCTGGTTGGAAATATTGTCGACAAGAACTGTTTCCATTTAAAAATTCTTGTTTAATAATGTCTGCATCAGTTGTTGTCGCAGGGTAGGGGCCAAATATATCAATTATATAGCCATCACTGCAAACTAATAAAAATGGTTTTACTAAATTGCGGTACTTATGTAGAGAGTAAGTCTTTTTTTGGTATAAATAATTTGAACTTTTCTCTATATACACATAAGTACCGTCAGCAATTATAATTGGTGCCCTGTCTGCACCTCCAAAAAGGCCATTTGGAATTAAAAGGTTTCTTTGAGCGATATTTTCTCTGGTAATGTGGTTTAAACCAAGGTTTCTCGGAACAAAGTCCTGATGTAATAATTTACGAGCTGTATTCATCATAGATTCTAATGTGCTTCTAGGCACTTGCAACAAAGATGCAATGCGCTCGTCACTATCGCCTGTTCGCAATTTCATTAAATAAGCTGCTAGTGCAAAAGCTCCTCTGTGTTTGCCTGATAGTCTCGGGACATCTGATAGAATTTCTTGAAATTGCTGCTTCGAAAAGCCCAGAAAATAATGAACAATATGATCTGGCATGATCTGAATGTTTTCAAAATCTAAATGCATTGTCATATTATCTTTCAGTAAAGAAACTAGTTCTTCCATTTGCTCTGAACTAAATGTTCTAATAGGATTATCAATTGACTCTATAAGTAACTCCCATGAATTACTGCTCAAATGATATGAACAGATCCTACCATCTAAAGGCACATAATAATTATAGTCGCAAAGTAGACTTACACGTAGTGATGATGGGACTAAAAGTCTTTCAATTCCATTGCAGCCAGGGAAAAAACAATGGCGTTGTGTACTTGGTGCCCGGATATAGTTTGGCAATAATATCTGGTTACTATTAGATACATGCAGATTTCTTTCTTCTACTTGTGAAGAATTTATAGAAGCGATCTCCTCTGATTCCCGAGAAGGACTATTTGTTGCTCCTAGTTCCTGGTCTAAAGCAGAATGTGATGCTGTCCTGTCAGTTCTCCTCCAACAAGTATGGCAGAGAAGCATTGTTCTTGACAACTGTAATACAAAGCAATTGATATAATTAAAAGTAAAAGAGTGAGGTATTCAAAATGTATTAAATATCGCTATTATATTACCTGACGAGGTGCTATCTGTTGGGCAATGATATTTCTAATAGCAGCTTCACGCTGCGTGTCTGTATGGAGCCTATGTGAACGTTTCCTTAAAAGTGATGTGCCACAGCTAATACATATATTAACATGACCAACAATAGGCTCAAGGGTTGTTGGATGTCGTATTTCGGCCCAGGCATTAGTCCAACATGTATGACATACCAAACTATCACTGGTAACTTGTACCTAAAAGAAAAATAATAAAGAAACTATAATATATATATAACTATATGATAAAATTGTAACAAGTAGTAATAATATAATCATCTCATTCAAAAACTGTATGTTACATATTAGTCCATCAATATTCTTAGGATTACTCTTATTATTTATTTACCTGGTGCAATCCAACCCATCGTTGTATAAGACATCGAACTTCGACGATTTCCAAAGTGTGTCGTCGCATTCTGGATACATTCAAACTGCAGTTTACACAGCGCAGATTTCCACTGACAGCAGTAGATGAAGACTGCTGTGAAACGCTAGGTCCAGAGCGATTGTCGGCGTCGTTGTTCGAAGTAGCTAATATCAAATCCAAGTTATCGCCCATGTCGTCATGAGTAGCAGAATCAGAATCCATTTTCAAGCCGTGGTCGTTGGGTATAAAAGAATCGCCAGTGTTAGTATTCATAGGTAAAATCGTAGATTTAAACACCAATAAACACCGTTACAATCTTACAATAGATAACGTTTTCCGCATCTGACATCTGTAAACTTCTAAATGGTGTTGCCATAATAAATACAAAAAATCAATACATATCGATCGATATTATACGTCTCTTTATGCAATTCTTGTAAAGATGTATATAATAATTATTATTATTAGACGTAGTAGATTTATATTATAATATGAATATTTGTTAAAAATGAACGATTTAAATAATACAGTGATAATAAATTATTAATTCAATTAATCTACTCTTTCAGCATATTTTTTTGTAATGGCATCATTTTTATGTCAATGTACGTATTTCCAAGTTCTTTAACATAGTTTAGTCGTTGACTTGTTTAATAATTTTAATAAAATATTGCCGACTTTTGCAGAATAATAAATACAAGGAAAAACAAAGATAAATATTAATATACTTTTTTAGTGTAACCAATTTCGTGTGCACTCTGGGCCTAAAACTGGCATGCCCCTTTAATTATTTTAACATTCACACGATGTGATCTTCACATTCACAAGTCTGGATTATTATCCTCGTCGCCAATTATTCCATATTTAGGAATATTAATAAATAGTACATTATATTTTATAGTATATTTTATTACTAAGCAACAAACAAAAGCGAAGATGTCAATCGATGATATATAAAACTATAAAAACCTCTATACATACATCACAAGGATATAATAAGCAGATAGCATCTGTGCAAGAAAAGGAAAACTCGAAACAAAACCCTATTCCAACACGCCTGACTAAAGTCGTATAGTAGGTCAATTCCCCTCCTATTATGTAGGAGACCCGAGCCCAACAGTGGGACACATATAGGCTAAGGGGCTGTCTCCACGAGCGAGAGAATCGCGACGAGTCCGCCCTTAAAACGTCGGATAATCTCCACGAACGAGCGATAATTCCGCCACGTATCGTCGCAAGTCGTAACGGAATCGCAACGTTTCCGCGGCGACTCGCAACGGTATCGCCGCGTTTCCTTGACGACGCGTTGCGAAAGAAAGAATTTAGTTACGTGCCAGACGAGAGTGAAATAAGTAGTGTCTCAGTCGATAAAATAATTCTTTATTATGGATATAGTGTTGTGGGGTGCTTCTGCAAGTACGCTAGTGAATATGCAGTTATTGTTATTGTTAAGAAGGGAAAAAAAGCGCCGTTGGTGGACACATCCCATGTTGCTACGTCGTGAAAGTCATGGACATTTCCATGTGAATTATGAAGAATATCGAAATCATCCAGAATGGTTTGAAGATGAATATTTAATGCCAATTCCTGTTTTTGATGAACTGTTCAGTTTACTATCAAGACACTTATCAAAGCAAGATACCAATATGAGGAAAAGTATCGGGCCATGTGAAAGATTAGCAGTAATACTACAGTAAGTTTAAAGCAGATTTATTTTACTTAAACGCTTATCTACATCAAATTAAAACTTAAAGTTTACATTCCATCAAAGGGTTCTAACATTTGAGCAATATCGTCCTCGCTTGTTGGTGTGGAAGTACGAGAATAAGAGTCTAGTAATGTATGTGATGATGGTGTGTATTTCTTAATTACGGTCATAATCTCAGTTCTGGCATCAATTAAACAGTCTTCTTTTATTTTGTCCATAAGTGGTAGCAACGAACGGAAAAATGCCTCATTTCCACGCTCGTCACGATACTGTGGTTGAACATTATTTCTTTGTATATCTATACCCTCGCGCATAACATTCGATATCTCTTTATTAGATTCCAGAAACATTTGTACTAATGTTTTCTTTTTATTAGACGTGGAGGGTTCCGTAACACTAGGGGTGGTATTAACTGAACTGTCGTCATCCTCAAAAACATCTTGACTGTCTTCATTGAACATGTTTGACGATGTTGAAGCGTGTTCTGTATGTTTCTTTAAAAAAAGTAATGCATCATAATGAATATACTTTCGTCGTTTTGAGGCAGCTTGACCGGATTTTGAACATTGCTGCAACTTTAACTCCTTACGAAATTGATCCCTTAAAGATTTCCATTTTGTCATTAACTCAAGTCCTGAAGCAAAGAGATAACTTTTAATTTAAATATTCTAATAATATATAAGTATACATAATTGTATTAATTATTATGTACCTACTTTAATAAAAAAAATAGATTTTTCAGATTAATAAATCCGAACGCTTTGATAGAGTCTTCGTTTTACATCCCATTTCAAAAAAAAACTATCCTTTAGGTGTGATTGAAAACAAACGCGAGCCTATTTTATATTAAAAAAAAATATATGATAAAGTAAATTTTTTAAATACCTAATAATGTCATTTTCCAGATATCTCGCTTCTGGAACAAGTTATAAAAACCTTCAGAATAAGTACAGAATTTCGAAAAAAACGTTGGCTAAATTAATAAAAGAAACATGTGGAATTATATGGAAAGTGTCACCTACAGAAATGGCAGCCCCGAACAAAGAATCATGGAAAAGAATCTCAGAGGGATTTAAAGACAACGCGAATTTCCCACATTGCTTGGGAGCGCTAGACGGCAAACATATTCGAATTCAGTGCCCCCGGAATTCCGGCTCTCTATACTTTAATTATAAAAAGTACAACTCAATCGTTTTATTGCCTTTGGTGGATTCGAATTATTTATTTACTGTGATTGACGTAGGTTCTTATGGCCGTGAAAATGATTCTACCATTTTTCAATCTTCAATTCTAGGCCAGAAGCTAAATAAAGAAGCCCTTGATTTGCCGGAAGAAGAAGAACTGGTATTTGGCGGACCCAAAATGCCATATGTGATTGTAGCTGATGAGGCCTTCCGTATTCATCGAAATTTAATGCGACCGTATCCAGGTCGATGTCTTCCTACGGATAAAAAGATTTTCAACTACAGACTGTCTCGTGCGAGACGTTACGTGGAATGTGTCTTTGGACAAATCACCTCAAAATTTCGCATATTTCATAATACAATAAATCTTCAACCGGACAGTTCAATTCTTGTAATAAAAGCAGCTTGCGTTTTGCACAACTTCATAAAGCGTCGAGCATTAAATGCCACTGACGGGGAAAATGAAGACATATACAATCAACAAAATATGACACCCGTACTTCAAAGGACAAGGAATTCGGGATTGCAAATTCGAAACTCATTTAAAGATTATTTTAACACAGTGGGCGCGGTTCCTTGGCAAAATGACTACATCGTTTAATGAAAATTATCTACCATATAATTATTGTTGAAACAACGCTTTTGTACCGACGAATGTATATTATTTTGTTATACCATAGACAATAAAAACTAACAATTTATAACAACAAAAATTACCTAAATAAATAATATTGTACGCTTACCTTTTTCTTTTTTTTCTTTAGAGGTTAGGTCATCCCACTCTGTGAACATAGCATTTCCCACATCATACCAATACTTTGCTTTAATTTCTCTGTTTCGATACTCGGCCAACTGAACATCGTAAAGGGCAGGTCTCTCCCTCACTTCAAGTATAAACTTTTCAATGTCAAACATTGTACTATTGTTTAAAAAGCTTCTCAAAACGGCCTTGTTAACGAGAGGCAACGCTGAAATGACGCTGCGTTTGACAACGCGCCCGCTGCGCGCTCGTCGCGAGAGCCCGCTGCTAGTCGCGGCGGGCTAGCGACGATGTAATGACGTTTCGCGCGCTCGTTGCCATTCGTCGCATCGCGGCGATAATATCGCTGTGTGGAGACGGTTCAATAGAGAGTGTATAGAAATACGTGGCACGACGATAATATCGCCGCGATTCCCTCGCTCGTGGAGACAGCCCTTAAGCTTATCAAAAACAAAAGTACCTTCATTAGTTTGAAGGAATCGTTGTTTACTATATTTTTATAGCTGTCTTTGTATGACGTCACATTGACGGTGTGCGGTCTTAGTAGGTATTTGTAAAGGAATCTCATATATTATAACATATAGTTCAATATTTTTTAATATAAATTTAGCTTAACAATATCAAATTAGGAAAAGTCATAAAATATAGAAAGAAACAAAAATATAATTTATAAAATATTTAAGAATGAAATCGCCGTGCTGTCAAATTGACGGCCTTGGTCTTTCTAGTGTTAAAAAAAAGAAATCAAAGACGAAATAAAAAGAGAAAACATAATATGAAATTGATTATATTATATGTTAAAAGAAAATACTTTATTTAATAAAATTAATTATACTTTTTATAAATTTAGAAAGTCTTGTGCAATAAAATCTCGCCTGCAATAAAATAAAGAAATATAATTTTGTCAAGTATTAAATAATCAAATTGGGCAATTTTTTCTACATCTCGCATCTTTCATTTGAATAAGAAAAAACGCTATCATTTGCCCTTTTTTTAAATTACATTTTTATAGTACTCTAGGTCTGGTAAAAGCTGCCAATGCACTTCGTAGTGAGCTGTTAACAGCTCTTTGCCATCATCCATCGTTTTGTTTTTCCCAAATACTTTTGTATGTACCCAAAGCATTTTGATACGATTCTTCTGCACGTATTAATAAATTTAGTTACTTTCATTTGTTCCTTTTAATAAATAACCTTTACTATGCTTAATAGAAAAATGCATTGAGTTCGTTCTTTTTAGTATTTCAATACTCGCCTTTTCCCAAACCTGAACTATAACTTCTGACCCCAATTTCAGAACAATCCCATGCTCGTCAAAGATATTGTAGTAACCTTGCGGGCTAGGTATAACCTCGTTCTTTTTTATCTTTTTTTTTCAATCTGGGCAAATACGCAATCTAGTGGCAGGCATGAGTGACATACTACTGGAAACAGCAATTCCAGAATTTTTATTACTTCGGGAGCATAATCCACAAGATACCCAATGCTGAGGTATTTTTGTTTTGCCCACTGCATCCGTCTGCTACTAGTCGTCGTAGTAGTAGTATGGTTGTTACTTTTTAGTATTTTTCAATATTAATAAGACAAAGCATACACAGTGAAAAAGAGCACTAACGATTTCATTTGAGGCTTTTTGTAAAATGTTTCAGTCCATGTATAAATGAAAACGTTTTCACTGCTCAATTTGCTTGACGAATTGCCTATTACAATCATAAAATTACAAACATACAATTGCCGCGAATAATAAGCCTCTAGACATGCAATTTGGCCATCGGCAGATTTTTCTGACAGTCAAAACTTAACACATATAATGCCTCGTCAGCCACATATGGCTGACATTTTTCTAACCAACTAAGCCTTATCAGCCACATATGGCTGACAGAACAGACCGGTTTTCAAAGTGAAGTTTAGGCGTCGTCGTCCACCTTTTTCGTATAAAATTGTATGTCGTATGGCTGACAAGGCCTGATATTTTGTAACTTAACTGATGGCACCGCAACTTTTACTAACACTAAAAATTTTATGCTTTTAAGTGGGAACGTCAAGGACGAATTAGTGATGAAAAAAAAAGAGCTCTTTACATAATAAAACGAACATATTTAAACGTATAAAATATTTTAATTGTTTATAATCATATTCGAATTGGTATTAGTGACTTTGCAAATCAAATCTACATGTCCAAATAATTCGGCGCTTATACATATCTATGGTCTAAATTGAAACAGTTGATACAATAATGCGGTTGATTTGGACAATCTTCACAGTATGTTACTACTCTTTTGGTCTAGTTTCTCGCATGAATTCTTCTAAATTAGGCACAATTTTCTTTGTAGCACCTGACACAGTATTTACGACAGGCAGAAGCCAGTCCTTGCTTCTTCTTCAATTCATGTTTTAATCGTCTAGGCCTAGCGGGGGCACTAATTTCTGAGACGCCTGTGTGCACCAAGTACTCAACCAATGCTGTTCTGAACTGAACAACTGTTAGCTTTTTTTTAGTTGTTAATTTATACAATATATACGAATTTACAACAGCTGTGTTCAATAATAGCTCCATCGCCAATCTCTTGGGCCATTTAATCCGGGAGGTGACTATTTTCCAAAAATTGTTTTAAACACTTAAATGGTCAAATTAATACCAGTGGTACGATAGTTATTTATTATTACACCTATAAATGCAATAAAAATGCAATTAAAATTTAAATTAAAAAATACGCTACAAAAAGGCGGCATTATGGTCACGTGGCAACATGTGATGTCACTGTTCAAATCAAACTGAAGTTAGCTGAAGTTACTGTGTACACATATACAACTGCTTACTGCGTTTCGCGAAATTGAGTTCTGAAATATTCTGAATACCAAATTTAATTATTATCAATCCTGTGCTGTGCCTTGTTGCGGGAGCATTTCTATAAAGACGCCAACAAAACTTTTCTTGTCCCGATTAAAACAGAAATTCGGAATAAGTGGTTAAAACTTGCTCGAATAAACGTAGCAGATTTTATCAGTGAAATCAAACTTATTTTTTTGTGAAGACCATTTTGATGTAAGTAATAAACTATTCAGTATCTACACCTATATTGCCACTTGCCAGTGAAATGATTCTATTAAAATAGGCAACCTTTTATGAGATTATGTCATTTGAGTAAATACCTATTATAAACACAGTATTATATTCATGTGTTTCAGCTCCCTAATGACATGGAGAACTACATGGAATACCATTTGTTAGGTTCTGTGAAGAGGATACCAATAAAACCTTAAGTGTTTACCATCAAAATTTGCATGTCAACCTATATAATAGAAAGCAAACTACAACTACTCTCAAAGATGTTTGTTTAAAGAGACAGAAAGGTATTTGTTGAACATCATTATGAGATGAACAAGAAAAAACCGAAGAAGTTTATACAAGCAGTGGACATTTGCCAGAACCTTCAATGACAGGTATTAAAATCAATCTATACCACTCTCTGGAAACAATACTATCCTTGTAAAAGTAGTCATTTATCTGTTACTATCTGAGAGAAGGACAAACCAATAAAAATGTTATGTTAATTTATAATATTAATGTGAATATACATTGTAGGGTGGCAATATAATTTGTCTAAAAATAAAAAGTAATATATATTTTTAATCCTGAGTAGTGAGAGTAACCAAAGGTTTACAGTTATAGGTAATAATCACATTGTGTTTATGGGCGCTTTAGTTAGTTTATAAGTGGTTAATTATGTTTCCATATAAACAAAATGTTATCTATATAACAAAGCTAAAACAAATATTTTTTACAGGTAAATCTATTAAACAAGTGGAAGTTCAAGCTATGTTTGAAGTGAATCAACCAAGTCGGGCAATCCTGCCCGATCCACCAAAGTCAGCAAATAAACTAATCCAAGCATATATTTCTAAAAAGTATAGAAATAAAGCCAGTCAAACTCATGTTAATAAATAGAACTCTGTGCCTTCACCCATAAGAATTAAGAAAGTAAATGTTGCTGTATCTCCTTTTAAAAAACTACCCCCACCCAAGTCAGGTGCTACTAGAAAGTTAACTTTTATAGAGGAAGAAGCATCTGAGAGTGAAGTTTCTGCTACTCCATCCATGCCTCTTCTGCATCCTTGTTGAGTTCCGGTCCGGTGGTAGTTATTTAGTTTTGTAAACTTGACAATATGTAAGTGCCCTCTCGGGGTTTATGCATAATTTGCATTTCTATGAAAAGGAAGGAAGGATTACACTTGATAAGCCATTGGTTTTTACTTGTTTTTAGGTAATATTAATGTTATTGTTGTTTTTGTGTGTGAAATAAAAAAGTTAACACTGAAATTACTATAAACTTTTATTTAACATTAATAGGTAATTCTAGTACTTTGATGTAGTAAGGGATATATTATATTATCTTTCCAAAAAGTAATATCTTTTAATAGGTATTATATTTTGTGCATAGGTTTCATCACAGTCAACTTCTATTATTTGTACATTGTGAATTAGTGTGGAATAAGCTATCTGCAACACAATAATAGCACTTTTCAACCCCGGTGATGTACATCTGCATCTGAACCTGATAATATTTTTCAGTTATTTTTCCACACTGCACAAAGTTTTTAAGTTTGGTCACTTGATAGACATTTTATTTCTATTAAACTGCCGTTGTTGCATATACCATCTGGCGAGGCAGCCAGTATCAAATTTGCCTTTAATAAGAACAAACCACATTTGTTGATGTTTGTGCCTAGTAAATTGCCCGCCATCTCTCTCACTTTGTTCTGCAAGAACAAAAATCCGAATTAGTAGCAAAATATTCTGCTACGTCTAATTTAGGTAAATTCATATTGTCGGCCTTTTCAAATCCTTTTTCCATTGCTTATAAATTTTACTTAATAATACTTTTAACACATTTCTTATATCGTCAATAGTAAAATTATAAAATAATAACCTATAACAATAACAGGCTTGTTGAAAATTATCGATATTTTTAGTCCGATATATTTTATCGATATTTTTAGTTCGATATATTTTAATTCGATATAGGTATCTATTTATCGGTATAAAATATCCACTATCGAAAAAGGTGTCAAAACGATATATTTTTTATTTATGTAAAATAAGTCCCCAAAATACAAAACTGTAAAAGATAGAAATAAAAAGAAAAACAATAACTGTATTGTGTAACCAGTGTGTTTTGATTAGGATACGTTTATAATATAGGTTGGGTTAGGTATGTTATGATACGTCCGTCACTTTTAGCAAGAATAATTATTACCAAAAGCGACAATCGAATTATTCCAATGTACTGTCGCTTAGTATTCGAATGATAATTTGTTAAAAACTAATGATTTTTTCACTCATTTAAAATATTAAAAACTAGCAGCGCCCTGCGGTTTCATCCGCAGATCCTCTTCCCATGGGAATATCGAGATAAATCATAACCTATGTGTTATTCTGATATGTAAACTATATTATTGTGAAGATTAATCAAAATCCATTCAGTAGTTTTTGCGTTCAAGAGCAACAAACACTTCACATTTTCACATGTTCAGATACAAACTTTCGTGTTTATAATATTAGTAGGATTATTTTAAAGGCATTGTATTACAGGAAATCATAGTTAATGTAAATAAGTGTTTTCGGTTTTAGTGATTTGCTCTTAACTAAGTAACGTAAATCATGAGGCATATTCAAAGACTCGTCGATATAGGGGAGAGGTGGCATGAAAGGGACACGTATAGAAAGGGACAATTCAAATAACCCGTAAAGTAAAAACAATTTAGAGACAACACTATTTTTGTCGTATGGTATCCTTGACGCAAGTATGTTCGCGGCTAACTTCACATTCCTGTAATTTTCAACATGGCGGATTTGTGCGAGTGTTGATAATGGGTGTAAAAAGTATTTTTCTGCAATAATTGTAAAACGTTTTATCAAGTGCTGCGAGTTGATAATTGATGTGTAAATCACTGTTTAAGATTGACTGAACATTCACAGACACGAAAACATACGGTAGGTGAACTTTAATTTTATATTGTAGATTTCGTGGTAATGTTTTCAAATTTTGTATGATATTTATGAAAGGGACACAACAAACGGTTATGAATGGGTGTCCCTTTCATAACTGTCCCTTTCAAGACTGCTGTTTTGTACTAGGTTTCTAATATTTTTTTACTTCTTTTTCAGATTAAAAATGCTACCTCCAAAGAGAACGCGTGTCGATACACGCAAAATTGAAGAGGCAGTTAATGAAATGTTACAAAAAGGTATTTTTGTGAGATCGGCTTCGAAAATAGTTAATGCAAGCACATAAAACCAAAAGTAATATGAAGGCTAAAAAGAAGAAAACTGATATTAATAAAAAAACTAAAGTTAGTCATAAGAAAAAGAAGGTTGCACGAAAAATCGCAAGCAGTAGCAGCAGTAGTGATGCGTTATCAAATGTAGATAAAGGCGACTCTGACTCCATAGATGGCATTTCTGAAAATGGATAAGTCACTCCAAGATTAAGAAATCGCAGCATTACAAAAGATAAAACAACATGATGTCCAATGTAATGTTTGTAAGGAAAAATATTCAGAAAACACTGAAGATTGGTTTCAATATAAAAATTTTATAAGACTAAATTAAACTTTACGGAGACTGATTATGAGTCTATTTAAAAAAAAATATTATTGTTGTTGATTAGTATTTTATTTAATATATGTTTTATTTCTTGATCATTATAAAGAGATTGATTATAAGTGTCTTAAGATAAGCTATCAATGTTTTTTAAGTTTATTATATATCTGAGAAAAAGATTTTAATATTGTTGATTTTTGTTTAAGTTTATATAAAAGTGTTTAATTGTATTAATATTTAAGATGAAAACGGTTTGATAACTGTACCAGCCGCTTTTAAATTAGATTTTTAAGTAGTTATTGTAATATATTTCCTCGAATTAGGTACTGTCCCTTTCATGAATTACTGCGTCCCTTTCAATACAGGCAATTTATGAAAGGGACAAAAGCAACATTTTTTAAAATGCGTAAATAAATAACTAAGACTTGACTAATGACAGTTATTGCATTTCCTTTCAATGGTTTAATAATAAATGCTTCTTATTTGACTCCAACCTGTTCCAAATATTTTCTCAATCACTTACTAGGACTTCAACACCAAAAATGTCCCTTTCATGCCACCTCTCCCCTATGCCCACAGTTGCACCCGCGTAATGCTCGTTCCCATGGGAATACTGGGATAAAATATATCCTAAGTTACTCTTTATACAGACATAGTTGTCTTCTGATAGCTCAATATTATCAAAAGTTCCAGGCATTTTGAAGATTACCGGGAACGAGTAGAAAGAAAATATTTAAAATCATTTTAGGCATAGATATCGTGTAAACAACCATGTGAACATGTAAAAATCTATTATTTTTACATTACAAACAACAGTTCAATTTTATTTGTATCGATAAGAAACGGGGTAAAATATTGGCTAAAAGATAGCTTTTTAGATTTATGATATTATTCAAATTTTTGTCTAATAAAAGAATACTCAAAAAATACCTTAGTTATGTTGAAATTTTTGTAAATTGTAATAATATACATTTTATACAAACATTACTATAGACATTATTGACCTAGGCTGAACGAAATAATTTATTTCTTAAACGTATTTTATTAAAATTTGACCGAAAAATCGATATTTTTCTCAAAATATCGACGTCGATACTGATATTTTTATAAATATCGATACATCGATATTTATTTTCTCTACGGTCATCCTTGATCACATAAACACACACATATAAATGTCAATGTGTGTTTACGTGTAAAATAATGACGACACGCTTTCCGATTGGCGTTTACGTTATCACATGACTCATAGGTAAAAATATTAATTTTTCCAACGTAAAAATATTAACAATCATAGAATACTTTTTATATATTTAACTTTGATTTTTAAAGATACTGTCAACCCGCGGATTGTCTTCCGAAGAGGGGTCGTGTACGATGTCATTTGATCTGATAGATCAACCGCTGATTTAGCATTATTATAATCAACTACAATTTTCGGCTTTATTTTTTCTTTTCCTTTCTTACTGATCCTTCTGAAGCTCACTGAGTGCTTGGTAGACAAAAGTAGCACATCACGTTTGTCTTTCCACTTCATGACTGTTATTCCTTCGCCATTTTCGCCTGCTTTCAGCTTGGCTTAAACAACTGTTTGAGGTAAACCTCGTCTGTTTTTTCTTAGTGTTCCTATGAGATGTGTTTGTCCTGCTTTTTTTTTTTTTTTTTTTTTTTTTTTTTTTTTTTTTTTTTTTTTTTGGTGGGTTGCGGTCGGCGCGCCTCCGCACCACTCCGTCCGGGGCGACAGAGGGGCTTAAGCGCGCAACTCCCGCAACCCACCCGAACACCACGTCGCCTTCGTCGTTGGGCCGACCACTGGAGCAGGGTTACTTGTCATCAGTGGTCGGCCCGACGGAATACCCCCTACCCGGGGTACCCTCCCATCGACCGACGTCCCCCCCTCGGGGAGGACGTCGGTCTTTCCTCACGCGGTCGGCCTCTCGGCGGGTGACGGACTAATCCCCGGCCACGTCACCCGCGGCCTCGGCTAGGGCGGCATTGCACGCAGGTACTCCCGCCTGCGCCGCCCCAGTCGCCGGCGGCGGGTCGCATCATCGAGGCTGTGCTCCTCGCGCTCGCGACCCGCCGCCTCCTTCTGCGAGATAACTGCCTCGCAGAAGGCTGCGACCGCGTCCCAATTCCTGATGCTGCCGAGCATCTCCCTAGCGATGGTCGGCAGCGTCAGGTCTGCACCGATGATTGCGACGAGTTCACGACGCGGCTCAGCCCAAGCGGCACAGACCTCGAGCGTGTGCTGCGCCGTGTCCTCGTCGCAATCGCAGTGGTGGCAGGACGGAGTTCTCTCCCTCCTAGCGACCCTGTACAGGTACTTGCCGAAGCATCCATGCCCCGTCAAGACCTGTACGAGTCGGAAGGAGAGCACCCCGTGCCGCCTTTCTAACCACTGCATCAGCACCGGCCGGAAGGCCTCCACGGTCCAAACACCGTATCGAGGCCTCTCCAGCCGGTCTGCCCAACGGGCGATGACGTCCCGGCGGGCGTCGACGCGCAAGGCGGTGAGCTCCTTCAAGGAAACAACACCGCCCCCCCCGCGCACCCCCGACACCCGCCGATACAAGTCGGCGAGCATTTCCGCCTCCAGGTCCCACGGGGGAGTCCCGGCCAATAGGCACGCCGCCTCCGTCGCCACCGTGCGGTATCCGCGGATGATCCTGACCGCCATGACCTTCTGTGGACGCCACAGAAGGGCCCTAAGTCGGGCGGTCATGGATCCCGCCCACAACGGTGCGCCGTACAGGGCCATCGACCGGATGACCCCCGCGTACAGCTGCCGACATGCCGCGCTCGGTCCGCCCACATTCGGCATCAGCCATTGTAGGGCGGACGCCACGCCGACGAGCCGCGGGACGAGCCTGCGGAAATGCTCCCGAAACCACCATCGCCCGTCGAGCACCAGGCCCAAGTACTTCATATGGGCCTGGATGCTGATCCCAACCGAATTGACGATGATCGAGACGCCGATGGGAGGGTCCATACGGGGCCCATGGAACAAGAGGGCCTCCGTCTTGTCCAGGGCCACCCTCAACCCCAGCGCCTCGATCCGCCTGACGACCTCTTCGGTGCCTGAGGTCGCCAGGCTTACCGCCTCTTGTAGCGTCCCACCGCGGGCTGTGACGAGCGTGTCGTCGGCGTAACAAATCACGCCCAGCCCGGGTGGGAGGCTCCCCCGCAACGCCCAGTCGTAGCCGATGTTCCACAGGGTGGGTCCGAGGACCGACCCCTGTGGAACACCGCACGTCATGGGCGTTCGCACAACGTCCCCTACTCGGTTGGCGTAGAGGACGCTGCGCCCCTCTAAATAGTCTGCCACCAGCCGCCTCAGGTAAGCTGGCACTCCGTGGTAACGGAGCGCCTCCCTGACGCAGCTGAATGGCAGACTATTGAATGCGTTGGCGATGTCTAGGGACACCACCAACAGCACTCCCCCGCCGGTGACGGCCTCAGTCGCCACGGCCCTCAGGCGCAACAGGGCCTCGATCGTCGAACGACCTCTCCTAAACCCAAACTGGGCGTCCGACAGATCGGGCCCCGTGCCGACGAGGTGCCGCTCGATGCGGGCAGCTACTATCCTCTCCAGTAGCTTGCCCATATCATCGAGCAGCACGATAGGCCTGTAGGCCGATGGCGACTCCGGAGGCCGTCCCGGCTTCGGCAGGAGAACCAGTCTCCCCTCCTTCCAGCACCCAGGGAACCGCCCGGACGCTAAACACGCGTCGAACAGCTCCCTGAGGCGGGGACCCAGATGGTCGAGGACCAGGGCCAACACACGGTTTGGAATACCGTCGGGCCCGGGGGCGGTGGATTTACCGCGCATGCGCGCCACCGCCGCCCCCATCTCCGGTTCCGTGATGAGCGGAACACTGCCACCATCGCCCTCCCGGTCATTATCTGGCGGCGCCATGACCGGGGGCGTGTGTTCCGCCCGTCGTGGGAACAGGTCCTCGACGACCCGGGTGAGGAGGCTGGGCTGGAGAGTCTCGGTGAGGGGCGGGCCCCGTGCGCGGAGCTTACTCAGCGCCGCACCATAGGGGCGACCCCAGGGGTCACGGTCGAGACTCTCCAGCATCTCCCGCCGACTGGCGTCCTTGGCGGAACGGACAGCCAGCCTGAAGGCAGACCGCGCATTGCGGTAGCCCTCGTAAAGCTGGCCCTCCAGTTCCGCGCTGCGATTGCGCCGCCGGCTGCGGGTGTAGGCCCTCCGGGCGCGAATACACGCGGCCCGGAGATCCGCCAGCTCCCGGGACCACCAGTGGACAGCCCTCCTCTGGGGCAGACGCCGTACCCGGGGCATGGCCGCATCGCAGATCTGCGTCAACGCACTGCGGATGCGGCCAGCCTCGGCGTCCACCCCGTCCAACTGGTTGGCAGAGGACAGCCACGAGTGAACGATGGCTGCCTCCGCCAGCAGATCCCGGTCTAGGCGACCCACAGCCCATCGCGGGAACGCAGGACGCCCTACCGCACCCCCGTGACCCCTGCCGGGCGCCGGGATTGTCAGGGAGACCTCCATCCGGATATACCGGTGGTCCGACAAGGTCTCAACCTCCTCCTCGACGCACCAGCTCCCCACGCGTGCAGCGACCCCAGGGCTAGCGAACGAAAGGTCCACTATCGACCTGCCCTGAGGTCGCACGCACGTATGCACTGAGCCTCTGTTCAGCAAACAGAGGCCCAGTGCCGCCGCCCAATCTTCGACCGCCCGTCCTCGGTCGTCCGTACGGGAGGACCCCCACGCCACGGACTTGGCGTTGAAGTCCCCCAATACGATCACCTGGCGCGGTGCCAATCGCCGTAACGAGGCTCCCAAGATGGTAAGGGAGACCCCGAAATCAGCCGCTCTCCAGGCAGGGGAGAGATATACTCCGAGGAGCGTAATCTCTCCCCAGTCCGCCGCGACGAATCCGACGCCCCTGTCCCTAAGGATCAGAGGCGACGAAGGCCACGACGTGGAGGCGACGATTGCCACGGTACCGTCGGTGCTGCCCAGCCAATTTGGCCGGTCGGGCACCGCGTACGGCTCCGCGGCTACGGCTACTCCTATCAACCACTCCGCCATGGCTTGCAGGAAAACGTCCTGCGCACCGGCGGAGTGGTTGAGATTGGCTTGGAGGAGACGGATGGATACGGGGTCCATTAACGGTCCGTATCCATCGTCACCTCCTCCGCGCTAACGGGCGATCGGGTCGCGTTCGGAGCGGGGGTTGGCCCGGTCGATGGGCTGCCCCGCCCCTTTGGGGCCGATGCCGGGGGTCTGCAGTCCCCAGAGCCCATGCGATGTTTGGCAGGCCTATTGCCTGCCGCACACGCGGGGCAGTGGGGCACCGCAGAGCACGATGCCGCCTGGTGTCCGGTTTGACCGCAACGGAAACATAGCCCGCTGCAGTCAAAGCAGTTCTTGCATGTCGGTCGGGTATGCCCGACCGCCATGCATTTATAACACCTCGCGGGCCGGGGCTCTAGCACGGTTACCCGCGCCGAGCTCCAGCCCACGAGGAGCCTGCCTGAGTCGGCCAATTGCTTGACCGACTCCACCGGACACTGCACCCAGGCAGCACCGACGCCGCCCGGACCAGGGCGGATGGTGCCAATCCGGACGGTGTCCGAGGCACATCCGGTACGCGCCATAATGGCCTCCCGGACGTCCTCCACCGTCACGGAGTCGTCCAAGCCCGTCAGGCGCATCTCTGCGCACTTGACAGGCCTGGCGATTCGGACACCATCCTCTGGCCCGAACAGCCCCCGCAGCTTCGAAGCCACACTATCGGCCGTCTTCGCGCCCTCGGCCCCAGGGAACTCGAGAATTCGAGCCCCTGTCCTGGCCTTGCGGGTCCTAGCCTCGACGCCTCCGATGTCGGAGACGTCCAGCTCCCGCCGGGCGCGTTTTAGGACGGCCTCATAGTTGAGGCCCCTCTCAGCCGCCTCAGGCAGCACGGTGATGACCACCGCGGCCGTCTTCGGCGACTTGAGGCCCCTGCGCGACCTTTTCCCCTTTCTGCCGACTCCCGCCTGGGGAGCGGCGGCCACGGCGGCACCCTTGGCCGCCGCTCTCCGCTTCTGGCCGCGTGCCTTCCTGCTCCGCTCAGCCACCTGCCAGCCCTGTTCGAGCCTGGCAGCAGCGCTGAGCGCAGCAGGAGCGGTCGCGGGTGCGCTGGCTGGCGCCTGCGGTGCAGCCGCTGGCGCCGGCCGCGGCCCGGCCTTGGCGGGAGCCGGCACCTTGCCGGCCTTCTTGGCCCCCTTGGGCCCAGCGGCGGCCGCAGCGTAGCTCACCACGCGGCCACCCTGACAGGGCAGCGGGGTGGGAGCCAACGCTTGCGGCCGCCTCGCTCTATCCGTGGCGAGCGGCGGCCGGAGGGGTGGCTCGGGCGGAAGGCGATCCACCAAGGCCTTGATGCGCGCATCCAGCATAAGCTCAAGCTTAGCAAAGATGACGCGCATCGACCCCTCCGGCACGCCGTGCACCACGGGCAGCGGCTCTGCATCCTTTCGGGGCCCGCCGCGCTTCTTGGCGGCGCCCACGGCCGGCGCGGTGGGCGCAACCGGCGCGGCAGGCACCACAGGCGCAGGCGGCGCCACGGGCGCAGTCGACGGGCCCGCCGTCTCCGGCGCAGCCCTCTCCGGCGCAGTCCGTTTCGGCGGCGAGGCCGGCGTCGGCGGTGCGGCTGGCACTAAAAGTGCGAATTGAGACCGCAGGTCAGCCACGTCTTTGGCCAACCCGCGGTTCTCCTTCCGCACCACCGACAGCTCCGACTCGAGCTTCCGGTTGCGCTCCCGCAGGCCAGAAACCTCCTTACTGAGGCGGGCATTCGCGGCCTGCAGGGCCGCAACCTCGCTGCTCTGGCCGGCTGGACCTGGGGTCCCCGGCCTCGCCGCCACCGCTGACCCTCTACCCCTGCGCCCACGGCGCGTGGTCGAGACCTTGGGAGGTGGCATGATGAAACTCCCGTCCGAGTCGGAGCTCGCGCCGCCACCCTTTTGCAGGGGGCGCTTCCGGACGCTCGGGGGGAGGGCCTCCTCCCTCTCCTTCACACTTGGGGCTGCCGTTAGAGCCTCCTCGGCAGCCCCCCTACCTTTCTGCTGCTCCCTCCTACCTATCCTGGACGACGACCTAACCAGACTCTCCTCAACTGACGGCCTGCCTTCCCTACTCCTACCAACTTCGGACGGACCCGCGCATCCACCGCCCTTGTCCCTCCTCCGGTCGACCTGCAATCGTTGGATGGTGTTTTCGTCAGCGGACGGCTCTGTGGTATTACCGCCCTCGTCCGCCGACATCTCCAAGGCCGTGTCGGTCTCCTCTCCCGACGGACCTGCGGCACTGCCGCCCTCGTCGGTCGACAGCACATAAGCGATGTCGCTCCCGGATTTGTCAGACAGCCCCGTCGAGCTATCTATTCTGCGCATTGCTTTGGATGGCCCTGCAGCACCGCCGCCCTCGTCCTGCGACGGCTCTGCGGCGGTGCCGCCCTCGTCGCTCGACAGCCCCGTCGAGCTGTTCCTTCCTCCGCGCCTCTTTGGGGACGGCTCTGCGGCTTTTCCGCCCTCGTCCCGCGACGGTCCTGCGGCTGATCCGCCCTCGTCGCTCTCTTCTCCGCCTGACAGCCGGGCAGTACCGGCGTCCATTTTCTGCGACGGCTCTGCAGTGGCTGCGGTCACACCGCCCTCGTCGCTCACGGCCGCGGCGGCAGCTAGTTGCGCCTGCCGCGCCGCCTCCTTCTTCGCTGCCTCCCTCCGCGCACGCACCTTGTTGGAATGTACGGTGGTGGCGATCAGTTTCCTCCTCTTCCTCTTTTTTATTACACCCTTCGGAGCCTCCTGATGTTTTGCCAGGCTCTCGGCAACAAGGACAGTCGTTGTCTCCCTCCCATACGACTGGAGACTGACTGTGCCGGTGTTTGTGCGCCCCTCGCGCTCAGACACCGGCACAGTGAGGGATTCCCCGGCGTGGCCGGGACCCTCGGGAGTAGTTACGCGTATTTCAACTCCTGTCATGGTTTGGTCGTTTTTAAGTCTCGCCTTGACTACCACTCTAACGGCTGGACGCTCGCGCGCTTTTTAACCCACCAACCATTCATCCCCTCGCCGAGTGGCCAAACTTAGGATTAGGGGTAATTTTTTATAGGGGTTTTCTTCCCCGCGGTCCGAAGACCCCCGGCCCTGAGCTTCAGCCGCAGTCACACTCAGGGTTACGGTTTGGGCCTTCCGGGTCTGGCCGCTCGCGAGCGACCGACCCGTCACGCCCCCGGGCCGTGACGCAACCGTCCCTGGCGACGGAGTGCCATGAGGCACATCCGCCCCATTGGCCCCGGGTCAGATCCGCCGTGCGCTCTGCCACCAGAGCCGCACACGGAGACCCCCACCTGCCGGAATCTTGGCCGTCCAAATGGACGCATGACGTCCAAATGGACGTTACCAGGGAGCACCACGAGGAGGTGCTCCGGCCGCGCCCCCCGTGTTTGTCCTGCTAGCAGCTTCTGTGCTAGATCCAAGCTGGTATACCAGTTATCGGTGCAAACCGTGTGTCTTTGTTTAGATAATCGTCACATAAAGCAAGGACGACATTAGTTGGTGTAGTGTTCACATTATCGTAGTTTTTGCCGGCGTAAACTTGCACTTTTACAGAGTATCCTGGGTTTGAGCACAGTTTAAAAAGTTTTATCCCATATTTGTGTCGCTTATTTTTGTTGTACTACCTAAATATAACGCGTCCACGAAATGGGATTAGGCTTTCGTCCACACAGACTTCTTCATTTGGTGTGTAATGAAATTGAAACTTATCATTCAACATATCTAACAAATGTCTAACTTTGAATAATCGGTCTTTTTCATTCATTTCATTATTAGCAAAATGCAACATCCTCAAAATTACCTCAAAGCGATTTCGGCTTATAATGGACTTAACAAATGGTTGCTCAAAACATTTATTAGTGCTCCAATACATTGACAGTTGAGGTAGTTTTACTAAGCCCATCCATATTAAAACGCCAAAGAAACGCTTAATTTCATGGCAGTCTGTAGGTACCCATTTTTGCATTCAGTATGACTGTGTTACACTCTTGTTCAAGGTTTGCGAAGCAAAACGATTTGTTTCTTCAGCTATGTACTCAAATATTTCATTAGGTACAAGTAATGAATAAAAATCTTCTGGCTTAGCTGCATTCATGCTAGATCGCAACGGAAATGGCTTGAGCCCTGGACATTCAGTATATGGAATAATACTTGTTTGCATACCTAATGGATCAAACTACACATGTGTAGACACACCTGAATCAGCCGATACTGGAATCGATTCGTCTTCGCTGTCGGATAATATCTGCCATCGACGATTGTTTTTGGTTCGTGGTATGATTCAGTGTCATCGATATCCGTGTCGAGTATAGGTAAAACATCACTATTTGAGAATGAGTTCAATTCTTGATCAAATACTGATAAATCTAACTGTGGCAGTTCATAATCTAAGTCGTCGTCCATTTTTACGCTGAAATATCTACCTAATCAGTAACAAAAACTTATTTAAACAATTGAATAATAATATAAGTTTACGTCTAAGCACGGTGACGTCGGAACGACAACTGTGGCGCGGATATATACAACGCTCGCCACGCTCGTCACGACACGCTGCCAGTGACGCTATCAAAATGGCGCCGCCAGCGCGGGGGCAAAAGCATCGGTCAAGTTGCGCGCGCTTTTGAGTTTAGATGACTGACAGTGTGGTTGAGGTGGCCCCAATGCAAATTTTATTACAGTAGCGCCGCGTCAGCCATATGTGCTTGACGGCGTTATTTATTTATTTATTTTACCATAAAATGTATATAAATATAAAAATATTGTTATAAGACTTCGTATCAATTCCGTTAACAAATTTTTAAACATAAAAAATAACAGTTAGGTCGTATGTTACAACGGCATTATATGTGTTAAAGTAACTGCTCATTTTTTCTTTTAGTGTAATATTAAAAAAATTAATAAAAATGAGATATGTTGTATATAATATTAAAAAAAAAGTAATTTTAAACCGTCCCTTACTCGGGAGCTAATTGTAATATTAGGTTTTTACCTATGAAATTGCCGTTATGTATGAAAAAAATTTAACGATTTTTTTTCATGTATTTTTTATTTGTATTAATCGAATTAATCATCCATGCAATCAATGCATCTTTGCCAACGCAGCGGCAGTTTATTGATGCCCTTCTTAAAGAAATCAGCTGGACGGGAGGCAACAAATTCTTCAAAGGCATTTTGTACTGCCTCTCGGGTATTGAATTTATTTTCCACCAAGAAGGTATCCAAATTCTGGAAAAAGAAGTAGTCTGTAGGCGCAAGGTCTGGTGAGTATGGCGGATGAGGGAGAGCTTCCAACCCCAGTTCTTGCAACTTAGAGACCGTGTGCTGTGCAGTATGAGGTCGCGCATTGTCATGCAGGAGCAGCGGAGACGAGCGATTGACCAATGCTGGTTGGAGATGTGCCAGCTTCTCCATCATTGTGCTCAGTTCTTCACAGTACACATCTGCAGTAATGCTCACCCCGTTTGGTAAGAAGCTACGATGAATCACACCGGCGCTAGACCACCAAACAGTGACCATCACTTTTCTAGGGGTAAGTTTTCGTTTAGGGACATTGTTTAGGTGCTGAACCAGGATCCAACCAACTTGCTGAGCGCTTGCGGTTATCAAAGAGAATCCATTTTTCATCGCAAGTAACAATGCGTTTCAAAATTTCTTCATTTGTGTGTCTGTTGAGCAATGCAAGGCATGTCTCGACGCGTACTTCGCGCTGGCGATCATTGAGTTCGTGGGGCACCCATTTGTCAAGCTTTTTTACCTTGCCAATTTGACGCAAATGGACCAATATTGTTTTGACGCTAACGTCGAAAGCTGCTGCTAATTCAGCCGTAGATTGTGTATCATCGGCTTCCACAATCGCTTTTAATTCGTCATTATTGACCAAAGTCTTCGGACGACCGCGAGGTTCATTTTTCAGGTCGAAATTTCCAGAACGGAAGCGAGCAAACTAATAACAGGCGGTGCGTTGGTTTGTAGTGTTAGCTCCGTAAACGTCGTTGATGTTGCGTGCCGCTTGTGCCGCGTTGCTGCCAAGATGATACTCATATTCCATAATTACTCGAATTTTTAACGTATTCATGATGACGAAAAAGATTGAAATGCGATGAAAACGTAACACTAATCAATAAACAAATGACTATTTTTGGAAATTGAATTCCATGTTTTAAAATAAAATTAATTTGAAATTAGAATTCTTAGCCAAACAAAATTTATTTTGTTTTGAAATGGCCAGTACTGCAGAACGGCAATTACATAGGTAAAGACCTATTATTAAAAAAAAGAGAAGTGGTATATTTGTGAGCTGTTTAAAAATTTAAAAAATTATTATACATACCAAGAGGTCAGTGCTTCACCAAATAAAGTAGACTAAAAGTAAGTTTTTCGGGCGCCAGGTGAAACTCTAAAGTGCCGGACAAGAATCATTAAACTTTAGCTTCTCGGAAGGGTCCAAAGGGGACAGTTAAAGAAAATGCAATATGAGCCTTCCATAAATTTATTTTCCTTGTGAGAGCAATTATGATACACTTAAAATTTAATAAAGTAATCTAATAAATACTTATTTATAAAAGTTTAAATAACTCCTACGGGTCATGTCTGCAATATGAGAGAAAATAAAAAAATTAATTGAATACCTTTTATGCTGTAAAACCAATTTAAATTCACCAATACCATGTGGCGTCAATATCCATCCGTGTGGTGGCGTCAACTACGGTTTCCACATAAGCTATTTCAGCAAGCATTTAACGCTTTAAAATTCGGCATCGCAAATGGCAGTTCCATGAATGTTGGTCGACATAAAGGCAAAATAAGAATTTGTAAGCCACTAATCCATGGAATAATACAAGAAAATAAGAAATAACCAAAGTAAGAAAGAAAAAGAGATCGCTTTCTATAGCTGTAAAAGAAAAACCAAGTTTTAGTCATCATCATCTTGCTCTTATCCCAATTACTTGGGGTCGACGCAATATGTCATCTGTTTTGACATATTGCAAAAAGTTTCGACAATGACTTTTATGACCGCCCGCCTGCCTGACGTCAACCCTCCTTGAGAATGTAATCGTTGACCCAAATGGTACCAGATGGAGTTGGTCCGGGTCAATCTAAGGCTCTTAGTCGTCTTTTACGACACCCACGAGCAAAGCAAGGGTTGGTAGTATTCGAAGCCACTACCACACAGCAACAACCAAGTTTTAATGTAAAAATCTTACCGGTTTCTTGAAAATATGGGTTCACCCATAAGGTGTATAAGCCTGTCCATAAATAAGTAACAATCTGTCGTATAAGGAACAAAGATTGCACTGTGATAATGCAGTTTTTAAAAAATTACGTTTCCGACATCGTCGAGGCTGGATCGAAAGTAAAATTCTTTGACAAGTGTCAAATATCAGCCATTTTTTGATTTTTTTTTTATCACCTGCCGCTATAGGCACAGAGAACACGCATACAGCCTAATGCATAATGTGACGTGACCGAAAGTCCAACGTTACATTAGTAAATTCCAAATAGCTTACGCTCTTAAATTATGTACCCTTTTAGAAATCATTAGATTTATCTTATTGTTACTGTCAGTTTCATGTGTAATTTGTTCGTTAAATGTTAAGCATGTTGGGCATAAGTTCACTGGAGTGCCAAAACTAATATTTAATAAAATATTGAAAATTCACTGAAAAAAGATGCCTTAACACTTTTGATCAGTCCTTCAGGTTGTGCGATGTAAATTTTACGTAATTTATTTATATTTAAATTTGAGGCAAGATATTGTAGACTATTGATCTTACTGTGACAATGTGCTAAACCTGGACACCGTCTACAGCAGCAATATCCAAAACATTAAAAAACTGGAAGCAGCACCATGGTCGCCTTTTTTATGTTTTTCAGACTTCAAATGCTGTTCAATATTACCAGCACCACTGTGAGAAACACCAAACTCTGTGCGACACTTTTTACATCTGATGTCCGAAGAAGTATGAATTTGCAATTTGAATGGTGGTTTTTGCTTGTAAATTGACATTAAATGAACACTTGCGTTTCAGCATAACGAGCTTCGTAAACATAATTTAAAATTTTCGGGTGGTTCGGCAAACGAGACTAATTAGCGCCCTTTTTTTGGATTGGCCTAAGGTCAGCACAACCGCCATTTGGCTCCGTCCGGGGCGGCAGAGGGGCGGCCAATCCACCCGATAGCACGTTGCGGTTACGGAATACCCTTTCGGGTACCCTCATCTCTCGACGTCCCTGTCTCAGGGACGTCGGTCGCCGTCGCTCGATCAGCCTCTCTGCGGGTGACGGACTAAAATTCCTGGTCCAGTCACCCGCGTCCTCGGCTAGGGCGGCATCAGGCGCAGGTACTCGTGCCTGCGCTGCCCGAGTCGCCAGCGGTGAAGCGTGTCAACGAAGAGGAGTTTCTCTCGCTCACGATCCGCCACCTCCTGTGAGATGACGGCCTCAGAGAAGGCGGCGACCGCGTTCCAGTTCCTGATGCTGCCGAGCATGTCTATAGCGATGGCCGGCAGCGTCAGTTCGGCACCGATGATTGTGACGAGTTCATGGCGCTGCTCTGCTCACGCGGTACACACCTCAAGCGTGTGCTGCGCCGCGTCCTCGTCGCAATCGAAGTGGTGGCAGGACGGTGTGCTCTATCTATCAACTCTGTACAGGTACTTGGCGAGGCTACCGTGCCCCGCCAATAGCTGCACCAGTCGGAAGGAAAGCATCCCGTGCCTCCGCTCCAACCACTCCATCAGCTCGGGCCGGAAGGCCTCGCACCGTACCGAGGCCCCTCCAGCCAGATTGCCCATAGCGCATTGACATCTCGGCGGGCGTCGACCAGCCATGCGGCAATCTCCTTGATAGAGACTATGCCGCCTCCGGCTCGCGGCAGACGGAATCGACAATTTGTGTTATATGGGCAGTATTTTAAATTTAAAATGTAACCATAAGTCTATCAGTGACCTCTATCGCAATAAATTTCAACATATTCTTTTAAAAAATAATTAAAAATGAATTAATGCTTAATGATGGCAATCACTATGTGCTGGGCAATGACTGTAGTGGTTACCCTATTTAAAATGTAAAAAGAAAACATTTTTATATTTACATGTTTATTATTTTATTTATTTGGCATAAATATGAGTAAATAGTAGCTAAAACATAGAAAGTAGGGTAGACTGGGGTCGGTTGAAACATTTTTGACCAAATAGCTTATTACAGCCACATATTGAGCTCAGAGCATTTGAAAATTTATTTTAAATAAAGTTTAGCTATCTGACGATTAAATGGTTGAGGTTTGGGCAGCAAAGTATGCTTTTAAAAACTCATCCCATGTGATTTAAAAAGATTGGGATATTGTTTCAACTGACCCCGTTCCCGGGCCGGTTGAAACAGTGAATGGGGTCAATTGTAACATTACGAAATATAGATCATTATCTTGTTATTAAATTATCTATTTATTAAAAATCACAGACATTACAGTCTTACATTAGAATAAGTCTCATTTTTAAACTTAAGAAAGGAACATTACTTAAAGAGCACATAAAATCTTTAAAATAACAAAATTTGCCCTTCTGTGACAAACATAGAATCGTTAATTAAAATCTAGTAAGTACTTTTAACAATGAGATTGCTGTTTTTCAATATAAAATAAAACAAAGTTAACAAAAATAAGTTCTTTGTGAAGACATAAAAGTTTAACATAAGCTCTAATTTAAGTTTTAGTCTGATTCGCAATTATGACACAAATAAATTAAATCACCAGCCGTACGAGTTTCGTGGGCCCACATTCGACAGCCTGAACACTATACCCAATCGTCTCCCGGTCTGCTAGTGCCATAGCTCTCCATGCAAACCAAAGAATAATACTCTTCATCTTCATCGTCATCCGATACTGTTTTCTTTTTGGTCGTAGCTTTGTTTATATTTTTAGATTTCGAATTCAAACGTTTTTTATTTAAATTTAGTTTAGTTCCTTTCGCTCTCTTTTTTCGTTCTTTTTCTCTTCTTATTGACTCTTTTGCCGGTGTATCTGTGTATATAGTAGATTTTCTTTATTTTCTTTTTTTCTTCCTTTGTTTATTGTTAATCTAGGTGGTGCCTTAGAATAAGGTCTAACAGATTCTGGTGAAAAAACTCCAGAGCTTGTCGATGGTTTTGGCGAAACTGTTTCATGATTTGCAATGCCTTGATTTTCAGTGAGTTCATCTTCCTGACTGACTGCTGGTGTAGGGTTGTCCTCTTTAGGCGTCGGATTCACTCCAATAGCAGCAGTATCTTGCAAGATAGAGGGACTGACTGCCGGTGTAGGGTTGTCGTCTTCAGGCGTAGGATTCACTCCAACAGCAGCATTATTATGGTTAGTGTCGTTTGGATTAGGCCGGTCTGTTACATAAGAAGGTGCAAAATCAATCTCATTGAATAGATTGCAGTTGAATGGACAAATGCCAGTTTTTCTAAATCCAGCCTGAATATTGACCGGAGTGAGAGCTAATGACATAGCATTAGCCACAACACTAGGTATATCATAAATACTCATGCTTTTTCCTTGGTGGTTTCGCATCCAAGAGTCACACTGGGTATTTATAGCTTTTTTGAACAGTCCATAAACTGATCGATCTAGGGGTTGTAACTTATGCGAACAGTGCGGTGGAAAAGACAGTAATATGATCCCCTTCTCTTTGCAATAATCCTAAACATCAATATGAATGTGAGATGCATGATTGTCTAGTACAAGTAATACTTTATGGGCAGTAGAACAATTCGTGTGTTTTTGAAAATGTCTCAAAAATAACAAAAAACCGTCATCTTGCATCCACCCTGAAGGATTTGCTGTTCCCACTGCACCTAATGGTCCATCCCTTATAAAATGATCCTGATATCGAACACGTGGGAAAACAAATAGAGGTGGAACAACGTTTCCCAACGCATTTGCAGCGAAAGTCACTGTTACGAGAGTGCCTCGTTCCGCTGAAGTTACAGGTCCAACCTGGCATTGTATCGAATTTCCTGCTTAAGGGTTCCTATAAAAAAGATAGAAAAAGAAGCAGGTTCGAGCACAACTATTTATTAAAAATGGTTAATTTTTTTAACACAAACGGCCAACCAGTCGGTAGGGCACGTTGGTCGTGGGTTCGGAGCCGACACCAATTCCACCAATCCTTCCAGTACCGTACTCTCCTCGGGCTGTCCACCGTAGCAACCGTCGTAAAGGCACAGGTGAGCTTCGAGGCCCGCCGCTTGCGATCCAATCGGCAATGACCCGCTGTAACGGGTATATACGACTAGCGTGGACCTTGGACCCTGGAACGTGCATGAAGCTGACGTTAACGCCAAATCCAGAAGTATGAATGGCCCACGGCAACAGCGCAAGGGAAAGCATAGCTGTGTTGCCGTGGTTGTTCATGATCAGATAGGAGATGACAAGACTAAGCGGTGAAATAATAATTAGCTAATTACAATGAGTACGTACACTACGAAACATTTCATAAAATAACAGTGAAGGTGAAATGAAATATACTATAAGGTGAATCTATATTACAATAATAAAATTACAAGACACTTACCCAATGCTGGGGTTGAATATTTACTAAATTAAATAACTTTAAGTTCGTATAAAAGTGCAATTACGTCACTGGTATAACTGACGGCAATCATGTACAATATAATTTAATTTTATAAGGATCGTACTGACACACGTTCGCCTTGAGAGCGCTCGGCTGTCTGTGGTTCAGACGGTGGTGGCGCGGGGTGCGCCGGGCATCGACGAGAACAATAGAAGCGATAAGACTGGTACTTAAAATGACGCTAATTTATTTATACTTGCGTCTTCATTTATTATGGGAATATTTAATTAAAGAAAGTAAACAATTTTAGATTTTAGTTATCATTTCATAGTTCATGTAACGTATAACGTTACAGCGTGTACCACGTCTAGCCACAACTTTATCCGGTTTTTGAACGGTTGTAACACCCGTTTCGTCGACATTATAAATATCTCGGGGCTCGAAGTTATTCTTGTCCATAACTTGTTGTAGGTTATCGTAGAACATGTCCACGTTCACCCTATTGAAGCTTGTTGCCCTGGACAAACTGGTGGCTTGAGCAGCTCTTATTGAAAGTTCTGGATTTCTATCCATGAATGCTGTAAACCAATCCTCCCCTGCCATTTCATTTTCATCCCAGGTAATCGGCCTTTTTAAATTGTGTTTAACAGCCAACTCATAACTTAATTTTCTCACCCCTTTAGGACATAGGCCTAAATAAATATCAGCACATCGCATCAGATATTTTGACAAGCTTTTCTCCATAGGATCTGTGAAAACCCTGTTATGTGCTATGTAGCCCATTGATGTAGATTCACCGCTTTCAGCATTGTTAGCCTCGCGTTTTCTTTTATATCGAAGCAGGGAGACATAATTAATGTTGTATTTTTCGGCTGCTCTTCGAAGTGACATGCCTGTTCGTAATTCGTCATACGCTTCCATGTACTGTGATATGTAACTCTGTCCTTTTGCAGATACTTTGACACGTTTTCTCGGCATCTAAGAAAAATAAAATGTAGGTAGGTATATCATTATTTACAATTCTTTTTACTTATTTTTACACTGAATGCATTGAAAAATATAGCAGTGTTTTAAAAACTAGAATGTACGACACTGAATATAAAAAAGAACAACAAATAGTTTTGTATGAAAACTTATATTTATTACAAAAATATATTAATAGAAACTATAATGTTTAATCTTTATATTGTATTTGGTGTACAATAAAGACTTTTCCATCTATCTATTAATTCAATAGCCGAATATTATTCCATTAACTAACATAACTTTTTATGTTTAAATTGTTACTAAAAAAGTTATGAAGAGATCCAAATAACATAAATTTATTATTTTAATTTTTAATTCTATTAAATAAATTTGCACGCTTATTATTTTTGTGGCTAAATAGGTTCCAAGTACTCATTATTGTATAAATTACCACCTATATAACCCTCATCATTCTCCTGCTCTTATCCCAACTACTTGGGGTCGACGCAATATGTCCTCCTTTTCCATACATCCCTATCAGACGTCATCGCTGTAGTCACTCCCTGTTTACACATATCATGCTTCACGCAGTCCATCCATCTTTTCTTTGGTCTCCCTTTACCCCTAGAGCCTTCAACATTCATACACAAAACCTTCCTCGCAACATTACTTTCATCACTGGCGCTACTTTCAAACACTCTCTTATACGCTGATTCCTTATATTGTCCATTCTCGTCACGCCGTACATCCATCTCAACATTCGCATCTCCGCTTCATGCAATCGTCTCTCATCCGTCGCTTTTGTCGCCCAACATGCTGATCCATACAATACAGCAGGTCTTATTATAGTTTTGTAAATTTTTTCCATTAATTTAAGGGGTACTCTGGGATCACATGTTGTACCCGTGACCTGCCGCCATTTCATCCATCCCGCATCAATTCTGTGCTTCACCGCACAATCCAGGTCGCCGCTGCTTTGGATAAGTGAACCGAGGTATCGAAAGTTCGAGCATACTGGTATAATTACTCCATCTAGAGCTATGGGTGTAATATTGGAGAGACCGCCGAAATCGCAGAACATGTATTCTGTTTATTCTGTTTCACCTATATAACCCTATTTAATGCAAATAAAGAACTTTGAACAAAATGAAGTATTATTATTATAAACTTTTGACTAAGAAAAAAAAGAAAACTTTAAGAGTGGTAGGACCACACTGTCGACAGTTATCTGTCTACAGCCGCGGGCCGGTCCGTTCGGGGCAGTACCACGCTCTCGCAGAAAATCGACGTCTGAGTAGTAGCAATTTGTTACTGCGCTTCGTTCGGTGAGCGAGAGAGCCGGCAGCCCAACTTTTTGAGGGTGTTTGCGTGTGGAGGGTTTTGGTGGTGCCCTGGGTATCAACAAGCCTCAATTCACGCATTCACACTCCCTTCATTTTTTCGCGGTAGGCAGCGGCCTTGTAAAGGTCCATGAGCGGCAGCAACACTTACCATCAGGTGTACTGTTTGCTCGTTTGCCACCGTTGGCAATAAAAAAAAAAAAAAAAAATTAAAGACGGGGACGGTTGTAACGTTTCATCCGTCCCCTGTAAAAATGTTACAACCGTACCCGATTGACCATTTTGAACTTTTTTCAACGTAACCTACAAACTACACGAGGCAGATAATATTTATTTGTTCCTATTTCATCTATGATAATCAACGTCAATACTATAAAAGCCGTAATAAGCGTATTTAGCATGCGTTATGAATAATTAACATAGAAAAACAGTTAAAAATACTTACTTTTGGTTTCAAAAACACAGTGACCTCGTTCACACGTGCGTGGCGCGCCGCAGCTAAACCAATCACTGGCTATCACTTCCGATGGTTAGCCGCAACACTCGCTCTTTATACCCCTCCCGCTAACCCCCACAATTCTCGATATATACGCGATGTTACAACCGTACCCTGTTACAACCGTACCCGGTCTACCCTACTTATACAAAGTTTAAAGTTTTTGTTATACTAAAACGAAATTAGCATGACGTTTCTTGATTTACTTATGAATTTATTCGGAATAATCGGGTTCACATAAAAACTCCACGTCTGAATAATATTCTGAATTAGCAGACTCTTCGCCACCTACTTTTATAATGAGTCCTTCGGTAATGTCGTCGTAGATGACACATTTTATCTTCAATTTTAATTATATGAGCTATACATATACAGTCTTGCCACTGCTGTGGGGTCACTTGACAAAGCTCTTCTTCAAAAAGACGTAGTACTTCATTCAATTTGAAGGTTTTGTTATTTTTAGTGACATGAACTTTTACTTGAGCCCAAACCAACTCAATCGGGTTTAGCTCGCTGTGGTAAGGGGACAATCGCAAAATAATGACATCTTGTTAAGCAGCCATCTCGTCGACAATACACCTTTAATGAGCTTTCTATGCATTTTGGCAATTTCGATTAATTTCGGTTTTGACATTGTCTCTTCATAGTGAATATTCTTTGACTTTAACCAATCTTGAATTTGCTCTTTTCACCAGATAGATGTAGGTAATGATTCTAGTTTCCTTGTGTGATATTGCATTGCAGTGCATTATCTATAATAAGAACTGCGTTCCTTTTAAATTTCGGCAGAATATTTTTAACCAATCTTCATATTGCTCGGCATTCATCTCCTTATGGTAATCATAGCCCCTGTTTTGCTTCGAAGACTAATAGACCATCATCAACGAAACCCTCTTCGCTTCCAACATGGGACACTACTAGACGTCACCCTTTGTCAGAAGGTGATGTTTGTCCGGTAGTTAGACCTTCTAAGAAAGCCTGACGTGACGAGTGCACATTGCTGTCCACCCAATGCTTGTTCTCAATATGGCCTAAAATTATTAATAATATATATTTAAAACAAAATAATAATATTATAAGGACGATGGTCTCCAGAGAGAAGTAAATGCTAATATTAGTATCAACCTTCGTTAATCCACGTTTCATCTTGATAATATATAAAGTGACCTTCCCTACTATATTGCTTTATTTTTTGTAAGTATCGATGACGCTATAAAAGTATATCATCATGGTCAATTAACAAACTGCGGCGTTTTCTGGACATATATTCAAAATGAACATGTTTTAATATCTCATATGGAGTATTTCTTGAACATGATGGCAGTTCTGGGTCACCATCTACGACTGGAAGAACCTAAAAATAAAGATGTTGCTAAGAGTTTAAATTATTTGTTAGTTTTATAATAATACTTGTCCATAATATTTCAAATTAAAAATATTAAGTACACAAAATTAGTGTTACCTTGTTCAAGGTTGGTGATCCGTTTCTATAAAAGTACTGGTGTACTTTTCCACGCATAGCCGAAAGAATGAAATTATCATTTTTATTTATGCAACTTAATTTAGGACCAGATATTTTAAGAGAGCTGAAATATTCATTCTCTTTGTCCTCTTTCAGTACCCTGTAGATAGAAGCTCTGGATAAATTAAGAAAAAAAAAATAAAACTTTTAAACTTTTAACCATTTGTCACATCAATTTATGACGTAATTAATATTAGCAGGTCACTGACTGGATCACTAATCAACGCAACGCTGTAATTATTTTTGTTTTGGTCTCACGTAAACAATCGAATTATAACAGTTCCTTCATACTACTATTCTATACTAAACTTTATTCCTCAGCTTATAAACAGCATCATAGATAATAGGTAAAAATACTAATAGTTCTCAAAATAAAATCTAACACAGTATGTATCTTTTAGGTAGAATCTTTCTTACATTAATAATAGTCTGAGGAATAAAGTTTAGTACTGAATAACAGTATAAAGGAACTGTTATAATTCAATTGTTTACGTGAGATCAAAACAATTGAAATGCGTCATGCAACAACGAACAACTAACCGAGACGCGGCAACCCGAAATGACCCGAATGACTGTCATATGGTTCTCTTCTTCCGATTCGTAGGTTTTGTTAAACGAGTCGATCTAGTGACCGACTCATATTTCTCGAAGTGACCCTGTCGTTCGCGCAGATCTTGAGACTCGGGTCGTTTGATTCGTTCGTTCGCGAACGACACGTATTTACAACACGTATATTAAAAAATTGGTCAACTTCGGAGGCCTTTGGAAGGATTTAATCTAAAAATTCATCACATCCACCCAGGATGTCCCATCCCAATTGTCACTCCACTATGTCTGCTCGTAACATTTGTGAACTGCCAAAGGTAGGTGTAAAACTATATCAAGTTAATGTTATCTGAAATCTGTCTATGTAACTACCTGTTAGCTGCGTGAAAACACGCTCCTAATGTTTTTGTTGACGTACGCAGGGATGGCATTACGGACCTGGTGTGTATCCATTCTACTTTGCGGCAAAATAGTCAGATTTGGGCCTCTAAAACAATGACATAAGCCAACCATTCATATGTCCATCCTTTAAATGAATGAAAGTGTTATATCAAATTTTCGCTATCATGAATTGATATGTTTTCTATGTTATAATTCAGGGTTTTTTTTTTTTTTTTTTGGGTGGGTCCGTTCGGGGCGCCTCCGCACCACTCCGTCCGGGGCGACAGAGGGGCTTAAGCACGCAACTCCCGCAACCCACCCTAAAACCACCTCGCCTTCGTCATTGGGCCGACCACCGGAGCAGGTTTACTTGTCGTCAGTGGTCGGCCCGACGGAATACCCCCTACGCGGGGTACCCTCCCATCGACCGACGTCCCCCCCTCGGGGAGGACGTCGGTCTTTCCTCACGCGGTCGGCCTCTCGGCGGGTGACGGACTAATCCCCGGTCACGTCACCCGCGGCCTCGGCTAGGGCGGCATGAGGCGCAAATACTCGCGCCTGCGCCGCCCCAGTCGCCGGCGGCGGATCTCCTCATCGAGGCTGCGCTCCACGCGCAGACGATCCGCCGCCTCCTTCTGCGAGATCACTGTCTCGCAGAAGGCTGCGACCGCGTCCCAGTTCCCGACGCTGTCGACCATCGCCCTAGCGATGGCTGGCAGCGTCAGGTCGGCACCGATGATTGCGACGAGTTCACGGCGCTGCACTGCCCAAGCCGCGCAGGCCTCGAGCGTGTGGCGCGTCGTGTCCTCGTCGCAATCGCAGTGGTGGCAGGACGGTGTACTCTCCCTCCTTACGACCCTGTGCAGGTATTTGGCGAAGCTCCCGTGCCCCGTCAACACCTGCACTAGTCGGAAGGAGAGCACCCCGTGCCGCCTTTCCAACCACTGCATCAGCACCGGCCGGAAGGCCTCCACGGTTCGCACCCCGAACCGAGGCCTCTCCAGCCGGACTGCCCAACGGGCAATGACGTCTCGGCGGGCGTCGACGCGCCAGGCGGTGAGATCCCTTAACGAGATCACACCGCCCTCCCCGCGCACCCCCGACACCCGCCGATACAACTCGGCGAGCATTTCCGCCTCCAGGTCCCACGGGGGAGTCCCGGCCAATAGGCACGCTGCCTCCGTCGCAACCGTGCGGTATCCGCGGATGGCCCTGACCGCCATGACCCTCTGTGGTCGCCACAGAAGGGCCCTAAGTCGGACGGTCAAGGACCCCGCCCACACCGGTGCGCCGTACAGGGCCATCGACCGGATGACCCCCGTGTACAGCCGTCGGCACGTAGCGCTCGGTCCGCCCACGTTCGGCATTAGCCACGATAGGGCGGACGCCGCGCCGACGAGCCGCGGAGCGAGCCTGCGGAAATGCTCCCGGAACCACCATTGCCCGTCGAGCACCAGGCCCAAGTACCTCATATGGGCCCGGATACTGATGTCAACCGATCGGACGGTGATCGAGACGCCGATGGGAGGGCTCATAAGGCGCCCATGGAACAAGAGGGCCTCCGTCTTGTCCAGGGCGACCCTCAACCCCAGCGCCTCGATCCGCCTGACGACCTCTTCGGTGCCATAGGTCGCCAGGCTTACCGCCTCTTCTAGCGTCCCACCGCGGGCTGTGACGAGCGTGTCGTCGGCGTAACAAATCACGCCCAGCCCGGGCGGGATGCTCCCCCGCAACGCCCAGTCGTAGCCGATGTTCCACAGGGTGGGTCCGAGGACCGACCCCTGTGGGATACCGCACGTCATGGGCGTTCGCACAACGTCCCCTGCTCGGTTGGTACAGAGGACGCTGCGCCCCACCAAATAGTCTGCCACTAGCCGCCTCAGGTAAGGTGGCGATGTCTAGGGACACCGCCAACAGCACTCCCCCACCTGTGACGGCCTCAGTCGCCACGGCCCTCAGGCGCAACAGAGCCGCGATCGTCGAACGACCCCTCCTAAACCCAAACTGGGCGTCCGACAGATCGGGCCCCGTGCCGACGAGGTGCCGCTCGATGCGGGCAGCTACCACCCTCTCCAGTAGCTTGCCCGTGTCATCGAGCAGCACGATAGGCCTGTAGGCCGAAGGCGACCCCGGAGACCGTCCCGGCTTCGGCAGGAGCACCAGCCTTCCCTCCTTCCAGCACCCAGGCAACCGTCCGGACGCTAAACACGCGTCGAACAGCTCCCTGAGGCGGGGACCCAGGTGGTCGAGGACCAGGCCCAACACGCGGTTTGGAACACCGTCGGGCCCGGGGGCGGTGGACTTTGCGCACATGCGCGCCACCGCCACTCCCATCTCGGGTTCCGTGATGGGCGGAACACTGTCGTCGTCGGCCTCCCGGTCAGTGTCTGGCGGAGCCATGACCGGGGGCGTGTGTTCCGCCCGCCGCGGGAACAGGTCCTCGACGACCCGGGTGAGAAGGCTGGGCTGGAGAGTCTCGGTGAGGGGAAGGCCCCGCGCGCGGAGCTTATTCAGCACCGCGCGATAGGGGCGTCCCCAGGGGTCGCGGTCGAGACCGTCCAGCATCTCCTGCCGACTGACGTCCTTGGCGGAGCGGACGGCCAGCCTGAAGGCCGACCGCGCATTGCGGTAGCCCTCATACAGCAAGGCCTCCCGCTCCGCGTCGCGTTGGCGCCGCCGGCTGCGGGTGTAGGCCCTCCGGGCGCGAATGCACGCGGCCCGGAGATCCGCCAGCTCCCGGGACCACCAGTGGACCGCCCTCCTCGGGGGCGGACGCCGTACCCGGGGCATGGCCGCATCGCAGATCTGCGTCAACGCACTGCGGATGCGGCCAGCCTCGGCGTCCACCCCGTCCGACTGGTTGGCAGAGGACAGCCACGAGTAAACCATGGCTGTCTCCGCCAGCTGGTCCCGGTCTAAGCGACCCACAGCCCATCGCGGGAACGCAGGACGTCCATCCGCCCCGTGACCCCTGCTGGGCGTCGGGATTACCGGGGAGACCTCCATCCGGATATACCGGTGGTCCGACAAGGTCTCCACCTCCTCCACGACGCGCCAGCTCCCCACGCGTGCGGCGACCTCGGGGCTAGCGAACGAAAGGTCCACTATCGACCCGCCCCGTTGTCGCACGCACGTACGCACCGAGCCCCTGTTCAGCAAACAGAGGCCCAGTGCCGCCGCCCACTCCTCGATCGCCCGTCCTCGGTCGTTTGTCCGGGGAGACCCCCACGCCACGGACTTGGCGTTGAAGTCCCCCAAGACGAAGACCTGGCGCGATGCCATTCGCCGTAACGAGGCCTCCATGATGGTGAGGGAGGCCTCGAAATCGGTCACACTCCAGTTAGGGGAGAGATAGACTCCGAGGAGCGTAATCTCCCCCCAGTCCGCCGCGACGTATCCGACGCCCCTGTCCCTAAGGGTCAGAGGCGACGAAGGCCACGACGTGGAGGCGACGATTGCCACGGTGCCATCGGTGCTACCCAACCAGTTAGGCCGGTCGGGCACCACGTACGGCTCCGCGGCTACGGCTACTCCTATCAACCACTCCGCCATGGCTTGCAGGAACACGTCCTGCGCACCGGCGGTGTGGTTGAGGTTGGCCTGGAGGAGACGAATGGACACGGGGTCCATTAACGGTCCGTATCCATCGTCACCTCCTCCGCGCTGACGGGCGATCGGGCCGCGCTCGGAGCGGGGACTGGCCCGGTCGATGGGCCGTCCCGCTCCTTCGGGGCCGATGCCGGGGGTCTGCAGTCCCCAGAGCCCATGCGGTGTTTGGCAGGCCTATTGCCTGCCGCACACGCGGGGCAGTGGTGCACCGCAGAGCACGATGCCGCCTGGTGTCCGGTCTGACCGCAACGGAAACATAGCCCGCTGCAGTCAAAGCAGTTTTTGCATGTCGGTCGGGTATGCCCGACCGCCATGCATTTGTAACACCTCGCGGGCCGGGGCTCTAGCACGGTTACCCGCGCCGAGCTCACGAGCCCACGAGGAGCCTGCCTGAGTCGGCCAATTGCTTGACCGACTCCACCGGACACTGCACCCAGGCAGCACTGACGCCGCCCGGACCAGTGCGGATGGTGCCAATCCGGACGGTGTCCGAGGCACATCCGGTACGCGCCATAATGGCCTCCCGGACGTCCTCCACCGTCACGGAATCGTCCAAGCCCGTCAGGCGCATCTCTGCGCACTTGACAGGCCTGGCGATTCGGACACCATCCTCCGGCCCGAACAGCCCCCTCAACATCGTGGCCAGAATATCGGTCTTCGCGCCCTCGGCCCCAGGGAACTCGAGTATTCGAGCCCCTGTCCGGGCCTTGCGGGTCCTCGCCTCGACGCCCCCGATATCGGAGACGTCCAGCTCCCGCCGGGCGCGTTTTAGGACGGCCTCATAGTTGAGGCCCCTCTCAGCCGCCTCAGGCAGCACGGTGATGACCACCGCGGCCGTCTTCGGCGACTTGAGGCCCCTGCGCGACCTTTTCTTCCCCTTTCTGCCGGCTCCCGCCTGGGGAGCGGCGGCCACGGCGGCACTCTTGGCCGCCGCTCTCCGCTTCTGGCCGCGTGCCTTCCTGCTCCGCTCAGCCACCTGCCAGCCCTGTTCGACCCTGGCAGCAGCGCTGAGCGCAGCAGGAGCGGTCGCGGGTGCGCTGGCGCTTGGCGGGAGCCGGCACCTTGCCGGCCTTCTTGGCCCCCTTGGGCCCGGCCCCGGCCGCAGCGTAGCTCACCACGCGGCCACCCTGACAGGGCAGCGGGGTGGGAGCTGACGCTTGCGGCCGTCTCGCCCCGTCTGTGGCGAGCGGCGGTCGGAGGGGCGGCTCAGGCGGGAGCCTGGCCGCTACGGCGGCGATACGCGCATCCACCATCACCCCTACTCGGGCTAGGATGACGCGTACCGCCGACTCCGACACGCCGTGTACCTCGTCGGGCGGCGGCCCCTCCCCCTTCCGAGGTCTCCCGCGGCCACGAGCCGGCGGAGGGACCACGACGAGGGGAGGAAGCGCCGAAGCCGCGACGGGCGCCGGCGGCGCAGCCGGCGCCACAGACGCAGACGACGGGCCCGCCATCCCCGGCGCAGCCCGTTTCGGTAGCGAGGCCGGCACCGGCGGCGTGGCCGGCGCCAGGCGCGCGAACTGGGCCCGCAGGTCGGCCATCTCCTTGGCCAACCCGCGGTTCTCCCGTCGCACCGCCGATAGCTCCGTCTCCAGCTTGCGGTTGCGTTCCCGCAAGCCGGAGACCTCCTCACTAAGGCGGGCGTTCGCGGCTTGAAGGGCCGCCACCTCGCCACCGTGGCCAGCCGGACCGGGTGTCCCCGGCCTCGCCACCACCGCCGATCCTCGGCCTCTGCGCCCCCGGCGCATGGTCGGGACCTTGGGAGGAGGCATGATGATGGAACTCCCCTCCGAGTCGGTGTTGGAGCGGCCACCCTCTTGCAGGGGGCGCTTCCAGGGTCTCGGGGGGAGGGCCTCCTCCCTCTTCCTCACACTTGGGTCTGGGGCTGGCGCCTTTGCAGCCCTCTCCGTCCTCTTCCTCGGCGACGACGATGGCGACGACGGCGACAACGACGGCCTGACGGAACCCTCAACCGACGGCCCGCCTAACGACTCCCTACTAGCGGCGCATCCACCGCCCTCGTCCCTACTCCAGCCGACTTGTATCCAAGGGGTGCTGCTCTCCTCGTCGGACGGCTCTGCGGCACTTCCGCCCACGTCCGTCAGCACATCTCCGATGCCGTGTCGGTCAAAGTTTCGGATGGCCCTGCGGCACTGCCGCCCTCATCCCGCGATGGCTCTGCGGCAGTGCCGCCCTCATCGCTCGACAGCTTCGTTTCGGAGCTGTCGCCTGCTACTCTTATGCACGGCTCTGCGGCAATGCCGCCCTCGTGCTCGGACCCGCTGCTGCTGCCGCTCTCCTCACGCGGCGGCCCTGCTGAGGTCTCCATCCTCTCCCTCTCCTCTTTCGACGGCTGGGCAGCAACGCCACCCCCGTCACGCGACGGCCCTGCAGCAGCAATGCTGCCACCCTCGTCGCGCGCAGCAATGGCGGCTGCCAACTTCCGCTCCCGCTTCTTTTTGTCACGGAGCGCTTGGGCACGGACTCGCCCCATAGCCGTGAGCTTCCTCTTCTTCTTCCTCTTCTCCTTTACTTCTTCTATCCCCTCCCCCCGGTGAGCCTCTTGATGGTGTGCCGGGCTCTCGGCTCTCAGTGCAGTTGTTGTCTCCCTCCCATACGTGTGGAGACTGACTGTGCTGGTGACTGTGCGCCTCTCGCGCTCAGAAACCAGCACAGTGAGGGACTCCCCGGCGTGGCCGGGACCCTCTGGAGTATGTACGTCCGTTTTAACACCTGCCATGGTTTTTTTGGTCATTTTTAAGTCTCGCCACTCTAACGACTGGACGCTCGCGCGCTTCTTAACCCACCAGTCATACATCTCCTCGCCGAGTGGCCAAACTTAAGATTGGGGTAATTTTTTATAGGGGTTTTCTTCCCCGCGGTCCGAAGACCCCCGGTCCTGACCCTCCTGCTCAGGATTACGGTTTGGGCCTTCCGGGTCTGGCCGCTCGCGAGCGACCGACCCGTCACGCCCCTGGGCCGTAACGCAACCGTCCCTGGCGACGGAGTGCCATGAGGCACATCCGCCCCATTGGCCCCGGGTCAGATCCGCCGTGTGCTCTGCCACCAGAGCCGCACGCGGAGACCCCCCCCTGCCGGAATCTTGGCCGTCCAAATGGCCGCATGACGTCCAAATGGACGTTACCAGGGAGCACCACGAGGAGGTGCTCCGGCCGCGCCCCCCATGTTATAATTCAGGGCTGTCCAAACACGAGCCGTTTGCTGGTTCAAAGTAAAATAATCAGAAAATAGTTTAAGGAATAAATTATTTCTGTATAAATAAATGAAAATTCTTTTCAAAATATAATGAGAAGAAGAGATATTTATTCTTGTAACATCGTTTAAAAGTGAAATGACCTTGTTAATTACCGTCCCCTACCGACCTAGGATGCGCAGTGGAAGGGAACACCAGGTCAGTGAGGGGAAAAAAAATTAGTAATAACCGTGGCTTGCGATTACGCAAGGCTATTTAAAGTTATGTTAAACGTATTAAACAAAGACTCCAATTCTATAACTTACATGTAGGTATCGCGGGAACAGCTACAATGTAAACCTAACTCAGCGTTCGGTCTGGCCAGACAAATAGAACCTAACTGAGGGGTTACTTAGCTGACTATCCAAAGGCGCGGCGTCGACAGCAGTCTCGTACAAATCAGGGCTTCGGGCTTGTTATTTGCACACTCAACTTAAATGTCCACAAATATACAGTTCTAATCAAATCGAGTACATCAACGGCACAAAACAAAATGGTAGCACGCGATATTATATTTACTAAGATTTCACGGCTAACAAAAGGTGTAGCAATTACAACAAATATGTGCTAAACGCGACCGCTAGTTCCAACGCACGGAGCAAGAAGGTAAAAACTTAAAAGGCGGCGACAAAAGAGCCCGCGTCGGAGCTAACCGCGAACCAAACTGAAAGTGTGAACTACCCTACATTGAATGAATTATCAAAATTATAATAAAAATGTTTGGTACCGAACAGACCTTGTACTAAAAGAAATTGTTCCCAAGCTAATAAAATATATTTTTCTACTGTCAAATACTGGGGAAATTCCCTGGAAGTATTTGGTTTACAAACGAAGTTTATGAGTGAGTATTTGTTAGTGTCCATTCCATCCGTATTTGTTAATCTTGTGCACTTTGGATTACACACTCGTAGTTTTAAAAAAATACCAAACCTAAGCAAAAATTAAGTGATGCACATCGTGCATTTAACAATAAATAAGAACTTGACTATTTTATTTGCAACAATTATATTAAAATTCAGTGCATGATTTATCTGCAAGTTTTGTTCGTGCGTAATGAATATAATGTTAAATGTCATTATACATGAGGAAAAGTACAAAAACACGCCGGTGAAGTAATAAAAATTGTTGTGGCTGCGTATAAAAAAGCTAACGCAACAATACAGATGTTAAACAAAGTAGCTGTTTCTTATGAAGTTTGCTTACAATTAGCCAACAGGTTGGCTAAGAACCCAACTTCTTTTCTAGTCCCAACAGTCTTTTAATAGCTATGTTTTTAGAATTGCCATATTTACACGGCAGATCTTTCTCATCCTGTTTCGTCGTGTTTGTGTAAAATTCCTCACAATCCTGTTCTTCAAGCGTGAAAGGTTTCTCATTAAAGCAGGTTCGGAATACAGTTCCCATAATCGTTTTAACATTTCATTCTCTTCTATTTGGGTATGCATCGCGATTATAGTGTTATGTGAACTGAATGAACTTTCTGTTTTACCAACATGGCCTGACACGATCCACCCTAAATGCGTATCTTGTACGACCGGAGAACCCCTAGGTCTCTTGACTAATCCTACTTTTAATATATGACAAATGAATGAATACGTTTCTGCTCCCGACAAAATATCAATTTTGTTAGGCAAGTTGAACGTTGGGTCGGCTAAATTCATATTGTGAATTTCTGCCCACTCCCGAATTTCAAATTTTGCATCCGGCATAACTGAAGTCAGAGAGCTTAATATACAGTTACTTCTAAGGTGAAAGAAGGGTCATGTAATGATCGTATATTGGTTTTAACGACATGTCTAGAGACAACATCGCCATGACCACCTCCAATCCCAGCAATAGTAGTTTTAGATACTACCTTTTTAAACGAAGAAATCTGATTTACATTCATTTTTTTTTTTTGCGAAACGTGAAAGTTGGACGCCGCTTAAGGGGTAAAAAACACCATTTCGGGGGTGAAGATGTGACATTTACAAATTCGAAAAATTCGTCGTTTAACTACAACTATTTAGTGCACTCACGGTCGAAAAAAAGAGGGGGTCATTCGTTGTTTTCTACGAGAATTAAATCGTGTAAAAAAAATGACTTCGTTTTATCATGGTTTTTGTGTTTAAAAGCGGCCATATTTTTTTGTAGTGGAAAAATCGTAATTTCAACCCCAGATTCGAAAAAGCACACTGCAAAGTACGGGAGATCATATTCTTCATTTGAAAATTCTTGATTTTTAATGATGAAAACCACTCCCTATCTTGCCCGTGGATGTCGTACAAGACGCCTAAGGGATATCCCTTATCTTATGTGCATATTATATAATATGCACATAAGATCTGTGCAAGAGAAGGTAAACTCGAAATTAAACCCTATACCAACATGTCTGACCAACATGGTATAGTAGGTCAAATACCCTCCCATTGTGGAGGAAGCCCGAGCCCAACAGTGGCACGTATATGGGCTGTGATGATGAATGATGAGAATTTGCCTTAAAAATGATGAAAAAGAAAATACAATTCTCAGTCGTTAATGGGTTACCTATAATCTATTTAAAAACTCGTTATCACTGTCCGATTCTGAACATATATCAATCGCGTCCATCTTGTTTCGTTTTCGTCTACGAATGGTAGAGACACTTGACTGATGTACGACTCGTGAAAGCAATTGCGGACACACACGTGCCACCAATGTCAAAGCGACATTGGCGCAGTGTCGTGAACGAGTGCGAGTGTGGGGATGTGCGGCGGATCAATTCCGATCGGAAGCAATTTTGGAATCTTAGCTTTTGTAAATATTTCTTTACTAGTCACACGGTTCTGTACTAGCACTGGAAAGAGTTGGTTTGTTCCAGTAACATTCAATTGTAGTTGATGGTGGCTCTGAACTTTATTTTGCTAGCCAGAAAAGGAGGAGTAGCGAATGCTTGCAACCACCTGTAAACAAAATAAGTAAGACGCAAGTACAAAATAATTAACAAAATAAGTTTTAGATTTATGTAAGTTATTCATCATCGCAGCCCACATACGTCCCACTGTTGGGCTCGAGCCTCCCCCACAATGGGAGGGAATTTGACCTACTATACTATGCTGGTCAGACATGTTGGTATAGGGTTTAACTTCGAGTTTGCCGTCTCTTATGTAAGTTATTATCCTACTAATATTATAAAGATGATAGTTGGTTTGTGTGGGCATATTTGTTAATTCTTTATACTCTTAACTGATTGACAGTTTTCGAGTTCAAATAATTTATGGTTTGGATTATTACATGGGCTTTGTTTTAAATGTGGGTAACATTGCAGGGCGCAGTAAATAGATAATATAACTATCAAACTTTCATTTTTTAAATGACAAACCTGCAGATGCTACACAGTCGTCACAGTTTGCCTCAAGAATAAGCTCTTCCTGTTCATCAATTTAACATATGACTATGTACATTTTCTTAATAATTCTATGCTGAGGCACAATATTGGCTTTGACTACGCAAATATTTGTAGTTCGGTTGAGTTTCACGTATCCCACTGCAGTACTTAAATAAGAATCTCAAGATGACTTAAAATAAAGAAAATAAAAATATTTTAGGTGAAATCATATAAAATGAAGCTCCGAAATGAAACAACAAATGTCAATAAACTTACATTGAGATCTTTGCTCCTCTTATTTCAGCCACGTTATGCAGGTTACTCCTAGACACTTATTATACTATCATAACGTTCTCCACCTTCGGAAGGTTTCGTGAGTCAGCCTTGACAAAATTATCACTCATTGCGATGGTTTATAACAACTGAGATTTTTGGGAACTGTTTCGAATTTAAATACAAAATCACCAAAATGTCAGTTAAAAGTCAGTCTCAAGTTTGAAATTAGCAATGTGTAACAAATTAATAATTATTGACAGTGATATTTTGAGAGTGACATTAGTTGTTTTTTAATAGAGGCAACGACCTCAATCTCATAACGCCAGTGACGACGTCACCACCATACAAAATTCTTAGAATTTTACATACCCCATTATACTATCAGTCGACTTTAAAAGAACACAACTACGCTGTGTTCGGAGTGTGCTAAAGCCGGATGCTGTAAAAATCTGCTATATTTGTGATCTAGAACTAGCAACAACAAGAGATTCTCCGTTCGCAATGTCGGGATTAGGGAACACGTCAATTAGTTTATTTTCATACATATGCATAAAAATGTCACTGCAGGAGGTATAAGACTCGGGCAAATTAGATTAAGTACGATTTTAATTGAATGCACTCATTCACTAAATGCTCGTCTACGTCATCTGGATAATAATCAATAATATGACGTGCAGTTTACAAATCTATGTTTTCGATACGTCTCATAGACTTGGCACACTTTCACTCACTTAGGTTTTTCAAGAATTACTATGTTAGTTAACAGTTAGTTTGACGTTCTATAACTGACTAAAAATGAAATAAATCTAAAAATGAAATAATCTTCCTTTGTAAGATACCCGGTCCTTTGGTAGGCTTACATGGGGATATGGATCCAACATGCAGAGGCCTTTGGAGAAACTTAATGTTAAAATGGGATAGGACATCTACCGATGACACTCCACGTTTGCACATAACACTCGTGGACTGCCAACGGTAGGTGTAAAACTATTGTACAATGATGATATCTAAAACCTGGTTATGGGGTTGTGAGGTTTGATGGACTATTTTACTTAAAACTATTGATTTTGACCTGTCGTCTGCCTTCAATCCCTTGTATCGTATTGAACGGTGGCAGACGGTGACTCGCCAACTCATTGAATGGGCCCCCCCCAAACGGTCGCCACAGACACGCAGGTCATACGGGCAACAGGGGGGCAACATTGGTGCAAGTGGCTTGGGGTGTCGAGCGGTGCGGCGCCGGTTTCACCATCGCAGTGGTTTCCCCGTAGTTATGCCCTTGAAAATGACACTTCCACTCCCGAGCATATAGCTCTGGCGACTCCTCTCTGACCAGCCGTTTAAGGCAAGCCAGAGTTGAGAATCCTGCGGGCATAATAATAATAATAATAATTATGATTATTATGTATCTCCGATTCACGGCTATCTCCCAAGGGAAGATATCCGGTCCTTTGAAAGGCTTACATGGATCCAACACGCAGAGGCCTTTGGAGAAATTTAATGTAAAAATGAATGGGACGTCTACCGATGACACTCCACGTCTGGACATAACACACGTGGACTGCCAACGGTAGGTGTAAAACTATTGTGTGATGATGGTATCTAATAACTGTTTGGGGTTGGAGGTTTGATGTACTGGCTAAACTAAAAACTATTGATTAAAAACTGTCGTCTGCCTTCAATACCTTTATCGTCTTGAACTTTGGCAGACGGTGACTCGCCACCTGACTGAATGGGGGGGCCCAAACGGTCGCCACAGACTTATATTATTATTATTATCGGATGTTAAATTATGATTAATATTTTGATATTATATTTTATTATTTGTTTATTGTCATATTGTATTACATGTCTTAATTTATTATTTAGTTAAATGTTATTTGGTAAAATATAATATTAAATTATGATTTATATTTTGATATTACATTTTATTATTTGTGTAAAATTATTGTCTTATTATATATAACTGTTATTAATTTTATATTTTTCTCTTATAATATCGCATTAGGTTAAATGTCCTGTAAAGGTATTATAATTGATTGTAAATAAATAAATAATAAATAAAGAAATATTAAGTGTAGATGCTTCTTTTGGAGGCGCTCCACATGACAGCTTTATTTGGAACCATCATCCAGTCTGACAACATTTAATTAATTTAAATAATGCCGGAGAAAGAGTGTTCTTACTGGGTAATAGATTTTGTATATATTATATCCTATTTATGTATATCTTCTAAAGATGTAGAAACATTTGACATGTATTTTATAACTTGTGAGTGAACCCTTTTAATGTGTATTGAACACAATTCTATAAGTTGCTGTTACAAATTTATATCTCAACTTTGTAGTTGGCAATGGCACTCTTACACTGCCGAACTAATAAATTTGTAAATTTTAATTTTGGTTAATATGTGCTACATATTATATTGAGGGAATATCTCATGACTCCTATAATCCACGCCTCATCAAACTCAGCAGAAGGGTATTACTCTCAACTACACTCAACGGCGCGCAACACGGTAAAGCAAACGATAGAGGTGCTAAAGAATAGGTGGAGGTGTCTCTTGGGTCACAGAGTTCTCCATTATCATCCTAATAAAACGGCTGAAATAATAAATACATGTTGTGTCTTGCACAATATGTATAACCAAATGCACCAATGCAACAAGATGATGATGAAGACATATCTATAGGACTCTCAAGGGTAGCAGACCTTCAACAAGAAACGACTCAGTATGATGAGCATGCTTCTTCTGGCCTAAGGAGGGGAGTTGCGAGTCGTGCTCTATTAGTGCAAGAGGTATGGAGAGCTCGGAATAATCAATAAAATAAATTTAGTTTTATAGTGATCTGTAGAATATTTTTAAATTCCTATATTATGTAACTAATAAGAATTATATTTTTTGATGTTAAATGTGAGTGTTTCTGTGTAAAATTAAAACAGCTCTTTTTGTTAGATATTTATTTTTCATAACAATAATGGTCCTTTCATGCAGTGACGGAGTTAGAATACAATTCACCACCGCCATTCATGCTTGTGGATGTCGTAAAAGATGACTAATGGATGATATACTATCTATAAGAGAGAAGGAAATCTCGAAACAAAACCTATATCAATCTGTCTGACCAGCATGGTATAGTAGGTCAATTACCATCCCATTGTAGAGGAGGCTTGAGCCCCAGCAGTGGGGCATAAAAGCTGTACTATAATGCTAACATTAATAAAACAAAATATATAAACAGTCAAACAATTTTTTGATATCCCACTGTTGCTTTCTACTTAATTAACAGTCTTCTAAGTAAATCATCAGTCTTCAACATGCAAGGCTACTAGGCAACTAAATCCTAATATCTTGAAACAAGCAAGTATCGAATATTTCTTTCTATATATTTAGATTTTCTTAAACTAATCAACAATTTCCATAAAATTTAGTATGAAGGTTGCTGGGGTAATAAATCAATCTAGATTTCATTCAAAAAACAAATCTATTTATCAGTATTTTCAGGCAATCAAAAAAATGTAATTAGAATATGAAGCTAAATTTAGGCAATCTCTTAATCCAGACATTTCACGCCTTTGCCCCTTGGTTTTCCCTTCTTCCAAGTTTCTTTTTGAGAGCTAAAGATTTTCTTCTGGAGAAGTAACTGACTGAGTATATTTTCCAAAAAACAATTAACCAAAAAAGATACCATACTAAGCTCAATCATCTGTCTACTGACTAGAGATGTTTTAATTTGTTATGAAATAAAATAGTTTTTTATCTATGCTGCATACCCGATCATCAATTCGGTTTCAGAGCACGATATGGAACGACTGAACAAATACATAGAGTGGTGCACACAATCCGATAGTCATTATATCGGCAGGTTCGCCACCTGTACGCTTTGATGATCGTGCGTGTTGCGCACATGTCTTTTTAAGAGCACACTTTTTGTCAGCCCAATACTAAAAAATAAAATATTTGGTTATAAACTTATAACTTAAGCTTAACTAAGCAATATCAAATTTATAAGATAATTGCTCCATACTTTTGCCCAACTCTTGCCGTCTTTATGGGCACACCCAAGGGCATTTAGGGTGACTGCTACATCTTCCCATTTCCTTTTAGTGTCATATTTGCCATGAGCAGATCGCAAGACACCTTTAGCGATGCTAAGATTGTCAGTAAGAAAATCTGCGAGAGCTTCTAGCTGGTGATAGCTTGGCCTATTCATTCTTAAATTGCCTGATAAAAAGACATTTCAGTCATAATCTATATGCATATAAGTAATTTTGGAAATAATATGTGCATACTTACCTATATTCTTTTCAAAATTTAAATCTTTATAGAAAATTGCAAATGAAATAATTTATAATAAGTATCGACTGGCATTTCCTTGTAAATAGACGATAACGTACGTCAAAAAAGATTCGTGCTGCCAATTCCCATACATTTTGTGTTTACTTCAACTGTAACAATATTCGAAATCTATATTATCCTAAAAATTGTTACGTTCGTGCTGCCGAATTTTAGTTCCAAATACGCCCACGGAGCGCTGTTCTAATTTTCATACAATTTTTAACTGAAACTGAACTATGGCGAAAACTACACGATTGAACAAAATGTTCCTGCTAGAGGTACTGTACTCTTTTCAATTCACCTGTCACATACTTTTACTCATTGTAATCGCCTGTCAATTTCATCCTATCACATCCTATTAAATTTTGAAGCTTACGTATTTGTACTCAATTTATTTTACAATTCAAAAAATAAAGGGGCTGATGACGTGCAGTGCTGACGCCTGCCAGGTCGTGGCTATTGCCCTTAGCATGCTATAAATCATTAGTGTATAAATTTCTAACCTTACAGGAAGACCATTACTCGCAGGGTTCACTAGCTCTTGGACTATTATATCCAGAAACCAAACTACTGTATCTTCTCAGTCAAAGTATATATAAAATTAAATATTTTTTTAAAAACATAATAATACTGTATCCTCTCAATCAAAAGTACAAAACAATTAAATAAACCTTAGCCTAATCATAATGGAGATCATTCGTAAACTTTCTCACTATCATAATTAATTAAACATATTTTTAAATCAAATATATTTTGGCATTCAATGAAATCAGTTAACTTATCAATGAACTCTTAGGTACTTTGGCAAATATCATTACCTATAATTTATTTATTTGTATGGAAAGTTATAAAACATTTCTTTTTTTGGGTCAAACACAGTCGCTGATTGCATTTGCCGCAAATTATCGCCTGTTTGGCAAACTTTGCAACGCCCTTGTGAAGTAATATTCGGCAAATGGCCCAGAACATCCAAACTGACTTCTTGAGGATGTCTGGGAAGCACCGGTTTTGTGATAGGCACGACAGATGTGTCCGAATGTAGATTAGTTTTTACCTGTTTATTACAGTTCAATAAGGTGTTTGTAATATACAGCCTAAATGGCTTCAGTGGTTTCGATTTGTCTCCACGCTCGTTACAATCGTGCCTGTGAATTAGTTATGCGTCGTTGATGACAATGTCCAAGAGTTGGAAAAATATATTCATATACCATTTATGGCTCTTCATTCCAATCCTGTACAGCATTATAAGCATATCGGCTTTGTCTACGCCACCCATTTTTTTGTTATACTGCTTAATTATAGGGGAGGGGCAAGACACCGGTTGTTTTCATACCGCAATAGTTTTCATACACACACTTATTTACCGTTTAAGCGGTATATTGTTTGTAGAAATACTTCCCGAACACACACAATACAGAATTATTTTTATCTATATAAAACTAATACCGTCAATCTTGTCAACTTTGCCACTTTACGGTAGAATAGTTGTCATCTTTGAATAATATAATCAACATTCATAATCAATAATAACAATAAAAACAACAAAACAATACTCAACAATTATAAAAATGCGTAATGTAGATAACTATTGTAAGAAGTCTGTTTTTATATACAATAATAGAATACAATAGTAGAATTTATATACAATAAATCATAATCAAAAGTCATAATCACAATGTTTTTATGAGATCGGTGTGAGAATAGGTTTTATCTCTTATAATTAATTGTTTTATCTCTTATAATAAATTCTCTATAATTAATTAACAATAATGTTGTCGTAAAGAACTAAAGGAACATAGCAAAACATCTACTACAAATAGGTAATTTTTAAACTATATATCTATCAATTAACCATCTTACTGTACATTGTACTTCGAAAAATAAATACACTCAAATTTTAAGGTACCTCGACGACCCTCACTAGGAGTTCCTAAGATAATTTCGATATCACTTTTTAAAATAAAGCCTGCGTCATCGATATGTGACCAGTAAAATTCTCCCCTTCTTTTCCTCATAAATTTTATATACATACCAGAATCATCGTTAATTGCCAGAACTTTTCCAACATAGTACTTATTACTTTTGTGCCCACAAAATTTAACCAAAACGTAAGTATTCGGCCGAATATGTGAATTGTGACATATTTCTTCCAATTTTTGTTCAGACAGTTCTTCGTCATTATTACATGATTCTGATTCAGATTGTATAAAGCATTCGTCGTCAGAAGTATCTTTTAAAGAATAGGTATCGTCATCGCTGCTGTCGTCACTTTTACATACTCTTTTCTTTTTACTTTTAGCCTTAGAAGGTTTTGTTTTTACTGGGTTGTCATAATCAATAAACCCTAACATTTTTTCTTCAGATTGGATGATGGACAGACTTTCACTGCAGGATATAAATATGTCGAAATTTTTATCTACTATTTTAAAGGTTTTTCTTTGCATCTTTTTAAATCAATATAGGAGTAATTATATGGACTAAATTTAACTTCTGATAAGACAGTAACCTTTTGTCTAGTTTCTGGAAAAGGTGCATCTGATACTAATTCCCTTTCAAGAATAATTTCTGGATCCAGTGCAGACTGCTCAGCTTGGGATACATTTTTGCTATCCCTATCTTTTCTCTTTGTTTTGTTTTTAGCCATTAATAATTGAAATTCTTGAAATGAAACAGATTTGCCTGCAGGAATATTTACCTTTTTGTTATGTCAAAAAAAAATATCGCTAACTTCAAAAGATATTGTGACATTCATGAAATGAATACTCGGAATAAGGACAAACTAGTTGTACATACTACTCGTCTCCAAAAAATTAGCAAATCATTCATGGGGCAATGTATACGTTTCTACAATAGATTACCTAAAGATATCCGAGACCTGCCAACAAGAAAGTTTAAAAAAGCTATCAAGAATAGACTTTGTAAGAAAGCTTATTATAAAATCTCGGATTATGTAGATGATAATACTGATTGGTTGTGAGCAGCTCCTCATTATGCAATTTCCTTGTTATTTTAAATAAACTCTTTTTTCATAACTCTAATATTGTAAAGCGTAGCGTGTTTTGCCTAACGAAATTTTGCATTTTCGTCGTTTGTAACATATGGTCTTGGTCATGCTCACTAAAGGATCTACTTGCGGTAGCTGCGTGGAGCGGGTCTCTCCCTTCCCTCCATAGTGGTTGAGGGGAGTGATAGCTGCTCTAGTAGTTAACTAGTGATCGGGTGCCGCTTGTGGGATCTGGTCCAGCCATAATCATTTGAATTATATTAAGTATCTTGCAGTTCGAAGGGCATCACACTGGAGCTAGGTCTTACAAAACATGTATACAAATTTATATCTAGTAAGAAGAAAAAAAAATAAAATAAAATAATAGACAAGCCCGATGAGTTTCTTGCCGGATCTTCTCAGTAGCGGTCGCGTTCCGATCCGGTGGTAGTTTATTTTTATTGGATAATTTAATTTTATTTTGTAAAATTGACAACATGTAAGTGCCCTCTCGGGGTCTATGCATAATAAATGATTTGAATTTGAATTTGTTCTTTAGCTTTAGTGCTGGATTCGCCGCTCGATTTGCTTTTAAATAATCTAAAAGTGTAGTATCAATCGTATAATTGTTTTGTTCTTCATAATTTCTATATTAAGATGACTTGATAAATTATCACCTATAATTACTTTTGGACCATCTAGCTCGTTTGCCCATGGGATTATTATAGAAATAAAGCAGTCATGAAAAATTGTTGAGTCGAACCAGTTGCTTCTATTAGAACGAACGTGTCACCATGATGTCCATAACTTTTCAGCTTTATAAACTACATAAGTAGGCAATAGAGTACCGTCCGCTGTCGCGGCAAACATTATCGAAATATTTCCTTTGGTGGTATTCATTACGCGTTCCGGATACTTAAATTTGCGTTTGATTATACACTTTGCTGACCCAAGATGATCGGACAGATTTGTCTCGTCATAATTTAATATATTTTATGTGGAATATTATTAATAGAATTTCTTAAATTATTGAAATAGTTCTCAAAATCCTTAGCATTAATATTAGCACGGATCCTTTTGATGTTTTGTGCGGCTCTTACCGTAAGCATTTCTTTATGTCGAATCAAAAAATTTTGACTCACCACATGCCTGAAAGTTTACCGTCAAACAAATGCTCCTTATTATTATTTTTAAATAATTATGAACTATGAAGCTCAGTTCAAATTCAGTATGTTTATTACTCTCATTAATTTATGGCACGTTATGTCATTAATCTAACTATGATTTGGTGTACAGTCTTTGGAGAATCAACATATCATATTTTTAATAATTAATAAGAACATTATGAAAAACCATCTTGCCCCATAATATGGGGTATGATGGGGTAATGAAATTGGGGCATGATGGGGAAGGCTAGTCGTTCTCACAAAACAAAAAAATGTGTATTTCTTACAGATCTTCATTGTCCATGCCAGCACAAGCGTTGTGAGCCCAACGCCCATAGAGCTGGTAGTCTATCCAAGGTTCTGACGATGTCAAAAAATTGTTGATTACATCATTACAATATAAGCAAATGGCATCTTCATCATTGTTTTTTTTTTGTTTTTTTGGCTGAGTGTATGGTCTTTTGTTTGTTTTTAGAATTCTTTTTAAGGCGAGGATCATTTGGAGTGGATGTTTTCCCCGGCTTTTTAAAATTTTCCAGCTCATTTTTATAAGGAGTCGAGGTTATTATGGCTATTTTTTCTCGACGATATCTTTTTTCAGTTCGTTGAACAGAAGGAATGGGCAAAATATCACTTGGGGATGCATTGTCGAAGCTGGATGTCAGATCCCACCATGCTACGTCTGCTTGTGACTGTTGTTGTTGTTGTTGAAGACAGACATGGTACTGACCCAGATTGAAACCCTTCGGCTTCTGATACCCTTTGATATTCTACATTCGATGAGTCTGCAATATTTTGTATGTTCGTAGTTTCAGCAGAAATAAAATCAGCATCAGTAAAATTATTTTGATCATACAGGGTGACTGGTAAAAGATTGTACATATTGAAGGAGGGTATTCAGTACTCGATTCTGATACCGAATATATAAAAAAAATTGGTAATTAAATTTTGAACTAATTATCTTATAAAAATATTTAGTTATGGACACATGGGATAGGTCAACGTACGTCAGCAATTGTAGGTACTAAACAGTTCGCGCATTGAACTAGTTACATTTTAGGTAAATATTCTACCTATGCGACTCGACCCAGTAGGTATTTTTTTTCGTCGCGGGCCGCAGACAGAGGTCAACGCACGCTGGCAAACCTATTGTTTTGATTAGAAACAAATCACTTTATCTCAGGATTGGTATGAGCTATGAATCTGCAAATAACTTTAGTGTTTTATGACATTATTCTTACACCTAGTTTAAGTAATTCTAGTAATAAATATCCAAAATCTTGACAACAGTGCTAACAAAACTGTTACTCGATTTCGGTATCGGCGTATCGCCAGTAGGGTGACAATATTTTTGGAAGTCTTGTAACACTAATATTGTTGATGTTTACTATGTAGTTAATTAATATTATCTTCTTTTTACACTTTTATTAGTTACATGTGGCCATTATCTATCGTTTCCATGAATATGTACAATCTTTTACCAGTCATACTGTATACCACATTTTCTAAATGAATATATCTAATATAATAGCGGTGGACATTGTAGCCGCCTGAACGCATGCAATGCATACGTCAGTGACATATTTGGTAATGCATAGTATGCATCTTATCTGGAATACAGTTACCACACGTCCAGGATGTGATCTCAACCAACCTGTAACAGCATGATCGTAATAAGTGCTGAGTGGCTTTATCAATGCTACGTTTGCAGGCTGCATTTTGTGTGTGTGTGTAGTGAGGAGGAAACTAACCTAATTTGAAAAAATGCGTGAAATTGTTGTGTGTATTGGTAATAATAACGAAACCACAGCTCGCAAGCAACAAAAACACTTAAAGGAAAACTGAAGTCTATTAAGAGAATGAAAGTTGTCCAATAATGAATCTTAACTATCAAGCAATAAGGTATTATTTTAATCTGCATTTATCCAATCCATACATAAGAACATAAACAGCACTATGCGTACAGCGCCGCACCAGTCATTCTCCAATAGTGAGTGAGAGAGATAGATTTAAGATCTTCTATTCGTACAATACAATAAGCCGTTGAAAAATTAACAAGCAAGCATTAGGTACATTGTGCGAAATTTGGATGGGTTAGAGTCAAGAGCTAGAGACATAGCCGTTATTTCACGTAACTAGTTACAATAACCAGTTACGCGACATGTAACCGTGTCAGTAGTTACGAGTCGACAATTAAAAAAAGGTGATTTCGTTATACTTAATACGACTAATCACAGATATGAGCTAACAGTATTATATTTGAGCGAGCGAGTTTCGAGAGCCGTGTGCGGAGTGTGAGTTTGGACGTTAACATGACGCGCTCTACCGCGAGCGCGTAAATTTGTCATTTGTATGAAGAAAAGTACAGCGCCACTAGCGGACCGTATTTGAAACAATTTGTGCTAGTGCGAGTTTTAATTGTAAACGTTCACCATCGCGTATTGTAAAGTTAACGTCAATTTCGGCCGTTTACTCTGTGGTTTTTCTTCTATTTTTGCGAGTGTGAGCTCTAACAAAGATTACAATATTATACTGGAAATAGATGGGCAACTCTAGCATCTGTCAATAGTTTATAGTTAACGCCATCTAATGGGCGATTAAGTCATTTTTCCAAATGTATATATATATATATAGCTAGCTATATACATATCTATATCCATATATCGTTTTCTGTATATTTATTTCGAGGAACCCCAATTTTTTTTCTATTTTATATAATTTTGTACAAAATAGAAAAAAGATAATAGGGTGAAAAATAAAACAATAGGAACAAAAGAGATAACAGAAAAAAAATTTTTGTTTTCCAATTTCAAAAAAACCATCTATGTATTTCCTATTCTCCCGTAAAAACAGCTCTCTCGTTTCCTTTAATAACAAATTCACAGCTGCTACATTAGAAGATCCTTGATCGCAAACTGTAGTGATAATTTTGAGGCCTGTTTTTTGTAAATTTGTTATTATGTTTTTTATGTGTGTCTTTAGCTCAATGGCTTTTGTGGTTCCAGAGCAGAAATAATATGCCAAGGGTTGCTTGTACTTCTTTACTACACCTCTTATCATGAAAACTAGGACATGATCGCAGAATTCATTTATAGTTGTTTCTCCATTGTTTACTAGGCCAATTATTTTATCATTTTTGGTATCATATGACACCCCAAGTCCAATAGCCATTTCGTCAAATATTAGGCTGCAAAACTTGTGATTTTCCGGCATTTGGCTGACTCTTTTTTTTAAATACTCAAATATGAGTTCATTAATGCCTGGCCTCAAATTAACCTTTTTCAATAAATTTTGCAATAATTTTTTTTTTTTTTTTTTTTTTTTTTATTTATTTAAGACAATACCCTGCACTAAGGAAATAATCCTTGTATTGCGGAGACTTTACAAACATACAATTAACGGACACAAATTACATCCAGACTCAGAACAACAATTTGTGGATCGTACAAAGTGTTGTCCCGCGTGGGATTCGAACCCCCGACACTGGCGCTGTAGGTCGCTATCTTAACCACTACGCCATATGTGCAGTCTGCAATATTCTTCTACTTGGTAGAACACACATATGACTCAACAACCTGTAGGCCTTAGGCGATGATTTGTACAGTGACAATGCCAAATTTTTTTGATTAAGGGTAAATCTATGACCTTGCTTCTTTTTGGCACTCTGGGAAGCCTGCATATGGCAAAATATCTTTGCTGTTTTTGACATATGTTTACAAACAATTTCAAAAGCAGCCGTTCTCGATATTGTTTTTGCCAATAGATATTTTCTTTTAAAATTTCTCCTTTCAGTCTCACATTTTTGAAGTTGCTTTAAAAGACTTTTGAATTTGTTGTGTTGGGCAAATGTTGCACGAGGCACTGTAACAAAATTATTTTCGATAAGCACTCATGTTTCAAACAATCCTAAATAATTTATTAACTATAGCAACCCGCCCTCGCTTCGCTTCGGTTTTAGTCGTTTAACCCGTGTAGTTCCCGTGCCCGTGGGTGTACCGCGATAAAATATAACCTAGTTTACGCCCTGATATTATAGCTTTCCATTGGTGAAAGAATTTTTGAAATGGGTCCAGTCGTTTTGAAAATTACCCGGAACAAACAGACAGACAAAATTTTTTTAATCTGTATTTTAGGCATAGGTGTCATGCAAATAACAGTGTGAGCACGAAAAAAGCCGATTATTTTGACATTACAGACACTCCAATTTTATTTATTGGTATAGACTAGCAACCCGCCCTCGCTTCGCTTTTAGTCGTTTTACCCGCGTAGTTCCCTTTCCTGTGGGAATACCAGGATAGAATGTAGCCTATTTTACACCCTCATATTATAGCTTTCCATTTGTGAAAGAATTTTTGAAATCGGTAAGCCGTTTTGAAGATTACCGGGAACAAACAGACAGACAAAAAAATTTCAAGTGATTTTTAGGCATGTGTATAGTGCAAATAACCGTGTGAGCATGAAAAAAGCCTATTTTTGACATTTCAAACAATCACTCCAATTTTATTTATTGGTATAGATAACCTATACATATATATGAAACCATATTATGTAGCAGTCATTTATTACATTGCAAGGGAGGACATAGTCACAGTGTATAACTCACCAACTAATGTATAAGAGTCATTTTCAAAATATGTGTACGTCACGAAATTGACACTAAATTGTTTCGTTAGGTAATTGTATTGGATGTCAGGAAATTGTAGAAGTAAGGCTGTATTCATAAAGAGGTAATATTGTAGTAGTAACGGTGTAAATATTTATTTATTTATTTAGAGGTATATACACACAAGATATTTAATTTCAGACTATAATTTGTGAGAAATAGCTTTAAAAACTTAAGCACTTAGGAACACTGGAAGAAAGAAAAATGAATTTGAAAATGAATCATTGTTTTATTCAAAAAAGCTCCATTGCTACATTGACCATAGGGTCAACTGTAACTAAAAAACAAAAATTAAGAAATACAAGTTAAAAATATAGCGTATCTTCCTCGTTGGCTAATACAAACTCCTGACGTTCTTTTGATATTTGTAACAATTTAACATGTTTAACAATACAATCTTGTGGTACTATATCAATATCTTTGGTAACTTTTGGCTTTGTAAATTTCAAATTACCTTTTTGACGGATGCTTTTGAAGTAATTAATCTTATAACTTTTATTAGTATTATCAATCTGTTCAATTGTACCGATATAATATTTCCAGGTTTTTTTAATGTAATATCTGATCAATACAGTATTATTTATTTTCCATTGGTTTGTCTCGGTTTTCTCGTCCTGAAAGTTAACCTGATTTCCAATGATAGGTTCAGTTTCAACTTCTTTTACGTGTATTATTTGTATATTGCCTGTTTTTTCATTTAATATCATATTTACTGCTGCTTGAGTCAATACTCCCTTCGGTGTTGAGTTACTAATGCTAGTGCTTGCACAAGGAGGTGAGTTCTCTTTTTGACTTATTAGATTTATCATCATCTTATCATCATCAGCCATTTCCGGTTCTTCGTCGACATTCATCTTCACTTCTCTTTTAGTTTCCTTTACGTCTATTTCTGTTTTTAGGTTTACTGCTTCACTTGCTATTAACGGAGTATCCGCATCTAGAATTTCCTCTGCTACCATTTTTCTTTTCATAATCCTTGAGTCACTTGTTTCTACTCTCAGCTCTTTTGCATGACTGTCCATCAATAATTGTGTATCGTAAATTTGCCTTTCATTTGCTTTTTGTTTATCTTTTCTTGTTTTCTCTAGATCATTATCTTCTTCTACGGGTATTATTTGCAATTTGCCTGTTTTTTTCATTTAATGTCATGTTTACTTGAGTCAATATTTTCACCGAAGTTTCAGTTACTTGGCATGTCTTACTAATGCTAGTGCTTGCACAAGGAGGTGAGTTCTCTTTTTGGTTTAGTAGATCTATCATCATCTCATCATTTTCAGCATCACTACCCATTTCCGGTTCTTCGTCAACATTCATCTTCATTTCACCATTACTTTTTACTCTCAGCTCTTTTGCATGACTGTTTATCAATTGAGTATGGTACATTTGCCCTTCATTTGCTTTTGGTTTCTCTTCTTTTCTTGTTTTCGTCAGGTCATTATCAAAATTCTGATCGAATTTATCAATTGTGTTTATTTCCAGGTCATTTTCTTCAATATTAAAAGCGTCAATGTGCTCAGCTTTCATTTCTTCAATGTTCTCAATACTATCTGCATTTATTTCAAGTTCTTCTATATCGAGTATCTCTTCAAGCATAGCATCTTCTTCATAGTAAGTACTGTCATCTGAATCTGCATAGGGAATGTCGTCACTATCATAATCATCGCTGTCAGACGAGTTTGACCTAGATCTTTTATTGTTTATTCGTTTTAAAGTTATTTTGGGTCTTCCGCTTTTATTTTGTCTGTTCTCTGATTTATGGGTTGATATTAAGTCATGTGTTTTTGGTTCATAACATGTACAACAACCCTTTTTTGGGCCACAAAAGCAACTTAAGTCTCGATATAGGACAGAACCTTGCTTTGCAGTTGTGATAATCTGATGAATTCTCATTGTACCTGGCAACGCAATCAACTTATCGGGAACTTTTTGTTGCATTTCTCGAATTTCTTCCTCTGATATAAAAAAATGTTTTACCTTTTTTTCTGATTCCTTCAACATCTTGAAGGCGATGGTTGCATTAGGAATGTCGGTTCCGCGAGCTACAAGATCGTCCAAAGTTCTTTTAACTGCTCCACCAACCCCATCGGCCGCAACTTTCCCATGCGATGCTTCAAAGAAGGACCAGAAAGCATAATCCAAAGTTCTCTCTTCAACATTTTTACTAAAAAGATAAAAGTTCTTTTTCTGTTTGTATTGTGTGGCGGGGCCATCAGAATACATGTGTACAGCTTTTAAGGAAGGTACTATTTGTTTTGCATATTCAAAAACTGGTGAAAGGTGAGCCCAAATCGCTCCAGGATCGTGGTCACAACATGGAGATACAGAACAAAACGATGTGGGATTGTTGTTCTTACTATAAATTACTCCCGTATGGAGAGAAATTTGTTCTCTATTTCCACCGAAATGAACGGATTGTATTTCCTTATGTAATTTGCCGGCATAATTTTCTGAGAAGTCACAAATTATGACTACTTCATCCTCAGATAGGTTCCGTATGCAGTTTTGTAGAGTCTTATGCTGATGACCAATATTGTAATAGTGTTTCTTGAAAACGCCTAATTCTTTGTTAAATTCTTGAATTAGCTCCCCAATGGTACCACTTATAACATCTTTTACAATTTTTTTGGTAGTCATGGGTTTTCTTTCACCATTTGTTAAATGTTTTATATACTCGTGCTTTTTTAACTTCCACTCAAGCCAAGTGATATTGATGTTATTGGTATTATCTTCAAGAGAAACTGGAATGGACTTTGACATACAAGATGGGCATGTATTATACATACATTGTTTAGACTCAACGCTGCAAGATACTTCCGTGACTAAATCGGTGACTTTACAACTCGGTATTATTTTTAAAGCTTTAAGCTTTTCGGCCTTCAGTATTAAATTGCTGTGTTTAACACAAGCACAAGTTTCTCGATCGTTGAGAGTAGGATTTACTACGTAAAATGGTCTATACCGAGTAAATGTAGTGTAAGAATCTTTTCCACCTTCCGATTTATATTTGGCGTGCAGATTTTTCATGGAATCTAAAAGAAAGCGTTTCTGTTGTTTATCTTTTTTAAGAGTTTTGCATTCTTTTCGGCCTGCTGTGGCACGGCTGACGTCGTCGCGTAAAAAGAACTCCTTGATTTTTTTAATATTGTCTTTTTCTTTGGCATCTTTCACTGTATCATCATTTCTAATTCGTCCCTTTAACCCTAAAGTTGTTGATAGTTTGGTAGTTAAACTATATTTCTTTACAAAATCGTTGTTAACCACCTTTTTGAGTACCCTTTTTTCATTGTTTGTGTCTGCATTGGTATACTGTTGTTTCAAAGATTCTGAAATGACGTTTAATTCAAAAACTTTTCGCTTAACTTTTTCTTTATCCTCTTCACTTATAACAATCTCTTCGACAAAACTGCTTGCTTTTGACATCGGAGTTGCTTTTTCTAATTCTTTAAGAAAATCGCTATCTACAGGCTGGTTATCTGTGGCTGTAACTAGATTTCGGTTTTTAGCTTTGAGATGTTCAATACATATGTTTTTTTTATAAATGCTTTTTTTCATTAAAACCATTCTCTTCATCATTTTGCTCACCTTTTCGTGAAGCTTTTTATTTTCTTGCTTAAGTTTTGTATTTTGTGCTTTTATGTATAAGACTCGTTTAGCTGAATAGATTGCTCTTTTTTGCCGTAAATCTTCTTCCTTTTTTAGCTTTTCTGCTTGCTTATTCTTTTCTTTTCTTCTATCATTAGCTTCTTTCCATTTTTGTCTTCGAGCTTCTTTTTCACTATCAGTAAGAGTTGATATTTTTTTTTGTTTTTGTTTCACTTTCTCCAGGTGTTTTTTCTTTTTTCTTCATATTTTTCAGGGTTTTGCTGTTTAAGTTTTTCTATGTATTTTTTTTGCCGTTCGGCACCGGTCAGTGGCATTCTGAAACCAAAAAAGATGTTGGATATCTTAATAAAACTAAAAACAAAAGTAAGTATCGCTAGTGTGGGTGGGAAAGCGATAAACACTAAATGCAATAAAGTAAGCCTTTATTATTTTTTTCTAGACATCCAATTTTTTGTTACACGCAAAGTCTGATATTTATAAGAGAAAATAAAATTAAAACTAATATTAAATAATAAATATTTGACTTGAGAAGACATTGTGTAGCAATAAATAAAAATGAAGCATTATGTACATACATGAAAAAGTTATTTTTATTATTAATTTAATTTTGCGCGCGGTACCTAACTTATAATACCGTTTCTCTCCTTTATTTTTATTCGTTACATATAAACTCATTTTAATACCTTACTTTCATACTTTACACATGAGACCACACCTTTATCGTCTAAAATTTACTGACGTCAGTAAATGTCAGGAAATTGTTCGTCACTAGTATGTAAAACATAACCTAAAAAATATTTTTACTCAAAACATAATCACGTTTACTAGTAGATTGAAAGCGTAATCTATTGTACTTGTCATAATTTAAGTATATTATAATTGCGGTAGGTGAATTCTTAAAAATCTACTTACTTTTGTTGCGAAGATCTCGTCACGATAATGTATTGATAATTTTTTCACCATCACACACTGAACTTCTGCCGTGTCTCAATGAAAAAAGAAATGGCGGCGCGTCAATGTGATGTTTCTTTTTGTGACATGACCAGTGTTGCCAGTGATCAAAGTTAGATTCCTACTCTTCGTGATACAAAAAGTTGGTTAATTTTGTCAATAAATCAGTGTCACGAAATTGATACGATTGATGGGGACATTTTTTAAAATGTTCATTCTTAGTTTATTTAACGTAAATTTAAATAGTTTATCCATCCAACATAAAAATAAACATTGCTTTATAAATTATGGTACAAAAAACTAGTAAGTTTAGTACAAAAATTCTGATTAAAAAATATGTTTCGAATGTCGTCCAACAAGGGGACATTAAAAAATGTATGGTGTTTTTTTGTTACTTAATTTTCACATTTAATTTATGCTAGGATTTTAATCGTAATTTATTGCTTTTTATTAAGAATAATATGCAGTTATGCTTAGATTTGTATGTGGAATTTAAAAAATGATTTATTTTAGTCGAAATAATATTTTTTTCAAAGATTTTTTATGAGGACAAACATTTTTTGGTAAAATTACACATATTTTGAAAACAACTCATAATCAATAATAGATTTCATCAATTCCTTTATAAACGGCAACACCGGTTTTCTATATTAATAAATATATGTGGGATTTAGAAATACAGGCTATAGTGTGATTTTATTCAAATACACATATTACATAGCATATAGTTTCACGGCTTCACAACCAAACTCGTATATTTTCCCACCCTTTCTGAGGTAAAGCGTCTCACAAAAAAAGAGCTGAGGCTATTGCTGTCTAATGGACACATTTCCAAATTCTGAGCCCCTAGTTTGCTCAACACCATGCATGCAGTTATATTTCTCTTACATTACTAATGATATGTATTTTTTAAGTAAATTTATGTGAATTACCTATAAATTTTGCAGGGTTACTTCTCTGCTTTCTTTGTTGAACAACTTGAACTTCTGTTTGCACAGTTTGTCCTGTAAAGTAAATCATACTTTTATTTAATTTTTAACACTATGATGGTGGTAAACAGGCACACAGTCCACATGATGGTAAGCAGCTACCAGAACCCATAGACACCTGCAACACCAGGCGTATCACACATGTATTTCCGACCCTTTATAATTAACATTCTTTTTTCTAAATACTTTAAGAACCTTATAGTGTAGTGCTCTAGGAAAATCACCACAAGTAGGGAGATTTTTTTCCTGATACTGAACAATGGGCAACCACATCAGTTTTGACGTGTGAGTATTGCTCAGCCTGCCTAACTCAATAGCTGAGTTAACTAACTGTTGTGGAAGCATATTGGCTGCATTTCGCATGTGTGTGTGTATGTGTCAGAATCTATAATTCCTAACACATACTAAAAAATAAAATATTAGCTTTTATCTCAATATACGTACTAGGCAATATATTAGTTGCTCTTGAAGATGACTCGCTAACTATTTGCACATTGCCTAATTGTGGCATTGAAGCTGGCACACTAATATCCTCAGGTCCACACAGTTGAGCTTCAAGACCTACAAAATGAATAAAGTGATAAATAAACATGCGAATATCACCTTCCTCTATTTTTATAATTTTAGATGAATCTTAAAAAAAATTGCTATAACTAAGCCTTTCAAACGGACAAAGGAACACCAAAATCCAATCATTTATATGAAACTTGTGATTGCACAGAGTCAGACAAATACTATAAAGTCACAATTTGTTCAGTTCCTTTAACATTATTTTGTAATATCCCTTATGAATATTGTATAAAATATGAATTATGAATGGGAGAAGATTAATAACAATTGGGACCATTACAAGTCTTTCTGTTCCATAATTTGTTTGATAATATTTCAGTTATCAATATGTTTATATATATCAATATGCTTTCTATAGTTTTTTTTTACTAAGTAATTATTCTATAATTTACCATAGCAAAAGAATATATGATATTGTACATAAAACTATTCTATGGGTTTCTATCACATTTGTATTTCATTTTCTATTAGCCCATATTTCGAACACTTTACAGCACTGTTGTTGTTATTGTTGAAGGCTGAAAGTGTTTTATTTACAATGTGTAATACTTGTGTAAACATCAGAAATCACTACACTATGATATTTTACCTGGTATATGTAGCACAGGAACAGCAATTCTGCATAATCTATTATTGGGGTACTTGTGGATCTGTTCAAAATGCCTACTACAGACTCGTCGGTTACCATATACCATATTTATCGGCAAATTCGCTAATTCACCACCAATATTTGCAACCCAACTGTTGAATCTCTCAATATTTGTTTCCGGATTGGGAAATCTATGAAGAATTTCACCTGTGAAATAAGAACGAGGTAATTATATCAACTTTATTCATTATTATCACAGCCCACATATATCCCACTATTGGGCTCGAGCCTCCTCTACAATGGTAGGGAATATAACCTCCAATACAATGCTGTTCAGACATGTTCATATAGGCTTTTTTTTTTCGAGTTTTCCTTCTCTTGCACAGATCTTATGTGCATATTATATCCCTTAGTCGTCCCCCAGACAGCCATGGGCAAGAGTAAGAGTGGTGAATTGTATTCTTACTCTACCATCACACGGAAAAGATAAGAAAGAGCAGTGGCTCATTGTTTTATTATAAAATTAAAAATTGTATAATAGTATCAAATGTTCAATTTTATTATAATTTGTATAGACTATAATTTATAAATTATAAATGAAATTAGAGTTCATATTAAATAATTACATTTAATATTATTCTATAAACCTTTTGAAAGGACATGCAAATCTGAAACATCATAAAAATACATGTTTGCATCTGTCAATAGACTTTGTTATACACAAATTTTCAGTTAATTTAAGTATGTAATGTTTATGTCAATGGGTTCTTTACTAAATAGGCTGTAATTTATTTGTCAAGTATTCTGTAATACTTTAAAATAAGTTGTGGAAGTTGACCTTCCACTTGTTATATGCAAAACCAAAGCAAAAAACTAAGCAAAGCATACCTATGCAAAGTTTATTTGGACTTCGAGGAGTCGTTGATGAATGAAGGAGATTGCTTGCTACAGCTTAGCTCAAGATGAGCGCAATGAACTACGAAGAATACGCACTGAAGGTCGTGAATTGCTTGATTCTTTGGCAGATCTCACAGAAAATGAATTTGTGAATATTTATCGTTTAACGAAAGGAGCTGCTATTCCTTTATGTGATGAACTTCGAAAGTTGACAAATTTAAGGCCTACCCAAAGAATAAGCTTGGAAACTAAGGTAAGCACAATGTGTCCATTTGCTAAACCTACTGAAGACTGGAGAGTAGACCTTCGGACCCTGTGACCTATTACACATCTATCTAACGCAACTATATTTATATATTGTATCCTCGGGATCTCACTGCATTATTTTTCTATGCCAGTGGAAGTTACCAACGGCCGGTGGGTGCAGCCAAAAACTTGTCACAAAAAATGTGCAGTATTTATATTGAGGAAGTCACACAAGCGCTGACTCACACTAACATGATTACAAATATATTAAATTTCCCCAGACGATTGCTGAAAGACAGTTTGCAAGTCAATGATGGGTGTCATTTGTTATTGTATCAAAAATATAAATATTAATCTCAACACTTTCTAAAATATGGAATACCATCTGTGATAGGAGCAATAGACTGCAGCCACTTTCATATATTTGGTCCACCAAGAGATAGTGAACATTTATACTTTTGTCGGAAACAGTTTTACTCTCTGAATGTGTAAATGGTAATAAGTGTTATTTATATGATATGATCAAATGATTAGAAGCTTTATGGAAGTATGTGTACTTTGTAATAATATTAATATTGTGTTAGTAGTGCAAGTTAAGTGTTAGCCAACTTCATAACACTGTTACTTCATAACAATGTCAGTTAGCATTTTATTATTTACTGTACTGAGCGTTCCACATCTCATTATAATATTATATATCTAGTCTAACAAAAAGTATTGCCATTTGTTTCTAATTGATTTTGCATGCAAATGCCACCAGCGTGACAGGTCAGCACTCTATCACATAGTAGAAACCTAGATTATTATATTAGACTATTAAGGTATGTGATAAGGAAGTTGTATAATCACTAAAACCTATGTTATCTTTCCAGATATGTGATAGTAATTACATGATAACTAATGTAAATGCAAAATTTGGAGGAGCTAACCATGACTCATTTATTTGGGAAAACAGTCAAGCCAATGAGTACATGTAGAGCCTTCATAGGAACGGTGAAACCATGTGAAATAATGAAGAAACACAATGACTTTGTAAAAAATTTGAAGGTGTTTTTATTAAGAAAATGTTACTACAGTGTCAATGATTATTTAAATGATATCATCTAACTAGATGTAGGTATAAAAACATCCACATGTAAATTAATAATTAATTTTAATAATAACAATAATCAAATAATAATAATTCTATTAAATTGCATATGTATAAAAGTATCATAAAAATATAACAATTTATAAAAATGTTTCTCTCTTCTACTGCTGCCGTGCCCTACAAGGTCCATAATTGTTACATGATTTAGTTGTTAAGATTTTTTATACATTATGGAGTGCAATAAAGTTTGAAATTGAAAATTGCTGAACAAGCTGAGAAGATCCAGCAAGAAACTCAGCGGGCTGTCATTTTTTACCATCTTTTGAATACAGTTACATATACAACATATAGTCTTAGCTCCAGTGTGATGCCCTTCGAGATGGGATATAACTATTTTTATTTTAAATTTAGTTCAAATAAAAAATGAAAGGAAAACATGTTTGGAGCAGATCCCACAAGCAGCACCCGATCACGAATTAACTACTAGAGCAGCCATCACTCCTCTCAACCACATTGGAGGGAAGGGAGTGTTATAACGGGGTTTATTTTATTTATTTTTTTCTCATATCAAGTGCTTTTTGGCTATTTCCTGTCTTTGCTCCTGCACCTGGAGCTCTATAGCCCTCAGTCGTAAGCGCTCCCTCTCATTTTCTTGTTCCTGACTGTGTTTTTCATACAGGAATTTACGCCAGTCTTCGTCAGACTGCTGAAATGCCTGATGAGCCATTTCAACAGCCGTTTTCAGTCTTAGATGTCACCGTGGGCACCTGCGAATCCGCCCCGGTGCCATGCGCCGACGTTGAAGAGTGGTTTGCTCGACGGAAGCAGGTCTTGATGGATATGAAGAGACAAGGAGTCTAACAGTTGATGGCCCTGGCTCATTCCTTTCTGCTATAACAATATTTGAAAGAGATCTAAGTCCTTGTGTTGAGAGTGATGAGATTATTAGGAGATTTAATAATATACACAAAAATACAGTTAAATTGATAATATCCTACTCTTTCACTGCATTCACTTCAGCTGACCAATTTTAAGTAACAAAGTTAGATAAATATTAACAAGGAGTAGACTTATATATATACTTACTACTCCATGAAAGTCACCATCATATCAAATTGAGTGGTGCTGGTTCTTCTCATTATGTATATTCTTTATTTCACTTCTTCGCCTTATGGCTATGCGACTAATTTGGGCAATTCCGCCAATGTATGTTATGGTAGTGTCGTAAACATAGCAGAGTATAGCAGTAAGGAAAATTTAGTCGGTTTATACTGCTGATAAAATTAAATAACCAGAGTGATTAATTTAAAGTTAGGTTTGAGACAATATTTTGTTGACTTCTTTGACAAGACACAGATTACATCAACCGTCCAAATTAAATATACACCCAAAAAAGGTTTAACATATAACAGTTACTGGTTTTGCAACTTGGTCGTATAATCAAGCAACGTCAGCGCAATAGACAATAATCGCCATAGTACGTAACGAAACGTAAAAAATTAACCACAAATCTTGTGAGTAAACGTTGTCTTGTCGAGAGAGTTTAATATCTATGTGACTCGCACTCAGGCGTTTCGTCTATACTTGCGTAAAGACGTTTACTCAACGCACGCGGACGTCGAGTTAACGTGTTTTTATTGTGTAACTCACACTCAGCACTGTTATGAAATAACAATAATATTCATGACCAAATAATGGCTTTATTCAACTCAAAATTTATACATAAATTGGTATAATAATGACAGTACTTTAAATAATTAAAAGAATATGAAACTCCAAAGAGTTTCTATGTGGCGACTATAAAGTCTACCACATTCTTCCCAGCTTTGTTTTGTGCTACATAGAAGTGTCATAATCTTGAAGATATGTAGGTGGTCTTTGGATTCTAGATGTTCGCTGAATAGGTGGAGATTGAGGTGAACTACTCTCTACAGATACAAAAGAAGAATTACTTTCAGAATCTATGAGTTCATCATTTTGTTCACTCTCTATGCCTGCCGGTGCTAGATGTGTGTTAGACACAGTTGTTTCTTGTCCATTGCTTAGCCTGACAAACGAATAATCTGGATTGGATTCCAATAGCTCAACTTCTTCAACAATAGGAGCGTATTTATTAGATCTATTGTGCTTCTTTAGTAAGACAGGCCCAGGCGTTAACAGCCACGTAGGAACTGAATGACCATTATTCGATTTTCTATTATGTACAAACATTCTCTTATGAGGAGTTTGATTTGTAGCTGTGCACAACAGTGACCTTATTGAATGGAGAGCTTGGTTAAGAACCATTTCCCATTTTTCGAGGTAGATCATGTGACTTTAGAGCTAATTGAATGGTCTTCCAAATAGTACCATTTGCACGTTCTATTTGTCCATTTCCTTTGGGATTATATGCTGTAAGTTCTACTCGTAGATATACCCCGTTCATGTAAGTATTTTTTTAATTCTTGTGACATAAAAGCCGAACCACGATCAGTATGAATATAAGCTAGCAATCCAAAAGTACAGAAAAGCGTTGAAAGATGTTTTATAACAGTTTCAGCAGAAGTATCTTTGCATGGAAATGCAAATGGGAATCGAGAGTATTCATCAATGATTGTAAGTATGTATTTATTAGATGATTGTGAAGGTACTGGACCCAATTCTAATAGAAGATAAGCCGTCTATTCCATCAAGTGACCCTGCATTGTGGCAAGTAAATGATGAATTTAGAGATTATATTGTTAAAGTAGGACTGCAACAAAACGAGAAATTAGATTTTTCCAATTCAGAAAGGCAGTATAGAAATTAAAAAAAAAATCCATCTAAAAATATGTTTCAGATAAAGCTTGTTAATGGCGAAATTTTTAAGAGAAGCTGGTTAGTATACTCGGAATCCACAGGTCACGTGTTTTATGGTCCTTGCAAATTATATGGAGGAACATCCGTATTTGCCAAAAATGGATTAAATGACTGGAAAAATAATAACTTAATAAGTGATCATGACGATTCTCCGGAGCATCGTAAATGTTTGGGACAATATGTATGTAGAGGAAATCTTTTACAACGATTGGATACCCAAATAGTCAAACAATATAATGAAGAAATAACTTATTGGCGAAATGTATTACTACGTGTAATAGAAATAATTAAGTTTCTAGCTTCTCGTGGGCTCCCATTTCATGGTCAAAATGAAATGATTGGATCTGCACTAAACGGCAATTTTCTTGGTTGTATTGAGCTTATATCTAAATTTGACCCTTTCATGGCTGAACACTTGGTGAGATTTGAATAAAAAGGCAGAGGTTCTCCGTCGTACTTGTCATCCTCTATAATAGATGAATTTATTTTACTTCTCGCTGACGAAGTTCGACTTTCGATTATAGGAGAAATAAAAAAAAGCAAAATATTCGATTAGCATTGATTCTACTCCGGATATTTCACACACCGATCAGTTGACATTTATAATTCGTTATATTTTGCCTGACGGACAACCAGTTGAACGCTTTATCACATTTTTACCAAATTGCGGTCATAAAGGTGAAGACATGGAGAAGGCTGTTCTCGCGACGATTGATAAAACTTTGGAACTTGATATTAAAGGTTGTCGTGGTCAAAGTTATGATAATGCTAGCAATATGTCTGGTCAATACAAAGGTCAAGAATTAAAGGTGTAAATCCTTTGGCTACTTTTGTTCCTTGTACAGCGCATTCTCTCCAACTCGTGGGATCGGCTGCTGCGGAAAGTAGTGACGAGTCAGCTGCTTTTTTTACACTGGAAAAACAACTATAGATTTTTTTTCTGGATCTACAAGCAGATGGCAAATATTATTATCTAAATTGAATGAAGAATCGACAGTACTAAAAAATCTATCAAAAACTCGATGGAGTGCACGAGCAGATGCAAGCAAAGCCTTATACAGTTCATACAAACAAGTTCTGGAAGCATTAAACTCTATTTGTGAAGATGAAAATCAACCAAAATAGAAGCAAAAGGAATATTAGAAAAATTAAAACCTTAGAAATTACAATAACGTTGTGCTTTTGGAACTCTGTGCTCGTAAAGTTTCAAATCGCTAGTGCACAGCTACAAGCAAGTTCTGTTGATTTATCTAACGTTGTCACTCTTTATGAGACATTACATGCCTATCTTGATACGTTGCGTGACGAAAAAAAGTTCGAAAATTTTGAATCAGAGGCAATCAATAGATGCGAAGTAAACACATACGAAAAAGATGTAAGAAGAAGAAAGAAACCAAAATTTCATTTTGATGATGTTAGAACGGGACACATCGAGTTAGAAAGGAGACGATCTTTTATCATTAATAATTATTATGCAGCTATTGATTGTCTTAAAGTGCACTTAAAAAATCGGCAAATTATATATACCGTAAAACGGGGTTAATAGGAACAATCTGGACATTCAAACCAATTTTTATTATAAAAATTCTATGTTTCGGACATTAAAATTGCTTTAATAGCGAGAGTCTAATGCTATTTTACCACTATATTACTGTTAAAATTTTAAATTATCACATTCTTACAAGAAAAAGCCAAAAAAGTGGCCCATTTCTATTTACCCGCAAAACGGGGTCAAAAGTACGACGGGGTTAATAGAGAAAAGTGGTAGGGTTGTCAAAATATTTTTGTGATTAGATAGGTAGGTAGGTAAGTTCCTGGATAGATGAATAACTATATTAGTTTAAATAGATACTCATATAATTAAAATTTTTATTTATATTAGTAGGTAGATACTTACATAATGAAATAAAATGTACGTATAAAATAAAACTTTTTTATTAATAATACAGAATATTGGCAGGTCAATATAAATATAACAACCTTTATGAACTAATTAGTTCAAAATAATTTTAGCCTGATTATAATTTTCACTTTATTATACCTTTTATTTAATCATTTTAAAAATACTAAAATAATATTACTCAGCACAGAATGAACATGACATTAACATATTACAACTGTCATAAATCAATAAAACAAGATAACCAATTAAAACAGAATAACAAAATGTGATTCGAATTATGTCTATCATGTAAAATCACTAAAAAAACTATTTTATAACATCAACGTTGGTATATATTTTTATACTAAAATGAAATATTTTTTTCGTAACAATCAAAAAAACGTACTATTCTTAGAAAATAAGTTATACTTATTTATTTCAATCAATATCAGACATTAAGTCCGTTAATATTTCCTCATCACTTCTGTAATAATGTCGTACTTGTTTTTCTTTTTTCTTATTAACAGTTCTTGACTTTTCTAAGATTTGTATTTTAGTATCAGGCGCAATGAACTTAATATTATTATTATCATATGAGAATATTGGTACTAGTTTAGGATCTGCAATTGTAATATCAGATAGAACTTGAATTTTGTTATTGATTTCATTAGTCGAAGCCATGATATCGGAAACATTGTCAACTGTTTCATAGTGACTTGTCAAAATATCATCTCCAAAAATAATTGATGTAGTTTCTATATCTAAGTAGTTATTGAAAATGGTAGCTTTATCTATTTTTGGCAGTAATGATTTGTCTACTTCTGTATATTTGCTTGTGCTCGGTTCAATCATCTGAGATAAATTTCCTTCAAGATCGTTTTTAAAATAATTAATGGCTATCGATTCGGTTTCATCTGATATATTTGGCAGTAGTTGTGGTTTTGATTTTTTTCCTATACCCTTTCCTTTTTTTGTTATAGGTCCTTTTTGCTTGTTATCATTAAATCCTTCATTGTTTCCAACAACTTGTACTTTACTCTTTGTTTTCTTTCTCTTTGATTCTTTAGTCTCATATTCTGTTTCAGCGTAACTTTCTTCAAGACTGACGCTTTTTCCAGGTTCCACATCTAATTTTCTTTTTCTTTTTGGTTCAACGACATTCTTTGTTCCATAACGCAGGTCCTTTAGTATTGTTAAAACAGATTCATTAACAGTGTCTGTTTGGTGGCTAACTCTTTCATATCCAGGTAATCGTTTCAGTACTTGTGTGGGATCCAATGGATTTATTCCAGTTTTTTTGAAACCTGCTAAAATGTTATCTTTAGCATTATCCTTTAGGGCATCTAAAAGCATGGACAGTAAATGAGGAAAACATCCTTTGGGTATTGTTGCTTGTTGGTGACCGTCGGTTTTTTTCCATTGGCATAATATATTTCTCCAAGCAATTTTCATGGGCCTGAAAAAGGCCACGTCTAAGGGTTGGGTGAGATGTGTCGAATTTGTTGGTAAAAATATGAAATTTATATTTGTTTCGTGACATAATTTAATTATGTCTAATGAAAGATGGGATGATAAATTGTCACCAATTAATATTTTCTTTCCAGGCTTCCCTTGAAAGTGGGGTATTATAATTGATTTGACCCAGTCTTCAAAAATGGTTCCGTCAAACCAACCGGAATGTGATCTGTTGTAACGAGCCCCATGAGGTCCCTTAGTAGTCCATGTGTCGTATAAATGCTGGGCCTTATATACAACATAAGGTGGCAATAATTCGCCCTCAGCTGTGCATGCAATCATGATGGAAACAGCAGCCTTAGTGTGGTTCAGGACCCGCTCTGGATATTTCACACCTTTCTTTGTGATTATTTTCTTACGGCCAGGGTCATCAGCAAGATTAGTTTCGTCGTAGTTGATAACATTGCACATGGATATGTCCCTTAAAGATATTTTTAATTCATCAAAATATTTGCTTATTACTTCAGAAGAAACAGCAGCTCGAGTACGCTTAACATTTTGTGATATTCGCTGTGAAATCGCATCTTTGTGTCTTTTTAGGAAAGAAGATACAAAATCAGGGCCCGGCATATTAGTTTTGAACCTCTTTTCATTCACACCCAATTTATCTAAATAAATCTTGACTAAGATTCTGAGATCGTATGCTTCCAAGGGATAGCCCCCATATATCCCCATTCAGCACATATATTTATATACTTAATGAATTCTAATTCCGTTTCTTTTGTCAAAACTGTTTGACCACCCTGGCTTTTCGTATGTCTTGTACAGTGTCTGTGTAATACCGATCTGTGTATTTTATATTTATTTGCGACAATTTCAAGGGAACTACCTCCCGCAGAATATTCATTGACGGCTTCTTCTAATAATTTAACGTCGTATTTCGTATATTTTTTACCTCGAGGGTTCGGTGTATAAGTACGCGGCATGTCGTAATACCTGGATATGAATAAAAAAAATAATGATTAAATATAGTAAAATAAGATGTTTTAAATAAATAGACAGAAATAGGATATAAAAAAAACTTAAACATGATGATATTGAATAAAAGTACCAACCCTAATAACGACGTTTCTAAAAACCCCATTCGCAATTCTATTGAACCCTTTCTCACTTTTATTCACCCCTCTCGTGTTTCTTTTCACCCCATTCGTCATTTCTATTTACCCCTCGGTCATCTCTATTCACCTCAAAATCAAAAGGTTTATACGAGTGTTAAGTTTTTGTTTAATTTTGCATTATAATTTAATTATTTGAAAAAACTTACCTTTCCAATTTGTACACGATAAACGTCACTATAAAATTAACAGGGTTTATTGTAAAAAACACGATGTATCTAATATTTAAAAAGAAGTTAGTAGAGGCACAAAACGCATACAAAAAGCAGTTGCAGTTCAATTCAAACTTTTTCTTCTAATATGTCAACTTCAGATGATTCGAATGTTGTCAGACTAAAGACAAATATGTTGCCAATGTAAAAAAATACTAAAAAGTACGAATATTGATGTAGTTTTTGCCTAACAGGGTTTTAGATTTTTTCCCAAGAATATTTCTATTTACCCCGTGAATTCTATTCACCCCATTTTACGGTAATACCGTAAACACAACATTTGGTTTCTTATGGAAACTGCATGAAATACACGATAGTGAGTTTATTAGAAGCAAAGCAAAGGAGTTAAAACAACTATACGCAACTGATTTAGAAGAAACCTTTGCAGAAGAATGCGTCCATTTAGCGCAGTTTTTAAAATCTGATACTGAGGCCGAGCATTCTACTTTTGCTAGAACCTCAAAGGGTTTGTTGCAGTTAATAAAAAGTTTTAATATTTCATGCATGTTTAAAATGTGGAGATAATATTAAGAATTTTTTTGACAATGAGCGTTACCAACTGCAGCGGCGAAAAGTCTTTTTCAGTCCTTAACACTACAGTACTCGCGCATTAATACTGCTACGAGTGCTCGCGCGGGGTACATTTGCCACCCTTTACTATGTACGAATTTTGTAAGAGTCTTCACTTTAAATAAGAAAACGAAATATTTCATTATAAATCAAGTATATTTCTTACCATATGCTTCAACATAACTTAATAATTCTTATTTTTACATAAACTATTATTATGATATAATTTTTCAGGAAGATAAATACGTTTTGATAACATTGAGATCAAAGAGGCTACAATTACTATCAACACAATATTTTATCACAATAATCATCATATTATAAATTATATGAGCAGATTTTTACTATGCAATCACATTATCATTGCAGATGGGGCACACAATGACTTGGTGGTCTGGACAAACACGCCTATTACACTTGCCACATTGTTTACGTGTACTTCGGTCTCGAACTCTACTGCAAAACTCACATCGTCCTTTTCCACTCCGAATCGGCATATTTTGTGCCTGCGGGTATTCTGATAACCCCAGAAGTAACCTTGCTTTCATTTTTATACTTCTAGGTATATTCTCTTGAGATACTCTTCGAGTAATAAGGGGTTTGACAAGTTCAAACCCTACCTCTTTCAAATATTTTCGCCGAATAGTCTTTGTCTGAGGATTGTTCAATTGGTATATAACCAATCCATTAATACCAGCCATATTCAAAAAATTATAAAATAATGTTAGTGGCCATCGACGGCTGTTGCGTGTTACGTCGTATTGACGACACATCTTGTCAAAAATATCGACACCATACTTGGTGTGGTTGTAATACGTAAGGCTTTTTATCTTCTCCACTTTCAGGATCGATTTTATCGTCATTATGTAGGGTAGATATCAATAAGACGACCTTGTTCCTCTTTGGTACGTAGCTGACCAGAGTACAGTTATATTGGAACCCAAAGGTGGAGTCATGTACATTTCTGTCCTGAGTGGTTTTGAATTTTTGTGGTATTTCTGGTTTGTTTCTTTTTAGCGTTCCTACTACTGTAATACGTTTTTGCAATAATTCTTTGCACACAGGAACACTAGTGAACCAATTGTCCATGGTTACGTTACATCCTAATCCATACAGAGGTTCCAAAACTCTGTATACAATATCCGGTATTTGATTTGATAATCGAAATGGCCCCTCTGGCTGTAAACCTGCATAAATTTCAAAATTGCACACATAAGGATATTTGACATCTACAACCATAATGATTTTTATGCCGAATTTGGCGGGCTTATTTGGCATGTAAATTATAAAGCCACAACGTCCTTTGAAAGCTACCAGCTGTTCATCGAGAGTTACAGTTTCACTTGGCGTATAGTAAGACTTGCAGTTTCGAAGCATGATCTCAATAATCTGCCGTATAGCTGCTAACCGATCTGTTTCTTGACGAGACGCTCTGTCCCTAATATCATCGAAGCGTACACATCGTAGCAAGAAACGAAATCTGCTTCTTGACATTGTGCTATATACAAGTTCAATGCCAAGACCTTGTGAATTATCCCAAAAGTCTTGAAGGTTTCTTCGTCCACCTCTACTAACTCCAATCACTAACAACAAGCCAATAAAAGCTTTCATTTCAATCGAATCAGTGTGGGAAGCATCTCTTTCTCTCTGATATCTATGTTTTATTGTGTCAATATAAATATTGGTACATTCAACAATAATTTTCAAAATGTCCGAGTCAAAAAACAATAAAAATGAATCAATACTAGTTTTAGTATTTACAGCAATACCTTTTGGGCCTAGAGGTCGTGACAAAAAGTTGTGGGCTCTAGTTCTTGATGTAGGTGGTGGAAATTTATTCCATGTTGTTCCATTACGAGATGCATATACGGATAACTCAGACAAAGGCACATTGTCGTCATCAGATTCATCACCTTCTTGTTCCGAATCAGAAATGTGAGGCGAACCAAATGTCGCAGTTTGCTCCTCCAAATCATTATCTTCCGCTTCACTACTCTCTGATACGCTGCTATCTGTTACATCCTCCTCTAACCATCTGCTTATAGCCAAGTCGTTCGACGTCGACGCCATTATAACCTAAAATATACATAAATTATTACTGTCATGTAAACTAGTACCTATATAACTTATATGTTATTATAAAAAAAGATTTATTATACAACTTACTTGAAGATATTCGTGTATTTCAACTGCGACGTTCCTGTTAAAAAACTTTCTCGAGAGCTCGCGCGGGGGACATATGTCACCCACGAACTTTGACAATTCATTGCGCAGACGTCGAAGCGCCTTGGGGACAGGCACGCTACTGACGAGTGTGGCGGTTCATATTCGAGGAATATCTAAGAGGGCAGCACTGTAGCACGATGCATTCAAAAGTTACTCACCAAATATACACTTTGGGTGGCACATGTCACCCGCGCGAGCCCTCTAGTGTTAAAAGAGTAAAAAATTACTTGCGATCCACACTCCGCCAGCAAAAACTTGCAGCGCTCTCGCTAATGTATATAGAAAGTGATTTTTTACAAAACATTAAATTTAAAAAGTTGTGGAAAGATTTGGAAACGCTAAAGCACGAAAAAGGACTTTTGTATAAGCTAATAATAATTTACTTAATTACTATAATTTAAAATAAATTATTAATCGGTTGTAAAAATGTTTCACTAGTATGATGCCTCTCCTCTCTTTTTTAAAGATAACAAAAGGAGTGTAAATATTTAAAAGCATACAGTCGAAGCAACTTGGCACACTAGATCACCACACTCATGGTCAATGGCGGCAACAACTAAGTTGTCTATAGGAACTAAGCCAGATACCAGTAGTACCAGTCATACGGCCAAACACGACATGGATTTGGTTTTCTATTTGGTAACCTGCAGTCACTCGTCGTGATTTTGGTCGCATAATGTGTGAGGTGCTTTGCCATTATGTACGGTCAGTTAAAAAAATGGTTTGCTACTCAAAGGTTGAACGTCATGCAGACTAAAGGACAACGTTGGTTTCGCTTGCAAATCGATCTGAAGACTTTTATAGCTAGTATGAAATTAACCACGTTAAAAATTTCACACTAGTAAACAAAGTCAAAACTAATATACTACTTTTTAGGCCGACTGTAACACTGCTGGCGCGTCCTCATAATTAGCCTAGGGCGGTCAGAACTCTTGATCAGTCACTGATCGTCTTATCATGTTTTGTTTTACAAAAGGCACAGAGTATGGAACCTTAAAATTACAAGTCTGAATGTTAACCGTAGATTTGGTTAGCTTATCTACAGTTTCGTTGCCAATTATACCAGAGTGTCCCGGAACCCAGCAAAATATAACAATTATGTTTCGCTTACACAAAAAACTTACATAGCTTTTTAACTTTAAAATTAAATAATATACAGAAGCTCGTATATTATTATTCTTAATTGCTTGCAAAGCGCTCATAGAATCGGATAGTATCAAACATTTATTTTAGCAAAATAATTATCATTTATGTGTTCTAAAGCATAAATTAAACCTAAAAGTTCAGTCGAAAATACAGAGAAGTTATTGTTACATTCAAAACTTTTCCCTGTGTTCAAAAAAGAATCATAAAATGCAAAATTAATCTATGTTGCGTTTTAGAGCCATCTGTATATAATTGTATATAACTAGCATTATCATTAAGAAAATTCAGAAACTTATACTTAGATTCGAATTTAATAATATCAACAGCCACATCTGTAATTATATCATAATAATTATATTCAAAGCACGGTAGCAACATCGACCAATGTACAGTATCTTCGAATTCAAAGTTTAAATATGTCATATTTTCACTAATAGAGGCAGAATTAGACAGCGGTACTAAATTATAATTTGGAATATTGTAATTTTGCAAATACCTTGAAGTTAGCTGATTATCACGGCTAATTAATTTAAGACAGTACTTATCAGTTAAATAACTTCTGCGAATGAATAAGGGTACTATACCAGCTTCAACTTCCAATGAATTTATTGGAGAAGACATCATAGCTCCAGTAATTATTCGTAGCGCTCTGTTTTGGATAATGTCTAGTTTTCTTAATAAAGATACATTTGCGTCAGCGAAAAACATACAGCCGTAATCGAAATGACTCTGGATTGTTGAAATATATAGCGTTTTTAGCACTTTTGGATCTGCTCTCCATTTTAGTCTAGCTAGTGATTTCAAAATACTCAAACCTAGGTCGGCTCTCTTACATATAACATTAATATGGGATTTCCAGGATAGGTCAAAATCAAGATATAGGCCAACATATTTTACAAAAGATTGTACAGGAATAGGTAGAGAATCATATAGAACCCGAGGATAATGTAATCCGTTTTGAGAAAATAGAATTACAGAACATTTCGGAACATTAACCTCAAGTTTTAGAGAATATGTTAATAGCTCACAAATATTACTTAAACAATCATTCAATACAGATTCACCAGTAGTAATATCGTTACAGCTAACATACAAAACAAGATCATCGGCGAAAAATAAGTGTTTTACAGTAGATGGAATTTGGTTCATGAAATTGATTAAACTTAAAATATTTATTTTAAGTTTAATGAAGTTCTTAAGGTTCAGTTTTATCACCCTTGGTATTTACCAAGGGTGATAAAACTGAACCTTAAGAAGTACCTGTAGTAGAAATCTTATTACCATACCAGTCAATGTAGACTTGATTTTCAAAGATAAATACCGAGTGTTCAAAAAGTTAAACAGCTAGGACAGTATATGGACCAGGAAATCCTAAGGAATCTAAGCTTTTGATCAGATAATTGTGATCTATATTATCGAAAGCGCCTTTGATATCTGGGAAAACAGCTAAGGTATATTGATTGTTGTGAAAATTATTCCTGACATCTCCGATTAAACATCCTAAATTATCAATTGTGCTTTTTCCTTTACGAAATCCATATTGAGTGTTTGAAATAATTTTGTTACTCTCGGTAAACCATTCCAATCTACTTTTTATCATACTTTCAAAAATCTTTGAGAAGCATGAAGTTAAAGAAATAGGTCTGTAAGAGTCAACTGAATTTGGTTCTTTATATGGTTTTAAAATAGGGACAACATGTTGCGTATTTCATGATGCTGGAATTATATTTTTTTGCCATAGATCATTAAATATTTTACATAGAATTTCTTTAGCGCACGTCGGAAGCGATTTAATCACTTTATAGGATATAAAATCTGGACCAGGAAATGTCTTCATTTTATCTAGAGCAGTTAAAAATTCACTGAACGAAAATGTATCCAAGATCCACCGGCCTTTCTGCGTTCCAGGTTTATTGAAGTATTTTTGAAGGTTACTATGTTCTGAACTACTACTGGAAGCAGCTTTATCTAAAAACAATACGGCATTTGTCGGGTTTTGAAAAAAATATGGTGATGAAGAAATACTATCCAGTTTACCATGTTTAAATCTACGTATATGGTCCCAAATGATTTTACTCGATGTTGTAAAGATGTACTATTTATCCCAGTGGACTGTAGGCTAGGTCGTTGATGATGTAAAATAATAACGCCAATGTTTGCACTGCCACAACTTGTATTTATTTAATTTGCACAGGAAAAAGTACATTAGCGTACGTACGGTTCAATGTCAGACAGACGAGAGCGAGAGTTGACAGTTATAAAAAATATAATATATATTTGTTGGAGTTGCCAACATGCTCCCACTCGGAGAAGAAACATAATTAAATTTATGCTAGTACATTTTTAAATAATTTGAATTATGAACTAATTGTTGATCAGCGCCATCTATGGACGATGACCTGAACGTCATGTAATGCAATACAATAATACAAAGATAAAATTCTATTTTCAAAATTACAATTGTAACATACATATGTTTGAAATTACATTAGAAAGGCATTTAAGCTAAAACTTATCGTATTAGAACACAATCAGTCATAATAGAAAATAACAATGAACTAATAAGTATCATTCTTTCTTTGTGATAACAATAATGACAAAAATTAAGGTTAACTGCTATCTATTGGTAGCAAGCAGACTTGAGTTACAGAACGTCTGTGCACTCTACCATTAGCAGTTTTTACTTCCACTGCTCTGACCAAATTATCAGAGCCAGGAAAGACGTTCACTATCCTTGCCATAGGCCAGTACATGGGTGGAGTGTTATCTTCTTTAAGAATCACTAATGAACCAATTTTTAAATTAGGTAATGCATTTCTCCATTTAGGTCTACATTGCAAAGTATTTAAGTATTGATTACTCCATGTTTTCCAAAATGATTGTTTAATATTATTACAAATTTCCCAGAATTTTAATCTATTACAAGGAATTTGAGATACATCTTTATCTGGATATGAATTTAAAGTAGTACCAATAATGAAATGACCTGGAGATAGATAAGAAAAATCATTAACATCACTTGACATTGGTATAAGTGGTCTACTATTCAGTACTGCCTCTATTTCACATAATACAGTTGACAATTGTTCATAGGTGATTACTGCTCTTTGGACAGTCCTTTTTAACAAGAATTTGGTACTTTTGACTGCTGACTCCCACAGACCAGCGAACACAGGGGAATAACAAGGAATAAAATGAAAAGTAATGCCATTTTCAGCACTAAATGATTGCACTTGTGTTCGATGCTCACTGGATTTCTGCAGTTTATATAAATTGTGTAATTCTGAATTGGCAGACTTAAAGGTGGATGCATTATCACAATATATTTCAGTTGGCCTTCCCCTACGTGAAATGAAGCGCCTAAGAGAAGCCAGAAATGTACTGGTTTTCAAGTCTGAGCATAATTCTAAATGTAAGGCCTTAGTAACAAAACAAACAATAACCAATATATAGGCCTTCCCTACGATTGACCTACGCAAAGTAGATTGCTTCACAGGAATTGGGCCAGCAAAGTCTATACCTATCTTTTGAAAAGGACGACATATACTTACTCTATCTTTAGGCAAATTGCCCATTAATTGTTCAGATGCATGTTTTTTAAGTCGCCAACATAGTGTGCATCTGTGAATAACTTTTTTTATTTCTCTCATAGCATTAATTATCCAGAATCTTTGATTGATAACAGATAAAACTATTCTAGGGCCAGCGTGAAGATTCTTCACATGTTCAGATTTTATAATTAATTGTATAATAGGAGACCCTTTAGGAAGAATAATAGGGTGCTTTTGTGAATACGAAATATTAGCATTTTGCAGTCGCCCACCTACTCTCTCAAGGCCCTTATCATCCAAGAATGGACATAAGGAATTACAACTATAATCACAATTTTTTTGTTTACATTTTAAAGAATGAATAACATCACTCATAAATATTTGCTGTTCATGCTTAATAATTAATAACAATGAATCCTTAAGCTCTTCAAATTTTCTTTAATTTTATTTGATTTTGTGCGACTATTATTACAGAATCTAAGTATGTATGAAAGAACTCTTTGCATTTTGTGTAGCTCAGAAAATTTTTGTAAAAAATCTAGATTTAAAATATCTTGCCTGATAGAGGTACAAACCGTTGCATGAGCCACTTTGTCCCTGATCTCTGGAAGCTCTATGTTGTCCAGAGGTGTAATGAAAGGAACATTGTACTTACTGTCATGAAGGAAGTCAGGACCTCGCCACCAGAGACTATTTTACTCTAGGCTGTGTGGAAGCACTCCTCTGCTCAAGCAGTCAGCAGGATTTTGATGTGAGCTAATATAAGACCATGTGAAACCCATTGTATTTTGAGTAATTTGTTGTACTCTGTTAGCAACATATGTGTTTAGCTTTATTATATCTGTTGCAATCCATGCCAAGACAATTTGTGAATCTGAATATAATATAACATTATCTATATGAAGCTTATGCAATAATGTTTTGTGAATCCTAGCAATTAGCCTTGATAGCAGCAGTGCGGCATTTAATTCTAATCTAGGTACAGTGAGACTTTGGTTTAGAGGGTTTATTCTAGATTTTGAGCAAACCAGGGAAACATTCACCCTACCAGCTGTGTCTGTAACTCTAAGATAAATGCAACTTCCATTGCCAGTGGAAAGGGATGCATCTGCAAACCCTATTAATTGCATAGACACTGCATTGCTCATGCTGACCCAACGGTCAATGCTAATTGGATTCATATTAATTAAGCTATTGTAAAACTCAAGCCAAGCTTCCCTTAGAGACTGATCAAGCATACAGTCCCAACCCATGCGTGTTAGCCACAGTTTTTGCATTATAACTTTAGCACAAACAATAATAGGCCCAGCCAGACCTAATGGGTCAAAAAATTTACTTACAAAGCTTAGGATTTCGCGCTTAGTTTGAGGAACTTTGCCTTGAGGAGTGGGAGAAGCAAGGTTTAAAGTATCTGCCTTAACATTGTAATTGATACCCAACGTTTTCAAGGGCCAATCATTTTTTTGTAATTCAGTTATATCAAAATATTGTCTTTCTGTAGGAATACTTTGTAGAAATTCAGCGCTATTTGAACACCATTTGTGCAGCTGAAAACCTCCTAGGCTTAGGAGTTTACTAAGTTGCTCTTTTAACTCAATTAAAGATTCAAGAGAAGCTGCTGTACCTAATAAATCGTCGACATATGTCTGGTGTTTTAAAACAAAGGCTGCCAATGGATATTGTTTACCATGTCGCTCAGCCAACTCCACTAAACATCGAGTGGCTAAGTATGAACTAGATTTAAGACCATAAGTAACGGTGCTTAATTGAATACACTCTATGTCTTGATCGGGAGAATCTCTCCAGAGTATATTTTGTAATGAACAATATTTTTTATCTAAACTGATGGCTCGAAACATATGTTTTATGTCTGTTACAAAAAGGTATTTATCCATTCTAGCTAAAATTAGAATGTCAAATAATTCGTTCTGTACCACGGGCCCATTCAATAACAAGTCATTCAATGATATCTTTTTATTTGTTTTCATAGAACCATCGAAAACTACTCTGCATTTTGTGGTTTTTTTGTCCATCCTGACTACAGGATGGTGTGGCAAGAAATAAATTGCATCATGTCTAAAATCATACTGATTAATGTCTACCTTAGAGCCATGACCCATTTTTATATATTCATATATGAAATTACTATAAAGCTTTAATAACAATGGATCCTTTTGTAATCTAATTTCTAAGTTATGAAATCTTTTCAAAGCAATATCAAATGAATTACCTAACGCTTCATTAACAGAGCAAAGAGGTAGTTTTAAAGGCAAATCTACTGTAAAATGGTAATTATTTAACTGAACTGAATTTTTAAATATTTGTTCACAAGTATCATGTTCAGTTGTCTTCTCTGGAAATAATTCAGGGACACTTTCCATTTTCCAAAGATTAGCCATATCATTATGAAGTTCTGTGTCGCAGCGATTGCAATATAAGGTGACTGGATTAGTTGCAGAAATATAAGGCAGGTTACCTGCTATTACATGCCCAAAGTGAGTACTTAAAAGCGTGATTGTAGGAGAAGCAGAAGCATTGTGCGATTTAGATAGCGGCAGTGCAGGCTTTATTGATTTTGATGGCTCATCAGTCAGGAGCTGAAAAAATACATCGGCACCGATTAATAAGTGTATATCACTTGGCTTGTAAAACTCTTTATCAGCAAGGCTGATATTAGGGGGCAACACAATCTTTGACGTGTCCACCGTTTGTTGTGGCAATCTAGTGGTGATTTTGTCCATAATGAAACATGATACAGTGACATTGTAGTATTTGACTAGGGAATGTAGTTGAAGTGAGACACACTCATTTAAATTACAAACATTGTTCCCGATGCCTAAAACTTTTGAATTTATTGATTTTGTAGTTAAACCTAATAAATTGACTAATTGCTTTGTTACAAATGACATTTGAGAACCACTATCCAGCAGCGCTTTGACATATACTTCTCTGCCATTGTGAGTGATAAGCCTAACTTGTGCCGTTGGCAATAATACTTGGGCACATATTGTTTGCAACAAGAATGAAACTGGATTCTGTATTTCATCAACATGTATAAGAGAGTTATGTTTCTGTTGGCATGAAGCACATTTAAAATGATACCTGCATAATTTGACATGTTTATTAAGACATATCTTGCATAATTTTTGCTCTGTAACGAATTGAAGTCGCTCAGAGGCAGGCATTAATTTAAATTTGACACAATTAAAAAGCTTATGTGTAGATAACTTACACAATCGACAGGCAGAATTCTTGGCAGGGCTTGCAGCAGGATCCTCAACAGCATTCATAGTAGCTGGGGGTTCCTTGCCGGTGTATCTATTAATTACCTTTGATGCCTGCGGGGTAATCATTGCTCCTCCTGTTGCATTTTCAAGTGCAATTGCTCGCTCGTCTAGAAAGGTGATCAAACTTGATAAAGTAGGCTCCTTTTTATCATGGCTAGACATAATATGAAATTCTCTGCTACACAAAATGTCAAGTTTCCGCAGTAATATTGTTAATATTATTGGGCAGTCATCCACAACAACATCAAGGTTGCGCAATGAGGCTAATTGTTGCTTAATGTTAGTGACAAACTGTCTAAGGATTGGAGCTGTTGATCTACTTATGGACGTAATGTCCAACAATATATTTATATGTTCATTTTTTATTAAAAACTCATTGTTATACCGTTTTTCTAATATTTGCAAACTCTCATCATAACTACAATCTAACAAGGGTAAGTTTTTGATTAAATCTAATGCTTCACCTTGTAGAAAACTCCTAAGATAATACAATTTTTGAATTTTTTCTAAGTTAACATTATTATTAATAAGAGAATTAAATAAGCCTATGAAAGTTTTGTACTCCGAATACTTGCCAGTGAAGTGTGGCACATTTATTTTTGGTAATTTAGTCGGCACTATGCCATGATGCCTTAGGTATAACTGCTTGATTTTAATGAGAGCTGATGTATATTTTTCTTCAACCTTGCCATCATCCTCTGCAGAGGGGTCTAAAGCCATTAATTGAAAAATAAATTTTCATATGTCAAAAAAAGTGATCGTAGACGTTCCTCTTTGACTTCCAGATATACCTTGGAAGTGGTGGCTGGTGACAAGGTTTCAACCTCATTATGAATTCTCGTCAAGCAGCTATGGACACCTCTTTTTTTATTTTTTAATAAAGAAATGTTTTCGGTACCTTTATCACCCTCAGACATCGTGATGTATGTACTAAATTAACACTATATCGTTTACGATAAGCAGAATTACTACAGCGTGGTGTAGACTGCACCGCGACTAAGTTACACAATATTCTCAGGAGGATTTTCGTATAAATATTGTTATAAATCGCACTCTGTGAAGATGAAAACACGCTAAATTCAACGTTTTGATTGAACAAGATGGCGGAATGGCGGTCGCGAGATGATGCAATGCGTTATTCCAACGTAGCTGCGGATGCGACGCGTTGACGAATAGGCGGGAAGCGGGCGACGATCCTGATTGGTCCGTTGACGATGACGCGATGCGCGTTGTCGGCTTTACGGCTTCTTATTGGCTCCCAGATATGATTTCCTTTCTTCGTTCTCGATTTTAAATGAATTGCGTTGTATTATATGAATGCGAATTATTTCTTCGTCAAAATGGCGGTCTTGATGAGAATGCAAATTTTCAAAATTCAATTTTTGATGAAACGTAGTTTGATGAACTCGTACTATTTCCAAGTAGCGATCTTTCAGTGAAGTATGAACTAGCCTTCCCTGCTTCGAAGATGCTTCGGTGCTCGTAAAAAACTGTATTGCGGTAGCGGTTTGGCGGCGTCTTGTTGCCTCTGCTTATGCAAAATCTTGTTTCGGTGAGAGGACCATGTAAAGATGTACTATTTATCCCAGTGGACTGTAGGCTAGGTCGTTGATGATGTAAAATAATAACGCCAATGTTTGCACTGCCACAACTTGTATTTATTTAATTTGCACAGGAAAAAGTACATTAGCGTACGTACGGTTCAATGTCAGACAGACGAGAGCGAGAGTTGACAGTTATAAAAAATATAATATATATTTGTTGGAGTTGCCAACAGATGTCAAACGATTGAATGACAAACAAAGGTTTGACCAGCTTAAACGTTTTGCTTCCAATAATGTTCTTTTCTTTATAGCGTCTAGTTTTTTGAAAATAATATAATCTTCCATTGTTGGATATTGTTTATAAGATAGTAAAGCAATTTTAGCCTGTGTAACTACGCGATCACAGTCAGCACTCCACCTAGGAACAGCTTTATGTCGATTTGATTTACGTTGGTAACATTTTTTTTGCAAATGTCATTAATATGTCATGCAAAATCTTAAAAAATGTCTCGTAATTTTCTAAACAATTATTAGCTACATATTAGACGTGGGTCGTTACGTTAATTTCAAGAAACGTAACGAAACTAGCTACTTTGGTCGACAGCGCCTGTTTCAAAACTAGCTATTTTTGTAACGAGTTATTTGTGTACAGCCACTGTGATTGTTTGCATATTGCATGAATAACTTTACTAACTATACAGTTACACATGAAACGAAAATAAATTTGTAGCTATACAGTTAAATCAATAAATTAACTTCCCTTCATACTTTATTCAGGCTTAGGACTGACTTGCATTATACACTCATTTGCAAAAAAAACGGGCACCTAAGCAATGAACCATTTCAAATGTTAATATTTCTTTGTTTGATAATTATAGGTAGTTTTATCCACACAATTTGCTAAATTAATAAGAAAATAATCGTTTTCATCAGTATTTCATAAAATTTAGATAGAATTTATGGGAAATAATGCTAAACCTCGCTAGTACACTACTAGCACTACTAGCGAATATACACTATATTCGCTAGTAGTGCATATGCTCATGAAGTAAAAATAAAAAAGTTTTTTTGTTTGTTTTTCTTTAATAAAGTAAAAGCAGATAAATGTTTAGTATCGAGTGTGACCCCCTCTAGCTAAAATCACAGCTTGAATTCGTCTGGGCATGCTAGCGAGTATATCCCGGATACTTGCTTGCGGAATACGTTCCCACTCCGCAGTAATCACATTCTTCAGCTCTCTGATGGTCTGCGGAGCCGGGTGTACTGATCTCACACGCCGTTTCAGAACGTCCCAGACATGCTCTATGGGATTGAGGTCGGGACTTCGAGCTGGCCAATCCAAACGACGAATGCCGACCTCTTGCACATACGCATTAACATCGCGGGATCGGTGGGCGCGAGCATTGTCGTCCATAAAAATCGAGTCTTCACCTAGAGCGGCCAATGCGGGTTGTGCATGAGAAATTAGAACTTCCGTTATGTATCGATGCCCAGTCAGTGAGCCGTTTTCAATGAAGACTAACTCTGTACGATCCATTGAATTTATTCCTGCCCAAAACATAACAGAGCCCCCACCATAAGGTGTGATTTCTTCGAAACATGCCTCTGCAAAGCGTTCTCCTTGTCTTCTTAGCACTCGCCGACGTCGATCTTCACCGAACAGAGATATCCTGGCTTCATCAGAGAACAAAACCCTATTCCAATCGTCTTGAGTCCATGATTCACAATTTCTAGCGAACCTAAGCCTGTGAACTCTGTGCTCACGGAGTAATTTGGGGCCGCGGGCCGGGCGGTGACTGCGTATATTGGCAGCGAGAAGCCTCCTCCTGACCGTCCATAGACTAATATGCACATTTCTTACTTCTTGGAGGCTGTTCTTAAGATCCACATACGAAGATTTGCGATTTCTCAATGCGCGACTCACAAGAAAACGATCATCCCGTGGTTGGGTACATGGTTTTCTTCCAGAACCAGGCCTTCTCTCGACGGAACCAGTCTCCTGATATCGCTGCCAGGTCCTTTGGACTGTCGAGCGACTAACATTTAGCCTCCTAGCCACGAAACATTGGCTGCAACCCTCTTCAAGCAGCGCGATAATTTTGGTAGCTTTTACCACTTTATCTACCATTTTTGATACAGCCAAACAGCATTAAATAAAGCTTTGACAGTCAAGGATATGAAATTAATCGATAAAAATTGAATAAAAGTTATGAAAGTCGATGTTAACTTCTGGAACTTTGCTCCAAAAATGTAGGATAAAAAGGGGTTTTCTGTAAAAATGAACATCAAATGAAAAATTGAATTTAGAACGTACTTTTTTAAATACCACAGCATTTTTAAAACCGGCCAGTAACGTGTACAAACGATTGAAACCTTTTTGGTATTGTATCTTTTTAAATATGAATGAAAATCAAAACCGCCCGTTTTTTTTGCAAATGAGTTTAATATATGTATTTGCGATTGATTAGTGGTTATTATGAAACTATGATTAATGCAGGCATATTTAAAAGTTAATTGATTGTATATACAATGGTTATATTTACAGTTTATTTACACTTTTGATATATTTACAGTTTTTTTTTTTTCACTTTATATGCACTATTTTTTTTTTGTTTATTACTATTGTTTTATACAGCTTTATACAGCTATTTATACAAAAACCTTTTTGGGTCTAAATTTACATTTAAATATGTCAATTGAGCAACTTTGTGCGTCTTCAATTGTGTGCGGCCGTTATTGATCGTGAGCCCTGTTTTGCTGAAGATCCTCTCGCACGGAACTGAAGTTGCCATTATGTTGGCATACTTGCGTAGAAGTATGGCAAGATTGGGATAAATGTGGCGATTAAGTTGCCACCATTGCAACGGACAGTTAAATACGGGTAGTATGTCGTCTTTTAAATATGCATCGATTTCCTTAATGGCACACGACAAAGGTGTGCCTGCTTGTGCTTGCTGCTGCTGTGTCCCGACAATATTATTTAATATTGACCATGGTGAAAATTTATCGCGAACCTGTATGAAAGCTGAGGTGATTGTTGAAGTGGACTGTTGTGGTTGGTTTTCACCATGTCGTCGTCGTCTAATTTCAGCCGCAAATATTTCTTCTAGTATTTTCATTGCTTTTGCTGCCTCATTTGTGTCAGAAAATACATTGATTTTGTATCTTGGGTCTAAAATTGTGCATATTGAGAACGTGCGCTTCTCTCAACACCTTCTAATCTTTTTTCCAATGCTGCCCGAAGTGCTGTAATCACATTATTTGTTGTAGCTGTGAAACCTTCCAGGAGCAGTTGGTTACAAGACTCTCTAAGACAGCGTGTCATGACTATGATGGTACTGGCTGTCATATATTCTTCCCCACTCATAGCTTTTGTAGCCTCTTCGAAAGGTTTTAAAACCTTGCACAGTCCTTGAAATACTGTCCATTCCTCGATAGTTAAGATTGGCAAATCTTTTTTGAGAATTGCAACAGTGGCACATATATAATTTTCGAGTTCAACAAACCGCTGTAGCATAGCCAACGTAGAGTTCCATCTGATTGGTACTTCCTGTATTAAACGTTTTGATGTCACGTCCGGCTTTTCCCGTGTTTGCGCTTTTAATAATTTTTCTAGACCTGCTGTACTTGTCTTAAAATGCCGGACAATAGTTTTAACTTTATCCAAAGAAGCTTGAACTAAATTCAGAGCATCTTGCACTGTTAAATTCAACGTATGGCCGTAGCATCTGTAATGTTTCCACCCTACATCAGCTATGGCTTTTTTGACGACTATCAATAACTATCAATAAATAAAGCCCCAAGGTCATTATCAATTTGTCTTTTTTAGTTATTTATACTTTTTTGCCGATTCCGTAGCTGTCAATGCGCTGTTGCTCATGCTTAGCGCGATACATGGGTATGGTACTTACAGCAATGGATGTAGAAGCTGACGCAGCATTGCAGCTGGACGACGAGGGCAGAGATTTGATATCGCCTGTGGATTCTTGCACATGACTTTGATCTGGGAGCCTCGCTGTTGATTGTACGGCACAAATGCATGTGTACGCATCGATGTGTTTTCGCTTCAAATGTATTTTCAAATTCGCAGTTGAAGTTTTGAAGCTATAAACTTCACCACAACTGTTACATTACGCTTCTTTCTCATCATCCAGTTTTTGAAAAAACCCTACAAAGCACTAGAATTCAATCGAGACATTTTTACAAGTTTTTTATTTTCAATATATATTTTTTATTTACACTTCACTATATTTACATTTTATTTAGACTTGTACAATCCACACTAATTATATTTACATTAAATTGACAACGAAACTACTCAAAATACCAAAATAATTATTATTATTTTACGTTTATTATTATAAACGTTAATTGTTAGAAGTAAGTACTCAAAATTGTAAAATTATGCACAAGTACGTCAACGAACTAAAACAATAAACAAACAAATTCTTTAGGTACTTCAAATTTCTAAGAAACTCGCTTCGTTTCCCGCAATTGCAAGCCGTTGAAATTACTTATAAACAAAAATCACTATTTTATTACCTATAACTACAATTTTACGTATCAAAATTAAACGTAGAAAATGTAGTTACGCTGTTTTGTTTTTGTTGCATACCACGGCACGTATGCGTTCGGTATTTGGTCGGATTGCTTCGAATAATTTCGTGTCATTCGATTAGCCATCTCGCTCGTTCGCGAGTCAACCGAACTTTGTGCGGTCGCTCTCGTATTTCGCTCGCACGAATATAATACTGTTCAATGTGTGATTAGTCGTGTCAAGTATAAAACAGTTACAAAAATCACCTCTTTTAGTTTCATGCGCCGGGCTACAAGAGCACCGTGGTTCATACCAAACGTCGATCTCCACATCGACCTCGAACTGCCGACCATCAAGCAGTTTATGAAATGGTGCTGTCAGAGCTACTTTGACTCTGCCATGACACACCCCAACCAACTAGTGGTTAGGGCGGCTTCCTATAGACCCTCCAAAATCTCATCCATCCGACGTCCTCATCACGTTCTCGACGAAGAGGACAACAATATCATACTCGCTCAACAAAGAGCCTACACGGCCCGCGAGGCCTTAACAAATAAATAGCCGCGCAAAAGTCACGACTAAAAACGTGGACACGCCCACTTTGCCTCCAGCGACGCCCCAAGCCGAGGTCCGTTCCCCACAGGGGGAGCCCTTGGACGATGTCGCTTAGCATACTTTTCTCCGGGTTGAGAGCCCTCAGCGCTCACCCATAGTCCGCGTCAAGCTGTCAAGGCCATCTGCGGCCAACAGCTGTACACACACAAAATAAAAATAAAAAAAACTTCTTTTATTTGTCGACTCGTAACTAGTGAATCGGTTACATGTCGCGTAAGTGGTTATTGTAACTAGTGACGTGAAATAACGTCCATGTTTGCTATATATTCAGCTTTACATAAGTTATTGAATACTGTCCAGTCAACACGGGTTGAGAGCCCTCAGCGCTCACCCACCAGTCCGGGTAAAGTTGTCACAGCCATCTGAGGCTAACAACTAAGTCACACACAAAAAAAAAGAAAGTCCAGTCAATCCTTTTAAAGTTTACATTAGCTAGAGAGTCATCGCCCTGTGACACGTTTCGTGCTTCCAACAAATTACTAGAATCGGGATAGCAAATAAACAAATAAAAACAGAGTTGATATACATACATACTTCAGTAAAGGGAAATGATTACTACTAAGTAGATCATCGAGAACAGATACTGTACAGCTGGAACTTAGACTTGTGTTGCGAACACTAGATCTAGAACATTACCTTGTTGTCCAAATGGAGCGAAAGTTGTATTTGTGTGGTCATTTAAACAAACTAAATCGGAACTTTCCACATGAGCGTGGAAAGCGTTGCTTCGTCTGTCGTTTACTTTTGAACCCCAAGAGACGTGATGTGCATTAAAGTCGCCTATTATTACATAATTATTAAACACAAGCTTAGAACATGAGTCTTTCAATAATTTACTTGTGAATTTACCATTAGGAGGAGAAGGTGCATGAACACATAAAATATCAAAAGAAGTGCTGTCAACTGTTATTAAAATGTTTTGAAAGTGATATTGTGAGGGAGTATTGATAGGTTTATATTTAGATCTAATGGCAATAGCAACTCCACCATGTGGGCGATTAGAATTTCTTCTAATAACAATAAATCCTGGTAATTTTAATTTTTTGCTGGAATTTAACCAAGTCTCGTTAAAAAGTAACATATCAACACTCTCATCAAGTTTGCTTATAAAATTTTTGAGTTGATCTATTTTTGGTAATAAACTTCTGGAGTTCCAATGAATGATATTAAACTGTTTTAAACCAGAATAATAGTGTCTATTATTGGTGTCAATATTATCCATTAACTATTGAAAAGTTAGTTACAAGCAATTCTTTAAATAACTGTGTAGATATAGGATCAGAAGAGGATTTAAATTCCTTTTTCTTCATTAGCTCAATTATAGTTTTAGTAATTGCTCAAAGAACTATGTCAGGGTTTATAATATCAGTTAGTGTCCGTCATCCGCCAAGAGGACGACCGCGTGAGGAAAGACCGACGTCTTCCCCGAGCGGGGGACGTCGATCGATGGCAGGGTACTCCAAGTAGGACCGACCACTGATGACAAGTAACCCTGCTCCGGTGGTCGGCCCAACGACGAAGATGACGCGTATCGTGGGTGGGTTGCGGGAGTTGCGTGCGAATCTATTTAGTGTAGAATTTTGTGCTGACTGCAACAGAACTGGGTATTCTTTTCTTGTAAGGTCCTCAAATATTGGGTGATGATCCTTAAAAAGACCACTTTTACTTCTTATATAGCTCATTTTTTGTTTAGTAATTCGGCTATCATCTGAATTGCCTAATTTTCTTTTTGGCGCGGATTTAATAGAGAAGTCCGGGTGGGTGGAGCCGCTACCCGCACCCCTTTCTGCCAAATCCATACAAAATTCTATTTTCCTCAAATAGTAATTATGTTAAAATACACTTTAAATAACAATTACACATAAAAGGGCTTTAAACGTAATAATAAAATTAATTTTTGAAAAGTCCGCCTTAGTAATTCAACTTTCCCGCCCTTTTCCTCTTGAAACTACAAGTGCTTGCCACAGACTAAAATTTATTTTTTATAAGAACACAGAACAGGCAAAGGTGTCACTAATAAACATTATATATTATACTTATATTATTTTGGTACATATTTCAACATTGCGTATAATTTATTTTTGTAGATTAATATAATGTATTGTAACGTAATTATTTAGAGCCTATTAGTCTTTCTGAACACCTTAGTATGTACTTATTTCATTTAGTTGCTTACGCTATTCATCCTTACAGCTAAAGCAATGCTAGTTATTTAGTGCAAATATTTGGTTAACCCGCAAATTATAAAACCATTACTGAATGTTTTTTTTAACTGACACTTCCACCCAGCTGTAATATTTAAATAACCCCTTATTCTCTTAACGTGCTTACTAGTAACTCCATCCGGCTTCGCTCGTTACCATCATGTCGAAAATCATCCGCTTAGGATAGTGGCAGTACATGATTTTACCCACTTAACACTAAAATAAGATTAATATCGTCTACGCAGGAACCCCCCGTGGACTGGACGCTGCCGTCTCAGGCCTTTCTGGTGCTTGATTCAGGCCGGGGGACGCAAACGGAGAACAAAGCACAAGAGAGTGGGTTATATTTGTGGCTGCTGTAGAACCCCGAATCTACCCGCGACTGAGATCTTGGTTTATTAAAACTTATTAAACTTAATTTAAATTCTTAGTAAACTTGTTAAATTTATATGGTTATTAAACTTATTAAAATTGAGACCTTGGTTTATTAAACTTATTAAACCTTGATTTATTAAACTTTATTTTGTATATATTAAACTTGTGCTTCTTAGTTGCGATCAGTGTTATTTAATTTTTTCCCTTTGGTAAGGTAAAGACGTGACACTAGGCATATGCAACGTTTACATTTGAGTAATCACATACTATTAACAGAGTCAATTAGAGTTAAACAGGTTGAAAACAAAAACAAAAGAGAAGTATCTGCAGAGTAACTCTATTGAAAATGATGGTATTTTAGTAAAAGTTTGTCAAGACTGTTTTTTTAACGTGTATGATGAGCATCGTCGTTTTGCGAATGGCATAATTGGCAAGAAGAAAAAGTCAGCTACAGGTATCACTGGACGGGATGAAAGAGGCAAATATGAGCCAAAAATTAAGCATTCAAATGAAGCAATTGAATATGTGACTGAAGACCATTATTCAAGACGACACACTATGAAAAAAATCCTGCAGACTGAATTAAATTTACAAAAAAATTATAACTTATACCTAGACCGACATACCATGGACAACGTGACTACAAAGAAAAGTCAGCCTTTCTTCAGGTAATAATATTTTTAAGACATTCAATTTAAAAAGCCAAATAATGATACTTGTGATACACTTGTAGAAAAAATAAAAATTACAGTTAATGACACTAAGAAAACGAGACTACATGGAAAACATGTCTTTAATAATAATAATAATAATACTCTCTGGGCCAGTCGTTATCTCACCATGAGACTAACGCAAACCTCGGAGGAACATTATATGGCTCCCTAAATTCTTTTGATATAAAAGAAAAAATGTATCACAAGATTTATAGGAAAGCCAATAAACCGCAGGGCAGCTTGTGGCGTGCTGAATGTGAATGGCGACACTGCGGTCCTGAGTGCCCCAGAGAGTCGGCCAGGGCCTCGTATCCAGCTGGCCTTTATTGGCTGGCTGGAGTGGAAACCGAAGAGTGCCCGCAGGATTCTCAACTCTGGCTTGCCTTGAACGGCTGGTCAGAGAGGGGTCGCCAGAGCTATATGCTCGGGGGTGGAAGTGTCATTTTCAAGGGCATAACTACGGGGAAACCACTGTGATGGTGAAACCGGCGCCGCACCGCTCGACACCCCAAGCCACTTGCACCAATGTTGCTCCCCTGTTGCCCGTATGGCCTGTGTATCTGTGGCGACCGTTTGGGGGGACCCATTCAGTGAGTTGGCGAGTCACCGTCTGCCAAAGTTCAAGACGATAAAGGTATTGAAGGCAGACGACAGTTTTTCAATCAATAGTTTTTAGTTTAGCCAGTCCATCAAACCTCCAACCCCATAAACAGTTATTAGATAGCATCATCACCCAATAGTTTTACACCTACCGTTGGCAGTCCACGTGTGTTATGTGCAGACGTGGAGTGTCATCGGTAGATGTCCCATCCCATTTTTACATTAAATTTCTCCAAAGGCCTCTGCGTGTTGGATTCATATCCCCATGTAAGCCTTTCAAAGGACCGGGTATCTGCCCTTGGAAGATAGCCGTGAATCGGAGATAATAATAATAATAATGGCTGCGCAATGGTCATGCTCGTTTAGCATCTCACTTCCAGTCGGCTTTAGTGACTGGGACGTTACCAGAGTTCATGACGACTGGTATTACTCACCTGCTCCATAAAGCCGGTAGTACTACGGTGCCGAGCAACTATAGGCCGATAACGTGTTTGCCATCGGTCTATAAGCTCCTTACATCTATTCTGAGAAATAAAATTTCCAAACATATTCAGTTAAATTCGGTCATGTCTCTCTCTCAGAATGGATGTAGGAATGGGGGACGTGGTACTAAGGAGCTCCTCCTAATTGATACGGCTATTAGTCAACAAGTTCGTCGCCTCCGAAAAGATCTATCGATATGTTGGATAGATTATAAGAAAGCATTCGACTTCGTGCCTCATACGTGGCTCTTGAGGGTGCTAGAGTTGTAGAAAATTCCTTCAACTCTATGCGCCTTCTTGAAGTCTTATATGGGGAAATGGAAAACATTTCTTAGATATCCAGCATGTCGACTGAGTCGAGGGGGAGGCGAACCAATATACATTAGGCGGGGAATATTTCAGGGTGACAGTTTGAGTCCTCTTTGGTTCTGCCTAGCACTGAATCCTCTCAGTACGCTACTAGGGCATTCAGGGCTAGGCTGTAGGTTACGTAGAGGTGGTCAAATAGTATCTCACCTGCTTTACATGGATGATTTGAAACTGTTTGCACCAACTCACATTCAAATGGCAGAATTACTAAAAGTTACAGAGACTTAGTAATTCTATCAAAATGGAGTTTGGTGTAGATAAGTGTGCCGTCATGCATGTAAAACGGGGAGAGGTAGTGGAGAATCATAGAAGTGAAATCTTCAATACTCCACAATTTAGACCGCTTCGCGTAACGGATACCTATAAGTACTTGGGTATGTCTCAGGCTTTGAACATCAATGAAACGGACATGAAGCGAGCGCTGCGGGAACGTTTCTTTGGTCACCTAAAAAAAGTTTTAAATAGTCTTTTAACGACCTGCATTCTGCAGATGCTCGACGCTGAGGCTGTCGTGACCCGGAGATTTACCTCTGGTCATGTGTTGAATTACACCTGTAATTTCTTTAGCAGATATAGTGATATGCTCCTTATCATCACGCTCCTCAGAGCCGAACACCGGCACAGTATTTTTAAGGCCAGGCCTTACACAGAAGTGATTCTTAAACAAGTTAGCTATTTCTCTCGGTTCTGACTCTCCCGCAACATTCATAGGGAGGCCTGACTTAAGGTTCAGTTTGCCAACGCTTTTCCAAAATTCAGCGAAATTCTTAGTAGATCTTTGGACTCGCGATGATGTCTAATTTAACCTGATCCTGGTTATTTTGACACCATTTAAGCTTTGCCTTAAACCTTTTTCTACTTTCACACATATTGTCATAGATTTTTCCACTATTTGGTCTACCATTGGACACTCACTCCTGAAACCTTAGCCTAGCCTCTCCATGAACATCACTCACATGCCTATTCCAACCAATCAAGTTCGTTTATACGTTTTATTACGTGTTTATTTACAAAAGTCTGCATAGCACTCTCTCTTAAAATAGAAATAATATTATTATACATTTTATCTAATTCTAATTTATGTTCGTGATTATTACATTGTTTGTTCACACATTGTTTAAACATCAGAGGACAGTTGATTAATTGTAGCCTATTATTACAGTGCACTGTATATTCCTTAATTTGTGGGGTTTGACGAACGCCCCATATAACGGACTTATCTGTAATACTATTTATAGGTAAAAACTTTTTACGAATAAGTTTTAAGTCGCAATACACTTCTAATGGGTGGTGATCTGACCACATAACATCATAACGTACCTTAATATCTGTAATCGTCTCCAGAGCTGATAGCGTCACTAAGCAGTGATCCAACCATCTCCGAGAACCATGCGCATCACTCACAAACGTATATTCACTTGAACATAAACCAAACCTGTGTATATCTGCACAAAACCACGACTGATCAACACAAAAACGCGATAGTCTTTCATCAGGTTAAAGCAAATTTCCGTTACGAATGTAAATCTTTCGATAAACAACGTGCCAAGTCATCAGGAAATACTATCGTTGTCGCTGTGTGTGATTTACAGCAGTATCTCACTACACAAAACACAACCACATACTAGTGTAGCATTTTATAAAAGGAAGCTATAGACTTTTAATTTTAGTCAGAAATTGTAACACTGGAAAACTACTTGCTTCATGTAGCATGAAGTTATCGCGCAACATGGTGCTGACGAAATAGCATCTTGCCTAAAAATATTCATAATGAATTTGCCCGAAGAAACAGAGCACGTTATTATTTATTCAGATTCATGTCCTGGGAAAACCCATAACAACACATTACCTGTTGTATACAACTACCAGCGTTGCCAGACGTCCCGATTTTGGGGGGACGTCCCGATTTTTAAATCAATATTAAATATCCCGCGCGGAACAGGCTCAGTCCTGCTTTTCGGAGACAACTCGACTATGCACGCAGTGTGCTGAGAAAGCGTGAGTGGGTGGCACAGATAAGTGTGTACTAGCCACTCGCCTGTTGCGTAATGAAGATAATAGCCAGTGTTGCCAACTTTATTTTTTAAGAGATCGTACCACGGACTAAAAAAGACAGTATTTTGGCAATAATTCCAGATATATATTACGCAGTACCCAATGGAATTTCAATAGAATTTCGTAAATCAATTAAAAAACGGAATGTAATTATAATTTTCTATTAATTATTATCATCAATTAAGATATGGTATTAAGATGTAACTAAATTATATATATGTATATATTTAGATTAGAACAATGTTAGGTATGTTTTGAATAAAACCGTGACATTTTCATTTGACTTCAACTCAGATGAGAATATGACGGTTTCATCTGAGTTGTCTGTAGGTGTCTTTTCCATCGATGAAGGCGACGTGCTACGGGTGGATCACGGGGCTCCGCGACGCCCCTCTGTTGATCCGGACGGAGCCGGGCGGCGAGTGAGCTGACCATGGCCCACCCCAAAAAGAAAAATGTTGTCTTTTCCATAGAGATATAGATTAAAATCTCGAAATGCGGATAAAAGTTGTCCTGAATTCATCTTATTTCTAAAACATTAAATAAAGCTAAAATAAATGTTATATTGTCTACCAAAAATAAAACATACCCCCATGTAAAGGAATTAATCTCTTATAATATAACTTTTCGTGTTATAGATATGTCCATATTGCTTTAATTAATAATATGTACATGAATATTGAAAAAAAAAATATTTGCTCTTAACAAAAACCGTGTGCTGACGGAGTAGGAATACAATTCATCCCTCCAATCTTGACCGTGGATGTCGTTAAAGACGACAGATAAAATATGCACTTCTGCGTAAGGGATGGAAACATCGAAATTAAACTTTATACCAACATTTTTGATCAGCATGGTATGGTAGGTCAAATTCCCTCCCATCGTGGAGGCGGCCCGAGCCCAACAGTGGAACGTATGTGGGCTGCGATGATGATGATGATGATGAAAAATGAAATTTCCTTATTTTTGGGTGATTATGACTGAATATAATAGATTTTTTTTTATTGCACAGAAACACAATTTATAGACAATAGTCTATACCATCATCAGCTTGCTCTTATCCCAATTACTTGGGGTCGACGCAATATGTCATTTGTTTTGACATATTGCAAAAAGTTTCGGCAATGACTTTTATGACCGGCCGCCTGCCTGACGTCAACCCTCCTTGGGAATCTAATCGTTGACCCAAATGGTACCAGATGGAGTTGGTCCGGGTCAATCTAGGGCTCTTAGTCGCCTTTTACGACACCCACGAGCAAAGCAAGGGTTGGTAGTATTCGAAGCCGCTACCACACAGCAATAGTCTATACCAATAACTAAAACAATAGTCTATACCAATGAATAAAATTGGAGTGTCTGTTTGTAATGTCAAAATAATAGGCTTTTTTCATGCTCACACGGTTATTTGCACGACACCTATGCCTAAAAATTTTTGTTTGTCTGTTTGTTCCGGGTAATCTTCAAAACGGCTGGACCGATTTCAAAAATTCTTCCACCAATGGAAAGCTATAATATCGCCTTCCTCCCGGACTTCTGTTGCATACAGACGTGCTTTAATATCGATTTTTAGCGAAAGTATTTCAAAATTTAAATAAATTAAAACCACCTGAATAATAGGAGTGCATAAAGGTTAGGAAGTTGAATACATCTAACTAAAAGTGTACGCGCAAGTAAGCAAACTCACATTATCAAGCTAGACGTACGGTACATATGTGGGTGTAAGCTTGAAGAAGAAGATAGCATCAACAAGTAGATACTCACCTGTACATAATAGGTAAGAGACAGAAACAATTCATCTATAACTACTTTTATGAAAAGTACTGCACAATAAGAAGGTCAAGTTACGTTGGCGGATAACTTTTTTGTACTGAATCGTCGATAGGCGACCATTTTGCTGACCCCTCAATCTTACAACGCCTCGGACTTGTATCGTTTTATGAAAGCCTAGTGTTCACGACCAAGATACGAACCATTTACATCATGTCGATGCACTCGATAGATGGCGTTATCGCCGAATTAGATCGCGATATGGTTGCATTGCAGCTAATATAATATGTAGTTTTTTGATATTTTTAATAAAGGATGGATGGATAGAGGGTCGAGGATTACTCCTTAAACCCAGATCAACGGTAGATCAAAATACAGTGGTTTTATTTAGTACATTCCGCTTGTATTCCCTGAATCAGCTTAGTTCAACCCAGTCCAACTACCTATTAGTTCGGTAGTAATCATTGGTCCATTCGAACCGAATTTTTGTATACCAAGTGGCCCAACGTGGACCACTACCCGCGTACTCGCAGTGGATCGCTGCGGCAAAGGTACGTGGTACGGCACGCAGCAGTGTGTCGTTGTGGTGAAGAGACACGAACACCAAGAAACGTGTGCAAGTGCTGTGTTACCAGTAAAGGCGCAGGAGTTGTCATCTAGCCGAAGTGGATTGAATAGTTCAACGTGACGTCATAGAGGGCGCCACCAGTCACTTGGCAATTGACGTCAGGTCAACAGTCATCATATGTGTGAGTGTGAAGTGCTACTGTTTTTATATGTTAATTGCTCAAGTAGAAGTAACGTAATTTCAAGACATTTTCAACCTTATTTGTATTAGAATTTTAACTTAGAACAATTATAAAGACATTTTAGACTTGGTAAATTTATTGTAGTGTTTCTATAGAAAAAAGGACTTAGAATAATATTGTGCATGCTAGACTTAGAATAGTTTTATGAAAAACGGGGGAACGGGGAATCTATGCCCAATTTTTACCCCAGTAGAATGAAATTGTAAAACACTTGTAAAATTTTTATTGTATTTTTAGACTTTTAATTTATTTCATATTATTCAACAGTTAGAACAGCTTATGTAGTATCATTCTTACTAGTTAGTTTTGTTTACATAGTTTTAATTTTTGCTACAACTTAGTACAATCGCTACATATTTTCACATTTCTTTCATATAAAAATTAACTTTACTTTCTTGGCTTATAGTTTTGCTTATAGCTTACAGTTTTAGTAGTAATTGTAACTTAAATTGATATTTACAATGGAAGGATTAATCAGCGTTATGAAGGAACTTCAAAATATAATCCAAAGGGGTTTAACTAATTTTAAAAAATGCCCTAAGGATAGACTTACATTAGAATATATACAAACTAAACAAGAATTATTAGAAAAAGATTGGAGTTTATTTACAAGTAATTACACTAAGATTCATGAGTCGGCAAAACCAAAGTCAGAAGAAAAACCGAAATTAATAGAATTATATGAATGTACAGAAGAAACTTATATTACATACAAATCTTTGATAAAATCTATGATAAATAAATATAGTGCCGTTACAACAGAATCTAGTACATCTGGTAGTAATTTTAAATCAAGTACATTCGTAAAATTACCTAAGATTTCTATACCCATTTTTAGCGGCAAATATTCAGAATGGACAACATTTAGAGATTTATTTGTTTCACTTGTGCATAAAAATCATAGTTTGGATAATGTACAAAAAATGCATTATTTAAAAAGTCATCTCAGTGGAGAAGCTGAGCAACTAATTCGACAAACGCCAGTAACTGATTCAAATTATAGCCATTGCTGGACTCAATTAGAAAGAAGATATGGTAATAAAAAATACTTTGTTAACTGTATTTTAAAACGATTGTTTGCTCAAAAACGCATGCTAGTTGAGTCGGCAACTTCTTTGAAGGAGTTACTCGATACAACAAACGATTGTCTCAATGGTTTAAAAAACTTAGATGTAGATGTGACTACTTGGGATGTCATTATCATTCACATAGTTACATTTAAACTTGATTCAGAAACGCGAAAACAGTGGGAATTAAGCATCAGCAGTCACGAATCGAATGAATTGCCTACCTTTGTCGAATTCGCTACCTTTTTAGAGAATCGTTTTCGCGCGTTAGAATTTATAGAACCAAAGAAACAGTTTAACAATCAGTTCACCACTCATACTCCGAAAGTTATGGTTGTGAGTTCAAGCAATATTCGTTGCGAGTTTTGTAGTGAAGCACACAAACTGTGTTTTTGTAAGTCGTTTTCTAAGCAACCCCTTGAGGAGCGACGCGATTTTGTTGCAAAGCATAAAATTTGTTTTAATTGTTTAGGTGGTAATCACATAGTAGCAAATTGTAAAAAACAGTCCTCTTGCAAGCTCTGCCAGAAACGTCACCATTCTTTACTGCATATGGAGTACGTTTCCAATAAAAAGGACACGTCAGCAAAGACAGATACCATGGTAACTAGTGCTTCAACTAGTTCTCCGGTCGTCTCATGCTTGTCGCTGAATAAGTGCCTAATACCAAGACAGGTATTACTAGCGACGGCGCTAGTAAAGGTCGAGTCTAAAACAGGCAATTACCAAGTAATAAGGGCTTTACTTGACCAGGGTTTTCAGGCATGTTTTATTACAGAAGCTACAGTGCAATATCTTAGGCTAACAAAAATTCCGATTCAAGGAGTCGTGTCGGGATTAGGACAAAAATCAACTGTGGCAAGGTATATGGTAAACATAAAGCTTAAATCATGTGTAGATCATAAGTTCAAATTGGATTTTAATGCATACGTTATAAATAAGATTACGTCGTACATACCAGATCAAATCATACATAGAAATGCGTTGTCTTGGATTGACACGACAGATCTCGTTTTAGCAGATCCGCAATTCAATACATCACGCAAGATAGACATTTTGTTGGGAGCAGATGTCTATGGCTACATAATGAAGGCAGGCATAGTGAAGAGTCCGTCTTCTACATTAATCGCCCAAGATACCACGTTAGGATGGATCTTGTCTGGTGTAGTATACAGTTCAAATAATAGTTCAACTCATCCGCAACCAAACGTTTCTGTAATGCATGTTCAGGTCAACTTAGAACAAATGCTGAAACAATTTTGGGAGATTGAAGAGCAATGTAGCTCTAAGAAAATACTTACATTAGAAGAGCAAAGGTGTGAAGAATTCTACAAGGCTACAACAAAGAGAAGACAAGACAGTAGGTATGAGGTTCGATTACCATTTCGAGTCGAAGATCCGCCATGCACGTCAGGTAATTCTCGGGCTATAGCTGAAAACAGATTTAGGTCATTAGAGAAAAAATTGGCTAAACACCCAGAGTTAAGAGTAAAGTACACAGAAGTGATAAAGGAATATTTACATTTAGGACACTTAAAACCGGTAAAGGAAGATGATGATAAAAAGGAAATGGCTGTTTACTTACCTCATCACGCCGTTGTAAGGGAGGACAAATCTACTACAAAGGTTCGGGTCGTATTTAATGCGTCTGAAAAGAATAGTAGAGGAGTATCTCTAAACGATACATTAATGGTAGGTCCCACATTGCAAGCTGATTTGAGACACACAGTTTTGCGATGGAGAACTCATTCAATAGCACTTGTAGCTGACATTGTTAAAATGTATCGGCAAATTCGAGTTGCTGATGATGATACTATGTATCAAAGAATACTCTGGCGAAACGATCCTAAAGAGGAAATCAAAGATTACGAGCTAGTTACAGTCACCTTTGGCACAGCTTCGGCTCCATACCAGGCCGTTAGAACTCTGCATCAGGTAGTGTATGATGAAGGGGATAAGTATCCTCTGGTGGCTGAAAGGGTCTTAAATTCATTTTATATGGACGATTTAATGACAGGGTGCGATGACGTCACAAAAGGAGTTGAGATTTATAAGCAATTAAAGGAACTTTTAAGCAAGGGTGGATTTATATTACAAAAATGGAACAGCAATGATAAGGAAACATTAGAGAGAATAAGGGCAGTAGAAAACGAGGAAAAGGAGAGCGAGAACAACAAAAGAAATGATATACATAAAAGGTTAATGGATACTAAATTGGATAGCACTTTTAAGATTTTAGGACTTACCTGGAACCGCAACGATGATTATTTTCAGTACATGGTGAATCTTCCGCCGCTGAAGAATGAACCTGTAACAAAAAGAACTGTAATATCTGATATAGCCAAATTATTTGACCCGTTAGGTTGGTTGTCTCCTAGTATAGTGATAGCTAAAATATTCATACAAAAATTATGGCTAGCAGGTTTAGGTTGGGATGAGGAGTTAACTACGGATTTAAAAGGAGAGTGGTTGACTTACCGCGAAGAACTATCTCAACTTACGAAAGTTCATATTTCTCGTTGGCTTGGTACAAGATCAGGGAGTAACGTAGAGCTCCATGGTTTCTGCGATGCTTCTAAGGTTGCCTACGCTGCTGTGGTATACTTAAGAGTTGTTGATTTCGCTGGCGAGGTTAAGATTTCATTGCTAGTTGCAAAGACCAGAGTAGCACCTATAAACCAAATAAGCATACCACGTTTGGAGTTATGTGGAGCAGTACTTTTGGCAAGGTTGTTGATGGAGACCGCAGAAGTTTTGAGTATTTCAAAGGACAGAATCAGGGCGTGGACGGATTCTACCGTAGTGCTGTCTTGGTTAAATAGTCACCCAAGCAGATGGAAGACGTTTGTAGCCAACAGAACCTCTGAAATACTGACTACAATGAGTTCGTCACAATGGTTTCACGTTGCTACAAAGGACAACCCAGCAGACTGCGCCTCACGTGGTTTATCGCCAAGTTTATTTGCAGAAACTACATCATGGTTTTCTGGACCACAATTTCTGAAAGAAAAGGAAATAATTTACAAAAGACCTAAGGATTTGAAGAGTGATTTAGAACAGTCGATAAAGACACATTTAACGATTATAGAGAAGAGTTACGATATTTTCGATAGATTTTCTTCCTTACATAGATTGCTAAGAGTGATAGCATATTGTCGTCGCTTTCTTAATAGGACGAAAAACACAAAAAATAAAACTTACCTGCAAAACAAAGAGATAGAAGAAGCATTAGAATGTTGCATAAAAAGGACACAAAAGGACAATTTTAGTTTAGAGTACACACAATTACAGAATAAAGGTCACTTAAGTTCAAAAAATAGTAAGCTTAAAGCATTATGTCCATACCTTGATAATAAAGGTATTATGAGAGTTCGAGGCAGAATAGAGAAAGCACAGATTAGTGAAGACGCGAAACACCCCATAATTCTTCCAAATTCAAACCATTTTACCCATCTCATTATCGCTGATGGCCATCTAAAGACGTTACACGGTGGTCCTCAGTTGATGGTAAATTATCTGAGATCAGCTTACTGGATTATAGGTGTTAAGAATTTGGTAAAGCAGCACGTTCGTAAATGCGTGGTATGTGCTAAGCAACGGGCTCTTACCAAGAATCAATTCATGGGATCTCTTCCATCGGTAAGATGCATACCAGACCCTTTTACTTACCCTTTTACTAGACCCTTTTTGCACAGCGGAGTGGATTACGCCGGCCCTATCAATATTAGGACGACCAAAGGTCGTGGCCATCGCTCATACAAGGGGTACATTTGTTTGTTTGTATGTATGGTTACACGTGCTCTTCATCTCGAGGTAGTAAGTGACATGAGTACGTCAGCGTTTCTGGCAGCTTTTAGACGATTTGTGGCTAGACGCGGTCACTGTGCCAAGATGTACAGTGACAATGGTACCACATTTGTAGGTGCTTCCAAAGAGTTGCAGCAGTTATCCGACATTCAAATGTCGATAGCAGAACACATCGAGGCACAAGGAACGGAGTGGCATTTCATCCCCCCGCACAGTCCAAATTTCGGCGGACTTTGGGAAGGAGGTGTAAAATCCACCAAGTTTCACCTCAAACGAATCATAGGGGACACAACTCTGACGTATGAGGAGCTCAGCACTCTTCTTAGTCAAATCGAAGCTTGTTTAAATTCGCGACCTATGAGTGTTATTGATGGATCTGACCCTGGTGAACCTCTTCCCTTAACCCCAGGACATTTTTTAATTGGTGAACCAATAGTGAACGTTCCTGACTCGAATTACGTTAGTTCAAATATTAGTTATTTATCACGTTGGCAATTGATACAAAGAATGGTACAATCGTTTTGGAAGCGTTGGTCCCAAGAATACCTATCCAATCTTATGAATCGATATAAGTGGTCGATTCAAGTTCCCGAGCCAAAGATTGGCGACGTTGTTTTAATTAAGGATGACGATTTACCTCCCAGTCGTTGGATGTTAGGACGCGTAGTAGAAAAACATCCCGGTAATGATAAGGTCACACGGGTAGTCACATTGCGTACAAAAAGTAATATTATTAAGAGGCCAACAAATAAGTTATGCATTTTACCTATAGCGGACAAATAAAATGTATTTTTATATTGTTTTTAATTTTATAAATGTCTTCATTTTTATTATACATCTAGTTTTTTTAATTTTTTACTGCTCAATGATTTTACTTTTAATTTTTTTCTATAATTTTGTATTTTAATAAAGTTCAACTAGTCTTAAGTTTTCTTTACATTATTTAAAGGCAAATGTTAGAGCAATTATAAGGTTTTTATTTTTGTTTGTATAACACTTATTCATGTTTCTATATAGTATAGTTTATGTTTAGTCCATAATGAAAGAAGGACATTCTGCCACTAAATGTCCTTGGTGGGCGGTATGTTCACGACCAAGATACGAACCATTTACATCATGTCGATGCACTCGATAGATGGCGTTGTCGCCGAATTAGATCGCGATATGGTTGCATTGCAGCTAATATAATATGTAGTTTTTTGATATTTTTAATAAAGGATGGATGGATAGAGGGTCGAGGATTACTCCTTAAACCCAGATCAACGGTAGATCAAAATACAGTGGTTTTATTTAGTACATTCCGCTTGTATTCCCTGAACCAGCTTAGTTCAACCCAGTCCAACTACCTATTAGTTCGGTAGTATTCACCTAGTAACTTGTAGTGAACAATTATAAGATACATTATTTCTAATTCTAACATGCCGCTTCGCCGTTCACCGCCCGCATCGTCTGTTGCGACTGCACATCCGCCGCTACAGATTTACGATTCGGATACTCCCTCTGAACAGGGTGTTTCTGGAACTACTCGAAGGAAACGTAGACGGGAAATTGATGATGATCACAGAGAAATTAGGAAAGAGATGTCGAATTTTTTCACCATGCTTTCGGACAAATTTGATCAGAATTTCTTAGAATTAAAACAACAAAATTCCGAGCTGAAAGAAAGCTTATAATTTATGTCCGATAAATACGACAATCTTCTCAAATCTCTTTCTAAGATAGAAGAAGATAGGATAGAAGATAAAAAACAAATTTTGAAGCTGGAAGAGAAAATAGAGATATTGGAACGTAAAAATAAATCTACAGTATTCGAGTTACGGAACGTACCCACCATCCTCCACGGCAATAATAAAACAGAAACGAAGGAAGACATCTGCAGTGTAGTAAAAATTTTGGCCGAATCGGTAAATATGGAGATTAAAGACTTTGATATAAAAGACATTTATAGAGTAAATACCAATAAAGGAAGCACCAGGCCCATTGTAGTGGAATTGAACAGCGTCATAAAAAAAATCAACATATTACAGGCTATTAAGAAATTTAATAAAAACAAGACCAATAGCGACAAATTGAACACAGAACATCTACGGATTCCAGGTCAGGCTAAGCCTGTATTCGTATCAGAGGCGTTGACGACCAAGGCTCAAAAACTTTATTATATGGCGCGACTCTTTGCACGAGATAATAATTACTCATATTGTTGGACCTCAAAGGGCCTAGTGTACTTGCGTAAAACAGAAGGACAGCTTGCAATCCGTATTGAAACTGAAGCAGAGCTCATTAAACTTGGATCAAAAAAGTGACTAAATTTCTTGTTATTGTTTAATCCAATATTCGTAATTCAAATTTTGTATGTCACTTATGTCTTAATATTAACATTCTATGTACGACTCTCTCAAATTGTAAACCTACATAACCTACATAAAAATCTGTATCTTACACACACAATAATCTACATATCATGCACGCCTCCTCACAGTACATACTCACCAAAATCACAAAATATTAATTTTATATTTAATGAACTTTTATATATTTTTTATTATTTTATTATTGTACATTTTTGTTGTTATATGCATTTTAAGGCGATATTTGTAGCAGAGTTGCTATTTACGCAGATAGTTACAGTACAAGAATATTGGACAAGCTCAATAATATTCAAAATTCGATAATTTAATTGATAATCATTCTAATAATATAGACGAGCTTGAAGTTTCAGATTCTTATAGAGCAGAGCCAGAAAACTGTAAAAAAATAATTACCCTTAATTGTCTAAAAATGCTAACGCAAAATATTCGAAGTATATCGGCCAACATTCATAATTTTGAAGTATTAATGACTCGAATGTCTATTTCGCTAGATATTATATTACTTACGGAGTGCTGGTTGTCGTGCAACCCCATCATTCCTATTCTAGAGGGATATGACTCTTTTGCAACTACTAAAAGAATTAACAAAAATGACGGAGTGGTGGTGTATATTAAAAACAATATTACTGATGTTTCCGTATCTGAAATTAATATTGCAGATGCCAATTGCATTCAAATAATCATAGGAAAAGCCATTTGTATTATTGCAATATATAGATCTCCATCATTCAAGGATATAACAAACTTTCTTTCTTCTTTAGATCATGTTCTCACTAAAAATTCAAGCTATAGTAATTTAATAGTTATTGGTGATTTGAATATAGATATTTCAGGTGGCAACATGGATAGTAGAACATTAGAGTATTTGAATCTTAATGCTAGTCACGGTCTGTTGCCAGGCCATAACTTAGTTACTCATGATAAAACATCTCTAGATCATGTATTACTTAAAACATTATATAAAGCTACGACGATAGTTGTAGATTCTACCGTTACAGACAATAATGCGGTTCTACTGACTTTAGATAAATTTAAAATTGATAGCACACATAAAAATAAAAATAAAATTGACTACTTCACACTTAACACACAATTGCAAAATTCCGACTTTAAAGACATTTACCAATGTACCAATCCAAATACTGCACTTAATTTTTTCATTAACATAATTTCTCGGGCCATTCAAGTTAGCACCATATCTTACACCTTGCCACATCGCTTAAGAATTATGAAACCCTGGATCACACCGGGGCTATTAAGATGTATGCGTAATCGAGACAATATGTATTTAAAAGCGAAAAGAACACCCAACAATGACATTAATATCACATACAAAAGATATCGTAATTATTGCAATAATATTATTAAAAAACTTAAAAGGCAGTACGAGAGAGATGAGTTGGACAAGGCTACTTCAAATCCAAAAAAGATGTGGCAAGTAATTAGAAACGTAACACATACCACGAAAAAGAATATTTCTGCTAGTCCATTATTAAAAATCAAAAGAACCGATATTGAATCTGTTAACGAAGTTAACAAGTTATTCGTAACTACTGGCAAAAATATTGCCCATGAAGTTACAATAAATTATCCCAGTAATACTTCTGCCAATATATTGATGGATACATTGCCTTATTCATTTGTATTTTTGGACACTGACGAGCTAGAAGTAGAGCAATTAATATTAGAACTGCGCAGTGATTGTGCTACTGGATTTGATGGTGTGTCTTCTAATATAATTAAACAATATAGGAATTATTTTATAACGCCACTAACATTTATATTCAACTTGTGTATAAAAACAGGAATCTTTCCGGATTTATTGAAAAAGGCACTTATTTATCCTATTTATAAAAGCGGGGATGCAGACCGTGTCAATAATTATAGACCAATCTCTGTCTTGCCATCTTTGTCCAAGGTATTAGAAAAAATGATGAACAATCGATTAAAAAGATACCTAGAAGATAATGACCTAATTTCTCAAAATCAATTTGGATTTAGAAATAAGAAATCTACTAATGACGCTGTACATGAACTCACTGACTATGTTGTTCAAGCCTTGGATAAAGGTAAGAAAAGCATTGCAGTCTTCCTGGACTTGGCTAAAGCATTTGACACGGTCTCCATTCCCAAACTGATTCTTAAATTAGAGCGTATTGGAGTCAGGGATCAACAGTTGAAATTGTTTAAAAGCTATCTGTCAAACCGAACACAGTGCGTTCAAGTTGGTGATTGCGTTAGTAAGGATCTTCATCAATGCATCGGTATATGTCAAGTGCCAGATCCCTTTACAAGATGCAGGAGTATATAAACTTGACTGTGACTGTGGTCTCTCTTACATTGGACAAACAAAGAGATCCATAAGAACTCGGATCAAAGAACACATAGCCGATGTGAAGCACCGCCGGGACACTAGGTCTGCAGTCTGTGAACATAGCCAGGACCGCGCCCACCATAACATCAGGTTTGATAAACCACAAATCCTCGCAAAAGAACACCGATACCTGCCTAGAATGGTACGCGAGGCTATTGAGATTAAAAAACACAAAAATTTCAATAGAGAGGATGGCTGGGTGTTACCATCAAGCTGGGATCCTGTTATAAACATTATTAAAAAGAAATCCAAAAAGACCACCACAAGACTGCAAGACACCGTGAGCTCATATTGTATAGATTTGACCCACAATAATAATAACTAAAGATAATTTTATAAATTAAAACCTTTTTAGTAACATAAAGTAAGCCGCCTTCAAAATTAACTTTAATTTAGCATCATGTTACCTGAGTTTTCTTGCCGGATCTTTCTCAGTGTAACCGTGTTCCGATCCGGTGGTAGTATACTAGATTATTAGTTAGTTTTTAAATATAATTACTATTAATTTTAATGTTTAATTATTACTAACCATAAACAATATAATTTTTTCATATAGAATCATTTTCTTCTTACACTGGCAATAAATTTTGTATCAAAATGTGGGTCAATATTTAATAACTAATTTCTGTATCGGGTAGATAATTATAAAAATTTTCTGCAGTAACGATGACTTGTTGGACGTGAGACATCTTAGTCCACCCGTGATCATGAACGCTGTAAAGTGTTCGAAACGTCGGGTAATCAAAAATCAAATACAAACGCGATAAAATCCGTAAAGTAGTTTTATTCAAAAGGCCATTATAATCCTGTTGGGAGAAAAATTCGATTATTTTATAATCAATTTATATTAAAGAACAATAAATCGATTATTTAAAAAAATTGATTATTTTCCCTCCAAGTCACATCCCTAGTAGGCAGCGGCCTTGCAAAGGTGCATCAGCGACAGCAATACTTACCATCAGGTGTACTGTCTGCTCGTTTGCCACCGCTTGCCATAAAAAGAAACAGGCTGGATAAGGAGTGAATTTTATTCTTATACTATATGGGAAGTTTTTCACTTAACCAAGGTTTAAATTACTACTAGCATTGAAGTTTATGACTTTGTGTTCTTCCAGCCATGAAAATAGAAAATGTTGTTACCAGAGATAATTGCTAAAGAAAAGTATAATTACTTAATTTGCCAACGCTACTATTAGAAAGAAATTATTATACGAATTTCCCCATTCATTCTTCTAATCATACCATTAATCTTAGCTCATGTAGGTCCCATAGGGCTCCAATATCCTCCACAATAGGAGGGATATTGACCTACTATACCACGCTGGTCAGACGGATTGTTATAGGGTTTTATTTTAGTAGTGGTAGGACCACATTGTTGACAGTTGTCTGTCAACAGCCACGGGCCCGTATCGGAGTAGGATTATGTTTCTAGTTTTCCTTCTCTTGCATAGATGTTACTTATACTAAATATCCCTAAGGCGCCTTTTAGGCAAGACGGGGGGGTGGTTAATTGTATTCATACTCCATTACCACACGGATAACAAACATATTCGTATAATTGACGCAAACAAATTACACTCAAGATGAGTTTTTTGGCGGGAATCTGAAGTGTCATGTGGTTTTCTTGTATTATATTCAATATCTTAGTGTTTTAACGTGTTATGTTAAATAATCTTGATGGCATTTTATGTAATATATAGCGACAGAACTGCTGAGGTGTAGTGAATATGATATAAAACTGCTATACATACCTTTGTATTTCCACCAAAATTCTCAGAAGATACCCTTAACAGTGGCCATTACACTGTTGAGGGCGACACTTTGACTTACTTACAGACCATTACTGACATGAAGAAACTGAGAACTTGAAAAGATAATTATAACTCGACACTGACAAGAATGGCTCGTATTTGTAGCTGATTGCCAAGACAAAAAAGAAGAAGAAGAATTACACTCAAGATTCAAAACAGTCGCAAAAAGTAAATTCGTTTGTAGGACTCGAACCAGCGACACTGAGCACGATAGATCTGTCTTAACACTTCGATAAGTGATTTCTGATGTTTACGCGAGTATTATACATTTTAAATAAAACTACTTTACGGATTTTATCGCGTTTGTATTTGATTTTTGATTACCCGACGTTTCGAACACTTTACAGCGTTCATGATCACGGGTGGACTAAGATGTCTCACGTCCAACAAGTCATCGTTACTGCAGAAAATTTTATAATTATCTACCCGATACAGAAAGTACAGAAGTTAAGTTAAGTTCGATAAGTACAGAATATCACCTAATTTTTATCACTGGTGAAAGTTGTATAGAAGTTATTTGTTTTTGATTTTTCTATCATTCAAAAATATATAGTTCTCGGTACATACTGTGAATCAGCCTGACAGCGTAGCCGCTTCATCATCATCATGATCACAGCTCATAAACATCCCACTACTGGGCTCGAGCCTCCTCTACTATGGGAGGGAAATTGATCTACCACGCTGGTAAGGTGTGTTGGTACAAGGTTTCATTACGAGTTTCCCTTTTCTTCTTCTTCTTATTATATATCCCTAAGTAATTTTTACAATACCCACGGACAAGATAGGGGGGTGGCGAATTGTATTCTTGCTCCGTCACTACAACGAATAATACAAATAATTATGTATTTTTTATTTATTTTTTTTTTGTGGGTGAGCTGCGGTCGGCGCGTCTCCGCACCACTCCGTCCGGGGCGACAGAGGGACTTAAGCACGCAACTGCCACAACCCACCCGAAAACCACGTCGTCTTCGTCGTTGGGCCGACCACCGGAGCAGGGTTACTTGACATCAGTGGTCGGCCCGACGGAATACCCCCTATTGGGGTACCCTCCCATCGACCGACGTCCCGCCACCGGGGAGGACGTCGGTCTTTCCTCACGCGGTCGGCCTCTCGGCGGGTGAAAATAATTATGTATAGAAAAAAATATAATAATATTATAAAAGCTACTAGCTGACCCAACAGACGCTGTTCTTATCAAATAAAGGAATTTCCTTGAAATCAACAGCAGCGCCTCCTACCGGGTCCGATTGTGAATCTAAACCATTCTCGAATCCCCTTGAATACATACAAAAATTTCATCAACATCGATCCAGCCGTTTAGGAGGAGTTCAGTGACATACACACGTACACAAGGAATTTATACATAAAGACTAGCTGACCCAATAGACGTTATTCTGTTCAAATACGCGCCACCTACCGAGTCTAATTGTGAAATTAAACCATTCTCGAATCCCCTTGAACACACACAAAAAATTACATCAACATCGATCCAGCCGTTTAGGAGGAGTTCAATAACATACACACGTACACAAGAAATTTATACATAAAGATTAAGATTTTAACATCAATGGAAAAACAAAATATTAGCTGACTCTGCGAACTTCGTACCGCCATAATTTTTTCGTAAATATATTTTCTAAATTTTCGAAAGTATAGTATCTAATAGAAGAACCATTACAGCTTTGTCGGGAAAGATGACCCGGCGAACTTCGTACCGCTATAATTTTTTCGTAAATATATTTTCTAAATTTTCGAAAATATAGTATCTAATACAAGAACCATTACAGCTTTGTCGGGAAAGATGACCCGGCGAACTTCGTACCGCTATAATTTTTTCGTAAATATATTTTCTAAATTTTCGAAAATATAGTATCTAATACAAGAACCATTACAGCTTTGTCGGGAAAGATGACCCGGCGAACTTCGTACCGCTATAATTTTTTCGTAACTATATTTTCTAAATTTCCGAAAATATAATCTCTATTGGAAGAACCATTACAGCTTTGTCGGGAAAGATTCGATCGTCTTGATCGCGGCATTGTTAATGAGGATTAAAAGAGAATATAAATTACTGATTTTATTGATTTCTGACAAAATTATAATTATCAAATTTTGAACCATACTTAATTATAGGCAAAATTACTCTTAGCTGTCTTTTGCGTTTTTTTTATTACTCATACTCATACATTACATATCAAATGCGTTTTTTTATACTACGTTTCATAGTGACTTGTTTTCTCTTTGACATTTTATGTCACATCACACGGGAACGTGATCGAACGGGATAAAAGAGTTATTGGCGAAATCTTGTAAACTCCTTAATAAAAAAAAACGGGATAAAAAGTATCCTATGTCTGTCTCCTTGTTCTAAGCTACTTCCCCATCAATTTTCAGTCAAATCTGTACAGCCGTTCTTGAGTTATAAATGTAGTAACTAACACGACTTTCTTTTTTATATATAAGTTATATAATTGGAGAGGAACACCACCTGCGTTGATAACCTCGTGCCATCACGTCTTCCAAGCACCTCACGTTATGCCGGTGCTGCTACTGCTTCTACAAAGACTCTGTTGTTGATGTTGTATGCATATTAATATCTTAGTCGTCTTTTACGACACCCACGGGCAAGATATAGAGTGGTGAATTGTATTATTATTTCGTGAGCACACGAAAAAAATCTTGTATTACGGGAGACTTTACAAACATATATTAACTGACACCAAATACATCCAGACTCGGAACAACAATTTGTTGATCGCAATAAATGTTGTCCTGGGTGAGATTCGAACCCGCGACATTGGTCGATATCTATACCAATAAATAAAATTGGAGTGTCTGTTTGTTATGTCAAAATAATAGGCTTTTTTCATGCTCACACGGTTATTTGCACGACACCTATGTCTAAAATAGCAATTAAAAAATGTTTGTCTGTCTGTCTGTCTGTCTGTTTGTTCCGGGTAATCTTCAAAACGGCTGGACCAATTTCAAAAATTCTTTCACCAATGGAAAGCTATAATATCAGGGCGTAAACTAGGCTATATTTTATCCCGGTATTCCCACGGGAACTGGAACTACGCGGGTAAAACGACTATAACCTATAACCGAAGCGAAGCGAGGGCGGGTTGCTAGTCTTAACTATTACGTCACCTGGTGCTGTCTATATTTTTTGTAATATACGCTTTTACTATTTAATTTTTATGTTTCCAGATGAAATATTCCAGGGAAGTTCAGTGACCGCACACGATATGTCATACCACTACCGAGGCAGAGCAACGCAATGTCAGGGGTGAACCATGCACAACCATCATGGCACCAAAAATACCACAGGTGAATACAAAATCCCCACTTATATCCCACCCGCTTTTCTTTGCCGATGGTGGCAAACGAGCAAGCAGCACACCTGATGGTAAGTACTGCTGCACATGGACCTTTGCCATATCAGGGCCACAGCCAGGCCGTTGCCTACCGTGAGGAAAATACTCTTCTTAAACCTCGTATAAAGAAGGATATCTCATACCGCTCGGGCAACAGCAGATAGTTCATTCCAAAGCCTGCATGTACGATAGCCAATTGTGGGATATGATGATATGAAGCCCAACAGTGGGTTATAATGATATAAACCCAATCGGTTATGATGATATCGTCCGTTTGGCGACGGGTTGAGAATACATATGTCGTCACAGCTTACTTGCCCGTGGGAGTCTTAAAAATCAGCTGAGGGTTCACCAGGAGAGTGGGCAGCAACTCTCTCCTGGGCGATAAATCTTACTGCGATCGCCAACCCGCCTGCCAAGCGTGGCGATTACGGCAATATCCCCTCATGAAATGACTAACATGAGGAGGCCTACGTCCAGCAGTGGACGGCGATAGGCTGAAATGATGATGATATGTATCCCACTCATATCATCATATCCGACTATTGGGCATGAGCCTACTCTACAATGGGAAGGCCATTTGACCTACTTTTTTATTTCCTGTTTCAAAAATATTTTAATTGATTACTGTTACTCTTTTAAATATTTATAAATAATTAGATAATTAATACTAATTAAATAATTATATCAATCATAAAATATATAGACATGTTTTTAAATTTAAGCTTGAAAATATAAATAATTACATAATTCATATGAATTAATTATAGTAATAATAAAATTAAATTATAGTAATAATAAAATTAATTAATTATTATGTAATTTTTATTAATTTTTTGTAAACTTTTCATATACATTAATTAAACAAAAATATAATAATTGTCATCATCACAAAGTTATTATCTAATTATTTTAATTGAGCAATTTTTGCATCCATGCGGCAACGGAGTAAGAATACAATTTACCAAACCCTTTCTTGCCCGTGAGTCTAGTAATGGATTTTTATGAACAAATAATATTTTTACAAGAGAATGAAAGCTATAAATAAAACCCGATACCAACCTGTATGATCATTGTGGTATAGTAGGTCAACTTTACTCCAATTGTGGAGGAGGCTCGAGCCCAACAGTGGGACGTATATGATATACAACGTGCAGGTATCGTTCACACTTGAAATACCATCTTATCAGAAAAAAGGTTAATTTTAATAAAAAATTGTATATTATTTAATGATTTCTGGTGTTTACGCGAGTATTATACATCTATACCAATAAATAAAATTGGAGTGTCTGTTTGTAATGTCAAAATAATAGGCTTTTTTCATGCTCATACGGTTATTTGCACGACACCTATGCCTAAAATAGCAATTAAAAAATTTTTGTCTGTCTGTCTGTCTGTCTGTCTGTCTGTCTGTCTGTCTGTTTGTTCCGGGTAATCTTCAAAACGGCTGGACCGATTTCAAAAATTATTTCACCAATAGAAAGCTATAATATCAGGCCGTAAACTAGGCTATATTTTATCCCGGTATTCCCACGGGAACGGGAACTACGCGGGTAAAACGACTATAACCTATAACCGAAGCGAAGCGAGAGCGGATTGCTAGTTTTAAATAAAACTACTTTACGGATTTTATCGCGTTTGTATTTGATTTTTGATTACCCGACGTTTCGAACACTAGATTTGACCCACAATAATAATAACTAAAGATAATTTTATAAATTAAAACCTTTTAGTAACATAAAGTAAGCCGCCTTCAAAATTAACTTTAATTTAGCATCATGTTACCTGAGTTTTCTTGCCGGATCTTTCTCAGTGTGACCGTGTTCCGATCCGTAGTATACTAGATTATTAATTAGTTTTTAAATATAATTACTATTAATTTTAATGTTTAATTATTACTTTTATGGTTAGTACAACTTCAAGAATCGCATTGCCAACTAGGACCGGTACAGGAATGACATGGGCATTTGACATGACTTTCGTCTTGTCCATGTTCATTCGTAAACCCACTAGTTGGGATACCCTGCTGAGATCATTGAGCATTGTGCCAAGGTCCTCCATGGATTCTGCCATAACAACTATATCGTCCGCAAATCGAAGGTGAGTGATTCGCCGTTAATGTTGATGCCGAGTCCAGTCCAGTCTAAGAGCTGGAAGACATCTTCCAGTGCAGTGGTGAACAGTTTCGGAGAGATAACATCTCCCTGTCTCACGCCTTTCTGCAACTGGATCGGTTTCGTACTCTTCCCGGATATCCCGGATACGGACTGACATTGTGGCGTTCCTATACAAACACTTCAGCACTTCGATATAGCGATAGTCAATTTGGCACCGCTGAAGGGACTCGAGGGCGCCAAGGCGGTGGACAGTTTGGCCACGAAGTTGCGGGGTCTGTTCGAGGAGGAGGGTGCGTCCGAATCGCCAGGCCCGTAAAGTGCGCCGAAATGCGCATTACGGGTCTGGACGATTCCGTGACGGTGGAGGACGTCCGGGAAGCTGTCGTGGCTAGAGCCGGATGTGCCTCGGACACCGTTCGAATTTGCGCCATCCACCCTGGTCCGGGCGGTGTCGGTGCCGCCTGGCTGCGGTGCCCGGTGGAGTCGGCCAAGATATTGGCCGACTCAGGCAGGCTCCTCGTGGGCTGGAGCTCGGCGCGGGTGACCGTGCTGGAATCCCGGCCTGCGAGGTGCTACAAGTGCATGGCGGTCGGACACACTCGGCCGACATGCACGAACTGTTTTGACTGCAGTGGCCTTTGCTTCCGCTGCGGTCAACCTGGGCACAAGGCGGCATCGTGTGCCGCCACCCCCCACTGCTCCGCGTGTGCGGCGGGCAATAAGCCCGCCAAACACCGCATGGGGGGCAAGGAATGCAGACCTCCGGCTTCGGCCCCAAAGGGGCGGAGTGGCCCAACGACCCCGGCTGCTCCCGCCCCTAGCGCGACCCGATCGCCCACCAGCGCGGAGGAGGTGATGGATACGGCCCACTAATGGCGACCGAATCCTACCACCTCCTGCAGGCCAACCTCAACCACTCCGCCGAGGCACAGGACGTTTTCCTGCAAGCCATAGAGGAGTGGCTGATCGGTGCAGCCGTAGCCGCGGAGAAGTACGTTGTGCCTGACCGGCCCAATTGGCTGGGCAGCAGTGACGGCTCTGTGGCAATCGTCGCCTCCACGTCGTGACATTCCCCACCCTTGTTGCTCAAGGACAGGGGCGATGGGTATGTCGCGGCGGAATGGGGAGAGGTTACGCTATTTGGTGTTTACTTCTCCCCTAACAGGAGCACGATGGATTTCGGGGCCTTCCTCACCATCTTGGGGGCCTCGATACGGCGACTGGCACCGCGCCAGGTCTTCGTTCTGGGGGACTACAACAAGGACGTCAGTCGGCGGGAGATGCTGGACAGTCTCGAGCGTGACCCCTGGGGTCGCCCCTAACTCGCGGCGCTGAACAAGCTCCGCGGGCGGGGCCCCCCCCCCCTCACCGAGACTCTCCAGCCCAGCCTCCTCACCAGAGTTGTCGAGGACCTCTTTCCACGGCGGGTGGAGCACACGCCCCCGGTCATGGCTTCGCCGGACAGCGACCGGGAGGCCGACGACGAAAGTGCTCCGCCCATCACGGAGCCGGAAATGGGGGCGGCGGTGGCGCGTATGCGAGCCATATCCACCGCCCCCGGGCCCGGCGGTATTCCGAACCGTGTGCTGGCCCTGGTCCTCGAGCACCTGGGACCACGCCTCAGGGGACTGTTCGACGCTTGTTTGGCGTCCGGGCAGTTCCCCGGGTGCTGGAAAGAGGGGAGGCTGGTTCTCCTGCCGAAGCCGGGACGGTCTCCCGAGTCGGCTTCGGCCTACAGGCCCATTGTGCTGCTCGATGATGCGGGCAAGCTGCTGGAGAGGGTGTTGGATGCCCGCATCGAGCGGCACCTCGTCAGGGTCGGGCCCGATCTGTCGGACGCCCAGTTTGGTTTTCGGAGAGGGCGTTCGACGATCGCGGCCCTGCTGCGCCTGAAGGCCGTGGTGACGGAGGCCGTCACCGGCGGAGGAGTCCTGTTGGCGGTGTCCCTGGACATCGCCAACGCCTTCAACAGTCTGCCATTCAGCTGCATCAGGGAGGGGCTGAGGTATCACGGGGTGCCCGTGTACCTCAGGCAGCTGGTGGCGGACTACTTGGAGGGGCGCAGCGTCCTCTACGTTAACCGAGTAGGGGACGTTGTGCGAACACCCATGACGTGCGGTGTCCCATAGGGGTCGGTTCTGGATCCGACGCTGTGGAACATCGGCTACGACTGGGCGTTGAGAGGAAGCCTCCCACCCGGGCTGGGCGTAATTTGCTACGCCGACGATACACTCATCACAGCCCGGGGTGGGACGCTAAAGGAGGCGGCACGCCTGGCAACTCTCGGCACCGAGGAGATTGTCAGGCGGATCGAAGCGTTGGGGTTGAGGGTGGCCCTGGAAAAGACGGAGGCCCTTTTGTTCCATGGCCTCCGTACCGCCGGGCCACCCGCCGGCACTTCGATCACCGTGAAGTCGGTTACCATCAGCATCCAGGCCCACATGAAGTACTTGGGCCTGGTGCTCGACGGGCATTTTTGGTTCCGGGAGTATCTCCATCGACTTGTTCCCCGGCTTGTTGGCGCGGCGTCCGCCCTTTCGCGGCTGATGCCGAACGTAGGCGGACCCAGCGCTTCGTGCCGACAGCTGTACGTGGGGGTGATCCGGTCGATGGCCCTGTATGGCGCACCGGTGTGGGCGGGGTCCCTGACCGTCCGGCTGAGGGCCCTCTTGAGGCGACCACAGAGGGTCATGGCGATCAGGGCCATACGTGGTTACCGCACGATGGCGACGGAGGCAGCGTGCCTCCTGGCCGGAACCCCCCCGTGGGACCTGGAGGTGGAGATGCTCGCCGACATTTATCGGCGGGTGTCGGAGACGCGCGCCCGCGGCGGTATGGTCTCCATTAAAGAGATCACCGCCTGGCGGGTCGACGCCCGCCGGGAAGTCATTGCACGTTGGGCAGTCCGGCTGGAGAGTCCTCGGTACGGTGTCAGGACCGTCGAGGCCTTCCGGCCGGTGCTGATGGAGTGGTTGGAGCGGACGCACGGGGTGCTTTCCTTCCGACTGGTACAGGTGCTTACGGGGCACGGTTGCTTCGGGAAGTACCTGCACAAGATTGTCAGGAGGGAGAGCACACCGTCCTGCCACCACTGCAATTGCGACGAGGACACGGCGCAGCACACGCTCGAGGTGTGTGCTGCGTGGGAGGGGAGCGCCGTGAACTCGTCGCGATTATCGGTGCCGACCTGACGCTACCGACCATCGCCAGGGAGATGCTCCACAGCGTCAGGAACTGGGACGCGGTAGCCGTCTTCTGTGAGGCCGTAATCTCACGGAAGGAGGCGGCGGATCGTGTGCGAGTAGAGCTCCTATTCGGCGACACGTTCCGCCGCCGGCGACTCGGGCGACGTAGGCGCGAGTATCTGCGCCTAATGCCGCCCTAGCCGAGGCCGCGGGTGATCGGACCGGGGAATTGTCCGTCACCCGCAGAGAGGCTGACCGCGCGACGGCGACCGACGTCCCAGGACGTCGAGAGGTGACGTTACCCGAAAGGGTATTCCGTCGAGCCGACCACTGACGACAAGTCACATCTGCTCCGGTGGTCGGCCCAACAACGAGGTGACGTGGATACGGGTGGGTTACGGGCCCGCGCGCCGTCCTTTCATCGCCCCGGATGGATTAGACCGCGCGTGCGCATACCATAGCCCACCCATAAAAAAAAAAAAAAAACAAAAAACCGCTGAAGGGACTGCAGCACCGCCCAAGTTTCGACTGAATCAAAGGCTTTCTCATAGTCCACATACGCTAAGCACAGGGGCCGATTATACTCCTCGGTCTTTTGTATAATCTGCCGAAGCGTGAGGATATGGTCTATGGTGCTATAGCCTTTTCGGAAGCCGGCTTGTTCGGGCGGCTGGAAGTCATCGAGCTTGCGCGAGAGTAGATTGGTAATGACCCTCGAGAACAACTTATAAACATGGCTCAGGAGTGAGATGGGTCTGTAGTTCTTTAGAAGAGCTTTGTCACCCTTCTTGAAGAACAGCACCACCACACTCCTGGTCCACGGCTCTGGAACGTCGCCCCCGAGGCGATGACAGTGCATCTCATAAATGTGTCCTTTTGTCTTTGCAGATATATCCAATATACAGGATGTATTAGGTTATGGGTCAAAAGGGAGCTAGGCAATGGTGGTAGGAACCCATGAAAAACATTTGAACGAAACATATCGACTTGTTAAGGAATTTGAGACATGTAGTTTTCAATTTTGTCATCGCTTTTTCGTGTAAATCTGATTGAAATGTATAAAGTCAATGATACTTAATACGCAACATATTCATACTTTGTTAAATGTTCATTAAAAATTGAATAAATCAATGATTACATTCGCATAAGCAAGACAAACTTCGCTTTAAAACAGATGATCGACCTATGACCGTTGACCGCTCGCCGTTGTACCTACGATGTCATTGAAACGTTTGCGCAATTCTAGGTCAGAATGAATGAAATTATACTGTCGAAGCTTTACATACCTACATATATTCTGTCTGTACGTGACTACATAATACGTAACATTTAATGCATAGTCTCTTAGACACATTTTTTATAATCACTATAACTTTTATGTTATATTGTTTTTTGTGTAATGTACATTCTAATTACGATCTATGACTGTTAAACTACAACACACACAAACATTTGCCCCATAATCTGATATACCCTGTATATTTACGTTTTTTGCGATAAATTTTAACTATTTTTACGGATTTTATCGAGTTTTAACACACATTTGAAATAAAATTGTTTTTTAGGATTTTATTTTATGGTTTGTATTTGATTCGTAATTTGACAACGTTTGGAACACCTTTCAGCCCGCCCCTGACCATGAACGCTATAAAGAGTTCGAGACGTCGGACAATTGAAAATCAAATACAAATGTTATAAAAGCCGAAAAAATTGTTTTATATAGAATTGAAATATTTTCAAAGTCTTTTCTAATTAAATTTGTTTTGAATTTCAAAACAATTAAAAAGGTTGCTCGAAACTCTCTGAGGATCAAATTTGAGCATAATCTATACAAACCACTATGAATCCTAGCCTAATAATGCTTCTATATTACAATGGTGGAAATATGTAGCGAAAGTACCACATTCCAAGTCTATGTTTTAAGTTTAACAGGCTACTATCTCGATGCAGACGGATACTGATAGTTGGTTAAATATTTTGTAATTTACATCCATTTATACTATCAATTTCTTTTCGTATGATGACTGCGTAAGACTACAAATCACCACCAGTTAAATATAACTAACTGGTCTAACATTTGTCAAATATCTGGAACAGTATCGGCTTATATCACCCTCTCAATATGGATTTCGTGCTGGTATTTCAACAAGTAATGCTGTTTTAGATCTCACCAACCATATCATAACCAAACTAGATAAAAAACAAAAAGTGATTGGTATTTTCCTAGATTTGGCTAAAGCCTTTGACACAATCTCTATCCCCACTCTGATCGATAAACTGGAAAGAATTGGGGTTAGGGGTAATCAACTTAAGCTTTTCAAGAGTTATCTTGCGAGTAGACGTCAATGTGTCAGAATTGGAGATTGGACCAGCGATAAGCTCTCCATATCTCACGGCGTTCCTCAGGGTAGTATTATTGGGCCAACATTATTTCTCGTGTATATAAATGATCTTTGTCAATTAAAACTATTACATGGTTCGATTTATACTTACGCCGATGATACTGCCTTGATATTCAGCGGCGATACGTGGGAAACAGTTTTTAAACATGCACAATTAGGTTTTCTCGCCGTTAACAATTGCTTATCTCACAATTTACTGACTTTGAATGTCGGTAAATCTAAATACTTGACTTTTTTTCCTACAGCCGCTGGTAAACCATCAGATTGCCATTCTTTGATCGCCCATACGTGCAACACTACCACCATGGTATGCAATTGCCCTCATTTAAGCTGCGTGAACTGCGTTAGACATTTAGGAGTACTGATCGATGATTGCTTATCATTTCATCTTCATATAGATACTCTTACTGCTAGACTGCGCAAGTTAATATTCATTTTTAAAAGTCTTCGACATGTCGCGCGGGAGAACATCATCAGACTAGTTTATTTAGCCCTTTGCCAATCATTAATCCAATACTGTGTGGTTGTCTGGGGTGGAAGTTCTAAAACCCACCTACTAAAACTTGAACGTGCCCAAAGAATTTTGTTGAAGGTAGGTTGGCGGTTGCCTTTTCGATTTCCCACTACTGAACTTTATAAAACTTGTAGAGTACTCTCCGTAAGAAAACTTTTTATTTTAAATCTAATTATTACCACACATTCTCGAATACCCTATGAACCCAATAAATTTATTTTCGTTCGTCGGAAGTACTCGGTTTGTCCTACTGTTCCAGTAAATACAAAATTAGCACAAAATAGTTTTTACTTCCTTGGCGGTTATGTTTATAATCAAATAAATAAAATTCTCAATATATACACAATGTATAAATCCGAATTGAAAAAAACTGTATCGAACTGGCTTAAACTTTTGGACTATGAAGAGGCAGAAAATATTATTCGTATAATAAAATAAATGTTGATGAATGTAGTAAAAACGAAAAACACACACACTCGCACTCACACACCCACACACACAGACAGACACACACACACGCACGCACGCACACACACTCATACACACACGCACACACATATACTATTTGTGAGATTTCATAGTTTTAGGTTTTATATATATTTGAACTGTTAATTTAAGAGAGGGCCTGGTGATCTGTCATACAGGTCTAGTACCTACTACAGACACCAGCTCTTCTTAAGGCTAAAAAATTTATAAAAAATTGTAACATGTATTGTACCTTAAAGAGAAATAAATAAATTGAAATTGAATTGAATTGGTGGTTAATCATGCATAATAATGCATACAACATCTGGGCAACAAAAGGAAAATACTGAATAAAATCCTATACCAAGACCAGCGGAGTATAATAGGTCAATTCCCTTTCAATTATGAAGGAGACTGGAGGCCAGCAATAGAACGTATATGAGCTGAGATGATTATACTATCAAACACATTCTCTCAGAGCTTAAACTGTAACTAATTTTAAATTAAAATATTAATTTTTAATTAAAATTAGTTACAGTTAAGGCGCTTAATTTTAATTTTAAAATATTAATTTAAAATTCAAATTATTAACAGCTTTAAAATTAGTTATTAGTTACAATTAACTGTTTTTTTTTTTCAGAGGTAAAAAGGGGACGAACGAATTTGTATACAAAAAGAATGCACTGAAAAGGAAATGGTGTACAAAATGGCGGATCACAATTCTGATGCCGTTAGTTTTATTAAACGTAACAGGACAAGCTGATGCCGGGGAATGTTAGTATAATGTTTTATTATATAGAAATTCCGTGTGATGACGCAGTAAGAATACAATTCACCACTCCCTATCTTACCCGTGGATGACGTAAAAGACGACTCATCATTTGCCTGCCCTCATCTCACACTAAATGGGGTCGGCACAACATGTACTTCCATAATCTCCTATCGGCCGTCATATCTGCACTTAGTCAAAGTCATACGCATATCCTCATTCACACAGTCCATCGATATGTCTCAACATATCTTTTTAGGGCTCCCACGCTTCTTACATCCGTCCACATTCATATCGAAAACCCGCCTCGTCACATGCCTTTCATCCCTCCTCATCATATATCCATACCAAGACAACCTCGTGCTCCTAATCATCTCTATCACTGGTACCATTTTCAGGCTTCCCTTAATATATTCACCACACATCCATCTTATGACTAAGGGATATAATAAGCATATAATAGATAGATAGATAGATAACTCTTTATTTGTACACCGATTACAAAACAAAATACAAAAACTTAAATACTAACATAACACAGAGTGTACAAAGGGCGGCCTTATCGCTATAAGCGATCTCTTCCAGGCAACCTTGGGATGGAAATGGTAGAACAGAGAGATGGTAGGTAGTTTACTGCTGGTAGTAATGGAGATCAGTGTAAATAATATTAATATTTGTGCAAGAGAAGAAAAACTCGAAACAAAATCCTATTCTAACGCGTCTGACCAGCGTAGAATATTAGGTTAATTCCCCTCCCATTATGGGAGAGGCCTGAGCCTAACAGTGAGACATATATAGGCTGAGATGATGATGATATAGAGCTAAGTATTTTCTGTGTGGTTGCGGCTACGAAAACTACCAACATCTACCTTGCTCAAGGGTGTCGTAAAAGCCGAATAAAAGCTTTACAACAAACTGAGCCAACTAAATCTAATGCCACTTGGTGGTTCGAATTATATTTGGAAAAAAAGAAACCGCCTTGAATAATGTAGACAATGTAGATAAATTATTAGATTTTTGTTGTTTCTTCAAAAACCGGTTGTCCGATTTCGATAAAATTTTCATGGAACCATTTGGGAAGTATACCCTTTCCAACAAAAAAGAATCATCGAAATTAGTTCATAAACGACGAAGTTATCCGCGAACAAACATAAAAAAGCATATATACGGTCGAATTGAGAAACCTCCTTTTTTGAAGTCAGGTTAATAAAAAATAAACTAAACTATCTATTTTATTTTATCTCCAAATCATATTCTCTTTTCAGCGCTCACCAGCCATATGCTTGCTTCTCTACTAGGATATCCAACAACTTGCAATCTTGGAGCAGAAATAAGGCCTTGCACTTTATCCATAACTTGCTGGCTGAACGGAGGCACCAGGGTACGAGGATGTGGTGGTAGTTGGCTGTTCTCCTGCTGTGCTTCAGAGCCTAATAGGAGTGAAGTTGTCGACAACAGGTAAAAATTTTAAGGCTTATATTTCGATGTAAAAAAACGTTATCAAAAAAAAAAAACTAGTTTTCTAGTTCATAGTACTAATGGTCGCTGAGTGGTCGAAATTTGGCCATAATTCATTTAAATTACTTAATTTTTCTGCTACACAATTTTCTTTTAATTATAAATCTATAATTGTGGTAGGACCACACTGTAGACAGTCTTTTGTCTGCAGTCGCGGGCCGGTCCGTCCGGGGCAGTACCACACTCTCGCAGAAGATCGACGTTTGAGTAGTAGCAATTTGCTGCTGCACTTCGTTCGGTGAGCGAGAGAGCCGGGAGCCCAACTTTCTGGGTGTGTTTGTGTGTGGCGGGTTTTGGTGAGGCCTGAAACCTGCGGTGGTGAGGTCTTGGTCGGGGTATTGAGCGTGAGGGGCTGGCATGGTGTACAGGGAGACCCGATGGGAATGGTCACCGCCGGCCACCTGCCGGTCAGCAGGGGACCCGAACCCAGGATCATCCTCCCTGGGAGGCTGTCCCACCAACCGGCGAAAATCCCGTTGGGTAGTCGTCGTGCCGGTGTGGGAAACCGGAGTGGACCTCGGCGGCTACACACGGGGGGGCATCGGGGGCCCTTCCGTGCTTCGTGTCAGCTCCTCACAACACTCACTCCTCGACCATGCACTATGCCCTGCCTTTTTTTTTTGGTATCACCAAACTCCGTTATACACATTCACACTCCCTTCCTCCTCTTCTTAAACAATAACTCATGGCCAAGAAAAATAAAAAGAGAACGTTTTCTACGGCGGTCCCCTTATCCACATTTGATGTGGATTTTTGCAATATCAGGGGTCTACATAGCAATCTCGACGCCGTCCATCATCACCTCGAGACGGCGCGGCCTGCCTTACTCTTTTTAACGGAGACGCAGATAGGTGCTCCGGATGACATTTCGTACCTAAATTACCCCGGCTACGAGTTGGAGCATACCTTCCGTCGTAAAGCCGGGGTGTGCGTATTCATCCGAGGTGATATCTGCTGTCGCCGCCTTCGGGCCCTCGAACATGGTGACTTGTCAATCCTGTGGCTACGCGTAGACTATGGAGGGCTTACCCGCATCTACGCATGCCTCTACAGGTCCCATGGCAGTGATCCGGGGTCAATTCAATTATTTGAGAACGTCCAATGGGGGATTGACGAAATATTGGAGCAGTGTCCATCAGCGGAGGTGGTGGTTCTTGGAGACTTCAACGCTCATCATAAAGAGTGGCTGGGGTCCCGAACCACTGACCTCCAGGGTCGACATCTCTTCAATATGGTCTCGGCCTATGGTCTCTCACAACTGGTGACACAGCCCACCCGTATCCCAGATATTGAGAGCCATGAGTCTTCTTTACTGGATCTTCTGCTGACTACACACCAGCACGGATATCAGGTAGTGGTTGAAGCGCCTCTTGGATCTTCTGACCACTGCTTGGTCCGTAGCAGTGCCCCTGTTGTAAGGCCTAGTCGTTCTAAGGCGACTGGGACTCGCAGAGTCTGGCAATATAAGTCAGCAGATTGGGATGGACTGCGCGAGTTTTACGCATCCTACCCATGGAAGCGGCTTTGCTTCGCCTCTGGGGACCCTGGCGTCTGTGCGGACTGCGTTACCGAAACGGTTATTACGGGGATGGAATTATTCATCCCCAACACCAAAATACCCGTCGGTGGCCGCAGCCGACCCTGGTTTAACAAAACCTGCAGGACGGCTGCATGCCAGAAACAGTCCGCATATCGGGCCTGGAATAGGGCCAAAAAATGCCAGGACCCGAACGCCAAAGAGGTGAAGCGGAAATTTAACGCCGCTTCTAGATCTAGTAAGAAGGCTATTGCCAGAGCCAAGGCGGAACATGTTGCCAGAATTGGCGAGCGATTGCAAAGCTATCCCGCTGGGAGTCGTGCATTCTGGTCGCTCGCCAAGGCTGCACAAGGCAACTTCTGCCAGCCCAATCTCCCACCACTGCAGAAACACGATGGTAGTCTGGCCCACAGCGCAAAGGAGAAGGCCGATCTTCTAGGTCAATTCTTTGCCTGTAACTCGACTTTGGATGCCGGAGCTGCCACACCACCTACCATCCCACGGTGTGAAAGCTCACTGCCCGAAATCCGCATCACGCAGCGAGCGGTTAGGCGGGAGCTGCGGCTTTTAGACGTCCATAAGTCGAGTGGACCGGATGGCATCCCTGCAGTGGTACTAAAGACGTGCGCCCCTGAATTGACTCCCATCCTCACGCGCCTATACCGACTTTCCTACGCTACTAATAGGGTTCCGTCTTCGTGGAAGGTAGCCCATGTCCACCCGATCCCTAAAAAGGGAGACCGGTCTGACCCATCGAATTACAGGCCAATTGCGATAACATCCTTGCTCTCCAAGATAATGGAGAAGGTTATAAACCGCCAGCTTCTGCAGTACCTTGAGGATCGCCAGCTTATCAGTGATCGCCAATACGGCTTTCGTCATGGTCGGTCGGCTGGTGATCTTCTTGTGTACCTCACACACCGTTGGGCAGAGGCCTTGGAGGGCAAGGGTGAGGCGCTGGCGTTCAGCCTAGATATCGCAAAGGCGTTCGATAGGGTCTGGCACAGGGCACTTCTATCGAAGCTACCATCATACGGAATCCCCGAGGGACTCTGTAATTGGATTGCCAGCTTTTTGGATGGTCGGAGTATAAAAGTCGTCGTAGATGGCTCCTGCTCCGATACCATGACCATTAATGCTGGTGTACCACAAGGCTCGGTGCTCTCCCCGACGTTGTTTATCCTGCATATCAATGACATGCTCTCTATCGAGAATATGCGTTGCTATGCGGATGACAGTACGGGTGATGAGCGGTACACTGAGCAACGGAATATCCCTCGGAGTATTCAGGAAAGAAGGGTTCAACTTGTGTCTGAAGTCGAGCGCTCTCTGGGGCGGGCCTCGGAATGGGGTGAACGGAACCTAGTCCAGTTCAACCCCACAAAGACACAAGTTTGCGCGTTCACTGCAAAGAAGGACCCATTTGTCATGGCGCCTCAGTTCCAAGGAGTAACTCTTCCAATTTCTGAGAGTATTGGGATTCTCGGCGTCAAAATATCGAGCAAAGTCCAGTTTGGGAGTCATTTGGAGGACAAAGCCAAATTGGCAAGCAAAAAGTTGGGCGTCCTGAACAGAGCCAGGCGGTACTTCACACCGAGACAGCGTCTTGTACTATACAAAGCACAAGTTCGTCCTCATGTGGAGTACTGCTCACATCTCTGGGCAGGTGCGCCCAAATATCAGCTAGACCCACTTGACTCCCTGCAAAGACGGGCTGTTCGAATCGTCGGGGATCCCAATCTTACGGACAGATTGGAGTCGCTGGAGCAGCGGAGAGACTTTGGGTCACTCTGTGTACTCTACCGACTCTTTCACGGGGAGTGCTCCGAGGAACTGTTTGACTTGGTACCACCGTCACCATTCTACCAACGTACCACTCGACATCGCAGCAGGGTTCATCCATTTCACCTGGAAACGTTATGGTCTTCAACTGTACGTTTCCAGCGATCATTTCTCCCACGTACGTGCAAGCTCTGGAATGAACTACCTGCTGCTGTGTTTCCCGAGCGCTATGACATGTCCTTCTTTAAACGAGGTTTAAGAAGAGTATTTCCTTCACGGTAGGCAGCGGCCTGGCTGTGCCCCTGGTATTGCAATGGTCCATGTGCAGCAGTTTCACTTACCATCAGGTGTGCTGCTTGCTCGTTTGCCACCGTTGGCAATAAAAAAAAAAAAAAAAAAAATTGTATATTGAGCAAGCTGTATTTCTCTAATAACTAGTATATAAGTACAAATATCTATTAGACATTATCATCATAATTATGATTGTTTGACATTCAGTTCGACAAGAGATTTTAACCGTAAACAAAAGTGTTTAAGAGTGTGTGTATGTATTGATTGCATATTAGTGTGCGTAATGCCTTTTTTAATGAATTTAATGTATTTCTAATCCATTTTTATTTCAAATAGCAATCCGCCCTCGCTTCGCTTCGGTTATAGGTTATAGTAGTTTTACCCGCGTAGTTCCCGTTCCCGTGGGAATACCGGGATAAAATATAGCCTAGTTTACGCCCTGATATTATAGCTTTCCATTGGTGAAAGAATTTTTGAAATCGGTCCAGCCGTTTTGAAGATTACCTGGAACAAACAGACAGACAGACAAAAAATTTTTAACTGCTATTTTAGGCATAGGTGTCGTGCAAATAACCGTGTGAGCATGAAAAAAGCCTATTATTTTGACATTACAAACAGACACTCCAATTTTATTTATTGGTATAGACTAACAACCCGCCCTCGCTTCGCTTCGGTTTTAGTCGTTTTACCCGCGTAGTTCCCGTTCCCGTGGGAATACCGGGATAAAATATAGCCTAGTTTACGCCCTGATATTATAGCTTTCCATTGGTGAAAGAATTTTTGAAATCGGTCTAGCCGTTTTGAAGATTACCCGGAACAAACAGACAGACAGACAAACAGATAAAAATTTTTTAATCTGTATTTTAGGCATAGGTGTCGTGCAAATAACCGTGTGAGCATGAAAAAAGTCTATTATTTTGATATTACAAACAGACACTCCAATTTTATTTATTGGTATATATTTTATGCACTTCTCCGCAATATATTCTTCAACTGTGCCCAATTTCATATTTTTCCTTTGGCATGATTTTAATAAAAAGGGATACAAAGTTTTTGATTCACGTATACAGATATTTGTAACTTCTACTTGCTTTCTTCGTCATCTTCTTTTGTATTGGCTATAAGCTACAATAATATGAACAATTGATGTCAGTACAAGTTATAATATACTTCTTAATACGTCTTAGTCTCTTCATATTAGTCTTACTCGCTAACATAGATTGGGGGCTGACAGCCAAATCAATAATTTCTTCAATTCACTATTAAAACGTATTCTGCACAGATGGCGTAGTAGTTAGATACGTGCCAGTGTTGTGGATTCGAATCAACCGACAACCCTTTGTGCGATCCATAAATTGCTGTTCGGAGGCTGGATGTACTTTGCGTTCCTTAATTATATGTTTTTAAAGTCCCCTACAGTGCAAGGATTATTTCCTTAGTGTAAGAGGCAGATCTTAAAAAAAATTAACTACACCTCAGAATTTTCTCTGCATTATATTACATAAATTATAATTTTTTATTTTTTTTTTTATTGCAAACGGTGGCAAACGAGCAAACAGTACACCTGATGGTAAGTGTTGCTGCCGCTCATGGACCTTTACAAGGCCGTTGCCTACCGCGAAGAAAGCGAAGGGAGCTTGAATGCGTGCATTGAGGCTCGGTGATACCAAGGGCACCACCAAAACCCTCCACACGCAATCACCCTCAGAAAGTTGGGCTTCCGGCTCTCTCGCTCACCGAACGAATCGCAGTAACAAATTGCTACTACTCAGACGTCGATTTTCTGCGAGAGCATGGTACTGCCCCGGACGGACCGGCCCGCGGCTGTAGACAGATAACTGTCGACAGTGTGGTCCTACCACTCCTAAAATAATTATTCAATATAGCACTAAAACACCAAAGCAATGAATAAAACTTAAAAAATGCTACATGACATTTTGACATTCCCGTCAAATGTCCCTGCTTTTTCGCTAGGTATATCAGCATCGGCACAGCTCATATATGTCCGACTATTGGGCTCGAGCCTTCTCCACAGTGGAAGGAAAATTGACTACTATAACAAGCTGGTCAGACATGTTGATATAGGTTTTATTTCGAGTTTTCCTTCTCTGGCATAGATCTTTGGAATAATTACCCATTTCTATCATTCTCCTTTAGCGGGAGCCCTGGTGACTTGTAACACAGGTTTTATGTTAAAAAAAAACCTACTTCAGGCACGAGTCTCTCATAAAGGTTGTAGTTATTCTTATTAAAGCACATATGTTAATTAGACCTAAGGTAACCTTGTGAAGAGAAAATAAATTATATTATTATTATTATTATTATTATCTTCTACGCATATTATATCCCTTAGACATCTTTTACGACATCCACGGGCAAGAAAGGGGGTGGTGAGTAGTAGTATTCTTACTCCGTCACCACACGGACACTAAGGATATAATTTCAATAAATTCCAAGAAATGAAGACGACAATCAAAAATATTACAAGATTTAAAAAATCTATGAAACGTAATAAATGTCTATGAAACATTTTTATATAAGCTCTCATTAAACAAAAGTAGAATATTTAAAATGTTTTGTTTACTGAATAAAAGAATTATTCACATATTTAACTTATGTCATAATACAAGCTGACCCGACAGACGTCCTATACAAAGCTTATACATTCGTTAAGTTTTCTTAAATTTCCTAATTTTCTGCGCTACTTTCTTAATTTTATTTCCGGAAAAGCCTTTTTCAGAGTATTAGAAAAATTAAAAAATACATGGACGAAATACGGTAAAGTCATTCTCAAGTTGTGTTATTGTCTTGCCCGAACAGCACCACCTACCGGATCCAATTGTGAATCTAAACCATTTTCAAATCCCCTTGAACATGCACAAAAAATTTCATCAAAATCTGTCCAGCCGTTTAGGAGGAGTTCAGTGACATAAACACGTACACAAGAAATTTATATATGAAGACTAGCTGACCCAACAGACGTTGTTCTGTTCAAATAAAATTAAAGGAATCGCCTTGAAATCGACAGCAGTAACAAGGACTGAACGACTGCAGCGCCATCTGCCGGGCTGATTTGTAAATCTAAATCATCCAAGCCCCCACTTGAATGCATTCCCAAATTTCATACAAATCCATCTAGCCGTTTAGTTGCAGTATAGATAAATAACCTAAATATCTAGTCGTTAAGTTTTCTTAAATTTTCTGATTTACTGCGCAACTTCCTAATTTTTTTTTCCGTTAAAGTCTTTCTCAAAGTAGTAGAAAAATTAAAAAGAAAGATGAAGTCGTTCTCAAGTTATGTTATTGTCCTGCCCGAACAGCGCCACCTACTGGGTCCAATTGTAAATCTAAACCATCCTCGAATCCCCTTGAACACACACAAAAAATTTCGTCAACATCGGTCCAGCCGTTTAGGAGGAGTTCAGTGACATACACACGTACGCTAGAAATTTATATATAAGATAATACTTTAGACTAATTTAGTCAATTCGTTCACAAGATTTCGCCATTTTGTTTACAGTTAAAATCTCTGCTCGAACTGAATGTCAAACAATAATAATTATAATGAAAATGTCTAATAGACATTTGTACTTATATATTAGTTATTAGTGAAATACAGCTTGCTGAATATACAATTATACCTACATAATTTTTTTATTTTTTATTTTTGCCTATGGTGGCAAACGAGCAAGCAGCACACCTAATGGTAAGTGAAACTGCTGCACATGGACCTTTGCAATACCAGGGGCACAGCCAGGCCGCTGCCTACCGTGAAGAAAATACTCTTCTTAAACCTCGTTTAAAGAAGGACATGTCATAGCGCTCGGGAAAGACAGCAGCAAGTAGTTCATTCCAGAGCTTGCACGTACGTGGGAGAAATGATCGCTGGAAACGTACAGTTGAAGACCATAATGTTTCCAGGTGAAATGGATGAACCCTGCTACGATGTCGAGTCATACGTTGGTAGAATGATGACGGTGGTACCAAGTCAAACAGTTCTTCGGAGCACTCCCCGTGAAAGAGTTGGTAGAGTACACAGAGTGACCCAAAGTCTCTCCGTTGCTCCAGCGACTAGAATCTGTCCGTAAGATTGGGATCCCCGACGATTCGAACAGCCCGTCTTTGCACGGAATCAAGTGGGTCTAGCTGAAATTTGGGTGGTACCTGCCCAGAGATGTGAGCAGTACTCCACATGAGGACGGACTTGTGCTTTGTATAGCACAAGACGCTGTCTCGGTGTGAAGTACCGCCTGGCTCTGTTCAGGACGCCCAATTTTTTGCTTGCCAATTTGGCTTTGTCCTCCAAATGACTCCCAAATTGGACTTTGCTCGATATTTCGACGCCGAGGATCCCAATACTCTCAGAAATTGGAAGAGTTACTTTACGTTACTCCTTGGAACTGAGGCGCCATGACAAACGGGTCCTTCTTTGCTGTGAACGCGCAAACTTGTGTCTTTGTCGGATTGAACTGGACTAAGTACCGTTCACCCTATTCCGAGGCCCACCCCAGAGAGCGCTCGACTTCAGACGCAAGTTGTACCCTTCTTTCCTGAGTACTCCGAGGGATATTCCGTTGCTCGGTGTATCGCTCGTCACCCGTGCTGTCATCCGCATACAAACGCATATTCTCGATAGAGAGCATGTCATTGATATGAAGGATAAACAACGTCAGGGAGAGTACCGAGCCTTGAGAGTCTCTCGGGGATTCCGTATGATGGTAGCTTCGATAGAAATGCCCTGTGCCAGACCCTATCGAACGCCTTTGCGATATCTAGGCTGAACGCCAGCGCCTCACCCTTGCTCTCCAAGGCCTCTGCCTAACGGTGAGTGAGGTACGAAGTCCATCCCAATCAGCTGACTCATATTGCCAGACTCTGCGAGTATCAGTCACTTTAGAGCGACTATACAGGGTGTCCCTAATTTAAACATCCAACGGTAAGTGGGTGGTAGATGTCTTTATGACAGCTATAAAAAAATAAAAAAAAAACCATGTCACTTTTTTTTTAATATGAGCATATTACTAAAAACGGTGAGAAATCAGACGTTGTCCGATGTTTTCAAGTACTATAACGACAAATAGGCTAGTTTTGGCATCGGTTATTTCTTGTTGGAAGCGCAGATAACACTCGACCACAAGTACAATTAAAACTAGACATGTATATTTTTTTTTATGTTATTGTATAACATAAAAAAATATACATCTGTTATGGTTATGCCTTAATTTATTCGAAGAAAACGTTAATCATTTGACTTTAACACGCCACCTTGTAAATATAATTAAAAGAAAAAATTTTAGCTGAAAAAATAATTTAAATGAATTATGGCCGAATTTCGACCACTCGGTGACCACTAACATGTATAGTTATGAATATATTAAATTGTCATTATAAAAACATTATATTAATATCTTAAGTAAATGTATAAAATACATATATTTACTTAACGCTTGCTTACAAAATAACTTACACTTATCAGTCAGTCTTGTAATTCATTCAAAATTACATTACGTAATCACTTTTTCATTTCTTATGCATGTCGTAACAGATTTAAATAAAAATAACACAAATTGCAAGAGTAAAAATACATGAAATGATACGTCAATTTATCTGCCATCATCATCATCGCAGCCCACATACGTTCCACTGTTGGGATTGGGTCTCGTCCACAATGGAAGGGAATTTAACCTGCTATACCATGCTGGTCAGACATGTTGGTATAGGGTTTCATTTCGAGGTTTTCTTCTCTTGCACAGATCTTAGGTGCATATTATATCCCTTAGTCATCTTTTTCGACATCCACGTGCAAGATAGGGAGTGTTGAATTGTATTCTTACTCCGTCACCACACGGTACATTATCTGCCAAATGTAGTCCACTTTTTTTAGGTCCCCTTTTTTATTGCAAGCGGTGGCAAATAAGCAAACAGTACACCTGATGGTAAGTGACGCTGCCGCTCATGGACCTTTACAGACCGCTGCCTACCGTGACGAAAATGAAGGGACTGTGAATGCATGCAATAAGATTTAGTGATACTAAAGGCATCACCAAAACCCACCACATGCAAACACACTCAGAAAGTTGAAGTTGAAGTGTGGTCCTACCACTAACAAATTTCGACATGGGTACGAGTGGGTTATGGGCCCGCGCGCCGTCCTTTCGTCGCCCCGGCCGAAATGGATCGTGTGTGCGCTTACCATAGCCCACCCATGAAAATAAAAAAAATAAAAAAAAAAAAACCACTAACAAATTTGTCCGTGTAGTTGCTAAAATATAGATAAATGTTTTAAATAAAATTACTTTACGGATTTTATAGCGTTTATATTTGATTTTTGATTACCCGACGTTTCGAACACTTTACAGCGTTCATGGTCACGGGTGGACTAAGATGTCTCACGTCCAACAAGTCATCGTTACTGCAGAAAATTTATAATTATCTACCCGATACAGAAATTAGTTATTAAATATTGACCCACATTTTGATACAAAATTTATTGCCAGTGTAAGAAAAAAATGATTCTATATGAAAAATGTTCGAAACGTCGGGTAATCAAAAATCAAATACAAACGCAATTAAATCCCTAAAGTAGTTTTTATTTAAAATGTATAATAATCGCGTAAACATCAGAAATCATTATAGATAAATGATTTTGAATTTAATATTGCACTGATTTGCATATGGAATAAGTATCGTACCTACAATATTCCATACAAAAGATCAGTATATAACCATTACGCCATCTGTGGAGTACAAATAAAAATAATTAATATGTAACAAATTTACAGTATAATCTCATCAGATTGGAAGTACAAAGTCGCACCACCAATATTGCGTCAAGTACCGCAGAGGAGCGTGGTACCAGCCAACGTGTTCCGCAGACGAGTTGATGATGATTTAACACAGGTAATCTTTCCTTTTGTGTGGTGACAGGGAGTTTTTTTTTTATGGGTGGGCTATGATTATCGCATACGCGGTCCATTTCATCCGGGGTGACGAAAGAACGGTGCGTGCCCATAACCCATCCGTACCCATGTCGCCTCGTTGTTGGGCCGACCACCGGAGCAGGGTGACTTGTCGTCAGTGGTAAGATAGGGAGTGGTGATTATTTCCTTCATGCAGGGCGTTGTCTTTAAAAATAAAACAAACCTTGGATTATTGTTAGAAGACGATTGGACGTATATGACTTCCATGAATGAAGATAGTAGTAATAGAAGAAGGATGAAGAAACCATTATCAATATATATCATCATCCGTGTGATGGCAGAGTAGAATAAGAATACAATTCACCACTCCCTCTCTTACCCGTGGGTGTCGTAAAAGACAACTAAGGGATATAATATGCAGATAACATCTGTGCAAGAGAAGGAAAACTCTAAATGAAGCCCTATACAAACATGTTCGACCACCATGGTATAGTAGGTCAAATTTCCCTAGCTGAGGCCGCGGGTGACGTGACCGGGGAATTAGTCCGTCACCCGCCGAAAGGCCGACCGCGTGAGGAAAGGCGGCTCCACTAGGGGGTATTCCGTCGGGCTGACCACTGATAACAAGTAACCCTGCTCCGGTGGTCGGTCCAACGACGAAGGCGATGTGGTGTTCGGGTGGGTTGCGGGTGTGCGTGCTTACACCTCTCTGTCGCCCCGGATGGAATGGAGCGAGGAGTGCGCCGACCGCAACCTAACCCAAAAAAAAAAAGTAGGTCAAATTTCCTTCTATTGTGGAGGAGGCCCGAGCCCAACAGTGGGACGTATGTAGGTTGCGGCGATGATAATGATGATGAAAAGAAGGAAAATTCGAAATAAAAAAAGCCCTGTAATAACCGACCAGCGTCAGTCAATGTCCTTACTGTTATGGAGGGGGCTCGATCCCTCCTCTTATGAATGAGGAGCCTAACAGTGGAACGTATATGAGCAGAAATGATGTTAATGATATATTTTCATTACAGGTGGACTGCGGCCTACCAGCAAATAAAATATTACAGAAAAGAATAATTGGAGGACGAGAGGCAAGATTCGCGGAGTTTCCCTGGCAGGCACACGTCAGAATCTCGGAGTTCCAATGTGGAGGTGTTCTCGGTACGTTGGAAATTATTTTTGATGATCTCTCGACGTTGTGGAGTGATAAATAATAATATAAGAGTATGATTTTTCCATGTGGTGACCGAGTAAGAATACAATTCACCACTCCCTATCTTGCACATGGATGAAGTAAGAGACGACTGAGGTAGGGATGTGAAAAAATAATCGATTATTACAAAAAAAACATCGATTAATAATCGATTTTTACAATCTATTATCAAAATAATAAAAATCGATTATTAATCGATTTTTTATTATTCGAAATTCGATCGAAATTAATCGATTATTCACTGCCAGATTTGCTAAAAAGGTCATCACGATTGTTTCATACTATATTAGAAAATAAAGCTCAAATTTCCTAAAAAAAAGATCATCATAATCCTGTTGGGAGAAAAATCGATTATTTTATACTCGATTATTTATTTTTAATTAATCAATTATTTTAAAATCGATTTATTTTAAAGAACAAAAAATCTATTATTTTCCCTCCAAGTCACTTCCCTAGACTGAGGGATATAATACGCATATAACATCTGTGCAAGAGAAGGAAAACTCGAAATGAAGCCCTTTACCAACATGTCTGACCAGAATGGTATAGTAGGTCAAACTCCTTCCGACTCTGGAAGAGGCCCGAGCCCAACAGTGGGACGTGTGTGGGCTGCGACGATGATGATGATATAATTTTTGCAAAAAAAATATCGACTACAAAATGCAATGCAGAGTAAACGAAAAGATCGTTAATGTAGACAATGTTGATAAATTTTTAGATCTTTGTTGATTTTTCAAAAACCGCTTGTCCAGTTTCGATAAAATTCTAATGAGACCATTTGGGAAGTATACCCTTTCCAACAAAAAAAAGATTTTTTTAAATCGGTTGGCAAGCGACGGAGTTATACGCGAACAAGCATAAAAAAAAATACAAACATCCGAATTGAGAATCTCCTCCTTTTTAAGAAGTCGATTAAAAATACCACCTTCTTTTCTCGTTGGAGTTGTAAAATAGGGATGGCGATATGAGATCGATTAATCGAAGAATCGAGTTTTCAGGCCCAAAAAATTGATTTTATAAAACGATACAACGCACTGAATCGATTCAGTGGATCGATTATTTAACCTAGAGAATTGTCATTCAAATTTTTTCGGCTCACTCGAATTTATAATAACACTTTCACATTTCCTAAAAAAAAATAAAAAGCTCATCGCATATTTACTTTCCAGATTTTCTAAAAAAAAAGGGTCATCACAAGCCCGAAAAGATTGACAGATCGATTAATCGGGAATCGATCCTTCAGACCTCAATTTTCTTGTGAATCGATTCTTTGGACGACAATTCGAATCGATTCAAGAATCGATCTTTTTCAGAAAGATCGCCCATCCCTATTGTAAAAGTCAGTTGAAGTATTACTAAGAGAATATTCAGCAGTATTCTCCTTCAGTTTATCAAACTTTTCATCTGTAGTAATATTTATCTTTAGGGAGGCCTATGTCCTCATGTTGACATCGATACACTAATAACTGACTACACAATGTAAATGTCCTCGCGAAGTTTATACATAACTAGCAATCCGCCCTTGCTTCGCTTCGGTTTCAGTCACATTACCCGCGTAGTCCCCATTTCCGTGGGAATACCGGCATAAAATATAACCTATGTTACTCCCTGATATTGTAGCTTCCCATTTGGTGAAAGAATTTTTGAAATCAGTTTAAGCGTGAAAGCGTAACAAACGAACAAACTTACTATACTTAATTATATATTAAGTATATAAAGCTGAAGAGTTTGTTTGTTTGGACGCGCTAATCTCAAGAACTACAAGTCTGATTGAAAAAATTCTTTCAGTGTTAGATAGCCCATTTATCGAAGAAAGCTATCCATACTAATATTATAAATGCGAAAGTAAGGATGTTTGTTTGTTTGTTTGTTTGTAACGCTTTCACGCTTAAACCCCCGGAACCGATTTCAAAAATTCTTTCACCAATGGAAAGTTATAATATCAGGGAGTAACATAGGCTATATTTTATCCCGGTATTCCCACAGGAACGGGAACTACGTGGGTTAAACCGAAGCGAAGCGAGGGCGGGTTACTAGTAGGCTATATATTATTATATATATTTTTATGCTAAGACCAATAGGAGCGGAGGTAAAGAATGTTTGAAAGGGGGCTCCTTCGTTTCGTTCCTTCGGGGGTTCTTTTTCCTTTTGAGAGCTTCCGCTACTTGAGCTGCATAAGTGGTTAGTTTTGTAAAAATAATGTGTGACACAATCGTATTATTTTAATAATATTTTCACTTTTTACGTAAACAAATTCGCGGATTAAAGTTAGCGTTAGCAACAAAAAAACTATTCAACGCGGATGAAGTTGCGGGCAGAAGCTAGTTTATCTTTACTAATTTATAGTAGTATTATAAAGAGGAAATGTTTGTATGTAAGTATGTTTGTAACAAATTGGCTCCGAAACTACTGGACCGATTTAAAAAATTCTTTCACTAATGGAAAGCTATAATATCAGGGAGTAACATAGGCTATATTTTATCCCGGTATTCCCACGGAAACGGGAACTACGTGGGTAGGCGACTGAAACCGAAGCGAAGCGTGGGCGAGTTGCTAGTATTATAAAATTAGTAAGAATAAATGATTTTGAATTTAAATTTTGCTCGTATATTTTTTATCTTACGTCACAAGCTATAAAGTTAGCTAACTAAATAGGTTAGTGGAGATCATTCCTACGCGGATGAAGTTGCGAGAAATAGCTAATAATAGATAAATAATTTATTTCCAGTATCTCGTTGGTATGTGGCTACTGCAGCCCACTGCGTATCCCGTGCCAGGCCACGAGATATTGCTGTATGGTTAGGTGCTTTGGACACCAGCGCTGGGGCACACACGGCAAGAAAACTTGGGTAAGTCAATTTCATTTGAAAAATAAATCCTTTCATGATGCGGGATTTGCAAAAAGCATCAGACATTTAACTCAATCCAGTTTTATTTTAAAACACTCCATATGTATGACTGGGAGCTATGCAAATAACGGACACAAATTGAATCCATTTTTTTTTTTGGGGTGGGTTGCGGTCGGCGCGCTTCTCGCACCACTCCGTCCGGCGCGACAGAGGGGCGTAAGCACGCACTCCCGCAACCCTTCCCCCGCGATGCACGTCGCCTTCGTCGTTGGGCCGACCACCGGAGCAGGGTGACTTGACATCAGTGGTCGGCCTGACGGAATACTCGATTTTTATTATTCGAAATTCGATCGAAATTAATCGATTATTCACTGCCAGATTTCCTAAAAAAAAAGGTTATCACGATTGTTTCATAATATAATAGAAAATAAAGCACACACTTCCTAAAAAAAAGTCATCATAATCCTGTTGGGAAAAAAAATATATTATTTTATAATCGATTATTTATTGTTAATTAATCGATTATTTTATAATCGATTTATGTTAAAGAACAAAAATCGATTATTTAATTAATCGATTATTTTCGCTCCAAGTCACATCCCTAGTTCGGGGTAGCACCACACTCTCACATAACTTCTGAGAATAGCAGTTTGTTATAACACTTTTATGGTGAGTGAGAGAGTCGGAAGCCCAACTTTCTAAGGCTATTTGCATTGAGATGGGTTTTGGTGACTCCTTTAGTATCACCGGACCTTATTGCACCCATTTACACTCACTTTCTTTATGATAGGCAGCGGCTTAGCAAAAGACTATGAGCGGCAGTGATTATGACGGTGCCGCCAGGTGTGCTATTTGCTCGTTCGCCACCAACAATATTAAAAAATACCACCTGAAGTTTATTGCTTACAAGTTAAAAAACCCTAGAATGGTACTAAAACCTAGGTCTAGATCTGGGAGGAATTCCTCTATTTCGACGCGCTTCATTGCTGGCATGTCGGGAGGTGCAGGTAATTGTACCTGATGCCGGCCCAACCGTGATCGCGAGCGGACGGACCGAGTTAGTCCCCCACCCGCAGATATGCCGACCGCGCGAGGGCAACACTGTTTGCATTACCAGGGCACTGAAGGGGACGGTAACCAAAAGGGTAGTCTGTCAGGCCGGCCACGGATGTCAAGCAATGCTATAGATCAAGGTTATGGGGCCGCACGCCATTTTTCCGTCGCCCCGATAGATTGGGCGGAGTGTGTCCAGATTATAGTCTGTCCAAAAATAAAAAAAGAATGGTAATTAAGCAATAATTCAGAGACGCCCGATTGAATTCACCAAACAGTTTTGTTATTCACAGAGTCGTCCAAAAGATTCTACACCCACTCTTCCAATTTCGTATGACACAGCCAGATCGATACGACATAGCGCTTCTAAAGTTGTCTCGTCCTATTATTTATACCAGCCATATACTACCAATATGCTTGCCCGAACGAGATATGGAACTGAGAGGCAGAGCTGGCGTGATAGCTGGATGGGGCAAAACGGATGCCAGTACTGGACATACAGGGACAAACTTGCTTCGATCTGCGACAGTACCAATTTTAAGTAAGTATTTATTGATATAATCTATAATTTTTAACAAAAAAAAACCGACTCCAAACAGTAGACTAATAAAATTTTAAATTTTCACTAATTTCTCAAGGATACCATCATCAGATCCTGACCTGGTGACTATGGGACCACCTGGAAAGTATACCCTATCAAACAAAAAACAATTTTGCAAATCGGTCCAGGTGTCTTTGAGTAATCGGTGAACATACATAAAAAAAATGATGCCGACGAATTGAGAACCTCCTCCTTTTTTGCAGTCGGTTCAAAATGAAATACAATTATCCATAGCAATTTTCTCAACAAAAGATGACAAAAAAAATTATATAACAACTTAGTGAAAAAAGATAAACATAGTTTTAGCTTGCTTTGACTCAGTTCTAAAATCTTGTAGTAAAATTATTAACAACTTTGGCTAGAAACACAATTGAAACCTGGTCACTTGCATTGTGAGCCGCATGCTTCTTCTTCTTTTTACCCCCCTATAAGGCATATTCATACATATTATTCATCATCACAGCTTATACACGTCCCACTGTTGAACTTGTGCCTCCCCCACAATGGGAGGGAAATTGACCTATACCCTATGGCTGGTCAGATATTTGGTATAGGGTTTTATTTCGAGTTTTCCTAAATGTAGCAATTCAGGAGTCGTGCCAAACTGATTACCCAGCTTATACAATCCATCGTCAGGCAATCAACCCCGAGCATCATCGGCGAGGTAACCCCGCTCAGCCCCTTAGTGACGCTCATGTTACTTTACATCTAGTTTAAACCACGTAGGATTGGCTACATCTAGTTGTAGTCGGCATAAAGAAGACTATACCTAGTTTTAACCAATTGAAATCGACTGCACCTAATATTAGCCGTGAACAAATCTGTTACACCTAGGTTTAACCACCGAAGTGCGGCTACACCTAGTTTTAGCCGGCTAGAACTGGGTGTAGCCGCACTTCGGGTATTAGCCGTAACATATGCATATTATATCCGTTAGTCGTCTTTTACGACACCCACAGGCAAAAAAGGGGTGGTGAATTGTATTCTTACTCCGTCACCACATGGATTTTGCTTATGTGAGGAAATAATTTTAATATTCTCTACTCCGCAAAATTTTATCTGTTTACTTACTTTAATGATTTTGCAGCATCAAATGATTAGAAAGATTGATGACTTCATTTGTACTCGTTATTATATAGTTAAAATCGATGTGTTGACGGAGTAAGAATACAATTCACCTCTTTCTTTCCTGCCGTGGGTGTGGTGGACAACGATTAATGAATCATCATCATCATCTTACTCTTACCTCAATTACTTGAGGTCAACGCAATATGTCATATTCTTCCACATTGTCCTATCAGACGTCATCTCGGCAGTTACTCCCATACTATCCAATTATCCATGTCATGCCTCACGCAGTCAATCCATCTTTTCCTAGGTCTTCCTTAACCCCTAAAGCCTTCAACATTCATACCCAAAACTTTCCTCACAACATTACGTTCGTCCCGCCTCATCACATGTCCATACCATGTCAGCCATTCAATCCTTAACTTTTCCGTCACTGGCGCAACTTTCAAACTTCCTCTAATGTGGATTATAAAAGCGATTAATGAATATTGTATGTATACAACATATATGCAAGAAAAGAAAACTCTATAAAAACCCATCTAAATACATAGTATAATAGCATAATTTCCTTATGTAGTAGTGCCGAGCTCAGCAGTAGAGCACACATAAGTTGAAATGCTGATAATATAGAAAATTCCCAAGCTTAGCTTACTACAAAAAGATTCAATGTTTAGTAAAACATAAGGGAGTTAAACAATCAAACTCCACCGTTACTTAAATTGTATTTCTTCAATGAGACTGTTACAAAAGAAATGAAGACCACTTTGGAGGTGGTGATAATGAAATGCTTACATTCATGTAGAAGGGAGGGGTAATTTGCATACTCTTAAAATAAGGCGCCTAGTGAAATAATAAAGGCAATTTATCGAGGTGGGGAATTACAAAAATTATAAGAATCAAATACAAAGTTATATAAACATTGCGAAATAATTTAAAGCCTGAGCCTGACATTCAGTTATGCTTTATCTAAGAATATATTCTTTCAGGTACAGAACAATGTATCAATTGGCACAGAAGCAAGCAAATCTCAGTGGAAATACATTCGGAAATGATATGCGCCGGACATTCGGATGGACATCAGGATGCTTGTTTAGGTAAGAGTGTTTTCTTACGGACTATCATTACTATTATGTTATCAATGTGCTTACTCTTGAATCTCGATTCAAATTCTAAATCCAATCGCATCATCGATTTTGAGTAATTTGGTACTCTTGAAAGCGACACTAACGCACAATTGGAATCAAATTCGGTAGATTTTTTTAAACTAAATTAATTCGACTCTCGTCGATTGAGTTAAATATTTGCTACTCCCGACGTGATTTTGACGTAGTTTAAAATCGTTAATGTTGCACAATTTCAAGAAAGCGTCTTTGTAGTGATCAATTTCGGTAACATTATTAATTTAAAGTAATAAAATATGGTACATTTGGTGAAAATAACAACGGCAAATGCGAAGAATTCATTCTCCATTTTGTTCCAGAGTACCAAATTAAGTTTGGTGAGATTGGAATTGAATCGGATTCAAAATTCGAATTGGTTTCAAGGGTAAACCCACTGACCCCTTTCCGTCACATCAATGCGATTTGAAAACCTACAAATTATCCAGGACAGTACCATATACAATTCGCACATATTTTTTAGGAGTTTCAATACGATATATGTCCGTTATTTTTAGTTTCTAAACTCCTCCACGTAATAAGAATTTATTCCTTAGAGCAGAGAACATTATTTAGTTAATGGAAACCCAATATTGATATCGGTGACAGACTCAATTTATGATCTCCTCGAGGGATTAATTTGCTCAGCAATTATTATTAGCCCATAAGCGCACAATCTGCTTGTTTTTCGCAAAAATAGACATTCCACTACCTTTTTTTTTTGTTTCTTTTCAAGACTAAGCGTCTTGAAAATAAAATCAGGATTTACGATTTTACAATCATACAATTCATCTACATTTTTATTTTTTATTTACATCTCGGTCATAAGCCTCTGCTATGATAAGAAGTAAAATGGCCTACTATACCTATTGGTATAGATTTTTATTTTTAATTTACCTTATCTTGCAGTAATGTTATTTAGTGTGTAAAGGGTATTTAAGACCCGTCACCACAAATGATTAATCCTTTCATTGTAAATAAAACTACTTTACGGATTTAATCACGTTTCGCGAGTCCGTAAAGTAGTTTTATTTACAATGTGTAATGCTCGCGTAAACATTGCAAATCATTATGTAATCCGCTCACTTAAGCTCTGAATTACAAAACCCAAATGGCAACATGTATCAAAACATATCTAAGTATATCAAAGGTTACCAAATATCTTTTATTAATAGTGCCTCGTTTTCCATTCAGGTGATTCTGGCGGTCCTCTTATAGTTCTTGATAATGGACGATACTACCTTGTTGGTATCACATCAGCGGGCTTCGGCTGCGGAGTAGACCATCAACCCGGCATTTATCATAACGTGAAGGTCACCAGTCATTGGATTAGAGGAGTTATATCGCCTATCATGAATTACATAGATTTTTAACACTATTTATTCTGTCACTCAAAACAATATTTGGAAAAAACCGTGGCAGTAAAATTTTGCCGCCCATATTGACCATGGGAGGAACCTAAATGGTAGGGAGCTTAAAATATTATGCCCCGCTGAACAGACATGTAAATGATACAACGATTTTTAATGTTTCCGAGAAATATTTATAAAATGTAACCATTTTTACGGATTTTATTGCGAATATGAAAATGATTTTGTCGAAAATGCGAGGTAAAATCTAATAACTATAGTGGGTAGATAATCTAGATAGATAGATAGATCTCTGTAATAATTATGTTACTTGTTGAACGTAAAACAGTGTTCGAAACGTCGGTCCGTATAAAATCCGTAAAAATAGTTTTATTGATCAGCCGAAAATAGAAAATACACAAAAAGGGAACGAAAACATTTGTGTATCAATTAAAATAATGTGTGTCTATTTGTACAAAGGTATATAAAGATTTATTTTATTAAAAACAAACGTAATTTTATGTAGTATTAAAACGATTTTGGTTTACATGTACAAAATTAAAACGCCTGCCTGTTATTGTAAAAATTACCCTCTTCTTAATATGTAAATATAATTAGATAAGTATTTATATAATGTTCTTATTAATAATCTATTGGGTAGGCGTACGTCCAGTAAGATGGCAAAAAACTGAATGATAATAACGCAATTTTTACCAACTAGAAGAATTTTAATGTGTTTTAAGTTGCACTAATGACGCAAAAGTTTAAGTACCGCCTGACGTATACCTCACGGCCCATATACGTTCCACGGCTGTCCTAGAGCCTCCTCAACAATGGAAGGGACGCCGACCTACTATATCACATTGTTCAGACGGGTCGGTATAGGGTTTTATTTCAAGTCCCCCTACTCTCGCAATAGATGTTACCTACTATTTCGTCGAAATGCAAGAAAAGGGACGGTGAATTGTATTCTTACTCCGTCACCACACGTAAGACGTATTATGAAGGTGTAATGAAACTGTATGAAAATAAGACAAGTTTTTAGTATGAATGTTGAAGTCTTTAAAATGAGGGAAGACAGAACAAAAGATGAATGGATTGTTTGAAACATGATTATGGATAGATAGAGAGTGAATGCAGAGATGACACCTGTGGGCTTACCCTTGGAATCAATTCTAATTTCGAATCCGATCCAATTTCAATCTCACCAAACTTATACATATTTGGTACTCTTAAACAAAATCGAGAATGAATTCTTCGCATTTGCCGTTGTTATTTTCACCCAATGTGCCGTATTTTATTACTTTAAATTAATAAAGTTAGCGAACTCGATCATCACAAAGACGCGTTCTTGAAATTGTGCAACATTAACGATTTTAAACTATGTCTAAACACGTCAGGAGTAGCGAATATTTGACTTAATCGGCGAGAGTCGAATTCATTTAGTTAAAAAAAAATCGACCGAATTTGATTCCAATCGTGCGCTGGTATCGCTTTCAAGAGTACCAAATTGCCCAAATTCGAGCTGCGATTGGATTTAGGGTTGGAATCGAGATTCAAGAGTAAGCACGCTGATAGCTTTGTATGAAAGAAGCGTACGGTGTCGACTCCATTCGGATAAGAATAGGACGAAGATGAAGAATTTAAATTTCTATATTATTTATATTACATATTAGTTTAAGTTTCTCTTAATTTACTGACCAGGATTATCAGGGTAAAAACAACATGACTTAAAACTATTTTCTGCTTTCTAGGACAGTTTGCTATAAACGCTTACTTTTTAAGTTATTGACTAATTTATTCTTAAATTAACAAAACTATTCTAAGTAACTTAATCTAAGTACATTTCAGTAAATGATTATCAATGAGACCCAATGTGTTCCATTAAAAAAATACTGTGTACTTTTATGTACGCAAGTAAGAAGTATTTCTTTGGCGTAAAAAGATAAAATCTTTCTGAAAATTTTATCCTTCGTGTTATACTACGTTTGTAGTAAAACTACACTAATAATAGAAAAAACGGTATTTAATACATTAAAAGTTTTATTATTATGCATTATCTAGTTGACATTTGTGACGGTAGCGTGTGCATCGTAAAAAATGTTGGTAGCTAACTTCAGGGTATCAGGTTTTATTTTTTTTTTTGACCACTGACGACAAGTCACCCTGCTCCGGTGGTCGGTCCAACGACAGAGGCGACGTGTCGCGGGTGGGTTACTGATGTGTGTGCTTACGCCCCTCTATCCCCCCGGATGGAGTGGAGCGAGGAGCGCGCCGACTGTAACCCACCCCCAAAAAAAGGTGTCAGTTTTTCGTGATCGTATAAATTTCCTCTCATAATTTTAGACGCGCCAAAAGAAGACTATAACTTCATACATTGAAATATCTATAATTTATTTATTTATTACATGGCGACTAACTCATAACATACGCCTAGTGTCTAGATTTTACCGCAAGAATTTCCCAAAACGAATATATGTAGACGTGAACGTAACAATTCCGATACGAAACGAAAGAGATGCGATTGAAATACGCAAAAATTGATATTTTTTTTTTAATTTTTTGTTTTCATGTCATACATAGTTACGCTTGATGAATCGCTTTTGGAATTCAAAATTTCATCTTGCCCATCAGAAGGTAAATGTTCCATAATTTAGCTTTTAGATTTACAACCAGCTGCTTCAGGGGTCCGGGTTAGCCACGGACATCATAGAACTCGGCACCAGTGGTCAGCCCAATCGCGAAGAGGAGGGAATTCGTTGGGTTATGGGGCCGCGCGCTGCCTGTTAGTCAACCTGGACGGAATGCACGGTATGCGTTCAGACCATAGCCCGCCCAAAAAAAAAAAACATAGAGTTGTAAGGGTGTAATCATCATTGCAGCCCACATACGTCCCACTGTTGGGCTCGGGCCTCCTCCACAATTGGAAGGAATTTGACCCACTATACCATGCTGGTCAGACATGTTGGTATAGGGTTTCATTTCGAGTTTTCTCTTGCACAGATGTTATGTGCATGTTATATCTCATAGTCGTCTTATACGACATCCACAGGCAAGATACGGAGTGGTGAATACTTACTCCGACAAATACCACAGAGTGTAATATATAAAAATAATTTCTATGTATATTATGGAAACGACCGAGCACCTTAGTGAGCAGCTGTCAATTTTTTAGCACTTAATGCGACTAATGACCAGTGCGTGGAGTTTTGGCGGGAAAGTGATTGTCAATTAAATAATATTCAATCTTTTTTATTGTTTTAAGTTGTTATTAAATAGTTTTCTTAGCATTTTATGGTATGTTATACAGAGAAATTGCTAAATTGTAGTGAATATTATGCAACATCATTTCAAATGTATTTTCATGTTCTACCAAAATGCCAATAGAATTCTATAATTTGATGGTAACAATAATTATTCTATTGAACTAAATCTTTTTGCGATATAAAAGCAATAATAAAATTTTTGGAAACAAAAATCCTTCAAAAATACGTAAATAAATTAATATCTTAATTGCGTTTTGTGAATATAGTTTCTCCTTGTCAATTCCTATGTAATATAGTTGAAATTAAAATATCTTTATTTGATCTCTTTTGAATTTATTTATTTATTAGATGTTAATGTGCAATTGTTTTAATAATAAAATAATAGAAAGAAAAACACTTTTATTATACACTTCGCTTTGGCTTCAGTCGCCTTTCCCACATAATTCCCGTTCCCGTGGGAATACCGGCATAAAATATAACCTAAGTTACTCCTTATATAGACAGCTACCTGGTAGTAAAATATTATCAAAATCGGTCGTGCCGTTTTGAAGATTACTCCAACTAAACAGACAGACAAAAAATTTTAAACTGTAATTTAGGCATACGTGTTGTGCAAATAACCGTGTGTGAATGAAAAAAGCCCAGTATTTTGACATTACAAACAAACACTTCAATTTTATTTGTATTTATAGATTCGTTTCCAAATTGGATAGGCGGTATGGTAGCAGTTACGAATACTACCAACTCTTAAATGGCTCGTGGGTGTCGTAAAAGACGAGCGAGAGTTTTACACAGACCAGGGCCAATTCCCGATATCGTCTGATCAATAATTCGACGTTACCGAGGAGGATTGAGGTCATATAATTATAAATTTTGCAATAGTACTACTAGCAACCCGCCCTCGCTTCGCTTCGGTTTCAGTCGCTTACCCGCGTAGTTCCCGTTCCCATGTGAATACCGGGATAAAATATAGCCTATGTTACTTCCTGATATTATAGCTTTCCATTGGTGAAAGAATTTCTGAAATCGGTTGGGTAGTTTGGCCACAGATGGCGTAGTGGTTAAGATAGACTTACAGCGACAGTGTAGGGGGTTTGAATCCCACGCGGGACAACACTTTGTGCGATCCATAAATTGTTGTTCTGAGTCTGGATGTAATTTGTGTTCGTGAATTATATGTTTGTAAAGTCCCCCGCAATACAAGGTGTTGGATCCCGCATTTAGTTAATAGAGGATGGCTGAATTTCATTGGCAACAGCCTCGAATATTTTTGCTGCCTACCCTCCATTAGTAAGCAATGTTATTAAACCGTTGAGAAATATCATCGGTTAGTTAGCCACAAACAGCTGTGCTGTATGCTTATGTTGGACATATTGTAATCAGGACGTTCCTCGATCTACATATAGACTCTGTCAGTTCCGTGAACTGAGCTAGCTCAAGACTTTTATCCCATATACTCTGCCGTGCAGTTTGGTGTTAGTGCTGTAACGTGAATATAGATTCTGCACATCTGCTGACCCCTTGGAATTGGCGCATTAAGGCTTAGAGCTAAGTGGTTGATTTATTCACCTCCTCGTCTAGATGCGGGATCTATTACTGACCAACTACCGCCATTCATAAACCGTATTATACAGTCCACTAAAATCAAATACCAGCCCTTTCTGCGTGCTATATCGCACACAAGGATTATTTCCTTAGTACAGGATGTTGTCTTTAAAAGAAAAAAACTTACCTTCGCATTTATAATACAGTGAACCCTCGGTAGTCCGACAAACGTTTTGCACGGCAGTGTCGGACTATCGAATTTGTCGGATTATAGAGTACTGCGTAAGACCCTTTATAGTCCGGCTCTTTTACAGAAGAGTACCTTATAATCCGACAGGTACCTAGGTATACGTAATAGGTATACAATGAATAAATTAAACTATCAATGTACGCTAGGTCGTACCGCTGTTATGTGTAGTCAAATTCTAACTAAACAATAAACAATCAGATTCAAAACAAAAGCACAACAGTGATGGCGCGTACATTCGTTCAAGTTGTAACCTGTTAAATCATACATTACTTACATAAACAAAAATCGACGAAATATTTTTCAATAATAGATGTGTCGGATTACAAGGGGTGCCGGATTAAACAGGGGCCGGATTACCGCGGGTCCTCTGTATTAGTAAGGAAGTAAGGATGAAAGAAATGTAAATATTGAGTTAGGATTTTTTTTATGGGTGGGTTTTTTATGGTAAGCGCTCACGCGGTCCGTTCCGTCCAGGGCAATGAAAGGACGGCGCGCGGGCCCATAACTCACCCGTATCCACGTCACCTCGTTGTTGGGCCGACCACCGGAGCAGAGGTGACTTGTCGTCAGTGGTCGGTCCGACGGAATACCCTTTCGGGTACCCTCACCTCTTGACGTCCTGGGACGTCGGTCGCCGTCGCGCGGTTAGCCTCTCCGCGGGTGACGCACAATATACCGGTCCGATCACCCGCGGCCTCGGCTAGAGCGGCATTAGACGCAGCTACTGGCGCCTGCGCCGCCCGAGTCGCTGACGGCGGAACGTGTCGCCGAATACGAGCTTACTCGCACACGATCCGCCGCCTCCTTCCGTGAGATTACGCCCTCACAGAAGGCGGCGACCGGGTCCCATATTGAGTTAGGATAAGGGCGAAATGATCATGATGATTTTTGCAGATTCTCAAAGGCTAGACTATTATCAAATTTCGAATTTGTTGCTATAAATTTTCTGATAAAATCGTTGAAACTCTCAGAGATTTTTGTATGAAAAGCTCCGTAACACTTTTTTCAGGCAACCAAGGGTTTCAATTCAATACTCCATGATAGCAATAATACACTTCCGGTGGTCGGCCCAACGACGAAGGCGACGTGGTGTTCGGGTGGGTTGCGGGTGTGCGTGCTTACGCCCCTCTCTCGCCCCGGACGGAGTGGTGTGAGGAGCGCGCCGACTGCAGCCCACCCCAAAAAAAAAAGGGAATAATACACTTAGGTGTACTTCCCGAGGCAAAGGATACAGGAACAGTCTGATAATGTATTCTCTTTCTATTCAAGTTGTCGTACTCACGGTCTATATACGTCCCACTGCTGGACTAGAGCCTCCTCCACAATGGGAAGGAAATTGACCTACTATACCACGCTGGTCAGGCGGATTGGCGTAGGGTTTTATTTCGAGATTTCTTTCTCTTATTTAGATGTTATCTGCATATTGTAATCCCTTAGTCGTCTTTTACGACAGCCACGGGCAAAAAAGGTGAATTGTATTCTTACTTCGTCACCACACAGAAAATTTTTACAGATTATGCCAGTGTTTTCCGTGTGGTGACAGAGTAAGAATACAATTCACCATTCCCTACCTTGCTCGTGGATGTCGTATAAGACGACTATGGGATATAATACGCACATAACATATGTGCAAGAGAAGGAAAACTCGAAACGGAACCCTATATCAACATGTCTGGCCACCACTGCAGTTGCGACGAGGACACGGCGCAGCACACGCTCGAGGAGTGTGCTGCATGGGAGAGGGATCGTCGTGAACTCGTCGCAATTATCGGTGCCGACCTGGCGCTGCCAACCATCGCCAAGGAGATGCTCGTCAGCGTCAGGAACTGGGACGCGGTCGCCGCCTTCTGCGAGGCCGTTATCTCACGGAAGGAGGCGGCGGATCGTGTGCGAGTGGAGCTCCTATTCGGCAACACGTTCCGCCGCCAACGACTCGGGCGGCGCAGGCACGAGTATCTGCGCCTAATGCCGCCCTAGCCGAGGCCGCGGGTGATCGGACCGGTGAATTGTCCGTCACCCGCAGAGAGGCTGACCGCGCGATGGCGACCGACGTCCCAGTACGTCGAGAGGTGAGAGGTTACCCGAAAGGGTATTCCGTCGGGCCGACCACTGATGACAAGTCACATCTGCTCTGGTGGTCGGCCCAACAACGAGGTGACGTGGGTACGGGTGGGTTATGGGCCCGCGCGCCGTCCTTTCATCGCCCCGGACGGACAGGACCGCGCGTGCGCTTACCATAGCTCACCCATAAAAAAAAAAATAAAAAAAAAAATATATCAACATGTCTGACCAGCATGGTATAGTAGGTCAAATTCCCTCTCATTGTGGAGGAGGCCCGAGCCCAACAGTGGGACATATGTAGGCTGTGATGATAATGATGCCAGTGTAAAAGTTGGATAGATACGAATCTTTTCTTTAGTCTGCTCCGTAAACGTGAAAAAAGAAGGAACGGATGCACTGTTGAGGGCTATATGAGCTTGCGCATACCCTAGTAGACGTGTGACGTCACAATTTCATAGTCGACTGAAAGTGAAAGGCCGTTAATATAATAATAATAAACATTTATTACATACAAGGTCCACAGATGTCGGCAAGAATTTGTTTAAGAACTAGTTTAGTACATATTTTTAAAATTCGGTATGAAGTTGTAACCTTTTTTGAAACATCTTAGTCTGCCACCGATCTGTAAAAGCACTTAGGATACTATTAGTATTGTCAGGTAATCACGTCAACAGGAGGATATTGTTCTTTCTCACGATAGTGTCAAATCCATCAATGTGTGCCTCCTCGAATATACTTGCATTACATCGCCACGGAAGTCCAAACAGTACCCAAAACACATTATTGCACACGTAGGTCGCTGTATGCCCGCCACTCATAGCTAACTCACAGATTGCACATGTAGAACAACTGACTTAAAGGGTTTTTTACTGCTACTGTACATCGTGCAAATCTGCTGCGAGAGCCAGCACGTTACATCGGACAGCTAGCTTTCAACATAAACTTTCTAATATATAAGTAATACTATACTCTATGACATAAACATAAATTTAAACGTAAAATTTTCGTAGGGACCAACTTTAAACTAGTTTTTTTAATACCAATAAATGGCAAAGGATTTCGATTTCAATTTTTTTAAGACTGTTAGGATAATGAAACAAACGTTACGAAAATAAGGTTAAATTCATAGTCCTCTGATATATACATAAATATCTAAGGATAAAATTATATTATTCAATGCATAATTAAGATTATTTTTACTTTAAAAATGTGACAGTTAAAGAAATAAATAATAGTAAATGCTCTTTGAACTACAGCTACAGCCTTTTCTAAATTCCATATATTGTATGAAAAAAAAATTATATCCCTGGATCTAGGTACGTACATTTAATTTGCGAATATTCTCTTCTTGTATTTGAAACTATTTACTCTATCAAATAGAAGTATAAAAAGGGAATGACCCTTTTACATATTTTTTTTATATTCATCATCGACTTACTGTTGGATACAAGTATTGTATACTTGAAGTAAATAGAGAACTCATATTTATATGACCCATGTATTACGCAGCTTGACGCACAGCACCAAGTGAATATGTGGGTGAATATGATATAATTTACGTGTATTTCCATATTCTATCGAAATTGCCAAAGAAATCATTAATTTGGTTTACAGCACCTATGAATTATAACTACTTGACCTACTGACAGACGATGACTATTAATGAGCTACTCAATACGAAGAAGTGTTAATTATGACGAAAAGTGTATAAAACTGGACTGTATGAGCTTTGTATCATTTGCCTGTCCGAATGGACAATAAACAGAACCAATAAAGTCTGTGAGTAGGGATGTCATGATACCACCCAGGTATCGATACTTTTAATCGATACTGTATCGGTCGTTAAGTATCGGTACTCAATTAGTATCGATTGAAAAGTATCGATATTTTATGGTATCGATATCGAATCGGTTTTGAAGTAACAAGTACTTTTCATTGAGCCTACCGGATACGTTCTTGGCGAGTTTATCTGTGACGAGTTTTTTTTTGGCCAATCTGAGAGAAAGTGTTTAATTGTTTTTGAATATCGAGTACTTTTCATGGAGCTTATCAAATAAGAGATATGTTCCTGGTGGGATTGGGACGAGCATTTTTTTTTTAAGAAATCTGAGACAGTGATATATTATAATATAGGTATGAATCGGTACTCTCCATTAGATACTAGTAGTATAAACCACTAACATTCGATACTGAGCATTAACTTATTCTCGTATCGAATCGTGTATGAAGTATCGAGTACTTTTCCTGGCAGGATTGTGATGAACTTTTTTTAGGTATATCTTCTGGCCCATTACCATTCACTAATGCGATTCTCTCTGTCACAAAATAGCATTGCAATACCTGCTAGTCGATACCATTCTTTTCATTCGATATCGATACCATCGCAATCGCTACACAGACACACACTTACGTTTGAGTGAGTGTGTGTCACTCGTAGCAGCACTTATACACTTTTGCTTCCGGTTAAAATCTCTAGTCGAACTGAATGTCAAACAATCATAATTATTATGACAATGTCTAACAGAGATTTGTACTTATATATTAGTTATTAGTGAAATACAGCTTGCTCAATTTACAATTATACATAAATAAAATTAAAAAAAATTGTGTAGCAGAAAAATTAATTAAAATTGATTATGGCCGAATTTTGACCACACGGTGACCACTAGTTACCATAAACACGTAAGGTCAAGTTTAACATGTATAATTTCTACAATTTATTCGATACGATACCTGCCGTAAAGTACTCATTGAGTAAAAGTATCGAATCCAAAGTATCGAGCCCAACAGTATCGGTATCGAAAGAAAAGTACTCGATACCTAAAAGAATCGATACTTTTGTCGTATTTTAATTTATTTGGTCTTTATCTTTTTAATTGGTACTTTTCGGTGTATCTTAAAACACATTATAAACCGTAAACTAAGATCTACTTAAATTAGGCAAACGCTCTGACTGTTCTAATAATATACCTACTTTTACAAAATAACTTTAAAAAAAGGAAGATTTCAATGATTCAATGGCGCCATTTGTATTATGTATGTCATATACAGTAATGATGTTGCTGTTGATTCAATATCGATACATCGAAATATCAATATATCAAAACATCAATATGTTTTAAATCAAAATACCTAATATTACTAATATTGCAACAGGTTTTTATTTTATTTTTTCTCAAATTAATAATATTTTTTGGTCGTTTCGTTAGACATTGAAAAAAGATAGTAGATAATTATATTTAATATTTCTTTTTATTTATTCTCGTAGATTATTTCATCTGTAAAATCAACGTAAACTTAATCTACTAAACTTTATTTACATTATATTATAATTTTCACTTTTCCTAGTTTATTGATATTATAAGATACTTATTTTCTTACTTAAATTAAGATAGTTACTAAAACTAGATGTAATTTTGTATAGATATCTGTATATATAGTTCGATGCTCCTAGGTTTGATAAGTTACTCCTCAAGTTTGACTAAAAATCATAGTTGAAGCCCAAATAATAACTTTTTTCGACTTTTGACTAAATAATTTTTGTCAAACCTAGTCGAAACTCAATTTCATGAGATTTGACCAAGCAAATTTTAATTAGGTGATAGAATGTCTTAGTTTGCTAGATTAGGTATAATAAAATGTCATTTCTTTTTTAATTTTCCATGTTTGACTATAAAGTTAAAAGCTGAGATACACATTTATTTCAGGGTTTATCCGAAGGCTTTGGGCTTAGGCTTAATTACTAAGAACTATAACCTCATTTTATACATTTTATTACACACAAAATGCTCAATAAATATACGAGATTATAAGTAGTGTATTTTACGTTTGGTGACAGAGTAAGAATAAAATTCACCACTCCTTTTCTTGTTCGTGGGTGTCGCAAAAGACGAATAAGGGAAATAATACGCAGATGACATTGATGGAAGAGGAGAAAAACTTGACATGAAACTCTATGCCAAAAAATCAGACTAGCGTGGTATAGTAGATAAATTTCTCCACTATTGTGGCAAAGGTCTGAACCCAACAGTAAGACTTATGCGGGTTGAGATGATGATGGTAAATTGCATAAATTATTTCTAATTTTTTTAGTCATATAGTTCTTTGCCGCAAATAGCTTGTACGGGTTTGCCTCGACTATGGTTGAGTGATGATGATGGTGATGAGACCATCTTGTAGCCCACATACGTCCCACTGTTGGGCTCCGGCCTTCTCCACAATGGGAGGACCGACTGTATAAATAATGGATTTGAACCGCAGTACCATGCTGATTAGACATGTTGGTAAAGGGTTTCATTTCGAGTTTTTCTTCCCTTGCACAGATCTTATGTGTATATTACATCCCTTAGTCGTCTTTTACCACCCATAGGCAAAATAGGGAGTAGTGAATTGTATTCTTACTCCGTCACCACACGGAAAAGATTTACATTTTTTTATACAAAGCTTATAAATGTAAATATCGATATTTTTTCGATGTACGTCCTCCGATTACGACATTTTTGAAAATATCGATATCTTTAAAATCATATTGTACGAAATTTTGACAGTCCTAATAAATAAGGACGAGGGGAAAGTACAGAGGTGAGGAGGGATGGCAACAATTTATACGTCAAGTAATATATTCCACCATAGATTAAAAACGAGTTTCTTACGGTAGACAATAAATGTATGGTGATTTCTGGTCGTGACGAACTAGTATGTATCTGTGTTTTCGGCGCGAATTTGGAAATGTCATGTTAAGCTCTTGTATTATATTCATTTTTTTGTGTTTTATAGTATCATATTGAATAATTTTGCTGATATTTTATGTAATATAATATAATTAAGGTGCTGACGTGTGGTGAATGTGATATAAGAGTGGTTTACGTGTATTTTCATATTCAACCGGAATTCCCAGAGAAATCATCTAATTAGGTTTTCACCGCCTAATTAATGATAATGACTTGATTTATTGACGGACAATGACTATAAATAAGTTAACAAATTTGAAGAAGTAAATAATATGTAAATAAAAAATTGTATCAGACTTGGCTGTATGGGCTTTGATCCCTTTGCCTGTCCGTATGGACAAACAGAACCAAAAAAAATAGTATGTATCTGTGGTAGAAAAATTCAGAATTTATGACATTTGTACGTTTTAGTATTGTAAAAATGCCTTTAATTATAATTTGTGGAACACCAGTGAGTGGAAAAACCACCAGAGCTAATGAAATAAAACACTACTTTATGAGCAAACACGCCAAACAAGTTAATATCATTTCAGAGGACGAAGCAATAGCTAAATTAGGTTATGAAAAAAACTCGGTTTATTTAGATGCACAAAAAGAGAAAAGATTGCGAGGGTATCTCAAATCAGAAGTATTGAAGCTTATTGGAAAGGACAATGTTGTTATATTAGATGGGGGTAATTATATCAAAGGTAGTTTTTTTTATTTTTATTAAATTTTTCTATTGTTTTCATTATTTGTATATGACGCCTATTGTTCAATGTAAGCTTCCCCGAAGTAAGATAATAACACAACCGAAACGTTTAATATACTGACTGGAGATCTTAAGTCGATGTGATCATAAATTTCCTAGGAGAATGTCAATGCCTATTCTGTTAATGCACCAGTCTACTTTTACAATTCCCTAATGCGGTTATGACATATTGGATTCTTAACCCGGCCAGTGATGGGCAAAAAGTAATTAGATTAATAATTACAAATTACAGTTACATTGTAATTTGTAATTAAAATACTTTGTAACAGATTACTTAAGTAACTAATTGCAATGATTAATAAATTTAATTAAATACATAGTAACTGAATTACAATTTAATCTAATTACATTATAACAGGTTACATATGAAATCTACACATTTATATAGGATGGGATGGGACACCTGCATCTTAAATACGAAAATAAAACAAATAATCATTTAAAAAAAATGTAATCATCTCAGTCATTGTTTACTTTTAAATCGTTTATTAGTTACAATTTTCTCAATTAGTTGACAAAAAAGAATGTAATCATGTCTCAATCATTGTTAAGTTTTAAATCTTTTAATAGTTACAAGTTTTCACCATTAGTTGACAAAAAAAATTACGTTTTTGATTTATAATTTAAATTATAAAATAACAGGTTACATATGAAAACTACACATTTATGATGGGATGGGACACCTGCATCTTAAATACGAAAATAAAACAAATAATTATTTAAAAAAAATTTAATCATCTCAGTCATTGTTTACTTTTAAATCGTTTATTAGTTACAATTTTCTCAATTAGTTGACAAAAAAGAATGTAATCATGTCTCAATCATTGTTAAGTTTTAAATCTTTTAATAGTTACAAGTTTTCACCATTAGTTGACAAAAAAAATTACGTTTTTGATTTATAATTTAAATTAACCTTTAAAATTACTCGTTTTTCAAACATTTCGTCTGATAGTCGGTTTGCTTTCGGACAATTGATCATTGTCGCGTACGAAAACATACGTTCCACAGGCGCAGAAGAAGGTAGAGGGGTATTAAATTTTAAAAATATTTTTTTAATTTCCTTATGATTATTTAATATTTCAAGTTCTCTGCTGTCTTCTGCTAAAAAATGAGTGACTACAAGTTCAGCTTTAGATCTTGGTTCACTGCTTTGGTTGTCTGAACCCGAACTTGAATCTATTTCAAAGTAATCATCCTCCCTCGACCTCATTGATGGATTTTCTCGAGATAATTGATTTGGTATAATCTTTACGACTTCTTTTACGAGTAAATTTTTCATTATACTATATTCTGACTGGCCAATTAATGATGTCCATTTTAATTTTTTATATTTAGGATGAGAAAGGGCAGCTAAAGCGGCATTTTCAGCTTGAAATCCCGATATTTTCAAAAACTCTTTAAACCTTGTTTGCACACTTTTTAGGTAAGTTTCAGTCAGAGTACTGCAGTATTCATACTCTCTTGTTCCAGTTAAATTTGTCAACTTTTTCTTCAACGAAAGTATAGTCGGTAAAAATATTCCGTAATAGGTTGCGTTTTCACCTTGAAGAATGTCAAGCGCATCAGCGATAGGTTGAGTACATGACAGATATTCTTTTATATAGGTAAAGTCAGATTCACGAAGTGGATTTTTTATGTTTAAAGCTCTGTGAAGTGTTGCAGATTTATCTTCTATGGTTGCGATTTTTTTCAAGGCATCATAAAGGCTATTCCACCTTGTCTCTACTGGCCTACTAAGAGTATGGCCAAGAATATTTTGTAAAATTTCAGCTGATTTTGGCCGATTTGCAGCTTTCCACAATATGTTACATTTTTTTATTGTTTGGTCATGCATTTTCGACAGCTCCGTTTCCTGATTTTCTAGTATTTTATTAGCGTCTGTGGCACAAAGACTCAAAGTATGTGAAGCGCATCTTAGGTGTAACGGCAGACGAGTCTCTAAATGGCTTATCGTTGGAGAAAGGTCGTTAAGATACGTTAATTCGTCGTCTGTACTATCAGTATCAGAGTCTTCATCACAAGAATCAATAGTGTTTTGCTCGTTTAAAACATTGATGCGATGCACACCGAAACTTTTAAAAGCTTTTACAAAATTGCTGCCGTTGTCTGTAACACAAGCCACAACATTTGTGCTAGTTAACCCATACTTTTTATAAATGTCTTGCAACAATTCGTATATTTTGTCATAACTATGTGTGCCTTTAAAGCGTTGGCATGCTAAAGCTCTTGAGACACGCTTTAAATTATGGGAATCAATCCAGTGTACTGTTACACCTAAAAAGCTTCTTCGACGTCCAGACCAAATATCAACTGTCGTACAAACGTGTTTCACTTGATTTAGTTCTTGTTTCACTAAAGTAGTTTCTTCATCAAAGAATTCCGTAATCATTCTGCCAAGTGTCCGCCGGCTCATGATTCTTAGATCATTCGCACCTGTATTTAAGCGACGTAAAATTTGTCGGAAGTAAGAGTCTTCGGTACACTTTAGAGATATCATTGAGTTGACGAAATATTTAACAATATCTCGATCGAATTCAGCTTGAGAATATGAGGGTACATTTGACGACCTTCGTCGTGGTGATAGTTCGTTTGACGAACTGGAAGTACGAACATTTTTTGATCTCTTACTCTTTATATATTCTTGGTATTCTTGTATAGTTTCTTGACCATGTTTACGTTTCAAATGTGTTTTGAAATTGGAAGTACACAATCTCGAGCCTTTTATTTGTACTTTATTAGGCAGACATTTCTTGCAAATGGCGACTATTTTATCAGTTCCTGATGTATCAGGAAGTAACTCAAAGAATTTACCGTCAAGTATAGTAGGTTGCAATGCAGACATATTGCTTGTCGATGGTAATGTAGATTGACCTGCAGACACAGATTCGTCCACTGAACTGTCATCTTCTAAAAGTAGTCTTGCACTTTCATACATAGTACGTAAAACAAAAGTTTTTGCACTAATCACCAAAGCACAAAAAATGTTACGTGTTTACAATGCAAAAGATAAGGAATAACTGAAGAGGGCAGAGCGCGGGGCGGGACGCGGGGTAGCTAGGAGCAGCGGCGGCGCACGAGCACAATGCATAGAACCCCCCGCTACCCGCACATTATCCTTAGTAGGATAGGTGTGCCATAAAAAAATAGCTTGACAAAAAAAATTAAATAATTCAAAAAACACACACACCAATTTTCGTGCAGATCGGAGTAAAATTGCGTAGGCAGGAACAAACAAACAGACAGACAAAAGCAAAATCGTTCAGTCCTGAAATGGAGATTCTTGTTCGCTTCGCTCACTCGGTCAATTATAATATAATTAAATACTATGTAATTAGGTTACCTTGTAATCAAATTATTTTGTAATTAAATATATTGTAATTAATTTCATAGCATATCTAAAGTAATCTAATTACAATGTAATTAAATTATATGTAATTGAATTACATTTTAATTGAATTATTATGCAATTCAATTATTAATTGGATTACATAAGTAACTAGTTACGCCCATCACTGAACCCGGCAACACACATTAAAAAAAAACAACAAAATATTCTCAAGATTGTTAGTAAGTGTAGTGTGTAGTTATTCTTGTATTATATATCATCATCACAGCCCACATAATTCCCACTGTTGGGCTTGGTTGACCTACTCCACAATGGGAGGGAATTTGACCTACTATCAGGGTTGGGCTGATTAAAATCAAGTGATTAAAATCATGATTTAAATCATTTTTTTTCCTTTTTATTCAGAACCAGATAACAACATAACATAAAAGTTTTCTCAAAAATCAAAAGAAGTATCTGCTTTTAGCAAAAACAACAAAAAAGAAGTACATAATTCCAAATTCTTAAACTAAACGTAACACCTAAATTTTATTACCGTATATTTTCAGTCTATTCATTTTCGTTATACAATTTAAACAAAAACACGAGTTTTCCCCCTTTTTCTATGCCTAATCTGTTTCTAATATCCGAGTGTACAAGACCTAAAGAGCTAAATATGCGTTCTACTGAAGCTGAAGAAGCAGTTGCACACAGGAACTGTTTTATTATTGGCAACTGTTTCAAGATTACCGGCTCATCATTTTGTGATAACCACCATTGTAGTCCGTTTACATTTTTTATTACTTCGTCCGAAAACATAACTTGCTTAAATGGAGCACTGCGGGCATTTTTTAACTTTATTACTAAAGGTAACAGTGCATTGTTTTCATGTAACTCTTTGTTTCTAAAGCTATATTCTTTTCTTCTGGTGTTAACTGGTATTTTGTTTTTTGTGGATTCAACATATACGCTATAAAATGATATGGCGTTAGTGCTTGCTTATATCGATTATTAAATTGTTGTGTTTTTGTAATGGTAATTCCACAGATTCATCAAAGATATATTGTAAATGTTGCCACTGCTCTACAGTATCTGCGATAGTAGCATTTTTCCTCTGCACAGTATCAAAAGCAACTGATATAGGTTTTAAAATGTTTAAATAATCTTGCGCTGCATGTTTAATCTCAATATTTGAAACTTTTCGGTAAATAGTGGAATCAATCTCGTTTTTATTTTCTTCGCAGATTTTTAATATGATGTCCCACTGAGTGACATACATCTCTAAGCAGTTGCCAAGGCTATTCCATCTCACATCGCTTGGAAGGACTAAAGCGCTGCCTCCTGCTTGACTGAATTTAGCTCTAGCCAAATGGTTATTTCGAAAATATTTAACAATTTGGACCACATGTTCTATAACATCTTTAACTTAAAAGTCCTTGCACAGTAAATTAAAAATATGTGCAGTGTAAGTTATGACTTTTGCATTCGTTTTTCTTCTAATGTTTTTCTCACAAGTGTCATATTTGCGGCATTGTCTGTCACAAAAGATTTTACGGTACACTTGTATTTTAATTCACATGAAGAAATCAGGTCACAAACTATTTGAGTTAAATATTCTGAAGTATGTGGATTTCCTGATGTGTCTATAGTTCCGTATAGGAGGGCTTGTCCATCTTCAGTGGTTATCGTTGCGCATATCACTGGTTCGTTGTGCACGTTTGACCACCCATCAATTGACATATTTACGGACTCTCCTGAAAGGGAGGAGAAATATATTTCTTTTTCCTCTTCATAGATTTCGTCCAAAAGACTTGTTACTACCGTTTTTCTCGAGGGCGGTGTATAACCAGGCCTTAATAACTGAATGGCTTTTTTCGCCTCTAAATTCTCAATACATCTGAAGCTCAAATTAGTAGCAAAAATAGCCTTTGCTATTTGTTTGTCAATTTTATGTTTTTCAGCAGTTGAAGTCCGCATTACAAAACTACTCATGGTAGGCTGAGTTTCGATTGCTTTCTTTTTTTGGACTGGCTCAAAAGTTGTTGGACTTGTTGGTGTTGGTACTTTCGTCATGAGTGAACTACAACTTGAGGCAGATGATGTGCTAGCAAAACTGTCAAGCGCCATTCGACTCTCTGGAAAGAGCAAAAACATAACTGAAAATTGAAATTGATTAATTATAATTGATGATATATTGATATAGTATTGAATTATTGATTTTAAAATAAAGTTAAAATGTTCAATAGAGATGTAAAAGCAAATTTATTTTTTTAAGTTGAAAAAAATTAAAAATTAAGTAAGTATAGAAGAGTAAAGATAATCTTTAATAATTAACCTGGGAAAGGTCGCGTTAAAAAAGTTACATTAAAGGCCACGCCACGTGTTAGATTTCACCTAACATTTAAAAACAAAAAACAATCATATATGCCTAAAATATAAATTAAATAAAATTAATAATTTAATTACCTGTATTCCTCTCTTGATAATTACAAACATCGTCGTGTGCTTTAAGTCTTTGGACTAACCCTTGAATATCTTTCTTGCACGTTCTACAAATAGCCCTACACCCCAATTTATTTGGATTTGTTGTCTTAATATAGAACTGCCATATTGGGTCCTCTTTTCTTCCACTCATTTTACTTTATTTATGTTTTCACTTCACTTAACTAAAATAAACTAGCGAAATGCGCGAACGTCAATTTATAGGTTGAAAAGGAAAACAAGCCTCAACACGACACGACTGGAATATTCTTGCAAAAAGCACAACAAACGCGTTCGTGCCTCACTCGGCACTGTATAGTGAGTGAGTGTATAGGACAGAAGGAAAACAAATCGCGACAAGAATTTTCTTGCAAGAAGCAAGAAGCGCGACAAATGCGTTGTCACAAGTTTTTGAGGCGCAAATTGTATTATAATTTTTAGACTTATACATTAAAATAATTAACAATAATTTCAAAGAATCAAAATGTTCAAATTTTATGTTCAAATTTAAAAAATCACAAAAATCAAATAAATCATGATTTTTAAAAATGTCAATGGTTTTTGATTTTTTTAATAAAAATCAGATTTTGCCCAACCCTGCCTACTATACTATACTGGTCGGACATATTGGTATAAGTTTTCATTACGAGTTTTCCTTCTCTTGTACAGATCTTATGTGCATATTATATCCCTTAGTCATCTTTTACGACATCCACAGCCAAGATAGTGAGTGGTGAATTGTATTCTTACTCTGTCACCACATAGGAATTATATCTCATAGGAAAAAGAAAACATCATGTGCTTGCCTTGTATTATATTCAATAATCTTAGTGTTTAAATGTGTTATATATAGCGTATAGATAATAATGATGACTCTTTGGATGTGAGACATCTTAGTCCATCCGTGGGCATGAACTCTGAAAACTGTTCAAAACATCAGCAAATCAAAAATAGTTTTGTTAATAACTTGAAGGCAAGATACGGGGCAGTGTAATTGTATTCTTATGCTCATGTGTTTTATAAATCTTTTCATTTTCCACCAAAATTCCTAAAAAATACCATTAACAGTGTCGTGGCATAGTTGAAGGTAATAATTTAATGACAGACAATGACTAAGTCACTATCTAAAATAAAGATTTGGCTTAAAGGCCTCGGTAACTTAGTACCCCAATGTTTTAATTATGTGTAAGAGATAAATCATCATTTATAATTGCAATGAATTGTACTATTGTAATGATTTCTGATGTTTACCTGAATATTACACATTGTAAATAAAACTACTTTATGGATTGTATCATGTTTGTATTTGATTTTTGATTGCGTGACGCTTCAGTCCTCCAGCTCTTTCCAATTGAGTCTTGTTTGAGCAATTATATACCATAATGGACCCGCAGAGTCTTTAATGTCACCAGTGTTTCTTTTGTCTTCCTCTTTTCCTCTTTGTTTGGAATCTAGGTGTCCATTCTGTTGTCTTTTGTCCATTTTTGCTGTTCTACCTACTGGAAATGGAGGTGCCATTTCAGATTTTTTTATTGCAGTTTTCTTGCAACATCTTTAATTTTTGTAGTGTGTCTTATATGTACTGCTTGTTTTCTGTCTCTTTCTGTATAGCCCAGCATGCTCCTTTCCATGGCTCTGTGACATGTAATTAATTTTCGTTTGTAGTATGTTTGCCCAAATCTGACGGTATTGTTATTTTTAGGTTAGTATTGGCAGTATGCAGCATTGGTGTAGGTATATTTTCCTTTTTTTTATTATACTATATTGTTTGCCTTTTAGCACTTCTTTAAGGGCGGGGTAAGGGTTTCAGCGTAAAAAAAAAACACTTTTTTTGTGATTTTTTATCTCAAATATCGATTAAGCAATTTTATTCAAACCTTCTATACATTATTGAGCATAGTTTTGACTATGTTCTGTAAATTTTTCATGCAAAAATATTAAACCATTAGCCCGTGACAGAGCTTCCCCCAGGACGTCTTGAAAAAAAAACAATTTGCGGTGTTCACTGTAACTCGGCCGGAAATTATCTGAAAATGAAAAACCATAAAAATTTAGTTAAATTATAAACAAATCTTCCCCCCAACGTTCTCTGATTATTTTTTTTTTAATTTAAAAATTTTTGGCGGCCATCTAAAGTGTGAACCGTTATTTTCGACTAAAATTGCCGCCATTTTGAGGGTGGGAAACACCCTTAATGTTAAAAAAAAAAATTTACTAAACGTAGGGGGGAGGTATTTTATATGAAGAAAATGTGTACAAAGTTTGAAATGAATCGGTCGAGTAGTTTTCAAATGGCAGTGAACACGGACTTCGAAAAAGTAGTTTTGAGAAAAACGCGTTTAAAGTTTATGAAGCAAAAAAGTGAAGAAAAAGTAAGTACTTGCTAAGTCCATGAGCCCGCAAAATTTATTGCAGCCTGCTAAACCCAAACCTAATGTACGCATTACAAAGGCAAAACGAGTGTTGATTTCATAGCGATAACCAGTTTTCTCACTCGACGGTATAAAGCGTGGATCACAATTTGTACATTTGACTTGGATTTGGAAGCCAAGTCCTTCTTTTTTACAGCTCTTGAACTCGATTGAACCATCACACTGAGCACATTTTACTAAACTTGCGATGGTTGAAAACACAAGCAAAAAATCTATGATTCTAAAATGTTTTTCAACATCTTCCGGTACACTAGCACTCGTATTTAGTTTTATTTTCTTCGCCGAAGCACTTTTGGTGGTAGCCTCATCTTTTATTTTTTTATTCGGGTTTGATCTTTTTTTTGATCGACACAAATAGGTCCTTCCACTTTGACGGTCTTCTCGCGAAATTTTACTTACTCTCGGCATTTTTGCTCAGGAAATTTTTTGAAAAAATAAAATTACAAGTGCACGGTCGAACGTCCAATCACTAACTGAAGCTCGTTTCTTTTTTTAAAATAATGTAGTGTATAGTAAACATACAAATATAAAATATATATGGTTTTAGTTACCTGGCTTTACTAAATGAAATATTTCTAAAACTGGATATGGGATCAGGACAATAGCAACGAATAACCTGTATACCTGCTCGACAGCTGCACTGCAATCCCAACCGCCCGTAGCTGTTAGAGTTAGAGCGTTAAAGGCCCCGAGACTAATTAAACAATAACTTCAAGAATATTGCTTAGATTGGATTAAAATTTTGAAGACATATTCTTGAAATGTTAAACAATAAGATAAAACAAAAAAAAAAGAATCGATTTTTCGAAAGTGAAATCCCTTACCCCGTCCTTAAGAGACCAATATCTCTTTCATGAATTGGCTACCTGTTTTTCTATCTCAGTCTTGAAGGTTATTGAAGGTTGTAAGTTGGCCCAAGTACCTCTATAGACATTTACATATTCTATGTCCTCAGCTACTGATATTTTTATTTGGGATCTATTTTTCATTACTTGGCGTGTTGCCTTTTAAACTCGGCCAACATGTTGCATATTTGATTTGTAAAATTCAATGGTTTTGGCTTATTACCTAGTGATCCTTCCCGCTTACGTTTGTTAGTGTTTAATTTGGTATGGCTATCACTTATCGATGAAGGTCATATTCAGCGTACTTGTAGCAGATGGCGGTGCCTATTTAAATATTAAAATCTATGAGGTGGGCAGAAAACGTTTTACAATTTCACATACAGTGACAGTAAAATTTGAATTCCAAAAAAAATGTGTTTCACTTAGGTGTAAAGGTAATATCATGATAAGCACATAACATTGTAAAATGTAATTTTGTGGTTGGCCGTAATCTTTTGCGATTATTTTCAGATTTTACGTGATTGAAAATAAAGCACAGTAAAAATTAAACAACTCTGTTGCCATTATATATAATAAAACAATGTGTTGCTTATTTGGCTTAGAACGAACTGAACTTTATTAGTATCCACGGAGGTCAAATCTACAGAGAGGATTTACATACTTAATACTAGGTGGCGCTAGTTATACTCGTATTTCTATTATTTTTATATAAACACCCCCACTATATAAAAATAACACATGCAATTTATTTTTCAATCAAGCCAATTGCATTTACAAAAGCTTTATGCTTAGTTGAACCTAGACTTTTAGTAAGTAAATCAGCTGGCATATCAGCTGTACACAGTTACTGAACATTTACCAACTTTTAGGCAATAATCTCTTTACAAAAATGAAACCTTTAATCTATATGCTTAGATTTGTTATGGAAAATAAGATTCAATAACAATTTTTGTGCACTTCAGTTGTCATTGTACAGAACAATTATAGTGTTTAACCCTAGATAGCTAACGTTCCTGAACTTTATGAAAAGCTAACCATTTGACTTTTTGACAATCATTTTTGAAATGCAATTTTTATTAAAATTTAATTTAATTTGAATCAGGTTTAGTAAACCTGACTGAAAATTCATGACTATAATGTACTCTATAATGTTAATAATATTTGTCTAATCCTTTTGTTCTTAATTCCTTCCTCTATAATCTATAATTAAGTTTCTATAGTTTTGCCAGTTATGATTTTTTATTATTTGTCTTCACGTTGTGTTATACATAAGTGGGAACTGTTTAGCATGGAAATATGGCATATGGGAATATTGCATGGAAATATTGCATATTATATGGGAAGTGTACATCTGAAACTTAATTTTTTAATTAAGTTAAAGGTCATCATGAGATTCAGAGTTAGAATTGTACAATATTGTGAATCTTTCTCCTTGTCAATTTTACTATAAATTTGTATCAGATTGTCAACTGCTACAGCTAGAGCGTCATCTGAAGCTTCTAGCATAAACTTTGTTTCAATAATTTGGAAAATGTTATTGAACTGTTTCATGGCCCCATATCGTTTCGAAAATTTTTGTATAAATCGGTCTATGCATTCATACATTGACCGACGTATTTTTTTCTTGAATTGATAATCCAGCATCATGTGATGATTCACCCGGCATCGGTCTTTTTATCTACCTTGTTTCTTGATGTTGATGTCCATGTCATTGCATTTTTTTGCCAAAAGTTACAGAATTGTCTACAATTGTAGTTCATACCGTCACTAAATATTCATTTACGTGGGCGTTTTTATTAATATCACATTTTGTAGAAATTTCGTCTGTTTGGTGTTTTAATGTTAAGGATTTGTATGTTATATCCCAATTCAACAGTTTGTTTAATTTCTTTGGCAAAGTCACTTTACTTCTCTTCAGTAACTACTATATTGTTATTCAGTCTGCGTTTTTTTAGCTTCCTTATTTGAGAGCCAGATTGTTGAACACTTTTCATTAAAAATAATGAGATAAATAACTTTTATAAATGATAGCTGAATTAAATAGACTAAAAATTTGTTAATTGTGTAAAAAAGGTAATGAGTAATCTTTCAAATTTTTTTACACTTATTTGTATTTCTTGTTAATAACAGAAAAATGATAAGATTTTTTTTTATATTTAAAAATAATAGACTTGACCGGTGAAAGGTGATTTTTCACTTTCTCTGATCTGAAATACAAAAAATGACGGATTTTCAATCAATATAACTATAGTAATCAGTGGAGTAGTAGAATGAAAAAAAAAATGAGTACGCACTAAGATCGGAGGCGCGGGGCGGGACGCCCCTTCCACCCCCCTTTTAGTCCATGACTGATTAATGTTTTTGCAATAGCATTTAAAATAATATCTTAGTTAATAATTTCTGCTATAGTAGCTCTTCTTTGAGGAGAAGATTTGCTTTGTGGGACAGGTAATGGTAACTTATTAGAAGAGTTAAAATTCGATGAAGGTAGACATTTTGTTTTTAGGGTTTTTCCCTGTCATTGTAGCATATGTAATATTTCCTGTGCTTTTTTTTCAGCTATTTTAGAGATTTTTACTGAACAGGTATTGTATATAGCTACAAGCAGTTGCAGTTGGCACAGTAGACATTACTTTTATTTGGACAATCTCTGTAATTGTAGTTTTGTGAACAAATAATACATATCTGAATATTTTTGTAATTGCCACTACAGTGATTAAATTTGTAACAATTAAAACGTTGTAAAAATGGTCTTACGTAGTCTTGAACGTCAAACCATATGTTGTCATAAGTTACATGATCGGGTCTTGTTGTAGACAAAAACGTTAAAAGAATCGTTCACAGTGGTTGAAAACCTTGATCTAGTTGTTTCTTACGAAAACATTTTACTCCTATAACCTGGCAGCGAGCTTTGAGGTTGCACAGAGGATCTTCAGTTATATCTACTGGTGCAGCTATTATACCTGATGGTATCGAATGTGATCATATGGAATTTTAGCTGTCCAATTATTTTGTTTAAGTAAAGTCTTTTTTACCAACAAAGTATTAAACCTTCATTGTTCTCAGTCTTTTTTAAAATTATTTTTGGTGTATTCATTTTTCTTTTTTTCTCTTTTCCCTTAAAAAATTTCTTCATGGGTGTGCTGGTACCTACGCCTAATGCTGACCTAGCCGTGTTAGACTAGCTAGGCCACGGGTGACTGGACCGGGGAATAGTCCGTCACCCGCAGAGAAGCTGAATGCGGGAGGGCGGCCGATATCCCTGAAGGGGCGTTCGGGAGAGAGGGGGTAGCCGGAAAGGGTATTCTGCCGAGCTGGCCACGGACGACAAGGTACTCGAAATATCAGCAAATAACATTCAAAATATAAGCAGAACTTGTAGAAGGTTGTGAAAAATTTCTTTGTGTATCTTGTTTTTCGAGCATTTGCTGAGGCTCTTTAGACAAAAAATGTTGTTAGTTAGCAGTAACTATTGTTTCTGAAGGTCCGAACCCTACTGGCGTTAGTAGTGCTTTTATCATGTTTTTTTTATCAATACTATCAAAATCGAAAAAAAAAAACAAGGATCCTTAGGAAATATTCTGGTTGTTTTAAAGCCAGATATTCCTTTGTCTAAGCTTGCTATGTTGGAGTAGGCATCGTTGAAAAGTCCAGCTATTTCATATGGCGTTATTATAGCCATGTTTCTTAATTTAATGTACACGTCGCATTCTTTTCTGTAAAGTGATTTAAGTGGACCAAATAAGATTACTTCTAAGGCAGGGTTTCCCAACCTTTATTTTGTTGAGGCTCCCTAGACTATTAATAAATTTTTCATGCCACCCCGCCCCCCTCCCAACGCCTCCCTTTACATTTTCAATAAATACAAAAAAACGCACATTATCTACTTAAAAGCCTTTTATTTTAATTCTAATAAACATTTTTTAAAAGTTGAAATTATAATAATAAATGTTTTATCCAAAAAAATTATAAAATAAGAGTAGGTGTACTAATGAGACACTTGAGATTGCATGTTTAGAACCAGTTGGTTAATTCTAGGTTCTGTTTTTGTTAGAGCTATCATCAGGTCGCTATCAACATAAAGACAATTTCGCTGTCTAGTTTTAATTAATACTAGAGCAGAAAATCCTGTCTTACACAAGTAAGTTGAAGAAAAAGGAACTAGTACTCGTAAAGCAAGAGAGGCAAGTTTGGCATTAACAGGCAATCTTTTGATCCAAAATTGCTCCAATGTCAAAAGATGGAAGTCATCTTTCATGTATGAATCAGCCTTCATTTCTAGAAATTCTTCCTGAACTTCTTCTGGTAACTGGAACACATCGACTACAAATGGATTTCTTGTCATGTGCCATATTGGTGAATCGATGTCTCGATAGTATCGGCGAAATTCGTCTTCCAGCGCTTGCAAATGAGCTTTTATGTCAGCTTTCAATTTTGTGTCCAATGTGTTATTTTTAATTGCTTCGAACAGCCGAGAAAAAGATATAACATTTTCAGAAGACAATTTTTGATTCCAAAGTTGAAGCTTTGCTATGAACCCCTGAATATAATCATAATTGTTTATTATAGTACCGTTTCAAGTTTAGCTCATTCAAGGCACCAAATATATCAGTTAAATAAGCCAACTTCCATTGAAACATGTCATCTTTTAACATTGTGAGGAAATCGTGTTTTTCTTTGAACTCAAGAAAAATAATTACCTCTTCTTTCAATTCATAAAGGCGAGCTAGCATGTTGCCTTTGGATAGCCAGCGTACTTCTGTATGGAAAAGAAGAACTTTGTGATCAGAATCAAGATCCTCACAGAGTAATGTAAATAACCTACTGTTCAAAGCGCTGCTCTTGATGTAGTTGACAATTTCTATAGCTGCGTCCAAAGTCTGGCGTAATTTCTGGGGCAAAGTTCTGGAAGCCAAAGCTTGCCTATGAATAACACAATGTGTACTAACCATCGCGGGATTTTTTTCCTTGAGCTTTTTAGCCAAGCCCGATCGTACACGTATCATTGCAGGTGCGCCATCTGTGCAAAGTCCAATGAGCTTATTCCAATGCAATTTTTTTTTTTTCAACAAAATTTGATATAGAATTAAATATATCTTCAGATGTAGTGCCTGCTGTCAAAAATTGGGAGTGTAAAATCTCTTCTTCAATTATATTTTCGCCGATGTAACGAACATAAACTATTAACTGTGCACAATTAACGATGTCGGTGGATTCATCGCAACTAATGGCAAAAAATGGCTATAATTTGACTTTGTTAATTATTTGTGACTTAATGTCTGCTGCAATGTCATCGATTCTTCGCTTGACTGTGTTATTCGAAAGAGAAATAGACTTCATTTTTTGCTCTGCATCTTCGCCTAAAATTATCTGCGTGGCTTTTAAGATACATGGTTTTATTAATTCTTCACCGATAGTATGTGGTTTCTTTTGCTTTGCTATCATAAAAGCTATTTCAAATGAAGCTTTAAGATGCTGCGATAAGCTTGTGTGATAACTGCCCGATTTATCCAATCTCATCCGCTTGAGTGATTCTGCTTTAGATGAAAAAAACTCTTTTGTCTTCAAAACCAGGGTAGGATGTTGTTGTTGTTTTAAATGCCTTTCAAGGCGATTGGGCCTCATGCTATCATTATTTAAAACTTTCATACATATCACACACTGAGGCAACTGTAACTCGTCTTTTTCTATGAAAGTAAATCCAAACTTAATGTAATCTTCGGCAAACTTTCTTTTTTCGCTGACATCTGGCACCTATAACAAAAAAACAAATAATAAACAACCAGTCACAACGCCCGATTTAAGAACGCGTCTCTGTTACCAATTTAGTAAATAAAATAAAAATAGTGACTGAAGTTTAAAAACAAACTTACCTTTTAACACAATTATTATGCACACAACTGATTTTTTTAATTTTTGAACAAAAAATGTACACCGATACGTCAAATTTGTCGCAAGTTTGCGGAAATAAATTTTACAGATGCTCATGCAAGTCCGGTAGGCACACAACTGTTTCCTAAGTAATGAATGCGGAGCGGGTGTGCGCGGGTTTCATGTTGTGACTTGTCGAAATTTGTATAAACTGCGATTGACGACGTTGGATTTTATTAAAACAATGGTTAACAGAAAAAGTGAATAGATTTACACACAAAGTTAATGAAATTAAATATCGTGTTTAATTTCATTAACTTTATGCGTGTAAATCAAACATTACATTGAAATGTTATTTGTTAATTTTTTTGATTTTTTTTTGCTTGTTTGCCACCTCAGTGGTACAAAAAAAGAAATTACAAACGCTTTGTGCCCCCCTTGACATCTCTCTACGCCCCCCTTGGGAGGCATGCCCCCCTGGTTGGGAACTCCTGCTCTAAGGGTTGTAGGCAACGTGACGAATGTGGAGGAATGTTTAACATAATTATATGATTTTTTAGTCATTTTATATGTTTCTATGTATGCCACCTTATTGTGGTTATCGATGATAAGCAATATTGGTTTTTCTGCAGTAGGCTTTGTAAAATTAATAAAATGTTGAAATTATGTCAGGAAAATTTGCTCATTAGACCATCCATTGAACACATATACAGCACGCTGGGGGCATCTCGCTCTAGTTGTGGAGAGTGTCTTTGCCGTGGAAAAATAACTAATGGAGATACATTTAAAATGCCGGTTGCATTTACTGCTTAAGTAGTAGTTACATTTTTGCCTCTTTCCCGTGATATAGCCGCATCACCTCGCTTTCGTCCTTTAAGAGCAATAATGTTATCAGGATGATGGACTATGGAAAATACTGTTTCATTCATGTTGAATATGTTTTGTGGCTCAAAATTTAACTTTGTCATTACGGATTTTTGATTATGAAAGAAACGGGCGACTTCAGTCTTATCGAAGCCCAATATTTTGTTTATACTAATTGCCTCTGGCTTTCTTATACTGAGCTCACGATGCCGGTTCATAAATCTGGACAACAATCTTTGCCACCAATTTTTTTTTCTTAATAAAATGGATTCACTATTTTGAAAACCATAATTCGCAGCCATATTATAGCATATTTTACGCAGTGGTATACTCGTTAGACCTTAAAACATATTAGACATATTATAAAGTATGTGGTTGGCCAGTTCTTGTTCACCTGTGAACACAGGTTTTTACCTAGCAGCGAGAGAACGCTTGTAAGTAGTATCATTGCTATTTGCTAACCGATAAAGTTTCTTCAGTGTACTATAGGGAATTTGATATTGCTATGCCACTTTATTAACAGATATTACTTGGCTTCGTACGGTTTCTATAGCAGATTCCAATGTAGGTGAAATCCAACTAGCCTTTGATGTAGTGTCTGACCGAAATTTCAGTTTCGGTCAAAAAACAGGTTTCGGCTTAGTTTCGGTTTCTGCTGATAATCGAGCTGAAACTACGACCGAAACTGAATTCGTGGTGTTTTGCTTCGCTAGGAGATACTCAGTCCACGTAGTGCGAGACACGAAGTGTTATTTTACCGCGCTCATAGTCACCTCACAATTTTAGCTCTTTCGTTTGTGTCTGCGCGTCACGAATTTTGCAGTTTGAGGTAGTCACTTCAAAACAGGTATATTTTATTTCACTATTTATGGTGATGTAGCTCACAAATTACCGTGATTTTTTTCTTAGCATTTTTTTAGATACAAGGCAAACACAAGAGTGTCTTATGACCAGTGATCGGAGTAGGTATATTGAATTAGGGTCAATAATCTGAAACGTATATTTTAATATAGATATTCCTCAGGAATATAATTCTTTTTCGGCATTTTACAATGTAACCATATGACCAATAGTATCTTCTTAATAATTTATCGCCATCCCGCTGCAAATTAGTTTTTTTGGGGTTCCGTACCCAAAGGTTGAAAACGGGACCCTATTGCTAAGACTCCGCTGTATGTCTGTCACTCACTGAGCTTTTTCTTTCGAACATTAGCAGGTGCACAATTCTATTTTTCAAAAAGCGTTTATAACTATGGCCGACATAAGAACATACAATAAAAATCAAAAAGTTAAAAATTACCGATTCCATACAAGAAACATTTTTTGCATATTTGTTTGTTTTAGCTCTATCATAAAAACGGTAACAGATAGAAGCTTCAAACTTGGTATTATTTTAGTATATATCGAGTAAAACAAATACTCAAACTAGTATAAGCGTGAATTGGACTCAAAATATTTCACTCACAAAAGACGCGGTTAAATTTCTGTCTTACTCTTAATCTATGCCCTCAACATGACTCAGTGACCAATCAGAACACAGGATTGTTGATAGTGCACAAACCGGTTACGAAAACAATGCATACCGCGACGCGGGGGGTAGCCCCACAGGTAGCTAGCTCACTCGTTTACTTCGATTCGTAGAGTGCGCATCTTTGTTATTGTGTTGTGAAAACGTTACTCTAAATGGGCATTACAGTATGGATATCAGGTAGCACCAAGTACTTACAAAGACAAAACAAATAAGTCCAAAGTCGATGGGTTTATAGTATTTAGTTAAGGTGGTACCAGGTGGTAGGTTCCTGTACTGGGCCGTCTAGGTGGGTACCACCGATTTGCCAGACATTTCTTCCTAAAATGGGAGTGTGTTCAACACTTCTATGTTTCGGGGAAAGGGCATTGAAGCTAGTGCAATTACTGGGTATATGAGACCTAATAAATAACTGGCGTCTCGGTGTAGCGGGCGCTGGGCAGTGCCAGACAGAACTATTTAGTTACTGATTGGCACTGCATCTGTCCATAGGCAGACGTAACGCTTACCATCAGGCGAGCGATCTGCTCGTCCCGTTACACATTAACATAGAAAAAAAAGTTTCAATGGCTTTCTTCCGGCTCCACAAACAGAACAGCTCCATGGTACCATGTTATTGTATTTTCACCGAAGGTACATAAGATTTGAGCCCATACGGACACATAGAGGAGTGATTCTAACTTAGCTTCCAAAATTAGTGTCGAACACGTATACAAACATTACAAGATAAATAAAAGCTTTTGAAATCTGTTTAATGCAATCTTAAAAAAAAAACAAATTATATTAATTATTTGAATTTGTAGACAATACTTCAGTGATTCCAGAAGTGCCGGAATGATGTTCCGGAAAAATGGCGTCTCCATGTTAATCTTTACATGAACATTACCGACGCAAGTAGCAAAAATCAATATACCTACTCCGATCACTGCTTATGACCTAGGTTTACTATAGATCGAAATTTTCGTGTTCGCGGCATCTAAAAATAAAATAAAACTTATAATTAAAATAGAAATTCATTTTATGATAGGGTTAATGGGAGCTAGAATGATTTGAATCAAAGTTTCATTTACATTGTCATACGATGTTGTTTGCGGTAATTTTAAGTTATACTTTGTTATTTGGTAGGCGGTTTCGTCATTATAAAATCTATTAATTTGTCTTGTATTCCTTTGTTCAAACTGAAATATCGCACACGTATTGGAAATATTTGCCGGTTTCCTTTATTGATAGAATCCGTAGAAATCGAAAGAAAAAATATATTGCTTCTTTTAAATTTTGAATGAAGTACGTCTGTTCTATTTCTCACCTAATAAATCAAATTCAATGTTATGTAAATGAAAGGACAGTTCTGAATATACTATTTTTAGGTGAAATTTCAAATTATTCCTAATTTTAAACCAATGCGGCCAAGAGGCCAGCTCTTCACCCAACAAAGTTTTTTGAGCTTATTCTATGACAACATTGGCAACTCTGCTGTGTGTATTGGTCGACTTTTTATAATAGCTAATATAGGTCTATTATTTAAATATTTTACAGGGTATCGCTATGAACTTTATTGTGCATCAAAAGCATCAAAATCCACGCAATGCACAATATATACTATTAGAAATTTTGAAGAAGCTTGGAATGATAATCTGCAGAGAGTGTTAGAGAGAGATTTAAATCAAGGCAATGTGAATTGCAGTAATACACAGAATGTCTATACCGAAGAAGTTTTTGACTCGTTGTCAAGATTCAGGTAATAATATTTCCTCCTAAATGTTTGGTCTATTCATCATCATCATCATCGTCTCTGTCTCACTGTTGAGCTTGGGCCTCCTTCAAAATAGCAAGGAATTTACTACTATACCATGCTGGTTAAAAGGGTTAGTATAGGGTTCTATTTCGAGTTTTTCTTGTTTGTGTCCTTCAGTCATTTTTACGATCACTCACAGGAATGGCCTTCTATTCTAGGTTGGTCTTTACTTTCGGTTTACGGGAGGGTACTCCTCAAGGAGTACCGTCCGACGGAATACCGTCGGGCTGACCACTGACGACAAGTCACCCTGCTCCGGTGGTCGGTTCTACGACAAAGGCGACGTATCGCGGGTGGGTTGCGAGTGTGCGTGCTTACGCCCCTCTGTCGCCCCGGACGGAGTGGTGCGAGGAGAGTGCCGACCGTAACGCACCCCCCCCCCAAAAAAAGGTTGGTCTTTACTTTGTCACCACGAGGAAAATGGTTTATTTATGCTTACTGAAAGCTAAAAAATCATAACAACGCCGCTAACTCCGGCTGTGAAGTTTCGTCCGACGTTTCCGCCGAGGACGATCAAGAGGCGAACACCTCCCCCGCACCCCTCATGACTGTGTCGAGGCGCGCTGCTCGATATGCATCGCGCAGTGCACGCCGGGGCCTCGCAGACGCCGCTGCGCACTCGCCCTGATGATGAGCATCGGACATGCTCGAAACCCGGGTCGACGTAAACGATCTCAGCACGTGAGTGTTTTTGCCGTTTTAGATATTATAATATGGATCAGTCTCACGATAATTTTAATACTAAGCTTGTTAGATAATTTTGTCTTTTCTTCATATTTTTAGATTCGAAGAACCAAACTCCAATAACCGATGGGACAGTCCACTGTTTACAGTGCAGCCTACAGACCCATTGGATTTAGATGATATATATAAAGTTTTATTTGAAAAGAAACCACCCCCACCTAACATGAGTACACAAAATGTAAGTTATCGCTATAATTGCAATACCAGATTAATCATGATTTCTAATAATTTCTCGTGTAGCAACGGGGCAATAATACAATCCAAAAGATGCCTCCCGTAAAAGATGACTACGGGAATTGATATGCGTATAACATCTAGGCAAGAGATGGCTTACTTGGATTGAAACACAATACCAATCCATGAACAGACGTTTAGCGTGGTATAGTAGGTCAATTTCTCTCCCACTCTGAAAGAGTAGTGTATTTTGTGTACAGTAATTTTTTGTTTCTTTTGCATTTTTTAACGTAACAACCAGCTTTAAGTAATAAATCCTTGTGTTATGGGTAATTGGACCATATTATTTTTACGTCAAAACGGGACATTTGAGTAACTGTCCCGTTTTTTTGTGTTAGAACGGAACACTTGCAGAAATACACGAAAATATGAAATTAAAAGCTAAAAAAAAAAAAAGACATGCAAATTCATGCAGGAATAAGTAAAACTATAGGCTAAAAACATAAAAAAAAGAACAACAATATGATCATTTATGCTCTGTTTGAAAAAAAAAGTATTATTTTAGTATGGCTCAGAAAACAGGACAGACAACCTAAAAACGGGACTGTCCCTTTCAAAAAGGACGTATGGTCACGTTAGTTATGGGGGACTTGCACACATGTAATTAATGGACACATCAATGCAGAATAATTATTTGTGTATCACAATTCATAATGAATTGTTCTGCATATGGATCAAAGTCACGTCACTCGAGGATGCACGAGACGTAGTGAGACTACTTCGTTATCTGCGTAGTCACTAATAGGGATATGAAAAATAATCGATTTTAATAATCGATAATGTAAATAATAAAAAATCGATTTTGTTATATTAAAATTAATCGATTATTTTCGTATTAGATTTCCTAAAAAACAAAAGTTCATCACGATACTGCGTGCAGTGTTTCATACTATATTAGAAAATTAATCTCACATTTCCTAAAAAAAAAAAGGTCGTCATAATCCTGTTGGGAGGAAAAATCGATTCGGGCTCGAGCCCAGCAGTGAAGAAAGTATATGAGCTGAAATGGAGTGTTAACACTATTTAAACAAGCGTGTATCTAAACATCTATAATATTACTTCTATATTTATATTTTTTACATCATACCCATCACAGCTCATATACGTTTCATTGCTGGGCTCGAGCCTCTCTGCGATGGGAAGGGAATTTGTCAACTTACCACGCAGATCAGTCAGGTTGATATAGGGTTTTATTTCGAGTTTTCTTTCTCTTGCAGATATGTCATCTGCATATTATTATCCCTTAGTTGTCTTTCACAACACCCACGGGCAGGAAAGGAAGTGGTGAATTGTATTCTTACTCCGTCATCAAACGAAGAAATATTTCGCATATAATGGCATAATTTCAAAGACTAAAGCAGATTTCGCTGACAAATTTATAGTTCACTCAGAAGTTCTTACAGGTGTTATAATAATTATTTTTTTAAATTCTAGCCACCACTTACATCAACAAATTTCCTGTATGAACTCGATAATATAACACAAACAATATCAAAAGAAATTCTTGATGCTAAAAAGCTCAATAACGACGGTGAAATCAAGTTTCCGCAATACCCTGGATGCGTTTTAGAAGCGGGTTACACACAATTTGTTAACTCTCAGAAGTTGTTGAGATTAAGAAGGCAATTTTTGACATACGCTAAGATGAATCATTCAAATGAAGACGCAAACAAACTTGGCAGATATTATATACAATATTTGAATAAAACATTAACAGATTAAGTTTGAATGTTAATAATATTCAGTACGTCTTCGTCGTCGTCGTCATCATCATCATCATCATCATCATCATCCAACTCCTGTTCATTTCATATTACATATTGAAAATGCTTTGCCTATAGTTTTATAACCAGCCGCCTACATTACGTCAACTCTTCTTGGGAATGTTGGAACCTAATGGTATCAGATGGAGTCCGCCAAGGTCGATAAAAAACTCTTAGTCATCTTTTACGACACCCATGAGCAATGTAAGTGTTGGGAGTATTCGTAGCCGCTACCACCCATATTTGCTATTGTTGAACACGTTAAAATATTACTTATACGTACAGATTGTGTTTAGTCAAACTTTATTGATAATGTATTCGTCATTTCGGCATCCAATGGTTCTCTAACGATCTCCACTTTGTAAACGGTACGACAGGCTTGCACATGTCGTGGCCGAGTTTCTTATAAGTATTGAAAAAATCGACAATGGAATAAACGTTGCGCTTCCACTCATCTTCTTTGAATCAATATCCTAAATTCTTTCCAACGAGACGGAGTAAGAGTCAAAGTCACTTTGACTGTAAGAATACAATTTAACAACCTTTTTCTTGATTGTGGATCGATACTTACTACCTTATTTGAAATAGATATAATTAAAAAAATGAGGTACCTACTACTACTTTTTTGAAGCGGGGGATAAGGTTTAAGACTGCAAGTCTCATTTCTTGCTCCACATTTATTCTAGAGCGGTATTTGTTCTTGATTACGGCTATTACTGAAAATTCAGATTCACAAAAATATGGGATGGTTACGTTCCAAAACATTGAAGTTAAATTTGGATATTCATTTTGAATCGATTTGAACCAAAACTCTATGAAATCAGATTTGATGATTCTTGTTTTAAGGCTGTCGCAAAAGAGTTAAATTAGACTCTTTCTGTTCTGACGTAAATTCTGATGGAACTTTGTGTAAGAAAAGGATTCGATGAGCTTGGATAGATGTTCCATGAAAAGGGCCTTCATGTCTTGTAAGATCCAGACCAGTTCATTAGAAGCCGCATATTTATGCAATTGCGGGAAGCAATCTTGACCGTCACCTTATTTTTATCCAGAATAGCAGTTTCTTTCTAAATACCGCAATCTTTTCCAAAAGTTTTAGAATATGCATGTTGTTGCCTTGCAAAGACAGATTTAACTTACATATTTAGTTTTTTAAATATATTGCACAAGAATGCTAGTTTTAGCAAAATAACTGGTTCAGCAAAGTATTTGGCGTTTTCACAACGTTCTTGTTGTAAAAAAAGTCGAATTTATTCGTGTAATTCGAGCACACGAAATAAAACATTTGCATATGAAAGCAATTGTAAATTGCAATAAAACAGCAGGACCGTATGTTAAGGTACCATATTTATACAAAGTTTTGTTAAAAATTCTGGCCTTAAGGGGTCTAAAATATTTGCGCTGTAGCATGGTGCGGGTGACAGTTATGGCGAGTTTCGTTTCACTCTTGAAAGTTGCCGCGATTTATAATTATGATGTATTAATTCAGCTGTACCACATCGGTAATATATTAAATCACTAATAACTGTAGTAATAAATGTATACCTTCCAAATTAAACCCAACTAGAATGTTCTAGCCTACAAATCAAATGAAATTGAAAGAAAAAATAATCAAAGTGGTATGCGTATAACGTAACACCAAAGACGTATTTAGTGATGGGATGTAATACTACGAAGAATTGTCGATTAAAAAATAAATAAATAACAATTTGTGCGCTCAATTTTTTATTGTTAAAAAGTATACAATTATTACATATTTACTTCAATTTTAATCCTCTTCTAAACTCATATCAGAGTCAGGAACATCGGAATTGTCACTTTCATCATCCGTATCTGTGACGGATATTATTAAAGATGTCTCAATTATGTTATCAATACGGACGTCACGATCCCAATCAGACAAAATGTCCCTTTTCGTTTTATTCACCACCTTCGACCAGTCCTTAGGTTGAACGTTACTGATTGCCTCTTGTAACAGGGTCAACATCTTATTTGCCGTAAATGGCGGTGTAGTATTATTTCTTGCGGCGTGACCTACATAAACATAAATGGACTTATGAAAAAAAATATTTAGTTTTTAATCAATAAATTAATTTCAAATATCTAATGCAAAATTTACTCTTGAATATGTCTAATCTGATACCTGGTAATGTTTTAAAATTACATGCTTCGTTCAGAAAGCTGTTACTTTTTCAAAGTATCAAAACGAGAATTGAAATTAAAAACATACCTTTTATTTGGGCCCAAATTAGCTCAATAGCGTTATATTGACAATGGTAGGGTGGTAGTCGCAGGACCTGGTGTCCTTTTTCTTTTGCCATCTCGTCCAGAGCGTAGGTAGGAGTTGGTGGCTTATGACGCCGTACTAGAGTAATAAGCTCCGTCTTTAGCATACTCATATCTGCTGTAACTCCGTTTTCACTCAGCCACTTCACCAACTCGCTTTTGCGGTTTGATTGTGTTGGAGGTTTATTGAGTTGTACCGAATGGTAGGGTGCGTTATCCATTATTATGGTCATAGGCTCTTTTAAGTTTTCTAAGAGGCCTATGAACCAAACTTTAAATTTTTCGTAGTTCATCTCCTCATGATACTCCGTAGTTTTTTTCGATTTAAAAGCCAGTAAACAATTAGGGACAAATCCACTTGCTGTACCTGCATGGCAAATAATGAGGCGTTCGCCTTTGCCCTCCGGGACTTTGGTACATGACTGTACCGTATCGTCGGTCCAACTTTTACCCACTGTGTGGTTAGCGTTTAGCCACGTTTCATCCAAAAACACAACTTTACTCCAATCAACTATGTTTTTAGCCTTCCTTAAAAAAGTACACCTTGCAAGGGCAATATCAGTCCTTTCCATAATAATTTTTCTTTTGTTAACTTTTTTGTAAACAAAGTCAATATCCTTTATAACATTCCGCAACGAAGTAATACCTCCTTTGAACAGTTCAGCTTCTTTCAATGATTTTAGAAGCTTAAGCAACGTGGGTAGCTCCATTCTTCTATAATAATCATAAATGTGATTTCTAATAGCGTCCTTAGCAAATTCATCCAAATCTGTGATTGGCTTCACCTTGGTCCGCTTTTTGTTCGGTGTAGAAAATTTATTTTCAGACGTCCCTTCTTGACCAATTTTCTCGCGTGTTATACGCGAAACAGTATTGCAGCCAATATCAAGAGCTTCGGCTACTCGTTCTACAATTCGATTCAGTGGTAACAACGGTCCATTATTTTGTTGTTCTCTTTCAAAGTAGTTTCGGAGGCGAACAACAAACTCTCTAGCTTGACTACCCAAAACAGTTTTTTTCGTATGCTTAGGCATGGTTATAACCAACAAATATAACAACAAACTTTAACAAATAAAACAACAAACTATAACAAATAACAATTTAACGAAAACAAACTGATGAAAAATGGATAATACGTGTCACATACAAGGCGGTAGCACTCGTACTGACAGCATCGCACGGGTAAACAAAATGGCCGACTCGGCCATGCGCCACAGAATAAAAATATGCCACGAAAAAATATGAAATACCAGTTGTTTTGAATGCGTTTACGAAACTTTTTAAAATTTTTGAACTATTAAATTAATTGAATAATTTGTATGAATATATTTTTTCCTATATATAATTTTCGTGACAATAATAAACAGAACAACATTTATTTATGCTACGAGTATAATTAGTGATAAAAATTTAATTGCGAATCGTCACATCCCTAGTCACCTGGTATTGACATGTGTCACCCGCACCATGCTACAGCGCAAATAGAATAGTTGTTATGTAGTTTATTACGTCAATGACACATTCTAGGACTTTATTTAATTCAGAGCTCATTGACTGATGGAAGAGCTTCCTTATAATGTAATGGAATTACATAGCCTTTGGTGCTTTTTTTCGATTAAGTGCTTGTATTTCACCATATCTGCCAGACGTGGATCCAGCACCATCAATACATACACCGATACACTTTTCACAGTCCAAACTATTTTCTACACAAACTTGTTGAGAATTTCAAACAACTCCTGGGCCTTTGCACTTTCGGTAATGCTTTTGCAGAATAAAAGTTCTTCAGCAATAATATTATTAGCCAAAAATAGTATATAACAAATAAGATGCTCATCATTATTACTGTCAGTACATCCTCATCAAACTGCAAATCAAAATTTGTTTTCTTTCCTTTTTTTTTCTATTAATTAATTAGATTCCTCGACTGATTGTATTTTTAGATAAGCGTACTTTGCAAATTATTTATTTATAAATTATTTTTTCTGCTGATTCTCTCACCGTAACATTCACGGTGCCGAGAGCGGGCGGTAGAATAAGCTTTTCTGCAATACTGAGGTTTTTTGTATTTTGTTACCCTATATGCCACCTTGAATGTTGTTAACTGCGTTGTTAGGTACTGAGGCTTGCTGAATGAAGATGTTTTTTGTTTTAGTTACATTTTGTAATATAAATAAGATAAATAAATTTTGCAATAAAAATCGCGTAATTATCCAGCCATAGTGTCGTTTTAACTTAATCGGAAGCATAAACTCAATTCAGATGATAATATTTTCAGCCAAAGCACACACTGCGGTTTTTCTTCATTGTTCACTTCTATTGAAGTAAAACGAAAGTCTAAATAGTTATCATTGTATTTGCGATGTTTTCGAAGATCAGTATCACTTGTAATATCAACTTGTTTACTTAATAAAAGTCTGTCCATTTTGCTTAAGATTTTTGACGAAAAACGAAACAAAACATGACAATTATGCCTATTCTTTATTACGCCTGTTGCTTGAGAATAAACCGGCATTGCGGTGAGCGTGCGTGGGAAGGGAAGAGTGTCACCCTTGACCGATCTCTAACCGATGACGAACGCAACACTTAAGAATCTACGATGCGAGCGGTCCAAATATTGTTGCTAAAGTCTAACTTTTTATTAGCTGCAGTAAAATGACGTTTTGTGGGTTGCCGGTTTTTGAAGAAAAATAAATAGGGATGTAGCTAAATGTGTGAATCATAAATGAATAATCAGTTTAGTTTTTTTTTTGAGATTTAATATTAAGTTATAATGTATTTTTTTAACCTATTATTATTACTATACTAGAGGATTGATCTTTTTTAGTGGAAGTATAGGGAGGTACATTCAAAATGAAACAAAAACGTCATAATAATGTTATTTAATTAATCTTTTTCGAAATCACTGTCGCTGTCGCTTTCGGTCACACTAATAACAAATCTATCTGTCATTTCATCTATAATATGATCGAGGTGGCACATTTTATCTTCCTCTTTAATAGTGTGAGACACACAGTCACTCCACTTAGCCGGTGTCACTTTCTTGATTCCTTCTTGGAATAAAGGTTTCACTTCTTGCATTTTATACGTCTTATTATTGTTTGCGACGTGATTCTTTACCTGCGCCCATACCAACTCAATGGGGTTCAATTCACAGTGATAAGGGGGCAGTCTTAAAAGTGTGATACCTTTTTGTGCAGCCATCTCGTCTACGGCATATTTCTCAGTATGATTTTGTTGTTTCACAATATCTATGAGAGTGGCCTTGACCATATTTGGTTCAAACGCAATATTTTTAGTAGTCAGCCACTCTTGAATTCGTGCTTTCGTCCACGACATCTTCGGGATTGTTTCGATCTTCCGAGAGTGATAGGGCGCATTGTCCATTACGACTACTGCATTCGGCTTGAGTTTAGGTAGAATACCGCCGAACCAATCCTCGAAACACTCCGCGTTCATTTCATCATGGTAGTCTTCTGTACCTTTCTTTGCTTCAAACATAAGAAGTCCGTCGACCAGGAAGCCTTCTTCTCCGCCTATGTGACTAATTATGAGTCGTTTGCCCTTTCCTGTGGGATTTTTTAATCCCGTAGTCAGGCCGTCTAAAAATGCCTGTCGAGAAGATTTAATACTTCCGTCAATCCAGGTTTTTTTTTTGTAGTATGACCTGAAAAGAACAAAAAAGAATCATAAGTTTCGACATCAAAACAAAAAGGGAACAAATAGAAGAAACTAAGAGTTGACACGTACCAGCGTAATACACATTCGTGTGGACGGTCTTCTCTTGGCTGCGCAGCTCTTTCTGCCCGTTGCCAGCATGGTCGACAAATGTACTCCTGACCATTGTATTGTATCTGAAAATGAGAGTATTACAATTAGTTAAAACGCTTAGTTATTTTCATTGAACGCTGTTCAAACAAAGCGAAATATAAAGAAAAATATTTTACTCGATTGCCTAAGTAGTATTAATTATCTCGCTTACTCATACGTAAATACCGATACTTCTATCCCGTTCTCGCCCCGTGGATCAAACGGAACGACAACGTCGCCGCGTCGGTAACAGTTTACTTACTACTTACAGCGAAATGTAATCTCAATGCGCGAGAGTTAAAACACTGTGACCACCTCAAGTTAAACAGTACTATATTGTTGACGTGACAACTAAGAAATAATGATTTCGTTTGATGTACTTACCTGATGTTCAGAGGTAAGAGCTTCAAAGATATATTGGCCTACAGCGGGATGTTCTTCAAACCGAGCACGGGTTATTTCGTATCTTCTTCTGTTTATCACGGATCGATTACATAAAATACACACTTGGCGATTATCTGCCATTGTTATAGGAATCTGCTTAAAAAAAGTCCAAAAAAACGAGCACAAGTCACCAAGATAGATATTAACAAGTCCGATATGCAAGCCAGAGTCAAAAGAAATTGTCAAACAATAATAATCGCACAGTACTCAACGAAACAAATGTCAACGATGGACTGCGCTGTGCGCTCGAGCATAACGGTAATCGCCGAGTCGCCGGGTGCGAGCGGTGCTCGTCGCTGATTGGTTGACGCATGAAACATGGCGAGACCGATTTTAACAAAGGTTCTTAGACCTCTAATAGAAAAAGTATTGAATATTAGGATACATAAATAATAATGAAAAAAAATAGTATTTTAATAATAGTATTTTAACTATATTTTTTTTCCCAAACGGTATTTCATAGTACTCCTTGAACAATATTTGTTGTCAAAGATCTCCCCTTTCAAATGACACTAGTTTCATTGATGGCCGCTCATGGGCCGCAATGCCCATTGTCCTTTAGCAGGTTGGCCGGGACGCTTCCTTGTTCCATAATTTTCTACATCCAACTTTAAAAAGTTTTTTACTACACTTTGTGATCTACAATTAATATCCGCTATTTGTCTTTGAGTTTTACCGCAACTTCTTAAATCAATAATTTGCTGTTTTTCAATATCAGTTAGTTGTTTACCACGAGGCATATTAAATAAAAATAATAGTTAATCAAATTAACTTCAATTATTCGTCACGTATTACGTACGTCGTGAACTTTAAAAATAAATATTAAAATAACGGTATTTTTCACTCAGCACGCTATGAATGCAACTAAGTTTATAAATATTCACAACTCAATTGACTGACTTCGTTCGTCAAGGTCACGCATTTTCCTACAGATTGGTTGGGAGGCGAAACTTTAGGGTCGTATAACTACGCTTACGTGGTGCTAAACAATGGACTATTTTGGAAATAAGTTTATTTAACCCTTGGGTAGCCTGGTAGATAAAAATCACACGGCATGCCTGGTGGGTCTGACAGACCCGTAAACATAATTGGTTATTTTTATTTATTTTGATGTGTTACAAACCAAACTAACAAGTTTTTATTGAACATGTTTCTAAATGAAAAAAGGGAAAAAATAAGACAAATTATTTTATAAAGTTTTATTGAGCAATTAAAAAACCTCTCATCATACTTAGATAACAATAATAGCACTTATCTTTAAATCAACAATATTAATAAACTCTTTTTAATTGAGATCAAAATCAGACTTCACATTAATATAAGGCACAGATGTATCAAATTGCATTTGGTTACTAAAATAAGAATATTGATTAATAACTACTCAGTATTTGTGTGACAATTTTCGCATATAAAATTTGCGTGTTCCAAGCAAATGTGACTCGTGCAAGAAATATAAGTGTACTTAGACTTACGATCCTTCTTAGCAGGGCATATATAACAACGTCTTTTTATAGCAGCATCTTGTCTTAGCTGGTGGCTCTGAGGGTTCTCCTATATCAGAGTTAATTCTCTTCCTTAGGTTAATCGGAAGACGCAAATTGTTAAGACGTTCAGCTTGATATGGAGCCGTCAATGCCATGCCCAATTTTTTTTATAAAGTCTCTTCTAGTTACATTGGTAGCTCCAGTATTGTTCAACGTGTGAATAATTTTGGCATTTATACCAGCGGTATTGAGAATCCAGAAAAAAATTGTCAGGGGCCACCTTTTTGAATTTCGAGATACATCATATGTACGAATCAATTTGTCTACGTTATCCACACCACTTTTTGTCTGGTTATAGAAGATTATAACTGCCGGTTTTTGCTGATCACCTGTTTCAATATCTATTTCTCAATCGTGGTGAAGTGATGACATCATGAAAACATTCTTATTTCGTTTTGGAATATAAGAAAGGATTATCAAATCCTTTTGGAATCCGAAAAGTGTGGTGTTAACGTCACGTTTTTCAAAAAACTTGGTGGGATACAGGCTTTGTTGCTTTTCATTGTCCCCACAGCAGTCAATTTATGATTTTTCAGTTGATGTTCGTACGTGGGATAGCTTGTAAACCAATTGTCCATAGTGACATTTGAGCGATGGGTTGTATTGTACGATTTACTACATCATGCGGCTTATTGCTCACCTTATATGGACCTTCCGGCTGTTCTCCTGCGTATATCTCCATATTCAAAGAGTAATAGGTATGGGCATTAACGAGGGCTATAATCTTTATCCCATACTTTGCTGGTTTACTGGGTAAGTACTGGCGGAACCCACATCTACCACGAAATGCTACCAATTCTTCATCAATGGTTAAGTTTTCGTACGAAACATAGATGGATTGGCAGTTTCTTACAAAGTCTTCAAAAATATATCTGATAGGTGCCAATTTATCAGTTGCTGCTCTTTCTTCACGCGTGTCCAATTTATCGAATCTCATACAATTTACCACAAACACAAATCGTCTCAAACTCATTGTTTTTTGAAATATGTCTATGCCGGTTACCCATAAATCTTTCAAGTTTTGTCTTCCAGATTTAAATAATCCGGCTAAGAAGAGTAATCCAATCACTGCTTTTAGTTCGTTCATTGTGATCTCTGAATAGGCATATTCATTTGAAGTATTGCTACCCTGCCTCGTATTGCGGAGCTTCCTATTAGTATGTTCCATAATTACATTCAACATGTCTTCAGTCACAAACAGATGAAAGCAATCAAGTTTTTGCTGTACGTGTCTTGCGTGAGGTTTCACTCCAGGTATTCCAGTAAAAATGTTTTCTGCTCTAGTACGAACGCGAGCACTCGGAGGATTACGGAACCATATTGCATTATCTTTTCCTTTATATATTGATCTATGAGCAAAGTTGCTCCAAGGCTGAGACATCTCATCATCACTGTCACTACTTGGTTCATTATGAACTTGTACTTCTTCCTCAGTATCATTTGAATCATGTTGAACACTCACGTGATCGGATTCGGCTCCACTTTTATCAAAAACCACGTCCTCCTCAATTTCATTGAAACTTAGATCTAAAATTTGTCTTATTTCGGTATTAGTTAATCGCCTGGCCATATTTAACTGCAAAAATATTATTAACACTAGCAATCCGTCCTCGCTTCGCTTCGGTTATAGGTTATAGTCGTTTTACCCGCGTAGTTCCCGTTCCCATGGGAATACCGGGATAAAATATAGCCTAGTTTACGCCCTGATATTATAGCTTTCCATTGGTGAGAGAATTTTTGAAATCGGTCCAGCCGTTTTGAAGATTACCCGGAACAAACAGACAGACAGACAAAAATTTTTTAATTGCTATCTTAGGCATAGGTGTCGTGCAAATAACCGTGTGAGCATGAAAAAGCCTATTATTTTGACATTACAAACAGACATTCCAATTTTATTTATTGGTATAGATAAATAATTGACCACACAATGCAAAATAAATAATGGAAAACAAAAATAATTACTTACCAGTTAAAAGTTACGCCGCGTGCCTGGTCGGGTTTCTCAGACCCGAGCGCACCGGAGACGGGAGGGGCGGCAATCTAGCCGCCAGTCTATATCACAAAGCTACTCAGGCACAGAGCGGCGGTAGTTATGAATTTTCTAAAATATTGTCGATTCCTTGAAGTGATGGGTCTGTCAGACCTACCAGGCACCCCAAGGGTTAAATTTCTGAAAAGATGAAATAATACTTTGAGTCTATATTTTTTAACAGCACTATACATTAGGGTGGGCCACGCATGTATGAAAAAAAAAAATATTTTTATAGATTTATATTGTTATTGGAGCAGTTGACTGCACACATATTAAAATTCAATCTCCTGGTGGTTCCCGAGCTGAGCTGTATAGAAACAGAAAGGGTTATTTTTCCCTAAACACTCAGGTAATATGTGATGCAGATTTAAGCATTTTAGATGTGATCTGTCGGTGGCCTGGATCTGTACATGACACTACTATAATCAATGATTCACACATTCGAGCTGATTTTGAAAGTGGTGTATACGGTAATGATTACCTACTGGGAGACAGTGGTTATCCTTGTAGGTCATATTTATTGACACCATTCTTGCGCCCATCTACTCCAAGTGAAGAAGCATACAATCAAGCACATATCAGGACACGAAATACTGTGGAAAGGTGCTTTGGGGTCCTGAAGAGACGCTTCCCTTGTTTGTCAATGGGTCTGCGTGTTAAGCTTCAGACTACTATGAATATTGTAGTAGCTTGCTGTGTCTTGCATAATTTAGCATTAAGTCATAATGATCTTGTAGAAGATGAAACCAGTGTGGAGTTAAACCTTTCAGAAGACACTTTTGCTAGTTCCGTGAGCAATGAAAACACTTCTGTGAGGTCATCTCTTGTATTAACTCATTTTAATAGGTAATAAATTATTATTTTAATTAAACTCATTATTTGAAATTAACATATATGTACATGATTCGGGCCTGCTGCTGGGCCTCGTGCTCCACCTGGGATGCGTGGGACGATAGCCTATCAATCCAGTCGTCACTTGGTTGATTACCTCTCTCCGATGCTCTCAAATCTTCAATAACGCGTCCGTAGAAGATGGCTGGTGCGGGCAAGGTTTCATATAAACCATGTGTTTCAGCGTTTGCTCTACCGAAATGTCCTTCGGCATTTGGCTCGGTCACCGCAAGAATATGCTTGACCCCGGTTGAGTCGGTGTAATCACCTAGACCCTCCAGATAATCCGCTGCTCCCGCTGCGATTTCGAGTGTTCCGTAGCCTTGCACAAAACGCACTAATCTGTCCTGTTCAGCAGAGGCTAAACCTCGCTTCTGGGCGATTAGAGCTAGCCGATACCAATAAATAATATTATGGTAATAGGCATGGGCGCTGGCCGGGATCGACTTTGCGTAGTATTTATCTACATCCGATATCGCTTTGTACTCTTGTTCTACTAATTGGCAGAAACCTGCTGCATCTGCATAATACTCTTTCGCCGCTCTCTCATTGACGAAGCCCGTTTCACCGTCGATAATAAAGGAATCTTTCCATAGTGGGTCGTTAGTTAGTGGTGTTTCTTTCGTTGATTTTTTTGCTAGGACCTGGAAGTGTCTTGCCTTTATTGTTATGCGGTCTCGGGAAGTTATTCTTAACTTTCGCTGGTCTTGAGGGGGCTGGCTCAGAATTATCATTCGCTGCTGGCTCCATAGTAGTTGTGAGTTGTCCTTATGACACACACCTGTATATTACTATTTTGAAAATTAGATAATTATGTAACAACTTAATATAATCTATAGAAAACAAAAACAATTTATAACAATTATACATACTAAATTAAATTTTACTTCTTAAGGGAGTCATACTCATGCTGTTTATTTAATCTTTATTTCTAAATCTAATAGTTTATTTTTTTTTTAATTCATTTTATATTCTAGTAATTTGTTTTTTTTTCTCTAGGATTACACAGTCAATTTTTTTTATAGTAAGCCTTCTTTAACATGATATTGCTATATTTATTTTTTGGTGACAAGTTTCTTTTCTTTCTTCCTTGTGTAGTTTTAGTTAATGGCAAAGTTTCATTATTATTTTGTGTGCTTGAAGTTTGTGACACTGCTATTGATGTTACTGGTGGAGTACAGTCAAATTGGTATAAACATGACGGTAGTGGATTGTCAAGCGCCTTAATTGTAATCATTAGTAATGATTGTATATATTATGATTGGCCATAATAAAACCTTATGTGATCTGAAAGTAGGTTAATTTACATACCATTAAAGAAATAATTTGATGCACTGTCACAGCTATTTGAGAGCGGTTTCACTTGGTCACCCATTAATGACAGCATTTGAGCACCAACACTGCTAAGCACAGGCTTATAGACACCACCACCAGTTGCCATGACATCTTTCTAAATATACATTATATATTAGTTTTAATAGCAGACCATTTTTCTATTACTTATTGGAATTCACCAATACAATAACATAATTAGTTATAAGATGTTATGTATGTTATATTTGCTGTGTGGTAGCGGCTTCGAATACTACCAACCCTTGCTTTGCTCGTGGGTGTCGTAAAAGACGACTAAGAGCGCTAGATTGACCCGGACCAACTCCATCTGGTACCATTTGGGTCAACGATTACATTCCCAAGGAGGGTTGACGTCAGGCAGGTGGCCGGTCATTGCCGAAACTTTTTGCAATATGTCAAAACAGATGACATATTGCGTCGACCCCAAGTAATTGGGATAAGAGCAAGATGATGATGATGTATGTTATATATACTAACCTTATCAGTTATTTCATCCTTTTTTAATTTTTTAAGAATATTTTGCACTTCAACTACTTGTCTGTAAATGTTTGGCTGAAAATAATTTTTGCTATATTAGATTGTATGTTGATATGTTAGATTGTATGAAAATGAAAGAAGAGAAACTCACCTCCTCAACAAATGTGCTAGAAGCATTTTGAGTTTGCTCCAAATATTTTTTTATCTGCAAAAAATAAATGTTTCATAAACATATCTGCTTCTTTTATTTTGTAACAATTTACGAACCCAGTTTACTGATAAAATACTTACATTTTCACTGGCAATATTCTGCCTGGTGGTCCTCTTCATATTGAGGTAGGCTGTGTTTAATTGCTTTATTGACCGTGGTATTTCTGCAGCACTATTAAACTCCGTTGTTATAGACTCCCAAGCTTAATTTTTTTTTAAAACGCTGACAGCATTTGTACATTTATTCTCAATTATATGTTTATACCTAAAAATACAACAGCTCAGTGTTCGTCGATGTGTAAAGTAAACATGATCAAAGTTGAAGCTTAATTTCTCAACTTTATAAAAGAACTTCTGAAAAACTAAATACTTACTTCTGAACAAGTTCCATAAGTTTACACTTTTCCCTTTCCGTGAAATTCTTCCCGCGTGAGGTCATTTTAACGCTATTTTATTAATTTACAAAAATACAAAGTTTATCAAAGTTAATATAAACAATTTGAATTTCGTAGAATTTAATGTCAAAACTGACAGCAATCTGTTTTTTTCTGTCTTGGAACAAAGTCTTATGGTATTTTTTGACATCGAGTTTTCAGTGTGACCGCTACTAAATATAATCTGTATGTCAAATCAGATTGATCATAGATTAGTAAATTTTTCACTAATCAACGTTTCTGAAACCAAAATTGATTTGACAGAGCTGTTGAGTTGACAGAGCGGTTAACTGATTGAAAGTTTGATCAGCCTTTCAGAAACCGGTCGTGAGGGTATCGGTTGAAATTATACTACAGGTTTATTTTCACAGTTTTCTAGGTATTTGCCGATCGGGCCTTTGAACGCTTCAGGTCCTGAGGTGGTGCCGTCAATGTATGCAAACAAATGTCGAAATAGTAATTCGTTCATGTGTAGTAGGCAAACAATCCATTGCAATGGTTTATTTAATTGTTTTTCTAGTAACCGTATGATGCCCCCATATTTACCGACATTAACATTCGTACCGTCACATCCAAAATATTTTCTCTATAAAAATAATGAGAAATGGCATTTGAAATCACCTTGGCAGATCCAGAACTTGGAGCAATGTAACCCAAATACGTGGAGTCTGGTTCTTTAATTAAGGATATGTGCTCTTCCATAATAAACCGTCTATACCTTTTGTCCCCCTTTTTTATCATCACAATTGATTTGTCTTTACGGCTATCGAAATATAAAGCGGGTACTTGCGAAACCCTGATATTGGCAATGATATTCTGCTAAGTTTTCTTTCGTTCTCTGCGCAGCTTGTTTTTGTCAATTACTGGCGCAGTGGAGCTGGTTGCTTTCAAAACTGATGAAGCTATAGCTGCCTCTGCTCTGTCTGATATTCCGTATCGATCACAAGTTTTGGCAATCATAGAATAATTCGTGATAGCAGCGGAAGTTTGCGGTACAATATTTTTTTTCAGGATGAGCATTTCGTCGTCACAATCAGGCTCACTGGAATCGTTAGAAATAGAAGAGTCAAGCTGAACGACGTTGGGATTATTATAATTTGTTGGTTGATGTTTTAATATAAACTCATTTGCAAAAAAAACGGGCACCTAAGCAATGAACCATTTCAAATGTTAATATTTCTTTGTTTGATAATTATAGGTAGTTTTATCCACACAATTTGCTAAATTAATAAGAAAATAATCGTTTTCATCAGTATTTCATAAAATTTAGATACAATTTATGGGAAATAATGCTAAACCTCGCTAGTAGTGTATATTCGCTAGTAGTGCATATGCTCATGAAGTAAAAATAAAAAAGTTTTTTTGTTTGTTTTTCTTTAATAAAGTAAAAGCAGATAAATGTTTAGTATCGAGTGTGACCCCCTCTAGCTAAAATCACAGCTTGAATTCGTCTGGGCATGCTAGCGAGTATATCCCGGATACTTGCTTGCGGAATACGTTCCCACTCCGCAGTAATCACATTCTTCAGCTCTCTGATGGTCTGCGGAGCCGGGTGTACTGATCTCACACGCCGTTTCAGAACGTCCCAGACATGCTCTATGGGATTGAGGTCGGGACTTCGAGCTGGCTAATCCAAACGACGAATGCCGACCTCTTGCACATACGCATTAACATCGCGGGATCGGTGGGCGCGAGCATTGTCGTCCATAAAAATCGAGTCTTCACCTAGAGCGGCCAATGCGGGTTGTGCATGAGAAATTAGAACTTCCGTTATGTATCGATGCCCAGTCAGTGAGCCGTTTTCAATGAAGACTAACTCTGTACGATCCATTGAATTTATTCCTGCCCAAAACATAACAGAGCCCCCACCATAAGGTGTGATTTCTTCGAAACATGCCTCTGCAAAGCGTTCTCCTTGTCTTCTTAGCACTCGCCGACGTCGATCTTCACCGAACAGAGATATCCTGGCTTCATCAGAGAACAAAACCCTATTCCAATCGTCTTGAGTCCATGATTCACAATTTCTAGCGAACCTAAGCCTGTGAACTCTGTGCTCACGGAGTAATTTGGGGCCGCGGGCCGGGCGGTGACTGCGTATATTGGCAGCAAGAAGCCTCCTCCTGACCGTCCATAGACTAATATGCACATTTCTTACTTCTTGGAGGTTGTTCTTAAGATCCACATACGAAGATTTGCGATTTCTCAATGCGCGACTCACAAGAAAACGATCATCCCGTGGTTGGGTACATGGTTTTCTTCCAGAACCAAGCCTTCTCTCGACGGAACCAGTCTCCTGATATCGCTGCCAGGTCATTTGGACTGTCGAGCGACTAACATTTAGCCTCCTAGCCACGAAACATTGGCTGCAACCCTCTTCAAGCAGCGCGATAATTTTGGTAGCTTTTACCACTTTATCTACCATTTTTGATACAGCCAAACAGCATTAAATAAAGCTTTGACAGTCAAGGATATGAAATTAATCGATAAAAATTGAATAAAAGTTATGAAAGTCGATGTTAACTTCTGGAACTTCGCGCCAAAAATGTAGGATAAAAAGGGGTTTTCTGTAAAAATGAACATCAAATGAAAAATTGAATTTAGAACGTACTTTTTTAAATACCACAGCATTTTTAAAACCGGCCAGTAACGTGTACAAACGATTGAAACCTTTTTGGTATTGTATCTTTTTAAATATGAATGAAAATCAAAACCGCCCGTTTTTTTTGCAAATGAGTTTATATTGTATATGTACAGTGTACATGTACAATTCTTTTTGAAATTTATCATTATTTAATAGTGAAATTTTATTATCAAAAGTGGCTACAGTCGTTTGCAATAGAATTCAACAATCATGTAAACAAACCAATTTGTCACGATTACTCCGTAATCACATACATTTGACGATCAATTATGAACATAGGCTGATTTCAACGAACGCACCATTGTTTTCACATTATCTTCAACACGATTTAACTGTATTTATATGTTAAATTTGATTAAAACATTTGCAACGTAAAAATTTCGAAGTATTTGACAAGCCGTCATCTTAGTTTTTTACTCATCGAACTCTATAAGTCGTTGAAAAGTTAGTGTTGTCCGTAATCTGAAGTTAACTTTTATTTTTAATTTAATTAATTTATTTAATATTATTTGAATACAATAAAATTTTTTTTTCAAGAGCTTCATATAATTATACCAAAACGGATTGTATCCTAAGCCATAAAAATAATGGTTAGTTTTATAAAATTGACAGGTGGCCATTTTGTTTATAGAATTGTCATTCACTGTTCTGTGGGTTCGCTGTGCATTAGTGTTTTCTGTGTCCGTTTTCTGTTTTGGATTTCTACGACTTTGCATTCTCATTTTGGACTTTTGTTTTGCTTTACGATTTGGCTGGACATATTTTTCTTGGAACGACGACCTTTGCACGGAATCACGGACTTTGATATAGCATACGATTGGTATTTTTTCTCAAGGAGTAATCAGGAGGTAAGAATGATTTAGATCTATTACCTACAACACAAATCTATTAGACGCACTTTAATATTGTATTGCCCTCGTAACTAATTATTTGAATAGATCATAATTACTGAAATGTATGTGTGTAAAATTATATTTGTTTTTAAGGTTATAATGAGCGAGCCGCAGCCAGGTTCGTCGGGGACTGCTCCTCCGCCGCCGGTCAAAAAACCAAAATTGGCTGTTAAAAAGCAGTTATCGCAAAGGGAGAAAAAAATTTCGGTGAATATTTATAATCACTTGGAGAAAACCTCTCCTACATACCCATCAAAAATGGAATTATATAAAACCACCTCAAAAATAATGGAGGTCTCAGAGTATATTGTTCGTGACGTAATGAAACATTACACACAAAATCAAGAAGTACCCCAGCCTAAGGTATTTATAATATTAACTTAGCCAGCCTTTTTTTTACTCTTTTGAGCTTTACTTTATTTGTTATGTTATGATTTGTGCAATTTAGTATTCTCTGTCTGTTTTTTAGGAGAGACCTGCAAATCGAGCCATAATTGATAAGTTAGATGATTTTATCTTATCTGCAATAAGAAGAAAGGTGCATAAATTTTACTTTGATGGGGAATTGCCAACCATTGCCAAAATTATGACAGCAGTCAATGAAGATGACAGCCTACCAAATTTTACATTCGGTACAATGTATAGAATATTGAAGAAATTAAACTTCACATACAGCAAGCGATCAAGAAAAAGCATTTTGCTAGATAGACCTGACTTACAAATTTGGAGGGTGAATTATTTGTTGAAAATCAATGAATACAGAAAGCAAAATAAAAAGATTTATTATTTGGATGAAACATGGCTTAATGAGGGTGAGAGCTTTTTATTTATTTAAATGCTTAAATTTTTTTTGTGTTCCGCAGGTTGCTTAAAAACATTTGTTTGAGATATGGTGATAGATAAGATATACTTATTTCACACATTATTTTAAATTGTGATAGGTTACATGTTTGCTTAATTTTAAATCTAAATAATGTTTTTATTGACATAATTATGTATTTAAAACTTTTTTTTACTTAGGGCACACCTGCAATTATGTGTGGATGGATAATGACATCAAGAGTAGTAGACAGGCATTCTTGGGAGGCCTTTCAAGTGGCTTAAAAAATCCTCAGAAAGGAAAGAGGCTGATTATTACACATATAGGCAATGAAGATGGTTTTTTAGAAGGCGCAGATTGGGTTTTTGAAGCAAAAAAGTCAGATGGCGATTATCACGGGGAGATGGATGCTCATAATTTTGAGAAATGGTAAGGTTTCATTTGTTGATTTTTGTACATTTATGATAAAACTATATAAAATTAATATTATTAAGGGTATTTATAGATATAAAATTACATTATGACAGAAAATTATCTTTTTTGTTTTAGGTTTAAGATGGTTTTAGACAAAATTCTGCCGGGATCTGTAATTGTAATGGATAATGCTCCATACCATTCTCGCCAACTCGAACGAGTGCCCAACATGAGCTGGAGGAAGGATGCTATACAAGAATGGTTACGTAGCAAAAATATAGCTTTTGAAACAAGTGAAATAAAAGCACAGTTACTCACAAAATTTGATAAAAAAAATATGTTATAAAATACGTTGACGAGCTCGCCGCATCGAAAGGAATAACTGTGCTTCGCCTTCCTCCCTACCACTGCGAACTCAACCCAATTGAGCTCATTTGGGCACAGGTTAAGTCATATGTTGGGAGAAATAACAAATCTTTTAAAATGGCGGAAATAAAAACTTTATTGAACGAAGGGTTGGCGAGAATCGGAGCCGAACAATGGTCGAAATGCGTAAGTCACGTCCTAAAGGAAGAGGAAGAAATGAAAAAGCTCGACGGCATTTTAGACACGGCAAGCGATGACACAGTGGTTCCATTTATAATTACGGTCACCGGCGACACTTCTGATAGTGATGATGACGAAGACGAAGATTTAAATTTGTTTTAATAAACACTTTTTGTCTATATAATCAGTTTTAGTTTATAGTCTATGGCTTATATATTTAATCTATTAGTCAGTTTTACTTTAGTACTTATACTACTACGGGCCATACTCTATGGCTTAAAATTAAAATAATTAGAAAAATAAATTTAATTAAAATTAAATTAGAACACTATGACATCACTATGGGCACAAACAATACGCTGTCAATGTCAGTCCGCCATATTTGTTTACATGATTGTTGGATTCTATTGCAAACGACTTTATTTTGAATTTTCCTTGCGAATTGCCGAAACGGAACACTATTGGTGAAACAAAACGTGACGTCAACGTACGCTCGATTTTTTTGACATCAAGTTGTTTGTATGTTGTTTTTGTCTCTTTTTATCACCTTGCACCATTTTCCCTTATTTATTTATTTATAGGAGAACCAACAGCTTACATATAATATATAACAGCAGAATAACAACAGATAGCCAATTATAGGTTCTTACAGATAGATAATTTATTACAATAGGAGAAATTCATCAGTCGACAGTGAGGAGAAACCAATTATTATACTTGCTTCTCGGTATAAGGAAATAATTATACTTTGTTAGATGCAGTTTTAATATTATTTTGTTACATAGAAACAATACCAATATTTATAACAAACTTTTCCATTATATTAAGTGGATTTTTGACCTCCTTTTTTAATTTTCAGTAACTTCTGAACTAAATATTTCTGTTAATGACATCAAACACGTTCGCTGACGTCATAGAATAAGGGCGCTAAAATAACCGCGTTTAAATAGCCTGAAAATAATTGTGATTTTTTTTAATTGATTATATTTTAGACGTGTTGTATATTTATTTACGATCTAATAACTAGTAGAAAAGTTTAACAAAATAAAAAAGATATATACCTAAAACAAATATATATATAATAATTCCCAAATAAGTCCCATCTTCTGATGCTAGATTCGCTTCATGGTTGGAAGGCGATGACATTGTAAAACAACGTAAATGTTAAACTACTACACTTTTATTCAATCCTTTTAATTTATATTACAATACGTGTGTTGAAACTCAGAGCGATATCGCTACGCAGGAGCGATCCGTCTCGCACAACGACTCGCTCGCATCTGAGCTCCGGAGGCACAAACGTCTCAAATAATTTTAGTCGGGCCGAGCGGGCTCTGTGGTCGGCGAAGGCTATGGCTTGTGTCTTATGGATATTAACCTTCAGTCGCCATTTGCCAAACCAGGCCGGGAGAAGGTCCAAGGTCCTCTGCATTCGCTTAGCTGCAAAGCGGCAATTTGGATTTGTAGAAATAAAGGCGGCATCGTCGGCATATAGTGCAAGTAGAGTGTTGTCTGTAGTGGGACTATCGTCTGTGTACAGAGAGCAGAAGATGGGAGAGTGTGGCCATATCCGAGCCTGAGATGTCCCTTTTGCGGGATTTCTTTTTACGCTTGGACTTCCTCCTCCTACCGGGGACTGGCTGGTCTCGAGAGGTAGGAGGATTCGCGGGAGCCTTTAGAGTCGTGGCCTGTGGGTCAGTTTCTACGTTGGTCAGTAGAGGCGGCTCGGGGGCAGGTGCCCTTCTTTGGGGTTTAGTAGAGGAGCTTGTACCTTCTCTCCTATTGCGAGCTTCTCGACGGAGGACAGGGCAGCCAGCGAAGTTCGCCGGATGTTCGCCGTTGCAGTTAACGCAGGTTGCAGAAGCTTCCGCGAGCCGTGGGCAGTCTCTGGCGAGGTGTTCTTCTCCACACCTTACGCACGCCAGGGGCCGGTGCCATTGGTGGCTGCTATGTCGGAATTTTTGGCAGCGATAGCACTGAGCTAGCCGTCTTCTTCCGCGCCACGCCTCAACGACGACACCGGGAATGCCAAGTAATTCATTTACTTTATAAAGGTCCTCAATATTCGGTGTCTTCTTAAAAATGCCGAAAAGAATACATCCGGGACGGTTCCCCTTCGCCCGGATGTTCCTTATGAATTCGGGTTCGAACCCGAGATCAAAAAATTCATTGGTGACCTCATCGGGGGATGCATCGTAAGGTAGGCCGCGTATAGCGACTTTAAGATTTTGATCTGCTGGTTGTGAGTAGGAAAACCAGGAAATCCTTTCCGTGTTTTCCAATTCGGTGAGGTAGCTTTGGATGAGCCTGTATTCGGCTTCATTTTCGGGTGTAAACCTGACCCCCTTGCCGAAGGGTCTGGCATTGACAGCTCGACCTAGCCTTTTCTTAAGTTCCCTCATGTGGGAAGACCAATTCGGGAATTTTTCTATCACAAGAGGTGGATATCGTACATTGGTGGCCGTTATGTAGGATGAAGGGCCGGCATTTGTCACTTTATTCGCTTGTGACTGACCGACGGGTGAAGTGGTTGCAGATGCTGATGTTACTGCCGCATACGACAGCTGTGGGCGATTGCTGGAGCCCTCGCCGGGATCCTCCGCGGCGCAGACTCTCTTGGGTGAGTGGTCGGCTTCGCTATCAGGGCTACGGCGGCGCCTGGTTCTTGCCGGAGATTCTGGAAATGTTACAGCAGTTGTGGGTTGCCCTTTTAGTTTGACTAAGCGCTTTCTACGATTACTACATACTGCGGGGATACTAAAGTCAGGTATATCACCTCCAACATCCCTGTTAGGTGCTTGGGGGTCCCTTGAACGTGTGTCCCAAGAGGAATCTGAATCAGAGTTTGGTTGAGCGTGTGATCTATGCAGTGCGGGTGAATGCAAGACATATTGTCTGGGAGTGGTATCATCAATAGCTGTATGCAATAGGTCTATGCAATAGGTCTATTTGACGTCCCGGTATGAGGTGCGCCGGTGGCCTAGGAGTGGTGACCACGGGATCGAGCGTTCTGAACCTAGTCCTATCAATAGAACGGCTCCTATAAATATACTCTTGTTGCGTGAAGAAACATTGTGAGCCACCTGTGTCCATGGTGACTGGTGCTGGGGTGAATTAATCATAACTCGATGGGTGTGCATGCTCCTCTGCGAGCTGAGGATGCCCTGTCGACACCTGACGAGGCTCTTCGGTCTGCGGGGGGTCCGATAATGGACGCATTGTTAATCCGCTTTGCATGGTAGTACTAAGAGTATTGCTTACCATGGTAGCGGTGAGAGGCGTGAGGTGAGAAGCAGTGAAGACCGCGCTGGCAACTGGGGAGCAGGGCGGGCTGGCTGCTGGTTGGGCAGCGCTGGCGGCAGCTGCGCGGCGCGGGGCATCGGTGGTCTCAGCGGCGGCAGCGACGGTGGCACGGCGTGTCGCGTCGCTGTCGGGCGTGGAGCGTGTCGCGCTGATAGGCGATGAAGTATGGCCCGCGGCCTTGGCGGGACGGGTCGTTGTCGGGTGCCGACCGTACCACACTGGTCGAAGTGACTACGTAGCTCGGCGGCGACAGGCACGTTGTGATGGCGGCAGGCAAGGCGGGTCGTGAGGGACCGCTGGCGGCCGCAGTCCGACTCGGAGAGATTATATGGGTAGTGGTGGCAGGGGGCACCCTCGCGGCTTGGGTCGCGGTGGGTGCGCGCACTGCACGTGTTTGAGGCGATGTTGATGCTGTTTTGAGAGTCCTCTTACCAGAGGTGGATGTTGATGGGGCCGCCGCCCGTAGAGGGGCGACGTAGGTGGCAGTGTTAGCAGTGGTGGCAGCGGTAGCGGCGGCACTGGTAGCAGTGGCGGCCGCAGGTGCTGGTTGATGTCTCGGCTGGGCGGTGGACTTCGCTGGGGCCGGCGTACCACGCTGGCCAGCGTCGTCCCGTTCGCGGCGCGGCTTCATTCTGCGAACGCCGATAGAAATGCGGATGGTGCGGCTGACTAGTAATTTCGTTTCCTTCTCCGGGAGTAAGGAACTCTGGATTAAATAAACAGAGACGCAGGCCGGTCGCCAACTCCAAACCGTTGCCCCATTCACCCAAGGTCAATGAGGGTAAATCATCGGCGTCAGCGCGTTCTAGAAATTGGTTGTTACTAAAAGTGACGGCGTCGTCCGCGTAATACCAGTCGTGCACCTGGCGATTCTCCAGGCGCTCCAACACGGCAGTACCGTATCCCGCATTTCTATACGCAGCAGGCAGTCGTTCGACCGTCCCATTGCCTATTCCGGGCACTATAACCTCCCCCTGGGGGATAAAACGGAAACAAGCCCATGTGGCTATATTCTCAATTTCTCCCCAACTCACGTTTCCGGTCGTCAAGCGTCCCGACAGCCACCCATTGTTATAATTAGTGATAAAAATTTAATTGCGAATCGTCACATCCCTAGTCACCTGGTATTGACATGTGTCACCCGCACCATGCTACAGCGCAAATAGAATAGTAGTATAAAATAAAAAAAAACAGTTCCGTTTCAATGGTAACATTTTTATTTACAAAAGATGTTCAAACTGTTTTCCTTCAGCTGCAATACAAGCACGACATCTCCTTAAAAAAGATCTTGATATCAGACGAGCGAATCTTCCATTATTGACAAAATCAACTGCCTCCGTAATTCTCTCTCGGAAGGGCAATTGACCCACCCTACCACGCTGGTCAGACGTGTTGGTATAGGATTTTATTTCGAGTTTTCCTTCTCTCGCATAGATGTCAAATGCTTTTTATATCCCTTAGTCGTCTCGTACGATCATCCACGGGCAAGATAGGGGGTGGCGAATTGTATTCTTACTCCATCGCCACACGGAAGTTTAGATATTTAGCAAGTTATTAAATTGATTCAACTGTTTAAGTTGGTATTGAATAGATTTAACTATCTGCTATGTTTTCAATTAAGAAATAATCTATTCAAGATCGATGTAATGGTTTAAAATAGCGTTGTAGAAGAAACTCGATACAAATATTCTATGTAGGTAGGTAGGTTTGTAGTTTTCTTGTTCACACAAATAGGCTATTTATTAGTTATGGGAAGTTTGCAATGAAGTGGAAATATGGATAGGTTTATAGAAAAGGAACGAGCTCACTTTTTATGGTAGAACAGCTGCCTTGGTGCGTTGATACTGCTTGACCTCAGCTTGACTGCCTTTTGGTGGGTAGGTTTCTGGTAGTACCGCTGCTTTGGCGCGTAGAAATCGCTGGACCTCTGCTTGGCCGATACTCCTGGCTGTTGAAAACCGCTGCTTTGGCGCGTAAATGCCGCTGGACCTTAGCTTGGCCGGTTTTCTTTTGTCTTCTGGCTGATGTGACTGCTGCTTTAGTGTGTAAAACCGCTTGACAAAGCTTGAACAGTCTTGATGCTGCAGAAGATGCTACCCTTCTCGTCCTTGACCGTAAAATTGTTTAGGCTGCTGCGTGGAATTCTGTACTGCTGTTTTTTCAACTTTTTCTTGTGGGTGGGTAAGCTTAACCGTTGATGCAGTAGAATGACACGGCGGAATCGGTACTTGTCCGTTGATGTTGTTTGAAATTTTGGATGTTTATTTGCGAATTTTCACGGTCGCCACTTATGTTCGCGCAGGAACATAAATAAAATTGCTTGATTGAATTAATTTATATATTAGATTTAGATTAAAATAGATTACATTAGATAGAATAGCGTGTCGTATAGAGTGCGAGCTGTTAACGTGTGTGGGGCGGTTCGTGCTGGCCTGGTTAAATATGGCCCTCCGCCGCCCCCGCTACCCCTCTTAGCTACAGGTTGCGCCGACAGTGGGATGTGCTGGAAGGCGAGAGCCTAGAAATGCTGATACGGTAGAAAAGAGAACAGTTAAGAGAAACAGGGAAGAATTATAGATACAACACGTACCCCAACAGAAGAAACTTTATATCAAGTACACAACTGTGGTAGAGTATTCGGGGTTGAAATAGATATGTTTTCGCGAGCTGGTTGATTTATGATTAGCTTTTTACAAAATAGTCTTTATTTTATTGGTTTTAAAATAATATAAAGATAAACTTATAACTATTATTATAGCTATTACTTAGGCTTAAAGAAAACCCTGTGTAATTAAAAATGTGGATTTTGGATGTGGATTTAGTAGATTTGGTATCGACTTTTGTATTGGGATTTCCTGCGCGACACTCCTCAGGAAATTATATTCGTTTAAAATATTGTCAACTGTGTCGTGGCCACCCTCTTCGTATTGCTGATCGGTAGTATTTGGGTAGGTGATATTATGCACCGCCCCATTTTGGTCATTATTATTGGAGAAGTTTGTATTTTGGTTACGTTTTTGTTGATTAAATTGCCTCTTGCGACAGTTCTCCAATGTGTGTCTGATGTTTTTGCAATACCTATAGATTGGTATTCCAAAGGTCCATGTGCGGCAGCATTACTTACCATTAGGTGTGCTGCTTGCTCGTTTGCCACCAACGGAAATAAAAAAAGACGTGCTTGAATATTTAATTTATTTAAGACAACACCCTGCACTAAGGAAATAATCCTTGTATTGCGGGGGACTTTACAAACATATAATTAACGGACACAAATTACATCCAGACTCAGAACAACAATTTGTGGATCGCACAAAGTGTTGTCCCACGTGGGATTCGAACTCCCGACACTGGCGCTGTAGGTCGCTATCTTAACCACTACGCCATCTGTGCAGTCGATATTGGAAGGCCCAGGTTGATTTTGGAATCTAGTATAGAATTTACTTTGAGGTCTAGGAGAATTGGGTTGACTTTGAATCCGTGTGAAGAATGAGTTATAATTTGTTCTAAATGTATTTGATTGATTGAACGAAGACAAGAACGAAGGTTTCTTATATGTTATACCTAGAATTTTCCCTCAGTTATAGCAAAATATACCTTCGTTTAAAGTGGATGGGTCACGGCATCTAACAACCGTTGCCAATTAGGGCTAAATCTTGCATTGTAGCTACTCGACTCGATAGCTCGTTTTTTTTCTAGTAGGAATAGAAATATTAATTTCTGTTAGCAATTTAGTTAAACAAGACTGTATTCTCAAAGAGTATTGGCTGATATTCTCGTTAGAACCCTGTTTACAAGTTTGGAGGTCAGCCAGCAAATGAGCGTAATGCTTCCTATCGCCCAATTGTGTTTTAAGGAAGTCTTCTAACCATTTTGTAAATTCTTTTATGGCGCATACCGATTCGGCTTTACCAGTAAGCCTACTTAAGATGTATTTAAAAAGTATATCTTTTTGAGAGGTAGAAGCTAAGTTAATTGCATTTCTGCAATTATTTAAAAAGGGTATCAGGGTGTCCCTGGAGCCATCAAAAGTTCCAATAAATTTAATAAGTACGCTTAAATCAATTTCAAAATTTTGGATGGTGCTTCCTCTACTTTAAGTTTTGTAGGTTTAGACATACACGTTAACAAAAATAAGTTATGATAGAAGTCGGGGTTATAACCAAGTTATTAAAATATTCTTAAAAGATGCACAGTGACGCGGATGCATGCATGTTATCAGTTCCTAGATAGCGACGCGTGGACGGCAAGCGGTAGTTCGATGTTCTAACTTTGCTGTAACTGTTATTAAATAAATCTTAACGGTATATTTTTATAATTAAGATATGTAAATACAATTTATGTGTATGATTTTTTTTATATTTCTATATAAGTAAATGGTAAGTATTTAATAAGTATTATTAAATGTTTTTAAACGTATACGAAGTGCAAATATATAAAAATTAAACACGTCATGTAATGTATAGAAATTGTGTTGATGTGAAAGCCATTGTGTAGTATATATTTAGCATTGGATTACAGAATTAAGAATATGATTAATAGGGCCTTTGGAATTGTCTGGCAGATTGCATTGGACTATTAGTTAAAGGACTTCTTGTGAAAATGTCTATTGTATCCGTAGGGAAACCGAAATCACCTGTGAAATGAGGGTTAGAGAATACACTAATAAAAATGCTACATACGTTTCACTGTATATTGACAGGAAACTTACTTTACAATATCGTCGCTATCGGGACGGTTCCCCAGTTACAAATACACCAGCTTATTACTACTTATCAATTAAGAACTATAAGTCTAATAACTATAGGTTGTCGTTTGGACACTACGAATCGCACGTGGCTATAACCGTCACGTTTACGTGCTAATTCACTTGTACCAGAGAAAGTTCACTGTACACATCATGATTACACTAATTGACAGAATACACGAGACATCGACAAGGACTGCATCCCGCGAGAAGCACGTCCTGACATATACCGGATGGTGCTACCTCCGGCGTCCTTCTGTCGTAGATTGTGAATATAAGCACCCAGTCCCATCAAGACTGGTAATCTAGCTTGCGCTTCAATACATGCAAGCGGAAAGGTGAGGCATCATACTGGGGTGCTCGGCAGCGCAGCTGACGCATCCGGGCTGGCCATGACGTAGCATGAAGCCAGGGAAATAACTGAATGGATTGACTCACCGGTCATGAAGTCATCCTGAAGCTGGCTGCTATCGCAACGCGAAAGAAAAGCAACTCAGCGATAACGTTGCAAGCAGGGCTGTTACGGGTACAGGGAAGGTTGGGACAAGTCCCGCGCGCTTGGCGCGCGGACTCGCAGCGATCTTACGAAGCACGTCTGACCTTGCTCGATGAAAGGATCCAAGAGAGAGACTTTCACCACGCTTCGTGTCAAAGATGGCGTCATCCCCCTTTCAAAAAAGAAAGGTTCCTATTGGCCAGTTAGCCAACCATAAACAAATGTTAGTGTGAATTACACTTGGCGATAGAATTCTGTATTATATAATATAATAAGATGATAATAACATTGTGTGCTTATTCAATCCGTCTCCTACATATAAATATCTACACAAATACTAATTGATTTGAATAGTTGATTCATGTTATCACGAGTGCCATCTAGTAGCAAGAATGTGTAACTTATATTGAATATAATTAGTTTTATCAGATGACCTAGTGCCATCTATCAGCACACCACGGAATCCTAATAAATTTATCATTTTAAAACCGTTGCTGAATAAACGTATGATAATAACATACAAAGGTATATTATATCACTACAGTCACGAGTCACGGAAACTATGAATAGTCGCAATAATTGAAGTTTATGACTCACAGGAATAGCTGCAACATTATCACCTTGAACTCATTCGATGTCTCAGTATGAGATGATAGATGAAGAAAGCCTGGACCCTAGGCTTTCTTCTTGTGCAAAATTCAGAATACGGTGATAGATGAGTAGTAACTGTAGTAGCGCACCGTGGTGGTAGTACATAGTAGAATACAGCGACACCAGAGAGTATGAGAAGTCTCTTCAGGGTGTAATGCGTTTCCACCCCATAGTTCGGTAGGAAAGAGTTGTTGTCTTAAAACAGCATGATACAGTGGATTTATTAATATCAGAGTCCGGTAGAATTTAAATATTGTTAACTGGTCTTCTCAACGATTGTCGCTGTAAATATCACTAGTTTACGAGGTGTTCCGAGGATTTTGAAAATCCCTTAAGCTGCCACCAAATATTACTCGGGTTCTTGTAAATTAGTTTTTAAAAAAAAAGTTTTAATAGTCACAAATACATTTAATTCAATATAAAATTAGTATAATTATTAAAGTGATTTTTAATTAATAATCGACCAGCGCGAATGGGATTTGTTACCGGATTGACTGATTAATGTGTGGGACGCGCGGGAGGCGAGAGCCTAGAAATGCTGATACAGCAGAAAAGAGGAAGGCTTAGAGAAACAGGGAAGAATTAAAGTTATAACAGTACGCGTAACCTTTGAGTGGAATGTTGTCAAGTACAAGTTTTTCTAAATAAAATAAATACCTTAGAATTAAAGAATACACATTTATTTATTTATATTTATGGTGACTTACCATTCTCTAATGATGCTATTTCAACATTATGTACAACTTGGTCTTTAATATAATTATAGTCTGAAGGCATATTTATTCCTGAAAAAAAAAAGATTATTTATTTACTTAGTCCGTATATGTATAAAAGAATGTTTGTCTGTATGTCCTTTATAGAATCATAAACTATACATTTGATCGTTAGATGATCATCAGCAAAATATTGTGCATAAGCCCACAAAGGTTTCTGAGTTAGTACGACCTAATCTCGTGGAACGGAACCGGTAGGTTGCATGGTGATCGATGAAGATGAATTCCTTTTACTATTTTTTAGATAAGAACAAAACGTCTGTTGGGTCAGCTAGTAAAATAAATATATATTTATATAAATATTTAATTACTTGCAACGTAAAAAATATAGCTATACATTTCATCTGACACTTAAGAATTATTGCTATGGTGTATGAATTACATTGTATATAGAGTAGTACATATGTACTAAAAAATCATAATAAAAATATAGAAATTAGTAAATAACAAACTAGGGGTAAATACACACCAGTGTTTGCAAATATAGGTACTTCAGCAATATCCTCCTCATCTTGCTCTTTAAAATAATTGTATTCAAGTTTGAGATCCCATTCTAACACATTGTTTTTTAATTATTAACGCGCTTGCAACTTATTCGTATTACGGCATAAGCATGCAATTGATGACTGTGAGGTTTTGGGTTCGTAAGTTAATGTTATTGGATTATTCTTGTTCACGCCGCTGACGCGTGACGTGTCGTGCGATGTCGGTTAACTCCGCCTAGATTCGGCAGATCGTGGTGCGCTTACGCGTGCCCGCCATCTTGTAGGGATGGACATTTAAAATATACATCGATGTTTTTTTCGATGTAATGCATCGTTCGGTCACATCGATGGTAATACGATGTATTGAGAAATACATCGATGTTTCTTAAACATTGATGGTTTTAGGTTAGGCATTAATTGAAACAAAAATATGTATTAAGGCAGGATTCTACTTTGAAACCATGAAAAAACGCTATTTTCGTGAATTTTTCTGAGAATACTATTAAAGATATCGATATAGGGCTTAAAATGTTCAATAAATACACTCTTTAAGTACATAAAAAAAAAATTAAATGTATTTTATTAATTTTTTGTACACGTAAAATATGTATAAATCCAACGCCTCGAAAAGAAGGTACCGTTGCCGTGGTCGTGAAATCTTCCCGACGAATGGTCTGAAACAAAAAAATCAAATAGTTTTATGTTCAGTATGTCTTCAGGAACCGACCTAACTAGAATATTTTATATACGTGCAAAATTAACAAAATGGTGGCTAAAATACAAAAAAAAAATGCGTTTTTTGGGTCTTTTTTTGCAATAAAAAAATAGATCCAATCAAAATTTTAAGTTGATTGTAGTTAGGTCGGTTGGTACAAACATATACACTCGCGTACATTTACATATTTAAAGCCTAGGAATTGGGCTTTAAAATGGTGTAAGTTGCATGAAAATCGATTCGAGTTTAGTAAAAAAGGTGTATGTCAATGATATTGCAAAAAATATTGAAAATTCATACAATTTCACAGTATGAGGTTATTGTGTATAAATGAAACAAAATGTGTGTAAGAAAAAAAAATTATTCATGTCAATACTTGGTATTCCCTCCTCTAGCCCTGACCACTGCCCTCATGCGATTCTTCATAGACCTAATCAACTTTTTTATTGATGATTGTGGTATTCGACCCCACTCTTCTACCAACGCAGTCTTGAGCTCATTTATGTTTGTAGGAGCTGGATTCCTCGCTCTAACTTTGCTTTTGAGCTCGTCCCATATGTGCTCAATGGGATTCAAATCGGGGCTGAGCGCTGGCCAATCCATAGTATCAATTTCAACTTCGTTCAGGAACTCACGTGTCGCCCGAGCAGTGTGACATCGGGCATTGTCATGCATCAAGATGAAATTATCCCCAATAACGCCTTGATAAGGGACAACTTGATCCCGTAGAACCTCTTCAATGTAACGGGCACTGGTCAGACCTCCTCCCCGGCCTCCCCCAGGTACGAAAACAAGATACGTTTTTCCTTCTAAGGAAATTCCAGCCCACATCATGCAAGAACCGCCACCATATGCCACGGTTTCAACAAAGCAGCACTGTGAAAACCGTTCACCGGGACGCCGGTACACCCGGCCTCTTCTATCGCTGCCATGGAGACACATCCTCGTCTCATCAGTGAACAGGACTGACTGCCATTGCTCTATGCTCCAATCCAAGTGTTCTCGAGCAAAGTGAAGGCGTGCTTGCCGGTGAGCTGTGGTCAACTTCGGGCCTGTAGCGGGTCGTTTGGGAGTAAGGTTGGCTTCTTTTAACCTTCTTCTAACTGTCCATTGACTGACAGTCACCCCGCGAACTTGACGTAGCTCCTGCTGCACATCTACACCGGTAAGGTGTCGATTTCGGAGAGAGGTCGAGACCAAAAACCGGTCGTCACGCTCCGAGGTGCACCGGCGTCGGCTGGTATTAGGCCTCCGAGTGAAGGCACCAGTCTCTTGAAACCTTTTGTACACTCTCGAGACACCAGACTGACTCATATTCAACCGACGAGCGACTTCTCGCTGATTCAACCCTTCTTGCAACAGGGCAACAGCTTGAGCGGCTTCTTCAGGTGTAGTGTCCATAATTTTCTTCAAACAACGGCTTCAATTTAGAGAGATGTGTTCAAGTCAACGTCTGATGAGCGACTGATAAAAAACGATTACAGGGATTTTTATAGGGGGTTGAGTCACGCAAGATGTGTATAGAGCGCAGAGCATTTTTCGAGGGTTACGTTTAGTTGCATTCTAAAGACAAGTGTTTATTTAAATTACTGAAATAATGCTACCATTTTAAAGCCCAATTCCTAGGCTTTAAATATGTAAAACATTCATCATTTCAGCCTATTGCCATCCACTGCTGGACGTAGGCCTCTCTCATATTGCGCCACAATGTGCGGTCCTGTGCCGCCTGCATCCAACGACGCCCAGCAACTTTCACTAGGTCGTCGGTCCACCTAGTGGGGGGGCGTCCTACACTGCGTCGTCCGATGCGTGGTCGCCACTCGAGAACCTTTCTTCCCCAGCGGTTGTCGGTTCGTCGAGCGATGTGACCTGCCCATTGCCACTTCAGCGTGCTAATTCTTCGTGCTATGTCGGTTACACCCATTCTTCTGCGGATTTCTGTATTCCGGATTCTATCTCGCAGAGAAATCCCGAGCATAGCCCGTTCCATAGCACGCTGAGCGACTTTGAGCCTTGATATGAGGCCTACATTTAGGGACCACGTTTCCGTGCCGTAAGTCATCACTGGTAACACACACTGGTCGTAGACCTGTGTTTTCAGACACTGAGGTATGTTGGACGAGAAGATTCTCTTAAGTTTCCCGAACGCTGCCCAACCGAGTTGGATTCGTCGGCTGATCTCTTTCTCGAAATTGGATCTACCTAACTGGACTGTTTGTCCTAGGTAAACATAGTGATTGACAACTTCGAGAATCGCATTGCCAACTAGAACCGGTACAGGAATGACATGGGTATTTGACATGACTTTCGTCTTGTCCATGTTCATTCGTAGACCCACTAGTTGGGATACCCTGCTGAGATCATTGAGCATAGTGCCAAGGTCCTGCATGGATTCTGCCATAACGACGATATCGTCTGCGAATCGAAGGTGAGTGATGTATTCAACATTAAAAACATAATAAAGAGATAAAATGAGTCACTGTTAAGATAAATCACTTTTTATGCGCACTTGACGCTTGAGTCGATTTACTTGCACGCGAGTGTAGAATATGTGTTCCAAATTTCATAAGGATCGGTTCAGTACTTTTTGAGTTATCACGACCACGGTACTTGAAAATGTCGTTTCGAGGAAAACGCATTTAAAGTTTTGGTGAGTGATACATCGTGGAAAAAATGATCTTACCCTCAATCAGCGATGCCTGGGCCATATAATATGCCTTTGACGTGTTCCAGGTGGGTGTTTTCATCCAATTTAGCCTTTTTTTTTTAATTCTGCCCTCCTAAGAAGCCTCAGCCGAGTGGCGGTTCGCTCGAACGATGCGATGTTGGTCGCGCATAGTGGCGAACTGCATGGCGGTTTGGCCGCTTGTAATGCCCATAACTACCATTATTTTTAAAACTGGTCTGAATCCTTCATTAAAAATGCAGGCAGCAGTGAGGCACACAATTTTGACGATTTTTTTTGCCATTTAAGACATGTTTCGGTGCCATAGCCCAAACTGTAGAGTTGAAACATTCGTTGTTATTTTGAGTGTTTCCACCCAAACATCTCTCCAGTAATTCCGTATTTGTTAGATCTTCGTAGATCGGCTTCAGCACCTCTTGTACGTCACTAGCAAGAGCAGGAGGATGTTTATAATTTTTTAAAGTGTTGTTTGCTTCGGCCTTCTTATACTTAGTAGTTAACTCGTGATCAGGTGCCGCTTGTGGGATCTGGTCAAGCCATAATCGTTTAAATTATAATATCAGGTTGACCGAGCTTCGCTCGGAGTATTTTTGTAGCATTTATTCAGATATATATTAATAAAAATTTAAAAAATAAATAATAAAAAGTATATAAAAAAATTACAAAAAGAGAATAATAATAAAACCGAGATTCGATCCGACGCCGTTTGTCACGGATGTCAAAAATAAAATGAAACCTGACTACTTCGCCACTGAGCTATCGTATCTTATGACATTGATGGCAAAATTTGGATTCATATTCTTTTAAAATTTAATGTCATTATATTGTCTGCAAAAACACTGACAAAACAACATTTTCTATACATAAAACCTAGCTAGATCGATTTTTGGGCCCGAATCTTCTAGTATGCCAAGTTTCAACAAAATCGTTGGAGCCGTTTCCGAGATCCTGAATATATATATATATATATATATACAAGAATTGCTCGTTTATCGTTTAAATTATATTAAGTGTCTTGCGGTTCAAAGGGCATTACACTGGAGCTAGTTCTTACAAAACATGTACACAATTGTATAACTAGTAAGAAGAAAAAAAAAATTAAAAATAACAAGCCTGCCAAGCTGAGTTTCTTGCCGGATCTTCTCAGTAGCGGTCGCGTTCCGATCCGGTGGTCGTATATTTTTTTTTGGAAATTGTAAACCTGACAATATGTAAGTGCCCTCTCGGGGTTTATGCATAATAAATAATTTGAATTTGACTTGCACCAGCTGTCTGAACAGCAGTGATGGGCAAAAAGTAATTAGATTAATAATTACAAATTACAGTTACATTGTAATTTGTAATTAAAATACTTTGTAACAGATTACTTAAGTAACTAATTGCAATGATTAATAAATTTAATTAAATACATAGTAACTGAATTACAATTTAATCTAATTACATTATAACAGGTTACATATGTAATCTGATAAAATGTAACTACACATTTATATAGGATGGGACACCTGCATCTTAAATACGAAAATAAAACAAATAATTATTTAAAAAAAATGTAATCATCTCAGTCATTGTTTACTTTTAAATCGTTTATTAGTTACAATTTTCTCAATTAGTTGACAAAAAAGAATGTAATCATGTCTCAATCATTGTTAAGTTTTAAATCTTTTAATAGTTACAATTTTCACCATTAGTTGACAAAAAAAATTACGTTTCTGATTTATAATTTAAATTAACCTTTAAAATTACTCGTTTTTCAAACATTTCGTCTGATAGTCGGTTTGCTTTCGGACAATTGATCATTGTCGCGTACGAAAACATACGTTCCACAGGCGCAGAAGAAGGTAGAGGGGTATTAAATTTTAAAAATATTTTTTTAATTTCCTTATAATTACTTAATATTTCAAGTTCTCTGCTGTCTTCTGCTAAAAAATGAGTGACTACAAGTTCAGCTTTAGATCTTGGTTCACTGCTTTGGTTGTCTGAACCCGAACTTGAATCTATTTCAAAGTAATCATCCTCCCTCGACCTCATTGATGGATTTTCTCGAGATAATTGATTTGGTATAATCTTTACGACTTCTTTTACGAGTAAATTTTTCATTATACTATATTCTGACTGGCCAATTAATGATGTCCATTTTAATTTTTTATATTTAGGATGAGAAAGGGCAGCTAAAGCGGCATTTTCAGCTTGAAATCCCGATATTTTCAAAAAATCTTTAAACCTTGTTTGCACACTTTTTAGGTAAGTTTCAGTCAGAGTACTGCAGTATTCATACTCTCTTGTTCCAGTTAAATTTGTCAACTTTTTCTTCAACGAAAGTATAGTCGGTAAAAATATTCCGTAATAGGTTGCGTTTTCACCTTGAAGAATGTCAAGCGCATCAGCGATAGGTTGAGTACATGACAGATATTCTTTTATATAGGTAAAGTCAGATTCACGAAGTGGATTTTTTATGTTTAAAGCTCTGTGAAGTGTTGCAGATTTATCTTCTATGGTTGCGATTTTTTTCAAGGCATCATAAAGGCTATTCCACCTTGTCTCTACTGGCCTACTAAGAGTATGGCCAAGAATATTTTGTAAAATTTCAGCTGATTTTGGCCGATTTGCAGCTTTCCACAATGTGTTACATTTTTTTATTGTTTGGTCATGCATTTTCGACAGCTCCGTTTCCTGATTTTCTAGTATTTTATTAGCGTCTGTGGCACAAAGACTCAAAGTATGTGAAGCGCATCTTAGGTGTAACGGCAGACGAGTCTCTAAATGGCTTATCGTTGGAGAAAGGTCGTTAAGATACGTTAATTCGTCGTCTTTACTATCAGTATCAGAGTCTTCATCACAAGAATCAATAGTGTTTTGCTCGTTTAAAACATTGATGCGATGCACACCGAAACTTTTAAAAGCTTTTACAAAATTGCTGCCGTTGTCTGTAACACAAGCCACAACATTTGTGCTAGTTAACCCATACTTTTTATAAATGTCTTGCAACAATTCGTATATTTTGTCATAACTATGTGTGCCTTTAAAGCGTTGGCATGCTAAAGCTCTTGAGACACGCTTTAAATTATGGGAATCAATCCAGTGTACAGTAGTTACACCTAAAAAGCTTCTTCGACGTCCAGACCAAATATCAACTGTCGTACAAACGTGTTTCACTTGATTTAGTTCTTGTTTCACTAAAGTAGTTTCTTCATCAAAGAATTCCGTAATCATTCTGCCAAGTGTCCGCCGGCTCATGATTCTTAGATCATTCGCACCTGTATTTAAGCGACGTAAAATTTGTCGGCAGTAAGAGTCTTCGGTACACTTTAGAGATATCATTGAGTTGACGAAATATTTAACAATATCTCGATCGAATTCAGCTTGAGAATATGAGGGTACATTTGACGAACTGGAAGTACGAACATTTTTTGATCTCTTACTCTTTATATATTCTTGGTATTCTTGTATAGTTTCTTGACCATGTTTACGTTTCAAATGTGTTTTGAAATTGGAAGTACACGATCTCGAGCCTTTTATTTGTACTTTATTAGGCAGACATTTCTTGCAAATGGCGACTATTTTATCAGTTCCTGATGTATCAGGAAGTAACTCAAAGAATTTACCGTCAAGTATAGTAGGTTGCAATGCAGACATATTGCTTGTCGATGGTAATGTAGATTGACCTGCAGACACAGATTCGTCCACTGAACTGTCATCTTCTAAAAGTAGTCTTGCACTTTCATACATAGTACGTAAAACAAAAGTGTTTGCACTAATCACCAAAGCACAAAAAATGTTACGTGTTTACAGTGCAAAAGATAAGGAATAACTGAAAAGGGCGGAGCGCGGGGCGGGACGCGGGGTAGCTAGGAGCAGCGGCGGCGCACGAGCACAATGCATAGAACCCCCCGCTACCCGCACATTATCCTTAGTAGGATAGGTGTGCCATAAAAAAATAGCTTGACAAAAAAAATTAAATAATTCAAAAAACACACACACCAATTTTCGTGCAGATCGGAGTAAAATTGCGTAGGCAGGAACAAACAAACAGACAGACAAAAGCAAAATCGTTCAGTCCTGAAATGGAGATTCTTGTTCGCTTCGCTCACTCGGTCAATTATAATATAATTAAATACTATGTAATTAGGTTACCTTGTAATCAAATTATTTTGTAATTAAATATATTGTAATTAATTTCATAGCATATCTAAAGTAATCTAATTACAATGTAATTAAATAATATGTAATTGAATTACATTTTAATTGAATTATTATGCAATTCAATTATTAATTGGATTACATAAGTAACTAGTTACGCCCATCACTGCTGAACAGTACGTATGCTGTGGTTTGGAGTCTGTTGATATTTTGTGGTAATAGCCAGCCCAGATCTCGTTTCGCATGCATTCTACTGAATTTGAATTCCTTTGAATTGCAAGACTGTAGTTTTTAGATAACTCTTTCATTAATTTGATAGTTAGATCAGCAGTCTTCACTTTTTTAATCACGACTTTTGGTTTCTTCACAACTATCTTCGGTGCTTTTTTACTTTTTTCGTTTTTTTTCTCCGTCCTTCAGTTCTGCACTCCCAGCTTTTCTCCTTTGAATTAAAATTTTCTTCGCATCACTTGCGCGTTTGAAAATTCTTTTAGCAACATGTAGCACACACTCCAGCTTTTGCACGACAAAATCTTCGCCGTACGGGTGTGTATTAAGCAGCATTTTAAATGTTTTCGAGTCGCCATCGCCGATATAAAATCCATATCGCACTACATATTTTTCTTCCGATCTTAAAAACATTTTCACAACACCTTGAACCTCCATTTTACCGGCACTACGTTCGTGATTCGCACTACAATTGTCTTTATGTTTTTCATACCACGCAGCGAAACCAATAGCGTCTGTGATTTTTTTACGATAAGCACATGCTCCGCAATAACTTGACATAACTGCAACGTCAAGAATTTTTTTGCTGGGCTTGCCAATCAAAGACACGATACCAGTGAGCGAAGTAAAACCTCTCTTTGCCCAGGATCCGTCTCCAGAAACCGTCAGATTTTCACCAAGTCCCTTTTCCACATTTAACGTTTTTTCTTCATAGATCGCCTTGCGTTGAACTAGATAGAATACACTTTTGACAGCGATTTTGATGTTGTCTACGATTTCATAATAGATTCTTATATTATTGTCTGTAATTCCATCACTCCACAAAATAACTGTATCCCTTGAAGGCCAATACCAAGTACCTGTACAGGGTCGCTAGGAGGGAGAGAACTCCGTCCTGCCCCCACTGCGATTGCGACGAGGACACGGCGCAGCATACGCTCGAGGTCTGTGCCGCTTGGGCAGAACCGCGTCGTGAACTCGTCGCAATCATCGGTGCCGACCTGACGCTGCCGACCATCGCTAGGGAGATGCTCGGCAGCATCAGGAATTGGGACGCGGTCGCAGCTTTCTGCGAGGCAGTTATCTTGCAGAAGGAGGCGGCGGGTTGCGAGCGCGAGGAGCACAGCCTCGATGATGCGACCCGCCGCCGGCGACTGGGGCGGCGCAGGTGGGATTACCTGCGTGCCATGCCGCCCTAGCCACGAGAGTCGGTCTTTCCTCACGAGAGGCCGACCGCGTGAGGAAAGACCTACGTCTTCCCCGAGGGGGGGACGTCGGTCGATGGGAGGGTGCTCCGGGTAGGGGGTATTCCGTCGGGCCGACCACTGATGACAAGTAACCCTGCTCCAGTGGTTGGCCCAACGACGAAGGCGACGTGGTGTTCGGGTGGGTTGCGGGTGTTGCGTGCTTAAGCCCCTCTGTCGCCCCGGACGGAGTGGTGCGGAGGCGTGCCGACTATTTCATATCCATGGCCGATCATCGGACACGAATCGATGTACCTATCTCCACAGCCACAAGTAACGCACACTTTGAAACCAAGGCCTCGCATCCCATATTGCGAAAATTTCATTTGTACATGGCAAACTGAACACACTGCCCACTGTGAGAGCATTGAGAACACGGAGAAAAAAATGAATAAAAGAATAACCACCAGTATTTTCGACTTTCACATCAAAACTCGGATCGTTCGATTTTTTCAATTTTGCTGCTGACGAACTCGTGCTGCTCGTACTTCCTTCGTCAGTAAATCTGTTTCCGTGAAAAGAACGTTTTCTAGTTCTAGATGGACGACTAAAAGTTTTCTGTGCACGATACACTTTCTTCGTATTCATTGCGAACAGATAGATGCTTCACGTTCGAACTCCAAATTACGACTAATTCTCCACTCCGGAATTATAAAGGGAACGGAAAATTATAAAGGGAAGGTAATTTAGATAAGCAAAGGTATGTACTTTGGTTAATATGCATATATAGGTATAATAGTTTACGATAGGGAAACAACTGTCTTAGCGAACAAAGCCAGGTAGACGGCTGATCCGGGCGGTCACAATAGCGTGCTCAGGTAGGTGCGTTCGAAAGGCGAGAAAGGATAGTTAGACTGCTTGGAACTTTATAAAATTTTGACCGAACATTCTTGAACATATTTGCTTTCGAGAAATGTAAGAAAAAAAATTTTTTTCAAAGTTTCAAAGTAGAATCCTGCCTTAAAAAATCAGAAAATATATGTATTAAATGTGAAAATCACAGAGCCAACACATTTTTTTCTTTACAAATTCCAAAATTTTTTTTCAATGCTATGTAAAAACAAAAGTTTGCTTAATCTCTTCTCCTTCAACCGGTTTCTTTGTTCAGTCATAACCCTTAATAAGGCGTAAGCCTGTGTAAAAGCTAGAAAGTATGTTAGAGTGGAAATAAAGTAAATTGATACTGCAAAATCTAAAAAATCTCATTTAAAAAGGGGGGCGTATTGCTTCCCCCTTTTTTATTGGTGGGAAAAAAATTCCCCTTGCCTGATTACGTATGTGTACTATATCTCAAAGTGGGAAAATAATTCCCATTCGCCTGTTTAGGTCACGAACTTTTTGTCACAGTTTTTTCTTATTCAGATACTAGTATTGCCCTTGGTTTTGTTTGTATCTTTCATAACTTTTTATTTAAAATTTAAAATTGTGAACTTTTATTTACATAAATGTTATGTCATGCATGATTTTATTATATAAGTACCGAGGTAAATAAAAATCAATACATATTTCAATCAGTTTTATTATAAATATAAAATTATTCCTGAAGAGAAGCCTCATGAAATGATTTAAAACATTGCTTCGCACATAGTGCATCTTGACAAGTGGAGCATATTATTTTTGTTCTCTTTTCTTCTTTTTTTTTGTACTACAAAAACGACATCTTTTATAGCTATTACCTTCCTCTGGAAGATGGATCCCAACATTGAGTAAGCGGATCTCATCTGGTACGCCGAAGTTGGAGCCCTTTTTGTTTTTGAAAACAACTTGGCGAGTTTTCTTGTTTGAGTAATTCCAAATCAGCTGACGGGCCAATCGCAATCTGAAATCTCTATGAGAGTGCGTACTTATTACATGCACAGTGTTGTAGGTGATGTAACTATTTATAATTGACGCATCAAACATAAAGAAAAACAGTCTCATCCAGAATTTTCTGCATTTTCGACTAATCGGGTATGAAGATCGGAAATGATCAAAATGATCTACGCCTCCCATGGTGAGTGTGTACTGAGCGATAGCTTTGGGGCAGAGAACCTCTTTTTTAGTACCATCTTTCTGAGTTCTCTTTACAAATACTGTGTCAGTTGGATGATGAGCTGTTGTAAGAATAGTAACATCCCTTGTATCGAGCCACTTGATTGCTGTGATTGGTTTAGCAGTTACAGCTGCAAATTGGTTCTTTTCAAGTCTAAGATGTTTTGGTTGGGATTTTTTCATAATATCTGGGAGATATTTTCTATTTACCCTAACTGTGCCAACGGCAAAAACTTTTTTCGTACAAAGCTTCCATTAAGTTGTAGCTAGTAAAAAAATTGTCGAACGCTAGCAAAGTGTTTTCAGGAAGTTTGGCTGAAAGCTTCATAATCACGTTGTACCCCAGTCCTTCGTCTTCCATACTATCCCCTTTTCCTGTACAAATTTCAAAGTGGTACAGGTAGCCGGTTTCGGAATCGCAACGTGCCCAAGTCTTGAAACCACGTTTGATGGGCTTCTTTGGCATGTACTGTTTTAAAGACGATCTTCCTTTGAACTTCACCATACATTCGTCTATTGATTGTTTACTTGAATTAGTTGTTTCCTGTTGGAACACTTTATTAAGTTCTTTTATCATTGGCCTCAACTTGTACATTTTATCATATTCTGGTGAGTTCCTTCCTGGTTCTTTTCTATTGTCATTCACGTGTAAATTTGCAGTAATTTTTTTAAATCTTTTAATGGGCAGAATTTTTTATATTTCTGGATTGTTGTAAAATGGGTCATTAGACCAATACAGGTCCATATCTGGCAATGGATTTAAACCCATCATAATTAATATCCCAAGGTAAGCTTTCATTTCGTCTGACAATACCGGTGTATAATGATTACTGTTTTGTTGAATCGCATATCTATTTGTTTGTTCTACTAGAACTTCTACTAAATAATCTGGGAAAAACTTATTAAAAACATTAATAGGCCGAGTTTTATGATTGTAAGTTGATTGTGGTTGAATCGGATGGGTAAATTCTGGAACATAGTGGGTGTCTGTCTCAATTTTCCACTCCCTTGGTTGTCTTACTGCAGTGATGGTTCTGCTAAGCCTTGAGCGACGATCCTGTTCTGTTACAACTACATTACTGTTTGAAGGGTCTGTACCTAAGTCATCAGATTGAATTGTGGTATAGTGAAAGTGTTCGTCATGGATCTCATTTAAGCATTCCTCTATTTCAGTTTCTCGTCGAGTGGAGTTTAAAATTGGTCTGCTTTCTTCTTGGCATTCAACAGTTTCTTCCAGGTTATCGGAAATACCAAAGAGCTCTTCCAGACGTCTTTCAACAATAACATCTTGGGGCACATTCAGGCTATCTGCTGGGCTGCTTACAGGGGCTGTTTGATAATAAGCATCATCGTCTGAGTCAAGATCGGATAAATCGGACAGGTTGTTTACGATATCCTCCAACTCCCGTTGCCCTATCTTTTTCTTTTTATTCATGGCGTCTTAATCCTAGAAATAAATTATAACATGTAAGTATCACATCTATACCACAATAGAGAAATAGACAGTTGGACATCTTCATAGAAATATGCCACTGCCAGTTTGAACGTGTGCGTACGCGCCGTGTACGCACGCGCTTCTACGCAAATACTACGCAGAATATATGGCGGTATAAGGCGGACGCAACGTGAACTGTATCGTGAGTGATATCGTGCGCGTGCAAGTACGCTACCCGCCCGCAAACATTTGTCTACTCGCACTGGCCACTAACTACAAATAAACATAATAACCCTAGCACCAACTCAAGAATAGGCAAATAACTCTAGGATCGGCCTCAGTTATATTACTGTCTTATACTGTGTCTATACCTACTCACTATAAAGTCTACGTTCAAATTGCATTTGTAATTATCACAATTGACAACTATTATCATCAACTTTTATATATATATATATAATTTTAAACAAAATCATAAGATGCATACGGGCAAAGGGAATTATTTTCCCACTTCTTAAATCGAAGATTTTGAGGTTGTGGATCTATATTATACGCTTAAAACCAACAAAGGACATTGCTAAAATAGTTACGTTACATAATATATGAAAATAATCTACTTACGGGATTTTTCGTAGAACAATTTGAATTTTTTTACACAGCACTAACCGAAAATCAACCGCTTTTTGTCAAATATCACGTCACTGCACTTTGACCTTGACATAAGAGCACAAGGTTAGAAAAGTATTTAAGATACAAGGTATTTAGAAAAATATTGCCAGTTAAGAAATTTAAAATTTTATACAAAATAGGATACTGATGGTGCGTTCATTCTATGGGCTATCTGTCATGTAAAAATAACATATTTCTTAAAGTAGTCTTGGTGGGAAATTATTTCCCCTGGCCTTATTAAGGGATAACTAGCCCTGCCTGTGAAAAAAGTCTTTCAGAAGGGACTGACGTGCCAACTATTGTTAAATACTTAAAAGCTATTTTATACAGCTTCGGGAATTGTATTTTATAATCTCTCCAGATTTCTAACGGATTTTCGTTCAGTCTTCCTACAGGAGTTCTGAGATAAACCGAAAGTTCGTCAGACAAAACATCTTCAGATTTGTTAATTTTCCAGTTATGATGCACTAACTTATGGTGATCAGTCCACAATGAAAAGGTTTCTTCCTTTTTATCGGACTTGTCAGAATCTGACTCAGGTTCTTCATTGCTTTGCAAATTCTTCTTCATTAAATCCTTAATTTTAGTAACAACATTCGAACAAGTTATTGCATCATTGAAATGCATTCTTTTAAATCGTGGATCTAAAATACATGCGATAGCTAGAGCAGTCACATGTTCTATTGAACCCATTCTTTTATTTAATTCATTAATAGCAAGTTTCTGCACCTCTTTCGCTACGGGACCTTCTATAACAGCTGAAGTTATTTTAGAGAGCATGCAACGAACTAAGGGAATAATTTTACTGCTTATGCAGTATTTATCACCCGAAATTTCTTTAGTAGCCGCTTCCAAGGGTCGTAATACCACGATGACAGACGTTACAATAGATATTTTCGATGCACTGAGCATTGAAGGTGCTCTAGCGTGGCGGAAGAGAATATCATTTAGAACACTACGGAGTTCTAGAAATCTTAGTATCATATAATAGGTACTGTTCCAACGAGTATCCACGCTTTGTATTAATTTTACCCCAGCTGCTCCAGCAGGAGACTCCATAGCCGCAGCAGTAGCTTTACGTAATTCGTCACTAGCAATGCAACTCTGTTTAAACCAAGTCAAAATTGTTTTTACTTTAGAAACAATGTTTCTCCACTCAGTACATATCATTGTGCCTTCAGCCACCAAATTCAGAGTATGGGCAAAACATGGAATGTGTTTCCTTCTACCGAACGCTAATTCGATCGCCTTAACTATATTGGCTGCGTGGTCAGTAATAACAGCTGTTACATTTTCTTGATCTATTTTCCAGTCTTGGCATACCTTTAAGAGAATTTCAGAAAGATAATCTGATGTATGTCTTTCATTCAATTCGTACACACCTAAAGTGACTGAATGTAGTAATGGCTATTCCGAAATGTGCTGTGATGCCCAAAAAACTTTTCATATTTAAGGTATTCGACCAAATATCCGTTGTTAGGGTTATATCTTCTATAGAGGACAGCTTTTTCTTAATTGTTTCTGAAATTACTTCATATTTATCGTCCAGCTTAGAGATGTTCTACTCGGGAGTTTATATTGAGGAGCAACTGTTTTCATTAGAGTTCTAAAGCCTTCGTTTTCAACGATTGAGAAAGGCTGATGGTCTTTGCAAATCATGAATAATAAACAGCTGTTCAGTTTCCTTGTCTTCGCTCCAGATTCTGAGTAAGAGCAAATATCTTTAAAGGCGGCCTGTATTGTTTTTTGGCGTTTTAAAAGGGTGACGTTTTCGTCTAAGTCTGAATCAATAGTTTCATTTACGGTTTTCGGTAACGGTTCACCGGATCTTAGACTGCCACTGCAACTTGTACTTGTACTACGAATAGGTTCAAACTGAAGTACACCATCATCAATTTTATTATAAGGCGTAACCTTGGTGTTTCAGCTTTAGTCTGGAATTAGGTAGGATTCAAAGGTACTCACGCATCAGCTTGACTCGATTTTCTTGATAATTTTCACACACAGAATTTTTGTGACCGGCGCCGCGCCGCGTTGAATCGGTACTCGTTTTGTCTAGGTGGCGCCACGGTCAGTGTGAATGTTGGCGTGTTTAAATAAGGGAATCGGATTGGCTTAGGACGGAAGAACGTTCAGGAATGACTTAAAGCCTTAACATATCCCCCTACATGAAATCAACGTGGATTTCAAAGTTAAATCGCGGGTTCGTAACCCTAAAGCATTAGAGCAGTGGTTCTCAAACTTTTTAAATGACGGAACCCTTTTGGGAAGCAAAATACTTGATGGAACCCTACAATAAAACAATTATTTTTATAAGTGTATTCTATATTAATCAGCATAATAAAAGTACAATGTATCAGTTACTAATTATTATTTACTTCACCACTTGGTAAGGACAATAATAGAAAACATTAAAAAAGAAAAAATCTAACTAGTGGGAGGTATGAAACTGTTTTTTATTTTTCATCAATTGCTTGATATCAGGTTTGATGGAAGAAAGTTGGAGTCTCATATCAGCTTCGGCGTCCAGTCTATTGCGATATTTTGTTTTCGTGGCTGCGTAGGTAGAGAATCCTGTTTCGCACAAATATGTAGTTGGGAACGGGAGAAGAATATCCAGAGCCATTTGGCCAAGCATTGCATATTCATCTTGGATTCTGCACCAAAAATCATTAAGAGGCGTCGTTTTGAACAATGACTCCATACTTGTCTGATGACATTTCTAAAAGAGATTCATATATCTCATTTGACATGTTTTCAGGCTTTTCCAAGTTGGGTAAAAAAGGATTATGAATCCAGGAGTTCACTTTAATTTTTGTATTGTGTTCTTCGGGAAAATACTTTTCAAAAGATGCGCGCATCGAACTGAGATATTGGACCAATTCTTCAAACACATTATCTTCAAACATTTCTGAGTCGTTTTCGCTAACAAACTCACTGAGTAACGTAAAACTTTCTATTTCTTTCTTACCAATGCAAATGATCCAAAAATCTAATTTTCTTTTAAAAGCAGTTATTTTATTATAGGCCTGAAACACTGTTGTCTGTTTACCTTGCAACGATAAATTTAATTCGTTAAGTTTTTGAAAGATATCCGCCATAAAAGACAATCGGAACAACCAAGTTTTATCATACAAACGGTCCTTCAAATTAAAAGAAGTATCTGCTGAAAGAAACATTTGTAACTCGGCTCTAAGTTCAAATAGCCTTGTTAAAGTTTTTCCCCGAGACAGCCATCGCACTTCTGTATGGAGCAGCAGTGTTTTATGTTTGCTGCCATAATCTTCACACAATAATGAGAACAATCGGGATTGTAGTGGTCGTGATTTGATAAAATTAATTGTTTTTACCGCTTCATCCATAACTAATTTTAGATTAGACGGCATTTGCTTCATCGCAAGTGCTTGTCTATGCAGAATACAATGACTGGAACTACAATTAGGCGCTTTATTTTTCATTCGTGACACTGCTCCTGCTGTTTTACCTGTCATCGCCTTGGCCCCATCTGTACAAATGTCAATGCAATTGTTCCAACTGAGATTATGTTTTTCAAAAAATATATTTATTTTATTAAAAATTTCTTCCCCGGTAGTGTTTGTAAGCAGCGATGAACACATAAGCATGTCTTCTTCAAAAGAACTTTTATATGGATATCTCACAATAACCAGCAGGATAGCCAAACCAGCGACATCAGTCGACTCGTCCATTTGCAAAGCGAATCGTGTATTTTGTAGACGTGTAACTAGTTCTTGTTTGACGTAGCTTGCCAGATCATGGATTCGTCGTGAAACAGTATCGTTTGATAGCGGAACAGTAGAAAGATGCTTTGCAGATTTTTCATCAAGCATACATTTTGTTATGTCTAATACACATGGTTTTATTAATTTCTCAGCGATAGTGTGCGCTTCACCTGCTTGTGCAATGCGATAGCTAACTAAGTATGATGCCTCCGTGGCCTTTTCGTTGGTAGTTTGTGTTACATGCATCATATTTTTTTGACTTTCTAATAACTGATCTTTTTTGCGAACAAAAAATTCTTTATTCTTGTCTTTAGTCTCGGGGTGTACGGTTTCTAAATGTCGACGCAATTTGGCAGGTGCCATGGAACTATTAGGAAGCAGTTTACTACAGAGCATGCAGAGAGGTGAGCCGTTGGAATCAACAAATCCGAAACTGATATAAGATTCATCATACTTCCTTTTTTTAGTCTTTGAAACCGTCGAGCTTGACGTCGTGGCACTCGTGGCATCATCTTCTGGATCGGTGATTGCTAAATTCTCCGCGCGCATTGCTTTTGAACATTCAGCGTCATTAGAAGATGTTGTTGGAACACGTTTAACACCTTTAAGCCAACGTTCCATTCTTCTTTATTTATAATGTTACAAGTCAGGATAGTGGGGTTTAAATAATGCACAATCGTTACTGCGTATAAGAGACTAAATTTAGAACCTACAGGGAAGAAATGTATAAAACTGAGACAACAGAATACAGCAGGCAGTAAAACAATGAACACTAGTTTCTCGCTAGCGAGCTTGTAAGTAGGTAGTAACTTATCGCTCCGAACGCTAATCATCAACTGACGACGCCAACGCGCGATCGCCGCTTTTATACTTAGTCCTAGACTCGATCTCAAATATTCTCGAAAATACTCGAGTCGGCACCTTTGATAAACAAAAAGCAAAAATAAAAACAGAAATTTAAAAATAGCGTTGTAAACAATATCGACTTTATCCTTTGAGGTTAGAGACGAAAGTCGCTAGTTGACAACTATAGCGTCTAATTCAGAGGCGGCTTTTATCAAAGAGACTGAGCGCTTACAAGTATACTACCCGCTCGTTTTAAGTTTGCCGCTGGCGATAGGTATGAGTGTATGACGTTCGAAATTTTTTATTTAATTGTAACAATAAAAATTGTGTACGTTAGATATTTGGGTAAAACTATGACACATTATAAGTTTTGTTGTCACGTGGGGGAGGGTACGCGCATTCCACAGACCGGCAAACTTAGAGCGAACGCGTTGTACAAGTATAAAATTGTTGAGACCAAACTTATGAGATATTGTACCAGCTAATGTAACACAAGCTTATACAAATACAAATAAATAAATAAATAACATTCATAGCGTTTTGTCTCCGCGCGGCCGCGGAGTCCGCACAGCCGCGGAGCGACCAGAGAGAGGTGTTTTGATTTTTTTATTTCTAAATTCTTGCGGAACCCCGACAGAGGTATCACGGAACCCTAGGGTTCCGCGGAACACACTTAGAGTATAGCTGACTTAAAGCCTTAACACTTGGTATCCTCAGAATTCGATATTTCTTCTGTAGTATTTACTGCATTGGATGTATTTTGTTTCGGCAAAATTTACAGATAAGCAGCCTTATGAACATTACCAATGTGTCCAATTAAATTCGTAGTATTTCCAGCAGACTTAATTTCCTTTTGACATAGTTTGCATTTCGTTTTCTTATCATCAATTTTGTTAAAGAATTGCCAAACGGAACTTTTTTGCTTAGGTCCCATTATAACTGAAAGTAAAAAACAAAACTTTATAGCACGGTTAACGGGGAATTTATAATAATACATTGGTATATTATTGCCATCCATCCATTGGTCCATCAACATCCACTGCTAAATATAAACCACACGAAATAAATGCGTGGCACTCATATACGGGGGATGTGCCACTACTGCCCTGTATAGCCGGCGGGTCGGCGCTAATATTATATGTATGCGTTTTGGCGATAATAGTGTTGCTGGCCTTTCTTCTGACATATCAATCAGTGGTGTCCTACACCAGCGAGACAAGTACGGGATTGTGACATATTGTATTCTTATACACCCACTGATGAGGGGTCCGTGGAGGGAAGAGAAACTGTATATTATTATTTAAACTAATTTATTAATGTAAAACACAAACATTGTTTCTAAGCCTAAACGCCATCTTTTTTATATATTATTGCATCATCATATTTTACCAGAGCCACAGTCTAAATATGTCACAGACTAATTTTTCATTTACAGTATAACAACATATTAAGTTAACACCTTCTCCTATTTTTAAAATTTTTATATGTATAACAAATTTTCAAAATATTAAACTTATTTTACAATTTCTGTAGTTTTATTTTACTTATACATCTTAACCTTTTCTTTTTTATGTTATACAAAACTATTTCTTATAATTCTTATCTGATCTCTTATTTCAATCACATTTTACAATATTCTATTTTTATGTTATAACTTTCTCACAATGAAATTTAAACTTATTATTATACAATGGTTTTGTAAACATATCAGCTATCTGTAAATCTGTAGGACAATATTTTATATCTAGTTTTCCTATCTTATAGTTCTCATGTATGAAATAGAATCTCACATCTATATGTTTAGATCTTTTACTAAAAGAACCTGATTTTATTAACTGTATAGCACTCTGGTTATCAATATTCAAACTAATTTTAACATTTTCACTTATAAAATATCTTAAATACAAACACTCTTTAACACAATCTGCCGCTGCTATATATTCAGCTTCAGTTGATGATAAACTCACTATAGGCTGTCTTTTAGAGCACCACGATAAAATAATGAATAATGTTTACGGGAGGACCTATACCTCCCGTAAACATTATTACATAACCTGTTGTACTACGCCTGGTCTTGGCACAATTTACATAATCTGAATCACAATATGCATGTAGATTTCTTATATCTTCTCCTCTTTTATACATTATACCTTTAGATCTTGTCCCATTCAAATATTTCAATATTTTCTTAACTAATATTATGTCTTCTTTAGATGGATTTTCTAACTTTTTACTTGCTTCATTTACAGCTTGACTTATGTCTGGTCTTGATCTTGTTGATAAGTATAATAATCCTCCAACTAATTCTCTATATGGAAAGTCTGATAAATTATTGTTTAAAGTCTCACTTTCCTTCTTATAGGTATTACATGGTGTACTTACTGGTTAGAATCAAACATATTAAATTTTCTTAGTAGTTTTCTATATAGTTTTGCTGAGGTAACAAAATTCCTTTTTCATTTCTTTTTACTTCAAATCCAATGTAATTTTTAGGTTTCTCATACACTTTTATCTTAAATTCCTTCTCTAGATGATTAAGTACTTTAAATAATTTTCTTTATCTTTTATTATAGCTAATCCATCGTCCACATAAATTGCTATTATTATTGTTTTATCTTCTGTTGAGAATACACATTGATCGGTTCTTGTTGGTTTTAATCCATGTTTTATCATTGTTTCTGTAAATTTCTTATTCCATGTAATAGGAGCTTGTTTTAAACCATATAATGCTTTCTTTAAATGACACACCTTATTAGGCTGTTTTTCATATCCTTCTGGTATTTGCATAAAAATGTCTTCTGTTAATTCTCCATATAAAAATGCTGTTTTTACATCAAATGTTATCATCATATCATAGTCTTTTGAAGCAGCTATTGCTATTATTGATTTTAATGCTGACTGACTTACTACTGGACTATATATATCTTGAAAATCCTTTTGTTCAAAACCTCTTGCAACTAGTCTCGCTTTGTATGTTCCGTCTTCTTTTATACAGAATACCCATTTATTTGTTAATATTTTATGTTCCTTTGTCTTCTCTAAATCCACAATTTCCCATGTGTTATTACTCTCTAATGATTCTTTCTCTGATTTTATTGCCTTCTCCCAATTTTCTCTTTCAGGAGATTTCATTACTTCGTTATAGGTAAGTAATACATAATCTTGCAGGTAAGTTGGTTTCCTCTTTTGTCTTCTTGTATTAATATTTTCAGTTTCTTCTTCATTTTTATTTTCTATAATTTTATTACTTTCAATTTCACTTTCTATTTCAATATTTGTATTAAAATCTTCTTCTGTACTAATTGGAATACTTTCTTCTATCTCATAATTTGGTATATCTATTTCTTGTGTATTATTATAGCTTTCATCACTTATTTCTTCATCACTGTCTACTATATCTCTTTGTACTTGCTTTTTTAATAAAATATTATTTTCCTTTTTACTATTTTCAATTACAACAATATCTCTTGCTATTTCTATTTTTTTCTTCTTGTTCATTCCATAGTCTATATCCATTACTGGTATATCCAACCATTATTAATTTCTTACTTCTCGGGTCTAGTTTTCTTATATTTGTGTAATTGCTTTGCATATAATATAGCACCAAACTTTTGCATATTTGCTATGTTGGGTCTTTTACCATACCACATTTCATATGGTGTTTTATTTTTCAATGATTCACTAGGTAGTCTATTAATAATATAAGTAGCACAATACATGGCTTCATCCCACATTTGTTTTCCAAATTCTGAATCAAATAATAATGCTCTTGTTTTCTCTAATAATGTTCGGTTTAAACGTTCTGATTTACCATTTAATTGAGGTGTATATGGTATTGTTAAATCTAATTTTATTCCTTTTTTAATGCACCATTGTCTGAAATCTTTGCTAGTATATTCACCTCCATTATCACAACGTATAGTGAATACTTTTTTCATTTCTTGCTCTTTCTGTTTCTTCTATATAATTTATAATTTTATCCTTTGCTTCATATTTAAACTTTAATAAGTATATTTTTGTAAAATGAGTGTAATCATCCATAACTGTTAAAACATATGTATAACCATCATAGGTTTTCTCTTCAAATGGACCACAAATATCTGTGTGTATTATTAATTCTAATGGTCTTTTCGCTCTGGTTCTTATTGTATTAAAAGGTAATCTTGTCTGTTTTGCTTGTGTACAAATTTCACATTTCTCTAATTGTTTTACTCCTTGTATTTTTATCCCTTCAACTACATTTGGTAATATTTCTAGTGTTTTATTTCCAGGATGTCCCAATCTTTTATGCCATTCAATAGCAGTTCCATTTTCCTTCATTACTAATGATTTTTCTTCTATATATTGTTCTTTATCAATATTTAAATTTATTTTATATAAACCATTTTCTTTCTTTCCTGTTAATACTAATTGTTCGTTTTTATATATTTCAACTTTATTCGTAGTAAAAATTACTGTTCCTTCATTATTTGTTACTTGGTTCACCGATAATAAGTTTTGTGAAATATCTGGTACAAATAAAGTATTTTTCAAAATACATTCTTCTCCATTTATAGTACCTCTGCCTTGTACTTTCATTTTAGATTCATTCGCTGTCAATACCGACGACTCTTTATTTTCAAAATTTCTTAAATTATTTATATCATTTGTCATATGTGCTGTGCAACCAGAATACACAATAAATTCTGTACCTTTTATATTTTCATTTATTAATTTTGTTAAAAATGTCATCAGTTTTCTTCTCGTACTGAGTTTTATTTTTAAAGTAACAATTTTCTTCATTATGATTATTTTTCTTACATATTGTACATTGATTTCCTTTATACTTGCAATTGTTTTCTTCATGATTATATTTTTTACATATTGAGCACATTTTACAGTCTTTCTTTACATGTCCAACTTTATGACATTTAAAGCATTATATTTTAGAACTTCTTTCATTCTTAATAGCTTGAAATGCTAACTGGTTTTCTACTTTATTTGATTTTTGTTTCTCCATTCTATTTTCCTCATTTAATAATCTATAATATAATAATTAAGTTTATAATAGTTAAGTTTAGTAATGTTTTCTTATCTTCGGGTGTTGATTCCCACGCTGTTATAAAATATCTCAAATTATTAGGTAAACATGTTAGTATTTTTGACATTACCATTTTTTCATTAATGTTTTCACCAATCTGGTTCAATCTAAATTGAAGGTTCTCTATGTCTGTTATTAATTGTGTAATAGATCTGTTATCTAATTTAAAATTGAAAAAATCTTGCAATAAAGATGATTTATTCCTCTGTTCTGTGCCTTCAAATATATCACATAACTTTGTGTACATTTCTAACGCATTTTTGCATGATAAGATATGGCCTTTTAACTTTTTATCTATAGAATTTATAATTAATTTCTGTACCTTAGCATCTTTTGTAATACACTCCTCATTTGTCTTTCTTTCTTCATTAATATTTGTTGATAAAGCCTCACTTAACTTTGATGCCTTTATGTATATATTAAATTCAAATTTCCATAATAGAAAACTCTTACTATCTCTTAATTTCTCTATTTGAATATCTTCATCATATTTTCTATCCATTTTTATTTATATTTCGTATAATCTCGGCTTACTAAATTGACTTATTACTTTCTTTTCTAATAATATAAACACGTACTGACCTGTTCTTTATGTATGTTATTTTATTTTATTTAAATCTTCTGCACACAAAAAAGGTACATGGCGGACTTAATGCCTTAGGCATTTTCTACCAGTCGACCTGGGGTGGAGCAGAAATAAGTTAGGTAGGTGCAATTTAGCGAGAGTAATGAATTCTGGTGAACAGTTATCCGAATCAAATTACTTAATATAATCTTATACCTAATACATAAAGACAATACATATATACATAGACACATACCTACCCATATAAATACATAAATACATGCATACACACAAATATATATATATATATATATATATATATATATATATATATATTTATATTTATATATATAATAAATATATATATATATTTATATATATATAAATATATGTTATATAAACGGCTGAGATAATTCATCACTGATGAGTCGACTCCATCACAAAATTCAGGTATAGTCGTTTGACCATAGCCTTAAAACTGTCACGACTAGTAGCCATTTTGATATCTAATGGTAACGCATTCCAGAGAAGAATAGATTGGATATAAAAAGAAGAGTGAACCAGACTAGAAGAGTGAGAAGGACAGTGAAGAAGAAGAGTTTTTGAGGATCGGAGATTACGGTCATGAGTAGTGCAAAGAAATTGAAAGTGAAGTTTTAAGTAGGGGGGAGCATTAGGAGAGTTTAAAGTAGAATACAGTAAAGAGAGAGTTCGCAAGCTTCGTCTTTGCCTAATCGGTAGCCAATTAAGCTGAGAGCGAAATGAGGAGACATGGTCGAATTTGCGCAGGTTAAAAACGAATCGAATGCAATTGTTGAGAAGTCGGTCCAGTTTATTGAGCAGATCTGCATTCAGGTCGAGGTAGCACACATCAGCATAATCGATGATAGGAAGGATTAAGGTTTGAACCAGCGCTGTCTTAGTCTTCATAGGAAGAAAGTTCTTCAAACGATATAGCGAGCGAAGTGTTCCCGTAACTTTGTTCGATATGGTAGTGATCTGTGTTTGCCACTCCATCGTCGAGTCCAGAAATAGGCCAAGATTTTTGACGTGTTGGCTATAAGGGATCACTGTTCTATTATAGACAACTGATGGCAAACTATGAGGATCAAGTCTGCTGATAATCCGAGGACTACCGAGTACAATACATTGGCACTTATCGGTATTCACTGCCAAGCCGAACCTTGCACCCCAATCGCTTATAGCTAATAGATCCGAGTTGACACTTGCGATAGCTGATTGCACATCATCCAGCTTGGCATGAGAGTACAGTTGTAGATCGTCGGCATACAAATGATACGCAAACTGAAGTTCAGAGGTTATAAGATTAATGAAGAGAGAGAAGAGAAGAGGGGAAAGTATACCGCCTTGAGGGACGCCAGAACCCAAATCGCACCAATCGGACAAAGTGTCGTCGATACGGATGGACTGCTGACGACCCTGAAGATAAGATGAAAACCATTCCAAAGCATCCGATGAGATCCTATAATGGGACAGAATAGATAGCAGGATATCGTGACTGACGGCGTTGAAGGCATTAGAGAAGTCTACGAGGACCAGCACGGTGATCCTAGTATCCTCCACGGCAGCTCTCACGTCGCCAGTCACTTTAAGGAGTGCTGAGACTGTGCTGTGCCCAGGCCTGAAGCCAGACTGCAGTGGACTTAAAATGTCGTTAACATGGACAAAATGAGATAACTGTTTGTGGGCACAGGCCTCAAGCACTTTGGAGAGGAATGGTAGGATAGATATCGGACGATAGTGCTTTAGAAGAGAAGGAGTAGAAATTTTGGGTAAGGGTAGGACATACGCTTTACGCCATATCGTAGGAAATGTTCCAGAACGAAGAGAGCAGTTAGGGATGTGTGTGATAGGAAACAACAGTTGGTCAAGAATGGTCATGATCATACGACGGCTGATTTCATCGCAACCCACTGCCTTGGATTTGATTGAGAGGAGTGTCTTTCGAACCTCATCGGATGCTACAGGAGAAAAAGAAAAGGAATGAAAGTCCTGAGGTGGTAAACTGGTGATATAGTTCACCGTTTGGCACTTAGTGTGGTTATCTATGGTGATTGAGCTCGTGAAAAATTTATTGAGGTCGTCTAGAGAAACAGTGTTGGGTAATTCAATTGTTTTCCGCTTACCTATGCCAAGAGAGCTAAGGAATTTCCAGACTTCAGGAGCAGAGGAAGAAGAAATAGTGTTCGAGATATGTCGGCGTTTGGCGTTGCGCATCATTTGGTTACACCGATTCCTAGCGGTCTTGTAAAGGCCCCAATTAGACTCGCCGCGTAGTCGCTTGAATTTTCGAAAAGCTGCGTCACGACGTCTCATAGCCTTTCGTATCTCGTCGGACATCCAGGGCGCAGGCAGATGCTTCAGTTTGACATTTTTTATTGGAGCATGAGCATCATAGAGTTTTATAATATTGAAGTTAAATATTCCAACCTTCTCATCTACCGTATCAGCGTCCAGTAAGGGTTGCCAGTTAATTGCCAAGGCCTGTGCACGCAACTTATCGACTTCCACTCCCGCAAAACAGCGCAGGCGCATAACCTTAGGTTTAGGTTTGGGAGGCTTATGGATGTAGGAGAGGAAAATAAGATCATGATGGGAGAAACCAGGAGCAGGAAATTGGCCATGAGAAGAGACTTGGTTAGGAGAGGATGTGAGAATTATATCAAGCCACGTGTCGTCTCCGTGTAGGTTGTGGTGAGTGGGTTGAAGAGGCAACACGTGAAGACTGGCGGCTTGAACGATGTGTTGGAGTTTACTGGCACGGGAGGAACAGGAGGATAGTAAGTCAGCGTTGAAATCACCCATTATGATGTGATGTGCATAGTCAGGCCCCAAAGATCCTAAAACCGATTCGAAATCAGTGAAATAATCAATAGAAGGGGGACAGTAAACTACTCCGATGACCAATTTGGCTCCTTGAATCCCGACTTCGAGGAAGAGAAATTCAATAGAGGCGGAATAATGATTTGGTGAAGAAGCAATGGCGGAACAATGGATTTTGTACGATAAATTACTGCGAAGATAAATGGCTATGCCACCGCCTCTACGATCAACTCGGTCGTTCCGGATCAAGACAAAGCCAGGAAGAGGTTATTCTTCTAGTATAGTATATTTATGGCGACGGTTCTTATTTCTCTTCCACTGATTCTTGTTTCTATTTTCCCTTTGAGATTTTTGCGACACTGGTTTTAATTATTATCACTGTTCTGGTTTTTAACAAATTCGCGTCCCTCCGGGTTTTTATTTATCGATGCCTGGGTTTTATTTAACTGCCCCTGAGTTTTACTTAACTGCCCCTGGGTTTTACTTAACTGCCCCTGGGTTTTACTTAACTGCCCCTGGGTTTTACTTAACTGCCCCTGGGCCCATAACCTGATGAGGGGTCCGTGGAAGAAAGAGAAACTGTATATTATTATTTAAACTACATTATTAATGTAAAACACAAACATTGTTTCTAAGCCTAAACGCCATCTTTTTTATATATTATTGCATCATCCTATTTTACCAGAGCCACAGTCTAAATATGTCACAGACTAATTTTTCATTTACAGTATAACAACATATTAAGTTAACACCCACCACGCAAATATTACTAGATTGTTAATAGTAAAATGTCACAATTATGAAAATGTCTTACCTGCATGATTATACGGCACACCGTGAATAATTTCCTGATAAGTAAGTAAACGAGCGTAAGAATACATTAGTCTTCGGCCGCTATCATTAAATTGATGCCTATCAAAATCTTTCTCACAAATACGTTTTTTTAGTAATTATTCTTTGGTGAGTCCAATGAGGAGAGAGTTTGTGGGCACCAGAAAAGACATCCACAGATTTCGAAGTTTATCATTCTTAGGAAAACAAAAGAGTCGGTACGATCCACTTGTTGCATTGCAATTACCAACACAACATTTTATGTGTATGGGTCCCCCATAGCAAAATTAGCACTTGCAAAATAAAAAGTAACGTATGAAAATCAGGTTTTCAGAAATCTATACTCAGCGAAATAACATGGGAGTAAAGGTATATTGATCTATGCATGCGAGGAAATTTAAGACCAACGAACACTGATTGACACTGACACAATACAAAGATTAATAGTGACTTGCACAATAGTCGTGACATAGATTAAATTCAAATCATTTATTATGCATAGACCCCGAGAGGGCACTTACATATTGTCAATTTTACAAAATAAAATTAAATTATCCAATAAAAATAAACTACCACCGGATCGGAACGCGACCGCTACTGAGAAGATCCGGCAAGAAACTCAGCGGGCTTGTCTATTATTTTAATTTTATTTTTCTTCTTACTAGATATAAATTTGTATACATGTTTTGTAAGACTTAGCTCCAGTGTGATGCCCTTCGAACTGCAAGATACTTAATATAATTCAAATGATTATGGCTGGACCAGATCCCACAAGCGGCACCCGATCACGAGTTAACTACTAGAGCAGCCATCACTCCCGTCAACCACTATGGAGGGAAGGGAGAGACCCGCTCCACGCAGCTACCGCAAGTAGATCCTTCAGTGAGCATGACCAAGACCATATGTTACAAACGACGAAAATGCAAAATTTCGTTAGGCAAAACACGCTACGCTTTACAATATTAGAGTTATTAAAAAAGAGTTTATTTAAAATCTCACAACCAATCTGTAGTATCATCTACATAATCCGAGATTTTATAATAAGCTTTCTTACAAAGTCTATTCTTGATAGCTTTTTTAAAGTTTTTTGTTGGCAGGTCTCGGATATCTTTAAGTAATCTATTGTAGAAACGTATACATTACCCCATGAATGATTTGCTAATTTTTTGGAGACGAGTAGTATGTACAACTAGTTTGTCCTTATTCCGAGTATTCATTTTATGAATGTCACAATATCTTTTGAAGTTAGCGATATTTTTTTTGACATATAATATATTTTCGTATATATATTGTGATATAACAGTTAGAATATTTATTTCTTTGAATTTCTCTCGAAGTGAGACTCTTGGGCCCAGATTATAAATTGCACGGACAGCCCTTTTTTGAAGAACAAAGATTCTATTCAAGTCCGCGGAGCATCCCCACAGTAATATGCCGTAAGACATCAGACTATGGAAATAAGCGAAGTAAACCATTCTAGCTGTTTCAATATCGGTTAACATTCTTATTTTTTTTACTGCATAAGCCGCTGAGCTAAGCCTACTCGACAACTTTTCAATGTGAGGTCCCCATTGAAGTTTAGCATCTATGGTGATACCTTGATTAATGGCAGCAAACAGACCTAACAACGCCATTTCGAGCCGTTTGGAGAGCCGCTTGCTATCGCGGCGCGAGCGCGGTCCCTCTCCCCCTCCAACCACGCCGTCCTTCACTAGTGTCTAGGGTCAAGTGGTCTCCGTTACGCCGACAAAGGTGTCTTAGAATGTTTTTCGTTTTAGATGTTAAATAAAACAACGATGGCAAATTAAAATTTATTTATTTATTGTTAAATTAAAGAGCAGTTCTTGGAGTTTGTTTATGAAAAACAATCTGTAATTCTGCTTGTTAATAATTGGTCACATTGCGTGAATATGAGTCACTATACATATTCCAAATTCACATTTGATTTGCTTGAACTTTCACTAAATATTATATTTACAATTTGGTGCGTCGCCAAATTAATCACAACTACACATGACATATATAAGCTTCGTTCTCGCGCGCTTTTATTTTATTAATATCTTTATACATGTTTTAGGTTAGATTATTATTATATTTGTTATTATTGCAATATATTATTATTTACAAAAAGATAGCTATATTTTGACAGTATCTTCTATACTATGCTGCTGCCTGTGCATCGCTGACGAACGTTGCAGGACACTGCAGAATAACAGCGGTGCAGTGGTATTCACTTTACCGAGTAGATACCTCAACATTATGCTGAGCAGCTATCCTTTTCCTCTTTTGCGAAGGGGACCATAATCTTGTTATTTTCGCTGTGTTTTCTCTTTTATATTATTTATTGTTTTTTGTGTTATGTACTAATTATGTACGTCCCCGACGGAGGACCCAAAAAAAAACCAAAATGATTTATACTAATTTAATAAGTAAAGGATTACAATAATTGGCTATACTAATTTAACTCTAAGTATTACTAAGTAGTCCTTATCTACACCGATGTTAGGTTTAGACTGGATTGACTATACTAATTTAATACTAACTATTACTAACTAAAACTAGTCCTATATAAATCGATGCTAGGTTTAGACTGGCGATTTATATTTGATGCATAAAAAGAAACGTTGGTTACTCGTCATCGAGGCTTGAGGTGGAGGGCGTTGCCAGCTAGCATCAGCAGTTTCGTCTTCGCGTGTGTTCAAAGTTCATATAATACAAGTAAGTTATTGTTAGCTTACGATATTGCGAAATAAGCAGTAATTGTACTATGCTTTCATTGTTCCGCCATATATTACAATTAGATTATTGTTAGCGTACAATATTGTGAAGTAAGCAGTAATCGTACTATGCTGCCCTTGTTGCGCTGTGCTATAACATACTTTTATTCTATGTTCTTGTACATGTCCCTCTCGTAAATAAGTAATACATTATTTTTCTTTCTTTCTTTCAATCGTATGCAAATGCATACCATTCACTTGTTCACACCCATTCACTCTGGATCACTGGCAGCATTCATTGACCCTGGATCACTTGGAGCATCGCTCTTGGAATAGAATTGTTCTTCATTGATTTTTTGCTTCAAAACTTTCAGGTTAGGTGGCAATGGATTGTAAACTTTACTTTTTAGGTAGCCACATAGGCGTTAAATTAGGGCTCCTCGGTGGCCAGTTGATGTCTCCTTGGCGATTTCTCACTTTTCCAGGGAATAAATCGTGAAGAACAGCTAATGAGTCATTTGTAACATGAGAAGTGGCTCCATCTTGCTGGAAGAAAGTGCTGCGATTATAGCCCTACTGATTTTGCGTTTACGTAGCCAAAAAAATATAGCAATATCGATCAGAATTAACGGTCTTAGTTCTACCTTGGTCATCCTCAAAAAAGTAAGGAGCGTTAATTCCTTGACTTGATATAGCAGCGCAAACAACTTTTGGCAAGTGCAAGGGCTTCTGATGTAGATGTAGCGGATTTTTGGAAACAGTAGCTCCAATTTTGTTTATTTTCGTGAAAATTAGATTCGTTGGAGAATCAGGTAGTATTGGAACTCCTAAAACGGATTTTCATTGTCCTGCAGAATTCGACTCGTTTATCAGGATGATCAGGCTTCATTTCTTGAACTATAACAATTTTATAAGGGTAAAAATGTAAATCTTTTGAAATAATGCGATGAACTATAGATTTGTTCAAATTAACAGAAACTGCGTAATCTCAACGACTGTCGCGGGCTGTCCATAACAGATTGGGGAACGCAGTCGACGTTTATGCATGTTTTTGATCGCCCAGACGATTCGCTTGGCATTGTATTCCCAGTCTCTTCAAATCTGTACACCCAATGCTTTAATTAAATTGGCACTTGGCACATGATTTAAACTTGTTAAATTAAAATGTATCCCATAGAGACGATGAGCAATAGTGTAGGAATCGTTTTTATAAAACGCTTGTACGCTACATGCGCACTGCGGTCTCGTGAAACGATTCATGGCTATTAAACTTAACAAGCCGACCAAGCGTTAGCGACCACTCCCCTCCTGCTGCCTGCGGTTGGTGCGTATTGATCAATTCAAAACCGAAAAACATTCTGACGACCATAGCCATATACGATAGGAGACAACTTCAAATCTAAATAAAGGTTTCCCTTTATTTATATTTGTGGTTTTCTTAAAACTACTTCCTGTGTTAGAATAAATAAATAAAAGGGAATTGATAAATTGAGACACTTACATTACCTGAGAGAACTAATCATAGATAACTAAACTTAGTAAAGTAGTATTGTGTTTGACACGTAGTGTTGTTCCAACCGATAAATAAGGCATTAGAATTTACATATTTCAACACTCTTATCAAATTATAACTCTTTTTTAAAATATTAAGATATAATTCAGTATCAAGTTCTATAACTTGGTACTGAATTGCCTATGCACGACCTATTTAAGTTTACCTGCTTACATTATTATATTCAAGCAATATTTATTATATATATGTAAACATTGCCCATTCTTATATTCTTAATATTGTATTTTGAATTTTATTTTTTGAGACTAATCCCACCACACATTCCCACCATTGTAACTCCTGTAAGCCAGGATCCACAATGGTCTCCATAAATGACACCGAGGTTTGACCCTCAGGCAGTCCCGGGATATGATTTTAATTGTCTTGGGACCCGCAATAAATTTAATTAGAAAAGGTTAAAGAGGAGGAGTTGGAAAGAGAGATTTCACTTCCCTCCTAGGCAAAGCGCGAGACAGGAAATTAAAATGACTAGTCAGCCAATAAGTAAAAAGGTGTACAGCTACGATAGCGAAGCAGTACGGCACCACGGATACGGGAGAGCTTAACGGGGCCTATATGTGAGCGTTAAGATTGATTACTACAGTAGGTATGGCAGAAACGCATGACGCACGGAAATTTTCTCGAGTTGCTACAAGGTCCGTATAGTATACCCCACAGGTGACTTGCAAACTGTGTAACATAAGGTTACGCTCGTTTCGCCAGAGATAGCACTCCCAGAATGTGATGTTCTGATTGTTCATACTCGTAGTCAGATGTGGAACATTGACATAATGATGGTATGAGTTTAAAAGAAAATAATTAACTTTTAAAGTTGCCATGGCCAGATAAAAATAGGGCCACAAAGTGGTCACCCTCCAGCCACACCTTCTCCAGGCGCTCCCGGATGCATGGAAAAATAGATAAAGATGACGACCTTTCGATGATGAGTCCCATCTTTCTTGCCATTCAGTTAAAAGTTCCTCATAGACAATGGATTGTGGTGCAAACAATCTAGCAATTTTATGTCGGTCGTGTGGTAGAAGGAAATCTGTATTCATAGTTTCCTTTGTGGCGTTATACATTGACGCTCATCTCTGAATCTCCAAATCAACCGCAAGTAAACTCGCGAGTACTGGCAAAGCGTCGGTACTAACCGTTCTATAGGCTTTACATAAGAATATTAGGGCCAATCGTTGGCTGTGTAGTAATTTAAGGCGAGTAGTTTTGACGGCGATGGCGATTGTATTTTGAATTGATAACTTTACAATTTATTTTTAGAACCATATGTATGCAAAAGTATTTACTTAATATAAAACTTTAAAAACTGAGTATTTACTTACCTAACAATAACTTTATTAAAATCAATGATGTTAAACAAAGCTTCGAGTTTAACCCTTAACTTGGCAGGACAGGAATGGATGGAGCTATTTATCACTTATGGTGTTTTTGGTGGTAGTTCTAGGTTGAAACTCATTATAAAGAAGAAAAAATAAACAACAATATACTGAAAGTAGGTTCTTCAAGCTGTCCGTTAAATCGGACTTTTCCATGAAATGGATTGATAAGTAGCTCTCAGAGTAGTCCTAAAAAACGGACAATGCTGTCTTACAGTTTTAAACCACAAAAAAAAAACAAGAAATAAAAACCGGAAAAAACATTAGTTAATTGAATAAAACACAAAAAATACTTGTTTATAACAGTTTTATTAATTTACATTATTAACCCATAATTATTGAGACATTATTCTGTATCTTCTCAGTCAAAAGTACAGAACAATTAAATAAACCTTAGCCTAACCATAATGGAGATCATTAGTTAACTTTCTCAATATCATTATTAATTAAACTTTTAAATCAAATATATTTTGGCATTCAGGAACAGGCATTTGGAATCAGGTAACTGATCAATTGACTCTTAGGTACTTTGGCAAATATCATTACCTATAATTCATTTATTTGTATGGAAAGTTATAAAACATTTCTTTTTTTTTGGGTCAAACAGTCGCTGATTGCATTTGACGCAAATTATCGTAGTCTTCCCTGTTTGGCAAATTATGCAACGCCCTTGTGAAGTAATATTCGGCAAATGGCCCAGAACATCCAAATGGACTTCTTGAGGAGGTCTGGGAAGCACCGGTTTTATGATAGGCACGACATGTGTCTGAACGTAGATTAGTTTTTGCCTGTTTATTACAGTTCAATAGTGTGTTTGCAATATACAGCCTAAACAGCTTCAGTGGTTTTTATTTGTTTCCACGCTCTTTAGAATCATGCCTGTGAATTAGCCATGCGTTTTTGATTGCGATGTCCAAGAGTTGGAAAAATATATTCATATACCATTTATGGCTCTTCATTCCAATCATGTACAGCGCTATAAGCACATCGGCTTTGTCTACGCCACCCATTTTTTGTGTTATACTGCTTAATCATATTGCGCAAGACCCCGGTTGTTTCTGACGTGTCTGCTTGTCATACCTCTAAATAGTGTCAATCAGCTCATCTGTGCAGTATGAACTTACCAAATTGACACATTGATTATCTACCCATTTCTCCACAGCCAGGTTGTGCATATTGTCACACACCATTTGGTAACTTCCACGGTCCTTCTTCTTCAAAACCTTATCGTCTACAATGTTGCAGCCTAATGGGCGGTTCTGTCTTTTCTAACAGTACCCAAGGATAGAATACCGTATTCGTTTTGCAAGTGAAACAATAGTAGAAACGACATGAACCAATTATCAAAGTACATGGTTGTCATGGGTTTGTCTCGAATTGTGTTGCATAGTTTCACCACAGTTTTGCCACCTATCCCCAGAAAATTAAGCTCCCACTCGGTGAATGGGTTTGTCTCGAATTGTGTTGCATAGTTTCACCACAGTTTTGCCACCTATTCCCAGAAAATTAAGCTCCCACTCGGTGAACTCGTGCCCATCAAAAGTATTTGCTCCATCATATGCAAAACAGTCATACACTTTACCCGAATTACCCGCCCTTACTAAGAATTTAAACCCCCACTTAGTAGGTTTTTTGGGCATGTACTGTCGTCTGGCATCTGCCTTTTTCCCTTGTAAGAAACCATCATCTCATCGATAGAATACGACTTTTCCTCTTCTAATTCCATACAGTTTTATGACAAGTAGTCCATTATTGGACGAATCTTGTAGTACCGGTCACTATCTATTTGTATATCAGCAAAATGTATATTGGACTTTATCTGTTCGTATTTTTTCAGTGGCATAGTATCAGCTATGAGTGGATATCTGGTATCAAATGCTCAATAATCTGTATACGCTAACATTGTGACGATTCTCATTATTATTTCCATACCTATATACTGTTCCACATCCTTTTTTGTAATATTTATAGATCTGCCTTTTGAACCGAATACAAGTTGGTCTGTTCAGTTATATATTCAAAGATGTTCCTTGAATAGAAGTTTAAAATAGTTGTAGGTGTTCATTCACTAAGAAAATCCACTGTCAATCCAATGTTAAACGTCTATTGTGGTTTAAAAAAAAATCATTTAGCAAATCATAAAGCGGCGAGCCTTTAAAAATATGATATACAATATCTGAACTTATTTTATTCATATATTTATTCATAATCAAAACGCATATTCAGCAATTACATTGATTATATACTCGTAGATATATTTCACTACGTTTTATGTAACAACGGCAATGTCCGTTTTTTAGTACGTGTCAAATAAAACTCAATAGCCTACATGGTCGACAATGTCTCAAAAAAGTGACACCGTTTATTACGCACTGTTTGAATTAGAATTAACTAACAATGTAATAAACTTTAATGTTAAAACAATCATTCGACTTACCTTCTTTTAAAATGTATCCAAGTTGTACATGTAAGCACTTCACTTCGATTTTATGACGAAAACAATTGACACCTTTTTTTTTTTATTGCAAACGGTGGCAAACGAGCAAACAGTACACCTGATGGTAAGTGTTGCTGCCGCTCATGGACTTTTACAAGGCCGTTGCCTACCGCGACGAAAGTGAAGGGAGTGTGAATGCGTGCATTGAGGCTCGGTGGTACCAAGGGCACCACCAAAACCCTCCACACGCAAACACCCTCAGAAAGTTGGGCTTCCGGCTCTCTCGCTCACCGAACGAAGCGCAGTAACAAATCGCTACTACTCAGACGTCGATTTTCTGCGAGAGTGTGGTACTGCCCCGGACGGACCGGCCCGCGGCTGTAGACAGATAACTGTCGACAGTGTGGTCCTACCACTCTTAAACACCGACGCAAATATTACAAATGCCAAATCTCAATTGCCGCTTGCGCAGCAATTTTGAAGGTCACTGGTAGTTTTCCAATTACAGAGCATAATGCTACACAGTGGCGCTTATGCCGAATTATGCTGATGCTTAATTGGAACGTGAATTAGTTTTCAAATGCACCAGCAGAGTGCGCTAAGTTCAGTGTTGAATAAAAATATTCATAGATTTCATTATCGTAATTATGAACAAATAAAATTGTGTTGTCTCCTGTAAAATAAATTTCTTTATAGATTCGAATTCTAAAATGAAATTGTATTCACATTTTAAATGTGAAATATAAAAAAAAGTCAATGTTTGTACCTTCATCCATACTTGTATTTATTTTTTTAACACAGTTGAATTAACTTTGATTACTTCGAAAAACTACAACGAAACGCAAGCTTTAAAATTTTTTTCAACAATAAATAATATTATTAACGATAATATATAAATAAAACATTTCGATCAATGCCAGGTTAAAGAAAAAATAAAAATAGGTAAAAAAACTTTTTAAGTTAAACGGTTTTATGTTAAACCTACATTGCAATGTTTAAGATAAATGTACTAAAAACCAAAAAATAATAAAATAGATACAGTCGTGGGAATTATAAACATATGCATAGACTAGACTAAAATAAAACCGTGGGGCACGTCAATTGTCTACAAATTATCGACTTAATGTGCGATAGAAGAATCGTTTAATTCGTCGTTAGGCAGTTGGCCCGCAGACGGTGAGGAAATTACTTACTATTTTCTTGCTCATGGAAATTCCAATAGTTATACACTCCATGTAAATAAAAGAGATGTTTCAACTAGTTTATCGTTGGACATTCACACTGCTGGCTGGCGAGGAATCGTTTCACTGCTCGTAGTTTATCTTTAATCGATAAAACATATGATAAAAGTACTACTCGCTCACCACTATGAAACCCTAAAACTCGCTTATAATCGAGCTTGCTAGCTTGTTTCCACATTCTAGCCCTACTTATCACGCGTCCATCGTTGTCGGTTGAACAACTGCCTAATTATAGTGTAACATTACAAAACAAACATTTTAATCAACGATTGTAGACAATTGACGTGCCCCACGGTTTTATTTTAGTCTAGTCTATGCATATGTTTATAATTCCCACGACTGTATCTATTTTATTATTTTTTGGTTTTTAGTACATTTATCTTAAACATTGCAATGTATGTTTAACATAAAACCGTTTAACTTAAAAAGTTTTTTTACCTATTTTTATTTTCTAGTTTTTAGTTTTTATTTCGCATTCTGTTTAATTCATTTAGTGCTTCATTATTGCAAGGTTTCTTGCCCGTTAGTTTATTGCAGTCCAACTTCTCTATACGTAGTCCCTGCAAAGATCTTACTCTACTAAGAGCCACGTAGGCTTGACCTTCTTCAAACAGTTTCGCACCTAAGTATACGACTGCGTGATCCACAGTGCTGCCTTGCATTTTATGTATTGTAGAAGCCCATGATAGTATTAAAGGCAACATTCTTTTTTCAGCCGTCCCGTAATTGTACTTAGCTGGAAACTGTATGGCTTTCGGGTGTATAAGATGTACTCCGTCTCTTGCGAAATCAATTCGGACGGAAGGTACATCTGTTGCATACATCTGAGTTCGACGAAATTGAGGCCAAACGATTTCGTTGATGTAGCCTATAGCGCCATTTACTAATCCCTTTGAAACGTCAATATTGGACCGTAGCATGACTTTTGCCCCCACAAATATTTCCAGTTCCGCTGGTAAACCCCCAGTTTTGTTGATATCAGCTGGTATTATAGTAGCTATATCCACATTGTCTGCATTTCGTGTGGCGTGTACTAGCTGATCCTGCGCTTTTATTTTGTAAATGCGAGCACCATTATTTCTGTACAAATTCAATACAGCAGAGTTGTGGTCGTTAACTTGTTGATTTGTGGGGTATACCCTTAACGCTTTGTCTATTGCAAACTCATCACTCGTGTCTTGAAGAAGTCTTCCCATTAAAATACTAAAATGTTGGGTTGTTAGCTCACCGACTCTCAAAGCATTCAAAATATCAATAAAAGTCTGGTCACCTTGCTGACGCATATTTTCAGTTAATTCACACAGCGTGAATAAACGCCAGAGATGTGTAGCTGGTTGGAGATGTTCTGGCTGTTTGAAAACAGGTGTTCCTGATCGTTTTATAGGAGGCAGTTGTAAAAGATCACCGAAAAGTAATACGTTTACTCCTCCAAAAAACTCATTTTCTCACAGTTCTTAATTTGCCTTAATCGAGCGTCCATCATGCATAACATTTGATAAGACACCATGGAAATCTCGTCGACAATCAAAAATTCTGTCTGATGCCATTGTTGCCTCATTATTCGCAAATAGTTTCCGGACAGTGGTGACATACCTGTTATGCGACCGTTTTTCTGTACAGGCAATTTTAAAGTACTGTGTATCGTACCTCCATTTATTAATCTAGCTGCAACTCCTGTTAGTGAGCAGACTTTAACCGCATCCTTTGCGTAGCACCTATTAATTTGGTCTCGTAATAACTTTAATAGAAAAGTCTTGTCCACACCAGCTCCTCCTGTAAAGAATATTTTTAAACGTTCTTCAGCACCTGACATTTGATTTTGTATGGACTGGGTAACTAATGTAAAAATTTCCTTTTGTCCTGCATTCATAGACTGCTTAGCCTGTAAGAACTGGTCTTCATTCATTGGCAAATAAGGAACTTCTTCTTCATGGTCTAGTTCCATCGGCTCTGCGTGTTCCAGTATCTGAAATGCGTGTACTTGCGCGAATGCATTTTCAAGCTGCCTGTCACGTTCACGATATATTTCCAAGTAGGCGTTTGTTTGTCTTAAACTTTCTTCGTTGGCGAGAAACGCATCTCTGGCACTATTAAATTCTCCTAAAAGTTCGGCCTCATTGCGATACGGCATATACTGGATTAGTAAACTGTAATAATATGACTCTGGATCAGAAGCTGCTACGAAGTTAGGTACCCGTACTACAGCTGGCGTGTTTCTAATAGTCATTTTGGTGTTGTCTGTTAAAGTTATAAGACGCCTTCTTGTTGTTTGCTCGTGCGGTGCATAAGCATCGGTATCGATGCTCTCTTCATTTATAACTGGCGGTATTGTGTAGTGTGGCTCAAATAACATCGCAAATTCTATGAGACACATATTGTTAAAATCATAGTTGGGGTGCTCTGCTGGTCGCTTTTCATATCGTTCGAAAATATTGGCACAATATCCTGCTGCTTGACCAGCTTCATTAAACTTCAACACTTTATACCTTTGTGCCGCTTTACGAGTATTGACAAAAATTGTTTTTCTCGAGCTGTCACGCATACTCAAATGGCATAGCCTGAATACGCATTCGCAGGCTGAAACTTGACGTTCTCTTAATATACGCATGCATATTTTAAACAGCTTACGCGAGACGTCAGTTTCTTCTCTTCTAATTTGTTGAATAGCTCGAGATACTTCACCATCTAGGTTTGTAGGTTCTGATTTTGACACGTATTTAGCGATGTAATACGCAATCGACTCATTTGTACCACACGGTTGTATATCCATATTGGCTTTCCACATTTTTAGCAAAGCAGGACTGTAATTATTTACCCAACCATCTTCACTTTTTCTTTTCAGAACGCAAATGCGACCACCGTTGTAGATGAATTCGTTAGATGAAGGATCAATAACATGTCTCTAAGCATTCCGAGCGTGGAAAGTTGAAACGACAAACAGAATTATTTTTCGTGCAGGTACTAGTGTGTCGATGTATTTGACAATTTTTAACTAATTCATATAGTTCTGAAGTTTCTGGAGGAATGGCAGTACTACAGACTGAATCAATGCGAGCTATTCCTTCAGGTGTCGCAACAGACGGGTGATCTTCGATCCAAACAACGATATGCAAATGAGGACTTCCTCTGTTCTGAAACTCGATTCGCCACCAATGATCTTTAACTTTACCGCCAAATATTTCAGTATCAGTTTTAAGAAACTGCATTAGCGCATTAACACGTGCCATAAAATGTCTACTCACAACAACTGGATACATCTCGATGAGTCTCTGAGTTTCCTGAATATCTATGTCATCTGGGTCAATGTGCTGTTTACCATCACTAACAAGGAGACCTCTTTTCATATCCTTCCAGTGAAGATCATTGCAGCTCAATGTAACAAAAAAAAGTGGGAGGTCCTAAACATCTGATTTGTGCTATAAGATCACTAAGAGCACTACGCCAATAAGCAGCGGAACCTCTTAGATTTTTTAAATATAAGTGCAGGTCTTCCACTCGATTGCCGTTTTCACCTTCAACTTTTCTAGCACAAGCTGCAATGGTTGATTTAACTCGATAGTACTCAAACATTGATAGAGCATAGAATAGGTAATCGTTGCGCTGAAATCTAACATCAGCAACTAATAAACGAAATTGATAGTAATCCAAAGGACTTATATTTACGGGCCGTTGTTCTTTCAAACCATTTTTACCATACGGGAAAAGCTGATACCATGCGAACTCTTCTGCTTTTAACTCATAAGCTTCATTCACAATATTATTATTCGTCTTTCTTCTGATTTCGTTTACATTTTCAGATACCTCTAGCTCATCTTCAACATCAGGTTGGACGCTATCAATAGGCAACATTACAGATGTTTGTATAGGTATAGTTTCAGATCTCAGATTCGAAAGCGGTTGTTGTACTTGTACATCCTGATGAGTGATGGCATCTTCCTTTTGCTATAATTGATGCTTTTGCTATAATGACGAGTGATAATATTTTCCCTCAAATGTACGTCTACGCGTGTAAGGGTGTACGCGATATTACGGGATCCGAGGCATCTTTTACAGATGCGGCACAGTTCTTGTAAGTTGTCGCATTCTATAACACAGGCTTTGCCATTTTCTGGTGTTGGTTTTCCTTTTGGGCCACAAGAATGGGAGTCAGCAAAATAGTATTTGTCTTCACCGCGAAATACGCTAACAGATTTATTTGACGCTGTCAATATTCCTGAAGAATGACTATCAAATAATCTATTTAAAGCTGTATGTAATGTAATGCCGATATTATTGGTATTTACAGAATCTTGGAGACTCCCGAATAAAAGAGTGTCTTCATCATATTCTATAGAAAATCGGCATTCATACATTTGTAAACTTTGCCTGACGATATGAAAGTTTCGTATCTCTAAATATCCTGTTTCATCCAGTTCAGTAGGATCAAGCTGGGTACGAATCCAGCAATATAAGGAGTCACCCGCTAACATATTAGCATTCAGAATATTGACGTCCCATTGATTAGGGCTTAGGATTGCAGCTCGGACAATGTTCGCCAACGACATAGCACTACATTGTACACCAGCATATCGCGAAGTAAAGACGTTGTAGTCACCTTGATGCCATGAAGCTCGAATAATTCTTGCAACATGATTAATTGGAATGAATGCATTTCGAATTTCATTTTCATTCCTTTCGGACGCTTCATCTTCAGACAATTCCGGCACACTAAGTCGTACTAACTCCTGGTCACTAATTTGGGCATTGTCGTCAATACGTACATCTTTGTAAAGCGGGTTATTTCTGATTAACCATCTTAAAGCACTATAGACTTTTTCGCGACATATTGTGAATTCCCTGGTGATGTTCAAATTTTCTAATCGTTCGGTTACTACAATAATGCCTACCTGGCTTGCAGATCTTGGTAGCATACTAGGCAGTCTTTCACTGACTTCAAATATATTTTGGGCAAATAAAACTGCCTGTCCGCGAAAACCGTACTGCCCATAGAGGCCACTAAATTTCACGATTTTAACAAAGGGAATAATTCTGCACAGCAAACGTTGTTCCGCCTGTGTCAATGTTTGAATAACGTCTGGTATAGAACCTGGATCCAGATTATTCCAGTAAGCTTTTGGTGGTGCTGTTGTTTTATTACTAGTAACATGTGTTTGACAGCGGGAACATAATAACAATGATATTTTCGAAGTTAACTCCGCAGGTAAGTATGTTAATGCAGCAGCGTTGTACCGAACTGTACGAACTTGATTAGGATAACAACGTTTGGTACAAATATCACAAACATGTATACAAATTGTGTTAATAGCATTCTCGAATGCCTGCAGATTATTAGCTCTGCATTGCTGGGTACGCTCTCGTTGTTTATTTAACCTCGTATCGCGATGTTTAGGCGTTTCTGAACCCAACTGCTGTCTTTGTCTTTCACGGCTTTGTATTAATCTAACTTCATATTCTTCAGGCGTTTCTGACGCTACCATCTGTGTATATTGCTCCCGTTGTTTTGTTAACCTGGCTTCATATTCTTCAGGCGTTTCTAACGCTACCATCTGTGTATATCGCTCCCGTTGTTTTGTTAACCTGGCTTCATATTCTTCAGGCGTTTCTGACGCTATCATCTGTGTGTATCGCTCCCATTGTTTTGTTAACCTGGCTTCATATTCTTCAGACGTTTCTGACGCTATCATCTGTGTGTATCGCTCACGTTGCTTTGTTAACCTGGCTTCATATTCTTCAGGCGTTTCTGACGCCGTCATTTGTGTATATCGCTGACGTTCCTTTTTTAACCTGGCCTCATATTGCTCAGGTGTTTTTGACGCTAATTGTTCCCGTCGTTTCTGTAATCGACTATTTCTATCACCTTCACTTTCTTTAGCTCGTTTTGCTTTATACTTTTCTTTCGCTTTTTGAAGCTTTCGTTTACGTTGTGTTGCAGTTTCTGTTTTATTTGTGTTTGTATTTTTTATTTTTTTTTTTTACCATTTTGTTCCCACGAGTAATGGACATTTAAACGGTCAACCCCCCCAGAGGTCCAATAAAGGGGCAAGGCTATGTACAACAAGATGCGCCTGAGTCTTGAGGGGAAAACGCTAACGACATATCATTTTTATCCACCCTAATGCCATACAGTTCTCGGCGCGTTTTAACCTTTCACCTTAACTTGGGTGGTGTACCGCTAACGACGTATCATTTTTAGCCACCCTAACGCCACACAGTCCTCAACACGATACAAAATCTTGACTTGGTGGTGGATTCAGACTGGATTAATCAGATACCTAAATTACAGATTCAATTTCTAAATTTAAATCTTATTATTATACGCCATTTAGTGGCTGCGCCCATCTTAAATATTGAGGTTGTATAGTGCACTGTATTCTTCTTGTCAAGCCCTTTTATTTGATACCCATATTGGTGGGATTGATAAAAAATTGTTATCAGCCATTTGGTAGCGGCGGCCATCTTAGATTTCAATTTTGCATAGTAAATTGTATTCTACTTGTTGAGACCTTTCATTTGATACCCATGTTGATGGGATTGATAAAACCTAAGTTATCCGCCATTTTGTAGAGGCCGCCATCTTGGATTTCAATTTTTTATAGTATATTGTATTCTGCTTGTTTAGCCCTTTCATTTGATACCCATATTGATGGGATTGATAAAACCTACGTTATCCGCCATTTTGTAGCGGCCGCCATCTTGGATTTCAATTTTTTATAGTATATTGTATTCTGCTTGTTGAGCCCTTTCATTTGATACCCATATTGATGGGATTAATAAAACATAAATTATCCGCCATTTTGTAGCGGCGGCCATCTTGAATTTATAAAGATAATGAATAAACATAATTGTATTGTCACCAAAATCCAAAATGTATACAAAATTTCAGATTAATCGGTTGACAGGAAGAGGGTGAAATTTGAATTACTAAATTTGACCCAAGAATAAATAATAAATAAAAAAACAAACGGGGTGAGCTAAATAAAACCGTTTAACAAATGTTGTACCTGGATCATCGATAAAATGCCAAGACCGCTGTGGTAGATTGAATATAATTCCTGCTGACTCTAGGAAATCGATACCCAGCAAGGTCCTATTGTCGTTATCTTCAGGCATTACGCAGAAAGATATTGGTAATAAGTGTTGGCCAATTATTGTATCTACCGTTGCAGTTAACAAGCGGGATGAATTAATATTTCCGGCGGCAAGTATGACGTCTGCAAAACATTCCGTAAATTTCGTGCCTTTATGTAGTAATGTTTTATATAATTGTGTACCAGCAATACTTGTTCTAGCAGCTGTGCTATGAGCGTATCACTTTTCACCATATATCGAGATTTCGATCGTTGGTATCTTCACCTCATTTTGTAACGTGGTTGATAAGGTATAAAATGCCACGGGCTTTGGAGGAGTTTCTTTATTTTTGCAGGCTCACACTTGCTTCTAAAAACTCCAGGGGCACCACATCCGTAACAAACGATTTTTTCTTTCTTTGGTGTTTTATCCTCTAGCTTCTCGACAGCCAACCTTTTACGACATATTTCAGCGACATGACCTTTCTTGCCGCAATACGTGCATCGATTTATATTTTTTTTTTTTGCATGATTTTCGTTTTCACCGGTCTCCTTGGCGAGACTTTCTATATGTCGCCCTTCCACTAATAATTCTTGAAATGAATTGATATTTTTACGGGCGATCTCCTTCTTATATTTTATATTCAATAGTCCATAAACCATGTCTCATTGCTCTTCTTTTTGATGCTTTGCTGGTAGCTGCGCCAACAGAGCTCGTTTTTCACTCACAAATTCGTTAATCGGCTCATTTGTTTGTTTTTTTTTTGCAAACATTTCGACATAAATTTCGTGTGGTTGTTTTTGTGGTGCAAAAGCACATCTTATGGCACCAAGTGCTTGGCTCCATTTCTTGAGACTCGGTTTCACACCAAACCACCATGTTTAGCTGCTTTATCTATGAGCACAAGTGACAATCCTTCCAAGGCATCTCCGTCGGAAATCTTCTTCACCTTCTTGAAAACCGTGATTTTTGTTAAAAATTCTTCTACTTTCTCATACGATCTTTCGCCATTATATTTAGCATGGCACTGAGCGAAGGATTTGGATGACATCGTATTTGCTTGGATTTTACTAAACAACTCGCTTAACTGCTTGATTTGTTCGGATGACATTACTTCAGGTTTTGACATTATATAGCTTAAAAATGGGTAGTTTCCAATTTTATTTTATTGTAAACGCGTACAAATATATGTGGGTAGATTCACATATAATACTTCAGCGTAATAGATATTTACGTTGGGCGCCAAATGTAGCAGTAGGGTTTCTTGATATGTATTTATTGTAGGGTTGCCACTGAATAAATTAAAGACATGGTAACATTGACCATTTATTGTTTTTCGTTTTACAGTTGTTGCTTAATTCTACTTTATACATATATTCCCTGTGTGAGGAGTGATAGGGACTACGGGGCTATCGCCAATAACTTCCTCCCTAGCTAACACAATTTGAGGATTGCGGCGCAATCGCTCAAATCTGCTTTACTGACACCAAGGTGGGCTGCGGGGCTATCGCACCTTGAGCCGTCTAGCGATCGAAAACATCAATTGAGTTCCCTCGCTTCGTCAAACGACTCTAGGGCGAAATGGTGTGTATTTCAAGCCCGAGTCGACGAAAGCGGTACCAGGTCGTTGACTTCTGCCCGCGGCTGCTGTCTTCGCCTACAAGCACGTGACGAGTCTATGGGGTGACGCTTATGGTCTTCAAAATTGCTGGTGTGCCATGTATGGACTCTATGGGCGGTGACTGGTCTTCACACCTCAGGGGCGGTCTGGATGAGCGAGGTGAGACCTCCGGTTACCCCGGAGGAGGCCCCGCTCCGACCGACCTGCGTCCCGTGAGGTGACTAACGAAAAACAGTCGCCGTCCCACGCTGGTCAAATGAAACATTTTGTTTCAAAAAATTTTCATGTTTATAAACCGCCGACAGCGCCGCCCCGCGGACACCAACAGCAACTGTATACTTATAAAAGTATACAGAGGTGTTTTGGTTTAGGCGGGGGGATTGCGCGTCGACGATTATCCTTTTACTGCCTCGGGAGGACTGCGATGGGTTCCTGGGCTGTTATTGACGTCATTTGTGCTAACACGTCGGCGAGGCCGGCTGTGCCGATGCGCGTCACTTCGTCATATGGCTTGCCGGCGGCTAGCGTTGATAGGATATTCTGTAACATGTGTAAAACATTGTTTAATGGGGTGGGGACCCCGTAGAGGCCTGTGGGGCTGCTCGTTGATCGCGACGGCTCGATTTTGATGGCTTCTTGGATGACGCCGATGGCGTCGCAGCGTGCGCTATGGGCGCCTCGACGCTTGTTATGGGCGTAACGACGCTGGAGGCTTGCGTGGCCGGAGGTGCAGTTAGTCCGTCGGCCGTGGTTTTCTTTTACGTCCCCCTTTTCTTCTTTGGTTTTGGCTTCTGTTGAGGGGCAGGATTGGCCGGCGCCATCAGGCTGGTTGCCTGTGGGTCGGTGGACACTGCGGGCTGCTCGGTGGGTTGGGGGCCCGGTTGGGGCCGGCTGGTACGGGCTACAGTGCCCGCTCGGCGATTTCTAGCCTCCCGTCGCAAGACGAGGCAGCCAGTGTAGATTTTCGGGTGGGGCCCGCCGCAGTTGACACATGTTGCCGGTGTCTCGCGGGGGCGGCTGCAGTCTTTGGCGATGTGATTGCCGCCACAACGCATGCAGGCTAGCGGGCGGTGGCAGTTGTGGCTGCTGTGTCTGAACTGCTGGCAGCGGTGACACTGGGCAGAGCGTTTCTTGCCAATTTTTTTACATTTAGAGCAAATTTTGTTGGTTGCATTTTCTTTACAGTATCCTATTTGACACCTCTTACGTTAATTAGCATCTGTAGCAGACTTAGGCAACGATCGTTTCGTCTTTGTTTTTTCTTTTGGTTATTCACGGGCTTCTCGAAAATTGTCGGCAAATTCTACTGCTAGCTTGAGTAAAAAATCTTGTCTCGATATAATATATCGAGACTAGATTTTATACAAGCTAAATCAAGGATATTGAAAAAAACTTGGGAGTGGCCATCTGCAAGACTTAGACTTTGTAGTAAATTCCCTCGCTATTTGATCGGTCATGTCTACACCAAATTTGGTTTTATTATAATTTGAAACAGTTTCGGGTAAACGCTTATCTTTATTTTCTATTGATATTTATGTTTAGAACTATGTGAAAGTACCTTTTTGTTTGGATTGCTTTTATAGATTGTAAGAGTACTATTATTATCTGTAGTAAAAATTTTCGATGAAAATCTTGCCATGTTCTTTTGTTTTGTAGACTAATTACAAAACAAAAGAAAGATGTTCTTTTGTTTTGTAATTAGTCGTAACTCCCTTTTATTTGACCGAATGGTCCCAACTAGCGTAGTTTTTTTTTTGCTAGGAGTTGTATTGCTAGGGATTTGCTTGTGAAGAAGTTGTCTGTGGTCACAGTTCTTCGGTTCATGGCTCGATGAGCTTGAGTACAACATATTCAGAGCGTTGTACTGAAGAGGGTCTTTTTTCATCTTTTCCTAGATATGGAAATGCATTTATGACGTGATCGATGTCCAATGCTAACCAAAATTTGATTCCAAATTTATCCGGGTTGTTGTTGACATCGGGACGCCGAGCACATTCGAGCTTACCACCGCAGCGAGACTACGTACTTTTTAATCAGGCGCCGTTGTTAAGGCTGCCTATCTCGAATATATAAGAAAAGCAACCAATATACTGAATAACTGATTTAATGTACAGTAGTAGGTAATATACAATATTTAAGTACAAGGTGTCTCAAAAGGAAGTTTATATATATATATATATATATATATATAAACTCATTTGCAAAAAAAACGGGCACCTAAGCAATGAACCATTTCAAATGTTAATATTTCTTTGTTTGATAATTATAGGTAGTTTTATCCACACAATTTGCTAAATTAATAAGAAAATAATCGTTTTCATCAGTATTTCATAAAATTTAGATACAATTTATGGGAAATAATGCTAAACCTCGCTAGTAGTGTATATTCGCTAGTAGTGCATATGCTCATGAAGTAAAAATAAAAAAGTTTTTTTGTTTGTTTTTCTTTAATAAAGTAAAAGCAGATAAATGTTTAGTATCGAGTGTGACCCCCTCTAGCTAAAATCACAGCTTGAATTCGTCTGGGCATGCTAGCGAGTATATCCCGGATACTTGCTTGCGGAATACGTTCCCACTCCGCAGTAATCACATTCTTCAGCTCTCTGATGGTCTGCGGAGCCGGGTGTACTGATCTCACACGCCGTTTCAGAACGTCCCAGACATGCTCTATGGGATTGAGGTCGGGACTTCGAGCTGGCCAATCCAAACGACGAATGCCGACCTCTTGCACATACGCATTAACATCGCGGGATCGGTGGGCGCGAGCATTGTCGTCCATAAAAATCGAGTCTTCACCTAGAGCGGCCAATGCGGGTTGTGCATGAGAAATTAGAACTTCCGTTATGTATCGATGCCCAGTCAGTGAGCCGTTTTCAATGAAGACTAACTCTGTACGATCCATTGAATTTATTCCTGCCCAAAACATAACAGAGCCCCCACCATAAGGTGTGATTTCTTCGAAACATGCCTCTGCAAAGCGTTCTCCTTGTCTTCTTAGCACTCGCCGACGTCGATCTTCACCGAACAGAGATATCCTGGCTTCATCAGAGAACAAAACCCTATTCCAATCGTCTTGAGTCCATGATTCACAATTTCTAGCGAACCTAAGCCTGTGAACTCTGTGCTCACGGAGTAATTTGGGGCCGCGGGCCGGGCGGTGACTGCGTATATTGGCAGCGAGAAGCCTCCTCCTGACCGTCCATAGACTAATATGCACATTTCTTACTTCTTGGAGGTTGTTCTTAAGATCCACATACGAAGATTTGCGATTTCTCAATGCGCGACTCACAAGAAAACGATCATCCCGTGGTTGGGTACATGGTTTTCTTCCAGAACCAGGCCTTCTCTCGACGGAACCAGTCTCCTGATATCGCTGCCAGGTCCTTTGGACTGTCGAGCGACTAACATTTAGCCTCCTAGCCACGAAACATTGGCTGCAACCCTCTTCAAGCAGCGCGATAATTTTGGTAGCTTTTACCACTTTATCTACCATTTTTGATACAGCCAAACAGCATTAAATAAAGCTTTGACAGTCAAGGATATGAAATTAATCGATAAAAATTGAATAAAAGTTATGAAAGTCGATGTTAACTTCTGGAACTTCGCGCCAAAAATGTAGGATAAAAAGGGGTTTTCTGTAAAAATGAACATCAAATGAAAAATTGAATTTAGAACGTACTTTTTTAAATACCACAGTATTTTTAAAACCGGCCAGTAACGTGTACAAACGATTGAAACCTTTTTGGTATTGTATCTTTTTAAATATGAATGAAAATCAAAACCGCCCGTTTTTTTTGCAAATGAGTTTATATACCTTAGTTAACTTTATCTTAGTTCCATATTTTTTTCTTATTTTTTTATTTTATAAGTTGAAAACAAATCTCCAATCTCTGTCACCTACAGGTGACACTGGGAATTGACGGGTTAATGTGAAAATGGGCTTCATCTGAAAACAAGACGTTGGTAAACGTTGAAAAGCGCTCAATTGCCTGATCTACGAAGACAAGCCTCTCACTGGTATCTTGGGGCTTTAATTCTTGCACCAATTGAATCTTGTAGAGGTGCAGCTTTAGGTCTTTGCGCAAAATGCGGTGCTATGACGATCTATGCACATTTAAAGCACTTGCGCGCTTCCGAATTGAAAGGTTCGGATTGTCACGAACAGACTGATTAACACTCTCCATGTTTTCTTTCGTTCTTGATGACTTTGATCGCCCGGATTTTGGTTTTTCGAGCGTTGTACCGGTCTCTTCAAACTTTTTAACGCATTTTCGAATAAGGGGAATGCTTGGCGCTTCATTTAAGTGACGAAAACCTCGAATACTGCAGAATCTTCTACGCGCTACAGTCGCCGAATCACCGTTTTTGTAAAACTCTGGCACGCTCAACGCACGGTCTGCTCCCGAAAAACGCTTCATAGCGACTGAATACCCAAGAGCCACGCTACCAATTACCACAACCCCCGCACCCCTCGGATTCGTTGCGTTCACGCAGTAAAGCATGCGCTACACGGTTTCAAACAGTGGTTTGAAACAGTGTAGATAGATGTTTTATGCCAAATTTCGTATGACCTTTAAACGCCCTTGGTAGCGAGGCTTGTGTTTCAAACCACTGGCCCAGCGTTGGTTTTTGTCTTGTTTGAAACCATCTAGCCGCTTGCTTCAAACCAAGCGAACGACAGTCACTCTGCAGAGGTCAGCGCAGACGCACGCGACGACGTTCTATGCACAAAATGGCGCGTAGGCAGACAGAACGTAATCGCGATGTTATTACTCAACTTCTCGAGTTATACAAAGAGTTGCCCTGCCTTTGGGACTTAAATTGTGAAGGGTATAAAAATAAAACACAAAGAAGAAATGCGTGGGATATTCTAATTTTTTCCTTCAATTGCACACAAAAGTGCAAGACTTACTCCAACTTTTTGTTGTATTGATAGGTAAGGCGCCATAACGTCGTTGTACTGAACATACGGTACGCGAGCGTCAAGACGTCCTATCCGCGCCACGTTCTTTGAACACTGTTGGTTTCAAACTAACTTAAAAACCATGTAGCCAGCAAAGTGCTTTTCTGCTTTTTCTGTTTCAAACCACTGTTTGAAAGCGTGTAGCGCATGTTTAAGCTAAATAAATATAAACTTTCTTTTGAGACACCTTGTACAACGGCGCCTGTATAAAAGTACGTATTCTCGCCGCGATGCTAAGCTCGAAAGTGCTCGATGTCGCTAGCGTCGAACTTTCTGGAACGTCCCTCGCCCCACCGATGCATGTATTCGCGTAAACATGCTCCCCGGGTTGAAGTCTGATCTGTGGAAGCTTCATTTAATAGGGAGAGGACAGATATTGTTATAGGCACGTCGTATAGTGCCTTTCTTGGTCTTCAACTCGGCAATTCTGTTGACACCATCGCTGCCTGGATATACCTGCACGACCAGCACGGTGAAAGGTGGCAGTGCCTTGTCCTTTATGAGAACAAGGGTTCCCGCTGCAAGGTTACCTGATGACACAGTCCATTTGGTCTTCTGCACAAGAAGTGAAATGCATTCGATATTAAACCTTCTTCAAAAATGTTGTTTTAAATATTCCACACGTTGATAGCGCTCCAAGCGACTTATATTTATGTCCATGACTTGTGGAGTTGGAACAGCTATTAGTGAGCGTCCGATAAGGAAATGTGCAGGAGTAAGGGCAGAATAATCGCGAGGGTTAATAGAGAGTGGCGTTAAGGGACGAGAATTCAAAATTGCCTCTACTTGAGTTAGACACATAGCCATTTCTTAATATGTTAAATGAGTTAATTTATTGTAAATAAAACTACTTTTACGGATTATATCGCGTTTGTATTTGATTTATGATTGCCCGACGTTTCGAACACTTTGCAGCATTCATGGTCACGGGCGGACTAAGGTGTCTCACGTCCAACAAGTAATCGTTATTACAGACACGTCGGGCAATCATAAATCAAATACAAACGCGATATAATCCGTAAAAGTAGTTTTATTTACAATGTGTAGTGCTCGCGTAAACATCAGATATCATTATGAGTTAATTTAAGTAACCTGCTTAGATGATATTTTGTAGAACGGACAGTAGCTTCCGTAATATCATTGAAGTGAGGCGTATATGGTGGTGTAAAAGAAAATTCTACTCCTTCCTGAGCCAATTCGGATGCAATTGTTTTGTCCTGTAAATATTTTTTAAATTCATTACTTGCACCAATGAAATTAGTTCCGTTGTCCGAAAGTATTGTACGTGGTTTAGTCGCTGTACTTAAATATTGTATATTCCTATTGTAGGTACATTAAATAAGTTATACTGAATAACTTATATATTGGATATATATTGGTTGCTTTTTTATATACTCGAGATAGGCAGCCTTAACATATACAAACAATACTATTGTCATCTTCTTTGGGCTCGGCGCCACCATCGTGGGCCCCATTTTTACATACTCTACACTGAATCCAACCTTCGTTAAACTTAGATTGGAAGAAGGTTTCTGTGCAGTGAATGTAGTGAGGATTGTTATCTCTAATATTTTCAGAATTACTGCTATCATCGTTCGATTCAATGTTTACTCTCATATTTTTAATTTTTTTCCCGCTTTGTTTACCTTTATTTTTTTTTATCTTTTTTACTTTTAGTCAAATTCTTGCATGATTTTTGGAGGCTGGTAATGATTCTCTATGTAGCTTTTCTTCTTCTTAAGCTTTCTTCAAATTCTCAAAAGGTGAGCACTTTAATTCATCTGAATACTGAGTTTTTGGTGTTTTGAGTTCGCTGGGAAATAGGTTTTGGTTTAATTTGATTTAAAGACGCTGTCTTTAATATAGTCTATGAGTGCCTTTGTGACGTCAGCGACAATAAAACACCAAGGAAATTGACGGCGAAGTCCTAAGTTAAGATTAAGTTGAACATAACCATAAGTATAAACAATTGAGCCGTTAGCAGCGCTGAGTTCGTACGTAGTTTTAGACCGACGCTCACGAAGCGCAGACACAGGACAAACACAAACACCACTACCCGTGTCTATTAAATATTGCATGTTTGTACTGTGATACTTGATAGATAGGCGACTTGTGCTGGGCGTCTGGCAGTTGTCCATCGTCATCATTGACTGCCCGTTCCGTTTCGCGGCTTATAATCGCAGGGCTTCACACATCTACGCGCCTTATTTCCATGTTTGACATGGTACCAGCAGATGGGGTACCTGCCGTATGAGGCGGAAAATTTCAGTCAGCACTTTGTCAGTAACTGCCTAAGTCTATCGGTTCTGATCACCGTAAGACCACTAGCTATAATCCAAAGTGCAACGCGCTGGTAGAAAGATTTCACGGGCAGCTGAAGTCAGCTATTACCTGTCATGCGGATACAAACGATCGATTCTCTTTCATTTGTGCTTCTCGGTATACGAAATGCCATCAATGAAGACCTGCAGACTTCATCAGCCGATTTAGTCTATGGTGAGCCACTTCGCCACCTGGCTAGTTTTTTTGGTCACGATGTTGCACATTACACTACCGACATCATGGACTTCTCAGTTCGTATGAAGTCTTTCGCACAGAACATTCGACCAGTACTATCTCAGGATCATTCCAAGCATAAAGTCTTCGTATTTAAAGATTTAGCCACCTGTAGTTACGTACTCCTTAACAGAGTTAACTTGTTTGGCACTCGAATTATTATTACTTTTGTTAACATACAGCGCAGTACTTTCTGATTTTCTAACATCTTGCAAGAGCTTAGTGTTAACAGAATCGGCTATAATTACCAAACCGGCGCTTTCTAATGCCATATTCCTTAGATAAATATACGATACAATAGACTAGACAAATTTTCACAAATGAGTTCATCCTTTGAAATATTTCATAAGTAGATTGTTCATATCATTCACACTGTGACTATAATTTTTCAATATAGATAGAAAACTCGCAATTTGGAGCATTTTGTTCGATATTTTTCTTCTGTGTTGAAGTAATCTCATTAACTTTTATATCTTAAGCTTGTGCCAACTTTAAATAATTTAGCTTTCTTCCAATAAACATTCCACACTTATGAACAGTGAATCGTCCCTTCGTCTGTGAAGCTATGCTAAGCAGTGACATGCCCACATCAATTACCTAAATTAAAATAATCTTGGTTATTCTAAATTATAAAATTAACTGCACCATGATTACAGACTATCCTATGATGACAAATAGTTACATATATTAAAGGGTTTAGTTTCGAGTTTTCCTACTCTTAACATCTCTCAACAAATATAATCTATATATAATTACTTATTTTTGTTTTAGATTTAGCATTGCTCTCTCCACCAACATAAATTGTTAATATTATTTATTTTTGCAAGAAAGACTTGTAACACTTAAAATTTCAATGAAAGCACATTTTTTTACATTTACAGCGCTTGGAGTTGCATTCGCCAGTACAATTGCAATGTTGAAAGCCTTATTCTCCCAAATTTGAGTCTTTGCGGGCACATTCTCGGACACTGCAAGTTGTATCAAGTACCTCGTCCACGTAATAAACAATTCTTAAAAATGGTAAACTCATTACGTGAATATAAACTATTTAAAAGACCATACTTTGTTCCCAGCTCTTGCCCTGTTACAAAGGCGGCAGCTTCCCTCGCAGCTTTTGATTTTAAATATATTTCTTCTGCTACCTTCACCATCCATCTTCTTTCCTTAATTTTAAGATTATGCTACTTTCTCCCTTCTCTGTGTGCTTTCATAAGATTTTTGCCTTAATAAAAACTCCACCTCTATCACTTTCGTCCGTATACTTCTTGTACCTTTAAAATAACATTTTATTATGAAATTGTTTATTATTATTGTCGGATAAATAAAGATAGATTGAGTAAATTTTACATTTAAAAGATGCCTTTAGATGGAGCTGTATTATTATCAGTCAGACATGACACTAAGGGACATACAGCTGGGGTCCTTCCTATATTAGTGTCTGTAAAAAAAAGTAAAAGAAATTATTATACATTGTCTAAGTTAACATGATGGATGATGCAGGAGGTTATGTTTATACCTCTTTCAATCACAGATTTTTTTTTTTATCTTAACTGTTTCGTGCACGCCATGCAATAACTGCTCTTCTGCCAAGTAAAACTACGTACACCATGCATGAATATGCTTACAATACATTGAAGGCTGTATTAAAAATGTTTAATTTCTTTAAGCTAATGTCTCAATACAGGGCCCTGGTCAGCCCCACAGAGGTATGGCACTATTGAAGCATAAAAAACGTGAACGACACAAGATGGTCTGCCGCCAAAAAAGGCACTATTAAAACACATTGGTCAGATGGATTCATATATGGTTTTACTTTAAGATTCCCTTAATTTACAATGATATTAACTGATTCCATTCAACATGGAACATTCAAGTTTCCATGTATTATTATTATTAAAATACTATTAAATATACCAGTGTCAACAAAGTATCATTATCGTACTTCCATTAATTCCACATCTGTTTGTTTAGCGAGAGCTACATCCATTAGTTGAGCCTCGCTAGATGTGCTAGATGCATTGACATTAAATCATCCACCTCCTGTTCTCATTATTTCACGTTTTGTTGGGCTAAAAGGCATTTTCCCAAATTAGCCCAGCATTTTTTTACCTGAACTTCTGTTCTCTAGAAAATAAATAGGCATTTAGTTTTAATGTAAATTATTATTGCAGAACAAACAAATTTGCATTTACTTTTTGTTTATTTCTATGCAATTTTTAAAGAAGACCAAGCTGCTTTTTTGCTCTAACATTAATTGAACCTGTTGAAGTAGGATTAAACTGGCGGGTTTTTTTTTTTTGTGGGTGGGCTGCGGTCGGCGCGCCTCCGCACCACTCCGTCCGGGGCGACAGAGGGGCTTAAGCACGCAACTCCCGCAACCCACCCGAAAACCACGTCGCCTTCGTCGTTGGGCCGACCACCGGAGCAGGGTTACTTGACATCAGTGGTCGGCCCGACGGAATACCCCCTATTGGGGTACCCTCCCATCGACCGACGTACCCTCGGGGAGGACGGATCTTTCCTCATGCGGTCGGCCTCTCGGCGGGTAACGGACTAATCCCCGGTCACGTCACCCGCGGCCTCGGCTAGGGCGGCATGAGGCGCAGGTAGTTACGCCTACGCCACCCCAATCGCCGGTGGCGGATCTCCTCATCGAGGCTGCGCTCCTCACGCAGGCGATCCGCCGCCTCCTTCCGCGAGATCACTGCCTCGCAGAAGGCTGCGACCGCTACCCAATTCCCGACGCTGTCGACCATCGCCCTAGCGATAGCCGGCAGCGTCAGGTCCGTATCGATGATTGCGACGAGTTCACAGCGCTGCACTGCCCAAGCCGCACAGGCCTCGAGCGTATGGCGCCCCGTGTCCTCGTCGCAATCGCAGTGGTGGCAGGACGGTGTACTCTTCCTCCCAACGACCCTGTGCAGGTATTTGGCGAAGCACCCATGCCCCGTCAAAACCCGCACTAGTCGGAAGGAGAGCACCCCGTGCCGCCTTTCCGACCACTGCATCAGCACCGGCCGGAAGACCTCCACGGTTCGCACCCCAAACCGAGGCCTCTCCAGCCGGACTGCCCAACGGGCAATGACGTCTCGGCGGGCGTCGACGCGCCAGGCGGTGAGATCCCTTAACGAGACCACACCGCCCCCCGCTCGCACCCCCGTCACCCGCCGATATAGTCCGGCGAGCATCTCCGCCTCCAGGTCCCACGGGGGAGTCCCGGCCAGTAGTCACGCTGCCTCCGTCGCCACCGTGCGGTATCCGTGGATGGCCCTGACCGCCGGGACCCTCTGTGGTCGTCACAGAAGGTCCCTAAGTCGGACGGTCATGGACCCCGCCCACACCGGTGCGCCGTACAGAGCCATCGACCGGATGACCCCCGCGTACAGCCGTCGGCACGCAGCGCTCGGTCCGTCCACGTTCGGCATAAGCCACGATAGGGCGGACGCCGCGCCGACGAGCCGTGGAGCGAGCTTGCAGAAATGCTCCCGGAACCACCATCGCCCGTCGAGCCCCAGGCCCAAGTACCTCATATGGGCCCGGATGCTGATGTCAACCGAGTGAACGGTGATCGAGACGCCGATGGGAGGGCTCATATGGCGCCCATGGAACAAGAGGGCCTCCGTCTTGTCCAGGGCGACCCTCAACCCCAGCGCCTCGATCCGCCTGACGACCTCCTCGGTACCAGAGGTCGCCAGGCTTACCGCCTCTTCTAGCGTCCCACCGCGGGCTGTGACGAGCGTGTCGTCGGCGCAACAAATCACGCCCAGCCCGGGCGGGAGGCTCCCCCTCAACGCCCAGTCGTAGCCGATGTTCCACAGGGTGGGTCCGAGGACCGACCCCTGTTGGACACCACACGTCATGGGCGTTCGCACAACGTCCCCTGCTCGGTTGGTGCAGAGGACGCTCGCCCCTCCAAATAGTCTGCCACTAGCCGCCTCAGGTAAACTGGCACCCCGTGATACCGGAGCGCCTCCCTGATGCAGCTGAATGGCAGACTATTGAATGCGTTGGCGATGTCTAGGGACACCACCAACAGCACTCCCCCACCAGTGATGGCCTCAGTCACCACGGCCCTCGGGTGCAACAGAGCCGCGATCGTCGAACGATCCCTCCTAAACCCAAACTGGGCGTCCGACAGATCGGGCCCCGTGCCGACGAGGTGCCGCTCGATGCGGACAGCTACCACCCTCTCCAGTAGCTTGCCCGTGTCATCGAGCAACACGATAGGCCTGTAGGCCGAAGGCGACTCCGGAGACCGTCCCGGCTTCGGCAGGAGCACCGGCCTTCCCTCCTTCCAGCACCCAGGGAACCGTCCGGACGCTAAACACGCGTCGAACAGCCCCCTGAGGCGGGGTCCCAGGTGTTCGAGGACCAGGGCCAGCACACGGTTAGGAACACCGTCGGGCCCGGGGGCGGTAGACTTTGCGCGCATGCGCGTCACCGCCACCCCCATCTCGGGTTCCGTGATGGGCGGAACACTGTCGTCATCGGCCTCCCGGTCAATGTCTGAAGGCCGGGCTGGAGAGTCTCGGTGAGGGGAGGGCCCCGCGCGCGTAGCCTATTCAGCACCGCGCGATAGGGGACGCCCAGGGGTCACGGTCGAGACCGTCCAGCATCTCCTGCCGACTGACGTCCTTGGCGGAGCGGACGGCCAGCCTGAAGGCCGACCGCGCATTGCGGTAGCCCTCGTAAAGCACGGCCTTCCGCTCCGCGTCGCGAAGGCGCCGCCGGCTGCGGTTGTAGGCCCTCCGGGCGCGGATACACCCGGCCCGGAGATCCGCCAGCTCCCGGGACCACCAGTGGACCCCCATCCTCGGGGGCAGACGCCGTATCCGGGGCATGGCCGCATCGCAGATCTGCGTTAACGCACTGCGGATGCGGCCAGCCTCGGCGTCCACCCCGTCCGACTGGTGGGCAGAGGACAGCCACGAATATACGATGGCTGTCTCCGCCAGCTGGTCCCGGTCTAAGCGACCCACAGCCCATCGCGGGAACGCAGGACGCCTATCCGCCCCGTGATCCCTGCTGAACGTCGGGATTGCCAGGGAGACCTCCATCCAGATATACCGGTGGTCCGACAAGGTGTCGACCTCTTCCACGACGCGCCAGCTCCCCACGCGTGCGGCGACTCCGGGGCTAGCGAACGAAAGGTCCACTATCGACCCGCCCCGTTGTGACACGCACGTATGCACCGAGCCCCTGTTCAACAAACAGAGGCCCAGTGCCGCCGCCCACTCCTCGATCGCCCGTCCTCGGTCATCCGTCCTAGGGGACCTCCCCCACGCTACGGACTTAGCGTTAAAGTCTCCCAGGACGAAGACCTGGCGCGATGCCAGTCGCCGTAACGAGGCCTCCATGATGGTGAGGGAGGCCTCGAAATCGGTCACACTCCAGTTAGGGGAGAGATAAACTCCGAAGAGCGTAATCTCCCCCCAGTCCGCCGCGACGTATCCGACGCCCCTGTCCCTAAGGGTCAGAGACGACGAAGGCCACGACGTGGAGGCGACGATTGCCACGATGCCATCAGTGCTACCCAACCAGTTAGTCCGGTTGGGCACCACGTACGGCTCCACGGCTACGGCTACTCCTATCAACCACTCCACCATGGCTTGCAGGAACACGTCCTGCGCACCGGCGGAGTGGTTGAGATTGGCCTGGAGGAGGCTGATGCCGGGGATCTGCAGTCCTCAGAGCCCATGCGGTGTTTGGCAGGCCTATTGCCCGCCGCACACGCAGGGCAGTGGAGCACCGCAGAGCACGATGCCGCCTGGTGTCCAGCCTGACCGCAACGGAAACATAGCCCGCTGCAGTCAAAGCAGTTGCGACACGTCGGCCGGGTATGCCCGACCGCCATGCACTTATAACACCTCGCGGGCCGAGGCTCCAGCACGGTTACCCACGCCGAACTCCAGCCCACGAGGAGCCTGCCTGAGTCGGCCAATTACTTGACCGACTCCACTGGGCACTGCACCCAGACAGCACCGACGCCGCCCGGACCAGGGCGGATGGTGCCAATCCGGACGGTGTCCGAGGCACAACCGGTACGCGCCATAATGGCCTCCCGGATGTCCTCCACCGCCACGGAGTCGTCCAGACCCGTGAGGCGCTTATCTGCGCACTTGACAGGCCTGGCGATTCGGACTCCATCCTCCGGCCCGAACAGCCCCCTCAGCATCGTGGCCAAACTATCGGCCGTCTTCGCGCCCTCGGCCCCAGGGAACTCGAGTATTCGAGCCCCTGTCCGGGCCTTGCGGGTTCTCGCCTCGACGCCCCCGATATCGGAGACGTCCAGCTCCTGCCAGGCGCGTCTTAGGACGGCCTCATAGTTAAGGCCCCTCTCAGCCGCCTCAGGCAGTACGGTGATTACCACCGCAGCCGTCTTCGGCGACTTGAGGCCCCTACGCGACCTTTTCCCCTTTCCGGCGGCTCCCGCCTGGGGAGCGGCGGCCACAGCGGCACTGTTGGCCGCCGCTCTCCGCTTTTGGCCGCGTGCTTTCCTGCTACGCTCAGCCACCTGCCAGCCCTGGTCGAGCCTGGCAGCAGCGCTGAGCGCAGCAGGCGCGGTCGTGGGTTCGCCGGTCGGCGCCTGCGGTGCAATCGCTGGCGCCGGCCGCGGCCCGTCCTTGGCGGGCGCCGGCACTTTGCCGGCCTTCTTGGCCCCCTTGGGCCCCGCCGCGGCCGCAGCGTAGCTCACCACGCGGCCACCCTGCCGGGGCAGCGGGGTGGGAGCTGACACTTGCGGCCGCCTCGTCTTGCCCGCGGCGGGAGCCTGGCGCAGGCGGGAGCCTGGCCGCTATGGCCTCGATACGCGCATTCATCTTTACCCCTTACTCGGGTTAGGATGACGCGTATCGCCGACTCCGACACGCCGCGGCGTCGCACAGTGGTCCGGTTCATTCATTCTGTAAGTTTTTGCATAAATAACAACAAATGTTCAACGACTTTTTATATAAATTAGAGCTTATAGCTAAAAAAAATAATATTAAAGAAAAATGTATGGGGAAAAACACAATTTTTTTTCACGATGCTATTAGGGAGTGTAGCAGTCTAATCTCAAAATATGTTAAGTACTAGTGCTATATAAAATTGAAAAAATATAAAACGTGCGCGGTCACCTGCGGTCCTACTCGCAAGGGAGGTTTAAAATTTCAACTTTCTTATTGTACACTACTCTTAATTTATTTCATTTTTATATATTTTTGGCCTATTCTGTATTATTTTGACTAAAAAAATATTGGTATGATATAGCAATAAAAAATCTTTCTTTTTAAATTATGTTTATTTAGAAAACCCTCGCCATGAGGTTTGACAGCAACTACAATAACAATTAAAAATATATTTTGTTACTCCATCCCTTCCGATGCTAATGGAGGTGTGGGTGATAATGGTGTCAAGCTAGAGTCAGGTTTGTTTGCTTTGGAAATCTCTTCCCTCAAATCACGAGAGGTTGCCGCTTGATTGCCTGAAAGTGAAGTGCTTTTCTTACTAATCACTGACTTAATTAGCTTAAGGATTGCTTCAGGAAGATGTTTCTCATCCATCTTCATAAGGTTATCAGTAAGAACTGTGCTCAAGAAGAGATCATCTATTGAAATTGATTCCAAGATGACTGATCGTGGATCGGATTCCTCATAATTCTCGGACTCTTTCTCTTTAACTGCTTTAAAGATACTTGTTATCAAGTTGATCTTATCTGATTTGACCTTTTCCTTCCTTGAATCGGACATGCCTTTTGTTAGTAATGATTTCGATCTTCTCGACATTGAGGTCAAATTTATGATTGATGTCTTTTGTCGCGACTGGTCTAAGGCATGTTTGCCATGTCAGCGCACGAAGGTGAATCGACACGTTTCAACCCCTTTGGGTACCCTCGATTTACCTTCGGCAAGATTCAAATATGTCCATCTAGACCTCGTCGGTCCCCTACCGCCTTCCAAAGAATATCGATACTGCTTGACACTCATCGATCGCTTTACGCGATGGGTTGAAGTTGTCAATCATCGATATTACAGCTGAAACTGTGGCCAAAGCATTCCTATCAGGATGGGTAGCACGGTTCGGATGCCCTACCGACATTGTCACCGACCGTGGTAGGCAATTCGAGTCGAGCCTTTTCCAATGCCTCGCCAAAACCATCGGTTTCAAGCACCGTAAAACAGCTGCGTATAACCCGCGCTGCAATGGCTTGATCGAGCGCTTCCACAGGCAGCTCAAATCGGCAATCAAGTGCCATGCTGATAGCAGCTGGTCAGAATCCCTGCCATTTGTGCTGCTCGGCATAAGAAGTTCCTTCAAGGAAGAGCTTCAAACCTCGTCCGCCGAATTATTATACGGCGAACCTTTAAGACTCCCTGGCGAGTTCTTCGGCCAAAAAGTTGACAAATGCACGACTGATATTACTGACTTCATAGGCCGTATCAGATCATTTGCCAACAATTTACAGCCGGTACCAACCTCACACCTCTCAAAAGACAAAATCTTCATTCACAAAGATTTGTCAACATGTTCCCATGTTTTTCTTCGAGATGACGCGTTGAGAGGTGCTCTTCAACCAGCATATACTGGTCCATACGAAGTGATCGAAAGAGGTTGTAAAAATTTTAAATTAAAAATAAAAGGGAAAACCATCACAGTTTCCCTCGATCGCTTAAAACCAGCATACATTTTAGCCGACAACGACGACCCTGCTGATTCTCCTATTGCTGAGACACCACCTTCCACTCCACCACTTAAAACCACGCGTTCCGGTAGGAAAGTCAGTTTTCCGGACTACTATCGCCCGTAGCACGGTCTCTGGAGGGGAGTGATGTGGGTGACTCACATCTCACCCACCATCTACACTTACACCTAATACACATTACACATTCATACACAACACCTACAAAACATTCACACTCTTAACATCAATAACACGGCAATAAAACATCAGCCTATACACACGACGCGGCGCGAACATAACAGGACTACCAGTCACGAACCCGTGTTCGCTTGCATAAAAATCTCGTTTGCTATCGCTAGTGCGTAATTGTATATTGTCGCTTATTAATTATTAATTCAATTCTATTATTATTCAATTCAATTATTACTCAATTCTACTCACTCCTGTCTACTCTATCTTTCCTTCTTTAATTTATGTGGTACCTGTGTTTGTGATCTACATATAAAACTGTACAATAAACGAACTTTGTGCCGAGACTGTGTACTCTTTATTTGAGAGCTGAAGAACATTACACTCAGGTAACCCATAGAGGAATCCCCAAATCGACAACAAGGCTTGATCTTCTTGGATGGTACTGGTGTTTTTCTTTCCAAACATAATATTTTTGACATTTGGAACTTCTTCAGGTTTTTACAAGAGCTGATCGATGATAAGGGCCAAATCAGTTTTGCCATTAGTTTTCAGAATAGAAATCCTATTAAACGCCAATTCTTCTTCCGAATTTTGACATAGGGACCCGGAACGTCTCTTTTTTTGCTTGTTACTCAAATCGTAGAAGGCCTTTCTAATTTGACCTGAACTCGATGTGCCCACACCAACAGAAGAAGTAATCGGCTGCAAGGAAAGGTGGTCTGCTGAAATATTCATAGCAGTGACGTTAATGTTCTCGTCATTAGATTCTTGCCAAAAAACTTCTTCTAAGTTGACAGAAACACATTGCGGCCACTTTATTGGAGACTCTAACCACTCCGAGTACCTCTTCATAAATGTCTTTTGACTTGATGATTCCTTCCATCTTCGCATTATATTAATAACAAAGTTTTTACTGAACGCAAGTAATGTCGCAGAATCTTCCTGTAAAACCTGAGTAGGGATTTCGTCAACAATGAACTGATGCAGTCCATTTGCGACTTTCATGTCCCCTTGTCGCAAAAACACGTACAGGTCCTAGTTATTCACTAACCCAGTCATTGTTAGAGGCAGTCGCAAAATTAATTTGCACACACATAGCTACACACCCTCACACGCACAGTGCAACGATAGAAATGCAAATGAGACATTTGGTTGGTTGGTTTTATTTTCACCGTCTCGTAGGAGACGGGTTCGGCAGTTTCAGGGCTGGTGCCCTCTGACTGCGGCGGCATTCGCCGTGGCTTAAGAGCCACGTGTCTTGAAGATTAATTAACCGCGGTCCCCACCACTCTTCACACCCGGTGGCGGTCTACCCGAGCCAGATGAGAACCCCGGTTACCCCGGGGGAGGTCCAGCTCCGAGTGACCAGCGACAGCCGGGGACTTGATGTGGGAGGGACCGACGGATCTGGAGTCAACGAAGATTTTCTGAAGTCAATGAAGATTTCATGTTAAGATGCGATCTCACGCCGAGACCGGTGCCCCCAAGCATGATGAGTATATTCTTATAATACACACAGATGCAAAGGGGGCAGCGGCTACGGCGTTGAACGCATAACTATTCATCCGTACGGTTATGAGCCGTGCGGGAGTGGTCTCGTTGGGATGACGAGCCCGGGAATTAGGAAGGAAAGGGAAGTTGGTAGGTAGGATTTGACACTGATACCCCTGATAGGGTACAGGCTGGAAGAACTGTGGTATGGTGTTAGACCCTGGCGAAGTCCCTGGAAAAGGGACGTTCGCTGGGGTGCAGGGCCGTGGGACGAGCGTGGAGCGGTGCGATCCCGCGAATATGGTTCCACTTGGAAGCGTCAGCCCTGGCGAACATGTTGGATGCCAACGTGCGCGCGAACTCTTGGAGGCTTTCGACTTGAAGGTCGCGATGGATAATGGTATTTCTAACTAAGTAAGGCGAGGAAATTATTGCGCGGAGGCAGAGATTCTACTGCGCTTGAAGGCGCTTTCGGTCTCGTTCACCTACTAGCCCGTACCATGCCGGGGTTGCGTAAGTGATGAGTGGACACATGTAGACTTTGTAGACTCCCAGCTTAGTACGAGTTGGGAGGTGGAAAGCAAACACTGGGCGTAGGAGATTTCTGGCCACAGTGGCCTTTCCGGTGGTTGCGCTTACATGTTTCCTCATAAAGAGGCGGCTGTCTAGATTAAGGCCTAAGTAGCAAATGAGACATATCCAAAAAAATCACCCCTATTTATACTATCTAACCGCAAGTTACTACCTGCCTAGATTTTTGTCCAATAACGATTAAGCTGTCCCCAGGAGGGGGAGGGGAGAAGGGGTGGTGGTAGCAAAGCTTAATTTTTAATTGTTGTTGCAGTTGCTGTCAAATTTTAAAGTGAAGGTTTTCTAAATAAAAATATTTAAAAAAGTTTATTTTTTATTGCTATACCATACCGATATTTTTTTTTAGTCATAATAATACAAAATAAGACAAAAAATATAAAAATGAAATAAATTAAGAGGAATGTACAATAAGAAAGTTGAAATTTTAAACCACCCTTGCGGGTAGGGCCGCAGGTGACCGCGCACGTTTTACTTTTTTTATTTTATATAGCACTAGTACTCGACATATTTTGAGGTTAGAGTGCTACACTAGCTAAAACCTTCGTGAAAAAAAATTTTATATGTTTTTCCCCATACATTTTTTCTTTAATATTTTTTTTCCTCTATAAAACCTAATTTCTATAACGAGTCGTAGAATATTTGTTGTTATTTACGCAAAAACGTACCGAATGAAATATTTCTCGACATCAAAATGTCATGTTAGGTCGAATGTCCACCAAATTGCAAAACCGGTCCACTGTGCGTCGTGCCTTTTCCCGGTGGCAGTGCCGTGTCGTTATTAAAACGGTCCGCACCGTAAACCTGTGTCCGGTCCCTTAATTAAAAGTTATAGGTGTACCTTTAAAACTCATCTGCCAGTTGTTTTAATCAAAAAAATTGAACCGAATAGCTGAGACTAGAGCCATATGTTTAGCTTCACTTGTAGGACGACGAGGAGGAAGGAAAGCTATAGTCTGCTGTTTCTTAAAATTCCATTTATACTTACAACATTCCATTGTATAGCTCCAAGGTATAAAGATACGTAACCTGCACAAGATATTCTATTCTTTACATGATTTCATTATCATCATCACAGCCCATTTACGTCTCACTGTTGGGCTCGAGCTTCGACTCGACACGAGTGGTTTAAATTGTAAGTTTCGGTACGTAACGACCGATACAGTTTCGATACCTCAATGGTATCGGGTCATCCCTACAGGTGTGTTTACTTGTCAAATGTTGACGCCACGCTTTCTGATTGGCGTTTACAATCACGTGGCAAACAGGTAAAAAACAAATAATTTTTCCGATGTAAAAGTATTAAAAATCATTAAATATTTTTTTTTTATATTTGTATCGTTTTAAGCATTTTATCAATACTTTAACATCATTATATATTCAACTTTGATCTAAGATACTGTCAACTCGCGGATTGAGTTGATAACACATCCTGTAGGTCTTGAAATTAAAAAAACTTTGCTGTCAGGAACATGTTAATAAATATACATTTTTCAAACTAATAAATCTTAATTTTAAAATGTGCATTTCAATTTTGTACTTGTTATTTCCATTTTATTTTAGTAGATTAAATATTTTGTTTCTAACTTTGAATTCCTCAATTTTTGTTTTGAAATATTGTTCTTTGATATGCAGTTTTTTTTAATGTCACTTGTCCTGTGTAATAAAAAAAACAATTAATTTAATTTATTATACACACAATTTAAAATATAACAAAACAGAATTTACCACTTGAAATAGAGTTGATGGTTGAGCTATATTTGTAGTCTCCTCTCTGATTACCTAGTTATCTGCCATAGGCAACAAATACATTAATACTGATACTTTAATTAGTGTCCAATACATCGTAATACAGAACGCAGGTGTTTTATTTCTAAACTACAACCGCAAGTCATTATAAACCTTAAGGAGCTATCATATGGTCCTTCGACCCGGATTTTCAAAAAATTGCGTAACATGTCAAGTGAAGGGAGGTCGTCCGACTCCAGACATTTGCTGCTCACATGTTCCTCCCAGTCCGTATGTGTCTCAACAGCCTGCTTTTGTACTATGACAAATATAATCAAAGGGTCCCAATTTTTTGTATCCACTTTCACATTGTTTAGTTGATGTAAATATTCAAATGTTGTATCTAGTAAATTTTTATTTAATCTTGAATTATTTACAGTTATTTTTCTTTGTGAGAAGAATCTTTTCAAAATAACATTAATTGTAATTCGCTGATTTTAAATAAGATAATAAAATTTGTGACACATTTTTTTATATTGATCTTAGTTATCAACATCGCTCTTAGAACTGGTACCTGTAAGTGATTTTTTTCAGACTTCTACAATTTATTCATAAGAAGGTGGTGGTGGAGTAGGAATACAATTCACCACTCCCTATCTTACCCGTGGATGTCCTAAAAGACGACTAAGGGATTTAATATGCACTTAAGATTCGTGCAAGAGAAGGAAAATTCACCAACATGTCTGACCAGCATGGTATAGTAGGTCATACTCCCTCCCATTGTAGAGGAGGCCCGAGTCCAACAGTGGAACGTATGTGGGCTGCGATGATGAATATATTCATAAGAGAAAATACTCTTTCTACTGGAGTATTTGTACTTCCGTGTGGTGACGGAGTAAGAATAAAATTCACCCCTCCCTATCTTGCCCGTGGATTTCGTAAAAGACGACTAAGGGATATAATATGCATATAACATCTATGCAAGAGAAGAAAAACTCGAATTAAAACCCTATACAAACCTGTCTGACCAGCATAGTATAGTAAGGTCAATTGCCCTCCTATTCTGCAGGAGGCTCGAGCCCATCAGTGGGCCGTATATGAGCTGAAATGAAATGAATGATTTCTACCAGGTAGACAGAAAATATGAGGCGATTAGTATCAAACTTAGTCAAATCCGTTTATATAAAATTAGCAGTATACTCAAGCTTTTGATTTAATTATATGGCAACATCACAGAGTATTAAGAATTGGGCGATTTATTTAAAGTAGTGGTTGCCGAGTGGTCGAAATTCGGCCATAATTCATTTAAATTAATTTTCTGCTACACAATTTTCTAATATATAAATGTGTATTAATTTGTTTTTAATTTGACACTGGCACTAACAGCTCATATTATTGTAGCTTATTTCCAATAGAAAAAGAAGGAATGTAAATAATAGTGGATAAGCGCGCGCGCGCGTTTGTGTGTGTGTAGCAATTGAATGGTAGTGTGCGTAATGCCTTTTTTAATTAATTTAATGTATTTCTAATCCATTATTATATGAAATTTCAGTTTTATGCACTTCTCCTCATTACATACTTCAACTGTGCCAAATTTCATACTTATCCATCAACGTAATATTCGTAAAAAGGGATACTAAAATTTTGCTTCACGTATTAATATATTATAGATGAGGTTTTTAGTAATCTTATAATTAATACACAAAAAAAAATTTAAAGATTGGCTATGACAAAGTTAGTTGGTAAAGTGAGGATTTGACTTGGTTTGATTGTGAGTTCTATGGATTTGACTACCTATGAATGTTAGCCCTGCAGATTTAGCTTAGCCTATAGCTCCCGTAAGTGACGACCAGAGGTTGTAAACTTTTGTTAACACTAGAAAGACCGGGCTTCATACTATACCTTCCAAGACCGCAGCGGTCAATTTGACGGTACTAGAGATTCAGTCAGAATACATATGAAATTATTGCAAATATTGCATTAATATAAAATAAAAATAATATCAATTTATTTTGTTGTTAATAATAAACAAATATAAACTGAGAAATGTTTCAAATTGAGTAATAGTTTATTTTTTTTATAATCTTTTATACATTTTCCACAAACAGTTTTTTTACAAAGTGTGCAGTTTTCACACGTATTTTTTTACATTTACGATTGACTAAACATTACCGCCTGTTATTATTATTTGTAGTACATCGTTCACTAATTTCGGAATTAGTTTCTTGTCTTCGAGTTGCAGTTGAAGTAGATTTTGTTCACATAATCTGCCCGTAGATCGCTCGCTAGTTAAAGATAAAATCATGGCGAGAAATTTTTATTGCTGTGACTTTTATATATAGAACTCACACGTTTATAGCTGCTAAATTAAGTATATTGTAAAAAACATGAGCTGGCCATCTCCGATTTCCAACTCTTACGGTGTACTTGCGTGCCATTTGATTGATGATGTCTACCAAATTTTTTTTCATTATAAAATTCAATTGTCTCAGAGAGCCTTTTTGATCAGTACTTATGCTCATAGACAGTAAGGGTCGCATCTGTCTCGGTTTTCATTAAAAAAGTTCCACTAGTACGAATACGTCTACAAATCGGCGGTACTTCTCGTCTGGAACGCCGTGTTGTTCGAACAATGTTAGTCTTTTCGAAATAACTGCTCATCAATGGTCAAATATTCTCCCAGAATGTAACACATTTGACAATTCAACTTGCTGCTTGTAACATACCGACTTCCGGTACTGATGTCCTAGCTGAACATCAAACGCGCGCTGTTCGCCCGCAGCAATATCGCAATAGTTCTTGTTCTATTTGAGAACTACTGAGACGACGACTCATTTTTTATAACAAATTACGACTGCTCACTAAACGAAACCAATGTCTACACTAAGTGTAATGTAAACAAGCTAGGCAGTAACGACATACTCGGTATTCAACATAAATAAAAACAAAAATTCTTCGTGTGGTGAGGGTTACTCCCTTATACAATTCACCACCACCATATTTTGCCCGTGAATATCGTAAAAGACGACTAAAGGATTATTCCATATTTAGGAACTAGCAACCCGCCCTCGCTTCGCTTCGGTTATAGGTTATAGTCGTTTTACCCGCGTAGTTCCCGTTCCCGTGGGAATACCGGGATAAAATATAGCCTAGTTTACGCCCTGATATTATAGCTTTCCATTGGTGAAAGAATTTTTGAAATCGGTCCAGCCGTTTTGAAGATTACCCGGAACAAACGGACAGACAGACAAAAAATTTTTAATTGCTATTTTAGGCATAGGTGTCGTGCAAATAACCGTGTGAGCATGAAAAAAGCCTATTATTTTGACATTACAAACAGACACTCCAATTTTATTTATTGGTATAGATATTAATAAATATTACATTATATTTTATCGTATATTTTATTACTAAGCAACAAACAAAAGCGAAGATGTCAATCGATTATATATAAAACTATAAAAACCTCTATACATATATCACATCCCACCATTGCAGAAACACGATGGTAGTCTGGCCCACAGCGCAAAGGAGAAGGCCGATCTTCTAGGTCAATTCTTTGCCTGTAACTCGACTTTGGATGCCGGAGCTGCCACACCACCTACTATCCCACGGTGTGAAAGCTCACTGCCCGAAATCCGCATCACGCAGCGAGCGGTTAGGCGGAAGCTGCGGCTTTTAGACGTCCATAACTCGAGTGGACTAAAGACGTGCGCCCCTGAATTGACTCCCATCCTCACGCGCCTATACCGACTTTCCTACGCTACTAATAGGGTTCCGTCTTCGTGGAAGGTAGCCCATGTCCACTCGATCCCTAAAAAGGGAGACCGGTCTGACCCATCGAATTACAGGCCAATTACGATAACATCCTTGCTCTCCAAGATAATGGAGAAGGTTATAAACCGCCAGCTTCTGCAGTACCTTGAGGATCGCCAGCTTATCAGTGATCGCCAATACGGCTTTCGTCATGGTCGGTCGGCTGGTGATCTTCTTGTGTACCTCACACACCGTTGGGCAGAGGCCTTGGAGGGCAAGGGTGAGGCGCTGGCGTTCAGCCTAGATATCGCAAAGGCGTTCGATAGGGTCTGGCACAAGGCTCTTCTATCGAAGCTACCATCATACGGAATCCCCGAGGGACTCTGTAATTGGATCGCCAGCTTTTTGGATGGTCGGACTATAAAAGTCGTCGTAGATGGCTCCTGATCCGATACCATGACCATTAATGCTGGTGTACCACAAGGCTCGGTGCTTTCCCCGACGTTGTTTATCCTGCATATCAATGACATGCTCTCTATCGAGAGTATGCGTTGCTATGCGGATGACAGCACGGGTGATGAACTTGTGTCTGAAGTCGAGCGCTCTCTGGGGCGGGCCTCGGAATGGGGTGAACGGAACCTAGTCCAGTTCAACCCCACAAAGACAAGTTTGCGCGTTCACTGCAAAGAAGGACCCGTTTGTCATGGCGCCACAGTTCCAAGGAGTAACTCTCCCAATTTCTGAGAGTATTGGGATTCTCGGCATCAAAATATCGAGCAAAGTCCAGTTTGGGAGTCATTTGGAGGACAAAGCCAAATTGGCAAGCAAAAAGTTAGGTGTCCTAAACAGAGCCAGATGGTACTTCACACCGAGACAGCGTCTTGTGCTATACAAAGCACAAGTTCGCCCTCATGTGGAGTACTGCTCTCATCTCTGGGCAGGTGCGCCCAAATATCAGCTAGACCCACTTGACTCCCTGCAAAGACGGGCTGTTCGAATCGTCGGGGATCCCAATCTTACGGACAGATTGGAGTCGCTGGAGCAGCGGAGAGACTTTGGGTCACTCTGTGTACTCTACCGACTCTTTCACGGGGAGTGCTCCGAGGAACTGTTTGACTTGGTACCACTGTCACCATTCTACCAACGTACCACTCGACATCGTAGCAGGGTTCATCCATTTCACCTGGCAACGTTATGGTCTTCAACGGTACGTTTCCAGCGATAATTTCTCCCACGTACGTGCAAGCTCTGGAATGAACTACCTGCTGCTGTGTTTCCCGAGCGCTATGACATGTCCTTCTTTAAACGAGGTTTAAGAAGAGTATTTCCTTCACGGTAGGCAGCCTAGCTGTGCCCCTGGTATTGCAAAGGTCCATGTGTAGCAGTTTCACTTACCATCAGGTGTGCTGCTTGCTCGTTTGCCACCGTTGGCAATAAAAAAAAAACTAAATATAAAATATACCGAAAAATTAAAACTAATACTTATAATTAACTATATTTCTAGATTTTCTAATAGGAAAGCGGCGTTCCGATTCTTGCGGATTCTGTTCATCATCTGACTTTTGATGAGTATCAGAGTATTCTTGCAGATTCTGTTCATCATCTGATTTTTGATGAGTGTTAGTCTAAGAATTCATCTTCAGATTCTGATACAAATTCCTCTATCTCTTGAGAGACTGAGCGTGTACCAGCAGCTTCTGTTGAGGTTTATGCATTTATTTCACCCGTCTCATCTACCTGCGCCTCGCTCTGGGTTGTAAGGGATATATCTGATCCCACAGATGGTGCCACATCATTGTCCCTTAACTCAAAAGCGGGCGTCACATCTCCATAGTCCTCATCAACCTTGTATTTACCTTCTATACTGTCATCGTTTGGAAAGACAAGTCCTTGCAAACGCTGCTGAACACCGGGGTTCTGTGCGTCAATTGGTCCAAAACCAAGTAAATTACGGTTGGGAACTAAATTCTGCGGCAGTGGCTGGTAAGCAGCATTGTTTTGTTGGCTTGCGAGCACGCGGTTTGCTTTGACAAGCGGACTGATGTAAGCCGCGTACACGTTATGGGTCGCAGCATTCACTGGACCAAATGATCCGGACGGAACATCGTCGATCGGACATTGGGGCACGGCGATCTCCGGTAAATTGAGTTTCAGATCTACGACGGTCTGAGTAAGAACATTTCCAACATGTGAAATGTAGTCAGTTATAGACTTGGGGAGGTACTGATAGTCAGGTAATACTTCTCTAAGATCAGTTCTGGTGCCTAAAATGTTCTGGCCATTTTGTCTAGCCATCTCTGATAATTGTAGATTCAAATGATTGGAGGCTACATGAGTGAAAATGATAACGGTAGCCTTTCAGCTAAGCACGGATCTATGCAACGCATGTTCTCGTACGTCTCCTCAACTAAGGGAATAAAACCTCCGAAGTCGAATTTCTGTACATGGACATCCTGCAAAGGTACCAAAGTAGAGTGAGGCCCTATATCATACATGGGCTCATCACGCGGGGCCAATACAATGGTTGCTGGTTTTAGGAACAAGGAATTAGTCTTTTCAGATTCCTTTTCTTCTCTCTTGGAGTCGATCCTTTTCTTAAATGTCTGTAACCGGTTAGAGGGCTTCCTATTCTGATTTGCCCTGTTGACATCAAAGATGTTCCACAACTGACCACGAGTATGAACAATCAGCACATCACATTCTCTGGGAGTGCGATCTCTGGCGAAACGACCGTAACCTTATGTTAAACAGTTTGCAAGTCACCTGTGGGGTAGTATACTATACGGATCTTGTAGCAACTCGAGAAAATTTTCGTGCGTTCATGCGTTTCTTGCCATACCTACTGTAGCAATCAATCTTAACGCTCACATATAGGCCCCGTTAAGCTCTCCCGTATCCGTGGTGCCGTACTGCTGCGCTATCGTAGCTGTACACCTTTTTACTTATTGACTGACTAGTCATTTTAATTGCCTGTCTCCCGCTTTGCCTAGGAGGGAAGTGGAATCTCTTTCCAACTCCTCCTCTTTAATCTTTTCTAATTAAATTTGTTGCGTGTCCCAAGACAATTAAAATCATATCCCTTGACTACCTGAGGGTCAAACCTCGGTGTCATTTATGGAGACCATTGTGGATCCTGGCTTACAGGAGTTACAATGGTGGAAATGTGTGGTGGAATTAATCCCAAAAAAATAAAAGTTCTCATCAACACTAATATTATCGTTTGATTCGAACGCAAGATTTCCTTTGTACGCTAGAATCTGATTAACATGTTTTTTAACCACTCTACATATTTCAGGTATAAAAACAGCAAATATCCGTAATCGGTCTCTATCTCGGATCTCTCTCGGATCTCTATCGCCAACTCTAAAATTAGTATTTCATGTTCCTCGAAACTGTTTACTCTGCAAATTTTGTTTTTGAATTACATTATTTTTAGCCTCATTTGACATCAACAACATAGGTGTATATTCTGGTGTACATAATAAGTCAAGCCGACATCGCAGAGGTCGTCCTAGCATCATTTGAGCTGGCGAAAATCCTGTTGTCAAATGAATAGAATTCCTAAAATCGAATAAAATTTATGTAACTTAGCTGTGATTATTTTTGGATTGTTAGTATCTCTTACTATTGCCTGAAGTCTGAAGACCTTTTTTAACAATCTTAACACTATTCTCAGCCTGACCAGATGCTGGGTGATAAGGAGCAATGGTTAAATGTTTTATTCCATTTAAACGACAAAATGATTCGAAATCATCATCATCATTTGCCTGCCCTCGTCCCGCGCTAAGTGGGGTCGGCACAACATGTTTTTACCTTCCATAGCCTTCTATCAGCCGTTAATTCTGCACTCACTACTTTCACACGCATATCCTCATTCACACAATCCATCCATTTCTTTTTAGGCCTGCCACGATTTTACGTCCATCCATAAACATATTGACAACCCTCCTCGTTACGTGCCCTTCATCCCTCCTCATCACGTGTCCATACCAAGACAATCTCGCGCTCCTAATCTTCTCTATCACTGGTGCCACTTTCAGACTTCCCCTTACTCATTTCTTATTTTATCCAACCTTGTAACTCCACACATCCATCTTAACATACGCATCTCAGTAGATTCGAAATCATTGGAACAAAAATTTGATGCATTATCAGTTACTAAGGTTTGTACTAGCCCGACCCTACTAAACATTTCGCTTAGTTTACTGATGATTGCTTCAGTATCATATTTCTGCATTAAAAACACTCGATCCATTTAGAATGAGCATCCACAGCGATTAAGTACTGTTGCCCACACAACATAAACATATCTAAGTGTACGCGTTCCCAAACACTCTCGGGATATGGCCAACTTGCTAATGGTGCCTGTGGTGGATTGTGACGTAATGTATTACAAATACTACATGAGCCTATTTTCTCTTCAATGTCTCTATCTATATTTGGCCACCACATGCGAGATCGTGCTTCTGCTTTAGTTTTTACTACTCCAAAATGAGAATTATGTAATTCATCTAAGATTATTTCTCTAAATTGTGAAGGAATTACTATTTTATGGCCACGCAAAACACAACCATCTTCTAAAGATAATTCGTGGCGGCACAGAAAATATGGTTTCAAAACTTCATTGTATATTTTAGAAAGGCAACCCTTTCTAATGAATTCACAAACCACTTTTAACTGTTCGTCGTTCTGAGTTTCTTGCTTTATATTATTTACAGTTATTGGAGGTCATAATGAATCTCCAATAAAATTGATATACAAAGTTTCATCAGGACTATAATGTGCTAGCACACGATGGGAAGCTAATTCTAACATAATTTTTTTAAAAGCACTATCTTGTTCTCTACCCCATTTCCATTTAACACCTTTTTTTAAGAGTGAATGTAACGGTCTCAGAACTGATGACGTCCCTGGGTACAAAACATCCATAGGAATTCACCATTCCTAAAAATGACTTTAGTTCAGTTACATTTTTCGGTGAACTACATTGTAATATCGCATCAACCTTTTTTTTTAGATTTGTGTAGCCCATCTTTATCAATTACAAACCCTAGATATTCCACTGAACTCTTGAATAATTCGCACTTATCCCTTTTTAATCGTAAACCTGCTTCTTGTAACCTTCTCAACACTAAATAGTTGATAATACTTTTTCATTAACATTTCACCATCACTCTCACTAACCTTAATATTATTACAATCCCAGCTAGATACCTGTAAAATAAACAATTTCATAAAATCACGTCAAAGCTTCTCTTTCTCTTTACCGTTTTCTAGTCCCAAGACAAACCTGTCGCGAAGTGCTGTCTCCAATTCCGATCCGAAACCACAGAACTGTGCTAGATGACGCACTCGCGCTGCCCATTGTACTAAATCTTCTCCTCCACGCTGCTCCGCCTTATAGAAATTGAACCTCTCTGCGAAAGTACTTCTTTTTGGCAAAAAGTGCATACTCAATGTTTCTACCAGTTTGTGAAATTCCACGTTGTCCAACACCTCCGGAAATAATAGATCCTTTGCCACCCTATAGGTTGCATCTACAAAAGTCGTAAGCAGTATAGCTCGTCGCTTTATGGCAGATTTATCTGTCTCATCATTAATATTATTCGCCGTACAATACTGCATAAAACGACTAATAAAAATACTCCACTCTTGCGAGCGATGATCAAAAATAAGGCTTCCGCCAAACACCGTACTGCCCATTCCCAAAATTTTACAATGAATTCCCAAATTTTAATTATTTTAACATTCACACGATGTGATCTTCACATTCACAAGTCTGGATTATTATCCTCGTCGCCAATTATTCCATATTTAGGAATATTAATAAATAGTACATTATATTTTATCGTATATTTTATTACTAAGCAACAAACAAAAGCGAAGATGTCAATCGATGATATATAAAACTATAAAAACCTCTATACATACGTCACAAGGATATAATAAGCAGATAGCATCTGTGCAAGAAAAGGAAAACTCGAAACAAAACCCTATTCCAACACGCCTGACTAAAGTCGTATAGTAGGTCAATTCCCCTCCTATTATGTAGGAGACCCGAGCCCAACAGTGGGACACATATAGGCTAAGGGGCTGTCTCCACGAGCGAGAGAATCGCGACGAGTCCGCCCTTAAAACGTCGGATAATCTCCACGAACGAGCGATAATTCCGCCACGTATCGTCGCGAGTCGTAACGGAATCGCAACGTTTCCGCGGCGACTCGCAACGGTATCGCCGCGTTTCCTTGACGACGCGTTGCGAAAGAAAGAATTTAGTTACGTGCCAGACGAGAGTGAAATAAGTAGTGTCTCAGTCGATAAAATAATTCTTTATTATGGATATAGTGTTGTGGGGTGCTTCTGCAAGTACGCTAGTGAATATGCAGTTATTGTTATTGTTAAGAAGGGAAAAAAAGCGCCGTTGGTGGACACATCCCATGTTGCTACGTCGTGAAAGTCATGGACATTTCCATGTGAATTATGAAGAATATCGAAATCATCCAGAATGGTTTGAAGATGAATATTTAATGCCAATTCCTGTTTTTGATGAACTGTTCAGTTTACTATCAAGACACTTATCAAAGCAAGATACCAATATGAGGAAAAGTATCGGGCCATGTGAAAGATTAGCAGTAACACTACAGTAAGTTTAAAGCAGATTTATTTTACTTAAACGCTTATCTACATCAAATTAAAACTTAAAGTTTACATTCCATCAAAGTGTTCTAACATTTGAGCAATATCGTCCTCGCTTGTTGGTGTGGAAGTACGAGAATAAGAGTCTAGTAATGTATGTGATGATGGTGTGTATTTCTTAATTACGGCCATAATCTCAGTTCTGGCATCAATTAAACAGTCTTCTTTTATTTTGTCCATAAGTGGTAGCAACGAACAGAAAAATGCCTCATTTCCACGCTCGTCACGATACTGTGGTTGAACATTATTTCTTTGTATATCTATACTCTCGCGCATAACATTCGATATCTCTTTATTAGATTCCAGAAACATTTGTACTAATGTTTTCTTTTTATTAGACGTGGAGGGTTCCGTAACACTAGGGGTGGTATTAACTGAACTGTCGTCATCCTCAAAAACATCTTGACTGTCTTCATTGAACATGTTTGACGATGTTGAAGCGTGTTCTGTATGTTTCTTTAAAAAAAGTAATGCATCATAATGAATATACTTTCGTCGTTTTGAGGCAGCTTGACCGGATTTTGAACATTGCTGCAACTTTAACTCCTTACGAAATTGATCCCTTAAAGATTTCCATTTTGTCATTAACTCAAGTCCTGAAGCAAAGAGATAACTTTTAATTTAAATATTCTAATAATATATAAGTATACATAATTGTATTAATTATTATGTACCTACTTTAATAAAAAAAATAGATTTTTCAGATTAATAAATCCGAACGCTTTGATAGAGTCTTCGTTTTACATCCCATTTCAAAAAAAAACTATCCTTTAGGTGTGATTGAAAACAAACGCGAGCCTATTTTATATTAAAAAAAATATATGATAAAGTAAATTTTTTAAATACCTAATAATGTCATTTTCCAGATATCTCGCTTCTGGAACAAGTTATAAACGCCTTCAGAATAAGTACAGAATTTCGAAAAAAACGTTGGCTAAATTAATAAAAGAAACATGTGGAATTATATGGAAAGTGCTAGCACCTACAGAAATGGCAGCCCCGAACAAAGAATCATGGAAAAGAATCTCAGAGGGATTTAAAGACAACGCGAATTTCCCACATTGCTTGGGAGCGCTAGACGGCAAACATATTCGAATTCAGTGCCCCCGGAATTCCGGCTCTCTATACTTTAATTATAAAAAGTACAACTCAATCGTTTTATTGGCTTTGGTGGATTCGAATTATTTATTTACTGTGATTGACGTAGGTTCTTATGGCCGTGAAAATGATTCTACCATTTTTCAATCTTCAATTCTAGGCCAGAAGCTAAATAAAGAAGCCCTTGATTTGCCGGAAGAAGAAGAACTGGTATTTGGCGGACCCAATATGCCATATGTGATTGTAGCTGATGAGGCCTTCGGTATTCATCGAAATTTAATGCGACCGTATCCAGGTCGATGTCTTCCTACGGATAAAAAGATTTTCAACTACAGACTGTCTCGTGCGAGACGTTACGTGGAATGTGTCTTTGGACAAATCACCTCAAAATTTCGCATATTTCATAATACAATAAATCTTCAACCGGACAGTTCAATTCTTGTAATAAAAGCAGCTTGCGTTTTGCACAACTTCATAAAGCGTCGAGCATTAAATGCCACTGACGGGGAAAATGAAGACATATACAATTAACAAAATATGACACCCGTACTTCAAAGGACAAGGAATTCGGGATTGCAAATTCGAAACTCATTTAAAGATTATTTTAACATAGTGGGCGCGGTTCCTTGGCAAAATGACTACATCGTTTAATGAAAATTATCTACCATATAATTATTGTTGAAACAACGCTTTTGTACCGACGAATGTATATTATTTTGTTATACCATAGACAATAAAAACTAACAATTTATAACAACAAAAATTACCTAAATAAATAATATTGTACGCTTACCTTTTTCTTTTTTTTCTTTAGAGGTTAGGTCATCCCACTCTGTGAACATAGCATTTCCCACATCATACCAATACTTTGCTTTAATTTCTCTGTTTCGATACTCGGCCAACTGAACATCGTAAAGGGCAGGTCTCTCCCTCACTTCAAGTATAAACTTTTCAATGTCAAACATTGTACTATTGTTTAAAAAGCTTCTCAAAACGGCCTTGTTAACGAGAGGCAACGCTGAAATGACGCTGCGTTTGACAACGCGCCCGCTGCGCGCTCGTCGCGAGAGCGCCGAGTCCGCTGCGCGAGCGCGCGGCGATCCCGCTGCTAGTCGCGGCGGGCTAGCGACGATGTAATGACGTTTCGCGCGCTCGTTGCCATTCGTCGCATCGCGGCGATAATATCGCCGTGTGGAGACGGTTCAATAGAGAGTGTATAGAAATACGTGGCACGACGATAATATCGCCGCGATTCCCTCGCTCGTGGAGACAGCCCTTAAGCTTATCAAAAACAAAAGTACCTTCATTAGTTTGAAGGAATCGTTGTTTACTATATTTTTATAGCTGTCTTTGTATGACGTCACATTGACGGTGTGCGGTCTTAGTAGGTATTTGTAAAGGAATCTCATATATTATAACATATAGTTCAATATTTTTTAATATAAATTTAGCTTAACAATATCAAATTAGTCATAAAATATAGAAAGAAACAAAAATATAATTTATAAAATATTTAAGAATGAAATCGCCGTGCTGTCAAATTGACGGCCTTGGTCTTTCTAGTGTTAAAAAAAAGAAATCAAAGACGAAATAAAAAGAGAAAACATAATATGAAAAACTGATCGTAAATATTTGGTAGTAGAGTCATCACTTGATCTCATACAGACAACTTTCATTTGGTTCCTCTGCATATTGAAGTTCATTGGTAAAAGACCTATTGTTGTGCTAGCAGCATTGAGCATGCCCATCAACATTCCAGGACTAGACAAGAAATATTTACGATCAGTTGTAATTTTGTGTCTTAGTTCCATGTACCACGTCCTTGTTTTCTCATTCATTGATTGTATATGCTCATCTATCCACTCAATTCTTGAGTAATGATGGTCGTTCTTTGCTATAGGTCCAGGTCCTATTTGAATTATCTTCCAGGCTTGAAATAAATGTCCAAATTTACAAATTTTGCTGAACAGTGCCCCATATTTGGACTTTGTAGCCATAGGACAATTTGCTCTAAGAGATGAATCAAATAAATAGTGATGCATCAAATAAAATATAGAGGGTGATAAACATTCATTCCATTTTGTTGCATCTTCAGTTCCTTGTGAAACATGTGTAGCAAGGTCTGTGTCTAGAGATGTTACTTCCATATTTGAAGTTATCTTAGCTTTCTTTTCTTCTCCACCTATCGATATGGTTGACCCTGGTAGATCCTTTGAGAGCTCTAAATGAAATGCTTCTATTATATGTAAGAACGGCCTAAGTAACATGGTAGCTGAAGCAATGGCTCTCCTATCCTTCTTCCCTCTTTCCTTGTGTTTTATGTAGGAAGCAAAACTACAAACTAACCTCTGCATATATGTTAAAAGAAAATACTTTATTTAATAAAATTAATTATACTTTTTATAAATTTAGAAAGTCTTGTGCAATAAAATCTCGCCTGCAATAAAATAAAGAAATATAATTTTGTCAAGTATTAAATAATCAAATTGGGCAATTTCGTTTTGTTTTTCCCAAATACTTTTGTATGTACCCAAAGCATTTTGATACGATTCTTCTGCACGTATTAATAAATTTAGTTACTTTCATTTGTTCCTTTTAATAAATAACCTTTACTATGCTTAATAGAAAAATGCATTGAGTTCGTTCTTTTTAGTATTTCAATACTCGCCTTTTCCCAAACCTGAACTATAACTTCTGACCCCAATTTCAGAACAATCCCATGCTCGTCAAAGATATTGTAGTAACCTTGCGGGCTAGGTATAACCTCGTTCTTTTTTATCTTTTTTTTTTCAATCTGGGCAAATACGCAATCTAGTGGCAGGCATGAGTGACATACTACTGGAAACAGCAATTCCAGAATTTTTATTACTTCGGGAGCATAATCCACAAGATACCCAATGCTGAGGTATTTTTGTTTTGCCCACTGCATCCGTCTGCTACTAGTCGTCGTAGTAGTAGTATGGTTGTTACTTTTTAGTATTTTTCAATATTAATAAGACAAAGCATACACAGTGAAAAAGAGCACTAACGATTTCATTTGAGGCTTTTTGTAAAATGTTTCAGTCCATGTATAAATGAAAACGTTTTCACTGCTCAATTTGCTTGACGAATTGCCTATTACAATCATAAAATTACAAACATACAATTGCCGCGAATAATAAGCCTCTAGACATGCAATTTGGCCATCGGCAGATTTTTCTGACAGTCAAAACTTAACACATATAATGCCTCGTCAGCCACATATGGCTGACATTTTTCTAACCAACTAAGCCTTGTCAGCCACATATGGCTGACAGAATAGACCGGTTTTCAAAGTGAAGTTTAGGCGTCGTCGTCCACCTTTTTCGTATAAAATTGTATGTCGTATGGCTGACAAGGCCTGATAATTTGTAACTTAACTGATGGCACCGCAACTTTTACTAACACTAAAAATTTTATGCTTTAAGTGGGAACGTCAAGGACGAATTAGTGATGAAAAAAAAAGAGCTTTTTACATAATAAAACGAACATATTTAAACGTATAAAATATTTTAATTGTTTATAATCATATTCGAATTGGTATTAGTGACTTTGCAAATCAAATCTACATGTCCAAATAATTCGGCGCTTATACATATCTATGGTCTAAATTGAAACAGTTGATACAATAATGCGGTTGATTTGGACAATCTTCACAGTATGTTACTACTCTTTTGGTCTAGTTTCTCGCATGAATTCTTCCAAATTAGGCACAATTTTCTTTGTAGCACCTGACACAGTATTTACGACAGGCAGAAGCCAGTCCTTGCTTCTTCTTCAATTCATGTTTTAATCGTCTAGGCCTAGCGGGGGCACTAATTTCTGAGACGCCTGTGTGCACCAAGTACTCAACCAATGCTGTTCTGAACTGAACAACTGTTAGCTTTTTTTTAGTTAATGATTTCTGATGTTTACGCGAGTATTATACATTTTAAATAAAACTACTTTACGGATTTTATCGCGTTTGTATTTGATTTTTGATTACCCGACGTTTCGAACACTTTACAGCGTTCATGATCACGGGTGGACTAAGATGTCTCACGTCCAACAAGTCATCGTTTATTATTATAATATCATTATATATAATAATATCATTATAATATATATATATATAATAATATCATTATAAATTTTCTGCAGTAACGATGACTTGTTGGACGTGAGACATCTTAGTCCACCCGTGATCATGAACGCTGTAAAGTGTTCGAAACGTCGGGTAATCAAAAATCAAATACAAACGCGATAAAATCCGTAAAGTAGTTTTTTTTAGTTGTTAATTTATACAATATATACGAATTTACAACAGCTGTGTTCAATAATAGCTCCATCGCCAATCTCTTGGGCCATTTAATCCGGGAGTTGACTATTTTCCAAAAATTGTTTTAAACACTTTATATGGTCAAATTAATACCAGTGGTACGATAGTTATTTATTATTACACCTATAAATGCAATAAAAATGCAATTAAAATTTAAATTAAAAAATACGCTACAAAAAGGCGGCATTATGGTCACGTGGCAACATGTGATGTCACTGTTCAAATCAAACTGAAGTTAGCTGAAGTTACTGTGTACACATATACAACTGCTTACTGCGTTTCGCGAAATTGAGTTCTGAAATATTCTGAATACCAAATTTAATTATTATCAATCCTGTGCTGTGCCTTGTTGCGGGAGCATTTCTATAAAGACGCCAACAAAACTTTTCTTGTCCCGATTAAAACAGAAATTCGGAATAAGTGGTTAAAACTTGCTCGAATAAACGTAGCAGATTTTATCAGTGAAATCAAACTTATTTTTTTGTGAAGACCATTTTGATGTAAGTAATAAACTATTCAGTATCTACACCTATATTGCCACTTGCCAGTGAAATGATTCTATTAAAATAGGCAACCTTTTATGAGATTATGTCATTTGAGTAAATACCTATTATAAACACAGTATTATATTCATGTGTTTCAGCTCCCTAATGACATGGAGAACTACATGGAATACCATTTGTTAGGTTCTGTGAAGAGGATACCAATAAAACCTAAGTGTTTACCATCAAAATTTGCATGTCAACCTAATAGAAAGAAGCAAACTACAACTACTCTCAAAGATGTTTGTTTAAAGAGACAGAAAGGTATTTGTTGAACATCATTATGAGATGAACAAGAAAAAACCGAAGAAGTTTATACAAGCAGTGGACATTTGCCAGAACCTTCAATGACAGGTATTAAAATCAATCTATACCACTCTCTGGAAACAATACTATCCTTGTAAAAGTAGTCATTTATCTGTTACTATCTGAGAGAAGGACAAACCAATAAAAATGTTATGTTAATTTATAATATTAATGTGAATATACATTGTAGGGTGGCAATATAATTTGTCTCTGTCAATATAAATACAAAACTGTAAAAGATAGAAATAAAAAGAAAAACAATAACTGTATTGTGTAACTAGTGTGTTTTGATTAGGATACGTTTATAATATAGGTTGGGTTAGGTATGTTATGATACGTCCGTCAGTTTTAGCAAGAATAATTATTACCAAAAACGACAATCGAATTATTCCAATGTACTGTCGCTTAGTATTCGAATGATAATTTGTTAAAAACTAATGATTTTTTTCACTCATTTAAAATATTAAAAACTAGCAGCGCCCTGCGGTTTCATCCGCAGATCCTCTTCCCATGGGAATATCGAGATAAATCATAACCTATGTGTTATTCTGATATGTAAACTATATTATTGTGAAGATTAATCAAAATCCATTCAGTAGTTTTTGCGTTCAAGAGCAACAAACACTTCACATTTTCACATGTTCAGATACAAACTTTCGTGTTTATAATATTAGTAGGATTATTTTAAAGGCATTGTATTACAGGAAATCATAGTTAATGTAAATAAGTGTTTTCGGTTTTAGTGATTTGCTCTTAACTAAGTAACGTAAATGATGAGGCATATTCAAAGACTCGTCGATATAGGGGAGAGGTGGCATGAAAGGGACACGTATAGAAAGGGACAATTCAAATAACCCGTAAAGTAAAAACAATTTAGAGACAACACTATTTTTGTCGTATGGTATCCTTGACGCAAGTTTGTTCGCGGCTAACTTCACATTCCTGTAATTTTCAACATGGCGGATTTGTGCGAGTGTTGATAATGGGTGTAAAAAGTATTTTTCTGCAATAATTGTAAAACGTTTTATCAAGTGCTGCGAGTTGATTATTGATGTGTAAATCACTGTTTAAGATTGACTGAACATTCACAGACACGAAAACATACGGTAGGTGAACTTTAATTTTATATTGTAGATTTCGTGGTAATGTTTTCAAATTTTGTATGATATTTATGAAAGGGACACAACAAACGGTTATGAATGGGTGTCCCTTTCATAACTGTCCCTTTCAAGACTGCTGTTTTGTACTAGGTTTCTAATATTTTTTTACTTCTTTTTCAGATTAAAAATGCTACCTCCAAAGAGAACGCGTGTCGATACACGCAAAATTGAAGAGGCAGTTAATGAAATGTTACAAAAAGGTATTTTTGTGAGATCGGCTTCGAAAATAGTTAATGCAAGCACATAAAACCAAAAGTAATATGAAGGCTAAAAAGAAGAAAACTGATATTAATAAAAAAACTAAAGTTAGTCATAAGAAAAAGAAGGTTGCACGAAAAATCGCAAGCAGTAGCAGCAGTAGTGATGCGTTATCAAATGTAGATAAAGGCGACTCTGACTCCATAGATGGCATTTCTGAAAATGGATAAGTCACTCCAAGATTAAGAAATCGCAGCATTACAAAAGATAAAACAACATGATGTCCAATGTAATGTTTGTAAGGAAAAATATTCAGAAAACACTGAAGATTGGTTTCAATATAAAAATTTTATAAGACTAAATTAAACTTTACGGAGACTGATTATGAGTCTATTTAAAAAAAAATATTATTGTTGTTGATTAGTATTTTATTTAATATATGTTTTATTTCTTGATCATTATAAAGAGATTGATTATAAGTGTCTTAAGATAAGCTATCAATGTTTTTTAAGTTTATTATATATCTGAGAAAAAGATTTTAATATTGTTGATTTTTGTTTAAGTTTATATAAAAGTGTTTAATTGTATTAATATTTAAGGTGAAAACGGTTTGATAACTGTACCAGCCGCTTTTAAATTAGATTTTAAGTAGTTATTGTAATATATTTCCTCGATTTAGGTACTGTCCCTTTCATGAATTACTGCGTCCCTTTCAATACAGGCAATTTATGAAAGGGACAAAAGCAACGTTTTTTAAAATGCGTAAATAAATAACTAAGACTTGACTAATGACAGTTATTGCATTTCCTTTCAATGGTTTAATAATAAATGCTTCTTATTTGACTCCAACCTGTTCCAAATATTTTCTCAATCACTTACTAGGACTTCAACACCAAAAATGTCCCTTTCATGCCACCTCTCCCCTATGCCCACAGTTGCACCCGCGTAATGCCCGTTCCCATGGGAATACTGGGATAAAATATATCCTAAGTTACTCTTTATACAGACATAGTTGTCTTCTGATAGCTCAATATTATCAAAAGTTCCAGGCATTTTGAAGATTACCGGGAACGAGTAGAAAGAAAATATTTAAAATCATTTTAGGCATAGATATCGTGTAAACAACCATGTGAACATGTAAAAATCTATTATTTTTACATTACAAACAACAGTTCAATTTTATTTGTATCGATAAGAAACGGGGTAAAATATTGGCTAAAAGATAGCTTTTTAGATTTATGATATTATTCAAATTTTTGTCTAATAAAAGAATACTCAAAAAATACCTTAGTTATGTTGAAATTTTTGTAAATTGTAATAATATACATTTTATACAAACATTACTATAGACATTATTGATCTAGGCTGAACGAAATAATTTATTTCTTAAACGTATTTTATTAAAATTTGACCGAAAAATCGATATTTTTCTCAAAATATCGACGTCGATACTGATATTTTTATAAGTATCGATACATCGATATTTATTTTCTCTACGGTCAGCCTTGATCACATAAACACACACATATAAATGTCAATGTGTGTTTACGTGTAAAATAATGACGACACGCTTTCCGATTGGCGTTTACGTTATCACATGACTCATAGGTAAAAATATTAATTTTTCCAACGTAAAAATATTAAAAATCATAGAATATTTTTTATATATTTGAATTGTTTTAGGCTTTTTATCAATAATTCACTATTATTATATATTTAACTTTGATTTTTAAAGATACTGTCAACCCGCGGATTGTCTTCCGAAGAGGGGTCGTGTACGATGTCATTTGATCTGATAGATCAACCGCTGATTTAGCATTATTATAATCAACTACAATTTTCGGCTTTATTTTTTCTTTTCCTTTCTTACTGATCCTTCTGAAGCTCACTGAGTGCTTGGTAGACAAAAGTAGCACATAACGTTTGTCTTTCCACTTCATGACTGTTATTCCTTCGCCATTTTCGCCTGCTTTCAGCTTGGCTTAAACAACTGTTTGAGGTAAACCTCGTCTGTTTTTTCTTAGTGTTCCTATGAGATGTGTTTGTCCTGCTAGCAGCTTCTGTGCTAGATCCAAGCTGGTATACCAGTTATCGGTGCAAACCGTGTGTCTTTGTTTAGATAATCGTCACATAAAGCAAGGACGACATTAGTTGGTGTAGTGTTCACATTATCGTAGTTTTTGCCGGCGTAAACTTGCACTTTTACAGAGTATCCTGGGTTTGAGCACAGTTTAAAAAGTTTTATCCCATATTTGTGTCGCTTATTTTTGTTGTACTACCTAAATATAACGCGTCCACGAAATGGGATTAGGCTTTCGTCCACACAGACTTCTTCATTTGGTGTGTAATGAAATTGAAACTTATCATTCAACATATCTAACAAATGTCTAACTTTGAAGAATCGGTCTTTTTCATTCATTTCATTATTAGCAAAATGCAACATCCTCAAAATTACCTCAAAGCGATTTCGGCTTATAATGGACTTAACAAATGGTTGCTCAAAACATTTATTAGTGCTCCAATACATTGACAGTTGAGGTAGTTTTACTAAGCCCATCCATATTAAAACGCCAAAGAAACGCTTAATTTCATGGCAATCTGTAGGTACCCATTTTTGCATTCAGTATGACTGTGTTACACTCTTGTTCAAGGTTTGCGAAGCAAAACGATTTGTTTCTTCAGCTATGTACTCAAATATTTCATTAGGTACAAGTAATGAATAAAAATCTTCTGGCTTAGCTGCATTCATGCTAGATCGCAACGGAAATGGCTTGAGCCCTGGACATTCAGTATATGGAATAATACTTGTTTGCATACCTAATGGATCAAACTACACATGTGTAGACACACCTGAATCAGCCGATACTGGAATCGATTCGTCTTCGCTGTCGGATAATATCTGCCATCGACGATTGTTTTTGGTTCGTGGTATGATTCAGTGTCATCGATATCCGTGTCGAGTATAGGTAAAACATCACTATTTGAGAATGAGTTCAATTCTTGATCAAATACTGATAAATCTAACTGTGGCAGTTCATAATCTAAGTCGTCGTCCATTTTTACGCTGAAATATCTACCTAATCAGTAACAAAAACTTATTTAAACAATTGAATAATAATATAAGTTTACGTCTAAGCACGGTGACGTCGGAACGACAACTGTGGCGCGGATATATACAACGCTCGTCACGACACGCTGCCAGTGACGCTATCAAAATGGCGCCGCCAGCGCAGGGGCAAAAGCATTGGTCAAGTTTCGCGCGCTTTTGAGTTTAGATGACTGACAGTGTGGTTGAGGTGGCCCCAATGCAAATTTTATTACAGTAGCGCCGCGTCAGCCATATGTGCTTGACGGCGTTATTTATTTATTTATTTTACCATAAAATGTATATAAATATAAAAATATTGTTATAAGACTTCGTATCAATTCCGTTAACAAATTTTTTTTTTTTTTTTTTTTTTTTTTTATATATTCACGCCTTTTTCCCATAGGGGTAGGCAGAGTCCACTGCCCTCCACCTGCTACGATCTTTTGACATATTCAGCGTAGCAAAGCGGTTCTCTGTGGGCCACTTTTCGCCCCCGACGGAAACGAGACGTGACGTGTCGCGAGCCACATCGCCGCCATTCGTACAGTTTTTTAATTTTTGAAACTCATTGCGTTTCCGCGAGAAATACATACACATATAATTAAACGGACACAAATTACATCCAGACTCAGAACAACAATTTGTGGATCGCACAAAGTGTTGTCCTGCGTGGGATTCGAACCCCCGACACTGGCGCTGTAGGTCACTAGCATTAACCACTACGCCATCTGTGCAGTCATAATAATCAATTTTGAAACATAAAAAATAACAGTTAGGTCGTATGTTACAACGACATTATATGTGTTAAAGTAACTGCTCATTTTTTCTTTTAGTGTAATATTAAAAAAAATAATAAAAATGAGATATGTTGTATATAATATTAAAAAAAAAGTAATTTTAAACCGTCCCTTACTCGGGAGCTAATTGTAATATTAGGTCTTTACCTATGAAATTGCCGTTATGTATGAAAAAAATTTAACGATTTTTTTCATGTATTTTTTATTTGTATTAATCGAAGTAATCATCCATGCAATCAATGCATCTTTGCCAACGCAGCGGCAGTTTATTGATGCCCTTCTTAAAGAAATCAGCTGGACGGGAGGCAACAAATTCTTCAAAGGCATTTTGTACTGCCTCTCGGGTATTGAATTTATTTTCCACCAAGAAGGTATCCAAATTCTGGAAAAAGAAGTAGTCTGTAGGCGCAAGGTCTGGTGAGTATGGCGGATTAGAGATCGTGTGCTGTGCAGTATGAGGTCGCGCATTGTCATGCAGGAGCAGCGGAGACGAGCGATTGACCAATGCTGGTTGGAGATGTGCCAGCTTCTCCATCATTGTGTTCAGTTCTTCACAGTATACATCTGCAGTAACGCTCACCCCGTTTGGTAAGAAGCTACGATGAATCACACCGGCGCTAGACCAGCAAACAGTGACCATCACTTTTCTAGGGGTAAGTTTTCGTTTAGGGATATTGTTTAGGTGCTGAACCAGGATCCAACCAACTTGCTGAGCGCTTGCGGTTATCAAAGAGAATCCATTTTTCATCGCAAGTAACAATGCGTTTCAAAATTTCTTCATTTGTGTGTCTGTTGAGCAATGCAAGGCATACTTCGCGCTGACGATCATTGAGTTCGTGGGGCACCCATTTGTCAAGCTTTTTTACCTTGCCAATTTGACGCAAATGGACCAATATTGTTTTGACGCTAACGTCGAAAGCTGCTGCTAATTCAGCCGTAGATTGTGTATCATCGGCTTCCACAATCGCTTTTAATTCGTCATTGTTGACCAAAGTCTTCGGACGACCGCGAGGTTCATTTTTCAGGTCGAAATTTCCAGAACGGAAGCGAGCAAACCAATAACAGGCGGTGCGTTGGTTTGTAGTGTTAGCTCCGTAAACGTCGTTGATGTTGCGTGCCGCTTGTGCCGCGTTGCTGCCAAGACGATACTCATATTCCATAATTACTCGAATTTTTAACGTATTCATGATGACGAAAAAGATTGAAATGCGATGAAAACGTAACACTAATCAATAAACAAATGACTATTTTTGGAAAATGAATTCCATGTTTTAAAATAAAATTAATTTGAAATTAGAATTCTTAGCCAAACAAAATTTATTTTGTTTTGAAATGGCCAGTACTGCAGAACGGCAATTACATAGGTAAAGACCTATTATTAAAAAAAAGAGAAGTGGTATATTTGTGAGATGTTTAAAAATTTAAAAAATTATTATACATACCAAGAGGTCAGTGCTTCACCAAATAAAGTAGACTAAAAGTAAGTTTTTCGGGCGCCAGGTGAAACTCTAAAGTGCCGGACAAGAATCATTAAACTTTAGCTTCTCGGAAGGGTCCAAAGGGGACAGTTAAAGAAAATGCAACATGAGCCTTCCATAACTTTATTTTCCTTGTGAGAGCAATTATGATACACTTAAAATTTAATAAAGTAATCTAATACATACTTATTTATAAAAGTTTAAATAACTCCTACGGGTCATGTCTGCAATATGAGAGAAAATAAAAAAATTAATTGAATACCTTTTATGCTGTAAAACCAATTTAAATTCACCAATACCATGTGGCGTCAATATCCATCCGTGCGGTGGCGTCAACTACGGTTTCCACATAAGCTATTTCAGCAAGCATTTAACGCTTTAAAATTCGGCATCGCAAATGGCAGTTCCATGAATGTTGGTCGACATAAAGGCAAAAGAAGAATTTGTAAGCCACTAATCCATGGAATAATACAAGAAAATAAGAAATAACCAAAGTAAGAAAGAAAAAGAGATCGCTTTCTATAGCTGTAAAAGAAAAACCAAGTTTTAGTCATCATCATCTTGCTCTTATCCCAATTACTTGGGGTCGACGCAATATGTCATCTGTTTTGACATATTGCAAAAAGTTTCGGCAATGACTTTTATGACCGCCCGCCTGCCTGACGTCAACCCTCCTTGAGAATGTAATCGTTGACCCAAATGGTACCAGATGGAGTTGGTCCGGGTCAATCTAAGGCTCTTAGTCGTCTTTTACGACACCCACGAGCAAAGCAAGGGTTGGTAGTATTCGAAGCCGCTACCACACAGCAACAACCAAGTTTTAGTATGGGGCAAAAAGAAAGCCACGTCATTATCACATTTAACCAAAAATCTTACCGGTTTCTTGAAAATATGGGTTCACCCATAAGGTGTATAAGCCCGTCCATAAATAAGTAACAATCTGTCGTATAAGGAACGAAGATTGCACTGTGATAATGCAGTTTTTAAAAAATTACGTTTCCGACATCGTCGAGGCTGGATCGAAAGTAAAATTCTTTGACAAGTGTCAAATATCAGCCTTTTTTGATTTTTTTTTATCACCTGCCGCTATAGGCACAGAGAACACGCATACAGCCTAATGCATAATGTGACGTGACCGAAAGTCCAACGTTACATTAGTAAATTCCAAATAGCTTACGCTCTTAAATTATGTACCCTTTTAGAAATCATTAGATTTTATCTTATTGTTACTGTCAGTTTCATGTGTAATTTGTTCGTTAAATGTTAAGCATGTTGGGCATATGTTCGCTGGAGTGCCAAAACTAATATTTAATAAAATATTAAAAATTCACTGAAAAAAGATGCCTTAACACTTTTGATCAGTCCTTCAGGTTGTGCGATGTAAATTTTACGTAATTTATTTATATTTAAATTTGAGGCAAGATATTGTAGACTATTGATCTTACTGTGACAATGTGATAAACCTGGACACCGTCTACAGCAGCAATATCCAAAACATTAAAAAACTGGAAGCAGCACCATGGTCGCCTTTTTTTATGTTTTTCAGACTTCAAATGCTGTTCAATATTACCAGCACCACTGTGAGAAACACCAAACTCTGTGCGACACTTTTTACATCTGATGTCCGAAGAAGTATGAATTTGCAATTTGAATGGTGGTTTTTGCTTGTAAATTGACATTAAATGAACACTTGCGTTTCAGCATAACGAGCTTCGTAAACATAATTTAAAATTTTCGGGTGGTTCGGCAAACGAGACTAATTAGCGCCCTTTTTTTGGATTGGCCTAAGGTCAGCACAACCGCCACTTGGCTCCGTCCGGGGCGGCAGAGGGGCGGCCAATCCACCCGATAGCACGTTGCGGTTACGGAATACCCTTTCGGGTACCCTCATCTCTCGACGTCCCTGTCTCAGGGACGTCGGTCGCCGTCGCTCGATCAGCCTCTCTGCGGGTGACGGACTAAAATTCCTGGTCCAGTCACCCGCGTCCTCGGCTAGGGCGGCATCAGGCGCAGGTACTCGTGCCTGCGCCGCCCGAGTCGCCAGCGGTGAAGCGTGTCAACGAAGAGGAGTTTCTCTCGCGCACGATCCGCCACCTCCTGTGAGATGACGGCCTCAGAGAAGGCGGCGACCGCGTTCCAGTTCCTGATGCTGCCGAGCATGTCTATAGCGATGGCCGGCAGCGTCAGTTCGGCACCGATGATTGTGACGAGTTCATGGCGCTGCTCTGCTCACGCGGTACACACCTTAAGCGTGTGCTGCGCCGCGTCCTCGTCGCAATCGAAGTGGTGGCAGGACGGTGTGCTCTCTCTATCAACTCTGTACAGGTACTTGGCGAGGCTACCGTGCCCCGCCAATAGCTGCACCAGTCGGAAGGAAAGCATCCCGTGCCTCCGCTCCAACCACTCCATCAGCTCGGGCCGGAAGGCCTCGCACCGTACCGAGGCCCCTCCAGCCAGATTGCCCATAGCGCATTGACATCTCGGCGGGCGTCGACCAGCCATGCGGCAATCTCCTTGATAGAGACTATGCCGCCTCCGGCTCGCGGCAGACGGAATCGACAATTTGTGTTATATGGGCAGTATTTTAAATTTAAAATGTAACCATAAGTCTATCAGTGACCTCTATCGCAATAAATTTCAACATATTCTTTTAAAAAATAATTAAAAATGAATTAATGCTTAATGATGGCAATCACTATATGCTGGGCAATGACTGTAGTGGTTACCCTATTTAAAATGTAAAAAGAAAACATTTTTTTATTTACATGTTTATTATTTTATTTATTTGGCATAAATATGAGTAAATAGTAGCTAAAACATAGAAAGTAGGGTAGACTGGGGTCGGTTGAAACATTTTTGACCAAATAGCTTATTACAGCCACATATTGAGCTCAGAGCATTTGAAAATTTATTTTAAATAAAGTTTAGCTATCTGACGATTAAATGGTTGAGGTTTGGGCAGCAAAGTATGCTTTTAAAAACTCATCCCATGTGATTTAAAAAGATTGGGATATTGTTTCAACTGACCCCGTTCCCGGGCCGGTTGAAACAGTGAATGGGGTCAATTGTAACATTACGAAATAAAGATCATTATCTTGTTATTAAATTATCTATTTATTAAAAATCACAGACATTACAGTCTTACATTAGAATAAGTCTCATTTTTAAACTTAAGAAAGGAACATTACTTAAAGAGCACATAAAATCTTTAAAATAACAAAATTTGCCCTTCTGTGACAAACATAGAATCGTTAATTAAAATCTAGTAAGTACTTTTAACAATGAGATTGCTGTTTTTCAATATAAAATAAAACAAAGTTAACAAAAATAAGTTCTTTGTGAAGACAAAAGTTTAACATAAGCTCTAATTTAAGTTTTAGTCTGATTCGCAATTATGACACAAATAAATTAAATCACCAGCCAAGTTTCGTGGGCCCACATTCGACAGCCTGAGCACTATACCCAATCGTCTCCCGGTCTGCTAGTGCCATAGCTCTCCATGCAAACCAAAGAATAATACTCTTCATCTTCATCGTCATCCGATACTGTTTTCTTTTTGGTCGTAGCTTTGTTTATATTTTTAGATTTCGAATTCAAACGTTTTTTATTTAAATTTAGTTTAGTTCCTTTCGCTCTCTTTTTTCGTTCTTTTTCTCTTCTTATTGACTCTTTTGCCGGTGTATCTGTGTATATAGTAGATTTACTTTATTTTCTTTTTTTTCTTCCTTTGTTTATTGTTAATCTAGGTGGTGCCTTAGGATAAGGTCTAACAGATTCTGGTGAAAAAACTCCAGAGCTTGTCGATGGTTTTGGCGAAACTGTTTCATGATTTGCAATGCCTTGATTTTCAGTGAGTTCATCTTCCTGACTGACTGCTGGTGTAGGGTTGTCCTCTTTAGGCGTCGGATTCACTCCAATAGCAGCAGTATCTTGCAAGATAGAGGGACTGACTGCCGGTGTAGGGTTGTCGTCTTCAGGCGTAGGATTCACTCCAACAGCAGCATTATTATGGTTAGTGTCGTTTGGATTAGGCCGGTCTGTTACATAAGAAGGTGCAAAATCAATCTCATTGAATAGATTGCAGTTGAATGGACAAATGCCAGTTTTTCTAAATCCAGCCTGAATATTGACCGGAGTGAGAGCTAATGGCATAGCATTAGCCACAACACTAGGTATATCATAAATACTCATGCTTTTTCCTTGGTGGTTTCGCATCCAAGAGTCACACTGGGTATTTATAGCTTTTTTGAACAGTCCATAAACTGATCGATCTAGGGGTTGTAACTTATGCGAACAGTGCGGTGGAAAAGACAGTAATATGATCCCCTTCTCTTTGCAATAATCCTAAACATCAATATGAATGTGAGATGCATGATTGTCTAGTACAAGTAATACTTTATGGGCAGTAGAACAATTCGTGTGGTTTTGAAAATGTCTCAAAAATAACAAAAAACCGTCATCTTGCATCCACCCTGAAGGATTTGCTATTCCCACTGCACCTAATGGTCCATCCCTTATAAAATGATCCTGATATCGAACACGTGGGAAAACAAATAGAGGTGGAACAACGTTTCCCAACGCATTTGCAGCGAAAGTCACTGTTACGAGAGTGCCTCGTTCCGCTGAAGTTACAGGTCCAACCTGGCATTGTATCGAATTTCCTGCTTAAGGGTTCCTATAAAAAAGATAGAAAAAGAAGCAGGTTCGAGCACAACTATTTATTAAAAATGGTTAATTTTTTTAACACAAACGGCCAACCAGTCGGTAGGGCACGTTGGTCGTGGGTTCGGAGCCGACACCAATTCCACCAATCCTTCCAGTACCGTACTCTCCTCGGGCTGTCCACCGTAGCAACCGTCGTAAAGGCACAGGTGAGCTTCGAGGCCCGCCGCTTGCGATCCAATCGGCAATGACCCGCTGTAACGGGTATATACGACTAGCGTGGACCTTGGACCCTGGAACGTGCATGAAGCTGACGTTAACGCCAAATCCAGAAGTATGAATGGCCCACGGCAACAGCGCAAGGGAAAGCATAGCTGTGTTGCCGTGGTTGTTCATGATCAGATAGGAGATGACAAGACTAAGCGGTGAAATAATAATTAGCTAATTACAATGAGTACGTACACTACGAAACATTTCATAAAATAACAGTGAAGGTGAAATGAAATATACTATAAGGTGAATCTATATTACAATAATAAAATTACAAGCCACTTACCCAATGCTGGGGTTGAATATTTACTAAATTAAATAACTTTGAGTTCGTATAAAAGTGCAATTACGTCACTGGTATAACTGACGGCAATCATGTACAATATAATTTAATTTTATAAGGATCGTACTGACACACGTTCGCCTTGAGAGCGCTCGGCTGTCTGGTCTGTGGTTCAGACGGTGGTGGCGCGGGGTGCGCCGGGCATCAACGAGAACAATAGAAGCGATAAGACTGGTACTTAAAATGACGCTAATTTATTTATACTTGCGTCTTCATTTATTATGGGAATATTTAATTAAAGAAAGTAAACAATTTTAGATTTTAGTTATCATTTCATAGTTCATGTAACGTATAACGTTACAGCGTGTACCACGTCTAGCCACAACTTTATCCGGTTTTTGAACGGTTGTAACACCCGTTTCGTCGACATTATAAATATCTCGGGCTCGAAGTTATTCTTGTCCATAACTTGTTGTAGGTTATCGTAGATCATGTCCACGTTCACCCTATTGAAGCTTGTTGCCCTGGACAAACTGGTGGCTTGAGCAGCTCTTATTGAAAGTTCTGGATTTCTATCGATGAATGCTGTAAACCAATCCTCCCCTGCCATTTCATTTTCATCCCAGGTAATCGGCCTTTTTAAATTGTGTTTAACAGCCAACTCATAACTTAATTTTCTCACCCCTTTAGGACATAGGCCTAAATAAATATCAGCACATCGCATCAGATATTTTGACAAGCTTTTCTCCATAGGATCTGTGAAAACCCTGTTATGTGCTATGTAGCCCATTGATGTAGATTCACCGCTTTCATCATTGTTAGCCTCGCGTTTTCTTTTATATCGAAGCAGGGAGACATAATTAATGTTGTATTTTTCGGCTGCTCTTCGAAGTGACATGCCTGTTCGTAATTCCTCATACGCTTCCATGTACTGTGATATGTAACTCTGTCCTTTTGCAGATACTTTGACACGTTTTCTCGGCAACTAAGAAAAATAAAATGTAGGTAGGTATATCATTATTTACAATTCTTTTTACTTATTTTTACACTGAATGCATTGAAAAATATAGCAGTGTTTTAAAAACTAGAATGTACGACACTGAATATAAAAAAGAACAACAAATAGTTTTGTATGAAAACTTATATTTATTACAAAAATATATTAATAGAAACTATAATGTTTAATCTTTATATTGTATTTGGTGTACAATAAAGACTTTTCCATCTATCTATTAATTCAATAGCCGAATATTATTCCATTAACTAACATAACTTTTTATGTTTAAATTGTTACTAAAAAAGGTATGAAGAGATCCAAATAACATAAATTTATTATTTTAATTTTTAATTCTATTAAATAAATTTGCACGCTTATTATTTTTGTGGCTAAATAGGTTCCAAGTACTCATTATTGTATAAATTACCACCTATATAACCCTCATCATTCTCCTGCTCTTATCCCAACTACTTGGGGTCGACGCAATATGTCCTCCTTTTCCATACATCCCTATCAGACGTCATCGCTGTAGTCACTCCCTGTTTACACATATCATGCTTCACGCAGTCCATCCATCTTTTCTTTGGTCTCCCTTTACCCCTAGAGCCTTCAACATTCATACACAAAACCTTCCTCGCAACATTACTTTCATCACTGGCGCTACTTTCAAACACTCTCTTATACGCTGATTCCTTATATTGTCCATTCTCGTCACGCCGTACATCCATCTCAACATTCGCATCTCCGCTTCATGCAATCGTCTCTCATCCGTCGCTTTTGTCGCCCACCATGCTGATCCATACAATACAGCAGGTCTTATTATAGTTTTGTAAATTTTTTCCATTAATTTAAGGGGTACTCTGGGATCACATGTTGTACCCGTGACCTGCCGCCATTTCATCCATCCCGCATCAATTCTGTGCTTCACCGCACAATCCAGGTCGCCGCTGCTTTGGATAAGTGAACCGAGGTATCGAAAGTTCGAGCATACTGGTATAATTACTCCATCTAGAGCTATGGGTGTAATATTGGAGAGACCGCCGAAATCGCAGAACATGTATTTTGTTTATTCTGTTTCACCTATATAACCCTATTTAATGCAAATAAAGAACTTTGAACAAAATGAAGTATTATTATTATAAACTTTTGACTAAGAGAAAAAAAGAAAACTTTAAGAGTGGTAGGACCACACTGTCGACAGTTATCTGTCTACAGCCGCGGGCCGGTCCGTCCGGGGCAGTACCACGCTCTCGCAGAAAATCGACGTCTGAGTAGTAGCAATTTGTTACTGCGCTTCGTTCGGTGAGCGAGAGAGCCGGCAGCCCAACTTTTTGAGGGTGTTTGCGTGTGGAGGGTTTTGGTGGTGCCCTGGGTATCAACAAGCCTCAATTCACGCATTCACACTCCCTTCATTTTTTCGCGGTAGGCAGCGGCCTTGTAAAGGTCCATGAGCGGCAGCAACACTTACCATCAGGTGTACTGTTTGCTCGTTTGCCACCGTTGGCAATAAAAAAAAAAAAAATTAAAGAGGGGGACGGTTGTAACGTTTCATCCGTCCCCTGTAAAAATGTTACAACCGTACCCGATTGACCATTTTGAACTTTTTTCAACGTAACCTACAAACTACACGAGGCAGATAATATTTATTTGTTCCTATTTCATCTATGATAATCAACGTCAATACTATAAAAGCCGTAATAAGCGTATTTAGCATGCGTTATGAGTAATTAACATAGAAAAACAGTTAAAAATACTTACTTTTGGTTTCAAAAACACAGTGACCTCGTTCACACGTGCGTGGCGCGCCGCAGCTAAACCAATCACTGGCGATCACTTCCGATGGTTAGCCGCAACACTCGCTCTTTATTCCCCTCCCGCTAACCCCCACAATTCTCGATATATACGCGATGTTACAACCGTACCCTGTTACAACCGTACCCGGTCTACCCTACTTATACAAAGTTTAAAGTTTTTGTTATACTAAAACGAAATTAGCATGACGTTTCTTGATTTACTTATGAATTTATTCGGAATAATCGGGTTCACATAAAAACTCCACGTCTGAATAATATTCTGAATTAGCAGACTCTTCGCCACCTACTTTTATAATGAGTCCTTCGGTAATGTCGTCGTAGATGACACATTTTATCTTCAATTTTAATTATATGAGCTATACATATACAGTCTTGCCACTGCTGTGGGGTCACTTGACAAAGCTCTTCTTCAAAAAGACGTAGTACTTCATTCAATTTGAAGGTTTTGTTATTTTTAGCGACATGAACTTTTACTTGAGCCCAAACCAACTCAATCGGGTTTAGCTCGCTGTGGTAAGGGGACAATCGCAAAATAATGACATCTTGTTTAGCAGCCGTCTCGTCGACAATACACCTTTAATGAGCTTTCTATGCATTTTGGCAATTTCGATTAATTTCGGTTTTGACATTGTCTCTTCATAGTGAATATTCTTTGACTTTAACCAATCTTGAATTTGCTCTTTTCCCAGATAGATGTAGGTAATGATTCTAGTTTCCTTGTGTGATATTGCATTGCAGTGCATTATCTATAATAAGAACTGCGTTCCTTTTAAATTTCGGCAGAATATTTTTAACCAATCTTCATATTGCTCGGCATTCATCTCCTTATGGTAATCATAGCCCCTGTTTTGCTTCGAAGACTAATAGACCATCATCAACGAAACCCTCTTCGCTTCCAACATGGGACACTACTAGACGTCACCCTTTGTCAGGTGATGTTTGTCCGGTAGTTAGACCTTCTAAGAAAGCCTGACGTGACGAGTGCACATTGCTGTCCACCCAATGCTTGTTCTCAATATGGCCTAAAATTATTAATAATATATATTTAAAACAAAATAATAATATTATAAGGACAATGGTCTCCAGAGAGAAGTAAATGCTAATATTAGTATCAACCTTCGTTAATCCACGTTTCATCTTGATAATATATAAAGTGACCTTCCCTACTATATTGCTTTATTTTTTGTAAGTATCGATGACGCTATAAAAGTATATCATCATGGTCAATTAACAAACTGCGGTGTTTTCTGGACATATATTCAAAATGAACATGTTTTAATATCTCATATGGAGTATTTCTTGAACATGATGGCAGTTCTGGGTCATCATCTACGACTGGAAGAACCTAAAAATAAAGATGTTGCTAAGAGTTTAAATTATTTGTTAGTTTTATAATAATACTTGTCCATAATATTTAAAATTAAAAATATTAAGTACACAAAATTAGTGTAACCTTGTTCAAGGTTGGTGATCCGTTTCTATAAAAGTACTGGTGTACTTTTCCACGCATAGCCGAAAGAATGAAATTATCATTTTTATTTATGCAACTTAATTTAGGACCAGATATTTTAAGAGAGCTGAAATATTCATTCTCTTTGTCCTCTTTCAGTACCCTGTAGATAGAAGCTCTGGATAAATTAAGAAAAAAAAATAAAACTTTTAACAATTTGTCACATCAATTTATGACGTAATGAATATTAGCAGGTCACTGACTGGATCACTAATCAACGCAACGCTGTAATTATTTTTGTTTTGGTCTCACGTAAACAATCGAATTATAACAGTTCCTTCATACCACTATTCTATACTAAACTTTATTCCTCAGCTTATAAACAGCATCATAGATAATAGGTAAAAATACTAATAGTTCTCAAAATAAAATCTAACACAGTATGTATCTTTTAGGTAGAATCTTTCTTACATTAATAATAGTCTGAGGAATAAAGTTTAGTACTGAATAACAGTATAAAGGAACTGTTATAATTCAATTGTTTACGTGAGATCAAAACAATTGAAATGCGTCATGCAACAACGAACAACTAACCGAGACGCGGCAACCCGAAATGACCCGAATGACTGTCATATGGTTCTCTTCTTCCGATTCGTAGGTTTTGTTAAACGAGTCGATCTAGTGACCGACTCATATTTCTCGAAGTGACCCTGTCGTTCGCGCAGATCTTGAGACTCGGGTCGTTTGATTCGTTCGTTCGCGAACGACACGTATTTACAACACGTATATTAAAAAATTGGTCAACTTCGGAGGCCTTTGGAAGGATTTAATCTAAAAATTCATCACATCCACCCAGGATGTCCCATCCCAATTGTCACTCCACTATGTCTGCTCGTAACATTTGTGAACTGCCAAAGGTAGGTGTAAAACTATATCAAGTTAATGTTATCTGAAATCTGTCTATGTAACTACCTGTTAGCTGCGTGAAAACACGCTCCTAATGTTTTTGTTGACGTACGCAGGGATGGCATTACGGACCTGGTGTGTATCCATTCTACTTTGCGGCAAAATAGTCAGATTTGGGCCTCTAAAACAATGACATAAGCCAACCATTCATATGTCCATCCTTTAAATGAATAGAAAGTGTTATATCAAATTTTCGCTATCATGAATTGATATGTTTTCTATGTTATAATTCAGGGTTTTTTTTTTTTTTTTGGGTGGGTCGCGGTCGGCGCGCCTCCGCACCACTCCGTCCGGGGCGACAGAGGGGCTTAAGCACGCAACTCCCGCAACCCACCCTAAAACCACCTCGCCTTCGTCATTGGGCCGACCACCGGAGCAGGTTTACTTGTCGTCAGTGGTCGGCCCGACGGAATACCCCCTACGCGGGGTACCCTCCCATCGACCGACGTCCCCCCCTCGGGGAGGACGTCGGTCTTTCCTCACGCGGTCGGCCTCTCGGCGGGTGACGGACTAATCCCCGGTCACGTCACCCGCGGCCTCGGCTAGGGCGGCATGAGGCGCAAATACTCGCGCCTGCGCCGCCCCAGTCGCCGGCGGCGGATCTCCTCATCGAGGCTGGGCTCCACGCGCAGACGATCCGCCGCCTCCTTCTGCGAGATCACTGTCTCGCAGAAGGCTGCGACCGCGTCCCAGTTCCCGACGCTGTCGACCATCGCCCTAGCGATGGCCGGAAGCGTCAGGTCGGCACCGATGATTGCGACGAGTTCACGGCGCTGCACTGCCCAAGCCGCGCAGGCCTCGAGTGTGTGGCGCGCCGTGTCCTCGTCGCAATCGCAGTGGTGGCAGGACGGTGTACTCTCCCTCCTTACGACCCTGTGCAGGTATTTGGCGAAGCTCCCGTGCCCCGTCAACACCTGCACTAGTCGGAAGGAGAGCACCCCGTGCCGCCTTTCCAACCACTGCATCAGCACCGGCCGGAAGGCCTCCACGGTTCGCACCCCGAACCGAGGCCTCTCCAGCCGGACTGCCCAACGGGCAATGACGTCTCGGCGGGCGTCGACGCGCCAGGCGGTGAGATCCCTTAACGAGATCACACCGCCCTCCCCGCGCACCCCCGACACCCGCCGATACAACTCGGCGAGCATTTCCGCCTCCAGGTCCCACGGGGGAGTCCCGGCCAATAGGCACGCTGCCTCCGTCGCAACCGTGCGGTATCCGCGGATGGCCCTGACCGCCATGACCCTCTGTGGTCGCCACAGAAGGGCCCTAAGTCGGACGGTCAAGGACCCCGCCCACACCGGTGCGCCGTACAGGGCCATCGACCGGATGACCCCCGTGTACAGCCGTCGGCACGTAGCGCTCGGTCCGCCCACGTTCGGCATTAGCCACGATAGGGCGGACGCCGCGGCGACGAGCCGCGGAGCGAGCCTGCGGAAATGCTCCCGGAATCACCATTGCCCGTCGAGCACCAGGCCCAAGTACCTCATATGGGCCCGGATGCTGATGTCAACCGATCGGACGGTGATCGAGACGCCGATGGGAGGGCTCATAAGGCGCCCATGGAACAAGAGGGCCTCCGTCTTGTCCAGGGCGACCCTCAACCCCAGCGCCTCGATCCGCCTGACGACCTCTTCGGTGCCATAGGTCGCCAGGCTTACCGCCTCTTCTAGCGTCCCACCGCGGGCTGTGACGAGCGTGTCGTCGGCGTAACAAATCACGCCCAGCCCGGGCGGGAGGCTCCCCCGCAACGCCCAGTCGTAGCCGATGTTCCACAGGGTGGGTCCGAGGACCGACCCCTGTGGGATACCGCACGTCATGGGCGTTCGCACAACGTCCCCTGCTCGGTTGGTACAGAGGACGCTGCGCCCCATCAAATAGTCTGCCACTAGCCGCCTCAGGTAAGCTGGCACTCCGTGATACCGGAGCGCCTCCCTGATGCAGCTGAATGGCAGACTATTGAATGCGTTGGCGATGTCTAGGGACACCGCCAACAGCACTCCCCCACCTGTGACGGCCTCAGTCGCCACGGCCCTCAGGCGCAACAGAGCCGCGATCGTCGAACGACCCCTCCTAAACCCAAACTGGGCGTCCGACAGATCGGGCCCCGTGCCGACGAGGTGCCGCTCGATGCGGGCAGCTACCACCCTCTCCAGTAGCTTGCCCGTGTCATCGAGCAGCACGATAGGCCTGTAGGCCGAAGGCGACCCCGGAGACCGTCCCGGCTTCGGCAGGAGCACCAGCCTTCCCTCCTTCCAGCACCCAGGGAACCGTCCGGACGCTAAACACGCGTCGAACAGCTCCCTGAGGTGGGGACCCAGGTGGTCGAGGACCAGGCCCAACACGCGGTTTGGAACACCGTCGGGCCCGGGGGCGGTGGACTTTGCGCACATGCGCGCCACCGCCACTCCCATCTCGGGTTCCGTGATGGGTGGAACACTGTCATCGTCGGCCTCCCGGTCAGTGTCTGGCGGAGCCATGACCGGGGGCGTGTGTTCCGCCCGCCGCGGGAACAGGTCCTCGACGACCCGGGTGAGAAGGCTGGGCTGGAGAGTCTCGGTGAGGGGAAGGCCCCGCGCGCGGAGCTTATTCAGCACCGCGCGATAGGGGCGTCCCCAGGGGTCACGGTCGAGACCGTCCAGCATCTCCTGCCGACTGACGTCCTTGGCGGAGCGGACGGCCAGCCTGAAGGCCGACCGCGCATTGCGGTAGCCCTCATACAGCAAGGCCTCCCGCTCCGCGTCGCGTTGGCGCCGCCGGCTGCGGGTGTAGGCCCTCCGGGCGCGAATGCACGCGGCCCGGAGATCCGCCAGCTCCCGGGACCACCAGTGGACCGCCCTCCTCGGGGGCGGCCGCCGTACCCGGGGCATGGCCGCATCGCAGATCTGCGTCAACGCACTGCGGATGCGGCCAGCCTCGGCGTCCACCCCGTCCGACTGGTTGGCAGAGGACAGCCACGAGTAAACCATGGCTGTCTCCGCCAGCTGGTCCCGGTCTAAGCGACCCACAGCCCATCGCGGGAACGCAGGACGTCCATCCGCCCCGTGACCCCTGCTGGGCGTCGGAATTACCGGGGAGACCTCCATCCGGATTTACCGGTGGTCCGACAAGGTCTCCACCTCCTCCACGACGCGCCAGCTCCCCACGCGTGCGGCGACCTCGGGGCTAGCGAACGAAAGGTCCACTATCGACCCGCCCCGTTGTCGCACGCACGTATGCACCGAGTCCCTGTTCAGCAAACAGAGGCCCAGTGCCGCCGCCCACTCCTCGATCGCCCGTCCTCGGTCGTTCGTCCGGGGAGACCCCCACGCCACGGACTTGGCGTTGAAGTCCCCCAAGACGAAGACCTGGCGCGATGCCATTCGCCGTAACGAGGCCTCCATGATGGTGAGGGAGGCCTCGAAATCGGTCACACTCCAGTTAGGGGAGAGATAGACTCCGAGGAGCGTAATCTCCCCCCAGTCCGCCGCGACGTATCCGACGCCCCTGTCCCTAAGGGTCAGAGGCGACGAAGGCCACGACGTGGAGGCGACGATTGCCACGGTGCCATCGGTGCTACCCAACCAGTTAGGCCGGTCGGGCACCACGTACGGCTCCGCGACTACGGCTACTCCTATCAACCACTCCGCCATGGCTTGCAGGAACACGTCCTGCGCACCGGCGGTGTGGTTGAGGTTGGCCTGGAGGAGACGAATGGACACGGGGTCCATTAACGGTCCGTATCCATCGTCACCTCCTCCGCGCTGACGGGCGATCGGGCCGCGCTCGGAGCGGGGACTGGCCCGGTCGATGGGCCGTCCCGCTCCTTCGGGGCCGATGCCGGGGGTCTACAGTCCCCAGAGCCCATGCGGCTGCACCGCAGGCGCCGGCCGCGGCCCGGCCTTGGCGGGAGCCGGCACCTTGCCGGCCTTCTTGGCCCCCTTGGGCCCGGCCGCGGCCGCAGCGTAGCTTACCACGCGGCCACCCTGACAGGGCAGCGGGGTGGGAGCTGACGCTTGCGGCCGTCTCGCCCCGTCTGTGGCGAGCGGCGGTCGGAGGGGCGGCTCAGGCGGGAGCCTGGCCGCTACGGCGGCGATACGCGCATCCACCATCACCCCTACTCGGGCTAGGATGACGCGTACCGCCGACTCCGACACGCCGTGTACCTCGTCGGGCGGCGGCCCCTCCCCCTTCCGAGGTCTCCCGCGGCCACGAGCCGGCGGAGGGACCACGACGAGGGGAGGAAGCGCCGAAGCCGCGACGGGCGCCGGCGGCGCAGCAGCCGCGATGGGCGCAGCCGGCGCCACAGACGCAGACGACGGGCCCGCCATCCCCGGCGCAGCCCGTTTCGGTAGCGAGGCCGGCACCGGCGGCGTGGCCGGCGCCAGGCGCGCGAACTGGGCCCGCAGGTCGGCCTTGGCCAACCCGCGGTTCTCCCGTCGCACCGCCGATAGCTCCGTCTCCAGCTTGCGGTTGCGTTCCCGCAAGCCGGAGACCTCCTCACTAAGGCGGGCGTTCGCGGCTTGAAGGGCCGCCACCTCGCGACCGTGGCCAGCCGGACCGGGTGTCCCCGGCCTCGCCACCACCGCCGATCCTCGGCCTCTGCGCCCCCGGCGCATGGTCGGGACCTTGGGAGGAGGCATGATGATGAAACTCCCCTCCGAGTCGGTGTTGGAGCGGCCACCCTCTTGCAGGGGGCGCTTCCAGGGTCTCGGGGGGAGGGCCTCCTCCCTCTTCCTCGCACTTGGGTCTGGGGCTAGCGCCTTTGCAGCCCTCTCCGTCCTCTTCCTCGGCGACGACGATGGCGACGACGGCGACAACGACGGCCTAACGGAACCCTCAACCGACGGCCCGCCTAACGACTCCCTACTAGCGGCGCATCCACCGCCCTCGTCTCTACTCCGGCCGACTTGTATCCAAGGGGTGCTGCTCTCCTCGTCGGACGGCTCTGCGGCACTTCCGCCCACGTCCGTCAGCACATCTCCGATGCCGTGTCGGTCAAAGTTTCGGATGGCCCTGCGGCACTGCCGCCCTCATCCTGCGATGGCTCTGCGGCAGTGCCGCCCTCATCGCTCGACAGCTTCGTTTCGGAGCTGTCGCCTGCTACTCTTATGCACGGCTCTGCGGCAATGCCGCCCTCGTGCTCGGACCCGCTGCTGCTGCCGCTCTCCTCACGCGGCGGCCCTGCTGAGGTCTCCATCCTCTCCCTCTCCTCTTTCGACGGCTGGGCAGCAACGCCACCCCCGTCATGCGACGGCCCTGCAGCAGCAATGCTACCACCCTCGTCGCGCGCAGCAATGGCGGCTGCCAACTTCCGCTCCCGCTTCTTTTTGTCACGGAGCGCTTGGGCACGGACTCGCCCCATAGCCGTGAGCTTCCTCTTCTTCTTCCTCTTCTCCTTTACTTCTTCTATCCCCTCCCCCCGGTGAGCCTCTTGATGGTGTGCCGGGCTCTCGGCTCTCAGTGCAGTTGTTGTCTCCCTCCCATACGTGTGGAGACTGACTGTGCTGGTGACTGTGCGCCTCTCGCGCTCAGAAACCAGCACAGTGAGGGACTCCCCGGCGTGGCCGGGACCCTCTGGAGTATGTACGTCCGTTTTAACACCTGCCATGGTTTTTTTGGTCATTTTTAAGTCTCGCCACTCTAACGACTGGACGCTCGCGCGCTTCTTAACCCACCAGTCATACATCTCCTCGCCGAGTGGCCAAACTTAAGATTGGGGTAATTTTTTATAGGGGTTTTCTTCCCCGCGGTCCGAAGACCCCCGGTCCTGACCCTCCTGCTCAGGATTATGGTTTGGGCCTTCCGGGTCTGGCCGCTCGCGAGCGACCGACCCGTCACGCCCCTGGGCCGTAACGCAACCGTCCCTGGCGACGGAGTGCCATGAGGCACATCCGCCCCATTGGCCCCGGGTCAGATCCGCCGTGTGCTCTGCCACCAGAGCCGCACGCGGAGACCCCCCCCTGCCGGAATCTTGGCCGTCCAAATGGCCGCATGACGTCCAAATGGACGTTACCAGGGAGCACCACGAGGAGGTGCTCCGGCCGCGCCCCCCATGTTATAATTCAGGGCTGTCCAAACACGAGCCGTTTGCTGGTTCAAAGTAAAATAATCAGAAAATAGTTTAAGGAATAAATTATTTCTGTATAAATAAATGAAAATTCTTTTCAAAATATAATGAGAAGAAGAGATATTTATTCTTGTAACATCGTTTAAAAGTGAAATGACCTTGTTAATTACCGTCCCCTACCGACCTAGGATGCGCAGTGGAAGGGAACACCAGGTCAGTGAGGGGAAAAAAAATTAGTAATAACCGTGGCTTGCGATTACGCAAGGCTATTTAAAGTTATGTTAAACGTATTAAACAAAGACTCCAATTCTATAACTTACATGTAGGTATCGCGGGAACAGCTACAATGTAAACCTAACTCAGCGTTCGGTCTGGCCAGACAAATAGAACCTAACTGAGGGGTTACTTAGCTGACTATCCAAAGGCGCGGCGTCGACAGCAGTCTCGTACAAATCAGGGCTTCGGGCTTGTTATTTGCACACTCAACTTAAATGTCCACAAATATACAGTTCTAATCAAATCGAGTACATCAACGGCACAAAACAAAATGGTAGCACGCGATATTATATTTACTAAGATTTCACGGCTAACAAAAGGTGTAGCAATTACAACAAATATGTGCTAAACGCGACCGCTAGTTCCAACGCACGGAGCAAGAAGGTAAAAACTTAAAAGGCGGCGACAAAAGAGCCCGCGTCGGAGCTAACCGCGAACCAAACTGAAAGTGTGAAATACCCTACATTGAATGAATTATCAAAATTATAATAAAAATGTTTGGTACCGAACAGACCTTGTACTAAAAGAAATTGTTCCCAAGCTAATAAAATATATTTTTCTACTGTCAAATACTGGGGAAATTCCCTGGAAGTATTTGGTTTACAAACGAAGTTTATGAGTGAGTATTTGTTAGTGTCCATTCCATCCGTATTTGTTAATCTTGTGCACTTTGGATTACACACTCGTAGTTTTAAAAAAATACCAAACCTAAGCAAAAATTAAGTGATGCACATCGTGCATTTAACAATAAATGAGAACTTGACTATTTTATTTGCAACAATTATATTAAAATTCAGTGCATGATTTATCTGCAAGTTTTGTTCGTGCGTAATGAATATAATGTTAAATGTCATTATACATGAGGAAAAGTACAAAAACACGCCGGTGAAGTAATAAAAATTGTTGTGGCTGCGTATAAAAAAGCTAACGCAACAATACAGATGTTAAACAAAGTAGCTGTTTCTTATGAAGTTTGCTTACAATTAGCCAACAGGTTGGCTAAGAACCCAACTTCTTTTCTAGTCCCAACAGTCTTTTAATAGCTATGTTTTTAGAATTGCCATATTTACACGGCAGATCTTTCTCATCCTGTTTCGTCGTGTTTGTGTAAAATTCCTCACAATCCTGTCCTTCAAGCGTGAAAGGTTTCTCATTAAAGCAGGTTCGGAATACAGTTCCCATAATCGTTTTAACATTTCATTCTCTTCTATTTGGGTATGCATCGCGATTATAGTGTTATGTGAACTGAATGAACTTTCTGTTTTACCAACATGGCCTGACACGATCCACCCTAAATGCGTATCTTGTACGACCGGAGAACCCCTAGGTCTCTTGACTAATCCTACTTTTAATATATGACAAATGAATGAATACGTTTCTGCTCCCGACAAAATATCAATTTTGTTAGGCAAGTTGAACGTTGTGTCGGCTAAATTCATATTGTGAATTTCTGCCCACTCCCGAATTTCAAATTTTGCATCCGGCATAACTGAAGTCAGAGAGCTTAATATACAGTTACTTCTAAGGTGAAAGAAGGGTCATGTAATGATCGTATATTGGTTTTAACGACATGTCTAGAGACAACATCGCGCCATGACCACCTCCAATCCCAGCAATAGTAGTTTTAGATACTACCTTTTTAAACGAAGAAATCTGATTTACATTCATTTTTTTTTTTTGCGAAACGTGAAAGTTGGACGCCGCTTAAGGGGTAAAAAACACCATTTCGGGGGTGAAAATGTGACATTTACAAATTCGAAAAATTCGTCGTTTAACTACAACTATTTAGTGCACTCACGGTCGAAAAAAAGAGGGGGTCATTCGTTGTTTTCTACGAGAATTAAATCGTGTAAAAAAAATGACTTCGTTTTATCATGGTTTTTGTGTTTAAAAGCGGCCATATTTTTTTGTAGTGGAAAAATCGTAATTTCAACCCCAGATTCGAAAAAGCACACTGCAAAGTACGGGAGATCATATTCTTCATTTGAAAATTCTTGATTTTTAATGATGAAAACCACTCCCTATCTTGCCCGTGGATGTCGTACAAGACGCCTAAGGGATATCCCTTATCTTATGTGCATATTATATAATATGCACATAAGATCTGTGCAAGAGAAGGTAAACTCGAAATTAAACCCTATACCAACATGTCTGACCAACATGGTATAGTAGGTCAAATACCCTCCCATTGTGGAGGAAGCCCGAGCCCAACAGTGGCACGTATATGGGCTGTGATGATGAATGATGAGAATTTGCCTTAAAAATGATGAAAAAGAAAATACAATTCTCAGTCGTTAATGGGTTACCTATAATCTATTTAAAAACTCGTTATCACTGTCCGATTCTGAACATATATCAATCGCGTCCATCTTGTTTCGTTTTCGTCTACGAATGGTAGAGACACTTGACTGATGTACGACTCGTGAAAGCAATTGCGGACACACACGTGCCACCAATGTCAAAGCGACATTGGCGCAGTGTCGTGAACGAGTGCGAGTGTGGGGATGTGCGGCGGATCAATTCCGATCGGAAGCAATTTTGGAATCTTAGCTTTTGTAAATATTTCTTTACTAGTCACACGGTTCTGTACTAGCACTGGAAAGAGTTGGTTTGTTCCAGTAACATTCAATTGTAGTTGATGGTGGCTCTGAACTTTATTTTGCTAGCCAGAAAAGGAGGAGTAGCGAATGCTTGCAACCACCTGTAAACAAAATAAGTAAGACGCAAGTACAAAATAATTAACAAAATAAGTTTTAGATTTATGTAAGTTATTCATCATCGCAGCCCACATACGTCCCACTGTTGGGCTCGAGCCTCCCCCACAATGGGAGGGAATTTGACCTACTATACCATGCTGGTCAGACATGTTGGTATAGGGTTTAACTTCGAGTTTGCCGTCTCTTATGTAAGTTATTATCCTACTAATATTATAAAGATGATAGTTGGTTTGTGTGGGCATATTTGTTAATTCTTCATACTCTTAACTGATTGACAGTTTTCGAGTTCAAATAATTTATGGTTTGGATTATTACATGGGCTTTGTTTTAAATGTGGGTAACATTGCAGGGCGCAGTAAATAGATAATATAACTATCAAACTTTCATTTTTTAAATGACAAACCTGCAGATGCTACACAGTCGTCACAGTTTGCCTCAAGAATAAGCTCTTCCTGTTCATCAATTTAACATATGACTATGTACATTTTCTTGATAATTCTATGCTGAGGCACAATATTGGCTTTGACTACGCAAATATTTGTAGTTCGGTTGAGTTTCACGTATCCCACTGCAGTACTTAAATAAGAATCTCAAGATGACTTAAAATAAAGAAAATAAAAATATTTTAGGTGAAATCATATAAAATGAAGCTCCGAAATGAAACAACAAATGTCAATAAACTTACATTGAGATCTTTGCTCCTCTTATTTCAGCCACGTTATGCAGGTTACTCCTAGACACTTATTATACTATCATAACGTTCTCCACCTTCGGAAGGTTTCGTGAGTCAGCCTTGACAAAATTATCACTCATTGCGATGGTTTATAACAACTGAGATTTTTGGGAACTGTTTCGAATTTAAATACAAAATCACCAAAATGTCAGTTAAAAGTCAGTCTCAAGTTTGAAATTAGCAGTGTGTAACAAATTAATAATTATTGACAGTGATATTTTGAGAGTGACATTAGTTGTTTTTTAATAGAGGCAACGACCTCAATCTCATAACGCCAGTGACGACGTCACCACCATACAAAATTCTTAGAATTTTACATACCCCATTATACTATCAGTCGACTTTAAAAGAACACAACTACGCTGTGTTCGGAGTGTGCTAAAGCCGGATGCTGTAAAAATCTGCGATATTTGTGATCTAGAACTAGCAACAACAAGAGATTCTCCGTTCGCAATGTCGGGATTAGGGAACACGTCAATTAGTTTATTTTCATACATATGCATAAAAATGTCACTGCAGGAGGTATAAGACTCGGGCAAATTAGATTAAGTACGATTTTAATTGAATGCACTCATTCACTAAATGCTCGTCTACGTCATCTGGATAATAATCAATAATATGACGTGCAGTTTACAAATCTATGTTTTCGATACGTCTCATGGACTTGGCACACTTTCACTCACTTAGGTTTTTCAAGAATTACTATGTTAGTTAACAGTTAGTTTGACGTTCTATAACTGACTAAAAATGAAATAAATCTAAAAATGAAATAATCTTCCTTTGTAAGATACCCGGTCCTTTGGTAGGCTTACATGGGGATATGGATCCAACATGCAGAGGCCTTTGGAGAAATTTAATGTTAAAATGGGATAGGACATCTACCGATGACACTCCACGTTTGCACATAACACTCGTGGACTGCCAACGGTAGGTGTAAAACTATTGTACAATGATGATATCTAAAACCTGGTTATGGGGTTGTGAGGTTTGATGGACTATTTTACTTAAAACTATTGATTTTGACCTGTCGTCTGCCTTCAATCCCTTGTATCGTATTGAACGGTGGCAGACGGTGACTCGCCAACTCATTGAATGGGCCCCCCCCAAACGGTCGCCACAGACACGCAGGTCATACGGGCAACAGGGGGGCAACATTGGTGCAAGTGGCTTGGGGTGTCGAGCGGTGCGGCGCCGGTTTCACCATCGCAGTGGTTTCCCCGTAGTTATGCCCTTGAAAATGACACTTCCACCCCCGAGCATATAGCTCTGGCGACTCCTCTCTGACCAGCCGTTTAAGGCAAGCCAGAGTTGAGAATCCTGCGGGCATAATAATAATAATAATAATTATGATTATTATGTATCTCCGATTCACGGCTATCTCCCAAGGGAAGATATCCGGTCCTTTGAAAGGCTTACATGGATCCAACACGCAGAGGCCTTTGGAGAAATTTAATGTAAAAATGAATGGGACGTCTACCGATGACACTCCACGTCTGGACATAACACACGTGAACTGCCAACGGTAGGTGTAAAACTATTGTGTGATGATGGTGATGTGATAGATTGACCCGGACCAACTCCATCTGGTACCATTTGGGTCAACGATTACATTCCCAAGGAGGGTTGACGTCAGGCAGGCGGCCGGTCATAAAAGTCATTGCCAAAACTTTTTGTAATATGTCAAAACAGATGACATATTGCGTCGACCCCAAGTAATTGGGATAAGAGCAAGATGATGATGATGATGATGATGGGGTTGGAGGTTTGATGTACTGGCTAAACTAATTCGTCGTCAGAAGTATCTTTTAAAGAATAGGTATCGTCATCGCTGCTGTCGTCACTTTTACATACTCTTTTCTTTTTACTTTTAGCCTTAGAAAGTTTTGTTTTTACTGGGTTGTCATAATCAATAAACTATAACATTTTTTCTTCAGATTAGATGATGGACAGACTTTCACTGCAGGATATAAATATGTCGAAATTTTTATCTACTATTTTAAAGGTTTTTCTTTGCATCTTTTTAAATCAATATAGGAGTAATTATATGGACTAAATTTAACTTCTGATAAGACAGTAACCTTTTGTCTAGTTTCTGGAAAAGGTGCATCTGATACTAATTCCCTTTCAAGAATAATTTCTGGATCCAGTGCAGACTGCTCAGCTTGGGATACATTTTTGCTATCCCTATCTTTTCTCTTTGTTTTGTTTTTAGCCATTAATAATTGAAATTCTTGAAATGAAACAGATTTGCCTGCAGGAATATTTACCTTTTTGTTATGTCAAAAAAAATATCGCTAACTTCAAAAGATATTGTGACATTCATGAAATGAATACTCGGAATAAGGACAAACTAGTTGTACATACTACTCGTCTCCAAAAAATTAGCAAATCATTCATGGGGCAATGTATACGTTTCTACAATAGATTACCTAAAGATATCCGAGACCTGCCAACAAGAAAGTTTAAAAAAGCTATCAAGAATAGACTTTGTAAGAAAGCTTATTATAAAATCTCGGATTATGTAGATGATAATACTGATTGGTTGTGAGCAGCTCCTCATTATGCAATTTCCTTGTTATTTTAAATAAACTCTTTTTTCATAACTCTAATATTGTAAAGCGTAGCGTGTTTTGCCTAACGAAATTTTGCATTTTCGTCGTTTGTAACATATGGTCTTGGTCATGCTCACTAAAGGATCTACTTGCGGTAGCTGCGTGGAGCAGGTCTCTCCCTTCCCTCCATAGTGGTTGAGGGGAGTGATGGCTGCTCTAGTAGTTAACTAGTGATCGGGTGCCGCTTGTGGGATCTGGTCCAGCCATAATCATTTGAATTATATTAAGTATCTTGCAGTTCGAAGGGCATCACACTGGAGCTAGGTCTTACAAAACATGTATACAAATTTATATCTAGTAAGAAGAAAAAAAAATAAAATAAAATAATAGACAAGCCCGATGAGTTTCTTGCCGGATCTTCTCAGTAGCGGTCGCGTTCCGATCCGGTGGTAGTTTATTTTTATTGGATAATTTAATTTTATTTTGTAAAATTGACAACATGTAAGTGCCCTCTCGGGGTCTATGCATAATAAATGATTTGAATTTGAATTTGTTCTTTAGCTTTAGTGCTGGATTCGCCGCTCGATTTGCTTTTAAATAATCTAAAAGTGTAGTATCAATCGTATAATTGTTTTGTTCTTCATAATTTCTATATTAAGATGACTTGATAAATCATCACCTATAATTACTTTTGGACCATCTAGCTCGTTTGCCCATGGGATTATTATAGAAATAAAGCAGTCATGATAAATTGTTGAGTCGAACCAGTTGCTTCTATTAGAACGAACGTCGTTAGGCCCATTTTGACACCATGATGTCCATAACTTTTCAGCTTTATAAACTACATAAGTAGGCAATAGAGTACCGTCCGCTGTCGCGGCAAACATTATCGAAATATTTCCTTTGGTGGTATTCATTACGCGTTCCGGATACTTAAATTTGCGTTTGATTATACACTTTGCTGACCCAAGATTATCGTACAGATTTGTCTCGTCATAATTTAATATATTTTATGTGGAATATTATTAATAGAATTTCTTAAATTATTGAAATAGTTCTCAAAATCCTTAGCATTAATATTAGCACGGATCCTTTTGATGTTTTGTGCGGCTCTTACCGTAAGCATTTCTTTATGTCGAATCAAAAAATTTTGACTCACCACATGCCTGAAAGTTTACCGTCAAACAAATGCTCCTTATTATTATTTTTAAATAATTATGAACTATGAAGCTCAGTTCAAATTCAGTATGTTTATTACTCTCATTAATTTATGGCACGTTATGTCATTAATCTAACTATGATTTGGTGTACAGTCTTTGGAGAATCAACATATCATATTTTTAATAATTAATAAGAACATTATGAAAAACCATCTTGCCCCATAATATGGGGTATGATGGGGTAATGAAATTGGGGCATGATGGGGAAGGCTAGTCGTTCTCACAAAACAAACAAATGTGTATTTCTTACAGATCTTCATTGTCCATGCCAGCACAAGCGTTGTGAGCCCAACGCCCATAGAGCTGGTAGTCTACCCAAGGTTCTGACGATGTCAAAAAATTGTTGATTACATCATTACAATATAAGCAAATGGCATCTTCATCATTGTTTTTTTTTGTTTTTTGGCTGAGTGTATGGTCTTTTGTTTGTTTTTAGAATTCTTTTTAAGGCGAGGATCATTTGGAGTGGATGTTTTCCCCGGCTTTTTTAAATTTTCCAGCTCATTTTTATAAGGAGTCGAGGTTATTATGGCTGTTTTTTCTCGACGATATCTTTTTTCAGTTCGTTGAACAGAAGGAATGGGCAAAATATCACTTGGGGATGCATTGTCGAAGCTGGATGTCAGATCCCACCATGCTACGTCTGCTTGTGACTGTTGTTGTTGTTGTTGAAGACAGACATGGTACTGACCCAGATTGAAACCCTTCGGCTTCTGATACCCTTTGATATTCTACATTCGATGAGTCTGCAATATTTTGTATGTTCGTAGTTTCAGCAGAAATAAAATCAGCATCAGTAAAATTATTTTGATCATACAGGGTGACTGGTAAAAGATTGTACATATTGAAGGAGGGTATTCAGTACTCGATTCTGATACCGAATATATAAAAAAAATTGGTAATTAAATTTTGAACTAATTATCTTATAAAAATATTTAGTTATGGACACATGGGATAGGTCAACGTACGTCAGCAATTGTAGGTACTAAACAGTTCGCGCATTGAACTAGTTACATTTTAGGTAAATATTCTACCTATGCGACTCGACCCAGTAGGTATTTTTTTTCGTCGCGGGCCGCAGACAGAGGTCAACGCACGCTGGCAAACCTATTGTTTTGATTAGAAACAAATCACTTTATCTCAGGATTGGTATGAGCTATGAATCTGCAAATAACTTTAGTGTTTTATGACATTATTCTTACACCTAGTTTAAGTAATTCTAGTAATAAATATCCAAAATCTTGACAACAGTGCTAACAAAACTGTTACTCGATTTCGGTATCGGCGTATCGCCAGTAGGGTGACAATATTTTTGGAAGTCTTGTAACACTAATATTGTTGATGTTTACTATGTAGTTAATTAATATTATCTTCTTTTTACACTTTTATTAGTTACATGTGGCCATTATCTATCGTTTCCATGAATATGTACAATTTTTCCAGTCATACTGTATACCACATTTTCTAAATGAATATATCTAATATAATAGCGGTGGACATTGTAGCCGCGTGAACGCATGCAATGCATACGTCAGTGACATATTTGGTAATGCATAGTATGCATCTTATCTGGAATACAGTTACCACACGTCCAGGATGTGATCTCAACCAACCTGTAACAGCATGATCGTAATAAGTGCTGAGTGGCTTTATCAATGCTACTAACCTAATTTGAAAAAATGCGTGAAATTGTTGTGTGTATTGGTAATAATAACGAAACCACAGCTCGCAAGCAACAAAAACACTTAAAGGAAAACTGAAGTCTATTAAGAGAATGAAAGTTGTCCAATAATGAATCTTAACTATCAAGCAATAAGGTATTATTTTAATCTGCATTTATCCAATCCATACATAAGAACATAAACAGCACTATGCGTACAGCGCCGCACCAGTCATTCTCCAATAGTGAGTGAGAGAGATAGATTTAAGATCTTCTATTCGTACAATACAATAAGCCGTTGAAAAATTAACAAGCAAGCATTAGGTACATTGTGCGAAATTTGGATGGGTTAGAGTCAAGAGCTAGAGACATAGCCGTTATTTCACGTAACTAGTTACAATAACCAGTTACGCGACATGTAACCGTGTCAGTAGTTACGAGTCGACAATTAAAAAAAGGTGATTTCGTTATACTTAATACGACTAATCACAGATATGAGCTAACAGTATTATATTTGAGCGAGCGAGTTTCGAGAGCCGTGTGCGGAGTGTGAGTTTTGACGTTAACGTGACGCGCTCTACCGCGAGCGCGTAAATTTGTCATTTGTATGAAGAAAAGTACAGCGCCACTAGCGGACCGTATTTGAAACAATTTGTGCTAGTGCGAGTTTTAATTGTAAACGTTCACCATCGCGTATTGTAAAGTTAACGTCAATTTCGGCCGTTTACTCTGTGGTTTTTCTTCTATTTTTGCGAGTGTGAGCTCTAACAAAGATTACAATATTATACTGGAAATAGATGGGCAACTCTAGCATCTGTCAATAGTTTATAGTTAACGCCATCTAATGGGCGATTAAGTCATTTTTCCAAATGTATATATATATATATAGCTAGCTATATACATATCTATATCCATATATCGTTTTCTGTATATTTATTTCGAGGAACCCCAATTTTTTTTCTATTTTATATAATTTTGTACAAAATAGAAAAAAGATAATAGGGTGAAAAATAAAACAATAGGAACAAAAGAGATAACAGAAAAAAAATTTTTGTTTTCCAATTTCAAAAAAACCATCTATGTAATTCCTATTCTCCCGTAAAAACAGCTCTCTCGTTTCCTTTAATAACAAATTCACAGCTGCTACATTAGAAGATCCTTGATCGCAAACTGTAGTGATAATTTTGAGGCCTGTTTTTTGTAAATTTGTTATTATGTTTTTTATGTGTGTCTTTAGCTCAATGGCTTTTGTGGTTCCAGAGCAGAAATAATATGCCAAAGGTTGCTTGTACTTCTTTACTACACCTCTTATCATGAAAACTAGGACATGATCGCAGAATTCATTTATAGTTGTTTCTCCATTGTTTACTAGGCCAATTATTTTATCATTTTTGGTATCATATGACACCCCAAGTCCAATAGCCATTTCGTCAAATATTAGGCTGCAAAACTTGTGATTTTCCGGCATTTGGCTGACTCTTTTTTTTAAATACTCAAATATGAGTTCATTAATGCCTGGCCTCAAATTAAACTTTTTCAATAAATTTTGCAATATTCTTCTACTTGGTAGAACACACATATGACTCAACAACCTGTAGGCCTTAGGCGATGATTTGTACAGTGACAATGCCAAATTTTTTTGATTAAGGGTAAATCTATGACCTTGCTTCTTTTTGGCACTCTGGGAAGCCTGCATATGGCAAAATATCTTTGCTGTTTTTGACATATGTTTACAAACAATTTCAAAAGCAGCCGTTCTCGATATTGTTTTTGCCAATAGATATTTTCTTTTAAAATTTCTCCTTTCAGTCTCACATTTTTGAAGTTGCTTTAAAAGACTTTTGAATTTGTTGTGTTGGGCAAATGTTGCACGAGGCACTGTAACAAAATTATTTTCGATAAGCACTCATGTTTCAAACAATCCTAAATAATTTATTAACTATAGCAACCCGCCCTCGCTTCGCTTCGGTTTTAGTCGTTTAACCCGTGTAGTTCCCGTGCCCGTGGGTGTACCGCGATAAAATATAACCTAGTTTACGCCCTAATATTATAGCTTTCCATTGGTGAAAGAATTTTTGAAATGGGTCGTCGTTTTGAAAATTACCCGGAACAAACAGACAGACAAAATTTTTTTAATCTGTATTTTAGGCATAGGTGTCATGCAAATAACAGTGTGAGCACGAAAAAAGCCCATTATTTTGACATTACAGACACTCCAATTTTATTTATTGGTATAGACTAGCAACCCGCCCTCGCTTCGCTTTTAGTCGTTTTACCCGCGTAGTTCCCTTTCCTGTGGGAATACCAGGATAGAATGTAGCCTATTTTACACCCTCATATTATAGCTTTCCATTTGTGAAAGAATTTTTGAAATCGGTAAGCCGTTTTGAAGATTACCGGGAACAAACAGACAGACAAAAAAATTTCAAGTGATTTTTAGGCATGTGTATAGTGCAAATAACCGTGTGAGCAAGAAAAAAGCCTATTTTTGACATTTCAAACAATCACTCCAATTTTATTTATTGGTATAGATAACCTATACATATATATGAAACCATATTATGTAGCAGTCATTTATTACATTGCAAGGGAGGACATAGTCACAGTGTATAACTCACCAACTAATGTATAAGAGTCATTTTCAAAATATGTGTACGTCACGAAATTGACACTAAATTGTTTCGTTAGGTAATTGTATTGGATGTCAGGAAATTGTAGAAGTAAGGCTGTATTCATAAAGAGGTAATATTGTAGTAGTAACGGTGTAAATATTTATTTATTTATTTAGAGGTATATACACACAAGATATTTAATTTCAGACTATAATTTGTGAGAAATAGCTTTAAAAACTTAAGCACTTAGGAACACTGGAAGAAAGAAAAATGAATTTGAAAATGAATCATTGTTTTATTCAAAAAAGCTCCATTGCTACATTGACCATAGGGTCAACTGTAACTAAAAAACAAAAATTAAGAAATACAAGTTAAAAATATAGCGTATCTTCCTCGTTGGCTAATACAAACTCCTGACGTTCTTTTGATATTTGTAACAATTTAACATGTTTAACAATACAATCTTGTGGTACTATATCAATATCTTTGGTAACTTTTGGCTTTGTAAATTTCAAATTACCTTTTTGACGGATGCTTTTGAAGTAATTAATCTTATAACTTTTATTAGTATTATCAATCTGTTCAATTGTACCGATATAATATTTCCAGGTTTTTTTAATGTAATATCTGATCAATACAGTATTATTTATTTTCCATTGGTTTGTCTCGGTTTTCTCGTCCTGAAAGTTAACCTGATTTCCAATGATAGGTTCAGTTTCAACTTCTTTTACGTGTATTATTTGTATATTGCCTGTTTTTTCATTTAATATCATATTTACTGCTGCTTGAGTCAATACTCCCTTCGGTGTTGAGTTACTAATGCTAGTGCTTGCACAAGGAGGTGAGTTCTCTTTTTGACTTATTAGATTTATCATCATCTTATCATCATCAGCCATTTCCGGTTCTTCGTCGACATTCATCTTCACTTCTCTTTTAGTTTCCTTTATGTCTATTTCTGTTTTTAGGTTTACTGCTTCACTTGCTATTAACGGAGTATCCGCATCTAGAATTTCCTCTGCTACCATTTTTCTTTTCATAATCCTTGAGTCACTTGTTTCTACTCTCAGCTCTTTTGCATGACTGTCCATCAATAATTGTGTATCGTAAATTTGCCTTTCATTTGCTTTTTGTTTATCTTTTCTTGTTTTCTCTAGATCATTATCTTCTTTTACGGGTATTATTTGCAATTTGCCTGTTTTTTCATTTAATGTCATGTTTACTGCTACTTGAGTCAATATTTTCACCGAAGTTTCAGTTACTTGGCATGTCTTACTAATGCTAGTGCTTGCACAAGGAGGTGAGTTCTCTTTTTGGTTTAGTAGATCTATCATCATCTCATCATTTTCAGCATCACTACCCATTTCCGGTTCTTCGTCAACATTCATCTTCATTTCACCATTACTTTTTACTCTCAGCTCTTTTGCATGACTGTTTATCAATTGAGTATGGTACATTTGCCCTTCATTTGCTTTTGGTTTCTCTTCTTTTCTTGTTCTCGTCAGGTCATTATCAAAATTCTGATCGAATTTATCAATTGTGTTTATTTCCAGGTCATTTTCTTCAATATTAAAAGCGTCAATGTGCTCAGCTTTCATTTCTTCAATGTTCTCAATACTATCTGCATTTATTTCAAGTTCTTCTATATCGAGTATCTCTTCAAGCATAGCATCTTCTTCATAGTAAGTACTGTCATCTGAATCTGCATAGGGAATGTCGTCACTATCATAATCATCGCTGTCAGACGAGTTTGACCTAGATCTTTTATTGTTTATTCGTTTTAAAGTTATTTTGGGTCTTCCGCTTTTATTTTGTCTGTTCTCTGATTTATGGGTTGATATTAAGTCATGTGTTTTTGGTTCATAACATGCACAACAACCCTTTTTTGGGCCACAAAAGCAACTTAAGTCTCGATATAGGACAGAACCTTGCTTTGCAGTTGTGATAATCTGATGAATTCTCATTGTACCTGGCAACGCAATAAACTCATCGGGAACTTTTTGTTGCATTTCTCGAATTTCTTCCTCTGATATTAAAAAATGTTTCACCTTTTTTTCTGATTCCTTCAACATCTTGAAGGCGATGGTTGCATTAGGAATGTCGGTTCCGCGAGCTACAAGATCGTCCAAAGTTCTTTTAACTGCTCCACCAACCCCATCGGCCGCACCTTTCCCATGCGATGCTTCAAAGAAGGACCAGGAAGCATAATCCAAAGTTCTCTCTTCAACATTTTTACTAAAAAGATAAAAGTTCTTTTTCTGTTTGTATTGTGTGGCGGGGCCATCAGAATACATGTGTACAGCTTTTAAGGAAGGTACTATTTGTTTTGCATATTCAAAAACTGGTGAAAGGTGAGCCCAAATCGCTCCAGGATCGTGGTCACAACATGGAGATACAGAACAAAACGATGTGGGATTGTTGTTCTTACTATAAATTACTCCCGTATGGAGAGAAATTTGTTCTCTATTTCCACCGAAATGAACGGATTGTATTTCCTTATGTAATTTGCCGGCATAATTTTCTGAGAAGTCACAAATTATGACTACTTCATCCTCAGATAGGTTCCGTATGCAGTTTTGTAGAGTCTTATGCTGATGACCAATATTGTAATAGTGTTTCTTGAAAACGCCTAATTCTTTGTTAAATTCTTGAATTAGCTCCCCAATGGTACCACTTATAACATCTTTTACAATTTTTTTGGTAGTCATGGGTTTTCTTTCACCATTTGTTAAATGTTTTATATACTCGTGCTTTTTTAACTTCCACTCAAGCCAAGTGATATTGATGTTATTGGTATTATCTTCAAGAGAAACTGGAATGGACTTTGACATACAAGATGGGCATGTATTATACATACATTGTTTAGACTCAAGGCTGCAAGATAATTCCGTGACTAAATCGGTGACTTTACAACTCGGTATTATTTTTAAAGCTTTAAGCTTTTCGGCCTTCAGTATTAAATTGCTGTTTTTAACACAAGCACAAGTTTCTCGATCGTTGAGAGTAGGATTTACTACGTAAAATGGTCTATACCGAGTAAATGTAGTGTAAGAATCTTTTCCACCTTCCGATTTATATTTGGCGTGCAGATTTTTCATGGAATCTAAAAGAAAGCGTTTCTGTTGTTTATCTTTTTTAAGAGTTTTGCATTCTTTTCGGCCTGCTGTGGCACGGCTGACGTCGTCGCGTAAAAAGAACTCCTTGATTTTTTTAATATTGTCTTTTTCTTTGGCCTCTTTCACTGTATCATCATTTCTAATTCGTCCCTTTAACCCTAAAGTTGTTGATAGTTTGGTAGTTAAACTATATTTCTTTACAAAATCGTTGTTAACCACCTTTTTGAGTACCCTTTTTTCATTGTTTGTGTCTGCATTGGTATACTGTTGTTTCAAAGATTCTGAAATGACGTTTAATTCGAAAACTTTTCGCTTAACTTTTTCTTTATCCTCTTCACTTATAACAATCTCTTCGACAAAACTGCTTGCTTTTGACATCGGAGTTGCTTTTTCTAATTCTTTTTCTTCAAGAAAATTGCTATCTACAGGCTGGTTATCTGTGGCTGTAACTAGATTTCGGTTTTTAGCTTTGAGATGTTCAATACATATGTTTTTTCTATAAATGCTTTTTTTCATTAAAACCATTCTCTTCATCATTTTGCTCACCTTTTCGTGAAGCTTTTTATTTTCTTGCTTAAGTTTTGTATTTTGTGCTTTTATGTATAAGACTCGTTTAGCTGAATAGATTGCTCTTTTTTGCCGTAAATCTTCTTCCTTTTTTAGCTTTTCTGCTTGCTTATTCTTTTCTTTTCTTCTATCATTAGCTTCTTTCCATTTTTGTCTTCGAGCTTCTTTTTCACTATCAGTAAGAGTTGATATTTTTTTTTGTTTTTGTTTCACTTTCTCCAGGTGTTTTTTTCTTTTTTCTTCATATTTTTCAGGGTTTTGCTGTTTAAGTTTTTCTATGTATATTTTTTGCCGTTCGGCACCGGTCAGTGGCATTCTGAAACCAAAAAAGATGTTGGATATCTTAATAAAACTAAAAACAAAAGTAAGTATCGCTAGTGTGGGTGGGAAAGCGATAAACACTAAATGCAATAAAGTAAGCCTTTATTATTTTTTTCTAGACATCCAATTTTTTGTTACACGCAAAGTCTGATATTTATAAGAGAAAATAAAATTAAAAGTAATATTAAATAATAAATATTTGACTTGAGAAGACTTTGTGTAGCAATAAATAAAAATGAAGCATTATGTACATACATGAAAAAGTTATTTTTATTATTAATTTAATTTTGCGCGCGGTACCTAACTTATAATACCGTTTCTCTCCTTTATTTTTATTCGTTACATATAAACTCATTTTAATACCTTACTTTCATACTTTACACATGAGACCACACCTTTATCGTCTAAAATTTACTGACGTCAGTAAATGTCAGGAAATTGTTCGTCACTAGTATGTAAAACATAACCTAAAAAATATTTTTACTCAAAACATAATCACGTTTACTAGTAGATTGAAAGCGTAATCTATTGTACTTGTCATAATTTAAGTATATTATAATTGCGGTAGGTGAATTCTTAAAAATCTACTTACTTTTGTTGCGAAGATCTCGTCACGATAATGTATTGATAATTTTTTCACCATCACACACTGAACTTCTGCCGTGTCTCAATGAAAAAAGAAATGGCGGCGCGTCAATGTGATGTTTCTTTTTGTGACATGACCAGTGTTGCCAGTGATTAAAGTTAGATTCCTACTCTTCGTGATACAAAAAGTTGGTTAATTTTGTCAATAAATCAGTGTCACGAAATTGATACGATTGATGGGGACATTTTTTAAAATGTTCATTCTTAGTTTATTTAACGTAAATTTAAATAGTTTATCCATCCAACATAAAAATAAACATTGCTTTATAAATTATGGTACAAAAAACTAGTAAGTTTAGTACAAAAATTCTGATTAAAAAATATGTTTCGAATGTCGTCCAACAAGGGGACATTAAAAAATGTATGGTGTTTTTTGTTACTTAATTTTCACATTTAATTTATGCTAGGATTTTAATCGTAATTCATTGCTTTTTATTAAGAATAATATGCAGTTATGCTTAGATTTGTATGTGGAATTTAAAAAATGATTTATTTTAGTCGAAATAATATTTTTTTCAAAGATTTTTTATGAGGACAAACATTTTTTGGTAAAATTACACATATTTTGAAAACAACTCATAATCAATAATAGATTTCATCAATTCCTTTATAAACGGCAACACCGGTTTTCTATATTAATAAATATATGTGGGATTTAGAAATACAGGCTATAGTGTGATTTTATTCAAATACACATATTACATAGCATATAGTTTCACGGCTTCACAACCAAACTCGTATATTTTCCCACCCTTTCTGAGGTAAAGCGTCTCACAAAAAAAGAGCTGAGGCTATTGCTGTCTAATGGACACATTTCCAAATTCTGAGCCCCTAGTTTGCTCAACACCATGCATGCAGTTATATTTCTCTTACATTACTAATGATATGTATTTTTTAAGTAAATTTATGTGAATTACCTATAAATTTTGCAGGGTTACTTCTCTGCTTTCTTTGTTGAACAACTTGAACTTCTGTTTGTACAGTTTGTCCTGTAAAGTAAATCATACTTTTATTTAATTTTTAACACTATGATGGTGGTAAACAGGCACACAGTCCACATGATGGTAAGCAGCTACCAGAACCCATAGACACCTGCAACACCAGGCGTATCACACATGTATTTCCGACCCTTTATAATTAACATTCTTTTTTCTAAATACTTTAAGAACCTTATAGTGTAGTGCTCTAGGAAAATCACCACAAGTAGGGAGATTTTTTTCCTGATACTGAACAATGGACAACCACATCAGTTTTGACGTGTGAGTATTGCTCAGCCTGCCTAACTCAATAGCTGAGTTAACTAACTGTTGTGGAAGCATATTGGCTGCATTTCGCATGTGTGTGTGTATGTGTCAGAATCTATAATTCCTAACACATACTAAAAAATAAAATATTAGCTTTTATCTCAATATACGTACTAGGCAATATATTAGTTGCTCTTGAAGATGACTCGCTAACTATTTGCACATTGCCTAATTGTGGCATTGAAGCTGGCACACTAATATCCTCAGGTCCACACAGTTGAGCTTCAAGACCTACAAAATGAATAAAGTGATAAATAAACATGCGAATATCACCTTCCTCTATTTTTATAATTTTAGATGAATCTTAAAAAAAATTGCTAGAACTAAGCCTTTCAAATGGACAAAGGAACACCAAAATCCAATCATTTATATGAAACTTGTGATTGCACAGAGTCAGACAAATACTATAAAGTCACAATTTGTTCAGTTCCTTTAACATTATTTTGTAATATCCCTTATGAATATTGTATAAAATATGAATTATGAATGGGAGAAGATTAATAACAATTGGGACCATTACAAGTCTTTCTGTTCCATAATTTGTTTGATAATATTTCAGTTATCAATATGTTTATATATATCAATATGCTTTCTATAGTTTTTTTTTACTAAGTAATTATTCTACACTCATTTGCAAAAAAAACGGGCACCTAAGCAATGAACCATTTCAAATGTTAATATTTCTTTGTTTGATAATTATAGGTAGTTTTATCCACACAATTTGCTAAATTAATAAGAAAATAATCGTTTTCATCAGTATTTCATAAAATTTAGATACAATTTATGGGAAATAATGCTAAACCTCGCTAGTAGTGTATATTCGCTAGTAGTGCATATGCTCATGAAGTAAAAATAAAAAAGTTTTTTTGTTTGTTTTTCTTTAATAAAGTAAAAGCAGATAAATGTTTAGTATCGAGTGTGACCCCCTCTAGCTAAAATCACAGCTTGAATTCGTCTGGGCATGCTAGCGAGTATATCCCGGATACTTGCTTGCGGAATACGTTCCCACTCCGCAGTAATCACATTCTTCAGCTCTCTGATGGTCTGCGGAGCCGGGTGTACTGATCTCACACGCCGTTTCAGAACGTCCCAGACATGCTCTATGGGATTGAGGTCGGGACTTCGAGCTGGCCAATCCAAACGACGAATGCCGACCTCTTGCACATACGCATTAACATCGCGGGATCGGTGGGCGCGAGCATTGTCGTCCATAAAAATCGAGTCTTCACCTAGAGCGGCCAATGCGGGTTGTGCATGAGAAATTAGAACTTCCGTTATGTATAGATGCCCAGTCAGTGAGCCGTTTTCAATGAAGACTAACTCTGTACGATCCATTGAATTTATTCCTGCCCAAAACATAACAGAGCCCCCACCATAAGGTGTGATTTCTTCGAAACATGCCTCTGCAAAGCGTTCTCCTTGTCTTCTTAGCACTCGCCGACGTCGATCTTCACCGAACAGAGATATCCTGGCTTCATCAAAGAACAAAACCCTATTCCAATCGTCTTGAGTCCATGATTCACAATTTCTAGCGAACCTAAGCCTGTGAACTCTGTGCTCATGGAGTAATTTGGGGCCGCGGGCCGGGCGGTGACTGCGTATATTGGCAGCGAGAAGCCTCCTCCTGACCGTCCATAGACTAATATGCACATTTCTTACTTCTTGGAGGTTGTTCTTAAGATCCACATACGAAGATTTGCGATTTCTCAATGCGCGACTCACAAGAAAACGATCATCCCGTGGTTGGGTACATGGTTTTCTTCCAGAACCAGGCCTTCTCTCGACGGAACCAGTCTCCTGATATCGCTGCCAGGTCCTTTGGACTGTCGAGCGACTAACATTTAGCCTCCTAGCCACGAAACATTGGCTGCAACCCTCTTCAAGCAGCGCGATAATTTTGGTAGCTTTTACCACTTTATCTACCATTTTTGATACAGCCAAACAGCATTAAATAAAGCTTTGACAGTCAAGGATATGAAATTAATCGATAAAAATTGAATAAAAGTTATGAAAGTCGATGTTAACTTCTGGAACTTCGCGCCAAAAATGTAGGATAAAAAGGGGTTTTCTGTAAAAATGAACATCAAATGAAAAATTGAATTTAGAACGTACTTTTTTAAATACCACAGCATTTTTAAAACCGGCCAGTAACGTGTACAAACGATTGAAACCTTTTTGGTATTGTATCTTTTTAAATATGAATGAAAATCAAAACCGCCCGTTTTTTTTGCAAATGAGTTTATAATTTACCATAGCAAAAGAATATATGATATTGTACATAAAACTATTCTATGGGTTTCTATCACATTTGTATTTCATTTTCTATTAGCCCATATTTCGAACACTTTACAGCACTGTTGTTGTTATTGTTGAAGGCTGAAAGTGTTTTATTTACAACGTGTAATACTTGTGTAAACATCAGAAATCACTACACTATGATATTTTACCTGGTATATGTAGCACAGGAACAGCAATTCTGCATAATCTATTATTGGGGTACTTGTGGATCTGTTCAAAATGCCTACTACAGACTCGTCGGTTACCATATACCATATTTATCGGCAAATTCGCTAATTCACCACCAATATTTGCAACCCAACTGTTGAATCTCGCAATATTTGTTTCCGGATTGGGAAATCTATGAAGAATTTCACCTGTGAAATAAGAACGAGGTAATTATATCAACTTTATTCATTATTATCACAGCCCACATATATCCCACTATTGGGCTCGAGCCTCCTCTACAATGGTAGGGAATATAACCTCCAATACAATGCTGTTCAGACATGTTCATATAGGCTTTTTTTTTTTCGAGTTTTCCTTCTCTTGCACAGATCTTATGTGCATATTATATCCCTTAGTCGTCCCCCAGACAGCCATGGGCAAGAGTAAGAGTGGTGAATTGTATTCTTACTCTACCATCACACGGAAAAGATAAGAAAGAGCAGTGGCTCATTGTTTTATTATAAAATTAAAAATTGTATCATCATCATCTTGCTCTTATCCCAATTACTTGGGGTCGACGCAATATGTCATCTGTTTTGACATATTGCAAAAAGTTTCGGCAATGACTTTTATGACCGGCCGCCTCCCTGACGTCAACCCTCCTTGGGAATGTGATAAAATTAAAAATTGTATAATAGTATCAAATGTTCAATTTTATTATAATTTGTATAGACTATAATTTATAAATTATAAATGAAATTAGAGTTCATATTAAATAATTACATTTAATATTATTCTATAAACCTTTTGAAAGGACATGCAAATCTGAAACATCATAAAAATACATGTTTGCATCTGTCAATAGACAATGTTATACACAAATTTTCAGTTAATTTAAGTATGTAATGTTTATATCAATGGGTTCTTTACTAAATAGGCTGTAATTTATTTGTCAAGTATTCTGTAATACTTTAAAATAAGTTGTGGAAGTTGACCTTCCACTTGTTATATGCAAAACCAAAGCAAAAAACTAAGCAAAGCATACCTATGCAAAGTTTATTTGGACTTCGAGGAGTCGTTGATGAATGAAGGAGATTGCTTGCTACAGCTTAGCTCAAGATGAGCGCAATGAACTACGAAGAATACGCACTGAAGGTCGTGAATTGCTTGATTCTTTGGCAGATCTCACAGAAAATGAATTTGTGAATATTTATCGTTTAACGAAAGGAGCTGCTATTCCTTTATGTGATGAACTTCGAAAGTTGACAAATTTAAGGCCTACCCAAAGAATAAGCTTGGAAACTAAGGTAAGCACAATGTGTCCATTTGCTAAACCTACTGAAGACTGGAGAGTAGACCTTCGGACCCTGTGACCTATTACACATCTATCTAACGCAACTATATTTATATATTGTATCCTCGGGATCTCACTGCATTATTTTTCTATGCCAGTGGAAGTTACCAACGGCCGGTGGGTGCAGCCAAAAACTTGTCACAAAAAATGTGCAGTATTTATATTGAGGAAGTCACACAAGCGCTGACTCACACCAACATGATTACAAATATATTAAATTTCCCCAGACGATTGCTGAAAGACAGTTTGCAAGTCAATGGTGGGTGTCATTTGTTATTGTATCAAAAATATAAATATTAATCTCAACACTTTCTAAAATATGGAATACCATCTGTGATAGGAGCAATAGACTGCAGCCACTTTCATATATTTGGTCCACCAAGAGATAGTGAACATTTATACTTTTGTCGGAAACAGTTTTACTCTCTGAATGTGTAAATGGTAATAAGTGTTATTTATATGATATGATCAAATGATTAGAAGCTTTATGGAAGTATGTGTACTTTGTAATAATATTAATATTGTGTTAGTAGTGCAAGTTAAGTGTTAGCCAACTTCATAACACTGTTACTTCATAACAATGTCAGTTAGCATTTTATTATTTACTGTACTGAGCGTTCCACATCTCATTATAATATTATATATCTAGTCTAACAAAAATTATTGCCATTTGTTTCTAATTGATTTTGCATGCAAATGCCACCAGCGTGACAGGTCAGCACTCTATCACATAGTAGAAACCTAGATTATTATATTAGACTATTAAGGTATGTGATAAGGAAGTTGTATAATCACTAAAACCTATGTTATCTTTCCAGATATGTGATAGTAATTACATGATAACTAATGTAAATGCAAAATTTGGAGGAGCTAACCATGACTCATTTATTTGGGAAAACAGTCAAGCCAATGAGTACATGTAGAGCCTTCATAGGAACGGTGAAACCATGTGAAATAATGAAGAAACACAATGACTTTGTAAAAAATTTGAAGGTGTTTTTATTAAGAAAATGTTACTACAGTGTCAATGATTATTTAAATGATATCATCTAACTAGATGTAGGTATAAAAACATCCACATGTAAATTAATAATTAATTTTAATAATAACAATAATCAAATAATAATAATTCTATTAAATTGCATATGTATAAAAGTATCATAAAAATATAACAATTTATAAAAATGTTTCTCTCTTCTACTGCTGCCGTGCCCTACAAGGTCCATAATTGTTACATGATTTAGTTGTTAAGATTTTTTATACATTATGGAGTGCAATAAAGTTTGAAATTGAAAATTGCTGAACAAGCTGAGAAGATCCAGCAAGAAACTCAGCGGGCTGTCATTTTTTACCATCTTTTGAATACAGTTACATATACAACATATAGTCTTAGCTCCAGTGTGATGCCCTTCGAGATGGGATATAACTATTTTTATTTTAAATTTAGTTCAAATAAAAAACGAAAGGAAAACATGTTTGGAGCAGATCCCACAAGCAGCACCCGATCACGAATTAACTACTAGAGCAGCCATCACTCCTCTCAACCACATTGGAGGGAAGGGAGTGTTATAACGGGGTTTATTTTATTTTTTTTTCTCATATCAAGTGCTTTTTTGGCTATTTCCTGTCTTTGCTCCTGCACCTGGAGCTCTATAGCCCTCAGTCGTAAGCGCTCCCTCTCATTTTCTTGTTCCTGACTGTGTTTTTCATACAGGAATTTACGCCAGTCTTCGTCAGACTGCTGAAATGCCTGATGAGCCATTTCAACAGCCGTTTTCAGTCTTAGATGTCACCGTGGGCACCTGCGAATCCGCCCCGGTACCATGCGCCGACGTTGAAGAGTGGTTTGCTCGACGGAAGCAGGTCTTGATGGATATGAAGAGACAAGGAGTCTAACAGTTGATGGCCCTGGCTCATTCCTTTCTGCTATAACAATATTTAGACCTACATTTTTTAAGTAAATTACTAAGTCCTTGTGTTGAGAGTGATGAGATTATTAGGAGATTTAATAATATACACAAAAATACAGTTAAATTGATAATATCCTACTCTTTCACTGCATTCACTTCAGCTGACCAATTTTAAGTAACAAAGTTAGATAAATATTAACAAGGAGTAGACTTATATATATACTTACTACTCCATGAAAGTCACCATCATATCAAATTGAGTGGTGCTGGTTCTTCTCATTATGTATATTCTTTATTTCACTTCTTCGCCTTATGGCTATGCGACTAATTTGGGCAATTCCGCCAATGTATGTTATGGTAGTGTCGTAAACATAGCAGAGTATAGCAGTAAGGAAAATTTAGTCGGTTTATACTGCTGATAAAATTAAATAACCAGAGTGATTAATTTAAAGTTAGGTTTGAGACAATATTTTGTTGACTTCTTTGACAAGACACAGATTACATCAACCGTCCAAATTAAATATACACCCAAAAAAGGTTTAACATATAACAGTTACTGGTTTTGCAACTTGGTCGTATAATCAAGCAACGTCAGCGCAATAGACAATAATCGCCATAGTACGTAACGAAACGTAAAAAATTAACCACAAATCTTGTGAGTAAACGTTGTCTTGTCGAGAGAGTTTAATATCTATGTGACTCGCACTCAGGCGTTTCGTCTATACTTGCGTAAAGACGTTTACTCAACGCACGCGGACGTCGAGTTAACGTGTTTTTATTGTGTAACTCACACTCAGCACTGATATGAAATAACAATAATATTCATGACCAAATAATGGCTTTATTCAACTCAAAATTTATACATAAATTGGTATAATAATGACAGTACTTTAAATAATTAAAAGAATATGAAACTCCAAAGAGTTTCTATGTGGCGACTATAAAGTCTACCACATTCTTCCCAGCTTTGTTTTGTGCTACATAGAAGTGTCATAATCTTGAAGATATGTAGGTGGTCTTCGGATTCTAGATGTTCGCTGAATAGGTGGAGATTGAGGTGAACTACTCTCTACAGATACAAAAGAAGAATTACTTTCAGAATCTATGAGCTCATCATTTTGTTCACTCTCTATGCCTGCCGGTGCTAGATGTGTGTTAGACACAGTTGTTTCTTGTCCATTGCTTAGCCTGACAAACGAATAATCTGGATTGGATTCCAATAGCTCAACTTCTTCAACAATAGGAGCGTATTTATTAGATCTATTGTGCTTCTTTAGTAAGACAGGCCCAGGCGTTAACAGCCACGTAGGAACTGAATGACCATTATTCGATTTTCTATTATGTACAAACATTCTCTTATGAGGAGTTTGATTTGTAGCTGTGCACAACAGTGACCTTATTGAATGGAGAGCTTGGTTAAGAACCATTTCCCATTTTTCGATAGGTAGATCATGTGACTTTAGAGCTAATTGAATGGTCTTCCAAATAGTACCATTTGCACGTTCTATTTGTCCATTTCCTTTGGGATTATATGCTGTAAGTTCTACTCGTAGATATACCCCGTTCATGTAAGTATTTTTTTAATTCTTGTGACATAAAAGCCGAACCACGATCAGTATGAATATAAGCTAGCAATCCAAAAGTACAGAAAAGCGTTGAAAGATGTTTTATAACAGTTTCAGCAGAAGTATCTTTGCATGGAAATGCAAATGGGAATCGAGAGTATTCATCAATGATTGTAAGTATGTATTTATTAGATGATTGTGAAGGTACTGGACCCAATTCTAATAGAAGATAAGCCGTCTATTCCATCAAGTGACCCTGCATTGTGGCAAGTAAATGATGAATTTAGAGATTATATTATTAAAGTAGGACTGCAACAAAACGAGAAATTAGATTTTTCCAATTCAGAAAGGCAGTATAGGAATTAAAAAAAAAATCTATCTAAAAATATGTTTCAGATAAAGCTTGTTAATGGCGAAATTGTTAAGAGAAGCTGGTTAGTATACTCGGAATCCACAGGTCACGTGTTTTATGGTCCTTGCAAATTATATGGAGGAACATCCGTATTTGCCAAAAATGGATTAAATGACTGGAAAAATAATAACTTAATAAGTGATCATGACGATTCTCCGGAGCATCGTAAATGTTTGGGACAATATGTATGTAGAGGAAAACTTTTACAACGATTGGATACCCAAATAGTCAAACAATATAATGAAGAAATAACTTATTGGCGAAATGTATTACTACGTGTAATAGAAATAATTAAGTTTCTAGCTTCTCGTGGGCTCCCATTTCATGGTCAAAATGAAATGATTGGATCTGCACTAAACGGCAATTTTCTTGGTTGTATTGAGCTTATATCTAAATTTGACCCTTTCATGGCTGAACACTTGGTGAGATTTGAATAAAAAGGCAGAGGTTCTCCATCGTACTTGTCATCCTCTATAATAGATGAATTTATTTTACTTCTCGCTGACGAAGTTCGACTTTCGATTATAGGAGAAATAAAAACAAAATATTCGATTAGCATTGATTCTACTCCGGATATTTCACACACCGATCAGTTGACATTTATAATTCGTTATATTTTGCCTGACGGAACCTGTTGAACGCTTTATCACATTTTTACCAAATTGCGGTCATAAAGGTGAAGACATGGAGAAGGCTGTTCTCGCGACGATTGATAAAACTTTGGAACTTGATATTAAAGATTGTCGTGGCCAAAGTTATGATAATGCTAGCAATATGTCTGGTCAATACAAAGGTCAAGAATTAAAGGTGTAAATCCTTTGGCTACTTTTGTTCCTTGTACAGCGCATTCTCTCCAACTCGTGGGATCGGCTGCTGCGGAAAGTAGTGACGAGTCAGCTGCTTTTTTTACACTGGAAAAACAACTATACATTTTTTTTCTGGATCTACAAGCAGATGGCAAATATTATTATCTAAATTGAATGAAGAATCGACAGTACTAAAAAATCTATCAAAAACTCGATGTAGTGCACGAGCAGATGCAAGCAAAGCCTTATACAGTTCATACAAACAAGTTCTGGAAGCATTAAACTCTATTTGTGAAGATGAAAATCAACCAAAATAGAAGCAAAAGGAATATTAGAAAAATTAAAACCTTAGAAATTACAATAACGTTGTGCTTTTGGAACTCTGTGCTCGTAAAGTTTCAAATCGCTAGTGCACAGCTACAAGCAAGTTCTGTTGATTTATCTAACGTTGTCACTCTTTATGAGACATTACATGCCTATCTTGATACGTTGCGTGACGAAAAAAAGTTCGAAAATTTTGAATCAGAGGCAATCAATAGATGCGAAGTAAACACATACGAAAAAGATGTAAGAAGAAGAAAGAAACCAAAATTTCATTTTGATGATGTTAGAACGGGACACATCGAGTTAGAAAGGAGACGATCTTTTATCATTAATAATTATTATGCAGCTATTGATTGTCTTAAAGTGCACTTAAAAAATCGGCAAATTATATATACCGTAAAACGGGGTTAATAGGAACAATCTGGACATTCAAACCAATTTTTATTATAAAAATTCTATGTTTCGGACATTAAAATTGCTTTAATAGCGGGAGTCTAATGCTATTTTACCACTATATTACTGTTAAAATTTTAAATTATCACATTCTTACAAGAAAAAGCCAAAAAAGTGGCCCATTTCTATTTACCCGCAAAACGGGGTCAAAAGTACGACGGGGTTAATAGAGAAAAGTGGTAGGGTTGTCAAAATATTTTTGTGATTAGATAGGTAGGTAGGTAAGTTCCTGGATAGATGAATAACTATATTAGTTTAAATAGATACTCATATAATTAAAATTTTTATTTATATTAGTAGGTAGATACTTACATAATGAAATAAAATGTACGTATAAAATAAAACTTTTTTATTAATAATACAGAATATTGGCAGGTCAATATAAATATAACAACCATTATGAACTAATTAGTTCAAAATAATTTTAGCCTGATTATAATTTTCACTTTATTATACCTTTTATTTAATCATTTTAAAAATACTAAAATAATATTACTCAGCACAGAATGAACATGACATTAACATATTACAACTGTCATAAATCAATAAAACAAGATAACCAATTAAAACAGAATAACAAAATGTGATTCGAATTAGGTCTATCATGTAAAATCACTAAAAAAACTATTTTATAACATCAACGTTGGTATATATTTTTATACTAAAATGAAATATTTTTTTCGTAACAATCAAAAAAACGTACTATTCTTAGAAAATAAGTTATACTTATTTATTTCAATCAATATCAGACATTAAGTCCGTTAATATTTCCTCATCACTTCTGTAATAATGTCGTACTTGTTTTTCTTTTTTCTTAATATCTTTATTAACAGTTCTAGACTTTTCTAAGATTTGTATTTTAGTATCAGGCGCAATGAACTTAATATTATTATTATCATATGAGAATATTGGTACTAGTTTAGGATCTGCAATTGTAATATCAGATAGAACTTGAATTTTGTTATTGATTTCATTAGTCGAAGCCATGATATCGGAAACATTGTCAACTGTTTCATAGTGACTTGTCAAAATATCATCTCCAAAAATAATTGATGTAGTTTCTATATCTAAGTAGTTATTGAAAATGGTAGCTTTATCTATTTTTGGCAGTAATGATTTGTCTACTTCTGTATATTTGCTTGTGCTCGGTTCAATCATCTGAGATAAATTTCCTTCAAGATCGTTTTTAAAATAATTAATGGCTATCGATTCGGTTTCATCTGATATATTTGGCAGTAGTTGTGGTTTTGATTTTTTCCTATACCCTTTCCTTTTTTTGTTATAGGTCCTTTTTGCTTGTTATCATTAAATCCTTCATTGTTTCCAACATCTTGTACTTTACTCTTTGTTTTCTTTCTCTTTGGTTCTTTAGTCTCATATTCTGTTTCAGCGTAACTTTCTTCAAGACTGACGCTTTTTCCAGGTTCCACATCTAATTTTCTTTTTCTTTTTGGTTCAACGACATTCTTTGTTCCATAACGCAGGTCCTTTAGTATTATTAAAACAGATTCATTAACAGTGTCTGTTTGGTGGCTAACTCTTTCATATCCAGGTAATCGTTTCAGTACTTGTGTGGGATCCAATGGATTTATTCCAGTTTTTTTGAAACCTGCTAAAATGTTATCTTTAGCATTATCCTTTAGGGCATCTAAAAGCATGGACAGTAAATGAGGAAAACATCCTTTGGGTATTGTTGCTTGTTGGTGACCGTCGGTTTTTTTCCATTGGCATAATATATTTCTCCAAGCAATTTTCATGGGCCTGAAAAAGGCCACGTCTAAGGGTTGGGTGAGATGTGTCGAATTTGTTGGTAAAAATATGTAATTTATATTTTTTTCGTGACATAATTTAATTATGTCTAATGAAAGATGGGATGATAAATTGTCACCAATTAATATTTTCTTTCCAGGCTTCCCTTGAAAGTGGGGTATTATAATTGATTTGACCCAGTCTTCAAAAATGGTTCTGACAAACTGTCTAAGGATTGGAGCTGTTGATCTACTTATGGACGTAATGTCCAACAATATATTTATATGTTCATTTTTTATTAAAAACTCATTGTTATACCGTTTTTCTAATATTTACAAACTCTCATCATAACTACAATCTAACAAGGGTAAGTTTTTGATTAAATCTAATGCTTCACCTTGTAGAAAACTCCTAAGATAATACAATTTTTGAATTTTTTCTAAGTTAACATTATTATTAATAAGAGAATTAAATAAGCCTATGAAAGTTTTGTACTCCGAATACTTGCCAGTGAAGTGTGGCACATTTATTTTTGGTAATTTAGTCGGCACTATGCCATGATGCCTTAGGTTTTAAAGTATCACTGGAACTATTCTGAGTATCAAGTTTCGTTAATAACTGCTTGATTTTAATGAGAGCTGATGTATATTTTTCTTCAACCTTGCCATCATCCTCTGCAGAGGGGTCTAAAGCCATTAATTGAAACAATAAATTTTCATATGTCAAAAAAAGTGATCGTAGACGTTCCTCTTTGACTTCCAGATATACCTTGGAAGTGGTGGCTGGTGACAAGGTTTCAACCTCATTATGAATTCTCGTCAAGCAGCTATGGACACCTCTTTTTTTATTTTTTAATAAAGAAATGTTTTCGGTACCTTTATCATCCTCAGACATCGTGATGTATGTACTAAATTAACACTATATCGTTTACGATAAGCAGAATTACTACAGCGTGGTGTAGACTGCACCGCGACTAAGTTACACAATATTCTCAGGAGGATTTTCGTATAAATATTGTTATAAATCGCACTCTGTGAAGATGAAACACGCTAAATTCAACGTTTTGATTGAACAAGATGGCGGAATGGCGGTCGCGAGATGATGCAATGCGTTATTCCAACGTAGCTGCGGATGCGACGCGTTGACGAATAGGCGGGAAGCGGGCGACGATCCTAATTGGTCCGTTGACGATGACGCGATGCGCGTTGTCGGCTTTACGGCTTCTTATTGGCTCCCAGATATGATTTCCTTTCTTCGTTCTTGATTTTAAATGAATTGCGTTGTATTATATGAATGCGAATTATTTCTTCGTCAAAATGGCGGTCTTGATGAGAATGCAAATTTTCAAAATTCAATTTTTGATGAAACGTAGTTTGATGAACTCGTACTATTTCCAAGTAGCGATCTTTCAGTGAAGTATGAACTAGCCTTCCCTGCTTCGAAGATGCTTCGGTGCTCGTAAAAAACTGTATTGCGGTAGCGGTTTGGCGGCGGTTTCTTGTTTCGGTGAGAGGACCATGTAAAGATGTACTATTTATCCCAGTGGACTGTAGGCTAGGTCGTTGATGATGTAAAATAATAACGCCAATGTTTGCACTGCCACAACTTGTATTTATTTAATTTGCACAGGAAAAAGTACATTAGCGTACGTACGGTGCAATGTCAGACAGACGAGAGCGAGAGTTGACAGTTATAAAAAATATAATATATATTTGTTGGAGTTGCCAACAGATGTCATACGATTGAATGACAAACAAAGGTTTGACCAGCTTAAACGTTTTGCTTCCAATAATGTTCTTTTCTTTATAGCGTCTAGTTTTTTGAAAATAATATAATCTTCCATTGTTGGATATTGTTTATAAGATAGTAAAGCAATTTTAGCCTGTGTAACTACGCGATCACAGTCAGCACTCCACCTAGGAACAGCTTTATGTCGATTTGATTTACGTTGGTAACATTTTTTTTGCAAATGTCATTAATATGTCATGCAAAATCTTAAAAAATGTCTCGTAATTTTCTAAACAATTATTAGCTACATATTAGACGTGGGTCGTTACGTTAATTTCAAGAAACGTAACGAAACTAGCTACTTTGGTCGACAGCGCCTGTTTCAAAACTAGCTATTTTTGTAACGAGTTATTTGTGTACAGCCACTGTGATTGTTTGCATATTGCATGAATAACTTTACTAACTATACAGTTACACACGAAACGAAAATAAATTTGTAGCTATACAGTTAAATCAATAAATTAACTTCCCTTCATACTTTATTCAGGCTTAGGACTGACTTGCATTATAATATATGTATTTGCGATTGATTAGTGGTTATTATGAAACTATGATTAATGCAGGCATATTTAAAAGTTAATTGATCGTATATACAATGGTTATATTTACAGTTTATTTACACTTTTGATATATTTACAGTTTTTTTTTTTCACTTTATATGCACTATTTTTTTTTTGTTTATTACTATTGTTTTATACAGCTTTATACAGCTATTTATACAAAAACCTTTTTAGGTCTAAATTTACATTTGAATATGTCAATTGAGCAACTTTGTGCGTCTTCAATTGTGTGCGGCCGTTATTGATCGTGAGCCCTGTTTTGCTGAAGATCCTCTCGCACGGAACTGAAGTTGCCATTATGTTGGCATACTTGCGTAGAAGTATGGCAAGATTGGAATAAATGTGGCGATTAAGTTGCCACCATTGCAACGGACAGTTAAATTGCCCACTGTCGTTAAATACGGGTAGTATGTCGTCTTTTAAATATGCATCGATTTCCTTAATGGCACACGACAAAGGTGTGCCTGCTTGTGCTTGCTGCTGCTGTGTCCCGACAATATTATTTAATATTGACCATGGTGAAAATTTATCGCGAACCTGTATGAAAGCTGAGGTGATTGTTGAAGTGGACTGTTGTGGTTGGTTTTCACCATGTTGTCATCGTTTAATTTCAGCCGCAAATATTTCTTCTAGTATTTTCATTGCTTTTGCTGCCTCATTTGTGTCAGAAAATACATTGATTTTGTATCTTGGGTCTAAAATTGTGCATATTGAGAACGTGCGCTTCTCTCAACACCTTCTAATCTATTTTTCCAATGCTGCCCGAAGTGCTGTAATATCATTATTTTTTGTAGCTGTGAAACCTTCCAGGAGCAGTTGGTTACAAGACTCTCTAAGACAGCGTGTCATGACTATGATGGTACTGGCTGTCATATATTCTTCCCCACTCATAGCTTTTGTAGCCTCTTCGAAAGGTTTTAAAACCTTGCACAGTTCTTGAAATACTGTCCATTCCTCAATAGTTAAGATTGGCAAATCTTTTTTGAGAATTGCAACAGTGGCACATATATAATTTTCGAGTTCAACAAACCGCTGTAGCATAGCCAACGTAGAGTTCCATCTGATTGGTACTTCCTGTATTAAACGTTTTGATGTCACGTCCGGCTTTTCCCGTGTTTGCGCTTTTAATAATTTTTCTAGACCTGCTGTACTTGTCTTAAAATGCCGGACAATAGTTTTAACTTTATCCAAAGAAGCTTGAACTAAATTCAGAGCATCTTGCACTGTTAAATTCAACGTATGGCCGTAGCATCTGTAATGTTTCCACCCTACATCAGCTATGGCTTTTTTGACGACTATCAATAACTATCAATAAATAAAGCCCCAAGGTCATTATCAATTTGTCTTTTTTAGTTATTTATACTTTTTTGCCGATTCCGTAGCTGTCAATGCACTGTTGCTCATGTTTAGCGCGATACATGGGTATGGTACTTACAGCAATGGATGTAGAAGCTGACGCAGCATTGCAGCTGGACGACGAGGGCAGAGATTTGATATCGCCTGTGGATTCTTGCACATGACTTTGATCTGGGAGCCTCGCTGTTGATTGTACGGCACAAATGCATGTGTACGCATCGATGTGTTTTCGCTTCAAATGTATTTTCAAATTCGCAGTTGAAGTTTTGAAGCTATAAACTTCACCACAACTGTTACATTTCGCTTCTTTCTCATCATCCAGTTTTTGAAAAAACCCTACAAAGCACTAGAATTCAATCGAGACATTTTTACAAGTTTTTTATTATCAATATATATTTTTTATTTACACTTCACTATATTTACATTTTATTTAGACTTATACAATCCACACTAATTATATTTACATTAAATTGACAACGAAACTACTCAAAATACCAAAATAATTATTATTATTTTACGTTTATTATTATAAACGTTAATTGTTAGAAGTAAGTACTCAAAATTGTAAAATTATACACAAGTACGTCAACGAACTAAAACAATAAACAAACAAATTCTTTAGGTACTTCAAATTTCTAAGAAACTCGCTTCGTTTCCCGCAATTGCAAGCCGTTGAAATTACTTATAAACAAAAATCACTATTTTATTACCTATAACTACAATTTTACGTATCAAAATTAAACGTAGAAAATGTAGTTACGCTGTTTTGTTTTTGTTGCATACCACGGCACGTATGCGTTCGGTATTTGGTCGGATTGCTTCGAATAATTTCGTGTCATTCGATTAGCCATCTCGCTCGTTCGCGAGTCAACCGAACTTTGTGCGGTCGCTCTCGTATCTCGCTCGCACGAATATAATACTGTTCAATGTGTGATTAGTCGTGTCAAGTATAAAACAGTTACAAAAATCACCTCTTTTAGTTTCATGCGCCGGGCTACGAGAGCACCGTGGTTCATACGAAACGTCGATCTCCACATCGACCTCGAACTGCCGACCATCAAGCAGTTTATGAAATGGTGCTGTCAGAGCTACTTTGACTCTGCCATGACACACCCCAACCAACTAGTGGTTAGGGCGGCTTCCTATAGACCCTCCAAAATCTCATCCATCCGACGTCCTCATCACGTCCTCGACGAAGAGGACGACAATATCATACTCGCTCAACAAAGAGCCTACACGGCCCGCGAGGCCTTAACAAATAAATAGCCGCGGTTCCGCCCTCGCCGTCGAGGTGCGAAACCGCGCCGCGCAAAAGTCACGACTAAAAACGTGGACACGCCCACTTTGCCTCCAGCGACGCCCCAAGCCGAGGTCCGTTCCCCACAGGGGGAGCCCTTGGACGATGTCGCTTAGCATACTTTTCTCCGGGTTGAGAGCCCTCAGCGCTCACCCATAGTCCGCGTCAAGCTGTCAAGGCCATCTGCGGCCAACAGCTGTACACACACAAAATAAAAAAAAAAAAACTTCTTTTATTTGTCGACTCGTAACTAGTGAATCGGTTACATGTCGCGTAAGTGGTTATTGTAACTAGTGACGTGAAATAACGTCCATGTTTGCTATATATTGGAATGTTGAGAATTCAGCTTTACATAAGTTATTGAATACTGTCCAGTCAACACGGGTTGAGAGCCCTCAGCGCTCACCCACCAGTCCGGGTAAAGTTGTCACAGCCATCTGAGGCTAACAACTAAGTCACACACAAAAAAAAAAGAAAGTCCAGTCAATCCTTTTAAAGTTTACATTAGCTAGAGAGTCATCGCCCTGTGACACGTTTCGTGCTTCCAACAAATTACTAGAATCGGGATAGCAAATAAACAAATAAAAACAGAGTTGATATACATACATACTTCAGTAAAGGGAAATGATTACTACTAAGTAGATCATCGAGAACAGATACTGTACAGCTGGAACTTAGACTTGTGTTGCGAACACTAGATCTAATACATTACCTTGTTGTCCAAATGGAGCGAAAGTTGTATTTGTGTGGTCATTTAAACAAACTAAATCGGAACTTTCCACATGAGCGTGGAAAGCGTTGCTTCGTCTGTCGTTTACTTTTGAACCCCAAGAGACGTGATGTGCATTAAAGTCGCCTATTATTACATAATTATTAAACACAAGCTTAGAACATGAGTCTTTCAATAATTTACTTGTGAATTTACCATTAGGAGGAGAAGGTGCATGAACACATAAAATATCAAAAGAAGTGCTGTTAACTGTTATTAAAATGTTTTGAAAGTGATATTGTGAGGGAGTATTGATAGGTTTATATTTAGATCTAATGGCAATAGCAACTCCACCATGTGGGCGATTAGAATTTCTTCTAATAACAATAAATCCTGGTAATTTTAATTTTTTGCTGGAATTTAACCAAGTCTCGTTAAATAGTAACATATCAACACTCTCATCAAGTTTGCTTATAAAATTTTTGAGTTGATCTATTTTTGGTAATAAACTTCTGGAGTTCCAATGAATGATATTAAACTGTTTTAAACCAGAATAATAGTGTCTATTATTGGTGTCAATATTATCCATTAACTATTGAAAAGTTAGTTACAAGCAATTCTTTAAATAACTGTGTAGATATAGGATCAGAAGAGGATTTAAATTCCTTTTTCTTCATTAGCTCAATTATAGTTTTAGTAATTGCTCAAAGAACTATGTCAGGGTTTATAATATCAGTTATCATAGCCCTACCTTGCGAAGTTTTCGCTTGAACACTAATCGGCGCTTTGGTACCTGGAGTTTGCTGGATACTTGCTGCTGTTGCATATGTAAATTTCCCATTAATTTTTTTTTATTTCTGCAACCTTAGCTGCCTTCATTGGGCAGGAGTATGAGACTGCGGAGTGGGGTTCACTACAATTTGTACATTTAAAATTCTGTGGAGAGGTACATTCTTTATAAAAATGTTTAGCAGAGCAGATGGAACATACTTGGGCGCTTTTATATGCTCCACTGCCATGTCCAAATTTATAACATTTGAAACACTGTAGCAAGGGTCTTATGTATTCTGAAACGGGCATCCAGATATGTTTATATGGGACATGATCTGGACGAGCTGAGGAGAGAAAAGTGACTAACACTGTTGGTAAAGGTTTGTCAGGGGCATTTTCTTGTTTTTTATAAAATCTTTTAACTCCAAGAATGAGGCATGTGACTTTCAGGTTTTCCAAGAGACTTTCTTCATCTAAGTCGATTGGAGTTCAAATGATCCCTTGTGATTCAATACTGTCGTATGGTATCTTACATGTCCAGTTGTTTGTTTCCATTAGATTTTTGTTTAATAAAAATGCGTTGGCATCTTTTGCACTTGCAAAATGTACTTTTGTGAATAAGTTTTCTGCAGCCTTAACATACTTGTTGACGGGGCATGGTTGCTTCGCCAAATACCTGCACAAGGTTGTTGGGAGGGAGAGTACACCTTCCTGCCACCACTGCGATTGCGACGAGGACATGGCGCAGGCCTGCGCCGCTTGGGCAGCGCAGCATCGTGAACTCGTCGCAATCATCGGTGCCGACCTGACGCTGTCGACTATCACTAAGGCGATGGTCGGCAGCGTCAGGAATTGGGACGCGATCGCAGCCTTCTGCGAGGCAGTGATCGCGCAGAAGGAGGTGGCGGATCGCCTGCGCGAGGAGCGCAGCCTCGATGGGGCGATCCGCGGCCGGCGACTGGGGCGGCGTAGGCGCGAATACCTGCGCCTCATGGCGCCCTAGCCGAGGCCGCGGGTGACGTGACCGGGGAATTAGTCCGTCATCCGCCAAGAGGACGACCGCGTGAGGAAAGACCGACGTCTTCCCCGAGCGGGGGACGTCGGTCGATGGCAGGGTACTCCAAGTAGGACCGACCACTGATGACAAGTAACCCTGCTCCGGTGGTCGGCCCAACGACGAAGATGACGCGTATCGTGGGTGGGTTGCGGGAGTTGCGTGCGAATCTATTTAGTGTAGAATTTTGTGCTGACTGCAACAGAACTGGGTATTCTTTTCTTGTAAGGTCCTCAAATATTGGGTGATGATCCTTAAAAAAGACCACTTTTACTTCTTATATAGCTCATTTTTTGTTTAGTAATTCGGCTATCATCTGAATTGCCTAATTTTCTTTTTGGCGCGGATTTAATAGAGAAGTCCGGGTGGGTGGAGCCGCTACCCGCACCCCCTTCTGCGAAATCCATACAAAATTCTATTTTCCTCAAATAGTAATTATGTTAAAATACACTTTAAATAACAATTACACATAAAAGGGCTTTAAACGTAATAATAAAATTAATTTTTGAAAAGTCCGCCTTAGTAATTCAACTTTCCCGCCCTTTTCCTCTTGAAACTACAAGTGCTTGCCACAGACTAAAATTTATTTTTTATAAGAACACAGAACAGGCAAAGGTGTCACTAATAAACATTATATATTATACTTATATTATTTTGGTACATATTTCAACATTGCGTATAATTTATTTTTGTAGATTAATATAATGTATTGTAACGTAATTATTTAGAGCCTATTAGTCTGTCTGAACACCTTAGTAGGTACTTATTTCATTTAGTTGCTTACGCTATTCATCCTTACAGCTAAAGCAATGCTAGTTATTTAGTGCAAATATTTGGTTAACCCGCAAATTATAAAACCATTACTGAATGTTTTTTTTAACTGACACTTCCACCCAGCTGTAATATTTAAATAACCCCTTATTCTCTTAACGTGCTTACTAGTAACTCCATCCGGCTTCGCTCGTTACCATCATGTCGAAAATCATCCGCTTAGGATAGTGGCAGTACATGATTTTACCCACTTAACACTAAAATAAGATTAATATCGTCTACGCAGGAACCCCCCGTGGACTGGACGCTGCCGTCTCAGGCCTTTCTGGTGCTTGATTCAGGCCGGGGGACGCAAACGGAGAACAAAGCACAAGAGAGTGGGTTATATTTGTGGCTGCTGTAGAACCCCGAACCTACCCGCGACTGAGATCTTGGTTTATTAAAACTTATTAAACTTAATTTAAATTCTTAGTAAACTCGTTAAATTTATATGGTTATTAAACTTATTAAAATTGAGACCTTGGTTTATTAAACTTATTAAACCTTGATTTATTAAACTTTATTTTGTATATATTAAACTTGTGCTTCTTAGTTGCGATCAGTGTTATTTAATTTTTTCCCCTTTGGTAAGGTAAAGACGTGACACTAGGCATATGCAACGTTTACATTTGAGTAATCACATACTATTAACAGAGTCAATTAGAGTTAAACAGGTTGAAAACAAAAACAAAAGAGAAGTATCTGCAGAGTAACTCTATTGAAAATGATGGTATTTTAGTAAAAGTTTGTCAAGACTGTTTTTTTAACGTGTATGATGAGCATCGTCGTTTTGCGAATGGCATAATTGGCAAGAAGAAAAAGTCAGCTATAAGTATCACTGGACGGGATGAAAGAGGCAAATATGAGCCAAAAATTAAGCATTCAAATGAAGCAATTGAATATGTGACTGAAGACCATTATTCAAGACACACTATGAAAAAATTCCTGCAGACTGAATTAAATTTACAAAAAAATTATAACTTATACCTAGACCGACATACCATGGACAACGTGACTACAAAGATAGTCAGCCTTTCTTCAGATAATAATATTTTTAAGACATTCAATTTAAAAAGCCAAATAATGATACTTGTGATACACTTGTAGAAAAAATAAAAATTACAGTTAATGACACTAAGAAAACGAGACTACATGGAAAACATGTCTTTAATAATAATAATAATAATAATACTCTCTGGGCCAGTCGTTATCTCACCATGAGACTAACGCAAACCTCGGAGGAACATTATATGGCTCCCTAAATTCTTTTGATATAAAAGAAAAAATGTATCACAAGATTTATAGGAAAGCCAATAAACCGCAGGGCAGCTTGTGGCGTGCTGAATGTGAATGGCGACACTGCGGTCCTGAGTGCCCCAGAGAGTCGGCCAGGGCCTCGTATCCAGCTGGCCTTTATTGGCTGGCTGGAGTGGAAACCGAAGAGTGCCCGCAGGATTCTCAACTCTGGCTTGCCTTGAACGGCTGGTCAGAGAGGGGTCGCCAGAGCTATATGCTCGGGGGTGGAAGTGTCATTTTCAAGGGCATAACTACGGGGAAACCACTGTGATGGTGAAACCGGCGCCGCACCGCTCGACACCCCAAGCCACTTGCACCAATGTTGCTCCCCTGTTGCCCGTATGGCCTGTGTATCTGTGGCGACCGTTTGGGGGGGCCCATTCAGTGAGTTGGCGAGTCACCGTCTGCCAAAGTTCAAGACGATAAAGGTATTGAAGGCAGACGACAGTTTTTCAATCAATAGTTTTTAGTTTAGCCAGTCCATCAAACCTCCAACCCCATAAACAGTTATTAGATAGCATCATCACACAATAGTTTTACACCTACCGTTGGCAGTCCACGTGTGTTATGTGCAGACGTGGAGTGTCATCGGTAGATGTCCCATCCCATTTTTACATTAAATTTCTCCAAAGGCCTCTGCGTGTTGGATTCATATCCCCATGTAAGCCTTTCAAAGGACCGGGTATCTGCCCTTGGAAGATAGCCGTGAATCGGAGATAATAATAATAATAATGGCTGCGCAGTGGTCATGCTCGTTTAGCATCTCACTTCCAGTCGGCTTTAGTGACTGGGACGTTACCAGAGTTCATGACGACTGGTATTACTCACCTGCTCCATAAAGCCGGTAGTACTACGGTGCCGAGCAACTATAGGCCGATAACGTGTTTGCCATCGGTCTATAAGCTCCTTACATCTATTCTGAGAAATAAAATTTCCAAACGTATTCAGTTAAATTCGGTCATGTCTCTCTCTCAGAATGGATGTAGGAATGGGGGACGTGGTACTAAGGAGCTCCTCCTAATTGATTCGGCTATTAGTCAACAAGTTCGTCGCCTCCGAAAAGATCTATCGATATGTTGGATAGATCTATAAGAAAGCATTCGACTTCGTGCCTCATACGTGGCTCTTGAGGGTGCTAGAGTTGTAGAAAATTAATTCAACTCTATGCGCCTTCTTGAAGTCTTGTATGGGGAAATGGAAAACATTTCTTAGATATCCAGCATGTCGACTGAGTCGAGGGGGAGGCGAACCAATATACATTAGGCGGGGAATATTTCAGGGTGACAGTTTGAGTCCTCTTTGGTTCTGCCTAGCACTGAATCCTCTCAGTACGCTACTAGGGCATTCAGGGCTAGGCTGTAGGTTATGGTTATGGTACGCGCTTACTAGAATATCCACATCTACTTGGGGCCTTCGTTTTAATACACTTAAAACCATATACATGGCCACATATTTGGGGTGTATTTGTTACGCTGCACCTGTATGGGCCGATAGGGCCACCATAGGGGCGGCTCGCCTTAAATTACTACAGAGCCAACGATTGGCCCTAATATTCTTATGTAAAGCCTATAGAACGGTTAGTACCGAGGCCTTACCAGTACTCGCGGGTGTACTTCCGGTTGATTTGGAGATTCAGAGACGAGCGTCAATGTATTACACCACAAAGGAAACTATGAATACAGATTTCCTTCTACCGCGCGACCGAAATAAAATTGCTAGATTGTTTGCACCACAATCCATTGTTTATGAGGAACTTTTAACTGAATGGCAAGAAAGATGGGATTCATCATCGAAAGGTCGTCATCTTTATCTATTTTTTCCATGCATCCGGGAGCGCCTGGAGAAGGTGTGGTTGGAGATTGACCACTTCGTGGCCCAATTTTTAACTGGCCATGGCAACTTTAAAAGTAAATTATTTTCTTTTAAACTCGTACCATCACCATTATGTCAATGTTCCACATCTGACCACGAGTATGAACAATCAGCACATCACATTCTCTGGGAGTGCGATCTCTGGCGAAACGAGCGTAACCTTATGTTAAACAGTTTGCAAATCACCTGTGGGGTAGTATACTATACGGACCTTGTAGCAACTCGAGAAAATTTCCGTGCGTTCATGCGTTTCTGCCATACCTACTGTAGCAATCAATCTTAACGCTCACATATAGGCCCCGTTAAGCTCTTCCGTATCCGTGGTGCCGTACTGCTGCGCTATCGTAGCTGTACTCCTGTTTACTTATTGGCTGACTAGTCATTTTGTTTTCCTGTCTCCCGCTTTGCCTGGGAGGGAAGTGGAATCTCTCTTTCCAACTCCTCCTCTTTAATCTTTTCTAATTAAATTTGTTGCGGGTCCCAAGACAATTAAAATCATATCCCGGGACTGCCTGAGGGTCAAACCTCGGTGTCATTTATGGAGACCATTGTGGATCCTGGCTTACAGGAGTTACAATGGTGGGAATGTGTGGTGGGATTAGTCCCATAAAAAAAAAAAAAAAAAAAAAAAAAGGCTGTAGGTTACGTAGAGGTGGTCAAATAGTATCTCACCTGCTTTACATGGATGATTTGAAACTGTTTGCACCAACTGACATTCAAATGGCAGAATTACTAAAAGTTACAGAGACTTTTAGTAATTCTATCAAAATGGAGTTTGGTGTAGATAAGTGTGCCGTCATGCATGTAAAACGGGGAGAGGTAGTGGAGAATCATAGAAGTGAAATCTTCAATACTCCACAATTTAGACCGCTTCGCGTAACGGATACCTATAAGTACTTGGGTATATCTCAGGCTTTGAACATCAATGAAACGGACATGAAGCGAGCGCTGCGGGAACGTTTCTTTGGTCACCTAAAAAAAGTTTTAAATAGTCTTTTAACGACCTGCATTCTGCAGATGCTCGACGCTGAGGCTGTCGTGACCCGGAGATTTACCTCTGGTCATGTGTTGAATTACACCTGTAATTTCTTTAGCAGATATAGTGATATGCTCCTTATCATCACGCTCCTCAGAGCCGAACACCGGCACAGTATTTTTAAGGGCAGGCCTTACACAGAAGTGATTCTTAAACAAGTTAGCTATTTCTCTCGGTTCTGACTCTCCCGCAACATTCATAGGGAGGGCTGACTTAAGGTTCAGTTTGCCAACGCTTTTCCAAAATTCAGCTAAATTCTTAGTAGATCTTTGACTCGCGATGATGTCTAATTTAACCTGATCCTGGTTATTTTGACACCATTTAAGCTTTGCCTTAAACCTTTTTCTACTTTCACACATATTGTCATAGATTTTTCCACTATTTGGTCTACCATTGGACACTCACTCCTGAAACCTTAGCCTAGCCTCTCCATGAACATCACTCACATGCCTATTCCAACCAATCAAGTTCCTACGTTTTATTACGTGTTTATTTACAAAAGTCTGCATAGCACTCTCTCTTAATATAGAAATAATATTATTATACATTTTATCTAATTCTAATTTATGTTCGTAATTATTACATTGTTTGTTCACACATTGTTTAAACATCAGAGGACAGTTGATTAATTGTAGCCTATTATTACAGTGCACTGTATATTCCTTAATTTGTGGGGTTTGACGAACGCCCCATATAACGGACTTATCTGTAATACTATTTATAGGTAAAAACTTTTTACGAATAAGTTTTAAGTCGCAATACACTTCTAATGGGTGGTGATCTGACCACATAACATCATAATGTACCTTAATATCTGTAATCGTCTCCAGAGCTGATAGCGTCACTAAGCAGTGATCCAACCATCTCCGAGAACCATGCGCATCACTCACAAACGTATATTCACTTGAACATAAACCAAACCTGTGTATATCTGCACAAAACCACGACTGATCAACACAAAAACGCGATAGTCTTTCATCAGGTTAAAGCAAATTTCCGTTACGAATGTAAATCTTTCGATAAACAACGTGCCAAGTCATCAGGAAATACTATCGTTGTCGCTGTGTGTGATTTACAGCAGTATCTAACTACACAAAACACAACCACATACTAGTGTAGCATTTTATAAAAGGAAGCTATAGACTTTTAATTTTAGTCAGAAATTGTAACACTGGAAAACTACTTGCTTCATGTAGCATGAAGTTATCGCGCAACATGGTGCTGACGAAATAGCATCTTGCCTAAAAATATTCATAATGAATTTGCCCGAAGAAACAGAGCACGTTATTATTTATTCAGATTCATGTCCTGGGAAAACCCATAACAACACATTACCTGTTGTATATAACTACCAGCGTTGCCAGACGTCCCGATTTTGGGGGGACGTCCCGATTTTTAAATCAATATTAAATATCCCGCGCGGAACAGGCTCAGTCCTGCTTTTCGGAGATAACTCGACTATGCACGCAGTGTGCTGAGAAAGCGTGAGTGGGTGGCACAGATAAGTTTGTACTAGCCACTCGCCTGTCGCGTAATGAAGAGCCAGTGTTGCCAACTTTATTTTTTAAGAGATCGTACCACGGACTAAAAAAGACAGTATTTTGGCAATAATTCCAGATATATATTACGCAGTTACCCAATGGAATTTCAATAGAATTTCGTAAATCAATTAAAAAACGGAATGTAATTATAATTTTCTATTAATTATTATCGTCAATTAAGATATGGTATTAAGATGTAACTAAATTATATATATGTATATATTTAGATTAGAACAATGTTAGGTATGTTTTGAATAAAACCGTGACATTTTCATTTGACTTCAACTCAGATGAGAATATGACGGTTTCATCTGAGTTGTCTGTAGGTGTCTTTTCCATCGATGAAGGCGACGTGCTACGGGTGGATCACGGGGCTCGGCGACGCCCCTCTGTTGATCCGGACGGAACCGGGCGGCGAGTGAGCTGACCATGGCCCACCCCAAAAAGAAAAATGTTGTCTTTTCCATAGAGATATAGATTAAAATCTCGAAATGCGGATAAAAGTTCTCCTGAATTCATCTTATTTCTAAAACATTAAATAAAGCTAAAATAAATGTTATATTGTCTACCAAAAATAAAACATACCCCCATGTAAAGGAATTAATCTCTTATAATATAACTTTTCGTGTTATAGATATGTCCATATTGCTTTAATTAATAATATGTACATGAATATTGAAAAAAAAAATATTTGCTCTTAACAAAAACCGTGTGCTGACGGAGTAGGAATACAATTCATCCCTCCAATCTTGACCGTGGATGTCGCTAAAGACGACAGATAAAATATGCACTTCTGCGTAAGGGATGGAAACATCGAAATTAAACTTTATACCAACATTTTTAATCAGCATGGTATGGTAGGTCAAATTCCCTCCCATCGTGGAGGCGGCCCGAGCCCAACAGTGGAATGTATGTGGGCTGCGATGATGATGATGATGATGAAAAATGAAATTTCCTTATTTTTGGGTGATTATGACTGAATATAATAGATTTTTTTTTATTGCACAGAAACACAATTTATAGACAATAGTCTATACCATCATCAGCTTGCTCTTATCCCAATTACTTGGGGTCGACGCAATATGTCATTTGTTTTGACATATTGCAAAAAGTTTCGGCAATGACTTTTATAACCGGCCGCCTGCCTGACGTCAACCCTCCTTGGGAATCTAATCGTTGACCCAAATGGTACCAGATGGAGCTGGTCCGGGTCAATCTAGGGCTCTTAGTCGCCTTTTACGACACCCACGAGCAAAGCAAGGGTTGGTAGTATTCGAAGCCGCTACCACACAGCAATAGTCTATACCAATAACTAAAACAATAGTCTATACCAATGAATAAAATTGGAGTGTCTGTTTGTAATGTCAAAATAATAGGCTTTTTTCATGCTCACACGGTTATTTGCATGACACCTATGCCTAAAAATTTTTGTCTGTCTGTTTGTTCCGGGTAATCTTCAAAACGGCTGGACCGATTTCAAAAATTCTTCCACCAATGGAAAGCTATAATATCAGAGCGTAAACTAGGTTATATTTTATCCTGGTATACCCACGGGAACGGGAACTACGTGGGTAAAACGACTAAAACTGAAGCGAAGCGAGGGCGGGTTGCTAGTATTAGCCATAAAATTACAATTACAAAAAATAGGTGCGATCTCTTTCAGACAAATATGATGTGAGTGTTGTAATTCTATAATTATAATTTTAGTTACCTAGTCACTATCAGAATCATTAGGCGCAGCACCAGACGCGGGAGTCGAAGTATTTATTCTTTTGTACATATTTAAATTTAATTTGCGCAACATTTCTTCAGATGGCTTAAAGTCTATACAAGATCCAGTTTCCTTAATATGTTGTGCAGCAAACAAATTCCCATTCACAGTTTCTGTCAACAATTTATTCCGAACTTTTATTTTCATTAGATTAACGTGACTGAATACCCGTTCACATTGTGCATTAGAATGGGAAATACACAAGGTGTCTAATACGACTTGTGATAACTCTTTATAATCTGTTAATACGTGTACCTTGCTCCAAAATTTGTCAACGGGTATTAGATTTAATTCATTAAATTTTCTTGGAATATTTCTCCATTGATCATCTATATTTTGGATCAAATTAAAATTTCTCTAGCTACTATTCTAGGGACTCTACTAACTCAATCAATATTGATGGAAAAGATTCACGAAATTTTGATGATGCAGCATTCTCAGGATTAAACATATGAGCTTTTGAAAAAGGGGGGTCACTCATACAGTAACGCTTTTTAAGTTCTTTAGCACTTGTTACCAGAAAGTTACGACAATTACTAAAAAATCTATTAATACTTACTTATCCGATTGGTCTCTAGAAATTCCTAAATTTTTAAGATCGTTCATCACTCTGACGCCTAGGACGCGTGAGAGAGAGGGGTACGTCACGCAATTGGTGCGTGTGACCGCAACAGCTTCTCTTTCCTTTTCGCTCTTTTCTTATTCTCATTTTTTTATTTATTTCGCGAGAATACACGATTACGTACGAAGGAATAACGAATACCATTAGTTTTAGTACTTGGAAAGCAGTGAGCAAATAGCGAGTTGCGTTGCGTGCGTAATTTAGTTTAATTACACAAAGCAAACAACAGTTTAAGTTTTCTACGTGTTTTTGATCGTAAATTACTGGAGATTACTTATTAGAATCGTTTACGGATGAATGAAACCGATAGTGATGTTTCGGATTGCTCGGAACCGGAAAACATCACACCCAAGAAGAAAGTCAAACTAGGAAAACATCGCCTCACGAAATACAATACAAATTGGCAGAATGATTATTATCGGGTATGTATTGTGACGTCAGATGCGTATAAAGCTTACTATAAACTGTGTAAAAAGAGTTTACTATTTCTCATGGCGGATTAAACGACATAGTGATGCATTTAAAAACAAGTAGTCACTCGAAGATCACAAGTTCTTGCACGGTTAAAAACATAACTAGCTATTTCCAGGCATCAAGTACTTCCACATCTGATCTTGATCGCGATGCAATTTCTACGAATGCCAGCAATAAAGGAAACCGGCAAATGTTTCCAACATGTGTACGATATTTCAGTTTGGACAAAGAAATAAAAAATTAATTATTAGATTTTGTAGAGAGTAATGACAAAACTGCCGACTAAATAACAAAGGTACCTTGTGAAACATTGGCTAAACTTAACTTAAAATTATCGCAAGTAACATCATATGGTGCTGATAATACAAATGTGAACTTTGGTTGAAATCATTCTGTTGTCATGAATCTCGTTCACAAAATCGAAAAAATATTAAAACTCACTCACTATCAAATATTAAATTCAGTTTACATCTTGTATAACATGAGCAAATTTGCATGTGATAGATTAGATATCGATATAGAAGCTATCATCTTAAAAATACAGTGTAAACTCTTTATAACGAAACTCAAGGGACTGAGCATTTTTTGTCGTTATAGAGAGTTATCGTTATATGGAGTGAACAAAAAATCAACCAAATTAACAAGAATTTTTAATATGTATGTCTTAGATAATAAATGCTTATAAATTATTGTTTACACATAAGTATAGTCTGATAACTTTGTCTGACGTTTTTTGCTATGCCAGTACTTGTTTTGTATTATTTTATGTATTCTATTCATATCTAGATATGTGGTGGAATCGTCTTGATTAAACAACAAAAATTTTTCTACCAACTTAGCGGCATCTAGGGCTTGTTGAATTGTTGGTGGTGATTCGGCTATGTCCACTTGATCATCTTTTTCATCTTGATTATCGGGTGTTTCCTGACTTTTTGACCCTAAATCAACAATTTGTTCATCTGTAAATGTACCAGTTGTGGCTACATCTATATTTTCGTACGATTGTAGATCTTCGTTAAAATTGTTTGGTATGTTGAACTGGCTTAACCATTCTCTCAGTGGTAGATTGTCTTCACTGTCAAATTGGTTCGTTTCTTGGCTACTACATAATCCAGCATGTCGAAAAGAATGTTGGATAGTGACCGCTGTTACCTCTTGCCAGGCTTTTGATAAGAAGTTCACTGCTTGTAGCATGTTGATCGAGACCTTGCCGTCAGTTTCGATCCATCAACATTTTCCGTCTATAATGGCCCTTTAGGCTTTTAATTACACTCTGATCCATTGGTTGTAAAATACTGGTTGTATTAGCTGGGAAAAATGCTAACTCTATGTTTCGAAGATTAGATATGATTGGGTGAGCAGGACAATTGTCTACTAGAAGCAAGATTTTCCGTGATTTTAATTCAGCATCACATTTTCTCACTTCCTCTTCAAAAATCTGCGATGTCAGCAAAGCTGACTTGTTTGCTTTGTACGTAACTGGCAACTGTTTTATGTTCTTGAAACACCGAGGGTTTTTCGATTTGCCTATAACTAAGAGCTTTCTTTTTTCTGTGCCACTCATATTGGCAGCCACTAGAACTGTAATACGCTCTTTAGACAGCTTTCCTCCAACACATTTTTCCCTTTTGAATTTTAAAGTTTTGTCGGGAGTCAACTTGAAAAAAAGGCCAGTTTCATTAAAAATGTTTTCTGGTGAGTACTTCATCTTTAATTTAGGCCACACTGTACTAATCCAATTGTTAGTCACATTCATATCGACATCCCGTGCCTCTCCGTTCATTTTACCGTACGTAATTTGATGACGGTGCTTAAATTTTCCGAGCCAACCTTCAGATGCTTTAAAGTTAATTTCAGCCTTAGCTTTTACAATTGGCCCCGAGATGGGTACATTATTCTGGCACTGATTGTTAAACCACGACAACATTGCCTGATCTAAGTCTTCGAATTTTGGCTTCTTAATTTTTTAGAAAAGTTTCCTTCCAGCGCCGCCTGTAGAATTGTTTTTTGGTTTTTCCAAATGGCTTAGTTCAAAACGCCTTCCAACGTCACTTTTCTTTTCACCCTTTTCAATCGCACGTATCACACAAACTTTTTCGTCAACACTAATCGCTTTCCGTTTACTGGCCATGTTAACAGTTTCAAAGTAGGTTTACGACTGATAATACGATAGGTTTTTTTTATTTGTGGGTGGGTCGCGGTCGGCGCGCCTCCGCACCACTCCGTCCGGGGCGACAGAGGGGCTTAAGCACGCAACTCCCGCGACCCACCCAAAAACCACGTCGCCTTCGTCGTTGGGCCGACCACTGGAGCAGCGTTAACTTGTCGTTAGTGGTCGGCCCGACGGAATACCCCTAATTGGGGTACCCTCCCATCGACCGACCGACCATCCGACCATCGATCGAAAGACCGACGTCCCCCCCCTCGGGGAGGACGTCGGTCTTTCCTCACGCGGTCGGCCTCTCGGCGGGTGACGGACTAATCCCCGGTCACGTCACCCGCGGCCTCGGCTAGGGCAGCATGAGGCGCAGATAGTTGCGCCTACGCCGCCCCAGTCGCCGGCGGCGGATCTCCTCATCAAGGCTGCGCTCCTCGCGCAGGCGATCCGCCACCTCCTTCCGCGAGATCACTGTCTCGCAGAAGGCTGCGACCGCGTCCCAATTCCCGACGCTGTCGACCATCGCCCTAGCGATAGCCGGCAGCGTCAAGTCCGTACTGATGATTGCGACGAGTTCACAGCGCTGCACTGCCCAAGCCCCGCAGGCCTCGAGCGTATGGCGCGCCGTGTCCTCTTCGCAATCGCAGTGGTGGCAGGACGGTGTACTCTCCCTCCTAACGACCTTGTGCAGGTATTTGGCGAAGCACCCATGCCCCGTCAAAACCTGCACCAGTCGGAAGGAGAGCACCCCGTGCCGCCTTTCCAACCACTGCATCAGCACCGGCTGGAAGGCCTCCACGGTTCGCACCCCGAACAGAGGCCTCTCCAGCCGGACTGCCCAACGGGCAATGACGTCTCGGCGGGCGTCGACGCGCCAGGCGGTGAGATCCCTTAACGAGACCACACCGCCCTCCGCTCGCACCCCCGTCACCCGCCGATATAGTCCGGCGAGCATCTCCGCCTCCAGGTCCCACGGGGGAGTCCCGGCCAATAGGCACGCTGCCTCCGTCGCCACCGTGCGGTATCCGCGGATGGCCCTGACCGCCATGACCCTCTGTGGTCGCCACAGAAGGGCCCTAAGTCGGACGATCATGGACCCCGCCCACACCGGTGCGCCGTACAGGGCCATCGACCGGATGACCCCCGCGTACAGCCGTCGGCACGCAGCGCTCGGTCCGCCCACGTTCGGCATAAGCCACGATAGGGCGGACGACGAGCCGTGGAGCGAGCCTGCGGAAATGCTCCCGGAACCACCATCGCCCGTCGAGCACCAGGCCCAAGTACCTCATATGGGGCCGGATGCTGATGTCGACGATAATACGATAAGTACCCAGTATGCTTGGTCGAAGACCATCACTTCCGAGAAAACAATGCGTCATACTGCACGTGTTCAAGGCAATTAAGGATAACAAAAGCTAAACCGACCTCGGATGTTTTGGAGCTTCAAAGTCTTTTGTTACCTGATAACATAACATAAACAATAATAGCGATAATAAATATTTACTGTCTAAAAATATGAACACATTTCTTCGTAATTCTTCGTAATAGAGAATGGCGTATCGCTATAGTGTTTCAATATGTGAGTTTTAACGCAAACCAACCAATTTGGGCTCACTTCAACGTTATAGGGAGTTTATCGTTATAAAGGATAACGTTATAAAGATTTTACACTGTATATGGCCATTTCTCACATTCAGCTAAACGTCGTGCGGAATTGATGAAGATATTTGAAACTACGGAAATGGAGTGGGTCAGATTATTACGTCACGAAAATAGATTTCTGTCTCTCTGTCCTGCTGTTGAGTGAGCAGTTAAGGTTTGACCTGCTTTGAAAAGCTACTTTGATAAGCAAGAATCATGTGCGAAAGCCGTTGAAAAGATTTTTTATTCTGCAGAGAGACGAATAAGACTCAACTATTTAACGGTAGGGTAAATCTGATTTAAAATAATATATTTTTATTGAAATACATTTTCTATGGCTATTTTTGCTATCTATTGTCACGTAAACGTATTTTATTTCAAATAAAAAGATAAATGTTTGAAAACTTCTGATTATATACGTTTTTTTTACTATCTCTCGCTTTCGACGAAAGAATCCCGCTGTTTTCACTCAAAAAGTTGCAAAATCCCGACTTTGCAAAAAAAACTGGCAACGCTGATACGCTATATACGCAGAAAGTTTGTTTAAAGACTATAGATCATAAATTTCTAGTTCCTGGTCACGGACATTTACATTTAGAGTGTGTTGCTGATCATGCCTCAATCGAGCGTGCCAAGAAGAAATATAATGAAAGAATTTCAATTCCAAATGACTGATACATGCTTGTGAGAATGGTCAGCAGTAAATTCACTGTGATAGAATTGTCACAAGACGATATTTTCACATTTTCAAGCATTCTACAGCTGTCGCTTATAAAGAAGACTATAAATCAGAATAACGATTCTTTTTTGTGACGTAATATATTTTGGATACGTGTCTTTTAAAACCTCCTTGTTTCTTTTATTTTAAGGTAGTAGTCCGGTGTCATGGGTCAAAAAAATCGATTTTTTTTACATTTTTCGGAAGAACCACATTTTAAAAATATGCTCATAAATTTTCAGACAGAAATTTAGAATATTTCCTAAGTTATAGGCAAAACAAGAGAGCGCGCCGTAGAGTGTATGAAAGTGTGTTGACACGCCAGCGGCAGCTGCTCTGACCGTTCCCTCTTTTATTGTCCTTCCAACCTTTATTATTTAAAGATACCCAGGTATACATATTTAAGCTAACCTTTTCAACTGACAAACACGAAATATAAGAATTTCGTACCGTATACAAGATATATTTTGAGGAAACAGAAGGATTGCTGTATGCACCGGGCATAGCTGATTAAATAATGTAAGTATTATTTGTTGCTAAAACTTTGAACGCGTTTTTCTCGAAACCATGTTTTTGAAATTTCGGAGAAGCACTGACTCAAGACTATTCAACCGATTTGGCTCAAAATTTAACCATTTATTCTATATGCACATATCTAAATACCTAACCTTTAAAACATTTGATTTTTTAATAATAAATTAATTTTTTTAAACATTTTATCAACAAAAAAAATTACATTTTGAGAACTTTTTTTTCACAAGTCCGCTATTATTATTTTTTTTTATTATGTATATTATTGGTTAATTCATTAGAATAAGGTCTACACAATAATAATATTTTTGATTTTTCATTCCAGATGACTACGGAAGGCTGTGTGCTTCCCCGAAACAGCTCATCATTTTTTAGAGGATTCCACTTTGACATTACATATTGTAAACAAATAAAAGGAAAATTAAATAAAAATATTTTTTTTGTATCATTTAAAGTACTTAAATAAATATGTAAAAGTTACAAAACGATCGTATATTATTTACTTGTTAAAAAAAGGTCACGAAAAAAATCGAAATTTCGGCCGTCACACCGGACTACTACCTTAAATATTCACTACGAGTGGAAGACGAGTTTAAAATATGTGACACGAAGAGGAAAGCCAGAGCCAGTCGAAATAATCAGCCAATGATGGATGTTCGTGAGGCGTGCAATCGGCCTTTATTATTAAGTACAGTCTTTATTACAGTACCTTGATCCAGTGTACCATGATTTCTATAAGAACAAAAAATTTGACAATGACGTAGTAAACACATCACATATTAGTGATTAGGATTCCGAGTCTGAATAGAAATTAATCCATTAATAAGTCTATTATCTTATTTCTTAATGATGCTTGAAGCACAATGTTAGGAGTATATGCCAAACATACTACATATGTTGTCATTAAAGCATTTTATCAAATTTCTTTTGCATTTAAGATCATAATACTATAACTATCTACTTCTTTCCTTATTTTTTTTTTTCCATATCTTAATTTAATAGATTTCTCAATAATTTAATTTACTTGTGCTGTAAAGCAACTAATTTGTAATTGTCATATTCTAGTCTCTGCGAAATAGAATCCGAAATACGGAAATCCGCAAAACAACGGGTGTAACCGACATAGCACGAAGAAGTAGCACGCTGAAGTTGTTGCCATACGCAGATGACACTGTACTAATTTTTATAGGCTCAACATAGGCGTACGTTTTTAAATTGGTACAAATCGGATTTAATAAGGTTACAGAGTGCTTAGATAATAACAAATTATTACTTAATATGCTGACAAAACCAAATACCTTACTTTTAATATAAAAATATCAAAAGTATTTGTTATTTGTATTTAGCTACTAGTAGGGTGAGGAGGGCCACATATATACACGGGGCACATTTGTACAGTATCTATATCTCAAAACCAATAAACGCTACACAGTCCGGCACGTCACTAGCACGCTCAAGGACATTCACAAGAATGACAGTTGTGACACCGCACTGCGCTTGGAAGTGGTGTGCGCTGACTACAAAAAATTACGTGAAATGTGATTCTGTCTCAGGAGGATACTCTTAGTTCTTTTTGTTATTATTTGTTACCAAAGATAAGTAAATATAGTCACTAATGTTTTTTTTAAATGTTTTTGATTGCCAGATATATATTTGATAAAATTGTTTGTGGAAAAGGTCCGTTGGGGCACTTTGATACGGTGACGTGCGGGGCACAATGATACGTATCAATCTGCCCCTCTAGTGTATTAAAGTGCCCCGTCCCAAATAATGGTTTATTTGGATGTCCTTTTTTCTTTTTTTTCTGAAAATGGTACGCACGTATAAACCCAAAACTGATAGAAAATATCAGTGAAGAAAACATTAAAGATGCTACACGTGAAGTATTGTCGAGGACTTTATCTATACGCAAAGCGGCCGACAAATATGGCATCAAAACTGCAACCCTACAACATCGCATAGAGAAGTCCAGAAAATCATTTGAAGCTACCAGATCATCATTATCTACAAATGAAACGTCCTCTTCATCACAAGTAGCATCATCTTCATCACACACTGCTACTGTAACTTCATCACACACTGCTACAGCAACTTCATCAAACACTGCTACAGCAACTTCATCAAACATCTATGGTTCCAAGTATACCATTGCACAAATTATTGCAACTGAACCAGAAAAGACATTGACTCAATATTTTGCCGTCGGCTGTACGTGGGGGGCGACTCCCCGAGGGAGAGACATCGGTCGATGGGAGGGTACCCCAAATAGGGGGTATTCCGTCGGGCCGACCACTGATGACAAGTAACCCTGCTCCGGTGGTCGGCCCAACGACGAAGGCGACGTGCACGTGGGTGGGTTGCGGGTATACGTGCTTACGCCCCTCTGTCGCTCCGGACGGAGTGGTGCGAGGAGCGCGCCGACCGAAACCCACACCCAAAAAAAAAATTGTCTCAATAATTGTTGAATTGCAGTAAAATGCACTACGACCTTACATTGAAGCAGCTTTTGACTTTAGCATACGAGTACGCAAAATTCTCTGGATGTAAATATGTGTGTGGAAAGATAACAAATGGGCTGGAAAAGAATGGGCAGCATCTTCAGGAAAAGAAACCCAGAATTAAGTCTACGAAAACCAGACAACACAAGCGCAAGAAGAAGCTTTGCTTTCAATAAAGCTGCTGTAGCTCAATTTCATGATAATTACGAACGCATAATGAGATGATACAATTTTACACCCGATCGAATAGTTAACTTAGACGAAACAGGCATAAGCACAGTCCTTTCTACTCTTAAAATTATTGCTGGAAGAAAACAAAGACAAGTGGAACAAATAGTTTCTGCAGAACGCGGAGAGTTAGTTACTTTCTGTGGTATTATTACTGCAACTGGTTCTTCTCTTCCTACAGTTTATGTTTTTCCAAGAGTTCATTATAAAGATCACTTCCTAAATGGTGCTCCTGATGGAAATCTAGGATTAGCAAACAGAAGCGGCTGGATGACATCAAAATTGTTTATAAGAGTTTTGAAACACTTTCAACGCCTTACTTCGAGCAATACGGATAACCCAATCGATTAATCCTTTGTGACAACTACGAATCTCCCATTTCAATAAACGCTGTTAACTACTGTCGTAACAACGACATTGTTTGTTTGAGTTTACCGCCACACACGTCACACAAATTATAACCGCTTGATGTCAGTGTGTTTGGACCCTTCAAAGGCAAATTGAAGATAGCTTTCAACGATTGGCATATTCAAAATGATGTCATGATCTTCAAAGTCGTCCTCTAGGGTCTCCACTCTGTAATGAAATGGCACCTTCTTCTATTTGTATGTCAGACTGAACTTTTTTTGGTTTCTTAGCCTTTTTGGCTACTACAACAGGAATTTTAGATCTTGTCTTTCTTTTAACTGTAACTGCTACTGATGGAGGAGTTAGTAAAGATGGTGGAGATAACATTGACGGGCGATTTCTGTACACTCATTCTTGCGATAGACTAGGCATAACTTCTTGCAATATCGGAGTAGAACCGGCAGGTAAGGGTTCAAAAGCTCTTTCACGTTCAAATTCGTCACTGTCTAATAAATTAAGCCATTCCAAAGAAGAAGCTATTGAAGGTGCAGAAGATGAAAAATATGAATCTGGTGAGGGTGGAACATGCAGTTCTTCGTCAGAATCTGATTTATTTCTAGCTTCGGATGGGGCACGATGCTTTGGTACTAGAGCTAATATCTTGTTAATGCGTCCATGCGAATGCTTCTGTAAAAACGCAAAACAAAAAAGTATGCATACATACACACCCACACCAAGCATTTATAGAAGAATACATTCAACCACATGCGATTTTATGCAAAAAACAATAAATGTAACAAAAAAGTGTTAATCGTAGCGTATTTGGCAATGTTCGTCACACCGGATAGCTAGTTAAATATATACTTCACGTAGTAATCGACAGTGTCCTGTGTGGCGAACAAAAGTTTTAGAGCGATATAACATAGTGAAAATGAGTGTAGAAGCTCGTGATTATCTTATTTTCCAGATGTACATAATATTATAAATATAAATGAATACAGAAATCGTCTAAAAGTTAGTAAAAACTAATAAAAAATGAAATAAAACACCTTGAGCAAAATAGATAACTTCGGCGTCGACGCCATTTTCGACAAAAACTGACATTTTAAGTGTTGCCATTATTCAAATTATATTTTCTACTAAATCTTTTATATACTACCAACACACTAAAATATCACGTATTTTTCTCTAAACTAGTTCAGTAGATTTTTTAAAATTAGGTTGTTCGTCACACTAGAAACTATCGAATTAAGGGTTAAAATCAGTTTGTCTCTATACCTCACGAGATTTTGCGGTTTTTTCGTAGTCAAAATATAAACTGACATATTAGCCAATACACACATCGAAATAAATTGTTCACGTCAATGGTGCGACGTCTGGTTGACGAGCGATATTCGGTTGAATCCGCCTATATTCGTTCGACAGTGTGCGCCGACGCCATTCTTGACCGTTAGTATCGTGACGTAGTTGTAATGCGGCGCTCGCACGTTCTTTTCGACCGCTCAGCATAAGACACCAAAATAGTGTACCACCGTAATAGTGATATTAAATAGACAATAGTTCATTTATTTTTATTATCTCTCACACAGAAAAGTAACAAAAATAAACCTTAACCTAAGTGTTTTTTACAATATGTGAACATCTGTGTGAGAGACTGGCATCTGTACTAAGAAAACCTGTATGACAGATTACCAGCCTCTCCCAACTCTAGACAAGTTGGTATACATGTAAGTGTGTTTAATGCTTTATGTGTTTTACTTAAATAAATTTGTACTTTTATGTATGATAGGTTTTGTATGTTATGCGAGTGTGTGTGTGTGTGTGTGTGTGTGTCTGACTGAGTGTGTGTGCGTGTTGTGTGTTTGTGTGTGTGTGTGTATGATTATGTATATTTATAAAATATTTTATACCTAAGACATAACGCGTAACAAGCCATCAGTTTCCTCATAATTGAGAGATTTTAACCAGCGTGTGATATTCTTTTTACATAGATGCTTAGTAAGAGAGTAAATGTGTAGTTTTTCGTTAACCCTATTGTACAAGTATTTTCCCAGGAAACCAAAGAATTTACCAGAGAAGGCTCTAGAGTACTGATTTCCAATCAATGAGAAAACCCTGTATTTTTGTCGCTTTTTCATACGTAAAGGATCATACGGGAGTAAATTGTGCTGCTTTAGAGTAGTACATAAGATGTATAGTTGCCTAACAGTAAGGACATCCGCAAGTTGGTATAGATCTTTTGTAGGATGTTAAAACGGCAAAGAAAGACTTACTTTAAGTATTGCCCTCTGAGCTCTTTCGACCTTTATCAAGCTAGTTTTGCAGGCGCCACCCCATACTGATATGCAGTATGATAGAATGGGTTGGCATAAAGACATGTAAACCATTCTAATAATATCTTTATCCGCACTATGGCTTAAATTTAAAAAAAATATATAATAATTTACGCATTCTTGATGATAGGAGTTCTATATGGTGGTTGAAGCTTAAAGTGCTGTCGATCATAATACCTAAGTATTTGATGTGAGAGGTACTTTCTATAGGCTCACAGGTACAAGCGTTACTAGATTGAGCAGATAAACAAGAATGAGCTATAATATAATAGCTGTCGAGTAAGTTAGATGGAATAGGTTTTATGGCGAAAGATATATATTTAGTTTTATTGACATTAAGTGTTAATCCATTGTGTCTAAGCCAGGAACAAACAATACTGAAACCCAGCTGGGCAGACGCGTAAGTGTCATGCCAAGTATCTCCATGGAAGATTAATGCAGTGTCATCAGCAAAGGTAATAATTTTACCATTGCCGAGTTGGAGGTTACACAAGTCATTTATGTAGGTGAGAAAGAGTGTGGGACCTAATACACTGCCTTGTGGGACGCCGTACGTAATAGGCAGCTCGTCACTAATGATTTCACCTACCTTTACACGTTGACACCTATCGGTAAGATACTCGGTGAATAATTTGAGTTGGATACCACGAATGCCCAGATTTTCTAGTTTGTCTAGTAAGAGTGGAACAGAGACTGTATCAAATGCCTTTGCTAAATCCAGGAAAATTGCAACTACTTTTTTTCTGTTGTCTAATTTATTCACTATATGGTCCGTTAATTCATGTACAGCATCCTTAGTTGAAATTTTAGCTCTAAAGCCAAATTGGAATTTGGAGATGAGATTTTTAGTTTCAAGGAAGTCAATTAAACGTTTATTTAAAAGTTTCTCAACTACTTTGGAAATGGTCGGCAAGATGGAGATAGGTCTATAGTTATTGATACAGGCTCTGTCACTACTTTTATAGATGGGAATCACCTCGGCAACCTTAAATTCTCTGGGAAATACTCCTTTACTAAACATAAGGTTAAAAATATGCGTTAAGGCGGGTACTAATAGGTCATGGTATCGTTTTAAAAATGCACCTGAGATTTTATCTCTTCCAGCTGAATTTATTTTCTTTAGACCTAGTATATAATTGGTAACCTCAGCTTCAGTGACAGGAGTAAGAGCGAAGGATGAAAGTTGGACAACGTATGAAATTCTAGGTAGATTTCTAATGCCATTTTTTTCAGCCATATTTTGACCAACAGTTGCAAAAAAATGATTTATATTATTAATAGAATCAATAGGGTTTAGTGAACATATCAAATCAGTAACTGGGTTAATTTTATTTTTAAAATGTGTTATTTTATTTATTGTCTCCCACAAAGTCTTATTGTTAGTTTTTGCTGCATTATTTAATAATTGTTTTTCGTAGTCTCTTTTTACTTTTTTCAATAGCAAATTACAAAAATTTCTATACTTAATATAAGTGGCTTTAATGATATCATTATGGGGGTATTTTTTACATTTTAAATGCAATTTATCTCTATTTTTCATAGATTTTAATAAACCAGTAGTTATCCAGGGTTTTTTTATACGCCTACGGTTTGAGACAACTGTACTTTGGGTATTACGATAAATTACAGAACTTAATTTAAATATAAGTAAGTTAGTGCCTACATTAGCATCAGTGGAATGATAGATATCATTAAAACATACATTGTTCATATTCATGTCAAGTGCATCATAGTCTATTTTTTTAATATAGAATGTCTTTTTTTGTTGAAAATCATATTGTAATGCAATAAAAATACAGTTATGGTCAGTTATTGATGTCTCAGCAACATAACAGAAGGATGGGAAAGAAGTTTTGAGCATAATATGATCTAAACAAGTCTTGCCATGTGTAGGTAAGTGATGAGCGGGCAAAATACAGTGCGAAGCAAGTAAGTTTAAATAAATTGATGAGTTGGGGTCTTTATTGTTTGGCATTATGTCCACATTAATGTCTCCTATAATAATAATATTAGATGATCTCAGCCCACACAGTAACAGCTCAAGAGATTCTATAAATGGCTGGATATTTTTATATCCGGGTGGTCTATACACTGCAACCACGACTGTACTGTGGTCCAATTTTATTGTTATACAATTAGCTTCCCGGAAGCTAGGCTCTAATATTGTAACCCGCATAGTGTTTTTGAAATAAACTACTACACCTTCATTTTGCGTCAAGTTGTATTCACTTTTAGAAAAATTATAACCATTAAAAATTAAAATTAAAGCATCAAGTACTCTAACACTATCCGGTATATCATAGTTAACTACTTAAATTATTCCATGGACCCACATAAATTAATCGTTCCATAGGCAAACTCCTGGTACGAAGAAATATTCTCTTAACATCTAAATCACAAATAGATTGTCTAATGTTATGAAAAGAGTTCTTGATTAAGTCGTGTGACTTGGAGTAATATTTATAGGGCCCACCAATACACCAATGTCCAGTATAGAATATGTTGGTTGGCGGACAGATTACAAACGACTCTAGGTACGTTTGTAACCGACAGTTCTTATTTCCACCTTCTTTGTATCCTTTATTTGTTTGAATGCCTCCTTCGTTAGTTGTTCCACCAGTTTGTTGACATGCGAGTCGTCGGAATAAGTAAGGAATACGCTCCGCATCTCCGCAGCTAGCCACCAATCTTTTTTGTCCTTCTTTAAGCACTCGTTGTAGGGATAGATTTCGAGTTTGATTACCTTGGTGCCACATTCTCCCCGCGACTTCAAAGTAACAACATTCTCTTGGTGCTTTAAAGACATATTCTGTGAGATGGAGCCAGTGCTGCGGAGTAAGTACTGCGCTTGGACAGCTGCGTCGAGCATATCGCTTAAGCATTCGGTAGTTTCGACTTCGCTGTCCGACGTTTCTGGTTCCAAAGGCTTGGTCTTTTTCTTCGGTGACGGGACTTCCACATCGCTCTCTTCGTCCGATGTTGATCGTTTGCGAGGACGCTTCGCCGAGTCCGAAGTCGACCTTTTCACACTCGTCTTCGACTTCAAGGTCGAGACTGGTCGATGGCGCTCCACTACTGCTGCGAGAGAAGGTCACTACCTTCTTCTTCTGTGGTATATTCACTGATGTAGCGCATGAAGCGACATCGACAACTTCCTCCGCTGTATGTGCAGTCGTGGATAACGTGGACATGGTCGTTGTGTTGAGCAACGATGAGGATTCCTCTTCCTCGTCTGATGATTGGTTGCGAAGCTCCTCCTGCCACTTCAGGTAGGTTTGGCCATAGATTTTGAATAACAGATCGTCGAAATCTTGCTCCCAAACCATCTGTTGGCAATTCATATACATCGTGGATAACCCTCGATTTAAGGCCCTCTGTTCGAAGGTGTCCCACGAGATCTTTCTTAAAGAGTGCTGCTGCTTGTTCATATCCAATATGAACGCCTTCATAATTTGATTCAGCGGACGAACTAGACGGCCTAATGCTGCCTTCTGGTTCATCATGGCAAATTTCTTTATTTCGCTCACGAATTTGCCCATTACTTGCATTGTTGACTCGGTGTCCCAATAATTTTTGAGCCATATGAAAAAGAAAACTCATTGCTACTGTTTTTCGTTGTTTTGCCGCACTGCTCTTTCCCACTCCTTTGTTTTTTACTCTTTGGTTCTTCTTCGTTGTCACTGTTGTCGGTAGATCCAATACCACCTGGGTATTGGCCAACATGTCCACGTTTGATGTAGGGTCGTCCGTCTGCTCCAAGTCTTGTACTTCTATCAAAGAACCCTTGGATTCTTGGCTGTTTTGAAGTGGTGAGTTCGCCCTTCCCTCGTCCTCGGAATGAACGTAATGTTGATGTTCCATTTTTAGTTTTAATTTCGGAGTCTAGTAATTCGTTCAAAAGAGCATCCAGTTTGACGACAAAATTAAACTGTGAAATGTATCGATCCGAGAGCGCTTATATACCCAATCGATAAGAAATAATCAAATAAGAGGTTGAAGTGTGACGGGGGGACGAGGTAACATGCAAACGCAACGCTTTAAACTATTAAATAAGTTCTCCGAATTTTCCTTTTCTGAGGCTCCCTTGCCTCGCCGCCGCCGCCGCCAAATGGACAATTAATTGGTCTGCTTATGGACTTAATCATAGCTATGTGCTTCGCACAGTTGATTGTCCATCATTGTATTTGGGGTATGTACTCAGTGTGACGTAACCAACACTCCGTTAGCACTATCAAATCCCAATCGGTGTTAGACCTTTCAAGGAGTGTGAGAAAGACATATTGCAATTTATACTGCGGATATTTTGATGGAGAACTTTCAAGGTTGGCTGGGATTTATTTAATAATTTTGGGCAATCGTCAATTTTGCAGGTAGACTCATGAGCCACTGTCAAATGGTCTAAAAGACCGTTTCTTGCATTAGTATTATCGAATAGTACTTGTAGTATTATTATTATGTGAGACTAGATGTGATGTACATAAGTTATATGGGGAATTGTAATAACTATTATAAAATATATACTGGGTAACGATAGATATAAGCTGTACAATATAGGTCATAAATAGTGTGTATTCTATGTTGTAAGAGTGTAAATTGACATTGTGTAATTTATGTAGTTGTATGCATGTGAAAATATACTTGTAAGTTTGCGGAAACCTGTAATTCATTATTATAAAAACAACACATGAAGAGATATTGTATGAAATAAATAACTGTATAAAATACCTTAAAAGTTGTGTGTATATTATGTTATAATAATGTAAATTAGTATATTCAAATACAAGTAAATTGTCATTGTGTAATCGATGTGATTATATGAATGTGAGAATATTAACTATAAAAACAACACATGAAACAATATAATATGATAAGAATAACTTGACAATATAGGTAACAAATAGTGTGTATTTTATGTTATAAGAATGTAAATTGTCATTGTGTAATTTATATAGTTGTATGAGTGTGAGAATATAATTGTAAGTGTTGAAGTATGTTATTCATAATTATAAAGAAAACACATGAAAAAATATTATACAAAGCACTACATTTGCCGACCGATAGTCACTTAGACAAAATGTTTTGCAAATCTTGTTCACAATCTACACGTAGTGGTGTGGAATATTGTGACATTTTTATAAATATTTTACCGTACGAAGTCCAGGTGCTATGGAATTTATGGTCTTTCACGAACTGTCTAGCTAGGAATGCCAGTCTTCTTCCAAAGCTTGTTAGTGACTCGTCAATAAAAATAGGTTTAGGTGATCCCGGCAACTGTAGGTGACTGGTATTGAATTTATTATCATTACCCTTATTAAATTTTCTGCATTGCTTGATTAAGTTATCTTTACACGAAGTAGTTGTAAAATTTACAACTATGTGGTTGCTAGACAGACCTGGTTTAGATTTTAAAGGTGTAGATTGTTGGCCTGAGATCTCGATTTCGAGCGACCGCAGCGCCAAAGTTTAATGTAACATCCGACGGGGCGGATGAATGACCTAGAGAGCGCGATTTTCAAAATGTTTTGCAACAAACGTTCCACGTTGAGAAATTGTTATTGAACTTGAATATTTACAGCATAACAATAACGTTGAATTTTTGGAAACTAGCTGTTGATTCTTTTTAATAGATTAATAAGAGTAGTTGAGACACAATTTTTATGTTTTTCTATCATTACATTACATAGTATAAAACAAAGTCGGTATCCGCCGTCTGTCTGACCCTATGTATGCTTAGATCTTTAAAACTACGCAACGGATTTTGATGCAGTTTTTTTTAATAAATAGAATGATTCTTAAGGAAGGTTTATATGTATAATACATGCATAATATAGTAGAGAAACGCTGATTAATTTAGAGGTTTCTAATGTGATGTCGTAAATAAGCACGTTTTTTTGCGCTTATATTGCAAACGTTGGCTGAACCCTACGAGATGGACTAAAATAATGTACTACAGTATTATCCATCTTAAAAAGTTCAACAAAAAAGTCCACGATGGCATATGTCTATCTCTTAGGGATAACCCACCATAACCATTTTTTATCCTCTACTAAAAAATGATTATTTACTAAGTGATTTTATACAATACAGCATTAATCCTTATCCAATTAAGTACCTTAAATAAATTGTGCATTTATTATAGATCAATATGCTTTTTATAGTATGTAATTTAAGTGAATATTGCCGAAGATAGCGAAGATAGCGAGGGCGGGTTACTAGTTTATAATATAATATACAATCAAGAGCAGGTCCGGACTGACATTTTTGTATTCTACTTACCTAAAATTCCAACTATGTATTTATTTGTAATTTCACTACCAAAATTTATTCTAATTCGTAAAATATTCATTCAATAAAATAATTGCAAATTCAGTAGGAAGTGTGTTTATCTCTACGCAAGGAAATGTGCCTATTGCGTAAACTCAAATACTTACTATTTGTTTACGATCACCTCGTCGATATCTAAAAAAAATCCTAGGGTTTTAAAAAAAATGTCAATAAATGAAACACAAGTATAAAAATGATTTATTTACTACACAATAACAAATATGAGTCGCCATTACTCGCTATCTCAAAAGCGTGCTAGGGTTGTACAAAAATTAGTAAATAATTCATTTATTTACTAATTTTAACAGAAGTTTGTAAATTATTAATATACTAATTAAAAGTATGTAATTAAACAATAACGAAATATGAGTTCAAAATTCTAATGTTTTTTCATTCGATTACGGATCAAGTTCTGATTTCTGCTAATTTGATGATAAAATCAATGGCTATCACAAAACCTATCAGAATGAAAACGTTACCAGCTGCCCGATTCACGTAAGTAATAAAAACCGTAGCGCAGTGACGTCACTTCGTTTTTTGCAAATTTAGCCCTTTTAACCGACTTAAAAAAAGGAGAATTCTCAATTCGCTGTATTTTTGAACCAATTTTTATGATTCTTTACACCAGGTAACTCAGAAATTGTATAGTAATTGAGCTATTGGAAGATTTATGACAATCCAAGACTAGATAAGTAAGTACGTTTAAAACAGAAAACCAAAAGGCGATTTCTAAGTTCCTAAGTTAAAACGACTTTTGGACTGGCGTGTTTACGTGAATCGACTGGCTGGGTAGTTAAGTTACCTGTATCTTTCAAAATCATTAGGCGTTCTTCTCTTTCATAACACGTAAAGCTCTTTCTTTCCTCTCTTTCATAGCCTCTATGATACTGGGCGCGTCACGAATGGGCATGCTTCGTGACTGCCGAGGATCAACTAATTCTGGAAGTAGGCAATCGTAATAAAACCTAACTAATTTCATCTCCATTTTCTCCTCTCAAAATTTGTCATCCTTTTCTATAATATAAACTTTCATAGGTACAGTAGCACCAAACCAGATGCCAAGCATGCAAACGTTTCTTTTAGTAATATGTACCTGTCCCTGAATTTGGAAATACCAGTTATGATTTTTATTTATGACATAACCCTTGGAAGCCTTGTCCTTAACTCAAAAGGTATGTTTGGCCATTGCTTCATCAAGAGTCATGCCAGCTAAAGAATGTGGGCACTTAATTTCAATTAAACCGTTTGCATAAATACCATCTGGTGTAGTACCAAGAAATTCATATTGATCGTCGACGAACAAACCGCAACCTTGTATACTAATATTCTCTTGAATTTCTAACTGTTTAATTGCGGTTTCTTCGTTTTCGATACCGTACCGTACAGCAGGCAAACTGGAGATATTACTACCATAAACGATTTTACGAACAAGAACAGCACAACTTGTGCTCTCTCGTTTTTTACAAACTTCCCCGAACGATGATGAGGTTAGTAATTTTCTCCTTGTACTCATCCACTCAGAACTACTTCTTTGCAAATGGGTCGACCTTTCAAGCTCCTCTCTTTCAGCACAAGACAACTTTAAATCGGCTAAAAAAGATGACTTGGCTTTCTCATATAATTCTGGACTCAGATCAGGTTTTTTGCAGTTTGATCCATAGTGAGCGTCTTTCGATACAGCGCTGTGGCTCTTTTTCAATCTTAATTTAGGTTTAGCAATTAAACAGATTCTACGATTACAATTTTCCACTTTCGCGATGAAAGGATTAGGACTAGATTTAAATATTACTTCATGAGTTTTACTATGAATCGATCCTGTATTAAAAGACACAACAGCAGCTGCGCATCGGCCCGCATAAGAACCACGGGAAGAATAATTTACACGCTTACCCCCTACTAATTTGGCAATCACTGCGTTAAAACTTTCAACTATATTACTTGTACAATTATGAATTAAACTTCTAGAATGATATGACAGTCTTTTACTTAAAATGTGTACCGCGTCCATTAATCCGCATCCAACAATTGCTGGAAGCAACCCAACAGGTTCTATTCGACGAGTATCAGGTCTACAGAAATACTCCTTGCAATATTGGTGATTACCAAATACGTGTTGTGGACCATTTAGGATATCTTCACTAAGATTTTTTATTTTTTCTTCGAGTGACTGATTTTGATCGCCCCAATATTTATTACACCCGTTCTTAAACGCAAATACCTTTCTTTTAGGAATTTCCGCAATTAGCAAGGATACTTAGTGTCTTTCGACAGTTCCTCCAAGCTATTGCAGTAGTTTCGTAAAAGATGATTTTTGCATTCAATTTTCCCTACTGTTAAATTACCGTACGGTCGCGAATCTAATATTTTTTTATAAGTACTGGAATCGCCGTCTGCTACAAATTTATTATAAATAACACCGTGATCAACAATGGAACGTTTAAACCCCTCAACTATTATGGTCGATTCCATACCGGTAGATGATCCCGAATAATTCTTGAAACAACGGTGTTCCGAGGGCTGACTGTCGTTCTTGCTCCAACAATCGTCAACAGCAACAGATATTAATGGTGTACCATTTTTATCAACACTACCTATAGACACTGCGTACTCCGCTTCTTCCTTGACAGCTTCTGCCATGGAATGTGCTGCTGTCTTTTCCCACCAATCGCAAACCGTATTATTAATTTCATTGTATAATGAAGGTGACATGATTGGTAGGGCTACTGCGGCAGTTAATGTTTTTAACTGATAGTAGCTCCCACCAGATGATATGATACCAGATACAATTTGATGATTCACTTCCATTCTATCTTCTTTCTTTTCAATCAAACACATAGTAAATTTCATACTACACATACTACATTTCATGATGAGTTTTGAGTCCAGACCAACTTTTACTTCACCTATTATACTGAGGTAACTTAACTTACAATCCATTGGACCGTGGTCCCCTATGGCCTGAAGAGCTTTAAAAAAAAAAGAAACGTCTACAACTCTACGCCCAACTTCCATTTCATCCACCTTTCCCTCTTGGTCGTTTTCAATAACTAGTTCCTGTAAAGAAAGATAATGGCTTGATTTTTTTTATAAAAAATAATTAAAAATTTAAAAAAATGCAAAAGAATTAATACAATATTAGGTTCCTGATGAATAGAAATTATAATTTCTTTACGCATTAGGTATTGTTTTTTTATGACGTCACCTATTTGAACGTAAATTTTCTTTTGAGAAAGTAATTGAGAAGTATTTCGGTACTAAGGTGTTTGTCTCTCGATGAAAATAATAAATATTGCAAGAAAAAATCTATAGGTAGGTATTGAGATTTTGTCTTCGCCCATCACTAACTAAGTAGTTTGTTTATTTATGTAACAAGTCTACAAGAATTACGTATAACAACTTACCTCTATACAGCGCGTAGCATTGTTGCTCAGAGTCTCGGCCCCAAGGTTTTCTTTATTTTCAATACTGGAAATATTATTCATCAATATTATCCACTTTTTATTTATTTTGTACAACCCTAAGCCAGACGCTAGGCGCCTCGCGTCTGTTTGGCGGTATAGGTATAGGTATGTCGACAAAGTTGCGCTGTCGCCTACCTACTTCCACAATTTGATATTTAGACAATACTAGCCCACTCGGCGAACTCCGTATCGCCTTTTTTTTTTTTTAAAATCCTATTATTTTGATATTACATACAGATACTTCAATTTTATTTATCAGTATAGATATAGGTAATACAAACCAATATTTACATGTTATTGTAGGTATATGTCTGAATCGGGCGATCTAAATCATATGACATATTGTATTAGCTTTGTAATGTACCCTGTTCAAATGCGATAATAAATAAGTAGGGAGGAACTTACATTTTATTCCGAGATCTTTTGGCTTTCATATTTTTATAATGCGTACAAAACTTTCATTTCCCTGGCATGACACTCAAATTCAATCAGCTCTGCGAAAAAAAATAGCCTATGTTACTCAGTGATAATGTAGCTTTCGAATGATAAAAGAATTATTAAAATCGGTCCAGTACTTTTTGAGTTTATTCGTTACATACAAAAATCCAAATCTTTCCTCTTTATAATACCTATTAGTGTAGATATTGTATTTTTTACGATTTATATCTAGTTCCATCATGGTTTTCTTTCAGGCATTCATTATATCGATACTTTCTACTAACTGAAAATAAATTAATTATAAAAATGTTATACTTACAGTTTTTTACAAAAAACACAAATTCACAATACGTAATTCTGCTGTCTGCAGCCGACAAGCGTGGTGTCGCGTTCACTTACAGAAAGGAACTGCCGAACTGACCACCGAGATTGCACGAATGAAACGAACGTTTTATCCCATACATTTGTGTATGAAAAATGTACCTTAAAATATATCTAGATTTTAGGGCTTTAAAAGAGGAAGTCTTTGTTTGTAAAGGTATAAAAAGAAGTATACAGCTATACTTATTGGTTTCTTCAGTGTTCAAAAAGTGTTTCTTTTTATCAATTTGTGTTGATTTATGGGATTAAATCTGAAAAATACGAAGTCATGTTTTTGCATTTTTACTCAATTTTGTGCGTTTGTTGACGTTTATTATATAACAACTATTAGGTTTAAGAGTTTAATATAAGCATGAACATACTTATTGGTCTTTGATTGTAATATATACAAATTATCATTGATATCAATCATATGTAAATAGGTTAAATGTGAAAAATCGTAACACTCTTTTCGGTGATTTTCACGATCTACACCCTTAAGCGATAAATATCTTGAATATTAGCATCTAATATGGGGTGCTGAATTACTTCCCCTACACTCTTAACCAATGAGCTTAAAATCATTTTATTTTCATTGGGCTGTTTGGGAATATTCCTGATCTCGACTGATGATGTACGAGAGTTGCGCTCCAGTTGTTCAATTCTGCTTTCGAGCAGTTCAATTTTTCGCTCATAAGCCTTATTCTTTTGATCCAGTTCAGCCATTCTCTCTATTACTTCATCATACCTACAGGATAAGAAGTCAACACTTTTTTGTATTTCAGTGTTCTGCTCTTTAATGATAAGTACAGACTCAATAAGCCTCTCCAACTTAGAGTTCTGTTTAGTTTCAAAGGAAGCAAACATCTCTTTCATCTGATCCGTCACGGCAGAGATTTCTAAGCATTTATCATTTTCGTCAAGAAGTCTTCGTTTCAATCTACGAGTGATATTATTTCCTGCCTGATCAAATGGTGCGGAGTTTTGCGAAGATACATGTAATTGAGGATCAGATCTGTAAGATATGACATGTGTCACTATCAAATTTTGCCGATGTGATGACTTTGGCGGAGTACACTTGAGAGACATTATTTATAAGTAAACAAAATTATGAAATAAAATATAGTTTGTTACTCACGACGAGTCGCCAATGTGATTGCCAGCTGCGTATGCGCCGGAACGTATTTGTTGATGAGTGTCGTTATTTCCGAAGATAGCCGGAAGCAGTAACCAATAGTATAATTAATTTCTCTCGCGCGACCTTGGGGGCGGCGTCCTTCGTTGCAACACAGGTGTAACTAGTATGCTGTAACTGTCTCGTTCTGTTTATGATATGTCCTCTTCCAAACGCCGTATGTTTAACTGCACGTAGTGTCTGTGCTCCTGGTATCCACTTGTAATTTTGCGAAACTATTTATTTGTTTTTATTTAATATCCGTAAATAAAATTATAGCGAAATGTTTTGTAACACGTCCGTATACCACGGTATCCGAGGAGGGAGAGAAACAATAAATTCAGTGCCCGCATTCAGCCCAACCTAGCTCGTCGTGAACACCACCTTCAGCCCGGCAGGTCAGCAGCACCACTAAAGCACAGGAAAGACGAGGTAAGTTCTCCGCTTACTGCCCACCTTTCCCGAACAAACTCCCATTTTGTGGGAACCAGTCCCACTAGTGGGATTGGCTCCCGCTGGTCCTTCGGCAAGCCCACGTCGTTATGTTGCTGGCATAAGGTGCCCCATACAGTCCACTAAGCCACAACATAACATAAATATTCAAATATAATGCTTTACGGTCTTTAGAAAAGAGATTGAATTTTTGTGAATCAAAGTGAAGGTGCTCGAAAGGATGAACACATACATCAACCGACGCCAGATTTTGACGTTAAGCTAGTGGATGATGCAAAAATAATGGGGAGACACAGGCAAAGATAATTTCAGATGGCGCCACTCTAGCTGGTTCTTGACATTAATGTTACACTTTGAGGTTATAAAATTTACTATTATCAAACGTTAAAAATGTATTCGTTACTGACCGTAGCTAATTTAAAAACAGAATTAAAGAAAAGAAATGCTTCCTCAACCGGAAAAAAAGCGGATCTTGTTGCAAGGTAAGTTATAAATGATAAAATTTTCATTTTACTTTCATCGCTATTTATTTGTGATCATTATATAAATTTCACTTTTGTCTTATTATAGACTAGAAACGTATGATAAAAACTTTGGAGTTAATAATGATGGGCTTGCCGAATATCTGGAGAGTGAACAATCGATGGTAGTTACGGCTGACGAACTTTATAAAGACAAATGCCAGCACTAAGTTACCACCATTTACGAGGCACCATATACAATCATTTTCTGAACGGTAAGCAATAACTGATTAAATATATAATAGATTATATTTAGATACATGTCTTATAACAAATTACATTCCCTTTTCTACTTTATCTATATTATATCTAGAAATAAGGTGTAATAATAGTGATAACCATTAAAATATTAACTAGCACTATTTTTATTAACACAATATATGGTTGTTTTACAGATACAGTAAAAACATAAAAAATACATTGCATATGTATGAAAGTCGTCATTTGGTGACAGCTCGAGTGGCCGAATTGGGCTCTTACACTTTCTTTCGTGGTCAATGTAAGGCCTCGATGAAAAAGATCATGTATGTTGTAGACCTTAAGATCCGTTGTGCAGAAGATGCATGCACTGTTGAAGAATCACATTGTGAATGTACAGCTGGCAATGGTCTGGAAGCACACTGTAAGCATGTACTGGTTTTAATGTTAGGGATTGAAAACATGGTACGTCATAAGTGCATTAACTTATACCAAACATGTACACAGCAGCTTATGGTATTTAACCCTTTCACGCATATGGGACACACATTTGTCCCCGCGTAATTTTTACTGGTTACAGATAAACTAGGTAAATTAAATCTTTATTCGTTTTTAAATATTAATATTTATGGTATGTTTTCACGTTTGTGCACTGGCAACACTAAAAACAACCATTATCCGTCAAGAAAAATACTACCGCGAAAAGTGAAAATTATTTTGGGGTAACATCAAAATAAAAAAATTGTTTGTTGTTAAATAAAAACGTTTCTCGACTGTTTCTCTTCTATCTTATATTCATTGGTAAGTACAATTATCATTTTATTACGAATTTTACCTTCCTTTTGTAAGAGTAATGCATATTATGTAAAAAAATTGTATGGGACGCGGGTGTCCCTGTATGCCTCAAAGGAGACATTAACTATTGATAATATTCCCATTGCTGTTATTCTCGTGTTATTATACTTATTTTTGTTTATTTATTTTGTAGACTATGTCATCAAATCGTCATAGAGAGTTTTCGCTGCGGCAAGACGACATTTTCGAAATATTGATGGCTGACAACAGCGACGACGAGGAGGGCCTGCTCCTCGATGAAGAAGATCAAACTTTTATAGCGCAAGATATGGATGCAGGTAATAGAACCCAGTTCCACGCCTCTAGTAGAGAACTTGGTTGTAAATAAAGATAATGTTACTGTCCACATATTCAATTGGCGGCAAAATTCTTACTCGCCACGTAATTTTTATGAGATCCCAGAGTACAACTTCGGCAAAATGACTGTTTTAGATAACACGCCTGATGTAGAACCGACTCCTTTAAATATAACAACGATATTCAAGAGACGGGTACAATGCAGTGATGACAAGAAAAATGTCACATGTCCTGAAATTGTTGTGAAGTACAACAAATTTATGGGTGGGGTCAATCTAATGGACCAAAGGAAGGCCTGCTACTATCTGAGACTATATTTCGACATACTAGACATTGCTATGAGTAATTCGTATGTAATATATTGCAAACTGCATGAAACAAAATGCGTTGAAGGACCATTACTTCTAAGTCTTGTATTTTGTCAGGTCAAAGAGCGTTATGCTCGATTGTCACGTCGAAAAAGCTAATTTTGCTTATTCAAAAACGTGGGGGCACCTTCACATGCAATGGTAAAAGTGTGCAATAGAAAAAGATGCGTACAATGTGCAAAAAGTCGCATTGAAAATAGAACAAATAATACTTGCAGTATGTGTAAAGTACATTTATGTTACACTTCAGATCATAATTGCTTTGCTGATTACCATTAATTATTAAATGTTATATTTTAAATATGAATATATTAGTAAAAACGAATTATTTAATATATATAATCTGTGTTTCATTTATAATATCATACTTTTCCAAACATAAAAAATGTATACCTTGACGCATATAGGAACGTATGTGTCCCCATGCTAAAAACACAAAAATATATATAATTTCGGTTTTCTGTATTACTTTTATTTTAAATTAGACCATTTTCATTTATTATACCTAGAAAGAATCGTGTTCAGTCTTGGATTACTTACAAACGTGTAAGGGTTAAAAGGCCCAAACCATTTTATACTGCTCCAATGGAATGTCACAAAATTGGTAAGAGAAGAAAGGAAATTAATTTTAACTCCATTAAAAATGAAGATTTACCAAATTCATATAATGACTATGTGAAAAATTTAGTCATAAACTTTGGAATCACAACTGCTCCAATAAAATAAACCATCCCTCCAGTTAATACATATGCTGTAGAATGGGACCATTCATTTTATTGTAAAATGACAGGAGAAGAGCATATGCTGCAAAATTTGTTATTGAAAGACGTGACCAAGGAGAAGATTATTGATATTGAGAAAAACACTCAGCTCCAAAGTAAATGTAAAGAATGGAAAGATATAAGAAAAACCCACATTACAGCCAGTGTATATTATAATGTTTGCCATTGTAAGCCAATTAATAAAAAACATTTAGCCGAAAAAATTATGGAACCAAACTCATTCCATTCTCAAGCTACTATGTATGGCCAAGTGCAGGAGCCATATACAATAAAAAAATTTAAAGATACATATGATGTCCAGATCACCAAATGTGGTCTATTTTTATCTGAGAGTCACCCATTTCTTGGTGCATCACCAGATGGACTGTTAAATGATGATTGCGTCATTGAGGTGAAATGTCCATACAGTGTCAGGTACATAAATACAAATACAACTACAGCCAGTGTTCCCTACTTAGAAGTAATAAATGCTGAGTTGTCATTAAAGAAAAGACATATAGTAAATACACAAATACAGGGGCAGTTATTTTGTACACAAAGATAATATGGTCTTTTAATTGTGTATACAATTAAGGATTTTAAAGTTATACATATAGAAAAAAACTTGCAATTTATTAATGAAATGGTCGAGAAACTTGATGAATTTTATAATAGCTGTTTCAAAGGCATGATTTTGGACAAATATTTATTTAAAATTTATAATGTTATAAGGAAAAAATAAAAAAATGTTGTCTTTTAATTTTTTTATTAATTATTCCTTCCCTAAAATTACAGCACATAAAACAAATATAAAATATTTTTGTTGCAAGTGGAACATAACTATGATCAAGATCACTTTTCAAAATTTTATATGTCTTAGTCAAACCTATTAATCTTTCAATGTGAACCCTTTTGCTTGCTAGTTCCCTATCATGCAGTACAGTCAATCCAGGTAATTGACTTTTACCTTTAAGAAAAGCTGGTGTATTTACTTTAACATTTTTAGAAACAAACATATCTTGGACATTGAAACCTCTGTCAGCTAAAATTGTGTCCCCCGATTCACATTTGACTAATAGGTTACTGCGTTCTATTGTCTGTCTATCACTAGTGGAGCCTCCATAAGCCGGAAAGCAATAAGTTAGTAAAGCCCCTGGAGTAGCTCCTACTAATACCTTTAGAGTATTTTAGTGTTTATATGTACTCCATGAGGCTTGTGCGATAGTATTGCCTGGTTTTTGAATGGGAAATTCAGTGCCATCTAAAATAATACGTACTGATTTATCATATTGCTTAGATGTTTCTGGCATATAATAATCAATAAAATCTCGACTAGGCCATATGTCTAATATATTCCACATTTGATATATAAAATTTACCCATGTAATAGATATGTTAGACACTGTTGAGCTAGAAACACAAAAGAATTTAGACAGTTCAAAAATTGTTTTGTTTTGTCGCAATTTCATCAAAGTAAGAAAAAATTGGTTTTCATAGCTTATATTTGGGACATGGTGACTAAAATACATAAGCTTTGGTGTTAATGGATTTAAGGATGAATAAACCAAATAAAATATTTGATAGGATGCTTGAAACGGGCAATGAAGCCATATGTTCAATATTTATTTGAGAGCATTTGTCACTTTTTGATATAAACAGTCACTATTAAATTTTCCTTTTCTTCTTCATTTACATCTGGAATCACAAGTTCACAGCCAATATCAGGAGAAGGGGTAGTGGCTTCGGTTCTGTTTGAATGAATGTCATCATCGGTTTGATCACTTTCTATTCTAGAAATACTTTTAGCTTCATATCGTAGCTGCCTTCTAGATTTTGGAGGTTCCTGCTTTAAAAATGAAAACACTGACGGTATGGCTCCCTTTTTCAAATTTTTGCGTTCGTGTTTCAACCCTAAAAGCGATAAATCAAGTTGAAATAAATCGAAGTCGATGCATTACATTATTTTCAATTAGATTAAAGGCATGAAACATACCAGTATACCTGCTCTCGCCATAAAAATCATCTTTCTTAAAATGTTCACTACATAACCTAGAAGGCGAGTTAGGTTTCCATTTTTTAGGCATAAGTCGTTAATCCATTGTTTCCTTATTTTCACATCGACAGGAAAGCGATGTAAGCCTTTATTTTTACTTTGAAATGCACTACTAGAGGCATGTTGTTTAATTGATACACAATACTTCGTTTATTTTGGTAAAAATGTATGGAGATTGACACTTCAACAGCACTAGCGATCAAACGCCACCTCTCGGGATAAATTGTCAGTGTGGTTCCCCTGTGGATTCAAACTGTGTTATAAAAATAAATATAAGTATGGATGAAGGTACAAACATGAACTTTTTTTTTATATTTCACATTTAAAATCTGAATACAATTTCATTTTAGAATTTGAATCTATAAACAAATTTATTTTACAGGAGAAAACACAATTTTATTTGTTCATAATTACGATAATGAAATCTATGATTTTTTTTTCAACACTGAACTTAACGCACTCTGCTGGTGCATTTGAAAACTAATTCACGTTCCAATTAAGCATTAGCATAATTCGGCATTATGCGCCGCTGAGTCGCATTTTGCTCTGTCATTGGAAAACTACCAAAGAACACTAACCGCCTTATTTAGAAAACTTGGTCTAAGTTATGGTTTAAACCTAGACTAAAAAGTCTAGGTTTGTTACGGTATTACAAGTATAATACAAGCATTAGTCTTGACTTCATTAGAAATCAAAGACTAATCAAGGATCAACTTGATACCAATGATAGCCCCTGGATCAAATAATTTCCACAGATTCTATACAGAATTGTTAGTTCATTTTGACGACGTCGACGACGACGTTAAAATATTTAATTTTAGGCGCCTAATTTGAGATTCTACGTACAATAACTACTTATTACTTTGGTATTTAAAAATATTCAAATTGTACAAGTACCGGTACTTCAACTTGTTTAAAACTGCACATGTTTATTTAGTCTAAGTAGAAGTGCGTCGTATGCTGTAATTCGTTTATAATTGAAAGTGATCAACAAAAGAAAAAACAGCTCATATAATTGGAGATAAGTCCACCAAGACAGATATTAATTTACAAAAGGCCAAAAAGAGGCAAAATATAATGATTAAGTAAGATAAGATTAATAATAAGACAAGATTATTCCTATTATCTAGCTTGTATTGTTCTTCCCTTTTAAAAGATTTGTTTGACTATTGTTATTACTGTATGTGATTTTTAGATTCAACGAAATTACTAGTAAGAGAAGATCTGTAGCAGAAATTAAACTTGCTTGGAAGAGAATGAAGTTAGCGGCCAATGCCAATATAAGCAACCACGGGTAACAGCAGAGTCGGACCGATCTGAGTACTTAACATCAGATCATACTGTGAAACAAGGTAATATATGAAAGAAAACACTTTTCTGCACAATTATTATATTTTCTATATGAATTATAAGATTATTAAGCTGGACTATTAATTGCAGTTATAGCTGGTATACCTAATATAAATGAACCTCAGACAGTGACAAAAGACTAACAAAAGGTATTTAAAGAAATAATCTCAATACATGCATAGTATAAAGTTTATAGTAGGTAGTGACTCATTCTCTTACCAATTATCTTTTTAAAGAAAGGCAAGATCTAGAGACGCTAGAGACTGAACATTTTTACATCATAGAAATAGCTAAATCTATACCAATAAATAAAATTGGAGTGTCTGTTTGTAATGTCAAAATAATAGGTTTTTTTCATACTCACACGGTTATTTGCACGACACCTATGCCTAAAATACAAATTAAAAATAAATTCAATATTCAATATAAATGGTATTTGGCTCTACATTCCTAATTCTTATTATCTTTCCAGGTACTTTAATATGAAAACAAAGGTTCATCTTTCTGTGTTGCTGTGTTAATCTTGCTGTGTTAATCACAGCCCGTTTATATACATAATTCCACTACTGGGCCAAGCTTCCTCTATAATAGGAAGGCAATTGAACTACTATACTACAAATCAAATATGCAATTAACATTATTTATCTTTATAGCTTACATACCGATGTTCCCTAAGTATAGTGAGTCGAACTAATATTTTTAGGTATTTTAATTTTTTTGATGAATTGATAAAAAAAATTCATATTTATCAATTTCAGTCATAAAAATTAAAAAATCATTGAAGCTTTTTTTCACTTGTGGAAGCTCATTACACGCAAAGATACAAATTGTAAATATTTGGTTGGATCCTTCTCACTTCCTAAGATGTTTGAGCTCTATAAAGAATGGTCTGATCCCATTATACATATTGTTATATTCTCATTAACATTATTATTAAATGATTATTACCTGTGCATTAATAGAAAATCCTTTCCTGTTTATACATAATTGACCCCTTGCACTTATTTTTTGACCCTTATATGAATGACTTCAGTCAATAATACCTATTACGGTTGGAAAATTGCTGATACTATGGAATTTTTGTATTTGCTCATATTGGTCTTCAAGTGTAGCAGGCATTTTAATGAATCTGTGAGACATATGTGCTAATTGCTTCTGCTAATTTTTTACACACAATTCTTATAATTGGTTGCGATTAGTAGTGTGTCGTCGACGATTTTATAGACAACGCATTGAGACCGTTTATCGTCGATGATAAACTAGTTGAAAAAACAGTCTAATTTTCGACTAGTTTACGTCGTAGACGTTTTGACAAGACGAGACGTTTAGTTCATATTATGACGTATGTTGATCGTCCATTGATAAAGGACAACGAAACTTCAACGAATTTTATTAGACAACAGTTTCATTGTACAATGTACATTGACGCTTCAATATGTAATGATAGTCCCATCATATGATAGCAGAGTTCAATGAATTGCAATTATACTATCTAGACGTTATGATTTCGGCTCAACTCGCGCCCACGGGCGGTGAGGTTTGCGGGGCGAGCGCGCACGCGTCGCGTCGTCGAAGTTCGGGCCGATTCGGGCGAACACTCGCAAGTCGTCGTCGCGTTCGTGTCATTCGTTGATGCGACGACCGATTCGCGAAGCCGTTCATACATAAACATGTTTATCAGTCAACTATAAACTAGTTTATTAGTTCACGGCAAAGAAACAGTCGAAAAAAACTGTTCGTTTATTCAACGACCACCACTAGTTGCGATACTTCATGTAAATCACCTGCTAAAGTGTTAGATCTGTAAACAAAGAATTAAGTATATCTATAAATACAAGCATTGATATTGATACAATTTATATGACTAGGATATATAGATAGTACAGATACGGATTACGGATATATAGTAATACTACTTACTTCAGGGCGCGCCCAGCTTCGTAATGCGCTAACTACTAGCATTTCAGGTGATAATGGACTTCCGCGGGCATCATATGACATTCTTTCTTTTCATAGTTCCACAATTTTTCGGTCGTAATGTTTCGTAAACCTACATTTATTTTTAAAATCATCAATTTCGAGTTCAAATGGATCCACCCTTACCCGATGTTTATTCGGCCGGCTATCTGTCTCTAATAACTCCAAATCTTCAATGTCCATTAAATCGTATTCATTTTAATTGATTTTACAATAAACTAAAAATTCGGGCGGGTACGTTAATTAAAGGTAGGTGAATAAAGATAATTCAATCATAGTAAAACAACGAACAAGTTAACTTATTTTTTTTTTTAAATGTTGATGAATGATATCTGATGTTTACGCGAGCACTACACATTGTAAATAAAACTACTTTTACGGATTATATCGCGTTTCTCAGTGTGGCCGCGTGCCGATCCGGTAGTAGTATATTAGTTTTGTTAGTTTTAAATTCAACAAATTGTAACAATAATTGCTACAAATTTAATAATTAATAATTACTAACCATAAACAATATAATTTTTTTGTATAGAATCATTTTCTTCTTACACTGGCAATAAATTTGTACTAAAATGTGGGTCAAAATTTAATAAATTTATAACTAATTTTCTGTATCGGGTAGATAATTATAAATGTCTGTAATAACGATTACTTGTTGGACCTGTGGCTTGTTGGCTGTTGGCTGTGTGGTGACGGAGTAAGAATACAATTCACCACTCCCTATCTTGCCCGTGGATGTCGTATAAGACGACTATGGGATATAATGTGCACATAACATCTGTGCAAGAGAAGGAAAACTCGAAATGAAACCCTATACCAACATGTCTGACCAGCATGGTATAGTAGGTCAAATTCCCTCCCATTGTGGAGGAGGCCCGAGCCCAACAGTGGGACGTATGTGGGCTGCGATGATGATGATGATGATGATCATTGGCTGGGTGTCTTCGACTATATGCGTTTTATCTTTTTGGAGCAGCCCAAAATTGTTTCTTAGTGCGTGCTTACCCCAAATAACCGATCGGTATACAAAATTTCACATTCTTTGGCCCGGTATCTTTGGCTATACGCTTTCACCCTCTTAGGGGTTGAATTGCCAAAAATTCTTTGTTAGAGCTCGCTTATCCTTGCCAAAATTTTTTTCATAGTGCTTGGTAAGTGAGCACTAAGAAAATCTGGGGGTAATCCAAGAAAGCCGACCGTGTACTAAAATGATCCTTCCTAGGCTCAGTGATTTCGGTTAAACGCTTTTCACCCCCTTAGGGCTAAAATTGCAATTGCAAATTGTTAGACCTTAGTCCGCTCGTGACCATGAATACTGCAAAGTGTTCGAAACGTCGGGCAATCATAAATCAAATACAAACGCGATATAATCCGTAAAAGTAGTTTTTTTTTGTGTTTTTATGACCTGGTAACAAGGACCTTTAGATCAAAACTTTTTTGTTTTTCTTTAAGTTCACTTCACAAATCACTTACTATCACTTAGGTATTTAAATTGAATTGACAGTATTTTTAATATATTTATATAACACTTTATATGTATTACTGTCTTCCGGGTTGAGAGCCATCAGCGCTCACCCATTGACCGCGTTAAGCTGTCAAGGTCACTTGCGACCAACAGCTACACACACACAAAAAAAAAGTATTACTGACTTTTAACAACTGTTCAAGAGGCGGTGGGCGGGATGAGGAGTCACATAAAACTTTTCACAAATCAAATCACTGAATTCACTAGCCAACATTAGTCTGTCCATAAAAATTTCTGACAATCAAATATTAGATGACTCATAATTCCTTCAGCAGATTGAGAATGTGGGTATAAATTATTTTGTATTATGCCAATTTTTGCAAGGTGTGAGGGTGCTGTGTTATGGCCGAAACGTAGTCTATTTATCGTTGTTATAAAGTCTCGAAAACCTTTGTTGAATTATACCTGGGTTTTTAGGTAAGCTTTCTTGTATATTACCATACCACTTTGGAAAATTACCACATAAAAAAAAAACATAAGAGACCCTTAGCTGTCAGTGGACTAGGTGTTCTGTCTATGAAAGGTACAATTTTGTTTATTATTTGCCAATTATTTGATGCTATTAATTTGATGCAGTATCTTTCTGCAAGTAACAAACGTCTCAAGATTAGTGGCATCATATTAGTCTCAACTTCCATGGCCCTTATAGAAGTTGAGCACATTGCACCAGAAATTAGTCTTAAAGCCTTGTTCTGCAAGATATTTAATTTGTTTACATGTAAGCGGTTCATGTAAGCAAGGGAACTGTAATCAAAGTGACTTCTAACAATGGATTTATACAAAATTGACAATATTTTGGGATCTGCTCCCCATGATACACCTGCTAGACATTTAATGAGATTAAGTCCCCTATGAGCATTTTTTGATATGTATCTAATGTGTTCCTCAAATGTTAATTTTCTGTCTATTATAATGCCCAGAAATCTCTTTGAACTTTATTAATAATTTCATCATTATAAATAACATTTGAAATGGGATTTTCTTTGCTAAAGATCATTACACTACTTTTACTTGGATTAATTTTTAGTTGTAGAAGATCATTATAATATTTAAATAATTGGGACAAAGCTGTGTTCATAGTATTAATTGCTAACTGTACATTATAGTTACTATAGTATAAAACAATATCGTCTGCAAATTGTAAAATATTAACATCATTATTATTTACATATTTCACTGATGTATATATTATAAAGTAAGGGTGATAGAGCCGCACCTTGCATTGTACCTTTTGAAGCAGATTTTGGTCCATATAATGTGTTATTGTGTTTTATATATATGGTCCGATTATTCAAAAATTTCAATATCCATTTACATAGTTAATCAGGTATAGAAAGCCTGGACATAATTTTAACAAGTATACCAGGATCCACACTATCAAAAGCACCCTGAACATCAAGGAATACACAGTATTAATATTTTTACTTTTTGCATGTTTAAGGTCAGAGATCAAGGAGGTGAAACTATCAGTAGAGCTACGACCTCGACGAAAACCATACTGAATATGTGGAATTATGTGTTTTGATTCAACATACCAATCAAGACGGACTTTAATCATATTTTCAAATATCTTCCCAAGACATGATGATAATGAGATTGGTCTATAAGAGCTGGCCAAGTCTGGTGATTTATCTGCTTTAAGTATTGGTATAACGCACTGTGTTTTCCATGACTGTGGAATAGATTTATTATGCCAAAGGAGGTTGAGAACATCAAGAAATGTTTTTTAAGCAGATTCATGTAAATTTTTAATAATTATATATGGATAATCATCTAAGCCTTCTTTCTAGATTGTAAACTCATTGTAAATTCAGACCATGAAAAATAATCTAATAGATATATTGCATCTCTGTTGTTGTTATTTATTTCAAAGAGACTGTTTATTTGATCAGTATTTATTAAGTTGCTATTATTTGATAATTTATCTAAAAATGGAGAAACAAACTGATCTTGGTATGATTTATTATGAGCTCTTATACCTTTAAACATTTTAACAAGATTCCATATCTTACTAATGGGAGTAGTTCTGTTAAAAGTATTACATAAACTATCCCACCCTTTTTTCTTCTGTTCAGATATGATCCTTTTCTTAAGTGCATCTTTTCTTTTATAGTTTATGTAATTATCAATAGTAGGCTCATTTCTATACAATTTCAATGCTTTGTATGATGCAATTACACTTTGCTCGCAAATTTGATTCCACCATGGAGCTGGTGGTCTACTTTTAAAAGTGTTTTAGTTGTAGCGGGAGCCCAATTACACTTAGCATAATTACACTCAACACAAATTGCAATAACAAATACACAATAACAACATAACAACACAATAGTAATCAGCCGCCATTAATACACCTTCGTTGACAACACAACAGACGAGGAGGAGAAGCGCGGGAACCTTCAAACGGGCGGTCGTGTTTTGGCATCTTAAAATCTTTTTTATTTAATTTCTTGTGTGAAAGGATCTTGTTTTCTCTTTATAATTAAGTCTTAGTGTGTATATATTTATTTTAGTTTATTGTTAGTGCTTTTCTTCATCTCGGTAAGTTTTTTCCTTTTAATAATGGATCCCCCCATCGATCCGGGGGGAACCATATGTGATGTGGCTCATTATGTTACTGTGTCTAATAATGACACAAGTATTGATACCGATGGCTCGGTAAGCCAAAGTAGTACTAAGCGTAAGCGATTATCAGGTCGCCCTACAATATGCAGACATTGCAACAAAAGACGCCGAAAAAATGGCGGGAAAAAAGATAGCGACTGTGGTTGTACTCTGTCGATGGATACTTCCAATGATAAGTCGCGTGATTTAAACCCCACTCACATTCACCAGGTATCACGGTTAGATAGGGAAATAATTAAAGATATTCCTTCGCAGTCTCCTGCTTCTGTGGTTAGATTGCAATATGTCTCATCTGATGCAGCTCCTTACACTATTCATGTTCAAAGAGAGCAACACATAAATGATGGTGCTTATGTGAATATTATTTCTTTTGGTCGATTTTTGAAAAGGAATTCTTTTAAAAATATTGTTAATGGTAGTTTAAAAAAAATCGGTCGTAATAAAATGTCTTTGGAATTTTCAAATTTTCAGGATGCAAATTTGTTTATTAATAGCAATGCTCTTTGTAAATGAAAAATATAAAGCCTTTGTCCCAACTTTTTCAGTTACCCGCATGGGTGTTATAAGAGGTGTTCCAACTGAGTGGTCAGATGAGGATATAATAGAAAATATCTCTGTTCCTACAGGGTGTGGACCCGTAATTAAATTAAGAAGAATTAAAAGTAAAGTTGTAACAGATGGTAAAGTAGATAATATTAACACTCAAACAGTTATTCTTACATTTGATGGCCAAGTACTACCAAAACGCATTTTCATGTGTTACACTGCCCTAGTAGTTGACTTGTATATATACCCAACAATCCAATGCTATAACTGTTGCAGATATGGTCATGTAAAGAATTTATGTAGGTCAACACCATGATGTTATAAATGTGGCCAAGGCCATTCTGGTGACAGCTGCTCTCAATCTGAAACTTTATCATGTTGTCTATGTAAAGGGTTTCATGAGGCTACCAGTAAAAAATGCCTGGAATATGAGACACAAAAAGCCATTAAAGAGTCCATGGCCAAATGCTGCATCTCTTATTCTGAAGCATCTAGGAAACATCCTCCAATTTCTAAAATATCCTATGCTGATGCACTAATTTCTGCACCTAAAGTATCTGCGCATGTTACTACAATGCCAGAATATTCATTGGGATTATCTAATAGTCAAAATAAAACATCGTCATATAAGAAAACAATATTTATTAAACCTCACTCTCCTTTGAAATATACTAAAGGCTATGACAAAAACACTCATCAGGAGCTTATTAAAGGCTACAATAGTTTTAACCCAAAAGATGGATGTGCTATTGCTAGTCAAGAAAACCTATCAAATTTACCCTTAAAAGATTTAATAATAGCTTTAATTCAATCCTTAACTCAAACAAGTTTAATTGTACCGTCCAACGCTGCCTCTGTATTACATGCAGCTAACAATATTGATAATATTAACAATGGACAGTCCACCCAAGGTGCTTCAGTGGAATTGCAGGAGCATAGTTCCTAAAAAGTCTGACATTTTACACATTCTACATAAATATAAACCATTTGTTTTCGCTCTTCAAGAGACTTGGCTTAAGCCAGATTCTTTATTTAAAGTGTCTGGTTATGCTTGTCTCAGAGAAGATCGCTCTAATGGATATGGTGGTGTTGCACTACTTATCCAACATCCTTATTCTTATTCTCTTTTTCCTCTTCCTTCTCACAGTAATGACTTCTCTATTATAGCTGCTGTTGTAAATAATATATGTTTTGTTTCTGTATATATTCCTCGACCTTCTAGCGCTATATTTAGCGAACTTGTAAATATTTTTACCTTACTGCCCAAGCCTTATGTTGTATTAGGTGATTTTAACTCACAACACCCTTCTTGGGGTAGTACTTCCAACTGCTTTGGGAATACTATACTTGATATTGTAGATAGATTTGATTTATGTATTCTAAATATTGGTTGCCCAACTCGACGCACATCGCCATGTGAAGGAAATAGCGCCCCTGATTTAACTTTGTGCACCGCAAACTTAGCCTCACTATTGTCTTGGGATGTGATGTCTTCCACATTTGGGAGTGATCATTTTCCCCTGATAATTACTTTCCCTTATAACAATAAAGCTCCATCCAAACGTACTCCAAGGTTAAAATATAGGCTAATGAATGCAGATTGGTGTTCATTTAAAGATGAATTACACTTAAAGGTATCAGAACTACCTAAAATTACAGCTGGGAATGAGAAACGTTGTATCGATTCCTTTATTAAGGCCATCAAAAGTATTGCCGATAAATTATTTCCAATAAAAAATCCAAGTCTGCGCAAAACTCCATCCCCACCTTGGTGGGACAAGGAGTGCACAGATGCCATAAAAAAAAGAAAACAGATGGAAGAGCTTTATAGTCAAATTTCTACCATAGAAAATTTTAAAATTTTAACAGATGTTATTTCGGAAACTCGTAAATTATTTAAACGGAAAAAGTTTGAAAGCTGGAGATCTTTTTGTGCATCAATTTCTCCTAATGTTGCGCTGACGGAAGTGTGGCGAAACATTAGAAGATTTAGATCAGCATTCAGTGATACGTCATTGACCACTATGCCTTCATTATTGGAAAATAGTTTCCTCAATAAATTAGCTCCTCCCTACGTGCCAACAGAAAAACTCTCTCTTCTAATTCCATCAGTAAATGACCGTTCTCAGTTTGATGGGCCTTTCAGTCTTTCGGAACTGAAGGGTGTTTTATCCCATGTAAGAGATTCCGCTCCAGGAGCAGATGGAATCCCTTATTCTTTTATTTCCCATTTAAGTGACGAATGTCTTTTGTACTTCGTAAACTTAATTAACTCCATTATGATAAGCGGTAATATACCCCATTGCTGGCAATCTCAAATAGTTATTCCTATTTTAAAACCTAATAAAAGCTCTTCAGACAGTAATTCCTACCGTCCTATCGCTCTTGCATCCGTATTATTAAAAGTTGCTGAACACTTAGTTAAGAATCGGCTTGAGTGGTATTTAGAAAATAAAAGAATACTTAGTGATAGTCAGTTCGGTTTTAGACGAGGAAAAGGCACTCTGGATAGTATCGGAATATTCATTACTGATATAAGATTAGCTTTTTCTGATAATCAATCTGTAGTAGCTGCATTTTTAGATATAACCTCTGCGTATAACAATGTCGTAATTGATATTCTTAAAAATAAACTTGACCAATTAAAAGTTCCCTCTATCCTCTCTAATTTCATTTATAATATTTTATATGAGAGACGGATTTATCTTGATTTTAGTCATGAGTCAAGGACGGTGTGGAAGGGTCTACCTCAGGGCTCTGTCCTCAGTCCCATATTATATAATATTTACACTTATGATCTTGAATCTTCTTTAAATAATAAAATCAATATCCTTCAATATGTCGATGACCTCCTTCTGTATTCTTCTGACTCATCTATTACTAACGCCTATACTTTATTGTCTTCTTCTCTTCTCTTGTTAAAAAACTGGCTAGATAAAAATGGGCTTGAACTATCCGCATCTAAAAGTACTGCTGTTCTGTTTACACGGGCGCGCTTGCCGCCGCCTATTGTTGTCCATTATGACGGCAATCAAATCCCTGTGAAATCCACTACCAAATTTTTAGGTGTAGTATTAGATTGTAAGTTGACGGGTATTGCTCATATGGACTTTATAGTCACAAAATGCGAAAAGCGACTTAATATTTTAAGATGCTTAGCAGGAGTATGGTGGGGTGCCTACCCATTTTGTTTAAAATTGCTTTATAATGCACTTATTAGGAGTACAATTGATTATGGAACGTTTTTGTTGGAACCGAGTAATAAATCAGCTTTAAAAAAATTAGACCGCATTCAAGCCAAAGCTTGTGCACTCCTTTCCGTGTGGTGACGGAGTAAGAATACAATTCACCACCCCCTATCTTACCCGTGGGTGATCGTACGAGACGACTAAGGGATATAAAACGCATATAACTTCTCTTTGCAAGAGAAGGAAAACTCGAAATTAAACCCTATACCAACACGTCTGACCAGCGTGGTATAGTAGGTCAATTACCCTTCCATTATGGAGGAGGCCCGAGCCCAATAGTGGGACGTATATGGGCTGAGATGATCAAGCCAAAGCGCTGAGAATAGTGACAGGCGCTATGAAATCAAGCCCTATTAATGCTCTACAAGTGGAATGTGTCGAACCTCCTCTCTTTCTTCGTCGCCAATATCTCAGTGATAGATTTTTATTTCGTGTCCTGCAATTTTCAAAACACCCGTTACACATAAAACTCTCAGTTCTCGCTGACCAAATTAATTCATCTAATTATTGGTCAGGCAAATCTTCACCATGTCTTAGTCAAAGCTATGAGAGATTCCTATCCTTCAAAGCTCCAACTTTTCAATCAATTTCATTTCCCCTCTTCCACAATAGTTACGAATCATTAGTGTATACTCCAGATATAAATCTTAATTTAGGTATTTATAAACATGACAGATCTGCAAATTTTTCTTTTAATATTATATTGAATAACGTTTTTAAGAATTGCCATCATATCTATACGGATGCTTCAAAACATTCAATTTTAGATAACGTGGGGGTTGGTGTATATCATCAACAATACGATATTGTTCAAAAGGTTAAACTACCTCCAGAATCTTCAGTGTTTACCGGGGAGTGCTTTGCCATTTATAAAGCTATAGAATATGTTAAAATATTTAAACTGAAAGATACAGTAATTTTTTCAGATTCTCAGAGTGCCTTGCAGGCTATTAAAAGAATTCCTTTCCGTAATAAGCATAATCACCCTGTCATTTTGTTTATTAGGCAACTTCTCTTTGAATGTTTCCGGTGTGGCTTGAAAATCTGCTTTGCGTGGATTCCGGGTCATACTGTCACGGGAAATAAAAGAGCTGACTTTTTGGCCGCCGAGGCCGTAAGTTGTGGAGATATGTATCCTTACATTAATTATTCTATAGATCTTCTCCGTCAGGCTTCGCTTTTTTTCCGAAAGTCTTGGGAGATGTGCTGGGCGAAAAGTAATTTAATTAAAGGAAGGCAATATGCTGCTATTCAGTCCGAGATACCGATAAAGCCGTGGTATTTTAAAGTATATTTTGGTAAGGCAGTTACCAGCTGCTTTATTCGAATGAGGTTAGGACATGCTTCTTACCCAGCACATCTTGCTTGACTTAAAATAATTAACAGTGACCTGTGTGAGTGTGGTGAGGATGTTGGAGATTTGAATCACATTTTCCTTTCCTGTCTCCTCCTTAACCGTGAGCAGTTTATTTATTCTTTAATCTCTCATGGAATTCCTTTTCCTACCTCTATTTCTGTCTTATTATCTTCTAATGATCTCACTGTATATAATTATATTGCATCTTTTATATCTCTTAATAATATTTGTATATAATATTATTCATATAATATATTCATGTTATAATAGTATAAGTTGTATAAACCTGATCCTTTATTAGTTATTCGATCATTCCAAATTCCGTGTAAATATTTCCTTACGGAAACGAGGAAACTTAGTAGGATACTAAGTTTCCTCGTTTCCGTCATTGCCAATGCGCAAATCGCGACTAGCCATTAAATAAAAATAAAAAAAAAACACAACAGACGCTACACCACAGACATTTTTTTTTTTGGTTCTGTTCGTCCATCTGGACAGGCAAAGGGGTCAAAAGCCCATACAGCCAAGTCTTCATTTTTATTTTTCTATTCTTCACGTTACACAGCTTGTTCAAAGTCAAGCTAAGTCTTTATATCATCTTCATCTTCGAACATAAATAGTACAATTTCACATAAAAGTAGTATTTCGTGTTCTTCATGTTTCATTTTCTTCATATACATATAGGTTCGCATGAAAGGCCGAAGCCAAGTCTTTTATTGATAATATTCTTGTTCCAATGAAGATCAAGCTTAGCCTGGGGTTTAATAATAAACTTTTATGATATAATACTAAAATATAAATCTCATATACGTTATAAGAAATATATTATACATGAATTATAAGTAATAATGATGAATATTAATTGAATATAATTATAAGATAATATGAAACTAATTTAAGGTATATATCAACTACAAATACAATATTTACATTTATACATTAAAATTTACATTATAAACACAAGTCCAATAATAATTTATGGACGAATATGTTTTAAGTCTGTGTAAGGGATTGTGTCAAAAGCAAAGGCGTATTTTCAAATTTCGCCTACCGTTGAAACTATAAATTCGTAAAGCGGCACGAAGCCGTCATAAGTTTTCAATAACTGCTGAAGTGAGCGCGAGATGTATTCAGCATTCTTATAAATATCCAAGAGGCAGTCTATCAATGTAAATCTTTGAAGATTATATTGGGGACAGTCAAAGAAAATGTGATCAAGAGTTTGGATGGATAAATTACAGAATTGACAAGTTGGAGAATCTAAAACACCGATCCTAAATAAATGAGCACCACTACGAGAATGTCCCAGACGTAACCGACAAATTGTGGTGTAAAATTTTCTGTGTAAGTATTTTTTCTTTTTAACAAACCAGGGAGGAGAGATTTCGTTTTTAATGTCGGCTAACAATTTGCCCTTTGTTTGAACAACTTGTTGCCAATAATTCTGAAAGTCTTGCAAGAATGTACCTTTAAAATGAGACAGTGCGTCTGTGTGTGGCGTCTGTCTGTCTGTTTTTTTGGTCTGGCAACCCCGAACTGACAGCTGTGTCTGTTTTTATTCTCGTATTTAATTTTAATTTTATGTTTAATTTAATTTGTTTTTAACTACTCTTATCACCCCGTCGCTTCCTGGGTGAACGGTTTCCACTTTTGCCAAGGGCCACTTACTTGGACTTATGTTTTCATCTTTTATTAGTACTATGGTTCCAATTTTAATATTTTCTTGAGTTACTTTCCACTTGTATCTTTGTTGAAGTTGATGTAAATAATCAGATGACCAGGCTTTCCAGAAATCTTTCTTCATTCTTTGAATTTGTTTCCATCTATTTATTAAATCAGTATTTATGTTTGATAACGGATCTGGGATTCCAACTGCTTCACGACCAATTAAAAAGTGACTAGGCGTTAGTATTGTATTATCATTGATGTTTTCACTTTGTGCACATAACGGCCTCGAGTTTAGGCAAGCTTCAATTTGATGTAAAAATGTTATCATTTCTTCGTACGTTAATGTCGATTCTCCAATTACTCGACGTAAATGGTACTTTACTGAATTTACGCTGCTCTCCCAAATCCCACCAAAATGGGGGGTTGCTGGCGGATTAAAATGCCACTGAGTACCTATACTGGTCATCGTATTTTGGAATCCAGGTGACTGTGTTATTTGCAACAATTCTTGTTCCAAAAATTTCGCTTCGCCTACGAAGTTCGTGCCATTGTCACTATACATATGTGACACATGCCCTCGTCTGGCCATGAACCTCCGCAGTGCCGCAATAAATGTTTCAGTTGTCAAATCTCCCACTAATTCTAGATGAATTGCTTTTGTTGCTAAGCATATAAATACAGCAATATATGACTTGTAGGACTTGTGACCTCTTCCTTTTATTGTTCTTGTTTGTATTGGTCCCGCATAATCCACTCCAGTGTGACTAAATGGATATGATTGCGTGACTCTTGCTTTTGGAAGTATCCCCATTTTCTGTACATTCGTTTCGGACCTGTATCTCGCGCATTTGACGCACTTTTTTAGTATACCTTTGACAACTTGTTTTCCACCTATAATACAGTATTTTTGTCGTAGGACGGCTGTAGTTAGTTGATTTCCTCCATGTAATGTTTTCATGTGTGCGTTTTGTATAATTAATGACGTTATATGATGTCGGCGTGGTAATAGTATAGGATGTTTTTGATTATATGGCAAGTCAGCGTTTTCTATTCGACCTCCAACTCGTAATAATCCATCGTTATCAATAATTGGATCTAGTGTGGATAATTTACTGTTTTTCTGCAGTGATTTTTTCTTTCGAATAATTTCTTTTTCATCGTAAAATTCTTCTTGTTGCAATATGCATAGAATTCGTTTCTCTGTTTCTTCTAATTCCGTACAGGATAATGGTTCGTGTTTTTTGAGCTTGTTGATAAATCTGTAGCAATACGCTAATGTTCTTATCATTTTATTGTAGTTAGAAAATCGACTCCAGATGTCATACTTTTCATTGGTAGTATTAATTGTTGTTGATAAACAGTACTTGGCTTCTTCATTTGGCTGTGGTGCTGTTGTTGTAATAGGTATATCACTCGTCTGTAACCATGGTGGGCCGTTCCACCATAAGGAAAAGTTTATTAATTTTTTTGGCTCCAATCCTCTTGATATAATGTCCGCTGGGTTTTCAGACGATATGACATGATTCCATTGAGCGTTAGGTATTATGCTGTTAATATCTGACACTCTGTTGGCCACGAACGTATGCCATCGCCCAGGATCTCCTTTTATCCATCCCAACGTGATCATAGAATCCGTCCAGCATGAAATCACGGTATTGTTATCACCGTTTAGAGCATTTTTTATTTTTTCTATTAAATTAGCCAATAATTCTGCGGCGCATAGCTCAAGACGCGGTAATGTTGTTTTTTGTTTTTTCGGTGCAACTTTTGACTTAGCTTGAAGCAATGTTATGTAGTAACTGTTATTCACCATTACTCTGCTATAGACGACAGCCCCGTATGCTTTCTCTGAGGCGTCGCAGAATCCATACAGCTCAAACTTTGTCCTGTCTATCGTGTGACACCATCGTGGTACTTGTATACTTTCTATGCTTTTTAACTGTTTTTGTATTTCTGTCCATTTATTTCGTATTATGTCATTTACTGGTTGGTCCCATTCCATCCCAGACGTCCACAGTTGTTGTACTAGTAATTTTAGTGTTATGATGATGGGGGCCAACCAGCCCAACGGATCAAATATTTTCGCCACCTCTGACATAATGAACCGTTTGGTGGGTTTTGTGTTTTCTGTTATAGTTATTTGAAAACAGAATTTATCTTCGCCTGGAGACCATATAATTCCCAACGACTTTCTTGTTTCGTCTAAGGGAAGTTTCAGCATCCGACTTTCTTCGTTATCGCATGTTAAATTGTTCAACAATTCCGAACTATTTGAAGACCATTTTCGTAGTTGGAAACCACCTTTGTTTAACATTGCTATTAATTGTTCTTGTAATTCCTTGACGGAGCTTTCCTGGGATTCTCCTGACAAAATATCGTCAACATAGAAATCCTGTAACGTTACTCTACTGGCGATAGGGTAATTGTCTTGTTCGTCTAATGCTAGTTGTTGTAATGTTCTCACGACCAGATAAGGCGCGCTTGTTGTGCCATAAGTGACCATTGTTAGTTCGTATTCACTAATGGCCTTTTTTGGAGAAAATCTCCATAAAATTCTTTGATATTTATAGTCTTCTTGGTTTATTTTTATGAACCGGTACATTTTCATAATGTCGGCCATGAAAGCAATCTTATGCGTTCTCCAGCGTAATAATATGTTTGATAAGTCTTGTTGAAGTCGTGGTCCTTTATGTAAATTTTTATTAAGGCTTATTTTACTACTTGTTTTACTACTAGCGTCAAATACCACTCGTAGTTTTGTTGTAAGAGAGTCTTCTTTTATTACCGCTTGGTGGGGAATATAATACTCTCCTGTGTAATATTCTGGTTTAGGTACTTTTCTCATATGACCCATATTTAGGTACTCGTACATAAATTCCTTGTATTGTTGGCGTAAATTTTCATTTTTTTCGAACTGACGTTCTAGTTGTAATAGTCGAGCCACGGCTTTTTTCCTTGACTCGCCATATTTTATGTTCGCGTCCTTAAACGGCAGTCGTACCGTATAAGTGCCGTCGAAACTTCGTATTGTAGTATTTGTATAGTAATTTTCACACAACTCATCATCTTTGGTGAGTGCGTAGTGTCGTGGAATTTCTTCTAATTCCCAAAATTTTGTTAATTGTTGTATGTCGTCGGTGCGAGTCATCATGCTTAATACTTTGATGCCACCGTTTGTGTCTTGCGGATATAACCCGGATAAAATCCAACCCAATTCTGTTTCTTGAGCAATTATACCGCCTTGTAGTCGTTTAAAACCTTGTAATAGTATTTTACTATATTCTTGGGCACCTAAAATTATGTCTATAGGTCCCTTTTTGTTGTACGTTGGGTCTGCCAATAGAACATTGTCCAACTCTTGTAATTGTTGTAAGTTACTTCTTGGTAACGAGTTTGTAAGCTTCGGTAGTACTATAAGCGTTACAGGTAGTCTGTACTCACTAGAGTACCTTGGTTGTAGGTTTATGTTAATTGTATATTTCGATGTCTTAGGTTCGTTGTCTCCAATGCCTTTTATTTCGGCTCGGACCTTTTGTCTTGGATACGACAGCAGATGTGCTACTTCTTCCGTGCAAAATGACGCTTCTGAACCTTGGTCACACAATACTCTTAATAATTGTGGTGTTCCATCATACGACGTGGTTTGTAATAGCGCTGTGGCTAATAAGACCGTATTTTTTGCCTCAAAATTGGTAGCTGATAAGTTCGATAGCGTTGTGTTTTGTTTTTTATCACTCACAGTTGGCTTAGGAGTGAATTTTTTCGTATACTCAGAAGACTCTGGTTGTCTTTTAATTGAATCGAATGTTCGGTGTAATAGTGTGTTATCTTTATGTTGACATATTTCACATTTTGTATAAAACTCGCTCATGCATTGTATTTCTTTATCATGATTTAAGCAGCGTTTGCACATTCCTTTGTCTGAGACTTCCTTATATCGTTGTGTTACGTTCAAGGTTTTAAAACTAGGGCATTTATTTATATTATGTTCTGTGCTTTTGCAGTACCAGCAATGTTTACTTTTTGATGATTCTGCTATTGGTACGTGCGTTCCCCGTTGTTTATTTATTGTATGATTCACCGAGTTATTACTCAGGTGATTATACGTAATTTTTTGCTGATCGTAAGACTTTAAACTTTTAAATCTTTTTTCTAAAAACTGTAACATTTCTTCAAACGATTCCAATTTGTTTGGGTGTTGTAACTGATCCTCGTATTTTGAGTCAGTTTGTTGGTCCCATTTCCTGGCCAAAAGTCTAGCCAAAATAGGGTCCCATGTTGAAATGTCAATCCCTTGATGTTTTAAAGATTCCAAACATTCTTTTATGGTGTCGTGCATGTCTCTTAAACCCGCTACATTCGCAACATTTAGCTTGGGTAAATCTAATAGTTTATCGATGAATTTAATTGATATCATTCGTTCGTCTTCATAACGTTGCGTAAGCAATTTCCACGCGGTTTCATAGTTCGATTCACTTATCGTTAGATGACGTATAATTTTTGCTGCGTCACCTTTTACATTTGTCTTTAAATATTGCATCTTTTCTACCAATGAAATATTTTATCTTCATTAATAATTTTTTTGAATAAATCATGAAAAGTATACCATGAGTCATAACTCCCAGTAAAAGTTGGAATAGAGATACGGGGTAGTTTTCCTGACGACTGTGTTAAGGTTATTTTTTCGCTGGAACTGTCATGGATTTTTTCTTCCAGCATCTCCATTGTAGTATCGAACTCAATTTGGGTGTTTTCAAAATATTTATTTTTGAAGTAAAGGTGTCCCGATGTATCCTCCTCCAATAATAATTCAATGTGTGTTTCTTCAATATCCTGCCATCGTTTTTGTAAATTGTTTATTGTAGTTTGTAAATGCCATATAGGTTTGTTTTCAGTGACTGATTCTTTCGCCTGAATTAGCCTTTTTGACATCTGGGATATCCGGAACATTTGTATAAACGTCTTGGGATTCCCTCTCCCTTCTTCTTCGTTTGTGTTTTGTTCTTCAGGTTCATATATCGCCTGAACAAGTTGAAGTCTTTCTTCATATTTTTGTAGGTGGGCTAAGCCCTCGTTGTATTGTTTCTGGATATTTCCAAAGTAATTTGTGGTGATATATTTGTGAGATGATAACATCTCTTGTTTCTCCAGTTTCGAGTGATTCTCTTGCACCCGTTGGAAAATAGTAGTTAGTGTTTGTCTTTTTTCGTCAATGTATTTTTGTGTTCTTCGGCTCACGGAGTCCTTTTTAATGTTTGTAATTATCCTCCTGATCTCGTTATAATCTTCCTCCTGGCTCCTGATTGCTGTGTTTATTTCTTGTATGTCCATAGTGCTTCTTTTGTCTTCTTCCCTAATAGCCCTACCCTAACTTCCCTACTACTAATGTTTTAAGTCAATACTTATCGTACCTGCGCTCTCGCTATAACACGTCCCTGAAGGTGCGACTTCTCAATCAGCTGGTGAGTCCCGCTTGTGGGAGGCCAGTGACCGAACCGCAACGAGAGGCTTTCTGACAGAGTACGTAAGTAAAAGTCCTTCAGTCAATTCCGAAACTGATGCTTTGTTGAGTACACCAGCCCGTTCTTAACTGATTTGTATGTCTGTTATGTCAAACCTACGGGGGGGTTAGAGGGAAGAAACAAAACTTTACTTTTTACTCGAAGGACCAAATATACAGGCTTAGTCTGGGCTATGGACTAACGCCGTGTTTGACAGAAGAACCTAAGGTTATAGTTTGAAGTACCTAAAGCCCTTAAGTTCTTAGCCTATCTGATGGGATACCTGCACCGCGATACCTAAGGTGACAGGTAGATGTGAGATGGATGTTGGGTGGAGGATTGGTAATTCTCACTGCCAGTCAAGCAGACTCACTAGACTGATCAGAACTGACGGCTAAGGGTGTCTTGGCCACAGTGAGATGGAGGTTTGGGTGGAGGATTGGTAATTCTCACTGCCAGTCAAGCAGACTCACTAGACTGATCAGAACTGACGGCTAAGGGTGTCTTGGCCACAGTGAGATGGAGGTAACTGAGAGATGAATAAATTCAAATCTGATTTATTTTACAAAATGTACATCTTGTATACTACTTATTGCTAATACACACATATACCATTTTGTGTTAGTGTGTCGTAAGTGTGAAGTGTAACGCAGCGTCTTTTAATCATCTCAGTGCCAATTTTGCACATTTGTATGTTGACATGCTCTACTTTTGAATTTGCTGCGTTGCATGTTCAATGTGCATTGAACAATCTGCTTGCCTATTTCTCGCTAATTTAGAGGTGTAACTTATAGAAAAGTGTTTTTCAAACACCAGTTAGCAAATAATTATTATTTTATATATTCTACTATATAGTGTTTTACAGTGACTGCATGTTTTACCGGTGTTTTGTATTTGAAATATCACTGCTGTTATCGTTGTTTTCTCTTAATAAGGTACTAAATACTGCTTATAAGGTAACTGTTATATATTATTAACTATAAGATTTTTGACAAACATATATTTGTACCTTTAATTTTCTGTTTCTGCTACCTACATTTTTCCTTTGCTTCTAACGTAATTTTATATTTTTCTATTGTAAAATGTTGACTCGCAAGGCCCTTGCTCGTCAAGAAGAAACTAAACTCCATTTGGCCTTGGGTGAATTGAAGGTTGCGAAGGAGATGTGTAGTGCATTGAGTAGGGAAAGAGATGACAGCGAAAGGGAGCTGTTAGACTTACTCAATTCAAATAAAAATTTAAAACTAGAAATGGCACAACTTAATGCAGAACTCAGTGAGGCTGTACAGGTTCGGGATAGCCTCCAAATTATTGTAAATGGATTTCAAGAGTGTAGTCTTGAATATGTAAATAATTTGAATCGCATAAATACACTGAAACATGAGCTACAAGAAGCTCACAATCAAATATCTGAAATGGAAAATTCTAAGTATAATGTGACAGCCTCGCTGAATCAAAGCTTATTTGATGAACTTGTCGATAGTGCCCCAAACTTAGTTTCTATTGCACCTGAGAATTCCTCTATGTCACATGACACAATTAATGAACTATTACCACCTTGTAATGAGGAGATGCCCAGGTGCAGTAGGAATAATACATGTAAAAAATATAAAATTTTTAAAAAGTTTGTTAACATAAACAAATATATTAAAAAAACTAAGAAACTTGTTAATAACCATAGATGTTTTATTAAAACTGTAAAATCTAAAAGGGAACGCTTACAGCTGATAGATAAGCTTGATTTTTATGTTAGTATGTTAGAAAATAAAACTAGAGAGCATAATGTAGATATTCATGACTTCCAATTAAAAATTGACTCTCTTCAAGATAAATTGGCAGATTTGACTATTAAGTACTCCAATTCAGAAAAACTGATAGCGGAGTATTCATCAGCAATTAATAAAATAACACTGGATAAATCTATTCAGTGCACTAAACAGTTTGATACCAATAACTACTCACCTGTAGAGTGTTCTCAGTTTTCCATCTCCCAGACTAAGCAATCTAATGTAAGCTTAGAAAATACTCCATTTTCTACTAACAGTTCCCTCTTAACAACTGTTGATGTAGTCTCAACTCTATCCACAGCTAAGTCATTTTTAAGTATTAAAAATGAAATTGTTATGTTTAGTGATGAAATTGGCAAGAATATGGGTGTCCTGCTGTCAGATAAAGGGCATTCAATTGTCAATTATTGCTCACCGGGTTTGTCATACCATGATATAATGGAAAAAATCTTTAATTATAAGTTTAAGCCTAGTACTACACTACTAGTCTTTATTGGCAATATGCGAAGTGTGAGCAAAAAGCAATTGCTAAAATATAATGACAAACTTTATAGATTAAATGTAGATAAAATTGTGTTGTTCACATTTCCTTATCGCACGTGTTTGACACAGATGGAAAATGAATCCATCTATAATTTAAATTTGACATTACATAATACTACTAATTATTGTACTGACAACAAAATGCATGTAATTGACATTAACAATTTTGTTAAAAAAAAATAATTATTAAAAATAATTAGTTAATTTGAGAAAGAATTTTGTTTGTAGATATATGAATCTAAGAGCTAGTGGGGGAATATTACATTCTACTTGTAATGATATAATAGGAGTAGACCTAAAATGCCTGTTATGATCCTTAAGCATTTATTTTGTATTTTTTCTAATTTATTCACTAATGTAATTACTCCACCATAATAAAAGAAGGCATACTCAAAATGGCTACGGACTAATGACTTATATAGTGTTAGCAAGCTGTGTGGGTCTGCACCCCAATATGTACCAGCTAATGATTTCAGAATATTGCAGGCCTTTAATGCTCGATTTTCTAATATTTCGACATATTTGTGCCATCTAAAATTACTTAAAAACGTAACTCCTAAAAACTTTATTGAATTATCTATTGAAATTTCCTGAGTACCATAATATATTTTTGCATCTCTTATTCTTATAGAATGCTTTGAAAATATTACTACTTTGCTTTTGTCAATACTGACCTCAAGACTAAGATATTGAAAATAAAGCTCCAATTTTTTGAGTGCTAAGTCCTGAACTATACACTACTAGATCATCAGCAAATTGGAGGTTAGAAACTCTATTACCCAAGACAATATTTATTTGATTTATGTAGATTATAAAGAGCAATGGACTCAAAATTCCGCCCTGCGATACGCCTCTATATGAATATCGAGGACCTATTAATTGGTTATTGACTCTAACATATTTAAAAGTTTACGACCATGCAAGAAATTGAATATTCAACTAACTATTTTTTCAGGGACATTTAAGGATAGAAGAATGGATGATAATTGTTCTATATCAACATTATTAAATGCTCCTACAACATCCAAAAAAACACCAGCCAATATCTTATTGTCAATCTGGGCACTATGGATGTCAAGACATAAATGCCGTAGACTCTCACAAGCAGAACGACCGCATCGAAATCCAAATTGATTATTAGGTAAGAGGTTGTTACTTTCAATATAAAATATTAATCTCTGTTTTACTAATTGTTCAAAAATTTTACCAACACACGAGCTTAGTGTGATAGGACGATGTGAATCAGCTGAACTAGAATCTTTCCCATGTTTTAAAATTGGAATTAGATAGTCTGTTTTCCATTCTTCTGGAATAGTGGAGTTGTTCCATAGGAGATTTAATATTTTTAGAAACTTATTTAAGTTAGAAGAGTTTAGGAGTTTAAACATTTTATAGGAGAGCCAATCCAAACCGCATGCAGAGTCCTTTCTTGATGATAGACCAGCTTTTAATTCTTCAATAGTAAAAGGGGCAATCATAAAAGAGTTGGTGCTATTTAAAGGATGATTATTGTGAATATTTGTCAAATTTGGTACTGTATCTGGAGTATATTTGTGTAAAAAGTTGGATATCCAATTATTGCTAGAGAAACAATTATTATTAGAATATAAGTTCTTAAATTTCCTCATTTTTGTCCAAATCTGTTTCATTGGCGTTAACCTATTTATGGTGGAGCAAAAATCTGTCCAGGATTTACGACATTCAAGTCTTAATATACGTTTTTTCTTTGCTTGAGCTTGCTTAAAATGAATGTAGTTTTGGATATTGCAATTTGATTTGAATAACAGATAAGCCTGCTTGCAATCTTCTACCACTTTAGTACATTGCCCATTCCACCAGGGAAGTTGTCGCTTTCTTTTAGGTAGATGAGTAATATTGTTACAGTGGTAGTTGGTTTTAGGTACTGAATTTTCTATCGCTCTAAGAATTATGGAACAGAAGTTATTGTAAGACTTCTGTAGATTACAATTATTTATTTCAAATTGTTTTAGCAAGTCATTTACTAAGTTCTCATATTGGTCCCAATTTACTATTTTCAGATTACTATGTGGAGGAATGTTGGATGGAATTGAAGAAGATTCAGTTTCCGACACTACCATGGAAAATATATGAATGATTTTCAGTGCAGATTGAGCAACGCTGAGCATTCTTACAGAATTTAGCCAAGTGGTCAAACCTAAGGCATCGGAAACACTGCTTAACTGGCGGCACATAAGGTCGCACTGGTAGACGCCACATCTTTAAGTGAACGTAATCTGGGAGTGAAGTAGATGACGCAAAGGTAATAATGACTGCCTGTGTAGGTTGTAATATAAATCCACTATCGGATTTGTTTTTTTTCATTATACGCCGAACAGAAATAATTTTTCTTGTACTTGACAAAGATTTGAAAATTTTTTTGTTGTACATATCAATAGGTACGGAGGAAATCACTCCAGACAATTCAGTGGCACCAGCTGGGATGGACGCCTTAATATTTTGTTCCCTTAAAAATGTCGTGTTGTCTAGGAATGTATTAGCTAAATTGGGTCGTTCAAACACTGCTCCTATCTTATATTTGTTAAGTTTTTTAAGATATTTAATGCCTTTAATGAAGCGCGATAAGCAGCTACTAAGAGTTAGCATGTCACGACTACCAAGTGGCTGTTCAGTGACACTCTCTATGAAGACTATAAATTCATGACCGGCACCTGCGTCTTCCGGATATCGGCGACAATAGTCGGCCACCCTATATGGCAAATAAAAGTTCTCGTGATCTTCCAACACTGTACGCGAATCTGAGTATTCTCTACTTTCAGAGGTGGAATCTAGAATAGACTCACCTTATCTCGTTCCGGCTTGGTTTTTTTCCGCCTTTTCGACATCACTTAGCACAAACCTAAATCACTAAATATATAGACTTTTACTTATACTAAACAAATTAAATGATAAACATATACAAATACTTAGATACTTTTCAAAAATATGAGGATTATATACAATATAATAGAAATATTTAATTTTATAGTTAAAAAGACCGCCCTAAGCATTCAAGAGTTCCCGCGCTTTCACACCACAGACAAGTGACAACGAGCCGTACCATAAATCTTTCGGGCAATCCCATAGATTTATTAAGACTTATATCCCTTTCAGACCTGACGCTAAACGGAGAGGTATTTCAAAACGAAAGTCACTGTTTATAGTTCATTTGTGGTAGCTGAAGAAAAATATGCTACTGAAACCAATCTAGGAAAACTGAAAATGGGTTTTTCACAATACTCACGATTGTGAGGGATCGGGCCAAGTTTTGGTACACTCACAATAGTGAGGGTTGAGAAATGAGACTATTTAATATAGGAAATTAAACTTTAATCATCATGAAAACAGTAAAAATATTCATAAATGAACAGTATTAATTATTTAACATTTATAGCAGTTTTAATTTTTCTTAGATATAATTTATTTATTTATTTGGTTAACCAACAATTGTTTATACTTATACTTATACAATTGAAAGCTTAGATTAACAAAAACAAGTATAGCAATTAATTATAGGTTAACACCACATATGCACATACGAACGCTCAGAATTTATATATATATATGTGTACAATAGTGATTTATAATTTTATAACAATTTAAAAAATCAAATTAAAACAAGTTCCATCAATTCAGATCACAATAAATAATATTGAATCAAAAAATAAAAACAAATGAAATACAATTACAATAAGTTAAAATGATATATGCAATAGTGAATGATACTTTTAGAACAATTTAAAAAATCTAATTTAAACATATTCCATCAAATTACATCAGGATAAATAATATTGAATCAAATAATAGAAACAAATGAAATACAATTACAATAAGTTAAAATGATATTTACAATAGTGATTAAGATTATTAAAACAATTTAAGAAATCAAATTAAAATAAATTCCATCGAATTAGATCAGAATAAATAATATTGAACAAAAAAATAGAAACAAATGAAAAGCAATTAATTACAATAAATTAAAATGAAAATTTAAAAAATATATATAATAATTAATGAAAATATGTAGAATAAAACTAACAAAAAGATTTTATAGCAGCTATTGACATTTTACCCAAACCATCATTATAGATGTCGACTAGGTCACTACATTCATTAATAACTTTGCACATTCTGGACACGGGCGAATTAGCTCCAAGAACTGTTCTTCGCAGAGGCGGACACAGTGGCGTGATGACATTTCTGGGATACCTAGCGGGGGCACGAAACCTAAGGAGACCTAACAGCTGTGGACAATCAATTTTATTTTGGACGAGTTTATAGGCAAACATACCATCTGCCACATACCTGCGCAATGATAAAGAATACATCCTAAAATACTGTAACCGTGTTTTGTAGCTGGGAAGTTGCTTGGCTTTGTTTTTTGCAAACGCCAAATGCCACAAGAAACGTTTTTGTATCCTTTCGAGACGTAACATATGTGCTGCATAATGAGGTCTCCATGCTACACTACAGTATTCCAATATGATCCTAACAAGACTGTAATATAGCATAATTTTCGTGTTACTCTCCCGAAACTCTCTCGTGTTCCTCAACATGAAACCCAGCATCCCTGATGCCTTCTTGACAATATTATCGATATGTGGAATGAAAGTAATTTTGCCATCGAAGGTTACTCCCAGATCTCGAATAGAGTCTACCTCGTGGACGCACTGGTTAAGTATGAAGTATTGTGGCTATATAATATGTTGTTTCCTTGTAAATTTCATGTGATTACATTTCTTAACATTGAGTGTCATTTTATTATGAGTGCACCATTCTACAACTCGATTTAAGTCTTCTTGTAGAAGCTCGCAATCGTAATGGGATTCTATTCTTCGTGCAAATTTTAAATCGTCCGCATATAAGAAATACTCAGAATGAATGTAATCAATCAATAAAACTTAACATTTATTATTTATTATAATCATTATTTTCAGTCTTAATCATAATTCTCTCTTTGGACGTAACTTAAATCACATTTTTTTTACATTATTAGTTCCTTATTTTTCATTATGAAATACATAAAAACAGTGGTTATCCTTAGATAAACAAAGATAAACGTTGCACTTTGTGCATCTAACTTTTGATCGACTGCTGCAGCTCTTCAGTCTACAACATCTTGGTGCTTTTATTGTGTCACATATTGGCCAGTGATTGTATCCATCGAGTCTTTTATCCAGTGTTGGAATTGTAGCTGGTTTGTAATGAGATGTTTCAGGCATCTCAGCTAAATCGTCTGAAGGATCACGTTGCCTCTTTCTAGTTGTTCCACCAAGCAAAAAATCAGACACAGTCAGCTTGAAATCCAAAAAATCCATAGGCTTCTGCCTGTTTGACTGTGATGCTATACGATATTCATACCATGCGTTAACGAGCGACATATCAAAGAGATGCATAAATACTTTTAGAGGCCACTTTCGTGTTTTGTGCCAAGATCTGTATGCTTCTAACATCTGATCACTGACATCTACTCCGCCCATGTTCTCGTACTTTTTGATGATATTTGGGCATGGGACAGTAATATAACTTTTACTCGATTTATCCCATCGCTGTACGTTCTCCACAGGCTGAGTACCAAGGCATGTGGAAGTCATCAACACTGATTTGTTATCCTTCCATTTAACTACGCAAACATTTCTTTCTGCGTTCACTACTTCTTCATAATCACCTCGTCTCATTTGTGAATCCTTCTTAAATGAATATCCCTTAAATCTGTTGGCCATCAGAGTTCCAGTGCCATCAATTTGCTCAGCAATCAATTTTTCCATCAGAGGAATGGTCGTAAAATACCGATCAAAAAATATAAAACTATCTTTAGGTAATGTAGATATCAATCTGAGTACCACAGCTGGACCTAGACCAAGTGTAGTGTCGAGTAAAGGCGTAGTATTGCCTTGGTATATTTCAAAATCTATAACCAAACCTGTTAACGAGGTAATTACAAAGTTTTTCAGGCCCACTGACCTAGGTTTTCCAGCAACATACTGTTTGACTAGGCATTTGCTGAGAAAAGGTACCATTTGCTCGTCAATTGAATACGTACCATGATTCCTGGGCAACTCCAAGCATTTGTTACGAACCGTGTCAATCATTGGTTGAAAGAGCCATAGCCGATTTTGAGTTTTCTCTTGAGCTGAAATAGCTGCCTTGTCAACAATGTGCAAATTGGTTCTAATCAAAAAGAACCTGTCCCTTGTGAGTGCATCTGTAATATACAGCAACCTAAATCGCTGCAGCCACGCCATCTTGATCCTAGGATATTTCACACAGCCAAGTATACCATTACCACCAAAGAACTTCTTTACATCAGCTCCAGTGATAGGATGTTTCAGCACCTCGTTCTTAGTTGTTTGGTAGTATACATTTGTACACAAGGCAAGTTTTTCGAAAACTTCTTCTTTGAAATATTTCTCAAAATATTCAGCAGGCGATAGTACCTAAAAAAATTAAAACATGTAATGAAATAAGTAAGATAGTACATAGAGTTACAAAAAATCATATTACTAAAAAAAATGCATACTTCTTCTGTAGTTGTACTAACTGAAGGCATAGGTTTCCCACGAAACATTCGTTTAGTCCAGGTATTTCTAGGCGCTGGTGCTGCCACAACAGGAACCCTATCGTCTTCCTCCTGCTCTTCATCAGATGGACTGGCGGACTCTTCCCCTGGGGGCATCCAATTTTCGTCTTCTTCGTAGTCGCTATCGAAGTCCGAGTCATTTAGTGCGTCCAAAATACCATCGTCGTTAAGATCAGAATTTCTCCTACTCATAATGATTGTTTAATATTGAAACAATACCTAAAACAAAGCAAAATCCCGTATTTAATTTGTATGAAAATATTTAGAAATATTTAAGTTTAAACCAGGGTTGGGCTGATTAAAATCATGATTAAAATCATGATTTAAATCGCTTGATTTTTAAAATTAAAATCATGATTTAAATAATTTTTTTTTTTCCTTTTTATTCAGAACCAGATAACAACATAACATAAAAGTTTTCTCAAAAATCAAAAGAAGTATCTGCTTTTAGCAAAAACAACAAAAAAGAAGTACATAATTCCAAATTCTTAAACTAAACGTAACACCTAAATTTTATTACCGTATATTTTCAGTCTATTCATTTTCGTTATACAATTTAAACAAAAACACGAGTTTTCCTCCTTTTTCTATGCCTAATCTGTTTCTAATATCCGAGTGTACAAGACCAAAAGAGCTAAATACGCGTTCTACTGAAGCTGAAGAAGCAGTTGCACACAGGAACTGTTTTATTATTGGCAACTGTTTCAAGATTTCCGGCTCATCATTTTGTGATAACCACCATTGTAGTCCGTTTACATTTTTTATTACTTCGTCCGAAAACATAACTTGCTTAAATGGAGCACTGCGGGCATTTAACTTTATTACTAAAGGTAACAGTCCATTGTTTTCATGTAACTCTTTAATTGTTTCTAAAGCTATATTCTTTTCTTCTGGTGTTAACTGGTATTTTGTTTTTTGTGGATTCAACATATACACTATAAAATGATATGGCGTTAGTGCTTGCTTATATCGATTATTAAATTGTTGTGTTTTTTCTAATGGTAATTCCACAGATTCATCAAAGATATATTGTAAATGTTTCCACTGCTCTACAGTATCTGCGATAGTAGTATTTTTCCTCTGCACAATATCAAGAGCAACTGATATAGGTTTTAAAATATTTAAATAATCTTGCGCTGCATGTTTAATCGCAATATTTGAAACTTTTCGGTAAATAGTGGAATCAATCTCGTTTTTATTTTCTTCGCAGATTTTTAATATGATGTCCCACTGAGTGACATACATCTCTAAGCAGTTGCCAAGGCTATTCCACCTCACATTGGAAGGCTTGGAAGGACTAAAGCGCTGCCTCCTGCTTGACTGAATTTAGCTCTAGCCAAATGGTTATTTCGAAAATATTTAACAATTTAGACCACATGTTCTATAACGTCTTTAACTTGAAAGTCCTTGCACAGTAAATTAAAAATATGTGCAGAGCAGCCATAAGTTATAACTTTTGCGTTCGTTTTTTCTTCTAATGTTTTTCTCATAAGTGTCATATTTGCGGCATTGTCTGTCACAAAAGATTTTACGGTACACTTGTATTTTAATTCACATGAAGAAATCAGGTCACAAACTATTTGAGTTAAATATTCTGAAGTATGTGGATTTCCTGATGTGTCGTATAGTTTCGTATAGGAGGGCTTGTCCATCTTCAGTGGTTATCGTTGCGCATATCACTGGCTCGTTGTGCACGTTTGACCACCCATCAATTGACATATTTACGGACTCTCCTGACAGGGAGGAGAAATATTTTTTTTTCATAGATTTCGTCCAAAAGACTTGTTGCTACCATTTTTCTCGAGGGCGGTGTATAACCAGGCCTTAATAACTGAATGGCTTTTTTCACCTCTAAATTCTCAATACATCTGAAGCTCGAATTAGTAGCAAAAATAGCCTTTGCTATTTGTTTGTCAATTTTATGTTTTTCAGCAGTTGAAGTCCGCATTACAAAACTACTCATGGTACTCATGGTAGGCTGAGTTTCGATTGCTTTCTTTTTTTGGACTGGCTCAAAAGTTGTTGGACTTGTTGGTGTTGGTACTTTCGTCATGAGAGAACTACAACTTGAGGCAGATGATGTGCTAGCAAAACTGTCAAGCGACATTCGACTCTCTGGAAAGAGAAAAAACATAACTGAAAATTGAAATTGATTAATTATAATTGATGATATATTGATATAGTATTGAATTATTGATTTTAAAATAAAGTTAAAATGTTCAATAGAGATGTAAAAGCAAATTTATTTTTTTAAGTAAGTAGCGAAATGCGCGAACGTCAATTTATAGGTTGAAAAGGAAAACAAGCCTCGACACGACACGACAGGAATATTCTTGCAAAAACCACAACAAACGCGTTCGTGCCTCACTCGGCACTGTATAGTGAGTGAGTGTATAGGACAGAAGGAAAACAAATCGCGACAAGAATTTTCTTGCAAGAAGCGCGACAAATGCGTTGTCACAAGTTTTTGAGGCGCAAATTGTATTATAATTTTTAGACTTATACATTAAAATAATTAACAATAATTTTAAAGAATCAAAATGTTCAAATTTTATGTTCAAATTTAAAAAATCAAAAAAATCAAATAAATCATGATTTTTTAAAAAAATCAAATAAATCATTTTTTTTTTTTAAATTAATGGTTTTTGATTTTTTAATAAAAATCAGATTTTGCCCAATCCTGATTTAAACCGAGCCTTCACATTCGTGTGTGTTATTTGTGCGCCACCAGAATCCATTGAATGTAATCATTAATTCACTATTTTTGGTCTTACGGACTATTTTCCACTTATTCTACACACAATAAAACAAAAATAAATAATACTTACCTGAACAAAAAAAATAAACAGCACGGTGACAGGTCACAATAGGTTCTCCTCGCTCGACTTCGGACGCACACTGACTCACAGGGACGCTACCCCCCTAGCCGCGAAAAAATTGTAGGCAGTAAAGACCTCACTTTCGTGCGAGCTTGTTCACTTGTTGACTTACCGTTCCCGAGTAGGTGTATAAAAAATTGTAAAATCATGCTCACAAAAGTGAGTACAGGGTCCGTAAGGGATATTTTCATTATGTGTTTATATTAAAATTTAGTTTCGTAATTCCTAAAATTAACTAATTTTCTTTATGTATAAAATACTACTTAATTCTGTAATGATTTCTGTATTATAATCATGTAACTAAATTATTAACATAAACGAACATGTTGATCGCAAGGAACGAATCGCAACTTCGTATTCACTCGTGAGAGTTCGTGACTGTTCGGAACCATATGATCAGCACAAAATTGATTTTCAATTCAACGGTCCTTCACCTTGTCAGATCTTACACGGTCGTTTAGTTTTCTCTGCAAATATTCGTTGATTCATTATAATTAGGGTTTAGAGTAAAAATATAGTCATAGTTTAATATTGTAACATTTATTATACTAGTACTTACATATATATCTTAAAATTAAGGAATATAATTACACAATTAGAGAGATATTCCTCGCGCGGCTTTTATTTCTCCCGCGCTACTTCATAGTATATTTTGGAATTGTCAATTCTTTAAGAGTATTCAATCTAGAACAGAAATCATTATAGGTTGAAATAGGATCATATAATTTCAGAACTAAGTCATTAAACATTGTTTTAGAAAGTGTTTTATATGTTGTCCAATCAGCTTTTTTATATATGAATCTATTTACTGGTGAACTAACATGATATTTGTCTATACTTAATGTAATCTCCGTTATTGTTGGATAATGGTAACTTCCCATGGCGTCATCGTGCACAGACCAGTCGCACAGTGACGAGAGATTTGCGCTAATTAAGCTAACGTATATGGCAGAAGGTTTACATCTAGGGTAGTTGACAGTTGTAAAAGTACCATCATTTAAAATACACAGATCTAAATCATCAATTATATTATATAAATCTTGACCTCGACCTTTAGTGGATAAACATCCAAATGCAATGTGATGGGCGTTAAAATCACCGCTTATAAAAATAGGCTTTTGAAGGTCGGTAATTATATTATATAATCTGTTAAGGTGTATATGCCTGCTAGAGGGTGGACAGTATACACAAAGAATAGTTAAGCTACCACGAATAGTCGATATAGACAGAGCAATAGTTTGTATGTCTTCATAAAAAAATGTGTAGTGTCCGACCGAAACTGGTTTTTACGACCGAAACCGAAACCGAATTTCGGCAACGGTCTCAGTTTCGGCTGAAACCGAAACTTTCTTATAAGGATCATGTTTTCGGAGAAAAATAAAGAAAATTTATTATAATCAGTCAGTTTTAATTTTTTTTCTTTAAATCACATAGGTAGCTTTAATACTTATTTATTTATGCACTATAGTAAATACCATGTACCTAACTAATGTTTGTTTACATATAGCATTAGTGAAAGAGTTAAATTAAATTAACCACAAAATGTTTAGATTTTTAATTTTTTATGGTAAACTTGATTCTACTATAATCTAGGTACTCCTTTGTTATATTAAATTACTTTTCGAGGTACTCTTATATTATATCACATGATGAAACTTACCGAATTCAAAATATAACACACGAAAACTCACAACAAACAAAATGCACTGCAAACAAACAGGTTACGACATGATTACGCACGTGGACGCGGCCAAATGTCATCGTCGCTTGGATGTCATTTACCGCGCCGAACACACCCGAGCACAGCGCGGAAACTCCCGAATGCAGTTTCGGTTTCGGTCGTAGTTTCGGCAGGTTTGCTGCCGAAACCGAAAATAACCGAAACTCGTTTTTTTGCCGAAACTCGATCGAAACCGAAACCGAACATTCGGTCGAACACTAAAAATGTGTTTATAATATTATACTTTAAGTAAGGTTTAATCAATATTGCAACCCCATTATGCGCATTTTTAGAATTTCTATTGTAAACTAGCTCACCCGACAGACGTTGTCATGTCTTAACTATGAATATTGAATTCGAATTGAATTTAAAAAAAATGTTTATTATTCTAATTCCTATATACAACATACTTATTTTTTTTCTTGTGCGTATGAAACCAATGAATGTAATGGCTCCGACGGCGGTACCAATGGTGTCAATTGACACCTTTGTTTGATTGATTGTGTTGCGCAAGCGTAATTACGCTTGCGCAACACAATCCAGGACCTTAATTGTTAAACTTAAATGCCTTGCAATATTGGCGTTCATTGACCCAATACTTACAACTTAAGTTTGTACATCTAATTGCATTTTCAAAAACGAAAATTCAACTGTAAATTAAAGAAAACTATTGTATAACTAAGTATATCACTTGTTATATTAGTAACATGTATCTTAATTACCAAAACTCTTTATTAAATTGACTTTTTATATAAGAGGTATAAGGCGTGATGGCTCTGAATTTACTTACCCTGATGTGCACTAAGAAATTCAATTTTCTTACATCATTTCTGTAAGAAATAATGAATTAATTGTTTTACATGTATTTTATTAATAAAATAACTCCAACCGAAGCATCTGTTTTAAACAATTTTCAGTTTTTTTACATCCTTTTTGGCGATATTCTTCTTCTTCTTATTGAATGGCAATGAGCTATAATTTGACGATATTTGCAGCACGCGTTCTGCCAATTCTATGTTAAACGTCATCATCATCATTTTCCTGCCCTCATCCCACGCTAAGTGGGGTCGGCACAACATGTTTTTACCTTCCATAGCCTCCTATCAGCCGTCATATGTGCACTCACTGCTTTCATACGCATATCTTCATTCACGCAGTCCATCCATCTCTTTTTGGGTCTCCCACGCTTTTTTCGTCCATCCACAATCATATTGACAACCCTCCTTGTCACATGCCTTTCATCCCTCCTCATCACATGTCCATACCATGACAATCTCGCGCTCCTAATCTTCTCTATCACTGGTGCCACTTTTAGACTTCCCCTAATATACTCATTTCTTACTTTATCTAACCTTGTAACCCCACACATCCATCTTAGCATTCGCATCTCTGTAGCATGCACTCTTCTCTCATCCGTCTTTTTCAATGCCCAACATTCAGATCCATACATAGCAACAGGTCTGATGACACTCTTGTATATTTTCCCCTTAAGTTTGAGAAGCAACCGGGTGTCACAAATTGTCCTCGAGACCTGCCGCCACTTCATCCATCCTGCATTCATTCTACTATTAATCTCTCGGTCAATGTTGCCATCGTCTTGGAGAAGCGAGCCTAGATACTTGAAATCGGAGCAAACCGGTAGGGATACCCCATCTAGGGCAATGTGAGAGAATTTGGAAGGGCCACCGAAGTTACAGAACATATGTTCAGTCTTGGTGCGGCTGATCTTAAGGCCTACTCTTTCCAACCTCTCACGCCATTGCCCCAGTCTGCTCTGTACCTCAGCTACCTCTTCCCCGACGAGGACAATGTCATCTGCAAATAGCATGCACCACGGGGCTTCCTCCTGTATTATCGGTGTCAGCGCATCCATCACCAGGAGGAATAAGTAGGGGCTCAATGCCGAACCCTGGTGCAAGCCTACAGTGACATTGAACTCATCAGTGACTCCGGCTTCCGACCGGACATTCGTGCACGCTCCTGCATACATAGCTTTCACTAATCTTACATACTTCCCTGGCACTCTTCGTTCTTTCATAGTCCACCACAGAACCTCCCTGGGAACTCGGTCGTACGCCTTCTCTAGGTCGATAAATACCATGTGCAGGTTTTTACGCGCACTTTGGTATTTTTCCATGAGTTGACGTAACGCAAAAATTGCATCTGTGGTTCCCAGTCCTGGCATAAAACCAAACTGGTTCTGGGTTATTCTACTTTCCTCTCTTATTCTCTTCTCTATCACTTTCTCCCAAATCTTCATCCTGTGTGACATGAGCTTTATTCCTCGGTAGTTGTTACATTCTTGTACATCACCCTTTCTTTTAAAGATGGGCACCAGTGAACTGGTACACCATTCTTTCGGGATCGACTCTTCATGCAACAACTTATTGAAGAATAAAGTCAGCCACGTCCATCCCTCAGCTTTCAAAACCTTCCATACCTCTACAGGTATACGATCTGGGCCAACTGCCTTCCCTTTTTTCATCTTCTGCACAGCCATTCTTACTTCCTCTACACTTATTTCTCCTACCAAAGCCAAATTAGTTGGTTGATCCACTATCTCACCACTCCAAATATTCTCCTCATTCATTAAATTTTCAAAGTAACTCTTCCAGCGGCCTTTTATTTCTTCATCGTTCATTAAGACTCTTCCATTACCATCTTTTATACATTTAACATGCAAAATATCTCTAGCATTCTTTTCTCTCACTTTTGCTATACGGTACAATTCTTTCTGCCCCTTGGGACTCTCGAGACTTTGGTATAGTCTATCTTGTACCCTACCTCTAGCAATAGCTACACCTTTCTTACTCTTCTTCTTGCATTCCATATAAATTATTCTCTTTTGTTCTTTCAATAGCGGGTTGTCGTCATTCACACATTTCCTTTCTTTGAAAGCATTCTTCTTTTCTTTCAAGACCTTTTGTATACTATCATCCCACCACCATGTTTCTTTTGCAATCACACCTTTACCTTTCGTCTCACCCAGAATATCCTTCGCTACTTCCCTTACATACGAAGCCATCTCGTTCCAACATTCATTTACCGATTTTATACTCATACTATTTTTCATCTCAATCATTTTGTCAGCGACTCTCTTCCGGAATTCATTCGCACAATCTTCTTCTTCTATCCTGTACCATTTAATTTTTGGTGGGGGCTTAGGTTTAAACTTAGCTATTTGGCCTACGATTTTAATTTCCAGCAGCAATAAGCGATGTTGGGAAGTTAAAGGCTCACCCGGGATTACCTTACAGTCAACAACAGTGCGTAGGTTATTTCTTCTGAGAAGGAAATAATCTATTTGGGTGCAATGGTTTCCACTTTTATATGTTATGAGGTGTTCGTCTCGCTTTTTGAAGAATGTGTTGGCAATAGCCAAATCGAAAGCTGAAGCAGCCTGCAATAAAATTTCGCCCTCCGGGTTTCGCCTCCCTAACCCCCACCCTCCATGCACTCCCTCATACCCTCCTTTCATCCTTCCCACATGCCCGTTAAAGTCGCCCCCTATATAAACACTCTCACTCTGCGGGATATCCATTAATACTGAGTCAAAATCCTCCCAAAATTTACCTTTCACTACATCATCGCATCCAACCTGTGGCGCATACACACTTACAATATTGGATATTTCATTTTCCCAAACCATTTTCACTACTATGATTCTATCATTCACTCTTTTTACATCCATCACATGCTTTTTCAGCTCTTTATCTAACACGACTCCGACTCCATTTCTCTTCCCATCACTCCCAGAATAGAAAAATTTATAACCCATTCCGATCTCTCTAGCTCTCGTACCCTTCCATCTCGTCTCTTGCACACAAGCTACATTTACTCTTCTTCTTTCTAGCACATCCGCAAGCTCACTTCCCCTTCCAGTCATCGTTCCTATGTTCCAGCTTACCATCCTCATTCTTACCTCACGGACTCGCTTCTTACGTCGCACCCGTCCCTGATGCGATAACCCTTGTCCACTTGCCGCAGACACCGGGTGCTGTGCCTGCGCGTCGCTTCGGGGGTACGCCCTAACATTCTCGCGCATTTCTTTCAAACTTAAAACCATGTTGTATAAGATACGGCTATTAATTTTATGGCCGGCCGCCCGCCTGACGCCAACTACGACTACAACTCTATGTTAAACGTCATAAGGTTACATTAAAAAAGTTTATATTGTCCAAAGCGGTTAGATTAGAAATAATTTTATATGATGGTTAAGTATTCTTAAATTTTCTAATTTTCTGGGCAATTTTCTTATTTTTCTTTCATAAGAACCTTCTCCTGGCAATAACAAATCGTCGCTTAAGTTCTAACACCGCGTAAGTCAAAAAAATGCCGTTTCGACTTTTGAATGTCATTCGATAGAGAATCGAAAGACGCACCTTCTTGACCAATCAGAAACGAAGATTTCAACCAATAAGAGCGTTTTATTTTGAAAACAAATACACAGCGTATCTCCTTGCTGCGAAATCGTCATGCAAACAGCGCGTAAGTCAGTTTACTTTCGTATTGTAACAGGTCGCGACTTGTGCTCCGGAGAAATACATCGTAAATCAAGGTAAATATCATTCATATTCATGATTTTATGTGTTCATTTAAGGGATAAAGTCTTGTATTTTAGTTTTTAAACAAAGTTAAGTCAAAATATAATATATATTGTTTTAAAAAATAAGATGAAAATGTTATTTTACTTACGCGGTGTATTACTTATGTCAGAATTGACTTACGCGGTGTTTTATATAACGATTTTTAATACAAGTTTTTGAATTTGCAGGTTTACACGCATCATGGACTACGACAGCAATGATGATGAAGATGTTACTGACCTATGTAAACTACTCGGGATAAAAATACCACCGACAAAAAAAATCGCTAATAAAGAAAACTTCGACATTAACAACTTGCTTGTTGTTATAGTCCCAGACCATGCTAATGTAAGCGGCGAGGTAAGTAGACAGGACCTTTTCGAATGCCACGTGATGATTGTAGAAGCTACAGTTCACTCGCCTATGTTACCAGCGAATATCGAACCAGCTGATATTTATCATGGACAAATAAGTGTGGTAGAGCCTATAATAATAGAAGAAACAAACAACCTCCTATTATCCAATGCGAGTCCCTTGCTAGTGAATCACGAGGTCGAACATGGTGATCTTAGGTCTGGTCGAAAAAGATGTTCTAAAGGATGTTCAAAGAATAAAAACTGGACTAAAAATAAGAGTAAAAAACTTAGGATGGAAGGAAAAGAATATTTAGGTTATCGATAAAATGGCAAGGGACCAAAGTTTAGTGTATTACATGATACTATTAGGCCAGCCCGAATGATTGGCCCTCCATGTACTTCCGAGTTTTGTAAAAAATCAAAACTTCGTGCTTGTGATACAATACAAGATAAGCAACAAAATACTTTATTCTCCATTTACTGGAATAACATGACTTGAGACCAGCGAAAACAATACGTCGTATCAAATGTTCAGGTATGCACAAAAAAGCAGGTCAAGTCTAAAACGTCATCATCTAGGCGTTGTGAGACTCGAGAGTATTTTTTAGAAACTTCAAATGGACGTGTTCAAGTCTGCAAGCATACATTTTTGAATACGTTGCTTAATTTGGCATTTTTGACTTACGCGGTGTTAGAACTTAAGCGACGAAATACAACAAAAAAAGAATTAATGAAATTGGTCCAGCCGTTCACGCGTGATGGCGTGACCAAGGAAAACACGGATTCATTTTTAAATATATTGATATTATAACCAGTTATTTTATAATTATTATTTTCTTTGAACCATGTTTCGTTAAGTAAACAAATATCAATATTTTGTCTGTTTAAAAATCGTATCAATAAAGGTTTTTTCTGCATTTTGAATATTGTACTGAGCGATCCTTAGCTTAAGTTGTGTATCACCTGGATCCATTATGTTAAATTTTTAATTAATAATTCTTTAATACTTTTAATAGTAGTAGGTGTGTCATCACCCTTATTGCCAAGCTCTACTAACGTCTGCACTAGGGCCATAAACACAGCATTGTTGGAGACAATTTGATTTTTTATATCCTCATTAGAAGAAATACTATCTTTTTTTTTTATTTACATCAATTACAGTTTTATTTACAGGTTTACTATTAGATGTATGTCAAATAACTCTTTAGCCTTCTTAGACATTTTGGTTATACGTAACCCTAATAACACCTTGAGTCATACAGTGTATCGTAAAGCAACACATACAGACAGATACTTGAACGGTGATTCTCATCATCCCCCTTCACAGTTAGCTACCGTGTGTAAATCTTTGTTGCAGAGAGCACGAGGAATCTGTGACGATGAACACCTGGCTGGGGAGCTGCAGCATGTCAAGCAGGTGCTACGTGCAAACAAGCTGCCAGTTCCTCGCCCCCGTCGCAGAGACCGAGTGAAACCACCCACAGTTGAGCGCCTTCCTGCAATACTACTTTATGTCAAAGGAGTCACTGACAAGATTGGCTACATCCTGAAACGCTCTTCCATTAAAACTTATTTTAAGCCACTGAAGAGGATTAGCCAATTCTTACCACCTGTCAAGTGCCAGATCCCTTTACAAGATGCAGGAGTATATAAACTTGACTGTGACTGTGGTCTCTCTTACATTGGACAAACAAAGAGATCCATAAGAACTCGGATCAAAGAACACATAGCCGATGTGAAGCACCGCCGGGACACTAGGTCTGCAGTCTGTGAACATAGCCAGGACCGCGCCCACCATAACATCAGGTTTGATAAACCACAAATCCTCGCAAAAGAACACCGATACCTGCCTAGAATGGTACGCGAGGCTATTGAGATTAAAAAACACAAAAATTTCAATAGAGAGGATGGCTGGGTGTTACCATCAAGCTGGGATCCTGTTATAAACATTATTAAAAAGAAATCCAAAAAGACCACCACAAGACTGCAAGACACCGTGAGCTCATATTGTATAGATTTGACCCACAATAATAATAACTAAAGATAATTTTATAAATTAAAACCTTTTTAGTAACATAAAGTAAGCCGCCTTCAAAATTAACTTTAATTTAGCATCATGTTACCTGAGTTTTCTTGCCGGATCTTTCTCAGTGTAACCGTGTTCCGATCCGGTGGTAGTATACTAGATTATTAGTTAGTTTTTAAATATAATTACTATTAATTTTAATGTTTAATTATTACTAACCATAAACAATATAATTTTTTCATATAGAATCATTTTCTTCTTACACTGGCAATAAATTTTGTATCAAAATGTGGGTCAATATTTAATAACTAATTTCTGTATCGGGTAGATAATTATAAAATTTTCTGCAGTAACGATGACTTGTTGGACGTGAGACATCTTAGTCCACCCGTGATCATGAACGCTGTAAAGTGTTCGAAACGTCGGGTAATTAAAAATCAAATACAAACGCGATAAAATCCGTAAAGTAGTTTTATTTAAAATGTATAATACTCGCGTAAACATCAGAAATCATTATGTATGTACAGGCTTAGGTAAAGATTTATTTACAATATTATTCACCATCTGCTTTTTTGGTGAAAGAAGTGGTGGGAAATCTGTTACATTAGTTGGTGCTTTGTTAGGGTAGCACTTGCATAAATAATGTTATTTTTCTTTTCTAATATTTTCTTTATTTTAACAGGACATAATCTGGAAACTGCAAGATGAGGTCCACTGCAATTCAAACAGCAGATCTCGTTTGTTTTGTCACATTCTTTATATAAGTGCTCGCCTCCACAAATGGAATATCTTTGTTTGCTGATAAAAATTTTTGCAGAGTGGTTATATTTGAAACACCGGAAACACTGTTGTAATGGTGGAACATATTCAAAAACTCTATATGAGAATAAGTCATATTGAACATTATCTGGCAATACATTAGAAAGGAAAGTGATGCTTACAGTCTGCAGTGGCACACGTTCGTGTCCAACTTTCTTTGTAAACGTCTTATTGCAATTATTTCATATATTGAAGAAAGCCTGATATAAAGTTCTTAGTTGGAAATGTTTGCTGGGACATATCTAATAATGCCAGTTTTTTCAATTTGGGCTGCTGGTATAAAAGCTCTAATTTCATGTTTGATTAGAAAACTTGTATTTTTAATAAAATTGTTAGCTGTATTATATAGCTTAAAAATAATTGCTATTTTATTGGCATTCACACGCTGAATAGCCGTCACGTCACACCTTTAATTTGGGTAGAAAAAATATGGTTTAAATAGATAGGGCTCTTTGCCCTAGTCTGTCTTTATTTGTTGTTTCTATATATACTTTAAACTCTGTATTCAGAGAATTTGCCGGGTATAATCTCTTATAATTTGGCTTAAGATATGGCACATAAAAGTTATCACCATCGCCGCCGCCGTTATCTCCTCCACCTTCGTCGTCAAGTCGAGGGCGTTTGTTGGAGGTGGTCGGCCTATCACCGGCCAATTCATTTTCCTCCATTTTGTAGCCGATATATTTATTTTAAAATATTTGCGATTTTATTCAAACAAAAGCGACTTCTTCGTTTGAAAGTTCCCATCAGAATCACAAGTTAACTTAACCTCAAACTGGAGAACATAGGGCTGTTGATTTATTATTTAAAAATTATTATTATTATTTAAAAATTATTATTATTATTTAAAAATATCGATACTTATTAACGATATTTTTTTTGGACGATATATCGATAGTTCGAAGTAATAAGTATCGAACGTCGATATTTATTTGGATAAATTTGGTGTTTTATCTTTCTTTGTAAAATATGCATTCTACAAAATCACCGTAAATTTGATCTACTGTAAAAATGGTGGCATGTATCCACTAAGAACAAATAGAATGGATTAAATGGTCTAAAATTTTATTTTTGTATTTAGATAAAGAAAATAAATTAATTCAATGAAATATTAAAAGATTGTTGATATTTTCACGAAACAAGTTATGGAAAAATAGCATTAACTCACGTGATATTGAACACCAATCAGGAAGCGTTACGTCATCCTGTGTAAAACACCATTGTTGTTGTTGAAATTTTCGTAGATAAGAGCGTCAGTAATTGTATCACGGTTTTATCTTTTGTTTTATTTAGTTATTCAAAGCATTATATAGAAAGAGAACATCATGGAATCTGGATTTTTGAAAGGGAACAGCAATAACTTGCCCAGAATTGACATTGTTATGCTTGGCAATTTTTTCGCATCAAACAGCGGCTTTTGCTCATCGGAATTCCGCAATTTTAAAACTTCGATGTAAGTATACATGAGTGTAATATAATAATTATAAGTTAAACCCCCAATTTTTCAGTATTGTTATCTATAATGTGTTATTTATTGATTCATCTAACTACAGTTTTGACACATTTTAAGGTTAGAAATACAAAGCAAAATATACACAAATTATACTTTTACACGTTAGTATAGGTACTGTCTTTACATTTACTAACTTCCAGCTTGTCTAGTTGTAAACATAAAAATAGAATAATAAATCAGCTGCTTCACTTAACGCGCAGATCGTAAATGCCAACCCCAGGAATAGAAAATATCTTGGAAACTATGTTAAAGGCAATAATACTAGCCACTCTCAATCTCTAGTCAATATAAACTGTCTTTATAGTTACCCTTACACTGTAAATGTTAAAAATGTGATTAATGTACTTAAATTAATATACTTAATTTCAGGTCCTCACGAGATTAATATGGAGACGATGCTGTGAGCTATGTACAAGTGAAACGAGAGGGTAGACTGTGTACAGTGAAGTGTAAAATATGCCCGGAGCATAAAGTTCATGCTAAATTATATAATTGCACACTTATTTTAGATGAAGAAGAAGAAAATATTCTCTCTGTGAGGTGCGAAGACTGTGTAGCTTCCCAGGGGGGATGCACTTGCATTTCTTATGTGGGTCCATCGCAGAAGTGAGGAACCTTCCTGCACTTCTGTCGGGTGCTACTGGAAGAAATCAAAACTATCCAGGGTTGGTAGTAGCCTAAAATATATTACAGCCAAAGAACTCTCAAAGGGTAATCCTGTATTACCAGGGAATTCATCTGCTCCCAAGAAGTTTTTACAAGAGGCTAAGAAGAGAAAAATTGTAGATTGTGCTTTTAAAATATCAACCCACATTGTGTGAGTGAAGTAGCTGTTTCAATGCATCAACTTGCATGTAATCATAAAGAAAAACATGTGGAAGATTTTTTGGTAAAAATACATAATAGCAGAGTCTGTAATATGTAACGTTGGACTTTCGGTCACGTCACATTATGCATTAGGCTGTATGCGTGTTCCCTGTGCCTATGACGGCAGGTGATAAAAAAAAACAAAAATGGCTTATATTTGACACTTGTCAAGGAGTCTTACTTTCGATCCAGCCTCGACGATGTCGGAAACGTATTTTTTTTTTAAACTGTGTACTGTAGTATCACAGTGCAATCTTCGTTCCTTATACGACAGATTGTTACTTATTTATAGACGGCCTTATACACCTTATGGGTGAACCCATATTTTTCAAGAAACCGCTATAGAAAGCGTTTTCTTTTTCTTTCTTACTTTGGTTATTTCTTCTTTTCTTGTATTATTCCATGGATTAGTGGCTTATAAATTCTTCTTTCGCCTTAATGTCAACCAACATTCATGGAACTGCCATTTGCGATGCCGAATTTTAAAGCGTTAAATGCTTACTGAAATAGCTTATGTGGAAACCGTAGTTGACGCCACCACACGGATGGATATTGACGCCACATGGTATTGGTGAATTTAAATTGGTTTTACAGCATAAAAGGTATTCAATTTTTTTTTTTATTTTCTCTCATATTGCAGAAAGTTTAAATAACTCCTACGGGTCATCCGTAGGAGTTATTTAAACTTTTATAAATAAGTATGTTTTAGATTACTTTATTAAATTTTAAGTGTATCATAATTGCTCTCACAAGGAAAATAAAGTTATGGAAGGCTTATGTTGCATTTTCTTTAACTGTCCCCTTTGGACCCTTCCGAGAAGCTAAAGTTCAATGATTCTTGTCCGGCACTTTAGAGTTTCACCTGGCGCCCGAAAAACTTACTCTTGGTATGTATAATAATTTTTTAAACATCTCACAAATATACCACTTCTCTTTTTTTTAATATTACAATTAGCTCCCGAGTAAGGAACGGTTTAAAATTACTTTTTTAATATTATATACAACATATCTAATTTTTTAATTTTTTAATTTTATTTTTAATATTACAAATACAGAAAGTAGCGGAATTAACTAGAGAATAATAAAATAATGCTCTTTGGTTGGAATTAAGATACAGTATAGTAACTGCTTCTAGAGCATTTGAAGTATACAGATGCAAAACAAGTGAGGGAACACTTATAGCCCTTATATGTGGTGGCAAAATACCCGATACCCAATCTATGAAGCGCCGCACCTTAGAAGATGATGTGAGGTAAACTGTGATAGAGAAATTAAGAAAACCAAGTAATAAATGTGGTCTTTTATTAAGCTCCACATATTCAATGATTGCAGGGTCCCCAGATGGAGAGCCCACAGAAAAATACAATGCCCAAATGCAGCTACAAATGTGTTTATCACAAAATAAATACTGTTATTATTGTGTCGCTGACCCTGACTATCCAAATAATAAAAAAGTGAATGTAATAAAGGTATCATTTAACCTCTCTTACGTTGAAGATTTAATTAACAATAAGTTAATAAACTTTTGGAAAACGAACATATACCCTTTATTATATCAAAGTGTAGAGTAAGTAAGTGTGCTTATATGTAAGTGAGTGTTTTTTTAAATAAAAAACCTTTTTTAGAATCACAAACTAGTTTTATTTTATTAAGGAATCTTGCAAATTAACTAGAGCACATGCTATGATTATTATATCGTCTAGTATTTTAATAAATTTAAAATTAACACATGCATGTGGCTTAACCATGTAAAATTCATGTAAGCGCCTAATAAATCGTTCTAGGTGAATTCTAAGGCTTGTTATCTGTTTGGTAACTCTTGCTTGGTTCTTCGTCATTTTCACTCCTGTTTCTACACTAGGAGGTCTTACCAGAGTTACAGCTTTCTGTAGAAATTTCTCTACATGCTTAAATCCCGTATCTGCCATTACTACTATGCCACTTTTTAATGTTTTTATAAAATCACACGATTCAACTACACATGTGTCAGTTATTCTTCCTCCAATTCCAGGAGAAATATAATTAATATAAATAATACTTTATGGTATTTGCTTTTTTATACTCGGACCATGTCATGGCCTGGTTGATGGCCTTAGACGGTTTTTACACCTCTATCTCTAGGCAATCTATGATGCAACTGAGATTATTGTACCTGTGTCTAAATGCCATAGGTAAAGGTTTTTCATATCTTTGTCAAGTTCCACAATAAAAGGACGCATTAAACTAGCAATAAGAGGTATATTTTTTAAAAATATCTTACTTAAATTTGCTGAACTCATTCCATAATCATCTTCAAGCTGATTAAATGTAACATCTAATCTTACCTTATCTAAACATAATAACAAATGATGTTTTGGAATCTTTAATTCATCTTTTAAAATATCAATTACATAATAACAACTACTTGGAATACCAAGATACAAGCGTGGCTTCTTTTCAATTTATTTAATTGTGTTCACCAACATCAAATCAGCTTGACTCTTTCTTTCTACTGCAATCAATTCACTATCTGAAGATGACTTCACTTGCAATGAATGTATGGATGATGAACGACTAGAGGAGGCCTCGCATGGTATATACAGGGTGTATCAGGTTATGGGGCAACTGTTCGAGTATGTTGTAGTTTAACGGTCATAGATCGTAATTAGAATGTACATTACACAAAAAACAATATAACATAAAAGTTATAGTGATTTCAAAAAAATGTGTCTAAGAGTCTATGCCTTAAATGTTACGTATTATGTAAGCATGTACAGACAGAATACATGTAGGCATGTACAGACAGAATACATGTAGGCATGTAAAGCTTCGACAGTATAAATTCATTCATTCATACCTAGAATTGCGCAAACGTTTCAATGACAGTGTAGGTTTGTACCTACGAGCGACGAGCGGCCAACGGTCATAGGCCGATCAGCTGTTTTAAAGCGAAGTTTGTTTTGCTTATGTGAATGTAATCATTGATTTATTCAATTTTTAATGAACATTTAACAAAGTATGAATATGTAGCGTATTAAGTGTCATTGACTTTATACATTTCAATCAGATTTACTCGAAAAAGCGACGACAAAATTGAAAACTTAACATGTCTCTAATTCCTTAACGAATAGATATTTTTCGTTCAAATTTTTTCATGGGTTCCTACCACCATTGCCAAGCTCTCTTTTCACCAGTTGCCCCATAACCTGATACACCCTGTATAATAAGGACACATCACTGCTCTTCCTCAATTAATATCTTTTTTGTAATTTTGTGTAGGTTGGAGACAGTAGGATTTGATTTTTTGATGGTCTCAGCTTTAAATGGGGATGTAAAACTCGATGTTACTGATGGCTTTAAGGGTGACAATGCCTGGCTTACTGTTTTAAGTTGGGTCTGACTTGCTTTGCTCCTGAACTTGTGTGTGAAAAATACATGAACTGATTTATCTACTTTCTGTTCATATAAAGGTCCTGGCTCATTCTGTTTGATTGTTTGAAACTCTGCAAAATAAATTAATGTAATTAGTTTTATATTTATTACTGTGAAATTATTGTAATAATTAATGTATATATTTAAACATACCTGAGCTTGTATGTGGAATATCTTTGAGACTTTGCGAACAAGTTCCTTCTGGATTTGCCCGACACTGCATATTATTTGTATTCTCTTCAAGACACTCCGCTGTTATCTCCATTCTCTTTTTTTTAACATGAATGGTCGTTCTCTGCTGCTGCCTGTCCGTTTTCTTCTGTCTTCCTGACATTCAAATTTACTTGGAGTACATCCTTGTTTCAAGAGCACTTTTGATATTTTCCCATGATATGATACTCAGTATAATTGAGCATGTCATTTAGTAACTAAAAATAACAAGAAAAGGTGCTTATTATGTACAATAAATGAAGTGGAATCACAGAACTCCATGACATAACTTTACAAAGATCTAACCTCAAACACCTCGAACAATATTTACAAAAATCAAGCCAAATTCATATGTTTTCTATAATTATTAAATTGCATTTTATTTAATACTTACATCGAAATGGTCTTCACAAAAATACATTCTTGAAATTGATGATAAACAATTTGCATCATTTCGCCTTGCAAGTGTTAGCCACTTTTTCTATAATTCTATTTTGCTTGGGACAAATATAAATAATTAATTTGTTTGGCGTTGTAATGCTTGTGTTTTTACACTGGGGCACCATACAGTACTTATAATACGACGGATTCATTTTTTATCACAAAATATCAACAATCGCCATAAACGAACAGCTGTGTTTCGCACAGGTTGACGTCATACACGACGCCACGACAGTTTTGAGCATTTTCGAGGGAAATTAAATGTCATTTCTTTAAATGTGAAATACAAATTGAAAATCAATATATTTTCTAAAAAATATATTTTTTACATGTATAATGGATACTAAGGTATATTAAAGCAATTAATCAAATTTAAGCAACTAGCCTATTGACGATTAGTTAACTACACCTTGAATTTTTCTAAAAAAAAATAAGTTCACTACGGGAACCGGAAACTTTGCAATGAACGCGAAGCTAAAAAGTGGTCATGCGCATAAATATCGATATATCAAAATATCGATATTTTTTTTCGATATATCGAACCCGAATATTGATATAATTATTTAGAAAAATCGATATATCGAGAAAACGATATTTTTAAAAATATCAACAGCCCTAGGAGAACAAACAAGTGTCATTTTTTTTTTGAGTTTATGGCTTGGTTACCTTGGTTGGACCTTTAAGCCAAGACTAGTTACTTGAAAACTTCATTGTATTACGCAGCGCAGTATTTAAAGTTAAGCAAACGTATTCTTTAAAAAGTTATAGATTGGATGAAAGCACTCTTTGTTTTTAAGTAAATCACACGAAAAAAAGGCGGGAAGCGTCGAAAAGAAAGGCCGCGTTTTTATTGTTAAATTTTTCATTTATAATTTTATCGATCAGAAGAGTATTATTATAACTTGTATATATTCTATGATTAGTTGTGTGTATGTATAGTAGTTAAGTGTAGTGTATAGCAACTAGTAGGTAAGTTTTTTTTCATATTTTTAAAATGAACGAGCCGCCAGATCCTGGTGGTACAGTTCCACAACCTGCATGCTATGTAACGATTAACTCGGAATCTGGTATGGACACAGATGCTTCCATTAAAAAAGATAATGGACATAAGCGTATACGTTTATATAAAAAATGCAAACAATGTAATAAACGTAAAAGGAATACATCTGGCTGCAACCCTCCGTGTGATTGTACGGACAATATTCAGAAGCACGGATCTCCATATAACAGTGACACGAATGTTCCAACAACGAATACACCAGTTCCAATTCCAGTCACACAGGTACCGCCTCCAGCGCCAGTAACAAGGCAGCTGTATAAGCAATCAGATTTAGCACCTTATATAATCCACGTACAAAAAGTAACGGATTCCCGCAACGATGGCACCACATTCCACCCAATTACTTTTGGAAAATTTTTAAAAAGAAATTCTTTTAGCAATGTAATCAATGGTAGCTTAAAGAGGATAGGCAGAAATAGAATGTCTTTAGCTTTTAATAACTTTATAGATGCCAATGCTTTCCTTGATCATCATAGCATTCAAGAAAATAACTTCAAGGCATTTATTCCCACATATAATGTTTCTCGGATGGGGGTAATACGTGGTGTGCCCACGGATTTATCCCCAGAGGAGATTATAGACTGTTGTAGTGTGCCCAATGGATGTGGTAAAATTTTAAAAGTGAGACGCATCAATATTAAACAGACGTTAGACGGTGAAATATCTTGGAAACCCTCACAGACAGTTGTGGTGACATTTGATGGTCAAGTACTCCCAGAACGCATATACATGTGCTACACAACTTTAACAGTACAATTATATACCTACCCAACCATACAATGTTACAACTGCTGTCATTTTGGTCACACTAAGATGCAGTGTAGATCAAAACTACGCTGTTTTAAATGCGGATCAGATCATTCAGGTGATGTATGCAATAATTTTGATGATCATGTGTCATGTTGCCTATGTGGTGGCATACATTTTGCAACAGACAAAGCCTGCCCAGAGTTTACAAGGCAAAAACAGATTAAATTTGCTATGGCTGAAAAGTGTATTTCATATGCAGAAGCTTCTAAAACCCATCCACCTCTCTCTAGGTCCTACTCCGAAATTACAGCTACACCCAAAGATCAGATGAAAGATCATACTGCTAATTCACATATAAAGCCCATTCATTCATCATATAGAAAGACTGTATTTCTAAAACCACGTGGTCTTCCTAAAGTAACTAAAGGTTATGATGAACATCACCATAACCTAATCAGGCAACCATCACTTCCTAAATCCAATGGTGTTGCTTTTACAACAGACAGACAGAACTTAAATTCACCATTATCCATATCTGATATTATTTTACTTTTAAATAGTGTCATACAGTCTAATATAATAGAACCGACCAATGTAGCCAAATTAACAGAAGTAGTTACAATTTTAAATAACCACAATGGATCATGCATCAATGGCACTCCAATGGAACTGCAGGAGTGCAGTCAATAAAAAAAGTCATCTTATCTATTTATACAATAAATACAATCCATTTCTATTTGCATTAGCAGAGACCTGGCTACGGCTAGGTTCTATTTTTAAAATTCCTGGCTACTCCAGCCTCAGAGACGATAGATCTGATGGCTGTGGAGGTGCTGCTCTTTTTATTAAGAATTCTTTGTCTTTTTCACAAATTACTATACCTCATTTTTCAGATTTTTCTGCTGTAGCTTGTGTACTAAATAAAATCTGTTTCCTATCTATTTACATTCCTAAGCCTTCTCTCCAAACATTTCTTCATTTTAATCATTTGCTTGCTAGTCTGCCAAGACCTATTATTATCATGGGAGATTTTAATTCACAACACAGGGCATGGGGTAGTAGTCAAACAAATTGTTATGGGGAAGACCTCCTTGAGATAATTAATTACCATAATTTATGTGTAGTAAATGATGGCTTGCCTACCCGAAGAACTAGTCCCTATGGTAATGATAGTGTTGTGGACCTAACAATAGTTTCTCCTAATTTAGCTTCATCTATTTCTTGGCATACTCTTTCATCTTCTTATGGTAGTGATCATTTCCCAATATTAATTAATCTGTTAGCTCCTAAACTAAATCATAACCCTAGAACACCTCGTATAAAACATAGGATTGTTAAGGAAAAATGGCATGAATATAAACAACGTGTTGAAGATAGCATTTATTTAATGTCATCAACTTGCTCTGGTGAAAAGGAAACATCTGCACATTCTAAAACACTTATCACTTGCATGATTGATGCTGCTAATCAAACATTTCCTCTTAAAGTCGGTACATATTCTAAGCGACTATCCCCACCTTGGTGGGACTCTGACTGTAGTGCAGCAGTTGCTGAAAGGAAAACGGCAGAAATCAAATATAATCTAGAAATGTCAGAGGATAACTTTGACGAACTTATACATGTCATGTCCAAATGTAGGCAGCTATTGAAAGAAAAGAAACTAAGGGGTTGGGAGAAATTTTGTTCTTCCATATCTCCTAATACACATTCTTCGGAGGTTTGGCGTAAAATAAAATGTTATAGAATTGGAGTTAGCGACTACATGAAAATGTCGCTTCATTTATGTAATAGTTTTCTGGATAATCTAGCCCCAGCAACTGTGCCGGTCGGGGACTTGTTCATAAATCCCATATCGCATAATGTACACTCATGCCCGTATGGACTTGATGTTCCATTTAAGATGGATGAACTAAAGGGTGTTTTATTAGCAACTACAGATACTACACCAGGTGAAGACAGTTTATTATATTCGTTTTTCTCACACTTAGGTGATAGCGCTTTAAATTTTCTCCTCGACCTTATCAATTCTGTCATGTTGACAAGCGACTTGCCATTGGATTGGAAATCACAGACGGTGTTGCCTTTCTTAAAACCAAATAAGGATTCTGAAGATCCGACATCATACTGGCCCGTGGCCCTGTCGCCGGTTATTGCTAAAATTGCTGAACATTTAGTTAAAAACAGACTTGAATGGTTTATAGAAAATTAAAGTATTTTACCCAATACCCAGTATGGCTTTAGAAAGGCAAGGAGTGCTGTTGATAGTGTGAGTGTTTTTACAACAGATATTCGTATAGCCTTTTCAAATAATGAATCAATAGTAGCTACATTTCTTGATGTTAAGTCTGCATATGATAATGTTCATATAGAAATATTATGTAATAAATTAAGCCATCTTCAGATTCCGCCTATTTTTATTAATTTTATCAAAAATATGCTTTGCGGCCGTAAAATCTCAATAGATAATATAGACCTTTCAAGGATTACTTGGAAAAGACTACCACAGGGCTCAGTTTTGAGTCCACTGCTATATAATATTTATACTTACGATCTGAAAGCCTCAATTGGTGACTCTGTTAGCATATTACAATATGCAGATGATTTATTACTGTACTCTAGAAACAGTTCCATTATTATTGCATCACACGAAATAACACTAGCATTAAGGGGATTAAAAATATGGTTGGATAAACATGGTTTAGAACTGTCGGCATTAAAAAGTACTGCTGTAGTATATAGTCGCCAACGTAAACCGGTACCTGTCAATAATTATTATGACGCGGAAGTAATACCTGAAAAAAGTCATGTAAAATTTCTAGGTATTTATTTAGACTCAAAGCTCACAGGGCATGCTCATTGCGAACATATAATTGCAAAATGCGAAAAAAGTTTAAATTTACTCAGATGTCTGACGGGAGTTTGGTGGGGAGCTCATCCTACTTCATTAAAATTAATTTATAACGCTTTAATAAGAAGTGTTCTAGATTACGGCACTTTCTTGTTGGAACCTTGTAATGTAGCAGCACTATAGAAACTGGACAGAATACAGTCTAAAGCTCTAAGGATAGTTGCAGGTGCAATGAAGTCTAGTCCTATCAGTGCCTTACAGGTGGAATGTGGCGATCCGCCCCTTCACATAAGACTACAGTTTTTGTCGGATAGATTTTATTATCGTATCCGCCAGTTTTCGAATCATCAACTTCTGTCTAGGGTTAAACATCTAGCAAATCTTGTTTCTATTTCATCCTACTGGAGACATAAAAAACATCCTTGTTTACTCAATAGTTATAAGAGATTTAAAAATCTTTCAGCCCCTGTATTTAGTTCTCAGCGTTTAGGTATTTTCGACTATTCTTTTCAGAGTCTAATATATTCACCCACAATTACTCTAGATTTAAACATCGATCGTAACGATTTAGCAATAAACAATAGCTTCGAGTCTTTAACTAATGAACGATGGCAAGATTGGCATCATATATTCACTGATGCCACTAAACACTCACAGTCTAATCTAGTTGGTGTTAGTGTTGCCCAAAAAAGTCTTGGTCTTGCGGTCTTGGTCTTGGTCTTGCGAGAAATGCGAGACCGAGACCAAGACCAAGACCGCTTAATTTTTGCAAGACCAAGACCAAGACTGGCCCTGCAAGACTTGAGCAAGACCAAGACTGAGCCTGCAAGAGTCTCGCGGTCTTGCATTTAATTCAAATCACCATTTCAGCTTATATACGGTTGAGCTCGTGTCTGCTACATAATAGGAGGGAAATCGGCCGTGGCCGGAAGGGAATCGCCATGGTGATCGGCCGTGTTGTTACAGGCTTTCATGTCAAGTTTTCCTTCTCTTGCACCGGTGTTATATATTATAGCCCTTAGTCGTAGGTTCGCACTCGCGGGTAACATAGGGGGTGATGAATTGTATTCTTACTCCATCACTACATGACAAGCTAAATCAGTCTTGAGATATCCATCTATTGGCCAATCGATTCCCAATGTTGATGTTGTCTTTTCAGAATTACTCTTCGGAAAGGCTTAAGGACAAAAATACCGTAATCACGAGAGTGCTCTTGCCCATTATACATATTTATATATCCGTTTATTCATTAGCCCAACGACGTTCACTGTTGGACATACAAATATGCCTACAATTAATCTACATAAATGTCCGTGTAGGGACAGGGTACAAATACAATTCGCCACTATCTTACCCGTGGATGTCGTATCAAATCAATAGGCAATATTGTTAGGAACCCATGTAAAAAAATTTAAATAAAAATATCGATTCGTTAATGAATTGAGATATGTAAGTTTTCAATTTGGTCATCGTTTTTTCGTGTAAATTTGATTGAAATGTATAAAGTATATACTATACTTAATCAGCAACATATTCGTATTTTGTTAAATGTTCATTAGAATTTGAATAAATCAATGATTACGTTTGCATAAGCAAGACAAACTTCGCTTTAACATAAAGCAGCTGATCGGTCGATGACCGTTGATGAGTCGCCTTTGTACCTACGTAACCATTGAAAGGTTCGTGCAAATCTAATACCTATTTATGCTGTCGAAGTTTTACATGCTTACATATATCCTGTCTGTACATACCTACATAATGCGTAAAATTTAAGGCATAAACTCTTAGACACACCTTTTTGTAATCCCTATAACCTTTATGTTATATTGTTTTTGTGTAATATACATTCTAATTATGATTTATGACCGTTGAACTACAACATACTCGAACAGTTGCCCCATAACCTGATACACCCTGTGTATATAACATATGTGCAAGAGGAGTGAAACTAGAAATAAAACCCTATACCAACATGTCTGACCAGCGTGGTATAGTAGATCAATTTTCCTCTTACTGGAAGAAAGCTTAAGCCCAGCAGTGTCACTTTTATGAGCTGTGACGATGACGACGAATATCATACATTTGTGATCCTCTTCATATGGTATATTACCTATTAAAAACTATTATTACCTACTTATTAAAAATCGGATGAAATGGTAGTGGTAAGGGTTATATTCAATAGTGGACTATAGGCTAGCAGATGGATAGATAGGATAGGATGATATTTGATTAATTTAGTTGGATTTTTCATTGCCATGTTAAATGACTGTTACGTTATTCCAACTGCAAGACTTGCAAGACTTTGCGAGACTCTTGCTGCAATACCAAGACCAAGACTCGAGTGTGCAATACCAAGACCAAGACGAGACCAGGGGCGCTGTTGCAAGACCAAGACCAAGACTGGTCTAAGTCTCGTCTTGGTCTTGCATTTGGGCAACACTAGTTGGTGTGGGTGTGATTCATAAACAATATAACATTGTCCAAAAAATTAAGCTCCCTAGTGAAACCACAGTTTTTACAAGTGAATGTTTTGGGCTGTTAAAAGCATTGGAATACATCTTTATAATGAAGTTGGAAAGAACTGTCATTTTTAGTGACTCTAAAAGTGTTCTTCAATTAATTTTAAAATATCCGTTTAAAATCAGAAATAATTATCATCTTATTTTCGAAATCAGGTACAAGTTATATTTAAGTGTAAACGCAGGACTTAAAATCAATTTCGCTTGGATACCTAGTCATTGTGGTATACACGGTAATGAACAGGCGGATAAGATAGCGAACGATGCCGTGGAATGTGGTGACATTTTTCCTTTTAAAATTTTTCCTTAAGATTTACTCGCTTTGCCTGAGATTTATCTCAAGATTTCTTGGGATGATCTTTGGGAAATAGCGGGTAAATCCAAAAGTTCACATTACAAAATTATTCAACCTAAAATTCCTGCAAAACCTTGGTTCTGTAATTCCTCATTTAAAAAATTAAGGCTAGGTAAAAGGGCAACTACTGTCCTTATTAGGATGCGTTTGGGTCATACCTGTGTGCCTGCTCACTTATCGAGAATGAAGATACGTTCTACTCCATACTGTGATTGTGGTGAATTTGGAGATTTAAATCATATTTTTTTCTCATGTATTTTGTATGATCACTCACATTTCTTTAATGAACTCTTTAGCTATAATGTACCTTTTCCTACAAACATCTCTGTCCTTCTTTTCTCTTTGGATCCTCGTATATATAAGTGTTTAGCATCTTTTATTAATTATAATAACATTAGGTTGTAATTTTGTGTAAATATGTACCCATTTATTTTATCTTTTGTAAATATGTAAAGTATCTGTACTAATCTACTCCTACCTTAGTATATAACCTACTCCTCTGATCCTTAGTTCCTCTTACACAAAGAGTATCATTTAAATTTTTGTTAAAACACTTCCCTAATTTTTTGAAAATGGCAAATGCTCATGCGATGCCAAAAAAAAAAGTAAATCAGACAAGCGGTGGGAGGGCATATTTAGCTGTGTATCACTTATTTCACTTGCGAGAACCAAACGTTGCAGTGGAAATGACGGACACCCCAAGATCAGATGTCCTGGATCCCATTCAGCATTTCTACAAAATCCACACGTGCTATTTGATTTTATGTGCAGGCGGTGTAAATGAGAGGGTGTGGTGCTTTGACCGACTTTACACGACGCGTTTATAATCAAAGCTGTGGTGGTATGTCCCAATCTGAGACGGCATATAGTTGTAATGAAATGTCTATTAGCTGTATTTGATTCATAAAACCAGGGCTTATTCGGTAAGTCTTGCTAAATTTCACCGTACCATTTTACTTTCACTTCCATGTCTGTTTTCTAAAATTCCAACCATAGACTCCTCATTTCTTTGTTAATGGATAAACTGCAATCAGAAAATGGAAATTGGATAACTGAACTCACATCTATTGCATTAATTCTATGCTGTCTTATCGGCTATTTCATTGATAGCCGATAAGACAGCATTTGAAGGAATTAGTAGTAGCAGCTAGTGATGCCTATGTGGGAGTGTATCCACATAAAATGAACTTCTATGCCTTCGACTGCATAATTATACAAATACAAACCTTATGTAAACCTTAATATTAAAAAGAAGGTAATTAGTTTTATAACGGAGTTTAATGTCTACTAGGCTATGGATTAAGCTTAAAGAGTCTGTGATAATCAGTAAATAATAACAAGAATTTACTGTTGATATACGTTTCAATGTCTCTAATACAGCATATTCAGAAATACATATACAACAGTTGTTGTCTAAAATATAACTCTGAGAAAATTTTATTTGGGGATCATACACAGCACTGCGTACATAAGAATTACTTTTGCTTCCATAGTATATGTCGGCGTTGCGCCAGGAATTTGGACGATGATAGTAAAATACCGAGTATGTAATCACTGTATTTATTACAAGTTATTGCCGGAGAAGTGAGTGAAGTAAAACTGTCCTCTATTCTAATCTTACAATGTTTTTATAACCTCCGCTTTACAATGAAACGGTCTAGTCTTAGTAACTACAATTACTTTTTATAACAAACCAATAAAACAATATTGTTAACTATCTGAATATAGCTAAATAATAATGATAAATATTCTAATGCATTTAACATAATTCCAAATAGTCAATTTTACACAATTTACATTAATGTAATTAAAGGAAACATTGTTCTCATATATTGTTCAACAGACGGCGCTCTAACTAGAAATAAATTACAATCTTTTTTGTGTAAAAACAACTAAATATGGTTACAAATAATTACATTAATTCTAATCGATTTTAATTTGATCAATTATATAAATTTAAACAATTAAATCAAAGATTTCTAGAAATATATTCAAAAAGTGTCTTAAATATCATAGCATGGTAAATAGCAGTGTTGTTACTACAAATAATTATTTAAATATTAGTTGCAAATATTTCAAACATGTTTATAACTATAATTGATAACACCAATTTACAAATATTGCCGATAGAGGGCGATATGCGCCCATACGGCCATACTGACTCCAGCGCGTCCTTTGCGCTGTTAAGGCGTCACCCACCAAGGGATCTAGCCAACCACAAGGCATCACCCACCACGGGATCTAGCCAACAAGACCAGGTTTAAGGATACGCATGATGGCCAGCCAGCGCTTTAGGAAGGATGTTTTGGATAGAAAAAGCATTTGCAAGGCATCACCCACCAAGGGATCTAGCCAACCACAAGGCATCACCCACCAAGGGATCTAGCCAACCACAAGGCATCACCCATCCTGGGATCTAGCCAACACAAGACCAGGTTTAAGGATACGCATAGTGGCCAGTCAGCGCTTTAGGAAGGATGTTTCGGATAGGAAAAATAAAAAGCATGTTTCCAAATTAGTATTCACCCGCCCATACGGCATTACTTTGATAAAAAAAAAAAACAGTTTTTGCAACAGGCGCTTGTCATAAAAAGTCATGGCTAGCGATACTTACACCACATCCGCGGAGATAATTATGCTTCAATATATATCGGTCATTAGGCAATACCTCCTAAAGTGCCATGGGACCCTCGAAGAGAGTGCGTCGATCATGACGATGCACGAAAACAAAATTGCCAAAAAATACATTTATTTTGGCTTTACCTTTGTCAAATCAATTAACTCTAGAAAAGATCGCTCGTCCATCCTTTTCTTACAGACGCTTAATCTTTTGTCCGTTCGTCGTCCTCTACCTGCAACATCTCGATAAAACAGCGGTTAATATTTTTGCTGAACAATACTCCCAGTAATATTGCATAGTTTATAGCCAACTGGAAATCGTGAATAGCACTGTGGCATGGTTTATCAAGCTCAACTACAGACATTAATATCTTTGATAAGAAAAGACGAGTTCCAAATATAGTTACTTCACGAAAAGACCTCATAGCCGATTGTGACGTGCGATCGTTAGTGTTAAAGTACTATAAAGACGCCATGAATGCAGCCTGTAATGTCAGCGCACACAGTATGAAAATTATATTGCAATTTTATAGATTGGGTGTAAAGTCAATTGTTTTACGCCCGATTTCGGCTTTACGAATCTTAGCCAACACAATTTTTCACAAATTTTCGAACATATTCGGGTACCAATATTGTTCGCCGATTTTAGCCAGTACTTTTCGCAACAAAAGTTGTGGTAGTCTCGCAATAGTCCTTACTATTGCGGTCGAGGTAATAAACACATATTAATGGAAACAAATTAGATCCAAATTCAGAACAAAAATTTATGGATCGCACAGAGCTGTCCTGCGCGGGATTCGAACCCGCGACACTGGCACGATATCTTAACCACTACGTCATCTGTGCAGTGCAGTGTGATCGTAACACGAGTTTCTAACGGTAATTACGTGAAACGATACTATTTAAACATTATAGCTCAGCAATATCTTGTTAAATGACATAAAGTATAGACTACTGTCAGAGTCTATCTCCTTTATTGAAGGATCACTCTTCTACCCTACATGAAGCCAAGTATGGTCAAGAGTGGATGAATTTACGACGAGATAAACAATTACTTCGTTTTAGAGCATATGGTTTACTTAACACAGATTAAGACTATAATCTGTATTAATTAAGCAGTCACCCTTTCGATATTCTACTTTAAACTAAAAATTTTAAAGAAATGCTACCAGTTATGCACTTCTGGAGTGTACTCTTTCTGCCTTGCCTTGAAACCTTAAGTGAATTTCAGTTATAACATAATTAGTTACCACTTTAAATAATTGACCACCTAAGAAGTGACAGAAATGCTTAATAGCTTTATACGAAGTCTAGCGTCTTCAGCTCACGAGCGGTATTTATTTCAACGCACATGGTTCGCATACTGAACTACGCGAGGACTTTTGAGCATTTAGTGATATTTAAAGTGATGGCAGCTTATCTCATTTTCATAGCGTTATAGAGGTGATAATCTATAGGGTCTGCGTTGAACTATTTAATCAGCCATTTAGTTTTATTGTTAACGCACTGGCCTTTATTTGCGATACACAGTTGCAGAGTATGAAACTAGATTTAAAGCTTGAGACCATCATGTAACATAAAACAATATTGAGTCGTTTAGATTGAAGTTAAAATCAAAGTTATAGATAGCATGGAGGGTTCATTTATCAGCAGTTACAGTTTTCTATATATACCCTCTTTAAGACTTACGGTAATACCAAACAGCACCAATAATGTCATAACCAATTCTACCTCGACACATGGAAACTAACTTTGGTTGTAATACAAGCAACATCAACTATCTGGCGTTTGCCCGGAATCGAACCAGTAAACTTATTTCGGATCGGAGAACAATCAACACCAGTATGGAAAAAGCTATTGAAAACTTTACCTTGTGATAATGCGATCTCTAGAAGTAAAAAATAATAGTCCGATTGTTAGTTAACCATAAATTTTATCGATTTAAATCGATATTATCAAAATTATATATTTATCGAAATAATTATTTTCACTATGGTATTTTCTATAACAAAAACTGTACTAAAAACTTCGTCGTATTAAAGGGGTTATGAAAGTTATAATCAAGGACTCTGCAAGCGTGATAAGTAGACGCTTCTATTTGCATCACAAAAAGGTCCTAGGTTATTACAGTTAACACAATTACTAGACAGTGTAAGCGCCGCAAATTATTCAAAATTTTAATAATTGTAAATATGTAGTAGTAAATATGTAGGCATTCTATTGTTGCTATGCAAGTGCGCGCGGGGTAATTGGTCGCGCGGGAAGAGGTTCTCGCGCGCTCCCGCGCTCATGTCACCAGGACTTCTACGACACCAATAGGTGTCAAATACGAGCCTTATCATTTTTATATGTCCTGTGCTGTTTACTATTATTATTATTAGTCAATATTATCTAAATAAACCAGTTTCTCTTAACACATCAGTACTTTTTGGCGTCAATAGTCATTACATAACTCTTCACCGCCTGCACACCGGTGAAACCCCGGCGTCGCCTTCATACAGTTACAATTACTGTTAGACGGTAGTTTTCGTCTAAAGAAAAGTTAACAAAACAAACACGAGCCTAGACAAAATCTAGGCGTGTTTCGCAATAGCTCAGATCTTATTAATTCAAGATAAATACCTGTTATTAAGGCGTCGATCACCTTGGAGTCCGTAGCTTCACGTCTCAAACGTTTGAACAGAGAACGGCCCGTTGTAGCGTAGTCTGCGTAACTGTCCGCTTGTTCAGAGATGGCGCTGCGCCACCTCTGGACGTAGCCAGCATACCGGCACTCCTTGCTGAAGGTTCTAACGACGTCATCTTCCACTTGTTGCCATGTAATTGATTGAAGCGCCCATGTGTCTGGCGTACCGTCAAGTTCAAGAATAGCTTCTATTCTTGCTTCTTGCGGCTTATATGTTGAAGCTTGATAGTCTCCTTAACATTTGCGCACCAATCCCCCGATGTCGATGATTATCGATGCGATCTCTCGTCGGGGTTGAACGGCGGTAGATAAAAATTTTGGTGCCGCCGTTACATTGTAGCCTCCGTAGAAAATGCGGCTCTCGCAGCTGTTGTTGCAGCAGTATTTTGTAATGGAGGTCAGGAGATCGATCACTTGCTCCATAGTGAAGGTCATCCGTAGATCTTGAAGAGTTTTGGGGGCTGTGATCCCACCGCTGCTGTCGGCGTTGCGCCAGGAATTTGGACGATGATAGTAAAATACCGAGTATGTAATCACTGTATTTATTAGTAGTTATTGCCGGAGAAGTGAGTGAAGTAAAACTGTCCTCTATTCTAATCTTACAATGTTTTTATAACCTCCGCTTTACAATGAAACGGTCTAGTCTTAGTAACTACAATTACTTTTTATAACAAACCAATAAAACAATATTGTTAACTATCTGAATATAGCTAAATAATAATGATAAATATTATGATTTCTGATGTTTACGCGAGTATTATACATTTTAAATAAAACTACTTTACGGATTTTATCGCGTTTGTATTTGATTTTTGATTACCCGACGTTTCGAACACTTTACAGCGTTCATGATCACGGGTGGACTAAGATGTCTCACGTCCAACAAGTCATCGTTACTGCAGAAAATTTATAATTATCTACCCGATACAGAAATTAGTTATTAAATATTGACCCACATTTTGATACAAAATTTATTGCCAGTGTAAGAAGAAAATGATTCTACATGAAAAAATTATATTGTTTATGGTTAGTAATAATTAAACATTAAAATTAATAGTAATTATATTTAAAAAACTAACTAATAATCTAGTATACTACCACCGGATCGGAACACGGTTACACTGAGAAAGATCCGGCAAGAAAACTCAGGTAACATGATGCTAAATTAAAGTTAATTTTGAAGGCGGCTTACTTTATGTTACTAAAAAGGTTTTAATTTATAAAATTATCTTTAGTTATTATTATTGTGGGTCAAATCTATACAATATGAGCTCACGGTGTCTTGCAGTCTTGTGGTGGTCTTTTTGGATTTCTTTTTAATAATGTTTATAACAGGATCCCAGCTTGATGGTAACACCCAGCCATCCTCTCTATTGAAATTTTTGTGTTTTTTAATCTCAATAGCCTCGCGTACCATTCTAGGCAGGTATCGGTGTTTTTTTGCGAGGATTTGTGGTTTATCAAACCTGATGTTATGGTGGGCGCGGTCCTGACTATGTTCACAGACTGCAGACCTAGTGTCCCGGCGGTGCTTCACATCGGCTATGTGTTCTTTGATCCGAGTTCTTATGGATCTCTTTGTTTCTCTTATTGCGTCGTAGCGGTCTACCCAAAAATAATCTTCCAAAACAACAATATTTAGCCTTAAAAAACCTACGGAATAAATCAGATATCGTCATCCTGCGCGCAGACAAAGGAAACGCGACCGTGGTTATGAATACGTCGGATTATAATGATAAAATTAACCAACTTTTGTCGGATGAAACAACGTACAAGAAGGTCAAAACAGACCCCACCAATGTCGTTCTAAAGAACACAAAGAAACTAATAATAAAGTACTCCGATACATTACATCTAGACGTGAAAAATCTAATACCACCATGCGTCAAACCACCTAAATTATATGGGTTGCCCAAGATACACAAATCAAATGCACCACTGCGACCAATAGTAAGTCAGATCGACACGCCGACTTATAAATTAGCACAGAAGGTTGTGAAAGTCCTCTCCCAACTCCGGGGACACACTAGTGCATTTGTGAAAGACTCTTACCATTTTGTCAGTGAAATTAAAGATCTACATCTCGCTGACAATGAAACTATGGTCAGTTTTGATGTCACATCACTCTTCACCTCTCTACCTGTGGAGGATTGCATCAAAACCATATCTAAGAAGCTATCTGACAATAATATGCCATTGGGATATGCGGAACTGTTACGTCAATGCCTAACAACTGGCTATTTAATGTGGAATGATGACTTCTACAAGCAAGTAGATGGAGTGGCTATGGGCTCGCCGGTCTCCCCTGTCGTTGCCGATATATTCATGGAGGACTTCGAGGAGACGGCCTTATCAAGCTCACCTGTCACACCCAGGTTCTACAAGCGGTACGTAGATGACACTTTCACAATATTACCCACAGACAAAATAACCATATTCCTAAACCATCTTAACTCCATTAATCCAAAAATTCAATTCACTATGGAACTGGAGTCAAATAACTCTTTAGCCTTCTTAGACATTTTGGTTATACGTAACCCTAATAACACCTTGAGTCATACAGTGTATCGTAAAGCAACACATACAGACAGATACTTGAACGGTGATTCTCATCATCCCCCTTCACAGTTAGCTACCGTGTGTAAATCTTTGTTGCAGAGAGCACGAGGAATCTGTGACGATAAACACCTGGCTGGGGAGCTGCAGCATGTCAAGCAGGTGCTACGTGCAAACAAGCTGCCAGTTCCTCGCCCCCGTCGCAGAGACCGAGTGAAACCACCCACAGTTGAGCGCCTTCCTGCAATACTACCTTATGTCAAAGGAGTCACTGACAAGATTGGCTACATCCTGAAACGCTCTTCCATTAAAACTTATTTTAAGCCACTGAAGAGGATTAGCCAATTCTTACCACCTGTCAAGTGCCAGATCCCTTTACAAGATGCAGGAGTATATAAACTTGACTGTGACTGTGGTCTCTCTTACATTGGACAAACAAAGAGATCCATAAGAACTCGGATCAAAGAACACATAGCCGATGTGAAGCACCGCCGGGACACTAGGTCTGCAGTCTGTGAACATAGTCAGGACCGCGCCCACCATAACATCAGGTTTGATAAACCACAAATCCTCGCAAAAGAACACCGATACCTGCCTAGAATGGTACGCGAGGCTATTGAGATTAAAAAACACAAAAATTTCAATAGAGAGGATGGCTGGGTGTTACCATCAAGCTGGGATCCTGTTATAAACATTATTAAAAAGAAATCCAAAAAGACCACCACAAGACTGCAAGACACCGTGAGCTCATATTGTATAGATTTGACCCACAATAATAATAACTAAAGATAATTTTATAAATTAAAACCTTTTTAGTAACATAAAGTAAGCCGCCTTCAAAATTAACTTTAATTTAGCATCATGTTACCTGAGTTTTCTTGCCGGATCTTTCTCAGTGTAACCGTGTTCCGATCCGGTGGTAGTATACTAGATTATTAGTTAGTTTTTTAAATATAATTACTATTAATTTTAATGTTTAATTATTACTAACCATAAACAATATAATTTTTTCATGTAGAATCATTTTCTTCTTACACTGGCAATAAATTTTGTATCAAAATGTGGGTCAATATTTAATAACTAATTTCTGTATCGGGTAGATAATTATAAATTTTCTGCAGTAACGATGACTTGTTGGACGTGAGACATCTTAGTCCACCCGTGATCATGAACGCTGTAAAGTGTTCGAAACGTCGGGTAATCAAAAATCAAATACAAACGCGATAAAATCCGTAAAGTAGTTTTATTTAAAATGATAAATATTCTAATGCATTTAACATAATTCCAAATAGTCAATTTTACACAATTTACATTAATGTAATTAAAGGAAATATTGTTCTCATATATTGTTCAACAGACGGCGCTCTAACTAGAAATAAATTACAATCTTTTTTGTGTAAAAACAACTAAATATGGTTACAAATAATTACATTAATTCTAATCGATTTTAATTTGATCAATTATATAAATTTAAACAATTAAATCAAAGATTTCTAGAAATATATTCAAAAAGTGTCTTAAATATCATAGCATGGTAAATAGCAGTGTTGTTACTACAAATAATTATTTAAATATTAGTTGCAAATATTTCAAACATGTTTATAACTATAATTGATAACACCAATTTACAAATATTGTCGATAGAGGGCGATATGCGCCCATATATACAATCTATAAAATTTTCTGTTATATTCTAAGAATTTAAGATAGTCAGCATTAATGTCTATTTGCTCATTAATTACTTTTAATAGGTAGGATAATACTATTGTATGAAACTCAGTAACATGGCCATAAATTATTTTTAAAATATTTGTAAAACTACTTTTAATTTGCAGATATATAAGAGAAATGTGTGGAAAGGACCCTGAAAGTAGTGTGCTGCCAGATGTAAGCGACTCCTCAAGACTAAATGCATGAGTTGTAAATCTATTGCTTATCTGCTTGTTATTTGGTGCTATTATCTTAGCACAGTGTCTTTTGCATAATAATAATCTCCTGAGACGTAACGGCATAATTTGTGATTGCCATTAGAGCATTTTGTGTTGTTCAAAAGTTAATTATTTATCTTTATAGATTTATTTATTTATTTATTTATTAAGGAAAACATACAGCATTTAAAAATACAGGTAAGGTAAAAACAAATGCACGTAACAATAGCTAAACAGTTTCCACTTATGTATAACACAATGTGAAGACAAATAAAAAAAAAATCATAACTGGCAAAACTATAGAAACTTAATTATAGATTATAGAGGATGGAATTAAGAACAAAAACAGCAAACAAATATTATTAATATTATAGAGTACATTATAGTCATAAATTAAGCATCAGTTCTTATCTTCTTTATTAATGAAACATATTGAGGAAGTTCCTTATGGAATATATCAATTTCACTATAGCTAGCATTATAAGTTCTACAAGCTCTTACCAAGATTCGGTTATATGAATAATTAGTTTTACATGTAGGTACTGAGAATAATGAATTAGAGCGAGCCGTAAGTCTTGGGCATCTGAAATCTATCTGGCCAAGAAGATACGAAGAGTCAACGATACTGTGCACAATTTTATATAAAAATATTTGGTCCCTATGCTCACGCCGTTGCTGCAAGGATAACAGTTGAGATGCCATTATTGTTATTGTTAACACCCAGGAATTTGTGAGAATCTGTTATTGGCATTCTTATGTTATTATATGTCACATCTAACGCAGGCAGGTTTTTACTAAAATTCATAACATTGCTTTTATTAGGGTTAATTTTTTTATTTATTTTTTTTATTGCAAGCAGTGGCAAACGAGCAAACAGTACACCTGATGGTAAATGTTGCTGCCGCTCATGCACCTTTACAAGGCCGCTGCCTACCGCGAAGAAAGTGAAGGGAGTGTAAATACGTGCGTTGAGGCTCGGTGATACCAAAGGCACCACCAAAAACCTCCACACGCAGACACCCTCAGAAAGTTGGGCTTCCGGCTCTCTCGCTCAGCGCAGTAACAAATTGCTACTACTCAGACGTTGATTTTCTGCGAGAGCGTGGTACTACCCCGAACGGACCGGCCCGCGGCTGTAGACAGATAACTGTCGACAGTGTAGTCCTACCACTACAATATCCAATATCCAAACTTAATGTACATCTATACCAATAAATAAAATTCGAGTGTCTGTTTGTAATGTCAAAATAATAGGCTTTTTTCATGCTCACACGGTTATTTGCACAACACCTATGCCTAAAATAGTAATTAAAAAAATTTTGTCTGTCTGTTTGTTCCGGGTAATCTTCAAAACGGCTGGACCGATTTCAAAAATTCTTTCACCAATGGAAAGCTATAATATCAGGACGTAAACTAGGCTATATTTTATCCCGGTATTCCCACGGGAACGGGAACTACGTGGGTAAAACGACTATAACCTATAACCGAAGCGAAGCGAGGGCGGGTTGCTAGTTTATAGTAAGCATGTAATTCTTTAAAAGCATTATTTACATTATTAACAGCTATGTCTAAATGATAATCTATACTATAGAAAACTATGTCATCAGCAAATTGCAAAATATTTATATTATTGGTATTTATATATTTAAATATTTCACTAGTGTACAAATTATAGAGCAAAGGTGAGCAAAGGTTTTGGCCAATATAAAGAGTTATTATGTTTAACATAATACTGTTCGATTGTGTAAAAAAATGTAGATCCATTTACATAAGAGGCCAGAAACAGCCAGATTAGACAAAACTTTAAGCAATCTCCCTAGTTGGACATTGTCAAATGCACCTTGAACATCTAGAAAAGCAAACACTATTGATTTATATTTTTTGGCATTTTCCAGGTCAGAGGTAAGAAACTATCAACACTTCTGCCTCTGCAAAAACCATATTGTACACTAGGAATAAGGTTGTTACTCTCAACAAACCAATCAAACCGAAATTTAATCATGCATTCAAATATTTTACCTAAACATGAAGACAAGGATATAGGTCTATAAGAATCAACATGTTCTGGAGGTTAATCAGGTTTAAGAATAGGAATAACACATTGTGTATTCCATAATTCTGGTATTATTTGATGAAGCCAGAGAGAATTGAGTATTTCCAAAAATAACTCTTGGATTGAATTATGTAAATTTGTAATTAAGAGGTATCCTGGAGTTGTGTGTTTTGCGTGACTGTAAACTATTCCTAAATTCAACAAAAGTAAAAGGACCTAATAAAAATGTAGTGCTACTATTGGTATTATGAAGATTGAAATAATAATTTAAATTCTCTATCTCTGTACAGGATAATTTTTCTAATAATGGGCCAACAAAATTATCAGAGTATGATTTGTTCAAAACTGTGTATTTTAGCAACACACGTTGTTAAAGTTTACGCTCCGACTTGGATTTGCCATCAAAACTCACCCCACTTGCAAAGATCTGCGGAAGCTCATCAGTGGAAGTTGATATCTTCTTCTAGCTGCCAGCCGGATGATCTAAAAGCTCAAATCGATCCAGTCCAGAAGAAATGGTTATTTTGCCGAGAATCTATTACTTGCAATGTGGACGCCGCAAAATCATATTTGTGAGTTAGTAGTGCATCGTAATTTGAAAGCTCGGACCCAAAAGCAACCCAATATCCAACTATTTCAAGTTCCAAAGCTAAACCTGAATGCCGTTTCTTACGTTGACCTCATTGATTGGGAGCAAATTGTAATCAAACTTCCAATTCTCAAAATCCATAAGTAACGAGGCGGTGCAATTGTTTGTTGCGCAAAGAGGAGAACGAGATTTTTCTCTGCTACATCCATGTCATACGCAAGCCGTCGAAAGGACTGTCAAGATTATCACTGAAGCAGCACGTCCTTTGTCCGGCAAATGCTTAATAAAGGCTCAAATGGAGTCTCGCAAAAACATGCCAAAATTTGAAAGCAAAAAAGACTTTAGTAAAATGACACAGATTTTAGGTTAAGATTTTTAATCATTATTATATAATACTAGCAGCGCTATGCGGTTTCACCCGCAGTTCCTCTTCCCGTGGGAATATCGAGCTAAATTATAGCCCTTGATTGTGTTATTCTGATATGTAAGCTATATTTTTATGTAGTTTCATCAAAATCCATTCGTTTTTGCGTGAAAGAGCAACAAACATCTTCGCATCCTCACATATTCAAAAACTTTCACGTTTATAAAACGTGAAAGTTTTTATTATTATTTATTTATTTTTATTAATATTATTCAAAAACTTTCACGTTTATAAAACGTGAAAGTTTTTGAGTATTGTGTTTTATAAACGTGATTAGTAAGGATCCTTATCCTTACTAATATTATAAACGTGAAGGTAAATACATGATTTTTAGCAATAAATAGACAGTACATGGTACTCATGATTTATTAAAAAATGACATATTAAACTTTAAGTAAAATATTACCTATATCTTGAAAATTAAGCTAATTTTCAAGACTGATCAATACGAAGGCTAAATAACGATGGTAGTTATTAGTAATCTTTTTTGTGTATATAATATATATATATATACAATACAGTCAGTATTATACAGTCATTGTACAGGACCTTTTTATAACCATTATTTTTATAACATATCAATCTTGTCACACTCGGCAAGAACCTTCCACTCCCCAACCTTGTATGCGAACGTATTTTATGAACGGCCCTTAATCAATAAGGTGAGACAGTTAACAGTTTGTAACAAGTTTCGAAGTAAATATTTAAACCTTATAATTCTATTGCAGATGTTGTAAATCCCATTATAAAAACGCCAATAAAATTTCGAAAACGATTAGTGCATAATAAAAAATACCTTGACGCCAAATTGTATATGGAATATAAAAAATTGAGGAAACAATTAGAGTTTTCTAAAAGAGCTAGAAAGGCTATAGCTTTTTCAAAAGAAAAGTGTTTCCAGAACTTAACTGCTAAGATGACACCTATGGTACGAAATATTTTATGGATGCCCATTAAACAATCGGAAAGAAAGTAAAAAGGTAGACGATTTATAAAAGAAGAGAAACTTATTTCCCTCTCTATAATAAAGCAGAGTCCAAAATGCTATAATTTCCTTCAAACAATTTTCATTTTACCAAGCAAACAAACTTGGAACAAATTTATAGCTGGGTTATATATTGAAACTGGTGTTAATGCTTAAATTTGCACTTCAATAAAATGAGAGGTACTCCAGTAAATAATTTTCTACTGTAATTGCTTAAAAATTATACTGATTTTAGTTTTAATATACATTCTCCTTTTTATAGATTTGTGGCGACTATCCACAACTAAGACAACTTGGACCGCAACCCAACAATGCGAAGCAATCCGCTTCGCTATTGAATATTGGGTCATACAATAAGACACCTGCTTTTTGCACGTGTTATCGCTGGAACACACGCAGACTGAATTCTAGTATAACAGGTTGTCAAATATCTACCTTCCGCCTTTTTGTCTTTTGAATTTCGCGGCTATGTACAAAGCGCTACAGAGCTCGTATCTGGCAGTACTATACATCATTTGAAAGGTCTTGACATAACCTACAAAACGACGCTATGCATGATTAGTTTGGATATTGCGTTCAACAGTTATAGACGTGTAAACATGGAGTTTACTAACGCCGAAATTCGCGCTATTTTAAAGTTTTCCTTCGTTAAAGGCAAATCCGCTAGAGAAACGTTCCGTGAGATTAATGGTGTTTTGGGGGATGGTATTCTATCACTTCGAACCGCGGAGGAATGGTTTCGACGATTCAGAGCCGGTGAAAACGACACCACGGATAAGCCAGCCGGCGGAAGACCTGTGACGACAAATACCGATCAAATCATGGAAAACATCGAGTTAGACCGGCATGTGGCATCTCGTGACATCGTCCAGGAGATGGGAGTTAAGTCACCAAACCATTTTAAACCATCTGCAGAAGGCTGGATACAAAAAAAGCTTGATGTTTGGGTACCGCATGATTTGACGCAAAAAAACCTTCTGGACCAAATCAACGCCTGCGATATGCTGCTGAAACGGAACGAACTCGACCCATTTTTGAAGCGGATGGTGACTGGTGACGAAAAATGGATCACATATGACAATATCAAGTGAAAACCGTCGTGGTCGAAGGCCGGTGAATCGTCCCAAACAGTGGCCAAGCCGGGATTGACGGCCAGGAAGGTTTTGCTGTGTGTTTGGTGGAATTGGAAGGGAACCATCCACTATGAGCTGCTCCCATATGGCCAGACGCTTAATTCTACCATCTACTGCGAACAACTGAACCGCTTGAAGCAGGCGATCGACCAGAAGCGTCCAGAATTGGCCAACAGGAAGGGTGTAGTGTTCCACCAGGACAACGCCCGACCACACACTTCGTTGATGACTCGTCAGAAGCTACGGGAGCTCGGATGGGCGGTTTTATCGCATCCACCATATAGCCCGGACATAGAGCCAAGTGATTACCACCTGTTCCTGTCCATGGCGAACGCCCTTGGTGGTGTAAAGTTGAACTCAAAAGAGGCTTCTGAAAAGTGGCTGTCCGAGTTCTTCGCAAATAAGGAGGGGGGTATTATAAAGTTGCCGTCTAAATGGAAACAGATTATCGAACAAAACGGCGCATATTTGAACTAAATCCGATCACTGTAACACTTTTTATAAAGCATTGAATAAAGAGCAAAAAAGCGGAAGGGAGATATTTGACAACCTGTTATATACCGCTTTTGGCTGCCTATTCGATATTCGCTCGCACACTTGTACTGTCGTCACTAATTTGTTATTAATTTATTGTATATAATTTAGAACCATGTAATTAAATCTTAAGTTCTATAAACAACACTATTCATTCTTGTTTGCCTTCTTCTCACATCTTCCTGCACCGAACTCAATACAATAGTAGGATGGCTAATCTCACGCCATCCTACATCTGGTGACCCCGACGTGATCTGAACACGCAACCATCAACGTGATCAACATGAAAGATAATTATTGGAGTTAGATTTGCTGAAGTCTGAGGATTCCGGTGAGCGATTTTTTTTTTTACTTAATGAGTGTGAAAAGCAATGATGAAGTATTGCGAGTTAGCGCGAATGTACATCTTTTTTGGTGTAGAACCTGCATTACCGTCCGTGCAAATATCAAGACTTATACTAAACTACTACTAATTTATTGTATATAATTTAGAACCATGTAATTAAATCTTCAGTCCTATAAACAACACTATTCATTCTTGTTCGCCTTCTTCTCACATCTTCCTGCGCTAAACTCAATCCAACAGTAGGAGGAGGTTAATCTCCTCACGCTATCCTACAGGTTAAAATACATGGGATGAAAAATCTAAATATTGTTCTATTTATTTACTTTTGTTAAACGTTATAATAAAAATATGGACTATATTGACGAATTTGTAGAGCTACAGAATAAAATAGATGACTGCAGATTATGCATCATCATCATGTAGTATTTATGTTGCGCGAAGCAATAAAGAAATGGCAACAGCTTATTTATTGCCTTTTAGTTTTGTAAAGGGACAACCTCAGCCATTCAGCTGAAAATTATTTTAAAAAGAATAATACATTCAGTTATTAAAACAGGCTTGATAGCTATTGCATTGATTTCGGATCAAGGGACTACATTCCAAGCAGCACTCAAAAGCCTCCTAGGTGAATCTAGGAGAGCTCAAATCCTTGCTACAGAAATTATTGGTATATATTATGTTGATGCAATATTGAATTAAAATAATATCCAGCTACAGACGTTATTCTGTTCAAATAAAAGAAAGGGAATTCTCCTTGAAATCGACAGCAGTGCCTACTACCGGGTCCAATTGTTAATGTAACTATTCTCGAATCCCCTTGAACCCACAAAAACACATCATCAACATCGGTGCAGTCGTTTAGGAGGAGCTCAGTGACATACAGACGTACACAACGTACACAATGTAATTATTATAAATGTGAATTACTTAAGTCTGATATATGGCCACCTCACCTCCTTAAATGCCTTCGAAATAACTTTCTCAATAAACATTATTAGGGATAAATTATAGGAGTAGTATAGGAAAATAAATTATGTAAATGGAGCAACATAATTGAGGTGTATAAAATTGATTGCAAATATTCCCAAATCCGATTACTACATAAATTAAATGATAGAGTTTTAATTATATTTTTCTTTATCTTGCTATAACGAAATCTGCATATAATCCCTTGGTTATGTTTGAGACTCCCATGGACAAGAAACATGGTAGTGAATTGTATTTTTCTTCATCACCATCGCCTGTTGAGTACTTATTAACTAACGTTAATATTATTTCCTTTCATGTGAAAAATTGTGCTCGTGTTTTCAGTAAAACTATGGCTGCCACATTATCTTATACAGCATAATTTTGTAAATATTCCAAAAACTGATGTATTTAAAAATTATTTTTATTTCACAAACTGCTCTTACTAATTTTGATTCATTATTTCAGCTCACTACTCTGACGCAACACCAGTAAGCGATACTTTAAAAAATACAGCGCGAGTGGTTTCATTATTTGATGAGTTATTTGACACGGTGAATGGTACATGTGTACTTGGGACCAAGCATAAAGGTAAACTCTTATGCAGTATAATAACCAAATGCTACAGTAACGTGCCACCGGTTACATTGTATAATCAACCGCTAACACGAGTAACTCAGTTCAAGTACTTGGGCCACTGGCTGACGGAGGATCTACGAGATAACGTAGATATTGAACGAGCTCGCAGAGCGCTGGCTGTCCGATGCAACATGCTGGCCCGCAGGTTTTCACGGTGTACATTAGAAGTCAAGGTGACACTGTTCAAGGCCTTCTGTCAGTCACAGTACACGTGTAGTCTGTGGGCCCAGTACACGCAGAGGGCATACAATGACCTGCGTGTTCAATATAACAACACTTTGAGGATGCTGTTGGGGCTGCCTCGATTTTGTAGTGCTTCTGGAATGTTCGCAGAGAAGGGTGTTGATGGCTTCAAAGCTCTCCTCAGAAAAAGTTGCGCTTCCCTACTGCAAAGAGTTCGCTTCAGCTCACACAGCATCCTGTCAGTGCTAAACGACAGGTGGGATTGTCCGTTGTTGGAGCACTGGACGCGTTTACACGCCCCAGTCGCAAAATGTAATTTACTGTAGCTGTGTTAATATTATTTTAATTCCGTGTTGTTTATATTGTTATTATTTTCTTTTATGTATTTTTTTTTTGTTTTCTGTCTATACTAACTCTAGCTACCTAAGTCTGTTATTTTACTAACATTTATGGATCATTGTGGTCTGCAATAAATGATTATTATTATTATAATGACCAAAACATCACTACATCATAACTTTTGGCAAGAAGCTATAACAAAATTATAAAATTTAAGATACATATATAATGATAATATGTACCTTCTCAACTAAATTAGATAACGACATTAAAAAGTTATATTAGGCTGTGGTGGGTATTTTTTTAATAAAAAAGGTATTATAGTTATGCGCCCGTGATTCTTTAATTCAGAGCCCTTGGAGAACTTTTTTCTTCAAGTGCGGGCGTATTATTATAAAAACAATAATCCAGATTGCCAATCATTTAAACGTATTTTTAGATCATTGTTAATAATAAGATTCATTAAATTTTATTTTGATAGTTTTAATTGTCAGTTGAACAATTACTTAAATTACAGACATTATTTGATTCCGATAACATTCAAATAGAATTAAGTGGGAGAAAGGATTTTAATGATGAGCCTATTTTAACATCTGTTACCAAGGCGTCTAATCCAGAAATATTGCCAATGGGAGCACCTTCGCAGCGATTAAATATGCATTCCCAAGCTTATACAACAGGGTGGGTCATAAAAAAGATATTAAAAAATATTAAATATTCCACTTGTGAATCTAACTTATGCAAAAAAGAGACACACACACAATTCACAAGTAGATATCTATAAGGGAATATAAATCTATCAAGAAATTGACCTACCCTTCGGCACTTTCTATTAGACTGTTCCAAAAGAAACCATTGAATACTTGGAAAATTAACCACATTTTTTTTTTGGGGTGGGCTACGGTCGGCGCGCCTCCGCACCACTCCGTCCGGGGCGACAGAGGGGCTTAAGCACGCAACTCCCGCAACCCACCCGAACACCACGTCGCCTTCGTCGTTGGGCCGACCACTGGAGCAGGGTTACTTGTCATCAGTGGTCGGCCCGACGGAATACCCCCTACTTGAGGTACCCTCCCATGGACAAACGTCCACCCCCCCCCCCCCCTCTCGGCGGGTGACGGACTAATCCCCGGTCACGTCACCCGCGGCCTCGGCTAGGGAAAATTAACCACATAAGAAAAACATTTCAAGAGAAACATAGAAAATTATTAAAGCCAAGTATTCAATGGATTTCCTAGCTTGTGAAATATATAAAGTAGGTGAAAGATTTCTGGATTACACAGTGTTATTATCAGTATTTAACTAACGTAATACAATTAATACAATTTTGAAAGGTACGGATATCTTTAGGCTGAATTGTCATAAATTGCCTTCAATGCAATTAAAAGCACATTTTAAATATAAAACAAAATTGAACAATAAAAAATGAATAGATAGAGTTCTTGTCTTTTATTTTTCTTAACATGCAGTTACATAAACTGATATTCATAACATCAGAATAATAAATTTTAAGAGGCCGAAGCACTGGTTTAATATATAGGGAACGAAAATCTAAATTCATTTTTTTTTTGTTTGGATCGCCCTTACGGGCAGACTAAAGTCTTTTCGACCATACTGCCTTGTCTTACGTAGCTTACTTCTTTACATATTATTTACTTCTTCATATTGTATAACTTATTTATTGTCATGGTCCGTCAGTAAGTCAAGTCGTTATCATTAATTAGGCGCTGAAAATCTAATTAGATGATTTCTCTGGGAATTCCGGTTGAATATGGAAATACACGTAAACCACTCTTATATCACATTCATCACATTTCAGCACCTTTATTATATTATATTACATAAAATATCAGCAAAATTATTCAATATAACACTATAAAACACTTAAAAAATGAATATAATACAAGAGCTTAACATGACGTTTCCAAATTCGCGCCGAAAAACCCAGCTAAATTCATACTATAGTGAGAAAATTTTGAGATCAGCAAAAAAACTCATTTTTAAACATAATAAATAATAGTTTAAAAAAAATGCCTTATCTTACGTAGCTTACAACTATATACATATGTTAAACTCTTTGTTGTTTTATCGTAGCAACAGTCAAAAGGTTTGGATAATTTCTACAAACACAAGTCAAACAAAAGTATACAAAACCATGCGACCTATTGACAGTTCAACGCGCCCTTTACCCGTCCAAAGACATTACAAATGTCATGTAATGAGAGCAGAAACCAGAACCATCAAACAATAGCAATTAATAAATTCTTAAATAAATTGTACTGTATTTACAACAAACATATATAAGTAAAAGAAATTTGAGGGATTAGTAAGTAACTTCTTAATGCCATCAATCTTAATGACATAAAACTCTAAGCGCTGTTTAAGCAACTGTTCGAATAATTTACCAACACATGAATTAAGTGAGCAATAGGTCGATAAGAATCGGGAGAAAACTAATTTTGCCTGGTTTCAAAATAGGAACGAGGCAATCCTTTTTTCAAACTTTTGGTATAGTATTATTCTCCCAAAGTTGATTAAGTATCTTAAGTAAAATTTCCAAACTTTTATTGCTTAAATTTTCAAAAAGAGTATATGGTATTCCATGGAGACCGAATACTGTATCTTTTCTAGTAGTAATAGCTGAAATTAATCCATTCATTGTGAGTGTGAGTGTGTGTCTGGTAAGAAAACTATTACTGGAATTGACATTGACATCGCTAGGCATTTCATGACTATTTAACACAAAGTCTGGGTCTGAGTCTGGGGTATATTTCTTAAGAAATGATGAAATCCATGTATCAGGCTCATGATTAGTAAATGTCTTGTCAAATTTACGCATAAATTTCCATATACTAAATATGGGAGTGCAACGGTTAAAAGTTTCACAAAGAGATTTCCAACTATTAACCCATTCTTTTTTTAACGTCAGTTTTTTAAGAGTTGTAGTTTAAGAGTTGAAGTCTTTTAAACTCTGAATAATTAACGTCTGTTGGAATACTTCTAGATTTTAAATATACTTTCTTAGAATTGGATTGCCTCATTACATCTCTCATTCCGCCATGGAAGGGAAGGTCGTTTATTTAAATTTATGGGACATGGCAGGTTATTACCAATTTTCATTTTATTTTTATTAGATTTAATGGCTGATATCAGTAAACTATTATAATAAAAATCATATGAATTTATGGGGTTTGAGGAATCAATTTCAAAGTCTTCTAATAAAGCATCTGTAAAGTTTCTTAATTTTGCCCAATCTATTTGTTTGTAATTGGGGGAGATTGGTAATATACAAAATTGTATTGTATAAATATGATTGATAATAAAATAACGATAAAAAAAAACTACTTTATTACTATTTTCATCACTATTAATTGTTTTCTTTTAATTGTTTTTTTTTCAGAGGGTATTACTACCAGTTGTCAGTCCATCAACTGATTAGTGCCACTACGGGCTTGCGATCCCGAACTGCTCCAGCTGCTGCTGTCGTGCCTCTTTCCTATATCCCATGACAGTAGTATCCTTAACCCATTTTCTTATATTTTCATCCACCATGTCCCAACCTCTTTCCATAAACAAAAATTCTCGAGGAGGGTTGGCGTCAGAGAGGCGACCGGCCGTAACATAAATAGCCGTATTTCTCTTACAACATGGGTTCAAAACTGAACATGTTGTGCCTCATCAGTGCCGACCCCACTCCGCGTGAGATGAGGGCAGGCAAATGATGAATTGTTATTTTTAGCATTACCGGCAGATGACAGTTGGTACCACAAGAACTATCTGAGACTGACCATTCACATTGAAGTGCTATTAATAGGGAAATAAAAGTCAAATCTAAAGCACTTAGACGCAATGTTAATGAACCAATTGTTGTAGCATGACCATCATTAAGCAAAACTAAGTTATTGTCATCAATTATGTCCAACAAATCTCTTCCGTGAGGTGTATCAAAGTTACGACCCCAAGAAGTGTGGTGTGCATTAAAATCTCCTGCTAATAATTATGGATCTGGGACTGATTTAAGCTTCACATATTGTTTAATGACATTAACTATGTCTATTTTTATGCTAGGTGTAGGCTGAAGATTTATAACTAATGCATAAAAAAGAAACGTCGTCACTCGTCATCGAGGCTTAGAGTGGCGGGCATTGCTAGCTGGCATCAGCAGTTTTGTCTTCTCGTGTGTTCAAAGTTCATATATTGCAAGTAGGTTATTGTTAGCTTGCAATATTGCGACTTACTGTAACATGCGACCAAATACCTGCATTATTACGAAATAAGCAGTAATCGTATGCTTCCACAGTTGCGTCATGCTATAATATACCTAATTCAATGTATTTTATTTGTATTTTTGTAGGTACTTAGTAAAAATGGATCGAAAAGAGGCAGAACAATCGCGTATTCTTGCAATTTTTGAAGAGTCTGACTCTGATTTTGAGTTATCAAGACCAGTATGTGTGTGACAAAGAAGATCACTTGAGTGAGCGTAATAATCCTAGTGACATAGAGCAAGATATCTCAGAATCTGATTATGATGACATTCCACTGTCTGTTCGTTCGAGAGAGGAGCAATGTACATCCAAATCGGCTAGTTCTCTTCTAACGCAACGATAAAATATCAGAACCAGGACTGAAAATATAATTCGTCAGTTGCCAGGTGTAACACCAGAAACAAAATCGGATGTTATAAATCATACTTATGCATACGAATGCACGTATTATATCTAAAATTGCTTCATGTACTCATTTATCTAAGTACACCCATGTAAAAGAATGTACTATGATTGAATTGAAAGCTTTTATATTTATATGCCTTCTTTATTTAGCTAGTCTTTACTAGGGATGATCGATGAACATCGATGTTCGATGATCATCGATGTTGAAAGGAAAAACATCGATGTTTCAACATCGATGTTGCTATAGGCAAAACATCGTAACATCGATGTTAATAGAATTCATCATCGATGTTGAAGGGATAATATCGATGTTCAAAATTACGATATGAGTTACCTAAAAAAAAAAGCTCATCAAAATTTAGGAGGCTATGGCTTAGTAACATCAATGTTATACAAGTTGGATAATTATTTCAAGATGAGAGTTCCTAAAAAAAAGGATTTTATGGCTTAGTAGCATCGATGTTATACAAGTTGGATAATTATTTCAAGACGAGAGTTCCTAAAAAAAAAAGCTCATCAAAAATTGTCTGGAGGATTTTATTTCCGAGTAACATTGATGTTACGCAAGTTCGATATTGACATCGATGTTAAACATCGTAGAGCATCCGAACGAGATTTCCTAATTATTAAATCGATCTTTTGGGCCTGAAAAATCGATTCTAATCGATCTCAATTTATTTATTAATCAATCTTAGATAGTCATCTCTATTCAGTATTCCCTTCCCTAATTTTCCATCCATTCGTTAAATCGTATTTTCTTTATTTTGTTAAATAAATTTGTTCTGTTGACAAAATTTCATGTTGTGCGTGCGTCAGCTATTTTCTTTTCATTTACTTATTTGATTAATAGTATTGTACTGTGGTGCATATAAAATTATATAGAATACAACAATATGTAAGTTTTTATTGATTGACTTCTAAATATTGAATTTGTTTTTCTGTGCATGCCAAACAAGATTGTTCTTCTTTTAAGGTTATAATTGCTGTATGTATATGAGAATATAGAGAGCAATTCTCGTTAACTCTCGCGAAATTTGAATATATCGGGCCGCCGTTGACAATTTTTCTCACTTTTTTTAACGGCTGTGGTGTGGGTGCTTGCTGTTTTCATTGCATTGAAAATTGTATATTAAGGTGACATAACATTTTATTTGATATAGGTACATTTTAATTAATATTTTTGCATGTTCTGGTTATCTGGAGTTCATAACTGAATGTTATTTACACTTGTTTGTTTTCAGGGATACAGTAACAGAATTAAAAATGCCGCCAAAGAGTCGCTTTTGGGAATTTTTTTAAAGACTTGAAAACAATGAAGCCAGATGTCGATCTTGCCATAAAATCATAAAAACCTGTGGCAATACTACAAATCTAAAGTTACACATTGAAAAAATGCATAGTTTTGCAAATGCATTAGGGAAAAATAGCAGCGACGAGGAGAACACAATTCACAAAACGGGCGCAAAGAAATCACGCAAGGAGACATTTGGACTAAACTTTCCATTATGGGCCATTGATTTCGAAGTTTATTTTTTTTAAATAGATAGTACTCGTAAATAGAAGGCTTCATACAAATTTTCAAGTTGCGGAACATCACGGTTTACGAGATATAATTTTTTAAAGTTCCCAACTTCCCATACAAATTGGAAAACAGCACGCCATTTACAAATTTTTAGGTTATTTAAAATGTCAATATTGTCTTGGTAGACATCAAAGTTGACATTTCACGTTCCGTTAACCTTAACAAAGACTTTTACGACATCCACGCGAAACAATAGGTAGGTTAGTTAGGTTCCTTTAGACCGCGAGAAATAGGAGCCCGTCGACCTATTTCGTGGAGTCTTCTAGCGTCTATAAGTCGATTTTTATTTATTACAGAAAGCAACGGAACGTGACACCATGACAATATTGACATTTTAACCAATCTAAAAATTTGCAAATGGCGTATTATTTTCCAATTTGCATGAGAACTTTAAAAAATTATATTTCGTAAACCGTGATGTTCCGCAACTTGAAAATTTGTAAGATGCCTTCTATTTATGAGTACTATCTATAAAAAAAAAAATGAACTTCGAAATCAATGGCCCATAATGGTTTAACCATAAAGTTTAACCTCAGTGATTCTGAGTTTATGAGGAGTTTATGAGTTAGCCGAATCACATACTGCTGAATACATTGGCAAAATTCTGTTGCAAACATGTCATGAATGGTGTATAGATCCAGTAAAAGTATCCGCTGTGGTAACTGATGGAGGAGCACATGTTGTTAAAGCTGTAGATTTCTCATTTGGAAAAAAATGCCGTATTATTTGTTTTGCTCACTTGCTTAATTTGGTAGCTCAAAAATCAATTGCTAAAACAAAGGAATTGCCAGTACTGATTGAATCTGTCAAAAGGATGTCACCTGGTTCAAGCATAGTGTAGCTGCGAGTGACGAATTACGAAAGCATTCTGATCTAAAATTAATACAAGATGTCAGCACTCGCTGGAATTCTACTTTTTATATGGTGGAAAGATTTTTAGATCTTCGACCAATGATTAATCAAATTGTTAATTGTCATACAAATGCTCCTCCAATGATAACTGCAAAAGGTATTGAACAATTGACTGAAATTTTAGAAGTTTTACGCCCTATAGAAGTTGCTACTAAGGAAATATGTGGAGAAGACTATGTTACCAGCAGCAAAGTCATTCCCATAACGCGAATGCTAATCCTAAAAATGAACAAAATTAAAACAAGCAGTTCTATAGGTCAGGATCTTAAGCAGAATATAATGACTGAAATCAGTAAACGCTTGTTACCCTTGGAACATGTTCAAATAATTGCTATATCTACATTGTTAGACCCAAGATTCAAAAATATTCATTTTCAAGATCTCATATCATGTTCTAAAGCAATCAAATATGTCAAAGAATTACTAACTACTGCGACCGAAACAGAAGTAATTGAAGAAGTTATTAATCTTTCACCAGATCTAACAGAAGAATTTAATTTGTGGAGCGAACATTACAAACTTGTAAATAACAAAAACTCCAAGCCTACGCACAATGATTACGAAATGCCTTCCGAGCTGAGTTACTTTCTGAAAAACCCAGTGTCTGACCTTAAACAAGATCCTATCCATGTTTGGAATAATGTTATCGGTTCCACTTACCCAAAATTAAAAAAACTAGCTGTGAAATATTTAAGTACTGTCGCGACATCAACACCATCTGAAAGACTATTTTCAAAAGCTGGCTCTACTCTTTATCAACAAAGAAATAGATTAAAAGGGTCGTCTTTATCAAAATTACTTTTTCTTCAATCTGTAGATAAAAAATATTGGAATATGTAATAAATTCTTCTGGTTCTTACTAAATTTCCAAGTATTTCACTGTATTCTATTTCTTTGTCAATTATTAATAGGGACACAGAAAAGGTATCAATACTTTTCGGTATTGAATACTTTTTTAATACCGATACTTTGTATTTTTTTAGTCCCTTATTTTATTTAGATTTTAAATTCAATTGTAATTGTTTTATGACCTGTTTGCCAATTTCTAGCTAATTCAGAGGTGGCCTATTATATAATTGTTAATCAAATACCAATTAGCTACTTTTTTCTTGTGTTTAACTAGTGTCAGTGACAGTGCATATTCTACCGGTGTTTGGTATTTGAAATATCATTGCTGTTATCGTTGTTGTCTTATAATAAGGTATATTATGTCATTGTTTTATCTGTTACTTATATAATTTCTTTCCTATCCACATATTAGATTATAATTTTTGTTCTAGTAGTATGTTAATAATCTTTATTGGCAATACATGAAATGTGACCAAATAGCCATTCCTAGAATATAATGAAAAACTATGTAGATTAAATGTAGACAAAATTGTGATGGTCACATTTCCTTACAGAACTTGTTTAACACAGATGGAAAATGAATCTATTTATAATTTAAATTTGACATTGCATACTATGAAAACTGTATCCAATTATACTACTCATAACAAAATGCATGTAATTGACATTAACAATTATGTTAAGAAAAAAATCACAAAAGATAGTTCTTATCTTTCTGGATATTATAAAGAAGTAATAGCAGATTCGCTATCTTATTTTTTTTTTACATCAGCCAAGAATTTGGCTAACAAAGTTGCCTCTATTGGGCAATGCATTGACATTATTAATTTAGATAATTACATTTACACTAATAAAATAGTGACATTAATTTACAACCTAATTTAAATTAGATATTAAGACAATAGAGAATTCCTCTTGCCTTAGTATTTTAAGTGTAAAGAATAATTATAAATCAATCAACCTGGTACATCAAAATATTCAGGGTGTAAAGATTTGGAAATTGAATTATTTTTGAATGATTACCAGATAGACATCCTCTGCATTACTGAACACTGGCTCAAAGGTAATCAGTTAATGTTCAATCTTCCTAATCACCAGGTTGGTAACTCGTTCAATAGAGTCAATATGATACGACATAATGATTAAATTTAAGGTAAGAAATGATATTATAAAACTCTCTATTGAACGTGTTGTTGAAATTTCCTGTGTTGTGTCTGAGCAGTTCATTGTTGTATGCGTATACAAACCTCCATATTCACCTTATGATGATTTTGAGAGACAGATGGAGGATATTTTATTCAAAGTCTTTGCTGATAATAGAACTCATTTGTGGTGATTTTAATATAAATTTATTAGCATATAATATTACACAATAATTTTTAACACTGTTGAAATCTTATAATTTGTTTAATGCTTTCTTGGAATCCACTAGGATAACCGCTGGGAGTGCAACTTGTATAGATAATATTTTTATAAATACTAAACTTATTAGTAAATACATTTTAAACACACTGGATTCAGATCACTGCGGACAGCTTGTTGTACTACCTCGAACTAATGGGATTCAACGAGAAAGTGTTATGTTAAGTCATCTCCTACTTTAGCTGAGTCGCTTCTTAAGGAATATATTGTAAAAAGCGTGTCGCTTTTTACAATATTACATCTTTGAATTTTCAGACGTCAGTGCGAAAGATATTTCACGCTCTTTTAAATCTCTTAATATTAAAAAAAAAAACAGTAATTTGTGGGGCTTATCAGTAAAGACAAAGTGTTAATTATATAATTAATATTATTACACCCCACTTGACGTCTGTATTTAATGGCTGTGTTGCTCGAGGTGTGTTTTCTGAACTTGTGAAAATTAGTAGAATAATTCCTTTGTTTAAATCAGGTAATATGTCAGATGTGAACAATTTTCGACCGATATCTATGATACTACCAACACTTAGTAAAGTATTTGAGAAAAATTATACTAGAGCAGATGTTGAGTTATTTTAACAAACATGGTATGTTCCACAAAAATCAATTTGGTTTTACTAGGAATTGCTCTACTATTGATGCGGCTGTAGAGTTATTAAAAAACATCTTTTCAGCCTGGGAGGAATCGCACGAGGCTTTGGGCATCTTTTGCGATTTATCTAATAAACGTGTCGATAATTATTGAAACAAAAAAAAAATAACAGTAGGATGAAACCCATTAGAAAAGGAGGGGAATATGATAAAAATTAAAGGAAAAATAAATTACGAGCGATCCGAGTTCTTTATTTTATTATTTTTTTATAACTGCCACTATTGAACATTTAAATATGTTAGATATGTTTCTTTGGTCGGATCCTTCTATGGTTTTTTTTGTAAGACGATAACGTCAACGTGTATAATAAACTGCGTGAGGAAAGACCGACGTCCTCCCCGAGGGGGGGGGACGTCGGTCGATGGGAGGGTACCCTCAAATAGGGGGTATTCCGTCGGGCCGACCACTGACGTCAAGCAAGTCACCCTGTTCTGGTGTTCGGCCTAACGACGAAGGCGACGTGCATCGTGGGTGGATTGCGGGAGTGCGTGTTTACGCTCCTTTGTCGTCCCGGATGGAGTGGTGCGAGGAGGGCGCCGACCGCAACCCACACCCAAAAAGAAAAATATTCGCGTATAATAAAAAATTATTTTTAACTAATATTTAATGTCAAATTAATTTGTATTAACGAACTGTAATTAAAACTAATTTTTTCAAATATTATATACGTAAGTATCTTTTTTGTTAAAACAGTAAGAAATAACCAAAATTGTATTCTACATGAAGACACTTTTTTCATTTTTACTTGATTAATAAACAATTTGTATTGTATGAATTTGATTTTATTACTTCCTCCTAGAATTTACCTTAAAAAAAGGCTCATCACAGTCACGCAAGAAATGTAGTCGTATATCTGTGATGGACTATAAAAAATACTCGATACTTTGATGAAGTAGGGATGATCAATGAACAAAGCGATGAGCAAAACATAGTAACGTCGATGTTTTCAACATGTTGAAGGGAAAACATCGATGTTGAAAGGAAAACATCGATGTTGAAAGGAAAAACATCGATGTTGCCAAAAACATCGTAATATCGATGTTTTTAACGTGTGGAAGGGAAAACATCGATGTTGCTATAGGTAAAACATTCGAAGTTAAGGGAATGGACCATCGATTGTTTTTGTTCATCGAGGTTTTTGTTTCTTCTTTGTAACATCAATGTCAAAAACATTCCACAAATTGCCTAAAAAAATGTCATCAAAATTTGCCGGAGGTTTTTGGTTTTTCATCGTAACATCGATGTGTCAAAAACATCTACAAATTTCCTAAAAAAAAAAAGCTCATCAAAGTTAAATGTTAACATTTTCTAACATCGATCATCCCTAGTCTTTACCGATCAGGCAGGAAAAATTTGAGCGATTTATGGGCTACTGATGGCACAGGTGTAGATATTTTTCAGCTTGTAATGTCACACACACGCGTTGGTAGTTGGTGTACACTGTACACCAACTGCTAAGTCGGATGACAACCTACGATGTGTTTCTGCTGATATCTCCGCAAATTTTAAGTCAATTTTTGTAAAATATGAAAAAAATCTCATCAATATATTATGTAAAAAATAACCTAATAGTTTCAATAAATAATATTCTATATATACCTTAAAAGATTTATGAAAATCAGCATGAAAGCATATAAACGTACACATATTTTCCACCTTAAAAAACTTCAAAATGAAAAATTAAGAAATTTTGGATACAATGTTACAAACATTCCATACGTCGGTCTATCTCGTAATAATGGGTGCACCCAAAATTATCTTGTTTGCCTCTGCCGTCCTCTTTTATAGCGACGTTATAAGAGCCACACACAAGCAAACACATCGACGTCCATTTCCAAACTGAGCCAGGTATGGACATCTTGGTAACCGAGCTAAGCACCCGCCCATAGAGTAAGAAATCACTACGTTTACGGCCGCCTAACGCTACTCACGCGCGCCAAACGCAACGCCAAGCGCCTAACATGTACTCACTCTAAGCGAACGGGGCAAGCACGAAAGTGAGGGTAGGGCCTTTTGTCAACGATTTTTTCGCGGCGAGGGGTAGAATCCGTGTGGGTCAGTGTATAGCTGAAGTCGAACGAAGGGAACGTGTCAGAATCTGTCACCGTGCTGATTAGTTTTATTTAGTTCTGTTGAGTATTATTTATGTTTATTTTTGTTTTATTGTATTTAGAATGAGTGTAAAATAGCCCGTAAGATCAAAAAGAGAGGGGATTATTTTAAACGGATTCTGGTACCGCAAAAACAACCCTGCTAATGAAGACCAGGAGCAAGACAATAGGGTTTCTGTTGTGGCAGCACTAACGGCTAGTAATATCTGGACCAAACGAATCTTCTGTGGGAAAGATATGCCTTCAGTTACCACAACTGTGGAAGAAGTACGCAATTTGTTTAGTAATCTGATTTTATGTAACTCTATGTACTATTTCACTTATTTCAATCATTTTTTTAGGTACTATCGCCTGCTACTTTGAGAAGTATTTCAAAGAAGAAGTTTACGAAATACTCCCACTGTGCACAAATGTATACTACCAAACAACTAAGAACGAGTTTCTGAAACATCCTATCACTGGATCTGATGTAAAAAAAGTTCTTTACTGTTAATGGTATTCTTAGCTTTGTGAAATATCCTAGGATCAAGGTGGTGTGGCTGCAGCGATTTAGGTTGCTGTACATTATAGATGTACTACAAGAGACATATTCTTTTTAATTATGATCAATTTACACATTGTTGACAAGGCAGCTGTTTTAGCTCAAGAGAAAACTCAAAATCGGCTATGGCTTGTTCAACCAAAGATTGACATGGTTCGTAATAGATACTTGGAAGTTGCTCAGGAATCATGGTACGTTTTCTCGGCAAATGCCCAGTCAAACAATATGTTCCTAGAAAACTTAGGCCAATGGCCCTGAAAAACTTTGTAGTTACTTCGTCAACAGGCTTGAGTATAGATTTAGTAATATACCAAAGTAATACTACGCTTTTACTTGACAATACTTGGTCTAGGTCCAGTGTTGTACTCAAATTGATATCTACATTACCTAAATGTATTTTATATTTTTTGTTCGGCATTTCACGGCCATTCCCTTCATGGAAAAACTGATTGCTGAGCAAATTGATGGCACTGGGACTCTGATGCCTAACAGATTTAAAGGATATTTGTTTACGAAGAATTGACAAATGAGGCGAGGTGATTATGAAGAAGTAGCAAATGCAGAAAGAAATGTTGGCATAGTTAAATGGAAGGACAACAAATCAGTGTTGATGACTTGACCACCGATGACAAGTAACCCTGCTCCGGTGGTCGGCCCAACGACGAAGGCAACGTGGTGTTCGGGTGGGTTGCGGGTGTGCGTGCTTACGCCCCTCTGTCGCCCCGGACGAAGTGGTGCGAGGAGCGCGCCGACCGCAGACCACCCCAAAAAAAAAAGTGTTGATGACTTTCATATGCCTCGGTGCTCAGCCTGGAGAGAACGTACAGCGACTGGATAAATCGAGTAGAAATCATGTCATTGTGTCATGCGAATGGAAACATAGGTGGAATCAACTTAAGCAAGCCATGTGACAAATTGTTCTTGCCAGTCTATACTGCTTCTTGCTGTGGCGTAAAGTAATCAGCTCATTTTGCTCTAATTCTAGTCCATTGCTGTTCGAAACCTTTTGAGCAGATTCCAAAAATCCATCTTACCATACTCGTCTAGCACGACAAAAGCGGTAGTTAAATATTTCTTTGCTTAAATTGTTTTTTGAAACTTTTCTTGCGTAAGGTTTCATCGTAAAAGTATCGACTACACATTACATTGTGATGTTTAATTTACATAAATTAATAGCTTTGGCCGCGATTTAGCTAGGCAACATATGTACAATGCGTTAATGTGTTTATTATCTAACATAAAAGTTTTGTTATAGTCAAATAAGATGAGGGTATATATTTCTATTGCCAGATCTCTTACTATAAGTTTTAAAATGTATTATAATATTCGACGGATTTGCCGGGTAGTTATGCGTTTTCATGACGTGTTTTGAATTATTGTCATATTAACTAAACACAAGACGGGGGCGATGGATGCGGGGTAGCTCACCACCCGGCGAGGCTGCGGACACATATTCCGCCACTCAGTTTCTAGAGCTCTGCAGATTAGTTCCACACACGCACACGTTGCACAGTAGTTGCACACACGCAAAGCGTCAATTTAGTTTAAAAAAAGCGACGTCATTTTCATTGTTATTTAAACGTCAGTCAGCCATTAGTGTTTCGGCACTTGAACAAATGACACGAATGCTGCTTCTTCATGCTCTCTTCTAGCATTTTTGCTTGACTTGAGAAAGCTGATATGCTAATTTCGCTTTAGTTGTTTCAGATACCGATTAATATAAATAACTTTTTATTTACTCTCGCTACGGCTCCATTGAAGTGTTGTGTTACTCGTTTTAATGCAACTAGTGGCTTTCATCGAATTTATGTTATGCCAGGTAAAGATAAATTAAGAAGTTTGTGGATGCATTTTTCAGTCCCAATTAATTCATTATTTATTCTACTTATAAAAGAGTAATGATTGAAGAAACGTGTTTGCCACAAACACTTCAAAAAAAGACACTGTCAATAGAATGAACAAGGTTGAAGAATGCATTTCTCATATCCCTGCCACTTTCCGGAACACGAAAGAGCTCACAGAACGCCTCTATTGTTTTACGCTAAACAACAGTCAATTTCAACATTAAGTAAATTTCTTGCATCCAGCCATCAGCCTAACGACGACCAATGTGAAATATAAATCTACGAAAGATAATGTCGTTATCATCACATTTGACAGTCGTACTAACACTCACACTTAGTGTTACATATTTCCTAGAAGTCTGCTGCTACTCATTGTCCTGTGTTAACTCATGTTTAACCACACCTGAGATAGAAAATAATGAGGACAATTTCCTAACCTAATCACTCACAAAAGTATTAGGGAGATATAACTCAACATGCTATAGAATTTAATTAAAAATTTTAATGTGTAACCAACGTAAAGGTTTTCCATGTGATGACGGAGTAAGAATACAATTCACCACTAAAAAGTGGTAAAAGACTACCAAGGAATATAATATGCACATAAGATCTGTGCAAGGAAACCTCGAAATGAAACCCTATACCAACATGTCTGACCAGCATGGTATAGTAGGTCAAATTCCCTCCCATTGTGGGGGAGGCTCGAGTCTAACAGTGGAACATATGTGGGCTACGATAATGATTATCTGTTATAAGGAAGTTCTGTAGTTTAGTGTAAGTTTTGTACAGGATTGTGAATTAAGAATACATCACACCATTTCTTTTGGTATGGGTATTTTACAAGTCTATTAAAGTAGTAGCTAGTATATATTATTCGAACAAGCGAAAGAAATTTTTAAATGAAACATAAGGGGAACCTCTAAGCAATGTAGTATAGTGGATCAATTCCTATATTATTGTGTAGAAAGTTCAAGTCCTAAATCCAGAGTTAGTATGTGAGATGAAGGTTCATAGCTATACTTGTGGGGAATATTATTTATAATACAATTTTATCCATTTCATATCTGACAAAGTTGATTTCTCATAATATGATCTGATGTCATCATATAATCTAACCATAATCTGATATAATTTTAATAAAACATTAAGATATGATTACAATTAAATTATTTTTTTTCCAAAGTCGGGGGCATGTTAACGCATAAATTTTATTCTATTTGCCACCGGGCGACAGCTGCACCGGAGGCTGCAGCGGCGGCGCATCGAACATACCCTTATGGTCGGTATACATGACAACGATATACACGACAACAGCACAAAATTGATTTTATAATTCAATGGTCATTCACCTTGTCAGGTCATACATGGTCGTTTATTTTTCTTAACAGATATTGGCTGATTTGTTATTATTAGGGTTTAAAATCAAAATACAGTCATAAACTTCAGTAGGTACTTCAATAATAATAGCGAATAGTACAGGCTACTTCAATAATAATAGCGGCATCCGTGAATTAGAAGAGTTCATACAGAGTTTTAAAGATGTTTGCTTGTGGAATAAGAAAAGTAAAGATTATCACAACCGCAACAACAAAAATGCTGCCTACGATATGCTAATTGATATCATCATCTACATACGAATTATAAAGGACTTGTAAATAGAGATCAGAATTCAAGAATTTCTTAGTCGTTATATACCCGCCATAGTGGTTTTCTGTGCAAGGGAAACTGGCAATATGAGTTTTAATTTCTTCTAGTTTGAAATCGGGAATCGACTTACCGACTCTAATTTTACGTGGTGGTAGTTGACCGCTATTGTTCCTTAGTTTTTTGTAAACGGTTTGTAAAAATTAGTGGCTTTGGTCGAATGTCTTTAAAAAACATCGTTTGCAAATTAGATGTTTTGTTAGCTCAGAACTTTGAACGAAATATTTAAAGCTGACGTTGCGTTTTTGCATTGGTGAAGACTTTGACGTATTCTTTCGGCAAACTTCAATGCATTGCGCCATATAATCGGATCTACTCTCATATCTTGCTAGACCTCAATATGTGCCCTAGCCGAGGCCACGGGTGACGTGACCGGGGAGTTAGTCCGTCACCCGCCGAGAGGCCGACCGCGTGAGGAAAGACCGACGTCCTCCTCAAGGGGGGGACGTCGGTCGATGGGAGTGTACCCCAAATAGGGGGTATTCCGTTGGGCCGACCACTGATGACAAGTAACCCTGCTCCGGTGGTCGGCCCAACGACGAAGGCGACGTGGTGTTCAGGTGGGTTGCGGGTGTTGCGTGCTTACGCCCCTCCGTCGCCTCGGACGGAGTGGTACGAGGAACGCGCCAACCGCAGCCCACCCCAAAGAAAAAGAAGGCCTCAATATGTATCGAAAAGATTTTTCCTGACATGCAATGGGAGCCTCTCTTTGCACTTCTGACAACAGTCTCTAGATCACGTAATTCACGACTTTTCTTTGTTTTTCCTGACTTCGTGGTGTATTCTAAACCATTGTTACGAAAGAGGTTTCTCTTTATTCTATCCTTCCTGTTGTCTTTCACATTTTTTCTTGTTTTTTCTTTTTCCGCCACTATTCATACCGCTTTTTTTCCAGAAAGTGTAACCAGGAGGAGCATTCTAAGACGTCAAAGCCTCGTGTATTCCCGCCACTCTCCTCATGTTCGCTCTTGTATCACTTAGCACAGATTGTTATTCATAAAAAGCAAATTGATTGGTTTGTATTTTAGATACAATTCAATTTATATTAGTTTACACGTAAAAAATATTTTGTGTTGAATGATGTAAGACGAGATGTATCATTTATCACTAAGTAGGCATAACTTTAAATTATAATTATTAGGTACATATTGAGTTGTACCCTAATTAGTATTAAGCAAGATCGGTTCAAAGTGACATAACTCTAAATATATTAATATTCACGATAAAAACACTGAAAAATAAAATGTAAATTTTAATATAATCCTTCTTATACCACAAGGCACGAAAAAATTGTGTGAATTACTTAAAGGGGTTACAACTTGACATATATCTAAATTCACAATTATAGTTGCCAAAATCCTGTCAGTTATATCACTTTACACTAAATTATCTCCGAAACTATAGCAGATAGAAGCACATGAGATAGACCAAAAAAAACCGTAATTTTTTCCTGATCCTTTCTATTAAAAAATCACAGAAAGGGTACAACTCAAGTTGAATCACCTTTCACAGGAGACACAGAATTATTTTCGTTCGTTATTACTTAAGAATTATATTAATAAAAACGACTTACGAACAAAATTATTTTCTTTACATCATCCTAAATCTCTTGTAATCAGTGTTGGCTTTGTATCTACTCGGTAATAACCATAAAAGTCATCTGTGTGATGACGAAGAATACAATTCATCACCCTCGTCTCTTACCCGTGGGTGTCGTAAAAGACGACTAAATATGCATATAACATCTATGCAAAAGAAGGAAAACTTGAAATGAAACGCTATACTAATAGGTCTGACGAGTGGTGTAGTAGGTCCATTTCCCTCCTGTTGTGGAGGAGGCTCGAGCCCACCAGTGGGATGTGTATGAACTGAAATAATGATGAAAATGATAAATAACCAAAATGCACCTATATTTATGTGGTCTGTTTGTATTAATTAGACAATTTACACAAAATAACTATGGTTATTATTATCACACAAACTCTTAATTTTACAAATATATGCAGAGTTCATTCGAATAGAGGGAGAGGACATTCGAATATTATATACAATATTTTTTACATTATTTCTAAAACTTACATTTAAATAGTACTTTTAATAGTACTATACTATACTTTTACATTATTATTTATTACATTATTTCTAAAACTTACATTTAAATAGTACTTTTAATAGTACTATACTTTTAATAGTACTATACTATACTTTTAATAGTACTACTATACTTTTAATAATACTTTACACTTTAAATAGTTACTTTTTGTAGAACCTTTTACAAAGCATCACAAGTTTCTGCGACAATATATAAAGCTTAGTCGTATTTTAAAACATCGATAAGGAATGCAACGATTGGTAATATTCATAGCCACATAGTAAAAAAACATAATAATGTATCTCTACATAGTACATATAAGACTAAGTCACTTTTCACTGCCTGTCAACAAGATCTACGAAAAAGTCCGCGATAGTACATGCCCATCTCCTAAAAATAGTCCGCAGTAACCTTATCCGTGTTTTACACATTACTAAATAATAATAGGAAGCAATTTTTAACAATACAGTATTACTTCTTATCCGATTAAATTCATTAGATACGTGGAACATTTGATGTATTTTTTAAGTGTAAACTTCTTTTGGCGCACCGCTCAGATTTTTTCATAGGCTTTTAGTGAGGTTAGTCCATCATGCTCTAAGGTGAATAGCTCGGTCGTATAAACTCGGGAACGCCAAGTGATCAGATGATCACATGATACACGATGATCAGATGATGTTTTTAAAGAAGGTTTATGAGCCGAGATCAACTGAAGAGTCAATTCAAAACTGCGATGAAGGAAATGTACAAAGTGGTCTTAGTAATGCAACTGAGTTTCCAAAACCTTCGATTTCCAAAAGCACGAAGATCACAATAGACTGCGATGAAAAGATGTCTAAATTCCTGGACTCTAGGATGACACAAGAAAAAGAAAACCCAAATTTATTATTTTTCAAGAGTGTACTACTCGCCGTCGATTCTTTCACAATGGATAAAACTTTAGAGTTTCAAGCAGGAGTTTTAGCTCTTATACAAAAAATCAAAGTCCGAAAGAGAGTTGGTTTCTAAAGAAATTATTATCAAACTGAATGGCAAAATCAATATCGTGGATACCATATACAACCTTTTCAGCAGGCGCCAGCGTTTGTACATTCACCATCACCAACCTCTCAGCCATCGTATCATTCTCAACCGTCTTCTGCAGCATCGAGTGTATTAGATTTTGATTTTGAAGGAATTTAGTCACTATGATTTAATCAAGACGACAAAAACATAAGCTCTCATGTGACTGTTTCCAATAAAAATATTTAAATAATTCATAGCATACCTGTATTTTGTTAAACTTCTAGAAATATATTCCAATCCAACTAGCCACCTTGGAAGAGCATTTCCTATATAAATATTTGAAGCACAGCCTTTGTTGTGGACAAATACACTCTCTAAATCTTGTGTCTTGTAATTTTATGTCCATTAAAATTCTGCCAAAGAGATCGTCGAAAGAGGAAAAAGACATTTGAAAGTAGTTAAAGAACTTCGCCTCATCATTCCTTAATTCACCCATCAATGTTTCAAATGTCCCTGTTGAAAATCGGTCTCGTAGTATAGGATGCACCCAATGTTGTCTTCGTTTTCTAATTCTTTTTCGTCTCAAATACCACCACAATATGAGAACATCATCGTCGCCGTCCATCGCGTACGAAATACATACGTAAACTGGCGGCGAGTCGAACCACCGACCTGCCAGCAAAACAGACATCCGGTTTCAGGGCAAAAAGACTGATCGGATAAGTGGGAACGGGCTGTAAGGTCGTTGAAGGCGACGCCAGGGGATTTCGCCGGTGTGCAGTCGGTGAAGAGTTGTGTAATGACTCGTTTGGCGCCAAAAAAGTACTGATCGTGATGAAAAACTGGTTTATTTGATATATATATATTAACTATTGGTATAAGAGAACAACACAGGACAATTAATAGGACTAATTAATAACTATATATAGAGAATTACAATAAAAAATAAAGTACAATTTAGCTTATGATTGTTAATTTGGCTATTTCATACGGACACTGGTTTATACTCCTTATCTGATCGACCCTGGCTTCGTTTACTGGATTTGAATACACGTGTATTGTAGTATTTAAACCTAGGTTTCTGGCTATAGCGATGGCGAATATACCGAAGAAGTTCTGTTATTTCGAGTGTAAGGAAGGAGGTAAGAAAATTAATAATTGGTTTCTGTCCACTTTTAGGTATTGAACGTAGATTTTAATTGAAATTTTTAAATTTCAGGTCCACTACATCACTTTCCCAAGCCTCACAATGATAAAGAAAGATTTGATGTCTGGAAGACAGTATTGGATCACGAAATTCAAAGCAAAACAGATATGTACATTTACAATCAAATAAGATTGTGTAATAACCATTTTGAAAGTTATTATAAATCACCAAGTAATCGGTTAACAAGAAATGCTGTTCCAACTCTGTATATTAAAAAAGGTAGGAATTTCGTCACTATTGTGCATTGCCTTCATCTGATATAGATACCTAATCAAAATTATTATTTATTATTAATTGTACTCAAATGTATGCATATATTCTACACAGGTGAATTTCTCTTGCTAACTAATAACTAGGTAATTATTACCTTACACGAGCCCATCATCATCCTCCTATCCTTGTCTTAGTTAATTAAATTTTTTTTTATTAAAAAATTATGATGGCAAATGAGCAAGCAATACACCTGATAGTAAGTGACTATTGCTTGATGATAAGTGTTGCACATTTACAATACCAGGGCCACGACTAAGATGCTGGCTCTCGTGAAGAAAGTAAGTGCTCTCTTTAAACCTTGTTTAAATAGGACACGTCATAATGCTCAGGAAATAGAGCAACAGTAGTCCAGCTCCTGCACATATGTGGGCGAAAACCATTATGTTTCCAGGTGAACTGTATGAACCCTGCAACAGTGTCAAGTAGTACGTTGGTAAAGTGGTGACGGCCAAACATGGAGAATATTGCTTATATCTCTGAGAGAGAATGAAAATTTGGATGCTACATCCAAATTTTCACTCACTTTATCCCAACTATTCATTTCAACATCTGAACTTAGTTGATAAAATAAAAAATGTACCTATCCAATATATGTTTAATGTTACAGATATGCCTCATCCATCGACTTCCACAAAAGTATATATTGATTCGACTCCTACAGCTGTGGTAGATCAGGACAGAAAGACCAGCATTAAAAAAAAATTCCAAAAGGTTGGTAGCTGTTGTTGATGTATCATTAATGGAGAATAAATTGAAAATTGCTGGCTCACTGTGACAAAATTACATTTTACTTTTTTTTTTTGCATTAAGTAACATAAACCTTTGTCATAGATAGCTTTCTTTGGGAAGGACTATAGATGCTCTTCTTAAAGCTCGATTAAAGAAGGACATGTCATAGCGCTCGGGAAACACAGCAGCAGGTAGTTCATTCCAGAGCTTGCACGTACGTGGGAGAAATGATTGCTGGAAACGTACAGTTGAAGACCATGATGTTCCCAGGTGAAATGGATGAACCCTGCTGCGGTGTCGAGTGGTACGTTGGTAAAACGGTGACGGTACCAAGTCAAACAGTTCTTCAGTATGATGGTAGCTTCGATAGAAGTGCCCTGTGCCAGACCCTATCGAACGCCTTTGCGATGTCTAGGCTGAATAGCTTATATATATAACTTGTACAATAAAGAATTATTAATTAATTATTACCTAATGAAACAAAATTAACTATCATTCTCCTATTTTTATGATACAGAATATCGTTAATGATATAATAATTTATATTATTTCAGATCCTGTTCTACAAAAAGATAAAGTAATTAGAAGACTGGAGCAGAGAGTATTAAAATTAACAAATAAATGTAAAACACAAACAAAAAAAATACAAGCTGCCAAAAAAATATCAGAAGCCAAACCTTTCATGAAAATAATCGATTCAATGCCGAAATCATTAAAAACATTTATGACTATGCAATTGAAGTCAAAGCAGAAGGCAAAAGGAAGAAAATTTACATTAGATGAAAAAATTATGGCAACGTCTATTATGAAGCAAAGTCAGAAAGGTTACAATTTTTTAAGGAAATTATTGGTACTACCTTCTAAAAGAACTATTCAACGCCTTTTAAGTACCCTTGTAATTAAACCTGGTATTAACAAAAATGTAATAAAAAATTTAAAAGATTTGGTTATGGGTCTGCCCCCTGAAAAAAGGCTATACTCTCCTTTATTTGACGAAATAGCGTTGTCGCCTGGACTTTACTATGACAACAGACAAATTATTGGGTTTGAAGATATTGGAGAAAAGAAAGGTGTAAACATTGCTGATCATGCTTTAGTTATAATGATTAAAGGTATTAAATCAAAAACAAAGCAGCCTATATTATTTACTTTTTGTAAAAATAGTACAAAAAAATATGATTTAAAAAACATAATAATTAACACCATAAGAGAAATAAACCAAGCAGGTATTATTATTGTATCTACGACCAAGCAACGACAAATGTTAGCAGTATAAAAATGTTATTAAGGGAGACCACTGAACAATATTTAAGAAAAAATGAGGAGTATATATCAAATGCCTTTGAAATAGATGATTTAAGAATTTTTCCTATATTTGATACACCTCATTTATTAAAAGGAGTACGTAATAATTTCATGATTAAAAATATCAAGTTTATACAAGATAACAAAATGAAGGTAGCTAAATGGGAACATTTAAGACTTTTATTGAATGAAGATAAGGGAGAAGACGAAGTGAGAATTTTAAATAAATTAACTGAATACCATATTAATCCAGAAAATATTCCAAAAATGAAAGTTAAATATTTTTTAAGTTTTTAGTAGACGAGTATCTGCTGTTATGCGTTTTCTAGCAAGTAAGTTATTTTGACATACAGTATTTCACCTAAAAGTTGGTGCACAATGTATTGCATAAATACAATTGCCTTATAATCATCGTCATCATCATTGCCCACATACGTCCCACTGTTGGGCTCGGGCCTCCTCCACACTGGGAGTGAATTTGACCTACTATGTCATGCTGGTCAGACATGACGGTATACGGTTTCATAGCGAGGTTTCCTTCTCTTGCACATATATTACGTGCCTATTATATCCCATAGTCGTCTTATACGACATCCACGGGTAAGATAGGGAGTGGTGATTTGTATTCTTACTCCTTGATGGAGTTTGCAAATTACGATCGTGCTTTTAATAATTGTGGCTGTATTTAAGATGTATGTAAGGCAGCCCTGCAAAAGAATTGCAATACTAATAATAATAATCATGTACGATATTTTTTCCTTCTTACAGAACGCAAAATTCTACCAGCGGAAAGTGAAGATACTGCTGATCTTTTGCTCATCTTCGACAAGTTGTTTGACTCTTTTAATGGTCACTCTTACTGTGATACAGCAAAAGTTCTTAAGGGGTGTCTTAAAAATAACTCTAAACATTTCCAGTTCTGGGATGATGAAGCATTACCTATTTTAATAACTATTCAATTTGAAAAAATTGTGAAGAAGCATGATGGTACTGTAATAGTTAAGTATGAAAAAGTGCCATCTATACAAAACTGGATACATAATATAAATACATTTAAAGAACTGTGGAGATAATTAAACACACAATTTAAGGTGAAAAATATTTTAACCCGTAATTTCCACCAAGACCCCCTTGAGAATTTCTTTTGCTGTATTAGAAGTAATGGAATTAGAAACATAAATCCCACGTGTATGCAATCTATTAATGCTTATAAAACATTGTTGATTAATAATATGTATTCGGGTCATTCAATTAGCGCTAATTGTGAAAAAGATGATTATCAACCATTGCAATCGATGAAATGTTTATTATTAGAGGAATGTGTTTCTGTAGAACCTGCTGATTTTGCATGTGAAGTTGATTCTTTGATCATAACAATGAATGAAATTATATCTCGTGATGCAATTTTGCATTATGAGGCTAAAAAATATGTAGCAGGATATATAATTAAAAATGTAAAACAAAAATATTTAAATCTTGTAATAGGTGTATGAATGATTTGCTTAAATTAGAGAGTGATCAAGATTCGTTCAATTATATGATTGACTATACGAAAAAATCTTTATTTAATGCATGTGACGATTTTATTAATTTATTAAATGATATTTATTTTATGATTGTAACATGTCTAAGAGAGTCACCTGAAATTGCTAATTTAAAAGATAAAATTTTATTCTTTATTGATTGTAGATGTGATTTCTCTTTAATTACTTGTAGCAATCATAAAACAGTATTAGTTGATTATATAATCAATTTATCGATTAAGTTAATAGTCTATAGCTGGTGTAGGGGTGTCAATAGGGGGGGCGCGGCCGGAGCACCTCCTCGTGGTGCTCCCTGGTAACGTCCATTTGGACGTCATGCGTCCATTTGGACGGCCAAGATTCCGGCAGGGGGGGGGGTCTCCGCGTGCGGCTCTGGTGGCAGAGCGCACGGCGGATCTGACCCGGGGCCAATGGGGCGGATGTGCCTCATGGCACTCCGTCGCCAGGGACGGTTGCGTCACGGCCCGGGGGCGTGACGGGTCGGTCGCTCGCGAGCGGCCAGACCCGGAAGGCCCAAACCGTAATCCTGAGCAGGGGGGTCAGGACCGGGGGTCTTCGGACCGCGGGGAAGAAAACCCCTATAAAAAATTACCCCAATCTTAAGTTTGGCCACTCGGCGAGGAGATGTATGACTGGTGGGTTAAGAAGCGCGTGAGCGTCCAGTCGTTAGAGTGGTAGTCAAGGCAAGACTCAAAAACGTCCAAAAAAAATGGCAGAAGTTAATACAAGTAACACTTCACCAGAGGGTCCCGGCCAGGCCGGGGAATCCCTTGCTGTGCCGGTGCTTGCGCGCGGCGTCCATTTGGAGTCGCGCCCAAGTCCCGGCACAGTCAGTCCCCAATCGTATGGGTGGGGGACAACTACTGCCTCAGAAGCCGAGAGCCCGGCTCAACACCAGGTGGCTCAGGGGGGGAGGGGGAACGAGGAGGAGGTGCAGGTGCGGAAGAAGACCCGAAGGACAAAGCCGAGGCGTTCCGCCGCTGCACGAGCCCGCATTAGCGCCAATGCATCGAAGGCGTGGCGGGCGCGGATGAAGGCTGAAGCCATTGCCGCACGCGACGAGGGCGGCAGCATTGCTGCTGCAGGGCCGTCGCGGGACGGGGGTGGCGTTGCTGCCCAGCCGTCGGAGGAGAGGATGGAGACCACTGCAGGGCCGCCGCGTGAGGAGAGCGGCAGCAGCAGCGGGTCCGAGCACGAGGGCGGCATTGCCGCAGAGCCGTGCGTAAGGTTAGCGGGCGAAAGCTCCGAGCTGTCGAGCGATGAGGGCGGCATTGCCGCAGAGCCGTCGCAGGATGAGGGCGGCAGTGCCGCAGGGCCATCCGAGGCATCGGAGATGGAGTTGACGGACGTGGGCGGAAGTGCCGCAGAGCCGTCCGCCGAGGAGAGCAGCACCCCTTGGGTGCTAGTCGGCCGGAGTAGGGACGAGGGCGGTGGATGCGCCGCAGGTAGACAGTTGATAGGCGCGCCGTCAGTTGAGGGTGCAGTTAGGCCGTCGTCGTTGCCGTCGTCGCCGTCGTCGTCGTCGTCGCCGAGGAAGAGGACGGAGGGGGCTGCAAAGGCGCCAGCTCCAGCCCCAAGTGCGAGGAAGAGGGAGGAGGCCCTCCCCCCGAGGCCCTGGAAGCGCCCCCTGCAAGAGGGTGGCCGCTCCAACACCGACTCGGAGGGGAGTTCCATCACCATGCCTCCTCCCAAGGTCCCGACCATGCGCCGGGGGCGCAGAGGCCGAGGATCGGTGGTGGCGGCGTGGCCGGGGACACCGGGTCCGGCCGGCCACGGTGGCGAGGTGGCGGCCCTCCAGGCCGCGAACGCCCGCCTTAGTGAGGAGGTCTCCGGCTTGCGGGAACGCAACCGCAAGCTGGAGACGGAGCTATCGGCGGTGCGACGGGAGAACCGCGGGTTGGCCAAGGAGATGGCCGACCTGCGGGCCCAGTTCGCGCGCCTGGCGCCGGCCGCGCCGCCTGTGCCGGCCTCGCCACCGAAACGGGCTGCGCCGGGGAGGGCGGGCCCGTCGTCTGCGCCCGTGGCGCCGGCTGCGCCCGTCGCGGCTGCTGCGCCAGCTGCACCCGTCGCGGCTTCGGCGCTTCCTCCCCTCGTCGTGGTCCCTCCGCCGGCTCGTGGCCGCGGCAGACCTCGGAGGGGGGAGGAGCCGCCGCCCGACGAGGTGCACGGCGTGTCGGAGTCGGCGGTACGCGTGATCCTAGCCCGAGTAGGGGTGATGGTGGATGCGCGTATCGCCGCCGTAGCGGCCAGGCTCCCGCCTGAGCCGCCCCTCCGACCGCCGCTCGCCGCGGACAAGGCGAGGCGGCCGCAAGCGTCAGCTCCCACCCCGCTGCCCTGTCAGGGTGGCCGCGTGGTGAGCTACGCTGCGGCCGCGGCCGGGCCCAAGGGGGCCAAGAAGGCCGGCAAGGTGCCGGCTCCCGCCAAGGCCGGGCCGCGGCCGGCGCCAGCGGCTGCACCGCAGGCGCCGGCCAGCGCACCCGCGAACGCTCCTGCTGCGCTCAGCGCTGCTGCCAGGCTCGAACAGGGCTGGCAGGTGGCTGAGCGGAGCAGAAAGGCACGCGGCCAGAAGCGGAGAGCGGCGGCCAAGAGTGCCGCCGTGGCCGCCGCTCCCCAAGCGGGAGCCGGCAGAAAGGGGAAGAAAAGGTCGCGCAGGGGCCTCAAGTCGCCGAAGACGGCCGCGGTGGTCATCACCGTGCTGCCTGAGGCGGCTGAGAGGGGCCTCAACTATGAGGCCGTCCTAAAACGCGCCCGGCGGGAGCTGGACGTCTCCGGTATCGGGGGCGTCGAGGCGAGGACCCGCAAGGCCCGGACAGGGGCTCGAATACTCGAGTTCCCTGGGGCCGAGGGCGCGAAGACGGCCGATAGTTTGGCCACGATGTTGAGGGGGCTGTTCGGGCCGGAGGATGGTGTCCGAGTCGCCAGGCCTGTCAAGTGCGCAGAGATGCGCCTGACGGGCTTGGACGATTCCGTGACGGTGGAGGACGTCCGGGAGGCCATTATGGCGCGTACCGGATGTGCCTCGGACACCGTCCGGATTGGCACCATTCGCACTGGCCCGGCGGCGTCGGTGCTGCCTGGGTGCAGTGTCCGGTGGAGTCGGTCAAGCAATTGGCCGACTCAGGCAGGCTCCTCGTGGGCTGGAGCTCGGCGCGGGTAACCGTGCTAGAGCCCCGGCCCGCGAGGTGTTACAAATGCATGGCGGTCGGGCATACCCGACCGACATGCAAAAACTGCTTTGACTGTAGCGGGCTATGTTTCCGATGCGGTCAGACCGGACACCAGGCGGCATCGTGCTCTGCGGTGCCCCACTGCCCCGCGTGTGCGGCAGGCAATAGGCCTGCCAAACACCGCATGGGCTCTGGGGACTGCAGACCCCCGGCATCGGCCCCGAAGGGGCGGGACGGCCCATCGACCGGGCCAGTCCCCGCTCCGAGCGCGGCCCGATCGCCCGTCAGCGCGGAGGAGGTGACGATGGATACGGACCGTTAATGGACCCCGTATCCATTCGTCTCCTCCAGGCCAACCTCAACCACACCGCCGGTGCGCAGGACGTGTTCCTGCAAGCCATGGCGGAGTGGTTGATAGGAGTAGCCGTAGCCGCGGAGCCGTACGTGGTGCCCGACCGGCCTAACTGGTTGGGTAGCACCGATGGCACCGTGGCAATCGTCGCCTCCACGTCGTGGCCTTCGTCGCCTCTGACCCTTAGGGACAGGGGCGTCGGATACGTCGCGGCGGACTGGGGGGAGATTACGCTCCTCGGAGTCTATCTCTCCCCTAACTGGAGTGTGACCGATTTCGAGGCCTCCCTCACCATCATGGAGGCCTCGTTACGGCGAATGGCATCGCGCCAGGTCTTCGTCTTGGGGGACTTCAACGCCAAGTCCGTGGCGTGGGGGTCTCCCCGGACGAACGACCGAGGACGGGCGATCGAGGAGTGGGCGGCGGCACTGGGCCTCTGTTTGCTGAACAGGGGCTCGGTGCATACGTGCGTGCGACAACGGGGCGGGTCGATAGTGGACCTTTCGTTCGCTAGCCCCGAGGTCGCCGCACGCGTGGGGAGCTGGCGCGTCGTGGAGGAGGTGGAGACCTTGTCGGACCACCGGTATATCCGGATGGAGGTCTCCCCGGTAATCCCGACGCCCAGCAGGGGTCACGGGGCGGATGGACGTCCTGCGTTCCCGCGATGGGCTGTGGGTCGCTTAGACCGGGACCAGCTGGCGGAGACAGCCATCGTTTACTCGTGGCTGTCCTCTGCCAACCAGTCGGACGGGGTGGACGCCGAGGCTGGCCGCATCCGCAGTGCGTTGACGCAGATCTGCGATGCGGCCATGCCCCGGGTACGGCGTCCGCCCCCGAGGAGGGCGGTCCACTGGTGGTCCCGGGAGCTGGCGGATCTCCGGGCCGCGTGCATTCGCGCCCGGAGGGCCTACACCCGCAGCCGGCGGCGGCAACGCGACGCGGAGCGGGAGGCCTTGCTGTATGAGGGCTACCGCAATGCGCGGTCGGCCTTCAGGCTGGCCGTCCGCTCCGCCAAGGACGTCAGTCGGCAGGAGATGCTGGACGGTCTCGATCGTGACCCCTGGGGACGCCCCTATCGCGCGGTGCTGAATAAGCTCCGCGCGCGGGGCCTTCCCCTCACCGAGACTCTCCAGCCCAGCCTTCTCACCCGGGTCGTCGAGGACCTGTTCCCGCGGCGGGCGGAACACACGCCCCCGGTCATGGCTCCGCCAGACACTGACCGGGAGGCCGACGACGACAGTGTTCCGCCCATCACGGAACCCGAGATGGGAGTGGCGGTGGCGCGCATGTGCGCAAAGTCCACCGCCCCCGGGCCCGACGGTGTTCCAAACCGCGTGTTGGGCCTGGTCCTCGACCACCTGGGTCCCCGCCTCAGGGAGCTGTTCGACGCGTGTTTAGCGTCCGGACGGTTCCCTGGGTGCTGGAAGGAGGGAAGGCTGGTGCTCCTGCCGAAGCCGGGACGGTCTCCGGGGTCGCCTTCGGCCTACAGGCCTATCGTGCTGCTCGATGACACGGGCAAGCTACTGGAGAGGGTGGTAGCTGCCCGCATCGAGCGGCACCTCGTCGGCACGGGGCCCGATCTGTCGGACGCCCAGTTTGGGTTTAGGAGGGGTCGTTCGACGATCGCGGCTCTGTTGCGCCTGAGGGCCGTGGCGACTGAGGCCGTCACCGGTGGGGGAGTGCTGTTGGCGGTGTCCCTAGACATCGCCAACGCATTCAATAGTCTGCCATTCAGCTGCATCAGGGAGGCGCTCCGGTATCACGGAGTGCCAGCTTACCTGAGGCGGCTAGTGGCAGACTATTTGGTGGGGCGCAGCGTCCTCTGTACCAACCGAGCAGGGGACGTTGTGCGAACGCCCATGACGTGCGGTGTCCCACAGGGGTCGGTCCTCGGACCCACCCTGTGGAACATCGGCTACGACTGGGCGTTGCGGGGGAGCCTCCCGCCCGGGCTGGGCGTGATTTGTTACGCCGACGACACGCTCGTCACAGCCCGCGGTGGGACGCTAGAAGAGGCGGTAAGCCTGGCGACCTATGGCACCGAAGAGGTCGTCAGGCGGATCGAGGCGCTGGGGTTGAGGGTCGCCCTGGACAAGACGGAGGCCCTCTTGTTCCATGGGCGCCTTATGAGCCCTCCCATCGGCGTCTCGATCACCGTCCGATCGGTTGACATCAGCATCCGGGCCCATATGAGGTACTTGGGCCTGGTGCTCGACGGGCAATGGTGGTTCCGGGAGCATTTCCGCAGGCTCGCTCCGCGGCTCGTCGGCGCGGCGTCCGCCCTATCGTGGCTAATGCCGAACGTGGGCGGACCGAGCGCTACGTGCCGACGGCTGTACACGGGGGTCATCCGGTCGATGGCCCTGTACGGCGCACCGGTGTGGGCGGGGTCCTTGACCGTCCGACTTAGGGCCCTTCTGTGGCGACCACAGAGGGTCATGGCGGTCAGGGCCATCCGCGGATACCGCACGGTTGCGACGGAGGCAGCGTGCCTATTGGCCGGGACTCCCCCGTGGGACCTGGAGGCGGAAATGCTCGCCGAGTTGTATCGGCGGGTGTCGGGGGTGCGCGGGGAGGGCGGTGTGATCTCGTTAAGGGATCTCACCGCCTGGCGCGTCGACGCCCGCCGAGACGTCATTGCCCGTTGGGCAGTCCGGCTGGAGAGGCCTCGGTTCGGGGTGCGAACCGTGGAGGCCTTCCGGCCGGTGCTGATGCAGTGGTTTGAGAGGCGGCACGGGGTGCTCTCCTTCCGACTAGTGCAGGTGTTGACGGGGCACGGGAGCTTCGCCAAATACCTGCACAGGGTCGTGAGGAGGGAGAGTACACCGTCCTGCCACCACTGCGACTGCGACGAGGACACGGCGCGCCACACGCTCGAGGCCTGCGCGGCTTGGGCAGTGCAGCGCCGTGAACTCGTCGCAATCATCGGTGCCGACCTGACGCTGCCGGCCATCGCTAGGGCGATGGTCGACAGCGTCAGGAACTGGGACGCGGTCGCAGCCTTCTGCGAGACAGTGATCTCGCAGAAGGAGGCGGCGGATCGTCTGCGCGTGGAGCGCAGCCTCGATGAGGAGATCCGCCGCCGGCGACTGGGGCGGCGCAGGCGCAATTATCTGCGCCTCATGCCGCCCTAGCCGAGGCCGCGGGTGACGTGACCGGGGATTAGTCCGTCACCCGCCGAGAGGCCGACCGCGTGAGGAAAGACCGACGTCCTCCCCGAGGGGGGGACGTCGGTCGACGGGAGGGTACCCCGCGTAGGGGGTATTCCGTCGGGCCGACCACTGACGACAAGTAAACCTGCTCCGGTGGTCGGCCCAATGACGAAGGCGAGGTGGTTTTCGGGTGGGTTGCGGGAGTTGCGTGCTTAAGCCCCTCTGTCGCCCCGGACGGAGTGGTGCGGAGGCGCGCCGACCGCGACCCACCCATAAAAAAAAAAAAAAAAAAGGGGTGTCAATAGAATTTTAATAGGAAAGATAGTTGATTTTGATATTAATGATAAAGTAAAATTACAAGCTTTTAATTACAATAAAAGACATAAAAAAAATGAGTATTGATTATTCATTTTTGGTTGCATATTTAACTTTCATTTTTGGAATTTATTCTGGATTAATATGGTATTCAGTTAATTTATTTAAAATAGGAGAATGATAGTTAATTTTGTTTCATTAGGTAATAATTAATTAATAATTCATTATTGTACAAGCTATATATAACGGGTGGCGCAAAAGTAATGGCACTATAGAAATTACTTATATTTTTTTTAAATGACGTCTCCTGTCATTCTGATATTGATAATTTTGTAAAAAACAAATGTAAAATTCATTAAAAATAAACATGGATCGTTTTACTCCGCAAGAACGTGGAATAATCGTGTCAATGTTTTTACGGAATAATTCATCAGTGATAAAAACACAACGTGAATTTCGTCGACGATTTCCCCACCGTCCGGCACCGATTGGTCGCACTATTCGACGCTTTGCCACACGCCTCGAAGCAACTGGCTCAACATTGGATAGACCCAAGTCTGGCAGACCAAGAACAGGCCGTTCAGCCGAAAACATCGATGCTGTGCGTGAAGATGTGGAAGAGTGTCCAGAAACATCAATGAGGCGACGTGCCACGCAATTGGGCATTTCCAGACGGACTCTGCAGCGTATTTTAATCAAAGACTTGAAGATGTTTCCGTATAAAACTCAGATGACTCATCAGCTGCTGTCTACTGACCACCGAGCTCATCTAGAGTACAGCCAGCGCGTCATAAACCTCAACCTTGAAGAGGATGATGTTTTTTCAAAATTGGTTATGAGTGACGAAGCGCATTTCCATCTCTCGCGGCATGTCAATAAGCAGAATACACGCTTCTGGGGCACTGAAAATCCGCGCATTATTCAAGAAACACCTTTGCACCCACTAAAAGTTACTGTATGGTGTGGCGTCTGTGCTGAAAAAGTGATCGGACCATATTTTTTCGAAGACGCGGCAGGCAATGCGATAACTGTCACTGGCGAACGCTATCGAACCATGTTACGTGAGTTTTTGATACCCAGTTTGGATGAACTGGGGCTGGAGCATATCTGGTTTCAACAAGACGGTGCCACGGCACACACAGCGCGCGACACTATGGACTTATTGAGGGACGCTTTTCCAGACCGTGTTATCTCTCGTTTTGGCGATTTTCCTTGGCCTGCAAGATCACCCGATCTGTCCTGTCCAGATTTCTTAATTTGGGGTTATTTGAAATCTCTGGTGTATGTGAACAAGCCACAGACTCTTGCAGCCCTAAAAGAAAACATTCATCAAGAAATACGGAACATATCGCAGGAAGTGTTGCGGAAAGTTATGGAGAATGTCATAAATAGGGCTCAACTTTGCATCAACTCTAGAGGTCACCATTTAAGAGACATCATTTTCAAATCCTAATGCGACGAAAATTCATGGCACAAATATACATATATAAAAATTAATTCTCGTTTTCTAATTTAGAAAAAAAGTTGTAGCTGAACCAAATAGGGTCATTACTTTTGCGCCACCCAGTATATATATACAAGCTATTCAGCCTAGACATCGCAAAGGCGTTCGATAGGGTCTGGCACAGGGCACTTCTATCGAAGCTACCATCATACGGAATCCCCGCGGGACTCTGTAATTGGATCGCCAGCTTCCTGGATGGACGGAGTATTAAAGTCATCGTAGATGGCTCCTGCTCCGATACCATGACCACTAATGCTGGCGTACCACAAGCTCGGTGCTCTCCCCGACGTTTTTTATCCTGCATATCAACGACATGCTCTCCATCGAGAATATGCGTTGCTATGCGGATGACAGCACGGGTGACGAGCAGTATACTGAGCAACGGAATGTCCCTCGGAGTACTCAAGAAAGAAGAGTTCAATTTGTGTCTGAAGTCGAGCGCTCTCTGGGGCAGGCCTCGAAATGGGGTGAATGGAACTTAGTCCAGTTCAATCCCACAAAGACACAAGTTTGCGCGTTCACTGCAAAGAAAGCCCCGTTTGTCATGGCGCCTTTTTTCAGGGGGCAGTCCTATAACCAAATCTTTTAAATTTTTCATTACATTTTTGTTAATACCAGGTTTAATTACAAGAGTACTTAAAAGGCGTTGAATAGGTAGTCTTTCAGAAGATAGCACCAATAATTTTCTTAAAAAAATGGAACCTTTCTGACTTTGCTTCATAATTGAGGCTGCCATAATTTTTTGATGATGATAATGATGACTTAGGACTAATGACAATATAACAATTAAATAGTTTGTCCAATTGTCCTTACAGGATTAGCGATTTTTTTCAAGGTTGTCAAGGTTTTTCAATCTTGGCGTGATTAGATAGTTGTTTGGTTCGGTCGGCACGACAAAAGCGTATTTTTTATTTTGTTTTATACTATTTACATTTGAAATATTTTAACAAAAAGAACAGACCTGCCGTAAGGTCGCGGGGATATTTAAACCCAACAAACAAGACGGCAGGACTTGTATGCTCATGTTTAAATAAATGCCATATTTGCAGTCAAATATATAATTAATTTCCTTTTATTTCACATGCTTAATTAATAATAAATTAAATTGATTATTTTAAGTAAACTACTTATTCAAGTGTAATTTGGATGTCACTTATGCGTGTATAATTAATACGTATATTTGTAATAATAGTTTCTTTGTGCATAATTGATGGTTATAATTATTGATTGTTACGGGTTATAATGTGCATTATTGTTGAGTCTACTGCTTGTAGTAATAGTTTATAAAATATGAGTGGCCTGTTCATGAATATCTATTGCGTTTAATAAAAAAAAATTGAAGAAAATAACTAATGTGTTTATTATTTGCGTGTGTTTTAACACTTTAACCTTCCTAAACAAAATAGAATCTCTACCTACGTGTATACTATACTTAAATATATATACACAGAAACACGTGTGTGTATATATATATAGGAACCTATACAACGGAAATCATGCCACCTGGTGGAGAGTCCGTACAAATAAATCACTATTTTCTCAGTGGCTCATCTATTCCTATAAATATGTATATTATCTATGATTACAAGCTAACACTGTGTTTCAATAGGTTATGGGCCTAGTGCGATTTATTATAAGAATAAAAAGAAAATAAGTTCAGTGTTCGATAATATTGTCCACGAATTACTTGGTGAATGTTCCCAAACTAAAAGGCCGGCAAAACTATGACGACTGGTGTTTCGCTGCAGTCCCTGCTGCCCGGGCCCGGGCTGCTGCCCGTCCCTATAATATAGGGACGGGCGTATGGGACGCTTATGTCCGACGTGTTAACCAGTTTATGACATTAAACAATATAGACGATTCGTTAAATGTGTCTACTTTAGTGACAGTAGTAGGCGCGGAGTGTTACGAGTTAATGTGCGATTTGTGCGCTCCAGACACCCCGGAAACAAAATCTTACGATCAACTAGTCGGTTTGGTGAAAGAACACCTGGAACCAGATAGGTCGGAAATAGCCGAGAGACATATTTTTCGGCAGAGAACACAACGACAAGGAGAAAATATTCGTGAATACCTACAAGCTCTTAAGCACTTAGCAAAAACCTGCAATTTTGACAGCTGTTTAGAAGTGTGTTTACGAGATCAGTTCGTTTCGGGCTTGGTTGATGAGGACATGAGATCGAGGATCTTCGCAGAACGAAGCATAGAAGCATATAAGCGCGCTGTGGAACTAGCGTTGGCACTGGAGGCGGCGGAGCGGCATGCAGCGACGGCGTGTGCTTCGGGTGGCTCGACCAGCGCGCGGTTAAGCGCGACGCAGCACGACGACGACGGCTTACACCGGATCGGTGGTCGCGGTATCGCTTCGCGCAGAGGCGGAGGCGACACGGCTACCGGCGCTGTCGGCTATGGCCGTGCGCAACGCTCGTGTTCCCGATGTGGCAAACAGGGTCATGTGGAGGGCAAGTGTCGATTTAAGCATTACAGCTGTGATTCGTGTGGTGAAAAAGGCCATTTAAAAGCAATGTGTAAAAAAATAGGAGTGTAAAAGGATATAAAGGTCAGTTTTTTTTAAATGACTCTGATACGGATGATGAAAATGGTAATTTTTACAATTTAGTGGTAAACAACGACGGCGACGGGCCGTATTATGCTAATTTATTAGTTGAAAATATTAAATGTAGATTTGAAATAGACACAGGAAGTAAAATTTCTGTGATTTCAAAAATGTACTATGATAATTATTTTTCAAATATTGCAATGGAAAAAAAAATGTTACATTTAAAATCATATACGGGTGACGTCATCGAGACGATGGGTTACATAACTGTCAACGTCGTTTATGGTAAGCAGTGTATAAAACTTAAGTTGTTTATTATTGAGAATGGCGGCCCCCCCATTGATGGGTCGTACTTGGATTAAAAAATTAAAATTGGCAGTTGTGGAATGTCATAGTTTAGGGGATAACGAATCGATGGCAACATCATTATGTGATGAATTTCCAGAGGTCTTTGCGAAGGGTTTAGGCACTTTTAAAACTAAATTTCGCCTTTATTTGAAAGATAAAGACTCCCGTATTTTTTAAAGCTCGCCCTTTACCTTTGGCACTAAAACAGCTTGTGGAACAGGAACTCGATCGACTGCAACGGGAGGGAGTAATTTATAAAGTGGAACGGTCAGATTATGGTACCCCTATTGTACCAGTAGTTAAAGCAAATGGGAGTATACGCTTGTGTGGGGATTATAAAATAACTATTAACCCCCTGCTTAAAGATTATCATTACCCGTTGCCGCGGATCGAGGATTTGTTCGCTGCATTAGGAGGGGGTGAGCAGTACACTAAACTCGATCTATCTAATGCTTTCCAACAATGTATACTACACAAGGAGTCCCAACCGATGACGGCAATCACAACTCACATGGGTACATTTGTCTATAGAAGGGTACCATTTGGTATTAAATGCATTGTTGACGCGAACTATGGCTGCCTGCGTATGTGTGTGTCGGACGCATACAGATGCGCGCATTGCAATTCGTGTCGTCGACCAACTTCGCCTCTCACTCGCTCGCTAGACTCGACCGTAATCATACGTCATACATAAAATTGTAAAATGTATATTCAAAATAAACGGCATCGAACCCGAGGAGTCATATTTTTGTATCCACTTACGATAACTCTCCCGAATATGGCCCATCTTATCGGATTGCCAGCAAAACCAATCCTTTGGGTCGAAGCAACCAAGAAGCTGCGGTGTTGGAGTTGGCGCGATAAGTGGACATGCAACAACAAGGATCCACTTACGATAACTCCCCCGAACATTGGTCCATCTCCCCGGATTGCCAGCAAAATCCGACCTATGGATCGAAGCAACCAAGAAGCTGCGGTGTTGGAGTTGGCGCGATAAGTGGACATCCACCACCAAGGATCACCAAGGATCACTACATCGCTATCAGGTGACAACATTGCTATCAGGCGAGTGGCGAACTGGTTAGACTGTTAACGAAAGTGCCAATCCTAACTTATCATTTTCCTACTAACATTCTCAAACCGCCCCATTTGCGTCAGTGTTGTTTTCTAGTTACATACAATCAATTTACATCATCATCATTAGATTAATAATACATGCAACTATTACAATAATTACAATATAATATTCAAATATACCTACAATATATCAAGTGAATTTTGCTAACCGTTAATTTTATCAAGTATCAGACTACCGTCATAATAATCACTATTGTATTACAACTCATACACTAAATAACAGTGCGCTCTTTTTATGGTTATTGGTTGACATTACTTTTTTTTAGTTTATCGTTATTTCAAGAATGGCTGAAGAACAAGTTTTAGTTAAAAAACGTGGTATCATAAAAGGTCGATTAACACTTTTTAATAACTATGTCAACAATTTACCAGACACATTAAGCAATGAGCTCATGATGGAAATTCAATTACGTTTATCAAAGATAGAATCATTATTAGACAGTTTTGACGAGGTACAAGGCGAATTAGAGTGTGCTGCAGTTAATTCTGCGGATCAGTTCAAAGAACGCAACTCTTTTGAGAGTATGTACTATAAGGCAGTTGCACTTGCGAAATCCAAACTAGGTAGAAGTGCAGTCGATGAGCCGTCTCAGCGTTGCGATTCAGATTATGGCAGTGTGCTGCAGCACACTAGGGCTAGTGTGAAGCTTCCGGTTATACAACTTGCCAAGTTTGATGGCAGTTATGATACATGGTTGGAGTTTCGCGATACATACTTGTTAATTATTCATGATAACGCCGACCTTAGTCCAATAAATAAATTTCATTATTTACGTTCATCGCTTGTAGGCAGCGCCTTGTTAGTTATCAAATCATTAAACTTTTCAGCAACCAATTACCCCGTAGCATGGCAGCTCATATGTGATATATATGACAATAAAAGAATGCTTATTGCTAATCACGTTAAATCACTGTTTAATGTTTGTCAAATACAAAGAGATATGTCGTTTCATTTAAATAGATTAGTTGACAGTTTTGTTAAAAATTTAAGGTCTTTAGCTACGTTAGGCGAAAAAACTAATAACTGGGATACTTTATTAATATATATGTTATCTAGTAAATTTGATCCTCAAACGTTACTCGAGTGGGAGAAATATAAAGTCAATCATGATAAACAAAATTTAATGTTTGACGATTTATTGAAATTTACACGAAATAGAATCGATTTATTAGAAACTTTAGAACAAACAAAATATAAATATCCAAAGCAGGCGGGTAGTATTTTACAGGTATCAACGACGAATAACTCAAAATATAGATGTCCTATTTGTCAATCCGATCATTTAATACATTATTGCAAAACATTTTTAAACTTAAACAATAATGACAGGGAATCGAGAGCTAAATCATTAAATCTATGTTTTTTCATTAAACATTAAATCTATTTCAACGGATAAAGAACCGCAACACGACTATTGCCCGGTAGGCCCGGAATCTTGGTGTAAATGACGCAAATCTGAAGTTGAAGGTACTCAAGACAATTTCGAGCATCCACCAGCTTTAGATGACGATGCTCAACAGATTTTAAAGCCTATTTACGAGGATTTGACTGCTGATAATCTGTTAGAACGATGTCTTGGCAGTAACACGCAAAATAGTAACGAGAGTTTTAATTCTTGTGTTTGGCAGTTAGCGCCGAAACATCAATTTTGCGGAAAAATGTAATTGATATCGCAACATATTGTGCAGCTTGCACTTTTAATGAAGTCTTTACAAGCTTGTTAAAAATTTTAGATGTGATGGGCATAAAAGTTGGCCCACATGCCAAACAGCTTGCTCATGAAGGTGACGCGCGACGAGTCTATAAGGCCAACCGTCAAAGTACCAGCGACTCCAAAGAGGCCAGACCTGTTTGTAAAAAATTAACAGCTGATGAAATTCAAGAATTTGAAAGGACGGAGGGTATACTTTATGGTGCCGGAATAGCTGATTCATCATCATCATCATCATCATCATTGCAGCCCACATACGTCCCACTGTTGGGCTCGGGCCTCCTCCACAATGGGAGGGAATTTGACCTACTATACCATGCTGGTCAGACATGTTGGTATAGGGTTTCATTTCGAGTTTTCCTTCTCTTGCACAGATGTTATGTGCATATTATATCCCATAGTCGTCTTATACGACATCCACGGGCAAGATAGGGAGTGGTGAATTGTATTCTTACTCCGTCACCACACGGAAATAGCTGATTAATCGTAAGTATAAGATAAAATCAAATTTTCTTGAGAATTTCCTCCTCAAGATCCCTCACTACTTAATTCTCATTATACACGACTATTTAAGTCATCGCAACTTTCGCTACAGGGTGGAAGGGACGTTGTCGACCTCCCACCCTATCAAGGCCGGCGTCCCTCAGGGGTCGGTCCTCTCCCCATTTCTCTTCACGCTATACACTAGCGATATGCCCAAATTCAACCGGATGACACCGCTCTCTTTTGTGCTGGTAGATCCCCGACAACAGTAGCCAAGACTCTCCAAACAGCGGTTACCGCCCTAGCCAATTGGTTTAGGAAATGGAGATTAGAAATCAACCCTGAGAAGAGTCAGGCGGTCATGTTCACTAGACGAACTGCCCGTTCCTACTCTATCGATAGCATTCCCCCCCTTAAAATTTTCAACAAGCCGGTCACTTGGACCAGGCAGGCCAAATACTTGGGAGTGACCCTTGACGATCGACTCAGCTTCGCCCCTCACATAAAGCAAGTCCACGCGCGGGCAGCCTTTGTGATGGGTTGTCTCCACTGTCTACTCAACTCTAGGTCGCGTATGCCCCTGAGTAGCAAAGTCCGACTTTACACCACCTGCATACGGCCTATGATGACCTATGCTAGCGTGGTGTTCGCGCACGTTAAGCCACACAGGATCCACAGGCTACAGACACTACAAAATCGTTTCATGCGCCGAGCTACGGGAGCACCGTGGTTCATACGAAACGTCGATCTCCACATCGACCTCGAACTGCCGACCATCAAGCAGTTTATGAAACGGTGCTCTCAGAGCTACTTTGACTCTGCCATGACACACCCCAACCAACTAGTGGTTGGGGTGTGTCATGGCGGCTTCCTATAGACCCTCCAAAATCTCATCCATCCGACGTCCTCGTCACGTCCTCGACGAAGAGGACGACAATATCACACTCGCTCAACAAAGAGCCTACACGGCCCGCGAGGCCCTAACAAATAAATATCCGCGGTTCCGCCCTCGCCGTCGAGGTGCGAAACCGCGCCGCGCAAAAGTCACGACTAAAAACGTGGGCACGCCCACTGTGCCTCCAGCGACGTGGGGCGTCGAGTCGAGCCGAGGTCCGTTCCCCACAGGGGGAGCCCTTGGGCGATGTCGCTTAGCATACTTTGCCCGGGTTGGGAGCCCTCAGCGCTCACCCATAGTCCGCGTCAAGCTGTCAAGGCCATCTGTGGCCAACAGCTGTACACACACAAAAAAAAAACTTGAAAATTTCCTTCACTAAAACTTTAAACGCATTTATCTTGGAATGACTTTTTTTGACCTGGCGCAGATGAAAAAAAAAAAACCACTCGGCCGATTTGTCTGGAATGAAAATATATCCTTACTAATATTATAAATGCGAAAGTAACTCTGCTACGCTTTCACGTCTAAACCACTGAACCGATTTTGATGAAATTTGGTACAGAGATGGACTAAAGCTTGAGAAAGGACATAGGCTACTTTTTATCGCGAAAAAATGGGTATAAGGGGTTGAAATAGGGGATGACATTTTGTATGGAAATTCGTCATTTTCGACGATAGAACCATGAATCTTTGTATTAGGGCACTTTATAATAAATAAATAAATATTCGTTCCAGCATTTTGGAAATTTCATTTATATGGGGATAAAATTCAACCCCTAAAAGACAAAAAAGCATACAGCCGAAACCACTGGGCCTAGAAACGTAATTTTTTTACACCGTAGTATTTTTTGGGGTACACGAGCTCTAGCAAAGAATTCGCGAAAAATGGGTATAAGGGGTTGAAATAGGGGATGACATTTTGTATGGAAATTCGTTATTTTCGATGATAAAACCATGAATCTTTGTATTAAGGCATTTGATAATAAATAAATAAGTATTCGTTCTAGCATTTTGAAAATTTTACTTACATGGGGATGAAATTCAACCCCTAAAAGACCAAAAAGTATACAGCGGCAACCACTGGGCCTAGAAACGTATTTTTTTTACTCCGGCGTATTTTTGGGGTACACGAGCACTAGCAAAGTATTTTTGGCAAATCACCCCCTTAAGGGAGTGAAAAGCGTATAGCCGAAACTATTGGGGCTAGGAACGTGAAACTGTGTATTTCTGTGTATTGTTCGATTCTCTTTCTTTTGTTGTAAATGAGCTCTTAAGAAATTAGTTTTTGAAATTCATTCTCTAAGAGGGTGAAAAATGTATAGCCGAAATCATTAGGCCTAGAAATGTGAAATTTTGTACAAATTTGTCTCTCTTGGGGAAAGTGCTCACTAAAAAAGAGTTTTTTGCAATTTTACCCCTAAGGAGGTGAAAAGCATATAACCGATATCACTGAGCCTAGGAACGATCATTTTAGTACACGGTCGGCTTTCTTGGGTTACCCCATTATTTTTTCTTAATGCTCGCTTATCAAGATTACTTTGGATCGACGCAATATGTAGGCACTCCTCTGCCATCATAGATATTGCAAAGTTTCTTCTAGCAACATTTTATGACCAGCTGCCTACCAAACGACATTGCTGGCTAGATGGCAACACCAATTGGTCCAGGTCGATGTAAATCTTTGTCTTAGTAGTATTTTGCGACACTCACAAACAATGAAAGCGTTATAATATTCCTAGCCGCTACCAGACAGTAAGTTAAAATCAAGATATTAATCCAATTTTCTATCTCTAGAAATAAACAAATTTGAAGCGTCTATTTGTCTGTCAAAATAATAGGTTTTATTTATGCTAACACAATTATTTGCACGATACCTATGTCTAAAAAACCGGCCAAGTGCGAGTCGGGGTCGCGCACGAAGGGCCATTACCATTATCTATAAAAAGGGGGAAAATTGCGTTTGTTGTATAGGAGCCACCTTAAATATTTATTTTATTTTGTTTTTTATATTTATTGTTATAACGGCAACAGAAATGCATAATTTATAAAAAATTCAACTGTCTACCTATCGCGGTCCTTGAGATATGGCTTGGTGACAGACAGACGGACGGACAATTTTTTTTTGACTTATATTCGTTACGGGTAACCTTCAAAACGGCTGGACCCATACTGATAATACTTTACTAACAGGTCTACCAAGCCTTACATAAGGAATAACTTATTTTATCCCGGTGTGGCTGGAACAACTGTGAGAATTTAGTCGATTTTAAAATTATTTCACTAACGCAAAGCTATTTTTGAGCGAGTAACATATTTAGGCTATTTTTTTATCCCGATATTCCTACGGGACCGGGCACAATGCTAGTGAAATTGCGGGAACTAAATGGATATAAAAATTAATTTACGAATGAAAATCTACATTATCAGTGAATAACAAATAAAGGCTATTTTCATCCTGGTGTTTGCCCGGGAACGAGAACTCCGCGAGTGAAACCGGTGGATGTTGACTAATTTTTAAATTCTTTCACGAATAGGAAGCTACGTTATCAGCGAGTAAGATAGGCAATTTTTATGTTGGATATTTGTATGGGATTTGATAATTATTATTTTTATTTTCACCCATATAAACTTATAATATCAGCGAGTAACAGGCAATTTTTATCTCGGCGTTCGCATGGAAATGGGGTCTACGTGGGTGAAACTGCGGGAGTTTGATCGATATTATTTTTTTCCGCAATGGAAACCTATCATGGATAATGTATTATCAGCGACTAAGGATGGCCATATTTCTCATCGTCTTTCCACTTGAATTTAAACTACAAGGGTGGAAGTAATATTCAAATATAAAAATTTGTAAAGATATTTGGACGTTTGTTACTCAATCACGCGTAAACTGTTGACCAGATTTGGATGAAAATTGACACATAGAGTATTTCTTAAATTAAGAATTATGAAAACCAACTTTTACGCGGGCGAAGACGCGGGCAAAAGCTAGTTTGTTAATAAAATAAAAAAAAATGTTGATTTGTGATATTTCATAATATGTAATTTGTTCCTATAAACAGAAGACTGCTAATTTTTGTTATTTTTCATAGAGATTTCGTAATTTTAAGTTAAAAATTACTATAATATAAAATGTATTAAAATAAATGTATTTTATATTTAAAACTCGTCCAAAACTTTCATATTTTTAAATTAGTGTAAATAAATATAAATAATTGGAATAAAAACACGTATTTGAAAAGTGTGCGCCTCTGAAGCGAATGGTTATCCTTTATGTAATACGCAGTATGGTTATCTTTCTAGGGTTAAATCAGATGGCATTTCATAAAAAATAGTTTTCATTTGATCACCGTCAATAACCGTAATATTCCCAGAGCAGAGATTAGAAAGTTGCGGGTGACTGGACCTGGGAGTTAGTCCGTCACCCGCCGAGGGGCCGACCGCGCGATGAAGCCCGACATCATCCCCGAGGGGGAGACGTCGGTCGAGGAGGGGGTACTCCTCAAGGGGTATCCCGTCGGGCCGACCACTGACGACAAGTCACCCTGCACTGGTGGTCAGCCCAACGATGATGGCGACGTGCCACGGATGGGTTACGGGGCCGTGCACCGCCCCTCTATCGCTCCGGACGGAGCCGGCAGGGGCTGCGCTGTCCGTAGCTCACCTCAAAAAAAAGGTTAGAAAGTTATTGAAGAAAAATAGTAAATTATTAATCCTGTAAAATTTTGTATGCGGACGCAAGTCGAGATGGTATTGCGGGTATTCTTGTTCAGGTTACTGACGGAGGTGAAAACCTGTACAATATTATAGCCGTCAAACAACAGCAGATGAAAAGAAATACCATTCTTTCGAACTCGAACTCTTAGCAATCGTAAGCTCACTTCAGAAGTTTCGCCTTTATTTAATTGGTTCACCCTTTACTATAGTAACAGACTGTAGCGCGGTTAGATATGCAATAACTAAAAAGGATATTATTCCCCGGATCGCAAGGTGGGTTCTTTCCACTCAAGAGTTCGTGTACGAGATTAAGCATAGAGAAGGTACACGTATGCAACACGTAGATGCCTTGAGTCGAAATCCTATTCCATCTGGTGAGCGATCCGAAACTGAAATAATATTGTCAATAACCGAAGGTGACTGGCTACTTTCTGTACAAATACATGATCCAGATATTGCTAAAATTAAAACTATTTTAGAGTCTGGTGATATAGATAGTAATAGAAATGTGTTCCATATTTATGAGCTTCTAGGCGGCAAGGTTAATAGAAGAACGACCCAAGGTCGTTGGTGGGTTGTACCCAAAAGGTGTATATGGCAAATAATAAAATACAACCATGACGATATGGGCCATTTTTCAGTAGATAAAACGGTAGAAAGGATAAGAGCGAAATATTGGTTTTCTCGTATGCGTCACATTGTAAAAAAATATGAACGAAATTGTTTAAATTGTATTTATTACAAAAATAAGAGCGGCCCTAAAGAAGGCGAACTGTATCCGTTGCCAAAATACGCGAAACCCTTTCACACTTTGCATGTAGATCATTTAGGCCCATTTGTTGAAACTACAAATGCAAATAAATATCTTTTAGTCATAGTAGATGCATTCACAAAATTTGTTTTTATTAACGCAGTAAAATCTACAAAAACTTCAGATTTTCTAAAAGAGTTAAACAGTATTACAAAATGTTTTGGTAACCCGAGACGTATTATCTCTGATTCAGGTTCATGTTTTACTTCCACTGAATTTAGAGTTTATTGTAATAATAAGAATATTCGCTCGCATATTGTGGCAACGGGTATGCCCCGTTCAAACGGGCAGGCAGAAAGATTTAATAAAACAATAATGGAATCGCTAAAAACTGTCGGGACGAATACTACGGAGGATAGGTGGGACCAATATGTTAAAACAGTTCAACAGGGTTTGAATACTACAATCCATAAGACTATTAAAGCCGTTCCAAGCGAAGTTTTACTAGGCTTATCGTTTACGTACTGACTGCGATACTCTAGAACCCGATCTTGATAATGAATCACTATACTATTTCCATTTCTTTATTTTCTCGATGACAGTTCTAATTTGATAGTTGTAGTGTTGTGACCAAATAAGTAATGATATCGATCGCATATATGTTTTGAACAAAGACAAATTCAACAAAAACATTCAAATATATTTTTTCAAGCTGGGAACACTCAATGACCCACCGCCATTTTGTATTTGTTTTAATCTGTCACTCGCAACAAGACGGTCGTGCTATATGGTCACAACATTTCTGTTCGCTGAGGTTTTCCACCTTATCCATACGTTACGTTGTGTATTTTGTGTTCCTCCGTGTTGATTGCTGCCCAGCTGTCAAATATCAAAATGCCTAAAGGATCTGTTCTGAAAAGTCAGGCGAGAGAACTGGTGATCAAGGTTCGTAATTACTTTGAAGCAGAATATCAAAATGGTGGCCCGCTATTACCACTGTTGCAAGTGCGAGAGCGTGTTGCGGCCGCATTAGGAATTAGTGGACTGTTTCAAAAATTAATACCGAAGCTTACGGTACAAGCGGCATACAAGCAAATAAGCTTCGTACGCCGAAGAAGAAACGCCAACCACGTCGTGTGACATCGGTTGACAACTTCGACGCTGACGCTATTCGTCGTCATATATATGACTATTATTTGCGCAAAGAAATTCCAACACTTAAAAAACTTGTTGTTTCTTTACGTGAACGTGGTTTATTCCATGGCCAAAAATCGTCATTAAGCTTAGTTTTGAAAGAAATTGGATTTTCTTATAAAAAGTCGGACAAACGTAAAATATTGATGGAGCGTCACGACGTTGCTATGGCTCGCTGCGAATTTTTGAGCGAAGCCAAAAACATATCAGATTGGTCAAATGTTATTTTTACTAACGAGACTTGGTTAAATGCAAACCACACAGTATCGAAGAACTGGACTGACGACACCGCCGCTTCCACTAGTTCAGTGCCAATGGGAAAAGGTGAATGCCTTATCATATGCCATGCAGGGTCGTAGAAAGAAAGGATGAGAAGGAGGAGAAAAGAAAGGATTCGTGTCAGATGCTTTACTGGCCTTTAAATCCAAGAAAACAGTGAACTACCACGAAGAAATGAACGCGGAGATTTACGAATGATGGTTCAAAGAAATGGTGCAATCTCTGGAAGAACCGTCGATAATTATTATGGACAACGTTACATATCACTCTAGACAAATTGATAAAATGCCGACGCAGGCCAATAAAAAACAAGAGATAATTGATTGGCTCAAACGTCATGGCGAAAATGTGGATGATACTTTATTAAAAGTACAATTAGTGAATATTTTAAAATCTAAAAAGTGCTGCAACTTGCTTACCAATACGCTAAAAATTAAATTGCAGCTATCCACCAACTTGAAATGTCAATGAAAGTGCTAGCTTACATTGGAAATATGATTTTCGTAAGAGATATAAAAACATTAGTTTAAGGAAACCCGAAAACACTATAGTGTTGCCCGGTCATTTTCATTTGATAATAATAACATTAACCGCAGGGCAGCTTGTTGCGTGCTGAATGTAAGTAGCGACACTGCGATCCTGAATGCCCCAGAAAGTCGACCAGGACCTCGTATCCTGCTCGACTTTACTGCCTGGCTGGAGTGGAAACCGAAGAGTGCCCGCAGGATACTCAAATCTAGCTTGCCTTAAACGACTGGTCAGAGAAGGATTGCAAGAGCTATATGCTCGGGGGTGGCATTGTCATTTTCAAGGGCAAAACCACAGGGAAACCACTGCGGGTCACCGTTTGTCTTTGACTTGCAATGGTGAAACCGGCACCGCACCGCTCGACACCCCAAGCCACTTGCGCAATGTTGCCCCCTAATGCCCATATGGCTTGCGTGTCTGTGGCGACCGTTTAGGGGGGCCCATTCGGTGAATTGATGAGTCACCGTCTGCCAAAGTTCAAGACGATAAAGATATTGAAGGCAGACGACAGTTTTTAAATCAAAAGGTTTAGTTAAACCAGTCCAATGAACTCCAACCCTATAAACATATATAGATACCATCATCACACAATAGTTTTACACCTACTGTTGGCAGTCCACGTGTGTTATGTGCAGACGTGGAATGTCATCGGTAGACGTCCCATGCCATTTTTAGATTAAATTTCTCGAAAGGCCTCTGCGTGTTGGATCTATATCCTCATGTAAGCCTTTCAAAGGACCGGGTATCTTCCCAAGGAATATCCAGTGAAACGGAGATACATAATAATAATCATCGTTTATTGCAGGCCATGCCCATAGTGTTAGTAACATTAATCTTAAAGCTAATGTTAGTGGACAAATTTACGTTTTATAACCATATACTACATATCTATGTGGAGTTTCATCCAACGACGTAGCATTGGTGAATCCCATCTGTCTATGAACACTCATGATAGTGTTGTTGCTGCTGCGGACGTGCATGGGTAGTGAAGCGCATCTTTTACGTAAGATAGCCTTGAATCCGTCTATACGTCTCTTCGCGAGCATAGTGGACGCACTGCAGCATCACGGTAGCCCCAACAGTAACCTGAGCACATTATTATATTACACGCACATATAGTAAAATTAATTGTTACTTCACCATGGCCTTCTTCGTATTAAAGAGACCCGACTTTACGGCGGAAAGAGTACTCCACCTCCCGCCAGGGGAATTTAGATAAGAAGTGTCGTCATCTGAGCCTCCTCTAATAAGAGCGCTCTACTCTTTTAAAGGCCGCGCCACCTCGAGATGTTAGTTTACGGCGTTGAAGTTGCTATGCAGACCTCTGTACCTCTATCACGAACAATTAAGAATTTCGTCAAGTAACTGTGTCGCCTCAACTACTCACTATACTTTAACTATAGTGGTCGGCAGCACGAACCCATAAGTCTTACTCCAGTTAATTCGATAGCATGACGTAGCTATACTTTAAACAATGCCTAGAACAGAGTAACAAATTGAACGAAGGAGACCAATTTGTTCAGTTATTTAAAGAGTGTAAAAATAAAAAACCTTGACGAAATTATTATAACTACAGTTTTAATCAATGAAAAGTAGTAATTGAACCAAAATACAATACTTATAATTAAATATATCGACGTAGGAAAGCATATTTGCTGTAAGTAGACAAAATACCTAAAGTGACTTTTTACTACCATTAGAATCAGAAAAAAAAGCCGCTTCGAATGACCTGGGTCCTGTGTCTCTACGATTAAAAAAAAATTACATACGCCGTTGAAAACGCCCGTACTTATATTTTTTTTAGCAAGATTAAATGCTGTATGTAGACCAAAATCTAGTCATTTTAGACATTTTGTACTTACAGCAAAAGAAAGACTGCATTTTTTGCTTTACAAATACTTCTTCCCATTTAAAAACTTAACGCTACTTACAGCATTTCTGCGGCGTGTGATTTTTACATTCGTTTACTTACAGCAAGTTTAGGGCACCTACAGTTTTAGTGTTCGTTATTTACAGCAAATCATCACGTATTTGCTTTAAAAGCTCACACCACATAATACATTTTAAAAACCTGTGATTCTTTAGAAATTTGAGATACTACATTTTGATAAATCATTTATCATTTCATTTTACCGTTACGCCATTGAAAAAATGATAGTACTTTGAAGTTGTGTCGGTGTTACCGCATCGCTACCGGCTCCGCCCGCACCCTTCATTCCTTGTACGACATTCTGTTATTGTCTCATTATAAGCGTGGCATTTGATTTGAAACGTCATGTGTGCTGAGTGTCCGTAATAAGTGGCGTGATTTAGATTGAACCCGAGTATTTTATCACGAAAATGTAAGTAAATTTTCCGAATGATTATTATTAAGTGTCGATAAGTATTTACGTATTGTAACTTAATTAAAATGAAACTATCTAATACAAGTAAAGATATTTGTAATCTGCCATAATTAGGTTTAAGCATTTGCCTAGGTAGTTTCAAAGTATAAAAATCATCAATTTACTTGTCCTTCTACAGATTTTTTGAAGTGAAACTTCTTTATCGACGTTGGAAAAAAATTTACCGTCACATTTTTCGGTTACGCGTCACATTTTTTCGTTACGCGTCATCTTTTTCTCGTCCCCACCACGGTCGATTCGAATAAAGCGTACTTTCTTCAGTGGAGTAGGGATAGCATGTCGTTTAAGCGGACATGAAGAGATAAAGGCATAAAGGGATAAAGGCATAAAGGCATAAAGGGATAAAGTGATAAAGGGATAAGGTGATACGGGGATAAGAGGATAAAAGGATAAAGGGATAAGGGACAAAGGAACAACGGGACAAAGGGACAAAGGAACAAAGGATAAAGAAGTTTCACTTCTGCTATGCGTACTTTGTACACACGTTCATTTTTTTATGAATATCGTCACACCTGTAATCCCTGACGGAGTAGGCATTTTACCGACGTATTTAGTCTCCAATGTGACTAGTGGCGAACCAACCAATATACTACGAGCACAAACCCGGTTACAAGCTGCAATTGAGGCAGTTTCACAACAGTAAAACCACCTTAACTGGACACCTTAATCGAACCCGGAATCTCATGACCTATAATCAGCAATCACAATCACTAGGCCAACGTGGGTAACAAAATATTTTTTTTATTTTTTATAAACTACCTTGCTTATTTTAGATGGCGAAACGCAGGGAATGGATGGACGAATTGAGACCTCTTCAAGAAGATATTGTTGAAAAGCATTCAACAAAGAAACTTAAAATACAAATATTAAGCAACGAACTATACCTACAAGGCAATTTAATTCCTTTGAAATTGAACAACAAAAAAATAAATTCACAAACCGATGAATCTAATAATTTTTCGCAAAATAATTGCAAAACGACACCACGACATACAAGGAATTTGGAAGAGGACATGACTAGTAGCAAAGAATTTACTCCAACTTTTCGAAATCCAGAAAAATACATGACGGCAACCGACCAGATACTAAGACAAATTTTACCGCCATCTGCAAGCTTCGAGCTTGACGGAAATCCCAACAGACTTGCATAAATATTGCGAAACTACCCACGAAACATGTATTACAAAACATGCTAAATTAGATTTTACTGTAACCCTTGAGAATGAAGATGTTTTGGATGAAAGTATTCCACATTTAACAGCTTGTAAAGCCCACTTGCCAGTTGAGAATGATGGTAAGCAAATTAAAAGCCAATGTCTCTATTCTATCCCAGAATTAGGTGGTGGTGTTGAGAGCAATATGGAACAGCCTCAAAGTAAATCACCAGCTACTGAGAAGACAGCTATGACCAAAAGCAACGTAAAATTGATGGACCCTAAAAATCTACCCTCCGGTCTTAGAGCATGTGCAGCAATAGAGAGCCACGTGCCAACGCAACTTCAAGGTCCATCTCCAGTTCTTGATACAAGTGTTGCTACTCAAAGTAACGTGTTACACTTTCGGTGTCCATCTCTAGTGCCTTCAACGAGTTTTGCGATTGATGGCGACGTAGTGCAGTTATCATCTTCATGCTATTCTCTGGTTCCTGGCATAAGTACAAATGGCGCTGTGCAGAAGCAATTTGTTTCTGAAAACAGTTCTGCAATTGAGAGCAATATAGTGCCAATAGGATCTCCAAGTCTATCAATGTTCTGTAGAACGAGTGACAGCAACGTGGTGCAGATACAGTTTCGAAGTAGTTTATCATCTCCTGAAACAAACAAAATACAGATAACAGAAGACAGAGGCACCAGAAGGATAAATCCTATAAGATGCAAGAAAAAACTAAATTTCGATAAACGTTATCTTGATTATGTGGAAGATGCGGATACATTATTGTTAAATGAAGCCTTTCCATCAGATGACTCAACAGATTGGAGTGAAGTGGAAGAGTCATCTGAGGAGATGGAAGATGGAGATCAACACACTAAAACTTCAAAAAGAAATAAGAACAAGAAAGGCAAAAATAAGAAAAAATAAAAACAAAGACAAATCATAGGCACATAAATATAGAAAAAAATAAAACAAAAGCATTGATTAGAAAAGAAAATGAAGAAGAAAAGAAAAAAGGGAAACAATATTTAACTAGAAAAGGAAAACCTATTAAGGAAAAAAAAATGAAACCAAACCCATGTACTGGCAAAAAATGTAGAAATAACTGTGAAAACATAACCGAAGAACGACGTACAAATTTATTTAACTATTTTTGGAATCTTAAGTGTACGCAAAGGCGCAAAGATTGGATTGCTCAATGCTCTCATAAAAAAAGTGTAAAGAACCACACGTCACAAAATAGTGGAGTATCTAGGCGGAGCATCACACATGAATATTTTATTAATGAAGGAGAAGGAAGGAGAAAGGTCTGCCAACAATTTCTGATCGCGACTCTCGATGTGACGCAGAGATTTATTTTGTATACACTGCAAAATTCAATAGATAATTTTTCCAAACTTGACGAAAGAGGTAAAAACGGTGGTCATAATAAAACATCACCGGAAGTCATCGCCAAAGCCAAGTCTTTTGTTATGTCTCTGCCATTATTGCCTTCTCATTATTGTCGCAAAGATTCCACACGACTGTACCTGCCAGAAAATTTTAAAAATATTTCTAAATTGTACAACATTTACAAAGAGCACTACAACGATGAAAATGTAAAACCTATGTCTTTTAAAGTTTTTTCAAAATGGTTTCGTACTACTTTCAATATTGGCTTCCATGTCCCAAAAAAGGATAAATGTGTTCAGTGTATGGCCACAAAAACCTTCGTTGTGAAAACTGAAGAGGAAATGAACAAGTTAAACGAGCACATAAAAGAGAAAGAAGAATCATACAAACGATTTTTATGTCATCAGGATCTTAACAAGGCAGACAAAAGTGTTATCTGTGCCAGCTTTGACATGCAGAAAGTGCTTAATACTCCACACGGTGACAGCATGGCCCTTTATTATAGCCGGAAAATATCAGTGTATAATTTCACAGTTTATGAAAGTAACACGCAGGTAGGGCTCTGTAATATATGGAATGAAACAGATGCCCATCGTGGAGCAAATGAGATTTCGACATGTTTACTAAATTATATAATGGAAGTTGATTCTCAAGCCAAAGTTAAGACCTTATTACTGTATTCCGATTCCTGCTACGGACAAAACAAAAATAAGACCGTTTTATCTATGTTTCGCTTTGCATTATCTAGGTGTGTTAATCTTGAAGTTATTCAGATGAACTACTTGATCCCTGGCCATACATATATGCCTGTAGATAGCATGCATTCTGTGATAGAACGAGCAGTGAAGAAAACAATAGTATGGACTCCATCGCAATGGCCTACTATTGTAGGAATAGCCAGGAAGAACCCCTTTCCTTACAAAGTAACCACACTTGAAGGAACAAATTTTATGGGATTTGAAGAAATTACAAATAATACTTTTAAGAAAAACCAAAGAATAAATATTTCAAAGATGCATGTGGTTACATTTAAAAGGTGTAAACCAAATGTTATGTATGTGAAAAACTCAATGTTGCCACAAACTGAAACAATGGAAGTCCAATTGAGCAGCCTTAATAGTGCAATGCCGAAATCAAATTTATATTCGACTAAGTTACCAATATCCCAACAAAAATATAATGACTTAAAAAAAATAGTGGAGAAAAAGAAAAAAGTGATTACAAATATGTACGCCAAAGAATATTTAGGTTTTAAGTACAGCTGTAAAACAAATGACTGTTTACCTGAAACCGATGAAGACGACTACTAAAAAAAAAATGGGAATGAATGGCGATAGCGTAATTTTAGTATCATTGGTTTATTTACTTTTCCTTAAATATGTTTTTGATTGGACACAATGTCTGCATGTTAAGTTTCAATTATAATTGTATTTTGTTACATCTTTCATTCTAAAATAAGGCAAATTGCCACTAAGTTTCTGTTTTTTTTTTTTTTTTTTACTTTTAAATAAATATTTTTTTATTGAATACAATGTTTTTATTTCATCTTGCGTTCATCGCGTACATCTTGCGTTCCTAAATAGTTTTAGGGCCTTAGTTTTTTTTTATTTTGTATATTTTATTTTTTTATGTTTTTTCTCTTATATATAAGAGAAAAATACTTTTTTAATTCATTGTATTGTTGAAACGAAGTTCTGGCAGTATAATTAGTGTTTCAAATTTTGTTTCAATAATTTAAAAGACCATATTTTTTTTTACCATTTACGACATTTTATTTCAACCAAACATTATATTACCAACTGACCCACTGCATTTCTAGATCTAATCATAATTATAAACTCAATCTTACATCTTGAATTGCAGTACTCAAATAAATAAATTTACTGCATACAGCATATTTACCGCCTGTAAATTGATAATATTTCCATCTTGGCGTACATTTTTCTTCCTTAGTTACAGCGTTTTAAAGGTATGTGATTTAAAAAACTGTTTGCTGTAACTAGCCAAGCATGTACTTATAGTAACTTTGGATAAAAAGTTTACATTGCAAATGGTGACTGGCAGTTACATAAACCTATGTTCCAAAAATGGTAGCAATATCATGGATAGGTCAGACACTATTAATTTTTTTCCGAAATTAATAAAGTTTTTTGGCTCTGGTGAACAATTACAATAAATATGCAACACTTACAATAAATATGCTTTCCTACGTCGATATATACTTATGTCATGTGCCGCGCTTCATGATTTCCGAACGCGTTTCATATTGACATTCGTTTGTAAACAAACTTGCTGTATATAATGTTTCTTTATAAAGTAGTTAATATTATTATTGGCCAAAAGACAGTCACCCGGTTGCAGCGTTAACGCACTGACGTGCGCCGCGCTCCAAACCTATCGCGTCCGACCCGCCGTTGACACCCGTCCGCCTCGGCGTGATATCGCGCCGCCATTTCACCACCATTTTCTCGTGTATCGTGCGCCGACAACAATAGACCATCTGCCATTGTTACGCCCCGCCCCGCGCCGGCCGCCCCCAATGCGAGCCCCGAGCTCCATCGGTGCTACCTGAAAACAATAGAAGTGCCGTAAACGTGTGCGAACAAAGGACGAACAACAAAGGAAAGGGACCCCAGCGCAGCGAACATCTGGCGTGCAGCCGGGAGCCGGGAGCCGCCGGGTCCGGTACCTGCAAACACAGAAGAAAGAACACGTGCCCCGTGCGCCGATGGCGCAACGTTGCGGCCTGTGTATACGTATAACACTCTAACTCAGTAAGTACACATCCTCCCGACCTGCACGGGGTTGGGAGGGAACACTACACTCACCCCCGGGACTTCCCCCCGGGGAGTTGACACACGCGACGCGTAAATCAAAGCTCACCTCTCCACCATGGCTCTTCCAGCCCTAAATTTGGAACAACTCCTCGCCGACGAGGAGATTTGCACCTTTTAAAAAAGACGGCTCGGGAACTTAATTCCCGACCGAACCGTGACCACAACTATAGGGACAACGCCCGCTCTAACCGAGCCCACTGAAGTGCCCCTTCGATTTGTCGACCCCCCTGCCTTCCCAGATCCGGAGCCGGGGACAAGTCACCTCTCCTTCCCTGCCTCCCCGGACTCGGAAACTAACGAGTCCGACGCAATGGAGACGGAAGGAACGGAGGACGAAGACGCTGGCTCAGCATCTACAGGCGAAAACGTCAATGATAACGAGAATTCTGAGTCCGAAGGCACCTCGGACGACTCAGAGTTCACGCTGGTCTGCTCCCGCAAAAGGGGGCGCAAAGTTCGGGCAGTGCCTAACAAGGCTGCCAAACTAGATCAAGCGGACACCGCTGATGCCACCATTGCTCCCGTAGAGGAGACTACAATCACGACTCCAACACCCGCTGCTCCCCGCCAGGAGCAAGGTGCCCCCACCCCTCCCACGAGGGGGGCCCAAACCGCCTCGGCATACAAGGCCCCCACGCCCAAGACCACCTCGGCGGCGACTATCTCAGCCGCCCCGAAGAAACTCACCCCCCCTCCCCTATACATACGGGATAAGGAGAGGTGGTTTGCCATCTCCGCGTGGTGCAACTCGCACCACGTAGGATACAAATCAGCCAGATCAACCGCGCAGGGAATTAAGGTAGAGGTCAACACGACCGACGACCACCGTGCACTATCGAAAATGTTAGGGGAACAACGTATCCCCTACCATACCTACACAATGCCCGAGGATAAGCTCCTACGGGCTGTAATCAAAAATGTCCCTAAGGAGTTCGCCAAGGAGGAGATTCTAGAATCCCTCAAGGCGCAAAACCTCCCAGTCAAGGAGGTTCACCGCATGGTGCGTGGCAGGGGTCGCGCACCACTCAACATGATCATGGTTTGCCTTGAAAACACCCAAGAAGGCAAACAAGTATTCCGCACAACACACGTGTGCGGTTTAATGGGCGTCTCTGTCGAGCCACCCTACAAGACAGGCATCATGGCTCAGTGCCACAAATGTCAGCTATACGGACACACGTCCAGTAATTGCTACGCCAACCCCAGGTGCGTCAAGTGCCTAGGCAAACACCACACCAGTGAGTGTGAAAGGCCCAAAGACCTCTCCCAATGCACGGAGCCGCCATCGTGCGTGCTATGCGGGGAAATGGGTCACCCGGCCAACTTCCGCGGCTGTCCACGGGCCCCCAAAAGGACGATTCGTCCATCGGGCCCGGCCCGCTATTACAATAAGGCCTTCGTGCCCGCCCCCCTCCCGACTCACAACGCGTGGTCGCGCCCCCTTACACAAAGTAGGGAGGCATTCCCCGCACTTCCGCGCACACAAGCGCCCCCCCCACCCCTCCTTACACACCCACCAAAACCCCAACCGACATCTGTTGGGCAAATCACACCCGCCGGGGGCCCACCAAAGCCTCTTATGGGCACTCCCATTTCAAAACCAACAACAGCCAGGGTCACTTCACAAGCGCTCCCTAAGCCTCCACAAGGACTCGACCCGGATCTAGTCCTTGTGGCCAATTTTGCCAGCCTCATCGACTTCGCGGAAATCCGCGAGGTCGCCACTGAGCTAAGGAGAAACGAGGGAAATAGCCTTGCCCTCCTTAACGTCGCGATTAAATTCTCGCCCATGCTCAAACGCTTGGGCTCGCTAAGCTTTAAATAAATGGATAGGCACACTCCAGGCAGAGTCAAACCACGACACCTTAAGATAGGCACATACAATGCAAATAGCCTCAGCCCACACAGGGACGAGCTAGGCATTTTCCTTAGGGAACACCAGCTCGACGTTCTTATGGTACAAGAAACGTTCCTCAAGCCTTTCAACAGGGACCCTAGAATTGCGAATTATAATTTAGTTCGTAATGACAGGGTCTCTTCGCAAGGAGGGGGGGGGACTCTCATCTACTATAGGAGGTCATTGCACTGCACGCCTGTGGATCCGCCACCTCTGGTGTATATTGAAGCATCAGTATGCACACTAGCGCTCACCGGCCATCAGCCAATTACAATAGTCTCGGCTTACCTGTCACCTGAAAGCAGGGATGGAAAACACTTAGTGGAGAGCGATCTAAAGGCTTTGCTTGACTTGGGCGGCGCCGTCATCATTGGCGGTGACCTTAACGCCAAGAACACCTCATGGAACTGCCATAGTTCGAACAAGAGGGGCAAAAGCTTAGAGGAATACGCAGAAAGATTGGGTTGTGACGTCATAGCGCCACTAGAGCCGACTCACTACCCTCACATTGTCTCCCACAGGCCAGACATATTAGATATTGTACTTCTTAAAAATATAAACTTACGTTTATGTTCAATAGAAGTACAACATGAATTAGACTCAGATCACCGTCCGGTGACTCTGGAATTTGCCCCCCCGTTTACCCGGCCCCTCTGGCCACAACAACTCAACGACAAGGTTGACCACCGACTGGGCAAGGCTTAAGAAAAATCTCAACGCCACCTCATCGGCATACCTTGACAAGATTCCCAAGGACATAAAGTCCAAGGAAGAAACCTCCCTGGCGATCGATTCACTCACGGGTCACGTGCAATCGGCATTAGACGACTGCTCGCGGCGGGCGCCGGATACGAGCGATCGTAGATGGCAACTGCCGAGTGACGTACGCGACCTATTGAGGAGAAAGAACGCCGCCACCCGCGCGTACGACCGATACCCCACGGAGGAGAACCGCAAGCGCCTGCGTGCCCTCCAGAGGGAGGTCAAAACAGAAATAAGTAACATGAGACAGAGCAGATGGGACGCCACATTAGAAGAGCTGAGACCTTCGCACACAGCCTTCTGGCAGCTTTCCCGCTCACTCAAAAAAGACATAGTGTCCACACTCCCTCCCCTCAGTAGAGTCAATCAACCACCGGCATTCATGGACGATGAAAAGTCCGAATGTCTAGCAGACAGCCTAGAGCTTCAGTGTACGCCGAGTACATTATACGATAAAGAAGCCACTCACTACAACACAATCAATTCGGAAGTGGCAAGTCGTACCACTTTGTCGCGAACGAATACAAACAACGACATTAATATGCCTATCCCAACAGTGGGCGCCGATGAGGTCGAGTCGCTTATTCGGGGTCTACACGATAGGAAAGCCCCGGGTTCGGACGGTATTACAAACAAAGTCATAAAGTTATTCCCAGCCCATTTAGTTTTAATTCTATGCAGTATATTCAATGCAGCCCTCAAATATAACATCTTTCCTTCACAATGGAAAGAGGCCGTGGTAATCGGAATTCACAAACCCGGCAAAAAACGTACCGAACCCAACAGCTACAGACCGATTAGCCTACTGAGAAGTTTGGGTAAATTATACGAACGTATAATACTCAGTAGGCTACGCTCGCACGCGGAGTTAAACAAACTCATACCCGATGCGCAATTTGGCTTTCGCGCAAAACACAACTGCGTTCAGCAAGTCCACAGATTAGTAGAATACACCAGCAAGCAGTTCACTATGGGACGATACACTGGTGTACTATTTCTAGATGTAGCGAAAGCCTTCGACAAAGTGTGGCACGAGGGCTTAATTTATAAATTATATACACTCAAATTCCCTGAATACCTAATTTTAATAATACATGACTATCTGAGTCATCGCAGCTTTCGCTACAGATCCCTGGCGATCGATTTACTCACGGGTCACGTGCAGTCGGTAATTGACGACTGCTCGCGGCGGGTGCCGGATACGAGCGATCGTAGATGGCAACTGCCGAGTGACGTACGCGACCTACTGAGAAGAAAGAACGCCGCAACCCGCGCGTACGACCGATACCCCACGGAGGAGAACCGCAAACGCCTGCGGGCCCTCCAAAGGGAGGTCAAAACCGAAATTAATAATATGAGACAGAGCAGATGGGACGCCACTTTAGAAGAGCTGAAGCCCACGCACACAGCCTTCTGGCAGCTTTCCCGCTCACTCAAAAAAGATGTAGTGTCCACACTCCCTCCCCTCAGTAGAATAAATCAACCGCCGGCATTCATGGATGACGAAAAGTCCGAATGTCTGGCAGAGAGCCTAGAGCTTCAGTGTACGCCGAGTACATTATACGAACAAGAAGCGTCTCACTACAACACTATTAATTCGGAAGTGGCTAGTCGTACCACTTTATCGCGGTCGAATATAAACAACGACAACAATATGCCTATTCCAACAGTGAGCACCGACGAAGTCGAGTCGCTTATTAGGGGTCTCCACGCTAGGAAAGACCCGGGTTCGGACGGTATTACAAATAGAGTAATTAAATTATTCCCAGCCCATTTAATAATATTACTGTGTTGTATTTAATTTATAATTGTATTTAATGCAGCCCTCAAATATAACATCTTTCCTTCACAGTGGAAAGAGGCCGTGGTAATCCGAATCCACAAACCCGGCAAAAAACGTACCGAACCCAACAGTTATCGACCTATTAGCCTACTGAGAAGTTTAGGTAAATTATACGAACGATTAGTACTCAGTAGGCTACGATCATATGCAGAGTTCAACAAACTCATACCGGACGCGCAATTTGGCTTTCGCGCTAAACACAGCTGTGTTCAGCAAGTACATAGACTAGTAGAATACACCAGTAGTCAGTTCATCAGGGGACGGTACACTGGTGTATTATTTCTAGATGTAGCGAAAGCTTTCGATAAAGTTTGGCATGAGGGCTTAATTTACAAATTATATTTATTAAAAATCCCCGAATATTTAATTCTAATAATACATGACTATCTGAGTCATCGCAGCTTTCGCTATAGGGTGGAAGGGACGTTGTCGACCTCCCATCCTCTCAAGGCCGGTGTTCCACAGGGCTCGGTCCTCGCCCCATTTTTGTTTACACTGTATACAAGTGATTTACCCAAGTTCACTCGTGTGCACACGGCGCTTTACGCCGACGATACCGCACTCTATTGTGCAGGTATGTCCCCGACAACCGTAGTCAATACACTCCAAAAAGCGGTTACCGCCCTTGCCAATTGGTATAGGAAATGGAGAATAGAAATTAATCCCGAGAAGAGCCAAGCGGTCATGTTCACTAAACGAACTGCCCGTCTGTGCTCTCCGGACAGCATCCCTCCTCTCACTCTCTTCGGCCGACCTGTCTCATGGAGCAGAGAGGCCAAGTACTTAGGTGTGACCCTTGATAGCCGACTCACTTTCCTGTCCCACTTGAAGCGGGTCTGCGCGCGCGCCGCCTTCGTGATGGGACGCCTTCACTGCCTATTAAACGCAAAATCAAAACTATCACTTAAAAATAAAGTCCGATTATACACTACCTGCATACGGCCGATCATGACGTATGCCAGTGTAGTGTTCGCGCACGTTAGGCCAAACAGGATCCACAGGTTACAAACACTACAAAATAGATTCATGCGACGGGCAACGGGAGCACCGTGGTTCGTTCGTAATGTCGATCTACACATCGACCTCGAATTGCCGACCATCAGGCAGTATATGAAGCGTTGCTCCCAGCGCTATTTTGACTCTGCCACGACTCACCCCAATCCACTAGTGGTTGGGGCGGTAAACTACGTCCCATCAAAAATATCCGCGGTCCGACGACCCCGTCATCTCCTTGAAGAAGGGGATGATGCCATCACGATCGCCCAAGAAAGGGCCTACACAGCTCGCGCAGCGATAACACATAAAACTGCGCGGTATCGGCCTCGCCGACGAGGTCGAAAACCGCGCCGCGTAAAAATCATTAATCTAAACGTGGCCACGCCCACTTTGCTTTCAGCGACGCCCCGAGCCGAGGTCCGTTCCCCACAGGGGGAGCCCTCGGGCGATGTTCGCTTAACTTACTTACCGGGTTGAGAGCCTTCCGCTCGCCCATTGCCTGCGTTAAGCTGTCAAGGTCATCTGCGACCAACAGCTAAATACACACAAAAAAAAAAAAAAAAAAAAAATTCGCTACAGAGTGGAAGGGACGTTGTCGACCTCCCACCCTCTCAAGGCCGGTGTCCCTCAAGGCTCGGTCCTCGCCCCATTTCTGTTTACGCTGTACACAAGCGATCTACCACAGTTCACTAGTGTGCACACGGCGCTTTACGCCGATGACACCGCACTCTATTGTGCGGGTTACTCCCCGACAACCGTAGTAAAAACACTCCAGAAAGCGGTTACCGCCCTTGCCAATTGGTATAGGAAATGGAGAATAGAAATCAATCCCGAGAAGAGCCAAGCGGTCATGTTCACCAGACGGACTGTCCGCATGTGCGTCCCGGACCGCATCCCTCCTCTCACCCTCTTCGGCCAACCTGTCTCCTGGAGCAGGGAGGCCAAGTACCTGGGTGTGACCCTCGACAGCCGACTCACCTTCTCTTCCCACATAAAGCGGGTCCGCGCGCGCGCCGCCTTTGTGATGGGACGCCTTCATAGTCTATTAAATGCCAAATCCAAGTTATCTTTAAAAAATAAAATTCGTTTATACACTGCCTGCACACGGCCTATTATGACGTATGCTAGTGTAGTATTCGCGCACATTAGGCCACATAGGATCCACAGATTACAGACACTTCAGAATAGATTTATGCGACGGGCAACGGGAGCACCGTGGTTCGTTCGTAACGTCGATCTACACATCGACCTCGAACTGCCGACCATCAGGCAGTACATGAAGCGTTGCTCCCAGCGCTATTTTGACTCTGCCACGACTCACCCCAATCCACTAGTGGTTGGGGCGGCCAACTACGTCCCCACAAAAATATCTGCGATCCGACGTCCTCGTCACCTTCTCGAAGAAGGGGACGATTCTATAACAACTGCCCAAGAAAGGCCCTACACAGCTCGCGCAGCAATAACAAATAAAACTCCGCGGTATCGGCCTCGCCGACGAGGTCGAAAACCGCGCCGCGTAAAAGTCAATAACCCAAACGTGGCCACGCCCACTTTGTCATCAGCGACGCCCCGAGCCGAGGTCCGTTCCCCACAGGGGGAGCCCTCGGGCGATCTTCGCTTAACGCACTTACCGGGTTGAGAGCCTTCCGCTCGCCCATTGACCGCGCTAAGCTGTAAAGGTCATCTCGACCAACAGCTATAGACACAACAAAAAAAAAAAAAAAAAAGTAGTTAATATTATTCGTTTGAGACAAGTAAATAAGCCCTTAGCTTACTTTTCACATTAAAATAATTATTACGTTTTTGTTTAACCATTAGCTCAAGTTATAAATATTTAAAGGACTGTTTTTTATGCCACTTAAAGTTCAACATGTCGAATATAACTAATCCTTTTGTTTGTTGTTTTAACCTAATGCTTAAAATGTGAATAGTTATGGGCTCATTTCTCATGCCACTTACTTAATATGGTCTCTGACAACGTTTCAAGTATAACTTGTCCCTTTTTTTTTGTTTAACCTAATGTTTAAGTTGCGAATAGTTCAAGGGCCCTTTGCCCTCATGCTGTTTGGCACATATAAAGTCCTATCAATGACTCAATTGAGTTTGAGTTGTCGCGTCGTATTAGTTTTTGGATTTAAGTTTAAGCCAGTTTAAATTACAATAATATGTCAAGAACAAGCTACACACAATTTGCTATAATGGTGGAGTTCATGGAAAAGTAAGTAACAATTATTTCATTCACTTATGAATTAATCTTAAAAAGCAGATTTCGTTAATCAAGTATCACATTGTTTATTAAATAAGTGCTTATTTTTAATTAAGGCGCGGAGATTTATCCAAACCCTAAAATTTACCACAAGGGCGTCAATGGTGTATAAAAAAGTGGAAGGAGTTAAATAACTTAATTAATAGCCAAGGAATAGGAGAGTCTCGGAGTGAAGAAAAATGGCGAAAAGTTAGTTCTACTTCTTTGGATTATAAATATATTTAAAAATATTTACATAAAAATTTGCATAGCCATTTCTATCTTGGGTTCATAACAATTTTATTTGGTTTGTTTAAGGTGTGGAGTAGTAGTGTGTCGTCGACGATTTTACAGTCGACGCAACGAGACCGTTTATCGTCGATGATAAACTAGTTGAAAAAACAGTCTAATTTTCGACTAGTTTACGTCGTAGACGATTAGACAAGACGAGACGTTTAGTTTATATTATGACGTACGTTGATCGTCCATTGGTAAAGGACAACGAAATTTCAAAAAATTTTATTAGAACACAGTTTCATTGTACAATGTACATTGACGCTTGAATATATAATGGTAGATGGTAGTTCCATCACATGATAGCAGAGCGCAATTAATTGCAATTCAATCTATCTATACGTTATGATTTCACCTCGACTCACGCCCACGGGCGGTGAGGTTTGCGGGGCGGGTAAGGAGCGTAGCGAGCTGTGCGAGTGCGCACGCGCCCAGTCGTCGAAGTCCGGGCCGATTCGGGCGAACACTCGCAAGTCGTCTTCGCGTTCGTGTCATTCGTTGATGCGACGACCGATTCGCGAAGCCGTTCATACATAAACATGTTTATCAGTCAACGATAAACTAGTTTATTAGTTCACGGCAAAGAAACAGTCAACAAAAACTGTTCGTTTATTCAACGACCACCACTAGTGTGGAGTGATTTGAAAAATAATACCAAACGAAAGGGGGCAAAAGCTAACAGATCTGTGCATGGTACTGGTGGTGGGCCTGCTTTAAAAATATGTCTCACAGACTTGGAAACGCGTGTCATTTCACTGATGGGAGTCTAATCAGCAACAGGAATGGCCATAGTTTAAGTTGGTTTAAGTCAGGTTTGTTATTTTTTTATGGTATCTATGTTATTATAGGTAATAGTATTTAATATAAATAATTTTTGTGCGATGCATTTCTTGCCTGTGGGTGTCATAAAAGATAACTAAGAGTTTATATATGCAAGAGAAGGAAAACTCTCAATAAAACTGGAGTATTATAAACTATATAAACTCATTGCAGCGTGGTTTAATATGTCAATTTTCCTCTCATTATGGAGAAGACTCCAGCCCAGCAATGGGACGTATTTGAGCGGTGTGTAAGATAATGATGATAAGTAAAGAAAATTGATGTTTTTATCCAAAACTAGTGTTTGATTTCAATTTGCCAGTCTATACTGTGCTCCTTTAGGAACGTTTGAATTTTAAGGGATAAATAGTAACCTATATTAACTGTCTCTGTGCTAAATTTCATACAAATCCATTCAATAGTTTTAACAAGATTAAATAACCAATATTTAAAATCACAAACTGTGACATAAATAGTGGAAACCTTGTACAAATTTTTAATATGATACTGTGGTGATTTCTTATGAAACAATATTATAATATAGAGCATAAATATGTAAGTCAATGTATATTGCTATATAAAATAAGACTAATAACAAATTTTTTTGGGTGGGTGAAACTGTCCAGTTAAATAGAATTGCAAGTGATATATATACCTGAAGGGTCAAATGAAAATATAATCATTGTACCATCTGAAATTTCTGTTATTGGTAAGTAGTACTTTTGAAGTAGTCAGTACTTTTGAAATATATCTCTCATTATTTAAATTAATTTAGGTATATCTTTATCAATGGAAATAGATACTATCAATAAACATAAAAAGGGTCTTGGTATTATAGAAACTGCTGGTTATCATCATAATTCTAATAAGAATATTATGTACAGTAAACTAAATAAACAATGTGGCAAATAATTAGCAAGTATTTTAAGAGTGAACAATAAGACACATGTGTGGCAATATCTATGTATAATGTAAATGTAATCCCATTGAATCTGTGGAATAAATTATAATTAACAACAAATATATGTAGACATAGTATTTTTCCGTGTGGTGACGGAGTAAGAATACAATTCACCACCCCCTATCTTACCCGTGGGTGATCGTACGAGACGACTAAGGGATATAAAACCCATATAACATCTATGCGAGAGAAGGAAAACTCGAAATAAAACCCTATACCAACACGTCTGACCAGCGTGGTATAGTAGGTCAATTACCCTTCCATTATGGAGGAGGCCCGAGCCTAAAAGTGGGACGTGTATGGGCTGAGATGATGATATGTAGACAAATTTGTTGGAAGTTAATGTTATAATTTTTTTAGATAGTGAAGACTGGAACACTCCTGGCACCAGTAAAGATCCTGTTGTGATATCTCCTCTCCACAGATCCCTCACACCAACCATACCCACAACACAAGAACATATCTCACCACCAAAATCACCAATGTTACCTCACAGGCAGTCCACATCACCACCTTTACCTCAGCACCAACCAAAGAAGAAGAAGATTAAAACAATAGAACAATATGTTTTAAGGTGTTAGGAAAATGCAAGAGCAGATGTTAGGGAGAGAGAAAGCTTGTTTGTACAATTACAACGAGAGAGGATTCGACAGAGAGACATTGAGCATTGTCAACGTGACAATGAGTTACATTTGCAAGCTCAATGGTTGGTATTTATGAAAGAAGCTTTAAAAGTTTTAAGTAATGTAGTGTCACGCCAATATTTGCCAAAGGAGTAGGTAAGGTAGTACATATTTTTAATAAATATTTGAATAAGAAAAATTGGGTATGAAAGGATATATATTCATTACAGGGAGAAGGAGGTAATGTGGTCCCCACAGGTATTATGGCCCCCCCCCCTTCGATATTTCTAATTTAGAATCACGTCATCTAGAGTAACTTTTTAATAACGAGGAGTAACAATGACAATTTTAATATAATGTAAAAAAAAAACAAGCGAGGACAGCACATGCGTTTGTTATTCGAACTAGTTTGAAGTTGCACTCGTAAAAACTTTTTTTTTGTGTTGTATTTAATTGTATAATTCTGGATATACCGAGTTTATGCATCTGCAATTTGGATATTGTGTTGGATTAACGTTTTCTTATTGGATTTTAAAGGTATGTACGCAAAATATTTGATGTTACATTTTTTAGAGGTTCGTTTGTAGATTCCAGAGTACTGGTAATTTTGCCGCCTCATATTGGTTGTATTATGGTCCCGGGGGCTATATAACATACACGAGTGATATTGATTTTTTTCATTTACTTACAGATGCCTCGACTAAGTTTAGTGCCTCCATCTTCTAAGAAAAGAAAAACTTGGGACGCACCAAATGAAAAAGGCTATTGAAGCAGTGAGAACCACGACCAGGGGCTATAAAAAGGCAGTAAAAATATCTACATTGTCTACATTAAAATGATTAGTAAAAGACTCTCAAGAATCTTTAGATTTACTTGTGCATAAGCCTCTTGGTAGTTGCGCCGGCCCTGAAGGTGAATATTATATTTGCGATTTCTGTCGTTAAGTATAATACATTTAATTTGGCCCCCTGGGTGCCATATAACCCTCACTTGATCTCAAATTGCCAAATTTCCTCTTTTTTTAATAAATATATTTAAAAGTTATTTGTTGCATTTTTATTTGTTCCATACTATGTCGTGTATTGGCAAATAAATAAGAAAACTAATGATGAATTTATTACCTATGTCTGCTTTTTATTTTTTACATGAGACCTCAAAAACAAACAACACTCCTCAACAACAAATTTCCTGTGGGGGGCCACATTACTACCATCTCCTCTAAGTATTTTTCAGATATACAAATATGTTGATATAGAATAATTATTTTAATACTACCTAATTAATATTAATGTACATAATTATAATATAATAAATGGTTTATTGAAATTGATTTATTATATCGTTTATTTTATAATTAACTAAAAATAGCATTTAAAAAGATTACAAATGTAAATATAAAAACATTCTGTTTGGTATCAGAATAAGAATACCTTGCCCGCGAGTGTCGTAAAAAGCGACTAAATGTTCATAATTTGCAGATCATATAAGCAAGAGCAGGAGAGCTCGAAATAAAACCCTCTAACTACACCATCTGACCAGCTTGGTATAGTAAGTCCTTACCCTTCTAACCTCTCTGGATTAGAATCTAGCTCCCGAACTGTAAGGGCTTCACTCGTATAGAGTGCACGAAATGCAACGTAGCTCTGTGTCACACTAAAACTAGAAACTGCTTTGGTGAATTTCATGGCTTGTAAAAGAAAGAGGTTACATTTATTGGATTTAGTTTAGTTTTTGTATAGCTGTGGTAGACCGGAACGCGCATTGTAGCCATTTGGCAACATACTTTTTTATCTTCAAAAATAAACGTTTTTCTTTACAAATATTTTTTTTTATATTTTTCCCTCAATATATGACCCCAAATATATACTGTGTGTTTTTTTCATGTAAATTAAAACAATCGCTCATTTAAGGGTTAAGTTTTCAAAGTTACAGAACATGTTGTGATTGTACTAAGTACCTTAAATTAACCCATTAGATACCAATGTTCCCATTTGGGACGTCTCACATTTTATCGATTAATTAATAGTTACTAGCAATAAATTACTAATTATTCGCGTCACTAGTTTGTATACTCTGTGGTGCTGAATACCAAGCCCATCATTCACTTGACATTGTTGTCATTTGTATTTTTTTAGCCAAAGAAAGTGGTTTTTACGAGTTTTGAAAATTGCAAATATTTATATTTTGATTATTTTATAACTTGATGTAAGTATTTTAAATTTATTGTTAAATAATATGAAGTAGTATCTAAATAATAGCTTGTAACTAGTGATGCGATTCAATTGATTGGAATACTTATTGAATTTGCTTATTTAAATATGTTCCCAAATGGGAACATCAGACTGACAGACTAAAATTGTTTGTGGAATTTCTAAAAATAAAAAATATTTTATTTTTAGCTGACCTCAGTACCTATTATGACTTCGCGAAGATTTCTTACTTTAGAACAACTTGAACAGTGCTTAGAGGAAGTTCTTGCTGAAGATTTATCGCAGGACGAGCCAATCGATGTTGTCCAGTTACCTCCGAAACTTGACGAGTTGACAGATTGTGAAGACATTGATGACGATATATTAGCAGAACATGAGTCGCCACGAGAGGTTTCAGGTGAAGTTGAACTACAATACGCTACAGAAACCGAGAATGAAGTACCGTCAGAAGAAATGTCACCTCCTAATAAAAAGTCTCGTACAACAAACAGCTTTGTAGTTCATAATCCAGTGTGGAAAAAAACAGACGCAGTCTATACGAAGGCATTATGTGATAGTGACAGATGTGAGGTGGTAAAAACAAATTTGAAAACGAAGTTTCAAAATCTAGAACCTCACGAAATTTTTGAAAACTTCTTCGACCAATCTCTGATTGAGAAAATAGTTGAAGAAAGTATTCGTTATGCACATCAAAAAAATAAACATGATTACTCTGTCAATCCTAGTTGTATACGTAAATTCTTAGGTATTTTGATATTTACGTGCTATCATTCCTTACCACAAGAAAAAATGTATTGGTCGGAAGATGATGACATTGATTTACGAATAATACGAAATTGCATGCCTCGTAATAGATATTTAGAAATCAAAAGGTATCTTCATTTCAATAACAATGATGAGATAAAGGAAAACAGTGATAAAACGTTCAAAATAAAGCCTCTTTTGGACCAACTAAATGAAAATTTTTTAAAAGTAAAAATATTTTCAAACCAGCTATCCATAGACGAGCAAATGGTTCGTTACTATGGTGGTCACTTTTTCAAACAATTTATTAGAGGAAAGCCTATACGATTTGGTTTGAAGCAATGGATAATGGCTTGTGCTACCACGGGATATTGCTATCAAATGGAACTATACACGGGTAAGAGGGATCCCTTGGAAAAAGATTTAACAGGACTCGGAGAAAGAGTTATAACATCAATGGTCCGTTTACTGGAGCACCCAGAGGATCACGTATTATTCTTCGATAACTTTTTTTCAAGTTTTCGTTTGATGTCCATTTTGGCTCAAATGAAAGTGCGTGCTACAGGGACGGTAAGAGCTAACAGGCTAAATAAATGTCCCCTAAAAAAAGACGAAGTCTTGAAAAAGGAAATTCGCGGCACATATGATTACAGGTTTGACAAGAAGAATGAAATATTGGCTCTGACTTGGAAGGATAACAATTGCGTGAAAGTTTTGACAAACCATGAAACCATACACCCCTTAGTAACAGTTCAAAGATACAACAAGGCTGAAAAGAAAAAAAGTGATGTTCAACAGCCTTATGTTATTGCCCAATATAACAAGTACATGGGTGGTGTGGACAAATTAGACTGGCATGTCAATAAATATAACGTAAAAATTAGAGGCAAAAAATGGTACTTCAGACTTTTCACTAACGCTATTGATGTAGCGATGTTCAATGCCTACGTCTTATACAATATGTCTCATGATAGAATTCCTTATCTTGATTTTATTCGGCAAGTGGCAAGAAAATACTTAAGTTTGTCATCGGACTTATCTGACCCTAAATTATTAGGGCGTCCATCACGTTCGTTGAAAGACACTAGAATTATAACAGGCCACATCTTAGAACGGACTCAGGATGGAAAGCAGAGCAGGTGTGCAGTTTGTAAAAAAAACGCTAGAAAACAGTGTGTCCTTTGCCAACGAGCCATGCATATGGGTTGTTTTACCGAATATCATAACTCAATTATGTAGATTTTTATGTTTTAAGTCCCAATGTTCCCATTTGGGAACAAATATAAAACACGAATTACTTGCAGTTTTATTTGGTTATATATTTTTATATTATTTTTTATGTACTCCATATTGTACAAAATCTGTAAAAAATATGTCTAACAGTACAGAAAAAAGTTGGTACTTAATGGGTTAAGACTACTTGTTCCTTGAAACTAATTTTTCTACGATTATATTAACCCTTAATAACCTAGAGTTTCAATTTTGATACTAATATTTTAAACCGAATATTCACATTACTATTATTTTTTTTTTATATGTTGGCTGTATGTATTTTACTGTTGTATAGTATTCTATCCAACGAAATTAAAAAAAAAAACAAATGTCATTATTGTTTTATTTTATCTGTGACATATTACTTGCGCGGCAAAGTGAACAAGTAAACACATTTTACTAAAAGTTTTGTTGAATATAAATTTGATATATTTTCTTTTTCTGAAGAATATAAATACTTTTGAGGTAAGTAAATACATTATTTTCGCTATGATATAATTATTTTTAGCAAATGCATGTTTTACTTGAAGAAATTAGTGCTTTTTTTTTGGTATCAATATTGATACTTCAGGCATTCCGCCCTACATAAAACCTACCTACTAACTCTTTAGCTATAAAACTTTTTGAACTTTCGTTTCATATTTTTTCTGCATAGCTTGGTGTGGGGATTACTTTTGTTTTTATTTATTATAGAAATTTATCCAAAATGCGGCCAGAAGAGATTGAGAACATATTGAAGCGGTTAGGAAATGGTGAAATTTCGGAAGACGATTCCACCGACAATGAAGATGACATAGACTATTATTCGAGCCAAAGAGATCGTCTGATGGAGCTAGATGATGAAGAGGATGTAGGTAATTTTCCCACTGACCCAAACTTGGATGCAGATCCGCCTGCAGCAAACGTAGATACCGACATGCAACATAATTTAGAGACTGTTGAACGAAACCCAACTCCTACAACCAGCAGCCAGAACAACCTGCAAACTGCACCTTTCAACTCTAGAAACTTAGTGTGGAGAGTAAAAAATATGGATTTAGTCCAAAATGCTTTCCAGTTTGCTGGAAATACTGAGTATTCACAAGAAATTATGAACTTAGACACTCCATTTCAGTTTTTTTCTTATTTTTTCGGTGAAGACATTTTGAGATTTCTAGTGGACGAGTCAAATAAATATGCCTTCCAAAAGAATCCCAACTTTACAGAACCTGTAACTGTCTTAGAATTACGTAAATTTATTGGAATTCTTATTTTTACTAGTGTATATCATTATCCTAGTGTCCGGTCATACTGGTCAAACATTACAAAGTTTGAACCCATAGTACAAACAATGAATCGCAACAGATTTGATAAAATTAGAGAAATTTTTCACATGAATGACGACTCTAACCATTTGCCCATTGATCACCCCCAGCACGACCGACTGCATAAAGTAAGACCAGTGATAGACTATTTGAACAAGAAATTTATTACTTTACCATTTGAGCATCGTCTATCACTAGACGAGCAGATGTGTTCCACAAAAATGAAACATTTTATGAAACAATATTTACCCAACAAGCCCCATAAGTGGGGATTCAAATTATACGTGTTATGCTCTCTGTCTGGTTATGCCTACAGTTTTGAGATTTACTCGGGAGCTAAGGACATGGACCGTTTACCTGGCGAACCAGACCTCGGAGCTGTGTCGAATACAGTTATTCGATTGCTACGACCAGTACCAAGGCATGTCAATCATATAATTTATTTTGACAATTTTTATACGAATATTCCTCTGGTACATTACTTGACCAACGAAGGTATTTATTGTCTTGGAACAGTACAGAGAAACAGGCTTGGAAAGTCGTGCAAGTTGCCGGAGAAACGGGAGATTATGAAATCCAACGTACCCAGAGGAACATATCACGAAAATGTGGCCTCTCACGAAGGCCTAGAATTGTCGGCCACAAGTTGGAAAGACAACAAACAGGTATTATTACTATCCACGTATGTTGGCGCTGAACCAGCGGATACTATAACCCGCTACGAAAAAAAACTAAAGGCCAATATTCAAATATCATGTCCTCGGGTTGTAAAAGAATATAATGCACACATGGGCGGCGTTGATTTGATGGATAGCTTCATTGGTCGATATCGCATCCGCATAAAGTCGAGAAAGTGGACAACGAGGCTCTTCTACCACTTGTTAGACATGACTGTCATCAATGCTTGGGTACTGTACAAAAAGGTAAACACAAGGAAAGGAAAACTTCAGAAGAATATTATGAAGTTAGCAGATTTTAGAACTGAGCTTGCCGATACTTTATGTAGATATCAAAGTCACTCAAAAAATAAAAGGGGCAGACCCAGTACCAACAGTCAACAAGACAATACAGTACCCTCTAAAAAACCCCGGACAGGTGCACAAGTACTACCCCCAACTGACGTGCGTTCCGATTGTATTGGCCATGAAAAAATATTTATGGAGTCTAGGAATAAATGTAAATTTAGTAATTGTAGGAAACTTACCTCCTGGTTCTGTAAAAAATGCAAAGTATCGTTATGCGATAATAAAAACAATCGATGTTTCGCATTATTTCATGCATAGGTCATTTAAGATTTCTTTATGGCCATAATGCCTGAAGTATCAAAATTGATACCTGTTTTTTTTTAAAATAAATATGTAAAATAAATATTGTGATTTATTTAGCTATTTTTCCCTTCATCTAGACCCTCAAGCAAATACAGTAATATTTAAAAAAGAAGACTCGCGTAAATCAGGCTACTAAGGGTTAAGAGGGCAATGAGGCCCACGTTTGATAAATGAAGGAAAATGATTAAATAAGTAAAAAAAACAACAATTCACTTATTTTATTTTATTTCTAGTTACATTTAGGATTTACTGTAAAAATAAAGCAATTTTTTATATGGGCTTTAATATACTACCTTAGTATAATAAGGCCCTTGAGAAGGGTTTTTAAAAAGTGTATTTTCTTATTTAAAAATATGCTTTTCTTGATTGTTTTACACCATTTATTACGACAACATGTACAAGCTATGAAAAAAATATGTTTTTGATATCCTATACGCATTATACTCAGATTTAAAGCAAATTTTTCTTAGGTGGGCCTTAATTGCCACCGGAACCTTAGTTATTAATAATAGTAGATGATAAAAATAAATATTAAAACCATTGTATTTCGAAAGTCTATATTTTGTAGTTATGTTTTGTCACTTTTAGGTAAATGAAATAATGTATCGTTTATTTCTAGGATTGTTATAATTCTAAAGAGGTATATGCTTTTATTAAGCTTGAGTATAATAATATAATATTTCGTCAATGCATCTCATTACATTTTATTTACTTGCATTGTTTTGTTACTAAGGGTCCCATCGTGCATTATAACTCGCGGAACATAACACCGTGTACATATAAGGAATGTGAGCGCATTCTTTGCGATTGTTATACATATCTTTACACCGTATAACTTACGGGGTAAGCAGAAAGAGCACAGTGACTTAATATTATGTTTATACAATTACTGTTATGTTATGGTTTATACAACATGATATAATTTGGTATTGTTATAGATGATAAATTATGGCTGATAAGTTATGTGTAATATTAAAAGAGTTAACTGAAATACGCAAATACTTAATTAAAAAGGGACAAAGTAGGTACAAGAGATATGTACCTTCAAATAAATTAAAGGAAGCTGAGTTATTACTTAACGCATTACGCCACACTTCAATACACAACTATTCATAACATTACAAGCGACTCGCATAAAGTTTTTAGGCTACGGTTTCCACGAGGCCTAATCAATAATTACAGTGACATCAAAAGTGATTCTATAGTATATAAAAATAAGAAAGGGTGCCCCCTTTGAAGTTCCGAATAAAATTCGGCTCCAAAACGTTGGTGTTCATCTCCCCGAAAAAGAAATCCTCGAATATCTCGCTTCGATTATGACTAACTGCACGGTGTTAAAACATTTCAGTTTCGCTTTAAAGTTTAAACATTTAGATCATTCTCGTCATATTTATCGCCAATAATGCCTAATGTAAGAGGTAAATCAATTACGAGGAATTATCTTGAGAAGATTGACAATGTTAGTGCAGAGTGCAAGATATGTGCTAAGATGATCAAAATTTAATGTGGAACCTCAAATATGTTGGCCCACATTAAAAGGAACCATCCTCAGGCTACACTGGATCGAGGTGAAGAAGGCGAGCAATTAAGTCACACACAAGGAACGTCTACTGACACAACTCTAGAAAAACCTAAGAAGATTCTGGAACCCATATTTCAGTCTACTCTGAAGATGACTGTAGTGAGTAAAAAAAAATCGATAAATATTTGATCATGATGATCGCCATGGACTTTCAACCGTATTCCATAGTTGAAGATAAGGGTTTTAGGAAGTTGGTAGAACTTTTGACTCCAGGCTACGAATGACCAAGTCGCCAAAAAAATCAGGTATGATCTAATGCCAGAAATTTACGAGTGCGCAAAAATACAGCTTACTAGCATGCTAGGAAAAATTTAAAATATTGCACTAACTTCTGATTTGTGTTCAAATCAAAACATGGATTATTTCCTCACGGACACAATCCATTTTTTCTACCGAGGCAGCTTAAAAAGCTATGTAGTAACCACATGTAATGTTCCTGCTGTCAAAACAGCTGAAAATCCATCGGACATGGAGACCTGTCCAAACCTCAAATTTTACCGCAAGGGCGTCAGTGGTGGATAAAGAAGTGGAACATCGGTGAGACCATATTTTAGGTCACTGCGGATTCTCACTTTCCCCTCAATCGTAATATTCTCGATAGTTGTGTTCGTTAGACAAAATCTTGACTCGTTTAAGACTCGCGGAGACAACTCGAACGGCTACAACACACGTGGTAGCAGGAAACTCGCTGATGTACCTCGCAGGCTTGCCAAGTCCGACAAATTAACACACGTCATGGGCCCCAGTCTATATAATCGGCTGCCAGTACATATTACTGATGCACATAATCTGAAAATATTTAAGAATAGATTAAAATCATGGCTTATTGAAAATGCTTTCTATCGCGTTGAGGATTTCGTGCCTAAATTAATATAATTATTATAAACTTTTCAATTCATTTATTATTATAATATTATTAAGTAGTTGAAATCAATTTATTTATTATTATGAGTTATTATTATTATAAACTCATTTGCAAAAAAAACGGGTGGTTTTGATTTTCATTCATATTTAAAAAGATACAATACCAAAAAGGTTTCAATCGTTTGTACACGTTACTGGCCGGTTTTAAAAATGCTGTGGTATTTAAAAAAGTACGTTCTAAATTCAATTTTTCATTTGATGTTCATTTTTACAGAAAACCCCTTTTTATCCTACATTTTTGGCGCGAAGTTACAGAAGTTAACATCGACTTTCATAACTTTTATTCAATTTTTATCGATTAATTTCATATCCTTGACTGTCAAAGCTTTATTTAATGCTGTTTGGCTGTATCAAAAATGGTAGATAAAGTGGTAAAAGCTACCAAAATTATCGCGCTGCTTGAAGAGGGTTGCAGCCAATGTTTCGTGGCTAGGAGGCTAAATGTTAGTCGCTCGACAGTCCAAAGGACCTGGCAGCGATATCAGGAGACTGGTTCCGTCGAGAGAAGGCCTGGTTCTGGAAGAAAACTATGTACCCAACCACGGGATGATCGTTTTCTTGTGAGTCGCGCATTGAGAAATCGCAAATCTTCGTATGTGGATCTTAAGAACAACCTCCAAGAAGTAAGAAATGTGCGTATTAGTCTATGGACGGTCAGGAGGAGGCTTCTCGCTGCCAATATACGCAATCACCGCCCGGCCCGCGGCCCCAAATTACTCCGTGAGCACAGAGTTCACAGGCTTAGGTTCGCTAGAAATTGTGAATCATGGACTCAAGACGATTGGAATAGGGTTTTGTTCTCTGATGAAGCCAGGATATCTCTGTTCGGTGAAGATCGACGTCGGCGAGTGCTAAGAAGACAAGGAGAACGCTTTGCAGAGGCATGTTTCGAAGAAATCACACCTTATGGTGGGGGCTCTGTTATGTTTTGGGCAGGAATAAATTCAATGGATCGTACAGAGTTAGTCTTCATTGAAAACGGCTCACTGACTGGGCATCGATACATAACGGAAGTTCTAATTTCTCATGCACAACCCGCATTGGCCGCTCTAGGTGAAGACTCGATTTTTATGGACGACAATGCTTGCGCCCACCGATCCCGCGATGTTAATGCGTATGTGCAAGAGGTCGGCATTCGTCGTTTGGATTGGCCAGCTCGAAGTCCCGACCTCAATCCCATAGAGCATGTCTGGGACGTTCTGAAACGGCGTGTGAGATCAGTACACCCGGCTCCGCAGACCATCAGAGAGCTGAAGAATGTGATTACTGCGGAGTGGGAACGTATTCCGCAAGCAAGTATCCGGGATATACTCGCTAGCATGCCCAGACGAATTCAAGCTGTGATTTTAGCTAGAGGGGGTCACACTCGATACTAAACATTTATCTGCTTTTACTTTATTAAAGAAAAACAAACAAAAAAACTTTTTTATTTTTACTTCATGAGCATATGCACTACTAGCGAATATACACTACTAGCGAGGTTTAGCATTATTTCCCATAAATTGTATCTAAATTTTATGAAATACTGATGAAAACGATTATTTTCTTATTAATTTAGCAAATTGTGTGGATAAAACTACCTATAATTATCAAACAAAGAAATATTAACATTTGAAATGGTTCATTGCTTAGGTGCCCGTTTTTTTTGGAGGATATGAAATTAATCGATAAAAATTGAATAAAAGTTATGAAAGTCGATGTTAACTTCTGGAACTTCGCGCCAAAAATGTAGGATAAAAAGGGGTTTTCTGTAAAAATGAACATCAAATGAAAAATTGAATTTAGAACGTACTTTTTTAAATACCACAGCATTTTTAAAACCGGCCAGTAACGTGTACAAACGATTGAAACCTTTTTGGTATTGTATCTTTTTAAATATGAATGAAAATCAAAACCGCCCGTTTTTTTTGCAAATGAGTTTATATATTTGACCTGTAAATAACATTTACCAATAAATTGATTATTCTGATTATTATTATTATTCTGAAAGAGTTATGTGACTTACTTAATAGCCCAGGAATGGGACAGTCTCGAAATGAAGAAAAGTGGCGAAAAATTTGTTTTAGTTCTTTGGATTTTTTAAATACATATCAAAAGCACTTACTTAAAAAGTGAGATAGCTATTTCTGCCTATTTTGTATTCATAAGAATTTTATTTGGTTTAAGATGTGGAATGATTTGAAAAATAATATTAAACCAAAGTGGACAAGCGTTAACCGTTCTGTGTATGGAACTGGTGGTGGGTCTGCTTTAAAATATGTCTCACGAACTCGGAAACCCGTGTAATTTCAATTGAAGATGTCCAATCAGCAACAGAAATGCCCATAACAGAACTTAATTTAAACCAGGTTTGTTAATTTTTCGATCTATAACAGTCTTTAATGTGTTCTCCTTTATGAACCTTTGAATTTTTCGGGTAACTTATATCAAATCTCTCTGTGCCAAATTTCATTCAAATTCATTCGGTAGTTTTAGTATGATTGAATAATCAATATCTAAAATCTCAAACTGTCATTATAAATAGTGGCAATCATGTACAAACTTTTAACATGATATTGTAATAATTTTTTTGAGGGGTAAGAATCACTAAATTTTTAAAAAATCGATTTGTTTTAGGCTTATAAAATACTTTGAACCTTTTAGAATATGGGGCAAAATATTTCATACCTCAAAGTATTTTTTTTTTTGTAATTTCGAGCTCTTCCCCAAGCGCGTCGGACTGCTCTGAAACGATCATCATCATCATCTTGCTCTTATCCCAATTACTTGGGGTCGACGCAATATGTCATCTGTTTTGACATATTACAAAAAGTTTTGGCAATGACTTTTATGACCGGCCGCCTGCCTGACGTCAACCCTCCTTGGGAATGTAATCGTTGACCCAAATGGTACCAGATGGAGTTAGTCCGGGTCAATCTAGGGCTCTTAGTCGTCTTTTACGACACCCACGAGCAAAGCAAGGGTTGGTAGTATTCGAAGCCGCTACCACACTGCTCTGAAACGATACCTGCAACAAATGAATACCTGCTGGGAAGGTACAGCCTAATGTCCACCTTAGGAACCTTCCTACCTTTTGATTTCTATCTTCTCAAATACACTAACAGATGTCATTATAAAGCATTTATAAAATAAATTCGTAACGAGTATAAAGAATGGTGCAAAAAACACGTCGATGAATGTCAAACGAACCATGAAGCCTCAGCTGGTAAGATAGAGGTAGACTCTGTCGTCGAGATGTTCCAACGCTCCGAAACTTTGCACGGTCTCAATACGCAAACTACATCGGTAATGGTAAAAAATCGGTAATGGCGAAACCTTCAAAGGAATAATGGATAAAAATCCGTGCGAAAATTTTAAAGTAGAAAATAAAGAGTGCATTGATTATGTACAAAAGAGAATGGGCACTCGATTGAGAAATCTGAAAATAAAGTTAAGGGCCTCAGAGGAAAAGGTAAATTAACTGCTAAATTAATTGATCAATTAACAATTTATTATGGCTATACGTCGGAATCCGGATTCCTTGGAAAATATGAAAAATTAAATCTGGGCAACCTTATTTCATAAGTTGTCAACTGACGAAAATCCGCAGCACAAGGAGTGCTCAAAGTCATGATATAACTGGAAGAAGGCGCAAGCAACACATTCCTTGGACACCTTCCATCATGAGCCGGCGCTTCTTTAAGTTTTTGAAGCCATCAAAACGATTTATGAAGAGTTGAGTCGAGATGAGCAGCTAAACCGTTGCTTAGGAGGCTACACGCAAAATAGCAACGAAAGTTTTAATGCTACTGTTCGGAATTTAGCTCCGAAATCTTATTCAAGCAACAAAAAAATCTTGAATATTGCGACCGATATTGCTGTGTGTAATTTCAACGTTGGTGTGAGTAATATTTTACAAATTATGAAAGTTTTGGAGATTGAAGTTGGCGTCCAATCATATAATTTTTGTCTTGAAGCCGATGCTAAACGGGTTAAGCACGCTGAGCGGTCTTTAATAGATGCGACAAAAGAAGCACGCTCTAATAAACACTTTGACAAAGAGGGTTATAATGAATTAGCAGTGAAAGCTGAGAAGGCAAATATTGATTTTTATATGCAATCGCCAAGAAACGGAAAATAAATCCGCTAACTCTGAGGAAATTTTATGCAACGTTGCATTATAAGTACAAAGCGGCCTATAAGTATATTAGAGGAAAGTTTAACAACACGTTGCCGTGTCCGCGTACTATATTCAAGTGGTACGAGAAAAGTTATGTCTCTCCCATATTCACACGAGCGGCATTTGTAAAACTTTGTCAATAATCCAAACCGAAGACGATACAGCAACATTGGTAGTAGACGAAATGGCAATACGTCAAAGAACAACCTGGAATGGCTGTAAGACAATGGGAGTTGTAGATGAAGGCTTGGATCCAAAAGATGAATTTGCAACTCAAGCTTACGTTTTCATGCTAGTATCAAACACCGAAAACTGGCAAATCCCACTAGGTTACTTTTTCATTAACGGCCTACGAGCTGAATAACGTGCAAGCTTAATACAAATTTGTATTACTAAATGTTACGACGATGGTGTTGATATTATTGCACTAACGTTTGATGGTTGTTAGGCTAATATAGCAACAACTGAAATTCTAGTTCGCAAGTTCTTCAAGTTCGCAAACAAACTGACTTTACATCACATAGCTTTCAGGAACAAAATAATGAAAGTGAACCTAGCAAGTCAATTACTAAATAGAAACGTAGCGAAAGCGCTTACCTTATGCTCAGAAATACTTACTGGACAATAATTCACCAATGTAGAACCAAATGTTGAATTTCTTGAAACTTTCAACGATTTGTTTGATATATTTAACTCGACAACCTATAAACAAGGATTTAAACAATCGTTTGGTCTAGAAAATGAAACGGAGAGAATGAAATTTCTTGATAAAGCAGAAGTTTATATAAAATCACTAAAAATATACAACAAAGTAAAAAGAATCTGAGGAAAATGGACCAAAATTAATATTAGTAAACAATTAGTTACTCAAGCGATTTCGCTTGGGTAACTGTAACTAATTGTGTAAAATGAGATTTTCCGCAAAATGGGATTATTGGATTTTTAATAGACATTCAGAGTTTAAAATACTTATACCGAGAATTGATGCAACGAAATAAGATGATGAATTAAATGTTTAGTCAAGATCATTTAGAACTTTTTTTTTTTTGACTAATAAGGCAACATTGTGGGCACAACCATGTTGCCTTATTAGTACCACCAAACGATCCCGTGGCATATACAAAAAGCTCTCTTGTCATCTAGAACTCCGAAGCAGATTCACGGGAAATTGTTTGCCAATTGATAACTTTTCAATTTAAGGTCGCTCATCAGCGGTTTAAAATATAAATATGACCACCTCAGGATTGTGCAGTACTAAATATAGAAAGAAAGAAAGAAAAATATTTATTTCAGCCTCTACAGCATATTTAAAAAGTAATAACTTATAACTACTTATATACTATTATAAAAACAAAGACTACTGCTAACAATGATAAAGGTAAATATCTAAAAGGCTGTAGTAGACCGAAAAGGTTCTACCTCAGCATAAGCTGCAGCACAGAGGTGCTACAGCACTGGTTTTCAGGCAAAACCATTTCGTTGAGCACGGGCCGCCACGACACATACAAACACATAATAAATATCATTATTTATGAATATGAGATAATATTAACAATAAAAATACATAGTAAGCATAAGTATAAAAAAATCAGGCAGAAATAAATACATTATAACCAAAAATAATAATAAATAACCAAATTCTCAAATCCAAAAAATAGGTATACACACATATACAAACAAATATGGTTACCCTCATCTCGCATCTATAAATTTACGGGTGTGTTCACGCAAGTTTCTTTTAGTGTGGTTATAGTTCTGAAACATTAACACAGTAACAACAGCATATAGCATATAGATTGACAAACTACAAGGATGCCTTTTGTTTTCTAAGCAAATAGTCTTTAAATTTAAGTTTGAAAGTTTTAACCGTTTTTATTTTGCGTAATGGAGGTGACAGATCATTCCAGCAACGGGTTGCAGCAAATTTGAAACTGCCACGGAATGCTGTCGTTCTGTGCCTCTGTGTTATTAACATGTAACTTGACGCCCTGGTGTTTACGTTATGATAATTTTTTGACCATGACAACTTACTGTATAAATACTCTGGTTGTTTTGAAACAATCACGTCGAAAAGAAGAGTAGCTAGATGAAGTTGCCTGCGGGCAGTCATCTTCATAAGATTACCGCTATTTAAAAATGGGGTTACATGAGCTCGAGGAGGAATATTAAAGCAGAATCGTGCACAGGCGTTTTGCACTCTCTGGATTAATTTCTCGGTTTTACCGAGGATACAAGTACCGTACACAGTGTCAGCATAATTGAGCTTTGACAGAATGAGTGACTCGCACAGCATGACACGTATATCCACACTTAAATACTGGCGAATTTGGTACAGTAGCTTGAGTCTGTAAAAGCAATTTCGTATCGCATTGAGTACATGAGTTTCAAACCGCAAGTGTCCATCAAGCATAACCCCCAAATTACGCGCTTCTTGCACTTGTGCAATTGGATGACCATTAATTTTAATGTCCACACTTTGACATTTTTTTAATATATTTCTGCTACCGGCAATAATAAATTTACTTTTATCAGGGTTCAACCTTAAGCAATTTCTTTCTGACCACTTTGAAATCCTCTCGAGGTCTTCACTTATTTTATTTACAGCCTCTCCTATATTTTTTGGATGAAAAGAATGATACAGTTGGAGATCGTCAGCGTAAAGATGATATTTCGAGTAAACTAAACAATTAGTGATATCACATGTGTACAGAATAAAGAGGAGCGGTCCAAGGACGGAACCCTGAGGAACGCCTCTGTTAATCAGTCTGGGAAGAGATGTCATATTGTTGCCATCCTTGCTCTTAATTTGTACACATTGGGATCGATTTGATAAATAACTGTTAAACCATTGGATAGTCTCAGCATTACATCCATAGAAAGAAAGCTTTGAGAGAAGGAGTGAAATATTAATACTATCGAAAGCGCGCGAATAATCAAGCAGAACAAGCAGTGTTGCCATACCTTGATCTCTGTCTTCCAATATATCACTAACTACATCAAGAAGTGCAGTAGTAGTACTATGCTTGGGACGAAACCCTGACTGTGTTACCGGAAAAATCTGACACTGCTCGAGATATGCCCTAAACTGATTGCAAACGATTTTTTCTAGAACTTTAGAAACACAGGGTAACAGGCTAATAGGACGTATATCCTTTGCACTGGTGGGATGAGAAGTTTTGGGGATTGGTTGGACTAATGCTATTTTCCACTGCGTAGGAAACGTGGAAGTCAAGATTGACCTGTTAATGATGGATGTTATTGCTGGGAGAGAATTAGGAAGTGTCATCATCAGCATGTTCAACGAAATATAATCGGAACCCAGGACATTCGATTTGAGACTACGCAAGATATTTAACACATCCACCTCCTCCACTGTTCGAAGCTGAAATCTATTTATACTGAAACGATTGAATTCAAAATAGGTTAAATCTGCTATTGTCACGGCATTCTTACCGGGTACGTTCAGGAAATGATCATTAAGTGATTCGGGATCGTCACAGAAGCTTGGCAACTCATGCTCAGGTTTCTTATTTATAGAAATTGTTGTTTTTAGGTTCTTCCAATAAAGTATAGTAAATATGATCCAATCTCGAATGCATCACAATCTGCTGAAGATGAACAATGTGAAATATCCTCTCAAGTGTTTTAGATGAAGAAAACGGTATAAGCGATTTGTTAAAACAAATTGTCGGATACATACCAGAAAGAGTCGTGAAAAAAAAATTCGGGAAAAATTAAATTTCGTACATGTTGCAGTGCTTTAAAATCAGATCAAAGATTAAACTTTCACAGGTTAATTACTTTGAGAAATCTAGGTAGTTTACTTTTTCCAACACAGGATGTAAATAAGTCTTAAAACAGTGTAATTTTTAAAACATGTCAAAAAACTCCAAGGTGATCATTATATGTAACGTAACGAAATGAATATGAATGTATGTAACAAAAATGAATATGAAGTTTGCAAACAAAAATATTGAGATTATTCATAGCTTCCAATAATTTTAATAACTTAAACAATCATTATTTGGAGCAACCCACAACATTTAACCATAGAATTTTGTTAACAAAATCTATCATTAAATACCACGTCGATGTACGCCTTCATTAAGTGCATAAAAATATTAAAACAACAAACAGGCAAAAGTATAATAAATTAATTTTATTTCTGCAGTGTATTTAACCTCATTGATAGATTTGTCTATGCTATGAGAATGAATAAATGTCAATGAATAAAAATAAACCTCAGTTAGACTCCAACCGCAGTTTCATTTACTATACTGGCGACGAGAAAAATTGTTATTTAAAGAATCTGCGCGTCTTCACAGTATTTATAATAGTATTTATTGGTTTTATTGTAAAGTAACTTTCATAAGAAAATTCATATACAATGCCAATTGGCAACATTTAAACATTTGACGTGGCTTCGAAACAATGGCCGGCGTATACGTATTATTATCCTTTCTTTTACTACAATTTTAAGGAAAATAAATAGCTATTCTTGGTAAATAATGTTATATGTTATATATTATATGTCAAAAAAAATCGCTAACTTTAAGAGATATTGCGACATTCATGAAATGAATACTCGTAATAAGGACAAATTAGTTGTACACACTACTCGTCTCCGAAAAATTAGGAAATCATTCATGGGGCACTGTATACGCTTTTACAATAGATTACTTAATGATATCCGAGACCTGCCAACGAAAAAGTTTAAAAAAGCCATCAAGAATAGACTTTGTAAGAAAGCTTATTATAAAATCTCGGATTATATAGATGATAATACAGATTGGTTGTGAGCAGCTCACCATTCAGAAATTTCCTTGTTATTTTAAATAAACTCTTTTTTAATAACTTTAATATTGTAAAGCGTAGCGTGTTTTGCCTAACAAAATTTTGTATTTTCATCGTTTGTAACATATGGTCTTGGTCATGCGCACTGAAGGATCTACTTGCGGTAGCTGCGTGGAGCGGGTCTCTCCCTTCCCTCCATAATGGTTGAGGGGAGTGATGGCTGCTCTAGTAGTTAACTCGTGATTGGGTGCCGCTTGTGGGATCTGGTCCAGCCATAATCATTTGAATTATATCAAGTATCTTGCAGTTCGAAGGGCATCGCACTGGAGCTAGTTCTTACAAAACATGTACACAATTGTATATCTAGTAAGAAGAAAAAAATTATTAAAAATAATAGACAAGCCCGCTGAGTTTCTTGCCGGATCTTCTCAGTAGCGGTCGCGTTCCGATACGGTGGTACCTTACTTTTTTTGGATAATTTAATTTTATTTTGTAAAATTGGCAATATGTAAGTGCCCTGTCGGGGTCTATGCATAATAAATGATTTGAATTTATTTTATTTATACTTATCCACGCCTAGCTCTCCAGTTCAATTTACCTACTTTGTAATTTTAAGAGTTTGCTGACTGTACTTAATACATAAAATGCACGAAAAAAAGCATAAAAAGATTGCACAGTTTTCAGACAATGGCTAAATATTAGATTTCAGAGCATTGGACGGTTGTTTTTTCATAAAAGTTCGTGCAATATAGTTTGCACAATAAATGGTTACAATAACAGTTAGATTTATTGTCCATATTACCATTAATATGATAATAATACCATTACTCATTAGTGTGAGTGCGTCGGTACTTCGTTAACACACATTTTTTTTTTAAGTCTACACCCTGCACTAAGGAAATAATCCTTGTATTGCGGGGGACTTTACAAACATGTAACTAACGGACACAAATTACATCCAAACTCAGAACAACAATTTTTGAATCGCACAAAGTGTTGTCGCGCGTGGGATTCAAACCCCCGCTACTGGCGTGGTAAGTCGCTATCTTAATTACTACGCCATTTGTGCAGTTCAAAGATAATGCCACAATTTTTGGCATCGGGGCACATCTAACAATTTAAATCTATGAAAGAAACATCAAGATTCGTCGACGTGACAATCAGTTGCAGTTGCAAGCTCAAGATTAGAATTTATGAAAGAAAGTTTAAAAATTTTAAATAATATAACGTCACGCCAATAGTTGCCAAAGGAGTAGGCACTCATCATCATCATCATCATCTCAGCCCATATACGTCCCACTGTTGGGCTCGGGCCTCCTCCATAATGGAAGGGTAATTGACCTACTATACCACGCTGGTCAGACGTGTTGGTATAGGGTTTTATTTCGAGTTTTCCTTCTCTCGCATAGATGTTATATGCGTTTTATATCCCTTAGTCGTCTCGTACGATCACCCACGGTTAAGATAGGGGGTGGTGAATTGTATTCTTACTCCGTCACCACACGGATAAGGAGTAGGCACTACTACAGGAAAAAACTACATGTATATTATGCATTACAGTGCAGAACTACTTATTGTATATTGTGCATTGATAGAACTCATGTACGAAAGGGTGTGAGTATTGAAGATATACATCTCATGCTTGACAGTAACTCTTGTGACCAGTGGCGGCTGTACCTTAAGTGCGCTCGTGCGCTGAACCACCAAATCAAAATATTTAAAAACTACAAAATTTAACTTCATATTTATTTTTAAATTACCTTTAATATTTATTCTTTGAACATAAATAAACATATAACAAATAAAATTTCAAATTATGACGAAACAATATAAGCGCTTTACTAAACTATTAAAACTTATAATCCTTGTAAAAAAAATCTCGTGCACTGAGGCGAGCGCACGGGGACTGCCCGTACAACTTGTATTAGAAATGAGTTAAAACGCCTGGCGCGTGAGACAAAAGATAGTTCATAGAAATACGCTGAAAAATGAGTCTGTTCCCGTACGGCGCACGAGTGAATCGAACATTGCCGAGAGAACTCGACTTACGACGAAATTCGCTGATGATGTCTCGTTAAGTACAGTAAGTAGGTATAGTTTCGATGTACCTGTGACGAGTTAAATATGGTTTGTTTACATTAATTGTTTTTTTTTGGTCTTAGTTCTATTTTATACTGCGTATACAGTGGGTGAAAATGAGCATAAATATAGACTATATTAAAGACAATAACAAAACTTTTTAAAATAAAGTTGATATAAATTGGCGGGACCGCCAAGGCCCTCTTCTATACCAATAAATAAAATTGGAGTGTCTGTTTGTAATGTCAAAATAATAGGCTTTTTTCATGCTCACAGGGTTATTTTCACGACACCTATGCCTAAAATACAAATTAAAAAATTTTTGTGCGTCTGTTTGTTCCGGGTAAACTTCAAAACGGCTGGACCGATTTCAAAAATTCTTTCACCAATGGAAAGCTATAATATCAGGGCGTAAACTAGGCTATATTTTATCCCGCACGCGCGCACTTTGCTGGTGTATACTGTGGAGTCCCATCCTTGATAACACATCTCGATCTATTTTTCAACCTTCTTTATCCGCCCTTGCTATATCCGTGTGGTAACGGAGTAAGAATACATTAGAGGGGGGTGATGAATTACCACCCCCTCTCTTGTCCGTGGGTGTCGTAAAAGACGACTAAGGGATATAATATCTATGGAAGAGAAGAAAAACCCGAAACAAAACCCTATACCAACACGTCTGACCAGCGTGGTATAGTAGGTCAAATTCCCTCCTATAGTGGAGTAGGCCTGAGCCCAACAGTGGGGCATGTATGGACTGATATGATGATGATTGCCCTTGCTTTGTCATGAAGTTACGTATTATTAGCTTTAGGACTTCCTTCAACCGCATATGGAATGGGTGTCATCAACCGTGGCCTTTATGAATATCCAGAATCACCTGCAAGAATAAAAACCAAGTTATAGCATAGCCAAAGTTATTTTATAAATTAAACTTATAAATAACTGGTTAGACAAATAGGTACTTGATATGGATTACCTACCTAATAATCAAACTTGTTCATTGTTACGATGTAATTCTTGCATACATTCATATACTTCGCTATTTTCTAGAACGAAGGCATCATGGTTGGCTCTTCTATATTTTAAATCAACATATAAAATGCTATATTCACTTTCACAAATCTGAAAAATAAAAGTCCTGTGGTAAATAATTACTTAAAATATCTATGTAATTAAATAAGTAGCGTTCATACATACAAGTTGTACATTAATAGACGGAATGTGATTTCTACAATAGAACGAATGTGCCGTCTCTTTTTTTGGGTAAATCTCTGGAAATGTGAACCATCTATACAACCGCAAACACCTGTTATTCGGTATTAAAAATCTGTAAATATTAAAAAAATATAGGTACAGAAACCAATGAAGATAAAATCAATCCTAGTGTAATATATAGTAAATATTGTATATACTTTTGTTTTATGACGTCCCTCTCAGCTCTTGAAGTGGTGAATCTAATAAAATTGTCCGTTATATTCAGCTGTTGAGCGCCTTTGTTACCTCCATCACATAAATTGCTTTCACTAGTTTGACTCAAGTGGTTAGTCATACCAACGTGGATTAGAGCCAGATGCATAAAATGATAAAACACAAAGAACCTAAAACGTAAATGAAAAGTTTATTATTACTTTGAACTCACATAAATATTAATCAAATGAATATTATCATCATCATCATCTGAGCCCATATACGTCCCACTGTTGGGCTCGCGCCTCCTCCATAATGGAAGAGTAATTGATCTACTATACCACGCTGGTCAGACGTGTTGGTATAGGGTTTTCCTTATCTCGCTGTTATATGCGTTTTAGATCCCTTAGTCGCCTCGTACATACAAGAGATAGGGGGGTGGTGAATTGTATTCTTACTCCGTCACCACATGGAATTAAATGAATATAATACATATTTAGAGTAGACTATGTAAAAAAGGCTACTATAAAATTTCGGATTATTTAGAGGTGAATACTGAATGGTCATGAGCAGCTCCTTTTTCAGCAATTTTGTTTTTGTAATGGTCACAGCTTTATTGCCCGTTTCTTGTAACAATTCGCTGTTTAGTTTTTTTTTTATCGTGTTGTTAGTCTTGGGTTTGTACAGCGTAGCGTGTTTTGACTGACGAATTTAGGTTTTGGTCTTTTTAGCATACCTATCATAGTTCGCAATTTATGGTTTAGTCATGCTCACTGGTATAAGGTTCTGCTTTGTAGTGTATGCTATATATGTGTGTGTTTAGTATATAAGTTACATATAAGTACATGTATCCTCTATATAAGCGAATACTTATTGAATAAACGGACAGTTATTACACAGTAGTCAGACCATATTATTGCATCCCAACGCCCAACCTTACATGGCGACCCTGCCATATTTGGTGGAGCGGTTTCGGGTTACAATTCACTTGCGTGTGACACACGAACTTTGATCTTCAGTGTACAATAAGGTCAAAATAATTATTATATTAAAAATTACCGACTAGACGCCTCAGTACTAGCTGACGTTCGACACAAATGGTGTCGACAGTTTAACGCCGAGAACAATATTAATACGAAGTTATTTCTAGAAGAGAGTTGAGAGAAGAAAGAGAACTGTTAATAAAAGTTATTTCAGCAAGAGGACAGTGCGATGAGCACCTCATCCCGCAGCGCCCCCGAGACTAGGCGAGCAGGTCGTAGTCGAGACACTACAGCTTGCGGTAGCTATGTGGGGCGGGTCACTCCCTTCCCTCCAATGTGGTTGAGGGGAGTGATGGCTGCTCTAGTAGTTAACTCGTGATCGGGTGCTGCTTGTGGGATCTGGTCCAACCATGTTTTCCTTTCCTATTTGAACTAAATTAAAAAAAAATAGTTATATCCTATCTCGAAGAGCATCACACTGGAGCTAAGACTATATGTTGTATACGTAATTGTATTCAAAAAATGGCAAAAAAATGCCAGTCCGCTGAGTTTCTTGTCGGATCTTCTCAGCTTGTGGCCGCGTTCCGATCAGGTGGTAGACATTGTATTATATTCAAACGATGTATAAATTTGACAATATGTAAGTGCCCTCAAGGGGCCTATGCAGAATAAATGATTTGATTTATTTCGAGCGTAATTAAATATTTTTGTATACCTTTAACTTTAAACTTATTATTTTACTTGCTCTCAAGCTGGTGTTAGAGCAACGTTCCTGATACAAAAATATAAATGCACTTTACTTTTGCTTAGTCTCATCATCATCATCTTGCTCTTATCCCAATTACTTGGGGTCGACGCAATATGTCATCTGTTTTGACATATTGCAAAAAGTTTCGGCAATGACTTTTATGATCGGCCGCCTGCCTGACGTCAACCCTCCTTGGGAATGTAATCGTTGACCCAAATGGTACCAGATGGAGTTGGTCCGGGTCAATCTAGGGCTCTTAGTAGTCTTTTACGACACCCACGAGCAAAGCAAGGGTTGGTAGTATTCGAAGCCGCTACCACACAGCACTTACTTTTGCTTAGTCTGTAGCGCTTTTTAATTTCGATTGCCATGACATCCATAAGGTCTTCTAATCGAAGTAAAAGCCGTTGAGTAATACCACTGTAATCATAATTGTGGTATATTAGTATGTTTAATATTGGTATGTATATCCTTATCAATATTATAAATGCAAAAGTATGTTTGTTTGTTACACTTTCACGTTTAAACCACTGAACCAATTTCCAAAATGCTTTCACCAATGAGGAACTATAATATTAGGGAGTAAAATAAACTATATTTTATCCCGGTATATTCACGGTAACGAGCACTACGCGGGTAAGCCGACTGAAACCGAAGCGAGGCGAGGACGGGTTAGCTAGTATTTACAGTGGACCCGCGGTAATCCGGCCCCTGTCTAATCCGACATGCCTAGTATTATTGAAAACTTTTTCGTCAATTTTTGCTAATGTAAGTTATGCATGATTGAACAAGTTACAACTTGTAGGTACGCAGCACTATTATTGTGCTTTTGTTTTAATTCTAATTGATTAGTATGGATTTGACAACATGTAATATTGATACGGTCTAATGTGCGTTTATAGTTTAGTTTTAGCCCAACTTTCTGAGGGGGTTTGTGTGTGGAGGGTTTTGGTGGTGCCCTTGGTATCACCGAGCCTCAATGCACGCATTTACACTCCCTTCACTTTCTTCGCGGTAGGCAGCGACCAGAGATGTGACTTATCTTAGATAAAAGTATCTGGAATACAGATACAAGATACAAAATACGTATTTACATCTTATATTTGAAATACTTTTTATATTTTTTATTTTGTATCTTATATTTAGATACATGTTCCTGGTATCTTAGTATTTTGAAGATACTTTGTTCCCCAAGATACTTTTACTAAAATTTTTTTTTTCGAACGCAACTGAACGCAGCGCGTCGTTTATACATTTTATCGATATTGCCGGAAACCAAATGACAGATGGTGACACTATCTTTCTACAAATGTCACCGCCTAAGATGTCCCATCGTCACTCCTGTCACTCATTCCGTGTTTTAATTTAAATAATAAATAACAATATCGCCTTTGTGAGATTCGGATTCACGAACATGGAAACGTAAGCCTTATTTTATTTTGCTAAGTTGCATATTACATGTTTGTGAGAAATGTGTATGTTACTTGCGAACAGAACGGAAAAAGTTTAGGTTAGAATAACAACAATTTATTAATTTAGTACACAGAGTACTTTTGTGTATACACGAATTTAGTTATCACAGATATGTGTGAGTAAGTTCATTAATATTAAGTTTGAGCCGAATCAGAGTTCATTCTGTTATATTAGGTTATTCTGGCCATTTAACTCGTTGCTTCGTCACTGCCACGGTAAAATTTATATTACTTAAGAAAGTTTATTTTTTGTTTTCAGGGATAAAGAGAGCAAGTTGAGTATACCATTCATTTTAAAGTACTGCTTTAAAGATATTAAGCAAATGGATGGAAGTGATGTGAATGTATCTGCAGCATGCAACCTATGTTCGTAAACGATAAAGGGTAGTGTTACTTCTACTACAAATTTCCTGAAGCATTTAAAGGTAGGTTTTGTAAACTGATGCAGTTGTTTAGAAAATAATTTATTTACTTACTTTGTGCTAGATTTTTATTTTACTAGGCTTTTGTCCTGAAAGATATTAACTACTTATATACTTTTTTATATTGTTACAGATTAAAGGCCACTCAGATCTGTTGCAAAATTATGAAAATTTAAAAAATACAACTCTTAAAAAAAGAAAACTACTGGGATTAGTAGCAATGATGCCAGTGGTTCAGAATCAACGTGTAAAAAATTGAAGCAGTCTACTCTTACAGATGTAAGTGGTTCAAGATCTGTTAATTTGGACAAGTTAATTATACAATTTATTGTTGACACCATGTCACCAGTATCAATAGTGGAGAATATGTCTTTTAAAGCTTTGATTGAAGGTTCACAGCAACTAACTAAGCCTCCCAAGGTTATGTGTCGTATTACAGCTAAGAATAAAATTAGTAATGAGTACATTGAATTTAAGAAAAACCTTAAGCTAGAGTTGGACAATGTTAAATTTGCAGTACAGCTGATATTTGGTCTTCATCTAAAAGAAGTTATTTGGGGGTTACAGTCCATTGGATTGAAAGTGAGACTTTTGAAAGGAAAAGTGCTGCAATTGCTTGCAGAAGATTCAAGGGAGCTCACACATATGAAAAAGTTGCTGAAATGATAGCTGATATACATTCAGACTATAATCTGAAACTATCAAAAATTGTTAAAACGGTTACAGATAACGGCTCAAACATGGTTAAGGCCTTTGAGGTATTTGGAAAGTCTGATTCAGAGGTAGTTGAAAATGAACATGTTTCACAAACACTTGGAAATCTTGAAAAAACATCACTTGATGAAGGTAGTGAAGATGATGATTCACTTCTAGTACTACAAGCTTTTTCAGATGCTTCATCAGACTTAGAAGGTGATTGCCTTCTGCCTGGATATGAAAGATGTGCTACACACACTTTACACCTGATTGCTAGTACTGATTTCAAACAAGCAAGAATCAAAAATACATTTTATAAGAAACTACATGACACAGCATTATCAAAGTGCCAAGCACTGTGGAACTTGTGTGCTAGATCCCCAAAAGCATGCGAGACTTATTTACAAATAACGGGGAAGTCACCAACTTCTCCATGTGCAACTCGATGGAACTCCTACTATAATTCAATACAAGATCTTTTAGCCGTGCAGAACCATCTTAGTGAAGCCATGAAAATGTTAAAGCTTCCACTGCTGAAAGAAAATGAAATTCACTTTTTAAGTGAATATGTGGACTGTTCAAAGCCAATAGCAGAAGCTATTCAGAGCCTGCAAGGGGAAAAAGACACTTATTATGGCTGTCTGTTACCGGAATTATACAGAATCCAACATGTTATCAAAAGCCTCAGAATGGAAAATTTGAAATACTGCAGCCCTCTGCTAGATGTAATAGATGAAAACTTAGATAGACGGCTTAAACGGTTTTTGCAGTTGGAACCAGCAGCAAACAATGCTATATTAGCCTCAGTGTCCCATCCAATGTTTAAACTAAAATGGGTATCAAAAGCGCGAAAGAAATATGTAAAAGAACTTTTCCTGTCTGAAACTAGAAAGATCAATCGATCTGAAAAAGAAAAATCAGAGGCTTTAAACAACATTGAAGGTGATATAAAAAAAAAGTCAAAAGATAAATCCTATTATATGTTTCTAGAGGACTCTGATTCCTCTATTGCTAGTGGCGAAAACACAAGCAGCACCAGTGATTTAGAGACACTCCAGTACCTGGACAATAAAGATGCAAATATTAAGAGCTTAAATGCTTATCCTACAATAAAAAAAATATTCCTAAAATATAACACCTGTTTGTCCAGCTCTGCGCCTGTGGAGCGACTCTTTTCCTTTAGGGGCATAATCATGAGGCCTCATAGAAGGAAGATGAGCGACAATATGTTTGAGGAATTACTTCTACTGAAATCTCAACTAAAATATAAAGATTAAAAATAATTAAAGTTTCAATTTTAATACATATCTTCCTATATTATAAAAAAATGTTTTCTCGAATAAATAAACTTGGCAGTTCAATTAAATGTTGTTTACTTACAAAAGTATTTTATCTTTAAAAAGTATTTGAAAGATAGGTATTTTGTATCTAGTATTTCAGATACCTTATTAGAAAATTATTTGTATCTGGTATCTGAAATGCTTTTTTTAAAAGTATCTTGCATCTTGTATTTCAGATACTTTATATAGGGTATTTTGTACATCACTGGCAGCGACCCTGTAAAGGTCCATGAGCGGCAGCAACACTTACCATCAGGTGTACTGTTTGCTCGTTTGCCACCGTTTGCAATAAAAAAAAAAGTTTCATTGTATATTACGTATACGTACCTGTCACATTACAAGGTACTCTTTTATAAAAAAATCCGGACTATAAGGGTACTTATGCAGTACTCTATAATCCGACAAATTCTATAGTCCGACACTACCATGCAAAACGTTTGTAGGATTACCTGGGGTAATCTAATTGTTGTAATTACCTGGGTATTTTTTCCGTGTTGTGACGTACAATTTAGCCAACCCCCCTCTCTTACCCGTGCGTATCGTAGAAGACGACTAAGGGATTAATTATGCATATACATAACTATGTAAGAGAAGGAAAACTCGAAATAAAACCCGATACCAAACCAACTGACCAGCGTGGTATAGTAGGTCAATTTCTCTCCTTTTGTGGAGAAGGTGAAGAAGTGGAGAAGCCCAACAGTGGGACGTATTATGAACTGCTGATTTTTCCCCTTATTTTTATTTCAAACATTTTTATTTTTATGAATAGAAACACATTTCATAAAAAAACATTAAACTTTCATTTGATTGTTACCAAAAAGATCGATGTTTTCTTTTGTTTCGTGTAAAAATAAGTAAAACTCCATTTTATAAATGACACAAATTTAAGACAGTTTTATTTGTATGTTGTCAAACTTGTGCTGTGTGGTAGCGGCTTCGAATACTACCAACCCTTGCTTTGTTCGTGGGTGTCGTAAAAGACGACTAAGAGCCCTAGATTGACCCGGATCAACTCCATCTGGTACCATTTGGATCAACGATTACATTCCCAAGGAGGGATAACGTCAGGCAGGCGGCCGGTCATAAAAGTCATTGCCGAAACTTTTTGCAATACAAGTAATTGGGATAAGAGCAAGATGATGATTTGTATGTTGTCAAAAATATTGTTGTTTACTTTTGTTTCAAAACACAAATAAAACCACATTGCATAAAAATATTTTGATTGTTTTATTTGTCGGTTACCAAATATGTCAATGTTTACTTATGTTACATATAAAAGTCGTCGTAGATGGCTCCTGCTCCGATACCATGACCATTAATGCTAGTATACCACAAGGCTCGCTGCTCTCCCCGATATTGTTTATCCTGCATATCAACGACATGCTCCCTATCGAGAGTATGCGTTGCTATGCGGATGACAGCACGGGTGACGAGCGGTACACCGAGCAACGGAATATCCCTGGGAGTACACAGGCAAGAAGGGTTCAACTTGTGTCTGAAGACGAGCGGTTCATCCATTTCACCTGGAAACGTTATGGTCTTCAACTGTACGTTTCCAGCGATCATTTCTGCCACGTACGTGCAAGCTCTGGAATAAACTACCTGCTGCTGTGTTTCCCGAGCGCTATGACATGTCCTTCTTTAAACGAGGTTTAAGAAGAGTATTTTCTCCACGGTAGGCAACGGCCTGGCTGTGCCCCTGGTATTTCAAAGGTTTATGTGCGGCAGAATCACTTACCATCAGGTGTGCTGCTTGCTCGTTTGTAATCGTTGCCAATAAAATAAATAAATATACAAAAACTCATTTCCTAAAAAAATTGGTGTGTTTATCTATTTGTTACCAAAACATCAAACATTTCTTTTATTTCATATAAAAATAAATAAAACCACACTTCAGTAGAAAATTAGACAGTTTTATTTATTTTGTTACCAAAATATCGATGTTTTTAATACATCGATGTTTTGCAATCGATATATGTCGTGCATTGATGCTTTGGATTCGATGTTGACATCCATATAAACATCGACGTTTTTCTAATATCGATCGTCCCTACTACAAGATTCACAGGGAGTGCAAGCGCGGCGAAACAAAACCTGTCGAAACATGTTTTATTTAGACTCCACCCTTATTCGAAATTATCCGAAACTTTTGAATCGGTTACGGTTACGGATATATATTTATTTCGGATATCCGATAGTTTCGGTTACGGTTACGGAGCTCCATAACATCCCTATTTAAAAGTAAATTGATTGTATATACAATGATTATATTTACAGTTTATTTACACTTTTTATATATTTACAGTTTTTTTCACTGTTATATGCACTTTATAATGTATGATGTTTTTATTAGTAAAACAATAAATAAATTAAATTCTTTACTTTAAATTCAAATTTCAAAGCAACACTCGCTTCGTTTCCCGCAACGTCAAGCCGTTGAAATTACTAATAAACAAAAATCACTCTATTTTATTATCAATAAATGCAATTTTACGTATGAAAATTAAAGGTATAAAATGTATTGTTACGCTGTTTGGTCTTTGTTGCATACCTCGGCACGTGAGTGTTCGGTATTTGGTCGGATTACTTCGAATAATTTCGTGTCATTCGATTAGCCTCGCTCGCTCGCTCGGTCGTGATGCGAAAGAAATGTACTTAGCGTAATCAACGTTCGGGGGTGATCCGGTCCATGGCCCTGTATGGCGCACCGGTGTGGGCGGGGTCCCTGACCGTCCGTCTTAGGGCCCTCCTGTGGCGACCACAGAGGGTCATGGCGATCAGGGCCATACGGGGTTACCGCACGGTGGCAACGGAGGCAGCGTGCCTCCTGGCCGGAAGTCCCCCGTGGGACCTGGAGGCGGAGATGCTCGCCGACATTTATCGGCGGGTGTCGGAGACGCGCGCCCGCGGCGGTATGGTCTCCATCAAAGAGATCACCGCCTGGTGGGTCGACGCCCGCCGGGAAGTCATTGCCCGTTGGGCAGTCCGGCTGGAAAGTCCTCGGTACGGTGTCAGGACCGTCGAGGCCCTCCGGCCGGTGCTGATGGAGTGGTTGGAGCAGACGCACGGGGTGCTTTCCTTCCGACTGGTGCAGGTGCTGACGGGGCACGGTAGCTTCGGGAAGTACCTGCACAAGATTGTCAAGAGGGAGAGCACACCGTCCTGCCACCACTGCAGTTGCGACGAGGACACGGCGCAGCACACGCTCAAGGAATGTGCTGCATGGGAGGGGGAGTCCCGTGAACTCGTCGCGATTATCGGTGCCGACCTGGCGCTGCCGACCATCGACAGGGAGATGCTCGTCAGCGTCAGGAACTGGGACGCGGTCGCCGCCTTCTGTGAGGCCGTAATCTCACGGAAGGAGACGGCGGATCGTGTGCGAGTAGAGCTCCTATTCGGCGACACGTTCCGCCGCCGGCGACTCGGGCGGCGCAGGTGCGAGTATCTGCGTCTAATGCCGCCCTAGCCGAGGCCGCGGGTGATCGGACCGGGGAATTGTCCGTCACCCGCAGAGAGGCTGACCGCGCGATGGCGACCGACGTCCCAGTACGTCGAGAGGTGAGAGGTTACCTGAAAGGGTATTCCGTCGGGCCGACCACTGATGACAAGTCACATCTGCTCCGGTGGTCGGCCCAACAACGAGGTGACGTGGGTACGGGTGGGTTATGGGCCCGCGCGCCGTCCTTTCATCGCCCCGGACGGACTGGACCGCGCGAGCGCTTACCATAGCCCACCCATAAAAAAAAAAAAAAAAGCGTAATCAACGTTGTGCGGTCGGCTCTTTCTCGCTCGCTCGAATATAATACTGTTATCCCATATCTATGAGTCGTGTTAAGTATAACGTAGTTACAAAAATCACCTCTTTTACATATATATATATATATATACATACATGTTATATATATATATATGTATTGATGTCGATACCGATATGAATGTAGAGGAATTACGCGAGCGCGCGTCAGAAAACATTAAGAAGTGTGCGGAATATGACAAGATCCGATTTGACAAAACGAAAGCGAAAAATTCAAAATTTTGTAATTGGTGATTTTGTGTTGTTAAAAAAAACGAAGAACGAAATCAGGGTAAGTTAGATTCAAAGTTTAAAGGTCCGTTTAAAAGTTGTTGAGGTTTTGGACGGTTATCGTTATACACTGAAAGCTTTGAATTCTAAGCGTACTTACAAATATGTACACGATAGGCTAAGGAAGATGCCAGAGGGTCACGTACCAGTCGATGTTGAAAACGACGAGGATTTTGGTGATGAGCAAGCTTAGTTGTGGTAGAGAATCGAGTAAGGTAATCTATCGGCCGTATTGTGTTCGACCGTACCAGTAGTTATTACGTACTCGTAGCCCGGTAGAAATCGGTGTCTCTTGAGGCAACTCAAGCAGTCCGTGGGAGTACGATGGGCGTTTAACTCTGGCGGAGATCGGGGTCTAGAGAGACCAATGATCCATGCGCTGGATGTGTGAGAGCATTGTGAATGCTGGTCGGCTAGAGAGCCGTGGCGATAGAGCATTGTGAATGCTGGTCGGCTAGAGAGCCGTGGCGATAAAGCATTGTGAATGCTGGTCGGCTAGAGAGCCGTGGCGATAGAGGTTTTACTCGAGGTTTCTATAAGCTTGGCAATTTTGTAATAATTGGATAAAGGTTGATACGAACGACCGTGGTACATGGCCCGAAGCAGTGATTGTTGTGTTTGTGATTATTTCCAATTAGAGTTTGGTTTAATTTTCCAATTAGGGTTTGGTTTAATCAAAAAGTAAGATTAAGTTAAAACAAAACTGTAAAGATAAAAAATTTCGTTTAGTCTCACCGAACACATGTAGTTGGTCAGGAGTGACCGAGTGGAACCGAATACTTGCGTGCGTTTTTTTTTGTTCGCAGATTAATCGTCACACGAGGACGTGTGGCGTCAGGACGGCCGTGTCGCAGCGTCATTCGTAACACTTAAGAAACACTTGATTATGGAAACGAAAAGTGCTACACTTTGGTGGAGACGATACAGCGATTGGCAATAATTTATGACCACTTGACATGACCGTTTACATTTGGAATGTTATTATGAGAGTTTGTTTTAAAGCGGTCCCATGAATATTCAGATGGGAATGAGACTTGAGGGTGTTCGGTTGTAGTTGTTGCCATGTTGCGTCGAAATCACCGCGTTTCCTTAACTTGTGGTTTATCCGCTGGCATCCGTGTAATTACTGGTTATAATAGAACATTGTTAACACTAATTGTAGAATACAGTTTAAAGGCCATCCGAGGTGTTATTTCGATTCCATTGCGATGTATGACCCATTCTGATAGTGACGAAATACGAGACAACATCCCCTTCGCTTCGAAATATATATATATATATATATATATATGTATATATACAGGGTATTTTTTCAAAGAGTGCACAAATTTTTTTATTATATTCTAGATATAAATAAAATGATATATAAAATGTAAAATGTTTAAAATCACTAGTAATTAATTAATTATTTTGATTTGAAAATATCTAAGAATGTTCGTGACTTTTAACCACCCTATTTCCGGCCATTGAGAACGAAAAGTAGCGTAAACGCACACTAATACAGCATATTACTAACAAAAATTGTATTATAATAGGTAATAAGTTTACGATTTCAAATGAATGGTTGAAACGTTTCTAATTGGTGTTTATTTTCTTTTTCACTTACACCCATACATATTGCTTAGTCTATCCTCTCTAACATAATCTTAATCAACCAACACTTTCCCCCATGCACGTTTTCGCATCTATTCATCTTTTTCGCACTACTCATAACATCCCATACTTCGCTGATCCTGTTCGCTCTCTTTCTAACACCCTAGTGCACTCAAGCATTCCTCTCACTCTTTTACTTATTGCAGGAATACAATATTAAATAACATCCTTACACAATTTTTCTCTATCCAAACATCAAACGGGCTTAAGGATCGTCGTAATAAACAGATACAATAAAATACTAGTTTATTAAAGTCACATAATAATGTTCGTATTTATTAAAGCGTATTTAAAAAGTGGCATCAACAACAATTAAACTTATCTAATCATTCGGGTCCGTGAAAAAACTCTATCACTGATATTTTAATAATTGTTCAAAATGTAGGCCGGTCCTCTCAATACGAAGCCGGGCACGTTTGATTAAATTGTTTTTTAAATTTATTTGTGTCCGAGCACTTTTCACTTCACTAAATGCAATGATTATTTTATTACGAAGGTCTTCATAACTTCGCGCTTCTTCTACGTACACCCGTCTCTTAATCTCTCTCCACAAATAAAAGTCTAACGGGGTAAGATCTGGTGACCTTAGAGGCCACGGTATCGGACCGCCGCGTCCTATCCATCTATCACCATATTCACTATTTAAATAATTACGCACAGCACTTGAATAATGAGACGGTGCGCCGTCATGTTGATAGTGTAGGTTGTTTAACAGTCCCAGGGGCACGTAATCTAATAAATCAGGAATTACACTTTGCAACATATCCAAATAGTTACCGCCAGTCAATCGGTCGTCAATAAAGTACGGACCCACGATAACTTTATTAATGATCCCAGCCCAAACATTAACACTAAATCGCACTTGATGGTAACTGTCTTTGATTACGTGAGGATTGCTCACTGCCCAATAATGTTCGTTACAACTATTATAAAGTCCTATTCGTGTAAATAAGGCTTCGTCAGTCCAGAGAATGTTAGCGGAGTCGATGTTTGCTAATAACCACTAAATTGAATTCGCAACGATCCATCATTTTCATGCAGTACTTGAACGCGTTGATAATGATACGGGTGGTATCCTAAGGAATTTAGCAGCTTCCACACGTAATAACGGCTTACGCCGAATTGTCGAGCTGCGTCATTAGTACTAGCACGAGGGTCCCGTTCAAAAAACTCGATTACAGCATTCTCGACTGCCGGGGTAATCGCAGCAGTACCTCCTCGAGATGTTGCATGCCCCGTTGTAGTGAACTGCCCAAAATCCAATAACCTTTGGTTGGCTGCTAAAATCGTCATCAAATTAGGTACTCTCGAGTTAATACCTTGTCGCTGTAAACGCGGTAAAGAGTCACTCTCGTAAAGTCTTTGAGCTCCACGTAGACTTTCAGCACTTAATATGTAGCACCGTACCATCTCATAATACTCGCGGTTTGAATATGTTATTTGATCTTGTGACGTCGTTGTAGAAGATAAGTAGTAAAAGATAAGCAATACGCACTCGTAATTAAGTCACGGTCAAACGTCAACTGAAACCGACTGACCTGCCGAAAAACTGCGTAGCGCGTGAGGCGTGTGTTCGGGGGTGAGGGCGCGGGCGGTTGCAAAGCACAGGCGAGGGAATGTACCTATAGGTAATCATACGATATGACGTAACGATTTATTACGATGTCTTAGATTTATCTTTGTGTGCGTGCGTGGCGTAATTATAAAATTTATGAATGGCTACGCAATATCAACAAGTTTGATTTTTTTGGGAATGCATAAAATGTAAAATGGATATTTTTTTGAAAAAAAAAGCATATGTTTTTATTTCAATAATCAATTATACTATCGATTCTGAACCTCCTGTGCAAATTTGTGCACCCTTTGAAAAAATACCCTGTATATATATATATATATATATATATATATATATATATATCTTAATATATATAAATCTCGTGTCGCAATGTTTGTCCTCAATGGACTCCTAAACCACTTAACCGATTATAATAAAATTCGCACACCATGTGCAGTTCGATCCAACTTGAGAGATAGGATAGTTTAAATCTCAAATTATAGTCGCAATTTTAATTTATTGCTAATTATTTGTCTGTTATTATTTGACAGTCACAATTATCTGTTAACTCCAAATGATTCTAACAGATGTCGATACCTTTCGACTGGGTTGAGTGAGTAATCAATAGATGGCGCTGCTATGGTAAATCTACGAACGTGTCATATAAGCTACATTTTAACAGCATAATTACCACGTGTTGTTGACGCTATAAAATTAATTAAATTTATTTTGTAGTGAACGAAATACCGTATAATTCAATTATTTCCACTTTTTAAATTTTTGGTGTTAGCATAGCCGGCCACGTGTTACTTAGACTGAAGTGTAAATTGAATTCATATTATAATGAAGATAATACAGTGAAATTAATCCTGTTTTTTACTTATTTGTGCTTCATTGATCAAAACTTTATAATTTAATTTGAATATATGTATGTAAGTATTATCACATAATTATAAAATTTAATTAAAATGTCAATGTAAAAATGATACACAATTTCCTACACTTTTTCAATAGTTGTACAAATATTTTTTTTTATTGTTTTTATTTAACCTCTATTAAAAAATATTTAGCACTTATTATTTCAATGTGCTATGATAACAAGTTTTCAGATTTTTTTTCTTATATTTAAACGATTAAATTAGTATTTCAATTCTTAAAAATGATACACAATTTCCTACACTTTTTCAATAGTTGTACAAATATTTTTTTTATTGTTTTTATTTAACCTCTATTAAAAAATATTTAGCACTTATTATTTCAATGTGCTATGATAACAAGTTTTTCAAAATTTTTTTCTTATATTTAAACGATTAAATTAGTATTTCAATTCTTATTGAAATTATTATTTAAACTCTGTAATGTAAATATGTACATGTCAGTATTATCACATAATTATAAAAGTTAATTAGAATGATTTTATTTTTTTTTTCTCATATTTAAACGATTAATTTATTATTTTCAGTCAAATGCCACGGAAAAAATCTAACCTCAACAACGCGAGCACCAGAGAGGCACGACGCAAACGTATTAAAAGAGCCCATCAGTTGGCAGAACAAATTGAATCAAGAAATCCAGCTCAAAGAATCAGGACAGCAGAAGGTCATGCACAAGAATCTCAAGAACAGTGTAACGAACGTCTTCAATATCATAAGAACAAGAGCAGCAGGAGAACGAGACATAGCCACAGTAGGAGCACAGGAACAATAATTTCAATTTATACATGTAAGTAATATCACATAGTTTTATAAAAGTTAATTAATATATCAATGAGAAAATGGCACAAAGCTCCCCACACTTTTTCAATAATTGTACAAAAATTTTTATATTATTTTTATTTAACCTCCATTGAAAATTATTTTGCACTTATTATTTCAATGTGCTATGATAACATGTTTTTCAGTTCCTCTTTCTAATATTTAAACGATTAAATTATTATTTTTAGTCAAATGCCACCGAAAAAATCTAACCTCAACAACGCGAGCAGTAAAGGGTCACGACGCAAACGTGTTGAAAGAGCTCAGCAATTACCAGAACAAATCGAAACAAGAAATGCAGCTCAAAGAATCAGGACTGCAGAAAGTCGTGCACAAGAATCTCAAGAACAGCGTGACGAACGTCTGCAACAGAATATTACGAGAACAAGAGCGGCACGAGAACGAAACATAGATACAGTACGAGTACTAGATCGACAAAGGCAACGGATCAGCTGCTCATTAACACGTGCATCATTCGTTCGGCTTGCCTTTGAATATGCACCAGATATTAACTCCTCAGCGCATTCAAAAAATGCTATCGGTGGAATGGATAAAGTATGTCAATATTGTCAGGCATTGAAATTTCGGAATGAAGCAGCCGGCATGTGCTGCGCATCAGGAGAAGTTGTGCTGTCACCCCTACCCGCTCCGCCGGAGCCTTTATTATCCCTTCTTACTACTGGCAATTCAGATGATTCCAAATTATTTTTGCGTAAGATACGCAAATTTAATTCTTGCTTCCAAATGACGTCATTTGGGGCAACTAAAATTTGCGATCGTGCATCCGATGAACGTAATTTTGAAACTACATTCAAAATTCAAGGCCAGGTGTACCATAAAATCGGATCACTGATGCCAATGCCTGATAACAATCCGAAATTTCTTCAAATTTATTTTATGGGCGATTGTGAAGAGCGCGTGACGAGTCGGTGCCTGTATAATTTTATTGAAGAAGCAGAGGAAAGAACAATTGTGATATTATTGGAAAATTTTTTAGAAGATCACAATCAACTAATTCAAATGATCAAAAGAGTTTCGCCACGACTGCAAAATGACAATTATCAAATCGTCATAAAAGCCGACAAAGTACCGTTAGGTGAACATGCTGGTAGATTCAACGCTCCAACTGTTGATGAGGTTGCTGTTATCATAGTTGGTGATCCAGTTGACAAAAGATCTATAAAAATTACACGGCGAGACAACACTGTCAGTACGATTTCGGATCTACACCGTTCATATGACGCACTACAATATCCATTGATATTTTGGCAAGGACAAGATGAATATCACCTTAATATCAAACAGTATGATCCAAATACCGGTAAATTTGACAATTATCTATTATTTACTTTCTTACTGTATGTATAGATTTTAATTTCGTATTGCATTTTATTTTTTATTTTTTTAGGTGATTACAGAAATAATAAAGTTAGCTCAATGAACTACTACGCACACCGAATAATGGTTAGACAACATCAAGACAATTATATCCTTCGATATCGTCAGTTGTTCCATCAATACATTGTTGATATGTATGCTAAGGTCGAAAGCGAACGCTTGCGATTCCTTCGATTCAACCAGGCAAAACTACGATCGGAAGAATATATTCACTTACGAGATGCTGTTGCTGGAAACATCGATGGAAATTTAAATGCCAATGACATCGGTAATGCTTTCATTTTACCTTCAAGCTACATCGGCAGTCCACGGAACATGCAGGAATACATACAAGATGCGATGACTTACGTACGTCATTACGGCCGACCGGATTTATTTATTACATTCACATGTAATCCGAATTGGGAAGAGATACAAACTTTACTATTGCCAGGACAACAAGCCATTCATCGTCATGATTTAACTGCACGTGTGTTTAAACAAAAATTGAAATCCTTAATTGATTTTATTGTTAAATATTCAATTTTTGGTATCACACGTTGTTGGCTGTATACGATAGAGTGGCAAAAGCGAGGTTTGCCTCATGCCCACATTTTGGTTTGGCTTAAAGATAGAATCCGTCCTGAAGAAATCGATCAAATAATTTCAGCCGAAATTCCAGACCCATTAATTGATCAAGAATTATTTGATATTGTCACCAAACACATGATCCATGGGCCATGCGGTGCTTTCAACATGACGTCACCGTGCATGGAAAATGGAAAATGTAAAAAAAACTTCCCAAAGCCGCATACGAATGACACGATCACGGATATTGATGGTTATCCAATGTATCGCCGCAGAAGTACTGATTAAATTAGTATTTCAATTCTTATTGAAATTATTATTTAAACTCTGTAATGTTAATATGTACATGTCAGTATTATCACATAATTATAAAAGTTAATTAGAATGATTTTATTTTTTTTTTCTCATATTTAAACGATTAATTTATTATTTTCAGTCAAATGCCACGGAAAAAATCTAACCTCAACAACGCGAGCACCAGAGAGGCACGACGCAAACGTATTAAAAGAGCCCATCAGTTGGCAGAACAAATTGAATCAAGAAATCCAGCTCAAAGAATCAGGACAGCAGAAGGTCATGCACAAGAATCTCAAGAACAGTGTAACGAACGTCTTCAATATCATAAGAACAAGAGCAGCAGGAGAACGAGACATAGCCACAGTATCTAAAAAGGTGTTTGTCATAAGGACAACTCACAACCATTATGGAGCCAGCAGCGAACGAGAATTCTGAGCCAGCCCCCTCCAGACCAGCGAAAGCTAAGGACAACTTCCCAAGACCGAAACACAAGATAGGAAAAACGCTTCCAGGACCAGCAAAAAAATCGACTAAAGAAACAACATTGACTAATGATCCTTTATGGAAAGATTCGTTTATCATTGACGGTGAGACGGGATTTGTTAACGAGAGAGCGGCGAAAGAATACTACGCAGACGCAGCGGGTTTCTGTCAACTAGTGGAAACTGAGTATAAAGCGATATCAGACGTAGATAAATACTACGCAAAGTCGATCCCAGCCAGCCAGCACGGAAACATGGAAAACCACATCCTTCCATTACAGGCATATTCAAAGCTAAGACATTGGGGAGACTTTACACGGTACATCCAAAGCAACGTGATTGCTTTTATTTACGTTTGTTATTGGTGAATGTTCCCGGACCAACGTCTTTTGAATTTTTACGAACAGTTAATGGTCGAGTATTCAATACGTACCAGGATGCATGTCGTGAACTGCAATTGCTAGAAGACGATAACCATTGGGACTTAACGCTTGCTGATGCTGCGTTGACATCAACACCGAATAACATTCGTCAGTTGTTTGCAATTATTTTGACGACATGTTATCCCTCGCAAGCACAAACTTTGTGGGAAAAATATAAAAATTGTATGACAGAAGACATCTTGCACCGAATTAGACAAACAAATCAATGCCAAAACATAGATTATACACCACAGATGTACAATGAAGCATTGGTCTTGATCGAGATTTTATGTGTTCTTATTTCAAATTTACCACTTAATCATTATGGTATGCCATCACCTAATCGTCCAGCCACCGACTTAGTCAATACCGATTTACAACGAGAAAATCAATATGACCATGGAAGTTTAGCAACAATTATCATGAACAGTGAACCATTACTGACAGCAGAACAAAAAATTATTTATGATCGGATTATGCTGGCTGTTGCTGCTGAACAAGGCGGTTTTTTTTTCTTGGATGCACCCGGTGGAACCGGTAAGACATTTTTAATATCGTTGATACTTGCCAAAATACGGTCGCAACAAAAAATCGCATTAGCAGTAGCATCGTCAGGCATTGCGGCTACTTTACTGAATGGTGGGCGAACAGCACATTCAACATTCAAGCTGCCATTGGACGTTCATAATAAACCAGATGCAATGTGTAACATCAAAAAGAATAGTGGAATAGCTGCAGTGTTGCGGAAGAGTTCGGTGTGCTATCTTACTTTTGTCTGGTGACTTCCGACAGACCTTACCGGTTATACCTCGCTCTACTTTCGCGGATGAGATTAATGCATGTTTGAAACAATCATTCTTATGGCGAAGTGTTGAAACACTTCGATTGACCATAAATATGCGAGTACAATTGCAAAATGATCCATCAGCACAAATATTTTCCGAACAACTACTAGATATTGGGAACGGTAAAATAGAACTGCAACCAAATACGCAATGTATTAAACTACCAGACAAATTTTGCACTGTTGTTCAGGATAAAAATGAATTGATTCAGAGTATTTTCCCGTATATACAGAATAATTATTTGAATCATGAATGGCTTAGTCAACGGGCGATTTTGGCAGCCAAAAACGTTGATGTTGACGAAATTAACTTCCAGATACAACAGTTGTTACCAGGCGATCTGATGTCTTTTAAATCAATTGATACTGTTGTTGATGAAATTGAAAGTGTAAATTTTCCGATTGAATTTTTAAATTCATTAGATATCCCTGGAATGCCACCACATAATCTTCGATTAAAGATTGGTTCCCCTATTATTCTCCTCCGTAATTTGAATCCACCTCAATTATGTAACGGTACGCGTTTGGTCATCAAAAAGATCACCGGAAACATTCTTGAAGCAACCATTTTGGCTGGGAAGTTTAAAGGAAAAGTGGTCCTGCTGCCACGTATTCCGATGATACCATCAGATTCTACCATACCCTTTAAAAGGCTACAGTTTCCAATTCGTTTAGCTTTCGCCATGTCTATAAATAAATCTCAAGGTCAAACAATGTCCATTTGTGGTTTAGATTTGGAAAATCCATGTTTTTCTCATGGGCAACTATATATTGCGTGTTCACGTGTTGGGAAACCGTCGAATCTATTTGTGTTAGCTAAAGACAGGTTAACCAAAAACATTGTGCACCGATTGGTGTTAAATTAAATTGAAATTGAAAGTATTTATAATTCAAAAAAATAGATATTAATGTTTAAAAGTTTAAGACTGTCTGCCTTGCCTACCTCATTCATGAGTTTAAGCGTCACATGTTATTTACTGTATTATACTGTAATATACTTATATTTGTTATAAAATTAAATGGAAATAATAAATCTGATAAATTTTTATTTTGTACCTATTGATTTCTGCTTAATATCAAGTGTAAGAACATTTTAATTAGTTGTGTTCAACGTACTTCCCCTTCAAATCTCAATCCAGTGAATTTGTATACCAACATCAACATTTTCGTCTTTGTTCGTAAATAATTTCATTGTACTAAAGGGTTATAGTAGTAGAAAGTCAAATAAGGAGATCACCATATTTTTTTACAAATACAATCTGTGTGAAAAAGCATAGTGGACTCCGTGACTGATGTTCTCTTATTGTTCCTCTTAGATTGTTTACTATAATGTAATATAACAAAAACTTTAGCCACAGCAACGCGTGGCCGGGTCAGCTAGTATATATATATGGAACAGTATGGAACAGTTTTCTGAATCTGTTATTTCGCTGAAATTGATACAGGTGAAACAGGTTTCACTATTTAGCTGTTGTACAGCACCCCTAGTGATTCAGAGCCCTGAATATCGTGTAGTGTAATAAGCGCTTTAGACCTCTCGCGTTCCCCGTTATTGGCTATCTCTTTCACACTCATATATTTCAACCGCTCTTTCGTTCGATTAGTGTCTTATATCAATTATTTCAAATACTACAACGGACGACTCAGTTTACTACAGGTAGTTAAGGGTTCCACAGATTAACAGTTTGCCAATGCCGACGATATCAGTCCGTCAGTTAATAACAATAGAGCACACACTAAGAGCCCCCGCAAACTGCTGACTTTCTATCGGCCGATAGTTTGGTCAGCGTCTTAATCAGTATGGAGATGTAAGCAAGTGCGCAAATTGTAACGATTAGTAATCGGCCGATGAATCAGTTTGATGGGATTCCCGATTGCCTTCAAACTAAAATATCGGCCGACCGTTTGATCAGTACGGTGCTCTTCCCCGCCCGCCAGTGTTACCAACCCTACTGTTTTAACAGTAGATTCGCTGTTTTCACATGTATGTCCATGTTTTCTGTTTCATTCCTATTTTCTACTGTTTTTCAACTAGCATTCAATGCCACCTATTACACTACTATGCAAACATTTTTTGATAACCACTACGTAATAAAATGCAATGACACTAGATGGCAATATCTTCTTTAGTCGGGATTCGAGGGAATTCCCGACCACATTATGTGTTTGACAATCATATTTTTATGCACGGGGAAATCCCAATTTATGAATGACAGCTACACGCCTACTGTATTGCGTATTGTTTTATAGTCATAACACCTTGAACAGTTTATTTGAATTGCGGCGTCTATTTAAAAAAAAAACAATAATTACAACGTTTTTGATAAAATGAGTAGTGATTCATCGACTAGGAAAAGTCCTCCTAAAAAGAAAAATGTGAAATATGAACAGAAATTCGTAAATTTGTGGTTAAAAGATGATAGGTTCAAAGGCTGGTTAAAGTTAAGCACTAAAGGTGAGACATTTCTTTTGTTCTGCGTGTAATTGCGACAGAAAATGTGGTATACACGAACTGCTTTGACATAAAGATTCAACAAAACACGCGAAGAATAGTTTGAAATTACAAAAACAACAAAAACTGACATCAATGTTTACCTCAGCTTCCAATTCACAAGATACAAAAATTAAAGCTAAAACGGGTGAAGTAAAAATGGCCTGCTTTATTGCTGAGCATAATCTGTCTTTTAACATAGCATCTCATTTGAATAAATTGATTTGCGCTGTATGTCCAGATTCAAAAAGTGCGGCACAATTATCAATGAGCCGCACAAAAGCTAGAGCTATTATTGTTAATGTAACTGGGCAAACAGCAGAAGAAAATATAATAGAGATGATACAGAACAATTGCTTTACATTACTTGTTGACGAAAGCACAGTCTACGATAAAACATTTAGCGCTTGTCGTAAGAATAGTAAAATTAGATTTCAGCGTTGAAGATAGATTTCTGACTTTAATACTAAACATAGATGGTACAGCAACAGCGTTGTATGGCAAAATAGTAGAATATTTTGTTGAAAAAAATATTCCTTACAAATCAAACATGATAGGCTTTGCTTCTGATGGCGCTAACGTTATGTTTGGAGATAAACATTCATTGGTCACTTTGTTTAAAAATGACATACCTCACCTTTTTACTATGAAGTGCATTTGTCATTCTTTTAACCTTTGCGCATCATACGCATGTGAGAAATTGCCAAGGGGCGTGGAAGATTTCTGTAGAGACGTATATAATCATGTACAAAATTCTCCAAAACGTATTAGTGATTTCAAAACATTTCAAGCATTCACAAATATTAAACCACACAAATTGCTCCACCCTAGCCAAACCAGATGGTTGTCGCTTATTGAGGTAGTAAATAGGCTTCTGGAACAATTACCAGCTATAAAATTGTATTTTCAAGCTGCAGTTCATGTAGATAGATTACTTTCTGCGCAATCAATTCTCTCCAAGGCTCTCGAACCGACAACTGAATTGTACCTGGAGTTTTTTGAAATTTGCATTACCTATATTTACTGATCTCAATAAAGAAATGCAATCCGAGACTCCGAAATTATATTTACTATACGATAAAATACTGACCGCATACACAATTATCTTGGAATGCTTTGTACAAACTGACTATTTGAATCTCACTGAACAAGAAAAAAATGAAGCACAAAATATTTTAGACGCAAAAGAAACTAAAATATTGAATCTTGAATTCTCGAGTGAGCAGAAACATTTACCGTTGCAACATATATACCTTGGTGGAATGGTGCCAAATCTGATCAGAAGAGAGAAATAGGAGAACTAGAGGAAGAACAGCTGAAAAATTTCTACTTAAAGTGTAAGGAGTTTTATATCGAGGCTGCAAAACAGATATTAAAAAGGTTTCCTTTTGACGTCAAAGACCGTCAAGCATTAAAATGTCTGAAGATGCTCAATCCTAAAGCAATTCTGTATCCTGAAATAAAAAAGAAATTCCCTTCCATTGCAGATTTACTTTATTTCTTCCCAAACATTTGTCCAAATAATATAACGGATCTGGATAGAGAATGGCGAATGTTAAGAAATGTCGATTTTTCTTTCAACTAAAACATAACTCCCGATGTTATCGACTTTTGGAAACATGTACAAGAATTAAGAAATGGAGACGAATCTCAAACATTCCCTACATAGCCTATTTTCTGCTATAAATATTATGAACAACCAAATTACGCAACAGAATATCAACTACAGCTATTAAAGGAGTATTACACTCTAAATCCGAAATAACCGATTGCTATTCATTTGAAGCCACAGAAAGGCACATGAAGAAATTCAACAAAAATATTTATGATTTTAAAAATAATAATGAGTGTGAAAATATTGAAGATGAGGCAATTGAAAATGAAACTGAAAAATAGTTTTACTTTGACTTTTGTTTTTTGTTGTTGTGATTATAAATATATCAATGTATGTGAGTTCTAGTAACTAAGAAAATTGTTTATTATTTAATTATATGAGCAAAATTATGAAATCTGCATTTTTTTCTTTACCTACTGCTTTCTACTGTTTTTTTTTTAGGCGAGTTGTTGTTTTTTAGTCTTTTGAGGTTGACAACAGTGCCGCCCGCACACTTGCCGATTGTAGCACGGCTGTAAATGATCGAATAATGAATTTCATTCGTCCGCCATATTTCTTTTACCCTCACGCGACAGCTTTAGAGGCTTCGTGATTGGCTGACGCAAATGCAATCCATATTTGTTTTAAATACGTCAAATATTACATTCATTCGGTCCTTCGCCATTACAGTTATTGTGTTGATTGAGTGAATACGTTTGTTTCCTCTCCATAATATCTGTAATATAGTCCACTAAATCACTTCGTCTAGCATTTCGCTTTCTGCAAAATGTATTACAAGTACTGTGTGTGTAAAAGTTCGCGACAGGACGCTATTTTACATCGTTTTCCACGCAACGAGAAAAAACTCTCTTTGTGGTTAAAGTGTCTTAACCGTGATGATTTGAAGAATATGTCTCCAGAGCAGCTATCGAATTTGTTTGTTTGCAGCAAACACTTTGAAAAGGCATATATCACTTCCAAATTACGTCTTACTGGCAGAGCCGTTCCTACTTTATTTACTGAGGACGATATTTTACATGGAATACCAACCCTTGAAAATGCCGGTAAGTAACTTGTAAAGTACTTAAAAACACATGTATTTACTTCGTTTATTTCAATACTTTATTTAAATATGTTTTTAAAGAACTAAATAAGTTAATAATGATGAGTAGAAATTAAACATATTAAGTTGTTAGGTGGCTATGATTGATAAATTAGCTCTAAATATAGAATTAAGCTTTGGATATTATGGTGTAACAGTAACTATTTATTACTATAATAATCAAAACAAAATAGAAAACCTTCAAAAGGTTATAACAGCATTGTGCTATAAAGTTACTATGCAAGTGGCATCAATGAGCACTTCTTTAGAATCTTACTGGCTTCACAAGTATTTTCTGCTATAAAGACTAAGACTCAGTGCAAAAATGCTATGAATTTACTATTATTCTTATATAGTTGAATATTATAATTATACACTGCGGTCAATCAAACTCTAATAGTATTATAGTTGTATTATATGTTACTAAATATGTTATCATTATGGTAAAATCGAAATGCTTTTACTAAAAATTAAATTTATAATACAACTAATAATTTGCATATAAATAACAGTTATATTGGACAGTGAATTGTAAGTGGTAACAGAACTGGGTATCATGTACATAAGATAAATTATTTTTTTAAATTTGAAACATAAGATATTTAATTATTTATTAACCACAACTAAAATAATTAGGTAACTATATTATGGAACTAAATAAATATTTATGGGTTACCTGAGTGTAATGTTCTTCAGCTCTCAAATAAAGAGTACACAGTCTCGGCACAAAGTTTAGTTTATTGTACAGTTTTAAATGCAGGTCACAAACACAGGTACCACATAAATTATAGAAGGAGAGATAGAGTAGACAGGAGTGAATAGAATTGAATAATAATTGATTTGAATAATAATAGAATTGAATTAATAAGCAACAATATACAATTACGCACTAGCGATAGCAAACGAGATTTTTATGCAAGCGAACGCGGGTTGCCTTAACAGCGTGTAGTCACCGACTGTCGCAGACGCGGGCGCATCGTGATTAGTCCCGTTAGATGCGCGCCGCGTCGTGTGATGTTTTATTGCATTATTATTGATGTTAAGAGTGTGAATGTTTTGTAGGTGTTGTGTATGAATGTGAATGTGTAATGTGTATTAAGTGTAAGTGTAGGTGGTGGGTGAGGTGTGAATCACCCACATATTGTTTTGCTAACTGACACAACTGTTATTTTGTCTTCGATAATTATTGATTTTAATGTATGATACATTCAAATCAAAATCTGCCTCTGAATCATGGATTCCGTTTTCATGATCAGAATGATTTAAGTCATCGGTTTTCTACTAAGTTTCCAATTGGTCATCTAAAAATATAAATACAATTTCATTAGGTATATGATTCTATAAATTATAAAAGTTTATTGGATGAAATCCACAATATTTTTAAAATTATAGCAGATAATGTGCATTTGTAAATTGAATCATCATATCTAGATTGATAGAATTTATATTTAAATCAATTAAAATTGTTTAACAATTAAAAACATTTCACTGCATAGATAGAGCAATTATTGAACTATTGGTTTTCCTTCCCATTGTTTTGGATTCAGTCTCCACATAAGACAACCCTTAGGCCATTCACAAATTATTGTTATAAGTCTAGATATTATTTGTATTTATTAATTGTATGTATATTCTATGTGGTGACGGAGTAAGAATACAAATCACCACTATCTTACCCGTGGTTGTCTTAAGAGACGACTAAGGGATATACAGGGTGTGTCGTAAATAGTGGTCCACCGTTAAGGATTCGATAAACCAGATAATTTACTATAACAAATTCCATTTTTAACCATTTTTAGCCGAGGGTTCCGTAAATATTAATTTTTAGTTATTTATTTACCAAATTTCTACCTCTTGTAACAAATTTGGTTGTAGTTTTATCAAAAACCATTATATTTTCATTTTGATTACTGTTAATTACTGCTGAATACAAGAGCTATCGTTTATTAACATGTTATTTAATGAAGATTTAGATCTTCTGCAAAAAAAAATGATTGTACTCGAATTTTAACGGATTTTTTTAACATATCATGCTAATTCAAAAGCGATTTATGTAAAAAAAATGTACTACACTGTCAGTGCCCATTAATTTAATAATATGCCTATTTAATACCAATTTCAAAATGGTATCATAATACCAGATCCCTATAAAAAACAGCAAGATATTTAATTTTAATTGAAGAAAGTAAGATTTTCATTAAAATTAATTTAAACATTTTGTTGCATTAATTTTACAACAAAACGGATAATATGGTAATAAAACTTTGAAATATAATTTGAGTGTGACAAAACTGGTTTTAAGAGCGCACTAACAATTAAATTCAGGTAAAAAAAGGCCCGACCCTTTTTTTACCTGTGACATGTTGTTAACAAAAGATCTGTTGGAGCTCTCGCCAATCGAGAATCGCACAATACGAGTGATAAGGAAAGGACATGGTTAATGTAAGCTATTCCTTTCGTTCGTAACGTTGAAAATAAATATCGAAACGATTTAACTTAGTACGATCTCGTCACCCGTGCGTCGTATGCGTTTTGTGTGTTTACCTTCGTTGTTTTTGTATGCCTGACCCCGGACTCTGTTTAATTTGCCTAATGATTGGATTTGTTGTTTTGGTGATCTTTGGCTACGTGTAATAGTAACTTGTGGCTTGCTCAACGTTTTGGACTACCGTACAGTAGGTACAGTGATAAACATGTCTCGGTACACACCGCGTGAATATGCCGACATGCATTTTATTTACGGGGAATGCAGAGGTGTCGCTAGAGAAGCAGCTCGTCTTTACCGGGAGAGATATCCCAATCGAAGACATCCTGATCATCGCGTCTTTGGGAGAGTGCATAACGCGTACACCTAGGGGAGGATACCTGGCACAGGAGTAGGTGGTGCAAGTGAAGGAAGACCGCGAGCACACAACGATGAAGCGGTAATGAATTTAGTTGCTGAAGATCCTTCAACATCGGTGCGTGTCTTAAGTCGCAGAACTGGCATACCTTTTAAATCGGTACATCGCGTACTTAAAAGAAATGATATGTACCCATACCACTATCAAAGGGTACAGTCATTACTACCTAGAGATTACGCATTCAGAGTACGATTTTGTAGAGAAATATTACGCAGAATAAGAGAAGACCCGCAATTTTTTAATAAAATATTATGGAGCGACGAATCATCATGCAAAAAAGATGGATATTTAAATCTACATAATCTGCATAGCTGGCAGCGAGAAAACCCACATCTCATAAGACAAGATAGATCACAGTATCAAGTTAAAATAAACCTTTGGACCGGAATTATTAACGGACAGATAATCGGTCCACACGAGCTGCCAGAAACTTTAAATGCAGACAGATATTTAAGTTTTTTGCGGACTGACTTGCCAATGCTTCTTCAAAACGTCGCTCCTGAAGTCCAAGAAGATATGTGGCTCCAGAACGATGGCTGTCCCGCTCACTATGCTGTTAGAGTACGAGAGCACCTACACACAGCGTATCCAAATAGGTGGATAGGACGCTTAGGTCCAATACTATGGCCACCGCGCTCGCCAGACTTAAATCCCCTGGATTTTTTTTACTGGGGTTGCCTGAAAGAACATGTGTACAAAGAAGAAATAACGTCCATTGATCACTTGAGGACTAGCATACACACAGCAGCTAGAAAAATAAACTAGAGTGGGTTTGCTCGGCGACTTAAACGGTCGTTTATTCGACGTTGCAGAGCATGCATAGCTGCAAATGGGGGCCATTTCGAGCACTTGGTGTAATTTAAATGTTAAAGAATAACAATAAATGATGTATGATGATGTATGAATTGTTTTTTTTCAATGCCTTGTTGTAATTTACAAGTTAGGTCTAGATCACTTTGCAACAATAGTAAAAAGTTGTCTTTTATAGTCGTTTTTAACTAAAATTTCATTACTTGTTTTATTAATGGGATAGTAAATCTTTTAGAATCGGTATTAAGTAGGAATATAATTAAATAAGTAGGCACTGATAATAAAGTTTTTTTTTTACAAAAATCGTAAGTATTATAGCAATAAATTTTAAAATTAATTTTAATGAAAATCTTACTTTCTTCAATTAAAATTAGATATCTTGCTGTTTTTTATAGGGATCTGGTATTATGATACCATTTTGAAATTGGTATTAAATAGGCATATTATTAAATTAATGGGCACTGACAGTGTAGTACATTTTTTTTACATAAATCGCTTTTGAATTAGCATGATATGTTAAAAAAATCCGTTAAAATTCGAGTACAATCATTTTATTTGCAGAAGATCTAAATCTACATTAAATAACATGTTAATAAACGATAGCTCTTGTATTCAGCAGTAATTAACAGTAATCAAAATGAAAATATAATGGTTTTTGATAAAACTACAACCAAATTTGTTACAAGAGGTAGAAATTTGGTAAATAAATAACTAAAAATTAATATTTACGGAACCCTCGGCTAAAAATGGTTAAAAATGGCATTTGTTATAGTAAATTATCTGGTTTATCGAATCCTTAACGGTGGACCACTATTTACGACACACCCAGTATACATATAACATCTAGCAAGAGCAAGAGAAGGTAAACTTGAAATTAAACCCTATTCTAAAACATCTGACCAGCCTGGTATAGTATGGTCAATTTCTCTCCTATTGTGGATGAGGCTCGAGCCCAACAGTGGGACGTATATGGACTAAAATTATGACAATGATTTGTATCTTTATAAAGACCCGTGCAACATAAGGATTTATTTCTTAACAAGGGTGTTGTATTAAAAGAAAATAATTCTAATTATTCAACTTAAGTGTATCCTCTGTGTGGCGATGGAGTAAGTATTCAAATCACCTCTCTTTTTGCCCATGGGTGTCGTAAACAACGACTAAGCGATACAACATATACGCATCATCTATACAAGACAAGGAAAACTCGAAATAATATCCTATATCAACATTTCTGACCAGCACGGTACAGTGGGTCAGTGTTCCTTCCATCATGGAGAAGTCTGGAATCCATCAGTGGATGTATATGAACTGGGATGGTGATGATGATGAATATAGCCTAGTGAGCTATAGTCTTTTGTAAAGGGAATAATAATGTATTTCTAAATTGTCATTCATGTGCTTTACTGTTTTCTTTTCAGAAAATATGGATCCACGTACAGATCATAGTTACGGACGGAAAAGACACTTTGACCATACATATGTCAAACTAATGTTTAGAGGCAGGTTAGTTACTTCCAAGTTTTATTTTTTATTTAACCGCTTGTTATACAGATAATTTTGTTACTAATACAAAATTAGCCTTTATATGTATGGTAATAACTTAAGTTTCAATTAATTTCATCATCTTTTCAGCTCATATACGTCCCACAGTTTGGCTCGAGCCTCTCTTGAATAGCATTGAAATCGATCTAGTATACCACGTTGGTCAGACTGGTTGGTATAAGGTTTTATTTGGAGTTTTTCTTCTCATGCGTAGATATTATATGCGTCTTATATCTCTTAGTCATCGTTTACGCCACCCACGGGCAAGATAGGGGGTGGGTAATAGTATTATTACTTCGTCACCATACGGAAAAGTTTTAACTGCCATTAAAATTAAATTTAATTTGTAATTGAAATGACTAATTATCAATTAGTTATCTTGACCAGAAATATCCAAGTTATGGCTAAGTCATCTATATGTAAGTAACCTGTCATAGGATTTTAATATAACATAAAATAGAAAATATTGCTTTAAAAATTATTTTGGAATAATATTTCTGAACAAGATATATATTATATACATAATAATAAGAACTAAATAATTTCGATTTATAATAAATCCAAGTGATTTCTTTTTGGGGGTGTGGTCCATGGTCAGTGCACTCGCTGCCGGATTCCGTCCGGGGTGGCAGAGGGGTGTCGCGCGTCCCCATGACTCAGCTGCAGCACGTCGTCTTCGTCCTTGGGCCGACCACCGGTGCCGAGTTAATTGTTGTCGTCAGTGGTCGGCCCGACGGAATACCCCCACGGGGTACCTTCTCACGACGTCCCCCCTTGGGGACGTCGGTCGCTGTCGCACGGTCAGCCTTTCGGCGGGTGATGGACTAAATCCGCCGGGCCAGCTACCCACGGTCTTGGCCAAAACCTAGGTGATAAAGCACTCTTGTGTTTCGCTTGCTTCTAAACAAAGCAAAGACAAAAACTATATCATATAAATAGTGAAATAAAATATACTTGTTTTATAGTGATTACCTCAAAGTGCGAAATTCGCAACCCACAGACGCAAACGAAAAAACTAAAATTGTGAGATGATTATGAGCGTGAGCGCAGCGTGAAAAGTTTACAAATTCAGTTTCGATTTTGGTCGTAGCTTCGGCTCGATTGTCAGCCGTAACTGAAAACAATATTTCGGTCGGACACTACTAGTAATCGTTTACGTATTTCATTTAGTAACAACTAATATTAATGTTGATTTTGATTGCTGATTTCACAGTGCACACCGATACTCGAAAATTAAGATCTCAAGATTAAAAATGTTCCCTATCTGTTAGCTTTTATGCAGAATTAAACCTAATACTGTATTAATAGCTTGAAAATTCCATCATCTAATGATGTAATACAGTCACGCGGTGTAATGTAAAATATTTACCTTGACTTATGTTTTATATTTATTACAGGATACAGAAATATTGCTTCTGGTTCGAGAGACGTTTTACAAGAGTTACCTTCTAGTTCCGGACATAATTGCCAAGAATTGTCTCAAAATATATCCACCAATCTGTGCTCAAGTAAGAAATATTGTTGTATTATCTTGATAATATATATATGAAATTTATATAAATGAATGATTCATAACTATGATGGATTTCATTTTATGATCGTGGTGTGTTTCGATTACAAAATTTAATTTTTTTTTTTTTGCATTTCAACCCCAATGAGGTGAAAATTGTATAGCCACCGGGTGCGGGCCTATATAACATCATCATCATGTTCTTCTTTAAACACAATGTTTTATAACTGGCCGTCTGCCCGACACAGGCATGAAAGGGGGTGGTGAAACGTGTTCTAAAAGAGTTAAATCATTTAATAAAATATCCTTTGGAGCAGATTAAATTTAAAATATTTCATAACACAGAAATTATTACATATTATTTCTATAAGAGACTTAGGAATAGGTCATAGTTTATATAGCTAGTACTGCTATAAACCAGTAAAACGTATACTATGTAGTATGTAAGTCAAGGATTGTCCACGACGTTTACGAATTGCCAAACGATGGTGTGGGAACAAGATTTCGACGAGATATTGTTCAAAATATACGGTCAAACGTATCTTCAATGGCAAGAGGATATGGTGAACCAAACCAGCGACGAGGAAGAGGAGTCCTCATCATATCGGAACACAACGACCACATCCATGTCATCCACGATTGTACCTACAGTGGAGGGAGTTGCCGATGCCGCTTCATGCGCTATTTCCAAGAATATACCACAGAGGAAGAAGACAGTAACGTTCTCTCACAACAACCCTGGTCCAACATCGACGAAAAGCTCGAATTTGAAATTGAAGACCAATGCGAAAAGGTCGACTTCGGGCTCGGTGAAGCGTCCTCGCAAATTATCAACGAGCGACGAGGAGTCCGAGGAGGAGATACAAGTACCACAATCCAAAAAGACAAAGATAGCGGATTTGGCAGCGTCTTCGGAGAGCGAGGAAGAAGCATCCGAGTGCTTAAGCAATATGCTCGACGCAGCTGTCCAAGCGCAATGCTTACTCTGGACCACTGGATCAATATCGCAAACTATGTCTTTGCGCCACCTCGAAAATGTTGTTACTTTGAAGTCGCGGGGAGAACGTGGCACGAAGGTAATAAAACTAGAAGTATACCCTTACAACGAATGCTTGAAGAAGGACAAAAAAGACTGGTGGTTGGCAGCAGAGATGAGGAGCTTATTCCTCACTTATTCAGAAGGCTCGCGTGTCTCGAAATTAGTGGAGAAGCTGACCAAGGAAGCCTTCAAGCAAATAAAAGAAACAAAGAAGGTGGAAATAAAAACTGTAGGTTACAAACGTACCTAGAGTCTTTTATAATTTGTCCACCGACTAACATTTTCTTTACAGGACATTGGTGTACCGGCCCATATAAATATTATTCCAAATCCCATGACCTTATTAAAAATTCTTTTCATAACATTCGTCAAGCTATATGCGTTTTGGATGTTAAAAGAATTTTTTTAAGGACTCGTAGTTTACCTATGGAACGGTTAATTTACGTGGGACCATGGCAAAGTTTAAATAGTTATTATTATAATATTATTGACAGTGTAAAAGTTTTAAATGCTTTGTTAAAATTTCAATATCCTAATATTAATAATAGAATTAATTTTACATAAGTCTATTCCTAAGAAAATCCTTGGTATAGACCAACACGTCTGACCAGCGTGGTATATAGGTCAATTACCCTTCTCTTATGAAGGAGGCCCGAGCCTAACAGTGGGACGTGTATGGGCTGAGATGAAATAGTTATTATCAATTTGGGATCTATGGTCCTTATCAACAAATATTTGCCCACTTATTTAAGGTTCAATATGACTGGACATTTATATGTATATACTTATCAACCCGCATGTTATGCATATTTTAGCAAATAAATGTTTCTTATTGTAATCAACTTATATATTCACGTTCTAGAGAGGTATCTCTAGAACGTAAACTAAGAGGTATCTTATAAATGATTCAAAAGTTCAAATGTGGGCTAAGTCCTAGGGAATAAAGACTAACATGACAATATTTTTGTCTCTAGCAGACTGCTGCTGTTTTGTATGAATACTTTCCTAAATACCTTTTAGATGGAATCGTTATTTGTAATCTAGGTGGAAAATTTATAATGAAATCATTTTGTATTGAAGTTGATTTAAATCTTATGAGGTTTTATTTTAATACTTCAATTAATTTACTAAATATAATCTAATTTCAGATGGCACAATTACAATAAACGAGTTAAATTTGAATATAATTTATGATCCATCGCATCTTATAAAAGGATTAAGAAATAATTTTCTTACCAAAAATATACTTTATAATGGTAAAATATCAAAATGGAATGACATTGTTGACGTATATAAAACCGATTGTAATCATACAGAAGCCAGATTATTACATAAACTAAACGATCAATATGTTATTCCAGATAAGATAAAGAAAATGAAGGTGAATTTTTTTGACATTTTATTCTATATTTTTATTAGCTCATCGAGCATCAGGTCAGTTGGCAACAGCCAGCAAAAACTTATTACTGTGATTGCCTACTCGCTTGCCAAATGTGGCAACTACTGTGTAATCGCCCAATTATGAAGAGACCTTGGTGTTACAGTTGATGGCAATAGCCTTATGGATAGTTAGATTAGTTAGGTATTAGGACATGGCAGTATCAGCTGATTTAACATCATTTCAGCTCATATAGTCCCCCTATTGGGCTGGAGCCTCCTCCACAATAGGAGGGAAATTGACCTTACTATATGTTCAATGCACATTGAACATGCAACGCAGCAAATTCATAAGTAGAGCATGTCAACATACAAGTAGAGCATGTCAACATACAACAGCAAATTTGCAAAATTCGCACTGACATGATTAAAGATGCTGCGTTACACCATTTTGTTAATGTGTAGTAAGTGTGAATACTTACGACACACTAACACAAAATGGTATATGTGTGTATTAGCAATAAGTAGTATATAAGGTGTAAATTTTGTAAAATAAATCAGATTTGAATTTATTCATATCTCAGTTACATCCCTCTCACTGCGGCCAAGACACCCTTAGCCGTCAGTTCTGATCGGTCTTGTGAGTCTGCTTGACCGGCAGTGAGAATTACCAATCCTCCACCCAAACCTCCATCTCACTGTGGCCAAGACACCCTTAGCCGTCAGTTCTGATCGGTCTTGTGAGTCTGCTTGACCGGCAGTGAGAATCACCAATCCTCCACCCAAACATCCATCTCACATCTACCTGTCACCTTAGGTAGCGCGGTGCAGGTATCCATCAGATAGGCTAGGAACTTAAGGGCTTTAGGTACTTCAAACTATAACCTTAGGTTCTTCTGTCAAACACGGCGTTGGTCCATAAGCCCATACGACGCCGTACATTTGGTCCTTCGAGCAAAAAGTAAAGATTTTTTTCCTCCCTCTAACCCCCCCGTAGGTTTGACATAACAGACATACAAATCAGTTAAGAACGGGCTGGTGTACTCAACAAAGCATCGGTTTCGGAATTGACTGAAGTACTTTTACTTACGTACTCTGTCAGAAAGCCTCTCGTTGCGGTTCGGTCACTGGCCTCCCACAAGCGGGACTCACCAGCTGATTGAGAAGTCGCACCTTCAGGGACTTGTTATAGCGAGAGCGCACGTACGATAAGTATTGACTTAAAACATTAGTAGTAAGGAAGTTAGGGTAGGGCTATTAGGGAAGAAGACAAAAGAAGCACTATGGACATACAAGAAATAAACACAGCAATCAGGAGCCAGGAGGAGGATTATAACGAGATCAGGAGGATAATTACAAACATTAAAAAGGACTCCGTGAGCCGAAGAACACAAAAATACATTGACGAAAAAAGACAAACACTAACTACTATTTTCCAACGGGTGCAAGAGAATCACTCGAAACTGGAGAAACAAGCGATATTATCATCTCACAAATATATCACCACAAATTACTTTGGAAATATCCAGAAACAATACAACGAGGGCTTAGCCCACCTACAAAAATATGAAGAGACTTCAACTTGTTCAGGCGATATATGAACCTGAAGAACAAAACACAAACGAAGAAGAAGGGAGAGGGAATCCCAAGACGTTTATACAAATGTTCCGGATATCCCAGATGTCAAAAAAGCTAATTCAGGCGAAAGAATCAGTCACTGAAAACAAACCTATATGGCATTTACAAACTACAATAAACAATTTACAAAAACGATGGCAGGATATTGAAGAAACACACATTGAATTATTATTGGAGGAGGATACATCGGGACACCTTTACTTCAAAAATAAATATTTTGAAAACACCCAAACTGAGTTCACTACTGATACTACAATGGAGAGCAATGCTGGAAGAAAAAATCCATGACAGTTCCAGCGAAAAAATTACCTTAACACAGTCGTCAGGAAAACTACCCCGTATCTCTATTCCAACTTTTACTGGGAGTTATGACTCATGGTATACTTTTCATGATTTATTCAAAAAAATTATTCATGAAGATAAAAATATTTCATTAGTAGAAAAGATGCAATATTTAAAGACAAATGTAAAAGGTGACGCAGCAAAAATTATACGTCATCTAACGATAAGTGAATCGAACTATGAAACCACGTGGAAATTGCTTACGCAACGTTATGAAGACGAACGAATGATATCAATTAAATTCATCGATAAACTATTAGATTTACCCAAGCTAAATGTTGCGAATGCAGCGGGTTTAAGAGACATGCACGACACCATAAAAGAATGTTTGGAATCTTTAAAACATCAAGGGATTGACATTTCAACATGGGACCCTATTTTGGCTAGACTTTTGGCCAGGAAATGGGACCAACAAACTGACTCAAAATACGAGGATCAGTTACAACACCCAAACAAATTGGAATCGTTTGAAGAAATGTTACAGTTTTTAGAAAAAAGATTTAAAAGTTTAAAGTCCTACGATCAGCAAAAAATTACGTATAATCACCTGAGTAATAACTCGGTGAATCATACAATAAATAAACAACGGGGAACGCACGTACCAATAGCAGAATCATCAAAAAGTAAACATTGCTGGTACTGCAAAAGCACAGAACATAATATAAATAAATGCCCTAGTTTTAAAACCTTGAACGTAACACAACGATATAAGGAAGTCTCAGACAAAGGAATGTGCAAACGCTACTTAAATCATGATAAAGAAATACAATGCATGAGCGAGTTTTATACAAAATGTGAAATATGTCAACATAAAGATAACACACTATTACACCGAACATTCGATTCAATTAAAAGACAACCAGTCTTCTGAGTATACGAAAAAATTCACTCCTAAGCCAACTGTGAGTGATAAAAAACAAAACACAACGCTATCGAACTTATCAGCTACCAATTTTGAGGCAAAAAATACGGTCTTATTAGCCACAGCGCTATTACAAACCACGTCGTATGATGGAACACCACAATTATTAAGAGTATTGTGTGACCAAGGTTCAGAAGCGTCATTTTGCACGGAAGAAGTAGCATATCTGCCGTCGTATCCAAGACAAAAGGTCTGAGCCGAAATAAAAGGCATTGGAGACAACGAACCTAAGACATCAAAATATACAATTAACATAAACCTACAACCAAGGTACTCTAGTGAGTACAGACTACCTGTAACGCTTGTAGTACTACCGAAGCTTACAAACTCGTTACCAAGAAGTAACTTACAACAATTACAAGAGTTGGACAATGTTCTATTGGCAGACCCAACGTACAACAAAAAGGGACCTATAGACATAATTTTAGGTGCCCAAGAATATAGTAAAATACTATTACAAGGTTTTAAACGACTACAAGGCGGTATAATCGCTCAAGAAAGAGAATTGGGTTGGATTTTATCCGGGTTATATCCGCAAGACACAAACGGTGGCATCAAAGTATTAAGCATGATGACTCGCACCGACGACATACAACAATTAACAAAATTTTGGGAATTAGAAGAAATTCCACGACACTACGCACTCACCAAAGATGATGAGTTGTGGGAAAATTACTATACAAATACTACAATACGAAGTTTCGACGGCACTTATACGGTACGACTGCCGTTTAAGGACGTGAACATAAAATATGGCGAGTCAAGGAAAAAAGCCGTGGCTCGACTATTACAACTAGAACGTCAGTTCGAAAAAAATGAAAATTTACGCCAACAATACAAGGAATTTATGTACGAGTACCTAAATATGGGTCATATGAGAAAAGTACCTAAACCAGAATATTACACAGGAGAGTATTATATTCCCCACCAAGCGGTAATAAAAGAAGACTCTCTTACAACAAAACTACGAGTGGTATTTGACGCTAGTAGTAAAACAAGTAGTAAAATAAGCCTTAATGAAAATTTACATAAAGGACCACGACTTCAACAAGACTTATCAAACATATTATTACGCTGGAGAACGCATAAGATTGCTTTCATGGCCGACATTATGAAAATGTACCGGTTCATAAAAATAGACCAAGAAGACTATAAATATCAAAGAATTTTATGGAGATTTTCTCCAAAAAAGGCCATTAGTGAATACGAACTAAGCACGGTCACTTATGGCACAACAAGCGCGCCTTATCTGGCCGTGAGAACATTACAACAACTAGCATTAGACGAACAAGACAATTACCCTATCGCCAGTAGAGTAACGTTACCGGATTTCTATGTTGACGATATTTTGTCAGGAGAATCCCAGGAAAGCTCCGTCAAGGAGTTACAAGAACAATTAATAGCAATGTTAAACAAAGGTGGTTTCCAACTACGAAAATGGTCTTCAAATAGTTCGGAATTGTTGAACAATTTAACATGCGATAACGAAGAAAGTCGGATGCTGAAACTTCCCTTAGACGAAACAAGAAAGTCGTTGGGAATTATATGGTCTCCAGGCGAAGATAAATTCTGTTTTCAAATAACTATAACAGAAAACACAAAACCCACCAAACGGTTCATTATGTCAGAGGTGGCGAAAATATTGGATCCCTTGAGCTGGTTGGCCCCCATCATCATAACACTAAAATTACTAGTACAACAACTGTGGACGTCTGGGATGGAATGGGACCAACCAGTAAATGACATAATACGAAATAAATGGACAGAAATACAAAAACAGTTAAAAAGCATAGAAAGTATACAAGTACCACGATGGTGTCACACGATAGACAGGACAAAGTTTGAGCTGTATGGATTCTGCGACGCCTCAGAGAAAGCATACGGGGCTGTCGTCTATAGCAGAGTAATGGTGAATAACAGTTACTACATAACATTGCTTCAAGCTAAGTCAAAAGTTGCACCGAAAAAACAAAAAACAACATTACCGCGTCTTGAGCTATGCGCCGCAGAATTATTGGCTAATTTAATAGAAAAAATAAAAAATGCTCTAAACGGTGATAACAATACCGTGATTTCATGCTGGACGGATTCTATGATCACGTTGGGATGGATAAAAGGAGATCCTGGGCGATGGCATACGTTCGTGGCCAACAGAGTGTCAGATATTAACAGCATAATACCTAACGCTCAATGGAATCATGTCATATCGTCTGAAAACCCAGCGGACATTATATCAAGAGGATTGGAGCCAAAAAAATTAATAAACTTTTCCTTATGGTGGAACGGCCCACCATGGTTACAGACGAGTGATATACCTATTACAACAACAGCACCACAGCCAAATGAAGAAGCCAAGTACTGTTTATCAACAACAATTAATACTACGAATGAAAAGTATGACATCTGGAGTCGATTTTCTAACTACAATAAAATGATAAGAACATTAGCGTATTGCTACAGATTTATCAACAAGCTCAAAAAACACGAACCATTATCCTGTACGGAATTAGAAGAAACAGAGAAACGAATTCTATGCATATTGCAACAAGAAGAATTTTACGATGAAAAAGAAATTATTCGAAAGAAAAAATCACTGCAGAAAAACAGTAAATTATCCACACTAGATCCAATTATTGATAACGATGGATTATTACGAGTTGGAGGTCGAATAGAAAACGCTGACTTGCCATATAATCAAAAACATCCTATACTATTACCACGCCGACATCATATAACGTCATTAATTATACAAAACGCACACATGAAAACATTACATGGAGGAAATCAACTAACTACAGCCGTCCTACGACAAAAATACTGTATTATAGGTGGAAAACAAGTTGTCAAAGGTATACTAAAAAAGTGCGTCAAATGCGCGAGATACAGGTCCGAAACGAATGTACAGAAAATGGGGATACTTCCAAAAGCAAGAGTCACGCAATCATATCCATTTAGTCACACTGGAGTGGATTATGCGGGACCAATACAAACAAGAACAATAAAAGGAAGAGGTCACAAGTCCTACAAGTCATATATTGCTGTATTTATATGCTTAGCAACAAAAGCAATTCATCTAGAATTAGTGGGAGATTTGACAACTGAAACATTTATTGCGGCACTGCGGAGGTTCATGGCCAGACGAGGGCATGTGTCACATATGTATAGTGACAATGGCACGAACTTCGTAGGCGAAGCGAAATTTTTGGAACAAGAATTGTTGCAAATAACACAGTCACCTGGATTCCAAAATACGATGACCAGTATAGGTACTCAGTGGCATTTTAATCCGCCAGCAACCCCCCATTTTGGTGGGATTTGGGAGAGCAGCGTAAAATCAGTAAAGTATCATTTACGTCGAGTAATTGGAGAATCGACATTAACGTACGAAGAAATGATAACATATTTACATCAAATTGAAGCTTGCCTAAACTCGAGGCCGTTATGTGCACAAAGTGAAAACATCAATGATAATACAGTACTAACGCCTAGTCACTTTTTAATTGGTCGGGAAGCAGTTGGATTCCCAGATCCGTTATCAAACATAAATACTGATTTAATAAATAGATGGAAACAAATTCAAAGAATGAAGAAAGATTTCTGGAAAGCCTGGTCATCTGATTATTTACATCAACTTCAACAAAGATACAAGTGGAAAGAAACTCAAGAAAATATTAAAATTGGAACCATAGTACTAATAAAAGATGAAAACATAAGTCCAAGTAAGTGGCCCTTGGCAAAAGTGGAAACCGTTCACCCAGGAAGCGACGGGGTGATAAGAGTAGTGACACTCAAAAAATCGACAGGTTTATGTCAAAAACGATCAATACATACATTAATTCCTTTACCTGTATATCAGGAAGAATTAATTACTAACACGAATACGTTAAGTAAAAATACCGAAACGCCTGTGAATAGTAACATAGCAAATACCATAAATAAAAAGTTTGTTAAGACACTTAAGTCAGGTTGGAAGAGCGTGTTACTCTATACTACATTATTATTGTGTATCGGACAAGTAACAAGTACATCAATGTTTACTATGAAACATTTAAATCCAGGCCTATATGTAGAACAAATAGGTACTTCAACAATAAACAGAGGGAGTTTTAGAATAGAAACTAATTACGAAAGGAGTGATTTGGAACTGAATTTAAATAATACGATAAAAATAACTAATCAGTTTCAAAAGTTATGCACTGACACGCAACAGTATACAAAAGACACCCATTGTGCAGAATTTTATTATCATTTGAACGAAGAGAAAGCACGATTTGAGAAGGATTACCTTACTGGGATAAAGATTTCTAGAAGGAAACGTGGATTATTAGGACAAATGTTAACATACGTGTTCGGAGTCAACGATGAAGTATACAGAAGTATTGACTCATTGAGTAGCAATCAACAAGAACTTATAAACGCCGCCAATCATCAAACAAACATAATGATATCTACAGTATCCGCTGTAAACCAAACCGAGGAGCGGATTAAGAAAAAGTTAGAGAATTTTGAAAAAAAGTTAAATGAAGCTATAGCATTCATGTACGATAACGACGTATGGTATAAGATGGTAGACGCTAACAATGTGAAAATACAAGTAATACAAACGTATCAATTAGCGAGCAATTACATAACAGAGATTATTCACTATTACAACGGGTTACTTGAGATATACCTAAATAACGCATCAATATACACGATTTTGAGTCCTAAATACGCTAATGATATAATACAAACAACCAATCAAAAGTTACCTGGAAACTTAAGGATAATTCAGGATCAATTAATACAGACTAACATGGAAATAAATGCAACACATATAAACGTATTTGCGTACTATCCTATTCATGACATAAGAAAATATACACTAATACACATAACGGCGATTCCTCAAAAGTTGACCGGGAGTTCTTTTGAATGCTTGTCAATCCCAAGACCATTCATAGGCTTCGACTATAACAATGAACGATACTTTGAGTTAAGTAAAGACGAGTTCAAAGATTGTTTACACAAAAAATCGGAGTTTGTTTGCTATCCCGTGGCTGTTAAGAACATGCAATTGAACAAGAATTGCATTGTTGACTAGCTATTCAGCAACAATAATAACACTAAATCAGAATGCACATCAAGAAGATACAACATTCAATCTACAATTCTATGGAAACAACATTACATGCAGAATACTTGGATGTTTATCACTACAAAAACACAATCAGCTTCGATAATATGTGATGGACAAAGACAAGAGATTAACCTAGAGGATATAGGAGTACTACACATTTCAGAAAGCTGTGTAGTAAAGACGTTGAACAACATTCTTGCAGCTAAACGAATAACAACAACAACTGTGCAAGCATCATATTTTAAAAGGAGTAATCTTACTCTAGACACACAAGTAGTCCAATCAGAGATACCAGACATACCGAAGGAGGAAGTATTAGATAGCTCCACCAGTATATTTGACCACTTAGCCGCTTCAGAAGCAAAGCTAAAAACAAGATTAGATAACACAATATGGAGGCGAATAGAGTCTCATTCCTATGTGGCTAGCACCGTGACATCTCTTTCTTTAATAGTATTAGCTTGTCTTTTAATTTATTTCAGACCACTCAAACAATGTCGAGATAGACTTACGAGAAGACAAAACAAGGAAACAACTACAACACAAGCCACAGACATAGACAAACAGCGGACAGCTCCACCACAACCACGGCCACGGTATGGGAAACCTCGTCCCCAGACTACAGTCCAAACACCACAAGCGACGGAAGGACACATTGGACCATATGAGGTTATCGAATTATACGACTTGCAGTCGTGTTCCTGAGAGACCCCAGAATGTTCTATGCACATTGAACATGCAACGCAGCAAATTCATAAGTAGAGCATGTCAACATACAAGTAGAGCATGTCAACATACAACAGCAAATTTGCAAAATTCGCACTGACATGATTAAAGATGCTGCGTTACACTTCACACTTACGACACACTAACACAAAATGGTATATGTGTGTATTAGCAATAAGTAGTATATAAGGTGTAAATTTTGTAAAATAAATCAGATTTGAATTTATTCATCTCTCAGTTACTACACTCTCACTACGGCCAAGACACCCTCAGCCGTCAGTTCTGATCAGTCTTGTGAGTCTGCTTGACCGGCAGTGAGAATTACCAATCCTCCACCCAAACCTCCATTTCACGTGGCCAAGACACCCTTAGCCGTCAGTTCTGATCGGTCTTGTGAGTCTGCTTGACCGGCAGTGAGAATCACCAATCCTCCACCCAAACATCCATCTCACATCTACCTGTCACCTTAGGTAGCGCGGTGCAGGTATCCCATCAGATAGGCTAGGAACTTAAGGGCTTTAGGTACTTCAAACTATAACCTTAGGTTCTTCTGTCAATCACGGCGTTGGTCCGTAAGCCCATACGACGCCGTACATATATCATGCTGGCCAGACAGGTTGATATAGGGTTTTATTTAGAGTTTCCCTTCCCTTGCATAGATGTTAAATCCACGCGCAAGATAGGGAGTGGTGATTTGTATCCTTACTCGGTCAACACACAGAATGCATAAGATTTAACATGCTCATCCGAATCTCATAAGATTAACTATGCATAAAATATGATATAAATCAAGTTATATATAGCTTATTTTAATTTTATAAAATAAATATTTTATATTCTTGAAATTTCAGGTCAAAACTGTGTAAGAGTTTTTAGCCAGACTGTATCTGCTGCTTTGACATATACTTCAAAATTTTGTAAGCAACACTTTCAAATCACCTATGTCATAGTTTTTATAACTGTTCAACAGTTATATATTAATTAAAACATTTTATTTTTTTAGCACACTATGCTGATGGAAATCCTGTCAGTGACACGTTAGTTAACACAGCAGAAACTATATTATTCCTCGACCAACTCTTTGACAGTGTTAATGGAGCTACATTATATGGCAAAAAAAATAGAGGAAAACGCTTACGTACAGCTGTTACAGTGAATTCGCTTCATCATACGTTCTGGAAAGATGCGTTAAATTGTTAACAGAAAATGAAGTTTGTAGATGTATTAGAGAGAGAAAAGACAGTGCCCTCTATACAAAATTTTATTATTACAGTAAAAAGTTACATGAGGCTGTGGCAAAATTTAATAACATATGGTATTAAAATAGTGAGACCCAGATACTTCAATTCCGACCCAATAGAAAATTTCTTTGGTCAAGTCAAGAGCTTATAATTACCGCAATAATAATCCAAATTGCCACAGCTTCACCTGCACTTTCAAATCATTATTGTTAACCAAAACAGTAAAATTTCACAATGAATCCTTCAACTGTGAGGATGACCCGGCTAAAGACATCATTAATATTAAATGTTTATTTGATGATAATGATACTGCGCCAAGTCATCAAGATCTGCAAAACATTGTAGAACAGGCTCGTCGTGAACGATTAAATGTCCATTCTAGGGCTTATACTGCAGGGTGGCTAGTACGGCAAATTTTCAAAAAAACAATTTAATTGTAGTGAGTGTACCAGTAATTTAACAACTTATGAGTCTAACATTCATGACTGGATAAATTATCGAGAATTCACGGCCGCACGAAAATTAAGTTACCCACCTGAAGGTGCAGTAAGATGCTTCGGGACAATTGTAACCGAAACAAATGAATATTTGGAAATAAATGCACATCAAAATAATATATCAATCAACATAATCAATAATATATTATCCAAATATTCATTTGATTTCGTCAATTGCCCTGAACACCATGAAATTATTCTTAATCATTTTGTATCACTAACTGTAAGGTTTACAATAATGAATTGGTGCAGCACAATTAATAAAATTTTAAAGGGTACCGACGTTTTTCGGTTGCGTAATGCCAACTTACCAGCGATGCAGAAAAAAGCGCTTAATAAATACATGAAAGGCAAAATAAAGAAAAGGTTTAATTAATATGTTGTTTTATTTAGCTTAATAGAAAAAAATAAACACCTATAGAAATTGCACCTATAAATATAAATATACCAACCTATAAATATACATTGACAGGTATATAACGGGTGGCGCTAAAGTAATGGCACTATAGAAATTACTTATATTTTTTTAAATGACGTCTCCTGTCATTCTGATATTGATAATTTTGTAAAAAACAAATGTAAAATTCATTAAAAGTAAACATGGATCGTTTTACTCCGCAAGAACGTGGAATAATCGTGTCAATGTTTTTACGGAATAATTCATCAGTGATAAAAACACAACGTGAATTTCGTCGACGATTTCCCCACCGTCCGGCACCGATTGGTCGCACAATTCGACGCTTTGCCATACGCCTCGAAGCAACTGGCTCAACACTGGATAGACCTAAGTCTGGCAGACCAAGAACAGGCCGTTCAGCCGAAAACATCGATGCTGTGCGTGAAGATGTGGAAGAGTGTCCAGAAACATCAACGAGGCGACGTGCCACGCAATTGGGCATTTCCAGACGGACTCTGCAGCGTATTTTAATCAAAGACTTGAAGATGTTTCCGTATAAAACTCAGATGACTCATCAGCTGCTGTCTACTGACCACCGAGCTCGTCTAGAGTACAACCAGCAGGTCATAAACCTCAACCTTGAAGAGGATGATTTTTTTTCAAAATTGGTTATGAGTGACGAAGCGCATTTCCATCTCTCGGGGCATGTCAATAAGCAGAATACACGCTTCTGGGGCACTGAAAATCCGCGCATAATTCAAGAAACACCTTTGCACCCACTAAAAGTTACTGTATGGTGTGGCGTCTGTGCTGAAAAAGTGATCGGACCATATTTTTTCGAAGACGCGGCAGGCAATGCGATAACTGTCACTGGCGAACGCTATCGAACCATGTTACGTGAGTTCTTAATACCTAGTTTGGATGAACTGGGGCTGGAGCATGTCTGGTTTCAACAAGACGGTGCCACGGCACACACAACGCGCGACACTATGGACTTATTGAGGGACGCTTTTCCAGACCGTGTTATCTCTCGTTTTGGCGATTTTCCTTGGCCTGCAAGATCACCCGATCTGACCTGTCCAGATTTCTTTCTTTGGGGTTATTTGAAATCTCTGGTGTATGTGAACAAGCCACAGACTCTTGCAGCCCTAAAAGAAAACATTCATCAAGAAATACGGAACATATCGCAGGAAGTGTTGCTGAAAGTTATGGAGAATGTCATAAATAGGGCTCAACTTTGCATCAACTCTAGAGGTCACCATTTAAGAGACATCACTTTCAAATCCTAATGCGACGAAATTTCATGGCACAAATATACATATATAAAAATTAATTCTCTTTTTCTAATTTAGAAAAAAGTTGTAGCTGAACCAAATAGGGTCATTACTTTTGCGCCACCTAGTAGTTATATATACGTTCATATATATGTATATATATATATATATATATATATATATATATATATATATATATATATATATATACAGACAGGCTGTAGCGGTGCAATTTCCTTTGCTAATGTGACGTTACGGTTAAAAAAAAAAGAAACTTCATATGACGTAAACGTAGACGTAAAAGTAGGTAGTAGTTTTTTTTGTAGGGCACATTTCTGTCTGATACGTAGTATCCCTTACTAGTCTGTGGATTGTAGTCGGCCGACTCAGCCAACAGTTCAGTTCGCTCCGAGCTTTAGCGTCGGACGGTTGTGCGTATATTTTACGATGGTGTCGGCACGTGCAGAATCGTTGATTGTAGAAACGTCCATCGTAAAATTGATTTAAGAAATCGGGCAAAGACCTGCGCTTTATAAAAAAGATTTAAAAGAGTACTTTTTTTATTTTTTATTTTTTATATATTCACGCCTTTTTCCCATAGGGGTAGGCAGAGTCCACTGCCCTCCACCTGCTACGATCTTTGACATATTCAGCGTAGCAGAGCGGTTCTCTGTGGGCCACTTTTCGCCCCCGACGGAAACGAGACGTGACGTGTCGCGAGCCACATCGCCGCCATTCGTAGTTTTTTTTTTTTTTTTAATTTTTGAAACTCATTGCGTTTCCGCGAGAAATACATACACATATAATTAACGGACACAAATTACATCCAGACTCAGAACAACAATTTGTGGATCGCACAAAGTGTTGTCCTGCGTGGGATTCGAACCCCCGACACTGGCGCTGTAGGTCACTAGCATTAACCACTACGCCATCTGTGCAGTCTAAAAGAGTACTCCAATGTGAATTTTAAGAAAAAACTGTGAGTGGAAGTTTGTGAAGCAGTTGTTCTTGATTGGAATCAGCTTAGTGCGGAGGAGAAAAGAAACAAAGGTACATAGAGATTCATATGCATTTTTATTTATTTAACTGAATATTTATTACACTTTGTTATATTGACACGGAATTGCGCCTCCAGGAGAAATAAAGTATGACGACATGTACTGTCGCACGTTATTCATATTATTTGTTCCTCGGTTTTGTTCATTTATAGTTAAGTTATTCATGTGACAACTGTAGAGAGTTTCTGCAAAATTTATTCCATTTTTGATTCTTACATAATTATGCAAGCTTTAATAATTCGGACAGAAAAATTGATATTGACATCAATTAGTCGGTGAAAAATACGCCATTTGTTAGCGTGAATTCCAAAAGTACATTCAACCATTCGTCGAGCTCTTGTATGTCTATAGTTGAAAATTCGTTTGGTGTAGTTTAAATTTCTTTTTGCATAAAGGCGTAATATATGATTCCCAAGTCCAAACGCTTCGTCCCCTACGAAAGAGAATGGAATAACATCTCCTCCATCATCATTGGGTAAATGCCTTCCGGAGGGAATATTTAATCGATTTTCGGCTAGCTGTTTACCCATTTATGACGTTTTAAATATTTGCAAATCACTAGCTGTTCCATAAGAACCAACGTCAATGTATACAAATTTATAATCTGCATCTGTCCAAGCCACACACAAGAAAAAACTTTTTGTAGTTAAAATATGATGAACCAGAATGTTCTGGCTGTATCATCCGTATATGTTTGCCATCAATTGCTTCAATAATGTTTGGAAAATTTGTGCGACTATAGAATTCGTCTGCGATTTTAATCCAGTCGCTTTCTTGTTTGATTGACATATACAAAGGTTAAAGTATATTCCATATTTGCTCACATGTAGTTTTAGTAATATCTCGTATTGTGGCAGCTCCCATCAGATAATCAAAAGATAATGCATTGAAACGGCAGCTGCCCCCAAGAAGATAAAATAAACGTCAATTTTCCTGGCAAGTGGGAATTAAAACCTACTCTGCGCAAAATGAAGTGTTGGAAACAAAACATCTTTTCAGTCAGATATTTTGATTTAATATTTTTTATCTATAATTAAATATTCTACAACATTCGATATAGTATACTGTTAGCGACGCAATATAATTTAAATCTCCCGCGAAACCGTCGCATCTCGTAGTTTCCGCTCGCGACGTGATAATCAGAGCCATCTAGGATTAAAGCCGAATATAATTTGGAGAAAACAAGTTAGTTACGGACGACCCTCGACAGTACTTTTTCTAGTAAAGAGAAATAGCATCAATTTATTTTATAATATACGGTCAATAGCGACATCTTGTATTGAATAGCAATACCACGAAGAACGTTCTAGCATGGACTATTCTGGAAAGGAAAGACAGTGATAGCAAGTATGAGACAAGGATGGAAACAGAGTCTAGTATTTTCTACGTATTTCGGGAGCGAGAATATTTGAATATATATGCGGGATCGTGAGGCAGAGCAAGGCAATTCAGTTCGAAATTTCGAATACAATTCAATTCAGTTCGGAGTTTAATACGAGCGAATATTTCATGCGCCATAATAGTGTCTTATAGTTTAGTTGCGGCGACACGAAATTTACGTTTACTGCGCAACAACTGGAAATATTACTCCGTCAAATGGATATCAGGAAATTCTTTGAAAGAGGTGAGTCAAAACAAAACACATATGTACCTAATATGATTATTTGATTTGTTTAAGGGGGGCTCTCTTGTAAGTGTATAGGAAGTAAATGATATTTGAATGTGATGTTTTTATAGGTATCTTGATCTTTATTTATTACCACGTTTTTATTAGGTCGCTTTCTTGTCTGTCTGTTTGTCTGTTCGGTACAAATCTGGCAATTGATTTTAAACTAACTTCCCGATCTCCCGATGAGCTAGAGACTTAAAATTTTGACTGTAGGTCAGAAGTGGATAACAATACAATATTAGATTGTTTTCTTGTCTGTCTGTTTGTTTGTTTGTCTGTTCCGTACAAATCTTGCAATTGATTTTAAACTAACTTCCCGATGAGCTGGAGACTTGAAATTTTGACTGAAGCACTGTAGGTCAGAAGTGGATGTTTGTTCGTTTGTTTGCTTGTTTGAAAGTTTAAAATACATTACACATTTTTTATGACTAAAAAGTAGAAAATATAAAATATTTTTTTTTTTAAATACCACGTTTTTAAAACGGACTAAAAAGTATAACAAAAAACGTGGGGCGCAAGAAAAAAAAATAAGATAGGTAATGATAAAAAGTGTAAAAAGTAGCAGTCGTTGAGAAACCTCATGTTAGATGAGCTTTCTCATTGACTGCTACTACGCATAGGATAGGATGATATTTGATTAATTTAGTTGGATTTTTCATTGCCATGATAAATGACTGTTACGTTATTCCAACTGCAAGACTTGCAAGACTTTGATAGACTCTTGCTGCAATACCAAGACCAAGACCAAGACTCAAGTGTGCAATACCAAGACGAGACCAGGTGTGCTGTTGCAAGACCAAGACCAAGACTGGTCCAAGTCTCGTCTTGGTCTTGCATTTGGGCAACACTAGTATTATGTATCGATATTTTTAAATAATAATATCGATATACCGATATTTTATCAACAGCCCTAATTGTTTGTAGTTTGGTGGTGGTTTGGTAAAGTGAAGTGAACGGTAAAGAGTGTTTTAGTCGAAAATCCACAGAATTGTTACTTTTATTGCCATACATTGAAGTGTCATTGTTTTGCGATGGATATAAGAGCAAATTAACCACGAAGAACCTCATTGCTCAAAACAGGTGGAAGCCTTATATAGTGGTAAAAGGATTGGTCGACTCCTCGAACAACACTGGTCTGGACATTTGGCGGTTACAAAAGAATTCAGCTGTTTTAAATATTTTTCTTATTATGTTTCTCCTCGTTCACAGGATCTATATGTTCTGTTATGTTCTCGTTATTATTATGTTAATTATTATAATTAGTTTGCAGAAATAATATAATCGAAATGGTATTTTTAGTCGTAACTATTTACTCGTCTTACCACCAATGACTCACCAATGTCCCACCCAACAATGACTCACCCAACCTCACTCTCACTCAGATGTGGATCTCTACATTTAAATCTTTAAGTTCAACTATCTTGTGCGCTTGTTCTTCCGCATTTAATAGTTCTTAGATCCATGCACTGTCACAGAAATTATTTGTCTACGAGTAGTTGTGGAATGCACATCACTAACCTAGAGGTCAGTGATATACATAATGATTGATTTAGGAGCTCATGCTTCGAGGACTGTGATATTTTTTTTTACTTCCGCCCTACCTGTATCCAATGCTGCCCTACCTCAAATTCGACTCTAGCTACAGTCCTGTAACTGTTATAAATTAAAAATGCTTAGGTCAATTTATATGGCATTAGAAAATATTTATACTTTTTAGTCCGTTATAAAAAGGTGGTATATTAATTTTTTTTTTCGTTCTATGTCTAAACACCGTAAGAGTAATTATGTTTGTGTATCCTTTTTTTAGGGACAACACGCGAAAAAAGAAAAAAGGTCGGGAAAGTAGCAGTGGAAGCGATGAAAATGACAACCGTGATAAAACTCATGTAATGCCAAGATCATTGCATGCTAACATTGGACAAGCGTCACATTCTCCAGCAGAACCTGTAAATATATCTGTTGCCGACTATTCTTCTCCATCGACATCCCAACAAACTTATGGCGTCAACGTCGATCCTGAAATTATAGTGGACGATGGCCATCATGAAAATGATCCGGGTCGTTATGTTGGGTTGGCTACTCAGCTATCGACGGAAAAGAAGAGGGAGTTGTTACAAAATCCTTGGATCCCGCCCAGAAATTATGATTTTGAAAGTGATGCAAGCCATTTGAAAAGAAAATTTAATCATGCTTGGTTGGATCAATATGCACCATGGCTAGTATATTCCAAGCGACTAAAGGCCGCTCTTTGTAAACATTGTGTTTTGTTCACTCCGCCCATCAGCACTGTGAAAGGAATTTTGGGATCATTTATCATATATAAAGTTCACAAATATGCATAAAGACTGCCGAAAGCATGCAACGACTAACCTTCACCTAACAGCGACAAATGCTGCAAAAAATTTTCTTGAAAATGTTCCTTTAGACATTCAACTACAAAGTGGACACCAAAAAGCAATCGATGAAAACAGACAAATATTGTCATCAATTATTTCTTGTATGGTATTTTGCGGTACACATGGTATGCCTCTTAGGGGAAAACAAACAGATGAGGGTGTTTTATTAGATTTGTTGAAGTTGAGAATCAATTCAGGGGACGACAAATTAAAAGAGTCACCTGGAAAAGGGCCGTCGCAATGCAGTTTACACATCGCCAAAAATACAAAACGAATTGATTAATTTATGTGGCGAAGTTATTAAGGAGAATATAATACGTTATCTGTAGAGGGAAATTATGCCACCAGAAAATCTGCATATCAGTTGCATTCAGCCGTTACAAAAGCAGTGTTTATTGTTGCTCTACAAACAATAGCCAAATATTCAGCAGTTTTAGAACCGGTAGTTAACGCACTGCAAGCTAAATCGATCGATATGATCTCGGTGGGGGAACACATCAAAATATCAAGGACATTCTCAGAAATGACCGCGAGTTTCCTGATAAAATAACTAATGAAATGCTTCAAAAAGTGCGATCTGTTGCAATGGATTTGAACATAGAAATTTCGGTTCCACGTCTTGCTCACAAGCAAACACATAGAAGTAACCCGCCATCAGACAATGATAACGAATATTGGCAGCGTTCCCTGATAATACCATACATTGATTCACTCATTTCATCGTTGAATATTCGATTCTCCCAAGAAAATACTCCGGCGTTTGCTTTAAGTAAGCTACATCCCTTGTATATGACCAAAACCAGCATTACAGACTTACACAAGAACGCAGAATCATTCCAAGAATTTTATAACCTGGATATCACCGGAGATCTGAACCTTTGACATAATTTGAAGTAGTTGATCTGTTCAACGAAGCCAACATTTTTTACCCTGCTGTCAGAAAGGCATTGATTATTTTAAGCACTATCCCATGCACCACGGCGACCGTAGAACGGTCCTTCAGTACGCTTCGAAGAGTTAAAACGTGGCTTAGAAGCACCATGGGTGAAGAAAGGCTTACGGGTTTATGTCTGATGAGCGTACATCGCAATTATTTTAAAGAAAACAGTGAGTTTATTCAAAAGACTGTCATAAACAAATTTTCGGTAAATCCGAGAAGATTACTGTTAAATTAATATATATATATATATATATATATATATATATATATATATATATATATATATATATATATATATATATATATATATATAAATAATAATAAAAGTCAATTTTCATGATTTTTTGTTTCAATATACCCGACCGACCATGATGACCATCATATGAGCTGCCCCCTCCTATCTGAAATCCTGGGTACGCCCTTGTGTGTGTTGCGTAGCAACGCTTATACACTTTTGGTTACGGTTAAAATCTCTGGTCGAACTGAATGTCAAACAATTATAATTATGATGACAAAGTCTAATAGAGATTTGTGCTTATATAATTAGTTATTAGTGAAATACAGCTTGTTCAATTTACAGTTATAAATAAATAAAATTAAAGAAAATTGTGTAGCAGAAAAATTAATTAAAATGAATTATGGCCGAATTTCGACCACACAGCGACCACTATTTGTAATAAATAATAGCCATAGATTCGGAAATGGTAAGTGATTTTCGCTATTTTAAATATCATCAGCCTTTTTATATCACGCACATATTTTTTTATTTTTTTTTCAATTAAGAGGAAAACCTTTAACGAAGGATGAAACAAAATCTCTGCTATATTTTATAGCCAGCAGCAAAATAATTTTATCAAAAACTAACAATGCCAGCAGTAATAAATTGAAAATTACGAATAGTTTCACTGCCACTGCCACAGTTTGTCGGCGAACACCTCAGCAGCTGCGTTTGAAGTGGGAAAATTTAAATAAGAATGCACGTAAACGCAGCACAAGTAAGTGCTGTTTTTCCCACAAATTAATAGGTTGAACCGAGTAGCTGACCTATTGGGTAGAATAGCTACTGGTTTTGTCGTCCAATTTGGGGGAGACAAAGAAATTTACCATTTTTCAACAAATAATAATGATGGTAGTATGAAGACACAGGGTAAGGTACTGCCTACCATTAGATTCAATACCAGTGTCTATAGAAAATGGTATGAGTACTGCAATACAATTGTCTACCAACAATAGTAAGGCTGCAGTCATACCATTTTTATGCTACTATCGTGACATTGGTATTGATACTTCAATTCCAGTATGCACACATGCCAGTACAAGTACAACAATGTCGAGGTCTATGTAATGTAGTTGAAGTGACGAAATGTGAGCTGACACCTACACCTGGTCGAAGTACTACCATCATTAATTCTCCATTTGTAACGCCCTAGATTCACAATGAATACACCTAGAAGAAGAACGAACTGAGAGTTTGTGATCGCTTAACGATTCCGGTTAGCGTCGATAGATATCGGCCGGATAGTCCATGGCCTTGAGGCCAAATAAACACACTTTAGTAGGTAGTCGGCTAAAACCCTACATCGACCTTTTGACCAGCCTGGTATAGTACGCCAATCGCCTGCCATAGAGGAGACTCGAGCTCAGCAGTGGGACATATTGGATGATGATGATGAAAGTTAAGTCTTTGGTTTGCCGTATATTCATGGCAAATATCATAAAAACAAATCTGTAATGTTATCCAATTATCCAAACGCTATCTGTGCGATCAAATTAGACCCAATTTCATTGTTTTAAATAATCGTAAAGACCCTACTACTGTTACTCTTTCATTTTATGTAACATAAACTCTTTTTATGGAGAGAACAGGTAACAGCTTTTTTTTTTATTGCCGCGTTGGTATATCTTTTATAATTACAGATTTCTGTTTGCTTTCATACGAAAGAACAAAAGATACCGTAGCTACTGCAATACTGGTTTCAAACATCGATGACTTATTCGACGCTATGAATGGTGACACGTCAGATAGAAAAAAAGGAGAAACCTTTTCTACAAAATATGTCTTCAAACAGTCTTTTTTAAATTTAAATTTATTTAAAAAATGAAGCATTTTTTCACAGATCTAAAGTTTTTAGGGACAAAAGTAAGCCCCCATCACAAGAATGGTTTGGTTGAGGACTCTCAACGCTATAGAGTTTACAATAATTAAAAAAATCATCATCATTTGCCTGCCCTCATCCCACACTAAGTGGGGTCGGCACAACATGTTTTTACCTTCTAGCCTCCATATAAAACCACGTTGTAAAAGATACGGCTATTTTTTTATGGCCGGCCGCCTGCCTGACGCCAACCCTCCTCAGGAATTCTCGTTACTGCGGATAAAGGATGGGGATATGGTGGATACCTATGGGATAAAGTGGGTTAAGAATACTACGGTCATGGGGTATATAGGATAGAGACGACAGCAGCAGCTAGAGCAGTCCGGGATCGCGCGCCCGTAGTGACACTAATCCGTTGACGGACAGACAACTGGTAGTGGCACCCTCTGGACGAATAATTAAAAAAATATATAATTTAAATTCTTTATCTGTACGAAGGCTCAATCAATATCCTTTAGAAAACTGTTTTAGTTGTTGTATTAAAAGATTGTGTTTGCAATCCAAAGTCCACTTCGGTACAATTTATTACACCATAAAAAATTAGTATTATAACAAATATAATAAATAATAATAAAAAGAGAAACTGTCTGGATGATAATAATGAGTTGCTCAATAATTTTAAAGTATTCCTTCGTAAAGGTTGTGGAAAAACAATGATTGCGGAAGAACAGGCAATAGGTAATGAAATCTCTTCTGCACCTTATCCAGATGACGTATCAATGAAAAGGGTGGAAGAGTTAGACATACCTCAATGTTCCGGTGAAATGCAAGCATGTGTTGGTTTGTGTATGCTTCAAAAACTCAAAATGTTCTGCATCGATTCAGCTAAAATTTTACCATGATGTACAACATGCTCCAAAGATTGTTTTTATCTATTTTTCACGTTACTAACATAACCCTAACTGCGCCATCTGTCGGAAGCGAGAGGAAGACTCGCCATATTAGGTAACGACAACCGCTGTCGCCTGTAAAACGTTACCTATTCTCGATGACATTGTTTATTAACAAACAAAAAACGTATATTCACTTGCATATTTATTTGCACGTGTATCGTGCCTAAAAAATGGTTCAAATTTTTTTGTCTATCTATTCGTTACGAGTAATCTTCAAAACGGCTGAACCGATACTGCTAACATTCTACTACCAGGTCTACCAGCCTCACATAAGGAATAACTTAGGCTATATTTTATCCCGGTGTGGCTGGAGCAACTGTGAGGATTTAGTCGATTTTAAAATTATTTCACTAATGAAATGTTATTTTAAGCGAGTAACATATTTAAGCTATTTTTATCCCTATATTCCTACGGGACCGGGCACAACGCTGGTGAAATCGCGGCAATTTAATGGATTTCAAATTAATTCACGAATGGAAAGCTACATTATCAGTGAACAAAATATAGGTAAATGCTATTTCCATCCCGGTATTTGCCCGGGAACAAAAACTAAACCGAGGGATATTGACCAATTTTTAAAATTCTTTCACCAGTGGAAAGTTACGTTATCGGCGAGTAACACAGGCAATTTTTATCTCGGATATATCTATGGGATTTCATAAATATATCTTTTTACACCCATGTAAACTTATCAACGTATTTCCACGGGAATCTGAACTACAAGGCTGGAAGTAATATTCAAATGTGAAAGTTTGTGAAGAAATTTGATGTTTGTTACTCAATCGCGCGTAAACTGTTGAGTAGATTTGGATGAAAATGGATACATAGATAGAGTATTTCTTAAATTAAAAAATAGAATACTTTTTGTTTTCTTTAAAATTAACTAATTTTAAGTTCATTTTCATATTCATTACACTATGGGGACACGTCCCCACATTTTCCCATTATAAAATATTTTTCTCTTCACCAATGCCTTAATATATATAAACCAGTTATGCAATCGGTACAATTAATGATACGACGAAAGATATGGCCACAAAGCGTCCAAATCTTTTTTCACAATTCATGCCGTCACATATACGTCCTACAGCTGGGCCCGAACTTCCTCCACAATAGGAGGAAATTGACCTACTAAAAAAAGGTTGGTCGGACGTATTAGCATAGGATTTATTTCGAGTTTTACTTCTATTGCATAAATGTTATATGCATATTGTATCCCTTAGTTTTCTTTTACGATCCCTACGAGCAAGAGCTATTTTAAGTAGCTGTGCCCCATGATTTAAACATACAAACTATAGATCTATCAATGTCGTTTTGTTTTCAGGAATTATGTAAAAACAAAGGTATACTTAAGAACTTGAACGTGAAACATCTTACAGAATTGACACCCCAAAAACGAAAACTATATAAAAGATGCAGAAAAAATGTGACTGAGATCTTCAGACTCTGAAGACAGTTGAAAACTGTGAAGAAATGTAACAGGTGTGTATTAAGGCTTTGCAATCCAATAATGCAGTGAACAGCATTATTAAAAGCAAACCGAGCAATTCATTTTATTTATTAGTGCCAAGTCAATTGAAAAATGTACTGAGGAAATTAACTGGGCGGAGATGGATACTAGACGATAAAGTTTTAGCCTTAAGTATTTACAAAAAGTCTAGTTCATGTTATAGGCTATTAAGGTGATTATTTTGTTTGCCCTGTATCAGTTCCCTTAAAGTGTCACCTATTTGATGGCAACCAGGATCATGCTGGTCAGCGTCGAACATTATAAATAGCCCGCCATGCCAACATTTATGGCTGTTTGAGATAAAAAAGAATTAGAAGCAGTCAATAGCTTTTTATTTTTCTGGAGATTATGTCACGGCAGACAGATGAGCTGTACTTATCAAGGTGGTGAGTATTTTGTCTAATTTTAATATTGATAAAATTATCTTAGCTTATAACTCAATTTATTGCATATTCATCATTATCATCATTCACCCTATGGCTGGCCGCTGCTGGACGTAGGACTCTCTCATGTTTCACCAGAGTGCGGTCATGAGCCGCTTTTGTTTGGCATATTTTCGGTGATATTCTTAAACCGCTGAGCTAACAGTCTTCAAAACCGCGTATTTACAAAAGTAGCAAAATCGAGATTTCGCGTGCTTAGATTCGTTGTAGTGATGGACTGCGTTCTGTGATGTCGGCCGGGCCGATTATCCAACAGGAACCCATGACATCGAATGTCTTTTAAACCGCGTAACGTTAGGTGATTATTTATTGTGCCCAAACTGCGAATCAGCGCATCATAAAATGAAAAGTCTGTTTAACGAAGCGTGCATGAAATAGTCTGGTTTTAATTATAAATGCCGCAGTAACTGGTAAGTGAACAAAATAACTCCATGTTATATTGGTTAAGTTACTGTTTAGGATAGTGTATTATTTGAATTATTAATATTTGCATTATTTTTTTTTTTGGAAGGCCACGGTCCGCGCACCCGCCGCTCGACTCCGTCCAGGGCGCTATTTTGCACTATTTCAACCCAAGAAAGATTCATGCGATATTGTTTTTCATATGAAACCGCCAAAGTTTCTGAAGAAGACTACCTATACCACATCCAACTAAAAGAATTGGTTCGAGCTGAAAAACTTAGCGACAAAGAAAGCGCGCTCATAGAGGACTACTTCATGCTGTGACCGCCGATTTGCAGGCTGTTAAGCTGTGCCCTTCGTTGTACTAATCCGCCTGTGATTTAAGAGCTACCACTTACGCACCTTTTGTTTATTGATTATTTGACTAAATGTTAGAAAAAGATTGCAGGGATGTTGTCATCTGGCCGGATGGCTGCACTGCACAGAACAGAAACTCAATTGTTTCTAATGCCCTTCTAAGATTAGCAATTAACAAAAATACAACAATTACACAAAAGTATCTGGCAAAAGGTCACACTCAAATGGAGGTTGACTCCGTTCACGCAGTGGTGGAAAGAAAGCTGAAAAATATTGAAATTTTTCTTCCATCTCCATATACCTCAATTACAAAAGACGCCAGGAAGCATCCTTCTCCATACCAAGCGTTTCAACCAGATTACACCTTTTTTAAAGACTATGTACAGTCTAAAAGAATACCAAATTTATGATTCCATTCGTCCTGGGTGTTCTACAGGAGATGATTGCGTAGGGGATCTGAGGGTTTTAAAGTATAATCCTAACAGCTCAATAGAGTATAAAAACACTTTAACCTGAAAAAAGAACACCTTCCCTGTATTCATCTAGACTGCCTATATTAGACACTAAGTGTGGTTTTACAGTGACGCCTTCGCCAGCGCGGTTGGAAAGCGTCGCGGGTCACGAGCTTTGCGTCTCTTGGATCGTTACATAGTTTAATCAACAGTTGCGGATGGCCGGCGCTGACGGCAATTCGGCCGCGCTTTCTAACCGCGCGCGGGCGATGAGTCATTGTGTTCAGTCTGCGTTGCACAGTCTCGCCGGTCGGCAGCGCGCATGCGTACTGTCGTCGCCAAAATGAATACGAATTACATCGATACGGGTCGATTGATTGAAGAAGTTCGTTGTCGACCGTTGTTATGGGATCCATCGGACGAATTATATAAAAACAAAGACGCAAAAAATAAAGCTTGGGAAGATGTTGGAGAAGCCATCTTTGGAGAAAATTACAAGAAAGACAAAGGTATGTATTCTATAATTTTTATTTTTATCAATTACTTTTATATTAGATATGTTGGTATAAAAGTCGTCGTTAAACAGTGGCGTAACTACAGGGTGGCAAGTCGGCAAAATGCCACGGGCCCCCAGCCGGAAGGGGCCTCCGGTCAGAGGAGAATCCCAACTCCCAACATTTATTATTACACATTTAGTAAAAAAAATAGTTTTGTCTTTAATTGAACATAATGTAGAGTAAGATTGAATTCATTGGTATCAATTTAACTTGTTAGAGCACTATCTTTAACCTTTCGTCTGTTAAAAATACCATCACAGGACGCGGTAAAAAGCTTCTAGTCTGTAGCGCGTCCTGTGATGGGACGCGCCACAAGTGTACAACAGATGTTGGTTTTTTTTTTTTTAATTTTTTTTTTTTTGTGTGTATACAGCTGTTGGCCGCAGATGGCCTTGACAGCTTGACGCGGACTATGGGTGAGCGCTGAGGGCTCTCAACCCGGAGAAGAGTATGCTAAGCGACATCGCCCAAGGGCTCCCCCTGTGGGGAACGGACCTCGGCTTGGGGCGTCGCTGGAGGCAAAGTGGGCGTGCCCACGTTTTTAGTAGTGACTTTTGCGCGGCGCGGTTTCGCACCTCGACGGCGAGGGCGGAACCGCGGATATTTATTTGTTAAGGCCTCGCGGGCCGTGTAGGCTCTTTGTTGAGCGAGTGTGATATTGTCGTCCTCTTCGTCGAGGACGTGACGAGAACAGATGTTCGTATAGAGGCATGTTTTAAATAGTAAAATAGGTCGTATTCGCTCGCACTTATTATAAATCATAAGAATGAACATACTCTCTCTCGTTTACATGTAATCTATCACATGTGTGGTACAAAAAAATTTAAATTTTTGTTTTCTGTGACCGTGTCAGTCGAGACCTTGCCGCGAATTAGTCGCTTTGTTCGTGCACAGTTTTGTAAGTTTCGGTGATTTATACTGAAAAAGTCATGGAACGGTAAGTAACATTGCATTTTATTTACTAACATAGATATATTATTAACATTTTAAGTCAAAAAAAGCTTTAGAGCACCGGCCAAGTCATTGTACGAATTTTTACTTGGATTTTGTGGCATCATTTTTAACGGAAAGATTATCAAATCCTAAACGAATATGTGTAATCCGATCACTTTTTTTATTGAATTTCAATCAAATTATTACAAAATGCGTGTATTTGATTCGCAAATGTGAAAATTTAGTCCTCAAACATTTGTAACACTCGAAAGTCCTATTCTGGGACTCGCCACATATAAGTGTTTTGCGTCACAAAATGGCGGCTAGTTAAACTAAATGTGGATAAAACTTTGAAATTTCTTAAAAAAAAAATTCCCTTTGTTGTTTTAGTTATTTCATTATTTTACACCATACTGGTTGCACTAATTTATACAATATACTTTTATTTTTGTTTATAAAGATAGGTTTTCAAATCATTTAAATAGTAAATTTTCACAGTTATATAATTTATCTCAAAATGTAACTCTAGATGAGAGTCTCACCATGTGGAAGGGCTGGCTTGATATAAACCAGTTCATCCATAACAAAGCAGCGACAGTGGGTATTAAATTAAAACCTATGAAGTTTGTGAATCCCAGACTGGTTATTTGTGGCGTTTTGAAGTGCACGCAGGCCATGACACCTCGGTACTTCAAGATGATGATCCAGTTTCTGGGATAGCACCAGCTCTCGTGCTCAGACTTTTAAATGGTCTTGAGCATAAAGAGCATACAATATGGAGGATAATTTCTATAATTCTCCAGCCCTAGCACGTGAGTTGAAGGTTCTAGGATTTGACTGTGTGGGTACGCTTCGGACAAATCGCCAATTTGTACCATTGGAATTGGCGAGAATTACGAGGAAGGACATGACAGTTGGCCAAGTGTTTGGATGCACCTCGGGAGATATCGATCTCATGGTTTGGAGAGATAAAAACCGCGTGGCTTTTATTTCTACATACCATGGTGTCGCATCTACCAGGTGTGGCGATACATTTAAGCCAACTGTCGTGCAAGACTATAATATTTGTATGGACGGAGTAGATCGCAAGGACCAGCAACTCGCAATGTACCCTATAGAACGAAGGAGAACTAGGGTTTGGTATAAAAAGGTTTTTCGAAGACTCTTAAACGCTAGTGTCCTAAACTCACACATTTTACTATCACGTCAGTCATTGACACACCGGAAATTCCGGAAGGTGTTAATAACTGATTTGTTGACAGCACACAAAACACCTGCACTCAACCCAACCACCATCACATCAGCAATACATTGTCCAGCTCAATATGACCTCATAAAGCCCGGAAAGCCAGACCGCCTTAAGCGTCAATGTGTTGTTTGCCGGAAACGGACAATCTCATTTTGTAAAGCTTGCCAGGTGGCACTGTGTGTTTTCACCTGCTACGAGCCGTACCATAGTTAACACTGACACTTTACAAATCACATACATTACTACCTACATTGCTACATATACACACCGCTCATGCACACGCGCGCACACATTACTACCTACATACACCGCACATGTACACGTGCCCACATATTCCTACCTATATACACCGCACATGCACACGCGCACACACATACACAGGCGTTTGGGCACTAGTGCCAAAGATACTTCTAAAAAACTCTAAGGGTAGGTATCTAATATCATCCATATTGTGGACTAGACATAAAAGGCTGGTGTTGGTATGTTTCATTTTTTTCCAGGGTCATGTCACAAATCCATTTCGCTATTATTATACCATCATTAAAACAATAGTTGTTTATTGAGCATAACAATAGTTAAATAAAAATAAGTTCGATAAAATATTATATACTGATTTAGTTTCGTATTTAGCAAGTAGTATCCATACTATTTAACCCTAGTGGAGCAAACATGTTCATTTTTCACTATGTTTAGGAGCATGGTTATTGATATTTTTCTTCTAAACATGTAGGTTTTTTCATTGGAATAAACGCCTAGTTTTATGTAAATCTTAAATAATTAATTATTATTATACTTTTAGGCACATATTCTGCAAAATCTCACCTTTCTAAGAGACATTATTTTTTGTAGCAGTTCAGAGTGTCATATTTGATTCATTCATACATAAATACTGAATTTATAGAATGTAACAACATACCATTGCTTTTACTAGCTGGGCGATAAGCTTAATTTATTGTAAACAAAATACGCTTTGTCGCTGACGCCAAGAATATACCACAAACTAATCATATATAAGACCCACCTAAGTGACACTTAAAGAGGGGTCTTTTTTATTCAAAGTTTAAAAACAGGTGTAGTATACACAAACTGTATTGAAAGATATGCTATTTGGATTTTATTTTATTACTTATGTAAGATTGTTTTAAAATATACAATATTAAAACCAGCAAGCGTTTTATTTCCTGATGATATGAAAATAAAAGTTCAGTTTAAGGTAGCCCATATTATTTCTCATATAATGGTCGGAATGCAATCCAAAATCAAGTGTAGAGTAAGGAATTTCATAGAGAAATTTATTTTATTTATAAATCTAATTGGAGTTTTTCAAAATTCCAATTAGATTTAGAGAAAATCAGTTTTTCTAAATCAATGCTAACAAAAAATTGGTCTAAAATCATGTCTGTGGCAAGTCCTGTATTGGGATTCACAAATGAGCTAGGCATTATCATAATGACAGTTAACACAGGAGAGGTTAAGGATTTAAAAATAAGATTTTGGATTTTTGATGCTTTGAACACTCTTCAACGGTTTACTTGCAGAAAAATACATAAGATTAGTCATAAATAACTATGAATCATCACTATAGTCTATATTTATAAGGACGCTAATGAATTCAATGCCACCCCGTAGTTTCAAATATGTAGGTACTAGGTACCTCTAGAATATTTGTCTGTCATGCCACAAAACGCTGCCAGCAGGCGATATAAAGTAATCGGCAAACACTTCGCGTAGTGTGTTTCCTATTCTAGAAACTGGCTGAAGGTTCATGTCGATCAAATCGCTAATGCTTAGCAAGTCATTTCCATTGTAGCCGTCTCGCACTTTGATAAAATTGTGTAAGACGCAACAAGCTTTAACTATATATATATTCCCCTTCCTCCTGGACCACGAAAGCGTTTAGACGTGTCCCTTGTGCAAGTTTTTATTAGTATTTGTCTTAAATATTATTTGAATTAAAGTATTTCTTACAATTTCTTTACATAAATCGAAATTAATAAAGTTAAAGTACAAGGACTCCATAAATCTGTTGCGAACGCGAAGTGCATGTAGAAAGAGGATAGCAACATTTGAGACAGCCGCAGTCGGTGAGTCAAGTCCATTCAAACCGCTGCTTACGCACTTTTACACACACCACTAAACTCGTCGTGCTTCATATTTAATAATAAATTAATACGGTGGTTCATCTTATACTGGACGGAACGAGATATTGTTCTACTTTGCCGATCCCGCCCATTTTAGCTTGACCTCTTAACTAAACAGCATTGATATAAAATAAGTTCTACTGCTCGCAACTGAAAAATATGCCTTTGAAACGTACTCCGCCCGCTACACCAGTTCAGAAATCACATGTAGCCACGCCAACTACTTTGCGTGACTCAATGGAAAAAAGCGGTTCACCAATACAGCATTATGAGTCTGAGCCAGATCTTCACTCGTTAGCTATTGTTACCGAAAGGAAAAAAAGGAAATATGATAACGAAAATCCCGATTTTCCGCTACCATAATGCAAATGTTAACCTCATTTTCTAAAGAACAAGATAAGCGTTTCAATGAGCTAAAAACCAGTATTGATATGATGTCTCAAAAATACGATGAATTTTTAACTAAAGTTACAGCCCTTGAGAAAGAAAATCAGAGCAATAAACTTATTATTAAAGACTTGGAGGAAAAGCTGGAAAATTTAGAGCGGAAGGCTCGTGGAATGAGCGTCGAAATACGAAACCTACCTAAACAAAGCGGCGAAAATAAGGAAGGCCTCGTAAACACTATTATCCAGCTAGGAAAGACGATAAATGTAGATATAAACACCAATTCAATAAAAGATATCTACAGATTAAAATCTAGAGATGGCTCAAATCCAGTCGTAGTAGATTTTACCACTGTAATAAACAAAGATAAGGTACTCAAGGCTGTTAAGAGTTTCAATAAATCTAAGGAAAAGGGCCATAAATTAAACACAACCCACTTAAACTGCGACAATCCGTTGAAACCACTATACATATCAGAGGCCTTAACAAGTAAAAACCAGAAACTTTTCTACCTGGCGAGGCAATTTCAAAGGAGCCATGGATACAACTTTTGTTGGACGGCAAATGGAATCGTTTATCTTAAACAGACTGAAGACTCTCCCCACATTCGATTAAACAATCCGTCTGACTTGGAGAAAATAAGGAAAACTGATATAATAACTTGACTATATGTCGTCCCAAAGCATGCTTGTTACAGATTGTTTACTTTTTTGTTGCATATTTTTTTCTTTACTTCTTTAAATAAGTTATATATTTACATTTTAAATAATTATTTTATAGATAAAAAAATTATTTCAATACACTCACACACAAAACTTTAACTCACCAAGGGTAAAAATATACTTGCTAGCCCCTTATACTTCCACACCACACTTTGCATCCACATAACCATACACGTTAATGAACTACTGTTCCGTAACACCCTATACAACAACGTACACATTACATTTAACCGATCTTCTCTACACAGTCTCTCAGCAATACGTAAAATTTATAAAACCGTTCAGTTATTCTATGATTTTCTAGTAATTCAACATAATTTATATAAAATTAATAATACATACCACACTCCTATTACTATGCAAACAGCTAATACCTCCAATACGAACATTCTCTCGGTAATCATTACTTTTACCGTGACAAATATTTTTTCATATATTAACCCTTCAATATAGTCTTTGATGATATAATTAAACTTACACAAAACATTGACCGGGTTTCTGTATGCTATTCTCTCACCGCTGACTTAGAAGAATGTCATAAAATTATTACTTTAGCACCAGGGCGTTTACTTGTTTTAACACAAAATATACGGAGCATAAAATGTAATATGGCAGGCTTAGAAATATTATTATCTAGATTAAAACTTGTTTGTGACATAATAATTTTAACAGAATGTTGGCTTTCTTGTACATGCGTTATACCAAAATTAAGTGGATATTGTTATATAGCAACTAAGATAAATCCCAAGCAAAATGCCATCATTTTGCTTGGGATTTATCTTCGTCGTTCGATTTTATCGTGGTTGTTTATTACAGAACCCATCTCAAAGTGCAAGTGATGGAACCAGACTTTAATGAGTGTAATTGTTTAGTTGCCACTGTCAACAAAAATACGGCTATAGTTGCCTTGTACAGATCACCATCCTACAAAAACATTGACCCATTCCTCTCTTCACTTGATAAAACCTTAGGTGAACTCTCTGGTCTGGCAAATATAATTGTTATGGGCGACATAAATATAACAATAAGCCCTAACAATATCGATCTAAGCGGAGAACGTTACCTCAATCTAGCAGCTACCCATGGCTTACTGACTGCGCATACCCTGATAACAAGAAAGAGCAGTGGGACCTGCTTAGATCATGTTCTTTTAAAATCAGACTCTAGTTCTACCATTATAGTCCCCCAGACAGCACTAACTGATCACCATCCTGTCTTATTACACATCAACCAAAAAATCATGCGACAATTTTCCACCACAACAATCACTAAAATTAACCATATACAATTAGCACAAGATCTTTCAGAAATAGATTTTAGTTTAATTGATAATAGCAGCGACCCAAATCTTTGCATGAACTATATGACACAATGCCTCCAAAAAGTAATAGTTCAAAATACCACCAAAATTATCTTGCCACGTCGTAAAAAAATCATAAAACCGTGGATTACCCCCGGTCTATTGCGATGTATGCAGAATAGGTACAAATTGCATAAAAAAGTTAATAACGCACCTGAAAACGAAACCTTAAAAATAACATACAAGCGATACAGAAATTTTTGTAACAACTTATTAAAGAAGGTAAAAATAACATATGAAAAACAACAAATAAAATCTGCAGGCAATGATACTAAAAAAATATGGCAAACTATTAAAAACATTACAAATACCGACCATATGAGACAACAATCAACCCAACTCCTATCACATACTTCACCTGATAAATCATTACATGAAGCAAACAGCTATTTCGTTAACATTGGACGCTCACTTGCTGACAACATTTATCACGATAACTCACATACGCACATCCATAAACAAAACACTCACACACAAAACATTAACCAAATAGGCTCACAACTAACTTCTTTTGTCCTGATGGAAACTTACGAAAATGAGATTAGGAGTATAATATTTGGCCTAAAAACTAGTTTTACTTCAGGAGCAGACAAAATTAGTTCCAAATTCTTAAAATACCATTGTAACAAGCTTGTACTACCTCTTACAAAGATTTTTAATGAGTGCCTTAAGTTCAGTATATTCCCAGATTCACTGAAAAGATCTGAAGTATGCCCTATCTATAAGAGTGGTGACAGAGATTGTAGTAGTAATTATAGACCGATTTCAATTTTACCAGCAATGAAGAAAATTTTAGAGAAAATTATTAATCTTAGACTTTTAAACTATTTAGAGAAATACAATTTACTTTCATCAAATCAATATGGATTTCTGAAAGGAAGGTCTACTGAGCAAGCTGTTAATAATCTAATAAAATACGTTTCAACGAATTTGTCAAACGGAAAGAAATGTCTTGCTGTATTTTTGGATCTTGCTAAAGCGTTTGATACAATCTCTGTACCCATCTTAATAGGCAAACTTGAAGCTCTCGGTATTAGAGGAATTCAACTTGAATTATTTAAAAGTTACCTTTCAGGAAGACCCCAATGCGTCAGAGTAGGGCAGCTTAAAAGTACCTACCTCCCAGTTACCCACGGAATCCCACAGGGTAGTGTTTTGGGTCCTACTTTGTTTCTGATATATATAAATGAGCTTGCACAATTAAGACTTCCTTTAGGCAATATCATATCTTTCGCTGATGATACAGTTTTGGTTTTTGCTGGTAAAACTTGGGATGAGGTATTTGTTGCTGCACAGGAGGGCTTTAATACGGTGCGACTATGGCTGCTCAAAAATATTTTGACCTTAAACTTAGTCAAAACAAAATATATTTGCTTTAATTTAAGATCAAGCACTGAATCCAGCAGTAATTATAGTATTGTACCTCATAGCTGTCAATTTAAGTTAAACTGTAATTGCATACCCTTAGAACGTGTAACTAGTTTAAAATATCTCGGTGTTACTATAGACAGTAGCCTTAATTTCAAAGAGCATATCAGACTATTATGCAGTAGAGTACGTAGGCTCATTTATATATTTAAAAAGCTAAGGCATGTTGCAGAACCTAAACTTATGAAACAAGTTTATTATGCACTATGTCAATCCCTCTTAGTATACTGTATCACCTCGTGGGGTGGTGCTTCCAAAACGATTATGAAGTCTATTGAAATTGCTCAACGTGCAATTCATAAGGTTTCCAAATCTAAGCCAATTTACTATTCTACGGCCGAATTATATAAGACTTGTGAAGTATTAACTGTGAGGCAATTATATGTTCTGAACATCATTCTATTACAACATACCCAGATAACTTATGATCCACAACTATTCAAAAATAAACGTAGGAAATATACGGTATGTCATATGCCTATACATTCAAAAAATAAATTTACTAGAAAATTCCCTGATTTTAGTGGACCCTATCTTTACAATAAAATCAACAAAGTTCTAAACATTCCATTAACTAAATCACAATGTAAATCTAAATTGACCCAATATATACAAAAACTCAACTACGAAGAAACTGAGCAACTCTTACAAATTATACAATAGCAAAATTATAAATTCATATTAAAATGTTAGCTTAAACTAAGATTCGCGTATAATAACAAACAAAAAAAAAAAACACATTCACACAATACACGCATTCATGCCCCTGCACGCTATTGCTATGCACGCATGACGCACATACACGCACAGAATCACTCACACACACACACATACGCACGAAAGCAAACACATACACGTGCGCGCGTATACTCTCCCAACACATCCGCAAAGACGCACAAACATATACACACCCATACATATGCATGCACCCACATACCTACACTTACATAAACATTCACTTATACCTCCACAAATGGCTCTTATCTTCTCAGTACATAAATCCTCATATCTCCCACAGTACATTCATAGTTGTCCACATAGGGCTTCTCAGTGTATAAAAATGGAGGTTTTGGCACTGATAGCCAAAGCACAGGCAAAAGCCTAGTTTGGCTACAGCAGCTCAAATCGATCGATTCTAATACATATGTTAACCTAATTTCACATTGTAACTTGTACTAAGTATATTTGCAAAATAAAGATTATTATTATTATTATAGTTTTTGCGTTGGAGAAGCTCACGTACATTGGAGTGTGAAACGCTCTAAACTTGTTTGATAATATTCCAAATGTACATTCTATATACCTTCTGGCACGGCTTAGACGGTAGTTGAATATCTTCTGTTTGTGGCTCATATCATGTTGAAGATAAGGTTTCATCACATAGTTTGATATGCCAAATGCACCATCACCAATTATTATATGAGGTGCCACAATATTAGATCCTTGCAAGTACTTTGGAGCCGGTAATTCTAAATTATTTCTTTCTAACTGTTGAAATAGTACACTGTTTTGGAATATAGTGGAATCAGAGTTTTTACCGTAAGAACCAATGTTAACATAAGTAAAGCAATAGTTGGCATCACACATTGCCAGAAGGACAATAGAATAAAAATGTTTATAATTGTAAAATATTGACCCTCCACCTGTGGGGTTAACTATGCGTACATGTTTACCATCTATTGCCCCACAACAGTTAGGAAAGTTTGCATACATTTCAAACTCTGCACTAATACGTTGCCACATTTGTGTTGTCGGTTTAGGAATGCATTCTTCACCTAGTTTTTCAATATTTCACAGCAAACTTTCTTGACGACTTTGCTTGTAGTAGTAACTCCCATTCTGTTCACTCAACTCTCACACAAAATATTATTTTTGGCAATTTTTTATTCAATTTTCTTTTGTTTCAGATAAGCTTTTACGTCAAAGATGGAAATCTGCAAGAGACGGATATTTTAAAACCAAAGCTAATATGAAAAAAACACCATCCGGTAGCGGGACAAAAACCGTTACGAAATACATTTATTTCAAAGAATTAAACTTCCTTAATCGTACCACTGAAAACGAAGTTTCAGAATCTATGAACAACATCAATGAACAATCAAGTTCATCTGAAACACTAGCTCACGTAGCAAATAGCTGCGACATTTCTGGCTCTTCTCAAAACAGTTCTACTCCGGTGCAGACCAAGATAAACCAATATGGGCTCGCAAGAGGAAAAATCAACGGATACAAGAGAACTATGCATTTAAGAAAAAGTTGGCAGATTTGTTGGGCAAAAATATGCCAGACATCAGCTCTGACGATTTGTCATTTTTTTAATTCTCTAGGTCCAATACTAAAATCTTTTAACAGTTATCAAAAACTATTATTTCGTTCCAAAGTATTGCAAATCGCCATGGATCTCTCCGCACCAACTTCAACTGGTACTACGTCAACGTCGAACTTTGTAACACCAGCCAACGAATCTAATGAATACTCCAACATCTTGTCACCAGAAAATAACTCAAATTCCACTACAACATCAGTTACCACTCATTCTAATGATACTACTACGCAACCAGGTTATCAATCGGCAAGTCAATATTACAACGTCATGTCACCAGAAAATGATTCTAATTCTTCTATAATGTGTGCAACCAATTCATCATATTTTTCAAACCTAACGCTACCAGCCCACGAATCAATGTCTAGTACGACCACGCAGCAAGGCTATCAAACAGCAAATCAATATGCTCCTCATTCAACAGTCATTTTTAATGCCACTTACCTTAAGGTAATCGCCAACTTTTCAACTAGTTCTACAGGTGCGCGACGTAAACTTGATCGTTTTAAATTATGTTCTATCTTGCAGAGTAATTCATCAAATGTTGTTATAGATAGACAAAAATGCTTAAAGAACTTGTCACTATGTTCTCTTAAATCCGAAAACGATGTAGAGAACGCGCCTCTCAGCAATCTAGTGGCATTGTAAGGATGTACTTGTATACGTCGTCGTTGTTGCCTTTTTTCCACATGTAATATAGTATAATAAATACGAGAAGTCTCATCACGACTGTATGAGGCGGCAAACCGATCACGACTGTACGAGGCGGCAAACCGCGCGACTCTTTAACTCGTTTTATAGTTTCAAGCGGATCATCCGCGCGATTACGGGCCGCGCTTACCACCCGCCCGGACGATAAGTGTCACTGTAAAACCACACTAAGTATCAGCACTTACAGCAATTAAACAGTGTGACACCCACAGATTGTCACTTATTTTACGATAATTTGCCGTTTAAGAAAAAATAAAGTTTTATTGATCTCATTTTTAACAAAGACCTCAAAGTGCAAATATTATTCTACTCAGAAGTAATATTATTATACTCAATAATTGTTTATACTGGCAAAGACGACGAAAAGTCAGGAGCAGGTCATGGACATGATATAGTATTAAGACTGACTAATAACTTATTGAAAGAAGGTAAAACTTTAATAGCCGGCAACTTTACACATCCGTTACGTTAGCTGAAGAATTACTAAAAAAAAAGACATTAATATGTGGTACTGTGCGAAATAACGGGAAAGGATTACCTAAGGCGTCTTCTCACTTTGAAAATTAAAAAAAATCGTTGTTTTTTTTTATTTTGAAAGTACATATCATCAATAATGTTATATCAAAATTTCATAAAGATCGGACGAGTCTAACTACATTTTTGGGCGACCGTTAGGTGACTACCTGAGAGCACCCGGCTGATCCCTTTGACGCCGCTCGGATGGTCCCTGTATACCTCACTTTATACAATTGAATAGTCGTGTTCTTTTTGTTAATTTAGTACCCCTTGCTTAGGTATATTCTGTTTTGGGGTCTATACTCATCTAATAAGACCTTAACACGTGCATTTTTCAAAGGAAAATCACTCGGCAAAGATGCTAAACTGTTATTTCATCAGTATAATTTAAAACTTCGTAACGGCACATCTCTGCGCTCAGGATTGTTATAATGGACAAAAAGTGTTCGCAACAAAGTGCTACGTGGCGACGCCCAAGTTCGAAATCTAAGAAACGAAAATTCCATGGAATGCTTCCACACCAGTCTGAAGCAGATACGAGTTATGCTAGTGCGAGTGCAGCAAAATTAAAAAATGCAGAGATACAAGTTTCGATGTACACATCGATCCAACGGCTGGATATAGTATTATTCAGTTTATTCTTGTTTTTTCTGCATTACAACAATATTTGAAGTGTAAAGTTTGTAACAAAGATGTTTCCTTTACAAAGTACGGTCAGCGAGGACTCGGTTTCAAAATTTGTGTGACTTGTGATTGCGAAGAAAAATATATTAACTCGTGCCCATTAATCTCAGCTGGGTACGAAATCAATCGTCGTTTAGTGTACGTTATGCGTTTGATTGGTGTTGGATTGAGTGGTATCAATACGTTTTGTGGGCTCATGGAACTGGGACATGGAATCAATTCCACCGTTTATTATCAAATACTCAATTCGATCGCCATCGCAGTGCAAAGTGTGTTCGATATAGTGACGAGCAAGTCTGTCAAAGAAGAACAACAGTTGAACGCTCAACACGGAGAACCCGAAGGCGTTTTAACCGTTTCAGGTGACGGTTCCTGGCAGAAAAGAGGATTTTCTTTAGATGACTGAAACTTTAAACGCGTTTATCTCAAAACAAGGTTTTTCAGTGCCTTGTTGATGAAATTTCGGAAACGGCCGATTGTCATGAAATTTGAATGACATATTCTTCATAGGTATGGCTACAGCGCATATCATCAGATTTTTGAAATTTTGATTTGAAGTATTTTTTTACAAAACACTGCATATAAGAGCGTTTTTTTCTTTACTTTTTCGAAAAACGTACGCCATTTTGTTATTTTCGCGAATATCAAAAATCTGATGATATGCGCTATAGCCACTGACATATCTACTGAATCTTATTAGAGTAAAACGGAACGCACCCTTATTAGTTATGGTTTCTAGGCGCTTTTGGCGTCACTTTCGATGTAACTTGCACGTCATTACCTTTTCCCCCTTCTTGAGATTGATTGTAAATTAGTTAATGAAATAAAACTCTGTTAATACACTTTAATTACTTTTAATTACCACAATCACGCATTATATTCCTTCAAATCTAAAACTGTTTTAATTTTTTGTTTCAGATGACCCGTCTCGGAGATACCATCAACAAGCCACGAACATAACATTTCTACACGCGTTTTTCGATGCTACTGTTTTATAATAATAATTGTTCAAAAAAATAAAAATAATTTTTTTCTTGTACTTGAAAGATGTGTTTATTTATTACATAGGATCCATTTTATCCCATAATTTTTTGCTAAAATCCTAGAAAAAAAAATCTCTGAAATAGCCTATTTTCGAGGTGCCTAAAGTGAGAAGACGCCCTAAGACATTTATAAGCACAAAATTAAAGAAAGGCCAAGTTATAAGGACTATGAACAAATAGGAGTTAAAATAATCAAATGGATGGATAAACGCCCTGCGCTGCGTTGCACTTTTGCAATAATGTAGAAGACTGTCATATGGACCGCTATTTTAAAGTTAGACCAGTGATGGAACACATACGACGCAGTTGTTTGTTTGGCCATTGAAGAGGAAAGATCGTATTACATTGTCGAAATGATGGTACCGTGCAAAGGGAAAAAGACTGGATCTAGGCGTCAATATATGCCCAAAAACCTACGAAATGGAATTCTAAATTTTTTGTTCGCTCTGGAAATTCTGGGATAGTATGTGAATTTTTCGGATATGATGGTGGCAATAGTTTTAACGATGTTGAATTTACTGAGTGGGAAAATAATTATCGGTATTGGCGGGCGAACTGCGAACGTGCGAAATGCGGCACTGTGTAAAACTATCAAAGATCAGCCTTTATCGACAGTTTATTTCGATAACTAGTTCATGTCTTTAGAACTGGTATTTCATTTACGTAATGAATACGGAATTCTTTCTTTAGGAACGATAAGAAAGGATAGACTTAGAGGGCACACTGTGCTTGAAGATAAAGTACGGCAGAGGAAGCTGTGAAATGATATCTGACAATAAGAATAAACTATCGCTCGTAAAATGGAATGACAACGATTGTGTGAATCTAGTAAGTTCATATTGCGGAGATGAGCCCATTTCCAGCATTTGACGCTATAATAAAGATGAACATGAAAAGCGGCATGTCCACATATTATCAAGGAAGATAACAAAAAATGGGTGGAGTTGATAAAATTAACATATCCATATTAATTTCTTTGTATAGAATACCTTTTAAAAGCAACAAATGGTATATGAATATATTCAGCCACCTCATTGATATTTCCTTGAATAATGTGTGGCTTGTATATAAACGTGATATACATGTAATGGGTGATAACAGTCTTCCATTAAAAAGATACCGAATTAACATAGAAAATTCATTAATAATTCATTAATGTTTAACTGTTCGTTAAACATTCAACAATAAAACCAGATTCAGTAACTACCAGAGATCAGTAAACCAGTTGTGCCCAGACCACCGCCGGAAACGCGTTTAGATGGCATCACTCATTTATCCGATATCGCCTCTGTATCAAATGCAAAACAATGATAAAATGCCTAAAAACTGATGCAAGACTTTATTTGATGCAAAAAAGAAATGTTTTTTTACTATTTCATACACAAAAATAATAAATATCAATTCAATTAAATGGTTCTCCATCAATTAACTGTTTTATTAAAATTTCATTTTCAGTGAAAATACATTCAGTAATATTGTATATTGTTTTTATATTTTTATATTATAGAATATCGAACATTGTCAGTTTTCTAGTACAATATATTTAATTAAGTTACGTCTGCATACCGTATGGTGACGAAATAAAAATAAGTGTCTATGACAGACAAATATTTTTAGGAAAAAATGTACATTTTACATCTATTCAAGAAAAGAGAGACTCGAAATGAAACCCTACATCGACCCTTTTGGCCAGCCTGGTATAGTAGGTCAATCGCCTGCCAGAGAGGAGACTCGAGCTCAGCAGTGGTACATATTAGATGATGATGATAAAAGTTAAATCTTTAGTTTGCCTTATATTCATGGCAAATATCATAAAACAAATTTGTAATGTTATCCAATTATCCAAACGCTATCTGTGCGATCAAATTAGACCCAATTTCATTATTTTAAATAATCGTAAAGACTCTACTACTTTTACTCTTTCATTTTATGTAACATAAACTTTTTACTGAGAGAACAGGCAACAGTTTTTATTTTTATTGCCGTGTTGGTAAATCTTTTATAATTACAGATTTTTGTTTGCTTTCAGACGAAAGAACAAAAGATACCGTAGCTACTGCAATACTGGTTTCAAACATCGATGACTTATTCGACGCTATGAATAGTGACACGCCAGATAGAAAAAGAGGGAAACCTTTTCTACAAAATATGTCCTCAATCAGCCCTAATTTAACTGGATTTAAAAAATGAAGCATTTTTCACAGATCTAAAGTTTTTAGGGGCAAAAGTAAGCCCCCATCACAAGAAGGTTGGTTGAGGACTCTCAATGCTATAGAGAGTTTACAATAATTATGCAACTATATAATTTAAATTCCTTATCTGTACGAAGGCTCAAACAAGATCCTTTAGATAACTGTTTTGGTTGTTGTATTAGAAGGAATTGTGGTTGCAATCCAAACTCCACTTCGGTACAATGTATTGCACCATAAAAAATTAGTATTATAACAAATTTAATAATAATAAGAGAAACTGAGACTGACTGAACCGGATGATAATAATGAGTTACTCAATAATTTTAAAGTATTCCTTCGTAAAGGTTGTGGAAAAACAATGATTACGGAAGAACAGGCAATAGTTAATGAAAACTCTTCTGCACCTTATCCAGATGACATATCAATGAAAAAGGTTAGATACACCTCAGTGTTCCGGTGAAATGCAAGCATGTGCATATGTTTGCGGGTTCATAGCAAAAAAATATGAAGATAAATTGCCAGTCATACAAAGTAATCATGCTTGCCGATCGAAACACTGAGGTATTTCAGTTATTTACTTCGTTTAAAGAATATAACGATTTGAATGACGTCCAATATATAGGACGCTATGCATGGCGGGCACTAAGGTGTGGTTTCCTTGTTGCTTTTTACAGCTGGAAGTTGCATGAATTTTTGTCGGCTTTGGAATACGAAAACCTTAATTATGTAGAAAACCTTATTTATGTAGAACCACCTTTCGAACGGAGTGAACAGGTTTGGCTGAAGACAGTGATTCTTCAGACGATGAACATGGCGCCAATCTAAACCACTTGGGCCACAACTTGCTTCAAAGTAGATGTGAGTTAGGTACAACGTTTACGACCAACGAGTGATGATGCGTTATGCGGATGAACTACTATTGTCGTCTTCATTATCAAGTGAGGAAAGCGACGATGAAGATAACGAACCACTTTCTTCTCTACAAGCGCGCAAAATCCCGCCAAATAAAGATCAAGCTAAGAAAAAAAAGGCGACGCTATAGAAAAAACAGTTACCTGACTTTACATGCCCAGAACCAACTTCCCAAGAAAGTAATGATTGTAAAGATCCCTTAGAGTACTTCAATCTCCATTTCCACAAAGATTTAGTAAAACACATTGTGTACCATACAAATCTATACGCAGGTCAGAAAAACAAATCTTTGATGGTAACAGAAAACGAAATTTACGTTGTCATCGGCGCGATGTTGCTGTCAGGCTATTCCAAGTTACCAAATAAAAGGCTTTACTTCTCTCGAGACAATGATGTGTGTGGGTGACCCTATTATACAATAAAAGTAGTTAATTTTATATGTAATTTATTTACACACACATAATTTATTTACACCCGACATTCATATTATATTTATATTAAATAAATAATACTTACATGTCACACGTATATAAATAATCCTTCATTACATACGTATATACAATTCATACGTATATAACAAAAAATATAAATAAATAATATTTACACAAGCATCGCTACGCGATACCGCTAGTGCAAGCGCGGCGTGCACATAATTCTAAGAATCGCGCGCGCCGGCTCTCATCGTGTCCATGTATCTTCGTGGACCTTCAGTTTTATCGGCGCCCAGAGTCGCTATCCACACCTCACGCGAAGCTCACGCCAATTTTATATTTATTGGCACATTATTACGATACGTAAAAAATAATTAATCGTTGGTGTAAATCAATAGAGTCGTCAAACTGGTGACCCCGCACACGAACACAACCTCGGTCGCAACCTGTAAAAGTGTCTAGTCATGAAGGGTCAAGCGGTTGGGAGACTGACAAGTCTCAGCTATACGTGGACACCCGGAAACGCCGCCCAGCGTGTAAAATGGCAACTCCCGTCAGAACCGGCACTACAACGTCGACTTCACCGCAACCGCCACTACGGTATCGCCACTACGACGGTATTACTGACATCACCGCCGCAACAGTGGCCAAAGTGTGGTCGCGCACGGACCGGCATCGCAGATCCAGTTGGAACCAGCTCCGGTGTCTACGTTGGCGTCTGGACACAGCCGTCGGCGTGTACATCGGGGCCGCGCGAAGACTGATGACAACTCACCGAAAACCAAGCGAATCATCGCAGTTATTGGTCGCGCAAGTCGTCTCAAGAACATTGTCACCGTTTCAAACGAGGAACTCAAAGTCGCAGACGGCTTGCTGACAGCCACCAAAAAGGCCATTTTCAGGTGGACTTGCAACTTCCTTGTGTCGCGAGCCGACTCCGAGCAGGCGCCGCGCCCGGTTCCGCGAAAGTTGAGCCTAGGCAAAGTGAAAATCCACCAGGCAAACTGAAAACAAGGCGGAACCCAACCTTTTCTGTACGCCACAGACGAGCAGGCATAAGCCTAAGAGCGCCAATAAAAATAGTGTATCTAGATCGGAGACGGAAAGCCACTCCCCACGACAATATGCCGAGGAAATGTTTGCCGCTTATCCTCATGCCATGCCATGGGGCCGGTGATCTCCAGTGATTTGGACCTGGATAAACCGGACTATATATTGAAAGCCATACGGCGCTACAGGAGCCGCGTAATTCTCAAGAAACAGGTGGAAACCAGGGGGGACTTATTGTAGCTGTGAAATCCCCCCTGGTTTCCACCTGTTTCACAATAATTGTAGCTGTGTATTGTACACTTACCCCCTCTCATTACTGCACACTTCCCTAACTGGGCTTCACATATGAAAGAGATCAGGAAGGTGCTAGGCAGGGTGGCGAACGTCAGACCATATGGGCAAGGCGTCAGATTCACTCCCATAGATGAAAACAAGTACCGGGTGGTACAAAAGTACCTCACCCACCTCGAGAAACAGGAGAAAATCTCCTGGTTCTCAAATTACCTACCGGCCGAGAAGAGCCTAAAGGCTATCCGAGGCCGCCCGGTATACAGACCCGGAAGAAGTTATTGAGGGCTTATGGGAACTGGAGTTCAAACCCGAATACGTTAGGAACATAAAGGCTAGGATGGGTAGGCCGGGCTGCGTCCTATTCGCCAAAATAAAAAGGACGCCAAATATCTTGCCCGCAATTTACGAAGTTAATGAAATACTGGGATTCCCCGGTGTCAATATTGAAGCTTTTAGGGGCAAAAAGAGGGCCGCACAGTGCCACAGGTGCCAAAAATTTAGGCACAGCTCGCACCAGTGCCATAAGGCACTTACCTGTGTGAGATGCGGGGGCAAGCATCTGGCGAGAGAATGTCCACGCCCGAGAGATACACGTGCACACTGTGCAAACACCCGGCAAATTACACCAAGTGTCCCGTGTTCGTCGCCAAAACGAGGAACAAGAGGGCGGGTACGTTGGCCTTTACTGGTACCTCTTCCCACGTTTCCCACAACGCCCAGACAATGATATCCTTTTAGACGAACCACCCAGTACTACACTGATGGCGGCAGCTAACCCCCCCGTGGAGGGGTTCCCCCACCGCGCGGGTGCAGATCACCCCACGGCAGAATAAAAAACTGCGCAAAAATAAAAAGAAAAAGGCCCAAACGACTACACGTCTAACTATTGTAGTTATCTCACAATAAGCGTTTTTCGTTTATTTTTTTAAATAATTAAATTGCCGTCGCTTAAATGCTCTTTATTTTGTATCTTCGTATTAATCCTTATCAAAATAAGTTACTTCGTATTCAAGATGGATTCAATACCTTTCTAGAACTTTTTGAATTATTAAATTCGGACATTTTATTCAAAAGTTATCGCGATATTAAAAATGTAAGTATTAGTGATGTAGCCATGTAATTATTAAGTACTAGCTGACTCGGCGAACTTCGTACCGCCTTTTCTTCGTAATTATTTTGTTTTAGTTTAGTATCAGTTTAGTTTTAGTACTGTCCGTGCGGTGACGGAGTAAGAATACAATTCACCACCCATGTATGTCGTAAAAGACGACTGAGTAATATAGTATGCATATAATATCTATGCAAGAGAAGGATAACTTGGAACAAAACCCTATACCAACACGTCTGACCAGCGAGGTATAGTAGGTCGATTTCCCTCCCATACTGGAGGAGGCCCGAGTCCAACACTGGGACGTGTATGGGTTGAGACTATGATGATGATTTATCAGCCTCCTACAAATGGCGTAAAGTTACAGATTAAGGCAATATAACATTTACCGTAAATTCAATCCATTTAAATTATTAATTCCATTATATCGACATGTTGGTGGCCGAGGCCGGCGACCGTCCCACCTTCGGCACCAGCCTCTCCTCCTTCCAACATCCAGGGAACTGGCCAAACGCTAATCAAGCGTTGTATAGACCCGTGAGATGTGGTACCAGGTGCTCAAGGACCAGTACCAGCACCCATTAGGGTTGACCGTTTGGCCGGAGAGTGATAGATTTAACACGTATATGCGCCACTGGCGCCCCATCGCCGGTTGCCGGTATTTTTTTTTCTTTTTTTATTGGAAACGGTGGCAAACGAGCAAACAGTACACCTGATGGTAAGTGTTGTTGCCGCTCATGGACCTTTACAGGGTCGCTGTCTACCACGAAGAAAGTGAAGGAAGTGTGAATGCGTGCATTGAGGCTCACTGATACCAAGAGCACCACCAAAACCCTCCACACACAAACACCCTCAGAAAGTTGGGCTTCCGACTCTCTCGCTCACCGAACGAAGCGCAGTAACAAATTGCTACTACTCAGACGTCAATTTTCTGCGAGAGTGTGGTACTACCCCGGACGGACCGGCCCGCAGCTGTAGACAGATAACTGTTGCCAGTGTGGTTCTGCCACTAATTAAACTGTCTGTCTGGTTACTGTCCAGCAAAGTAATGATTGCGGGGGGCTTTCCGAGGGGGGATAAGGTCTGATGGGGAGGTCGGGGAGGCAAATTTCGGCAAGGGGAGGACGGCGTTGCTTACTCAGCACTACGATACAGGCGACCCCAGGGGTCACATTCAAGACTGTCCAAAATTTTCTACTGATTGATCTGAAGAAAAAGTGAAATCTCTACTTAGTGCCGTTCAATAAGGACGACCCCAGAGGTCACGTTCGACACTCTCCAGCCTTTTTTGATGGGTGCTGCCGCTGGTCTTTAACCACCTGGTACCTTGACTGTACAATGCTTGAATAGCGTTTGGCCAGATACCTGGATGTTGAAATAAGGGGAGGCTGGTGATCCTGCTAAAGCTGAGGCGGTCTCTGGACTTGGCCTCAAACGTATCAATATAATGGAATCTATACTAATATTATAAAGCTGAAGAGTTTGTTTGTTTGAACGCGCTAATCTTGGGAACCGTTGGTCCGATTTGAAAAATTCTTGCAGTGTTGGATAGTCCATTTATCGAGGAAGGTTATAGGCTATATCATATTTTCAAAAAGTTAGGGATCCGTACTAAAAGTCCAATAATGTAACCCAAGGTGTAAAAAAATGACCCGAAAAAATCCTTACATCGCGTGTGCTACGAAAACTGTTGATTATAGAACAAAACAATGTACTACAACTTTGCAGAACATATAATTGTCTACAAAAAATATCGCGACACCATATGTCTAACTATTGTAGTTATCTCACAATAAGGGCTTTTTAAATTTTTTTATATAATTAAATGCCGTCGCTTTAAAAACTCTTTATTATGTACCTTGGTATTAATCCTTATAAAAATAAATTAATTCATATTTAAGATGGATTCCATACCTTTCTAAAACTTTTTAAATTATTAAATTCGGACATTTCATACAAAAGATATCGCGATATTAATAATGTAAGTATTAGTGTTGCAGCCTTTTTTTTTTTTTTTTTTTTTTTTGTGTGTGTACAGCTGTTGGCCGCAGATGGCCTTGACAGCTTGACGCGGACTATGGGTGAGCGCTGAGGGCTCTCAACCCGGAGAAGAGTATGCTAAGCGACATCGCCCAAGGGCTCCCCCTGTGGGGAACGGACCTCGGCTTGGGGCGTCGCTGGAGGCAAAGTGGGCGTGCCCACGTTTGGTTACTTTTGTCAATTTCCGTATCTAATTAGATTTTGTAGTTTTTAATTATCTTTAGGGTATTGTTTTTATTTAGTAGTATTAGGCGATATATATGTATATTAATTTTTTTACTTTCTAGATATAATAAGTTTGTTTTAGTTTAGTTACTTTTGTGAATCTTCGTGTCTAATTAGACACATAAATAAGATTGTGACATATTTAAAGGTAATAATAATACTTTTACCGTGGGTAGGCGTTGTCTCATTGTATTTTTTAAGTAATAATTTAGTACCTAGTTTTGATTTTGTAAATTATTTATTTAGTAAGTTTTGCTTTTGTTAATATTCATTAGAATTTTCAATTATAATAGTTTTTTATAAATAAAGAAATGCCTAGAAAGAGACCTCAACTTTCTCGACAGTCTGCCACTGCAAAACGACTGCGACTTATGCGCAGCAATGAGACAGAGGTTGAAAATACGCAGAGGTTGGCTACTCAACGAGAAATCGCTGAACAGAACCACACTAGAGAAACAAGCGTTGAACGAACGCAACGTTTGGCTTCACAAAATTCCCGATCAATAGCTAACCGTAAACGTGAAACAAGCATTGAACGTTCGCAACGTTTGGCCTCACAAAATTCCCGATCAACAGCAAACCGTGAACGGGAAACAAGCACTGAACGTTTGCAACGTTTGGCCTCACAAAATTCTCTTTCAACAGCAAACCGTGAACGTGAAACAAGCGTTGAACGTTCGCGACGTTTGACCTCAGAAAATGCCCGATCTACAGCAAACCGTGAACGTGAAACAAGCGTTGAACGTTCGCGACGTTTGGCCTTAGAAAATGCCCGATCTACAGCAAACCGTGAACGTGAAACAAGCGTTGAACGTTCGCGGCATTTAGCCTCACAAAATTCCCGATCTACAGCAAACCGTGAACGTGAAACAAGCTATGAACGTTTGCAACGTTTGAGTTTACAGAATTGCCGAAGTTCAGTAAATCGCGAACGGGAAACAAGCACTGAACGTTCGCAACGTTTGGCTGCACAGAATTCCCGAACGTTGGCGAATAGAGAACGGGAATCAAGTGTTGAACGTTCCCACCGATTAAGTCAACAAAATGCAAGATCAGCAATAAATAGAACTCGCAGACAGCATAACTTATTGAATTCTGCTTTTACTTATGACTTTAACCTTGACTACGCTGCCCTAAATGATGTCGATATTGGTAGAATGGATAAAATATGCAACCAATGCCAAGCAAAGAAATGGAAAACTGAAGCTCCTGGTCTGTGTTGTGCTGGTGGAAAAATAAATATACCTAAAATCCCTGAACCAACATCAGTTTTAAAAGAACTGATATCAGGATCACACTCTTCTTCAAAACATTTTTTAAATCATTCAAGGCAATATAAATATAATACACTTTTTCAGATGACTTCATTTGGTGCCAAAGAAATTCGAGAGGGGAACTTTATGCCAACATTTAAAGTGCAGGGCCAAGTTTATCATTTAATCGGTAACTTACGTCCGGATGAAGGTGCACAACCAGAATTTTTGCAAATATATTTTGTCTCTCATGCAGATCAGATATCTTTGCGTTCAAATTTAAACCCGACCTTAAAAAATTCAACTTATCGATGCGCTACAAAAATATCTTCACGAACATAATACGTATATTAAAAGTTTTAAATATAACCTCGAAAATAGACCAGTGAGTGATTTAAAACTGATAATTCATGCTGATGTAAAACCTGTCAACGATCATCGAGGTCGGTATAATATGCCAATGGTAGACGAAGTAGCTGTTGTTTTGATAGACGAGGATAAAGGTCCTCGAGATATTGTTTTAAATGCGAGAGATGGTCAACTTCAACGAGTTTCTGAGCTTCACAGATCTTACGATCCACTTCAATATCCCTTATTGTTTCCATCTGGCAATGACGGGTATTGCATAAACATTCCACAACAAAATAGTGCTACTAGATCTAAAACAGTATCATGTATGCAGTTTTATGCCTTTAGATTCATGGTGAGAATAGGTGATTTCAACAGCTTACATTATTTTAAAGGATTATTTAATCAATATTGTGTCGATATGGCGGCAAAAATGATATCTGAGAGGCTTGATTTCATAAAGAGAAATCAAAAAAAATTAAGGGCTGAAGAATACATACATTTAAGAGATGCCGTGATCAATGATGGCAATGTAGACGCGTCTAATATTGGCCAGCATGTTATATTGCCATCGTCATTTACAGGATCCCCAAGATATATGGACGAAAAAAGTCAAGATGCCATGACATATGTCAGAAAGTTTGGAAGACCAGATCTCTTTGTTACATTCACGTGTAATCCTGAATGGTTAGAAATAAAAAATGAGTTATTACCCGACCAAAAATCATACGATCGACATGATTTGGTTTCCAGAGTATTCCATTTAAAACTAAAGAAAATGATAGACCTATTGACAAAAAAACATATCTTTGGACCAACTCAAGCTTTTGTTTACAGCGTTGAATGGCAAAAAAGAGGTTTACCTCACGCCCATATTCTATTATGGCTAGCAAACAAACTACAACCGGATTCCATAGATGAACTAATATCGGCTGAAATACCTGACAAACAGCAAGATCCCGTACTTCATAATATCGTCATAAAAAACATGATTCATGGTCCCTGTGGAGTTCATAACCTTATGTCACCATGTATGAAAGAAGGCATATGTTCTAAAAAGTATCCTAGGTATTTTATTTCTGAAACACAAACTGGTGATGACGGTTACCCAACCTACAGGCGCAGATCTCCAGATAATGGTGGCAATACGGGTATTGTTCGTGTCAAAGGAACAGATATGAACGTGGATAATAGGTGGGTGGTTCCTTATAACCCAGTCTTATCACGAAGTTTCAATGCGCATATTAACATAGAATTTTGTCAATCGGTCAAAGCTATTAAATATATTTGTAAATATATTCATAAAGGTTCTGATCAAGCTACATTTTCATTACAAAATATTAACGATCAAGTAGAAAAATATTTAAATGGTCGCTATATTAGTTCATCTGAAGCGTTTTGGAGAATTTTCCAATTCTCAATTCATGAACGCTCCCCTGCAGTTATTCATTTAGCAGTTCATTTGGAAAACGGATAAAGAATTTATTTTCTAAATAATGAAAATCTCCAAGATCGGATAAACAATCCTCCTGCGACAACTCTTACAGCGTTTTTCGATCGGTGCAGAAGAGATGTATTTGCAAAAACTCTTTTGTATCAAGAAGTACCTCAATATTACATATGGGAAAGAAATACATTCTCCAGAAGGAAACGAGGGCAAGATGTTGACGGATTCCCAGGTGTAAGAAAAGATACAGCTTTGGGGCGTGTGTACAATGTTCATCCGACACAAACGGAATGCTTTTATTTAAGGATGTTATTGCAACATGTTCGCGGTCCAACGTCATTTGAAGATCTTAGAACCGTCAATGGTATTATTTTACAGACATATCAAGGCGCCTGCATGAGTTTAGGTTTACTGGAAGGAGATCATCACTGGCAAAATACTCTATCAGACGCTGTTTTGTCAGAGTCACCCTCAAAGTTAAGAGAATTATTTACCATCATTCTCATATTTTGTCAGCCATCTGACCCATTCGCGTTATGAAGTAAATTTCGTAATAATTTCTGTGAAGATATATTAAATAGAAATCGTAATAACTGTCAGGATATGACATTACAATATAATGATACTATATACAATGAAGGACTTATATTGATTGAAGATAATATTCATGAGATGTGTGATAAATCTTTAACCGATTTTGGACTTCCAGCATCAAATAGGTATAATTCAAATATTAATATGGATCCGTTGGAGGTAGCATTACGGAAACCGTATGATTTAAATAAATTAAGTAATTATGTTATTGAAAATGAACCTAAGTTAGTGGATGACCAGTTGATAGCTTATAATTGTGTTTTGAACTGTGTTTGTTTAAATGAAGGGAAGATATTTTTTTTGGATGCCCCTGGAGGAACCGGAAAAACGTTCGTTACCAATTTAATATTAGCTAAAGTTAGGTCTCAAGGAAAATTAGCTTTAGCCGTAGCATCATCGGGCATCGCAGCGACTCTATTAGCGGGTGGACGCACCGCTCATTCAACTTATAAACTACCTTTGACTGTTTCTTTGCTGAAAGATAGCAAGTGCTCGATCCGTAAAAATGGACCTTTGGGAAAAGTTTTGCAAGATGTCGATTTAATAATATGGGATGAATGCACTATGATTCATAGAGCTCATGTAGAGGCTTTAGATAGGACTCTTAGAGATATCAGAAGCTGCAACAAAATCATGGGTGGAATCACTGTCATGTTTGCTGGTGATTTTCGCCAAACATTACCGGTGATAGTCAGGGGAACTAGAGCTGACGTTGTAAAGTCTTGCTTAAAATCTTCTCCATTATGGAGGTTTGTTCATACCCTAAAACTATCTATAAATATGAGAGCACATTTGGGTGGAGGTAGTACCAACTTTCCTTCAAAGTTACTTTTAATAGGAGACGGGAAGGTACCTTATGTCGATAATAAAATTAAAATTGACCTTGATTTAGGTGAGAAAGTAACTAGCATTGAAGATCTAATCTCCAAAGTGTACCCAGATGTAGTCTATATAGAAAACAAAGACTACCAGTGGATGTGTCAAAGAGCAATATTGGCAGCTAGAAATAGTACCGTTGACGACATCAATAACATGATACTGGGTAAGCTGCCAGGAGATAGCGTGAACTACATGTCCATCGATAAAGTAATGGATCAAGAAGATGCGGTACATTATCCGCAATAATTTTTAAATTCTTTAAATCCGAGTGGCCTTCCCTCATATTCACTCAAATTAAAAACCGGCTGTCCCATTGTGCTGCTAAGGAATCTTAAACCACCAAATTTATGCAACAGAACCAGACTCCAAGTCAAATTCCTTCGCGATTACGTGATTGGTGCTATAGTATTGACTGGTCCAGCAGTAGGGCAAACAGTGCTGATACCTCGCATACCTATGATACCAACGGATTTGCCTTTTCATTTTAAGCGAATTCAATTTCCGGTGAAGGTATCGTTTGCGGTAACAATTAATAAGGCCCAAGGACAAACATTTAAGTACGTAGGAATAGATTTACGCCAAGAGTGTTTTTCGCACGGGCAACTATACGTTGCTCTGTCGAGATCTGGTTCGGGTGAAAAACAATTTTTACTTCTGCCGGAAGACAAAACTAAAAATATAGTTTACGCAGAAGTACTTTAATATACCATTGGTAATGAGTTTTTTTGAGAATAACCTAAAATCAACATGATATATGATTAGTTTACCCAATATATACCTCCCAAAGTCACTATTCAACGCGGACGAAGTCGCGGGCACTGCTAGTCTATACATATCATGGAAATCGGTATGTTTGTTAAAAATAATTCGTATTTTTTTCTAGTTAGCGAAGGAAGTAGATTTCTGAGAAGAGATCGTACCAAGTTAAGGTGTGAACTATGCAAAAGCACCCTTCAGTCAATAAATAGTTATCACATGTCAATAAAAATTTATAATCATATTCCACAAGTTATTAGGGAAATGCCGATAAATAAATTTAAATTCAGACTCAAGACTTACTGAAAAGTGCTTCTATAGGGTAAATGATTTATTGTTGCATAAAACTGAAACTAAATACTAACCTTTTTTATTTTTGTTATAAAAATGTAATTATAATCTTTAAAATTCGCATGCCTTTTAAAGGCGAATATGTCGGTCTTCCATTTTGTAATAATTACATCTTATGTCTTTGTACCATATTCTTGGCGAATAAATTCTATCTATCTATCTAACAAATGGGAAACATGACTACGTATTTCGATTCGTTTGCAATGGCCAACAACGCTATAATACTTTCGAGAGATAAGGTGATTTGTTCCCGTTAAAATAGCGCGGAGCGCTTAGAAACCCCCTAGAGGGCGAGGGCAGACTAAATCCCGTCAGGGATTTCAAACAGCACGCATAGAAGCGTCGAAAAGAAGCCGCCAAAACTTTAGACAAGGTTCAAGACCTTGTTAAACAATCGCTTCACCCAGGAGTTAAGTCCTGTGATGACTTACTCGCACGTATAGGAGAAGCACACACCCTTAAGTCTATTACGTTATCTAAAACAACACGGGCTATAGGGTTTGGACTAAGCCATCTTAGCTTCATAGCAGTATCATACCATGAGATGACCGTACCTAGCATTTACGCTCAGTACCGCGTATTTCTCGCCGTCCTTGAAGCGAAGTTAGAAAATTTGAAATTAGCGTACCCAATTGCAGCACGAGACACTGAACTCGCATATGACTATAGAGTCAATGCTGATTTGCTGCATGTCGCGCAAACCGTCGTCGTTGCCCCTGAGCCAATGAAAAGGCTGTAGGATAAACGCTGTGGGTATCGTCAGTTATGACGAAGGAGTGTACATTCCAACGGTAGCGCGTGATGTAATGGATGATCGTGAAAGATTCATCCCACGGGAGTATATTATACTCCAATTTGCAAAGAACTGCTCTGGCACTAGCTGATGCCAATACACCAGAACGATACAGGCGGAGGTTTGAAGAAAACAACCCCATACCAGGCGCAATCTGGCATAATCATCTTCTCGTCAATGCAGACGAGATAATTCCTCATGGGCATACAACATTCATCGACTCAAGTTATGCTGTAAAATTAGTTAGCAATAGTTTTGGGGAATTAAGAGTCTTTATTGGTGCAATGGGTCGGGAAATCAATTTTAAATATCTGGAGCTCTGAATAATTAGGTAAGGCCCATATTTTCTTTGAGAAATAAATAATGAAGGTGAAGCTTGCAACCCAATTATTCAGTAACTCTGTAGCAGGTGCACTCCTCCCCGAGGGGGGGGGGACGTCGGTCGATGTGAGGGTACCTCAAGTAGGGAGTATTCCGTCGGGCCGACCGCAGCCCACCCCAAAAAAAAAACATTATCAACAATGTGTTTGATGTAGTTAATAGCCACTCGATTCATAAATCAGGTTGGAAGAAAGCCATGCCCTTAAAATATTGGGTTCATACGAGCATTTTTTGAAAGTGTTTGTAATTATTTAAAAAGTTTGAAACTACCTACAGGAGAATTATTAATAAAGTCACGGCGGAAAACCGGATTTGTGGGTCTGATTATTAATATGAAAAGTGCCTTAGCACTTTACGAACTTTTAGTTGAAGACACGTAAATGTTAAAATACGTTCCAATGTATAAAATTAACCAAGACCATTTAGAGTTAATTTTTCAGCTATTAGAGCCAGAGGTGGTTTTAACAATAACCCCAATAGCATTCAGTTTTGTGCAGCATACAAAAATCTGCTAATAAGAGCTGAAATAAGAGAAGGAGGCATCGGTAACTGTGTCCCTTTAGAACAGATTAATATTCTTACATGCTCAAGCAAGAACCCAGTTAATGCAATCAGTCAATTATCACAAAGAAATGATTTCGTTGAAATATTTGAAGATGACAGTGATTTGTACGACAGATACATTGATTACTTAGGAAATACGAACTTTGTGTTTCGTGGCCACTGTACATTACTTATGTTGCTGGCCGCCTGTGAACGGGAAGAAATCGTCGAAAGATGTAAGTATTCCTTACAATTCCCTTTCCTATAACATTTGTTACCAGATTAATTTTAAACATATACAGTCCACTCACCGATCTTAGGGCCATTTCGCCCTACATAAAATCTGGCGCCATCATCTGAAGTGGCCCTTTGGCCGGATCATAGTTGTGGCCTTTCGGCTGGACGCCCATTGTGGTCGTCTACCACTGGTTTGCTGCCACCCTCCCTTATTAAAATACTCTCATGGCTCTAATAAGTGAATTATATTCATTGCGAATAAAATTATATTATAGAAATATATAAAACAAATAGCGTAACATTATGTCACCTATTTTTCTTGCCTAAAATATTTGCGTTTATTGTTCGTGGCATTAAGCTACTTACCACCCAGTTAGGTATAATATTTATCTACGCATATTATCAATAAATACTATCATATACAGGGTATTTTTTCAAAGACTGCACAAATTTTCACAGGGGGTTCAGAATCGATAGTATAATCGACTACTGAAGGAAAAACATATGTTCTTATTTTCAAAAAAAAAAATACATTTCATATTTTAAGAATTCCCATATACACGAAATTTTTGGCAACATAAAGTCATTCATAATTTCGTTTCCGCACACAACAAAAACGTCACAATAAATTGTTGTCGTCGTACGTCGTCGTGTCTTTGTCTGACCCCCTCCCCCCTCTTCCTACGAACCCCGCCTGTGCTGCGCACCCGCAACACCCTGCCGCCCGCCGTTTGTCTGGGCCAGTGACGCTTTGACCCATGACTTAATTACACGCGTGTATGCTAATTTTTTGACAATGGCCTTTGGCAAACAACGACTCCGTAAACATTCTCTGGACTGACGACCGCCTTATTTACTTTATGTCGTAACGACCATGGGTAGTGACCAATCTCCACGTAATAATAATAATAATAATATATTTATTTCACAAAAATAATACACAGGATATACATACAAATTTGAAACAGAAATGTGTTGAATCATTATTTATTTGGACACTGGTACCCAAAGTAAGATTTAACTTGTGGTATGGATACCAGGCCCTCGCAATATTTGCAATAATTTAATATTTTATTTATTTATATTACAATAAGAAATTTGTGTATAGTGAGTGTTTATGTGTGACTATATGTGGCGTGAGTATTTGTGGGTGAAGCAGATGATTAAGTGGGTATGAGAATTTAGGTGCGACGTGGGTGATTATGTGTGGCGCGAGAGTTTGAGTGAGGCGTGAGTCTTTGTGTGTGCCGTAAGTGTGGCGTATTTGATTATGGCATGAGTGTTTGTGTACGACGACGTGGGTGATTATGAGGGTCGTGAGTGTTTAGGTGTGACGTAGGTGATTATGTGTGGCGTGAGTGTTATTATTTGACGTGGGTGGTTATGGGTGGTATGAATATTGATGTGAGGCAGTTTGTATACCTGTTGGTGTTTCAATGGGTGGATGTGTGTTTGCGCATAGATATGTGAGCAAGCCCAATATGCATACACAATATGCATAAACACATACACATATGTATTATAGTATACCTATTTTAAGTAAATTTTCAATCTGTGCATAAGTTTTAGCCTGTAACCAATTAATGATTATTTTTTTGCATCGAGTCCTAGATAGGGGATATATATTTAGGCACTTATTGAGCAGATTGTATAAATGGGAGCTGAGTATGTTATAATGTCTAGCGGCCAAAGAAGTATTGAAGTGCTGGTTAGGACAGACTTTATAAGTACGACGTTTATGTAGACTATCAGGTGTGTAATGTAAAGAACTATGCTTTTTAATGATAGTTTCAAGCACAAAGAGTAAGAGAAGAAGAGTAATCAAAGATATAAATATCTCAAGTGTGATTTAGTGTTAATGTTTGCGCTGGGATCATTGATAATGTAATACCTACTTAAACGCAAGCGTACTCAGCTGTTTAGTGAGGGAAGTGAAATACAGTTTGAACAATTGTTAAAATATCAGTGATAGGGTTTTTCATGGATCTAAATGAATAGGTAAGTTTAATTGTTGTAAATAGTTGATTCCACTTTTTAAATACGCCTTAATAAATACGAACGTATGTGATTTTAAAATAATAAACTAGTATTTTAAATTATCTGTTTATTACGACGGCAAATTGGGATCATAAACTTATTTACCATGTTAGATATGTTGGTATGTTTATTAACAGTATTAGTGTACGTGTTCGCTACAACGTAGATACCTTACCATAGATTTTTGAATGGACGATCGTAATAAAAATAGGGTGGCAATATATCTCGAACATTCTTAGATATTTTCAAATCAAAATAATTAATTAATTACTAGTGATTTTAAATATTTTACATTACATATATCATGGTATTTACATCTAGAATCCATTAAAAAATTTTGTGCAGTCTTTGATAAAATACCCTGTATAAGTAAGTATATTTAATAATAATAATTTATTTATTATATTGTTACACACCTAATATTGCATCATCTAGTTTTCATAGCCTAAAATATTGACAAATATCGATATTAGCATTGAGCTAATTATTTAAATAGATAAACTAGTTGTCCACGCATATTAGTATTTATAATAAACAAATATTACTGTATTTAAGTACAATTAAGAAAAATAAAAAATATTACATTGTAATCTGTTACTACCCTCGTACGTAATAAAATAAAAGGGCATACGTGACTCGGCGAGTCGAGCGCAGCTCGATTTACCCGAAAGCGCAGCGGTGCAGTGCGACGCTTGTCGTGCGATAACGTGTTCGATTCTATAATTATTTTATGTAAATAAAAGTTTTTATTTTGTTTACGATAATTTTATCTGCGTGCCTACATCATAATGCCACCGAAAAAAGATATTAAATCTGGTGCAAGCTCAGATTATGATGATACATTTCAAGATACTAATTTATCTATTTTACTTGCTAAGCGCGAGGCAATATTTGGTTCAGAATATTTTTGACCAATCTTCTGAGTGCAATATTAGTACGGACGTCGTAAAGAAGGAACGTTTTCTCGATGAATCCTCACAGATTGATTTATTGCGTAACTAATTTAAGGAAATTTTAGACGAATATAATTCTCATTTATTAAAAATTAATTAAAGTACAAAACCAGATTACAAGAGTCTGTACGCGTTTGAGACTTTATGTAGCAGGATTAAGCGACTTCAATAGCTACACTCGCAGTCTGCATTACCGGGTAATCACCTCAAAACTGCTGCACTGCCAAAGGCTAAGCCTAAACTACCTCCTATACAGATTTCTGAATTCGATGGTGATATAGAATCATGGCGGATGTTCTACGCAACTTATAAGTCTGTAGTGAACGAAAATCCCTCCCTCACGGATGCGGAAAAGCCAATGGATTGTGCTGCGCAAACGACAAAGTGAAATTGATCCCATTGGATCCACCACCAGAGTCATTCTAAATCGATACTATATGTCAAACCAATGTTCCGATCATATTATGCACAAGCTGCTTTTGTGAGGGCATTAGAAGGATTTTGTAAAGAGACAAAACTGGATAGTCTTTATATTGTAAAGCATACTGATAATGCTCAATTAATATAGAGGATTTAACGAACACACTGAATGAGACACCAAATTGGTCCAGATCACGATTGTATATTTTAAAGGGTGTCCATAAAATAAGTGATAACGATACTAAGCTCGTTAAACTCGATGATTATCATATTTTGCCAACGTGCGGCCACGCTGGCATTAAAAGGATGATAAACAATATTAAGAAAAATATTTTTGGCCAGAATTATACAATGTGACATATTACGTTAACCGATATGACAAATGTTTGAGATATAAACATTTAAATAAATATATAAAAGAACCGATGGTTATCACGAAGATCCTCATTCGATAGAGTATATTTAGATTTAGTAGGGCCCTAATATAAGGAAAGTTCTAATTATAGTTATATTCTCACACTAGCAACCCGCCCTCACTTCGCTTCGGTTTTAGTCGTTTTACCCGCGTAGTTCCCGTTCCCGTGGTAATACCGGGATAAAATATAGCCTAGTTTACGCCCTGATATTATAGCTTTCCAATGGTGTAAGAAATTTTGAAATCGGTCCAGCCGTTTTGAAGATTACCCGGAACAGACAGACAGACAAAAAATTTTTAATCTGTATTTTAGGCATAGGTGTCGTGCAAATAACCGTGTGAGCATGAAAAAAGCCTATTATTTTGACATTACAAACAGACACTCCAATTTTATTTATTGGTATAGATTACAGTGCGATTTAAGTAAATTTGTAGAGGCTTATCCCCTGACAAATAACGATACAGTTTCGGTAGCAAAAAGTTTTATAATTTTATTTTACATTACGGGATTCCGTCACAGGTAATATCGGACAGAGGTACCGAATTTGTAATAACTAACTAACTAATAACATTATGAAACAAGTGTACCAAATCCTAGGTATACAACAGATGACATCAACAGCGTATCATCACCACAGTCCATAGGCTTCCCAGAAAATACGCATAATAATTTGATTTCATTCCTTCGAATTCAAACAGACGGGGAACCACACAATTGCAGCATATGGTTACCCTACTGGTATTTTGTCTTTAATACTACGATGCATACAAAAACAAAATATACGCCCTTATGAACTAGTGTTTGGGAAGCAATGTCGCTTGCCAAGTAATGTAATGTCTGACATACATCCTTTATATAATCATTACGATTATCCACAACAACTTAGGAAACAGAAACCGCAACATGATGCAAGACAAAATGTAATTAATAGTAAAGAATGTAGAAAAATAAAGTACGATAAGAGTATGAATACAATTGTATATATAGTTGGTGATATGATTTTGTTTGAAAATTAACAAATTACAAATAAATTTGATTCTCTGTATGTTGGTCCATTTCAAATAACAGAAATTTCCGAGCCAAATATAACAATAAAATATAAAGATAAACATATGACAATGCCGTGTGGTGACCGAGTAAGAATACAATTCACCACCCCCTATCTTACCAGTGGACGATCGTAAGAGATGACTAATGGATATAAAACGCATATAGTGAGAGAAGGAAAACTCGAAATAAAACCCTATACCAACACGTCTGACCAGCGTGGTATAGTAGGTCAATTACCCTTCCATTATAGAGGAGGCCCGAGCCCAACAGTAGGGTGTATATGGGTTGAGATGATGATATGACAATACATAAGAACCGAACTAGACCATATGTAAAGACAAACAGCACTTAATAGCTATTTAATATAATTTTTTTGTTTTCCTTTTATTTTATGTAATAATAGTATTATTTTACAGTTATTCTATGATATAGTTATTTTATGTTACCAATGTACCATCAACGTATGTCAAAAAAAAATGTTTTTATTTTACTTTTATTTTCTATTTTTGGATGGGCGTGTAGTGTATCCTACATACATGTGTGTGTGTGTGTGTGTGTTGTAATTAGTATACAAGAATGTATCCGATTAAGTTAAGAGTTAGTATTAAATGTTAAATCATCAAGTGAACTGTTTCAATCTATCGTCACGAACGCCCACCCTTATAGTATTGGTTTCAAGAATAGGAACAGATTCCATACAAATTTTGACAAACCCAACAATATAACAATTACTTTCAATTGACTTCATTTGGGGCAACAAATGTATTTCGGGAAAATTTCATGCTAACTTTCAAGGTATATACTCGTATTATAGCAGTTAATCATAATTATTTTAGCGAACAATATTTTCTGTCACCTAAGTTAAGATGTGTCACTAATCTTCAATGCCCTAATCTTCAAGAAATATATTACTTAGTCACCATATTATTTGGTGATTCAGTTTTAGCGACACTTTTATTATTTTGAAACCCAATATAATTATTTGATGATAGATATTAGTTACAACTAATTATTACATATTGAGGTACCTAAGCATATTAAATATTATTTCGTGATTCAAATTAGGAGACAAATACACTTTTTTGGAACAAATATTATTTATATTCGATCATTTTTTTTTTTTTTTTGTGGGCGGGCTGCGGTCGGCGCGCCTCCGCACCACTCCGTCCGGGGCGACAGAGGGGCTTAAGCACGCAACTCCCGCAACCCACCCGAAAACCACCTCGCCTTCGTCATTGGGCCGACCACCGGAGCAGGTTTACTTGTCGTTAGTGGTCGGCCCGACGGAATACCCCCTACGTGGGGTACCCTCCCATCGACCGACGTCCCCCCCTCGGGGAGGACGTCGGTCTTTCCTCACGTGGTCGGCCTCTCGGCGGGTGACGGACTAATCCCCGGTCACATCACCCGCGGCCTCGGCTATATATATATATTCGATCACTGACAATCCATAAATACATACCCCACATTGCTTATTTATTTTATTTGTAGCGCTTGGTATAAACATATATTTTTTTTAATTTACAGATACAAGGTCAAATATCTCACAGAGCAGGTTCCCTGTTACTAGTGTCAGATACCAACTACAAATTCCTGCAAATTTATTTCATGGGCAATTCACCACAAGAAACTGATTGAAGAATTGTTCTGAAATCAACAAAAAAGTCGGTTCAATGAACTATTATTCATACCGCCTAATGATTCGGGCAAATGAAGACAATCACATATTGAAATGTCGGCGATTATATCACAAATATGTTGACATGTATGTTAAAATTGAAACGGAGAGATTAACATTCATCAGGTTGAATATGTCCAAACTCCGATCTGAAGAGTATATTCACCTTCGAGATGCGATTAATACTGCACAGAATGTTGGTCGGATGACTATTCTTCAGCATCATACATCGGAAGCCCTCGACATGTGCATGAATATGCTTAAGATGCCATGTCGTATGTTCGTCATTATGGTACAGCAGATTTGTTCATCACACTTACATTCAATTCACACTGGATAGAAATCAAGCAGGAGTTATTCCTTGGGCAATCACCCATTGATCGGCATGATATTACAGCCAGAATCTTTAGACAAAAGTTGAAACAGAGTAATTAGGGAACGTTGTGAAATGAATGTAGATGTAGTGACAAGGATTGAGAAAGGTATGTTAAGTTGGTTCGGCCATGTAGAGAGAATGAATGAAAGGAGACTAACAAGGAGAATTTATAAGGCGAATGTGAACGGAAGTGTTGGAAGGGGAAGACCGAGGCGGACGTTCCACAATCAAATCGGGGACGTTCTTAAGAAAGGCCAGGTTAGGAATACCCTGAACCGAAGAACATGTATGAGGAGATTAATGAATGTGGACGAGGCGAAAGTGGTATGTCAAGATCGTAGCAAGTGGAAGGAAGTGGTCTCTGCCTACCCCTATGGGAAAGAGGCGTGATTATATGTATGTATGTATACATGCTTCCCATCAAACCCAATTGATTTGTGGATCAAGTACAAAGATAATTTGTGTGATGATATTTTGTATCAAATACGGAATAGAACGGAAAATCTAAATATACAAATCAGCGAAGCAATTTACAATGAAGCATTGATTTCATATGAGGACATGTGTTTGATGATGTCAAATAAACTATTATTTCAATTAGGCCTGACCGCACCCAATCGTCCAATGCATGATACTTTTAACCAAGAGTTGTACTGAGAAAAACTGTATGATCTCAACACTTTGAAAGAATTAATTCAAACAGATCTTTCGATCAGGTCGAACAGTCAGCACTAAAATTGCCATTAAATATGCAAAGCAATGAAACTCCAACCTGCAACATTTCGAAAAACTCTGCAATGGCAAAGGTTTTGCAGCACTGTAAATTGATTGTTTGGGATGAATGCACTATGGCACATAAAAAATCTTTGGAGGCTTTAGATAGAACCGTAAAAAACCTACGGAACAATCATAACCGATTTGGTGGTGCAATGATTTTATTAGCAGCAGATTTTCGTCAAACATTGCCAGTAATTCCAAGATCAACGCCAGCTGATGAACTCAATGCATGTTTAAAGTCCTCCAATTTGTAATCGAGTTGCAAAATGACCAACCTGGAGACATTTTTGGCCTGACTATAAAATAAGTAGAAACAAAAAAACTGCTACATTCCAAATTTTTTTGACAAAACGAAATCTGTGGGGTCTGCTAGTAAATAATAATAAAAACAGAAACTGTTGTGGAAAAATAATATTTACAGAAGAACAGGCAATAGTTAATGAAAACTCCTCTACATCTTCTGGATAAGATCAGATGTCATTTCAATTAAAGGTGTAGAAAAGTTAGACATACCCCAGTGTTCCGGAGAAATGCAAGCATGTGCATATATTTGCGGGTTCATAGCAAAAATATGGTGATAAATTGCCAGTCATGCAAAGTAATCGTGCTTGCCGATCGAAACACTGCGGTATTTCATTTATTTACTTTGTTTAAAGAATATGACAATGTAAAGAGCAGCTTAAAATATATCCAGCCCAGTTTCTGTAAACTTGTTGGAAGTGCTGCAATTTTAATTAATAATTATTGAACAGAAAATGCCGAAAAAGAAAAGATTTAAATGGATTTAAAAAAAATATGCCAAAATCTAAACGAAGATTGGCTCAAAGAATGTGAAGAACATGCTGAAATTAATTTTAGAAAAACTATTTCAAGCACAATTGGAATGTGCTTCAAACGATTTTCTATAATAATTAGTCAGATATTTGTTAAATAATTCTCAAAATAATCATTAAAAAAAATATCGTACAGAATGTTTAACATCTTGTTTTATTGCAACACTTCTTCCCTCCCTTCCCTTCTTCCTTCCCTTTTACTAAGTATTTTAGTTTGCTGTTTGTGTACAATTTTATACATTTGAATATTTGTTAGGAACATATATTTGAATGTATAAAAATTGCACAAAAACAGCAAACGGAAATTCGATAGCTGAAAAGTATTTTGAAATAACTTTCATGGCATAAACTGGAGCGCTAGTGTTCGACGTGTAAGCAATAGGGGATCAGACAACTTTTCAAAGTCTTTCAAATGAATTAGAATGGTTATTACTTACTATAAAAAACAATATTTTACTTTAAAAAGGCTGTAAATATTCATAAATTACATTTAAAATTTGAATGAATAAAAAAGCCGCGAAAACGCTCGCATCTGTCACTTTAGGCCGCGTGACGTCAGTTGTAAGTAAACATCAAACAACAAAGTGTAATTTTGAATTTAAAAAATAATATTTATATTTACGGGCGTAATGGAGCGAAGAAAATATCGTTGGTGTGCAGTGCCTCAGTGTAAAAACACTTCCGTAACAGCTCCAGATGAAATATTCATCGATGTACCAAGGAAATCAGATATACCGAAAAAGTTGTTCTGGCGTGGACTTGGCGAGACGAAAATGCGAAGGAATGTCTATAACATCACCGGTTTATTTTTGCGAGGATCACTTTGATATAAGTAGATAGGTAATAGTTATAATAAATGCAACAAAATCTTCAAATAATCACTGTACTATAGTAATATATACTACTAGCAACCCGCCCTCGCTTCGCTTCGGTTATAGGTTATAGTCGTTTTACCCGCGTAGTTCCCGTTCCCGTGGGAATACCGGGATAAAATAAAGCCTAGTTTACGCCCTGATATTATAGCTTTCCATTGGTGAAAGAATTTTTAAAATCGGTCCAGCCGTTTTGAAGATTACCCGGAACAAACAGACAGACAAAAATTTTTTAATTGCTATTTTAGGCATAGGTGTCGTGCAAATAACCGTGTGAGCATGAAAAAAGCCTATTATTTTGACATTACAAACAGACACTCCAATTTTATTTATTGGTATAGATATATAATGTTATATTTGTTTATGCTGTTTTAGCTGCCAAATGACATGGAAAACTACATGCAATTGCATATAATGGGCTCTGTAAACAAAATAATGATTAAACCTGGGACCCTTCCTTCTAAATTTCACTGTCAACTTGATAGAAAAAGATGTTTGCCATCAACCAGCACATCTTATCCCGCGGCCATCAAAAGACAAAGGTTAGCTGTAATACAAGAAGCCCTAGAAGAAAAGAACTTAGAGTGTAATATTGACAAAGAAATCACTACAGTTGGTTAGTAGCTACCTATATACTTACTAATGAATTTTACTAATTATAAATAATAATTATCTACATCTTTATTTTAGATTCGGAAAATAAAGTTGAAACAGCACAATAGCCAAAGAGACAGGAAAAAGGTGTACAAGTTACTTTAAAATCATACTTCAGAAGCAAGTTTACACAAACAGACATCAAGTCACATGACTTTGCAACATCACTATCTAAAACATGGTCAACAACTGTAGCTACGTCTCCATTTAAAGTAGAAGAAAATGTGAAATTAGAAAGACCAAGTCTAACTAACATACAATAAAAATTAATAGATAGATCTGATAGTGATAGTTCACTGTACAGCCCCACATCATGTTTTGAACCATCATCACCTTCGGCGACATCATTGCAGAAATTTACATCAGACATCAGTAGCTTAAATGTAGAGGCAGCTGAAATAGAAAAAGAAAAAGAAGCACAGAAAGCTGTGGGCACATTATGTAGAAAAAATTATGCTAAACCACGTTTGTATATTGGAATAACTAATGATTGCTACTTTTTAATAGATTTAACTACTTTTTTACATGAACTTTAACCTGGGAGCTGGGTTTTAGCAGACCGTGGTTTCAAGCACATTGAACAGCTATTAAATGAAAAGAAAAATCACCTATTGAGACCTCCGAGTGTAATTCAAGGTGCAAAGCTCTCTAAAGAAGAAGCTCATAAAACTAAGCAAATTGCAAGTCTAAGAATACATATTGAGAGAGTTATTAGAAGTATCCGAGAGTTTTCTATGTTAAAAACCCACTCAGTTTTAAATTCAAAATTGATACGTATGCTAGATGTTTGTGTTATAATAGTATGTGCTCTTATCAACTTGCAGGATGGTATTATTAAATGACAAAGTAATTTTTACTCAAGACATTAAACTTTAAAATATGAAGTTAAACCATTTATATTATCACAATTTCTTTTATTTTGTACTTTCATATAGAACAGTATACACATACATTTGCCAAAACTTACTTATACTTGAAATATAATGCTGAACTAAAGTTTCATCATATTTGACCAACAATATTTAAACGCTGTTGGTAGTCTCAAAGTTATAGTCAGCGACACAAAAATAACATTTTTTTAAATTTATTACAAACATTTGCAGTTGTATTTGGGTCATATACTTATCTGCCACTTTATTGTTTTTAAAATAATTAGTGTAAGTTTTTTGACTGGTAGGGCATTTTATTTCAATGCAAAATGAATTATTTTCACAAATGCCATCTGGTGAACAAGCTATTAAAGAATATTCTGCAGAAATAAATAAGCCACATTCTTTCACTTTCTTTCTTAGTTTTTGTTCTACTACAACTTTCACTTTATTTTCCCAGTTTCGACCTCTCCGCATGGCTTTTGTGTCCGGGGTTTTAGCTCCCATAATCATGGCTATCAATGACCCATCTCCTGTGCGACACTTACTAACTTCATAAGCTTTTGAAGCTGTTATTCGCCCATATCTCATCTCATGCCACAACCTGCTTTTATACTGTGCACACGTGTTCATTTCAATCTTGTTAATATTGGGTTTCGTAAAGTACTGAGCTGAGTTTTTAACAACAATAGTTGTTAAAAACATATCACAATTGTCAGCTTTACTATGTTCCATAACCAAATAATGGAGTGAGCATTTTTCATGTTCTTCCCTATTGTAGTTGTAGTATTTTAATAATTCACAGCTACTAAGTTCTCGCTCTGCAGATGCTTGGCAAAATTGATCAAGTATATCATTTTGTAATATGGCAGAACTTGAAGAGCATGGTCTTTTACCAGCTGACATATCCTTTGCAGTGATATACTTAACACTAGTGCCAACTTCGGCCAGTTTGGATTTTTTCCAATAACACTGCGTCTCAGTAGTGGATGGCTCCTCACTAATTCTGTGAACCCACATAAGGAAAGCAACGGTATGTTTACAACCTCCTGTTGAAGCAGGACAATCATGACACTGAACACTTTTTCTTCCTTTTCATCGACTATCATAGCTGCAGCATATGATTTTGCACTTTATGTTCTGGACACACCCTGCATTTGATAGTACATGTATCCGAGTCTAGACGAAGCTGCACGTATCCTATAGCGTCATCACCGTAAGATTGTCTGGCAGATCTGAAAAAACGTAAATAATCTTACTCACACTTTCTTGTAGGTTAGGTATGTTGTCTTTGATTTAATTCTTAGTAAATTTACTTAATATTATACTTACACAGATGTTTTTAAATTTCTAAATTCAGTAGTGCAATAATCTGGATTAGTGGCAAAAAAATTGCCAACCATGAGAATGAGTTCACTCTTGGAAGATTTCGATTGTCTGCTTTTGTATATCCAGGGTCCATGGTAAAAAAATAGCAAAAAACAATTAACAGAAGATTAATAGATCGCAAAACTAATACACTTTTAGATTAGTAAGAACAAAAAGAAAATAATCGTAGAAAACTAAAAATCCACGAATTCACACAAATAAGTTTCGAGTTTACCCACAGATGACGTAACACGTTCTGATTGGTGTTTCGTTCAAGATAGCGACCAGATTAAAAATATGGCAATTAAAGCATTTTTGTTTATAAATAAAAAATATAAATCATTATTATTTAATAAAAATACTCATTGAATGGCTAATTTATTTAATTAGCATTATTTCTAACAACAATTAAGATTTTTTTATGATACCTGTCCGATCCCCTATTCTATAGTATGAAGTTATCGTTCTCTCTGAGTATTTTGTTCTGTGGAGCTTACGCTTATCAAAAATATTATAATTATGCGAGTATGTTATTGTTTTTTACTATTTATGCGTTTAGTTTAAATAAAATAATCATCGACTGATAGTATTCAATTGTTTTTATTATTGAACTATTTGTAATTTTATCTCAATATTTTTCTATTTTCTTATTCTACTCGGGATTTAGCTGCAAGATAATATCCAATATACGAAAATCCGTGGAACAACGTGTATGTCTATTTACTCTTTTTGGTTACCACACAAACATTTTTGTAATTAGTCATTATTATAGCATGAGTTTAAACCTTTTTTTTTTTTTTATTGCAAACGGTGGCAAACGAGCAAACAGCACACCTGCTGGTAAGTGTTGCTGCCGCTCATAGACCTTTACAAGGCCGTTGCCTACCGCGAAGAAAGCGAAGGGAGTGTGAATGCGTGCATTGAGGCTCGGTGATACCAAGGGCACCACCAAAACCCTCCACACGCAATCACCCTCAGAAAGTTGGGCTTCCGGCTCTCTCGCTCACCGAACGAAGCGCAGTAACAAATTGCTACTACTCAGACGTCGATTTTCTGCGAGAGCATGGTACTGCCCCGGACGGACCGGCCCGCGGCTGTAGACAAATAACTGTCGACAGTGTGGTCCTATCACTCCTAACCTTAATAACAACAACCTTAGTAGTTGTTGTTATTATTTAATTATTTATTGTATACTAGCGTACCCAGCCCGCTTCACCGGCCTAGATTTTGCTTTATTTTATTTAAACAATAAACTTACATCATTTGACAGTTCAAAAAGAGGAGTGCTCCGATCGTCACCAAACTTTACAGAATTACTCGCCAGGTCAATCTGGAGATTCCCTGAAAGTTTCATTGAAATCGGGCCAGCCGTTTCGTAGCCTATATGGAACATACCCACACACTTTCTCTTTTAAATATATAGAATATCTGGTTGACCGAGCTTCGCTCGGAATATTTTTGTTTTATTTTTGTCGAATTTATTTAGATATATAATAATAAAAAATAAAAATTAAATAATGAAAAAAATATAAAAAAAATACAAAAAGAGAATAATAATAACACCGAGATTCGATCCGACGCCGTTTGAATGCCAAAACAATACTAAAAGGAAACTGCACTACTTCCCAACTGAGCTATAGTAACTCGGCAAAATTTGAATTCATATTCTTTTAAAATTTAATGTCATTATATTGTTTTGCTAAAAACACTGACAAAACAACATTTTCTATAAATAAAACCTAGCTAGATCGATTGTTTGGCCTCGAAACCTCTAGTATGCCAAGTTTCATCAAAATCGTTGGTGCCGTTTCCGAGATCCTCAATATATATATATACAAGAATTGCTCGTTTAAAGATATAAGATTTTTTGTATAAATAAAATAACATAAGGTTTTATTTTAAGACAAAGTAAATTAAAACCCAATCCCTAGAACAATATAGTACAGTAGCCCACATTCCATTACAATTATGTGGAAGGTATGTGCTCAATGATTATTAATGTCTTTGGTTTGATTTTCATATAAAGGCATTCAAGCTGAATGCAATGCGTGTGCAGATCTGATACTGTTTATGGATAGCGTCTTTGATTCAGTAAATCGTAGTTATATATAAAATTAAAAAAAAAAGCTTATGTGGTCCAGTATCACCCAACTCGTTTCATTACAAGACGGGGGATGATAACATGTACTCAAATCGAAGGGTCTCGTTACTTACAAAGGTAGAAAGCAGAACGTTTCTACTGTTGCCAATTAGATTATGTAAAAATGTTTTTTATAATGACTTAATATGGTAGGACCACACTGTCGATAGTCTTCTGTTTACAGCCGCGAGCCAATCTAATTGTTATTATCTGCTAAGACGGTAATGATTCTGTGTTAGATATTAAGGTTATTTCTCGGATATAATTTCATTAAATTATTATTTAGTGGAAAGGCGTCCAGTATGTTGGATTAACTAACAATATTGTTTTTGTTTGTGGTAGATCATGTGCTGGTTTTGCAAAATATGAAGCATATTAAATAAATTATGAAGCATATAAAATATTGCTAATTATATGATTTTTATAAATAATTCTTCTAATTCTAGTATAGTTGAATCTTTAGTATCATACGGCCTAAGTAGCTACAATCAATGATTTAAATATCACTCAAATTCCATTTATCAAATATATTTTAGAATTTTGAAAACAATTGTATCTATGAAGGTAAAAAAAGATTTAAGAATAAATATTAGGAACTGTTTTATTTTTGCGATGTCCGATAGGGTAAACAGGCAGTCATTGGATACCGCATAGTTATTGGACAGTCGCTTTTGAATGTCAAAAAATAAGATAACAACAAACAAAGAACGACATCTATAATTATTGACAAAAACTCTTATCAAAATTTATTTAGTTCAAAGGTTACAATAGATGGCAGTCACAAAGCGTCAAAATAAATAAGGACCTGGCTTATGAATAATGCGGGTGAGGCAATAACAAAGGTGAATTTTGCTAGTATACTTGTAGAAGCTCTTAACAAATAAATAAAGCCTGAAATTCTAATTAAGGGATTCAAAGCCTGTGGATTGGTGCCATTTAATCCTGATGCGATTGATTGCGAGAAATGGGGAGCGATAAGCATAATCAGGCTAAGAGCCACCAAAATCAAAAACGTGTTTTAATTTTTTCTCAATTCAGTCAAATAGTTGGACCAACAAAACGTACGCAGTTAGAAACTCACAAATACTTAGAGAGTACTAATGAAGATTTCAAAATTTTGTTTAATATTTACCAAGCATTTACATCTTCATCTTCTAGTACTGAAAAACTTTGGACACCTATATCTGACACAACAATTTTAGCACAAGATACTACTCATCTATCATCTGAAGTTTCTCCAGCGATCCAAGAGTGGGTACCTCATGATGATTTAATACAAATTTCAGATCTCGTTAAGTTAAACTTATCTCCAATAGAATCTAATGATATCACTAACAAACGCTTTCAAGATATTCCTTCAGAAATAACAACGGCTACTGAGAACTATGAATGTCATGAATTACGACCAGATTATCCAGAACAAAATCCTCAATTAATGTTTTGTAGGAATATCAGTTAGCGAACAATTTTCATTAGATTTACAACCGCGTACAATCAGTACACCAGTAAAAGGAGATGCAACAATTGACCCACTTTTACAAGAACAAAGAAAAGAACATGTCTCTAGTGATGTAAGTTTAGTTGATAAAAGCCCAGCGTTTAAAATTATATCTAACAGTCATTAATAATGCCTAAAACGCCTGAACGAAAGGGTAAAAGAAATACTGTAAGATTTCCCTACGCAATAACTTCAGATAGGTACAGAGCTATGTTTAATGAAAAAAAAGGAGAAAAAAGAATCGGCGTTGAAGATGAAAGAAGAAAAAACTGCTTATTTTCATTACTCTCTGTAAGAGAAGAAATGAAAATAAGCAAAATGAAAAAAGAAAGGCAAATATAAATCCAGCTAGGAAGAATATAATATGTTTAAAAACAACAAAAATTAGCAACCGTTTGTACTGTGACATGTGCTCTTCAATATTTCACGTAAAATACATTACCTTACAAACACCAACATTTAAATAAATAAATAAATGTGCCAGAAGATATTGCATTAGATCTCTATGTGTGCCATGTTTGTTACAGCGAAGTGAACAATAATGATGATGACGATGATATAAACTTGGAAGAATGTACTGATGATGAAGATAATACCGTCGAAGACTTAGAGGCCAGGATGCTATTTAATATGCACCAAAAAAAGGAATTCTGAAATTTATAATGTGATTCTACATTGGTGATTTTAATTTTTAACCTACCCATTTTATTTTTTTTTAAGACCAAGAAATTATCCGAATAATAATATTAAGACTTTTCTATTTAATTTATTAATTTTATTTTTTTGTCATATAATTTCTTTTGTTTTTTATGATCAATTATTAAGACTGATTAAAGTTTAATGATGAATAATTTACTCACTGTTTAGTTTACAGAATTTTTTAGGAATATTTTTAGCTTTAGCAAAGCAATTTTGTTAATATATTAAAAAACTCAATGATCTTATGTTGTTTTATTACTTGTATAACTATTACTTCCTTATATTTAGCGACTGTCCAACAACTGTTATTGACTGTCCAATAACCATGTTTTTTGTTCATATTTTTTATAACACTGATATTTTGCAATTATTTCCAAGTATATCTTTAGATTAGATTTTTAAATCATTCTTATGATAGCTCATTTTATCTAGTTTCAAAATATCTCTATAATATCTAAGTTACTATAATAGCCGACGGAAAAATAATATTTTAAGTAGTTTATTTGTTTAATTGTCCAATGACTGATGGTTTACCCTACATGAAAAGGTGCCGTGTATTCTGCTAACAGAAAATTATTTAAATAAAAAATGCTAGTTGCTATTAACCCCTTGATCACCACTCGTAGTGGCTCAAACTTGTAACACCAAGTTATCAAATTCTTTGATGGAATACGTCTTTTAAGTTACAGTATACCGCTCTCAATTAATCAACTACTATTTACATTAAAAACCTAAATAAATTGCAACAATTATAAGAAAAAAAACACCACAATATTTTATTAACACATTGACTAACAAAACAAATTCTAAGCACTATTGAAAATAAAAAAGCTTGCCAGTATTACAATATTAAGTTAAACATACTGTATAAACAAAACATTCATTATCAAGTAACACAAAGAATATTTTTACCAATTAATCCTCTCATCTCTTTTTATGTTTGTTGATTTATAGGGATACTCCCATAACTATCGTCATCTTAATTTTTATATTTTTCCCATCTGTAGTGTATGTGACTATCAAATCACGAAAATATAATATAATGATAACGTTTATTTTAAGTATTCTGACATTCACAGTTTCACACCAATACCTCCTAGGGACGACGACCTGAGATCGATTAATCGATTTTTCAGATCCCAAAAGATCGAGTTTATAAATCGATACCAAACACTGAATCGATTCTTTACCCCAGAGAATTGTCGTTCGATTTTTTTTCTGCCACTCGCTACTAAGTAAGACTAAGAACACCTTCAGATTTTCTAAAAAAAAGCTCATCACATATTTACTCTCCTGACTTCCTAAAAAAAAAAGTCATCACAAGCACGTCCAAAAGAAAAGATCGATTAATCGGCAATCGATCCTTCAGACCTCAATTTTAATGTGAATCCATTCTTTGGACAAGAATTCGAATCGATTCATGAATCGATCTTTTTCAGAAAGATCGCCCATCCCTAATACCTACTGTACAGACACATAGCATAGTTCTTTTTTTTATTTGGATCAACCTTACGGCCAGGCTAAAGTCTTTTCGACCATACTGCCTTGTCTTACGTAGCTTACAAATAATTTTCTTTATTACTCGTACAATTAAAGAATTTGATTGAAAATGACGTCACTACTATTCTCCTCTAGCTCACACACTACTGCTATCTATATTCACACTCGCCAGTACGGACAACAACAGAAAAATCCTTATGGTGATCGTTTTTTGTGTTCGTAACAGTCTAGCTTCGGGTATTTGTGATGTATTCTAAGTTTCTTCGTAATTGTTGATGAAATATTGTTGATTTTGGTTGTTAATATTGTTGTTCAAAAATGTTATATCTGTTAAAAAGTTGTTAATTGATATTATATTATTAAATGTTGTTAGTTATTTCCTAATGTTGGGAGGGAGAAAAATCTGGGACGATGCCCCCCATTACAATATAGTAATGCGAGAGCGGGGATGGTAACAGGATTGAAATAAAATAAGATTTGACGCGTGCAGCGCTGAGGATTAACAGAAAGAAATCAATCGTGTAAAAAGATTAGAAAATTAATGTTGGATAAGAGAAGTCACAAACGAAAAGGATATTGAGGATTTCATTATTAATGTTGGACTGAAAAGCGAACAGCTTTTTCGTGTGGTGACGGAGTAAGAATAAAATTCAACACTCCTTTTCTTACCTGTGAATGTCGTAAAAGAATGTTATATGCATGTAAGGTCTATGTAAGAGAAGGAAAACTCAAAATAAAACTCTATACCAACCTGTCTGGCCAGCGTGGTATAGTAGATCAATATCCCTATTATTACGAAAGAAGCTCGAGCTCAGTAGTGGGAAGTATATGAGCCGAAATGAACAGCGAAGGCTGTGATTCTGATTATAATAATGAAGTTGATGATGCTATGCCTGGAGTCGAAAAGTGTCTGACAATCCCGGTGAAGGACTAAGTAACAGAACCTAACTGTTATTTCAATGAACCTAATTATACACTTCATTGATTAAACGGTCTTTTAATTTAATAATATATGTATTTATATTAACTATTTCTGTACCTACTGTCGCATGGGTAATTTAATTAGAAGACAATCTGCACAATATGTTTTAATATAACGTTTAATATAACATATACATATAAAGATCAAAAGCAATATATCCCAGACAGCATTCAAGTCAGAAAGACTTCTTGAAGAGGTCTTTTCAAAGACATAAATAAGATGTCTTAGTAGGATTCCTTAAAGATTACATTTTTCAGAACTCTTTATCAAGAAGTCGCCCAGAAATCTTTTTTATATCTTTTTAAGACTTCAAATATATGAGTTCTTTAAGTAGTTAATTTACTGACCTCATAAGACATCAATAACATGAGATCTTTGGGAGGTCTTTTTTCTGATTTCGAAAGACCTCACAAATATGAGCTCTTTAAGAGGTTTTTTTTTCTTATTTCATAAGATAACAAAAATATTGAGCTCTTTAAGAGATCTTTCTTTTGACTGCGTAAGATGTCATAAATTGGAGTTCTCTCAGAAGTCATATTGCTGAGGTAGAATGTTAATGGCGCATGCGCACGGTATACATTTCTTTTGTTATAGTCATCCAGTGTTTCCACTTTTAGGGATTTCGCCCTATTTTAGGGCGAAATTACTAATTTAAAATATGGCTTAGGGCTATTTAATATTTTTATGGATTTAGGGTAATTTGGGGTAGAATTGAATATAAAATAGCAAACACTACTTTATCATAGACTGCCGACCACAAATAATGATTACCCTCAATGGGCTTCCAGAGTTCACCGAAATTACTTTGTGTGAGACACGATAGTAGAATTTAAATTAAATATATTGCAATGTTTACATGTCGATATTTCAGTGCGATGCTAAGAGCTGGTATAGGTAAATTGCCCATTGGGCAGTCCCGCTGGAGAGACCCCGGTACGATGTTCGAGCCGTCAAGGCCTTCCGGCCGGTGCTCTTGGAGTAGTGAGGCCGGTGGCACAGGGTGCTTTCTTGCCGACTGGTGTAAGTAGTGACGACGGACGGTTGCTTCGCCAAGTGCCTGCACACGGTCGTGACGAGGGAGAGCACATCGTCCTGCCAACATTGCGATTGTGACGAGGATCAATCAGCCCAATGACGAAGGGGAGGGTTATGAGGCTTGCGTCAGCTTTTCATCACCCCCGGAAGAAATGGACGGAGTGTGCGCTGGTCCAAAAAAAAAACAACCCAACCCAAAAAAAAGCTTCACAATGAAACCCTCAACGGTTTGGTGCACACCAAACTAAGTATGACAGACTCGATTTTAGAACCTGACAGACACATATTGAGTGCAGCTAAAAAACTTAAGCCCAATGCTTCAACATCAGCATCATATTGTTCACCATCTAATTCTTCCACAGATTAAAATGAATTCTTTTTATGATTACATATTTACTACCTTTGATTAATAGATGAAAATTAAAATCAAACCATCAAGTTTTGTTTTAATTCTAACGTATTTAAATTTTGCGCCCTAAATCAAGGATTTTCGAAGACTGATGAGGGTATTTAGGGTAAATTAATGCAAAAATCTAGGGTAAAACTACAACGTGATAGTGGAAACACTGTTGTGATTTCCGATTTCCGTTTTAACCTTTAACTGGTGACAAACGGTCTCACAGGCCGAGCGGTAACAGTGAAACATCATTTCACCCCCTTCCCCGCGCTTCCTTTGTTTCAACGCCTGAGTAGCTTCGACTTTAGTTGCGTCTACGCCGTAGAGAGGGACAGTTGCGTGGTGTATTCCCAAATCGGTAAGTTACATCGATGTAAAGTTCGGCAGCGGTCTCTCAGACCTTATGTCACCACTTACGTAACTTTTAAAAGTAATTTTATTATAGTATTTGTTTCCTATTTTTACAGTTATTACTTGCAATGAATAATTCCGCACCTCCAAAAAAGAAGCGTAGGGAGTCGGGTGTTCGGAATGTAGTGCCAAACACTAGAGAACGGCTTGAAAATTTACAAATTGAAGAGTTTTTGGCACAGGAAGACTCAAGTGGATCGGAAGCTGAAAATGTTCCCGAAAACTTCGTACCGGAGCAAAGTGATCATGACTCGGAAACCGAAGAAAGTGCTTCTGAAGATGAAGAACAAATTCAGGAGAATCAACAATCAGAAAGTGACAATGATGACGAACCTTTATCAAGATTAGTTAGATGTTTCTATGGCAAAAATCGGTTCAAGTGGGCAAAAGATCCGCCAAACAGAGCTGTGCGAACAGGCCAACATAACATTATAGCTTGTATGCCCGAGTCAAGGTTGAATGTACACGATGAAAGAGATCCCTTTTCTCTGTGGAAGAAAATAATGACTCCGGATATCTTAGAAGAAATATTGAAGTGGACGAATGTGAAAATTCGTGAACTCAAATTGAAGTACAGTAGAGAAAATCGTCCTGAACTACAAGATTTAGATATTATCGAACTGCATGCATTTCTTGGTCTTCTTATGTATACAGCTGTGTTCAAGTCCAACCATGAAGGTTGTGAGTACCTATTTGCAACCGATGGGACAGGTAGAGACATTTTTAGATGTGTTATGTCACAGAAAAGATTTCTGAATCTGTTGTTATGCTTACGGTTTGATAATGTGGCAGACCGAGAAGAAAGAAAACAGAACGATAAGCTAGCTGCGATTTCTAACATATTCGGCATATTTGTGAATAACTGCCAAACCCTATACAACATTGGAGTGTGTGCAACTATCGATGAAATGTTGATAGCTTTCAGAGGTCGCACTTATTTCGTCATGTATATGCCCAATAAACCATCCAAGTACGGTTTGAAGATGATGTGTATGTGTGACGCTAAGACCAATTATTTCTATAATGGCTATATTTACTGTGGTAAAGGATCTGATGGTGAAACTTTGACAAACGAAGAAAAGAAGTTTTTGGTCCCATCACAAGCAGTGATTCGCTTGACTATACCCATACACGGTAGTAACCGCAATGTAACGTTCGACAATTGGTTTACTTCATTGAATTGGTAGTGTAGTGTATCCTATATAGGTGTGTGTTTAGTATATAAGTTACATATAAGTACATGTATCCCCTATATAAGCCAACACTATTGAATAAACTAACAGTTACTATACAGCAGTCAGATCGTATTATTGCATCCCAACGCCCAACCTTACAGTAGATGCACTAAAAAAACGAGGTCTGACGTGTGTGGGTACTCTAAAAAAAAAAACAAAAGAGAAATTCCCAAAGAGTTATTGCCATCTAAATCAAGAGCTGTGGGGTCTACACTCTACGGATTTACGAATCAAATGACTTTGATCTCACACGTGCCAAAGAAAGGTAAAGCTGTGTGTTTAATTTCTTCAATGCATCATTGTGAGTCTATTGATGAAAATACAGGCAAACCTGAAATTATTGCATATTACAACTCTACGAAAGGAGGCGTTGATGAGATTGACAAAAAATGCTCCATCTACACCTGCAGTCGCCGAACGCGAAGGTGGCCTATGGTGATATTTTATCGAATGTTGGATATAAGTACAGTGAACGCACATGTTTTATATCAAGCTGATGGTGCCAATGCTATTGCTCGAGGACAATTCATAAAGATATTGGCCAGAAACGCGGTATTACAACACATGCAACGCAGAGTTTATAATACTTACATTCCACGCGATATACGGATCAACTTAGCGCGTATTTTGGGTCCTGATTTGTCACCTGAACCACAAAACTCTGAAGACACGCCAAAAACACGGAAAACCTGTGCCAGTTGTCCTCCCAAGTTAAATCGCAAATCTAATTACCAATGTAATTCGTGTAAAAAACATGTGTGCTTGCAATGTGCCAAACAATTATGCCCTGGCTGCCAATAAAAATAACCAAAGTATGACCATTGTTAGTTTTGTAAAATGATACCTGTGATTAAAGCATTTTTTATTTTTATATTAATTAGTATTTTAACTATAAGGAAAAATAGTATTTTTGTTATAATCTGTTGATTTAATTTTTTTTGTTTATGATTATTGATCTCATCTCTAGTTTTTTATCCGGCTGGAGAGGCCTCGGTTCGGGGTGCGAACCGTGGAGGCCTTCCGGCCGGTGCTGATGCAGTGGTTGGAAAGGCGGCACGGGGTGCTCTCCTTCCGACTGGTGCAGGTTTTGACGGGGCATGGGTGCTTCGCCAAATACCTGCACAAGGTCGTTAGGAGGGAGAGTACACCGTCCTGCTACCACTGCGATTGCGACGAGGACCCGGCGCGCCATACGCTCGAGGCCTGCGGGACTTGGGCAGTGCAGCGCTGTGAACTCGTCGCAATCATCGGTACGGACCTGACGCTGCCGGCTATCGCTAGGGCGATGGTCGACAGCGTCGGGAATTGGGACGCGGTCGCAGCCTTCTGCGAGACAGTGATCTCGCGGAAGGAGGCGGCGGATCGCGCAGGCGCAACTACCTGCGCCTCATGCCGCCCTAGCCGAGGCCGCGGGTGACGTGACCGGGGATTAGTCCGTCACCCGCCGAGAGGCCGACCGCGTGAGGAAAGACCGACGTCCTCCTCGAGGGGGGGACGTCGGTCGATGGGAGGGTACCCCAATTAGGGGTATTCCGTCGGGCCGACCACTGACGACAAGTAAGCCTGCTCCGGTGGTCGGCCCAACGACGCAGGCGAGGTGGTTTTCGGGTGGGTTGCGGGAGTTGCGTGCCCACCCACAAAAAAAAAAAAAATCTCTAGTTTTTTGATTTTAGTTACTAAAGTCGTTTGCAATAGAATCCAACAATCATGTAAACAAATATGGCGGACTGACATTGACAGCGTATTGTTTGTGCCCATAGTGATGTCATAGTGTTCTAATTTAATTTTAATTAAATTTATTTTTCTAATTATTTTAATTTTAAGCCATAGAGTATGGCCCATAGTAGTATAAGTACTAAAATAAAACTAACTAATAGATTAAATATATAAGCCATAGACTATAAAATAAAACTGATTATATAGAAAAAAAGTGTTTATTAAAACAAATTTAAATCTTCGTCTTCGTCATCATCACTATCAGAAGTGTCGCCGGTGACCGTAATTATAAATGGAACCACTGTGTCATCGCTTGCCGTGTCTAAAATGCCGTCGAGCTTTTTCATTTCTTCCTCTTCCTTTAGGACGTGACTTACGCATTTCGGCCATTGTTCGGCTCCGATTCTCGCCAACCCTTCGTTCAATAAAGTTTTTATTTCCGCCATTTTAAAAGATTTGTTATTTCTCCCAACATATGACTTAACCTGTGCCCAAATGAGCTCAATTGGGTTGAGTTCGCAGTGGTAGGGAGGAAGGCGAAGCACAGTTATTCCTTTCGATGCGGCGAGCTCGTCAACGTATTTTATAACATATTTTTTTTTATCAAATTTTGTGAGTAACTGTGCTTTTATTTCACTTGTTTCAAAAGCTATATTTTTGCTACGTAACCATTCTTGTATAGCATCCTTCCTCCAGCTCATGTTAGGCACTCGTTCGAGTTGGCGAGAATGGTATGGAGCATTATCCATTACAATTACAGATCCCGGCAGAATTTTGTCTAAAACCATCTTAAACCTGAAACAAAAAAGATAATTTTCTGTCATAATGTAATTTCATATCTATAAATACCCTTAATAATATTAATTTTATATAGTTTTATCATAAATGTACAAAAATCAACAAATGAAACCTTACCATTTCTCAAAATTATGAGCATCCATCTCCCCGTGATAATCGCCATCTGACTTTTTTGCTTCAAAAACCCAATCTGCGCCTTCTAAAAAACCATCTTCTTTGCCTATATGTGTAATAATCAGCCTCTTTCCTTTCTGAGGATTTTTAAGCCACTTGAAAGGCCTCCCAAGAATGCCTGTCTACTACTCTTGATGTCATTATCCATCCACACATAATTGCAGGTGTGCCCTAAGTAAAAAAAAAAATTTAAATACATAATTATGTCAATAAAAACATTATTTAGATTTAAAATTAAGCAAACATGTAACCTGTCACAATTTAAAATAATGTGTGAAATAAGTATATCTTATCTATCACCATATCTCAAACAAATGTTTTTAAGCAACCTGCGGAACACAAAAAAATTTTAAGCATTTAAATAAATAAAAAGCTCTCACCCTCATTAAGCCATGTTTCATCCTTTTATTTTGCTTTCTGTATTCATTGATTTTCAACAAATAATTCACCCTCCAAATTTGTAAGTCAGGTCTATCTAGCAAAATGCTTTTTCTTGATCGCTTGCTGTATGTGAAGTTTAATTTCTTCAATATTCTATACATTGTACCGAATGTAAAATTTGGTAGGCTGTCATCTTCATTGACTGCTGTCATAATTTTGGCAATGGTTGGCAATTCCCCATCAAAGTAAAATTTATGCACCTTTCTTCTTATTGCAGATAAGATAAAATCATCTAACTTATCAATTATGGCTCGATTTGCAGGTCTCTCCTAAAAAACAGACAGAGAATACTAAATTGCACAAATCATAACATAACAAATAAAGTAAAGCTCAAAAGAGTAAAAAAAAGGCTGGCTAAGTTAATATTATAAATACCTTAGGCTGGGGTACTTCTTGATTTTGTGTGTAATGTTTCATTACGTCACGAACAATATATTCTGAGACCTCCATTATTTTTGAGGTGGTTTTATATAATTCCATTTTTGATGGGTATGTAGAAGAGGTTTTCTCCAAGTGATTATAAATATTCACCAAAATTTTTTTCTCCCTTTGCGATAACTGTTTTTTAACAGCCAATTTTGGTTTTTTGACCGGCGGCGGAGGAGCAGTCCCCGACGAACCTGGCTGCGGCTCGCTCATTATAACCTTAAAAACAAATATAATTTTACACACATACATTTCAGTAATTATGATCTATTCAAATAATTAGTTACGAGGGCAATACAATATTAAAGTGCGTCTAATAGATTTGTGTTGTAGGTAATAGATCTAAATCATTCTTACCTCCTGATTACTCCTTGAGAAAAAATACCAATCGTATGCTATATCAAAGTCCGTGATTCCGTGCAAAGGTCGTCGTTCCAAGAAAAATATGTCCAGCCAAATCGTAAAGCAAAACAAAAGTCCAAAATGAGAATGCAAAGTCGTAGAAATCGAAAACAGAAAACGGACACAGAAAACACTAATGCACAGCGAACCCACAGAACAGTGAATGACAATTCTATAAACAAAATGGCCACCTGTCAATTTTATAAAACTAACCATTATTTTTATGGCTTAGGATACAATCCGTTTTGGTATAATTATATGAAGCTCTTGAAAAAAAAATTTTATTGTATTCAAATAATATTAAATAAATTAATTAAATTAAAAATAAAAGTTAACTTCAGATTACGAACAACACTAACTTTTCAACGACTTATAGAGTTCGATGAGTAAAAAACTAAGATGACGGCTTGTCAAATACTTCGAAATTTTTACGTTGCAAATGTTTTGATCAAATTTAACATATAAATACAGTTAAATCGTGTTGAAGATAATGTGAAAACAATGGTGCGTTCGTTGAAATCAGCCTATGTTCATAATTGATCGTCAAATGTATGTGATTACGGAGTAATCGTGACAAATTGGTTTGTTTACATGATTGTTGAATTCTATTGCAAACGACTGTACCTACATTGTAATAGCAAGTCCTTCATTAAACAATACATTTAAAGTTTATTGGGTAGTTTTATTTTATCCTTTTATATTTTATTAAACTGTTTTTAAAGACAGCCCTAAACTACCTCATCGAATTTCTACGCTATAGATCAGATACGGCAGCGGCCTCTCAGGCCGTTCGTCACCAGTTACGTTACTCAAAAACCATGTCACCAGTCAAAGGTTAATTAACATAATCATAATCTACAAAGTATAAGGTCCATTTTCTGTTTACATTGCAAGTTTTTATCAGTGTTTATTTGAGAAATTCTTTAATTTTGAAGGCTTGCTGCCTTTAATGCTTCTTGTAAAAATCAATATTCACACATAACTATATTGTAATACACAAACTATCAATACATACAAATATGTGAACACCAGCATAGAGAAGTTTCGCGTTTATTAGTCGATCTAAATTATATGCAGACTGCAGTCCCGATTATAATATAAATATTCAGTCCTGATTGTGATTTATAAAAACAGTGTTAAAGTAAGTTCATTTAATTACAACTTATTTGTCGATATTATAAGTTATTAATAAGTTTAATCAAAAATCATATATCAAATTAATGTAAATAATTATTTTCAGGGTTGGGCAAAATCTGATTTTTATTAAAAAAATCAAAGACCATTAATTTTATTTATAAAAATCATGATTTATTTAATTTTTTAAATTTGAACATAAAATTTGAACATTTTGATTCTTTGAAATTATTGTTAATTATTTTAATGTATAAGTCTAAAAATTATAATACAATTTGCGCCTCAAAAACTTGTGACAACGCATTTGTCGCGCTTCTTGCTTCTTGCAAGAAAATTCTTGTCGCGATTTGTTTTCCTTCTGTCCTATACACTCACTCACTATACAGTGCCGAGTGAGGCACGAACGCGTTTGTTGTGCTTTTTGCATGAATATTCCTGTCGTGTCGTGTCGAGGCTTGTTTTCCTTTTCAACCTATAAATTGACGTTCGCGCATTTCGCTAGTTTAGTTAAGTGAAGTGAAAACATATAAATAAAGTAAAATGAGTGGAAGAAAAGAGGACCCAATATGGCAGTTCTATATTAAGACAACAAATCCAAATAAATTGGGGTGTAGGGCTATTTGTAGAAAGTGCAAGAAAGATATTCAAGGGTTAGTCCAAAGACTTAAAGCACACCACGATGTTTGTTAATTAAATTATTAATTTTATTTTATTTATATTTTAGGCATATATGATTGTTTTTTGTTTTTAAATGTTAGGTGAAATCTAACACGTGGCGTGGCCTTTAATGTAACTTTTTTAACGCGACCTTTCCCAGGTTAATTATTAAAGATTATCTTTACTCCTCTATACTTACTTAATTTTTAATTTTTTTTAACTTAAAAAAGTAAATTTGCTTTTACATCTCTATTGAACATTTTAACTTTATTTTAAAATCAATAATTCAATACTATATCAATATATCATCAATTATAATTAATCAATTTCAATTTTCAGTTATGTTTTTTTCTCTTTCCAGAGAGTCGAATGTCGCTTGACAGTTTTGCTAGCACATCATCTGCCTCAAGTTGTAGTTCACTCATGACGAAAGTACCAACACCAACAAGTCCAACAACTTTTGAGCCAGTCCAAAAAAAGAAAGCAATCGAAACTCAGCCTACCATGAGTACCATGAGTAGTTTTGTAATGCGGACTTCAACTGCTGAAAAACATAAAATTGACAAACAAATAGCAAAGGCTATTTTTGCTACTAATTCGAGCTTCAGATGTATTGAGAATTTAGAGGTGAAAAAAGCCATTCAGTTATTAAGGCCTGGTTATACACCGCCCTCGAGAAAAACGGTAGCAACAAGTCTTTTGGACGAAATCTATGAAGAGGAAAAAGAAAAATATTTCTCCTCCCTTTCAGGACAGTCCGTAAATATGTCAATTGATGGGTGGTCAAACGTGCACAACGAACCAGTGATATGCGCAACGATAACCACTGAAGATGGACAAGCCCTCCTATACGAAACTATAGACACATCAGGAAATCCACATACTTCAGAATATTTAACTCAAATAGTTTGTGACCTGATTTCTTCATGTGAATTAAAATACAAGTGTACCGTAAAATCTTTTGTGACAGACAATGCCGCAAATATGACAGTTATGAGAAAAACATTAGAAGAAAAAACGAACGCAAAAGTTATAACTTATGGCTGTTCTGCACATATTTTTAATTTACTGTGCAAGAACTTTCAAGTTAAAGACGTTATAGAACATGTGGTCCAAATTGTTAAATATTTTCGAAATAACCATTTGGCTAGAGCTAAATTCAGTCAAGCAGGAGGCAGCGCTTTAGTCCTTCCAAGCGATGTGAGATGGAATAGCCTTGGCAACTGCTTAGAGATGTATGTCACTCAGTGGGACATCATATTAAAAATCTGCGAAGAAAATAAAAACGAGATTGATTCCACTATTTACCGAAAAGTTTCAAATATTGCGATTAAACATGCAGCGCAAGATTGTTTAAACATTTTAAAACCTATATCAGTTGCTCTTGATAGTGTGCAGACGAAAAATGCTACAATCGCAGATACTGTAGAGCAGTGGAAACATTTACAATATATCTTTGATGAATCTGTGGAATTACCATTACAAAAAACACAACAATTTAATAATCAATATAAGCAAGCGCTAACGCCATATCATTTTATAGCGTATATGTTGAATCCACAAAAAACAAAATACCAGTTAGCACCAGAAGAAAAGAATATAGCTTTAGAAACAATTAAAGAGTTACATGAAAACAATGGACTGTTACCTTTAGTAATAAAGTTAAATGCCCGCAGTGCTCCATTTAAGCAAGTTATGTTTTCGGACGAAGTAATAAAAAATGTAAACGGACTACAATGGTGGTTATCACAAAATGATGAGCCAGAAATCTTGAAACAGTTGCCAATAATAAAACAGTTTCTGTGTGCAACTGCTTCTTCAGCTTCAGTAGAACGCGTATTTAGCTCTTTTGGTCTTGTACACTCGGATATTAGAAGCAGATTAGGCATAGAAAAAGGAGGAAAACTCGTGTTTTTGTTTAAATTGTATAACGAAAATGAATAGACTGAAAATATACGGTAATAAAATTTAGGTGTCGTACTTCTTTTTTGTTGTTTTTGCTAAAAGCAGATACTTCTTTTGATTTTTGAGAAAACTTTTATGTTATGTTGTATCTAGTTCTGAATAAAAAGGAATAAAAATTGATTTAAATCATGATTTTAATTTTAAAAATCAAGCGATTGCAAGCGTGATTTTAATCACTTGATTTTAATCAGCCCAACCTTGTTAAAAAGACAATGCAGATATTTAAAATCAAAAAATCTCAAACTAACAGAAATAGTAAAAAAAAATCAAATCAAAATTTCCTATAGAAAGTATAATTAATGATGAAAACAAACTTTTTCAAGAAGCTGCAATCGTAGAGTCCTATATTAAAGCAATAAAAAAGTATAGGCAGCCCAAAAAAAAAAAAAAATCAGGTATGCCCCATGTGTTCGAAAGTTTGCACTCACATTGCATTATTATTCAGCGGTTGCCTATAAATATGTAAGGAAAAATTATAACAATGCTTTACCACACCCTCGAACACTGACTAGTTGGTACAGCTCTGTCAAAGCGGAGCCAGGCTTTACAGAAGAAGCATTTAAAGATCTAAAGCTCAAGTCTGCGAGTGCTTCCCCAAAAAAGCCCGTAGTGTGCTCGCTTGTATTTGACGAAATGGCCATTCGACAACAAAAACTTTTCAAAAATAAAAAAGTTGGTTTAGTTAATATTGGTACAGGGCCCCAAGACGATAGAGCAACGCATTAGTGTTCATGGTAGTGTCACTGATGGAAAACTGGAAAATACCTGTTGGGTATTTCCTGGTAGCTGGCATTAGAGCCGAAACTAAAGCCACTTTAATCAAAAATGTGCTTAGAAAAATGCCACGAAGCTGGAGTGAGAATTGTCAGTTTGACATTTGATGGCTGTAAAGCGAATTTCACTGCTGTTGAGTCATTAGGCTGTCAATTTAATAATGTATCTACCATGAAAACTCATTTTTGTCACCCATCTACATCTGCAAACGTATATGTCTTTATGGATCCCTGTCACGTTATCAAACTAGTAAGAAATGCTTTTGAAAACAAGAAAATATTTTTTGATGAGAATAATAAAAAGGTAAAATGGCAATTGCTTGTTAATTTAAACCGATTGCAACAAAATGAAGGACTCAGATTTGCAAACAGACTATCACCCAGACATATATATTTCCATAATCAGGTTATGAAAGTTAAGTTGGCTACCCAGTTACTCAGGATAGGTGTTGCAAAAGCTCTTGAACTTTGCTGTGAAGAATTGAAATCGTCGAAATTTTTGGATAGTGCTGGTACTATTCAATTCATAACTTTGATGAACCATTTTTTTGACGTCTTGAACTCTCAAAGATGTCATTTTTATGGTTACAAAAGCCCTTTATGCTTCAAAAACAAAGACGATGTATTTGAATTGTTAAATAAAGTAAAAACCTACATTCTTTCACTGCAAATTCAGATCAAACACACGAGAGTCATCAAACGACAACACAGAGATCCTAGAATTATTTAACAAATATCAAAGTAAAAAGTGGTAGAGTCACAAAGACAGACCGGGTTTGTTGGTGCACTAATATGTATTGAAAGTTTAAAAAATATGTATCGTGAAATGGTCGAAGAAAAAAGAATAATGTCATATATTTCTACTTACAGACTAAGCCAAGATCATTTGGAGCTATTTTTTGGGTGCATTCGAAGGCACGGTGGATATAATAATAAACCAAACGTGACTCAATTTCGGGCAGCGTACAAAAAAATACTTAGTCATCTAGAGCTGAGATCTTCCTTTACGGGGAACTGTATACCACTTTTCAATTTTAACGACATCTTCGGTCAATATCATAAATAGTACCAGTGGAGACATGACAGTGTGGCACGACATGAAGATGAAGAATTTCAAGTTCATCAAAATGATAACCGACTTGAATTCGGATATCGAAGCCAGTGTTAACTGTGCAATTTTGGCAGTAAAACTTAACAACGAGAGTTTAACAAAGGCATCAAAATTAATTGTCGGTTACATTTCTGGATTTATGTAGCACGAAAATTAATAAAAAAAATCAAATGCGAATAGTGTATCACCTATTTAACGTGTAATATAAAAGTATGGCACCATAAATTAATATCTCTTAAAGACATTGGTGGACTGTGCTACTCTAGTGAAAATGTCTTTAAAGTTTGTTTAAAGACAGAAGTATTTATAAGGACGTTGATCAGGGAAAACGGAGGACATAGTTTACCTGCAAAATTTAGTAGTACTGACTATGTAGTTACCAATACACTAAATTTTTTTTAGATTCAGACATCTTCTGTTCCATGAAATTTCATTCCTTACAACAACCAGGCACTCTAAACCATAGAACACACTTAATACGTGCTATAATTGAGAAATATGCTGTTATTAGATTACACCATGAAGCAAGTATTGATCCCGACATATCTTATCACACCAAACGCCAAAAATTAACAAAACTGGTTCTATTTGAAGGAAATTAATTTTTATTTTATTTTAAATAAATAGACCAACGCTTGACTGCAATCACACCTGATGGCGAGTACTGATGCAGCCTAAGGTAGATCGAGCTTAACTAGAAGATGCCTATTCACGGCTCTCTTATAATAAAATTCCACACTCAATTTTAGACATGTCACAGTTTAGCTATGCACGAGATTGCGGTTACGTATACGTTATATTTGATTATATTGTTAAACTTTTTTTAAAAGTGCAACCGCCGTGCTTTTTGCTAGATTTTTTGGTAGCAATGGCATTCCGAACTTGTGATAGATTCATTAGAGGATTCAAAAGCTCTTGTAAAAGTTTACTTGAGTAAAATATTTGATTTGATTTAATAAAAATTTATCATGTCGCTTGTTCTAATTCTAGGAATTAAATTAAACGTTAGGGATTGACATTAATCCGTGTTCGTGCTAAACTGACCTAAATTGTGCTAAGGCCATATTGTAATTTAAGTTAGTGCAAATCTGTAGAGATGTCAAATTATGACTTTTGTCCGATAGTTAATTTCCATACTTAATGGTAATTCCGTAATTTATACACACCGTTAACATTATCAAATTGTATATATTTCTTACACATTCAAGACAAAGATATTTGTATTAATAATTATAAAAAACGATCGGTACAACATTATCAGCGTTTAATTTAATACTTCCTATACATAGATATTAGGTAGGTACATAAAATAATAAATTTACCACAATATTTGTACAGTAAAAATTATATAAATTTTCACTTGTTACATTGAAAATATAGCCAACTCTGAGAGACAAACAAGATAAAGGTACAAATCACTTGAAGTCGCATCTGCGTTTGCAAGGCATACCTAATCACCACCATGCTTGCTCCCCTTTCAGCCCGCCCGCGCGATCCAAAATTGCGACACAATTGTTATTCCAAATTGCTTGTCTAGTAGTATACATAGAAGTCATTGTACTCGTATACCAAACAAGTTTTATATTATTTGGGATTTATACTATTATTTGTTATTTTAGGTATACTGACGATGATCTTCTTGGATTAAAGTTTCAAGTGCCATGCAAACACAGTGAAAAGAGTAAGTTTAAGTGTTCGTCTATAAACATGCAAATGGTATTAAAGAACCGTAATGCATTTTACTCCAAAGAAAACAAAGTAAGTCAAGATATTTACTTGTCGAGATTATGCCATTCTTATGAACCTATAAATACATCCTAAAAACCTAAAAAGAATGTGAAGTCCAGAAAAGTAAGCTGTTCTTACAATTTGTTTTTGAAGAAAAACAAAGTGAAAACTGTATGCAAGAAGATGTTTTTTGCAGTATTTTCTGTGTCTTAAAAACGATTAAATAATATTAATACAGTACAAGGAAATATTCCTAGAGAAAATCGTGGTGGGGATCATAAGTTTCAAAAATATGTAAACAAAAAGGAAGCATTAACTTTTTTTTTAATTTATTAAAGGCTTTGGCAGAACCATCAGCCTAACAGAAACTTAAAAACTACATAAGATTCGGAACAGTAATATTTACATTATACGATACAATAACAATAATAATCTTAAATTATCTAATATACCATACATTTCCAATTGTGCTTACAATGAAATTATACAAAGCAATATACAGTGATCGAAATTTTAGTAAGGTTTGTACAGTGTTTGGAACGTGTCCTATAGTGTCTTGACATTGACAGATTAATAGTAACCGGTTTAGTTTAAAATTCGGACAATTAAAAAACATATGTTGCAAATCACCAACAGCATAGTAACAATATGAACAGGATGTATTATGAACTACATTAATTCTAAACAAATTAGAAGGAATTCTGCAGTGGCCAATACATAATCTAGAAATAGTAGAAATAAAATGTCTCCCCAGGAACTTGGAATCTTTTTCAAACCACGCTTTTGTTGAAAGTATGGGTTCAATTTCTTCTAACCATTTACCTTTAGTAGTTCGACTATGATTTAAAACCATCATAAACCAAACCAGCTTTTTATCATATTTTGTTTTAGTGATGGAATTAAATCGGTATACGGCACCTTGCAATCACAAGAGATGCTGTTTGATGATATAATTTAATAAAGCATTTCTTCTAACAGTGAGACAAATAAAAAAATTATTAATTACATAAGAATTTTATTTCTGCATAACAAAACAAAAAGTGTATTCTAACTATGCAAGTTAAAATATACTTTTTGTAAGGCAAAACAATTATTTTTCAGTCTGAAAGAATGATCTTATAAAGCTGGTTATCCTTACCGGGTCCGGTGATCGGGCCCGGTAAGAATTGGCCGGGCCCGGTGGGTGCCTAAAGGGGCACCGGGCCCGGCTCGGCTGGGCCCGGTTTGCAATCTCTAATAAACATCTTTAGAAGATAAGCGTAAAAAAATGGCAATTAAATTAGCAGATTTTATGACTGAGCATAAAATATCTCATAGAGTCATGGATCATCTAGTCAAGTTATTGGCAAAGACAAGAGATTGCACCAAAAATAAAAATGAAGCTTACAAAACTCCGAGCCGTAATAAATACTATTTTGGGTGCGACTGAAAAGCAGCATTTATGTACGGATTTAAAGAGTCAAAAGTTCTCTGTGTTGTTTGATGAAAGCACTAATATCGCCAGAATTAAGACAATGTGCGTTGTTGTCAGATATTTTTGTCCCACTAAAGGTCAAATTGTCAGTAAATTTTGAGACCTAATCCAAATTTATGGAAGTGACCACACGGATCACAGTTCTTCAGCAAAACATCTTATTAACCTTTAAGTACTGACGTGGGTGTCTCACTATCGATGAGTTGACAAATATGAGCCGTATTTCGTCACCTTTTAAGATGCCTCCGCGCCCTGCCCTGTAGCTTCAGGATCGAACACGTTCAGCAATCAGTCGAGCGCTCACAATCGGCGCGACAACACTTTCGGCTGTGGAGCTGCGCAGTGTCTCGGAGACGTAAGGTCAGTATTAATGTTTGGGTCTGTTAGACGTCAGATCATTATTAGTGTGTGTTTTTCTAAATGTCTACAAGACGTCGTCTCATTATTTATCATATTGTTTTAGATGGATCAACCAAGCACTTCGAAAAGTAGCCGCAAAAGAAAAAGAGTGATTGCTCCTACTAGTGAGGACTTCGAAAATACTCTAAAATGTTGGTTAGAAACGGAAATTGAGGGCGATTTTAGCGACCTTGACGATGATCAGGCAGACCCAGATTTCTTCTTACAATCTGATCACGAAACGGATTCGCAACAGTCAGAAGACGAACAAAATAAAGAAAATGAGAATCAGTTACAAATTAGATTGACCACTGTGTCATCTCTGGATGCCAATCAAATTTCAGATTCTGTAACTGTAAGTCCTATTTCTGTTTCATCTGGTAATCAGTATTATTACGGGAAATATGGTTTCAAGTGGTCATCTGTAGAAGCTGTTACCAGATCAAGTCGTACAGTAAGTCACAACATTGTTGATATTCCTCGACAGCAGCCTAAAATATTTAGCGATTCGGAATCTTTATGGCTTGAGTTATTTGATACTATTATGATTGATAAGATTGTTACCTGTACTAATCAAAAATTATCAGAGGTTCGCACGAAGTACAAAAACCGACCGTGAAGACATGAAAGCTTTCCTGGGTTTATTATTTTATAGCTCAGTCTTCAAATCAAATCACGAGAACACTAAATGTATTTTTGCTACTGATGGTTCTGGGCGTGAAATTTTTCGTTGCGTGATGTCTCAATTCCGATTTCTAACCCTCTTGAACTACATTTGTTTCGATGATAGTAACTCTAGATCAGAACGCCTTACAACGGACCCATTGGCTGCAATTTCTGAAATTTTTCAACTGTTCATTGCCAATTGCAAGAAATCATATACTCCCGGCGCTTATCTATGTGTAGATGAGATGCTAGTGCCTTTTAGAGGTAGATGCAAATTTATTATTTATATGCCCAAAAAGCCAGCTGTGTGGTAGCGGCTTCGAATACTACCAACCCTTGCTTTGCTCGTGGGTGTCGTAAAAGACGACTAAGAGCTCTAGATTGACCCGGACCAACTCCATCTGGTACCATTTGGGTCAACGATTACATTCCCAAGGAGGGTTGACGTCAGGCAGGCGGCCGGTCATAAAAGTCATTGCCGAAACTTTTTGCAATATGTCATAACAGATGACATATTGCGTCGACCCCAAGTAATTAGGATATAGCCCAGTCATATTAGGTAAAAAAAGGGGTCAACCTCGGAATGAAAGATAATAAGCTGCAAATTGGTATGAACCTTTGTTTTGTCATTCTAAATGTTGTCTCAAAAGTCACAATCGTTATCGTGTCCGCGTCTCAAGATATTCAAGGTCAAAGGTCACAAAAATCGGTTTTTCGCGAATATCTGGCTTCCTATCGGTTAAATGAGATTTGCATTTATTATAAAAGTTGTAGGCTATAAAATTCCCTACAACTTTTGTTTAAACTTTTTTTTCATACGACCAACCGTTTTGAAGGTAGAGCGCGAAGAGTGCACATCGTACAGTCATATACGGCCTAATGCAAGGTCAAGCGTGAGTTATGGTTATCAGTACGTTATAAAGTCAATTATTTACTTGGAAATTATAATTATTAAACAATGCCTATTATTTATGTACTAACTATTAATTATTTAATTTAATTAAAGTAAGTAACTTGATTATTTATATATAATTATTCATATTTAACTATTTAAGTATAAAATATTATTAATTCTGGATTATATATTTTAGTTTTATTTTAAGTTAACACGACATTATATATCTTTTCTTTAAAACGCGTAAATTTCTCAATACTTATATACCTGGAAATACTTGTCCCTACCCTATGCCCTTTTCTATTCATTGCCGGGACAGATGTTCTATAGTATTCAAGGCCACTCTCTCCACTTTGTATGAGTCAAGATTATTCGTTAGTTTGAAATTGTACCGTTGCAACTACGGACGTACGGTTTTAAGAGCTATGGCTGATTTGTGTTTTATATGTGATAAGAAACTTTCAGAAGGTGTTTCTGTGAATGTCGTACGTGGTTTACAAACTTTAAAAACTGCAAGTATTGAAAGAAATGATGGACATATAGACTATTTAAATACTTTAAGTTCTGTAAATGTGCATTCCGAGTGTCGAAAAGTGTACACGAGTAAAAATGTTATTATTGCATCAAAACGACGCACAGATGAGAGTGAACCTTCAACGTCAAATGCACCTCGTAAAAAACGAAATGAAGTCTTTGATTTTGGAAAGTTATGCTTATTTTGTGGCCAAGAAGCTGATGAAATAGCAGAAAAGAAAAAAAAATTAAAGTATAGACGGACAATAAGTAATGTAAGTACTCTTGCATTCAAAGACAACGTAATTAAGAGAGCAGAAGAACGAAACGATTCCTTAGGAGAATTAGTAAAGGAACGTATATATTACGAGTATGATTTGATCGCTGCTGAAGCAAAGTATCATACTATTTGCTATACCAACTTTTTAACCCGAGTACCATCTGCAGATAAAAAGCCTCGCCAAGATGATCAAGTCACTCAAGCAATGAAGGAGATTTTTTATTATATAGAAAATAATGAAGATTCTCAATTTACTTTGAAAGAACTTAAAGATGTCCCTACGGAATACATACCTGACGATAAGACAATTATTACAAAATTACAACAAAAGTATTTAACTGATATAATAATCACAAAAAAAAATTGGATCATTTACAATTATATCGTTCCGTGATACACAGCTTAACGTATTATCAAAAGCTTGGTACGAAAATAAAAAAAGTACTCCTGTAGAAGAACGTCTACGGATTGTAGAAGCTGCTGCGGCTATTATTAGGGAAGACATCAGATCATCTGTAGTTGAAACAAAAACGTATCCACCTCCGAATAAAATGCTAGATTGTATTAATGAAGAAATACCAAAAACATTATCACATTTTTTGGAAGAAATGATATTAAAAAATAGAAAAGGACAAGTAGATCATTTAAAAACGAAATGCACATCTATTAGCCACGCAATAATGACTTCGATACGAGAACGTTCATTTTCATCACAGCTACTGTTGGGCCTTTCCGTATTTCTTCACAGAAGATATGGGTCTAAAAAATTGTTGGATGTTTTATCATCTTTAGGATTTGCTGCATCATATAGTAATACCATACAGTATGAAGTTTCAGCAGTTTACCATCCACAACCTCGTATTTTACCATCAGAGTCTGGTGCGTTGGTACAATATGTTGGAGACAATGCAGATATTAATGTCAGTACTCTTGACGGTAATAATACTCTTCACGTTATGGGAATGATAAAAATAATTACTCCGAAAGATGCTGTAATTTATGATGATCGCATAAAAAAATGTACAACTAAACCGAGTGCAAAAGAGTTAGCAGCAATATCACATGTATCTCTTTTAGCATATGAAAAGCCAGTTGTACCTGGGTACAGCAAGATTCAAGTCCAAAATCTACATGATGATCAAGTACTGATTGAAAAAAAATTTAATGCAGTTGATTTGTTGTGGTTATACGGAAAATGGAAGAATCTTTCACCGTTGCCAGGGTGGAATGGCTATCTTCAACAACTTACGAAAAATAATCAAAATTTTTCAACTTCTCAGGTTATATTTCTACCTTTCATTGATCATCCTGCCAGTAATTTAGACACAATTTATACAACTTTACATAGTGCTATAAATATTGCCAAGTCACATCAACAAAAAACGTGCATAATTACATTTGATCAGCCCCTGTACTCAAAAGCACGTGAAATGGTTGCTGCGTCAGATGCAAACTCAGACTTGTCTAAAACAGTTGTCAAACTTGGAGGATTTCATATGCTCATGTCTTTTCTTGGATGCATAGGACATGTAATGGACGGTAGTGGTCTCAAGGAAGCTTTAAGTAAAATATATGCTACAAATTCGGTCGACAAAATGTTGAATGGTCACGCTTATGCAAGAAGTATCAGAGGCCATATATTATTACGACTTGCATTATCAATAAAGATTTTTGAAGAGATGAAAATTGAAAATTGTGTGTTAGATGAGTTAATTGAACAGATAACTAGTCGCGATGTTTCCTACGAAGATGTTGAAGGATGTACGAGCAGCTCCAACTCGTTAATTGATCAATTTCAGGATAAACTAAGAGAATTAAAAGCTCGAGGTCCCACGGCACAGTTATGGGTGCAATATTTTGAAATGGTATCAATAGCCCTAGATTTCATTCGCGCTGAAAGGCTGGGACTTTTTCAAGAACATTTGGATGCAGTGCGAAAAATGCTGCCCTATTTTCATGCTGGTGGTCATTTCCTATATGCGAAATCAGCTCATTTGTATCTTCAAGATATGTTAAAACTTGAGGAGACAATGGATCAACAGGCTTTTGAGAACTTTAAAAACGGATTCTTTACTGTAAAACGAACAGAAAAATTCAATTCTGGTACATGGACAGACATGGTAATCGAGCAAAGTCTGATGAAATCTATGAAGACAGAAGGAGGAGTATCTCGAGGCCGAAGTACACAAGAAAGTGTTCTATGTAAGTGGGTATATGCTATGTATGCCACGAATACAATTTGTGAAGAAATTGAACGGTTTTGTAACATTTCTTTCGATTCTGTGGACCAACATGTTGATGCTAGAGATTCACGAATAAAAAGGGATGATACTGATGTAAATGAACTGGTTGGTTGGTTTACGCTTCATAATCCCTTTCCAAATACGAATCAGTTGGTATCCTTAGCTTCAGGAATCGTTGGAAATGACCAAATTAATTGTCACCGAGCCCATGAAATCGAATTGCAATCTATGGTAAAGATAACTGGTTTGAACTTCAACGAAATAAAGTTAAAACGCGTCGATAAGGTTTTACCGCTTTCAGCCATTAACAAATCTGTCAAAATTAATGATTGTAAAGTTTTTATAGATCCAATGTTACTTTTCCAGAGAATAACTGTAAGCAAAAAATTTGAAAGTAATTTACAAGAATATCTTCAGTATGAACTAAGCCCGTATCCGACATCTTTATTTGATAGTAATGGCATGAGAAAAACCACGAAAGCAACATTATATGACAATATGATGCCTGTCGTTATCGATCTTGATGAAAATAATGTAACATACATCATCGATGGTGGATTTCTTCTGCATCGCGTCGTATGGAGCAAAGACGATACTTTATCTATTATTTTAAATAAGTACATTAAATATTTACAAACACATTATGGCTCAGCAATTGTTGTTGTATTTGACGGATATTCGGACTATAGTAAAAATATTAAAGCACTGGAACAACAAAGAAGAACTGCTGCACTTTCAAAATCATATGAAGTTTGTTTTGATGAAACAATGGTTGTGCCAATCAGTCAAGAAAAATTTTTATCAAATCGGTCTAATAAAAAAAAAATTATCGACATGCTTGTTGAAAAATTTAAAACTGTTAATATCACAACAAAACAAGCCAGAGATGATGCTGATGTTCTCATCATTGACACAGCTATTGCCTTATCAGAACATCAAAAGACTGCTGTCATCATAGGAGAAGATATCGATTTGCTCGTTATTTTAATTGGACGTACTCAGTCACATCATCAGGAAATTTTTTTGAAAAAAGTTGGCAAAGGCAATGTCAAAACACAAATATATTCTACTAAAAGTTTTGACCAATATCCTCGTACTAAAAAGCACATTTTATTTTTACACGCATTCAGTGGCTGTGACACGACTTCTGCGCTATTTAAAAAAGGAAAAAAAACTGTTACTAGAGCATTGGAAAAAATTCCTGATTTAGATAAACTGGTGGAAGTATTTCAACAAGAAAACTGCCCAAAACAAACATTATTAGAAAATGGAGTGCGCATCTTGTTGGCATTATATAATGCTCCAAAATCTGAGGACAACATTGATCATTTCCGCTACACGCAATTCATCAAATTTACAAAACTAAATAAACCTGTACAACTGTCAACACTTCCACCAACAAGTGTAGCAGCTCATCAACACATAAAACGTGTCTACTACCAGATTCAAACGTGGTTAGGGAAGGACTTAGAACCTCAAGAATGGGGCTGGATGCTTGAAAATGAAATCCTGGAGCCCATACGAACGTTATTACCTCCAGCACCAGCCGAACTACTAAACGTAATATTTTGCAATTGCAAAAATGGTTGTGGTTCCCGCTGTGGATGCAGAAAATCAGGGCTACAATGTTCTTTAGCTTGCGGCCAGTGCAACGGACAAGCTTGCCTCAACGCTTCACTGTATCCAAGTAATCCCGATGAAGAAAATACATATGATCCCGATATTCTGGAAGGTTTGGAGATGAACATGACAGATAATGAGGATGATGACAATGAATCGAACATTTTTGAGCGACAAGAAGAAGAAGACGACGAAGAAGAAGAAGATAATTAGCTTCCATTTCCAATTTCATTACAATTAAAATCAACAAAGATACTTTTGATATTTGAACTCACATTTTGATAAATGTATATTATGCCGTATTTAATAATAAATAAAAATATGTGTAAAATATATACTCTTACTATCATTTTAACTTAAAATAAAACTAAAATATATAATCCAGAATTAATAATATTTTATACTTAAATAGTTAAATATGAATAATTATATATAAATAATCAAGTTACTTACTTTAATTAAATATAAATAATTAATAGTTAGTACATAAATAATGGGCATTGTTTAATAATTATAATTTCCAAGTAAATAATTGACTTTATAACGTACTGATAACCATAACTCACGCTTGACCTAATGCAAGGTCGTATATGACTGTACGATGTGCACTCTTCGCGCTCTACCTTCAAAACGGTTGGTCGTATGAAAAAAAAGTTTGAACAAAAGTTGTAGGGAATTTTATAGCCTACAACTTTTATAATAAATGCAAATCTCATTTAACCGATAGGAAGCCAGATATTCGCGAAAAACCGATTTTTGTGACCTTTGACCTTGAATATCTTGAGACGCGGACACGATAACGATTGTGACTTTTGAGACAACATTTAGAATGACAAAACAAAGGTTCATACCAATTTGCAGCTTATTATCTTTCATTCCGAGGTGAAAGCCCTAATATGACTGGGCTAATAAGAGCAAGATGATGATGATATGCCCAAAAAGCCAGCTAAGTATGGTCTGAAGATTTTAATTGTGTGTGACGCCGAAACATTTTATGTATATAATGCATACATTTACCATGGAAAAGACTCCGATGAGCTGGGGCTAGCTGAAACCGAGAAAGCTCGCCATACCAACTCAGTCTGTATTTCGATTGTGTAAGGATTTTGAAAAAACCAATAGAAATATTACAGCTGATAATTGGTTTAGCTCCATAGAATTGATGGAGCAGTTGAGAGATAGAGGCCTCTAACTTATCTTGGAACTTTGAAAAAAAATAAAAGGCACATTCTACCTGAATTTCAAGCATCTAAAGCTCGTCAGCCGGAATCATCGTTACACGGTTTTACAAAAGAGTTTACTATTGTTTCATATGTCCCTAAAAAGGCAAAAGCAGTATTATTAATATCTTCAATGCACCACACAAAACAATTAAATTCACTGTAAAAAAGCCAGAAAGAATAATAGATTATAATAAAACAAAAGGGGGTGTTGACGAAATTGATAAAAAATGTTCCAATTATTCATCAGGTCGTAGAACCGTTGCCGTAGGGTAGACGTTGGCCTCTCGCAATTTTTTTAGAGTCTTGGATTTAAATGGCGTTAACGCCTATGCTCTCTACAAGATATGTACTGCTGCTCCTGATATTTCTAGAGCACAGTTTCTTCAGAACGCGCGTCGTGGAGGAGGTCGAGACCTTGTCGGACCACCGGTATATCCGGATGGAGGTCTCCCTGGCAATCCCGACGCCCAGCAGGGGTCACGGGGCGGATAGGCGTCCTGCGTTCCGGCGATGGGCTGTGGGTCGCTTAGACCGGGACCAGCTGGCGGAGACAGCCATCGTATACTCGTGGCTGTCCTCTGCCCACCAGTCGGACGGGGTGGACGCCGAGGCTGGCCGCATCCGCAGTGCGTTAACGCAGATCTGCGATGTGGCCATGCCCCGGGTAAGGCGTCCGCCCCCGAGGGCGGTCCACTGGTGATCCCGGGAGCTGCCGGATCTCCGGGCCGCGTGTATTCGCGCCCGGAGGGCCTACACCCGCAGCCGGTGGCGCCATCGCGACGCGGAGCGGAAGGCCGTGCTTTACGAGGGCTACCGCAATGCGCGGTCGGCCTTCAGGCTGGACGTCCGCTCCGCCAAGGGCGTCAGTCGGCAGGAGATGCTGGACGGTCTCGACCGTGACCCCTGGGGACGCCCCTATCGCGCGGTGCCGAATAGGCTACGCGCGTGGGGCCCTCCCCTCACCGAGACTCTCCAGCCCGGCCTTCTCACCCGGGTCGTCGAGAACCTGTTCCCGCGGCGGGCGGAACACACGCCCCCGGTCATGGCTCCGCCAGACACTGACCGGGAGGCCGACGACGACAGTGTTCCGCCCATCACGGAACCCGAGATGGGAGTGGCGGTGGCGCGCATGTGCGCAAAGTCCACCGCCCCCGGGCCCGACGGTGTTCCTAACCATGTGCTGGCCCTGGACCTCGAACACCTGGGACCCCGCCTCAGGGGGCTGTTCGACGCGTGTTTAACGTCCGGACGGTCCCCTGGGTGCTGGAAGGAGGGAAGGCTGGTTCTCCTGCCGAAGCCGGGACGGTCTCCGGAGTCGCCTTCGGCCTACAGGCCTATCGTACTGCTCGATGACACGGGCAAGCTACTGGAGAGGGTGGTAGCTGCCCGCATCGAGCGGCACCTCGTCGGCACGGGGCCCGATCTGTCGGACGCCCAGTTTGGGTTTAGCAGAGGTCGTTCGACGATCGCGGCTCTGTTGCGCCTGAGCGCCGTGGCGACTGAGGCCGTCACCGGCGGGGGAGTGCTGTTGGTAGTGTCCCTAGACATCGCCAACGCGTTCAATAGTCTGCTATTCAGCTGCATCAGGGAGGCGCTCCGGTATCACGGGGTGCCAGTTTACCTGAGGCGGCTGGTGGCAGACTATTTGGAGGGGCGCAGTGTCCTCTGCACCAACCAAGCAGGGGACGTTGTGCGAACGCCCATGACGTGCGGTGCCCCGCAGGGGTCGGTCCTCGGACCCACCCTGTGGAACATCGGCTACGACTGGGCGTTGAGGGGGAGCCTCCCGCCCGGGCTGGGCGTGATTTGTTACGCCGACGACACGCTCGTCACAGCCCGCGGTGGGACGCTAGAAGAGGCGTTAAGCCTGGCGACCTCTGTTACCGGGGAGGTCGTCAGGCGGATCGAGGCGCTGGGGTTGTGGGTCGCCCTGGACAAGACGGAGGCCCTCTTGTTCCATGGGCGCCATATGGGCCCTCCCATCGGCGTCTCGATCACCGTCCACTCGGTTGACATCAGCATCCGGGCCCATATGAGGTACTTGGGCCTGGTGCTCAACGGGCGATGGTGGTTCCGGGAGCATTTCCGCAGGCTCGCTCCACGGCTCGGCAGCGCGGCGTCCGCCCTATCGTGGCTTATGCCGAACGTGGGCGGACCGAGCGCTGCGTGCCGACGGCTGTGCGCGGGGGTCATCCGGTTGATGGCCCTGTACGGCGCACCGGTGTGGGCGGGGTCCATGACCGTCCGACTTAGGGCCCTTCTGTGGCGACCACAGAGGGTCATGGAGGTCAGGGCCATCCGCGGATACCGCACGGTGGCGACGGAGGCAGCGTGCCTATTGGCCGGGACTCCCCCGTGGGACCTGGAGGCGGAGATGCTCGCCGGACTATATCGGCGGGTGACAGGGGTACGAGCGTGGGGCGGTGTGGTCTCGGTAAGGGATCTCACCTCCTGGCGCGTCGACGCCCGCCGAGACGTTATTGCCCGTTGGGCTGTCTGGCTGGAGGCCTCGGTTCGGGGTGCGAACCGTGATGGCCTTCCGGCCGGTGCTGATGCAGTGGTTGGAAAGGCGGCACGGGGTGCTCTCCTTCCGACTGGTGCAGGTTTTGACGGGGCATGGGTGCTTCGCCAAATACCTGCACAGGGTCGTTAGGAAGGAGAGTACACCGTCCTGCCACCACTGCGATTGCGACGAGGACACGGCGCGCCATACGCTCGAGGCCTGCGCGGCTTGGGCAGTGCAGCGCTGTGAACTCGTCGCAATCATCGGTACAGACCTGACGCTGCCGGCTATCGCTAGGGCGATGGTCGACAGCGTCGGGAATTGGGACGCGGTCGCAGCCTTCTGCGAGACAGTGATCTCGCGGAAGGAGGTGGCGGATCGCCTGCGCGAGGAGCGCAGCCTCGATTAGGAGACCCGCCGCCGGCGACTGGGGTGGCGTAGGCGCAACTACCTGCGCCTCATGCCGCCCTAGCCGAGGCCGCGGGTGACGTGACCGGGGATTAGTCCGTCACCCGCCGAAAGGCCGACCGCGTGAGGAAAGACCGACGTCCTCCCCGAGAGGGGGACGTCGGTCGATGGGAGGGTACCCCAATAGAGGGTATTTCGTCGGGCCGACCACTGATGTCAAGTAACCCTGCTCCGGTGGTCGGCCCAACGACGAAGGCGACGTGGTTTTCGGGTGGGTTGCGGTAGTTGCGTGCTTAAGCCCCTCTGTCGCCCCGGACGGAGTGGTGCGGAGGCGCGCCGACCGCAGCCCACCCACAAAAAAAAAATACCAAAATGTTCAAAAATTGTTAAACTTCAAACCATTCAACTTAATTTCAACCTTATAAATGACTCTTGCTGTAATTACACAACCTTGCGAAAATTCCAACTGCCTTTTATAAACATATCTAATATTAACCCAGATGCCGTCACTTTACAACAACATGAAGTGATAAATACTATTGTAAAAAATCTAGATTCAATTGCCGAAAAGCCACACGTTGTTTTATATGGTGAATATTACTCTTACACGACCATTATTATTTCTATTATAATTGTAATTTTTATCTTAGCTTTATTTTATAAAATTGTAAAATTGGGCATATGTCACCGTCTTTTAAAATTTAAAAATAAACTTAATATCGAAAAAAGCGAAGAATGTTCCGAAGTCGCCGCCGACTCTTCTAGTGTATCCTTACCGAAACTCCGTACTTCTCTTTCATAAACTTAACCCTTTAGGGATAAGTTTACTCTTGGCCCCAGGGCTGTTATAAATGGTTCTAGTACATAATATTGCTAAGGAACCCTATTCTAAACTGCACCATCAGCAGTCTGGTACTTTCCACTCATTCACTCTTACAGGGATAGCTCAGTTCAGTTTCATCAGCCGCGCGTGACACTTGCCCCATTAAAAGCCCAATTTTGTTACTTTCTTTGTACTAATAAATTCAAATTATAATTATCTTTTTTTAAAAAGGCTTCTGGCCTCAGCCATATAACAGTACCACTCTCTCGCGCTCGTTAGATAACGATAGCCCCGATCAGCCAATCCCAGCAGTGACCACCGATGAGGTCGAATCGTTAGTCAGGGGTCTCAAAACCAGGAAAGCCCCAGGTTCGGACGGAATCTCAAATAAAGTCATTAAATTATACCCCGCCCACTTGATAATCCTGTTGTGCTGCATCTTCAATGCAGCACTAAATAATAACATCTTTCCCGCGCAATGGAAAGAGGCCGTAGTAATAGGAATCCACAAACCCGGCAAGCGCCGTACCGAACCTAGTAGTTACCGCCCGATCAGTCTACTAAACGGTCTAGGTAAGATCTACGAACGAATAGTTCTCAGTAGACTACGTACATTCGCCGAGGCTAACAACCTCGTTCCCGACGCACAGTTTGGCTTCCGAGCAAAACACAGCCGCGTACAACAAGTTCACCGTTTGGTAGAATACACAAGTAGTCAGTTCATCATGAACAGATATACGGGTGTATTATTCCTAGATGTAGCGAAAGCATTCGACAAGGTTTGGCATGAAGGCCTAATCTACAAACTCTATCTCCTCAAGATCCCTCACTACTTAATTCTCATTATACATGACTACTTAAGTCATCGCAGCTTTCGCTACAGGATGGAAGGGACGTTGTCGACCTCTCACCCTATCAAGACCGGCGTCCCTCAGGGGTCGGTCATCTCCCCATTTCTCTTCACGCTATATACTAGCGATATTCCCAAATTCAACCGGGTACATAAAGCGCTTTACGCTGACGACGCCGCACTCTTTTGTGAAATGAAATGAAATGAAAATGAAAAATGATTTATTGTCTGGTAGGTAGGTATTGTGCTGGTAGATCCCCGACAACAGTAGGCAAGACTCTCCAAACAGCGGTTACCGCCCTAGCCAATTGGTTTAGGAAATGGAGATTAGAAATCAACCCCGAGAAGAGTCAGGCGGTCACGTTCACTAGACGAACTGCCCGTTCCTACTCTATCAACTTTATAGACTTTTCTCCGGGTTGAGAACCCTCCGCGCTCACTCATAGTCCGCGTCAAGCTGTCAAGGCCATCTGCGGCCAACAGCTGTACGCACACAAAAAAAAATGGGATTGTCACTGGATTGGCCGGAGTTTCGTGGAACATTTTGTAGTGCTACAAGTGTGTTTTATCGTCCAGATCTCCAGTGTTTCACACGCTCCGGTGTATGCGTTGGCGTCTGACGTCAGCGTACACACCAGAGGTTTGTCGTCGCGCGCCAAGAACCCCGCCACGCGCCAAGATCGCGAAGAAACTCTTCAAATACCGTACGTATCCTTTTGCAGTCGAAAAAATGAAACAGGCCCTTTTAAAGGCCAACAACAGCATCCGCCGCCTCCTTCTATCATGAAGACGCGCCCTACGAGCCCGACGCCTTTCGTTGCACCAACACCAACACCGTTCACTTGATAGTGTATTGAGCAACACTAGCGCCACCGCGGCGAACACGCGAACTAGCGTAGTTCGCGATTCGTCCGCATGCGGCACCAGCGCGACATATATAGCGACTGCCTCAGCAAACCGCCCACGGGATTGGCCTGAGTTGTTTTTCTATTGTGAAAGTGCTATAACAGTGATTTTGTTCGGACCCTTCCTTGTGTACTTCGCTCGCTCCGGTGTATGCGTTGGCGCCTGTCGTCAGCGTATCCACCGGGGGCTTGTCGCTGCACGCTTCAAGAACCCCGCATTGCGTAGTGGTCGCGCTAACAACTCGCCCATTACGTATCCTTTGCAAATTGCAAAATGAAGAAAATCCTTTCACAGGGCTCGCAACCTCCTTCGCTGCCGACGTCGATCATGAAGACGTGCCCGAAAAGTCCTACGCCCTTTGCCGGAGGACTGGGAGGACGTCCGAGTGGCCCTCACCAACGTCGTTCACTCGACAGCACTCTTCATACCACTGGCGCCACCGTGAAAAAAATCGGAACTACTGAGCTTCCGTCGACATCCACCGGTTACAGCGCCTTATATAATAAATTTATACCGCTGCATTCTCGCCCCCGCGCGTGGATAGTCGGCGAACACTCGCGTAGTGAACAAGTCGTGCAAAGTGAATTTTGTGAACGAAAAATTACGAAGTAGTGATCGCGCCCGGACCAGCACCGCGGAACAAACCGGAACCAGCTCCGGTGTCTACGTTGGGGTCTTAGCCGTCGACGTGTACGACGGGGCCGTGCGAAGTCTTGTTCGGCAATAAGAAAACCAGACGATTCATCGTTGTTATTGGTCGCGCAAGTCGCCTTAAAATCTCACACCACTGTTTCGACGAGGCACATCAGAATACCAAGAGGCTTGCAGACATTCCTAAAAAAAGGCCCTTTTTAGGGCCAGGATACCTTAATAGGTGGACACCACCCCCCGCTAACTCCGGCAATGGATAACGCCAGCGCCAACGTGCCGCGGGCGCCCGCCACCAACGCGACCTCGAGGTCTGCACCCGCGCATTACCCTCCGCAGGCGGATCCTGCCCACCATGCACCAGCTCAAGCGTCGTCGAGTGCGACCTGCGCCGCTTCGAAGTAGGCGCTCGTGAACAGCGCGACGTCATGAGCGCACGCGTCAAGCGCGCCCCGCCAGGCTGTGCTCACGTCCTCCACCCCTGTACCCCCTACCCCTCGGTAGGAGAGGCGAATGCATCCCACACCGCTCGGAGTAAGGCTGAACAGCGCGACGTCATGAGCGCACGCGTCAAGCGCGCCCCGCCAGGCTGTGCTCACGTCCTCCACCCCTGTACCCCCTACCCCTCGGTAGGAGAGGCGAATGCATCCCACACCGCTCGGAGTAAGGCTAGTGTGTCGCGAGCCGACTCCGAGTAGGCGCCGCGTCCGGTCTCCGCGTTGAGTGAGCCCAGGAGATCTGAGAATGTTAGGCCAACGAGGAACAAACCTGAAGCCGACCTGTTCTGTACGCCGCAGACAAGCAGGCATAGAAATATAGGCGCTGAGATGAACAGCGGTTCCAAATCGGAGTGCGAAGGCTGCTCCCCGCACATGAACGCGGATGAAACTTTCACGTCATATCGCTATGGGTCCATGGGGTCTATTCTATCAAGTGACTCGGACATGGACTTAGACAAACTGGATTATATCCTTAAAATTACAAGACGTCGAGGAACGCGGGTCTACAAACAGGCGGAATTTAAGCGGGACTTCACAAACCCCCCATGAAGGAAATCAGAAAAGTTGTAGGCAGAGTCGCGAACGCGAGGCCGTATGGCAACGGTGTTTGATTCACCCCCACCGATGAGAACGAATACCGGGTGGTGCAAAGGTACCCACCTCGAAAAGCAGGAGAACATTTCGTGGTTTTCCTACTCCCTGCCGGCCGAGAAGAGCCTCAAAGTGGCGATCCGCGGCCTCCCAGTTAATACGGAGCCAGAGGAGATAATTGAAGGGCTTAGCGAACTTTGCTTCGAGCCAGAATACGCCAGGAATATTAAAGCCAGGAAGGGCAGACCGGGCTGCGTCTTGTTTGCGATCGTCAAGCGTACTCCCAACGTCTCGTACAACAACAAGACAGTAGCATTACTATATCGATTACATATAATATGTATATAATGTAAATAGTAGTTAAACAGATTAATTATCATAGTGTTATTTGTAGTTTTTGTATTGCCATACTAGGTAAGTTGTGTATGGATATTTTTGTAGACTAGTATTATATTGAGTAAGTCGTGTAATGTATTGTATAGTGTTTGCCAAATAGCATGGCAAAAGAGGTCATTTGGTGACCTTCACCACGATATCATCAAATCCAAGTAATTTATCGCTAATTCTATCGCTTTCCATACAAACCATCTTATCGTTGTAATATCGTGGTGAAGGTATCTAGACCGTACAGAGGTTACAAACATTTGTCTGCGTGTAATTTGTTTAGAATTTTAATTAAGAAATTATTAAACACCTACACGTGCAATAATAAAGCATACGTACACGTTACCTACCTTACCACTGCCCTAGCATGAAACTGATAGCTAACCTATCTTAAGGCTAACTTTTTGTTAAATACGTAAAGTGAGGTAAAATAATATACTAAAATAATTTATTTATGACTTTACAAAAATCTATAGTTCTGGACTGTCACTTCCACTACTGTTACTATCACTGCTGTCTGATACATGAATTATGAATGCATCAATCTTTCGATATATACTGTCATCGAGGCCCATCATTTTTTTTTCAATATCTTTTACGTGCTTCACACGGAATGTCGGATCGGCTCAGCACTCAAGCAGGAACATTGTTGCTCGCGAACGAACTCCTACGACTTGCTCGAACAAGCTTCGGTTGCCGACGAACACTCAACCGGTGTTTACGTCATCGCTTAGGCGTTGACGTGAGCATCGGGGCGGTCGCCGTCGCGCAGCCCCCAGAGTCCCAGACTTGTTGCAAGGTGCAGTGAACATAGAAGAACCTCGGCATGCGTAAAGCTGCCCACCCAAAAGGCCCTTTTCAGGGCCAATCAGCCGCCTCAAGCTCTTCCCAAGACCGAAGACCTCCGTCAAGAGCGTCGAGCCTGCATCTCGGCGACTCGCCGACCTCACCGCCGCCTGTTCAGCGCGATCGCGCCGCAACCGGCGCGTCGCGAGCGCCGCTCGCGAGCAGTGGCGAATTCGCTGCTCGGCCACATTCGACCGCCTCCGATTCGCAACAGTGGGAGTGCGCACCCTCGCTGCGCACCCACTACTACCAGCGCAGCCGGGAGCGGATGGAAGAAGATGTCAGCGACGCCAGCGATGACGTCATACCAACCGCATCCCCAGTAAAGACGAAGCCCAGGAAGAAGAAGCTTTCTCCAACTCAGATGGCGCGCGTAAGCGCCCGACCCGTCTGCCGCCCGTCAACAAAAGACTTCCAGGACGAGTTAGCCGCCTACCGCAAAGTACGCGGCTATCCGTCCGTCACGTCGCTGTTCACAAATTTCGAGTCGTCGGAGAACGAACCCGGTCCGGGAGCAGCCAGGCGCCCTAGAAGCCCAGAGGTGGAGTTCAAGGCGGACGCAGCGAAGAGAAGGTGCACTGAGGGGTCGTGTACTGACTCATCGCAGGCGTCCCCCGCCTCACCTCTGTTCCTGCCGCCTCCACCCCCGCGCTCGCCCCCGCGTACGCGATCATACGCGGACGCGGCGGCTCAGCCGGGGCCTAGCACCGCGGAGCCCGCCCCACAGCGGGCCTCCCCGAGCGACCACACCCACCAGGAGAAGCCAAAGACGCAGCGCTACCCGCCCTTGGTGGTTGAGAGGCTGCCCAACTGGCCTCACCACCTGAGCGAGCTAAAAAAGATCCTTGGCCGACCAGCGTACGCTCGCCCCTTCGGGCGCGGTATTCGCTTCGTCCCTGAAGACGGTGACGAGTACCGCGTCGTGCAGCGGTACCTGGACGAGCTTCAGAAGTCGGAAGATGTGGCGTGGCACTCATACACGGTGCCTGCCGACCTGCCGCTGAAGGTGGCCATCCGTGGCCTACCTTTCGACACTCCCCGAATACATCCGCAGCATCCGCGCCCGGGGGGACCGTCCCGGGTGTCTACTGTACGGCGCCTTCACCCGCAACTCCGGTTGGCAGAACATCTACAGCGTGACGGAGCTACTCAACGTGCCTGGCATCATCATCGAGGCGTGGCGCGGGCGGCGGCGGCCCGCCCAATGCCACCGATGCCAAAAGTTCCGTCACAGCTCGCATCTCTGCCACCGGCCGATCGCCTGCGTAAGGTGCGGCGGCCCTCACGCGGCGCGAGACTGCCCTCGCCCCCGCGAGACTCCGGCCACCTGCATTAACTGCGGGGGCCCACACCCAGCTAACTATTCCGGTTGCCCCTCCTTCAAGAGCGAGGCCCGGAATAGAAAAGTTGGCCCCGCTGCCTCTACGAGGGGCCCCTCCGGGGTCCCCCCTCTTCTGCCGCCCGTCGTGAACGAGTCGTCCGCGGCCACGCTGATGGCTGAGGCGAACCCCGCAACCCTACGAAAAAACAAGAAGAAAAAGAAGTCCGTCAAAAAGTCCGCCGCGGCCCCAACGGCCGCCCCATCGCAGTCCGCTACTGTCGCCCGAAGGGGCGTCCCGGTGCGCCGCCTTCACCGAGCGACCATACACAGAGAAAACCTCACGTGGCCTCCCAGGCCGCGTCCGCCTACAGCGGGCAGTCCGCCCTGCTGACGACGGCCATACGCGTCTTCCAGAACATTCTGGAAAAAATATCCGCTGGCAGCCCGTCGGAATCGATCATAAAGATTGTAACTGACGGGCTAGCCGCGATATTAGCTGCCGCCGAACCATCGGCGCAATTTAGTTCTGCGCCGGTCCGCTAGAGGCGCCACTAGGCGCTCACTTTCGCCTGGTACGCGGGAGTGCAGACCATCCTGGACCATGCCGCCCTGCCGTCGCTGAGAGTCAAGAAGACAAACTCCCAATGACACGCCGTTTAGTGGGACGGCGTCGCCTGAAGCCGCGTACATGAGCAACTAGCTCGATTACGCCACCAAAGAAATTGTATACAAATAAAACCATTGTAAACAATTATTTTGATTGAATAAATGAGTTAATACACGGAATGTCAAACAAAATGGCGACTGGGCCACACGACGCCACTGATCACGTACACCTGACGCTAAAATCAGTTAAGAAAAGATTTTATGTTTGATACACATAACCTAAAATCTTGTATCTACTTGTGCGATCCTTTAGGTTTATTACACCTGACGGTAAAATGAGTTGAAAGAAATGTGTCATAATTTAAAACTTGGCATTTTTTGGGCGTTACAGAATTCTTCGAAGCTAATTACGTATTTAATTATAGGATCTATATTATATTGAATTTATATAAATATTCTCGGTACTTTAATTTTAATGTTACTTAAAAACTTTTGATTTTCAGACATTTGAAAGTAATTTGGCATTGTTATCAATGATATTATTTATAAAATAATGAAATGTCACCCACCAGTTACAGGTTAATCTGGTATTTTAAAACAAAGAAATACATGATCATAGGATATTAAAAACATATATTTTCTATGGTAATTTTACTAGATTTCGTAAAATTTTGGGTTGTGCTGTTTGTAATGTTGCTTCCTGGTAGGCCTCTACCAAGAGAATTTTGCGATACACCTTTTCAATAGATTTGTATGGTAAGCGATAGATTTTTTTGCATTTTAAGATATCGTGGTGAAGGTAGGTGAAGGTCGTCTTTTGCCACGTTATCTGGCACTGAGTATAATTAGTTAGCCCCTATTAGTGTTTTCAGACATCTGAGTATTTGTTTTCACTTAATTGCTTACGCTATTCATCATTGTGAACCTAGAAACAATCTTAGAATATGTATTTAGGGCAAATATTTTGGATACCCAACAGAGAATTGTAAAACCGTTACTGAATATTTTTATTAACTGGCACTTCGGCCCAGTTGTAATATTTAAATAATTCATTCTTTTAACGTGCTTGTTAATAACTCCATCTGGCATCGCTTGCTACCATACGTCGGCAATCATCCGCTTGGGATAGTGGCAATGCTCAACTTTACCCACTTAATGCTAAAAGGTATTAATATGACTACGCAGGAACTTCCCTTGGGCTGGAGGCTGCCGTCTCAAGCCTGCTACAGCTTCGCTCCGGACGCACCTCGAGGCAGAAGATCTCAATGGGAACTGAAGCACAGGGGAGTGGGCTATGTTGGTGACTGCTGTGGGGTGTTAAGCCTACCCACGACTTATGCCTTATTTTAATTGTACACATTAAACTCGTGCTCATTATTACTATTGTTTGGTCTTATTTTATTTTTGTCCCCTAGTAAAATAATGACGTGACACTATGTCGGTTACATCAGTTCTTCTGCGAATTTCCGTATTTCGGATTCTATCTCACAGAGAAATCCTGAGCATAGCCTGCTGAGCGATTTTGAGCTTGGTTATGAGGCCTACATTTAGGGGCCACGTTTCCGTGAAGTAAGTCATTACTGGTAACACATACTGATCGTAGAATTATGTTTTCAGACACTGAGGTATGTTGGACGAGAAGAACCTCTTAAGTTTCCCGAACGCTGCCCAATCGAGTTGGAATCGTCAGCTCTTTCTCGAAATTGGATTTACCTAATTGGACTATTTGTCCAAGGTAAAGATAATGATCGACAACTTCGACAATGGCATTGCCAACTAGGACCGGTACTAGGACGTGCCCATGTTCATTCGTAAATCCACTAGTTGGGATACCCCGCTGAGATCGTTGATCAGGGTGGCAAGGTCGAGTCCGGTCAGTCTGAGAGCTTGAAGACATCTTCCAGTGAACAATTACAGAAAGATTACATCTCCCTGTCTCACACCTTTCTACAACTGGATCGATTTGGTTGACATTGTGGCGTTCTTATACACACACTTCAGCACTGCGATATAACGATGGTCTTTTTGGCACCGCTAAAGGGACTGTAGCACCGTCCAAGTTTCGACTGAATCAAAAGCTTTCTTATAGTTCACAAACGCTATACACCGCGTTCAACCGCAATCCGTCGTGTACGATGAGCTCCTGACCGAATGGCAGGAAAGGTGGGATTCATCAGCAAAAGGTTGTCATCTATATCTACTCTTTTCATCTGTTCGTGAACGTTTAGAAAAAACTTGGCTAAAAATAGACCATTATGTAGCCCAATTCCTTACTGACCATGGGAATTTTAGAAGCAAATTATTTTATTTTAATCTAGTACCTTTACCATTTTGTCAATGTTCGACCTCAAACTCCGATTTTGAACAAACAGATCACCACATCCTTAGGAGGATCATCCTAGGAGTGCATTCTCTAGCGTAACAAGCGGGACCTCATGTTAGACAGTCTGCAAGTGACAAGTCCGACAACAGGATTTCGGGATCATTTATAGAACTGTCCACAGAACCTTTCGGCCTCTCCCAAGATATCACTTTGGGGTGAAATAACAGTGCCGTCATCGGTCTTCAGCTTAGTCATTTGGCTTTGCCCAATAGACTGATTTTGTGCGAACACTTTAAAGCCACGGTTCCGCTCTATCGTTTCTTTAATATGAAGCGTATTAAATCGGCGAATATCGCGACGAACAGACCTGGAGATCTGTCTAGTCAGTTGCCTATGTTTGGACCGGCTGAAGACTGCACTGTCACTTCTTTTCTCCGCTCCATGAGCTTGAGAGTCTGATGAGAAAGTTTTTTTAGGTCTATTATCACAATGAGCCTTAAAAGAATTCGATCCAACTGCATTTGACCGTAGATAGTATCTATTGCCATCATAAATAACGTAATAACACTTAGTATGTATTGCAATAACTGTTTATCTAGTAAAATAGTAACAAACGGATGTAGGGTCTTTGCCAGCATGTGCATTACGCTATTTTACTATGAATTATTCAATAAAACAAAAATAGCCAAAATGTCAGTTATTATTTATTGACTCTTCATCGGCGCTTAGTCAACGTGTACACATTGCAAACAAAGAATCTTAAATTTAAAAAAAACTATTAAGTTATTTATACAATGAATGTTGTGGACCGCCTCTGCACGTACTCCTACATTCGCTGTCGCTCGCGAACATAGTTGTTGTCGCGCACGAACTCCCCGAGAGTTGCGTCGTTGTAGACCCCAGCATTGGCATGCGTAAAGCTGCCCACCCCAAAGGCCCTTCTCAGGGCCAACCAGCCTCGCCCACGGACAATCGCCCGCCATCAAGAGCGTCGAGCCAGCGCCACCATGCTTCCCCGACGTCGCCGCCATACGTCCAGCGTGAACGCGCCGCGACCGGAACATCGCAAATGCCGCCCCCGAGCAGGGGCGAATTCGCTGTTCGGCCAAACACCCTTATTCGCACCCAGCACTACCATCGGAGCGACGACAAGATGGAAACTGCCCCGCCGAAAGAAAAGAAGCCTTCCCCAAAAAAAAGTCAACGAGCCCGCGCCCGTTCACCGAGCTGCTCCTCAACTACTAGCTACACGACCGATTACATAGATGATCTGGACGAGTACTGTAGGCTACGCGGCTTTCCTGCGCCCCATCCGCTTCTCATTGCAAGCTATGCCGAATCAAACGCTGGCCCATTCAGAATCCGACGACGCCGCAGCCCTGAAGAAGAAATCGAGGACGACACAGCGAAGCGGGTGTGCGCCGAAGTTTCTTCTGGCTGCGAAAGCGACGTGTCACAGCCGCCCCCACACCGAAGCCGCAACGGCAGCGAAAACGCGCTGCTGTCGCGGCCTCTGCAGAGCCGAAACATTTGACCGCCGAACAGCGGGCCCCCCTCGCGCAGCGACTCTCCAATGTTGATGCCGCCCCCGGCCCCGCGCTCACCCCCGCAGCCGAAGCCGCGTACTTACGCTGGCGCGGTGGTCTCGCCGGGGCCCAGCACCTCCGAGCCTGTTACATCACGGGCCCCCACAAACAGCCCGCCACTTCAGCCTGTCGAGCCGCCGCAGCCCGTCGTGCCGCCTCACCCCGCCGCCCCGCGCTACCCTCCGTTGGTAGTGGAGTGCCTGCCTGACTGGCCCCGCCACCTAGCGGAGCTAAGAACCATCCTGGGCAGAGTGGCTAACGCTCGCCCCTTCGGGCGCGGAATCCGCTTCACACCGGCCAATGAAGACGAATACCGCGCCATCCAGAGCTACCTCACCAACTTGAAGAAGACACAGAACATCTCGTGGCACTCCTCCACGTGACACGCCGCCCGAGAAACAGCCAATAAAGGTCGCTATACGCGGCCTGCCGTTCGACACCCCTACTGACCTTTTGTCCTCAGAATTCGTCCGCCTCGGGTACACACCCGAACACATACGTCGCGTCTGAGCCAGAAGAGGCCGCCCCGGCTGCATCCTGTTTGGGCAGTTCACCCGCGAACATGGTTGGGAGAAAATCCTCGAGCTGACGGAACTATTCAACATCACTGGCATCATCATCTAGGCATGGCGCGGGAGGCGGCGACCCGCCCAGTGCCACCGGTGCCAGCAGTTCCGCCACAGCTCGCACCACTGCCATCGCCCACTCGCTTGTGTGAGGTGTGACGGTGACCATGCGGCGCGTGACTGCCCGCGCCCACGAGAAGATCCCGCCACCTGCGTCAACTGCGGGGGCCCGCACCCGGCCAACTATTCTGGCTGCCCCTCCATCCGGAGAGAGGCCCAGCATAGAAAGGCCGGCACCATAGCAACTACAAGGGGCCCCATCAGAGGGCCCCCCCCCATCGCCCCGACGCCCCGCACACAGTCGCTGGTCGTACGGAGCGGGGCCTCCTCCGGGGCAACTGGGGGTCTCACCCTGCTCGTACTGAGCGCCCCTACGGTGTGAAGACTTCTCACCGTCCCCCAAACACCACCGTTAAACAACCCAAGGACACGGTATTATTCAATACCGGCGATAGCTACTACGGGCAGAGGGAAACATCCCTGGAACCGTTTCTCTCACCCCATACGGGGTGGAGAGCATAGTCGATGAGTGTTGCAAGAAAGTCTATTTATTATTGTTTGTACAATAATCTATTGTTGAAACTCGTAAAACTAATTTTAAAATAAAATAAGATGTAAAATAGTAATTGTTATTGACGATGTTATAATATCACGTCATTACGTTCTATATAGTAGTGCTTGACAACTTCCAATACATGAATATCCAAATAATCGGTAAAAATATTAGAATAATAATAGGTCTTTACCTATATAATTGCCGTTTTGCAGTACTGGCCATTTCAAATCAAAATAATTTTTGTTTGGCTAAGAATTCTAATTTCAAATTAATTTTATTTTAAGCATGGAATTCATTTTCCAAAAGTAGTCATTTGTTTATTGGTTAGTGTTACGTTTTCATCGCATTTCAATCTTTTTCGTCATCATGGATACGTTAAAAATTCGAGTAATTATAGAATATGAGTATCGTCGTGGCAGCAACGCGGCACAAGCGGCACGCAACATCAACGACGTTTACGGAGCTAACACTACAAACCAACGCACTGCCTGTTATTGGTTTGCTCGCTTCTGTTCTGAAAATTTCGACCTGAAAAATGAACCTCGCGGTCATCCGAAGACTTTAGTCGACAATGACGAATTAAAGGCGATTATGGAAGCCGATGATACACAATCTAGGGCTGAATTAGGAGCAGCTTTCGACGTTAGCGTCAAGACAATATTGGTCCATTTGCGTCAAATTGGTAAGGGAAGAAAGCTTGACAAAAGGGTGCCCCACGAACTTAATGATCGCCAGCGCGAAGTACGCGTCGAGACATGTCTTGCATTGCTCAACAGACACATAAATGAAGGAATTTTGAAACGCATTGTTACTTGCGATTAAAAATGGATTCTGTTTTATAACCGCAAGGGCTCAGCAAGTTGGTTCGATCCTGGTTCGGCACCTAAACAATGTCCTAAACGAAAACTTACCCCTAGAAAAGTGATGGCCACTGTTTGGTGATCTAGAGCAGCATTACTGCAGATGTGTACTGTGAAGAACTGAACACAATGATGGAGAAGCTGGCACATCTCCAATCAGCATTGGTCAATCGCTCGTCTCCGCTGCTCCTGCACGACAATGCGCAACCTAATACTGCACAGCAGACGGTCTCCAAGTTGCAAGAACTGGGGTTGGAAGCTCTCCGTCATCCGCCATACTCACCAGACCACAATTTTACGTTCCGAGTTCGAACATAGCCTTGTGAAAATCATGTCTGATAATCACGAAAATAATGTATCCAGGGAGGAACCAGCAGCCTCCGCTCAGAAGAAGAAAAGCGGAAAGGGAGCAAAGGAAAGACAACAACTTGCTTTTAGAAAGAAGATGAACGCGAGACAAGCTAAAGAAGGTAGAGAAGCAGCGATGAAACGTCTTGGCGTATTCGATCAGTCAACGGCCGAACTTGAACAGGCCATTGAGTCACTCAAGGTAACAGTGCAGCCGTTAGCCGTACCACTGCCTGCAGCCAGTAGGGATGTCGGTGTTGCGACAGTTGCCGAGTATAGCCGTATGGTTAGTGCTCGGGACCGCACAACGGTACACGAGCTTTGCACAAAACATCAATACTATAGAGTTGAAATATGTCTATTCTATTTCAAGTTGTATCTCGCTCGTTATGCTCAAAATGAGAGAGAAAGTTTTGCCGTTAGCTAGCCCTTCTTATTTAATGAAGACTGGGGTCAGATTTTACAATCTGTAAACCAAGTCCCGATCCCTTTCTACAATATTATTTGTAGCCTTGGAAAGATCGAGGGCTCCATAGTGTGGAACGCGTTTCCAGTCGCCGAAGTACCGCAGAACGCCGAACAAGTTTTTTGTTGCCTCCCGTTCAGCTGATTTCTTTAAGATGGGCATCAATAAATTGCCGCTGCGTTGGCAAAGATGCATTGATTGCATGGGTGATTACTTCGATTAATACAAATTAAAAATACATGAAAACAAATCGTTTAATTTTTTTCATACATAATGGCAATTTCATAGGTAAAGACCTAATATAATTAATCGAATAGAGTAAATTCTTAAAATATTTGTATTAAATAAAACCGTGATTCCACTTTGTCCTTTATTGGCTGAATTGTAAGCAATGGAGTGTGACCGGACCATGACCTGTCAAAAAAAAAACCCCAAAAGCAAAACTCTATTGACTTGAGTTTCTCTGTACAACCTAGTCAGTGGTGCAGGCTCTCGCCATCTTGGAAGCGGACTGTGCATGTGTTTTGTGTTGGTGATAATCTTTATTTTTATAGCTGAGCTACACTTTGGACTGATCTTGCTTTATACGTTGACCTTGGCTACACTCATACTGGATTCTGTTTATACAAACCTTATTTATTGTTAGAAAAATGTCTTCAAAAAGACGTAGTTGTACTTTGAACTCCCATTGTGAAATTACACGAATATTTTGAACGTGAGTCACAAAACGGAGAGCCTCTACTGCCAGTGACACAAGTACAAGAACGTGATGCTGAGGCACTAGGAATTGGTAAGCATACCGTAGGCAAGATTGTGAAAGAAAAGTATGGACCTTCAGGCACTGCAAACAATTTATTACATACACCACAAAAAAAGGAAAACGAACTAACCAATAACAGATATAGATTAATTCAATATAGATGCCATTCGAAACCACGTCTACAGTTATTTTACAAGAGGTGAATATCCAATTTCGATGAAAGTTCGGCTGTCATTAATAGTTGCCAGTTTATATAATGGTTGCATTGAATCGCTACGAACGATTTTAAGACAAATCGGTTTCCGATACAAAAAAAATTGATAAACGCAAGATAATTATGGAAATGCAAGTTATTATTTTGCAAAGAATTTCTTTCTCATGAGAAATGAAAAGTATAACCAAATGGGACAACGTTATATTCATTGAGGAAACATGGCTCAATGCAAACCACACAATTTCACGGACGTGGACAGATGATACCGAAGCTTCTTGCTCTGAAGTGCACACAGACAAAGGTGGGCGGCTTATTATTTGTCACGCTGGATCAGCTGGGGGAGGTTTTGTTGTTTTTTCGGCGTCTGACAGCTGAGTCGCTAATAGCTAGTGTCTATAAAATCAAGTTTTAAAAATGAAGCAAGGATAAATTTGCATTTATTATTAATAACAAGGCTAGTCTTAAACTTTTACAATCAATTTAAAGTGTAGTGAACTTCTAAAACACAGTTATATTACCAAAAATTTGCAAAAAAAGAAAATAAAGTGAATAGTGTTATTATTGAAATACCCACTCGTGCTATATTGATCAGCTGATTATAGAATTAAACTAAAATATATTAATATTATATCGGATATATAATTTCAGTGACATTAATCAAATTAAATACTTCTTACTACCAGTTGTTGACACACTCCATAGCCATGGCCAAATGCGGAACTTGTGGAAAATTTATATCGCAAACAGATTCAGTGAAATGTCAAAAATGCTACGGCATTTGCAAGGAGGGGCTGATGTATCACGGGGTGCCCGTGTACCTCAGGTGACTGGTGGCAGACTACTTGGAGGGGCGCAGCGTCCTCTACGTTGACCGAGTAGGGGACGTTGTGCGAACGCCCATGACGTTCGGTGTCCCACAGGGGTCGGTTCTGAGTCCGACCCTATGGAACATCGGCTACGACTGGGCGTTGAGAGGTAGCCTTCCACCCAGGCTGGGTGTAATTTGCTATGCCGACGATACACTCATCACAGCCCGGGGTGGGACGCTAGAGGAGGCGGCACTCCTGGCAACTATCGGCACCGAGGAGATCATCAGGCGGATCGAAGCGCTGTGGTTGAGGTTAGCCCTGGAAAAGACAGAGGCCCTTTTGTTACATGGCCTCCGTATCGCCGGGCCTCCCGCCAGCGCTTCGATCACCGTGAAGTCGGTCACCATCAGCATCCAGGCCCACATGAAGTACCTGGACCTGGAGCTCGACGGGCATTTTTGGTTCCGTGAGTATCTCCATCGACTAATTCCCCGGCTTGTAGGCGCGGCGTCCAAACTTTCGTGGTTGATGCCGAATGCGGGTGGACCCACTGCTACGTGCCGACAGCTGTACGCGGGGGTGATCCGGTCGATGGCCCCGTATGGCGCACCGGTGTGGATGGGGTCATTATATTTTAGCAATTGCTTTTTGCTCACATTTCGCATATTTCCAATAAAGACTAGTAGTGTAGTACTAGGCTTAAACTTATAACTAATTTTTTTTCCATTATATGATGGTATGACAAACCTGGTGAGCAATAATTGATAATTGAATGCCCTTTATCTGACAGCAGCACACCCATATTCTTGCCAATTTCATCACTAAACAACATTGCTGAAAATCAGCGTTGTGATGTTACATTGCAATCACAACAATTGCTGAGCAGTTATCCTTTTTTATGCCGCAGCTGAGACGTTCATTCTATCATAATTATTATATCTCTTTATTTAGTTAATGGATTTTTTGTGTGTTTTGTAAGGTTTTTTTCTATGTGTTCCTAACATCTCTACTCTGTGGCATAAAATATTTTTCTTTCTTTCTTTCTTTGTTGAAAATGGTCTACTGGCTTTCATTTAAAGAAGACAAAAGAATACCATGAGGAAATTGACGCAGAAAGATTTAAAGAGTGGTTTAATACTCTTATTCATAACCCGAAAATTGCACTATAGTGATGGACAACGCTCCGTATCATTCTGTCCAAATTGACAAAGTACCAACACAAATGGATAAAAAAGAAGTTTTAGTGGAATGGCTGCAAAGTCTGTCCTTAATAAAACAATTTAAACCACTGAAACCACGATACGTCATAGACGAATTGGCAGATGAACGTGGACATAAAATAATGAGATTACCGCCATATCACTGCCAATATAATACTATTGAATTGATATGGGCTCAAATTAAAGGCTATTTGTTGTATTAAATATCTGAATGCGAATATGAAATTTTATAATTTAGGTATTATATTTCATTTTCCATCCATATGATCACTAGCACCTGCCCTCACTTTGCTTCGGTTTCAGTCGCCTTACCCACGTAGTTCCCGTTCCCGTGGGAATACCGGAATAAAATATAGCCTATGTTACTCCCTGAAATTCATACCTTTGCATTGGTGAAAGAGTTGTTGAAATCGGTTCGGTGGATTAAGCGTAACAAACAAACAAATTTACCTTCGCATTTATAATATTAGTAAGTATTGTAGCAATCTCTCGGCCCATATTTTTCTTTTACAGGCTACGCAGCACGCCACATTACGAAATCACCCTTCACAGTGATGAAAATGGAAATTTTGTTGAAGGAAGCATGTCCCCAAGTTACAAAGGATGACTGGTTCAAAATTTAGTATTAGTTTAGCATTTAATTTACTCATCTCTTTTTTGAGAAAAAAGAAACCGATTATTAATTAAAAAGAATCGATATCGATTTCTCACTACAATCGGATGTTTTCGATTATGATTATTTGGTTCAGATTTTTTTTTATCATAGCGTTTACAAGATTTCGCCAATAACTGCATTTAGAAATATCTAAGAACTTTACGAGATAAATTTAATTGTTGGCTTTCGAATTTTCGATATGTTGTTTAGTTGAATTATTCTGAAAAACTAATATATGAGGAATTATTTTTTTTAAATTATTAAAATATTTGACTACAATCACGTGAATGACAATCTAATGCAACTAAGTACAAAGAGAAAGAAAAAAAGGTAAAAAACAGAAAATTTTAATTAAGTATCCTTTCATCTGTGATGCTAATTAATCTAACTATAGTTTAATGTTATTTGCGTTAATGTAATTTGCTAAAATGTATACAAATGAAAAATTAACATAAGTGAGAAGACAATTAAAGTTAGAAGGACGAGGAATGGAGTCAACAGGGAGAATATCGTATAGAGAGTGTGATCTTTTGGGACATTCAAAGAAAATATGATTGTCTTCATCTAGACCACACTCACAGAGTGAACTATCCTTAATATGAAGATTGGTTAAGTGAAAATTAGAGCAAATATGACCAAGTCAGACTTGCAACAAGTAATAGATGTGGCTTTTTTGTCCACATTTTTGAATTTGGAACACCAAGGTTTGTATGGAATATTACTCTGTAGTGATGCATAATATTTTCCCTTAACTGAGCTAGATTTATCCCAATGCTCCCCCCACCTACAGAATAATCTGCTCTTAGCACAAGATAAAAGATCCTGAAAGAATGATTTATATTGATCAAGGCAACCATTTTCAATAGCTTGTTTGGCAAAAGTATCAGCAGTATCGTTGCCTACAATGACATAATGGCTAGGGATCCAAACTATAGTAACCAAGAGCCCTCTTGTGCAACTCATGAAAAGTAAATGTTTTATTTGAAGAATCAAGGGAAATTTACCGTTACTATTAAATTGATTAGACATAATAGCTAACAATCAACTTTTAGCATCAGAAAAAATCACAGAAGATCTTATGTTATGGGAATCAATGAATTTTAAGGCTTCTAAAATGGCAATGACTTCACCGAAAAAAATGGAATTTACCGATGGAGATTTAAAACTTAATAAAATTTTATAACTTGGTATCCAGACAGCAGAACCTACACAGGTATTGTCAGATATTTTGAATGCATCAGTGTAGATAACTAGTGAATCACTCCAGCGATTGCTGATATGAGATTGCAATATTTCCTCAGTGTTGGGGCTACTTTTATTTATATCTAAATTTAGAATTATATTTGGTTTATAGATTAATACTTCAAATGATGTATCAAATAAAGGATTGATCCTATTGGAAAAACTGGAAATGGTAAACTTAAAAAAATTGCAAAGCTATTAAATAAACAAGGTGGATTTTTATGAGTCCAGTAACCATAATTGGCAATACAATCACAGACAATGTAATTTAGGGATTAGAGGATGGTAACCAAGTTGGAATGTTTTAAACAAGTATTTGTCAGAAAGATACTGTCTTCCCAGGTAAAGTGGAGAATCCACACACTCTACTTGAAGAGCATTGATTGGAGAGGATCTCATAGTACCAATAATAAGACGCAAACATTTCGATTGCAATTTATCAAAGGTATTAAGGGCTCTTTTATTGCAAGGTTCTAACAAAAAACTACTATAATCTAATAGGTTGCGTATGAGAGCAATATATAACAGCTTTTGACAATAAGGGTGAGAACCCTACCAAACTCCAGCAAGAGAACGTAAAATATTAACGCCTTTTTCACATTTGTCTGAAATATAAGATATATGATGAATCCCAGATAGCTTACTATCTAAGATATATCCTAAGAATTTTACTTTGTCTTTTACAGGAAAGGTTTGATTATCGTAAGACACCGATATATTTGCAATATGTCTACGGCGACTAGAAACTACTAGAGAACTTTTGGGTATAGAGAGGAATAAACCATGATCAGAAAGCCAATTATGGAGATAGTGAATAGCTGAACTTAGCTTGCTTGATGCCTCAGGTATGGTATCCACTGATACATATAAGGCTATATCATCGGCATATTGTAGAATATTGCAGAAGGAACTGACCGACTGATCCAGGTCATGAGTATATATGCTATATAAAAGAGGATTTAAAACTGAGCCTTGTGGAAGGCCCTTCCAGATGAGTCTAGGAGGAAGAAAAGAATTTTGAACTTGGATAAGGATTTTTCTAGCTGAAAATAGATTAAAAACGAAATTAACTATTTTCAAGGGGACATTGAGATGGATTAGTTTATTTCTAAGTATCGGAAGAAGAACATTATCATATGCGGAAGATATATCTAGGAATACCCCTACACAGTACTACTGTTTAGACAGTGCTATGCGTATATCGGTGGTGAGAATACTTAAGCTATCAATAGTTACTAGACCTTTATGAAAACCAAATTGTGATTTGTAGATTAGACCTTGACTTTCAACGAACCACTTTAGGCGATTTTTAATTAAATGTTCTAAAGTTTTGGCCATAGTGCATGAGAGAGCTATAGGGCGATAACTTGCAGCATCATGACTAAGGCTTACCAGGTTTTAAGATGGGTAGGATTACATAAGTTTTCCAGTCTTCAGGTGGTAAATTTTGGGAGAAAATTATATTTAATATATTCAAAAAGGTTTCTTTTGATTTCAGATTTGATTTAACTATAAAAGAGTAAGGAATCCTGTCATAACTAGGGGCTGAATCTTTTAAATTATTCAAACCAACAACTAATTCTTCATACGCAAATGCTGCATCGAAAGGACTATTACTCTGAACTAGAGGAGTGGAATGAATACAAGCTTCAAACCGTGTAGGAGCTGTAGGAGGAGCTAACCTATTTGCAAAGTCATGCGACCATAATGTGGCATCAGACGAAGATTGAGTATTGACTGATGTTGAACATCGGAATTTTCTTACCTGTCGCCAGACTAAGGGAGGAGGTGTACGTGGGGATAGGGCTTCATAAAAACCATGCCAACCATCTTTCTTTTTTTGGGCTAGAAGTCTTAAAGTTTCTGCTGCAATTCTTTTATAATTTAAATAATTATCTAAAGTCATAGCAAATTTATATGATTTTTCAGCTTCCTTACTTCTAAGATAAGCATCTAAACAAGCCTGATCCCACCAGAGTGGAGATCGAATATTCTTTTTAGGAGGATTTTTGAGAGGAGATTTATCTGCCGAGGACAATATGTAACTTCCAAAATCACTATAAATGGAAATAATATTATTATAATCAAGAGTTGCAGTTGATCTACTTCCCTATCCAAGATTTGTGCATATAAAGACCAATCAGCCCTACTTAAATTATTTAATTTAAGTCGAGGATTAAAAGTATATTGAATTGAAGTGAAATTGGGAGAAAATATTAAAATGGGTAAGTGATCACTTCCAAAAGACGAATCTAAAACTTTCCAATGCAAAAGAAATGATAAATCAGGTGAACAAATGGATAAATCAATAGCACTGTGACAATTTTGAGTAGGAGATACTCTGCGAGTGGGAGTACCATCATTCATGAAGCAAAGATTAAAATCATCAAGGATATCTATGAAGGACGCTGAAAGGGGATCACAGAAATGGGACCCCCAGGAAGTATGATGAATGTTAAAAAAAAATAACGATGAATGTTAAATCACCTAAGATAACTACTGGAGAAGGTATGGAATTAAAAATGTCACATAATTCAGATAAGATATGAGAAGATGGAATAGGAATGTAAATAGAGAGAAATGAAATATTTAGGGATTTAATCCCCATTATATTAAATGAGTCGTTGTGGGGTGGAAGGGAAATTTGTGTAAAAGATAACGATCTAGAGATCAGAATACAAGATCCAGCATGTCTATCATCTGTCATACCGCAAGCAAACATAACTAGGGACTCTGAAAAGAGCCCCAGGCTTCAACCTTGCTTCCTGGATGGCAAGAATGAGGGGTTTATGAGAGTTAATTAGATAAATAAGATCCTGTTTCTTATGTCTAATGCTGCAACAGTTCCATTGCAGTAGTGGAGGGAACATTATGGATAACATTTGCTAGCTCAGACAGTGGTTATTTTACTAGTATTTTACAAGATGACAAATATCGGTCGAGAATCCCCGCTTGTTCGGCAGTATATCGAACCAAAGACTTTACCAGGCAACGTTCACTTCGTTAAAGTAGTTGAAGCAGTTCCTGATGCGCAACGATTAAGCAAGAGACAGAACCAGATAAGATGCCAAAGTTCCTTCGGTTCGTCTACGGCAGGTTACTGTAATGTAACTGTTTTACATAGAGAGAGAGCCAATAATGCGAGAGGCGCCTGTTTCACTATCAACGGTGCTATACCGCCGGGATGGCAAGCGACCATTAATGCAAATTTCAATATGCAAGGTCTGTCTAAGTCTTATTAAGTTTGGTCACTTTTTGTTCAGTAATAAAATTGAAAATATAATCCAAGATGGTGTAAAGCGTGTTGGTCAGAACCGTATTTCGGTTGAATTTAATTCCGGTTGTGATGCTAATAATTTCTTAAGCAACCCTGCGCTGTTTCATGTTAAGTATTCTGCTTCCATTCCACCGTATACTTGTTCGAGAATGGACATAGTGAGAGGGGTGCCTGTAGAGTGGTCCCTCGAAGACATTGTTAACTCAATTAGAGTGCCCTCTGGGTTTGGTTCAATCACCAAAACTCGCCGCCTAAATAAAAAATCCCATAGCGAAGAAAATAGCATTAGTTACATCCCAACACAATCCGTGGTACTCACTTTTAAAGCCCAAACATTACCTTCTCATGTTTATTGCTTTTACACTTCTTTACCCGTACCAAGAACCATACATCCTTCGATCTATCCAATGCCAAAAATGCTATAGGGTTGGTCATATTGCCTCTCCGTGCAGGTCGAAACCAAGGTGTTTCGTCTGTGCCCAAGGTCATGAAGGTGATAGCTGCTCCAATACATCTCCATCTTGTCTCTTCTGTTCAGGTAGTCACACTGCCAAGGATCCCACCAGCCCTGAACACTCTCGGCAAAAGTCAATTAAAATTGTAATGTCCCAGGAAAATATTTCCTATTTTGAAGCATCTGCAAGATTCCCATCTGTCAGGAGATCTTTTGCTGACTCTTTGCAATCTGCCGCACCTTCATCACAGCAATATGAACCCATCCTTAATTCTGGTCACCATACCTTGTCTAATGCTCCTTCATCTATATCTCACAGGAAAACTGTTTTTATTCCCCGACATCCATATGCTCCGGCCTCCAGTCATCCTTATGACAAACAGGCCCATTTCCTTTTGGCCCAAAACCCTTCCTCCTCTCTTCCTAATGGAAGTGCTTACCCATCAGGTCCATCCAAGGTGCCTCCATCACCTTTAAGTGATAATCTTTTGGGCTACCTGATCACTTCCCTTATAAATATATTAACTCATTTTTGATTCTCAGCTTCCCGAAGAATTTGGTTCACATACCTAGACAACTTCCACTGACATCTGTCAAAACGCACATCATTTTCTGATCAAAAATTATAAGTATATACTCAATAAAAAATGTTTAATTAATTTTGTTCTATAATGTATAAATAGAGAATATAAAAATATAACATAATACTACTAATTATTTTATACACAATATTTTTAAGGATAATTTTCTAAGTAATAAGGACCCTTTTAATGGTTTTATTCTCAAGTTTGAGGATAAATATTTTGAAGAGTCTGCAACATTATCTAATGATTTTGACGATACTTTTCGAGTTTTCAAGTTGAATTTGTGGTGCCTGCGCTGTGTATACTATAATTTCTCACTGTGTTAACTTTTCTACTGACCTGGGAGTGCATTCTAGAATACTGATTGTTGATCTTGATTGTTAATTTGGCTATTTCATACGCACACTGGCTTATACTCCTTACCTAATCGACCCTGGCTTCGTTTACTCCATTTGAATACATGTATATTGTAGTATTTAAACCTAGGTTTCTGGCTATAGTGCTATAGCGATGGCGAATATACCGAAGAACCCTAACTATTATTTCGAGTGTAAGGAAGAAGGTAAGAAAATGAATAATTAATTTCTGTCCACTTTTAGGTATTGAAAGTAGATTTTAATTGAAATTGTTAAATTTCAGTTCCGCTAGATCACTTTCCCAAGCCCCACAATAATTTAATGTCTGGAAGACAGTATTAGATAATGAAATTCAAAACAAAACAAGACATGTACATTTACAATCAAATAGATTGTGTAAGAACCACTTTGGAAATTGTTATAAATCACTAAGTAAACGGTTAACAAGGAATGCTGTTCCAGCCTTGTATATTAAAAAAGGTAGGAATTTAGTCACTTCTGTGCATTGCCTTCATGTGATATAGATACCTAATCAAAATTATTATTTATTACTAATTGTACTCAAATGTACATACATTTGTATTCTACACAAGTGAATTTCACTTGCTAACTAATAACTGGGTCATTATTACCTTGCCTGAGCTCATAATCATCATCCTATCCTTGTCTTAATTAATTTTTTTTTTTTATTAAAAATTATGATGAAAAACAAGGAAGTAACACACTTGATGGTAAGTGACTATTGTTTGATAAAATAAAAATTAAATAAATAAATTCATTCAAGTAAAATACACATATTTATAATTACTTTGTAGCGTACTCGCACACAGACACACTTACATTATTTATTTATATCATATATACTTATATACATTACTACTACATACAGAACACAAAACAGTTACATACAACATTATTCACAACATAAAACACATAACACCACTTATTTAAAACAACCGTGGAAACATACTCGTATAGCTGTGGACACACGCCGGCTAACGGGACCTCGCTCGATCATACGATGTGCGCGACAGCGGTGCCTGGCACGATTCGACACCGAGCTGTCGTTAAGAGCGCCTGTATCGCTATATCCATACAACTCGCACGCTCCGAGTAGCGATCGCGCATACGCAAGTCTTATATTTAACTGTCGTCACTATCACTCTTTCACTCCTTCTATATTTCAATGTACTAAGTGCTTACCTATTCTATGTAAAGACTATTCTTATTGTACCGTGTAATAAACTGTTTCTTCGCATTTCTACCTTTCCTGCCTACATTTACTAGCCTTGCCGCTACATACGCTAGCCAACCGCTAAAACTTAATTATTTCTTCCAAACTGTATTACAGGGTGTTGGCAGATGAAACTCCCACTCACAATTTTCCATAATATGAATGTTATTACATTACTATTACTAAAATTAAATAAACAACAATTACTATAATTATGTCAATTCATCCAGCTACTTTTCCTGTGAGTAACGTCTATTTAATGTTAATCATATACAAAATATGCAGGTATAATGTATATATCATATTTATTTACACTGTGATCCACATAAACACTAAGAAATAAGAATTTCTCTCAGATATTGATATGATAAGTATTGTTGCACATTTACAATACCAGGGCCACAACTAAGATGCTGCCTATCGCAAAGAAATTGCTCTTTTTAAACCTTGTTTAAATAGGACACATCATAATGCTCAGGAAATATAACAACAGTAGTCCAGCTCCTGCACATATATGGTAGAAATGACCGTGGGACAATTGAAAACCATAATGTTGCCAAGTGAAGTGGATAAATCCTACTACGGTGTCGAGCGGTGCGTTGATAAAGCGGTGACGGCCAAACCTGGAGAATATTGCTCATATCTCTGAGCAGTAGCCTCCAAATTTTTATTCACCTTACCGCACATATTTACTTCAATATTCGAGCTTAGTTGATAAAATAAAAAATGTATCCAATATAATTATGTTACAGATATGCCTCATCTATCGACATCCATAGAAGGGTATATTGATGCTACTCCTACAGTTGTAGTAGATCAGGATACAAAGACCAGCATTAAACAATAATATCCAAAAGGTTGGTAGCTGGTGTTGTTGTATCATTGATGGAGAATAAATTGAAAAATTGCTGGCTCACTGTGACAAGGTTCTATTTTACTTTTTTTTTTGCATAAGTGACATAAACCTTTGTCATAGTTAGATAGCTTTCTTTGGGAAGGACCATATGTCGCCTCAGCGAATGAATGACCCAGCGAGTTTTGTACCGCCTATTTTCGTAATTATTATGTTTTAGTATTTATCAGTTTAGTTTTAATATTATACGTGCGGTGACGGAGTAGAAATTCAATTCACCACCCGTGGGTGTCGTTAAAGATGACTAAGGCCTGCGCCAAACTTGACGGAAATTCTGTCGCAGAGGATCCGCGACGGAACGCCAATAAATATTATTGCATATTAAGAGCGTTATCGGTAATAAGCGGCCGTAAACCCAAAAATGTGGTTTTTTGAGGACTGGTTACTCGTTCATCATAATAGCTTACTAAAAATTTATATAACCACTACATTAAACACATCTTTATATTGTGCTTGTACAGAATTATAACTCAATATTGTAACTATTTTATTAAAAGGCAAGGGTATTTTGAACTTAAGTTAATGAGATTTTACGAAAACGCTGAGTTTTAAAGTTCAGGTACGAATAAACGATAAGTCGTGGCAGCTCGAAAAAACTTGTAGATGTTAGGAAAATTACTGTTCTTGGGTATGTATAAAATGAAATTCAAGATTTCTTCAAACATCAAAATTATTTTGAAGTCGTTACCGCAAAGCGTGGCGTTAACGCCGCTTTTAATGCCACGCGACGATCAGGTTCACCCCGCCTATAGATATTTCACATCAAAAATCCGAACGGAACATTTATGCAGCCTCATCTTCTGAAGATTATCAGCTAACTCAAATTTAATGTTTAATAATTACTAACCATACACAATATAATTTTTTTATAGAGAATCATTTTCTTCTTGTACTAGCAATAAATATATAGCAAAATGTGGATCAAAATTTAATAACTAATTTCTATAACTGTAACTGGAAAACGCATATAGATGACATTTGTAAAAAATTAAATAAATTTATTTTTGCGCTTAGAACTTTAAGGCGTATCTCGGGACATAGTATTGCACTTACTGCGTATTATGGCTACGTTAACTCAGTCTTGAGATATGGTCTTCTATTGTGGGGTAACTCAACAAATATTAATAGAGCATTCATTGTGCAAAAAAAATCTGTACGAGCAATATGTGCTGCTCATCCTCTTGCAAGTTGTGAACCACTTTTTAAAAAATTAAAGATACTGACTCTTACATGTCTATACATTTTTCAGGCAGGTTGTTTTGTTAAGGAACACGGTTCATATTTTAGCACTTTTGAAAAAAAACATAAATCAGTAATAAAAAATAGGGATCCGCCAAGACTAATTACACCTAGTTGTTCAACTACACTGTATCAAAGAAACTGCTATTATATGATAATTAAAATCTATAATAATTTACCAAAAATTATGAGAGATCTGCCACTTAAGCCTTTTAAGACAAATACGACGTCCCGGTATAGGGACGTCGATTGGGGTTTTTTTATTTTTTTTAAATTATTACACAATAATGTGATAATTTAAAAAAAATAAGTTGTCGAGTCTCGAACCCGAGACCAGAATTCCCGCCGGCGAGCACGTTACCACGAGATTACCGCTTGTTGGCGATTCGAGTTTGAATTTTTCTAGTACATAAATTACCCATCCAACTTTGACCCTTAAAATCTTTTTAACGATGGCCCAGTTGACCCTAATATTTGGTAATTGTGATACCCTCGTGCCCCCTCTACCACCCCACCAAAAATCATGGAAATCCCCGACCCACACGTCTGAGGGTCTCCTTGTAAGTTATACTCTGTGCCTATATTTTACTATTTCCTGTACTTTGCATATTAAAAATACAATTTTAACCGTTTTACTGTTATGAGATTTGGTTTTTAATTAAAAATTTTAAAATTTACATCATGTTGATTTTTGAAAATCTCCTTCTCCGAAGAATATATTAGAGATTGATTATAAGCGCCAAGGCTCAAGACTGGTCATTCTATGAACTCGCCTGTGTGTAGTGCAATTAGTGTGCGTCGATATCGGACCGTAGCAAAATACCTAAAATGCGAGAGTGCCGATTACTGATAACGCTCTTAATTACAAATAGCGGGCACACTACGCGGAAGATCGGTCGCACCGTCGCGGACCGCTCGCTCTCTGCGTCTGTTACGTCCTCCGCGCACCGAACTTCCGTCGGTGTAAGATCGGCAACGTCGCATTCCAAGCATTTGTATGTATCGCGCAGTGCTCCCAACTCTACCAACTTTTAGGTAGATCTACCAACTTTTAAGATTTTTCTCAAATCTACTACCTTATAAAGAAAATCTACCAACTTTTTGTTTATAAAAATTTTTAATTTTATTTTTTTATTTTTATATTGTTTAATTTTCTTTTATGCACACAATAAGTTAAAAACAGCGCGCTTTTGCGTTCTTGACAATTGAAATATATCGATATACATCAGCCAATAAGAAACCTCGGCTTATTTATTGCGAGTTTCGACTAATGACTAACTTCAATACTCTCATGAACTTACTATGTATTTTGATATAAACTCATTTGCAAAAAAAACGGGCGGTTTTGATTTTCATTCATATTTAAAAAGATACAATACCAAAAAGGTTTCAATCGTTTGTACACGTTACTGGCCGGTTTTAAAAATGCTGTGGTATTTAAAAAAGTACGTTCTAAATTCAATTTTTCATTTGATGTTCATTTTTACAGAAAACCCCTTTTTATCCTACATTTTTGGCGCGAAGTTCCAGAAGTTAACATCGACTTTCATAACTTTTATTCAATTTTTATCGATTAATTTCATATCCTTGACTGTCAAAGCTTTATTTAATGCTGTTTGGCTGTATCAAAAATGGTAGATAAAGTGGTAAAAGCTACCAAAATTATCGCGCTGCTTGAAGAGGGTTGCAGCCAATGTTTCGTGGCTAGGAGGCTAAATGTTAGTCGCTCGACAGTCCAAAGGACCTGGCAGCGATATCAGGAGACTGGTTCCGTCGAGAGAAGGCCTGGTTCTGGAAGAAAACCATGTACCCAACCACGGGATGATCGTTTTCTTGCGAGTCGCGCATTGAGAAATCGCAAATCTTCGTATGTGGATCTTAAGAACAACCTCCAAGAAGTAAGAAGTGTGCATATTAGTCTATGGACGGTCAGGAGGAGGCTTCTCGCTGCCAATATACGCAGTCACCGCCCGGCCCGCGGCCCCAAATTACTCCGTGAGCACAGAGTTCACCGGCTTAGGTTCGCTAGAAATTGTGAATCATGGACTCAAGACGATTGGAATAGGGTTTTGTTCTCTGATGAAGCCAGGATATCTCTGTTCGGTGAAGATCGACGTCGGCGAGTGCTAAGAAGACAAGGAGAACGCTTTGCAGAGGCATGTTTCGAAGAAATCACACCTTATGGTGGGGGCTCTGTTATGTTTTGGGCAGGAATAAATTCAATGGATCGTACAGAGTTAGTCTTCATTGAAAACGGCTCACTGACTGGGCATCGATACATAACGGAAGTTCTAATTTCTCATGCACAACCCGCATTGGCCGCTCTAGGTGAAGACTCGATTTTTATGGACGACAATGCTCGCGCCCACCGATCCCGCGATGTTAATGCGTATGTGCAAGAGGTCGGCATTCGTCGTTTGGATTGGCCAGCTCGAAGTCCCGACCTCAATCCCATAGAGCATGTCTGGGACGTTCTGAAACGGCGTGTGAGATCAGTACACCCGGCTCCGCAGACCATCAGAGAGCTGAAGAATGTGATTACTGCGGAGTGGGAACGTATTCCGCAAGCAAGTATCCGGGATATACTCGCTAGCATGCCCAGACGAATTCAAGCTGTGATTTTAGCTAGAGGGGGTCACACTCGATACTAAACATTTATCTGCTTTTACTTTATTAAAGAAAAACAAACAAAAAAACTTTTTTATTTTTACTTCATGAGCATATGCACTACTAGCGAATATACACTACTAGCGAGGTTTAGCATTATTTCCCATAAATTGTATCTAAATTTTATGAAATACTGATGAAAACGATTATTTTCTTATTAATTTAGCAAATTGTGTGGATAAAACTACCTATAATTATCAAACAAAGAAATATTAACATTTGAAATGGTTCATTGCTTAGGTGCCCGTTTTTTTTGCAAATGAGTGTATAAAGCGCAGCGTTAAATGTTATTGAATAAAGTATTTTAGTACTATTAGTCTATCTAAACATTCAAAAATAAAATGATTAGTAATGAAAGTGACAATGATGAAAATTCTCCTCCACGAAAATTGAGAAAAATTCATTATGATCAAAAATATTCAAAATTCTGGGAAAAAGAACCAGAATATGCAGGTTGGATTAAACCTAGTACTAAAGGAAACAAATTCTTTCAATGCACAGCATGTAATTGTGATTTAAAGTGTAGTGGAGGAAAATATATTATTAATAAACATGCAAGAAGTGCAAAACATATAAATAGTGTTAAAGGTTTGTTTATACTGATTTTCTTGTCAGGTTTATTGATCATTAAAATAACCTCTTTGTTTGTATCTTTACTTTCAACCTGTTCTATTACTATACTTTTTTTTCATTTCTAGCTAATATTTCTCAACCATCTATCACTTCAAAATTTAAACAGTCATCTAAGTCATTTGAAGATAAGATTAAATCTGCAGAAATTCAGATGGCATGCTTTTTAGCGAAAAATAACCTGTCATTCAACATTGCTGGTACTTTTACATTGTTTCTTTTTTACATTTTTTAATATTTATTCTATTCTATTGAATTTAATGACTTTGAATCTGACTAATATTAGTTAATTTTTGAAATAACATTTTAATGTTGATATACATGAGTCATAGGTAATTAGACATTAAAGTAAACAAACACAACTTTTCCGTTTATTTGTTTTAATGTTTAATTATTTGTTATTATTTTGCATTTGTAATATCGTGGATATTTTATAATTTTGCAGGTGATTTAAAGAATCTTATTCAGTCAGTATGTCCAGATTCGGAATTAGGTAACCAAATAAAATTTGGAAGAACCAAAGCACATGCTATTGTGACAAATGTTACAGGGAAAGTCTCTTATGAAAAACTTTTGAATCAATTGCGGAATGAAAAGTTTTCTTTAATAGCTGATGAGAGTACAGACCGATCAACTACTAAACACATGGCTCTTGTTGTACGAACTGCGATCAATTTTAAGATTGAAGATCATTTTTTATGCTTATTACCAGTATCAGACTGTACTGCTGTTGTTTTACATCAAACTTGCAAAGAATTTTTTGAAAAAGAAAACATTCCTTACAAGCAAAATATGATTGGTTTTGCGTGTGATGGGGCGAATAACATGTCTGGAGAATATCTTTCTTTAGCTGCGTTGTTTGCCAAGGATATACCTAATTTATTTATAATGAAGTGTATTTGCCATTCTTTTCACCTGTGTGCTTCTTATGCATGTAAACAACTGCCACGAGGAGTAGAAGATTTTGCAAGGGATGTATACAGCTATCTAAAAAACAGCCCTAAACGACTTAACGACTATCAAGATTTCCAGAAATACTTGAATATCAAACCGAATAAATTATTACATCCTTCACAGACAAGATGGCTTTCTTTACTTCCAGTTGTGGAGAGGCTAATAGATCAATTACCTGCATTGACTTTATATTTTCAAAGTGCTGTTCTGGTTGATAGATTACTTGCTGCTAACTCGATTTTAGAAAAATGTATGGCCCCTTCAACTATACTGTACTTACAATTTTTGAAATTTGCATTACCTTATTTTCACGATCTTAATAAAGAAATGCAATCCGAAAGTCCAAAATTATTTATTTTGTAAGAAAAAGTTTTCGCAACCTACAAAACAATTTTGGAATGTTTTATTAAACCAGAATGTATGGAGTTGTCTCCTACAGAAAAAGAAGTCGGTATAAACCATACAGAAAGCTTGGAACTTAAAATTTTGAATATAAATTATGATTTGAAAGCTAATCATTTACCTGCTGATCAAGTATACCTAGGAGGTGATGTTTTAGCGTTATTATCTCAAGAAGAATTTGTTCATGACATGGGGGAAGTCGAAGTAATAAATTTCATCCAAAAATGTGTCGCTTTTTATACGATGAGTGTTAAGCAAATAAGAGATCGGTTCCCGTTTAAAGACTTACAACGACAACGACTAAAAAATTTATCATTTTTAAATCCTCAATGCTTAATTGAGCGAAGATCTGTATCTACGATTGCTCATTTAAAAACATTGTTCCCGGGTAAATATCATTGTTATAAAATATAAAAACATAATTGATAGTGACGGTCATTATTTTTTCAGATTTATGCCCTTCGAATTTAACTGAATTGGATCGAGAGTGGAGATTGTTAAGAAATTTCACTTTTCCTTTTACTTCTGAAGAAAATGTCAAAGTTGAAGACTTTTGGCATCATGTTTCGGAAATTAGAAATGGCGATCGCACACAAATGTTCCCTTTGTTGAGTCTATTCGTCAGAAAACTTCTTGTACTTCCGCATAGTAGTGCTAATGTCGAAAGATTGTTTTCTGCAGTCAATTTATTGAAAACCTCTAGCCGAAATAAACTATCAACGGACACTCTTCAAGGACTTTTACATACAAAACGATTCATCAATGAAAGCTCTGAACAACCGGTACCTACGCATGATCATTATAGATTATTTAATCAAAATATGTATTCTTTTAAAGAATAGAGTATTATAAAATGTATAATTTATGTTTAAACATAAGATGAAAAAAAATATTTTACTGTTATGTATGACAAAAATTAAACTACTTTTTTTTTTTAATAAAAAAAAATTTTTAACAGAAAAGTGCATTTCAGTTTCCGGCCCTCATTTTCAAGAACATTATGTTATATTGATCTCTTCAATCCATAATATGCTTTGATTTTTTTATGAATATTGTCCATTTTTTAATTAATATTCATTTTTTTACTAATATAGATAAAGTGATTACTTTTTTACGAAAAAAAATAAATTAAAGGTATCACATCTTAGGGTAGGATTTTATATAAAACTCGAAATTATAGTTCGTAGCCTACTTTTCGAATTGAAGATGGTTGGAAACTACCAACTTTTGAAATTGTATCTACCTACTCGATTAAATTCGAGTTGGTAACACTGGTATCGTGCCACATTCGACGGATAACTCGCGGCGACGGCGCACGCACAGGATGTTTGACACTGAAAGATTTATTTTCGAAGTGCAAAATAGAGTTTGCCTTTGGGACTCTAGAGAAAAGCCAGATAGAACGGCAAAGAATCGAGCATGGGAAGAGATAGCAAAATTATTTTACGACAATTGGGATGATGAAATAGAAACAAAACAGCGAGAACTTGGTGAGTTTGTCACTTTATTAATTTGCTATAGGTATAATTATAAGTACTCATGTGCATGTATAAATTTAAACTATATAACTATCAATAAATATACCCTACTTAAATGAAGTTGTGTTGCCACTCTAGTTTACCTTCTTCCATGAAATACTTTTTAAATAATTCTCTTGTATTTATTGCATTAGAAAGTCTAGATGTATTACAGTTTGGTAATGTTGGTAGATCAGAAGTTAACAGTTCGTCGTTGTAGTTCAAACCGTCTCGTCTCCGTACAAAGTTATGAAGAACACATGTTGTTTTTACTATCTCTGTAGCATAATCGGGACCAGTAAGTATGGCCGTATGAAGAACTCTCCACTTGTTGGTCAATATGCCAAAAGTACATTCCACATACCGCCTAGCACGAGATAGGCGGTAGTTAAATGTACGTTGTTCTATGTCTAATGTTTTATTGGGGTAGGGTCGCATAACATGTTTATGTAAAGCGAAAGCCTTGTCAGCTACCAGTACAAATGGTAGTGCTGGACCGGTAGTGCCTGGGAGTATTTTATCCTGAGGTAGGTCTAACATGTCTTGGTAAAGTTTCTGTCCAAAATTTGAACTTCTAAAGATATTACTATCAGCTTCTTTTCCAAAAGATCCAACATCAATAGAAGTGAAGCAATAATTAGAATCTGCGACTGCCATAAGAACAATTGAAAAGAACTTTTTATAATTAAAATAGTTAGATCCGCCTTTGTGAGGGTTAATTATTCTTATATGTTTACCATCCACTGCTCCTACACAGTTTGGATAATTTGCGTATTTATAGAATTCTTCTGCCACTTTTAACCATGATTCCTTACATGGCTCGGGCATTTCAAGTGGTTGCAGTACTTTCCAAAATACTTTACAAGTTTCTTTTATTATTTCTGCAACAGTCGATCGTCCCATCAAAAAATCATGGGATAAAGTGTTAAAATTCATTCCGATAGACAAATACCTGAAACAAAGCAACGTTACTAATAAGTGATGCAAATACAGAGTGTAACAAAATGTCAAAATAAAAAAATCACATATATTATTTAATTTTACAGTGGATGAACTTCAAAAAACATGGAAGCATTTAAGAGATTATTACGTGAAAGAAAAAAAACAAGAACATACAGGAAGCGGCAGTGCTGCACCTAAGAAACGTAAAAACTCGTACATTGAATTGTTGCGATTCTTGGATGTGGTGAAAGAGTCTCGGGTCTCATCGGGGAACATAAGCGCTCCGGTTGGTGGTAATGACCTAAATGTAAATTCTTGTGATGAATTAACAAATACAAATTACCAACGAACTAATACAAACTCACAACAAACTGTAATTCAGAATTTGAGTCCTCAAACTGATGAAGTTCCAGGGACTTCTAAAATAAAAAAAAAAATCTAAAATGACAGTCTTTCAAAAGAGTTTAATTACAGCAATGAATAAAAAGCAACAATCACCAAGAGAAATGGAAGATGCTGACTCGAAATTTTTACTTTCTTTACTTCCTCAAATTAGGAGCCTGAATGAAAGACAAAATTGTGAGTTCAGAATCGAAGTTATGAATCTGTTTTATAAAATCAAGTATCGTAACACATATAACATATCACATAATAATACGTATTCTTATAACCATCCTGGCTATAGTACATACGAACAATCACCTACAACATATACAGCAGATGTGTCACCGCCGGTGTACCAAGCATATACTACGAGTACAAACAGTAGTACAAGCTCCTATTCGACAATACAGTGACCCGAATCTATTGAAACTCAAGTTGGTTCAATTCAATCACCTGAAACTGAAACAGCACACTCAATTGAGGAAATAGAGAAAATATTGCAGAATTGAAACTGAAATTTTGATTCATCATTTAAGTACCTATTGCCAAGTATTGTCTGTCGTTTTCCTCATCAAGGCTTAAAAATTAAAGATTTGATTAATCATAATAAATAAATAGTTTTATTTACAATATTATTATTTATCTTACCTTAATGTAACAGTCAGTCTTTCTTCGGGAGATATAGCCGTTCTAAGTTTTGTATCTTGCTTAGTAATGTAGTCCTTTGTTAAATTCAGCAATACATCAAATGATTGTATGGACATTCGATAATATTCGAATGCTTTATCTGGATACAGTCTTAGTTGCAGTGGGGTGCGAGGCCGGGGCACCTCCACGTGGTGCACCCTGGAAACGTCCATTTGGACGGCCAAGATTCCGGCGGGAGGGGGGGTCTCCGCGTGCTGACTCTGAAGGCAGAACGCACGGCGGATTTGGCCCGGGGCCAATGGGGCGGATGTGTCTCATGGCACTCCGTCGCCAGGGATGGTTGTGTCACGGCCCGGGGGCGTGACGGGTCGGTCGCTCGCGAGCGGCCAGACCCGGAAGGCCCAAACCGTAATCCTGAGTAGGGGGGTCAGGACCGGGGGTCTGCGGACTGCGGGGAAGAAAACCCCTATAAAAAATCACCCCAATCTCAAGTTTTGCTACTCGGCGAGGAGATGTATGGCTGGTGGGTTAAGAAGCGCGCGCGACAAAAAAAAGCGTCCAGTCGTTAGAGTAGTAGTCAAGGAGGACTTAAACTTCCAAAACACGATGGCAGAAGTCAACATCCGTATGTCTTCACCAGAGGGTCACGGCCAGGCCGGGGAATCCCTTGCTGTGCCGAAGCTTGCCCGTGACGAGGAGTCGCGCCCAAGTTCCGGCACAGTCAGTCCCCAATCGTATGGGTGGGGGGCACCTTCTGCTCCAGCCGCGAGCCCGGCGAAACAGGTGGCTCAAAGAAGGAGGAAGAGGAGAAGGAAGGGCGCCGTGGAAACTACGCTTCAGCGTAGATTGCACCTAAAGCGGGAAGCGGAACGGCGGGCACAAAAGGATGCCGCCGTGGCCGCGCGCGACGAGGGCGGTGCATCCGCAGCTACCGCAGAGCCGTCACGGGGCGGAAACGGCGAAATCGCCGGGGCGCCGAGGGACAGCTCAAGCCTGTCGAGCGACGAGGGCGGATCAGCCGCAGGACCGTCGCGGAACGAGGGCGGCAGGACCGTCCAAGTTGGAAGGAGGGAGTGACTCCGGCTCAGAGCGGAGTGACTCACGTCTGAGCGACAGCTTTAGAATCTCGCTGTCGAGCGACGAGGGCGGCACAGCCGCAGAGCCGTCGCAGGATGCTGCAGGGCCGTTACAGCACTCGGATGCGGCGGAGGAGATGTCCACGGACGAGGGCGGTGAGACCGCAGAGCCGTCTGACGACGAAGGGCCGCGGGTCGGCCAGAAGGAGGGAGATGGAGGGGAGGATAGGGAGAGGAATGCTGAGCGTGCAGCAGGGTCGTCCGGGATGATGGTTGGTGGGTCGTCCGGGATGGTGGATAGGGAGGTCGGTGTTAGGAGTGCCGATAAGCAGGTGATCGATGGGGGGGCCGCTCTAACGGCAGCCCTAAGTCCTAGGAGGGGAAGGGAGGAGGCCCGCCCCCCGACGAGGGATCGGAAGCGCCCCCAGCCAAAGGGTGGCAGCTCCGAATCCGAATTGGAGGGGAGCGATACCATCAGGTCTCCCCCCAAAGCGACCGCGCGCCGGGGGCGCAGGGGTCGGGGAGGTGCGGTGGCGGCCAGACCGGCGACGCCGTGTCCGGCCGACCAGGGAGGCGAGGTGGCGGCCCTTCAGGCCGCAAACACCCGCCTAAGCGAGGAGGTCTCCGGCTTACGGGAGCGAAACCGCAGGCTGGAGACGGAACTTTCGGCGGTGTGGAGAGAGAACCGCGGGTTGGCCAAGGACGTGGCTGACCTGCGGTCTCAATTCGAGCGCCTGGTGCCGGCTGTGGCGCCGGCGCCGGCCCCGCCGCCGAAACAGGTCGCGCCAGCGAGGGCGGGCCCATCGTCTGCGCCCGTGGCGCCGGCTGCGCCCGTCGCGGCCGCTGCGCCGGCTGCACCCGTCGCGGCTTCGCCGCTGCCTCCCCTCGTCGTGGTCCCTCCGCCGGCTCGTGGCCGCGGGAGACCTCGGAAGGGGGAGGAGCCGCCGCCCGACGAGGTGCATGGCGTGTCGGAGTCGGCGATACGCGTCATCCTAGCCCGAGTAGGGGTAATGATGGATGCGCGTATCGAGGCCGTAGCGGCCAGGCTCCCGCCTGAGCCGCCCCTCCGACCGCCGCTCGCCGCGGACAAGACGAGGCGGCCGCAAGCGTCGGCTCCCACCCCGCTGCCCTGTCAGGGTGGCCGCGTGGTGAGCTACGCTGCGGCCGCGGCGGGACCCAAGGGGGCCAAGAAGGCCGGCAAGGTGCCGGCTCCCGCCAAGGCCGGGCCGCGGCCGGCGCCAGCGATTGCACCGCAGGCGCCGGCCGGCGAACCCGCGACTGCGCCTGCTGCGCTCAGCGCTGCTGCTAGGCTCAAACAGGGCTGGCAGGTGGCTGAGCGTAGCAGGAAGGCACGCGGCCAAAAGCAGAGAGCGGCGGCCAAGAGTGCCGCTGTGGCCGCCGCTCCCCAGGCGGGAGCCGGCGGAAAGGGGAAAAGGTCGCGTAGGGGCCTCAAGTCGCCGAAGACGGCTGCGGTGGTAATCATCGTACTGCCTGAGGCGGCTGAGAGTGGCCTAAACTATGAGGCCGTCCTAAGACGCGCCCGGCGGGAGCTGGACGTCTCCGGGGGCGTCGAGGCGAGGACCCGCAAAGCTCGGACAGGGGCTCGAATACTCGAGTTCCCTGGGGCCGAGGACGCGAAGACGGCCGATAGTTTGGCTACGATGCTGAGGGGGCTGTTCGGACCGGAGGATGGAGTCCGAATCGCCAGGCCCGTTAAGTGCGCAGATATACGCCTCACGGGTCTGGATGACTCCGTGGCGGTGGAGGACATCCGGGAGGCCATTATGGCGCGTACCGGGTGTGCCTCGGACACCGTCCGGATTGGCACCATCCGCCCTGGTCCGGGCGGCGTCGGTGCTGTCTGGGTGCAGTGCCCAGTGGAGTCGGTCAAGCAATTGGCCGACTCAGGCAGGCTCCTCGTGGGCTGGAGTTCGGCGCGGGTAACCGTGCTGGAGCCCCGGCCCGCGAGGTGTTATAAGTGCATGGCGGTCGGGCATACCCGACCGACGTGTCGCAACTGCTTTGACTGCAGCGGGCTATGTTTCCGTTGCGGTCAAGCTGGACACCAGGCGGCATCGTGCTCTGCGGTGCCCCACTGCCCCGCGTGTACGGCGGGCAGTAAGCCTGCCAAGCACCGCATGGGCTCAGGGGACTGCAGACCCCCGACATCGGCCCCAAAGGGGCGGGGCGGCCCATCGACCGGGCCAGTCCCCGCTCCGAGCGCGGCCCGATCGCCCGTTAGCACGGAGGAGGTGACGATGGATACGGACCGTTAATGGACCCCGTATCCATTCGTCTCCTCCAGGCCAATCTCATCCACTCCGCCGGTGCGCAGGACGTGTTCCTGCAAGCCATGGCGGAGTGGTTGATAGGAGTAGCCGTAGTCGCGGAGCCGTACGTGGTGCCCGACCGGATTAACTGGTTGGGTAGCGCCGATGGCACCGTGGCAATCGTCGCCTCCACGTCGTGGCCTTCGTCGTCTCTGACCCTTAGGGACAGGGGCGTCGGATACGTCGCGGCGGACTGGGGGGAGATTACGCTCTTCGGAGTCTATCTCTCCCCTAACTGGAGTGTGACCGATTTCGAGGCCTTCCTCACCATCATGGAGGCCTCGTTATGGCGACTGGCATCGCGCCAGGTCTTCGTCCTGGGGGACTTTAACGCCAAGTCCGTGGCGTGGGGGTCCCCTAGGACGGATGACCGAGGACGGGCGATCGAGGAGTGGGCGGCGGCACTGGGCCTCTGTTTGTTGAACAGGGGCTCGGTGCATACGTGCGTGCGACAACAGGGCGGGTCGATAGTGAACCTTTTGTTCGCTAGCCCCGGGGTCGCCGCACGCGTGGGGAGCTGGCGCGACGTGGAGGGAGTCGAGACCTTGTCGGACCACTGGTATATCCGGATGGAGGTCTGCCTGGCAATCCCGACGCCCAGCAGGGGTCACGGGGCGGATAGGCGTCCTGCGTTCCCGCGATGGGCTGTGGGTCGCTTAGACCGGGACCAGCTGGCGGAGACAGCCATCGTATACTCGTGGCTGTCCTCTGCCCACCAGTCGGACGGGGTGGACGCCGAGGCTGGCCGCATCCGCAGTGCGTTGACGCAGATCTGCGATGCGGCCATGCCCCGGGTACGGCGTCTGCCCCCGAGGAGGGGTGTCCACTGGTGGTCCCGGGAGCTGGCGGATCTCCGGGCCGCGTGCATTCGCACCCGGAGGGCCTACACCCGCAGCCGACAGCGCCAACGCGACGCGGAGCGGGAGGCCTTGCTGTATGAGGGCTACCGCAATGCGCGGTCGGCCTTCAGGCTGGCCGTCCGCTCCGCCAAGGACGTCAGTCGGCAGGAGATGCTGGACGGTCTCGACCGTGACCCCTGGGGACGCCCCTATCGCGCGGTGCTGAATAAGCTCCGCGCACGGGGCCTTCCCCTCACCGAGACTCTCCAGCCCAGCCTTCTCACCCGGGTCGTCGAGGACCTGTTCCCGCGGCGGGCGGAACACACGCCCCCGGTCATGGCTCCGCCAGACACTGACCGGGAGACCGACGACGACAGTGTTCCGCCCATCACGGAACCCGAGATGGGAGTGGCGGTGGCGCGCATGTGCGCAAAGTCCACCGCCCCCGGGCCCGACGGTGTTCCTAACCGCGTGTTGGGCCTGGTCCTCGACCACCTGGGTCCCCGCCTCAGGGAGCTGTTCGACGCGTGTTTAGCGTCCGGACGGTTCCCTGGGTGCTGGAAGGAGGGAAGGCTGGTGCTCCTGCCGAAGCCGGGACGGTCTCCGGGGTCGCCTTCGGCCTACAGGCATATCGTGCTGCTCGATGACACGGGCAAGCTACTGGAGAGGGTGGTAGCTGCCCGCATCGAGCGGCACCTCGTCGGCACGGGGCCCGATGTCGGACGCCCAGTTTGGGTTTAGGAGGGGTCGTTCGTCGATCGCGGCTCTGTTGCGCCTGAGGCCGTCACTGGTGGGGGAGTGCTGTTGCCGGTGTCCCTAGACATCGCCAACGCATTCAATAGCCTGCCATTCAGCTGCATCAGGGAGGCGCTCCGGTATCACGGAGTGCCAGCTTACCTGATGACGGTCCTCTGCACCAAACGAGCAGGGGACGTCGTGCGAACGCCCATGACGTGCGGTGTCCCACAGGGGTCGGTCCTCGGACTCACCCTGTGGAACATCGGCTACGACTGGGCGTTGCGGGGGAGGCTCCCGCCCGGGCTGGGCGTGATTTGTTACGCCGACGACACGCTCGTCACAGCCCGCGGTGGGACGCTAGAAGAGGCGGTAAGCCTGGCGACCTATGGCACCGAAGAGGTCGTCAGGCGGATCGAGGCGCTGGGGTTGAGGGTCGCCCTGGACAAGACGGAGGCCCTCTTGTTCCATGGGCGCCTTATGAGCCCTCCCATCGGCGTCTCGATCACCGTCCGATCGGTTGACATCAGCATCCGGGCCCATATGAGGTACTTGGGCCTGGTGCTCGACGGGCAATGGTGGTTCCGGGAGCATTTCCGCAGGCTCGCTCCGCGGCTCGTTGGCGCGGCGTCCGCCCTATCGTGGCTCATGCCGAACGTGGGCGGACCGAGCGCGACGTGCCGACGGCTGTACACGGGGGTCATCCGGTCGATGGCCCTGTACGGCGCACCGGTGTGGGCGGGGTCCTTGACCGTCCGACTTAGGGCCCTTCTGTGGCGACCACAGAGGGTCATGGCGGTCAGGGTCATCCGCGGATACCGCACGGTGGCGACAGAGGCAGCGTGCCTATTGGCCGGGACTCCCCCGTGGGACCTGGAGGCGGAGATGCTCGCCGGATTATATCGGCGGGTGACGGGGGTGCGAGCAGGGGGCGGTGAGATCTCGTTAAGGGAGCTTACCGCCTGGCGCGTCGACGCCCGCCGAGACGTCATTGTCCGTTGGGCAATGCGTCATCGACTCGCGTCGGAGTCGGTTGTATTTTTGACAGCTCCGTGTCCAATTTTTATTGCCACAAATTTCCGTACTTTTCGGTAGTGAGAGTTATGTGTGTGCGTATCTAAAGTACCAGAGTACACCTGGGACTCTGTACTTCCCCGTTTCCCCTGCTCTTCGTTGCGAAAAGACGCATAAACATACTGTGACAATTTGAGTGTTTATGTGCGATAGTGACGATATCTAGGTATAAGTGATATTGGAGAGGACCACCATTAGTTAAGTTCTTTGTTTTTAAGTAGTTATTAGTTATTAGTATAGTAGAATAGAATAAATTTGTACTTTTCCTATTTTAATTTGTTATAAAACTATAAGTAGGGTAGTCTTGAGGCATTGTGGCAGTGTCGCACCCCTGGTTAAAAGTGTAGTTCACCATAGTGCTGTTTGGCGCCACTGAGACATAGTGTCCGCTTGGTACTGCTATTCGCCGCTATATGTGGTGGCGCCAGTGTAGTAGTGTAGTGAAATTAGTTCACGAAAGCACTGTTTGGCGCCACTGGGACATAAGGACAGGTTAGTTTTACTATCCGTCACTATAGGTAGTGGCGGTAGTGTAAGTAGAGGACGGTTTTTACGTGGTTATACGTTACTACGTGGTTCCGATCTCTACCACTTTGCGTGTTGCGCTAGTGGTAGGTTGCGGTGGCACTAGCTTGTGCTTCGGCGGTTTCTTTCGATGATGGCGCTGGTAGGTAGTTACTAACTTCCCTTTAGTGCGTATTGAGTACTAGCTTATATTAAATATTGCTTAGTGCTTGCTTCCTCACTTAGCTGTTTTACGCTTTGGCTGAGCCTTGCTGAGTACTATCATCAGTCTGGGACATGGCCGACGAGGAGGAGGATTTTAGGGCCCAGAGGTCTCTAATTGAGCAGGAGCTACGGAATAGGGAGCTAGAACTGGAGGCTCTCCGAGAAATCGGCCGAGAGTCGGGCTTTACCCCCCGAGCCTCGTTAGCGCGGACCCCCCCTCAAGGATTCAGCACTCCCCCTGTCTTCATCGCGTCCGGACTTGGTTCCAAAAGGCTGTTATCATCCCCGGAGGAGGTCCAGGAAGCGGTCCGACGTCGCGTTCAGACCCGCCGGGCTGAACCCTCGGCCGCCCCACCATCGTCTAGTTCCGGCTCTGGCCAGGTGCCCCTGCAATTGTTGGAGGCCCCTGTCGAGATGCTTGTCTCCCTCGCCACCTCATCGACCAGCGGCATCATGGGTGCGGTCAAATGTAAGACATCAAAACTAAACAAGGACGAGATCGCAGCCATAGGGCAGCATGTGGACGCCGTTGGGTCTGTAATTACTCACCTCGTCACCCGTCTGGCTGCGGCTGAGTTGCGTGCTGCTCGGGCCGAGGCTGGTGCTCGGAACTTGCCACAGCGGGTGGCCCCTCCTGGCCAGGAACCGCCCCCCCCCGCTAGTAAGATCGTATGCTGGAGCTATTAAGCTGGGCCGGAATTCCAACCCCTTGCCCATCCCGGCGCGTCTTGGTCCTGCCGTCGCGGTTTTCCCTGCAGAAGATCAAGTAGACGCCCTCAAAACTGCGGATGACACTAAAAGGGCGCTGAAGGTCGCTATTGATCCCGTCGGACTGGGGATTAAAGTCCAAGGTGTACGCAAGACGGGTGGCGCTGGCGTCATTATCCAGACCACCTCCGAAAAAGACGCCAGCGCCTTCAGGGCTGCCCTACCTAACACTCTTCGTGTGGGCGAAGCACGCGAGCGAAAGCCGCTCGTCACTTTGGTGGGTGTTGATGCAGACACCAAGCCAAACGACATGATCGAGCAGCTGCATGAACAAAACCTGTCGGGGATCCACAAGCCTGAAGACCTGAAAAAGAACCTGCGACCTTTGTTTCACCGCACTAGACGAAACAACAAAAAAGCGTGGGTATGCGAATGCTCAGCGGAGTTGCGACGCCAACTCATGGACCTGTCCAGGGTGTACATCGGATGGGATGCCGTGGAGGTTCTGGACCACATCGGGGTTACGTGTTGCCGTAGGTGCCAGATGTTTGGACACCCCGAGAAGTATTGTAGGGCAAAGACAATGACTTGCGGTAAGTGTGGCGAGGACGGCCACAAGAACGCTGAGTGCCAAGCAAAAACTAGTTCCTGTGCTACGTGTAAGAAATTTAACAGGAAGGGCGCTTCGGATCACACCACCAACTCCCCTGAATGTCCAGCCCGGAAGAACGCGGAGGAAAGAAACATTCAAAACACAAACTATGGCCACTAAGATGTTAACGATAAAAGTAGGTCAAGTTAACCTACAGGGGTCAGCGGTGGCTACAGCAGAGTTGCCTGCCATCGCAGGGGAGATGGGACTGGACATGGTTCTTGTTCAAGAACCCTACGCCATGTCCTCTCTCTTCGCCACCGCCGGACGCCCCCTTCCGTGGCTCGTCGCTGCCGGGGACGGTCCCCCCAAGAGTGGAGTTCTAATCATGCGGTCAAACATCACGTGCGTGGTATATCATCAACTGTCAAACAGTCACTGTCTAGCCTGCCAGGTATCTGTGGAGGGTGCCCCCTCCTTCAATATTATTAGTGCGTATTTTCAATACTCCCATGACATCAATCGTCACCTACAACATCTAGGGATGGTCCTAGACGCCATGAAGGGGCACCCTACCATCTTAGGACTGGACTCTAATGCCCACTCACCCCTGTGGCATTGTCACCCACGTCACTACACTGGACGTGGACAGGATGTGACGCGTCGACGTGAATTGATGGAGGATTTCATCGCCTCTAGAGGACTAGTAATCCAGAATGTTCAGGGCGAACCGGCCACCTTCTCCACAGCCAACGGCGAGTCCAATATTGACTTAACCCTGTCAACGAGAGGAGCATCCATCCAGGGATGGAAGGTACACCCTGATGCCAGCAGTAGCGACCACCGCCTGATCACTTTCAGCTACATTTACACACATCAGCCCGCTCCCTATGCGGAACCGTCGGGAGGGCCGAGGCGTTACCGGGAGCGTGGTGTTGGGTGGGGCCGGTTTGAGTCGTTACTACACGATAGGGTAGGAAGTATAAACTGGAGAAAGCCTGCAAGTGACGTCTGCAAGGAATTTATGAATGTTATAGAGCGTTGTGCAGAGGAAAGCTTGGGTCTCAGCTGTGACAGGCCGAATGCGAGGGGCTACGAATGGTGGTCTCCCGCCTTGGATTCCACGAGAAAGGAGACCAACAAGTTGCGAAAGGAATGGCAGAGTTCCAGAAAAAGAGGTCCGGGGCATCTAGAAGAGATTGCAAGATTAAGGTACCATGAATGCCGCAGGAAATATAGAGCTATGATGAGACGGGCGCAAACCGACTTTTTCAGGAGCATCGCAAACACTGGCAACGAAGACCCGTGGGGTGTGGCATATAGGCTAGCCTTGGTGAAGATACGACCCCCTCCAAATGTTGTAAGTGGTGCTCGGCTCGTAGAGGGATACGTAAGCACAACTCAAGAATCGATCTCTGCATTAATCGGCGCGCTTTGTCCCGATGACGATCCCCAAAGAGATGTCCCTTATCATCGCCAGGTACGAACCATGGCGGCATGCGCCCCATCTGGGCGGGATGCGCCCCCTCCATCTAGACAGGTTATTGAGGGTATTGTTAGTCGCCTACCGAACTCGGCTCCAGGAATCGACGGAGTAACCGCCCGCATGCTCAAACATGCGTGGCGCGTGGCTGGCTCCGAGCTGACGCGTTTATTCGGCAAGTGTATTGAGGAAGGTACTTTTCCCGATGTTTGGAAGGATGGGCGGCTGATTGTTATCCCCAAAGGTAATAGTCGACCGCTGTCTGATCCCAAAGCATATCGCCCGATCACACTTCTCTCGGTTTTGGGTAAGGTCTTGGAGAGAATATTGCTACACTGTGCTCCCAACATCTCGCGCAGCATCTCCTCCTGTCAGCACGGGTTCAAACGCGGACATTCCACCGTCACGGCTATTCGGTCCCTTCTGGACACCGTGGCTCATAGCAACTGCAAATATGTCCAGGCAGTTCTTTTGGATATTTCGGGTGCCTTTGACAACGCGTGGTGGCCCATGATTCTGCTGAAGGCCAAGAATGGGGGTTGCCCGCCGAACATCTATAGGATGCTGGTGTCCTATTTTTGCGGCCGGCGTGCCGGTTTCTTTGCTGGAGGTGAAATCGTGTGGAAACAATTAACCATGGGATGCCCGCAGGGCTCTGTATTGGGGCCCTCTCTGTGGAATCTCCTGATGGACGATCTATTTCAACTCCCTTTACCAGAGGGAGTCAAACTGATTGCGTACGCGGATGACGTAACGGTCACCATCGAGTCGAACTCTCGTGCGGGATTAGAGGCTTTGGCCTCCACGGCACTCGGACTTGTCACAGCCTGGGGATTTCGTAACAGACTGTCCTTTTCCCCTATGAAGTCATGTTCCATAACCCTAAAAGGGAAGCTGAGTGGAAGACCAGACCGCCCACAGTTAGGCTCGGTGGAGAGCCGGTAAGAAGCGTCCAATCAGCGACTGTCCTGGGTGTCGTAATTGATTCTAACTTGAGCTTCCGGCTCCACGCGCAGTCCATTGGAGAGCGTGCTGCAGCAGCGTTCGGGAAAATGTCGCGTGTCTCCGCCTCATCCTGGGGCATACGGTACGTGGGCCTTCGAATACTGTACCAGGCTATATTCGTTGCCATCATCACTTATGCGGCAGGATGTTGGTGGAGACGCACGTCCATTTACATGGTAAGGAGCGCGTTGTTAAGGACCCAGCGGCAGGCCCTTATACTAATCACAAAGGCTTACCGCTCAGTTAGTTCGGCAGCATTGCCAGTTTTGGCAGGGGTTTTTCCTGCGGACTTAGAGGTAATCCGTGCTGGTAGGATAGACGATGTAAGGTTTTCTGGCCGGGACTGCCCTAGGACGGAGAGAAGCCAAATTTCGGAGGAGCTCGTTGCTGAGTGGCAGCGAAGATGGGACGGTGAGGAGAAGGGTAGGGAGCTCCATCGGTTCTTCCCCGATGTTCGTGTTCGACTCAGATACCCCTGGGTTGAGCCCGACTACCAGTGCTCTCAAATTTTGACAGGTCATGGCTGTTTTAGAAGGAGACTTTATGAGATGAAGCTATGTCAGAACAGCCTGTGTTACTGCGGAGAGGAGGATGAATGTCTGGATCATGTGCTATGGCGATGCCCACTGTACGATGAAATCCGCATGAAGATGTTGGACGGGATTCAACGGGTCAATCCTGGACCGATACACTATTGCGATTTTGTTAACTCCGAGGCCAACTTTCGACGGTTGAGAGACTTTTCGCACCACTGGCATAACATCAGGAGCGGGCTCGAGCTGGCGGAGAAAGGACAGGGTCCATGACGCAGTCGCCATCGTCGTGTCGTCCGTCGCAATAGCGACACCCACGCGGAACAAGCCGCCCCAAAAAGGGGAGAGGGCTCGGGCAGACAATTTGTAGGGAGTCAAGAAAGTGCACGCCCGAAAGAGCACACGCAAGTAAGGCGTGCATCTCCCGTGATTCGGTCCATATAGCCAGGATGGCTGGAGGGACCATGGGCTGGTGGAGGGGACTGTCCGTTGGGCAGTCCGGCTGGAGAGGCCTCGGTTCGGGTTGCGAACCGTGGAGGCCTTCCGGCCGGTGCTGATGCAGTGGTTGGAAAGGCGGCACGGGGTGCTCTCCTTCCGACTAGTGCAGGTGTTGACGGGGCACGGGAGCTTCGCCAAATACCTGCACAGGGTCGTAAGGAGGGAGAGTACACCGTCCTGTCACCACTGCGATTGCGACGAGGACACGGCGCGCCACACGCTCGAGGCCTGCGCGGCTTGGGCAGGGCAGCGCCGTGAACTCGTCGCAATCATCGGTGCCGACCTGACGCTGCCGGCCATCGCTAGGGCGATGGTCGACAGCGTCGGGAATTGGGACGCGGTCGCAGCCTTCTGCGAGACAGTGATCTCGCAGAAGGAGGCGGCGGATCGTCTGCGCGTGGAGCGCAGCCTCGATGAGGAGATCCGCCGCCGGCGACTGGGGCGGCGCAGGCGCAACTATCTGCGCCTCATGCCGCCCTAGCCGAGGCCGCGGGTGACGTGACCGGGGATTAGTCCGTCACCCGCCGAGAGGCCGACCGCGTGAGGAAAGACCGACGTCCTCCCCGAGGGGGGGACGTCGGTCGATGGGAGGGTACCCCGCGTAGGGGGTATTCCGTCGGGCCGACCACTGACGACAAGTAAATCTGCTCCGGTGGTCGGCCCAATGACGAAGGCGAGGTGGTTTTTGGGTGGGTTGCGGGAGTTGCGTGCTTAAGCCCCTCTGTCGCCCCGGACGGAGTGGTGCGGAGGCGCGCCGACCGCAGCCCACCCACAAAAAAAAAAAAAAAAAAGCGTGGTATATATAGTAGGTCGATTTCCCTCCCATAGTGGTGAAGGTGCGAACACAACAGTTGGACGTGTATGGGCTGAGATGATAATGATGATTTATCAGTCTCCCACAGATAGTGTAAAGATGCGGACTAAGGAAATATAACACTTTCCGTAAACATCAACAGCCTTATTACAAAACGTGGTCTAAATTGTGGTTTAAACCTAGACTAAGCAGTCTAGGTTTGTTACGGTATTAAAGTAGTTAGTCTTGACTTCATTAGAAATCAAAGACTAATCCAGGATCAACTGATACCGAAGATAGTCCCTGGACCAAATAATTACCACAGATTCTATACAGAAATGTTAGTTCATTTTGTCGACGACGCACAAGGGACGATTTAACTGATCTATGCGGCCAAAATTGAAGTTTATCGAGTAGCAGTAAATGCGTAAAACAACTTCTCTCGGGCTCAAGGATAGTCCAAGCGTCAATCATTGCTACATTTCACTTTTATTACTCGCACTTGGCCCCCGCGCTAGTAGTAATAGTAGTAGTTTGTAGTTAGAATATTAACTACAAAAACAAAAGTCATGGATTAGGGTAGGTCAAAAAATTTTTTTTAAGATATCCATTTCTAATAGCAAAAATATTTTGTAGTTAGGTATCGTTATAAACCCTTTAAAATATTATCTAATTATTTTAAGTGGAACAGCCCGCGCAAAGCCATTGAAGTTTTGAAAAAAAAAAAGTTCAAGTACCCACTTTTACACGTTTGACGTTGGGTTTAGTTTAATGTTTTAAGCAATATCCATTAGAACACACGTTACTTTTGTTATATAAATTGTGTTGTTTAGTAAAAGAAGATTTTTGGGGTAAGTACATTCAGAGAATTCATGTATCATTCTGGCTAGTTTTTTGTAAAATCTTGTGAAATTGAAAATTGTGTAATTTTTGTTTTAGGACTCGGAAGTTAATTTTTCCAGTATGTCAAATAATAGGCAGCCACACAAGTGCCCTATATTTGGAACTATAGAAGATATAAAAGAAAACGTGTTACTAATATACCAGGATGTCATGAAATGTTATGAGTGGAATAGGCTACAGGTGAAAATTAAAAATGTCAGCAACAAAGAGCCCGCCTTTTCCGAAATTGCAGAAATTGTAACCCAGAAAGTAGAAGGAGTATGGCAAAAGGCGTCAATCCCTATAGTCTCGCATACAAGAGCCATTCAGCTCCTAAAAGCTTATCATTCCAAATGCAAAAATATCATCAAATCATTGAAAAGGTTGGCAACTGAGAAAAAAACTAAATTCTTGCAGCAAAGCGAAATTTTGTTTGATATTTGTTCATGCAAATGCAAGATAATAAGTTAGTGCAGTTATCCCAGAGAAGCTAAAGTTCCTAAAGAAGAACACGACTTTTTGATTGATCAACGGGATGAGAGAAAAATGAGAATCGGTGGCATTGATCGCAATCGAACAAAAAGTTTACAAAAAATGTTTGTTCGAAAGCAAGGTTCAAAAAAAATCTGTCTGAAGAGCGATAACAACCCATCCAAAATGCCAGAACAAAAATTAGTTTTATCAAGTAGTAGTGATTCTGATACAAGTGTTTCACATCCGGTAAAGCTACACAAAAAAACAGAAGAGCCCTTACCATCTACCTCAGGAACTACGGAACATAAAAAATGCATGAAAAGTTTACCAGTTTTGTCGCAAATATGTGACCGTTATGCAGTATCCGATAGGGCTGGTGCTGCGATTGCTTCTGCAGTTTTACACGAGCTTTCGTCAGATATTGTTATTGATAAATCAAAACTGCGTAGAGAGAGAAGGAAAACACGCGACACGCTTATGAAGAATCAAGCGCCTTTGAACTTGCCTGCTTTATATTTTGATGGGCGGAAAGATAAAACCCTGAAGATAGTCAAGAAGAGAACCAAAAGGTACAAGCAAGTAGTTATTGAAGAACACGTTTCTGTAATTAAAGAACCGGAGTCCATTTATGTAGGGTATGTGACGCCATTACAAGGAACTGCAAAGGCTATTGAGATATCAATAAAGGCTCTTCTGTCCGCCAAAAATATTAGTACTGTTGACCTCCTGGCTATTGGATGTGATGGAACAGTGACAAATACGGGTAAATTTAATGGTGTTATAAGGCTATTTGAGAGAAGACTTCAGAGACCTTTGCAATGGATAATTTGCATGCTGCATTTAAATGAACTGCCTTTGAGGCATTTGTTCGATTATCTCGATGGTAAAACTACTGGTCCATCTACGTACAATGGTCCAATTGGTAAGCTGCTGGACAAGTGTTAAACGCGAGCTGTAGTTGAATTTGAGTCAATACCAGGTCAATTACCAACGCTAAAACCTGATGACTTAAGCACGGACCAAAAATATTTGTTTGAAATTACCTTAGCAGTAATTACTGGAAGTTGTGCAGATGACTTAGCAAATAAATCACCTGGAAAAATGTCACATGCCCGTTGGTTGACTAAGGCAAACCGGATCTTGCGTCTTTACATTTCTACGCCAACACCATCAACTAATTTAATTATTTTGGCTCAATACATTGTAAAAGTATATAGTCCCGTGTGGTTCCAAATAAAGACCCACTCATCATGTAAAGATGGATCACGACACCTTTGGAAATTGATTGAAAGTTCGCGATTTTTATCAAGTGCATTAAAAGCAGTCATAGATCCTGTTATTCAACGAAACGCATATTTTGCTCACCCTGAAAATTTACTATTGGCGATGTTAACAGATGGAGAAAAGCAAATAAACATAAAAAGTTATCAAAAAAATAATTCATTTTATACAAAAAATCCTGCCTACTATCGAATTTCGGCATAGCTTTCCTTGATGCAAGTTTTGCATGAATTATGCCGTCCCTTGCTTTTTTATCACATGCCGACATTGCAGCTTCTGTCACTATCTTCACACTTCGTTCAACCGCTTGTGTATGACAAGGCAGCCTCAAAAACAACATCGTTTCGTCACCTTTTTTTTCTATTATTTGAATAAGTTCGTCATACGTTTGATTTTTTAGAATAGGAGGATCAAAGTTGGTTTCTTGCCAGTTTATTAGATCAATATAAGATTTGGCATCAAAATTAAGTTCAGGCACTTCAAAAGTGCGTGGTAGTTTTCCCGTTGTAGGTGAGCTACGTGCTTTTAGAATTCTTCTAGCTGCAAGTTCTCTTATATGCTTTTCTCCATCTGTTAACATCGCCAATAGTAAATTTTCAGGGTGAGCAAAATATGCGTTTCGTTGAATAACAGGATCTATGACTGCTTTTAATGCACTTGATAAAAATCGCGAACTTTCAATCAATTTCCAAAGGTGTCGTGATCCATCTTTACATGATGAGTGGGTCTTTATTTGGAACCACACGGGACTATATACTTTTACAATGTATTGAGCCAAAATAATTAAATTAGTTGATGGTGTTGGCGTAGAAATGTAAAGACGCAAGATCCGGTTTGCCTTAGTCAACCAACGGGCATGTGACATTTTTCATTTTTTAGTCTCAGTAAAAGTGCGTCGTGTGCTGTAGTTCGTTTATAGTTGAAAGTGATATGAATCAACAAAAGAAAAAACGGAGTGAAAACTGGAATGTTGAAGATAAGGTGTTTATCTACCCTACCTATTCTATATATATGTATCCTACCTATTATATATTTATCTACCTTTCGTTTTTTCTATGTTTTTTTGGCATACCTCTATTATAATCTATTATTCTATGATTTTAGGATATATTATGCCAATTGATTGCTCAATCAGGTCAAATAATTGCAGATAAGTCCACCAAGACAAATATTAATTTACGAAAGGCCAAAGAGTGGCAAAATATAATGATTAAGTAAGTATCCCTATTATCTAGTTTTTATTAGTTGTTCTTCGCTTTAAAAGTATTTGGTTGACAATTATTATTACAGTATGTGATTTTTAGATTCAACGAAATAACTAATAAGCGAAGATCAGTAGCAGAAATTAAACTTGCTTATAAGAGGATGAAGTTAGCGACCAAAACCAATATAAGCAATCACAGGCAACAGCAGAGTCGGACCGGAGGAGGTGAGAAACCGCCGTCGCCTTCTCAGGAAGACCAACAAATAATGGCGATTGCTCCACATGATTTTGTCGTTGAAATTAATGACTACGTTAGTGATGCATTATTGGTAGGTACTGTATTTTTGATTTAATAAGTAATATTTCATAAATGGCTAGTTCCGAAAAAAAGTCAAAATTGATGTCCTTGATGATTTATGTAAGCCAGGATCGTCAATTATGAGAAGTTTTTTTTTCAAATAAAACTACTGTACTAGGTATACAAATTTATGCAACAAATTAATTTTTTATACGATAAACAAAAAAGATATATCCGAAAAAGTACCATAAAAATCATTCCCTCACTATGTCCCAAGCGCTAAGTTCGAAGTAAATCATTAACCAAAAACGTAAAATTCTTTATGAATTGTTTGTTATCTTATTTTCTATTCATAGAGGATAGTATTGACTATACCTACATAAGTTCATAGTTTAAGAAATGCGAATGAAAATATTTTTTAATATAATTCAAAATTTGTCCTCGAAAAACTTATCATTCCCTCACTGTTATGAAACAATATGATTGGAATAATATTTAAAGGCCTACCAAGCTCCACATCAAATTTTTTCGTAGTTGGCATCATTGGTCTTGAGAATTTACGCTAGAGCAGGCAGTTGAAGAGAAGATGTTTTGTTAAAATTAATTTAACAACAAGTTTTTTGGATATTACATTTTTCCATGTCATTTCCTCATGTAATGTTATCACAAGGTAAGCATTTTTTTATTTAATAATTGTCGCGTATTTTTATACGTTTTCGGTAGTAATAAAATACTGTTCACAGTTCATAAGAAAGTAAGGTTATGTCTCCGAGTTTATGGCAATTTTGTTTCGTTTCGTCATTCCCTCATCATCATTCCCTCATAAATTTTTTTTAATGAGGGAATGATCCGTGTGAGGGAATGATATGTTTTCTGATAAGTATAAAGTATTTATGTTTGTTTGATTGGTTTCAGTACGCTAAAGGTCATAATGTCAAAAAACGGAAAATTATCTGCTGCAGAAGCAAAAATGAAGAAAAAAGAGTACGACAGGAAGCGACGAGAAAAATTAAAAAACTGTCCTGGTAGTTTGGAGAAGCTCAGAGAGAAAGAAAGGGTTAAGTACTTAAACAAGAAGAAAAAGGTCAAGTCAAGTCTGTCAGTGCTATGAGTTCACGAGAACGAAGGCAAAAACGGAAACAATGGCGACTAAATAGTTGAAATATAGAGAAAAAAATGAAAAGGTGCGTAAAAATCTAGCAAGATTGATGGATGAGACGCCACCTTCTAGCCCAGTTCCATCGGCAGGACCTAGTTCACGAGTAAATGCTGTTAACGATAACACTGTTGCTTTACGACGAAGACGAGAACTAAGAAAACGACGAGGAATTTTATATGGAAGGATAGCAAAGCTGAGACAAAATTTAAAAGAAGAGATTAAGAAGAGCGAAAGGTATCGGAAAAGGTACACGCGATTAAATAATCGAATAAAAACATCTTCACCTGAGAAAAAAGTCAAAAACCTTGTAAAAAATGTTAAGTTACCCGAAACGATTAAGAAAAAACTTATATTTTCTGAAATCATCACTAAACAACTCGCGCAATCTTATGCCAAACTGAAGACTCATAAAGATAAACAAGCATATTATCAAAATTTCAACTTAGATCCTTTGAAGAAACATAAACTCATGCATTATTCTCAAACCTTTTTTAAAAATCAAAATTACAAAACAAGTAAAAACAAAAAACACAAATCAAAAATTTTAAAAGTAAAACAAGATATTATTGACCTCTTGGAGAAGGATGAAAACTCTCGTATGTGTCCAGGAAAAAGGGACTTTGTGAGATCAGGAAAAATAGTTAAACAAAAGCGTCTGTTAACTGATAATATGCGTAATTTACATAAAAAATTTTCAAACTCTATCACCTACAAAGTAAGTTTATCTACATTTTGCAAGTACAGGCCTTTTTGGGTAACTTGGGCGAACCTCAAAGAACGAGACACGTGTAAATGTGTCGTTCATGCAAACTTGGAACTAATTATTTCAAAATTACATGAAAATAAAGTTATCCTTAACAGCAATATTCCGGGTTTGTTATCAGATATAACTTGCGACATTTACTGCACTAACTGTTTATTTAGAAAATGTTTAAATTGCGATGCCAAGGCTCTAGAATATAACCTTCCCGAACCCTCTAAAACTGTTACTTATCGGCAATGGATGTACGAAAAATCAACCTATGAAAAAAATGGTGAAACAAAAACAGTGCGTAAACCTTTAAAGATGGAAATAACTGTAACTTTAAAGAAACTAGTTTGAGTATTAGAAGAGACATTGAAATCATTTTTGCTGCATGTAGGAAATATTGCACACCAGTATCAAGTAACGACACAGTTGAAAAAAAATCTGTCAGCAAATGAAGTGCTCATTCACATTGATTTCAGTGAGAATTATTGCTGTAAATACAGAGAAGAAATTCAAGCTGTTCACTTTGGTGGTGGTCGGCAGCAAGTTACGCTCCATACTGGCGTGCTCTATCTGAAAAACCCTGACAATACTGTCAAAGCGCAATCTTTTTGCACTCTCTCTAATAATGGTCGACATGACTCAATAGCAGTATGGGCTCATCTTAAGCCAATATTCGATTGGCTGAAAAGTCAAAGACCAAACATCGATACTGTGCATATTTTAAGTGACAGCCCTGTTAACCAGTACAAAAACAAATTTATTTTCCATATTGTTTCTCACCATTTAAACTATTTTTTGCCAGGTATAAATAATTTTACTTGGAATTATTCGGAACCTGGTCATGGTAAAGGAGCACCAGATGGTGTAGGTGGCACCTTAAAGCGATCTGCTGACCAAGCCGTGGCTGAAGGGAAAGATGTAACTGATTTAAATGTTTTAAGAGATATTCTGAGTTCAAAATGTTCCTCAATAATGCTTATTGAGGTAAGTACAACAGAAATAAATGATACGGATAAGTTGGTAAAAAAATCAAACTCTATTTCAACGTTTCCCGGTACTCAAAAAATAAGACAATTTGTGTTCTCAAATGATATGCTTGAATTTAGAACTCTATCTTGTTTTGACTGCGCTGGAAAATGCCAACACTTTCATCTTGGTTACTACAAAACGTCTAATGTAGGATTAGATAAGGATACACCCGCAGTATCAACACGACGTAAAAAGAAAGATATTAACGTAGAAAGTGATGTGAAAATTTCAGAAACTACTCCTTCAGAAAAAAGTACCTATGATTATGAAGTTGGCGACCACGTCCTTATAACATGGAATAATGAGGTCTATCCTGGTAAAATTATTTCATTGTCTGATGATGGGGCTTTAGTACGATGTATGAAGAAAGGATCGAAATGCTGGAAATGGCCAACAGCTAAATATGAGGAACTTTATGCTTGGCATGACGTTCTTCGAGCAATTGAACCCCCAAAGTTGCTCAGTCGAGGCTGTTATTTTGTGAAAGAAGTCGATGAGAAAAATTAATAACTTTAAGAAAATGAAAATAAGTAAAAAATAACTACGAATAATAAGTATAATGACTGCGATTAGATTGCATAAAGACTGATAGATAATATTAGATTATTAAAATTGCAATGTATGTTCTCTGTCCATTACTTTTCTCAAATTTTAAATCGTTAATATAAAAGTATATATTGTTGTCTTAGGTATGTTAAAAACATAATTTAAATTACAGACTTATTATGTACTTCTTAACTTTGTTATTTGAATTATTATAACTAATTAATAATTTAATACTACTTTTAAATGTTGATGTGTTTTGTTTGTAACAATTAAATTGTTACATGATAGTTTAAATTATTGTATTTTTGAATAAATAAATAATTGGTGCATTATTCAGTACGTAATTAATGTAGAACTGTATATGAAATCATTCCCTCAAAAATTTGTCATTCCCTCAATTTCGGATTTTTTTTAAATTCATATTTTCAATTAAAACTCAAAAAAGTTGGGGACCACCATACTATTTCCATCAAACGAGACCTAAACTACCACTTAAGCAAGAAGAAAAAAAATTAACTTGATAAAGCCATTTTCGACTTTTTTTGAGAATTAGCCAAATACTGTCTGTTGAATTACAGAACTAATTTTAAATAGAGTATTTGCATGATAAAAAATACAATTCACTGCACGCTTTTTTAACTGTGGGTGTCGTAAAAGACGACCAAGGGATGCAAGCCGAACTGTGGCTTTGTTTAGTGGTTATTTATTCTATATAACCCATATTTACATGTGGACAAATCTTTTCCAATCATATATGTATGTGCAGGATGCAATCAATATTAATATGCTTTCAATATCATACTGCTTCTGCTGCTAGATTTATCATTAAAAATAAGTAATATGATGGATATGGCGATACGTATTTATTTTTTCTTACAAGTTATAAACTTATTGTAGGTACATCATACACAAAGTGACACAGTTGCTGGACCCAGCTGTGAATATGTTTTACCAAACTTGGCACCGGACAATGCAGGATCTGAGAACTTAACATCAGATCATACTGTGAAACGAGGTAATATATGAAAGAAAACACAATTATTATATTTTCTATATGAATTATAAGATTATTAAGCTGGACTATTATTTGCAGTTATAGCTGATATACCTATAAATGAACCTCGACAGAAACAATAGAAACTAAAAAAAGGTATATAAAGAAATAATCTCAATACATTCATAGTATAAAGTTTATAGTAGTGACTCATTCTCTTACCAATTATCTTTTTTAAGGCAAGACAAGATGACTAAAGAGAAGACAACTAAAGATACGATAATACAAAGTAATATTAGCTTCAAAAAGAGACATCTGGAGATGCTAGAAACGGAACATTCTTACAATATAGAAATAACACAATTAACAATAAAAAAAATAAAATTGGAAATAGACATAGAAATTTTAGAACATAAAAACAACCAAATGACTAAAGCGATAGCGATAGAAGGTAAGAAATCTCATTAATCTGAGTCTAAGTATTAGGCAAAAAATTTAATATTTAATATAGTAAATGGTATTTGGCTCTACATTCCTAATTCTTATTATCTTTCCAGGTACAGTAGAATCCGGATATAGCGACCTTTAAGGGATCAGCGATACTATGTCGTACTAGCCGGATGACGTACAAAACGGTAGGATTATTTCTTAAGTACATAAGTACCTAACCTACGAATACGTAATTATGTACACGCCAAACTCCTTCGCGAGGGTTACATTTGATTCACCGCCTTCTAATCGGTGTAATATTGCACTTTTTCTTCAATTTTAAAACACTTTCGCTTCACAGAACTCATTTTGTCGAGCTTTAAGATCTTTACATAACATGTGACAAACACTAACTGTGATTTACGCGCGCCAATAAGGAAAGGTGAAGCTCACGGGGCGGGATGAAGTTGGGCCGCCGAAGTAGGTGGTGCGTAGTACGTATCAGTGATGGGCGTAACTAGTTACTTATGTAATCCAATTAATAATTGAATTGCATAATAATTCAATTAAAATGTAATTCAATTACATATTATTTAATTACATTGTAATTAGATTACTTTAGATATGCTATGAAATTAATTACAATATATTTAATTACAAAATAATTTGATTACAAGGTAACCTAATTACATAGTATTTAATTATATTATAATTGACCGAGTGAGCGAAGCGAACAAGAATCTCCATTTCAGGACTGAACGATTTTGCTTTTGTCTGTCTGTTTGTTTGTTCCTGCCTACGCAATTTTACTCCGATCTGCACGAAAATTGGTGTGTGTTTTTTGAATTATTGAATTTTTTTTGTCAAGCTATTTTTTTATGGCACACCTATCCTACTAAGGATAATGTGCGGGTAGCGGGGGGTTCTATGCATTGTGCTCGTGCGCCGCCGCTGCTCCTAGCTACCCCGCGTCCCGCCCCGCGCTCCGCCCTCTTCAGTTATTCCTTATCTTTTGCATTGTAAACACGTAACATTTTTTGTGCTTTGGTGATTAGTGCAAAAACTTTTGTTTTACGTACTATGTATGAAAGTGCAAGACTACTTTTAGAAGATGACAGTTCAGTGGACGAATCTGTGTCTGCAGGTCAATCTACATTACCATCGACAAGCAATATGTCTGCATTGCAACCTACTATACTTGACGGTAAATTCTTTGAGTTACTTCCTGATACATCAGGAACTGATAAAATAGTCGCCATTTGCAAGAAATGTCTGCCTAATAAAGTACAAATAAAAGGCTCGAGATCGTGTACTTCCAATTTCAAAACACATTTGAAACGTAAACATGGTCAAGAAACTATACAAGAATACCAAGAATATATAAAGAGTAAGAGATCAAAAAATGTTCGTACTTCCAGTTCGTCAAACGAACTATCACCACAACGAAGGTCGTCAAATGTACCCTCATATTCTCAAGCTGAATTCGATCGAGATATTGTTAAATATTTCGTCAACTCAATGATATCTCTAAAGTGTACCGAAGACTCTTACTTCCGACAAATTTTACGTCGCTTAAATACAGGTGCGAATGATCTAAGAATCATGAGCCGGCGGACACTTGGCAGAATGATTACGGAATTCTTTGATGAAGAAACTACTTTAGTGAAACAAGAACTAAATCAAGTGAAACACGTTTGTACGACAGTTGATATTTGGTCCGGACGTCGAAGAAGTTTTTTAGGTGTAACAGTACACTGGATTGATTCCCATAATTTAAAGCGTGTCTCAAGAGCTTTAGCATGCCAACGCTTTAAAGGCACACATAGTTATGACAAAATATACGAATTGTTGCAAGACATTTATAAAAAGTATGGGTTAACTAGCACAAATGTTGTGGCTTGTGTTACAGACAACGGCAGCAATTTTGTAAAAGCTTTTAAAAGTTTCGGTGTGCATCGCATCAATGTTTTAAACGAGCAAAACACTATTGATTCTTGTGATGAAGACTCTGATACTGATAGTACAGACGACGAATTAACGTATCTTAACGACCTTTCTCCAACGATAAGCCATTTAGAGACTCGTCTGCCGTTACACCTAAGATGCGCTTCACATACTTTGAGTCTTTGTGCCACAGACGCTAATAAAATACTAGAAAATCAGGAAACGGAGCTGTCGAAAATGCATGACCAAACAATAAAAAAATGTAACACATTGTGGAAAGCTGCAAATCGGCCAAAATCAGCTGAAATTTTACAAAATATTCTTGGCCATACTCTTAGTAGGCCAGTAGAGACAAGGTGGAATAGCCTTTATGATGCCTTGAAAAAAATCGCAACCATAGAAGATAAATCTGCAACACTTCACAGAGCTTTAAACATAAAAAATCCACTTCGTGAATCTGACTTTACCTATATAAAAGAATATCTGTCATGTACTCAACCTATCGCTGATGCGCTTGACATTCTTCAAGGTGAAAACGCAACCTATTACGGAATATTTTTACTGACTATACTTTCGTTGAAGAAAAAGTTGACAAATTTAACTGGAACAAGAGAGTATGAATACTGCAGTACTCTGACTGAAACTTACCTAAAAAGTGTGCAAACAAGGTTTAAAGATTTTTTGAAAATATCGGGATTTCAAGCTGAAAATGCCGCTTTAGCTGCCCTTTCTCATCCTAAATATAAAAAATTAAAATGGACATCATTAATTAGCCAGTCAGAATATAGTATAATGAAAAATTTACTCGTAAAAGAAGTCGTAAAGATTATACCAAATCAATTATCTCGAGAAAATCCATCAATGAGGTCGAGGGAGGATGATTACTTTGAAATAGATTCAAGTTCGGGTTCAGACAACCAAAGCAGTGAACCAAGATCTAAAGCTGAACTTGTAGTCACTCATTTTTTAGCAGAAGACAGCAGAGAACTTGAAATATTAAATAATCATAAGGAAATTAAAAAAATATTTTTAAAATTTAATACCCCTCTACCTTCTTCTGCGCCTGTGGAACGTATGTTTTCGTACGCGACAATGATCAATTGTCCAAAAGCAAACCGACTATCAGACGAAATGTTTGAAAAACGAGTAATTTTAAAGGTTAATTTAAATTATAAATCAGAAACGTAATTTTTTTTGTCAACTAATGGTGAAAATTGTAACTATTAAAAGATTTAAAACTTAACAATGATTGAGACATGATTACATTCTTTTTTGTCAACTAATTGAGAAAATTGTAACTAATAAACGATTTAAAAGTAAACAATGACTGAGATGATTACATTTTTTTTAAATAATTATTTGTTTTATTTTCGTATTTAAGATGCAGGTGTCCCATCCTATATAAATGTGTAGTTACATTTTATCAGATTACATATGTAACCTGTTATAATGTAATTAGATTAAATTGTAATTCAGTTACTATGTATTTAATTAAATTTATTAATCATTGCAATTAGTTACTTAAGTAATCTGTTACAAAGTATTTTAATTACAAATTACAATGTAACTGTAATTTGTAATTATTAATCTAATTACTTTTTGCCCATCACTGGTACGTATAAACAAAACATTGCGCGTCGTTTTAACCGGACTTATTTATCACAAAAATTGTCGCTATAAGCAGTTTGTCGTTTAAACCGGAGTCGCACTAAACGGTTATATTTTCTCAGTACCTAACTATGAAACCTAACTTGAGTAAACATTATCGTCGTTAAAAACGGTTAGTCGTTATAAGCGAAGTCGTTATATATGAATTCTACTGTACTTTAATATGAAAACAAAGCTGATCTTTCTGTTACCTATTTCAAATTAAATCATAAAATAAAACATTACCATCTAAGAATTGTTTTCTTTGTAAAACTTATTATTATGTATTATTGTCACATATAGCATTCACTATAAATTAAACATAAGAGCAATTTTCCACAGTCAAAATTCCTTCATTAATCACTATAAACAGAATATAAATTTCTCAATATTTAATTTTAAATTTAGTAAAAGGCTGTATATATCTAATTATAATTACATATTAGAGATTAAAGTATGAAATTGCCGTTTCGTTCTGATAAATTAAAACCATTTTTTTTTGGTTACTAAAACAGATTTCTTTAATCAAAGTATTTACCCTCGTCATCTATACATTTCTGCTATTTAATTGGAAGATCATTTAAACCTTTGCGATAGAACTCTGGGGTTCGGACCCCACAAACTGTGTGAAGGTATTTTGTACTGCTTCCTAGGTAGAAAATATTTTTTTCATGCAAAAAAAAATTGTCCAAAGCACTGAAAAAATGTTAGTAGTTGGGCGGTATCTATGTCACTTCAAAAGCTGAATGTAAAAACAATTGAACGTGGCACAATCAAATGTCATACGTTTTTTAAATTTAGAATGTTATAGTTTTCGTTTGAAAAGTTTCATTTTGATAAACCCCTATTATTAATGCTAGATATTCCTAAATATTAAAACAAATATGTAATCTAAAAAATTATTTTCTATAAAATGTCTTCTTCTAATATTTCCACGTATAGTGTTCACAACATTAGGTTGTCTAGCCGATTCACTAATCCTTGAAGGTGGCTCATTGAGATCCTCGTCAGGAAACAGACCTTCCTTCATATCAATAGCAATGTTATGAAGCACTGCACATGCAACAATAGTCTTCCTAGCGGTTTCAATATTGCCATATAATCCTCGTAACAAAAGCGAAACCGCTGCTTCCAAAGGCCAAAACATCTTTCAACAGTATTTCTTGTACGAATATGTGACCTGTTGTACCTCTCTTCTTGAGGTGTTATAGGATTCCGTACTGGTGTAAAAAGGGTATGGAGTGCAAGGGTATCCACTGTCACCAAGCAATATACCAGAGAATGCACCTACTTCAAATCTTTGTTTTAGCCGACTAGCCGACTAACTAATCTAACTAGTAACTATTTTGCAGGCGGACGGGTGGTATCGGCCGCATTCGTACACGAGTATTGCCGCGCTTCAACTCATTAGGAATAGCGCCTAAGTATCGGCCTATTGTTTTGATTTGTCCTTTTATTATTTTTTTTTATTATTTTTTTCTTTTTTTAATTGTTAAGTTATGTTTATCACACGTATGTATAATGATGTATATTGTGGTTGTGGCTCAGCATCGAATAAATATGTTTTTCTTTCTTTCTTTCTTTCTAATCTGCACTCTCGGAATATTCGGGAATCATGGACACTGCCACGCCATCTGGTTACTATGTCCATTATTTTTAAATTGGCATCACAAACAACCTGAAAATCAGTATTAATATTAGTACACATAAAAGATGACCATGATGCATTAAGATGCAGAGGTAAGCCTCTCACACCTATTGGGTTTTTAGATTTTATAAATATTTCCTTTTTTGGACGTAAAATATGCCACGTGATGGCACACATCCAGCTTTCATGACTTACACATTTACATGTTTTTCATTCTAACAATTAATCATTACTGTATTACAGTAAATCATCATCATCATCGTTAACTATAGTTCATCTAATCTAAGAAGTTCATTTTGACGTTTCGCATTGTTTAATACACAATAACCTTGGTCAAACGGGTACACATCATTGCAAACAATAAATCTTAAATTTTAAAAAACTATTAAGTTAATTTATATAATTAACGTTGCAAGAAAGTCTTATTATAGTTGCTTGTACAATAATCTAATGTTGAAACACGTAAAACTAATTTAAAATAATAATAACATGTAAAATAGTAATTGTTATTGACGATGTTGCAATGGCACGTCATCACGTCCTATACAGTAGTGCTTGACAACTTCCTATTCACGAATATTCAAATAATCGATAGAAAAATTAGAATAATATTATTAATCGAATAGACTAAACTTTCAAAATATTTGTATTAAAATAAAACCGTGATTCCACTTTCCCTTTCATTGGCTGAATTGTAAGCAACGTGATGTTGCTTACACTTATCATTCAAGAACAACTAAACTGACTTTTTGGTAGAAATGCAATACCCCTAAAAGCACCCACCGGGTGAGCCACCGTTGCTGGTGGCTATGGGAGGAAATACGGCATAATAGGGATTTTGCGCTCTGCTCTATCGTCGCCCAGAACAGTACGGGTGGAGTGTGACCTCGCCATGACCTGTCAAAAAATAAACTCTAAAAGCAAAACTCTATTGAATTGAGTTACTCTGTACAACCTAGTCGGTAGTGCAGCCATCTTGGAAGTGGACTGTGCGTGTGTTTTGTGTTGGTGCGAAACTTTTTTTTGTCTCGGCTCTACTTTGGACTGATCTGGCTTTAAATGTTGACCTTAGCTCCAACCATACTTGACGCAAACCTTATTTATTGTTAAAATAATGTCTACAAAAGGACGTAGTTATGCTTTGAACGCTCGTGATTTGATTGTGAAATTACACGAATATTTTGTACGTGAGTCACAAAACGGTGGGCCTCTACTGCCAGTGACACAAGTACAGGAACATGTTGCCGAGGCACTAGGAATTGGTGAGCGTAAAGGGCTCAAATTACAGGTAGTAAATATCTTAAAGTGTATTAAATATCTTGAATGTGAAATTGAAATTTTATAATATAGGTATTATACTTCATTTTCCATTTATATGATGCATGTAGCAATGTCTAAGCCTATATGTTTTACAGGCTACGCAGCACGCCACAATAGGAAACCACCCTTCACAGTAAAGAAAATGGACCTTTTGTTGAAGGCAGCATGTTCCTAAAGTTTCAAAGGCTGACTGGTTCGAAGTGGTGGAGAAAACAAAAAAAAAATATAATTAATGATTTCGACAGAGATGTAAATTTCGTCAATTTTATTGATAATGAAATAATTGTTAATGTTCGCGACGATGATACTTCAAGTAATAGTAGTGATTGTGAATAAATAACTATTTTCGAATCTAGTTTTTGTTTTTACTTAACCCAATCCTACAAAATAATAAATAGATTTTATGCTGAAATAATTAAATTTGTTTAGTATTAATTTAGCATTTAATTTATTCATCTCCTTTTTGGGAAAAATAAAATGAACCGATTATTAATTAAAAAGAATCGATATCGTTTTCTCACTAAAATCGCATGTTTTCGATAGCGATTATTTGGTTCACATACCTAGACAACTTACTTTGACACCTGTCAAAATGCACTTCTTAGATTAGATAAATAATAATTATTAACTAATTAACACAGCGCATTAAATACATAATCCCACTGCTGGGCCAAGAATAGGAAGGAAATTTAACTACTATACTACAAATCAATTATGCAATTAACATTATTTATCATCATAGCTTATATACTGCCACTGCTGGGTTCTAGCTTCCTCTACCACAGGAGGGAAATTTATCTACTCGACCATGCTGATCAGATGAGTTAGCACAGGGTTTTATTTTGAGTATCCCTTCTTTTACAATATTTTTATAATCTCATTAACTTTATCAAATGATTATTTAACAGTACATTAATAGAAGATAATCCTTTCCTGTTTATATATAATTGAACCCCTGCACTTGTTTTTTTGACTCATATATGACTACAGTCAATAATACCTATTACAGTTGGAAAATTGCCGATACTATGAAATTTTTGTATTTGCTCATGTTGGTCTTCAAGAGTAGCAGGCATTTTAATAAATTTGTAAGATATGCGTGCTAATGCTTCTGCTACTTTTTTACACACAATACTTATAATTGGTTGCGATACTCCATGTAAATCACCTGTATAGTCTTGGATTTGTAAACAAAGAATTATATCTATGAGTACAGGCATTGATATTGATACAATTTATATGACTAGGTTATATAATACACTACGTACTTCGTGGCGCGCCCAGCTACGTAATGCACAAACTACTTGCGTTTCAGGTGATAATGAACTTCCCCGAGGATCATGTGACAATTTTTCTTTTAATAGTTCCACAATTTTTTGAGCGTAATGTTTCGTAAACCTATATTTATTTCTAAAATCTTCATCATCGAGTTCAAATGGATCCATCCGTACCCGATGTTTGTTCGGCCGGCGGACTGTCTCTAATAACTCCAAATCTTCAATGTCCATTCAATCGACAGAATCTATATCCATTTAAATTGATTTTACAATAAACTACAAATCGGACGTACGTTAATTAAAAGTAAAGATAATTTATAGTAAAACAACGAACAAATTAACGTCAAACTGGAGAACAAACTAGGAGTGAGGCGTATTTATCATAACACATATAAATCACAAGTATTTGAAGATAACAGATAACAGTTGTTCTTGCAGGGTGATTATATCTGTTAAAAAATAGCACTTATAATACATCGATAACAGGCGGTCTAGTCCGTCCGGCTGTTATGTTAGTACCTACCTACATAGCTTGAAATAACAGAACTGTTCTGTTCTGTCAGAACAGTCAATAAAATATAAAACAACAATTCTTGTCTTTGTCTTTTGTGTAATATTGTCATAAGCTAAAACGGGACACGTAGTATTTATTTGAATTAAACCAAAATTATAGTATGTCGTTTCATAAGAAGAAATCCTCTTTGAAAAGCGAATTCTTAATTAGATCGTGTTATCTGTTATTTCATTAATTAGTCTATCTCGCTCGCGCCTACTTGAAAGACTATTTGCTATAACGAGAAGCATCTGTGCTATAACCCGAAAAATAGAAATTGCAATCTAACAAGAAGATAACATTGTTAAATTGTGACTCTTTAATTAGATCATGTTATCTGTTATTTGGTTGATTAATCTATCTCGCTCAGACCTATTTGATAGACTGTTGCTAAAACGAGAAGCATCTAGTGTTATTATAACCCGTAAAATAGAAATTATAATCTAACAAGAACATATCATTGTTGAATTTTGACTTTTTAATTAGATCGTACTATCTGTTATTTGATTGATTAATCTATCTCGCTCACACCTACTTGATAGACTGTTGCTAAAACGAGAAGCATTAAGTGTAATAACCGGCAAAATAGAAATTGTACTCTTTCTAGCAGATATCATCCTTAAAAAGTGACAAGTTTTTCTTCTCGTATTATGAGTTACCTATCTGTTTACATATTTTGTGTTCGGAAACACTGCAGGACTAATGTTGGCATGATTATTTTATTGTCTTATATTATTTTGTTGTCAAGCGTTGCTTCCTTAAGTAGGTATGTAATATCTGGTTGATCGAGCATTGCTCGATATAATTTTTATATTTTTTTGTAAATGGTATTTTAGCGAACATATTTAGATATTTATTAACAAATAAATAAAAATGATGAACGAATGAAAAAATATAAAAAATTAAAAAACAGGATAATAACACTGAGATTCGATCTCAGGCTGTTTGAATGCAACTTAATAACGATTGGCGATGGCTAAATTTACAATCCTATTCTAATGACATTTTATGTCATTTTATGGATTAGCTAAAAACACCGACAAAACAATACTTTCTACAAATAAGACCTAGCTAGATCGATTTTTTGGCCCCGAAACCTCTAGTGGGCTAAATTTCATGAAAATCGTTGGAGCCGTTGCCGAGATTCAGATTATATATATTTATACAATAATTGCTCGTTTAAAGATACAAGATTTAATATAAATGGGTCAAGCAATTTGCATATTTTATAAATGTTAACCCTAGCTACGTTTCACTATAACTCACATACATACATATAATCACGCCTCTTTCCCATAGGGGTAGGCAGAGACCACTTTTTTCCACTTGCTACTATGGCTTTATCTGATTTTAATTTGTATTAACATTTAAATTAACATCTTAATACGTAATTACAAATATTTGGCATAACTGAGCTCAACAACGGCAGCCATGACCATGAAATTGACAAAATTTGATAACGCCATCCATTGAAGAATTTGAAAACTATTGTTTGGCAAAAGATAAAAATCGACTTCGTAAATGGACCCAATGTGTCTAATGCAATGCTTGGTGGTCTAAAACCATCTGCGCATTATTGACTTTCAAATAAAATAGGTTTGGGCCATATCAGTTAAATGGTTTCAAAGTCTATTTCGAACATGGGTAGAAACATAGTACAAATATATTAATTAGATCTAAATAACGGTGAAGTAGTTATTGCTTTCAAGGAAAATTATAATAGAATTTAATTCTAATGTAACTTTTAAAATAATAATGCGTATCCGAATGTCTTTATCATCATTTACTGCATTGGTTATAAAATGTAACTTCGACTTTATTTATTAACAATAAAGGCGATATTCATTTAACACCGGATTGTATAGTTTCAGTATTGCCTTGTCGTTTTTTTTCGGTAAATTTTGAAAATTTTCTTTCGATTGCGTATGAGTACATTGAGTAGGTACTCATAGCGACAGCTCATAGCTAACAGTTGTTTTCCTGCTTTTTGTTTATAAGTGCGAATAAAAATATTTAAGTGTTCATTTTGTTTGTGTACATAATAAACTACGTAGTTCTGATAGTATATATGTTTATAGGCTAATAGGTTTAAATAATTTCGTTTTATTTGTATAAAAGTTTGTATAATATTAGTCCGGTAGAATGTCAAATGTAAATAAGAGAGTGAGTGTTGTGTGGGACCATTTTGTAGACGTAGGTGGAAACTATGCGACCTGCAATATATGTAAAATTAAATTATCTTTTAAATCATCCGTAACTAATTTAAAAAAACACATAGATAGAAAACATCCTACGGTTCAAATGATTGGCAGAATTAACAGTTCAGCTATCAACCAGATGCTTTCGTCCGGAACATCAGGTGAGTTACCTGCCCAGTCATCATGCGCACCGCCACCCCAATTATTTCCTGACCCACTACCACAGCCGGTAAGTGCCGAGACTGTGTCGCAGCCGCCATTAAGAAGAACATATGGTCATCAGCCAATAAGTAATTTTGTATCCAAACGTGGCAATTCAAAATTAGAAATTGACAAAAGAATCATGAACCTCTTTATAATGGATTTTCAGCCGTTCAGAATGGTGGAAGATCATGGTTTTCGTGAATTAATGGCGTACGCATTTCCGAATTACACCATTCCCAGCAGAAAATTTTTTGCAAACAATATGTTACCGGCAATTTACGAAAAAAAAAAGACAGATTTAAAAGACCTTGTACGTACACAAGTTAAATCGATATGTCTTACGATGGACATCTGGACATCGCGTGCAAACGATTCGATGATAGCCGTGACTGGACACTACATTGAGGAGGAAGAGTTTGCGTTAAAATCATTTCTTCTAGACTGTATACCTTTAATGGAAGGCCATACAGCAAAAAATATAGCTGACGCCATTCGAAAAATATGTGAAGGATGGAATGTAGCAGACAAAATCCTATTGGCTGTATCTGACAATGGTGCGAACATCAAAAGCGCCATCGAACGGGAACTCAGGTGGAAACATTTCCCATGTTATACTCACACCTTAAATTTAGCAGTCAACGACGCACTAAATGACCGAAATATTGCGCAATTAATTTTAAAAATAAAAGGAATTGTCCGGCACTTTAAGCAAAGCAACTTTGCTTGGGAAAAATTTAAAAAGTACCAGGAGCAAGCGGGAGCCACACCTAAACGCCTTTTACAAGACGTTCCTATGAGGTGGAACTCTTCTTACTATATGCTTCAAAGGTTTGTGGAAGTAAGGGAGCCCCTAAATAGCGCCATGATTAATTTAGGGCTGACCGCAATTACAAGCTCCGAGTGGCTTTTATGCGAAGAATTGTGCCTGGTTCTTCACCCATGTGAAGAAGTCACTCGGGAATTAAGTGGTCAAAAATATATCACCGGCAGCTTGGTGATTCCTATTACAATAGGACTGATAAGGGCCTTAGAAAACTTGGGGTCACAAAGAAAATTAGTACCGTTAGTAGACATAGTGCGACAAGACTTAATAGGTAATTTGAAACGACGATTTTTAAATTTAAATCTGAGTAATACCTTTTGCAACTGCATGTTCTTGGATCCCAGGTTTAAATTCTATTTTGAAGACCCTGTAGTTGCTGAAGAAACAAAAAAGCGAATCATAGCATTCGTTGCAGGCCAAGATTCCCGAATGCGAACAAATACGCAAGAACAAAATTCACAAGTTCCGGTGCCCTCAACATCATGCCAAACGAAATCGATATGGCTGGATTTCGAGCAAAAGATGCAAGGTATCCAGCCAGAAGGTACAGCTCACTCCCGTGCCATCGTGGAGGTACAGCGGTATTATGATGATAAAATACTTGCGAGAACCGACTGCCCGATGAAATGGTGGCGAGAACACAAAACAGTTTATCCTACCTTATATAAAGTAGCGACAACCAAGCTCAATGCGATGGCGTCATCAGTTCCCTGTGAACGAGTATTCTCAGCTGCCGGGAATATTCTAAGCGAGAGGAGAACACGTCTAGGGGTAAGAAAGCTCCAACAGTTAGTATTTTTGCATCAAAATATGTAAATAACTTTTTATATACCTAACTAGCGACCTGCCCCAGCTTCGCACGGGTGCAATGCTGATACTAATTACATTACAGAAAACTGTGAACGTTGTATATAATAAATTGTACTTTAAAAATTTAAAAAAAACACGTTTTTAAAATTGATTGAATTAAAAAATTAAAAATAAAATTGTAGTAATCAATTGAAAAATTGATATTATTTAACAAAACACGTGGGGTGTTTGTGATAATAACTACAGATATAATAAACTATTGATAAAATATTAACAACAGTTAAAATTAAGCCTTATTCAAGCCGAGCAATATTTGTCGTAAAAAGTAAATGACAAAAAAATGTTATTGTGGAATATCCATAAGAGATAAACATATACCATCGCGGCGTTTTCTGTAGACCTTTTCAATGTGTACAATACTTAGTAGATTATTTTGATAAAACTCGTAGGGTTCAGCCTGCGTTTGCAATGTAAGCGGCAAAATGTAATTATTTACGACATCAAATTAGAAAGCTCAAAAATAACAGTATTTCTCCACTATTTAATGGATGTTATTATGCATATAAACCTTCCTCTTCAATCACTCTATCTATTAAAAAAACTGCATCAAAATCCGTTGCGTAGTTTTAAAGATTTAAGCATACATAGGGATATAGGGACAGAGAAAGCGACTTTGTTTTATACTATGTAGTGAAGCCGACAAACGAACAGGCGGTTCATTTGATGGTAAGTGAATCTCGCCACCTAAGGACATTTGTAATACCAGGGCCATCGCCAATGCGTTGCCGGCACGAATATTAAAAAATAATCGATTTTAACTTTAATGGAAACTTTTTAGATTTTCCATCTTTAGTACTCCATTTTCCTAATAATAACAATCCATTGTTAACAAATCGCTTATATAATAATATTTATTTATTACGGATAATTTAATTTTCATTTTAGTTGAATGTTAAATGAAAGGAAACATTTGTGGAAATTATTATTTTTAGTTATCGTTATTTTTGAAGTTAAAAACAAGATTTGTTTTGTACTTTAGTTTTAAAATCTAAAGGTTATCGTTATATAATTACCTCGTTTTATATTACGATTTTAGTCAAATGTTCAATATTGAATATTTGTACACACATTTGTACACATGCAATTAATGTAAATTTATAATTTTCAATTTTAATAATAATATACTGTTGATTACAATTAAATGGTAAACAGATAATATCTAATTGTCTTGTGATATTATAACATATATTGTGCCCAATTCTATTCATAACATTTTAATGATTGATCTAATTAAAAAAATATTTTATAAGCAATAATAATATTAATGCTACAAATTACGTATATGTTGTATGTTTGTATTTTCTGTGTATTTGAGTTTTAATTTTTATATATTTTTTTTAATAATAAGTATAGATCGAACATATATTTCTTTTATTTTCTAGTATATTCTGCATTGGTGAAGCCATTTAAAAAAACAAATATAAATATGTCAAACAACGTTTTGGGGTGCTAGTGACTCCATCCACCGTTGAGTTTTTCCCTCCCTCTCACGTGGTGCGCCCTGCTAAACAACGGACGAGGCTATGGCGTGAGGTTCCTGGGTTTTGTACCACCCGTTTTTTTCTGGTGCTTTTTCTGCCTGGTGCTTTTTTCTATTACTGCTTGGTGGTAGGGTTTTATACCCGATTGGCTAGCTGCCACGCCCCGTCTAGGATGAACCGTGGAATGATATATATATTTTACAAACTCCTAAGCGATAAAGAGTGTCCACCCCAAATTTTTCTTTTTAATTTATACGAGTTTTTCTAATTATTTTAATTTTTTTATTATGTGGCATTAAAAATACATACAACCCTAAATGTTCATTTTTCTATCACCAACTCCTGCTTTTTAATATTCATTTTAATAATTTCATAATTTTTTATCCCGCTCGATAACTTCAATTATTATCACTTGGTAAGTTAAATCCCCTCTATGTGTCTGTCGGTGTCACTTCTCACTCACAATCAGTAAACAGCACGAAGTAGGGATGACAACGAAGATGGTCACCTATTTCTCTCAAGCAATCAGCCTTCTCTTACTCCCTCTAAAGTTTTCGCGAAGCCACCATAATAACTGCCAAATTTCGAGGTGAAAATATATTAATACCACGAATACCTATTATATCCATAGATGTTCCGATTCAATTTCCGATTAGATTAGCATTTACAGTGACTATAAATAAATCCCAAAGCCAAACAATGTCTGTTTGTGCCTTAGATTTGAGCACACCATGTTTTTCGCACGGACAATTGCTCCGAGCATACTCCGAGTGGGTAAACCTTCAAGTTTCTAGGTATTAGCTGAAGACGGGCTAACAAAAAATATTGTTCACGCTGTAACATAAAAGAGATTAATATTATGTAAGGAATTAATGACAAATAATTATTAGTCTTTCCGTGTGGTGACGGAGTAAGAATACAATTCACCACTCCCTATCTTGCTCGTGGATGTCGTAAAAGACGACTATGGGATATAATATGCACATACCATCTGTGTAAGAGAAGGAAAACTCGAAACGAAATCCTATACCAACATGTCTGACCAGCATGGTACAGTAGGTCAAATTCTCTCCCATTGTGGAGGAGGCCCGAGCCCAACAGTGGGACGTATGTGGGCTACGATGATGATGATAATGAATTATTAGTTAAAATAGATTATAATAAATTTAAAAAAATAATGTTTGGTGTTTTGTTATTTTTATATTCCCTCATTGTTCACAGCGCTCCTGCCTTTTTCACTCATATACCATATCCATTTCCAATAAGTTAAGTATTTTCTTTCTACACTAGAAATTCTCTAGAAATTATTTACATAGCAAAACAACGTTTGCCGGGTCAGCTAGTATATATATGTCGCAGCGTCATTCTTAATACTTAAGAAACACTTGATTATGGAAACGAAAAGTGCTACACTTTGATGGAGTCGATACAGCTATTGGCAATAATTTATGACCACTTGACAATTGACATGACCGTTTACATTTGCAATGTTATTATGAGAGTTTGTTTTTAAAGCGGTCCCATGAATATTCAGATGGGGATGATACTCTAGGGCGAACGGTTATAGTTGTTGCCATGTTGCGTCGAAATCACCGCGTTTCCTTAACTTGTGGTTTATCCGCCGGCATCCGTGTAATTACTGGTTATAATAGAACATTGTTAACACTAATTGTAGAATACAGTTTAAAGCCATCCGAAGTATTATTTCGAATTCCATAGCAATGTATAACCCATTCTGATAGTGACGAAATACGAGACATCCCCTCGTCTCGAAATATATATATATATATATATATATATATTTCCTTCTCTTGTATGGATGTTGTATACGTATTATGATATAGTATGTAAATGTAGTATGAATATCTTAGAATAATAACTACCAGAAGGTAACTTCTACTCAAACAATGAAGCATTTAAATTGGAGCCCAATGGAGCCTACGCCGGACCGTTTCGTAGTGTATAGGATCATGGTCTCCGCAAGGCAACTCTATTATTTAGTGGTGTACGGGTGTAACTTACACTACACTGTGACACTTTAGTTAACTATAGTCCATAAAATATAGCTTGATCTCTGTGACAGATGTCAACCAAACCAACGAAGTAAGTTCGAACGAGCGACATGTTTACAATTTCATTTTGTATCAAATATATTTTTATTTTTTTTGTGTCAGTTTTATTGCAACTGAATTGCAATATACTATAAATATAAAAATATTAATATTCATGCCTAAAATGTACCTCGTAAGTACTAAAATACCTAGTAAACATTTTATACATAAATGACGCTTACACACGTACAAAGTCATACTGGACTGAAAATAAAAAAGAGATGGGACAGTCGATATACGTAAATCGATAACCGATCTTTATTAAATTATTCGTAAAATAAATAAACCTAATACAGTACCTATATAAAACTTTCAACATATTTTTCACAATTAAAACAGGCATTTACATTATAAAATACATAAATTGAATTAATTAAACATTAAAAAACTACATTTCATCTCAGAGTAGATGATAACATTATGTACGCATTATTGTGAATAAACTAGACATATTTATTTATAAAACAGTCGTAATTGAGTGATTGATCTAACGACTGTCCCCATTTGGCAAAAAATGATAAATGTTCTAGCAGGAACGCTCCAGTGATGACGATAATAGTGACCTAGACCTTGATTGTACTCCTTTTGAATAATTAAAAGAGTCAAAAAACACTTTTTGTTTGAAATAAATTCAAAAAGATTTTCATCGATTGTGTTTTAATTATGATAGAAAATCACAATTATAAAAATAAAGAGTTTTATCGATAAAAAACTACGGACTTTATCGTACGCGTGATAGCACTAGGGACAACTGTCACAGAGATCATCCTATATTTTATGGACTATAGTAAACATAACCAGCTATTTTCGCTACTGAAATAGCTTGTTTCAAAACAGCTATTGATATTCGATAGATAGTATCGTTAACCAAATAACCCGCTACAGCCCATCGTTAATTTGTATGTTATTTCCTTCCTAATGGGTAGGGACACGAAAAAGTATAGATACTTTTAGGTATCGAGTACTTTCCTTTCGATCAATAAGTATTACCGTATCAATAAATATTAGTGAGTATTTACTTGCTCGTAACCCTATAGTATAAGACACAGCTTCAGCGGGTTTCTAAAAAAAAAAACGTAACATGTTCCCCGCAGAAACTTCGGGATAATAGGTAATAAAATCCGTCAGATACCCAAAAAAAAAAAGCTCATCAACGACAGATTCCAGGCATAGTACATAGTACTCGATACTTTAGAGTATCGATACTTTTGGTTCGATACTTTATTGAGTACGATACTTTTTCCTCGATACTACACATGAGTACAGTATCGATACTTTCCGTTCGATAATGTGTCCCTACTAATGGACCATGGTTGAAAAATAACACTTGTTATTTAATAACAGAATTTGGTACCTGTTATTATTGCGTAACAGTAACAGAAATAACAGATATTACGTTTGTCCTGTTATAACCCATGCCTAGAACAAACATTTTTTTTTGTTCTGTTCATCCATCTGGACAGGCAAAGGGGTCAAAAGCCCATACAGCCAAGTCTTTATTTTTATTTTTCTACACAGCTTGTTCAAAGTTAAGCTAAGTCTTTATATCATCTTCATCTTCAAACATAATTAGTACAATTTCACATCATCATCATCTTGCTCTTATCCCAATTACTTGGGGTCGACGCAATATGTCATCTGTTTTGACATATTGCAAAAAGTTTCGGCAATGACTTTTATGACCGGCCGCCTGCCTGACGTCAACCCTCCTTGGGAATGTAATCGTTGACCCAAATGGTACCAGATGGAGTTGGTCCGGGTCAATCTAGGGCTCTTAGTCGTCTTTTACGACACCCACGAGCGAAGCAAGGGTTGGTAGTATTCGAAGCCGCTACCACACAGCAATTAGTACAATTTCACATAATAGTAGTATTTCGTGTTCTTCATGTTTCATTTTCTTCATATACGTATAGGTTCGCATGAAAGGCCGAAGCCAAGTCTTTTATTAATAATATTCTTGTTCCAATGAAGATCAAGCTTAGCCCAGGGTTTAATAATAAACTTTTATGATATAATACTAAAATATAAATCTCATATACGTTATAAGAAATATATTATACATGAATTATCTATATAAATAAAAATGAATTGTTGTTCGTTAGTCTGATTAAAACTCGAGAACGGCTGGGCCGATTGAGCTGATTTTGGTTTTAAAATGTTTGTCGTAGTCCAGGGTAGGTCTAAACGGTGAGCAAATAAGGAAAAATTGCGAGTAAGATAGAGTAAGACGACAATTCCATTTTCCCATATAAAAGTTGACCACTTACTTTCTGTCAAACATTTGACGGTATTTGTACTCTCAGTTCCACTCGAATTGAAGAACGCATTAAAACAAGACTTTTGAATCGACAACATAATATCAACTTTGCTCATAACATCGTGTATTTAAATTTCAAAATATAAAAATAATTAAGGTGTTGACATGTTTGATGGGTGCCAACCTTACAGTGTTACCAACTCTCAAAAATATTTTTATTATAATAATAAGTGTATCCGAACGTTCCATTGTTTTGTCATCTCATGTAAAAAAAACCCGTGTATCCGAACGTTCCATTGTTTTGTCCATAGATTTAGAGACTTTTTGCTGCGCTCCTACTTTAACATCCTTGGTTTTGTCATCTCATGTTAAAAAAAAGAAACATTTAATTTGAGAAATACTGAAATACTGCTAAAAGTGATTTTCTTCTCGCTGCTTACAATGCCGAGGAAAAGAAAACGACCTGACATAGGTCGTCGAAGTCGTGTAAATGTGCAACGAGCTACTTTACGCTCCAACCGCAATGACCAGCGAGAGGCTGATAATGATAACAGTCTTACAAGTATGGGAGAATTACGTTCAAGAGTAAATAACTATGAAGTGGATAGGCAGAGAATGGAACGAGTTCGTGCACATCGATCACAACAGCAGCGAGCACGGGATAATGAATTTAATCGATTCCGCAGACGCAATGCTCCTGTAAACCTCGAACGAGGAGCATTTTCCTACGATCCGGAAATTGATTATAGTGCCGACAAATCTGTGACGATTGGAGAAATGTCAATCATTTGTCAACATTGTAAAGCATTAAAATACAGTAGTGAACCTGCAGGATTATGTTGTGCTGGTGGCAAAGTACAATTGCCACAATTGGTTCCACCACCTGAACCGTTACACTCATTAGTTAATGGGATGGAAAGTGAGTCTAAACACTTCTTGGCTAACATCCAAAAATATAATAATTGCTTCCAAATGACATCGTTTGGTGCAACGCATATAGTACAAGACGGGTTCATGCCCACTTTCAAGGTAGTATACCATAATTGTTTTAGTGAAATTCTAATTTGTATTTGTATCACAATTAATTTAACCAGTTCTTAAACAATTACAGATACAAGGACAAATTCATCACCTACTGGGGGCAATGCTGCCAGTGCCAGATACAGATCATAAATTTTTGCAAATTTATTTTATGGGCAATCAAGATGCGGAAGTTGATACACGTTGTGGTCATAATCCAACCGTCAAGCGAACCATTGTCCAACAACTGCAAACATTTCTTCACGAGAATAATGAATTAGTGAAGGTGTTCAAAATGGCACTGGATCGGATGCCATCAGACAGCCATAATATTATAATAAGAGCCGACAAAACACCTGCTGGAGAGCATGCAAGGAGGTTTAATTCACCGACAATAGATGAAGTGGCTATTGTCGTTGTTGGAGAGAATTTGCAATCAAGAGATATTGTACTTCATCGCCGGAACAATGAATTGAAACGTGTATATGAAACGCATAGAGCTTATGATGCTTTACAATACCCATTAATTTTCTGGCAGGGAGAAGATGGGTACCATTTTAATATCAAAATGGTTAATCCAACAACAGGTAATTAGATTATACAAAATAAAATATTTTATATATTCAATATATAAATGTATTTTTTTATCATTTGTACTTCCAGGTGCTGATACACACAAAAAAGTCAGTGCCATGAATTATTATGCATACAGACTCATGATCCGTGAAGGTGAAGTAAAGTAAAGTAAAAGTAAAGTTTTGATGTGTCAACGGCTCTTTCATCAGTATGCAGTGGACATGTACGTCAAAATATCTTCGCGATGCAATCAATGCTGACGGCAATGTAAATAATGTAGGAAGAATGACAATTTTACCGGCCACTTACATCGGAAGCCCGCGCTACATGCGTACGCTCAAGATGCAATGTCTTATGTTCGAAAGTATGGCCGTCCAGACCTATTCATTACATTCACCTGTAACCCACAATGAATTGAAATAAAAAAAGAACTGCTACACAACCAAACACCACTTGATAGGCATGACATCACAGCCAGAGTTTACAAGCAAAAATTAAAATCTTTAATGAATTTCATTACAAAGCATCGTGTGTATGGCCAAGTACGTTGTTGGATGTACTCTGTTGAGTGGCAAAAGCGTGGTTTGCCACATGCTCATATATTAGTCTGGTTGGTTGACAAAATAAGGCCAGAAGAAATTGATTCCATTATTTCAGCCGAAATTCCTGATGAAACGGTTGACCCAAAATTGCATACAATAGTAACTAAACACATGATACATGGACCTTGCGGAGTTATCAACAACAGCTCACCCTGTATGATCGACGGCAAGTGCTCCAAACGGTACCCGAGAAACTTGGTTGCTGAAACCATCTCGGGAATCGATGGTTACCCATTGTATCGTCGGCGATCAGTTGAGGACGGTGGACGATCTGTAGATGTCAAGATAAAAGGACAAGATTTTCATGTAGACAATCGTTGGATTGTGCCGTTCTCGCCCATATTGTCCAAAACTTTTGAAGCTCACATCAATGTGGAATTTTGTAACTCTGTGAAATCCATAAAGTACATATGTAAATATGTTAACAAAGGTAGCGACATGGCCATCTTCGCAGTAACAAACACAAATGATGAAGTGTCTCACTATCAGATGGGTCGCTATGTAAGCAGCAATGAGGCTATTTGGCGCATATTTTCGTTTGCAATTCATGAAAGACATCCCACTGTATTCCATTTGGCAGTTCATTTGGAAAATGGACAACGAGTGTATTTCAACCCAAACAACGCTGTGGATAGAGCGGCACGTCCACCTGTGACCACATTGACAGGTTTTTTCTCAATTTGTGAAACTGATCAATTCGCTCGCAGTTTGCTGTATGCTGATATGCCGCGCTACTACACATGGAACGCATCATCAAAGTCTTTTCAGCGTCGTAAACAAGGAACACCACTTGAAGGATATGAAAATGTATTTGCCACAGATGCTATAGGCCGTATATATACAGTACATCCTAATAACGATGAATGTTATTATCTTAGATTGTTATTGGTGAATGTTCCTGGTCCGACATCTTTTCAACAATTAAGAACAGTTGATGGACTTCTGTGTGCGACGTACCGTGAGGCGTGTCAATTATTACGGTTGCTTGAAAACGATTCGCATTGGGATGATACGCTCAAGGATTCCGTGATATCTTCATCGCCGCATCAAATTCGCACACTGTTTGCGATTATAATATCGACATGTTTCCCCTCAAATCCGAAAGATTTGTGGATGAAATATAGGGATGACATGTCCGAGGATGTGTTGCATCGCGTACCGTTGTGAAACTTTGAATCCTACATTGGAAATTATGGCAGAGATTTACAATGACACATTGATCATAATAGAAGATATGTGTTTATTGATGGCAAATAAAGTATTGTCGTGTTTGGGCCTGACAGCACCCAATCGTGCTATGCAAGATGCATTAAACCATGAGTTGCAAAGAGAACTCCAGTACGATACTCAAGCTATGACCGAAGCAGTTCGCACAACTGTTCCGCAATTGAACGAAGAACAAAGGATTGCGTACGATCGTTTGATACAAGCTGTAAACAGTAGGTCTGGGGGGATTTACTTTCTTGATTCTCCTGGGGGTACTGGGAAAACGTTCCTAATTACATTGCTATTAGCAAAGATCCGATCGCAAAATGAGGTAGCCCTAGCGTTGGCTTCATCTGGAATAGCAGCAACTTTATTAGAAGGCGGACGAACTGCACATTCAGCCTTAAAATTACCATTAAACATGCATATCAACGAAACGCCAGTTTGCAACATCGCCAAAAATAGCGCTATGGCGAAGACTCTCCAAGTATGCAAATTGATAATTTGGGACGAATGCACAATGGCCCACAAGAGGTCGCTGGAGGCACTAGATAGGACGTTAAAAGATTTACGTGATAACCAAAACATTTTTGGTGGAGCCATGATACTGTTGTCAGGTGGTTTTCGTCAGATTCTTCCAGTAATTCCTCGATCGACTGTTGCTGACGAAATAAACGCATGTCTAAAATCATCAAATTTGTGGCGGCACGTAAAGACACTACAATTAACTACTAACATTCGAGTGTTTTTGCAACAAGATCAAACTGCGACTGTGTTTTCGAAGCAGTTGCTGGATATTGGCAATGGTAAGGTCGCAGTTGACAGCTCGACCGGATTAACACGTTAAGTGCGAAACAGGGCTTGAAACGCCCTGTACGTGTCTTGTCTTTATAGCGGTAAGGAAAAACTTAAACTTCTCTGTCGTGCGCGAGGCATAACTTCCATCTGGTTCAGTATAGGAAAGAGATAACTATATATCTGAGATGTGCTATTGATTCCTAGTTCTATGGTATATTTATTTTAATACCGGGTTTCTTAGACCTCGTGCCGCACTGAACAAATAAAATTCTAACACAGTGCGGTAAGAGGTTCCGAAAACCTCGTACCCCCGCGCACCTCGTACCGCACTCTACGCTAGCTTCACGCGGTTAGTGTTGTGCAACGCATGCCAGGCTGCGCACGCGACGAAGAACTGCTGTCGATTATGTCGAAACGTTGCCGAAGAAAGTTAATTAAAGAGGATGATGAAGAAAAACCGGGTGGTGAATCTGAGTCAAAATCGCTGATGATATTTCAAAAACAGGTCAGTCACTAATTAATATTTATAAATATACCTACTCCGAATAAATAATAATAATATAGATGAAATAATTATGTATTTAATAAATAAATTTCAGCTAAATAAGTACGTTAATTTTAAAATATTGTGTATAATATTGTATACTATGTATAGGGAGGGACTCCCAGCAGTGGGACTCGATAGGCTAGCTGTATATCTGTATAGTGAGGAATTATATTATAATCACGCTTTCTGTCCTTGTTCAAAATGTTCAGTAGGTATATAGGAGGATTGATACAGGAAACGTAGGTAATTGATATCCTTTTAAGGTAATTGTCACAAAACTCCGAGGACTTTTTTTTAATACGTCAGATTTGCTAGTGGGAATAAGTAGTTCTACTAGTCAACCTCTCTGATTAAGTGTTTAAGTGAGTTTTATGATTTTTTATATTCACAGACAGCTATTATGAATTAACTACATTTTTATTTTGTTTTTAGCGATCTAGCATAAAGGATTACGGTATTTAACGGATCTGTGAGTACGTACTGAATAGTTGGAGTGGTGCTTTTAAGTTAACTAAGCTATATTTTTTGGCGTTTTTGTGTGAAAAGCTTAAGACGCGAATCATTAACACTTCTTCTATTTAGCGAGTGGGTCGCAGCGCAGGTCAATCGACCCAGCAAACCCTAGTGTCGAGAGTACACTAACACTAACACTAACTAACACTAACATCACTAATATACCTAATTTGTAATATTTGTAAAATTGACATTTGTGGAATGAACAACAGCAAAATATTATAAAAACCAGTTAATTTGAAAACCTGGAGTATAATTGTTTAGGATAATATTATTTACTTTTTGCGCGATAGATGGCGTTGTACGATAAATTAAATCGCGCTAGGGTTGCATCTCACAAATGCACATGTTATGTATTCGGATGTTCGATTAAAAAGTAATGAGACATTAAACCAAGTGTTATATAACTGAAGTACGTGTTTCATTGTGGTGAAGTGAAGTGATCGTCACCAAAGGACCCTAGTTGTGTACATGGTCCTTCAGAGTCGGATAGGCGTATCCGCGCACCGTCGTGGTTCCAGTCATCGGTGGTGATCTTGTTGTCACCCGCGTCGTCATACTGGCCAGTGGATCGCTGGTCAGAGCACTCCCTACAGGGAAACGGGAGCCGTGCTGCGGGAGTCTGCAGAAGTCGGAGGAAGGCGACCGGGAAACGAAGAAGCGCTGCCGAAGTGGAGACGTCCGGTGAAAGGAGCCAATAAGCAAGAGCTGGTTTGCGGTTGCATCTCGAGAGGGCGCCACTAGTGTTGTGCCTACTAAGTCAGTGAGTGAAGTGTGCGAAAAACTGTAAGTAAAATTTCTCTAAACTAAAGTAAAATTAGAGTGCATAGTTAAAGTAGTGATTTGAGCCTTCAGCTAAAAAGAACTTGCAATTAGTTTAAGCAAAAAGTGGTTGAGACGGGGAACCTATGCCCGATTTCACCTAGAATCAAAGTGCAATTCTTAAACACTTGTAAAAATTTACAAATTCAGTTTGGACTTGGTGCGATACGAAGTGAATATCAGAAGATTAATATTTAGCGGACTATTATTACTGTGCCATTTAGTTGTAACTAAGTTTATATATTAGTTTTACTTTGGTTATTATATTATTATTTGTATGATAAAAATGGAAACATTTAATTGTATACAGGAGGATATAAAAGTAAAAATTACTAAGGCAAAAATTAACTTTAAAAAGAGTCCAAAAGATCGACTTTCTTCTTATATAGAATCACGGTTACAAAATTTAGACCAACAATGGCAGTTATTTCATGAAACACACATTAGGATACTAACTGAAATTAAGAAGTCCGAACTAAATAGCCATGCATACTATAAGGATTGTATTTATGAGGAAGTTGAAGACATATATTTACAGTTTAAAAGCGAATTAAAAGAGGCATTGGGTAAATGTAAAGAGTCAAATGATAGTTCTAAGGATGATAGGAATAGTTCGGAAATTCTTAACTTTAAATTGCCCGAAGTTAAGATACCTATGTTCTCGGGTAAATATGTGGAATGGCAGACTTTTAGGAATTTATTTGTTGGACTCATACATAATAATAAAAGGTTAGATGAGGCACAAAAGTTGTACTACCTTAAGGGGTACTTGACTGGGGATGCTGAGTACTTGTTAAGAAATATAAGTGTCACATCAAGTAACTATAACGCTAGTTGGGCGAAATTAGAGTCGATGTACAATAATAAAAGATTTTTGTCAAACGGTATCTTGAAGCGTTTGTTTAGTCAAAGGTGTTTAACAGTTGAATGTGGTACTGAGATAAAAAGGTTAGTGAGTACTACATCCGACTGTTTAGGTTCATTAAAAAATTTAGGAATTGATATATCATCTTGGGACATCCTAGTCATTCACATTATTAGTGCTAAATTGGACAAAGAAACAAGAAAAGCCTGGGAATTGCATGTATCGTCAGAACAGACGGATGATTTACCCACCTATGAGCAATTCACCAATTTCTTAACAGGGCGCTTTCGAGGCTTAGAGAATTTAGAGACTAAAGCAAACGTTTCAAGAAATTCGCAATCGTTTCATAGTCAGGTAGGGAAAGACAAAGGTGAATATTCTTGTAATTATTGTTCGGCCCCTCATAAAATAACTGTTTGTAAAAAATTTGCAACAAAGAATAGTGACGCTCGTCGAGATTTTACAAGGCAAAAGGGTTTATGTTACATATGTTTAGGTAACAACCATTCGGCTAAGACTTGTAGGAACACCATCAAATGCCAGATGTGCAAAAGACGCCATCATACTTTACTCCACCCTGACGGTGGTTCTGGGTCCAATGGTGAGATTGGGAGGGAAATTTCATCGACCGCTGATAGTCGAGATAACGCGGTAGACGAACATTATTCAGTTATTAGCAAGGCCGCTACAAAGGCGGAGGAATCTACTAAAACAATAGTTTCCTGTCTTTCGACAGGTAAACGGAATGATATGGTTCTAATACCTACAGCTGTGGTGAAAGCTGAGTGCAAGGATGGAACCTATCACGGGATTCGGGTTTTAGTAGATCAAGGATCCCAAGGATCGTTCATCACAGAGTCTATGACTCAATTTTTGGGATTAAAAAGGATTTCAAGTAAACACACGGTGTATGGTGTAGGAGGCAGTAATGCCGCGGTATCAAGGTCCACCGTTTCGGTAAGATTACGGTCAAGAGTCGTGCCAGATTTTTCTATAATTGTCCACGCGTATGTACTAAAGTCTATAACTTCTCTTCTTCCAGTTACAAAGATAACGAAAGTAGACTGGGTGGATTTGAAGGGTGATGAATTGGCCGACCCTGAATATCATAAACCTAATAAAATCGATCTTTTATTAGGGGCTGAAATATTTAGTCAAATAATTAAAAAGGGGTTAAAAAGGAGTGCAAGTGAATCGCTCGTAGCCCAGAACACTACGCTAGGCTGGATTGTCTCCGGAGTTGTAAGTGCGGAAAATAGTAAATTAAATATTAATCATATCACTGTTATGCATTCCAGTGTTGAAAAAGAGGAAGATTTATTAAGAAAGTTTTGGGAGTTGGAACAGGAACCATCTAATACTGAAAGAATGCTTAGCAGTGAAGAAATGGAATGTGAGAAGCTGTATACAGCTACCACCAGGCGAGACGAAACCGGTCGTTATATCGTGAAGTTGCCGTTTCGGGACGGCGATCGCAGCTGTGAAGATGGTAATTCTAGAGTCATAGCTGAAAGAAGATTTAGAAATTTAGAATCTAAGCTAGTAAAGGATATAAAATTGAGAATAAATTATACCAGTGTAATACACGAGTACATAAAGCTTAAGCACATGGTTCCGATATCTCAAAATACTAATAAAACAGGTTGGTACTTACCTCACCATGCCGTTATTCGGGAAGACAAAGATACTACAAAGACACGTGTAGTTTTCGACGCTTCCTGTAAAGGGACAAATGGAGTGTCGTTAAACGATAAACTAATGGTTGGCCCAACTATCCAGGCTGATCTTAGGCATACGATCATGCGTTGGCGAAAACATCAGATTTGTATCAGCGGTGATATAATTAAGATGTATAGACAGATCCTCGTTGATGAAAAGGACACCATGTTTCAGCGTATTCTGTGGAGGGATAGACCTGAAATGGAAATAGAAGAATTTGAATTGATTACAGTCACGTTTGGCACAGCGTCAGCGCCATACTTAGCTGTACGTACCTTACAGCAAGTAGCTCATGATGAAGAGCAGATTAGTTTAGTGGCTTCGAAAATCATTTGTCAAGATTTTTATATGGACGATTTAATGACAGGAGCGGAGAATGTGGAGGATGCGTATGCAATTTATAGAGATGTAAAGGCTATTCTAGCGAAGGCAGGTTTTCAGATGCAAAAATGGATAAGCAACAGCGGTGAATTACTAGAGAAAATAAGGAAAGGAAAAAGTGAAAGAGAAGAAAATGTTATGGAAATTAAAGCAGATAAAATAACAAAAATTTTAGGACTTACCTGGGATCCTCGTGCCGACGTCTTCAGGTATGCTGTAGAACTTCCTCTGCCGATGGAACCTGTAAGTAAAAGAAAAATTATTTCTGACATATCGAGATTATACGACCCTTTAGGTTGGTTAGCCCCAAGTATAATTCTAGCTAAAATACTTATACAAAAGCTATGGTTGACAGGTATAGGTTGGGATGAAGCTGTTCCAAATAATCTATTAAAGGAATGGGTATCTTACCGTCAGGATTTACCTTATTTAAGTAAAATTAATATTCCGCGCTGGATTAATATAAATTCGAAGAATTTGAGTGTACAACTGCATGGCTTCTCTGATGCCTCCAAACAGGCTTACGCTGCAGTGGTTTATATCAGAGTAGTGGATGCGGATGATAAGGTTTATGTTAATTTACTCACCTCAAAAACAAAGGTAGCTCCAATTAAGCAGGTTTCAATACCCAGATTAGAGCTTTGCGGTGCCGTGCTTTTAGCTAAATTACTAACAGAAGTGGCGAAAACTATAGAATTAGGAAATGTTGAAATACATGCCTGGACGGATTCCGAAGTGGTTCTTGCTTGGCTGAATAGTCACCCAAGTCGCTGGAAAACATTTGTTGCTAATCGAGTATCTGAAATCCTAAGCACCTTAGATACCAAACACTGGTCATATATACAATCTAAACAAAATCCCGCTGATTGCGCATCTCGTGGTGTGTCTCCAAGAGAACTAGCTGAGCACAATCTGTGGTTCAAAGGCCCAGAGTTCTTAAAGCAATCGCACATACAGTTTATTAAACCTAAGCATTTAATTACTAAACTAGAGGAAGTAAAGGTACATACTAGTGTATTGGATATTTCGTTCTGGAATAGATTTAGTTCATTGCAAAGAATGGTTCGTGTTGTGTCCTACTGCAGGAGATTTTTGACTGTGAAAGATAAGGTTGCCTATAAGAGATATTTAAGTAAAGAAGAGCTGGATGGAGCAATGTTAGTCTGTATTAAGAGATGCCAATTAGAAGAATGGTCAGAAGAAATACAAGAACTTACAACAAAAGGTTATATAGAAAAACCAAAAGGTTTGAAATCATTAAACGTCTTTTTAGATGCACAAGGAGTGATGAGGGTCGGGGGGCGATTGGAAATGTCAGGGTTAGAATATGATCGCAAGCATCCCATATTAATCCCTAAACGCTCTTTCATAACCAATCTCCTTATTGATGACACTCATCAAAAAACAATGCACGGAGGTCCGCAAGCTATGATTACTTACTTGAGATCTAAATATTGGGTGATGGGAGTAAAGTCGTTGGTAAGGGCTTGCTATCGAAAATGTTTGACTTGTATTAGATACTCTCTTGATGGGACAACTGCCAGTCTCACGTGTTACACCTAGCAAGGTTTTTAGCCGTAGCGGTGTAGATTATGCTGGCCCGATCAACATTCGTGTATCTAAAGGCAGGGGCAATAAATCGTACAAGGGGTATATCGCTTTATTTGTTTGCATGGCTACGCGTGCCATTCATTTGGAAGCAGTCAGCGACCTGACTGCTAAGAGTTTTTTATCCGCCTTTAAGAGGTTTGTAGCCAGACGAGGACATTGTGCGGAATTACACAGCGACAATGGTACAAATTTCGTGGAAGCGGCTCGGGAATTGCGAGAATTATTCAACGAGGAGAAATCCAATTTTACACCCGAAATAGCGGAGACTCTTGCAAATAATGGCACTCAATGGAGTTTTATTCCCCCTCATGCTCCAAACTTTGGAGGCCTGTGGGAGGCGGGAATAAAGTCCACCAAATATCATCTGAAAAGAGTGATCGGGGAAACGACGTTAACATACGAAGAGTTAGCAACAGTGTTAGCCCAAATAGAGGGCTGTCTTAAGACCACTTTCATATACTGAAGACCAAAACGAACTGACGATCATAACTCCGGGACATTTTTTAGTGGGAGAGCCGATTGTTTTGGCACCCGATATAAACTATGAAAACTCAAATATTACGACTTTAAAACGTTGGCAACTTACCCAATGGATGGTGCAAGGGTTTTGGAGGCGTTGGTCGCAAGACTACTTACACCAATTTTTACAGCGGCACAAGTGGGCTCACCATCGGTCGGAACCATCGGTAGGCGATGTTGTTGTAGTTGAGGAGGACAATTTGCCACCGGGCAGATGGTTGCTAGGCAAAATCGCACAGAAACACCCAGGTCCCGATAATGTCACGAGAGTGGTCACTATTCTCACCAAGGCTTCTCTAATTAAGAGACCAGTGTCAAAGATATGTGTTTTGCCAGTTACTAATTAAGCCGTTTGTTAATATTAAGCAAATTTGTTTATATATTTTTATAATTTTGTTTATATTTTTTATTGTTTGGTTTACATTTACATACATATAGTCATCTAATTACATAAAGTGTGTGATTTACGCTTGGAGAAGGACATATGTTACTATGTCCTTGGTGGGCGGTATGTTTAGGATAATATTATTTACTTTTTGCGCGATAGATGGCGTTGTACGATAAATTAAATCGCGCTAGGGTTGCATCTCACAAATGCACATGTTATGTATTCGGATGTTCGATTAAAAAGTAATGAGACATTAAACCAAGTGTTATATAACTGAAGTACGTGTTTCATTGTGGTGAAGTGAAGTGATCGTCACCAAAGGACCCTAGTTGTGTACAATAATAAAAAAATACAATGCTTCATGATTAAGCGATACCTCCTGCAACTAGCATGCTTGATTCGTTTTTCTTTAAAACTGCAATACTCAATAACAATAATTATACAATGAGCTCTGAACATAGCATGCTCCATTAAAAAATAATATTTACTGCTAACAAACAACTTTTGCGGAAGCCGCTAGCAGCTTAATAAAAATTGTACCGAACAAAATGATAGTTTTCGTATAAAAATTGATATCCGTGATTTATTTTGAACATACTGAAATTGGGTTTTTGTCGACATTTTGGTACTTTATAATCAAAACGAATTATAGTAAATAACGTATAAAAAAGTTACCCTTACCATTTTGAGCTTTCAAATATTATTCATTGATAATTTTAATTAAAAGTATTTTGAATGCCAGACCGCAAATTTATTTTGGCTTGGTAAATAATTCGTTGAAATCCTGAACATGATTACTCCACTTACGCCACGTTTTGATCGGTACACTCAATAAACAGCCATTCACACCCGAGCTGCGGCCTGTATTTGTAAAATACTATTAAAGGTAGAGGTATCTATTGTTTTTCAGAGCCCACCAAGTTGTAATACCCCGCAACATGAAGATTCTAGTGATGAAGAGATTTTTCAATAAAACGTTTTAAGATATCTGACACTGTTGAAATAGAAAAAAATAAAAATTCAATTGAATATAGAGCACCACAAGATGTAAATTTAAGTAAAGAAATTCAACCGACTGATATTCGAAAACCAAAACATATTATGAATAAACATGCAACCTCAATCATTATTACAAATACAGGAAAATTACATAACAAAGCAAAAACGGGACTTAGATATTCCAAAAATAACGATGTAAGGAACCGTGTTGAAGCCATAGAACAAAAAGAAACAATTTATTTGAGTCCAAGTACCGGAAAAACCTGTCAAGTTTTACAAAATGTTACCTTTCCCTCTTCTAGTGCCCCAACCACCCCAAGACATCAGATTAAAAAACAAAACAAAAATTCGTTATCTCTATGTTCACCTTCATTAGACTTCCGTCATATAGTTTCTGAGAGCAGAGCTAGTTCTTTATCAGAAATTTCACGCTCCAATTTACTAGACTGCGATTTATCTCTTAATGAGGAAAATTTAAAAGAACTACTTAAAACACCGGAACAAAAGAGATCAAGTAAAAAATATATGTCTGAATTTGCAGTTTCAGACGACTCTAATTTGTCCACATGTGAAGAAAAACGAGAAATAGAGGTTTCTGTGATTGTTGAAAATGTTTCGAAGGATGTTGATCGAAAACAACAAAACAGGTGTAATAAATTGTCAACTATACTTAAATTGCCTGGTTCAATAGACTATGATAGTATTGAAAATTTGAATAGCGATGACGAGATAACTGAAGACAGAACTCGTGATAATTTACAGAATATTCCAAAATCACCTGATGGCAATAATTATAATAATATCGAAGATGTTAGTGACAACGGGGATGATAAGGATTATAGTCCTTCTAATGACAATTCAAGCGATTCGGAAGGATCTGATAATTATTCATTAGAGGGTTGCATAGACGAAGAACAGGAATTAGAAGATGAAAATGAAGATACAGAAAACGAAACTTTAGACGCAGAAGAGGCATTGCCCGACCGCCAAACTAACAAGAACGATGACGATGAGTGGGAAGACACATTGGAGAGTCCCGTAAATTTTGATGAATTTGTTGGGGAAAATACTTACAATATACCGCCGTTTGTAAAATCACCTGAAGATGTATATAAGTTATTTGTAACAGATGAGATGATCAATAAAATGGCATTGGAGACAAACAATTATGCACAAAACTATTTACGAACAAACCAACAAAATATGAAACGTAAATCACGTATGAAACAGTGGACTAATACTAGTTTTCAGGAAATGAAAACATTTCTGGCAGTTGTGATGGCAATGGGTTTATGTAAAGTACCTCATATAAATTTGTATTGGAGCAAGAACAAATTATACAGAAACGAATTTATACGTTCAGCAATGACAAGAGACAGATTTTTACTCCTATTAAAATGCTGGCATGTCAGTGATGTCTCAAATGATGATAAAACTGACAAACTACATAAAATCAGAGATATGCTTTCGATGATCACTGACAAATTTCAGAATATATTAAAGCCCCGAAAATATGTAGTAATTGATGAGACAATGATACCCTGGAGAGGGCGATTAGGTTTCCGTCAGTATATAAAAAACAAATCTCACCGATATGGCGTTAAGCTGTACAAACTTTGCACCCCCGAAGGTTATACCTACCAAATAGAGATTTATACAGGTAAAAAAGATCAGAAGCGAGAAGTCGATCACAGTCAGAAAGTAGTATTAAAATTGATGAACAATTTGACAGAAGAGGGAAGAATCGTAATAGTAGATAATTTCTATACTTCGTTGAGTCTGGCAGAAAAACTCCTATCACAAAAACCTTTTCTATGTGGAACTTTAAACATAAGAAGAAAATATTTGCCAAAGAAAGTTATTAATGCGAAAATAAAAAAGGGCCAGATTATTGGAAAAATGAACAAAAAGGGCGTGAAAATATTGAACTGGGTAGATAAAAGAAAAGTTTTAATGTTGACTACGTGCAAAGATCATGATGATAAACTAATAGATACTGGGAAAAAGAAGAGAGGCACTAACGAAAGTATTAAAAACCCGGATGTGTTATAATGTACAATGAAACAAAAAAGGGAATTGACTACAGTGATCAAATGTCTTCGTATTATACAACATTAAAGAAAGGAATTAAATGGTGGAGGAAAGTAATAATGGAGCTAATATTTGGTACAGCCCTTATTAACGCCTGGATTGTGTATAATTCAATTAATGATGATAGAAATAAAATGCCAAAGAGACTATTTGTGGAACAAGTTATTGAAGCTTTTACAAAGAAAGACTTGGACGTGGATACAGGTAATTTTCAAATATCCTAACTACTCGTTATATGTTAATGGAAACGTGAATGTGACATGTTGAGTAACTTTCTTCAAATAGGCTGATGATCATAATAACTATTAATGTGTTTGTTTATTGAATTAACTAGCGGACCCGGCAGACGTCTTGTTCATCAAAATTTAACTCTTTTGCCCAACTTTACCCAACTCTTCTCTACTCTAACCAACTTTACCCAACTTCTATCCGACTCTACCCGAATCTACCTTACTCTTACCTTAATCTACCCAGCTTGACCCTACTGCACAATTTTCTTAATGTTTTTCTTTTATAAGAACCTTCTCTTGACAATAGCAAATATAACAAAAAAAATATTAGCGAAATCTGTTCAGCCGTTCACGCGTTATGTCGTGCCAATTTCGCTAATTCTTTTTTTGATGTGTTTGCTTTTGTCAGAAGAAGGAATAAAATAAAAAAAAATAACAATGTTGCGCAGAGTAGAGTCGAGTTCGAACTGATTATTATATCTAAAGTTTTGTAACGTATTATCATGCATTTACACATATTAAGTCCCTTATTACGCTTTTAAACTAATTAAGGGCCAACCCACACGGACCACAACCACGCGACAACCACACCACGTGGTACGTGTGAATTAAACTATTCATTTTCAATACAAAATATGCGCCCGACCACGTGGTGTGATTGTGGTGTGGTTGTGGTTGTCGCGTGGTTGTGGTCCGTGTGGGATGGCCCTAATCCGCTTCACAAATACACATTTTTTTTATTTTCAGAAGCCACTGCAAACAATGCACATCATCTCGAAAAGGGATCAAAGAAGAGGAGATGTGTAGGATGTTACGATAAACTCCGCGCCTTCTTGACAAGTCGTGAGGCTGACAAAAAAGTGAAGAAAATTCTAACAGAATGCACTAGTTGCAAAAAATATTATTGCTTGACGTGTTTTAATGAAAAATATCCATAACTTTGATAAATAAATACTATTAAATAAAATCGATATTTATTTTCCCATCACTAAATAATATGAAAATCTGCTATTTTTCAGTGCGGTACGAGGTACATCAGACCCCACATTTTATTTTACCTATAGAATCTAAACTAAATAATCTAACCATAGGCGGCGGCAGATATAGGTTAATGAACTCATTGTTAATAATAATCGCGATAAAAGCTGTACAATTTGTCATATTTGGCACCAAAAAAAGGATTTTGGTCTCCTAAGGGCGGTGGGGTTTAATAAGCCTCGTGCCGCCACAATGTCTGGTTTAAAACAAGGTTTTAAACGCCTCGTAACGCAGTAATGGAAAGTACAGATCAATCTGTGCCGCTGGGAACGTGTTAATGACTTTTCCACAGATTTCTGTCACTTCACAGAATCGAAAGAGGAGCTTATTCAGCGTGTTTTTCCGGACATTAAACAACAATATAATAACCACGATTGGCTAAGTCAACGAGCAATATTGGCAGCAAAAAACAAGGATGTCGATGATCTCAATGCTACCATTCAGAATTTCCTTCCAGGAGAGTTGTTTACGTACAAATCAGTTGACACGGCTACAAACCAGGATGACGTAGTCAACTATCCTACAGAATTTTTAAATTCATTGGACTTGCCTGGACTATCACCACATAATTTGAAATTAAAAGTAGGGTCAGTTGTCATCATGCTGCGTAATATTAATCAACCTCGACTTTGCAATGGAACGAGATTGGTTGTGAAGAAACTCATGAATAACATCATCGAAGCTAAAATAATCAAAGGAAAATACAAAGAAGAGGATGTCTTAATCCCACGAATACCTATGATTCCAACGGATTTGCCATTTGATTTTAAAAGGTTGCAATTTCCCGTGCGTCTAGCTTTTGCGATGACCATAAATAAATCGCAAGGCCAATCGTTGCAAATTTGCGGAATAAACTTAGAGTTTCCCTGTTTTGCACATGGACAATTATACGTTGCGTGTTCGCGTGTCGGAAAACCAACATCCTTATTTATTTACGCACCGCAAAAAAAAAAACTAAAAATATTGTCTACCAGAAAGCACTATATTAATTAACTGTATATATGTACAGCAGTGGACATTTATTGGCCGATATCATGATGATGATGATAACTGTGTTGTATTTAATTTAAGCAAAGATTTGTTTATCATGTTCACAGTCCATAAACGAGCACATCCACGAAAATTTTAAATTTTTGTATATGGAGTGTATAAATAATATGTGCATTTAGATCCTTACAATTATATAATAATATGTTGTATATATCTAAAATAAAACTCAATTTGATACAACATTTTTTTTTATTTCAAAATATATTAATCACTCTTCTTCTTTTTCTTTTCAAATTATGCCTTCCATCTTTGCTTGACGATTATTTTGCCAATGTCAACGTGTATTAGTAACTCTTTATTTCCATCAACTTGGCTCCATCTACTTGGGAACCACTTGGCTCGCCAGGACATGATAATATGGCGGAAGTACTAGGCGATTCGGACAAATCTAATTCGATCAGAACATTATCAATGTTGAGCTGCTGGCTGTCTTCAATAACATCAATATCTACCAGAACATTCTTGATGTTGGGCTTTTGGCTGTCTTCAATAACATGAATGTCCTGTATGTCTTCGGCCGATAAATTTAATTCACATTCTCCTCAGATGATGAAGATGGCATTGTAGAAACGTGTTTTGGTTTAGATAGCAGCTTTTGCTTTAATATATTTTTTTGTACTTTTGCCCTGTTCACGCGTATTATTCGTTCTACATTCTTACCACACTTGGTACAAAATCTGAAGGTGTCAGCGATTATGTTGTAGCATTCGTCGCATCTTAATAATAATTTAATACAACCTGGACAGTTATTATTTTTGTTCTGCCGTTCCATCCACTTTTTACAAAAGGGACAATATGCATTTTAAGGAGTTGAGGGATATATAGCTTCACTATAACTTCTGGAAAATAGTTTTAAAATATCAACAATTTAAATATTATAGTTGTTTGAATTCTTTATTTCCTGTCCTGTATCTGTAATAGGAGTGGATGATTATTAATAGAAGTTAATTTGAGAAAGAATTTTGTTTGTAGATATTTGAATCTAAGAGCTAGTGGGGGAATATTACATTCTACTTGTAATGATATAATAGGAGTAGACCTAAAAGCGCCTGTTATGATCCTTAAGCATTTATTTTGTATTTTTTCTAATTTATTCACTAATGTAATTACTCCACCATAACAAAAGAAGGCATACTCAAAATGGCTACGGACTAATGACTTATATAGTGTTAGCAAGATGCGTGGGTCTGCACCCCAATATGTACCAGCTAATGATTTCAGAATATTGCAGGCCTTTAATGCTCGATTTTCTAATATTTCGACATATTTGTGCCATCTAAAATTACTTAAAAACGTAACTCCTAAAAACTTTATTGAATTATCTATTGAAATGTCCTGAGTACCATAATATATTTTTGCATCTCTTATTCTTAGAAATAGGGAAATTATTTCAAGTTTTAGAACTTATTATGGATATCTATGGATCTGTTGAAAGGGCCCGTATAATAAAACAACTTTCCTCCCATTTAATAGATTTAGATGAATCAAATGACTTTGCAGGTGTCCTCATGACAGTCTCTACTTGTCTCCGTAAAGATTATAGAATGCTTTGAAAATATTACCACTTTGCTTTTGTCAATACTGACCTCAAGACTAAGATATTGAAAATAAAGCTCCAATTTTTTGAGTGCTACATTAAGATCTAACACAACATTTGATAAATTAAGTCCTGAACTATACACTACTAGATCATCAGCAAATTGGAGGTTAGAAACTCTATTACCCAAGACAATATTTATTTGATTTATGTAGATTATAAAGAGCAATGGACTCAAAATTCCGCCCTGCGATATGCCTCTATATGAATATCGAGGACCTATTAATTGGTTATTGACTCTAACATAAAGTTTACGACCATGCAAGAAATTGAATATCCAACTAACTATTTTTTCAGGGACATTTAAGGATAGAAGAATGGATGATAATTGTTCTAAATCAACATTATTAAATGCTCCTACAACATCCAAAAAACACCAGCCAATATCTTATTGTCAATCTGGGCACTATGGATGTCAAGACATAAATGCCATAGACTCTCACAAGCAGAACGACCGCATCGAAATCCAAATTGATTATTAGGTAAGAGGTTGTTACTTTCAATATAAAATATTAATCTCTGTTTTATTAATTGTTCAAAAATTTTACCAACACACGAGCTTAATGTGATAGGACGATATGAATCAGCTGAACTAGAATCTTTCCCATGCTTTAAAATTGGAATTAGACAGTCTGTTTTCCATTCTTCTGGAATAGTGGAGTTGTTCCATAGGAGATTTAATATTTTTAGAAACTTATTTAAGTTAGAAAAGTTTAGGGGTTTAAACATTTTATAGGAGAGCCAATCCAAACCGCATGCAGAGTCATTTCTTGATGATAGACCAGCTTTTAATTCTTCAATAGTAAAAGGGGCAATCATAAAAGAGTTGGTGCTATTTAAAGGATGATTATTGTGAATATTTGTCAAATTTGGTACTGTATCTGGAGTATATTTGTGTAAAAAGTTGGATATCCAATTATTGCTTGAGAAACAATTATTATTAGAATATAAGTTCTTAAAATTCCTCATTTTTGTCCAAATCTGTTTCATTGGCGTTAACCTATTTATGGTGGAGCAAAAATCTGTCCAGGATTTACGACGTTCAAGTCTTAATATATGTTTTTTCTTTGCTTGAGCTTGCTTAAAATGAATATAGTTTTGGATATTGCAATTTGATTTGAATAACAGATAAGCCTGCTTGCAATCTTCTACCACTTTAGTACATTGCCCATTCCACCAGGGAAGTTGTCGCTTTCTTTTAGGTAGATGAGTAATATTGTTACAGTGGTAGTTGGTTTTAGGTACTGAATTTTCTACCGCTCTAAGAATTATGGAACAGAAGTTATTGTAAGACTTCTGTAGATTACAATTATTTATTTCAAATTGTTTTAACAAGTCATTTACTAAGTTCTCATATTGGTCCCAATTTACTATTTTCAGATTACTGTGTGGAGGAATGTTGGATGGAATTGAAGAAGATTCAGTTTCCGACACTACCATGGAAAATTTTGTGATTGTAGGCAAGTGATAACTGCCCAAAGAGTCCTGATGAAGATGAACTTGCCATTCACAGCACAGGAATAATGAAGATGATACTATTGTTAGATCTAGTCCATTTGGTCTCCAAGAATTAGTACCCACTGTAGTTGGTTGATCATTATTTAAGAGCATTAAGTCATTATCGTCCATTACATCCATGATGTCTCTACCTCTAGAATTGGTTCTATTACAACCCCAAATGGTATGGTGAGCATTAAAATCACCAGCAATTATTAGTGGTTTTGGAATACTATGCAACAGTCTATTAAATTTAGATTTGTCAAAGTTAGGTACACTGTTGCCAGGACTATAAAAGCTAACAATTGAGATGTCTTTTTGTTTGTATTTAATTTTGATTGCTACATTTTGCAAGGAGTTATCAGAAAATGTTTCTAACTTTTGAAAATAAATGCCATTTCTAACAAAAATTGCTACACCATTGTGATCATTACCGCAATCATTTCTTATTATTGTATAACCTCTGATAGAAAACTGTATATTTGGTTTAAGCCAAGTTTCTGATATAAGTGCTATGTGTATGTCCTGCTCATAAAGTAGGTTTTGAAGCTCAAGTCTGTTACTCAACAGACTTTGAGCATTCCACTGTTAAGTTACGTAAGTTAAGTACTATGTTAAGTTTGTGACAGTTGAATGTGACGTTTTATTTTTAATTTGTATGGTATCTTTAATAGCTGAACTAATTGCGTGTGAGCTAATGCTTTGATTCTGTGTTTTATTTAGTGTAATGACTTTGATTATTGATTCTGTGATTAGGTTCATTGCTGCTGGATTGGATAAAATTAAATTAATGATGTCTTGTGTGTTCTCTGTCTTATTGAGTGATGGAAAGTTTGTTGGATGTTTAAATAAATCTGATAGTGGTGTTTTACTTTTATTTTTACTATCCAATATCTTTTTTTGTTTTATAGGGCATTGACCTAATACTGCAAGATGGTTACCTTTACAGTGTACACATACTGCTTTGTCAATAGGTATAGTACATTCTTTATATGAATGATTTTCAGTGCACATTGAGCAACGCTGAGCATTCTTACAGAATTTAGCCAAGTGGTCAAACCTAAGGCATCGGAAACACTGCTTAACTAGCGGCACATAAGGTCGCACTGGTAGACGCCACATCTTTAAGTGAACGTAATCTGGGAGTGAAGTAGATGACGCAAAGGTAATAATGACTGCCTGTGTAGGTTGTAATATAAATCCACTATCGGATTTGTTTTTTTTCATTATACGCCGAACAGAAATAATTTTTCTTGTACTTGACAAAGATTTGAAAATTTTTTTGTTGGACATATCAATAGGTACGGAGGAAATCACTCCAGACAATTCAGTGGCACCAGCTGGGATGGACGCCTTAATATTTTGTTCCCTTAAAAATGTCGTGTAGTCTAGGAATGTATTACCCAAATTGGGTCGTTCAAACACTGCTCCTATCTTATATTTGTTAAGTTTTTTAAGATATTTAATGCCTTTAATGAAGCGCGATAAGCAGCTACTAAGAGTTAGCATGTCACGACTACCAAGTGGCTGTTCAGTGACACTCTCTATGAAGACTATAAATTCATGACCGGCACCTGCGTCTTGCGGATATCGGCGACAATAGTCGGCCACCCTATATGGCAAATAAAAGTCCTCGTGGTCTTCCAACACTGTACGCGAATCTGAGTATTCTCTATTTTCAGAGGTGGAATCTAGAATAGACTCACCTTATCTCGTTCCGGCTTGGTTTTTTTCCGCCTTTTCGACATCACTTAGCACAAACCTAAATCACTAAATATATAGACTTTTACTTATACTAAACAAATTAAATGATAAACATATACAAATACTTAGATACTTTTAAAAAATATGAGGATTATATACAATATCATCATCATCATCATCTTGCTCTTATCCCAATTACTTGGGGTCGACGCAATATGTCATCTGTTTTGACATATTGCAAAAAGTTTCGGCAATGACTTTTATGACCGGCTGCCTGTCTGACGTCAACCCTCCTTGGGAATGTAATCGTTGACCCAAATGGTACCAGATGAAGTTGGTCCGGGTCAATCTAGGGCTCTTAGTCGTCTTTTACGACACCCACGAGCAAAGCAAGGGTTGGTATTATTCGAAGCCGCTACCACACAGCACAGGATTATATACAATATAATAGAAATATTTAATTTTATAGTTAAAAAGACCGCCCTAAGCATTCAAGAGTTCCCGCGCTTCTCAGAACTATCTAGTACCATAGTTAAACTAGGCTTCGGTGTGATTTATTTTTAGTACCATAGATGATCCACGATTTAGCGTTAAACCTCGTTTTGTAATAACAATTCTTTTTGAGACCTGGTTTAGTACCGGTACTTTCTATTTTCTCACCGTATAAACCTTCCCTGGACTTCCACAAATAATTCAGGACCAAAATTAGCCAAATTGGTCCAGCCGTTCTCGAGTTTTAAGTTTTAGCGAGACTAACGAACAGCGATTCATTTATATATATATATTATTGTTCACATATGTGAACGAATATCAGTGTGTGCCTACCAATCTGTTGGTTGTACCACTAGGCTAGCGCTACTTTAAACATATACAACCAGTTATGCCTACCCAGTTGTATTTTTTATTCTTAGTCTATCTCTATACTACATTACACAGGCCTACACAAAAATATTTTCTGTTTGGTGCCGCTAATTCTATGATAGAACTTGGTTAATTAGACTACAAGATCGCGCGTGAAGCTATCAAAACATTGAAGCTATGTTCAGGTTTGTATCGATCGATTATAACCTAAAAAATGTGTTTTATCGTATTTAGTGTTATTGTTATCAACTAATTTCTTCTATTAATTAATAATAACGACATGCCGTCGTCGAGAAGGTGTTGTGTAAATAATCCAAATATATTTTGTCACATTTGTGGTGCATATGTAGTGAAAAAGTTTAGAAAAACTACAACAGATTCAGTAAAGAAGATATACTTTGATTACTTTAAGATAGAGATGAAGGCTTTGGACAAACCGTGGGTTCCGAACATCGTGTGTAAAGTATGTAGTGAACATTTAAGACAGTGGACAGTGGGTAAACGTCATCGTTTAAAGTATAGTGTGCCAATGATTTGGGCAGAACCAAAAATAATTTTAACGACTGTTATTTTTGTGCTGTTGAATTACATGGTATAAATAAAAGAAAAATGACATATCCTGATTTACCGTCTGCTAAAAGACCTCAACTGTGTTTAGATGATGTACTATCTCCTATGGCTGAAGATATTTCAGATCCATCCGATTTATCAGATTTTTCGGATACAGAGATGCTGGAAGTTTTTGTTGATAAACAGGACAGTGATTTTGAAGTCTCAACAGCACCTTCGCTTTATTCTCAAGATGCTTTAAGTGATTTAATTAGAGACCTTGATCTTTCGAAAGAGCGATCTCAGCTCCTAGCATCCAGACTCAAAGAAAGGAATTTGTTATCTCACGGTACAAAAATAACATTTTATCGTGATCGCGAAAAAGAATTTCTCCCATTTTTTTGCTCAGAAAATGATGTAGTATACTGTAATAACATTGGTGGCCTTTTAATAAAACTGGGGGCTTTCAACATACAAAGCTGAAGAATGGAGATTGTTTATGGATAGCTGTAAGCGAAGTTTAAAATGTGTTTTACTACATAATGGCAATAAACATGCAGCTGTGCCTATTGCTCATTCAACGAAATTGAAAGAAGAGTATCAAAATGTGGATCTTGTCTTAAAAAAACTTAATTACTCGGAGCACCAATGGGTTATATGTGTCGATTTAAAAATGGTCAACTTTCTGTTAGGTCAACAAAGTGGGTACACCAAATTTCCATGCTTCATATGTTTATGGGACAGCAGAGCAAAAAAAGATCACTGGATTAAGAAAGATTGGCCTTTGAGAAACAACATGACGGTTGGCAAACAAAATATTATAAACACTCCTTTAGTTTCTAAAGATAAGATTATTTTGCCACCATTGCACATCAAATTGGGACTTATGAAGCAATATGTTAAGGCACTAGATAAAAGTGGTCCGTGTTTTGTATATCTTTCACGAAAGTTTCCTGGTTTAAGTAATTAAAAGCTAAAAGCTGGTATTTTTGATGGCCCACAGATACGACTTTTAATGAAAGACAACTACTTCATACATTCAATGAATACTACAGAAGCAGCGGCTTGGACATCTTTTGTTGCTGTTGTAAAAAATTTTTTAGGAAATCAAAAGGCCGAAAATTATAAAGAATTAGTTCAAAACCTTTTAATTAACTTTAAAAATCTTGGTTGTAATATGAGCATTAAAGTACTATACACTATCTGGACAACCATTTAGACAAGTTTCCTGAAAATCTTGGAGCGTATAGCGAAGAACAAGGAGAACGCTTCCATCAAGATTTGAAGGTAATGGAAGATAGATACCAAGGTCGCTGGGATGAACATATGATGCCAGATTACTGTTGGAGTATTTCACAGGATTGTCCTGAAGACATCCATCGCAGGAAATCTAAGAAGAGAAGTTTCTAATCTCTAAAATGATGTGTTATTAAATGTAATTTAATGATTTAAATTAAATGTTTTCTTGTTATTTAAAGAATTAATTGAATGTTTTTTAATTTATTTATCCTAGCAAAATCTTAAAAACTACACGTAGTATTAAAAAAGTAAGTAGCAAATTTTCATCAGGGTACCAAATGTACTCGAAATCAGTCCTACTTTGAGCGGCACCAAAACCATTGTAGACCTGTGTTATTATTGTGTATTGGACAAGTAACAAGTACATCAATGCTTACTATGAAACATTTAAATCCAGGCCTATATGTAGAACAAATAGGTACTTCAACAATAAACAGAGGGAGTTTTAGAATAGAAACTAATTACGAAAGGAGTGATTTGGAACTGAATTTAAATAATACGATAAAAATAACTACTCAGTTTCAAAAGTTATGCACTGACACGCAACAGTATACAAAAGACACCCATTGTGCAGAATTTTATTATTATTTGAACGAAGAGAAAGCACGATTTGAGAAGATAAAGGATTACCTTACTGGGATAAAGATTTCTAGAAGGAAACGTGGATTATTAGGACAAATGTTAACATACGTGTTCGGAGTCAACGATGAAGTATACAGAAGTATTGACTCATTGAGTGGCAATCAACAAGAACTTATAAACGCCGCCAATCATCAAACAAACATTATGTTATCTACAGTATCCGCTGTAAACCAAACCGAGGAGCGGATTAAGAAAAAGTTAGAGAATTTTGAAAAAAAATTAAATGAAGCTAGAGCATTCATGTACGATAACGACGTATGGTATAAGATGGTAGACGCTAACAATATAAAAATACAAGTAATACAAACGTATCAATTAGCAAGCAATTACATAACAGAGATTATTCACTATTACAACGGGTTACTTGAGATATACCTAAATAACGCATCAATATACACGATTTTGAGTCCTAAATATGCTAATTATATAATACAAACAACCAATCAAAAGTTACCTGGAAACTTAAGGATAATTCACGATCAATTAATACAGACTAACATGGAAATAAATGCAACACATATAAACGTATTTGCGTACTATCCTATTCATGACATAAGAAAATATACGTTAATACACATAACGGCGATTCCTCAAACGTTGACCGGGAGTTCTTTTGAATGCTTGTCAATCCCAAGAGCATTCATAGGCTTCGACTATAACAATGAACGATACTTTGAGTTAAGTAAAGACGAGTTCAAAGATTGTTTACACAAAAAATCGGAGTTTGTTTGCTATCCCGTGGCTGTTAAGAACATGCAATTGAACAAGAATTGCATTGTTGAACAGCTATTTAGCAACAATAATAACACTAAATCACAATGCACATCAAGAAGATACAACATTTAATCTACAATTCTATGGAAACAACTTTACATGCAGAATACTTGGATATTTATCACTACAAAAACACAATCAGCTTCGATAATATGTGATGGACAAAGACAGGAGATTAACCTAGAGGATATAGGAGTACTACACATTTCAGAAAGCTGTGTAATAAAGACGTTGAACAACATTCTTGCAGCTAAACGAATAACAACAACAACTGTGCAAGCATCATATTTTAAAAGGAGTAATCTTACTCTAGACACACAAGTAGTCCAATCAGAGATACCAGACATACCTAAGGAGGAAGTATTAGGTAGCTCCACCAGTATATTTGACCACTTAGTCGCTTCAGAAGCAAAGCTAAAAACAAGATTAGATAACACAATATGGAGGCGAATAGAGTCTCATTCCTATGTGGCTAGCACCGTAACATATCTTTCCTTAATAGTATTAGCTTGTCTCTTAATTTATTTCGGACCACAGGCAGTCAAACAATGTCGAGATAGACTTACGAGAAGACAAAACAAGGAAAAAACTACAACACAAGCCACAGACATAGACAAACAGCGGACAGCTCCGCCACAACCACGGCCACAGTATGGGAAACCTCGTCCCCAGACTACAGTCCAAACACCACAAGCGACGGAAGGACACATTGGACCATATGAGGTCATCGAATTATACGACCTGCAGTCGTGTTCCTGAGAGACCCCAGAATGTTCAATGCACATTGAACATGCAACGCAGCAAATTCATAAATAGCCACGGACGTGCTTTCAAAGAGCATTCAACATGCAACAGCGCAGATTTGCAAGATCTGCACGGACGTGACTAAAGATGCTGCGTTACACCTCACACTTACGACACACTACACAAAATGGTATACGTGTGTATTAGCAATAAATCCATATTAATATTATAAATGCGAAAGTAAGGATGTTTGTTTGTTTGTAACGCTTTCACGCATAAACCACCGAACCGATTTCAAAAATTCTTTCACCAATGGAAAGCTATAATATCAGGGAGTAACATAGGCTATATTTTATCCCGGTATTCCCACAGGAACGGAAACTACGCGGGTTTAAGCGACTGAAACCGAAGCGAAGCGAGGGCAGGTTGCTAGTAGTATATAAGGTGTAAATATTGTAAAATAAAGAGATTTTGAATTTATTCATCTCTCAGTTACTACACTCTCACTGTGGCCAAGACACCCTTAGCCGTCAGTTCTGATCGGTCTTGTGAGTCTGCTTGACCGGCAGTGAGAATTACCTCTCCTCCAATAATCCTCCACCCAAACATCCATCTCACATCTACCTGTCACTTTAAGTAGCGCGGTGCAGGTATCCCATCAGATAGGCTAGGAACTTAAGGGCTTTAGGTACCTCAAACTATAACCTTAGGTTCTCCTGTCAAACACAGCGTCGGTCCATAAGCCCATTCGACGCCGTACAAATAGAATATCACTGCGAAAGAAGAACTGTTCTCGAGACAGCAATAATTCAACAGATATTGACAAACAATTTCTTGACACATTAAACTTGTGTACCTCAGGCATTTGAGACACAAAATTGGTTAAATTCCATATTTTGATTTTTTGTTATTTTTGGCAGATATCGTAATGGATGGCCGCGCAATTGAAGAGCTTCTCAATAATAGCGATGGGGACTTTTCTTCAGGAGATGAAGATGATGAATATTTGCCTGCCCCTGAGACAATAAGGGAACCTTTGCCTGTTTCTAAAGAGGAATTGGAACCTACCGATAAGCCAGAGCCAGCAGCTTCTTTCTAGTAGGCGACCAGATATACGACTTACCAAAACTATGGTTTCTCGAGACCCAAAAATTTATGAAGATGTTCTACAGGGAAGTTTCGAAACAAGTGTTTTATTTTCATTTTTTTAATACCTTGGATTAGATTTCTGGCAATTAGTCGCAAACGAAACTAATTTGTATTCTGCTCAAGAAAAGCAGTTAAAACTGTAAATACAAAACGTCAAAAGATAATTAATTTTGTTGGTTTGCAAATTCTTATTTACATCTTGATAACAATACTGCAGCGCTACATAGTGACGATAATAGTCTTTCGTGTCCGGATCATGAAGGAGCTGACACTAAAATTATTATGACTCTGATTATGAAACTTTAGCATCCATATCAAGAAACAATAACTTGCAGGCGCCTCATTTTGCCTAGTAATCGTCCCTGAGACAGTGTTAGTCCCACCCGTGACACACTTTAATTAATTTTTGTAAAAAAATGTCTAAATAATTGGTCTTTCTATTCAAAAGTTACGTTCAGTTTATTGTCTCAAAAATTGCAAAAAAGTTAGTTTTATTGAATATTTTATTGAATATAATAATTTGACATTTTTGTTACACATGAATCATTCATGTGTAACAAAAATGTCAAATTATTGTCCGATCCGTGGCAAACATTTACAGTCTTCTTTATTTAATTAGAAATAAAACCCTATGCCAGGGTTTTATTTCTAATTTTCCTTCTTCTTAATAGATGTTATATGCGTTATATATTCCTTAGTCGTCTTTTACATAAAGCATTGGAAACATAGGGTAATCATTTGATTTTATTATATCATATACACAAACGCGATAAAATCAGAAAAAATAGTTTTACTTCAAATATTCAATTTTTGACTGACTTGATTAAACATTAAATTGGATTTACAAAAAGAAAAAATGAGTGCATCTATTTGGGATCATTATGAAAGAATCCCAGATAAGTCTGTGGCAAAATGTATATTGTGTAAAAAGAATTATTCGTATAAAACTTCCATGACTGATTAAAAAAACATTTGAAGCACAAACATTTAAGGGCATACCAAAATTATTCCAATTCACAACAAAAGCATGTTAAGTATGTAACAAAATGTAACTAGTGGCGCCATTTACGATTGTTCTGTTGTACCGTTATTTGTTTTAAATACATGATCTGTCAGTTGTTGTCAAGCTACCTGTGTGTTTATAGATTATTGGCCTTTAGCAAATGTTGGTGAAAATATAGTGCAAAATGTCGTTAAATCTTTTTGCAAGCATTGATAAGCTTAGAGGCAGAGAAAATGATGAAGATTAGGCGTTAGCCGTGGAGAACTATCTCGTATTGGAAGGTTTGCAACAGTGCATCAACACCGGCGGCAATCCAAACAACGCTAAAGCAAAAGCCAAGATAGTTTTAACTATAGATCCCTAAATAGGGAATAAATATTCGCGCATATAAAAAGCGAATGAACTGCAATAGGGCTATGGCAGAAGCTGAAAAAGCTATTTGATGATAATGGCTACACGCGGCGCATTAGATTGCTTCGGAACCTCATATCTATTCGTTGAGAAAATTGTGAAACAATGTCTCAATATGTGACTTCGCTGTTAAAAACAAGTCAACGATTAAATAATACAGGTTTCAAAATCAGTGACGAGTGGATCGGCTCTTTATTACTAGCCGGATCGCCTGAAAAGTTTGAACCGATGATAATGGCGGTTGAAAATTCAGGGATTGAGTTGACAGCCGACGTCATTAATCGAAGTCACTCGATTGCATGTTGAGAACATTTGTGAGTACCAATATTTAATACAAGACCGCTGCTAGCAGAATAAGAATAATATCACACAAAGACACTAACTATACTTACTTATACTTGATGAATAACCTTTCTGCCATGGTTATCTCCCAAAAATGAGTGCTTAACTGTATAGCATTTCCTGCGCTTTTGGCGATGGCTTTGTTTTGATAATATGCTGAAAGAGAGTGTACCACAGATGGAGTACAGTCGTTTATTTCCAGCATAATAGTGTAAACTTTGCTGCTACATATGTAATCAAATCTTATAAAAATGCTACTCTGCCTGCGCACCCGCACAGATATATGTAATTATATAATATATAGCAGTTATAGCACTCCGTAAACCGAATGCGCAGAGCCGCAGACTGCACTGGCGTATTCAGGTGTGCAAAGGGAATTACGCTTATGCAGCCAAATTGTGTATACTTTTTTTGTATTGTTTTTTTTTTTATCTTAATTTTGGTTGTTTTTCCTTCACTTTTTGTATTGTTTAATTTTTAGTTATTTTATTTTTTGAGCTTTTATAATACTCTTAACGGACTGTTGATGTTTGATTTTTTACTGTTGTTATTGTTTATATTTGTACGTGTAGTACGTACTTATTTTAGTTTTAGGTATTCTCAACAAAACAAAAATATTGTTGTAATTAAGTAATAAGCGTTGAGTTTGCTGTCAATCGTCACACCATAGGCCGCTACTGAAAAACAGCGTTGTGGTGTTTCCACAACATAAAGCTGAGTAGCGATCCTTTTACTCGCTTGCGGGTGGGATCCTAGCTCTTACATCTATGCACATATTAAATAAGTTGTACAAATATGTATCCTCCTGCGAGGAAGAAATAAACTATTTTTCTTTCTTTCTTTCATATGGAGGACGGAAGTGAAGTTGGTACAAGTTCTACACAGAATGCGTTTGCGACGAAAGTTCGGCAAAATAGAAATAAAAACCAATCGTACGCGCATAGACAAACGTCATCACAAAACGTGAAATCAAATGTCAGATGTTTCAAATGTAAACAATACGGCTATTTTATGAACAAATGTAAAAATTCTCCTAAAGGAAACTAATGCGACCACTGACGACAAGTCACATCTGCTCCGGTGGTCGACCCAACAACGAGGTGACGTTCTCGCGCGCCGTCCTATCATCGCCCCGGACGGACTGGACCGCGCGTGCGCTTACCATAGCCCACCCATAAAAAAAAAAAAGGAAACATGCATTCAGTGCTATATTTCTCAGTGGTAAATTCAATCAATCGGATTGGTACCAAGATAGCGGTGCCAGTTGTCATCTAACATCGAAAAAAGACTGGTTGTTGAACAAAACAAATCAACACCAAGTGCAAGAGATTATCATCGCCGATAAAAGGAGAATTTCTGTTGAAGGCTGTGAAGATGTGCAAATATCTACAGTTGTTGGAGATAGCGAACACGAGAACACAGTGATGGGAGTATTATGTGTGCCAAATTTAGCTACGAACTTGTTATCTGTCAGCAAGTTAATTAGCAAAGGAAACGAAGTGACATTTGATGAGAAGCACTTATATTTATAACCAAAAGACTAAGCTAGTGGCTACTGCAGATTTGGTTGGAGATATAAGTTGAGAATCAAGTAAGTAGATTGTATGTTGACTTCAGTGTCCGGAAGCGTGTGGCATAGAAGATTTGGTCATCTAAACAGCAAAGATCTTAATGTGGTGAGAGATGGTGTTCTAAAAGGAATGTCATTCTTGGACAAGGCTCAGGTCAGTAAAACAAACTGCATAATGTGCTGCGAGGGGAAACAGGCCAGGTTACCATTCAGTCATGTTGGTAACAGAGGCAAGGAACTTCTTGAGGTCGTACAAACAAATGTTTGTGGGCCTATGGAAGCCAGATCTATTGGAGGAAAGAAATATTTCCTGTTATTTGTCGACGACTTCAGTCGGATGGCTTTTGTACATTTCTTGAAGATAAAAGATGAAGTATGCTCATAGTTTAAGGCATTCAAGACACTAGTGGAAAATCAGACAGGGAGGAAGCTGAAAGTATTTAGGACAGACAATGATAAGGAATTCTGCAATAAAGAATTAGATAAATTCTAGGAATTTGCTGGAACTGTACATCAAAAGACTTGTCCATACACATCGGAACAAAATGGTATGTGCGAGCGGTTTAACTGGACAGTGATTGAGAAAGCAAGATGTTTGTTATTTGATGCAGGATTTCCTAAGTGTTTCTGGGCAGTAGCAGTGAACACTGCAGTTTATCTGCAAAACAGGTTAATCGCATCAGGATTAAATAACAAAACGCCCATGGAAGTTTGGACCGGAGCTAAATCAGATGTCAGTAATCAGTAAGGATTTCGTTTCTATTGACGATAATGTACTCCCTTCAGAGGAGTTCAATGATGATGACATCGTTGCTACGTATTCTTCCTTGGATATAAAAGAAGACCGCGAAGAAACTGCAGAAAATTGCAGATGCGATATTGTTGTGTCACCCAGATGCGCATCCAACGAACACATCAAGTGAAATAAGCTGCTTACGCGAAATTCAACTTAGCAGCCGTTCGAAAGGTTAACCAAAGATGTTTGTACACAACATTTTATTACAACACGCAAAGTAATACCTATCGTGAGTTGCCTTCATGGCATGCTTAAAAAATATTCTGGCATACTATTTCTCCATAAACTCACCTTATCGCTTAAATAAGAAATCCAAAAGAAGTCACAAAAAGATTTGATAAATTAGAACACTGTTACTCGTTGACTATTGCTACGGTCTTGGACCCTGGATTGAAGCTAATTCATTTCAAAAATGCTACTGCAAAGAGTAAAGTCACAAACTACATAAATAATTATTTACCGAGTAATATAAATGATGTATTTATAGCAAATGAGTCTTCTGATGAATCTAAAAAAGGCGATAATCCTGAAGACAACATATGGAGCTACCATAAAACATTGACTCACTACAATATAAAAAATAAAACTAAAGCGGACACCGAACTACAAATATTCGTGTCATCCCCTGTCCCTGCTATAAAGGGAGATGCTTTGGACACGTGGCATAGTATTTAAGGACTATTTCCCAGGCTTCATAGCCTAGTTATGATCTACTTACATATCGTGGCAACTTCAGTACCGAGTTAGCAGTAATGCTCAGAAGCTGGCACTACAATTACACAGGAGAGAAACCGCTTATTGAGTACCACATTATCCAAATTGGTATTTTTAAATTCAATTTTTAAAAAGTAGACAATCGTTATACTTGTTTCTTAAAGCTTTCATTTAAAAATAGCATACAATAAATGTTTAATGAATACTTGTTATTTTTTATTATATTATTTTTTTCTTATTGGCAATAATAATTTATAATATAAAAGTTGATTATTATAGGGGAAGTAGACATATACGGACAAAACAACACAAGCATTATAATTCGAAATTGCCGTACTCAAGCGTACAACTGCCAATAACATCACTTTGGCTTTGGTCAACTTGCCAGAATGTAAACGCGCGGACGTCGTGACTGATTACAAGTGTGAATACGTAACTAGTTTTTTGTTTGTAAAAGTTTTTACTGTAAATGGTAAGGTTTTCAGTATTTATCTTATTTGTGTAGTATTTATTCCAATCTCCACTAATTTGTTGTTGTATTATTATTTCTTTTTAGAAACAAAATATATTTTTAGTATTTATTTTACATTTTTATTTTTTTGTATTGTACTAGCTGACCCGGCGAACTTTGTACCGCCTTTTTCGTAATTATTTTGTTTTAGTATTTATCAGTTTGGTTATAGTATTTGTCGGCGTTACGCCAGGAATTAGGTTGTCCATATGAAAATATCGAGTATGTAATCACTGTATTTATTACAAGTTATTGCCGGAGAAGTGAGTGAAGTAAAACTGTCCTCTAATCTTACAATGTTTTTATAACCTCCGCTTTACAATGAAACGGTCTAGTCTTAGTAACTACAATTACTTTTTATAACAAACAAATAAAACAACTACTTTTACTATCGGAATATAGCTAAATAATAATGATAAATATTCTAATGCATTTAACATAATTCCAAATAGTCAATTTTACACAATTTACATTAATGTAATTAAAGGAAATATTGTTCTCATATATTGTTCAATAGACGGCGCTCTAACTAGAAATAAATTACAATCTCTATTGTGTAAAAACAACTAAATATGGTTACAAATAATTACATTAATTCTAATCGATTTTAATTTTATCAATTATATAAATATTTAAACAATTAAATCAAAGATTTCTAGAAATACATTCAAAAAGTGTCTTAAATATTATAGCATGGTAAATAGCAGTGTCGTTACTACAAATAATTATTTAAATATTAGTTGCAAATATTTCAAACATGTTTATAACTATAATTGATAACACATACATCAACAATTTACAAATATTGCCGATAGAGGGCGATATGCGCCTATACGGCCATACTGACTCCAGCGCGTCCCTTGCGCTGTTAAGGCGTCACCCACCAAGGGATCTAGCCATCCACAAGGCATCACCCATCCTGGGATCTAGCCAACAAGACCAGGTTTAAGGATACGCATGATGGCCAGCTAGCGCTTTAGGAAGGATGTTTTGGATAGAAAAAGCATTTGTAAGGCATCACCCATCAAGGGATCTAGCCAACCACAAGGCATCACCCACCAAGGGATCTAGCCAACCACAAGGCATCACCCATCCTGGGATCTAGCCAACAAGACCAGGTTTAAGGATACGCATAGTGGCCAGTCAGCGCTTTAGGAAGGATGTTTCGGATAGGAAAAATAAAAAGCATTTGTTTCCAAATTAGTATTCACCCGCCCATACGGCATTACTTTGATAACAGTTTTTACAACAGGCGCTAGTCATAAAGTCATTGCTAGCGATGCTTACACCACATCCGCGGAGATAATTATGCTTCATTATATATCGGTCATTAGGCAATACCTCCTAAAGTGCCATGGGACCCTCGAAGAGAGTGCGTCGATCATGGCGATGCACGAAAACAAAATTGCCAAAAAATACATTTATTTTGGCTTTACCTTTGTCAAATCAATTAACTCTAGAAAAGATCGCTCGTCCATCCTTTTCTTACAGACGCTTAATCTTTTGTCCGTTCGTCGTCCTCTACCTGCAACATCTCGATAAAACAGCGGTTAATATTTTTGCTGAACAATACTCCCAGTAATATTGCATAGTTTATAGCCCACTGGAAATCGTGAATAGCACTGTGGCATGGTTTTCAAGCTCAACTACGGACATTAATATCTTTGATAATTTTCACAACTAGTCTCACTTAACCATTTGCTCTACTAGTTCCCTTAGCCACAAGGTATATTCAATACCGTATTTATTCATAATTATTATAAGAAGAGACGAGTTCCAAATATAGTTACAACTTCACAAAAGACCTCATAGCCGATTGTGACGTCTTTAGTGTAAACTACTATAAAGACAAATGCGTATTCTGGCTGATGACGTCTGCCATGAATGTAGCCTGTAATGTTAGCGAACATAGTATGAAAATTATATTGCAATTTTATAGATTGGAAGTCTATTGTTTTATTTCCCGATTTCAGCTTTACGAATGTTAGCTAGCACAATTCTTCACAAATTTTCGAACATATTCGGGTACCAATATTTTTCGCCGATTTTAGCCAGTACTTTTTCCCAACAAAAGTTGTGGTAGTCTCGCAATAGTCCTTATATTGCGGTGGAGGTAATAAACATATTAATGGAAATAAATTAGATCCAAATTCAGAACAAAAATTTATGGATCGCACAGAGCTGTCCTGCGCGGGATTCGAACCCGCGACACTGGTACGATATCTTAACCACTACGTCATCTGTGCAGTGCAGTGTGATCGTAACACGAGTTTCTAACGGTAATTACGTGAAACGATACTATTTAAACATTATAGCTCAGCAATATCTTGTTAAATGACATAAAGTATAGACTACTGTCAGAGTCTATCTCCTTTATTGAAGGATCACTCTTCTGCCCTACATGAAGCAAAGTATGGTCAAGAGTGGATGAATTTACGACGAGATAAACAATTACTTCGTTCTAGAGCATATGGTTTACTTAACACAGATTAAGACTATAATCTGTATTAACTAAGCAGTCACCCTTTCTATATTCTACTTTAAACTAAAAATTTTAAAGAAATGCTACCAGTTATGCACTCCTGGAGTGTGCTCTTTCTACCTTGCCTTGAAACCTTAAGTGAATTTCAGTTACAACATAATCAGTTACCACTTTAAATAATTGACCACCTAAGAAGTGACGGAAATGCTTAATAGCTTTATACGAAGTCTAGCGTCTTCAGCTCACGAGCGGTATTTATTTCAACGCACATGGTTCGCATACTGAACTACGCGAGGACTTTTCAGCATTTAGTGATATTTAAAGTGATGGCAGCTTATCTCATTTTCATAGCGTTATAGAGGTGATAATCTATAGGGTCTGCGTTGAACTATTTAATCAGCCATTTAGTTTTATTGTTAACGCACTGGCCTTTATTTGCGATACACAGTTGCAGAGTATGAAACTAGATTTAAAGCTTGAGACCATCATGTAACCTAAAACAATATTGAGTCGTTTAGATTGAAGTTAAAATCAAAGTTATAGATAGCATGGAGGGTTCATTTATCAGCAGTTACAGTTTTCTATATATACCCTCTTTAAGACTTACGGTAATACCAAACAGCACTAATAATGTCATAACCAATTCTACCTCGACACGTCATTGAAACTAACTTTGGTTGTAATATGGCAACATCAACGATCTGGCGTTTGCCCGGAATCGAACCAGTAAACTTATTTCGGATCAGAGAATAATCAACACCAGTAGAGAATAAGCAATTGAAAACTTTATTACCTAGCGATACTGCGATCTCTAGAAGTAATGTTCGTTAACCATAAATTCTATAGATTTGCTTACGGAAATAAATTATAACTTCGTCGTATTAAATATGAAAGCTATAAATCAAGGACTCTGCAAGCGTGATAAGTAGCCGCTTCTATTTACATCACAAAAAGGTCCTAGGTTATTACAGTTAACACAATTACTAGACAGTGTAAGCGACGCGAATTATTCAAAATAAGAACTATTTAATAATTGTAAATATGTAGTAGGCATTCTATTGTTGCTATGCAAGTGCGCGCGGGGTAACTGGCGTGCGGGGTAATTGGTCGCGCGGGGTAATTGGTCGCACGGGGAGAGATTCTCGAGCGTTGCCGCGCTCACGTCACCGGGACTTGAGCGCCTTTTACGTCATGAAAGGTGCCAAATACGGGCCTTATCATTTTTAAATGTCCCGTGCTGTTTACTATTATTATTAGTCAATATCTATACCAATAAATAAAAATGGGAGTGTCTGTAATGTCAAAATGGATTTTTTTGTCCGTCTTGCCTGTCCGTCTGTCTGTTTGTTACGGGTAATCTTCAAAACGGCTGGACCGATTTCAAAAATTCTTTCACCAATGGAAAGCTATAATATCAGGGCGTAAACTAAGCTATATTTTATACCGGTATTCCCACGGGAACAGGAACCACGCGAGTAAAACGACTAAAACAGGCGAAGCGAGGGTGGGTTGCTAGTTATTCAACATATCAGTACTTTTTGGCGTCAATAGATTACATAACTCTTCACCGCCTGCACACCGGTGAAACCCCCGGCGTCGCCTTCAGACAGTTACAATTACTGTTAGACGGTAGTTTTCGCTAACGAAAAGTTAACAAAACAAACACGAGCCTAGACAAAATCTAGGCGTGTTTCGCAATAGCTCAGATCTTATTAATTTAAGATAAATACCTGTTATTACGGCGTCGATCACCTCAGAGTCCGTAGCCTCACGTCTCAAACGTTTGAGCAGAGCCCGGCCCGTTGTAGCGTAGTCTGCGTAACTGTCAGCTTGTTCAGAGGTGCAGCTGCGCCACCACTGGACGTAGCCAGCATACCGGAACTCCTTGCCGAAGGTTGTAACGATGTCATCTTCCACTTGTTGCCATGTAATTGATTGAAGCGCCCATGTGTCTGCCGTACCGTTGAGTTCAAGAATAGCTTCCATTCTTGCTTCTTGCGGCTTATATGTTGAAAGCCATGATAGTCTCGTTAACATTTGCCCACTAGTCCGCGACGTCGATGATTATCGATGCGATCTCTCGTCGGGGTTGAACGGCGGTAGATAAAAATTTTGGTGCCGCCGTTTTATTGTAGCCTCCGTAGAAAATGCGGCTCTCGCAGCTGTTGTTGCAGCAGTATTTTGTAATGGAGGTCAGGAGATCCATCATTTGCTCCACAGTGAAGGTCATCCGTAGATCTTGAAGAGTTTTGGGGCTGTGATCCCACCGCTGCTGTCGGCGTTACGCCAGGAATTAGGTTGTCCATATTAAAATATCGAGTATGTAATCACTGTATTTATTACAAGTTATTGCCGGAGAAGTGAGTGAAGTAAAACTGTCCTCTATTCTAATCTTACAATGTTTTTATAACCTCCGCTTTACAATGAAACGGTCTAGTCTTAGTAACTACAATTACTTTTTATAACAAACAAATAAAACAACTATTTTTAACTATCGGAATATAGCTAAATAATAATGATAAATATTCTAATGCATTTAACATAATTCCAAATAGTCAATTTTACACATTTTACATTAATGTAATTAAAGGAAATATTGTTCTCATATATTGTTCAATAGACGGCGCTCTAACTAGAAATAAATTACAATCTTTATTGTGTAAAAACAACTAAATATGGTTACAAATAATTACATTAATTCTAATCGATTTTAATTTGATCAATTATATATATATTTAAACAATTAAATCAAAGATTTCTAGAAATACATTCAAAAAGTGTCTTAAATATCATAGCATGGTAAATAGCAGTGTTGTTACTACAAATAATTATAAATATAAGTTGCAAATATTTCAAACATGTTTATAACTATAATTGATAACACATACATCAACAATTTACAAATATTGCCGATAGAAAGCGATATGCGCCCATATATTCGTACAACGCTTGAATAACGTTTGGCCAGTTCCCTGGATGTTGGAAGGAGGAGAGGCTGATGCTCCTGCCGAAGGTTAGACGGTCTATGGACGCGGCCTCAAACGTATCAATGTAATGGAATTATTGATAATCCAACTGAATTTAATTTACGGAAAGCCCATACGTCCAACTGTTGAGCTCGCACCTCCTCCATCATGGGAGGCAAATCGACCTATTATACCACGCGGGTCAGACGTGTTGATATAGGATTTTGTTTCTGAGTTTTCCCTCTCTTGCATAGATATTATATGCATATTATATCTCGTAGTCGTCTTTTATGACACCCACGTGTGGTGAATTGCATTCTTACTCCGTCACCGTACGAATAATACTAAAACCAAACTGATAAATACTAGAGCAAAATAATTACGAAAAAGGCGGTACGAAGCTCGTCGGGTCGGCTAGTTTTAATAAAAAATATATTTCCTGTTAATTTTCTACAATACAAACCTTGTCCTAACAACAATAAACACATTACAAAAGAATTATCCAATTTGGTGCTGTCGATCGGTAGTTACATCGGTAGCATACATACATTTCGGCGATTAATTTTTATATATAAAGATTATTTGTGCATTCTGGACCAGTCTAAGGCTATTTAATATAACATCTTCTCTTATCTAGTCCAAAACATTTTTTTTATCTAGATCTACATGTAATTATGCCAAAAATACCGAACCGACAGGACGAACATCAAATGTTTGATGGGTAAAATCAGTTTGTATGGGCAAATAAAATTGTTGTTTTTAGTATTTTACTCGCAATTATTCCATATTTTCTCAGCGTATAAACCTTCCCTGGACTTCCTCAAATAATTCAAGACCAAAATTAGCCAAATCGATCCAGCCGTTCTCGAGTTTGAGACTAACGAACGGCAATTCATTTTTATATATATAGATAGATTAAGGACAAAACGACATACACGATCAACGGACACTATGACATAGATATGTTATATTGTCCATAAGAATATAGTCAAGAAACATCATATAATTAGTCATTATTTTCACATCACATCACAGATATTCAAGTATACGGCGTAATTATCAGCGTACGACTGATCGTCAATCCTGGAGTGCAGAATCAATGCAAAAAACTATGGAACCAGTTAAAAATGGGTTGGTTATTGGCATAAAAAACATTTGGTGTTCCACAAGCAACGCTCCGAAGACATGGTTCTGAAAGTAACAAAAACTTGAAGCCTAATTCGAAAGGTCTTGGATGTTGGCAAACTATTTTCCCACCTGAAGTGGTAAGGCAATTAGCTCGGCATTTAAAATTACTAGAATCTCGGCTGTTTGGAATGACATGGACATGTGTTCAAGAACTAGCCTTTGAGATGGCTGAAAGAAATGGTTTTAGATAGATTTAATTTACAAAAAAGAAAAACTGCACACGAGCGGTTGGAAGGATTTCTTAAACACACTAAGGATATTTGTTTACGTAAATTAGAAACTACGTCAGCAACTTGTGCAGCCTCTTGCTGTCTCTTTTTTGCTTCCTTAAAAACTTATTGTAAGTCTTATGTCAAGAAATATCTAAATGGCTGAAAACTACTCCTGGCCGTGTTGTTACTCAATTTCAGATAGCTGGCCTGTTCAATTAAGCATATGTTAAGGCAGCTACTGTACAAAATGCTCGCAAAGATTTTAAAAATGCTGGCTTTTGGCCTCCAAGTCTAGAAATATATCCCGATTATACGTATAAATGTATGAAATTGCTGAAACTACAAATATACCGCTAGAAAATATTAATAATTATAATTTTAAGACAACACCATGCACTAAGGAAATAATCCTTGTATTGCTGGGAACTTTACAAACATATAAATTAACGGACACAAATTACATCCAGACTCAGAACAACAAGTTATGGATCACACAAAGTGTTGTCCCGCGTGGGATTCGAACCCCTGACACTGGCGTTGTAAGTCGCTATCTTAACCACTACGCCATCTGTGCAGTCTTATAATAATGAACAAATCAACCAGAAAACAATAGCTGTCCCGGTTCTTATAACTGGACCGTCTACACAGCAGCAAGATGATTCAGTTTTCTGTCCTATCCCAAACGTTTTTCAAGTCGATACAATTACACAACTTCAGCTTCAAAAGTCATTTTCTACTGAAACAACTAGAGGACAATTCATCGCAGGATCCATCATTAATCATAGAAAAAAACTTTGTCATAAGACATTGTAATGAAAATCATTCATCAGCGATTAATATAGAAATCGCCCTGCTTTAGCTGTTGCTGTTGAGAAAATTTCTCCAATCCCTAAAGGACGTTTCATAAGTAGACAAGGAAAACATAAACCAAACCTCGACAAACAAAAATTAAAAATATATTTATTAAATTACCAATTACATCTATTATTACAGGTTTTTAATGCAATAGTGTAAGTCAACATAAACCATTAATAATATTATCTGTTAATGTCAACATAATAATTACATAAACAATTAATTAATTTATACATTTTATATCGTATATAAGTTAAAAATTATAATCTAAAATCTATGCTAAAATAGTATATGAAAATTGAACAAACGAATTAATTTGTCGGCGGCAATCAAGATCAATTTTGTCGGCGAGTCGATTCAATATTCGTAGCGTTCGCGTCAAGGGCGCCATAGTCAAAAGATTGGTTCTAGTTTTTGGCACTTTGAGTAACTGTGGCTGACGACGCCGTGCAGGGTATTCATCTGGTACACATAGTCCCATCAACCACAATATATCCGGATTAGAGATTCTACCCCGGAATACTCTTGTGGTGCTTAGGTAATGCATTTTATCTAGGTCACATTATTGTAATGTTATAGATTGAAAATATAAAAAATCAGTCATACACACGCGCTCGTGTCAACTAGTTGTTTTATTCAATATATGACTCATTACGAAATAGCCACATAAACACTTACAGTCTTTGCCGATATCCACGTGTAAGACATAAACACTTACATTGGTGACCCCGACATAAGAAAGCCTCAGTGTGCCTCGAGACGTTGTACGAAGCAGTCGCCTCAAGCGCTCCTCGAAACACGCCTTGAACACGCCCGGACCAGCTCGGCGTGCACGCCCCGCCACGCCGGTACGGTCACTGACGTGTCACAACGTCTGTGGCTTCACCGGATTGGCATGCGAAGCGTTCCAGATTCCAGATTATTGTCTTCCTGGACGCGTGGAACTGATCTCCAACACGGTGCACCCGTGTTAGCGTTCTCTGACGCCACATATTTTGCAGCATCAACATCCACATACATTGGTAAATTTTACCATAAGCGCCACCATCACATCCACGGTGGCCTCCCGCCCACCAGGGTGACCTCCCCCTAGCCCACGGCTGGGGGACATGAAGAAAGGCCCTTCTCAGGGCCCTCCGGCCAGCGAGCATCCACCTTTGATGGACCCACGGTTGCGAAGCCAAAACCTACCTACGTACTACCATCTCAAGAAGGCAGAAGAAGAAGCCAGCAACATGAAGAGGTTCTAACCGCGCACAGTCATACCACCCAAGACTGAGCTGCACCGCACCCGTCCTGGCTCTGCTACCACTGTGCGTCCCCGTACAGCTACCACATCCCCTTCGCCGGACGGAGGGAGACCACGTGCGAAAAGCACCACGACCCGCCCAGTACCCGCGACCAGCACGACCCGCCCAGTACCCGCGACCAGCACGACCCGCCCCGTGCCCGCTTTTAGCACGACCCGTCCCGCTCACGACAACAACGCGACTACAAACCGCCCTGAGTCTGCAAGTGACGCGACCCGCCTTACGCCCGCCGCCAGTGCAACCCGCACCGCGCCACCCGCTGACGTGCCTCGCCTTACACCTGCTACCAGCACCACTCGCTCAGCATCCACGCTCAGCGTCCAATCACCTGCCTCTCCACCTCGTATGGAAGATGCACTAAGTCTCGCCGTTCTGCAGCCACCCATTGCGCCGCAGACCGTGCCAGAACAAGCTACCAACATAATTACTCCTGCACCACCACGCGAGCAACGTGTCATCACAAGATCCCGTACATCATCACAAGATCCCGTACATCATCACACGATCCCGTACATCATCACACGATCCCGTACATCATCACACGATCCCGTACATCATCACACGATCCCGTACATCATCACACGATCCCGTACATCATCACACGATCCCGTACATCATCACACGATCCCGTACATCATCACACGATCCCGTACATCATCACACGATCCCGTACATCATCACACGAGCCCGTACATCATCACACGATCCCGTACATCATCACACGATCCCGTACATCATCACACGATCCCGTACATCATCACACGATCCCGTACATCATCACACGATCCCGTACATCATCACACGATCCCGTACATCATCACACGATCCCGTACATCATCACACGATCCCGTACATCATCACACGATCCCGTACATCATCACACGATCCCGTACATCATCACACGATCCCGTACATCATCACACGATCCCGTACATCATCACACGATCCCGTACATCATCACACTAGGATCCTGGCCTCCCTCAGAGCTCCATAACATATACCCTTACTCACGGGCGTGTAGATACCACACCTACTGGCAGCGGAATCCCTGGAGTAGGGCGGCAACTCAGCTGGGAATCGGACTACGCCAGCCCTAGGAACTCCGGCTTGAATCACCAGCCCCTTCTCTGCCAAAGATAACGATGTCGAGTTCCGACTCTGACTCGTCTTGGGACTCCCAAAAGGGTAAAATAACTACTCCCATCCGTAAGCATTTCTCACTTATTGACCAGGCTACAAGCAACATACACTCTGAAGAATCAGAATATTTCAAAACGCTTTCTCCCCGATGAACCTATTCCCGGCCCTTCTGGAATCACTCAACGTGGTAACAGACGCAGAAGAAGCCTCAAGGAAACTACAGGCGCCGCAACAAAACGTGTTCGTGCCACGGAGCCTCCCATATCTGACACCGACTCCCAAATGTCGGTGGACATTCGTAAGCCCCAATCTCCTAAAGATAATAAGAAAGCTACTTACGCTCAAACAGCAGCCAAGTCTCCAACTACCACCACCGGCGGACCAGCTCCAAACGCACCCTTCAGCCAAACCGGAACTGAAGAACAACAGCTGGGAGAACAACCCAGGGAGGATAAGATAAGATATCCTCCCCTCACAGTCGAATCCTTCCCAAACTGGTCGACCCACCTCAAGGAGCTAAAACGTCTTCTGGGGAGGGCTGCCAACGCCAGACCTTTCGGAAAAGGAGTCTGCTTCTCCCCAGAGGATGAGGAGGAGTATAGGACCATTCAGAGATACCTGTCTGACCTCGAGAAAACGGAACAACTTTCGTGGTTCTCCTATTCTCTCCCTGCAAAACAGAACCTTAAAATCGCCATAAGAGGCCTACCTTTCAACACCACCCCTGAAGAGGTCATTGAAGAACTCTTCGAGGAAGGATTCGAACCTGAGTATATCCGCAACGTTAAAGCCAGAGGAGAACGCCCTGGCTGTATAATGTTCGGTATACTAAAGAGAACACAAAACGCCCAAGAAATATACAACATCAAAGAGCTTCTCGGAATACCAGGTATTATAATAGAAGCTTGGAGGGGGAAAAAGACAACCAGCGCAGTGCCCCTGGTGTCAAAAATTCCGCCACAGCTCGCACCAGTTCACCGCCCTCTCGCTTGCGTCTGGTGCGGTGAAGAACATCTAGCTAAGGACTCTGTGGCGGATCTCGTCCAGCTAATTACGCTGGTTGCCCATCTTTAAGACAGGAAGCCAGGAATAAAAGAGCAGGCACCCCGGCTACGACCACTCGAAATAAGAGAGGCCCTCCTGCTCCCATCGAACCTAGGAGTGAAGTCACAGCCGAGCCTCAATCTGCCTCCTTAATGGCCCCAGCAAGTCCTCCTACTAATAGAGACAAACCTGTTCCTTCCAGGCAAAAGCAGCGAAGAAAGAAAAAGAAGAAATCAGTCATCACTTCAGACTCTGAAATAATTACAGATGCTCCATCCATCTTCACTGTTCTAGTGGCTCCTGTGACCGCCAGGACCACCCAACCACCGACCGTAGCACAACCATCTACCTCACAGCCGCAGCTCCAGCCACCCAGGGAAAGAAGAACCCTCTTCCGAAGAACGCTCCGGCTTTCCAATGGCCCTTTAACTCCGCTTCACTGGGCGAATTGTGGGCTTGGTTAACGAACGCCATGCCCAAAATCACTAAAATAATACTCCCTAATAGCTGCGGTAGGGCAGGAACAACCCTGCAGCACTATTTTGGGAATTGTAATCACAAGCCTTGATGGATTTATTCTCTCCCAATGGATATATATAGCGTTTGAATGAAATCTAACCGACTGGGTAAAAATTGAGTTCAAATGGGTCAAATACATAAAAAATTGCCATGTAGAAATTAGTTGATCGAATTAGCGACATCTATCGAGCCCGATAGATGTCTACTACAAAATATATTTTATAAAGAAATCTCTAATCCTATGATGATAATAAGACAAGCTATGTAAATTATTTTATCGTCATGGGGGTACCTTGTTAAGTCTATAAATTTTAAATGAATTCTGTTTAAGGTGGGTCAAGAGTTTACTTGTGTCAATTCAATAAAAATGTAATGTAAAAAATAGAAAAAGTGACATCTATCGAGCTAAGGGTAGATCTCAACAACAAAATATATTTTATAAAGAAATCTCTAATCCTGTGATGATAATAAGACAAGCTATCTAAATTATTTTATCGTCATTGGGTACCTCGTTAAGTCTAAAAATTTTAAATGAAATTAACTCTTTAAAGTGGGTCAAAATTATTTGTCAGTCAAGTACATTATTTTATAGAATAAGTATATATGCATAAAAGAACAGATTACGACAGGTATTAATATAGCATAAAGTATTAAGAAAAATAAACTTACGATTCTTTTCCAGAAAATGATGTTTTTTATTCAATAAACATTTATTTTCATTTATAGGTAACAATTTACTTTGAGTTCACTAGATGGCGTTGTACAAAATTTTAAATCGCACCATGGTTTCGTTACAAAAATTTAGATATGTGACCAGATATTTAATTAATAATTAATTAAGAGCGGACCACGAAGCGTGGCGTTAATCGCCACGCGACGATCGCACTCGCCCTCGCCTATAGATGTTTCACATCAAAAAGCTTCTTGCACTCCGATCGGGAGATCCGGAAGATAATATTTCATCTACGTGGCAGTTTTTCACCAAATTAATTTTTTGCGATTTGAAATTATATCTGATAATTCAAACACAAATTTAACAACGGATGATAGTCAATTACCGGATACTTTTTCAATGTCTTCACCGTCCACAGAAATAAATTCATCGGCGTCGGTAATTAGAGAAACAGATATTACCTATGTTCGTGCCTACAGATTCAGTGAATACCCAGGTTCTATTGTCGATAGGTGACGATGAGGTTCATACAATAACAACTAATGAGACTCCTACAAATACTCCATTGTCAATGAATACGCCCACCTTTAGTTCTAGGCTCCCAAAACGAAAAACTGGAAATGAAATTAGAATGGAAATGTTAGAATTAGAGAAAACCCGTTCTTGTTGTTAGAGAAAGACTTACAACAAAATTCTAACGCAACGCAATCTGGCGAAAATAAATCAGAAGATTATTACTACCTGATGAGCTTACTACCACAAATGGAATCATTTACTCCATTACAAATATATCATGTTAGAAATCTAATTGAGCAAGTAATAATGGAAGAAATACAAAATTCAATATTTGAGGATCCATATAGAGGGAATTCTTGGTCCCATGGGTATAGAACACCAACACCCGAATACTTAGTGGATTAAATTTTTATATTAATGATTTCATTATTTAATAAAAGTTTTATAATAATAACCTACTTTTATTCACCTACTTATCTTTGCATTAAGAACAGTTTTTCTTCAGGTCAAATTACACGATTTCTGAAAATATTAGATTCCAGATTATATCTTAATTTCTGTAAAATATAATCAAATATCTCTATATTCATTCTTGTATAGTTGTAAAATTTCATAGAATGACATCTTAGCTCGTAATAGAGCGTAGAAAATTCTCCCAAATTGCGTCTTCGTTGATTTATTGGATGAACACCATCACTAGGTAATAATAATTCCCTCATTAGGAGACTAGGCTCCAATAGTTCTCTTTGACGTAAACTCAAGTTTCTCACAACACTGCTCGAGCGCGACTACCCGCCAGCTTGTTTCGTGCCCGCGCGAGATATCACTGCCTGATCGCCCCGCGTCGCGCCGTCTCGCTGTCGCCATCGTTCGGCCATTGCAAGTTTCGTGCCCGCAGACTATAAGGTTTAAAGGAACCAGAGAATTGCCACATAAACTTTTTTAAAGGCATTTTGCTATCTATTGACGATTTTACCGATCTTCAAACTTTCACGTTTTAGAGTAAAGTACTGCAAATAATCACGGATATGCGTTATGGACAAATGTATCCAGTTTTGTCATATCAGTATGAAGAGCCATCATTGCATAGGCACCAAATCAAATTCGAAATTATCAAAGTACAAGTTCGTTTAGTGCAGTTCAAGCAAACTCAAATTTTATTCCATCTCCAAATCAAGTGTCTCAAGATAGCGATCAGACGGAGTTTGCTTTTACAAGGCTATACGTAATATTTCCCTGATATTAATTTGAAAATTAATAATAAAGTAGTGCAAACAATAAAAGTTCTTTATGACGAAAGTGGGCGCACTCATACGAAAACAATAAATAAAATTCTTATCGTCTAAGAGCTACTCTTGATATTCTTTAAGGAAAAAAAAGGCTGTCACTATTCTTTAAGGTAATAAACGGACGACGTCTGAGGGCGCTCTCGTGGCGTCTACAGAGGGCTATGGCGATGAGGGCCATATGCGGCTACCGCAAGGTGACCACCGAGGCAGCGTGCCTCTTGGCGGGAAAGGTGGGACCTGGAGGCGGAAATGCTCGCCGAGCTTCACCGACGGGTATCGGACACGCCAGCTGGAGGCGGCATAGTCTCCTTCAAGGAGATTGCCGCCTGGCAGGTCGACGCCCGTCGAGACGTTATTGCCCGTTGGGCAGTCCGGTTGAAGAAGCGTCTGTACGGTGTCAGGGCCGCTGCCGGCACCTCGGGCGGCTATCTGCGCCTGATGCCGCCCTAGCCGAGGCCGCGGGTAACCGGACCAGTGAATCTAGTCCGTCACTCGCAGAGAGGCTGACCGCGCAACGACGACTGACGTTCCGGAACAGAGACGTCGAGAGGCGAGAGTACCCGACTGGGTATTCCGTCGGGCCGACCACTGAGGTCAAGAAACTCGGCACTGGTGGTCTGCCCAATGACGAAGGCGACGTGGGCCCGCGCGCCGTCCTCTCGTCGCCCCGGACGGAATGGACGGCGTGTGCGCTTACCATAGCCCACCCATAAAAAAAAAGGTAATAAATGGACTGATACAGTATCTTCGTGTTTCTACGTCGATTTGGTCGGTGGCGAAATAATATTAAAAGCAACACACGTTTTTCTCGATCCATTGTTTATTTTAGACTATTGTCAACTGGGCAAGCCAAGACAACCCTGTTGAGGTGCGGCAGCGGCGTAGGCGCCGCGCCGAAGGAACGTTGAGACGCCACACTGCTCATGTGGCCGCCAGTGCGGTACTGAGTATGAGCGAGGCCCCACTAGTGCGTTGCGTCGTCGCTGCGTCGTTTTCCATATATTTTTTACGACGACGACGCAACGTATCGACGGATAAGAGTCGAAGCGGGAGGTAGGGTGATGCGCTGCGCTGTCGGAGCTCCGGTGCGACGACGGACAGTGTTCAACTACTAGAAGAGAAAGCTAGACGAGCCTAACGACATTTTTATCATACCATGAGTGAGCAGGTTATTGATATAGATTTTCTTAGTCGAAGAAAGACCCACTATAAGAGATAAACCACACGAACACTAAAGTGATAGATTTCGTAAAGCGAACGAATGGGCAGCTGTTAGTAAAAAACTATTTCAAGATTACGAGGAGTTTGAGCACCAAAAAATAACAAGACTGGTGAGTTGTTATTTATTTTGTTATTTGTAAATTCAATACATACACTTATAATACAAATTATATAAATTAACTAATTTATATCTTTTTCAACTGCCATGCTAAAGCCCCTTCGAGACTCATAAAGTAATCAACAAATTGATCTCTAATAAAATGTTCGGCTAATGATTCTTCATTCATATGGGGTCGCAATTGTGGTAAGCTACTTATTGCTATATTGTCTTGCTGTCGTAAACCATCGTATTATGTAACACATACACACATGCTTTCACAATATTAATACTTAAATTATATGCTGTATCAATTGACCTATGTAAAATGCGCCATCTATTTGCCATGTTTCCAAACGCACATTCCACGTATCTACCAGCTCTGATAAGGCGATATTTATAAACTCTTTTTTTTTTTACATTGAAATTTAGTCCGCCGTACGGGCGCATAACATGCTTACTTATACCAAAAGCTTCATCACCAACAAGTATATGAGGGGATTGGTGGCTTGTTATTTTGATCATTTCCAAATGGTTGAAGATCAGGCAATGGTAATTAATTTCTTATTAAAACCTTGTATAGTGTCGAATATCTAAAAATAGTAGAATCACTTTTCTTTACATATGCACCCACGTCGACAAAAACAAACTTATAATTTGAGTGAACAATCGCCAGCAAAACAATTGAAAAATAATTTTTATAATTATAAAACAGAGAACCACTTTTGTCCGGTTTTATTAAATGTATATGTTTGCTATCAATAGCCCCAAAGCAATGAGGAAAGTTAGTTTCTTTTTTTTTGGGGGGTGGGTTGCAGTCGTCGCGCTCCTCGCACCACTCCGTCCGGGGCAACAGAGGGGTGTAAGCACGCACACCCGCAACCCACCCACGATGCACGTCGCCTTCATCGTTGGGCCGACCACCGGAGCAGGGTTACTTGTCATCAGTGGTCGGCCCGACGGAATACCCCCTATTTGGGGTACCCTCCCATCGATCGACATCCCCACCTCGGGGAGAACGTAGGTCTTTCCTCACGCGGGTGTTTCTTCATTTTTGCAAAAAATCACTTTCCAGGCCATTTATTTTTTCTAAAAAGGCTCGTTTAAGGAACTATATTTTTTTAAGAAGAAATCAGAATATAAATTCGATGTCGCAACTAGTGATATTTGAATATAAGTGTTGGAAAAAAATAAATCTTACAAAATAAGCCAAAAATCGTCATTAGGCTATGTTTCCAATCAGATAATTTAAAAGTTAATCGAAAGATTTTATACATTTCAATGAATAAAAAATTATTTCGCGGTTTTTATAAACTTATAAATAGTGCTAGTTCTCAAATATAAAATAATATTATACATACAATAAATCTTTAAAAATGATTGAATTTGTGATCTGAAACTTTTTCCCGTGCAAAACTTCATTTATCGCATCGAAGTTGGAAATTACAATATTTATTTACTTTTAACCGCCACGTTAGATGTAACGAATCTAGTCTCCCTCCTGCCACCTTCCGCAGTCGTGGCCTACCCGCCGTAACGCCACAGGCAGTTAGCTTTCAAAGGGACCAAAGCCTAGGGATATTCCAATACTAGTAAATACGAGTAGGTACCCGATACTTTTGATTCGATACCAAGTATTTATAGCATCGAATCAACCTTACGATACATACTCGGTATCGAAACAAAAGTACTTGGTATCAAATCGAATCAGCATCATCGTTTAAAAAAATTAAATTTCCGAACGCATCATACAGAATGGGAGAGCAAAAGCCCTCTCGCTCCGGTACTTGTACTTGTATTAGTTGTATTCATCAAGCGCGTGGCAGCGTGAGTGACGCGTCGTGTCTCGCGCCAGACGAGCAGAACGCGAGAGAGCCGCTCGCCCGCCATTTAAGTTGTCATTGTCTTGTCAACATAATTAATTGTCAAACTGTCCATACCAGATTTAATTTGAACATATAAATGCTTATTTACGAGTAATTTTATTAATTGTGATTATCGGCTTACTATTCCAATGTTATCATGGCACCGCCAAAATCAATAATATGGACACATTTTACCAAAACAAATGAAACAATTGCAAAATGCAAACAATGTTTTAAGTCTGTTAAGTATTGTGGCAATACGTCCAATTTATTCAAGCATTCTAAAACACAGTGGATAAAGGCAAATTAGAGAAAAAAGCAATGGACAATCTTGATGTTAAAGAGTTTTTTATTTAAAGTAGGTCACTTAACGTGACGCAAAACGTTTACAATAAAAGATTTTTTCCCTTCTCAATTCTGTTTTAATTATTGTCCCACAACATTCATAGTTTTTACGTTAGTTACCTCAAAATAATAAAGTGCTAAAAGTATCGATATCAGTAAGTATCGATACTTTAGGAGTATTTATTTAAGTAGTATCGAAAAAAGATTTGAGTACTATCGAAATGAGTAGGTATCGATACTTTGATGGTGTCGGAACATCCCTACCAATGCCTACACCGGATTTATTTGGGTAAAAGAGACGGCGCTCTATCAAAGAATGAGACATACGAACTACGTCATTGACATCTTAAAAAAAACTATTTGACACTTGATTTGACCTATTACTCTATAATTTGATCACCATCATATTCCACACTCTGTGGATTTGACATGGCTTCAATGGCTTGTGTAAATTCACGTGGTATTATTGTCGTTTATTTAATGACTGTTACTTGTTTTTTAATGTTAGTTTTGTAAGGTGATTGTGATTTAGTGTGAGTTTTCAATCACTGTGCGAAATTGATGCTTTGTGTGTTGTATAACAATAATCTATGAGATAAAGACTCCATTGTGAAATTGACGCTTTTGTGTTATTTATTAAGGTTTTAAGAGATAGAGACTCATTTTATTTGTAAGATACTAACTCGTATTGTTTTCTATAATGGCTGGAAAAGAAAATTTAAAATGCGTGAAATGTGGTATTACGTCAAAGGAGAGTCCTTCTTTGACTTTCCACAGGTTTCCTCTACCATCAAAACATGGGTCTCTCAAGTAAGTAGTTGAATGAAGTGCCATTTATACAATAAAACTGTTTAATAATTCAATTTAAGGCTCAATAAAACAAATATTTTTAGGGTTAAAGTTTGGGCAATATTTTGTTATCCTGATGACGATTGGACATCTAATGAATCGTTAGAGAAATTGCATAAACAGCATAAGATGTTATGTGGAAATCATTTTGATGATTCATCTTTTACCAGCAGTAACAGAAGAAGATTGAATAAGTTCGCTATACCGTTTGAAGCTCAAAATATATTGTCCCAATTACGTGATGAGCATCTTAATCCTCCTGGAGAAGTACACGAAACCCAAGTCAGTATTTGGTGTTTTAACTGTTTCTATTAAAGATAACATTATAGAAATAAGTTTCTACTTTGTTTCAATATTATATATTAGAATATAGGTAGGATTGTTATATTTTGAACACTGTAGAACAAGGTAAAATAAAACAGAATAGTTATAATAAAACATTCCATGGGGTGATGGTGTGAGAACTACCATACAGAGTGATGGAGTAAGAATACAATTCATCACTCTATCTTGCCTATGGATCTCCTTAAAGATAACTATGGGATATAATATACATATAACATCGGTAAAGGTGAAGGAAAACTCAAAATAAAACCCTTTCCCAACATGTCTGACTGGCATGTTATAGTAGGTAAATTTCCCTCCTATAAGAAGGCTTAAGCCTAACAGTGGGATGTGTTTGAGCCGAGATGAGGCAAAAATACAGTAGAACCTCGAAAAGATAAAGACCAAGGGAATCATTAAATTATTTGAGTCATTGAGGTTTTTAATTATTGAGGGTTTAAGTTAAGGAGTTTTTATTGGTTTATATTTTTATTTACAGAGGTTCGTTTATGAGCATTGTTTAGTACTTATAGAGATAGACAAGTTAAGTTAAATGTATATTAAACTTGGAAATGTTAGTATGTACATACATACTTTATTTTACATTTAAAGGTACATTTATTTAGATATTCTACATAAAAAAGTTGGTAACTTTTTTGTTTCAACTGTCACACTTTCTACATCAATTTTATTTTTAATTTTAAATAAAGAAAAGACAATATCGAATGAATTCGAACGAAGGCTAAAAGCTACTCATACATACAAATAAGTTACTGAACTTAGACCTTAGTCGTTTGTTTACATGTGAAGCCTACATGGCTTCACATGTAAACAAAAGAAATTTCATATAATAATAGATTAAAATACATTAAAATCATTTACACTTTTGTTTACGGTTAAAATCTCTGGTTGAACTGAAACAATCATGATTATGATGTCTAACAGACATTTGTACTTATATATTAGTTGTTAGTGAAATACAGCTTGCTCAATAATTTTTTTTTTTTTTTTTTTTTTTTTTATTGCAAACGGTGGCAAACGAGCAAACAGTACACCTGATGGTAAGTGTTGCTGCCGCTCATGGACCTTTACAAGGCCGTTGCCTACCGCGAAGAAAGTGAAGGGAGTGTGAATGCGTGCATTGAGGCTCGGTGATACCAAGGGCACCACCAAAACCCTCCACACGCAAACACCCTTAGAAAGTTGGGCTTCCGGTTCTTTCGCTCACCGAACGAAGCGCAGTAACAAATCGCTACTACTCAGACGTCGATTTTCTGCGAGAGTGTGGTACTGCCCCGGACGGACCGGCCCGCGGCTGTAGACAGATAACTGTCGACAGTGTGGTCCTACCACTCTTGTAGGTTATACATACATACATACACATAATTAAAAGAAAATTTTGTAGCAGAGAAATTAAATGAATTATGGCCGAATTTCAACCACTCTGCGGTCACTAGTATTAATTATTATACATAATTCTATATTTATTTGTGTTTTTAAAAACTATTCTAGAAGAAAAATTATTTGTCAGTATTTGAATATTGGGAATTATGACCTTCTTATTGTATTAGATTTATGCTTAATTTTTTCGCATAAGGTTATTCTCTATGGAGTGAATAAAAATAGCAACTTACACTTTTAAGTTTTTATTGAACATTACAACAAATAATAACAAACAAATAGAAAATAACAAAAATAAACAAGTTCATTCATAAATAAATATTTTAGTGGATCTTCTGTTTGTATGGGCTTTCTCGTATTAATCGACAAATGTTATCTCCCATCATATTCTCATTGTACTGCCCTTTGTAGACATTCAAAGTCCATCACATCTTGGTGAAAATGTTTTCACTGTTCTTCTGAATAGGCACTTATATTATCTTTAAATTTATCCAGGTGAGCATGTAGCATATGGACTTTATGGGCCATTTTACGGCCCATAAATTTAAAACTATCAAGCATGTTTTCAACGAACTCTTCATAATTGTCAGCTCTGTGGTTGCCAAGAAAACTAGTGACTATTCCTTTCAGACTTTTCCAGGCTTGTTTTTCATGAGCATAAAGGAATTCTGTGAAATCATCGCTTCTTATTATTTGTGGTCCAACAAAAATACCAGCTTTAACTTTAACTTTGGATAATTTGGGAAATAATCTCTATAAATATTTAAAAGTTTTAGAATTATGATCTAGAGCTTTCACAAATTGCTTCATTAGACTTGACCTATATGTGTCAATATATCCTTAGGCTAGGTTTCGCTTTCACATTATCTTTTCCAATTTGAAATTCAAGTTGATCAGGTCATACACGCCGTTGGTAATATCTTGAATCTGGTCTGTTATCCCATAGGCATATCTATGCCTGTCATCTGACAAAGACATTTAGTGTCCGCCCTGGCATTCCCATCAGAAAACACAACCATTTTGAAATCGCCAATTACTGGCCAATTGTATTCTGTATCTTTTAAGTTTTCCAGTATTGGCGCCATTTTCTAACTAAATGCGACATAAAAGTTAGTTTTTACAAATGTAATAGACTTTTATTTAATAGTAATGGACAAGTTACTTGGTTGATTTAAAAAAATACTGCAGAGATATAAATTGTTCTTCGATTATGTAAGAATGTTTTACATAGCTGTTCCCCATGATTTAAACATATAAACTACAGATTTAACAATGTCGTTTTGTTTTCAGGAATTACCTAAAAGAAAAGGTATACTTAAGGAACTGAACATGAAGCATCTTACAGAAATGACACCCCGAAAACGGGCTCTATATAAAAGATGCAGAAAAAATTTGACCGAGATCTTCAGACTTAGAAGACAGTTAAAAACAGTAAAAAATGCAATAGGGGTGTATTAAGTGCTTTGCAATCCAATGATGCTGTGAACAGCATTATTAAAAGCAAACTGAGCAATTCATTTTATTTATTATTGCAAAGTCAGTTGTAAAATGTACCAAGGAGATTAACTGGGCGGAGATGGACACTAGACGATAAGGTTTTAGCCTTAAGTATATATAAAAAGTCTAGTTCATGTTATAGGCTATTAAGGCGATTATTTTGTTTGCCTAGTATCAGTTCTCTTAAAGTGTTGCTAAACAAAATACCATTGATGTGTGGAATTAACCATCAAGTAATTAATACTATTAATGAGATCACTAAAGGTAACACAATCCAGGATAATTTATGTGTGCTGGCTTTTAACTTTTTAAATTTGATAATACAGATTGGTTGTGAGCAGCTCCTCATTCAGCAATTTCCTTGTTATTTTAAATATACTGTTTGTGAATGTACTATTATTATTATTGTTAACTCGTGATCGGGTGCCGCTTGTGGGATCTGGTCCAGCCATAATAGTTTAAATTATATTAAGTGTCTTGCGGTTCGAAGGGCATCACACTGGAGCTAGTTCTTACAAAACATGTACACAACTGTATAACTAGTAAGAAGAAAAAAAAATTAAAAGTAATGACAAGCCCGCTGAGTTTCTTGCCGGATCTTCTCAGTAGCGGTCGCGTTCCGATCCGGTGGTAGTATATTCTTTTGTAAACCTGACAATATGTAAGTGCCCTCTCGGGGTTTATGCATAATAAAATAATTTGAATTTGAATTTAACGAAATGTCAATTAGAAAAAATATCTGTTACAATTCCAAACTGAACCTATTTGATGGCTACCAGGATCATGCTGGTCAGGGTCGTACATTAGAAATAGCCAGCCATACCTTAATATTTATGGCTATTGGAGTTAAAAAAAATTGGAAGTAGCCAATAGCTTTTTATTTTTCTGGAGATTGTGTCACGGCAGACAGATTAGCTGTACTTATCAAGGAGGTGAGTCTTTTGTTTAATTCCCATATTGATAAAATTACCTTAGCCTAAAACTGCTTATTTATTTAATATTCATCATCATCATTATTTAGCTATTAGCTGATGAGGGAATAATGCCGTAATCGCCATGCTTGGGAGGCTACTTGGCGATCGCATTAAGGCTATACGTCTCCCAGGCAAGAGCTGCTGCCTGCTCTCCTAGTGAATTATTAGCCGATTTTTACGACTCCTATGTGCTTACAAAAGGTGGCGACTATTGTATTCTTATTCCGTCGCCACATGAGAGATTTGATATTAATAACTACGAATCGTCGAAATTCGGCGATAATTCATTTAAATTAATTTTTCTACTACACAATTTTCTTTTAATTTTATTTATTTATAATTACAACTAATATATGAGTACAAATGTCTATTAGAGATTGTCATCATAATTATGATTGACGTTTATAGTTATTCAGTCATTTTAGACATTGGAAATAACAGATATGCCGACAAAGCCAAAATTTGTGTGAAGCTTGGGTTCACCATCAGAAAGAAAACTTGTAGAGCCCCCATCGATCCCATGCGAGCTACCAAAATTATTTGGGATCATTTTTGTACAGAATTTTTTAGATGTACAACATTAATCTAAAGTAATTTTTCGATAAACTTACCGTTTTCGAGAAAAATCCGAAAAATCTCCAACCTTGACCTTCAACCCCAAATAACTTTAGGACAAACACGTGGGATCAATGGGGACTTTTGAAGCTTTTTTCCTTTTTTTCTTTTTATTGCCGTTGGTGGCAAACGAGCAAGCAGCAAACCTGATGGTAAGTGAAACTGCTGCACATGGACCTTTGCAATACCAGGGACACAGCTAGGCCGTTGCCTACCGTGAAGAAAATGCTATTCTTAAACCTCGTTTAAAGAAGGACAACGGGCAACACAGCAGCAGGCAGTTTATTCCAGAGCCTGCACGTTCGTGGTAGAAATGATCGCTGGAAACGTACAGTTGAAGACCATAACGTTTCCAGGTGAAATGGACGAGCCCTGCTGAGACGCTGTCTCGGTGTGAAGTACCGCCTGACTCAGTTTTTCATTTATTTTTTTCCATAGGACTTCTAGTGTTGCCGGAAATCGAGATAAATCGTTTTATTCCCTTAAAAACTCACCCCGATCCACTTCCTGACCTCAGATTGCCTGTAAATTATTTTTCCTTTCATTTTTGTTATATTCTCTTTCTTTTCCAGCGAGTTTCATCCTACTAGTATTTTTTTCACTTTTCACCATTTTCAAAGTCTTCAGCCCTGGTCTATGAGTAGAGATTAATGACTTCCACCCTTGTTAAGAACCCTACTTTTCATTTTGAATATAAGAAAAGTAAAGAATGTAACTTTTCTAAATTTAACTGAGCATAATAACATGAGTAGTACCAATCTAAAATTAATTGAAAAGGTTGATTAATTTCTATAATTTAAAGTAAAAAAATAATTTTACCCAATACCATGTGGTGACGGAACAAAAATACCTGCACCTGTCATAAAAGGCAATTAATAATGTGCATGTAACATTTATTCAACATAACTCGAAATAAAACGCTACGTCAAACCTTCTAACCAGTTTAGTACAGTCCATCGCCTGCCATGAAGGTGATTCGAGCTCAGTAGTGGCACATCTATGATATGAGATGATGATGATGAAAGTTAAATCTTTGGTTTCCTTATATTGATGGCAAATATTATAAAATCAAATCTGTGATTTAATAATATGAATTTGATATGAATAAATATTAGTATTTAGTTCTTTAATTCCAGGTAATATAAACTCTTTTTACCGAGAAAAAAGGCAATTATTTCTTATTGTAGCATTGGTATATCTTTTACAATTACAGGTTTTCGTTTGCTTTCAGACGAAATAACAAAAGATGCTGTAGCTACTGCAGTACTGGTCTCAAACATGGGTAATTTATTCGACGCTATGAATGGCGACACGCCAGATAGAAAAAGAGGGAAAACCTGTCTACAAAATATGTCCTCAACCAGCCCCCATTTAGCTTTATTAAAAAAATTGAAACTTTTTTTACAAATCTTAAGTTTTTAGGGGCAAGAAGTAAGCCCCCATCACAAGAAGGTTGATTGAGGACCCTAAATGCTATAGAGAGTTTACAATAATTTAAAGAAATATAATTTAAGTACTTTATCTGTACGAAGGCCCAACCAAGATCCTTTAGAAAACTGTTTTGGCTGTATTAGAAGCAATTGTGGTTGCAACCCAAACCCTACCTCGGTACAATTTATTGCAGCATTAAAAACTAGTATCATAACAAATTTAATAAATAATAATAAAAACAGAAACTGCCTGGATGGTAATAATGAGCTGCTCAATAATTTTAAAGTGTTCCTTCGTAAAGGTTGTGAAAATACAACGTTTACGGAGGAACAGGCAATATCTAATGAAAACTCTTCTGCACCTTATCTAGATGACATTTCAATTAAAGGTGTGGAAGAGTTAGACATACCTCAGTGTTCTGGAGAAATGCAAGCATGTGCATATGTGTGCGGTTTTATAGTAAAAAATATGACGATGAATTGCCAATCATGCAAAACAATCATGCCTGCCGATCCAAACACTTGAGGTATTTCATTTATTTAGTTCATTTAAAGAATATGAAGATCTAAAGAGCAGCTTAAAATACGTCCAGCCCAGTTTCTGTAAACTAGTTGAAAATGCTGCAACATTAATTAATAACTATTTACAAGAAAATGCCGAAAAAGAAAAAATAAATTTAAATAAAATATGCCAGAATTTAGACAAAGATTGGCTCAAGGGGTGTGAAGTGAAGAACATTCTGAAATGAATTATAGTAAAATTATTTCAAGCACAATTGCTATATGCCTCAAACGGTTTTGTATAATATAATAACTAATAGGAGATTTGTCGAAGAAGCCTCAAAAAAATCATTTCAAAGGAAAATAAATATCGTACAGAATGTTTAACATCTTGTTTTATTGAAACACTTGGAATCCCTTTTACAAGGTATTTTTGTTTGCTGTTATTCAAAATTTTTATGCATTCGAATATTTGTCAGATACATATATTTGAATGTGTAAAAATTTTATAAAAACAGCAAACAGAAAATTCGAGAGCTAAATGTTTTGAAATAAAATGAACTTTAAATATCCCGCCCAACAAAAGTTTTTGATGGCATAAACTGGAGCGCTAGTGTTCGCCGTGTAAGCAATTTTACAGTATGAAGTTGTCGTTCTTCTCTTTGAGTAATTTGTTCTGTGGTTGAGAGCGAGACTTGACGGCGGTCGGTCGTTGTTGCTGCCGTGTTGTATCAAATGCACCGCGTTTCCCTAACATGTAATTTAGCTGTCGGCATACGTAATCATTAGTTGTAATAGAAAATAGTGTTAACGTTAGTTATTGAATATAGTTTAAAAAGTAGCCATCCGAAGTATTATTTTATCCCCTCGCGATGTGTGACCGATCTGATGGTGATACAGCACGGCGCCCCTCCACACCCTCCGACATATAGTTTATTGCCTCCAAGTGAAATTTCATTCCTGTGAAAATTTGTGTATCATAATTTATTTCGAGGGTATATTTTTAATCTATGACTCTTGTCAAATAACACAAAGTAAATTAAAATTTTTATTGTTTTGTGTTTTAAATAACAATACATTACTTTTGTACTGATATTTAACACCAATAAGTGTAAAATATGTATTGCGTAATTTATTTTCAAAGAATTGTGAAGTACTCTAGTGTTAAACTTAAATAGTTATTGGAAAACACATTTGTGTATAATTGTTATTGTAATACTACAAACATACTGTGTACGTACTATTGATGTGAAACATCTATAGGCGAGGATGACCGCGATCGTCGCGTGGCGATTAACGCCACGCCTCGCGGTCCCCTACTAATTTACTATAATATAAATATTTGGATACATATATCTACATTTTTGTAACGAAACCATGGTGCGATTTAAAATTGACGATGATGTGTACAACGCCATCTAGTGAACTCAAAGTAAATTGTTACGTATAATGTGTACTAATGAAAATAAATGTTTATTGAATAAAAATCATCATTTTCTGGAAAAGAATCGTAACTTTATTTTTATTAATATTTTATGTTATATTAATACCTGTCGTAATCTGTTCTATTATGCATATATACTTGTTCTAAAAAATAATGTATAATTCTCTAACTTCCTAACATAATTATACCATATCTACTTTATTTTCACGTACGAAAACTAGATAACGACTTTTTATTAGTTTCAGCTGTGTATTTATTTGTTTATATGTCACCAACTCCTAGGAATTGGATTTTGACCCACTTTAAACAGTTAGATTTCATTTAAAATTTGTAGACTTAACGAGGTACTCAATGACGATAAAATAATTTAGATAGCTTGTCTTATTATCATCACAGGATTAGAGATTTCTTTATAAAATATATTTTGTAGTTGAGATTTAGGCTTGGCTCGATAGATGTCGCTAATTCGATCTTCTAATTTCTACATGGCACTTTTTTATGTAATTGACCCATTTGAACTCAATTTTTACCCAATCGGTTAGATTTCATTCAAACGCTATAGACTGCCATATACATAGGTTATGACTATGAATTTATGAAACACTGTAGTATTACTAAATTTAATGACCCATGAATATTTCTTTTTTATATATTATTTAGTTTACATTAGCACAAGTACATAAAAGTGTTTAGAAAATAATTAGGTACATAAATAAACTAAAAAAAGTGAGCCGTCGCTCAGGACGCCTGTCAGATGTGAAGCATCGAAATTATTTTGTACTAGTATATATCCATAAAAGAACATTACTACAGGAATACCTATGGCATAAAGTATTAATAAAATATTAGGTTTTATATTATTATTTGAAATATTACACAGCAATGATACTTCACACAGTCGCTTATGAATAACATAGGGTCGCTCCTTCTCCCTCACACACTTCTACGTAGTTCAAAGTGATCGGCTAAGAAAGTGTGATCTAGAAAACAAAAATAGCGACATCTATCGAACTAATGAGTATTAGTATCGAAGAACAATAATCAGTATCAATTGAAAAGTATCGATACTTAACAATCGAATCGTTTTCAAAGCATCGAGTATTTTTAGAGCCTATCGGATACTTTCTTGGCGAGATTGTTTGTGATGAGCTTTTTTTTTGGTAAGTTTGAGAGAATGTAATATACAATACTACTACGAGTACTAGTATCGTTGGAAAAATAATAAGTATCAATTGAAAAATACCGAAACTTACTAATATCTAATCGTGCGTATCTAATCGTTTTCGAAGCTTCGAGTACTTTTCATAGAGCCTACCGGGATACATCCTTGGCGGGATTGTTTGAGATGAGCGTTTTTTTGGTAAGTTTGAAAGAAAGTAACATTCTATAAAGAGTACTAGTATCGAAGGAACAGTAATAAGTATCAATTGAAAAATACCCAAACTTACTGGTATCGAATCGTTTTCGAAGCTTCGGGTACTTTTCATAGAGCCTATCGGATATGATCCTGACGGGATTGTTTTGGTGAGCGGTATCGAATAAACAATAATCAGTATCAATTGAAAAATATCGATACATACTGGTATCAAATCGTCTTCGAAGCAGCGAGTACTTTTCATAGCCTATCAGATACGTCAATCGCGATCGCGGGTTTGTGACGAGCTTCCCAACAAGCATCAACACTTGCGTTATCATTTAATCCTACACTTTCGCTAAAAGAAAAAAGGTCATCACGGGAAACTCCCGCAATGAACGCAGGTAAATGGAGGAGCTCTCTCCGCCCCAAGGCCATGTTGATACTTGCCCATGCGATACCACTGTTTGCATTCGATACTAGTAGTAGTAGTATCATGAATATATGTTATGTATCATATTAGACTGAAAAGTATCGATACCATATGAGTACTCATTTACACACTTTTGAGTATCGATTTATCCCTAATTGTTGTGTAATATTTCAAATCCATACTAATATTATAAATGCGAAAGTAAGGATGTTTGTTTGTTTGTAACGCTTTCACGATTAAACCATCGAACCGATTTCAAAAATTCTTTCACCAATGGAAAACTATAATATCAGGGAGTAACATAGGCTATATTTAACCCGGTATTCCCACAGGAACGGGAACTACGCCGCGGCTAAAACGACTGAAACCGAAGCGAAGCGAGGGCGGGTTGCTAGTAATAATATAAATCGTAATATTTTAATAATACTTTATGACATATTAGTTCATGTCGTAATCTGTTCTTTTATGTATGTATATTTGTACAAAATAATTTAGATGTTTCACATCTGACAGACGTCCTGAGCGGCGGCTCACTTTTTTATACATATTTTTCTGACATTTGCTGTATATTTTGACTAATAAACAGTATGAAACTCCCAAATATTCGTCATACATTGTAATTTTAAACTACAGGGTGGACCAAAAGTCCGTTTACTTTTAAATCAGTACCTACGTCGAGCAGCGAAGGCGGGGTGGGGCGGAGGGGATACGTAACTCGAGAGCAGCCTACGGGAATTCAGTGCCATGGCGCCATTCAACGGAGCCCATCGTGCGTTCTGCGTACGCAAGTACTATCGAAACAACGATTCTCCGACTATAGCGCAACGAAAATTTTGCGCTCACTACAACCTACGGCATAGAAATGAAGCTCCATCAATTCAACTGATTAGAAAATGGATACAGAAGTTTGAGGAGACAGGTTCAACAATGAATCAACCACGATGCGGCCGACCTAGGACTTCAAGGGATGCCGAAAACATAGAGCATGTAAGAACATCTGTTCGCAAACAGCCTAACCTCTCCACTCGAAAGCGGTCAAGTGTCTTAAATGTGCCAAGAACATCTTTAATTCGTATTCTCCACAAAGATTTACATTTTCATCCTTATAAAATTCAAATGGTACAGGAATTAAAGCCACAAGATCGTGCTCACAGGCTCCAATTTGCTAACGATATGCTAGAGAAGTTCACCAACTTTAACAACATTTTTTTCTCAGACGAAGCACACTTCCACTTAAATGGACACGTGAACCGGCAAAATTGCAGGTACTGGAGTGACACTAATCCTAAATTAAAGCATCAAAAGCCCCTGCATTCACCCAAAGTTACTGTATGGGCAGCTTTGTCAGCAAGAGGGATTATTGGTCCATACTTTTACGAAGATCAAAGAGGACATGCTGTTACAGTGAACACAGAGCGGTATATAGCCATGTTACGGAACTTTTTCACTCCAGCGCTACAGAATTTTAATGGATTTAATCAACGCTCATGGTTTCAACAAGATGGGGCAACATGTCACACCTCCAATGACTCGTTGATTGCAGTTCGTGAAATTTTTGGTCAAAAATTGATATCCAAAAGAGGTGACATTAACTGGCCACCTCGTAGTCCAGATTTATCCCCAATGGATTTTTTTGTTTGGGGATACCTTAAAAGTAAAGTTTTCAACACCAACCCAGCGTCTCTTGAGGAATTAAAGGAACGTATCAGCGAGGAAATGCAAAACATTTCACAAAACACCTATAAAGCTGTGATTGAAAATTTTTGCTCCAGGTTGCAACAGTGTCGTGATGAACAAGGGTCACATATTGATGATGTAATTTTCAAAAAATAAAATCCCTAAATGTCTATATTAATAATAAATAAACAGTTTTTACATCTTTTATCTAGTATTTTTTTTTATCATTGTTTAAAAAGTAAAAAGACTTTTGGTCCAGCCTGTATTTATTGCATTGTGAATTGTACAAATAAGTATTCATGTAAATTGTTGTATATGCCGTGTAATTCTATCCACAGGTAATAAGAATAGCGTTTTGATCGCATATTTACAGATCATTTGTATTGTTTTTAGAATAAATCTGTCAGAATGTCTACTTAATCAGATAGCGAGATGGAATGGAAGGATGTCGACCAAAATGTCACACTGCGTCGCAAAACCAATCCTCATCTTCTGGAGTCTTCATCGGAATCTAAGGTAACATATGTTATTCGTGATGACCACTTAAAATCTTGGAATATTAAGTACAGTGGAGATACCTGACCTGACCTTGTGGACTTTCTATCCAGAGTTGACGATTTGATGTGTAGTAGGAATATTTCTGAACAAAAAGTATTAGTGTTTTTCTGAATTATTAAATGGTAAAGCTTTAGACTATTACAGACAAATTAAAAGTTCAATAGTCAATTTTTCAGACTTGCAAAATAAATTTAAAACTTTCTTTTTAACTTATGATAGTGACTATATTTTAGAAAAACAAATTAGGGAACATAAGCAGAATTCAAATCAAAAATTACATTTATATGTGTCAGAAATGCAAGCCATGAATATAAAACTTTCAACACCATTGTCGGAAAGCGTATTACTTGAGATTATCAAACATAATTTATTACCCGTCGACGCCCAACTTTTAGCCATAAATGTAATAGAAACTTTAGATTACATTAATAACATTAGGCAAGCGTTATGAGGCATATGCAGTTTTCAGCAATGATTCAGCTGGTAAACAAAAGAATCAGAAGCAAATAGCAACTTATAATTCTAGATTTTTTAGGCAAACTAATCCTAACATTACATGTACGAAATGTTGGAAATTAGGTCACACATATAAACAGTGCAAAACAATCACTGGTATAGTATGTTTTAGGTGCGGAACAAAAGGAATTTTAACTTCCACTTGCACGGAACGTAACACACCCGTTCAAGCCCGCAAACTAAAATTTTTTTTTAATTAAGACTAGTTAGATTAGGAGCGAAAAAGTACAACGTTTATTAATACACCAATAAACATGGATACAACTTACACACCATAATTATTGGCCCATGGTCATGAAATCATAGTTGCAGATGCAAACTTTGTAAAGCGGTACACCACAGTCAACTGATGATATTCAATTAACCAGTAGGAACAAAACAGCTGATTACTTAGTAGGACTTGCAGATATTTTCCATTGTATAGGTTGTGCTTCGACCAAGGAGTAACTTTGTCAAACGCAGCTAAATATTTCCCAGTTAAATTGGCACAAAAGTTTGGCAAATGAGGTTAATTGTCAAACTATCTGATGCTGTTTACCAATTAGAGGAAGTAAATACAGGTAGTAGAGGTAAATATCACGTCAAGGATATAATAAAATTGCCATAAGGTGTCGTAAAACCATTGTTAGGACTTTGTTTTAGTTATTTTGTATATCTATATGTACATAATTTTTTTACCACAAATTTATTTGTTGGTTAGTCAAAATCTGAAATGATTTTGTACTTACCCACAAATTTATTTGTTGGTTAGTCAAAATCTGAAATGATTTTGTACTTAGGGGAAGCTGGGTCACAGTGAATCGCGGGTCACTGTGGATAATGTACAATAACATAGTATGTATTGCACTCACGCACACAATCAAACCTGTATTTACTGTTCGTCTATACCTGTTTGCGTCGCACTAGTCGTCGGCACGGTATCAAAGCGGAAGCACGCGCTGCGCCACTCCGGACCCTAAGTAAGTACCTAACCTATTTTTTACGACATTTTTAAATTTGTTTAATTTCTAATTGAAGAAGAAATGTAGATATTTTTGCTTTGTCGGACACTTGTCATATCTTAAATCCGTTGTAATACATATTGATTTGTCCTCAGGATAGATAGTTTTTTTTTTTGTTTATATTTACTTTCTATAACGGTCAATGGGTCACAGTGAATCGTTTTGTATTGGGTCACAGTGAACTGTTGATCCATTGTAACCCATCAAGCTAAGATTCATTTGTACTTTATGTTTTAGGTGAAAATGCCTCGCAATGGAGTAAGAAAGACTAGTATCGGACTTCATACTGAAGAACAAATGAGTAACGCTCTAAAACTTATTTCGGATGGCCAAAAAATAAGAGCCGTTGCTAGGTCGACTGGTATTCCATTTACAACGTTATATAGGTATCATATGAAAGTAAAAAATAATCCTGATCCTGAAAAACCAATCAGGCTTACACCTATCTACGCAGTTCATAAAGTATTTACTGATGAACAAGAAAGTAATATTGTCGATTACATTGTTAAGTGCAGTCAAATGTTCTATGGACTTACCATCATAGACGTTCGAGGATTAATTTACGAAGTAGCGATGTTGAATGGCATAAAAGTACCAGATAAATGGCATAAGACTAAGCTCGCAGGTATCGAGTATCTGTATAATCTCAGAAAAAGAGATAATCGATTATCATTGCGGACTGCAGAGGGTTGCAGTTTGAGCAGAGCAACGTCTTTCAATCGTTATAACGTTGGTTTGTTCTTCGATAATTTAGAAAATGTAATGGCTAGACATATTTCCTTTGAAAATGCTACCAGAGTATTTAATTTAGACGATACAAATACTATGACGGTGCAAAAATGTGCCAAAGTTTTAGCAGCCAAAGGGCAAAGACAAGTTTCTAAAGTCACCAGCGCCGAACGCGGAACGTTAACAACAACTTGTTATATTGTCAGCGCCTTGGGCAATGCCTTGCCACCAGTAATTATATTTCCTAGAGTTCATTTCAAACAGCATATGGTTGCGGAGGCTCCAACTGGAACCTTAGGTCTGGCTACACCATCCGGTTGGATGAACTCTGAATTATTCGTGAAAACCATGCAACACTTTATTAATTATTCAAACAGCAGCAAGGACAACCCTAGTCTGCTCATATACGATAACCACGAGTCGCATATTTGCATAGAGGCCTTGAATCTGGCTAAAGAAAATGGTGTGACAGTTTTAACAGTGCCGCCGCATTCAACAGGAAAACTTCAGCCATTGGATGTCGGAATTTTTGGACCATTCAAAACTGCGTATAACAATGCTGTAGATAGTTGGATGTTGCGAAACCCAGGCAAAACTTTCTCAATATATGAAGTGGCTGGATGTGTCAGGGAAGCCCATATGAAAGCTATGAAACCCAGCAATATTTGCGCAGCTTTCAAAGCTACTGGAATATTCCCCTTCGACAGAAATGTTTTTACTGATCTAGATTTTGCTCCTAATGAAGTTACTGATCGACAAGTCGATATAGAAAATAATCAAAACGAGATTAATAGACCTATTCAAGACAATGAATCAAGAACCCCATCACCCTCAATATTAGAGCTGTCCAGTCCTGGATCACCTCATGCTATTCAACTTATAAAACCTGCTGCTCCAGACACTCGCAGCGATGGAACAACAATCTCATCCGCTTGTGAACTAAAATCCCCTAGAACGCACAAAATCACCTAAAACCATGGTTGCTTCTTGCTCAATGAAACCTACAGTTTTGGATCCGACTTCAATTGCATCTGGTAGCTCCTTCTCAAATGTAAAAAAAACATTCTTAAGTCCATTCCAATTTCGAGGGCTATCTAATGCAGGTCCGCGTAAAAGTGGAAGAGCTCCAAGACGAAAAGGAAAATCAATGATTGCAACTGACACACCAAATAAAAATGAAATACAAATGAGAGAAGAAAAGAAACAAAAACAGAGAAAGACAATCGCAAAAACAAAGAGAAGAAAAGTTTTACAAGATAGTTCCAGTCTGACTGCTTACCTGCACTTCAAAGTTTGCCTAAAGAAGGTGATTTTATTGTTGTTAAATTCCAAGTTAAAGAGAAAGGAATTTATTATATAGCCAAAGTTATAGGAGAACTGGAAAATGAGACTGAAGTTAGTTTTCTTAGAAGATCTAACAAAATACCAAATCATTTTCACATGCCAATCGTGGCAGATATTGCTACGGTTGCCTTAGATGCCATTAAGATGATTTTACCAAAACCGAAATGTTCTAGCAGCACAAAGAGAAAACAGTGTATGTATAACTTTGACCTAGATTTTTCTAAAATTGATTTACGTTAATTGTATGTGTTTTCTCGAGTTATTAGTTGAAAAAGCGATTTTATGTTTTTTAATTGTTAGATTTAAGAAAAGCTACTTTTATGTTCATCAAAATGTGATTGATAATTTTTATAGGACTATTTTTTTGACATGAAAGACAGTAGTACAAAAAGAAGAAAGTGCTTATATGTTTTGTCTGCAATTATATTTTTCTGACACGAATTTATAATAAGTTTATTTTTTACTTTTCAAGTTTATTCACGTTAAAGGAACGAGTTTATATTTGTTAATTTTAGGTCTAGAAAACCTATTTTTATATTCATTAAAAAGTGATTGCTAATTTTTCATAAGATTGTTTTGACATAAAAGACTGTTTAGTAGTACAAATAAAAACATTATGATACGAAAATTGATGTTGTTTAATTTTTTTTAATTGATCCTGTGTGCCCCAGTCGATTCACTGTCACCCGTGCAGTGATCCAAAGTGACCCGTTCCCGGGTCACAGTGGATCATTTCTCATTTTTTTAAAGAGTGCCTATACATTGTAAATTTGTGTAACAGACGCCATGAAATGACTTTTTCTTTAGAAATTAGATATTCACATAGTCATTTAATTTCAGAGATGTATCATTTTGTCATAAAATTTGGCGTAAAACTGGTTTAAAAAAAAATGATTCACTGTTACCCAATCTCCCCTACTTATTATTCCTACATAGGAAATAATTTTTTTGACAGTACCGACTTTATAATATTTTCAAAACAATTGAAAATAAGTTTTTATACCGGTAATACATTTTCCTTTTTAAGAGAATTCTCACCTTTTTTTTTTGTGGGTGGGTCGCGGTCAGCGCGCCGCACCACTCCGTCCGGGGCGACAGAGGGGCTTAAGCACGCAACTCCCGCGACCCACCCAAAAACCACGTCGCCTTCGTCGTTGGGCCGACCACATGAGAATTCTCACCTCATGTTGTCTTGGCCAGACTTATACTAAACATACTTCATGAACTTAGTACTCATTAAAGACTTAAGTTCCATTTTTAAATAGTCTACTCTAGACTAGGATGTATATATCTCTCTAGTAGCCTGATCAGCACTATGAGCAGAACTTGTAGGTTAAATTTAATCTTAGTACAATTTGTTAAGTTCAATATATTTTAAGATACAAGTTATAGTGATAGTAATATTTTAAGGATATGGTAGTATAGCATAGCTGCTGTTGTTTACAGTCAAATAGTTACATTAGGTTAGAAGCAAAACATTAGGTAATTAGTAATATGCTAGAAATAGGTTCTTTTGTGAGAAATCTTTTTTGTTATTATGCTGTTAGAATATTAACTCATGTTTAGTTAGGTAAACCATCGTCGAATGTCAGTTAGAGCTTAGTTTTTAAGAGATAGTTTTAGTCTCCCATAACTTTTAACTACTCCCATAACTTTTTTTTAATATACTTTATATAAAAAAAAATTTCTCTCTCACCTTGAGTTAAAGTTTTTTTTCGGCTGACCCGGCTGTACAAACAACTGCGTAGTTTGTTTTCTGAGAGAGAGGATATTGTAGTGTTATAAGATATCACTGCAGATTATTATCACACTGTCATTCAGCAACGGTTTTAAAATGATATATTTATTAGGATTCCGTGGTGTGCTGATAGATGGCACTAGGTCATCTGATAAAACTAATTACAATCGATATAAGTTACACATCCTCGCTACTAGATGGCATTCGTGATAACATGAATCAACTATTCAAATCAATTAGTATTTGTGTAGATATTTATATGTAGGATACGGATTGAGAAAGCACACAATGTCATGACGCCATCTTTGACACGAAGCGTGGTGAAAGTCTCTCTCTTGGAGCCTGTCATCGAGCATGGTCGGACGTGCCTCTTAAGACCGCTGGGAGTCCGCGCACCAAGCGTGCGGGACTTATCACAACTTTTCCCTGTTCTCGTAACAGCCCTGCTTGCAACGTTGTCGCTGAGTTGCTTTCCTTTCGCGTTGCGATAGCAGCAAGCTCCAGGATGACATCATGACCGGTGAGTCAATTCATTCTGCTATTTCTCTGGTTTCATGCTACGTCATGTCCCGTCTGGATGCGTCAGCTGCGCTGCCGAGTACCCTAGCATGATGCCTGACCTTTACGCTTGCATATATTGAAGCGCAAGCTAGATTACCAGTCTCGATGGGACTGTGTGCTCGTATCCACATTCCACGACAGAAGGAGAACGTGTTCCTCGCAGGATGCAGTCCTCGTCGACGTCTCGTGTATTGTGTCAATAATTGGTGTAAACATGTGTACAGTGAACTCTCTCTGGTACAAGTGAATTAGCACGTGAACATGGCGGTTATAGCCACGTGTAGTAGTGTCCAAACGACAACCTATAGACTTATAGTTATCAGTTGATAAGTAGTAATAAGTTGGTTTATTTGTAACTCGGGAATCGTCTCGATAGCGACGATATTGTAAAGTAAGTTTTCCCGCCAATATACAGTGAAACGTATGTAGTATTTTTTTATTAGTGTACTCTCTAACCCTCATTTCACAGGTGATGTTTCCCTACGGATGCAATAGACATTCTCACAAGAGGTCCTTGAACTAATAGTCCAATGCAAGCTGCCAGACAATTCCAAAGACCCTATTAATGGTATTCTTAATTTTGTAATCCTTATAATATACCTATCATAATCACTAGATTTCCCATACTTTACAAACCCCTTTATATACTACACAAACGCTTTCACAAATAGTTTCTATACACATTATAATGTCACCCATTTTATACATTTTTACATTTCTACAACATTACATTTTTACACACTACACAATGGCGCCTCACAAGAGGTCGCCTTCCACCAAATAGACTATTTTATACAAACGGTACATTAAGTTAATTCACCATTTTCAGATAATGATTATGGTGCAACTTTAGAAAATGGATCTATCAAATTATTGTACTGTCCTGGCATGTTAACTGTAGTGACTCCGCGGCCCATAATCTTCCTACTTGCAATACTAGACGCTAGAAATGTCAGTTCAAAACGATGCAGGACATAAATTGCCCTCCACCCCAGCCTTTCCCCTTAAATGAGAACCCCCAACCGCCATATTCGTGACGTCAGATATTACGTCAATATATTCAGTTACAGTTACTTTTGAAGTGTCGAGCGAAGTATTTGCGTTCATTAAATTCCGTGCATTTCTGTTCCATTTTCACTGTAACCGAGTTATTTTCATTAATTCAACATGTATTTTAAATGTTGTGTACCGGGTTGTGGAAGTTCGCGACAGGACGCTTTTTTACACAAGTTTCCTAAGTACAGGGAAAGACTCAACAAGTGGCTGGACTCAATTAATTGTTATTCTTTGCGAATTATAGATGTAGAAGAACTCATGACGCTTCAAGTCTGTCATAAACATTTTGAAGCTCGCTTCACTACTAATCAATCGCGTCTTTTAAGCATAGCTTATCCCACTTTGTTTCTAAAATCGGAAATTGATAGTGGAATACCACTGAATCCTTCTTTAACCACGGGTAAGTCAAAATAAGCTACATAAATGAAATGAGAACTTTTTAATAATCTGCCCAAATTGATTGATATCTTATGTATTATGGGGTAATATAGTCATAGCTGTTGCTTTACAAGAGCCCCCTCTGTTGAGCATAATCTTCCATAACTATGGAAATAATGATGCCACGGTCAGAAGGTTCACCTGTTTTCGCGTTGATCCTCTCATATTGTTTGCATAGTTGTCTAACATTATCATAATCAAATCTTACCATCTCATGTAATAAAGTTTATAGAGCTTCTATCTATTACATTGCCTTTGGTAGTAGATGAGCAAGCTGCCTATCTTATGTTAAGTGGTAACTGCTGCATACAGGGCTCTGCATTACCAATGTTACAGTAAAGTTGCTGTCTACTATAAGGTGGGGTTTGGTCCTCTCAATCTCTTGCTTACCCAACAAATTGCAATAGTATATTTTACTACTCACACATTAATTTCCGGTGAGAATGTGGTTGGTGGTACAACGAGCCAAACGGATTTATAGTTGCAGAGGCAAATCAGATGATGATTATAACTTATCATTATTCGTAAGATATTAAAATATAAGTAAAGCGTTTATGGTATACTTTTAATTCCTTAAGTAGTAAAAAGGTCATAATTTGTATGATTATTGTAGAGAACAAAATAGTTGTTTTTACTTATTTATATTTTTTTTTTGCAGAGATTGTGAACCCACTTGATGAGCATAGTTATGTTATGAAAGTGCATTATGATCACAATTATTGTAAGCGAGTTACTCAAGATTTTATTGCTGAGAATATGACAGCTACATCAGGTAACAATATAGGAAATTTATTACCAAAAGCATGCCAATTTAGTTCCAATTAACTTGGTGAAATAAACTTGCTGCAAGCAGTATTTATGTATCTTTAATGATGGTATTTGACATATTTCATGAACGGTATTAAACATATCTTCCGTGTGGTGATGGAATAGGAATATAATTCACCACCCCCTATCTTACCCGTGGGTGATCGTACGAGACGACTAAGAGATATAAAACGCATATAACATCTATGCAAGAGAAGGAAAACTCGAAATAAAACCCTATACCAACACGACTAGCGTGGTATAGTAGGTCAATTACCCTTCCATTATGGAGGAGGCCCGAGCCCAACAGTGGGATGTATATGGGTTGAGATGATGATAATTAAACATATCAAAAATTTGTTTTGAGAAATGGTTTCTGCTGCTTAGCACTACTCATGACTAGCACTTGTTAATGATTGTACAGTTTCGCCATTAATAAAGACTTAGTGTGGTTTGAAGTTAATACAAATTATGAATTTGAAAAGGAATTATTAATTTAATATACTAATTCATAGATGTGTATTAAAACAAATTAATATCAGTTTAAATAATCTATAACATTTATTAGGTTTAATGTTTTCATTTAGATTTGATCTCTTAATGCTGACACTTTACCAATGTACATTATTATTTTTCAGTTAATTTTGGTTCTACATCTACATACACTGAGCGTCAACAGGAAATAGCACCTTTAGGTGAGTTTTGACTTTATTTAATGACTTTAGACCTTGTTCCCATTTAGATTTTTGTCTTACTGGTGACAATATGCCAATTTATGTTTATTTATATTATTAATTTTCAGCTACTATAGCTTCTACATCCACTTACACTGAGCGCCATCAGGAACCAGCACATTTAGGTGAGTTTATTATTTTATTTAATTAAAGGACAATGGGCATTGCGGCCCATGAGCGGCCATCAATGAAACTAGTGTCATTTGAAAGGGGAGATCTTTGACAACAAATATTGTTCAAGGAGTACTATGAAATACCGTTTGGGAAAAAAAATATGGTTAAAATACTATTATTAAAATACTATTTTTTTTCATTATTATTTATGTATCCTAATATTCAATACTTTTTCTATTAGAGGTCTAAGAACCTTTGTTAAAATCGGTCTCGCCATGTTTCATGCGTCAACCAATCAGTGACGAGCGCCGCTCGCACTCGGCGACTCGGCGATTACCGTTATGCTCGAGCGCACAGCGCAGTCCATCGTTGACATTTGTTTCGTTGAGTACTGTGCGATTATTATTGTTTGACAATTTCTTTTGACTCTGGCTTGCATATCGGACTTGTTAATATCTATCTTGGTGACTTGTGCTCGTTTTTTTGGACTTTTTTTAAGCAGATTCCTATAACAATGGCAGATAATCGCCAAGTGTGTATTTTATGTAATCGATCCGTGATAAACAGAAGAAGATACGAAATAACCCGTGCTCGGTTTGAAGAACATCCCGCTGTAGGCCAATATATCTTTGAAGCTCTTACCTCTGAACATCAGGTAAGTACATCAAACGAAATCATTATTTCTTAGTTGTCACGTCAACAATATAGTACTGTTTAACTTGAGGTGGTCACAGTGTTTTAACTCTCGCGCATTGAGATTACATTTCGCTGTAAGTAGTAAGTAAACTGTTACCGACGCGGCGACGTTGTCGTTCCGTTTGATCCACGGGGCGAGAACGGGATAGAAGTATCGGCATTTACGTATGAGTAAGCGAGATAATTAATACTGCTTAGGCAATCGAGTAAAATATTTTTCTTTATATTTCGCTTTGTTTGAACAGCGTTCAATGAAAATAACTAAGCGTTTTAACTAATTGTAATACTCTCATTTTCAGATACAATACAATGGTCAGGAGTACATTTGTCGACCATGCTGGCAACGGGCAGAAAGAGCTGCGCAGCCAAGAGAAGACCGTCCACACGAATGTGTATTACATATTGAAGAATATTCAAGACTCCCTAATACAGCAACGCGTTGTATGTATGAAAACTGCAGACGAACGGATCTCCGAAGGATTCCGGATAACATTAAAGTGACATTCTTGATTCATTTTAATTTTTATATTCCAAATAGTGCAAGAGTTTGCGATCATCATTTGGTATCCAATGATTGGGATCAAATAATTGACAGCCCTAACTTGCTCCACGACTTCAATGCCATACATTTTGTGCATATCATGAGCCTCATGAAAATCGCGGTGCTTCGAGGATCTATACTAGATTTTGATAATATAGATGACATGGACCCAAATGAAGTATACATCCGATTAGGCGTTAGTCGAGACCAATTTATGAATATTTTGGAACAAACTCCTTCATTGTCGAACGTATCAACACGCCCGAAAACATCTTTGGCATGCTACTTAATGAAACTGCGAAGCGGTGAAGCAAATGAAAGGCTGGCGACGCTTTTTAATATGAGCCGTAGAACCCTAGAACGACATTTAACGTTCGCCAGAGACTCTCTTTTACTGGACTTCGTTCCCCGGCATCTTGGTTATGATCATCTCAATAGAATTGATGTAGCTAACCGAAACCTACAAGTTCCAAATGCAATTTTTGGAAATGCAAATGCCTTAAACAGAAAGGCAATTGTGATAGCAGACGCCACTTATATATATATATATATACAAAAGTCCGCAAACTATTTATTCCAAAAGCGATCATATAGTCTACACAAATACACGAATTTGTTGAAACCGTTTTTAATAGTGTGCTGCGATGGCCACATTTTAGATGCCTTTGGGCCATATTCAGCCATAGAATCAGATGCACAAATAATGAAAAATATGATTGACGACGAAGGAAATCCTTTCCATTGGTTTTTTGAACATGGATATGTGTTCATCTTAGACCGTGGGTTTCGCGACGTAATCGACGACTTACATGCCTATGGTTATGAAGCTCACTTACCGAAAACAAAAAATCGAGACGAAGATCAATTGACGACAGAACAAGCGAATAAGTCTAGGTTGGTTACTATGTGCCGCTGGGTTGTTGAAGTTATAAATGGTTGGTTCAAACGCGATTTTAAACTATTCCGACAAGACTTTTCAATCGTGCTTTGCCTCATATGATGACAGATTTTAGAATAGGTGCTGCATTATTGAATGCTTGCAGAGAACCATTGTCAGATAACGTTCACGCTGAAACATTTATAGAAGTTATAAACCAAAGAGTGAACCAACCAAATAACCTAGCAGAGTATGTCCTAGCCAACAACCTTAATCGTAGACGGGCTAGTTTCGATAGCATTACAGGAAACCAACCTAACATAAGTGATTTTCCTTTGCTGACTGAGGACGATTTAACCATTTTTGCACTTGGTACATACCAAGTGAAGCTAGCCCGCAGCTATTATGCGGAGCATGTGCGACAAGGTCTCTATAATATAGAAACGTATAGGGACCCCGATGTTACAGGCCTAGGCAGGTGCGGCATCACAGCAACAAATGTTTGGCTGCTAAGATGTCGAATACAATCTAGACATACTAGGTCAAAAATATATTATTCGTACATTATAGTAGATAGAGAGAAAAGCGGCAGAGAAGCCATAGAAAACTACTATTGCAGTTGTCTAAGCGGTAAGCGCACTCTTGGTTGCTGTGCCCACATTATGTGTGTAGTGTAGTATTTAGGGTGGGCGAGAAACCAAGAGGAAGATATCCGTTTACCAGCTCATTTTTTAAACGATATTATTGTAGACGACAATTGAATCCCATCATTTTCTTTTTTTAAAGGAATACTAGCATTATATACGAGCATTGTATATGTGTCTGTCAATAAATCGATGTATTTAATAACCAATTAACCTTTAGTTTTATTTAATCCATCATTATCTTATACTTAGACATGCATTACGTTTTATCATTTACGTACTTTCGGTTTAATTAATTCGATTTTTTTATATGATCAACGCTTTATAACTTTTTATCTAAACAAGTTGCCGAAATAATTTTTTGCAGTCTTAATATATACATAATTGTCGACTAAAAAATATATAGGACAGATGTGGCCGCCGATGGGACAAGCGCCATACATTTTTGCCCATTGTCCTTTGTACTTTTCCGTGTGGTGATGGGGTAAGAATACAATTCACCACCCCCTTTTTTACCCGTGGATGTCGTAAAAGATGACATAGAGATATAATATGCATATGACGTTTATGCACGAGAAGGAAAACTCGAAATACAACCCTATACCAACCCGTCTGACCAGCATGGTATAGAAGGTCAATATTCCTTCTATTACGGAGGAGGCTCGAGCCCAGTTGTGGGACATATATGAGCTGAAATGATGTGATGATGACGATGACTAACTTAGAATTGTTATTGATAAACTTATTTGAAATATTTATTATTATTTATTATTTTTTTAAGTTATCAAGTGCTAATTAATTTATTATTGTTTGTCAATGATTAAGGTGATTCCAAAAACATATTATCATAATAAATTAATTTTGTAATTTGAGACTCAAACTTGAAAGGGAAACTAATTAAAAGGTTTAGAAAATGTACAAAGGTTGGCGACTTATCAACAAGCTACATAAACCTTTATGATTTATATAGAAAATCTCGAAAACAGCTTAGCTTTGTGCGCAAAGCTAAGGAAGCTTTAAAACTATCCAAGAAGGATTCCTTTAAAAAGCTGGCCTTGGGTATGAATCCTTTAGCACAAAAAGTGCTATGGATGCAAATTAAACTTTGCACAAAAAGGACAAAGGAAGACGCTTCAGTCTAGATGAAAAATTGATTGTCTTATGTAATTAAAGCAAGGCCCAAAATGCTATAGGTAACCTACCTACAAAAGATTTTTATCTTGCCTTCTGAAACAACATTGAAAAAATTGGTATCTGGATTAAAGGTAGACTCTGGAATCAATGTTCAAATTTTTAAAGCCATCAAAGATTCAGTAATAAGTTACACTTAACTTGTTGAATGGTTTCTTCCCTAAACATGTGCAATTTAAATAGTGTTATTTCTCTTAGGACGAATTGGCGTGATGACAAAAATATTTCTCTATCATTTTTGATGAAATGGCACTTCAAGCAGGCTTAAATTACACTTACAAAGATGATATATGCGGATTTGTGGAATTGCCTGAAAGACAAAACCAGTTTGCTGACTATGTGTTAGTATTTATGATAAATGGCATTGTTCAAAAATGGCAGCAGCCAATTGCATATTATTTTTGTGAAGGAGCAACTTCTTCATTGAAATTGAAACAAATATTGAGAGACGTAGTTACAGCAGTTGGTGAAACCGGTCTTAAACCTTTGGCCCTTGTGTCAGACCAAGGAGCTTCATTCCAAGCAGCTCTGAGAAATTTTCAAGAAGATACACGAAGATTTTAAATATTAACAAAAAAACTACAGGTAAATATTTCATAATCTAAATTGTGTAACAATTAGGTATATCTATAATTGTATTAAATAGGTTTAGTTTGGTATTTTATAATGACATTTTGGTATTGAATACTATTAAAAGAATGTGTTCAGGGAAATGCTATCAATATACCTGTGTAAATATCACAGTTGGATGATAGTAATCTATCAGTAATCTATCATCCAACTGTGATATTTCAACACAAAGGTATTAAATGCTGGTGAAATTATGTATATAATTGTATGCTGTGCAATTTTACTAATGAAATATATTAATTTTATTTCAGATGATACAATATGTATTGGTAGTTTTAATTTGAGTATCATATATGATCCTCCTCATCTAATTAAAGGCCTAAGGAACTATTTTGTAGTAAAAAATATATCTCACAATAATAAAATCGCAAAATGGACAGATATTGTAGATGTTTATCTAACAGATTGTCAGCATGCAGAGACTCGATTACAGCACAAGTTAAACGATGAACATGTATTACCAGAGAAAATTAAAAAAATGAAGGTAAGGATAGGTACTGTTAATTTAGAAGTTCACATGAAAATATCAATCTGCCACTTTGGTGCTTGAGCCAATCAATTGCCATCCATGAAAAATATAAACGAAAATGCCAAATTGAAAGGCTAATAATAATTCATCGTCATCATCTCGACTACCACAGCTACATGCCACTGGGCGAGAAATTCTATAAAGTAATACAACGAAGTTCAGAATTATTATGCTTGATATTAAAGTCTGTTATTTTAACACTTTTATACTAAATTGGTTTGTATGTTATAAAATCTTTGAACGTGATTTCATAGGAAACTTGGCACACATAAGAAAGACTGATGAGACGATAATTACATATTTTTCTATCTATAGTTTAGACTCTGGCGTAACTCGATAGATGTCGCGTTAACTACATATTTTAATTATCACCTAATCCATCAATCTAAGGGATTTCTATGTGTGGTGGCTATCTGTAATCAGCAAATTAATGCAACACCACATTAATGTCCTGTAGCTTTCCATGGGAATCTTAAGCACTAATTCGGAGAACACCAAAAGAAAGACAGCAGCGCTCTCCTGCGAATTGTTAATAGATATGATTTATAAGAAAATTCATTATAATTTGCATTAAGAGTTTACAATTTTTTTATAATGTAGAGAATAAATTTTAATAAAATTCATTTTTAACACATGTCAAGTTGTCATGTGATAGTGGCCATGAGTTCTCCCAACTCTACATTATTCATGAATGTCGTAAAAGCCGACTAAATGGCACATGTGCCATTTTCACTTAGTAATGTGTTACTATTACAAATTATACAACTATGTTCTGATGTTTACAGGTGAAGAACTGCGTTCGTCTATTTAGTAAAACAATGGCGGCGGCTTTAAATTTTACATCAGCATTTTGTAAGTTTACATTCCTAATACAAAGATATGTACACATTAAATTCACAAATGGTGTAGTGGTTTCAGTAGTGATGTTCCATGCCAAGTGTCATAGGTTTAATCCCCAAATAGAACATTTCTATGTACAAAGTAGTGATGTAACGAATGTCGTATTTTGGACATTCGCGAATGCGGATGCGAATATCTGCTGCCAACATTCGAGAATGCGAATATTCAGTATAAACGTCTGGCAAAGGACGTTGACCCTTTAACTTGGTAGCAAGTGAACAAAGAAAGATACGTTCTTCTGCTTCCTGTAGTTCGGCATTATTTTCGACGCTCGCGGCTCTGTTGCGCCTGAGGGCGGTGGCGACTGAGGCCGTCACCGGCGGGGGAGTACTGTTGGCGGTGTCCCTGGACATCGCCAACGCATTCAATAATCTGCCATTTAGCTGCATCAGGGAGGCGCTCCGGTATCACGGGGTGTCAGCTTACCTGAGGCGGCTAGTGGCAGACTATTTGGAGGGGCGCAGCGTCCTCTGCACCAACCGAACAGGGGACGTTGTGCGAACGTGATTTGTTACGCCGACGACACGCTCGTCACAGACTGCGGTGGGACGCTACAAGAGGCGGCAAGCCTGGCGACTCTAGGCATTGAAGAGATCGTCAGGCGGATCGAGGCGCTGGGGTTGAGGGTCGCCCTGGACAAGACGGAGGTCCTCTTGTTCCATGGGCACCGTATGAGCCCTCCCATCGGCGCCTCGATCACCGTCCATTCGGTTGACATCAGCATCCGGGCCCATATGAGGTATTTGGGCCTGGTGCTCGACGGACAATGGTGGTTCCGGGAGAATTTCCGCAGGCTCGCTCCACGGCTCGTCGGCGCGGCGTCCGCTCTATCGTGGCTTATGCCGAAGGTGGGCGGACCGAGTCCTACGTGCCGACGGCTGTACGCGGGGGTCATCCGGTCGATGGCCCTGTACAGCGCACCGGTGTGGGCGGGGTCCCTGACCGTCCGACTCAGGGCTCTTCTGTGGCGACCACAGAGGGCCATGGCAGTCAGGGCCATACGTGGATAACGCACGGTGGTGACGGAGGCAGCGTGCCTTTTGGCCGGGACTCTCCCGTGGGACCTGGAGGCGGAAATGCTCGCCGGCTTGTACCGGCGGGTGTTCGAGTGTGAGCGGAGGGCGGTGCGGTCTCAATAAGGGAGCTCATCGCCTGGCGGGTCGACGCCCGCCGGGACGTCATTGCTCGTTGGGCAATCCGGCTGGAGAGGCCTCGGTTCGGGGTGCGAACCGTAGAGGCCTTCCAGCCGGTGCTGATGCAGTGGTTGGAAAGGCGGCACGGGGTGCTCTCCTTCCGACTAGTGCAGGTATTGACGGGGCACGGGTGCTTCGCCAAGTACCTGCATAAGGTCATTAGGAGGGAGAGTACACCGTCCTGCCACCACTGCGATTGCGACGAGGACACGGCACGCCATACGATCGAGGCCTGCGGGGCTTGGGCAGTGCAGCGCTGTGAACTCGTCGCAATCATCGGTACGGACCTGACGCTGCCGACTATCGCCAGGGCGATGGTTGGCAGCGTCAGGAATTGGGACGCGGTCGCAGCCTTCTGCGAGACAGTGATCTCGCAGAAGGAGGCGGAGGATCACCTGCGCGAGGAGCGCAGCCTCGATGAGGCGATCCGCCGCCGGCGACTGGGGCGGCGTAGGCGCGAGTATTTGCGCCTCATGCCTCCCTAGCCGAAGCCGCGGGTGACGTGACCGGGGATTAGTCCGTCACCCGCCGAGTGGCCGACCGCGTGACGTCGGTCGATGGGAGGGTACCCCAAGTAGGAGGGATTCCGTCGGCCCGGCCACTGATGACAAGTAACTCTGCTCCGGTGGTCGGCCTAACGACGAAGGCGACGTGCATCTTGGGTGGGTTGCGAGTGTGCGTGCTTACGCCTCTCTGTCGCCCCGGACGGAGTGGTGCGGGGAGCGCGCCGACCGCAGCCCACCCCTAAAAAAAAAAGTTCGGCATTATTTAGTTACACCACCAACGAGTGTCCCCAGCGAGCGCATATTTAGTGGTGCTGGACTTATTTACACGCCACATCGAAACAGACTTGAAGCAGACAAGGCATCAAAACTACTATTGTTAAAGTTTAATATTCCCCTACTGAAGTTCAATTATTAATATGAAAAATATATATAATTATAGTTGTCACAAAATATGAGGCCCGTTTTGACACTTGGTCTTACCGATGTATTTAGTGATGAACCATACGATTCAGTACTCGATACCCACGATAAATCGAATCAAGTTTATATGAGTATATAATCGATTTGAATATGTATTGTAAAGTGCATTGGATTAAAGTTTTGATTTGAAAATTTTACTTAAACTGTGATATTGTTGATATTCTGAAATGATATAATGTTACGAATGGTCATTTTTCTATCATTTAATATTTTTCGGATACAATAACATTCACTCAATCACAAAAATATCGAGAAAAACTAAATCTTCAATCAATCATTTTCTTAAGATGATGATCCAAAATTGTCAGTTGAGTTATCGTTACCCATATATATATTATTTCATTTTCATATTGTCGAATTTTCACTAAAAATCACTACACAGCTGGTGAAATTCTGTAAATGGTTGGTCTAAATACTAGTATTCAAATTAATAAGTAAGGCAAGTACGAGTCCGCCTTAAAAAATATATCTTGATCGATTTATTTTTCCTTAACCGATTATTAATAGTATGTGGACGATATGAAAAAAATCGTTATGCCACAGCACTAAGTCTAGTGGGCGGTACCCGTCAATGAAAAATGTAATTACCTTCAAAACAGTTTGATCGGTAAAAAATAGAAAACTTCTTGGGCGTGAACTGCCAAAAACGGGCCTTTTATTTTGTGATTACTATAACTGTTATTTTTTTAAGGGAGAGAAGTATTTTTGTTTAATATATATATATATATATATTAATTATATATTATATAAATTTATATTAAATATATTATTATATAAATATATTAATTTTCAATTTTTAATATTAATTATTGATATCTAAGATCAATCTAAGATTCTTTTAGTTTAAATTTGATGACTATTAAACTGAACTTTGTTGATTATCCTTTTCCAATCCTTCTATTATTTTATTGTAATTAATTATTTGCATGCAATTAAAAACTATTTTTTAATGATGCCAAACAAGTATAACTTCTCACGCGCGATAAAATCCGTAAAGTAGTTTTATTTAAAAAATAAATAGAGGTGCTCTTAAATCTATACTTTTAGTTTAAATGTTGCTGTCTGCACATGGAAGAGAAAGTTTTAGCAAAACTGTTATTGCGGGGCTTTATTCCAAATATGTCTGCCATTACATTAAAAATGGTAAGGCATTTATTAGAAGTTTCACTAATTTTGTATATATTTTCTGTCTTTTGCAGCTCATTATGCTGATGGACGACTAGTAAGCAAAAGCTTAAAAAATACAGCAACCATCGTATCTTTCTTCGACGATTTGTTCGACAGTGTGAACGGCACTACGAAATATAACAAGAGCAAGAAAATTACTGCGTTCTGCAGTTACTGAAAACAGTGTTCACCATGCTTTCTGGCGGGAGGCTATCGAAAAATTACGCTTGCTCAAATTTATTGATAAATCTGGTAGAGAAACCACTGTGCCTAGCATAAGAAACTGGATAACTACCCTAGAAAGTATGCAGAGAATATGGCGAGTTATTAAGGAAAATGACATTAAGATATTAAGACCTAGATATATAAATTCAGACGCCATAGAAAATTTCTTTGGTCGTGTGCGGGCATATAGTTACCGACAAAATAATCCAACTTGCCACAATTTTATATCAACATTCAAATCATTATTGATTACAGGATTTATAAAGTTTTACCACCCATCCTTCAATTGTGAAACAGACAATAGCAATCAACTGTTAAATATAAAATCACTATTTGCTTACAACATGGATAAAAATCATAATGTCTGTGGTGAAACTTATAAATCCTGTGTGGGGAATTATTCAGTTTCTCAGATAGCAAGGCGTAAACGATTGACCATTCAATCTCGTGCTTATACTGCTGGGTGGGTTGTTAGGAGAATAATCTCAAGAGTGAAGTGTGTATCCTGTAAAAAATACATTACAGTCGAAAAGGGCACAGATGTTCACGAGTGGATTAATATCAGGCAATATAAAAAAATCGCAATAAATAAGTTAACCTACCCAGCAGAAATAATTGTACGATACTTTGGCATGATATTTGAAGAAGCAAAGATTTACTTGGAGGCAAATGCTCATAATGAAAACATTGCACAGAGCATAAAAAACGAAATAGAAAATAAATATATGTTCGACCAAATTTCATGCCAAAGACACCGTGATGAAGTTGTTCACGCTTTGCTAACTATAACAATAAAATTATATACCCACAAATGGTGCAATATTTTCAATAAAATTTTAAAAGGCACGAACATTTTTCGATTGCAATTAAATTCCAATCTCCCGCCAATGCAAAAGAAAGCTTTTAAAATATAAGAAAAATTGAAAATAAAAAAATAATAAATATGCAAATTTGTTTTATTTGTAATTACCTTAACATTTTTAATCAATTTATTATGGTCAGAATCTGCTATATAGCAGTGGTTCCATTTGGCTTAATCATCAAACGTTTCCTTTGCTATAAGAAGTACTAAATAAAAAAGTGAATGTCATACATCTTTTTCTACAACCAATCACAAGCAAGTATTTAAGTCTACTAATTTTGTTCGGCAGATGTCTATCTGATACGTAGTATCCTTTAATCTGTGAGTGACTCTACGATTCATTGGAACATATAGTTACATGTCATTGAATGGGCTTAAGATTTATGGTCCTATAATTTTAAGAAATCATAAACGTTCTCAACAATTAGTTAATGTAGCAACGTGTGAAGAGGCTTTTTTATGGGATATTTAAAAGGAGGTTGTCACATAGTTGAGAAAGATGATTCTAAAATTAATTGAGTTGGGTTAACTTCATCTATGGTATGGTATTATTATTAGTTGTTTTTAGTAGTCTTATTGTTTGTGTATATCGCAGTAGGGGAATGTTTATTGATAAAAAAATTGGAGGTCGGTTAACTGACTATAGTTGAACGTGACAACATCATAAGAAAATACTGATGGAATGGTTTCATTTTTTAAAAGAAAATTTTAATTTTATTTGTTTGATGGATATTTTGTATGGATATTTTGTATGGATATAGAGAAGGAGGTAAATGGAAAACACAATTGAATTGATCAAGTTACATCTATTTGTACGCATACATACAATTATGTCAATTTTTATAATTTTTTTTTACAGTTAATTTTTTTGTAAAAAAGTAATAATTTTGAATAATTTATTATAAGAATAAACTGTGATTAAATTATTGTTCATAAATCTTAAATTTAAAATCGTCATTAAAATTTTTGTAACTCTAGCTTTTTAAAGGCCCGCCTCAAAGTGTTTGTTATAGCAGAAAATTGCTCCCTTTGACGGCTGGCTGGTCCAACCTGTCATTTCAGACACGTTGTTATTAGTGTTGCCCAAATGCAAGACCAAGACGGGACTTGGACCAGTCTTGGTCTTGGTCTTGCAACAGCACACCTGGTCTCGTCTTGGTCTTGGTATTGCACACTCGAGTCTTGGTATTGCAGCAAGAGTCTCGCAAAGTCTTGCAAGTCTTGCAGTTGGAATAACGTAACAGTCATTTATCATGGCAATGAAAAATCTAACTAAATTAATCAAATATCCTATCCTATCTATCCATCTGCTAGCCTATAGTCCACTATTGAATATAACCCTTACCACTGGGGAAAATAACTCTCCTATTCCCCTGGTGTTACATTAGACAGAGTTACTACTCCTATGACAAAGGAAGGAATTTCGACCCTGTTTTCTTAAGACGTCACCATACGGGGCAGTTGATACAATAAATTTTATGTCATTTAACATTCCCCCTTTCCAACAAAAAAGATTTTTTCAATTTGATTGGCAAGCGACGGACTTATTTGACTACTGACGACAAGTCACCCTGCTCTGGTGGTCGGCCCAACAACAAGGCGACGTGGTTACGGGTGGGTTATGGGCCCGCGCGCCGTCCTTTCATCGCCCCGGACGGAATGGACCGCGCGTGTGCTTACCATAGCCCACCCATAACAAAAATAATAATAATGGCTTCCTAACACCATTGCCTCGGTCCGATTTGATAAGACATACACGGGTAAAAGAGTGGTGAATTGTATTCGTACTCTGTCCCTACACGGACATTTATGTAGATTAATTATAAGCATATTTCTATGTCCAACAGTGAATGTCGTTGGGCTAATGAATAAACGGATATATAAATATGTATAATGGGCAAGAGCACTCTGGTGATTACGGTATTTTTGTTCTTCAGCCTTTCCGAAGAGTAATTCTGAAAAGCCAACACCAATATTGGGCATCGATTGGCCAATAGATGGATATCCCAAGACAGATTTGACTTGCCGTGTAGTGACAGAGTAAGAATACAATTCATCACCCCCTATTTTACCCGTGAAACCCTGTAACAACACGGCCGATCACCGTGGCGATTCCTCTCCGACCACGGCCAATTTCCCTCCTATTATGTAGAAGACACGAGCTCCACCGTATATAAGCTGGAATGGTGATTTGAATTAAATGCAAGACCGCGAGACTCTTGCAGGCTCAGTCTTGGTCTTGCTCAAGTCTTGCAGGGCCAGTCTTGGTCTTGCAAAAATTAAGCGGTCTTGGTCTTGGTCTCGGTCTCGCAAGACCAAGACTTTTTTGGGCAACACTAGTTGTTATGATATGTGGAAGGTTTAACATTTATGTTTTAATTTTTTGAAATCATAGCTACGCTCGATAATTACTTCGATCGAATAGTAAAGCAATTGATTTTTTACTCATCGTGAAATAGTTCTGTTAACTTATTGTTATAGTTTTGTCAATTATAGCATAACCTACAATCGCTGCACTAGCGGACCGATGCTATTTATTTTAATGATGAAAGCACGAATATTCGACAATATATCACTGAACATATATTTAATATCGAAAGAATCATTATCTTTATCGCCGCAATTATCGTTGCTATAAACAATTGACACCACATTCACTTTTCACTGCACTTCATACTTGACGAAAACATGTAAATGTATTATTGTATAGCAGCTGTCCACGCCGACGAATCGCTCACTCAAGTAAGAGAGAGACAGATGTCGAATGCTGCCGAACGCGGAGGCCGATTGTGCCTCTTTGTCATTCGTTCCGCGCTCTCGCTTGCACTTCAAGCCTTAAATGGAACGCCTCAGAGCGAGGTAACGCCGCATGAGTTATGTTTTTTCGTGCGTGCAGCCGGCTCCATCGAAGACGTTGTCACGTCAAAAATTCATCATTTAGTTTAAATGGTTTAAAGATAAATACTTATTCTAGTTTTGATACAGAAGAAGGAGAAAAGATCACCACATCTGCTCCAACTGATGGTAGAATTATTAGACAACATCTTAATAAATTAAGCTGGTTTCATTTAATATTTTATTAGTATTATTTTGTTTTTCCCTCTTAAGATCAACTCTTATGATATAATATCTAAACAAATTGTATTAAATCAACAAGTAATATATAACATTTTATTAGGAAGTGATGAAATAATAAAAGTTGGAAATAAAGAAATCAAATTTAAAAGCTCTTTGTCTGAAGTAAGACTATCATACATGTTCCAAAGCTATGATTGGGAGTTCCAATATCATAATAAATTTAACTGTCCCAAGCAGATTGTGATCAATTTATGCCATGTAGAGATGATATTTTACCATTCAGTAGAGCATCAAAGGAAGTTAATGGTGAATTTGAATTAAGTGAGGATTCAATAACATATGCTACTTGTAAACATATGAAAGGAAAGTGTTTTCTATTCAATGGATGTTTTATTTTGGGTTTCAATATTATACTCCCTGAGGAAAAAAGATATGGAGTGTTTACAGTAGGAAGACAAGTTAAATCATCAAATGAAGTGATATTACCTCCAGGTTGCTATTTAGATAGTTCTGAAAGACAACCTACAATCAGTATGGATTCAATGTTTTTCCTTGAAAGGTCAGATAATCATGCTTGGTACACACAACCCACATACTACTACACTACACAACAACACTTTCCATTCCAAATGCTCCTATGTCCACATAGATGAATCTGTATTTCGAGTCAGAAATAGCCAACAAAACTATTGAATTATCCCTTGTAATTAAAAAAAAGTGGTCCATTGTTTGGGGGACTACAAATTGAAATGTTTCCCATCAACGACTCCAATAAATACAGTTAGGGAAGTTGGTTTTCTTCAAGCAGCTGTTGCGTTATTTTTGGTATGTTTGCATTTAAACAATGTTTTCATATTGCACCTACTTCTCTACACTACTCCTCGATAATAATGAAAATGTATGTTTCTGAGTTCATCTCCGGTTTCTACGAATCTATAACATAAATAAACAAAAAAAGAGGATTAATTTAAATAACAAACTTGAAAAATAAAGAATACTAACCTAAAACGACATAAACATACATCTAGTCCTAAACTAAGTTTAGCATGTACTATAAGTGCTAGATAACTGATAAATTCCTTTTTTGGTAAATAATTACCTAGATATTATATATAGAACGACGCAATGTATGGGGATTAAACCCACGAACTTCAGCATAGATTAAAGTTAAAGATTAAGATTGTATCGCAGCTTAGCTTTCCTATAAATAATAAAATAAATAATATTCTTTGTTTTTTTTTGCAGGTAATTCAGTAATACAAAGATGGAGAGGTTACGGATACCTTTAATAAATATGAAAAGAAACTCAAAGATGCAAGTAGGTTAGGGTCTGGATCAAAAAATATTAAAGAATACCATATATACCAACAATTACAATTTTTGAAGAAAATTTACAAAATGAGACCATTAGCAGTATAGATGATGAAACAGAAAATGACCAAGATAATAGAGACGGTACATCTCAAAAACGTTACCAAAACAGTCACCAAGAAAGATGGTTAATAATATTTTTTAAGATGAGATACTAATATTTCAAAGCAGTGTTCTTCTTGCATCATCCTCATAGCTACTACTATCCGAATAGCAAATAGCAGGGTGGCTATCAAACACAAGATTTTGCAATATCTCAACAAACGCCACTGATACGTCCAGATTCATCTAACATACCAGATCAAATCGATTCACCTAGTAATGATTTTTCTAACTGGAGCATATTAAGCACAATTTCAACGGAAGAAGACTGATTTCCTAAATATTATCAAATTCAAATTGTTAAAGAATAATTGTTTTACTTACCGGATAGTGAGGCCAATCATTCTTACAGGAATAAAAGGAACTCTCCCCTCATACTATCGTTTCTAATGATGTGGTGATAATAAACTTAAAAGCTCTTCGAATGAAGATATGCTCATAAATGGATGAACTCCAAATCTTCTTTGTTTCTTTTGTCTGTATCTCATAAGCAATAACAAATGCGCCCTTCTTTTTACGATCCATGTCACGACCTACTTTTCACAATACGTCGAGTACGGTTGATGGTCGTCGAAGGAATGATATGGGAATGGTTACCTAGTGAGACGCCTTGCTGCACGAAATCGCATCGCAACATATCGTGTCGCAACTTTTTGCGTTGCGAATTCGCATCGTGCCGCATCGCAGTTTTATGTACAAGCCCTAAACACCAATCGGATAACTTACAAATCGGCAAAATTCACTCCCCCAAAAAGGCATACTTCACTCAAGACTTCACTCGTCAGCCGACCACCGCACCGTGTCAAGCATGCTAAGGAGTCAACAGATTCCCTACCATACATACAAAAGAAGCCAAACTTCTGCGTGCCACTGCACACAATGTACCAAGGGAAATCAACTCAAAAGAGATTCTAGAATCTCTTATAACCCCAAGGTCTATCGGTTGTAGAAGTACACCGGATGATCCTCGCTAACGGTCGATACACCCTCAATATAATACTCGTCTGCCTTACAAATAGCACAGAGGGTAAAGGCTTTAAAATAAAGATTGCGGTATCCATCTGGGACGCATTTTACGCGAAATACTCTAATTCTCTTGAACGCATACAAAAGAAATTTATTCGTTGTGTACACTATAAGTGCAGTTATGCTTATTTATCTTACCCCACACTTTTACGAAAATATAAACTTTTAGACCCTAAATCCAGGAGAATACATATGCAAGCAATGTATGTTTACGTGTCTGTCATAGCAAGTACGACTGTCTTGATATTGTGAAGAAAATTTTCTATAACAACTCGATCAGATCGTACACGCGAAAGTGCCGTACGAGGCATCCCTTCGCCATAAGTATTTCACGTACCAATGCAGGCAAGCGTACACCCATTCGTCGCATACTTGACACTTTTAACAATAATTTCAGACACATTGACATTAACGCGAGTAGCAAAATTATCTATAAAAAGAATTTGTTCAAGAAACTGCTTGAAGATATAAATTAATTTAAAAAAAATACGCCTACTTCTCTTACGTAACATGTACTATTTTTCCAATATATTAATTTATCTGTTGAATCTGTGATAGACGGTGTTGGTATCACTATTATTAATATTATATATCTTCACACTATTTTATTTAAGCCGTGTTGTGATAGTTTACCCAATAAAGTGAAACAAAAAAAGACCATCTGGAGTCTCGATAGAGCCCCCGAACAAAAAAGGCAACTTGGCACAATGCCACAAGTGCCAAATGTACGGACACTCGTCCAAGAACTGTTTCGCCCGTCTTAGGTGCGTCAAGTGCCTAGGTGACCATCAAACCTCACAGTGTGAACGACTAAAAGACCGTCAGCCCAACTCAAACGGCAAGGCCTTGTATTACAACAAGACCTTCGTCCCAGCCCCGTTACCAACCCACAACGCATGGGCTCGCTCCCTGCTAGCTAGCAAGGAGGCTTCGCAACCCTGCCCAACAGGAAGCCCGCTGTCCCGCCTGCACCATCACATCCCCAAACTCCGGTGGGCCGGGCAAAACCAATCCTCCCGGGAAACAACCTCGCTCTTCTCAATAAGGCGATTAAATTCACCTCCACGTTAGAGCGTCTAAGCTCACTCAAATTCAATTGAAATGGATAGGTGTACCCTTTGCCGGCAAAGGATTTCGTTCGGAAACGCCTCACAATAGGGACATTCTATGCTAATAGCCTTACCCAACAGAGGGATGAAGTAGTCACATTCCTTCGAGAACACCAGCTCGACATCTTTCTAGTACAAGAAACGTTCTTAAAATCATTCAACAGAGACCTTAGAGTCGCGATATAGTTCGCAACGATAGGACAACCTCACCAATGGGTGGAACGCTCATTTACTACATAAGGTCGCTGCATTGCACACCTGTGGATCCCTCCCCTTTGATGTACATTGAAACTTCAAAATACAGGTTAGCCTTCTCTGGCCGTCAGCCTATAACCCTCGTATCGTCATATCTCTCTCCCAATAGAGAACATTCGAAACAGTCGAAAAAGATTAGAATGTGTCGGGCAAAACAATCTGTGGACACACCACGTCTGGACACGATCTTGTGCGTGAGACGGATTTGCGATGGCGCCTAATGTTTGTTTTTGTCATAGTTTTTCTCTATTGTAGATCTAGGGACAACATGGAACACTTTATAGAGAGTGTAAGAAAATATCCATGCCTGTGGAACACTACAACAGAACAGTACAAAAATAATGAATTGAAGGATGCAGCATGGAGAAAAGTAAAACAAGAGTGTGATCTACCCGACAGTAAGAAAATATTTTATTTAAAACTACTTAGCTACTTTGTATAGGAGATAATTGAAACTGTATACGTGTGTTTTGCCATGAAACTTGTCCAATAGTATTATAATATCGGCATAATTCTTCCCTGATGAAAAAAATTTCATTGGAATGTGTTAAACCGCAATGAGTAAAAGGTTGGTTGGTATTTAGTGGCTCTCTGGTAGTGCTGTTATAGTATTTGTTTTCAATGAGAAATTATGTAACACGCACGTGGTTTTAACAATTACGTCAACAAGTTGAACACGGCACTCATAAGGACGCCTATATACTCTCCATTTAGTTGCCAATAATCGAAATTAGAGTTAGGTAGGACACGGGAAATTTATGAGTAACTCATATCGAATCGTGTGTTGGGACATTGTACCACCTCAATGAGGTGGGACAATGAGACTATTTGGATGTGACTACGAGTTGAGGTATACTGTGACATTATTATACAAAAACACGAGTTGAGCTGTTATTGTGACATTCGACAAACACACACAGCCTTATTACAAAACGTAGACTAACTAAAGTACCGGTACTAAACCAGGTATCAAAAAGAATTGTTATTACAAAACGAGATTTATCGCTAAATCGTGGATTATCTATGGTACTAAAAATAAACGACAGCCAAGCCTAGTTTAACTATGGTACTAGTGTGTTTGACACTTGTTTGTTCTCCAGTTTGAGGTTAATTTGTTCGTTGTTTTACTATAATTGAATTATCTTTACTTTTAATTAACGTTCGCCCGATTGGTAGTTTATTGTAAAATCAATTAAAATGGATATAGATTCTGTCGATTTAATGGACATTGAAGATTTGGAATTATTAGAGACAGTCCGCCCGCCAAATAGACATCGGGTAAGGATGGATCCATTTGAACTCAATGATGAAAATTTTAAAAATAAATATAGGTTTACGAAACATTACGCTCAAAAAATTGTAGAACTATTAAAAGAAAAATTGTCCCATGATCCTCGGGGAAGTTCATTATCACCTGAAACGCAAGTAGTTTGTACATTACGTAGCTGGGCGCGCCATGAAGTAAGTAGTGTATTATATAACCTAGTCATATAAATTGTATCAATATCAATGCCTTTACTCATAGATATAGTTCTTTGTTTACAGATCCAAGACTATACAGGTGATTTACATGGAGTATCGCAACCAATTATAAGTATTGTGTGTAAAAAAGTAGCAGAAGCATTAACACGCATATCTCACAAATTTATTAAAATGCCTGCTACTCTTGAAGACCAACATGAACAAATACAAAACTATTATAGTATCAGCAATTTGCCAAGCGTAATAGGTATTATTGACTGTAGTCATATACGGGTCAAAAAAACAAGTGCAGGAGGCCAATTATATATAAACAGGAAAGGAGTTTCTTCTATTAATATACAGGTAAATAATCATTAAATAATAATGTTAATGAAAATATAAATATATTGTAAAAGAAGGGATGCTCAAAATAAAACCCTATGCTAACACATCTGATCAGCATGGTCGAGTAGGTAAATTTCCCTCCCATGGTAGAGGAAGCTAGTTATACATAACGATACTCAAGCTCGTAGAATAATTGTTAACTAATGTAGACATATAAGAATTGTCACCTTATATATATATATACAGGGTGTGTCGTAAATAGTGGTCCACCGTTAAGGATTCGATAAACCAGATAATTTACTATAACAAATTCCATTTTTAACAATTTTTAGCCGAGGGTTCCGTAAATATTAATTTGTAGTTATTTATTTACCAAATTTCTACCTCTTGTAACAAATTTGGTTGTAGTTTTATCAAAAACCATTATATTTTCATTTTGATTACTGTTAATTACTGCTGAATACAAGAGCTATCGTTTATTAACATGTTATTTAATGAAGATTTAGATCTTCTGCAAAAAAAAAATGATTGTACTCGAATTTTAACGGATTTTTTTAACATATCATGCTAATTCAAAAGCGATTTATGTAAAAAAAATGTACTACACTGTCAGTGCCCATTAATTTAATAATATGCCTATTTAATACCAATTTCAAAATGGTATCATAATACCAGATCCCTATAAAAAACAGCAAGATATCTAATTTTAATTGAAGAAAGTAAGATTTTCATTAAAATTAATTTAAACATTTTGTTGCATTAATTTTACAACAAAACGGATAATATGGTAATAAAACTTTGAAATATAATTTGAGTGTGACAAAACTGGTTTTAAGAGCGCACTAACAATTAAATTCAGGTAAAAAAAGGCCCGACCCTTTTTTTACCTGTGACATGTTGTTAACAAAAGATCTGTTGGAGCTCTCGCCAATCGAGAATCGCACAATACGAGTGATAAGGAAAGGACATGGTTAATGTAAGCTATTCCTTTCGCTCGTAACGTTGAAAATAAATATCGAAACGATTTAACTTAGTACGATCTCGTCACCCGTGCGTCGTATGCGTTTTGTGTGTTTACCTTCGTTGTTTTTGTATGCCTGACCCCGGACTCTGTTTAATTTGCCTAATGATTGGATTTGTTGTTTTGGTGATCTTTGGCTACGTGTAATAGTAACTTGTGGCTTGCTCAACGTTTTGGACTACCGTACAGTAGGTACAGTGATAAACATGTCTCGGTACACACCGCGTGAATATGCCGACATGCATTTTATTTACGGGGAATGCAGAGGTGTCGCTAGAGAAGCAGCTCGTCTTTACCGGGAGAGATATCCCAATCGAAGACATCCTGATCATCGCGTCTTTGGGAGAGTGCATAACGCGTACACCGAGAGGAGGATACCTGGCACAGGAGTAGGTGGTGCAAGTGAAGGAAGACCGCGAGCACACAACGATGAAGCGGTAATGAATTTAGTTGCTGAAGATCCTTCAACATCGGTGCGTGTCTTAAGTCGCAGAACTGGCATACCTTTTAAATCGGTACATCGCGTACTTAAAAGAAATGATATGTACCCATACCACTATCAAAGGGTACAGTCATTACTACCTAGAGATTACGCATTCAGAGTACGATTTTGTAGAGAAATATTACGCAGAATAAGAGAAGACCCGCAATTTTTTAATAAAATATTATGGAGCGACGAATCATCATGCAAAAAAGATGGATATTTAAATCTACATAATCTGCATAGCTGGCAGCGAGAAAACCCACATCTCATAAGACAAGATAGATCACAGTATCAAGTTAAAATAAACCTTTGGACCGGAATTATTAACGGACAGATAATCGGTCCACACGAGCTGCCAGAAACTTTAAATGCAGACAGATATTTAAGTTTTTTGCGGACTGACTTGCCAATGCTTCTTCAAAACGTCGCTCCTGAAGTCCAAGAAGATATGTGGCTCCAGAACGATGGCTGTCCCGCTCACTATGCTGTTAGAGTACGAGAGCACCTACACACAGCGTATCCAAATAGGTGGATAGGACGCTTAGGTCCAATACTATGGCCACCGCGCTCGCCAGACTTAAATCCCCTGGATTTTTTTTACTGGGGTTGCCTGAAAGAACATGTGTACAAAGAAGAAATAACGTCCATTGATCACTTGAGGACTAGCATACACACAGCAGCTAGAAAAATAAACGAGTGGGTTTGCTCGGCGACTTAAACGGTCGTTTATTCGACGTTGCAGAGCATGCATAGCTGCAAATGGGGGCCATTTCGAGCACTTGGTGTAATTTAAATGTTAAAGAATAACAATAAATGATGTATGATGATGTATGACTTGTTTTATTCAATGCCTTGTTGTAATTTACAAGTTAGGTCTAGATCACTTTGCAACAATAGTAAAAAGTTGTCTTTTATAGTCGTTTTTAACTAAAATTTCATTACTTGTTTTATTAATGGGATAGTAAACCTTTTAGAATCGGTATTAAGTAGGAATATAATTAAATAAGTAGGCACTGATAGTAAAGTTTGTTTTTTACAAAAATCGTAAGTATTATAGCAATAAATTTTAAAAGTAATTTTAATGAAAATCTTACTTTCTTCAATTAAAATTAGATATCTTGCTGTTTTTTATAGGGATCTGGTATTATGATACCATTTTGAAATTGGTATTAAATAGGCATATTATTAAATTAATGGGCACTGACAGTGTAGTACATTTTTTTTACATAAATCGCTTTTGAATTAGCATGATATGTTAAAAAAATCCGTTAAAATTCGAGTACAATCATTTTTTTTTGCAGAAGATCTAAATCTACATTAAATAACATGTTAATAAACGATAGCTCTTGTATTCAGCAGTAATTAACAGTAATCAAAATGAAAATATAATGGTTTTTGATAAAACTACAACCAAATTTGTTACAAGAGGTAGAAATTTGGTAAATAAATAACTAAAAATTAATATTTACGGAACCCTCGGCTAAAAATGGTTAAAAATGGAATTTGTTATAGTAAATTATCTGGTTTATCGAATCCTTAACGGTGGACCACTATTTACGACACACCCAGTATAATTATAATTATTATAAAATACTTAAGGGATGTTACCCCTTACAAATGTACACGTGTAACTTCATGTGAGGTGTTATGGTCACTGGAAATCAGTCGAGTATCATATGCTTAATGATTTAATAACCGTAAACTTAACGATGTCCAAACACGTAAAATTAATCATCGTCTTGAATGCTAAATACTAATTAGTATCATCTTAATGGTTACTAAACCAATTATATTATCTTTTCGAGCAACTGAACTTCTGTGTGAGTCCCTACACATGTACATACTTGTAAACAACTTTGTATTATATAAACGCATGTCTTAATCATTCGAGTCATTCTGTCTGTCTACTGTTGTAACAACTGCACGACTACTGTAGCTTAATAAAGTATTTTTTTAAGTAAACCAGTACGCCAAATCATTTATGGCGCAGCCGGGTCGGATTTCAAGTAAGTCGCGATTAGCATCTCTGCCACGTACACTCGCATAGGTCGTGTTTGAGTGCTTTCGCATAGACCAAGAGGTCCGAAGAAGAACAAGTAATTCAACGCAGAGGCAGCACGAGATTACAGCAGTAGGAGAATCGGCAAGGAGCTGAAGAAGTTGTAAGTAAATCCTTATTCGCATCCTTTTCCATGTCTATTATATATATATGTATATTTTACGTTAAATTGGACAAAGAATCGCCACTTAACGTCTCCGTGTATTTTCAGTTGAAATCGCCGACTCTACACTTTATTTTTTTTTATATTTAGCAATGTTATTTATTTGCCTTAATATTGAATTATTGTGTGTATTTTAAATAGATATTTTTTATATTGTTATAATGACGAGCCAAATACAATTAATCCCTAAGGAAATACAGAGTATCATTCCACGATTTGATGGAGATGACAAGTTGTTAAATCTTTTTATAAGTAAATGTGAATACGTTATAAACAGTTTTCGAGGAGACAACAATCAGGCTCAACAGATTTATTTATACCATTGTATAACGAGTAGATTAGTAGGCAAAGCTGCAATTTTAGTTAGTGAACGAGAAAATATTACTACGTGGTTAGAATTGAAAGAATTATTTATTCAGCATTTTGGTGATCCCAGGTCAGAAGCTTGTATAGCGTTAGAATTAGAAAATATTAGAATTAAACAAGGCGTGTCTTATATCGACTTTTGCCATGATATTCAAAACATAACAAGCTCTCTTATTTCAAAGGTAAACTTATTAACAGACGAAGAAGTCAAAGCCGCGAAGTATATTATATATAATAATACAGCATTGCATGTTTTCTTGTACAATTTGCCAGAAGAAATGATAAAATTTGTTAGGTTAAATAAGTGTCCAACACTCGAGTCAGCTTTAAGTATAGTTACGGAAGAAGTTAACTTTCAAACGCGTTATAATATGCGTAATAAATTAAAACAAAACACGAACATTACACCAATTCCATCGCAATTTAAATTCGGGATACCACAAAATAATAATAATTTTAATAAACCTAATTTATTTAAACCAAACTTTAACCCAAATCAAAATTTTAAATTCGGAGTGCAACTACAAATAGGTTTTCGTCCAAATTTAAATCAACCGAATTTTAATAATCAATTTAAACCTAATTTTAATAACAATCAATCGCAGTTCCCGCGAACTTTAAATAATTACAAACAATCGGGTTTCTTAAAAACCAACGTCCAATCAGCAATTCCGTTTTGAAGCTAATCAAAGTACTCTTAAACATTATTAACCAAAATATACCTTTAACTGATACGTTCAAAACGAACTTGTATCATAAGTTTTATATATATAACGTAGATAAGTAGGAAAAAAAAATAAGCTTATAAGTAGGAAAGGTGGATGAAATGGAAGTTGGGCGTAGAGTTGTAGACGTTTCTTTTTTTTTTAAAGCTCTTCAGGCCATAGGGGACCACGGTCCAATGGATTGTAAGTTAAGTTACCTCAGTATAATAGGTGAAGTAAAAGTTGGTCTGGACTCAAAACTCATCATGAAATGTAGTATGTGTAGTATGAAATTTACTGTGTTTGATTGAAAAGAAAGAAGATAGAATGGACGTGAATCATCAAATTGTATCTGGTATCATATCATCTGGTGGGAGCTACTATCAGTTAAAAACATTAACTGCCGCAGTAGCCCTACCAATCATGTCACCTTCATTATACAATGAAATTAATAATACGGTTTGCGATTGGTGGGAAAAGACAGCAGCACATTCCATGGCAGAAGCTGTCAAGGAAGAAGCGGAGTACGCAGTGTCTATAGGTAGTGTTGATAAAAATGGTACACCATTAATATCTGTTGCTGTTGACGGTTGTTGGAGCAAGAGATCTTATGGTAAGAATTTTTCCGCCTTGTCCGGCGCAGCTGCGATAATTGGCATTAAAATTAATAAAGTATTGTTTTTTTGGAGTTAAAAATAAATACTGCGTAGTTTGTGCACGAGCCGCAAAGAACGACAGTCAGCCCTCGGAACACCGTTGTTTCAAGAATTATTCGGGATCATCTACCGGTATGGAATCGACCATAATAGTTGAGGGGTTTAAACGTTCCATTGTTGATCACGGTGTAATTTATAATAAATTTGTAGCAGACGGCGATTCCAGTACTTATAAAAAAATATTAGATTCGCGACCGTACGGTAATTTAACAGTAGAGAAAATTGAATGCAAAAATCATCTTTTACGAAACTACTGCAATAGCTTGGAGAAACTGTCGAAAGACACTAAGTATCCTTGCGAATTGCGGAAATTCCTAAAAGAAAGGTATTTGCGTTTAAGAACGGGTGTAAAATGCGCTATTAAATATTGGGGCGATCAAAATCAGTCACTCGAAGAAAAAATAAAAAATCTTAGTGAAGATATCCTAAATGGTCCACAACACGTATTTGGTAATCACCAATATTGCAAGGAGTATTTCTGTAGACCTGATACTCGTCGAATAGAACCTGTTGGGTTGCTTCCAGCAATTGTTGGATGCGGATTAATGGACGCGGTACACATTTTAAGTAAAAGACTGTCATATCATTCTAGAAGTTTAATTCATAATTGTACAAGTAATATAGTTGAAAGTTTTAACGCAGTGATTGCCAAATTAGTAGGGGGTAAGCGTGTAAATTATTCTTCCCGTGGTTCTTATGCGGGCCGATGCGCAGCTGCTGTTGTGTCTTTTAATACAGGATCGATTCATAGTAAAACTCATGAAGTAATATTTAAATCTAGTCCTAATCCTTTGATCGCGAAAGTGGAAAATTGTAATCGTAGAATCCGTTTAATTGCTAAACCTAAATTAAGATTGAAAAAGAGCCACAGCGCTGTATCGAAAGACGCTCACTATGGACCAAACTGCGAAAAACCTGATCTGAGTCCAGAATTATATGAGAAAGCCAAGACATCTTTTTTAGCCGATTTAAAGTTGTCTTGTGCTGAAAGAGAGGAGCTTGAAAGGTCGACCCATTTGCAAAGAAGTAGTTCTGAGTGGATGAGTACAAGGAGAAAATTACTAATCTCATCATCGTTCGGGGAAGTTTGTAAAAAACGAGAGAGCACAAGTTGTGCTGTTCTTGTTCGTAAAATCGTTTATGGTAGTAATATCTCCAGTTTGCCTGCTGTACGGTACGGTATCGAAAACGAAGAAACCGCAATTAAACAGTTAGAAATTCAAGAGAATATTAGTATACAAGGTTGCGGTTTGTTCGTCGACGATCAATATGAATTTCTTGGTACTACACCAGATGGCATTTATGCAAACGGTTTAATTGAAATTAAGTGCCCACATTCTTTAGCTGGCATGACTCTTGATGAAGCAATGGCCAAACATACCTTTTGGGTTAAGGACAAGGCTTCCAAGGGTTATGTCATAAATAAAAATCATAACTGGTATTTCCAAATTCAGGGACAGGTACATATTACTAAAAGAAACGTTTGCATGCTTGGCATCTGGTTTGGTGCTACTGTACCTATGAAAGTTTATATTATAGAAAAGGACGACAAATTTTGGGAGGAGAAAATGGAGATGAAATTAGTTAGTTAGGTTTTATTACGATTGCCTACTTCCAGAATTAGTTGATCCTCGGCAGTCACGAAGCATGCCCATTCGTGACGCGCCCAGTATCATAGAGGCTATGAAAGAGAGGAAAGAAAGAGCTTTACGTGTTATGAAAGAGAAGAACGCCTAATGATTTTGAAAGATACAGGTAACTTAACTACCCAGCCAGTCGATTCACGTAAACACGCCAGTCCAAGTCGTTTTAACTTAGGAACTTAGAAATCGCCTTTTGGTTTTCTGTTTTAAACGCACTTACTTATCTAGTCTTGGATTGTCATAAATTTTCCAATAGCTCAATTACTATACAATTTCTGAGTTACCTGGTGTAAAGAATCATAAAAATTGGTTCAAAAATACAGCGAATTGAGAATTCTCCTTTTTTTAAGTCGGTTAAAAGGGCTAAATTTGCAAAAAACGAAGTGACGTCACTGCGCTACGGTTTTTATTACTTACGTGAATCGGGCAGCTGGTAACGTTTTCATTCTGATAGGTTTTGTGATAGCCATTGATTTTATCATCAAATTGGCAGAAATCAGAACTTGATCAGTAATCGAATGAAAAAACATTAAAATTTTGAACTCATATTTCGTTATTGTTTAATTACATACTTTTAATTAGTATATTAATAATTTACAAACTTCTGTTAAAATTAGTAAATAAATGAATTATTTACTAATTTTTGTACAACCCTAGCACGCTTTTGAGATAGCTAGTAATGGCGACTCATATTTGTTATTGTGTAGTAAATAAATCATTTTTATACTTGAGTTTCATTTATTAACATTTTTTTTAAAACCCTAGGATTTTTTTTAGATATCGACGAGGTGATCGTAAACAAAAAGTAAGTATTTGAGTTTACGCAATAGGCACATTTCCTTGCGTAGAGATAAACACACTTCCTACAGAATTTGCAATTATTTTATTGAATGAATATTTTACGAATTAGAATAAATTTTGGTAGTGAAATTACAAATAAATACATAGTTGGAATTTTAGGTAAGTAGAATACATAAATGTCAGTCCGGACCTGCTCTTGATTGTATGTTATATTATAAACTAGTAACCCGCCCTCGCTATCTTCGCTATCTTCGGCAATATTCACTTAAATTACATACTATAAAAAGCATATTGATCTATAATAAATGCACAATTTATTTATGGTACTTAATTGGATAAGGATTAATGCTGTATTGTATAAAATCACTTAGTAAATAATCATTTTTTAGTAGAGGATAAAAAATGGTTATGGTGGGTTATCCCTAAGAGATAGACATATGCCATCGTGGACTTTTTTGTTGAACTTTTTAAGATGGATAATACTGTAGTATGTAGTACATTATTTTGGTCTATCTCGTAGGGTTCAGCCAACGTTTGCAATATAAGCGCAAAAAAAACGTGCTTATTTGCGACATCACATTAGAAACCTCTAAATTAATCAGCGTTTCTCTACTATATTATGCATGTATTATACATATAAACCTTCCTTAAGAATCATTCTATTTATTAAAAAAACTGCATCAAAATCCGTTGCGTAGTTTTAAAGATCTAAGCATACATAGGGACAGACAGACGGCGGATAGCGACTTTGTTTTATACTATGTAATGTAATGATAGAAAAACATAAAAATTGTGTCTCAACTACTCTTATTAATCTATTAAAAAGAATCAACAGCTAGTTTCCAAAAATTCAACGTTATTGTTATGCTGTAAATATTCAAGTTCAATAACAATTTCTCAACGTGGAACGTTTGTTGCAAAACATTTTGAAAATCGCCATTGTCATTCATCCGCCCCGTCGGATGTTACATTAAACTTTGGCGCTGCGGTCGCTCGAAATCGAGATCTCAGGCCAACAATCTACACCCTTAACGGACGAAGAAGTGGCAGTGCAAAACCGCCTTTTTCGAGGCGATCTATTGGACTGCTCACGAATAACACTAACTGCCTGCGTTCAAAGCAAGGTCAGGTAGTGTTATTTGTTTCTGTCTAGTAGACATAAAAGTCAAGTGGCCCCTTCAGGCCAAAACCAAGTTTCTCTTGGTCCCCGGCGGAAACCTAACGGTGTTAACGAAGCCGGGTGAGGCGAAGCCCCGAGTCGCCTGCCAAGCCCCTTCAGGGCGAGGCGCTCAACTCGGACAGGACCGGATCAGTAGACCTTGGGGGTGACCCCTAGTCTACCCCGGTTATCTCCTTCCCACCCTACCTATTCCCTACTCCCATTCTCGGGTGTCAGTTTGGGTGTGACTGCCCGCAAGGGCCTATACCACCCCTACACTCGGGCTGTTAGGAACCACGCAGGCACAATAAGATCGGCCGGTGGATACTAGCTTAGGGCACACCCTAGTGTTAAGCACATCCTCCCGACCTACCCCGGTTGGGAGGGAACACACCTCACACACCCCCGGGTTCTCTCCCCGGGGTGTTAGGTTGTTAGGAGACCGCGGTTTAGCGATTTTAGTTTTTTTCACCAATAGCATAGTGGTTTTAACCGCTCATCATGCAACAAGTAGGTATCGAAGACCTACTCAACGATGACGAGATCTGGGCGATTATCGTCCGCAAATACCACGATCGTTTACCGGAGCGCACACCATCGCGCCCGGAATCTCCCGCCGCCACTATCACCCCAGAGAGCGGGGAAGAAAGTGAGCGCGCCGCCAATAACTCGGAGATGGAGTACGACTCCGCTCCCACCTCCACCTCCTCTCAAGAGGAAGATTCCCCCAATGAGGGGTTTAGCGAGGCTAAGTCCCGCAAGCGCAGCCGCAGAGCGCACAAAAATAAGGCCCTCAAGGTCGCTCCCGTAGAGGAGTCAAACACACCGACACCATCACCCGCTGCTCCCCTCCAGGAGCAAGGTGCCCCTACCCCCTCCACGAGTGGGGTCAAGACCGCCACGGCCAACAAGGTCCCCACGGTCAAAACCACCACGGCGGCGACAACATCAGCCGCCAGAAAATTCACCCCCCCTCCCTTGTACATACGCGACAAGGAGAGGTGGTTCTCCATCTCCGCGTGGTGCAACACGAACTGCGTGACCTACAAAAGCGCCAGATCCACCGCACAGGGGATCAAGGTCGAGGTCAACACGACCGATGACCACCGTGCGCTCTCTAAAATGTTAGGGGAGCAACGCATCCCCTATCATACATACACGATGCCCGAGGACAAACTCCTACGGGCCGTGATAAAGAACGTCCCAAGAGAATTCGCCAAAGAGGCGATTCTCGAATCCCTCAAGGCCCAAAACCTTCCCGTGAGGGAGGTCCACCGAATGGTGCGCGGCAAAGCACGCGCACCTATGAACATGATCCTAGTCTGCCTGGACAACACCCCCGAGGGTAAACAGGTATTCCGCATCACTCATGTGTGCGGACTTATGGGCGTAACTGTAGAGCCCCCCTACAAAACCGGCATTATGGCTCAATGTCATAAATGCCAGATGTATGGTCATACATCTAACAATTGTTATGCCCACTCAAGGTGCGTCAAGTGCCTGGGAAACCACCACACCAGCGAGTGTGAGAGGCCTAAAGACCTGTCCCTCTGCACAGAGCCGCCATCATGCGTGCTATGCGGGGAGATGGGCCACCCGGCCAACTTCCGCGGTTGTCCACGGGCGCCTAAAAGGACGATTCGTCCAACGGGCCCAGCCCGCTACTACAATAAGGCCTTCGTGCCCGCCCCCCTCCCGACTCATAATGCGTGGTCTCGCCCCCTTACACAAAGTAGAGAGACGTTCCCCGCATTACCGCGCACGCAAGCCCCCAACCCCCCTTCACGCACCCACCAAAACCCCAACCGCCAACCGTTGGGCATAAAACGCCCGCCGGGGGCCAACCTAAGCCCCTTATGGGCACTCCCGTCGCCAAACCCGCACCAGTTAGGGTAGCTTATACGCGCTCCCTAAGACCCCACAAGGTCTAGACCCGGATCTAGTCCTAGTGGCTAATTTTGCCTCATTAATCGACTTCGCGGAAATCCGCGAGGTCGCTGCAGAGTTAAGGAGGAACGAGGGCAATAACCTCGCCCTCCTTAACATTGCCATTAAGTTTTCACCCCTGCTCGAACGTCTGGGGTCCCTTAGTTTCAAATAATAATGGATAAGCACACTCCCGGCAGAGTCAAACCACGACACCTAAAGATAGGGATATATAACGCGAATAGCCTCTGCTCACAGAGGGACGAGTTAGGTACATTCCTTAGGGAACAACAGCTCGACATTCTTATGGTGCAAGTGACGTTTCTCAAACCTTTCAACAAGGACCCTAGAATTGCGAATTATAATATAGTTCGCAATGATAGGGTCGCTTCGCGAGGAGGGGGAACACTCATCTACTATAGGAGGTCGTTGCACTGCACGCCTATGGATCCGCCACCTCTGGCGTACATTGAAGCGTCAGTATGCACATTAGCGCTCACCGGCCATCAGCCAATTACATTTGTCTCGGCTTACCTGTCACCCGAAAGAAATGACGGTAAACACCTAGTGGAGAGTGATCTCAAGGCATTGCTTGACTTGGGCGGCGCCGTCATCATTGGCGGTGACCTTAACGCCAAGAACACCTCATGGAACTGTCATAGTTCGAGCAAGAGGGGCAAAGTCTTAGAGTTATACGCTGACAGATTAGGTTGTGACGTCATAGCGCCATTAGAGCCGACTCACTACCCTAACATTGTCAACCACAAGCCAGACATATTAGATATAGTACTTCTCAAAAATATAAACTTACGTTTATGTTTAATAGAAGTACAACACAAATTAGACTCAGATCACCGTCCGGTAACTCTAGAATTCGCCCCCCGCTTACCCGGCCCCTCAGGCCACAATAACGTAACAACAAGGTTGACCACCGACTGGGCACGGCTCGGGAGAAATCTCAAGGCCACCTCATCGGCATACCTTGATAAGATTCCCAAGGACATAAAGTCCGAGGAAGATACCTCCCTGGCGATCGATTTACTCACGGGTCACGTGCAGTCGGTAATTGACGACTGTTCGCGGCGGGTGCCGGATACGAGCGATCGTAGATGGCAATTGCCGAGTGACGTACGCGACCTACTGAGAAGAAAGAACGCCGCAACCCACGCGTACGACCGATACCCCACGGAGGAGAACCGCAAGCGCCTGCGGGCCCTCCAAAGGGAGGTCAAAACCGAAATCAATAATATGAGACAGAGCAGATGGAACGCCACTTTAGAAGATCTGAAGCCCTCGCACACAGCCTTCTGGCAGCTTTCCCGCTCACTAAAAAAAGATGTAGTGTCCACACTCGCTCGCCTCAGTAGAATAAATCAACCGCCGGTATTCATGGATGACGAAAAGTCTGAATGTCTGGCAGAGAGCCTAGAGCTTCAGTGTACGCCGAGTACATTATACGAACAAGAAGCGACTCACTACAACACTATTAATTCGGAAGTGGCTAGTCGTACCACTTTGTCGCTATCGAATATAAATAACGACAACAATATAGCTATCCCAACAGTGAGCACCGACGAAGTCGAGTCGCTTATTAGAGGTCTCCACGCTAGGAAAGCCCCGGGTTCGGACGGTATTACAAATAGAGTAATTAAATTATTCCCAGCCCATTTAATAATATTACTGTGTTGTATTTTTAATGCAGCCCTCAAATATAACATCTTTCCTTCACAGTGGAAAGAGGCCGTGGTAATCGGAATCCACAAACCCGGCAAAAAACGTACCGAACCCAATAGTTATCGACCTATTAGCCTACTGAGAAGTTTAGGTAAATTATACGAACGAATAGTACTCAGTAGGTTACGCTCATATGCAGAGTTAAATAAACTCATACCGGACGCGCAATTTGGTTTTCGTGCTAAGCACAGCTGTGTTCAGCAAATACATAGATTAGTAGAATACACCAGTAGTCAGTTCATTAGGGGATGGTACACTAGTGTACTATTTCTAGATGTAGCGAAAGCTTTCGATAAAGTTTGGCATGAGGGCTTAATTTACAAGTAATATTTATTAAAAATCCCCGAATACTTAATTCTAATAATACATGACTATCTGAGTCATCGCAGCTTTCGCTACAGGGTGGAAGGGACGTTGTCGACCTCCCACCCTCTCAAGGCCGGCGCACTATGGGCCCAAACAGTATTTGCCATCTCATAAATGGTTTTGACAAAAGTCGTAAATCCATAGATCCTTTTATAGTTTTATACCCTCAAAGGATGCAACTTTCGAATTAATTCCAAAAAAAATTAAATAATTTAGTTTCATGTTTATAAAGTGAACCTCAAACATTGAGCATAAATATTTTCATGCCAATTAAATTACCGTTAAGGCAGTTCAACACAAAATTATTCGGATGTTTTCCATGGAAACATATTAGTGTAATACATCATTAGATAGATCAGAATGTACACTTTGTATTCACGTTCAGTTTTGTAAAAAAAAAAATAATGATATATATTTTTTTTTATTTTTTTTAGTAAAGAAAATTTCGATTTTGTTTATTTCAATTGGACTTTTCTATGTTGCCGAAAGCTGCCGGTGTCAAGTTAATCACTCTATTTGAGACCTTACCTATTCAGTAATACGAGGATCAAAAAAAAAATTGCGCGTTTTTGCGCGAATGGTGATTTCAAGGCAATATGTCAATCGGGGGCAAAAAAAAATCTCGAAACTTATGTTCGGTTCTTCTTTTTTACTGTGATATTTGATGTCTAACTTGTCTTTTTTTTTTCATTTCTATGATAGAAGCATACATTAACAAATAAATAGACTACAAGAATATTCACTTGGTACTTTCGATAGCGGTAATAAACCACAAGTATGATAAACTATATTGTTGCGGAAGTTCTATTTATCTGTTGCGGTAATTTATTACAACCAGTATCTACTGATTACACTATTTCGATAACAACTATCACAGTCAATTACCCTGCGGTTTTTGCACAAGGCACCAAAATATTGGTCCTTTATATACGCGTGTTTTCAGCATACTATTCATCAAAGTATTCAGATACTTCTTTTCGATAACAATTAACAGAAAAAAAACATGAGTGAATTCGTTTGTGTTCGACGCGATCTTTGTGATCAAATAATAAGAGGGAAGAGTACTTCAGACCTTAGACAATATTTGTTGAACAACTTTCAACTGTCGGAAACTGACGTTATCACTGTAATAGAAAGTATTCAAAAAAATTTAACATCAAGTTGCAACCAGAAATGGACGAAAGCTCAAAGAAAGCCAGACAGGTTCGAGAGTCTATACTCAAATTGGTTAAACGGTGAATTTAAAGTACCATTGAATTCTTGCAGTACCTCAACCTCTGAAATATCTGGCTTGAATACTTCTGGTGATCGTGGTAGACCAACAAAACCATACGACGAGTGTTCGGAAAACACAAAAAAACGAAAAAATATGGAACTGCTCCAGGAGTATGGAATGGGACATGTCCGTAACGCTTATGTGCAAGGTTTACGATCTATGGGTGAAAATGACGAAGCGTCAATTGTGTCTATTATCAGAAACAAGGAAAAAGACGAGAAGAAAGCAATTCTACAAACCATAATCAGTCCAGATAGTGCACTTTCTTTTACAAAAGAAGAGGCATTGAGCATGTGTATTGAAACGGATCTAACGAAAGCCCAATATGGGTACCTAAGAAAAAGGCTCGTTGATAAAAATTTAAGTTCTGTTTTACCTTCGTATCAAATACTAAGTGAAGCAAAAAAGGCTTGCTATCCGCCTGCATCTAGCATAACGGTGACAAATATAAGCGCAAAAATTAATCTGAAAGATCTCTTAGACCATACAGTCTGCCGTATTATAAAGATAAAGTCAGGTTCGACAAACTACAATCGTCTCAAGCTGTTCACTAAATGGGGGTGTGATGGATCTTCCGGGCAAAGTGAGTATAAACAAATTCTACCGGAAGAAAACTAACAAATATCGGATGCTAATTTGTTTATAGTGTCCCTTGTACCACTGCGACTAGTAGACGAAGAAACGTCTACAGTTATATGGCAGAATCCTACTTGCTCATCTGTTAGATATTGCAGACCAATTTCATTAGAATTTGCAAAAGAAACACCCGAAAAAACTACAGCGGTTGTCAGTGAAATTGAAGCCAAAATTAATCAATTGATTTCAACTCTTGTGTCTATAGACGACAAAGTCATCGAGGTTAAACATGAACTGTTTATGACAATGATTGATGGGCAAGTTGCTCAAGTGTTAACGAACACATCATCCAGTGCTACCTGCACTGTTTGTGGAGCAACTCCCAGACAAATGAACGATCTTTTAAAAGTTACATCAAGAGTTGAAAATGAAGATGCATTTAAATACGGATTGTCGAAACTACATCCATGGATAAGATTTATGGAGACGATCCTCCATATTTCTTATAATTTGGGTTTTGAGAAGTGGTCAGCAACAACTCCAGAAAACAAGCAACTTAAAGAAGACAAGAAAAAATATGTCCAAAAACGTTTCCGAGAAGTGCTTGGTTTGCACATTGATAAACCACGTCAAGGTTCCGGTAATAGCAATGACGGAAATACAGCAAGGCGATTTTTCCAAAATTACGAATGCTCTGCAGGGATAACTGGAATTGATGGAAAATTAATTAAGAGATTTTATGTAATTCTTCAAACCATGTCATCGGGATTCCCTATAAACGCAGAAAAATTTAGTCAGTATACATTGATAACCGCGCAATTATACGTAAGCAAATATAACTGGTATTACATGCCATCTTCAGTCCATAAAGTACTTATACATGGTGCTAAAATAATAGAGCATTATGCAGTTCTGCCTATAGGACAATTATCCGAAGATGCTCAGGAAGCCAGGAATAAAGATTACAAAAAATATAGGTTACATCACGCTAGGAAGTGTTCCAGATCAGCAACAAACGAGGACGTTCTGCATATTTTGTTATATACATCTGATCCTCATATATCTAGTTTAAATAAACCCAGTTTTGTAATATCCAAAGAATTGTTTGACGAAGCTAAAGAATTATTGGAAATAGAAGGTTATGAATAGGATCGCAATTTTTTTTATGGTGTCATTTTTTAGCATGTTTGTTTGATAATAATAATAATAATTAAGTCTTAAACTTATTTTAAGTAAAAGTGTTACTTTTATTGTCATTTTATTATAACTGTATAATTTTTGTATGTAATTTCGTATATCGTTATCTTTGTCATTTTTTTATGAAAATTATATAACTTTCAAAATAATGATGTTTAATTTATTTTATTGCCTATATATTCATTAATACATAAAAAAAAATTCAAGGGGAACATCACAAAACAACAAAGTTATCGATTTTTGAGATGAAATATACCGATCGGTCCCACAGTGCGGCGTCCCACAGGGCTCGGTCCTCGCCCCATTTTTATTTACGCTGTATACAAGCGATTTACCCAAGTTCACTCGTGTACACACGGCGCTTTACGCCGACGATACCGCACTCTATTGTGCAGGTATGTCCCCGACAACCATAGTCAAAACACTCCAAAAAGCGGTTACCGCCCTTGCCAATTGGTATAGGAAATGGAGAATAGAAATTAACCCCGAGAAGAGCCAAGCGGTCATGTTCACTAAACGAACTGCCCGTCTGTGCTCTCCGGACAGCATCCCTCCTCTCACTCTCTTCGGCCGACCTGTCTCATGGAGCAGTGAGGCCAAGTACTTAGGTGTGACCCTTGATAACCGACTCACTTTCCTGTCCCACTTGAAGCAGGTCCGCGCGCGCGCCGCCTTCGTGATGGGACGCCTTCACTGCCTATTAAACGAAAAATCAAAACTATCACTTAAAAATAAAGTCCGATTATACACTACCTGCATACGGCCGATCATGACGTATGCCAGTGTAGTGTTCGCGCACGTTAGGCCAAACAGGATCCACAGATTACAAACACTACGAAATAGATTCATGCGACGGGCAACGGGAGCACCGTGGTTCGTTCGTAATGTCATTAGTTACAATATTAATATCTATGGTTACTTATAAACAATACCACCACTTAACTAAATAATTCAGACTCATATTGAAAAAACAAAAAATACAATTATAAGTCCATTATTTGTGTAATGCTACAACACCCATCTTATTCATAAAACGATAATGTTTAATTTTAGATAGACTTTTGGTCAAAAGGTCAGCTGGCATTTCAGAACTTCTTAAATAATCTAATTTAATAAACTTATTATACACAGCTTCCCGTATAAAATGAAATTTGACATCAATATGTTTACTACGTCTATGATATACAGAGTTCTCAGTAAGTTTTAAAGCACTTTGGCTGTCGCTATACATTAGAATAGGCATATTAATTTGTCTATTAGTTAATTCATATAATAGGTTTTTCAAAAAAATTGCCTCTTTACTAGCTTCACATACAGCCATGTATTCGGCCTCAGTGCTCGACAAGGCTACGGTCTGTTGCTTTCTACTTTCATGAGATACTAAACAGCCTGAAAATATAAAACAATATCCTGTATAGGATCTTCTATCTACATTGTCGGAAGCCCAATCGGCATCAGCAAAACCAATTAAATCAAAATTATTTTTAACATATTTTAAACCATATGACTTTGTACAATTTAAATATTTCAAAACTCTTTTGGCATGTTTCCAATGTGTTTCCGTATTACAGTTATTAAACTGACTCAAATAACTTATACAATAAGAGATGTCAGGTCTAGTCAAAACTGAAAGGTACATCAAGCTTCCCATCAGCTTTTGATAAGGGAATTTGCTACTTACATTTTCTCCCTTGTCCAATTTCAAATTACTTTCCATAGGAGTTTCTATATTCTTACAATTTTCCAGACCAAATTTATATAATAATTTATCAATAAACCTCTCTTGGCTAATACAAATAGAATCTTTTTGAATCTTAATATCCATACCTAGACACTGTCTTAACTGACCTAGGTCTTTTAGTTTAAATCTTTTACTTAATTGACACTTTAAATATTCTACTTCTTTATTACAGTTAGAAAATAAGAAAAAATCGTCGACAAACAGAGCCACAAATGTTTTAACATTTTCAGATGACTTTACAAACAAACAATGTTCATACAATGACTTTTTATAGCCCAACTTTTGTAAACAATCGTCAACTTGCTTGTACCAGGCTCTGGCAGACTGCTTTAGCCCATATATGGCCCTTTTTAATCTTAAAACTTTATTCTGATTCATATCACACTTGAAATTCTGAGGTAACATCATATAAACAGGTTCATCTAAGTGACCATTTAAAAAGGCTGTAGTTACATCTAAGTGGGTAATGTTAAGATCTAATTTAACACTTAACGCAAATAACAGTTTAGAGTGGAATATTTAAGCACTGGTGAAAATGTTTCTTTATAGTCTATCCCTTCTCTTTGTGTGAAACCTTTTGCAACTAACCTTGCCCTATAACGCACTGTGTTATCAACATTATATTTCTTTTTATACACCCATTTACACTGCACTACTTTACCATCACTTGGTTTGTTCACTATCTCCCAAGCTTCATTGTCTTCAAAGGATTTTAACTCTTCGTTCATGGCTTTGCACCACTGTTCTCGCTCAGGTCTACTCATTACTTCTTCATATGTTAAATTGCTCTCATCCGAGCATTCATCAATTTCACATATATTACTAAGTCCATACCTTTCTGGTGGTCTTCTGTTTCTCTTCTCCATGTTAGCAGACTTTAGTTCTAGATTTTCTGCTTCATCATGTAATGACTGGCTATCACAGAATTCTTCTGAACTAGTAGAACTAGTGGTTAAATCAGGTATATATGTATCATCATGCTGTTCAATGGTTAAGTTATCTCCTTCCGAACTCAAAATGGTATCTTGTTCTTCTCCTTCGACATCAATAATTGGTTCAGGATCCTTAGTGTCTTCCACCATTGCTTGTATTATATCCGAGTTCCTTTTTTCCATAATAGAAACATCTCTGCTGGTGGTAATAATTTTTGTCTTTGGGTTACACAGTCTATAGCCCTTTGTATTTTCGGCATAACCAATCATGATATATTCTTCAGCCTTTTTGTCCCATTTAGCCCTCTTTTCTTTTGGAACATGGACCATCGCACGACTTCCAAATATCCGAACGTGGCTGAGATCTGGTTTTTTATTATTCCACAGCTCATAAGGTGTTTTTTGTAAGCCAGAAGCTAGCGTTCTATTCCTCAAATAGACAGCAGTATTGACTGCCTCTGCCCAAAATCGTGTATCAAGATTTGCTTCAAACAAAAGACATCGAGCTCTCTCCACAACTGTTCTATTTAGCCGTTCACAAAGACCATTATGCTGTGGTGTGTACGGGTTTGTTGTTTGGTGCACTATTCCATTTTTCTTTAAATAGTCATCAAATTCCACAGAACAAAACTCTCCACCATTATCTGTTCTTAAAATTTTCAATTTCTTTCCTGTTTGTGTTTCAACAAGAACTTTATACTCCTTGAAATACTTTAAAGCCTGATTTTTGGCCTTAAGGAAGTAGACATAAGCCATTCTACTATAATCGTCGACGAAAAGCAAAAAATATCTTGCCTGACCAAGAGAGACTTTTTCCTTAGGCCCACAAAGATCTGCATGGACAATTTCAAGTACACTTTCACACCTTTTGCCTTTGTGTGAAAAGGGTAGTCTTGCCTGCTTACCTTCACAACACGTGATACAGTTAGATTTGTCCATTTCTGCTTTATCATTGTACGATATTCCTTCTACAGCGCCATTCTTCATAGCATTCAGGTCCTTGCTATTAATGTGTCCTAGTCTACGGTGCCAAATTTCACTTGTAGCTGAGCACGCTACCAAACATACTGACTGTACATTTAATTTGTACACTCCATTCATTAAATTTGCTTTTCCTATCAGTACATTCTGTCTATTGCGTATATAGCAAACATCTTCTTCAAAATTAACTTTGTTCCCATTTTGAATAAGTTGACTTACTGATAGCAAATTTGTTGATAGGTTAGGAACACACAATACATCTTTGACTGTAATGTCGTACACTGAATTGTCCACTATGGTTCTAATCATTGTATTTCCTGAGCATATAACTGGTACTGTTTCTTTGTTCGCGACTATTATGTCCTTTACTTTGTGTCCGAGTGTGACATTTTGTAAACAACTCTTATCTGTGATCATATGCGAGCTTGCCCCTGAATCTATATACCAATCAGATTTTTGAAATGCACTGCTCATAAATATTGCACTAAAAGCGTAGTTTTCACTTTTATTTTGATCATTATTCGGGCATTTATTCATATAATGACCGGGTTGTTTACATTTGTAACAACGTATCGTTTTGACAGCTTTCGATGACGTCGCTTTTGTCTTTTGTGTGTTCGCAATGTTGGTCTTCTTGCTACGGTGTTGCCAACCTTTCGACAAGAAAGCGTTCTTCGTTCCGTTGGTATCAACTTCCGAACTCATGTCTAATAATTTTGACTTGATAATGTCCGTACTAATAACCATGCCAGAATGTTCGATGGCCACCTATGATAGGTGCGAATCTTTCTGTTAGCCCCGCCAACATCAATGAACCAACCCACTCTTCAGTGATCTGGAAACCGGTACCTCTAAGTTTCTGTGCTGTATCCACCATTTGTGTGACGTATGTCCCCATCGATTCGCAATCTTCCAATCGAATAGAAATTAATTGACGAAGTAAGCTGATGCGACGCGTAAAACCAGAGTCATCATAAAGAGACTTCAAGCGTTTCCACACACCTTGTACTGTTTGCTCATTTTTGATGTGAACGTAAATTGTTGAATCAATTGTCATCACAAGTCTCGCCTTTGCTTTTTTCTCATCAATGGTAATTGTATCAGGCGATTCATGTTTATGAATGTCCACACCTTCTAGTATGAGAAAATTTTCAGCTGCAAACGCCCATTCGTCGTAATTTTCGCGTCCTTTTAGCTTAGGTACATTCACTATGTAGCTTCCCGCACCCGCCATCTTTTCTTTTTACACGCCACAAAATAGTCAGAAATTTAGTCCACAAAAAAACGATTTCCACCGTGACTTTTATATTTTAAAATCAAACGGCACACTGATAGTCCACAAAAAGCAAATAATCCGACATAAAACTCCGATCTATCGCGAATTATGCGCTGGGCCCATAACCTAATAAAACACGCTAGTAGTTTAGAAACAGACTAACTTTATTTTCGTTGTACCACAGAAAATAATTACTATAAGTACACAATAGTTCAAACTAGATGGCAGCACTTGCATAACTTTTATTATTTAGTTACAATATTAATATCTATGGTTACTTATAAACAATAGATCTACACATCGACCTCGAATTGCCGACCATCAGGCAGTATATGAAGCGTTGCTCCCAGCGCTATTTTGACTCTGCCATGACTCACCCCAATCCACTAGTGGTTGGGGCGGTAAACTACGTCCCCTCAAAAATATCCGCGGTCCGACGACCCCGTCATCTCCTTGAAGAAGGGGATGATGCTATTACGATTGCCCAAGAAAGGGCCTACACAGCTCGCGCAGCGATAACACATAAAACTCCGCGGTATCGGCCTCGCCGACGAGGTCGAAAACCGCGGCGCGTAAAAGTCATTAACCTAAACGTGGCCACGCCCACTTTGCTTTCAGCGACGCCCCGAGCCGAGGTCCGTTCCCCACAGGGGGAGCCCTCGGGCGATGTTCGCTTAACTTACTTACCGGGTTGAGAGCCTTCCGCTCGCCCATTGCCCGCGTTAAGCTGTCAAGGTCATCTGCGACCAACAGCTAAATAATACACACAAAAAAAAAGAAAAAAAAAAGCTATGGTATTCAGTCGTTCGCTAGACATCGACCACGGACGTTGTCCTTGTGGTCCGTTCGTATTGTGTTAAAATTAGAGCAAGTGTACTAATAAAATGTTGATCGTAGAGTACGTGTAGCTATTTTGCACTCCACCAAATGTAGAAGTGTTGAAAAAGCATCACCCGTAATACTATATATTCGGCGAATATATAAGCCCGTGCCACAGAAAGAGCGAATTTAATTAGAACTGGTGGTGGACCGCAGTTACCTCCTCCACCACCTCAACTTGGAGCTATAATAAGCATGGTTGAAGATGATAGTATTATTGTATCTTCTGCATTACCTTAAGGCGCCTTTGTGGCTTACATTGTTTTATTATGCCCATACACTAATTTATTTGTTTATTATTATTTTATTGTTTCAGTATTATTATTTTAATGTTTCAGGCTGCACCTGTCATGATATGTGAGATAAAAAATGCATTTGACAGTGATGGTACAGTTCTATATGCCATAGATGACGATGACTCAATTAATGCCTCAGGTATATAATTTAAAATTAACTTGTTAACATGGGTGGAAAACTACTTTACGGATTTTATCGCGTTTGTATTTGATTTTTGATTACCCGACGTTTCGAACACTTTACAGCGTTCATGATCACGGGTGGACTAAGATGTCTCACGTCCAACAAGTCATCGTTACTGCAGAAAATTTTATAATTATCTACCCGATACAGAAATTAGTTATTAAATATTGACCCACATTTTGATACAAAATTTATTGCCAGTGTAAGAAGAAAATGATTCTATATGAAAAAATTATATTGTTTATGGTTAGTAATAATTAAACATTAAAATTAATAGTAATTATATTTAAAAACTAACTAATAATCTAGTATACTACCACCGGATCGGAACACGGTTACACTGAGAAAGATCCGGCAAGAAAACTCAGGTAACATGATGCTAAATTAAAGTTAATTTTGAAGGCGGCTTACTTTATGTTACTAAAAAGGTTTTAATTTATAAAATTATCTTTAGTTATTATTATTGTGGGTCAAATCTATACAATATGAGCTCACGGTGTCTTGCAGTCTTGTGGTGGTCTTTTTGGATTTCTTTTTAATAATGTTTATAACAGGATCCCAGCTAGATGGTAACACCCAGCCATCCTCTCTATTGAAATTTTTGTGTTTTTTAATCTCAATAGCCTCGCGTACCATTCTAGGCAGGTATCGGTGTTCTTTTGCGAGGATTTGTGGTTTATCAAACCTGATGTTATGGTGGGCGCGGTCCTGGCTATGTTCACAGACTGCAGACCTAGTGTCCCGGCGGTGCTTCACATCGGCTATGTGTTCTTTGATCCGAGTTCTTATGGATCTCTTTGTTTGTCCAATGTAAGAGAGACCACAGTCACAGTCAAGTTTATATACTCCTGCATCTTGTAAAGGGATCTGGCACTTGACAGGTGGTAAGAATTGGCTAATCCTCTTCAGTGGCTTAAAATAAGTTTTAATGGAAGAGCGTTTCAGGATGTAGCCAATCTTGTCAGTGACTCCTTTGACATAAGGTAGTATTGCAGGAAGGCGCTCAACTGTGGGTGGTTTCACTCGGTCTCTGCGACGGGGGCGAGGAACTGGCAGCTTGTTTGCACGTAGCACCTGCTTGACATGCTGCAGCTCCCCAGCCAGGTGTTCATCGTCACAGATTCCTCGTGCTCTCTGCAACAAAGATTTACACACGGTAGCTAACTGTGAAGGGGGATGATGAGAATCACCGTTCAAGTATCTGTCTGTATGTGTTGCTTTTCGATACACTGTATGACTCAAGGTGTTATTAGGGTTACGTATAACCAAAATGTCTAAGAAGGCTAAAGAGTTATTTGACTCCAGTTCCATAGTGAATTGAATTTTTGGATTAATGGAGTTAAGATGGTTTAGGAATATGGTTATTTTGTCCGTGGGTAATATTGTGAAAGTGTCATCTACGTACCGCTTGTAGAACCTGGGTGTGACAGGTGAGCTTGATAAGGCCGTCTCCTCGAAGTCCTCCATGAATATATCGGCAACGACAGGGGAGACCGGCGAGCCCATAGCCACTCCATCTACTTGCTTGTAGAAGTCATCATTCCACATTAAATAGCCAGTTGTTAGGCATTGACGTAACAGTTCCGCATATCCCAATGGCATATTATTGTCAGATAGCTTCTTAGATATGGTTTTGATGCAATCCTCCACAGGTAGAGAGGTGAAGAGTGATGTGACATCAAAACTGACCATAGTTTCATTGTCAGCGAGATGTAGATCTTTAATTTCACTGACAAAATGGTAAGAGTCTTTCACAAATGCACTAGTGTGTCCCCGGAGTTGGGAGAGGACTTTCGCAACCTTCTGTGCTAATTTATAAGTCGGCGTGTCGATCTGACTTACTATTGGTCGCAGTGGTGCATTTGATTTGTGTATCTTGGGCAACCCATATAATTTAGGTGGTTTGACGCATGGTGGTATTAGATTTTTCACGTCTAGATGTAATGTATCGGAGTACTTTATTATTAGTTTCTTTGTGTTCTTTAGAACGACATTGGTGGGGTCTGTTTTGACCTTCTTGTACGTTGTTTCATCCGACAAAAGTTGGTTAATTTTATCATTATAATCCGACGTATTCATAACCACGGTCGCGTTTCCTTTGTCTGCGCGCAGGATGACGATATCTGATTTCAGATCTGAATCAGATATCGTCATCCTGCGCGCAGACAAAGGAAACGCGACCGTGGTTATGAATACGTCGGATTATAATGATAAAATTAACCAACTTTTGTCGGATGAAACAACGTACAAGAAGGTCAAAACAGACCCCACCAATGTCGTTCTAAAGAACACAAAGAAACTAATAATAAAGTACTCCGATACATTACATCTAGACGTGAAAAATCTAATACCACCATGCGTCAAACCACCTAAATTATATGGGTTGCCCAAGATACACAAATCAAATGCACCACTGCGACCAATAGTAAGTCAGATCGACACGCCGACTTATAAATTAGCACAGAAGGTTGCGAAAGTCCTCTCCCAACTCCGGGGACACACTAGTGCATTTGTGAAAGACTCTTACCATTTTGTCAGTGAAATTAAAGATCTACATCTCGCTGACAATGAAACTATGGTCAGTTTTGATGTCACATCACTCTTCACCTCTCTACCTGTGGAGGATTGCATCAAAACCATATCTAAGAAGCTATCTGACAATAATATGCCATTGGGATATGCGGAACTGTTACGTCAATGCCTAACAACTGGCTATTTAATGTGGAATGATGACTTCTACAAGCAAGTAGATGGAGTGGCTATGGGCTCGCCGGTCTCCCCTGTCGTTGCCGATATATTCATGGAGGACTTCGAGGAGACGGCCTTATCAAGCTCACCTGTCACACCCAGGTTCTACAAGCGGTACGTAGATGACACTTTCACAATATTACCCACGGACAAAATAACCATATTCCTAAACCATCTTAACTCCATTAATCCAAAAATTCAATTCACTATGGAACTGGAGTCAAATAACTCTTTAGCCTTCTTAGACATTTTGGTTATACGTAACCCTAATAACACCTTGAGTCATACAGTGTATCGAAAAGCAACACATACAGACAGATACTTGAACGGTGATTCTCATCATCCCCCTTCACAGTTAGCTACCGTGTGTAAATCTTTGTTGCAGAGAGCACGAGGAATCTGTGACGATGAACACCTGGCTGGGGAGCTGCAGCATGTCAAGCAGGTGCTACGTGCAAACAAGCTGCCAGTTCCTCGCCCCCGTCGCAGAGACCGAGTGAAACCACCCACAGTTGAGCGCCTTCCTGCAATACTACCTTATGTCAAAGGAGTCACTGACAAGATTGGCTACATCCTGAAACGCTCTTCCATTAAAACTTATTTTAAGCCACTGAAGAGGATTAGCCAATTCTTACCACCTGTCAAGTGCCAGATCCCTTTACAAGATGCAGGAGTATATAAACTTGACTGTGACTGTGGTCTCTCTTACATTGGACAAACAAAGAGATCCATAAGAACTCGGATCAAAGAACACATAGCCGATGTGAAGCACCGCCGGGACACTAGGTCTGCAGTCTGTGAACATAGCCAGGACCGCGCCCACCATAACATCAGGTTTGATAAACCACAAATCCTCGCAAAAGAACACCGATACCTGCCTAGAATGGTACGCGAGGCTATTGAGATTAAAAAACACAAAAATTTCAATAGAGAGGATGGCTGGGTGTTACCATCTAGCTGGGATCCTGTTATAAACATTATTAAAAAGAAATCCAAAAAGACCACCACAAGACTGCAAGACACCGTGAGCTCATATTGTATAGATTTGACCCACAATAATAATAACTAAAGATAATTTTATAAATTAAAACCTTTTTAGTAACATAAAGTAAGCCGCCTTCAAAATTAACTTTAATTTAGCATCATGTTACCTGAGTTTTCTTGCCGGATCTTTCTCAGTGTAACCGTGTTCCGATCCGGTGGTAGTATACTAGATTATTAGTTAGTTTTTAAATATAATTACTATTAATTTTAATGTTTAATTATTACTAACCATAAACAATATAATTTTTTCATATAGAATCATTTTCTTCTTACACTGGCAATAAATTTTGTATCAAAATGTGGGTCAATATTTAATAACTAATTTCTGTATCGGGTAGATAATTATAAAATTTTCTGCAGTAACGATGACTTGTTGGACGTGAGACATCTTAGTCCACCCGTGATCATGAACGCTGTAAAGTGTTCGAAACGTCGGGTAATCAAAAATCAAATACAAACGCGATAAAATCCGTAAAGTAGTTTTATTTAAAATGTATAATACTCGCGTAAACATCAGAAATCATTATGGGTGGAAAAATTATGATATACAGCGTGGACCAAAAGTCCGTTTATTTTTAAATCAGTACCTACGTCGAGCAGCGAAGGCGGGGTGGGGCGGAGGGGATACGTAACTCGAGAGCAGCCTACGGGAATTCAGTGCCATGGCGCCATTCAACGGAGCTCAACGTGCGTTCTGCGTACGCGAGTACTATCGAAACAACGATTCTCCGACTATAGTGCAACGAAAATTTTGCGCTCAATACAACCTACGGCATAGAAATGAAGCTCCATCAATTCAACTGATTAGAAAATGGATACAGAAGTTTGAGGAGACAGGTTCAACAATGAATCAACCACGATGCGGCCGACCTAGGACTTCAAGGGATGCCGAAAACATAGAGCGTGTAAGAACATCTGTTCGCAAACAGCCTAACCTCTCCAGTCGAAAGCGGTCAAGTGTCTTAAATGTGCCAAGAACATCTTTAATTCGTATTCTCCACAAAGATTTACATTTTCATCCTTATAAAATTCAAATGGTACAGAAATTAAAGCCACAAGATCGTGCTCACAGGCTCCAATTTGCTAACGATATGCTAGAGAAGTTCACCAACTTTAACAACATTTTTTTCTCAGACGAAGCACACTTCCACTTAAATGGACACGTGAACCGGCAAAATTGCAGGTACTGGAGTGACACTAATCCTAAATTAAAGCATCAAAAGGCCCTGCATTCACCCAAAGTTACTGTATGGGCAGCTTTGTCAGCAAGAGGGATTATTGGTCCATACTTTTACGAAGATCAAAGAGGACATGCTGTTACAGTGAACACAGAGCGGTATATAGCCATGTTACGGAACTTTTTCACTCCAGCGCTACAGAATTTTAATGGTTTTAATCAACGCTCATGGTTTCAACAAGATGGGGCAACATGTCACACCTCCAATGACTCGTTGATTGCAGTTCGTGAAATTTTTGGTCAAAAATTGATATCCAAAAGAGGTGACATTAACTGGCCACCTCGTAGTCCAGATTTATCCCCAATGGATTTTTTTCTTTGGGGATACCTTAAAAGTAAAGTTTTCAACACCAACCCAGCGTCTCTTGAGGAATTAAAGGAACGTATCAGCGAGGAAATACAAAACATTTCACAAAACACCTATAAAGCTGTGATTGAAAAATTTTGCTCCAGGTTGCAACAGTGTCGTGATGAACAAGGGTCACATATAGATGATGTAATTTTCAAAAAATAAAATCCCTTCATGTCTATATTAATAATAAATAAACAGTTTTTACATCTTTTATCTAGTATTTTTTTTTATTATTGTTTAAAAAGTAAAAAGACTTTTGGTCCAACCTGTATTTTGATTCAACAGGTGTCTTAGCAGTCAGTAGTTGCACTACTTTCTATGCAAGAGGTTCAGGGTTGGATTCCCACCCAAGACAAATCTTTGTATGATGAACACAATATTCTGTGAAATGAACACAAATATTTGTACTTGGTCTAGGTGTTTTCTATGTATGTACTTACAAAAAAAGGAATATACATATTATATCCACTATCTACTACATTATATACACTATCCACTATCTATCCCATATCACAAACTAACGCTTAGTAAGTGTTAGCTTACTTTGGAACAGATGAAGTTGTTGTGATGGTAAAAATATTTAATTAAATAATACAATAAAAGATTTGTTATCTGTGTATATTATATGTTTTATTCACTGGTATGTTGCTAATTTAGATACAAAGAATGATGAAAATAAAGTGGATACTGAAGAATATGGAGCTTTAATAAACCAGAAAAAACTGGCAACCAACAGCCTTCAAATTGAAGATGCACAAAATAGTCCAGGTATTGCAGAATTCATGTTATAATACAAAATTCTATTTATTTTTATTACCATGCCATAATGCTTGCGGTGTAAGCAGAGAGTGAGAGTGCCAGGAGACATCGGTGTCTTTTTTTTTTTATTGCATACGGTGGCAAACGAGTAAACAGTACACCTGATGGAAGTGTTGCTGCCGCTCATGGACCTTTACAAGACCGCTGCCTACCGTGAAGAAAGAGTAGGGAGTGTGAATGAGTGCATTGAAGCACGGTGACACCAAGGGCACCACCGAAACCTCCACATGCAATCACCCTCAGAAAGTTGGGCTTCCGGCACATTTATACATTTATATTTAAGTCGCATGTAACAGGCGGTGAGCTTGTTGCCATACACTGGCTACTATAATTTCTGGACTCTATACTGCTGCCAAAAATTGCCAAACAAAAACTAAATAATAGTTTTATAATGAAATCTTTTTATTCTTTTAGGTGAAACAGAATTTATCAAATCAACTGATTCTGTGCGTAGAACGACAGACTATGTTCGTCGGGAAGCTATTATGAGAGTCAAACATTTAGAATATAAGAAAAAGATTGAAATTCAAATATTGAAAGCACAGGTTTGTATGAGTTTCAGCAACCTATGTAATGGTTTTAATGACTTTATTGATTGCCAGATTGACTTATTATTGTTTTGTTTACAGTTAGAAGCTGAACATATAAAAATAGAAGTTGGACATATAAATAAGAAGGCTGCACTATTAGAAGAGGCAAAAAACCAAATATTGTTAGAAAAGGCAAAAATTGAATTGGAAGCATTGAAGAAAACAATAAGTTAAAATAAGTTAGGTTTAAAATAAAAGTATAATTATATGATTTATGTTTTTTTTTTCAATTAACATTAGTTTAATGTGAAAAAACCTTTCAACCAAATTTTGTCGCACCACAAAACCATTACTATTAGGTGATTCGGTAATTAATGCAACATCATTATACTCATTGCTGTCCCAATTCAAAGGCCATAAGTCATCTACCATCAATGATAAATTATGTAGTGTTGCACATGCACATATAACAGCCACAATTGTGTCCAACTTAATTCCCATTCCCAACTGAAGTCAAGGAAATCATCTTTTCCAAATGCCAAAACACCTTTCCACTGTGTTTCTAGTTTTTATGTGGCTTCTATTATAATTTTCTTGTGGAGATGAATTTGGTGATAAAAATGGTGTCAGAAGCACATTGCTCACTGCATACCCACTATCCCCTAAAAGTATCCCTTTTAAAACCCCTGTATTAATTTTTTGCATAACAGCACTGCTGTTGTAGATAAAACTATCGTGAGTACTGCCAGGCCACCGAACCACTAAATCATAGAATTCTAGATTTGGCCGTGTAATAACCTTAATAGAAAACCACCCTTTTCTATTTCTATATACTTCTGAAGTTATTCCTCCATGGCTTCTTATTTTTACATGGGTACAATCTATACATCCAATCACTCCAGGAAAATTCGCAATTTGATAAAATTTTTGCCTGCAACAAAAACGCGCAATGATCAATTACTTCATAAATACCATAGGTAATGAATGCGTTTATTTTGAATGGACTTACTTTACTGTTTTAATCCCTACTACAGTAGACGGGAATTTCACATAGTCTTTCATTTTTCTTGCTATTAATGTAGAAACTTGGGCAATAATGCGTGACACTGATTGCTGCGATATATTCATGACATCGCCATCCATTTTCTGTAAAAAAAATTACAGCTTATTAAAATACGGCACAAACTCCAATATTTGAAAAAAATGCTAGTAATAATACCTATATTAGATCTATATTCTATTAATAGGTAAATAGATTGAAACTAACCTGAAAACTGCCAGTAGCGAAATACCGTAATGTTAGCAGTAGCATTATTTCTGGGGCAAATGGCAATCCTCTTTTTGTTGGTTTTCTCAGGTCGTTTAACATGGGCAATATTACACTTTTCACAGTTTCAGGTGTAAATCTATAGCGAGCATGAAATTCTTGTACAGAGTATTTTGTGAAGGGATCAGAATAATCTCTTAAATACCGCCTCGGTCTCACTTCCCTATACCGTCTAGTATAGTCCATAAACTCAATAAACTCCAACAAATCAGACATTTATTTTAAAATTAAAGTAACTAACGCGAATTCACTGGTGAAAATATCAATATAGCCTCAAACGTAAATGTCAAATCAATCATTAGAAAGTTAAGTAACGCTTTTGCTGTACTTAACTTTAATTGTCATTAAAGGACCCTAATGAACCGTTAACTGACTCTCGAGAGTGAACTTTTAAATCAATACTAAAGAGCTCCTTAAATAACCATTAAATGTCTCTGAGTGCGGCCGTAAGATTCGTTTTGTTCGACGCGTTCGGCTCGGATAAGTGTGCGTTCACCTTTAAATTTCGTTCGTTGTCGTTGGCATTGCGTCGCGTCATTCTCTAACCCATTCATTTAAAGCACTTTTGTCACTTACTACTTCTCGCTCCCTCACACACAAACAGCGTTAGCGAGACGACGGCCGGTTACGCACGGGCGACGTATTCAATTCGTTCGTCGAGTGCTTCATTTGAAGTGTCACAAAATATATTTTTGAAGTGATGGGACATTCTGTTATTCTGTATGGGACATTTGAGGTGACTTTTGTATAATACAACTCTAAGCCAAACGTGTGTTCTATTACTTGGCGTGCCCTTGACAACAGATAGTTACAAATTTTCCTTGAATGTATCTTTTGGATAAGCACGCATTATATCGAGCCTTTACCGCCAAATTATCGTAAGACACTTTTGTCGAAAATACGTTTTTATCGAAATTTATGTTAAATTGAATTTATGTTGAATGAATGAAATTTAAGTTGTGCATAAACTTAAATGTCTTTTTCTTTTTTGTTTAGGTTTATCAAGTAAACAATGTCACTATCCAAAGAAAGTGTTTTTATGTCAAACATAAAAAAGAAGATGTTTCGTCAGTGTGGAGTCATATTTAGTCAATAAAGCGGATAGCTCATATTTGTGCAACAAATTGAGAAGTATGCTTTCGGATGAGACGTTGGATGCGTTTTTATTTCTTAGATTTTATTTTCGTGGCTTAAATAAGTAATTTATAAAGTTTCTGGTCTATTTAATTTAAAATTTGGGTACCTATGAACATTGATCTCTTTAGTATAGTCTTTTTATAGTATAACTAAACAAGTTTTAAGAAGTTGATTTTGTAAGTTTATTGTAAAATTATAAAAAAAAAAACAAACTAGGCAATTATTAAACTACACTCGCGTGCAAGTAAATCGACTCAAGCGTCGAGTGCGCATAAAAAGTGATAAGATTATCTTAACAATGTCTCATTATACCTCTTTATAATGTTTTACATATTTAAAGCCTAGGAATTGGGCTTCAAAATGGTAGCATTATTTCAGTAATTTAAATAAACACTTGTCTTTAGAATGCAACTGAACGCAACCCTCGAAAAATGCTCTGCGCTCTATACACATCTTGCGCGACTCGACCCCCTATAAAAACCCCTGTAATCGTTTTTCTTATCACATTCCGCTTGAGCTTCCAGTGCCATAGGGCGCTGGCATGCGTACGATGTGGAGGCGAACACGCGGCCAAGGATTGTCAGAGACCCAGGGAAGACCCACCAACCTGTGCCAACTGCGGTGGGGAACATCCGGCCAATCATATAAATTGTCCAGTGTTTAGGTCTGAATCAAAAAATCGCAGGGCTGGCACATTAGCAACCACAGAGGCCAGACGTCCAAAGAATATACAAGAACCGGCTCAAGTTCGCCCCCACCCCACGGGTGAGACCTCTCAGGGTCCCTCACTCATGGCAGAGGCAAATGACCCCACGGATAGGGGTGCTCCCCTCTCAAGGAGGCGGAAGAAAAAGAGGGGAGGACCAAACTGGCGACGGACTCATCAGTCCCCCCGACATAGGACGAAAGACCGCCGACCAGAGGACCCACAAAGTCCATCATGCGGCCACACCCAAATGTACGGTCCACCGAGAGCAGACCTGAATCCGCGGCCTCCTCTCATTCTAGAGGGGTCAAGCCCCCACGGAGGGAAAAATCCCCAGCGGCCCCCGCAAGAAGCGGCAAGAATAGTTGCCCAACCATCCCAGCCAGCTACAGCCAAGAAGGGTTTAACCACGCTGGAGCTAGTAATAAGCTCTCTTCAGTCATTATTGGTAGCACTGAAGAAGGAAAACGTTAGTGATGAATTTATAGACCTAATGCTCACTAATGTACAGCGAATTATCGACATCCACATTCGCGGCTAAAGAATTGAGGATCGTACATTGGAATGCCCGTGGCCTTAAGTCTAAGGCCACCCTCTTCCGCCTCCTGCTGCAGGAACAGAATATCGACGTGGCGCTCGTAAGCGAGACCTTCCTGGGACCTGCAGACAAAATAAAATTCCCGGGATATCTCCTTTACCGGCAGGACGAGTCTTCCAGCCGTACAGTTAGCTACCGTGGCTTGGCAGTAATCGTCAAGAGACGAGTCGTGCACCAGCTAGTACCAACACCATCCCTAAACTCCATGTACGCGCTAGGGGTGGAGATACTGCTTGGCAGTGCCCCACTCCAATTGTTCGCCGCCTACAAGCCGCCGGAGCCCATCATCCTAGACACAGCTGACATAGACGCTCTTCTCGGGTCACCCCAACAAGCAATCATTGCGGGAGACCTGAACAGCAAGCATCCGACGTGGAATGCAAGTACTCGAAACACTTCAGGTGCACGACTCCATCGGCACGCTGACTCCCGGGGGTATACGGTTATGGGCCCGGAGGTCCCTACCCATTACCCGGGCAATACCGCTCATACCCCTGATGTGCTTGACATCTTAGTCTTAAACAACATCAGCTGCCAAGTCTCACAGACTGTACTGGATGACCACCTACTATCGGACCACCAGGCGGTCCTTGTCATCTTAAAGGACCACCCTGCCGCTACCGCCCCTTCAGCGCCACGTCCGACCACAGACTGGGCGAAATTCAATGAAGTGATGAAGACCACCTCGCCAACTCGGCCTATCAGCTCCGCGGCCGATGTCAATCTCCTAGCCAATGAGATCACCACAGCGCTAACCAACGCACTAACTGCCGCCAGATCATCGTCACCTCCTGGCAGAAGGCTACCGAAACTCCCATTCCACATCCAGAAGATGCTAAGGGAAAAACGCAGGCTTAGGAAAGAGTGGCAAAGCCATAGATGTCCCTTTTTCAAGGCTGATCTCAACCGGCTCGCGGAGAGAGTGAGGACCGAGTTGCAGGCCCTGGCCACCGAGAGCTGGGAGCGTTATATAGAGGACACCTCCGGCAACTGGAGCTCCATTCATCGTCTCTGCCGTCGACTCACAAACACGCCAGCTCCGGTGCGCCCACTACTCCACGGCGACGGGACCTTAAGGTATAGAGCAGCAGACCGAGCAGAAATATTCGCGGACCATCTCGAACAGCTGTTCAGGCCTAACCCTCCCACCAACACCGACCCCGAACAGGCCGCCGCTGTAGGCAACGAACTATTAGATCTACACTATGAGCTAGCCATGCCCATGGCTCCGGAGGAAGACCACATTTCTTTCTCCCCTAACGCCGTGTGCAGCATGATAAAGCGGCTAAAGCCGCGGAAAGCCCCAGGACCCGACGGGATTCCCAACACAACATTACGCCACCTGCCTCACAAGACCACGGCCTCTCTCGCAAGGCTCTTCACGGGAATCCTGCGGACGGGAGAGTTTCTTGAGGCCTGGAAGGAAGGCCGCATTATCATGCTGCCCAAGAAAGGCAAGAACATATTGCGGCCCGCCAGCTATCGCCCAATAACCCTCCTTTCAACAATTTCAAAACTGTTTGAAAAATTGCTACAGCGGCACCTTGCACCACACATTACTCCCAGACCGGAACAGTTCGGGTTTAGGCCTGAACATAGCTCCACACTTCAACTGCCGAGGGTACTGCACCGGATTACGGCAACTCACAACAGGAGTGAGCACGCCGTTGCAGTATTCCTCGACATAGAACAGGCGTTCGATAAAGTGTGGCACAACGGTCTGCTGCTTAAGCTGTCACGATCATCGACACCCCGTCGCATCGTGAGGGTGGTCTTCTCCTTCCTCACGGACCGGACATTCAGGGTGGTGGTGGACGGGGAACTGTCTTCCCTTAGAAAGGCCTCGGCGGGAGTCCCGCAGGGCAGCTGCCTTTCCCCACTCCTCTATGCCCTGTACACCAACGACCTGCCAACCATCCCCGAAGTCGACCTCGCCCTTTTCGCTGATGATGTGGCTTTCGTCTCATCGAGCCTAACCACACGGCACGCCGCTCAAAAAATGCAGCGTGCTCTCAATATCATTCCACCCTGGCTGAATCAATGGCGGCTAAGGGTCAATGTGGGAAAAACGCAGGCCATAACCTTCGGTAGGAGCACCAACCTCCCACCACCACTCAAATTCCAAGACACAGACATTCCATGGCGCCGCCACGCAAAATACCTAGGTGTCACGCTAGACAGTCGCCTCAGCATGAAGAAACATGTCACCTCTGTCACCGCCAAGGCCCGAGTTGCAAGAGGCCTTTTATACCCAGTTTTTGCTTCCCGTCTCCCTACTCGTACCAAGCTGGAAGTCTACAAGCTGTATATAAGACCTATCTTAACTTACGCAGCCCCAGCTTGGTATGGGCTGTTAAGCGCTCAAAACACCAAGCGCCTACAAGCGCAACAAAACCTGTCGCTTCGTGCAGTCACAACAGCGCCTTATATTGTTCGCAATACCACTCTTCACAGAGACCTGCGAATGGAGAAACTAAAAGACTTCGCACGCACCCTGGCAACTAATATGTTTGCCAGGGCCGATGCATCAAAATGGGACCACTTACGAGGGATCGCCCCGCTGCACGCCCGTCCCCCGGATCTCCATCCTGGCGAACGTCCCTTTCCCAGGGACTTCGCCAGGTCATAACAACATCAGCAGCTCTGCTCAGGCAGTTTCATCCAGCCTGCTATCCTAGGATAACAGTGCCTATTTCTACCTTCCATTCCCCACTCCCTCCTCGGTCCTAGGCTCGTAATCCCAACGAGACTACTCCCCCACGGCTCACAACCGTGCGGACGACCCGTTACGCGACCAACGCCGCTGCCGCTGCCCCCTTTGCATCTGCGCGTACTACTACTAATACACGCATCATGCTTGGGGGCACCGGTATCGGCGTGAGGTCGCGTTAAAAATAAAAATCACCCTCATAGCACTACATCACCCCATCTGGACGTCGTATCCGCTGGTCCCTCCCACATCAAGTCCCCGGTAGTCGCTGGTCGTCCGGAGCTGGACCTCCCCCGGGGTAACCGGGGGTCTCATCCGGCTCGGACTGACCGCCTCCGGGCGTGAAGAGTGGTGGGGACCACGGTCAATTAATCCCGAAGACACGTGGCTATTAAGCCACGGCGTAAGCCACCGCAGTCAGAGGGCTCAGCCCTGACACTGCCAAACCCATCCCCTACGGGATGGTGAAGAAACAAAAAAAAAAAAAAAATTCTTATGACATTCCGCGTCGGAGACCGCAGCGTATGGACGTACGCTTCGTTGCTCTCCATTGCCGCGCTCTCTCCGCACCCGCCCCCCTGCGGTCGTGCGATCTCGCTCCGTCTCGCTCGCTCTCGCAGCGTACCTCGCGTCGCGTCGCGCCGCCATTTTGTTGACGTCTGTGGCCGTTCAGTGGCCCGCTCCAGGTGGCCGTGTATACGGTTGTCTGTGACAGTTTCGCTGTTTGGACGCAGGTGTTGCCGGATCCCAACTGCACGAGTCGACTTTCTCAAGACGTCGAGTGCAGAGATCTACCGTTGGTAGATAAAAAGTCAACCCATTTTGGCCCCCTCAGGGCAGAAAACCATATTGTTTGGTCCCCGGCGGAAACCTCACGGTGTCAACGAAGCCGGGTGAGGCAAGGCCCCGATTTGCCTGCCGAGCCCCTTCAGGGCAGAGCTAACAATCGGAAGGGGTTAGAGCATCCGGCCTTGGGGGATCTCCTAGTCGGACCTAATCTACGGCTTTTCAACATTTTTCTGCGAAGGCCTAACGGCCCGAGCAGCTAGGAACCTATCGCACATTAAGATTGGCGAAGGATTACAAGCTTAGGGCACACTAATTAAGTACTCATCCTCCCGACCTACACCCGGTTGGGAGGGACACGCACCACACACAACCCAGGGTACCCCACCCAGGGCGCTAGGTTTTAACACTCCCTCTTAGTTATCGTTTTTTCCGTTAGCCCACGATGGCGGAAAAAACCATCATATTGACGCCCTTCTGGCAATTCCAGAAATTAAAGCATATATCGCTCAACATTTCGGAGCGATAACGATCCTCCCTCCGCAACCCAAACCCGCTCGATCCACCGCCCAGCCGCTCGAACCGGAACTACCGGCCGTCGGTACGGCAATGGAAACAGAGTCGGACTTTTCCTCCTCAAACTCGTCTTCCTCCTCCTCCGAGTCGGAAGATTCACCCAATGAGGGCTCATTCATCGAGGTCCGCTCTCGCAAACTGAGCAAAAGGACTAAAAACACCAAAGAGGCCCCCTCAAAGACCCCAAAAATTAATGCGATTGACTCGGCAATAACATCTGCCGCAGCCCCGTCTGCAACGACCGCCACGGCCGCTCCGGCCCCCCCAGTCGTCTCACAGGTAGCCCTAACCGCTGCTCCACCACCTACGGACAGCAACACCGTCGCCCCACCGACGGTCAAAAAATCACTCGCTCCGCCGCCCCTATATATTAGGGACAAGGAGAAGTGGCTAGCCATCTCCTCATGGCTAAACACTAACAGGATTTCGTATAAATCTGCGAAATCCACCCCCCAAGGTATACGAGTGGACCTTCACTCGTCAGCCGACCACCGTACTGTATCAAAAATGCTAGGGATTCAACAGATTCCCTACCATACGTACACCCTCCCTGAAGCCAAACTTTTGCGTGCTGTAATACGCAACGTACCGAGGGGAATTGAGACCAAAGAGATTCTAGAATCTCTTAAAACCCAGGATCTACCGGTTGTAGAAGTACACCGGATGATCCGGGGTAGGGGTCGTTATCCCCTCAACATGAGGCATTTTTAAAATTAAGACCATCTGCGGTCTATCTGGGGTCTCGGTTGAGCCCCCACACAAAAATGGCAACCTGGCACAATGCCACAAGTGCCAACTGTATGGACACTCGTCCAAGAACTGCTTTGCCCGTCCTAGGTGCGTTAAGTGAATAGGTGACCATCACACCTCTCAGTGTGAACGGCCAAAGGACATCTCACTCTGCAAAGAGCCACCAGCGTGTGTTCTCTGTGGAGAATACGGACACCCAGCTAACTACCGCGGCTGCCCAAGAGCGCCGAGGAGGTTAGTCCGCCAGCCCAACACAAACGGCAAGGCCTTGTACTATAACAAGACCTTCGTTCCAGCCCCCTTACCAACCCACAATGCGTGGACTCGCCCCCTGCTAACCAGCAAGGAGGCTTTCCCAACCCTGCCCAACAGGCAGCCCGTTGCCCCACCCGCAACATCTCAACCCAAACCACCAACAACCGGGCCAAACCAGCCCACAGGTGGTAATCCCAAGCCCCCTCAGGGCGCCCCCCTTCCTATCTTTGGCGCTAAAAGCCCGCCCCCAAAAGCCCCCCAAGGACTAGATCCAGATCTAGCCCTGATGGCCAACTTCGCAGCTCAAATCAATTTCACGGAAATCCGCGAAATTGCAGCCGAATTAAGAAGGAACGAAGGAAACAACCTCGCCCTCCTCAATACCGCAATTAAATTTGCCCCCACATTAGAGCGTCTAGGCTCGCTTAAATTCAAATAAAATGGATAGGTACACTCCAGGCAGAGTTAAACCCAGACACCTCAAAATAGGGACATTCAATGCCAATAGCCTAACCCAACAGAGGGATGAAGTAGGCACATTCCTTCGGGAACACCAGCTCGACATCTTGCTAGTACAAGAGACGTTCCTTAAACCATTTAACAAGGACCCTAGAGTCGCGAACTATAATATAGTTCGCAACGATAGGACAACCTCACCAATGGGCGGAACGCTTATCTACTACAAAAGGTCGCTGCATTGCACACCTGTGGATCCGCCCACTCTAATGTACATTGAAGCTTCAATTTGCAGGCTAGCCCTCTCAGGCCATCAGCCTATCACCCTTGTATCCGCATATCTTTCTCCCAATAGAGAACATTCGAAACAGTTGGTTGAAAAAGATCTAAAAGCCTTGCTAGAATTGGGAGGCGCCGTCATCATTGGCGGTGACCTTAACGCCAAGAACACCTCTTGGAGCTGTCAAAGTTCCAATAAGAGGGGTAAGACTTTAGAACTATTCGCTGACAGACTGGGATTTGATGTCATAGCGCCCATAGAGCCGACACACTTCCCCTTTAACGTTTCGCACAGGCCGGACATACTCGATATCTTTCTTCTCAAAAACATAAACCTTCGTTTATGTTCAATAGTAGTTCAACACGAGTTAGACTCAGATCACCGCCCGGTGACTCTGGAATTAGCCTCCCGCACCCCCGGCCCCTCAGGCCACAACAACGAAAGGACCAAGATAGCGACTGACTGGGCACGGCTAGAGAAAAATCTCAAGTCAACCTCGTCGGTCCACCTTGATCAAATTCCCAAAGACATTACGTCTAAGGAAGATACCTCTCAGGCGATCGACTCGCTCACAAGTCACGTGCAGTCGATAATGGACGACTGCACGTGACTTGTGACTGCTCGCGGCCGGTACCAGATACGAGCGATCGTAAAAGGCGCCTGCCAGACGACGTCCGTGACTTGTTGAGACGGAAAAACGCCGCGACACGCGCTTATGACCGCTTTCCTACTGAGGACAACCGTACCCGCCTACGGTCACTCCAGAGGGAGGTTAAACAAGCAATTAAAAAATTGAGACAGAGCAAATGGGACGCCATGATCGAGGAGCTAGAACCCTCTCACACAGCCTTTTGGCAGCTTGCCCGCTCACTCAAAAAAGACATCGTGTCCACTCTCCCTCCTCTCACCAGACCCTACCAGCCTCCGGCATTCATGTACGATGAAAAGTCAGAATGCCTGGCCGACTGCTTGGAGCTTCAGTGTACGCCGAGTACACACACTACACCCCGACGCCGCGAATCACCGCTTCATCGCCGACGAAGTGGAACGTCGTACCACTCTCTCGCACTCGTTAGGAAACGACAGCCCCGATCAGCCAATCCCAGCAGTGACCACCGATGAGGTCGAATCGTTAGTCAGGGGTCTCAAAACCAGGAAAGCCCCAGGTTCGGACGGAATCTCAAGTAAAGTCATTAAATTATTCCCCGCCCACTTGATAATCCTGTTGTGCTGCATCTTCAATGCAGCACTAAATAATAACATCTTTCCCGCGCAATGGAAAGAGGCCGTGGTAATAGGAATCCACAAACCCGGCAAGCGCCGTACCGAACCTAGTAGTTACCGCCCGATTAGTCTACTAACAGCCGGTTCCTATAACAAACTATTCGTTTTTGTATCAGCCTACCATTCGTTTTCGCGTTACGGATACCGATACAAAACGTGTGTTTCACAGTGCACTACCTGCGACGAGACGTTATCGGTAGGCCGCTTACGGTTCGTTAAGCTAGGGACCTCTGTGGTCCTCTTCACGTTTAGTTTCAACTATTATGCTGTTTGACGAAATCAATGCGCTATGTGTAAATATAAAGTTTTAAGTGAATTTTTAATTATATTATTTATAGTTTTAACTATTTTATGCAAAATAAACAAAATGGAACAAACTTTATAAAAGTAAAAGTAGAATAATGTAACATTTTATTGGATGTTACCCGAATACAATATACGTCACCAGTGCTGTAAACAAAAAGCCGCCAGTTTAAAAAAAAACGAACGCTAAATCACGCGCACATTTCTCTGTTTCTGCAACTTTCTTCATGCTATTTGTCTGTTTAGGCAAACATTTCTATATTAATAAGTTTGATAAACAAATATTATCTAAAATGGATTCTACACCTGTATCTTTGTAATACATATTCATTACATAGAATACGCAACTTACAAAAATATTCTTTGGATAAATAATGTATACGTTATTTGCAGAAATCTAAAAAGGCTATGACGAAGGATGAAGTGCACTGCCTTGTTGAACTGGTGGAGTCGACGCCAATAATAACTAGTAAAGGGACGAATGCCACCACCAACAAGCTGAAGGAAGAGGCCTGGGCACTGGTAACGGCTGCCTTTAATGCCAGAAACGGCTCCATTCCCAGGCAGATGGAACAGTTAAAATTAAAATGGGACAACTTAAAAAAAGCTGCCCATAAAAGAGCACAATCCATTAGGATGAACAATCTTAAGGTAGGTAACTAAGGTGAACTAGCTAAATTGTTATAGGCAAATTAGTGATTGTTTATAAAATAGTCATTAACATTTTTCTATCTTTTGTGTAGACTGGTGGTGGCAAGCCAGATGTTATCCCGCCTGATGATACTCTGGATAAAGTTGCAAATTTATTAGGGTCAACATGCTCAGGTTTTATAGTGCCTTTTGGTGGTGATGGTGAAGCATCTGTTTTAATTTTTGGCGAGGAGGATAAATGCCAGTTTGCAGATGTAGTAGATGCAACCGCTACAGAAGATATGAATGGTATAATTTTAACTCCCACTACAAGAGATATTGTAACACTTTTTATTGAATATTCCACATTCTAGTGAATATCTTATCATTTTAGTGAATAAGGTATTAGGGATGAGTTGTCATATTGCCATTCTTCTAATTTGTTCTTTGTTTTAGGTAACAAGCAACCTGCTGAGGATGGGAGATTTATTGGAATGGCAACAATGTCAAATTGTTTAAAAACAAAAGGTATGTGTATAGCATACTAATCAAACCGCCACCACATCTAATATTTCTAAAGATTTTATGAATGACTGTATTTATATTTTTCAGGTAAAAGGAAAAGGCCATATGAGCAGAGTCGCCAAGAATTTTATGCATGCCTAAAAACATATTATGATAGGAAAAATTATAAATTAGATCTAGAAATTAAGTTATTAGAGTTACAAATAGCGGATAAGAAAAAGTTGGAGTAGTAATTATGTAAGGTAGTATTAAGTATAATATGTACCCACAAATAAAATATTTTCGTGACTTCTTAAGTTTATTTTAAATATTACCTATCCTTCCAATATCAGCATTCAATTAATCAATTTTAAGAATAATGGCACCTATTTGTAACCATGTGGTAACAGGTTAAGAATACAATTTATCACCACTCCTTACTTTCCTGTGGGAGTTATAAAACCTATGATATGCAAAGTCTTTGCTTAATCATCTAGGCAACAAGGTGTAAGCCTATGTATAGGTATATACAATTAGGTTAAAATTATAATGAAAAATGTTCTCAAATTGTTTCAATTTATTTTTTATTTACATTTTACAGTTGAAATTTTATTTTATAACTATATTCACTTAATTATAACAATATTAAATCCATATATTTAACTTATATTAGGTGACATCCAAACAATTTATCACATCAAACTGTAACTTTCCTTGGCCTTATTAAAATCTCCATAGTCATGAGAGAAATATCATACATGTTAAATAGGACAACTAGCCGTGAAGACTTGCCCATCCATGGTAATTATCTTATTGCAAGCTAAAAGTAAATATAAACACAGTTGTACTAGGTTTATTGACATAAAATATTATAAATATTACCTACTATTTGAATTTAAATATTATTCCTGTATTTATAATACATAGATCAACTTTGTCATGGTAAATAATTAGTTTCCTTAATAATTTAAGCCACCAATATCATATATAAATCAATGAATCTTTTAATTTGATACTCACTTATCAAAGTATTCTGTAATCAAGATTTCCATCGCTGTATTTATTGTTGCCTCATTATAATTACTTATAGGTACTACGTCTGAATCCGGTATTTCAACCTCAGGTGGCACTTCTGATAGGCTCTTAATCCGGCATATATTGTGAAGAACTGCTGTTGCAATAATAACAGCATTAGCTCTCACAAGACTTAACCGCATAACAACGGCCACTACTGGAAATCGCCTTTTCCAAACTCCAAAGCACCTAAAAAATAAAATATTTATTAGATATATTTTTATGTACACTGAATGATAATATTCATAGGGTAGGGCATACCTTTCAATGCAGTTTCTCTTCCGAATATGAGCTTCATTGTAGAGTTGTTGTCCTCTTGTTTCGGGATTCAACAAAGGAGTAAGGAGATATGATCGCAAAGGATATGCGCTATCTCCAAGCAAGCATTTGTTGCCAAATGCTGCATTTTCACATTGAGCTATAAAAATATGTACATTCATTAACCAAATGTAGATGAAAATTAAAACAAGAGCTGTAACTACACTGAATTGTAATTTTATTTATGAACCTTTACCTAATCATAATATTTGTTATAAATATCTTTGGTATGTTTGTTTGTTTATGTAAGTTTGTGTAATTAATATTAATGAATTACCTCGCAGTTCTGAATTGTTGAATATAGTAGCATCGTGTGCTGAGCCTGGCCAGCGAGCTACTGCATTCATGAACAGCAAATTCGCATCACACACAGCTTGCGTATTTAAAGAAAAGTAACCTTTTCGGTTTCTAAATTCCTCACCAATTTGAGAACCTGGAATAAATTTTGTGCTATAAATATGGGATATCTATAGATATTATAGATATGTTTCAGCAGTTCATTAAGTAGGTAAATTAATATTTACAAGGTGATTGTATTCTGATGTGTGTGCAATCAAGTACCCCAAGAACACGAGGAAAACGAGCTATGTTATAAGTCTAGATCAGTGTTAATGCTCATATATATATATATATATTTATTGTATACTAAACAACTATAAAACACGTTAACAACCATCCGTTACTCACAACTACGCCCGAAATTGACCGGTAGCCATTTCTACGACGCGTAGTTATTTTGACAGCTATCTGACGTTTTGAAAAGTTTATAGGAATAACATAAACAGTCAATTCCATACATAACGCTTACGGATAGTAGCTGGTAGCCCTCCAATCCGTTAGTAGCAAAGCGTCGGTAAATTGTCTTACGAGGGGTTTTTATAGGAACAGTTTTGACTTACGCCTCGTTTAAAATTTAACTATTCGTAACCAAAACGATTCGTTTTGCGGATATAGGAACCGGCCGTAAAAGGCCTAGGCAAGATCTAAGAACGAATAGTTCTCAGTAGACTACGTACATTCGCCGAGGCTAACAACCTCGTTCCCGACGCACAGTTTGGCTTCCGAGCTAAACACAGCTGCGTACAACAAGTTCACCGTTTGGTAGAATACACAGGTAGTCAGTTCATCATGAACAGATATACGGGTGTATTATTCCTAGACGTAGCGAAAGCATTCGACAAGGTTTGGCATGAAGGCCTAATCTACAAACTCTATCTCCTCAAGATCCCTCACTACTTAATTCTCATTATACATGACTACTTAAGTCATCGCAGCTTTCGCTACAGGGTGGAAGGGACGTTGTCGACCTCCCACCCTATCACGGCCGGCGTCCCTCAGGGGTCGGTCCTCTCCCCATTTCTCTTCACGCTATACACTAGCGATATGCCCAAATTCAACCGGGTACATAAAGCGCTTTACGCTGATGAGACCGCACTCTTTTGTGCTGGTAGATCCCCGACAACAGTAGCCAAGACTCTCCAAACAGCGGTTACCGCCCTAGCCAATTGGTTTAGGAAATGGAGATTAGAAATCAACCCCGAGAAGAGTCAGGCGGTCATGTTCACTAGACGAACTGCCCGTTCCTACTCTATCGATAGCATTCCCCCCCCCCCCCCTTAAAATTTTCAACAAGCCGGTCACTTGAACCAGGCAGGCCAAATACTTGGGAGTGACCCTTGACGATCGACTCAGCTTCGCCCCTCACATAAAGCAAGTCCGCGCGCGGGCAGCCTTTGCGATGGGCCGTCTCCACTGTCTACTCAACTCTAGGTCGCGTATGCCCCTGAGTAGCAAAGTCCGACTTTACACCACCTGCATACGGCCTGTCATGACCTATGCCAGCGTGGTGTTCGCGCACGTTAAGCCACACAGGATCCACAGGCTACAGACACTACAAAACCGTTTCATGCGCCGAGCTACGGGAGCACCGTGGTTCATACAAAACGTCGATCTCCACGTCGACCTCGAACTGCCGACCATCAAGCAGTTTATGAAACGGTGCTCTCAGAGCTACTTTGACTCTGCCATGACACACCCCAACCAACTAGTGGTTGGGGCGGCTTCCTATAGACCCTCCAAAATCTCTTCCATCCGACGTCCTCGTCACGTCCTCGACGAAGAGGACGACAATATCACACTCGCTCAACAAAGAGCCTACACGGCCCGCGAGGCCTTAACAAATAAATATCCGCGGTTCCGTCCTCGCCGTCGAGGTGCGAAACCGCGCCGCGCAAAAGTCACGACTAAAAACGTGGGCACGCCCACTTTGCCTTCAGCGACGCCCCAAGCCGAGGTCCGTTCCCCACAGGGGGAGCCCTTAGGCGATGTCGCTTAGCATACTTTTTCCGGGTTGAGCGCCCTCAGCGCTCACCCATAGTCCGCGTCAAGCTGTCAAGGCCATCTGCGGCCAACAGCTGTACACACAAAAAAAGAAAAAAAAATTTCTTATCAGTCGCTCATCAGACGTTGACTTGAACACATCTCTCTCTCTCTCTCTTTCTTTCTTTCTCTTTCTCTCTTTCTCTCGCTCTCTCTCTCTCTCTCTCGTCGGATGAATATGAGTCAGTCTGGTGTGTCGAGGGTATACAGGTTTCAAGAGACTGGTGCCTTCACTCGGAGACCTAATACTAGCCGACGCCGGTGCACCTCGGAGCGTGACGACCGGTTTTTGGTCTCGATCTCTCTCCGAAGTCGACACCTTACCGGTATAGATGTGCAGCAGGAGCTACGTCAAGTTCGCGGGGTGACTGTCAGTCAATGGACAGTTAGAAGAAGGTTAAGGAAGCCAACCTTACTCCCAAACGACCCGCTACAGGCCCGAAGTTGACCACAGCTCACCGTCAAGCACGCCTTCACTTTGCTCGAGAACACTTGGATTGGAGCATAGAGCAATGGCAGTCAATCCTGTTCACTGATGAGACGAGGATGTGTCTCCATGGCAGCGATAAAAGAGGCCGGGTGTACCGGCGTCCCGGTGAACGGTTTTCACAGTGCTGCGTTGTTGAAACCGTGGCATATGGTGGCGGTTCTTGCATGATGTGGGCTGAAATTTCCTTAGAAGGAAAAACAGATCTTGTTTTCGTTCCTGGGTGAGGCCGGGGAGGAGGTCTGACCAGTGATCGTTACATTGAAGAGGTTCTACGGGATCAAGTTGTCCCTTACCAAGGCGTTATTGGGGATAATTTCATCTTGATGCATGACAATGCCCGATGTCACACTGCTCGGGCGACACGTGAGTTCCTGAACAAAGTTGGAAGTGACACTATGGATTGGCCAGCACTCAGCCCCGATTTCAATCCCATTGAGCACATATGGGACGAGCTCAAAAGGAAAGTTAGAGCGAGGAATCCAGCTCCTACAAACATAAATGAGCTCAAGACTGCGTTGGTAGAAGAGTGGGGTCGAATACCACAATCATCAATAAAAAGTTGATTAGGTCTATGAAGAATCGCATGAGGGCAGTGATCAGGGCTAGAGGAGGGAATACCAAGTATTGACATGAATAAATTCTTTTTCTTACACACATTTTGTTTCATTTATACACCTCAATAACCTCATACTGTGAAATTGTATGAATTTTCAATATTTTTTACAATATCATTGACATACATCTTTTTTACTAAACTACTGAATCAATTTTCATGCAACTTACACAATTTTAAAGCCCAATGCCTAGGCTTTAAATATGTAAAACATTATAAAGAGGTAAAATGAGTCATTGTTAAGATAAATCACTTTTTATGCGCACTTGACGCTTGAGTCGATTTACTTGCACGCGAGTGTTGTTCATAAATTATTTGCAGAATTTAGAACTATAATTTTAAATAAAGAGTTGATTTTGATGTATTTTACTGTCTTTTTATTACCACTTATTATTACCAATACAATCCCGACATCCTGGGATTAACTGTAGATAATATCAAATTCCCGGGACTGGAAAAATCGACCGGGATCCAATCCTCTACTCCCATCCTCACGCGCCTAAACAGACTTTCCTACGATACTAATAGGCCGTCTTCGTGGAAGGTAGCCCATGTCCACCCGACACCTTTAGCTGAAACGGACGAAGATGTTTCGGATAAGGAAAATTAAAAAATCTTTATAGTGCATCTGATTGATATCATTATCTCAAATGTGTAATACAAATATACAGGGTGGAAGGGGACCGTTCCCGAAAACAAAGACAGGCGACTTTCTACTTGTAATGATAGGCTAGAAAAAAAATCGATGCGGATGAAAAAAAAAATTTTTTTTACAAGGATTTTTTAGATTTCCTACACTCTATCATATTAGGACAGTGCTATGTAACGATAGTTCCTTAAAAATACGTAAATTTACACAGATGAGAAAATACCAAATGAATTCAAAACTCAAATCAGCTGTTCGAGAGGTGATCGACCGGTGTGCGTTGCTAGTGGCAGTAGGTAAAAACGGGCCTGCGGCGTCGGCAAGTAATAGGTACACGCTTTACAAGTGTTTACACAATCTTGTTAACTCGCTTCCATGCCTTCCATGTATGTATATCAATACTGTTTAACATTACAATAATTATTAATGTAATAGGTTATAATAACAATAAAATTCACGATAATTTCAATATTAATTCTTTAGTGGTAGGACCACGCTGTTAACAGTTTCTTAATTAGGGCCGTGGGCCGATCCGTCCGGGGTAGTATGACACTCTCGCAGAAGGTCTACGTCTGAACAATAGCAATGTGCTGTTGCACTTCGTTCGGTGACCGAGAGAGCCAGAAGCCTAAGTGGGTGGGTTTGTATTGGTAGGCAGCGGCCTAGTGATACCTGTGGGTAGCAGTAACACTTACCATCAGGTGTGCTGCTTGCTCGTTTGCCACCAATGAGATAAGTAAATAAAAAATTAAAAATGACCTATCCGTTCAGAACTAATTTACTAAAAAGTACATATGAAACTATCTACTTACCTAAATCATCCGCGGCCTTATGTGATTCGGCTCAAATTAAAATTATTTTATACCTATGAATTTATTTAATAGGAAGTAAGTAGGTACAAACAACAATTGAAATAGGTTACATAACTACAGATTCCTAGAGGTTTGCAGCTCGCAAAAAGCTTTGACTCCATAGATGGCGTAGTGGTTGAGATACCGACCTTCCGTGCCAGTGCTATGGGTTCGATTCCTACGCAGGACAAACTTTATGCTCTACACAGTGTTGTTCAGAGTCTGGGTGTAATATCTCTGCGTTAATTGCATTTTGTTAAGTTCCCCGCAATACAAGGATTATTTCCTTAATGCAAGGTGGTGTATTAAAAATAAAAATTGGCATCGCAAACCACATTAAACATTGCACGTATTTTTTCATCTGGGCGAGTACCGTAAATACCAGCTTAATAGATGATGTCACCAGGTCCAAAGTCCCGAGTTCTATTCCCGTTGCGCAAGTTTCAATCCATCAGTTTATTCTTGTTTCACATCATTCTTATCTTTTTTTCTATTTTAGCGTAAATACACGAAGGAAAATAGAAGGAACTCATCAGGTTATCTATTCATAGAAATAGTTTTTTTTGGCGGCTGGCTGTGGAATGGTCACACCCCCCACGCTAAATCCGTCCGGGGCAACCAAAGAAGCGGCGCGCGACCCCATAGACCCCCCCTACATGTACCTCTCTTCGCCGAGCGAGCGGGCCACCGGAACCCAGTCTTTGCCTTCGGTGGCCCGTCATAGAAATATTTACGAAAATTTTTTTAGTATAGTACTTGCGTAAATCACTTTTGTCACCACAATAAAATAGGAAGCAAGCTTTTAAAAAAAATAGAATAACCTATGTACTGTCGATCAACTTAAACAATGTTTTCTATGTGGTGACAGACTAAGCATTCCATTCACCAGCTCTTCGTTTTTCGTAGGGGTCATAAAAAGGGACGAAGGGATGTAAGCAGTTAAAATCCGGAGGAGGTAAACTCGAAATAAAATCTTGATCATTTGGTGCGCATATCCTGCTGTACATACAGGAACCAACGTAATATACCTAGTAGGTCATATGCCTGCCATTAAGAAGGAGACCCAAACTCATTAGTGGGACTTAAAAGAAATAAGTAGAACCGACCATGGTACATAGTTGCAATGAATGTTAAGAATTAAATTATTCAATACAATTAAATTTTTCACTCTTGTAAAATATCATAGCTTCAATACCTACCTACTTGTATTATCGGTCTATCGGTCTGCGTAAAACTTCAAAGTAGATACCTAGTTGCTTGGCGCGAGCGGGACGGTAGGCAGCTATATTGGCAGGATTTATTATTAGGTATTTAATTATTTATTTCTAAAATATGAACCAGTCTCGTATTGACTGTCATGTGTGCGTGACTGACAGATATTTGTTTAATCGGTTTAGGGCCCTTGTACACGGAAAGAAAAAACGCCAGGCCTACCCAAGAATTCGTGTCGTAACTAGAAAATAACTGTGTACACTGCTCGCAGCACGAAAAAAATCTTGTCTGCGCAAAACACGACGCGGTGAACGTTGTTGCGGAGCGGCGGGGGGCGGTGTAGTAGGGTTGAGCCAGCATATTATATATTGCAGCGTAGAGTACAAAAGGGTTACTAGTCCGCGAAGGTGACATGCACGAGCATTTCAAGCAATGCGCCAAGCAAGTTAGGACAGGTATAATCCCACAAGAATGTGATTATTATTTGCTCTCAGAGCCGACTGGCTCAGGTAAAACAACCCTATTTACGTATGAAATGGCAATAAATCTTAAGGACTGTTCATCTATACTCCTGCTACAGCCAAATGTAGCAGCAGTAAAAAATACTTTTTCAAGAATAGTTGCAATGTGCAGAGTTAATAAAATTAAGAACCTAACCATTCAGTATGAAGTTGGGTTAGGTAACGAGGAGTATTCATACAAGTGGCCAGAAGAGAGTCATAACAATAGGGCTGTCTCAATCAGAACGTATGGCAAGCACCTGTGGCTGCATAAGACAACTGCCAATTTTACTTACGTCATACTTGACGAAGTTCACAGTATATCAGATGATAACGTAGTGCTGGTGGATGCTTACTGCCAGAAACACGTAAAGAAACAAAAATTGATAAAAATGACAGCAACCCCCATAACTAGAGTCGGGGCATATGTACTGGGAGGTGATGACGCAATTGCCACCTTCAGGTATCCCGTAAACGACTCAGACTGTTTGAAGGTGGTACGTACGGTGGGCATATTATAATGGAATGCTAGCTTGATGAAGAAAGAGAAAGGACATCACGTCTTCAATTCTCCTAAAATGTTATTTTCATATCATACCTAATATAAATGTAGCTAAAACAAAGGTTCTACTCTAAACTTCACAAGATCATTAGTCATCAGTGTTTTCGGAACACGTCTGCTGTTTTTCTCGGTCCAATTAAGTGCGGCCGCCAGTTGACCTACATACGAGATCTCTACTGCTTGAGGAGCAGCGAAATTTCAAACAAATAGCATCTATTTTGTTGTATTCTGTTAAATGAAAAGAAGTATTATATAAAAACATCATAGCCCCAATGGAGCCGACTCACTTCCCTTACACAGTCGAGCACAGGCCCGACGTATTAGATATAGCCCTATTAAAAAACATAAACCTACGTTTATGTCTAATAGAGGTAATTCACGAGCTTAACTCGGATCACCGCCCGGTGGTCATAGACTTCGCCCCCCGATACGGCCCCTCAGGCCTCACCGACTGAGAAAATGTGCACAGACTGGGAGCGACTGAAGGCAAAACTCCAGTCTCCCTCCTCGTCGGCTCATCTTGACAGTGTATGTAGCACATTAAATAACAAAGAGGACATCGAATCCGCGATCGACGCCCTTACCGGTTACGTACAATCGTTAGTTAACGATTGTTCACGGAGAGTGCCTGACACGAGCAATCGTAGAGGGCGCTTACCCGCTGACGTCCGCGACCTACTGAGGCGTAAGAACGCAGCCATAAGAGCCTACGACCGCTTCCCCTGCGAAGATAACCGCTATCACATGCGGTCAATGCAGAGGGCGGTTAAAACGGCTATAAACGAGTTTCGACAAAACGAATGGGACGCCACCTTAAGCGAACTGGAGCCTTCGCACCAGGCTTACTGGCGGCTTGCCCGTTCTTTCAAAAAGGATACGGTGTCCACCATGCCACCCTTGAACCGCCCCAATCAACCGCCGGCGTTCGATGACGATGAAAAGTCTGAATGTCTGGCGGCCGACCTTGAGCAGCAATGTACGACGAGTACACAACACACAGACGCGCGACACACCGACACCGTTAACAGCGAAGTGGAACGACGTACATCGCGTACGCGTACCGCAAACGCTGAGCCACAAGAGCCTATACCAACAGCGACAGTGGAGGAGGTTCAGTCGATTGTTAGAGGTCTCCACCCTAGGAAATCCCCCGGTTCGGACGGTATTTCTAACAGAGTTATTAAACTCTTCCCTCATTCATTATTATTAATACTAACAGCAATTATTAACGCCGCATTAGTCAACTACATATTTCCTAAACAATGGAAAAAAGCCGTGGTAATAGGTATACCTAAACCCGGCAAGCGACGTACCGAACCGTCATCATATCGCCCGATTAGTTTACTTAACAGTTTAGGTAAAATATATGAGCGCGTACTACTTAGTAGGCTAAGAAAGTGCGCTGAGGATGACAACCTCATCCCGCCGATTCAGTTCGGCTTTCGCACGCAACACTCTTGCGTTCAGCAAGTACATCGAATAGTCGAGTATACAAGTTATAAACTGCAACGCGGTTTATATACGGGTATGCTTCTATTTGATGTAGAAAAAGCGTTTGACAAAGTCTGGCATAACGGCCTTATTTTCAAGTTAATAAAGCTCAAAATCCCCCACTACTTAGTTATGATAGTTAGGGACTTCCTACTCGAGCGTAGCCTTCGCTACAGAGTGGAAGGTACCTTATCAGCACCGCACAAACTAGAAGCTGGCGTTCCCCAGGGATCGGTGCTCTCTCCAATACTCTTCTCGCTGTTCACCAGCGACATACTCCAACATAGTAGAATTCAAACAGCATTATTCGCTGACGACACTGCCATCTTTTATGCAGGTCAATCCCCCTCAACAGTAATAACCGCTCTCCAAACTGCGGCTACCGCCCTAGCGAAATGGACTAGGAAATGGAGAATCGGTATAAACCCCACCAAAAGCCAGGCGATCATATTCCATAAGGGGATAGATCGCCGCTACCCAATGGCTGAATACAAACAGATAAAGATGTTCGACCAACCCATCCCCTGGACAAGGGAGGTCAAATATCTGGGTGTGACCTTGGACAGACGACTGACCTTCGGTCCTCACATAGGGCGAGTCCGCGCGCGCGCAGCCCTAGTGCTTGGATGGTTACACGGCTTAGTACACGCCAAGTCTAAGCTATCTCTCCGTAGTAAAGTTAGATTATACACCGCTTGTATACGTCCTATCATGACGTATGCTAGCGTAGTGTTTACACAAGCGAAGCCACACAGGCTACATCGGCTACAAACATTACAGAATAGGTTCATGCGCCGAGCGACGGGAGCACCGTGGTTCATGCGCAATGTGGATCTTCACATAGATCTTGGCTTGCCGACCATCAGGCAATTCATGAAACAGTGCTCCCGCCGCTACTTCGACTCTGCCGCGACACACCCGAACCCATTAGTGGTAAGGGCGGCTTCTTACATTCCCTCTAAAATGTCCGCGATCAAACAACCGCGACTAATACTCGAAGAACCCGACGACATTATTACGCTCGCCCAGACTGAGGCATACACAGCCCGCGCGGCCTTGACAAATAGTAATAAATATCCACGTTACCGCCCCCGCCGACGGGGAAGGAAGACGTGTCGCGTTAAAATCATAAACGTGGGAGTGCCCACTTTCCCCACAGGGGGTGCCCTCGGGATTGGTCGCTTAACTTTAAGCGGGTTGAGAGCCCTCAGCGCTCACCCACCAGTCCGGGTAAAGTTGTCACAGCCATCTGAGGCTAACAACTAAGTCACACACAAAAAAAAAAAAAAAGTACAAAATGCATATTCCGCGCTTGTCCGTCTCACGGTACGCTTGCGTGCCGCTCCGCGCTCTCTCGATCTCGATTACGTCACCCGTACGCTCCCGATTACGTCATACGTACGCTCAGTACGCTGACGATTTGTTCGCGCGCTTTTCAACGGACGAGCCAAGTGGCAGTGCAAAACCGCCTTTTTCGAGGCGAATTATTGGACTGCTCACGAATATCACTAACTGCCTGCGTTCAAAGCAAGGTCAGGTAGTGATATTTGTTTCTGTCTAGTAGATAAAAGTTAAAGTGGCCCCATAAGGGCAAAACCAAGTTTCTCTTGGTCCCCGGTGGCAACCTTACGGTGCCAACGAAGCCGGGTGAGGTGAAGCCCCGAATCGCCTGCCGAGCCCCCTAAGGGCGAGGCACACCTTCGGACGGGGTCGGACCAGTAGGCCTTGGGGGTGACCCCTAGTCTACCCCGACTATCACCTCTCCCACCCTTCCACCTCCTTCTCCTATTCCTGAGTGCGTAGCTTGGGAGTGCCGGCCCTCACAGGCCGAATACCTCTCCGCCACTCGGGCAGCTAGGGCCCCTCTCGCACAATAAGATCGGCGAAGGGTTAATCACAGCTTAGGGCACACCTAGTTTTTTAAGTACATCCTCCTGACCTAACCCGGTTGGGAGGGAACATATTACACATCCCCGGGTTTTCCCCCTGGGGAGTAGGTAAATATAAATACGCGTAGGAATTAAAACACCTCCCACCATGGCTCTTCCAGCCATAAATTTTGAGATGCTCCTCGCCGACGAGGAAATATACGCCCTACTCAAAAGACGGTTCGGGAATATGATTCCCGACCGCGGGAATATGATTCTCGCACAATAAGATACGGCGTCGTCGTCCGCCGAATCGGAGTCCGAGTCCACCTCGGCGGACTCCGAATACACGGTGGTCAGCTCCCGTAAAAGGGGGCGTAAGGCCCAAAAAAAGGCGCGAAAGGCCGCCAAAATTGACGAGGCGAGCACCTCTGCCGCCAAAGACGTCACCCCCCCCCCCACCCCGTCACCAAAGCCACAGGCCGCTGTACAGCAGCCCCCGGCTAAGGTATACAAACCACCCACACCGCCGCCACTAGTCATCCGCAATAAGGAGAAGTGGCTTTCAATCTCGGCTTGGTGCAACACCAACCGAGTCCAATACCGCACAGCTCGGTCTACCACCGAGGGTATTAAGGTGCAGTTGTCCACTTCGGACGACCACCGTAAAATGACGGCTATGTTACATAGCCAGCATATTCCGTTTCACACGTTCACCCTGCCCGAGGAACGTAAACTTCGCGTAGTAATACGCAACGTCCCCGTGGAACTGGGATGTGAAACAATTAAGGAAGATCTCCTCAAACAAGGACTTCCGGTGATCGAGGTGCACCGGATGATCCGAGGGAACACTCGCCAACCGTTTGACCTAGTAATGGTCGTCCTTGACATCTCACAGAGGGGCAAGGACATTTTTAAAATCACTACGGTGTGCGGCCTCTCCGGCATCGTAGTAGAACCCCCGCGCCGGAATGGCATGATCTCACAATGCCACCGGTGCCAGCTATACGGCCACTCAGCGCGCAACTGCTACGCGCGGCCCAGGTGCGTAAAGTGCCTGGAGGACCACGCAACGGCTGATTGTGCCAGGCCCAAGGCCAACGACCCGACCAAAAGTACCACACCACCATCGTGTGTACTCTGCGGGCAAGTGGGGCACCCCGCAAACTACCGTGGCTGCCCACGCGCACCACGGCCGGTTATGAGGAGGCCACCACCACCCCCACCACAAAGGTACCTTCCGGCACCTAAACCCACACGCAACCCGTGGGTTAATTCGCAAAGCAGGGCGGAATACAAAATTAGCCACCCCGCCGGTACCCGCGATCGCGACACCGTCGGCAAAGGCCGGAAATAATAATAATTTATACAAACCGCCAACCGTTGGGCAAAAACTGCCACCCGCGGGCCTTCCTAAGCCTCCTCAAGGCAATCAAGTGCACACACACGCGCCAGCCGCTAGCGGTCTAGACCCGGATCTAGACCTAGTGGCCAGATTCGCGCAAATAATAAACATTTCAGAAATACGCGTAATCGCAGCGGAACTGCGAAAAAATGAAGGCAATAGCCTCGCGTTACTTAACGTCGCCATGAGGTTCTCACCCGTTCTAGAGAGCCTCGGTTCCTTCAGAGCCTAAATAATGGATAGGTACACACCAGGCAGAGTCAAAACACGATCACTCCGCGTAGGGTTTTTCAACGCGAACGGTCTCGCTCGCCAGAGAGACGAAATAGGTACATTTCTACAAGACCAGCAGCTTGACCTTTTACTAGTCCAAGAGACTTTTCTTAAACCCTATTCAAGAGACCCTAAAATTGCAAACTACAATCTAGTACGCAACGATAGGGTCGGCTCTCCCCTAGGCGGGACTCTCATTTATTACAAAAGGTCACTGCACTGCACACCCCTAGATCCCCCCGCCATGACGTACATTGAAGCCTCGGTCTGTCGGTTGGCCCTTACCGGTCACCAGCCACTGATCATAGCATCAGTATACCTCTCCCCTCCTAATGGGGACCCACCAAAAGAGTTGCTTGAGAGTGATCTCCAAGCCCTCTTAAAACTCGGCGACGCCGTCATCATCGCAGGCGATCTAAACGCCAAAAGTAAGTCGTGGAATAGCCACACCAACAACCGCAGGGGACTGGCCCTCGAGACTTACGCAGATCGGCTCGGGTTCGACATCATAGCCCCAATGGAGCCGACTCACTTCCCTTACACAGTCGAGCACAGGCCCGACGTATTAGATATAGCCCTATTAAAGAACATAAACCTACGTTTATGTCTAATAGAGGTAATTCACGAGCTTAACTCGGATCACAGCCCGGTGGTCATAGACTTCGCCCCCCGATACGGCCCCTCAGGCCTCACCGACTGAGAAAATGTGCACAGACTGGGAGCGACTGAAGGCAAAACTCCAGTCTCCCTCCTCGTCGGCTCATCTTGACAGTGTATGTAGCACATTAAATAACAAAGAGGACATCGAATCCGCGATCGACGCCCTTACCGGTCACGTACAATCGTTAGTTAACGATTGTTCACGGAGAGTGCCTGACACGAGCAATCGTAGAGGGCGCTTACCCGCTGACGTCCGCGACCTACTGAGGCGTAAGAACGCAGCCATAAGAGCCTACGACCGCTTCCCCTGCGAAGATAACCGCTATCACATGCGGTCAATGCAGAGGGCGGTTAAAACGGCTATAAACGAGTTTCGACAAAACGAATGGGACGCCACCTTAAGCGAACTGGAGCCTTCGCACCAGGCTTACTGGCGGCTTGCCCGTTCTTTCAAAAAGGATACGGTGTCCACCATGCCACCCTTGAACCGCCCCAATCAACCGCCGGCGTTCGATGACGATGAAAAGTCTGAATGTCTGGCGGCCGACCTTGAGCAGCAATGTACGACGAGTACACAACACACAGACGCGCGACACACCGACACCGTTAACAGCGAAGTGGAACGACGTACATCGCGTACGCGTACCGCAGACGCTGAGCCACAAGAGCCTATACCAACAGCGACAGTGGAGGAGGTTCAGTCGATTGTTAGAGGTCTCCACCCTAGGAAATCCCCCGGTTCGGACGGTATTTCTAACAGAGTTATTAAACTCTTCCCTCATTCATTATTATTAATACTAACAGCAATTATTAACGCCGCATTAGTCAACTACATATTTCCTAAACAATGGAAAAAAGCCGTGGTAATAGGTATACCTAAACCCGGCAAGCGACGTACCGAACCGTCATCATATCGCCCGATTAGTTTACTTAACAGTTTATGTAAAATATATGAGCGCGTACTACTTAGTAGGCTAAGAAAGTGCGCTGAGGATGACAACCTCATCCCGCCGATTCAGTTCGGCTTTCGCACGCAACACTCTTGCGTTCAGCAAGTACATCGAATAGTCGAGTATACAAGTTATAAACTGCAACGCGGTTTATATACGGGTATGCTTCTATTTGATGTAGAAAAAGCGTTTGACAAAGTCTGGCATAACGGCCTTATTTTCAAGTTAATAAAGCTCAAAATCCCCCACTACTTAGTTATGATAGTTAGGGACTTCCTACTCGAGCGTAGCCTTCGCTACAGAGTGGAAGGTACCTTATCAGCACCGCACAAACTAGAAGCCGGCGTTCCCCAGGGATCGGTGCTCTCTCCAATACTCTTCTCGCTGTTCACCAGCGACATACCCCAACATAGTAGAATTCAAACAGCATTATTCGCTGACGACACTGCCATCTTTTATGCAGGTCAATCCCCCTCAACAGTAATAACCGCTCTCCAAACTGCGGCTACCGCCCTAGCGAAATGGACTAGGAAATGGAGAATCGGTATAAACCCCACCAAAAGCCAGGCGATCATATTCCATAAGGGGATAGATCGCCGCTACCCAATGGCTGAATACAAACAGATAAAGATGTTCGACCAACCCATCCCCTGGACAAGGGAGGTCAAATATCTGGGTGTGACCTTGGACAGACGACTGACCTTCGGTCCTCACATAGGGCGAGTCCGCGCGCGCGCAGCCCTAGTGCTTGGATGGTTACACGGCTTAGTACACGCCAAGTCTAAGCTATCTCTCCGTAGTAAAGTTAGATTATACACCGCTTGTATACGTCCTATCATGACGTATGCTAGCGTAGTGTGAGGCTAACAACTAAGTCACACAAAAAAAAAAAAAAAAAAAAAACAAAATGCATAGTCGGTTTGGAGATCGCAGCGCACGGACGTGTGTTGCTCTCCTCTCTATCGTGTCCTACGCGCCTCGCGGCGACGATCTTTCGCCTTGGCGTGCTCACGTGTTGCCGAACTGCGTCGCACAAGTCACGAGTCTCCGCGTCATTGTTTCGCATCATTGTTTCGCGCGCTTCTAACGGTCGATTAACGGTCATCGTAACGCCCCGCCCCGCGCCGACCGCCCATCGGCGAGCCCCGCGCTCCAAAACGAACCGCACCGTGCTACCTGTGAACGCGCGTCACCGTGCCGTCTCGCTCGCTCACACAGCGAGCCTCGCGTAACCGCCTCTCGCTCGCACCCGCAGCGAGCCCCGCGCGTCGAACATCTGGCGCGCAACCGGTGCCGCCGCTACCTGCGATCGGCCGTATCCTCGTGCAACAAAGGGAATAAGTACACATCCTCCCGACCTGCACACGGTTGGGAGGGACACACGCATCACTCACCCCTGGGTCTTTACCCCACTCAGGGTGTTAGGGCTCCCACATTCCTTTTAAACGTTCTTTCTCCGCCAGCCCACGATGGCGGAGAAAACAATAACTATTGACGCCCTTCTGGCAATCCCTGAAATTCAGGCATATATCGCCCAACACTTTGGGGCGATAACAATTCTGCCACCCCAACCCCAACGCGCTCCTACCACCGCCCTGCTGAGTGAACCGGCATCACCGGCCATCGGCACGGCGGCGGCGATGGAAACGGAATCGCCCCTGTTCTCCTCCGCCTCATCTTCCTCCTCCAACGAGTCGGAAGATTCACCAAACGAGGGCTCATTCACTGAGGTCCGCTCCCGAAAACGGAGCAAAAAGACCAAAGAGGCCCCTCAAAGACCCCCAAAATCAAGCCGACTGACTCGGAAAAAACATCTCCTGCAGTCGCATCTGCAACGACCGCCACGGCCGCTCCGGCCCCCCCAGTCGTCTCACAGACAGCCCAAACCACTGTCCCACCAACTACGGACAGCATCACCATAGCCCCACCGACGGTTAATAAATCACCCGCTCCGCCGCCCCTATATATTAGGGACAAGGAGAAATGGTTAGCCATCACCGCGTGGCTAAACACTAATAGGATTTCATATAAATCCGCTAAATCGACCCCCAATGGTATTCGAGTGGACCTTCACTCGTCAGCCGACCACCGAACAGTATCGAAAATGCTAGGGAATCAACAGATTCCCTACCATACCTACACCCTCCCGAAGCTAAACTTCTGCGTGCAGTGATACGCAATGTACCTATGGAAATAGACACAAAAGAGATTTTAGAATCTCTCAAATCCCAAGACCTGCCGGTTGTAGAAGTACACCGGATGATCCGGGGTAAGGGTCGCGATCCCCTCAATATGATACTCGTCTGCCTTACTAATAACGCAGAGGGTAAATGTATCTTCAAAATTAAGACCATATGTGGCCTCTCTGGGGTCTCAGTAGAGCCCCCGCATAAAAACGGCAACTTGGCACAGTGCCACAAGTGCCAAATGTATGGACACTCGTCCAAGAACTGTTTTGCACGTCCTAGGTGCGTTAAGTGCCTAGGTGACCATCACACCTCTCAGTGTGAACGTCCAATGGACGTCACCCTCTGCAAAGAGCCACCAGCTTGTGTTCTCTGCGGAGAATACGGCCACCCGGCTAACTATCGCGGTTGCCCTAGAGCGCCACGAAGGTTAGTCCGCCAGCCCAACTCAAGCAGCAAGGCCTTATACTACAACAAGGCCTTCGTCCCAGCCCCCTTACCAACCCACAATGCTTGGGCTCGCCCCCTGCTAACCAGCAAGGAGGCTTTCCCAACCCTACCCAACAGGCAGCCCGCTGCCCCACCCGCACCTTCTCAGTTCAAACCACCAACAACTGGGCCAAATCTAGATTAGATCCAGATCTAGCCCTGGTGGCACACTTCGCGGCTCAAATAAATTTCACGGAAATCCGTGAAATTGCAGCCGAATTAAGGAAAACGAGGGAAACAACCTCGCCCTCCTCAACACTGCGATTAAATTCGCTCCCACGCTAGAGCGTCTAGACTCACTCAAATTCCAATAAGATGGATAGTTACACTCCCGGCAGAGTTAAACCCAGACACCTCAAAGTAGGGACATTCAATGCAAATAGCCTCGCCCAACAGAAGGATGAAGTAGGCACATTCCTTCGGGATCACCAGCTCGACATCTTGCTAGTAACTTGCAAGAAACGTTCTTAAAACCATTCAACAGGGACCCTAGTCGCGAACTATAATATAGTACGCAAAGATAGGACAACCTCACCAATGGGCGGAACGCTTATCTACTACAAAAGGTCGTTGCATTGCTCACCTGTAGATCCGCCCACTCTAATGTACATTGAAGCTTCAATTTGCAGGCTAGCCCTCTCAGGCCATCAGCCTATCACCCTTGTCTCGGCATATCTCTCTCCCAATAGAGAACACTCGAAACAGTTCGTTGAAAATGATCTAAAAGTCTTATTAGAATTGGGAGGCGCCGTCATAATAGGCGGTGACCTTAACGCCAAGAACACCTCTTGGAGCTGTCAAAGTTCCAAAAAGAGGGGCAAGACTTTAGATCTATTCGCTGACAGATTGGGATTTGATGTCATAGCGCCCTTAGAGCCGACACACTTCCCCTTTAACGTTTCGCACAGGCCGGACATACTCGATATCTTTCTTCTCAAAAACATAAACCTTCGTTTATGTTCTATAGAAGTTAATCACGAACTAGACTCAGATCACCGCCCGGTGACTCTGAAATTAGCCTCCCGCACCCCCGGCCCCTCAGGCCACAACAACGAAAGGACCAAGATAGCGACTGACTGGGCACGGCTAGAGAAAAACCTCAAGTCAACCTCGTCGGCCCACCTTGACCAAATCCCCAAAGACATAACGTCTAAGGAAGACACCTCTCAGGCGATCGACTCGCTCACAAGTCACGTGCAGTCGATAATGGACGACTGCTCGCGGCCGGTACCAGATACGAGCGATCGTAAATGGCGCCTGCCTGACGACGTCCGTGACCTGCTGAGACGGAAAAACGCCGCGACACGCGCTTATGACCGCTACCCCACGGAGGACAACCGTACCTGCCCACCGTCCCTCCAGAGGGAGGTTAAACAAGCAATTAAAAAATTGAGACAGAGCAAATGGGACGCCATGATCGAGGAGCCTAGAGTCCTCTCACACAGCCTTTTGGCAGCTTTCCCGCTCACTCAAAAAAAGACATCGTGTCCATTCTCCCTCCTCTCACCAGACCCAACCAGCCTCCGGCATTCATGGACGATGAAAAGTCAGAATGCTTGGCCGACTGCTTGGAGCTTCAGTGTACGCCGAGTACACTACACCCCGACGCCGCGAATCACCGCTTTATCGACGATGAAGTGGAACGTCGTACCACTCTCTCGCGCTCGTTAGGAAACGAGAGCCCCGATCTGCCAATCCCAGCAGTGACCACCGATGAGGTCGAATCGTTAGTCAGGGGTCTCAAAACCAGGAAAGCCCCAGGTTCGGACGGAATCTCAAATAAAGTCATAAAATTATTCCCTGCCCACCTGATAATCCTATTGTGCTGCATCTTCAATGCAGCACTAAAAAATAACATCAATCCCGCGCAGTGGAAAGAGGCCGTGGAAATAGGAATCCACAAACCCGGCAAGCGCCGTACCGAACCTAGTAGTTACCGCCCGATTAGTCTACTAAAAGGTCTAAGTAAGATCTACGAACGAATAGTTCTTAGTAGACTACGTACTTTCGCCGAGGTTAACAACCTTATTCCCGACGTACAGTTTGGCTTCCGAGCTAAACACAGCTGCGTACAACAAGTTCACCGTCTGGTAGAATACACAAGTAGTCAGTTCATCATGAACGTGTATACGGGTGTATTATTCCTAGACGTAGCGAAAGCATTCGACAAGGTTTGGCACGAAGTCCTAATCTACAAACTCTATCTCCTCAAGATCCCTCACTACTTAATTCTAATTATACATGACTACTTAAGTCATCGCAGCTTTCGCTACAGGGTGGAAGGGACGTTGTCGACCTCCCACCCTATCAAGGCCGGCGTCCCTCAGGGGTCAGTCCTCTCCCCATTTCTCTTCACGCTATACACTAGCGATATGCCCAAATCTAACCATGTACATAAAGCGCTTTACGCTGACGACACCGCACTCTTCTGTGCTGGTAGATCCCCGACAACAATAGCCAAGACTCTCCAAACAGCGGTTACCGCCCTAGCCAATTGGTTTAGGAAATGGAGATTAAAAATCAACCCCGAGAAGAGTCAGGCGGTCATGTTCACTAGACGAACTGCCCGCTCCTACTCTATCGATAGCATTCCCCCCCTTAAAATTTTCAACAAGCCGGTCACTTGGACCAGACAGGCCAAGTACTTGGGAGTGACCCTTGACGATCGACTCAGCTTCGCCCCTCACATAAAGCAAGTCCGCGCACGGGCAGCCTTTGTGATGGGCCGTCTCCACTGTCTTCTCAACTCTAGGTCGCGTATGCCCCTGAGTAGCAAAGTGCGACTTTACACCACCTGCATACGGCCTATCATGACCTATGCCAGCGTGGTGTTCGCGCATGTTAAGCCACACAGGATCCACAGGCTACAGACATTACAAAATCGTTTCATGCGCCGAGCTACGGGAGCACCGTGGTTCATACGAAACGTCGATCTCCACATCGACCTCGAACTGCCGACCATCAAGCAGTTTATGAAACGGTGCTCTCAGAGCTACTTTGACTCTGCCATGACACACCCCAACCAACTAGTGGTTGGGGCGGCTTCCTATAGACCAGGGTTTCTTAAAGTGGGGTACACGGACCCCTTAGGGGTCCGTGGCATGTGTATCAGGGGTCCGTAGGGGCTCAGTCTGTAAACATATTTATTAGGAAATTGTGTAGTAAACTTGACGAGACGCATTGCCTTTGTCGGTTGGCGAATTCGAAATTTCTATGTGTAATCACTGCGCGTAGTTTTAGGTAGTTTTCCAATTACAGCACTAGAGCGCATTATGCGGCATAATGCTTAACGTTGAATGTTCCAACTACAGCAACGCTTCGCACAATCGAGCACTCTTAAAAGTAGTGCTTTCGTCTGATGCGTGCAATCGATACCAACTTAGTGACTGAAAATTAACAAGTGTTTTTCTTTAAGTTGACATTGATCGAAATGCTTTTTATATTATCGTTAGTAATACTACTACTGGTGAAAAATTTTTAAAGCTTTCGTATCGTTGTAGTTTTTTGGAAATAATCAAAGTTAATTCAACCTGTGTTAAAAAAAAATATAATTATGAATGAATTATTATGTATACCACTTTATTTACAGATTAATTAGGTTATTGCTAACTCTGAGATTTTTTTTTTTCAACGCTGAACTTAGTGCACTCTGCTGGTGCATTTAAAAACTAATTCACGTTCCAATTAAGCATCAGCATAATTCGGCATTGTGCGCCACTGAGTCGCATAATGCTCTGTAATTGGAAAACTACCTTAATATCGATCACTCGGCTCGGAGTGTAGGGCGCGCGCGGGGCCGAACTGTACCTGCGCGCGGGCAGTGCGGGCTGAAACCGCCGCCCCGTCCCACCGCCCGCTATACATGCAGAAGAGTTTATTGGCCACGCCGCGCGTCAGGTCTTAGTGAAATTAAAAGGTACGTAACAAAAGAATTAATAGGTATTTTTTAAATACATAAACATACTCAATTGTTTTATTAGTATTAATTGTATAATTACATTGTTTCAGCTTATACAAGAAGATGTCTAAGAAAAGAAAGTATGATGAGTCTTATGTGAACTTAGGTTTTACTTTCAAAACGGAACGTGATGGAACTCAAAAACCGCAGTGCTTTTTATGCGGTAAAGTGCTTGCTAATGGAAGTATGAAGCCAGCAAAGTTGTCAGAACATCTTAAAACTGTCCACCCTGGAAATGTATCTGACAGTATTGACGATTTTCGCACTAAAAGGGCTCGGTTTGAAAAAGCCGGCACTTTACCTAAATTAGGGTTCACCCCGACACAAAAACCTTGTCTTGAGGCATCGTACAAGGTTGCTTACCGTATTGCTCAGCAAAAGAAGCCACACACTATCGCGGAAACATTAGTGAAGCCTTGCGCAGTGGATATTGTAGAACTTGTGTGTGGTAAGGATGAAAGAAAGAAGGTTGAAGCTGTTCCTTTATCAAACGATGTTATTCATTCTAGAATTGTTGAAATGTCGTCAAATGTTTTAAAACAGGTTATGGAAGAATTGAATACTTCGCCGTTTCCGTTCAGTATGCAATTGGATGAAAGTACCGATGTATCACAGTGCAGCCAACTCTTGGTGTTTGTCCGTTACGTAAAACATGACACGCGAAGTATCAAGGAAAATTTCTTTTTTGCGACTCACTATTAGAAACGATGAAAGCTTCAGATGTTTTTGAAATGATAAAAAGATTCTTCATAGAACAAAATTTAGACTGGAAGACTAAACTTCATAGCATATGCACCGATGGAGCCCCTGCAATGCTTGGTAACAAATCTGGCTTTGCGGCTTTGATAAAAAAAGAGATCCCTCATGTCATAATCATTCATTGTGTTTTACATCGATATGCCTTGGCTTCAAGAACTATGCCTACTTTTTTAAAGGAAGTTATGTATATATGTGTCAAAATAATTAACTTTATTAGAGCAAGAGCCTTAAATCACCGCCTATTTAAAAGACTTTGTCAAGAAATGGGGTCAGAACATGAAATACTGCTTTACTACACAGAAGTTCGTTGGCTGTCAAGGGGACAAGTCTTGAAGCGCTTATTTGAGTTGCGAGTAGAAGTGTTACTTTTTCTAAAAGACAAAGTAAATTCATTGTATGAATATCTTGAGAGCGAAGATTTTGTACAAGGTCTAGCGTACTTGGCAGATATATTTACTCATTTCAACGAGATTAATCTATCTCTTCAGGGTCCTGCAGTCACTATCGTAGATGCATCTGAACGGTTGAAAGGTTTCTTAGATAAACTGCCACTTTGGAAAAGGAGAGTTGAATCAGGCAACTTCGCAAATTTTCCAATGTTGGAGGAGTTGATAACACAAGATGGCAGCAACACGCTATCAAAAATGGTACAGAAAGAGGTGTCTGAGCATTTGGAAACATTACAGACTTCTTTTGAAGGTTATTTTAGTTCGGAATCGCTTGAAAAAGAAACGTGGGTGCGGAGTCCATTTTTAATCGATATTGATAATATCAGCGATGAAGATCTTATTAAAGATGACTTAATTGACATGAGATCTAAGGAAGTTTTGAAGGCTGAATTTCACGCAAAAGATCTTGGCGAGTTTTGGTGTTCTTTGAGTCAAGCTTACCCTCTTCTTGTCAAACGAGCTATGTCTGTTCTAATACAATTTGCTACAACGTATCTTTGCGAGGCAGGGTTCTCGGTTCTAGTGTCAATAAAAGCAAAAATTCGCAATCGATTGAATGTCGCCAATGACATGCGGCTTGCCTTGTCGAAGACAATCCCATAATTTAACGTCCTCGTTGAGGACAAACAGTAGCACCCTTCTCATTAACTTAGTAGTAAGTGTAATGAATGTTTATTATGGCATATTCATTGGTATGTACCAATAAAAGTGTTTTTATCAATATAAATGAGGCTTTTCTTTTTTTTCAAAACAAAAATATTTTATGACGGGGGTCCGTGAATTGTTTAAACTGTGAAAGTGGTCCGTGACTACAAAAAGTTTAAGAAACCCTGCTATAGACCCTCCAAAATCTCCTCCATCCGACGTCCTTGTCATGTCCTCGACGAAGAGGACGACATTATCACACTCGCTCAGCAAAGAGCCTACACGGCCCGCGAGGCCATAACAAACAAATATCCGCGGTTCCGCCCTCGCCGTCGAGGTGCGAAAACACGCCGCGCAAAAGTCACAAATATAAACGTGGGCACGCCCACTTTGCCTCCAGCGACGCCCCAAGCCGAGGTCCGTTCCCCACAGGGGGAGCCCTTGGGCGATGTCGCTTAGCTTACTCTTCTCCGGGTTGAGAGCCCTCAGCGCTCACCCATAGTCCGAGATAAGCTGTCAAGGCCATCTGCGGCCAACAGCTAAACACTCACAAAAAAAAAAGTACAAAATGGCTGAGTCGCCTGGTTGCAGCGGTAGCGCACTGGCGTGTGCCGCGCTCCAAATCTATCGCGTCCGACCCGCCCAGCGCCTCGACACCCGTCCGCCTCGGCGTGATCTCGCGCCTGCCATTACACCACCATTGTTTCGTGTCTCGTGCGCCTACAACAATAGACCAACGGCCATTGTAACGCCCCGCCCCGCGCCGGCCACCCCAAGGCGAGCCCCGAGCTCCATCCGTGCTACCTGAGAACAAAAGAAGTGCCTGTAAACGTGTACGAACAAAGAAGGACGAACAACAAAGAAGTGGGACCCCAGCGCATCGAACATCTGGCGTGCAGCCGGGAGCCAGGAGCCGCCGGTACCTGCGAACAGAAAAAAGAACACGTGCCCCGTGCGCCGATCGCGCGACGTGGCAGTCTGTGTATCCAATTAACACACTAACACAGTAAGTACACATCCTCCCGACCTGCACAGGGTTGGGAGGGAACATTACACTCACCCCCGGGGAGTTAGGCACCGTAATAATAATACGCGACGCGTAAAACTAAGTCACCTCCACCATGGCTCTTCCAGCCTTTAATCTGGAGCTACTCCTCGCCGACGAGGAGATTTATACCTTTCTAAAAAGACGGCTCGGGAACATAATTCCCGACCGCACCGCGACCACAACCAAAGGGACAACGCCCGCTCTTTCCGAGCCCACAGTCGAGCCCCTCAGATTTGTCGACCCCCCCGCCTCCCCAGATCCGGAACCGGGGATGAGTCACCTCTCCTCCCCTGCCTCGGAAACAAACGAGTCCAACGAAATGGAAACGGAGGAAACCGAGGGCGAAGATGCCAGATCAGCATCTGCGACCGATAACGAGAACGATAACGGGAACTCAGACTCCGAAGCCACCTCGGACGACTCAGAGTTCACGCTGGTAAGCTCCCGTAAAAGGGGGCGCAAAATTCGGGCAGTGCCTAACAAGGCTGCGAAAATAGATCAAGCGAACACCGCTGATGCCACCATCGCTCCCGAAGAGGAGCCTAAAATCACCACACCAACACCCGCTGCTCCCCGCCAGGAGCAAGGTGCCCCCACCCCTCCCACGAGGGAGGCCCAAACCGCCTCGGCCTACAAGGCCCCCACGGCCAAGTCCACCTCGACGGCGACTACTTCAGCCGCCCCAAAGAAACTCACCCCCCCCCCCCCTCCTCTATACATACGTGATAAGGAGAGGTGATTTGCCATCTCCGCGTGGTGCAACTCGCACCGCGTTGGATACAAATCCGCCAAATCTACCGCGCAGGAAATCAAGGTCGAGGTCAACACGACCGATGACCATCGCGCGCTTTCCAAAATGTTAGGGGAACAACGTATCCCCTACCATACCTACACGATGCTCGAGGATAAACTCCTACGGGCCGTAATTAAAAATGTCCCTAAGGAGTTCGCCAAGGAGGAGATTCTAGAATCCCTCAAGGCGCAAAACCTCCCAGTTAAGGAAGTTCACCGCATGGTGCGTGGCAGGGGTCGCGCACCACTCAACATGGTCATGGTATGCCTTGAGAACACCCAAGAGGGCAAACAGGTATTCCGCATAACACACGTGTGCGGTTTAATGGGCGTCTCTGTCGAGCCCCCCTACAAGACAGGCATCATGGCTCAGTGCCACAAATGCCAGCTATACGGACACACGTCCAGCAACTGCTATGCCAACCCCAGGTGCATCAAGTGCCTATGTAAACACCACACCAGCGAGTGTGAAAGGCCCAATGACCTCTCCCTATGCACGGAGCCGCCATCGTGCGTGCTATGCGGGGAAATGGGTCACCCGGCCAACTTCCGCGGCTGTCCACGGGCCCCCAAGAGGACGATTCGTCCATCGGGACCGGCCCGCTATTACAATAAGGCCTTCGTGCCCGCCCCCCTCCCGACTCACAATGCGTGGTCACGCCCCCTTACACAAAGTAGGGAGGCATTCCCCGCACTTCCGCGCACACAAGCGCCCAAAGCCCCCCCCCCCCCCACCCCTTCTTACACACCCACCAAAATCCCAACCGCCATCCGTTGGGCAAAACACACCCGCCGTGGGCCCACCAAAGCCTCTTATGGGCACTCCCATCACCAAACCCGCACCAGCCAGGGTCACATCACAAGCGCTCCCTAAGACCCCACAAGGACTTGACCCGGATCTAGTCCTTGTGGCCAATTTTGCCAGTCTCATCGACTTCGCGGAAATCCGCGAGGTCGCCACTGAGTTAAGGAGGAACGAGGGCAATAGCCTTGCCCTCCTTAACGTCGCGATACAATTCTAGCCCATGCTCGAACGCTTGGGCTCTCTTAGCTTCAAATAAATGGATAGGCACACTCCAGGCAGAGTCAAACCACGACACCTTAAGATAGGCACATACAATGCAAATAGCCTCAGCCCACACAGAGACGAGCTAGGCATTTTCCTTAGGGAACACCAGCTCGACGTTCTTATGGTACAAGAAACGTTCCTCAAGCCTTTCAACAGGGACCCTAGAATTGCGAATTATAATATAGTTCGTAATGACAGGGTCTCTTCGCGAGGAGGGGGAACACTCATCTACTATAGGAGGTCGTTGCACTGCACGCCTGTGGATCCGCCACCTCTGGCGTATATTGAAGCATCAGTATGCACACTAGCGCTCACCGGCCATCAGCCAATTACAATGGTCTCGGCTTACCTGTCACCCGAAAGCAGGGACGGCAAACACTTAGTGGAGAGCGATCTTAAGGCTTTGCTTGACTTGGGCGGCGCCGTCATCATTGGCAGAGATCTTAACGCCAAGAACACCTCATGGAACTGCCATAGTTCGAACAAGAGGGGCAAAAGCTTAGAGGAATACGCCGAAAGATTGGGCTGTGACGTCATAGCGCCACTAGAGCCGACTCACTACCCTCACACTGTCTCCCACAGGCCAGACATATTAGATATTGTACTTCTCAAAAACTTACGTTTATGTTTAATAGAAGTACAACACGAATTAGATTCAGATCACCGTCCGGTGACTCTGGAATTTGCCCCCCTTTTACCCGGCCCCTCTGGCCACAACAACACAACGACAAGGTTGACCACCGACTGGGCAAGGCTTAAGAAAAATCTCAAGGCCACCTCATCGGCATACCTTGACAAGATTCCCAAGGATATAAAGTCCAAGGAAGAAACCTCCCTGGCGATCGATTCACTCACGGGTCACGTGCAATCGGTAATAGACGATTGCTCGCGGCGGGCGCCGGATACGAGCGATCGTAAATGGCAACTGCCGAGTGACGTACGCGACCTACTGAGGAGAAAGAACGCCGCTACCCGCGCGTACGACCGATACCCCACGGAGGACAACCGCAAGCGCCTGCGTACCCTCCAGAGGGAGGTCAAAACAGAAATTAGTAACATGAGACAGAGCAGATGGGACGCCACATTAGAAGAGCTGAGGCCTTCGCACACAGCCTTCTGGCAGCTTTCCCACTCACTCAAAAAAGACATAGTGTCCACACTCCCTCCCCTCAGTAGAGTTAATCAACCACCGGCATTCATGGACGATGAAAAGTCCGAATGTCTGGCAGACAGCCTAGAGCTTCAATGTACGCCGAGTACGCGCCGCCTTCGTGATGGGACGCCTTCATAGTCTACTAAATGCCAAATCCAAATTATCTTTAAAAAATAAAATTAGATTGTACGCACCGTGGTTCGTTCGTAACGTCGATCTACACATCGACCTCGAACTGCCGACCATCAGGCAGTACATGAAGCGTTGCTCCCAGCGCTATTTTGACTCTGCCACGACTCACCCCAATCCACTAGTGGTTGGGGCAGCCAACTACGTCCCCACAAAAATATCCGCGGTCCGACGTCCTCGTCACCTTCTCGAAGAAGGGGACGATACTATAACAACTGCCCAAGAAAGGGCCTACACAGCTCACGCAGCAATAACAAATAAAACTCCGCGGTATCAGCCTCGCCGACGAGGTCTAAAACCGCGCCGCGTAAAAGTCAATAACCCAAACGTGGCCACGCCCACTTTGCCTACAGCGACGCCCCGAGCCGAGGTCCGTTCCCCACAGGGGGAGCCCTTGGGCGATCTTCGCTTAACTCACTTACCGGGTTGAGAGCCTTCCGCTCGCCCATTGACCGCGCTAAGCTGTAAAGGTCATATCGACCAACAGCTATACACACAACAAAAAAAAAAAAAAACAAAACGGCTATATATATAGTCCTGGTTGCAGCGGTAGCGCACGGACGTGTGCTGCGCTCTAATCTATCGCGTCCGACCCGCCCAGCGCGTCGACATTCGTCCGCCTTGGCGTGATCTCGCGCCTGCCGATATACTGCCATTGTTTCGTGTTTCGTGCGCCGATAACAATCGACCAATGGTCATTGCAACGCCCCGCCCCGCGCCGGCCGCCCCACGGCGAGCCCCGAGCTCCATCCGTGCTACCTGCGAACAAAGTGCCTGTGAACGTGCCCACGAACAAAGAAGTGCAACAAAGAAGAGGGACCCCGCGCATCGAACATCTGGCGTGCAGCCGGTGCCGCCGCCGGTACCTGCGAACGGAAAAAGGACACGTGCCCCGTGCGCCGAACGCGTGACGTTGCAGCCTGTGTATCCAATTAACACATTAACACAGTAAGTACACATCCTCCCGACCTGCACAGGGTTGGGAGGGAACATTATACTCACCCCCGGGACTTCCCCCCGGGGAGTTAGGCATCATTAATACGCAACGCGAATAATAAGTTCACCTCCACCATGGCTCGTCCAGCCTTCAACTTAGAAATGCTCCTCGAAAAGACGGTTCGGGAACATAATTCCCGACCGCAACGCGACCACAACCAATGCGACAACGCCCGCTCTTGCCGAGCCCACAGTCGTGGCCCTAAGATTCGACGACTCCCCCGCCTCCCCAGATCCGGAACCGGGACCCAGTCACCTCTCCTCCCCTGCCTCCCCGGACGCGGAAACTATCCAGTCCAACGAGATGGAGACGGAGGTAACCGAGGGCGAAGATGCCTGAACGGTATCGGCGTCCGAAAATGAGAACTCGGACTCCGAAGTCACCTCGGATGACTGAGTTCACACTCGTATGTTCCCGTAAAAGGGGGCGCAAAATCCGGGCAACACCTAACAAGGCTGCCAAAATCGAGCAAGCAAGCACCGCTGACGCCACCATCGCTCCCGAAGAGGAGTCTACAACCGCTACACCAACACCCGCTGCTCCCCGCCAGGAGCAAGGTGACCCCACCCCTCCACTCAAACTCGACACTTGTGCAAGACCAGTACTAAACTATAACGCTAGCCAAGAAGTTGTGATAGCGAAACACTTTCCAGATTTTCATGGAATGAAGCAGGTATCACGAAAGGATCCTACTAAATTGCCCTTAGTACGTCAGGTAAATGATACTCCCAACCCTGAACGCGCGATCGCCAGTACTTCCTCTTCCTCTTCGACGATTTCTTCCGTAGATCCACAACCCAAAACTCGTAGTTTGGCAGTCTTTCCTTCAGAACAGAAATCAGATCCAATGCTCCAATTATACAAGCCGTTTGTCAGCAAGTGCAAAGAACAAGGTATTTATACGGCTATTTCGCCAGAGAGTGTTAAACCGCACGGAAGTGCCCCTGAATGTGAAGGTATTGAAGCCTTCAGATTTTTCATTAATTACTGCGAGGAGGAAGGGACGCCTTTGAATTTCGAAAGCATCCCCACCCTTAACTTCGAAAAGATGATGATGAGTAGATCCTCACTAGTAGTAGTATTTAACAAGTCCAGCATAAAAGGCTTCTATGAATTAACTCGCTCAACGATGCTCTCTGCATGTCAGTCCCCAGCATTTGCTTTAGTGTGTTCAGTTGGTGATCAGTAAAGCTCTTATGCTTCGCAACCCAATCGCTTCTCCATAGGGTGATGGGCTAGAGGCAGGGTCAAGATAGCAAAAAAAGTACGTAAACTTTTTGCTACGTACGATATAGCGTTTGATCTTTAAAGAGTCTTTTCTGCCCAATATGGATGCGACTAAGCAGAAAGAGGATATGCCTCCCCTTGCTTTCAGAACCTGGATAAATAGATAACTTTACATACATGATGCTAGCGGGAAATTTTTTGAAGTATTAACTTATCGCGTTGGAGATGGGCGGGAGGAAGCGTTCGGATCAATACATGAACATTCCAACAGACCGTCGAAGAATTTTGTAAATAACTATATCTGCCTTGGCTCTGGTGCCGTTTTTCCTATCGAGCGTACGCGTGTAGGCTATGACTATGCATGCAAGGAAATTGTTTATTTGGGAGAAACTTCAAAGGGTATCTTGATGCGTACTCCAGTAATGCGTAACCAGAAATGCGCAACCAGAAATTAGAAACATGAGACAGAGCAGATGGGACGCCACATTAGAAGAGCTGAAGCCTACCCACACAGCCATCTGGCAGCTTTCCCGCTCACTCAAAAAAGATATAGTGTCCACACTCAGCATCAGTAGAGTTAATCAACCGCCGGCATTCATGGACGATGAAAAGTCCGAATGTCTGGCAGACAGCCTAGAGCTTCAGTGTACGCCGAGTACATTATACGATCAAGAAGCGACTCACTACAACACAATCAATTCGGAAGTGGCAAGTCGTACTACTTTGTCGCGAACGAATATAAACAACGACATTAATATGCCTATCCCAACAGTGGGCACCGACGAGGTCAAGTCGCTTATTCGGGGTTTGCACGATAGGAAAGCCCCGGGTTCGGACGGTATCACAAACAAAGTAATTAAGTTATTCCCAGCCCGTTTAGTTATAATTCTATGTTGTATATTCAATGCAGCCCTCAAATATAACATCTTTCCTTCACAATGGAAAGAGGCCGTGGTAATCGGAATCCACAAACCCGGCAAAAAACGTACCGAACCCAACAGCTATAGACCGATCAGCCTACTGAGAAGTTTGGGTAAATTATATGAACGAATAATACTCAGTAGGCTACGCTCACACGCGGAGTTAAACAAACTCATACCCGATGCGCAATTTGGCTTTCGCGCAAAAGCACAGCTGCGTTCAGCAAGTCCACAGATTAGTAGAATACACCAGCAGTCAGTTCACTATGGGAAGATACACTGGTGTACTATTTCTAGACGTAACGAAAGCCTTCGACAAAGTTTGGCACGAGGGCTTAATTTATAAATTATACCTACTAAAAATCCCTGAATACTTAATTTTAATAATACATGACTATCTGAGTCATCGCAGCTTTCGCTACAGGGTGGAAGGGACGTTGTCGACCTCCCACCCTCTCAAGGCCGGTGTCCCTCAAGGCTCGGTCCTCGCCCCATTTCTGTTTACGCTGTACACAAGCGATCTACCACAGTTCACTCGTCTGCACACGGCGCTTTACGCCGACGATACCGCACTCTATTGTGCAGGTTATTCCCCGACAACCGTAGTAAATACACTCCAAAAAGCGGTTACCGCCCTTGCCAATTGGTATAGGAAATGGAGAATAGAAATCAATCCCGAGAAGAGCCAAGCGGTCATGTTCACTAGACGAACTGTCCGTATGAGCGTTCCAGTCCGCATCCCTCCTCTCACTCTCTTCGGCCGACCTGTCTCATGGAGCAGGGAGGCCAAGTACCTGGGTGTGACCCTCGATAGCCAACTCACCTTCTTATCCCACATAAAGCGGGTCCGCGCGCGCGCCGCCTTCGTGATGGGACGCCTTCACAGTCTACTAAATGCTAAATCCAAATTATCATTAAAAAATAAAGTTCGATTATACACTGCCTGCATACGGCCTATTATGACGTATGCTAGTGTAGTATTCGCGCATGTCAGGCCACACAGGATCCACAGATTACAAACACTACAAAACAGATTCATGCGACGGGCAACGGGAGCACCGTGGTTCGTTCGTAATGTCGATCTACACATCGACCTCGAATTGCCGACCATCAGGCAGTACATGAAGCGTTGCTCCCAGCGTTATTTTGACTCTGCCACGACTCACCCCAATCCACTAATGGTTGGGGCCGCCAAATACGTCCCCACAAAAATATCCGCGGTCCTACGTCCTCGTCACCTTCTCGAAGAAGGGGATGATGCTATAACAACCGCCCAAGATAGGGCCTACACAGCTCGCGCAGCGATAACAAATAAAACTCCGCGGTATCGGCCTCGCCGACGAGGTCGAAAACCGCGCCGCGTAAAAGTCATTAACCCAAACGTGGCCACGCCCACTTTGCCTTCAGCGACGCCCCGAGGTTTTAGTTTTAGACTTATTTTTTATGTGCCATGGCAATGATCCTTCATCAGAGGAAAAATATGCAGTATATTTTTGACGAATTTCATCTGCTGTCAGATTATTGCCTTCTAAATACACTCGACTATTTAATCGGTCTCGATTGATTAAAGGCTCAACGTGACCTTCTTCTGTATGAATAAAATTTTGCAAAACGCAAGTCGTTTTTACAATAGCAATTGTTAAATCGAGACTTAAGTTTAAAGGTCGGTGCAGAATTCTCCATTTGTTGGCCATTATTCCAAATGCACACTCGACGTATCTTCTTGCCCTTGTCAAGCGATAATTGAATATCTTTTGTTCTTTTGTGAGTTCGTTACCACCGTAGGGTCGAAGTACGTTAGCATGAAGTGCGAAAGCTTCATCGGCTACAAAAACATATGGTAATATATAGTTAGTATTTATTATAGAGCATGGGGATGGTATGTTTAACGTATTGTCAACAAGTTTTTTCCAAAATTGTATTTCTTTGAAAACATTTGAATCACATTCTTTACCATACGACCCTACATCAATAAAAATGTAATTGTAGTTGGAATCCACAATAGCCATGAGAACAATAGAAAAGAAATGTTTATAATTTAAAAACATTGATCCACTTTCTTCAGGTTTAATTATTCTAATATGTTTCCCGTCCAGTGCTCCAAGACAGTGCGGAAAATTGGCATTTATTTCATATCCCTGTGCTATATTCAACCATTCTTCATGTGTTGGCATTCGCATATAAACTGTAGATAATTCTGACCAAATATGATGAGTAACTTCACGTACAATGTTCGCTATTGTTTTTATTCCGATTCGAAAATCGCAATGAAGACGTGCGAAGGCATCTCCAGTTGCCATGTATCTGTAAAAAATTGTAACAATGTCTTACAATGAGGTCATTTCCTTTTTTATATGAAGTTTATGTCTACTTGCAATAGATGGTACTTGCCAAAAAAAAAAGGCGATTGACACCGTTTTTTTGACTAGCGCCATGTAGTAACTTTGAACTCGTGAGCTTCGAAGATAACTGACTAACATGACAAAGGTTTTTTTCTACACATCACTGTTAAGATACATTTCCTGGAAAGCTTAGTCCTTAGCTTTCTTACTGTAATTACTGTAGTTCGTTTTTTGTTTCAGCAAAGTCTACAGCAAAAAAATGGACAACTTTGCGAGATAGGTGGATGAAATGTCAGAGAAGACTTAAAGAAATTAAATCGGGATCAGGTGCTAAGAAGATTCATAAATGTGATTTTTACGACGAAATGTTATTTTTAACAAAAATTGCAACATGCCGAGACACTGAATCAAATATACCCGAAACAACAAACGTGGAAAAAAGTCCCGTAGAACATACACCGATCGCGAAAAAAAAGAAACAGGATGTTAGCGAGGTGGACAAAAATATGGCAGAATTTATAAAAACTGTTACCAAAGAAGAAGAGAGCCGTGCCATGTCATTTTTTAAAAGTATAGCTCCGAGTGTTGACAAGTTTAGTGATGAGGAAATGGTGGATTTCCAGTTTGAAGTTTTAAAACTTGTGCGTGCTACGCAACAACGAAAAGGAAATGGTGTTCTGCATCAATGGAGTACTGAGTATTACAAATCAACGCCGCCTTCTACGTCGTCATTTAACATATCCGGCCCATCATACTTGACTCGACCAGGTTACAGTACTCAAAAATCTACATCCATTGAATTTGACACCAAAACTATTAGTAGTGTGGAAACATCGCATACAGATGAATTTCACTTTGACTATTCTAAAGAATATGAAGATTTGGAGTCTGTTTAATTTTACAAACATGTAACACTTCAAAGACATTTATTATTGTAAAACGTTCAAATCAATATGCTTAAAAAAATCACTTACCTTAAGGTCTGGTAACTTGGGTTCAAAAAATCATAAAATTTTTTTTTTTGCTTAATTTGAAAGTACAATGTCTTGAGAATCGTTCCAGGCATAGACGATTGACGTAAGTATAAGTTTACTTATGAAAATTTGTTGTTGAACTTTAAACGCGTTTTTCTCAAAACATTGTTTTTCCGGGTCCTAACTTTTTTCTACTGAACCGATTGCTTTCAAATATTAACAGGCTATTCTACACACTTATAGTTCTCGTCGGTACTAACGAGAATTTTTTTCACCCCTAACTTTTTATTTTACAACACTTTCTTTGCTAAAATAAAAGGGCTTTTTTTTTTCAAAATCCGCCATTTAGTTATTTACCCTTGTTTAATTAACTTCAGTAATTCCAACTAGAATGACATGTCTATAGATTAAGAATAATCAAGAATATTTAATTTCAGATAACATCAAGAGCCAAAATCACCCGGGCCACCCACGTGCATTTTTTTGAGGTTCCAACTTCGAGTGACAATAATAATAGTAATAAACTATTAATTTTTTTCAAAAAAAAAGTTTTTGTTATATTTTCAGTATGTAAATCATCATCATCTTGCTCTTATCCCAATTACTTGGGGTCGACGCAATATGTCATCTGTTTTGACATATTGCAAAAAGTTTCGGCAATGACTTTTATGACCGGCCGCCTGCCTGACGTCAACCCTCCTTGGGAATGTAATCGTTGACCCAAATGGTACCAGATGGTAGTATTTTCAGTATGTAAATAAAAACACTAAATATTTATTATTATTTTCCTATAAAAAACCACCCTCCAAAGAAGTCATGAAAATAGGAAGTCATAAATAACCTTAATGTTACGGCCAATCTAATGTATGGCGGAATACTTTCTCGCATTTTGGTATTTTCTATAGTTGTCAAACGTAGACATTTTCATGCGAAAATAATCCACAAATTTTTCCTCATGTTGTCGCATTACACGGTAAAGGGTAATGAACCCACCAAACTCATTTTTCTCTTGTATCATTGGATGAACCCAGTAAAGTCTCTTGTTTTTTTGTTTCCTTTTTTATTTTGTTATAATAATAATATGCAATTATCATTCTTTTTTGCTTTGTAGTTCACATTTTTATAAATAAACGAAACTCACACTGATTATCACACTTGTTATTACTTGCGCGCCCTACGCCCGACTGATGACTGCACGAAAAAAATCGTGCCGTGTACACGTTTCGATTGGTCTTGTCTGCGGAAGACACGAAAACTTTTTGTCTTGTCTGCCGCAGGCACGGTAAATTTTCTTAGCGTGTACAAGCGCCCTTACTAATTAAACTGTTGTTGTATTGTTACTTTTTATTTTTCATCTTAATTTTGTGTTCTTTTTATTATAATAATGCCTAATGCACACGTGTATAGTTGCTCGTGAATACGGCAATAGGCTAATGTGCCTTGGAGAAGTTCGCGGGAATGCCTCGTGTTCATTACAAATTTACCGAGAGCGATTTCCGACCGCTGGACATCCAACTGACTCCCGTTTGATAATGGCAGCATTTCAAAGAATTTTGGAAAATCGACCATTTGCGCTGGGGGCTAGCATCGGGAGGCGGAAATCCAACGAGTTTTCAGTCCGAGGTGCGCATTTTGGATGTCGTTCGCCAGAATCCAAACCTAGGCACACGAAGTATCGCTAAGCTGTTACCGCATAGGGATAGAACAAGTGTGTCACACTGGACAGTACATAAGGTACTAAAGCGTAATCGAATACGCCCATACAAACTGCACAAAGTACAAGCTTTAGTAGTTGGAGATCACGACCACCGCCGAGCTTTCTGCCGCTGGATAATAGAACAACAACAAAATTTTCCTGGTTTCATTGAGCACGTGATCTGGACGGACGAGTCGACATTTATCAGAAACGGACTGTGGAACAGAAGGAATACACACATTTATGCCGAGATGAATCCGCATGCGGTTCGTGTGACCGGGCATCAAACCCGATGGTCAGTTAACGTATGGGCAGGGATATTTAAGGATCGCATACTAGGACCAGTGTTTTTGTCACAACGAGTTGATGGACAAGGATACTTTAATTTTATTAATGAACATTTGGTGGATATTTTAGACAACTTATCGTTAGCTGAATATCGCCTCATATGGTTCCAACATGATGGTGCACCTCCACAAGTCGTGAGATCTGTCCGTGAGCGTCTCACCGAGCTCTTTGATAATCGCTGGATGGGCAGACTAGGACCTCACGCTTGGCCCCCTCGCTCGCCCGACCTCACCCCGATGGACTTCTTTCTATGGGGATATGTCAAAGAAAGGGTTTTTAATAGTGAGTGTAATAGTGCTAACGAAATGCGACAAAGGATCGTGGATGTTTTTGACAAATTACGTGCGGACTGTATCGAAGACCCCACAATGATGACTCGCCTGCATGAGGAGACGCAACGGCGAGCACAAATCTGCCTCGAAATGAATGGGGCACAATTTGAGCCACATCTCATAAGGCCGCGGAGGATTTAGGTAAGTAGATAATTTAGACGTACTTTTTAATAAATTAGTTCTGATCGGATAGGTAATTTTTTAATATTGAAATTATGGTGAATTTTATTGTTATTAGAACCGATTACGTTAATAATTATTGTAACGTTAATCAGTATTGATATACATACATGGAAGGAGTTCGCAAGTGTGTAAGGCCCGTACCTAGACACATGATACCTATAAACGTCTAGCGGGGCGCGGGTTTATTGAACTCTCTCACATATGATATTAAAATTTGAATACATTGCGTATTTTCTCATCTGAGTAAATTTACGTATTTTTTAAAGAATTATCGTTACACAGCACTGTCCTAATATGATAGTGTAGAAAATCTAAAAAATCGTTGTAAAAAAAATTTTTTTATTCATCCGAATCGATTTTTTTTCTAGCCTATCATTACAAATAGGACTAGGAGAGTCACCTGTTTTTGTTTTCGGGAGCGGCCCCCTTCAATCCTGTATTTAAATAAAATATAAATATTTCATTATGGTGGGACATTACCTACGTGATGTTAAAACGGACGTAGGTGATTCGTAACAAAAGAAATACCTTATTTCATTTTATATACCTACTAGTATAAGTTTAACAAAGCTGATTGATCTCATTATCTCAAACATTTAATATAAATAAATATATTTTTCTATTATAATGATGACTATTTCATTTAAAATCCTTTTAAAGTTTCTTGGATATAGTAATTTTAATAAATATTTTTATCGTAAACGCTTTTGGCGTTTCGCTCGAAATACATTGAAGAGATACAACCCCAACAAACCCCACAAGTGGGGTTATAAAGTCTATGTGTTAAGTGGTGTTTCTGGATTTGCCTATAAGACAGATCGAAACTGGTAAGGAAAATGTCGTCTTAGATGGAGAGCGAGGTTTAGGAGCTTCAGCTAATGTCGTCATGAGACTAACACGTATGATGATGTAACGTTGGACTTTCGGTCACGTCACATTATGCATTAGGCTGTATGCGTGTTCCCTGTACCTATGGCGGCAGGTGATAAAAAAAATCAAAATGGCTGATATTTGACACTTGTAAAAGAGTCTGACTTTTCGATCCAGCCTCGACGATGTCGGAAACGTAATTTTTTGAAAACTGCATTATCACCGTGCAATCTTCGTTCCTTATGGGACAGATTGTTACTTATTTATGGACGGGCTTATACACCTTATGGGTGAACCCATATTTTTCGAGAAACCGCTATAGAAAGCGTTTTGTTTTTCTTACTTTGGATATTTCTTCTTTTCTCGTATTATTCCATGGATTAGTGGCTTATAAATTCTTCTTTCTCTCATATCCGTGTGGTGACGGAGTAAGAATACAATTCACCACCCCCTATCTTACCCGTGGGTGATCGTACGAGACGACTAAGGGATATAAAACGCATATAACATCTATTCGAGAGAAGGAAAACTCGAAATAAAACCCTATACCAACACGTCTGACCAGCGTGGTATAGTAGGTCAATTACCCTTCCATTATGCAGGAGGCCCGAGCCCAACAGTGGGACGTATATGGGCTGAGATGATGAAATTCTTCTTTCGCATTTATGTCGACCAACATTCATGGAACTGCCATTTGCGATGCCGAATTTTAAAGAGTTAAATGCTTGCTGAAATAGCTTATGTGGAAACCGTAGTTGACGCCACCACACGGATGGATATTGACGCCACATGGTATTGATGAATTTAAACTGGTTTTACAGCATAAAAGGTATTCAATATTTTTTTTTTATTTTCTATCATATTGTAGACATGACCCATAGCTCCTATTTAAACTTTTATAAATAAGTATGTATTAGATTACTTTATTAAATTTTAAGTGTATCATAATTGCTCTCACAAGGAAAATAAAGTTCTGGAAGGCTCATGTTGCATTTTCCTTAACTGTCCCCTTTGGACCCTTCCGAGAAGCTAAAGTTCAATGATTCTTGTCCGGCACTTTAGAGTTTCACCTGGCGGCCGAAATACTTTTAGTCTACTTTATTTGGTGAAGCACTGACCTCTTGGTATGAATAATAATTTTTTAAATTTTTAAACATCTCACAAATATACCACTTCTCTTTTTTTGATATTACAATTGGCTCCCGAGTAAGGGACGGTTTAAAATTACTTTTTTATAATATTATATACAACATATCTCATTTTTTTAATATTACAATTGGCTTCCCGTAGCAGGGACCAATGAAAGGAATGAACTAATATAATATCCTTCTTTTCTCTACTAACTCACTTTTAACATTTTTAATATTACAATCCCAAGGCATCAGAACTATAGGCTTTATTTTGATTACTATTTTACTTTCCTCCGTTTGTTAGAATATCTTGCTAAAGAAGGCATTCTCAGTCTGGGTACTGTAAGAAACAGAATACCAGATTGCAAGCTAACAAAAGAAAAACTAATGATGAAGAAAGAAAGAGGGTATTCCGAAGAATATGTGGCTGACGTCAACGGAGTCGATGTGTCGACTGTCGCATGGAAGGACAACAAGATTATAAACCTGGCGTCTACATTTGCTGGGCAAAATCCTCAAACGGAGGTGCGTAGATGGGACAAACAAAATTCAAAATATGTAAATATCAAGCGCCCTAATGTATTAGGAGAGTACAATCGCCACATGGGTGGTGTCGACCTCCTTGATAGTATCATGGGCATCTACAAAATACGTTTGCGAAGTAAGCGATGGCCTATGCGTCTGTTTTATCATTATTTGGATCTTACGATGACTATTTCATGGATTCTCTATAAAAGGGTCACTAAGTACAAAAACGTGTATCGTGTATCATCAGCTGATTTTCGACTGGATGTGGCTGTAACCCTTTGCAAAATGGGTATCAAACCTAGTATATCTAGTCGGCGGTCGCTGGAGAACGAAATTCAAGCCAAAAACACCGTGGACCTGCTCAACATGTGCCTCCTCAAGCAGTTCGTCAAGACCAGATTAGGCACTGGCCACAATTGGTCCGATAAAAAAATTAGATGTAAGTTTCCGAAATGTTCTGGATTTACACACAACGTCTGTGAAAAATGTGGGGTAGCTTTATGTTACACAAAAACTAAGAATTGTTTCAGGAACTTCCACCTCTCCTAGGGTAAGGTACACTTATATTAATTTTGATACCATTACTCAATGTTGCCTGTGAGCAACACTCCCTATTTGTTTTTTTTTTTTTAGTAAGTAAAAAAAAAGATACGTGTATTTTATTTTTTATGACAATATTGAATCCTAAAAATGAAAAAAAATCCATGTTTATGAGTGACAGAGGGTTAAATATTGTATTTCATCAGAATCCTCATCACTTGAGAAGTACAGATTACTCTCTGATAGAGTACTCGAAGCGCCATCTAACTTTGCATCCATTTTGCAATTGCCTAATGACATACTCGTAGTTGTTCGGCAACGCCTCCGTGTTTTACGAATAGTAATATTTTGAAAGGAAGGAAAGGAAATTCATACTTGTGTCAGTTAGTCAACACTAAAAGTAAAACAATTCTTATACACTAAGTTTGACCACAAACGGTCATGGCGGTCAAGGCCATCCGCGGATACCGCATGGTGGCGACGGAGGCAGCGTACCTATTGGCCGGAACTCCCCCGTGGGACCTGGAGGCGGAAATGCTCGCCGAGTTGTATCGGCGGGTGTCGGGGGTGTGCGGGGAGGGCGGTGTTGTTTCCTTGAGGGAGCTCACCGCCTGGCGCGTCGACGCCCGCCGAGACGTCATTGCCCGTTGGGCAGTCCGGCTGGAGAGGCCTCGGTTCGGGGTGCGAATCGTGGAGGCCTTCCGGCCGGTGCTGATGCAGTGGTTGGAAAGGCGACACGGGGTGCTCTCCTTCTGACTAGTGCAGGTGTTAACGGGGCATGGGAGCTTCGCCAAATACCTGCACAAGGTCGTGAGGAGGGAGAGTACACCGTCCTGCCACCACTGCGATTGCGACGAAGACACGGCGCAGCATACGCTCGAGGCCTGCACCGCTTGGGCCACGCAGCGCCGTGAACTCTTCGCAATCATCAGTGCCGACTTGACGCTGACGGCCATCGCTAGGGCGATGGTCGACAGCGTCGGGAATTGGGACGCGGTCGCAGCCTTCTGCGAGACAGTGATCGCAGCCTCGATGAGGAGATCCGCCGCCGGCGAATGGGGCGGCGCAGGCGCTACTACCTGCGCCTCATGCCGCCCTAGCCGAGGCCGCGGGTGAAGTGACCGGGGATTAGTCCGTCACCCGCCGAGAGGCCGACCGCGTGAGGAAAGACCGAAGTCCTCCCCGAGGGGGGGACGTCGGTCGATGGGAGGGTACCCCAAGTAGTATTCCGTTGGGCTGACCACTGATGATAAGTTAACTCTGCTCCGGTGGTCGGCCCAACGACGAAGGCGACGTGGTTTTCGGGTGGGTTGCGGGAGTTGCGTGCTTAAGCCCCTCTGTCGCCCCGGACGGAGTGGTGTGAGGCGCGCCGACCGCAGCCCACCCACAAAAAAAAAATACATTAAGTTTAGTCTCGTATCACTAGCTCGTATAGATATTATTTTTCGAAGTTCAACTTTTATTTTCGTCGCATTTGAAGGTGGTTGCTCGTAAGTGAGTACAACAGCTGTTATTTCTTTAAACAAAACGACATAAAGAAAGTATCGTAACAACTTTGAATAAATCAATAGTTAATTAATACAAGAGCACTATTTCACAAATATTATAGTTACGTATTAGTTGTTACACCATGGAGAATATAAGTTTTATCTTCAGGAATTGTTCCGTAAGTCACTAGAAAACAATTTTAATTGGTCATAACTGCATTCTAACATTATTGCACAAAGATTAATCACTCATTATAACTGATTTTTAATAGCTCTTTAATAGGGAGAACATTAGCCTGCCAAAATATATTGTAGTATTTGATGGCTACTTATCATGAAAGAGCCGAGCAAACAGGTGATGAAACAGCCGGCTCTTTCAAAACAACCTTCGATACTTCTAGTTCCATCCAAAGGTTGCCGAGAAGAAATTTCTTATAGCGATAAAGCCGCCCAAATCTTATACATTAAGCTCTTTTGTAATCAATACTGGTGTACAATAAAGTGTATAATAAAATAAAATAAATATATAAATACTTGGCTCAGCTATTTTGTTTTGTTATAGACTTAAAAATGTCATCAGAACCAGTCAATAAACCTAAGAAAACACGCAAGAGGCCTAGTATTTCTACAGTTGAAGAAGCAGTTAATGAAATAATATTTAAAAACCAATCAATCAACAAAACTGCTTTGGCATTTAATATATCAAAAGCTCATTTAGCCAAAATTGTGAAAAAATTTAAAACCTCTGGCGAACAAACCTACATTGTCCAAATATATAGGCAATAAAGTAGGGACAGTTGAGGAACAATGGAATACGGGGCCCTATGGAACAACGTCGATAAACATTTGAATTTCAAACTAATTCGCGCGTAACCGCTTCGGCCAATATCAGCGCGTTCTGCGCCGTGCGAGATCATACTGAAATATGGCAGCGTGACAATGATGGAGCTGTGAATAGGCAAATATTGTTTTTTATCTTCAAAAGTTGAGATTTCTTTTCAAAGTATTTTCATTTTTAGCAAAATAGTTAAACAATAGATAGAGAAGAGAAGTTGAAGTTGAAGAATAGATATTTTTTTTTTTTTTTTTCATAAATCTTAATCATTTTATCTATTTGAGACAACTCTATATAAAGCTCAAAACACAACCCAAGTGTTTTTAAAACTTGTTTGAAACTTTACGCATACTAAGGGGCACTATGGAACGGGGCACAGTGGAACACCATTCTAATGAACCCCATTAACTGTACTTAAAATATTTTTTTGGAGATTTTAAAGAAGTCAAGAATGGTGCGACACCGCGTCAGAAAATTGACAGAGGACTTCATAGAGAAGCTAATATGCGAGAAGCTGTAAAACTCATAGAAGGCGTTATGAGCTTGCAACCTTGCGTGCTGCTGCTGAAATAAAAAAAAAAGTTAAATGTACTACGTTGCCTCGATATTTCCAAAAGAAAAAGCTACAGCAGATGAAGTGAAAATCCACATGACACTGTGACATGATAATTTTGTCGTATGAATACTGGACGTGTTCCAAAGTGCCCGATACCTTGTATCATTGTACCCCAGACCTGGGGCACAGTGAAACGGGAAGACTCATAATCCTTCCGTTTCTAACCAGGAAGTACCCCCCCACCCTGAGGCTGTTGCTCCCTTTTGGATTTGCGCGTACTCTGGAGAAATACGCGCATTATGCTTCGGCTGCACCGACCTCAGCGCCGGGGTATGATCTAATACATCTCTGAAACCACAGACTGCCCGGCCCCTCACGCGATCAGCCTCTCGGGTGTCGCTGGTCGTCTTAAGCTGGACTTCCCTCGGGACAACCGAGTCTCATCTGGCTGAGCCTGACCGCCTCCGGGAGTGAAGAGCGAAAGGGGGTTGCGGCCATTATCTACCCAAGGACCCGGTTCCTTTTAGTTCCGACGACAGAAGCTATGGACAGAGGGGTCAACCCTGAAGCCGTTTCTCTCATCCCTGCCGGGGTGGTGAGCACAGTGAGGACCGTTTATCTGTTTTGTTATGCATTAGGTTGAGGTATATTGGTAATTTTTGTAAGCAGTAATTATAAAAAGAATAAACACTGTTTTTTTTACAAATAAAAATAACTTTATTGTACCATTGTACCCCAATTGTCCCTATAGTGAGTAGTTGAGGCGACAGAGTTACTTGACGAAATTCTTAATTGTTCGTGCTCGGAGTACTGAAATTCTCCCTTGACATCTCACGTCTACGAATAGAAAATTATAATCTGCATCAACTAGAGCCGTGGTCTTCAAATTGCGGCCCGCGGCAAAGTAAATTGTTTCAATAGTTAACTATACCTACATTACGTGTCATAATCATAAACAAAATCAATAACGGACTTTGTGTTCGAATCCGGCAACAGTGACTGACGAATAATCAACTCACGATGCGATAGTCTCCCGCGGGCGGCGAGCGGGGAGCGTTGACTCGCGCTCCCCGCTCGCCGCCCGTGGCGATACAACACACTAGAGTCGAGTGCGAAATGAGCTCGTTATTTCATTTTTTTTAATGCACAAGACTGGACGTTTCTTGCTTCATCGATTTCGCACACGGTATTCTATGTATAATGGCGAAAGCATCATCTAAATATGCTACTAAAAGAAAGATAACAGACGAAAATAGGAGATTTCAAGAAAAATGTGAGGAAAAATTTGTTTTATAAGTGGACATACGGAAGGTACTGCTATTTGTTTAATATGCCGGGAAACTGTCGTCGGAATTAAGCGATACAATTTATTTCGCTACTACACAAGTATAGTTCATTTACTGAAGCCTACTCTTTAGAAACGATTGAAAAAAAGAATAAAATAACTCATTTGGAATCGTCAATTCATCGTTAACAAAACATAATGACGACAGCAGTCGGTCAAAATGAGGTTGTTACAAAAGCAACATACCAAGTGTATGTATAACATTCTTACAAAACTCATGAAATCCTTTACTGATGCTGAATTGATGAAAGAGTGTATGATAACGAATAAAATTTAACGAAAACTTATCTTATTTCATTTGATCTATCAGGACGGCCAACTAAAACATTGGCAGTGTATATGGACGGAAAACGATTAACTCAACTCGAGACGATATCTTTCCTCGGCATTGAAATAGATAGTAGTATTAAATGGGCAAACCACATTAATAGACTATGTAGGAGAATAGGCAGCGCGTGTTACGCTCTGGGCCGTATTGCTCGGATAGTATCTAAGAAAGAGTTGCGAGCCTGTTACTTTGCTACAGTGCACTCCCGACTCCAGTATGGTGCAGAACTCTGGGGTCGAGCAGCAGACCGAGAGCGCATATTTCGTATGCAGAAGCGCGCCGTACGAGCAATAATCGGGATACCAAACGATACGTCAGTGAAACCTTTTTTCACTAAACTAAACATCCTTACCCTTCCTAGTGTAGTAATATACTAGGTGGCTATTTATGTCAGAAAAAACATATTAAAGTTTTCCAAACCAAGCCATAAGCATTCGTATTTCACAAGATACCGTGATAACTTATCAGCTGTAGCAAGAACACTCACTAAGTCGGAGAAGACGACTCATGTTATGGGCCCAGCGGTGTACAATAAACTGCCTACACCGATAACTTCCGCTCCTAGCCTCCAAACCTTCATGCCGGTTGCAGACCAAGAGCTAAGCTAAGTTAGCTTAGCTCGCGTAGCTGACGCAGTTTTCCATACTTGTGTGCAGACCGCAAACTATGCGAACTAACCTATGTGAGCTAACTAAAATATGCAAAACTAAGTTGTGTATGCCGATGCGTACTAACTGAGCTAAGGTAAGCCCCTCCCGCCTTCCCCGCACACCCTTTGCACATCCTTCGCCAGTGCCGTCTAGTGTCTTCTGTCATATGCACGTCATTTTATAGCGAGTATGGAGCAATTTATCGAAACAGTTAAACAATTTCCTATACTGTGGAACACGCAGTTTAAAGACTACCACAATTTAGGAAAAAAGGATAGTGCATGGAAAAGAATAGTAGAGGAAATAAGTAATCCAGATATACCAGACCGTGAGTTTATTTCATATTCATATTCATATAAAGTTTAATGTAATACACTATTAAAGTAATTACAAAATGACTCTCTGATCCAAAATGCTTCTCTAGTTGCTCGTATGTTGTCGTATTGTACCGATCTTAAAGTTTGTTGTTCTTCAATATTGACGTTATTGGCGTTACTAGTTGTTGTTCTTGTTGTAGACATTAAATAATTGTGCAAGACACAGGTGGTTTTTGAAATGACGTCTACTAGTTCTAATTGACATTCAAATGGTCGACGATACACACGAAATCGGGCTGACAATATGCCGAACGCATTTTCTACTACATTTCGTGCTCTGCTGAGACGATAGTTAAAGGTGTTTTTTGCTCTGTTATCTCAACATGTACTCCGTGGGTACGGTCTCATAGTGTTTTTGTAACGGGAATGCTTGATCACCTATAAACACAAAAGGTGTTGAATCGCCACCGGGCGTAAAGGTTTATGATTAGGTACGTTTAGTTGCCCGTTTTGTAAATTGTAGCCAAATGCGCTTTCTGCAAAAATACCTCCGTCGCTAAATCGCCCCATTGAACCAACATCTATTATAATAAATCTTTTGTGCGCATCAACGACTGCTAGAAGGACTATAGAATAAAATTTTTTATAATTATAATAATTAGAACCCGACTGAGGAGGGCATTTTATTGAGATATGCTTCCCATCCACGGCACCAAGGCAGTTAGGAAATTTCCATTTATCATTAAAGTCTTCTGCAATTGCTTCCCATTCACTTTCTGTCGGTAACTTCATATACGTTGGTTGCAAATTAATCCAAAGTGCATTGCACACATCTTTTACTATCAAAGAAACTGTATTATTACCCACTCTGTAATTGTATCCAATCGTTCTAAAGGAGTCGCCCGTAGCTAAAAACCTGAAACACATAAATATTTATTACTAAGTTTGACTTGGTGTATGTTACAGTGAAAACTGCGAAAAATGAGTGGAAAAAATTACGCGATAGTCATCGGGAATCACTCAAAAGGATGAAAGCCAGTACAAGTGGTCAGGCTGCTTCTCCGACGAATAACTGGAAATATGCCGAGCTTCTCGAATTTCTTTTACCTTATATGAAAAACCGTAAAAGAACTGGTACAGTGGCCAGTACATCAACCGAAAGTCAAAGTATTTTTCCTGGCCCATCAATCGAAAGTCAAAGTATTTTGCCCGGTGCATCAAATGATGATCAAAGTACTGGGATTTTCGAAGCAATTCCGAATGATGATGATGAAAGCACTTCCGAACCACCAAGGTTAAAAAAAAGAAAAGTTGCCGATGACTCATCATTACGCGACTTACTTCAGGAAGTCGATAACGATTTTATGAAACGATGTGAGCAAAGAGAGAAACGGAAGGCTGAGGAGGCAAAAGAGGCGGAGAAACACAGACATCCGCTTAATTTGTTTTTTGACAGTATGTGCGAGTCAACTAAAAAGTTTCCCGATTGGATACAAAGAGATGTAAAAAAAAAAGATTTTCAAATTGTAAACGAAGCAGAGGAAAATTATGAAAGATATTTGTCTACGCAGGCTTACCAATATGGGTACTCATCATCATCCAGTTACTCGACACCAGCTCAAAACGATAGCTTAGATAATTTGTAACCTTTTGGCAGTTACCAATAAAAAATATGAACAAACATATTTTTGAATTAAAATTGTTTTACTTACCTCAAACAAATAGCTAATCTTTCTTCTGAGGTTATAGCCTTTCGATAGTTAGTATCTTGTTTGGTAATATCTCCAATAATCAATGATAACAAATCATAAAACTGAACTCTTGTAACACGATAATATAACTGAAAATGTTCATCATCTAACTCATAAAATAAAGTTCTAAACTCTCCACTTGTGTGCCGAGATTTAATGTGTTGACATATCCAAGGTCTGGAGTATCTTTTCCTCAAATAATAATAAATCACTATTAATCTTCTTTTTCTATGTCTGACGTATTCATTGCTTTCTTCATCGATTACATTCATAGCGAGCGTCGTCCGTCTAGTTAAACTTCCCAACACTGACTGAGCTTTGGCTTAGTTTTTGGTGTGCAAGCCACTTATTTCAAGTTTAGCTTAGCTTAGCTCAGCCTGGCTTGCTTAGTTTAGCTTTGGCATAGCTTAGTTTTCGGCCTGCAACCGGCATCAAGGTCCGACTAAAGCGGTGGCTCGTCAGGCAGGCATTCTATACGTTTGACGAATTTTTGAAAATGTAGACAGTACTCAACGCGGATATTGTTTACGTTTCTTTATTACTATTATTGTTACTCTTTGACATTTCTTTGACATTGTTACTTATCCTATTATAATTGCTGGTAACCTAATATTGTAAAAATGTAATCATCTTCACCATATTTATAATGACATGTAAGAACCCCTTACCAATAAATGAGTTATGAGTTAACTGTTTCTCAAACGTTATTTCACAATTTTTCAAATAATAAACAAATAATGGCACAAGTAAATAAGCTTACACTTTCTGAATCCTCCTGTGTAACGTTGGACTTTCGGTCACGTCACATTATGCATTAGGCTGTATGCGTGTTCCCTGTGCCTAAAGCGGCAGGTGAAAAAAAAAATCAAAAAATGGCTGATATTTGACACTTGTCAAGGAGTCTGACTTTCGATCCAGCCTCGACGATGTCGAAAACGTAATTTTTTAAAAAACTGCATTATCACCGTGCAATCTTCGTTCCTTATACGACAGATTGTTACTTATTTATGGACGGGCTTATACATCTTATGGGTGAACCCATATTTTTCAAGAAACCGGTAAGTTTTTCGGTTAAATGTGATAATGGCGTGGCTTGCTTTTTGCCCCATACTAAAACTTGGTTTTTCTTTTACAGCTATAGAAAGCGGTTTCTTTTTCTTTCTTACTTTGGTTATTTCTTCTTTTCTTGTATTATTCCATGGATTAGTGGCTTATAAATTCTTCTTTCGCCTTTATGTCGACCAACATTCATGGAACTGCCATTTGCGATGCCGAATTTTAAAGCGTTAAATGCTTGCTGAAATAGCTTATGTGGAAACCGTAGTTGACGCCACCACACGGATGGATATTGACGCCACATGGTATTGGTGAATTTAAATTGGTTTTACAGCATAAAAGGTATTCAATTATTTTTTTATTTTCTCTCATATTGCAGACATGACCCGTAGGAGTTATTTAAACTTTTATAAATAAGTATGTATTAGATTACTTTATTAAATTTTAAGTGTATCATAATTGCTCTCACAAGTAAAAAGTTATGGAAGGCTCATGTTGCATTTTCTTTAACTATCCCCTTTGGACCCTTCCGAGAAGCTAAAGTTCAATGATTCTTGTCCGGCACTTTAGAGTTTCACCTGGCGCCCGAAACACTTACTTTTAGTTTACTTTATTTGATGAAGCACTGACCTCTTGGTATGTTTAATAATTTTTTAAATTTTTAAACATCTCACAAATATACCACTTCTCTTTTTTTTAATATTACAATTAGCTCCCTAGTAAGGGACGGTTTAAAATTACTTTTTTTTTTAATATTATATACAACATATCTCATTTTTTAATTTTTTAATATTACAATTGGCTTCCCGAAGCAGGGACCAATAAAAGGAATGAACTAATATAATATCCTTCTTTTCTCTACTAACTCATTTTTTAATTTTTTTAATATTACACCTGTCGCCGCCTCGTTGAAGATATTGCGAAAAATTTGTTTGAGGCAGTAATTGACAAACTGAAAAACTGCAAATACTTTAGTCTTGCTTGCGATTCCAGTACGGATATAACTTCTATGTCTCAGTGCCTATTATTTGTTCGATAGGTACTGCACAATGGACGAAATCATAGAAGAAGACTTCTTAGCAGTGATTACCATGAAGGATCATAGGAAAGGTTGATTTTATGGAAATTCTAAAAGAATTTGTAGTAAAACACAGAATACCTGTAAATAAGTTGATATTCATGTATACTGATGGTTGTCCGTCAATGGTGGGTACAAATAATGATTTGATGAGGCGAGATGGTAAACTTATTCGCCGACGCTGTATTCAATGCTACGCCAAAAAAAAAGAGGAATGGAATCCTTTGCAGCCAAACAGCTAAACACGGAATGCTTGGCATGTGGTAAATGGTGGTTTATCTTGTTACAATGAAGTTCACAATAAGCACTGAATTGAAATGTTTTTATATATCGTTTCATTCATTTTCATTTGTCCAATAAAGATACGATACAATGTTGAAAGCTCTTTTATTTGAATATATTTTTGAAGAAAATTTGACATACAAAAAAAATACATAATTCAGAACAATTTTTCCTTTATTTTAAACTAGACAACGTATCCCACACTACCATGCTAACAATCAAATTTATTCCGCTGCGTCCATTGAAAAAAAAAACTTTTGAAATCATCTATGAATTTGCTCATATTTGATGCATGGATGTAGTAAATATGGTACAAATTTATCGTCATGAATCACATATGATTCACGGGACAGCGAACCTGTTAAAATATTTGTAAGTGCAGGTTTCTCTGGTATAGTATATAATTTCTTGATCTATGCGAGCGATGACACATTCAGGTTTAACTCGTTCACGGAGAAAGAAAATAGTAAGGGCCTTGGATTGAAAGTAGTGTTAGCTTCAGTAAAATCAATTTGGCAACATCTATATCGATAACTTATTCACATCTATTGGACTGTTACAATATTTACGTAATGAATACGGCATTTTTTTAGTGCGAGCAAACAGGATTCGAAGAGCAGAGAAAAAGAATGATCCTCTAACCAAGTCGTATGCAATAAAAACAAGATTGTTATCGTCACATGGTTTGATAACAAATGTGTTACTGCTGCTTGTACTTTTGTAGATCCGTATTTCATCTTATCCTAACCTAACTGTGGTTCGTTACAAAAAAGATCAAGGAAAAATGCTAGTATTTGTCCGAATCCAATAAAGGAATACAACACTAATATGGTGTTTATCTTGCCGACATGTTGATTGCCCTATTTCCACAATTTCGAGAGCATCGATGGTATTTACCAATATTTTCTCAAATGCTTGACATCTACATCAACAATGCCTGGCTATTGTATGGCGTGATAGAAAAGGAAGGATACCAAAAAACCAAAACCACTGAAAATATTTAGAATGGAAACTTTTGAGAGCTTATGAAAGTATGAAAGAACTGATACTAGCGACATCAGCGGGCATGGTATAAACTCAACCAAGACTAAACAGAAACCAGGGACTGTAAGACGGTTCAGTATGATCAACTTACACATAACGCAACTGGAAAATCCAGCAGAGGAAGGTGTATGTATGTATGTACGCTAAAGGACTGACTAAATTGTGTGTAAAAAAGAAGTTGTGTGCCTATTGCCGGCACGTAATTGTTTTACAGAATACCATACAAAAAAGTAATAGGAGTTTTATATTACAATTACAGGATACAGGAGAGGCCCTTACCCGAAGGTGCAGAAGCGCCCCCTGCAGAAAGGTGGCAGCTCCGCATTCGATTCGGAGGGGGAGTGATATTGATATGCCTTCCTCCCAAGGTTCCGACCACGCGCCGGGGGCGCAGATGTCGTGGAGCCATGGCCTGGAGGGCTGTGGCGGATAGACTTCTGCCTGAGCCGGCCCTCCGGCCACCGCTCGCCACGGACAAGGCGTGGCGGCCACAGGCGTCATAGCTGTCGACAGTTATGTCTACAGCCGCGGGCTGGTCCGTCCGGGGCAGTACCATGCTCTCGCAGAAAATCGACGTCTGAGTAGTAGCAATTTGTTACTGCGCTTCGTTCGGTGAGCGAGAGAGCCGGAAGCCCAACTTTCTGAGGGCGATTGCGTGTGGAGGGTTTTGGTGGTGCCCTTGGTATCACCGAGCCTCAATGCACGCATTCACACTCCCTTCGCTTTCTTCGCGGTAGGCAACGGCCTTGTAAAAGTCCATGAGCGGCAGCAACACTTACCACCAGGTGTACTGTTTGCTCGTTTGCCACCGTTTGCAATAAAAAAAAAAACAAGCCCACCCCGCTGCCCTGTCAGGGTAGCCGCGTGGTGAGCTACGTCGCGGCCGTAACTATTTCCAAGGGGGCAAAGAAGAAGGCGCATCCGCAACTGCGCCTGCTGCCATGCTCGAGGAGAGCTGGCAGGTGGCTGAGTAGAGCGGGAAGGCTCGTGGCCAGAAGCGGAGGGCGGCAACCAAGAGTGCCGCTGTGGTCGCCGCTCCCCAGGCGGGCGCAGGGGCTTCAAGTCGCCAAAGACAGCCGCGGTAGTAATCACCGTGCTGCCTGAGGCGGCCGAGAGAGGTCTTAGCTATGAGGCCTCAGTGGGGACGTCGAGGCGAGGATCCGCAAGGCCCGAACAGGGGCTCGAATTCTCAAGTTCCCTGGGGCCGAAGGCGCCAAGGCAGCCGATTGCGTAGATTCGAAGCTGCGGGAGCTGTTCAGTGAGGAGGATGGAGTCCGAATCGCCAGGCCCCTCAAATGCACAGAGATGCGTATCACTAGCCTGCACGATTCCATGGCGGTGGAGGACGTCCGGGAGGCCATTGTGCCTCGTAGCGGATGTGCTTCGTGCTTGCGTGCGTGTGTGTGTATTTTAATATTTATTTTTAAAGTTCACGACGTACGTAATACGTGATGAGTAATTGAAGTTATTTTGGTTAATTATGATTTTTATTTAACGTTCGTCAAAATGACGAACATGTAATAAATATCGTTTTCTCTCTTTCTAACGGTTTTAACTACACACTCACGGTTTCGAGCTAACTTAATGACCGCTAGACTGCGTCACGTGGTGGTCGAGTCTACAGCATAGAATTGAAAAAAAAGTAACATAAAAATGGCGAAGGCGCAAGTTTTCATCTAAATATACATCTAAGCAAGTATTTACAACCGAACAAGAAGACCAACTAAATTATTATATAATCAAATGCAGTAAAATGCATCATGGGCTTACATTAACTAAAGTGAAGAAAGAAAAGCACAAGTAGAACAGCTTCTCTATTCAATTTTAAGATGAATTTGACACCTTACAACATTTCAATGTAAGCTAATTTGTTTCATAAAACTAGTGTTGACTGATTAAGTTAATAAAAGAATAATTTTATCTTATTGTTTAACTATCTATACCAATAAATAAAATTGGAGTGTCTGAATGTAATGTCAAAATAATAGGCTTTTTTCATGCTCACACGGTTATTTGCACGACACCTATGCCTAAAATAGCAATTAAAAAATTTTTGTCTGTCTGTCTGTCTGTTTGTTCCGGGTAATCTTCAAAACGACTGGACTGATTTCAGAAATTCTTTCACCAATGGAAAGCTATAATATCAGGGCGTAAACTAGGCTATATTTTATCCCGGTATTCCCACGGGAACGGGAACTACGCGGGTAAAACGACTATAACCTATAACTGAAGCGAAGCGAGGGCGAATTGCTAGTGTACTTATAAAACTAGTGATTACGCCAAATAATTCTATCTTAAATATAAGCATAAAATTAGGGATGACTGATCTGCCCAATTGAAGGATGATTAAGTATAAAAAATCGTATTGTTAAGTATTTTTTATGGCATAGTTTATTGTTTGGATTTAATTGTTCTATTATATAAAAAGTATTTATTTCAATTAGTACTAGATTAAACTTAAGTACACATAAATTAGCAAAAAGAAAAAATAATTAAGTAATAAATAAATGTCACAAAACTCAATAAAACTTGTTTAGTTATAGAAATGTTTCTATGAATCAAAGTGCCCCAGTATATGTATCAATGTACCCCAATTATGGGTCCATTTAGGGATCCCACGCCATTTTCCAACCCCGTATGATGCGGGATTACGGGTGCGGGATCCGCGGGATTTGCTGGCCTGAAAAAAGCGTGCATGCAACCTCAAACTTAATAAACTCTCAAACTCAAACAGTAACATATCCTATATAAATTTACAGTTTTTAAGTAAAATCAACCAAACAATTAATTTAGTTGATTTTTTAATTTTTTTGTGTACTTTTGAAGATTTGTTTTGTTTTGATTTGTTTTTATTCAGTACTAGCAACCCGCCGCCCTCGCTTCGCTTCGGTTATAGGTTATAGTCGTTTTACCCGCGTAGTTCCCGTTCCCGTGGGAATACCGGGATAAAATATAGCCTAGTTTACGCCCTGATATTATAGCTTTCCATTGGTGAAAGAATTTTTGAAATCGGTCCAGTCGTTTTGAAGATTACCCGGAACAAACAGACAGACACAAAAATTTTTAATTGCTATTTTAGGCATAGGTGTCGTACAAATAACCGTGTGAGCATGAAAAAAGCCTATTATTTTGACATTACAAACAGACACTCCAATTTTATTTATTAGTATAGATTTGTTACTGTTTGTGGTGAAGAAAAAAAGCGGTGTACGATTAATCTCATACTAGTAGTAATACCTACTTAAATAAATATGGAGTTAGTTGATAATTCATAGGGTTTTTGTGATAAATAAACGGAGTTATTTCATTGATCTCATATTAATAGTAATACTTTAATAAATGTGAAGTTAGTTGATTAATTCATTCTTTTTTGTTACAAATAAACGGCGTAATTTGATTGATCTCATATTAATAGTAATATGTACGTAAATAAATGTGGAGTTGATTAATTCATTGTCTTATTTGCCTTAAATAAATGTGAATATTTTCGATATGCGGGATCCCGCAAATACCGAGATCCCGCGGGATTGAGCATTCGTAATCCCGAGAAAATAATACCGAGATTAAGCAAATACCGAGATTGAATTCAAGCTGCGGGATTGGAAGCCCTAGGTCCATTGATACAAATTTCGATTTTTAGTAAATAGACTACCATATACCATTATAATTAAATCTAACGGTTATTTTAACTTTAAAAAGTTAGTTAAATATATATATTGAATAGATTATAACTCTTAAATTGGATATTACTGTCAATAGGTCGTTATTTATTGGATTTAGGTAAAAATCGTATGAAGGTGCCCCAACTCCCGCTACGATTTGCCAGAAACTTCGCAGACTTAAACTGCACTATTCTTTGCAAAAACGCGGCTTTTGACGAAGGGCAACCTACACGACTTCTATGCTCAACACCTGCGGGGATTGTTATACAATTTGCCAGAAACTTCGCAAAGAGACTTAAAACTGCACTATTTGTGTTCAAAACACTGGTATTTCAGGCGACAGTAAGACAACAATTGGAAACCGGGTCTTGTTTTAGAAAAAATGTTGATATATTGTAATATAATAGACCAATCAGACTATCTTGACTGCACAGATGGCGTAGTGGTTAAGATAGCGACCTACAGCGCCAGTGTCGGAGGTTCGAATCCCACGCGGGACAACACTTTGTGCGATCCACAAATTGTTGTTCTGAGTCTGGATGTAATCTGTGTCCGTTAATTATATGTTTGTAAAGTCCCCAGCAATACAAGGATTATTTCCTTAGTGCAGGGTGTTGTCTTAAATAAAATAAAAAATAAATAAATAAAATCTTCTGATTAAAGATTAACATCATAGTCGTATTATATGTTAAGAACAATGTTTATTTTTTTTTCATTTTATTGATTTTTTTGATTACATCATTGTGTCAAATTCCATCCTCTATTAAAATAAGTATATATGGTCCTGATGTCTCTCCCTTGCCCGATGTCTTTAGCCTGGTCTTCGAAAAAGTTATAAAATATGTATAAAGTGACATCCCCTTACATGAGAAGATAAATAAACGAGTGCAAAATCATAATATAAAGGTCTCATGAAAAAATCTCCAACTTGTATGCTTGGCGAGTGATTTAGACTGACAGATGACTTAAGTGACTGCGACATGGACTCTGACGATAAGATCTGCCTCCCTAAGACGGAGCCACGCAATGCATCTGTGGAACCGGCTGCTAAAACTGACTTAACTTCATATGAGGTCGGTGTACTGTTGGAGGAAAATATACATAATGATTTCGCCACGAGGCAATTTGTGCCAACTGATTGCTGACTTTAAGCTAGCGACTGACTGTAACATTTTGTTACAGGTCAATACAGCGAACCGATCCGCTCGCTGCGAGCACCGCGTGCTCCACCCGGTTGTCGGTATTTTCGCGAATCCCTTTGAGTTTTACGTTACGCCTTAATTTTAGGTCAGTACAGCGTCGTTGCGAGCGCATGTATGAATCGGGTATCACAGTTTCAAAGTGTCATTGACGAGCGTCGAAGATGGAATGGAACCAGGATAAAACTCTTATTGTTTCTTGAAAAATATAAAGACAGCATTATAAAAAAAATACAAAAACAAGACGCGTGGGTCGATTTGACTTCATTACTAGAAACTGAAATGGAAACTAGTAAGAAAAAAATCACAAGTTTATTAGCTTCTTTGAGGAGGGAAAAACAAAAAATAAAAAACACAGGTACAGGAAAAGGTCAGTATTTATAAAATACAAATTATCGAATTCATGAAACAAATATGTATAAAGCGTCAATTATTTAAAACTTAAATATGTTTTTTTGTACTTTATTTCAGGTGCAGACGAAGTTAATCATAGTTCTTAGTTTGCCTACAAACATTTGTTATTTTTACTTGATCGAAACAAACCTTGCAATACAAATGATACGGTAAGTTTAAATTTAAGCATAAGTTTCTTGCCAGCTTACTGATTCTTCTTGCATACAGTAGTCAGCAACTTCATCCTGAATATTATGCGCTGTTCTTGTAGACCTACGCGGTCTATTTTCTAAAGACACCATACTCATTATATTATCTAATGATAATATAATGAGACAAGGTAATCCTTGTCTCCAGTTTCCCAATCTCACAGTCCCATTCATATTATCATCAAAGCTACCTTGAGGTGTAGAAATACTACACATATCGTCACTTTTCAAAAAAATTGTGAAGGTACGTTATTGCTGTAACTATGGAGGCAGCGTTTGTCGGCTCCAACAGTAGTGGTTGCCACAACACTCTAAAGACCGCAGATAATATACCAAATACATTTTCCACCACTCTGTGTCCTGCAAAGTCAGTAGTTATATATTCTTTCTTTTGATCCCTTTTGGCGATATCCTGAATAAACTTTCATCATAGTTTCGGCAAGAGCAAATGCTTCGTCACCGATAACATAATAACATGGGACTACCTGCGTTCACGATGGCAATGCACTTGATTAAGGAATATTCAAAGAATTATTATCGATTTTTTTTTCTTTAGTTCACAGTTGTTGAATACCCCTCCGTCTGATATCCGTCCTTGGCTTCCAACGTTTACAGAAAATACTTTTCCATCCTCCACACATGTTAAAATTATCAAGGAATGTATTTTCTGAAACACAACTGACTTCTAATAATTGTGCAATACAATTCAAATACGTAAAAGAATTACATAAAATACAAAAAGAAGAGGTATTACGTCTGGCGAATAAACTGTGTGGCGCACACGTAATTTTTTTAATAAAAAAAATGAGCGTTAAGTAAGCCGCTCAGGTGCTCAGCAATTCAGTGGTAGATGCCATAGATTTATTGAGACAAAGTGGCAATTCCGTATTTGCTGGTAGTGAAGCCACAGTTAGGAATTGTATAGAATATTCGACCTCATGAACTGTAATAATCCATTTGTTAAGAGGGTTTAAATCGCCTATACGACTTCAAAACAAAGATGTTTGGATGTATGTTTTAAAAGAAACAAAAGCGTATTTGGTAACGTTAAAAATAAATGGTAAAAATATTTTAGAGCAGCGGTCGGCAACGCGCAGCCCGCGACGTCCTGCTTGCGGCCCGTGAATGTTTTGTAAATAAAGTTATAATTATCAAAATGAACGCATTAAGTAAGCGTGTCTTTTAAATACGCACTTCGCTCTGCCTGCGAACGAACAAATGAGCGACGCGCGAGAGAGAGGCGAGGGGGTACTTCCCCGCGCCCTCCGATTTTGTGGCGTGAGCGAAGTCTTGCTGCCCACGCTCCGTGAATCGGTTCGTTGCATGATTAGCAGTGATCGGAGTAGGTATATTGAATTAGGGTCAATAATCTGAAACGTATATATTAATATGGATATTCCTCCGGAATATTATTTATATGACCAATAGTATCTTCTTAATAATTTATCGCCATCCCGCTGCAAATTAGTTTTTTTGGGGTTCCGTGCCCAAAGGTTGAAAACGGGACCCTATTGCTAAGACTCCGCTGTATGTCTGTCACACACTGAGCTTTTTCTTTCGAACATTAGCAGGTGCACAATTCTATTTTTCAAAAAGCGTTTATAACTATGGCCGATATAAGAACATACAATAAAAATCAAAAAGTTAAAAATTACCGATTCCATACAAGAAACATTTTTTGCATATTTGTTTGTTTTAGCTCTATCATAAAAACGGTAACAGATAGAAGCTTCAAACTTGGTATGATTTTAGTATATACCGAGTAAAACAAATACTCAAACTAGTATAAGCGTGAATTGGACTCAAAATATTTCACTCACAAAAGACGCGGTTAAATTTCTGTCTTACTCTTAATCTGTGCCCTCAACATGACTCAGTGACCAATCAGAACAGGATTGTAGATAGTGCACAAACTGGTTACAAAAACAATGCATACCGCGACGCGGGGGCTAGCCCCGCAGGTAGCTAGCTCACTCGTTTACTTCGATTCGTAGAGTGCGCATCTTTGTTATTGTGTTGTGAAAACGTTACTTGACCCTGGCCTGTGAACTGATTCCTGGATTCTGCCCTAAACGACGATTTGGCTGGACTACACGGATTCTGGATACTGCTCTAAGCGACGATTTGGCTGGATGGAGTTGCATCTTTCACTCTTGATTTGAATATATTCAACCAATCTTTTTAAGTTCTGGTAAGTCATTTTTCATTTACTAGTATATAGTCTTTACGTTTGCTTGCTTGTGCCCTTTTTCAATTGAGTGACGTTACATTAAAAAAGTAAAACAACTATTAAAGTAGATGTCAGTTTTGTAATGTTCACGTCATGAAGTTTTTGTTTTAGGTCAAATACGAGGTTACATCTCTTCAACATGGCAAACGTCAAGGCTGAGACGGTAGAAAAATGGATATCCGATCATCCTGAGTTAATTTATGATCACGCTAGTGGTACAATGTACTGCACAAAGTGTGAGAGCCATTTGATAATTCGAAATAAAGGCAACGTGAAAAAACATATTGAAGGCGCTGTGCACCAGGGAACGTATAAGCAACCGCAGGAGGAGTTTTACTTCGATCTTATCAAATTTTTGATTTTGTGCAATATTCCATGGTCTCAGATGAGAAATACTGCTTTTCAAGATTGTTTTCAGAAATATATGTGTAGTACCTGTTGTTGTGCGTGTGCTAATCGTAAACTACCCGATGAATCACAGTTAAGGAAAGTTTATTTGGATAAATTTTACAAGAATAAACTAGATTCCATTCGACGAAGTAATAAAAATGAGAAACTTTGGATTTCGTTAGATGAAACGACAGACTTTTTAGGTCGATATGTAGTGAATTTTCTAATAAAACCATTAGATCCCATTAATTTCAATCGACCTTATTTGATAGCGTGTAAGGTGCTAACTGTGATTAATGGACAAACAATTACGCAATTCGTAATAGAGTACTTAGAAAATTTATGGGAAAATTCATTCGAAACTAGAGCTAGCAACGTTCTTGTGCTCTGCACTGATGCCGTAGCGTACATGTTATCTGCAGGACGAAATTTAAAAAGTTATTTGCCAGAAATGAAGCATGTCACATGTTTGGCGCACGCTTTGCACCGTGTATCGGAACAAATTAGATCAGAATATAACGATATTGACATCATAATTGCTAATGTAAAAAAAATATTTTTGAAAGCACCAAGCAGAGTTAAAATTTTAAAAGAAAAATACCCAGATTTGCCGCTGCCTCCTCAACCAATCGTTACCAGGTGGGGTACTTGGTTAGAGGCAGCATCCTACTACGCTCAAAACTTCGAGAAAATTAAAGATGTTTTATCTTGTTTGAGCAGCTCTGATGCTATTTCTATTCGAAACGCGAAAAATATTTTTGAAAAAGAAAATTTAAAAAATGATTTAAATTACATAAAAGACAATTACTGTATAATACAACATTCTTTAAAAGCATTGTAAAAACACAATTTATCACTGTTGTCACTCATTAAAAGCTGCTATTAATGAGTGCAATTCCGAAAATATAAAAAATAAAATAGAATATGTTATGGAACGTAACCCAGATTTAGACACACTTAGAGAATATAGTGAGGCAATTGAAAAAAATGAAACAAGTAATTTAATACCGTTTTTTAAATTTGCGCCTTTAACATCTTGTGATGTGGAACGGTCATTTTCTACCCATAAATGGATTTTAGACGTGAAAAGAAATAGATGGAAACCAGAAAATATAGAAAAACTTATGACTATTTATTTTAATTGTGGAGGTCAAAATTACACAGATGTAGAAACTGAAATGCATGTAGATTAAAATATGTTTATATTGTATGTAAATTGAATGTAAATAATTTTGTGTTAACAATAAACGATATTTATTTAAATCTATATTGTTTTTTTTATACCTATACAGTCTAAATGGGCATTACAGTATGGATATCAGGTAGCACCAAGTACTTACAAAGACAAAACAAATAAGTCCAAAGTCGATGGGTTTATAGTATTTAGTTAAGGTGGTACCAGATGGTAGGTTCCTGTACTGGGCCGTCTAGGTGGGTACCACCGATTTGCCAGACATTTCTTCCTAAAATGGGAGTATGTTCAACACTTCTATGTTTCGGGGAAAGGGCATTGAAGCTAGTGATATGAGACCTAACCTCTCTAACGTCCTTGGATACTATGCTATCCAAAAAAAATATCGTGTCTTACTTCCTGGATACCAGAGTATCCTAAGAAAAATGTTTCGGAAAACGACATCTAGTTTAAAATGACGTACTCTGATGACGTTTGTATTGATTTAAAATGTTTCCTAATGAAATAGTTCAACTAAAAACTACTAGATGTCCGGTGTAAGAGGTTTAATTTGTTCGAAAAAAAAATGTCGAAATCGGTTGCTTGCGTATTTGTGTGTGTGTTGTGAAGCAAGTGTTTTAGTGCCAGTGAATATGACGTAAGTATAGCAGTTTTATTAGATCTTTCTTTAATTATTATATATCAAAATGATTTCTAAGACCTATTCTTTACGTTGATGTATAATGAATATAATTTCAAGTGCTAAATCTAGTCCAGTTTTAGCTTCAAAATATTGTTGTTATGAAAAAAATGGCCGGCTTTAAGTCGTCGAATGATTTTAATGTTATTTATAGCTATTTGATGTTCTATTTAATGAAATATAGATTAAAATATAAAGGATATTTTGGTAATAAGCCTCTTTAGAAATATATCTAATAGAAATATAATTATTATGATTAAGGATTCCTAACTAATATCAATGTATTCTAGAGGTTTATTACTATGGATGATCCAGTATCCATGGACGTTACTACAAACGTTATAAATAAGGGCGTCTACTAACTATAAAATATTATTGCAATATTCATTACTGCTTCGTGATATTTTTTTTTTTTTTTTTTTTTTATGGGTGGGCTACGGTAAGCGCACGCAAGGTCCAGTCCGTCCGGGGCGATAAAAGGACGGCGCGCGGGCCCATAACCCACCCGTACCCAACGTCACCTCGTTGTTGGGCCGACCACCGGAGCAGATGTGACTTGTCGTCAGTGGTCGGCCCACGGAATACCCTTTCGGGTAACCTCACCTCTCGACGTCCTGGGACGTCGGTCGCCGTCGCGCGGTCAGCCTCTCTGCGGGTGACGGACAATTCCCCGGTCCAATCACCCGCGGCCTCGGCTAGGGCGGCATTAGGCGCATCTCCGCCTCCAGGTCCCACGGGGGAGTTCCGGCCAGGAGGCACGCTGCCTTCGTCGCCACCGTGCGGTAACCCCGTATGGCCCTGATCGCCATGACCCTCTGTGGTCGCCACAGGAGGGCCCTAACTGCTTCGTGATATAGTATATTTTTTTCGTGTGGTTGATAACTTTTTTGCTTTTTTTAGCTTTTGTGGCGCACTCCTTTATTGCACACCGTTAATTTTACTATAATATTGCAGTTTGCAACAGGCTGAAGATGACAATGGTGAAGCTTTCGCGCCTTTTTAATGCTTCAAACATTCACAAAAGCTAACCCTGTCAAATGTGTTAAACAAAATTATATTACATGTTTTCATATTTGTAGATCACGTAGCAATATCGATAACATGCATGTGGCCCGTGGAAGTCGTGGTGGACGCGGCGGTCGCAGACGCCGTGGAACGCCTAATTTAGGTGGGAATGGAACCTCTATTGTTGAAAGGTACATTAATAAATAATATTAACATGTTTTAAATTATGCATATTTTTACCATTAATTAGAGTTATAATTTATTGTAAAAACGAAAATGTTCTACCATCTGGCAGCCGTGGAGGTCGTGGTGGTCGTGGCAGCCGTAGAGGACGTGGAGGTCGAGGCCAATCAGTTGAAAAGCAACGGTGAGTTTTGGATCAATTTATTACATTATTTGTTTATTATTGATGATACTGAAAGTTTGAAGTATTTTGTATTCTTTTTATAGAAATGAACTGGACTTGGTTCGCGCTGAACGCCAAATCACGCAGAGACGCGTTGCGGCGTTGCCTGTCGAATCACAACAAGAGCTTTTGTCCCGCAAGCGCGACTCTCAACTGGCACGAGTACTATTGCCTGACGCACCACCACGCAAAAGACATGCACGGTGAGTGTACACTACTTACATTTTTTATTTCTTGTATTTTATTATGAGTTTATTTGGGTGTTTATTTTTTCAGAAAGCCGTCTCCTGATCGCCAACAGTGTGAGTTCGCTGACAGTGATTCGGTTTGCCAACCAAACAGAATCGTAATATTAGGTAAAGTAATTTATCTTCTGGGTCTATTAAATTATTATTTTGTAATAACGGATATGGAGCGTAATTGACATAAAATTCTCTATTTTAGAAGATTTACAACTGGTACCACCTAGGCAAGATACTGAAGTACCAACGAGTAATCAGATTAGTAAGTTTTATTTTCCCGTAGATAACCTTCTTTTAAGATATTTTTTTTTCACAAAAATAACAATTTAGTAAATAAATGACCGTTAACCGTTTGTTATAGAGACTCCAATGGAGGTTTCTGCGGGGCCTTCCAACAGCACTAAACGTTCTTTGATTGACGTTAACGACTCACAATACGAGGAGACAATTGACGAGTGGTTAAGACTGACAGATGACTTAAGTGACTGCGACATGGACTTTGACGATGAGATCTGCCTCCCTAAGACGCAGCCCCGCAATGCATCTGCGGAACCGGCTGCTGAAACTGACTTGAATTCATATGAGGTCAGTGTACTGTTAGAGGAAGATGCACATAATGATTTCGCCATGAGACAATTTGTGCCAACTGATTGTTATGACTTTAATTGGACCAGAGACGGACAAGCTTTCACAGAACAGCGAGAGACTTTTACTGGGACTCCCGGACCGACTTTACCAATCTCTGACCAGACACGCATTATCGACGTTTTTTACAAGATGATTGACAACGACTTTGTGGACAGACTTTGTACAGAAACTAACAGATATGCTGACCAGAAAATAGCTCTGTTGAGACAGCAAGATAAGCTGTGTCTAGCTTCGCGATTTCAACGATGGGTACCAGTTAATAGGGACGAAATGATCAGCTTTTTAGCCCTTACCATCTTACAGGGTCTATACCCTCTGCCAGAGGATGAATCATATTTTTCATTTAATGGTTTCGGTACTATGCCTTATTTCTGCCGCATAATGTCCTACAACCGGTACCTGTTATTAAAATCCCTGATGCATTTTGTCAATAATGAAAGTATCACTGAACCGACTAAACTCTGCAAAATTCAGCCAATAATTGACTATTTTAATGACAAATTTTCGAGCTTATACCATCCTTCTCAAGAGGTAGTCATCGATGAATCCCTTCTAAAGTGGCACGGTAGACTTGGCTTTGCTCAGAAGATTTCATCAAAAGCAGCGCAAGTCGGGGTGAAAACCTACGAGTTGTGTGAGGCTTCCACTGGCTACCTCTGGAAGTTCTTTGTATATGCTGGAAAAAAACTGTGACGACAAATGAAGAGACGAACGTCAATGATACATCCAACAGAGTTGACGAGGTTGGAGCGACTGACCAACCAACAACTGGCAGTAATAATGACCGTCCCAGTAATGCGACATCCAAGATTGTATATGACCTAGTAGAGCCACTACTTTACCGCGGACATACACTAATAATGGATAATTTTTACAACAGTCCATTATTAGCGCGATTTCTGAAACGACAACAAACGGACTGCTACAGAACGTTAAGACTGAATCGGGAATTCGTTCCAGATTCATTAAAGACTTTAACTAAGACGGAACTTCGTCAGGGAGAAGTAGTGGCAAGCTACTGTTCTGACTTATCGATTTGTGTATGGCGGGATGCTAACCTTGTTAGCCTCATCTCAACGTACCATAGACTTCAAATCGGGACGCGACAGAAATACAACCGACTGACATACAAGCCCGACATTGTCTTGGACTACAACAAATCCATGGGTGGTGTGGACAGGAAAGATCAATTCCTGTCCGCTCAGCCCTTGGAACGTGTACGTAATAAAATTTGGTATAAAAAACTATTCCGGCGCTTATTTTCAACAGCAATATTTAATTCTTTTATTATTTTTAATTCAGCTAATAGCAAAATTTCACATAGGCAGTTCAGGACAACTTTGGCGGAAGACCTGTAAAAAGTACATAGACTTATTGACTTGACCATGGAACCACGACTTATAACGTCACGAACTGCATTGACAACGACGACAATGACAGCACAACCTAGACCTAACCTAGACTCTAATAGACCTAAATTAGAACATCGACACTTTCCAGTACGAACTGGGTTTAAACAAAGTCGCTGTTGGATGTGCGCCCAGCGCAAGGTCACTGCCAGAACAGTATGGAAGTGTCTGGAATGCAACATCAATCTCTGCATCGAAGGCTGCTTTATGGAGTACCACACATAAATATAATAATAGTTAAAACAAATGAAAACCTCTAAATATTGTAAAACTTGCTCTAAAATAAGTTTAAAACTGTTGTAAATTAAAATTTTGCAGTGATATTATTTTGTTAATTTTATTTGCTTTGCGAACCTAGCACTAAAGGTAAATATAGAATCATATCATCTTACATTCATAAGTGTTACTCTGTAATCTTTATTAATAAATGACTTTTAAGTTTGAATAGAAAAAGAATAATCAAAATCGGTTCACTAATTAAGTTTTATGGTAACAAACAAAGTAACAGTCGAATTGAGAACCACCTCTTTTTTGAAGTCGGTTAAAACAGCCTTTTATTTATTAATGATTTTTGTTAATAATTAAGTTTGGTTCATTTTAGTTCAGTACCTACCATACATAAAACGTAGGGGAGGGTGGGGTGATTACGGACAGCGGGTAATTGCGGACACTGCCTTACCGGCTGATACAGCCCTCCCCGCGTCCCGCAACACGACTCGCGCTATTGTATCCGCCATCTTTAGTGTCCGGAAAGTTGTCAACACGGGAGCCCGCGCACGCGATTCGAGGTAAGATCAATTAATTATTTTTATGTATTTTCTTGTAATTTTCGATGATTTTCAGTAGCGTGCATACGCTATGATATTTGTTTTGAGTAAAAACTGTATTCGTTACGTGTTAAGGTGTCTTTCACCTATATTAATGTGCAATTATAATCTACAAAAGTTATTACCTAACCTAAAATTGTTTTGCTATAAAATGTCGAAAGGCAGATGGGGTAATTGCAGACATTATTTTGGGATAAATACGGACGGTTGGGGAGAATACGGACACATGACTTATTATATCTGTATCATGTTTCAGATGCCTCGAGTATACAAACGGAAGACTGAAAAAAAGTACACACTCGAAACTTTAAAAATAGCTATAAGGGAGATTCAAGAAAAGAATTTAAGTTTTAGAAAAGCCGCGGAAAAATATAACGTACCTCGAGCTACATTGTTAGATCAGGTCAGAAAGTCTGCTGAAGATGTCAAAGATTCCCAAACGCGGTAAGAAACCAATCTTTAATGAATCTCAAGAGCAAGAGCTCGTTCAGTTCATTCTGAAGTCGTGTAGAAATTATTTCGGAATAACTCCAATCACGCTTAGAAAAGTCGCATTCGATTTTGCAACAGCTAATAGCTTGGCACACAATTTTAACAAAGCAACGGGTATAGCTGGAATAGAGTGGTTTTACTCGTTTATGTCAAGGCATCCTGCAATATCACTCCGTAAGCCGGAAGCGACATCTTTAAGTCGAATCACTGCGTTTAATGAAGAAGAAGTAGATATTTTTTTTACTAACCTGACACACTTGATATCCAAACATAATTTCAGGCCAGATGCCATTTATAATGTTGATGAAACAGGCATAAGCACTGTCCAAAGAAACTCAAAAATTCTTGCGCCTAAAGGCTTAAAACAAGTTGGCAAGTGCACAAGTGCTGAAAGAGGATCCTTGACAACAGTCGTGAATGCATGTTAGCGCAAGCGGCAATTATGTGCCACCATTTTTTATCTTTAAGAGGAAAAGAATGAACCCATTACTAATGAAACAAAGCAACTCCAATATGATAGCATCGATTTCTGAGTCTGGGTGGATCAATGAAGAATTATTCGTTCAGTGGCTTCATCATTTTAAAAGCTTTACTCGGCCATCTGCTGACAATGTTATTTTGCTTGTCCTTGACAATCATGAAAGCCATATTAGCTTGGCCGCTTACAACTTTTGTAAGAAAAATTTCATTCATGTCATTACGCTACCACCGCATACTTCTCATAAGATGCAGCCATTGGACCTCACATTTCATGATCCCTTAAAAACAGCTTATAACCGTGAATGTGAAACGCATATGGTTAATAATCCTGGTGCCAAAATTACCGGTTATGATATTGTTGGATTGTACACAAAGGCTTTCAATCGCACAATAAATATTAAAAAAGCAATAAATGGCTTCAGAGCTGCGGGGATTTGCCCATTGGATAAGGAAATTTTTAGAACGACTTTTGCCAACTTGATGCACAGTGACATGGAATCACAATCGGGCTCCAACATCAGATCTAGTGCCTTAAATTTGAATGACTCTTGTACTCACAATGAACCAGAAGTCCCCAATTTAAATGAGCAGACAAATGCCAGTACAACCAAAGCACAAAGGCCAAATAATTCCGAAGCCCAACCCCGAATCACAAATCAAGTTGAAATTCAATCTGTTGCACATGCTAATATTGATGATTCTATCAATGACACCAGTCATCCAGATGTTTCAACAGAGCAACATGGTAACCCACCACCTTCTGTACCATTACAGGACATAGTTAATATACCGACCATAAAGCGTTTAAGCAAGAAAACAAATCGGAAAAAGAAACATTCCATAATTGTTACTGATACTCCAGAAAAAATTGAATTAGAGAAGAAAGAACTGAAGAAGGTAGAAAAAAGAATCAAACAAGAAGCAGGAGTAAGAAAAGGAAAGAAGACGATAACTAAACAGAAAAAAGCTACGAAACCGAAGAAAAAGTCGCAGAGGGGTGTGAGAAATCTTAGAAACTTTGAAGATAATGCAGATGACACAGAATATTTCTGTATATTTTTAATGAAAAATATTATTCGCCCCCCACTGAAGATTGGGTAATGTGCATAGTGTGTCAGAATTGGGCACATGAAAATTGCACAAGCGGAAGCTCAAGCCGAGGCTATATTTGCGACTTGTGTAAGGAGAAATAGACTGACCGCAATTACCCCACCCGCTGTCCGTATTTACCTGGAAGGAGTCGGGTAAATGCGGACAGCACGGGTTTTGTTTTTTGAGAAAAAATATAAATGTTGATTTGATACTAATAATTTTATATGTTAATTTTGTAAGGTAATAAGCAAAGTTTATTAATTAATAAAAACATGATTTGAGAAACCCGTTACAAAATTACTAGCAGTAGGTGCTTTGTTTTGGTTTATTTAACTATATAAAGATGATTAAATATAAACATATGTATATGACAAGAAAGGGCAATAAGTCTAGTTTGTCGTAAACATACTTTACTGGTAAAATTGCCAGTATTTTTTGCTTAGGAATACGATTAAACAATTATTGTTCTCCTTTTTATGCCGAATCTCATGATTAACTAACGAATCAAACTAACGGCGCGAAGCGCCATTTTAATGTTTATGATTATGTATAAACGATTAGTTAATTATGTGTTATCACGTGTTGTTGTCGTTGTAGGAACGTAATGAAATTTGTAGAACAAAATTTCAAGTTATATAAAGACCTTTACGGCGAAGTTTGGCATCAGTTCGATCGATACGCGGTTGAGTTAACATCATTGAGTCTCTACGAGAGTTTTTAATTTTCAAAGATGAGTCAAAGCAGGGAGACATCACCAGATTTATCACAAGAACAGCAAGATTGTGTAGTGATTGCGGACAACCAGAATCATCAGGAGGAAATAATGGACGATACGATGAACACGCAAGCTGTATGTACTTCAAATAGATTTGGAACCTCCAAAGAAAAAAGGAAAAGGAATTGGAAAGAAGTCGGGAAAAATAACGAAAGTGAAGACAATAGCGATGCATCCTTTTACAGTATGGTTAGAGAGTTTGTGGCAAACCGAAACAACTCTGAGAGTGATGAAACCATGGCTTCAGAGCATTCAGAAATATGCAATGACGAACAAGAACGTAAAACTATACAAATTCGGAAGCGCCGTTCAGAAGATTATGAAGGAGTTCATTCTATGGTTAAAAGAAGGAAAGAAGGACTTGATGAACTGTTCATTCGTGCATTTCGAGGATTGGTACTCAAACGACGGGTTATCCACGATATATGGGAGATTCCAAGTGATGGATTGGGAGAGCGATTTCGAAGAAACATTATTCAACCTGTACTCAGCTTGTGTAATGGAACTGGAAGCACGTCAAAAGGAGAACGAGACTTCGGACGAGGAGCTCCCAATATCTTCATCATTGCGAAACACGAAGAACACCTCCATGTCATCCACGATTGCGCATACTCGGGATCAACGTGTCGATGCCTCCACATCCAAAGACTTCGAGACTTCACCACAGAAGGTCACAACGAAGAAGAATCAAAAAGATGGGAAAGCACTCAAACGAGTACAATTCCAGAAGGAGAAGTGTGTCTCGAAGAAGCAGAAGATCTCGAACGAAGAAAGCGACGACGAATATCGACCGGGTACATTATTTCAAGAGAGTCAGTTGAGCGTGGAGGACGAGTCGGAAACCGAAATCGACATTCAGGTGAAACCTACAATGAAACCGATAAAAAGAAAATTAAGAACTCCGAGTGTAGAGAGCCAGGAGGACGAAGACTCGGATGCGGGAACGAACGACGAGGACTTCGCATCTATGGTCGGAAATCTTGCCCAAGCTCATTGCTTGGTGTCAAATACTGGCAAAATCTCTCAGAGTATCTTAATCAAGGACACCGATCAATATATTTCTATGTCCACGCCGGGAGAGTCTGGGCAGATGCTTATGAAGCTAGAGTTATACCCCTTCAAAGATTGTTCGAAGCTAAGCAAGACCGAATATTGGAGGAAAAGAACATTCTCATCGCTGGTAGTACTCTCTTCGAAGGGCTGCCCTGTTTACAATCTAGCGATGAAGCTTCGCAAGGAAATAACGAAACAAGTTATGAAAACCAAAAAGGTCAAAGTCGAAAAAAGGCCAGTAACCGGTTGGAAAAGTGGCTAGAGAGTTTTATTATTACACCAACGAAAAACATTATATACACTGGCCACTGGACACAAGGTCCTTTTAGATATATGCCTAAAAACAAACAACTATTGTTAAGCTGTTTCCATAACATTAATCAAAATTATGTTGATATGTCGTACAGGGAAATTTTTCTAAAAACTAGAAAAATTTCAATGAATAAATTAATTTATGTGGCACCATGGAACAACGTTGGTGAATATTATTACGATATTCCCAATAGTGTTGCTGTTTTAGAATCATTGCTTTTACATCAACACAAAGAAAAAACAGAAGTATATAATTTTTTGAAAAATTTATTTTATGTCATTGATAAAAAGGTACCAAAGCGTAACACACTTTGTGTTATTGGACCGGCCTGTTCCGGTAAAAACTTCTTTTTTGATTGTGTGATTCATTCATGTGTAAATTTTGGACAGATTGGTAATTTTAACAAGTATGACAGATTTCCATTACAAGATGCGTTACAACGACGTATATTATTATGGAATGAACCAAATTTTGAACCAGGAGCCGAAGAGGTATTAAAACTAATTTTTGGTGGTGATACTTGTCCAGCCCGTATAAAATATGAAGGTGACGCTTGTTTGCAAAGAACTCCTGTCATAGTACTTACAAATCGGGATGTTATTCCTAATGATTCGACATTCACAAGTCGTGTATGGAAACATTATTGGCGTGAAGCACCATATTTGAAGCATATATCTAAAAAACCTCATCCATTGTCTGTTTTTTATCTTATGTTAAAATATAATATATTAAGTCGTAAGAACTTTGTATTTGAAGATTGGGAAAAGGAATTAATAAAATAATAAATATGGTTTAACATTTATATTGTGGTTTTCTTTATCATCTACTATTGTTTCCTTATCACTAGGTTTTATAAACATATTATCATTTGTTTTAGGTACGTCGCTTATCGAAGTACCAATGAAATGAACTTGTGGCTGGTTACGAAATGACGCATGTTCGCCGCTGTGTACGTGCACGAATGTATAACCTTCAACACTCTGATAATAGTTATGATCACATCTGTTTGTGTATGAATAGCTGGTGTTATTCATGTCTTGGTTCATTTCCAAGCGCCCACGCTCGTTAGCAACACTATTGACTTTTAAAATATGTGGAATTTGATGTTTGTATATGATATCATTATATGAAATATCAGTATCAAACCCGTCTTCTTTTGCATACATAGGAATGATAGCTTTTTTAGTTGGTTTTAAATAACCATTTTGTGGAGTAAAAGAATACTTTATAATAGCTTCACTCATACATTTATTTGCCAATCCAGTATGTAGCAACTTATCCATTCTATAATTTAAAAATGTATTTGGTCCATCAAATTTAGATTCATCTTTATTATACAAAATAGCAGCATACCAATTCAAATGACGAGGTATTTCGTTTGCCCCTGCTATATCATACATTGCCAAAAATTGATCTTGCAATGTTTTATCTTTCACTTTTGTAGGACGCATTGGTTCAGTACTAGCAGATTCCAATGGACGATTATCTAAATAGATTTTATTATTCAAACCAATACACCATTTTATAATAGGCACATATTCAGTAGTTGCTGTTCCAGATAATGTTGTACCATGATCAAATGCCGTACGAGTTCCCAATAAATGAATATCCGTAGAGACATGTTTAATCTTACAATTCCAAGGTAATGATTGCCATTCTTGTGGAGACAAATACCATGGCACCCAATCCACGGGATAATACGCATATGGAGTCAACAATCTTGTTATATATTTACCTTCTAGTTTTGTATGCGCATATCCATAAGTATATTTATACCATTTTTTGGAAAATGACATATGTAATACTTTTAAGCGTGGATTGGGCACTATCTTTGCGATACCGCTTGACGCAGCAGCAGTAGTACCTCCTCCTGGTCCTCTACCAACGGATCCCAATGCGTCGGTGTCCATAGGCTCTGGCGCACCACCTGCCTGAGACACTTGTGTGGATGCAGGCACTTCAGGGACATTATTTTGTATATCTGCCATATCACCAACGTCGATATTATTAAACCAATCGTCAGGAAAAAGATCTTCGATGTCGAAATCGTCACCTCCACCTGCAGGATTAATGGATGGACCGGGCTCTCCGTTGGGTCCGGGATCGGCGGAATTGGATCTACCTTGATTGATGTGCCACTCTCTGTCAAACTGGCTTTTAACTGCTCTACCAGCATTACTTGCACGCCAATGATTATAACTATGATACACTGCTTTTTCGTTTGATGATAATTTTCTCCAAGCCAAAGAATATGCTTTCTGAAGGGCAGCGTATCTACGCTGACCTGCGTGTTTACCCGTTACTGGCGGCATAACTATACATATGTGAGATACGTCTATTTATATACCTCTTTATGTGACGTCATACGTACAGACTCATGGACTCTTTGCCGTAAAGGTATTCAATAACTTGAAATTTTGTTCTACAAATTTCATTACGTTCCTACAACGACAACAACACGTGATAACACATAATTAACTAATCGTTTATACAATCAAACTAACGGCGCGAAGCGCCATGTTAATGTTTATAATTATGTATAAACTGGTAAAATTGCCAGTATTTTTTGCTTAGGAATACGATTAAACAATTATTGTTCTCCTTTTTATGCCGAATCTCATGATTAACCATATTTTAAGTAAATCAGGATAATAATATAACATTAAAAAATAATATAATTATAATCTGCGTACTGCGTGCTGTGTGGTAGCGGCTTCGAATACTACCAACCCTTGCTTTGCTTGTGGGTGTCGTAAAAGACGACTAAGAGCCCTAGATTGACCCGGACCAACACCATCTGGTACCATTTGGGTCAACGATTACATTCCCAAGGAGGGTTGACGTCAGGCAGGCGGCCGGTCATAAAAGTCTTTACCGAAACTTTTTGCAATATGTCAAAACAGATGACATATTGCGTCGACCCCAAGTAATTGGGATAAGAGCAAGATGATGATGATGATAATCTGCGTACTTCGACCTATTTTTTCCTTCCCACATAGAGAAGTGATTCTAACTTAGCTTCCAAAATTAGTGTCGAACACGTATACAAACATTACAAGTTAAATAAAAGCTTTTGAAATCTGTTTAATGCAATCTATTAAAAAAAAAAACAAATTATATTATTTGAATTTGTAAAAAGTCGCAGAGGGGTGTGAGAAATCTTAGAAACTTTGAAGATAATGCAGATGACACAGAATACTTCTGTATATTTTTAATGAAAAATATTATTCGCCCCCCACTGAAGATTGGGTAATGTGCATAGTGTGTCAGAATTGGGCACATGAAAATTGCACAAGCGGAAGCTCAAGCCGAGGCTATATTTGCGACTTGTGTAAGGAGAAATAGACTGACCGCAATTACCCCACCCGCTGTCCGTATTTACCTGGAAGGAGTCGGGTAAATGCGGACAGCACGGGTTTTGTTTTTTGAGAAAAAATATAAATGTTGATTTGATACTAATAATTTTATATGTTAATTTTGTAAGGTAATAAGCAAAGTTTATTAATTAATAAAAACGAACTGATTAGCTTTAAAAGTTTATGTTTTATTAAAGTATTCCCTTAAGTGTCCGCAATATCCCCACTCTCCCCTACCTATATATTATGCAGTAAATGATGGGCTCCTAATTTTGTTCTATTTTACATATTTATTACTATTATTTTATAATCCACTCTAAATATAATCATCTCATTAAAACTTATAATGTTATTCATATTTTATTTAAAAACCCCGATCTAAATTAATATACCTTTTTTTAAATAAGTAAAATTGTAAGGGTGTAGCAAACCTTAGATGGGCGGCCATCTTGGCACAAATTAGCTGTCCCGCATGATTTGAGAAACCCGTTACAAAATTACTAGCAGTAGGTGCTTTGTTTTGGTTTATTTAACTATATAAAGATGATTAAATATAAACATATGTATATGACAAGAAAGGGCAATAAGTCTAGTTTGTCGTAAACATACTTTACTGGTAAAATTGCCAGTATTTTTTGCTTAGGAATACGATTAAACAATTATTGTTCTCCTTTTTATGCCGAATCTCATGATTAACTAACGAATCAAACTAACGGCGCGAAGCGCCATGTTAATGTTTATGATTATGTATAAACGATTAGTTAATTATGTGTTATCACGTGTTGTTGTCGTTGTAGGAACGTAATGAAATTTGTAGAACAAAATTTCAAGTTATATAAAGACCTTTACGGCGAAGTTTGGCATCAGTTCGATCGATACGCGGTTGAGTTAACATCATTGAGTCTCTACGAGAGTTTTTAATTTTCAAAGATGAGTCAAAGCAGGGAGACATCACCAGATTTATCACAAGAACAGCAAGATTGTGTAGTGATTGCGGACAACCAGAATCATCAGGAGGAAATAATGGACGATACGATGAACACGCAAGCTGTACTTCAAATAGATTTGGAACCTCCAAAGAAAAAAGGAAAAGGAATTGGAAAGAAGTCGGGAAAAATGACGAAAGTGAAGACAATAGCGATGCATCCTTTTACAGTATGGTTAGAGAGTTTGTGGCAAACCGAAACAACTCTGAGAGTGATGAAACCATGGCTTCAGAGCATTCAGAAATATGCAATGACGAACAAGAACGTAAAACTATACAAATTCGGAAGCGCCGTTCAGAAGATTATGAAGGAGTTCATTCTATGGTTAAAAGAAGGAAAGAAGGACTTGATGAACTGTTCATTCGTGCATTTCGAGGATTGGTACTCAAACGACGGGTTATCCACGATATATGGGAGATTCCAAGTGATGGATTGGGAGAGCGATTTCGAAGAAACATTATTCAACCTGTACTCAGCTTGTGTAATGGAACTGGAAGCACGTCAAAAGGAGAACGAGACTTCGGACGAGGAGCTCCCAATATCTTCATCATTGCGAAACACGAAGAACACCTCCATGTCATCCACGATTGCGCATACTCGGGATCAACGTGTCGATGCCTCCACATCCAAAGACTTCGAGACTTCACCACAGAAGGTCACAACGAAGAAGAATCAAAAAGATGGGAAAGCACTCAAACGAGTACAATTCCAGAAGGAGAAGTGTGTCTCGAAGAAGCAGAAGATCTCGAACGAAGAAAGCGACGACGAATATCGACCGGGTACATTATTTCAAGAGAGTCAGTTGAGCGTGGAGGACGAGTCGGAAACCGAAATCGACATTCAGGTGAAACCTACAATGAAACCGATAAAAAGAAAATTAAGAACTCCGAGTGTAGAGAGCCAGGAGGACGAAGACTCGGATGCGGGAACGAACGACGAGGACTTCGCATCTATGGTCGGAAATCTTGCCCAAGCTCATTGCTTGGTGTCAAATACTGGCAAAATCTCTCAGAGTATCTTAATCAAGGACACCGATCAATATATTTCTATGTCCACGCCGGGAGAGTCTGGGCAGATGCTTATGAAGCTAGAGTTATACCCCTTCAAAGATTGTTCGAAGCTAAGCAAGACCGAATATTGGAGGAAAAGAACATTCTCATCGCTGGTAGTACTCTCTTCGAAGGGCTGCCCTGTTTACAATCTAGCGATGAAGCTTCGCAAGGAAATAACGAAACAAGTTATGAAAACCAAAAAGGTCAAAGTCGAAAAAAGGCCAGTAACCGGTTGGAAAAGTGGCTAGAGAGTTTTATTATTACACCAACGAAAAACATTATATACACTGGCCACTGGACACAAGGTCCTTTTAGATATATGCCTAAAAACAAACAACTATTGTTAAGCTGTTTCCATAACATTAATCAAAATTATGTTGATATGTCGTACAGGGAAATTTTTCTAAAAACTAGAAAAATTTCAATGAATAAATTAATTTATGTGGCACCATGGAACAACGTTGGTGAATATTATTACGATATTCCCAATAGTGTTGCTGTTTTAGAATCATTGCTTTTACATCAACACAAAGAAAAAACAGAAGTATATAATTTTTTGAAAAATTTATTTTATGTCATTGATAAAAAGGTACCAAAGCGTAACACACTTTGTGTTATTGGACCGGCCTGTTCCGGTAAAAACTTCTTTTTTGATTGTGTGATTCATTCATGTGTAAATTTTGGACAGATTGGTAATTTTAACAAGTATGACAGATTTCCATTACAAGATGCGTTACAACGACGTATATTATTATGGAATGAACCAAATTTTGAACCAGGAGCCGAAGAGGTATTAAAACTAATTTTTGGTGGTGATACTTGTCCAGCCCGTATAAAATATGAAGGTGACGCTTGTTTGCAAAGAACTCCTGTCATAGTACTTACAAATCGGGATGTTATTCCTAATGATTCGACATTCACAAGTCGTGTATGGAAACATTATTGGCGTGAAGCACCATATTTGAAGCATATATCTAAAAAACCTCATCCATTGTCTGTTTTTTATCTTATGTTAAAATATAATATATTAAGTCGTAAGAACTTTGTATTTGAAGATTGGGAAAAGGAATTAATAAAATAATAAATATGGTTTAACATTTATATTGTGGTTTTCTTTATCATCTACTATTGTTTCCTTATCACTAGGTTTTATAAACATATTATCATTTGTTTTAGGTACGTCGCTTATCGAAGTACCAATGAAATGAACTTGTGGCTGGTTACGAAATGACGCATGTTCGCCGCTGTGTACGTGCACGAATGTATAACCTTCAACACTCTGATAATAGTTATGATCACATCTGTTTGTGTATGAATAGCTGGTGTTATTCATGTCTTGGTTCATTTCCAAGCGCCCACGCTCGTTAGCAACACTATTGACTTTTAAAATATGTGGAATTTGATGTTTGTATATGATATCATTATATGAAATATCAGTATCAAACCCGTCTTCTTTTGCATACATAGGAATGATAGCTTTTTTAGTTGGTTTTAAATAACCATTTTGTGGAGTAAAAGAATACTTTATAATAGCTTCACTCATACATTTATTTGCCAATCCAGTATGTAGCAACTTATCCATTCTATAATTTAAAAATGTATTTGGTCCATCAAATTTAGATTCATCTTTATTATACAAAATAGCAGCATACCAATTCAAATGACGAGGTATTTCGTTTGCCCCTGCTATATCATACATTGCCAAAAATTGATCTTGCAATGTTTTATCTTTCACTTTTGTAGGACGCATTGGTTCAGTACTAGCAGATTCCAATGGACGATTATCTAAATAGATTTTATTATTCAAACCAATACACCATTTTATAATAGGCACATATTCAGTAGTTGCTGTTCCAGATAATGTTGTACCATGATCAAATGCCGTACGAGTTCCCAATAAATGAATATCCGTAGAGACATGTTTAATCTTACAATTCCAAGGTAATGATTGCCATTCTTGTGGAGACAAATACCATGGCACCCAATCCACGGGATAATACGCATATGGAGTCAACAATCTTGTTATATATTTACCTTCTAGTTTTGTATGCGCATATCCATAAGTATATTTATACCATTTTTTGGAAAATGACATATGTAATACTTTTAAGCGTGGATTGGGCACTATCTTTGCGATACCGCTTGACGCAGCAGCAGTAGTACCTCCTCCTGGTCCTCTACCAACGGATCCCAATGCGTCGGTGTCCATAGGCTCTGGCGCACCACCTGCCTGAGACACTTGTGTGGATGCAGGCACTTCAGGGACATTATTTTGTATATCTGCCATATCACCAACGTCGATATTATTAAACCAATCGTCAGGAAAAAGATCTTCGATGTCGAAATCGTCACCTCCACCTGCAGGATTAATGGATGGACCGGGCTCTCCGTTGGGTCCGGGATCGGCGGAATTGGATCTACCTTGATTGATGCGCCACTCTCTGTCAAACTGGCTTTTAACTGCTCTACCAGCATTACTTGCACGCCAATGATTATAACTATGATACACTGCTTTTTCGTTTGATGATAATTTTCTCCAAGCCAAAGAATATGCTTTCTGAAGGGCAGCGTATCTACGCTGACCTGCGTGTTTACCCGTTACTGGCGGCATAACTATACATATGTGAGGTACGTCTATTTATATACCTCTTTATGTGACGTCATACGTACAGACTCATGGACTCTTTGCCGTAAAGGTATTCAATAACTTGAAATTTTGTTCTACAAATTTCATTACGTTCCTACAACGACAACAACACGTGATAACACATAATTAACTAATCGTTTATACAATCAAACTAACGGCGCGAAGCGCCATGTTAATGTTTATGATTATGTATAAACTGGTAAAATTGCCAGTATTTTTTGCTTAGGAATACGATTAAACAATTATTGTTCTCCTTTTTATGCCGAATCTCATGATTAACCATATTTTAAGTAAATCAGGATAATAATATAACATTAAAAAATAATATAATTATAATCTGCGTACTGCGTGCTGTGTGGTAGCGGCTTCGAATACTACCAACCCTTGCTTTGCTTGTGGGTGTCGTAAAAGACGACTAAGAGCCCTAGATTGACCCGGACCAACACCATCTGGTACCATTTGGGTCAACGATTACATTCCCAAGGAGGGTTGACGTCAGGCAGGCGGCCGGTCATAAAAGTCTTTACCGAAACTTTTTGCAATATGTCAAAACAGATGACATATTGCGTCGACCCCAAGTAATTGGGATAAGAGCAAGATGATGATGATGATAATCTGCGTACTTCGACCTATTTTTTCCTTCCCACATAGAGAAGTGATTCTAACTTAGCTTCCAAAATTAGTGTCGAACACGTATACAAACATTACAAGTTAAATAAAAGCTTTTGAAATCTGTTTAATGCAATCTATTAAAAAAAAAAACAAATTATATTATTTGAATTTGTAAAAAGTCGCAGAGGGGTGTGAGAAATCTTAGAAACTTTGAAGATAATGCAGATGACACAGAATACTTCTGTATATTTTTAATGAAAATATTATTCGCCCCCCACTGAAGATTGGGTAATGTGCATAGTGTGTCAGAATTGGGCACATGAAAATTGCACAAGCGGAAGCTCAAGCCGAGGCTATATTTGCGACTTGTGTAAGGAGAAATAGACTGACCGCAATTACCCCACCCGCTGTCCGTATTTACCTGGAAGGAGTCGGGTAAATGCGGACAGCACGGGTTTTGTTTTTTGAGAAAAAATATAAATGTTGATTTGATACTAATAATTTTATATGTTAATTTTGTAAGGTAATAAGCAAAGTTTATTAATTAATAAAAACGAACTGATTAGCTTTAAAAGTTTATGTTTTATTAAAGTATTCCCTTAAGTGTCCGCAATATCCCCACTCTCCCCTACCTATATATTATGCAGTAAATGATGGGCTCCTAATTTTGTTCTATTTTACATATTTATTACTATTATTTTATAATCCACTCTAAATATAATCATCTCATTAAAACTTATAATGTTATTCATATTTTATTTAAAAACCCCGATCTAAATTAATATACCTTTTTTTAAATAAGTAAAATTGTAAGGGTGTAGCAAACCTTAGATGGGCGGCCATCTTGGCACAAATTAGCTGTCCCGCATGATTTGAGAAACCCGTTACAAAATTACTAGCAGTAGGTGCTTTGTTTTGGTTTATTTAACTATATAAAGATGATTAAATATAAACATATGTATATGACAAGAAAGGGCAATAAGTCTAGTTTGTCGTAAACATACTTTACTGGTAAAATTGCCAGTATTTTTTGCTTAGGAATACGATTAAACAATTATTGTTCTCCTTTTTATGCCGAATCTCATGATTAACTAACGAATCAAACTAACGGCGCGAAGCGCCATGTTAATGTTTATGATTATGTATAAACGATTAGTTAATTATGTGTTATCACGTGTTGTTGTCGTTGTAGGAACGTAATGAAATTTGTAGAACAAAATTTCAAGTTATATAAAGACCTTTACGGCGAAGTTTGGCATCAGTTCGATCGATACGCGGTTGAGTTAACATCATTGAGTCTCTACGAGAGTTTTTAATTTTCAAAGATGAGTCAAAGCAGGGAGACATCACCAGATTTATCACAAGAACAGCAAGATTGTGTAGTGATTGCGGACAACCAGAATCATCAGGAGGAAATAATGGACGATACGATGAACACGCAAGCTGTAGTACTTCAAATAGATTTGGAACCTCCAAAGAAAAAAGGAAAAGGAATTGGAAAGAAGTCGGGAAAAATGACGAAAGTGAAGACAATAGCGATGCATCCTTTTACAGTATGGTTAGAGAGTTTGTGGCAAACCGAAACAACTCTGAGAGTGATGAAACCATGGCTTCAGAGCATTCAGAAATATGCAATGACGAACAAGAACGTAAAACTATACAAATTCGGAAGCGCCGTTCAGAAGATTATGAAGGAGTTCATTCTATGGTTAAAAGAAGGAAAGAAGGACTTGATGAACTGTTCATTCGTGCATTTCGAGGATTGGTACTCAAACGACGGGTTATCCACGATATATGGGAGATTCCAAGTGATGGATTGGGAGAGCGATTTCGAAGAAACATTATTCAACCTGTACTCAGCTTGTGTAATGGAACTGGAAGCACGTCAAAAGGAGAACGAGACTTCGGACGAGGAGCTCCCAATATCTTCATCATTGCGAAACACGAAGAACACCTCCATGTCATCCACGATTGCGCATACTCGGGATCAACGTGTCGATGCCTCCACATCCAAAGACTTCGAGACTTCACCACAGAAGGTCACAACGAAGAAGAATCAAAAAGATGGGAAAGCACTCAAACGAGTACAATTCCAGAAGGAGAAGTGTGTCTCGAAGAAGCAGAAGATCTCGAACGAAGAAAGCGACGACGAATATCGACCGGGTACATTATTTCAAGAGAGTCAGTTGAGCGTGGAGGACGAGTCGGAAACCGAAATCGACATTCAGGTGAAACCTACAATGAAACCGATAAAAAGAAAATTAAGAACTCCGAGTGTAGAGAGCCAGGAGGACGAAGACTCGGATGCGGGAACGAACGACGAGGACTTCGCATCTATGGTCGGAAATCTTGCCCAAGCTCATTGCTTGGTGTCAAATACTGGCAAAATCTCTCAGAGTATCTTAATCAAGGACACCGATCAATATATTTCTATGTCCACGCCGGGAGAGTCTGGGCAGATGCTTATGAAGCTAGAGTTATACCCCTTCAAAGATTGTTCGAAGCTAAGCAAGACCGAATATTGGAGGAAAAGAACATTCTCATCGCTGGTAGTACTCTCTTCGAAGGGCTGCCCTGTTTACAATCTAGCGATGAAGCTTCGCAAGGAAATAACGAAACAAGTTATGAAAACCAAAAAGGTCAAAGTCGAAAAAAGGCCAGTAACCGGTTGGAAAAGTGGCTAGAGAGTTTTATTATTACACCAACGAAAAACATTATATACACTGGCCACTGGACACAAGGTCCTTTTAGATATATGCCTAAAAACAAACAACTATTGTTAAGCTGTTTCCATAACATTAATCAAAATTATGTTGATATGTCGTACAGGGAAATTTTTCTAAAAACTAGAAAAATTTCAATGAATAAATTAATTTATGTGGCACCATGGAACAACGTTGGTGAATATTATTACGATATTCCCAATAGTGTTGCTGTTTTAGAATCATTGCTTTTACATCAACACAAAGAAAAAACAGAAGTATATAATTTTTTGAAAAATTTATTTTATGTCATTGATAAAAAGGTACCAAAGCGTAACACACTTTGTGTTATTGGACCGGCCTGTTCCGGTAAAAACTTCTTTTTTGATTGTGTGATTCATTCATGTGTAAATTTTGGACAGATTGGTAATTTTAACAAGTATGACAGATTTCCATTACAAGATGCGTTACAACGACGTATATTATTATGGAATGAACCAAATTTTGAACCAGGAGCCGAAGAGGTATTAAAACTAATTTTTGGTGGTGATACTTGTCCAGCCCGTATAAAATATGAAGGTGACGCTTGTTTGCAAAGAACTCCTGTCATAGTACTTACAAATCGGGATGTTATTCCTAATGATTCGACATTCACAAGTCGTGTATGGAAACATTATTGGCGTGAAGCACCATATTTGAAGCATATATCTAAAAAACCTCATCCATTGTCTGTTTTTTATCTTATGTTAAAATATAATATATTAAGTCGTAAGAACTTTGTATTTGAAGATTGGGAAAAGGAATTAATAAAATAATAAATATGGTTTAACATTTATATTGTGGTTTTCTTTATCATCTACTATTGTTTCCTTATCACTAGGTTTTATAAACATATTATCATTTGTTTTAGGTACGTCGCTTATCGAAGTACCAATGAAATGAACTTGTGGCTGGTTACGAAATGACGCATGTTCGCCGCTGTGTACGTGCACGAATGTATAACCTTCAACACTCTGATAATAGTTATGATCACATCTGTTTGTGTATGAATAGCTGGTGTTATTCATGTCTTGGTTCATTTCCAAGCGCCCACGCTCGTTAGCAACACTATTGACTTTTAAAATATGTGGAATTTGATGTTTGTATATGATATCATTATATGAAATATCAGTATCAAACCCGTCTTCTTTTGCATACATAGGAATGATAGCTTTTTTAGTTGGTTTTAAATAACCATTTTGTGGAGTAAAAGAATACTTTATAATAGCTTCACTCATACATTTATTTGCCAATCCAGTATGTAGCAACTTATCCATTCTATAATTTAAAAATGTATTTGGTCCATCAAATTTAGATTCATCTTTATTATACAAAATAGCAGCATACCAATTCAAATGACGAGGTATTTCGTTTGCCCCTGCTATATCATACATTGCCAAATATTGATCTTGCAATGTTTTATCTTTCACTTTTGTAGGACGCATTGGTTCAGTACTAGCAGATTCCAATGGACGATTATCTAAATAGATTTTATTATTCAAACCAATACACCATTTTATAATAGGCACATATTCAGTAGTTGCTGTTCCAGATAATGTTGTACCATGATCAAATGCCGTACGAGTTCCCAATAAATGAATATCCGTAGAGACATGTTTAATCTTACAATTCCAAGGTAATGATTGCCATTCTTGTGGAGACAAATACCATGGCACCCAATCCACGGGATAATACGCATATGGAGTCAACAATCTTGTTATATATTTACCTTCTAGTTTTGTATGCGCATATCCATAAGTATATTTATACCATTTTTTGGAAAATGACATATGTAATACTTTTAAGCGTGGATTGGGCACTATCTTTGCGATACCGCTTGACGCAGCAGCAGTAGTACCTCCTCCTGGTCCTCTACCAACGGATCCCAATGCGTCGGTGTCCATAGGCTCTGGCGCACCACCTGCCTGAGACACTTGTGTGGATGCAGGCACTTCAGGGACATTATTTTGTATATCTGCCATATCACCAACGTCGATATTATTAAACCAATCGTCAGGAAAAAGATCTTCGATGTCGAAATCGTCACCTCCACCTGCAGGATTAATGGATGGACCGGGCTCTCCGTTGGGTCCGGGATCGGCGGAATTGGATCTACCTTGATTGATGTGCCACTCTCTGTCAAACTGGCTTTTAACTGCTCTACCAGCATTACTTGCACGCCAATGATTATAACTATGATACACTGCTTTTTCGTTTGATGATAATTTTCTCCAAGCCAAAGAATATGCTTTCTGAAGGGCAGCGTATCTACGCTGACCTGCGTGTTTACCCGTTACTGGCGGCATAACTATACATATGTGAGATACGTCTATTTATATACCTCTTTATGTGACGTCATACGTACAGACTCATGGACTCTTTGCCGTAAAGGTATTCAATAACTTGAAATTTTGTTCTACAAATTTCATTACGTTCCTACAACGACAACAACACGTGATAACACATAATTAACTAATCGTTTATACAATCAAACTAACGGCGCGAAGCGCCATGTTAATGTTTATAATTATGTATAAACTGGTAAAATTGCCAGTATTTTTTGCTTAGGAATACGATTAAACAATTATTGTTCTCCTTTTTATGCCGAATCTCATGATTAACCATATTTTAAGTAAATCAGGATAATAATATAACATTAAAAAATAATATAATTATAATCTGCGTACTGCGTGCTGTGTGGTAGCGGCTTCGAATACTACCAACCCTTGCTTTGCTTGTGGGTGTCGTAAAAGACGACTAAGAGCCCTAGATTGACCCGGACCAACACCATCTGGTACCATTTGGGTCAACGATTACATTCCCAAGGAGGGTTGACGTCAGGCAGGCGGCCGGTCATAAAAGTCTTTACCGAAACTTTTTGCAATATGTCAAAACAGATGACATATTGCGTCGACCCCAAGTAATTGGGATAAGAGCAAGATGATGATGATGATAATCTGCGTACTTCGACCTATTTTTTCCTTCCCACATAGAGAAGTGATTCTAACTTAGCTTCCAAAATTAGTGTCGAACACGTATACAAACATTACAAGTTAAATAAAAGCTTTTGAAATCTGTTTAATGCAATCTATTAAAAAAAAAAACAAATTATATTATTTGAATTTGTAAAAAGTCGCAGAGGGGTGTGAGAAATCTTAGAAACTTTGAAGATAATGCAGATGACACAGAATACTTCTGTATATTTTTAATGAAAAATATTATTCGCCCCCCACTGAAGATTGGGTAATGTGCATAGTGTGTCAGAATTGGGCACATGAAAATTGCACAAGCGGAAGCTCAAGCCGAGGCTATATTTGCGACTTGTGTAAGGAGAAATAGACTGACCGCAATTACCCCACCCGCTGTCCGTATTTACCTGGAAGGAGTCGGGTAAATGCGGACAGCACGGGTTTTGTTTTTTGAGAAAAAATATAAATGTTGATTTGATACTAATAATTTTATATGTTAATTTTGTAAGGTAATAAGCAAAGTTTATTAATTAATAAAAACGAACTGATTAGCTTTAAAAGTTTATGTTTTATTAAAGTATTCCCTTAAGTGTCCGCAATATCCCCACTCTCCCCTACCTATATATTATGCAGTAAATGATGGGCTCCTAATTTTGTTCTATTTTACATATTTATTACTATTATTTTATAATCCACTCTAAATATAATCATCTCATTAAAACTTATAATGTTATTCATATTTTATTTAAAAACCCCGATCTAAATTAATATACCTTTTTTTAAATAAGTAAAATTGTAAGGGTGTAGCAAACCTTAGATGGGCGGCCATCTTGGCACAAATTAGCTGTCCCGCATGATTTGAGAAACCCGTTACAAAATTACTAGCAGTAGGTGCTTTGTTTTGGTTTATTTAACTATATAAAGATGATTAAATATAAACATATGTATATGACAAGAAAGGGCAATAAGTCTAGTTTGTCGTAAACATACTTTACTGGTAAAATTGCCAGTATTTTTTGCTTAGGAATACGATTAAACAATTATTGTTCTCCTTTTTATGCCGAATCTCATGATTAACTAACGAATCAAACTAACGGCGCGAAGCGCCATGTTAATGTTTATGATTATGTATAAACGATTAGTTAATTATGTGTTATCACGTGTTGTTGTCGTTGTAGGAACGTAATGAAATTTGTAGAACAAAATTTCAAGTTATATAAAGACCTTTACGGCGAAGTTTGGCATCAGTTCGATCGATACGCGGTTGAGTTAACATCATTGAGTCTCTACGAGAGTTTTTAATTTTCAAAGATGAGTCAAAGCAGGGAGACATCACCAGATTTATCACAAGAACAGCAAGATTGTGTAGTGATTGCGGACAACCAGAATCATCAGGAGGAAATAATGGACGATACGATGAACACGCAAGCTGTACTTCAAATAGATTTGGAACCTCCAAAGAAAAAAGGAAAAGGAATTGGAAAGAAGTCGGGAAAAATGACGAAAGTGAAGACAATAGCGATGCATCCTTTTACAGTATGGTTAGAGAGTTTGTGGCAAACCGAAACAACTCTGAGAGTGATGAAACCATGGCTTCAGAGCATTCAGAAATATGCAATGACGAACAAGAACGTAAAACTATACAAATTCGGAAGCGCCGTTCAGAAGATTATGAAGGAGTTCATTCTATGGTTAAAAGAAGGAAAGAAGGACTTGATGAACTGTTCATTCGTGCATTTCGAGGATTGGTACTCAAACGACGGGTTATCCACGATATATGGGAGATTCCAAGTGATGGATTGGGAGAGCGATTTCGAAGAAACATTATTCAACCTGTACTCAGCTTGTGTAATGGAACTGGAAGCACGTCAAAAGGAGAACGAGACTTCGGACGAGGAGCTCCCAATATCTTCATCATTGCGAAACACGAAGAACACCTCCATGTCATCCACGATTGCGCATACTCGGGATCAACGTGTCGATGCCTCCACATCCAAAGACTTCGAGACTTCACCACAGAAGGTCACAACGAAGAAGAATCAAAAAGATGGGAAAGCACTCAAACGAGTACAATTCCAGAAGGAGAAGTGTGTCTCGAAGAAGCAGAAGATCTCGAACGAAGAAAGCGACGACGAATATCGACCGGGTACATTATTTCAAGAGAGTCAGTTGAGCGTGGAGGACGAGTCGGAAACCGAAATCGACATTCAGGTGAAACCTACAATGAAACCGATAAAAAGAAAATTAAGAACTCCGAGTGTAGAGAGCCAGGAGGACGAAGACTCGGATGCGGGAACGAACGACGAGGACTTCGCATCTATGGTCGGAAATCTTGCCCAAGCTCATTGCTTGGTGTCAAATACTGGCAAAATCTCTCAGAGTATCTTAATCAAGGACACCGATCAATATATTTCTATGTCCACGCCGGGAGAGTCTGGGCAGATGCTTATGAAGCTAGAGTTATACCCCTTCAAAGATTGTTCGAAGCTAAGCAAGACCGAATATTGGAGGAAAAGAACATTCTCATCGCTGGTAGTACTCTCTTCGAAGGGCTGCCCTGTTTACAATCTAGCGATGAAGCTTCGCAAGGAAATAACGAAACAAGTTATGAAAACCAAAAAGGTCAAAGTCGAAAAAAGGCCAGTAACCGGTTGGAAAAGTGGCTAGAGAGTTTTATTATTACACCAACGAAAAACATTATATACACTGGCCACTGGACACAAGGTCCTTTTAGATATATGCCTAAAAACAAACAACTATTGTTAAGCTGTTTCCATAACATTAATCAAAATTATGTTGATATGTCGTACAGGGAAATTTTTCTAAAAACTAGAAAAATTTCAATGAATAAATTAATTTATGTGGCACCATGGAACAACGTTGGTGAATATTATTACGATATTCCCAATAGTGTTGCTGTTTTAGAATCATTGCTTTTACATCAACACAAAGAAAAAACAGAAGTATATAATTTTTTGAAAAATTTATTTTATGTCATTGATAAAAAGGTACCAAAGCGTAACACACTTTGTGTTATTGGACCGGCCTGTTCCGGTAAAAACTTCTTTTTTGATTGTGTGATTCATTCATGTGTAAATTTTGGACAGATTGGTAATTTTAACAAGTATGACAGATTTCCATTACAAGATGCGTTACAACGACGTATATTATTATGGAATGAACCAAATTTTGAACCAGGAGCCGAAGAGGTATTAAAACTAATTTTTGGTGGTGATACTTGTCCAGCCCGTATAAAATATGAAGGTGACGCTTGTTTGCAAAGAACTCCTGTCATAGTACTTACAAATCGGGATGTTATTCCTAATGATTCGACATTCACAAGTCGTGTATGGAAACATTATTGGCGTGAAGCACCATATTTGAAGCATATATCTAAAAAACCTCATCCATTGTCTGTTTTTTATCTTATGTTAAAATATAATATATTAAGTCGTAAGAACTTTGTATTTGAAGATTGGGAAAAGGAATTAATAAAATAATAAATATGGTTTAACATTTATATTGTGGTTTTCTTTATCATCTACTATTGTTTCCTTATCACTAGGTTTTATAAACATATTATCATTTGTTTTAGGTACGTCGCTTATCGAAGTACCAATGAAATGAACTTGTGGCTGGTTACGAAATGACGCATGTTCGCCGCTGTGTACGTGCACGAATGTATAACCTTCAACACTCTGATAATAGTTATGATCACATCTGTTTGTGTATGAATAGCTGGTGTTATTCATGTCTTGGTTCATTTCCAAGCGCCCACGCTCGTTAGCAACACTATTGACTTTTAAAATATGTGGAATTTGATGTTTGTATATGATATCATTATATGAAATATCAGTATCAAACCCGTCTTCTTTTGCATACATAGGAATGATAGCTTTTTTAGTTGGTTTTAAATAACCATTTTGTGGAGTAAAAGAATACTTTATAATAGCTTCACTCATACATTTATTTGCCAATCCAGTATGTAGCAACTTATCCATTCTATAATTTAAAAATGTATTTGGTCCATGAAATTTAGATTCATCTTTATTATACAAAATAGCAGCATACCAATTCAAATGACGAGGTATTTCGTTTGCCCCTGCTATATCATACATTGCCAAAAATTGATCTTGCAATGTTTTATCTTTCACTTTTGTAGGACGCATTGGTTCAGTACTAGCAGATTCCAATGGACGATTATCTAAATAGATTTTATTATTCAAACCAATACACCATTTTATAATAGGCACATATTCAGTAGTTGCTGTTCCAGATAATGTTGTACCATGATCAAATGCCGTACGAGTTCCCAATAAATGAATATCCGTAGAGACATGTTTAATCTTACAATTCCAAGGTAATGATTGCCATTCTTGTGGAGACAAATACCATGGCACCCAATCCACGGGATAATACGCATATGGAGTCAACAATCTTGTTATATATTTACCTTCTAGTTTTGTATGCGCATATCCATAAGTATATTTATACCATTTTTTGGAAAATGACATATGTAATACTTTTAAGCGTGGATTGGGCACTATCTTTGCGATACCGCTTGACGCAGCAGCAGTAGTACCTCCTCCTGGTCCTCTACCAACGGATCCCAATGCGTCGGTGTCCATAGGCTCTGGCGCACCACCTGCCTGAGACACTTGTGTGGATGCAGGCACTTCAGGGACATTATTTTGTATATCTGCCATATCACCAACGTCGATATTATTAAACCAATCGTCAGGAAAAAGATCTTCGATGTCGAAATCGTCACCTCCACCTGCAGGATTAATGGATGGACCGGGCTCTCCGTTGGGTCCGGGATCGGCGGAATTGGATCTACCTTGATTGATGCGCCACTCTCTGTCAAACTGGCTTTTAACTGCTCTACCAGCATTACTTGCACGCCAATGATTATAACTATGATACACTGCTTTTTCGTTTGATGATAATTTTCTCCAAGCCAAAGAATATGCTTTCTGAAGGGCAGCGTATCTACGCTGACCTGCGTGTTTACCCGTTACTGGCGGCATAACTATACATATGTGAGGTACGTCTATTTATATACCTCTTTATGTGACGTCATACGTACAGACTCATGGACTCTTTGCCGTAAAGGTATTCAATAACTTGAAATTTTGTTCTACAAATTTCATTACGTTCCTACAACGACAACAACACGTGATAACACATAATTAACTAATCGTTTATACAATCAAACTAACGGCGCGAAGCGCCATGTTAATGTTTATGATTATGTATAAACTGGTAAAATTGCCAGTATTTTTTGCTTAGGAATACGATTAAACAATTATTGTTCTCCTTTTTATGCCGAATCTCATGATTAACCATATTTTAAGTAAATCAGGATAATAATATAACATTAAAAAATAATATAATTATAATCTGCGTACTGCGTGCTGTGTGGTAGCGGCTTCGAATACTACCAACCCTTGCTTTGCTTGTGGGTGTCGTAAAAGACGACTAAGAGCCCTAGATTGACCCGGACCAACACCATCTGGTACCATTTGGGTCAACGATTACATTCCCAAGGAGGGTTGACGTCAGGCAGGCGGCCGGTCATAAAAGTCTTTACCGAAACTTTTTGCAATATGTCAAAACAGATGACATATTGCGTCGACCCCAAGTAATTGGGATAAGAGCAAGATGATGATGATGATAATCTGCGTACTTCGACCTATTTTTTCCTTCCCACATAGAGAAGTGATTCTAACTTAGCTTCCAAAATTAGTGTCGAACACGTATACAAACATTACAAGTTAAATAAAAGCTTTTGAAATCTGTTTAATGCAATCTATTAAAAAAAAAAACAAATTATATTATTTGAATTTGTAAAAAGTCGCAGAGGGGTGTGAGAAATCTTAGAAACTTTGAAGATAATGCAGATGACACAGAATACTTCTGTATATTTTTAATGAAAATATTATTCGCCCCCCACTGAAGATTGGGTAATGTGCATAGTGTGTCAGAATTGGGCACATGAAAATTGCACAAGCGGAAGCTCAAGCCGAGGCTATATTTGCGACTTGTGTAAGGAGAAATAGACTGACCGCAATTACCCCACCCGCTGTCCGTATTTACCTGGAAGGAGTCGGGTAAATGCGGACAGCACGGGTTTTGTTTTTTGAGAAAAAATATAAATGTTGATTTGATACTAATAATTTTATATGTTAATTTTGTAAGGTAATAAGCAAAGTTTATTAATTAATAAAAACGAACTGATTAGCTTTAAAAGTTTATGTTTTATTAAAGTATTCCCTTAAGTGTCCGCAATATCCCCACTCTCCCCTACCTATATATTATGCAGTAAATGATGGGCTCCTAATTTTGTTCTATTTTACATATTTATTACTATTATTTTATAATCCACTCTAAATATAATCATCTCATTAAAACTTATAATGTTATTCATATTTTATTTAAAAACCCCGATCTAAATTAATATACCTTTTTTTAAATAAGTAAAATTGTAAGGGTGTAGCAAACCTTAGATGGGCGGCCATCTTGGCACAAATTAGCTGTCCCGCATGATTTGAGAAACCCGTTACAAAATTACTAGCAGTAGGTGCTTTGTTTTGGTTTATTTAACTATATAAAGATGATTAAATATAAACATATGTATATGACAAGAAAGGGCAATAAGTCTAGTTTGTCGTAAACATACTTTACTGGTAAAATTGCCAGTATTTTTTGCTTAGGAATACGATTAAACAATTATTGTTCTCCTTTTTATGCCGAATCTCATGATTAACTAACGAATCAAACTAACGGCGCGAAGCGCCATGTTAATGTTTATGATTATGTATAAACGATTAGTTAATTATGTGTTATCACGTGTTGTTGTCGTTGTAGGAACGTAATGAAATTTGTAGAACAAAATTTCAAGTTATATAAAGACCTTTACGGCGAAGTTTGGCATCAGTTCGATCGATACGCGGTTGAGTTAACATCATTGAGTCTCTACGAGAGTTTTTAATTTTCAAAGATGAGTCAAAGCAGGGAGACATCACCAGATTTATCACAAGAACAGCAAGATTGTGTAGTGATTGCGGACAACCAGAATCATCAGGAGGAAATAATGGACGATACGATGAACACGCAAGCTGTACTTCAAATAGATTTGGAACCTCCAAAGAAAAAAGGAAAAGGAATTGGAAAGAAGTCGGGAAAAATGACGAAAGTGAAGACAATAGCGATGCATCCTTTTACAGTATGGTTAGAGAGTTTGTGGCAAACCGAAACAACTCTGAGAGTGATTAAACCATGGCTTCAGAGCATTCAGAAATATGCAATGACGAACAAGAACGTAAAACTATACAAATTCGGAAGCGCCGTTCAGAAGATTATGAAGGAGTTCATTCTATGGTTAAAAGAAGGAAAGAAGGACTTGATGAACTGTTCATTCGTGCATTTCGAGGATTGGTACTCAAACGACGGGTTATCCACGATATATGGGAGATTCCAAGTGATGGATTGGGAGAGCGATTTCGAAGAAACATTATTCAACCTGTACTCAGCTTGTGTAATGGAACTGGAAGCACGTCAAAAGGAGAACGAGACTTCGGACGAGGAGCTCCCAATATCTTCATCATTGCGAAACACGAAGAACACCTCCATGTCATCCACGATTGCGCATACTCGGGATCAACGTGTCGATGCCTCCACATCCAAAGACTTCGAGACTTCACCACAGAAGGTCACAACGAAGAAGAATCAAAAAGATGGGAAAGCACTCAAACGAGTACAATTCCAGAAGGAGAAGTGTGTCTCGAAGAAGCAGAAGATCTCGAACGAAGAAAGCGACGACGAATATCGACCGGGTACATTATTTCAAGAGAGTCAGTTGAGCGTGGAGGACGAGTCGGAAACCGAAATCGACATTCAGGTGAAACCTACAATGAAACCGATAAAAAGAAAATTAAGAACTCCGAGTGTAGAGAGCCAGGAGGACGAAGACTCGGATGCGGGAACGAACGACGAGGACTTCGCATCTATGGTCGGAAATCTTGCCCAAGCTCATTGCTTGGTGTCAAATACTGGCAAAATCTCTCAGAGTATCTTAATCAAGGACACCGATCAATATATTTCTATGTCCACGCCGGGAGAGTCTGGGCAGATGCTTATGAAGCTAGAGTTATACCCCTTCAAAGATTGTTCGAAGCTAAGCAAGACCGAATATTGGAGGAAAAGAACATTCTCATCGCTGGTAGTACTCTCTTCGAAGGGCTGCCCTGTTTACAATCTAGCGATGAAGCTTCGCAAGGAAATAACGAAACAAGTTATGAAAACCAAAAAGGTCAAAGTCGAAAAAAGGCCAGTAACCGGTTGGAAAAGTGGCTAGAGAGTTTTATTATTACACCAACGAAAAACATTATATACACTGGCCACTGGACACAAGGTCCTTTTAGATATATGCCTAAAAACAAACAACTATTGTTAAGCTGTTTCCATAACATTAATCAAAATTATGTTGATATGTCGTACAGGGAAATTTTTCTAAAAACTAGAAAAATTTCAATGAATAAATTAATTTATGTGGCACCATGGAACAACGTTGGTGAATATTATTACGATATTCCCAATAGTGTTGCTGTTTTAGAATCATTGCTTTTACATCAACACAAAGAAAAAACAGAAGTATATAATTTTTTGAAAAATTTATTTTATGTCATTGATAAAAAGGTACCAAAGCGTAACACACTTTGTGTTATTGGACCGGCCTGTTCCGGTAAAAACTTCTTTTTTGATTGTGTGATTCATTCATGTGTAAATTTTGGACAGATTGGTAATTTTAACAAGTATGACAGATTTCCATTACAAGATGCGTTACAACGACGTATATTATTATGGAATGAACCAAATTTTGAACCAGGAGCCGAAGAGGTATTAAAACTAATTTTTGGTGGTGATACTTGTCCAGCCCGTATAAAATATGAAGGTGACGCTTGTTTGCAAAGAACTCCTGTCATAGTACTTACAAATCGGGATGTTATTCCTAATGATTCGACATTCACAAGTCGTGTATGGAAACATTATTGGCGTGAAGCACCATATTTGAAGCATATATCTAAAAAACCTCATCCATTGTCTGTTTTTTATCTTATGTTAAAATATAATATATTAAGTCGTAAGAACTTTGTATTTGAAGATTGGGAAAAGGAATTAATAAAATAATAAATATGGTTTAACATTTATATTGTGGTTTTCTTTATCATCTACTATTGTTTCCTTATCACTAGGTTTTATAAACATATTATCATTTGTTTTAGGTACGTCGCTTATCGAAGTACCAATGAAATGAACTTGTGGCTGGTTACGAAATGACGCATGTTCGCCGCTGTGTACGTGCACGAATGTATAACCTTCAACACTCTGATAATAGTTATGATCACATCTGTTTGTGTATGAATAGCTGGTGTTATTCATGTCTTGGTTCATTTCCAAGCGCCCACGCTCGTTAGCAACACTATTGACTTTTAAAATATGTGGAATTTGATGTTTGTATATGATATCATTATATGAAATATCAGTATCAAACCCGTCTTCTTTTGCATACATAGGAATGATAGCTTTTTTAGTTGGTTTTAAATAACCATTTTGTGGAGTAAAAGAATACTTTATAATAGCTTCACTCATACATTTATTTGCCAATCCAGTATGTAGCAACTTATCCATTCTATAATTTAAAAATGTATTTGGTCCATCAAATTTAGATTCATCTTTATTATACAAAATAGCAGCATACCAATTCAAATGACGAGGTATTTCGTTTGCCCCTGCTATATCATACATTGCCAAAAATTGATCTTGCAATGTTTTATCTTTCACTTTTGTAGGACGCATTGGTTCAGTACTAGCAGATTCCAATGGACGATTATCTAAATAGATTTTATTATTCAAACCAATACACCATTTTATAATAGGCACATATTCAGTAGTTGCTGTTCCAGATAATGTTGTACCATGATCAAATGCCGTACGAGTTCCCAATAAATGAATATCCGTAGAGACATGTTTAATCTTACAATTCCAAGGTAATGATTGCCATTCTTGTGGAGACAAATACCATGGCACCCAATCCACGGGATAATACGCATATGGAGTCAACAATCTTGTTATATATTTACCTTCTAGTTTTGTATGCGCATATCCATAAGTATATTTATACCATTTTTTGGAAAATGACATATGTAATACTTTTAAGCGTGGATTGGGCACTATCTTTGCGATACCGCTTGACGCAGCAGCAGTAGTACCTCCTCCTGGTCCTCTACCAACGGATCCCAATGCGTCGGTGTCCATAGGCTCTGGCGCACCACCTGCCTGAGACACTTGTGTGGATGCAGGCACTTCAGGGACATTATTTTGTATATCTGCCATATCACCAACGTCGATATTATTAAACCAATCGTCAGGAAAAAGATCTTCGATGTCGAAATCGTCACCTCCACCTGCAGGATTAATGGATGGACCGGGCTCTCCGTTGGGTCCGGGATCGGCGGAATTGGATCTACCTTGATTGATGCGCCACTCTCTGTCAAACTGGCTTTTAACTGCTCTACCAGCATTACTTGCACGCCAATGATTATAACTATGATACACTGCTTTTTCGTTTGATGATAATTTTCTCCAAGCCAAAGAATATGCTTTCTGAAGGGCAGCGTATCTACGCTGACCTGCGTGTTTACCCGTTACTGGCGGCATAACTATACATATGTGAGGTACGTCTATTTATATACCTCTTTATGTGACGTCATACGTACAGACTCATGGACTCTTTGCCGTAAAGGTATTCAATAACTTGAAATTTTGTTCTACAAATTTCATTACGTTCCTACAACGACAACAACACGTGATAACACATAATTAACTAATCGTTTATACAATCAAACTAACGGCGCGAAGCGCCATGTTAATGTTTATGATTATGTATAAACTGGTAAAATTGCCAGTATTTTTTGCTTAGGAATACGATTAAACAATTATTGTTCTCCTTTTTATGCCGAATCTCATGATTAACCATATTTTAAGTAAATCAGGATAATAATATAACATTAAAAAATAATATAATTATAATCTGCGTACTGCGTGCTGTGTGGTAGCGGCTTCGAATACTACCAACCCTTGCTTTGCTTGTGGGTGTCGTAAAAGACGACTAAGAGCCCTAGATTGACCCGGACCAACACCATCTGGTACCATTTGGGTCAACGATTACATTCCCAAGGAGGGTTGACGTCAGGCAGGCGGCCGGTCATAAAAGTCTTTACCGAAACTTTTTGCAATATGTCAAAACAGATGACATATTGCGTCGACCCCAAGTAATTGGGATAAGAGCAAGATGATGATGATGATAATCTGCGTACTTCGACCTATTTTTTCCTTCCCACATAGAGAAGTGATTCTAACTTAGCTTCCAAAATTAGTGTCGAACACGTATACAAACATTACAAGTTAAATAAAAGCTTTTGAAATCTGTTTAATGCAATCTATTAAAAAAAAAACAAATTATATTATTTGAATTTGTAAAAAGTCGCAGAGGGGTGTGAGAAATCTTAGAAACTTTGAAGATAATGCAGATGACACAGAATACTTCTGTATATTTTTAATGAAAAATATTATTCGCCCCCCACTGAAGATTGGGTAATGTGCATAGTGTGTCAGAATTGGGCACATGAAAATTGCACAAGCGGAAGCTCAAGCCGAGGCTATATTTGCGACTTGTGTAAGGAGAAATAGACTGACCGCAATTACCCCACCCGCTGTCCGTATTTACCTGGAAGGAGTCGGGTAAATGCGGACAGCACGGGTTTTGTTTTTTGAGAAAAAATATAAATGTTGATTTGATACTAATAATTTTATATGTTAATTTTGTAAGGTAATAAGCAAAGTTTATTAATTAATAAAAACATGATTTGAGAAACCCGTTACAAAATTACTAGCAGTAGGTGCTTTGTTTTGGTTTATTTAACTATATAAAGATGATTAAATATAAACATATGTATATGACAAGAAAGGGCAATAAGTCTAGTTTGTCGTAAACATACTTTACTGGTAAAATTGCCAGTATTTTTTGCTTAGGAATACGATTAAACAATTATTGTTCTCCTTTTTATGCCGAATCTCATGATTAACTAACGAATCAAACTAACGGCGCGAAGCGCCATTTTAATGTTTATGATTATGTATAAACGATTAGTTAATTATGTGTTATCACGTGTTGTTGTCGTTGTAGGAACGTAATGAAATTTGTAGAACAAAATTTCAAGTTATATAAAGACCTTTACGGCGAAGTTTGGCATCAGTTCGATCGATACGCGGTTGAGTTAACATCATTGAGTCTCTACGAGAGTTTTTAATTTTCAAAGATGAGTCAAAGCAGGGAGACATCACCAGATTTATCACAAGAACAGCAAGATTGTGTAGTGATTGCGGACAACCAGAATCATCAGGAGGAAATAATGGACGATACGATGAACACGCAAGCTGTATGTACTTCAAATAGATTTGGAACCTCCAAAGAAAAAAGGAAAAGGAATTGGAAAGAAGTCGGGAAAAATAACGAAAGTGAAGACAATAGCGATGCATCCTTTTACAGTATGGTTAGAGAGTTTGTGGCAAACCGAAACAACTCTGAGAGTGATGAAACCATGGCTTCAGAGCATTCAGAAATATGCAATGACGAACAAGAACGTAAAACTATACAAATTCGGAAGCGCCGTTCAGAAGATTATGAAGGAGTTCATTCTATGGTTAAAAGAAGGAAAGAAGGACTTGATGAACTGTTCATTCGTGCATTTCGAGGATTGGTACTCAAACGACGGGTTATCCACGATATATGGGAGATTCCAAGTGATGGATTGGGAGAGCGATTTCGAAGAAACATTATTCAACCTGTACTCAGCTTGTGTAATGGAACTGGAAGCACGTCAAAAGGAGAACGAGACTTCGGACGAGGAGCTCCCAATATCTTCATCATTGCGAAACACGAAGAACACCTCCATGTCATCCACGATTGCGCATACTCGGGATCAACGTGTCGATGCCTCCACATCCAAAGACTTCGAGACTTCACCACAGAAGGTCACAACGAAGAAGAATCAAAAAGATGGGAAAGCACTCAAACGAGTACAATTCCAGAAGGAGAAGTGTGTCTCGAAGAAGCAGAAGATCTCGAACGAAGAAAGCGACGACGAATATCGACCGGGTACATTATTTCAAGAGAGTCAGTTGAGCGTGGAGGACGAGACGGAAACCGAAATCGACATTCAGGTGAAACCTACAATGAAACCGATAAAAAGAAAATTAAGAACTCCGAGTGTAGAGAGCCAGGAGGACGAAGACTCGGATGCGGGAACGAACGACGAGGACTTCGCATCTATGGTCGGAAATCTTGCCCAAGCTCATTGCTTGGTGTCAAATACTGGCAAAATCTCTCAGAGTATCTTAATCAAGGACACCGATCAATATATTTCTATGTCCACGCCGGGAGAGTCTGGGCAGATGCTTATGAAGCTAGAGTTATACCCCTTCAAAGATTGTTCGAAGCTAAGCAAGACCGAATATTGGAGGAAAAGAACATTCTCATCGCTGGTAGTACTCTCTTCGAAGGGCTGCCCTGTTTACAATCTAGCGATGAAGCTTCGCAAGGAAATAACGAAACAAGTTATGAAAACCAAAAAGGTCAAAGTCGAAAAAAGGCCAGTAACCGGTTGGAAAAGTGGCTAGAGAGTTTTATTATTACACCAACGAAAAACATTATATACACTGGCCACTGGACACAAGGTCCTTTTAGATATATGCCTAAAAACAAACAACTATTGTTAAGCTGTTTCCATAACATTAATCAAAATTATGTTGATATGTCGTACAGGGAAATTTTTCTAAAAACTAGAAAAATTTCAATGAATAAATTAATTTATGTGGCACCATGGAACAACGTTGGTGAATATTATTACGATATTCCCAATAGTGTTGCTGTTTTAGAATCATTGCTTTTACATCAACACAAAGAAAAAACAGAAGTATATAATTTTTTGAAAAATTTATTTTATGTCATTGATAAAAAGGTACCAAAGCGTAACACACTTTGTGTTATTGGACCGGCCTGTTCCGGTAAAAACTTCTTTTTTGATTGTGTGATTCATTCATGTGTAAATTTTGGACAGATTGGTAATTTTAACAAGTATGACAGATTTCCATTACAAGATGCGTTACAACGACGTATATTATTATGGAATGAACCAAATTTTGAACCAGGAGCCGAAGAGGTATTAAAACTAATTTTTGGTGGTGATACTTGTCCAGCCCGTATAAAATATGAAGGTGACGCTTGTTTGCAAAGAACTCCTGTCATAGTACTTACAAATCGGGATGTTATTCCTAATGATTCGACATTCACAAGTCGTGTATGGAAACATTATTGGCGTGAAGCACCATATTTGAAGCATATATCTAAAAAACCTCATCCATTGTCTGTTTTTTATCTTATGTTAAAATATAATATATTAAGTCGTAAGAACTTTGTATTTGAAGATTGGGAAAAGGAATTAATAAAATAATAAATATGGTTTAACATTTATATTGTGGTTTTCTTTATCATCTACTATTGTTTCCTTATCACTAGGTTTTATAAACATATTATCATTTGTTTTAGGTACGTCGCTTATCGAAGTACCAATGAAATGAACTTGTGGCTGGTTACGAAATGACGCATGTTCGCCGCTGTGTACGTGCACGAATGTATAACCTTCAACACTCTGATAATAGTTATGATCACATCTGTTTGTGTATGAATAGCTGGTGTTATTCATGTCTTGGTTCATTTCCAAGCGCCCACGCTCGTTAGCAACACTATTGACTTTTAAAATATGTGGAATTTGATGTTTGTATATGATATCATTATATGAAATATCAGTATCAAACCCGTCTTCTTTTGCATACATAGGAATGATAGCTTTTTTAGTTGGTTTTAAATAACCATTTTGTGGAGTAAAAGAATACTTTATAATAGCTTCACTCATACATTTATTTGCCAATCCAGTATGTAGCAACTTATCCATTCTATAATTTAAAAATGTATTTGGTCCATGAAATTTAGATTCATCTTTATTATACAAAATAGCAGCATACCAATTCAAATGACGAGGTATTTCGTTTGCCCCTGCTATATCATACATTGCCAAAAATTGATCTTGCAATGTTTTATCTTTCACTTTTGTAGGACGCATTGGTTCAGTACTAGCAGATTCCAATGGACGATTATCTAAATAGATTTTATTATTCAAACCAATACACCATTTTATAATAGGCACATATTCAGTAGTTGCTGTTCCAGATAATGTTGTACCATGATCAAATGCCGTACGAGTTCCCAATAAATGAATATCCGTAGAGACATGTTTAATCTTACAATTCCAAGGTAATGATTGCCATTCTTGTGGAGACAAATACCATGGCACCCAATCCACGGGATAATACGCATATGGAGTCAACAATCTTGTTATATATTTACCTTCTAGTTTTGTATGCGCATATCCATAAGTATATTTATACCATTTTTTGGAAAATGACATATGTAATACTTTTAAGCGTGGATTGGGCACTATCTTTGCGATACCGCTTGACGCAGCAGCAGTAGTACCTCCTCCTGGTCCTCTACCAACGGATCCCAATGCGTCGGTGTCCATAGGCTCTGGCGCACCACCTGCCTGAGACACTTGTGTGGATGCAGGCACTTCAGGGACATTATTTTGTATATCTGCCATATCACCAACGTCGATATTATTAAACCAATCGTCAGGAAAAAGATCTTCGATGTCGAAATCGTCACCTCCACCTGCAGGATTAATGGATGGACCGGGCTCTCCGTTGGGTCCGGGATCGGCGGAATTGGATCTACCTTGATTGATGCGCCACTCTCTGTCAAACTGGCTTTTAACTGCTCTACCAGCATTACTTGCACGCCAATGATTATAACTATGATACACTGCATTTTCGTTTGATGATAATTTTCTCCAAGCCAAAGAATATGCTTTCTGAAGGGCAGCGTATCTACGCTGACCTGCGTGTTTACCCGTTACTGGCGGCATAACTATACATATGTGAGGTACGTCTATTTATATACCTCTTTATGTGACGTCATACGTACAGACTCATGGACTCTTTGCCGTAAAGGTATTCAATAACTTGAAATTTTGTTCTACAAATTTCATTACGTTCCTACAACGACAACAACACGTGATAACACATAATTAACTAATCGTTTATACAATCAAACTAACGGCGCGAAGCGCCATGTTAATGTTTATGATTATGTATAAACTGGTAAAATTGCCAGTATTTTTTGCTTAGGAATACGATTAAACAATTATTGTTCTCCTTTTTATGCCGAATCTCATGATTAACCATATTTTAAGTAAATCAGGATAATAATATAACATTAAAAAATAATATAATTATAATCTGCGTACTGCGTGCTGTGTGGTAGCGGCTTCGAATACTACCAACCCTTGCTTTGCTTGTGGGTGTCGTAAAAGACGACTAAGAGCCCTAGATTGACCCGGACCAACACCATCTGGTACCATTTGGGTCAACGATTACATTCCCAAGGAGGGTTGACGTCAGGCAGGCGGCCGGTCATAAAAGTCTTTACCGAAACTTTTTGCAATATGTCAAAACAGATGACATATTGCGTCGACCCCAAGTAATTGGGATAAGAGCAAGATGATGATGATGATAATCTGCGTACTTCGACCTATTTTTTCCTTCCCACATAGAGAAGTGATTCTAACTTAGCTTCCAAAATTAGTGTCGAACACGTATACAAACATTACAAGTTAAATAAAAGCTTTTGAAATCTGTTTAATGCAATCTATTAAAAAAAAAACAAATTATATTATTTGAATTTGTAAAAAGTCGCAGAGGGGTGTGAGAAATCTTAGAAACTTTGAAGATAATGCAGATGACACAGAATACTTCTGTATATTTTTAATGAAAAATATTATTCGCCCCCCACTGAAGATTGGGTAATGTGCATAGTGTGTCAGAATTGGGCACATGAAAATTGCACAAGCGGAAGCTCAAGCCGAGGCTATATTTGCGACTTGTGTAAGGAGAAATAGACTGACCGCAATTACCCCACCCGCTGTCCGTATTTACCTGGAAGGAGTCGGGTAAATGCGGACAGCACGGGTTTTGTTTTTTGAGAAAAAATATAAATGTTGATTTGATACTAATAATTTTATATGTTAATTTTGTAAGGTAATAAGCAAAGTTTATTAATTAATAAAAACGAACTGATTAGCTTTAAAAGTTTATGTTTTATTAAAGTATTCCCTTAAGTGTCCGCAATATCCCCACTCTCCCCTACCTATATATTATGCAGTAAATGATGGGCTCCTAATTTTGTTCTATTTTACATATTTATTACTATTATTTTATAATCCACTCTAAATATAATCATCTCATTAAAACTTATAATGTTATTCATATTTTATTTAAAAACCCCGATCTAAATTAATATACCTTTTTTTAAATAAGTAAAATTGTAAGGGTGTAGCAAACCTTAGATGGGCGGCCATCTTGGCACAAATTAGCTGTCCCGCATGATTTGAGAAACCCGTTACAAAATTACTAGCAGTAGGTGCTTTGTTTTGGTTTATTTAACTATATAAAGATGATTAAATATAAACATATGTATATGACAAGAAAGGGCAATAAGTCTAGTTTGTCGTAAACATACTTTACTGGTAAAATTGCCAGTATTTTTTGCTTAGGAATACGATTAAACAATTATTGTTCTCCTTTTTATGCCGAATCTCATGATTAACTAACGAATCAAACTAACGGCGCGAAGCGCCATGTTAATGTTTATGATTATGTATAAACGATTAGTTAATTATGTGTTATCACGTGTTGTTGTCGTTGTAGGAACGTAATGAAATTTGTAGAACAAAATTTCAAGTTATATAAAGACCTTTACGGCGAAGTTTGGCATCAGTTCGATCGATACGCGGTTGAGTTAACATCATTGAGTCTCTACGAGAGTTTTTAATTTTCAAAGATGAGTCAAAGCAGGGAGACATCACCAGATTTATCACAAGAACAGCAAGATTGTGTAGTGATTGCGGACAACCAGAATCATCAGGAGGAAATAATGGACGATACGATGAACACGCAAGCTGTAGTACTTCAAATAGATTTGGAACCTCCAAAGAAAAAAGGAAAAGGAATTGGAAAGAAGTCGGGAAAAATGACGAAAGTGAAGACAATAGCGATGCATCCTTTTACAGTATGGTTAGAGAGTTTGTGGCAAACCGAAACAACTCTGAGAGTGATGAAACCATGGCTTCAGAGCATTCAGAAATATGCAATGACGAACAAGAACGTAAAACTATACAAATTCGGAAGCGCCGTTCAGAAGATTATGAAGGAGTTCATTCTATGGTTAAAAGAAGGAAAGAAGGACTTGATGAACTGTTCATTCGTGCATTTCGAGGATTGGTACTCAAACGACGGGTTATCCACGATATATGGGAGATTCCAAGTGATGGATTGGGAGAGCGATTTCGAAGAAACATTATTCAACCTGTACTCAGCTTGTGTAATGGAACTGGAAGCACGTCAAAAGGAGAACGAGACTTCGGACGAGGAGCTCCCAATATCTTCATCATTGCGAAACACGAAGAACACCTCCATGTCATCCACGATTGCGCATACTCGGGATCAACGTGTCGATGCCTCCACATCCAAAGACTTCGAGACTTCACCACAGAAGGTCACAACGAAGAAGAATCAAAAAGATGGGAAAGCACTCAAACGAGTACAATTCCAGAAGGAGAAGTGTGTCTCGAAGAAGCAGAAGATCTCGAACGAAGAAAGCGACGACGAATATCGACCGGGTACATTATTTCAAGAGAGTCAGTTGAGCGTGGAGGACGAGTCGGAAACCGAAATCGACATTCAGGTGAAACCTACAATGAAACCGATAAAAAGAAAATTAAGAACTCCGAGTGTAGAGAGCCAGGAGGACGAAGACTCGGATGCGGGAACGAACGACGAGGACTTCGCATCTATGGTCGGAAATCTTGCCCAAGCTCATTGCTTGGTGTCAAATACTGGCAAAATCTCTCAGAGTATCTTAATCAAGGACACCGATCAATATATTTCTATGTCCACGCCGGGAGAGTCTGGGCAGATGCTTATGAAGCTAGAGTTATACCCCTTCAAAGATTGTTCGAAGCTAAGCAAGACCGAATATTGGAGGAAAAGAACATTCTCATCGCTGGTAGTACTCTCTTCGAAGGGCTGCCCTGTTTACAATCTAGCGATGAAGCTTCGCAAGGAAATAACGAAACAAGTTATGAAAACCAAAAAGGTCAAAGTCGAAAAAAGGCCAGTAACCGGTTGGAAAAGTGGCTAGAGAGTTTTATTATTACACCAACGAAAAACATTATATACACTGGCCACTGGACACAAGGTCCTTTTAGATATATGCCTAAAAACAAACAACTATTGTTAAGCTGTTTCCATAACATTAATCAAAATTATGTTGATATGTCGTACAGGGAAATTTTTCTAAAAACTAGAAAAATTTCAATGAATAAATTAATTTATGTGGCACCATGGAACAACGTTGGTGAATATTATTACGATATTCCCAATAGTGTTGCTGTTTTAGAATCATTGCTTTTACATCAACACAAAGAAAAAACAGAAGTATATAATTTTTTGAAAAATTTATTTTATGTCATTGATAAAAAGGTACCAAAGCGTAACACACTTTGTGTTATTGGACCGGCCTGTTCCGGTAAAAACTTCTTTTTTGATTGTGTGATTCATTCATGTGTAAATTTTGGACAGATTGGTAATTTTAACAAGTATGACAGATTTCCATTACAAGATGCGTTACAACGACGTATATTATTATGGAATGAACCAAATTTTGAACCAGGAGCCGAAGAGGTATTAAAACTAATTTTTGGTGGTGATACTTGTCCAGCCCGTATAAAATATGAAGGTGACGCTTGTTTGCAAAGAACTCCTGTCATAGTACTTACAAATCGGGATGTTATTCCTAATGATTCGACATTCACAAGTCGTGTATGGAAACATTATTGGCGTGAAGCACCATATTTGAAGCATATATCTAAAAAACCTCATCCATTGTCTGTTTTTTATCTTATGTTAAAATATAATATATTAAGTCGTAAGAACTTTGTATTTGAAGATTGGGAAAAGGAATTAATAAAATAATAAATATGGTTTAACATTTATATTGTGGTTTTCTTTATCATCTACTATTGTTTCCTTATCACTAGGTTTTATAAACATATTATCATTTGTTTTAGGTACGTCGCTTATCGAAGTACCAATGAAATGAACTTGTGGCTGGTTACGAAATGACGCATGTTCGCCGCTGTGTACGTGCACGAATGTATAACCTTCAACACTCTGATAATAGTTATGATCACATCTGTTTGTGTATGAATAGCTGGTGTTATTCATGTCTTGGTTCATTTCCAAGCGCCCACGCTCGTTAGCAACACTATTGACTTTTAAAATATGTGGAATTTGATGTTTGTATATGATATCATTATATGAAATATCAGTATCAAACCCGTCTTCTTTTGCATACATAGGAATGATAGCTTTTTTAGTTGGTTTTAAATAACCATTTTGTGGAGTAAAAGAATACTTTATAATAGCTTCACTCATACATTTATTTGCCAATCCAGTATGTAGCAACTTATCCATTCTATAATTTAAAAATGTATTTGGTCCATCAAATTTAGATTCATCTTTATTATACAAAATAGCAGCATACCAATTCAAATGACGAGGTATTTCGTTTGCCCCTGCTATATCATACATTGCCAAAAATTGATCTTGCAATGTTTTATCTTTCACTTTTGTAGGACGCATTGGTTCAGTACTAGCAGATTCCAATGGACGATTATCTAAATAGATTTTATTATTCAAACCAATACACCATTTTATAATAGGCACATATTCAGTAGTTGCTGTTCCAGATAATGTTGTACCATGATCAAATGCCGTACGAGTTCCCAATAAATGAATATCCGTAGAGACATGTTTAATCTTACAATTCCAAGGTAATGATTGCCATTCTTGTGGAGACAAATACCATGGCACCCAATCCACGGGATAATACGCATATGGAGTCAACAATCTTGTTATATATTTACCTTCTAGTTTTGTATGCGCATATCCATAAGTATATTTATACCATTTTTTGGAAAATGACATATGTAATACTTTTAAGCGTGGATTGGGCACTATCTTTGCGATACCGCTTGACGCAGCAGCAGTAGTACCTCCTCCTGGTCCTCTACCAACGGATCCCAATGCGTCGGTGTCCATAGGCTCTGGCGCACCACCTGCCTGAGACACTTGTGTGGATGCAGGCACTTCAGGGACATTATTTTGTATATCTGCCATATCACCAACGTCGATATTATTAAACCAATCGTCAGGAAAAAGATCTTCGATGTCGAAATCGTCACCTCCACCTGCAGGATTAATGGATGGACCGGGCTCTCCGTTGGGTCCGGGATCGGCGGAATTGGATCTACCTTGATTGATGCGCCACTCTCTGTCAAACTGGCTTTTAACTGCTCTACCAGCATTACTTGCACGCCAATGATTATAACTATGATACACTGCTTTTTCGTTTGATGATAATTTTCTCCAAGCCAAAGAATATGCTTTCTGAAGGGCAGCGTATCTACGCTGACCTGCGTGTTTACCCGTTACTGGCGGCATAACTATACATATGTGAGGTACGTCTATTTATATACCTCTTTATGTGACGTCATACGTACAGACTCATGGACTCTTTGCCGTAAAGGTATTCAATAACTTGAAATTTTGTTCTACAAATTTCATTACGTTCCTACAACGACAACAACACGTGATAACACATAATTAACTAATCGTTTATACAATCAAACTAACGGCGCGAAGCGCCATGTTAATGTTTATGATTATGTATAAACTGGTAAAATTGCCAGTATTTTTTGCTTAGGAATACGATTAAACAATTATTGTTCTCCTTTTTATGCCGAATCTCATGATTAACCATATTTTAAGTAAATCAGGATAATAATATAACATTAAAAAATAATATAATTATAATCTGCGTACTGCGTGCTGTGTGGTAGCGGCTTCGAATACTACCAACCCTTGCTTTGCTTGTGGGTGTCGTAAAAGACGACTAAGAGCCCTAGATTGACCCGGACCAACACCATCTGGTACCATTTGGGTCAACGATTACATTCCCAAGGAGGGTTGACGTCAGGCAGGCGGCCGGTCATAAAAGTCTTTACCGAAACTTTTTGCAATATGTCAAAACAGATGACATATTGCGTCGACCCCAAGTAATTGGGATAAGAGCAAGATGATGATGATGATAATCTGCGTACTTCGACCTATTTTTTCCTTCCCACATAGAGAAGTGATTCTAACTTAGCTTCCAAAATTAGTGTCGAACACGTATACAAACATTACAAGTTAAATAAAAGCTTTTGAAATCTGTTTAATGCAATCTATTAAAAAAAAAACAAATTATATTATTTGAATTTGTAAAAAGTCGCAGAGGGGTGTGAGAAATCTTAGAAACTTTGAAGATAATGCAGATGACACAGAATACTTCTGTATATTTTTAATGAAAAATATTATTCGCCCCCCACTGAAGATTGGGTAATGTGCATAGTGTGTCAGAATTGGGCACATGAAAATTGCACAAGCGGAAGCTCAAGCCGAGGCTATATTTGCGACTTGTGTAAGGAGAAATAGACTGACCGCAATTACCCCACCCGCTGTCCGTATTTACCTGGAAGGAGTCGGGTAAATGCGGACAGCACGGGTTTTGTTTTTTGAGAAAAAATATAAATGTTGATTTGATACTAATAATTTTATATGTTAATTTTGTAAGGTAATAAGCAAAGTTTATTAATTAATAAAAACGAACTGATTAGCTTTAAAAGTTTATGTTTTATTAAAGTATTCCCTTAAGTGTCCGCAATATCCCCACTCTCCCCTACCTATATATTATGCAGTAAATGATGGGCTCCTAATTTTGTTCTATTTTACATATTTATTACTATTATTTTATAATCCACTCTAAATATAATCATCTCATTAAAACTTATAATGTTATTCATATTTTATTTAAAAACCCCGATCTAAATTAATATACCTTTTTTTAAATAAGTAAAATTGTAAGGGTGTAGCAAACCTTAGATGGGCGGCCATCTTGGCACAAATTAGCTGTCCCGCATGATTTGAGAAACCCGTTACAAAATTACTAGCAGTAGGTGCTTTGTTTTGGTTTATTTAACTATATAAAGATGATTAAATATAAACATATGTATATGACAAGAAAGGGCAATAAGTCTAGTTTGTCGTAAACATACTTTACTGGTAAAATTGCCAGTATTTTTTGCTTAGGAATACGATTAAACAATTATTGTTCTCCTTTTTATGCCGAATCTCATGATTAACTAACGAATCAAACTAACGGCGCGAAGCGCCATGTTAATGTTTATGATTATGTATAAACGATTAGTTAATTATGTGTTATCACGTGTTGTTGTCGTTGTAGGAACGTAATGAAATTTGTAGAACAAAATTTCAAGTTATATAAAGACCTTTACGGCGAAGTTTGGCATCAGTTCGATCGATACGCGGTTGAGTTAACATCATTGAGTCTCTACGAGAGTTTTTAATTTTCAAAGATGAGTCAAAGCAGGGAGACATCACCAGATTTATCACAAGAACAGCAAGATTGTGTAGTGATTGCGGACAACCAGAATCATCAGGAGGAAATAATGGACGATACGATGAACACGCAAGCTGTAGTACTTCAAATAGATTTGGAACCTCCAAAGAAAAAAGGAAAAGGAATTGGAAAGAAGTCGGGAAAAATGACGAAAGTGAAGACAATAGCGATGCATCCTTTTACAGTATGGTTAGAGAGTTTGTGGCAAACCGAAACAACTCTGAGAGTGATGAAACCATGGCTTCAGAGCATTCAGAAATATGCAATGACGAACAAGAACGTAAAACTATACAAATTCGGAAGCGCCGTTCAGAAGATTATGAAGGAGTTCATTCTATGGTTAAAAGAAGGAAAGAAGGACTTGATGAACTGTTCATTCGTGCATTTCGAGGATTGGTACTCAAACGACGGGTTATCCACGATATATGGGAGATTCCAAGTGATGGATTGGGAGAGCGATTTCGAAGAAACATTATTCAACCTGTACTCAGCTTGTGTAATGGAACTGGAAGCACGTCAAAAGGAGAACGAGACTTCGGACGAGGAGCTCCCAATATCTTCATCATTGCGAAACACGAAGAACACCTCCATGTCATCCACGATTGCGCATACTCGGGATCAACGTGTCGATGCCTCCACATCCAAAGACTTCGAGACTTCACCACAGAAGGTCACAACGAAGAAGAATCAAAAAGATGGGAAAGCACTCAAACGAGTACAATTCCAGAAGGAGAAGTGTGTCTCGAAGAAGCAGAAGATCTCGAACGAAGAAAGCGACGACGAATATCGACCGGGTACATTATTTCAAGAGAGTCAGTTGAGCGTGGAGGACGAGTCGGAAACCGAAATCGACATTCAGGTGAAACCTACAATGAAACCGATAAAAAGAAAATTAAGAACTCCGAGTGTAGAGAGCCAGGAGGACGAAGACTCGGATGCGGGAACGAACGACGAGGACTTCGCATCTATGGTCGGAAATCTTGCCCAAGCTCATTGCTTGGTGTCAAATACTGGCAAAATCTCTCAGAGTATCTTAATCAAGGACACCGATCAATATATTTCTATGTCCACGCCGGGAGAGTCTGGGCAGATGCTTATGAAGCTAGAGTTATACCCCTTCAAAGATTGTTCGAAGCTAAGCAAGACCGAATATTGGAGGAAAAGAACATTCTCATCGCTGGTAGTACTCTCTTCGAAGGGCTGCCCTGTTTACAATCTAGCGATGAAGCTTCGCAAGGAAATAACGAAACAAGTTATGAAAACCAAAAAGGTCAAAGTCGAAAAAAGGCCAGTAACCGGTTGGAAAAGTGGCTAGAGAGTTTTATTATTACACCAACGAAAAACATTATATACACTGGCCACTGGACACAAGGTCCTTTTAGATATATGCCTAAAAACAAACAACTATTGTTAAGCTGTTTCCATAACATTAATCAAAATTATGTTGATATGTCGTACAGGGAAATTTTTCTAAAAACTAGAAAAATTTCAATGAATAAATTAATTTATGTGGCACCATGGAACAACGTTGGTGAATATTATTACGATATTCCCAATAGTGTTGCTGTTTTAGAATCATTGCTTTTACATCAACACAAAGAAAAAACAGAAGTATATAATTTTTTGAAAAATTTATTTTATGTCATTGATAAAAAGGTACCAAAGCGTAACACACTTTGTGTTATTGGACCGGCCTGTTCCGGTAAAAACTTCTTTTTTGATTGTGTGATTCATTCATGTGTAAATTTTGGACAGATTGGTAATTTTAACAAGTATGACAGATTTCCATTACAAGATGCGTTACAACGACGTATATTATTATGGAATGAACCAAATTTTGAACCAGGAGCCGAAGAGGTATTAAAACTAATTTTTGGTGGTGATACTTGTCCAGCCCGTATAAAATATGAAGGTGACGCTTGTTTGCAAAGAACTCCTGTCATAGTACTTACAAATCGGGATGTTATTCCTAATGATTCGACATTCACAAGTCGTGTATGGAAACATTATTGGCGTGAAGCACCATATTTGAAGCATATATCTAAAAAACCTCATCCATTGTCTGTTTTTTATCTTATGTTAAAATATAATATATTAAGTCGTAAGAACTTTGTATTTGAAGATTGGGAAAAGGAATTAATAAAATAATAAATATGGTTTAACATTTATATTGTGGTTTTCTTTATCATCTACTATTGTTTCCTTATCACTAGGTTTTATAAACATATTATCATTTGTTTTAGGTACGTCGCTTATCGAAGTACCAATGAAATGAACTTGTGGCTGGTTACGAAATGACGCATGTTCGCCGCTGTGTACGTGCACGAATGTATAACCTTCAACACTCTGATAATAGTTATGATCACATCTGTTTGTGTATGAATAGCTGGTGTTATTCATGTCTTGGTTCATTTCCAAGCGCCCACGCTCGTTAGCAACACTATTGACTTTTAAAATATGTGGAATTTGATGTTTGTATATGATATCATTATATGAAATATCAGTATCAAACCCGTCTTCTTTTGCATACATAGGAATGATAGCTTTTTTAGTTGGTTTTAAATAACCATTTTGTGGAGTAAAAGAATACTTTATAATAGCTTCACTCATACATTTATTTGCCAATCCAGTATGTAGCAACTTATCCATTCTATAATTTAAAAATGTATTTGGTCCATCAAATTTAGATTCATCTTTATTATACAAAATAGCAGCATACCAATTCAAATGACGAGGTATTTCGTTTGCCCCTGCTATATCATACATTGCCAAAAATTGATCTTGCAATGTTTTATCTTTCACTTTTGTAGGACGCATTGGTTCAGTACTAGCAGATTCCAATGGACGATTATCTAAATAGATTTTATTATTCAAACCAATACACCATTTTATAATAGGCACATATTCAGTAGTTGCTGTTCCAGATAATGTTGTACCATGATCAAATGCCGTACGAGTTCCCAATAAATGAATATCCGTAGAGACATGTTTAATCTTACAATTCCAAGGTAATGATTGCCATTCTTGTGGAGACAAATACCATGGCACCCAATCCACGGGATAATACGCATATGGAGTCAACAATCTTGTTATATATTTACCTTCTAGTTTTGTATGCGCATATCCATAAGTATATTTATACCATTTTTTGGAAAATGACATATGTAATACTTTTAAGCGTGGATTGGGCACTATCTTTGCGATACCGCTTGACGCAGCAGCAGTAGTACCTCCTCCTGGTCCTCTACCAACGGATCCCAATGCGTCGGTGTCCATAGGCTCTGGCGCACCACCTGCCTGAGACACTTGTGTGGATGCAGGCACTTCAGGGACATTATTTTGTATATCTGCCATATCACCAACGTCGATATTATTAAACCAATCGTCAGGAAAAAGATCTTCGATGTCGAAATCGTCACCTCCACCTGCAGGATTAATGGATGGACCGGGCTCTCCGTTGGGTCCGGGATCGGCGGAATTGGATCTACCTTGATTGATGCGCCACTCTCTGTCAAACTGGCTTTTAACTGCTCTACCAGCATTACTTGCACGCCAATGATTATAACTATGATACACTGCTTTTTCGTTTGATGATAATTTTCTCCAAGCCAAAGAATATGCTTTCTGAAGGGCAGCGTATCTACGCTGACCTGCGTGTTTACCCGTTACTGGCGGCATAACTATACATATGTGAGGTACGTCTATTTATATACCTCTTTATGTGACGTCATACGTACAGACTCATGGACTCTTTGCCGTAAAGGTATTCAATAACTTGAAATTTTGTTCTACAAATTTCATTACGTTCCTACAACGACAACAACACGTGATAACACATAATTAACTAATCGTTTATACAATCAAACTAACGGCGCGAAGCGCCATGTTAATGTTTATGATTATGTATAAACTGGTAAAATTGCCAGTATTTTTTGCTTAGGAATACGATTAAACAATTATTGTTCTCCTTTTTATGCCGAATCTCATGATTAACCATATTTTAAGTAAATCAGGATAATAATATAACATTAAAAAATAATATAATTATAATCTGCGTACTGCGTGCTGTGTGGTAGCGGCTTCGAATACTACCAACCCTTGCTTTGCTTGTGGGTGTCGTAAAAGACGACTAAGAGCCCTAGATTGACCCGGACCAACACCATCTGGTACCATTTGGGTCAACGATTACATTCCCAAGGAGGGTTGACGTCAGGCAGGCGGCCGGTCATAAAAGTCTTTACCGAAACTTTTTGCAATATGTCAAAACAGATGACATATTGCGTCGACCCCAAGTAATTGGGATAAGAGCAAGATGATGATGATGATAATCTGCGTACTTCGACCTATTTTTTCCTTCCCACATAGAGAAGTGATTCTAACTTAGCTTCCAAAATTAGTGTCGAACACGTATACAAACATTACAAGTTAAATAAAAGCTTTTGAAATCTGTTTAATGCAATCTATTAAAAAAAAAAACAAATTATATTATTTGAATTTGTAAAAAGTCGCAGAGGGGTGTGAGAAATCTTAGAAACTTTGAAGATAATGCAGATGACACAGAATACTTCTGTATATTTTTAATGAAAAATATTATTCGCCCCCCACTGAAGATTGGGTAATGTGCATAGTGTGTCAGAATTGGGCACATGAAAATTGCACAAGCGGAAGCTCAAGCCGAGGCTATATTTGCGACTTGTGTAAGGAGAAATAGACTGACCGCAATTACCCCACCCGCTGTCCGTATTTACCTGGAAGGAGTCGGGTAAATGCGGACAGCACGGGTTTTGTTTTTTGAGAAAAAATATAAATGTTGATTTGATACTAATAATTTTATATGTTAATTTTGTAAGGTAATAAGCAAAGTTTATTAATTAATAAAAACGAACTGATTAGCTTTAAAAGTTTATGTTTTATTAAAGTATTCCCTTAAGTGTCCGCAATATCCCCACTCTCCCCTACCTATATATTATGCAGTAAATGATGGGCTCCTAATTTTGTTCTATTTTACATATTTATTACTATTATTTTATAATCCACTCTAAATATAATCATCTCATTAAAACTTATAATGTTATTCATATTTTATTTAAAAACCCCGATCTAAATTAATATACCTTTTTTTAAATAAGTAAAATTGTAAGGGTGTAGCAAACCTTAGATGGGCGGCCATCTTGGCACAAATTAGCTGTCCCGCATGATTTGAGAAACCCGTTACAAAATTACTAGCAGTAGGTGCTTTGTTTTGGTTTATTTAACTATATAAAGATGATTAAATATAAACATATGTATATGACAAGAAAGGGCAATAAGTCTAGTTTGTCGTAAACATACTTTACTGGTAAAATTGCCAGTATTTTTTGCTTAGGAATACGATTAAACAATTATTGTTCTCCTTTTTATGCCGAATCTCATGATTAACTAACGAATCAAACTAACGGCGCGAAGCGCCATGTTAATGTTTATGATTATGTATAAACGATTAGTTAATTATGTGTTATCACGTGTTGTTGTCGTTGTAGGAACGTAATGAAATTTGTAGAACAAAATTTCAAGTTATATAAAGACCTTTACGGCGAAGTTTGGCATCAGTTCGATCGATACGCGGTTGAGTTAACATCATTGAGTCTCTACGAGAGTTTTTAATTTTCAAAGATGAGTCAAAGCAGGGAGACATCACCAGATTTATCACAAGAACAGCAAGATTGTGTAGTGATTGCGGACAACCAGAATCATCAGGAGGAAATAATGGACGATACGATGAACACGCAAGCTGTAGTACTTCAAATAGATTTGGAACCTCCAAAGAAAAAAGGAAAAGGAATTGGAAAGAAGTCGGGAAAAATGACGAAAGTGAAGACAATAGCGATGCATCCTTTTACAGTATGGTTAGAGAGTTTGTGGCAAACCGAAACAACTCTGAGAGTGATGAAACCATGGCTTCAGAGCATTCAGAAATATGCAATGACGAACAAGAACGTAAAACTATACAAATTCGGAAGCGCCGTTCAGAAGATTATGAAGGAGTTCATTCTATGGTTAAAAGAAGGAAAGAAGGACTTGATGAACTGTTCATTCGTGCATTTCGAGGATTGGTACTCAAACGACGGGTTATCCACGATATATGGGAGATTCCAAGTGATGGATTGGGAGAGCGATTTCGAAGAAACATTATTCAACCTGTACTCAGCTTGTGTAATGGAACTGGAAGCACGTCAAAAGGAGAACGAGACTTCGGACGAGGAGCTCCCAATATCTTCATCATTGCGAAACACGAAGAACACCTCCATGTCATCCACGATTGCGCATACTCGGGATCAACGTGTCGATGCCTCCACATCCAAAGACTTCGAGACTTCACCACAGAAGGTCACAACGAAGAAGAATCAAAAAGATGGGAAAGCACTCAAACGAGTACAATTCCAGAAGGAGAAGTGTGTCTCGAAGAAGCAGAAGATCTCGAACGAAGAAAGCGACGACGAATATCGACCGGGTACATTATTTCAAGAGAGTCAGTTGAGCGTGGAGGACGAGTCGGAAACCGAAATCGACATTCAGGTGAAACCTACAATGAAACCGATAAAAAGAAAATTAAGAACTCCGAGTGTAGAGAGCCAGGAGGACGAAGACTCGGATGCGGGAACGAACGACGAGGACTTCGCATCTATGGTCGGAAATCTTGCCCAAGCTCATTGCTTGGTGTCAAATACTGGCAAAATCTCTCAGAGTATCTTAATCAAGGACACCGATCAATATATTTCTATGACCACGCCGGGAGAGTCTGGGCAGATGCTTATGAAGCTAGAGTTATACCCCTTCAAAGATTGTTCGAAGCTAAGCAAGACCGAATATTGGAGGAAAAGAACATTCTCATCGCTGGTAGTACTCTCTTCGAAGGGCTGCCCTGTTTACAATCTAGCGATGAAGCTTCGCAAGGAAATAACGAAACAAGTTATGAAAACCAAAAAGGTCAAAGTCGAAAAAAGGCCAGTAACCGGTTGGAAAAGTGGCTAGAGAGTTTTATTATTACACCAACGAAAAACATTATATACACTGGCCACTGGACACAAGGTCCTTTTAGATATATGCCTAAAAACAAACAACTATTGTTAAGCTGTTTCCATAACATTAATCAAAATTATGTTGATATGTCGTACAGGGAAATTTTTCTAAAAACTAGAAAAATTTCAATGAATAAATTAATTTATGTGGCACCATGGAACAACGTTGGTGAATATTATTACGATATTCCCAATAGTGTTGCTGTTTTAGAATCATTGCTTTTACATCAACACAAAGAAAAAACAGAAGTATATAATTTTTTGAAAAATTTATTTTATGTCATTGATAAAAAGGTACCAAAGCGTAACACACTTTGTGTTATTGGACCGGCCTGTTCCGGTAAAAACTTCTTTTTTGATTGTGTGATTCATTCATGTGTAAATTTTGGACAGATTGGTAATTTTAACAAGTATGACAGATTTCCATTACAAGATGCGTTACAACGACGTATATTATTATGGAATGAACCAAATTTTGAACCAGGAGCCGAAGAGGTATTAAAACTAATTTTTGGTGGTGATACTTGTCCAGCCCGTATAAAATATGAAGGTGACGCTTGTTTGCAAAGAACTCCTGTCATAGTACTTACAAATCGGGATGTTATTCCTAATGATTCGACATTCACAAGTCGTGTATGGAAACATTATTGGCGTGAAGCACCATATTTGAAGCATATATCTAAAAAACCTCATCCATTGTCTGTTTTTTATCTTATGTTAAAATATAATATATTAAGTCGTAAGAACTTTGTATTTGAAGATTGGGAAAAGGAATTAATAAAATAATAAATATGGTTTAACATTTATATTGTGGTTTTCTTTATCATCTACTATTGTTTCCTTATCACTAGGTTTTATAAACATATTATCATTTGTTTTAGGTACGTCGCTTATCGAAGTACCAATGAAATGAACTTGTGGCTGGTTACGAAATGACGCATGTTCGCCGCTGTGTACGTGCACGAATGTATAACCTTCAACACTCTGATAATAGTTATGATCACATCTGTTTGTGTATGAATAGCTGGTGTTATTCATGTCTTGGTTCATTTCCAAGCGCCCACGCTCGTTAGCAACACTATTGACTTTTAAAATATGTGGAATTTGATGTTTGTATATGATATCATTATATGAAATATCAGTATCAAACCCGTCTTCTTTTGCATACATAGGAATGATAGCTTTTTTAGTTGGTTTTAAATAACCATTTTGTGGAGTAAAAGAATACTTTATAATAGCTTCACTCATACATTTATTTGCCAATCCAGTATGTAGCAACTTATCCATTCTATAATTTAAAAATGTATTTGGTCCATCAAATTTAGATTCATCTTTATTATACAAAATAGCAGCATACCAATTCAAATGACGAGGTATTTCGTTTGCCCCTGCTATATCATACATTGCCAAAAATTGATCTTGCAATGTTTTATCTTTCACTTTTGTAGGACGCATTGGTTCAGTACTAGCAGATTCCAATGGACGATTATCTAAATAGATTTTATTATTCAAACCAATACACCATTTTATAATAGGCACATATTCAGTAGTTGCTGTTCCAGATAATGTTGTACCATGATCAAATGCCGTACGAGTTCCCAATAAATGAATATCCGTAGAGACATGTTTAATCTTACAATTCCAAGGTAATGATTGCCATTCTTGTGGAGACAAATACCATGGCACCCAATCCACGGGATAATACGCATATGGAGTCAACAATCTTGTTATATATTTACCTTCTAGTTTTGTATGCGCATATCCATAAGTATATTTATACCATTTTTTGGAAAATGACATATGTAATACTTTTAAGCGTGGATTGGGCACTATCTTTGCGATACCGCTTGACGCAGCAGCAGTAGTACCTCCTCCTGGTCCTCTACCAACGGATCCCAATGCGTCGGTGTCCATAGGCTCTGGCGCACCACCTGCCTGAGACACTTGTGTGGATGCAGGCACTTCAGGGACATTATTTTGTATATCTGCCATATCACCAACGTCGATATTATTAAACCAATCGTCAGGAAAAAGATCTTCGATGTCGAAATCGTCACCTCCACCTGCAGGATTAATGGATGGACCGGGCTCTCCGTTGGGTCCGGGATCGGCGGAATTGGATCTACCTTGATTGATGCGCCACTCTCTGTCAAACTGGCTTTTAACTGCTCTACCAGCATTACTTGCACGCCAATGATTATAACTATGATACACTGCTTTTTCGTTTGATGATAATTTTCTCCAAGCCAAAGAATATGCTTTCTGAAGGGCAGCGTATCTACGCTGACCTGCGTGTTTACCCGTTACTGGCGGCATAACTATACATATGTGAGGTACGTCTATTTATATACCTCTTTATGTGACGTCATACGTACAGACTCATGGACTCTTTGCCGTAAAGGTATTCAATAACTTGAAATTTTGTTCTACAAATTTCATTACGTTCCTACAACGACAACAACACGTGATAACACATAATTAACTAATCGTTTATACAATCAAACTAACGGCGCGAAGCGCCATGTTAATGTTTATGATTATGTATAAACTGGTAAAATTGCCAGTATTTTTTGCTTAGGAATACGATTAAACAATTATTGTTCTCCTTTTTATGCCGAATCTCATGATTAACCATATTTTAAGTAAATCAGGATAATAATATAACATTAAAAAATAATATAATTATAATCTGCGTACTGCGTGCTGTGTGGTAGCGGCTTCGAATACTACCAACCCTTGCTTTGCTTGTGGGTGTCGTAAAAGACGACTAAGAGCCCTAGATTGACCCGGACCAACACCATCTGGTACCATTTGGGTCAACGATTACATTCCCAAGGAGGGTTGACGTCAGGCAGGCGGCCGGTCATAAAAGTCTTTACCGAAACTTTTTGCAATATGTCAAAACAGATGACATATTGCGTCGACCCCAAGTAATTGGGATAAGAGCAAGATGATGATGATGATAATCTGCGTACTTCGACCTATTTTTTCCTTCCCACATAGAGAAGTGATTCTAACTTAGCTTCCAAAATTAGTGTCGAACACGTATACAAACATTACAAGTTAAATAAAAGCTTTTGAAATCTGTTTAATGCAATCTATTAAAAAAAAAAACAAATTATATTATTTGAATTTGTAAAAAGTCGCAGAGGGGTGTGAGAAATCTTAGAAACTTTGAAGATAATGCAGATGACACAGAATACTTCTGTATATTTTTAATGAAAAATATTATTCGCCCCCCACTGAAGATTGGGTAATGTGCATAGTGTGTCAGAATTGGGCACATGAAAATTGCACAAGCGGAAGCTCAAGCCGAGGCTATATTTGCGACTTGTGTAAGGAGAAATAGACTGACCGCAATTACCCCACCCGCTGTCCGTATTTACCTGGAAGGAGTCGGGTAAATGCGGACAGCACGGGTTTTGTTTTTTGAGAAAAAATATAAATGTTGATTTGATACTAATAATTTTATATGTTAATTTTGTAAGGTAATAAGCAAAGTTTATTAATTAATAAAAACGAACTGATTAGCTTTAAAAGTTTATGTTTTATTAAAGTATTCCCTTAAGTGTCCGCAATATCCCCACTCTCCCCTACCTATATATTATGCAGTAAATGATGGGCTCCTAATTTTGTTCTATTTTACATATTTATTACTATTATTTTATAATCCACTCTAAATATAATCATCTCATTAAAACTTATAATGTTATTCATATTTTATTTAAAAACCCCGATCTAAATTAATATACCTTTTTTTAAATAAGTAAAATTGTAAGGGTGTAGCAAACCTTAGATGGGCGGCCATCTTGGCACAAATTAGCTGTCCCGCATGATTTGAGAAACCCGTTACAAAATTACTAGCAGTAGGTGCTTTGTTTTGGTTTATTTAACTATATAAAGATGATTAAATATAAACATATGTATATGACAAGAAAGGGCAATAAGTCTAGTTTGTCGTAAACATACTTTACTGGTAAAATTGCCAGTATTTTTTGCTTAGGAATACGATTAAACAATTATTGTTCTCCTTTTTATGCCGAATCTCATGATTAACTAACGAATCAAACTAACGGCGCGAAGCGCCATGTTAATGTTTATGATTATGTATAAACGATTAGTTAATTATGTGTTATCACGTGTTGTTGTCGTTGTAGGAACGTAATGAAATTTGTAGAACAAAATTTCAAGTTATATAAAGACCTTTACGGCGAAGTTTGGCATCAGTTCGATCGATACGCGGTTGAGTTAACATCATTGAGTCTCTACGAGAGTTTTTAATTTTCAAAGATGAGTCAAAGCAGGGAGACATCACCAGATTTATCACAAGAACAGCAAGATTGTGTAGTGATTGCGGACAACCAGAATCATCAGGAGGAAATAATGGACGATACGATGAACACGCAAGCTGTAGTACTTCAAATAGATTTGGAACCTCCAAAGAAAAAAGGAAAAGGAATTGGAAAGAAGTCGGGAAAAATGACGAAAGTGAAGACAATAGCGATGCATCCTTTTACAGTATGGTTAGAGAGTTTGTGGCAAACCGAAACAACTCTGAGAGTGATGAAACCATGGCTTCAGAGCATTCAGAAATATGCAATGACGAACAAGAACGTAAAACTATACAAATTCGGAAGCGCCGTTCAGAAGATTATGAAGGAGTTCATTCTATGGTTAAAAGAAGGAAAGAAGGACTTGATGAACTGTTCATTCGTGCATTTCGAGGATTGGTACTCAAACGACGGGTTATCCACGATATATGGGAGATTCCAAGTGATGGATTGGGAGAGCGATTTCGAAGAAACATTATTCAACCTGTACTCAGCTTGTGTAATGGAACTGGAAGCACGTCAAAAGGAGAACGAGACTTCGGACGAGGAGCTCCCAATATCTTCATCATTGCGAAACACGAAGAACACCTCCATGTCATCCACGATTGCGCATACTCGGGATCAACGTGTCGATGCCTCCACATCCAAAGACTTCGAGACTTCACCACAGAAGGTCACAACGAAGAAGAATCAAAAAGATGGGAAAGCACTCAAACGAGTACAATTCCAGAAGGAGAAGTGTGTCTCGAAGAAGCAGAAGATCTCGAACGAAGAAAGCGACGACGAATATCGACCGGGTACATTATTTCAAGAGAGTCAGTTGAGCGTGGAGGACGAGTCGGAAACCGAAATCGACATTCAGGTGAAACCTACAATGAAACCGATAAAAAGAAAATTAAGAACTCCGAGTGTAGAGAGCCAGGAGGACGAAGACTCGGATGCGGGAACGAACGACGAGGACTTCGCATCTATGGTCGGAAATCTTGCCCAAGCTCATTGCTTGGTGTCAAATACTGGCAAAATCTCTCAGAGTATCTTAATCAAGGACACCGATCAATATATTTCTATGTCCACGCCGGGAGAGTCTGGGCAGATGCTTATGAAGCTAGAGTTATACCCCTTCAAAGATTGTTCGAAGCTAAGCAAGACCGAATATTGGAGGAAAAGAACATTCTCATCGCTGGTAGTACTCTCTTCGAAGGGCTGCCCTGTTTACAATCTAGCGATGAAGCTTCGCAAGGAAATAACGAAACAAGTTATGAAAACCAAAAAGGTCAAAGTCGAAAAAAGGCCAGTAACCGGTTGGAAAAGTGGCTAGAGAGTTTTATTATTACACCAACGAAAAACATTATATACACTGGCCACTGGACACAAGGTCCTTTTAGATATATGCCTAAAAACAAACAACTATTGTTAAGCTGTTTCCATAACATTAATCAAAATTATGTTGATATGTCGTACAGGGAAATTTTTCTAAAAACTAGAAAAATTTCAATGAATAAATTAATTTATGTGGCACCATGGAACAACGTTGGTGAATATTATTACGATATTCCCAATAGTGTTGCTGTTTTAGAATCATTGCTTTTACATCAACACAAAGAAAAAACAGAAGTATATAATTTTTTGAAAAATTTATTTTATGTCATTGATAAAAAGGTACCAAAGCGTAACACACTTTGTGTTATTGGACCGGCCTGTTCCGGTAAAAACTTCTTTTTTGATTGTGTGATTCATTCATGTGTAAATTTTGGACAGATTGGTAATTTTAACAAGTATGACAGATTTCCATTACAAGATGCGTTACAACGACGTATATTATTATGGAATGAACCAAATTTTGAACCAGGAGCCGAAGAGGTATTAAAACTAATTTTTGGTGGTGATACTTGTCCAGCCCGTATAAAATATGAAGGTGACGCTTGTTTGCAAAGAACTCCTGTCATAGTACTTACAAATCGGGATGTTATTCCTAATGATTCGACATTCACAAGTCGTGTATGGAAACATTATTGGCGTGAAGCACCATATTTGAAGCATATATCTAAAAAACCTCATCCATTGTCTGTTTTTTATCTTATGTTAAAATATAATATATTAAGTCGTAAGAACTTTGTATTTGAAGATTGGGAAAAGGAATTAATAAAATAATAAATATGGTTTAACATTTATATTGTGGTTTTCTTTATCATCTACTATTGTTTCCTTATCACTAGGTTTTATAAACATATTATCATTTGTTTTAGGTACGTCGCTTATCGAAGTACCAATGAAATGAACTTGTGGCTGGTTACGAAATGACGCATGTTCGCCGCTGTGTACGTGCACGAATGTATAACCTTCAACACTCTGATAATAGTTATGATCACATCTGTTTGTGTATGAATAGCTGGTGTTATTCATGTCTTGGTTCATTTCCAAGCGCCCACGCTCGTTAGCAACACTATTGACTTTTAAAATATGTGGAATTTGATGTTTGTATATGATATCATTATATGAAATATCAGTATCAAACCCGTCTTCTTTTGCATACATAGGAATGATAGCTTTTTTAGTTGGTTTTAAATAACCATTTTGTGGAGTAAAAGAATACTTTATAATAGCTTCACTCATACATTTATTTGCCAATCCAGTATGTAGCAACTTATCCATTCTATAATTTAAAAATGTATTTGGTCCATCAAATTTAGATTCATCTTTATTATACAAAATAGCAGCATACCAATTCAAATGACGAGGTATTTCGTTTGCCCCTGCTATATCATACATTGCCAAAAATTGATCTTGCAATGTTTTATCTTTCACTTTTGTAGGACGCATTGGTTCAGTACTAGCAGATTCCAATGGACGATTATCTAAATAGATTTTATTATTCAAACCAATACACCATTTTATAATAGGCACATATTCAGTAGTTGCTGTTCCAGATAATGTTGTACCATGATCAAATGCCGTACGAGTTCCCAATAAATGAATATCCGTAGAGACATGTTTAATCTTACAATTCCAAGGTAATGATTGCCATTCTTGTGGAGACAAATACCATGGCACCCAATCCACGGGATAATACGCATATGGAGTCAACAATCTTGTTATATATTTACCTTCTAGTTTTGTATGCGCATATCCATAAGTATATTTATACCATTTTTTGGAAAATGACATATGTAATACTTTTAAGCGTGGATTGGGCACTATCTTTGCGATACCGCTTGACGCAGCAGCAGTAGTACCTCCTCCTGGTCCTCTACCAACGGATCCCAATGCGTCGGTGTCCATAGGCTCTGGCGCACCACCTGCCTGAGACACTTGTGTGGATGCAGGCACTTCAGGGACATTATTTTGTATATCTGCCATATCACCAACGTCGATATTATTAAACCAATCGTCAGGAAAAAGATCTTCGATGTCGAAATCGTCACCTCCACCTGCAGGATTAATGGATGGACCGGGCTCTCCGTTGGGTCCGGGATCGGCGGAATTGGATCTACCTTGATTGATGCGCCACTCTCTGTCAAACTGGCTTTTAACTGCTCTACCAGCATTACTTGCACGCCAATGATTATAACTATGATACACTGCTTTTTCGTTTGATGATAATTTTCTCCAAGCCAAAGAATATGCTTTCTGAAGGGCAGCGTATCTACGCTGACCTGCGTGTTTACCCGTTACTGGCGGCATAACTATACATATGTGAGGTACGTCTATTTATATACCTCTTTATGTGACGTCATACGTACAGACTCATGGACTCTTTGCCGTAAAGGTATTCAATAACTTGAAATTTTGTTCTACAAATTTCATTACGTTCCTACAACGACAACAACACGTGATAACACATAATTAACTAATCGTTTATACAATCAAACTAACGGCGCGAAGCGCCATGTTAATGTTTATGATTATGTATAAACTGGTAAAATTGCCAGTATTTTTTGCTTAGGAATACGATTAAACAATTATTGTTCTCCTTTTTATGCCGAATCTCATGATTAACCATATTTTAAGTAAATCAGGATAATAATATAACATTAAAAAATAATATAATTATAATCTGCGTACTGCGTGCTGTGTGGTAGCGGCTTCGAATACTACCAACCCTTGCTTTGCTTGTGGGTGTCGTAAAAGACGACTAAGAGCCCTAGATTGACCCGGACCAACACCATCTGGTACCATTTGGGTCAACGATTACATTCCCAAGGAGGGTTGACGTCAGGCAGGCGGCCGGTCATAAAAGTCTTTACCGAAACTTTTTGCAATATGTCAAAACAGATGACATATTGCGTCGACCCCAAGTAATTGGGATAAGAGCAAGATGATGATGATGATAATCTGCGTACTTCGACCTATTTTTTCCTTCCCACATAGAGAAGTGATTCTAACTTAGCTTCCAAAATTAGTGTCGAACACGTATACAAACATTACAAGTTAAATAAAAGCTTTTGAAATCTGTTTAATGCAATCTATTAAAAAAAAAAACAAATTATATTATTTGAATTTGTAAAAAGTCGCAGAGGGGTGTGAGAAATCTTAGAAACTTTGAAGATAATGCAGATGACACAGAATACTTCTGTATATTTTTAATGAAAAATATTATTCGCCCCCCACTGAAGATTGGGTAATGTGCATAGTGTGTCAGAATTGGGCACATGAAAATTGCACAAGCGGAAGCTCAAGCCGAGGCTATATTTGCGACTTGTGTAAGGAGAAATAGACTGACCGCAATTACCCCACCCGCTGTCCGTATTTACCTGGAAGGAGTCGGGTAAATGCGGACAGCACGGGTTTTGTTTTTTGAGAAAAAATATAAATGTTGATTTGATACTAATAATTTTATATGTTAATTTTGTAAGGTAATAAGCAAAGTTTATTAATTAATAAAAACGAACTGATTAGCTTTAAAAGTTTATGTTTTATTAAAGTATTCCCTTAAGTGTCCGCAATATCCCCACTCTCCCCTACCTATATATTATGCAGTAAATGATGGGCTCCTAATTTTGTTCTATTTTACATATTTATTACTATTATTTTATAATCCACTCTAAATATAATCATCTCATTAAAACTTATAATGTTATTCATATTTTATTTAAAAACCCCGATCTAAATTAATATACCTTTTTTTAAATAAGTAAAATTGTAAGGGTGTAGCAAACCTTAGATGGGCGGCCATCTTGGCACAAATTAGCTGTCCCGCATGATTTGAGAAACCCGTTACAAAATTACTAGCAGTAGGTGCTTTGTTTTGGTTTATTTAACTATATAAAGATGATTAAATATAAACATATGTATATGACAAGAAAGGGCAATAAGTCTAGTTTGTCGTAAACATACTTTACTGGTAAAATTGCCAGTATTTTTTGCTTAGGAATACGATTAAACAATTATTGTTCTCCTTTTTATGCCGAATCTCATGATTAACTAACGAATCAAACTAACGGCGCGAAGCGCCATGTTAATGTTTATGATTATGTATAAACGATTAGTTAATTATGTGTTATCACGTGTTGTTGTCGTTGTAGGAACGTAATGAAATTTGTAGAACAAAATTTCAAGTTATATAAAGACCTTTACGGCGAAGTTTGGCATCAGTTCGATCGATACGCGGTTGAGTTAACATCATTGAGTCTCTACGAGAGTTTTTAATTTTCAAAGATGAGTCAAAGCAGGGAGACATCACCAGATTTATCACAAGAACAGCAAGATTGTGTAGTGATTGCGGACAACCAGAATCATCAGGAGGAAATAATGGACGATACGATGAACACGCAAGCTGTAGTACTTCAAATAGATTTGGAACCTCCAAAGAAAAAAGGAAAAGGAATTGGAAAGAAGTCGGGAAAAATGACGAAAGTGAAGACAATAGCGATGCATCCTTTTACAGTATGGTTAGAGAGTTTGTGGCAAACCGAAACAACTCTGAGAGTGATGAAACCATGGCTTCAGAGCATTCAGAAATATGCAATGACGAACAAGAACGTAAAACTATACAAATTCGGAAGCGCCGTTCAGAAGATTATGAAGGAGTTCATTCTATGGTTAAAAGAAGGAAAGAAGGACTTGATGAACTGTTCATTCGTGCATTTCGAGGATTGGTACTCAAACGACGGGTTATCCACGATATATGGGAGATTCCAAGTGATGGATTGGGAGAGCGATTTCGAAGAAACATTATTCAACCTGTACTCAGCTTGTGTAATGGAACTGGAAGCACGTCAAAAGGAGAACGAGACTTCGGACGAGGAGCTCCCAATATCTTCATCATTGCGAAACACGAAGAACACCTCCATGTCATCCACGATTGCGCATACTCGGGATCAACGTGTCGATGCCTCCACATCCAAAGACTTCGAGACTTCACCACAGAAGGTCACAACGAAGAAGAATCAAAAAGATGGGAAAGCACTCAAACGAGTACAATTCCAGAAGGAGAAGTGTGTCTCGAAGAAGCAGAAGATCTCGAACGAAGAAAGCGACGACGAATATCGACCGGGTACATTATTTCAAGAGAGTCAGTTGAGCGTGGAGGACGAGTCGGAAACCGAAATCGACATTCAGGTGAAACCTACAATGAAACCGATAAAAAGAAAATTAAGAACTCCGAGTGTAGAGAGCCAGGAGGACGAAGACTCGGATGCGGGAACGAACGACGAGGACTTCGCATCTATGGTCGGAAATCTTGCCCAAGCTCATTGCTTGGTGTCAAATACTGGCAAAATCTCTCAGAGTATCTTAATCAAGGACACCGATCAATATATTTCTATGTCCACGCCGGGAGAGTCTGGGCAGATGCTTATGAAGCTAGAGTTATACCCCTTCAAAGATTGTTCGAAGCTAAGCAAGACCGAATATTGGAGGAAAAGAACATTCTCATCGCTGGTAGTACTCTCTTCGAAGGGCTGCCCTGTTTACAATCTAGCGATGAAGCTTCGCAAGGAAATAACGAAACAAGTTATGAAAACCAAAAAGGTCAAAGTCGAAAAAAGGCCAGTAACCGGTTGGAAAAGTGGCTAGAGAGTTTTATTATTACACCAACGAAAAACATTATATACACTGGCCACTGGACACAAGGTCCTTTTAGATATATGCCTAAAAACAAACAACTATTGTTAAGCTGTTTCCATAACATTAATCAAAATTATGTTGATATGTCGTACAGGGAAATTTTTCTAAAAACTAGAAAAATTTCAATGAATAAATTAATTTATGTGGCACCATGGAACAACGTTGGTGAATATTATTACGATATTCCCAATAGTGTTGCTGTTTTAGAATCATTGCTTTTACATCAACACAAAGAAAAAACAGAAGTATATAATTTTTTGAAAAATTTATTTTATGTCATTGATAAAAAGGTACCAAAGCGTAACACACTTTGTGTTATTGGACCGGCCTGTTCCGGTAAAAACTTCTTTTTTGATTGTGTGATTCATTCATGTGTAAATTTTGGACAGATTGGTAATTTTAACAAGTATGACAGATTTCCATTACAAGATGCGTTACAACGACGTATATTATTATGGAATGAACCAAATTTTGAACCAGGAGCCGAAGAGGTATTAAAACTAATTTTTGGTGGTGATACTTGTCCAGCCCGTATAAAATATGAAGGTGACGCTTGTTTGCAAAGAACTCCTGTCATAGTACTTACAAATCGGGATGTTATTCCTAATGATTCGACATTCACAAGTCGTGTATGGAAACATTATTGGCGTGAAGCACCATATTTGAAGCATATATCTAAAAAACCTCATCCATTGTCTGTTTTTTATCTTATGTTAAAATATAATATATTAAGTCGTAAGAACTTTGTATTTGAAGATTGGGAAAAGGAATTAATAAAATAATAAATATGGTTTAACATTTATATTGTGGTTTTCTTTATCATCTACTATTGTTTCCTTATCACTAGGTTTTATAAACATATTATCATTTGTTTTAGGTACGTCGCTTATCGAAGTACCAATGAAATGAACTTGTGGCTGGTTACGAAATGACGCATGTTCGCCGCTGTGTACGTGCACGAATGTATAACCTTCAACACTCTGATAATAGTTATGATCACATCTGTTTGTGTATGAATAGCTGGTGTTATTCATGTCTTGGTTCATTTCCAAGCGCCCACGCTCGTTAGCAACACTATTGACTTTTAAAATATGTGGAATTTGATGTTTGTATATGATATCATTATATGAAATATCAGTATCAAACCCGTCTTCTTTTGCATACATAGGAATGATAGCTTTTTTAGTTGGTTTTAAATAACCATTTTGTGGAGTAAAAGAATACTTTATAATAGCTTCACTCATACATTTATTTGCCAATCCAGTATGTAGCAACTTATCCATTCTATAATTTAAAAATGTATTTGGTCCATCAAATTTAGATTCATCTTTATTATACAAAATAGCAGCATACCAATTCAAATGACGAGGTATTTCGTTTGCCCCTGCTATATCATACATTGCCAAAAATTGATCTTGCAATGTTTTATCTTTCACTTTTGTAGGACGCATTGGTTCAGTACTAGCAGATTCCAATGGACGATTATCTAAATAGATTTTATTATTCAAACCAATACACCATTTTATAATAGGCACATATTCAGTAGTTGCTGTTCCAGATAATGTTGTACCATGATCAAATGCCGTACGAGTTCCCAATAAATGAATATCCGTAGAGACATGTTTAATCTTACAATTCCAAGGTAATGATTGCCATTCTTGTGGAGACAAATACCATGGCACCCAATCCACGGGATAATACGCATATGGAGTCAACAATCTTGTTATATATTTACCTTCTAGTTTTGTATGCGCATATCCATAAGTATATTTATACCATTTTTTGGAAAATGACATATGTAATACTTTTAAGCGTGGATTGGGCACTATCTTTGCGATACCGCTTGACGCAGCAGCAGTAGTACCTCCTCCTGGTCCTCTACCAACGGATCCCAATGCGTCGGTGTCCATAGGCTCTGGCGCACCACCTGCCTGAGACACTTGTGTGGATGCAGGCACTTCAGGGACATTATTTTGTATATCTGCCATATCACCAACGTCGATATTATTAAACCAATCGTCAGGAAAAAGATCTTCGATGTCGAAATCGTCACCTCCACCTGCAGGATTAATGGATGGACCGGGCTCTCCGTTGGGTCCGGGATCGGCGGAATTGGATCTACCTTGATTGATGCGCCACTCTCTGTCAAACTGGCTTTTAACTGCTCTACCAGCATTACTTGCACGCCAATGATTATAACTATGATACACTGCTTTTTCGTTTGATGATAATTTTCTCCAAGCCAAAGAATATGCTTTCTGAAGGGCAGCGTATCTACGCTGACCTGCGTGTTTACCCGTTACTGGCGGCATAACTATACATATGTGAGATACGTCTATTTATATACCTCTTTATGTGACGTCATACGTACAGACTCATGGACTCTTTGCCGTAAAGGTATTCAATAACTTGAAATTTTGTTCTACAAATTTCATTACGTTCCTACAACGACAACAACACGTGATAACACATAATTAACTAATCGTTTATACAATCAAACTAACGGCGCGAAGCGCCATGTTAATGTTTATAATTATGTATAAACTGGTAAAATTGCCAGTATTTTTTGCTTAGGAATACGATTAAACAATTATTGTTCTCCTTTTTATGCCGAATCTCATGATTAACCATATTTTAAGTAAATCAGGATAATAATATAACATTAAAAAATAATATAATTATAATCTGCGTACTGCGTGCTGTGTGGTAGCGGCTTCGAATACTACCAACCCTTGCTTTGCTTGTGGGTGTCGTAAAAGACGACTAAGAGCCCTAGATTGACCCGGACCAACACCATCTGGTACCATTTGGGTCAACGATTACATTCCCAAGGAGGGTTGACGTCAGGCAGGCGGCCGGTCATAAAAGTCTTTACCGAAACTTTTTGCAATATGTCAAAACAGATGACATATTGCGTCGACCCCAAGTAATTGGGATAAGAGCAAGATGATGATGATGATAATCTGCGTACTTCGACCTATTTTTTCCTTCCCACATAGAGAAGTGATTCTAACTTAGCTTCCAAAATTAGTGTCGAACACGTATACAAACATTACAAGTTAAATAAAAGCTTTTGAAATCTGTTTAATGCAATCTATTAAAAAAAAAAACAAATTATATTATTTGAATTTGTAAAAAGTCGCAGAGGGGTGTGAGAAATCTTAGAAACTTTGAAGATAATGCAGATGACACAGAATACTTCTGTATATTTTTAATGAAAAATATTATTCGCCCCCCACTGAAGATTGGGTAATGTGCATAGTGTGTCAGAATTGGGCACATGAAAATTGCACAAGCGGAAGCTCAAGTCGAGGCTATATTTGCGACTTGTGTAAGGAGAAATAGACTGACCGCAATTACCCCACCCGCTGTCCGTATTTACCTGGAAGGAGTCGGGTAAATGCGGACAGCACGGGTTTTGTTTTTTGAGAAAAAATATAAATGTTGATTTGATACTAATAATTTTATATGTTAATTTTGTAAGGTAATAAGCAAAGTTTATTAATTAATAAAAACGAACTGATTAGCTTTAAAAGTTTATGTTTTATTAAAGTATTCCCTTAAGTGTCCGCAATATCCCCACTCTCCCCTACCTATATATTATGCAGTAAATGATGGGCTCCTAATTTTGTTCTATTTTACATATTTATTACTATTATTTTATAATCCACTCTAAATATAATCATCTCATTAAAACTTATAATGTTATTCATATTTTATTTAAAAACCCCGATCTAAATTAATATACCTTTTTTTAAATAAGTAAAATTGTAAGGGTGTAGCAAACCTTAGATGGGCGGCCATCTTGGCACAAATTAGCTGTCCCGCATGATTTGAGAAACCCGTTACAAAATTACTAGCAGTAGGTGCTTTGTTTTGGTTTATTTAACTATATAAAGATGATTAAATATAAACATATGTATATGACAAGAAAGGGCAATAAGTCTAGTTTGTCGTAAACATACTTTACTGGTAAAATTGCCAGTATTTTTTGCTTAGGAATACGATTAAACAATTATTGTTCTCCTTTTTATGCCGAATCTCATGATTAACTAACGAATCAAACTAACGGCGCGAAGCGCCATGTTAATGTTTATGATTATGTATAAACGATTAGTTAATTATGTGTTATCACGTGTTGTTGTCGTTGTAGGAACGTAATGAAATTTGTAGAACAAAATTTCAAGTTATATAAAGACCTTTACGGCGAAGTTTGGCATCAGTTCGATCGATACGCGGTTGAGTTAACATCATTGAGTCTCTACGAGAGTTTTTAATTTTCAAAGATGAGTCAAAGCAGGGAGACATCACCAGATTTATCACAAGAACAGCAAGATTGTGTAGTGATTGCGGACAACCAGAATCATCAGGAGGAAATAATGGACGATACGATGAACACGCAAGCTGTACTTCAAATAGATTTGGAACCTCCAAAGAAAAAAGGAAAAGGAATTGGAAAGAAGTCGGGAAAAATGACGAAAGTGAAGACAATAGCGATGCATCCTTTTACAGTATGGTTAGAGAGTTTGTGGCAAACCGAAACAACTCTGAGAGTGATGAAACCATGGCTTCAGAGCATTCAGAAATATGCAATGACGAACAAGAACGTAAAACTATACAAATTCGGAAGCGCCGTTCAGAAGATTATGAAGGAGTTCATTCTATGGTTAAAAGAAGGAAAGAAGGACTTGATGAACTGTTCATTCGTGCATTTCGAGGATTGGTACTCAAACGACGGGTTATCCACGATATATGGGAGATTCCAAGTGATGGATTGGGAGAGCGATTTCGAAGAAACATTATTCAACCTGTACTCAGCTTGTGTAATGGAACTGGAAGCACGTCAAAAGGAGAACGAGACTTCGGACGAGGAGCTCCCAATATATTCATCATTGCGAAACACGAAGAACACCTCCATGTCATCCACGATTGCGCATACTCGGGATCAACGTGTCGATGCCTCCACATCCAAAGACTTCGAGACTTCACCACAGAAGGTCACAACGAAGAAGAATCAAAAAGATGGGAAAGCACTCAAACGAGTACAATTCCAGAAGGAGAAGTGTGTCTCGAAGAAGCAGAAGATCTCGAACGAAGAAAGCGACGACGAATATCGACCGGGTACATTATTTCAAGAGAGTCAGTTGAGCGTGGAGGACGAGTCGGAAACCGAAATCGACATTCAGGTGAAACCTACAATGAAACCGATAAAAAGAAAATTAAGAACTCCGAGTGTAGAGAGCCAGGAGGACGAAGACTCGGATGCGGGAACGAACGACGAGGACTTCGCATCTATGGTCGGAAATCTTGCCCAAGCTCATTGCTTGGTGTCAAATACTGGCAAAATCTCTCAGAGTATCTTAATCAAGGACACCGATCAATATATTTCTATGTCCACGCCGGGAGAGTCTGGGCAGATGCTTATGAAGTAGAGTTATACCCCTTCAAAGATTGTTCGAAGCTAAGCAAGACCGAATATTGGAGGAAAAGAACATTCTCATCGCTGGTAGTACTCTCTTCGAAGGGCTGCCCTGTTTACAATCTAGCGATGAAGCTTCGCAAGGAAATAACGAAACAAGTTATGAAAACCAAAAAGGTCAAAGTCGAAAAAAGGCCAGTAACCGGTTGGAAAAGTGGCTAGAGAGTTTTATTATTACACCAACGAAAAACATTATATACACTGGCCACTGGACACAAGGTCCTTTTACATATATGCCTAAAAACAAACAACTATTGTTAAGCTGTTTCCATAACATTAATCAAAATTATGTTGATATGTCGTACAGGGAAATTTTTCTAAAAACTAGAAAAATTTCAATGAATAAATTAATTTATGTGGCACCATGGAACAACGTTGGTGAATATTATTACGATATTCCCAATAGTGTTGCTGTTTTAGAATCATTGCTTTTACATCAACACAAAGAAAAAACAGAAGTATATAATTTTTTGAAAAATTTATTTTATGTCATAGATAAAAAGGTACCAAAGCGTAACACACTTTGTGTTATTGGACCGGCCTGTTCCGGTAAAAACTTCTTTTTTGATTGTGTGATTCATTCATGTGTAAATTTTGGACAGATTGGTAATTTTAACAAGTATGACAGATTTCCATTACAAGATGCGTTACAACGACGTATATTATTATGGAATGAACCAAATTTTGAACCAGGAGCCGAAGAGGTATTAAAACTAATTTTTAGTGGTGATACTTGTCCAGCCCGTATAAAATATGAAGGTGACGCTTGTTTGCAAAGAACTCCTGTCATAGTACTTACAAATCGGGATGTTATTCCTAATGATTCGACATTCACAAGTCGTGTATGGAAACATTATTGGCGTGAAGCACCATATTTGAAGCATATATCTAAAAAACCTCATCCATTGTCTGTTTTTTATCTTATGTTAAAATATAATATATTAAGTCGTAAGAACTTTGTATTTGAAGATTGGGAAAAGGAATTAATAAAATAATAAATATGGTTTAACATTTATATTGTGGTTTTCTTTATCATCTACTATGGTTTCCTTATCACTAGGTTTTATAAACATATTATCATTTGTTTTAGGTACGTCGCTTATCGAAGTACCAATGAAATGAACTTGTGGCTGGTTACGAAATGACGCATGTTCGCCGCTGTGTACGTGCACGAATGTATAACCTTCAACACTCTGATAATAGTTATGATCACATCTGTTTGTGTAAGAATAGCTGGTGTTATTCATGTCTTGGTTCATTTCCAAGCGCCCACGCTCGTTAGCAACACTATTGACTTTTAAAATATGTGGAATTTGATGTTTGTATATGATATCATTATATGAAATATCAGTATCAAACCCGTCTTCTTTTGCATACATAGGAATGATAGCTTTTTTAGTTGGTTTTAAATAACCATTTTGTGGAGTAAAAGAATACTTTATAATAGCTTCACTCATACATTTATTTGCCAATCCAGTATGTAGCAACTTATCCATTCTATAATTTAAAAATGTATTTGGTCCATCAAATTTAGATTCATCTTTATTATACAAAATAGCAGCATACCAATTCAAATGACGAGGTATTTCGTTTGCCCCTGCTATATCATACATTGCCAAAAATTGATCTTGCAATGTTTTATCTTTCACTTTTGTAGGACGCATTGGTTCAGTACTAGCAGATTCCAATGGACGATTATCTAAATAGATTTTATTATTCAAACCAATACACCATTTTATAATAGGCACATATTCAGTAGTTGCTGTTCCAGATAATGTTGTACCATGATCAAATGCCGTACGAGTTCCCAATAAATGAATATCCGTAGAGACATGTTTAATCTTACAATTCCAAGGTAATGATTGCCATTCTTGTGGAGACAAATACCATGGCACCCAATCCACGGGATAATACGCATATGGAGTCAACAATCTTGTTATATATTTACCTTCTAGTTTTGTATGCGCATATCCATAAGTATATTTATACCATTTTTTGGAAAATGACATATGTAATACTTTTAAGCGTGGATTGGGCACTATCTTTGCGATACCGCTTGACGCAGCAGCAGTAGTACCTCCTCCTGGTCCTCTGGTCGGTGTCCATAGGCTCTGGCGCACCACCTGCCTGAGACACTTGTGTGGATGCAGGCACTTCAGGGACATTATTTTGTATATCTGCCATATCACCAACGTCGATATTATTAAACCAATCGTCAGGAAAAAGATCTTCGATGTCGAAATCGTCACCTCCACCTGCAGGATTAATGGATGGACCGGGCTCTCCGTTGGGTCCGGGATCGGCGGAATTGGATCTACCTTGATTGATGCGCCACTCTCTGTCAAACTGGCTTTTAACTGCTCTACCAGCATTACTTGCACGCCAATGATTATAACTATGATACACTGCTTTTTCGTTTGATGATAATTTTCTCCAAGCCAAAGAATATGCTTTCTGAAGGGCAGCGTATCTACGCTGACCTGCGTGTTTACCCGTTACTGGCGGCATAACTATACATATGTGAGATACGTCTATTTATATACCTCTTTATGTGACGTCATACGTACAGACTCATGGACTCTTTGCCGTAAAGGTATTCAATAACTTGAAATTTTGTTCTACAAATTTCATTACGTTCCTACAACGACAACAACACGTGATAACACATAATTAACTAATCGTTTATACAATCAAACTAACGGCGCGAAGCGCCATGTTAATGTTTATGATTATGTATAAACTGGTAAAATTGCCAGTATTTTTTGCTTAGGAATACGATTAAACAATTATTGTTCTCCTTTTTATGCCGAATCTCATGATTAACCATATTTTAAGTAAATCAGGATAATAATATAACATTAAAAAATAATATAATTATAATCTGCGTACTGCGTGCTGTGTGGTAGCGGCTTCGAATACTACCAACCCTTGCTTTGCTTGTGGGTGTCGTAAAAGACGACTAAGAGCCCTAGATTGACCCGGACCAACTCCATCTGGTACCATTTGGGTCAACGATTACATTCCCAAGGAGGGTTGACGTCAGGCAGGCGGCCGGTCATAAAAGTCTTTACCGAAACTTTTTGCAATATGTCAAAACAGATGACATATTGCGTCGACCCCAAGTAATTGGGATAAGAGCAAGATGATGATGATGATAATCTGCGTACTTCGACCTATTTTTTCCTTCCCACATAGAGAAGTGATTCTAACTTAGCTTCCAAAATTAGTGTCGAACACGTATACAAACATTACAAGTTAAATAAAAGCTTTTGAAATCTGTTTAATGCAATCTATTAAAAAAAAAAACAAATTATATTATTTGAATTTGTAGACAATACTTCAGTGATTCCGGAAGTACCGGAATGACGTACCGGAAAAATGGCGTATCCATGTTAATCTTTACATGAACATTACCGACGCAAGTAGCAAAAATCAATATACCTACTTCGATCACTGATGATTAGTGAAACAAGTTATTTCATGTGTGTTTTGTTTTAATTTCGGTAAGTGTGATATTCCTATTTATTTTACATTGATATAAGGTTACGATCTACGTAAGTAAGCGATTTGTAACAAATGCACGGCGAAGCGTTTGGTCATGTAATGAGCCACTTCAATGGGTAGGTATTGACTGCTTGTTGTTTACGTGCCACTTCGCATTTGCAGTAAGATCGCTCACGTAGGTCGCCGCATTACAAAGTTACATGTTTACTGCAAGGCAATGCTTTTATTGTTACAGTTAATGATGGCTTCGAAATAAAGGAAAGTAATAGAAGAAAATCGGGTATTTAACGATGCCTGGAGAGATTTATATTTTTTTGTTAATTGCAATGGAAAACCGCGATGCTTAATATGCCAAAAAACTATTGCTATGCAAAAAGAATATAAGCTCAAACGCCACTATGACACCGAGCACAAAGTCAAATTTGCATACCTAGTGGGTGAGTCACGAAAAACTAAAATTAACGCACTCAAATCTTCAGTAAAGAACCAACAAAATGTTTTTAAGGTTCAATTCTAAAGTAACGAGTCGAGTATACGTGCAAGTTTAAGGGTACGGAAATTCTCGCGAAGTCTGGCCGACCGTTTACCGACAGTGAACTAATAAAACAATGTCCCTTAGTTATGGCTGATGAGGTGTGCCCAGATCGAAAGAAGAAATTTGAAAATATAAGTCTTTCTGCAAGAACGTGTACCCGGCGAACTGAAGATTTGGGCGATAATTTACATCAGCAACTTCGGAGAAAAACAACAATTTGAATGGTTCTCTTTAACTACCGATGAAAGTAATAACGTTTCAGTGTAACGTTGGACTTTCGGTCACGTCACATTATGCATTAGGCTGAATGCGTGTTCCCTGTTCCTATGGCGGCAGGTGATAAAAAAAATCAAAAATGGCTTATATTTGACACTTGTCAAAGACTTTTACTTTCGATCCAGCCTCGATGATGTCGTAAACGTATTTTTTTAAAACTGCATTATCACAGTGCAATCTTCGTTCCTTATACGATAGATTGTTACTTATTTATGGACGGGCTTATACACCTTATGGGTGAACCCATATTTTTCGGCTCCGAGGGATGTAATCCCATATTATTCACTGATTTCAGGAATTGCAGACATTAGAGAAGCACAGCAATTGACAAGGAAAGAGATATTCAGCATAATTAAGAATACTCTTGCTTTCCGAACTGTGGACGATGCAGCTCTCATTCTTGAAGCGCACGTCTCGTGCCAATTGGGCCATGCATTCTTTATGACTGAAGAAGTGAAAAAAAATTTCACTTATATATTCTACAAACTACGTGATTTGTGGAAAAAGGCCTCCCGGAAAGAAGAGAGGTTATTCGAGAAGAATGCGGAATGGTTAAGCATTCAATTCATTTTATCTGAGGACGGATCTTCTCAAAGTACTTTAGAGTCAACAATGATCGGCGGTCGACCTTCTACAATTTTTCGGATAGTAGTGGCAGATCACAACGGCGAAAAACGGAAAAACTGCGCGAAGAATATAGTTCAGAGCAACTCGCCTTTGCTACGCAGATGAGCCTCCGTGCAAGCGATAAGGTTCACGCTGCGCAGGTATTGAAGAACGTTACAATGGGGAGTCCCTCCATGGCATCATCTTACCTGTCGTCCTCGAACACCGTTAAAGAAAGAACAATGACGCCCGAAGAAGCTTTGTCAGTTTTCGTTCAAGGTAGATTTTCGAAAAGCCAATATTTAGTGGTAATAACAGGCTGCAAATTAGCTAATAGTCGAGCTTTTCCGTCTTATAACGTACTCCAAGGAGCTAAACATTCTTGTTATCCACCGATAAAAACGATTACATACACAGAGAAACGAGCAGCCATAGAACTTCAATCGTTATTAGACCTTACTTTAAAACGGATCGTTTTAGCGCAAGAAAGTGTCATAAAAAATATACCAAAGGATGATTCGTGTAAAATGACTCTTATTTGTAAGTGGAGTTGTGATGGAACTTCGTGTCAGAGTGAATATAAGCAAAAATTCACCGATGATGATGGCACGTTTACAGACGCGAGTATTTTCTTCACATCATTAGTTCCACTGCAACTTTCAAGTATGAATGAACAAAACGAAAAATATGTTGTCTGGCAAAACCCTGTGCCTTCATCTCCGTGATACTGTAGACCGATTAAAATAGAATTTCTGAAAGAAACTGTAAATTCAACGAAAGCCAAAATTCAATATGTACAGGATCAAATTAAAAATCTTGTTCCATTTTCAGACACAATTAAGGGGACATATACAGAGTGTGGCGTAATGAGTGGATAATCCTTTACCAGCGTGTAGGGGACCTCATGACAGTTCAAATAAATACAAATTGTATTTAGTAAAAGTATCATATTTTTCGAGTTATTGGCCATTTTAATTTTTTTTGGAAAATTGACACCCTCGGTCACACATTTTCTTATGTCATTGTCACAAATCATAAAATATTTCCAGTTTATTTTTTGGATATTACTCATGGATACACGTGCTATCAAAGGTAATATACAATTTTTGTGACGTAGGTGTTGTTTACCGTAGAAAAAAAACTATTTTTTTTTTTCATTTTATTTTTTTCTTCTACAACTTTGAACTCTTGTGGTGTAAAAAAAATGTACTGGGACGTGAGTGACAAGTTGATAAATAATTAGTCCATCTTATTGGAATTCTAAGAAAATATAGAATGTGGCATTAATGACTTTAAAATCAATTAATATTCCTACTAGGAAAGATCAAAAGTTGTTTTATCCGAAAGATTAATTGGGATAACTTAATGGGAAATCTAATGAAGCTCATTAAAAAGACACAATGAATAAAAAATTGTTTGTATTGATTGCAAAATTTATTACTATTATAGCAAATGTTCAAAATGACCACCATTGGCTCTGATACATGCCCTACATCTTCTGATAAAGGATCTTTTTATTTTTCTTATAAAACCTGTTCCACTAATTTCTTGAGCAGCAGTTTGAATTTTTAGCCGAAGCTGTTCTACTGATGTAATAGGCTCCTTATAAACTTTGCCCTTAAGGCACCCCCAGTAGAAAAAGTCCAGTGGATTAAGGTCCGGGCTACGAGGAGGCCAAAGAATTGGTCCCAGGCGACCGATCCACCGATTGGGATACCGTTCATTGAGGTAGTCTCTAACATTGCGTGCATATACGCGCTGGTAAAGGATTATCCACTCATTACGCCACACCCTGTATAAAAGCGAATTATAACCTCGCCTTGACCATGGTAGACGGGAAAGTTTGTAATGTAGTGGCGGACAATGCAGCGACTCAACGCTGCTATCTTTGCAAAGCTACATCAAAAGATTTTAATGACCTCGATAAAATGTTGAAGCTCGAAGTTATCGATGATTTATTGAATTTAGGTATGTCTTCGTTGCATTCATGGATACGCTGCTTTGAATGTTGTTTGCACTTATCTTATAAACTAGATATTAAGAAATGGCAAGTGCGAACTGCGGCAGATAAAACGATTGTTAAGAATCGAAAAAAACGCACTCGGGAATCTTTAAAAAAAAATTTAGGCCTTATTGTTGACCAGTCGAAGCCAGGATTTGGGAGCACGAATGATGGCAACACTGCTCGTCGCTTTTTCGAAAACGCTACGATTTCAGCCAAAATTACTGGAGTAGACATTCGTTTAATCACAAGGTTCCACTCTATTTTACAAGCGATTTCGTCAGGTCGTGCAATAGATATTCCGAGATTATGCTTGGGAAACTGCGAAATTATTTATTGAATTGTACTCATGGTACTATGTACATGCCACCATCGATCTACAAACTACTTATTCATGGTCCGCAAACCATTGTTTCGGCTTTACTGCCAATCGGTCAGATGTCTGAGGAAGCACAGGAAACGTGCCACAAATATATTAAAAAATTTCGCCAGGATTTCTCGCGCAAGAGCAGCCGTTCTTTGACAATGCAAGATGTATTTTGCCGTCCGTTAATTAGTTTCGATCCATATATTTCAAGTGTACGAAAACTACCGAAAAAGAAAAAATAAAAAATGACACCTGAAGCTCAAAAATTTATTGTACTCGATGACACAGACACTGAAGACGAAACTGACGTGTCCACTATACACACCGATAGTGAATCTGATGATAGTGAATACGACTAGATTAATCCAATGTAGACGCAGTGTACAAATTAAAAAAAAAAATATTTCTTTATCTAACTTCCATGTTCAATTCATTTTAACCTAGTTCCTCACCGGAATCTTCCTAATTCTTACACATCGCCGATGCAATTACGATAAAAATGTTTTTGTTTATTCAAAAACAAACATCTTATTCGTAATTAGCGCAATATAAAACCCCTAGATATACAATTTCACCGAAAAATAAGAACTTTATAATATACTCAGTCGCCATATTGGATCCGCCATTTTTTTTTTTTGCAAATCTGATATTGGATTCGTTATCAGCGACCCCGAAAATTCCCGAGTAGACAATTTCGAAGCCGTTTGACAACTTTTTGAGGTTTTGGCCAGCTTTTTAGGATTCTGTCCCACTGTGCGACGGCTACATACAGAGTGGCCATAAATATTGGCGAATGCTTTAAAATAAAACACAAACAAGAGCAACTACACAAATGATTGAAGCCCTAAGCTACGCGCAGATATTAAAATGAAGATAGGCGAGCCATATAATACGCCTAAAAGACCATAGGTGGACAGAAACTGTTACCACATGGCAAGGCCCAACGGGCAAATCCCTCCAACCACCCATGGCCTTTTCGACATCTTGGTCATACAGGTCGAATCATCGAGGTACGTGTGCACACCATGCTGTTTGCGTAAGTATGCATATGCTTCTTGAATATCTACAAGTTATTTAACTTCCTTCATCCTTTACCCTGTCCTTCGCCCTGTATAGTTAGGGGGGACAGCACGCGGTACGAACTTCGTCGTCCGCGGTATTCCTGCTAGCTAGCCACATTTACCCGCTACTCTGGCTGCCATCTTGGCTTATCCTGCCAACCTGGTCTTCAAACCGGCGGGCCTTGTACCAGGCGTGCGCGAATTCCCGTAACTGCCGGTAGTTCGCCACAATTTTGCGGATCCAGTTAGTACGGACCCGTTGTCGACAAAATGTCTGATAGCAAACAAAATAATAATGTATCCGAGCACCCGCTCGCTCCCCCAACTCAGCAGAAAACGCAGCCGAAACGCCCACGAGGGAAAGGTACCAAGCAACGTGCTACAGAAAAGATTGTACATGATGCTAACGCCAAAACCATCAACGCACGCCACGAAGCAGTTCAGCGCATGCTTGGTGTCTTCAACCAAGACGCAGCACAGTTAGAACAGAGCCTCAAGTCAATGATAGTCTCCGTGCAGCCACGCGCCATACCGCTTCCAGTAGCCACGCGCGGAGTAGGATTCGCAACAGTCGCCGAATATAGTCGACTGATAAGTAGCTGGGACCAGGCAACAGTACACACCATATGCACAATCTATCAATATTACAGAATTAGCTTATTTCTTTTTACTTTCAAAGTGTACCACTCACGTTACGTGCAGCAGCGCGAGGAATCCTTTCCGATGTCGCCGCGCTTCGTAATGAACGAAGAATATCGACAGGTCTTACAAACTGTTTGCCAGGTGCCCATTAGCACTCAACATTCTGTGTGCAGTTGGAATGGTGGAGAGAGAAACATGGCAAGGCCCGTCAGGCAAGCACCATATAGATAGGAAGACCAGATGCACGTTGGGATGATGACATCAAAAAAATTGCGGGACCAAAATGGCAAATGACAGCCCAAGACCGAAGCAGACGGCAGACTTTGGAGGAGGCCTTTACCTGAGAGAGGCTTCTGTTACAAAATCAAAAAATTCAATGTTTTGCTAATATGTATTTACAAAATAGGAAATAAAGGCCTTTTTATTTATTAGTGCTCCCAGCAGCTTATGCAGCTTGTGAAACCTATTAGAAACAAGTTGTCAGGCCTGGAGTTATCAAGCAATACAACTCTAAAACAGGTGGGGTAGACATGGCCAATCGATTGAGCTCAGTTTGTCCGGCAAAAAGTAGAACAAAAAAATGTCCTGTGATGTTTATTTCAAATAAGATAACATGATGACAAAGCTATCTCAAATTCATGGCTGATGCACAAAGAAGCAAAATTAAAAAAGGCATTTCATTGAAGAGTATACAGCAATTGAGATATTACAAAATGCATCTCGATGAACAGATGTTAGAACAAAATCAGCTGGTGGAGCTGAATGTGGTGGAAAATGATCGTGAAAAAACCCTGCTAAAAGCCCCGTAGGTGGACCGGGTATAGTGCCTGTACCATCAAAAATGCGACCCTTACATGACAATATCCACTTACCAGAACATTTAAACAAATAACGGTGTCTAGGTGTGACAAAAGGAGTTTATTTAAATGCTCAGACTGTAACATAACTCTTTGCCTGAACCGAACAAGAAATCATTTCAAGGCCTTTCATTTCATGTACAAGAATTTATAATAAGCAATTTTCTTGTCGACTTCAGTTGATAAAAAATATTGATCTCTTATACTCGACTGTGATTTTGCTATAATAAGCCGCAATTTAACTACTACATAAGGAAGCTTCCCAACTAGTGGGTTTACGAATGAACATGGACAAGACGAAAGTCATGTCAAATGCCCATGTCATTCCTGTACCGGTCCTAGTTGGCAATGCGATTCTCGAAGTTGTCGATCACTATGTTTACCTAGGACAAACAGTCCAGTTAGGTAGATCCAATTTCGAGAAAGAGATCAGCCGACGAATCCAACTCGGTTGGGCAGCGTTCGGGAAACTTAAGAGGATCTTCTCGTCCAACATACCTCAGTGTCTGAAAACACAGGTCTACGACCAGTGTGTGTTACCAGTGATGACTTACGGCACGGAAACGTGGTCCCTAAATGTAGGCCTCATATCAAGGCTCAAAGTCGCTCAGCGTGCTATGGAGCGGGCTATGCTCGGGATTTCTCTGTGAGATATAATCCAGTATATGGAAATCCGCAGAAGAACGGGTGTAACCGACATAGCACGAAGTATTAGCACACTGAAGTGGCAATGGGCAGGCCACATCGCTCGACGAACCGACAACCGCTGTGGAAGAAAGGTTCTCGAGTGGCGACCACGTATCGGACGACGCAGTGTAGGACTACGGACCCACTAGGTGGATCGATGACCTAGTGAAAGTCGCTGGACGTCGTTGGATGCAAGCGGCACAAGACCGCTCATTGTGGCACAACATGAGGGAGGCATACGTCCAGCAGTGGACGGCGATAGGCTGAAATGATGATGATGATGATGAATGATGAAGGAAGCTTGTTATGTCCTCCATCCTATTTCGATAATTAGGAACAATGATACTGTTATCCTCTGATTTATAAAAAATAATTATGTTAATATTATCTATGAGGCAGAATTTTATAATGGTTCTAGAAAATAAAACATTGTTTGATGTACAGAAAAATAAATACTTCTGTAAGGTGAATATCTACAGCATGAAGGAAAGAGAGATGAATGTTTGAATGATGTGTGTGTAAGAAGAGTTAAGACAACAGATAATGTGTGATTGAGATAGTATGACAGAATTAGAATAAGTTGAAGCGAAACAATAAAAAGACAATTAACATCAACCATCTTGTTTTACTTACATGGCGCTGTGAAAATTGGAAAGAAAAAAATTATATAAAAAGTTCAATATAAGTTTTGGCCTGGTAGTTCACGAAATTTGTGTAGTATACGTTACATACTATAAAATATATTGGAGGCAATACGTAGATTGCAACCAGTATCTCGTGATTACCGAAATAAGTTTCGATACGCGTCACGACAAGACAGCGTGTTAGGTAGGCTTTTTATATATTTCAGATTGATTGTATTTTACAAGAAGCAAGCCAAAAACAAAATGGAAAGCATAGAAAAAGAAGTATTGGAAAGTTTTAATGTATCCCAACTGAAGGATGAACTGAAAACACGTTATTTGTCAACGGGTGGATTAAAGGTAGACCTCGTTGAACGTTTAAGAAAAGATAATTTAGCTAAGGTGGAGCAGGGTATAATGGATGAATTTAAGAAAGAAAAAAATAGAAGAATGTCAGAACAAATGGAATTAAAAAATTTAAAATTAGAAATTGAAATGATGAAACAAAAGCAGAATGATGAAGAGATGCAAGCAGGTATGTCTAAGTCCGATTCAACTTCACATTATGATCCTGTGTTACTCCATATTCTTCAGACACAATCAGAACTGTTGACAAAGATGGCTAACCTTTCAAATAGTAATTGTGGTATACAAGTATTTTCAACATCGGATACTAGTCAGGCTATCCCTCTGTTTGGTGGTAATCGAAAAGATAATGTACATGATTGGGTTAAACAAGTTGAAAGGGTATCAGCTTTGGCAAATTGGTCAGAAAATTTAACATTAGTTAATGCATCGATGAGGCTTTTTTTTTTTTTTTTTTTTTTTTTTTTTTGGGTGGGCTATGGTAAGCGCACGCGCGGTCCTGTCCGTCCGGGGCGATGAAAGGACGGCGCGTGGGCCCATAACCCACCCGTACCCACGTCACCTCGTTGTTGGGCCGACCACCGGAGCAGATGTCACTTGTCGTCAGTGGTCGGCCCGACGGAATACCCTTTCGGGTAACCTCACCTCTCGACCTGGGACGTCGGTCGCCGTCGCGCGGTTAGCCTCTCTGCGGGTGATGGACAATTCCCCGGTCCGATCACCCGCGGCCTCGGCTAGGGCGGCATTAGGCGCAGATACTCGCGCCTGCGCCGCCCGAGTCGCCGGCGGCGGAACGTGTCGCCGAATAGAAGCTCTACTCGCACACGATCCGCCGCCTCCTTCCGTGAGATAACGGCCTCACAGAAGGCGGCGACCGCGTCCCAGTTCCTGACGCTGACGAGCATCTCCCTGGCGATGGTCGGCAGCGCCAGGTCGGCACCGATAATTGCGACGAGTTCACGGCGATCCTCCTCCCATGCAGCACACTCCTCGAGCGTGTGCTGCGCCGTGTCCTCGTCGCAACTGCAGTGGTGGCAGGACGGTGTGCTCTTCCTCCTGACAATCTTGTGCAGGTACTTCCCGAAGCAACCGTGCCCCGTCAGCACCTGCACCAGTCGGAAGGAAAGCACCCCGTGCGTCCGCTCCAACCACTCCATCAGCACCGGCCGGAGGGCCTCGACGGTCCTAGCGATGAGGCTTAGGGGTCCAGCTGGTGATTGGCATAAAGCTTATGGCAAAAAGATTTATAAATGGGAGGATTACAAAAATAAACTTATAGAAAGATTTTCAAATAAAATGACATTTGCAGAATTTATATGTTATCAATCTAAGGGCAACTGAAACGATAACCGAGTATATATATGGTAAAAATGCAATGTTTGAAAGATGTCCTACAGTTATTTCAGATGCAGACAAGGTGTCACTCATTTTGGAAGGTATTGTGGATCATCGTTGGTCGATTCCGTTGGCTACACACTGTTGCACAGATGTAGAAGACTTGTTAACGCATGCAACAGCCTTAGACAACATCCGCAAGATACATTTTAAGGACAAATATACGAAGAACACTGAAAATGTAAGTAGAGATACTAAAAGTTCATTTAATTGGTCGGATTCAAAGAGGAATACTTTTATACCAAAGTATAACCCCGCCACAGATAAAGAAGAAGAACAGACTTGTTTCCGTTGTAAAAATAAGGGCCATATTTCATATAATTGTACAGTTGAACCTAAAGAAAGCACATCCTCGTCAAATACTTTGCAAAGTACACAATTAAAACATAAAGTAACTTCTAAAAGTCATGTAACCAACAACAACAATAAAATTGAAAAGAAACATGTAAGCTGTATTCAAAATGAGAGTCCAAATGTAACTTTGATACCAGTAACAGTAAATAACAATATTCAGCTAACAGCACTTCCAGACTCAGGCTCAGTTTTAACTATTATTGATAAATCATATTTACCTAATGATACACAACTATATGCATGGCAGAAAGGAGACTATAAAGTAGCAGGCAGTAATTTTACGCCCATAGGATGGTTCTCATCTCGATTGCAAATTGGTAAAATAGATTATGTAATGCCGCAGATAGCTGTTTGTGAAAATTTACCTGTCCCAATGATTTTAGGCAAAGATTGGCAATTTGCAGTATATGCTAGAATAATACATGAACCTGATGGTAAAGTATGCATCATTACACCTACTCATACTGAATATTTCCCTTCAAATTGTAAAGAAATAGATTCAATTGCTTGTTGTGTTCAAGTTAAGTCAATTGTAAAGGAGGATCAAGATAAAGTTATGAAGTTAGTGTCAGAATTTGATGATATATTCAAAAATGATTGTAATGACATAGGAAAGTTCACAGACTTTGAAATGGAAATTAAGTTAAAGAATAATAAACCCATAAGTTGCAAACCATACAGACTACCAGAACCTGAACGAAAATTTTTGAAAGATACTGTTGAAAAATGGTTAGAACAAAAGATATGTAGATTATCGTCTTCACCATATGCAGCTCCAATGTTTGTAGTTCAACAGCTGTTACATGAATCATCTCCATATAGACCAGTTGTAGATTACTCTAAAACCATAAATCCTATAACAATATTAGATGCCCAACCAATAGAGAGAATGGAGGACATTATTTTGACAGTCTCACAGTTTGTTTACAAGTTCAAATTAGATATTTACCATGCTTACCATAATATTTGTATCAAAGAGGAGGATATATACAAAACTGCAGTGATAACACAAGATTACCATATTGAGTTTATGAGAGTTATGTTTGGTTTAGTCGGAGGTCCAGCAATAATGTCAAGAGTTATAAAAACAACATATGGAAATTTATATAATCAAGGAGTAAGGGCATACTTCGATGACATTACCGGAGGTAGTAACAATATTGAAAACCTTCTTTATATACTAAGAAAAGTGTTTGAATTAACAAGAGAAAAGTGTTTAAAATTAAATAGAGAAAAATGTATTTTCATATCTAGTGAAATACCTTTATTTGGCAAATTAGTAGGTTTCAAACAGGAAAGAACAGATCCTAAACGAATAGCCGCAGTTGAACAATATAAAACATTGTCCACACTCACAGAAATAAGATCATTTCTTGGTTTTGTTGGTTCATTTAGAAAGTATATAAAAATTTTTGCTTGCATTGCCAAACCTTTACAAGAATTATTAAAGAAAAATAAAAAAGAGGATATAGAATCACAAAGAAGTCAGAAAAAGAAGAGAATAAACCTTTCAGTAGAACAACAAAAATCATTTGAAACATTAAGAAATTCATTAATTACAGCACCAGTATTAGCAAATTTTCAACAAGAGGCAGAGACTATAGTGGAAACAGATAGTAGCTATCAAGGATTAGGAGCATGTTTGGTTCAAATACAAAATGGAGAAAGGAAAGTCATAGAATATGCTAGCAGATGCTTAAAAGATGCAGAATTACGATACCATATAAATGAACTTGAAGTTACAGCAGTGCATTGGGCTATTGTAAGTAAATTTAGAATATATTTATTAGGCCACAAGTTTACATTGATAACTGACAGTTATTCTACAGCATACATTATTGACAGAGCTAAGATAAATAGAAAATTCGCTCGATATGTTGTTGATTTGGCTTCATTTGACTTTACACCAGTTCATAGACCAGGAAAACAGAATGTTATAGCAGATCATCTTTCACGATATCCCCTTGAAGACATGTGTATGTTAGTTATTAGTAGTAATTTAGATAAATTAAAGTTAGCACAGAAGAAAGACCCATTTACTCAACAAATAATCAATAAATTGTCAAAAGAATCATCGTCACAACATATAAAACAGATGAAGGAATCATATGAAATCTCAGAAGGTATCTTATTACATGTTAGCAATCAAGAGTTATTTAATCAGAAAAAGATTGTTATTCCACAAAGTTTAAGAGAAAATGTTATAAGAATTGCACACAATGATAATGGTCACTTGGATTACAACACAACGCTTAACAAAATCAAAAGCAAATATTGGTGGAAAACTATACGTCAAGATGTAAAGGCGTATGTAGCTGCATGTTTAGTTTGTGCAAAGACCAACAGAAGAACAAAATTTGCTTATGGACAAATGGGACAACGACCTATACCAGAAACACCTATGCAAGTAATTTCATCAGATCATATTATAGCATTGCCAGAAACACAATCAGGTTACACATATATATTTGTTCATATAGACCATGCTACAAGATATATTTTTGCAAAGCCTACATATTCTTTATCTGCACAAAACGTCATAGATACTATTGAAAATGACATTATTTATGTCTATGGACCACCACTGACATATATTTCAGACAGTGCACCATGTTTTACAAGCCAGACTCAAAATTTTTTTCAAAATTTGGAATAGAACATATACCCACAACACCATATACAGCACAAAGTAATGGATTGGTGGAGCGTGCCAATGCGACAATCGTAGCCACATTGACAAAATTCGCAATGGAAAACAAGGATGATTGGGATAGATTGTTGCCAAAAGCCATATTAGCCATAAATATTTCGAAACAGAAAACTACAGGATATTCTCCATTTTATTTAATGTTTGGTTATGAACCCAGAATACCGCCTAATGAAATACATTTTGGAACTATTTTTGAAGACTTCAATAGAGAAAATCAATTGGATTTATTGTCACATGCCAGAGGAACAGCATTGTCGAATATAATCAGTATACATTTGAGTAATAAGAAGAAATTTGATATGAGACGCCTAGAATATGAATTCAAGCCGGATGACTATGTAGTGTATGAATGGTATAAGCCCACAGATACAAAGTTAACCTCAAGATATAAAGGACCATTCAAGATCATAAGAAAAATAGGATCAGTATGTTATGAAATACAAGACATTCAAAAACCCACAGTGAAGAAAATAGTTCATGTTCAGTATATTAAACCATTACATTCGTTGCCAGATTTGCATTCTTTTTCAGCCTTTTCAGATGATAACACACAGAATAATGATGAAAGTTTTACTCATATAATACAAAGGAACCAATTGGAAGAACAGTCGGATTCAGTTAAAATTCAGGATAAATCTAGTAATGAGAATAATACAATAGATTCTGGAAAGCAGTATAAACAGCAGTACATCACTACTAAAGGTCGGAAAACATATGTACCTATATCATATAAATTGTAAATTTTTTCAGGTTAGTGTTTGTTTGCAATAAAAACTCGAATATTCATTTTTAAAATTATAATTAAAAGTAGTTCTGCGTACATTTTACAGTTAAAATTCTACATATAGTATGTTAACAGGGATTAACACACATCAATATTAAAGTAAAACAGGTTTTTAAATAATTAATGTTATTATAATAACTTAGTTTACACATAGATTTTTTATTGTTAAGTAGTTCAGCATACCTAAATATTAGATTCACAGTTTGATAGTCATAAGTAAATTCTATCCTTAGTATGTTAACAGGGATTAACATACATCATTATTGAATAAAAATTGTTTTAAGAATAAAGATGTCACAGATAAATCTTGTTAAATAAGTTAGTTTCATATAAATATAAAGTCAAGTAGTTCAGTATCAACAACAATATGTTGATTAATATTGTTTGTTTTTAATCAATTGTTACAAGATTAATGTAAGATTTGAAATAAGTTTCAAATTTAAGTTTTTATATATATATATATGTAGTAATAGGTCAGCAAGATACAGACATAGGTAAACCTAAGCATACATTCATTATGTAATTATAATAAATTGATATGCACCACTAGGTAATAATAGTATTAGTTCAGTTTTGCTTGGTTTTAATTTTATAAGTTTTATAAAATTTAAAATTCATTATTGTTAAGTACAAAGTAGTTCTGTATAAGTTAGTTTTTTAAGTATAAATATATTATTGTAAAGTTAGTACCAGAGCATGTAAGGGATTGTATGGAAGTGAAATTAAAATTAATATAAGTATGTAATCATAAAATTTGTAATTTCAAAGGGCATGTAAGGTGAATATCTACAGCATGAAGGAAAGAGAGATGAATGTTTGAATGATGTGTGTGTAAGAAGAGTTAAGACAACAGATAATGTGTGATTGAGATAGTATGACAGAATTAGAATAAGTTGAAGCGAAACAATAAAAAGACAATTAACATCAACCATCTTGTTTTACTTACACTTCTAAGTGATGTTTAGAAGAAAAATATGATTTAATTGTCATAATAAATAAAACCTTTTAACTTTTTTTATATTGTTTTATTATATTGTTTTATTATACTGTGTTAACACTAGAAAGACCAAGGCCGTCAATTTGACCGCACGGCGATTTCATTCTTAAATATCTTGTAAACTATATTTTTTTTTCTTTCTAGATTTTATGACTTTTCCTAATTTGCTATTGTTAAGCTAAATTTATAATAAAAAATATTAAAATATACAGGGTGTGTCGTAAATAGTGGTCCACCGTTAAGGATTCGATAAACCAGATAATTTACTATAACAAATTCCATTTTTAACCATTTTTAGCCGAGGGTTCCGTAAATATTAATTTTTAGTTATTTATTTACCAAATTTCTACCTCTTGTAACAAATTTGGTTGTAGTTTTATCAAAAACCATTATATTTTCATTTTGATTACTGTTAATTACTGCTGAATACAAGAGCTATCGTTTATTAACATGTTATTTAATGAAGATTTAGATCTTCTGCAAAAAAAAATGATTGTACTCGAATTTTAACGGATTTTTTTAACATATCATGCTAATTCAAAAGCGATTTATGTAAAAAAAATGTACTACACTGTCAGTGCCCATTAATTTAATAATATGCCTATTTAATACCAATTTCAAAATGGTATCATAATACCAGATCCCTATAAAAAACAGCAAGATATCTAATTTTAATTGAAGAAAGTAAGATTTTCATTAAAATTAATTTAAACATTTTGTTGCATTAATTTTACAACAAAACGGATAATATGGTAATAAAACTTTGAAATATAATTTGAGTGTGACAAAACTGGTTTTAAGAGCGCACTAACAATTAAATTCAGGTAAAAAAAGGCCCGACCCTTTTTTTACCTGTGACATGTTGTTAACAAAAGATCTGTTGGAGCTCTCGCCAATCGAGAATCGCACAATACGAGTGATAAGGAAAGGACATGGTTAATGTAAGCTATTCCTTTCGCTCGTAACGTTGAAAATAAATATCGAAACGATTTAACTTAGTACAATCTCGTCACCCGTGCGTCGTATGCGTTTTGTGTGTTTACCTTCGTTGTTTTTGTATGCCTGACCCCGGACTCTGTTTAATTTGCCTAATGATTGGATTTGTTGTTTTGGTGATCTTTGGCTACGTGTAATAGTAACTTGTGGCTTGCTCAACGTTTTGGACTACCGTACAGTAGGTACAGTGATAAACATGTCTCGGTACACACCGCGTGAATATGCCGACATGCATTTTATTTACGGGGAATGCAGAGGTGTCGCTAGAGAAGCAGCTCGTCTTTACCGGGAGAGATATCCCAATCGAAGACATCCTGATCATCGCGTCTTTGGGAGAGTGCATAACGCGTACACCGAGGGGAGGATACCTGGCACAGGAGTAGGTGGTGCAAGTGAAGGAAGACCGCGAGCACACAACGATGAAGCGGTAATGAATTTAGTTGCTGAAGATCCTTCAACATCGGTGCGTGTCTTAAGTCGCAGAACTGGCATACCTTTTAGATCGGTACATCGCGTACTTAAAAGAAATGATATGTACCCATACCACTATCAAAGGGTACAGTCATTACTACCTAGAGATTACGCATTCAGAGTACGATTTTGTAGAGAAATATTACGCAGAATAAGAGAAGACCCGCAATTTTTTAATAAAATATTATGGAGCGACGAATCATCATGCAAAAAAGATGGATATTTAAATCTACATAATCTGTATAGCTGGCAGCGAGAAAACCCACATCTCATAAGACAAGATAGATCACAGTATCAAGTTAAAATAAACCTTTGGACCGGAATTATTAACGGACAGATAATCGGTCCACACGAGCTGCCAGAAACTTTAAATGCAGACAGATATTTAAGTTTTTTGCGGACTGACTTGCCAATGCTTCTTCAAAACGTCGCTCCTGAAGTCCAAGAAGATATGTGGCTCCAGAACGATGGCTGTCCCGCTCACTATGCTGTTAGAGTACGAGAGCACCTACACACAGCGTATCCAAATAGGTGGATAGGACGCTTAGGTCCAATACTATGGCCACCGCGCTCGACAGACTTAAATCCCCTGGATTTTTTTTACTGGGGTTGCCTGAAAGAACATGTGTACAAAGAAGAAATAACGTCCATTGATCACTTGAGGACTAGTATACACACAGCAGGTAGAAAAATAAACGAGTGGGTTTGCTCGGCGACTTAAACGGTCGTTTATTCGATGTTGCAGAGCATGCATAGCTGCAAATGGGGGCCATTTCGAGCACTTGGTGTAATTTAAATGTTAAAGAATAACAATAAATGATGTATGATGATGTATGACTTGTTTTTTTTCAATGCCTTGTTGTAATTTACAAGTTAGGTCTAGATCACTTTGCAACAATAGTAAAAAGTTGTCTTTTATAGTGGTTTTTAACTAAAATTTCATTACTTGTTTTATTAATGGGATAGTAAACCTTTTAGAATCGGTATTAAGTAGGAATATAATTAAATAAGTAGGCACTGATAGTAAAGTTTTTTTTTTTTACAAAAATCGTAAGTATTATAGCAATAAATTTTAAAATTAATTTTAATGAAAATCTTACTTTCTTCAATTAAAATTAGATATCTTGCTGTTTTTTATAGGGATCTGGTATTATGATACCATTTTGAAATTGGTATTAAATAGGCATATTATTAAATTAATGGGCACTGACAGTGTAGTACATTTTTTTTACATAAATCGCTTTTGAATTAGCATGATATGTTAAAAAAATCCGTTAAAATTCGAGTACAATCATTTTTTTTTGCAGAAGATCTAAATCTACATTATATAACATGTTAATAAACGATAGCTCTTGTATTCAGCAGTAATTAACAGTAATCAAAATGAAAATATAATGGTTTTTGATAAAACTACAACCAAATTTGTTACAAGAGGTAGAAATTTGGTAAATAAATAACTAAAAATTAATATTTACGGAACCCTCGGCTAAAAATGGTTAAAAATGGAATTTGTTATAGTAAATTATCTGGTTTATCGAATCCTTAACGGTGGACCACTATTTACGACACACCCAGTATGTTATATGAGATTCCTTTACAAATACCTACTAAGACCGCACAACGTCAATGTGACGGCATACAAAGACAGCTATAAAAATATAGTAAACAAAGATGCCTTCAAAGTAATGAAAGTACTTTTGCTTTTATAAGCTTAGCCCATATGTGTCCTACTGTTGGGCTCGGGTCTCCTACATAATAGGAGGGGAATTGACCTACTATACGACTTAGGTCAGGCGTGTTGGAATAGGGTTTTGTTTCGAGTTTTCCTTTTCTTGCATACTATCTGCTTATTATATCCTTTAGTCGTCTTTTACGATATTCACGGGCAAAATAGGGAGTGGTGAATTGTATGCTTACTCCCTCACCACACGGAGAATTTTTGTTTTTATTTATGTTGAATACCGAGTAAGTTGTTACTGCCTAGCTTGTTTACATTACACTTAGTGTAGACATTGGTTTCGTTTAGTGAGCAGCTGTAATTTGTTATGAAAAATGAGTCGCCGTCTCAGTAGTTCTCACATAGAACAAGAACTGTTGCGATATTGCTGCGGGCGAACAACGCGCGTTTGACATTCAGCTAGGACATCAGTACCGGAAGTCGGTATGTTACAAGCAGCAAGTTGAATTGTCAAATGTGTTACATTCTGGGAGAATATTTGACCATTGATGAGCAGTTATTTCGAAAAGACTAGCATTGTTCGAACAACACGGCGTTCAAGACAAGAAGTTCCGCCGATTTGTATTTGTACTACAAGACGTGAAACTTTTATAATGAAAACCGAGACAGATGCAACCCTTACTGTCTATCAGGAAAACCAAGAAAAATATTATCACCCCAACGTGAGCGTAGGTACTGATCAAAAAAGCTCTCTGAGACAATTGAATTTTATAATGGAACAAAATTTGGTAGACATCAACAATCAAATGGCACGCAAGTACACCATAAGAGTTGGAAGTCGGAGATGACCAGCTCGTGTTTTTTACAATATACAGTAGGGCCTCGTTAATCCGGAGTCCCGCTTGTTCGGTGATCGCTGTAATCCGGCCGGGCAATGGGATTCGCGGGGGAGGCCGGCGAGTGTAGGTGCGGGGGCTTGTCATGCATGAGCCAATGCGCCGTCCGTCAGTGTTTTGTTTATCGCTTTTGGTATAATACGTAGTGTCAATTTAGCGCGCTCGCTATCATGGTGCCGCCACGTAAACATACGACATTGACATTAAAAAAGAAAGACAAATTGCGGATTATAGAAATGTTAGATAAAGGTGACAGCTACCCTGTCATTGCACGGAAGTTTGGTATATGCAGATCAACTGTAGGCGACATAAAGAAAAACAAAGAAAACTCTTGAAGTTTGTTAGCCTAACAGAACGTGGTCCCGGTGTACGAAAAACACTGAAGAAATCGGAAAATCCTGTTTTAGAAGATGCTTTGTATACGTGGTTTTCGCAACAAAGGCGATTGCATGTTCCTGTAAGTGGTGATATGATTTGTGAGAAAGCTCGAATTTTTCATCGCCAGATTACAAACTCCAATATCGGGTTTAATGCAAGCCGGGGATGGTTAGACAATTTTAAAAAACGCCACGGTATAAGACGTTTAAAAATTGCCGGTGCAAAACTATCAAATGATGAAGCCGCTATCGGACCATTCCAACTAGAGTTACAGAAAGTTATTAAAGAAAAAAAATTAACAGCGGAACAGGTTTACAATGCTGACGAATCTGGTTTATACCGGCGATTATTGCCAGATCATACTTTAGCCTCTGGCAATGAGCAGTCGGCTTCCGGGAGAAAAATGATGAAGATGAAAGTGACATCCATGCCTTGTGCAAATGCGGCTGGAACTCATAAAACTTCAATTGCTTGTTGTCGGAAAATCAAAAACCCGCGGGCATTTAAATCAACACGTCTTTCTGTTTGTTATCGTGCACAAAAAAATGCTTGTTGTTTGCTTATAGTTTTATACCCTCAAAGGATGCAACTTTCGAATTAATTCCAAAAAAAATTAAATAATTTAGTTTCATGTTTATAAAGTGAACCTCAAACATTGAGCATAAATATTTTCATGCCAATTAAATTACCGTTAAGGAAGTTCAACACAAAATTATTCGGATGTTTTCCATGGAAACATATTAGTGTAATACATCATTAGATAGATCAGAATGTACACTTTGTATCCACGTTCAGTTTTGTAAAAAAAAAATAATGATATATATATTTTTTTATTTTTTTTAGTAAAGAAAATTTCGATTTTGTTTATTTCAATTGGACTTTTCTATGTTGCCGAAAGCTGCCGGTGTCAAGTTAATCACTCTATTTGAGACCTTACCTATTCAGTAATACGAGGATCAAAAAAAAAAATTGCGCGTTTTTTGCGCGAATGGTGATTTCAAGGCAATATGTCAATCGGGGGCAAAAAAAAATCTCGAAACTTATGTTCGGTTCTTCTTTTTTACTGTGATATATTTGATGTCTAACTTGTCTTTTTTTTTCATTTCTATGATAGAAGCATACATTAACAAATAAATAGACTACAAGAATATTCACTTGGTACTTTCGATAGCGGTAATAAACCACAAGTATGATAAACTATATTGTTGCGGAAGTTCTATTTATCTGTTGCGGTAATTTATTACAATCAGTATCTACTGATTACACTATTTCGATGACAACTATCACAATCAATTACCCTGCGGTTTTTGCACAAGGCACCAAAATATTGGTCCTTTATATACGCGTGTTTTCAGCATACTATTCATCAAAGTATTCAGATACTTCTTTTCGATAACAATTAACAGAAAAAAAACATGAGTGAATTCGTTTGTGTTCGACGCGATCTTTGTGATCAAATAATAAGAGGGAAGAGTACTTCAGACCTTAGACAATATTTGTTGAACAACTTTCAACTGTCGGAAACTGACGTTATCACTGTAATAGAAAGTATTCAAAAAAAATTAACATCAAGTTGCAACCAGAAATGGACGAAAGCTCAAAGAAAGCCAGACAGGTTCGAGAGTCTATACTCAAATTGGTTAAACGGTGAATTTAAAGTACCATTGAATTCTTGCAGTACCTCAACCTCTGAAATATCTGGCTTGAATACTTCTGGTGATCGTGGTAGACCAACAAAACCATACGACGAGTGTTCGGAAAACACAAAAAAACGAAAAAATATGGAACTGCTCCAGGAGTATGGAATGGGACATGTCCGTAACGCTTATGTGCAAGGTTTACGATCTATGGGTGAAAATGACGAAGCGTCAATTGTGTCTATTATCAGAAACAAGGAAAGAGACGAGAAGAAAGCAATTCTACAAACCATAATCAGTCCAGATAGTGCACTTTCTTTTACAAAAGAAGAGGCATTGAGCATGTGTATTGAAACGGATCTAACGAAAGCCCAATATGGGTACCTAAGAAAAAGGCTCGTTGATAAAAATTTAAGTTCTGTTTTACCTTCGTATCAAATACTAAGTGAAGCAAAAAAGGCTTGCTATCCGCCTGCATCTAGCATAACGGTGACAAATATAAGCGCAAAAATTAATCTGCAAGATCTCTTAGACCAGCTATACTCTAAGTGTGTTCCGCGGAACCCTAGGGTTCCGTGATACCTCTGTCGGGGTTCCGCAAGAATTTAGAAATAAAAAAATCAAAACACCTCTCTCTGGTCGCTCCGCGGCTGTGCGGACTCCGCGGCCGCGCGGAGACAAAACACTATGAATGTTATTTATTTATTTGTATTTGTATAAGCTTGTGTTACATTAGCTGGTACAATATCTCATAAGTTTGGTCTCAACAATTTTATACTTGTACAACGCGTTCGCTCTAAGTTTGCCGGTCTGTGGAATGCGCGTACCCTCCCCCACGTGACAACAAAACTTATAATGTGTCATAGTTTTACCCAAATATCTAACGTACACAATTTTTATTGTTACAATTAAATAAAAAATTTCGAACGTCATACACTCATACCTATCGCCAGCGGCAAACTTAAAACGAGCGGGTAGTATACTTGTAAGCGCTCAGTCTCTTTGATAAAAGCCGCCTCTGAATTAGACGCTATAGTTGTCAACTAGCTACTTTCGTCTCTAACTTCAAAGGATAAAGTCGATATTGTTTACAACGCTATTTTTAAATTTCTGTTTTTATTTTTGCTTTTTGTTTATCAAAGGTGCCGACTCGAGTATTTTCGAGAATATTTGAGATCGAGTCTAGGACTAAGTATAAAAGCGGCGATCGCGCGTTGGCGTCGTCAGTTGATGATTAGCGTTCGGAGCGATAAGTTACTACCTACTTACAAGCTCACTAGCGAGAAACTAGTGTTCATTGTTTTACTGCCTGCTGTATTCTGTTGTCTCAGTTTTATACATTTCTTCCCTGTAGGTTCTAAATTTAGTCTCTTATACGCAGTAACGATTGTGCATTATTTAAACCCCACTATCCTGACTTGTAACATTATAAATAAAGAAGAATGGAACGTTGGCTTAAAGGTGTTAAACGTGTTCCAACAACATCTTCTAATGACGCTGAATGTTCAAAAGCAATGCGCGCGGAGAATTTAGCAATCACCGATCCAGAAGATGATGCCACGAGTGCCACGACGTCAAGCTCGACGGTTTCAAAGACTAAAAAAAGGAAGTATGATGAATCTTATATCAGTTTCGGATTTGTTGATTCCAACGGCTCACCTCTCTGCATGCTCTGTAGTAAACTGCTTCCTAATAGTTCCATGGCACCTGCCAAATTGCGTCGACATTTAGAAACCGTACACCCCGAGACTAAAGACAAGAATAATTAAAAAGACAAAAATAAGAATTTTTTGTTCGCAAAAAAGATCAGTTATTAGAAAGTCAAAAAAATATGATGCATGTAACACAAACTACCAACGAAAAGGCCACGGAGGCATCATACTTAGTTAGCTATCGCATTGCACAAGCAGGTGAAGCGCACACTATCGCTGAGAAATTAATAAAACCATGTGTATTAGACATAACAAAATGTATGCTTGATGAAAAATCTGCAAAGCATCTTTCTACTGTTCCGCTATCAAACGATACTGTTTCACGACGAATCCATGATCTGGCAAGCTACGTCAAACAAGAACTAGTTACACGTCTACAAAATACACGATTCGCTTTGCAAATGGACGAGTCGACTGATGTCGCTGGTTTGGCTATCCTGCTGGTTATTGTGAGATATCCATATAAAAGTTATTTTGAAGAAGACATGCTTATGTGTTCATCGCTGCTTACAAACACTACCGGGGAAGAAATTTTTAATAAAATAAATATATTTTTTGAAGAACATAATCTCAGTTGGAACAATTGCATTGACATTTGTACAGATGGGGCCAAGGCGATGACAGGTAAAACAGCAGGAGCAGTGTCACGAATGAAAAATAAAGCGCCTAATTGTAGTTCCAGTCATTGTATTCTGCATAGACAAGCACTTGCGATGAAGCAAATGCCGTCTAATCTAAAATTAGTTATGGATGAAGCGGTAAAAATAATTAATTTTATCAAATCACGACCACTACAATCCCGATTGTTCTCATTATTGTGTGAAGATTATGGCAGCAAACATAAAACACTGCTGCTCCATACAGAAGTGCGATGGCTGTCTCGGGGAAAAACTTTAACAAGGCTATTTGAACTTAGAGCCGAGTTACAAATGTTTCTTTCAGCAGATACTTCTTTTAATTTGAAGGACCGTTTGTATGATAAAACTTGGTTGTTCCGATTGTCTTTTATGGCGGATATCTTTCAAAAACTTAACGAATTAAATTTATCGTTGCAAGGTAAACAGACAACAGTGTTTCAGGCCTATAATAAAATAACTGCTTTTAAAAGAAAATTAGATTTTTGGATCATTTGCATTGGTAAGAAAGAAATAGAAAGTTTTACGTTACTCAGTGAGTTTGTTAGCGAAAACGACTCAGAAATGTTTGAAGATAATGTGTTTGAAGAATTGGTCCAATATCTCAGTTCGATGCGTGCATCTTTTGAAAAGTATTTTCCCGAAGAACACAATACAAAAATTAAAGTGAACTCCTGGATTCATAATCCTTTTTTACCCAACTTGGAAAAGCCTGAAAACATGTCAAATGAGATATATGAATCTCTTTTAGAAATGTCATCAGACACAAGTATGGAGTCATTGTTCAAAACGACGCCTCTTAATGATTTTTGGTGCAGAATCCAAGATGAATATGCAATGCTTGGCCAAATGGCTCTGGATATTCTTCTCCCGTTCCCAACTACATATTTGTGCGAAACAGGATTCTCTACCTACGCAGCCACGAAAACAAAATATCGCAATAGACTGGACGCCGAAGCTGATATGAGACTCCAACTTTCTTCCATCAAACCTGATATCAAGCAATTGATGAAAAATAAAAAACAGTTTCATACCTCCCACTAGTTAGATTTTTTCTTTTTTAATGTTTTCTATTATTGTCCTTACCAAGTGGTGAAGTAAATAATAATTAGTAACTGATACATTGTACTTTAATTATGCTGATTAATATAGAATACACTTATAAAAATAATTGTTTTATTGTAGGGTTCCATCAAGTATTTTGCTTCCCAAAAGGGTTCCGTCATTTAAAAAGTTTGAGAACCACTGTCTTAGACCATACAGTCTGCCGTATTATAAAGATAAAGTCAGGTTCGACAAACTACAATCGTCTCAAGCTGTTCACTAAATGGGGGTGTGATGGATCTTCCGGGCAAAGTGAGTATAAACAAATTCTACCGGAAGAAAACTAACAAATATCGGATACTAATTTGTTTATAGTGTCCCTTGTACCACTGCGACTAGTAGACGAAGAAACGTCTACAGTTATATGGCAGAATCCTACTTGCTCATCTGTTAGATATTGCAGACCAATTTCATTAGAAGTTGCAAAAGAAACACCCGAAAAAACTACAGCGGTTGTCAGTGAAATTGAAGCCAAAATTAATCAATTGATTTCAACTTTTGTGTCTATAGACGACAAAGTCATCGAGGTTAAACATGAACTGTTTATGACAATGATTGATGGGCAAGTTGCTCAAGTGTTAACGATCACATCATCCAGTGCTACCTGCACTGTTTGTGGAGCAACTCCCAGACAAATGAACGATCTTTTAAAAGTTACATCAAGAGTTGAAAATGAAGATGCATTTAAATACGGATTGTCGACACTACATGCATGGATAAGATTTATGGAGACGATCCTCCATATTTCTTATAATTTGGGTTTTGAGAAGTGGTCAGCAACAACTCCAGAAAACAAGCAACTTAAAGAAGACAAGAAAAAATATGTCCAAAAACGTTTCCGAGAAGTGCTTGGTTTGCACATTGATAAACCACGTCAAGGTTCCGGTAATAGCAATGACGGAAATACAGCAAGGCGATTTTTTTAAAATTACGAATGCTCTGCAGGGATAACGGGAATTGATGGAGAATTAATTAAGAGATTTTATGTAATTCTTCAAACCATGTCATCGGGATTCCCTATAAACGCAGAAAAAGGACAATGGGCATTGCGGCCCATGAGCGGCCATCAATGAAACTAGTGTCATTTGAAAGGGGAGATCTTTGACAACAAATATTGTTCAAGGAGTACTATGAAATACCGTTTGGGAAAAAAAATATAGTTAAAATACTATTATTAAAATACTATTTTTTTTTTTATTATTTTGTATCCTAATATTCAATACTTTTTCTATTAGAGGTCTAAGAACCTTTGTTAAAATCGGTCTCGCCATGTTTCATGCGTCAACCAATCAGCGACGAGCGCCGCTCGCACTCGGCGACTCGGCGATTACCGTTATGCTCGAGCGCACAGCGCAGTCCATCGTTGACATTTGTTTCGTTGAGTACTGTGCGATTATTATCTGCAGTCATCGTTCGCGCGCGGTTGTGAGCGTACGTGCCACTATAACAGCTTATAAGTACCCGCCTTTGAGTTGGTGCAATGGCGTCAGATATAGAGAAATGTGCAAACTGTAATATAGTGATAAATGAGCTATTAGCTTTTATACAAAATAAGGCGGACACTATGGATGAGGTATCTCTCGTCCGGATGTACAGTGATAGCTTTACAGACAATGAAATTGTAACGGCTAAAAAACTACTGTACGATTCGATTCCAAATTCAAAATTAAAAGTACGTAAAAGGAAAGGGAAGAGTGCTCGCGACATCGACGATATTATAGGTCTTTTGAAATGTACTGAATCCCGAGCAAGTACCTATTTTCGTGGCACGCAACCTACAAAAATTATCACCCATCACGTTTGATCACATTGATGTGGTAAAACTTTTAAAGGACATTATTGTGCTGCAATCGGAGATAAAAGTTCTTAAAACAGACTGTGCCACGGTGACGCAGTTATCGGAATTAAAAAATGAAATAGAAAATTTGAGAGGCGTTTCAATAGTGCACAATAACTTTGATTTTATTAATAGAAGGCGAGGCGGTTATATAGCAAATCTAGATAATCTTGACAGTGGTCCAATGGCATTGCAACAAGAATCGAATACGGATATTAATAATAAATCATCCAAGTCATTGTTGCAATTAACGACCAGTGATTATTCTCCTAAATACGTGGGTATGCAGAAAAAACAATCGTCGACACCAGAAGGCGCGAACGGCGGCGCTACCCAACCAGCGGATCGTGCGCAAGTAACGAATAACGCTGTCTCGCTTACGCCAAGCGACCGAGTCACCGGCCTGATAACGGAACAATCCAGGTCCCCTACCGTGTGTTCGAATCTCATTAACTCGAACGTAAATAGTATCCCTCCGGCTAGTTGTAAAGACAATGACGATAAGTTAACACCAGACGCATTGCAGGCGAGGAAACAATGCAAAACGGTAGTAGAGGATGAATGGAAAATTGTGTCCAGAAGGAAGCAGAGTAATAAAAAACCAAATTTGGGAGGAAAGTTGGGGAAGGCTTCCGTCGATCCCGACGGAAAATTTAGGGCAGCTATTACGAAAGTACCATTATTCATATCGAATGTGTGCAAAAGTACGAATGAGAGTGATATTATAAGTTATGTAAAAAACAAAACACAAGAGGATATTACACTTTTTAAAATTAATAGGAAAACAGAAAGAAGGTATAACTCTTTTAAGCTGTATGTACCCAAAACAAAATTGGATCTATTTCTGAATAATGAACTCTGGCCTGACGGTATTGCTTTTCGACGTTTTGTTAATGATTATAAGTCCATACCTAGCACATTCAAGCAAATACCAACACATTAAAATGGATGACAAAAATCTCCACATAAGTAGATTTGTAAGTTTTAACTGCAAATCGGTGAAACGGTCAGTTGAAGCTATTAAAGTTCTGTGCCAATCAGCTGATATAGTTGCTCTTCAGGAAACGTGGCTATTACCACATGATATACTAAACTCATTTGCAAAAAAAACGGGCGGTTTTGATTTTCATTCATATTTAAAAAGATACAATACCAAAAAGGTTTCAATCGTTTGTACACGTTACTGGCCGGTTTTAAAAATGCTGTGGTATTTAAAAAAGTACGTTCTAAATTCAATTTTTCATTTGATGTTCATTTTTACAGAAAACCCCTTTTTATCCTACATTTTTGGCGCGAAGTTCCAGAAGTTAACATCGACTTTCATAACTTTTATTCAATTTTTATCGATTAATTTCATATCCTTGACTGTCAAAGCTTTATTTAATGCTGTTTGGCTGTATCAAAAATGGTAGATAAAGTGGTAAAAGCTACCAAAATTATCGCGCTGCTTGAAGAGGGTTGCAGCCAATGTTTCGTGGCTAGGAGGCTAAATGTTAGTCGCTCGACAGTCCAAAGGACCTGGCAGCGATATCAGGAGACTGGTTCCGTCGAGAGAAGGCCTGGTTCTGGAAGAAAACCATGTACCCAACCACGGGATGATCGTTTTCTTGTGAGTCGCGCATTGAGAAATCGCAAATCTTCGTATGTGGATCTTAAGAACAACCTCCAAGAAGTAAGAAATGTGCATATTAGTCTATGGACGGTCAGGAGGAGGCTTCTCGCTGCCAATATACGCAGTCACCGCCCGGCCCGCGGCCCCAAATTACTCCGTGAGCACAGAGTTCACAGGCTTAGGTTCGCTAGAAATTGTGAATCATGGACTCAAGACGATTGGAATAGGGTTTTGTTCTCTGATGAAGCCAGGATATCTCTGTTCGGTGAAGATCGACGTCGGCGAGTGCTAAGAAGACAAGGAGAACGCTTTGCAGAGGCATGTTTCGAAGAAATCACACCTTATGGTGGGGGCTCTGTTATGTTTTGGGCAGGAATAAATTCAATGGATCGTACAGAGTTAGTCTTCATTGAAAACGGCTCACTGACTGGGCATCGATACATAACGGAAGTTCTAATTTCTCATGCACAACCCGCATTGGCCGCTCTAGGTGAAGACTCGATTTTTATGGACGACAATGCTCGCGCCCACCGATCCCGCGATGTTAATGCGTATGTGCAAGAGGTCGGCATTCGTCGTTTGGATTGGCCAGCTCGAAGTCCCGACCTCAATCCCATAGAGCATGTCTGGGACGTTCTGAAACGGCGTGTGAGATCAGTACACCCGGCTCCGCAGACCATCAGAGAGCTGAAGAATGTGATTACTGCGGAGTGGGAACGTATTCCGCAAGCAAGTATCCGGGATATACTCGCTAGCATGCCCAGACGAATTCAAGCTGTGATTTTAGCTAGAGGGTGTCACACTCGATACTAAACATTTATCTGCTTTTACTTTATTAAAGAAAAACAAACAAAAAAACTTTTTTATTTTTACTTCATGAGCATATGCACTACTAGCGAATATACACTACTAGCGAGGTTTAGCATTATTTCCCATAAATTGTATCTAAATTTTATGAAATACTGATGAAAACGATTATTTTCTTATTAATTTAGCAAATTGTGTGGATAAAACTACCTATAATTATCAAACAAAGAAATATTAACATTTGAAATGGTTCATTGCTTAGGTGCCCGTTTTTTTTGCAAATGAGTGTATATCTCGGTCAAATACACGAAGATTTTGATTATACTGGGAAATCAGCCGTCGATACCTCATCTGAAACACTCAGAGGAAGACCGTACGGTGGTGTCGCGATCCTGTGGCGTAAACGAGCTTTCGATTCGGTAACCACAATCAAATGCGTTAGTGCACGTTTGACGGCTGTAAAAATGTCTCGCGGCGATAGTTCTATTATGGTGTTCAGTGCGTACATGCGGGTTGACTCCAGTGAAAATCTAGCGGAGTTCATTGATTGCCTTGGTGAAATGTGTGCTATAATAGAAAGTAGCAATGTCGAAGCTGTTTTTCTTCTTGGTGACTTCAATGCCCACCCTGGTGAGTTATTTTGTAATGAACTTTTAAACTTCTGTAGTGAACAGAAATGGACCTGCGCAGATATTGAACTATTAGGTTTAAATTCAGATAACTATACCTTTGTTAGTGACGCGCATGGCTGCCGGCGATGGTTAGACCACTGTGTGGTCTCACAATCTGCTTGGTTAACGGTCACGGATGTGGGTGTGGTTCATGATGTGTTTTGGTCTGATCATTTTCCCATATACATAGAGTGTAGATTAGATAAAATTGAATCGAAGTTATTAAACTCTAAAATATCTTGTAATAAAATTATTTGGGGAGAGAGGGACAGTAATCAGATAAATATGTATTATGATGTTTGTAATAAAAAATTAAAGATGATCAAGTACCGTAAGAGCTTGACCAATGTAGTAATAAACATTGCACCAATGTGGAACATAGGAAGATTCTTGATAAAATATATGCCAATATTGTATCAATTTTAGCAAACGCTGCCATTCAAGGTCATGTGGCCACTCGAAAAGGTAGGCATGGTGGCCGTGTTGTCTGGTGGAACAAGCACGTAAAAGAAGCCCCCGCGAGGGCCAGGCTTAAATATCTGATGTGGATTGCAAGTAATAGACCAACCTCGGGTAACATTTATAACGAAATGTGTCTTACGCGAAAAATATTTAGAAGCAAACTAAAATGATGCCAGAACAATGAAGAACAGATTAAGCTAGACCGCAAAGCTAATAACTTTCAGAAGTTCTGGCAGGCTACCAGAAAATTTGATCTTAAGCCTGGCCTTCCTTTGAGTGTAGGGGGAGTTGATCAGCCGGACGGCATTGCCAACATGTTTGTTGATCAATTTAAAGTGCAGTCACCGCTGGGTCCATCGTTGCGTGTGGTCGATGGTGCACGCTGTCGTGATACCGATTTGATGCGTTTTTCAATTGAGCAAGTGTCAAATACAATTAAGAAAATGACTAAAGGAAGGTCTCCGGGTCACGATGGCCTAAGCATCGAGCATCTGCAACATGCTGGTCCTCACATGTCAAGAGTGCTGGCTATGGTTTATTCACTATGTATGTGTCACTCGTACCTCCCGTCTGATCTCATGCGCACAATTGTTGTGCCCATTGTTAAAGATAGAACGGGTGATGTGTCTGATAAGTGCAATTACCGGCCCATCTCATTAGCCACTATAATTGCAAAGGTACTAGATAGTCTGTTGGATGTGCGATTGAATAACTTATTAAATCTACATGACGCACAGTTCGGATTCCGTAACGAGCTCGGCACTGAAACTGCGATTATTAGCCTTAAGCATACCGTACAATACTACACGAAGCGTCGTACTCCGGTGTATGCTTGTTTCCTTGATCTCTCCCGAGCTTTTGACCTGGTGTCATATGATATCATGTGGAAGAAGCTCAGGGAGAGACAAGTACCTGCAGAACTACTGCAAATACTGCAGTATTGGTACCACAATCAATCGAATAGGGTGAGATGGGCCGATAAGCTTTCTGAGCCATATAGATTAGACTGTGGTGTGAGGCAGGGCGGGATCACATCGCCTAAGCTTTTCAATCTTTATATAAATGACCTGATCGTTGGGTAAGAGAGTCGGATGTCGCATTGACGATACAACGGTTAACAACATCAGCTATGCTGACGATATGGTGCTGCTGAGCCCAACGGTTAGGGCAATGAGGGAATTGCTTGGGTGTTGTGAGCTCTAAGCTCAAACACATGGCCTAGTGTATAATACCAGGAAAAGCGAGCTCTTGGTCTTTAGGGCGGATGATGGAAGATGTCCAGATATAGTACCCGAAATTAAATTAAATGGTAATAGATTGGAACGGGTTTATCAATTTAAATATTTAGGACATTACGTCACCGATAATCTTAGGGATCAGGCTGACATTGATAGGGAACGTAGGGCGTTGGCGGTACGATGTAACATGTTGGCTCGCAGATTTGCACGTTGTAGCGAACAAGTTAAAATAACACTGTTTAAAGCATATTGTCAAGTGTTCTACACGTGCAGTCTGTGGACTAACTATACGCAGCGTGCCATCAGTGCCATACGGGTCCAATATAACAACGGGTTCAGGATGTTGATGGGGCTGCCTCGTTTCTGCAGTGCATCTAACATGTACTCGCAGGCAAACGTTGCTGATTTTCATGCTATCATACGGCAGAAATCTGCCTCACTGCTCTGCAGGGTGCGGGCCAGCCCCAACTCCATTCTGAGGACAATAGCGAGAAGGTACGAGTCGCCTATTATGTACAATATAGTTCGTCGATGCCAGACGAACACTAAACTCGTTTCTAAATAAATATTATATACCTACTAACATAATTTTAAGATTGCATTTACTAACCTTCTATGGATGATATTTGTCCGAAATAAAAATTATTATTATTATTATTGTTTGACAATTTCTTTTGACTCTGGCTTGCATATCGGACTTGTTAATATCTATCTTGGTGACTTGTGCTCGTTTTTTTGGACTTTTTTTAAGCAGATTCCTATAACAATGGCAGATAATCGCCAAGTGTGTATTTTATGTAATCGATCCGTGATAAACAGAAGAAGATACGAAATAACCCGTGCTCGGTTTGAAGAACATCCCGCTGTAGGCCAATATATCTTTGAAGCTCTTACCTCTGAACATCAGGTAAGTACATCAAACGAAATCATTATTTCTTAGTTGTCACGTCAACAATATAGTACTGTTTAACTTGAGGTGGTCACAGTGTTTTAACTCTCGCGCATTGAGATTACATTTCGCTGTAAGTAGTAAGTAAACTGTTACCGACGCGGCGACGTTGTCGTTCCGTTTGATCCACGGGGCGAGAACGGGATAGAAGTATCGGTATTTACGTATGAGTAAGCGAGATAATTAATACTGCTTAGGCAATCGAGTAAAATATTTTTCTTTATATTTCGCTTTGTTTGAACAGCGTTCAATGAAAATAACTAAGCGTTTTAACTAATTGTAATACTCTCATTTTCAGATACAATACAATGGTCAGGAGTACATTTGTCGACCATGCTGGCAACGGGCAGAAAGAGCTGCGCAGCCAAGAGAAGACCATCCACACGAATGTGTATTACATATTGAAGAATATTCAAGACTCCCTAATACAGCAACGCGTTGTATGTATGAAAACTGCAGACGAACGGATCTCCGAAGGATTCCGGATAACATTAAAGTGACATTCTTGATTCATTTTAATTTTTATATTCCAAATAGTGCAAGAGTTTGCGATCATCATTTGGTATCCAATGATTGGGATCAAATAATTGACAGCCCTAACTTGCTCCACGACTTCAATGCCACACATTTTGTGCATATCATGAGCCTCATGAAAATCGCGGTGCTTCGAGGATCTATACTAGATTTTGATAATATAGATGATATGGACCCAAATGAAGTATACATCCGATTAAGCGTTAGTCGAGACCAATTTATGAATATTTTGGAACAAACTCCTTCATTGTCGAACGTATCAACACGCCCGAAAACATCTTTGGCATGCTACTTAATGAAACTGCGAAGCGGTGAAGCAAATGAAAGGCTGGCGACGCTTTTTAATATGAGCCGTAGAACCCTAGAACGACATTTAACGTTCGCCAGAGACTCTCTTTTACTGGACTTCGTTCCCCGGCATCTTGGTTATGATCATCTCAATAGAATTGATGTAGCTAACCGAAACCTACAAGTTCCAAATGCAATTTTTGGAAATGCTAATGCCTTAAACAGAAAGGCAATTGTGATAGCAGACGCCACTTATATATATATATATATACAAAAGTCCGCAAACTATTTATTCCAAAAGCGATCATATAGTCTACACAAATACACGAATTTGTTGAAACCGTTTTTAATAGTGTGCTGCGATGGCCACATTTTAGATGCCTTTGGGCCATATTCAGCCATAGAATCAGATGCACAAATAATGAAAAATATGATTGACGACGAAGGAAATCCTTTCCATTAGTTTTTTGAACATGGAGATGTGTTCATCTTAGACCGTGGGTTTCGCGACGTAATCGACGACTTACATGCCTATGGTTATGAAGCTCACTTACCGAAAACAAAAAATCGAGACGAAGATCAATTGACGACAGAACAAGCGAATAAGTCTATGTTGGTTACTATGTGCCGCTGGGTTGTTGAAGTTACAAATGGTTGGTTCAAACGCGATTTTAAACTATTCCGACAAGACTTTTTCAATCGTGCTTTGCCTCATATGATGACAGATTTTAGAATAGGTGCTGCATTATTGAATGCTTGCAGAGAACCATTGTCAGATAACGTTCACGCTGAAACATTTATAGAAGTTATAAACCAAAGAGTGAACCAACCAAATAACCTAGCAGAGTATGGCCTAGCCAACAACCTTAATCGTAGACGGGCTAGTTTCGATAGCATTACAGGAAACCAACCTAACATAAGTGATTTTCCTTTGCTGACTGAGGACGATTTAACCATTTTTGCACTTGGTACATACCAAGTGAAGCTAGCCCGCAGCTATTATGCGGAGCATGTGCGACAAGGTCTCTATAATATAGAAACGTATAGGGACCCCGATGTTACAGGCCTAGGCAGGTGCGGCATCACAGCAACAAATGTTTGGCTGCTAAGATGTCGAATACAATCTAGACATACTAGGTCAAAAATATATTATTCGTACATTATAGTAGATAGAGAGAAAAGCGGCAGAGAAGCCATAGAAAACTACTATTGCAGTTGTCTAAGCGGTAAGCGCACTCTTGGTTGCTGTGCCCACATTATGTGTGTAGTGTGGTATTTAGGGTGGGCGAGAAACCAAGAGGAAGATATCCGTTTACCAGCTCATTTTTTAAACGATATTATTGTAGACGACAATTGAATCCCATCATTTTCTTTTTTTAAAGGAATACTAGCATTATATACGAGCATTGTATATGTGTCTGTCAATAAATCGATGTATTTAATAACCAATTAACCTTTAGTTTTATTTAATCCATCATTATCTTATACTTAGACATGCATTACGTTTTATCATTTACGTACTTTCGGTTTAATTAATTCGATTTTTTTATATGATCAACGCTTTATAACTTTTTATCTAAACAAGTTGCCGAAATAATTTTTTGCAGTCTTAATATATACATAATTGTCGACTAAAAAATATATAGGACAGATGTGGCCGCCGATGGGACAAGCGCCATACATTTTTGCCCATTGTCCTTTGGTCAGTATACATTGATAACCGCGCAATTATACATAAGCAAATATAACTGGTATTACATGCCATCTTCGGTCCATAAAGTACTTATACATGGTGCTAAAATAATAGAGCATTAGGCAGAAGCCTATAGGACAATTATCCGAAGATGCTCAGGAAGCCAGGAATAAAGATTACAAAAAATATAGGTTACATCACGCTAGGAAGTGTTCCAGATCAACAACAAACTAGGACGTTCTGCATATTTTGTTATATACATCTGATCCTTATATATCTAGTTTAAATAAACCCAGTTTTGTAATATCCAAAGAATTGTTTGACGAAGCTAAAGAATTATTGGAAATAGAAGGTTATGAATAGGATCGCAATTTTTTTTATGGTGTCATTTTTTAGCATGTTTGTTTGATAATAATAATAATAATTAAGTCTTAAACTTATTTTAAGTAAAAGTGTTACTTTTATTGTCATTTTATTATAACTGTATAATTTTTTGTATGTAATTTCGTATATCGTTATCTTTGTCATTTTTTTTATGAAAATTATATAACTTTTAAAATAATGATGTTTAATTTATTTTATTGCCTATATATTCATTAATACATAAATTAAACAAAGAAACAATTCAAGGGGAAACATAACAAAACAACAAAGTTATCGATTTTTGAGATGAATTATACCGATCGGTCCCACAGTGCGTCGTTTAACATTGAGAATGTTGAGCGAACAATTAAATTTAAACAGATTTATCGTTCATCAAATTTTAACTGAACATTTGTACATGCGAATGGTCTGTGCCAAAAAACCTCACAATTGAGCAGAAGGATGTTCGAAAAAACAAGTGCCTTGATCTTCTTGACAGAATCGCCAACGATCAAGATTTCTTTAGTCGTGTGATCACAGGAGATGAATCATGGATTTTTGAATACGATCCTGAGACCAAGAGGCATAGTGAAGAGTGGCACACTGTAATCTCCCCTCGACCAAAGAAAGCTCGAATGAGGAAATCGAAGATCAAATCAATGCTGATTTGTTTTTTTGACAAAAGGGGAATCATCCATAAAGAATTTGTTCCTCCAGGACAAACTGTGAACCAAGTGTTTTATAAAGACGTCCTTGAAAGGCTCAGGAAAAGGGTCATTCGCGTGAGACCAGACATTGCAGACAAATAGATGCTCCATCATGACAACGCCCCATGTCATACTGCCCTTTTCATAGCAGAATTTTTGACCTCAAAAGGCATTCCTGTGGTTCCCCAGCCTCCCTATTCACCTGACTTCCGTCCCTGACTTTTTCCTCTTTCCTAGACTAAAGAATGTCCTCAAAGGACGTCATTTCGGGACTTTAGAAAACATCCAAAAGTGTAACGGACCTACTAAAGACCATATCAGTTGAAGACTTCCAGCACTGCTACGAACAATGGGAACTACGTCTCCATCGGTGTGTAGCTGCCCAAGGAAACTACTTTGAAGGGGATAACATTGATGTTCGAGAAAAATGAAAACTTTGGTGAATACAAGACCAGTCTCATTACTTTTCTGCCACACCTCGTACATTCACCAGGGCTCCAAATTTATAGAGCAACAATATGAAGGCTGTAGGGCCTTGAAGTTATTAGTACACCAAAAGCACCATGGAAAAGGCCACTGCAAAATTTTTTTAACTCTTCGTAACATGTTTTGTTTATGTGATCATTTTATTTTTTAAATAAAACTACTTTACGGATTTTATCGCGTTTGTATTTGATTTTTGATTACCCGATGTTTCGAACACTTTACAGCGTTCATGATCACGGGTGGACTAAGATGTCTCACGTCCAACAAGTCATCGTTACTGCAGAAAATTTATAATTATAAATTTTCAGAAAATTTATAATTATAAATTTTCAGAAATTTTCTGCAGAAAATTTCTAATTATAAATTTTCAGAAAATTTATAATTATAAATTTTCTGCAGTAACTATGACTTGTTGGACGTGAGACATCTTAGTCCACCCGTGATCATGAACGCTGTAAAGTGTTCGAAACATCGGGTAATCAAAAATCAAATACAAACGCGATAAAATCCGTAAAGTAGTTTTATTTAAAATGTATAATACTCGCGTAAACATCAGAAATCATTATGATCATTTTATTATTTGCTGTATAATTTAGAGTTCTTGGATTGTTCAAAATCTATACTAATATTATAAAGAGGTAAAATTTGTAAGTTTGTATGCAGGGGGTAATCTCTGGAACTCATAATCTAATTCTAATTTTATTTTAACTGGCAGAAAGCTACATTATTCCTGAGTGCTATAGGCTATAAATTGTTTCTATAACATGTATATTAACCGAGCTATCACAACTTTTGTCTGGCAAGTCGGAAAAAAATACCTCGTAAAACAGAATTATTTGCGTGCGCTGCCTAAACAGTTGCTTAAAATTAAAAAGAATGTATGGCTACCTGGTTCATCTTAATTATTTCTACAAAAAAGTCAGCGATACCATATCTCTATCTTTTATATTTTATCTTTTATACTTCTATTATTGCATTAAAAAATTTTTTTTTCGGCATTGTTACGTTTGGTTGATTATTTGAGCAACAAAATATTAATTCTTATGACAATAAATTATTTCAGTATCACAGGAACATCATACAGATAAGATTTGCCATTTACAGTATATCAATTGGTCATACAGTTTCGGAGATAATATAAAATTACTAAAACGCAAAATGACCCTAGCATAACTTTCATTGTGCAGACGTTTTACCTATTTGCCCATAGATGGCGTTCTGCAATGACGTCATTTTTCTGAATCGCGGTGTTAAGACTTTCCGTGGATTGATGACCCTCTCGAATTATTATGCCCACGTTGTCGTTAGTTGGAGTTCTAAAAATTACATGTCAGTTGGTTATTGGTTTCGGTTGTTTCGTTCGCATGGTTGTTGTTGTTGATAGATACCTCATAATCGAAAATATCGTAATTTCGTTGTACGTTTGTTTTGTATGTTCGTAGTTTCGTACTTCGTTCTATCGTAATAATCGACACGAGTTATTCGATATTACGATTGTTTTGTTTTGTAAAGGCGGACGGTGTTCGAGTCGCTCTCCCTTTGTTCATAATTGTTTTCAAGTCTGTGCGTGGTTTGTTGAGAGCATGCCTAAAAGGAAATCTCAACTGTCTCGGCAGACATCACAGACAAGAGCCGCTCGAGTACGCCGTACGGAAGAATCTGCCCCTGAAAATGAGCAACGCCTCTCGAGAAATAGAGAATATATTTCGCAAGCACGCGCTAGAGAATCTAGCTCCGAGCGCTCACAGCGCCTCGCAAGCCAAAATGTGAGGACGACGCGGGCCCGTGCTCGAGAAACTAGCGCTGAACGTGCGCACCGTCTATCTGAGTTAAGGCAGCATGTCTGTGAGACAAGGGATAGGGAGACTAGCACTGAGCGCTCGCAGCGCCTAGCAACAGAAAGACAGCGAGCAGCTACAGTCAGAGCGCGTAATCGGAATATAGCCCAAGGAAATAGATCAGCCTTCAATTACGATGCCAATATAGATTATGCTCAGCAAAACACTGTGAAAATAGGCGAAATGAATAAAACATGTCCTAAGTGTTTTGCAAATAAATGGAGCGATGAACCAAATGGTATGTGTTGTGCTGCAGGAAAAGTGGTTCTTCCTGATATCCAGGCACCACCACAACCAATAAAAGATCTATTACTGGGCAATCATCTATTATCTGCGCATTTTTTAAAAAACATACGAAAGTATAATACACTCTTCCAAATGACGTCATTCGGTGCTAAAGAAATTCGCGAAGGAAACTTTATGCCTACATTTAAAGTAGAAGGGCAAGTTTATCACTTAATTGGTAGTCTACTCCCTTCGCCAGGGCAAAGCCCGCAGTTTCTACAAATTTATTTCATTTCTGATGCCGACCAACTTTCGTTGCGGTCTAATATTGCTCCTAACCTAAATATCGATTTAATCAATGATTTACAGACGTCGTTAAATAGTCATAACATTTATATTCGCAGTTTCAAATACAATTTAGAACATAACTCTTCATCTGAAAACTTAAAATTAATCATTCACGCTGACCGCACTCCACAAAATCAACATCGTGGAAGATACAATTCACCTACAGCAAACGAAGTTGCAGTATTATTGGTGGACGAAGATAAGGGACCTAGAGATATAGTCCTTCATTGCAAAGATGGTCAACTGAAAAGAGTTTCTGAATTACACAGAGCTTACGATCCCTTACAATACCCTTTGATGTTTGTTAACGGTGAAGATGGTTATTATTTGACTATCCCTCTACAAAATTCAGCGCGAAATAAAACAGTTTCGTGTATGCAATTTTATATGTATAGATTGATGACCAGGGCCAACAGTTTTAATCCCCTTCATTATTATCGGGATTTGTTTAGTCAATACTGTGTTGACATGATGGCTAAAATGATAACAGAGAGACTAAGTTATATAAGTCGCAATCAACAACAACTGAGAGCTGATGACTATATCCATTTAAGAGACGCTATAAATCAGGATGCTAATGTCAACGCTGCAAATATTGGCCAACATGTCATCTTGCCTTCATCTTTCACCGGCTCTCCGCGTTACATGCATGAAAAAACCCAAGATGCAATGACGTATGTACGCAACTATGGAAGACCCGATTTATTTGTGACGTTCACTTGCAATCCGGAGTGGCCAGAAATTAAGAAAGAGCTATTTGCTGGCCAACGTTCTTTCGACCGTCATGACATTATTGCTAGGGTTTTTCATTTAAAGATGAAGAAAATGATCAAGTCGTTCACTAAAGACGAGGTATTCGGCAAAGTCAAATGCCATATGCTTAGTGTTGAATGGCAAAAACGCGGACTACCACACTGTCATATGCTGTTTTGGTTTGCACAAAAAATACAACCAGATGAAATAGACAGTATAATAGTTGCTGAACTACCAAACAAAGATGATGACCCAATATTATTCGATATTATCACCAAAAACATGATCCATGGACCTTGTGGGGAGCACAATTTATCATCACCGTGTATGAAGAACGGTATATGTTCAAAGAAATATCCTCGGCGATTCGTCACCGATACTCAGACAGGCGAGGATGGTTATCCTGTATATCGTCGTCGTAATGCTGAAAATGGTGGTCAAGTCGCAGTTGTAAACATCAGAGGGAGGCCGATTACAATAGATAACAGATGGATTGTACCATACTCTCCAATGTTGTGCAGGTCATTTAACGCCCACATTAACGTCGAATACTGCCATTCAGTTCAGGCTATAAAATATATATGTAAATATATAAATAAAGGTTCCGATCAAGCCACGTTCAGCGTTAGAAATCCGCATGATGAGGTGGAAAATTATTTAAATGGGCGATATATAAGTACATCGGAAGCCGTCTGGCGAATACTCGAATTTCCGATCCACGACCGACATCCCACGGTCGTGCATTTGGCCGTGCACTTAGAAAACGGGCAAAGGGTGTTTTTCACACCAGGAACTGCGCGACAAGTTGCCCAAAATCCGCGCAAAACCACTCTATTAGCGTTTTTTGAACTCTGCAATACCGACGAATTTGCAAAAACGCTGTTGTACCACGAAGTTCCACACTATTATACGTGGGCTAATAACAAATTTTCAAGACGAAGGCGCGGTCAAGACGTCGATGGGCATCCAGAAATAAAAAGAGATGAAGCTTTGGGAAGAGTGTACGGTGTACATCCGTCACAATCAGAATGCTTTTATCTAAGAATTTTATTGCACCACGTACGCGGTCCCACATCATTCAAAGATTTGAAAACTATAAATGGAGTGGTCAAGGAGACGTATCAAGCGGCTTGCCGGGACAGAGGTTTGCTGGAAAATGATGATCACTGGGAGAAGACATTAAGAGAAGCTTCGATGTCGGAATGTTCATTGAAACTTAGGGAGTTATTTGTGGTGATACTGCTATTTTGTCAGCCATCTGAACCGTTAAAACTATGGGATATCTTCAAGGACAATTTTTGTGAAGATATCAGACATAGAAATCGACAACAAAATCAGGACTTTACCATGCCTTTTAATGATGTTATGTACAATGAAGGTTTAATACAAATTGAAAACAAACTTTTAGCATTGAATGATAAAACATTGAGTGACTTTGGATTACCGTCTCCAGTTCGCCCTGTAAATGATGCAATAGATACAATGTTGGTACATCCGCACAACATCAGTGAATTAGCTACTTTTGTAAATGAAAATTTGCCTAAATTAGTCACAGACCAAAAACAGGCTTTTGATGAAATTATTGATAGCGTAACGAATAATAAAGGAAAAATTTTTTTTTTAGACGCCCCAGGAGGCACAGGGAAAACATTCCTCGCTAATTTAATATTAGCACATGTTAGGCAATCCGGAAAAATAGCTTTGGCAGTGGCTTCTTCTGGGATTGCGGCTACTTTATTGAGTGACGGTAAAACTGCTCACTCTACCTTCAAACTCCCATTGACAGTTTCATTGGAGCAACAGTCGGTATGTTCGATACGCAAAAATGGGCCCATTGGTCAATTGTTACAGAATACGTCGTTGATAATGTGGGACGAATGTACCATGAGTCATAGAGCTCATGTTGAAGCAGTGGATCGAACACTTAAGGACTTGAGAAACTCAGTCGCTGTCATGGGTGGTGTCACTTTTGTGTTTGCAGGTGACTTTCGTCAGACACTTCCCGTCGTCACAAGAGGTACACGTGCGGATATCATAAAGGCATGTCTAAAATCATCGCCCCTATGGAGTATAGTCCAAACTTTGAATTTACGTACGAACATGAGAGTCCACGTTATTGGAAATATGGATAACGATTTTCCACAACAGCTGCTCAAAATTGGAGAAGGGTCTTTTTCTTCTCGAACCTTGGACTCTAACTCTGCGGAAATCGTTATAAATGAGACTCTGGGTCGTATAGTTCACAGTCTACAGCATCTTATAGATGCAGTATATCCTGACCTCGAATATTTACTAGATAGAGACATTCATTGGCATTGTTCAAGGGCTATCGTCTCACCAAGGAACGATACAGTCAATGAAATCAATAATCTAATTTTACAAAAAGTTCCCGGCCATGGTAAAATCTACAAGTCAATTGATACAGTGTGTAATATCGAGGATGCAGTCCACTATCCGCAGGAATTTTTAAATTCCCTTAAACCATCTGGTCTGCCACCTCACGAACTGCTGTTGAAATCCGGGACACCTATCATGCTTTTAAGAAATTTAAGCCCACCTAACCTGTGCAATGGCACAAGGCTACTAATAAAAGATTTAAAAGACAACCTAATTGTGGCGACCATTCTCATCGGCCCAGGAGCTGGCCAGTTGGCGCACATCCCAAGAATTCCAATGATTCCGACGGACCTACCCATACCGTTTAAACGACTCCAGTTTCCAATAAAAACATCATTTGCCCTGACTATTAATAAGTCCCAGGGACAAACATTCTCTTTGGTTGGCATTGACCTACGAAAAGAATGTTTTTCCCATGGGCAATTATATGTTGGTCTATCAAGAGTGGGATCATCCGAAAGGCAGATTATTCTGTTACCGGAAAATAAAACAACCTCAAACATTGTATATAGAGAAGCTTTAAATTAAATAGATACCTAACTTAAACAAATAAATAAAATAAGTAAAAGGCAACTAAGGGTTAAGTTACCTTGAGCAGAAAATAGAACTTCGGTAATCTTTTAAGTTACTGATCTGATTCCAAAAAATATTTTACTAATAAAATTAAATACAGTAATATCAATCGAGTGTAATCTTATGTTAAAACAAGAAATTTTCCGCGGACGAAGTCGCGGGCAGAAGCTAGTCATTTAATAATTTTATACTGATTGCTGTTTTATTCGACGCCCAAAGCCGAAAAAATGGTAATGATCAACTTCAGAAACTAGCTATAAAGTAATATAAAGTTTTAAGTTAAACTACGATAACATGGCGCGCCCCTCCAAATTACGGTTTCAATGTGTGTAGTCGCATCCTTACGAAAGAATTTGTATATACAGTCGTTTGCAATAGAATTCAACAATCATGTAAACAAACCAATTTGTCACGATTACTCCGTAATCACATACATTTGACGATCAATTATGAACATAGGCTGATTTCAACGAACGCACCATTGTTTTCACATTATCTTCAACACGATTTAACTGTATTTATATGTTAAATTTGATTAAAACATTTGCAACGTAAAAATTTCGAAGTATTTGACAAGCCGTCATCTTAGTTTTTTACTCATCGAACTCTATAAGTCGTTGAAAAGTTAGTGTTGTTCGTAATCTGAAGTTAACTTTTATTTTTAATTTAATTAATTTATTTAATATTATTTGAATACAATAAAATTTTTTTTTCAAGAGCTTCATATAATTATACCAAAACGGATTGTATCCTAAGCCATAAAAATAATGGTTAGTTTTATAAAATTGACAGGTGGCCATTTTGTTTATAGAATTGTCATTCACTGTTCTGTGGGTTCGCTGTGCATTAGTGTTTTCTGTTTCCGTTTTCTGTTTCCGTTTTCTGTTTTCGATTTCTACGACTTTGCATTCTCATTTTGGACTTTTGTTTTGCTTTACGATTTGGCTGGACATATTTTTCTTGGAACGACGACCTTTGCACGGAATCACGGACTTTGATATAGCATACGATTGGTATTTTTTCTCAAGGAGTAATCAGGAGGTAAGAATGATTTAGATCTATTACCTACAACACAAATCTATTAGACGCACTTTAATATTGTATTGCCCTCGTAACTAATTATTTGAATAGATCATAATTACTGAAATGTATGTGTGTAAAATTATATTTGTTTTTAAGGTTATAATGAGCGAGCCGCAGCCAGGTTCGTCGGGGACTGCTCCTCCGCCGCCGGTCAAAAAACCAAAATTGGCTGTTAAAAAGCAGTTATCGCAAAGGGAGAAAAAAATTTTGGTGAATATTTATAATCACTTGGAGAAAACCTCTCCTACATACCCATCAAAAATGGAATTATATAAAACCACCTCAAAAATAATGGAGGTCTCAGGATATATTGTTCGTGACGTAATGAAACATTACACACAAAATCAAGAAGTACCCCAGCCTAAGGTATTTATAATATTAACTTAGCCAGCCTTTTTTTTACTCTTTTGAGCTTTACTTTATTTGTTATGTTATGATTTGTGCAATTTAGTATTCTCTGTCTGTTTTTTAGGAGAGACCTGCAAATCGAGCCATAATTGATAAGTTAGATGATTTTATCTTATCTGCAATAAGAAGAAAGGTGCATAAATTTTACTTTGATGGGGAATTGCCAACCATTGCCAAAATTATGACAGCAGTCAATGAAGATGACAGCCTACCAAATTTTACATTTGGTACAATGTATAGAATATTGAAGAAATTAAACTTCACATACAGCAAGCGATCAAGAAAAAGCATTTTGCTAGATAGACCTGACTTACAAATTTGGAGGGTGAATTATTTGTTGAAAATCAATGAATACAGAAAGCAAAATAAAAAGATTTATTATTTGGATGAAACATGGCTTAATGAGGGTGAGAGCTTTTTATTTATTTAAATGCTTAAATTTTTTTTGTGTTCCGCAGGTTGCTTAAAAACATTTGTTTGAGATATGGTGATAGATAAGATATACTTATTTCACACATTATTTTAAATTGTGATAGGTTACATGTTTGCTTAATTTTAAATCTAAATAATGTTTTTATTGACATAATTATGTATTTAAAACTTTTTTTTTACTTAGGGCACACCTGCAATTATGTGTGGATGGATAATGACATCAAGAGTAGTAGACAGGCATTCTTGGGAGGCCTTTCAAGTGGCTTAAAAAATCCTCAGAAAGGAAAGAGGCTGATTATTACACATATAGGCAATGAAGATGGTTTTTTAGAAGGCGCAGATTGGGTTTTTGAAGCAAAAAAGTCAGATGGCGATTATCACGGGGAGATGGATGCTCATAATTTTGAGAAATGGTAAGGTTTCATTTGTTGATTTTTGTACATTTATGATAAAACTATATAAAATTAATATTATTAAGGGTATTTATAGATATAAAATTACATTATGACAGAAAATTATCTTTTTTGTTTTAGGTTTAAGATGGTTTTAGACAAAATTCTGCCGGGATCTGTAATTGTAATGGATAATGCTCCATACCATTCTCGCCAACTCGAACGAGTGCCCAACATGAGCTGGAGGAAGGATGCTATACAAGAATGGTTACGTAGCAAAAATATAGCTTTTGAAACAAGTGAAATAAAAGCACAGTTACTCACAAAATTTGATAAAAAAAAATATGTTATAAAATACGTTGACGAGCTCGCCGCATCGAAAGGAATAACTGTGATTCGCCTTCCTCCCTACCACTGCGAACTCAACCCAATTGAGCTCATTTGGGCACAGGTTAAGTCATATGTTGGGAGAAATAACAAATCTTTTAAAATGGCGGAAATAAAAACTTTATTGAACGAAGGGTTGGCGAGAATCGGAGCCGAACAATGGTCGAAATGCGTAAGTCACGTCCTAAAGGAAGAGGAAGAAATGAAAAAGCTCGAAGGCATTTTAGACACGGCAAGCGATGACACAGTGGTTCCATTTATAATTACGGTCACCGGCGACACTTCTGATAGTGATGATGACGAAGACGAAGATTTAAATTTGTTTTAATAAACACTTTTTTTCTATATAATCAGTTTTATTTTATAGTCTATGGCTTATATATTTAATCTATTAGTCAGTTTTATTTTAGTACTTATACTACTATGGGCCATACTCTATGGCTTAAAATTAAAATAATTAGAAAAATAAATTTAATTAAAATTAAATTAGAACACTATGACATCACTATGGGCACAAACAATACGCTGTCAATGTCAGTCCGCCATATTTGTTTACATGATTGTTGGATTCTATTGCAAACGACTTTAGTTGTAAGTATCGTCTTCAGTAGCAGACCGGCAGCAGTTTGAGACAGTCAAATAGTTGATGCTACGTCACTGAGTGACACGAAAGTACTAATTGCAAAATAAGTTAGTCATAGAAAATTCGAGAAAAAATTATGCGGAGTCAGGTAAATATTGTAAAATAAGTTTACGTAATGTTAAATTGACTTCTATGATATTTAATGTAAAATGTTTTCTATATATTTTAGGCCAGAGAAGTGATAGCTCAAATATACCAACATATGAAGTATGAGGCTGAGAATGGGGTGGAGGGCTTGACAGACGCTCGATGGAGAACTTCAAGAGCTGTGGGAGTTAGTGAAAGAACTATAACAAGAATTCTCAAAGAAAAAGGAAAGTGTGATGCAACTGGCACACAAATGAGTTCACCATGTAAAAACAGAAATCCTCGCAAACGTTTAAAGCGTGACATCGATGTGTTTGACAAGGGGGTAATAAGGCGTACTATCAGTAATTTTCATAGAGAGTATAAACAATATCCAACATTAAAAGCTCTGAAAAAGGTGCTTACTGATAAGATAAATTTTGACGAATGTTTGGAGACATTACGCCGTATACTTCTTGATTTAGGATATGAGTGGAAAACTACTGAAGACAACCGTCAAGCTCTTATTGGAAAACATGACGTGCAGTTGCTCCGCTATAAATATTTAAAACAATTGATGAAATATAGAGAAGAAGGGAGGAATATTATTTATACTGATGAAAGTTACATTCAGTCATGGGGCACTAAAGAAGGAACTATAGCAAATAAAAAAGTTTCTAAAGGCTTACGGATCATAATTGTCCACGCTGGTGGAAGAAATGGTTTTGTCGCCGATGCTTCCTTAATTTATAAGGTCAGCTCAAAAACAGGCGACTACCACGACAACATGAACCACGAGAATTACAAAAAGTGGTTCATAACACAACTACTGCCTAACATACCAGAAAAATCCATAATTGTTATGGATAACGCCTCCTACCATAACACATTTATAGAAAAAGTGCCCACCTCCATGACTATAAAGTTAGGACACAGCAGACAATTTTAATTTTCAATGTAGAATCTAACTGTGATAAAAAGAGTTCTCGGCATCAGCATGGTGACAATTGGCGCGTTTTTTCAAATACAAAATGTCCATTTTGTTGAAAATTTTTTCCTCAGCATGGCTACGTCATAATTAAAAACATCGAAGTTTGGAATGCTCTTACAACTTTCAAATTTAGTCGAATCATGTGAAATTTTTATAGTAAAGTTATTTTACTATTAACTAAAGGTCCATTATTTTTTTTTTATTTTATGCTTGGAACGTTTGGTAAGTCATTACATCTTCAATAATGATCGTATACTAAAAAAAAAAAAGCAAATTGTGTAATTTTGCCAAATCTAAATGTCCATTTTTTTAGCTTTTCGAATTTTCGTTTCTCTTCATTTTTATCAATAAAAATATTTTTTTTCAAAATTTTAAAATAGAATATAGGATTCAAATTACGTAAAAATATTAAAATAAAAAATCCGACACTTTAGTTTTTTGTTAATCTAGAGGTCATTTTTTTTTTCAATTCGCAACTTAATTTTTAAAATATCAATGAATATTAATTAAAAACTATGGAAAAATAGAATATTGAGATTTATATACCTGAAATTAGAAAAAAAAAAATTTGACACTAGTTTTTTGTTAATCTAGAGGTCCATTTTTCTTTTTTTTCAATTCGCAACTTAATTTTTAAAATATCAATGAATATTAATTAAAAATATGGAAAAATAGAATATTGAGATTTAATTACCTGAAATTAGAAAAAAAAAAATTTGACACTAGTTTTTTGTTAATCTAGAGGTCCATTTTTTTTTTTTTTTTAATTCGCAACTTAATTTTTAAAATATCAATGAATATTAATTAAAAACTATGGAAAAATAGAATATTAAGATTTAATATCAACAAATATCTTCTCATTTTGCTTCGCGCTGACTTCAAATCCTAAGTTCTACCAATCGTAGTTACGAAAATGCGCTACAGTTAGCGTTCTTTGCCGTGTCAACATTTTGGGGTATTTTCTAGGTAGTTCGGTTGGTTCTATTGCGATAGTGTACAGGTACCATCTTGTTTTTTAAATCACAAGCTGGCTTCCGAAGTCTTCCAGTGTTTGTTTCTACCTGTGTTAAATTTTTTTTTTATAATAAATTATTTAAAAAAATTGTTTTGTTTTGAGCTAGATGCGAATTAACGATTGAAGTGATGAAGTTTGATGTGAAAACTGCTTATTACGCAGTTCTTGAACATGTGAAAAGTTTAGATGACATTGGAGACAATCCTTTTTACAATAAGATTCTTTTAAAAACATTGTGATCATTTTGGGTTAAGAAAAGCTGCTGACATCAAAAACTTTCGTACAAATTTGTATTTTTCCTGGCTTGACAATCGATGTGATTTTCGAACCAAAATTATTAATGCTCTGTGTAAAAGAAAAAGTTCTACTGTGACGAAGAAAAATGATTTGATACTTCCTACTTCTGATAACAATGAAGAACCTTTGTTATTGAAACGATTGAGTTCTATGTCTCTCATGCAATCAGATTTAAGCACTAGTACTGCAACCTCAGATAAAAATTTAACAAACGTCAAAAAAGTTATAAATTGATTGATGCAATAAAAGTGTTTACTTCAAAAATAATGATTGATGATTATCTGTCAAGAGAATCGATTCGTGATTATTTACGCAGTGAGCTACCGAAGAAATTAAAAATTAATTGTGTATTAATTTTTAAAGGAATGATTTTTAACAAAGATGGAAAATTTCGGGACTACGCGAAATGCAAGCAACCTAAATGTAACATACATTACAAATTCCATGGGCACAAAGATAACTCCAATACAACAATTCGGGTTTATTCCACCGTTGGCTTACCGAGCCATTCGGAACCACTGGTATACCAACTACGAGGTCGCCGTCGAAAAAAAATTCAGCGATGTTTGAGGTATATGAAACCTGGCACATTCCACAAGGAATCAGTAAATAATATGGACGATGAGTTAGCGCAAACAGAACACAATTATCAGTTCACTCATTCAAGAACAGTTTTGAGTACAGCAAAAACTGAATTGAAAACTGCAAATGATGAGCATGTCAATGATGTGGCAGATATTGCGATTAAAGCTTCAAAAGATCATCCTTATATCCGTCAATTTAAGTCTCCATTTACGATTTACTTGGGCATTGATAAACAAGCCGAATTACTCAAGTCCCATAAAGATTTAATTCTTTATTTTGACGCGACGGGGTCACTTATAAGGAAGCCTTATGAACAATCCAAAACAATTTACTATTACGCTGGCGTCGTTAATATTAACAAAAAAATTTATCCAGTAATGGAGATGATTACGAATGATCATACTTCGGTATCGATAGCAGGTTTATTAGAATACTGTCAAAAAGATTGGATTGATAAAAAGGTACAGTGGCCATGCTTTAAAGCGGTAATTACTGACTGGTCATGGGCAAGCATCAATGCCATAATACATGCTTGGAATAAGTGCTCAGTCAGTGAGTACTTGACTTTAACATATCAGGTGATCTTCAAACAAAAATCTATGCCTACTGAAATTACTCCTTTGTTCACTTGCTACGGACACTTCATGAAAATGATTTCTCGACGGCTTCACAAAAAAGGAGTTAAGAAACTTCCAGAACGAATATTTTTAGATGCAATCTCTGCCATCGTTCATTGTGATGATGTGAATATACTACCAACACTCATTGAATCACTGTTTGTTGTATTTTTATATCCTCGACAAAACAAAGATTACAAAACAGCATTGATTTTTCTAGCAGGCTACAATAACGACGACAGTGATGACGAATTATTGGACAGTGACTCTGAATTCGATGACTCTGATGACAGCGACGAAGAACTACCTTTAGATCAAAAAAAGAAGAAAGAAACTGTTTTGAAGTCTAGCGATTTTTATAAAAGATTCTTTCCTGTAAAGCAAGAAGTCCAAAAAGCTGGGGGAAATATTCTAGAGAAGGCTAATAAAAATGACAATCAATCAGTTGAAGCAGTAAATTATTTTATGGATCGATTGCTACCATTTCTTTGTTTTTGGAACATTATTTTGTCTGGTAAACACTACTGCAACAGTACAGTTGAAAATCATTTTAAAAACACCAAGATTGAAGGTGTTGGAAAATCAAAAGCTGGTCATTTTATTAATGAGTTATCTGATTCGATTAATGCTGCTTACACGAAATTAAATTTAAAAGACCCTGTTGCTGTTTTGAAAAAAAAATCTAAACCAGAACCAGGTAATTTATTGTCTGAAGAGACGTGGAAGCCTCATTTAGAAAAGAGAGCAAGAAGAACACCTTATTCTGAAGGTCGACACATTAAAAAAGAATTAAATAAAAATGAAATGTCATTGATTGTATTAAACTCTAATAATACGGTGGCAAATGATAATTATTATTACGCTCCAGATGCACCGCGGCATTATTTTGTTGCCTTTACCAAAAATGCAAATGATGAAAGCCAGTTCATTGTGTTATATGGTGAAGATTATAATTCCTTATACGAAGCTAATTGGATTTCAAACGGTGCAATAGATTATTATGCACACTCGGTTATAACAGAGTTATCATTAAATTCTGAGGCTGCTTATGTTTGTTGTGAGTTGAGCACAATAATTTTAATACAAAAGTGCCAAGATGCTAGAGAACAATTTTTTGATGGGCTACGACAGACTTGGACAAAGAAAAAAAAGATTTTTTTTCACCTAATATGGAAACAATTCATTGGGTTTTATTTTATGTGGATGTGAAGGAGAAATGTGTATACTTTATGGATCCAATGATTATCAAATCTAATGTTCCAAAAAATATTTTTGACAATTTTGTTTACTGCTACAAAAAAGTATTTCCAGAAAGTACAATTTCATGGACTTGCCGTAGTATTAGTTGTCCAACACAGCAAGATAACTGGAATTGCGGAGTATTTGTTATTCATTATATAAAGCAGATATTGAGTGGAAATTTTAACCAAATATCAACATTTAATCCTGATATTATGCGTGACAATTTAAAAATACAATTCTTAGAAAAATCTCTGCAAACTGTTAATCAATGTTTGTATTGTGGTTGTGAAAGAAGACGGGGTGATCCTGGGATGATCCAATGTCATTCCTGTACACGATGGGCTCACTACTCTTGTTTGGAAACTAAAATTTCTTATGAGGATATGGGAAGTAAATATTGTGTGTATAACTGCGACTTATGTTGTAAATATATTTCTTTAAATACATAAACTTTTTTGTTTCAATAGCTATTCGTTTTTTTTTTAATGATTTCGGGTAATCAAATCTTAATATCCAATTTGTTCATATTTTTTAATTAATATTCATTGATATTTTAAAAATTAAGTTGCGAATTGAAAAAAAAAATAAATGGACCTCTAGATTAACAAAAAACTAGTGTCAAATTTTTTTTTTTCTAATTTCAGGTAATTAAATATCAATATTCTATTTTTCCATAGTTTTTAATTAATATTCATTGATATTTTAAAAATTAAGTTGCGAATTGAAAAAAAAAAAATGGACCTCTAGATTAACAAAAAACTAGTGTCAAATTTTTTTTTTTCTAATTTCAGGTAATTAAATCTCAATATTCTATTTTTCCATAGTTTTTAATTAATATTCATTGATATTTTAAAAATTAAGTTGCGAATTGAAAAAAAAAAAATGGACCTCTAGATTTACAAAAAACTAAAGTGTCGGATTTTTTATTTTAATATTTTTACGTAATTTGAATCCTATATTCTATTTTAAAATTTTGAAAAAAATTATTTTTATTGATAAAAATGAAGAGAAACGAAAATTCGAAAAACTAAAAAATGGACATTTAGATTTGGCAAAATTACACAATTTGCTTTTTTTTTTTTTAGTATACGATCATTATTGAAGATGTAATGACTTACCAAACGTTCCAAGCATAAAATAAAAAATAAAAAAATAATGGACCTTTAGTTAATGGTAAAATAACTTTACTATAAAAATTTCACATGATTCGACTAAATTTGAAAGTTGTAAGAGCATTCCAAACTTCGATTTTTTTAATTATGACGTAGCCATGCTGAGGAAAAAATTTTCAACAAAATGGACATTTTGTATTTGAAAAAACGCGCCAATTGTCACCATGCTGATGCCGAGAACTCTTTTTATCACAGTTAGATTCTACATTGAAAATTAAAATTGTCTGCTGTGTCCTAACTTTATAGTCATCCCACCTCCAACAGCAACAAAGCAGTCATGAAAGATTGGCTGGTGAACAAAAACATCGAATTCGAGGAAGACATGAAGAAAATTGAACTATATGATATCATTTTAAAAAATAAGGAGAATTCTAGAAATTACTCCATTGATTGCAAAGCAAAAAAACATAATGGTGATATTTTAAGACTTCCACCATATCATCCCGACTTAAGCCCAATTGAGAAAATTTGGGGTGTTAAAAAACTATGTGGCAAACAAAAACGTTGAACAAAACTACACATCCATTATGAAATTAATTCATGAGCATCTAGACTTGATCGATTGCATGATGTGGACCAACACTTGCAGACATGTGGAGGAGACGGAATCCAAAAACTATGAATTTATTATTGACCCTACACTATCTAGAAAAATAAAATACGGCACTGCGCAAATTATTACAACTAATATGTAAATTCAGTGTTGAAATATCGTCTGGCTACAAAGGGACACGATAAAATTTATTAAATGATAGCAATCTGTTATATTATTTTTTAATCGAAAAATTATACTATAATTGGTTTAAATAATATTATTAAATATTACTTAAATGTACAATAAACCTAATGTAAAATTTTGTGCTAGTTTCAAATAGAATTAATTGTTTAAAAAAGGTAATGTTTTAGAGGGACAGGCCTGAAAACGCCCTTGTACATTTTTATGAAAATGCCCAGTTACTCTATAGCCCATATTCCTTTTTATATTTCAAATATGGATTACAAAAATGTTATATTTATTTTGGGAAACCGATTGCCTGTGGTCTCCCAAAGCGAAGACAATTATTGTTCTTTGCGAAAACTTCACCTTGGTAAATAGCTACCAAGTTACCACTCCACGAAAACTACAAAACTCACCCAATGCAATAAATAATTTATGTTCACAATTTAGAGAATTCTTTTCTAGCTACTAAAATACCAGAAAAAGCTTTCAATTATTTTCGCCCCCTAACATACCCAAACAAAATTTTAAAACACTACAAACACCTAACAAAATCCGTAAAGACCACACACCGCCATCTTAGACTTATGCTATGCGTCCACGGCGTTGACAGCTGGAACATTTTTTATAATTTAGAAGTTTGGTCTACAATAAAAAAATGACACTAGGGGCGCTGGCGAATTGATAGAATGACAACCGAATGACAGCGTCTGCCGCTGCCATATTGCCAGTGTTTCCACAATGAAGGGAAATTCCTCTTTTGAGGGGAAATTAGGTCCAGAGGGAAGGAAAAGGGAAAATTGCGGTAAATCATGGGTAAAGCCTAGCCTAAAATATTGCGGCAAATTTTAGGCTAGGCTTTACCCTACGTTTTACTATATAAAAAAATAGCGGCAACACGTGCAGGTTTTATATATTTCTGGTCGGTATACACGACAATGATATATCGTAGCGTTTGACTGCGCTGACCATTTGTGCAGTTTTATCGATAGTGTGTACGAAAATCGTCTTAGAATTTTCTGGTTGGCGCAAACGATCGGAGCAGTTCCAAAACTATTCGATAAATTGTGCATGTGGATGGCAATCGTAGTGATCCTTTAGTTCGTTCACGACGCTTGCTGTAGATGCAATTCAACATGTCGCAAGATGATAATAATAATAGCAACAACCAGGAATTATTGGATGAGTTGATACAGAGTTATAATTTGCTTCTGGAATAAGAAAAGTAAAGACTATCATAATCGCAACGAGAAAAATGCTGTCTACAATAGGCTAATTGATATGTACAAACCTATTGATTCTAATGCCAATAGGGAAACAATAATAAAAAAATCAAAAAAATTCAATAAATTCACATGAGACTTCCTTTTAGGAAGCCAATTTCTACACCACATACTACATACGTCCCTCCAGACGCCTCGGCGTGTATGTTTTATGTGTGTGTCTCTCTCAATAAATTCACATGAGAGATACTTTCAGTCGTCAAGTCATACGATTTCCTTATAAGAAACCAATTTCTACACCACATACTACGTGATTTTCTTTGCTTTTTACATAAAATGAGCGACGCCAGTGCTTTATCATCTTCCATCAAGGATGACATGATTCTGAATTCCTGAATTTCTGCTTCAAATGGACGATCGCCGCAGATATCATGAACTTGTACACAATCTATGGACGTTCGATTAACTACGCAAACTGTCTGCGCAGTCAAATCGATGCGATATTTTGCTATCGTGTATACCGACCATTAGAAAAAAATCGAAGTTTTTTTTAGTTATTACACTAGTGCCAAAGCTAAGAACTACAGCAGAATAACTTATGAAGGGGAAAAATTCCCGAAAAGGGGAAATCTGAATTGAAGCGTGGGGAAAGGCAATCTTTAAAGTGGAAACACTGCATATTGCGTTTACATGGTTTATAAATGGCTGCTTGTTCATAAGGCTCCTGCGCATTTTGTTTTAATCACAAGTATTACTGCTCGTTACTGATTTGCATAATCACGGATAATTTATACAATATATATATATATATATAAAGATACAAATGATAAATCTGTAAATACTACTCTAGTTTAATTTCAAGTCATCTATACATATATAGATATCAAGGATTATAGCTATGTAGGTAAATATATATGGAGGGTAGAAGTAAGGAGGACCATCTCAGTGTATTAAAAAGTGTCCGTTGAAAGGGAGCAAATTAAGGTGGCGCTATAGTAGCAAGTGGAAGAATTTTAAAGTAAACAGCAAATTATTGTTCGAACTCTCACCGAAATAGTGCTAGTGTAGCAAGTGGAAATGATATGAATTTAGCAGTTATAAACAGAGTGAAGTGTGCCGAGTTGGAAAGTTTAATATTTCTCTTGACTTCTGTAGTTAAGAAATATGCAGTAATTAAAATCTCAATTATTTACGTATTTCAAAATGGGGAAGATCTTGAAAAAAAAATACCCGTGTCAAAAAGTACTTCAATTGGTTTGAAAGTAACGTTACGAGCTACTTTAAAATTCTTCCACTTGCTACTATAGCACCACCTTAATTTGCTGTTTACAAGTGGACACTTTTTCGACTAATCCCCCATACAAGACGGTCCTCCTTACTTCTACCCTCCATATAAATATAGTACTAAGAAGCTCACAGGCGCCGCCAAGCGGATAAAGATGATTGTAGTCCAAACTTACTATAGTGACGTACTGTCCTATCTGTACTTTACGTCTTTTGCTAAGGACAGTGGTCTCGAAAGTCAAAACGCAAAATCAGTAGAGCTGCCCTCAAAAATCGGTATATTTGTAACTAAAATCGGTAAATAAAAATAACAATGTAGAATCAAATTCGCCTACGATAATATCGATCAAAGAAGTTGTTTTTTTTAGGCCTGTAGGATATGTCGGGATGTATTACAGATACAGCGGGACTTCCGACGACATAAATTGTTCTGGACAAATTTTGATTAAATTTTTTAGGACATAGGTCGCGATGTATTATTAAGATACAGCGGGACTTACGACGACGTAACATCCTCCGGACAAATTCTGATGAGCTTCTTTTTTTAGGACATATGTCGGGATATGTTATTAAGAAAGAAGGGGGGGGGTGGACTGGCACTTACGACGAAATTAAATCCCTTTTGCCAGTTTAAAAGCATTAAATTGCCATTCTGTAGAAAATCGGGTGATTTTCCGTGTATTCTCGGAAATCGTTGAAAAATCGTTGCATTTCGGTAGAGCGTGGCCCATATCGGTAGAAATACTGAAAAATCAGTAGGTTCGAGAACACTGGCTAAAGGTCGGTATACACGACAACGATATATCGTAGCGATCTGACTGCGCAAACCGTTTGTGCAGTTAATCAGACGTCCATAGAGCGTACACATGACAACGATAACTGCGTCGATTTTCGTCCACACTATCGATAAAACTGCACAAACGGTTTGCGCAGTTAAATCGCTACGATATATCGTTGTCGTGTATACCGACCATAAGGAGTAGGGAGTAGGGACACGAAAAAAGTATCGATACTTTTAGGTATCGAGTACTTTCCTTTCGATACCCATACTTTTGTACTCGATACTTTGCATTCGATACTTTGCATTCGATACTTTTACTCAATGAGTACTTTTTGGCAGGTATCGTATCGAATAAATGTTAGTGAGTATTCATGTGAAACTTGATCTTACAGCTTATATTTATGGTAACGCCATGTAGGTCAAATGTAAGGAACTAATCATTGAGCATACATCGATGTCCTAAAAATATAAAAAAGGTCATCAAGTTTCTCTCCGGAGAAACTTAAGGGATAATAGGTAATAAAAACCGACTCAGATGTCCTAAAAAAAAAGCTCATCACGACAGATTCCAAGAAAAGTGCTCAGTACTCGATACTTTGGAGTATTGATACTTTTGGTTTGATACTATATTGACTACGATACTTTTTCTTCGATACTACTCATGAGTACAGTATCGATACTTTCTGTTCGATTTCGTGTCTCTACTAGGGGAGGATAGATAGCTACTATAGCTAGATTAGCTAGTAGGAATGTCAGTAATAATCGATTTTAAAATCGATTATCTAAATAATCAAATCGATTTAAAAGAAATCGATTTTGTTTTACATTAAAATTAATCAATTATTTTAGTATTCGCTTTTTTGTAAGTTTTCCATTATACAGAAAATAAATATCACTGTCAGAAAGGTCATCACAATTCTGCCAGGAAAAGTGCTCGATCGATTGTCATTGTTTCATACTACACTCGCGTGCAAGTAAATCGACTCAAGCGTCAAGTGCGCATAAAAAGTGATTTATCTTAACAATTACTCATTTTACCTCTTTATAATGTTTTACATATTTAAAGCCTAGGAATTGGGCTTTAAAATGGTAGCATTATTTCAGTAATATAAATAAACACTTGTCTTTAGAATGGAACTGAACGCAACCCTCGAAAAATTCTCTCTGCGCTCTATACACATCTTGCGCGACTCAACCCCCTATAAAAACCCCTGTAATCGTTTTTTCTTATCAGTCGCTCATCAGACGTTGACTTGAACACATCTCTCTAAATTGAAGCCGTTGTTTGAAGAAAATTATGGACACTACACCTGAAGAAGCCACTCAAGCTGTTGCCCTGTTGCAAGAAGGGTTGAACCAGCGAGAAGTCGCTCGTCGGTTGAATATGAGTCAGTCTGGTGTCTCGAGAGTGTACAGAAGGTTTCAGGAGACTGGTGCCTTCACTCGGAGGCCTAATACCAGCCGACGCTGGTGCACCTCGGAGCGTGACGACCGGTTTTTAGTCTCGACCTCTCTCCGAAATCGACACCTTACCGGTGTAGATGTGCAGCAGGAGCTACGTCAAGTTCGCGGGGTGACTTTCAGTCAATGGGCAGTTAGAAGAAGGTTAAAAGAAGCCAACCTTACTCCCAAACGACCCGCTACAGGCCCGAAGTTGACCACAGCTCACCGTCAAGCACGCCTTCACTTTGCTCGAGAACACTTGGATTGGAGCATAGAGCAATGGCAGTCAGTCCTGTTCACTGATGAGACGAGGATGTCTCCATGGCAGCGATAGAAGAGGCCGGGTGTACCGGCGTCCCGGTGAACGGTTTTCACAGTGATGCTTTGTTGAAACCGTGGCATATGGTGGCGGTTCTTGCATGATGTGGGCTGGAATTTCCTTAGAAAGAAAAACGGATCTTGTTTTCGTTCTGGGGGAGGTCGGGGAGGAGGTCTGAGTGATCGTTACATTGAAGGAGTTCTACGGGATCAAGTTGTCCCTTATCAAGGCGTTATTGGGGATAATTTGATCTTGATGCATGACAATGCCCGATGTCACACTGCTCGGGCGACGCGTGAGTTCCTAAACGAAGTTGGAATTGATACTATGGATTGGCCAGCGCTCAGCCCCGATTTGAATCCCATTAAGCACATATGGGACAAGCTCAAAAGGAAAGTTAGAGCGAGGAATCCAGCTCCTACAAATATAAATGAGCTCAAGACTGCATTGGTAGAAGAGTGGGGTCGAATACCACAATCATCAATAAAAAAGTTGATTAGGTCTATGAAGAATCGCATGAGGTCAGTGATTAGGGCTAGAGGAGGAAATACCAAGTATTGACATGAATAAATTCTTTTTCTTACACACATTTTGTTTCATTTATACACGATAACCTCATACTGTGAAATTGTATGAATTTTCAATATTTTTTACAATATCATTGACGTACACCTTTTTTACTAAACTACTGAATCGATTTTCATGCATCTTACACCATTTTAAAGCCCAATTCCTAGGCTTTAAATATGTAAAACAGAGGTAAAATGAGTCATTGTTAAGATAAATCACTTTTTATGCGCACTTAACGCTTGAGTCGATTTACTTGCACGCGAGTGTATATTAGAAAATAAATATCACTCAGATTTCCTATAAAAAAGGTCATCACAATCCTACCTTGAGAACAACTTTAATAAAGAACTACGAATAGTAAAAAAAACGATTATTAAAAAATCGATTTATTAAGAATAATAAATCGTTTTCTTGCCAATCGATTTATTTTAAAGGAAAAAGATGGTTTTTTATTAATCGATTTTTCCCTCCAAGTAACACCCCTAATAGCTATGGACGCGAAAAATCTATACTTTTAGGTATCGAGTAGTCTCTTTCGATATCGATACTTTTGTACTCAATACTTTGCATTCGATACTTTTATTTAATAAGTACCTTATGGCATGTACCATAACGAATAAAGTGTAGAAATTATCCATGTTAAATTTGATCTTACAGCTCATGTTTATGGTAACGCCATCTAGTTCAAACGTAATGAACCTTTAAAAACGTCGGTCGAAAAACTTTAATCCGTTCAGAGACGGTCAAATTACTAAAAAAAAAGCTCATCACAACATAGATTCTAGAAAAAGTACTCAGTACTTGATACTTTTGTTTCGATACTTTAATGAGTACGATCCTTGTCTTTGGATATTTACTCATGAGTACAGTTTCGATACTTTCTATTCGATACCGTGTCCCTAGGGATAACGATCTGAGAACCAAGCTTAATTTTGTTTGTATAAACTGACATTTCAACGAACCATCGTTTACACAACAGTCCATGCAAACAAAATTAAACCTTAAATCTAGAGCAAATGAGTTGATAATAGTGTATGTTGATCCCTGTAGACGTAGACGCCGTCGACGACGCATTATCCGATTATGTTCACATGTCGTCGTCGCGTTGACAGTCTACGAATATTATGTAGTTTGCAAATTAACCGTTAAATCCGTCCATATCCGACTATAGTCCGTTCATCGTTGATGAACCGTCCATTCGTTTATTGCTTGTCGACGGTCGAATTAACGTGTTCGTTTATTATATGCTCATCACTAATCTAAACCATTCTCGAAACTCTTTGAAGACACAAAAAAAATTTCATCAACATCAGTCCAGAAAAAAAATTATATATAGAGAAGACTAGCTGACCCAACAGACGTTCTGTTCAAATAAGCGCCACCTACCGGATCCAATTGTGAATCTAAACCATTCTCGAATCCCCTTGAACAAGCACAAAAAATATCATCAACATCGGTCCAGGCGTGTAAGAGTTCAGTGACATACACAAGAAATTTATATACAGGGTGTATCAGGTTATGGGGCAACTGTTCGAGTATGTTGTAGTTCAACGGTCATAGATCGTAATTAGAATGTAAAAACGATGACAAAATTGAAAACTTTACATGTCTCTAATTCCTTAACGAATCGATATTTTTCGTGGGTTCCTACCACTATTGCCTAGCTCCCTTTTGACCAGTTGCCCCATAACCTGCTACACCCTGTATAAAGATAATTATTTAACTTGACACCATAGAGTAATACTATATATTGGAAACTTGACACTAAGAACAATCGACTCATATTCTTTAGGCAAAGTAAACTCATCGACTATTCTCTCCACCCCGGCTGGGGTGGGAGTAACGGTTTCAGGGCATGGCCCTCTGTCCGTGGCTGCATCTTCGGCACTGAAGCGTGCCGCGTCCTTGGGTTTTTTCATGGCCGGGTCCCCTCCGCTCTTCACCCTCGGAGGCGGTCAGTCTCAGCCGGATGAGACCCCCGGTTGCCCCAGGGGAGGTCCAGCTTAAGACGACCAGCGACTACCGAGGGACTGATCGCGTGGAGGACCGGGCCATATGGTATCTTGATGTGAGGTAGAGATTAGATGTTATTTGTAGTAGGACCACACTGTCGACAGTTATCTGTCTACAGCCGCGGGCCGGTCCGTCCGGGGCAGTACCATGCTCTCGCAGAAAATCGACGTCTGAGTAGTAGCAATTTGTTACTGCACTTCGTTCGGTGAGCGAGAGAGCCGGAAGCCCAACTTTCAATGAGGGCGATTGCGTGTGGAGGGTTTTGGTGGTGCCCTTGGTATCACCGAGCCTCAATGCACGCATTCACACTCCCTTCGCTTTCTTCGCGGTAGGCAACGGCCTTGTAAAGGTCCATGAGCGGCAGCAACACGCACGGCAAGCAATAAAAAAAAAAAACCCACCGGAGGACCGGTGTCACCCAAGCATAATACACGTACTTCACCAGAGTACGTGTAAATGCCCTGGGGACAGCGGATCCCAGTGGGGGGTACTTCCTGGTACAGAATGAGGGGGATTATGAGTCCCCCCCGGGGCCCCGTTTAGAAAACGGGGCGGGATAGAAAGGAAAGATAGTTGGGATGGGTAGGGCGAGTGGTGACTCTGGGGTGCCAGAGGGAAGGGATCACGACGGTGATAGTAGTGCAGAAAGTCCTGCAAAATCTCGCGGGTATGGCCTGTCGGATGCTCGGCCTCTGGGATGGTGGGGATGTCGTCAGTGAAGTGGGCGTACAAAGCAGGTGAGAGACAGCTGCCCTGGGGGACCCCAGCTGAGATGGGTCGCAGGGTCGAAAGTTCCCCTGCCACCACCACTCGAAATGTTCGTCCGTGCAGGAAGGAGGAGACCACCCTCAAGATGCGACGGGGTGTCGATGTTGTTGACAGCTTGAGCAGCAGACCGGAGTGCCAGACTTTATCAAAGGCTTTTTCCATGTCGAGGTGCAGAAAGTCCTGCAAAATCTCGCGGGTATGGCCTGTCGGATGCTCGGCCTCTGGGATGGTGGGGATGTCGTCAGTGAAGTGGGCGTACAAAGCAGGTGAGAGACAGCTGCCCTGGGGGACCCCAGCTGAGATGGGTCGCAGGGTGGAAAGTTCCCCTGCCACCACCACTCGAAATGTTCGTCCGTGCAGGAAGGAGGAGACCACCCTCAAGATGCGACGGGGTGTCGATGTTGTTGACAGCTTGAGCAGCAGACCGGAGTGCCAGACTTTATCAAAGGCTTTTTCCATGTCGAGGAATACTGCAACGGCCTTTTCGCGTTTATTGCAGGCAACCGTGATCCGGTGCAGTACCCTCGACAGTTGGAGCGTCGTGCTGTGCTCAGGCCTAAACCCGAATTGCTCCGGTCTTGGCGTAATATGGGTAGTTAAATGCCGCAGTAGGATCTTTTCGAACGTCTTTGAGATTGTTGATAGAAGAGTTATTGGACGATAGCTACCTGGTAGTAGGATGTTCTTCCCTGGTTTGGGGAGCATTATAATCCTCCCCTCCTTCCAGTTTGAGGGGAAGACCCCGGTGCGCAGTATGCCGTTAAAAAGGCGAGTCAACGAGGCGATAGTCGTTTTAGACAGTTGCCTGAGAGCGGCGTTTGTAATGCCATCTACGCCCGGGGCCTTTCTTGGTTTCAATGTTTTTATGGTCGCACGGACCAGTGAAGGTGTCACTATCACGGGATCTTCATCAGGAGCTAACGGCCTAGAGAGTTCGTCCATGAGAATGTTGACTTCAAGATCCACTGCAGCTGCACTCGCGGGGGCCATATCCGCGGGGGGGTTAGGCCTGAACAAATCCTCCAGGTGGTCGGCAAAAATTTCCGCTCGGTCCACTGCTCTATACCGTGGGGTCCCGTCGCCATGGAGAAGAGGGCGCACCGGAGCTGGGGTGCCGTTTAGCCTGCGGCAGAGTCTATGTAGCGAAGACCAGTCTGCTTCAGCGTTAGCGATGAAGTCGTCCCAGCTCTCGGCGGCATAGTCGCGCAACTCGGCTTTCACTCTCTCCGCGAGCCGGTTGGGCGTCGTCTTTAACTGAGGGCATCTGGATCTCTGCCACTCCTTACGGAGTCTTCTTTTTTTAAAGATAAGGTCTCTAATATGATGGGGCAAAGGTGGTAATCTGCTGGGTTTGACCTCAATTTTTGTGACGCTCATGGCCTCGGAGATGCAGGCGTTTAGCTCTTCGGCTAAGATATTAACATCGGCCGCGAAGTTGATGGGCCGAGTCACGGAGGTGGTCTCCAGCACTTCCTTAAATTTTGTCCAGTCCTGTATGAGACGTGGCGCTGGAGGGGGCAAAGTAAACTCTTACCATACAGCCTTTCTTATACATTAAGTGGCTATCTATGCTATATTATATCCCTGTATTCATACTGAAACCGAAGCGAAGGGAGGGCGGGTTGCTGGTTTAAAAAAAAAAAAAAAAAATCAAACTGTAATATAAATCGTGTATTTTAATCTCTTTTCATAACAAATAACTTTACATATATATATATATATATTTATGAAACAGTATAAGGTATATAAAACAAAATTCATCCATTCCATTATTTCTTTGTAGGAAATGAAATAGAATGAATCGATTATACTATTTTAAAGCTGAAAGACTTTGAACGAGCGGTTTCCTGGCAAGGGAAACTTCTTTAGATGCATCATAATTGAGAAAACTAATAGCGTTACATTTTTGTAACGTTATGAATTACGCTAAGCCATTACATTACAATATTATCTCATTATGCGAAGAATGTTTGATGTGTTGTATGTTTAAAGATTTTTTTAAAGTACCAATGGACTAAAGAAGTTTCATTTCTTACGTGGGTAGGACCCATATGGGCATATGACCGGGTAGAATTCTGAATTTAATACATACCCACCCAATGGTCAAATCAAATAATGTTCTACATTGTCAGACCATCATCCCTTATCCGTTTTTTTTTGTAGCAACACTGACTTGTGTGCCTGCAGCCATAAACATGACGATTCTTTAGGATTAGGTGGTCTGCTTGCCAGGGTGTTAAGTTTAACAAACAATAGACTCCTTCGGAACATAATTTATCACACACCAAGTGATATTGACACAAGTTTAGAGCTTCTAGTTGGCTTTTACGACATACATGAGCCAGTATTCCGTAGGTAGTCAGGAAATACTTACATTATGTGAGCTGCAAGGTTACCAGCAACTTTTAGTTGACTTAAATAAGACCGCTATAATAAATGGTGGTAACCCCCAGTAAGTTTAATATCTATATTAATACTAATATTATTTAATTTGTGATTACAAGAGATCTGTTTATAAACTCGGCCATAAATGTTGGCCATATTGGATTATCACATTTTCTTTAAATATCTATGTATGTATAAAAAAGGCTTATAATTGACTTACAAATAAAATGGAAATTTAAATAAATAGTTATATAGTTTTAACGATAGTATTGTCCGTTTCAAAATTGAGTACAAACTCGATTAACCGGACTAATTGTTATCAGTAGGCATTCGGATAATCGAAAATCTGGATAATCAAATGTATGAAAAATTTATATATTTACGTTTATTAATAAAAGACGAATACATAACTAAAACAATAATGAAACGTGTAGGGCAGCGATCCCGCAGGACACGAGACATTCCATTTCAGACACGTTCATGCTTGCATAAATTCGATTTGTAGTTACAATACATAGATCGTGGTTGGCAGTTCGGATAATCGTGAATCCGTCTAACAGAGGGTCGGATAATCGAGTTTCTACTGTACAACATGTTTAATATTAATTCCTACTCGAATAACAAGGGATTATTAAATTTTTTGAAGTGAATCTTCTTATGGTAGGGTCGTGAAATTCTGAACCGAAACTGTTTTGTAAGAAATAAAAAAGTTGGTTGTCAGTACAGTCAGTTTTGGAACGATAATTTTATGTGATAACCTCGTAAGAACTCTTTAAACGAGGTTTAAGAAGAGTATTTTCTTCACGGTAGGCAGCGGCCTGGCTATGCCCTTGGTATTGCAAAGGTCCATGTGCGGCAGTATCACTTACCATCAGGTGTGCTGCTTACTCGTTTGCCACATTTTGGCAATAAAAAAAAAGAAAACTGATGAAATATTGCATACTTTTACGAATTCAATTATTATCACTGAATTATCATTATCCTACTAATATTATAAACGCGAAAGTTTGTATGTGAGGGTGTTTGGGGTGCTCTTTCACGCAAAAACTACTGAATGGATTTTGATTAAACTTCACAATAATATAGCTTACATATCAGAATAACACATAGGCTATAATTTATCGCGATATTCCCACGGGAAGGGGAACTATGCGGGTAAAATCGCAGAACGCTAGTTTTTGTATAACAAAAAGGAGTTAATTGAAAATTGCAACTTTCCCGATAAATTAACATTTATTTATTTGCACTCACGAAATCCATTATTTCTCAAATTAGGGGGATAGATGCGTCACAAGCAGAACGCTTAGGCCGATCGTTCGTCTCTGTCGCTTGTTCCGCGCTCTCACTTACTCGACTTAGGCGGAACGTGACAATGAGTCATGCTTATACGTGCATGCAGTCGGCGTTCATGCTGAACCCTTAGACCAGTCGTTCCTCTCTATCGCTTGCTCCGCGCTTTCGCTTGCTCGGGCCAGGCGGAACGTGACAATGAGTCATGCTTTTTCGTGCGTGCAGCCTGCGTTCATCAATTTATAAGACGTTATCATGTCCAAAACGACCAATATAAGCACACGATATAACAGTAGCTTCAGATGTTTTTATCGCGAACTTGAGAAGAAAAAAATACGCATTTCTCTCTTTCATATATTTTGTACATAAATGATTAATAAACACATCGCTATTCCAGTGATTGGTGAATAATTCAAATAATTCCCTACAAAAGTTTCACTTCTATAGGGTGTCTTTACGACAACTTGTCCAGTTTTTGACATATACCTTATGGAATACAGCGATTGTGATGGAAGACTGAAGATTAATTTATCTATTTTTTAAATTATAAGGATTATTTTTTTTGCTGCCATTACATAAAAAAAATCATATACAACCAAATAACAGCGTATTATGCGGACAAATAAAATTGGCCTGCCTGGACTATAAAGAATAATAATTCAAGAGAACAAACATAAAAATAGGCTTAGTTTGGTCATATTAAAAAAACGAGACTTAAAGACTGCTGTATATAATGCTATGCCTGTTTTAACCAACCCTTAAATTCTAGGTAACACATATAATAATCTATTTGAACGCATCATTCATGAATGATGCATTTTATGTGTTGTATAACATGAAACATTGTTTGATTGCGTTAAGAGTTACCTAAAGTTTAGATGCCGTTGGCAAAAATGGGTATTACGCTCATTTCACAACAACCTTTAAATTTTAACTGACAATTGAGGATTAAATATTTTATTTTTAATGTTAATTGAAATTCAATTTAATATTTTTAATGTATAATAAAATATTTTTAATGCTAATTGAAAATCACACACAGCGGTAGGACTAGACCGTTGACAGTTATCTGTTTACAGCCGCGGGCCGGTCCATCCGGGGTAGTAACACACTAAGGAGAAAATCGACGTCAGAGTAGTAGCAATTTATTACTGCACTTCGTTCAGTGAGCGAGAGTGCGGTAAGCCCAACTTTCTGAGGGTGTTTGCGTGTGGTGGGTTTCAGTGATGCTTTTGGTATCATCGAACCTCGATGCACGCATTCACACTCCCTTCACTTTCTTTGCGGTAGGCAGCGGCCTTGCAAAGGTCCATGGGCGGCAGCAACACTTACATCTGTGCAATCAATCATTTTGTGTGATATATACATATTGCCTCATGTGTTACTTAAACTTTAGGGGTTGTTTGTGAAAATGTGCATTAATCTAAATAAGCGAATGTTTTTTTTTGTATCATATAAAAAAAATATTTAAATAACTTATAAAGAATGTTATCACAATGATGCATGAATACAAAATGGGACTCCTTAGAGGGTCTCATAGCACATAAAATATATTTTGTAAACGACAGTCGACATTTTTAATATTTAAATTGAATTTTTATAAGTATGGCCCCGTCTATCACTAATGTCTGTTCTTTCGTTTCAGCTCATAAGCGACCCACTGTTGGGCTTGAGTCTTCTCCCCAATAGGAAGGAAATTGACCTAGTATACCATGCTGGTCAAACATGTTGGTATGGAGTTTTATTTATTGTTTTCTTTGTCTTGCACGGATAAAATATAGCCTATATTACTCCCTGATATTATAACTTTCCATTGGTGAAAGAATTTCTGAAATCGGTTGGGTATTTTAAACGTGAAAGCATAATAAACAAACTTACTTTCGCATTTATAATATTAGTAAGGATCTTTTGGTCATCTTTTACGAAATGCACGAGCAAGATAGGGAGTGGTGAATTGTATTCCTACTCCGTCACCACACGGTGACGTTGAGGTTGATATCAAGGAACTCTATTTCTTTTTTAATTGTACGAAACAGCTGTTCAGTCAACTAGACTTAAACCTACTATATATATGTTGACTTTCCAATAAAAGTATCATATGTGCTGTGATCCTTATTGACATTTTCTTCTAATCATATATTTAAGAATATATATAAACACATTCCTAGTTCCGGGCACATAAGAACACTCGCGCACTAAAACACTTTCTGTATTATTAGGAGTTTAGTCTGCCCGTGACCATGAACGCTGTAAAGTGTTCAAAACGTCGGTCAATAAAATACAAACGTGATAAAATACTTAAAATAGTTTTACAGTAGAAATTCGATTTACCGGATTAATTGTTGTCGTTAAGCATTCGGATAATCGAAAATCCGAATAATCAAAAGTATGAAAAACTTCCTTCGGTTTTGTGCATAAGTAGTATGTACATAATTTAATGCGTTTATTAAAAGAAGAATACATATCCCGCGGGGCATGTACGTCAAAGCGGAGTAACAATTACTAACTAAAACAATAATGAACTGCGTGGGGGCAGCGATCCCGCGGGACATGCTATTTCAGATACGTTCATGCTTGCATAAATTCCATTTGTAGGTACAATATATAGGTCACGGTTGGTAGTCCAGATAATCACAAATTCGTATAACCGAGGGCCAGATAATCGCGAATTCGTATAACCGAGGTCCGGATAATCGAGTTTCTACTTATTTACAATGTGTAATACTCGCGTAAACATCAGTAAACTTTCTGTATTTCCAGTTCCAGGCACATAAGAACACTCGCGCACTAAAATACTTTCTGTATTCCCAGTTCCGGGCATATAAGAACACTCATGCACTACAATTCTTTACATTCGCAGTTCTGGGCACATAAGAACACCCGCGCACTATTTAATGTACTACATGTTGTAAGGTTTACGACAGACAAAAAATACAGAATCGTATTCATGTTGCATCATTGAATTTGGATTCTGTGCATATTTCGTCTTCACACCAGTTTGTTCTTTCTGAAATTGAAAATAAAATATAAAAAAATAGACATGACTATACTGTTTGTCAAATAGCATGGCAAAAGAGGTCATTTGGTGACCTGCACCACGATATCATCAAATTCAAGTAATTTATCGCTAATTCTATCGCTTTCCATACAAACCGTCTTATCGTTGTAATATCGTGGTGAAGGTGTCTAGACCGAACAGAGGTTACAAACATTTGTCTGCGTGTAATTTGTTAAGAATTTTAATTAAGAAATTATTAAACACCTACACGTGCAATAATAAAGCATACGTACACGTTACCTACCTTACCACTGCCCTAGCATGAAACTGATAGCTAACCTATCTTATTTTTTTTTTTTTTTTTTTTTTTTGTGTGTGTACAGCTGTTGGCCGCAGATGGCCTTGACAGCTTGACGCGGACTATGGGTGAGCGCTGAGGGCTCTCAACCCGGAGAAGAGTATGCTAAGCGACATCGCCCAAGGGCTCCCCCTGTGGGGAACGGACCTCGGCTTGGGGCGTCGCTGGAGGCAAAGTGGGCGTGCCCACGTTTTTAGTAGTGACTTTTGCGCGGCGCGGTTTCGCACCTCGACGGCGAGGGCGGAACCGCGGATATTTATTTGTTAAGGCCTCGCGGGCCGTGTAGGCTCTTTGTTGAGCGAGTGTGATATTGTCGTCCTCTTCGTCGAGGACGTGACGAGGACGTCGGATGGAGGAGATTTTGGAGGGTCTATAGGAAGCCGCCCCAACCACTAGTTGGTTGGGGTGTGTCATGGCAGAGTCAAAGTAGCTCTGAGAGCACCGTTTCATAAACTGCTTGATGGTCGGCAGTTCGAGGTCGATGTGGAGATCGACGTTTCGTATGAACCACGGTGCTCCCGTAGCTCGGCGCATGAAACGATTTTGAAGTGTCTGTAGCCTGTGGATCCTGTGTGGCTTAACATGCGCGAACACCACGCTGGCATAGGTCATGATAGGCCGTATGCAGGTGGTGTATAGTCGGATTTTGCTACTCAGGGGCATACGCGACCTAGAGTTGAGTAGACAGTGGAGACGGCCCATCACAAAGGCTGCCCGTGCGCGGACTTGCTTTATGTGAGGGGCGAAGCTGAGTCGATCGTCAAGGGTCACACCCAAGTATTTGGCCTGCCTGGTCCAAGTGACCGGCTTGTTGAAAATTTTAAGGGAGGGAATGCTGTCGATAGAGTAGGAACGGGCAGTTCGTCTAGTGAACATGACCGCCTGACTCTTCTCGGGGTTGATTTCTAATCTCCATTTCCTAAACCAATTGGCTAGGGCGGTAACCGCTGTTTGGAGAGTCTTGGCTACTGTTGTCGGGGATCTACCAGCACAAAAGAGTGCGGTGTCATCAGCGTAAAGCGCTTTATGTACCCGGTTGAATTTGGGCATATCGCTAGTGTATAGCGTGAAGAGAAATGGGGAGAGGACCGACCCCTGAGGGACGCCGGCCTTGATAGGGTGGGAGGTCGACAACGTCCCTTCCACCCTGTAGCGAAAGCTGCGATGACTTAAGTAGTCATGTATAATGAGAATTAAGTAGTGAGGGATCTTGAGGAGATAGAGTTTGTAGATTAGGCCTTCATGCCAAACCTTGTCGAAAGCTTTCGCTACGTCTAGGAATAATACACCCGTATATCTGTTCATGATGAACTGACTACTTGTGTATTCTACCAAGCGGTGAACTTGTTGTACGCAGCTGTGTTTAGCTCGGAAACCAAACTGTGCGTCGGGAACGAGGTTGTTAGCCTCGGCGAATGTGCGTAGTCTACTGAGAACTATTCGTTCGTAGATCTTACCTAGACCTTTTAGTAGACTAATCGGGCGGTAACTACTGGGTTCGGTACGGCGCTTGCCGGGTTTGTGGATTCCTATTACCACGGCCTCTTTCCATTGCGCGGGAAAGATGTTATTATTTAGTGCTGCATTGAAGATGCAGCACAACAGGACTATCAAGTGGGCGGGGAATAATTTAATGACTTTATTTGAGATTCCGTCCGAACCTGGGGCTTTTCTGGTTTTAAGACCCCTGACTAACGATTCGACCTCATCGGTGGTTACTATTGGGATAGGTTGATCGGGGTTGTCGTTTCGTAACGAGCGCGAGAGAGTGGTACGACGTTCCACTTCGTCGGCGATGAAGCGGTGATTCGCGGCGTCGGGGTGTAGTGTACTCGGCGTACACTGAAGCTCCAAGCAGTCGGCCAGGCATTCTGACTTTTCGTCGTCCATAAACGCCGGTGGCTGGTTGGGTCTGGTGAGTGGAGGGAGAGTGGACACGATGTCTTTTTTGAGTGAGCGGGAAAGCTGCCAAAAGGCTGTGTGAGAGGGCTCTAGCTCCTCGAGCATGGCGTCCCATTTGCTCTGTCTCAATTCATTAATAGCTTGTTTAACCTCCCTCTGGAGTGACCGTAGGCGGGTACGGTTGTCCTCCGTGGGGTAGCGGTCATAAGCGCGTGTCGCGGCGTTTTTACGTCTTAACAAGTCACGGACGTCGTCTGGCAGGCGCCATTTACGATCGCTCGTATCTGGTACCGGCCGCGAGCAGTCGTCCATTATCGACTGCACGTGACTTGTAAGCGACTCGATCGCCTGAGAGGTATGTTCCTTAGACGTAATGTCATTGGGAATTTGATCAAGGTGGGCCGACGAGGTTGACTTGAGATTTTTCTCTAGCCGTGCCCAGTCAGTCGCTATCTTGGTCCTTTCGTTGTTGTGGCCTGAGGGGCCGGGGGTGCGGGAGGCTAATTCCAGAGTCACCGGGCGGTGATCTGAGTCTAACTCGTGTTGAACTTCTATTGAACATAAACGAAGGTTTATGTTTTTGAGAAGAAAGATATCGAGTATGTCCGGCCTGTGCGAAACGTTAAAGGGGAAGTGTGTCGGCTCTATGGGCGCTATGACATCAAATCCCAGTCTGTCAGCGAATAGCTCTAAAGTCTTGCCCCTCGTATTGGAACTTTGACAGCTCCAAGAGGTGTTCTTGGCGTTAAGGTCACCGCCAATGATGACGGCGCCTCCCAATTCTAGCAAGGCTTTTAGATCTTTTTCAACCAACTGTTTCGAATGTTCTCTATTGGGAGAGAGATATGCGGATACAAGGGTGATAGGCTGATGGCCTGAGAGGGCTAGTCTGCAAATTGAAGCTTCAATGTACATCAGAGGGGGCGGATCCACAGGTGTGCAATGCAGCGACCTTTTGTAGTAAATGAGCGTTCCACCCATTGGTGAGGTTGTCCTATCATTGCGAACTATATTATAGTTCGCGATTCTAGGGTCCCTGTTGAATGGTTTTAAGAACGTTTCTTGTACTAACAAGATGTCGAGCTGGTGTTCCCGAAGGAATGTGCCTACTTCATCCCTCTGTTGGGTAAGGCTATTAGCGTTGAATGTCCCTACTTTGAGGTGTCTGGGTTTAACTCTGCCGGGGGTGTACCTATCCATTTTAGTTGAATTTGAGTGAGCCTAGACGCTCTAACGTGGGGGCGAATTTGATCGCTATATTAAGGAGGGCGAGGTTGTTTCCCTCGTTCCTTCTAAGATCGGCTGCAATTTCGCGGATTTCCGCGAAATTGATTTGAGCCGCGAAGTTGGCCACCAGGGCTAGATCTGGATCTAGTCCTTGGGGGGCTTTTGGGGGCGCGCTTTTAGCGACGACGATGGGAAGGGGGGCGCCCTGAGGGGGCTTGGGATTACCACCGGTGGGCTGGTTTGCCCCGATCATTGGTGGTTTGGGCTGAGATGGTGCGGGTGGGGCAGCGGGCTGCCTGTTGGGCAGGGTTGGGAAAACCTCCTTGCTGGTTAGCAGGGGGCGAGCCCACGCATTGTGGGTTGGTAAGGGGGCTGGGACGAAGGTCTTGTTATAATACAAGGCCTTGCCATTCGAGTTGGGTTGGCGGACTATTCTTCTCGGCGCTCTTGGGCAGCCGCGATAGTTAGCCGGGTGGCCGTATTCTCCACAGAGAACACACGCTGGTGGCTCTTTGCAGAGGGATATGTCTTTTGGCCGTTCACACTGAGAGGTGTGATGGTCACCTAGGCACTTGACACACCTAGGACGGGCGAAGCAGTTCTTGGACGAGTGTCCATACATTTGGCACTTGTGGCACTGTGCCAAGTTGCCATTTTTGTGTGGGGGCTCTACTGAGACCCCGGATAGACCACATATGGCCTTGATTTTGAAAATGCCTTTACCCTCAGGGGTATTTGCTAGGCAGACCAATATCATATTGAGAGGGTAACGACCCTTGCCTCGGATCATCCGATGTACTTCTACAACCGGCAGATCCTGGGCTTTAAGAGATTCTAAGATCTCTTTGGTGTCAATTTCCCTCGGGACATTGCGTATTACTACACGCAGAAGTTTGGCTTCGGGGAGGGTGTATGTATGGTAGGGCATCTGTTGATTCCCTAGCATGCTTGACACGGAGCGGTGGTCAGCTGACGAGTGAAGGTCCACTCGTATGCCTTGGGGGGTGGATTTCGCAGATTTGTACGAAATCCTGTTGGTGTTTAGCCACGCGGAGATGGCTAGCCACTTCTCTTTATCCCTAATGTATAGGGGCGGCGGAGCCAGTGGTTTTTTGACCGTCTGTGGGGCGACGGTGTTGCTGTCCGTAGTGGATGGGACAGAGAATGGGGCTGTCTGCGAGACGACAGGGAGGGCCGAGGCGGTCGTAGCGGTCGTTTCAGACGGGATTGCGGCTGGAGTTATGGCCGATTCGGTCGGCTTTATTTTTGGGGCCTTAGAGGGGGCCTCTTTGTTGGCTTTTGCCTTCTTAGTACGCTTACGGGAGCGAACTTCGATGAAGGAGCCCTCATTGGGCGAATCTTCCGACTCGGAGGAGGATGAAGCTGAGGCTGAGGAGGGGACCGATTCAGTATCCATCGCCGTGCCGGTGGCCGGTAATTCCGGTTTGAGCGGCAGGACGGTGGAGTGAGCGCGTAGGGGTTGCGGTGGAAGAATAGTTATCGCTCCAAAATGTTGAGCGATGTAGGCTTTTATCTCGGGGATCGCCAGAAGGGCGTCGATGGTGATAGTTTTTTCCGCCATCGTGGGCTGGCGGGAAAAACGTTCGCAGGAATGTGTCCTATCGCCCTGGGTGGGGTAAACCCTGGGTTGTGTGTAGTGTGTGTCCCTCCCAACCGGGTGCAGGTCGGGAGGATGTGTACTTAACTAATGTGCCCTAAGCTTGTACTCCTTCGCCAATCTTAATGTGCGATAGGTTCCTAGCTGCTCGGGCCGTTAGGCCTTCGCAGAAAAATGATGAAAAGCCGTAGATTAGGTCCGACTAGGAGATCCCCCAAGGCCGGATGCTCTAACCCCTTCCGATTGTTAGCTCTGCCCTGAAGGGGCTCGGCAGGCAAATCGGGGCCTTGCCTCACCCGGCTTCGTTTACACCGTGAGGTTTCCGCCGGGGACCAAACAATATGGTTTTCTGCCCTGAGGGGGCCAAAATGGGTTGACTTTTTATCTACCAACGGTAGAAATCTGCACTCGACGTCTTGAAAAAGTCGACTCGTGCAGTTGGGATCCGGCAACACCTGCGTCCAAACAGCGAAACTGCCACAGACAACCGTATACACGGCCACCCGGAGCGGGCCACTGAACGGCCACAGACGTTGAACAAGATGGCGGCTTGACGCGACGCGTGGTTCGCTGCGAGAGCGAGCGAGACGGAGCGAGAACGCACGACCGCAGGGGGCGGGTGCGGGGTGAGCGCGGCGAAATGGAGAGCAGCGAGGCGCACGTCCGTGCGCTACGGGTCTCCGACGCGGAATGAACCTAACCTATCTTAAGGCTAACTTTTTGTTAAATACGTAAGGTGAGGTAAAATAATATACTAAAATAATTTATTTATGACTTTACAAAAATCTATAGTTCTGAACTGTCACTTCCACTACTATTACTATCACCGCTGTCTGATACATGAATTATGAATGCATCAACCTTTCGGTATATACTGTCATCGAGGCCCATCATTTTTTTTCAATATCTTTTACGTGCTCCACACGGAATGTCAAACAAAATGGCGACTGGGCCACATGACGCCACTGATCTCGTACACCTGACGCTAAAATCAGTTAAGAAAAGATTTTGTGTTTGATACACATAACCTAAAGCCTTGCATCTACTTGTGCGACCCTTTAGGTTTATTACACCTGACGGTAAAATGAGCTGAAAGAAATGTGTCATAACTTAAAACTTGGCATTTTCTGGGCGTTACATAATTCTTCGAAGCTAATTACGTATTTAATTATAGGATCTACCTATATTCATCATCATCATCATCATTTCAGCCTATTGCCGTCCACTGCTGGACGTAGGCCTCCCTCATATTGCGCCACAATGTGCGGTCCTGTGCCGCCTGCATCCAACGACGCCCAGCAACTTTCACTAGGTCGTCGGTCCACCTAGTGGGGGGGCGTCCTACACTGCGTCGTCCGATGCGTGGTCGCCACTCGAGAACCTTTCTTCCCCAGCGGTTGTCGGTTCGTCGAGCGATGTAGCCTGCCCATTGCCACTTCAGCGTGCTAATTCTTCGTGCTATGTCGGTTACACCCGTTCTTCTGCGGATTTCTGTATTCCGGATTCTATCTCGCAGAGAAATCCCGAGCATAGCCCGTTCCATAGCACGCTGAGCGACTTTGAGCCTTGATATGAGGCCTACATTTAGGGACCACGTTTCCGTGCCGTAAGTCATCACTGGTAACACACACTGGTCGTAGACCTGTGTTTTCAGACACTGAGGTATGTTGGACGAGAAGATCCTCTTAAGTTTCCCGAACGCTGCCCAACCGAGTTGGATTCGTCGTCTGATCTCTTTCTCGAAATTGGATCTACCTAACTGGACTGTTTGTCCTAGGTAAACATAGTGATTGACAACTTCGAGAATCGCATTGCCAACTAGGACCGGTACAGGAATGACATGGGTATTTGACATGACTTTCGTCTTGTCCATGTTCATTCGTAGACCCACTAGTTGGGATACCCTGCTGAGATCATTGAGCATAGTGCCAAGGTCCTCCATGGATTCTGCCATAACGACGATATCGTCTGCGAATCGAAGGTGAGTGATGTATTCGCCGTTAATGTTGATGCCGAGTCCAGTCCAGTCTAAGAGCTTGAAGACATCTTCCAGTGCAGTGGTGAACAGTTTCGGAGAGATGACATCTCCCTGTATCACGCCTTTCTGCAACTGGATCGGTTTCGTACTCTTATCCCGGATACGGACTGACATTGTGGCGTTCCTATACAAACACTTCAGCACTTCGATATAGCGATGGTCGATTTGGCACTGCTGAAGGGACTGCAGCACCGCCCAAGTTTCGACTGAATCAAAGGCTTTCTCATAGTCCACAAACGCTAAGCACAGGGGCCGATTATACTCCTCGGTCTTTTGTATAATCTGCCGAAGCGTGAGGATATGGTCTATGGTGCTATAGCCTTTTCGGAAGCCGGCTTGTTCGGGCGGCTGGAAGTCATCGAGCTTGCGCGTGAGTCGATTGGTAATGACCCTCGAAAACAACTTATAAACATGGCTCAGGAGTGAGATGGGTCTGTAGTTCTTTAAAAGAGCTTTGTCACCCTTCTTGAAGAACAGCACCACCACACTCCTGGTCCACGACTCTGGAACGTCGCCCCCGAGGATAACGGAATTAAATAGCTTCTGAAGGGCTATTAATACCGGCTTGCCGCCCGCCTTCAAAAGCTCTGCCGTAATTCCGTCATCTCCCGGTGCCTTACCGTTACGTAGTTGTTTGAGAGCCATTCTGATCTCGTACAAGCTGATGTCCGGGATTTCTTCGGTATAGTGCCGAGTTAGCTTGGATCTGGGATCTTGGACCAAGCCGACAACAGGATTTCGGGATGATTTGTATAACTGTCCATAGAACCTTTCGACCTCTCCCAAGATCTCACTTTGGGATGAAATGACAGTGCCGTCATCGGTCTTCAGCTTAGTCATTTGGCTTTTCCCAATAGACAGATCTTGTGCGAACACTTTCGAGCCACGATTCCGCTCTATCGCTTCTTTAATACGGAACGTATTAAATCGGCGAATATCGCGACGCACAGACCTGGAGATCTGTCTATTTAGCTGCCTATGTTTGGACCAATCGGCTGCAGACTGCACCGTCATCTCTTTTCTCCGCTCCATGAGCTCGAGAGTCTGGTCAGAAAGTTTTTTAGGTCTATTAACGCGGTGAGCCTTGAAAAATTTCGACCCAACCGCGTGGACAGTTTCCACGAACCTGTTGTTCATATCGTTCGGAGATTCGCACTCGTCCAGACATTGGAAGCGATTATGTAGTTCGAGTTGAAAGTTTTCGAGGTTCTGGTATTGGACAGATGTAGGTCGGAGTGTAGACTTCATCAAGCGTGACCGCTCGACTTTTGTATGGATATTCAATGTGCCTCGTACCATCCGGTGATCGCTCCCAGTTTTAATTCTGCTGATCACTGAGACATCATTGAATATCTGTCGTTTGTCTGACAAGATGAAGTCTATCTCGTTTTTTGTTGAACCATCGGGGCTAATCCAGGTCCATTTCCTTTGTGGCTGCTTCCTGAAGAATGAATTCATCATAAAGAGGCTTTCCTTCTCCAGAAAATCAGCCAGTTTCTGGCCCCTCTGGTTTCTCTGTCCATATCCATGTTTCCCCACTCTCAACTCATCATCACTCCCTTTGCCTAGTTTCGCGTTGAAGTCTCCCATAACCACCGTGAAGTGGGTTTTGGACGCGTGTATGGCTTTCGAGATGTCCTCGTAAAATGCCTCCACCTCGTCGTCGGAGTATGTCGAGGTCGGTGCGTATACCTGTATAACCTTCAGCGAATACCTCTTGGTAATTCTGAGTATAAGGTACGCTACCCTTGTCGACACACTCTCGATCCTCTCCACGTTGTCTATGAGAGACTTACGAACGATAAACCCTATACCACCTTGGGACGGGTGATCGCCCTCCCGGTAGAAGAGCAAGTTTCCAGACTGGAGGATTATCGTGCCCTCGCCCTCTCTTCGCACTTCTGATAATCCTACAATGTCCCAGCGGATTTTGCTCAATTCCTCTTCCAGCTCGATGACCCTCTCGTCAGTCCTGAGTGTCCGAATGTTGTGTGTTACCAGGGCCAAGGGTCGTTTTTGTTGGTAGCCGGATCGCTGCCGGAGATTCCTCGCACCCCCCGCTCCACCACTACTACCTATATTATATTGAATTTATATAAATATTCTCGGTACTTTAATTTTAATGTTACTTAAAAACTTTTGATTTTCAGACATTTGAACGTAATTTGGCATTGTTATCAATGATATTATTTATAAAATAATGAAATGTCACCAGTTACAGGTTTATCTGGTATTTTAAAACAATGAAATACATGATTATAGCATATTAAAAACATATATTTTATATGGTAATTTTACTAGATTTCGTAAAATTTTGAGTTGTGCTGTTTGTAATGTTGCCTCCTGGTAGGCATCTACCAAGAGAATTTTGCTATACAACTTTTCGATAGATTTGTATGGTAAGCGATAGATTTTTTTGCATTTTAAGATATCATGGTGAAGGTAGGTGAAGGTCGTCTTTTGCCACCTTATCTGGCACTGAGTATAGCTTTTCTATGTGGTGACGGAGTAAGAATACAATTAACCCCTTTCTTGTCCGTGGGTGTCGTAAAAGACGACTAAGGGATATGTGACTTGTGCGTATAACAACAGTGCAAGAGAAGGCAAACCTATACTAACACATCTAACCAGCGTGGTATAGTAGGTCAATTTCCCCTTATAGTGGAGGAAGTCCAAGCCTAACAGTGGGACATGTATGGGCTGAGCAGAGCTGTTTGTAGAGCATATGAGATAAATCATGAATCAATCATAGTTTTTGTTATCTTAGCAGTTATCGTGACAACGGCGAATGCTTAGAGCGCTTGGTTGCGGGTGACTGGACCGGGGAATTAGGCAGTCATCCGCCAAGAGGCCGACCGCGCGAGGAGACCGACGGCCTCCCCGATGGGGGGACATCGGTCGAGGAGGGGGTACTCCTCAGAGGGTTCCGTCAGGCCGACCACTGATGACAAGTCACCCTGCTCCGGTGGTCGGTCCAACGACGACGGTGACGTGTCACGGGTGGGTTACGGGTGTGCGTGCTTACGCCCCTCAGTCGCCCCAGACGGAGTGGACCGAGGAGTGCGCCGACCGTAACCCACCACCCAAAAAAAACCGCTTGGTCGAGAATGGTTTATTCTCGAATCCCCTCAAACACACACAAAAAATTTCATCAACATCTGTCCAGCCGTTTAGGAGAAGTTCAGTGACATACACATATCCACAAGAAATATATAAAGTCTAGCTGACCCGACAGACGTTGTTCTGTTCAAATACGCGCCACCTATCGTGTCCAATTGTGAATCTAAACCATTCTCGAATTCCCTTGGACATGCACAAAAAACTTCATCAACATCGCTCCAGTCATTTAGGAGGAGTTCAGTGAAACACACACCTACACAAAAAATATATATATATAGATTTATATTTTTTAATATACAATACCCTTGTAAATAATCCTTGTATTGCGGTGTGACTTTACAAACATATAATTAACGGACACAAATTACATACAGACACGGAACAACAATTTGGGAATCGCACAAGTGTTGTCCTGAGTAGGATTCGAACCCACAACACTTGTACAGGAGGTCGGTTTCTTAAACACTACGCCATCTATGCAATCCAATGTGTACTATGAAGGAAGGTTAGATTATTGCGTCGACCCGTAGTAATTGGTTTAGAACATGACGATGATCATGAAACATACAGCAGAGGTCAACAATATTGACAATAGATCTATGACCAACCTGACAAGAAATTGTCAAGGAGTGCTTGACAGTATACTCGACTTTTATAACATGAGCAATGTAAGGGTTGGTAATATCATAGCTGTCAACACACAGCAATGAACTCTACAAAATTTCACAAGACTAATAATTGCAAAGAATTCATATGTTTACTTGCCGTGCAGTGACGGTGTAAGAATTTATTTATTTAATATAATAGGACTATCTATTTACAGGCTAAAAACCTAATACGATAGTCCATAGACTAATGTTAATTCTAAGCTTACTTCTATATGATTTACAATTAATCAAATTTTATAATTATTATTATAAATTAAATTAACAAAAACACAATTCACCATCACGCAATACAATTTATCTTGAATGTAGGTGTTGTACATGACGAGTAAGAGATTAAATCTATACCAATAAATAAAATTGGAGTGTCTGTTTGTAATGTCAAAATAATAGGCTTTTTTCATGCTCACACGGTTATTTGCACGACACCTATGCCTAAAATAGCAATTAAAAAATTTTTGTCTGTCTGTCTGTCAGTTTGTTCCGGGTAATCTTCAAAACGGCTGGACCGATTTCAAAAATTCTTTCACCAATGGAAAGCTATAATATCAGGGCGTAAACTAGGCTATATTTTATTCCGGTATTCCCACGGGAACGGGCACTACGCGGGTAAAACGACTATAACCTATAACCGAAGCGAAGCAAGGGCGGGTTGATAGTATGTATATAAAATCTTTGCACGAGAAGGATAACTCGAAATAAAACCCTATACCAACATGTCTGACCAGCATGGTACAGTAGATCAATTTCCCTCGTATTGTGGAGAAGGCTCGAGCCCAACAGTGGGATGTACATTAACTGAAATGATGATGACGATATGTCTACTTACCAATATATCAAATCCTATATCTCTTATAATCTCTAATAATATGTCATATGGCGGCTCGATACTGTTTTCTGTGGGCATGTCACTGTAAAAGAAAATCATCATATTAGTTGATGTATATAGGCCGGGATCTATATCTCACAGTTGGGCTCGAGCCTCCTCCACAGTGGAATAGAAATGAACCTACTTAACCACGCCAGTCAGAGGGTATTATGTCCATTAAAACAATGATTAGGTAATATCGTTTATTAATTGAACTTGTACTAGGTAGCACACATCACATATAAAAAATTAAAATCATGACGTAAATATATTAAATAAGTGGGTACTTCATAATAATCTTATTTAACAAAAAGATATTAAAGTACCTGCACTGTTTATACACAACAAGGGGTTGGTATAGGATTTTATTTCGAGTTTTCCTTCTCTTGGACAGATGTTATATGCGTATAATATCCCTTAGTCGACTTTTATGAAATCGACGGGCAAGACATCTTATTGTGAATTATATTCTTACTCTGTCACCACAAGGAAAAGTATTAAATTGCAACTACTCAATCATCCATTTTTCTTGAGAGTTTGGCACTACTACATTTATGGCTGCAGACAGAAAACTGTTAGCAGTGTGGCTCTACCATTAAAATTTTGTCTTTAAGCTAATACCCCATTATTTGTATCACCCGTCAATAAAAATATCACCCGTCAATAATCCTTGTATAGTGCTGTGTGGTAGCGGCTTCGAATACTACCAACCCTTGCTTTGCTCGTGGGTGTCGTAAAAGACGACTAAGAGCCCTACATTGACCCGGACCAACTCCATCTGGTACCATTTGGGTCAACGATTACATTCCCAAGGAGGGTTGACGTCAGGCAGGCGGCCGGTCATAAAAGTCATTGCCGAAACTTTTTGCAATATGTCAAAACTGATGACATATTGCGTCGACCCCAAATAATTGGGATAAGAGCAAAATGATGATGATGAATAATCCTTGTATACTAGACTCGGGACAATACAATTGTGAACCCGCGACACTAGATGCGGTACCTCCACTACGCTATCTGTGCAGTCAAAATATTACAGTATCTTTCATACCAATAGTAGAAATATACACCCATCGTATGTTATCGATCGTCCACTATCAAACATAAGCTTTACCACGAAAGAAGTATATTTTTGGGGCATTGACGATCGCAATAGGTTTAGGGAACATACTCGTGTATATAGAATGTACCATGAACTTTCAGTGCCCAGTTAAGGGGAGAAGGACCTCGTCAAAAATACGTTTGGTCAAAAATGGGTCTGTGCTTGGTCAAAGTTGGGTTCGCGGTTGGACAAACTTCAATCTACGTTTGGTCAAAATTGGGTCATAATTTGTACTACGGTTAGTAACTGAATAATAAGTGTAAAAAAAGGGAGCCGTCGCTCAGGATGGTCTGGCAGATGTGAAGGGACTCGTCAAAAATACGTTTGGTCAAAAATGGGTCTGTGCTTGGTCAAAGTTGGGTTCGCGGTTGGACAAACTTCAATCTACGTTTGGTCAAAATTGGGTCATAATTTGTACTACGGTTAGTAACTGAATGATAAGTGTAAAAAAGGGAGCCGTCGCTCAGGATGGTCTGGCAGATGTGAAACATCGAAATTATTTTGTACAAGTAAATATGCATAAAGAACTGATTGTGACAGGAACTAATATGGTATAAAGTGACTGCACAGATGGCGTAGTGGTTAAGATACCGACTTACAGCGCCAGTGTCGGGGTTCGAATCCCACGCGGGACAACACTTTGTGTGATCCACAACTCAACTTGTTGTTCTGAGTCTGGATGTAATTTGTGTCCGTTAATTATGTTTGTAAAGTTCCCAGCAATACAAGGATTATTTCCTTAGTGCATGGTGTTGTCTTAAAAAAAAAGTATTAATAAAATATTACGATTTTCCCCCAGAAAATGATGATTTTTATTCAATAAACATTTATTTTCATTAGTATACACTATAGGTATGTGTTTAGGTTAATAATTTATTTTCAGTTCACTAGATGGCGTTGTACAAAATTCTGAAATAGGTTATGGTTTCATTACACCAATGTACATACCGAAGCGTGGCGTTAACGCCACACCAACGATCAGGTTCACCCTTGCCTATAGATGTTTCACATCAAAAAAAATGTATCAGTTAGTATGTGTATGTGCCGTAATACGTTTCCCAGATGACTACTGCGGTTCATTCTCTTCTAGCTCAAGTTTTTTCGATTCCCAGAAGAAATGTGTTAGAAGTAATGGTGTAAAAGTAACGAAAGAAAGCGTACCCGTATGTATTCGTTACTAGAAGAATGAGTACTTGTTACTTTCGTATCGTTACGTTACTCGTTACTTCTGATACCTGTACCTTAGGACACCGAATCGAGTCGTATTCCGTACCCTTACAGTATAACGTCACGGCATAGCAACATTCGTTATTTGTAGAATACATTTGTATATCCAGCTACGTAAGGTGCATTTTCACTTTACCGTATGTTGAACCCGATTTGTAATAAAGTTATTCTAAATTTAGATTCATTTAATAGGTAACGTGTAAAACTACAACAACTAACAGAATCTACAAAATTTGCAATGGATTTATTATTTTAAAAATGTTGACAATGAGCTTATGTTATTTCTAATCTTAAACTTTGTTTACAAACGCAATACATTCAACACACAGTAAAAAATTTAACGACGAATTGCCAGATTATATTTTACTACAAACATCGTTCTTTGTAACGTACATGTTTAAATACATAGAATAAGCGCGCGAATGGATAATATATACGACCAGCAAACGTTACAGGCATCAACGTTACTTGTGTGAACTAAAACAGTGTAGGTACCTATAATACGAAACATGCGAGTAACGAAATGGATTCGTGAGTAACGTTTCGTTACTTCGTACTAAATGCCGCAACCGTTACTTAGTACCGAATACATACGTTTTGCTACAGTTCTAGTTAGAAGGTACTGACCTATAATGGTACAGCAAAGGTCCAAGATTGATCCAGTAACCACCTGGCTGCAATATCATATATATCCTTTCGATGAATTCTATCACATTTGGCGCGCAGTCTATGAAGAAGCAGGTTGCTACACAATTCCATTCATATGCTTCTGTGTACACCTGAAATATAATTAATTAATCCTTACTAATATAATAGATTCGAAAGTAAGTTTATTTGTTACTTTGTTTGTTTGTTACGGTTTCACGCTTAAACTACTGGACCGATTTCAAAAATCCTTTCACCAATGGAAAGCTATAATATCAGGGAGTAACAGGCTATATTTTATCCCGGTATTTCCACAGGAACGGGCACTACGCGGGTAAAGCTACTGAAACCGAAGCGAGGGCAGGTCGCTAGTATCTATATATAAATACGTGAAGCGAAAACTTTGTACCCCTTTTTACGAAAATTACGTGGATGGACAAGTATGGAATTTGGCACAGATGAAGTATATAATGAGGAGAAGTGTATAAAACTAAAATTTCATATAATAATGGATTAGAAATACATTAAATTCATTAAAAAAGGCATTACACACACTACAACGCAATCGCTACACACACATACGCACACATGCGCGCGCTTATACACTTTTGGTTACGGTTGAAATCTCTGGTCAAACCGAATGTCAAATAATCATAATTGTGATGACAATGTCTAATAGGCATTTATACTTAGTACTTTATATATTAGTTATTAGTGAAATACAGCTTGCTCAATATACAATTATACATAAATAAAATTAAAAGAAAAGTGTGTAGCAGAAAAATTAATTAAAATGAACTATGGGCGAATTTTGACCATACAGCAACCACTAGTTTATATAAATCATTACGGTCTTGCTCTTATACCACTATACAGGGTCTCAGGTTTGGAACAACCGTTCAAATATGTTGTAGTTTAATGGTCATGGAGCATAATTAGAATGTATATTGACAGTCCCTAACGTACATCTAAAGACATGACAAAAATGGCATTTCTTTATTGTATTCTTTATCTTTAGATTTTCATATAAGTTATCTGTGTGGTGACAGAATTAGGATACAATTCACCACCCCCTCTCTTACTCGTGGGTATCGTAAAAAAGACGACTAAGGGATATAATATGCATATAACAACTGTGCGAGAGAAGAAAAAACTCGAAATGAAACCCTATACCAATCCCCCTGACCAGCGTGATGTAGTAGGTCAATTTCCCTCCCATTGTGGAGGCTCGTGCCCAACAGTGGAACGTATATGAGACGAAATGATGATGGCTAAATTAGTCAACATGTAAGTTCTTTAGTATTTTAATATGTATAATGCTAGGCGACCTAACAGACGTTGCTGTATTCAAATACTTTCCCTTGAAATGGACAGCAGCGCCACCTACCGGGTCCAATTGTGAATCTAAACCATTCTCTATTCCCCTTGAACACACACAACAATTTCATTAATATCGATCCAGCTGTTTAGGAGAAGTTCAGTGACATATACACGTACACAAGAAATATATGTATATATAAAAATGAATTGCTGTTCGTTAGTCTCACTATAACTTGAGAACGGCTGGACCAATTTGGCTAATTTTGGTCTTAAATTATTTGTGGAAGTCCAGGGAAGGTTTATATGGTAAGAAAATATAGAAAAATTGTGAGTAAAATACTAAAAACAACAATTTTATTTGCCCATACAGACTGTTCTTACCTGTCAAACATTTGATGTTTACGGAAAGTGTTATATTTCCTTAGTCCGCACCTTTACACTATTTGTGCGAGACTGATAAATCATCATCATCATCTCAGTCCATACACGTCCAATTATTGGGCTCGCCCCTCCTCCACTATGGGAGGGAAATCGACCTACTATACCACACTGGTCAGACATATTAATATAGGGTTCTGTTTCGAGTTTTTTTTCTCTCGCACAGATATTATATGCATATTATATCCCTTAGTCGTCTTTTAAGACACCCACGGGTGGTGAATTGTATTTTTACTCTGTCTCCGCACGGACAATAAGACATAATAATTATGAAAACAAGCGGTACGAATTTCGCCAGGTCAGCTAGTACGAGTATAAAGATATAATGAAACCTAGTATCATTTCTTGCGCATCCAAACATTAATACATGCAGTCTTTTTCTTGAGAAATAGAGCCATAGGAAAAGAAAGCTACCCAAGTAAAGGCTGGACTATAAGTGAATAAAATGTAAGTTACCTTCAAAAAATCACCAGCTGTCATGGAGAAGTTTGGGTTCGGCCTATTCCCTGCGGGGCACACGTCCGGGAAGCGAGCCGCAACCACTTGATGCTCGCAGGTAACATTATTCACATATTGATGTACCCAAGGATGTACTGTGTACTTATTAACCTGTGAATATTTATTTCATTATCATCATCATGGACCAATCATAAACCAATATCCAACACTAGTGTAGCAATATTACACCAGTCCATATCCAGATCCAAAGACTCAAATCCATATCAAAACACCCATAGTTTTAATGCAAACATCCCTAGTATTAATTTAAATTCCCCCTGTGTATGTTTAAAAAATGCCATAATCGCTACGCTTGATGGACGGTTTGGCGACCGCACTTAATGATATCAATTTTTCAAAAGAGTGGTGCTGACCATTCTGGTAATTCTTCAGCCGTTGAAGGAAAATTGAGTTTTTCTGCTTTTACATAAATTTTATATGCATGTTTCATACCTTAATCGTCTTTTATGACACGCACGGGTAAGAGTGGGGGTCGTGAGTTGTATTCTTATTTCGTCACCACACAGAACAGTGCAGAACATGAAGTGGATGGTATTCTATAAAGCCTACTTATAATATTCAAATAGACGTGCCTTCAAATCCAACGTACAGTAATCATTTTCATATTAAACATCTATAGCCGCACCTAAAATCGATTGCCGGCGTGGCGAGACATGCCGTGGCGAGGTATCGCCATGCTATGTGATAGTGTAGTTGCGACCAATTGTCACAGTAATATCGTCAGAGGCATCGAATATTACTATTATATTATTACAGAAATCACTGATTGTAGTATGGAATTGTCTCAATTTGAAATATTTAAGAATTTTCAATTATTGTATTTCATGAAAATAAATGTTTATTGAATAAATATCGTCGTTTTCTGGACATGTGTTTACCCCGAGAGCTCACGACAGGAGCCGAGTTGCAACGACGATGCAGCGCGCGGCGCAGCGGCGCAAGAAAGGGGCGCATGAGACTAAATTAGTCGTCTTCAACGCTAACTTCACTCACAATCATGCATAATTGTCATAAGTACGATTGTAACGTTAACATTAAATTATATCAAAACATTGAGTTTACTTTCATAATCCTGGGACTGCACAAAGTAATAGCCCCAACAAGATGGTAATATTTTATTTATACATTATGCCATATTAGATCCTGTCGTTATCAGTTCTTTTATGCATATATAACACACCTTTTTAATAGCATCATCAGAGTTGGGCATGTCCCGATGATATTTAAAATATCTGAGATATTAATGATTCCGAAGCCTGGTAAACCTACGCATCTCGTATCCTCGTATAGACCAATTAGTCTGCTCCCAACTTTATCGAAGGTATTTGAGAAGATAATTTTGCGGAGGTTAACAAGTACACTTAACGAAAATGATCTCATCCCCCAACATCAGTTTGGATTCAGAATCGGCCATTCAACTACAGAACAAGCACACAGAGTTGTCAAGAAAATACGAGAAGCTCTTGAGAACAAGCAATACTGTTCAGCTATCTTTCTCGACGTACAACAGGCTTTCGACAAGGTTTGGCACCTAGGCCTTCTTTTCAAAATAAAGAGGCAACTCCCACATAACTTTTATCTGCTCCTAAAATCGTATTTGGAAGATAGAATTTTTAGGGTTAAAAGTAATGATTCCTACTCCACTTTTCAAGATATAAATGCTGGGGTACCGCAGGGTTCCATTTTGAGCCCTACTCTATATGTTATGTACACTGCAGACATACCCACAACCAATAACATTCTATCTGCCACATTTGCTGACGACACTGCGGCACTCTGTAACGACAAAAACCCTAATGTGGCATCTTCAGTTCTTCAGAATCACCTAAACAAAATCACTAAATAGATGGACAAATGGCGCATCAAGATCAGCCTGCCCAAATCTGTGCATGTCACCTTTACTCTAAATAGGGACAACTGCTCCGCAATCAAAATTGGTAACGACGTTTTGCCTCATCAGAACTTAGCAAAATATTTAGGCATACATCTTGATAGAAAGCAAACATGGAAAACCCACATTCTAAAAAAACGCGATGAACTAAACATACGGCTCAGAAACTTACACTGGTTGTTGGGCAGAAGATCGCACGTCACCATGGAAAATAAGATACTCATTTACAAAGCCATTATCAAGCCTATTTGGACGTATGGAATTGAGTTATGGGGATCAGCAAAAAAACTCCAACCTGGAGATTCTACAACGGTTCCAGAATAAAACACTGAAAGTGATTACCAACGCTCCACTATTGATTAGAACCAGTGAATTACATGAACACACAGAGATGAAAACTGTTAAGGAGGAAATAGAACACAGAGCAAAACCATATAATGACCGCATAAAGGCTCATACTAATGCTCTAGCAACAGCTTTAAGGGAACCAATATATGACAGGAGGTTAAAATGATCAGACATATGGGACTTTGTTCAATAATAAATAATAACAAATATTATAATTGAAATAGGAGACAGCTTTCTCATTGGAAGAATGGCTCTCCCACGTCAATAAATTCACTCACCAAATCTGTTAAAGGCTTTCCAAGCCGATTGCAAGATGTATAAATGGAAAAAAAAATGCATATACAGGGTGTATCAGGTTATGGGGCAACTGGTCAAAAGGGGGCTAGGCAATGGTGGTAGGAACCCATAAAAAAATTTGAACGAAAAATATTGATTCGTTTAGAAATTAGACATGTAAAGTTTTCAATTTTGTCATCGCTTTTTCGTATAAATCTGATTGAAATGTATAAAGTCAATGATACTTAATACGCAACATATTCATACTTTGTTAAATATTCATTAGAAATTGAAGAAATCAATGATTACGTTCACATAAGCAAAACAAACTTCGCTTTAAAACAGCTGATCGGCCTATGAGCATTGACCGCTTGCCGTTGTACCTACATGTCATTGAAGCGTTTGCGCAATTCTAGGTATTAATGAATGAAATTATACTGTCGAAGCTTTACATGCCTACATGTATTCTGTCTGTACATACCTACATAATACGTAACATTTAAGGCATAGACTCTTAGACACATTTTTTTTGAAATCACTATAACTTTTATGTCATATTGTTTTTTGTGTAATGTACATTCTAATTATAATCTATGACCGTTAAACTACAACATACTCGAACAGTTGTCCCATAACCTGATACATCCTGTATACTTGTTCAAAAGAATTTCGATGTTTCACACCTGCATGGTGTCCTGAGCGACGACTCACTTTTTCATTGACAACTAGGTTTTTATAAATTGTCTGGCACATCAAATATTTAAATCTCAATAATTCATATTGTAATATATCTACTGACCTCGTTACACCTATTGAGTATAAAGTTGCTAGCAAACAGCATGAAGAGGGAAAACTCATTTCCCTGACAGGCATACCCTCGGGCTGCTATCTCCCACGCTAGACGCCCTAAGCCTGCACCTGGCACCAACACTCGCACCTGGGTGCGATCACTGAAATCAATCATCGTAAGCTTAGAACTACGGTTTAAGGATGGTGACATAAATGGTGAATTATTCTGTCATCCAACCACTGCCTGTAGATGTCCACTGCTGAAAGAAGACAACCACTAACATGCATTCATGTGTTAATTCTTCGGCTAGTTTTTATATCCCTACCGAGAAGTCATCATTCATCATCATCATTTCAGCTCATATACATCCTACTGTTGGTCTCGAGCCTCCTCCACAATAGGAGAGAAATGGACCTTACTATACCATGCTGGTCAGACAGGTTGGTATAGGGTTTTATTTCGAGTTTTCCTTCACTTGCACAGGTGCTATATGCATGTGGGTGTCGTGAAAGACGACCAAGGGGTATTCCTTGGTCATCTTTCACAACACCCATGGGTAAGAGATGTGGGGTGGTTAATTGTATTCTTACTCTGTCACCCCATGGAAAAGGTAGGCGGATGGTAATATTAGCAATATGTTTATATTATTTTATGTGGTAATGGAGTAAGAATACAGTTCACCAAATCGAGAAAGGGTTTCGTAAAAGACGACTAAAGGATATGATATCTAACATCATCTGTGCAAAAGGTGGAAAACTCGAAATAAAACTCTATACCAATATGTCTGAACTGCGTGATGTTCAATTGCCCTTTTATTGGTGGAAGCTCCAGCCAAGCAGTAGGACGTATATGAACTGAGATAGATAGATGCAACTTGTTTTGTATGTAATGGAATCTTTAAATGTGATTTTCACCACCTTTTAAACGGGGCATCGCTGGACAACTCCTGTACAAATTCACTATCATCAAACATATTTCTGAATATCTTACAAGTAATAAGATTGCAATAATAAAAAATAAATCTAGACATCGAATTTGTAACACTTGCTGGACGGATGATTTGTTGGACGCGAGGCGGAAGCGGACATCCTAGTCCGCCCGTGACTATGAACGCTGTAAAGTGTTTGAAACGTCGGGCAATCAAATACAAACGCGATAAAATCCGTAAAGTAGTTTTATTTAAAAAAATGGTGTAGCTATTAGTTTAGTTTTATTTTGGTTATCAACAAAAGCATGTTTGTAAGATTTTTTATATTATTATATAATTTTTCTAATATGGTTTAAACTCTTACGCATATTCTTCAAATGGGAATCTTTCCTCCATTTCATCTAAAACAGGTTTGTAACACTGTTCTCGTTCTGATGCACCCATATCGCTCCAATCACGAACTATATTCTTTAACACTGATTGTACCTGAAATTTATATTGCAAATACTTATACATTATATTAATTGCAAATACTTATACATAATACAACAAAGGTTTATAACCAGTGTGTGTTACCAGCGATGACTTACGGCACTGAAACGTGGTCTCTAAATGTCGGCCTCATAAAAAAGCTCAAAGTCGCTCAGCGCGCTATGGAGAGGGCTGTGCTCGGTATTTCTCTACGTGATAAAATCTGGAACACGGAAATCCGTAGAAGAACGGGTGTAACCGATATAACCCGCAGAATTAGCACGTTGAAATGGCAATGGGCAGGCCACATCGCTCGTCGAACCGACAACCGTTGGGGAAGAAAGGTTCTTGAGTGGCGACCACGAATCGGACGCCGCAGCGTAGGACAAGCCCCCGCTAGGTAGACTGACGACATTCTCAAAGTCGCAGGGAACCGTTGGATGCAAGTGGCGCAGGACCATTCCGAATGGCATTCTTGTGGGGAGGCCTATGTCCAGCAGTGGACGTCTGTAGGCTGATGGATGAATGGATGACTTATACGTTACATATATCTATACAAATTAATGAAAAAATCCGTGTGGTGACGGAGTAAGAATACAATTCACTCTCTTACCTCGTGGATGTCGTAAAAGACAAGGGATATAATATGCATATAATATTTATGCAAGACTCTACTCACTTTAAATTCGAAACAAATCCGAGATCAATACGTCTGACCAGCGCTATGGTAGGTCAATTTCCCCCCAATCGTAGTTCCGCATAGAGAGAAACATAACAAATAGTGGTTGGAGCACACTGTAGACAACCGTCTGTCTACAGCCGCGGGCCGGTCCATTTGCAGTAGTACCACATTTTTCCAGAAAATCGAGGTCTAAGTAGTAGTATTTGTTACTGCGCTTCGTTCGGTGAGCAAGAAAGCCGGAAGCCCAACTTTCTGAAAGTGTTTGCTTGTGGTGGATTTTGGGTTACTACTAAAGTTTTCAGTAAAGTATTAAAGGTTTTAGTATCTCGATCTTTAGTATCTTTATTATCTTTATTATCTTTAGTATCTCGATCCTCATTGCACGCATTCACTTTCTTCACAGTAGGCAGCAGCCTAGCAAAGGTCCGTGAGCGGCAGCATCACTTACCATCAGGTGTACTGTTTGCTCGATTACCACCATTAAAAAAATAATCTAAAATTTTCCGTGTGGTGACGGAGTAAGAATACAATTCACCACCCCCTCTCTTACCCGTGGGTTTCGTAAGAGACGACTAAGGGATATATTACGCATATGACATCTATGCAAGAGAAGAAAAACTCAAAACGAAACTCTATACCAGTAGTGGGCAAATTTTTTTAATGGCGGGCCACAAAGTTTAAGAATTTCTAGAGGAGGGCCAGAATTATAGAAAATGCATTTTGTTTAAAGCTTAGCTTAGCGGCTAGTTTAACTTCACCGATATGTGAATAGAATGGCATTTTTCGCGCCAAAATGCTGACTAGACTATTTAGGATGGATGGACTTTCGGCGGCCCGGATTAAATACTTTCGGCGGCCCGGATTAAATACTTTCGGCGGCCCGGATTAAATACTTTCGGCGGCCCGGATTAAATACTTTCGGCGGCCCGGATTAAATACTTTCGCGAGCCGGAGTTGGCCCGCGAGCCGTACTTTGCACATCACTGCTCTATACCAACCTGTCTGATCAGCATGGTATAGTAGGTCAATTTCCCTCCTATTATGGAAAAGGCTCGAGACTAGCAGTGGGACATATATGAGCTAAATAAAAATTACCTTTTCCACATCATGTTGCATTTTATGCTGCTTTTGTGATGCAATTTCACAATTATTATAATTGCATCCAAAACTCTCCGTACCATTTGTCCCTGATGCATCACCGACTGTGTGATCAACATTTTCAAACATAGTATTGACATCTTTTATAATTAGATGCACCACACTATTGTTAACATCGAGACAATTCTTAAATTTTGCAAGATAAGTCTTATATTTCTCTAATCTACGTTGGTGATTCTGAGCTAATATTGATATAATTTTTTCAGATTTATGTATCCTATCTAAGCTGCATAATCTGGAATATAAAAAAAAAAATATTACTGTGGACCCTTGGTAATCCGACAAACGTTTTGCACGACAGTGTCAAATTCTTTAGTCCGGATTTTTTTACATAGGATTACCTTGTAATTTGACAGGTACATATAGGCAATATTAGGGCGTTTAAAAAAAAAATTTTTTTTGACTCGGAACTAGGCCCAAAAGTTTAGTTTAGATGCCAAAATAGGGCCCTGAAAATATGAGCTCTTAATATTAATGTTAAGTATGGCCGCATCGCACTTTTCGATTTTGTCCTTGAATAACTTTTGAATGAGTTGATTGAAAAATTATATCAGACCTTTTTTGTAGAGCGTTTAATTATCTACAAATATATGTAATGGGAATTGCAGAGCAATGTATGGTTCATTAGTTCAAAAATTTTCAAAAGTTCATTCAAAAATCAGAATATAAAATAAAAAAAATCCTATGTAATTCTTATAGAAAATCGAAAAGTGCGATGCGGACATCCTTAACATTAATATTAAGGGCTCATATTTTCAGAGGCCTATTGTAAATAAAACTACTTTTACGGATTATATTGCGTTTGTATTTGATTTATGATTGCCCGACGTTTCAAACACTTTGCAGCATTCATGGTCACGGGCGGACTAAGGTGTCTCACATCCAACAAGTAATCGTTATTATAGACATTCAAATGTCAAATGACAAATGTCAAATGTCTGTAATAACGCTTACTTGTTGGACCTGAGACACTTTAGTCCGCCCGTGACCATGAATGCTGCAAAGTGTTCGAAACGTCGGGCAATCATAAATCAAATACAAACGCGATATAATCCGTAAAAGTAGTTTTATTTACAATGTGTAGTGCTCGCGTAAACATCAGATTTCAGAGGCCTATTTTGACATCTAAACGAAACTTTTGAGCCTGGTTCTGTGAGATTTTTTTTTTTTTTTTATAAACGCCCTAAGGCAATCTACAATGAATTAAAGAAGAAGAAGTTAAAGAAAAACCAAATATACAATGAATAAACTAAACTATGAATGCCGTACCCACTATACATATAGTCAAATTCAAACTAAACAATTAGAATCAAAACAAAAGTACAATAATGGTGCCACATACATGTTGTAACCTGTTCAATCATGCATTACTTACTACTTCACATTAGTAAAGATTGATAAAAAAATATTCAATAATAATTAGAGATGTCGGATTACAAGGGGTGCCGGATTAGACAGGGGCCGGATTACCGCGGGTCCACTGTATAGCATGCAATGCAATGGATTAAAAGGTCTGCAGGCCTTGAGGCAACAAAAGAGGGGTGGCCAACTAGCAACAAAAGAGGGGTGGCCAACTAGCATCAATTATTTTTCAAATAAAATGGAAAATTTTTCAGTTGAATTTTCCAATAAATAATTAATTGTGAAACCACATTAGAGAATGTAGCCACACATGGTAATCCATTTTTATATTTTTCAAGGTGCTAATCTATACCAATAAATAAAATTGGAGTGTCTGTTTGTAATGTCAAAATAATAGGCTTTTTTCATGCTCACACAGTTATTTGCACGACACCTATGCCTAAAATAGCAATTAAAACATTTTTGTCTTGCGGGTTGCTAGTTAAAAATAAAAATGCACATTTATGAAATCGGGCATCCCTTAATACAGATGATTCTTGGTTTTTCCATTTTATTTTTATCAGTCATTCAGTTATTACTCATTTATTAGTGGAAATCAGTATAAAAGAATAAACAGATGAGTAGGTAGGTACGTCATGTTGAGGTAAACTTTGATTACAAAAGGAATACCTTTGACAGCTTTACCTCTATATTATAAAGCTCAATGTAGCAAATTATTTTGTTTAATGTATGTTAGAGCCCTTGAATTTTGTTATTTCTTGAGGTTGCATTTATTTTGTTCTTTTATTATTTCAATACTCTCTTCCCCTCTCTTGCCCATGGGTATTGAAAAACACAAAACTAAGGGATATAATATGCATATAACATCTATGCAAGAGATGGAAAACTCGAAACAAAACTTTACGCTAATATTCCTGACCAACTTGCTATAGTAGGTCAATTTCCCTCCCATAGTGGAGGAGGCCTAAACCCAATAGTGAATAATTGAGCTAAAATGATGATGAGATTATCTATACCAGTGGTTCTCAAACTTTTTAAATGACGGAACCCTTTTGGGAAGCAAAATACTTGATGGAACCCTACAATAAAACAATTATTTTTATAAGTGTATTCTATATTAATCAGCATAATAAAAGTACAATGTATCAGTTACTAATTATTATTTACTTCACCACTTGGTAAGGACAATAATAGAAAACATTAAAAAAGAAAAAATCTAACTAGTGGGAGGTATGAAACTGTTTTTTATTTTTCATCAATTGCTTGATATCAGGTTTGATGGAAGAAAGTTGGAGTCTCATATCAGCTTCGGCGTCCAGTCTATTGCGATATTTTGTTTTCGTGGCTGCGTAGGTAGAGAATCCTGTTTCGCACAAATATGTAGTTGGGAACGGGAGAAGAATATCCAGAGCCATTTGGCCAAGCATTGCATATTCATCTTGGATTCTGCACCAAAAATCATTAAGAGGCGTCGTTTTGAACAATGACTCCATACTTGTGTCTGATGACATTTCTAAAAGAGATTCATATATCTCATTTGACATGCTTTCAGGCTTTTCCAAGTTGGGTAAAAAAGGATTATGAATCCAGGAGTTCACTTTAATTTTTGTATTGTGTTCTTCGGGAAAATACTTTTCAAAAGATGCGCGCATCGAACTGAGATATTGGACCCAAACACATTATCTTCAAACATTTCTGAGTCGTTTTCGCTAACAAACTCACTGAGTAACGTAAAACTTTCTATTTCTTTCTTACCAATGCAAATGATCCAAAAATCTAATTTTCTTTTAAAAGCAGTTATTTTATTATAGGCCTGAAACACTGTTGTCTGTTTACCTTGCAACGATAAATTTAATTCGTTAAGTTTTTGAAAGATATCCGCCATAAAAGACAATCGGAACAACCAAGTTTTATCATACAAACGGTCCTTCAAATTAAAAGAAGTATCTGCTGAAAGAAACATTTGTAACTCGGCTCTAAGTTCAAATAGCCTTGTTAAAGTTTTTCCCCGAGACAGCCATCGCACTTCTGTTTGGAGCAGCAGTGTTTTATGTTTGCTGCCATAATCTTCACACAATAATGAGAACAATCGGGATTGTAGTGGTCGTGATTTGATAAAATTAATTATTTTTACCGCTTCATCCATAACTAATTTTAGATTAGACGGCATTTGCTTCATCGCAAGTGCTTGTCTATGCAGAATACAATGACTGGAACTACAATTAGGCGCTTTATTTTTCATTCGTGACACTGCTCCTGCTGTTTTACCTGTCATCGCCTTGGCCCCATCTGTACAAATGTCAATGCAATTGTTCCAACTGAGATTATGTTCTTCAAAAAATATATTTATTTTATTAAAAATTTCTTCCCCGGTAGTGTTTGTAAGCAGCGATGAACACATAAGCATGTCTTCTTCAAAAGAACTTTTATATGGATATCTCACAATAACCAGCAGGATAGCCAAACCAGCGACATCAGTCGACTCGTCCATTTGCAAAGCGAATCGTGTATTTTGTAGACGTGTAACTAGTTCTTGTTTGACGTAGCTTGCCAGATCATGGATTCGTCGTGAAACAGTATCGTTTGATAGCGGAACAGTAGAAAGATGCTTTGCAGATTTTTCATCAAGCATACATTTTGTTATGTCTAATACACATGGTTTTATTAATTTCTCAGCGATAGTGTGCGCTTCACCTGCTTGTGCAATGCGATAGCTAACTAAGTATGATGCCTCCGTGGCCTTTTCGTTGGTAGTTTGTGTTACATGCATCATATTTTTTTGACTTTCTAATAACTGATCTTTTTTGCGAACAAAAAATTCTTTATTCTTGTCTTTAGTCTCGGGGTGTACGGTTTCTAAATGTCGACGCAATTTGGCAGGTGCCATGGAACTATTAGGAAGCAGTTTACTACAGAGCATGCAGAGAGGTGAGCCGTTGGAATCAACAAATCCGAAACTGATATAAGATTCATCATACTTCCTTTTTTTCGTCTTTGAAACCGTCGAGCTTGACGTCGTGGCACTCGTGGCATCATCTTCTGGATCGGTGATTGCTAAATTCTCCGCGCGCATTGCTTTTGAACATTCAGCGTCATTAGAAGATGTTGTTGGAACACGTTTAACACCTTTAAGCCAACGTTCCATTCTTCTTTATTTATAATGTTACAAGTCAGGATAGTGGGGTTTAAATAATGCACAATCGTTACTGCGTATAAGAGACTAAATTTAGAACCTACAGGGAAGAAATGTATAAAACTGAGACAACAGAATACAGCAGGCAGTAAAACAATGAACACTAGTTTCTCGCTAGCGAGCTTGTAAGTAGGTAGTAACTTATCGCTCCGAACGCTAATCATCAACTGACGACGCCAACGCGCGATCGCCGCTTTTATACTTAGTCCTAGACTCGATCTCAAATATTCTCGAAAATACTCGAGTCGGCACCTTTGATAAACAAAAAGCAAAAATAAAAACAGAAATTTAAAAATAGCGTTGTAAACAATATCGACTTTATCCTTTGAAGTTAGAGACGAAAGTCGCTAGTTGACAACTATAGCGTCTAATTCAGAGGCGGCTTTTATCAAAGAGACTGAGCGCTTACAAGTATACTACCCGCTCGTTTTAAGTTTGCCGCTGGCGATAGGTATGAGAGTATGACGTTCGAAATTTTTTATTTAATTGTAACAATAAAAATTGTGTACGTTAGATATTTGGGTAAAACTATGACACATTATAAGTTTTGTTGTCACGTGGGGGAGGGTACGCGCATTCCACAGACCGGCAAACTTAGAGCGAACGCGTTGTACAAGTATAAAATTGTTGAGACCAAACTTATGAGATATTGTACCAGCTAATGTAACACGAGCTTATACAAATACAAATAAATAAATAAATAACATTCATAGCGTTTTGTCTCCGCGCGGCCGCGGAGTCCGCACAGCCGCGGAGCGACCAGAGAGAGGTGTTTTGATTTTTTTATTTCTAAATTCTTGCGGAACCCCGACAGAGGTATCACGGAACCCTAGGATTCCGCGGAACACACTTAGAGTATAGCTGATCTATACTAATAAATAAAATTGGAGTGTCTCTTTGTAATGTTAAAATAATAGGCCTTTTTTATGCTCACACAGTTATTTGCACTATACATATGCCTAAAAATCACTTAATATTTTTTTGTCTGTCCGTTTGTTCCGGGTTATCTTCAAAACGCCTGGTCTGATTTAAAAAAAAAGTTTCACCAATGGAAAGCTATTATATCAGGGAGTAACATAGGCTATATTTTATCCCGGTCTTCCCACGGGATTGAGAACTATGTGGGTAAGGAGACTGAAACCGAAGCGAAGCGAGGGCGGGTTGCTAGTTAGTACTAAAAACCTTATTAAAAGTACCCTCCAATTAAGATATGGGCCATAAGCTACAGCAATATATTATTTTTTATCCGTGTGGTGACAGAGTAAGCATAAAATTTACCACATCTTGGCCGTGGGTGTTGTAAAAGACGACTAAAGGATATATGCAGATAACATTGATGTATGAGAATTAAACTCAAAATAAAACCCTATTCCAACACGTCTGACCAGTCTGGGAACCTACTAAGGTTCCCTCCCATTGTGGAGGAGGCCCGAGCTCAACAGTGAGATGTATAGATGAATGATTGAATGGATTATTTTTAATTTATTATGTTTGATAAGCCAAAAAAAATACTCGCTACTTATTAAATAACACTAAAAGTCGGTATTTATCTAATTTTAAAATTAAAACAATGAAGGACTACTATACATATGTCAACTACAACAAAGGAAGGAGTTTAGTATTGTATCTAAATAGGTTAATTATCATCGTCTGATTTTGTTCAAACAAAGGCTTGTTGCTAGCCAGAGGAGTCAAATGGAAAAATATGTTACGTACTACATTCCTAAAATAGATCTACTAGAAACATCATATAAGGGTCATATTAGAGTATTATACGTGAACAAATTGAATAATTACTTACTTGTAATATTTGAAAGCGGTAACAACGGCGCGAAAGTGCTGTCGTTCTTGTATCTCGTCAATTTCATCCGTCGCTGATGCAGAAGACATTTTCAGTATATATTGTACGTATTCAAATACGTAATAAAATAAAGAACACAACAATAGCGGGATGTCTCTTAGACACCGAAAATTTCAAATATTTTTAAAATAAACTTGAACTCTTGAACCACAGCCTGACGACCAACCAAGCCTTCTCATCGACGGAAGTTTAGACAAATTATATGACACTTTTAATAAAACATTGCCAATGTCAATTTCACTAAAAGTCCAAGTTCAATTGCCCATATATGAGAAGACTCAAGTTGAAATAAAATAAAAATACAATATCCGTTATTGCATATCAAAAATTAATTAAAGTGAACCTAATGTAACAATAAAAACATATATTATATTGGTGGGTTAAACGTTATAAATATTCTCTCTCAGTAGCAACGAGAACTCTATCAGTTAATTCTCTGACTACTTAATTTAAGAAAAAGAAGCACTCTTTCGTCATCGTTACAACTATTACTTAATAGTGAATTAATGCAACATTTATTCCGTTTCTTTCTTATATACTAAAAAAAAACTTTATTTCCATCATATACCATGAAAAACCTATATAAAAATACTATACGCCAATTTTAATTTAAATTAAATTGGAAAAATAAAATTATGAATTTTGGAAAGTAGACTGCACTTTATTTTTCCAGACACACGATGGTCAATCAGTTGGTGTAATACCTAATGGACCGTGTCGCTGAGGTTCACCGAGCATTATGGATTGTGGTGTAAATGTATCATACATTTTCTTGAGGTACTTAAATCAATTTAGTTTTCCAGACTCCGTATGTAAATCTGTAAGACCATCTATTATCGTTACATTGAGATGGATAACAAGAAATTATATGTTTTGTTCTTTTTTTTTATAGTTTCTTCTTAATTTGCTTTATTTTTTTTTTCACCAATTTATATTAATATAACTAATAATATAAATGCTAATATGTATGTTTATTTATCATATGGTCATATTTGAGTTATTGAGCTGATAGTTCAGAAATTTCGCATACATTTTGTCAAGGATACAGAAAAGTGCATATAAGAAAATAATTTTCATTTATTATGTTTTTATTCAATTTCATCGGGAAGAGTTACAGTTTATAAGTATTAAAAAAAAATTGACCGTCTCTCTTAATACAAGCGAACTTACTTATTAATTAGTGTCCGCCTCGGCAGAATTGTCGACACCGGCACGCTTGCCATTAGGAAAAATTGAATTGAATAGTGTCTGCCTCTCAAAGTCCGTCCGTTGAAATATAATTTCCCACTACTTCAGAAGTTAATTACAAACTGGCAACATTGCTATGACATTTTCTAGACCTAGGACCATAGAAAATAAATATTTTTCATAGATTCTCGCCTGATCAATTTATAATGATTTTATACATGCATACATAAATAAATAAATGAGTAAATTACTAACACTGTAATGTCCCGTAAAAAGTCCGCTTAAAACATAGAGGTTTAGAGCCCATATTTTAAATATATATATATATATTTGTAAAAAATCGACTATCAAAACGTTGAGTATCTAAAATTTGTGTGACAATTATTACCAACGAAACAAAACGTCTCCAATATGTCGGGTTCGAAGCTGCTATGTGTTTGTAACTATATTTAATTGATAACAACATCAATAATCTCGATAAGCAATTTGAATTATATCTCTTTATGTGAATTAAATTGTTTGTCAACTTAAGGTTTATTATTGAATACATTTTAGCCTTGTAGAATTCGAGAAGTGTATACTTTAACTCAAATTTTAGTTGAATATTGCGACTCGTAAAATAATAATTAAATTTCATTGATAATATTCCTTTTAAGTGTTATCTTCGTTAGTTAATGTGCAAAGGATTAACGATTAATGAAGAATAAAAGGGAAAACGTTGTTTCGTGTGGAAAATACTGCATTATTACAAACTAGTACCAATGTGAAAAATCAATATTTCTGCATTGTCTTGTTTCATTATTGTTGCAGTGTAATTCATAGTGTTGACCTCATTAACATCACAAATATGATGTTAAAGTTTAAATAAAATTAAAACAAATATTGTTATCATGGAAGGCATGATAACTAATAAAATTACACCAATAATAAAATGTATGGTGTTATTTCTTATTATTTTTACTACAAAGGTGTTAACATCGCGTTCTCAAGAGTCTCAAGAGGTAAAAAATGGTATTCATCATGTAAAGCCTGCTCATTATGTGAGAACATTCACTAAATATCATCACAGAAGAACTATACAATGGAATAATAATGATCAGGATACAAATAATTACTGGCCAGTATCCAATGAGCCACATAAATCTATTAGCAAAAGAAGTATAAGCAATTTGAATTTTATTGATAATGAATTCCATAAGGCTTATAAGAAAGACGAAATAATTAAAAAAGAAACTATTCCTGAGACAAATTTGGAAGAATATGAAAAAAAGTACTGGCATGAAATTGGTTCTAGATTAAAAAAAAGAAGTGTTGACATTCCAAATTCAAATGAATTTGTGGGTTTACCTAATGGCGGTTTGCCAAAATTTGATCAACTTACCTCGAATACTGCCAAAGACAATATTGTAAACTCTTTACAAAAGACTGCTATAAGCCCAGGCAAAGTGAATAATAATGCAAAAAATAGTGTACCTGATCATATCAAGGCTTATAAAGTAAAAGCAGCTGTTATACCCACTCTGGCTACAAGTACGATGGGCCCAACAATTTCTTGTCTTTATAAAATACATGACAGTGTAACTTTGAGTGTGACACCTTCATATGCAGATGACAAAAATGCTCAGCTAATGGTAGAAATTGATAATTTTGGTAGGTATATTTTTTTATAAACATAAATATATGTCCATATTGCTGTGTGGTATCGGCTTCGAATACTACCAACCCTTGCTTTGTTCGTGGGTGTCGTAAAAGACGACTAAGAGCCCTAGATTGACCCGGACCAACTCCATCTGGTACCATTTGGGTCAACGATTACATTCCCAAGGAGGGTTGACGTCAGGCAGGCGGCCGGTCATAAAAGTCATTGCCGAAACTTTTTGCAATATGTCAAAACAGATGACATATTGCGTCGACCCCAAGTAATTGGGATAAGAGCAAGATGATGATGATATGTCCATATGGATGGAGTAAGAATACAATTCAAACCCTCCTATCTTGCCTGCAGGTGTGGTAAAAGACAACTAAAAGATACAAAAGACTATTGGATACAATGCATATAAGATTTGAGCAAGAATAAACCTGAAATAAAACCCTATACCAACATGTTTGGCCAGCATGGTATAGTATGGTCAATTTCCCTCCCATTGTGGAGGAGGCTCAAGCCCAACAGTGAGACGTATATGAGCTGAATTGAATGATGAGTTTCAACCTGCCCTCACTTTGCTATGGTTTCAGTCGCCTTACACAATTCCCATGGGAATACCAGGATAAAATATACCCTAAGTTACTCCTTATATAGACAGCTACCTGTAGGCTTACCCTTGAAATCAATTCTAATTATGAATCCGTTTCAAATCCAATCTCACTATTTGATTCCGATTGTGCGCTAGTGTCGCTTTCACGAGTACCATATTGCTCAAATTCTAGCTGCGATTGGATTTAGGATTGGAATCAAGATTCAAGAGAAAGTACACTGGTAGTAAAATATTATTAAAATCCATCCAGCCGTTTTGAAGATTAAAATAATATGATTTCGAAGATAAAAAACCTGTTTGACCAGTTCAGATTAGTAGATCAATTTTCCTGCTAGTATTATAGAAGAGACTCAAGCCCAGTAATGAGACATATGATTAAATATGTTTGGATTATTCTTGGGCTGTATCTGTTAGATTACTACTAACCCTTATTTATATTGCTTGCGAGTATAGTTAAAGCCAACTAAGAGCTGCACTTGACCTGGGCTAACTCCACCTGATGCTGAACATTTCATTCCTAAGGAGGATTGACGTAAGGCAAGTGGCTAAATTCATGGTGTATCTACAAGTGGTCACAGAGGGTAGCGGGTAAAGTTGTAAAAAAAGGCTCACAGTAAAAAAAAAAACATTTAAAATTCCATACCATCTAGACAGAGTGAAGTTATGTATTAATTTCCCTTCTTTGAAGAAGGTCTGTATCGTGAAAGGGGCACGCGCGATCGTTCGCTTACAACAGTCGCGCGCGGCCGATGCGACAATGGTCGAAAGTATGGAAATGGTGCCGTTTCCGAGGTACGCGAAAGGCCAATGACAGAAACAGCGCCACACATTTTCATACATTGACTATTGTCGCATCGGACGCGCGCGACTGTTGTAAGCGAACGATCGCACCCAGCCGCGATGCATGGAAATGAACCTTAAAACAGCAATAATATACATACATTTTATGGTGTTTACATTTCTAGAAACCGGTCCGACATCAGAAACAACTTTGCCAAATGGAGAAGAAAGTCAAGTGGAACAATGCACGGATTCCAGGGCATCTTGCTTCACTTTATGGCATCAAGATAATGAAGGAAATATTACTGTGCTGGGTCAAGGTAATCTATCTATCTATCAAATCTATAGATGTTGCCAAGGCGTTGCATAGGCCTTCCCAAGGCGAAATAAAACCATAACTGTCACACAATTTAATCGCCAATAGCTATTGGTTAGAGGTTGCTGTTGGTATTAAGTACCAGTAAGGAGCTGCTGCCTATTCTTCTGGTCCTCCCTCAACAAATTTTTTCGATTGCACAAAATTATAAGTATCTTTGAGGTCTACAATGTTCCAGAACTTTACAGTGGTAGGACCACACTGTAGACGGGCTTTTTTTAGAGCCACGGACCAGTCCGTCAGAGGTACCACACTCTGACAGAAAATCGATCTCTGAGTAGTTAGTAGCAACTTGTATATAAGAATAGAGGACGAATGTTTCAGATCTTAAGTCTTCGAAGGCACCACTTTCAGGTAAAAAACGGGAGCTGTCTTCATTGGAATAGAAGGCTAATACATACACAAGAAATTTTCCCTGGTTTTGCTAATTTTTCAGTGATGCTTCGCTCCTATTACTTCTTTATTTTATACAGCTATCTCAGGTTATGGAGCAACTGTTGGAGTTTATCGGTCATGGATCGTAATTAGAATGTATACTTATTACATAAAAAACAATAAAATAAACTCATTTGCAAAAAAAACGGGCGGTTTTGATTTTCATTCATATTTAAAAAGATACAATACCAAAAAGGTTTCAATCGTTTGTACACGTTACTGGCCGGTTTTAAAAATGCTGTGGTATTTAAAAAAGTACGTTCTAAATTCAATTTTTCATTTGATGTTCATTTTTACAGAAAACCCCTTTTTATCCTACATTTTTGGCGCGAAGTTCCAGAAGTTAACATCGACTTTCATAACTTTTATTCAATTTTTATCGATTAATTTCATATCCTTGACTGTCAAAGCTTTATTTAATGCTGTTTGGCTGTATCAAAAATGGTAGATAAAGTGGTAATAGCTACCAAAATTATCGCGCTGCTTGAAGAGGGTTGCAGCCAATGTTTCGTGGCTAGGAGGCTAAATGTTAGTCGCTCGACAGTCCAAAGGACCTGGCAGCGATATCAGGAGACTGGTTCCGTCGAGAAAAGGCCTGGTTCTGGAAGAAAACCATGTACCCAACCACGGGATGATCGTTTTCTTGTGAGTCGCGCATTGAGAAATCGCAAATCTTCGTATGTGGATCTTAAGAACAACCTCCAAGAAGTAAGAAATGTGCATATTAGTCTATGGACGGTCAGGAGGAGGCTTCTCGCTGCCAATATACGCAGTCACCGCCCGGCCCGCGGCCCCAAATTACTCCGTGAGCACAGAGTTCACAGGCTTAGGTTCGCTAGAAATTGTGAATCATGGACTCAAGACGATTGGAATAGGGTTTTGTTCTCTGATGAAGCCAGGATATCTCTGTTCGGTGAAGATCGACGTCGGCGAGTGCTAAGAAGACAAGGAGAACGCTTTGCAGAGGCATGTTTCGAAGAAATCACACCTTATGGTGGGGGCTCTGTTATGTTTTGGGCAGGAATAAATTCAATGGATCGTACAGAGTTAGTCTTCATTGAAAACGGCTCACTGACTGGGCATCGATACATAACGGAAGTTCTAATTTCTCATGCACAACCCGCATTGGCCGCTCTAGGTGAAGACTCGATTTTTATGGACGACAATGCTCGCGCCCACCGATCCCGCGATGTTAATGCGTATGTGCAAGAGGTCGGCATTCGTCGTTTGGATTGGCCAGCTCGAAGTCCCGACCTCAATCCCATAGAGCATGTCTGGGACGTTCTGAAACGGCGTGTGAGATCAGTACACCCGGCTCCGCAGACCATCAGAGAGCTGAAGAATGTGATTACTGCGGAGTGGGAACGTATTCCGCAAGCAAGTATCCGGGATATACTCGCTAGCATGCCCAGACGAATTCAAGCTGTGATTTTAGCTAGAGGGGGTCACACTCGATACTAAACATTTATCTGCTTTTACTTTATTAAAGAAAAACAAACAAAAAAACTTTTTTATTTTTACTTCATGAGCATATGCACTACTAGCGAATATACACTACTAGCGAGGTTTAGCATTATTTCCCATAAATTGTATCTAAATTTTATGAAATACTGATGAAAACGATTATTTTCTTATTAATTTAGCAAATTGTGTGGATAAAACTACCTATAATTATCAAACAAAGAAATATTAACATTTGAAATGGTTCATTGCTTAGGTGCCCGTTTTTTTTTGCAAATGAGTTTATAATAATCACAGTAATTTCAAAAATGTTTGTCTAAGAGTCTGATGCCTTAAATGTTTCATATTATGTAGGCATGTACAGATAAGATACATCAAGCGTTGACAGTATAAATGAGTATGAATCGCGCAAACGCGTCGATGGTAAATTAGGTAAAAAGGCGTCAACGGCCATCGCCCGATCACCTGATATTAAAGCGGAGTTTGTCTTGCTTATGCGAACGTAATCATTGATGTATTCAATTTGTAATGAACATTTAAAGTACGAATATGTTGTAGATTAAGTATCACTGACTTTATACATTTCAATCAGATTCACACGAAAAAGTGATGACGAATTTGAAAACTACATGTCTCTAATTCATTAATAAATCAATATTTTTACTTAAAAATTTTTTCATGGTTAGGCTCTGTATACTATAGGCATATAGGCTTCTTTGATAAATGGTCTATCCAAATATTAAAAGAACTTTTCAATTCGAACTGGTAATTCCAGAGATTAGCATGTTCAATTAAAATCTTTAGCTTTTTAATATTAATACATAAATATTGATTATACTTGGCAGGATGCTGGAGGGATTCAACAGAAAAGAGCTCTTGCGACAAATGCACTAGAGTAACAGAGAAATTGCCAGGGACTAGATTCTGTTGTTGTACGAAAAATTACTGCAATGCCGATTTTTGTGAGTTATTTTATTAATACATAGTAATTTTATGGATTAGTTATGAAGACCTGTACTTAAATAACATTAATACAATTGCAATTGTCTGTCAATTAGTAAAATTTTATGTATGAACTGCTATCTGCCATGATTCACGCTAATCTGCGTTGGGGCGGCCAACCCAGGGAGGGTTAGCCGCTCCAACGCAGATTCTAAAATTGCCGCGATCCGACGTCCCAGTTTTATTTATATATTACGAACACGCAATAAAGAGTTTACACGACTCTAGGCCATAACACATAAATATGTAATGATTTCTGATGTTTACACGAGCTCTATACATTGTAATAAAACTACTTTTACGGATTTTATAGCGTTTGTATTTGATTTATGATTGCCCGATGTTTCGAACATTTTACATCATTCATGGTGACGGACGGACTGACTAAGATGTCTGACGTCCAAACAAGTCAACGTTATTACAGATTTTTATAATTATCTACCCGCTACAGAAAATGATGAACGTGACCATGTATGCTGCAAAGTATTCGAAACGTCGGGCAATAATAAATCAAATACAAACACGATAAAATCCGTAAAAGTAGAGTTTTATTTACAACATAAACATCGTATCGCCCTAGGCGTCGGAGTCGCCTACCGCGCCGCGTAGAAATTAATGACCCAAACGTGGACATTTTGCCTCCAGCGATGCCCCAAACCGAGGTCCGTTCGACACTATCATGATGACGATAGACTAGTTTAGTTACTTTCCGTTTGGAATGTCGTGAGCTCGATTTCCAGGAAACTGTGAGAAACGCATGATAAATGTAACATTTATAATGAACTTTATTCCACAGTGTCTTTGAAAGAAGAACCGGTTACTATAAAAGCTGAATCAACAATGGACACAACATCTAGGTCACAAAATGCCACAACTTCTAACACAGTAGCGGCAGCCATTTTGGCATTGGTGTTCATTTTGGTTGTTGCATTATTGCTAAGACAGCGTTACTGCAACAAACTGCAGATAGATAAAGAAGATGTGAGCGATGAACTTGATGTGGAGAAAGGTATTTCTTTTGTCATATAATTTCAGTGTAATGGCTGCTACGAATACTACAAATTCTTCCAGTGCTCGTGAAAGACAACTAAGAACTCAATATAGACCTGGGCGAACTCCATCTGATATCGTCTGGTCACCAATTATATTCCCAAGAAGGGATGACATCAAATAGACGGCTGGTCGTAAAGCTATTGCCAAAACTTTTACAGTATGTACTATGTAAAAGGAGTTCACATTAAGTCGATTCTAAGTAATTGGGATAAGAGCCTTGATAAGTTCCAGTATATCTTATCTTGGCGTTCGAAGTTGATGACATAATTAGCCCAGAAAAGCGCTGCTGGCTATTCTCTCTTAGCCAGTTTTTAAGACTCCCAAAGAAAAATAGGTGATGGCACATTGTATTCTTAAACCATCATTCAATTATGCGTCTTACGCTTAGTACCTACCAAATAACACCATCGGCCTTTTGCCGTCCACTGCTGGACGTAGGCCGCCATCATATTTCACCTCAAAGAGCGATCCTGTGTCACTTGCATCCATTGGCGGCCAGCAATTTTCACCAGGTCATAGGTCCATCTAGTGTAGGCATCCTACACTGCGTCGTTCGATACGTGGTCGCAATTCGAGAATCTTTCTTTCGCAACGGTTATCGGCTCGTCGAGCAATATGACCTGCCCACTTCAGTGTGCTAATTCTCCGTCCTTTATCGGTTACATCCGTTCTTCTACGAACTTCCGTACTCCGGATACATATCTCGTAGAGAAATCCCGAGCATAGCCTGTTCCATAAATCGCTGAGCGACTTTGATCTTGGTTATGAGTCCTACATATAGGGACCACGTTTACGTGGCGTAAGTCGTAACTCGTAACACACATTGGTCGTAGACCTGTGTTTTCAGACACTGAAGTATGTTGGATGAGGAGATCCTCTTGAGTTTCCTGAACCAGCTGCCTAACCAAGTCAGATTCGTCGGCTGACCTCTTTCTTGAAATTGGATATACCTAACTGGACTGTTTGTCCAAGGTAAACATAATGATTAACAAATCCCTTTGCCCGGAATAGGACCGGCATTGGAATGCCATGGGAATTTTTTGTTCATTCATAAACTCATTAATCGGTTTACGCTACTGTTATCATTAAGCATGGCGCCATGGTTCTCCATGAATTCTGCCATAACGACAATATCCTGCAAGTCGAAGGTGAGTGCGCCGTTAATTTTGATGCCGAATGCGGTCCAGCCTAAGAGCTTGAAATCACCTTCCAGTTCAATGGTAAACAGTTTTAGAGAGATGACGTCTCCCTGCCTCACGCCTTTCTGCAACTGGATGGGTTTCGTACTTTTTTTTATCCCGGGTGTGGACAGACATTGTGGTGTTCCTATACAATCCCTTCAGCACTTCGATATTACGATGGTTGACTTAGCACCGCTGAAGGGACTGCAGCACCGTCCAAGTTTTGACAGAATCAAAAGCTTTCTCATAGTTCACAAACACTATCACACCAAGGAACTGTCTCACGACACTTCACAAGATTTCGGTACTCAGCCCATTCAGCTATTGGTCTAATGTTTTTTTTTTCTTATTACAGGGGATGTAATGGGCACTGGTCCGGATGCATTGGCTACTGGGCTCACATGTGTGGACAATTTGACTCTTATCGAACATATAGGTAAGTCAATAATTCATTATCATCTCAACTCATACACGTCCCACTGCTGGGCTCGCGCTTCTTCCCGGATAGGACGAAAATTGACCTACTGTATAGTATTGTAATTTCCCTCCTGTTAGGGAGCTGGGCAGACATGTTGGCATAAGGTTTTATTTCAAGTTTTCCGTCTCTTCCACGGATGTTATTCTATTATATCCCACAGTCATCTTTTACGACATCCACGGGCAAGATAGGGAATGGTAAATTGTATTCTTACTCCGTCACCACATGGAAAGTTAATAATTGGGAATTTGTTTTAAAGGAACTTCTCCGTGTGGTGACGGAGTAAGAATATAGTTCACTACCCCGTCTCTTGCCCATGGGTGTCGTAAAAAATGACTAAGGGAAATGATATGCAGATAATATAAAGAAAGAAAGAAATTTTATTTTGTAAACCTCACACAATATAGACACCAAAGAAAGAAATAAGAACTCATCATCATCTTGCTCTTATCCCAATTACTTGGGGTCGACGCAATATGTCATTTGTTTTGATATATTGCAAAAAGTTTCGGCAATGACTTTTATGACCGGCCGCCTGCTTGACGTCAACCCTCCTTGGGAATGTAATCGTTGACCCAAATGGTACCAGATGGAGTTGGTCCGGGTCAATCTAGGGCTCTTAGTCGTCTTTTACGACACCCACGAGCAAAGCAAGGAAGGGTTGGTAGTATTCGAAGCCGCTACCACACAGCACAAAAGAAAGAAATAAGAACTACTAACTAAAAACAAGGAGTCGAATATGTGAGGCCAAAATATGGTGCCCGTCTCAGCTTATGGTACAGTAAATATAAGCTACATCGCTGATATTCTGATGGGCCCGTATAATCAAGTCGCGGAAGCAACAATATATCCAAAACAAATGTATTTAAAAAAAGTTAAACAGTAATATTTGAACATTAAATTAAGAATAAAATAAATTAATACTATACTATATCATATTCTAGTTTGTAAAAAATATCATAATTATCACATAGAATAGCTTAAGTGAAAGAAACAAATTATTTAATAAAGACATCTAGAATACAAAATAAAATAAACATTAATAGTATAAAGAAGAAACCGAAAGAACATAAATCTTGTCGTTAGCTAGAAGGAGTCCTTGATGAAATAGAACGAGAAATAACTACAGTAAATACAAGAGAAGGAAAACTCGACATAAAATGCTCCCTATGCTAATACATCTGATCAGCGCGATATAATGGGCCCATTTCCCTCTCATTGTGGAGGAAGCCCGAGCCTAACAGAGGGACTTATGTGGGCTGCGATGATATAAAGGAGCTGCTTGAAATTAGACTCATGAAATTTTCATAGTGGAATCTTTTTGTAACATAGAAAACCAAAAAAAAAATCCTAAAAACCGGTGATACAGAGTGTCATAATTTTTATAAACAGAAAAACTAACTTTATTCATTGTTTTAAATTCAACACAAATATTCTTCTGCAGAAATAATAAACACATGTATTTATTCTGAAATGTATTAGTTATATAGTATCGTGAATTATTCTGAAATATTTCAATTTTCATCCTCTAAGGGTGTAAAATAGGGTATTAAATATTGCGATGACGCTTTTAGTTGGTTTCTTGGGAATGAAAAATTTGCATAAATAAGTATTACACATCGTCCTACTTTTGTGATGTAGAGACTCCCTAAAGGGTTAAAACAGCTGATTAGTTTTTCCCTCATATTTTTCAATACAATCGATAACCACAATATTTAAAAGGAATGTCAATAAATCACACATGAATTTTACACGGATGATGTCACAGGCAAAATATAACTAACCTATACCAATAAATAAAATTGGAGTATCTGTTTATAAACAAAATGTCTGTCAAAATAACAGGTTTTTTTCATGCTCATACGGTTATTTGCATGACACCTATGCCTAAAATAGTGATTAAAAAATTTTTGTCTGTCTGTCTGTTTGTTCCGCATAATCTTCAAAACGGCTGGACCGATTTCAAAAATTTTTCACCAATGGAAAGCTATAATATCAGGGCGTAAACTAGGTTATATTTTATCCCGGAATTCCCACGGGAACGGGAACTACGCGCGTAAAACGACTATAACCGAAGCGAAGCGAGGGCGGGTTGCTAGTTATATATAATTCTTCTGTCTGTATGTGACTGAACTCCTCTTAAACGGCTGGACCGAGTTTGATGATTTTTGTGTGTTCTAATGGGTTTAAGAAAAAAGAAAAAGGAATTCTGTAACGCCACCTATCGGATCCATTTATTGATCTAAACATTGGTTTACGCCACCTACCGGGTACGTTTATTAATCTAAACATTGGTTTAGATCAATTCATGAAGCCGGTAGGTGGCGTTGCGATTGATTTTAAGGAGAATTCCTTTTATTTGTTTTTTAATTTGAACATAATAGCGTCTCTAGGGACAGTTAGTTTAAAAGTTTTTATAAAAGCTTACTATTTTTTCAGGTCGTGGCAAATTCGGTTCTGTATGGCGTGGTAGCCTGGGCACTACTCCAGTAGCGGTCAAGCTGTATTCCAACACCCACACTTGGCAAAGAGAAGCTAGCATATATGCATTACCGCATTTAGCGCATCCAAATATACTCAAATATTATGGTAATTGAGTTTTAAATTATCAAAACTATTTTTTTTTCCTCTTTATTTATTATTAGGGACTTTTATACAAATGTACATGCCAGTCCCATCGTACCTTAGAAGATTAAATATTAATTAAAACGTAACATTACAAACTTAAATAAATTATAGGCTGCTTCAGAATTAGGTGCCGACAATATATGGTGAAACATACCTATATCACATATGTTTATATTAAGCTTTTTAAATAAATCCTCTCTAGCTGACTGAAACCTGGAACACTCCGACAATAAGTGACACCTTCAATATTTCCACACACATCACAATTTGGTGAACTCCTCTTTTTCATAAGGAACCCCAAACTTATTGAGCGGCATGTGTCCAGATCTCAGTCTGTGTGCTATCACAGCACGTTTTCTGCTGAGCTTGGTATTCATGAACCATGGAATATGAGGAGGCTCCGATACAATTGTCCTATACCAAATCCCTTTCTCTTTAGATTGCTGGTTAAAATACTCTTTCCATAGCTCGTAACATTTATCTTTATATTTAGGTAAAAGTTCCACATAAGTTGTTCCAATGTCCAAAATTTTCCCTCTCATTCTTCCCCATTTTGACAACCGATCGGCCTCCTCATTTCCCTTTATGCCTATATGTGATGGTATCCATTGCAATTTCAGAGTAACGCCACTTTGAAGCATATTTTGCATTTTAGCCAGAATTACATAAGCTATCGGTGCACTTCTGGAGCCAGAAGCACAACAAGCTATATGTAGTAAAGCACTTTTACTGTCTACACATATTAATGCTTTTCTAGTTGCAATATTTTGTAAATAAGATAGCGCTTCTGAAATTGCACAGAGCTCCAAAGACATAACTGATACATACTGGTCTATTTTAAAACAATTATTCTTATTAACAGCTGATGATTGCCGAGGATCATAGTACGCACCACCACCACCATTACCACTCTTAGACCCAACAGTATAGAGGATAGTATAATATCCTCTATACTGTTCCCTAAGTTCCTTCACAGATTCTGCTTTCATTGTGTTAAAGTCATGTTTTTTTGGCTCGTACAATTGAATCTAAATTAGTTTTTATAATATTTTCTATATTAATGCTTGTTACCCATATATCTAATGAAAATAACTCCAAAACGAAGTAACCTTCTCATGCTTGATTTCTTCGAGAACATTAATCAGAAGAGGAATTTTTTTGTTTGACCAATAACTAATGTGCCTAAGAGTGCTAAGTTCTGATAATAGCCGTATTGTAATATTATCGGACAGCGAAGAACATTTTAAATAATACTTCAAACCTAGCCATCTTCTTCTTAGATGCAGAGGAGGAATACAGAGCTCACATTCCATCACATGAATCGGCGTGCTTCTAATGAACCCTCCTATTGCTCTTAAAGCTTGATTCTGAATCTTAATTAACTTATATATATTTGAGTTAACACTATTGTCATATAGGAAACAACCGTAATCCAACCTACTTCTTATTAATGCAATATACAATCTACGCAAATGAATTTGATGTACTCCCCACGAAGCACCCGTGAGAATTTTAATTAAATTTATGAGTTTTTGTACTCTTACTACAAGCTCATTGATATGTTTAGACCATCGCAATCCTCTATCTAACCAAACACCCAAATACTTATAATTATCTACTGATTTAAGTTCACAATTATCAACAACAAGTTGAATTTCTTGCCGCCTAAATCCTCTACTAAATAAACAATATTTTGATTTATTAATTGATAGGTCTAATCCTAATTCACCTAATAGAGTAACGAAAACATTTAGGGCATTTTGTATCCTATATCTACTTTGTATAACATTGTTATTAGTTGTGTATAAAACGAAATCATTTGCGTATTGACATATGCATACATCGACAATATTATGGCAGAATTTGAATGTAGCTATATTAAACAGCAATGGTGATATAGGGTCCCCCTGAGCCAAGCCCTTTCGAGCATATCTAATTATATCCTTTCCTGTTAACGTTTCATTAGTAATTCTCAGGTGCCGTTCAGATAAAAAACTCCATAAATATATGCATAAACTTTTGCCGACACCTAAAGAGTCCAGTATTTCTAATAATTTTTCTATTAATATATTATTGTATGCATTCTGAATATCAAGAAAACATGCTAAGGTTGGGTTTTTTTTGAAAAGCCTATTTGAACTTGAGTCACTAAACGAGTCAGACAATCAAGACTAGACTGCCCTCTTCTGAAACCTGTGGCGTACGGTGATAAATTTCATTTTTTTCTACAAACCACTCAAGTCTTTTAACTAACATAGCATGAAGAATTTTGCAAGTACAGAGATATAGGTCTTGGTTTATTGACATAAGTAGAATTTATCTTTGGAATAGGAATAACTCTTATATCACGCCGTTGAGATGGAATAATACCAGAACTGTATATAGCATTATAAATTTTAAGTAGATACATTTTAACAGCTTTTGGTAAATGTGAAATCATGGAGTATGTTATTTTATCTTCACCTGGAGATGTGTCTTTACTCTTTAAGCAGTTATTCATTTCTTGCAACGTAAAATTAGATTCTAATAATGTATTTCTAGGTGAAAAATATGGTGTAGATGCAATTAACATAATCTGGCGCTAGATCACATAGCAATTCTTTGACTATCTCTTGTGAAAAGCGAGGCTTCGTATTTTTGTAACCCTTAACCCATCTCAAACGATGCCACATATCGGAGGCCGGTCGACCTTATGATTCACGCTATCACAAAATTTCTTATAATCTATTGATTTAGCTTTTTGAATGGCTCGCCTTACCTCTAGTATTTTATTTTCTAGTACCAATAAATTAGCAGGTGTAGGGTTTCTTCTAAAAATTTTCAATGCTAACCTACGCTCTGCAACTAATTTCGAAATATCAGGACTCCAATATCCTTTTGGCTAAAAATTATTTTTAGGATTATTACAAATTTTATATAAATATGAAAAACAAATTTTACAAATTTTTTATGAAATATTTAAATATATATATATATATAATGGGAGGTGTCTCCCAGTCAGCCAATTTATAATTACGTTTTCTATATGAACAACATTCCATCTCATATTTAACTTTGAGCTTAACAAATAAGTGGTCACTGCCCAGACTTTCATTGAGCACATGCCAATCGAAATTGATAGCTATATCCACAGAAGCAAATGTGATATCAGGAGAAGAAGACTGCATTATACCGTTGACTAATTTAATCCTTGTCGGTTGTCCATTATTTAGTGAAGTGAAACCAAATTCTAGTGCAGATTCAAAGATTTGGTTGCCTCTATTATCATTTTTATGAGACCAATTCGTATGATGGGCATTGAAATCCCCTGCTATATGACAGTTTTTAGGAAACATCGAAAAAATACCATCCCAATCGGATTGTGTTGTATGAATGGAACTTGGGCAATATATTAAAATGATATTCTTTATGAGATTAAAATTATTTAGCTTGATATATAACAATTCAATACCTGTATTATTAACATTAAACTGTAACACCTGTGCATTTAATGAAATATGTGTTGCGATAGCAATGCCTCCATACGAATCGCCCCGATCACGTCTGTAAATATTGTATTAAGTTGATACATACCTCTTCATTTAGTCAAGTTTCGCTAATCAAAGCAATATGTACTCTTTCCTGCGCTAATAAACAACTAACCTCCTCTAGTTTAGGTTTTAAGCTCCGTGCATTCCACTATAGAATATTTAAATTACCATTTTTATGTAAACTAGCCATTATCAAATACGGAAATAATTTTACTTAAAAAGTCTCCTTCCTTAATAACCTCCCAAATGAACTGAAAACACTCTTCAAAAATAAAGCTACACACAAATTTTATTTTTAAATTTAAACTACAGTCCGATAGACAATTTTCTTTCAATTTTTGTAATAGTCTTTTAAAATCTCTTTTGCGCTTAGGCTCTTCAGTTTTTTCAGTAATCCTCTGTTGTTTTACTGACTCATCTTTGTCCTGTGAAAAGCCACACCAATTTATATTATTCTTGCTTTTGTTTGGCTTTATAGAAGATTTTTCACCATATATGAACTAGTTGATTCTTCAATATTTTGTTCTCTGTCCTCATCATTTACATCTTGTCTGCAGCTCTCAGATATATGTATTGGAGAATTCTCTAATAAAACATCTCTGTACGATCTCTTGTTCTTTCCAATATTATAATTTTTATTCTCTGTAATTTCTTCAGTCTCTTTAGTTATGATTTCACAATTTTGTCCTTCTATATACATGGATAAAGCTTTTCTGTACGTACAGTTTTTCTCACACATGATTCTCCTGATTTCCTTTTCTTTAATAAACACCGGACATGATTTATTTAACGCCATGTGTGATTCTTTACAATTTATACATTTAAAATTGGTAGTATCACAGTTGCTATGATTACCTCCACATTGTAGACAACGTATTATCTTTGTCGGGCATGCCTTTATTAAATGACCAAATCGCCAACATCCAGAACATTGTGTTACAGGGAACATGTATGGTTCCACCTTGAATCTACACCCATACATAGAAACGTAGGGGGGCAAAGTGGAACTTTTAAAAAACAACCGTATTGTTTCACTGTCTACCCATTCTCCTGGACTTTTAAGCCTTTTTAATCTTCTCACGGTGACAATATCACATTCACACTCCAAGCTCTTATGAATTTCTTCATCCGTTTCCAAATCTATTTGCTTAACAACGCCGTAAGATAAATTAATCTCATCTGCCAATTGGCATCTAAATCCCATATCTAAGAATTTTTGACAATTAATGAGTTTTTCCGCGTTCTCCCTGTCCTCAAACTCTAAAATCGCTTTATATGCGTTTTTGTATCTGATTTTATTTACGTTAGTAATATTTTCCATCTTTAATAGTTTTGCTAAGCCAAATTGTTATGGTATTATTGTTTCTTTACCGGTTATACTAACAATATTTAACTGTGATTGTATAATAATTTCATCGCTTTTATTATCATCAATCTTCCGTGGCATTCTTCTGGCTAATTTTTTGTTGTTCCTACGAACGGTAATATATCCATCTTCTTCCTCTATAATTTCCTCACTATCCTCTCTGCTCCTTTTTTCTGGAATCCTGCGGGTCTCGATCACCGCGCTATTACACTCCTGAACTGTATATATAATAACTTGTTGATCACTTTCATTAAACATTTCTTCTTCTATCACATCACTTCCACTTAATTCGTAATTATTATCAACGTCTTTATCCATTATCATCAACCATAAATAAATTCATTTATGTGGGTAGTTGAAAAAAAAATAATACAACGTAATGCGTGCGCTTGCCTCGGCTTCTCGCGCGGCAGTATCAAAACTATTTTAAATAAAACTACTTTACGGATTTTATCGCGTTTGTATTTGATTTTTTATTGCTAATAACTATTTTCTGTATCGGGTAGATAATTATAAATTTTCTGCAATAATAATGACTTGTTGGACGTGAGACATCTTAGTCCGCCCGTGACCATGAACGCTGCAAAGTGTTCGAAATGTCAGGCAATCAAAAATCAAATACAAACGCGATAAAATCCGTAAAGTAGTTTTATTTAAGTGATTGCCCGACATTTCGAACACTTTGGAGCATTCATGACCATAATCCGTAAACGTAGTGTTATTTACAATGTGTAGTGCTCGCGTAAACATCAGATATCATTATAAAATAACTTAATTTTAACGAGGAACAATAAAGGCTAGGTTTAGCTCGTGCTACTTCGTCTTAAAGAAATAGCGCTGATATTCTGCCAATACCTGGTATATACTTGTTAAAAATAATTATCAAAACTTAACTAGTGAGTGTACATGTGTGTGTGTGTGTGTGTGTGTGTGTGTGTGTGTGTGTGTGTGTGTGTGTGTGTGTGTGTGTGTGTTTGTGTGTGTGCGTGTGCGTGTGCGTGTGCGTGTGCGTGTGCGTGTGCGTGTGCGTGTGCGTGCGCGTGCGCGTGCGCGTGCGTGTGCGTGTGTGTGTGTGTGCACAGATTAATATAGAAATAAATTTATTTAAGGAAAAGGTATATTATGTATTTACAATTACAGTAAAACCCGTTTAAGACGATTTCGCAGGGACCCGACCAAAAACGCGTCTTAGGCGGGAAAGCGTATTATGCAGGAAAGGGAAAAACGTGCCATCATTATTTATTATATTCTATTAATAATTTGAATACCTACGTATTGAATTTAACATTTAAAAATTACCTAAATGGAATGTTGTTTATTTTATTTATTTAATATATTTACTACTAGATACATTTTTAAATATTAAAAAACAAAAAATATTTTAAAATATAAAAAAATGTTGTTTATTATTATTACGTTACTTAAAGTAATCACTTATTTTAGTTTGACAAAAAGGTTTTGAGGCGAAAGACGTTGAAAATCTTGTAATTGTTAATACAAGATTTTCAACGTAATTTAATTTTAGCAGTGCGTCTTCGCTTGATTCAAAGAAGTTACATAGCGTCTTAAATTATTAACTGTTGATACTGCCTGGGCGTGTGACAAAATGGGAGTTGACTCAGCTTCTTCTTGGTCATTATCACTTAGGATCGCTCGACGGTTGTCACTTCGTCAGTCGCTGCCGCAAGGGGTAATATGTGTCTATCTGGTTGGAGTCCCTCACCGCCCGCAACAAGGCCCTCCTGCGTCGACCGCAGAGAATCATGGCGGTGAGGACTATCAGGGGTTACCGTACGGTGTCTTGGACTGCAGCGACGCTATTGGCAGGCGACCCGCCTTGGCCGCTTGTGGCTGAGGCGTTGGCGGAAGTTTACCAGCTCCGTGCCACAGCGCGGACCAACGGCGAGCAAGTCTCTGCAAGGAGACTGGGCAGAGCGCAAGAAGTGGCTCGGAGGGAGGTTATCCGACGGTGAAGGGCAGACCTTGAGTCCCCCGTAGCAGGGCGGGGGACTGTGGAGGCGGTTGCGCCGCATCTCCACCGCTGGCTCACAAGGAAGCACGGCAACCTAACATTTAGGATGGCGCAGGTGCTTACCGGACACGGGGTCTTCGGTAAGTACCTGCATATGATTAGAAGAGAAGAGGCCCCCGGATGTCATGAGTGTGGCGCGCCAACTGATGATGCGCGTCACACATTGGAAGTATGCCCTGCCTGGGGGCCTCAACGCCACGACCTGTCGGCGGTTCTCGGAGCGGACCTGTCGCTGCCGACCGTTATCACAAAGATGCTCGGCAGCGACAGCTGCTGGTCGTCGATGGCCTCATTTTGCGAGGCCGTCATATCCAGGAAGGAAGCGGCGGAGCGAGAACGCGAGGCAAGCGCCTCTGCTGACTCGCTCCGTCGCCGGCGACCCGGGAGGAGGAGGCGACAATATGCGCACCTACTCCCACCGCCCTAAATAATGACGACAGGACGTGGCCAGACGGCCATGCGTTGGGGTGCCGGGGATTGAATGTCATCAGACGATCTCTCCGGCACCCCGTAAAAGCGCGGAAGGGGCCGCTGTGGTTTTAGTGGGTATTCCGGCTGCGGACGTGGCCGGTGAGTCCCACACAACCCCCGCGGGGGACTGTGCGTAAATGCATTTCCACAGCGTGAGCAAAAAAAAAAAAGGGTTAATATGTGTATTTGAGTGGCACGTGTTTACGTATTAAACGGGATGACGATCGTATTAAGCGTTAAGAAATGTATGAAAACATGTCTCAAGTTGCTGGGACCGACGCAAAATGGCGTATCATGCGGGAAATCGTATTAAACGGGTTCTACTATATTTAATTACTTCTGCCAAACTGTATTACAATTTGTTGGCAGATGAAGCTCCCACTCACATTTTTTTATAATATGAATATTTTTATATTACTATTATTAAAATTAAATAAACTATAATTATTATAACATAGACTATGACAGTTACAGTGTACGTGTATGTTTGTAAGTGTGTATCTATGTGAGGATGTAATTAATTTTCAATCATCATCATCATCATCTCAGTCCATATACGTCCCACTGTTGGGCTCGGGCCTCCTCCATAATGGGAGGGAATTTGACCTACTGTACCATGCTGGTCAGACATGTTGATATAGGATTTCATTTCGAGTTTTCCTTCTCTTGCACAGATGTTATGTGCCTATTATATCTCATAGTCGTCTTGCACGACATCCACGGGCTAGATAGGGAGTGGTGAATTGTATTCTTCCTACGTCGCCACACGGAAATTTTCAATATGTTGCATAAATAAGTATATGACATAGTTAAAATGTATAATCATCAGCTCATATACGTCCATGGCTGGGCTCGAGCCTCCTCCACAATAGGAGGGAAATTGACCTTACTACACCATACTGGTCAGACAAGTTGGTATAGGGTTTTGTTTTGAGTTTTCCCTCTCTTGCATAGATGTTATCTGCAATAATCCCTTAGTCCTCTTTTACTACATCCACGGGCAAGATAGGGAGTGGTGAAAGGTATTCTTACTCCCCATCCAGTCTGTCTGTGGATTCCTTCCCTATCGTCATTGGGCCGACCACTGGCAGCGATTGCTTGACATCAGTAACCGGCGGGTTACCCTTTCGGGTCATCATCATCTTGCTCTTATCCCAATAACATGGTGTCGACGCAATATGTCATCTACTTCCATACGGTCCTATCAGAAGTCACTCCCAGGCTATCCATGTCATGCCTCACGCAGTCCATTCAACTTTTCCTCGGTCTTCCTTTACCCCTAAAGCCTTCAACATTCATACCCAAAACTTTTCTCACAACATTAGGTTCATCCCGCCTCATCACATGTCCATACCATGTCAGCCGTTCACTCTTTTAACTTTGCCATCACTGGAGCAACTTTCAAACTTGCTCTAAGATTACCCTTTCTGGTATGGAGCCATTATAAGAAGTTTTCCTTTTTTTTTTGTTTTTGGGGGTGGGCCATAAATGATCATCGCACCCGCCGTCCGGCTCCGCCCGGGGCGACAGAGGGGCGGCGCGCGGCCCCATGACAGACCCGTAGCACATCGTCTTCGTCGTTGAGCAGACCACCGGTGCAAATTCAAATCATTTATTATGTATAAACTCCGCGGGGGCACTTACATATTGTCATTTCTTTTTACATTTTAACTTAAATTACTACCGGAGCGAAACGCGACCGCACTGAGAAGATCCGCCAAGAAACTCAGTGGGATTGTCTTTTTTTAATTCATTTACTAGTTTTTTAAAATAAAATTACATACAACAACATGCCTATTAATAGCTCCAGTGTGATGCCTTTCAAACCATGATATAGTTGTTACGACCAGATCCCGTAAGCGGCACCCGATCTCAAGTTAACCACTAGAGCAGCCATCACTCCCCTCAACCACAATGGAGGGAAGGGAGTGACGCGTTCATCGTGGCTACCGCAAGCAAAACCTGCAGTGTTCCTTGTCATCAGTGATCGGCCATATGAAGTTTCCGTAAAAAAAAAAGTTTATGTGTAATATCGTTTTGTCCACCAGGTAGTGATAATCGTCAGCCGCTGGCCAACGATCGTGGTTCTCAGCTCATCGTGGTAGAACTATGCGCTTGTTCTTTACGTTCTCGACTGCAAAGTGCTACCCTCACCTGGCAAGAGTTCGCTCATCTAGCTCATGGATTAGCTGCAGCTCTGGCTCATCTGCATACACCAAGTTAGTAAAAGCTTTTTATATGGTGACCAAAGAATTTGTACGGAGTGACTGTTATCGTCATCATCATTATTTCAGCCCACGTAAGTCTTACTGTTGGGCTCGGGCCTCCTCCACAACGGGAGGGAATTCGACCTACTATACCATGCTGATCAGAGATCTTGGTATAGGGTCTCATTTCGAGTTACATTACTATTATTAAAATTAAATAGCATATAACATAGACTATGACAGTTACAGTGTACGTGTATGTTTGTAAGTGTGTATATGTATAATTTTCAATCATCATCATCTCAGTCCACATATGTCCCACTGTTGGGCTCGGGCCTCTTCCATAATGGGAGGGAATTTGACCTACTGTACCATGCTGGTCAGACATGTTGGTATAGGATTTCATTTCGAGTTTTCCTTCTCTTCCACCGATGTTATGTGCATATTATATCCCTTAGTCGTCTTTTACTACATCCATGGGCAAGATGAAGAAGTGGTGAATTGTATTTTTACTCCGTCACCACACGGAAAACTAGCTTAATATGATAGGTAAATTTGGCTCCTATTGTGGAGGAGGCTCGAATCCAGCACGCTGGTATGGATATTAGCCAAGAGGATGATGATTTTGGTATTTCTACTGATGATCTTTCAACCCATCCTTATACCATCATCATCAAATCAACTGATATACGTCCCACTGCAGGCTAAAGCCTCAGGAGGGAAATTGATCTACTATACCAGGGGTTCTTAAACTTTAAAGATAACGACACCCTGACTGAATACCTTTTATTTTTTGGTACCCCATATCAAATGATATCAAGTAATGAACGATTCTGTGCCATAGTTCAGGCCTAATTCTTGCTATCTGAATACTTTTTAATAGAAATGAGTTCTTCTCATCACTAATTTTGTGCTATTTCAAAATAATATTTATAACCGCAGTATTGTTTCACAACCAAATTACTGGAATTAAAAGCTATTTAATTTTGAAGGAACCATGGTGACTATTCTAGGGAACCCCTTAGGTTCCGCGGAACACACTTTGGGAATACTTATACTATACTAAATTGATCAATCGAATAAAACATATGTTTTATTCCAAGTTTTCCTTCTTTTATATCGATGTTATCTATACTTTATATACCTTACTTGTCTTCTTTGAAATCTTTGTACTCTTGTAGGGGATGGTGAATTATATTCTAATTCCGTCACCACATTGAACATATCTTTACGACTATTATTGAAATGGAGGAAGGAGTTGACTTACTGTATTCTACTGTAATCTACAAAAAATTATGCAATATAACACCATATACTATATTCCCTAGGTGGTAACAAACCCTGCGTGGTGCATCGTGACGTCAACAGCAGTAACGTACTGGTGACGGCGTGCGGTGACGCCAGACTGGCGGACCTTGGACTTGCGCAGCTTCTGCATTCCAAACGGGATCGCAGTCAACCTACGAGGATCACTGAGGTATATACGTCCAGGACACCTGCCAGGCTTTTTTTTTGTGGGCTATGGTATACGGTATATGGCGCATACGCCGTTCGTGCCGTCCAGGGTGACAAAAGGGCGGCGTAACTCACCGTATTCTCCCCTCGCCATTGGGCCGACTACCGGTTTTTTTTTTTATGGGTTGGGCTATGGTAAGCGCACGCGCGGTCCAGTCCGTCCGGGGCGATGAAAGGACGGCGCGTGGGCCCATAACCCACCCGTGCCCACGTCACCTCGTTGTTGGGCCGACTACCGGTACTGAATTCCTTGCCGTCAGTGGCCAGCCCGGCGGGACTCCCTTTCGCGTACCCGCCCTCCTTAAAACCCCAATATTGAATTCGCAGAATTGAACATAGGGTTTCTTTTGCCGGATAAAATTCCAAAGCAGATTAGAGATATTGAAAACATCAACCATTTAAAAAAGTGCGTTCAGGAAATATTATCTTCAAAATGTTATTATTCTGTAAATGATTTTTTAAATGATACTTTATTATAAACTACAATAATGTTATTGATAATTATTAATCGATTTGACATAATGAATTCTAACTTCACTGACATTTATATATTTAATCAATAGAAATTAATACTCACTTCATTAAATTTTATTTACATTATTTTGACATGTCTAATGGACTATGTAATTTGCACACCGATGACGGTTAGATATGGCATGGAACTTATTGTATTATTGACATTATTATATTCTCTAAATAAATTATCAATCAATCAATTCTTCGCAGTTTGTAGTGGCAGTGTTTAGTGTAGTGCAGTAGTGGTGGCAGTTTCGCAATTAAACAACCCTAGAAGACCTGTAAAAATAATTCCTGGCCATCTCATCATCTTGACTCGTATACGTCCCGTGCTGGATTTGAATCTCCTCTATATTAGGAGGGAAATTGACCTTACTATCCCATGATCCATATAAGTAAGATTCCGTGTGGTGACGGAGTAAGAATACAATTCACCACAGCTATCTTATCCGTGGGTGATCGTACGAGACGACTAAGGGATATAAAACGCATATAACGTCAATGCGAGAGAAGGAAAACTCGAAATAAAACCCTATACCAACACGTCTGACCAGCGTGGTATAGTAGGACAATTACCCTTCCATTATGGAGGAGGCCTGAGCCCAACAGTGGGACGTATATGGGCTGAGATGATAATGATGATACCATGATGATCAGATAGATTGGTACATGATTTTATTTTGAGTGTTCCTTCTTGTGCATAGAGTTTATATACGTATTTTATCCCTTAGTGGTATTTTACTACACCCACGGACAAGAAAAGAGGTGGTGAAATGTGTTTTTACTCTGTCACCACATGGAAAATTGCACTCATTCACATTCCCTTCAATTTCTTCATGGTAAACAGCAGCCTAGTAAAGGTCCCTGAGTAGTATCACTTGCCATCAGGTGTGCTGTATGCATGTTAGCCACCAATTGCAATTAAAAAAAATGTGTAGCCATCTATATGTCAATCCGCGAATGTGTGCTAACTAGAATTTTTTTGACGTGACAACGTCTAATAAATCGATGAACGCTGGCTGCATGCACAAAAAAGTGTCCCGTTACGCTCATTGTCTCGTTACGCTGATTCAATTTTATTCATAAAAGTATGCAGTCATTTCATCAATGTTTTGTTATGACGTTGATACGTTAAGAGCGTTATCGGTAATAAGCGGCCGTAAACCCAAAAATGTGGTTTTTTTAGGACTGGTTACTCGTACTACATTAAACACATCTTTATATTGTGCTTGTACAGAATTATAACTCAATATTGTAACTATTTTATTAAAAGGCAAGGGTATTTTGAACTTAAGTTAATGAGATTTTACGAAAACCCTGAGTTTTGAAGTTCAGGTACGAATAAACGATAAGTCGTGGCAGCTCGAAAAAAATTGTAGATGTTAGGAAAATTACTGTTCTTGGGTATGTATAAAATGAAATTCAAGATTTCTTCCTTTTAAAACTAAAAAAAAAATATTTCCTTAAGATTAATTTGACGAAAATTGCTCCTGTAAAACATTTAATTTTGTGAATAATACTAACCTTGGAATATTTAAAAAAATATCCACTATTTGTTCGACTATTGTAGAAGCAGTAAAAAAAAAACCAAATTGAAATACGAATAGTCACCCTTGTAATTAAATTTTAAATATTACTATAAATTGAATGGCATAATTGTTCGTAAGCCAGTCGCGCCTTGGCGCTCAACGGAGCAGGGTCACGTCGTTCGAGCTCTCCGCTCACAGCGTAAAAGACGACATACGAACTTGAGCGTATACTGCGACTGATCGGTTTTGATTCGTAAGTATTTATTACTACCTAATTCTTTTAATTACTTTCATGCGATCTCTATAAAGAATAATATAGAATCTTTTTACGTTTTAGGTGATGGGTCGAAAAAACAGATTGTATCTTGGGAACAAAATCGGTTACAAGGCAAGGAAAAAGAGAACACGATTTTTTTTTTTTTGTGTGTGTGTACAGCTGTTGGCCGCAGATGGCCTTGACAGCTTGACGCGGACTATGGGTGAGCGCTGAGGGCTCTCAATCCGGAAAAAAGTATGCTAAGCGACATAGCCCAAGGGCTCCCCCTGTGGGGAACGGACCTCGGCTTGGGGCGTCGCTAGAGGCAAAGTGGGCGTGCCCACGTTTTAAGTCGTGACTTTTGCGCGGCGCGGTTTCGCACCTCGACGGCGAGGGCGGAACCGCGGATATTTATTTGTTAAGGCCTCGCGGGCCGTGTAGGCTCTTTGTTGAGCGAGTGTGATATTGTCGTCCTCTTCGTCGAGGACGTCGGATCGATGAGATTTTGGAGGGTCTATAGGAAGCCGCCCCAACCACTAGTTGGTTGGGGTGTGTCATGGCAGAGTCAAAGTAGCTCTGAGAGCACCGTTTCATAAACTGCTTGATGGTCGGCAGTTCGAGGTCGATGTGGAGATCGACTTTTCGTATGAACCACGGTGCTCCCGTAGCTCGGCGCATGAAACGATTTTGTAGTGTCTGTAGCCTGTGGATCCTGTGTGGCTTTACGTGCGCGAACACCACGCTGGCATAGGTCATGATAGGCCGTATGCAGGTGGTGTAAAGTCGGACTTTGAGAACACACGACAAAACTGTAAGGTACTTATAGTTTTAAAAGAGTAAACGAAAAGAGAAGAAAGCCGTCACTCGGGACGCCTGGCAGACGTGAAACATCAAAATTATTTTGAAGTCGTAATTAAAACTACTGTTACGGATTATATCGCGTTTGTATTTAATTTATGATATCCCGACGTTTCGAACACTTTGCAGCATTCATGATCACGGGCGGACTAAGGTGTCTCACGTCCAACGAGTAATCGTTATTACAGACATTTATGATTATCTACCCGATACAGAAAATAAGTAAGAAGAAAATGATACTATATGAAAAAAATTATATTGTTTATGGTTAGTAATTATTAATTATTAAATTCGACTTTGAATTTTTCTAGTACATAAATTACCCATCCAACTTTGACCCTTAAAATCTTTGGGCCCAGTTGACCCTAATATTTGGTAGTTGTGATACCCTCGTGCCCCCTCTACCACCCCACCAAAAATCATGGAAATCCCCGACCCACGTCTGAGGGTCTCCTTGTAAGTTATACTCTGTGCCTATATTTTACTATTTCCTGTACTTTGCATATTAAAAATACAATTTTAACCGCTTTACTGTTATGAGATTTGGTTTTTAATTAAAAATTTTAAAATTTACATCATGTTGATTTTTGAAAATCTACTTCTCCGAAGAATATATTAGAGATTGATTATTATAAGCGCCAAGGCTCAAGACTGGTCATTCTATGAACTCGCGTGTGTGTAGTGCATTAGTGTGCGTCGATATCGGACCGTAGCAAAAAACCAAAAATGCGAGAAGTGCCGATTACCGATAACGCTCTTAAACTATCGTCCGTAAACCGACTTTACAGACAACCATGGTTTTTTTTTTCGACAGGCCGGTACTCTCCGTTACTTAGCACCTGAAGCTTTAGAAGGTGCATTGGACTTGAGTGGTGCTTTAGCTGCATTGTGCGCTGTCGATGTGTTCGCATTGGCGCTGGTGCTGTGGGAAATGTTGTGGCGGACTCGTGGGGCCCATGTGGGACCGGTACCCAGTTACGCGCCTCCTTATCAACACGCTGGCTTACCACCTAGACCGACATTGGCTCAAATGCAGGTAATGAATATAGTATTTAGTAATGGTAGGATCACACTGTTGACAGTTGTCCGTCTACAGCCGCGGACCGGTCCGTCCGGGGTTGTACCACACTCAGCAGAAAATCTACATCTGAGTAAGGGTAGTACCATACTGAGCAGAAAATTAACGTCCGAGTAGTAGCAATTTGTTACAGCACTTCGTTCAGTGAGCGAGAGAGCAGGAAGACCAACTTTCCGGGAGTGTCTGCCTGTGGTGGGTTTTGGTGATGCCTTTAGTATCACTGAAACTCATTGCGCGCATTCACACTCCTATCACTTTCTTCACGGTTGGCAAAGGTCCATGAGCGGCACTTACCATCAGCTACTGCAATAAAAATAAGAATAATATATTGTGTTTTTTGAAGATCTAGATATAATGAAAGAAGAAAGATTGATGAGGAAAATGTGTAAAGCAAGCGTGAACAGGAAAATTACAAAGAAAAGATGCCTGCCGATCTTTTTTTTTGCGCTGGCTGGTATTTCTAATTAATTATTATATAAAATTTTAGTTTTCTACACTTCTCAATATCTTAATATATATAAATTACGTGTCACGTTGTTTGTCCACGATGGACTCCTAAACTACTTAACCGATTTTAATCAAATTTGCACACCGTGTGCAGTTTGATCCAACTTGAAAAATAGGATAGGTTACATCTTAGTTTATAGTCGCAATATTATTTTATTGCAAATTATTTGTATTACCTATATGTACCTATTATTTGACATTCACAATTATTTGTTAACTCCAAACGATTTTAACAGATGGCGATATCTATTGACTGGATTGAGAAATTAATTAATAGATGGTGCTATGTCAAACCTACAATTATGTCATATACGATTTTAACTTGCTTTTTTACATAGATGCTAGTTGTAAAAAAATATGACGACCTCCATGACAGATGTTCTCCTAAATAGTTTAGTTCCACTTAAATAGTTTAATAAAATCTATGTATATAAAAGAAAGTCGTATTAGTTACTACATTTATAACTCAAGAACAGCTGTACGGATTCGACTGAAAATTGGTGGGGAAGTAGCTTAGAACCAGGAGACGAACATAGGATATTTTTTATCCCGTTCTTCATCTTCTTCTTAATGGCAATTTATCCCGTTCCATTGCGTTCCCGTGTGACGTGACAAAAATGTCAATTCGATTTTATTTTTTTGTTTCTGTTTGTCCATTCGGACAGGCAAAGGGATCAAAGCCCATACAGCCAAGTCTGATACTTACTTACTTTACGTATTAATATACATATAGATATTACATATTCTCAGAAGTCAAAGTGACATCCTCCTATTCTAATTTTATAATAATCTTTTTTTACAGAGTCTAGTTTCACGTAACAAAGCAAGACCACCATTACCAAAAGGCCCAGTGCCACAGTCGAGGGCCTTGAAAATCGCAGTCGACACATGCGATGAGTGTTGGGATCATGATGCTGAAGCCAGGTAAGCATTCATCCATCCATCCATCCAACAGCATATTAATTTCCACTGATGCACACAAGCTTCCTTCATATCAGCTCAGACGTCCCACTAATGGGCTCGTACCTCCTCCGCAAAGGGAGATAAATTTACCTACTATATTACGCTGATCAGAGCAGTTGATATAGGGTTTAATTTCGAGTTTTTATTCTCTTGCACAGATGTTATCATCACAGCCCATATACGTCCCATTGTTGGGCTCGGCCCTACTCCATAATGGGAGGGAATTTGACCTACTATACCATGCTGGTCAAACATGTTGGTATAGGGTTTCATTTCGAGTTTTCCTTCTCTTGCATTGATGTTATGTGCATATTATATCCCATAGTCGTCTTTTACGACATTGTATGCTTACTCCGTCACCACACGGAAAATAGATGTTATATGCATATTTAATCCCTTATTCGCCTTTTACGCCACCCACGGACAAGAGAGGGGATGGTGAATTGTATTCTTACTCCGTCACCACACGGACCAGCTGATTATTAAATAATTATAATTTGATACATGATTCCAATAGTAGATATGGCAGAAAAGTTTTGAATATATGTCAATTTCTTCAAGTTAAAATATCCATATACTACTCCAAAAAGTGATTTCCAATCTATATATCGTTGCATTCGTTATGTTGCCCATTCTCTTAATTATTCTGCTGTCGGTTTTTACGACACCCTAGGATCATAACACATTATTTTCTTAATTACTGACCATATAAGAATACCTTTTGTTGCAGCGACGTTATTAGAAGCTACTATCAAATTCTAAATTGAACGTTTCACATCGAAACACTTTGCCACGCGTAATCTTATTTTTCTTTGATAGATTGACAGCTGTCTGCGTTGAGGAACGAATGAGTGAACTAAAAAGAAGGCTGCATTGTCAAGGACCGTTGATACACGACAACATACATCCAAACACTCATCCACCTGGTAAGTTAAGAGAGTCCCGGTAAGTATTATATATAAATCATTCTACTGATATAATTTAAAAATGTGTATTTTATCTTTCAGCCGAATCCAGTATGCCCTCGCCACAGGAATCTGACAAAAATTCCAATTGCACCTCAACACAAACCTGTGATGTTCATACACCATTACTGTACCCTCAACCACATATAGGCAGAAACGCTTGTATAGAACGTAATACACACACAAACACACAACAAACAACTGTAGAATTAATACATAAAAGTTTAAAAGACATCACAGCACCAACAGAAACCAATAGAGTACGTATTAATGATGAAAATTGTCTATCAGTTGCTAGAATCTCACACACACGCGTGCCTGTCCAGGAAAACTCCGGATTTAGTGAAATAAGATCATATCAAAGACCTCTAGATTACGTTCCGAATGATGTAACCTCCCACGAAGACCGCGGCCCAAAACAAACTAATTTGCTCCACGACGTCAAAGTGGAGAAACCAAAATGGGGCATTAAAAAGTTCTTTGAGAAATTAAACAAAAGCAAATTAGAAACTGAAGTCAAATTGACTGAGAATTCCCAAAGACCTTTAACTTCTATAGTTGACAAACCAGCTAATAACGATAGACCTTCGAATCTCAATATAAATCCCGGACCGTATAACTTCGAAGCACCATGTACTCTATCACCTCCTAATAAAACTCTTTCACCAACAATGATGATGGAATCCGACAAAGTATTTGGTTTCAAAGAATTACCTTCACGGGATGATGTTAAAACTCCAAATCAGATATTCGCAGTTATTGTCCCTAAAGCAAAACCACCAGACATAATAGAAATGAAAACCAAACACGACAGCTCTGATAGTTTAAACAAGAGATCAGTAAAAACATCCACATCAGCTCAGAGCATTCCAAAATCTAGTTCAGAATCAAACGACTCTACCGTAAAGAAGAGATTGAGTTGTGATAATCAAGTTATTGATAGTGAATCTTCGAAAGCTAGCATCAATCTAGAACTACAGTATATAGATAACCCTGAAACTTACAATAACAACGGCAGTCCATTCGACATAAATTCTGATTGTTCAAGTTCAGAAGACGAACATCTAATGCTCTTATCCGAAAATGGTGGAACTAAGATAACAATACAAACTATATCAAAACCAGAAACGGACAAGAAAAAATATCAAAATGACGTTTTAAAAGAATCAAGTCAAGTAACAGATTTTACTTTTAATAAATTTCAAAATAAATATACCAATCTCGATAACGAATTTAGTGATCCGAACGATAAAGAGAATTTAGTCAACGGTTATAGTGGTGATAATCCTGTTTATTTAGCCGCTTTGAACGGTGAAATAGATACAGCGGAATTGAAATACAATTTAAATGATAGCAGATCTCCGAAACCAACTTTGAAGAACTTGGCGATTAAGCGTCAACATTCATTGGAACATGTCAGTGATATTTTTTCCTCTTCTGGAGAAGTTAATCTTTTAAATCCAGCTGGTAGAGTCAAAACACCTGGCGATTTACCCGTAGCAGTTAGAAGGGCGAGAAGGGATAGGGCTCTGCAAAAAGGTAGAGCAAGTGAATGTAATAGATTGAGCTTGTACGATGATCGAATGATGTTTGGGAATAGCTTGTAATAATTACTAAGTAATTTTTGCTTCTACAAATCAATTTTTCCAAATATTTCTTTTATTAAATACAAAATCGATGTAGAAATTTTAATGAATTAATATTGAATATTCGTTAAAATATTAATTAAAAGTCTATTTGAAATTGAATTTAAAATAATCAATATTTCTTTGCTAAATTTTGCATCTCTAGCCTATAAGTCTGATATATTATTAAAATTAAATTGGTGTCTGTGTGTCACACGACAGAAGTGAAAACTTCATCAAGGCAAGATTGATAATACGAAATACAATTATATTTATTTCGTTATATTCATAAAATAATAACATGTACAATATATTATTCTGATTGCTATTTCAGTCGACGAGAACCTAATTTTCTTGAACTTGATGGCTTAGTCTTACTCATACTCGCCAAATAATACACAGCGTACCTAAAGAAGTTTTCACTTCAAAATATTATAGATTTTTAGTATTTAGAGCGAAGCCAATTTAAACAATGATATTTTATGTATGAACATAAGAATATTATTAATTTATCGTATCAACCGACAACCATCTTCTTTAACAATCATATTGCAAATAATAATTATGGTCACGCTGCTAACAGTTTTCTGTCTACACTTATAAATATGTTGGATCGTCCGGGATAGTAGTCTACACTCTCTCAGAAAATAGACATTTGTGAGGGAGTGAGCCGGACACTCAAACCCTGCCTTACGGTTGAGTATCACCTGGCTATGTCCTTGGTATTGTAGTAAAGCAGCAGTAATCGCTTACCAACAGCCACTGTCATTAAAAGTAATAAAAAAAGACACAAAGCAGTCATATCGACAGAAGTGAAAACTTAAAACTATGAACAGTTTTATTCTTGGATATTAATGTTAATTAATTGTTTGATCTAAAGATAAATATACAAATTAAAACTTTTTACATTTCCCGTCAGTTATAGTAGCATTGATGTAGCAGCACTGTTAGCGTTCATACGTCACGTGACCATGTCGGTGACGATTTACATAAATTTATTGCCCATCCAAACCTTTCTATAGGAGTTTTCACTTCAAAAATTCAAAGAATCTCTTAGGCAGCTAACTAATATAAAACATTGAAATGTATTGACGTGTGGATAACTAACAAAGAAACTCCTGCCTTAATTTTTTTAGATTTACATTTTAACTCCAAACACGTTAAATGTTGACCTGAAATATATTTATAAAACTATTCAATGTTAATCTTAAGGTTTGTCGCTATAAAATTTAAATTTGTAGATTTTATATGAATTAGTGTATTGTGACGTCATTGTGCTGTTTAATTATTTAATATACTATAACAATGCCATGAAATCAATTATGTTGATTGCTTGAATATATTATCGTTGACCAGGGTATAAAGTGAATGAAATAGGAATATTATGGCTATAAAATGATTTTTTTTTTTAATCATGAATCAAAGTTGTTCGATCGAGCACGATCTCTAATAGGAGTCTTTAATTCACTCTTTCATTGCAATTTCGACTTTACCAAGCCTGTTTATTGGCTAATTTTGATAATCTGAAATGAGATCTTTTATTCTTTAGAGAATTGGAGAAAATGGAACTATATTACTTTGAAAATATAGCGTGTGTCTCGTTCTCTCATTTAGCAGTAACATGTTTCCTTCTATGGCATCACTGTGACCTTATAACAGCATTTCTTTTTAAGAAGAATAAGGGCATGAAACTTATTTAAGTTGTTGAAACAGTTTTTAAATGTTGGTAATGGTTATTATATACGAAATTTGTATCGTAACTAATTATTCTGGTATTCGTTCTTTGTTAATCTTATTTTTTTAGACTCAGTGCGATGAATCTCATGTATTTTTTTTGCTAGCCGCGAACTTAACTCGGTGTTATGCGAGTTTTTATAGAATAGGCTAGGCTCAAATCTATCCCAGATTTGATGAATTAAATAATTTACTCAGTAATATTTTGAAATGATAGCATATAAATCTTGTATGTTTTACCTTTAATATTTATCTTACGATTTTTTCAACAATTTTGAATAATTAACCTATGAATTGCAATAAAATGTTAAAAGTACAGAAATATATAATTTAAATGCGTATTGATAACGTACGTGTATCATTCAGAAGATTTTCGAGTGTCGAGTGAGCGTGACTCTTTTAAGAGTCTCTCAAACCAAACGTAATATAAAAACTTGCCTACATGTGCAATATTATTTTTGTTCTGTCAATAATCAACTGCAAAGCAATAATTTTCTCAAAAAATAATACCCTTAAAACGATTATTCAAATATCCCTCATAATACTGCATCGATTTCACCCTTAAACAATTTAAAGGACTTGCATCTCTAATGAAGCCGAATAAGCAAATATGAATCTCGATTTTTTTTCACTATACATTTAAATATAAGTTCGAACTTACATTTTTAACACGCTAAAGTGTACAAACACCTTTGCTATATAATAATATACGTAATATTAAAAAAAACCTCTACTAGAGGCGAAGTATTCCCTGAATCGTCGTCTTATAGAATTTATATTAATTTCGCTACCTGAGTTGAAATACAAAATATTTTTTACGGATTTTATCGGGTTTTTATTTTAATTACCCGACGTTTTGAATACTTTACAGCGATCTTAGTTACGGGAGGCACGTGAAAAGTGTTGGAAACGTCTCGAAATAAAAAATAAAATACAAACATGATAAAATCCGTAAAAATAGTTTTACTTAAATATGTAAACGTTAGAAATAGCTTCTGATTCCATTTTTATTTATTTTACTCAATGTTTTTGTCTTCAAATGTTTATGAGTGATACAGAATATGGCTATACTTTAAAAAACGTGATCTATGGTCATCTTAAGACACGTTATTCTGTTATTGTCTGTTAAGTAAGCAATGAACTTCAGTCTTTTGTCAAATTACTCGTAAATATTTATTAAATCTGTCAACTAATACCGTTATGTATCTAAAGTATACATACAAGTATATAATATATAGAACGAAACATATAAGTTTATATACACATATTAGTTCAATTTTGCACGTTTGCTGACATATAAAAACGATATTACCTGTTGCTTTACATGTTTTAAATACATTTAATATATAACTTTGACATTTGTACGTATAAATTCGATATTTGTATAGGACTATTGACAGGAATGTCAAAAAGTCATGTAGTGCTTTTAAATGTTCATTCATTTTTTTAGTATTTTACTGTGTTTAATTGAATAAATTTGCTGATATTTTATGTAATGAAGATAAAATGCTGAAGTGTAGTGAATATAATAATGAATTGCGTGCATTTTTATATTCATGACAAAACTCCCAGAGGAATCATGCTTTGATTTACAGCACCTAATCAATGGTCTGACTATGACGGATAACGGTAACTAAAGACGTGAAGAATATTATAACTCGACACTGGTGGCAGTGTCGAGTTATTAGCTAATAAATGTAGCTTATTGCTATTACACTAGATACAATTTTGACATTTTTACATATAAATTTGACATTTGTACGTTTGAATTTGACAGATGATTAAAGTTTATTGACTACTAAGGAAAGAGTTCGGGTAGTTTGTACACTGTAATCTTATTCCGATCTTCTATTTACAATTGAGATCGTGCCATGTTAAAAAATGAGCGATGTAATTTGTAAATAGTTTTAAGTTCCTATATTTGACCGCCATGTTTTAGTTGTTTTTTTTTTTTAATTGTTAAGTTTAATTATTATACAGTCATTGTCTGTAGCGCAATTACAAAGAGAATGCACTGGCATCGTTTTTATATAATTTCGAAAGTTGATATGTACTTTGAAATGTCACAAAAAGAGATTGAATTTTACAAAAATATGAAGCTGTTCCGCCGAGGGGGCTTTCTGTCTGAGTAGTAACAATTTGTTGCCTCACTTTGTTCAGTGAGCGAGAGAACCGGAAGCTCAACTTTCTAAGAATGTTTGCGTGTAATGGGTTTTGGTGATGCCTTTAGTATCAACGAACCGCATAGCAGACACAATCCCTTTACCTTAGAATAATAACATATAGAAGGTAAGTCCACGCACAAAAAGTGAGGCATTTCAATTGGAGCCTAATGGAGCTTACGCCGGAACAGTCCCGTAATGTACAAGTCATTGCACTGCACGAACGTACGCAACTCTTAAAAAATAAATAGGTGATTATAACGGCTTGTGCATTCAAATGGTGCCACAACACATTTGAAAAACATAAAAAGGTTTTTAACATTACTTTTAAAAGTATTTCGACGATTTATGTTAATAAAAACAAAATTTGATTTCAGAATTTGTATAGTGGTTTCCGTGTGTACATGTGTAATCGTCTGCACGCCATTAGTATTTTTAGATTCAAATTTTTAAAGTTCGAAGTACTGACACTATCCTTCTATACGTTATTATTCTAAGCCCTTTATATTCTTCGTGGCGATCAGGGGCTTAGCAAATGTCAATGAGCGACAGTATCACTCAACAACAGCAATAAAAACGATCTTTAAACTTTAGCATTCGGCAGTGGATATATAGCATCAAAGGCTCTCCGCAGTTTACTTGGTGCTTCCTACGCAATAGGACTTGTTACCCATAGCGCCTTTCCTATAATAATGCCATAATCACCATGCTTAGCGGGCCGATGATCGTAGTTGATTGTTGTAAATTTCCCAATAGTAGGTAGGCAGTATACTGACCATTCTTCTATGTTACTACTTCCATCGGAAAATGGTGTCGACACATTTTAATCTGTGATCACAAGGAGGTATAAACATATTAAAAAGAATGAAAAAAAAAGTAAATTCTGATTTTTACGTGAGTATTACACATTTTAAATAAAACTACTTTACGGACAGAAAATTATATTTTTTCTGTAATAACGATGACTTGTTGGTCGTGAGACATCTAAGTCCGCACGTGACCATGAACGCTGCAGTGTTCGAAACGTCGGGCAATCAAAAATCAAATACGCGATAAAATCCGTAGTTTTATTTAAAATGTAGAATAATAATACCTAACTTTTGTTAATTTTATTCCATTTAAAAAAAAATTCAGATAAATTTCCGTCCACAAAGTAAGTTCCGTTACAAAAAAAAAGTAAGTTTTTTTTTTCTTTAATTGCTTATGTATAAAACATTTTATTACAGTTATTTATTGCATCCTTTGTAATTGCGGTATAATGTTTTGTTTTTTTAATACATTTTTACTAACAGTTAATATAAAATAATTAGCTTTAAAGAATTCCTTAAATCATTATTTTTATGTTTTAATGTTGTAATTGATATACGTATTATTTTAATTGTATATTTTGTAAAGTATTTTAAGTCTGTACCTATGTGATTGTGTTTTTTTTTTATAATTTAATTGTGATTTGAGGCAATTTTGACTCGATTTTGACACTGATCTTGAAACAGACAATTTTCTACCGATAACAAGGCGATCATTTCTAAATTACGGTTAACTCAACCTGGCTTAGGCCTCCTGTAAGACAACTATTATAAATAATCCAATGCTATTATTGTAGTATTTATAACAGCATTAATAAGCCTCCACATAAAAACAACATATCACCTGTGTGCTTACTCTTGAATCTCGATTCCAATCCTAAATCCAATCGCAGCTCGAATTTGAGCAATTTGGTACTCTTGAAAGCGACACTAGCGCATGATTGGAATAATTTCGTTGGATTTTTTTTAAACTAAATGAATTCGACTCTCGTCGATTAAGTCAAATATTTGCTACTCCCGACGGGATTTTTACGTAGTTTAAAATCGTTGATGTTGCACAATTTCAAGAAAGCGTCTTTGTGGTGATCGAGTTCGCTAACGTTATTAATTTAAAGTAATAAAATACGGCAAATTTGGTAAAAATAACAACGACAAATGCGAAGAATTCATTCTCGATTTTGTTTAAGGGTACCAAATATAAATTTGGTGAGATTGGAATTGAATCGAATTTGAAATTAGAATTGATTTCAAAGGTAAACCCACTGGTCTCCCTATAGCTCGTGTGTAATGTCTATTTTAACCTTAAATAGGCTACGTAAGCCTATACTTTCCACTTCAGAAGTCTCCAATTGTAGTTTACTCATTTAGTAATGTCACCTTCTCATTGTCACATCAACGAGCTAAGCTCTCAGACAATATTTGCTGCTTTTCTTTATTACAAGGGCAAATGCAGCTGACGTATCACTGGGCTTCATCAAACATACTCAAATTAGATAACGAACTTGATGAGAAAATCTGTTTTAAATAAACATATAATAGTACTGGTAAGGGGTCATGACCCCCATTAACTCCCCGTCGCCGGTTTGCTCCTGCTTAATCTATATTAGTAATTGAAATGATTAACTTTGGTTTTCCAATGCGTTAATATGGACTGAGCTCTCAATTAATATTTGACATTGTGCATATTGCCCTAACATTTAAGGTGTAATAGAGATATAACATTAATAGTTTGAGTTGTCCCCACAAAGTCATATAGTAGTCAATTGAGTAACAAAGGTATTAAAATATGCCAGAGTAAGTCCTCAATATATTATTGAAGATTACCATGCCCGAAGAAGACAGTCCACATACTTTCAGTAATTTGAATTAAAAAGAAACTAATATTATAACACAAAATTTTAATACTTTAGAAAGGATTCATAATGGATCTTTCTATAAATGCATAATGGATTTTTTTCTGTAAAACCATAATAGATTCTGTTTTCTAAAAGTAATGAATCCCTCGAGCCAATTGACGTCTACTATTGCTAACTTCTTTATGAAAGAGACAATGCCATGATCAATACGCTTAACAAGCGGGTTGGTAATCACAGCTGATACAAGTAGCCTAGGAGAACCTGCTGCCCTTTCTAATGATAATCCCTCCCCCAACTTTTACGGATCTCACGGGCAAGTAAGGGCAACATTGCATTTTCAAAAAATGCATAAAAGTACTTACTCCGCCGTTTTTAACAAGAAGTTTTGTTAGCCCAATGTAACCAAGCGGCTTGCTTTTGATTTTCTTTTAATGATCTCACTTCCTGATGAAATCACTTAAATGTGATTGAGAATCACTGTCTTATTACATATTTTCACACTAAAACTATACAATATAATTATAAATATGTTTTAAACAGATATAAATATATATTAATTTGTTTTATTACTAAGTATTTTTGAAATAATCCAGTTATTATTTTGCATTTAGTATAATTAGATACAGTATTACAATATACATTCCCAATACGGGTATAATTTTCTTCCATCTAATAAAATATATTTGATAAAATATTTCTGTTGATCCCCTCATTATGTGACTTAGAATGTGGTGAACGAAAATTTAAATTATTTATTTTACGTTTAAATATATTTTTTTCAATTCTAACAGACTTTTAATTTCATTTCGCGTAAAAAGTTTTCGAGCACCATAAAGTTGTGAATGTGTACCATAGAGTATAGAATTATAGATTGTTGTGTGTTTTGTGTACCTCTGTGTTAGAATAATATGCTTGTTTAGAATTTTAATCTGCAACAGGATTTCTTGGGTCCTGAAATTAGGGACACGATATCGAACAGAAAGTATTGATACTGTACTCATGAGCAGTGGCGGCTGGTGGTGCACTTTACTTGCTCACTAAGTATTAAGATCAAAAATTGCAATGGAACAACAATTTATAAAAAAATAACATTTTTTATTATTATCGAACTCATTACATTTTGTAGGCATACATACATGTAGTTTTATTTGGTTTTCACACTTAAAAAAATATTTATAAACAGTGCAAATCAAAAAATATTTTGATTTGAACTCTTTTATTAAATTTAACGAGGGCCTTGGCGGTCCCGCCAATTTTATATCAACTTTATTTTGAAAAGTTTTATCATGCTAGGCTCATTTACACTCACACCACACACGGTACACGAAGTATAGAATAGAACTAAGACCAAAATAAAAAAACAATTAATGTAAACAAACAATATTTAACGCGTCACAGGATACATCGAAATTATATCTACTTACATCGCCGCAGCCAGGCAAATTTCGTCGAAAGTCGAGTGCTCTCGGTAATGTTCGGTTCGCTCGAGCAGACTTATTTTTCGGTATATTTCTATGAACTATCTTCTGTCTCACGCGCCAGGCGTTTTAACTCATAACTAATACAAGTTGTATTAGCAGTCCCCGTGCGCTCACCTCAGCGCACGAGTTTTTTTTTTACAGAGAAAATAAGTTTTAATAGTTTAAAGTGTTGTTGTGTGTGTAAAGAGTTTAAATTGTTTCGTCTTAATTTGAAATTATATTTGTTATATGTTATGTTTAAATAATAATAATAATATTTATTATATTATTTATATATGATAATTTAAAATATAAAGATGAACTAACATCGTAATTATTAAATCTGTTGAATTGGTGGTTCAGCGCACGAGCGCACTTAAGGTACAGCCGCCACTGCTCATGAGTAGCATCGAAACAAAAGTATCGAGTACTGAGTACTTTTCCTGGAATCTGTCGTGATGAACTTTTTTTTAGGAATTTTGATCGACTGTGAACGGATTAAAATATTGCCGAACCACATTTTAGAAGGTTCATTACGTTTGAACTAGATGGCGTTACCATAAATATAAGCTGTAAGGTCAAGTTTCACGTGGATACTCACTACTATTTATTCGATACGATACCTGCCAAAAAGTACTTATTGAGTAAAAGTATCGAAAGCAAAGTATCGAGTACAAAAGTATCGGCATCGAAAGAAAAGAACTCGATACCTAAATGTATCGATACTTTTTTCCTGTCCCTACCTGAAATACCTAAAATATAATATTTATATATAAATAGTATTATTTATGTAAATAATTAAATCTTTTGTAAATTTTACGTCCGTCTGTTTGGGAAGACAGATGAACTATATAAACATTTATTTTGAATTATTTTTTGCCTTGTCTCGAAGAAATCTGTTCAACTAATTATTAATGTACTTGTTAATTTAACAGGACTGGTTATTTTTTTTTTATTATTATACCAAAACCAAAAAAGCATACTATTCTAACATGGCGGACGCGTTGTAAGTGTACAAATAAGTAGATATAGGCTTACATTCACTTGTAGCTTTGTTGAATATTGTAACTCGAATTGAATCACGTTCAATATAAGGAATATGTTTTCATAATATTTGTGTGTTTTATTTATTATATTTAATACTAGCTGTGATCCAACAGATGCTGTTCTGTTTGAATTAAAAAAAAAATTTAATTCGAACAGAAGTTCGAATTAAAAAAAAAAGAATCCTCTTTGAACTCGATCGCAGCGCCACCTACCGGGCCCAAATATTAATCTAATCAATTCTCGAACCCACTTAAACACAAAAATGTGTCCAGCCGTTTAGGAGGTAAATTACAAACTCACACACGTGGTGGCGGTTACGAATACTACCAACGGGTGTCGTACGATGGAAAAACGACCAAGAGCTTTACGTAATGCCTTCTTTTTATTGGTGGGCTATGACAGGCGCACACGCCGTCCGGGGCGACGAAAGGCCGGCGCGCGGGCCCATAACCCACCCGTAACATGCCGCCTTTGTCTTTGGGCCGAGCACCAGTGCCACGTTTCTTGTCCTCAGTGGTCGGCCCGACAGAATAACCTGTCGAGTACCCTCTCCTCTCGACTCCCCTGTCCCGGGACGTCGGTCGCCGTCGCGCGGTCAGCCTCTCTGCGAGTGACGGCCTAAAATCGCCGCTCGCGCGGCCTCGGCTAGGGCGGCCGCATCAGGCGCAGGTGCCCGAGTCGCCGGCGGCGGGCCACATCATTGTGGAGGTGTTACTCCCGCGCGCGTCCCGCCGTCCCCCTTCCACGAGACGACTGCCTCGCAGAAGGCGGCGACCGCGTTCCAGTTCCTCACGCTGCCGAGCATCTCCCTAGCGATGGTCTGCAAGTCGGCACCGCTCTGCCCACGCACACCTTGCGCGTGTGCTGCGCCGTGTCCTCATCGCAATCGTAGTGATGGCAGGACGGTATGCTTTTCCTCCTCACGAGCGTGTATAGGTACTTGGCGAAGCTACCATGCCCCGTCAAGACCTCCACCAGTCGGAAGGAAAGCACCCCGTGCCGCCGACCCAACCACTCCATCAGCACCGGCCGGAAGGCCTCGACGGTCCTAACACCGTACCGAGGCCTCTCCAGCTGGACTGCCCAACGGGCAATAACGTCTCGGCGGGAGTCGACTCGCCAGGCGGCAATTGTCTTGGTCGAGGCTGCCGCCTCCGGCTCGCGTCTCCGACACCCACCAGGACGACAGCTCGGAGAGCATCCCCGCCTCTAGGTCCCACGGGGGAGTGCCGGCCAAGAGGCACACTGCCTCTGTCGCCACCGTGCGATATCCGCGTATGGCCCTGATCGCCATGGCCTTCTGTGGACGCCACAAGAGAGCTCTCAGACGGACGGTCAGGGACCCCGCTCACGCCGGTGCGCCGTACAGGGCCATCGACCAGATCACCACCGCGTACAACCGTCGGCACGTAGAACTGGGTCCGCCCACATTCGGCATCAGCCAAGAAAGGGCGGACACCGCGCCGGCGTTAACGCACAGCGAATGCGGCCAGCCTCGGCGTCCACCCCGTCCGACTGGAGCATTGAGGACAGCTACGAGTGAACGATGGCTACCTCCACTAATAGGTCCCAAGCTTTTCGACCCACAGCCGACCGCAGAAACGCGGGAGCTACGTCCGCCGTGTGACCCCTGCTGGGCTGTCGGAGTATCCGGTAGACCTCTATCCGAATGTACCTGTGGTCGGATAGTCTCGACCGCACCGCACGCACCAGTTCCTCACGTGCGTAGCGAAATTGGGGTTAGCGAACGACAATCGACGATCCGCTACCAATTTGCCGCCCTCGTCCCTTCTCCGACCGTCCCACGGTCCCTTGTCGTCGGACGGCTCTTTGGCACTGCCGCCCTCGTCCGTGTCGGTTCCTGAGCTCTCCGAAGGCCCTGCGGCACCGCCGCCCTCGTCCTATGACAGCCCGGCAGTGCTGTCGTCCCTGTCCTATGAGGGCTCTGCAGCTGCGGCAGAAGTGTTGCCGCCTACGTCGCTGGAGGGAACGACAGCAGTCTCTAGTGCCTGCCGTTCCGCCGCTAATCTCTGCGCAGCGCGTTCTGATTTACACTGACGGATGATTGAAATATAATCACACAAGTTTAAATATCAATAATTATGCCGAAACTATTAACAAAATAATTATCAAAAGAACTATTAATAAAATAATTGCAATTCAATGTGCCATCGTTATTGTTTATCCACCATAATGCTCTTCGAATGTGTACAAGTACCTAGGTACCTAACCTACCCACTGACAAAGAAACTCACGAGGGAATTGCCCTAATTTTTAGTGCTGCTTTTCAATGCGGTGATACTTGGGGCGCCACCAAGCGGGGCCGTGTGGTTCAACCTGCTGACAGACGAACGTTTGGTATTACATCTTAGATTTAACGGCTGCCAATTGATGGCGGTGTTAACGCCAATCGGTCGGTTTTTTTCTATGCGACGAAATTTATTATACTTATGGTAGAGTGAATATTATGACATGAATTACGTGATGAGTCACTCGATTTGCCGCCCCCTGGACGTGCCGCCCGCTTACGGCGGACCTGCGGATACTGATGGTAACCGAATTGATGGTAATCGAAGCGCCGGTGGGAGGACTATAACGGAGCTCATGGAACAATAGGGTCTCCGTCTCGTCCAGGGCTACCCTCAACCTCAGCGCTTTCGATCCGCCTGACAATCTCCTCGGTGCTGAGAGTTCCAGGCGTGCCGCCTCTTCTAGCTTCCCACCGCGGGCTGTGACGAGCGTGTCGTCGGCGTAGCAAATTACGCCCAGCCCGGATGGGAGGCTCCCTCTCAACGCCCAATCGTAGCCGATGTTCCACAGGGTCGGCCCCAGAACCGACCCCCGTGGGACACCGTACATCATGGGCGTTCGGACAACGTCTCCTACTCGGTTAGTGTAGAGAACACTGCGTCTCTCCAAGTAGTCTGCCACCAGCCGCCTCAGGTACACGGGCACCCCGTAATAACGGAGCGCCTCCCTATTCTATGAAAGAAAAATACATATTGAGTCAAGTAATTGGGATAATTATTACCATTGCGAATAAAGGGTCTAATTAAGACTGAAAAACTACTATTAATAAATAAATTCGTAGACCTGTTGGATGTAGACCTTTCCACGAGAATGTCAATCAGAACGGCCCTGTACCGCTTGCATCCAACGGCTCCCTTACAACTTAAGATGTCGTCACAGGTACCACACTTCGTCATAGATTCCTGTGAAGTATCCCTATAAGGACGTCGCCCCGGCAGCACTATTGTCGTTCTCCGGGCATCGCCAGGGATGATAACCGAAAGAGTAATGCGCTGGGTTCACAATCGAGAGCAAGGAATCAAGTGGCTAGTTAGGGGAGGAAATAACGTAGGTTATGGGGCCGCACCCTACCCTTTCCTCGTCCCAGACTGTTTGGGGAGGGTATGTCTAGACCATAGCCTACCCACAAAAATGCTGCTAGACTTCTTGGCTTAGAATACCGCACTGATCAGTTTGACGCGGTTTCATAATACCGCGTCAAACTGATCACAGATGACAGTTAAGTCTTACGGTAATACAAATAAGAGCGTCTTTCGCTTTTATCAATATTCGTGAAATGTTGCTTCTCATTAAGCCATTAGCCAATAACCGCTCCCACTCTGTTTTGCACGTCAGGAATCACATAGAAAGAGAGAGATAGCATAATTATTTTGGTTATTAGGCTTATTGGTGATCGTTCGGTTATCAACATAGCGAAACAAGAATCACGTCACCTAAACAATAATTGTTGTGCTATTGTTAGTTGACAACGTCGCGTCGTTGTCAGTTGTTTGTAGCTAGATAACTGATAGCCATTATTAGTTATATGAATACCGATACGATACGTTAGAAGCATGTAACCGTTTTCGGTTACGTTTTGCTATAGCGGACACATGTCTACTGTGTACCCTCCCCTGTACCATTGGGGCGGTCACTGGTACCAAATCCTTGACGTCCATGCCAATGCCAGGCTGCAAGAATTTAGTTTCAAAAAACTAGGCAAAAGTATTAAACGCTATTCATTATCATTTGATACCTTGAAAGTTGTTGTAGTTGAACCTTCAAAGCTATTTTCCAAACGCACATGATGCACTTTACATTATGTGTAATAGTTTTAAAGCGATGCCTTTTTCATTGCATGTCAATATTTTTTCGAATTTGAAACTTGGATATAACAATTGTGTCCATTCTGACACAAGTCCCGTTTTGCCGTAAAACATATGATCACATTAGGTATGTATCTATACATATATTGAAATAAAACAAATAATTAAACATTAAAGAAAAATTTATTCAAAATGCATCATTATTTACCTTCAAACAATATTGTTGACTGTACATACAAATACTAAACTACATATCACATAAAAATAACCTACCATCAAAACGTACCACTTAAAATATACAATAATATGAAAAAAGAAAAAAAATTTAAAACTAAAGAATAGGTAACAGTAATTAAATTCTTTGAACCCTCTAATAAGTTGCTTGCCAATCCATTATTTAACTTCTATATTAGTAGCTATTGCGTTTCAATATTTTTTTCTATTATACTTACAATATCGAAAAAAAATACAGTTGCAGTTATGAAGACTACCGACAGAAGTGAAAACTTAAAACTATAAACAAACGGCTGTTATTTTTAGTTTCATCTTAAATTGAAACTTTTTACATTTATCTGGTTTTGACATCTATTGGTCACAGATATAGTGACATTGACATAGCTACAGATGTGCTAGCGTTAACACGTCACGTGACCATGTCCATGACGACTTACATGAAATTTCTCCCTATCTAAATCCACCTATAGAAGTTTCAATTCAAAATATATTTTAAAAACAATTCATAGCAATTTCTCAGTGATTTCATAATCTATACCAATAAATAAAATTGGAGTGTCTGTTTGTAATGTCAAAATAATAGGCTTTTTTCATGCTCACACGGTTATTTGCACGACACCTATGCCTAAAATACAGATTAAAAAATTTTTGTCTGTCTGTCTGTTTGTTCCGGGTAATCTTTAAAACGGCTGGACCGATTTCAAAAATTCTTTCACCAATAGAAAGCTATAACATCAGGGCGTAAACTAGGCTATATTTTATCCCGGTATTCCCACGGGAACGGGAACTACGCGGGTAAAACGACTATAACCTATAACCGAAGCGAAGCGAGGGCGGATTGCTAGTTATTAATAAAACTACGGATTTTATCACGTTTGTATTTGATTTTTGATTGCCCGACGTTTCGAACACTTTGCAGCGTTCATTCGATCACGGGCGGCCCCCAGCAGCAGTAAACGCGATAAAATCAATAGTTTTATTTACAATGTGTAATACTCGGGTAAACAACAGGTATCATAATTTTTGAGCCCTTATGGAAATATAAATATAGCAATTACTTTAATATAAAAATAAGATCCGTTACAATGAAATAATAAGGAATCTTTTATTTCAATTGGTAGAGCCTCTGGCAATTTTCAATACAAAGTTACAAATGCTATTTAAATCAATAGAAAAATTAATACATAAGGTGAAAGCACACTTATCCGAGCCGACCGCATCGAACGAGTCGAACGAAACGAATTTTAGAATTCTATATATGAAATCTCATGAAACCTCGCACACTTGACCGCGTCGGATCCTCCGAATCTGGAAGGCGATTTCTATACGAAATTTTAAAATTCGTTTCGTTCGACTCATTCGGCTCGGATAAGTGTGCGTTCACCTTTAAGGTATTCATTTCTTTTTTCGGATTTTAATTAAAATCAAATTATAGCAATACTTGAATTATTACGATTTCACGATCACGTTAACTATCATCATAAGTATTAATTAATTCTGCGAGGAAAATATGTTCCTTACCTTTTTGATATTTGAACCACCGTACAATTGCTTCAAACCGTCAGTATTAAAATACCAATAATGACTTATTGGAAGTTAAAGTAAGGCCATCATATATCGCGTCAAGGTGATAATTAAACAAATATGGAATTTATAAATTTTAAATTCGTTCATAACATTAATATTCTTGAGATTGACAGTTTATGTATTTGAATAAAAAAAACCATGAACACATTCATATGAAGCCATATGGAAAGTCTTTTCTAGTGTTTTATATAAATAGTATTTAATAAATAAATAATTAGTCATGAAATGTTATATTTTTTAATAAACTCTGAAGAATAGATACAAAATTGAAAAAAAAATAGTAATATAATAATTTACCATAGACAACAAGAGCAGATAGTATTTGAACTTAAAAATGTGGCAACATTTCCAGCTTGACATAAGAAACAGTATATTCAGTAACAAAATAAAAACAGAAATTTCGCCTAAGAGCTATTCAGTATTGCATTTCTTTGTTAATTAGTAAATAAAAAAAATCCTAGCTCTAACAATTGGTCGAGAACTAACTCTATAGATGAATACAATGGAATCGATATGATTGAATATTGGAAATGTTAATAAACATATTTATTAATGAAAAATAATTAGTGATTTCTTGATGCTTGATCACTCCGCAGCCCTGGATCTTTAGGCAAAACGTAGAAACTAGCGAAGTACTTTTACCTGGGCGGAACATTTTCAGCCAATTTATCCCACGAACCCACAAACTCTCTTTCTCTTCCTACCACTGTAATCCTAAGGCATATTACATAATAGATCTTAATATTGTTTTAGTTTATATATTTTTGATAATGTTGCCCACTTAAAAATAGACTCAGTAAATACTTGTGAAGGATAAATACATGCACGGTCATGTAAATATTATTATTTTATGATAAATGCGAGGTATTTCTATCAGAGTCGTAAATAGTGTTTTTTTTTTATTTGATTGATGTCAGTTTCTATTGCTGGAGCCTCTTTTGGACCGACTGATCTAATATTATACTTTTGGTTATTTCTGTGCTTTGCCAAGATCTGCAATGTATACGAGTCGTATAGAAACACAAGCAGCAATACGTCAAATTTAACAAAAATGATATTTTGTCTATGGTCACCGAAGAAATTTAAAGGATTTTTGACGGTAATACCAAAATGACATGTAATGTTTTACAATTATTCAATATATTGAATAATTTTGTTGGTATTCTATGTAATAATACAGAGAAAATGCTGAAGTGTAGTGAATATGATGCAATATGATTTGGTTATCAACACCCAATCAATGGTAACCACTATGACTAATATAAAGACATTAAAGACAAAAAAAAAAGATTATTTGTGAAGAAAATGATATCTCGATAATGGCACTAATGGCTCATATTTGTAGCTAATACCCATTACAAAAGAAGAAATTTAAAATAACTTCACTGTATTTCCTCTTTACCGTCAAAGTTTTTTAATATTTTGCCAAAAGTCTAGTATCAAATACGACAATCATTCGTTATGTATGAATTTATTTAATTATCAAAATTGTTTCCATACGACACTGTCATATTTGCGACTCTGATTTCCATAACTACAGTCGGCATATGACGGGAATTTGATTATAAACATTTGTGATATAAATTATACCATACATTTTGCCGCCAACCACATATTAAAAATGTGAATGTAACAATTAATACGATATTTTCTAAACGCATTTCATTGCAAGAGACAGATTAGAATCACATTTTTTTATCAATAATTACGATTATATCATTGCATTTTTAAAATAAGTTATTTTTTATTGTAAGAATAAAATCATTCATTTCATTCATTAAGTCGAAGAAGTCAGGTCAGATTTGTAACATTTTTCTAAAGATCAAAATTTATATATTTGTACTTTAAAAATTCATTTATTTTGTACTATATATATCATTAAAACTTGACCCTTTAGTAACTGTAATTAGGCCATTTTTGTTCCTAATTTCCGAAAACAGTGATAGATTTATTTAAAGATTTTATATTTATGATAAAATTACTAAAGATTGATTTATTTTATTGTTAAGTTTTATTTTTTAACTTCAAATATAAAATAATTTCTGTAGAATAAAATGCGTTTATAAATTATCTCATACGAATGGAATGGACCAACCCTTAAATATAAATATTTTACGATACATAATAAGACAATGCATTTTATTATAAAATTACATCATACAGAGATAATGTCGTAATTGCATATTTTTATTATTGGCCATATTTAACCGGCTGTATATGGCAAATCTCCTTTGCCTATACTAATAAACAAATTAAATATACCATAAATGTGACACAATGTTGCCAGTATAGAAAAATAAATGAATAATACCATTTAAATCAGTCACATCAAAAGATAAAATACAGTTTTAAATGAGACCATTTGTAGTTATATAGTAATTTTATATAAAATGCAATGTTATACACAATTAAGTAGTTACACATTAAAAAAAACTGGTTTGTAGTACATCACCATTGGTCAATATTATGTGCCCCTTACAAATAACTATGTGTTTATATAGCTGTGACCTGAAAGAGATAAACATAATATCCTTAGTATATTTTCTACCCTTTCTTCTTTTAATATCATATGTCCCAGACACTAAATACGTGCCACTAAGGGGCAGGAGACACCTTCAGATCAAATTAAATGCGATGGGCGACGGCGTCAGGAATTTTGGACGCGGTCGCAGCCTTCTGCGAGACAGTGATCTCGCAGAAGGAGGCGGCGGATCGCCTGCGCGAGGAGCGCAGCCTCGATGAGGAGATCCGCCGCCGGCGAATGGGGTGGCGCAGGCGCAACTACCAGCGCCTCATGCCGCCCTAGCCGAGGCCGCGGCTGACGTGACCGAGGATTAGTCCGTCACCCGCCGAGAGGCCGACTGCGTGAGGAAAGACCGATGTCCTCCCCGAGGGGGGGACGTCGGTCGATGGGAGGGTACCCCAAGTAGGGGGTATTCCGTCGGGCTGACCACTGACGACAAGTTAACTCTGCTCCGGTGGTCGGCCCAACGACGAAGGCGACGTGGTTTTCGAGTGGGTTGCGGGAGTTGCGTGCTTAAGCCCCTCTGTCGCCCCGGACGGAGTGGTGCGGAGGCGCGCCGACCGCAGCCCACCCACAAAAAAAAAAGATCAAATTAAATCGTTTATTTGTCGTAAAGGACAGCTTAGGGATATTATTATATGTTGTACCCCTTCTCTTGGCCGTGGGTGTTGTAAAAGGCGATTGAGGGGTTAACACGTTTGCTGCGGCAAAACACACAAACGTGTTTTTGATAACACACGCGTGTCCGGCGATTACACGCCAGGCGTGTATGCGGCCGCACACGATTGCGTGTGGCGGCTCGCCGCATCGTAATGTGCTTGTATGCGATATATGACAGGAGTCAACGCATTAAATATGCGTATAACATCTATACAAGAGAAGGAAAACTCGAAATGAAACCTTATATAAACCCGTTTGACCAGCGTGATATAGTAGATCAATTTCGCTCCTATTATGGAGGAGCCCCGAGCTCAACAGTGGGACGTATGTGGGCTGCGATGATGATGAGTGCAGTACGTTTCGTTGTTTTGGTGATCTTGCCTGATCCAAAGATCCTATATCCTTCAATAACATCTACGCAAGAGAAAAAATACTCGAAATAAAACTCTATAACAAACCGTCCGTTCAGCGTGATAAAGTATGTCAATTTCTCGCCGTGGAAGAAGCCCGAGCCGAGCAATAACCCATATATGAATACTAACTGACCCAACAGAGGTTGTTCTGTTCAAATAAAATAAAAGGAATTCTTCTTGAAATTGATAGCAGCGCTACCTACAGAGTTCAATTATTAATCTAAACTATTATCGGATCCCTTTGAACACACACAAAAAATTTCATCAACATCGGTCCTGCCGTTTAGGAAAAGGATAAGGATCTGTCTTTGGGGAGCAGCGGTCCAACAATGGATGTTGATAGGCAAACGGAATGCAATATACTCACGTTACGTGCTACGCCTGTTAACTCTTGCCGCGATTCTGTAAGCAACGAAAGGCCAGATGAAGAGGAATGCCAGGGTCGGTACACTCAACTCCTGCCAAGGCCATCGCCAACCTTGAGATACTTGCTGAAATAATAAAATATTATATTAAAAACTTGTTTTACGAGCAAAAAATGATTGCCACACGTGGGACCCTGTTCCACTCATCGCTAGAGATGATAATGCTATTTGGTTATGAAATCCATATTGGCCTAATTGATAAAGCGATTTCTTTTAAAGCCAACGCCCTGCACTAAGCAAATAAACCTTGTATTGTGGGGGAGTTTACAAACATTTCTAACGGACACAAATTACATCCAGACTCGGCATAACAATTTGTGGATCGCAAAAAGTGTTGTCCTGCTTGGAATTCGAACCGCGACACTGGCACTGTAGGTCAATATCTTAATAACTACGCCATCTGTGTATAAAGCGATTGAAACGGATTTTTTATTTTATTTGCCCATCAATACATTAAAGACTTACGTCAAGTATCCTGCGGTCTCCTTCTACAGCTTTCCTGAGCGCCGCCACGTCTGCTTCCAGTCTCGCCAGTGTACCAGGTAATTGTTCCAACACTTTAAGATCTGAAACACACATATCATCATCATCAATCAGGCTATGGGCCACAGTTTAAAAGTAACCCTACACTAAGAAAACACAAAACCTTTACACAAACGTTTACAAACACAATTAAAACGTAATGGTCTCTGATGTTTACGCGAGTATTTATATTGTAAATAAATTCATTGTAAATAAAACTGTTTTATGGATTTTACCGGGTTTGTATTTGATTTTAAATTGCCCGACTTTTCGAACACTTTGCAGCGTTCGTGGTCACGGGTGGACTAAGATATCTCACGTCCAACAAATCATCGTTATTCTTATTACAGAGATTTGTATTATTTATAATTAAGACACACGCGCATACACAATTTACAACCAGAATTAGACCAACGATTTGTGAATTGCACAAAGTTTGTCCTGCACGGGCACCAAACCCACGACACACAGAAAGGCAGGTCTTAACTACACCATCTGTACGGTTGAACATAGGCCTCCCTAAAAGAAGGGGTATAATACCAAAATAGTTGTTGAGAGATGATCAAAATTATTTGTTACAGGTTTCCCACTTGCGTAATTATCATCATCATCTTGACTCATTTACGTCCCACTGTTGGGCTCGACAGTGGGAAGGAAATTGCCCCATTATACCACACCGATCAGACAAGTTGGTATAGGGTTATGTTTTCAAGATTTTCTTGTCTTACATAAATGTTATGTATTATATCCCTTAGTCCCCGTCCACCCATCTTTTATGGAATCCACGGGCAAGATAGGGGGGTGATAAATTGTATTCTTAGTTCATCACCACATGATACGTGTCCCACTAGACTGCTACCATACAAATCCCAAATGGTCCCGCCTTATTGAGTTTTTATGGCTCTTAAAAGCCAGGCACCATATTGATCCGGTTTTCATGACTCCTAAAATTAAAGGCTGACAACATATTGAATTTTTAATGCGCATATATACAGTTTGTATGTAACGTCGGATTAATTTGATTGCACATTTAACAGAAACCGATGACAATATAATAATTTAAATAGTTTGTCCCATTATTCTTACAGGATTAGCGTTCTTTTTTTTATATCCGTGACTTTGCTTTTGGAAAGACTCGATAGATCTCGCTATCTCTATTTCCTGCATCGCACTTTATATTTTGTTTATCTACAAAACCCAGTTTTTTAGTTTCTTTTAACTACCTACTTTATTAACCTGTCAATATCTCTCTCACAATGGAGGAGGCCCGAGCACAATAGTGGGACTTATATGTAGGGACACGAAAAAAGTATCGATACTTTTAGGTGTCGAGTACTTGTCTTTCGATACCGATACTTTTGTACTCGATACTTTCTATTCGATACTTTTACTCAATGAGTGCTATTAGGTAGGTATCGTATCGAACAAATTGTAGAAAGTATCCATGTTTAACTTGACCGTACGGCTCATGCTTATGGTAACGCCATCTAGTTAAAGCGTAACGAACCTTCGAAAAAGTGGTTCGACACATTTTAATCCAAACACATATACAAATTCCTAAAAAAAAGCTCATCACGATCTAGATTCTAGGAAAAGTACTCAATACTCGATACTTTGGAGTATCGATACTTTTGTTTCGATACTTTATTGAGTACGACACTTTTTCATCGATACTTTCGTTTCGATATCGTGTCCCTACTCATATGGGCTGTGATGATGACGCTGCAATCTGCATGTTATGGGTAGGGATTAGGGATGATCAATATTAGAAAAACATCGATGTCATAATCGAAAGCTCAACATCGATGTTTGATATTTATCGAAAACCTAACATCGATGTTGGATAACGTGGACGATTTTTGTATTAATAATTGACAAAGAAATAAAATACAGTGAAATCGTTAGGTTTACCTCGTTTTATTGAATAATCAACTGGTGGAGTTAGCTGAGCCGCCTGAGAATGTAACAACGTTCATAGAAGACAATTTGTTTCGTTGCTTTGGTCGTGCGTAAGGCTGTGAGTTAACATCGATGATCAATTCCGTTAACATCGACGGTTACGATATTTTTTGTATGGCAACATCGATGTTAAAATGTTTTTGCTTTCAATATCATCGAGCATCCCTAGTAGGGGTGAAACGATACGATACTGGATCGGTACTAAATCAGTATCAATTGAAACGTATCGCTACTTACTGGTATCGAATCGTTTTTGAAGTATCGAGTACTTTTCAGAGTAAATCTAAGAGGAAGTGATAGCTTATAATCCATTTCATGCAAGCATATTTTTTAAATAAATTATCAACATTTGCGGGATTCCCGTGATGAGCTTTTTTAGGGAAATTCTTTTCATTCGATACTACTACTCAGTATCGAATGTTAGTGTTGTATACTACTAGTAGTAGTATCGAATAGAGAGTATCGATACCATATCAGAACTCGTTAGTATCGATTCATCCGTAGGTTTAATAAACAAAACTCACGTGTGAGTTGTGAAGTTATTTGATGTGCGTGACCGTTGCTGAGGCGCGGTGCTGTCTGCCTCGGTATTTGTACTGGCGCCGGTGCTTCAATCGGCACTTCGGGATCACTCTGAAATAGCAATAATTGATTGATCATTTATTTAAATATGAGTTATCTTTTTTTCAGAGTGGTGAAGGAGTAAGAATACAATTCACCACTCCCTATCTTGCCCGTGGATGTCGTAAAAGGTAACTAAGGGATATAATATGTACATAACATCTGTGCAAGAGATGATAACCTCGAAATAAAACCCTGTACCAACATGTTTGACCAGCATGATTAATGTAGGTCAATTTCCTTCCTATTGTGGAGGAGACTCAAGCCCAGCAGTGGGACGTTTAGGAGCTGAGATGAGTTTAAAGAAGGCTGCTCTAGTGGTTAAGTCGTGATCGGATAGCGCTTTTAGGCTTGTAGTGCGCGATCTGTAGGCTTAGAACGAATATTTGTGGCTTGAATTTGAAGCAGTGCTCCTATCGTCCGATAGAGGCGCTGATGCAAATCACATACAAATTGATCTGGATTACTATAGGAATCATTATTTCAGTCCATATACGTCCCACTGTTGGGCTCGGACTTCCTCCACCATGTCAGGGTGATTTGCCTACTATATCACGCTGGTCAAACGGGTTGGTTTTTCTTTAAAATTTTCCGTCTCTTGCATAAATATTATATGATAAATATATTCCTTTGTCGTCTTTTACGACACCCACGGCCAAGATAATGGCGTGGTGAATTGTATTCCTACTCCGTCACCACACGGAAAGCGATACGTACGTATATGAACTGTCATAATGAATGTATGGTGAGATTACTTCCACTCTTAAACTTTTGAGCCTTTTTATGTGCGAGGAAGCCCTTTATGGGTACTCTTCTGCTAAGCAGACAGACGAGTTATGCAAGACTCCTGTTGCACCTCAACCCCTGCCTTTTTTTTAGGGGGACTACGGTCAGCGCGCCCGCCGCCTGGCTCCGTCCAGGACGACAGAGGGGCGGCGCGCGGCCCCGTAACCCACCCGTGGCACGTCGCCTTCGTCGTTGGGCCGACCACTGGAGCAGAGTGACTTGTCATCAGTGGTCGGCCTGACGGAATACAACCTCAGCTCCTACCTGCTAAAACCTCACGATGTTCCTTCACTTACCTATTACCGAAGAAGAGGATTACGTTCATCACGTTCTGGACTTTAGGGTAGACTGACACCTAAGAGCTGATAATACCATCACCTAATTAATAAGCAGTCTTATAGTCTATGTATTAGCAAAATGTTGTACGTACTATACTAACATCAACCGTATCGATGTATTCATCCTCGGAGTCGTGTCGTTGTCGGGGCGGTGGCGTGGCGCCTCGCATCGGTGACGACGCACCACTCGCTGAGCGAGAGCCTAAAATATAAAGAAACAGCTTCGTTACAGTTCATTTTCTATTTATAGCAAACGTAAGACACGATAAAGTACCCCTCCCTTACCATTAAAGCCTTCCATATGGATTTAAAACTTTCCTCACAATATTACTTTCATTCCGTGTCATCAAATGACCATAAAATCTCAAGCGTTCATTCTTTTTGAGATAAAATCAGTAGGCAAGTTTGGATGGGGAGGTAATTCATGTACGATAAATAAGTATTAGTAAAAACAAGTACAGATAAATATTAATTTGCAAATTTTATAATTTGAATAACCAAAAATAATAACAGTTTCAGTTTTGAGTTTTCACTTCTGTCGGCAATTCTCATGACTGCTTGGATGTTCCTTTTTGTTTCAAAAGGTGTATTACGACAAACATCACACATTATATGTATGCACAAATTATATCCAGACTCGGAACAACAATTTGTGTATCCCACAAAATATTTTCCCGCGTGGGAATCGCATCCAAATTCCTAGTACCGTATGTACGTGTCTTAACCACAACGCCATCTGTGCAGTCGAATTTTCTGAAAAGTGCCGTCACTGGCGTAAATATCAAACTTTCTTTGATACAATAATTGCTTATTTTATCCATTCTCCCACATTCATCTCAACATTCGCGCGCTAGCTACATGCCCGATGTCTTACATCCAATGCTTTTGTCGACTAACATGCTAGCCTCATACACTACCATATCAACATTTTAAAAATTAAATGCGTATTATACGCAATAGTGGATCACCAGAGTGGATCAATTTCACTCCCATAGTGGAGGAAGCCCGAGCCCAGTAGTCGGATGTTCATGGGCTGAAATGATAAGATGATATTGTAAATGTTATAATGACTTACATATTGTATTTCGTAAAATTAACTTCTTTTTAAAGCTTTTACTATTTTTTTTTATTATTGGCGGGCTATGGTCAGCACACACCCATTCCGTCCGGGGCGATACAAGGGCGGCATGCGGCCCCATAACCCACCGTATTCGTCACCTTTCGTCATTGGGCCGCCCACTTGTACCGAGTACCTTGACGTCCGTGGCAAGTTTTTACTTTTGTCTTGTGGTCTTACGCATACAACAATTACATATCTCAACGTTGTCTGAAAGGTGCCATATTTAATTTAGCGTAACTTGCCCTATAACTAGCGGATGATATAGAAATGGTTTATAAATTACGATGAAACATACAAACAACATGCATACATACCTACATACATACCGCTCCAAAACATAACCTTCCTTTTGGCTTCGCCGTAGTCGGGTGAAAATATAAAAACATCATATTTAAACGATCATTCTTATTTTTTAATCTCATTGTAAGCGAACATAATAATACTCACCTAGTGGAGAATTAGTTGCAGAGCGAACCTTCGCCAGAACATCCCCGGCGACCAGCTCGAGATCGTTGTTCGGGAAACCCTGGTCATCGTCGTCTACCGACAGGAATGACGCTACATCCGAACTGTATGACATCGTTTCTACTATCTGCGAAATAAAAACCCCGGTTAAATATAAATGTGTAAAAGGCAGCCAAGTATAATATTGTAAGGAGCTACCCTCATACGTCACCGACAACGCATCGACGTCTAATAAAGACCTACCCTCATACACCACCGACCAACACTGCAACGTCTATAAAAGCCGATAGAATTGACCAATTCGGGACATCTGCCATGACTCATCCCAATCCACTAATGGTTGGGACGGTAAACTACGTCCCCTCAAAAATATCCGCGGTCCAACGTCCCCGTCATCTTCTAGACGAAGAGGATGCTTTAATCACGATTGCCCAGGAAAGGGCCTACACCGTTCGCGCAACGATAACAAGTAAAAATCCGGGGTACCGACCTCGCCGTCGAGGTCGACGACCACGTCGCGTAAAAGTAGTTAAACTAAAGATGGTCACGCCCACTTTGCCTACAGCGACGCCCCAAGTCGAGGTATCCGTTCCCCACAGGCGGAGCTCTTGGATGATGTCGCTTAAAGTCTTTACCGGGTTGAGAGCCCTCAGCGTTCACCTATAGTCCGGGACAGTTTGCTGGCGCTCGTAATGTTCGGAAGTCTTTAAGAATCAGTTGTTGGTCGTCGGTCGTCATGAAGGTCGTGTAAGCCATTCTTAGAGTGTAGCCTTAATTTGACAATGTAAGCAGTTACTATTTCGTTGTGAATTTGAATTGGGTAAAAGTGAGTAGTATTGTTGTTTAACCAGATTATATATAATAGACGGATTTATGTTCTTCAACTGCACGTTTCCAGCGATCATTTGTCCCACGTACGTGCAAACTCTGGAATGAACTACCTGCTGCTGTGTTTCCCGACCGCTATGACATGTCCTTCTTTAAACGAGATTTAAGAAGAGTATTTTCTTCACGGTAGGCAACGGCCTGCCTGTGCCCCTGGTATTGCAAAGGCCCATGTGCGGCAGTACCACTTACCATCAGGTGTGCTGTCGTTTGCCACCATTGACAATAAAAAAAAAATCTTGTTCATGTTTGTTTCTTAAAGTAAATCTAATTTCCATCCTAAAAGTGTTCTTACTCCGTCATGTGGTGACGTATTAGGCGATCATAGTTATAGCGAATAGGTGCTAATGGAGATGAAACCGCAGTCAAGGTTATATTTTAACTTAGTGTGACGAATTGACAACAATGATCATTAAAAAAAGTCCCGCTTCTTTTTTAAATCTTCGTATCGAATAAATAGATCCTTGGATCATCCTCATTCAGATTTCTCCGTTGTCTTTTGGACGTAGATTTCTTCCACAGAACTTCTCCAAGCGCGGTCTTGTGGCTGTGGTCGGTGACTCGCATCAGTTTTTTTTTGTATTGCATGCAGTGGCAAACGAGCAAACACCTGATAGTAAGTGTTGCTGCCGCTCATGGACCTTTACAAGGCCGCTGCCTACCACGAAGAAAGTGAAGGGAGTGTGAATGCGTGCATTGAGGCTCGGTGATACTAAAGGCACCATCAAAACCCTCCATACGCAAACACCCTCAGAAAGTTGGGCTTCCGGCTCTCTCGCTCACCGAACGAAGCGCAGTAACAAATTGCTGCTACTCAGACGTCGATTTTCTGCGAGAGCGTGGTACTGCCCCGGACGGACCGGCCCGCGGCTATAGACAGATAACTGTCGACAGTGTGGTCCTACCACTCCAAAGAGTGTTGGTTCAGCTGGTTAGAATCCGTACCTCTATTCGATTCCATATCTTTATTCAGCAGCCGTCAACGGTTCGTCGAGCGATATGGACTGCTCACAGCCATTTTAGCATGCTATTATTTCGTCCTAAGTTGGATATATTTGTTGGATAATTAGTGGTAGGACCACACTGTTGACAGTTATCTGTCTACAGCCGCAGGCCGGTCAGTCCGGGGTAGTATCACACTTTTGCAGAAAATCGACGTCTGAATAGTAGCAATTTGTTACTGCGCTTCATTCGGTGAGCGAGGAAGTCGGAAGTCCAACTTTCTGAGAGTACTTGCGTGGAGTGGGTTTTGGTGATGCCTTTAGTTTCACCGCATCTCATTGCGCGCATTCACACTTCCTTCATTTTCTTCGCGGTAGGCAGCGGCCTTGTAGAGCTCCATGAGCGGCAGCAACATTTACCATCAGGTGTACTGTTTGCTCGTTTGCTACCGTTTGCAATTAAAAAAATATTCCAATTCTTCTACAGATTACCGTATTTTAAATCATATATTTCAGAGGGGCTATAGCGTGCTATATAGTCTACCATAAAACGTAGTATTAAAAAAAATCCTAATTGATATCGTAATTACCTTATGTAATTCGTCGACGTATGCCTGCATGGCCTCGTCCCTCGTCATATTGCCAAGTCTGTTCCAAGATTCCCATTTTGCTCTGAAAACAAACATAAAAATACATGATTATTATGATGATCCTTTTCATTTCAACCCACATAAGTCCCACTGTTAGGCTCGGGCCTCCTCCACAATGGGAGGGAAATTGACTTACAATACCACGCTGGTGAGACGAGTTAAATTTGTTTTTCGAGTTATTTTTTTCTTGCATGGATGTTATCTGTAAGTCGTTTTTACGATCGTCTTAGTCGTTTTTACGATACCCACGGACCAGGGGTGAAAGGGGGTGGTGAATTCTTACTGCGTCACCACACTGAAAATTATATCTATACCAATAAATAAAATTGAAGTGTCTGTTTGTAATGTCAAAATAATAGGCTTTTTTCATGCTCACACGGTTATTTGCACGACACCTAAGCCTAAAATAGCGATTAAAAATTTTTTGTCTGTCTGTTTCTTCCGGGTAATCTTCAAAATGGCTGACCCGATTTCAAAAATTCTTTCACCATTGGAAAGCTATAATATCAGGGCGTAAACTAGGCTATATTTTATCCCGGTTTTCCCACGGGAACTACGCGGGTAAAACGACTAAAACCGAAGCGAAGCGAGGGCGGGTTGCTAGTTATAAATAATATTACTATAAAACTATTTTAAAAGGTCATTGCACAAACAGAATATATTTTATTTTAATAGTTCTATTATAGTTTTTATTATAACAAAATATTTATCATGATCCGTGTCGTGACGGAGTAAGAATACTATTCACCACTCCCGAAAAAATTTTTGTCACCATCTTGCCCGAAAAAATTTTTGTCTGTCTGTCTGTTTGTTACGGGTAATCTTCAAAACGGCTGGACCAATTTCAAAAATTCTTTCACCAATGGAAAGCTATAATATCAGGACGTAAACTAGGCTGTATTTTATCCCGGCATTCCCACGGGAACGGGAACTACGCGGGTAAAACGACTAAAACCGAAGCGAAGCGAGGGCGGGTTGTTGGGTCAGCAGTGTGCTCCTACTACAGGAAATAGGTAATATAGCGTAGGTTTCATAAAAGTCTGATTTGCTCCTGTTCGATTGCAATGAAAAATTATAATATTACGGTGAATCCACTGCCATAAAGTTTAAGAATAGATCAGTTGGTAAATACAGCAGTCGTTGAAGCCGGCCCAATTCAATCCTCGTCGTTTTTTAGAGTAACTGTATCCAAAGGGTAAAAACGGAATCCTATTACTAAGACTTCCCTGCCTGTCCGTCCGTCTGTATGTCACCAGGCTTTATCTCAAAAACCGCGATAGCTAGACAATTGAAATTTTTACAAATTATGTATTTCTGTTGCCGCTATAACAACAAGTACTAAAAATAGAATAAATATTTAAGAGGGGCTCTCATACAATAAACGCGATTTTTATAGATAATGGTACGGAACCCAACGTGCGCAACTCCGTCTCGCACTTAGCCGGTTTTCCATTTTTTTATTTGCCGTTATTTATTAATTTCTCGGTCAACCAGGTACTGCTTTTAAAAATCCAATACTAGGATTATTTCCAAAGTGCTGGGAGTGGAAATCGGTACCGGTGGTCGGCCCAATGGCGATGGGGAAGGAACACGGTATACCGCGACGGATGGCGGCGTGCGGCCCCATAATATATTATGGGGCCGCACGCCGCCATCCGTCGCCCCGGACATATTAAGCGGAATGAGGCCAGACCATAGTCTGCCGCAAAAGGGAAGATTTCTTAAAAAAAAAATCACATGATCATCACAGCTCATATACGTCCCAATGGTGGGCTCGAGCCTCCTCTAACATTAAGGAAATTGACCTGCTATACCACGCTCGTCAGGCGGTTTAGCATAGGGTCCTATTTCTAGATTTTCTTCTCTTGCATAGATGTTGCAAATTGTAATCCTTTCATCGTCTGTAACGACAGCCATGAGCAAGAAATGGGGTGATAAATTGTACTACTCCGTACCATATGGTAGAAGAAAAAGAAAAAGAGTCTAAAGCTAATTAACATCATCATCATCTTGCTCTTATCCCAATTAATTGGAGTCGACGTAATATGTCATCTACTTCCATACGGTTCTAACTGACGTCATCTCTGCAGTCACTCCCGGACTACCCATGTGCCATGCCAATGCCTCACGCAGTCCATCCATATTTTCCTCAGTTTTCCTTTACCCCCTAAAGTCTTCAACATTTTTTTTTTGTTTTTGTTGATGGTCCACAGACTTATTGTCCGTGCCTTTGTTACATTTTTTGAGTTTAATTGTTAAGGTGAGTTTATATAATTCAAGTTATTCTTCAAGTGGCATTATTACAGTTAGATGTTAAGATAGACTTGAAGTTGAGCGCTGTTCCATGTGCCATTGCTGTTGATGGACATCATGTGTTTCGGGGTTTTCTACTTTGCGCTATTACTTTAAGTTGGTGATGAAAACCCCTCTGTTATTTTGTTTCAAAACTTTTCTCACAACATTACTTTCATCCCGCCTCATCACATGTCCATACCACGTCAGCCGTTCACTCCTTAACTTTTCCGACACTGGCACATCTTTCAAACTTCCTCTAATGTGTTCATTTTCTAAAGCTAATTACATATAATCCAATATTACCTGTTCACGACGTCCCAGAAACCTGGTTTGGGTTTATCGCATGGTCCCTCTGTGGCCTGCTTGAAATAACTGTAGAAACGTAGCATCAGCTCATTGCTCGGTTGATATGAACCTGGAAAAATGATAAATAGGAACTTAATATCATAACCATTATCAGCATTATAATTCTTATCCATATTTATATTATAAATTCGAAAATACACGCTTAAACCACCGAACCGATTTCAAAAATTCTTTCACCAATAGAAAGCTAATAATATCAGGGAGTAATATGAAAGAAAGAAAGAAGGAAATTTTATTTTGTAAACCTCACACCATATAGACACCAATGAAAGAAATAATAACTACTAACTAAAAACAAGGAGTGGAATATGTGAGGCCAAAATATGGTGCCCATCTCAGCTTATGGTACAGTAAATATGATACTACACCGCTGATATTCTGATGGACCCGTACAATCAAGTCGAGGAAGCAACAATATATGCAAAACAAATATATTTTAAAAAAGATAAACAGTAATATTTGAAATAGTAACATTAAATTAAGAATAAAATAAATTAATACTATACTATATCATATACTAGTTTGTAAAAAATATCATAATTATCACATAGAATAGCTTAAGTAAAAGAAACAAATTATTTAATAAAGACATATAGAATACAAAATAAAATAAACATTAATAGTATAAAGAAGAAACCGAAAGTACATAAATCTTGTGGTTAGCTAGAAGGAGTCCTTGATGAAATAGAACGAGAAATAACTACAGTAAATTTGTGGTCTGTATACAGAATATTAAGGTATCAATTTTTGATTTTCAAGTAGGATTAGCTTAAGTCTTTTTTGGAAAACCCTTGTAGTTTTTGAATGCAATAAAGGGGGTTGAAGTACATTCCAGCAACGACTTGCTGCAAACCTAAAGCTACCGCGGAAGGCAGTAGTTCGATGTTTCTGAGTATTCATCAGGTATGTTGATGCTCTAGTTATGTAACTATTATTTTTTCGAGACCAGCTTATCTTCTCATAAAGATATATAGGTTTTTTATGAGAAACAATACCGAACAAAAGCGTAGCTAGATGGAGATGCCTACGTGCTGACATTTTCATAAGGTTACCTGCGTTCAAAAAAGGTGTGATATGTGCATGGCGAGGAATATCATAGCAATAACGGGCGCAAGCATTTTGCACTCGCTGTATTAGTTTTCCGTCCTAGCTAATAAGCATGTACCATAAACACTGTCATAAACATAAACACTATATGGGCTATATTTAATCCCGGTATTCCCACGGAAATGAGAAAGCCGCGTCTTTCGTAAGGCGACTGAAACCGAAGCGAGGGCATGTTGCCAGTATTTCAGTACTTCATAATTTTAGCTCATATGCGTACTGCTCGTCATTTGTATTGTATTATATAAATGTTCTTAGCTGACGAGAATCAACTTTAGCCAAATGAACATTACATAGCCGAGCGTGACGGCTCAGTCCCATTCATCATCATCATAGTTCATACACGACTCACTGTGGGGCTCGTGCCTCCTCCACAGTGGAAGGAAAATTTACCTTACCACGCTGGTCAAATGGTTTGGTACAGGGTATTAAACCGGATTAACAGATTGAACGCCATAGGTGACACATTTTGGGTGACATTTACTTTGATCCCCTTGGCGTTGAACGTATTAAAATCCGTTGCATAGCTTAAAAGATTCAAACGTACAGACAGCGGGCAGCAATTTTATTTTATACTATGTACAGATTAATAAAGAACTTTTTTTGGGGGTGGGCTACGGTCAGCGCACCGCGCACAGCCCCGTAATCCACCCGTGACACGTCGCCTTCGTCGTTGGACCGACTACCGGTGCAGGGTGACTTGTCGTCAGTAGTCGGCCCGACGGCATACCCCTTGAGGAGTACCCGACCCCTCGACCGACGTTCCCTTACGCAGGAACGTCGGTCGTCATCGCGCGGTCGGCCTCTCGACGGGTGACGGACTAACTCCCCGGTCCAGTCACCCGCGGCCCAGATTAATAAAGGACTACAGATGAATTGTTTTATTACTCTGTGTCACCACATATAAAAATCATAACAACTTTATTAGATACTAGCAACCCGCCCTCGCTTCGCTTCGGTTATAGGTTATAGTCGTTTTACCCGCGTAGTTCCCGTTCCCGTGGGAATACCGGGATAAAATATAGTCTAGTTTACGCCCTGATATTATAGCTTTCCATTGGTGAAAGAATTTTTGAAATCGGTCCAGCCGTTTTGAAAATTACCTGGAACAAACAGACAGACAGACAAAAAAATATAAAGTGATTTTTAGGCATAGGTATAGTGCAAATAACCGTGTGAGCACGAAAAAGGCCTATTATTTTGACATTACAAACAGACACTCCAATTTTATTTATTGGTATAGATAATTCATTATAACAGTTAATATTGAAGCCGAATAATTTCCTCTTATCGTGCATTGATAAGGGAAAAGTATACTTATCATATTGTTTATTTAACACTTCACAAATGCCACTGTGTTTAATAACAAACTAGATGTGCCCCGAGTTTCGCTCGCTAGAGTTATGCCAATTCGTTTTCCGTATGGTGAAACATATACCTCTATCCTGCTGCGGGTATCGTAAAAGAAGACTAAGGGATATAATATGCATATAACATTTATTGAAGAGAAGAAAAAACTCGAATCAAAACCCTATAACAAATGGAGCGGGCTATGCTAGGGATTTATCTGCGAGATAGAATCCGGAATACGGCAATCCGCAGAAGGACGGATGTAACCGACATAGCACGAAGAATTAACACGCTGAAGTGGCAATGGGCAGGCCACATCGCTGGACGAACCGACAACCGCTGGGAAAGAAAGATTCCCGAGTGGCGACCACGTATCGGACGACGCAGTGTAGAACGCCCCCAACTAGGTGGACCGACGACATGATGAAAGTTGCTGGACGTCGTTGGATGCAAGCGGCACAGGACCGTACTTTGTGGTGTAACATAAGGGAGGCCTATGTCTAGCAGTGGACGGCGATAGGCTGAAATGATGATGATGAACAAACGGTGTGACCAGCGTAGTATCATTAAATAAATAAAATAAAAATAAAAATTTATTTTATTTTTATCATTTTGTTGCAAAGATGTTATATGCATAATTAACTCCTAAGTTATCTTTTACGACATTCACGGACAAGGGAGTGGAGAATTCTGTTCATAGGCTAAAAGGGATAATGAATACCAATACCCATACAATTTTTGTTATGTAAGCAATTGTTATGACAGCCGCCATTGAGTAGAACGCGTAGTGCGCAATGGGTTTACCAAATTTAGGCCTCTTATTTATTCAAGTGGATTTAGAAATGAATCTAACAAAAACTATGGTTATGACAAATAGCATAGAGAGAACAATAACAGTAGGAAATGAAGTACTAAATTACACTGAAAAATATGTATACCTAGAAAAGCAATTAAGTTTTAATAAGAAAAACAGCGAGATAGAAGTTGAAAGGCGTATACAACATGCCTGGAACAAGTACTGAAAGTTACAAGAAATATTTAAAAGCAATATGCCGATAAACTTAAAAACCCAAGTCATGAATTCATGCTTATTACCATGCCTGACATATGGGTGTCAAACATGGAAGTTCACAAATAGAATTAAGAAGAAAATAAGAACTTGCCAACGTGGAATGGAACGGAGCATGCTAAGTATCAGAAAAATCCAAAAAATCAGACATACAAAGATACGAAAACTAACCAAAGCAATCGACGCTCTCTTCCATGCCAAACGACTGAAATGAAAGTGGGCCGGGCACGTAACACGACTTACAGACCAGCGTTGGACCAAAAGAGTGACACTATGGAAAGGCCCTCGGGATAAACGAGGCAGATAAAGACCCTTAACGAGATGGGAAGATGAATTAAAAGCTACAGCTGGCTCTAACTGGAATCATGTGGCCCAAGACCGAGAGAAATGGGCAGCCTTGGAGGAGGCCTTCATCTGTGAAGACGGGGTTCTTGCAGAATAATAACTATATTAGCATAATTTTATAGTATATACCACAAACTAACCACAAAAACTATCATTAGGAATATTAAATATGTTTTAATTAACAACCATCTAAGTGTAAGTATGACAACAAATACAAGTTTTTATTATTTATACCCGCCCTCGCTTCACTTCGGTTTTAGTCGTTTTACCCGCGTAGTTCCCGTTCCCGTGGGAATACCGGGATAAAATATAGCCTAGTTTACGCCCTGATATCATAGCTTTCCATTGGTGAAAGAATTTTTGAAATCGGTCCAGCCGTTTTGAAAATTACCCGGAACAAACAGACAAAAAATTTTTAATCTGTATTTTAGGCATAGGTGTCGTGCAAATAACCGTGTGAGCATGAAAAAAGCCTATTATTTTGACATTACAAACAGACACTCCAATTTTATTTATTGGTATAGATTCAAGACTACAATTGTTTTCTTATTCCGTCACCATACGGACAATAATAACAGATTTATTTTTATTATAAGCAAACAAACAAAATTATCAGTTCCTTATCAAAAAGTATTATAACAAACACAATGTTTTGAAATAATATTTCAATATTTATTACAATTACGAATAGAATATACATAATTATAACTGGACAAGGTCTATCGAGTCAACTCAACGTTATAACTTACTAGCAGCGCCTTGCGGTTTCACCGGCATAGTTCCCTTGCCTTGTAAATTATAACCTATATGTTATTCTGACATGTAAGCTATATTATTGTGAAGTTTCATCAAAATCCATTCAGTCGTATTTGCGTGAAAGAGCAACAAACATCTTCACATCCTCACATACCCACAAACTTTCGCGTTTATAATATTAGTAGGATAGAATTAGTAGGATATTGGCGCTGGGCTCGAGCCTCCATAATAGGAAGGAAATTGACCTAATATACATATGTATTTCAAATTCAAATTATTTATTATGCATAAACCCCGAGAGGGCACTTATATATTGTCAGGTTTACAATTTCCAAAAAAAATATACTACCACCGGATCGAAACGCGACCGCTACTGAGAAGATCCGGCAAGAAACTCAGCGGGCTTGTCTATTATTTTTAATTTCTTTTTTTTTCTTCTTATTAGATATACAATTGTGTACATGTTTTGTAAGAACTAGCTCCAATGCGATGCCCTTCGAACCGCAAGACACTTAATATAATTCAAACGATTATGGCTGGACCAGATCCCACAAGCGGCACCCGATCACGAGTTAACTACTAGAACAGTACTAGATTTGTGATGTGACAACAGTCAACAGTGTGGTCCTACACCGTTGACAGTTGTCTGTCTACAGCCGCGGGCCGGTCCTTCCGGGGTAGTACCAGCAGAAAATCAACGTCCGAGTAGTAGCAATTTGTTACTGCGCTTCGTTCGGTGAGCGAGGGAGCCGGAAGCCCAACTTTCTGAGGGTGTTACGTGTAGTAGGTTTTGGTGATGCCTTTATTATCATCGAACCTCATTGCACGCATTCACACTCCCTTCACTTTCTTCACGATAGGCAGCGGCCTTACAAAAGTCCATGAACGGCAGCAATGCTTACCATCAGGTGTACTGTTTGCTCGTTTGCCACCGCTAGCAATAACAAAAAAAAATGGATCAGATGGTATTGGTATAGAGTTTTATTTCATTTCGAGTTTTCCTTCTGTTGCGTAGATGTCACATGCATTTTTTTTTTAATACCTTTTTCATCTTTTATGACACCCACAGGTAAGATAGGGGATGATGAATTGTATTCTTACTGCGTCACCACACGGTAATACTAGGCGTGTCATCATCTCAGCCCACATACGTCCCACTGTTGGGCTCGGACAGGGAGGGAAATTGACCTACTATACCACGTTGGTCAAACATGTTGATATAAGGTTTCATTTAGAGTTTTCCTTCTCTTGCACAGATGTTATGTGCATATTATATCCCTTAGTCGTTATCCTTACTCCCGTCACCACATGGCAAATCAACCAGGTCATAATGTTTGACTACACAGATCGCGTAGTGGTTAAGATATCGACCTACTGTGCCAGTGTCGTTGGTTCGTATCCGGCGCAGGACAACGCTGTGCGATCCACAAATTGTTGTTTTGAGTCTGGGTGTAATTTGTGTCCATAAATTATATATTTGTAATTATTATTGACCTTTTTTTTATGGGTGGGCTACGGCCAACGCACCCGCCGCCCGGTTACATTCGGGGCGACAGATTGGGCGGCGCGCGGCCTCATAACCCACCCGTGGCACGTCGCCTTCATCGTTGGGCCGACCACTGGTGCAGTGTGACTTGTCGTTAGTGGTCGGCAATTAATATTATCACCCTAGTGCAGGGCGTTGTCATAAAAAAAAAAAACAGCATGTTTACAAAGTAGCATGGCAGAAGTGAAACTTCTGTATCCTTTATCTCATTCTCTCGCCGGCTGAATCCTATACATAATACATATTTGTGTCTCTATGGACTCGCTTTTTCGTTTCATCGAGTTTGAAATCACGATTCTAAGGAAGTTTCCCTTCAAAGATACGTATTTAAAAAACAAATTATAACTCTCTTATAATTAATTGTTATTTATCTGTAGCCTTGTTGATTTGTTAATTGTGATAATGTACGTATTTATCGAGGATGAACGCGATTACTATTAATTTTAATCTCATGCATACCATTTGGATAAGCAAACGTTTAGAAAACTTATATTGATTTAATAATTTCTGTTATTTAGGCCAGTATTATGTATCCTACTAATATTATCGGCCCTAGCCGAGGCCGCGGGTGACGTGACCGGGGAATTAGTCCGTCACCCGCTGAGAGGCCGACCGCCGCGTGAGGAAAGACCGACGTCTTTCGATGGTAGGGTACTCCAAATTGTATTCCGTCGGGCCGGCCACTGACATCAAGTAACCCTGCTCCGGTGATCGGCCCAACGACGAAGTCGACGTGCATCGTGGGGGGGTCGCGGGTGTGCGTGCTTACGCCCCTCTGTCGCCCCGGAAGGAGTGGTGCGAGGAGCACGCCGACCGCAACCCACCCCCAAAAAGAAAATCCTACTAATATTATAAACGCGAAAGTTTTTGAGTATGTGAGAATGTTTGTTGCTCTTTCACGCAAACACTACTGAATGGATTTTGATTAAACTTCACAATAATATAGCTTACATATCAGAATAACACATAGGCTATAATTTATCTCGATATTCCCACGGGAAGGAGAACTATGCCGGTAAAACCGCAGGGGGCTTCTAGTTGTAAATATTACTATTTTATGGATTTTATTGCGTTTGTATTTGATCTTTGATTGCCTGACGTTTCGAACACTTTACAGCGTTCAGTCATTCCGCTAGTGACCATGAACGTTGTAAAGTGTTCGAAACAATCAAAAATCAAATAAAAACGTGACCATTACATTTTTCATTTCGGCTCACATACCTACGTCCCAATGTTGGGCTCGAACCTCTTTCACAATAGGAGAGCAATTCACCTTACTATACTATGCTGGTCAGACATGTTGGTATAGGATTTCACTTTGAGTTTTCTTTCTCTTGGATAGATGTTATATGCATATTATATCCCTCAGTCGTCTTTTACGACATCCACGTGCAAGATAGGGAGTGGTGAATTGTATTCTTACTCCGTCACCACAGGGATTATCAATATTATTATGCTCTTATAGTCTTATCTTAATTACTAGGGGTGGACGGTCAGGTATTAATATTATAAATGCGAAAGTAAGGATGTTTGTTTGTTAGTTTGTTACGTTTTCACGCTTAAACCACCGAACCGATTTCAAAAATTCTTTCACCAATGGAAAGCTATAATATCAGGGCGTAAACTAGGCTATTTTTTATCCCGGTATTCCCACGGGAACGGGAACTACGCGGGTAAAACGACTATAACCTATAACCGAAGCGAAGCGAGGGCGGATTGCTAGTTTGAAATAAAACTAAAATTTACGGATTATCCGCTCGCGATCAAAGGCGCTGTAAAGTTTTCGAAACGTCTCTCGATAAAGGTTCGTTTTTTCGTGTGGTGACGGAGTAAAAATACAATTCACCACCTCGCTCTCTTGCCCGTGGGTGTCGTAAAAGATGATCAAGGGATAAGATGAGCATATAACAAATATGCAAAAAAAAGAAAACTTGAAACAAAACCCTATATCAACACTTCTAACCAACGTGATAAAAGCAATTTCAATATTTGACGAGGTTCCAGCTGAGCAACCTATCTATACCAATAAATAAAATTGGAGTGTCTGTTTGTAATGTCAATATAATAGCCTTTTTTCATGCTCACACGGTTATATGCCTAAAATACAAATTAAAAAATTTTTGTCTGTCTGTTTGTTCCGGGTAATCTTCAAAACGGCTGGACCGATTTCAAAAATTCTTTCACCAATGGAAAGCTATAATATCAGGGCGTAAACTAGGCTATATATTATCCCGGTGTTCCCACGGGAACGGGAACTACGCGGGTAAAACGACTAAAAGCGAAGCGAGGGCGGGTTGCTAGTATGACCTAAAATGATCATTACAACAAATTATAGTTCCGCGTGGGAATCAAACCCACGACAGTAATTCAATAATCTTAACCGCTACGCCATGTGTACAATAATTAAATAACAATGAGAAATCATTAATTAATAATTAATATTACATCATTACGAACGCTTCATATCACGCTAACAACAAATACAAAGGTCAATTGTTCCTGTTTTGATCAAACTAAAGAAATTTAATAACAAACGCCATTAGAATTTATAATAAATGCATATCTTATATCTTTAGACGAGCAATTCTTGTATATATACATAATTACATATACATATATTCAGAATCTCGGAAACGATTCCAACGACTTGCATGAAATTTAGCATACTAGAGAGGTTTCGGTGCCAAAAAAACGATCCAGCTAGGTTTTATTTATGGAAAATTTTGTTTTGTCGGTGTTTTTAGCGAATCAATACAATGAGATAAAATGTCAATAGAATAGGAATTTAAATTTGGCCGTCGCCGTCAAGAGTGACAATAGCTCAATTGGGCAGTTGTTCAGACGCATTCAAATAGCGTGAGATCGAATCTCAGTGTTATTATTATTGTTTTTGTAATTTTTGATATATTTTGCTATTTCATCATTTTTAGTTTTTTTATACAATATATTTTTATAAAAATACAATTAACGAAAAAAAAATATATAATAATACCAATATAAAAATATACAATAATATACCAATAAATAAAATTGGAGTGTCTGTTCGTAATGTCAAAATAATAGGCCTTTTTCGTGCTCACACGGTTATTTGCACTATACATATGCCTAAAAATCACTTTATATTTTTTTTGTCTGTCTGTTTGTTCCGAGTAATCTTCAAAACGGCTGGACTGATTTAAAAAATTCTTTCACAATGGTAAGCTATAATATCAGGGAGTAAAGTAGGCTATATTTTATCCCGGTATTCCCACGGAAACGGGAACTACGGGGATAAGTCGACAGAAACCGAAGCAAAGCGAGGGCGGGTTGCTAGTTAATAATAATTGCCGTGGATTGACGCAGTAAGAATACTGTTCACTACCCCTTGTCTTGCCTTTGGCTTGTCGGGATTAAATATGCATAAAACATCTACGCAAGAGAATAAAAACCCGAAACAAAACCAGATACCAACTTGTTTGACGAGCGTGGTATACTAGATGGAATTCCCTACCATTGTGGAGGAGGCCCGAGCTCAACAGTAGGACGTATGTGGGCTGCAATGATGATGATGATGATGATGATGACGACTATGTACTATGAAAGAAAACATACTAAGTCGACCCTGAGTAATTAGGATAAGAGCAAGCTGATGATGACTACTTTGGGAAGTAATTATGTTAGCACAATAGATTTATATGGAAATAGGGATGGATGATCTTTCTGAAAATTCGATTCTTGAACCGATTTGAATCGTCGTCCAAAGACTCGATTCACAAGAAAATCGAGGTCTGATCGATTCCCGATTAATCGATCTATGAATTTTTTTTTCGAATTTTCTTCAATTCAATACGAGATGTTTCTGGCGGGATTGCGATGAGCTTTTTTTTTTTTGAAATGGACCTTTCTCCTGGCAGGATTGTGATGAGCTTTCTTAGGAAATTTGAAAGTGTTATTTATCTTATAATATATAGTATACTAACATTCGATAATGAACACTGGTATCGAATAGAGTGGAGAAAAAAAATGGAATGACGATCACATGGACGTGAATATAAAAAGATTAAAAACAGACGATTCAACTGTGTTTATCCGAGCGCTGAGCAAATAGTACTCCAACATGAAGATTTTGTATAAATATTTGTCTACATAAGCTTGTAGACGCTTGTAGTACACGACTGGGTTTATTTAAACCTCTGGATCACGTAAGTGCTACGGACAGCGATCTGAGATCGATTAATCGAGGAATCGATTTTTCAGGCTCAAAAACTCGATTTTATAAATCGATACGAAGCACTGAATCGAATCTTTACCCTAGAAAATTGTCATTCGATACTACGTGTTCAGCATCGAATGTTAGTGTTTTATACTATATTATAAGATTAATAACACTTTCAGATTACCTAAAAAAAAGCTCACCACATTCCCGTCAAAAAAAAAAGATCGATAGATCCATTAATCGGAAATCAATCCTTTAGACCTCGATTTTCATGTGAATCGATTCTTTGGACGACGATTCAAATCGATTCAAGATCTATCTTTTTCAGAAAGATCGCCCATTCCTAGTAAGTACGGACTTATTGTCAAGTATTTTTTGAAGTGAATGTCTTAAGACGCGCTGTGCACTTAATTTTGTGGGTCTTGAATGAGTTTTACCGTGTGGTGACGGTGTAAGAATACAATTCACCACTTCCTATCTTGCCTGTGGATGTCATAAGAACCGACTAAGGGCGTTTAATAAGCATATAATATCTATGCAAGGAAAGGTAAATATGAAACGAAACCCTATACCAACCTGTCTGATCAGCATGGTATAGTAAAGTCAGTTTCCCTCCTATGGTGGAGGAGGCTAGAGCCCAGCAGTGGGACGTATATGAGTTGTGATGATGACGAAAAATGAGTTTGAGCCGTCACGCTCGCCTATGTAACGCTTGTTCGTGTAAAATCGGCTCTCGTCGACTACGGAAGCATTTTTATAGTAGGAAACAAATAAAGATTAGTGGGCTAAGCAAGAATATTTGCGTTAAAGTATTCGTAACGTTATCGAGACCAATTTGTATGGGTTTGGAATAGTGCTCCCATGGTCCGATAGAGGCGCTGCTCCAAATCCTATACAAATTGGTCTCGATAACATTACGAATACTTTGACACAAATATTCTTGCTAGGCCTACAGTTAGAACAAAAATTTACACGACTAATTTATTACGCAATTATAATTGTATGTATTGTAAATCTCATTACCTTATTTATGAATATAAAACAAAGATAATAATTGTATTTCGTAATATTAACCTCGCTCAATGTTTTCACTTTTTCGTGTGGCTCTTAAGTATACATCAATTATAGTTTTTATTTTTCGTAATAGGCACTACATTGTGAACTGGAATCACCATGTCTGGTTATACAGCAGTAATTATAAATGCACGCCCGTGGGTAGCGATGGGAATACAATTATTAATAACCCTTACATTAATGTAGAGGTCGTAAAATGAACTCAGGGTTTAATGGGAGAAAGAAAAGGTGCGCTCTTATGATTCACCTAGAATAGCTTACTATAAACATCAACCTGCAAACTACACGAAAGAACGTGCGGTTATTCATGGACCTAAATCTTTACAACAGGCTTCTGTGCTTTTTTTGTAACAGGCTGGATATCACCCGGTACGGCATCCAAGGCGACGAAAAACGACATACAGCTCCATAAGCTACCGTAACCCCCACCCCGTCGCCGTTGGACTGCTATTAACGATTCTTCGGCGTCCGATAGGTTACTCTTTCAGACACCGTCTCCGTTGACGTCCCGGTAACAAGCAAGTCGTTGCTCTCACATGGTCGGCCACTCTGCGGGTGGCGGATAATCCCCGGTCCGTCCACCCACATCTGGCTCTGCACCTAGCATTGTAGAGTGGCAATTACAACTTACTATCAGGGCTGCCTAATCCTTTGCCAACAAGGGCAATAAAAACAAAACCATCGGCCCATTCTACCGGAGAAGTTTACGCTCAAAAGTGTATAGCGAAAGGTTGAATGATATAAATGTATGTAATGATAATAACAGCGCCGCGTTACATACCTTTCTCGAGGTGAATGTAGCGCACAAAAAAAATAAAGATAAAAAAATAAACAACGTCAAGCGTGAATCGCAAGATTGTGTGCGGGTGTGTGGGTTTCATATAAAATGTCTTCATATTAAAAATTCTTGCTTACTTGCATTTCTTTTCTTCATTTCAGCTCATATAAGTCCAATTGGAGCGCTCGAGCCTCGTTTCGCTCGAACTCGCGAGAGACAGAAAATTTACCTACTAGACCACGTTGGTCAGACGTGTTGGTATAGAATTTTATTTCGAGTTTTTGTCCTAAGGTATATAAAAAATATAAAAATGACAATGATTTCTAATGTTTACGCGAGTATTACACATTTTTAAATAAAATTACTCACGGGCGGCGTGACCATGAATACTGCAAAGTGTTCGAAACGTCGGGCAATCAAAAATCAAATACAAACCTGATAAAATCCGTAAAGTCGTTTTATTTAAAAATGACATGTTTAGTTCGTCTAAAGTATCACAGTACTTTTTTATCTCTAATTTGTGTGATTGCAATCTTACATGCGTGGGATTCGAACCATTACCACTTAGCAGAATCCCTATTTAGATCACAATGCAATCTGTGCAATATAATTTATTGTGAATTAGCACTTGACATGTTATCTGTATGGTGACGGAGTAAGAATATAATTAAGCACTCTCTATCTTGCCTGTGGATGTCGTAAAAGACGACTAAGTGATATAATACGTATATAACATCTGTGCAAGAGACGGAAAACTTGAAATAAAACCATATACCAACATGTCTGACCAACATGATATAGTTGGTGAATTTCCCTCTTATTGGTGAAGGAAGCTCGAACCCAGCAATGAGGTTTATGAGCTGAGACGAACAACGACAAACGATGAACGCTAAGTTTATTTATGGAAACATATTTGCTAGTAAAAATTAATACCAGAATGTGGAATTTCAACCTTATCAATTGATGGTGTATAAATATGTGTGGTACTCAAATCGGGACTTGCGTTATTAAAAAAAAAAAAATGGGTGCGTGTACTTATGTACGCGCGTGAGAAGTTATACTTTTTTGGCATCATTCAAATATATATATATATAATTATTAAAAACCAAATTTAGAGAATAATCTAAATAAAAAAAAAATAAAAAAAAGAAACGAAAAATAATAAAAAAATAAAAAAAAAGAAAAAAATAAAAAAAAGAAAAAAATAAAAAAAAAGAAAAAAATAAAAAAAAGAAAAAAATATCTAAAAAAAAAATATATATATAAAAAAATTAAAAAAAAGAAAAAAAAAAAAGCAGTGATCAGAGGTGACGAGCGTACCAACATGCGCGACTAATATCGAGGTTCAATTTCTATTTTGTTGGTAGCTTTTTTTTCGAGACTTAATGAGCGGTTAAGCAGACAACTTCATATTGTTAATTTTGTGTCACATAATTAAAATTTCACTCTCATCATTTTTTCATAACGCGCCTAAAGAAGTATAACTTCAAAAAGTTTTTAAATTTAAATATGGAACCCTAACCCGAGCGCAATTTATAACTTAATCACGTTCCATTTTTAGTCTGTGGCAATAGAAGTAGTGAAAGTTTTGTGCGATGCGTTCATTTTTTAATCTTTGGTTTTTTTCCTATCATAATATGTCCGTAATACTATATTTTGTAGTGACGTGGTGTGATAACGGAGTAAGAATACAATTTATTCTCTCTCTTGCCCGTGGGTGTCGTAAAAGACGACTAAGGGATACGATATGTAGATAATATCTATGTAAGAGAAGGGAAATTCGACATAAAGCCCTATGCCAACACGTCTGATCAGCGCGGTGCGGTAGGTCAATTGCCTACCTATTGTGGAGAAGGCTCGAGCCCAACAGTGGGCCTTATGTGGGCGAAGATGATGATGATGATGACAATATTTTATGAATTAAAACTATTATTATGCATTTCAACGTATTTGTATAGTCACGAGTGGAATCGAACAGTCCGATAGTGAACGCTGAGAAGCGATAAAATCGGTAAAATAGCTTTATTAATAATGTGCAATTCTCACGTAAACTTCAGGAATAAATACAATATTTTATGTATGCATCTATCATTGAACATCATTGACGTCCATTAGGTTTTTGGCGAGAACGTAAAAGTGTCATTTGGCTTTCTTATATCCAATTTTTGATGTGAAATATCTATAGGCGTGGGTGAACCTGAACCATTGGCGTGGCGTTAACGCCACAATTGGATATGTACATATTTGTGTAATGAAACGATAACCTATTTTAGAATTTTGTACAACGCCATCTAGTGAGCTCAAAATAAATGATTACCTATAATGTATACTAATGAAAATAACAATGTTAATTTGTATAAAAATCATTATTTTCTGGAGAAAATCGTAATATTTTATTAATACTTTATGCCATATGACTATGATAGAAGAGTACACATTGAGTCGACTCCCAAGTAATTTAAGGTTTAAGAGAACAAGGCGATCATGATTCAGGAGTTCAAGGATTCCTGACCTTTTCTAAGTCAACAACTTTAAAATGCCATTGTAATTCACTAATGTTAATTTTTATTCACTTACAAATACTGATTACCATAAGTTCAATGTACCTTTCAATTCATATTGGTTTGTATTACAATATTGTGACCAATCGTCCCGTGTGGTGACGAAGTAAGAATACAATTCATGTCGTCTCGTGGATATTGCCCGAGCCACTGCTAGGCTCAAACCTCCTCCACAATAGGAGAAAAATTTACCTTACTAAACCGCGCTGGTCAGACAGGTTGATTAGGGTTTTATATCGAGTTTTCCTTCTCTTGCATAGATGTTATCTGCAATAATCCCTCAGCCGTCTTTTACGATACCAAGATAATAATGGGTGGTGAATTGTATTCTTAATCCGTCAATCACCACACGGAAAATTAAATAGAAAATTAATTGTAATAAAAAAGAAGTTAGATTTTGGACGATCATTGTCGAGTGTTTCTTTCGATCCGAAACATTCACTTTCGAATTACGTAGCAAAAAAATTACAGATATTAGGGGCTAATATTAAAATAAATAGCTGAATTACGTTTTGGTATCTACAATCGCTTAAATTCATTGCACTTTCGCACACCCTGATGGGTATTATTTTTTTAAATGATTTCTGATGTTTACACATCTATGTATACTAATATTATAAAGAGGAAAGATTTGTAAGGAAGTTTGTAACGAATTGGCTCAAAAGGTACTGGACCGATTTTAAAGATTCTTTCACCCATGGAAAGCTATAATATCAGGGAGTAACATAGGCTATATTTTATCACAGTATTCCTACGGGAACGGGCACTATGCGGGTAAGAAGATTGATACCTAAACGAAGCGGGCATTGCTAGTTATAAATAAAACTATGTTTACGGATTTTATCGCTTTTGTGTTTGGTTTTTGATTGTCCGACATTTCGAACACTTTACAGCGTTCATGGTTTTTCTTTTTTTTTTATGGGTGGGCTATGGTAAGCGCACGCGCGGTCCGTTCCGTCCGAGGCAATGAAAGGAGGGCGCGCGGGCTCATAACCCACCCGTACCCACAGCGTTCATGGTAACGGGCGGACTAAGATGTCTCACGTTCAACGAGTTTTCGTTTTTCACCAATGTGAACTAGATAATAAGTTATAATAAAACTTTCAATGTATTAAATACCGTTTTTAGAGTTCCGTACCCAAAGGGTAAAAACGGGACCCTATTACTAAGACTTCGCTGTCTGTCCGTCCTCCACCAGTGTCGTCGTCACCAGGCTGTATCTCAAGAACCGCGATAGGTAGATAGTTGAAATTTTTACAAATTATATATTTCTGTTGCCGCTATAATAACAAATACTAAAAACAAAATAAAATAAATATTTTATTTGCTCCCATACAACAAACGCGATTTTTTTGCCCTTGCTCGATATCGATAATAGCAACCGGTAGCCATTTGCAATATTCACAAAGTATTTTTTTACTTTAATAATCTATACCAATAAATAAAATTGGAGTGTCCATTTGTAATGTCAAAATAATAGGCTTTTTTCATGCTCACACGGTTATTTGCACGACATCTATGCCTAAAATAGCGATTAAAAAATTTTTGTCTATCTGTCTATTTGTTCCGGGTAATCTTCAAAACGGTTGAACCGATTTCAAAAATTCTTTCACCAATGGAAAGCTATAATATCAGCGCGTAAACTAGGCTATATTTTATCCCGGTATTCCCACGGGAACTACGTGGGTAAAACGGCTATAACCGAAGCGAAGCGAGGGCGGGTTGCTAGTAAATAATAAAATTGAAATAAAATAATATTTAAGGAGGGCTATCATACAAAACACGATTTTTGCCTATTTTTTTTTTTTTTTTTTTTAACTGAAGGAAATTTGTGTACCTGCTGTTGTTTACCTAGTCAATGGTACGGAACCATTCCTGCGCGAGTCCGACTCGCACTTGGCCGATTTTTTTTTTTTTTTTTATTTCTATTAGTGTCGTTTTTTTTCTACAAACTTAGTATAACGCGAAGGATAAAATTTTTAGAAATATTTTTTATCTTGTTACGCCAAAGAAGTATAAATTTTTACGTGCTTGCATAAGTAATCACACACTCACTTTTTAAATATAAACAAATCGTAACCGCTTCAATCTGAAATTTAATTTAATATATGTCTTACAAACATAATAATAAAGTACATTTTTAATAAAATTTTATAAAAGCATACTTTACCCAACGTTCGCGTGATTTCATATTATCAATCTAGTTAGGGCCTACTTTGTCATACATGCTTGCGCTTATAAATGATCATTTATGCTTATGTTGATAAGTACGTTGTGTTAAAAGCTTTGCATTCGGTTTAGTGGTTTAGGCGTGAAAGCGTAACAAATAAACACATATTTGCTATTAAAATATTACATAACATATTATTGTCATTTCAGCTCGTATACATTCTACTGTTAGGCTCGAGCATCCTTTACAATAGAAGGGATATTGATCTACAATAACCAGGCTGGTCAAACGTGTTGGTAAAGGTTTTATTTCGATACTTCTCTTGCATAGATGTTATCATCATCATCGTCATCAGAGCTCACATACGTCCCGCTCCTGGGCTCGGGCCTCCTCCACAATGTGAGGGAATTTGACCTACTATACCATACTGGTCAGACATGTTGGTATAGGGTTTAATTTCAAGTTTTTCTTCTCTTGCACAGGTCTTATGTGCATATTATATCTCTTAGTCGTCTTTTACGACACCCACGGGCAAGAGAGCGCGTGGTGAATTATATTCTTACTACGTCATCATGCGAAACACAGTTTATGGTTTAATTTCTGTTTTAAATCCATTATTTTGCTGATGGGATTTTATCTTTAGGATAGTTATGCCCTGGTGACTTCGCTTTGATGTATAATTACCATATCATAAAAGTTGAATTTCACTTTAACAACCATAGCGTACTGTAATTATAACTTTCTATTTTACTATCATTGCTGTTGTAAATGAAATAGGCTATGTGGTGGGGTGGTCGAACCTTCGAGGCCTTCCGACCGATGCTGATGGGGTGGTTGGGTCGGCCGCACGGGGTGATTACAGTGGTAGGATCACACTGTTGACGGTTGTCTGTCTACAGCCGCGGGCTGGTCTGTCCGATGTAGTACCACATTCTCGCAGAAAATCGACGTCCGAGTAGTAGCAATTTGTTACTGCGCTTCGTTCTAGCAAGAGAGCAGGAAGCAGCGGCGGCCTTACCCATTGCGAGGCTCCGGGCGGCAGGTCTTTGCGAGACCCCGGGCGGCCGGTCTTTGAGAGGCCCTTTGTCCTTCGTGAAAAGTATGAGATACGAAAGTAGGTCTGGTTGTTTGGTTTAGGGATTTGTCATGTTTGATGAATAATACTAAAGTTGTACAAATAAATAAAATTTTAGTTTTATAATATTGAAAACAAAGTGAAAAATATAATTAATAAGTAAAAATGTAATTTAAAATCTATATTTTTTAAATTTGCTTGGGTTGTTGCGTGAGGCCGTTGTAAGCGCGAGGCCCCTGTAAGCGAGAGGCCACGGGCGATTGCCCTGTTCGCCAGCCCCTAAGGCCGCCACTGGCAGGAAGCCAACTTTCTGAGGGTGGTGTGGTGCATGTGGTGGGTTTTGGTATTACTGAACCTCGTTGCACGCATTCACACTCCCTTCACTTTCTTCACGGTAGGCAGCAGTGTTAGTAATATTCGTAGTTTTACCTCCAACAAATGACATTTAAAAGTAAAACTACGGATTTTCAGCATCGTCATAACTCATATAAGTCCCACTGCTGGGCTCTCGTCCACACTGGAAAGGACCTTACTATACCTACCATGCTGGGTCAGACAGTTTGCTCTTGATGTTATATGCGTATTATATCCCTTAGTCATCTTGTCCGACATCCACGTGCAAGATAGGGGGTGGTGACTTGAATTCTTATTCCGTCACCACACGGTAAGGATTTTATCGCGTAAAATAGTTATACAGTGCAACTTTAATATAACGAACGACTTCCTCGATTTGACAAATTTTTCGTAATCCCCTTGAATTGTCCATAAGAGTCAGTGTAAAAATAATACCTTTAGATTTTTTTTTTACGAAAAACCTCTTTATAACGAATTTTCAACTATCTAAAAAAGGTGTAAATACCTCTTTTTTCGTAAAACAATTGAAGTCGTTTGATGGAAAATAATGTAAACAGTGCTGCTCGTGACTACCTATTGTTGGCAATTCTAGTTGCTGAATGCAAAAATGTTGAGGTCATTAAAACTATTTCTTTGCCTCTTTATAACAAATTTTAGAACAAACTTACCTCAATATAATAAACCTCAGCTTGACGAATTACTTGATATAACGAATATTTACGAGTTCACGTCGGATTTGTTAAATTGAGGTTGCACTATATATAGGTACTCGCGCAAACAACAGAGACTATTATAAAAAGTTACTACTGTGAATATTTCATGTATGAAACAGACAGTTACATAACAAAGCAATCTAAAGTGATGTAACAATTTGTCGGTCACTCATGCATTCAATCGTTGAATTTTTTTTTTTAATTTCATTACACATAATCACCAAATTTCCCGATCGCATAATTTCACGAAAATCAGCTGTTATGTGGCCAGCCAGATCGTGTGATTTAACACCACTGGATTATTTTTTGTGGGGCTATGTTAAGGACAGAGTCTATACGGAGATGATAAGAGATCAAAATCCGTGATGTGATTAACGAAATAGACCCGCCATTTTGTCAAAAAGTGATTAAAAACTTTGATGAAAGAATAGACATCTCTCAGCGTGGTCGTGGTGGACATTTGCCAGATATCAATTTCATTCATAATTGCCGAACTTTTCGTAATACAATAAAAATTTGAATCATCTTCATCTAGATTTCTTGTTTTATATTGTTTTAAAAAACAAAGTTCTTGTTGAAAAACCCTTTATATAAAAAACTGCAAGCGTTAACAAATCCGGCTCGATCTTGACCGGTTTTTAAATGGAGGTACAATAAATACAGAAGAAGTGTGACGTAAATGGCTATTTATAAACGTAATTATTAGGTGTTTGACCTCAAAGAAGACCAATTATAAATATTCAATGATGGCGACTAATATATTTCCTCTTACAACAACATCTATCTGTGGTGACGGAGTAAGAATACAATTCACCACTCCCTATCTTCCCCGTGAATGTCGTAAAAGACAGATCAGCTAATAAAAATAGAATTCACCACTCCCTATCTTGCTCGTCGATGTCGTAAAAGACGACTAAGGGATATACCTAATACGCATATAACATTTATGCAAGAGAAGGAAAACTCGCAACAGAACCCTATACCAACCTATGTCTAATCAAGGTCAATATTTCTCCTATTGGGGGAGGATCGAGCCCAACAGAAGAACGTATATAAGCCGAGATGAGGGCAAAGATAAAAGCGAACTCCTGACGTGATATGAACATATGATCACATCGGATAAATGTAATTTTGTGAGGAAAATCCATGTGGTAAGGGAGTAAGAATGTAATTCACCACTCCCTATCTTACCACAAGGAAAATGATAATGGTGATGATATCCAAATCAATTGTAGATATATACAGTACAATCTCACCAATCCGGCACTATTAAAAATCACAGGGTTTTTTTTTTTTTGTGGGTGGGTCGCGGTCGGCGCGCCTCCGCACCACTCCGTCCGGGGCGACAGAGGGGCTTAAGCACGCAACTCCCGCGACCCACCCAAAAACCACGTCGCCTTCGTCGTTGGGCCGACCACTGGAGCAGCGTTAACTTGTCGTCAGTGGTCGGCCCGACGGAATACCCCTGATCGGGGTACCCTCCCGTCGAAAAAAAAATCACAGGATGCCGAATTATTGGAATGTTCGGATTACTGGATTAATATCTGGTTGACCGAGCTCGGCATATTTTTATCGAATTTATTTAGATATATATTACTAAAAAATAAAAAATAAATAATGAAAAATATATAAAAAATTACAAAAAGAGAATAATAATAACACCGAGATTCGAACCGACGCTGTTTGATTGAAAAAATACCAAAATTAAAACCTGTCACCTTCCCATCTGAGCTATCGTAACTCATGACGTTGCCGTTTATTTTACTAAAAACACGGACAAAACAACATTTTCTATAAATAAAACCTACCTAGATCGATTTTTGGACCCGAATCCTCTAGTATGCTGAGTTTCAACAAAATCTTTGGAGCCGTTTCCGAGATCCTGAATATATATATATATATATACAAGAATTGCTCGTTTAAAGATATAATAAGATAGAGAAAAATAAAATAAAACATTACATAGAGAAAATATAAATAATGTATTAAATTCATATATTATTATGTAATTACATAGTTTTAAAATATGTAATCCTTAATCGAGATCTGTTTTTGTGCAACTTGAAGTCCTTGCTTAAAAACCTTTTCTCGCATGTTACTAAGAATAATTAAATATAATATTGTAATCGGGCGAGGGAGGCATGAGCGGAGGGTGCCGGATTATTGGACGCGTCGGTCTATTGAAGTGCCGGATTAGTGAGATTATACTATATTTAATGCTGTTGGTGGCAAGAGAGAAAACAGCACACCCGATGGTAAGTAATACTGTCGCTCATGTAACTTGCGCGTTGCCTACCATGAAGCAAGGAGCGTGAATGCGTGCAATGAGGTTCAGTGAAACTAAAGACATATCACCAAGACCAACCACACGCAAAAAATCTCAGAAAGTTGGGCTTCCAGCTATCTCGCTCACCGAATAAAGTGCAGTAGCAAAATTGCTATTACTCAGATGTTGATTTTCTGCTCAGCGTGGTACTCCGGGCGGACCACCCCGCAGCTGTAGACAGAAGACTGTCAACAGTGTGCTTCAACCCTTAGAATAATAACGTATAGAAGGTAAGTTCACGCTCAAAAAGTGAGGCATTTCAATTGGAGCCTAATGGAGCTTACGCCGGAACCGGTCCGTAATGTACAAGTCGTTGTACTGCACGTACGTACGCAACTCTTAAAAAATTAATTGATAATTATGACGGTTTGTGCATTCAAATGGTGTCACAACATATTTGAAAAACTTAAAAAGGTTTTTAACATTACTTTTAAAAGTATTTCGACGATTTATGTTAATAAAAACAAAATTTGATTTCATAATTTGTATAGTGGTTTGCGTGTGTACGTGTGTAATCGTCTGCGCGCCATTAGTATTTTTAGATTCGAATTTTGAAAGTTCGAAGTATTGACACTATCCTTCTATATGTTATTATTCTAAGGCTTCAATCCTTATAAATAAAAATTATAGTTCACTAGCAGCGCCCTGCGGTTTTACCCGTATAGTTCTCCTTCCTGTGGGAATATCGGGCTAAATTATAGTCTATGTATTGTTCTGATATGTAAGTTGTATGATTGTGAAATTTCATAAAAATTCATTCAGTTGTTTTTGCGTGAAAGAGCAGCAAACATCCTCACATACAAACTTTCGCGTTTATAATATTAGTAGGATTTCGAATCCCAACCCCAGAAATTAATTATAAGTATTCTGTATTAAGAAAATCATGCAAAATAATTATATTTAATTGTAAATAACCTGTTTGCATTGCAGGTAAGGCTTCCAACAAAATATTTAAGAAAGGTCAATGGTCAAGTGCAACCTCGGAACGCCAAAAGGCACCAACGAAACCTTGTAGCTTTTTTGAAATGTAATTTATTTTTAAAATGCCTCAAACTGGTACATTGGGCAAGTCACCAGACATAAGGATTCGGTAGCGGTAATCTGTCCAAAAGGCCAAAGAGGTGAAACACATCGTACTCTCGGTCCTTTGCGACCTACCCGGACTGTTTTTGTAACCATCCTATAGTCTACTCACAAAAATAAGCACATTAGGCATTTCTATTTTGGAAAAAAAAAGCACTGAAAATGTTTCGCACGACCATTGTTTTTCACGTTTGAGACATATTAATATTCGTCAGACACTAATAAAGGTAATCGATAGTTTCGACCGTGATACCTCGATTCCAGGCATAATTTATACTGTTGAAGTAAAACCTTCTTATAGGCATGTTTGTATGGGGAGTACACTCATGTTTATCGACATGGTCTCGCAACTTGTTAACGCTTACGCTATATCTGTAGATATGTCACGTTGTAAAACGTTTTATTTTACAAATATTAATTTAAGAACAAATAATCAATTTGAATATCCAAAAATAACAAAAGTTTGTTTATAATTTGATTTGTGTTATTTTTATTTTTTGAGAGCCGGAACACGGTCAAACTAATATCCAAAACAGATACAAGACAAGTTTTATCTGTGCTGTAGAGGAGTACAAACATAATTCACCATCCTATTTCTTTCACATCGAGTCAGGGTTAAGTGAGTTGGGTGCCGTAAAAGACGACTAAAGGATATATGGAGATAACGTAATTGAATTTTTTTTTGGGTAGGGATGTGACTTGGAGGGGAAAAAATCGATTAATAAATAATCGATTTTTCGGTAAATCGGTTTGCAAAAAAATCGATTAATTATTTTTAATTAATAGATCCAGTTGCAGAAAGGCGTGAGACAGGGAGACATCATCTCTCCGCAACTGATGACTTACGGCACAGAAACGTGGTGCCTAAATGTAGGCCTCATAACAAGGTTCCAAGTCGCTCAGCGTGCTATGGAACGGGCTATGCTCGGCTCGGGATTTCTCTGCGTGATAGAATCCGAAATACGGAAATCCGCAGAAGAACGGGTGTAACATAGCACGAAGAATTAGCACGCTGAAGTGGAAATGGGCAGACCACATCGCTCGACGAATCGAAAACCGCTGGGGAAGAAAGGTTCTCGAGTGGCGACCACGTATCGGACGTCGCAGTGTAGGACGCCCCCCCCACTAGGTGGATCGACGACCTGGTGAAAGCTGCTGGGCGTCGTTGGATCCAGACGGCACAGGACCGCACTTTGTGGCGTAACATGAGGGAGGCCTACGTCCAGCAGTGGACGGCGATAGGCTGAAATGATGATGATGATGAATAGATTATTTTTAAAATCGATTCTTTTACTATTCGTAGTTCTTTTTTAAAGTTTTACTCCCGACAGTATTGTGATGACCTTTTTTTTTGAAATCTGAGTGATATTTATTTTCTAATATAGTATGAAACACTGACAGTCGATCGAGCACTTTTCCTGACAGAATTGTGATGACCTGTTTTTTTTTAGGAAATCTGACAGTAATATTTATTTTCTATATAACAGAAAACTTTAAATTTAAACAAAAAAGCAAATACTAAACTAATCGATTAATTTTAATATAAAAAATCGATTTTTATTATATAGATAATCGATTATTAGCAAAAAATAATCGATTAATATAAAAATCGATTATTTTTACACATCCCTAGGCTAGTGAGCTCACATGTCCGTCACCACATAGCAAGCACATGATCACCGGACTCAATAATTTTTCATCGTACCCACGAAAAAATTAAGAGAGCAGTGACAATTGAATTTTCATTCCATCCATCATGCGGAAAATATAAAATGTACAATAGATTAAAAATATTTAATTTAATCGTTATGTCAAATTACCGAGTCTAAACCGCATTAACCACAAATTGCATACTTAGTATCTTGGCATGGTATGTTAATGGTTTATAAACCGACAAACAAATACAATGTATACCTGCTCGGCTAATCTTGTTCGTTAAAAAAAATAAGGCGTGGGGCCTATAGTGGTTTGTCGCGTGCTGACGGAGTAAGAATACAATTCATCACTCCCTTTTCATCTTACCCGTGGCTGTCGTAAAAGACCACTATGGGATATGATATACACATAACATCTATGCAAGAGAAGGAAAACTCGAAATGAAACTGTATACCAACATGTCTGACCAGCATGGTATAGTAGGTCATATTCCCTCCCATTGTGGAGGAGGCCCGAGCCCAACAGTGGGACGTATGTGGGCTGCGACGACGATGATGACATAATCTATGCAAGAGAAGGAAAACACGAAACAAAACACTATACCAACACGTCTGATCAGCGTGGTATAGTAGGTTAATTTCCCTCCTATTACGGCGGAGGCTCTAGCCCAGGGATGCACAGACTTATTAAGACTAGGGGCCACTCGGGCAAATCATGAACTGATGGCGGGCCGCCAGAAGTATAGGTAATTAAAGACAATAAAGAATTGATAATCTGGAATAGAATTCAATATTTTTCGAATGTACGAGAGTATTATTTTTGCTGTCGGCGGGCCACCAGTATTCAACCGGCGGGCCGCGGTCTGTGCATCCATGCTCTAGCCCAACAGTGGGATGTATATCAGCTAAGATGATGGTGGCAAGCAAGCATCGCACCTGATGGTAAGTGATGCTGCCGCACATAGTCTTTTACAACAGTAAATACACAGCTAGGCCGTTGCCTACTATGAAGAAAATGCTCTTCTCAAACCTCGTTTAAAGAAGGGCATGTCATAGCGCTCGGGTAACACAGCAACAGGTAATTCATTCCAGCGCCTGCATGTTCGTGGGAGAAATGATCGCTGGAAACGTAGAATTGAAGACCATAACGTTTACAGGTGAGGTATACGGGGTGCTCTCCTTCCGACTAGTGCGGGTGTTGACGGGGCATGGGTGCTTCGCCAAATACCTGCATAAGGTCGTAAGGAGGGAGAGTACACTGTCCTGCCATCACTGCGATTGCGACGAGAACACGGCGCAGCATACGCTCGAGGTCTGACGCTTGGGCAGCGCAGCGCCGTGAACTCGTCGCAATCATGGTGCCGACCTTGCCGCTTGCCGACCCTGGCGCTTTCGCCAGGGCGATGGTCGGCAGCGTCAGGAACTGGGACGCGGTCGTAGCCTTCTGCGAGGCAGTGATCTCGCTGAAGGAGGCGGCGGATCGCCTGCGCGAGGAGCGCAGCCTCGATGAGGCGATCCGCCGCCGGCGACTGGGGCGGCGTAGGCGCGAGTACTTGCGCCTCATGCCGCCCTAGCCGAGGCCGCGGGTGACGTGACCGGGGAATTAGTCCGTCACACGCCGAGAGGCCGACCGCGTGAGGAAAGACCGACGTCCTTCCCGAGTTGGACGTCGGTCGATGGTAGGGTACCCCAAATAGGAGGTATTCCGTCGGGCCGACCACTGATGACAAGTAACCCTGCTCCGGTGGTCGGCTCAACGACGAAGGCGACGTGCATCGTGGGTGGGTTGCGGGTGTGCGTGCTTACGCCCCTCTGTCGCCCCGGATGGAGTGGTGCGAGGAGCGCGCTGACCGCAACCGACCCCCAAAAAAGAAACAGGTGAGATATATGAACTCTGTTACGGTGTCGAGTGGTACATTGTACTGTGGCGAAAGCTCGAATTCAACAGAGGGACGCATATGAGCATTATGAGCTGACGTAATATGAGGGATGCAATCGATACATCGATGTTTCAATAAAAACACATCGATGTTTGCCATCGATGTTCACTACTGTAAAACATGTCGATGTTTTATCTGCATGATTCAAAATGTATGGTACTTTTAGCAGAGCCTACGTAACAGTTTAGGTACTTTGTTTCTAAATAACTATAGTGTGGCGCAGAATGAGCTATATGGTTTAAATGGTTTATAACTTTTTTATTTATGCGATTTATGTAATATTATTTTTTTAAATACAGTATACTAATGGGGAATTTTTTGCAATTAGCTTTGAAAGATGATCCTGCAAATGATGTCCATTTTCTGCTTCGCACATACGTGCTCTTTTCAGCATATTTTCCATAACTTTTCGCAAAATTTCGGGTATAATTGCCATAATTTCATTTCAAATATTGATTTTTAATTGGAGTACGGTTCTTGGTTTGTTAAAGTACACTTTTTCTTTCAAATATCCCCAAAGAAAACTGTCAGGAGCTGTTAAATCTGGTGAACGTGGAGGCCAGTTAAAATCACTTGTGCGCGAAACAATGCGTTCGCCGAATATGCTTTTCGCTTTTTCACGGAAACGAATGGCATATTCAAGCCGTTGCTGGTAGTCTGTCGTCTTCTATTCTTGCACAAGTTGAACTTTATATGGGAACAAGTCTAATGTATTCAAAATTCTCTGCAGCGACCGCCGTGATAGTCCAAGTTGAGTCGAACGCCTCCTTGTTGATGTTGATGGACTATGCTGCACGCTCTCCCGTACACGTTCAATATTTTCACCAGTGTGCACGGTAGGTGTTCTTCCGGCACCAGGAAGGGTTCTTACAGACCCATGTTGACAAAAATTTCCAATCAAATGGATTCTTGCTGACGCTGTGGGTGCAATGCGCACATTAAAATGACGACGATATGCACGCTGCGTCAACAGAATAGACTGTTGGTTTGAAAAATAAAATTCAATTATTTTTGTACATTGTTCGATCGTGTAATAGTTCATAATTAATTCCCCAAGTCTTCTTCACAAAATGCTGAAAAAGAGCAACGAAAGAATAATAATTAAAAAAGTTATAAAAAATTCAAACCATACAGCTCATTCTGCGCCACCCTATAAAAAAAAAGCTCATCACATCACGCAAATGTTGGTGTTTGTTTCATGTAAAAAATATGCTTGATTTAACTAAAAAAAAAATAAAGCTCATCGCATAGATCTCTAAAAAACACCGATGTTTTGCTACATAGATGTTTTTTGTACATCGATGTTTGTTCTGAAACATCGATGTTCTTGGTTTCGATATTTGCATCCCTAGATGTAACGTCTTATAAAGACCTGGTTGGGTTTTTGGCGGGCATCTGGAAGTGTCATATGGTGTTCTTGTATTATATTCAATATCTTAGTGTTTTAACATGTTATATTAAATAATTTTGATGGCATTTTATATAATATATAGCGACAGAACAGCTTGAGGTGTAGTGAATATGATAAAAAACCGCTATACATACCTTTTTGTTTCCACCAAAATTCTCAGAATATACTCTTAACAGTGGTGATTACACTGTTGAAGGCGACAATTTGACTTATTGACGGACCATTACTGACATGAAGAAACTGATAATTTGAAAAGAAAATTATAACTCGACACTGGCAAAAATGACTCGTGTAAGTAGCTGAATGCCAAGACAAAAAAGAAAGAAAAATACCTGGTTAATAAAGACCATTGATAAGTTTAACTGGTTTGAATGTTAAATGTTCTAGGTTAGCAAGTTTTCGACATATGAGTGAAACATAACATAAAAAAGTGAGCCGTCGCTCATGACGCCTGACAGATGTGAAACATCGAAATTATTTTGTACAAGTACATGTTACAACAGGAACTAAGAGATGTCAAAACCAGATAAATATAAAAAGTTTCAGTCGTCTTTTACGACATCCAAGAGAGAGGAAGGTGAATAATATTCTTACACCATCACCACACAGAGAATATATTATAAAAACTAGCTGATCCAACAGACGTTGTTCTGATCAAATCTGAAAAAATAGTAAAAGGAATTCTCCTTGAAATCGATCGCAACGTACCCTACCGGGTCCAATTGTGAATCTAAACCATTCTCTAATCCCCTTAAACACACATAAAAAATGTCATCAACATCGGTCCAACCGTTTTGGAGGAGTTCAGTGACATACACACGTACACAAGAAATATATATATATACATATAAGGACTAGCTGACCCAACAGACGTTGTTCTGTTCAAATAAAGCGCCACCTACCGAGTCCAATTGTGAATCTAAACCATCCTCGAATCCCCTTGAACACACACAAAAAATTTCGTCAACATCGGTCCAGCCGTTTAGGAGGAGTTCAGTGACATACACACGTACGCTAGAAATTTATATATAAGATAAAAGAAGATAATAAGTATAAGTAAATAAAATTTCTCCCTATCGATGGATGCCGTAAAAGACGACTAAGGGATTATAATATGCAGATCACATCTATACAAGAAAAGGAAAACTCGAAATAACAACTATATCAACACGTCTGACCAGTGTAGTATAGTAGATCGTCATATACGTGATCGTAGGCGTGGTGTATAGCGACGCATGTTGTGGCGAGGCCTCGCCACGCTCTATAATAATAAGTGTAGTTCCGACCAATCATCACAGTAATACCGTCAGAGATTATCATTATGAGGCCTTCCGGCCGGTGCTGATGTAGAGGTTGAAACGGCGACACGGGGTGCTCTCCTTCCGACTAGTGCAGTTGTTGACGGGGCATGGATGTTTCGCACAAATACCTGCACAAGGTCGTTAGGAGGGAGAGTACACCGTCCTGCCACTACTGCGATTGCGACGAGGACACGGCGCAGCATAGGCTCGAGGTCTGTGCCGCTTGGGCAGAGCCGCGTCGTGAACTCGTCGCAATCATCGGTGCCGACCTGACACTGCCGGCCATCGCCAGGGCGATGCTCGACAGCGTCAGGAACTGGGACGCGGTCGTAGCCTTCTGCGAGGCAGTAATCTCGCGGAAGGAGGCGGCGGATCGCCTGCGCGAGGAGCGCAGCCTCGATGAGGCGATCCGCCGCCGGCGACTAGGGCGGCGTAGGCGCGAATACCTGCACCTCATGCCGCCCTAGCCGAGGCCGCGGGTGACGTGACCGGGGAATTAGTCCGTCACCCGCTGAGAGGCCAACCGCGAGAGGAAAGACCGACGTCTTCCCTGAGGGGCGGACGTCGGTCGATGGGAGGGTAATCCAAAAAGGGGGTATTCCGTCGGGCCGACCACTGACGTCAAGTCACCCTGCTCCGGTGGTTGGCCCAACGACGTGCATCGCGGGTAGGTTGCGGGAGTGCGTGCTTACGCCCCTCTGTCGCCCCGGATGAAGTGGTGCCAGGAGCGCGCCGACCGCACCCACCCAAAAAAAAAAGTGATTATTATTACAAAAATCACCGATTAAAAGAATTGATTTGTTACAATTTGAAATATTTTTAAATTTTTAATTCTTGTATTTAATAAAAATAAATGTTTATTGAATAATAATCATCATTTTCTGGAAAAATCGTAATATTTTATTTATACATTATGCCATATTAGTTCCTATCGTAATTTCGAAGTTTCACATCTGCCAGGCGTCCTGAGCGACGGTTCACTTTTTTTTTTAAATTTGAACAGTACAAGATATCTCTATGACATTCACAGACTAGTAAGGGTTACCACGATAGTATTGAACATTAATTATGCCACAGAATAATAATATCTTTTTTTTTCTTTTTGTTTTTGCATTCTTATGTAAGTTTAAATCGCGGTGTGTGGTCTTTGTAGACCAAATTTTCTTTCTTTTTTTTTTATACCCTGTTTAAAAGTATGTCTGGCAATAAATAAGCTTGTTGTCGTTCAATATTGTGTGTTACACTATAATATCATCATTAATCTTTCACATTCACGACACTTTTTTTTTTTTTTTTTTTTTTTTTTTTGTGTGGCCTGCGGTCGGCGCGCCTACGCACCACTCCGTCCGGGGCGACAGAGGGGCTCAAGCCCGCAACTCCCGCAGCCCACCCGAACACCACGTCGACCTCGTCGCTGGGCCGACCACTGGAGCAGGGTTACTTGTCATCAGTGGTCAGCCCGACGAAATACCCTCTACCCGGGGTACCCTCCCATCGACCGACGTCCCCCCCTCGGGGACCGACGTCCCCCCCTCGGGGAATTCACGACACTTTAGTACCTTCTCTTATTACATCACATAAAATACCACCTATTAGTTATTATGTTGTTGTAAATTGCATTTCCTTTTGTTTTTTGTTTTGTCTGTTAAATGTTATTTTTGTCTGTTAATGTTATTTTTGTTTATTTTATTATTTTTTATTTTTACTTATACGCGTAAGATTAAATAACTTGTACTTTGATTTGTACTGCACTTAATCCGTATGTTTATTATTATTTGTTTTTTTTTTCTCTATTCTTTGAATATTATTTACAAAATCAGCTGTAATTTGTTAGTTCAATTATATTCAGCTGCTACCTGTACTTTGCTGACAGACGTCGCAGGACGCTGCAGAATAACAGCGTTACGGTGTCTCTCTTATAGTAGATGCCTCAACATTATGCTGAGCAGCGATCCTTTTTCTCTTTTGCGAAGGGAATACCAGTGTTGATATCAATTTCTTTTTGTATTTTTCTTTAATATTTATTGTTTTATATATATTGTACTCACTGTTTGAGCTTTTGTGATGTTTCCCTCCCGTAAAGGAGTAATAAATTATTTTTCTTTCTTTCTTTTTTTCTATCCTATTGTGGAGGAGGCTCGAGCCCAACAGTGGGACGTATGATGATGATGATGATCTATCTACCTGTTTCACGACATTACTTTTTTTATTTATTTATTTATTTGGTTCACCAACAGATTGTTTACATAGATACTTAACAATATACATATTAAAATAGAAATGGCAATGTAACATCTAATTAAAGGTAAACACCACATCTATACCAATAAATAAAATTGGAGTGTCTGTTTGTAATGTCAAAATAATAGACTTTTTTCATGCTCACACGGTTATTTGCACGACACCTATGCCTAAAATAGCAATTAAAAAATTTTTGTCTGTCTGTCTGTTTGTTCCGGGTAATCTTCAAAACGGCTAGACCGATTTCAAAAATTCTTTCACCAATGGAAAGCTATAATATCAGGGCGTAAACTAGGCTATATTTTATCCCGGTATTCCCACGGGAACGGGAACTACGCGGGTAAAACGACTATAACCTATAAGCGAAGCGAGGGCGGGTTGCTAGTGCACAATAAATATGATTTTTTGAGCAGACAGAAAACATAAAACTTATAAGATTACCCTGCACCCTTTACGACATAACAGACAATATACACAAAGTGACACACATCCAACATACGCTGTCGCATAACATTCGGTTTATCTTATATCTTTAAACGAGCAATTCTTGTATATATATATATATATTCCTTGTATATATATATATATATTATATATATATATATATATATTCTTGTATATATATATATTCAGGATCTCGGAAACGGCTCCAACGATTTTGTTGAAACTTGGCATACTAGAGGATTCGGGTCCAAAAAATCGATCTAGCTAGGTTTTATTTATAGAAAATGTTCTTTTGTAGGTGTTTTTAGCATAACAATAAATGACATTAAATTTTAAATGAATATGAATTCAAATTTCGTTGTAAATGTCAAGAGTTCCGGTAGCTCAGTTGAGGGACGGCCGGTTTTAATTTTGAGTTTTGTAGCATCCAAACAGCGTCGGTTCGAATCTCGGTGTTATTATTATTCTCTTTTTGTAATTTTTTTATATAATTTTTAGTTTTTATTAATATATCTAAATAAATTCTATAAAAATATTCCGAGCGAAGCTCGGTCAACCAGATATTTTAAACTTATAAGCGCGTCATAACTTCATAGCTTATTAGTACTAGGAAATATTTAAAAACCATCAGACACTTTATTCACATGTATTCTTACACTTACTTTATTCACATGTATTCTTAACCCACCCAGACTTATGTGGTAGAAGCACACTGTGGACAGTTGCCTGTCTACAGCCGCAGGCCGGTCCGTCTGGGGTAGTACCATACTGAGCAGAAAATCGACGTCCGAGCAGTGTTGTCAACTTTATTTTTTTGAAGATCATACCACGGACTAAAAAGAATAGTATTTTGCCAAGAATTGAAGAAATATAATAGTACGCAATGAAATTTGCAAAAAATTACCGAAATTCTCTGGACAAATTTTGATGAGCTTTTTTTTTTGTTTGTGTATATTTGCGTATCGTCGATGTTTAATAAACGATACATCGATGTTCATGAGCGTAATAAAAATCCTCCAAGCAAATTCTGGTGAGCTTTTTTTTTATCGTCGATGTTTTGATGTCAACATCGATGTTCATGACTCCGAGCAATTTCTGATGAGCTTTTTTTTTTGTGAAGTTTGTCGCATATTTTACATTCTAACTACAGCAGAATGGATATATTAAATATATGGTTCTACAACATTAAAAAGATCGTATGTTTCAAAAGGTCGTATGTTTTGCGTACGATTTCTATCACTCGATCGTACATCATACAAGAACCAAAAAGATCGTATAAATACGATTTAAATCGTACGGTTGGCAACGCTGCGTCCGAGGAGTAGCAGTTTGTTACTGCATTTCGTACAGTGAGCGAGAGAGATGGAAGCCCAACTTTCAGAGGGTATTGGCGTGTAATGGGTTTCAGTGATGCTTTTAGTATCATCGAACCTCATGGCACATATTCAGACTCCCTTCACTTTCTTCACGGTAGGCAGCGGCCTAGCAAAGGTCCATAAGCGATAATATCTTATACCATCAGATGTTGCTGTTTCCTCGTTTGCCACAAACAGCAATAAAAACTACGTCTATTTCCATCCCAATATGAAGAAGAGAGCTAGTGTCGAACAGCTATTTTTTTATGAACTCATATTATAATTCTAACTGTTAAAAATAGCTGTTCAAATCATTGAACAGCATAGAAACCAGTTTTGTAGGCAATATTCGTATATAAATAATATTCCGCTGCAGGTTAACCTATTAAGGTTATTAAAAGCTACCTGACTGCGCAAGATTTGCAATTTATTATAGAACACTAAAACTATAACATTTTTGAATGAAATTTACGAAATTATTGAATGAAAGCTATGAAATTTTTGAATGAAGACTGAAAATTTTGAATTACGTCGATTACTTGCAATAGAGGACTGGACCGGACTGCTTGAAAGCGATATTCGTTGGAATTGTATTTTTTTTTTTCGGGAACCAATCCCCATCTTGAATGCCCACAAATTCAATTCAATTCCTTCCCTATCACGTCTTTTACCCGTGAGTGTCGTAAAAGACACCAACAAAGCCCAAATATCAACCCGCCTGACCAGCGTAGTATAGTAGGTCAATTGCCTTCCCACAGCGGAGGAGCTCAGGCTCGAACCCAACAGGAGAATGTAGGTATGTAAGCTAAAATGATACCACACTCAGACGTGTTAGTATAGTGTTTCATAACAAGATTTCCTTCCCTTAAATAGATAGCTATATGCATATTTAATCCCTTAGTCGTATTTATCAACACTCACGGGTATAAAAGGGGGGTGAATTATATTCTTGCTCCGTTAAAATGAAAGTTAGTAGACATGCCGCGCAAATGACCTACACAGTTCGTACGTTAAACCTATACATATATTGCTACATATTACCTCAGATATATTAAGACATGTCTCGCTCGCAAGGTTATATTGATATAATTGCATAAAACAACGCTTGATATTAATTCAAAAAAATATTGGCTAATATTATTGTTCCGCTACGAATATGCGTAACTATGCGCGCTTATTTAGATTTTATATTTCAAGTGATAGCTTCGAAATTATGACCACGGAATACCCCCTCAGGAGTACCTTCTCCTCGACCAACGTCTCCCCTCGGGGAGGACGTCGGTCTTTCCTCGCGCGGTCGGCCTCATTTAATAATTACACCGGCACACAAAAAAAAAAGTGGAATGTACTTTGGACCGGACCTACCTACCGACATGTATTTTGGCCCGCTGAATCTAAATTTCAAGTCCGTTTGGCCCGGTCACCCTCCAGTTTTGAGTAAAATGCAAAAAACCTCAAAAAAAGGCCAAAAATTGTAAAAAAAACTCCAGTCACAGCAATGAAAAAATTTTTGTGGACCCGGATCATGTAAATACAAGTTAAGAAATGAATATTTTATGCGTGAAAAAATACAGGAAAAGTATTTAATCATATTTTACAGATTTTTTTTCATAGTTTTAATTGCAATTTTCCCGATTTATTTGGTTTTTTTGAGATTTTTTTTTTTAATTTTAACGGGGCAAGAAAACTTCAGCGGAACAAAATACATGAAAATCATACTCAATCTGAGTCCAAAAAAAGTTTTTATTTCGAAGACTTCAATTTTTCATGATATATTGCCATTTTTTTGGGGTTTTCATTTTTTATTTTTTCAAATTGAGACGGTTCACCGGGCTAATTAACTTTTAGATTTAAATTCAGTTATTTGGAATACACAAAAATCATACGTGATCCGGGTCCACAAAAAGTTTTTCATTGCTGTGACTGCAATATTCTGCAATTTTTTTTTTGAGGTTTTTTGCATTTTACTCAAAACTGGAGGGTGACCGGGCCAAACGGACTTGAAATTCAGATTCAGCGGGTCGAAATACATGTCGGTAGGTAGGTCCAGTCCAAAGTACATTCCAATTTTTTTTTGTGTGCCGTTGTTATCCTGCGTGGGAATGGAGCCAATGACGATTTACAAATAGAATTGGTTAGACTATTACGCCATCTAGGTAAATTATAAAATGAAACTATCTAGAGTTTGTAACGCAAAGGTTTACCGGTCAAACTTGTTTTAACTATTAAAGTCGATGTTTAATACAGAAAAGACCTTTCACTCTTATTCATATCATATGTAAGTAATACTCCATGTGGTGACAGATTACGAAAATAAAATATATGTCCCACTGTTGGGCCTGGGCCACCTCCATAATGGGAAGGAATTTGACCTACTATGGAGCATGAAAAAAGCCTATTATTTTGACATTACAAACAGACACTCCAATTTTATTTATTGGTATAGATGGTACGAAACCCTTCGTGCGCGACTCCGACTCACTCTTGACCGGTTTTTTTATATGTATATGGTTATATTGATTGTTAAATGGCAAATACAGCGCAAGGACCTTGCAGGTGGACAGCCGAAGTGTTGCAGTTCTCTGGCTTATTGAACGAAGCGCAGAAGCAAATTACTATTTCTCAAACGTCGTTTTCTGCGAGAATATGACTCATTCAAGACTATTATCGTCATCACCCCCTCCCTGTGGAGGATCGATCGAGGATCTAAAACTATTATAATGACTTAATTACATGAAACCTAGTTAGGGAAGGGCTGTGTTGTAGGCCATACTACGGGTGATCCTCAAAATTTTTGTGGTTACATTCCCTATGGTTTAATGAGATCTATAGATATTAGATAATAACGGTCAGACAGCCCGCGAAGTCTGAGTAATACTGTTCCGTTAGCTTCCTTCGCATAATGAACACTAAAAAAAAAAAATATCATATAAAAACCGACTTTAAAAACTACTCCGACGACTACGAAAAAAAATGCTCTAATAAGCTAAAAATTTAATTATATTATATATTTACTTTAATTAACTTTCTTAGGAAATAATGTATGTAGGAAATATTGTTAATTTTGGCCAAATTGTGAACAAATATCTAAAAATAGCATACAATTGAATTGAGAGTATTCTACTGTTTTGGGAATTGATTGAATACATAATTGCGAATGCAAGCGATGTTAGCGAATGGTGTGACGACTCTATAAGGCAACGGCCATAAACTATATTGCCCAAGTTTCTCTCGGCATTGTAGAGAGATTTCCACCCGCCGCACATGCCCAAACTAGCATTGGCCGTCACGAGCCGTGCGCGAGTGGCAGTATTTAAAACCCATGGCGTATGGCTTACACGCTCATGTACGTACATGCGCACGCGCAGGCACGTGCCTGCGTCGACACGAGAGAGCAAATGCGGAGTTTGGTATTTTTTTTGATGTGTAATATCTATAGGCGAGGGTGAATTTGATTGTTGGCGTGGCGTTAACACCACGCTTGGATGTACATTTGTGTAACGAAACCATAAACTTCTCATGAACCTAAGCCAGTGAAGTGAAACTTTTTTGTGCGCATGAGGGTAAAATTTTTACGGATGAAAGGCAATTTAGTGACACGAAAATGTGGGACATTTTTGTCCAAGAAGAGGGAGAGAGCGATTGAGAGAGAGTGAGAAAGGGCGAACAGCACGAAGCACATATGGCTATGTGCTTCGTGTGCTTCGAGCGAGAGTAGGGAGCAAGCGAGTGAGAATGATCGAGAGACAGAGAGTGAGACTACAATTTTATTCCCTTTTTTTTAATATTGACAAATACACGTGGCACCAAAGAAGTTTCACATCTGACATGCGTAATTTGTACACACGCTCTTTTTTTTTTGTGTGTGTGTACAGCTGTTGGCCGCAGATGGCCTTGACAGCTTGACGCGGACTATGGGTGAGCGCTGAGGGCTCTCAACCCGGCGAAGTTTGGTACTGCGCCATAGGTTTTAAATACTGCCACTCGCACACGGCGAGTGACGGCCAATGCGAGGGTGGACATGTGTGGCGGGTGTAAGGGATTTTTTTTTTATCCCTGTGGTGACGGACTAAGAATACATTTCACCACTTCCTATCGTATCCCGGGTGCCGTAAAAGACGACTAAGAGATATAATATGCATATAATGTTTATGTATGAGAAGGAAAACTTGACATAAAAACCCTATCAGCAACCTGATCAGCGCGGTACAGTATCAGATCAATTTCTCTCCAATTGCGGAGGAGACCTGACCCCAACAGTGGGATTTATGTGACTTGAAATAATTATAAAGGAAAACTGGTTGTACTGTGATTATTTATTAAAATTGTAACTAACTCTAAAACGTACATTGAAGTTTAAAAAAAAAGGTAAATGAACAAGCCATGATACCAATGGCAAAAACAGTTTTAAATTTACATCTATGTTTATGAATATTACGCAGAAACTACTCTTTCTCTGTATTTGTGAATATTAGTTAGAAACCACTTAAAATTCTCTTAAAATTTTATAGACGATCTATAAATACCCCAACAAGACCAAGACTTACAAACCTTAAAACGCTAATTATTTACCTACATGACGAACAGTCAACATCCTTGCTAATATTATAAATACGAAAGTAAGTTTGTTTGTTACGCTTTTACGCTTAAACCACTGAACCGATTTCAAAAAATTTCACCAATGGAAAGCTATAATATCAGGGAGTAACATAGGCTATATTTTATCTTGGTATTCCCATGTGAACGGGAACTACGCGGGTAAGGCGACTAAAACCGAAGCTAAGCGAGGCCGGGTTGCTAGTAGGATTATAAAATTTAGAAATAAATCCTTGTCTATAACCACCAACCAATAAATAAAATTGGAGTGTCTGTTTGTAATGTCAAAATAATAGGCTTTTTTCATGCTCACACGGTTATTTGCACGACACCTATGCCTAAAATAGCAATTAAAAAATTTTTGTCTGTCTGTCTGTTTGTTCCGGGTAATCTTCAAAACGGCTGGACCGATTTCAAAAATTCTTTCACCAATGGAAAGCTATAATATCAGGGCGTAAACTAGGCTATATTTTATCCCGGTATTCCCACGGGAACGGAAACTACGCGGGTAAAACGACTATAACCTATAACCGAAGCGAAGCGAGGGCGGATTGCTAGTGTCAAAATAATAGACTTTTTTCATGCTCACACGGTTATTTGCACGACACCTATGCCTAAATTAGCAATTAAAAAAATTTTGTCTGTCTGTTTGTTCCGGGTAATCTTCAAAACGGCTGGACCGATTTCAAAAATTCTTTCACCAATGGAAAGGTATAGTATCAGGGCGTAAACTAGGCTATATTTTATCCCGGTATTCCCACGGGAACGGGAACTACGCGGGTAAAACGACTAAAACCGAAGCGAAGCGAGGGCGGGTTGCTAGTCTATACCAATAAATAAAATTGGAGTGTCTGTTTGTAATGTCAAAATAATAGGCTTTTTTCATGCTCACACGGTTATTTGCACGACACCTATGCCTAAAATAGCAATTAAAAATTTTTTGTCTGTCTGTCTGTCTGCTTGTTCCAGGTAATCTTCAAAACGGCTGGACCGATTTCAAAAATTCTTTCACCAATGGAAAGCTATAATATCAGGGCGTAAACTAGGCTATATTTTATCCCGGTATTCCCACGGGAACGGGAACTATGCGGGTAAAACGACTATAACCTATAACCGAAGCGAAGCGAGGGCGGATTGCTAGTATTAAATAATTTTGATGGCATTTTATATAATGTGATGCGGAGGAAGTGAATATGATACAAAAAAACATTTGTAAAGCACTGTATACTTTATCAGGAATCGAACAATAGTTTAACAAATGGGGTAGATAAAGATAAAAATTTGGAAAATATCATCAAAATGCAACAATGTTATAAGAACATAGTATTCGCGGTCTAAAAAATAATACACAAAGATACTTAATTTTTTCTCCAGAATTGACACTTGACATGCGCCATTTTGCTTATGAGTAGATTATATTCAAAGGACACAGAGTATAAATTATAAAGTTGACAGGCATTACAGTTCCGTCCGTGATACTTCAACACGCAATGTTCATTTTCATGGCATTTCGCTATAAGGATGTTTATTTATATAATCGTGAATAAATTAACTATTTATTCATTGATTTTGCAACCCAAGTTAAGAATAACTGGGGGTAATTTATGATAATACCGAAAGGAAGGGTAGGTAGATTGTTTATTGATTTTGAAGGGTTGGAAGTTAATATTGAATATTTATAATTCAAGATATGCTAGGAACTTGGTTGCCATGATCGTAACAACTATCGCTCATATATATGTTTTATATAGTCATAGAAGAAGTATTAGGCTAAACTTTCCATTGTGGGATATTGATTTCGAAGTTCATTTTTTTTTTTATAGATAGTACTCATAAATAGAAGGCTTCTTACTTACAAATTTTCAAGTTGCGGAACATCACGGTTTACGAGATATAATTTTTTAAAGTTCCCATACAAATTGGAAAATAGTACAAATTTTTAGGTTAGTTAAAATGTCAATATTGTCTTGGTAGACGTCAAAGGTGATATTTCACGTTCCGCAAAAAAAAAAAGAAAATCATATAAACTTATTTCTTTGCAATATACACACGCAAACTGCGTTACTTACTTACACTATCTTGCTTTACGTTCAGTCAATTGAATCTTAATCTCGTTCTGAATAATAACAATTTCTATGAGAAAAAACTAGGATGATGACTTTTACGACATCAACGCGAAACAATAGGTAGGTTAGTTAGGTTCCTTTAGACCACGCAATTGCGTGGTCTATTTGTAAGAAGGTAGTCTATTTGTAAGAAGCCTTCTATTTATGAGTACTATCTATAAAAAAAAAATGAACTTCGAAATCAATGGCCCATATTGGAAAGTTTAACCGAAGTATTATATAAACCGAAATGAAACAGTTTTGGCACAAGACAAGTTATTAATGATAATTATGAAGTGCAAAGAATTACCGAAGACATTGACTGTAGAGATGGCGTAATGGTTGAAATTACAGATCGTGTGGATATGAATTTTCAGATCTGCATTATACTGGTAATCCGTGTGGTGACGGAGTAGGAATACAATTCACCACCCCCTCTCCTACCCATGCGTGTCGTAAAAGACGACTAAGGGATATATTACGCATATGACATCTATACAAGAGATGAAAAACTCGAAATTAAACCCTATACTAACCTGTCCGCATACGTGCCCGGAGGTCCTACACCCGCAGCCGAGCGCGTCACCGTGACGCTGAGCGGGAGGGCCAGCTGTACGAGGCTTACCGCAGTGCGCGGTCTGCCTTCAGGCTGGCCGTCCGTACCGCCAAGGACGTCAGTCGGCGGGAGATGCTGGACAGTCTCGAGCGTGACCCCTGGGGTCGCCCCTACCTTGCGGCGCTGAACAAGCTCCGCGGGCGGAGCCAACCCCCCCCCCCCCTCACCGAGACTCTCCAGCCCAGCCTCCTCACCAGAGTTGTCGAGGACCTCTTTCCACGGCGGGCAGAGCACACGCCCCCGGTCATGGCTTCGCCGGACAGCGACCGGGAGGCCGACGATGAAAATGCTCCGCCCATCACGGAGCCGGAAATGGGGGCGGCGGTGGCGCGTATGCGAGCCAAATCCACCGCCCCCGGGCCCGACGGTATTCCGAACCGTGTGCTGGCCCTGGTCCTCGAGCACCTGGGACCACGCCTCAGGGGACTGTTCGACGCTTGTTTGGAGTCCGGGCAGTTCCCCGGGTGCTGGAAAGAGGGGAGGCTGGTTCTCCTGTCGAAGCCGGGACGGTCTCCCGAGTCGGCTTCGGCCTACAGGCCCATTGTGCTGCTCGATGATGCGGGCAAGCTGCTGGAGAGGGTGTTGGCTGCCCGCATCGAGCGGCACCTCGTCAGGGTCGGGCCCGATCTGTCGGACGCCCAGTTTGGTTTTCGGAGAGGGCGTTCGACGATCGCGGCCCTGCTGCGCCTGAAGGCCGTGGTAGCGGAGGCCGTCACCGGCGGAGGAGTCCTGTTGGCGGTGTCCCTGGACATCGCCAACGCCTTCAACGGTCTGCCATTCAGCTGCATCAGGGAGGGGCTGAGGTATCACGGGGTGCCCGTGTACCTCAGACAGCTGGTGGCAGACTACTTGGAGGGGCGCAGCGTCCTCTACGTTAACCGAGTAGGGGACGTTGTACGAACGCCCATGACGTGCGGTGTCCCACAGGGGTCGGTTCTAGGTCCGACCCTGTGGAACATCGGCTACGACTGGGCGTTGAGAGGAAGCCTCCCACCCGGGCTGCGCGTAATTTGCTACGCCGACGATACACTCGTCACAGCCCGGGGTGGGACGGAGAGGAGGCGGCACGCCTGGCAACTCTCGGCACCGAGGAGATTGTCAAGCGGATCGAAGCGTTGGGGTTGAGGGTGGCCCTGGAAAAGACGGAGACCCTTTTGTTCCATGGCCTCCATACCGCCGGGCCACCCGCCGGCGCTTCGATCACCGTGAAGTCGGTTACCATCAGCATCCAGGCCCACATGAAGTACTTAGGCCTGGTGCTCGACGGGCATTTTTGGTTCCGGGAGCATCTCCATCGACTTGTTCCCCGGCTTGTCGGCGCGGCGTCCGCCCTTTCGCGGCTGATGCCGAACGTGGGCGGACCCAGCGCTACGTGCCAACAGCTGTACACGGGGGTGATCCGGTCGATGGCCCTGTACGGCGCACCAGTGTGGGCGGGGTCCCTGACCGTCCGGCTGAGGGCCCTCTTGAGGCGACCACAGAGGGTCATGGCGATCAGGGCTACCGCACGGTGGCGACGGAGGCAGCGTGCCTCCTGGCCGGAACCCCCCCGTGGGACTTGGAGGCGGAGATGCTCGCCGACATTTATCGGCGGGTGTCGGAGACGCGCGCCCGCGGCGGTATGGTCTCCATCAAAGAGGTCACCGCCTGGCGGGTCGACGCCCGTCGGGAAGTCATTGCCCGTTGGGCAGTCCGGCTGGAGAGTCCTCGGTACGGTATCAGGACCGTCGAGGCCTTCCGGCCGGTGCTGATGGAGTGGTTGGAGCGGACGCACGGGGTGCTTTCCTTCCGACTGGTGCAGGTGCTTACGGGGCACGGTTGCTTTGCGAAGTACCTGCACAAGATTGTCAGGAGGGAGAGCACACCGTCCTGCCACCACTGCAATTGCGACGAGGACACGGCGCAGCACACGCTCGAGGTGTGTGCTGCGTGGGAGGGGGAGCGCCGTGAACTCGTCGCGATTATCGGTGCCGACCTGACGCTGCCGACCATCGCCAGGGAGATGCTCGACAGCGTCAGGAACTGGGACGCGGTCGCCGCCTTCTGTGAGGCCGTAATCTCACGGAAGGAGGCGGCGGATCGTGTGCGAGTAGAGCTCCTATTCGGCAACACGCCGCCGGCGATTCGGGCGTCGCAGGCGCGAGTATCTGCGCCTAATGCCGCCCTAGCCGAGGCCGCGGGTGATCGGACCGGGGAATTGTCCGTCACCCGCAGAGAGGCTGACCGCGCGACGGCGACCGACGTCCAAGGACGTCGAGAGGTGACGTTACCCGAAAGGGTATTCCGTCGGGCCGACCACTGACGACAAGTCACATCTGCTCCGGTGGTCGGCCCAACAACGAGGTGACGTGGGTACGGGTGGGTTATGGGCCCGCGCGCCGTCCTTTCATCGCCCCGGATGGATTGGACCACGCGTGCGCATACCATAGCCCACTCATAAAAAAAAAAAAAAAATACTAACCTGTCCGACTAGCAGGGTAAGGTCAATTTCCCTCCTATTATGGAGGAGGCTTGAACCCAGCAGTGGGACGTATATGAGTCGATATGATGATTATACTGGTTTCGGATGCGGCTATGGATATGGAAATATTTCGGATTATCAAACAGTTTCGGATAGTTTCAGTTACGAATATTGGATTTTTAATGCCAAGTGTAACGTGATTTATTATTATCCCTCTTTGGAGAGGCTTAGGTATAGGCTGCCAGTTTAGCTGACTGATAGAAAAGCCCGATTATACGCATACCGATTATTATTCGAAACTTTTATATACTTTTTTCGCTGTTGTTTTGAAAGAAATTGAACTACCCACGCTTATCAGATGGGTTGGTACAGGATTTTGATTCAAAATTTTTCCTTCTCTTCCATAGATGTAAAAAATACTACACATTTACGACACCCACGGGCAAGATATGGGTTAATTGTATTCTAATTCCATAACCACACGAAAAACATTGATATGTATTTCACTTCAATATTTAGGTATAAAATATTCTAAACTCAATAATAAAATACTTTCGACAAACAACTTCAAGAAATAACCTTGATTACGATAGGTAATTGAATTCTAAGCAGTTTGTCATTCGGAGTCATACGTATTTTTACTAAATATGTAATACGCGATTAGAATTGAATAAACGGTAAGTAAATTATTCACGAAATTAAAATACAATATAGGTATCATTCCACAGTTTTTTTTTCGTGTTTTGACGGAGTAAGAATACAATTCACCACCCTCTCTCATGCCCGTGGTTATAGTTAAAAGCAACAAGGACTATTCATACTAAGGACTAATTTTCTAACTTGATTTTTACAAAAGTAGGACTTATCTATTTTCGTCACAAAAGCGACGCTAATGATATTTCTCAACAACAGTAGAATTGGCGGTTATTTTGACGGATAATTTTCACAGCCCGATAAATACTAAGATAAACGATGACTTCCGTGTTCGTCTTTTTTTTTTTCACTTAGTATAATAGATCCAGCAACAATAGCAAGCAATTAGGGGAGCCGGCGAACAAACGACATGATTATATATTTTTTCAACTATTTCTTATGAAAGCCGTGTCTTTTCAGCTTTATATTTTTTTTCTAGCCCCAGTACAGGGTAAACTTAATGCTTAATCCAGTGGTCCCTAACCTTTTCAGAATTTTTAGCCCTGTGATCTACTAGGAAAATTGATTTTACCCCAAATTACTCTCAAAATGTTATAAATGCAAATAATAAAAGGCAATAAAAATATATTTTTAAGTACCTCCTATGGTAAGTCACAGCTAGAATGAGATGCCAAGTTCGGGGTTCGTATTGCCAGACAATCGTATCGTTCGTATCCCAAAGTGAGATCTTGGGAGAGGTCGAAAGGTTCTATGGACAGTAATACAAATCATCCCGAAATCCCGTTGTCGGCTTGGTCCAAGATCCCAGATCCAAGCTAACTCGGCACTATACCGAAGAAATCCCGGACATTAGCTTGTACGAGATCAGAATGGCTCTCAAACAACTACGTAACGGTAAGGCACCGGGAGATGACGGAATTACGGCAGAGCTTCTGAAGGCGGGCGGCAAGCCAGTCTTAATAGCCCTTCAAAAGCTATTTAATTCCGTTATCCTCGGGGGCGACGTTCCAGAGTCGTGGACCAGGAGTGTGGTGGTGCTGTTCTTCAAGAAGGGTGACAAAGCTCTTCTAAAGAACTACAGACCCATCTCACTCCTGAGCCATGTTTATAAGTTGTTCTCGAGGGTCATTACCAATCGACTCTCGCGCAAGCTCGATGACTTCCAGCCGCCCGAACAAGCCGGCTTCCGAAAAGGCTATAGCACCATAGACCATATCCTCACGCTTCGGCAGATTATACAAAAGACCGAGGAGTATAATCGGCCCCTATGCTTAGCGTTTGTGGACTATGAGAAAGCCTTTGATTCAGTCGAAACTTGGGCGGTGCTGCAGTCCCTTCAGCGGTGCCAAATCGACTATCGCTATATCGAAGTGCTGAAGTGTTTGTATAGGAACGCCACAATGTCAGTCCGTATCCGGGATAAGAGTACGAAACCGATCCAGTTGCAGAAAAGCGTGAGACAGGGAGATGTTATCTCTCCGAAACTGTTCACCACTGCACTGGAAGATGTCTTCAAGCTCTTAGACTGGACTGGACTCGGCATCAACATTAACGGCGAATACATCACTCACCTTCGATTTGCGGACGATATAGTCGTTATGGCAGAATCCATGGAGGACCTTGGCACAATGCTCAATGATCTCAGCAGGGTATCCCACCTAGTGGGTTTACGAATGAACATGGACAAGACGAAAGTCATGTCAAATGCCCATGTCATTCCTGTACCGGTCCTAGTTGGCAATGCGATTCTTGAAGTTGTCGATCACTATGTTTACCTAGGACAAACAGTCCAGTCAGGTAGATCCAATTTCGAGAAAGAGATCAGCCGACGAATCCAACTCGGTTGGGCAGCGTTCGGGAAACTTAAGAGGATCTTTTCGTCCAACATACCTCAGTGTCTGAAAACACAGGTCTTTGACCAGTGTGTGTTACCAGTGATGACTTACGGCACGGAAACGTGGTCCCTAAATGTAGGCCTCATATCAAGGCTCAAAGTCGCTCAGCGGGCTATGCTCGGGATTTCTCTGCGAGATAGAATCCGGAATACGGAAATCCGCAGAAGAACGAGTGTAACCGACATAGCACGAAGAATTAGCACGCTGAAGTGGCAAGGGGCAGGCCACATCGCTCGACGAACCGACAACCGCTGGGGAAGAAAGGTTCTCGAGTGGCGACCACGTATCGGACGACGCAGTGTAGGACGCCCCCCCACTAGGTGGACCGATGACCTAGTGAAAGTAGCTGGGCGTCGTTGGATGCAGGCGGCACAGGACCGCTCATTGTGGCGCAACATGAGGGAGGCCTACGTCCAGCAGTGGACGGCGATAGGCTGAAATGATAATGATGATGATTGCCAGACAAACTAACATTTATATTTTTAGTATTTACCTAATATTTAATGAAATACCTACCTACCTAATTAAGTGATAACCTATTGAGGTTAGCACTTAATTATTAGGTGATAATTTGCTATAGGTTTTTCCAAATTATATCACATCAAAGGTATTACAATATCATCTTGCAAAAACGTCATAAAAATAAATAACTTAAAAATAAAACTTATTAAACTTTGACTTAACATTAACAAATAGGTTTTCGTTTAAGTTATTTTAAGAATGTATTCGCTTAGAAAACACTACATAGTGTTAATACATGTATGTTAGCAATATAATTTATCTTTGTATAAATGTGGGTATACTGAATAAATATTTAGTTATAAGAGTTCAGTACAGACTTGTCGCAGGTTATAGTAACCTTGCCACTGAGGTCAAGGAATCTGCCTGGCCAGTATAACCGGCGTGGAAATCACCCACTCAGATAATTGTTTATACGGCCCGCGCGGCCGAGGTGCGAAACTGTGTTGCGTAATAAAAAAAAATCAAATAACGTGGGAATACCCGCCTTAATGTCAGCAACGCCTTAAGCTGAGTTGCGTAACTCACAGCAAGTACTTGGGTCCTGTAGCTTAAATATTCCGGGTTGAGAACTCTGCACTTATCATTAATACGCATAAAGATGTAGCAGCCATCGAAGGCTGATATTCAAAGGCCAAGGCTCCCGACGGATTGGACGGTGTCTCCGCACCATGAGGTACGGTACGCGCTATGTTCAATTTGCGAGGGAGCTGGAGACACATACCGCATTTTCGAAGTAGGCAGCATAATGCCTTTGTTTTTGGTATTGTAGAGGTCCATGAGCGACGGTTACCACCTACCATGAACTGAGCTGCTTGCTTGTCTGCCACCAAAGGCAAAATAAAATTGTAACTTAATACATAATATGTGTTTAACATATTCGATATATCGTATCTAAGCGCAAAAGGTTTTCAATAAAAATGAGTATGTGAAGGGTAAATTGATTAACTATTGCAGTAGCTAGAATGATAAAGCAGCTAGAACGGATTTCCAAACAGTGTGTGGCAATTTGTTCTAACTGTGACTATTACTGCCCTATGATACGCCAGCATTGGTCTAGTTTTGTGCGCGTCCCAATACTTTAATCATGCAGAGAATGCGCATTGTTCGGTAAATGACAGCACGGGTGACGAGCGTTACACCGGGCCGCAGAAAGCCCCCTCGGCGCATGTTTGACGGCTTAACTTGGGTCTGAAGCCGAGCGATCTTTGAAGCGGACCTAGGTATGGCGTGAATGGAAATTAGTACAGGTCAATCCCATGAACACACAAGGCTGCATGTCCCCTGTGAAGGAACCATTTCTCATAGCGCCTTAGTTCCAAGGAATAACAATAAAAGTCCAAATTGCCGAGAGTATTGGGATCGTCGGTGTCGAAATGTCCAGCAAAGTCCAGTTTGAGAATCATTTGGAGATCATAGCCAAATTGGCGAACAAGAATCCGAGTAACCTGAAAGAGCTAGGTCTTGTACAAAGCACAAGTATGTGCATACGTGAAGTACTGTTCAAATCTCTGGGTGGGTATATTTGCGCGTACCCACCCAGATATTTATCAGCTCGACTCACTTGACACCCTGCAAAGAAAATGTTTGAATTGTCGATGATCACAATCTTACGATATTTGCAGATTCCCTGTGTGCTCTATCTACTCCTTAATGGGGAGTGCTTTAAAGAGCCGTTTGACTCGACACGAACGTCTCTTTTCTATCATAGTACCACTCGACGACGCCACAATATAATTCTCCCATTCCATCTGGAAACGATATCGAACTCAACTTTTTTAAAGTTCATTTCACGCACACACGTAACAGGCTCTGAAATTAACTACGTGGGGCGGTAATCTAATAAGAGCTCTTTTCTTACAGTAGGCAGCGACTTGGCCTTGCTCCGAGTATTGCTGAGGTCCATGAGCACTTACAATCTTTTCACTTACAACCAGATAAACTGCTTACTCGTTTGTCAACAAAAGGCAATAAAAAAGGAGTACGTATGACTTCAGCGAGTGGTAACATCTTTTTCAATCAACTACTGACTTTTACAAAAAGCCTAACACGTCTAATAGAAAATTATTGATTAGTAAGCCATAAACAATTCGTTGACTAAGGAATTTAGATCTACTGGCTATCAAAGTCTAGAAATTGGTTCAGGGGTTATAAGGTAGGTAGGTTATGGGGCTATTTTCCATCGCCCAGGGTGGATTGGGTGGCGTGTATGATGAAGCTATACTGCTAAATAAAGTCTGAGGAAGTATAAATATTGGATACTAGCAACCCGACCTCGCTTCGGTTTCAGTCGCTGTACCCGCATAATTCCCGTTCTCGTGGGAACACCGGGACACAATATAGCCTATGTTACTCCCTGATATTACAGCTTTCCATTGGCAATTTTTTTTTAAATCAGTTCGGTATTTTAAGCTTGAAAGTGTAACAAACAAACTTACTTTCGCATTTATAATATTAGTGAGGAAGTAAAGATGTAGAAATTTCTTAGCAGTAATATTATGAAGTCAAATATTAGCAGTAATGTTAAATTGGAATATCCTGTTCTACAGCTATCAATGACTGAATCTTATAATTATATGAAGAAACCATTTTACAATATTATATTACATCGGAGTGGTAGGACCACACTGTCGACAGTTGTCTGTCTACAGCCGCGGGCCGGTCCGTCCGGAGCAGTACCATGCTTTCGCAGAAAATCGACGTCTGAGTAGTAGCAATTTGTTACTGCGCTTCGTTCGGTGAGCGAGAGAGCCGGAAGCCCAACTTTCTGAGGGTGATTGCGTGTGGAGGGTTTTGACGATGCCCTTGGTATCACCGAGCCTCAATGCACGCATTCACACTCCCTTCCCTTTCTTCGCGGTAGGCAACGGCCTTGTAAAGGTCCATGAGCGGCAGCAACACTTACCATCAGGTGTACTGTTTGCTCGTTTGCCACCGTTTGCAATAAAAAAAAAAAAAAAAAATATTCTTCTGTCCGTGTATGTGACGCAACTCCTTCTTAGTAGCTGGACCAATTTTAATGATTTTTTGTGCATGTTCCAGTGGATTGGAAAATGGTTTAAATTAATAATTGGGTATGTGGCTCTGAGATTTATATCTACAAATCTAAAGTAATTTATATACTTAATTTATTAATAATTAATTTAAGTTTCATATTTTCACAAAATTGTATTATATCTTGTCTGTGTGAATTAAGAATATGATGGCTGATCTAGTGGTTAACTCATGAGCTGAGATGATAATAATAAAATAGTATTTTACTTAGTGATTAAATAATTTTGATGGCATGTTCAGTAATGTATTGCAGAGGAATTACTAGGGTCTAGTAAATATTATATAACAGTGCTTTACATATACGTTCAGCGCACCCTTCGCCCGGCTCCGTCCCGGGCGACAGAAGGGCGGCGCGTCTCTTCACCTTCGTCGTTGGGTCGACCACCACTGTAGGATGACTTATTGTCAGTGGTCAGCCCGACGGAATACCCCTGCGGAGTACCCACTCCTCGATGGTCGGCTGCCGTCTCGCGGTCAGCCTCTCGATAGGTGACGGACTAACTCCCCAGTCCAGTCATTATTTATGTGGTGACAGAGTAAGAATACCCACCTTTCATGTCCGTGGAGGTTGTAAAAGACGATTAAGTGATATAATATGCATATAACATTAATGCAAGACAAAGCAAACTCAAAACTAACCCGTTTGACCAGAATAGTATAATAGGCCAATTTTCCTCCTGGAGGTGGCCAATAGTGGGATATATGTGAGCTGGGATAATAATAAAATTTTAATGGATAATTTTTGATGTATAAGAATAAAAAAAAAGAATGTGTATACAAAGTATGCATGACCGAAGTGAAACTTCTTTATCCTTTATCTCATTCTCTCGCCGGCTGAATCCTATACATTTACGTGCTTATGTCTCTATGGACTCGCTTTTTTGTTTCATCGATTTTGAAATCACAGCAATTCTAAAGAACTTTCACTTCAAAAACTTTCTTTTCAATTAGAATCAAATAGAATTGTAGCTTGTAATGACTATATGACTCCTCACTGCCTTGCAAACTGAATCCACCTCGAGTGTTTTATAAATGAATATGAAATGATGGAAGGATTTATTGAAGTAGGAGATGGATAAAAAGATGTATAGATGACATCTAATAGGATTGTGATAAGAAAATAGAACAGTATTAACCTGAGTAATGGTGGTTGCCTTTTTATCCATACCCTTCATACCCAAAGGGTAAAAACGGGACCCTATTACTAAGACTTCACTGTCTGTGCGTCTGTCTGTCTGTCACCAGGCTGTATCTCAAAAATCGTCTATCTCTAAAAATAGCTAGACGGTTGATTATGTATTTCTGTTGCCGCTATAACAACAAATACTAAAAATTAAATAAAACAAATGTGATATTTTTGTCCTTTTTTGCTCGATATTGATAATAGCAACAGATAGGCACTTGGAATATTCACAAAATACTCAGTTGTATTTTTACTTTAATAATAAATAATAAAATTAAAATAAAATGAATATTTAAAGAGGGCTCCCATACAAAAAAAAACCCAATTTTTTGCCTATTTTATTATAGATAATGGTATGGAACCCTTCATGCCCGACTCGCACTTAGCCGGTTTTCAATAAGAACTTTTAACTAACACTTAATTCATAGAGGTTGTTGTCGCATATATTCTATCTTTAGGCGCATAAAAGCAAAAACCATGTTTTCCTTCTTTTTTTATTAGTGCTAAATTTAAAAAAATATATATGTACATACATATATCCTATTTGGAAGGCCTTTACTCTAGAGCTAATAATGTATGTTGTATACTCACAATGTGATTTAAAAGATGAAAAAAGTTACAGTTGCTTTTCTTGCCTGATCTCAACTTGAGGCCGCTTTCCGATCCAGTGGTAAATTATTGGATTGGATTCGAACAATGTATAAATTTGACGATATGCAAATACCCTTAAATTTAAGCGTCCTGCAGAATATTTATTCTATATTAATATCATTTGATTGCATATGATTTGAAAAGATGAATACACCTCATAGATTTTTGGTTAACTTAATTACTAAGGACCAGTTGCATGACCTCAATTATATTGTTTATGTAAAGATTGAATAATCTCTAACTAAAAAAATACGTCACTAAGTTGACCTACGAAATTCTCATTAGCAAAATGAATTGCTACAATGACAAAACCTAATCCTAAAAAAAGTATGTTTTATATCATATGACATTCCAATTATTGTAATTGCACTTTCATATACTTTTCGATACCTACATAAGCCGCAGTAAAATTAAATAAACATTGAAAATAAAATTTCATTAGAAATAAATCACTTACCGCTTTTCGGCAAACTCCGTATAACGTTGACCGCAGCATTGAATTTCTCTTCCAAAGACATACTTGGCACTTTTTTAAAACACAATCACAAACACCAAATACAATAATATACGCACTTTGGACCGTGACTGAATCAAAATAAAAATATCGAATCACTACACAGTTAATCCATGTTTCAACACAATCACTATCAATTAATATTCAACAGATATTAATTCTTTGTGACGTATTTACGATTCAAAATAAGTTATATCGATAAAATGGTAATAACTTATGTAGTTTAGGTACGAAGAAAGACGGAAACTCTAATTACTACTACTACCCTACCACCGACCGATGAAAACGTCAAAATCATTAAACCCTACCAATCAAAATGAAATGCAAATGAAATTATTCTTGCGCGAAAGGGAGGGACACTGCTGTACAAGTAGAAGAATTACACTAGGGTAGGGATGTCAAAAAAAAAACTATTTTTATATTAATCCATTAAATTTTTATAACAATCGATTTTAAAAATCGATTTTCTAAATAATAAAAATCGATTTATTTTATATTAAAATTAATTATTTTTTTTAGTATTAGCCTTTTTATTTAAACTTAAAGTTTTCTATTATATAGGAAATAAAATAACCCAGATTTCCTAAAAAAAAAAACGTCATCACGATACTGCCACGAAAAGTGCTTATCTTAAAAGTTTTATGTTTTCTGTCTGCTCAAAAAATCATATTTATTGTGCATGTGGTGTTTACCTTTAATTAGATGTTACATTGCCATTTGTATTTTAATATGTATATTGTTAAGTAGCTATGTAAACAATCTGTTGGTGAACCAAATAAATAAATAAATTGATCGAAGGTCAGTGTCTCATACTATATTAGAAAACAAATCTCACATTTCCTAAAAAAAAAAGGTCATCAGAAATAAAACAATCGATTATAATTAATCGATTTTTTGCAAATCAGTTTATTTTAAATAAAAAGAAAACGATTATTTATTAATCGATTTTTCCCCTCCAAGTCACATCCCTATACTAGGGATGCTCGATGATCATCGATGTTGAAAGCAAAAACATCGATTTTTTAACATCGATGTTATACGTTTGCTATACGAAAAATATCGTAACATCGATGTTAACATAATTGATTATCGATGTTAACTCACGACCTCACGCACGACCAATGCAACGAAACAAATTAGGCCTTCTATGAACGCCGTTACGTCCTCAGGCGGGTAGCTATCTCCACCTGTTGATTATTCAATAAAACGAGGTAAAACGTAAGGATGTCACTGTATTTTATTTCTTTGTCAATTATAATTGACACAGAAATAAAATAATAATTATTAATGCAAAAATACATCGACGTTATCTAACATCGCTGTTCGGTTTGTCGATAAGTATTAAAGATCAATGTTGGGCTTTCGATTATGACATCGGTGTCAACATCGATGTTTTTCTAATATCGATCAACCCTAAATACACTATTCTATTCTGCAGCCATCTGATAATACATCCAAGAAAACATAACTAGAAGTACTACATAGAAAATGTAGTTTATTTTACAAATTAAAATACGATGTTTACGTTATGATAACCTCAAAACTATTAACCTTTACCAATTAAAACAAAAGACAAATGCAATTTTTAATGCGCAAGGGGGAGGGGCACAGCGGAACAGGTAGAAGAATTACAAATATTGTTTACTACAGCTATTATTGTAGGTATATAAAAAGTTCTCTTTAGAAATATTAAAGCTATTTTTATAAATTAAAACACGATGTTTACATCGTATAATTTTGAAAACTACAAATTATGATATGTACGTATATAAATATAATAGATTTTTATATTACCACGCCACAAAAGACGTGTTTGTATACAAATAAAGCTAGCTTACGCCGTGTTTTCGTGTTTGCAAACAGGATAATATCGAATAGGGGCGTGGCCTAACAGTTTTGTTAGCAAAAACAAAACAACATGTTTGCCGAGACGATTGGATAACATCCTCCGCGTTCGCCTGCGGGGAGAAGTGATGCATTTTGTGTTCGCGTTCACTAGAGGAAGACGCAAGACGCCATTATTGTTCGAAGTGGGTGCTGATTGTGTGTGACAATTATAATGGAGTGGAATAAAAAAAATACATTGTATTTTATACAACTGATTAGAGAAAAACCGGTGCTTTGGGATGTTACGTTGGAAGATCACAGAGATAAATATAAAAAACTGGATGCCCTGTTGGAAATAGCAAAGATTCTCGGAATAACAAAAGAGAAAGTTAATTCAAAATGGATAAGCCTCAAGGGACAATATAATAGAGAGAAGAAAAAAGTAACTGGGCTTAAAACGGGTAGCAGAGCAGCCGACATTTACATTTCCAAATGGTTTGCTTACCAGGAAATGGCTAGTCTGTTGACTTGCAACATTCCTCAAGAGTCCATATCAAATTATGCGGTAAGTTGAATTTCTTCCTTCCTTGTTTGATAATGAATAAATTTTTAAAAAGAAATCTACTCGTTAGGTAGTTATTTTAAAGAGGTTAAGTTTATTTATAAGTTTGTATGTAGGAGTAATCTCCAGAACTACTAAACAGATTCTTAAAATTCTTCCACTGATAGAAAGCTACATTATTCCTGAGTGCTATAAGCTGTGGTGGGTAAGGATTCGCGCGAACGGAGTCGCGGGAAAAGTGCTTGTTTATAATAAAAAACGTGCTATACTTCCCCTTAAAATATTTGATCATTCAGGTCGAGCCCTATACTGTTCTTTTTTAATTTCCTTATCTACCTACATTTAATAAAACGGAGTGTGAATTTAAGAATGTAATAAGTAGATATGTTTAAATACAGGTAATTTGTGCATTTTCGTCATCATTTCAGCTTATCGCCGTCCACTGCTGGACGTAGACCTCCCTCATGTTACGCCACAAAGTGCGGATCTGTGCCGCCTGCATCCAACGATGCCCAGCAACTTTCACCAGGTCGTCGGTCCACCTAATGGGAGGGCGTCCTACACTGCGTCGTCCGATACGTGGTCGCCACTCGAGAACCTTTCTTCCCCAACGGTTGTCGGTTCGTCGAGCGATGTGGCCTGTCCATTGCCACTTCAGCGTGCTAATTCTTCGTGCTATGTCGGTTACACCCGTTCTTCTGCGGATTGCCGTATTCCGGATTCTATCGCGCATATTAATAATTTTAATAAAATAACTGTACTAAAATACATTCTCATACTACTTAAACAAAGTTTTTCCATAGAGGCATTCCCCTCCCACTGACAAAGTACGAAGCAAAACTATCACGAATCTGACGACTATCTGTAGGTGATCTTCTAGGAGTTCTTGTAAGTGGTTGTAAACCTTCTGCTGCTGGTTCGTTCCTCCATTGACCCTCAACCACTTCACCGTTTTCTTCTATATCAAAAGTACCCGGTGGCGTATACATACTTCTGCATGTTTTATTTCGCCTTAAATCGTTGTGTAAAACAACGCAAGCTAATATTATTGGTATTAATGTACCTACTTCCAACGTTAAGGGTTTCTTAAAAACTCGAAACACCGAAGTTAAAATGCCAAATAAGTTTTCTATTTTTCGTCGTGCACCGCATAATCTATAGTTAAACACTCTCTGCGATGAACCTTGTTGGTGTTCTCTACTATAAGGTTTCATTAAGTAGTGCAATAATGGAAAAGCATCATCGTCTAATTTAACATATGGCAAATTCAAGTCTCCACAAGGTAAAGGCTCATTTACGGGTATACTCAAAGTATTATTATTTAGACTTCTGAACAATTTTGAAAGCCGAAAAACCACTCCGTCAGAGATTCTGCCTTGACACCCAACATCTACTCGTATATAGGTAAAATTGTAGTCATAGTTTGCCATGCCGAGAAGCACAACACTAAATGTTTTTTTTTGTAGTAAAATTACAGACTTCCTGTATTTGCTGGGGCTTCCATAACTACGTGTTTGCCGTCTAATACATCTAATGCATGAGGGAAATTCCGCTTTGTGTCAAATCCTCTTAATATTCTTCTCCATTCTGCAGCAGCTGAAGATGTCCGTAAGTAATTGACAAACATTATGCATTTATTTCAGATATCACCACGACCGCCAGCTATGCCGACACCATCATCGCCAGCTATACCGACCCCATTACCGCCAACTATGCCGACCCCACCACCAACTACTTTGACACCACCGCCACTGAGAGTTAAGGAATCAGACGCACCAAGAAAAAAACGAAATTCTGGTTTATATGGAACAACTAGAGGAAAAAGCAGTAAAGCGCTGGAATTAGAAGATGAAATTACCGCATACGGGCTCTACATTGCTGCTCAAATGCGCAAATTTCAACCAGTTTTACAAAGCAAGCTAAAATTAGACATTCAAAAACTGCTTTGTAAATATGAAATTGAAAACATTGAGAATACGAGTAGATCTGCCTCTAGTATGAGCGATAATTCGGAGTTTATAATTTAAATACATTATTAGATGATGTATCCTATTCCTGCAGTCCAGCCAGCCTTATTGAAAGCTCCTCTACTTACAGACAGCCAGGCGTACAAATTATGCCAACCACAAGTCTGACTACCAATACTGTCAGCACCTATACCTACAGACAGCCCGACACACAAATTATGCCAACTTCAGGGCCGATTGCCAGCACCTCCACTTACGAACAGGTCGTCATACAAATTATGGCAACCACAGCCACCACAGGTCCGACTGCTAGCACCTCTGCCAATAGACCTGGTAGTCTATTTAGACATACAATCATCTAATCCAATTGCAATACAATCAAACAGCAATTTAGTGATTTCAAATGATGGTTCAATAAAAGAAGTTACTGATAATTTTCCAGATTAACTACCGGATTCACAGGTCATCATATTACAAAACGAAATATTATGCCCTGATGCAGACACATCTCAAATTGAATCTATACTAGAAACAGGTTCGATAGGGTCTGGCAGAGGTCACTTCTATCGAAGCTACCATCATACGAAATCCCCGAGCTACTCTGTAATTGGATCGCTAGCTTTTTGGATGGTCGGAGTATAAAAGTCGTCGTAGATGGCTCCTGCTCCGATACCATGACCATTAATGCTGGTGTACCACAAGGCTCGGTGCTCTCCCCGACGTTGTTTATCCTGCATATTAGTGACATGCTCTCTATCGAGAATATGCGTTGCTATGCGGATGACAGCTTGGGTGACGAGTGGTACACCGAGCAACGGAATATCCCTCGGAGTACTCAGGAAAGAAGGGTTTAACTTGTGTCTGAAGTCGAGCGCTCTCTGGGGGCCTCGGAATGGGGTGAACGGAACTTAGTCCAATTCAATCTCATAAAGACACAAGTTTGCGCGTTCACCGCAAAGAAAGAAGAAGAAAGAAAAACATTTATTTCGGTTTCCAAAAAAAAATAAGGTAATCAAAATTCTTACAAATTCATACACAAGCTACCGAAAAAGGTCCCACCTCAGCATAAGCTGCACCACAAACGTGTTACAGCGCTGATTTTCAGGTATAACCTTTAGAATGAGTACGGTTCATTACAACGTATAGCATAGAATAGAAGGACCAGTTTGTCATGGCGCCTCAGTTCCAAGGAGTAACTCACCCAATTTCTGAGGGTATTGGGATTCTCGGCGTCAAAATATCGAGCAAAGTCCAGTTTGGGAGTCATTTGAAGGACAAAGCCAAATTGGCAAGCAAAATGTTGGGCGTTCTGAACACAGCCAGGCGGTACTTCACACCGAGACAGCGTCTTGTGCTATACAAAGCACAGGTCCGTCCTCATGTGGAGTACTGCTCACATCTCTGGGCAGGTGCGCCCAAACATCAGCTAGACCCACTTGACTCTCTACAAAGACGGGCTGTTCGAATCGTCGGGGATCCCATCTTACAGACAGATTGGAGTCGAGACTTTGGGTCACTCTGTGTACTCTACTGACTCTTTCACAGGGAGTGCTCGGAGGAATTGTTTGACTTGGTACCACCGTCACCATTCTACCAACATACCACTCGACATCGTAGCAGGGTTCATCCATTTCACATGGCAACGTTATAGTACCAACTGTACGTTTCTAGCGATCATTTCTCCCACGTACGTGCAAGCTCTGGAATGAACTACCTGCTGCTGTGTTTCCCGAGTGCTATGACATGTCCTTCTTTAAACGAGGTTTAAGAAGAGTATTTTCCTCGCAGTAGGCAGCGGCCTGTCTGTGCCCCTGGTATTGCAAAGGTCCATGTGCGGCAGAATCACTTACCGTCAGGTGTGCTGCTTGCTCGTTTGGCACCGTTGCCAATAAAAAAGAAAAAACAAAACAAGGAATCGAACCCCTTTTAAAATTTAATAATTGATTGACAGATGTATAAGAATAAATAAAAAATAAATAAAGATTTGTTTCATAAAAAGAAGAAGTTATTTAATATATACCTATTCACGGGTATAATTGTAATTAGTTAATAACGAAAAAACAAAACTTACCTTTAGATGCACATTTTTCAGTCTATTGTAGAGAACTAAACAGAATCAGAACTGATAGTTGTTGTTTAGAGATTCTTAAGTGATACATTATGTTAGTGTAACTAACTCCGATCGCTAAAAAGCGTAAAGTCACACCCAACCTCACGTCAGGAGGAATCTCATCGTTCCTCCACGTTGTATTTTTCTCTAAATCTGGTAAAATTAATAGCCCTTGAAAATCAGTTTCTGAACATCTAAAAAATGTTTATACTGAACCTATCATCAATTTTCAGTTCTTGTTATAAATTGAGTGAACTAGATTGCAGATAGGGTTGGACCCGGGATCTGTTTCTGTTTCTTCTTTGGAGAACTAAATCTACAATTGCTATAACATCTTCTTCGTTCGAATTCATTTTTTAAACGAAACAACAACAACAATAGGCGCAGCAGACTAGCGGTTTTACTAACATGTTTTAGTAACTTGTTTTGCTCACATGTTTTGTTAGAAAATTGGCGCTACGAACCTGGCTTAAAAAATAGCATCGATTGCTAAATGTTGTGAATTGAACATCTGGCATTTTACTGTGATCTCCAACTAATTGTTTTAAATTTGTGAATTCATTTGTCAACTATATCCCGCGCGTGGTCTTGCATTTAAAAATAACTGAATCTACATTTTCACGATATACGGTACGCGATAGCCTCGCATGGCCAGCGACAGAAACGGTGCCATAAATTTTCATACCGTGTTGTCGTATTTGCCGCGCGTGACAGTCGCTAGCGATCCACTCGCACACGGCTCGTGACTCGTGACGGCCAATGCGAGTGTGGACATGTGCGGCGGGTGTAACTCATGTACCAACAAACATTTTAGTATTGAGAGCTAACTGTGCACATGACAGCGATAGATAAATACCTAAATGAAACGCATTGAATACTACATACTTGTAAATTGTTAAACCTAATAGATTATATTTTTTCAACGTTTTATTTTTGTTTCAGTATTGAATTTAATCAACATAAAGGAGCAATGTCAGGAGCAAACAGTACAAATAATTATTTTCTTTAGGCAGTTCAAAACTTTAGGTTCAAGGCAAACTATTTATGGCTTCATTCAAGTTATATTTGTCAAAATTTAATGAAACAGAACATATACAACATTTAAAATCAATCGCAAATCGAAGAACACAAATTAGAATCTAAAAATTAAAACGATGCAATTCAGTGAACTGCGCTGATAGTGGTAGTAAAAGTCGACTAATACTGGCTACAATTTCTGACATGGTGCAGGCTCAATCTTTAAAATCAGCAAAGTGACCAGATGATCATGCGATATTACGAAGGATTCATAAAAGTATCATGGATTTAATAATTGTTCATATGCTCTCATACGCTTTAGTACAAAGTGCCGCATTCAGATGACTTAATTTTATAGATCCACATGCCCATCAGAAGTACAATTTGAAGTCCTGAAAATATTTTAGAACAAACTTAATGCTACAAACTTATTAAAAAGTGACAAAAAAGTGCACGATTTGATTGTTCAATATGAATGGATCAGTGGTAGCTGTGTTATATGGACTAACCCTCCCAAAACATGCTTGCTCCTTAGTCTCACTGGCCATTTTATTATTAGATCAAAACGCCTTAAAGTTATACTATATAGATGCGCAAGAACTCGTAAATTAACATACATCATCACATGTGGCAGGACCACATTGTTGACAGTTATCTGTCTACAGTCGCGGGCCGATCCGTCCGTGGAAGTATCACACTCCCGCAGGCAATTGACATCTGAGTAGTAGCAATTTGTTGCTACGCTTCGTTTGTTCAATGAGAGAGCCGGAAGCCCAACTTTCTGAGGATGTCTGCGTGTGGTGAATTTTAGTGATGCCTTAGTTGCACCGAACCTTATTGCACGCATTCACACTTCCTTGATGGGTGGTGACTTCCTTGAAGGTGTGCTGTTTGCTCGTTTGCGAACAACAGTAATAAAAAAATGGCACATCGCTCGACGAACAGGCAACCACTGGAGAAGAAAGGTTCTAGAGTAGCAATCACGTATCGGACGATGCAGTATAGGACGAACCAGTTGTTTCTTCTTCAGTTTGTTTCAGTTTCACAGAAAATCTAAACTCTTTTTATAAAATACAATAAGTAATATTTAAATAAAAGGAAATCTTTAGTTGTAGACTCATGATTGTTGCTTATTTTTGTCATAAGGACTTTTTTTTAATTTTATGAATGTACTTCAACTTCTTATTATGGCTTCAGCGGCGTAGGGTTCCCACAAATTTGCCAATGTCGAATAACATTGAGGGAAAAGTGAGAGATACAAGTTGATCGCTATTAGAAGATGATCGGTATTTGTAATATAGTATTATGTTACATGTATCGACTCTGTTTCTATTTCTAAAAGCAGTATTAGATCAAGGATTTGAGATTACAATCTAATATTGTTGATTTTCATAAATTTTGATAAGGTTTTATGAAAAGGAGAGAAAATTAGAGATGGTAAGAGACACGAGTTAGTAGGGCGGGGAATTGTATGAGGAAGATAATCATAAAGGATAAAAGGAAAAACGCAATTTTGGACAAGACAAGAGAATATGATCTATGAAACCTTCGTCAAGACCACACTCACATAAGGAATGGTCTCTTATTTTAATTGTATTTAAAAAGACAGGAGAGCAACGAAAAAATATTTAAATTTATTTACTACAACTATTAAAACTGCAATTTCAAGTATTTATTCGGGTATACCTTGCTACTAAAAATACAAAGTGAAATATGAAACTTAATAAAATATATTTTTATCTGTTGCAATAATTTTCAATCTTGTCAAAATTGGAGCGACCTCTCCTGACTTCCCGTTTTTTCTAAAACTGTATAATATTTTATAATAAAGGTAATAATCCAGATAATTTACAAAAATCTCTGTGTATATGTGCAAAATTATATCGTTTTGGTGTTTGGCAGTAGTTCTGTGACATAGTTACAGCGTTATTTTTATACATGGTATCGGTAAATAGCTCCACTTGATCATCATATTATTCGCACAAGTAGCGTTGAAATAGTTATTTTATTAGTGATATTGTGTTTAACATTAAGTTCTTGTAATCTCTTAGGTACCTATGAATTTATAGAGTAAGTGTCGTTTGTTTGCGTATTTATCAAGGGGATAGAGTTTAATCGTTAGCAGCTCTTCTAAGCCGCTCCTTTTTTTCTCGCTCATAAATAACCAATTATATATTTATTTTTGCCGTGTACATAGATATATCTGTACGTATAGTATGTATATAGGTCACTGGTATTGATTTTATGAAGCTGCATCTTGATTCAATTAGGTAGATAGTTACTGACAGGTAGGTATTCCCGAATTGCATTTGCGCACTAGATCCTTTGTATCGTGTACATGCGTATTTTATTTATTATTCAGAAATCAAATAGCTGATTCAAACGTGAAGCAAAACATAAATTTTGTAATTTAATTGTTAAATAATACGCTTTATATGCCGAAAGTAAACTAAATAAAATCATATCTCTGGAAAGAATAGACTTTGAAAAATTGTTCCAAATTTTAGCAGTTCTAGTGTGTTATTTGTTCGTTATATTATTATATACTATAATAGAATTATTGTCGATACAGACTCCAATTAATTACTGTAAGAATGATCTTGCATGACCAAATGAATCATTTGCAATTAAATATCCTTGATTAACTATGCCTGCCTAAGATGATAAGAATACCTAACTAGCCTGGAGGCTATCCTCCACATGTCAATGTGATGGTACCCAACCCCATAAGGGTTGCATGCCACTCTTTCATCACCTTGGACAGAATAGGTGGAGTGTGAGCAGACATAGCCTACCAGAAAGAAAATAATAGTTCAGCTAAGGGTGATAATGTATGAACAATAAATATGAGTTTTCCTTGTCTTATTTACAGGAATCAGTGCATTGCAGAAACATCAAAATGCCAGAACTTACCGAGTTGGACAAAGCCACAGCCTCCATGACTGAGAAGCGCAAGGAGGAAACTGCATCATCTGACAGTGATTCAGATGATACTATTCCAGAATTGGAGGATGCAGGTAACTTTTTTCTTTTATTTAAAACTTGCGTGTGTATTGGCAGTTTAGGTTTATTGCATACCTAAACTATGCTTGTTTTACATAATGATCTCTGATGTTCATGCCAGTAATACACATTGTAAAAAAAAAATTACAGATCCTGTCCGCCTGTGACCATGAACTGTAAAGTGTTTGAAATGTCGGGCAATCAAAAATCAAATATAAATGTGATAAAATCTGTAGTTTTATTTACAATATACTTGTTTCCCTTCCGAAGTAGTATAAATTGGGCTAAGTGTAAGTAGGTAGCAGTACTTTCAAACCCAACCACAACATTGTATAGCTGTTAGGATATTGTCCTAGCATGCCAAGCCATTCCTCTGCAGAACAACGCTTTGTATGATACATTAATAGTTGTTCCGAGCCTGGGTGTAATACGTATCTATTCTAACCATCCATCAGCCTGTAAATGTTCACTGGCGGATATAGGCCTCTCCATGAAAAGGCCATGCAGAATGGTTCTGTGGCACTTGCAACCAACAGTTCCCTGCAACTTTAAAAATGTCTTAAGTTCACCTGGTAGAAGGTCGCCCAGTTTGTAGTTGTCCCTTGAGAACCTTTCTTCCCTAAAAGTTGTCGGTTTGACCATCAATGTGTGCAATACAAGGATTATTGCCTTAGTGTGCTGGTTATGGCATTAACTTCTATTATCTGATGGCTTATGTTTAACAGTGGTCATTGAAATGCTGATTGATATTACTGACAAATGAGGCAACAACCTTCTTAATTGTAAATATTGCTATTTAGTTAGTCGTCGTAGTTTAGTCCTTAATACAGTCTGGGGTTTAGAAGCTATAGAATAAAACTACTTGCTAATGTTTTCCTACCTTCGAAAGCCTGTGCTACCCACATACTCCTTTGAAAATGAACACTTATTTACAAATCTATATGTAACTTAGGCGTTTGTGTCAATTTTGTAAATACATATCTTTAGCACGAGTTAATAAATAAATCTGATTCCGTAGGGGCACCCGGCACAGGTGGGATTGCCAATCCAATTGCTGGCATCGACATTGTCTCCAAAGCCAAACAATCGCGCGGTGAGAAGAAAGCGCGCAAAATCATGAGCAAATTGGGACTTAAACCTGTAAGTATACAATTGTGCACAAGCTTAGCTCTAAATAAAATGTTATTTTCTACTATATACCTCCTTAATAACTATAATCGTTAAAAATATCTTTGAAGTCATACAAACCCTTACTTTCCTATTTATATAATACATATTGTGAAAAGACAATATTGCTTTAGTTAATCTTTTTGTAATTATCTTAGGTTCTAACAGAACTTGATTTTCACCCTCCATTATGTACATAATTTAAATGATTATTGCTATTACTTAGATTAGCAACCATTCTAAATAATTGGCTGAAATTTTGGTGTGACTCTATAGAGTTGCCATTCCCAACAGACTAAGATCCACACGTGATCATGAATGCTGTAAAGTGTTTGAAACGTCGGGCAATCAAAAATAAAATACAGATACAATAAAATCTGTAAAATTGACATTTAAACTATCAACACTAGTTTGTGAATGTGCATAAGTTTGGTATAGAAATAAAAACAGAAAAACATTTATTCTGTTCTCGTTAAATCTAATAAAAAACCACAAATATAACTAAAGAAGTTTTTATTTCAAATGTGTAATACTCGCGTAAACATTTGAAATCATTTTGCCATCCCTATTTTCTACATCGCACATTTTACTTAGGTTATATACAAAAGCGTGTGTTATTTTTTTTAAACTACCTTCTTTATTCTGTATATTAAGTCATATAATTAAATTGCAGTATAAAAAGGAAAGTAAGGCAGAAATGTCATAAAGATGTAGGAAAGAGACCAAAATGCATGCATTTTACATATAAATAATATTATTACTCCCTTTGAAAGTGGTCAAAAGGTAAACAACCAATATTGACTATTCACCATATTTTTTCACAAGGTTGCTTACTCAAAAAAACAAATTGCGTTTTTTTTTATTTATGCTTCTAGCACTATTACGTTAGTATTTATATTTGCATTTTTTTTTTAATTTTACACGTTTATAGATTTGCATATACGTACTTCTAAAATATCTTACATAGAAAAATAACTTAAAATTGTTTACCTTTTGTATTACTTGGATTGGTTTAGGTATTTTTTTAAATTGAATTTAAAAGCAATGCGTTTAATTATTATTGATGGCATATCATTCTTAAGTAAATTGTCTAAGAAAAGTATGTACTGTCACTGAGCATTCCATTATAGTTGTTAAAATCTAAAGTGGTATAGAGTGGCATTACTTACTTTAAGTATTATAATCATAAAGAGAAGGAAAGCTCGAAACAAAACCCATGCCAACCTGTCTGACCAGCATGGTAGCTTAAGGTCAGTTTCCCTCCTTTTGTGGAGAAGGCTCGATCCCAGCAATGGGACGTAAATGAGCCGAGATGATGAATCATAATTATTATTATTAGAGATTAGAGTTATGATGATCAGACAATCTGTATGATTTTTGTATATTTTTTTACATATATTTCAAAATTGATTTTAGCCTTATGTATGGGAGATGATCATATTTTATTTTAAATGGAAAATAAAAAGACCTAGTCTAGGCTACTTTTTTCTATTTGTCATATCGGATTAAACCCGAAAAAAAAAGTATAGGTAGATCATGGCCAAATTATTTATATACATTAGTTTTTTTTTTAAATGACATTTTAGAAGAGAATTTTTTCATGGTAGACAATGGTCTAGCTGTGGCTCCAGTATTGCAAAGGTCTATGTGCGACAGTATCACTTACCATCGGGTGTGCTGCTTGCTCGTTTGCCACCAATAGAAAAAAAAATAAACATTAAAATGGAGGTGGCCTGATTTTTTTTCTAAATTGAATTTATAAATATCCATCCAAGTTCAAAAGCTCTGCGAAAAAGCTGTTTACTACAGTTTCGACCTTGCCTAAACATTGAATTATAAATCCATAATTAATTTCACTGTTTAATTTCTACTTATGTCTTACCTTCATCGGCAAAAAGAATTCTAGGGTAAGCTATATGTTTTTGACAAATATTATGTGTTCTATAAAAAAAAAACTCAACAAATGTCTTTATTTTATAAATGAAGTCATCCAAAAAAAATATTACGCTTCTCAGATGAAATCCTTTGTTTTCTTTTGCTCATTTTTTTAGTTGTCTCTTTGATTCATTTTTGTATTTTTTTTTATTTTCTTTCCTATTTTACTCAATTTTCACAAGAGCTTTTTATCTATGTTAAAATTATTAGCTTTCAAATGAAAATTTGTTATGCCATATGAATGTTCACCTTTTGACTACTTTCATTTTATTATTACTTGATTTTATCTGTAGATTTTATATAAAAATGGATGCCCTGATTTGATTAAGCTAGTTTTGCTTTTTATATGCAAATATATCTTGTGTGGTAACAACTATAAGTACAATTAATTTCAACATTCTTCACTGGTGTTGTGAAGGATGACTAAGGACCACCTAATACTGTAGGGTCGAAAAAATTAGGGAGAGTTGGCATTAAAGCCTGTGTAAAGTTGCTACAATGTAGTGTAGGATATTTTGTTATCTTTTGCTTTTGATGAGTTATTAATACTTAAAAAAAAATGTGTAATAGCCATAGAAATTGGTTGAGGATTACGAGCAATTATTGCTTTTATTTTTTTTTTGTGTGACTTTGATGTTAGCCTCAGATGGCTGTGACAACTTTACCTGGACTGTTGGGTGAGCGCTGAGGGCTCTCAACCCGTAATAGCTTTTATTACCCCTTGATAACTGTTTCCTGTTTTTAACAGTCACCTTTGTGAGGCCTATGTCCAAAAGCCAACATCGATAGATTGTTGGATGGAAAGAAAAATGTCTACCAAACACCATTGTACTTTTTCTTTTCTTCTTTCAATTCATAAAAAAAAGATCACCCTACATTAAGGAAATAACCCTTGTATTGCAGGGGACTTTACAAGCGTAATTTAACGGACGCAAATTATAGCCAGACTCAGAACAACAATTTAGGAAACACACGAAACGTTGTCCTGTGCGGGGATCAAACATGCATGGTAGATTGGTACCACTACACCATCTATATAGGCATAGAATTATCAGTTTTAGGTTATGATTAAATGTTTTGTTTGTATTATAAAACAATTTCTAAGACAATGGTATGTAAATAACATATGTAATATAGACAATATAAATTCAATATCACACTTATAACTGTAATTTTGCAGGCTTTATCGTATTTGTATGGAATTCCAGGTCCAAGGAGTCTACAGGGTCACTATTCGCAAATCAAAGAACATCCTATTCGTCATCAACTCGCCAGATGTTTACAAGAATCCACACTCTGACACCTACATTGTCTTTGGTGAAGCGAAAATTGAAGATCTCTCACAGCAAGCCACCATGGCTGCCGCTGAAAGGTTCAAGGCACCAGAGAGTGCTACCGTTGGTAATGATGCTGCAGCTGCTGGTACAGTGAGTATTTAACATTACTTTTTATTAAAGCGCACAGTCCCATTACTTTTTAAATATACAGGGTGTATCAGGTTATGGGGCAATTGTTCGAGTATGTTATAGTTCAACTGTCATAGATCATTATTAGAATGTATATTACACAAACAAGCAATATAACATAAAAGTTATAGTGATTAAAACAATGTGTGTCTGACTGCCCATAAAAGTTGGTCGATAGTCATTTCGCGCCGGCGCAAGACCGGCCCCTCACCGTACACACCGCGTACAAACCGGCAGATAAGTTATTAAAGTAAAAATTGAATACAAAGTAAACATTAAAAATCATTATCTCAAATTTTATTTTGCATTAGCTATGTTACCGAGTCTGTCTATTGGGGATAGTATCCCTAATATTCACCTCATTTCATAAAACCCTATGTCTGAAAACCTCGTATTATTACTGCATCTATACCAATAAATAAAATTGGAGTGTCTGTTTGTAATGTCAAAATAATAGGCTTTTTTTCATGCTCACACGGTTATTTGCACGACACCTATGCCTAAAATAGCAATTAAAAAATTTTTGTTTGTCTGTTTGTTCCGGGTAATCTTCAAAACGGCTGGACCAATTTCAAAAATTCTTTCACCAATGGAAAGCTATAATATCAGGGCGTAAACTAGGCTATATTTTATCCCGGTATTCCCACGGAAACAGGAACTACGCGGGTAAAACGACTATAACCGAAGCGAAGCGAGGGCGGGTTGCTAGTTTAGAAATATAAAGAAAGTACATCTTCGAATACTGATGAATTTATCTCTCACTTTTCCCTCAATTCTACACGACATTGGCAATTTCATGGTAACCTTACGCCGCTGAAGCCATACCAAGAAGTTAAAGTATTGTTTTAGAATGACATTTTATTATTCAACAGACGGTAGCGCCTATCGCCGAAGAAGAAGATGAAGAAGGAGTGGACGAGACCGGTGTAGATGAGAAGGATGTGGAGATTGTGATGTCACAAGCCAATGTCTCACGGGCGAAGGCGGTCCGGGCCCTACGGAACAACCAATCGGACATCGTCAACGCCATTATGGTAAGTAACAGAAGTCGCTGTGAAAACTATAAACCTTTCATTAAACTATACAGCTCATGGGGGCCCTTCATATGTAACATTGTACTGCAGTAGACTCTCGGTAATTTGAAGCTCAAGGGACCAAAGAATATTTTTAAATTACCAAGAGTTCAAAAAAGTATTCAAATAACCAAGAGACAAAGAGAGAAAAATCACGTAAATAAGATATTCGATGATCAAATGATGATTTATTATTTTTAATATTTGTCCAATTATTCATAAATGTTCAATTAGGAAAGAACGTAATTTTCTGTTGAGTGCGCGACTTCAGTGTATCATTACGCGAACTGCTAATACGCTCATATCTCTTTTATGTAAACAATCTACAGGTCTGTACATGTAACTACAGATTTGTAAATAATAGTATTCAAATTATAGAGAGTAGGGAATCTGGACTTCAAATTATTGCATGTTCTCGAATAACTACAACTTCAAATTGTCGAGGAGACCAATTAATATTTAATTTATTGAGTTTATTCAACTTATCGAGAGATTCAAATTAACGAGTGTCAAATTATTGAGAGTCAACTGTATCTGCAGCCGATATTATCTTGGCATTATTATCGTAATTTAAAATTCTAATCCTCAACATATATCAGTCGATCTAACCACATCTACTGATGGACATAAACAGCAGTCAAGGGCAGATAATCCTATAATGGCCTTACTTTGGGGACCGTACCTATGCTACGAGGCCCTTTTTCATTCTTTCCAATGTCCTCATTGACCACCTGTAGTATATGACTAAAACATATTTGGGACTTGTATTTTTAGAACCGCATATCAGAACAGGTTATGTGGTATAGGTATGTTCCTTTGACAAAAAGGGTTGGCAATACTGTCATAATGAGTTTTCCAGGATGCTGCTAACCATTCTCTCTCCGACCCCAGTCAGTATCAACGACAGTCACCCAAGTTAAGGGTAGTGATAGATTCATTGCCAATAACTAAAATTGAAATGGCCTGACACAAACTAAAATAATAAAAAAAGTGTTACTTTCTCTTTAACAGGGATTGTCAATTAATTTTTATTTAATGATTATACACCATTACATCATTTTGGAGCTCTTACACTGCTGGACCGATATTAACCAAACATAGCTAAGAACCACCGCAAGAAAACTGAATGAAAAAGAAACATATCGAAATTGGCCTATCCGTTTGAGAACTAGGATGCCACAGAACGTCAAACATTGACGTCAAAATTCACTTCACTTCTTCGGCATATGGCAATGCGACTAATTTGCGCAATTCCGCCAATGTATGTTATGGACTTATGGTAGTGTCCTAAACAGAGCAGAGTATAGCGGTGATATGAAAGACGTCAAAATTATAACGCCCCTTTTTGCGTCGGGGCTTAAAAGTAATTCTGACAAAGACATTGTGGCTAAAATTAAAATTGTTTTTTTTCTCTGATTACAGGAGCTGACGATGTAAAGAGCCTCGGCATAGTCAATGTATGTTAACTGTTCCTAGTTTTAAGTCTGTTAAAATTACTTACGAGCGAGAGGGAGACAGCTACATATACCTCTCGTTCACTCTCACAACTCCGTATGAACTGCAAAGTGCGACGCCATCTAGTATGATTTGTAAGGAAAAGGGGATGTATATAGATTTATTTACTTCAATTCAATAAAAATATGGTAATACTAACTGCTCTTTTATTGGAATTTATTCCACAAAAGGTTTTTCTTTAATACTAGCAACCCGCCCTCGCTTCGTTTCGATTTCAGTAGCCTTACCCGCATAGTTCCTGTTCCCGTGGGAATACCAGGATAAAATATAGCCTATAACTTACCATCTGTGAAAGAATTTCTGAAATCGGTTCGTTGGTTTAAGCGTAAAAGCGTAACAAACAAAGTTACTTTCGCATTTATAATATTAGTAAGGATGCGAACTAATCTATAATAGTGATGACATGTTGGACGTGAGACACTTAAGTCTTCCATTTTCACTTAGTCCTTTCCTTAGTTCTCCTTCTTAGTCCTCTGACCATGAACCCTAAAAGTGTTGGAAACATTAGAAAATGTAACTCAAATCCGCAAAAATATTTTTATCTTAATACAGACACTTCTGTGTGGTGACTGAGTAAGAATACAATTCACCACTCCCTGTCTTGCCTGTGGGTAGTGTAAAAGATGACAAGGTTTTATATGTATAAAACATGTACACAATTGTATATCTAGTAAGAAGAAAAAAATAATAATTGAAAATAATAGACAAGCCCGTTGAGTTTCTTGCCGGATCTTCTCAGTAGCGGTCGCGTTCCGATCCGGTGGTAGTATATATATTTTTTTTTTTTTTTGGAAATTATGACCTGACAATATGTAAGTGCCCTCTCGGGGTTTATGCATAAATGATTTGAATTTGAATATAACATCGATGCAAGAGAAGAAAACTCGTTCAACATTGTCAACACGTCTGATCAGCGTCGTATAGTAGGTCAATTGCCCTCTTAATGGAGGAGGCTCGTACCTAACAGTGGGACATACATTGGCCGATGTGACAGACCAAGATATAAATCCATTAGTCTTGAGGACATAACAAATATTAATTTTGTTAAGACGGCAACCAACCGGATTTTAATAAGAATTGTTCTGCATGGGAATTGAAATTCGATGCTTCGAAATACACTTTTCTCAGTTGTCTTTTGACCATGAACATAAACTGCTACTGGAGAACTCGGAACCCGTATTCGGCGAAGCAGCTATGCGTTTCATCTCTAATAAAAAAACCTAAATTTGACTACTACAGTAATAAATATTAACGTCATGGTCTAACATTGTACTCCTTTACGATCATCACCCCGTTTCTATCCCAATTACATGGGCTCGACTCAAATGTAGTCTTACTTCATAGTACATATTGCAGAAGTTAGTTTTAAGGTTATGAAATAAAACAATTTTTATGCATTTAATCTCGTTTTTGATTTTGACTTTACCGATTTTTTGAGCACTTATGCGCCCATAATCTTTATGTAACAATGCTGAAAAGCATATGCATAATAGTAGTGTAGTTACATAAATATTGATGATGTACGAAAATAAATTTCTTATTTATTTTTTTGGCAATACAAGGATTTGGCTGTATGGGTAATATTATCATTGCCTAGGGTGAATAACAAATAGAAAAAGTTATTCAAATGTCAATTTCGATTCAATAATCTGTCATTTCGCTTTTGTTTCCATTTTCATGTAAAATTGGAAACTAAATCTATTTTAATCTTGAATTTGTGTTGTGATATTTACGTGAAAAATGGCTCTGTTCCCTGGAGCGGTGGCCTTTGACGAATATGGACGACCATTTATCATATTAAGAGACCAAGATAGGCAGAAAAGGCTTACCGGTATCGACGCTTTGAAGGTATTTTCTTAACTCATTTCTTCTAGATATATGATAAAAAAAGGTTCTCAGAGCAAATTGAAAGCTCCCTTTTCTATAAAATATATATTATCATCCCTTGAGACATCTATGTTTTATAACCTAAGTTGAGTCAATAGACAATGGAAATTATGTAAAAACCCGTCTTATTTATACATTTTATCAATAAAATTCTATATCTTTCACATATTTACGTATTCTGTATTATGTGATACCATATAAAAAACGAATTGTTAAGTCTGTTTGGCAATTACATGCATTTTAAGAATCAGGTGTTATATGAATCACATGATTCGACATTAAGCAACCTGCGTGATTTTACTCATAACCCAGCTTTATTATATACTTTTATGTACCTTTAAAGTGTTAATTCAGCAAATTATGTCATAATTCTATCATTTTCAGTCATAATCATGATTAAAATTATACAATTTCGATTATAGATGAACTTAACGCCTACACATTCATTACAGTTAGTTAATAAACTTCCGTTAGCATCTCTTTTTGTAAAATAAATTAGTTGCTAAAAATCTAACTATAATAAGTTTTTTTTTTTAATAATTAGTGAGCCTTCAAATAATAATTAACTTGCATTTTAAATACTTTGGTGAGTAAATTATTAGTAAATTTTATATACATTTAACCTCTACTTATTCATTGACACTTATGATGACCATTTATTCACATAGTGTATTGATTTATAATGAAATCTACCTTGGCTGTGTCTGAAGTGTCAAGAACTTACCAAAACTGATTTTATATTCTCAATGCATATATGTATACTAGATGTTCTATGAATATCTGTATCCGCAAATGTGGAATATTCTCATTAATTCAGATATCTTCATTCATATCAAATTAATGCAGATCTTTAACTAATATGGATTCAAAATTGTGACAAGTAATAACATAATGTTAGGATTTAGTTTTGATCTCAAAAATATAATAAAAAGAAATGTGTATGTACTTATGTATGCACATAAAAAGTTATATTTCATTGGTGTAATATGATAAAAATCTTTCTAAATATTTTATCCAGCCCGTTGTCCTGTTTGTAGAAAAAGCAACACTAATAATACTAATGTGATGACGGAGTAAGAATACAATTCACCACTCCCTATCTTGCCCGTGGATGTCCTACAAGATGACTAAGGGATATCATATGCACATAACATCTGTATAAAAGAAGGAAAACTCGAAATGAAACCCTATATCAACATGTCTGACCAGCATGGTATAGTAGGTCAAAATCCCGCCCATTGTGGAGGAGGCCCGAGCCCAACAGTGGGACGTATGTGGGCTGCAATGATGATGATGAATAATACTAAAAAAAAAATAGTATTTACATTTAACATTTTATTATAATGCATTATCTAGGTTACATTTTTGAAGGTATGCATGTTCCAAAAGAAGAATAACTTCATAAATATTATAGTTAAAAAGTTATTTATTTATGTACAATCAACAGCATGACTACCTATCCAAAAATATCTAATTTCCTCAAAAACAATTCTTACCAAAACAGTTTACCTCTTTATACCATTAATTCCAATAAAAAAATGTTTTGAAATTTGTAATTTATTCTCATTTAGTCACACATCCAAGCGGCCCGACAAATTGCTGGTATCCTACGCACATCTCTTGGACCCAGGGGTTTGGACAAGCTTATGGTTTCCCCTGACGGTGAAGTGACTGTCACTAATGATGGAGCAACAATTTTGAAGCTTATGGATGTTGAACATCAGATTGGCAAGCTGCTGGTTCAGCTTGCTCAGAGTCAGGACGATGAGATTGGTGATGGAACTACCGGAGTTGTTGTGCTAGCTGGTGAGTCTGATTTTAAATAAATACACTTACATATACTACGGCCAATAAGTATAAATGGGTTACATGGCTATATATATGAAATACAGTACTACCTTACTATCTTACCCGTGGGTGTCGGCAAAGATGACTATGGGATACATTATGCACATAACATCTGTGCAAGGAAAACTCGAAATGAAACCCTACATCAACATGTCTGACCAGCATGGTATAGTAGGTCAAATTCCCTCCCATTATGAAGGAGGCCCGAGCCCAACAGTGGGACGTATGTGGCCTGCAATGATAATGTGCTGCCTGCTCTTTTACCACCATATGCAATTTAAAAAAAAGTGTTATGAGTGTTCATCATTATCTCGACTCATAAACGTCCCAATGCTGGGCTCAAGTCTCTTCCATAATAGGAGGGTGATTGAATTTACTAGGGTCTTGTTTTGAGTTTTCCTTGCATAGATGTTGTTTGTGTATTGTTAGTCCATTGAAATGTTACAATTTAAGTAACTAATATTGCATTTTTTGGAGGACGCAATTTTATTTTTCGGACATGTGTCAATAGAAGATTAATAGAATGGGGTCAGTAGAAGCTTAACTCCAAGTTTGTGGGGTTGCCGCCCTTGTCCCCCGGCCGCCATCTTGAAAAAGGGGCTGCGAACACCTTTTTCGCAATATCTTGGAAACTATGCGTCCTCTAAAAAATGCAAAGCTCGTGTAACATTTCAATGGACTATGTATCCTGCAGTCGTTTTTTATGGCCCCCATTAAAGGGAGTGGTGAATTGTATTCTTACTCTATCACCACATGGAAATTAAAAGTCTTAGGCGACCATAATTATAATTATTATTTTCCTATAGGTGCACTTTTGGAACACGCATCGAATCTCCTAGATAAAGGCATCCACCCGATCCGTGTCGCAGATGGTTTTGAAATGGCAGCAGCAACTGCCCTAGCGCACCTTGATGAAATCAGCGAAGCCTTCCCAGTGAATAAGAACACCAGGGAAAATCTTATCAAGGTGGCCATGACTACTCTTGGCAGTAAAGTGGTCGTCAAGTGTCATCGGTTGATGGCAGAAATTGCTGTTGATGTAAGTATATTAATGATGTAAGTATATTAATGATGTAATTAATGCCTTAAAAATACAAGTGAGATTCGTAAAATCGGCTAAGAAAGCACCATGTCAGTTGTCAGTACTTTTTTATCTGCCATCTGTAGATGCTAGATTGTTTGGTGGGGTTACCTATGACGCGCTACAGATAACGGAAGTTCTCAAAAGAATGTTTTTTGTCCGTTTTTAGGGTTCCGTACCCAAAGGGTAAAAACGGGACCCTATTACTAAGACTTCACTGTCTGGCCGTACGTCTCTCTGTCACTAGACTGTATCTGAAGACCCGCGATAGCTAGACCGTTGAAATGTTTACAGATTATGTATTTCTGTTGCCGCTATAACAACAAATAATAAAAATAAAATAAATATTTAAGGGGGGCTCCCATACAACAAACTCGATTTTGTTTACCCCTTTTTTTGCTCGTTATAGATAGTGGTACGGAACCCTTCGTGCGCGACTCCGACTCGCACTTAGGCGGTTTTTGTAACACTGGCCGTAATATGGGTATTATCCGGTGTTATATAACGCCTACACATTCATTACACTTAGTTAAATAAACCTTCGTTTGCATCTCTTTTTGCAAAATAAATTAATCGCTAAAAATCTATAACTGTTAATAGTTTTCTTTTTTATAATTAGAGATCCTTCAGATAATAATTAATTTTTAATCTGAATCACCATCTTTGCATTTTAAATATTTTGGTAGGCATTAGCTACAGAGTTTAACAATTTAACAGTATGTATTTCACTTTTAATTACTCATCTATATATTAATACGTGAAGAAAAACTTTGTACCCCTTTTTAAGAAAATTACATGGATGGACAAGTATGAAATTTGGCACAGATGAAGTATATAATGCGGATAAGTGCATAAAACTGAAATTTCATATAATAATGGATTAGAAATACATTAAATTAATTAAAAAAGGCATTATGCACACTACAACGCAATCGCTATACACACACGCACACATGCGCGCGCTTATACACTTGTTTACGGTTAAAATTTCTGGTCAAAACTAATGTCAAATAATCATAATTATGATAACAATGTCTAATAGGCACTTGTACTTAGTACTTTATATATTAGTTATTAGTGAAATACAGCTTGCTCAATTTACAATTATACATAAATAAAATTAAAAGAAAATTGTGTAGCAGAAAAATTAATTAAAATTAATTATGGCCGAATTTCGACCACACGCCGACCACTAGTTTCTATAAAAATGGCACTTATGATGACCAATTTTTCACATAGTGTATTGATTTACAATGAAATCTACCTTGGCTGTGTCTGAAGTGTCAATAACTTAAATTACCAGAACTGATTGTACAATATCAATGCATATACAGAGTGTATTAGGTTATGGGGCAACTGATCAAACGGAAGTTAGGCAATGGTGGTAGGGCCCCCTTATAAAAAAATAAGTAAAAATATCGATTCGTTAACGAATTAAACATGTAAAGTTATCAATTTTGTCAGCGCTTTATCGTGTTAAGCTGATTGAAATGTATAAAGTCAGTGATACTTAATCTGCAAAAAATTCGTCCTTTGCTAAATGTGCATTAGAAATTGAATAAATCAATGATTACATTCGCATAAGCAAGACCAACTTTGCCTTAATATCAGTTAAGAGGTCATCGACCGTTAGTCGCCGTCGTATCGTATCTATTTTACCATCGACGCGTTTGCGCGATTAATACTTATTTATACTGTCAACGTGTTACGTGCCTACATGTACCCTTTCTGTACATGCCTACATAATATGTAACTTTTAAGACAGACTCTTAGACACATATTTTTGAAATCACAATAACTATTTTATTTTACTGTTTTTTTGTGTAATATACATTCTCATTACGATTTATGACCGTTAAACTACAACATACTCGAAGTTGCTCCATAACCTGATACACCCTGTATAGATATAACGTTTCTTGATAAATGGACTATACAAAACAGAAAGAATTTTCTAATTCGAGCCAGTATTGCCCGAGATTAGTGTGTTAAACCTTAGCTTCCAATACTGGTATACATTTAAGGTGATATTTTTTTTCAAATAAAGTATTTATAAAATGCTACATCTTTCCAGGCTGTACTCTCTGTGGCCGATTTAGAGAAGCGTGACGTGAACTTCGAGCTGATCAAAGTGGAGGGCAAGGTCGGAGGGCGCATGGAGGACTCGATGCTCGTCAAGGGTGTCGTCATTGACAAAACTATGAGCCACCCTCAGATGCCAAAGATGTTAAAGGTACGTAAATGGTAACTGCAAGGTATTTTGAAAATATATATAAAGCAAATTTCAAGCCATTATTTTTACCCTTCATTTCTATGTCCAATGCTGTCCGTGCTGTGTGGTAGCGGCTTCGAATACTACCAACCCTTGCTTTGCTCGTGGGTGTCGTAAAAGACGACTAAGAGCCCTAGATTGACCCGGACCAACTCCATTTGGTACCATTTGGGTCAACGATTACATTCCCAAGGAGGGTTGACGTCAGGCAGGCGGCCGGTCATAAAAGTAATTGCCGAAACTTTTTGCAATATGTCAAAACAGATGACATATTGCGTCGACCCCAAGTAATTGGGATAAGAGCAAGATGATGATGATTTCTATGTCCAATGGTGGGCATTAACAGATTGATGGATGGATGGAGCTGGTAAGCTAACCTATTATTTTGTTGAGGGAAATTAGGCACTAATAATAACTAGGAACTAATAAATTAGGCAGTGTTACCAGTGATGACTTACGGCACGGAAACGTTGTCCCTAAATGTAGGCCTCATATCAAGGCTCAAACTCGCTCAGCGTGCTATGGAGCGGGCTATGCTCGGGATTTCTCTGCGATATAGAATCCGGAATACGGAAATCCGCAGAAGAACGGGTGTAACCGAAATAGCACGAAGAATTAGCACGCTGAAGTGGCAATGGGCAGGCCACATCGCTCGACGAACCGACAACCGCTGGGGAAGAAAGGTTCTCGATCGGCGACCACGTATCGGACGACGCAGTGTAGGACGCCCCCCCACTAGGTGGACCGATGACCTAGTGAAAGTAGCTGGGCGTCGTTGGATGCAGGCGGCACAGGACCGCTCATTGTGGCGCAACATGAGGGAGGCCTACGTCCAGCAGTGGACGGCGATAGGCTGAAATGATGAATAAATTAGGCAGATACCGTAAAACATAAATACATACAGTAAAACTCTTGTTTTAAAAACAGTAGGGATGTGACTTGGAGGGAAAAATCGATTATTTTCTTTAAAATAAAACGATTTGCAAAAAACAGGATTATGGTGACTTTTTTTTTAATGAATCTGAAATTTATTTTCTAATAACACTGATATTCGATCGAGTACTTTACCTGGCAGTATCGTGAAATCTGACAGTGATTTTATTTTCTATAGAATAGAAAACTTTAAATTTAACCAAAACAGCAAATACTGAAATAATCGATAAATTTTAATATAAAAAAACAATTCCTTTTAAATAGATTTTTATTATTTAGATAATCGATTATTACAAAAAAATAATCTATTAATTTAAAAATTGGTCATTTTTCACATCCCTAAAAACAGTAAAACTCTGAAAAAAAAAAACTGGAAATACAGTAAAACACTACTCGCTTATTACAACTACTCGCATAATATGCCACTTTACCCATCGGCCCTACTAGTGCTACCAAATCGTTGACGTCTGTGGCTAGCCAGGTGGGATACCCTTTTTTATTTGGACACATCCTGCCCAATCTGTCCGGGGTGACGGATGAGCAACGTGCAGCCCCATAACCTACCATATTCCCTGCCCATCGCCATGGCTGAACACTGGTACCGATTCCTTGACATCTGTGACTGGCCCACTGGGTTACCCTTTCAGGTGCCGTCCGATTCGATGCTCCGGCAGGCGGGATATCCTTTGTGGGTAACCGGACCGGGATTTAGTCCGGGCACCCGCGGAGAGGTTAGCCTCGCGACGGCGGGACGGGAAAGGGTATTCCGTCGGGTCGCCCACTAAAGTCCAGGAACTCTGCACCCGCGGTCGACCCAACGACGAAGGCGACGTGCTATACGGGTGTGCGTGCTTACGCCCCTCTGTTGCCTTGAACGGGGTGGTGCGAGGAGTGCGTCGACCGTAACCCACCCCCCAAAAAAGAAAAAAACGCGAGATACCCTTTCGGGTACCCTCCCATGTTGTATAGCCAATTATAGTCTTTCTCGATAAATGGGCTACACTAAAGGATTTTTTAAGTGAAACTTCTTTAGAATCGTGATTTCAAGCTCGATGAAATAAAAAGCGAGTCCATAGAGACACAAACACGTAAATGTATAAGATTCAGCCGGCGAGAGAATGAGATAAAGGAGTTTCACTTCTGATATGCGTACTTTGTACGCAAACTCTTTTTTTTTGTGTTGAATGCACAAGAGTTATTTGGTTCAAGCAAGCAAAATCTTCATTTCTAATTTTAGGATAAATTACTTGTATTGTTTACACAAGTATGGTGAGTTTGCCGTGTGGTGACGGAGTAAAGGTGAACGTACACTTATCCGCACCGAACGCGTTGAACGAAACGAATTTTAGAATAGGCGTGACGAAAGATTTTGAAATCCTTTTACGTAATGTGGGCACACACTTACTATTTACGAAAAAACCTATATTTCGGTAATAAATTTATGTTTAAGAAGTTTAAAACAATTTTTCCAATATTTTTTAAATATAGCTCGAAAACAGCTCGCCGGTGTCATGGCGTCGGCTGTTACGTCACGTTAAGGTAAACACGTCCTTGTGTCTATGTGTAGCGAAGAAAGTAAGCAAAACATTAAATTAATTCTTGTGATAAAAATGAATTCCAAAGTTTATAAGTGGTGTGCAGTACCTCAGTGCAAAAATACATCAATAAAAACCCCCAACAAAGTATTTGTACATGTTCCTAACAAGAAAATAATAAGAGTTAAGTGGTTAAAGCTAGCAAAGCTGTGAGGGAGCTAACCTCAAGAATAAACAATGACAAGTTTAATGTAAAAATAAGCTATGAAAATAAAATAAACTCACATCAGTTCAAAACGAGTTAGATTATATCTAAGTTGGTACTAGAGATTAGGTTACTAGAAACATGGTAGTAAAGATAAACAAAAATTTACTTACAAAGAAGTTTTTACGTTTCTAAACTCAGGCGAGCAAAATTCTTTATTTGTAGCGAGGAAATCCCCAACATCAATACATCAATCCTTTTTTTTTTTGGGGTGGGCTGCGGTCGGCGCGCCTGCGCACCACTCCGTCCGGGGCGACAGAGGGGCTTAAGCACGCAACATCCGCAACCCACCCGAACACCACGTCGCCTTCGTCGTTGGGCCGACCACTGGGTTACTTGTCATCAGTGGTCGGCCCGACGGAATACCCCCTACCCGGGGCACCCTTCCATCGACCGACGTCCCCCCCTCGGGGAGGACGTCGGTCTTTCCTCACGCGGTCGGCCTCTCGGCGGGTGACGGACTAATCCCCGGTCACGTCACCCGCGGCCTCGGCTAGGGCGGCATAGCACGCAGTTATGCCCGCCTGCGCCGCCCCAGTCGCCGGCAGCGGGTCGCATCATCGAGGCTGAGCTCCTCGCGCTAGCGACCCGTCGCCTCCTTCTGCGAGATAACTGCCTCGCAGAAGGCTGCGACCGCGTTCCAATTCCTGATGCTGCCGAGCATCTCCCTAGCGATGGTCGGCAGCGTCAAGTCGGCACCGATGATTGCGACGAGTTCACGACGCGGCTCTGCCCAAGCGGCACAGACCTAGAGCGTATGCTGCGGCGTGTCCTCGTCGCAATCGCAGTGGTGGCAGGACGGAGTTCTCTCCCTCCTAGCGACTCTGTACAGGTACTTGCCGAAGCATCCATGCCCCGTCAAGACCTGTATGAGTCGGAAGGAGAGCACCCCGTGCCGCCTTTCCAACCACTGCATCAGCACCGGCCGGAAGGCCTCCATGGTCCAAACACCGTATCGAGGCCTCTCCAGCCGGTCTGCCCAACGGGCGATGACGTCTCGGCGGGCGTCGACGCGCCAGGCGGTGAGTTCCCTCAGGGAAACAAACCCCCAGCGCACTCCCGACACCCGCCGATACAATTCGGCGAGCATTTCCGCCTCCAGGTCCCACGGGGGAGTCCCGGCCAACAGGCACGCCGCCTCCGTCGCCACCGTGCGGTACCCGCGGATGATACTGACCGCCATGACCTTTTGTGGACGCCACAGAAGGGCCCTATGTCGGGCGGTCATGGATCCCGCCCACACCGGTGCGCCGTAGAGGGCCATCGACCGGATGATCCCCGCGTACAGCTGTCGACATGCCGCGCTCGGTCCGCCCACATTCGGCATCTGTAGGGCGGACGCCACGCCGACGAGCCGCGGAACGAGCCTGCGGAAATGCTCCCGAAACCACCATCGCCCGTCGAGCACCAGGCCCAAGTACTTCATATGGGCCTGGATGCTGATCCCAACCGAATTGACGGTGATCGAGACGCCGATGGGAGGGCCCATGGAACAAGAGGGCCTCCGTCTTGTCCAGGGCCACCCTCAACCCCAGCGCCTCGATCCGCCTGACGACCTCTTTGGTACCTGAGGTGGCCAGGCTTACCGCCTCTTGTAGCGTCCCACCGCGGGCTGTGACGAGCGTGTCGTCGGCGTAACAAATCACGCCCAGCCCGGGTGGGAGGCTTCCCCGCAACGCCCAGTCGTAGCCGATGTTCCACAGGGTGGGTCCGAGGACCGACCCCTGTGGAACACCGCACGTCATGGGCGTTCGCACAACGTCCCCTACTCGGTTGACGTAGAGGACGCTGCGCCCCTCCAAATAGTCTGCCACCAGCCGACGACAATACATCAATCCTGAGCAAATTTGAGCTGTTTGCTTTAACAAAGCTTGGTTCCATTGTAATAATCGAGTGGAGTCGGTAAATCACACGTAAACAAATAAAAAATCAATCCAAATGCGTAATCAGTAGTACTGAGAACAGCAAACGGAGTAGTTTACCTTAACGTGACGTAATACACTGTGATTGGTGTTTCAGCCAAAATGGCCGAATGCAGTATTTTAATGATTTAATTTATTGAAAATCTTAATAATCTCAATTATTTAGATAAATCTAAAGTAGCGTATTAATTTTTTTTGATATGTATTTTCCCTTAAAATCATTAATGCATCGATTCTTTTATACTGTCGTCACGCCTATTCTGTATATGAAATCTCATGAAACCTCGCACACTTGACGGCGTCGAATCGTCATCTGGAAGACGATTTCTATACAAAATTCTAAAATTCGATCCGTTCGGCTCGGATAAGTGTGCGTTCACCATAAGAATACAATTCATCCCCCTATCCTGCCCGTGAGCGTCGTTGATGACTATGGGTATATAGGGAGAGATAGAAAACCCTATACCAACCGGTCTGTCCCGCGCGGTATAGTTAGTCTGTTTCCCTTGTGTTGCGGAGGAGTCTCGAGCCCAACAGTGGGCATATATGAGCTGAAATGACGATTATGAGAATATAAAATAATTCTCATGGATTTTATCACTTTTATGATCATAGGCGAAATATTACTAAAAATATCTTTTTTTTTTTCAGAACGTGAAACTAGCAATCCTGACCTGCCCGTTTGAACCACCAAAGCCAAAGACCAAGCATAAGTTGCAAGTGGGTTCAGTAGACGAGTACAAGGAACTCAGGCAATATGAACACGAAAAGTTCTTGGATATGGTGCGACGCGTTAAGGTAACTAACTTTCTTTGCTATGATCGCCAGTGATAGGACCTTGTGCAGGGTCCAAGATGGCAGCTACCATGTTACGCGCAAATTCTGCCGCCGAGCAATAGTGCTTTTCGCATTTATAACACAGTAGATCCTCGGTAATCCGACAAACGTTTTGCACGGTAGTGTTGAACTATCGAATTTGTCGGATTATAGAGTACTGCCTAAGACCCCTTATAGTCCGGATTTTTTAAAGAAAGAATACAGTAGATCGGTAATCCGGCCCCTGTCTAATCCGGCGCCCCATGTAATCCGACATATCTATTACTAGCAACCGCCCTCGCTTCGCTTCGGTTTCAGTCTTACTTGCGTAGTGCCCGTTCCCGTGGGAATATCGGGATAAAATATAGCCTATGTTACTCCCTGATATTATAGCTTTCCATTAGTGAAAGAATTTTTGAAATCGGTTCTGTGGTTTAAGCGTGAAAGCGTAACAAACAAACAAACATCCTTACTTTCGCATTTATAATATTAGTATGGATTATTGAATTTTTTTCGTCAATCTTTGCTAATTTAAGTAATGTATGAACACATATATGAACCGGTTATAACTTATACGCGCCGTCACTATGGTACTTTAAATTTGAATCTGAATTGTTTAGTTTGAATTTGTCTACATGTAATAGGAGTACGGCTGTTCATAGTTTATTCATTGTATATTACACTAGCAACCCGCCCTCGCTTCGGTTATAGGTTATAGTTGTTTTACCCGCGTAGTTCCCGTTCCCGTGGGAATACCGGGATAAAATATAGCCTAGTTTACGCCCTGATATTATAACTTTCCATTGGTGAAAGAATTTTTGAAATCGGTCCAGCCGTTTTGAAGATTACCCGGAACAAACAGTCAGACAGACAGACACAAAAATTTTTTAATTGCTATTTTAGGCATAGGTGTCGTGCAAATAACCGTGTGAGCATGAAAAAAAGCCTATTATTTTGACATTACAAACAGACACTCCAATTTTATTTATTGGTATAGTTATACGTCGGATTACAAGGTACTCCACTGTAAAAAGCTCGATTAGAAGGGGTCTTAGGTAGTAGGTACTCTATAAGCCGACAAATTCGATAGTCCAACACTGCCGTGCAAAACGTTAGTCGAAATACCAAGGGTCCACTGCACCTTGTAATCTGACAAGTACCTATACGTAATATACAATGTATAAACTAAATTATAAATTAGGCAGTACCGCTATTACAAGTAGTCAAATTCAAACTAAACAATCATAATCAAAACAAAAGCATAATAGATTACTATTCGCGTACAAGTTGTAATCTGTTCAATCATGCATAACTTACATTAGCAAAAATTGACGTGAAATTTTCAATAATACTAGATATGTCCGATTACAAGTGGTGCCGGATTAGACAGGGGCCGGATTACCGCAAGTCCACTGTATTAGTAAAGATGAAGGCGAAAAGAGCGTATGTCTCACACGTCTTTAGCGAGAAAAAGAGCTTAAGCGACTATTATATCCTATCTATACCTTTAAGTGAAAAATGTGTCATGAATATGCGTAAGTAAGCCACAGATATTGATTGAAATTGATTCTGTGGTTTAAGCGTGAAAGCGTAACAAACAAACAAAAACTTTCGCATTTATAATATTATTAAGGATATAGGTTGCTTAACCTCATTTCTGCCAGAACTTATCACCACGCAAAAAGTTACGGATCACAATTTAAAGTCCAGATAAAAAGATGCTCTTCAAAATTTCAATGTTTTGCTAATACTTAATCTTTGATTATTAGGAAGCTGGTGCTACACTGGCCATCTGCCAATGGGGCTTCGACGATGAGGCTAACCATCTACTCCTGGCCGAGAAATTACCAGCTGTCCGATGGGTAGGAGGACCGGAGATGGAGCTGATAGCCATCGCTACCGGCGGTAGAATAGTGCCCAGATTTGAAGAGTTGACGCCAGATAAACTGGGCACATGTGGTCTTGTTAGAGAACTGAGTAAGATTTTTTTATAAATCTTTATATATTTTTTGTTCGAGAATGGTTTAGATTCACAATCAGAACGTCTGTTGGGTGAGCTAGTATGCTTATATATATTTTTGGGTTTATATTGATACTTATCTCATATATTTCCGGTATATGAGTAATGTAAATAAAATAATAATAATGAATATAATATATATCATAGAAATACAAGCAATGTGTGTTACCAGTGATGACTGACGGCCCAGAAATTTGTTCCCTAAGTGTAGCCCTCATAACCAAGCCCAAACTCGCTCAGCGTACTATACACGGTGACATTTATGTCGTCTTACAAAAGCAGGTCAATTAACGTATCCAGTATCTACTATTCACTCGTACAATCAAAAGGTTAAAAAAACTATTTACTAGAATATTTTTTAACAAAAATGATTATAAATAATTACTAATTAAAATAATAAGGAAACAGCATGTACTCGCAGTGGGAGCGTAGGTACGCAACACAGCTGATGTTAGGTACTACGACTAGTGGTCTGTTCGTAGTACCTACATCAGCCCGCCCGCGCGGATCATTCATAATAATTATACCTAATTAAAAGGTTCGATCGATTGTCAACTCGTAAAATTGTACCATCATCTACCTACGTCCTTTTCAGAAATACCATTACGTATTCATTAAATGCGGAGTCCAATTTCTCCCTTCATACTTTCTACGGACTTAGGACCGTCAGATACAACCACGTAAAGTGTTAAATTAAAAGACTTGATATTTAATAGTCTGCTAGTAGGTCATTATTTCAATAAAGTAAATTGCTTCAGGTGTATTTAAAAAGATTGGAATCAGCTATTTACAAATAATTGCTATTAAAATAAACAAGAATAGGTATACCTAAGCAGATCGTCTTACCGATATTGAAGTAAATGTTCAAATTGCTCACCATTTTTTTCTATGCATAAACGGGCACGTTTTTGGAGGTTAAATTTTAATTTGTTTAGTGTCACTTTGTCACTTTTTACCACATTAAAGCTAAAATAAGGACATGCGTGCTCTTGGGTCTGCCCCGTATAAAGCCTGAGCATTCCAGTAGTGAAATGGATGTAAATTTTCCGTAATTAACACGTTCCATACATAAAACTGGCTAACCCCGAAATGTCTTGCAGCCATTCTCGTACTTCTTCGCGGATGCAGCTCGAAGTATTCGAGAATGTTCTCTTCAAGTTCAGGTGAATAATGAGGGTGGCCGCGACCTTGCGCGTCTGTCGGAGTGTGGAATTGACCGTGATCAATCAGACGTTGCGTCGCTGACAAAATCACTTGGAACCCCGGCACCTGTGGGTTAATTACACCCCGATTGCGAAGCATCTGCATATTCGCGGGAGCTGCGTAAAGTCTTCTCGCCTCTCTTAAATTGTCCCCAGCTATCGCATACAGACGCACCATTTGTACGAATTCGATATTCGAGTACATATTTATAATGTCTATTAGACATTTTGTAACAACACACACACAACGATGTCGCGAAATAGGTAGTTACTCGTACGGAAGTTAAGCTCGTGCGCATGACCTATCACTTTCGCATACCTGCGGATACTAAATTAATAAAACAATTATTATTGGCGGTTGATCGGGCGTCGTAAAAGAAACTGTACTTCGTATTTGTGATTGGCTAATGAAATACTGAATGATTTCTTTTGTTTAAATGTAAACATGATAAACAGGTTGTTACAAAATATTAGTTTTAATTTCTTTTTTTTATAACTACCACTATTGAACGTTTAAATATGTTAGATATGTTTCTTAGGTCGGATACTTTTATAGTTTTTTTTTGTAAGACGATAAAAATGTCACCGTGTAGAGCGGGCTATGTTTGGGCTTTCTCAACAAGATAGAATCCGAAATTTGTATAACAACAGGTGTAACCAACATAGCATGGAGAATTAGAACGCTGAAGTGGCAATGGGCAGGTCAAATCGACAATCGCTGGTAAAGGAAGGTTCTCGAGTGGCGACCACATATCGGTCGAAAGTGTAGGATGCCCCTTTCCCCCCACTAGGTGGACCTGGTAAAAGTTGGTGGGCGTTGTTGGATGGAAACTGCACAGCACTGCATTTTGTGGGGAAATAGGATGGTCTAAATCCAGCAGTTGCTGGCAAAAGCCTGAATGATGACGATATGACCAGTGTCTACCATGCCTACTCTTGAATCTCGATTCCAATCCTAAATCCAATCGCAGCTCGAATTTGAGCAAATTTGGTACTCTTGAAAGCGACACTAGCGCCCGATTGGAATCAAATTAGGTGGAACGTTTCTAAACGAAATGAATTCGACTCTCGTCGATTAAGTCAAATATTTGCTACTCCCGACGGGATTTTGACGTAGTTTAAAATCGTTAATGTTACACAATTTCAAGAAAGTGTCTTTGTGGTGATCGAGTTCGATAACATTATTAATTTAAAGTAAGAAAACATGGCACATTTGGTGAAAATAACAACGACGAACGCGTAAAATTCATTCTCGATTTTGTTCAAGAGTACCAAATATAAGTTTGGTGAGATTGGAATCGAATCGGATTCGAAATTAGAATTGATATTAAGAGTAGGCCTACAGTGTGATGACCAGTTTAGCATCACATGTCACATGTGATTCGAAACCCAGACACTTTGTGTGATACACAAATTGTTGTTCTGAGTCTGGATGTAATTTGTGTCCGTCAATTATATGTTTGTAAAGTCCCCCGCAACACAAGGATTATTAGTGCAAGGTGTTATCTATAAAAAAAGAAAGACTATGTCATTACATGTTAAGGAGACATCCCCGCCGATTCGTCCCTAACGTTAGGATGTCGTGTGACTTGTAAATCTATCTCATCACTTCCCCATCGCCAAGGGGTTGACTACCGATTCCTTAATTCTTGTATCCCGCCTGGTGGGTCATTGTGCCCTTAGGGAAATTATATAATCATGGGTATCTCTATAACAATCTATACAACAAGAATAAAATTATTTTTAGCATTCGGCACATCAAAGGAGGAGATGCTGGTAATCGAGGAGTGCTCCAACAGCCGCGCGGTGACGGTATTGATGCGAGGCGGTAACCGCATGATAGTCGAGGAGGCGAAGCGGTCAGTGCACGACGCGCTATGCATCGTTCGCAGTCTTGTTCAGGTAATAATTGTTATCAATTTTCTCCTTGTCATTACAGGTGAATAGTGGCTGACTAAAATTTCGGTTTCGGCCAAAAAACGAGTTTCGGCTTGGTCTCAGCTGATAATCGAGGCGAAACTACGGCCGAAACCGAAACTGTATTCGTGAGTTTTCACGCTGCGCTAAAACATGCTCGTTGCACAAGGTGCCAGAGGCGAAGTGTCATTTTACCGTGCTCATAGTCTCACAAATGTAGTTCTTTCGTTTGTGGCTTTTCACTTAGGTTTATTATAAATCGTAATTATTTTGTTATTATAGTTAAGTTTAAGTTTCATTTTATGTTTATATTAGCTAAGAGTAAAATACGACTGATTATGATAGGCTATTTATTTTCCTCCCCACAAAAATGCTGACCTTATAATTTATACAGAAGTTTCGGTTTCGGCCGAAACTGTGACTGAAGCCGAAATTCGTTCATACATGTTGGTATAGGATTTAAATTTTAATTTGCCCTCTCTTTCATAGATGTTAACTGCATATCATGTTCCTATATCGACTTTTACGATACCCGCAGTATTTGTATAGATAATTACAGCAATTTTTGTGATGGAGTAAGAATACAATTCAGCACTCCCCCTATCTTGCCCATGGATATCGTAAAAGACGATCAAGGGATATAATATACACATAAGATCTGTGCTAGAGAAGGACAACTCGAAATGAATCCCTATACCAATATGTCTGACCAGCATCGTATAGTAGGTCAAATTCCCTCCCATTGCGTAGAAGGCCCGAGCCCAACAGTGGGACGTATGTGGCCTGCGATGATGATAATGGATTACAACAAAGTTCCTTTATAGTTTATACAATGGTTAACTTTTTTTATTATACAGAGAAGACTCAATTTTTTTTGTGTAAGCTATTGTCTGACTGTATACAGCCAAACAGTGACAGCATCATTCAAATATGTTCACATTAGTAGGATACTAAGATTATAAACGCGAAAGTTTGTATGTTTGTTGCTCTTTCACGCAAAAACTACTGAATGGATTTTGATGAAACTTCACAATAATATAGCTTACATATCAGAATAACACAGGCTATAATTTATCACGATATCCCCAAGGGAAGGGGAACTATGCGGGTATGATGAGTATGCTCTGCTAGTTTATAAATAAAACTATTATGGATTTTATCGCGTTTTTATTTGATTTTTATTGCCCGATATATAAATTTAACACGTTGAAGGACAATACCCTCTGGTTACGGGTGATGTGACAGTACTTTTTTTCCTACATTGTCCGCGAGTCACAGGGGCGCAGTACTGCACAATTTGTATTGAAATACGACGTCTATGGGCGTAGTGTGCATGTAAAAAGGCCATCAAAATGTGAATGTATGTTGAGATACTCTTTTTAAAGGATTTTTGAACATTATGTAGTGACAGTAGAAAGTCTAAATTAAATCTTTGATGACATTTATGTATGTTGAAACTTGGACGTCGATGGGCGTACTGTCGTATTCATTTTGGCTATCTTGACGGCCACAGGCAGTACTGTCCGCCGACGTGTTAACTACCAAGTTAGTTTTGTTTTTAATTAAGACATTATCCTGCACTAAGGAAATAATCCCTGTATTGCAGACTTTACAAACATTTAACTAACAGATACAAATTATATCCAGACTCAGAACAACAACTTGTGGATCGCACAAAGATTATTAGATTTTATAGAGCAAAAAATATTTAGTAAGGTAAAGTATTACACATACTCGCGTGAACATCAAATCATTGTTTACATAATATGTTGTTATGCAGGATTCGCGCGTGGTATATGGCGGTGGTGCGGCTGAGATCTCGTGCTCACTGGCGGTGGCTCGTGCCGCTGAGAAGGTGTCCTCCTTAGATCAGTATGCTTACCGCGGATTCGCTGATGCACTTGAAGCGATACCGTTGGCTCTCGCCGAGAACAGGTAACTTGGTTTTATTTTTAATATCTATACAAATAAATAAAATTGAAGAGTGTTTGTTATGTCAAAATACTGGGCTTTTTTCATGCTCATGCGGTTATTTGTACGACACCTATGCCTAATAACAGTTTAAATTTTTTTGTCTGTCTGTTTGAGGTAATCTTCAAAACGGTTGGACCGATTTTGATAATATTTTACTAGCAGGTAGCTGTCTATATAAGGAGTAACTTAGGCTATATTTTTCCCGATATTCTCACGGGAACGGCAACTATGCGGGTAGGTGACTGAAACCGAAGCGAAGCCGTGTTTCTAATCTTCACTACATCCGTCTGTTTGTCTTGCTGACATTAAGCTGGATTTCAAATATTTAAATCATGTCCATCTATAATGGTCCTACATTTTAGTCCATTGAATGTGTGGATTGGTTTTTCTCTTTCCATCTATCGCCGTCCACTGCTGGACGGTAGCCTTCCTCATGTTTCGCCACAAAGTGCGACCCTATTCCACCTACTTTCAATGATGTCTGGCAACTTTCGCCGAGTTGTTGGCCCACATGGTCGTAGAGCGTTGTCCGAAACATGGTTGCCACTCGAGAATGTTTATACCCTAGTGATTGTCGGTTCATCACATATTGATTTTCTAAGGGAAAATAAGTGACATGACACATTTTAGTTTTTAACCTGCATTCTAACTACAAGAAAAAGTAAATAAAAATAAAACCTCACAAACATCAAGATTTATAGTAAAATCTTTTTTTTTTTCATTTTCAGTGGTCTGTCTCCTATCGATACATTGTCGGAGGTGAAAGCGCGTCAGGTGTCCGAAAACAACACCAATTTGGGCGTCGACTGTATGGGCAATGGTTTGTATTTCATTTCAAATTACATAAACATTTTCCGTGTGGTGACGGAATACAATTTACCACCCCATCTCTTGCTCGTGGATGTCGTAAAAGACGACCGAGGTATGTAATATGCAGATAACATCAATGCAAGAGAAGGCAAAACTCTAAATAAAATCCTTTGTCAACACAACTGACTAACAAGTCTGGTCAAATTCCCTCTCATAAAGGAGCTCAAGTTTTTTTTTTTTTTTGTGTACAGCTGTTGGACGCAGATGGCCTTGACAGCTTGACGCGGACTATGGGTGAGCGCTGAAGGCTCTCAACCCGGAGAAAAGTATGCTAAGCGACATCGCCCAAGGGCTCCCCCTGTGGGGAACGGACCTCGGCTTGGGGCGTCGCTGGAGGCAAAGTGGGCGTGCCCACGTTTTTAGTCGTGAATTTTGCACGGCGCGGTTTCGCACCTCGTCGGCGAGGGCGGAACCGCGGATATTTATTTGTTAAGGCCTCGCGGGCCGTGTAGGCTCTTTGTTGAGCGAGTGTGATATTGTCGTCCTCTTCGTCGAGGACGTCGGATGGATGAGATTTTGGAGGGTCTATAGGAAGCCACCCCAACCACTAGTTAGTTGGGGTGTGTCATGGCAGAGTCAAAGTAGCTCTGAGAGCACCGTTTCATAAACTGCTTGATGTGGAGATCGACGTTTCGTATGAACCACGGTGCGCCCGTAGCTCGGCGCATGAAGGAGCTTAAGTCCAACAGTGGAACTTATATAGGCTGAGAAGATGATAATGAAACATCTTGTCTATGGTAAGGAGGTTTTTCATGGTCATGGAGTAAGAATATAATTGAACTTCTCATTTCTTTCTATGGGTGATTGTAAAAGACAACTATGAGTTCAAGGCAGAGATGATTATAAGGTACGAGAATACTGTCTGACGAGTTATTATAGTAGTCAATTTCTCTTCACCATTACTAAATTAGGGGTTGCTAGTATAAACGTTTCCCTATGGTGACAGTAACAATACACCACTCCCTCTCTTACCTGGGTATCGTAAATGACGACTAAAGGATTACAATATGCAGCTAATATCTATGCAAGAGATGGAAAACTCGAAATAAAACCCTATACCAACCTGTCTGACAAACGTCATATAATAGGTCAATTTTCCTCCTTTTGTGGGGAGGTTCAAGCAGTAGGACACCTATGAGCTGTGATGATGATAAGTGGAAACTGGTATTATACATCACCATGACCAATCAGAAAGAAAAGATGCTGAGCCACACGTCACAATTTACATGGTTAAGCATACATACGTCTAAAATAAACATTTAAAATATTATAACAACAGAACAGATATGTAGGTAGGTAGTTAAGGCTATTCTTAGTGTGCTTAAAGGAATCACGACGATAGTCGAAGAATATGAACGCGGCCGATACCACTCGTCCGCCTACAAAACAGTCGGCTAGGGAGCTGCGATCACGATGGCCGCAGCCTCACGTTAATGAGTTAGTCGCATATAAAATAGTAACTGAAGTATATTTTCTCAGGTTCAAACGACATGAAAACAATGAATGTGATTGAATCACTTCACTCCAAGAAACAGCAGATTGCATTAGCGACACAACTCGTCAAGATGATACTCAAAATAGATGATGTCCGCTCACCTGCAGACTCCATTGAATAAAAAAAAGTATTATTTAATTAACTACAGCCTGAATTTTTTAATGTATTCCCCTCAAACCACATAATTTGTTATGGCTATAATAGATTTAAAATCATTTGGAAGATTTCTAGAATATATTTTTATATTGCTCTAGTAATTTTGAAAATGTCTCCCTCGAGACCATATATTTTCGATGTGAATACGTCTTTGACAGCGGACGCTCGGCACGTAGGTCGGCATATGGACTAGGGACACGATATCGAATAGAAAGTATCAATACTGTATTCATGAGTAGTATCGAAGAAAAAGTATCGAGTACTTAGTACTTTTCATAAAACCTACGTCGTTTTGAGCTTTTGTTAACAATCGAATGTCTGTGAACGGATGAAAATATTTCGAGCCACGATTTAGAAGGTTCATTACGTTTTGGCGTTACCATAAACATGAGTCGTAAGGTCAAGTTTAAAATGGATAATTTCTACAATTTATTTAAATACAATACCTGCTAAAAAGTACTCTGAATAAAAGTACCTATACTTTTTTCGTGTCCCTAATGTGGACTATTCCAGCATTGTGCTAGGTATTATATGGTCAAAGGGAGATATGTCATTATGTATATACAAATTACACTATAATATGTATTGCTTATAAAAATTAATGTCGAGTTTTCAAGTTATCGTGTAATATAAAATATTTACCAAATTTGGCGAATAGTTTTTGAGTTATGAAGATACTGTGAAACTTACTTACCGGGTTGAGTGCCTTCCGCTCGCCCATTGGCCGCGTTAAGCTGTCAAGGTCATCTGCGACCAACAGCTGCACACACAACAAAAAAAAAGATATTGTGAAAAGTGACTCGAAATGGTTCATGATGATATACACAAGGTGCGGGTCGACAGTTATTTGTTTCTCGTGATAGCGCCACCTAGTGTCCATGTCATTCAAAAAGAAGTCTCGTCGCGTTCGATGTAAAAACTCGCATACCCTCATTTAGCATTGTCGTCGCGGGCTTTGTCTGCGTTAACTAACAGAGGGTTGCTATCCAGTATCCGCCTTTTGCCTTAAAATATAGAGGGAGACGTGTGGCGTCGCAGTAAAAATACAATTCGCCACCGCCCTTTCTTACCCTTGGGTATCGGAAAAGACGACTAAGGGTTTAAAACATGTGCATTGCATCCATATAAGAAAAGGCAAACTCGTAATAAAAATCTATACCAACATGTCTGACCAGTGGGTAGGTCTTTTCTATTATGGAAGAGGTTCATGCCCAACAATGGGCTGAAATTTATAAGTCACGATAACCTGAAATTATAATAATTTCTAAACATCTTACATAAGACCTTCATATGTATATAATTCACAATATTTATATGTTTTAAATTTTTTTGTTTTAATCATTAGTTTTTAGAGATTGCTAGACGTAATATTCTGCTCCTCTATGGTGACCATAATGCATAAATCGAATGTAACCTGCCCTATTTTGACCCTCCTCCGCCATTCGATGACTACCTGTATACCTTTTAGCCCAAGAACAGGACTCAAGGGTAATTCAAGTCATCGAATTTGACCATCGAGGGCAAGGTATTGGTACCCGTGGCCAATCTAATGGGAAAGGGATATGGTAGATTATGGGGCTGCATACCGCCCTTCCATTGCCCCGGAGGGATTGGACGGGGTGTGTCCAGACCATAGCTTACCACAAAAAAGAAGGTAATATGGATGCATTTCCTAATTTATAACATTATAATTAATGCATATTTTTTTAGTGCGTTTAATAAATAACCATGTATGGAGACTAGGGTGTATTTAATTTCATCACAAATTAAAAGCAATCTTAATTAAACGTTAAACGATGTCCTGATATTGCAGTGTCTCTATTTGGTCATGGGGGGACACCATGTAGACATATAATTGTTCCGTTGGAGCCGTGGGAGACACCATATGACCGCGAACCAGGGGCGACTTTAAGCAAAATAAGGTCTACTTTTCTTCGGTGTTTTACTACACGATTCACCACATTTTAAAGCCCCTAAAGCAATGAAAATAGGTCATTAAAATTTTAGAAACAAGCGATTTTATGTTGACTCCATATAATTGATAGGTGAGGCCCACATGGTGACCCCCATGGCGTTCAACGCCTTAAACTGACTTGAAAAGTTAATTCGTTAGAGAATAATTAATGATTATTTTAAAATATATTTTATGTTGCATTTCTTTGTGGTGTGTGGTTTTATAGCCAAAACATGTGATGAATGCCTTATTGCACTAATAAAATGTTAAGCTAATTTATTTTAGAGTTTTATTTTGTACTGGCAATTCACGCTCGCTTCGCTTGGTTTCAGTCGCCTTACCCGCATAGTTCCCGTTCCTGTGGGGATACCGGGATAAAATATAGTCTAAGTTACTACTTACGGCGCGTTCTGTCAGCATTTGCCATATTAATCGAAATATATAACAGAACGTAATCATTGATTTTTCAATTTCTAGTGACCATTTAACAAAGTACGAATATGTTGCAGATTAAGTATCACTGACTTTATACATTTCAATCAGATTTACACGAAAAAGCGATGACAAAATTGAAAACTTAACATGTCCCAAATTCATTAACGAATCGATATTTTCCCTTCAATTTTTTTTATGGGTTCCTACCACCATTGTCGGTCTCCCGTTTGACCAGTTACCCCATAACCTGATACACTCTGTATATACCTGGTAGTAAAATATTACCAAAATCCGTCCGTTTGAAGATTACCGCAAACAAATAGATACAAAATTTTTAAACTTAAATACCGCGTGAGTATGAAAAAGCCCAGTATTTTGACATTACAAAGAGACGCTTCAATTTTATTTATTTATATTATATATTATATATATATTATAGATTATACTGGCAATCCGCCCTCGCTTCGCTTCTTGCGAGAAAAAATACCCTAAGTTACTCATTATATAAGACGGGCACTAAAATATTCAAATCGGTCCAGTCGTTTGGAAGATTATCCGGCACAAACAGACAAAAAAATTGATTTTTTTAGGCATAGGTATTCTATAAAACCTTGTGAGCATGAGAAAAAAACTTATTTTAACATTACATTTTCAATTTATTTGTATAGACTAAAAACTCTGACACGACAGATATTTTTATTTTTTAAGACATGATGTAGGGCTTAGATGAATGCTCGCATATGTGTATACTGGCACTTATAGTTGAATACTTACGAGTTCTGTGTGGTGATGGAATAAGAATACTATTGACCATCACATGTTGACGAGTAAGGGAATATTATATGCATATAACATCTATTCAAGAGAAGACAAACTCAAAATAAAACCCTATACTAATACGTCTGACCTAGCGTGGTAGGTCAATTTCCCTCTCATTGTGGAGCACGGTCATCTCGATACATTTTTTAACCGTAACCACAACATATGACGACCATATTGCCCATTAATAAAATCGGGCCTCATCTTTAAATCAAATGTAGAAAGCTGCAGCTTGGTTGGTCTTAAAAAAATCCATAGAATTATCAGTGGGAAAATATATATTTTTTCAATGTTCGAAATAAAAAAACGTTACAAATATGATTAAAATTTGTTTATTAACTAAATCAGCAAATTCTCTTCCAAGATGGTGGTTTAGCTTGGTCATATATAACTAGCACAACATTAAAAAGACCGAAAGCGCACAAAACCCATGTAGTTACATACAAGATGCGATCGCGAAAGCCTTTCTTTAGAAATACAGGGACTTCATCTTCCACTTGTAAATCTGCTTGTTTCTTTTTAAACTGCTGAAGGCGGCGAGCAGCGGTCGTATTTAGCAAAGGTGGCGTAGTCTTAATGCCCCGATGTAAGTTTCTTATAACTCTCGTGACAAACATATTAATTTTAATAAAGAAAAGTACTTTTTTAGATAATATTTAATAATTATCAATTAATGTTTTGATGTAAAATTTATTGTGATTTCGAGGCTACCTCAATGTCAAAATTATATAATTGACAGATATTTTTTTTGGACACATACATTTTGCCAGTATTAGGTAGTAATATCTGGTTGACCGAGCTTCGCTCGGAATATTTTTGTCGAATTTATTTAGATATATATTAATAAAAAATAAATAATGAAAAATATATAAAAAATTACAAAAAGAGAATAATAATAACACCGAGATTCGAACCGACGCTGTTTGAACGTCAACAAAATCAAAATTAGAACCTGACCTGGCAATCCATTCTAATTTCGAATTCAATTCAATTCTCACCAAACTTATATTTGCTACTCTTGAACAAAATCGAGAATGAATTCTTCGCGTTTGGCGTTGTTATTTTCACCAAATGTGTCGTATTTTCTTATTTTAAATTAATAACGTTATCGAACTCGATCACTACAAAGACGCTTTCTTGCAATTGTGCAACATTAACGATTTTAAACTACGTCAAAATCGCGTCGGGAGTAGCAAATATCTGATTTAATCGACGAGTCGAATTCATTTAGTTCAAAAATATTCCACCGAATTTGATTCCAATCGTGCGCTAGTGTCACTTTCAAGACTACTTTCAAATTCGAGCTGCGATTGGATTTAGGATTGGAGTCGAGATTCAAGAGTAAGCACACTGATCGGCTTAGACCGAACAGACATCGAGCATGCGTTGAGCTGTGCTCTCAGTAAATAACCCAAGATTAATTTCATCTTAAGACTGCATATAGTTATTCGTCTAAGCAATCATCATCATCATTCAGCCTATCACCGTCCACTACTGGAAGTAGTCTCCCTCACGTTTCTCCACAAACTGCGGTCCTGTATCGCCTGCATCCAACGAACGACTAAACAACCATACCCGGATCTGAAGCAGTTCTTTTCGGAAAAAAGAATATTTTCTAATACCTGAGGGTAGTAAAAAATGTATTAACAGAATTGTACATGACATTGAAATCGATGCATTCCAAACACAACTTTTTAAAATTAGGGAATTTTAGTGAAAGAAAACTCAAAGTACAGATTTAAAGCTTCATTTTTATTAGGCAGTATATGAATGCATTATATCATTTTCTAAAAAAAGAAAGACGGTGTCGTAGAGATGAACGATAAAAGTGAAACTTTTGTTTTAGAGGGAAACATTTTAATTATTGAAACACTTTTTAATAGCATGGATTGAGTTTACCATTAATGTATTTGCTTATATAAAATTTTCTCACTCTGATATCAGCAGGCAAGCAAGATATTGCTTCTACTCTGCCCGGCATAATGTTTACCTGCACCATTTTTATCCACACAAAAAGGAAAGTTTTGTATTAAAATCAGAGAGCCCTCCAACAAAAAGTTTCACTTTAAAAAAAGTAGCACATATTGACTACCTACTTATTCTTAATTTTACTCTATGCACTTTATCTAAAGTCCATTGCTTTCCTTAGCCTTTAAAACTTTTACCGAGCAAGGATCGTCTTTAATCTGACGATTTTCTCGCTCGTTTACGTCGTTAAATATCAAATCTTTCGAATGCCAAGGACTTTCCTTCTTCCTCATACTCTTCTCTAGTCATACACAACGAATAAAATTCTGGATCACGAAAAATTTTTTTCCCGCCTTCCCATGCATATGTAACCGGATTGTCAGCCATTGTTACATTAACGTCAAAATGATCTAAGGCTAATGACCTTACGTCATTGTATACACGATCCCGAAAGCCCGGGAAAAGTGCGTTACCACCATATAAAATTATATTTTCTAGTAAAGATTCCATATTTTCTTCAGGGCACGCATTTATTGAATGCATTATAGCTTCTGGTATACCCATTTGTGGGATTCCAACATCTGACGGATGGAATAGCAGCTCTGGTATAGAAAACCTTTCATTATTTAACCTAAGAGTTTGTTGTTCTAAGTCTTCGTCAGGTTTGACAATGTCACGAAGGTAACCCCGACGAATGGATGTGTAATCAGGTAGTACATAATCTTTTGCTATTGGGTTTTCTGCTCCTGAAAGTTATAAATGTATATTTAATTTTTTTCTGGTCTGGACACGCGCCGCCAATTCGAAGACCGTGCGTGTACTGCACCGTGTCCTCGTCACAATCGCAGTGGTAGCAGGTCGGCGTTCTCTCTCCTTGTGACTTTATTATACTTGCGGCAACAACCATGCTCCGACAAGATCTGCACTAGTCGGAAGAAGTGGGCTTCGTGCCGCCGACCCAACTACTCCAGCACCGGCTTCGATGGGCCGAACAACCGGACAGCCGGACTGCCGAACGGGCAATGATGTCCCGGCGGGCGTCGCCCTGCCAGGCGGCCAGATTCCGAAGCGAGATATAGCCGTCCGCCGTCAGCGTCGCAGACACCCGGCGCAACACCCAAGCTTCATCTTCGCCTCCCAGGCATGCTGCCTACGTTGCCACCGTGCGGAATCCGCTTATGGCTTTGACCGCCATGGCTTTATGTGGTCGCCATAAGAGAGCCTGAGTTGTATGGTCAGGGACTCCGCCCACACGGGTGTGCTGCCCAGAGCCATGGATCGAACCACTCCCGCGTACAACCGTTGGCACATCATGTTGCGTCCGCCCACATTAGCCGCGGAAGGGCAAATGCCGCATCGACAAGCCGCGGAGCAAGTTGGCGAACCACCATCGCCGTCGAGCACCAGGCCCAAATATTTCATCTGGGCTCGGATACTAATGGGGACTGAATTAACAGTGACCGACGCGCCGGTGGGTGGACCATTGTGGGGCCTATGAAATTATAAGGCCAACCTGTTTATGGCCACCTTAAGCTCCAGTGCCTTGATCCGCCTGACAATCGCTTCAGAGCCGAGAGTTGCCAGGCATACTGCCTCTATATTAAGGGACACAGTTTACACCTAGACTCAAAACAACAATTGGTAGGTCAAACAAGGATGTCCTGCTTAGGAATTGAATCTGTAACACTTACAAATGGATGGTAGGTCAGTTTCTTAACCCCTATGCAATTAGTACAGTCAACATATTCACATTATAACATATATTATCGTCCTACACACTTTCTATGTCATGACAGAGTAAGAATACAATTCACCACCCCCTCTCATACCTGTGGGTGTTGTAAAAGACTACTAAGGGATATATTACGCATATGACATCTATGCAAGAGATGGAAAACTCGAAACAGAACCAACCTGTCTACCAGCATGGTATAGTTAGGTCAATTTGCATCTAGCTATTGTCCTTTATTAAACATAAACTCCTAATGATTAAGAAAACTGTTTTATGCAAGTTAGATGCCAACCTAGGAGTTCATGACAATCAGTATTACTTCAATAGAAGTAATAAATAATATATATGGTAATAGAGTTGTCCATGTGATGACGGAGTAAGAATACAATTCACCACTGCCTATCTTGTCCATGGATGTCGTAAAAGATGACTATGGGATATAATATGCATATAACATCTATGAAAGAGAAGCAAACCTCAATATAAAACCCTATACCCACCTGTCTGACTAGTATAGTAAGGTTGATATCCCTCCTATTGTGGAGGAGGCTCAGCAGCGGGACATATATGAGCTGAAATGATGATGATGAGAAGTAATTGTCCTCTGGTAGGTCAAATAATCATAATTATTGGTTTCTTTTGAGAATTTTAGGAATATGAAAAAATAAATATTGTTATGTTTCCATCAAAACACATTTTATTAGCCTTAGCCCACCACTACAACATTATCATTATCACAGGCCACATAATTATGTTCCACTGTCGGGCTTGGGCCTCCTCCGTAATGGAAAGAAATTTGACCTACTATACCGTGCTGGTGAGACATGTTGGCATAGGGTTTCGTTTCGTGTTTTCCTTCTCTTGCACAGATCTTATGTGCATATTATATGCCTTAGTCGTTTTTTAAGACATCCACAGGCAAGATAGGGAGTGGTGACTTGTATTTTTAGTCCATCACCACACTGTAAACTACACCAAGTAAAAACAAAAAGTATCTTTACCTTTCTTACTAGCTATCTCCATATCTTTCATAAAATCTTGTGAAACAAAGCATGAGTCCTCTTTAACTTGATTTATAACATACGTCTCATCCATAACATTCAATTGTCTGTATGATAGAATTTCTTTCAAATGATTCGTTAATACTTTACCACCTACATCTATTCTCCTTATGCCGGCCCAGTACTTTTTTCCCTTTATATAAGGTACTATGTTAGTAAAACTGTAACCAGTATCAACAACAAGTGTGCATTGATTCTTATGTGCCTTTCGATAGTTGTATTCGGCTAAATCTGTCGCATTTATACGTAATAATGTCTGACATTCGTATTCTTCGAAAAAAATTTCAGTCATTGCTTCTTGAATAGATGCGAAATTAAATAAAGGTTCTGTTAATATTAAAGGCGTGTCATTAAAATTTACCGGACAGCATTCTTTGCTAAATATGTAGTCCCAGATGGTTTTCTGTGTGTCCCAATTGATGAGAAATCCTTTTTGGAATGGCAGTATGTAAAATAGCCCTGATGCGTCCCGACATTCGTCTATTTGAGAACCTATGAATGGACGTCGCCTTTCTGATTTTGCTTTCATAATACAGTTGGGAACTACTTTTGCTTCCATTGTAGAGAGGCCAACTTTGGCCGTGTAGCCTCCGTTGTCGAGAATATAACAAGATGTTTCACTCATTTTTGTTTTTCAACATTTGAGGTTGCCGGTTGATAAGGAGAGAAGCATTGCAAAGGTTAAGTCGTTATAGTTTTCAAGGTATTTTTCTAATGTGTGTCCTTTACAAATTGGTGTTTGGAAATATTGAGAATAAAATTGAGATGTACAAATAATCCACAATTAACAACAACTCAACAACACATGATTTTTTTTTTGTTTGGATCACCCTTACGGGCAGGCTAAAGTCTTTTCGACCATACTGCCTTGTCTTACGTAGCTTATTTCTTTACATATTATTTACTTCTTCATATTGTTTAACGTATTTATTGTCATGGTCCGTCAGTAAGTTAAGTCGTTATCATTAATTAAGCGCTGAAAACCTAATTAGATGATTTCTCTGGGAATTCTGGTTGAATATGGAAATACACGTAAACCACTCTTATATCACATTCACCACATTTCAGCACCTTCATTATATTATATTACATAAAATATCAGCAAAATTATTCAATATAACACTATAAAACACAAAAAAAATGCATATAATACAAGAGCTTAACATGACATTTCCAAATTCGCGCCGAAACTCTCCTCAACAACACATGACAGAACACATACTAACTGCTAGGGATGGCGATCTGAGATCGATAAAATGAAGAATCGATTTTTCGGATAAAAATCGATGTGAAGGACTTAATCGAAATTTACCCTAGAAATCAACCATAGATTTCTTTTTGTTTTAATAAAAACAATATAATTATTTACAATTACTTGGATGTACTTAACATCGGGAATATATAAATATATAGAGTAGGGGAAACCGAACTCAAATGAGTAGCTCTCATTCATTTTTAGATCAAATATGTATTTACAACGTTTCAGTAGATAACTAATATTACATATTTTAGTTCTCTATTTCCCACACACACACACACACACAGTAAGTAGAAATGTTGGAAAGCATATTTCCAGGTGTTTTTGAGGTAGTAAATGGTGAATATTTCTATACAGCTACCCAGGTGTACTTTGATCATCGATTGTAGTCGTAAATAATTATCTGGCCTAGGTAGAAGACGTGAAAAGCTAATAGAAACATAATACAAACGTGACAGATTGTTTGTTATGGGTATGTCGTATGTAAGCTTTTTGTTGTGGATAGTGGTTCGATAGTAGTTTACAGGTGGTACCGACTTCGAAAGATTGTTAAATATTTAGAAAAACCTGTAAAATTATAGGCATTACTTTGAAATCATGAATTATATTATTTTTACAACCCCTTTGATATGCTTATCCAAAGAAAGTTTGAGAAATAAACAGTAATGTAGTTTTAATTTTTATATGAGAGTATTTCAAGATGTTTGGATAGTATGGAGAGTGAAAAGAGAATGGTTTACATTTTCTTTTCGCTCCTCTTATTAAGATTATCAAATTATCATCATCTCCACTCGTATATATCTCATTGCTGGGCTCGAACCTTTTCCACAGGAGAGATATTGACGTACTTATACTATGCAGTTTTGCCGTCTCTTGCATAGTTATTATATGCGTATTATATCCCATAGTCATCTTTTATGACATTTTTAACAGACTTAAGTGTGATGACGTGGCATCACACTTAAGTCTGTTAAAAATACAAAATCGAAACAAAATTGCTAAAAGAGCGATTAATCGGCAATCGATCTTTCAGACTTCGATTTCTTTCGGGAATCGATTCTTTGGATGACGATTCAAATCCAATCACTATCAGTAGAGATGCCACTAACAGCCTTTTTAAAAATATTTATGGACATGGATACAATAACTTGCAAATGACAAAGAATATAAGTTGCAATAAATATAACTAGGATCTGAAAACTATTCAAGGCATTTGTCACGGAGGTGCAATGGGTCATAAGTTATTTGCTTCGAATAAATAATATCACGTTTACAATGTAAACAGTCATTTATAGCAATAACTTTTGTAATAGATAAAAAAAATAAAGTGTTTTAGATTAAATCTTATTCATCTGAGGCTATCTTATCGCTCAAAGAACTCCGTTTACCTGAAGCTATATGCATTTCATCTCTTGCAAATGTTCCTATAGGCAGTTAAAACGTGAATATAGTAGCAAGAAGTTGTATTTAATCAATTATATTATGCACAAAATGTTTACAGACACTGATTATCATTATTGATACTTCCAATAAAACAAACAAATTCTAAAACAGAATGTTTATTTTAAATCATAATTTATGATAGTGTTACTAGCTTAAACCTAAGACCCATAGTGGAATCGTGAAGATTACCTGTAAAAAAAAAACAATATTACAGAAGTAATAAAAGCCAAGGCCACTTTTATAAGAAAAAACATTCATAGTAGATTTTCTGCACAGGTTTTGGTACCCAAATATATAGTGTTAAAAGACTGGGGAACATAAAACTACAAAAAAAAAATTGTATGTACACATGATTGAACAGATTGAATTCAGCAGTCATATCAAGAAATCTTGTGAATGGTTCTCGTAACTATTTTATTAGGCTCCTATTGCAAAATAACAATTGTCAAAATCGAGTTCGCTATTTATTAGTAGTAGGACCACTGTTCACAGCTGTCTGTCTGCAGCCGTGGCTCAGTCCGTCCAGGGTAGTACCACATTGAGCAGAAAATCAATTTCTGAGTAGTAGCAATTTGTTACTGGGCTTTATTCGGTAAGGGAGAGAGCCGGAAGCCCAACTTTCTGAGGGGTGTTTGCGTGAGGTGGGTTTTGGTGATGCCTTTAGTTTCACATTCACACTCCCTTCACTTTCTTCACTGTAGGCAGCGGAAGGTCCACGAGAAGCAGCAACATATTACCATCAGGTGTAAGCTATTTGCACGTTTGCCACCATTCGCAATGAAAAAAAGTTATCTCAGTCTCTCATCTTCTGAATCCTATACATTTACCAGTTGGTGTCTCTATGGACTCGCTTTTTCGTTTCATCTAGTTTGAAATCACAACGATTCTAAAGAAGATTCACATCAAAAATAGTTTCAATCTATGGGTGCTTAGATTAACAATCACAAATTGTATTATATGTTAGTGTGACAAACACCTCTAATGAATGACCTTATGTTACAAAGTATACCCTAATTTATTAATAAATTTCTGAGTAAATTAAAACATTAGTGATTTGACATTAGCGAGCTGATTTTACATTTTATATCAATAGAAATAGTTGCATGCCTTCATTTGGCATAGCTTTTTAACTCTTCAATTTCTTGTTATAGTTTCAATGGTGTGAGATTGACAACTTGGCAACTTACACTAAGATAATTCTTGTATTGCAGCAGACTTTACAGGTGTAAATAATGGACAAAAATTACTCCCACACTCAATTTAAAACTTTGTGGTTCTCATAACTTTCTTTGCCCATGTGGTGACGGAATACGAATACAATTCACCATTCCCTATCTTGCCCGTAGATGTCGTAAAAGACAACTATGGGATATAAGACGCATATAACATCTATGCAAGAGAAGGAAAACTCAAAATAAAACCCTATACCAACTTGTCTGTCCAGCATGGTATAGTAAGGTCAATTTCCCTTCTATTGTGGAGGAGGCTCGAGCCCAACAGTGGGACATATGTGGGCTGCCATGATGATGTGCAAAACTTCTCCCATAGAGGTATGAGAAAGATAGTTATTCATTTGAAGAGTTATTGTGGCATGCTGATTAGAACACTTGAACTAGAATTCTAGTAGCATATCCATTGGAATTCTGTTTCAAGTTTCAAATGTCAACTTCGATAAATCCTTTTTGAATATTTTAATAATAGAAACAGTTTAGTGACTGATTAAAAGTTAAATGTATTATTACCCTTTCCTTACTAATGAAAGTCATAAAATGCCTTTAAGAAATGCCTAGGAGTACAGACAGTAGGAATCTTCTAGGAAATTTATAAAACAAGTCAATGGTGATTGACTACTACCAGCTAATTGTGACAATTATGATTTTATAGCTCATTGGGCGGCCATTAATATGGGTCATCTTAGGCTGGTGGATTGATGGATGAATCTATCATCTCGGCTTACATAAGTCCCACTGTTGGGCCCCAACCTCCTGGAGGTGATTAATTCACCTACTATACCATCAGGTCAGATAGGTTGGATTAGGGTTTTATTTGGAGTTTCCTTATCTTACATTAATACATTGCATGCATACTTTGCATTGAGACATTATTATATTCAGAGGCGTAACTATACTACCTGGGGCCTGTGGTAAATTCTTTGATGAGGCCCTATCAGTAAGAACCATCACGTTGTACTTAGGTAAAATAAGCGTTATATAAGTAAAAGAAAACGCTCATTCAGTATCATCGGTACTGATTAAGTACTTAGATGATATCGATTCATCCCTAGGCATTTTGAGCCGGGGCCCTCTCGGGTCGAGGGCCGGGGCTCTCTTGCGTTGGGGGCCCGTGGCATTTTGCCAGCCCTGCCACCCTATAGTTACGCCACTGATTATATGTGTATTATATCCCTTAGTCGCCTTTTATGATATCCATAGGCAAGATAGGGAATGGTGAATTGTATTCTTATATCATCACCACACTGGATGAATCTATAAAAGTTTGATAAAGGCCAAATTATACCCTTGACAATGACGTGTGAAATATTTGATACCTCACTCATAATCACACATCTATAATTTTTAGAGATTTTTACGTATATAATTACTTTTTAAGCAATTGATGGCGGGTGATGAGGTAGGGTGCAGCAAGACCAGAACCGAAGAACAAAATGAAGTAGGCAGTCAACTTGTAGCGATTTGTCAGGCTAAAAGGCAGATTCTGAAACATAAAATTATAAGCTTTGTAATATTTGTTTCAAATAAATCAAATAATATTTGTTTCAATACAACAAATTTATATGAAGGTTTATTAGAAAATATACATTTTTATGGAATAGATATTGTAAATATATTATTTATTTCACTAAGAAAATGTATTGAGATGGTCATAAAATTAACCTATAAACGGGTTTTTGGAAAAAATATATTACATTGTATTTAATTTAAGAATTATTATTAATTATTGGTGATATTATAAATCAAAAATATTAATTTAGTGAATAAAGACAAACGAATTATGATTATGTAATGACAGAAATTTTGAATTGAGAACTTACCTCGCCAGGGACACCACCATGAGAGTGGCTCCTCACAGTGTTAATCATCACATTCCTGCCTAATTTATTTGAGATACGAGCCAAAGGAGTCAACATTTTGCCGAATTCTGTTTTACAAATCACGCGAAGTCGAGAAATTTGCACAGAAAATTCAATAACACCTTGCTTTTTTTTGGATAACTACCACTTCGTCCCTGTTGGTTTAAATTTATGGTAGATTTCAATTGAACGCATCCTTTAAAAAAATTGAAAATAAAACACGTTATAATTCATCAGTTAAGCTTTTATTTGAGATTTCATCTACATATTTATTAACTTGAATATTTATTTTTATTGTTATTACGATGGTTTACCTGAAAGAAAAATAACATAATTAGTTACCTGTGACTTAAAACAATTTCATGCATACCGTTCTTAAATAACATAATCAAAAAATATATCATCATCATCATTTCAGCCTATTGCCGTTCACTGCTGGACGTAGGCCTCCCTCATATTGCGCCACAATGTGCGGTCCTGTGCCGCCTGCATCCAACGACGCCCAGCAACTTTCACTAGGTCGTCGGTCCACCTAGTGGGGGGCGTCCTACACTGCGTCGTCCGATGCGTGGTCGCCACTCGAGAACCTTTCTTCCCCAGCGGTTGTCGGTTCGTCGAGCGATGTGGCCTGCCCATTGCCACTTCAGCGTGCTAATTCTTCGTGCTATGTCGGTTACACCCGTTCTTCTGCGGATTTCTGTATTCCGGATTCTATCTCGCAGAGAAATCCCGAGCATAGCCCGTTCCATAGCACGCTGAGCGACTTTGAGTCTTGATATGAGGCCCACATTTAGGGACCACGTTTCCGTGCCGTAAGTCATCACTGGTAACACACACTGGTCGTAGACCTGTGTTTTCAGACACTGAGGTATGTTGGGCGAGAAGATCCTCTTAAGTTTCCCGAACGCTGCCCAACCGAGTTGGATTCGTCGGCTGATCTCTTTCTCGAAATTGGATCTACCTAACTGGACTGTTTGTCCTAGGTAAACATAGTGATTGACAACTTCGAGAATCGCATTGCCAACTAGGACCGGTACAGGAATGACACGGGTATTTGACATGACTTTCGTCTTGTCCATGTTCATTCGTAGACCCACTAGTTGGGATACCCTGCTGAGATCATTGAGCATAGTGCCAAGGTCCTCCATGGATTCTGCCATAACGATGATATCGTCTGCGAATCGAAGGTGAGTGATGTATTCGCCGTTAATGTTGATGCCGAGTCCAGTCCAGTCTAAGAGCTTGAAGACATCTTCCAGTGCAGTGGTGAACAGTTTCGGAGAGATGACATCTCCCTGTCTCACGCCTTTGTGCAACTGGATCGGTTTCGTACTCTTATCCCGGATACGGACTGACATTGTGGCGTTCCTATACAAACACTTCAGCACTTCGATATAGCGATGGTCGATTTGGCACCGCTGAAGGGACTGCAGCACCGCCCAAGTTTCGACTGAATCAAAGGCTTTCTCATAGTCCACAAACACTAAGCACAGGGGCCGATTGTACTCCTCGGTCTTTTGTATAATCTGCCGAAGCGTGAGGATATGGTCTATGGTGTTATAGCCTTTTCGGAAGCCGGCTTGTTCGGGCGGCTGGAAGTCATCGAGCTTGCGCGTGAGTCGATTGGTAATGACCCTCGAAAACAACTTATAAACATGGCTCAGGAGTGAGATGGGTCTGTAGTTCTTTAAAAGAGCTTTGTCACCCTTCTTGAAGAACAGCACCACCACACTCCTGGTCCACGACTTTGGAACGTCGCCCCCGAGGATAACGGAATTAAATAGCTTCTGAAGGGCTATTAAGACCGGCTTGCCGCCCGCCTTCAAAAGCTCTGCCGTAATTTCGTCATCTCCCGGTGCCTTACCGTTACGTAGTTGTTTGAGAGCCATTCTGATCTTGTACAAGCTGATGTCCGGGATTTCTTCGGTATAGTGCCGAGTTAGCTTGGATCTGGGATCTTGGACCAAGCCGACAACAGGATTTCGGGATGATTTGTATAACTGTCCATAGAACCTTTCGACCTCTCCCAAGATCTCACTTTGGGATGAAATGACAGTGCCGTCATCGGTCTTCAGCTTAGTCATTTGGCTTTTCCCAATAGACAGATCTTGTGCGAACACTTTCGAGCCACGATTCCGCTCTATCGCTTCTTTAATACGGAGCGTATTAAATCGGCGAATATCGCGACGCACAGACCTGGAGATCTGCCTATTTAGCTGCCTATGTTTGGACCAATCGTCTGCAGACTGCACCGTCATCTCTTTTCTCCGCTCCATGAGCTCGAGAGTCTGGTCAGAAAGTTTTTTGGGTCTATTAACGCGGTGAGCCTTGAAAAATTTCGACCCAACCGCGTGGACAGTTTCCACGAACCTGTTGTTCATATCGTTCAGAGATTCGCAATCGTCCAGACATTGGAAGCGATTATGTAGTTCGAGTTGAAAGCTTTCGAGGTTCTGGTATTGGACAGATGTAGGTCGGAGTGTAGACTTCATCAAGCGTGACCGCTCGACTTTTGTATGGATATTCAATGTGCCTCGTACCATCCGGTGATCGCTCCCAGTTTTAATTCTGCTGATCACTGAGACATCGTTGAATATCTGTCGTTTGTCTTACAAGATAAAGTCTATCTCGTTTTTTGTTGAACCATCGGGGCTAATCCAGGTCCATTTCCTTTGTGGGTGCTTCCTGAAGAAGGAATTCATCATAAAGAGGCTTTCCTTCTCCAGAAAATCAGCCAGTTTCTGGCCCCTCTGGTTTCTCTGTCCATATCCATGTTTCCCCACTCTCAACTCATCATCACTCCCTTTGCCTAGTTTCGCGTTAAAGTCTCCCATAACCACCGTGAAGTGGGTTTTGGACGCGTGTATGGCTTTCGAGATGACCTCGTAAAATGCCTCCACCTCGTCGTCGGAGTATGTCGAGGTCGGTGCGTATACCTGTATAACCTTCAGCGAATACCTCTTGGTAATTCTGAGTATAAGGTACGCTACCCTTGTCGACACACTCTCGATCCTCTCCACGTTGTCTATGAGAGACTTACGAACGATAAACCCTATACCACCTTGGGACGGGTGATCGCCCTCCCGGTAGAAGAGCAAGTTTCCAGACTGGAGGATTATCGTGCCCTCGCCCTCTCTTCGCACTTCTGATAATCCTACAATGTCCCAGCGGATTTTGCTCAATTCCTCTTCCAGCTCGATGACCCTCTCGTCAGTCCTGAGTATCCGAATGTTGTGTGTTACCAGGGCCAAGGGTCGTTTTTGTTGGTAGCCGGATCGCTGCCGGAGATTCCTCGCACCCCCCGCTCCACCACTACTGGGCCCGCCACCAAAATGAGCCCGTAGGGTACCGGAGCCGCCGTGACTGGGGGCCATTTTTTTGTTGTACGCCATTTTTAAAAAGGGGATATTGCCGTAATCGCCACGCTTGGCAGGCGGGTTGGCGATCGCAGTATGGATGTTTTACGTTTCCCAGGAGAGAGCTGCTGCCCACTCTCCTAGTGAACCCTCAGCCGATTTTTACGACTCCCACGGGCAAGTAAGGGGTGGCGACACATGTATTCTCAAACCGTCGCCACACGGCCACACGCCACGGCCAAAAATATATGTATCTTAGAATAATAACTTATAGAAGGTAAGTTAGCGCACAAAAAATGAAGCATTTCAATTGGAGCCTATTGGAGCTTACGCCGGAATCGCACCGTAATGTACAAGTTCACTGTACTGCACGTACGTACGCAACTCTTAACAATTAAAAAGGGTAATTATCGCGGTTTGTGCATTCCAATGGCGTCACAACACAGTTGAAAAACGCAAAAAGTGTATTAAGATTTAAAATTATTCGACGATTGAAATCAATATTTGATTTCATATTTTGTATAGTGGTGTGCGTGTGTACATGAGTAATCGCCTGCGCGCATGTAGTATATTTGGCTTTATGTTTTTGATCGTTAAAGTACCAACACTATCCTTCTATACGGTATTATTCTAAGATATGTATAAGGTAAAACCATATAAAATTGGTAAACTTTGAGTTTTTTAAGTAGGTAGTATTAAGTTGGAGTAGGTATATTAAGTTAGGTAGTGTTAACTTAATTAGGATTAGTTTAAATAGTTTTCTTAAATGGTAACTTTAGGTTGTATTAACTTAGAATAAAATAGCCGTTCACATCTCGCTGTAAGCGTAATTATTTATCTTTTTACATTTTAATAAAACAAGGCAGTAAAGGTCCAATAGATGAAGTAGGTATAAAACAAAATCCTTCTTAAAAATAGCATAATTGAATATCCATTCATCCGGCTTTGCTTAGGTGAGGGACAAATTTATTTGTACATGTATAAAGAAATTAGTATAACTTTAGTAAGTATTTACTCGTTTATTCTATGCCGGGTTCAGTAGATAATTTTCTAGAACGTATAAAAACTATGAAACTTCATCCTACAATAGTACTAATTAATATAACTTGCAACTTTATTCGTTTGTTTGAAAACGTTAATTTTCGTAACAGAAACACCGTTTATAAAAAAGTATATGTTAGATATCTATATATTTATGAAGAAAATGTATAAAATAACACTGCAGCTTCATAGGAGTGTGTTGTTAATCACTTTTTTAATATCCACCCAATATCGGCGTTTTCTAGAATATTCGCCCGAGTACCCAAACGTTTACTCTTCGGACAACGTGAATCAAATTTAACATAATAAACAAAGACTTGCCGTATGGTGACGGAGTAAGAATACAATTCAACACTCCCTATCTTGCCCGTGGGTGTCGTAAAAGACGACTAAGGGATATAATATGCACATATGTAAGAGAAGGAATACTCGAAATGAAACTCTATACTAACATGTTTGACCAGCATGGTATAGTAGGTCAAATTCGCTCTAAGGAAGGAGGCCGCGGAGCGGGCACGCGAGGCGCTTGCGTCCGCTGACTCGCTCCGCCGGCGACGACCAGGGAGGAGGAGACGCCGCTATGCGCTCCTCCACCCACCGCTCTGAATGATGACAGGACGTGGCCAGACGGCCAAGCGTTGGGGTGTCGGGGATAGAATGTTATCAGACGATCTCTCCGGCACCCCGTAAAAGCGCGGAAGGGGCCGCTGTGGTTTTAGTGGGTATTTCGGTCACTTCAGTGGCCGGCGAGTCCCACACACACTCCCCTGTCTGTAACCGGCGGGGGAATAGTGCGCAAATGCATTTCCACAGCGTGAAAAAAAAAAAAATAAGGTCAAATTCGCTCCATTGTGGCGGAGGCCCGAGTTCAACAGTGGGACGTACGTGGGCTGTGATGATGATGATGTGACGAAACAAAGACTTCCTCGCGTAGTGATGGAATAAGAATACAATTCACGACTACCCATGGATAAGATAGGGAATCTTGCTCGTGAATGTCATAAGAGACGACTACTTAAGGAATATAAAATGCATTTTAATATATATGTAACTGCACAGAAGGCGAAGTGGTTAAGATACTGACCTACTGACCCACGCAGGACAACACTTTGTGCGGTCCACAAATTGTTGTTCCGAGTCTGAATGTAATTTGTGTCCGTTATGTTTGTTAAGTCCCCCGCAATACAAGGATTATTGCTTTAGTTCAGGGCGTTGTCTTAAAAAAATGTAAGAAAAGATAAACTCTAATTTCTCTCACATAGTGGAAGAGGCCCGGGCCCCGCCGTTGGACTTCTGTGGTCTGATATGATGAAACAAAGACTTGTGTAGTTTATAATTGTTATATAGATAGAGAGAGCTAGTATTACTAAAGTTTTAACACTATACATCGTAAACATCCTAACGGTCGTAGCAATCTCAACTTCGCAACGAGTATCATATTTTACGATATATAGTTACGTTTATAAATGTTTTTAATGTGGTAATTATGTAGCATTTCCAAATTAAAACAGGTAATTATTTAGATATTGTTTACGTTTTTAACGTGATAACTTCTCATAAACGATGAACGCCGGCTGCGCGCATGAAACAGCATGACTCATTGTCACGTTCCGCCTGAGACGAGCGTGCGAGCGAAAGCGCGAAACAAGCGGTAGAGAAGCAGGATCATCCTAAGCGTAGGGCTTGTGATACAAAATAATGATTATTAAGTTATAATAATTTAATTCAGTTCATAAAAGTTTGGAATATTCCATCAATGTTATCTTAGGACGTTATAACGTAAAATTATCGTAAACCGACTTTACAGGCAAACAATTTTTTGAAGAGCAACTTCTTTAGAATCCATGTGATTTCAAACTCGATGAAACGAAAAAGCGAGTCCATAGAGAAACAAACACGTAAATGTATAGGATTCAGCCGGCGAGAGAATGAGATAAAGGATAAAGGTTGAGGATGAAGGATAAAGGAGTTTCATTTTTTTTTTATTGCAAACGAGCAAACAGTACACCTGATGGTAAGTGTTGCTGCCGCTCATGGACCTTTATAAGGCCGCTGCCTACCGCCAAGAAGGTGAAGGGAGTGTGAATGCGTGCAATGAGGCTCGGTGATACCAAAGGCACCACCAAAACTCTCTACACGCAAACACCCTCAGAAAGTTGGGGTTCCGGCTCTCTCGCTCACCGAACGAAGCGCAGTAACAATTCGTCGATTTTCTTCGAGAGCGTGGTACTACCCCGGACGGACCGGCCCGCGGCTGTAGACAGATAACTGTCGACAGTGTGCTCCTACCACTATAAAGAAAAATAATAAATTCACTTCTGATATGCGTACTTTGTACACACATTCTTTTTTTTTATTTGTCTCTTCTGTTTCTCTTCTGACTCCATATCTACTGTTGGACTCGGGCGTTCTCCACAGAAGAGAAATTGATCTACTAAGTTGGTTAGTCCAATTGCTATAGGATTTTATATTTAATTCCCGCGCGAGCCAACGAAATAAGGACTAACCCTGACAGGTTAATATTGCGTTATTGAAAATCCTTACTAATATTATAAATGCGAAAGTAAGGATGTTTGTTTGTTTGTTACGCTTTCACGCTAAAACCACCGAACCGATTTCAAAAATTCTTTCACCAATGGAAAACTATATCAGGGAGTAACATAGGCTATATTTTATTCCGATATTCCTACGGGAACGGGAACTACGCCACGGGTAAGGCGACTGAAACCAAAGCGAAGCGAGGGCGGGTTGCTAGTATATTATAACTGCGGCTTATTTAGCGAAAGTGTTATTATATTAAATTTATCTTTTTGTGTGGTTATGGAGTAAGAATCATCGCTTATATTGTCCGTACATATCATAGTAGGCAACTAATGGATAAGCCATTTTGATAAATAATTTCCTCTTAATAAGAGAAAAATCCTATCCGTGTGATGACGGAGTAAGAATACAATTCACCACTCCCTTTCTTGCCCGTGGGTATCGCAAAAGACAACTATGGGATATAACATGCATACAACATCAGTGCAAGAGAATGAAAACTTCAATGAAACCCTTTACCACCATTTCTGACCAGTACGGTATAGTAGGTCGAATTCCCTCCCATTGTGGAGGAGGCCCGAGCACAACAGTGACGGACGCATGTGGGCTGCGATGATGAGGATGAAGAGTAAAATAAGAGATTATCTCAAAATTAATGGGTTCATTAATATTAGCTTAAAACTTATATATAAACGCCACCAAGGCGATTGAGTTTCTTGCGTAAAAGCATATTGATTTTCATCAAGAATAGACATATAACGACTCTTTTACCCTAGGTTAACTCTATTTAACTCTACCCCAAACCCTAGGGTAGAGTTATATAGTTCATGAATCCTCAATTAAAGATAAATTGACCTATTACATCACTGTAACTGTTTGATATAAGAGTTTATTTCGAGTTTTCCTTCTCTTGCACAAGTGTTTTAAGCATTTGATATCGGCGGCGGACCGTGTGCGGGAGGAAAGACTCCACGTGGACATAGTCCTCCGCCGGCGACTGGGGCGGCGCAGGCACGAGTACCTGCGTCTGATGCCGCCCTAGCAGAGGCTGCGGGTGAGCGGACCGAGGATTTAGTCCGGGCACCCACGGAGGGCAGGCGCGGGGTTAGCCTCGCGTGTTCTGCATCCCAGTAGGGGACATCGACGGGAGAGGGTACTCCCTTGGGGTATTCCGTTGGGTCGACCACTGAAGTCAAGGAACTCTGCACCAGTGGTCGACCCAATGACGAAGGCGACGTGCTATACGGCGGGTTACGGGTGTGCGTGCTTACGCCCCTCTGTCGCCCCGGACGGAGTGGTGCGAGGAGTGTGAAAAAAAATCGGTTGTCTGTAAAGTCGGTTTACTGACGATAGTTGAACGTGACAACGTCATAAGAAAATACTGATGGAATGGTTTCATTTTTCAAAAGAACATTTTAATTTTATTTGTTTGATAGATATTTTGTATGGATCAAGCCTTAAATGGAACGCCTCAGAGCGAGGTAACGCCGCATACGTCATGTTTTTTCGTGTGTGCAGCCGGCTCCATCGAATTATAAGACGTTGTCACGTCAAAAAAAAAAGTTGTGAATTGTATTCTTACTCCGTCTCAATACGGAATCCGTTATTCTAATTTTAATTAATTTGAGTGTATTTAATCGAAAAGTTTGTAATTCAATTACATAAGATCTTAGTAATTCGTAAAGTTTCACAAACACGGTTGTTTTTACATCATTTAGTTGTTAATTTATTTGATTTATGAATAAATTACAGAGGTTTTCTATAATTGAATTTCATATGCATATTTGAATTTCTTTTTGTTTCTGTGCGGTAACGAAGTAAGAATAAAAATCACTACCCCTTGCCTGCAGGTATCGTAAAAGACGACTAAGGAATTTAATATGCAGGTAACATCCATGCAAGAGAAAGCAAAGTCGAAACAAACCCTATATCAACCTGTCTGACCAGCATGGTATAGTAGATCAATTTCCCACCCATTGTGAAGGAGGCTCGAGCATAGCAATAGGAAGTTTGTCAGCTGAAATGACGATGATGACTTGAATTTAATTTCCTGTTCAAAAAAGTAATAAATACACTCGCTACAGTTTGATTACAATTTTTATCCATAGACTTTTGAGATTCTCCTACACTTATAAATGTTTCGATATCTTTTCTACCACAGTCACACCGTGAACACAGTTTTGTGAGGATATTCTTGTTTTTTTTTGTGTGTATAGCTGTTGGTCGCAGATGACCTTGACAGCTTAACGCGGGCAATGGGTGAGCGCTGATGGCTCTCAACCCTGTTATATTCTTGTTATGTGGTGGATCTCTTATACGGATATCATTGTGTACCTATAATAGCTTAGAGGAGTTACAGTGGTGGGAATGTGTGCTAGAATTAGTCCTAATAAAAAGTGTGTGTGCGTACTTATGTAGGTACGCACGTAAGATATTAATTTCTTTGGCGTAACAATATAAATCTTTCTAAAAATCCTTCGCGTGATCCTATGTGTGTAGAAAAAACGACAATAATAATAGAAAATAATCGGTAAAATTAAAAATTTTGAATAACCCCCGAAACAGATTGAAATAATAAATGAATCTTTCTAAGGAAAAAACCGACTTCAAACGGTAAATTAAAAACGTTAAAATTGCCTATAAAATTTTAAGAATGCCACCAATTTTTCAAGGATACCATCACAGATACTGACCTGATGACTATGGGACCACCTGGGAAGTATACCCTATCAAACAAAAAAAGAATTTTGCAAATAGGTCCAGGCGTCTTTGAGTAATCACTGAACATATGTACATAAAAAAAAAGAAATTGACGAATTGAGAACCTCCTCCTTTTTTTGAAGTCGGTTAAAAAGAGGGTTTCATTTCGAGTTTTCTTTTCTCGCATTGATATTATCTGTATATTGTTCGAATCGAAATCGGTCCATCAGTTTGAGAGCTACGATGCCACAAACAGACACATACACACACAAACACACAGACTGACATCGACGTCAAACTTATAATACCCCTATTTGTCGTCGGGGGTTAAAAATGTATTTAATACATTGAATTACACAATGTAAACCATATTTCTTGCAATAAATTCATTTCATTTCATTTCAAAGTTTTATTATAAAGCATTATCTAGTTGACATTTGCGATGGTGTGTGCGCGCAGCTTAAAAAATGCTGACTAACTAACTACAAGGTGTCTGTTTTTTGTGACGGCGTGCTTTTTTTTTATTTATTTTTTATTGCCAACGGTGGCAAACGAGCAAGCAGCACACCTGATGGTAAGTGATCCTGCCGCATATGGACCTTTGCAATACTAGGGGCACAGCCAGGCCGTTGCCTACCGTGAAGGAAATACTCTTCTTAAACCTCGTTTAAAGAAGGACATGTCATAGCGCTCGGGAAACACAGCAGCAGGTAGTTCATTCCAGAGCCTGCACATACGTGGGAGAAATGATCGCTGGAAGCGTACAGTTGAAGACCATAACCTTTCCAGGTGAAATGGATGAACCCTGCTTATCGCAAAAATTGCTTTTTCCCTAATGCGCCGAAAGAAGTATTAGGTACTTCAAACAGCCATTTCGTCGCCTCAGAGGGACCGTTTACCGTATGTCCTGGCCATATTACGCTCAAAGGAAGAAAATGGTGTTGTTTATATTGTAAAGTTCACTGTATCTATATTAATCTATACTAATATATAAAGCGGAAGAGTTTGTTTGTTTGAACGCGCTAATCTCATAAACTACTGGTCCAATTTGAAAAATTCTTTCAGTGTTATATAGCCCATTTGTCGAGGAAGGCTATTAGGCTATATATTATCACGCTAATAGAAGCGGAGCAACAATGAAAAATGTTTCAGAATCGAGTTTTTTCCTTTTGAGAGCTTCAGCTGCATGCACTACATAAACGGTTAGGTTTCGCCAAAAAAATACGTGACAAAATTGTATTATTTAAAAATATTTTCATCATCTACGTAAACAAAGTCGTGGGTTAAAGTTAGCATTAATCCAAAGTAACTGTTCCACGCGGACGAAGACGCGGGCATAAGCCAGTCTTACATATTTACGACTAGCAATCCGCCTTCGCTTCGCTTCGGTTATAGGTTATAGTCGTTTTACCCGCGTAGTTCCCGTTCCCGTGGGAATACTGGGATAAAATATAGCCTAGTTTACGCCCTGATATTACAGCTTTCCATTGGTGGAAGAATTTTTGAAATCGGTCCAGACGTTTTGAAGATTACCCGGAACAAACAGACAGACAAAAATTTTTTAATTGCTATTTTAGGCATAGGTGTCGTGCAAATAACCGTGTGAGCATGAAAAAAGCCTATTATTTTGACATTACAAACAGACACTCCAATTTTATTTATTGGTATAGATGTTGACTTGTAGCAAAGTCACTGGGGAAATTGAGCTAAATAAGGAACAATACGCTATAGCTTTATAAAACTCATTAACTTCAGCCTTGAGACACTTATAGTGATAGAACGGGAACAGTAATAATGGCGACACAGTCTATTCAGTAGGCCGCGAACAGTGAAAAAACCGGCTAAGTGCGAGTCGGAATCGCGCACGAAGAGTTCCGTACCATCTATACCAATAAATAAAATTGAAGTGTCTGTTTGTAATGTCAAAATAATAGGCTTTTTTCATGCTCACACGGTTATTTGCACGACACCTATGCCTAAAATAGCAATTAAAAAATTTTTGTCTGTCTGTTTGTTCCGGGTAATCTTCAAAACGTCTGGACCGATTTCAAAAATTCTTTCACCAATGGAAAGCTATAATATCAGGGCGTAAACTAGGCTATATTTTATCCCGGTATTCCCACGGGAACGGGAACTACGTGGGTAAAACGACTATAACCTATAACCGAAGCGAAGTGAGGGCGGGTTGCTAGTTATCTATAAAACAGGCAAAAAAAAAATCGCAATTTGTTGTATAGAAGCCCCCTTAAATATTTATTTTATTTTGTTTTTAGTATTTGTTGTTATAGCAGTAACAGTAATACATCATTTGTGAAAATTTCAATTGTCTAGCTATCGCGGTTCTTAAGATACAGCCTAGTGATAGACAGACGGACGGACAGACAGCGAAGTCTTAGTAATATGTTTTATTAGGTGGTAGGACCACACTGTCGACAGTTATCTGTCTACAGCCGCGAGCCGGTCCGTCCGGGGCAGTACCACACTGAGCAGAAAATCGACGTCTGAGTAGTAGCGATTTGTTACTGCGCTTCGTTCGGTGAGCGAGAGAGCCGGAAGCCCAACTTTCTGAGGGTGTTTACGTGTGGAGGGCTTTGGTGGTGCCTTTGGTATCACCAAGCCTCAATGCACACATTTACACTCCCTTCACTCTCTTCGCGGTAGGCAGCGGCCTTGTAAAGGTCCATGAGCGGCAGCAAAACTTACCATCAGGTGTACTGTATACTGGTTTGCCACGGTTTGCAATAAAAAAAAAAAAATAGGGTCCCGTTTTTACCCTTCGGGTACGGAACCCTAAACACGATAGGAAAAGTACTTTTTTAATACATTATCATCACAGTCTATGTACGTCTCACTGGTGAGCTCGAGCCTCCTCCACAATGGGAGGGAAATTGACCTACTATACCATGCTGGTCAGACATATTGGTATAGGGTCTTATTTGGAGTTTTGCTTCTCTTGAATAGTAGTTCTCTACATATTGTAATCCCTTACTCGTATTTTGCGACATCCATGGGCAAGGTGGGAGTGATAAATTGTATTCTTAATTTCTTACTCTATTATCACACAAACATTTATTCCTTATACAGAGTGTATCAGGTTATAGGGCAACTGTTCGAGTATGTTGTAGTTTAACGGTCATAGATCGTCGTTAGAATGTACATTACACAAAAAACAATATAACATAAAAGTTATAGTGATTTCAAAAAAATGTGTCTAAGAGTCTATGCCTTAAATGTTACGTATTATGTAGGCATGTACAGACAGAATACATGTAGGCATGTAAAGCTTCGACAGTACAAATTCATTCAGTAATACCTAGAATTGCGCAAACGATTCAATGACAGTGTAGGTTTGTACCTACGAGCGACGAGCGGTCAACTGTCCAAGGACACCTTTGTGTCGGTATTTCTTTCTATAGTTGTGGCCACGCCTCCTGGTCATTGCCACAGAAACAGCTGATGTTAATGCGAAGTTTGTCTTGCTTATGCGAACGTAATCATTGATTTATTAAATTTCTAATGAACATTTAACAAAGTATGAATATGTTGCGTATTAAGTATCATTGACTTTATACATTTCAATTAGATTTACACGAAAAAGCGATGACAAAATTGAAAACTTTACATGTCTCTAATTCCTTAACGAATCGATATTTTTTGTTCAATTTTTTCATGGGTTCCTACCACCATTGCCTAGCTCCCTTTCGACCAGTTGCCCCATAACCTGATACAGCCTGTATATCATCATCATCATTCATAATTTCAGCTCATAAAAGTCCCACTGTTGGGCTCGAGTCTCCTCCACAACAGATGGGAAATTGACCTTACTATATCACGCGGGTCAGACAAGTTGGTATATAGGTTTTTATTTCGAGTTTACCTTCTCTTGCATAGATGTTATATGACTGGGAGTAGTCGTTCTGCTTGTAACTAACTCAATATAAAAATAAATGTTACGTTATTTTAACAAATCAACATAATCTAGTTTTTAGTATTTTTGTATATATTATCCTCTCAACTCAGATATAATCTTCCGCAGGGCTGGAGCAGCCTCCATTATAGGAGAAAAATTGACCTACTACACTGGACACTGGTCAGACGGACTGGTCTAGGATTTTGAATCTAGTTTTATAACTTTTGCATTAATATTACATGAACATTATATTCTTTAATCGTCTTTTACGACATCGACATACACGGGCACGATAAGGTGTGGTCAATGGTATTCTTATGCCGCCACCACATGTAGTAAATAACATATCTTAAAAAAATATATAAATTTCAAAAACACTTCCCAAAGAAAATCTTAGTACATTATGACATTTTATTTTCTAATTTTTACTGTTTCATGAATGATTTGATTAAATTTTTCTTCTTTCAATCTATTTTTTACTATCGTTTTTTAAATTTCGTAAGAGAGAAATACTATCCAGCGTACTTTGTTGGTGATCCTCCGGCCGATTTTGTAGCATTCTCATTTCTTATCATGCAAAATGGCGGGTACGAATACTACCAACGTCTACATTCCTTGTCTACATTTCCGTGTGGTGACGGAGTAAGAATACAATTCACCACTCCCTATCTTGCCCGTGGATGTCGTAAAAGATGACTAAGGAATATGATACGCATATAACATCTATGCAAGAGAAGGAAAACTCGAAATAAAACCCTATATCAACCTGTCTGACCAGCGTGAGGTCAATTTCCTTTCTACTGTGCAGGAGGTTTGAGCCCAACAGTGGGACGTATATGAGCTGAAATGATGATGATGAACATTGCTCGTGGGTGTCGTAAAAGACGACTAAAAACTCCATACCGACCTCGGCAAACTCCATCTGATGTCATCTGGTCGACAATTACATTCCTAAGGTCCCCAATCAGGCAGTCAGTCATAAAAATATTCCCAAAAAAAATTATTATGTGTATAAACACGTGTATAAACATGTGTATAAACATGTGTATAAACACACAAATAACATCTATGAACGGGCTGGCCACGAACGAGAAGGAACCCGGTACCAGACGGGCCAGTGACGGAAGGAATACGGTGGGTTATGTGGTCGTCTGCCGTCCTTTCGTCGTTCCAGACGAAATGGACGTGTGTTTTGACCATAGCCCAACCAAAAAAAAAGCAGCAGTAGCTCAGGACGCCTGGCAGAGTGAAACATCGAAATTATTTTGTACAAGTAAATATATGATTTCTGATGTTTACGCGAGCATTATACATCTATACCAATAAATAAAATTGGAGTGTCTGTTTGTAATGTCAAAATAATAGGCTTTTTTCATGCTCACACGGTTATTTGCATTACACTTAAGCCTAAAATTGCGATTAAATTTTTTTTGTCTGTCTATCTGTCTGTCTGTTTGTTCCGGGTAATCTTCAAAACGGCTGGACCGATTTCAAAAATTCTTTCACCAATGGTAAGCTATAATATCAGGGCGTAAACTAGGCTATATTTTATCCCGGTATTCCCATGGGAACGGGAACTCCGCGGGTAAAACGACTAAAACCGAAGCGAAGCGAGGGCGGGTTGCTAGTTGTAAATAAAACTAGTTTTACGGATTTTATCGCCTTTGTATTTGATTTGTGATTGCATCAGACATCTTAGTCCGCCCGTGATCATGAGTGCTGTAAAGTCTTCGAAACGTCGCGTCGGGCGATCGTAAATCAAATACAAACGCGATAAAAGCCGTAAAAGTAGTTTTATTTACAAGTAAATATACATAAAAGAACAGATTACGACAGGAATTAATATGGCATAATATATAAATAAAATATTATGATTTTCCAGAAAATTATGATTTATGATGAATAATTCAATAAACATTTATTTTCATTAAATACAAGAATTAAAATTAAAAAAATATATCAAATTGTTACAAGTCAATTCTTTTAAGCAGTGATTTCTGTAATAATATAATAGGTATATTCGATGCTTCTAATGATATTACTACGACAATTGGTCGGAACTACATTTACTATCATATAGCGTGGCGATGCATCGCCACGGTCTGTTAACGCCTCGCCAACGATGACGTTTACTCTCACCAATAGATGTTTTACATCAAAAAAAAATAATTACTAACCTACTGTTTCTTCATCTGGAATACAAGAAGAACGAAGGGTGCAGCCAGTCCAGAGCCAATGAACCAGAATAGATTGAAGGTTAATCGTGCACGGTTGTGAATGTTGAAGGGCAGATTCTGAAATGTAAATTAATAGTAATTAGTATTATTTACTCCGCGTGGCGACGGAGTAAGAATATAATTCACCATACCCTTGGGCGTGGGTGTTGTAAAAGACGACTGAGGTATATAATAATAGGCTTATAATATCTATGCAATCATCACCATCATCATCATTTCAGCCTATCGCCGTCTAGACGTAGGCCTCTCTCATGTTACGCCACAAAGTGCGTCCTATGCCGCCTGCATCCAACGACGCCCAGCAACTCTTACCAGGTCGTCGGGCCACCTAGTCTGTCCTACACTACGTCGTCAGATACGTGGTCGCCACTCGAGAAACTTTCTTCCCCAGCGGTTGTCGGTTCCTCGAGCGATGTGGCCTGCCCATTGTCACTTCAGCGTGCTAATTCTTCTTGCTTCAGCATATAGTAAGGTTATTTTCCCTCCTATTGTGAAGGGGCCGAGCCCAGTAGTGGGATATACATGAGCTGAGATGATGATTATTTTTTCCGTGTGGTGACGAAGTTATCATCATCATCATCATTTCAGCCTATTGCCGTCCACTGCTGGACGTAGGCCTCCCTCATGTTGCGCCACAATGTGCGGTCCTGTGCCACCTGCATCCAACGACGCCGAGCAACTTTCAGCAGATCGTCGATCCACCTAGTAGGAGGGCGTCCTACACTGCGTTGTCCAATATGTCGGTTCATCGAGCGATGTGGCCTGCCCATTGCCACTTCAGCGTGCTAATTCTTCGTGCTATATCGGTTACACCTGTTCTTCTGCGGATTTCTGTATTCCGGATTCTATCTCGCAGAGAAATCCCGAGCATAGTCCGCTCCATAGCACGCTGAGCAACTTTGAGCCTTGTTATGAGGCCTACATTTAGGGACAACATTTTCGTGCCGTAAGTCATCACTGGTAACACACACTGGTCGTAGACCTGTGTTTTTGACCTGTGACGAAGTTATAGTAGAATATAATTCACTATTCCCTTTGTAAAATGCTATTTGTAAAACATTACCATTACTAAGGGAAATAATATGCAGATAACAGCTAGAAAACGTGACCTAAAATTCTATGCCAAAACGTCTAATCTGGGCGCTATAGTACGTCACTTTCCCTCCCATTGTGGAGGAGATCCGAGTCCATCAGTCGGATTTATGTGGGTTGAGAAGAAGAGAAGTTTTGTTTTTTAGCAATGCTCCTATCCATATAGTATAATAGATATATATATGTATATCTTTATTCTCTTATCTTTATATCTTCTTCTTCCCCCGTGTGTAGAGAATGAATAAGAATACAATTCACCAGCTTCTATCTTGCCCGTGGTTGTCGTAAAAGGCGACTAAGGATATAATATGCATATAACGTTTATGTAAAAGAAGGGGAACACGCCTGATAAGCATGAAATAAGAGGTCGATTTCTCTCCCATAGTGGTTGCAGCCCCGAGCTCAGAAATGGGACTTTTATGGTCTGATTTGATGAAGATGATACCTTTCCTTCATGAAGTCCGTGCCGATAAGTAAGTCATAAATAACAATTCATATACCTACCATTGCGATGTTTTTTTTTTTTTCGAGCCTCGTCTACTCTGGGAAGAAAGTTGACCTTATAACCTATACAACAGCGGGTTTTTCAATTTTTCAAACTATTTTATTGTATATGCCATATTAATTAACTGTTTTCTTTTTCAGTCTACATATTAAGTATTATTAGGCACGGTCTTCCTAGATAATCGGAAACGAAGATTGTAAAGCACAATCCTACACTAACAAGAGTTGTAATAGTTTTATTTCAAGCTTTCCTTATAAGATGTGATTTCATTTGTTTATATTTCTTGGCAATATTTTATGATTTTTTTTTTGGGTTGGGTTGCGGTCGGCGCGCTCCTCGCACCACTCCGTCCGGGGCGACAGAGGGGAGTAAGCACGCAACTCCCGCAACGCCCTCCCACCTGCACGTCACCTTCGTCGTTGGGCCGACCACCGGAGCAGGGTTACTTGATATCAGTGGTCGGCCCGACGGAAACAATATTTTATGATGAGAAAACATTAACATTTTTACGGCAATCATTTTGATAGAAACAAATATCCTGTAAATGGAAGGAACATGCGATAATAAAAATATTCGCACGTTTTTCCTTATAGACAACATAATTATATACAAGGCCATTGCATTTAATTGATCAATAACAACGAGCTTGTATACAATTCAAAGAATGTTATATTATGCTTAACTTTTTTTTATTTTTATGCTAGACTACGGTTTTTTATTGCAATCGTTGGCAAACGAGCAACACTTAGGTGTACTGTTTGTAAACCTGATGGTAAGTGTTGCTGCCGCTCATGGACCTTTGCAAGGCCGCTGCCTACCTCGAAGAAAGTGAAGGGAGTGTGAATGCGTGCAAGAAGGTTCGATGATACTAAAGGCATCACTAAAACCCACCACAAGCAAACATCCTTAGAAAGTTGGGCTTCCGGCTCTTTCGTTCACCGAACGAAGCGCAGTAACAAATTGCTACTACCCGGACGTCGATTTTCTGCTCAGTGAAGAAAGTCAAAAAAGTGAAGGAAGTATGAATGCATGCAAGGAGGTTCGATGATCCTAAAGGTCACATATAGGCCTCCTTAAGCTCTACTAAATCCATAGTGCTGTACCGCTGCGCTTCATGTAGTTATACATCCTTTTATCTACTCGGTTATTAGCCAATTTTGCTTCATATCGCCCGTTTTGCATTGAAGTCTTGAAGAACCTTTACAACTCCTGTTTTCTATTTTCTAATTAAATTTGTTTCGGGTCCCAAAACAATTAAAAGCGTTAGCCGAGACTTTCTGAGAATCAATCGGTGTCTTATACGGAGACCATTCTGGATCCTGAGTTAAAGGACTTGGTGGGAATGTGTGGTGGGATTAGTTCCAATAAAAAAATAGGAGGTAAATTAAACCATATAATTGACGTATAACAAGTTGGTTAGATATTTTATGCTAAGTTTTCCTCGGTCAATACATTCAATCCACTTCGTTTTATGGCTATACGAATAGTTTGCGGAATTGGGCCAATTTTGTTAGTATCGTAAACAGGGTACAGCGTAGTGCTCGGTATTAAAATTTAGCCGTTTCTATTAGTGATAAAATTAATTTAATTAGAGTTAAGAATTAAAGCTTCTTTCGTGTGGTAAAGATTGAGAATACTGTTCATCGCCCCCTTGCCTGTAGCTATCGTAAAAGACGACTAAGGAATATGATATGCATATATAACAGCTGTGCAAAAGAAGGAAAATTCTAAATAAAACTATACCAACCCATCTGATCAGGATGGTAGAGTATATCAATTTCCTACCAATTGTGGAAGAGGCTGTAGCTCACCAGTGCAACGTTTTTGATCTGTGATAATGATGATGAAAAAGCCTACTTAAAAATGGATATTGTTCCTATTTATTAATACGCAGTCATCTTTAATAGGCGACTGTTGCATTTATACATTTGACTTTTCATACATTTTCTTTTGAATAAAACGTTAGGTAAATATTATTCTGTCATGATATTCAATAAATAAAGACTGCAAATAAATATTATGTCTGCCAATAAAGTAATTAGGAATATCGCCATGTAGGTCATACAAACAATAAACTTCGTAGTCGCCAATTAGCCCATCATCTTGACATTAAATCAAGGGTCTATTAAAACGGCAATGTGTCAGTCTTTATAATTATTTGCGCAGGTGTTCATATTACACAAACTGGTTCTTATGTAGTTCTAATATTTGAAACCTAAGTTGTCGCCGCTATATCTATCAAATAAATTACACTTGATGACTCAAAACTGCACTTTTTTTTTATAATGACTTGATTTTATATAAAAGAGATTTTACAAAATAAATGTTTTAATTCAGAATATTGTGTGAAAAATCTTTTAATTTGAGAAAACTTGATTGTAAAAATATATACCTACTTATATACTGGTTCATGTTACTGAGTAGATTAAGAAATAATATAATAGTCGTTAGTCTAAAAGCCTTCGAATGTAAAGCAAAGCTAGTGTTAAGATATTACGTAACAAAATTTGGACTTACCTCTCCAGGAACTCCACCATGGGATCCATTTCTGACAAAGCTCCTTATGTAGTTCCTACCAGCAACATTTGAAATCCTAGCCAAGGGTCCCAACATTTTAATTATATTCTTTTACAAATAGATGTAATAAAAATTGTCAGGTGTGGAAGTTTGATTAGATAAAGGTGTCCTATCCGTTATTGGTCGATATCAATGGTGGTCAGTCGGCTGTACGTGTGGATCGCTGATAACGATTAGCTAGAGTGTTTCAGCGAAGCGGTTATAACACGTCAATATGAAATTGACGACTTGCTTATGAGGATAAATTCAATTGTGAAGCTTTTTAAATAAATTGGGTTAACTTGGAAAGGAAAATCCGAGAATAAATTAATACAATTGATGTGACATTATTTCCTACTACGAATTGGGTATAAAGAATTTTATGTTTCTACGCATAAATGTTAGACATAATATAAGTATTTAGTTGAAACAAAACCCGAACCGGTCATTGAATTTCTTGAAGAAAATGTAATGATATGCCTACAAATATCTAACCGTCTTGTCTATATATCTAATTTGAATTATTATTAATAACAAATGTTAAACAAATTATTTTATGTAGGATTTTTTATAGAGTTTTAAGTTCATTAATCTGTTTACATTATTTAAAATTATTGAAATAAGTGCGTATTAGGAATCATTCATAATTAGCATATAAGTTTAATATCACTTAATAAAAGATGATACCCTTACTGTCTTAATATAGTTAAAATTTTTGAACGAAAATGAAATAAGTACTTAACTTTTATCTTTTATTTTTATTTCATGTGTATTTTTATCCAATAAATGACTTGAATCTGTTGTCCCAAGTTCAGGGTACATGCTTATAGGAATAAGCCATTGAGGTAGTTGCCCTATCTTGAATTATTTTATTTACTGAATTTATATAAAAAAAGGTTAAGCAAAAATAATTAGTCACAAGTAGTTATTATGTAAGTGGTCTAAGTGATCTGTTAATATAATATTAAATAAATATCCTTAGATTTCAATCTGCAAACTTAACTCTTACAAGTTAAAATTAGTAGCGGTACACCTCTACCACAATAAATAGTAGTTATTATAAAAACAAATGGCAACTATTGTATGACGTTATATGCAATAAATTGGCAACACTTAATCTGCCATTTTAAAAAAAAGAAACAGTCGGCCACGCTTGCTATAGAATTCATTTCACTTTTTGGAGGCCTATTTTCCCCTTTTACGTTTAGTTCCAATATTGCTGTAATTACCATATTACCGAAGTAAATCCTTATATCGTTAGTCAAAATTTGAAATGGCCGACTTGGACGATTTTTTCGCGAAAAAAGATCGCAAAAAGTCAAAGGCAGTGAAAAAGTTTGCTACCGCGGATGAGTTAGCCAAAAAATTGGAAGACACAAAACAGAAATCAGATGTAAGACCGAAGAAGGAGCGACCGGTGCAAGAAGGCGAAGAAGGAGGGCGACCTGGGGTGAGTGCTGTCGTTAACCAGGTGTTCATTATTACTGTGAGACGTCAGGACTACGTATTGTTCGTGGTCATTTTTATATGATTAGTGAAACCCTGTTTGTTCTTACAGTGACTAATGTCGACTTCTCACGGCGTTTTATCGTGTGACCTGGTTTCGAATGTACATTGCGCTTAGATGTTTTTTATACTAGGCCAATGATAATACTGTTAATTCTCCCAAATTAGCATTAATGTTAAGACTTGCGGGACTAGTAATTTTTTTTGCGTATACGTTATTTATGACCTAGACGTACATTTCTATATCTATTTAAACTTAACTTTTTAATATAAAAAGGCAATGTGATTTAGATCATAATGCCAATGTCATCATAGGTTATGTTAGTACATGATTTTTTTTAATTTGTTATACGTAATATTTTCTTTCTGATTAATTGATTTTTGTGTATGAAATGTGAATCTGTTGTTGATTCTTTTTATTATATGGACATTTTTAATAGAATTCTTATAATTTCTATTACATAAAGTATTTATGTTTTAATCTGCAATTCAGACTGCTATTTGTATTCTGATTCTTTTAAACACATTTAGCATCCCACTGTTGGGCTATTCGGCCCCATCCTACAGTTGACTTCTTTATTACTAGTTATAGATTAATATAGTGTTTAATTTTAAATTTTCTTTCACGCAATTATCTGTTTATATCTTTCAGTTGTCTTTTAAAAAAGGTTATAGATATGAAGGCGTCTGTAGTCTTTTATTTTTTTTTAATCTTATTTTATATAAGTAGTACTTAAAGGTATATAATCTACAATTACATTTTAGAATAGGTATATTATTCCACCCTTGTTTTTTTATACAAGACTGAAGCCATTCTAGATGGCTGAGTTTTATGAAACTTTTATCTAAATGTAATCTTACAAGCCTTGATTTCAAATTATAACTGATATATGCAGCTGTAGATTTTTGTTATTAATTATTTTCATTATAATTACATACTTTTCTCTCCTAAGACTATTATATTCTTTTTATAAACATACATATTTACAGAGATAAAGTACACCCTTAGAATAATAACGTATAGAAGGTAAGTTCGCGCACAAAAAGTGAACCATTTCAATTGGGGCCTAATGGAGCTTACGCTGGAACCGTTCTGTAATGTACAAGTCATTGTACTGCACGTACGTACGCAACTCTTAAATAATAAATAGGTAATTATGACGGTTTGTGCATTCAAATGGTGTCGTAACACATTTGAAACACTTAAAAAGTTTTTAACATTACCTTTAAAAGTATTTCGACAATTTATATTAATAAAAACCAAATTTGATTTCATCATTTGTATAATGGTGTGCGTGTGTACGTGTATAATCGTCTGCGTGCCATTAGTATTTTGAGATTCATATTTCGAATGTTCGAAGTATTGACACTATCCTTCTATACGTTATTAATCTAAGAGTACACCTATACTTGAGACAATAATTTGTACATTGCACAAAGAATAGCATGCAGCAAAAAAATAAAAATAACTATCATACCAGTTTCCACAAAATCAAATTGAACAATTTGATTTTGTGGACACTGATATGATAGATTGATTTTTTTATTTTTTTTTTTGCTGTTGGTGGCCAACAGCATACATAATGGTAAGTCATACTGCTGCTCATGAACCATAAAAGGAGTGTGAATGCATGCAATGAGGGTTTATTATACTAAAGGTATTCAAACATCCTCAGAAAGTTGGGCTTCAGGTTCTCTGGGGTAGTTTTCCAATTACAGAGCATAATGCGACTCAATGGCGCATAATGCCGAATTATGCTGATGCTTAATTGGAACGTGAATTAGTTTTCAAATGCACCAGCAGAGTGCGTTAAGTTCAGTGTTGAAAAAAAAAATTCATAGATTTCATTATCGTAATTATGAACAACTAAGATTGTGTTGTCTCCTGTAAAATAAATTTGTTTATAGATTCGAATTATAAATGAAATTGTATTCACATTTTAAATGTGGAATATAAAAAAAAAGTAAATGTTTGTACCTTCATCTATACTTATATTTATTTTTTTAACACAGTTTAAATTAACTTTGATTATTTCGAAAAAACTACAACGAAACGAAAGCTTTAAAAATTTTTTCAACACTAAATAATATTACTAACGATAATATATAAATAAAACATTTCGATCAATGCCAACTTAAAGAAAAAACACTTGTTAATTTTCTGTCACTGAGTTGGTATTGATTGCACGCGTGATACGCGCATTACTTTTGAGAGCTCGATTGTGCGAAGCGTTGCTGTAGTTGAAACATTCACCGTTAAGCATTATGCTGCATAATGCGCTCTAGTGCTGTAATTGGAAAACTACCTGGTTTAGCAAATGAAGTGAAGGTGTTTGTGTGTGGTGGGCAAAGGTGATGCCTTTAGTATCACCGAACCTGATTCACGCCCGCATTCACACTCCCTTCATTTTCTTCAAGGTAGGCAGCGGCCTAACAAAGGTCTATGAGCGGCACCTACACTTACCATCAGGTGTACTGTTTGCTCATTTGCCACCGTTTGCAATAAAAAAAAAGTATCAAATTGCTACCACTGAGATGTTGATTTTCTGTGAGAGTGTGGTACTACCCCCAACGAACCAATAGTTAACAGTGTGCTTCTGCCGTATTAGTGTTTGCCCCATTTCGCCATCTTCATATACATTTTATTATCTATACCTATATAGTTATGAGTATCAAGGACTTTATAGAAGGAAAATCTTGTTTGTAATTTAAGTAATGTCAAAGTTAAATTAATTATAGGTAATTTGAATATAATAGTCATTATTGAATTGTTGTCATTAGTTGAGATAGGCTGCCCTACTAATCAAGACATTCCATTATAATTAGACATGTGTATGTCATTGAACTCCTAAACGGCTGGACCGATGTTGATTAAATTTTTTGCCTTTTCAAGGGGATTCAAGAATGGTTTAGATTTACATTTGGACCCGGTAGGTGGCGCTGCTCTTTTATTTGAAAAGAACAACGTCTGTTGGGTCAACTAAGTGTAATATTAAAAAAAATATACCTACATAATTCACACAGAGTAAAAGTGAAACCTTCAAAAATGTTGTACTAGCTTTGTACTACGTATATGCACACAAACACATATTAATACATGTACAATGCTGAGGCCCAAGAAACTCACACTATGTCTTGCTAAATATGAGTGGAGGGGGTACGAAACAGCACAAAATTAATCTTTATGTGAATGAATATAAGAAACACTGTGTAATGCTTCCTATCTCGTTTGGTACATGGAACATGGGAGCATGTTTAATCTTATGGATTTATCTGTCTATCTCTTTTTACTGTCGCTTTTTTGTTTCATCGACTTTCAAATCACAACGATGCTAAAGAAGTTTTCACTTATAAGATACTTCACTTTTGACAAGCTGTAAATGTCTTTCTTCACTTTTTAAGCTACTTCAAAAAAGGAGGAGGTTTTTCAATTCGACCGTATATATGCTTTTTTATGTTTGTTCGCGGATAATTTAGTCGCTTATGAACCGATTTTGATGATTCTTTTTTTGTTGGAAAGGGTATACTTCTCAAATGATGCCAAGAAAATTTTATCCAAATCGGGCAATCGGTTTTTGAAAAATCAACAATATTCAAAAATTTATCTACATTGTCTACATTATTGAAGGCGGTTTCTTTTTTCTAAAAAATAATTATTCTGTATTAATAATTATTCTGTTTTTACACACACACATACATACATACATACACACCCACATACGCAAAGACCCGCATACACACACACCCACATACACACATACATATGCACACGAACATCCACAGGTACAGGCACACACACACACACGCACGCACGCACGCACGCACGCACGCACGCACGCACGCACGCACACACACACACACACACCCACACAAATGGACCTCAATGATGCAAGTAAAATTTTGAATTCATGGCCATTTGGACAATCTATTGTCCTTATGAGGTGCATGGTATTTTGTAAGTTACCTGGTACCAACATCATGGTTCTACATAAATTCACAAAAAAGGCAGCTTTATTTTTTCTCACCTTTTCTTTTTTGATATTTATTTCGAGCTTACATTTCTGGTAAGGCAATCTCTAACCAGCTTCTGGATGGTCAAATTTCTTGCATCAGCATGGCATAATTTTGCTGAATTCATCTCTGCTCATATATATTCCACTGCTGGTCTCAAACCTCCTCCACAATAGGAGGGAAATTAATCTTACTATACCATGCTGGTCAGACAGGTTACTATAGGGTTTTGTTTTGAGTTTTCCTTCTCTGGTATGGATGTTACATGCGTACTATGTACCGTAGTCGTCTTTTACGACATCCAGTGTTGATATAGGATTTTATGTCAAGTTTACCTGCTCTTGTGTGCTTATTATATTCCTAAATCGTCTTTTACGACACCCACGGGCAAGGTAGGGGGTGGTGAATTGAATTCTTACTCCGTCACCACATGGAAAAACTACAGTAATTAATTTCCATTTAAACAATGAATGTTATCCCACTGTTGGGCTCGGGTTCCTCCATAATAGGAGGGAAATTGACGTACTAAACCACGCTGGTCATAAGGGTTTTGTTTTCAGTTTCCCTTCTCTTCTGTAGATGTTACATGCCTATATCACTCTGTCAACACATGATTAAAATGGATTAATTAAACCACATGCTTTGATCTACGCAACATATTAATTTTCGTTATAATATTAAAATGCCAACAAGAACGGAAATGGTTCTATACCTATGTGATGATATTGTTTACGATCGCCTCTTATTAACATTAATATATGTTAATTATTATATTATGACAATTTTTATTTAAATGCTCCAAAAATAAGTTATTATAATTAGTTAAATTTTAAATCAAACGTATTAAATTAATTAAATGTAAGCATACAATTTATGTATGCAGATTGTCGGGGTTATATCCTGGTAGTGCTCGTTTCTGTGGAAATACGGGGGTAAAACAAGAGGCTATGTTAGTCGCTGATAAAGTAGTTTTTCGTGTGGTGATGGAGAATACAATTCACAACCCTATCTTGCCGGTAGGTGTTGCAAAAGACGAATACGTCCCCCTTTCGGGCGGTGATACACATATACATACATACGGCTCGGGCCCATTTGGGCTGAAATGAAAGTAATTTATTGATGAAAATATATTAGGTCTTTACCTATGAAATTGCCGTTATCTATGAAAAAAATTAAACTATTTTTTTTTATGTATTTTTTATTTGTATTAATCGAAGTAATCACCCATGCAATCAATGCATCTTTGCCAACGCAGCGGCAGTTTATCCCTTCTTAAAGATATATAGCCCTTCTTAAAGAAATCAGCTGGACGGGAGGCAACAAATTCTTCAAAGGCATTTTGTACTGCCTTTCGGGTATTGAATTTCTTTCCCGCCAAGAAATTATACAAATTCTGGAAAAAGAAGTAGTCTGTAGGCGCAAGGTCTGGTAAGGATGGCAGATGTCGGAGAGCTTCCAACCCCAGTTCTTGCAACTTGGAGACCGTCTGCTGTGCAGTATGAGGTCGCGCATTGTCGTGCAGGAGCAGCGGAGACGAGCGATTAATCAATGCTGGTTGGAGATGCGCCAGCTTCTCCATCATTGTGTTCAGTTCTTCACAGTACACATCTGCAGTAATGCTCACCCCGTTTGGTAAGAAGCTGTGATGAATCGCACCGGCGCTAGACCACCAAACAGTGACCATCACTTTTCTAGGGGTAAGTTTTCGTTTAGGGCATTGTTTAGGTGCTGAACCAGGATCCAACCAACTTGCCGAGCGCTTGCGGTTATCAAACAGAATCCATTTTTCATCGCAAGTAACAATGCATTCCTTCATTTGTGTGTCTGTTGAGCAATGCAAGGCATGTCTCGACGCGTACTTCGCGCGGGCCATCATTGAGTTCGTGGGGCACCCATTTGTCAAGCTTACTTACCTTGCCAATTTGACGCAAATGGACCAATATTATTTTGACGCTAACGTCGAAAGCTGCTGCTAATTCAGCCGTAGATTGTGTATCATCGGATTCCACAATCGCCTTTAATTCGTCATTGTCGACCAAAGTCTTCGGACGACCGTGAGGTTCATTTTTCAGGTTGAAATTTCCAGAACGGAAGCGAGCAAACCAATAACAGGCGGTGCGTTGGTTTGTAGTGTTAGCTCCGTAAACGTCGGTGATGTTGCGTGCCGCTTGTGCCGCGTTGCTGCCACGACGATACTCATATTCCATAATTACTCGAATTTTAACGTATCCATGATGACGAAAAAGATTGAAATGCGATGAAAACGTAACACTAATCAATTTCTGATGTTTACGCGAGCACTACACATTGTAAATAAAACTACTGTTACGGAATTTATCGCGTTTGTATTTGATTTTTGATTGCCCGACGTTTCTTCATATCCTATCCTTTCTTTCATATCCGAGACCAGCCTATGAAAAAGTTTAAAAAAGCCATCAATATAGACTTTGTAAAAAAGCTTATTATAAAATCTCGGATTATGTAGATGATAATACAGATTGGTTGTGAGCAGCTCCTCATTCAGCAATTTCCTTGTTATTTTAAATATACTGTTTGTAAATGTACTTTTAACTTTTATTGTAAAGTGTAGCGTGTTTTACCTAACGAATTTTTGTATTTTCAGCGTTTGTAACATATTGTGGTGTTGGTCATGCTCACATAAGGATCTACTTGCGGTAGCTGCGTGGAGCGGGTCTCTCCCTTCCCTCCATAGTGGTTGAGGGGAGTGATGGCTGCTCTAGTAGTTAACTCGTGATCGGGTGCCGCTTGTGGGATCTGGTCCAGCCATAATCGTTTAAATTATATTAAGTGTCTTGCGGTTCGAAGGGCATCACACTGGAGCTTGTTCTTACAAAACATGTACACAATTGTATAACTAGTAAGAAGAAAAAAAAAAAAAAATAATGACAAGCCCGCTGAGTTTCTTGCCGGATCTTCTCAGTAGCGGTCGCGTTCCGATCCGGTGGTAGTATATTTTTTTTGGAAATTGTAAACCTGACAATATGTAAGTGCCCTCTCAGGGTTTATGCATAATAAAATAATTTGAATTTCGAACACTTTACAACGTTCATGGTCACGGGCGGACTAAGATATCTGACGTCCAAACTAGTCAATGTTATTACAGATTTTTATAACTATCTACCCGCTACAGAAAATTAGTTATTAAGTTTTGACCCACATTTTTGGTACAAATTTATTGCCAGTACAAGAAGAAAATGATTCTATTTGAAAATTCAACATTAAATTTGTAGTAATTATTATTACAATTTGTTAATTTAAATTTAACAAATCTAATGTACTACCAACGTCGGGCAATCATAAATCAAATACAAACTCGATAAAATCCGTAAAGTAGTTCTATTTGAAATATATAATATGCAGATAAGATCTTTACTACGGGATCTTCATCATCATTATCTGTGGGCCTACTCTTGAAATCAATTCTAATTTCGAATCTGATTCAATTCCAATCTCATCAAACTTATATTTAGTACTCTTGAACAAAATTGAGAATGAATTCTTCGCATTTATCGTTGTTATTTTCACCAAATGTGCCGTATTTTCTTACTTTAAATTAATAACGTTATCGAACTCGATCACCACAATGACGCTTTCTTGAAATTATGTAACATTAACGATTTTAAACTATGTCAAAATCACGTCGGGAGTAGCAAATATTTGACTTAATCGACGAGAGTCGAATTCATTCAGTTTAAAAAAATGCCACCGAATTTGATTCCAATCGTGCGCTAGTATCGCTTTCAAGAGTACCGAATTTGCGATTCGAGCTGCGATTGGATTTAGGATTGGAATCGAGATTCAAGAGTAGGCGCACTGAGCCCACATAACTGCCATTTTGGGAACAGGTCTCCCCAACAATTGAACCAGTATACTGCTCTGGTAAGACTTGTTGATTTTGGGTTTTATTTTGAGTATTCCCTTTCTTGCTTACGTTTTATATGCATATTACATCCCTAAGTCGTCTTTTATGACATTCACGGGTAATATATGGGGTAGTGAATTGTATTCTAACTCCGTCATCACACGGATACTCTTCAGCTTTATAATATTGGTATAGTAGATCATTACGGATTATCTTACGGACAGATTGGAGTCGCTGGAGCAGCGGAGAGACTTTGGGTCACTCTGCGTACTCTACCGACTCTTTCACGGGGAATGCTCCGAGGAACTGTTTGACTTGATACCACCGTCACCATTCTACCAACGTACCACTCGACATCGTAGCAGGGTTCATCCATTTCACCTGGAAACGTTATGGTCTTCAACTGTACGTTTCCAGCGATCATTTCTCCCACGTACGTGCAAGCTCTGGAATGAACTACCTGCTGCTGTGTTTCCCGAGCGCTATGACATGTCCTTCTTTAAACGAGGTTTAAGAAGAGTATTTCCTTCACGGTAGGCAGCGGCCTAGCTGTGCCCCTGGTATTGCAAAGGTCCATGTGCAGCAGTTTCACTTACCATCAGGTGTGCTGCTTGCGCGTTTGCCACCGTTGGCAATAAAAAAAAAATTAATACTTAGAGCGATTTCACATATTCCTTAAAAATTATTCTATCTACTAGCACTATTTATTAATTATTCTATCTACTGCTACTAGTGGGCGGTTCCTGATGTTAGTAATAACAAATGATTAGACACATGATTTTTAAATATTTCAATTCAATCCATTCAACCGCCTATCGAGTGGTGACGGATTCAATTCCGTGTGGTGACGGATTCAATTCCGTGTGGTGACGGAGTAAGAATACAATTCACCACTCCCTATCTTACCCGTGGGTGATCGTACGAGACGACTAAGGGAGATAAAACGCATATAACATCTATGCGAGAGAAGGCAAACTCGAAATAAAACTCTATACCAACACGTCTGACCAGCGTGGTATAGTAGGTCAATTACCCTTCCGTTATGGAGGAGGCCCGAGCCCAACAGTGGGACGTATATGGGCTGAAATGATGATGATGATGATGAACCGCCTATCGAGGCATCTCTATTTCTACGAGAAGAAATAATAATGTAATTCCTTGCAGACGTTTGGTTATAAGAGTTTCTTAGCATAGTGAACAACATTTCTTTGACGTTTACTTAGTCGGGGTTTGCCCCCCTAACATGAGGCAGTAATAGGTAACGATACATTCGCCAGCGATCCGATGCATTCGACATTTATTAAACGAGACTGATGAGTTATTTTTATTATACCCCCAAAATAAGCTACATTCTATTCTGTCACTACTGGAAATACATGGGGTAGGATCACAATGTTGACAATACTGCCGTCTTCTGTCTCAGAACACTCTCGCAGAAAATTGACGTCTGAATAGTAGCAATTTGTTATGGGACTTTATTGGGTCAGCTAGAGAGCCGGAAACTCAACTTTCTAGGTGTGTTTGCGTGGGGTGAACCATTGTGATGGCTTTAGTATCACAGAATCTCATTTCATGTATTCATACTCCCTTCATTTTCTTCACGATAGGTTCATTAGCGGCAGTACTTACCATCAGATGTCCTGTTTGCTCATTTGCCACCAACAGTAATATATTTTTTTTTATATTAAGATAAGTTTTTGTATCTCTTCATTATTATCAGCCCCCCTTGAAATGTATTTTTTTTAAATATCCAGGAAGAAGAAGAATGGAAAGAGTATGAAGAACCAGTGAAGGATTACACAGGTCTCAAGATCCAGGTGCTTCAAGGTGGTAACGGTACACCAGAATCAGGTCGCGATTCCGCCTCCGAAGATGCCGGCGGACCAGGGGAGGGTGGTAAAGTGAAGGGACCTTGGAATAAGCCGGTGTGTATTTTATTTTCAGACCTGTTACTGGGTTTTGTTTTCAGATTTTTTTCTGTTGAAGTAATACCTGTAATTTCCGTGTGGTTACGGATTAAGAATACAATACATGCTCTATCTAGCCAATGGATGTGGTAAAAGCGACTAATAATATGCACATAACATTTGTGCAAGAGAAGGAAAACTCGAAAATTAAACCCTATACCAACATGTCTGACCTGCATGGTATAGTAGGTCGAATTCGTTCCCATTGTGGAGGAGACCCGAGCTTAACAGTGGGACATATGTGGGCTGCGATGATGATGATGAATCCCCTTTTTTATATAGCCTGGATGGCCTTCCTGGAAGGGTGACTGCTGTGTAGTGACGGATACAAATATTACCAACTCCTACGTTGCTCGTTGATTATTAAAACCCACTCGTCGTAAGGGACGACTTAGAGCTTTATATCGCCCTGGGATAACTATATCTGATTCTATCAGTGGACTTACCCTTGAAATCAATTTTAATTTCGAATCCAATTCAATTCCGATCTCGCCAAACTTATATTTGGTACTCTTAAACGAAATCGAGAATGAATTCTTTGCATTTGCTGTTGTTATTTTCACCAAATGTGCCGTATTTTATTACTTTAAAAATCATGAAGTTACCAACCTCGATCACCACAAAGACGCTTTCTTGAAACTGTGCAACATTAACGATTTTAAACGTCAAAATCACGTTGGGAGTAGCAAATATTTGACTTAATTGACGAAAGTTGAATTCATTTAGTTTAAAAAATATCCACCGAATTTGATCAATCGTGCGCTAGTGTCGCTTTCAAGAGTATCAAATTGCTCAAATTCGAGCTGCAATTGGGATTTAGGATTGGAATTGAGATTCAAGAGTAGGCACACTGGTCAACAATTATATTCTCAAGGAGTATTGACATCAGCCAGGCGGCCAGTCATACAATTATTCTCTGAACTATTTGCAATATCTATGATAGAGGAAGAGTACTGATTGCACTGGCCCAAGTCAGTGGAAGAAGAGTCTTGATTTGATTCTGTGCTTATTGATGCTCATAGACTTCAGCAATACCCCTGGTATACAGCCTATTTTTTACTTACCATAGGTACAGGATTTGAGGAAATGGTATGGAGGTCAAAGGAAAGGAGTAGGTTTGGATCTCTTGTCTCTTTTGCTTATCAAATGAAGCATATTAACAGATTGCTTTGCGAGAAGCTTGCCTCCTACTACTCACAGTGAGCCATTTATGATTGCAGTGGTACAGGGTGCATCTTAGGTGACAAAGAGGAAGAAATAACAACATATAAATTATTTCTGTCCATATCTCTGAAAGTAAGAGCTGTTTGTTTTATATTGATTCCAGCAGCAAGCAGAATCTGAGGCAGCTCCTCCACCGCCCGTCGAGGAGAAACCCCGTGAAATCGTCAAGTCTAGCACGTATGTGCCGCCTTCGTCCCGCCAACGGCCCGTTGAAAACCCGCGTCGGACTCAGGTCAGATGAACTGCTATTTTGAAGTTTTCTATCTGTTTCACTAGAGAGGAACAGTTCTGATTTCATCCACAATTGCTGGAAATATGTCATTTAAAGAAAAAGAAAATATTGACTCACCTCAACTCATATATGTCCAATTGTTGGGATCGAGCAGGCCTAGCAATAGAAGAGAAATTGACCTACTAATTGACCCATGGGGTGACGAACTAAGATTACAATTCCCCATTCCCTATTTTGCCTGTGGATGTCGCTAAAGACGACTATGGGATATAATATGCATATAACAAACATGCAAGAGAAGAATAACTTGTAATGAAACCCTATACCAGAACATCTGACCAGCTTGGTATAGTATGTCAATTTCCTTCTTATTGATGGAGGAGGCTCGAGCAGGCCCGGCAGTGGGACGAATATGAGCTGAGATAGAACTATTTAAGAGAAGAAGAACTCATAATTAAACCCTACTAGTGGTCGCCGTGTGGTCGAAATACGGCCATAATTAATTTTAATTAATTTTTCTGCTACACAATTTTCTTTTAATTTTATTAATGTATATTGAGCAAGCTGTATTTCACTAATAACTAATACATAAGCACAAATCTCTACGGACATTGTCATCATAATTATGATTGTTCGACCAGAGATTTTAACCGTAAACAAAAATGTATAAGCGTTGCTACGCAACACAGTCATACAAACGTGTGTGTGTGTGTGTGTGTGTGTGTAACGAATGTATTGTAGTGTGTGTAATGCCTTTTTATGAATTAAATGCCTTTTTATGAATTTAATGCATTTCTAATCCATTATTATATGAAATTTCAGTTTTATGCACTTCTCCTCAATATACACTTCAACTGTGCCAAATTTCATACTTGTCCATACACGTAATTTTCGCTAGCCGAGGCCGCGGGTGACGTGACCGGGGATTAGTCCGTCACCCGCCGAGAGGCCGACCGCGTGAGGAAAGACCGACGTCCTCCCCGAGGGGGGGACGTCGGTCGATGTGAGGGTACCCCAATAGGGGGTATTCCGTCGGGCCGACCACTGATGTCAAGTAACCCTGCTCCGGTGGTCGGCCCAACGACGAAGGCGACGTGATTTTCGGGTGGGTTGCGGGAGTTGCGTGCTTAAGCCCCTCTGTCGCCCCGGACGAAGTGGTGCGGAGGCGCGCCGACCGCTGCCCACCTACAAAAAAAAAAAATCCACGTTATTTTCGTAAAAAGGGGTAAAAAAGTTTTTGCTTCACGTATTTATATTTAGATACCAACATGATATTAGATCACATTCCCTCCCGCAATGGAGGCGGCCTGGGCTCAGAAGTGGGACTTACGAGCTGAATATAAGTTTATTAGTGAACATTACAATTGCACACTATGATCTACCCTTGGAGTATTTCTCCACTGGTAATAAAAGTAGTGCTATATTATAAACGCAGTGATATCCACACACGATATGTTGTATATGTATCTTGTACTAGGATCTGATACAGTACTTATAGCAAATTTGAAAGAAAAAAAGAAAAACATTTATTTTGTTCTCGTTGGATCTTATAAAAACAGAACTAAAAAGAGCTTCTTACATAAATTGAAATAAATTAAACGAGGAACCAAAAAGGCTATTGGCTCAGCTCGTGCTACTTCTACTTAGAGAAATAGCGCTGGTATTCTGCCAACACCTGGTATATATACATATGATAAAAATAATTATAAAAAAAAAAACCTCATTAGTATGATAATGTGCATGTGTGAATGAGCGTGTATGTTCGGTATGCGTGGCGATTTCACTAGCTTAGGTCTCCTTCCCGTGGGAATATTGGAATAAAATATAGCCTAAGTTACTCCTTATATAGACAGCTACCTGATAGTAAAATATTATCAAAATCGGTCCAGCCGTTTTGAAGATTACCCAAAAATAACAGTAAGACACAAAAAATATTTGATTGAATTAGGCGATGTATTGCGGAAATCGATTATTACTTTTATAATGGAAGGAAGGATGGGAGACCCACCACTTTCCTAAGGTTCATCAATATATCGCTCACCCCAATGGAATTGAAGGAATACGGGATAGGATATAAGTGGACTAGGAGGTAGGTGAACGTCAATTTGCAATTTGCCGCAAACTTTGAATATTTATTCGACACGTGTTTCGCCTCTACACGAAACATCCTCAGGACGGTTCGGCTTCAAATGCACTGGATCCTATCCTGTATTCCTTCCTTTCCATTGTAGTGTGCGGTATATCATCAATTTACCAGTGGGCAAGTGGTAAGTTTGCCTACCTTAATTCTTTCAAAAAAAAAAAAACAAGAAATATATAAAATGGTTTTTAGGTATAGGTATCGTACAAATAACCAATTAAGCTTGATTAAAATCTTTTGATATTATAGACTTCAATTTTCTTTATTTGTATAGAGTATAAACTATAGAAATGAGAACATTATAATTGTTTTAAAAATATATTTTGAATGGTAACACACATTCATTTATTATTGTCTTCTTATGAGTGTTATCCCCACAGAGTATCTCGATTGTCACAGATTAGTAATAGTGACTTGTATAGATCAATGGCGAATAATTCCATAGACTATATATTTTATGCAAACAAGTATATCGATATAATTCAATTTAATTACACCGGCACACAAAAAAAAGTGGAATGTACTTTGGACCGGACCTACCTACCGACATGTTTTTCGACCCGCTGAATCTGAATTTCAAGTCCGTTTGGCCCGGTCACCCTCCAGTTTTGAGTAAAATGCAAAAAACCTCAAAAAAAGGCCAAAAATTGCAAAGAACAGGGAGAACGATTCCATCAAGACATAGTGAAATGGAGACTAGATATCAAGGAAACTGGACACTTAAAAGGGATACACTAAGAGATAATAACAAACAGAAGAAAAATCCACAGCGTAGATCGTTTGAGAACGAAAGAGTTCGATACCAACGAAGAACAGTTTGAAATTCGAGAAAATCGTTCTTTTTATACTAGTTATACGTCATTTTTATATATATATTTTTTTTATGTTTTCAATTTCATAACTTGTATTTTATGCGTAAAAATTTTTTTTTTGTTTCATATTTTTAATTGCAAATTGCCCGATTTTTTGGTTTTATGAGATTTTTTAATTTTAAAATGTTAACGGGGCAAGAAAACTTCAGATTTAAACTCAGCAGAACAAAATACATGAAAATCATACTCAACCTGAGTCCAAAAAAAATTTTATTTCGAAAATTCAATTTTTCATGATTTATTGCCATTTTTTTGGGTTTTTCGTTTTTTTGCAAATTTGGACGGCTCACCGGGCTTAATTAACTTTTACATTTAGATTAGTTATTTGAAATACACAAAAATCATACGTGATCCGGGTCCATAAAAATTTTTTCATTGCTGTGACTGCAATTTTTGGCCTTTTTTTTGAGGTTTTTTGCATTTTACTCAAAACTGGAGGGTGGCCGGGCCAAACGGACTTGAAATTCAGATTCAGCGGGTCGAAAAAATGTCGGTAGGTAGGTCCGGTCCAAAGTACATTCCACTTTTTTTTTTGTGTGCCGGTGTTATCATTGACCGTGTGGTGACAGAATAAGAATACAATTCACAACTCCCCTCTTGCACGTGGATGTCGTAAAAGACGACTAAGGTATATAATAAGCATATACAAGGCAAATTTGTGCAATACAAGGAAAGCTCGAAACAAAACTCTATACCAACATATCTTTATAATTGGTATAGTAAGATCAAATTCCCTTTATTATAATTACAGTAAAACCCATTTAAGACGATTTCGCAGGGAGCCGACCAAAAACGCGTCTTAGGCTGGAAAGCGTATTATGCGGGAAAGGGAAAAAACGTGCCATTATTATCCTTACTAATATTATAAATGCGAAAGTAACTCGGTCTGTCTGTCTGTCTGTCTGTCTGTCTGTCTGTCTGTCTGTTACGCTTTCACGTCTAAACCACTGAACCGATTTGGATGAAATTTGGTACAGAGATGGACTAAAGCTTGAGAAAGGACATAGGCTTGAAATAGGGTATGACATTTTGTATGGAAATTCGTCATTTTCGATGATAGAATCATGAATCTTTGTGTTAAGACACTTGATAATATATACATAAATATTTCTTCTAGCGTTTTGGAAATTTCATTTATAAGGGGATGAAATTCAACCCCTAAAAGACAAAAAAAGCATAAAACCGAAACCACTGGGCCTAGAAACGTAATTTTTTTTTTACACCGTAGTATTTCTTAGGGTACACGAGCTCTAGCAAAGAAATCGCGAAAAAATGAGTATAAGGGGTTGAAATAGGGGATGACATTTAGTATGCAAATTTATCATTTCGATGATAGAACCATGAATCTTTGTATTAAGGCACTTGATAATATATAAATAAATATTTATTCTAGCGTTTTGGAAATTTCATTTATATGGGGGATGAAATTCAACCCCTAAAAGACAAAAAAGCATAAAGCCGAAACCACTGGGCCTAGAAACGTAATTTTTTTTTACACCGAAGTATTTCTTAGGGTACACGAGCTCTAGCAAAGAAATCGCGAAGAAATGGGTATCAGGGGTTGAAATAGGGGATGACATTTAGTATGCAAATTTATCATTTCGATGATAGAACCATGAATCTTTGTATTAAGGCACTTGATAATATATAAATAAATATTTATTCTAGCGTTTTGGAAATTGCATTTATATGGGGATGAAATTCAACCCCTAAAAGACAAAAAAGCATAAAGCCGAAACCACTGGGCCTAGAAGCGTAATTTTTTTACACCGTTGTGTTTCTTGAGGAACACGAGCTCTAGCGAAGGATTTTTGGAAAATCACCCCTTAAGGGGGTGAAAATCGTATAGCCGAAACTATTGGGACTAGAATCGTGAAACTATGTATTTCTGTGTATTGTGCGATTCTCCTTCTTTTGTTGTAAATGAGCCTTAAAAAATTAGTTTTTGAAATTCAATCTCTAAGGGAAACTAGGGGTGTGAAAAAATAATCGATTTTTATAATAATCGATTATTAATCGTTTTTTTTTTGCCGAAACTTTTTGCAATATGTCAAAACAGATGACATATTGCGTCGACCCCAAGTAATTGGGATAAGAGCAAGATGATGATGATGATGAATCGTTTTTTTTTGTAATAATCGATTTTTACAATCGATTATCAAAATAATAGAAAATCGATTATTTTTATAATAAAATTAATTGATTATTTCACAGCCAGATATCCTAAAAAACAAGGTCATCACAATACTGCGTGCAGTATTTCATACTATATTAGAAAATGAAGCTCACATTTCCTAAAAAAAAAAAGTCATCATAATCCTGTTGGGAAAATCGATTATTTTATAATCGATTATTTATTTTTAATTAATAGATTTTATAATCGATTTATTTTGAAGAACAAAAAATCGATTATTTAAAAAATCGTTTATTTTCCCTCCAAGTCACATCCCTACTAAAAACATGAAATTTTGTACAAAGTTGTCTTTCTTGGGAAAAGTGCTCACTAAAAAGGAGTTTTTGCAATTTTACCCCTAAGGAGTCACCTCCTTAGGGGTAAAGTTGCAAAAACTCTTTTAAACCGCGTATAACCGATATCACTGAGCCTAGGAACGATCATTTTAGTACACGGTCGGCTTTCTTGGGTTACCCCATTATTTTTTCTTAATGCTCGCTTATCAAGATTACTTTGGATCGACGCAATATGTAGGCGGTCCTCTGCCATCGTAGATATATTGCAAAGGTTCTTCTAGCAATATTTTATGACCAGCTGCCTGCCAGACGACATAGCTGGCTAGATGGCATCACCAATTGGTCCAGGTCAATGTAAATCCTTGTCTTAGTAGTATTTTGCGACACCCACAAACAATGAAAGTGTTATAATATTCCTAGCCGCTACAAGACAGTAAGTTAAAATCAATATATTAATCCAATTTTCTATCTCTAGAAATAAACAAATTTGAAGCGTCTATTTGTTGTCAAAGTAATAGGTTTTATTTATGCTCACACAATTATTTGCACGATACCTATGTCTAAAAAACCGGCCAAGTGCGAGTCGGGCTCACGCACGAAGGGTTCCATACCATTATCTATAAAAAGAGGGAAAATTGCGTTTGTGGTATAGGAGCCCCCTTAAATATTTATTTTATTTTTAATATTTATTGTTATAGCGGCAACAGAAATGCATAATTTGTAAAAAAATCAACTGTCTAGCTATCGCGGTCCTTCAGATACAGCTTGGTGACAGACAGCGAAGTTTTAGTAATAGTGTCCCGTATTTACCCTTTGGGTACGAAACCCTAAAAACGGCTCTTTTTTTTTGTCTGTCTTTTCGATACGGGTAATCTTCAAAACGGCTGGACCGATACTGATAATACTTTACAACCAGGTCTACCAAACCTTACATAAGGAATAACTTAGGCTATATTTTATCCCGGTGTGGCTGGAGCAACTGTAAGAATTTAATCGATTTTAAAATTATTTCACTAACGGAAAGCTGATTTTAAGCGAGTAACATATTTAGGTTTTATTGCCGTGTGGTAACAGAGTAAGAATACAATTCACCACCCCCTCTCTTACCCGTGGGTGTCGTAAGAGACGACTCGGGGATATATTACGCATATGACATCTATGTAAGAGATGGAAAACTCGAAACAAAACCCTATACCAACCTGTCTGACCAGCAGGGTATAGTAAGGTTAATTTCCCTCCTACTATGGCCAGCAGTGGGACGTATATGAGCCGAAATGATGATGAACATATTTAGGCTATTTTTTTATCCCAATATTCCCACGGGCCCGGGCACAATGCCGATGAAATCGCGGGCGTTTAATGAATATAAAAATTAATTTACGAAAGAGAATCTAAATTATCAGCGAATAACAAATAAAGGCTATTTTCATCCTGGTGTTTGCCCGGGAACGAGAACTCTGCGAGAAACCGGTGGATGTTGACCAATTTTTAAAATTCTTTCAACAATAGGAAGCTACGTTATCAGCGAGTAACAGGCAATTTTAATCTCGGATATTTGTATGGGATTTGATTAGTACAATTTCTTTTCACCCATGTAAACTTATATATTATAATATCAGCAAGTAACATAAGCCACTTTTATCTTGGCATTCGCATGGGAATGGGTTCTACATGGGTGAAACTACGGGAGTTTGATCAATATTTTTTTTTTCACCAATGGAAACCTATCATGGATAATGTATTATCAGCGACTAAGGATGGCCATATTTATCATCGTCTTTCCACGTGAATTTGAACTACAAGGGTGGAAGTAATATTCAAATATAAAAATTTGTAAAGATATTTGGACGTTTGTTACTCGATCACGCGTAAACTGTTGACCAGATTTGGTTGATAATTGACTCATAGATAGAGTATTTCTTAAATTAAGAAATATCATCATCACCGCAGCCCACATAGTTCCCACTCTTGGGCTCGGGCCTCCTCCATAATGGGAGGGAATTTGATCTACTATACCATGCTGGTCAGATATGTTGGTATAGGGTTTCATTTTTCGAGTTTTCCTTCTCTTGCATAGATGTTATGTGTATATATCCCATAGTCGTCTTATACGACATTCACGGGCAAGATAGGTGGTGAGTTGTATTCTTACTCCGTCACCACAATAACACAATAAAAAGAATTATGCAAGCCAGCTTTTACGCGGGCGAAGCCGCGGGCAAAAGCTAGGTTATTATTTTTGTTAAAATATATATATCAAAATAAAGAAACATACTATTGTGAATAACGCCATCTAGTCTACTGCACTGTACTATATTATCTCATGCATATATTTTATCTATGATTCAAAGTTTTTAGTCTATGTTTGCAACAGCTAACGCGTTTTCATCAATATTATATTATTGTTTTGAATACCTACGTATTGAATTTTTAACACTTAAAAATTACTTAAATAAAATGTTGTTTATTTTCTTTATTTAATATATTTACTACTAGATACATTTTTAAATATTAAAAAACAAAAAATATTTTAAAATATAAAAAAATGTTGTTTATTATTATTACGTTACTTAAAGTAATCACTTATTTTAGTTTGACAAAAAGATTTTGAGACATTAGCAATTACAAGATTTTCATCGTAATTTAATTTTCGTAGTGTGTCTTCGCTTGATTCAAAGAAGTTACATAGCGTCTTAAATCATTAACTGCTGATAATGCCTGGGAGTGTGACAAAATCGGAGTTGACTCATCCTCTTCTTGGTCATTATAACTTAGGGTCGCTCGACAGTCGTCACTTCGTCAGTCGCTGGCCGCTGCCGCAAGGGGTAATATGTGTATTTGAGTGGCACGTGTTGGCTTATTAAACGGGATGACGATCGTATTAAGCGTTAAGAAATGAATGAAAATATGTCTCAAGTTGCTGGGACCGACGCAAAATGGCGTATTATGCGGGCAATCGTATTAAAAGTGATCGTATTAAGTGGGTAACACTAAGGGTTACACTAAGGAAATAATCCTTTATTGCAGGGAAATTTACAAACATATAAGATTCGGAACAACGATTTGTGAATCGCAGTGTTCTCGCGTGAGATTCGAACCCCCGTCGCTATCTTAACCACTACACCATCTTTGCAGTTAGGTGCAGTTATTGTGGAGGAGGCTCGAGCTAGGGATGGCGATCTGAGATCGAAGAATCGATTTTTCACGCCTAACAAATCGATTTTATAAATCGATACGAAACACTGAATCCTACCCTAGAATGAAACCCTAGAAAATCGTCATTCGATTTTTTCTGCCCATTCGATACTAAGTATGTTAGTGTTTAATGTTTTTAACTTTCAGATTTCCAAAAAAAAATATGCTCATCACATATTTACTCTCCAGATTTCCTAAAAAAAAGTCATCACAAGCCCGACCCAAAAAAAGATCGATAGATTGATTAATCGCAAATCGATCCTTCAGATCTCGATTTTCTTGTGAATCGATTCTTTGAACGACGATTCGAATCGATTCAAGAATCGATGTTTTTCAGAAAGATCGCGCATCCCTAGCTCGAGCCCAGCAGTGGGATGGGTATGAGCCAAGGTGATCATGATTTTGTCATTTATTAAAAACATTTATAATGTTACAGCAAAAGCACGCGCCGGATATCCACAACGACGATTACTTTCCGGTGCTTGGCGCTAGCGCCAAACGTGGCGGTGGCGGTTGGAGCACCGCTGGTGGAGGTGCTACAGCGCGAGATAGCACCGCTCAGCGCCAACCCCTCGCCCTTGGCAATCGCTTCACTTCGCTACAAGACGACAGCTAGCCAGGTGAACTTCATACTTCTAAATTTTCTCATTCAGTAAGGACACAATTCACCACTACCATTTTTCTCATGGGGGTGATAAAAGACAGCAGTTTAATATGCATGTATGCAAGACAAGGTAAACTCGAAATAAAAACCTGTACCGCTAGGCAGCAACTTGTTTATACCCCTGGTATTGTTGAGGTTCATAAGCGGCGATTATCAGTTACCATCAAGTGAGCTGCTTGCTTGTCTACCACCAATAAAAAAGTGAGCTGTCGCTCAGAACGCCTGGCAGATGTGAAACATTGAAACTATTTTGAATAAGTATCTATGCATAAAAGAACATAATTATGACAGGAAGAAATATGGCATAATGTATAAATATAATATTGCGATTTTTTCCAGAAAAATGATCATGTTTATTCAATATACATTTATTTTCATTAAATACAAGAATTAAAATTCTAAAATATTTCAAATTGTGATAACTCAATTCTTCAATCCGTGATTTCTGTAATAATATAATATGTAGTTATATTCGATGCCTCTAACGATATTACTGTGACATTTGGTCGGAACTATACTTACTATCATACAGCGTGGCGATGCCTCGCCATGCCGTTTAGTTGCGGCTATAGATGTTTCACATCAAAAAACTCGTGACATAACAAATGGTTTCTTAGTGCGAGGTGGTCTTTAAAAATGCCACAATCCTTAGAATAATAACGTATAGAAGGTAAGTTCACGCACAAAAAGTGAGGCATTTCAATTGGAGCCTAATGGAGCTTACACCGGAACCGTCCCGTAATGTACAAGTCATTGTACTGCACGAACGTGCGCAACTCTTAAAAAATAGGTAATTATGACGGTTTGTGCATTCAAATGGTGTCACAACACATTTGAAAAACATAAAAAGGTTTTTAACATTACTTTTAAAAGTATTTCGACGATTTATGTTAATAAAAACAAAATTTGATTGCATAATTTGTATAGTGGTGTGCGTGTGTACGTGTGTAATCGTCTGCGCGCTATTAGTGTTTGTAGATTCAAATTTTGTAAGTTCCAAGTACTGACACTATCCTTCTATACGTTATTATTCTAAGTTAAAAATATAATAAATGATGAAATCTCACAATTTTTCATGCCTTTGTCTTTAACCGTTAGTTTTAAAACTGTTTTTATTTACAGGTAAAGCCACTCCGTGATACGCAACAGTAAAGTGAAGTGTCAATATGGACTTGTAAGCGAAGCCTGGCGCGTAGCATTATACAAATATAATACATACAATACAACATAAAATAGACAGAACAACGTGCATTATTATAAATAAGCCAAGATGAAATCCAAAATGGCGGTATGACAGTTGCCGCTCTATGGCGCGAAAAATAGGTTCTAAATTTGAAAAGAATATTTTACTTCTAAAAGGGTAATCCAGCCAGTATTGTTTTGTAATAAAACATTTTTCAAAACGTACCTAAGAAGTGTAGACAATAAAATTATGCCTATCGTGCCGAAATGAATTTTTGATACGTTCAAAAATTTTGCTAAGAACAAAATGGCAACTGTCTTTACGAAGTGTAAAAAAATGAATGTGCGATTTGTTATTTTTTATGTTTTTATTGATATAATTAAAAAAAGTGTCTCGTATGCGTGCAAAATGGACATTTAGGGAAAATGGTGGAAATTATTTATATACAAAACTGATGATTTGTAAAGTGTCAGTTTACCAAGCGTGCGACATAGAACTTTTTATATTTATGATCGAAAAATTGTTATAAAAATGAATAAGATTTGGTAAATAAATGTTAATAAACATGTGTTCTGGCAACTACAATGTAACAATTGTACCTCTTTGTTTCGATATCAAAATTATAATTCTGTAACCGAAAAAAATCATTGAAAATATCTTGTACCATAGCAATAAATTATCTATTTAAAAAAATGTTTTTTATTCACAGTCTATGGTTAGATACAGACTGTAAAGATGATGCATTTCTGATTGTACAGATTACAATATATTTGACCGAAGGACTTTGTATCCCTCATCATCACAGTTCATACGCTTCGCTTGGATGGAGCCTTCTCCACAATAGGAAGGTAATTGACCTATTATACCACGCTGGTCAAGCGTTTTGGTATAGGGTTTCATTTCGAATTTTCTTTCTCTTTCACAGATACTATTTGTCGTAGTCGAATTTTATGACACCCACGGTAAGGTTGTGATTGGTACTCCGTCATCACACGGCAACCGGCCTCACTCAATAAATACATACGTCTTGATTTTATAAACATACTAGCAACCCGCCCTCGCTTCATTTCGGTTTCAGTCACCTTACCCGCAGCGTAGTTCCCGTGGCAATACCGGGATAAAATATAGCCTATGTTACTCCCTGATATTATAGCTTTCCATTGGTGAAAGAATTTTTGAAATCGGTTCGGTGGTTTAGGCGTGAAAGCGTAACAAACAAACAAACAAACATCCTTACTTTCGCATTTATAATAATAGTAAGGATAATTAATACACATAATAGAATTAGGGTAATCATTTGTGAAAACTATGCAGGTTGTATAAATCTGATGAATAGGAAAAGTTAAACCGGGGTTGAGAGCCCACAGCGCTCACCGCTAGTTAAAATTAAGCTGTTAACACAATCTGCAGCTAACAGCTATAGACATATAAAAGAGATATCTATAAATTATTACAATTGTATTTCTTTTTTTCACATAGACTTACAATGTGACCGATTAAAAGCGTTTTTATGGTTAACATGACAGTTCCCTGTGTTCCTTACTTAGATGGTAAGCAACCTAGTGGAGCCATAATCTTTTGCATTGCTTCTACTTTGAAAACAAAAGATTGATGGGCGTTATACAAGAATATTTCATACACATAAAAGAAATATTTCAAAAAATGATATGAGTCCGCTAAGGTTTTGCAAATTGTTCTCTTGCGGCTCTGCCCTGCTCCTGTAGTAGTTTATTGGATTAATAACTTGTTGATGTATTAACTAAATTATTTATATTTCTAAGTTATTGGACTACAACTTGTATGAACAAATGTTTAAATTAACGATATATAAGTTCCTTCAGAACTGTTCCTCTCGCCCCAGGATTTAAAATTTAAAAATGGAGTGAGTGTAATGTTGGGGAAGTATGTTTGGACATACATGTACGGTTTTCTTATTATATTAGAAATTCACATTCGGAAACTTGAGTAGAGCGCTCAAGTTTCCGCTTGCATGCTTACATAGATAATGTTCAACACGGCGCACACATTCTTACTATTGCCGAACGGAAAAACCTGGCATTAGATTTAAGAAAATGGATGTATGCCCAGGCGGAATGCCGAATCTAAATTCCTAATAAGGACATTTAATCAGGAAACCGTAAGTGTGCCTGTGCCTGCCTTAATAGAAGCAGTTTTTTAATTCTAGAACCGCCATCTAGTTTCATTTAATATGCATTATTTGGTTAGAAACTGGTTCAATTCGTAAACAGTGCCATCTATGAAGTAAAAAGAAAACTCCAAATGATAATTCCGTTTTTATGTTGGGTACATAGATGTCGCTAGTATAGCAACTTTGGTCAACTACAACGATTTTTTGGAAAATATTGTTGAATTTTTCAAGATAAAGTTTATAATAAAATTTTGAATAAATCTATTGGTTGTTTTTTTTTATAAATGTATATTATTATAAGAAAAAATGAGATTTTTCTTTTATATTCAAAGAAGTGCTAACTCGCGGTTGTAAAATTCTAATTATATTGAAGAATACATACTGTTATTCTGCAAACACAAATGTACTTGCTTCGGCAGTACATATACTAAAATTGGAACGATACAGAGAAGATTAGCATGGCCCCTGCGCAAGGATGACACGCAAAATCGTGAAGCGTTCCACATTTTTTGAAGAGTTCAGGTTTTTTAATCACGATGAAAGTCCGCCATTACTTGGTGCGGTGACTGGTTAAGAATTAAATTTAAAACCTAACACTTAATTTTTTGTGGGGGCTAATGAAAACCGCTTGAGAGACCATTGGCAACTGCTCTAACTTGATGAATATGGTGTGTTGGTAAGTCTTATAATGAACGTCAACGGGCCCCTAAATGGATCGATGAAATGACATCTCGTCTAGCCAGGATAATTTTTGGCAGCGTTCTGTTTATATAACTAGCTTCTGTCCGCAGCTTCGCTTGTAAAAAGACTCTTTGACAAGATGAAATTTTATCCAAATCCGTTCAAAGAATAATACCTACTTGATTGAATAAAAAAATAATGTTAAACTATTATTCCAAGCGAACACATTACTGGAATAAAAATGTCCTATGTCCTCCTATCCATAAAATAGATTATCTATCAGCCTATCATCTGGGCTCATATACGAGCGAAATTAATCTTACTATACCAACATGGTATAGTAGGTCGATTTCCCTTCCGTTGTGGAGGAGGCTTGAGTCCAACAGTGGGACATATATGAGCTAAAATGATGATAATGATACCATGCTGGTCAGACGGGTTGGTATAGGCTTTCGTTTCGAGTTTTTCTTTTCTTGCATAGATGTTATATGCATATTATATCTCTTAGTCGTCTTGTACGTCATCCACGGGGAAGCTAGGAAATGGTGAATTGTATTCTTATTCCATCACTTCTCGGAAATCTATCACCCCACTGCAAAAATATTTTATTCTATATTTCAAATCTTTTAGAGGAGCTTTACAAAGTACCTATATTATTAAATCACAAGGTTAGCCATAAAAAAAAACTTGGCTACATATTATCCTAAACTTAATTATTAATAAATAAAATTAACTAAATTATTATATATATCCTAAACTTACTATTTTAAACTTCACGAGGTGAAATTTTCGTGTGGTGAAGGAGTAAGGGTCGCCGCACACGGGCCACCGGCCACAACTACAAAACGTCGCCACCGGCCTATTTCTTATGGGAGGGTACCCCACGTAGGGGGTATTCCGTCGGGCCAACCACTGATGACAAGTAACCCTGCTCCGGTGGTCGGCCCAACGACGAAGGCGACGTGGTTTTCGGGTGGGTTGCGGGTGTTGCGTGTTTACGCCCCTCTGTCGTCCCAGACGGAGTGGTGCGAGGAGCGCGCCGACCGCAGCCCACCCAAAAAAAAAAACCGGCCTACTTCTTGTAGTTTTCATATATTTTGTATGGACTCGCCGCACACGGTTGACGGCGGTGGCCGTCACACGCTACAAATCGTCGTTGCTTGTCTTCTACGACGACAATTTTTTATCAGAAACAGCGCGATTAAACGTTCTTCGTCAGAGTCTATTATAATACTGCGCGCGTATCTTAAAAAAAGTAGCAGCCACCGACGGCAAGTGTCGACCACCGGCCAAAAGTGGCTGTCGCGCGCTTTAGCTGCCTTTGTAGCCACTTCTAGCTTCTCGTGGCGGCGTTTGTGGTTGTCGCGTGTGGCCCGTGTGCGGCGACCCTAAGAATACAATTCACCAGACTCTCTCTTGATTGTACTCAGTGGCGTAGCAAGGGGGGGGGGGGGGTGGGGGCGTTGTTGGGGCGGAGCGGCGGACCGCCCCGGGCGCCACTATGAGAAGGGCGGCAAAATTGGAAGAAAAATATTTTGTGCGGGCACTGACGGTGGCGGCGATGGCGGCTACCCATGTGGCGACGGATTAAGAATACATTTGTCGCCACCCCTTACTTGCCCGTGGGAGTCGTAAAAATCGGCTGAGCGTCCACCAGGAGAGTAGGCAGCAGCTCTCTCCTGGCAAATGTTAAACATCTAAACATCGTATTGCGATTGACAACGCGCCTGCCAAGCGTGGCGATTACGGCATTATTCCCATTATGATGATGATTAACAAAGAAACGGTCCCCAGTCACGGCAGCTCCGGTACCCTACGGGCCCATTTTGGTGGCGGGCCTGGTAGTGGTGGAGCGGGGGGTGCAAAGAATCTCCGGCAGCGATCCAGCTACCAATTAAAACGACCCTTGGCCCTGGTAACACACAACATTCGGACACTCAGGACTAACGAGAGGGTCATCGAGCTGGAAGAGGAATTGAGCAAAATCCGCTGGGACATTGTAGGATTATCAGAAATGTTAAGAGAGGGTGAGGGCACGACAATCCTCCGGTCCGGAACCTTGCTCTTCTACTGGGAAGGCGATCATCCGTCCCAAGGCGGTATAGGGTTTATCGTTCGCATGTCTCTCGTAGACAACGTGGAGAAGATCGAGAGTATGTCGACAAAGCTAGGGTACCTTATACTCCGAATTACCAAGAGGTATTCGTTATAGATCATTCAGGTATACGCACCGACCTCAGCATACTCTGACGACGAGGTGGAGGCATTTTACGAGGACATCTCGAAAGCCATACACGCGTCCAAAACTCACTTCACCGTCGTTATGCTCCCATAACTGTAACGCGAAATTAGGCAAAGGGAGCGACGACAAGTTGAGAATGGGGAAACATGGATATGGACAGAGAAACCAGAGGGGCCAGAAACTGGCTGATTTTCTGGAGAAGGAAAGCCTCTTTATGATGAATTCCTTCTTCAGGAAGTAGCCAGAAAGGAAGTGGACTTGGGTTATCCCCGATGGTTCAACAAAAAACGAGATAGACTTCATCTTGTCAGACAAACGACAAATATTCAATGATGTCTCAGTGATCAGCAGGATTAAAACTGGGAGCGATCACCGGATGGCACGAGGCACATTGAATATCCATACAAAAGTCGAGCGGTCACGCTTGATGAAGTCTACACGCCGACCTACATCTGTCCAATACCAGAACCTCGTAAGCTTTCAACTCTAACTACACAATCGCTTCCAATGTCTGGACGAGTGCTAATCCCCGAACGATATGAACAACAGGTTCGTGGAAACTGTCCACGCGGTTGGGTAGAAATTTTTCAAGGCTAACCGCGTTAATAGACCTGAAAAACTTTCCGACCAGACTCTTGAGCTCATGAAGCGGAGAAAAGAAATGACGGTGCAGTCTTCAGCCGATTGGTCCGAACACAGGCAGCTGAATAGGCAGATCTCCAGGTCTGTGCGTCATAATATTCGCCGATTTAATACGCTTCGTATTAAAGAAGCGATAGAGCGGAATCGTGGCTCAAAAATGTTCGCACAAGATCTGTCTATTGGGCAAAGCCAAATGACTAAGCTGAAGACCGATGACGGCACTGTCATTTCATCCCAAAGTGAGATCTTGGGAGAGGTTGAAAGCTTCTATGGACAGTTATATAAATCATCCCGAAATCCTGTTGTCGGCTTGGTCCAAGATCCCAGATCCAAGCTAACTCGGCACTATACCGAAGAAATCCCGCACATCAGCTTGTACGAGATCAGAATGGCCCTCGAACAGCTACGTAACTGTAAGGCACCGGGAGATGACGGAATTACGGCAGAGCTTCTGAAGGCAGGCGGTAAGCCGGTCTTAAAAGCCCTTCACGGGGGTCACGTTCCAGAGTCGTGGATCAGAAGTGTGGTGTTGTTGTTCTTCAAGAAGGGTGACAAGGCTCTTCTAAAGAACTACAGCCCCATCTCACTCCTGAGCCACGTTTACAAGTGGTTCTCGAGGGTCATTATCAATCGACTCACGTGCAAGCTTGATGACTTCCAGCCGCCCGAACAAGGCGGCTTCAAAGGCTATAGCACCACAGACCATACCCTCACGCTTCGGCAGAATATACAAAAGACCGAGGAGTATAATCGGCCTCTGTGTATAACGTTTGTGGACTATGAAAAAGCCTTTGATTCAGTCGAAACATGGGCGGTGCTACAGTCCCTTCAGCGGTGCCAAATCGACCATCGCTATATCGAAGTGTTGAAGTGTTTGTATAGGAACGCCACAATGTCGGTCTGTATCCGGGATAAGAGTACGAAACCGATCCAGTTGCAAAAAGGCGTGAGACAGGGAGATGTCATTTCTCCGAAACTGTTCACCACTGCTCTGGAAGATGTCTTCAAACTCTTAGAGTTGAGTTCTAGCCTACTCCATAACAGGAGGAACATTTACCTACTGTATCGTGCTGGTCAGGCAGGTGGATATGAGATTTTATATGTATTATATCCCACAAGGACATCCAAGCGCAAGATAGGGTTCGTAATTTGTATTTTTACTCCGTCACGACGAAGAATATCACGCTACAAAGTGCTGTCTTGTGCCGCCCGCATCTAACGACATCCAGCAACTCTCACTAAGTCATTGGTCCACCAGGTGGGGGGCATCCCACATTCATATGAGGAGGTAAGGCCGCTATCGCCAGGTTTGGCAAGTGAGGTGGCGATCACAGTGAGCTGTTATAAGCTTCCTAAGATATAACTGTTGACAACTCTCTTTATGTGTACCTACACTTAGCTGTTTCTTACGACTCCTAAGGGCAAGCAAGGCGTGGCGATAATTAAATTCTTATCCCATCGCTACACGGGAAGTATATAGATACATATATTATTACCTATCTAATGTATAAAATTGATATTCACTTGTTCAAATTTCTACCTCTTCAGCTTTTAAAGATTTTTTTATTACAGTTTATATCAAAAGCTTTAAAGCGTTCCAAAGTGGAGACTTTGAGGCTCAGTATTCTATATCCTCAGTATTGATGCAAGCCTTGCGGTAGTGTCATGGTTGCTTCGGCAAGTATCTGTACACGTTCACAAAGAAAGCGACGACTCCGTGATTCCCTTTTGTCGAATAAAATACCTATGCCATTTGTCAGGCGTCTTTTAATGTTTTATTTTCGTTGTTCATATGAGTGGTATTTGCATAATTAACAATTGAATGTTAATCTATACAAGCTTAGTTACGGAACTCTTTGTAATTAATAAAATGAGAAGGCTTTTAAAGCATGTGTAAATAATTGTATAAATAATTACTGCAAACATAGCTTTAGTAATTAAAGTATATTTATTTACAAAATTAGTTTATATTATACTTAGTATTACAATATATTAAAATTATAGAATTAAATACTAAAATTCTCTTCCAATCTTCTCAAATGGTCGACGTTGGATTCTTGTGGTGGGCTACTATGACTTAAAATATTATTTTTGAACACATCCATACTCCTTTGCGCCATAGTGTTATAAACTTCGCGCGGTAGAATTCGTGTTTGCGCGGGAATTTTGACGTTCGCTGTGCCTGTCAAATTTAAGCGGTCAATGTAGGTACGTTCGTTCGGATAAACACTAGAAGGCATGGCAGGTATGTCTGGTTTTGGTAATGTCCGAAACATACTACTTCTGTCAATAATTTGATTTTGTGCGTTCATATGGCTTAATGATTTGATCCATTGCTGTTGTTGTGTAGGTGGGACTCTATTAGGATAGTTGAAGATCCAGAGGCGATCGCCGACGAACATAGGCCTTGGACTTACGATGCCTAAGCTACTATAATATTGCTGGGCGAGCAACTCGATGTCGTTTGTATATTTTCTCTTCCATTTCGTTCTTCGATTTTGAAACCATATCTTTATCTGAAAATAAAAAAATAAGCATTTATAGATTTGAAATAAACCTATTATTACAGTTTTATCATGTGTAAACATAATTTCTTTGCCCGGGCGTAGAGATATTTCTTATGGTTATGAGAAGGTTTAGGCATTTGACATCGGATATGTTATCGTTATTACAAAGATGTTTTTAAAATTGAAATCGACTTTTGATGGGAATGTCGCACTCTCATGTGGCGCTTTTAAATTATATTCATTATTTTAGTTCTTTACAGTGTTATATTGAATAATTTTGTTGGAATTTTATGAAATATAATGCAGAGAAAATGTTGAAAGGTAGTGAATACGATTTAATTGCATGCATTTTCATGTTTTGTCAAAATTCCCATAGGAATTATTCATTTAGTTATCAGCACCCAATCAATGGTTACGACTAACAATAAGACTAATATGAAAATATGTTAGAAAACCAACAATTTGTGAAGAAAATTATAACTCGACACTGGCATCAATGGCTCATATTTGTAGCTAATTGCTATTAAATAAAAGGCAGAAGAAGGAATTGAAATATATAGTGCTTACTTCTGATTGAAATCATATGGATTAAGTAAAATTAAAGGGTAAAATAAAACGAAATGCTTCAAAAATATGATATTTGTTTTGAAAACATATCATAGATGAAAATCCTCTGGGATATAAAAGCTTGCCATTATATTAGTTAGGCGGTTTAAAAATGACAAACTACCAAATGTGCACCTGTTATTTACGCGCTTTCTACCTTTTTTGCCTATTGACCGAGCTCTTTCGACCTTTGTGAAGAAAGCTCTTTTATGTATGGTAGAGTAATCTTCGGTCTGATTACCTTTCTCATAAAGAGATAAAGCGATACTTATTTTTTTCATTTCAGGTTATTTGACCTACTATACCACGCTACTCAGACGCGTTAGTATAGGGTTTTGTTTCGAGCTTTCCTTCTCTGGCATAGATGTTATATGCATATTGTATCCCTTAGTAGTCTTTTACGACAACCACGGGCAAGAGAGGGGGGGTGGTGCATTGTATTCTTACTCTGTCACACGAACGAAGTTACTTCCCTTGCGTAGTTGTTATAACCACTAGATATTGGTTAGTCGTATTTTACAATACTCACGGGCTAGATAGAGGATGGTGAATGTTATTCCTACTCCGTCACCAATTAGAACAAAGAAATTCACGTAAGTCGATAATATAATTTGAGGTGAGGGTACCCGAAAGGGTATTCTGTCAGGCCGGCCATTGAGGACAAGGAACTCAGCACTGGTGGTCGGCCCAACGACGAAAGCGACGTGGGTACGGGTGGGTTATGGGCCCGCGCGCCGTCCTTCGTCGCAGGGCCGGCCCGCACATACGGCGAACAGAGCAGTCGCTCCAGGCGCCAAATCCTAGGGGGCGCCTAAATGGCTCCATACTAACTTTACACTCACAATTGGTATAGGTATATATTATTAGGAGCAAACGTGAGAGGCGCCATAATTGGACCTCGCTCCATTCTAAAATTTATTACGGGTCGGCGCTGCTTCGTCGCCCCGGTTGGAAAGAACGGCGTTTGCGCTTAACATAGCCTACCCAAAAAAAAGAAGTTAATATAATTAACTAACCTGTGTCTCAGTAAGTCGCAACTGTCTTGCAAGTCTCCCTCTAGCCGCTACGGAGAGATACCGATTCTTTTCAAACTCTGCTTCTAAGCTCTTAATCTGCTGCGCGCTGAATGCCGTTCGGGCTCTTTTACCACGGGAAGAACACGATCCTGGAGGATACAATACGATTTATTATTACTGTTACGTCCCACCGCTGGGATTTATACTGGAGGACAATCGATCTATAATATCACACCGCTCATGGGCAAGATAGGAATTATATTTTTACTACGTCAACACAATAATTAAATGAAAGTTTCAATGAAATAAAACTTTTCACCATACCGACATTTTGAATCATCATCATCATCGCAGCCCACATACGTCCCACTGCTGGGCTCGGGTCTCCTCCATCATCATCATCATCATCTTGCTCTTATCCCAATTACCTGGGGTCGACGCAATATGTCATCTGTTTTGACATTTTGCAAAAAGTTTCGGCAATGACTTTTATGACCGGCCGCCTGTCTGACGTCAACCCTCCTTGGGAATGTAATCGTTGACCCAAATGGTACCAGATGGAGTTGGTCCGGGTCAATCTAGGGCTCTTATTCGTCTTTTACGACACCCACGAGCAAAGCAAGGTTTGGTAGTATTCGAAGCCGCTACCACACAGCACTCGGGTCTCCTCCATAATGGGAGGGAATTTGACCTACTATACCATGCTGGTCAGACATGTTGGTATAGGGTTTTGTTTTGAGTCTTCCTTCTCTTGCACAGATGTTATGTGCATGTTATATCCCTTAGTGGCCTCTTACGACATCCACGGGCAAGATATGGAGTGGTGAATTGTATTCTTACTCCGTCACCAAACGGAAAAATTTCGAATATTTTTTAGAATTTACGGTGCCTATTTTTTATTCTACGGTCAGCATACCCGTCGACCGACTCCGTCTGGAGCGACAGAGGGGCATAAGCGCGCATACCCGTAACCCACCCGTGACACGTCGCCTTCGTCGTTGGGCCCAACACCGGTGCAGGATGACTTACCGTCAGTGGTCGGCTTGATGGAATACCCCTTGAGGAGTACTCTCTCCTCGACCGACGTTCCCTTAATTGGGACTAACTCCCCGGTCCAGTCACCCGCGGCCTCGGCTAAGGATTTATTGGGGACTAGCATCTCGCCCTCGCTTCGCTTCGGTTATAGGTTATAGTCGTTTTACTCGCGTAGTTCCCGTTCCCGTGGGAATACCGGGATAAAATATAGCCTAGTTTACGCCCTGATATTATAGCTTTCCATTGGTGAAAGAATTTTTGAAATCGGTCCAGCCGTTTTAAAGATAACCCGGAACAAACAGACAGACAGACAAAAATTTTTTAATTGCTATTTTAGGCATAGGTGTCGTGCAAATAATCGTGTGAGCATGAAAAAAGCCTATTATTTTGACATTACAAACAGACACTCCAATTTTATTTATTGGTATAGATGCTTTCATTGTCAAGTATGACATTATTATTGCAAAGTGCTTTTTGAAATACAAATTTTTTGGGAGGGCTTTAAAATTTTGATCGCCAATCTTTTTCTGTGAAGAAAAAGATTGGCGATGTAAAACAAAAAGATTGTAAAACACTGTGTAGGGTAGATTAGGCGCCGTGTCTCTTGTCTGATATGCAGTTAACAGCAAGTGAAGGAAAACTCGACATAAAACTCTATGCCAACATATCCGACCAGCGCGATATGGTAGGTTACTTTCCCTCTCATTGCGGAGGAGGCCCAAGCTCGACAATAGGACTTATGTGAGCTGAGGAGATTCATCATCATCTTGCTCTTATCCCAATTACTTGGGGTCGACGCAATATGTCATCTTCTTCCATATGGTCCTATCAGACGTCATCTCTGCAGTCACTCCCAGACTATCAATGTTATGCCTCACGCAGTCCATCCGTCTTTTCCTCGTTCTTCCTTTACCCCCTAAAGCCTTCAACATTCATACCCAAAACTTTTCTCACAACATTACTTTAGTCCCGCCTCATCACATGTCCATACCATGTCAGCTGTTCACTCCTTAACTTTTCCGTCACTGGCGCAACGTTCAAACTCTCCTGAGGAGATTATGAGAATAAAATTAATATTTTCTATCACTAATACGTATTTGCTCATATATATTAGCTTGACAATGCTTTGATGTTTTAATACTTTTCTATTATGTTTATGAAGTACTAAATAAAGCCTTTGCCAAAAGACCATTTAAAATGTTAATTAACACATCAAAGACTCAATATCAATTCATATTTATTGCAATGCAGACAGATAACAATTTCATACAAGCTCTTGTTACATTGTTGATTAATTGTGACTGTATGTTAATGCCAAATATTTAGTAGTAACGGGCACGTATCCAACTTAAATCTATCTTTGATTTAGTGTCTAATTTAGTACCATTATGATAGTTATATATTTTTATATAATATGCTGTTTGATGGCGATTACAAATTCAGCAACCCTTACATTGTTCGTGAGTGTCGTAAATTACAACTAAGAACTTTACATCGACTTGGACCAGCTCAATGTAATGTCGTCTTTTTTTTTTTGGGGTGAGTTCCATCCGGGGCGACAAAGGGGCGTATAGCATGCGCACCCGCAACCCACCCGAACATCACGTCGCCTTTGTCGTTGGACCGACCACCGGAGCAGGGTTACTTGTCGTCAGTGGTCGGCCCGATGGAATACCCCCTAGTGGGGTACCCTCCCATCGACTGACGTCCCCCCCTTGGGGAGGACGTCGATCTTTCCTCACGCAGTCGGCCTCTCAGCGGGTGACGGACTAATTCCCCGGTCACGTCACCCGCAGCCTCGACTGGGGCGGCGTGAGGCGCAGATAGTCGCGCCTACGCCGCGCCACCCTAGTTGCCAGTGACGAGTCGCTTCGTCGAGGCTGCGCTCCTGGCGCGCGCGACCCACAGCCTCCTTCCGCGAGACTACTGCCTCGTAGAAAGCTGTGACAACGTCCCAGTTCCTGACGCTGTCGAGCATCGCCCTGACGATGGTCGGCAGCGTCAGGTCGGCACCGATGATTGCGACGAGTTCACGACGCTGCTCTGCTCAGGCAGCACAAACCTCGAGCGTATGCTGCGCCGTATCCTCGTCGCAATCGCAGTGGTGGCAGGACGGTGTACTCTCCCTCCTAGCGACCGTGTACAGGTATTTGCCGAACCATCCATGCCCCGTCAAAACCTGCACCAGTTGGAAGGAGAGCACCCCGTGCCGCCGTTTTAGCCACTGCATCGGCACCGGCCGGAAGGCCTCTACGGTCCAGACACCGTACCGAGGCCTCTCCAGCTGGATTGCCCAATGGGCAATGACGTCTCGGATGTAATGTCGTCTAGTTAATAATTACATTCCAAATTGGGGTTACCAAGTCGCCACATCTAATAGCCGGATAGACCAGAATAGCTGGCTAGTCTGAAATGTAAAATAAACCTCTTTTGATGATAACCATAAATCTTGTTAAATTTTATACAATAAAACAATATAAAAAGCCTTAAAAGAGCTAGACAAGCTGGACACTGGTTAACTTGACCGGACATGCAATTAAAAAGCCTAAAAATGTCCAGCTTTATCAGGACGCTCGGCAACACTCATAATCACAATCAGGGCTAACATCAGGCAGGCTGGTCATAAAACTACTGAAAAATGTACAATGTAGAAGATTATGTAATACATATGTACAATTGTAGAAGAGTTCATATTGCCTCGATTCGAAGTAATTAGGATAGAAGCCAGGTCATCATTCATTATATACATATTTGCATAATTCTTCTGATTTTGGGTAAGTGAACTCTTCCTTAATGGCCGTTAAATGAAATATAAAGTTGTTTTAATTTGAGAAATGGTACGAGTAATAAAATAAATACTTACAAGCACTTCTTAATAGTGTACTATTAAGTTGCCCCTGTATTAAAATTTTATCTATGTTACGGTAAAATATGATTTTACAGATAGCTTGAGAGTTCATTCTGAAATTAACTCTTTACACAGTACGACACATGATTAGATTTTAATGTCATCGTTAATGCATCTGGAATTAATGAAGTCAAGAAAGTGCTGGCCATCTTTTCTGGTGTTTGGGAGGATAAGATAATTAGAATGCTCAGAGTACATTAATCAAAATTCCTCTTCATCATCATCGTAGGTCACTGCGTCGGCCCATACGTGATTGCCTTTCGATAACCTTTCTTCTGCAGTGATTGTCGGTTCGTCGAGCGATGTGGCTAGCCCATTGCCACTTCAGCGTGCTAATTCTTGGTGCTATGTTGGTTACACCCGTTCTTTTACAGATTACCACATTTCGCCTTCTCTCTCGCAGAGAAATCCCGAGCATAGCCCGCTCCATAGTACGCTGAGCAGCTTTGAGTTTGGTTATGAGCCCTGCATTTAAGGACCATATTGCCGAGCCTTTAAGTCATCACTAGTAACAGACATCGGTCTTCGCTTGAAAGCATTCGGTCTGAAAGCATTGATCTTTTCTTTTAGATACTGAGGTATGTTAGATGAGAACACCCTCTTAAGTTTCTCAAACGCTGTCCAGCCGAGTTGGATTCGAAATTCTTTACCGGTAAATTATATCATCAAATCACATATCCATCACCTAATTATGACATAATAATAGGTATTTAATTATATTTGAATAAGTATTTATAATAGTAGAATACATTTAAAATATTACGGAAGCCGTTCCAAACGGACATAGAGATCGAAACAGACACGGCTCGTCGTCACCTTACAGTTATTTTCAATAAACACCTCCCCGCTTTGAGTAATTAGTGGTAATATATCAACATGTCATTCTTAAGACGCCATCTTGAATCATGATGGCTACAGAGTGTATCCGAACACGCTAATGAGCGGGCCAAAATAAATGACATTATACTTTAAAATTTTTTATTGGAGCGAATGACGTGATAAACTGTATCTTATGGCCAATTATAAGTGCTGGGATAACTATTTAGTTTTTACAATAGAAAAATATTAAATAGCAAAGCTTGCGCCCAATTTTTTTATCTGTAGGAGGTACTAATGTATGGGTATGTAGCTATGTAGACTAAAAAGGTTCTGTATGAAAATGTACTTTCCGGTTTTGTAATTATTTACGAACATAATTTCAAAAAAGATGATAACTTCAACAGACTCCATTAAGGAAATATTCTCTTTGGTATTTTTATATTCATCATTTCATTTATCATTTCGACTCATATACGTCCTACGGGCTCGAGCCTCCTCCACAGTAGTATATCGCCGACCTGGCGCTGCCGACTATCGCCAGGGCGATGGTCGGCAGCGTCAGGAACTGGGACGCGGTCGCAGCCTACTGCGAGGCAGTGATCTCGCGGAAGGAGGCGGCGGATCGCCTTTTTTTTTTTTTTGTTCACGCACTGTCCCCCGCCAGTGACGGACGGGGGGGGGGGGGCGTGTGGGACTCACCGACCACATCCGCGGCCGGCATACCCACTAAAACCACAGCGGCCCCTTCCGCGCTTTTACGGGGTGCCGGAGAGGTCGTCTGATGACATTCAATCCCCGACACCCCAACGCATGGCCGTCTGGCCACGTCCTGTCATTACTGTTCAGGGCGGTGGGAGTAGGTGGGCATATTGTCGCCTCCTCCTCCCGGGTCGCCGGCGACGAAGCGAGTCAGCAGACGCAAGCGCCTCGCGTTCCCGCTCCGCCACTTCCTTCCTTGATATGATGGCCTCACAAAATGAGACCATCGACGACCAGCACCTGTCGCTGCCAAGCATCTTTGCGATAACGGTCGGCAGCGACAGGTCCGCTCCAAGTACCGCCGACAGGTCGTGGCGCTGAGACCCCCAGGCGGGGCATATCTCCAATGTGTGACGCGCATCATCAGTTGGCGCGCCACACTCATGACATCCGGGGGTCTCTTCTCTTCTAATCATATGCATGTACTTACCGAAGACCCCGTGTCCGGTAAGCACCTGCACCATCCTAAATGTTAGGTTGCCGTGCTTCCTTGTGAGCCAGCGGTGGAGGTGCGGCGCAACCGCTTCCACAGTCCCCCGCCCTGCTACGGGGGACTCCAGGTCTTCCCTCCACCGCCGGATAACCTCCCTTCGGGCTACTTCTTGTGCTCTGCCCAGTCTCCTTGCAGAGACTTGCTCGCCGTTGGCCCGCGCTGTTGCACGGAGCTGGTAGACCTCCGCCAACGCCTCAGCTACAAGTGGCCAAGGCGGATCGCCTGCCAGTAGAGGCGGCGGATCGCCTGCGCGAGGAGCGCAGCCTCGATGAAGCGATCCGCCGCCAGCGACTAGGGCGGCGTAGGCGCGAGTACTTGCGCCTCATGCCACCCTAGCCGAGGCCACGGTTGACGTGACCGGGGATTTGGTCCGTCACCCGCCGAGAGGCGGTCAGCCTCTCGGCGTGTATCGTGGGTGGGTTGCGGGTGTGCGTGTTTACGCCCCTCTGTCGCCTCGGACGGAGTGGTGCGAGGAGCGCTCCGACCGCAGCCCACACCCCAAAAAAAAAACAGTGATAAATCGAGTTTTCCTCTCTCAATTTTTATATTAGGTGTATTATAAATGTATTCATTTATTTTTATGCTCTGTATATTTGATAACATAGCTAGAACTTCAAATAAACTTAAAATGTAAGTATTTTCGAGCGGTAAATAATTAACTGTATCCAAACGTGACATAAAACGTCACTTACACCTAACCAGATCTGATCCGCAATATATCACATCATTCACAATAATGTAGAAAGTAAATTAATTAGTATCTAAAATAATCCTATTGTGACAAAAAGGAGAGTAAACATGCTTGCAAACCACAACGACAGTGGTAAGGCAATTAATGTCAATTTATCCCCACTTGTCAACGCCCGAAGTCTTTGTTTCCCGCCAATATGAACGTCAAAGACTTTGTGCAATTCACTAAATGAATAAACACCCTTATTTAGTTGTAATAAAAACCATTTTTAAATGTGTTTGAAGTTTAAGATGGAATGAATATAGTTGTTACTGCCTATGACGTTCGGTCCCGTTCGGATACACACCCATCCGTTGTCTGGTAATAGAATTTTACAGCTTTTTAATGAGCTCCGGCCACTTACTAAATTTCAGTTGGGAGACATTTCTTTTCATGTTTATTTTCCTTTTTTTTTTCTAACGCGTGAATAATTACGAGGGAGAAAGATTTAGCTAACGAGAGCCAAGACGCTTGGAGATTTATCTTTTCGTAACAAATTTAGAAAATGAGACATCAGTACGCGGTTAACGGGGTAAGCTGTAGGGTTGACACATTTTGTATTTTACGAGGTCGTAATGAAGAATCGCTGTGTGAGCGTCTATTTGTCTTGTGATTTCACATGTTCTAGATTAAATAATGAGTTAGCTGACAATTTATATATCTCTGTAGTTCAAAATTAAATATGAGATGTCATAACTAAGTGTTAGTTATTTTCGTTTGCCATCGCAATGGTCGATTAATATGACATAATCAGATTCATTGATCATAGATAACTCTCGAGTCCCATTTGGCAGACAGTTCTCGTTTTTTTTAGTCTCGGCTTAGATTAGGTATTTATTTGTCATGGATTAGTCAATAAACAAGTTTAACTTCAATAACATTATCGCCATTTAGATTTAATGCTTACAGTTTAAAAGAGCCAATCGTCGTCCATTGCTGGACGTGGGCCTCCCTTATGTTACGCCACAGAATACCGTCCTGTGCCGCTTGCAACCAACGACGCCCAGTAACTTTCACAATATTGCCGGTCCTCCTAACGGAGGGGACGTTTGCACGTTTAATAAAAATCTTGAATTCATATTCAGCGCGCGCCAAAGCGTTGAATTCAGTAAGCCTTACATATTGTTAGATTTACATTTTGTTCGAAATTAATCTAATGATCTACGAACAGATTAAAACGCGACCGCAAGTTTAAAAAAAATCAGCAAAAAAACTTAGCGGGTTCATTTTTATTTAAGTTACTTCATTGAAATGAAATTGTGTGTGTACAATATTTTCAGTATTAGCTACTTTGTAATGTCCTTTGAACCAGCATACATTTTTTTAACATATAGACACTAAAACAAAAACAAGTGTATATCTACTTATGTACACACATACGTAAGAAGTTATACTTAAATTTTTAGAAAGATTTTTATCTTGTGACGCTAAAGAAGTATCTTTAGCGTAACTAAAAATTTTTTCCTTCGCATATTATTCTACGTTTGTAGAGAAAACGACACCAATGAAAAATAATTGTATTTAATATATTGAAAGTTTTATTACAACGAATTATCTAGTTGACATTGGAACGGTTTGCGCATAAAAATGTTGAATAGCCCGGCTCCGGCTCGAAGGACCAAATGTACGGCGTAGTATGGGCTTATGGACTAACGCCGTGTTTGATAGAAGAACCTAAGGTTATAGTTTGATGTACCTAAAGCCCTTAAGATCTGATGGGATACCTGCACCGCACTACCTAAGGTGACAGGTAGATGTGAGATGGATGTTGGGTTGAGGATTGGTAATTCTCACTGCCAGTCAAGCAGGCTCACAAGACTGATCAGAACTGACGGCTAAGGGTGTCTTGGCCACAGTGAGATGGAGGTTTGGGTGGAGGATTGGTAATTCTCACTGCCAGTCAAGCAGGCTCACAAGACTGATCAGAACTGACGGCTAAGGATGTCTTGGCCACAGTGAGATGGAGGTTTGGGTGGAGGATTGGTAATTCTCACTGCCAGTCAAGCAGGCTCACAAGACTGATCAGAACTGACGGCTAAGGGTGTCTTGGCCGCAGTGGAGGGATGTAAATGAGAGATGAATAAATTCAAATCTGATTTATTTTACAAAATGTACACCTTATATACTACTTATTGCTAATACACACATATATCATTTTGTGTTAGTGTGTCGTAAGTGTAAAGTATAACGCAGCGTCTTTAATCATGTCAGTGCTAATTTTGCAAATTTGTATGTTGACATGCTTTACTTGTATGTTGACATGCTCTACTTATGAATTTGCTGCGTTGCATGTTCAATGTGCATTGAACAGTAAGTTAACTTCAGGGTGTCGGTTTATCGTGACAGTATGCGCGCGCCCACAGAAATATTAATACTTAATTTTTCTGTGCGCGCGCCACTACCTATATTTCCTGTGTGTGTCGTAAAATACGACTAAGGGATATAATATGCATAAAACATCTATGCAAGAGGAGAAAAACTTGAAATAGAACCCTATACCAACCTGTCTGACCAGCATGGTATAGTAAGGTCAAATTCCCTCCTACTGTGGAGGAGGCTCGAGTCCAACAGTGGGACGTATATGAGCTGAAATGATGATGCGTACGCATCGTAAAAATTTACTTTCATCATTTTTTTCCTAACGCGCCGCACAAAAACTTAAAATCATAATTATTAACTAATGAATATTTAAGTTGGTGACAACCTTAACTTTAAATATCCGAACATAAAATTAAATCCAATTCCAATTGTGTTTGAAAATGGTTGCGCGGAACGCGGGAAACCAATTCAAACGGCTAATTTGAGCGGCAATTGCTCGTTCGAAAACATTATAATACGAAGTTACTATAATGTGGGTAGATTATAAATTTATTAGTAAAATGATTGCCTAATAATTTTAAATTGCCAATTATCGTTGAATTATGGACGTGAATAAAATATTCTTATATATAGTTTACAATTTGCAGTACCTATAATTTATAAAATATATTTTATACGAACTCTTAATTTATTTTTTTCATTTACTTGGATATTCATATCTGGTACATAATACTTACTATCGTTTTCAGTGAGATGACGGATTAAGAATACAATTCACCGCTCTCTTTCTTGCTCGTGGATGTCGTAAAAGACTACTAAAGGGATATAAAACGCACATAATATCTGTGCAAGAGAAGGAAGACTGAATATAAAACTCTATATCAACATGTCTGACCAACTTAGTATAGTAGGTCAATTTTCTTTCTATTAGAGAGGAGGCTTGAGCCCAGCAGTGGGACATGTATGAGCCGAGACGATGACGAAGACAAAATGATATATGAACACATTATATGCCTTTCAAAATTAATCGATGAATAATTAAAATTTTATCCTTTCTATTCTTTTTTATTTAAAAACTCCTACAATCGTGTATCAAAATGAAGGAATTCATAAGGCAAATATTAAAATGTATCAATTTGTATGGTTTTTGCACCATGGTCGGGGTATTTATTTTTGAAAAGTTAGGTGATTATCGTTATCAATATGACGTTAGAGTTCCATCTCCATACTGATATGTACCTTTTTTTTTTTGTGGGTGGGCTGCGGTCGGATACTAATATGTACCTGCCCTTAACATAATAAAAAAAAAAAAAACATCCGTATAAAATGTCGAAAAAATAGCCCTATAATAATCCTTCTCACCAACGTGGAATATTAAATCTCCTTTCTATGATGTAAGAGGCTAGAAAACCGACGGATTCGGGACAGATACCAAATATGTACAAGAACTGTAGTCTTTAAATGTCAGCATCATAAAATGCTCAGTGCTGGTATTCTTAACGTGATAAAAGTCGTAATACGACAATCCATAGAAGAACACGCATAACCGACATAGCAGAATTAGCACGTTAAAGTGGCAATGAGCAGTTGGAGATGAAAGGTTGTCGCTTGGCGAAAAAAATCGGACGCGGAATGTAGGACGAACCTCCATTAGGTGGACTATCCACATCTTGAAAGTCACAAGGAATCGTTGAATGTAAGTGAAATAAGACGGTTCTGATGGCGTTCTTGTGTGGAGGTTTATGTCCAATAGTCTCCGGACTGATGTATGAACAATGTCCATAATTATATATGTTCATCTATACCAATAAATAAAATTGGAGTGTCTGTTTGTAATGTCAAAATAATGGGCTTTTTTCATGCTCACACGGTTATTTGCACTATACATATGCCTAAATTACACTTTATATTTATGTCTGTCTGTCTGTTTGTTCCGGGTAATCTTCAAAACGGCTGGACCGATTTCAAAAATTCTCTCACCAATGGAAAGCTACAATATCAGGGAGTAAACTAGGCTATATTTTATCCCAGTATTCCCACGGGAACGGGAACTACGCAGGCAAAACGACTGAAAGCGAAGCGAGGGTAGGTTGCTAGTTGAACATATATATGGAGGAAAATGATTTCTGATGTTTACGTGAGTATTACACAATGTAAATGAAACTACGGATTTTATCGCGTTTGTATTTGAATTTTAATTGCCCAATGTTTCGAACACTGCAGCGTTCATGGTCACGGGCGGACAGTCCGCAAATCAAAAACAAACGCGATAAAATCCGTAAAGTAGTTCTATTACAATATGGAGGATCTCAGAGTAAGGCTTCTTCTATAAGGAGGATATATGCTTCTATAGGGAGTGATGGCTGCCGCTTGTGGGATCTGGTCCAGCCATAATCATTTGAATTGTATTAAGTGTCTTGCGGTTCGAAGGGCATCACACTGGAGCTAGTTCTTACAAAACATGTACATAAATTTATATCTAGTAAGAAGAAAAAAAAAATTAAAATAATAGACAAGCCCGCTGAGTTTCTTGCCGGATCTTCTCAGTAGCGGTCGCGTTCCGATCCGGTGGTAGTTTATTTTTATTGGATAATTTAATTTTATTTTGTAAAATTGACAATATGTAAGTGCCCTCTCGGGGTCTATGCATAATAAATGATTTGAATTTGAATTTGAATATCTGTCATTGACAGCCTCTCAGATAACCACCCGACCTTTTGTTTCGCTGTTTAAACTTATGTGATAATTTTACTAAAACCATTTCAATAACAGTTTTTTTATGGTTCAGTTACTAATACCATTAAGCCAAACCTTTGTTTATAAATACTTCATTTAAACTCATCGTTCGCTAATAAGCCAAATCGCTGCCTTTAACATTATTATACACTATTAAATACACTATTAATGATATCTTATGTGAATTTTGATGGAATACGAAAATGTATATAAAGGACTTTTGACATTCACTAAATTGCAGCACGTGATTCGTATCACATCTATACCAATAAATAAAATTGGAGTGTCTTTTTTTTTTTTTTTTTTTTTTTTGTTGGTGGGCCGCGGTCGGCGCGCCTCCGCAGTGTCTGTTTGTAATGTCAAAATAATAGGCTTTTTTCATGCTCACACGGTTATTTGCACGACACCTATGCCTAAAATAGCAATTAAAAAATTTTTGTCTGTCTGTCTGTTTGTTCCGGGTAATCTTCAAAACGGCTGGACCGATTTCAAAAATTCTTTCACCAATGGAAAGCTATAATATCAGGGCGTAAACTAGGCTATATTTTATCCCGGTATTCCCACGGGAACGGGAACTACGCGGGTAAAACTACTATAACCTATAACCGAAGCGAAGCGAGGGCGGGTTGCTAGTATAAAATACTAATAAAACCAGGGGCACCAGTGATAGAGAAGATTAGGAGCGCAAGTGTCTTGGTATGGACATGTGATGAGGAGGAATGAAAGGCACGTGACAAGGCGGGTTATCACTTCGGTTTTAGTCGTTTTACCCGCGTAGTTCCCGTTCCCGTGGGACTACCGGGATAAAATATAGCCTAGTTTACTCCCTGATATTATAGCTTTCCATTGGTGAAAGAATTTTTGAAATTGGTCCAGTCGTTTTGAAGATTACCCGGAACAAACAGACAGATAAAATTTTTTTAAATCTGTATTTTAGGCATAGGTGTCGTGCAAATAACCGTGTGAGCATGAAAAAAGCCTATTATTTTGACATTACAAACAGACACCAATTTTATTTATTGGTATAGGATCTATATGCTCACACGGTTATTTGCACGACACCTATGCCTAAAATACAGATTAAAAAAAATTTGTCTGTCTGTCTGTTTGTTCAGGGTAATCTCAAAACGGCTGGACCGATTTCAAAAATTCTTTCACCAATGGAAAGCTATAATATCAGGGCGTAAACTAGGCTATATTTTATCCCGGTATTCCCACGGGAACGGGAACTACGCGGGTAAAACGACTAAAACCGAAGCGAAGCGAGAGCGGGTTGCTAGTAGATAATATAAGCACACCACATGCCTATTTCCCTATCCCGCTAAAAATTTTCAATAACGATGTTTTAACTTTAGAGCGGTTAAAAAAACAGTATATGTCAACACTCCACTAATTGTCGGCTCGCGTTGTACCGTAAAATCGCAAATAATATTCACGTTGAAGTTTTTTGTATAATACACGAGCAGTTAATTTGAGAAACGTTCCGAAATGAAAATACATATGTAATTTTAAAAGTCATACTCCACAGATATTTAAAAGAACATGTAAATATAGATACTCTGTACTCGTAAATTAAAAAAATAAATAAAATGGCGGTTGTTATTTACATATATTTCTGTTCTGTTTGCGAATAAGCGGCAATAGAAAACTATTGCCGCTTATTTTTGTATAGAATATTACACCACCTAAATGCTTTAGAAAATCTTTTTTGTTTATAATTAAAATCCTATCAAATATTATATTTTGTTTATTTATAAAGAACTAGCAGTGCTCTGCTGTTTTACCCGCATAGTTTCCCTTCCCGTGACAATGTCGGGATAAATTATAGCCTGTGTGTTATTCTGATATGTAAGCTATATTATTGTTAAGTTTCATCAAAAAATCCATTCAGTAGTTTTTGCATGAAAGAGTAACAAACATCCTCACGTAGGTACATACTCACCAACTTTCGCGTTTATAATATTAGTAGGACAAACAATGTTTTTCTCTTAGAATAATAAGGTATAGAAGGTAAAAGTGAAGCATTTCAATTGGAGCCTAATGGAGCTTACGCTGGAACCGTTCATGTTTCGAACGTTCGAAATATTGACACTATCCTTCTATACGTTATTATTCTAAGCATTTTTTTTGGGGGGTGGGTTGCGCTCGGCGCGTAATAGGGCCGTTATGATGTTAAAAAATTAGTCGCAAACTAAGTTCAAGCGAAATCTATACTTAATATATTAAAGCTGAAGAGTTTGTTTGTTTGTTTGAACGCACTAATCTCAGAAACCGCTGGTCCGATTTGAAAAATTATTTCAGTGTTGGATAATCCATTAATCGAGGAAGGCTATAGGCTATATTATATTTTCAAAAAAATTAAAGATCCGTGTTAAAAGTCCAATAATGTAACCCAAGGTGTAAAAAAATGACCCGAAAAAATATTTACATAGCGTGTGCTGCGAAAACTATTGATTATAGAACAAAACAATGTACTACAACTTTGTAGAGAATATAATTATCTATAAAAAATATTATTACACCATATGTCCAACTATTGTAGTTAACTCACAATAAGTGTTTTTTGAATTTTTCTAAATAATTTAAATGCCGTCGCTTCAAAACTCTTTATTTTAAACCTTGGTATTAATCTTTATCAAAGTCACTGAGTCACTAATAACAAACGTTATCAGTTGAGTCACTAATAACAAACGTTATCAGTTGAGTCACCGATGACAACCGTTATCAATTGAGTCACCGATAACAAACGTTATCAGTTGAGTCACCGATGACAACCGTTATCAGTTGATTCACCGATAATAAACGTTATCAGTTGAGGCACCGATAACGGGACAACGGGAATCAAGTGCTGAAGGTTCTCAACGTTTGACCACAGAAGTTTTAAAATAAATAAATAAATCCTGAAAGTCACTATACCCCCAAAGTCACTACTCCACACGGACGAAGTCGCGGGCACTGCTAGTGCAATATAAAACAACGTTATTTTTTTTTCTTTTAAGGTGATTCTTCTATAAAACATAAATACGTCCCAACTAACAGATTAATTGGCGTCAAAAATACTCGAAGCGCGGGAGCATGGCGTGGAGTCAAATAGCGCGGGAAGGCGTCAATTGCTATACTTTTTTATCTTTTTTCATTAATTATGTTGTTTAGAATTACAAGCTCGTGTTTCTATAATTTATTTGTGTTTTTGAAATATTTGGCGTGTATTTTGACTTCAGTTGTCGGAGGAAGTGATTAGATATCATTCTTAGGGAGTATGAGTGACTTATTACACTAATTAAAACCAGAGGTCTTAGAATAATAACGTATAGAAGGATAGTGTCAGTATTTCGAACTTTAAAAATTTGAATCTAAAAATACTAATGGCGGGCAGACGATTACACACGTACACTCGGAAACCACTATACAAATTCTGAAATCAAATTTTGTTTTTGATGTGAAACATCTATAGGCGAGGGTGACCATGATCGTCGCGTGGCGTTTAACGCCACGCCTCGCGGTCCCCTATTAATTAAATACTAAATAAATATTTGGATGCATATACCTACATTTTTGTAACGAAACCATAGTGCGATTTAAAATTTTGTACAACGCCATCTAGTGAACTCAAAGTAAATTGTTACTTATAATGTATGTTAATGAAAATAAATGTTTATTGAATAAAAATCATCATTTTTTGGAAAAAAATCGCGATATTTTATTAATACTTTATGCCTTAGTTTTATCGTATTAGTTCCTGTCGTAATCTAATGTTCTTTTATGCATATATACTTGTTTTATAAATTAATGTAAAATTCTCTAACTTAGTAATATAAATATACCAGTAGGTATGGTATTTAGTTTACTTTCAGCTACGAAACCCGTTTTTTTATAAGCTTTTATTAGTTTCAGGTGTATATATATTTATTTCTTTGTATATTACCGACTTCATAGGAATTGGATTTTGACTCACTTTAAACAGTCAAATTTCATTTAAAAGTTGAAAATTTAAGGAGGACCATGACGTTAAAATTATTTACATAGCTTGTCTTATTATCATTACAGGATTAAAAATTTCTTTATTAAATATATTGAAGCTGAGAGTTGGTCGTTAGCTCGATAAATGCCGCCATTTCTGTTTCCTAAATCACACTCTTGGTGCGGAAAGAATGTCTGTGAACGGATGAAAGCTTTTCATTTTTTATAGGCTTTTATTAGTTTTAGCTGTATATTTATTTGTTTGTATGTCACCAACTCCTTAAGAATTGGATTTTGACTCACTTTAAACAGCATGTCTTATTATCATTACAGGATTAGAGAGTTCTTTATAAAATATATTGTAGCTTAGAGTTGGTCGTTTGCTCGATAGATGTCGCTATTTCTGGTTTATAAATCGCAAATTATTTCAAGCTACGTTTTAGAAGGTTCATTTCGTTTGTACTAAATGACGTTACCATAAATATGAGTCGTAAAGTCAATTTTAAAATGGATAATTTATTCGCTATGACACCTACCAAAAAGTACTTATTGACTAAAATATCGAAATCCAAATGTATCGGTATCGAAAGAAAAGTACTCGATACCTAAAGATAAAGTAAATAAAAGTACTCGATACTTTAAACAGTATGTTACTTATCTTTCGATACTATTCACGAGTTCAGTATCGATACTTTATATTCGATACCGTGTCTCTACTCGTACAAAATAGTTTCGATGTTTCACATCTGTCAGGCGTCCTGAGCGACGGCTCACTTTTTTATTAACATAAATCGTCGAAATACTTTTAAAAGTAATGTTAAAAACCTTTTTAAGTTTTTCAACTGTGTTATGACACCATTTGAATGCACAAGCCGTCATAATTACCTATTTATTTTTTAAGAGTTGCGTACGTTCGTGCAGTGCAATGACTTATACGTTACAGGACTGTTCCGGCGTAAGCTCCATTAGGCTCCAATTGAAATGCCTCACTTTTTGTGCGTGGACTTACCTTCTATATGTTATTATTCTAAGCCAGAGGTATTGTAGATTTAAACTATGATTGAAATTATAATTATTATTGGATGATAGAAACTATTCATGTGGTGACAGAGTAAGAATAGAATTATGTGCCACTATTGCCCATGGTGAATGTCGTAAAAGACGACTTTTTCTGTTTTTTTTTTGGGGTGGTTTACGGTCGGCACACTCCTCGCCCGGCTCCGTCTGGGGCGACAGAGGGGCGTAAGCACGCACACCCGTCCATACCAACCCATCCATATAGCACATCGCCTTCATCGTTGAGCCGACCACCGGTGCAGAATTCTTTGACTTCAGTGGTCGACTCGACGGAATACCCCGAGGGAGTACCCTCTCCCATCGACGTCCCCCCAGGACGCCGATCGCTGTCGCGAGGCTACGCTAACCTCTCCGCGGGTGCCGGACTAAATCCCCGGTCCGGACACCCGCAGCCTCACCGTAAAAGACGACTAAGGGATACAATATCCATGTAACGTCTCTATAAGAGAAGGAAATCCTTCTCTTACATCGATGCTGCCTGCAAATATTTCTTATTCGTCTTTTACAATACCCCTGGCCATGAGAGAGGTTAATTGTATTCTTACATCGTAACCATCATCATCATTTCAGCCTATCGTCGTCCACTGCTGGACGTAGGCCTCCCTCATGTTACGCCACAAAGTGCGGTTCTGTACTGCCTGCATCCAACGAAGCCCAGCAACTTTCACCAGGTCGTCGGTCCACCTAGTTGGTCGTAGGTAGTCTTACACTGTGTCGTCCGATACTTGGTCGCCACTCAAGAACCTTTCTTCCCCAAGGGTTGTCGGTTCGACGAGCGATGTGGCCTGCCCATTGCCATTTCAACGTGCTAATTCTGCGGGCTATGTCGGTTACACCCGTTCTACGGATTGCCATGTTTCGGATTTTATTACGTAGAGAAATACCGAGAATAGCCCTCCCCATAGCACGTTGAGCGACTGTAAGCTTTTTTTTATGAGGCCGACATTTAGAGACCACGTTTCAGTGCCGTAAGTCATCGCTGGTAACACACACTGGTTATGAACCTTTGCTTTCAGACACCGCGGAATATTGGACGAGAAGATCCTTTTAAGTTTCCTATAAAAAACTATGCAAGAGAAGAAAAACTCGAAATAAAACCCTATACCAATTACCAACCTGTCTGACCAGCACGATATAGGGAAGTCCAATTTCCTTCCTATTGTGGAGGAGGCTCGTGTCCAACAGTGGGACTTATATGAGCTGAAATGATGATGATGATTTGGCAACTAGTTTCATGTTCGTCGGTATCGACGAAGATAATAATAGGCGTCTCGTACCTTCATTATGACTAGTATTCCGCAGAACAATAAGGCAGATTTCTGCTGTATGATGGCATGGAAACCATCGACGTGTGCCTGCGATTTGACGCCAGATGCACTGCAGAAACGAGGCAGCCCCATCAAGATTCTGAACCCATGATTATAATGGACCCGTATGACACTGATAGCTCGCTATGTAGTTGGTCCGCAGGCTGCAGGTTTACCAATGTCAAAACAATATTATGAGGAAACAAATGGTGCAAAAATATTAGAAGAACGTGAAGAGTGGGCTGGAACTCTGTATTTATTTAGTGTTGAAGTTAACATTATCATCGTCATCTCAGCTGACATACATCCCAATGGGCTTGAGCCTTCTCAACAATGAAAAGGAAATTGACCTATGTACCTACGCTAGTCTATAACACAATAAAAACCGGTGCTCGTCGGAGTCACGCATAACGGGCTCCGTATCTACAAAAAGGGCAAAAATAAATTGCGTGCCCTAGCCGAGGCCGCGGGTGCCGTGACCGGGGATTAGTCCGTCACCCGCCGAGAGGCCGACCGCGTGAGGAAAGACTGACGTCCTCCCCGAGGGGGGGACGTCGGTCGATGGGAGGGTACTCCAAGTAGGGGGTATTCCGTCGGGCCGACCACTGACGACAAGTTAACTCTGCTCCGGTGGTCGGCCCAACGACGAAGGCGAGGTGGTTTTCGGGTGGGTTGCGGGAGTTGCGTGCTTAAGCCCCTCTGTCGCCCCGAACGGAGTGGTGCGGAGGCGCGCCGACCGCAGCCCACCCACAAAAAAAAAAAAAAAACTGGCTAGTTAAATATTTGGCTATTTAACCGGTAAAATATATCTTGCCGGTTAAATAGCCAAATAATGTAAAAAATTCGATCTCGGTAATTGGAGTTAGGAAACTCCTGATTTATTGATGTTGCTAAAGTAAGTATTAGGAATATTGACAGAATTATACACATAAGCTGGGTATTTAAAGAGCTTCATAATTAATTATTATCAATATTAATTAACATAATAATTAATTTTTAATAATTATATATAATTTATAACTTTTTATTTGTTAATTAATATATTTATAGTGTATATAAGGTAAATTCTTATTAGCCTATACTATACATATTCTCAATCACGTATCAACCCTAATCCCCGGTCACGTCACCCGCGGCCTCGGCTAGGGCGGCATGAGGCGCAGATAGTTGCGCCTGCGCCGCCCCACTCGCCGGCGGCGGATCTCCTCATCGAGGCTGCGCTCCTCGCGCAGACGATCCGCCGCCTCCTTCTGCGAGATCACTGTCTCGCAGAAGGCTGCGACCGCGTCCCAGTTCCCGACGCTGTCGACCATCGCCCTAGCGATGGCCGGCAGCGTCAGGTCGGCACCGAAGATTGCGACGAGTTCACGGCGCTGCACTGCCCAAGCCGCGCAGGCCTCGAGCGTGTGGCGCGCCGTGTCCTCGTCGCAATCGCAGTGGTGGCAGGACGGTGTACTCTCCCTCCTTACGACCTTGTGCAGGTATTTGGCGAAGCTCCCATGCCCCGTCAACACCTGCACTAGTCGGAAGGAGAGCACCCCGTGCCGCCTTTCCAACCACTGCATCAGCACCGGCCGGAAGGCCTCCACGGTTCGCACCCCGAACCGAGGCCTCTCCAGCCGGACTGCCCAACGGGCAATGACGTCTCGGCGGGCGTCGACGCGCCAGGCGGTGAGCTCCCTTAACGAGATCTCACCGCCCTCCGCTCGCACCCCCGTCACCCGCCGATACAATCCGGCGAGCATCTCCGCCTCCAGGTCCCACGGGGGAGTCCCGGCCAATAGGCACGCTGCCTCCGTCACCACCGTGCGGTATCCGCGGATGGCCCTAACCGCCATGACCCTCTGTGGTCGCCACAGAAGGGCCTTAAGTCGGACGGTCAAGGACCCCGCCCACACCGGTGCGCCGTACAGGGCCATCGACCGGATGACCCCCGTGTACAGCCGTCGGCACGTAGCGCTCGGTGCGCCCACGTTCGGCATAAGCCACGATAGGGCGGACGCCGCGCCGACGAGCCGTGGAGCGAGCCTGCATTTAACTAGCCAGTAATTGGATTAGTTCCCTCGAAACACTACTCAAGCCTAGCAGTAGGACGTATATTATCCGATACTATACGATACGAATATTGTTCATGGTACGTGCCCATAAAACAAAGTCTTATAAATTCGACGGTAGGGAAACGATGTTAGGATTTGTCAATTTATCAGCATCAATTGTTGGGCGAAGGCTTCTTTACAAAGGGAAGGGTCTTATTATATATTTACCCTGAACTTGGTTGGTGCTCATTAATATTACTATGTATTTATCACAATTACTTAATTCATTACATACATTTCTTTGATAGTTCACATTGCAAAAGTTATTGGCAATAGCGATGGCGATCTGAGATCGATTAATCGAAGAATCGATTTTTCAGGCACAAAAAATAGATTTTTTAAATCGATACGAAGCACTGAATCGATTCGGTGAATCGATACTTTACCCTAGAGAATTGTCGTTCGATTTTTTTTGCCCACTCGATACTATGTTAATGTTTTATGTTTACTATATTTTAAGATTAATAATACTTTCAGATGGAAACGGTGGAGACAGCGGCTCTCGGTGCCCCCTGGCACTCGGCGCCCCCTGGCACTCGGCGCCTGGGTGCACCGTACCCTCTGCACTGTAGGTTAAAGCCACCGTTTTCGTTCCTGTGGCAATATCGAGATAAAATATAGCTTAAGTTACTCCTTATATAGACTAGCTGTCTAGTCTATATAAGTCTCTAGTAGTAAATTATTATCAAAATTCGTCCAGCCGTTTTGAAGATCACTCAAAACAGACAGACAAAAATTTTTAAAACCGGTTTTTAGTTTTTCTTGCAAATAACCGTTTCAGCATGAAAAAGCCCATTATTTTGATATTACAAACAGACACTCCAATTTTATTTATTTGTATTGATGTCTAGATATAGATAGTAATATGACCGGCCGAGTGCCTGATGTCCACTGTCCTTTTTTTTTTTTTTTTTATTGCAAACGGTGGTAAACGAGCAAACAGTACACCTGATGGTAAGTGTTGCTGCCGCTCATGGACCTTTACAAGGCCGTTGCCTACCGCGAAGAAAGCGAAGGGAGTGTGAATGCGTGCATTGAGGCTCGGTGATACCAAGGGCACCACCAAAACCCTCCACACGCAATCACCCTCAGAAAGTTGGGCTTCCGGCTCTCTCGCTCACCGAACGAAGCGCAGTAACAAATTGCTACTACTCAGACGTCGATTTTCTGCGAGAGCATGGTACTGCCCCGGACGGACCGGCCCGCGGCTGTAGACAGATAACTGTCGACAGTGTGGTCCTACCACTCCTTAGTAATACAATTGTTGATCAAATGACATAAGATGGAGTTAGCCCTGGTCTATGCTTTTAGTCGCCTTTTACGACACCCAGGCAGGTAAGGTCTGGTAGTATTCATAGCCGGCCGGAACCACATAACATAATACTCTTAACTGGTTGGCCATCTCAGTATTTTAAGTATCCTCGAGGAACGCTGTTGCCTAATTTCAGGGTACTTCCTTAGGCAAAGTTTTCCTTTCAAGGGTAAGTAGAAAATGCAGTCACATTTTAGCTCATCATTATACGAAGAAAATGATCATATATTTTTAAGGTTATAACTTCTTTTGGCGCGTTAGGTAAAAATGATGAGAGATTTACGATGCGCGCGCACACCGTCACGAAAGACCGACACCCTGAAGTTAGCTAGTCAACATATTTTACGATGCGCTCGCGCAAACCGTCACGAAAGACCGACACCCTGAAGTTAGCTAGTCAACATATTTTACGATGCGCTCGCGCACACCGTCACTAACTTTAAGCAGATAATAAAACTTTTTAAATAAAACTACTTTTTTTTTTGTGGGTGGGCTGCGGTCGGCGCGCCTCCGCACCACTCCGTCCGGGGTGACAGAGGAGCTTAAGCACGCAACTCCCGCAACCCACCCGAAAACCACCCACGTCGCCTTCGTCGTTGGGCCGACCACCGGAGCAGAGTTAACTTGTCGTCAGTGGTCGGCCTGACGGAATACCCCCTACTTGGGGTACCCTCCCATCGACCGACGTCCCCCCCTCGGGGAGGACGTCGGTCGGTTCCTCACGCGGTCGGCCTCTCGGCGGGTGACGGACTAATCCCCGGTCACATCACCCGCGGCCTCGGCTAGGGAAATAAAAAATAAAAATAAAACTACTTTACGGATTTTATCGCGTTTGTATTTGACGGCGGTCTAAGATCTTAGTCCGCCCGTGACCATGAACGCTGCAAAGTGTTCGAAACGTTGGGCAATCAAAAATCAAATACAAAAATGATAAAATCCGTAAAGTAGTTTTATTTAATGTGTAAATACTCGCGTAAACATCAGAAATCATTAGATAATAACACTTTTAAAGTATTAAATACCTATTTTTTCTAAACGACACTACTTTTTTAGGGTTCTGTACCCATAGGGTAAAAACTTGACCCTATTACTGAGACTTCGCTGTCCGTCCGTCTGTCACCAAGCTGTATCTCAAGAACGGTGATAACTAGACAGTTGAAATTTTCACAGATGTATTTCTATTGCCGCTATAACAACATATCATCATCATCATCTTGCTCTTATCCCAATTACTTGGGGTCGACGCAATATGTCATCTGTTTTGACATATTGCAAAAAGTTTCGGCAATGACTTTTATGACCGGCCGCCTGCCTGACGTCAACCCTCCTTGGGAATGTAATCGTTGACCCAAATGGTACCAGATGGAGTTGGTCCGGGTCAATCTAGGGCTCTTAGTCGTCTTTTACGACACCCACGAGCAAAGCAAGGGTTGGTAGTATTCGGAGCCGCTACCACACAGCAGTATATATATATATATACCGCTATAACAACAAATACTAAAAATAAATATTTAAGGGGGTTCCCATACAACAAATACGACTTTTATATATAATGGTACGAAACCCTATGTGCGCAACTCCGACTCGCACTTAGCCCGTTTTTTTTTCTACTGACTTAGGATAACGCAAAGGAAAAAAATTACGCCAAAGAAGTATAACTTCTTACGTGCACAAGTTTTTATTTTTTACTAGCAACCCGCCCTCGCTTCGCTTCGGTTATAGGTTATAGTCGTTTTACCCGCGTAGTTCCCGTTCCCGTGGGAATACCGGGATAAAATATAGCCTAGTTTACGCCCTGATATTATAGCTTTCCATTGGTGAAAGAATTTTTGAAATCGGTCCAGCCGTTTTGAAGATTACCCGGAACAAACAGACAGACAGACAGACAAAAATTTTTTAATTGCTATTTTAGGCATAGGTGTTGTGCAAATAACCGTGTCAGCATGAAAAAAGCCTATTATTTTGACATTACAAACAGACGCTCCAATTTTATTTATTGGTATAGATTTCATTTTTTAATTTTAAATTTTTTAATTATTTCATAAGAAAAATTAAAATTTTTAGCACATTGAGGCCATATTTATCAGAAAATCCCTTTCAATCTAAATGGATTGTTGTAACAGATATCTAATCCAGTCCAGATCAAGTCACACGTGTGATTATCATTTTTTGGTCGCAAATATTTTTTTTAATTAGTCTAGGGTGCCAAATACAGGCAGGTAGACAGGCATGCTTAGTCTTATACATATAAATCTCCTGTCACGATGTTTGTCTGCGATGGATTCCTAAACTACTTAACCGATTTTAAATTAAATTGGCACACCGAGCAGTCTGGTCCAACTTGAGAAATAGGATAGCTTAGATCTTTAATTATAGTCGCAATTTTATTTTATTACAAATTATTTGTTTATAATTAATTGACAGTCACAATTATCTGTTAACTCCAAAAGATTCTAACAGATGGCGATATCTGTTGACTGGATTTAAGTAATTTAAGTAATTTGTGTGTGCTCAATGAGATTCGAGAATGGTTTAGATTCACAATTGGACCCGGTAGGTGGCGCTTTATTTGAACAGAACAACGTCTGTTGGGTCAGCTAGTATTTTCTATTTTCTTTTTGGTGGGCTATGGCTATTTTTCGTGTCCCTAAACACGAAAAAGTATCGATACTTTTAGGTACCGAGTACTTTTCTTTCGATACCGATACTTTTGTACTCGATACTTTTACTCAATGAATATTTTTTAGCAGGAATCGTATCGAATAAATTGTAGAAATTATCCATTTTAAACTTGACCTTCCGGCACATGTTTATGGTAACCATGGTGGCCATCTAATTCAAACGTAATGAACCCTCTAAAACGTGGCTTGAAATATTTTCATCCATTGACAGACGTTGAATTCCTAAAAAAAAAGCTCATCACGACATACGTTCTATGAAAAGTACTTATTACTCGATACTTTGAAGTATCGATATTTTTGTTTCGATACTTTAGTGAGTACGATACTTTTTCTTCGATACTACTCAGGAGTACAGTATCGATAATTTCTATTCGATATCGTGTCCCTAGCTATGGCGTGTCGTCCGTTCCGTCCGGGGTGACGAAAGGGCAGTGCCCGATTCCATAACCGTATTCCCTCCCCTTCGCCATTGGGCCGACCACTGGCACCAAATCCTTGACTTTCGTAGACCCTGTTAGTATTTTATATGCGGAAAATACTTATTGGATTTATATAACAAAGCCATCGTTCAAGAATTGAAATAATATTTTAAAACAGAGATAGAAAGGAAAACCTTATTTGGGTCTAGGAAATATCGAAAACTAAGAGAGAGCACTATTCCGTCTTCACCATATGGAAGCACAGCAGCAGGGGTCGGCTTTGGAGTCCATCCTGTGGAACATTGGCTACGACTGGGCGATGAAATGTAGCCTCCCTTCGGGCTGGGCTAATTTGCAAGGATGCGGCCTATTGGCACTTTCATTGTTAGATGGATCGAGGCGCTGGAGTTTAAGACTACAATTGACAAGATAGAGTCCTTACCGTCCCATGGGTCCCGCATTAGTCCACGCATTGACGTATCGATTACCGACAATTCGGTTCCAATCAGCATCCGGGCTCATATAAAGTATTTGGATCTGGTATTCGAAGGCTTGTGGGCGCAGGGTCTGCCCTTTTTTGGGACATACCGAATGTGGTCGGATCCAGCTCTACGTGCCAACGTGCTGAGAGCTCCCTTATAGCGATCACAGAGGCCCATGGCGGTCAGGGTCAAACGCAGATACCGTATGGTGGCGACAGGGACAGCGTGCCTGTTGGCCGGGGCTCCTACTTGGGACCTGGAGGTGGCGATGCTCGCTGGACTTTACCGGCGGGTGAGATGCGGCACATTTCTGCTCATGGCAACCTGGTGAGACGCCAATAATGTGACCTAAAGCTACGTTCTTTAAAATAATTAGCTAGAAATTACTATACCAACTATAATCAACCAATGTTTTTTTTTTTTTTTTGGGAGTTGGTTGCGGTTGGCGCGCTCCTCGCACCACTTCGTCCGGGGCGACAGAGGGGCGTAAGCACGCACACCCACAACTCACCCACAATGCACGTCGCCTTCGTCGTTAGGCCGACCACCTTGTTTAGTTTCTAAGTCATTGGGGGCTTGGGCTAGTAAGACTCCTCTGACATGATCAGAGACCTTAATTAGCATATAGATTAGTAGCAAGATAGATTAATGTAGGAGGAAAATTTGAAAAGGTATTGAATTAACAAGTGATGTTAGAGTATGATGTTAATGTGTTATATTAGTTTTAGTTTTAGTGTAAAATGAGGTGTAGAGATTTGGTGATCATTGAAGTGTGATGTATATTACGGTAATAAAATAGACATTGATATAATTATTATTAAGCAGATGGGGGTGATTATACAAAGCGAATATAGAAAAGGTAATGAACATAGATTATAAAATGAGATTAACTAAGAATAAGTTATAATAGTACTCACTAAAATATGTACTTTTTTTTTTTTTTTTATTTTGTATTTTTTTTATATATGTATTTTATATCTTTATAAGCTTTTTCTTTTTTTTTTTTTTTAATTAATTTTTTATTTTTTTTTGTAATTTTTTTTTAATTTTTTTATTTTTTAAAGACATTTTTTTTTTAGTATAGGACATTATGAGGGAAAGGATATAAGAAATAAATTATAATCATGTATTTAACATCTATTGTAAATTAATATGAACTAATGTTAGCTTCTTACAAGTACTTCTTGTTATAATAGAATGATTAACAATTATAATTTTAGGAAAAAATTATCAATGGTTATTGTCTAGTAATATCTAAGTTAAGATATTGAATATGATTCAGTCAACAAAGTATAGAAGAAGGAGAAAGATAGAGATAAAAGTTAATTAATTATAAAATATGTTTAAGATGGGGATAGAAATATAAATTAGTATAATTGTTAATTTATTACATGTACTTGTAATTATAATATTTTGAGTAAGGTTTATATATAAGATAACAGTATTGCAAAGTAGAGCAATTGACAAGTATATGTATAGGATAACAATCTAGATATTAATTAGCACCATCTATATTATAACATTATTATTAAGACAATTAATAAAGTATAAAAAGAAGAAAGAAAGAAAAATACAAAATTGATATATAACAGGGTATATTATGATGAATATATTACAAGGTATATGTTAACATTTGTATAAATATGAAACTTCTAACCTGACCTAATCTGATTAAAATTAAAAATAAAAGAATTCGAATAGATTAATATAAACAAGATTAAGTCCTTGTGCTATTTCTTTTGATAGCTTTTGTAGCGATCCTTTTACAATAGTTAATAAATGGTGTTCTGTTGTCATAATCTGATATTAATTTGTGTATGTTGTCTACTGATATAGTGGTGTCGGTTTCTAGTTCAAGATTGAAGCGGTCCTGTATGTATAATGGGCATTCCGTGATTATATGTATGATGGTTTCTTCAGCATCGGTTCCACAAATACATTGTGGGCTGTCTTTACGTTTAAATCTAAAAAGATATGCAGAGAATCCACCATGTCCTGTAAAGACTTGTGTTAATATCTGGTCTATAGTAATTGATTTCAGGATTTTGTGAGAGGTTATTGTATTAGGAAAGAAAATTTTGGTGACTTGGCCTGTGTTTGTATTGGTATATCTATTATTCCATTCATTTATGGAATCAATTCTTATATGATTTCTTGTGTAGGAGATGGGGTATTTGTCATATGTTGGTATTATGTTTTGTTGTAAAGCGGCAGATTTAGCTAGTTCGTCGGCTCTCTCATTACCCTCCAGACCAATGTGGGATTTGATCCAGCATAGATCTATATTCTTTTGCTGGAAGAGACAATCATTTAAATGGGCACGAGTTTTTAGACCTAATGGATGTAGGGAAAGGTTATTGATAACAGTATCCAATGCCGCCTTGGAATCACTGAGAATGACACTTTTTGCAAAATTGCTATTAGCAACCATCTCTACTGCCAGGCATATGGCCAGCAGCTCAGCCTGATAAACAGTGCAGTAGGAAGCCAAATAAAATTTTTGATTATAAATTTCTTTTTTATTATTATCCCAAACAGTGAGAGCAGCACCAACCTGATCATTAATTTTGCTGCCATCGGTATATATGTATACTGCACTGTTTATAAGGCTGTTTAGGTCTTCTTGGTTGTGAATTTTGAGAAGCTGCTGGCTCATACAATACGCTGGATGGGGCAATTTACAGAATGGTGCCATAGTTTCAGGTTCCTTGTCAGCAATAAGTGTTAAGTATCCTCTCTTGACACCGTACAAGAAAGCTCTCTCTCTGATATGAATATCGAGAGGAAGTATATCAGCAAGTAGTAGGGAGGCATTGAGCGAAACAGTCCTGTAGGCTTTAGAAATTTTTATTGCAAAATGTCGTTGGAGGGAATCAAGCTGTCTACGTATAAAAATTTTATTGGTTGCAGGAGCCCAAGCGCTAGCTGCGTAGGAGACAATTGGGACTACAGTGGCATTGTATATAATTTTGATTATTTCAGAATGGAGACCCCAACTAACTCTGGCGGCCTTAAATAGTTGCTTGCCTACATTTAGCGCCTTTTTACATACATAAGTAGTATGAGCACCAAATGTAAGGTTGCTATCTATTATTAACCCCAGAATCTTAACCTCATTAACATAGGCAATATCGACTCCACCCATGATAAGGCGTGGAGTGTCGTATTTGAGTTTTTTAGTAATAATAATAGCATTGGTTTTATTAGGAGAAAACGATAATTTGTTATTGACACCCCAGTCTTGAACATGTGCGAGAGCGACATTACCCACTTGTTCAATATCCTCCGCTGAATTGCCCATAAAAACGAGTATAACGTCATCAGCGAACGCCTGGCAATAAATTCCTTTTCGCGTCAGACTTTTCAGCAGAGGATCTAGGATAAGGTTCCATATTATGGGGCCTCCAATGGAGCCTTGTACGCATCCTTTTTCAGCAAAAATCGAATGTTCATGTCCAGCATAGCGCAGTCGGATCTGTCGGTCTGTCATGTAATTACTTAAAATTTTGCGTAGTGCCAAGGAACATTTCTCTTCCATCAGTCTGACTCTAATGACCGGCCACCACGCGCTGTCAAAGGCGCCCTCTATGTCCAATAACACGATTGTAATTATTATTTTTTGATAAAGTCCATTCTTAATATATGTCATTAAATCAGAGGGAGTCCTCTGTGCTGCGTTGCGGCATGAAGCCGTACTGGCGGTTGCTCATCCTTGGCACTAAATGCCACATAAGTCTCCTTATGATTAATTTTTCTAATATTTTACCTAAAATTGGTAGAAGGCCAATAGGTCTGTATGCTTTTGGGTTTCAATAGTTGTCTCTTCCTGGCTTTTTTAGCACAATAGTTATAGCAATTTTCCAAGGAGTTGGGAAGTGAGAGAGACTAAGGCACTTGTTATATAGTAATAGGTGAAAGTTAAGGTTATTATTGATTATATTTTGACAGATGTCAGCGGTGAGTCCATCGAAGCCAGGGGCTTTTTTGGGATTAAACATATTGGTTGCTATTTCTAATTCATTGTTTGTGAAGTCAGGTTCAGAGGGCGTGGAGTTGTTGCAGGTCTGGTCTTCGAACATAGATTGAATACGGATTTTGAAATGGTGCAGGATGTCACTAGTAACGTCATCTTTAGGGTAAAATGTGTTAGCAAGAAATTTAGCGGATTCTTTTTTGTTGAGTATTTGGCCTTGACATTCGAGTGGGATGTCTTCTTCATGTTTAGCAGTTTGTTTTATTACTCTATAGATGCCACTCCAAACACTTTCTTTGTTTTGACGCTCACAGAAGGATTTCCAACTGGAAATTTGGGAATTTTTTGTTTTATGTTCATACTCTGCCTTTAGTCTTAAGTATTCGGAGATGACCATATTTTTACGGGATGGTCTAGCGCATTTGATGCGTCTCTTTTTGATTGCTAATTGATGTTTCATCTCTTTCAGTTCTTCTGTCCACCACGGAATTTTTAATTTTTGTATATGTTTTTTAGGCGGAAGAGTTTTACTACAAGCTTTAATAATACAGTTTGTATAATTGATGATGAAGTTGTCAAGTTCAACGGGAGTGTTGATGTTTTTTATTTGATTAGTATTTATATTATGAAGTGTTTTGATTATATTAAGTTGAGTTTGTAATTTTGTCCAATCTGCATTGTTCGTGTTAAATTTTCTTGTGGTTCGGTGAACGTATAAACTTTTGCTTTTATGTAATAAGAGGTTGAAAATAATTCCGTTATGATCAGAAGTAGTGAGGTCTTCGATAACCCGCCAATCGTCAATCAAATCGAAGAGGTCATTACTGCAGAGGGTTATGTCAATATGGCTGGTGTACTGTTTCTGCCCTCTAATAACACTAAAGGTAGGCGTGTTGCCCATATTAATTATCTCTAGATTTAACTGCCCTATTACGGAAAGGATTTCCTCACCGCGGCGGTCAGTTTTGTCACTGCCCCACCAGATACACTTAGCGTTGGCGTCGCCTCCAAGCAAAATTTTATTATGAGGTAATTTATTGTAAATAGAAGTGATATGATTAAGGTAATTATGAAGAGGGGCGTTGGGTTCGAAGTAGAATGAAACGGCGAGAATCTTCCAAGCGACGGTCTCTAATGTTGCAACAACGATATTGTTGGTAGTCATATCAGTGTCGATGGTGACGTCGATGTTGGGGTCAAAGACTATGATAGCTGCTTTGACAGTGTTGTTGTGTGTTACATGTGCAGAGTTTGTGATAAGTGTATTAGGTTGTTTGGTGTTTAGTGTGTTGGTGTTATGTTGTGGTGTAGGTATTTGATTAGTGTTTTGAAAGATTCTTAGACCTGGGTATTGTTTCATACAACTTCGACCACCAACGTAGGGTTCTTGTACCAATGCAAAACTGATGTTTCTTAAATTTGATTCCAGTATGAGTTCAGTGGTGGCTAGATCCTTGCGCTGGAGGTTAGCTTGTATTACAGTGTATTGGAGAGTTTGTGATGGCATATTGTTCTTTGGGATGCCCTTAGCAGTAACTGATATTAGCGCGTGCTATTATGTCCCATTTTTGCCTAACAGGACAATCGGGGCTATAAACGGCATGTGTTGAATGTGAGTTTTTAGCTGCAATACAGTTAAGGCAGGTTGGTGGATTACCCAGGTTGACTTGTGGGCAGTCGGCTCTGACATGATTACCACCGCAATAACTACAAGAAACCATATCTTGGGTACATAATTTTTTGCCATGGCCATAGGCTAAGCATTTGGTACACTGTATAAGAGGTGATTGATCTTCAACACGGATGTGTTGAAGGTCAATGTAAACTTTCCCAGCCGCGATGAGCCGTTGGTAAAGAGGGGGTGACACTCTATATACCATGTTGGTCTCAAGTATATTGCGGGCTCGTCTGTTGTAGCGCCATTCAATTTTACATTGGTCTTCTGTAAGGTCCTTGAATATGTTTTTATTTTGTTGTTTCAGTGCTTTTTGAACAGTAGCCTCGTTGTTGTAAGTGAGCACGTTCCTAAGGACAATTAAAGGATTTTTATTTTTGGCATCTTCAATTGATAATTTTTTATTTAATAGGAGTGTTTCGGATGTTTTTGTTATAGCATTTTTGGTGGCGCAGCTTATAACAATTTTGCCGTCTCTAATTTTCCTTACGCCATTAATTTGATGTCCGTTTTCAGTGGCTTTGAGTGTGCCTCTAACCTCCTCTAAGGTCTCGGATGAGGTAGACTTCTCACCAGATGAAACTATTATAGAGTATTTTGGTTTATTGTAGGTGGGTCCGGTCAGAATTTCAGCATATGTAGGCTTAGTGGCTTTGCTATTTTCTAGGTTGTCGATAATAATATCGCTATTGTTGCGAATTTCTTTAAGTTCTTTTAGAATAATGTTTTCGTTATTATAGTTGGTAGCGTTATTGTTATTATTAACAGATTCAATAATATTTTGTAGATCACCCATGGCATCTCTTGTGTTGATCTTAATTTCCTCAATAGAATTTATTGTATTAATTAATTTACTGTTATTAGTACTGATAGTTTTAACGGCTGTTTTAATTTCATTTTTGATGGTGTATTCAAGGTCTTTAATATTATTTTGTACTTGGAGGTTATGTTTCTCCAGAAGCTCCTTTTTGAAGTCTGGGTTTAGGTTTGAGTTTGGATTGGGGTTTGAGTTAGTATTGATGCAGGTAGGTTGGTCGTTGTCGTGTTTGTTAAAATTGTCCTTGTTAATGCAATCTGTTTTTAGTTTGTTATTCTCCGTTTCTAATTCCTTAATTATGTGAACAAGTTTTTCAACTAAATATAATGTTTCATCTTTTATTTCAGTTTTAAGATTTCTGGACTGTTTAAGAGATATTTTGATTTTGTCAAAATACTCTTTAGCTTGTATAAACTTTGTTTTCGCTTTTGTACGGTAATCATCGGAATATATGTTGTGTATTACAGATTGTTTTGTGGGGGGTGAACTTGTTGATGGCGATGATTGTTGAGTAATAATTGGAGTTAAGTTCTGTTTATCTTTGGTCGGTGTACGAATCATTATTAAATTAATATAAATTGAATAGTGTGAGAGTTGAGAGTTATATTAAGAGTTATACTAAAATTTGGTATTGTATGTGTAACGAGTCGTGAGGGATTAGTTGTGGTACATCACTAATATAATGATTGTAGTTTAACTAACAATTGCTAGATGGCGCGGTATTAAAGCATATTAATTTAATATTATAAAATTAAAATTAATATTTAAAGACAATAAGAAGTAATCCAAAGAAATATAAGACAGAGTAGATAAATAATTATTTTAGTATTATTATTACAAGGAATAAATGATTATATTTGAAGAAAAATGATAGTGTGAAATGAGTAATATGTAAGAAAGATAAAATGTTGTTAATTAAAGATAATAATAAGTCGTTGAGTATAGTATGAATTGAGTAGGAGATAGTAAATATGCATTTAGTTATTAAATGTAAAAATTAAAATAAAATAAAATTTTTATATGATCACGTGATGTGATTATAGAAATTTCTAGAAACTTCAAAATTTTGTTATGGATAGTGATGTGCAACAGTTGATGAGGAAATATATATTATTTATTAGTAATGAATGAAAACGAAAATAAATAATATTGATTATTCTATCTTTATATATTATTGAAGATTTCAGAATCAAAAGAGATGAATGTGAATAATAAATAAAATATCTTATTGAAAATAATAGTTAAGTTCAATAAAAGTATTAAACTAGGTGGTTTACAATATTAAGTTTTATAAAGAGCAAAAGAATGACATAAGGGATTATTATTAGAAATATTTATATCATTAGGTTAATTAAAATAATTAGATGAGGAGTTGTAATAATAATAAAATAGGTGAAAGTTAAACAAATAGTGCAGATGAAAAAGAAATTGAGCAATTATCCTATATAAGTAATATTAGAGAAACAAAATTGACTAAGTTGGTTAGTTATAATTATAATATACCAAAGGTTGGAATAGTTGTGGTACAACACTAGGGGAACATAAAAATTTAGTTAGATTAAAGGTAACTAGATGGTGCTAATGTAAAAGTAATAATTAATATTAATATTAAATAAATGAATTATAAATTAAATACAATGTCCAGGATTAAAATAGGGATAAAATGATCTTCTTCTGCTGAATATGTCTTCTAGTTCGGAGCTTAGTTGATAATACGACTTTCAAGTCAAAAGGTCGTGAGATAGTTTTGGAGATATAATAATAATATTGGTCCAGGAGATTAATTATTGATACAGGATAGTTAGGATGTCAAGATGTACAGTTTCCAAGATATATATAGGTAACTTACACAATAATGTTGGTATAAAAACAGTATTTTCTATGAATCACTATTGTCTTGCAGTTATAGAGGTATATAGTAGTAAAATAAAGGAAAACAAACCAAAAAAAAATTACGTCACAGGATAGGTAGAGAGATAACACATAAGCACAGGTAAAATTTTCACATTGGTATTATAAATATAATTTAATATCTATTGATTTGAGGGCACAGAACAATTTTTCACTCTCGGTTTTTGGTTTATAATTTGGGTATTTTTTATCAGAAAAATATGATATATATATCAAAAGAACCGTCTCACCAAGATACGTTTAAATATATATTAAAATTGGGGGGTTCTCGATCGTTTTTGGGCAGCGTTGGCGATTTAATGTTCACGCACAATTTCCATATATAGTTTTTAATTATTAAAAAATCAGGGTTTTAATAATTAATTATGATTTTTACACCATTCGATAGATAATTTTAACGCGCACAGGAATATATATAACACTTTATATTATATATAAAAGAAATTACATTTGGAAAGAGAAATTATATTTTATAAAGAAAAAGAGAAAGAGAGAAATTATATTTTATATATTTTTTTCAGTGCAATTATATCACAAGAAGTTGACATTCACACTGTCAGAGGATTAGGCCGACCACCGGAGCAGGCTTACTTGTCATCAGTGGTCGGCCCGACGGAATACCCCCTATTTGGGGTACCCTCCCATCGACCAACGTCTTCCCCTCGGGGAGGACGTCGGTCGCTCCTCGCGCAGGTGACCCGCCGCCTCCTTGTGCGACCCAGTTTCTGACGCTGTCGACCATCGCCCTGGCAATAGTCGGCAGCGTCAGGTCGGCACCGATGATTGCGACGAGTTCACGACGCTGCTCTGCCCAAGCGGCGCAGGCCTCGAGCGTATGCTGCGCCGTGTCCTCGTCGCAATAGCAGTGGTGGCAGGACGGTGTACTCTCCCTCCTAACGACCTTGTGCAGGTACTTGGCGAAGCACCCATGCCCCGTCAATACCTGCACTAGTCGGAAGGAGAGCACTCCGTGCCGCCTTTCTAACCACTGCATCAGCACCGACCGGAAGGCCTCCACGATTCGCACCCCGAACCGAGGCCTCTCCAGCCGGACTGCCCAACGGGCAATGACGTCTCGGCGGGCGTCGACGCGCCAGTATAATCAACCAGTAACCCATGATGTTAACCATAATAGACGCTATAAAATACGATGATTTAAAAAATTAAAATTAAAAACAAACCTTAAGTAGATATTATTATACCAACTATGGTCGAAGATAATCTAAAACAAATAACCATTGTGATAACACTCTTATAAGTTTTCGTATTAGTATAAAAAATTACATAATTACTAAAAAACGGCAGTATCTTTAGTTACTAATTAATATGACTAAAAAAGTAAGAAAATAATATCAATACAAAAAAATATCATAATCGGAAATAAACGCAGACCCTTTCGCAGACCCGTGCTAACTAGGAATTTTTTTTTTTTTATGCCTGGGCTATGGTAAGCGCACGCGCGGTCCTGTCCGTCCGGGGCGACCGCCGACCGGGTCCTGTCCGTCCGCGCGGGCCCATAACCCACCCGTACCCACGTCACCTCGTTGTTGGGCCGACCACCGGAGCAGATGTGACTTGTCATCAGTGGTCGGCCCGACGGAATACCCCTTCGGTAACCTCACGTCTCGACGTACTGGGACGTGGGTCGCCATCGCGCGGTCAGCCTCTTTGCGGGTGACGGACAATTCCCCGTTACGATCACCCGCGGCCTCGGCTAGGGCGGCATTAGGCGCAGATACTCGTGCCTGCGCCGCCCGAGTCGCCGGCGGCGGAACGTGTCGCCGAATAGGAGCTCTACTCGCACACGATCCGCCGCCTCCTTCCGTGAGATTACGGCCTCACAGAAGGCGGCGACCGCGTCCCAGTTCCTGACGCTGTCGAGCATCTCCCTGGCGATGGTCGGCAGCGCCAGGTCGGCACCGATAATCGCGACGAGTTCACGGCGCTCCCCCTCCCGCGCAGCACACTCCTCGAGCGTGTGCTGCGCCGTGTCCTCGTCGCAACTGCAGTGGTGGCAGGATGGTGTGCTCTCCCTCCTGACAATCTTGTGCAGGTACTTCCCAAAACACCTGTGTCCCGTCAGCACCTGCACCAGTCGGAAGGAAAGCACCCCGTGCGTCCGCTCCAACCACTCCATCAGCACCGGCCGGAAAGCCTTGACGGTCCTGACACCGTACCGAGGACTCTCCAGCCGGACTGCCCAACGGGCAATGACTCCTCGGCGGGCGTCGACCCGCCAGGCGGTGATCTCCTGCAGGGAGACCATACCGCCGCGGGCGTGCGTCTCCGTGCTAACTAGGTATAGGACCACATTTAACTTACTATTTATGAATTTAAAAGATTGTTAAGAGAAAATTCTATAGTTTTTAACATAAAACTTAATTCTTAAAACTTTAATTTGTTTTTAAAATACCTGCTTGTCCGTAATCGATAGATTTAATATCAGGGAACTCGAGCGCTTCGCCAACTGTAGAACTTTCAACGTCCACATTTTCAGAACTATTGCTACATCCGTCATCATCGTCTGTATCGATATTATCATTCACATCATTATTAAAATTATTTTTTATATCACAATTCACCGAACTAGTTGATGGTTCACTATTAGTATTAATTTTATCAAATTTATCAGCTAATAAATTCTCAATAGAGAACGGCAATTTAGTTTCAGTTTTTTCCGCTTTAATTTCATCAACATCCATCGTTGATTCCGCCATTTTAACTTTTTCGCGGTTATTTATTTTATATATTTTTAATTTGTTTTATCAACGTGCGCTCTCAACGAGTCTGGGTGATGTTTTGAAACACATTTTAACCACCAAACTATTTAATGTCACATAATTTAAACTAAAGAAAGCACTAAGATGCGTTTTTGTCAATACGTCGGCTGAAACTGCCGACGGAATTTTAACAACCTCTTTTGAAAAACATAATCGTCTGCCCACGACATTTTAATATCACACACTCTTATAATTATAACAATAAGGTTGGAAATTGTTTAATCGTCAAATTAGTTTCTATCTGGCAGAAGAACCAACGTTTTGAATGAAGATTGAGAGCGTTTACTAATGGGCGTCTTTCTGGTTGACATTATTTTTACTTTACTGATAAAGCAATTTCAATTCTATCCCGTTTAATTAGAGTTTTATATTAAATATACTAATTTAAACGATGCAAATAGCTCATGAGGAATCATGGAGTTATAATTAGAGTTTGACCAATGAGAATTTTGTGGGCGTTTCCTAACTGCGCGTACGCAAGTCTTTTCGACATCAAAAGGAGATTTATTTAAGGAGTCGGCTGATATATGCTTAGGCACATTAATTCTGATAATTATTTAGTTAGTTTGCTTAATTACAGTAGTCAGATGCTTGCGATAGAATTGAGACGAGTTAATTGATTTATGTTATTCTTGCGTATATGTGTTTGAATATATCTTAATTTTAGTTTTAATTGGTTATGATATTTAGTCGGGTTTGGTTATTAATGTGATTTTGTGCTTTCAAACTTAAATATGTACCTAATAACTAAATTTATATATTATAATATATAGGAGGTCTGAACTGCTTTTTTTTTTGTTTGAACGCATATAGTCTGTGTAAACTTTTAATAAAATCTCTTTGGCTGTACCTAATATTTGTACCTATCTGCTTAGTTTTGATACTATTAAAAAGGCTTTCTATCAAAATGGGTGAATTTAATGAAGAAATTTGTTATATTTTAAAATTATGTTTAAAAAAGGAGAAAATTCACGAAACCCGCCAAATAAATTATGACGTTTATTCAAACGTTTCGAATCCGGGAATATTGATGTGAAAAATGCACCTCGGTCGGGTCGCCCTGTCACTAATAAAATGGACGCCTTTTTTAAAAAAGTCGAGCAAGCAAAAGCAAAGCAAAATCGACATACCTATCACTAGTTAACATAGCTGAAGATCTGGGTGATGACCACAAAACAGTTTTGACCCATTTGAAAAAGCTGGGTATACAAAAAAACTGGTAATTTGGGTGCCACATGAGCTCACTTAAAAAACCTAATGAACTGTGTTATCATTTTTTTTATTGCAGATGGTGGCAAACGAAGCAGTACACCTGATGGTAAGTGTTGCTGCCGCTCATGGACCTTTGCTAGGTCGCTGCCTACCGTGAAGAGCAAAAGCATCACTAAAACCCACCACACGCAAACACCCTCAGAAAATTGGGCATCCAGTTCTCTAGCTCACCGAACGAAGCGCAGTAACAAATTGCTACTACTCGGTCGTCGATTTTCTGCTCATTGTGGTACTATCCCGGACATACAGGCCCGTGGCGGTAGACAGACTACTATCAACAGTGTGGTCCAACCATTATAATTTTGCAATTCTTTATTGAAACCTAATGAAACCGAAACGTTTTTGAAGAGATTGATAACTGGTAATGAAAAGTGAATCATCAAATCGATAAGAACGTGCTAAAACGGTCGTGGTGAAAGATCGGTCAAGCTTCACAGACTGTAACAAAGCTCGGGATAACTCGCTATAAGGCGATGCTGTGCGTATGGTGAGATTGGAAGGACTTTTGTTCATTATGAGCTTTTACCGCCGGACAGATCGACCGACTCGGATCTCTACTGCCAATAACCGATGAGATTAAGCAAGAAATTTAGAGAAAGCGACTGAAGTTAATCAACAGAAAGAATAGGTACCTACCTACTTTAGACCACATACATGCTCTCTCAGTAAAATTTAAGAGAGTTTGGCTGCGAGATGTCAATACTTAGGTAAATCCGCCATACCTATAGCATTTAGTTTCGGTCTCTTCCGAATTTTTTGGACAGTATCAGGTTAATACCAAGAGAGGAATGCCAAAACTAGGTACTTGACGCGTTTTCTTGATCAGAACTACCCACAAGGTCGTAGACTAATATAAAATTGTAAAAAGCTTTGAAAAAAAAAAGTGGATCACCGATATCCACGGGCAAGAAAGATGACTTTAGTGGCCGTGGGTGTCGTACAAGGGATGTAAAATCAATAATATCAATGATATCTATCTATGCAAAAGATGGAAAACTTGAAATGAAACTATATCAATTCGTCTGGCCAATATGGTTGGGTCGATTTTCCTCCGTTTATAGAGCAAGCCGAAGTCCAAAAGTAGGGACGTTTATAAGCTGAAAATAAGAAAAAAAATCATCTCATTTAAACAAATGTTTAAGATAGCGATTGTGAATTTGGGCACGTTGAAACAATTTAGACGGTACGGTGTAACGCATTTTAATATGCGGAAATAGGACCCGGTGAGGACTTGTCAAATATTTATTGAAGATTTTAGAATACCGCGGTAAAATCGAAAATTTATGCGATATACGAAAAATTCTAACGATTTTTTTTGTGGTAGACCATGGTCTATGTCTGGTTAAGTGCATTTCTACGTTGCATTTCAAAAAAAGGTTATCGTCAGGCATAAAACTATTGCCATAACGTCCACCTAGAGGAGCCTCGATCGCCCTCAATTTGCTCCCCATCAGTACGGTCTTGTTGTACCCCGTCAAATCCTTTAGGGGTATCGGCAGGAGAACCTGCGGCTCCATAATCTACCATATCCGATCCCAATTGCTATTGGATTGATTACTAGAATCGTTTCCTTGATGTCGTTGGCCAGCTTGGCGGATAACCCACTCGGGTACTGCCGTCTGTACACGCTTTGGCAAGAAACAACAATTATCAAGCGGTCGTTCGTGCGGTCTGCATCTGCAGAATAATCCCCAGCCCGATCACGATCCGAACTGGCCTATAACCTTTTTTATTAAGACAGCTATGGACTTGATACACCTCATCTGCTCCGTCCTGGGTGCACGGACCTATAACCCACCGTATTGCCTCCAGACGGCAGATTACCCTTTCAGGGACCATCACTCCCCGAGTAATAATCTGACGTATACAAGCTCTTTATCACTATTTAGAAGTCCATCGAAATCGAATCCTTTTCATATAGGTATTCATGAAGAGGAATAAAGCTGTATCCGCCATTTGCACGCAAATGAGTGATTGTACATGCTGTTATAAATTTTCCCGGCAAATGTTCCTTTTTTGCTATTTAGTAATCCCTCAGCCAGTTTTCATGACTGCCATGAAAAACTTAGAAATTGACGCACGATCTTATCTGCAAGGCGATTTAAAAATATAGTTACAGGATCATCATCATATCAGCTCATATACGTCCCACTACTGGACTCGAGCCTCCTTCACAATAGGCTTAATGTATGGTACATTAAGCCTATTGTGAAGGAGGGCTTGTACTTCCCCTCCTCCTAATACACAACCCTTGATCTAATATGCCATACGTGTGTAGAATTTGACCTAATATACCAAACTTGTCATGGTTGATATAGGATTTTATTAAAACAAATGCCTTCTCTTGCATAGATGCTATCAGTTATATAAATATTATATTAAATGCCCTAGCTGTCTCAGTTAATTAAGTATATAAATATTAAATTACCTAGCTGTCTTGTATAACATCCATAGGTACGATGATTAAGTCTAAAGACGCTACGCGAAAGGATATCTTGCCAGGCTGGCTACGGAAGACAAGGAACTCTGTACCAGTGGCCGACCCAATGGCGAAGGGATGGGAATACTGTGGGTTAGTGGCTTTTGCCCTGGATAGAATGGATGGCGTGTGTGCTGGATATAGCCCGCCAAAATAAATACGGTTAATAGTATTTTTAATCTGTCACCAAATGAAAATATATTTTTTTTTATAGATACGGAACCATATAAATAATTGCTAAACCGCAGGCAATTATTTTCTAACGGCAACACGACTCATTCGTCAATGGTAGAAAAAAATAAAAAAAAAACACTGCATAAGCGCCACCGCGCTGCCTAATTATGACAAAATATGTCGCAACTATGAAAGAGCGACTTGGGTCAGGTTTTTTGTGTTTTATTTATTGCTTTTATTACGGTTTACATTTTGTTTTGTCTTGTCTAAGAGTTTTTAATTGGTTTATGGTGTTTAAATTTTATCGAATACTAATAAATTCCCGTGGTTTTACCCGCGTAGTACCCGTTCCCGTAGGAATACCGAATTATTAAAAAGGTCAACAAAAAAGTCCGCGATGGTAGGTATTTGTCTATCACTTAAGGATAACCCACAATAACCATTTTTTATTCTTTACATTTTACGCGAAAATGGCTTATTTACGAAGTGATTTTAAGCGATACAGTATTAATCCTTATCCAATTAAGTACCTTAAATACGTTGTCCATTTAATATAGATCATTAATATAGATCAATATGGTCCTTGTATCAATATGGTTACAGCATGTAATTTAAATGAATATTTCCGAAGATATTACAGATTTAAAATGCAGGGACATAGCTGCCATAGATAATTCAAGTGGTGCGGCGGTTGCCACCGTTTTGAGAGCTCTCGGGGTACACCCATGGTCCTGGTTAAGCTGTGAAAGCCATCTGCGACTAACAGCTATACACACACAAAAAAAAAGAAAACCTCGCTTCACCTTATAGCACTTTATGATAAGCTGCGATCGGACGCGTTTATCGGTGCTCTCTTCCTTACTAATATTATAAATGCGAAAATATGTTTATTTATTTTTTTTTTATTGCCGATGATGGCGAACGAGCAGGCAGCACACCTGATGGTAAGTGATACTGCCGCACATGGACCTTTGCTTGACCTTTGTTTGTTTGTTTGTTACGCTTTCACGCTTAAACCACCGAACCGATTTCAAAAATTCTTTCACCAATGGAAAGCCATAATATCAGGGAGTAACATAGGCTATATTTTATCCCGGTATTCCCACGGGAACGGGAGCTACGCGGTAGAGCGACTGAACCTGAAGCGAAGCGAGGGCGGGTTGCTAGTACCGAAATAAAATATAGCCTAAGTTACTCCTTATAGAGACAGCTTCCTGTTAGTAAAATATTATCAAAGTTCAGTAGTTTTAAAGATTACTCGGAACAAACAGACTGATAGTCAAAAAATATTTAATGGTTTTTAGGCATATGTATCGTATAAATAACCGTAAGAGCGTTAAAAAAACGTATTTTGCAATGTTAAACATTACAAAGAGACACTTAACTTTATTTGTTTAGATTATCGTGATTTCTTTAACTCTCGGTACATAATTCTATTTAATTCTGTAACGGTTAAGTGAATTTTGCTCAATTCTCTATGATCTCCTTATGGTCTTAACTATTTAAATGTTTTGTGTTACCAGGGAGGCAATTTTTATCCATCCATCAGCCTGTAGACATTCATTTAGACATAGGCCTCTCCACGAGCACGCTGCTCAGAAGGGTCCCGTGGCACTTGTATCCAACGGTTCCCTGCGACATTCAATATTTCGTCAGTCCACCTACCTAGGGGGGCGTCCCTCGTTATGTCGACCGATTCGTGGTCACCACTTGAGAACCTTTCTTGCTCAATGGTTGTCAGTTCGACGAGCAATATGGCCTGTCCAGCCATTTTAACACACTAATTCTTCGTGCGATGTCGATTACAGCCGTTCTTCTACTGATGTCCGTATTTCGGATTTTATTAGGTAGAAAAATACCGAGCATACTCTTATCTATAGCACGTTGAGCGACTTTGAAGCTTTTTATGAGGTCGACACTTAGTGACTATCTTTCAGTGCCGTTTCAGACCAAATTAAAAGAAAAATAGGTACTCTCTAGATTTCAATGTAAGAATGTAATTTACTCTCTATCTTGTATTATAAAATACAACTAAGGGATATGATATGTCCGTATTAGAGATTACAAACCGGGCCCGGCCGGACCCGGTGCCCTTTTAGGCACCCACCGGCCCTGGCCAATTCTTACCGAGCCCGTTCACCGGACCCGGTAAGGATGACCAGCTTTTTAAGATCATTCTTTCAGACTGAAAAATAATTTGCCTTACAAAAAGTATATTCTAACTTGCATAGTTAGAATATACTTTTTGTTTTGTTATAATATACTTATAAAGCCTACGTAACGTAACCAATTTTACGTTACATTTTGTTAGTTAAGACTATACAAGTTTGGTTCTTTACAGTTACAATACTGCCTAGCCTAGATTTCGCTATCTGCTCAATTAATAATAGTAACACTCACTAGTCTTAATAACCAAAGTTTAAGAAAAAACATAATACTTTACTTTTAGCAGATAAGAATTTGTATTGTTTATACCAATTTACCAAAGCTACCAAAGTTTATCTATCTATCTAATTTAAGTTGTTAGTAGCTTTTGCCCGCGGCTTCGCCCGCGTAAAAGTTGGCTTGCATATTTCTTTTTATTATATTATTGTGGTGACGGAGTAAGAATACAATTCACCACTCCCTATCTTGCCCGTGGATGTCGTATAAGATGACTATGGGATATAATATGCACACAACATCTGTGCAAGAGAAGGAAAACTCGAAAAATGAAACCCTATACCAACATATCTGATCAGCATGGTATAGTAGGTCAAATTCCTTCCCATTATGGAGGAGGCCCGAGCCCAAGAATGGGAAGTATGTGGGCTGCGATGATGATGATGATGATGATGATATTTCTTAATTTAAGCAATACTCTATCTATGTGTCAATTTTCATCCAAATCTGGTCAACAGTTTACGCGTGATTAAGTAACAAACGTCCAAATACCTTCACAAATTTTTATATTTGAATATTACTTCCACCCTTGTAGTTCAAATTCACGTGGAAAGACGATGATAAATATGGCCATCCTTAGTTGCTGATAATACATTATCCATGAAAGGTTTCCTTTGGTGAAAAAAAAATAATATCGATCAAACTCCCGTAGTTTCACCCACGTAGACCCCATTCCCATGCGAATGCCGAGAAAAATTGTCTATGTTACTCGCTGATATTATAAGTTTACATGAGTGAAAAAAAAATATATATATTAATCAAATCCCATACAAATGTCCGAGATAAAAATTGCCTATGTTACTCGCTGATAACGTAGCTTCCTATTGGTGAAAGAATTTTAAAAATTGGTCAACATCCACCGGTTTCACTCGCAGAGATCTCGTTCCCAGGCAAACACCAGGATGAAAATATCCTTAATTGTTATTCACTGATAATGTAGATTTTTATTCGTAAATAAAATTTTATATCCAATAAATGTCCGCGATTTCACCGGCATTGTACCCGGGCCCGTAGGAATATCGGGATAAAAAAAGGCCTAAATATGTTCATCATCATTATTTCGGCTCATATACGTCCCACTGCTGGGCTCGAGCCTCCTCCATAGTAGGAGGGAAATTAACCTTACTATACCATGGTGGTCAGACAGGTTGGTATAGGGTTTTATTTCGAGTTTTCCATCTCTTGCATAGATGTCATATGGGTAATATATCCCTGAATCGTTTCTTACGACACCTACGGGTAAGAGAGGGGGTGGTGAATTGTATTCTTACTCCGTCACCACACGGAATAAAACCTAAATATGTTACTCGCTTAAAAATAGCTTTCCATTAGTGAAATAATTTTAAAATCGACTAAATTCTCACAGTTGCTCCAGCCACACCGGGATAAAATAAAGCCTGAGATAAAATATAGCCTGGGATAAAATATAGCCAAGTTATTCCTTATGTAAGGCTCGGTAGACCTGGTAGTAAAGTATTATCAGTATCGGTCCACCAGTTTTGAAGATTACCCGTAACGAATAGGCAGACAAAAAAAAATTAGTCGTTTTTAGGGTTTCGTAACCAAAGGGTAAAAATCGGGACCCTATTACTAAAACTTCGCTGTCTGTCCGTCCGTCTGTCTGTCACCAAGCTGTATCTCAAGGACCGCGATAGCTAGACAGTTGAATTTTTTACAAATTATGCATTTCTGTTGCCGCTATAACAAAAAATATTAAAAACAAAATAAAATAAATATTTAAGGGGGCTCCTATACAACAAACGCAATTTTTCCCCATTTTTATAGATAATGGTACGGAACCGACTCGCACTTGGCCGGTTTTTTAGACATAGGTATCGTGCAAATAATTGTGTGAGCATAAATAAAACCTATTATTTTGACAACAAATAGACGCTTCAAATTTGTTTATTTCTAGAGATAGAAAATTGGATTAATATCTTGATTTTAACTTACTGTCTGGTAGCGGCTAGGAATATTATAACACTTTCATTGTTTGTAGGTGTCGCAAAATACTACTAAGATGTACATTGACCGACCAATTGGTGATGCCATCTAGCTAGCAATGCAATGTCGCCTGGCAGGCAACTGGTCATAAAATTTTGATAATCGATTGTAAAAATCGATTATTACAAAAAAATATAATAATCGATTATCATCAAAATCGGTTGAGTATTTTAGGCGTTAAAGGCTATACGCTTTTCACTCCCTTAAGGGGGTGATTTTCCAAAAATCCTTTGCTAGAGCTCGTGAACCCCAAGAAATACAACGGTGTAAAAAAAAAATACGTTTCTAGGCCCAGTGGTTTCGGCTGTAAGCTTTTTTGTCTTTTAGGGGTTGAATTTCATCCCCATAGAAATGAAATTTCCAAAACGCTAGAATAAATATTTATTTATATATTATCAAGTGCCATTCATGATTCTATCCTCGAAAATGACGAATTTCCATACAAAATAACATCCCCTATTTCAACCCTTTATACCCATTTTTTGCGATAAAAAGTAGCCTATGCCCTTTCTCAAGCTTTAGTCCATCTCTGTACCAAATTTCATCAAAATCGGTTCAGTGGTTTAGACGTGAAAGCGTGACAGACAGACAGACAGAATTGTGATTTTGAGACTTGAGTGAGACTCTTTATTGTGATAACTGTTTATAAGCCAGTTTGAAATAAATATTAACCTTGAATCGTTGTCTTTTATCATTCATATTTAGAAAATTTTCATAAAATACTTTATAAAGTTTTCATCGCTAATACAACCCGGCCGGGTCCGCTGGGCCCGCAGGGTTGGCGACGAATGCAACCGGGCCCGGCCGGGTTGAGAAACATACCGAGGTGCAATCTCTAGTTCGTATGGTGAAGGAGTAAGAATACAATTCACCATCTATTATTTTGCCCGTGCGCATCTTAAATTCCGACAAAGGTGTCGGAATTTAAGATGCGCACGGGCAAAATATAGCTAATATGCATATAATATTAATGCAAGAGAAGGAACTTGAAATGAAACCCTATACCAACACGTCTGGTCAGCAATTTCTCTCCTATTGTAGAGGAGGCTCCTATTGTAGAGAATCCAGCATTGGGGCGACATGACGATGATAACTTCACTACATAGATAGCAAAATAGTTAAGATACCGACTTGAGCCAAGTGTCATGGATTCGATTCTCAATTATACGAAAAAAAAAACATTCCAAGATTATGTAGGTATAATGTGTGTCCGTAAATGGTATGTTTTTAAAATCCCCGAAATTCAACGATTGTATCCTTAGTCATGGGTGTAATATTTAAAAAGAGAAAAATAACTGAACCTTTTACGATCTCAAATTAAACTAATTACTAGAAATTTGAAAAAATCGTCGCTTTAAATTACAATGCAAATCATCCGAATTTTTGTTTATGGCAACATCAATTAACTTTCTACCAAAAAAAACATCGACTGTCGAATGTTTATGACCCGGAACCTCTAACTTTTTGCGTGTAACAAGGAATTTATGCTATTTCTTAACGGTACACAAAATATTTAACACAAAAATACATAAATACTTCACACTGGTTTAAGCAGACTTTTAGTTTTTCACAGATCATTGCATCCGACTTAGTAGTCGGCTGAGCTTCCTCCAGAAATTTACCTACTAGATCACGCTGGCTAAACATCAGGGGGTCAGTATAGGGTTTTTATTTAAAGTTTTCCTTCTCTTTTCCGATCAACTACAGGCAAGGAAAGAAGTGGTGAATTGTTTTAATATTCCTACCCCCTCACCAAACATAGTTTTATCTCGCTCGGCTCTTTCCCAATAGACAGACCCAAGTATTTCATGTGGGCCCGAACACTGATGAGAACTAAATTATATTGTTTTACAATACAAAAATACATATCACGTTTAAAACATAATTAAAAACAATTTGTTCTAAACATGTTTAAAACACTTAAAAAATACATTATACTTTTAGTTAGAAAAAATCAAGACACTCATTTCATAGTATGTTTTTTACCAAACACTCCAAACAGTTGACAACTTTGATATAACTAGCTGGGATTATCCTGACTAACAAGTGGTAATGCGGTGAATGTTCATAAAACGCGGGGCTTTCCTGCCTTGCATGATAGAATGAAAGCCGAACTAAATAACTAAATCGCTTGAGAAACTTCAGTTCATGGAAGTTGAGGGTTGAGTTAAAGATAAGAGAAGGGAAGTTGATTTAACTTGATTGCATCTTTACTTGGAAACTGTTGTTTTAAATAATAATTATAATTACAATAAATAAAGACCTTTTTGATTATTAACTATTTTATATCATTTTTTACGTATGTACGTGTTTAAAACATGTTTAAATTGCGATTAAAACATGTTTAAAACAAGGCAATTAAAACAGCAATGAAGCATTAATAAAAAACGTGTTTTTTTGTTTCTCAAATAAAACATGGTGTTTCGTTCTTTAAAAAAAACATGTTTTTTTCCAACCCTGCTAATCAGCACATCTCTAGTTATTACTTCAAATAATTATACTGTTATAATGTTAAGGATACTTTATTTTATTTAAAAAAATTTTTGACGCAAATACTATTTTAGAAAAGCCTGATTTTACTGTTGTGTTAGATTTAATCAGTTAAGAAATATCTTGTAGCGACATCTCTATGTTCGCGTGTGACTAAAACTAAATGCTAACAAGTTGCTGTCAGACCAGTAGAATAGCGACATCTAGTTTAAATTTAAGCCATCCATTACAAATTTTCTAGAAATGAGATACGTGTTTTGTTATTTAAGTTACATGACTGTGTATTTATATCGGTTTTTATCAAAATAATTGTTTACTCCCAATCTATAAAAAGGGGTGTAATTAGGGATGCAACATCGTTCATAAAAACATCGATGTTAAAAATATCTATAGTTTATGAACGATGTTAGATGTTTATGAACGATGTTCGATGTTTATCAAAAACCGAACATCGATATTACAGCAGCTAAGACATAAAATTCTCCGGACAAATTTTGGTGAGATTTTTATTTTCGTTACTTTGGGACTTACTGTTAGGGATACAACATCGTTCATAATAAACTGAGCTTTTTTTTAGGACATTTGTCGGATATTTTAACAACAACGAGATGATATCCAGGTTACGACGAAGAAATAAAATCCTCCGTGCAAATTTTTATGAGCTTATGATAAAACATCGTTCTTAACAACGATATATCGTCGATGTATCGTTCATAAACATCGATGTTTACGAACGATACATCTATGTTTGAAAACATCGATGTTTTTTTTTGCATCCCTAGGTGTAATAAGTTGGACATGTCTGCATATCTCTATATCTGCGTCGTAGCTTATAAATCAGTGGACCAATTTTATGCGTTGATTTTGTTTAAAAGCTGACGTGAACCATATGGTTATTTGTTACCATAATCATCCTTTCAGCCTGTCGCCGTCCACTGCTCATGTTAGGCCACAAAGTGCGGGTCTGTTCCGCCTGCATCCAATGACGCCGAGCAACTTCCACCAGATCGTCGGTCCACTTAGTGGGAGCCCTCCTACACTGTGGCGTACGATACGTGGTCGCCATTCGAGAACCTTTCTTCCTCAGCGGTTGTGGGTTCGTTGTGGCCTGTCCATTGCCACTTCAGCGTGCTAAGTCTTCATGCTATGTTGGTTACACCCGTTCTTCTACAAATTTCCGTATTTCGGATTCTAGCACTGCCCGCTCCATAACTTACTGAGCGACTTTGAGCTTGGTTATGAGGCCTACATTTAGGGACCATGTTTACGTGCCGTAAGTCATCACTCGTAACACACACTGATGGTAGACCTGTTTTTTCAGACACTGAGGTATGTTGGACGAGAAGATATAACAATCAAGATTATTTGTTATAATTTATGAATATCTGCTCAGCTGTTCCAAGGCTCATCAGCTGTCTTTATCAGCTACCGTACGGATCTTAAACGAATATCATCATCATCAACCTATTCCTATCCCAATTACTTGTAGTCAACTCAATGTGTAGCTACTCTTCTTCTATCGTATAAATTGAAGAAGTTAGTGACTACAGTTTAGCAAAGGTTAGTGGCTATAGACCTCTCTGATGTCTCTCCTTTGGAATGTAATTATGGATCAGATGGCACTAAATGAAGTTGACCCAGGTTAATGCCAAGGCTCTTGGACGTCTTTCAGGACAGCAATGTCAAGATATACAGCGCTAGGGATGAATCGACAGTAATGAGTACTCATATAGTATCGATACTTTTCAATCGATACTAGTACTTGATGAAAACCATGGTATCGGTATCGAATGAAAAGATACTTTAAAAATGATTCGATACCAAAAAGAGTTAGTATCGATACTTCTCAATTCATACGATACTAGTGCTCAGTATCGAATGTTGGGCTCAGATATCCTAAAAAAAGATCATCACAATCCCGTCAGATACATATCTCGTATTTGATAAGCACTATGAATAAATACTAGATACTTCACATTCGATTCTATACCGATACCGGTAAGTATCGATACTTTTCAATCGGTATTGATTGAGTACTGATATTTAGCGTTCGATACAGCATCAATACCTAGATGGTATCGTTTCATCCATACACAGCGCAGATCTTGACGATAATGAGCGTTTATTTTACTTAAAAGCATATGTGACATAATGCCTTTCATCCCTACACAGCGCAGACCTTGATGATAATGAGCGTTTATTTTAGTTACAAGCATATGTGACATAATGCCTTTCATCCCTACACAGCGCAGATCTTGATGATAATGAGCGTTTATTTTACTTACAAGCATATGTGACATAATGCCTTTCATCCCTACACAGCGCAGACCTTGATGATAATGAGCGTTTATTTTAGTTACAAGCATATGTGACATAATGCCCCTGTGTGTTGGTAGTACTGATCCGACTGGTGGAACTTAATGACAGGAGGTAAAATCCTAGATTGCCCATTTTAGTAAATCCAGTATGGAGATGAAGTAAGAATTCAATTGGACACTCTTAATGTTGCCCGTGGGTGTCGTAAAATACGACTGAGCAATATAATATGCATTTAGCGTCTACACAAGAGAAGGACAACTCGAAATAATATGCTATACTAACCCGTCTGACCAGTGTGGTAGGTCAATATCCCTCCTATGGAGGAGGCTCAAGCCTAGCAGTGGGATGTATTTGAGCCTAAATTATGATTATGCTGAAACCCATCAAGTTTGTGCTGAATAGATTCGTTTTAACTACAACTATTCATTTTTACTGGTGCGAAGATGTGATGCCCGCTTATTTTGTTTTTCATTTATATCGGGATTACTCAAAAATGATGATTTGTTACTTGTTCAAGTTAACTTTATTTATGATACAGCATTCTACAGCAAACTTTTAATAGTTTTACATTCATCTCCTCCGGTATTTTCTACTCGATAGTTATTCTACAGATGGTTCTTTAAACGCTTCGCTTTAAAGTTAGATGTACATTCTTAACAATTAAAAAATATATAAAATGTCGAATATCCTCACTGACGCTTCATCGTGTGACCAAAAAGTAAAGGTTAAAGTAAACTCTAGGATATAAGAAAGGTTAAGATTGTGATAGGTATACCATTGTGAACTTTTTTAGATACTGCTGATAAATCTGAAAAAATATTTACTGCGGCAATTGAATAACAGCTGAAGTCACTGTGCTTACCAATAGGTACGTAGTGTCGCTAGATACAATACAATTATAGTTTATACGATACCATAATACGTCGTTTGATAGTTATTTGATCAGTGTGTTGTATGTAACTAACTGAAGTGTTTCTATAAGTAGACACCGATGAAATGAGGCCATAATGAGGCCATGGCTCAAAAGCCTTTGTAAAATAGTAATAGTAGTAAATAATCTTCAAAAAAATTTACCATTTGTTTTCTCGTTGACATTTAATGCACTGACAGTTTGACGTGTACCACGGCTAGGTGTGATTGTTGCAATGTTTGTTGTGATTTTTGGATTATAAATTCTTATATTAAATAATGAAATAATAATATCAACATTCTATTAATAGCACAAGTGTGTGTTACGACTACATTTTGTGAATATTGTTGTTTTATAACTGGATTTGACGTGTTTTAATGTGATTAAATGTTTGTGTTCAAAAATATTTCTGATCCAATTTCTCAATTCAATAATGTTTGTTGTTTACATATATGTTAAGTCAGTAACAGTGTCGTACGTAATAAGACTATGGACTAGATAATTCTCTTTATAAAATAAATTTTAATTTAAAAGAAAGACTTTTAATCTATATCGTCAAAATGCGTGTGAATCTCAGAAAATTAATGTTATTTATTAGTGTTGTGGTTTTTTTGTGGCTGCTTATATCATATTCTTCAACTATAGAAGTGCCAAAATTGATAAGCAAAAAGTCTCAGATCACAGAATTAGAAAATAAAATGGAAAAAATTGAAAAGCAATTAGATACTCAGATGGCTGACAGCAATCTACTTTTAGCGAAAGTTAAGACTCATTTGAAGCATAATTCTAAAGCAGATGATATAGGTGATGAAAAGGATTTGGATTCAATACAGAGTAAGTCTTCACTTCTTCAGCCACATACATAGCTTTAAAAAATGGATTATTTACATTTTGGTATTATATACTTATTCTGTGGTGATGGAGTAAAAATACAATTCACCGCCACCTTTCTTGCCCATGGGTGTCGTAAAAGACGACTAAGGCATTCTAATATGCAGATAACATCTATGAAAGAGAAGGAAAACTCGAAATAAAACCTTATACCAACATGCTAATGTGCTATAATCGGTCAATTTCCCTTCTAACGTAAAGGGCTTAAGCCCAATAGTGGGAAGTGTGTGAGATGTAATGATGATTACTTAGAAACGTTTTCATAATGTAATTTTTTTTTATATTTGCAAAAGGACAGGTTGATAGGAACGGAATCCATGCTTGATATTTTGAGACTATGCTTTCTGACAAGAAATCAAATCATTTTCTTAACCCATTGGACCTATGTTAATATGTATATCACTACATTTTCAATGTAGTTTTTAGCCTCACATAAAAGGGCCTCCCTATTACTTAAAATTAAATTCTCCACAATATATTGAGTCAAGATACATAGTATTGCCAACCCTTATTTGCCTATAAGAGTATTGACTGTAGCATTCCTCCAGTGCCGAATTAGCCATATAGCAAGGATAGCAAATGCTACGGGCCCTGCAAATTGGGGGGTCTAGCGCTCCAAAGCCTGTCTGACTGTAATTAAAAAAATATCAATTTAGATAGGAGCATAAAATATCTTGCATGCCTTAACAGTTCTGTTTTATTAGAAAAGATTAAAGAGGAGGAATTGGAATGAGAGATTCCACTTCCCTCCTAGGCAAAGCGGGAGACAGGAAAAGAAAATGACTAGTCAGCCAATAAGTAAAAAGGTGTACAGCTACGATAAGCGTAATTTTAATAATCCTAATGAAATTTTTTAATCATTAAATTCATTTACCTATAATATACATACAAATGTGTATACTTTATAGCAAAAAAAAAAAAGAAATTTATACAAATTACTATCTTCTTGCCTTATTAAAACTAATATTCTTTAGCATTTTCAAAGGCCATATTATTATTTAATACTTTCAATTAGACGCCCAGATAAGTTAAACACTCTCTAATTGCAAGCAATTTAATATTTTGACCATAACTCATTTTAGTTATCATTTCAGCTCATATACAGGTGTATCAGGTTATGGGGCAACTGGGGGAAGCAATGATGAAACGGGAGCTAGGCAATGGTGGTAGCAATCCATGAAAAAAATTGTTAATGAATTAGAGACATGTAAATTTTTCAATTTTGGTCATCGCTTTTTTTGTAAATCTTATTGAAAAGTGAGTGATACTTAATCTTAAATGTATAAAGTGAGTTATACTTAATCTGCAACATATTCGTACCTTGTTAAATGTTCATTAGAAATTGAATAACTCAATGATTACGTTCACATAAGCAAGACAAATTCTGCTTTAAATCAGCTGACCGGCTCATTAGCCGGTCAACGGTCATTACCGTTGACGAGTCGCCTTTGTACCTACGCTACCATTGAAGCGTTCGCGCAAATCATACCTATTTATACTGTCGAAGCTTTACATGCCTACATGTATCCTGTCTGTACATGCCTACATAATACGTAACATTTAAGGCATAGACGCTTAGACGCATATTTTTGTAATCACTATAATTTTTATGTTACTACTGTACTTTTATGCATATTGTTTTTGTGTAATATCCTAATTACAATCTAGGAATCTAGGATCGTTGAACTACAACATACCCGAATAGTTGCTCCATAACCATGTACCCCCAACCATACCTGTATATCCAGCTCATCTATGGAAATTATCTATACCCTTCTGACCAAGAAGTGTTGTTATAGCGTTTTCTTTTTAAGTTTTACTTCTCTTGCATAGATGTAAGGTTAGGTTATATTATATCCCTTGGTCGTCATTACGGCACCCACGAGCAAGAGAGGAGTTGGTGTATTTTACTTACACCCTCACCAAAATTATGATACGGATATGCAATTATTTCAGGTTATACAACAGTTTGAAATAGTTTCCATTTCAGATATTCAGGTTTTAGGAAATTGTTAAATTGAAATGCTAAGCGTGGCGATTATATTATTCCCTGTAGGAGTAACTTACATTTAGGCTTACCCTTCAACTATTTAACTGAAAAAACTTTTGTTATGCGTCATCAGACGCCAGTCCTATCCGAAATTATTTGAAGTTTTTATTCTTACAGACTTATTTTCTTTTCGGATATACTATAGTTTTTTTTTTTTTTTTTTTGGCTGGGTCGCGGTCGGCGCGCCTCCGCACCACTCCGTCCGGGGCGACAGAGGGGCTTAAGCACGCAACTCCCGCAACCCACCCGAAAACCACCTCGCCTTCGTCATTGGGCCGACCACCGGAGCAGGTTTACTTGTCGTCAGTGGTCGGCCCGACGGAATACCCCCTACGCGGGGTACCCTCCCATCGACCGACGTCCCCCCCTCGAGGAGGACGTCAGTCTTTCCTCACGCGGTCGGCCTCTCGGCGGGTGACGGACTAATCCCCGGTCACGTCACCCGCGGCCTCGGCTAGGGCGGCATGAGGCGCAGATAGTTGCGCCTGCGCCGCCCCAGTCGCCGGCGGCGGATCTCCTCATCGAGGCTGCGCTCCACGCGCAGACGATCCGCCGCCTCCTTCTGCGAGATCACTGTCTCGCAGAAGGCTGCGACCGCGTCCCAGTTCCCGACGCTGTCGACCATCGCCCTAGCGATGGCCGGCAGCGTCAGGTCGGCACCGATGATTGCGACGAGTTCACGGCGCTGCACTGCCCAAGCCGCGCAGGCCTCGAGCGTGTGGCGCGCCGTGTCCTCGTCGCAATCGCAGTGGTGGCAGGACGGTGTACTCTCCCTCCTTACGACCCTGTGCAGGTATTTGGCGAAGCTCCCGTGCCCCGTCAACACCTGCACTAGTCGGAAGGAGAGCACCCCGTGCCGCCTTTCCAACCACTGCATCAGCACCGGCTGGAAAGCCTCCACGGTTCGCACCGCGAACCGAGGCCTCTCCAGCCGGACTGCCCAACGGGCAATGACGTCTCGGCGGGCGTCGACGCGCCAGGCGGTGAGATCCCTTAACGAGATCACACCGCCCTCCCCGCGCACCCCCGACACCCGCCGATACAACTCGGCGAGCATTTCCGCCTCCACGGATATACTATAGTTACGGTTACGGAGATCCATAGCCTCCCTAGTATCGAACACTAAAGCCCTATAAGCATAATAAGATACGATCCTGGCTTACAGGAGTTACAGTAGTGGGATTAGTCAATAAAAATTACTATGGTGACTCGTCCGGCGAGTTATCTTTTCGGATACCGTCCCTCGTCGACGCCCGTAACCGTGTTATTTGTCACCCTGCCTGCGAGTGATGGACTGATCATCCGCGGCACACCCTTAACGAGGTTGTTTGGTCGTAAATACCGAGTTTCTCCCGGATGGATAATGGATATAAAGATATCAAAATTGTAATGCGCCATTCTGCCAATTATCAATCGCTAATATATTTACACAATTGTGTTAATATTTTATGTAAATAAAAATGAAATAAGCTAAATTATTAGAATAAATAAAAATGTCGTTGCCCTTATCTGTTTGATCAGTTGTTACACGATGAACTTAATTGGAGGGGTCTGGTATAAATTTTTTTTCAGTATGTGTTACGAGCGTTTCGTTTAAATCTATACAATTAAAAAAAGAGCGTACAAAGTACGCTTGTCACAAGTGGAATTTCTTTATCCTTTATCTTAGAATAATAACGTATAGAAGGATAGTGTCATTATTTCGAACGTTGGAAACATGAATCTAAAAAAGCGTATTAAAAATACTAATGGCGCGCAGACGATTACACACGTGCACACGCACACCACTATACAAATTATGAAATTAAATTTTGTTTTTATTTAACATAAATCGTCGAAATACTTTTAAAAGTAATGTTAAAAACCTTTTTAAGTTTTTCAAATGTGTTATGACTAGTGTTGCCCAAAAAAGTCTTGGTCTTGCGGTCTTGGTCTTGGTCTTGCGAGAAATGCGAGACCGAGACCAAGACCAAGACCGCTTAATTTTTGCAAGACCAAGACTGGCCCTGCAAGACTTGAGCAAGACCAAGACTGGGCCTGCAAGAGTCTCGCGGTCTTGCATTTAATTCAAATCACCATTTCAGCTTATATACGGTTGAGCTCGTGTCTTCTACATAACAGGAGGAGAATCGGCCGTGGCCGGAAGGGAATCGCCACGGTGATCGGCCGTGTTGTTACAGGTCATACATGTCAAGTTTTCCTTCTCTTCCACCGATGTTATATATTATAGCCCTTAGTCGTGGGTTCGCAGTCACGGGTAAAATAGGGGGTGATGAATTATATTCTTACTCCGTCACTACACGGCAAGTCAAAGTCAAAGTCTTGAGATATCCATCTATTGGCCAATCGATTCCCAATGTTAGTGTTGGCTTTTCAGAATTACTCTTCGGAAAGGCTTAAGGACAAAAATACCGTAATCACGAGAGTGCTCTTGCCCATTATACATATTTATATATCCGTTTATTCATTAGCCCAACGACGTTCACTGTTGGACATAGAAATATGCCTACAATTAATCTATATAAATGTCCATGTAGGGACAGAGTACGATCACCATCAGGCAGTACATGAAGCGTTGCTCCCAGCGCTATTTTGCCTCTGCCATGACTCACCCCAATCCACTAGTGGTTGGGGCGGTAAACTACGTCCCCTCAAAAATATCCGCGGTCCGACGTCCTCGTCATCTTCTTGAAGAAGAAGATGACGCTATTATGATCACCCAAGAAAGGACCTACACAGCTCGCGCAGCGATAACAGATAAAACTCCGCGGTATCGGCCTCGCTGTCGAGGTCAAAAATCGCGCCGCGTAAAAGTCATTAACCTAAACTTGGCCACGCCCACTTTGCTCTCAGCGACGCCCCGAGCCGAGGTCCGTTCCCCACAGGGGGGAGCTCTCGGGCGATGTTCGCTTAACTTACTTACCGGGTTGAGAGCCATCAGCGCTCACCCATTGACCGCGTTAAGCTGTCAAGGTCATCTGCGACCAACAGCTACACACACACAAAAAAAAGACAGAGTACGAATATAATTCACCACTCTCTTACCCGTGGATGTCGTATCAAATCGGATCGGGCAATGGTGTTAGGAACCCATGAAAAAAAATTTAAATAAAATTATCGATTCGTTAATGAATTGAGAGACATGTAAGTTCTCAATTTTGTCATCGTTTTTTCATGTAAATTGATTAAAATGTATAAAGGAATGATACTTAATCTACAACATATTCGTATTTTGTTAAATGTTCATTAGAATTTGAATAAATCAATGATTACGTTTGCATAAGCAAGACAAACTTCGCTTTAACATAAATCAGCTGATCGGCCGATGACCGTTGATGAGTCGCCTTTGTACCTACGTAACCATTGAAAGGTTCGCGCAAATCTAATACCTATTTATACTGTCGAAATTTTACATGCTTACATATATCCTGTCTGTACATACCTACATAATGCATAAAATTTAAGGCATAAACTCTTAGACACACATTTTTGTAATCACTATAACTTTTACGTTATATTGTTTTTGTGTAATATACATTCTAATTATGATCTATGACTATTGAACTACAACATACATGAACAGTTGTCCCATAACCTGATACACCCTGTGTATATAACATATGTGCAAGAGAAGTGAAACTAGAAAGAAAACCCTGTACCAACATGTCTGACCAGCGTGGTATAGTAGATCAATTTTCCTCTTACTGGAAGGAAGCTTAAGCCCAGCAGTGGAACTTTTATGAGCTGTGACGATGACGACGAATATCATACATTTTACAAGTATTAAAACCATAAAATTTTAAATCAGTTTTATATGTTCTTGAATAAATAGTATATTAAGAGCTACATGGATCCAGCGGCCAAAGTATTTATATAGGCAATAGAGCAACAGGTTTTTTCAAGTATCCAGAGTATCAGTAACTAAACTGGAAATACAATAGATACATACCACTTAACTTGAAGGGGAATATAAACAATCGCATTAATTGTAAAATATCGCATTGATTATAAAATGACATAAAATTTATTGTATCAACTGCCTCGTGTGGTGACGTCTTAAGAAAATAGGGTCGAAAGTCCTGTCATAAGAGTAGTAACGCTGTCTAATGGAACACCAGGGGAATAGAAGAGTAATTTTCTCCAGTGGTAAGTATTGTTTTCAATAGTGAACTATAGGCTAGCAGATGGATACATAGGATAGGATATTTGATTAATTTAGTTGGATTTTTCATTGCCATGATAAATTACTGTTACGTTATTCTAACTGCAAAACTTTGCGAGACTCTTGCTGCAATACCAAGACTCGGGTGCGCAAGACCAAGACTCGGGTGCGCAAGACCAAGACTAAGACGAGACCAGGTGTGATGTTGCAAGACCAAGACCAAGACCGGTCCAAGTCTCGTCTTGGTCTTGCATTTGGGCAACACTAGTTATGACACCATTTGAATGCACATACCGTCATAATTACCTATTTATTTTTTAAGTATTGCGTACTTACGTGCAGTACAATGACTTGTACATTACGGAACGATTCCGGCGTAAGCTCCATTAGGATCCAATTGAAATGCTTCACTTTTTGTGCGCGAACTTACCTTCTATACGTTATTATTCTAAGTCCTTTATCCTTCATCCGTTATCATTTATCTCATTCTCCCGCCGGCTGAATCCTATACATTTACTTGTTTGTGTCTCTAAGGACTCGCATTTTCGTTTCATCGCGTTTGAAATCACAACGATTTTAAAGAAGTTTCACTTCAATAAATAAAATTGAAGTGTCTACAGTAATGTCAAAATAGTAATTTTTCTCATGCTTACACGGCTACAATATGGGAACGCTCAGCGTTGTGTTGCATAGAAACTATGCAGCTGGTTTTGCAGCAAACCACTTTCGTTCGAAATATACAAAAAATAAAATAAAGAATAGAAAAGATAAGCAGTTTTCGAGCTATTCACCATAATACGTATTTAGTTCACCATATTGGTTTGAAGTCGATTTTCTTTTTTTAAATTTTGAATTGTTTAAGATAAGAACAGGTTCTGTTTTTAAATTCAGCACTTTTTTCTAGTTCAATATATTTTGGTAAATGGATACAATGCAACGTAACGTGTCTCTTAGTTATTGCCGATGGTGGCAAACAATCACATCTGATGCCTTACCATACTACCGCACTTGGACTTTTGTAATACTAGGGACACAGTAATGGCGCTGACTACCGTGAAGAAACTGCTCTTCTTAAAAGGACATTTCATAGCGCTCGGGAAACCGCAGGTAGCTCATTCCAGATCCTGTACGTACGTGGGCGAAATGGTAGCTGGAAACGTACAATTGAAGACCATAACGTCTCTGTCAGTATCTGCTTCTATTCGACTTTTATAATGGCCTTACTGCGATTCGTTTCCAGCTGCTATGGCCTCGTATTTTTAGTATGCAATATTTCCTAGTCTCTGGTTCGAATCCTACCGAATTGTAGTTTTACTCCGTCACCACACGGAAATATTATGATAATCATTTCAATACGTGCCACTGTTGGGCTCGGTTTCCCTCACACACAATAGGAGGGAAACCGACCTTACTATACCATGCTGGTCAAACAGGTTGGTATAGGGTTTTATTTCGAGTTTTTGATCTGTTGCATAAATGTTATCTGCATATTATATCCCTTAGTCGTCTTTTACGACACCCACGGGCCAGAGAGGGAGTGTTAAATTGTATTATTACTCCGTCACCACATAGAATTACCCAACGGTCCAATTCTACACAGTAAGCCAGCAATGATGAGACTGGTTCAAAATCTCTGACACGTCTCTTCACAACACTCCATATTTGTTCATTTGAAACAACCAAACTTGAAATTATGAGAATATAAAATTGTAATTATGTTGACTACTATTTGCTCTATGGTTAGTTATGATGGTCAACGAACTGTGATTCCTTATAATTTATATTTAGATAAACTCTGTCAAATTGTCAGTATAATTTGTTTTTTACTAACAACCCGCCCTCGCTTCGCTTTCAGTCGCCTTACCCGCATGGTGCCCGTGGGAATACCGTTATAAAATATAACCTAAGTTACTCCTTATATAGACAGCTACCTGGTAGTAAAATATTATAAAAATCGGTCCAGCCGTTGTGAAGATTACCTCAAACAGACAGACAAAATTTTTTTAAACTGTATTTTAGGCATAAGTGTCGTGTAAATAACCGTATCAGCATGAAAAAAGCCCAGTATTTTGACATTACAAACAGACACTTCAATGTTATTTATTTGTATAGATATTATTTCCTAGAATATTTTATAACCAAACTGAAAAAGCTATACCAGACTAGCATCATATAGTAGGTTGGTTTCCCTCCCATTTTGGAGGAGGCTCGAGCCCAATAGTAGGATCCGTCGGGCCGACCACTGATGACAAGTAACCCTGCTCCGGTAGACGGCCCAACGACGAAGGCGACGTGGTGTTTGGGTGGGTTCCGCTTGTGCGTGTTTACGCACCTCTGTCGCCCCGGACGGAGTGGTGCCAGCAGCGCGCCGACCGTAGCCCACCCCAAAAAAACAAAAGAAAAAGCCCAATAGTGGGGCGTATATAAGCTGTGATGATATCCATTAGTCGTTTTTTACGACACCCACAAGTAAGAGAGTGGTGGGCATTGTATTTTTACTCCGTCACCACACGTCACCACTTTACAGACTTACAATTAACAAACACAAATAAAATATCAGACATAGAACAATAATTTGTGGATCTCATGAAGAACTGTCCTGCTTGGGGATTTAACCTATAATATGCTTGGACCACTACAACAATGATGTAACGGAAGTGTCATGAAAACGGATGTATAAAGCAGCGCCCTGCGGTTTTACCCGCATAATTCCCCTTTCCGTGGGATTATTGAGATAAATTATAGTCTATGTGTTATTGTGATATGTAATAATAATAATAATAATAAAACCCTCTGGGCCAGTCGTTATCTCACCATGAGACTAACGCAAACCTCGGAGGAACATTACAGATAATGTTCCTCCGAGGTTTGCATTTTTTCTTTTATATCAAAAGAACTTAGAGAGCCATAGCTCTCCAAGTTCTTTTGATATAAAATAAAAAATGTATCACAAGATTTATAGCAAAAGCCAATAAACCGCAGGGCAGCTTGTGGCGTGCTGAATGTGAGTGGCGACACTGCGGTCCTGAGTGCCCCAGAGAGTCGGCCAGGGCCTCGTATCCAGCTGGCAGGAGTGGAAACCGAAGAGTGCCCGCAGGATTCTCAACTTTGGCTTGCCTTGAACGGCTGGTCATAGAGGGGTCGCCAGAGCTATATGCTCGGGGGTGGAAGTGTCATTTTCAAGGGCATAACTACGGGGAAACCACTGCGATGGTGAAACCGGCGCCGCACCGCTCGACACCCCAAGCCACTTGCACCAATGTTGCCTCCCTGTTGCCCGTATGGTCTGCGTGTCTGTGGCGACCGTTTGGGGGGCCCATTTAGTGAATTGGCGAGTCACCGTCTGCCAAAGCTCAAGACGATAAAGGTATTGAAGGCAGACGACAGTTTTAAATCAATAGTTTACCATTAATCCAGTCCATCTAACCTTCAACCCCATAATCATGAGTCCATTCATGTTTGGCCGTTTGTATCGGCGTACAAATATTTCATTTCGGTATTAATTGTTATCTACATTAATTTTACTATCAATGGCTTTAATACATAGGTAGATCAATAAATATATCAGTATCAATAAATTACTATTCACTAATTAAATAAGAAAAAAAAAATTATATAAATGTCAAAGTCAAGCAAATTAATGTTACATGTCAAATAAGTAATTAATTTTGGAGTTTCGGTGCGAATATGGAAATGTCATGTTAAGCTCTTGTAGTGTTATATTGTATAATTTTGCTGATGTTTTATGTAATATAATATAATTAAGGTGATGAAGTGTGGTGAATGTGATATAAGAGTGGTTTACGTGTATTTTCATATTCAACCGAAATTCCCAGAGAAATCATCTAATTAGGTTCTCAGCGCCTAATTAATGATAACGACTTGACTTACTGACAGACAATGACTGTTAATAAGTTATACAATATGAAGAAGTAATTAATATGTAAAGAAATAAGCTACGTAAGACAAGGCAGTATGGTCGAAAAGACTTTAGCCTGCCCGTAAGGGCGATCCAAACAAAAAAAAAAGTAATTAATTTTTACAAACATCGTACCTATTAGAAAATCGAAAATTGTCAAAACATACTTATTAAAAATTTTATAAATATGTGCATTAGTTGTATTTATAGCAGTTAATTTAATTCGGTCCAGTCCAGTCTTTTTCGGCTAGAAATTCAGCAACATTATAATATATTTTATGATTTAAAAGTATTGTTTGTATGGCTCCAAATATATTCAATAAATTCCCTAAACTTTGGAGGGAGCTGAGCGGCAAGGCAACGTCTCGTAATACAATTTTTAGTACATAAAATATATTATAATGTTGCTGAATTTCTAGCCGAAAAAGACTGGACTGGACCGAATTAAATTGACTACTATAATAAAACTAATGGACATATTTGTAAAATTTAAATAAGTATGATTTGACAATTTTCTATTTTCTAATATGACATTTGTAAATTAATTACTTATTTGACATGTAACATTAATATTCTTGACTTTGACATTTATATTATTTTATTATTATTTTTTTATTTAATTAGGGAATAGTAATTTATTTAGACTGATTTATTTAGTGTTCTACTTGTATTAAAGCCATTGATGGTATAATTAATGTAGATAATAATTAATACCGAAATGAAATATTTGTACGCCGATACAAACGGCCAAACATGAATGGACTCTCTACTAATTCCATCTTGCATGCTTTGTTGTATGTATACACGTGTTTGAACAAATAAAATTTTATTATTATTATTATTATTATACATTTATTAAACTTAAAAACTACCTAATACATTTTTAAATATTATACAAAAAATAAAATATTTAAAAATATAAAAAGCGTATTTACCCACCGGCAGCGAATACAAGGACCAAGCCGCCAGTGGTTAGGGCTACAAAGAGAGGAACTTCCTCACGATGCGCGCTGTGTTCATTAATACCGCCTTCTGCATCAGACCCGCAATCCAACTACCTAACGCGAGCCTCTTTAGATGTTGATTGAGGCTCTTGGCTATTAACCCATTGGTCGAAATGACTATCGGTACAACGATTGCCGAGTCCACATCCCACATGTCGACAATCTCGTGAGCTAAGTCTTGATATTTTATTTGTTTATCTTTCTCAGCCTTCACGAGATTCCCGTCATGTGGAACAGTGATATCGACAATCATTGCACGCCGCTGCAGCCGATCTATCACCACGATGTCTGGCTTATTGGCTACAATAGTCCTATCAGTGATAATAGATCGGTCCCAGTACAATGTGACACGACCATTTTCGAGAACCGGCTCTGGTACGTATTTGTAGTACGGCACCTCTACGCTCACAAGTTTGTGTAGCAAAGCAAGTTGTTGGTGGATGATCCTGGCTACTTGGTTGTGTCTGTGCAAGTACTCGCCGTTAGCAAGACGTGAACAACCGGAAACGATATGCCTGAGGGACTCGCCTGGTAAGTGGCATGCACGACAAATATCAGCTGTGCCATCCCTCAAGATATATTTCCGGTAGTTATTCGTCTTAATAACTTCGTCAGCAATTGCACAGACAAAACCTTCGGTTTCTCCAAAGAGGTTACCGAATCGTAGCCAGGTCACAGAGGCTGGAGTGTCTACGTCGGGCGCATTTAGTGCTCCGTAGTATCTGCCGTGCAATTCCTTGCTCTGCCACACATTCCTGCGATCTATGGTGCTTAGAACTACCGGTCTACGCCAGTTCTCTTTAGCCAACCCAAGCGGGGTGAGCCCGTTATCTATTGTCACCACATCAAGATGCACACCACTCGTCATCTTGAGGAAATAATCCCTGAGGTTGCATACTTCACGATTATGGAGGGTTTTAGCATTTAGGAAGCCTCGGCCCCCACATTTTCGCCGAATATACAACCTCATTATTGATGAACGAGGATGATGCATCCTGTGCGATGTCAACAGCGTGCGGACTTTTCTGTCCAGGGTGTCCAATTCGGTTTGGGTCCACTTGAGTATGCCAAAGGAGTACATTAGAATCGGCATGACCCAAGCGTTGTAGGCACGCACCTTATTGCCGCCCGATAAAAGACTATTTAAAACTTTTTTTAGGCGACCAAAGAAACGTTCCCGCAGCGCTCGCTTCATGTCCGTTTCATTGATGTTCAAAGCCTGAGACATACCCAAGTACTTATAGGTATCCGTTACGTGAAGCGGTCTAAATTGTGGAGTATTGAAGATTTCACTTCTATGATTCTCCACTACCTCTCCCCGTTTTACATGCATGACGGCACACTTATCTACACCAAACTCCATTTTGATAGAATTACTAAGTCTCTGTAACTTTTAGTAATTCTGCCATTTGAATGTGAGTTGGTGCAAACAGTTTCAAATCATCCATGTAAAGCAGGTGAGATAATATTGACCACCTCTACGTAACCTACAGCCTAGCCCTGAATGCCCTAGTAGCGTACTGAGAGGATTCAGTGCTAGGCAGAACCAAAGAGGACTCAAACTGTCACCCTGAAATATTCCCCGCCTAATGTATATTGGTTCGCCTCCCCCTCGACTCAGTCGACATGCTGGATATCTAAGAAATGTTTTCCATTGCCCCATACAAGACTTCAAGAAGGCGCATAGAGTTGAATTAATTTTGTACAACTCTAGCACCCTCAAGAGCCACGTATGAGGCACGGAGTCGAATGCTTTCTTATAATCTATCCAACATATCGATAGATCTTTTCGGAGGCGACGAACTTGTTGACTAATAGCCGTATCAATTAGGAGGAGCTCCTTAGTACCACGTCCCCCATTCCTACATCCATTCTGAGAGAGAGACATGACCGAATTTAACTGAATATGTTTGGAAATTTTATTTCTCAGAATAGATGTAAGGAGCTTATAGACCGATGGCAAACACGTTATCGGCCTATAGTTGCTCGGCACCGTAGTACTACCGGCTTTATGGAGCAGGTGAGTAATACCAGTCGTCATGAACTCTGGTAACGTCCCAGTCACTAAAGCCGACTAGAAGTGAGATGCCAAACGATGACCACTACGCAGCCATTTTAACCAGAAGTTGTGCAGTCCGTTATATTATTATTATTATTGTATTAAGAGACGTTTGAATGCCTTGCCACTCAGCTCCCTCCAACGTTTAGGGAATTTATTAAATACTAGCAATCCGCCCTCGCTTCGCTTCGGTTATAGGTTATAGTCGTTTTACCCGCGTAGTTCCCGTTCCCGTGGGAATACCGGGATAAAATATAGCCTAGTTTACGCTCTGATATTATAGCTTTCCATTGGTGAAAGAATTTTTGAAATCGGTCCAGCCGTTTTGAAGATTACCCGGAACAAACAGACAGACAGACAAAAATTTTTTAATTGCTACTTTAGGCATAGGTGTCGTGCAAATAACCGTGTGAGCATGAAAAAATCCTATTATTTTGACATTACAAACAGACACTCCAATTTTATTTATTGGTATAGATATACATATAGTTTTTAGGGACATTAATACATAGAGACTTTGGGTCACTCTGTGTACTCTACCGACTCTTTCACGGGGAGTGCTCCGAGGAACTGTTTGACTACGGTACCACCGTCACCATTCTACCAACGTACCACTCGACATCGTGGCAGGGTTCATCCATTTCACCTGGAAACGTTATGGTCTGTACGTTTCCAGCGATCATTTCTCCCACGTACGTGCTAGCTCTGGAATGAACTACCTGCTGCTGTGTTTCCTGAGCGCTATGACATGTCCTTCTTTAAACGAGGTTTAAGAAGAGTATTTCCTTCACGGTAGGCAACGGCCTGGCTGTGCCCCTGGTATTGCAAAGGTCCATGTGCGGCAGCGTCACTTACCATCAGGTGTGCTGCTTGCTCGTTTGCCACCGTTGGCAATAAAAAAAAAACATTAAATTTTGCTTGATTTATTATTTGCCAGGCAGTCTTACATTTATCACGTGATGTCTTTACTCTGAAGTTATTTTGAGAACGCTGTGTCAAAATAATTATTTTTTTGAATAATTTTGAGTAATTTTTGAGACGAGTTTTATTCAAGTAATTTGGCTTTAATCTATATATCCACAGTAGTTCTATTTTTTTCTTACTACAGGCTCTAATACCTTTTGATACCCACTTAGGCTTTATAATTATTTTTACCGTATTCTTAACTTTAGGGAAATATAGGTTATAGAATAGCAGAAATATTTCAATAAATTTCTTATAAGTAAGTAATATTAGGGTCATCTGTTTCATATATTTCAGAGAAACAGTGTTTGCCGATGCATTGTTTAAATTTAGATACGTTTTCCTTGTTATAATTACGTCTAACTGCATAATATTTATCAATAGTACATACTTTATTTACTGGGCATTTCAGTAACTGTGCTGTATGGTCAGAGAGGGCAAACTCCAATATGTCTACTTTACAATTTTTAATATAATCATGTGCAAATTTATCAATACAACTTTGGCTCATTATTCTAGTTGGTTTATTTATCGCGAGTTTTAAATTGAAATTTAGTAGAAGGCATTCAAGCTCCAAAGACTGATAATTTCTTATTAGCCTGTCTATATTAAAATCGCCAGCTATAATAATATTTTTATAGCGCTTAGTCACTAATACATTTAGTACCATTTCAAGTTTATGGAAGAAGGCAATAAGGTTGGATGTGTTTGGTACCCTATATACACACACAAAAGCAATATTGAATTTAGTCAGCTCGACGGCACAGCATTCAAATGTTGACACTATAGACATTTTTGAAATACTTGTTAACTCTTTCCATTTGTGTCCATTTTTTATAAGGATACATGATCCATTTCTCTTAGCATTCTGACGACTGTAATGGGCAGCTATAGAATAGTTTGGTATATTTAATTGTTTTTCATAGCCTTCCATCATAAAATGTTCAGTGATGCCTATTAAGTCCACCTGTATGCTTTTATTAGAAAGTTCAAGTGTAAGCTATATTATTGTGAAGTTTTATCAAAATCCATTTAGTAGTTTTTGCGTGAAAGAGCAACAAACAGTCTCACAAACTCGTGTTTATAATATTAGTAGGAAATATTAAAGCACTAGCAACCGGACTTCGCTTCGCTTCGGTTTCAGTCGTCCTACCCGCGTAGTTCTCGTTCCCGTGGGAATACCAGAATAAAATTAGGGTGACCGGACCGGACGGACGGTCTGTCACCAGCAGAGAGACTTTTTTGTCTTGGGTTGCAGTCGGCGCATTCCTCGCACCACTCCGTCCGGGGCGACAGAGGGGCGTAAGCACGCACACCCGCAACCCACCCGCGATGCACGTCGCCTTCGTCGTTGGGCCGACCACCGGAGCAGGGTGACTTGACGTCAATGGTCGGCCCGACGGATTAGATATTTGGGGAACCCTCCCATCGCATCCCCCTTTCCTCACGCAGTCGGCCTCTCGGCGGGTGACAGACTAATTCCCCGGCCTCGTCACCCGCGGAGATTATATACGTCCTACTGTTGGGTTTGAGCCACTTCCACAATAGGCGGGAAATTGATCTTCTTATACATGGTATAATAAGGTCCCATATGGACTGGTCAGACTTGATGCTATAGGGTTTTATTTCGAGTTTTCTTTCTCTTGCATAGATGTTATATGTGTATTATATCCCTTAGTCGGCTTTTAGGACATCCACGGGCAAGATAGCGGCTAGGGCGACACCCGCAGAGAGGCTGACCGCGCGACGGCGACCGACGTCCCGGGACAGGAACGTCGAGAGGTGAGGGTACCCGAAAGGGGGGCCAACCACTAACGACAAGTCACCCTACTCCGTAGGTCGGCCCAACGATGAAGACGACGTGGGTACGGGTGGGTTATGGGCCCGCGCGCCGTCCTTTCGTCGCCCCGGATGGAATAGACCGCGTGTGCGCTTACCATAGCCCTCCCCATAAAAAAGGTTGCTGCCTTTAAAAAAAAATGCTAAACCTTATCTAAGAGACATTTACAGGGTATCCAATTCGTTTTTATCTAGTGCAATTAAAAAAGCCAATGATCTGTTTTGTGTAACAGAATTAATATTATCAGTAGGTAAACGAGCGTGTTTAATTTTTAGGGTTCCTTATTCACTTTAGTCGAAACCATGAGTGGTTGAAACGGTTACCCGTTGGGCGGATCATCGCCATAGCTTATATAGGTTCCACTGCTTGGCTGCACACCCACGGGCAAGATAGAGGGTCGTGAATAGTATTCTTCTATTGACGGAAACTTCTACCACATCACCAAGCGGGTCAGCAAAGTTCAAGCAATTGATTCTGGTAGATTCGTTTTATGGACAAGCGTTAAAATTCTGATCGCAACCTTCTTGTATACCAACGCTGTTTCTTTAAAGAGAAGTAGCAGGAGCTGACCCAATAGCTTTTTGTTCCTCGTTAAAATTGCTTACTTTATGATAAAAGTTATTTTCTTCAGTTATGTTTTTTTTTATTAGATTTAACGAGAACAGAGTAAATGTTTTTCTTCTTTTTGTGACCAAAAGTTGTGGGGGAGAACACTGTTGAGTAGAATGGAAGTCGTGTCTCGCTTCCTTTCGGGTATCAGAGGAGAGCGAGACATACGCTCTTCTATAAAACAAAATAATAAACACAATTATGCTATTCCAAAGTAATTCATGAGTAAATAAAATATTCATCGGTTAAAAAATTTTATTCCTACGATAAAAATCTTTACGACATACCATATTTAGCTTTGCCCGCTCTTTTCAGCGCTCATGGTCACAGGACGGAGGAATCCTCCCCTGTAATACTTGCGTAAACATCAGAAGTCGTACAAATGTTTCAATTCTATCTAACGATTTATAGCGGGTCAAAGTCACATTCAAATTTTTTTTCCACAAAGTTAAATAGGTGAAACTCAAAAAAGCGTCTAAAAAGTTGTAAGTAAGTAAGGGCCTACATACAATTGGTTGCCAAAGTCATGGTAATACTGCCTATGGGTTGCTAAAAAGACGAGCGAAACTTAAAGAAATATTACGCATAGATAGGACTGCACAGATAGCATAGTGGTCAAGATTCTGCCCTATCTTGCCGGTGTCACGGGTTCGAAACCCACGCAAGAAAACACTTTGTGCGATCTACAAATTGTTATTCTAAGTCTGGAAGTAATTTGTGTCCGTGAATAATATGTTTGTAAAGTACCCCGCAGTTATTTGTCTAGTGCAACGTGTTGATATTAAAAACAAAGAAAAATAAGTAAAAAAAGCAAAAACGCTTAACAAGGACTAACTATCTATACCAATAAATAAAATTGGAGTGTCTGTTTGTAATGTCAAAATAATAGGCCTTTTTCATGCTCACACGGTTATTTGCACTATACATATGCCTAAAAATCACTTTATATTTTTTTGTCTGTCTGTCTGTTTGTTCCGGGTAATCTTCAAAACGGCTGGACCGATTTCAAAAGTTCTTTCACTAATAGAAAGCTATAATATCAGGGAGTAAACTAGGCTATATTTTATCCCAGTATTCCCACGGGAACGGGAACTACGGGGTTATGCTACGCCTTATGGCGACAGAAACCGAAGCGAAGCGAGGGCGGGTTGCTAGTTTCTAATATACGATGAGAAAAGACTCGACGTCGTAATAAAAATCTTGTAACGGAACCCATTTTCCAAGCAAGAGCGACTTGCACTTGGCTGTTTTTATCTTTACAATATAAAACGAATGGTCTGTTTTGTGTTATCCAGAATTAATATTATCAATAACTAAACTGTATTACATATATTTTTGTAATATGATCTGATACCAATTTTCAATATGGTGATGGAGAAAGATTACAATTCACCATCTCCTATCATACCTGTGGGTGTCGTGAAAGATGAATAAGGGATATAATATATGCAAGAGAAGGAAAACTCGACATTAAACCCTATACCAGTGATGGGCAAAGTACGGCCCGCGGGCCAACTCCGGCCCTCGAAAGTATTTAATCCGGCCCGCCGAGAGTCCATCCACCCTAAATATTCTAGTCAGCATTTTGGCGCGAAAAATAAAATCTGTTTATAATTGAAAAGCTTTCATTATCTCATAATTAACTTGCCATAATTATAAATATCTGGTTGACCGAGCTTCGCTCGGAGTATTTTTGTAGTATTTATTCAGATATATATTAATAAAAAATAAAAAATAAATAATGAAAATTATATAAAAAATTACAAAAAGAGAATAATAATAACACCGAGATTCGAACCGACGCTGTTTAAATGTCACATATCTAAAATTAAAACCGCCCGTCTCCCCACTTGAGCTATCGGAACTCATGACGTTGATAACTAAATTTGAATTCATATTCTTTTAAAATTTAATGTCATTGTTTGTTTTGCTAAAAACACGGATAAAACAACATTTTCTATAAATAAAACCTAGCTAGATCGATTTTTTGGACCCGAAACCTCTAGTATGCCAAGTTTCAACAAAATCGTTGGAGCCGTTTCCGAGATCCTGAATATATATATATATATATATACAAGAATTGCTCGTTTAAAGATATAAGATTATCTCGGCAGTCTGTCACAGGTATTAGTTTATTTATTGAAAAAATTCCATTCTACTCACCTGTCGGTGAAGCTAAACTATTGCAAATCAAAAACAATTCCATATGTCTCACACGCCTAAAAGTAAAAGGTATTTTTTTTATAAAAAGCTTTAATACAAAATGTATTTTTTCTATAACTGGCCATCCTCTAGAATTTCTTAAACTTTGTGGCCTGCCATTAAAAAAGTTTGCCAACCACTGCCCTATATCAACATGTCTGACCAGGCTGGTATGGTAGATTAATTTCCCTCCCATTATGTAGGAGGCTCGAGCCCAATAGTGACGTGTATGAGCCGAGATGATAATGAACAGAGGACGTCGATCGCCGTCCTCTCTGCGGATTAATCCCCGGTCCGGTCACCCGCGGCCACTGCTAGGGACTCCGTCGCCATACGGGAACTATACGCGAGATAGCAATCCCTTAAATTATTCGTCATTCAAGATGGTAGCGGATAGACATATCCAGCGTCGGACTGCCCATATAGTCGAGGTGGCATTTGCCAGCCGGGCCCCAGCCTGCGCGGGCTCCCCACAGGCCTGGCTTGTGGGACTTGCAGCAACCATAGAATAGGAAGCCCGCACGGGCTAGATCCCAGCTCTTGCGACCTCAATGTAAAACTAGATCGGACGGTTCGTTAATACAATTAGAGAGAAATGAATGAAAAATTCGAAAAATAGTTGAACCTGAGCAAGACACTCCCTGAAACTAGTTTTGAATTTTTTTCTGAACGGCAATAACGTTTGATCGAATCAATTTATTTAGACATACACGTCATTATAGCGTAATACATTACATTTTACATTGTTTCATAGATATTAAAAATACTAAATTTAATTTTTAGATGTTCTTAAAAACTCGATAGATTCGGTACTGCAACATTTATAAATAAATATGGTCCATACTCTAGTTAGAGCAAATTCATACTATATGTATATATTAGATTTTTTTTAAATTTATTTGTAGTTTTTTTATGTTTTGATGTCTTAAGTTTGTTTTAACTCTCCTTATATTATGTTAAACACTTAATATATCAAATAACGGATTATTCAGATATTCAGGCCTTACGACTGGTGCAGGTCTTAACGGGACATGGTTGCTTCGCCAATTACCTGCACAGGGCCATAAGGAGGGAAAGTACACTGTCCTGCCACCTCAAGGTGTGTATCGCGTGGGCAGAGCAGCGCCGTGTACTCGTCGCAATCATCAGTGCCGACCTGACGCTGCCGACCAACGCTAGGGAGATGCTCGACAGCGTCAGGAACTGGGACGCGGTCGCCGAATTCTGCGAGGCAGTTGTCTCGCGAAAGGAGGCGGCGGAATTAATCTACGGCGACACGATCTGCTGCCGGCGATTTGAGCGGCTCAGGCGCAAGTACTTGCCCTTTATGCCGCCCTAGCCGAGGCTGCGGGTGATCGGACCAGTGAATACTCCGTCATCCGCAGAGAGGCTGACCGCGTAAGGCCGACTCTCCGGGAGGCACCGGGAAAGAAGAGTACCCGAAAGGGTATCCCACCGGGCTGGCGACGGACGTCGAGGATTCGGTACCAGTGGTTGGCTCAATAGTGAAGGGGAGGTAATACGGCGGGTTATGGGGTTGCGCGTCGCCATCTCGTAACCCCAGATGGGATGGACGGCGTGAGGCTGCACCATAGTCTGCCAAAGAAAAACAAAAAAATTGGCAGTTATAGAAACTGCCGATAGAAGTGAAAACTTAGAACTTTTAGTATTAAAATTTGAAATTTCATAAGGTCTGAAATCTGTTTTACCGTCGTAGAAAGAAAACGTCTAAGCCACTGTAAAATATTAATCCGGATTGCGTGATGCATTGCAGAGGTTACAAACATTTAAAATAATTTTAAATAATGTCGGTCATATCAGTCATGAGCATGTCGGACCCATAAAATTTACCCGTACTATAAAGTGCCTAACGCGGCTAAAAAAGATTTCACTTCAAAAATTGGTGGTTATAGAGACTGCCGATAAAAGTGAAAAGTTAGAACTTTAGTATTGATAATTTCATAATGTTTGAATTAAAATGATCAACATCAATGTGGTTTTCACATCCATTGACACACCGAGCAACGATAATATGCATGTTTATATGGTTTTTTATTATTCAAAAATATTACAGGCTGTACAAGATCATGACAAAATATTCAATTGAAATAACAATTAATATAAAAACATATTATTTATATTATATGATATACACGCTGTACGCTGTATAGTTACAGATATACTGCTATAAGCATGTCGGTGACGCGAACCCATAAGGTTTTCCCCTAGCAAAAAGTACCCAACGCGGCTAAAGAAGTTATCACTTCAAAAAGAAAGGTTGGCTTGAATTGAACTCGAGTTAAGTATATGAAGCTTGCCTATTAAGGGAGGTCTTTTTATACTGTTCGTGGGTAGGTAACCTGATGGATTATTGTCCGTACTTAATAATTTACTACATCGATGATAATTAAATTTTATATTTTGATCTGAATGTCAGTTTGTGTTTCTCAGTATTTGCCGATAGTATCCACTATTGCGGCTTGGTCCAAGATCCCAGATCCAAGCTAACTCAGCACTATACCGAAGAAATCCCGGACATCAGCTTGTACGAGATCAGAATGGCTCTCAAACAACTACGTAACGGTAAGGCACCGGGAGATGACGGAATTACGGCAGAGCTTTTGAAGGCGGGCGGCAAGCCGGTCTTAATAGCCCTTCAGAAGCTATTTAGTTCCGTTATCCTCGGGGGCGACGTTCCAGAGTCGTGGACCAGGAGTGTGGTGGTGCTGTTCTTCAAGAAGGGTGACAAAGCCCTTTTAAAGAACTACAGACCCATCTCACTCCTGAGCCACGTTTATAAGTTGTTTTCGAGGATCATTACCAATCGAATCACGCGCAAGCTCGATGACTTCTAGCCGCCCGAACAAGCCGGCTTCCGAAAAGGCTATAGCACCATAGACCATATCCTCACGCTTCGGCAGATTATACAAAAGACCGAGGAGTATAATCGGCCCCTTTGCTTAGCGTTTGTGGACTATGAGAAAGCCTTTGATTCAGTCGAAACTTGGGCGGTGCTGCAGTCCCTTCAGCGGTGCCAAATCGACCATCGTTATATCGAAGTGCTGAAGTGTTTGTATAGGAACGCCACAATGTCAGTCCGTATCCGGGATAAGAGTACGAAACCGATCCAGCTGCAGAAAGGCGTGAGACAGGGAGATGTCATCTCTCCAAAACTGTTTACCACTGCACTGGAAGATGTCTTCAAGCTCTTAGACTGGACTAGGCATCAACATTAACGGCGAATACATCACTCACCTTCGATTTGCAGACAATATCGTCATTATGGCAGAATCCATGGAGGACCTTGGCACAATGCTCAATGATCTCAGCAGGGTATCCCAACTAGTGGGTTTACGAATGAACATGGACAAGACGAAAGTCATGTCAAATGCCCATGTCATTCCTGTACCGGTCCTAGTTGGCCATGCGATTTTCGAAGTTGTTGATCATTATGTTTAGGTAAACAAAAATAAATTGGATCTACCTAACGGGACTGTTTGTCCTAGGTAGGACAAACAGTCCAGTTAGATAGATCCAATTTCGAGAAAGAGATCAGCCGACGAATACAACTCGGTTGAGCAGCGTTCGGGAAACTTAAGAGGATCTTCTTGTCCAACATACCTCAGTGTCTGAAAACACAGGCCTACGACCAGTGTATGTTACCAGTGATGACTTACGGCACGGAAACGTGGTCCCTAAATGTAGGCCTCATTTCAAGGCTCGAAGTCGCTCAGCGTGCTATGGAGCGGGCTATGCTCGGGATTTCTCTGCGAGATAGAATCCGGAATACGGAAATCCGCAGAAGAACGGGTGTAACCGACATAGCACGAAGAATTAGCACGCTGAAGTGGCAATGGGCAGGCCACATCGCTCGACGAACCGACAGCCGGTGGGGAAGAAAGGTTCTCGAGTAGCGATCACGTATCGGAGGACGCAGTGTAGGACGCCTCCCCACTAGGTGGACCGATGACCTAGTGAAAGTTGCTGGGCGTCGTTGGATGCAGGCGGCACAGGACCGCACATTGTGGCGCAACATGAGGGAGGCCTACGTCCTGCATTGGACGGCAATAGACTGAAATGATGATGATGATGATTCACTATTATCTAATCCCGGGCCCCAGGCTTGTCGTCAGCCACCCAGGCCCTTTCGGCCCAGTCCGACCCTGGACATATCTATTTAAAAAAATATTTTTTGCAAAAAAAAAGGACTTCAAAATGCAGTGCAGAGTAATCGAAAAGATCGTTAATGTAGACAATGTAGATACATTTTTAGATTTTTGTTGATTTTTCATAAACCGCTTGACCGATTTCGATAAAATCTTCACGGGACCATTTGGGAAGTATACTCTTTCTAACAAAAAAATAATTTTTCAAATCGGTTGGTAAGCGAAGGAGTTATACGCGGATAAACATAAAAAAATACAAACATCCGAATTGAGAACCTCCTTTTTTAGAAGTCGGTTAAAATGGCATTGATCACACAGTATTTGCTAGTAATTTGAGTAATACAGCATCCATGGCCACGGGATAATCTGTCCCGATATGAATCAGATAATGATAAACGCTATTTACCGCGTGGAATTATTATGTACTTTATGCTGCATGTAATAAGGTTTATATTTATGTTTATGAATTCTAATCTAAATAACATATAATCTTGCTGTATAATTTGCATTAGCTTAATAGTGTACAGAGCATGGAAATTTATATAGAGATATGTAGTTTAGTGCTCTGTGGTTTATATCTGTGATTTCCGTGTGGTGACAGTGTGTAAGAATACAATTCACCACTCCCTCTCTTGCTCGTGGATGTCGTATATACATATACACCGTGGAATCTAATTGGCTGTTTTCCTGAAACGTATGTACTCAGTTAATCATTCTTAATATCCCCACATAACTGAAAACCGTAATATATTTAGAAAAAGTCTGATAATTAGACATTATTAAGTTTGTCTGGCATGCAACAGTATTGTTCCCAACATGCCTACGTCATAGCATTCGTATGAAATCACAATAATAGGTAAACAAAATAATTTTAGGCATAACACCTCGGAGTTCGGTGTCGCACCTCACCCGCTCGCGTCCCGCACCCCTTTCTTCTTTTATGATGCGCCCGAGTCGCGCAACCTTGGTCTATGTTTTAATAGGTCAGTTAGCATGCTACCGTACCTACGGTCAATGTCCTTAACTATATGTTATAGTTATGCAAAAATGATATTTTAGGGAAACGTCCGGGATTGCAAATGACAAGAATTTATGTTTTTATTTTATTGAATAAATGCTATAGTATGTTTCTATATCATTAACTGAGTAGGTATGTACGTTTCGGGAAAACAGCCAATTAGATTCCACACCATATGACGATATATCGTACTATTCGTGTAAAAAAACGTAAATACACTTGCGCCCAAAATGTTTTATTGCGTGAATAAAGCAAGCATCATGGTTTACACTTTCTGTCAAAATCTTGTGAAGCTATCGACAAAACTAAAGGAATAAATGCAAAAATAATATACTTTTGCGATCTTAGAAAACATAAAATTCCAGCATAAAATAGATGTATGGATATTTACATTTATACACTTTACAATATTATCCCGTTCATAAAGTCATAATTATGTTTACGTAAATTTTAAAGGAAGATTTTACAAGAAAATTTATAACGCAAGTATACTTAAATACTTGTTGCAGCATTGTACAATCTAGGAATTATGTGTAATTCTAATTACTTATTTCTTCTACGAAACTTTTAGGTGACAGTTTATGTGTAATTATTGTTACATACTTTTCATTTGTTTTATTTTCCGTTAAAGAACAACGTGATTATACTTACAACGCTGGATTACAATGAAATTAAAGCGAGAATAAAGCCGTAAGTAGATTTAAATAAGTTCATATATTTGAAAATACATGGCGAAAAAGCAATAATTATACTTACCCCTGCAAATATTCTTTGCGTTTCGTGGAATACAGAAGTAACAGTATTTTTTTAGATTATCTCAAAGTACATTAAGCTGTTCCTAAATTAAAAAACAGATGTAGTTGAAGGCAACTGTGACCTACGATTTTCTCTTTGAAACGTATTTCTAGAACTCATAATTAAAAATATAGGACATTTTTTCAAGCTCCTGAAAAGTTGGCAAAAATCATTTACTTTTTTCTTCCAGGAATAGTGCTATATATATATAGATAAAGATAGATAGAGATAAAGATATATGTTACGGTAAATGTGATTAATTGAACATTATTAATAATTATCTATCATTATTAATAATTACCAAAATTCGAGGTAAAAGTAAGAAATTAATCACATTTGTCGGTGACTATTAATAACTAGCAACTTGCCCTCGCTTCGCTTCGGTTTTAGTTGTTTTACCCGCGTAGTTCCCGTTCCCGTGGGAATACCGGAATAAAATATAGCCTAGTTTACGCCCTGATATTATAGCTTTCCATTGGTGAAAGAATTTTTGAAATCGGTCCAGCCGTTTTGAAGATTACCCGGAACAAACAGACAGACAAACATTTTTTAATTGCTATTTTAGGCATAGGTGTCGTGCAAATAACCGTGTGAGCATGAAAAAAGCCCATTATTTTGACATTACAAACAGACACTCCAATTTTATTTATTGGTATAGATATAGATGTAACCTTAGTACCGATAAATGTAATAAATTTTAAAAATAACAGGTGCTTTAATTGTCGGCGTCGCTGCCATGCCCAACAGGAGGCCCAGCTGTACGAGGCTTACCGCAGTGCGCGCTCTACCTTCAGGCTAGCCGTGAGTCGGCAGGAAATGCTAGACAGTCTTGAGCGTGACCCTTAGGGTCGGCCGTATCGTGCGGCGCTGAGTAAGCTCCACGCGCAGGGTCCTCCACTCACTGACACTCTCCAACCCGGCCTCCTCACCAGGGTGGTTGAGCACCTATTCCCACAAGGGGCGGAACACACGCTCCAGGTCATGGTTTTATCAGATAGTGATCGGGACCAGAACCAAACAGTGACCGAGAGACGAGGAAGTTTTACCAGATAGTGTTCCGCTCGTCACAGAAGCAGATATATGAGCACGATCCACTGCCTCCTTCCGTGAGATGATGGCCTCACAGATGGCGGCAACCGCGTCCCAGTTCCTGATGCTGTCGTGCATCGTCAGGTCGGCACCGATGACGACGAGATCATGGCGCTGCTCTGTCCACGCGGCACTCCCTCTCGCCTGGGCATGCTCGTTACAGCCTTGGATCGCCATAAGAGGCGACATGCCAGGCAACTCTCGATATCAAGGAGATTTTAAGGTGAATCGAGGTGCTAGGACTTAGGGTGGTCCTAAATAAGACGGAGGCCCTATGGCTTCATGGGCCCCGCAACGGTGCACCCGCCGTGTTCTTTGCAATTAAAAGTGCCACAAGCCTTTCTTGCAAAAATAAATAGTACTTAATATTAACAATTTATTAGGATTGAAGTGTTGATTTTATGAGGAGCCTAAAATTGTTTAATTTGTTTTTCAATTCATAATTAACAGAAATTGATAACCAAAATCATTTATTATGTAATTGTATTGTAATACTACAAATAAAGACCAGCTATACAAATAACTTTGGGCATAATTTTATTATTTTTACCAAGAAGAGTAGTGAATTATTAATAATAACTGCTAAAAATGATGAATTTTATATTCACATTTATCAAATCACTTGGTAATTATTAATAACTAGCAACCCGCCCTCGCTTCGCTTCGGTTTCAGTCTTTCCTGCGTAGTGCCCGTTCCCGTGGGAATACCGGGATAAAATATAGCCTAGTTTACTCCCTGATATTATAGCTTTCCATTGGTGAAAGAATTTTTGAAATCGGTCCAGCCGTTTTGAAGATTACCCGGAACAAACAGACAGACAGACAAAAAAAATATAAAGTGTATTTTAGGCATATGTATAGTGCAAATAACCGTGTGAGCATGAAAAAAGCCTATTATTTTGACATTACAAACAGACACTCCAATTTTATTTATTGGTATAGATGATAATTTTTAATTAATCAAATTCGACTCGGAAGACAAAATATTTTCCTGGTGATCCACAATTTGTTATTCTGAGTTTGGGTGTAATTTGTAAATTATATCCTCTCCGTGTATGTTATAAAGTTATAAGGACAAAAAAACAGATTATATACGTACTTTTTTTTTTGTGGGTGGGCTGCGGTCGGCGCGCCTCCGCACCACTCCGTCCGGGGCGACAGAGGGGCTTAAGCACGCAACTCCCGCAACCCACCCGAAAACCACGTCGCCTTCGTCGTTGGGCCGGCCACCGGGTTACTTAACATCAGTGGTCAGCCCGACGTAATAACCACTCGGGGATGACGTCGGTCTTTCCTCACGCGGTCGGCCTCTCGGCGGGTGACGGACTAATCCCCGGTCACGTCACCCGCGGAGATTATATACGTCCTACTGTTGGGTTTGAGCCACTTCCACAATAGGCGGGAAATTGATCTTCTTATACATGGTATAATAAGGTCCCATATGGACTGGTCAGACTTGATGCTATAGGGTTTTATTTCGAGTTTTCTTTCTCTTGCATAGATGTTATATGTGTATTATATCCCTTAGTCGGCTTTTAGGACATCCACGGGCAAGATAGGGGGGTGATGAATTGTGTTCTTACTCTGTCACCAGTGTAGGTATAGGTGCCTACATCTATACCAATAAATAAAATTGGAGTGTCTGTTTGTAATGTCAAAATAATAGGCTTTTTTCATGCTCACACGGTTATTTGCACGACACCTATGCCTAAAATAGCGATTGAAAATTTTTGTCTGTCTGTCTGTCTGTTTGTTCCGGGTAATCTTCAAAACGGCTGGACCGATTTCAAAAATTCTTTCACCAATGGAAAGCTATAATATCAGGGCGTAAACTATGCTATATTTTATCCCGGTATTCCCACGGGAACGGTAACTACGCGGGTAAAACGACTAAAACCGAAGCGAAGTGAGGGCGGGTTACTAGTTATATATAAATCGTGTCCAATAAAAATTATTAGTACTCACAGCTCGCCACAATCTAGGTTAGGGGTCCGATAGAGGTCACTAAGATATACAGACGCGATGATAAATATATTCTCGTTTTGATACATAAACTTGTTTATTAGTTGTATTTAAGTAAATGTCAATATATACAGTAATATAATTTACTTAAAATGTCAAATGTCTCTTTTCCTTATGGTGACTAAATAAGAATACGATTCACCACTCCCTGTCTTGCATATGGATGTCTTAAAAGACGATTAAGGGGTATAATATTCATGGTGATATAATATGTGGTTAATTGTATTCTTACTCCGTCACCACACGAAAATTGTCGCGGGTGACGTGACCGGGGATTAGTCCGTCATCCGCCGAGAGGCCGACCGCGTGAGGAAAGACCGACGTCCTCCCCGATGGGGGGGACGTCGGTCGATGGGAGGGTACCCCAATATATGTGTATTCCGTCGGGCCGACCACTGATGTCAAGTAACCCTGCTCCGGTGGTCGGACGACGGCGACGTTGTTTTCGGGTGAGTTGCGGGAGTTGCGTGCTTAAGCCCCTCTGTCGCCCCGGACGGAGTGGTGCGGAGGCGCGCCGACCGCAGCCCACCCACAAAAAAAAAAAAGCGGTATAATATTCATGGTGATATAATATGTGGTTAATTGTATTCTTACTCCGTCACCACACGAAAATTGTATATTTACTTATCTACACAATTTCTTAATTTTTTTCCTCTTTATAAAGAGGAAAAAATTGTATTTTTGTGTATGTTTGTAACGAATAAACTCAAAAACTAATGTGCCGATTTCATAAATTATTACAACATAGGAAAGCTACATTGTCCTTGAGTAATATAGGCTATATTTTATCCCGGTATTCCTACGGGATCGGGAACTACGCGAGTAAGGCAACTGTAACCGAAGCGAAACGAGGGCGGGTTGCTAGTCTAATATAAATAAATCCTTATGAAAATAAATATTTCGTGTAGTGACAGGGTAAGAATACTATTCATCACCCCTTACCACCATTACCGCATTCCGTGGGTGTCGTTGAAGACGACTAAGGGATATAACCAAGCTCTAACCAACTCTAAACAAAACCCTATATCTGATGGTATAGTCTGATCAGCATGGTATTATCATCATTATTTCAGACTATGTAAGTCCCACTATTGGGCTAAGACCTCCTCCACAATGGGAGGGGTAATGACCTATTTCACGCTAGTCAGACGTGTTGGAATAGGGTTTGGTATCGAGTTTTCCTTCTCTTGCACAGAAGTAGTCGAATGCTAAAAAATTGTTACGTGATGTGTAGAAATATTTATAATAACATTCCAGAAAAAAATAGATTACTGGTACTAAGTTCTTTGAAGGTAACTCTAAAAAAATGGATCTTAGAAAAGGCCTTTTACTCAATTAGTGAATTTTTGACGTATAAAGAGTAAGTAGTATGGAATAAGGCATTTAGTTTAAAATAGTTTTTAAGTATTGATATTTGCATGATTGTTTAATGGCCAAATAGGTGATCTAATTTCAAATATGCCTTAAGACTAGGGTTGTCAGGTCGTCAAACCTGACGATAACCTGACCTGACGCTGCCGACCATCGCTAGGGAGATGCTCGACAGCACCAGGAACTGGGAAGCGGTCGCAGCCTTCTGCGAGGCAGTGATCTCGCAGAAAGAGGCGGCGGGTCGCGCGCGCGAGGAGCACAGCCTCGACGAAGCGACCCGCTGCCGGCGACTGGGGCGGCGCAGGCGCGACTACCTGCGTGCCATGCCGCCCTAGCTGAGGCCGCGGGTGAAGTGACCGGGGAGTCAGTCCGTCACCCGCCGAGAGGCCGACCACGTGAGGAAAGACTGACGTCCTCCCCGAGGGGGGGACGTCGGTCGATGGGAGGGTACCCCAAGTAGGGGGTATTCCGTCGGGCCGACCACTGATGACAAGTAACCCTGCTCCGGTGGTCGGCCCAACGACGAAGGCGACGTTGTGTTCGGGTGGGTTACGCCCCTCTGTCGCCCCGGACGGAGTGGTGCGAGGAGCGCGCCGAGCGCAGCCCACCCCCAAAAAAAAGAAGTTCGTCAAACCTAATAGCCGGACAGACCAGCCAGTTTGGCCGGACATTTGGATAGAAAGGCCGAGCACCCTACATTATTAAGGATTTTGTGCTTTAGTATTATTAGGTACGACAAAAAAATGTATGTAAAATTAAGCTTTTTAGATTATTATGACAACAGTCGACTCGCTTGCGCTGGGCCACGCTCGGCGCTAGCTCGTTTGCGAAATGTAAAAAACCTAATAAAAGCCGGACAAGCCGGACACCGATTATTTTGGCCGGACACACAATTAAAAAGCCTACCTATGTCCGACTTTATCCGGACGCCTGGCAACGCTACTTAAGACCATGTACACCCTATTATTGAGCAAATAAAAATTTGAATTTGATGTTATATGCCTATCCCTTAGTCGTCTTTTACGACATATACATGCAAGATAGGGAGTGGTGAATTGTATTCTTACTCCTTCACCACACGGAACGTGCATTCAGCATGGTATAGCACAGGGGTGGCCAACTTCATTAGCCTCAAGATCTACTGTTTATTCACGAAACCCTGTGCGATCTACCATTTACATACTTCTTGAAATGTTCACAATTGGAATTGATGGGTGCAGCAGTTGCTGATTACGATGCGCCTTCTACGTATTTACATTTTTTGCCTTACTACGATCGACTGGACTAATAGTCGCGGTCGATCGCGATCGACCGGTTGACCACCCCTGATATAGAGTCACCCTGCTCCGGTGGTCGGCCCAACGACGAAGGCGACGTGCATCGTGGGTGGGTTGCGGGAGTGCGTGCTTACGCCCCTCTGTCGCCCCGGACGGAGTGGTGCGAGGAGCGCGCCGACCGCAAGCCACCCCCAAAAAATAAAAAAATAACCCCTGATATAGTAGATCAAAAAGTCTCCTACTGGGGAGAAGGTTAGAGCTTAGCCAGAAGTGTATGAGACGAATCGATTATAAATTATGATATTGATGTTACTTAAGTTGTAAATAGATTTCAATATAAATGTAATATTTTAAGCAATATCTGAGGTGATATTATGATCGCAGCTCATATAAGTCCCACTGTTGGGCTCGAGCCTCCTACATATTGGAAGGGAAATTACTATACCACGCTGGTCAGACAGGTTGGTGCAGGGTTTTGTTTCGAGTTTCACTTCTCTTGCTTAGATGATATATGCTTATTACATCCTTTAGTCGTATTTTACGAGAATGTGCAAAAAGCGGTGAATTGTATATCAACTTTCTCATCACACGGAAGATTTTTATTCATTGCATTAATATTCATAGTTACTTCTAATGTTCACGTGAGTTTCATGTTTACGGGATGATTCAATTTAATATAAACGCGTGAAAATCAATAATGATTCCTGTCGTTTACGCGAATATTTTTAATGCAAGTTCCATAATTGCCGGTTTCGTTGTTGGTTTAATGGTGGCCGAGCCGTTAGTTTAGAAGTAAACATTATAGTTCAAATTCAAATAATTTATTATGCACTAGCAACCCGCCCTCGTTTCGCTACGGTTTTAGTCGTTTTACCCGCGTAGTCCCCGTTCCCGTGGGAATACCGGGATAAAATATAGCCTAGTTTACTCCCTGATATTATAGATTACCATTGGTGAAAGAATTTTTGAAATCGGTCCAGCCGTTTTGAAGATTACCCGGAATAAACAGACAGACAAAAATTTTTTAATCTGTATTTTAGGCATAGGTGTCGTGCAAATAACCGTGTGAGCATGAAAAAAGTCTATTATTTTGACATTACAAACAGACACTCCAATTTTATTTATTGGTATAGATAAACCCCAACAGAGCACTTAGATATTGTCAAGTTTACAAAATTAAATTATCTAAAACAATAAACTACCACCCGATTGGAACGCGACCGCTACTGAGAAGATTGAGCAAGAAACTCAGCGGACTTGTCTATTATTTTTAATTATTTTTTTCTTCTTATCTATACCAATAAATAAAATTGGAGTGTCTGTTTGTAATGTCAAAATAATAGGCTTTTTTCATGATCACGCGGTTATTTGCACGACACCTATACCTAAAATACAGATTAAAAAGCTGTCTGTCTGTTTGTTCCGGGTAATCTTCAAAACGGCTGGACCTATTTGAAAAATTCTTTCACCAATGGAAAGCTATAATATCAGCGCGTAAACTAGGCTATATTTTCAGGCTATATATCCACGGGAACGGGAACTACACGGGTAAAACGACTAAAACCGAAGCGAAGCGAGGGCGGGTTGCTAGTTAGATATAAAATTGTGTACATGTTTTGTAAGAACTACCTCCAGTGTTATGCCCTTCGAACTGCAAGATACTTAATATAATTCAAACGATTTTGACAGATCCTACAAGCGGCACCCGTTCACGAGTTAACTACTAGAGCAGCCATCACTCCCCTCAACCACCTATGTACCTAAGTATTATATGTGTGTACCTATGTATTATATTGTGGTTTCTTGCGTTTCAGGTATAGGAACGCCAGTACTGCCGGTATTGGTAATAGCGTGCGACAGGGTGACCGTCAAACGGTGTCTTGACAACCTTGTCAAGTTCAGGCCGAGTAAAGAAACTTTTCCTATTATTGTGAGCCAGGTGAGATTTTTTACTTAATATGTCGAGTACATACATACATATCTTCGTGCTCGTCTTTCCGTGTGGTGACGGAGTAAGAATACAATTCACCATTCCCTTTCTTACACAAGGATGTCGTAAAAGACGATTAAGGGATATAATTTGCATAAAACGTCTATGCAAGAGAAGGGAAACTCGTAACAAAACCCTATACGAACACGGCGACCGATGGCGACGTCCCAGGACGTTGAGAGTACCCGAAAGGGTATTCCGTCGGGCCACTACTGACGACAAGTTACCCTGCTCCGGTGGTCGGCCCAACAACGAGGTGACGTGGGTACGGGTGGGTTAAGGGCCCGGGCGCCGTCCTTTCATCGCCCCGGACGGAATGGACCGCGCGTGCGCTTACCATAACCGGGTAGGATAAAAAAAAAAATTCTAACACGTCTGACTAGCGTGGTGTCTTGCGTCAATTTTCCTCCCAGAGTGGAGGAGGCTTGAGCTCAATAGTGAGATGTATATAAGATGAAATGATGACTCTTCTGTCATAGTACATATTGTAAAAGGTATTGCAATAGTTTTATGACTGACCGCTGGACTGGCGTCAACCTTCCTTTGTCCTCACGGCATCAGATGGAGTCGGCCCAGGTCGATGAAAAACTTTTAGTCGGCTTTTACGATACTCACGAGCAATGTAACTTTTTTTTAACAAAAAAAAAAAGTACATCATCATCATCTTGCACTTATCCCAATTACTTGGGGTCGACGCAATATGTCATCTGTTTTGACATATTGCAAAAAGTTTCGGCAATGACTTTTATGACCAGCCGCCTGCCTGACGTCAACCCTCCTTGGGAATGTAATCGTTGACCCAAATGGTACCAGATGGAGTTGGTCCGGGTCAATCTAGGTCTCTTAGTCGTCTTTTACGACACCCACGAGCAAAGCAAGGGTTGGTAGTATTCGAAGCCGCTACCACACAGCAAGTAACAAAAAAAAAAGTACAAAATGTAAAAAAAAAACATTTTTAATTTTTATGTTTATATTGCATTAAAAACGTATTTTTCTGTGCTTTTAGCACATATAAAGTCTGATTCACACAACACCTGACATGTAATATTTCGTTCAGTAATAATTAATCGTTTCCATTCCATCATCCGTTTTTACTTATGTGTAGGTACCGTTAAATAGATAAGTACCCATAATTAATATTTTGTTTTACGCACCACAGTAAAGGTTGGAAAATAAAGTATTTTCATATATTTTATTGGTATCCAAAAATAGAGTAGAATAATTTATTATAAACTATGGTTGGCAACACTAGCTGGTAGTATTCGTAGCCACCAAACAAGATAATTTTTACTTTTTCATTTTATTTATAAAACTTATTTTCGAGTGAAACATGATTAGCATACGCGGGTCCCGAATCCACATCTGTTGTAAATCCGTTCCAACTACTTCACCAATTACGCCAGTGTAGGTAGCCACGTATAGTAACCATATTTTTACTAGCGTTGTAAATAAAACTATTTTTACGGATTTTATTTGATTTGATTTTTGATTGCCCGACGTTTCGAACCTTCTGCAGCGTTCATGTTCACGGACGGACTAGAATGTCTCACGTCCAACAAGTCATTATAGAGATTTATATCTACCCGCTACAGAAATTAATTATGAAATTCTGATCCACATTTTGATTCAAATTTATTGCAAGTACAAATGTTCGAAACGTCGGGCAGTTAAAAATCAAATGCAAACGTGATAAAATTCGTTAATAAATGTATTCACTTAAAAATAAAACGAAAAGATCGTTATATAACCGACTTCTAATGTAGACAATTTTTTAGATTTATATCTGGGGGCACTGCAGGGCTCCCGCCAAGTCGAGCAAAAATGCAAAACTGCCGTAGCATACTTTTCTCGAATAATTCAGGCCATTTTCGACCCTCCACTTCGTTATGAATAAAGTTAGAAGCCTTATTTTTTACTAACCAAGCAGGCATATTTGGTTTTTTCAAAAACCGCTTGTCCGATTTCGATGAAATTTTCATGGGATCATTTGAGAAGTTGAGCTTTCCAACAAAAAAATTTCAAATCGGTTGGCAAGCGACGGCGTTATGCGAGAACAAATAAAAAAAAATTACAAACATCCGAATTGCAAACTTCCTCCTTTTTTAGAAGTCGGTTAAAATTTGTTTTATTTGTAATGTGTGATACTCGCGTAAACATCACAAATCATATTTTAAACTTTTTTATTAACTTTTTTCAGGACTGCGGTCATCAACCTACTTACAATGTAATAAAAGCGTTCGCAGAAGTGGACCCAAGCATCACTGTGGTCCAGCAACCAGACCTATCAGAGATACCCTTGACCAGGACCAACGTGAAGTACCGCGGGTACTATAAGATAGCGAGGCATTTCAAATTTGCCTTGAACTACATTTTCGAAACTTTGGGACACGAAGCTGTTATTATAATTGAAGGTATGGCTCTTAGCTAAACTTTGTCATAATTAAGTACACGTCATTTCTTTTTTGGGAGTTCTACCGTCCTCTCTCCCACCGCCCGGCTCCGTTCGGGGCGACAGAGGGGCGGCGCGCGGCCCCGTAACCCACCCGATAAGACGTCGCCTTCGTCGTTGGGTTAAGCACCGGTGCAGAGTTCCTTGACTTCATTGGTCGGCAATGGCACGCCATAAACTTCGAACACGAGACCTTTGCATAAAAATCTATTAGGCTACCTTTGCATAAAAATCTATTAGGCTATTAGGGTCTTTATAATTTTATAAGTAAAAACAAGAGTTACCTAAAATGATAGCTTTAATTTAAAACTTGACCTACTACGATATTATAAGTCCGGATTCACCATCCAGGTCAAGAAATCGGACCCAGTGGTCAATCCAACGGCGATGGCAAGAAGATACGGTAGGTTAAGGGCTCGTACGCTGCCCTTCCGTCATCCCGACCGAATTGGGTGGGGTGCGTCAAGACCGGCAAAAAAATATCTACCCAAAGATAGAACTTTAATCCATATCAATTGAATTTTTTTACAGATGACCTGGACATCTCGCCGGATTTCTTTGAATACATCCTGGGCACATATCCGCTTTTACTTAAAGACGAATCGCTGTGGTAAGTTTATTGTACAGTATTTTTCTTCCGTGCGGTCATAGAGTTAGAATGTAATTGCCCACTTCCTCTCTTGCCCATAGATATCGTAAAAGACTAAGGGATATGGTATGCAGACAGCATCTATGCAAGAGAAGGTAAACTGGACTATAAACGCTATACCAACACGTCTGACCAGCACGGTATAGTAGGTCAATTTCCCTCCCACTGTGAAGAGGCTCCAGCCCAACAATGGAATGTACATGAACAAGTTTTTCGTGTAACTAAATTTTTCTAGTACAAAATATCCTCGGACCTGTTGTGAAAATCAAGGCATCAGTACCAGAGGTCCACTCAATGACAATGAAGAGGGGACATAGGATAATGGGCCGCACGCCGCTCTTCCATCGCCCCAGACGAAAGGACGCAGTGTATCCGGATGATAACCTGTCAAAAAAAGGATATCCTAGGTGGTATCAAACACCCTAGCCGAGGCCGCGGGTGACCGGACCGAGGATTTTAGTCCGTCACCCGCAGAGAGGCTGACCGCGCGACGGCGACCGACGTCCCGGAACAGGGACGTCGAGAGGTGAGGGTACCCGAATGGCTATTCCGTCGGGCCGACCACTGACGAAAATTCACTCTGCTGCGGTGGTCGGCCCAACGACGAAGGCGACGTGGGTACGGGTGGACTATGGGCCCGCGCGTCGGCCTTCCGTCGCCCCGGACGGAATGGACCGCGTGTGCGCTTACTATAGCCCACCCATAAAAAAGGTGGTATCAATCAGTTCTTTATTCTTCTATAAGTCCTCCAGGCAGTCTTTAAACCAGTTAAGGAAGCTTTAAGGTGATCTGCAGGACTCGACACCAACTGCGATTAACAACACGCTAAGCATGGTGATTATGGCATAGGTCCACCTTTGTGATGAAGGATGATGAATGGATAACGTGACTGAAAACCTTATTGCTATAATCTCTCATTACAGGTGCATATCAGCTTGGAACGACAATGGCAAGAAGGAAGTGATCGATTTATCACATCCAGAATTACTTCACAGAACTGATTTCTTCCCTGGACTGGGTTGGGTGTTGAGGAGCGAGACCTGGTTCAGATTGGCGCCTAAGTGGCCCAGTGCGTAAGTAGACCATGCATATAACATCTGTGCAAGAGAAGGAAAACTCGAAATGAAACCCTATATCAACGTTTCTGACCAGCATGGTATAGTAGGTCAAATTTTCTCCCATTCTAGAGGAGGCCCGAGCCCAACAGTGGGATGTATGTGGGCTGCGATGATAATGAGTTTCATAGGCAGGTTTGGATGGGGAGTGAATTCATGTGAACAATATATCTATTGCTATGTCAATGTAACTATATTTGTGACGATAAACACCATATAAATGTAAAAAGTTTTAATTTGAATATACAACAAAAACACCTGTTTGTTTTAAGTTTTCACTTCTGTCGCCAGTTCTCATGAGTGTTTTGTTTTCATTTACAGTTTCTTCGATGACTGGCTTCGTAATCCCGACAACATCGACGGCAAATCTTGTATAAGACCAGAAGTTTCCAGAACATATTCATTTGGAAAGGTATTTTTTTCTTCTATCTTCTTTTACAATTTCAAAGTAATCAGATAATATTTTCAGCCTTTGATAGTCGACTGCTGGACGTAAGTCTCCCCCATAGAATGCCATATGGCATGGTCATATTTTGATGTGGGTTATTGACACAATGACCACTCTTGTCAAGAGGGTTAACAGCAGTAAGGTTTGGCTGTTGTCTATTCGTCTAGTCATTCCCCTGGCTCGCCTTTTGCCCCCGAAATGGTCATGTCCACACTATCGACAGTCGTCTGTCTACAGCCGCGTTCCAGTCTGTCCAGGGTAGTATCACACTCTCACAGAAAATCGCCATCTGAACAGGAGCAATTTGTTACTGCACTTCGTTCGGTGAGCGAGATAGCCAGAACTTTCTGAGGGTATTTTTTGTTTTATTTCAAACTCGTATAATTTTGTACAAACGCGATAAAATCCGTAAAAATAATTTTGTTTAATATGTATAATAATCGCGTAAATATCAGAAATTATTTAATACTAGCTGACCAGGCGAACTTCGTACCGCCATAATTTTTTTCGTGATTATATTTTCTAAATTGCCGAAAATATAGTATCTAATGGAAGAACCATTACAGCTTTTTCGGGCAAGATTCGATTTGATCGCGGCATTGTTGATGATGACTCAAAGAGAATACAAATTACTCATTATTGATTTCTGACAAAATTATAATTATCAAATTTTCAACCATACTTAACTATAGACAAAATTACGTTTAGCTGTCATTTGCGTTTTGTTATTACATATCAAATGCATTTTTTTTAACTACGTTTCATAGTGACTTGTATTCTTTTTGACGTTTTATGTCACGTCACACGGGAACGCGATCGAACGATATAAAAGAGTTATTGGCGAAATCTTGTAAGCACCATTAACAAAAGAAACGGGATAAAAAGTATCCTATGTCCGCCTCCTGGTTCTAAGCTACCTCCCCACCAATTTTCAGCCAAATCATTACAGCTGTTCTTGAGTTATAAATAGTGTAACTAACACGACTTTCTTTTATATACATATATAGATTATTATCATCATCTCAGCCCATATAAGACCCACTATTGGGCTCAATCCTCTTTCACAATGGAAGAAAAATTGACCTGTTATAACGCGCTGGTCCGACGTGTTGGCATAAGATTTATGTCCAGTTTTCCTTGTCTTGCATAGATGTTATGTGCATATTATATCCCTTAGTCGTCTTTTACGACATCCACGGGCAAGATAGGGAGTGGTGAATTGTATTCTTACTCAGTCACCACACGGAAATCTATACTTCTATACCAATAAATAAAATTGGAGTGTCTGTTTGTAATGTCAAAATAATAGGCTTTTTTCATGATCACGCGGTTATTTGCACGACACCTATACCTAAAATAGCAATTAAAAAATTTTTGTCTGTCTGTCTGTCTGTTTGTTCCGGATAATCTTCAAAACGGCTGGACCGATTTCAAAAATTCTTTCACCAATGGAAATCTATAATATCAGGGCGTAAACTGGGCTATATTTTATCCCGGTATTCCCACGGGAACGGGAACTACGCGGGTAAAACGACTATAACCTATAACCGAAGCGAAGCGAGGGCGGGTTGCTAGTCATATATAAAACTGAAGAGTTTGTTTGTTTGAACGCGCTAATCTCAGGAATTACTGTTCCGATTTGAAAAATTCTTTCAGTGTTACATAGCCCATTAATCGAGGAAGGCTATAGGCTATATATCATCACGCTAAGGCCAACAGGAGCGGAGCACCAATGAAGAATGTTTCAAAATCGTTTTTTTTTCCTTTTGATAGCTTCCGCTGTGTAAACGGCTTCGCAAAAATCACGTATGACAGAATCGTATTATTAAAAATATTTTCACCTTCTACGTAAACGAAGTCTTAGGTTAATGTTAGCGTTAGCCCAAAGTATCTGTACGGACGAAGTTGCGAGCAGAAGCTAGTGTTTAATATTATCTAGTCTATCTTTATTATTAATGTTGTATTATTATTACAGATAGGTGTAAGTAAAGGTCAATTCTTCGATATACACTTGAGAAACATACAGCTGAATCATGATTACGTGGAATTCACAAAGTTAAACTTAACTTATTTATTAAAAGTAAGTATTTTTTTTTTCTTCATCTTCTTTTTTGTCTTGGCAATCAGCTACAAATACGAGCCATTTTTGCCAGTGTCGAGTTATAATTATCTTTTCAAGTTCTCAGTGTCTTCATGTCAGTAATAGTCTGTCAGTAAGTCAAAGTGTCGCCCTCAACAGTGTAATGGCCACTGTTAAGGGTATCTTCTGAGAATTTTGGTGGAAATACAAAGGTATGTATAGCAGTTTTATATCATATTCACTACACCTCAGCAGTTCTGTCGCTATATATTACATAAAATGCCATCAAGATTATTTAACATAACGCGTTAAAACACTAAGATATTGAATATAATACAAGAAAACCACATGACACTTCAGATTCCCGCCAAAAACATTTTCTTCATCTTATAGCTCATTTCATGTAGGGATGCAAACAAAACATCGATGTATCGTTCATAAACATCGATGTTGAGACCAAAACATCGACGATACATCGTTGTTGAAGAACGATGTTTTATCGTATATAGATCGTCCGTGTGGTGACAGAATAAGAATACAATTCACCGCCTATCTTGACCGTGGATATCCTAAAAAAAAGCTCATCAAAATTTGCCTGGAGGATTTTATTTCTTCATCGTAACATTGATGTCATAAGTCCCGCTATTTGTTAAAACATCCGACAAATTTCCTAAAAAAAAAAAAGCTCATCAAAATTTGCCTGGAGGATTTTATTTCTTCGTCGTAACATTGATGTCATAAGTCCCGCTATTTGTTAAAACATCCGACAAATTTCCTAAAAAAAAAAAGCTCATCAAAATTTGCCTGGAGGATTTTATTTCTTCGTCGTAACATTGATGTCATAAGTCCCGCTATTTGTTAAAACATCCGACAAATTTCCTAAAAAAAAAAAGCTCATCAAAATTTGCCTGGAGGATTTTATTTCTTCGTCGTAACATTGATGTCATAAGTCCCGCTATTTGTTAAAACATGCGACAAATTTCCTAAAAAAAAAAAGCTCATCAAAATTTGCCTGGAGGATTTTATTTCTTCGTCGTAACATTGATGTCATAAGTCCCGCTATTTGTTAAAACATCCGACAAATTTCCTAAAAAAAAAAGCTCATCAAAATTTGCCTGGAGGATTTTATTTCTTCGTCGTAACATTGATGCCATAAGTCCCGCTATTTGTTAAAACATCCGACAAATTTCCTAAAAAAAAAAAAGCTCATCAAAATTTGCCTGGAGGATTTTATTTCTTCGTCGTAACATTGATGTCATAAGTCCCGCTATTTGTTAAAACATCCGACAAATTTCCTAAAAAAAAAAAAGTTCATCAAAATTTGCCTGGAGGATTTTATTTCTTCGTCGTAACATTGATGTCATAAGTCCCGCTATTTGTTAAGAGCGTTATCGGTAATAAGCGGCCGTAAACCCAAAAATGTGGTTTTTTGAGGACTGGTTACTCGTTCATCATAATAGCTTACTAAAAATTTATATAACCACTACATTAAACACATCTTTATATTGTGCTTGTACAGAATTATAGCTCAATATTGTAACTATTTTATTAAAAGGCAAGGGTATTTTGGACTTAAGTTAATGAGATATTACGAAAACGCTGAGTTTTGAAGTTCAGGTACGAATAAACGATAAGTCGTGGTAGCTCGAAAAAAATTGTAGATGTTAGGAAAATTACTGTTCTTGGGTATGTATAAAATGAAATTCAAGATTTCTTCCTTTTAAAACTAAAAAAAAAAAATATTTCCTTAAGATTAATTTGACGAAAATAGCTCCTGTAAAACATTTAATTTTGTGAATAATACTAACCTTGGAATATTTAAAAAAATATCCACTATTTGTTCGACTATTGTAGAAGCAGTAAAAAAAAAAACCAAATTGAAATACGAATAGTCACCCTCGTAATTAAATTTTAAATATTACTATAAATTGAACGGCATAATTGTTCGTAAGCCAGTCGCGCCTTGGCGCTCAACGGAGCAGGGTCACGTCGCTCGAGCTCTCCGCTCACAGCGTAAAACACGACAATACGAACTTGAGCGTATACTGCGACTGATCGGTTTTGATTCGTAAGTATTTATTACTACCTAATTCTTTTAATTACTTTCATGCGATCTCTATAAAGAATAATATAGAATCTTTTTACGTTTTAGGTGATGGGTCGAAAAAGCAGATTGTATCTTGGGAATAAAATCGGTTACAAGGCAAGGAAAAAGAGAACACACGATTTTTTTTTTTTTTTGTGTGTGTGTACAGCTGTTGGCCGCAGATGGCCTTGACAGCTTGACGCGGACTATGGGTGAGCGCTGAGGGCTCTCAACCCGGAGAAAAGTATGCTAAGCGACATAGCCCAAGGGCTCCCCCTGTGGGGAACGGACCTCGGCTTGGGGCGTCGCTAGAGGCAAAGTGGGGGTGCCCACGTTTTTAGTCGTGACTTTTGCGCGGCGCGGTTTCGCACCTCGACGGCGAGGGCGGAACCGCGGATATTTATTTGTTAAGGCCTCGCGGGCCGTGTAGGCTCTTTGTTGAGCGAGTGTGATATTGTCGTCCTCTTCGTCGAGGACGTCGGATGGATGAGATTTTGGAGGGTCTATAGGAAGCCGCCCCAACCACTAGTTGGTTGGGGTGTGTCATGGCAGAGTCAAAATAGCTCTGAGAGCACCGTTTCATGAACTGCTTGATGGTCGGCAGTTCGAGGTCGATGTGGAGATCGAATCATGATAGGCCGTATGCAGGTGGTGTAAAGTCGGACTTTGAGAACACACGACAAAACTGTAAGGTACTTATAGTTTCAAAAGAGTAAACGAAAAGAGAAGTGAGCCGTCACTCAGGACGCCTGGCAGACGTGAAACATCAAAATTATTTTGAAGTCGTTACCGCAAAGTGTGGCGTTAACGCCGCTTTTAATGCCACGCGACGATCAGGTTCACCCCGCCTATAGATATTTCACATCAAAAATCCGAACGGAACATTAATGCAGCCTCATCTTCTGAAGATTATCAGCTAACTCAAATTTAATGTTTAATAATTACTAACCATATACAATATAATTTTTTCATAGAGAATCATTTTCTTCTTGTACTAGCAATAATTATGTATCAGAATGTGGATCAAAATTTAATAACTAATATCTGTATTGGGTAGATTTAAATCTCTGACTGGACTTGTTAGACATCCATGGCCATGGCGACTAGGGCCATACTCGACTACTGCACGGCAGCCACGGAGGCAGCGTACCTCTTGGCCGGAACTCTCCGGTGGGACCTGCAGGCGGAGGTACTCGCCGAGCTTTACCTGCGAGTATCAGAGACGCGAGCCACATATAGCCTCAATCAAGGTGATTGCCGCCTGGCGGGTCGACGCCCACCGAGACGCCATTGCTCGTTGGGCAATCGGACTGGAGAAGCCTCAATACGGTATCAGGACCGTCGAGTCCTTTCAGCTGGTGCTGATGGGGTGGTTGGGTCGGCAGCACGGGGTACATTCCTTCCGACTGGTGCAGGTATTGATGGGTCACGATAGCCAAGTACCTGCGCAAGCTCGTTAGGAGGGAGAGCACACCATCCTGCCACCACTGCTATTGCGACCTGAGCACGGCTCAGCACAGGCTCGAGGTGTGTGCCTCGTGGGCAGAGCAGCGCCGTGAACTCGTTGCAATCACCGGTGCCGACGGGACCCTGCCGACCATCACTAGGGAGATGCTCAGCAGCGTCAGGAACTGGAACGCGGTCACCGCCTTCTGTGAGGCTGTCATCTCACGAAAGGAGAAGCCGGCTCGTTTGTGTTCAATCTTTGGTCACACGTTCCGCCACCGGCGACTCGGGCAGCGCAGATACGAGTATCCGCGCCTCACGCCGCCCTAGGCGAGTCCGCGGGTGACCGGACGGGGGACTTTAGTGTGTCACCCGCAGAGAGCCTGACCGTGTGACGGCGACCGACGTTCCGGGATAGGGACGTCGATTGGGGTTTTTTTATTTGTTTAGAATTATTACACAATAATGTGATAATTTAAAAAAAATAAGTTGTCGAGTCTCGAACCCGAGACCAGAGTTCCCGCCGGCGAGCACGTTACCACGAGATTACCGCTTGTTGGCGATTCGACTTTGAATTTTTCTAGTACATAAATTACCCATCCAACTTAGACCCTTAAAATCTTTTTAACGAGGGCCCAGTTGACCCTAATATTTGGTAGTTGTGATACCCTCGTGCCCCCTCTACCACCCCACTAAAAATCATGGAAATCCCCGACCCACACGTCTGAGGGTCTCCTTGTAAGTTATACTCTGTGCCTATATTTTACTATTTCCTGTACTTTGCATATTAAAAATACAATTTTAACCGTTTTACTGTTATGAGATTTGGTTTTTAATTAAAAATTTTAAAATTTACATCATGTTGATTTTTGAAAATCTACTTCTCCGAAGAATATATTAGAGATTGATTATTATAAGCGCCAAGGCTCAAGACTGGTCATTCTATGAACTCGCGTGTGTGTAGTGCATTAGTGTGCGTCGATATCGGACCGTAGACAAAAACCAAAAATGCGAGAAGTGCCGATTACCGATAACGCTCTTAAAACATCCGACAAATTTCCTAAAAAAAAAAAAGCTCATCAAAATTTGTCCGGAGAATTTTATTTCTTAATACCATCGACGTTATGTATCGTTCATAAACATCGATATTTTTAACATCGATGTTTCACTTTTGAAAACATCGATATCCTAACATCGATGTTTTTATGAGCGATGTTGCATCCCTAATTTCATGTCGCCTCACATAAATCCCACTGTTGGGATCGAGCCTCATCCACAAAAGGCGGCATTCAACTTAATATACCACGCTGTTTAGTTTATAGTGTTTTATTTCTACGCTAATTATGGAAATAAAAGACAGCTCGGATCACATCATATTACAACAGGACATTAATTAGATCTTAAAGTGGAGTCAAGACAATAAGCTGTACTGCTGCTGCAATACAGACAATAAGCTGTACCCCTAGTCAGTACCAATGTCTTGGACGGGTTATCGTTAAAGCGCGTCACCGAGGTAAGAGACCTGTGGGCCTACTCTTGAAATCAATTCTAATTTCGAATCCGATTCAATTCAATTCCAATCTCACCAAACTTATATTTCGTACTCTTGAACAAAATCGAGAATGAATTCTTCGCGTTTATCGTTGTTATTTACACCAAATGTGCCGTATTTTCTTACTTTAAATTAATAACGTTATCGAACTCGATCACCACAAAGACGCTTTCTTGAAATTGTGCAACATTAACGATTTTAAACTATGTCAAAATCACGTCGGGAGTAGCAAATATTTGATTTAATCGACGAGAGTCGAATTCATTTAGTTTAAAAAAAATCCACCAAATTTGTTTCCAATCGTGCGCTAGTGTCGCTTTCAAGAGTACGAAATTTGCTCAAATTCGAGCTGCGATTGGATTTAGGATTGGAATCGAGATTCAAGAGTAGGCACGCTGGGCGTGAAATTCGTGAGTGACCTGCAATTTCGGCGGCACATTACAGATGTATGCAAGAAAGTGTACCGAAATTTAGGGGTAGTTCTGCGCTAGGCTAACACTTTTACCAACAGCGTGGCCTTGAAAGCATTATATCGCACTATTCCTGTAAAAAAGACTTAAATGCACTTGCGCCCAAAATGTTTTATTGCGTGAATAAAGCGAGCATAATGGCTTACACCTTCTGTCAAAATCTCGTGAAGCTATCGACATAACTAAAGGAATAAATGCAAAAATAATATAATTTTGCGATCTTAGAAAACATAAAATTCCAGCATAAAATAGATTTTTAGTTTTTATTTTTGTCATATATTTTAATTAAAATAGAATTTACATTTATACGCTTTACAATATTATCCCGTTCATAAAGTCATAATTATGTTTACGTAAATTTTAAAGGAAGATTTACAAGAAAATTTATAACGCAAGTATACTTAAATACTTGTTGCAGCACTGTACAATCTAGGAATTATGTGTAATTCTAATTACTTATTTCTTCTACGAAACTTTTAGGTGACAGTTTATGTGTAATTATTGTTGCATACTTTTCATTTGTTTTTTTTTTCGTTAAAGAACAACGTGATTATACTTACAACGCTAGATTACAATGAAATTAAAGAGAGAAGAGAGCTGTAAGTAGATTTAAATAAGTTCATATATTTGAAAATACATGGCGAAAAAGCAATAATTATACTTACCCCTGCAAATATTCTTTGCGTTTCGTGGAATACAGAAGTAACAGTATTTTTTTAGATTATCTCAAAGTACATTAAGCTGTTCCTAAATTAAAAAACAGGTGTAGCTGAAGGCAACTGTGACCTACGATTTTCTCTTTGAAACGTATTTCTAGAACTCATAATTAAAAATATAGGACATTTTTTTCAAGCTCCTGAAAAGTTGGCAAAAATCATTTACTTGTTTCTTCCAGGAATAGTGCGATATGGAGCACTCGTAAAGAGCCACCTGGAGTACAATGCGGTCATTTGGTCTCCACGCGAACAAAAATACAAAATAATGTTAGAACACATACAAAATAAGTTCCTTAGGTTTTTATTTATGAAGATGTGTTTTCTGGGTATTCATTGCTCTATCCTTCATTATTTATTCTGGGAATGGTGGGATATAGCACCATATTGTCACCATATTGAAAATTTATTGAGTAATTTATAAATAAACTCATTTGCAAAAAAAACGGGCGGTTTTGATTTTCATTCATATTTAAAAAGATACAATACCAAAAAGGTTTCAATCGTTTGTACACGTTACTGGCCGGTTTTAAAAATGCTGTGGTATTTAAAAAAGTACGTTCTAAATTCAATTTTTCATTTGATGTTCATTTTTACAGAAAACCCCTTTTTATCCTGCATTTTTGGCGCGAAGTTCCGGAAGTTAACATCGACTTTCATAACTTTTATTCAATTTTTATCGATTAATTGCATATCCTTGACTGTCAAAGCTTTATTTAATGCTGTTTGGCTGTATCAAAAATGGTAGATAAAGTGGTAAAAGCTACCAAAATTATCGCGCTGCTTGAAGAGGGTTGCAGCCAATGTTTCGTGGCTAGGAGGCTAAATGTTAGTCGCTCGACAGTCCAAAGGACCTGGCAGCGATATCAGGAGACTGGTTCCGTCGAGAGAAGGCCTGGTTCTGGAAGAAAACCATGTACCCAACCACGGGATGATCGTTTTCTTGTGAGTCGCGCATTGAGAAATCGCAAATCTTCGTATGTGGATCTTAAGAACAACCTCCAAGAAGTAAGAAATGTGCATATTAGTCTATGGACGGTCAGGAGGAGGCTTCTCGCTGCCAATATACGCAGTCACCGCCCGGCCCGCGGCCCCAAATTACTCCGTGAGCACAGAGTTCACAGGCTTAGGTTCGCTAGAAATTGTGAATCATGGACTCAAGACGATTGGAATAGGGTTTTGTTCTCTGATGAAGCCAGGATATCTCTGTTCGGTGAAGATCGACGTCGGCGAGTGCTAAGAAGACAAGGAGAACGCTTTGCAGAGGCATGTTTCGAAGAAATCACACCTTATGGTGAGGGCTCTGTTATGTTTTGGGCAGGAATAAATTCAATGGATCGTACAGAGTTAGTCTTCATTGAAAACGGCTCACTGACTGGGCATCGATACATAACGGAAGTTCTAATTTCTCATGCACAACCCGCATTGGCCGCTCTAGGTGAAGACTCGATTTTTATGGACGACAATGCTCGCGCCCACCGATCCCGCGATGTTAATGCGTATGTGCAAGAGGTCGGCATTCGTCGTTTGGATTGGCCAGCTCGAAGTCCCGACCTCAATCCCATAGAGCATGTCTGGGACGTTCTGAAACGGCGTGTGAGATCAGTACACCCGGCTCCGCAGACCATCAGAGAGCTGAAGAATGTGATTACTGCGGAGTGGGAACGTATTCCGCAAGCAAGTATCCGGGATATACTCGCTAGCATGCCCAGACGAATTCAAGCTGTGATTTTAGCTAGAGGGGGTCACACTCGATACTAAACATTTATCTGCTTTTACTTTATTAAAGAAAAACAAACAAAAAAACTTTTTTATTTTTACTTCATGAGCATATGCACTACTAGCGAATATACACTACTAGCGAGGTTTAGCATTATTTCCCATAAATTGTATCTAAATTTTATGAAATACTGATGAAAACGATTATTTTCTTATTAATTTAGCAAATTGTGTGGATAAAACTACCTATAATTATCAAACAAAGAAATATTAACATTTGAAATGGTTCATTGCTTAGGTGCCCGTTTTTTTTGCAAATGAGTGTATAATGTATTCGGTATGGTTTTTTTTTTGGAAGGTGGGTTGCGGTCGGCGCGCTCCTCGCATTACTCCGTCCGGGGCGACAGAGGGGCGTAAGCAAGCACACCCACAACCCACCCACGATGCACGTCGCCTTCGTCGTTGATGTGGTCGGCACGACGGAATCCTCCCTATTTGGGGTACCCTCCCATCGACCGGCGTCCCCTCCTCGGGGAGGGCGTCGGTCTTTCCTCACGCGGTCGGCCTCTCGGCGGGTGACGGACTAACTCCCCGGTCACGTCACCCGCGGCCTCGGCTAGGATGTATTCTGTATGGTGACAGTAAGAATACAATTCACCACCCCATATCTTACCCGTGGCCGTTATAAGGTACAACTACATTATATTCAAGAGAAGGAAAACTTGAAAGAAAATGCTGTACCAACCCATCTGGTCGGCGCGGTATAGTAGGTCAATAGTCACTCTCTTTCGCCATTCGAACGTACCACCTGTACGGAGTCCTTATCTTCTTATTTTATAACTTTTTCAGGATAACTACGATTCAGAGTTAGAATTAATGATACATAATTTACCGGAAGTGACCGCCGGTGAGGCACTAACATCCAGCGGTGACGGCAAGAGTGTCAAAGTTGTGTACTACAATGCTAAGAGCTTCCAGAGAGCGGCCAAGAAACTTGGTCTTATGGATGACTTTAGAGTAAGTATAAATATTTTTTTAAGTGATAACTTCTCTGACAACTCACTTAAGTGACAACTTTTAAATGACAACTCACGTAGATAACATTTATGCAAGAGAAGGAAAACTCGAAATAAAACCCTATGATGGATGGAGAGTGACTTGTTGGACGTCCGACATCTTAGTCCGGCCGTGACCATGAACGCAGCAAAGTGTTCGAAACGTCGCGCAATCAAAAATTAAATACAAACTTGATAAAATCCGTAGTTTATTTTACAATATGTAATACTATCTTATTTTCATTTCACAGAGCGGTGTACCCCGGACAGCATACCGCGGTATTGTATCATGTTTTGTCCGTGGCAAGCGAGTCTACTTGGTACCAAAATTCGAATGGAAGAAATACGACCCCAAATGGGGCTAGCATAGACGTATTCATAGACTAAACTTATTTTAGTCCACTTTATAAATTTGGGATATTTATTTCGGGTATTTCCATTTAAATTTATTATTTATAAAATATATATTATAGAAATACTCGAATATAATCATCCTGTATAAAAAAAATACGCTCAGTTTTCAAATAACACAATGTAAACTAAGATGCGAAAAAGGCTGTGGTTTTCTGTCCCTTTCTTTAGCAATATGATCGAATAGGACAGAGATATATATATATAAATAACTACCCTCCCTATAAATTGTATGGTTATTTAAAAAAAAATGCACAATTTTAGAATTTTAATCTATCATTTTTATTATAAGCCTATATATGTCCCCATTTTCCGTGTGGTGACGGAGTAAGAATACAATTCACCACTCCCTATCTTGCACGTGGATCTCGTAAAAGACGACTAAGGGATATAATATGTACATAACATCTATGCAAGAGAAAAAAAAACTCGTAATGAAAGCTAATATGTCTGATCAGCATAGTATAATAGGTCAAATTCCCTCCCATTGCGGGGCAGGCCTGAGCTTAACAGTGGGACGTATGTGGGCTGCGATGATGATGACATGTCCTCGACTTTCCTTGTAGTGACTGGGGAAAAAATAATTCATTCTTTCTCTCGTTATATACATCCTTCTGCGGGGATCAAGCCCCCCCTTTCAAAATGGGAGAGGGGAAATTAATTGAGAGAATCGTTATAATTGATTACTATACCAATTCCCTGGAGGGAAGTGGTCTCTGGCTACCCCTATGGGAAAGAGGCATATATGTATGTATTCCCCGATGAATGAAGCAAATATTTTTAGTCACGATTATTATTTTCATCATTATCAGGTCCCACTGCTGGGCTCCTATTCTTCAATGGGAGGGCAATTAACCTACTATATCACACTGGTCATAAGTGTTTCAAGTTTTCTCTTTACGATCATCCATGTAAAAGGTTACACGCTCCCCTTGTACCGCCCCTTTCTTGCCCCGCCCCTTTCTTGCCCCGCCCCCTTTTTGCATGTGGGTGTTGTAAATGATACCAGATAAAATGCGATGCGAGAGATTTCCTTTTTAACCGACTTAAAAAAGGAGGAGGTTCTCAATTCGACTATTTTTTTATGATTCGATTTTGATGATACTTTTTTTTTTAATTGAAAGCTGGTACTTCCCGTGTGATTCCATTTCAAGTAGCTTTGACAATGGCATCCATGAGTTTAAGATGTTTTATTTTTTATAATTATGGACATAAAACTATACGAATCCGCGTGACCAACATCATTGTAGATTAATTTCTCGTCCTTTTTTATTATATTATACGACTGTCGTGGATGAGATGGTATAGTGGATTGAATTCCCTCCCATAGCGGAGGAGACCCAAGCCCAACAGTGGGTCGTGTGTCGGCCGAGATAATTCCTTGTTGCAAATATTTTTTATTTAAATTTAATTTTCTGATATCATAGTGCATAATATTTTGATCATATTCTATTTTTTTCACCATGGCGTGTTAATAATTTTTCTCACATTTAATATTTGCTTTGAATTTATTTTCAATGATGGAATCTCTCACCCATAGTCCGGGCCATGCTGTGAAAGCTATCTGCGGCTAACAGCATACACACACGAAAAAAAGTAATAATTTACTTGAATGAAACAAGAGTACATATTGAGTCAGCCCCAAGTAATTGAGATAAGGGCCGGGCGATGACGGCATGACAGCATTATTTAAAAGTTAGCTATAACTATATTGCCATCAAAATTGTTCCTAAAGGTTTGGCAATGAGAGCTTGGTAATTATCGAATATTAAATTAAAAGGTATGTAAGGAGAAGTATTTTAAACGTTCTTCAATGTCAGCCGTAATAAAATACAGTGATACCACGCTTAATGCTAGGGCTACATTCCACAAAAAAAATCGTATTAAGTTAAATTCGCGTATATCGCAAAAGAACGCGTTAAGTGAAATTCGTGTATATCGCGTTAACTGAAATTCACATGTACCGCGAAAAACCGCATTAAGTGAAATTCGCGTAAATCTCGTTAACTAAAATTCGCGTATATTGCAAAAATCGCGTTAAAGGAAATTCGCGTATTTAGCAAAATCGCATTAAATGAAATTCGTTCATTACGCAAAAAAATCTCGTTAAGATAAACTCGCGTCTATCGCGTGAATGTTATATGCATATTTAATCCCTTAGTCGTTTTTTACGACGCCCACGGGTAAGAGAGGGGGTGGTGAATTGTATTCTTACTCTGTCACCACACGTAGAGGTAAGGCAAGTCCTTATTTAAAAAAAAAATTATTGTAGAAAATATTCTCTATGAAACTTCACTTTTTATTGTAAAATAATCTTACATTTGTTGATTTAAAATAATTTATTAAAATTTGACCCACAAAAGATATAGTTTATTATATTACTGTATCTCTTTTGGTTTCACACTACTAGACTATCCCTTTCGGTTTCACATATTGTTTAAACTTCAAGTGCTTATCAAAGAAAAAATTATTAACTTAGTAAAATATTCTTCACCTTAACCCACGTAGGGCCCGTTCCCGTGGGAATACCGGGATAAAATATAGCCTATGTTACACCCTGATATTATAGCTTTCGATTGGTGAAAGAAATTTTGAAATTGATTCGATGGCGTGAAAACGTAACAAACTTACTTCCGCATTTATAATATTAAGTAGAAATGAAATAAAATCCTATACCAATCTAGCTTGGATATAGTACTTCAGTTTCCCTTCTGTTATGTAGGAGGGACGAGCCCAGCAGTGGGACTTATGTGCACCAAGATGGTTCATGATGAGAAACAAATATATTTTTTTTTATTTAAAATAATCATATATAACTAAATATTTGACTCTATATTTTATATGTAAAATTATACTGTAAATTTATTTTTTATTTAACTAACTTTAAGTTCGGTCTAAATGTAGGCCTCATAACCAAGCTCGAAGTCCCTCAACGTGCTATGGAGCGGGCTATGCTCGGGATTTTTCTGCGAGATAGAATCCGAAATACGGAAATCCGCAGAAGAATGGGTGTAACCGACATAGCACTAAGAATTAGCATGCTGAAGAGGCAATGGGCAGGCCACATCGCTCGACGAACCGACAATCGCTGGGAAACCATTGTTGGATGCAGACGGCACAGGAGTGGATGGCGATAGGTTGAATAATTAAGTTTATATATATATTTTTTTAAAGTATCCTTAATTTTTTCTACGGTTCCGCCCGGCTCCGTCCGGGGCGACAAAGGAGTGGCGCACGGTCCTGTAACCCACCCGATAGCAGGGCCTTCGTCGTTGGGCCGACCACGATGCAGGGTTCCTTGTCTTCAGTGGTCGGCCCGACGGAATATCCTGAGGGGGTACCCTCTCCCGTCGACGTAGCCTTCCCAGGACGTCGGTTGCCGTCGCGCGGTCAGCCTCTCCGCGATTGACGGACTAAAATCCCCGGTCCGGCCACCCGCAGCACCCGCAGCTTCTGCTAGGGCGGCATCAGGAGCATTTTAAGTTACTATAAGGATCTCTCTACGTTACATTAGTTAAAAGAATTAGACAACCCTGTTAAGTTTCTTGCCGAATGATCTCGGCTTAAGGTCGCATAATAAATTATTTGAACTTATACAGGATAGTTTATAGTAGTATATACCAAGCTGGAAATGTAATTGGTCAATTGCTCTTCCAGCTTGGAGAAGGCTTGAGCCCAGCAGTGGGACGTATAAGCTGTGATCGTGATTTAAAACTGTAGAAAAAAATCCTTTAGCGGGAAAAATGTTGAATATTTTTAAATGATCTGTCCTAATAATGTTATTTTTAGTTTTAAGGCAGCTTTTCTCAAATATTATTACTTTTACAAATTAATTTTGTTGTTTCTGAAGTGAAAACATCGTCGCTGTGAATTTGAAAGTCGATGAAACGAAAAAGCGACAGTAAAAAGAGACAGACACATAAATTCATAAGATTTAACGTGCGAGAAAATGAGATAGGAAGTATTATACAGTGTTTCTTATATTCGTGGTTCTCTTTGTGCTATGTTTCGTACCCCTTCCACTCGTGTTTACTAAGACATAGTGTGAGTTTGTTTGTACCTCAGCGTTGTAGGTGTATTAATACGTGTTAGGCGCGGATGCGTAGTACAAAGCTCGTACAAAATTTTTGAAGGTTTTGCTTCTACAAAGTGTGTATTGTACACATGTTTTTGTATTTTTTTATCCGCTCCGAAGCTCTCAATAAGAATAAGTATTCACTGTTTTTGTGCAAAATTGATGCTCCGTTCCTATTGGTCGTTGCATATAACCTTCCTCAATAAATAAGCTATTTAATACTAAAATTCTATATAATTCGAATCAGTCGTTGCTAAGATTAGCGCATTCAAACAAACTCTTCAACTTTGTAATTATTAGTATAGATAAACCTTCAGTGATAAATTAATATTATAGACAGCTAAGGGATATAATATGCATATAACATCTATGCAAGAGAAGGAAAATTCGAAATAAAACACTATACCAACCTGTCTGACCAGCATTTTTTTTTATTGCCAACGGTGGCAAATGAGCAAGCAGCACATCTGATGGTAAGTGACACTGCCGCACATGGACCTTTGCAATACCAGGGGCACAGCCAGGCCGTTGCCTACCGTGAAAAAAATACTCTTCTTAAACCTCGTTTAAATGGTTTAGTAGGCCAATTGCCTTCCTATTGTGGAGGAGGCTCGAGCCCAACAGTGGGACGCTGTAATGATGATGATGAAATAGGTTGATAAACATATTTGTCTAGTTGGCATTTTCTTATGTAATTACTTTTTTTGTTTCCTGGTAAGGTTTTATATAAGTCTACGACGTTATCCGCCACCCCCGTTCACCACCCACTCTCTTGCTCGTGGATGTCGTAAAAGACGACTAAGGGATATAATATGCAGTTAATGTCTATGCAAACTAAGGAAACCTCGAAATATGACTCGCCTGATCAGGTATAGTAGATCAATTTCCCTTATATTGTGGAGGAGGCCCACGCCCACCGGTGGGGCGGGTATGAGCTGTGATGATGATGGTGATGTGATTATCACACGACAATTGTTGACTAAATTATTTCAAATCTATGGATGTGTCACGGCATTGGCTATGTTGGTTCATTTCAGCCAATATACGTTCCTACTATTGGGCTCGGGCCTCCTTCATTGTGGGAGGGAAATCGACCTACTATATCACGCTGTCAGACGTGTTGGTATAGAGTTTTGTTTCGAGTTTTAGATAGCAACGAGAAACAAAACCACTCTAACATTACAGTTTGATTTACCAAAGTTTATGACAGTTAAATCTTACGCAAATATAAGAGCGTCTTTCGTTTTTACCAATATTCGTAAAATGTTGCTTGTTATTAAACCGCTAGCCAATACCCGCCTCCTCTCTGTTTTTCACGTCAGAAATCACGTAGAAAGAGAGAGATAGCATAATCATATACGTTATTAGACTTATTAGTGATCGTTTGGTTACCAACGTAGCGAAACAAGAATCACGGCACCTAACCAATAATTGTTGTGCTATTGTTAGTTGACAACGTTGTGTCGTTGTCAGTTGTTTGTAGCTAGATAACTGATAGCCGTTATTATTTATATCAATATCGATACGATACGTTAAGAGGCATGTCAACCGTTTTCAGTTACGTTATGCTATAGCGGACACGTGTCTAATGCATAGTACATCTCTTAGTCGTCTTTTAAGACACCCATAGTTAAAAGAGAAGGTGGTGGATTGTATTCTTACTGCGTCACCATACGTAAAATGTTGGTTATTGATTACAAATGCCAGCCTTTCACGACCTTCTTCACATGTCAACTAATCGTATTCCTAAGCTACATAGGTAATCCTTAATTGCCATATAAATGTCACAAATATACTAACCATTCCATTTTATTTTTGCTATTGAAACTTTTGACGACTTTGCAATTCTGATTCTCGAGGTTTTTGTTTAATTAAAAGTGCCCGAGAAAATGTGTTTAAGCGACAACTGTGTCGGGTACCTTACGCATCATAATAAGCATTGAAGTGAAACTCTAAGTACCCGATTTAGGAGTCGCTTAAGCTGTTTTTCTCGCGAACTTTAGAAGTGTGAGACAAACGTTCTTCTCACGTATGTAATTTAATATAAACTCTAGCTAACTCAACAGACGCTATATCTGTACTATTAAAATAAATCATGGCTTAAAATCAATGGCTCCGGTACTTACCAGGCCAGATCGGTATTAACAGATTAAATAATTGTATCCTATAGGTAACAGAGCGATTGATAAAAATGATTTAGAAACCATTATTAAATTCACCTGAACACACAAAAAATTCATCAAAATCGGTCCAGCCGTTTAGAATAAATACGAAACACAATTTATGTTTATACAAAAGTGACTGATATAACAATTTAAATGTTATCCTGTAATACAAAAATTTCACTTCTATAGTGTGTTTTTACGACACTGTTTAGTATTTATTTCTAAGTAGCGAATTCGCGGTTTCATGTAGTTCCCCTTCCCGTGGGAATACCTTGATAAAATATAGCCTAAGTTACAACTTATATAGATAGCTACCTGGTAGTAAAATATTAACAAAATCGGTCCAGCTGTTTGGAAGATTACCCAGAAGAAATAGACAAAAAATTCTTAAACTTGTTTTTACGCATAGGTATCGTGCAAACAACCAGGTGAACATGAAGAAAACCCAATATTTTGACATTATAAACAAACACTTTTTATTTATTGAAGTGAAACTTCTTTAGAATCGTGATTTGGAACTCGATGAAACGAAAAAGCGAGTCTATAGAGACACAAACACGTAAATGTATAGGATTCAACCGGCGAGAGAATGAGATAAAGGAGTTTCACTTCTCATATGCATACTTTGTACACACACTCTTTTTTTTTTATATAAATAAATACCGATAACTAATAAGTTTCACTTCTTGCGCATGTAAATTACACATCGACATACACACACTCATTTTTGAAGTGAAACTTCTTTAGAATCGTTGTGATTTCAAACTCGATGAAACGAAAAAGCGAGTCCATAGAGACACAGACATGTAAATGTATAGGATTCAGCCAGCGAGAGAATGAGATAAAAGATGAAGGATAAAATATAAAGGATTTTTTTTTTGGGGTGGGTTGCGGTCGGCGCGCTCCTCGCACCACTACGTCCGGGGCGACAGAGGGGCGTAAGCACACACACCCGCAACCCACCCACGATGCACGTCGCCTTCGTCGTTGGGCCGACCACCGGAGCAGAGACGTCGGTCTTTCCTCACGCGGTCGGTGACGGACTAATTACCTGGTCACGTCACCCGCGGCAGTCGCCGGCGGCGGATCGCCTCATCGAGTCTGCGCTCCTCGCGCAGGCGATCCGCCGCCTCCTAAAATATAAAGGATAAAGGAGTTTTACTTCTGATACTTTGAACACACATTCTTTTATTTGTTTTAAAAAACAAAAAGAAACATATTTTTCATTTTCAAAACGTAAATAAATGATTTTAAAAATCACTTTTGTCCTTCCTTGTTATATATACTATACTGATTATAAGACTGTGATTCGCATTATAATGTATAAAAATAAATTTTAGTTGTGCTGTAAATAGCCCTAGTTATATATATAATATTAAAAATGTACTAAAATAATATATTAAATGGTTTTGTTTATTATGTGTTTTATTATTGGCTAGCAACCCGCCCTCGCTTCGGTTATAGGTTATAGTCGTTTTACCCGCGTAGTTCTCGTTCCCGTGGGAATATCGGGATAAAATGTAGCCTAGTTTACGCCCTGATATTATAGCTTTAAATTGGTGAAAGAATTTTTGAAATCGGTCCAGCCGTTTTGAAGATTACCCGGAACAAACAGACAGACAGACAAAAATTTTTTAATTGCCATTTTAGGCATAGGTGTCGTGCAAATAACCGTGTGAACATGAAAAAAGCCTATTATTTTGACATTACAAACAAACACTCCAATTTTATTTATTGGTATAGATTCGTTTACACTATTTTGGGTATCTTTTTTTTATGGTGATGAAGGAAAAAATACAATTCACCTTTATATATTTCATCATCATCTCAGTCTATATACGTCCCACTGTTGGGCTTAGGCCTCCTCCATAACGGGAGAGGAATTGATCTACTATACCACGCTGGTCAAACGTGTTGGAATATAATTTTGTTTCGAGTTTTCCTTGTCTTGCATGGATGTTAAATGCTTATTATATCCCATTTTTTTTTTTTTTTTTTTATGGGTGGGCTATGGTAAGCGCACGCGCGGTCCAGTCCGTCCGGGGCGATGAAAGGACGGCGCGCGGGCCCATAACCCACCCGTACCCACGTCACCTCGTTGTTGGGCCGACCACCGGAGCAGATGTGACTTGTCGTCAGTGGTCGGCCCGACGGAATACCCTTTCAGGTACCCTCACCTCTCGACATCCTGGGACGTCGGTCGCCATCGCGCGGTTAGCCACACTGCGGGTGACGGACAATTCCCCGGTCCGATCACCCGCGGCCTCGGCTAGGGCGGCATTAGGCGCAGATACTCGCGCCTGCGCCGCCCCAGTCGCCGGCGGCGGAACGTGTCGCCGAATAGGAGCTCTACTCGCACACGATCCGCCGCCTCCTTCCGTGAGATAACGGCCTCATAGAAGGCGGCGACCGCGTCCCAGTTCCTGACGCTGACGAGCATCTCCCTGGCGATGGTCGGCAGCGCCAGGTCGGCACCGATAATCGCGACGAGTTCACGGCGCTCTCCCTCCCACGCAGCACACTCCTCGAGCGTGTGCTGCGCCGTGTCCTCGTCACAACTGCAGTGGTGGCAGGACGGTGTGCTCTCCCTCCTGACAATCTTGTGCAGGTACTTTGCGAAGCATCCGTGCCCCGTCAGCACCTGCACCAGTCGGAAGGAAAGCACCCCGTGCGTCCGCTCCAACCACTCCATCAGCACCGGCCGGAAGGCCTCGACGGTCCTGACACCGTACCGAGGACTCTCCAGCCGGACTGCCCAACGGGCAATGACTCCACGGCGGGCGTCGACCCGCTAGGCGGTGATCTCCTGCAGGGAGACCATACCGCCGCGGGCGCGCGTCTCCGACACCCGCCGATAAATGTCGGCGAGCATCTCCGCCTCCAGGTCCCACGGGGGAGTTCCGGCCAAGAGGCACGCTGCCTCCGTCGACATGGTGAGGTAACCGCGTATGGCCCTGACTGCCATTACCCTCTGTGGTCGCCTCAAGAGGGCCCTCAGCCGGACGGTCAGGGACCCCGCCCACACCGGTGCGCCGTACAGAGCCATCGACCGGATCACCCCCGCGTACAGCTGTCGGCACGTAGCGCTGGGTCCGCCCACATTCGGCATCAGCCGCGAAAGGGCGGACGCCGCGCCGACAAGCCGGGGAACAAGTCGGTGGAGATGCTCCCGGAACCAAAAATGCCCGTCGAGCACCAGGCCCAATTACTTCATGTGGGCCTGGATGCTGATGGTGACCGACTTCACGGTGATCGAAGCGCCGGCGGGAGGCCCGGCGGTACGGAGGCCATGGAACAAAAGGGCCTCCGTCTTTTCCAGGGCTACCCTTAACCCCAGCGCTTCGATCCGCCTGACAATCTCCTCGGTGCCGAGAGTTGCCAGGCGAGAGTAGCAAATTACACCCAGCCCGGGTGGGAGGCTTCCTCTCAACGCCCAGTCGTAGCCGATGTTCCACAGGGTCGGACCCAGAACCGACCCCTGTGGGACACCGCACGTCATAGGCGTTCGCACAACGTCCCCTACTCGGTCAACGTAGAGGACGCTGCGCCCCTCCAAGTAGTCTGCCACCAGCCGCCTGAGGTACACGGGCACCCCGTGATACCTCAGCCCCTCCCTGATGCAGCTGAATGGCAGACTGTTGAAGGATGTCCAGGGACACCGCCAACAGGACTCCTCCGCCGGTGACGGCCTCCGCTACCACAGCCTTCAGGCGCAGCAGGGCCGCGATCGTCGAACGCCCTCTCCGAAAACCAAACTGGGCGTCCGACAAATCGGGCCAGTCCCCGACGAGGTGCCGCTCGATGCGGGCAGCCAACACCCTCTCCAGCAACTTTCCCGCATCATCGAGCAGCACGATGGGCCTGTAGGCCGAGGCCGACTCGGGAGACCGTCCCGGCTTCGGCAGGAGAACCAGCCTCCCCTCTTTCCAGCACCCAGGGAACTGTCCGGACGACATACAAGCGTCGAACAGTCCCCTGAGGCGTGGTCCCAGGTGTTCGAGGACCAGGGCCAACATACGGTTCGGAATACCGTCGGGCCCGGGGGCGGTGGATTTGACTCGCATACGCGCCACCGCCGCCTCCATTTCCGGCTCCGTGATGGGCGGAGCACTTTCATCGTCGGCCTCCCGGTCGCTGTCCGGCGAAGCCATGACCGGGGGCGTGTGCTCCGCCCGCCGTGGAAAGAGGTCCTCGACAACTCTGGTGAGGAGGCTGGGCTGGAGAGTCTCGGTGAGGGGGGGGGGGCCCGCCCGCGGAGCTTGTTCAGCACCACGAGGTAGGGGCGACCCCAGGGGTCACGCTCGAGACTGTCCAGCATCTCCCGCCGACTAACGTCCTTGGCGGTACGGACGGCCAGCCTGAAGGCAGACCGCGCACTGCGGTAAGCCTCGTACAGCTGGCCCTCCCGCTCAGCGTCGCGGTGACGCGCTCGGCTGCGGGTGTAGGCCCTCCGGGCACGTATGCACGCGGCCCGAAGTTCCGCCAATTCTCGGGACCACCAGGGGACCGCACTCTTCGGGGGCAGGCGCCGCACACGGGGCATGGCCGCATCGCAGATCTGCGTTAACGCACAGCGGATGCGGCCAGCCTCGGCATCCACCCCGTCCGCCTGGGGCGGTGAGGACAGCCATGACCTGATCCTGGCTTACAGGAGTTACAATGGTGGGAATGTGTGGTGGGATTAGTCGCATTAAAAAAAAAATCGTATTATATCCCATAGTCGTCTTTTACGACATCCACGGGCAAGATAGGGAGTGGTGAATTTTATTTTTACTCCGTCACCACACGGATAATATTAATATATATTAGGTCTTTACCTATGAAATTGCCGTTATGTATGAAAAAAATTAAACGATTTTTTTCATGTATTTTTTATTTGTATTAATCGAAGTAATCACCCATGCAATCAATGCATCTTTGCCAACGCAGTGGCAGTTTATTGATGCCCTTCTTAAAGAAATCAGCTGGACGGGAGGCAACAAATTCTTCAAAGGCATTTTGTACAGCCTCTCGGGTATTGAATTTCTTGCCCGCCAAAAAGATATCCAAATTCTGGAAAAAGAAGTAGCCTGTAGGCGCAAGGTTTGATGAGTAAGGCGGATGACGGAGAGCTTCCAACCCCAGTTCTTGCAACTTGGAGACCGTCTGCTGTGCAGTATGAGGTCGCGCATTACCGTGCAGGAGCAGCGGAGACGAGCGATTGACCAATGCTGGTTAGAGATGTGCCAGTTTCTCCATCATTGTGTTCAGTTCTTCACAGTACACATCTGCAGTAATGCTCACCCCGTTTGGTAAGAAGCTGTGATGAATCACACCGGCGCTAGACCACCAAACAGTGACCATCACTTTTCTAGGGGTAAGTTTTCGTTTAGGGCATTGTTTAGGTGCTGAACCAGGATCCAACCAACTTGCTGAGCGCTTGCGGTTATCAAACAAAATCCATTTTTCATCGCAAGTAACAATGCGTTTCAAAATTCCTTCATTTGTGTGTCTGTTGAGCAATTCAAGGCATGTCTCGACGCGTACTTCGCGCTGGCGATCATTGAGTTCGTGGGGCACCCATTTGTCAAGCTTTCTTACCTTGCCAATTTGACGCAAATGGACCAATATTGTTTTGACGCTAACGTCGAAAGCTGCTGCTAATTCAGTAGATTGTGTATCGTCGGCTTACACAATCGCCTTTAATTCGTCATTGTCGACCAAAGTCTTCGAACGACCGCGAGGTTCATTTTTCAGGTTGAAATTTCCAAAACGGAAGCGAGCAAACCAATAACAGGCGGTGCGTTGGTTTGTAGTGTTAGCTAAGTAAACATCGTTGATGTTGCGTGCCGCTTGTGCCGCATTGCTGCCACGACGATACTCATATTCCATAATTACTCGAATTTTTAACGTATCCATGATGACGAAAAAGATTGAAATGCGATGAAAACGTAACACTAATCAATAAACAAATGACTACTTTGGAAAATGAATTCCATGTTTTAAAATAAGATTAATTTGAAATTAGAATTCTTAGCCAAACAAAAATTATTTTGAATTGAAATGGCCAGTACTGCAGAACGGCAATTACATAAGTAAACCTATTATTTATATATATATATATATATATATATACATATATATAAGTATAAAGATAACACAATTTTCTGTGTAGTGACGGAGTAAGAATACAATTTACCACCCCCTTTCTTACTCATGGGTGTCGTAAAAGACGACTAAGGGAGTATAATATGCAGATAACATCTACGCAAGAGAAGAAAAATTTTAAATAAAACCCTATACCAACCAGTCTTGACTAGCGTGGTATAGTAGGTAAATTTCCCTCCCACTACGGAGGAGACTCGAGCCCAACAGTGGGACGTATATGACCTGTGATTTTGGGTATAAGACTTCTAAAAAAGGCGCTAGGCCTAATATGCTATGCTAGTAGTTTGACTATAGCGTGGACTTTCGAGTTTTCTTCTTTTTTTGTCTTGGCAATCGGCTACTAATACGAGCCATTTTTGCCAGTGTCGTGTCATAATGTTCTTTTTAAATTATTAGTTCCATATCAGTAGTGGTCCGTCAGTAAATCAGTGTCGCCTTCAACTGTAATGGCCACTGTTAAGAGTATCTTCTGAGAATTTTGGTGGAAACAAAAAGATATGTATAGCAGTTTTATGTTATATTCACTACACCTCAGCAGTTCTGCCGCTATATATTACATAAAATGCCATCAACATTATTTAATATAACACGTTAAAACACTAAGATATTGAATATAATACAAGAACACCACATGATACTTCCAGATTCCCGCCAAAAGCGAACTTTTGAGTTTACTTTCTTTAACCGTAAAGGCTTAGAATAATAACGTATAGAAGGTAAGTCCGCCCACAAAAAATGAAGCATTTAAATTGGAGCCTCATGAAGCTTACGCCGGACTGTTCCGTAATGTACAAGGTCACTGTAGTGCACATACGTACGCAACTTTTAAAAAAATAGGTAATTATGACGGTTTGTGCATTCAAATGGTGTCACAACACATTTGAAAAATATAAAAAGTATATTAACATTACTTTTAAAGTATTTCGACGATTTATGTTAATAAAAATAAAATTTGATTTCATAATTTGTATAATGGTGAGCGTGTGTACGTGTGTACACACGCTTGCACGCATGTAGTATTTTTGGCTTCATGTTTTGTTCGCTTTAAGTACCGACACTATCCTTCTATACGTTATTATTCTAAGCGTATAGGGTTGCCACTCATATTTTATTATATAGTATTGTATATTTTTCATACACAAAAAAATCGAAACTCTAACTGCAATTGAGAATTGCATATGCGTCTCGTCTCGTAATTTTTTTTGTACGCATAACGAATAAATTTTTGTACCATAATAGATTTACATAATTATAATCGACCACAAACATAAATCGTATCCAAGTCTCCTTGTGACCAAGTCGATATCTCCAATTATATAATAAAACAAAAAAAAAATTGAGTTTTATTACAAATTTTATTTGACCTTTGGCAGAACATGAATCACTTTAAACCAGAATTATTTCACTTTAACACCATTAAATTAATCATAACAGTTCCTTAAATTTTTTCACTTCTAACAACCCGCCCTCGCTTCGCTCGGTTCGGTTCCTGTCGCCTTACCCGCATAATTCCCGTTCCCGTGAGAATACCGGGATAAATTATAGCCTAAGTTATTCCTTATATATAGGTAGTAAAATATTATCAAAATCAGTCCAGTCGTTTTGAAGATTACTTCAAACAAACAACAAATTTTTAAACTATATTTTAGGCATAGGTGCCGTTCAAATTACCATGTGAGCATGAAAAAAGCCCAGTATTTTGACATTACAAACAGACACTTCAATTTTATATATTTGTATAAGAATTGTATGTATAGATAACGAAACTATACTCGTTCCAACCATTTATTTTACTTTTGACACATGCTTTAGGACGTAACTGTTTCATTTTTTTTTTTTTTTGTTTGGATCGCCCTTACGGGCAGGCTAAAGTCTTTTCGACCATACTGCCTTGTCTTACGTAGCTTATTTCTTTACATATTATTTACTTATTCATATTGTATAACTTATTAACAGTCATTGTCCATCAGTAAGTCAGGTCGCTATCATTAATTAGGCGCTGAGAATCTAATTAGATGATTTCTCTGGGAATTTCGGTTGAATACGAAAATACACGTAAAGCACTCTTATATCACATTCACCACATTTCAGCACCTTAATTATATCATATTACATAAAACATCAGCAAAATTATACAATATAACACTATAAAACACTAAAAAAATGAATATAATACAAGAGCTTAACATGACATTTCCATATTCGCGCCGAAAAAAAAAAAAAAAACCTAACTGTTTCATTATACGCAATTATTAACTTTGAAACGAGTGAACAGAGAAATATATAAACTGCCCAATAATATTTATATATCTTAATTATTACCCACTAAATATATTAATATGCCGTAAATAGCTCTATTCATAAAATTTAAGTGATGATTCATTTCCGTTATAAAAAAAAAAAAGTTACGTTCTATCGCATCTAGTGACAGGATCAAAAGTATTCGGTGCAAACTAATGAATCGCAAATAATCGATTACACTTATTTGCAGTTAAGTCAGCTGACAACTGAGTTTTGAATTGTTGTAATAGACAACACGTTAAAATTGTATCAGGGAGATATAAAAATCTTCTCATCATACCTATAACATGAAATAAAACAACCAAAATATTTTAATATTATTTTATTATAACGAATCGTCGGATTCTTCATACGAACTCGAATCGTCGCTTGAATCATCTGCAGTGTTTATTATTAACTCTTGTGTAGGTATGTTGTCAAATTCAATTTCCCGATCCCAATCAGAGAATATTATTTTTTTTTTGTCTTGTTGACGACACTCGCCCAGTTTTCAGGCGTCACAATAGCACATGCGTTTTTTAAAAGTTCAAGCATTTTATTTGCTGTGAAAGGAGGAGTTGTATTGTTTCTTGCGGCGTGTCCTTTGACTTGTGCCCAGATCATTTCAATTGGATTATATTGACAGTGGTACGGAGGAATTCTGATTACAACATGCCCATATTCTGCTGCCATTTCGTCGATGACATATCGTTTTGGCTGCTTTTTACTTTTTAATATTTTAAGTAATTCTACTTTTAGTAGGGATTCGTCCACATCTTCCCCATTATCACGAAGCCAGTTTATAATCTCGTGTTTTTTGTTGGCCTGTGTTGGCATTTTATTAATTTGGTGAGAGTGATAGAGTGCATTATCAATAAATATTGTTGATGGCTCTTCAAGTGATGTAAGCATTTCTCTGAACCACTTTTCATACACGTCCGCATTCATCTCCTCATGATAGTCTCCTGTTTTTTTTTATTTGAACGCTAACAGAGCGTCTGGTACAAATCCCTTTGTAGTTCCTGCATGGCAAATGATGAGGCGTTCACCTTTCCCCATTGGCACTGCAGAAGTAGAAGCAGCAGTATCGTCAGTCCAACCTTTTGGTATGGAATGATTGGCATTGAGCCAAGTTTCATCTGTGAAAACGACATTCGACCAGTCTTCTATTTTCTTCGCTTGTCTTAAAAATTCACAGCGAGACAAGGCTATATCACGACGTTCCATTAAAATTTTTCTTTTGTCGGATTTCTTATACAAGAACCCGATTTGGTGCAGCACCTTTGACAATGAAGATTTTTGACCACGAAACAAGCCACAATTTCGTAGAGACGCTACTAATTTTTTCAAAGTAGGAATCTCTTTGCTTGTGTAATAATTGTATATATGACGACGAATAGCATCAGTATCAAAACTGTCAATTGCTGTCACTTTACGGGGCTGACGTTTTTTCTTAGGCATAGATAGCTTGTTCTGTTCAATACCACTACTACCATAGGCTTCTTTAGTGATTTTCGCCACCGTTGGAGCACTAATACCTAATGCTGCTGCAACACGGTCTCTAACTTGGGTTACTGGTATAAGGAATCCGCCATTGCGGCTTTCCTTTTCAAAAAATTCACGAAACCGCAGCACTAACTCTCTGGATTGTCCTTTAAGCACCATGCCTTTCGGCATTTTGCAAATAAAATCTTACTGGGAGGAACGATACGCTCAACTCAATCAAAGTAAGAACAATGAAATCAATACGGTGGAATATAAATACTCAACACAGCGTATGAAAAATATGAAAGAGCACTCAGCGAACAGAAATGTGACTAGCACGGGAGTCTTGTTGCGAGTGACAGACAACACAACAAAATGGCGTCGCCGGCGCGCCGTTCAGTGTTGCCAATTCGGCTTAAAAAAAAGGGGGTAGGCTAGATGAGAAAATTAGTGATTTACTACCGCAGACGAGGGCGCCATTGTCTCTAAGTAAAGTTTGGAGCAGCGGACCCCGCTTAATGGAAAAATGCTTCATAAAGTAGTTATTTTTTATTTTGCAAAGTACAAAGTAAAATATTTTGGGAGGACTGAATTAGTGGGTATGCAAAAATTAATGTGCCCAAATAACAAATATATTTACAAAAGTGAAGTTTTTAACTAATATGAAATATGTATTTAAGCAAAAATAAAATATCCGTGTTAAATCGATTAAAAGTTCTTTCTGACTAAAATCGATTATTACAAAACATAGTATCCGTAATACATTGGTACAACACTAATTGATCAGAATTAGACCTGCCAAAAGTAAAGTAAATGGTTGGAACGAGTATAAGGCCTGATATATTTGTATGCTGCCGCCAAAATATCTATATAGAAATGTCACAGATTTGACAGTTTGATAAGTATAATAAACATAGAACTAGGCCGTTTTAACATAAATATAGATACAGAGCTATCACAGTGCATAGGCTCTAATTTTATAACTAACGCTTATTATTATTTATTTCGTGTGGTCATATAAATATTACAAATAATGTAATAAACTTTGTTCATACAAATTAACAATTATCTGGGTGCCTATTAAAATAAACCACCGTGAAACGAAACGACATGTTTTGCTCCACGACCTTCAACGAGTTCATTCGATACAGGTACGATTATCTTTCTCTTTCTATCATATATGAATGTTAACAATATAGAAGAGGAAAATTTAATATAAATTATGCCATGAGGAAAAAACGTTCATTATATCTATTCTACTTTGATTAAATTCTTACTTTTACGACAAGACAATTCTTATCAACATAGGTAACTAATGATAAAATTTAGTGAAATAGATGTTCATATATTAAATAAAAACAAGTGAATTTAATAACATAAATAATGGCAACGGATAATAATAAATCAAGATTCGCTCAGTTTTTTGGCGGTAAAGAGCCAAGTAAATATATATTTGAAGATGAACAGGTAAGTTTGTTTTTACATACAGAAAATTGGGTTACAATTTCTAAATAAAAATGAGTCATAACTCATTTTTAACGACTAATAATGACAAGAAGTTTTCTAAGATATTTTACTATTAATTCAAATTTTATTTTGAAGAATTTAAATGTACTTTCTAGTAAAACGTATTTCTATCTTGTAATGTTCTATGTTCGAATTTTGAATTCAATGTTAAATATGTTAATTAATTGCTTTCTTATCAGGATAATGTTGGCAGCGACATGGAGCCTTCGACTGTACTTGTTATTTATAAAGTTATGTACCTATGTACATGTTTACAGTCTAACTTCTATAACATTTTTGTTATTTGTAACTCGTTGAAAATGAAAAAGCGACACTAAAAAAGTTAGAAATAGTTATAAGATTTAACTTTTGAGAATAAGATACGAAACGACTCTTCGAAATGTTTTTTGAATTCTTAAATGAAGTATTCTACATGTCACATTAGTACGTTCTGAAATATGGTATATTGGTTGGTTCTGAAGTATTTTTTATAAGTAAAATAGAACGTGATGATAAAAATCATCACTAAAAATCCTTGACCTATGTTGATGTGAAGCTAAGAGCTTCTATATAGATAGTTTATAAAACAGTAAAACACTAAGTTGATGAGGCATCGCGAGAGAAAGTTTTCACAATGAAAGACGTACATTGCGTTCTAAAACCACGTTACCTAGAATATTCCGAGTTAAACATCGAGCAAGTATCTAACTAAAAATTCTAATTTAATGTAGTCGAAAATTGAAATAAAAATATTAGGATGCCATGTGAAAAAGCTACGAATGACAATGTTGACCTTTAAATTACTAGCCAACTTCTAGGGTATTTATATAATTTCATAACTATTTCTAATGTTACGCTAGTATTACACATTGAAATTAAATTATTTTTACACGGTCCTTGTCATCGTTGGACCCATCCACCACAAACTGAAATTTGTACAAAACTTCGGGAAATTAAAAATTAAATACAGACACGAAAAAATCTGTAAAATAATTTTATTTCAAATAAATTCATACTATTTATATTTTATTAAACAATAAGTGCTTTTTTGGTATTATTATAACAATTATATGTCGATTTTGGGCAGAATAATCATTCTTTACCAAATTTCAGCGTTTGCGGCTAAAGAAACAAATACTTTTTATGCTGATCTGACGGCTACTAAGATTGTGTTTGAATACATATTTTAAAAGATTTGAAGATAATATTTCTTTTGGTTTCAGTGTGTAGTATTCGATGAAGAAAACTGTAAACAGGCGCGAGTTCATTTCCTGGTTGTGCCTAAAAGGCCTATACCTAAACTAATGGAAGCGACAGAAGACCAAGAACAATTATTAGGTTTGTAAAGGGTTTTTCAATAAGAACTTTGTTTTCTAAAACAAAATAAAACAAGAAATTTAGATGAAGATGATTCAAATTTTTATTGTATTACGAAGAGAAAAGTTCGACAATTATTAATTAAAAATTATATCTGGCAAATGTCCACCACGACCACGCTGAGAGATGTCGATTCTTTTATCAAAGTTTTTTATCACTTTTTGGCAAAATGGCGGGTCCATATCGTTAATCACATCACGGATTTTAAGTTTTAAGGCTGCAATCGATTCGATTGGCTACGTATAGACTCTGTCCTTAACATAGCCCCACAAGAAATAATCCAGTAGTGTTAAATCACACGATCTGGCTGGCCACATAACAGCTGATTTTCGAATAGGCCAAATTGAGTTGTTCAACAACAACTCAATTTTGGCCTATTATTGATGACGTGAGTATCACTGACATGTGATTTCAACAGGACGGTGCCACATGTCACACATCGAATGAAACGATCAATTTATTGAAAACCAAATTTTACGATCGCATAATTTCACGAAAATCAGCTGTTATGTGGCAAGCCAGATCGTGTGATTTAACACCACTGGATTATTTTTTGTGGGGCTATGTTAAGGACAGAGTCTATACGGAGCCAATCGAATCGATTGCAGCCTTAAAACTCGAAATCCGTGATGTGATTAACGAAATAGACCCGCCATTTTGCTAAAAAGTGATTAAAAACTTTGGTGAAAGAATCGACATCTCTCAGCGTGGTCGTGGTGGACATTTGCCAGATATCATTTTTCATTCATAATTGCCGAACTTTTCTCTTCGTAATACAATAAAAATTTGAATCATCTTCATCTAAATTTCTTGTTTTATTTTGTTTTAGAAAACAAAGTTCTTGTTGAAATACCCTTTATTATATGTGAACGTGTGACATTTCCCTTCCCGGCCTCATTTTGGTGTATGGTTATAATTTTAAGGATATTCTAACGGTTTGTGCATTGTATCCTATTGTGACGTATTGTGTTTCTGGTCATGGTTACGTCAATTAAAAGTACTATCTATTCTTTTTATACTTTAATACTGAACTTACATTTGGTATGTTTTGTTTGTCGATAGATTCTAAGTTATTATTAAAATCGGTTTATTTACTTTAACTTTAAATTTGTATTTTATTATTTCAAAATAATATAATGATAGAGAATCGCCTGATCGTGTTGTGAACGTATTTCGTTTGTGACAATTAACACCCCCACTCACCAATTACTTTATACCGTACCGTCTCCGGGATATATTACGACCAAGCTGAAACTTCCACCGATAAATTATACTGATAATTCATCTCCAATTAATGTTAGCGACGCGAGACGAGTTGATTATTATGAACTGGGTTCAGAAGCTTGTAGTTTTTGTGAAATATGAACGAGCTCACTAACGATCTGACGTCACGTATCAATAACCCGAATAAAACTGCAATAACGGATTACACCCACGCTTTACTACCATCGTAATGCTTTTATCGTTAAAATCATCTTGTTATAAGACGAAACTGGTTAATCTCCAACAGAAGTTAGGGTAATATGATGATAAAATAAACCAATAAAGGTTGAAAAATTAAAATGGGCATGATGACAGTAACTAAAAATCACTAAAATAATGTGTTTATCTACTGCAACTCAAAGAATATATCTTGAAATAAATATTTATTTTCTTTTATAAGGTAAGATTATTAATTTATTTAATAAAATAAAACTACAAAATACACAAGTCCGCCATGCTCAGCTAAACACCAATCAAATTGAGTTACGTCACTCCTATGTACACCTGTCTAGGCATGGGTAACTCAACGATAATCCTTGCGTTAACTCAGTAACTCAGGCGCAGTAGACTGCGCCGGCTCATTGCGCTAACTCAAAATTGCGCCATGGCGCAACAAAATGTAAACATGAGCTACGAATGAAATGTGCGCCATCTGCGCCACTGCAGGTATAACTCCATTTCTAACTCATTGCGTCATGGCGCAACACATGAAACAACCGAATGAGCAACTAAATGCGCACCTAGGTATACCTCAATTTTTAAAAGAGTTATTTACACTTCACAGAGTTGTTCGACCTTGAGCTTTTTGGCGGAAATATGGGAGTGTCATGTTACGCTCTTGAATGAATTATTGTTTTTAAGTAGTTTTATATTTTAAATAATTTTGCTGATATTTTATCTTTATTTACATTATATATATTTGTTGTGTACGTCACTGAAACTCCTCTTAAACGGCTGAACCGATGTTGATGAAATGTTTTGTGTATGTTCAAAGGGATACGAGAATGGTTTAGATTCACAACTGGACTCGGTAGGTGGCGCTGCTGTCGATTTCAAAGAGCATTCCTTTATTTTATTTGAACAGAACAACATCTGTATTGAGTCAGCTAGTTTAATATGTAATATAATTGAAGTGTTGTGAATATCATATAATAGTGATTTACGTTAATATGTATAATAGTGTATTTGGTTTTCGGTACCCAATTAATGGTAACGACTTACTGACGGATGTTACTTATCTCTTACACTAATAATAAATTATATGTAAAGAAAATTATGTGTAAGCTACGTAAGACAAGGCAGTAAGGTCGACTATAGCCTGCCTTATAGGCGCATAAATAAAAAAATTGTTCAGATGCGCCGGCGCTGCGACGATTGCGCCGTGCGCTAACACATTTTCTAGAAGTGAGTTGATACTTCCAGCGCAGTGAACTGAGTTGGCGCAATTGCGCGGCGCAGCGCAGTGTTACACATGTCTACACCTGTCATTATCATCGCAAATTCTGTACGAAACTCTACGATCGTTACACTTATTAATTGTTTTAACTCGCATTTAAAGAGTATTTCGTGATTTTTATTGATCTCTTGCTTGCTTTTGTGTTCTTACTAAAAATGTAAGTCATGGAAGAAGGATTCACCAAGGCAAACAGCTCTAATTTGCCTAGAGTTGATTTGTTAATGCTGGGAGAGTAACTAGCATCAAACAAAGACTTCTGTTCAGCAGAATTTAGAAATATTAAAACTACGACGTAAGTAAAATACTGATTTAATAATTTTCTAACACCAATAATTTAAAATCTATTTAAAAATAATACCGCTTGAGATGTTAGAGGTTATGTTATTTAAATAATGCTTTTGTAAACTTGGTATTAAACTGCAGTTAAATAAAGTTACACACCAAATAAAATATACGATATAAAGTAATTCATCATCATCATCTCAGCCCATACACGTCCCACTGTTAGGCTCGGGCCTCCTCCATAAGAGAAGGAATTGACCTACTATTATACCACGCTGGTCAGACGTGTTGGTATAGGGTTTTATTTCGAGTTTACCTTCTCTCGCATAGGTGTTATATGCGTTTTATATCCCTTAGTCATCTCGTACGATCACCCACGGGTAAGATTAGGGGGTGTGAATTGTATTCTTATTCCGTCACCACGTGGAAAGTAATTATATATATTAATTAATTATATATATTAATTAATTATATATATAATTATAAAGTAATTACTTACGTCAAAATGATCTTCACAGAAATAAATAGTCTCCTATTTATTTTTTATAATTATTTATTTAAATTTATGGCCTTTGGATCTCACCGTGCGAGATTAAGCCACTCATATACTCTGTATAAGTATACTCTGCCCAAAACGAACAACTGTTATGGAGAAAGAGTAGAAAAACATTTGATACCATTATTTTTAAATGAGCTTCCCAACAACTTACAACAAAAGTATAGAACAAATTGTAAACAATTCAAAAACAAACTTAAAAAATTTTATGTAACCAGTAGCATTGAGTAGTATGATGTGTAAAAGATAACATATGTATGTAAAATGTATATAACTATTAGAATGTAGGTATATAACGACTCACCGTAACCCAGACAAATCCCTCGCGGTTTACGTGGTACGGATCACGCCATTATATTATGTTTTTAATGAGAATTTTGGAAATAAATGAATAAAATGAATAAATATCTTATTGTTTTATTGTGTGGCACATAAACAAACAGTTTGTTAACTGTTTTTATTTACGTATTAACACATTGAGGATCCGCACACCACTTATAGACTTTCGAATTCATGTCTAAATAAAATATATCAGTTTTTTTGCTTTAACTCCCTTACGTGTACAACTCAAGTGAATAGACGTGACGTCACAAGCAGACGCCATGACACTAGGCACCGTTTTGGCGCTAATTTAAATGAATTTAATTAAAATAGTATTTATTTCTAAAGAAACCGTAGTTATTGCAAAAATAATATTTTTTTTGGTAATAGTAGTTATTTAAGAATATTATAAAACAGTTTTTCAAAATTAGTCATCATGCCTATTATCAAATGTCATGCCATAGGTGGAGCTTCGCTCGTCGTGCGTTTCCGGTGTAATTGTATATCCTATAGCGAAATGTTCGACTAATTAGGCATTGTTCTTCGCTATCAATCACGCATTACTGAGGGCAGTCGAACCTGTAGACGATAGTTTCCAAATAGTAAAAACCGAAAATTCATGTGTCGTCCTTCCTGTTAACAATACTATTCAAAATGAATATGTAGTTTAATTAAAAGGTTAAGTAATCTTCACAGCGATAGGGTAGACATCAGTCTGTCTAGTTATGGAATATAATGGAGCGGGTCACTCTCTTCCCTCCATTATGGTTGAGGGGAGTGATGGCTGCTATAGTCGTTAACTCGTGATCGGATACCGCTTGCGGGATCTGGTCTAGCCATAATCTTTTCATTATATTTGTTTTTATCTTATCATATTTCGAAAGGCATCATACTGGAGCTATTAATAAGCATGTTGTTGAATGTAGTTTTATTTAAATGAAATTGTATATTAATAAAAAATAGACAATCCCGCTGAGTTTCATGCTGGATTTTCTTAGTGCGGTCGTGTTCCGTACCTGTGGTAATTTTAAGGAAAAATGTAAAAAATGACAGTATGCAAGTACCACCGCCAGGTTTATACATAATAAATAATTTGAATTTAATTTGAATATAATACTTATTCAAGAGCAATACTACAAAATTTTTCTACGCAATACGATTGTACAATTGGACCACAATGCACGAGCCAGCATCCATGTTGCAAGCTATAAATTTACAGTCATGTCACCACAAAATCCTTGATATTGCAATATGCTGTTACGAATGTTACAGCTCCATCCCTCCAGGGTTTACACGTTGAACTATTATTTTCAATATACAGATACCATCTATTCATACTTTTTTTTTGGGGGGGATGGGCTGCGATCGGCGCGCTCCTCGCACCACTCCGTCCGGGGCGACAGAGGGGCGTAAGCACGCACACCCGCAACCCACCCGCAATGCACGTCGCCATCGTCGTTGGGCCGACCACCGGAGCAGGGTGACTTGACGTCAGTGGTCGGTCCGACGGAATACTTGAATAAGAATATTTGGGGTACCCTTCCATCGACCGACGTCACAGTCGCTGGCATCTATTCATACTTACAATATCTTTGCCACGTCCTGCGGGCCCTTATCATTGTTATATAATATATATCTACTATATTTAGGACATTTGCTGATCATCGCCCGACGTATTGCTGAAAAAAAAGGAATTAATAAAGATGGCTTCCGAGTGGTTATGAACGAAGGTACCCACTCCTGTCAGTCAGTGGAAGAATTTTATGTCCAAGTTCTTGGTGGAAGAAGGATGTTGTGGCCATTTTCATAAAATATAATTTCTAAAATTTTATAGCCGCAGTTTTCATTCAAAAAGAATTTCACTACAAAGAAGAACCCATTTACCATAGCGCCTCAGTTCTAACAAGCAACACTCAGTATTCAGTCCTAGTCGTTGCAATATCTATCAAGTTCGCCTTGAGAGATATTTTGAGGACAAAACCAAATTGGGAGTCCAGAAGACCAAATACTTAGTACTGCACGTCAATAAACGAGTTACCTTGAAGGAAATACAATATCGTGTACACTAGGAGTACTATTCACATCTTTGGGTCAGTGCGCCCAAATATCAGCTAGATTCGCTCGACTCCTTGTAAAGACGAACTATAGAAATTATCGATGGTCCCAATCTCACGAATGGATTAAGTCATTGGTGTGGTAGATAAACTTAGCGTCTTTGTTCAAGAAAAGTTCTTCTCACGGTAGCCATTGGTAAAGCTGCATCACTAGTATTGCTGCAGCCCACAAGCGGCAGTCATCATAACGTAAAGTTCTCAAGACCAATTTGGAGCGTTGCTTCTATTGTCTGATAGCGCCGCTGTTCCAAATTACATAAAAATGGGTTCCATAACGACATGACTACTTTGACGCAAGTATTCGTGTTAAGCCCACATGTATGCTACTTGCTCGTTTGCAACTAAATGACAATAAAAAATACAATTTATTTATAGAATATCTGTAAAAAATGTGAGCCGTCGTCCGTGTCCCGGACTGATGTGAAACATCGAAATTAATTTGTATAAGTTATATGCTTTAAAGAAAAGATTACGACAAGAACTATGACATAATGTAAAAATAAAATATTATGATTCCAGAAAATGATGATTTTATTTAATAAACATTTATTTTCATTAAATACCAAAATTAAAATTCTTAAAATTATTTCAAATTTTTACAACTCGATTCTTTTAATTAGTGATTCCGGTAATAATATATATTAATATAATAGTTATATTATACTAATATATATATATATATATATATATTATATTACCTTTGACGGTAATACTGTGACAATTGGTCGGAACTATACTTACTATCATACTAGCTAACCCAACAGACGTTCTGTTCAAATAAAAAAAAAGTAGTAAAAGGAATTCTCCTTCAAATCGATCGCAGCGCCACCTACCACTTCCAATTATTAACCTAAACCATTTTCATATCCATCGGAACAGCCACAAACGAAATCATTTTCACATCAAAACTGTCTTATTGGTATTTGGTACAAGTGAAAAAAATGAGTTCTCTACTCCCAAGCTCATGTTAGCAAAAAAAGGAGGAGAAAGAAAGAGGTTACAGAAATTTTATTTTTTGGCATAATGGAATAGTATTTATCCTTAAAGATTGAAGTTAGCACAAAACGATTAAGGTGTCTAAAATTGATTAAAATTAACATATTACTATAATAAGTAGAAACTTATATAAAGACTAGCTGACCCATCAGACGTTCAAATAAAATAAAAAGAATTCACTTTGAAATCGACAGCAGCGCCACCTACTAGCGATGAGACGAATTGCTCCTTTTTCAATTCGAATCAATCGAATTAAGATTACTATTGATTCGAATCGCAATTTGAATTGATTCGGATCGTCACAATCGTCACGTCAGCATTATAGTCAAATTCGTACTCGTATGTCAAGTCATCCGCCTGTGAAACCGAGTTGGCGAGTTATAATTCGTTTACATTATTATTAGAGCGAGTATTTTCTTGCGGATCGGTTTGCATTATTTTGAGTTACAGCAGTGTGCTCGGTATTTGGTTACGGAAAGGGGACTTATAGGTATATTGACTTTTAAACACGTAGGTAATGACAATACTCTTTTATTATTATGATCAGCATACTAAATAACAAAAAGTAATAATACAATCATATACAAAAAATACTATTTTTTAAATAAAGTCTGATTAGTAATTACTCGATAAATCAACTTTAAAAAAAATAAATACGTTTTTATACGTCTCAGGCATACTCATAATTAATAACTATTATTTTTAATTACGTAAACGAGCAGTCAATAAAAGCAAGAAAACATTAAATCGCGCGATGGGACAGAAAACGGATCAACTAAGGCTCGACCGAGATGGGTTTTTCGTTCTCGGCCGAGACCGAGACTAAAATAATATCTCGGCCGAGACCGAGAGCCGAGACCGAGAATAGACAAAGCGAGAAAAAAAAAATTAAAACTTAACTTTTTAATACACTACTAATTGTTTAACAAAATTAACTGTTTTAATAATCAACGCTAAATAACATCATATTATAACATTAAAAGAAGCAATTTTTCGGCATTTTCGCCCTTCAAAGAGTGTCGCCTCTCGTCATACAATTGTTCAGCTTCGCTAAACAGTTGTTCACTTGCTACGCTAGTAGCGGCGCAGATAAAAACTTAATTGCTGCAGGCTTACGCACCTTATAAGGTGACGAAAACCAATACTCAAAATTATAAGCATTTCTTTGCAGTCTTGGCTCTCTAAGGAAGCTTTCTAGCGCTATTTCGATCACAGAGCTTGAACTGTATTCGTCATTGGCCATTGGCTCGTCTTCCAACTCTATCGAATCATGAGCTGCCCATAAGTTGAATTGATTTGTTGTAGCCATGTTTGACGAGTTAGTTGAAGATGCCCATGTGGTCTCATGAGAATCTGATTCACAATTCAGCTCTCTCACGCACTTACACCAATCGACTTCGCGCTGCGGCGCGTGGCCACGCGCAGTAAAATTTGAATGCCGATCCGAACAAAGTTACAATCACGGTCATGACCGAGAATCTCGGCTATAATTAGCCGGGAACCGAGACAAATTTCTCGGTTGGATTTGTAGCCGAGAATGCCGAGACCGAGACCGAGATCTCGGTCGAGCCTTAGGATCAACGAATAGAAAACGAATCAACGAATGTCCTATCAAACCGAGTCGACTGATCGCCGCGCCGCGCCGCCGCGGCCGCCCGTGCTACGAGTGCCGAAACGAATTGATTCGGTTTCGGTCAACGGCGATTCGAATGAACGAGTCAATAGTCTTATTCGAGTTATTCGAATTAAATGATTCGAAATACGCAACGCTACCACCTACCCGGTCCAATTGTGAATCTAAACCATCCTCGAATCCCCTTGAACACACACAAAATAAATTCGTCAATATCGATCCAGCCGTTTAGGAGTTCAATGACATACACATGTAAACAAGAAATATACATATAAAGATTAATATATACATAGCTATTAAAATATCTATCTTAATGGAAATATAATATTTTTCTTTGTATATTTTATGTATTTGCCATTACTGGACGCGACAGCATGATTGGAAAATTTACCTATTAAGTTAGATGGATTGATAAATGCTTTCATTTCAAGTCTCCCTTATGGTGATGATGTTATTTGCACATAGAAGGACGTTGTGTGACCATATAATCACCGACAATACTCCCTATAATTAAACAGATCAACGGGTCTCTTTCCTTTACTTTCATATTCCACTCGGTGGATTGCCTTTTTGGGTTATCTACATCTAGTGATTACTCAGTAATAATCATCATCATTATTTCAGCTCTTATACGTTCCACTGTTGGGCTCGAGCCTCCTCCACAATAGGAAGGCAATTGACCTTATTATAAATATCATGCTGGTCAGACAGGTTGGTATAGGGTTTTATTTAAAAAAAAAAATGCCTGCTGAGTTTCTTGCCAGATCTTCTCAGTTTGTGGCCGCGTTCCGATGCGGTGGTAGATTATTGTATTGTATTCAAACGTGTAATTTGACAATATGTAAGTGCCCTTAAGGGGCCTATGCAGAATAAATGATTTGATTTGATTTAAAATTTTCTTCTCTTGGATAGATGTTATATACGTATTATATCCCTTAGTCGTCTTTTACGTCATCTACTGGCAAGATAGGGAGTGGTGAATTGTATTCGTACTCTGTTACCACACAGGAGAACTCCATGGATGACAAAAAGATACTCGGCCCGACAATGTGCATCATGGATGCATCTTTAGTAGGTACATACATATATGTATTGATATTAATTTTGTTTCAGGTCATTTAGTATTGGTAGCAAAACAAATTGCAATGGATATGGGATTAGATAAAACAGGCTATCATCTAATAGTCGACGTTAATCATCGGGATATGAAATTAAAATCATTACATGTTTTTGAACGAGCTCTGCATCATATGTTGTGGCCAATTGGACCCGGTTCTAGGCTATAGTTGTTGTTGGGTTGCTACTAATTATAAAAACAAAATGCTGTGTATTATTTATATGATCTATTATATACGTTCTACAATACACACGTGTACGTGCACATGATATAACCTTTTCTAAGATTTGTGATACAATTAAGTTTATTAGACAAGACAATAAAATAAAATTTAAAAAAAAATCAAATTTTATTATTATTTTTAAAATCTCATAAACTAATACCTATGAGTAAAAACAGAGGTGATAATACGACAATAATCGGTCGCAGTTTTTAGTTACATGTAATAGAACTTAACTTTGAGATACTTTGGTGAGAATTTTCTGAGAAAATCGAGAGATTACGTAAAAAACGCTATCAATATGTTTGTGTATCCTGAGTAAAATTCAAATCCAAGATGACTAAGCCACTGGACCAACGAGACAGCTTATAATTAGTGCGTAAGCTTATGTAACAATAGTTTCAATATATGTATGAGTAAGCTTACGACAGCATAACTAGTAGCTGCGTACTAAAACATATTACATACACGATTATAACTAATAAAAACATTAAGCAAACATGCTACATCTCTATACTTATGTCCACTATTAATTAGATTACAACCCTAATTTAAAATGGAACGAAAGTGACCTAATATAGTGTTCTATAGTCATAGATGGGCACAGTTAATCAAAAACTTAACTTCGTTAATTAAAATTGTAACTTCGATAATCGTTAAAGCGTTAAATTTGCAAAAATTTAACGCAAGTTAAAGTTATCCGTTAATTTTAACCATTTAAAACTTATCATGCTTTTTAGGTTGAGAGAAATAGATAAATTCTACAGCATGTAGCGAAATTATGTTGGCATGTACCTATCCATACTAGCTTTGGACACGCTACTGCCACTAGCTGCGATACCAAAAGATTCACTAATGCTTTATGGCGCTTTTTGACGTAATAACCACGTAGAGGTGAGAACATATCACTTCTGCTATTATCATAATCTACAATAGAAGAATTCACAGCAATTGAAGGCTCGGGATCAGTTTCCTTTTTCGCGAGGTGCGGCGGCGAGCGGTTTATTCTCCTTTAGCGAGGTGGCCGCCTGGCACCGCACGGCGCCCACCGTGATGTCATTGTCCGTTGAACAGTCCGTTTGGAGAGACCTGGGTACGACTTTCGGGTTGTAGAGAATTTCCGGCCGATGCTGATGGATTTATTGTGTCGACAGCACGGGATACTTCCCTTCCGACTAATGCAGCTATTGACAGGGCATGGTAACTTCGCCAAGAATCTGCACCTGATCGTGAGGAAGGATAACACGCCGTCCTGCCACCATTGCGATTACGACGAGGACACGGCACAGTATATACACGAGGTATGTGCCACGTGGACAGAGCAGCGCCTTAAAATCGTCGCAAGCAATGGTGCCGACCTGAAGCTGCCGACTATCGCTAGGATGATGATCGAGGGCGTCAGGAACTGGGACACGGTCGCCGCCTCCCTTGTGGTAGTTGTGTCACGGAAATTGGGGATGGATCGTGCGCGGCAGGAACTCCTCTACGACACGATCTGCTACCGGCAACTTGGGCGGCGCAGGCGTCTTGGATCTTACGAGCGTGGCGTGGCGCGTAATTCAAACAAATAAATTGACAACATGTTAATAAACAACTAATGTGATGGACTAAAGTTAACGGAAGTTCAACTTAACGGAAGTTAACAAAAGCGTTAACGTCTTTTAAAGTTAACTTAAAAGTTAATCCGTTAATCAAATTTTTAACTTCGTTAATTAACGATTAACGGATTAAGGGTGTAGATCGTGAAAATCACCGAAAAGAGTGTTACGATTTTTCATATTTAACCTATTTACATATGATTGATATCAATGATAATTTGTATATATTACAATCAAAGACCAATAAGTATGTTCATGCTTATATTAAACTCTTAAACCTAATAGTTGTTATATAATAAACGTCAACAAACGCACAAAATTGAGTAAAAATGCAAAAACATGACTTCGTATTTTTCAGATTTAACCCCATAAATCAACACAAATTGATAAAAAGAAACACTTTTTGAACACTGAAGAAACCAATAATAGCTGTATACTTCTTTTTATACCTTTACAAACAAAGACTTCCTCTTTTAAAGCCCTAAAATCTAGATATATTTTAAGGTAAATTTTTCATACACAAATGTATGGGATAAAGCGTTCGTTTCATTCGTGCAATCTCGGTGGTCACTAACGGCAGGTCCTTTCTGTAAGTGAACGCGACACCACGCTTGTCGGCTGCAGACAGCAGAATTACGTATTGTGAATTTGTGTTTTTTGTAAAAAACTGTAAGTATAACATTTTTATAATTAATTTATTTTCAGTTAGTAGAAAGTATCGATATAATGAATGTCTGAAAGAAAACCATGATGGAACTAGATATAAATCGTAAAAAATACAATATCTACACTAATAGGTATTATAAAGAGGAAAGATTTGGATTTTTGTATGTAACGAATAAACTCAAAAAGTACTGGACCGATTTTAATAATTCTTTTATCATTCGAAAGCTACATTATCACTGAGTAACATAGGCTATTTTTTTCGCAGGACTGATTGAATTTGAGTGTCATGCCAGGGAAAAGAAAGTTTTGTACGCATTATAAAAATATGAAAGCCAAAAGATCTCGGAATAAAATGTAAGTTCCTCCCTACTTATTTATTATCGCATTTGAACAGGGTACATTACAAAGCTAATACAATATGTCATATGATTTAGATCGCCCGATTCAGACATATACCTACAATAACATGTAAATATTGGTTTGTATTATCTATATCTATACTGATAAATAAAATTGAAGTATCTGTATGTAATATCAAAATAATAGGATTTAAAAAAAAAAAAAAGGCGATACGGAGTTCGCCGGGTATTGCTATATATATCGCTAGTATTGTCTAAATATCAAATTGTGGAAGTAGGTAGGCGACAGCGCAACTTTGTCGACATACCTATACCTATACCGCCAAACAGACGCGAGGCGCCTAGCTAGCTAGTTAATGCCCACCTTTGTCTATAGTAAGATATTCCATCCACGATGAATTATTACTGTCCAATAAATTTTAGCAATTGGTAATTTGTTATCGCCGCTGGTAACACTCTTCAATAGGGATGAGCGATATTAGTAAAATATCGATATTGATAACGATAGCCAAATATCGATAAGTCGATATTATCGCACACAAAATATCGATAATTTGTAATATCGATATTTTATAATATCGAAACTAATGGAAAGAAGATTCTCCGGACAAATTTTGATGAGCTTTTTTTTTTAGGTTTGTCTGGATGTATTAGGATACAGCGGGACTTACGACGAAATAAAAGCCTCCGGACAAATTTTAATATGAACTTTTTTTTTAGGCAATTTGTCCGGATGCCTAGGAATTATCAAAATTATGTTATTAATATTTTTTCATTTCATTGCAAAAGCGATATCGATATCGTGTTAATAATATCGATATCGTGTTCATAATATCGATATGGCATTATTTCAGTTATAAATATCGATATTGAAATATCGATATTTCGGCAGCTAATATCGATATTACAACAAAATCGATTAATATCGCACATCCCTACTCTTCAATAATGTCATAATTTTGTCCGACTTTTCGTTCGTTCGACCATCTTGCTCTTATTCAAAACACAAATTATAAAGTATAGTAATTCGAAGAATCGTAGATTCGATTCGAAGAGGGCTGGTGACGAAAGTGGAGAGTGTAAAATGGGTGACGAAGTAGAAAAGGCGCAGACAGCTGCTCCCGGAGGCGATACTATCTTTGGTAAAATTTTAAGAAAAGAAATACCAGCTAAATTCGTCTACGAAGATGAACAGGTAATAAATTCAATATGTTACCGGCCGGCCGATCATTACGAAATATTTTCATATTTATAACTTCAAATAAATATCTAAATAGTTCTATTGGTCTGTGCTTTAGATTAACAAATATTGATTATATTTTTCGTGCTCAGCATTAATCATTGTAATATTGGTTATGTATGTAAGGTGGTCAAACAAAAAATTATCGAGACGAAGTTGACATGGTCTGAAATCCAATTAGAAACCTTTCAGTTTATTACTATCTGCCAATTCTTCCATTCTTAGTTGTAATTTTTATATTGTATAATGAATAATTCCACTTTTTATAAGAATCAGTGGTAATATTTTACAGTGAATGCCTTTAAAAATCGAATTTATAATTAGATAAATTTTCTTTTTTTTGTAGTGTGTTGCCTTCCGCGATGTTGCTCCCCAAGCTCCTACACACATCTTAGTGATACCGAGGAAGGCTATCTCGCAGTTATCCAAAGCAGATGATGATGATGAAAAACTTCTTGGTAATATAACCTATACATATATAAAGATTTTTTTTTGTTAAATTTAATTTGACTCCAGCCAGTCTTAAAACTAGCAATATGTGTGATAGAAACTTTGTACTATTGGTTTGATCCTGAGTTATTGGGAAAAGAGCAAGATGATGATAACATGCATTATGAATGAATTAAATTGAAACGAATTTAATTATTGTTTTCATCCAATAAATTATCATTTTCCTGCTGTCATCCCACACTAAGTGTGGTCAGCACAATATGTTCTTACCTTCCATAGCCTCCTATCAGCCGTCATATCTCTACTCAATCTTTTTAGACGCATATCCTCATTCACACAGGAGATCCATCTCTTTTTGGGATCTCCCACGCATCTTACGTCCATCAGCAATCATATTGATAACCCGCCTTGTCATATACCTTTCATCCCTCCACATATACCAAGACAATCTCACACTCCTAATCTTCTCTATCACTGGTGCCACTTTCAGGCTTCCTTTAATATACTCATTTCTAATCTTATCTAACCTTGTAACCCCACACACCTATCTTAATATATGCATCTCTGTAGCCAGTTAATATCCGATAAATACACAGGAATGGCTGAAAATTAACACTGTACTTAGTGACAACAAAAGCTGAGCCCGTTCTTTTTGCCTTCTAGTATTTTCTTTTAATAGGGTTCCGTACCCAAAAGGTAAAACGGGACCCTATTACTAAAACTTAGCAGTCTGTCACCAGGCTGATTTAAAAAAATAGCTAGACAGTTGAAATTTTTACAAATTATGTATTTCTGTTGCCGCTATAACAACAAATACTAAAAACAAAGTTAATATTTAACCCCTCACGCGCCAAACATCGCGGCGCTCTCTAGTGCCCCGCGCGCTTGGGTATATTGAAAAAAGTTCAGTGAATTTTATGGTTTTAATTTTATGGTTGGTTGATATAAAATATATATCAATAGCTTTTGATTGGTTGATTTAAATAAAAGTACTAAGAGCAATTGGTAATTGTAAAGTATTTTTTTGGGTCAACATGTGTCCCAAAAGCGCTTTGGGCACATTTTTTTTTTTATTCTAATGGTGTCCCAAAAGCGCTCCAGGGGTTAAATGGGGCTCCCATACAACAAACGCAATTTTATTTTCCTTTATTGCGCAATTCATTAAATATTCACATAATTATACTACATTTGTTTATTTTTAGGGCATATGATGATTGTAGCCAAGAAAGTCGCAGCACAAGAGGGTCTCGACAAAACAGGATTCCGTTTAGTTATTAATGATGGACACAACGGTGCACAGAGTGTTTATCATTTGCATATTCATATTCTCGGTGGCCGCCAAATGCACTGGCCACCTGGTTAAGATTAAACAGAATTAAAATTTTCACTAATAAACTTGTTGCTTTTATCTTTGACATTTTATTTTGTGTGATTTTGTTAATAATCTTCTGAACTGTTGCCCTATGGTGATGGAATGGCGTAAGATTACGATTATCGTCATCACCCCATCGTAAAAGATTATGTAATATACTAATAACATAATTGCTAAGGTTGAAAAATTCGGCAAAACTATATTAATATAATTTCAGCCTATCGTCGTCCACTACTGGACGAAGGCCTTCCTCATGTTACGCCCCAAAATGCGGTCCTGTGACGCCTGCATCCAACGACGTCCAGCAACTTTCACCAGGTGTCGGTCTACTTAGTGGGAGGCGTCCGATACGTGGTCGCCACTGGAGCACCTTTCTTCCCCAGCGGTTGTCGGTTCGTCGAACGATGTGGCCTACCCATTGCCACTTCAGCGTGCAAAATCTTCGTAATTTTTATTAATATGCGTGTGAGCAATCTGCAAATTCAATTTACCTTCAATAGTGGAAGAAACGAATTTAGCATCATGCCCTTTTGTGTTTTCTTGCTGAAACTTTATCAGTGTGACCGCATTCCGATCCAGTGGTAGTTTATTAGATTTGAGAGGTTTCAATTAATTACTACATAATGTTTAATAATGACTAACCGAAACAAAATATTTTTTTCATACAGCATCATTTTCTTCTTGTACTGGCAATAAATTTAAATCAAAATGTGAGTCAAAATTTAGGCTAGGCTTATAAATAAACATTTAGGATCACATTTGTATTCCGTAAGGGATCACTGGTCAGAGACCCATGTCTTCAGATACTGGGGTTTATTGAATGGTAAGAGTCTCTCAAGTTTACCAAATGATATCCAGCCAACTTGGATTCGTGGATGTGTAAAATACTACGGAGAATTGATGAGGTGCATAAGCAAAAGCGACACCAACGGGCCCCTTGGATGGTAATAGCTCCTCTTGATGGAGTTCAGAGTTTTAGAGCATACACATGTAAGGCTTGCACTCATTTGAGTTTCATCACGATCGCTCAGGAACGGGCTTACACTGCTTCGCGATAACAAATATCCGTGATACCGGCCTCGCCGTCGAGGTTGACGACCTCGCCGCGCAAAAGTGAATAATCTAAACATGGCCACGCCCATTTTGCTTCCAACGACGCGCCAAGCCGAGGTCCGTTCCCCATAGGGGTAGCCCTTGGGTGGTGTCGCTTAAGGTTTTTACCAAGTTGAAAGCCCTCAGCACTTATCCATAGTCCGGGCGGCGGGTGTGCTGACCATAGCCCAACCAAAAAAAAAGGAGTAGCTGCTCTTAATTAATTTACTAACTGTAAACAATTTTACGGTTTTTATAAAAATAGAAAAATCTAATTTTGATTTTCTAGGTTGAAATATGATTTACTGAATCGATTCAGCACCTAATATCGATTTCATAAAACTACTATTTTGGCCTGGAAAATCGAGCTAAGCTCGTCATTTCTACTCTGTGGTCAGGTTTTTTTTCGGCGCGAATTTGGAGATGTCATGTTAAGCTCTTGTATTATAATAATTTTTTTAGTGTTTTATAGTGTTATATTGAATAATTTTGCTGATATTTTATGTAATATAATATAATTAAGGTGCTGAAGTGTGGTGAATGTGATATAAGAGTGGTTTACCTGTATTTTCATATTCAACCGGAATTTCCAGAGAAATCATCTAATTAGTTTTTCAGCGCCTAATTAATGATAACGACTTGACTTACTGACGGACAATGACCATAAATAAGTTATACAATATGAAGAAGTAAATAATATGTAAAGAAAAATTGTATCAGACTTGGCTGTATGGGCTTTGATCCCTTTGCCTATCCGTATGGACAAATAGAACCAAAAAAAAAACTCTGTGGTCATATTTCCTTTAATCTGTGGTCATATTTTTTGTTGTTGTGAGATTTGTTGCTGTTGTTTTCGGAAAAATAAGGAAACATGTGTGAAAATCACGTAATTAATTCCATATTTACAGATTTTCAAAAAAGCATAGATGCGGAACAGGAAATACGTGAGGTATTATAACTTACTTAATCGCATTTTCCTATGCTTACTAATGTGTAATCCCCATTGCCTGTTGGGATAGTCTATTATTATTCGGTTAGCGAGGTTTTATATTGTCTTTATATTTGTGGAATACTTTCTTTAGTAGAAGCTAAACCGATAACATTTATTGTATGTCGAAGTTTTGTTTATATAGATTAACCTATTGACAACACAACAAATGTTCCATGGCTTTTTACGAATGATCGAAATCCATTTTCATAGAAATACCATCGGCCAATCTGTTGCATACAGAAAGGGCTAACAAACCATCCTAACTTAGCATTTCAATTGATAAAGGTTACAAGAATAACAAGACTGAAAGGTTTTTGAACCTGACAAAACTTAGTTTAACTTTAGTACATTTATCATATTTCAATTACGCTCAGAAAGCAATGAATATCACCAAATTTGTTCATAATCTATGACAGATCGCAAATAAATAATAAAAAATGCTTATACTTATTTCAATACCATAGGAGGTTGGCACTACACCTTATTTTTAAACAGAATAATAGAAAAACGCTCCGCATAAGGTTCTAGATAAATCCAATGACATTAATTGGGATGTCTTTGGAGTGTAATCAACATAGTTTGAAAAGTTCTTAGTATGCTATTATAACACCCGCAAGTACATAATATCAAATCATAGTTGACACAGAACAGTTAAAACAAGTTATTCTGAGTTTTCCATCTCTTGCATAAATGTTATATGCATATTATATCTCTTAATCATCTTTCACGACATCCACGGGCGAGAGATGGGGAGGTAAATTATACAATTACTCCATCACTACATGGAAAATTGTAATATTATCATCATTATCATCATTGCTGCTCATATAAGTCCCACTGTTGGGCTTAAGCCTCCTCCATTATGGGAGGGAAATTGACATACTATTTCATACTGGTCAGACGTGTTGATATAGGGTTTTATTTCGAGTTTTCATTCTCTTGCATACTTATTATATGCATATTATATCCCTTAGTCGTTTTTTATAACACCCATGGGAAGGATAATGGTGCATTATACATTAAATTACATAAAAAAATGTATTGTAATAAGAAATTATTTGCACTACATAACAGTAAGTATACAATTTCTGTGCGGTGACGGAGTAAGAATACCATTCACCACTCCCTATCTTGCACGTGGATATCGTAAAGGACGACTAAGGGATATAATATGCTTATAATATGTACTCTTAGTATGTACTCTTCTTTTTTGTAGCATTAATGGAACTTAGCTGCAATGCAAAATTATGTACCTATTTCTATGTTGATATGTACTTAATGCTTTATAATTTGTGGTTGATATGATGGCTATGGCTATATTGACTACTAGCAACCCGCCCTCGCTTCGGTTATAGGTTATAGTCGTTTTACCCGTGTAGTTCCCGTTCCCGTGGGAATACCGGGATAAAATATAGCCTAGTTTACGCACTGATATTATAGCTTTCCATTGGTGAAAGAATTTTTGAAATCGGTGCAGCCGTTTTGAAGATTACCCGGAACAAACAGACAGACAGACAAAAATTTTTTAATTGCTATTTTAGGCATAGGTGTCGTGCAAATAACCGTGTGAGCATGAAAAAAGTCTATTATTTTGACATTACAAACAGACACTCCAATTTTATTTATTGGTATAGATTGTGACTTAGTGTTGCCTTATTTACAAAAAGAGTATAATTATTGTGTTTGTAGACTGTGTATGCTGTGTGGTAGCGGCTTCGAATACTACCAACCCTTGCTTTGCTCGTGGGTGTCGTAAAAGTCGACTAAGAGCCCTAGATTGACCCGGACCAACTCCATCTGGTACCATTTGGGTCAACGATTGCATTCCCAGGGAGGGTTGACGTCAGGCAGGCGGCCGGTCATAAAAGTCATTGCCGAAACTTTTTGCAATATGTCAAAACAGATGACATATTGCGTCGACCCCAAGTAATTGGGATAAGAGCAAGATGATGATGATGATGATGATGTAGACTAAGCCGTCTTTTGTAATGTAACTGTACTGTCGTTAATTGTGTTGTGTATGTATGTAAAAGTGAGAGGTTTTCTCTTTTTTTACACATATATATATATATATATATATATATATATATATATATATATATATATATATATATATGTATATATGTATATGTATATTTTTTTTTTTATTGCAAACGAGCAAACAGTACACCTGATGGTAAGTGTTGCTGCCGCTCATGGACCTTTACAAGGCCGTTGCCTACTGCGAAGAAAGCGAAGGGAGTGTGAATGCGTGCATTGAGGCTCAGTGATACCAAGGGCACCACCAAAACCAATCACTCTCAAGCAATCACCCTCAGAAAGTTGGGCTTCCGGCTCTCTCGCTCACCGAACGAAGCGCAGTAACAAATTGCTACTACTCAGACGTCGATTTTCTGCGAGAGCATGGTACTGCCCCGGACGGACCGGCCCGCGGTTGTAGACAGATAACTGTCGACAGTGTGGTCCTACCACTCCTAAATATATACATATATATATATATATTTAAATTTTATGTTATGCCAATTTTTTTCCTTTTTGTTATTCTCTTTCAAATGATGATTTATGTGTTATGCCAATTTTTTTCTATTTGTTATTCTCTTTCAAATACGCCACCACTTGGTGGCTTTGATGTCTGACGTCGGAAGAATATAAAAGGAACACTGCTGAAAATCAGCATTGTGGTGTTGCATTGACATCACAACAATTGCTGAGCAGTTATCCTTTTTTCTGCCACGGCTGAGACTTTCATTCTATCACAATTTTTATGTTTCTTTATTTAGCTTATTGATTTTTTGTGTGCTTCATTTATTGTAAGGTATTTGTTTTTTTTTTCTGTATTCCTAACGTCTCTATTTAGTGCCACAAAAAAAAATATCTATGCAAGGGAAGGAAAACTCAATACAAAACCCTATTCTAACATGTCTGACCAGCATGGTATATTATGTTAATTTCCCTCTCGAAGTGGAGGAGGCCCGAGCCCAACAGTGGTACGTGTATTGGCCGAGCTGATGATGAAGTATACAATGTTTTTTAGGTTATTCGTAACATATGCAAGGATATTGGACAAATATCCAGGGAGGTGACCACAATTCTCCAAGTTATTCATCACAATGAAGCAGGAAGTGAGTATTGTATTAAAATTTCACATTTCAGACAATTATCAATAAAATAACTAATACCCAATAACCACGCGCCGCAGCGCGAAGTCGATTGGTGTAAGTGCGTGAGAGAGCTGAATTGTGAATCAGATTCTCATGAGACCACATGGGCATCTTCAACTAACTCGTTAAACATGGCTACAACAAATCAATTCAACTTATGGGCAGCTCATGACTCGATAGAGTTGGAAGACGAGCCAATGGCCAATGACGAATACAGTTCAAGCTCTGTGATCGAAATAGCGCTAGAAAGCTTCCTTAGAGAGCCAAGACTGCAAAGAAATGCTTATAATTTTGAGTATTGGTTTTCGTCACCTTATAAGGTGCGTAAGCCTGCAGCAATTAAGTTTTTATCTGCGCCGCCTACTAGCGTAGCAAGTGAACAACTGTTTAGCGAAGCTGAACAATTGTATGACGAGAGGCGACACTCTTTGAAGGGCAAAATGGCCGAAAAATGGCTTTTTTTAATGTTATAATATGATGTTATTTAGGTTTGATTATTAAAACCGTTAATTTTGTTAAACAATTAGTAGTGTATTAAAAAGTTAAGTTTTAAATTTTTTTTTCACGCTTTGTCTATTCTCGGTCTCGGCTCTCGGTCTCGGCCGAGATATTATTTTATTCTCGGTCTCGGCCGAGAACGAAAAATCCATCTCGGTCGAGCCTTATAACTAATTATCATAATTCACATATGTCCCCCTGCTGGGCTCGATCCTCCTCCATAATGGCAGGGAAATAGACCTACAATATCAGGTTTCTTTTGGGTGTGGGTTACAGTCGGCACACTCCTCACCGGTCCGGGGCGACAGAGGGGCGTAAGCACTCACAACTGTAAACCACCTATGACACGTCGCCTTCGACGTTGGACCGACCACCGGAGCAGGGTGACTTGTCATCAGTGGTCGGCCCAACGGAACAATACCGCGTTGGTTAGATGTGTCTGTATAGGGCTTTATTTCGAATTTTCCATCCCTTGCATAGATGTTATATGCATTTTATAATAGTCGTCTTTTACGACACCCACGGGCAAGAAAGAAGTTGGGGGTGTCTCTGTATGGTGATGGAGTAAGAACATGCAACGTGTGTTATTGAACATTAACCAAACAATATTTATTTTCTTAGAATAATAACTCATAGAAGCTCAATTCGCGCACAAAATTTGAGGCATTCAAGTGGGAGCCAGAAATGTCTCCCTACGTCGGATCGTGACGTAGTGTACGAGGCTACTCTATATGCTGGTGGTGGTGTGCATGTAGTATTTTTTGCTTCACGTTTTTGATCGCCTAAGTACCTACTCTATCCTTCTATACGTTATTATTCTAAGATTTATCGTAATCTTTCCATTTGGTGATGAATAAGAATACAATTCATCACCTCTCTCTTGTTTGTGGATGTCGTAAAAGACGACTAAGGCATATAATATGCATATAACAACTATGCCAGAGAAAACAAACTCGAAATAAAACCCTGTACCAACCCGCCTGACCAGTGTGGTAGTCAATTTCCCTCCCAATATGGAAGAGGCTCGAGCCCAACAGTGGGACGAACATGAGCTGTGATTGTTAGATCAAAATTATTGTATAATATTATATAGTCAAATGATAATGTATATTTCCCAACAGTTGGGCCGGCATGTTTAAAGGCAAGAGAATCATTTGAGAAGGCAAGGCAAGGATATGGGCAATTGAAGGAGGCTATACCCGAGACTGATTATTACAAGTTAGTAGTGTCCAACCGAAATTTCGGTTTCGGCCTAGTTACGGCCAAAAAACGGTTTTCGGCTTAGTTTTGGCTGATAATCGGGCCGAAACCGAAATTGAATTCGTGAGTTTTCGCGTTGCGCTAGGACATGCTCGGTGCACGAGGTGAGAGAGACGAAGTGTCAGGGTTTGTTGGCGGGAATCTGGAAGCGTCATGTGGTGTTGTATTATATTCAATATCTTATTGTTTTAACGTGTTATATTAAATCATTTTGATGGTATTTTATGTAATATATAGCGGCAGAACTGCTGAGGTGTAGTGAATCTATACCAATAAATAAAATTGGAGTGTCTGTTTGTAATGTCAAAATAATAGGCTTTTTTCATGCTCACACGGTTATTTGCACGACACCTATGCCTGAAATAGCAATTAAAAAATTTTTGTCTGTCTGTCTGTCTGTTTGTTCCGGGTAATCTTCAAAACGGCTGGACCGATTTCAAAAATTCTTTCACCAATGGAAAGCTATAATATCAGGGCGTAAACTAGGCTATGTTTTATCCCGGTATTCCCACGGGAACGGGAACTACGCGGGTAAAACGACTATAACCGAAGCGAAGCGAGGGCGGGTTGCTAGTATGATATAAAACTGCTATACATACCTTTTTGTTTCCACCAAAATTCTCAGAAGATACCCTTAACAGTGGCCATTACGCTGTTGAAGGCGACACTTTGACTTACTGACGGACCATTACTGAAATGAAGAAACTGATAATTTGAAAAGAAAATTATAACTCGACACTGGCAAAAATGGCTCGTATTAGTAGCTGATTGCCAAGACAAAAAGAGAAGAAGAAGAAGTATTTTATTTCACTATTTATATGATTGTAGTTCATAAATTATCTAGAACTACAACTATCTTTGCAATAATTCAAACACAAGCGTGGCTTTTCACCTAGGTTTATTATAAATCGAAATTGATTTGTTCTTATTGTTAAGTTTTGTAAGTTTCATTTTATGTTTATACTAGCAACCCGCCCTCGCTTCGCTTCGAGTCGCATTACCCGCAAAATGCCTGTTCCTGTGGGAATACCGGGACAAAATACAACTTAAGTTACTCCTTATATAGACAGCTACCTAGTATTAAAATATTATCAAAATCAGTCCAGATGTTTGTTCGCGCATATCTCCTTCGCTTGCCAACCGATTTGAATAATTTTTTTGTTGAAAAGGGTACTTTCCAAATGGTCCCATGTAATTTTATCGAAATCGGACAAGCGGTTTTTGAAAAATCAACAATAATCTCAAAATTTATCTACATTGTCGACTTGTTTTTTTGCAAAAAATATTTTCTTATTAGGCATAGGTGTCATGCAAATAACCGTGTGAGCATGAAAAAAACCCAATATTTTGACATTACAAACACTCTTCAAATTTATTTATTTGGAAAGAGTAAAAACTGACTGATTATGATAGAGTATTTATTTTTCTGCCCACAAAAACATTGACCTTATTTAATTAATTATTATTTAATTTACACAGAAGTTTCGCTCTCGGCCAAAACTGAGACTGAAGTCGAAATTCGGTTTCGGCCGTAAAAAGTAGTTTCGGTCGGACACTACAAGTTAGCTATACTTTACTACTCGCAGCCCGCCCTCGCTTCCCTTCGGTTTCAGTCACCTTACCCGCGTAGTTACCGGTTCCGTGGAAACCCGCAATGAAAAACTGAATGAATCCTTACTAATATTATAAAGCGAAAGTAAGTTTGTTTCTTACGCTTTCACACTTCAACCACCGAACCGATTTAAAAAATTATTTCACCAATGGAAAGCTATAATATCAGGGAGTAACATAGGCTATATTTTATTTCGGTATGCCCACGGGAACGAGAACTATGCGGATAAAGCGACTAAAACCGAAGCGAAGCGAGGGCAGGTTGCTAGTAATTAAATAAAGTTGATTATTAATATCTTAATTATCGTTGTCTATTTGACTTTTGAAGTGAAACTTCTTTAGGATCGTTATGATTTCAAACTCTATGAAATGAAAAAGCGAGTCCATAGAGACAAACACGTGAATGTATAGGATTCAACCGGCGAGAGAATGAGATAAAGGATTAAGGTTGAAGGTTCATCCTTCAACCTTAATCCTTATGTATGAAGGATAAAGGAGTTTCACTTTTGATATGCATACTTTGTATACACACTCTTTTTTTTTTGGTGATTTCATTTCATGGCATTTTTCGTGTGGTGTATCTTGCCCGTGAATGTCGTAAAAGACGACTAAGGGATGTAAAATGCACTTAAGATATGTGCAAGAAAAGGAAAGTTTGAAATGAAATTCCATCCTATTGTGGAGGAGGCCCGAGCCCAACAGTGAGACGTATACATATATTACTTTAATTTAATTTTTTTTTTATTACTTCAAAACTTGATACAATCAAGCTACAAAAATATCAATATTTGCCGAGTTCTTCTGATCATTCAGAAATGCAGATTTTAAAGTGTTGGTTTGATTTGGCTGTTATTGTTTATGTTACTAATATGACTATTTACAATTTTGTATAATCTATGAATCTATTAAATGTAGCTCTTCTGTACTTGCACTTTTTGTGACCTTTAACTTAGATTAGTTGAGGCGGCGGATCGTCTGCGCGTGGAGCGCAGCCTCGATGAGGAGATCCGCCGCCGGCGACTGGGGCGGCGCAGGCGCAACTATCTGCGCCTCATGCCGCCCTAGCCGAGGCCGCGGGTGACGTGACCGGGGATTAGTCCGTCACCCGCCGAGAGGCCGACCGCGTGAGGAAAGACCGACGTCCTCCCCGAGGGGGGGACGTTGGTCGATGGGAGGGTACCCCGCGTAGGGGGTATTCCGTCGGGCCGACCACTGACGACAAGTAAACCTGCTCCGGTGGTCGGCCCAATGACGAAGGCGAGGTGGTTTTCGGGTGGGTTGCGGGAGTTGCGTGCTTAAGCCACTCTGTCGCCCCGGACGGAGTGGTGCGGAGGCGCGCCGACCGCGACCCACCCAAAAAAAAAAAAAAAAAAAAAAGAAAAAAACTTAGATTAGTTAGGCTGCAGCTGAAAATCAGCGCTGCAAGTTTATGTAGAATATGCTGAGCAGTTGCCTTTTGGACACTAATATTTGGTATTTAATTTGTATATACTATGATTATTTTAATCTTCAATACTTTTTCATCTTCGTTTTTATATCATTTCTGTAATTATATTTCAAATGATTGATTATCTAGTTTATGTAATTAATGAAATAATGATGATTCATGAATTTTTATGTCAGACATGTAACTATAGTGTCCAATAAATCTTATTTTCTTTTTTTCTTTCTATTTGGGCTGTTATGATGATGATGCTGATTACACTAGGATTTAATCCTCGTATTGCTGAGGACTTTACAAACACATAATAAAAATTACATATAAACTCGGAACAACAATTAGTAAAAAACAAAAAGTAGTGTCTGGCGTGGGAATTGAATCTGTGACATATGACATATGGTAGTTCGACATTTTAACCACTAAACCACCTTTGCATTTAATACTAGCAACCCGCCCTCGCTTCGCTTCGGTTATAGTCGTTTTACCCGCGTAGTTCCCGTGGGAATACCGGGATAAAATATAGCCTAGTTTACGCCCTGATATTATAGCTTTCCATTGGTGAAAGAATTTTTGAAATCGGTTCAGCCGTTTTGAAGATTACCTGGAACAAACAGACAAACAAAAATTTTTTTAATAACTATTTTAGGCATAGGTGTCGTGCAAATAACCGTGTGAGCATGAAAAAAGCCTATTATTTTGACATTACAAACAGACAATCCAATTTTATTTATTGGTATAGATGGTATAAAGATGTATATTTCTTATGTGAAGAAAAATCGTTTATAGTTTTAATGGATATTTACAGATATCAAGAACATTGGAGAAATATAACGCAGAGGTATTGTTTCCTGATTGCCCTAACCATTTGGTTGGAGAAGGGCATTCTGGCTACACATGAGACTGTTGCCGAGATCCTAGGCAGTGAGTATTTATTAGTTTACAGGCCATAAGGATGGTTAGGGATGCATTTTGCCCCCTAGCTGTGGCCGCGGGTTACTGGACCGGGGAATAAGTCCATCACCCGCCGAGAGGCTGACCGCGTGAGGAAAAACTGACGTCCTCCCCGAGGGGGGGGACTTTGGTTGATGGAGGGGTACCCCTCAAGCGAGTATTCCGTCGGGCCGACGACTGACGTCAAGTCACCATGCTCCGGTGGTCGTCCCAACGCCGAAGGCAACGTGTGCGTGCTTACGCCCCTCTGTCGCTCCGGACGCAGTGGTGCGAGGGGTGCGTCGACCGTAACCCACCCCCAAAAAAAATATAGGGATGCATTTTGCTACCTAATTATAGAAGTAAAGCCCATAACGATAAACAGGAATGCATCTAGCTATTTAATTTTTGAAATGAAGCCTATAAGGATGAATAAGAATATATTTTGCTACCTAATTATTAAAGTGACGCCTATAAGGATGAATAAGAATACATTTTACTACCTAATTTTTAAAGTGACGCCTATAAGGATGAGTAAGAATACATTTTGCTACCTAATTTTTAAAGTGACGCCTATAAGGATCAATAAAGATGCATTTTGCTATCTAATTATTGTAATTATTATTAATATATTAATATTTTTGAAGTGAAGCCCATAACGGTAAATAGATATGCTTTTTAACGGAGTACAGACTAAGAATATAATTCAACACCCTCCTTTCGTACCCGTGGGTGTCGTAAAAGACGACTAGAGAGAGATATGATATGCATACAACATCTATACAAGAAAAGGAAAACTTGAAATAGAACCTGTAGGGTTTTATATGATGATGATCATCATTATCACAGCTTATATAAGTCCCACTGTTGGGCTCGAGCCTCCTCCATTAATAGGAGGGCAATTTGACCTACTATACCACGATGGTCAGATGTGTTGATATAGGAGTTCATTTTGAGTTTTCCTTCTTTTGCTAAACCCGTGGGTATTGTAAGAGACGGCTGTATCTATAGCCGTCTCTTACAATACCCACGGGTAAGATAGGGGTAAGACACGGAGGTAATGATGAGAAAATTTTATGTTTTTTTATTTCAGTAAGCGCTGTGGAGGGAAAGACTGGTTTCCATTTAGATATAGAAGATTACCTCAATGGGTTACTGCAGTTGTGTTCGGAATTGGTAAGATTCATATTTTTGATTATTCCTTCATTTGTAGCTCAGGCTTTCAACTTCAGGCCGGCCCGCCGGATGTTAAGAAATTGGTACCAGTGGTTGGCCCAATAACGATTTTTAATACCGTATACCCCGGGAAAATTTTATACACTATCCTACAATATTATAGCATCTTACAGGATATGTTTTATCCCGACAAAATATTATTTAGAATCAAATCCTTAAGTGTTAATTTGTTTATTAAATCTATTTTCAGGCAAGATTGGCTGTGAATTCGGTGACGCGAGGAGATTTTGATAAGCCAATGCAGATATCTAAATTTGTCATGGAGTTGAATGCTGGCTTCAGGTGAGGGTTTCTATGACTTCTGCTATGGCATAGTGGTGATGGAGTAAGAATACAATTCAACTCCCTTACCTATAGTAAAATACAACTAAGGAATAAAAACTATATCAACACTGACTACCGTGGAATAGTAGGTCGATTTCCTTCATATTGTGGAGGAGGCTCGAGCCCAGCAGTGACGCGTAAATGAGCTATGATAGGTTTTCACCTAAACGTCGGATTAAATTGAATCTTTGCACACTTATCAATGACCGATGAAAATGAAATCGTTTAAATAGTTTTCCCCATGAACCTAACAAAAATAGCGATATTTTTATATCCGTGGCCGAGTTGTTGCCGTAACTCGGTAGATGTCGCTATGAATATTTGAGTTATTAATAATTAGTTGGGTTATCTTCAAAAGCGTGTTAATTTAGTTTTTTTAAACTACATATAATATTTTATCATCAACCCTCTATCAAGATGTCTGACCAGCGAGAGGGAAAATTGACCTACTATAGGTCAATTTTCCCCCATATTATGGAGGAGCTTCGAGCTCAATAGTGGGGCGTATATGAGCTGAAATGATGATGATGATGAAGCCTCAGTAATTTCTATAATAGGGTAGTATTATCGCTAAGGGCGCGAAAAAGTATCCATACTTTTAAGTATTAAGTACTTTTCTTTCGATATCGATACTTTTGCACTCGATACTTTGCATTCGATACTTTTACCCAATGAGTACTTTTTAGCAGGCTTTTGGCAGAAATTATTCATGTTAAACTTGACCTTACGGCTCATGTTTATGGTAACGCCAGCTAGTTCAAACGTAATGAAACTTCTAAAATGTGGCTCGAAATATTTTAATCCGTACACAGACGGTCAAATTTCCAAAAAAAAAAGCTCATCACGACATAGATTGTAGGAAAAGTACTCAGTACTCGATACTTTAAAGTATCGATACTTTTTCTTCGATACTACTCATGAGTACAGTATCGATACTTTCTGTTCGATATCGTGTCCCTAGTTATCGCGTTAATTTCAATTCTAACTATAGACTATTCAAACGGAACAATTTTTAATCGTTTTTTTTAATATATAGCGTAAGTTTCCCCAACAAATAAGCACAATTTGACTGTCATACGTCAGACCACTCTGGTCCAATTGGTAGGACGATTGCAGCAGTATGCTGATAAGTCTGGGATTGAATCCCCTTTGGCATTGATTTTAAACTCTTAATTTAGTTTTTTTTATGAACAACCTCGCTTTTAAATACAAAATCTTAGCGATTTATACATATTTTATCCGTGTGGTGATGGAATAAGAATACAATTCATCACCCCCCTATTTTGCCCGTGGATGTCGTAAAAGATGACTAAGGGATCAAATATGCATATAACATAGCATAGCAAAACTTGAAATAAACCCCTATACCAACCTGTCTGACCAGCATGATATAGTAAGGTCGATTTCTCTCCTATTGTGGAGAAGGCTCGAGCTTAACAGTGGGACGTATATGTACTGAAGTGATGAAATGTACATAATTTATTCTTTCAGGTTATTGAACCTCAAAAATGATCACCTTCGGAAGCGGTTTGATGTTCTGAAGTATGATGTGAAGAAGATCGAGGAGGTGGTCTACGATCTAAGCATACGTGGACTAAGACCGAAGTCCGAAGATAAATAAACTTAATTAGATTTGTTTTAATTATAATTATTGATAATTAAATGATTCTAACAGTTTTTGTTTATTGTTCATTTTACCCCTATTCACTCTTTCATAAATTATGATTATCCTTGGTATAAGGATACAGTTCACCACTCCCTATCTTGCCCGTGGATGTTGTAAAAGACGACTAAGGGATATAATACGCATATAACGACTACGCAAGATAAGGAAAATTCGAAACGAAATCTGACCTGGTGCAGTAAGGTCAATTTCCCTCCTGTTGTGGAGGAGGCTTCAGCCCAGCAGTGGGACGTATATGGCCTGTGATGATGATGAAGATGAATAGTTTTTTGTTATTTATTGTTCCCTTATTTCCTCTTTCATAACAATTATCATAATTATCGGTTGGTTATTAAATTTCCGTGTGGTGACGGACTAAGAATACAATTCACCACTCCCTATATTGTCCGTGGATGTCGTAAAAGACGACTGAAGAATATAATAAACGTATAACATCTATGCATGAAACGGAAAATTCGAAACGAAACCCTATACCTACCGGTCTGACCTGGCATGGTAAGGTCAATTTCCCTCTGATTGTGGAAGAGGCTTGAGTCCAGCAGTGGGACGTATAGGAGGAGCAGATTACCATCCTGCTATTATTTATAGCAAAAGTTTTATGACTAGCCGCTTGCCTGACATCAATACTCCTTGGGTATATAATTGTGGACTGTACTGCATCAGATGTAGCCTGTTCAGGTCGATATAAAGTTTTAGTGGACTTTTACGACACCTACTACTACGAAGAATATAAGAGTTGGTCTTAGAATAATAACGTATAGAAGGATAGTGTCCATACGGAAGCCATCAAAAATATGAAGCAAACAATACTACATGCGTTCAAGCGATTACAAACGTACACACGCACACCACTATACAAATGATGTTTTTATTAACATAAATTGTCGGCATACTTTTAAAAGTAAAATTAATATACTTTTTATGTTTTCCAAATGTGTTGTGACAACATTTGAATGCACAAACCGTTATAATTACCTATTTACTATTTAAGAGTTGCGTGCCTACGTGCAGTACAGTGACCTTGTACATTACGGAACGGTTCCGGTGTAAGCTCCCAATAGGCTGCAATTGAAATGCTTCACTTTTTGTGCGCGAACTTACCTTCTATACGTTATTACTCTAAGGGTTGGTAGTATTTGTACACGCTACCACACAGCCATCGCTTTTTCATACTCGTGTAGTTAAGTTATCGACTTATCGTGCCAGTGTCATGGTTTCAATACCCATACAGGAACTCTACTGCATAATAAGCGTAAGAGTAATAACTTGTTTTTTTTTTAGTTTTTGTATTTTAAAATGGGAGGAGGGAAGGGAGACCCACCACCAAATGCGCATTTGAAGCCGAACCGTCCTGAGGATGACTCGTTTAGAGGCGAAACACGTGTCGAATAAATATTTGAAGTTCTGCGGCAAATTGCAAGTTGATGTTAATAAGATTTCCTTATTTCCTAGTCAATCTTAATTACACCCGTATTCCTTCTATTGTGGTGAGCGGTATATTGATTACTGTGGGAAAGTGGTGGGTCTCCCTTCCTTCATTCCATTTTAAATTAAAAATGGATTTCCGCAATGTATCGCCTAATTCAATCAATTATTTTAGTCTTTGTGTAATTTTAACAGTTTAAATATGTAAAGTATGCTATACAAGGAGAGGACAATCTTTGCGCTTACTTTATAAACAAAACCAATACAAACATGTGTGTTATCAGCGATGACCTATAGCACAGAAACGTGCTATCTAAATGTCGGCCTCATAATAAACATTTGAAAATATTAAGTTGCGTTTTTTCTTTTATATTCGTGCATATAAAAAAATTATCTATTAGCAGAATTTTAGCATTTATACCAAAATAAATATAGTTTAAAAAAAACTAAAAAACATGCTTTCATAGAATAATCAAACTAAACATATATATGTATAGTTAAAATAAAAATTATTGCATTGTCATCGGTCTTTGATAGATGTGCAAAATTGAAAGAAAATCTGATCGCTCAAAGTAGGGCAAAATCAAGCTCAAAGGTGGACAAGCTCAAAGCGTGTTAAAAAGGATTATACTCGCTCAGCGTACTACGTAAAGGGCTACGCTCGGTATTTCTCTACGTGATAAAATCTGGAATACGAAATTCCATAGAACGAGTGTAACCGACAGAATTAAAAAGCTGAAACGGCAATGGGCAGGCCACGTGGCCCGTCGAACCGACAATCATTGGAGAAGTAATGTTCTGGAGTGGCGACCACGAATCTGACGCAGTGAGGAACGATTCTCCATTAAGTGAACTGATGACATTTTGAAACTCGCGGGGAAGCGTTGGATGTAGGTGGCACAGAACCGTTCTGAGTGGCATTCTAATGAACAGGCCTATCATTACAGCTTAGAATAATAACGTATAGAAGGATAGTGTCCATACTTCGAATTTTCGGATCGCCTGCGCGAGGAGCGCAGCCTCGATGAGGAGATCCGCCGCCGGCGACTGGGGCGGCGTAGGCGCAATTATCTGCGCCTCATGCCGCCCTAGCCGAGGCCGCGGGTGACGTGACCGGGGATTAGTCCGTCACCCGCCGAGAGGCCGACCGCGTGAGGAAAGACCGACGTCCTCCCCGAGGGGGGAACGTCGGTCGATGGGAAGGTACCCCAATAAGGGGGTATTCCGTCGGGCCGACCACTGACGACAAGTTAACGCTGCTCCAGTGGTCGGCCCAACGACGAAGGCGACGTGGTTTTGGGTGGGTCGCGGGAGTTGCGTGCTTAAGCCCCTCTGTCGCCCCGGACGGAGTGGTGCGGAGGCGCGCCGACTGCGACCTACCCACAAAAAAAATACTTCGAATTTTCAAAATTTGAATCTAAAAATACTAATGGCGCGCAGCCGATTACACACGTGCACACGCAAACCACTATGCAAATTATGAAATCAAATTTTGTTTTTATTAACATAAATCGTCGAAATACTTTTAAAAGTAATGTTAAAAACCTTTTTAAGTTTTTCAAATATGTTGTGACACTATTTGAATGCACAAACCGTCATAATTACCTATTTATTTTTTAAGAGTTGCGTACGTTCATGCAGTACAATGACTTGTACATTACGGAACGGTTCCGGCGTAAGCTCCATTAGGCTCCATTTGAAATGCCTCACTTTTTGTGCGTGAACTTACCTTCTATAGGTTATTATTCTAAGCATTACAGGCTGTTGGATAATGTAATACGCATTACTTTCGTAAATCTGAAACGGATCTGGTAGTATCAATCATCATTATCATCATCGCAAGCCACATATGTTCCACTATTGGGCTCGAGCCTCCTCCACAATGGGAAGGAATTTGACCTACTATACCATGCTGGTGAGACATGTTGATATAGGGTTTTAATTTCGAGTTTTCCTTCCCTTGCACAGATGTTAAGTACATATTATATCCCATAGTCGACATAGTCGTCTTTTACGACATCCACGGGCAAGATAGGGAGTGGTGAATAGTATTCTTACTCCGTCACCACAGGGAAATCAGTATCAATACAATGAAACAACTTCATTTTTTTTAATTTTTAATAAAATTATAAATAAATAGTAGTAAATAATATTTTAAATAAAATAGTCTGACCACATTTACACATTTGTAATCTGTATTATGGATTTTAACATTTGTAATGGTGATTTCGTCACTGATAATAATGTAGTTTGAACTTCAATTTTCTCTCAAACGTCATAAATTTCACCTATACAATTATTTTTTGCAAAAAAAATCGCCTGCAATAATGTAGACACTGTATAGATAAATTATTAGATGATTTGTGTTGATTTTTCAAAAACTGCTTATCCGATTATGCAAAAATTTTCATGGAACCATTTGGGAAGTATACCCTTTCCCACAAAAAAAGAATCATCGAAATCAATTCACAAACGACGAAGTTATCCGCGAACAAACATAAAAAAGCATATATACGGTCGAATGAAGAAGTGAAGTCGGTTAAAAAGGCGCGAAAACCGAAACGTATATTAAAAACCCTACAGAACTTTCACGAGTCTCACTACTAATTGTTACGTACCTACTAGCAACCCGCCCTCGTTTCGCTTCGGTTTCAGTCGCCTTACCCGCTTAGTTCCCCTTCCTGTGGAAATACCGGGATAAAATATAGCCTATGCTTAGAATAATAACGTATAGAAGGATAGTGTCAATACTTCGAACTTTCAAAATTTGAATTTAAATATACTAATGGCGCGCAGACAATTACACACGTACACACGCACACCACTATACAAATTATGAAATCAAATTTTGTTTTTATTAACATAAATCGTCGAATTACCTTTAAAAGTAATGTTAATAATCTTTTTATATTTTTCAAATGTGTTGTGACCCCATTTGAATACACAAACCGTCATAATTACCTATTTATTTTTTAAGAGTTGCGTACGTTCGTGCAGTACAATGACTTGTACATTACGGAACGGTTCCGGTGTAAGCTCCATTAGGCTCCAATTGAAATGCCTCACTTTTTGTGCGTAAACTTACCTTCTATACGTTATTATTCTAAGAGCCTATGTTACTCCCTGATATTATAGCTTGCCATTGGTGAAAGAATTTTTGAAATTGATTCGGAGGTTTAAGCGTAATAAACATACTTTCGCGTTTATAAACAGTAGTATCACCGAATATTTTTTACGTTTAGTATCACCGAACCTCATTGCACGCATTCACACTCCCTTCAATCTCTTCGCGGTAGGCAGCGGCCCAGCTGTACCACTGGCATTACAAAAGCCCATGAGCGGCAGCAACACTTACCATTAGGTGGACTGTTTATTCGTCTGCCACCGTTTGCAATAAAAAAAATACGCTCGGCTCAGGCGGAAAGTGTCAATGTGTCATGACTCCATGCTTCTTCGTGCGTTCAGTCGACGTTCGATATTTATACGACGTGCACGTCAACTTTTATTAGGTCTTATTGCCTAAATCATTCTTCTTCTAACAAATTTCAAAGGTATGCCTCCCTTTATATTCTGAACGAGAGCTATTGTTGGATCCGTGACAAGATCGAGACGACTGTTCGTTGATGGCATCACGCTGTATTTTTGAAATATTTTTGCTAATCCAGCCACCGATTCTAAAATTCCAAAACGCATACCTGTAAAAAAGAAATGTTATTTTAAATATAGCCAATATTTAGTACTCTTTAGTTGTGTATTTTTAATTGATATATACAAAATGCTTCACACTTTTTAAATTACAAAATCATTGTCTATAATCCGTGTAGTGACGGAGTAAGAATGCTGTGTGGTAGCGGCTTCGAATACTACCAACCCTTGCTTTGCTCGTGGGTGTCGTAAAAGGCGACTAAGAGCCCTAGATTGACCTGGACCAACTCCATCTGGTACCATTTGGGTCAACGATTACATTCCCAAGGAGGGTTGACGTCAGGCAGGCGGCCGGTCATAAAAGTCATTGCCGAAACTTTTTGCAATATGTCAAAACAAATGACATATTGCGTCGACCCCAAGTAATTGGGATAAGAGCAAGCTGATGATGAGTGACGGAGTAAGAATAAAATTCAATCTTGCCCGTGGATGTCGTAAAAGACGACACGATATGATATGCAAGAAAAGGAAAACTAGGGATGGTCGATGATCATCGATGTTGAAAGGAATAACATCGACGTTGCTATAGGCAAAACATCGTAACATCGATGTTAACGGAATTCAATATCGATGTTAAAGGGATAATATCGATGTTGAAAGGAAAACACATCGATGTTGTATGGGCAAAATGTCGTAACATCGATGTTAATGAAACTCGACGACATGAGTTTCCTAAAAAAAAAAAAAAATTGTTGCCTCTTCGTAACATCGATGTCAAAAACATTCCACAGATTTCCTAAAAAAAAGTCATCAAAATTTTTTATTTCCTCGTAATATCGATGTTATACAAGTTCGATAATATCGATGTTTTCTTAACATCGATGATTTCCTAACATCGATGTTCGGTTTTCGATAAAAATCGAACATCGATGTTGGGCTTTCGACGTTAACATCGATGATAACATCGATGTTTTTCTAACATCAATCATCCCCAAGGAAAACTCGAAATAAAACCCTATACCAACACGTCTCGTCATGTCACGTCTGTATGGTGACGGAGTAAGAATACAATTCACCGAACCTTGTCCGTGGGTATCGTAAAAGACGACCAAGTTATACATGCAGATTATATTGATCCAAGAGAGAGAAACTCAAACAAAACCCTATTCTAACATGTTTGACCAACGTGGAATGGTAGGATAATTTCCCTTCCATTGTGGAGGAGGCCGGAGTCCGACAGTGGGAGGTATATGGGTTGAGATGAAATCACTAACACACATGTAAAGAAATCCTTTTCATACATATACAAACGCTTTAATATACTTAGTTTGTATCTATACCGATAAATAAAATTGGAGTGTCTGTTTGTAATGTCAAAATAATAGACTTTTTTCATGCTCACACGGTTATTTGCACGACACCTTTGCCTAAAATACAGATTAAAAAATTTTGTCTCTCTGTTTGTTCCGGGTAATCATCAAAACGGCTGGACCGATTTCAAAAATTCTTTCACCAATGGAAAGCTTATTTTACTATATTTTATCCCGGTATTCCCACGGGAACGGGAACTACGCGGGTAAAACAACTAAAACCGAAGCGAAGCGAGGGCGGGTTGCTAGTTAAAAATATAATCGACGGAGCTCACAATTGACATTTAGATTATAACAAAATGCGATAGATAGTTTTACAAGGAATAGTTATTTATAAAACATTAAAAAGACAAAGTAAAAGCTTTAAATGTTGTTTCTTTGATCTTTCCGAGAAACGCAATTACGTTTTTATTTTATTACTAGCAATTCACCCTCGCTTCGCTTCGGTTATAGGTTATAGTCGTTTTACCCGCGTAGTTTCCGTTCCCGTGGGAATACCGGGATAAAATATAGCCTAGTTTACGCCCTGAGCTTTCCATTGGTGAAAGAATTTTTGAAATCGGTCCAGCCGTTTTGAAGATTACCCGGAACAAATAGACAGACAGACAAAAATTTTTTAATTGCTATTTTAGGCATAGGTGTCGTGCAAATAACCGTGTGAGCATGAAAAAAGCCTATTATTTTGACATTACAAACAGACACTCCAATTTTATTTATTGGTAGGTATAGATTCTCCAATAATTAGAGAGTAATAACATTATACATGCATTGTTAGCAGGTCAATGTCCTTTCTGTTAAAGAGGTTCGAGCCCTACAGTAAGATATCTATGAGCTCTGATACTAATGATAAAGCTATAACAATAACTTTAAAAAAATATTGAATAAAAACTAATTGACATTTTATGAATAAAAAAACTAAACGTAATAAATAATAATTAAAAAAAGGTTTTAAAAACAAGCTTTTATTTAAATGCTCTAAAACGAAGAAATCAAGACTATTCAAACGAGTCCAGACTCGACGGTTTTATCTCGTTTAGTTTAGGAGTTCCTATAGCCACCTTCCGACACCATCTTGAGACCAGCTTCATGGTACCTTATTATTGCATTGTCACCGAAGTTACGTAAGTAAACCAAATTTCAACCTAATCTAACGACAGGAAGTGGTTCTAATTTAACTCGCAAGATTTGTCCCATACTAACAGGGTAAGTTAAATAAAAGCTTTTAAAAAAACGCAGGACGCTTTCAAAGGAAAAAATAAGAACGTGCGTACAAAGTACGCATGTCAGAAGTGAAACTTCTTTGGAGCCACGTGTTTTTTTTTTTCCGACAATATTAAAAAATGTACTCTCTCACTCTGTCTCTCGATCTATCTCACTCGCTTGCTCCCTACTCTCGCTCCATGGCTAAGTGCTTCGTGCTATGTTCGCCCTTTCTCACTCTCTCTCAATAGCTCTCTTCCTCTTCTTGGACAAAAAAATCATGGTTGTCTGTAAAGTCGGTTTACGGACGATAGTTTAACGTGACAACGTCATAACAAAACATTGATGAAATGACTGCATACTTTTATGAATAAAATAGAATCAGCGTAACGGGACAATGAGCGTAACATGACAATAAGCGTAACGGGACACTATTTCGAGCATGCAGCTAGCATTCATCAATTTTTTAGACATTGTCACGTCAAAAACGTCCCACATTTTCGTGTCACTAAATAAATTAAAACTGAGTAGCGTTAGTCGGAGTATTACAGTATTTTAATAAGCGCTTTGTAGTGGTGGCAACGAGCACTACTCTTCGGCTCACTTGAGGGGATGGCACATCATAGTATCATCGAAATGCCGAGAAACGCTTCGCCATGTCGAAGCAGCCGGAGGATACACATAGTCGACTTGTGAAAAAAAAAAAGATTTCATACACGCCTTGACCCACCCTCTGTACCGCGCTACCCTCCCTCTTGTATGTACGTACCAAACAATTCCGTAGCCAGTGGCGGCTGTACCTTTAGTGCGCTCGTGCACTGAACCACCAATTCAAAAGATTAAAGTGCACCACCACTTTGTTGACCCACCAGCCGCCACTGGCCGTAGCCCGTCGGTGCGGCAAGTCGTGGGTGTCGTAAAAAACGACTAACTCTACATCGGTCATCTCCATCTGATTCCAAGAAGGATTGACGTCAAACAGGCAGCTGGTTGCTAAACTATTGCCAAAACCATAACTATGCAGAATATCGTCGTCTGTGTAGTAACAATCTCTTACTTAACTTCGTTCTGTGAGCGAGAGAACCGGAAGCCCAACTTTCTGAGGTTGTTTTCTTGTGGTTTTAGTGATGCCTTTAGTATCCCCGAATCTCATTGCACGCATTCACGCTCCCTTCGCTTTCTTCATAGTAAGCAGTGACCTGGCAAATGTCCATGAGCGACAGTATTACTTACCATCAGCTGTGCTGTTTGCTACTAACAGCAATAAAAAAAAAACAATTTGCATCGACTGTACGATGGCGACTACATAAGGCGTCGACCTTAATTAATTGGGATAAGAGCCAGACAATTTAGCCACTGGGCTTAATTAAATAGATGAACGAAAAATCTTACCTATACAAAGTCTGGGACCAGCACCAAAAGGTAAATATGAAAATTTGTTTAATTTCTCAGCATTATCCGGATGAAATCTCTCGGGAATAAATTTTTCGGGTTGTTCAAAATATGTTTCGTCGTTCTGCAACGCTTGTAAAGGAATAAAAATTGCAATACCCTTGTCTATAGTTAGGTTTATATCTGAAAAAGTGTATTTCCTCGCGCACTGTCTTATGAGAAACCCGATCGGTGGATACATCCTCATACCTTCTTTGAAAACCATCTCTAAATATTTCATTTCAATTACGGCTTCATAAGTTAATTCACCATGTTTCTTCAGTACTTTGTCCACTTCATCTTGACATTTTCGCTGTATTTCTTGATTATAAGCCAACTGATTTAACGTAAAACTAATAGCCGCAGCTGCAGTTTCGTACCCAGCCGCGAATAAAATAAACGCTTGCGCAATCAAAAGCGTTTTATTTAAAATAATTTCACATTTTTCTGGCTCGCCATCTTTATTTCTCTTTGTCAAAGAATCTCCGGACAAAGTGTTTTTATCCCGCATCTGCAATAGAATATCCATGAAATCTTGTCGATTTGGCATATTATTTCTTTGCTCAAGTATGTATTCAAAAATTTCAGTTGTAGAATCTTCAATTTCAGGTGCAAAGAAATTGAAATTTTTAAACGTATTCGTCGCTATAAATTTAAACATATACACAAAGCTATCACGATATTTAATGTTGAAGATTCTTTTGCCTAATTTTCTAAAAACGGACGATTCATCGTTTAAAGAATTTGAATCGACACCAAATCCACAATTTGTAATTATATCAATCGTATAACGAGCCATCAAATCCCGTACATCCAATTCCACGTTCTTCTTTGATGCGTCACAAATAATTCTCTCCAATCTATCAACCTGTTTCAGTAAGATAGGATACATAGCTTTCATTTTCCCCGTAGTAAACGCCGCGGTGAATTTCTGTCTCAAAAGTTTCCAAAGATCGCCATCGGCAGAGAACAAATTATTCATAAGCGGTTCCCTTTCAAACATATTCATACCTTTCGGATAGAAGTGCATAAAATCCGTCGATAATACAAGTTTTATTAGCTCCGGATCTCTTATAACTAACGCTGGATAATTCGATTCGAAAATACCAACGCATTTCTCGTCTTTATAAGTTTTATATATATTTGTTAATAGATCAGTCGGACTTATTTGTCGAAAATATTTACCACAACTGTTTCCGAAGAACGGCAATGGTTTGCAATATTTTATTCCTTTCGTTTCCCAATATTTAAAGTTCTTCGTGCCCTCTAAATATATATAAAGTAAAATGAACACTATAAATACTAATAAAACGAACATGTTTGATTATTATTAATCGTTAATGGACTGCTCTTAGTACACCAATTACGACTTATTTTATACGAAGATTTATGTAATTATTAAGGTACCTGATACAGTTAGTAGCCTTAATAATTCCGGTAAAACATATTGTGATCCACACATATAGCGATTAGAGATAATAGAGGAGGGTTTGCCGTCTTTTTACCCGACTACGGAGGGTTATGATTTTAACAGGCTATGTATGTATGTATATTCATCTGTTCCCTCATAGCTCCTCAACTACTTATTAGAAAATGAGGTATCATTAGTAGCGTCTTGATAGTTTTCTGGATATAGGCTATATAATGTTTCACTGAATCTAATATGGCACCCTCTAGCGGTCATAAAGTACTGTGTTTAAAAATAAATTTGAGATAAATATGCCATGTTTGGTATATATTATTAGCATTTGCTTGTGACTTAGTCAAGGGCCAGCTCACGGAGCGAGATATAGCCGCCTCCTGCCAGCGTCGCCGACACCCTTCGCTAAAGACCAGCAAGCATCTCCGCCTCGAAGTCCTACGAGGAAGTTCCGACCTGTTGGCCTCCCCTTTACTACTCTTTTACCATTTTACATATTACAAAAATTTTGACAATAATTTTATGACCAGCCGCTTTCTTTACGTCAATAATCCTTGAATGTAATTGTTGATCAGGTAGTATAAGATGAAGTGGTACGATACCGAGCAATGTCTCAGGTAAATTCGTAGCTACCACCACACAGGGTGAACATCAGAAAAAAAGGGAGCCGTCGCTCAGGATGCCTGGCACATGAGAAACATCGAAATTATTTTGTACAAGTATATATGCATAAAAGAAATGTTTACGACAGGAACTAATTAACTGTGTATATAAAGTATTAATAAAATATTACGATTTTATTTCCAGAAAATGATGATTTTTATTCAATAAACATTTATTTTCATTAGTATACACTATAGATGTGTTTAAGTTAATAATTTATTTTGAAATCACTAGATGGCGTTGTACAATGATGGTTTCGTTACACAAATGTCTATATCGAAGCGTGGCGTTAACGCAACGCCAACGATCAGGTTCACCCTCGCTTATAGATGTTTCACATCAAAAATTATGGTATAATTTTACGGGCTACAACAGCACGATACACCTTATTTAATATTATTATACTTATCATAACTATACCGAGAAATGAGAATACTCTAATGAATCTGCTGAGACGCATAATTGTACATGTAATTTTCTTAGTTTACATTTATCTCCTGCCCATTATTTATATACGGCCATTGTTTGTCGTAGACCTCCACGACGACGACTTTTTTTATATTACCGTACAAATTTATTGCCAGTACAAGAAGAAAATGATTCTATATGAAAAAAAATATTGTTTTTGATTAGTAATTATTCAACATTAAAAATAATAATAATTATAAATACAAACGCTATAAAATCCGTAAAAGTACATAGTTTTATTTACAATGTGTAGTGCTCGCGTAAATATCAGAAATCGTTATGGTATTGTATTACTAAGGCACGCCGTGTGGTGACGGAGTAAGAATAAAATTCGACACCCCTTTTCTTGCCCATGGGTGTCGTACCAACGATACAAGAGAAGGAAATGCCTGATCAATAATTATATTCTTAAAGAGTTATTGCAATAAGTACAATGGTAGTAATCTATACGAGCAAAATGACGCCACGAAAGCAACAATAGTGTTGGCGGGGCGTCGCCCTCATGTGCTCGGCCTCTTTGCCAGTGGTGGACTAGTCACCGGTCAGTCCACCAGCAACATAGGCCTAGTGAGAACTCGTGCCCGAAATTTCGGCGGAGCGCTACTCGTCTAATAAATCATCGGTATGATTGCGACAAATTCATGGCTCTGCTCAGGCCACGCAGATCTCAAGCGTGTGCTGCGCCGTATCCTCGTCACAATGGCAGTGATAGCAGGCTAGTGTCCTCCTCGGAACCGTGTGCAGGTATTGTACGGTTCGAACACTGAACCAAGGCCTCTCTAGCCGGACTGCCCAACGGATAATGACGTGCTTGCATTTTATGAAATGTTACGAGTATGTGCAGGAACTGATAGGTTAGTAAACAAATCGGAAGGAGGCGGAGCGCGTATATGAGGAACGTCTCCTCGAGAACGCGAACTGCCGCTGACGACTGGGGCGGCGCAGGCGCGATTACCTGCGCCTGATGCTGCCCTAACTGAGGCCGCGGGTGAATGGGGAGTTAGTCCGTCACCCGCCGAGAGGCCGACCGCACGACGAAAAACCGACGTCTTCCCCGAGAGGGCGATGTCGGTCGAGGAGAGGGTACTCCCCAGGAGTATTCCGTCGGCCCGACCACTGACGACAAGACACCCTGCACCGGTGGTCGGCCCAACGACGAAGGCGACGTGTCACGGGTGGGTTACGGGTGTGCCTACGCCCCTCTGTCGCCCCGGACGGAGCCGGGCGACGGGTGCGCCGACAGTAGCCCACCCCCAATAAAAAAGAGTGGTAAACAAAAATAAAGAGTAATAAAAAATAAGTTTGTAATGTCAAAATAGTAGGATTTTTTTCATGCTCACGCGGTTATTTGCATGAAAAAAATGTTTAAACTGGTTTTTAAGTATAGCACTTAAAAGCCAGTTTAAACATTTTTTGTCGGTCTGTTTGTTTTGGGTAATCTTTAAAACGGCTGGACAGACTTTAATATTTTACTACTAGGTAATACTTATCTATTAATGCCAATATTCCCACGGAAACGTGAACTACGCGGGTAGAAATCACGCAAAGCTAGTATATGAATGATTTGCCACCAAAAATCTCAGAAGATATAATTAACAGTGCCGCTATAACACCGTTGAAGGCGGCGATTTAATTTACTGACGAGCGAGACTCATCTGAAGAAAGTAAAGCTCTAAAGAAACTTATAATTTATTAAAACTATACTCTACACTGGTAACAATGGGCTGGTATTCGTAGTTGAATGACAATATAAAAAAAGAAAAAGAATTGAGTAAATAACGCGGGAAAGCTTAACGGCCAAATAGTTTCGCATATTTCGTAAAAATTACGACTCCTTCCTTTTAAGTATGTAAACGTGTCTGTATAAATAATTATATTATAATTAGTCTAAGTAAATAAGGCTTTTAAGTACATAAAACAATTATGCGTAGAGGGCGATACGTGAGTAAATATTAAGTGTTGATTGCAATTAAAAAAAACGTGAATTGTAAATATTTATCACTTAAGCTAACTACGCATCTTTATAGACTATAAGATTACTCATACTTCTTTCTATAAAAAAAAAATGGTTGCCTGTAAAGTCAGTTTACGATGACAATTTTGCTTGAAACATCTTAAGAAAACATTGATGAAAAATTGCATACTTTTATGAATTGAATGGAATTATTATTAATGAATTAATTATCATTCTTTTTAACAGACTTCTAAAAAAGGAGAAGGTTCTCAATTCGGATCATTGTATTTTTTTTTTATTTTTGTTCGCGCATATCTGCGTCGCTTGCCAACCTATTTGAAAAAATATTTTTTCGTTGGAAAGGGTATACTTACCAAATGATCTCTTGAAAATTTTATCGAAATCGAACAAGTGGCTTTTTAAAAATCAACAATAATCTAAAAAATGTATCTACATTGTCTACATTATTGAAGTCGGATCTTTGCAAAAAAAAACCTAAAAACAAGCTTTTATTTAAATGCTCTAAAACGAAGAAAAACGGGTCCAAACTCGACGGTTTTATCTCGTTTAGTTTAGGAATTTCTATGCCCACCTTCCGACCCTATCTTGAGACCCTGGCTGTCATGTAGCACAAGAGTGCTTGTCAAGACTATTCAAACTCGACGGTTCTCTTTTTTAGTTTAGAAGTTCCTATAGCCACCTTCCGACGCCATCTTGAGACCAGCTTCATGGTACCATATTATTGCATGATCACCGAAGTTACGTAAGTAAACCAAATTTCAACCTAATCTAACGACAGGAAGTGGTTCTAATTTAACTCGCAAGATTTGTCCCATACTAACAGGGCAAGTTAAATAAAAGCTTTTAATAATTTCTTGTGTTTAATACAAATAATGAGTTAATAGAATTATTTTTTCGATAAATTAAAATTTATTTGTTCTCGTCAATTCAAATATTTTTTTAAGAGATAGATGCGTGACAAGGAGTCGTACTTTTTAGTGCGTGCATTCGGCGTTCATCTATAAGACTTTATCACGTCAAATCCTTACTTAATATTATAAATGCGAAAGTTTGTTTGTTTGTTACGCTTTCACGTTTAAACCACTGAACCGATTTCAAAAAATCTTTCACCAATGGAAAGCTATAATATCAGGGAGTAACATAGGAACGGGCACTACGCGTGTAAGGGGACAAAGTCCGAATTGAAGTGAGGATAGGTTGCTAGTAAAGTTATAAAAATATAAAACCGCCTAAGTGCGAGTCGGACTGGCGCGCGTAAGGTTCCCTACCGATTTCCTACCATTATCTATAAAAATCACGTTTGTTGTATGGTAGACCCCCTTAAATGTTTATTTTATTTTGTTTTTATTATTTGTTGTTATAACGGCAACAGAAATATATAATTTGTAAAAATTTCAAATGTCTAGCTATCACGGTTCTTGAGATACAACCTGGTGACAGACAGACGGACAGGGGACGGAAGAGACAGCGTAGTAATAGGGTCCTGTTTTGGGTACGGAACCTTATCAATATCTCAAGTATAGCTACTGGTATCTTATACCGACTTATGGTGCAAAGTGCCGCGGGTTCGATTCCCACGTGAAGACAATACTTTGTGCTATCCACAATATATTGTCCTGAGTCTGAGTGTAATCTGCTGTGTGGTAGCGGCTTCGAATACTACCAACCCTTGCTTTGCTCGTGGGTGTCGTAAAAGACGACTAAGAGCCCTAGATTGACCCGGACCAACTCCATCTGGTACCATTTGGGTCAACGATTACATTCCCAAGGAGGGTTGACGTCAGGCAGGCGGCCGGTCATAAAAGTCATTGCCGAAACTTTTTGCAATATGTCAAAACAGATGACATATTGCGTCAACCTCAAGTAATTGGGATAAGAGCAAGATGATGATGATGAGTCTGGGTGTAATTTGTATCTATTAATTACGTTTGTAAAGTCCCCCACAATACAAGACAGAGTTCCTTAGTACACAGTAATGTCTTTAAAAAAATACAGCGTGTATTAGGTTATGGCGCAACTGTTCGAGAATGTTGTAATTTAACGGTCATAGATCGTAATTAGAATGTATATTACACAAAAAAACAATATAATATAAAAGTTATAGTGATTTCAAAAATGTGTGTCTAAGAGTCTATGCCTTAAATGTTACGTATTATGTAGGTATGTACAGATAGGATACATGCAGGCATATAAAGCTTCGACAGTATTCATAGGTATGAATTGCTCAAATGCTTCAATGGTAACGTAGGTACAAAGTCGGCTCGTAAATGGTCATCGGCCGATCAGCTGATTTAAAGCGAAGTCTGTCTTGCTTATGCGAACGTAAGCATTGATTTATTCAATTTCTAATGAACATTTAACAAAGTACGAATATGTTGCACATTAAGTATCACTGACTTTATACATTTCAGTCAGATTTACGCGAAAAAGCGATGACAAAATTGAAAATTTTACATGTTTCTAATTCATTAACGAATCGATATTTTTCGTTCAAATTTTATTTTGGGGTCCTGCCACCATTGCCTATCTCCCGTTTGACCAGTTGCCCCATAACCTGATACACCTTGTATATAAGATAGAAGTTTTATTATTACAGTTAATACAATATTTACAGTGTTATATTGAATAATCGTTCAGAGGGTGCCACTACCAGTTGTCTGTCCGTCAACGGATTAGTGTCACTACGGGCACGCGATCCCGGACTGCTCTAGCTGCTGCTGTCGTCTCTATCCTATACCCCATGACAGTAGTATCCTTAACCCGCTTTATCCCATAGGTATTCACCATATCCCCATCCTTTATCCCCAGTAACTAGAATTCCTGAGAAGGGTTGGCGTCAGGCAGGCGGCCGGCCATAAAAAAAATGGCCGTATCTTTTACAACATGGTTTTATATGGAGACTAGAAGGTAAAAACATGTTGTGCCGACCCCACTTAGCGTGGGATGAGGGCAGGCAAATGATGATGATGATATTGAATAATATTGCTGATAATTTAAGCAATATAATGCAGAGAAAGTTCTGAAGTTTAGTAAATATCATATAATGGTGAACTATGTGCATTTTCGTGTTCTGCCAAAATTCCTAATGAAATCATGATTTGGTTGTGAGAATCAAATCAGGATAACGTAAAGACGGTACTTCCGTGTGGTGACTGAGTAAGAATACAATTCATCAGCCCCTGTCTTGTCCGTGAGTATTGTAAAAGCCTACTAAGGGATATAATACGCATACAACGTTTACGCGAGAGAAGGCAAACTCGAAATAAAACCGTAGCTAACCAGCGTGGTATAGGAGATCAATTTCCCTCCCATTGTGGAGGAGGCTCTAGCCCAGCAATGGGACGTATATGAGCTGTGACATAATGATCACATGATGATCTAAGACATGTATTAACTACAAACTACATCAACAAATTCAACTCTCACTTAGCCGGATTCTATAAAATCTATACCAATAAATAAAATTGGAGTGTCTGTTTGTAATGTCAAAATAATAGACTTTTTTCATGCTCACACGGTTATTTGCACGACACCTATGCCTAAAATACAGATTAAAAAAATTTTGTCTGTCTGTTTGTTCCGGGTAATCTTCAAAACGGCTGGACCAATTTCAAAAATTCTTTCACCAGTGGAAAGCTATAATATCAGGGCGTAAACTAGGCTATATTTTATCCTGGTATTCCCACGGGAACGGGAACTACGCGGGTAAAACGACTATAACCTATAACCGAAGCGAAGCGAGGGCGGATTGCTAGTTAACTATAAACTACATCAACAAATTCAACTCTCACTTAGCCGGATTTTATATAATCTATACTAATAAATAAAATTGGAGTGTCTGTTTGTAATGTCAAAATAATAGACTTTTTTCATGCTCACACGGTTATTTGCACGACACCTATGCCTAAAATACAGATTAAAAAAAATTGTCTGTCTGTTTGTTCCGGGTAATCTTCAAAACGGCTGGACCAATTTCAAAAATTCTTTCACCAGTGGAAAGCTATAATATCAGGGAGTAACCTAGGCTATATTTTATCCCGGTATTCCAACGGGAACGGAAACTACGCAGGAAAGACTGAAACCGAAGCGAGGGCGGGATGCTAGTGGAAAATATTTTTGTACGATGGCGTAAATATAAAAAACAAACGTAGATTGTTTGCTATAAAACCGTTTAGGTAATTATAATCGTATATTTATACAGATAAGAGCAATTTAATGTTTATTGACAATGTGTCGCAATCGTTATGTTGGTAGACCGGTGTCCTTTTACACTGAGCGAAACAAGGCCGCCAGCATCGTTAATACCCGCCGGTAAACAAACATCTCCTTCAAATCCCACGGAGGTGTATCAGGCAACAGGTACGCTGTCTCTGTAGCCACTGTGGGGTATCTGCGTATGGTCCAGGGGGGGACAATTGATAGAGATCAAATGTAGCTAGCCGCAAAGCGCGAGCAATTGACTTCCTTAAATCCTTACCTATTAATAAATTCGAAATTTAAGATATTAGAACCGTTCTTATTACAATCGTCATCGAGGCAAAAACTCCCAAAGTGTAACGCTTCATGCTTTCGACTGTATCAAGCGTTCATATTTTTTATCCTCCATAATATTGCCCCATTGGTCGCCCCCTCACCCCCGCCCCGCCCCTTCGTCGTAAGCTGGCGGCGCCCTTGGTCCTGACATGGCTCTCTGTGATCAATATAAGGTAGCTCTGACCGGCCGCGGCTCTAGCCCATGTAGCGCCCCTGTGCAATTAATAACCTAGCGCCCTCTTGTATCAAAATGCGCGAATAAAATGAAGGAAGGAAGGAAAATATGTTCTGTATCGCTAGCGGCTCTCGGTGGCCTAACACCTGACGTCCGGGTGCATCGCACCCTCGTCACTATAGGTAAAGCCGCCTCTGGCTCTGGCACGGACGGTCAGGGACTCGGCTCATAAGGGTGCATTGTACAAAGGTAACCCAAGTTATGGTGATCGAAACACCCGTGGGTGGATTGAGGCGAGGTTTATGGCACAGTCCAGCCCATCTTATCCAGGGCCACGCGTAGCTCCAGCGCTTTAATCATTGTCAGTCTCCTCGGTGCCTTCTAACATATTAGCCCGGGCTATGACGAGCGTGTCATCGGCATAGCAAGTTATCGAATGGTTTCTCATAGATCCGCGATACGGACAGTCCCAGATCATACTTGATACCGTCTAATAACTCCTGCCGACTTACGCCTTTGGCGCGACGGATAATCACCCTGAAAGAAGACCGTGCCTTACGGTTTACTTCTTACAGGTGATCCGCCCTTTAGGCATCGCGGTAACGCCGCTGAGTGTTGGTAAAGAACTTCACGTAAGTATACATGGCGCCTGAAATTGCATAAACTGCTACCCTTTAGCACTTTCTCATCATTACATTACATAGAATGCAATTACAATAATTTAAAGCTTTAAATAACGATTTCTGATGTTTAGACGCGTATTACAAATTTGATATACCTAAATAATTTTAATTTGTACTGGCAATTAATTTGTATAAAGTATGTAAAATTAAATAACTAATACGGTATAAATCTCTGTGATAACAATAACGTGCTGTACGTAACGTGAGAGCTACTTAGACTATGCCATGACTCACCCCAACCCACTAGTGGTTGAGGTGGTAAACTACGTCCGCTCTAAAATATCCGCGGTTTGACGTCTCCGTCATCTTCTCGGTGAAGAGGATGACCTTATAACGATCGCCCAACAAAGGGCCTACACCGCTCGCGCAGCGATAACGCTTAAAACTCCGCGGTACCGGCCTCGCCGTCAAGGTCGGAGACCGCGCCACGAAAAAGTCATAAACCTAAACGTGGCCACGCACACTTTGCTCTCAGCGACGCCCCGAGCCGGGTTCCGTTCCCCACAGGAGCCCTCGGGCGATGTTCGCTTAAATATCTTACCGGGTTGAGGGCCCTCAGCGCTCACCCATAGTCCAGGCTAAGCTGTGAAAGCCATCTGCGGCTAACTGTTCTACACACACAAAAAAAAATGTATCGTGAGACACCTCAGTCGTCCCGTGCCCATGAACGCTAAAAAATTGTCGAAACATCGGCAAATTAAAAAACAAATGCTATAAAATCCTTAAAAAAGAGTGTAAAAACTAAAATAATGAATTAATTCGTCTTATATTATTAAAATCGGGGCGGTTTATAACAATTTTGCGTTTCTGTACAAACTCCTATGCCTATGCCAGAGTCAAGAGTGTGACATTTATTGTCATAGACTTTATTTGTCAGAGTCAAGAGTGCAGCAAAATAAACAGATTATTTTTCTATATAATTATCTACTATAATAAATGTTTATACGCAAGTTCACTGCTCCAGTGAACTAAGACCGTTCTTGAGTTCAATAGAGAGCACAATAATAAATAAATCATTAATAAAATACGTAATATTTCAAGATAAAGATTATTATTTATTTTTGTATTAGTTTAATAAAATACAAAGTAGAACCCTTAGAATAATAACGTATAAAAGGTAAGTTGCGCACAAAAAGTGAAGCATTTCAATTGGAGCCTAATGGAGCTTACGCCGGAACCTTTCCGTAATGTACAAAGTCACTGTACTGCACATACGTACGTAACTCTTAAAAATAAATAGGTAATTATGACGATTTGTGCATTCAAATGGTGTCACAACACATTTGAAAAACATAAAAAGGTTTTTAACATTACTTTTAAAAGTATTTCGAAGATTAATGTTAATAAAAACAAAATTTGATTCGTAATTTGTATAGTGGTGTGCGTGTGTACGTGTGTAATCGCTGGCGCGCATATAGTATTTTTAGATTCATGTTTAGAACGTTCAAAGTACTGACACTATCCTTCTATACGTTATTATTCTAAAGTAGAACCATATTCATACTGATTTAAAAAAAGAGAGTGCGTCCAAAGTACGCATGTCAGAAGTGAAAATTCTTTGGTGCCACGTGTTTTTGTCAATATTAAAAAAATAAATAAATTGTACTCTCACTCTCCCTCGATCTTTCTCACTCGTTTGCTCCCTACTCTCACTCCATGGCTATGCGCTTCGTGCTATGTTCGCCCTTTTCACTCCCTCTCTTCTTGGACAGAAAGTCCCACATTTTCGTGTAACTAAATAGCGTTTCCGCAAAAAAAAAAAATACTCCCATGCGCGCAAAGAAATATCAATTCAAAAAAATCTGTATTACGTTTTTAATATATTCAATATGTTTGAATTGATTTAACTTAACCCCTTCGGACCTGAATTTAGATAAAGCACAAAAAAAAATATTTGTAAGGTTTTCCTGAGTGTTAAAGGTATAGTTAAGGAAATTTAATAAAAAAATGTGATTTCTCATTGTTAGATTTTTGGAAATTTTGGTGTCCACTTGAATGGACATTAGGTCTTAACTGTTGTATAAATCCTTACTAATATTATAAATGCGAAAGTAACTCTGTCTGTCTGTCTGTCTGTCTGTCTGTCTGTCTGCTACGCTTTCACGTCTAAACCACTGGACCGATTTTGATGAAATTTGGTACAGAGATGGACTAAAGCTTGAGAAAGGACATAGGCTACTTTTTATCGCGAAAAAATGGGTATAAGGGGTTGAAATAGGGGATGACATTTTGTATGGAAATTCGTCATTTTCGATGATAGAACCACGAATCTTTGTATTAAGACACCTAATAATAAATAAATAAATATTTGTTCAAGCGTTTTGGAAATTTCATTTACATGGGGATGAAATTCAACCCCTAAAATACCAAAAAGCATACAGCCGAAACCACTGGGCCTAGAAACGTATTTTTTTTTACACCATCGTATTTCTTGGGGTGCACGAGCACTAGCAAAGGATTTTTGGAAATTCACCCCCTTAAGGGGGTGAAAAACATATAGTCTTTCACGTCTAAACCGATTTTGATGAAATTCGGTACAGAGATGGACTAAAGCTTGAGAAAGGATATAGACTACTTTTTATCGCAAAAAAATGTGTATAAGGGGTTGAAATAGGGGATGACATTTTGTATGGAAATTCGTCATTTTCGATGATCGAACCACGAATCTTTGTATTGAGGCACCTAATAATAAATACTCGCTCAAGCGTTTTGGAAATTCCATTTACATGGGGATGAAATTCAACCCCTAAAATACCAAAAAGCAAACAGCCGAAACCACTGGACCTAGAAACGTATTTTTTTTTACACCATCGTATTTCTTGGGGTGCACGAGCACTAGCAAAGGATTTTTGGAAATTCACCCCCTTAAGGGGGTGAAAAACATATAGTCTTCCGTGTCTAAACCGATTTTGATGAAATTTGGTACAGAGATGGACTAAAGTTTGAAAAAGGATATAGGCTACTTTTTATTGCGAAAAAATGGGTATAAGGGTTTGAAATAGGGTATGATATTTTGTATGGAAATTCGTCATTTTCGATGATAGAACCACGAATCTTTGTATTAAGACACCTAATCCTTACTAATATTATAAATGCGAAAGTAACTCTGTCTGTCTGTCTGTCTGTCTGTCTGTCTGCTACGCTTTCACGTCTAAACCACTGGACCGATTTTGATGAAATTTGGTACAGAGATGGACTAAAGCTTGAGAAAGGACATAGGCTACTTTTTATCGCGAAAAAATGGGTATAAGGGGTTGAAATAGGGGATGACATTTTGTATGGAAATTCGTCATTTTCGATGATAGAACCACGAATCTTTGTATTAAGACACCTAATAATAAATAAATAAATATTTGTTCAAGCGTTTTGGAAATTTCATTTACATGGGGATGAAATTCAACCCCTAAAATACCAAAAAGCATACAGCCGAAACCACTGGGCCTAGAAACGTATTTTTTTTTACACCATCGTATTTCTTGGGGTGCACGAGCACTAGCAAAGGATTTTTGGAAATTCACCCCCTTAAGGGGGTGAAAAACATATAGTCTTTCACGTCTAAACCGATTTTGATGAAATTCGGTACAGAGATGGACTAAAGCTTGAGAAAGGATATAGACTACTTTTTATCGCAAAAAAATGTGTATAAGGGGTTGAAATAGGGGATGACATTTTGTATGGAAATTCGTCATTTTCGATGATCGAACCACGAATCTTTGTATTGAGGCACCTAATAATAAATACTCGCTCAAGCGTTTTGGAAATTCCATTTACATGGGGATGAAATTCAACCCCTAAAATACCAAAAAGCAAACAGCCGAAACCACTGGACCTAGAAACGTATTTTTTTTTACACCATCGTATTTCTTGGGGTGCACGAGCACTAGCAAAGGATTTTTGGAAATTCACCCCCTTAAGGGGGTGAAAAACATATAGTCTTCCGTGTCTAAACCGATTTTGATGAAATTTGGTACAGAGATGGACTAAAGTTTGAAAAAGGATATAGGCTACTTTTTATTGCGAAAAAATGGGTATAAGGGGTTGAAATAGGGTATGATATTTTGTATGGAAATTCGTCATTTTCGATGATAGAACCACGAATCTTTGTATTAAGACACCTAATAATAAATAAATAAATATTTGTTCAAGCGTTTTGGAAATTTCATTTACATGGGGATGAAATTCAACCCCTAAAATACCAAAAAGCATACAGCCGAAACCACTGGGCCTAGAAACGTATTTTTTTTTACACCATCGTATTTCTTGGGGAGAACTAGCAAAGGATTTTTGGGCATTCACCCCCTTAAGGGGGTGAAAAACATATAGTCTTTCACGTCTAAACCGATTTTGATGAAATTTGGTACAGAGATGGACTAAAGCTTGAGAAAGGATATAGGCTACTTTTTGTCGCAAAAAAATGGGTATAAGGGGTTGAAATAGGGGATGACATTTTGTATGGAAATTCGTCATTTTCGATGATCGAACCACGAATCTTTGTATTGAGGCACCTAATAATAAATAAATAAATATTCGCTCAAGCGTTTTGGAAATTCCATTTACATGGGTATGAAATTCAAACCCTAAAATACCAAAAAGCATACAGCCGAAACCACTGGGCCTGGAAACGTATTTTTTTTTACACCATCGTATTTCTTGGGGTGCCCGGACGGAGTGGTGCGAGGAGCGCGCCAACCGCAGCCCAACCCAAAAAAAAGGGGGTTGAAAAGCATATAGCCTTTCACGTCGAAACCACTTAACCGTTTTTGATGAAATTTGGTACAGAGATGAACTAAAGCTTGAGAAAGGATATAAGGCAAGGAGCCTTTACCAAAAAGCAAACAGCCGAAACCACTGGACCTAGAAACGTATTTTTTTTTACACCATCGTATTTCTTGGGGTGCACGAGCACTAGCAAAGGATTTTTGGAAATTCACCCCCTTAAGGGGGTGAAAAACATATAGTCTTCCGTGTCTAAACCGATTTTGATGAAATTTGGTACAGAGATGGACTAAAGTTTGAAAAAGGATATAGGCTACTTTTTATTGCGAAAAAATAGGTATAAGGGGTTGAAATAGGGGAAAGTATTTTCTTTTTACGTCGTCTTATTTCTTGGGGTACACGAGCACTAGCAAAGGATTTTTGGAAAATCACTCCCTTAAGTGGGTGAAAAGCGTATAGATGAAACTCTTGGAGCTAGGAACGTAAAACTTTCTATGCAATTCTCTTTCTTTTGTTGTAAGTGAGCTCTAAGAAATTATTTTATTAAAATCAACTCCTAAAGGGGTGCAAAATATATAGCCGAAATCACCTAGAAACATGGAATTTTGTATAGTTTCCTTTCTTGGGGAAAGAGATTTTTGCAATTTTAGCCCTAAGGGGGTGAAAAGTGTTTAACCGAAATCACTGAGCCTAGGAAGGATCATTTTAATACACGGTCGGCTTTCTTGGATTACCCCCAGATTTTCTTAGTGCTCACTTACCAAGCACTATGAAACAATTTTTGGCAAGGATAAGCGAGCTCTAACAAAGAATTTTTGGAAATTCAACCCCTAAGAGGGTGAAAGTGTATAGCCAATGATATCGGGCCTAAGAATGTGAAATTTTGTATACCGATCGGTTATTTGGGGTAAGCACTCACTAAGAAACAATTTTGGGCTGCCCCAAAAGGATAAAACACATAAGACACCCAGCCAATGATATATCATCATTATCTTGCTCTTATCCTAATTACTTTGGATCGACGCGATATGTAGGTACTCTTCTGCCATCGTAGATATATTGCAAAGGTTCTAGCAACATTTTATGACCTGGCGCACGACATTGTTGGCCAGACGGCATCACCGGTCCAGGTCGATGTAAATCTTTGTCTTAGTAGTATTTTGCGATACCCACGAACAATGAAAGCGTGGTAATATTTCTAGCAGCTACCAGACAGTAAGTTACAATCAAGATATTATTCCAATTTTCTATCTCTACAAATAAATAAATTTGAAGCGTCTGTTTGTCTATCAAAATAATAGGTTTTATTTATGCTCACACAATACGGTCCAAATGTTTTTGTCTGTCTGTCTATTCGTTACAGGTAATCTTCAAAATGGCTGGACCGATATTGATTATATTTTACCATCAGGTCTACCAGTCGTACATAAGGAATAACTTAGACTATATTTTATCCCAGGTTATATTTTATCCCGGTGTGGCTGAATTAAGTCGATTTTAAAATTATTTCACTAATGGAAAGCTATTTTTAAGCGAGTAACATATTTAAGCTATTTTTATCCAGATATTCCTACGGGATCGGGTACAATGTCGATGAAATCACGGGAATTTAATGGTTTTAAAAATTAATTCACTAATGAAAAGCTATATTATCAGTGAAAGGCTATTTTCATTCCGGTATTTGCCCAGGAACGAGAACTATACCGGGGGGATGTCGAGCAATTTTTAAAATTCTTTCACCAATGGAAAGCTACCTATGTTGTCAGCGAGTAACATAGGCAATTTATATCTCTGATATTTCTGGGATTTATATTATTTTTTTTTTTGGTATGTGTGTAAATTTATAATATCAGCGAGTAACATAGGCATTTTTTATCTCGGTATTGGCATGGGAATTTCTACGTGAATGAAACTGCGGGTGTTTGATTGATATAATTTTTTTTTTTCACCAATGGAAAAGTACGTTATCAGAGACTAAAGAAAGGCATATTTATCATCGTATTTGCACGGCAATCTGAACTATAAGGCTGGAAGTAATATTCCAATGTGAAAGTTTGTGAAGATATTTGGATGTTTGTTACTCAATCACGCTTAAACTGTTGAGGAGATTTGGATGAAAATTGACACGTAGATAGAGTATTTCTTAAATTAAGAAATGTAATACTCTTTATGCCGATAATATTCTTTGCGATAATAGTTCAATATGCAAGTAAATTTTTACGCGGGCGAAGCCGCGGGCAAAAGCTAGTTTGAAAATAATTATTTAATTATACTAGTGTTATTTTACAATTTTTAAGCCAAACTACGTAATATTAAATATTATAATAGTTTATTCGTCTTTAAAAAAACAGTATACAGTTAGGGTTATTATTTTTGATGGAAAGTTCGAAAGCAATTTCGATCACTGGTGAAACATAAATGTATTTCACACTTTATGCAGTAAACATGGGTCTTCCCTTTGCATCCAGTTTTTTTGCATCTTGTCGCTTCTTTTTTCTTGTCATATTCTGGCAAATGGTCGACAGTATCATATTGGATTTCGATTGCTGGTCTTCTTTCGTTTCTAAAACGGTTTCGCTTTGCTGGCATATTTACTGGCATATGTGCTGGGCTACTACTACCAGATGCAGGTCGTCCCCTTTTTCGGCTGCAAATTGACTGCCCCATTTTTATTAGAGCTTCTGCAACACGTTGACGAAAGTGCAACAGATCTAAAATGTCTGTACTTGGTATGTTACAGGTTTTGCAATCATTTTGGTATTCTAGCCAGCTATTGGTTAGTGCTAAGTCAATAGCGTGGAAAATCATACGTAATGTCCATTTTTTTGATCTGATAAAAATACGGTATAAACTAATCAATTGATCAGTTTTATCTACACCACCCATACCATTATTATATAATCGTACTAGTTCAGGACGTGGTATAGTGATGTATTTTTTGGATACTTTATTCCAGCGTCGCACTTCATCTTCGTTTCCGATTCCAATAAAATTTGAAGCAAGTACTACACCTTTGTTGTCCATCCACTTAATAACCACTACATCTTTAGTACTATTCGTCACTTGATCGGTATATCCCCTATCTTTTTTTGATCCATCCTTGTCAGTTATGAGTGGTGGTTTGCCAAAACGATTTATTCTAATTGTGCCTCCTGCATAAATTTGCCTCTCACGAAGATCCTTCAACAGAGTATAATTGGAGAAATAATTGTCAAAAAAGAGGTAATAACCTGACCCATTTATTCTCTTCGACAACTCATTTACATAAGCAGCAGATGCGCCATATTTCAAAACGTCATTTCTATCTAGATTTGTAGTTGCACCTTGATAAATGATGAAATCGTAAATTAGTCCACTCTTACCACAAATCATAAATATCTTTACACCCCATGGCTCTGGTTTTCCTTTGATATATTGCTTAATTTCAAGTTTGCCTCGAAAGGGTACAATCTGTTCATCGACACTCAATATTTGCTCTAAGTTTAATTCTAGACAACGTTTTCGAACCATATCATATAAAGGTCGTACTTTGATAAGACGGTCAGTGTTATTTTGTGGAATAGAATTGTTATCAATTATATGCAAATTATTTCTAATCTGAAAAAATCTGTCTCTGGTCATATTCTCTAAAAATATTTTCATATCTAAACTAGAATCCCAATATAAACGAATACGAGGAAACTTCAGGTTACCCATTATGATATGAAGTCCTAAAAATATTTTTATTTCTGTTGAAGTACATGGTTTGAAATTACGGACTTCATTTCTTACAGCATACAAATTAGTATTGAAAGTAAGGTCTTCATATAGAGACTCGGTTATATATTTAGAAAAATAATCGATAGGAGCAAGAGGTGTATCTATTTCAGAAATTGGTGGACTTGACCAAATAAATTGTGGTGCTTGAAACTGTAAATGTTTTCTCCAAATTATACCTTTTTTTGCCTCATTACTTGGTCCAGCTTGTAGTTCTTCCTGTTCGGCTAAATCCTCCTCTTCTTCTGACTGATCAGCTGTTACTATTTCGTTTGGACGTGTTATATTACTACCTACTCGAACATTTTTTTCAGGGATTGGCTGTACAATTTCATCGTCACTTTCTCCGTCAAGGTCTGACAGTGTTCCATTTTCCAATAAATTGAGTAAATTATCCACATCTTGTCTTTTAGATAGATTAAAACCTAGAAATAACATATATCATTATAATACGAAATCTTATTATAAGCTCGAATATTCAACAACTGTTGTGACCCTATGTCCATTAAAATGGACATGACTTTATCTGCAATATTTTATCATAGCAACAAAATAATTTGTATTTTTTTGTAAATAAATGTCTTGGTAAATACTTTTACTACACAGAATAAAAATATTCAAACAATTGATCATGTAGTTATAGAGTGAATAAAATGAAACCAAAGACTTACTTGCTTTGTGTATATCCATGGCGTAGGTCAACACTTGACTAATTATTTCGTCTTCCCCATAACAAATCCCATTGTATTTTGTTTACTGTAACGTTTTTAAGTAAGTCGCCGGTTTAGTTAAATATTTATAATAGTATACTCACTATCAAGTTTTATATTACACGTAATAATAAATGGTGTCCATTGAGATGGACGCCGGGACCGAAGGGGTTAAAATATACAAGGTGACTTGTAAAAGATTGTACATATTGAAGGAGGGTATTCAGTACTCGATTCTGATACCGAATATATAAAAGAAATTGGTACTTAAATTTTGAACTAATTATCTTATAAAAACATTTAGTTATGAACACATGGGATAGGTCAACGTACGTCAGCACTTGTAGGTACTAAACAGTTCGCGTGACATTGAACTAGTTACATTTTAGGTAAATATTCTACCTATGCGACTCGACCCAGTAGGTATTTTTTTGCGTCGCGGGCCGCAGACAGAGGTCAACGTACGCTGGCAAACCTATTGTTTTGATTAGAAACAAATCACTTTATCTCAGGATTGGTAAGAGCTATGAATCTGCAACTAACTTTAGTGTTTTTATGACATTATTCCTACACCTAGCTTTAGTAATTCTAGTAATAAATATCCAAAATCTTGACAACAGTACTAACAAAACTTTTACTCGATATCGGTATCGGTGTATCGCCAGTAGGGTGACAATATTTTTGGAAGTCTTGTAACACTAATATTGTTGATGTTTACTATGTAGTTAATTAATATTATCTTCTTTTTACACTTTTATTGGTTACATGTGGCCATTATCTATCGTTTCCTTCAATATGTACAATATTTTACCAGTCATACTGTATATGAAAATTTAAAAAGAGTTTTCATTGAAAAATCTTTTTAAATTTTCTTTACCTGTTAAATCGTTTTCTGATTTGTAACAGTGATGATGAGTTTTTGCTTCCTATACAATAGTGATGGACTTTTTGTTTTTTTTTTTTTTGGGGTGGGCTGCGGTCGGCGCGCTCCTCGCACCACTCCGTCCGGGGCGACAGAGGGGCGTAAGCACGCAACACCCGCAACCCACCCGAAAACCGCGTCGCCTTCGTCGTTGGGCTGACCACCGGAGCAGGGTTACTTGTCATCAGTGGTCAATAATGATGGACTGGCCTGCTATATCATGTTGGTCATGCGGATTAATATAGAGCAACGTAAATGTCATCGCCCCTAGAATAATAAACTATAGAAGGATAGTGTCGGTACTTAAGCGATCAAAAAACGTGAAGCCAAAATATTACATGCGTACAAGCGATTACACACGTACCTACACCACTATACAAAAGAGTTGCCTTGCGTACACCGTGATCTTGTACCCTACGGAACGGTCCGACGTAGGCTCCATTAAGCTCTAATTTAAATGCTTCATTTTTTGTGCGCGGTGTACCTTAGAATAATAACTCATAGAAGGTATTCTATGAGTTATTATTCTAAGGTTATTACCATATTATATGTTCTCTTAGTTGGCTTTTAGGAGACACACGAGCAAGAATGTGATGAAGCATGTTCTTACTCTGTTACCATGGTCAAACAGGAGTTAGGTAATGGTGGTGGGAAGGGAACCCATGAAAATAATGTATAATAAAAGTATTGATATTGACAAACTTTGCGTTAATATCAACTGATATTGACAAACTTTGTGTTAATATCAACTGATATTGACAAACTTTGCGTTAATATCATCGACCGTTAGTCGCTGCCGTATCGTACCTACTTTACCATCGACGCGTTACGCGATTTGTACCTATTTATACTGTCGACGCGTTACATACCTACATGTATCCTATCTCCTATCTGTACGTGCCTATATAATATATACAATACATTTAACACAAACACACATTTTTGAAATCACTATAACTATTATGTTTTATTGTTTTTTGTGTAATGTACATTCTAATTACGATCTATAACCGTTAAACTACAACATACTCGAACAGTTGTTCCATAAAGTGAGATACTTTGTATATATTTTATCGGAAATGTATGAAATCTAGGAATTGTATACAACCACTAGGAAATTTATATAATTCCGAAGCTATTGGATCTTCTCAGTGCCCGTCGCGTTCCGATCCGGTAGTAATATAAGGTAAAATGTAAAAAATTACAATAATATAGGTGCCCCCGCAGAATTTATACATAAAGGATTTGAATTTGAATTGAATTTGTCACTAGTGCTGCCACGCTTACGATTTAGTTCATATTTTTTTTGTCGATAAAACTCTTTATTTTTATAATTGCGTTTTTCTATTATAACTAGCACAGATGACGTAGTGGTTAAGATAGCGACCTACAGCGCCAGTGTCGGGGGTTCGAATCCCACGCGGGACAACACTTTGTGCGATCCACAAATTGTTGTTCTGAGTCTGGATGTAATTTGTGTCCGTTAATTATATGTTTGTAAAGTCCCCCGCAATACAAGGATCATTTCCTTAGTGCAGGGTGTTCGTCTTAAATAAAATAAATAAATAAAACTGAAATATAATTAATGAAAATCTTTTTGAATTTAAATCGAACAAAAACTATTTTTTTGACTGTTATAATTATTCAAATACAATTTCGAGTACAATCATGGTTAACGTCATTATTATCATCATCCCTGGAGCGTTCTTGCTAGAAGATATCGCACCTTTAATCCAATACCGTCACTAAACGAATTTTTTCGAAAAACTGTTTTTAAGGCCACCTATTTGCTGAGCGTGGCATTTACACATTGCTTCAATTTATATATTTTAATTTCACTTAACTTTTCATATTTTGTCGAATATGTGTACGGCACTATTATTTTAAATTATTTACATTCACTAATTAATAATAATTAAAATGAAAAAAGAATGTGTTTTAATAGGAATAATAGTTGTTAATAAAATAAAAGACAATTATTCCTGAAACGCTAATATACTGTTATTTATATTAGTTAATATTCGTCATAAATCTTTAAATAGCTCTCCTGTAAAATTTACTTATTTAGGATAGTGACGGTATTGGAATAAAGGTGCGATATATAAATAATAACATAATGTAATTACTGAACCTTATTTTTATATCACTCAAGCACAATCCGTCGAACAGAATCTCGGGTTTGGATAACATTTAGAATAGGTCTTCATACATCCATTTAACGAAATACGATAGAAAAGGATGCATTTGGTGCTACGGTATAAGTTACTAGCTCTTCTCGTTTTGACGCATGCTATCAAATACGTGAGAAAAAGAAGAAACTAGTACTTTGCTAAGAGTTAATATATTAACTGTAGTACGCTACTTGCTACGAGAAAAAACTAGGTTCATCTCGTTTACATCCATTTAACGAAATATGATAGAAAAGGACGCTTTTGGTGTTACGGTATAAGTTACTAGCTCTTTCGCATGCTTTCAAATACGTGTGGTGATGGAGTAAGAATAGAATTCACCACCCCCTGTCTTGCTCGTGGGTGTCATAAAATACGACTAAGAGATGCAATATGCATATAACATTTATGCAAGAGAAGGAAAAAGTCGAAATAAAACTTTATGCCAACACATCTGAACAGCGTGGCATAGCAGGCCAATTTCCCTTCTATTGTGGAGGAGGCTCGAGCCCAGCAGTGGCAAGTATGAGCCGACATGAAGCACGATGTTCATAGTTTTAAGTTTGCACTTCTGTCGGCAGTCGTCGGCTTTGTATTTTTTTCATCTATAGGCGAGGATGAACCTGATCGCTGGCGTGGCGTTAACGCCACGCTTAGATATGTACATTTGTGTAACGAAACCATAACATGTTTTGGAATTTTATCACTCAAATTATTAGACTAAACACATACTTATACTCGTTCCAACCATTTATTTTACTTTTGACACATGCTTTAGGACGTAACTGTTTCATTATACGCAATTATTAACTTTGAAACGAGTGAACAGAGAAATATATAAACTGCCCAATAATATTTAGATATCTTAATTATTACCCACTAAATACATTAATATGTCGTAAATAGCTCTATTCATAAAATTTAAGTGATAATTCATTTCCGTTATAAAAAAAGTTACGTTCTATCGCATCTAGTGACAGGATCAAAAGTATTCGGTGCAAACTAATGAATCGCAAATAATCGATTATACTTATTTGCAGTTAAGTCAGCTGACAACGTGAGTTTTGAATTGTTGTAATAGACAACACGTTAAAATTGTATCAGGGAGATATAAAAATCTTCTCATCATACCTATAACATGAAATAAAACAACCAAAATATTTTAATATTATTTTATTATAACGAATCGTCGGATTCTTCATACGAACTCGAATCGTCGCTTGAATCATCTGCAGTGTTTATTATTAACTCTTGTGTAGGTATGTTGTCAAATTCAATTTCCCGATCCCAATCAGAGAATATTATATTTTTTGTCTTGTTGACGACACTCGCCCAGTTTTCAGGCGTCACACTAGCACATGCGGTTTTTAAAAGTTCAAGCATTTTATTTGCTGTGAAAGGAGGAGTTGTATTGTTTCTTGCGGCGTGTCCTTTGACTTGTGCCCAGATCATTTCAATTGTATTATATTGACAGTGGTACGGAGGAATTCTGATTACAACATGCCCATATTCTGCTGCCATTTTGTCGATGACATATCGTTTTGGCTGCTTTTTAATATTTTAAGTAATTCTACTTTTAGTAGGGATTCGTCCACATCTTCCCCATTATCACGAAGCCAGTTTATAATCTCGTGTTTTTTGTTGGCCTGTGTTGGCATTTTATTAATTTGGCGAGAGTGATAGGGTGCATTATCAATAAATATTGTTGATGGCTCTTCAAGTGATGTAAGCATTTCTCTGAACCACTTTTCATACACGTCCGCATTCATCTCCTCATGATAGTCTCCTGTTTTTTTTTATTTGAACGCTAACAGAGCGTCTGGTACAAATCCCTTTGTAGTTCCCGCATGGCAAATGATGAGGCGTTCACCTTTCCCCATTGGCACTGCAGAAGTAGAAGCAGCAGTATCGTCAGTCCAACCTTTTGGTATGGAATGATTGGCATTGAGCCAAGTTTCATCTGTGAAAACGACATTCGACCAGTCTTCTATTTTCTTAGCTTGTCTTAAAAATTCACAGCGAGACAAGGCTATATCACGACGTTCCATTAAAAATTTTCTTTTGTCGGATTTCTTATACAAGAACCCGATTTGGTGCAGCACCTTTGAAAAAGAAGATTTTTGACCACGAAACAAGCCACAATTTCGTAGAGACGCTACTAATTTTTTCAAAGTAGGAATCTCTTTGCTTGTGTAATAATTGTATATATGACGACGAATTGCATCAGTATCAAAACTGTCAATTGCTGTCACTTTACGGGGCTGACGTTTTTTCTTAGGCGTAGATAGCTTGTTCTGTTCAATACCACTACTACCATAGGCTTCTTTAGTGATTTTCGCCACCGTTGGAGCACTAATACCTAATGCTGCTGCAACACGGTCTCTAACTTGGGTTACTGGTATAAGGAATCCGCCATTGCGGCTTTCCTTTTCAAAAAATTCACGAAGCCGCAGCACTAACTCTCTGGATTGTCCTTTAAGCACCATACCTTTCGGCATTTTGCAAGTAAAATCTTACTGGGAGGAACGATACGCTCAACTCAATCAAAGTAAGAACAATGAAATCAATACGGTGGAATATAAATACTCAACACAGCGTATGAAAAATATCAAAGAGCACTCAGCGAACAGAAATGTGACTAGCACGGGAGTCTTGTTGCGAGTGATAGACAACACAACAAAATGGCGTCGCCGGCGCGCAGTTCAGTGTTGCCAATTCGGCTTAAAAAAAGTGGTAGGCTGGATGAGAAAATTAGTGATTTACTACCGCAGACGAGGGCGCCATTGTCTCTAAGTAAAGTTTGGAGCAGCGGACCCCGCTTAATGGAAAATGCTTCATAAAGTAGTTATTTTTTATTTTGCAAAGTACAAAGTAAAATATTTTGGGAGGACTGAATTAGTGGGTATGCAAAAATTAATGTGCCCAAATAACAAATATATTTACAGAAGTGAAGTTTTTAAATAATATGAAATATGTATTTAAGCAAAAATAAAATATCCGTGTTAAATCAATTAAAAGTTCTTCCTGACTAAAATCGATTATTACAAAACATAGTATCCGTAATACATTGGTACAACACTAATTGATCAGAATTCGACCTGCCAAAAGTAAAATAAATGGTTGGAACGAGTATAGTGTATACTAATGAAAATAAATGTTTATTTGATAATGTCACTTTTTACCCAGACAAAGCTGGTAAAAGCTAGTTGACCATGAAAAGGAAAATAAAACAATTTTCAGAACCTTATTCCCATATAATACTGAAGTTAATCATATCGACCCCAGCATATAATGCTAGGTCCGATTCTAATATATAATTAAAGGAATGTTTATCCATTTTAACAACAAATAACACACAATCCTCTACGACCTCCCTCTTCAGAATACTCCAATCTTTCATCGAAATATTCTTATTATACAATCTTAACATACTAAAAACATTATGACAATCGTTGTTATGACACCAGTCTATCTTAAATGACATTTTATTATACTCCACATCTCTTACAGTTATACCGTTGGTAACACATGTATTTAAGAGCCAATTGTGGCTATTTTTACTATGGCAACTATAAATCAAGGCGCCATTTTGGATTCCATAACATTTGAGTAATGGCATTTGCTTACTTTTATATATATTTAAAGATATAATATTCTGTATATGTTTGCGTAAATCTTCTAAAACAAATGATTTAGTTAAAGAAACTAATTTAACGTCGTTTTTAGATTCATTGAAACTAATTTTTGATTGTTTTTCATTGATTTCTCTTAAATCAGCGTCTACTTTGGTAGATTTAATTATATTTAAATTACTATCTCTATTATCACTTTCATCACTATTATCACTGGTTTTAGGGTCCCAGTCAGTTAGTTTACCTTCAGACATTGATATATCATCAATTCCAAGACCACTATTATTATCAGATTGATATTGATCTGAAATACTCATTTTATCTAAGGGAATATCTGAAGCATTGGTATTACGAGTTGAACCATTATGTACGATAGAGATTTCTGGAAGTTTTGAAGGCATTTTATATGTTTTATTATCAACGTTTGTATTTATAATCACTTTTCTTACGACTTTCATGGTTTCTTCATTATCATTTATTGTATTTTCTTGTGATAGCTTCTTATTTTCTTTATTATTATCATTCAAATCAGTGACTATATGTATTTTTTTATTTCTAATTCGTTTTTTATTTCTATTCTCTTCAATGATAACGTCGTCATATATACATAGATATTCAACGATTTCTTCGTCATCTATAACTTCGTTTTCGATTACTTCGTTATATTTTGCAGCAGTAGTAATATTGTTAGCCTTTTTAATAGATAATTCATCTTGGTTGGGAGTTTCATCTTCTATTTCTATGAATTCGTAGGTGTTATTGCTTTTATTAATTACTATATAGTTTTCAAATTCGCTATCGTTTTTCTTATTGATATGTTCATAATTTGCAACTGTAATGCCTGTTTCTGTAGGTCTTGTATATTCATCGGAGTATTCTTTAATCACTTTGATTAAACTGAAAACAATAACAATTTTCATAAGATATAGTTCTACGTTTTCTACGTGTTAACGGATTAAGAATACAATTCGCCACTCCCTATCTTGCCTGTGGAGGTCGTAAAAGACGACTAAAGGATATAATATGCACATAACATCTGTGCAAGATAAGGAAAACACGAAATGAAAACCTACACCAACATGTCTGACCAGCATGGTATAGTAGATTAAATTCCCTCCCAATGTGGAAGAGGCCCGAGCCCAACAGTGGGCTGCGATAAAATGATGATTATTAATGGATATAATAAATCATTTTATAAATTAATGGTTTTATCCGTGTTGTGGCGGAGTATGTGTAAGAGAAGGAAAACTAAATAAAACCCTATTACTAACCTGTCTGACCAGCATGATATACTACCTAATTTCAGGGTGTCGTATTTTCGTAACGGTGTGCGCGCATCGTAAAAAATATCGACTAGCTAACTTCACGGTGACGGTTTTTAGTGACGGTGCTCGCGCACATTATTAAAAATGTTGACTAGCTAACTTCAGGATGTCTTTTTTACATAACGGTGTGCGCGCGCATCGTTCAAAATGTCGACTAGCAAACTTCAGGGTGTCAGTTATTTATGACGATGAGCGCACATCGTGAAAATTTACGCTCATCATTTTTCAATACGCGACACAAGAAATATAACAACAAAAAATACTTACTTAATTTTATGAATGCTGTATTTTAGAATAAAATCACCCATACTAAGTTTAATTACATGAGATACGGCCACTTCAGTGCTAGTGGCACCGAAAGCCACCTTTCTATTAATACTTTGAATAGAATTGTCCAAATGACGCTTCTCTTTCCTTGTAAACTCTTGTCCAAACTGTATTTCCATTTCCATTTCGGCATCGTTCCTTATGAATTTTAAGAGATTCAGTAGAAGTTCTATGCGGTATCTTGTATTAGCGTATTCTTTTTCTGTCTGACAGACCGAGCCATATCCGTCGAGTATAAATTGTATGTTATCTTCCAATGGTATATCGTCTGATATTTCCGGCGGGTATTTGCTTCTATCAAATCGGTACATGGCGTTGTATATTTTTCTGAGAAGCACTCGCCTGAAACGTAAATTATTTAATTCTAAAATAGAATACGAAACTTTGACCATAAATGAAACAACACTTTTTTAAAATTTAATGCAACCACATAGCCGAGGTGGTGGTTAAGATACCGATGCCGTAGATTCGATTCCCAGGCAGGACAATACTTTGCACGATTCACAATTTGTTGTTCTTAATCTGGGTTTACCGTGTGGTGATGGAGTAAGAATACAATTCACCACTCCCTATCTTGCCCGTGGATATCGTAAAAGACGACTATGGGATATAATATGCACATAACACTTGAGCATGAGAAACAAAACTCGAAAAGAAACCCTACACCAATATGTCTGACCAGCATGGTATAGTAGGTCAAATTCCCTCACATTGCGGAGGCGACCCAAGCCCAACAGTGGGAAGTATGTGCCTGGGTGTACTTTCCGTTAAATTGTATATTTCATAAAGTCCACTGCAATACAAGATTTCATCCTTTAATGCAGTGTTGCAAATTATTATTTGAAAAAAAAAAACTCCACACTAAAGAATAAATCCTTGTATGGCGTGGGACTTCAAAGACATACAAATTATATCCGGACTCGGATCAATCTGTCGTGAATCACACAAATAATTGTCCTGCACGAGGATCAAACCTCGACACTGATGTTGTCATCACTATGAACGTAACTATAATACAATTTTTTAAACTGATTTTTTTATTGCAAGCTGTGGCAAACGAGCAGACAGTATACCAGTGTGCCTACTCTTCAATCTCGATTCCAATCCTAAATCCAATCGCAGCTCGAATTTGAGCAATTTGGTACTCTTGAAAACGACACTAGCGCATGATTGGAATCAAATTCGGTGGATTTTTTTTAAACTAAATGAATTCGACTCTCGTCGATTAAGTCAAACATTTGCTACTGCCGACGCGATTTAGTCGTAGTTTAAAATCGTTGATGTTGCACAATTTCAAGAAAGAGTCTTTGTCATGATCGAGTTCGGTAACATTATTAATTTAAAGTAATAAAGTACATCACATTTGGTGGAAATAACAACGACAAATGCGAAGAATTCATTCTCGATTTTATTTAAGAGTACCAAACTTATGTTTGGAATTGAATCGGATTCGAAATTAGAATAGATTTCAAGAGTAGGCACAATGATGGTAAGTGTTGCTATTGCTCATGGACCTTTGCAAGGCCGCTGCTTACCGTGACAGTGAAGGGAGTGTGAATGCGTGCAATGAGGTTCGGTAATACTAAAGGCATCACTAAAACCCACCACAAGCAAACACCCTCAGAAAGTTGGGCTGCCGACTCTCTCGCTCACCGAACGAAGCGCAGTAACAAATTGCTACTACTCAGACGTCGATTTCCTGCTCAGTGTGGTACTACCCCGGACGGACCGGCCCGCGGCTGTAGACAGACAACTGTCAACAGTGTGCTCCTACCACTATTAGAACTGATCCGATCCTGTCATAATTTGTACCATAAGCGGCGCCCAATCACGAATCCACTCATGTTATATCATCATCATCGCAGCCCACATACGTCCCACTGTTGGGCTCGGACCTCCTCCACAATGGCAGGGAATTTGACCTACTATACCATGCTGGTCAGACATGTTGGTATAGGGTTTCATTTCGAGTTTTCCTTCTCTTGCACAGATCTTATGTGCATATTATATCCCTTAGTCGTCTTGTACGACATCCACGGGTAAGATAGGGAGTGGTGAATTGTATTCTTACTCCGTCACCACATGGATAATACCACCATGTTATATACAGACGCTGCCGGCTATCGCTAGGGCGATGATCGACAGCGTCGGGAATTGGGACGCGGTCGCAGCCTTCTGCGAGACAGTGATCTCGCGAAAGGAGGCGGCGGATCGCCTGCGCGAGGAGCGCAGCCTCGATGAGGAGATCCGCCGCCGGCGACTGGGGCGGCGTAGGCGCAACTACCTGCGCCTTATGCCGCCCTAGCCGAGGCCGCGGGTGATGTGACCGGGGATTAGTCCGTCACCCGCCGAGAGACCGACCGCGTGAGGAAAGACCGACGTCCTCCCCGAGGGGGGGACGTCGGTCGATGGGAGGGTACCCCAATAGAGGGTATTCCGTCGGGCCGACCACTGATGTCAAGTAACCCTACTCCGGTGGTCGGCCCAACGACGAAGGCGACGTGGTTTTCGGGTGGGTTGCGGGAGTTGCGTGCTTAAGCCCCTCTGTCGCCCCGGACGGAGTGGTGCGGAGGCGCGCCGACCGCAGCCCACCCACAAAAAAAGAAAAAATCATGTTATATACTGTCTACTAACCTCTTGCTATTTGCAATGCAAGCAAAGACCAACATGTCAGGTTCTTTTCTGAACTTCGTTGCAACGCTATCGACCAACTCCTGTACTTCCATTTCCGGCATTTTGAGAAAAGTCCTGAAATTTATAAGTTTAAATTAATACTGATTTTCATAAAAAAAATTATGACCTATCTTAACCATGGGTGTCATAGAAGACAACTAAGGAATATAATCATCATATACATCCCACTGTTGGGCTCGAACCTCCTCCACAATAGAAGGTAAATTGAAGTTCCAATACCATGTTGGTCATACAGGTTGGTTTTCCTTCCCTGTCTGTTATATCCGTATTATATCCCATAGTCGTCTTTTACGACATCCACGGGAAAGATAAGGAGTGGTGAATTGTATTCTTACTCCGTCACCACACGGAACGATTATAATCCTACTAATATTATAAACGTGAAAGTATGTGAGGATGTGAACATGTTTATTGCTCTTTCACGCAAAAACTACTGAATGGATTTTGATGAAACTTCACAGTAATATAGCTTGTAGGATGGCGTGTGGAGATTAGCCACCCTACAATTGTGTTGTAGTCGGCGCAGATAGATGTGAGAAGAAGGCGAAGAAGAATGAAGTGAGTTATTTGTAAGACTGACGATTTATTTACATTTCATAAATTATGTACAATAAATTGACAATTAAACTAGTGACGACCGTACAAGTGTGCGAGCTGATATCGTATGTCGACTTGACTGAATAGGCAGCCTAAGGCGGTATATATACAGGGTATTATATATACATATACATACTACTTACTTATTAGATGAATACTTTTCATATTTAGAGAAAACAACGTGACGGCTGTCATAAAATAATATGTCGAATAAAAATATGCTTATAGTGAAAGTAATTTTATTTATATGCAATAATTGGCGACGAGGATGCCTAATCTAGATTGTAAAAAAAATTAAACGGGTACGTGCCTCATTACGGGGTACTCTTACAAAAATGGAAAACTACCTAATAACAAGATGCGAACTCACTACAGACGAATTAGATATAAGAGTTCAATCCTTACAAGATACTTTACAAAAATTTCAAGAAATACAAACAGAAATTGAACTCGAAACAGAAGAAAACGAAATTCAAGAAGAAATTGATTACAGGTATGATTTTGAAGAATTTTGCACAGCACTTAAATGCAAATTATTTAAAATGAAGAGGGACAACGACAATCATACACAAACGACTACTACAGGAGATTACGCAAGTTGTGTAAATTTTACTCAAAACGAGTCATACCCGAAAATGAAATTTCAGCCTCTACAAGAAAATGAAACAATTCAAAATTTTTATAAAAGATTAAATTTATTATTTGTCATGAACAAAGTAAATGATCCCAAATCAAAAGTTCATGTATTATTAGCAACGCTGAGTCCAGAGTTACATCAGAAGATATACGATTTATGTTCACCAGATGAGCCCCTCAATAAAGAATTCGAAGAACTGATGAAAATACTAGAAGAATTTATTGACCCCAAACCAAGTATTTGGGCACAACAGCACAAATTTATTACACGTTCTCAACTACCAGAAGAATCAGTTGCTTCTTACGCTGCAGAACTTAAGAAATTGTGTTCTAATTGCGAATTTAAATGCCAACATTGTAAAAAATCGACTATGGAGAGTTTTTTATCCTTACAATTTATAAGAGGGCTAAAAGATAGCGATATCCGAACAAAGATTATACAAGAAAGAGAAACACCGACCTTTCTTCAATTAATACAAATTGCAACATCGATGGAAATGGGAAAAACAGAAAACATAATAATCGCATCAGATATTCAAAAAATGCACGATAAAGTTTATAAAATTACACCTTCTACTAGTAAAGAAATTAATGACCACCCTCAACGAATCCACATTAGAGAAAGGCCACCAGTTACAATAAAAGAACTTAAAGGAAAATGTTTTCGCTGTGGCAAATCCGATCACCGAGCTAATAAGTGTGGCGCTTTAAATTCGACTTGTCGAAAATGTCAAAAAGGAGGACATTTAGCGCGTGTATGCCTTCAACGCATCAATAATGCTAATCTAGTTGACGATACAGGCAGTGACATATCGACCGATAGTATGGCAGATATCAATTTAATTAAAAGCGAAATTTCAGATAGATATTTAATCTCAATTTCTATAGAAGGTAAAAGAGTACAAATGGAATTCGATACGGGTGCTGCTCTATCGTCTATGTCACTTAAACATTTCAAAACATTGAATATTAACAAAAAATTTTTAAGACCGACATGAAATTAAAGACTTACACTGGTGAAATAATTACACCTGTTGGAGCTATATACGTGAAATGTAATTATAAGAATCAAATTTTTTATGGCAAACTTTACTTAATACATCAAGACGTAGAACCAATATTTGGTAGAAGCTGGATGAAAGAAATAAATTTTCAATTGGCAGAGATCAAAATTATACAAAATAATAGTCCAAAGAATTTGGACGAATTATTAAATGAATACTCATCAAGCGTATTTAAAAATGACTTGGGCGAAATACCTAATTACAAAGCTCATCTGCATTTAAAAGAGAATGTACAACCAATTTTTATAAGACCAAGACGTATTCCTTACGCTCTGCGGTCAAAAGTTGATGATGAAATTGAACGACTTTGTTCCCAAGGTGTAATTACCAAGGTAGACCGTTCCAACTGGGGAACCCCGATTGTGCCAATCGTTAAGCCTAATGAAAGTATCCGGTTATGCGCAGATTATAAAATTACCTTAAATAAGGTCATAGAAGATGAAAAGTATCCAATTCCTGTCATAGAAGATATCTTTGCAGAGATAAATGGCGGCAAATTATTCTCCACATTAGACATTAGTCAAGCCTATCTCAATATGAGGATGGATGAGGAAAGCGCAAACTTACAAACATTGAGTACACACAAAGGAACATACAAGGTAAACAGGTTAATGTTTGGCGTCAAAGTAGCGCCATCTCTCTGGCAGAAATTTATGGATAATTTATTACAAGGAATAGAAGGCGTTAAATGTTTTTTCGATGATATAATAATACAGGGATCATCTGAACAAGAGCTACTTATACGATTGAAACAAGTCCTACAAAAACTCAAAGACAATAATCTGCGGGTGAATAAAGACAAATGTAATTTTTTAAAGCACAGTATTGATTATCTGGGACATACTATTGATAAAGATGGCCTACATAAAAATAAAGAGAAGATAATCGCTATCACTCGCACAAAGCATCCTGAAAATGTCAAAGAACTTCAAACGTTTCTAGGTATGGCAAATTATTATAATAAATTTATACCTAATTTATCGTGTATCACGAGTCCATTAAATGATTTGCTTAAGAAGGGCATTACATTTAAATGGTCACCAAAGTGTGAAGAAAGTTTCAAAAAAGTAAAGAAAAAAATTCTTAGCGAAAGAGTACTAATACATTTTGACCCATCAAAACCATTGGTATTAGCTACTGACGCCTCGCCTACAGGCCTGGGTGCTGTCTTGTCACATAGATTTAATGACGGATCAGAACGTCCGATTGCCTTTGCTTCAAGATCTTTGACGAAAAGTGAAAAGAAGTATAGTCAGATTGACAAAGAAGCTACAGCCATCTTTTGGGCTTTAAAAAAGTTTTTTCATTACTGTTACGGTGGTAAATTTACTCTTATTACAGATCATAAACCATTGACTTCAATTTTTCATCCTCATCAAACGTTACCTGCGCTGAGTACAATGCGATTATTTCATTATGCCCATTTTCTATCAGATTTCCGGTTGAAAACTGCAAAGAAAATTAAATTGACCAACATTGCGCATTTCAAATAAAATTAATAAATTTATTAGATATTTCTCCTAAAACAATAGCCAATGAAACAAAAGATGATCCGGAACTACAGCCATTAATATCAATCTTTGCAAACAGGTAGACCATTACGGGAACTTGGTTATAAGGATAATGAATTGACACTTCAGGACGAATGTATATTAAAAGGAACTCGTATTATGATTCCACAGAATTTACGCACTCGCGTGCTTAATGAATTGCATGCCGGCCACATGGGCATTCTTAAAATGAAGCTATTAGCTCGAAGCTATGTTTACTGGAAAAATAATCCCTAGAATAATAAATCAACTTGACCAAACTTTAAGAAACAGCATCACAGAAGGAAATATAAAACCGAAATTGAAAACATACTTTTTAAACAGCCTGTAGCTCACACACTTTACAACATTTACTCGCTTTTCTACACTTACCCTCACTGTCACAATAATAAGTGTAATGGCCTGGCAGAGTGGCTCAAATCTTAAACATTAAATGTAGGTAGGTTATTTAATTACGATTGAGTGGTTTGTTTTTCTTTAAATGATTGTTGTTGGTTCGATAAAGCAGAATATTATTACAATCTGGACAAATCTTAGTGATTTTTAGATTGTAAGCAACCAGTTGTCATTTTTGTATTATTGATAATAGTAATAAATAAAAAAAAAAAATATAGATAAAGATATTGAGAACAAAGTGAAATCATGTAGAACAGTGGTTCTCAAACTTTTTAAATGACGGAACCCTTTTGGGAAGCAAAATACTTGATGGAACCCTACAATAAAACAATTATTTTTATAAGTGTATTCTATATTAATCAGCATAATAAAAGTACAATGTATCAGTTACTAATTATTATTTACTTCACCACTTGGTAAGGACAATAATAGAAAACATTAAAAAAGAAAAAATCTAACTAGTGGGAGGTATGAAACTGTTTTTTATTTTTCATCAATTGCTTGATATCAGGTTTGATGGAAGAAAGTTGGAGTCTCATATCAGCTTCGGCGTCCAGTCTATTGCGATATTTTGTTTTCGTGGCTGCGTAGGTAGAGAATCCTGTTTCGCACAAATATGTAGTTGGGAACGGGAGAAGAATATCCAGAGCCATTTGGCCAAGCATTGCATATTCATCTTGGATTCTGCACCAAAAATCATTAAGAGGCGTCGTTTTGAACAATGACTCCATACTTGTGTCTGATGACATTTCTAAAAGAGATTCATATATCTCATTTGACATGTTTTCAGGCTTTTCCAAGTTGGGTAAAAAAGGATTATGAATCCAGGAGTTCACTTTAATTTTTGTATTGTGTTCTTCGGAAAAATACTTTTCAAAAGATGCGCGCATCGAACTGAGATATTGGACCAATTCTTCAAACACATTATCTTCAAACATTTCTGAGTCGTTTTCGCTAACAAACTCACTGAGTAACGTAAAACTTTCTATTTCTTTCTTACCAATGCAAATGATCCAAAAATCTAATTTTCTTTTAAAAGCAGTTATTTTATTATAGGCCTGAAACACTGTTGTCTGTTTACCTTGCAACGATAAATTTAATTCGTTAAGTTTTTGAAAGATATCCGCCATAAAAGACAATCGGAACAACCAAGTTTTATCATACAAACGGTCCTTCAAATTAAAAGAAGTATCTGCTGAAAGAAACATTTGTAACTCGGCTCTAAGTTCAAATAGCCTTGTTAAAGTTTTTCCCCGAGACAGCCATCGCACTTCTGTATGGAGCAGCAGTGTTTTATGTTTGCTGCCATAATCTTCACACAATAATGAGAACAATCGGGATTGTAGTGGTCGTGATTTGATAAAATTAATTATTTTTACCGCTTCATCCATAACTAATTTTAGATTAGACGGCATTTGCTTCATCGCAAGTGCTTGTCTATGCAGAATACAATGACTGGAACTACAATTAGACGCTTTATTTTTCATTCGTGACACTGCTCCTGCTGTTTTACCTGTCATCGCCTTGGCCCCATCTGTACAAATGTCAATGCAATTGTTCCAACTGAGATTATGTTCTTCAAAAAATATATTTATTTTATTAAAAATTTCTTCCCCGGTAGTGTTTGTAAGCAGCGATGAACACATAAGCATGTCTTCTTCAAAAGAACTTTTATATGGATATCTCACAATAACCAGCAGGATAGCCAAACCAGCGACATCAGTCGACTCGTCCATTTGCAAAGCGAATCGTGTATTTTGTAGACGTGTAACTAGTTCTTGTTTGACGTAGCTTGCCAGATCATGGATTCGTCGTGAAACAGTATCGTTTGATAGCGGAACAGTAGAAAGATGCTTTGCAGATTTTTCATCAAGCATACATTTTGTTATGTCTAATACACATGGTTTTATTAATTTCTCAGCGATAGTGTGCGCTTCACCTGCTTGTGCAATGCGATAGCTAACTAAGTATGATGCCTCCGTGGCCTTTTCGTTGGTAGTTTGTGTTACATGCATCATATTTTTTTGACTTTCTAATAACTGATCTTTTTTGCGAACAAAAAATTCTTTATTCTTGTCTTTAGTCTCGGGGTGTACGGTTTCTAAATGTCGACGCAATTTGGCAGGTGCCATGGAACTATTAGGAAGCAGTTTACTACAGAGCATGCAGAGAGGTGAGCCGTTGGAATCAACAAATCCGAAACTGATATAAGATTCATCATACTTCCTTTTTTTCGTCTTTGAAACCGTCGAGCTTGACGTCGTGGCACTCGTGGCATCATCTTCTGGATCGGTGATTGCTAAATTCTCCGCGCGCATTGCTTTTGAACATTCAGCGTCATTAGAAGATGTTGTTGGAACACGTTTGACACCTTTAAGCCAACGTTCCATTCTTCTTTATTTATAATGTTACAAGTCAGGATAGTGGGGTTTAAATAATGCACAATCGTTACTGCGTATAAGAGACTAAATTTAGAACCTACAGGGAAGAAATGTATAAAACTGAGACAACAGAATACAGCAGGCAGTAAAACAATGAACACTAGTTTCTCGCTAGCGAGCTTGTAAGTAGGTAGTAACTTATCGCTCCGAACGCTAATCATCAACTGACGACGCCAACGCGCGATCGCCGCTTTTATACTTAGTCCTAGACTCGATCTCAAATATTCTCGAAAATACTCGAGTCGGCACCTTTGATAAACAAAAAGCAAAAATAAAAACAGAAATTTAAAAATAGCGTTGTAAACAATATCGACTTTATCCTTTGAAGTTAGAGACGAAAGTCGCTAGTTGACAACTATAGCGTCTAATTCAGAGGCGGCTTTTATCAAAGAGACTGAGCGCTTACAAGTATACTACCCGCTCGTTTTAAGTTTGCCGCTGGCGATAGGTATGAGTGTATGACGTTCGAAATTTTTTATTTAATTGTAACAATAAAAATTGTGTACGTTAGATATTTGGGTAAAACTATGACACATTATAAGTTTTGTTGTCACGTGGGGGAGGGTACGCGCATTCCACAGACCGGCAAACTTAGAGCGAACGCGTTGTACAAGTATAAAATTGTTGAGACCAAACTTATGAGATATTGTACCAGCTAATGTAACACAAGCTTATACAAATACAAATAAATAAATAAATAACATTCATAGCGTTTTGTCTCCGCGCGGCCGCGGAGTCCGCACAGCCGCGGAGCGACCAGAGAGAGGTGTTTTGATTTTTTTATTTCTAAATTCTTGCGGAACCCCGACAGAGGTATCACGGAAACCTAGGGTTCCGCGGAACACACTTAGAGTATAGCTGATGTAGAGCATGTCGCCTTCAACAAAATGAACCAGAAAAAGTACCCTTACATCATTGGGAAGATCCAACAGAACCTTGGCAAAGAATACATATTGATTTTGCGGGACCAATTTACGGTTATTTTATATTTATTTTAGTAGATTCCTTTACAAAGTGGGTCGAAGTTATACCAACAAAAACCACTACAAGCTCTTGGTGCGTACAGAAACTACAAGATATATTCAGTACCTTTGGCTTACCAAAAATTTTAGTATCGGATAACGGACGTCAATTTACTTCTCAAGATTTTGAAAGTTATCTTAGTGATAATGGTATAATACACAGGACATCAGCTCCATATCACCCTGCGACTAACGGGCAAGCAGAACGCTATGTACAAACCATAAAGAGGGCTTTACATGCAATGGAGGGCGAGAGAATGTGCTTCATTGACAAGATAAGAACTATTATAATGAGATTGAGACGTGCACCAGGACCAAATGGATTGTCTCCATACATGTTGATGTTTGGTCGCGAAATTCGGACAAAATTACACGTCATGTTCCGGCACTCATTGTCGACTCCTACTTCATCGAGATCGAAAGGATATCAAATCAAAGAATTCGCCATTGGTGAACGAGTACAAGCTAGAATCTATTCTGTTCCCAACAGAAAATGGGTGTTTGGCAAAATACTGTGTCGGATCGGCCGCCTACATTATAAGGTTGAAACAGAGGATGGCGTTATATGGAAAAGGCATGTAGACCAACTGCTACGTTGTCACATGGGGCCATGAGCAGGATTAGTGGGGGAGGACTGTTATATATACATACTACTTACTTATTATATGAATACTTTTCATATTTAGAGAAAACAACGTGACGGCTGTCATAAAATAATATGTCGAATAAAAATATGCTTATAGTGAAAGTAATTTTATTTATATGCAATACAGGGTGTATCAGGTTATGGGGCAACTGTTCGAGTATGTTGTAGTTTAACGGTCATAGATCGTAATAAGAATGTACATTACACAAAAAACAATATAACATAAAAGTTAAAGTGATTTCAAAAAAATGTGTCTAAGAGTCTATGCCTTAAATGTTACGTAATATGTAGGCATGTACAGACAGAATACATTTAGGCATGTAAAGCTTCGACAGTCTAAATTCATTCATAATACCTAGAATTGTGCAAACGTTTTAATGATATATCAGTGCCAGATAACGTGGCAAAAGACGACCTTCACCTACTTTCACCACGATATCTTAAAATGCAAAAAAATCTATCGCTTACCATACAAATCTATCGAAAAGTTGTACCGCAAAATTCTCTTGGTAGATGCCTACCACGAAGCAACATTACAAACAGCACAACCCAAAATTTTACGAAATCTAGTAAAATTACCATAGAAAATATATGTTTTTAATATCCTATAATCATGTATTTCATTGTTTTAAAATACCAGATTAACCTGTAACTGGTGACATTTCATTATTTTATAAATAATATCATTGATAACAATGCCAAATTACTTTCAAATGTCTGAATATCAAAAGTTTTTAAGTAACATTAAAATTAAAGTACCGAGAATATTTATATAAATTCAATATAATATAAATCCTATAATTAAATACGTAATTAGCTTCGAAGAGTTATGTAACGCCCAAAAAATGCCAAGTTTTAAGTTATGACACATTTCTTTCAACTCATTTTATCGTCAGGTGTAATAAACCTAAAGGATCGCACAAGTAGATGCAAGATTTTAGGTTATGTGTATCAAACATAAAATCTTTTCTTAACTGATTTTAGCGTCAGGTGTACGAGATCAGTGGCGTCGTGTGGCCCAGTCGCCATTTTGTTTGACATTCCGTGTGGAGCACGTAAAAGATATTGAAAAAAAATTATGGGCCTCGATGACAGTACATACCGAAAGATTGATGCATTCATAATTCATGTATCAGACAGCAATGATAGTAACAGTAGTGGAAGTGACAGTCCAGAACTACAGATTTTTGTCATAAATAAATTATTTTAGTATATTATTTTACCTCACCTTACGTATTTAACAAAAAGCTAGCCTTAAGATAGGTTAGCTATCAGTTTCATGCTAGGGCAGTGGTAAGGTAGGTAACGTGTACGTATGCTTTATTATTGCACGTGTAGGTGTTTAATAATTTCTTAATTAAAATTCTAAACAAATTACACGCAGACAAATGTTTGTAACCTCTGTACAGTCTAGACACCTTCACCACGATATTACAACGATAAGGCGGTTTGTATGGAAAGCGATAGAATTAGCGATAAATTACTTGGATTTGATGTTATCGTGGTGAAGGTCACCAAATCACCTCTTTTGCCATGCTATTTGGCAAACACTATGGTGTAGGTTTGTACCTACGAGCGACGAGCGGTCAACAGTCCAAGGCCGATCAGCTGTTTTAAAGCGAAGTTTGTTTTGTTTATGTGAATGTAATCATTGATTTATTCAATTTCTAATGAACATTTAACAAAGTATGAATATGTTGCGTATTAAGTATCATTGACTTTATACATTTCAATCAGATTTACATGAAAAAGCGATGACAAAATTGAAAACTTTACATGTCTCTAATTCCTTAACGAATCGATATTTTTCGTTCAAATTTTTTTCATGGGTACCTACCACCATTGCCTAGCTCCCTTTTGACCAGTTGCCCCATAACCTGATATAGCCTGTATACTAGCATTCAGTCTGCGTGTGGTCCGAATGTGCACGTGTGCGACACAGGTGCGAACAGATGTCAACGCAGGTGTCAGGTGTGAAAGCCAGCTGCGTCGCACATCTGTCAGGTGTGCACGCCAGGTGTGTCTTCTTGTATGGGCCAATCTTCATTAGCGAAGCGGATTGCTTCGCATTGTTGGGTTGCGGTCCAAGTTATCTTAGTGGCGGATAGTCGCCACAAGCTTACATATCAGAATAACACATAGGCTATAATTTATCTCCATATTCCCACGTCAAGGGGAACTATGCGGGTAAAACCGCAGAGCGCTGCTAATATGTAGATAAAATCAATGCAATATATGGCAAACTCAATTTACAACCTGACCATAGAATATTAGGCTAATTTCACTTCTATTGCAGAGGAGGAACAAAAAAACTGGCTGAAAAAAACCCATGCCAACCCCTGATTAGTGTAGTAGGTCAGTTTCCTCTCCTCCATTGTGGAGGAGGCTCGAGCCCAGCAGTGGGACATATATGAGCCGAAATGATGAATAATTTGGACAATAATTTGATTAATTAATAGAAATAGGCTTTTATCGCATTTGTATTTGATTGGCCGACGTTTCCAACACTTTAAATACAAAAAAACCTGAACGTATGTGAGAGAAATGCTCGCAGAAAACGCTCAGTTGATGTATGGATGCATGGCCGTGAAGTGGAAACAGAATATGTTACCTTGTACTCATAAACTTCATTGCACTTTTCATGAAAGCCACCTCTTTCTTCTTCAGCATCGGATCGAAACTGATAATCTTAGTATTGTCAGTAGAGTTCAACAGTTCTAGAAGTTCCGTTAGGTACAGAACCTGGAACTCGGGTATTGTCCTTTTGGTACCTGGGGTAACCTTCTTGATAACAGTAGCATCCGTCTTCTCGGTGATGCTGGTTACGCTGGGAATTAGGAGGGGTGCTCCTTTAATATGTCCAAAACCAGCGCCAGCGACCTGTAAACATATTCCTTACATCATCATGGTGGTGAATTGTTTTCTTACTCCATCACCACACGGAAAGAAGAACTATGTGACTACTCTTGAATGTCGATTCCAATTCTAAATCCAATCGCAGCTCGAATTTGAGCAATTCGGTACTCTTGAACGCTTTCAAGAGTACCCACGACACTAGCGCACGATTGGAATCAAAGTCGGTGGCATTTTTTAAAAATTAAATGAATTCGACTCTCGTTGATTAAGTCAAATATTTGCTACTCCCGACGTGATTTTGAGGTAGTTTAAAATCTTTAATGTTGCACAATTTTCTAGAAAGCGTCTTTGTGGTGATTGAGAACAAAATACGGCACATTTGGTGAAAATAACAACGCCAAATATGAAGAATTCATTCTCGATTTTGTTTAAGAGTACCAAATATAAGTTTGGTGAGATTGGAATTGAATCGGATTCGAAATTAGAATTAATCATTAAGCCCATTATTCTGCGTGGATCAAACCCAAAATACTGGGTATAGGCAGTTGCTATTAGGTCATTCAAATACTAACAATTTGATGGACAAATGATACTCACGGTACTAAGATGTGGCATAATGGGCTCGGTGATTCCGTCACCCCTAGAACCCAATGCACCTCCAGTCCAACCCATGCCAACCATCATTCTAAAATAATACAAAATTATTTTATAAATCATTTGGGGAGACCAGATCCCACAAAGAGTACCTGATCACGATCACTATTAGAGCAGCCATCACTCCTCTTTACCACATTGGAGAGAAGAGATCTTTACATAAATACAGCAAGCATAAACCTATCAGTGATTTTTTTATTACTGCTGTTGGTGGCAACAAACAAATAGCCAGAGCCAGATTAACCCTATCAGGGTCCCTAGGCAATGCGATTCTCGGGTCCATGTTCAAAGGTCCATGAGCAGCAGTACCACTTACCATCAGGTGTGCTGTTTTCTCTTTTGCCACCAATAATAATAAAATAAGAAATAATATTGAGGAAGTATACAAATTTTCAAAAAAAATTCACTTGATGATAAATGTCCTTTTTCTTTGTGCATGCTTGGGGCGTCTAGTCAGTGCAAGGCTGTAGTCAGTGCGGGACCCTTAGGCAATTGCCTAATCCGCCTTAACGGATAATCCGGCCCTGCAAACAGCCTGATGGTGTTACTGTCGCTCAGTGATACTATAAGCATCCCCAAAACCACACGCAAACACCCTCACAAGATTAGGCTTCCGGCTCTTTCGCTCACCGAATGAAGCGCAGTAACAAAATGCTACAACTCATCATCGTCATCATCATCATTGCAGCCCACATATGTCCCACTGTTGGGTTCATGCCTCATTAACAATGGAAGGGAATTTGACCATGCTGGTCAGACATGTTGAAATATATAGGGTTTCATTTTGAGTTTCCTTCTCTTGCACAGATGTTATGTGCATATTATATCTCTTAGTTGTCTTTTAGGACATCCACGGGCAAGATAGGGAGTGGTGAATGGTATTCTTACTCTGTCACCACATGGAAAATGCTATTACTCAGATGTCGATTTTCTGCAAGTGTAATACCACCCCGGACCATAAAACTGTCGACAGTAGTGAAATCTACCAAATTTTTTAACATCTATCCTACCACATTATTTTTGTATAAATGTTTCGTTTCAGACTACAAACACCTACTGTTGGGTTCGGACCTCCACCACAAGGAGAGAAATCCATTAAGCATTTATCCCGTAGTTAACTTTTACAACATTCACAGTCAAGAGATTGAGAGGTGGTGAATTGTATTCTTACTCCGTGGAATATTTAATATTGGAATATTAAATTAATATTATTGAAGTGAAACTTCTTTGCGCGCATGAGGGTAAATTTTTTACGGATGAAACGCAATTTAGCGTCACGAAGATGTGCAGCGTTTTTGTCGAAGAAGAGGGAGAGAGCGATTGAGACCGATTGAGAGAGAGTGAGAAAGGGAGAATATAGCACGAAGCACAGCCATGGGGCGAGAATAGGTAATAAGCGAGTAAGAAAGATCGAGATTTTTTTTCTAATACTGATAAAAAGCATATGGAACCAAAGAAGTTTCACTGCTGACATGCGTACTTAGTACTCACGCTATTTTTTTAATTACTTTTTAATGATTCGAACTCATAATACTAGTAGGCATACTTCGGTCGTCGCCTTCTACGAGACTGTCGTCTCGGGGAAGGAGATGGCGGAGCGCGCGCGGGAGGAACGCCTCCACGGCGACGCGGTCCGCCGCCAGCGACTGGGGCGGCGCAGGGGCGACTTCCTGCGCCTGATGCCACCCTAGCCGAGACCGTGGGTGACTGGTCTGGGTATTCAGTCCGTCACCTGCCGAGAGGCCGACCGCGCGACGGCGACCGACATCCCCGAAGGGGGACGTCGTGAATAAAGTGTACTCCGCGACCACTGACGACAAGGAATTTTACACCGGTGGTCGGTCCAACGACGGACGGACGGCGAATGAGCTGACCATGGAAAAATAGGCATACATACTGCCGTAGGTAGTTATTTTATCCATTTCACCATTTCCAGTGCATAATTTATTTAAACTTTTGTTGATTTTATAGTAAACATAATTATTCTCACAGCTCATATACATACATTTGACTGCACAGATGGCGTAGTGGTTAAGATAGCGACCTACAGTGCCAGTATCGAGGGTTCGAATCCCACGCGGGACAACACTTTGTGCGATCCACAAATTGTTGTTCTGAGTCTGGATGTAATTTGTGTCCGTTAATTATATGTTTGTAAAGTCCCCCGCAATACAAGGATTATTTCCTTAGTGCAGGGTGTTGTCTTCTATACCAATAAATAAAATTGAAGTGTCTGTTTGTAATGTCAAAATAATAGGCTTTTTTCATGCTCACACGGTTATTTGCACGACACCTATGCCTAAAATAAGCAATTAAAAAATTTCTGTCTGTCTGTCTGTTTGTTCCGGGTAATATTCAAAACGGCTGGACCGATTTCAAAAATTCTCTCACCAATGGAAAGCTATAATATCAGGGCGTAAACTAGGCTATATTTTATCCCGGTATTCCCACGGGAACGGGAACTACGCGGGTAAAACGACTATAACCTATAACGGGTTGCTAGTAAGTAAATAAATAAATACAACTGGGCTCGAGTCTTCCACAATAGGAGGGAAATTGACCTACTATACCACCTTTTTTTGATTAACTATGGTAAGCTTGCCTTCCATTCCTTCCGGGGTGACGAAGGACGGCGCGCGGCCCCATAACCCACCTTACCCCCTGCCCTATTGGGCCGGGTTCTGGTACTGAATCCTTGACGTCCGTGGTCAGCCCGGTAAGTTACCTTATCAGGTACCATCCCTCCCCGACGCCCGTCCCGAAGCGTCGCCTTCGCGCGGTTAACCTCTCTGCGGGTGATTGGTATTCCCTCGTCCTCGGCTAGGGCACTAAACCACGCTGGTCAGTTTGGTAATAGGGTTTTATTTCTAGTTTACCTTGCATAGATGTTATTTGCCTATTATAATCCCTTGGTTAACACACTTTCCATCTAGTGATGGAGTAAGAATACAAGTCACCATTCCCTCTCATACCCGTGTATCTTGTAAAAGACGACTAAGGGATATAGTAAGCATATGACATCTATGCAAGAGAAGGAAAACTCAAAACAAAACCCTATGCCAACTGGTTTTGACTTTTGGTTATGACACCCACGAGCAAGAAAGAGGGTGTCGAATAGTATTCTTACTCTAAAAATAAAAATACTTTATAGCCTTATCCGACTTGACAGGAACAGACAGCGCTTCAATTAGCTGCTGATTACTTCTCTTGGGAATAGTCTTCCATTTTGTCTTCTTCAATTTCGTCTTCGGGTTGGCCATACTAAGCTGATTAAAATTCTCGACTCTATAAATGAAAATTACCCTTTATTCAATAAATTAATATTTATTTGCTCTTGTTAATTCAAATATTTTTTACTAAATCGTCGCGGCCCACATACATCCCACTCTTGGGCTAGGGCCGCCTCCACAATGGGAGCGAATTTGACCTACTATACCATGCTAGACAGACATGTTGGTATAGGGTTTCATTTCAAGTTATCCTTCTCTTGCACATATATAATGTGCATATTATATCCCTTACTCGTCTTTTACGACATCCACGGGCAAGATAGAGAGTAATGAATTGTATTCTTACTCCATCACCACACGAAATTTATTTAATACAATTAATTAGAAGTAACAATGTCACAAACCGACCGCTTAGGCCGATCGTGCCTTTCTATCGCCTGTTCCGCGCTCTTTCTTGCACACTACTCGGCGGAACGTGACAATGAGTCATGCTTTTTCGTGCGTGCAGCCGGCGTTCATCGATATATAAGACGTAATCACATCAAAATTAAAGATTTTAATGTTGATTTCTGATGTTTATACGATTAATATACATCTATACAAATAAATAAAATTGAAGTGTCTGTTTGTAATGTCAAAATACTGGGCTGTTTTCATGCTCACGCGGTTTTCGTACAAAACCTATGCCTAAAAAACAATAAAAAAAATTTATGTCTGTTTGTTTTGGGTAATCTTCAAAATGACTCGACCGATTTTAATAATATTTTACTACCAGATAGCTGTCTATATAAGGAATAAGTTAGGCTATATTTTATCCCGATATTTTCATGGCAACTAAGCAGGTAAGGCGACTGAAACCGAAGAGAAGTGAGGGCGAGTTGCTAGTTAAAATTATTTTACGGCTTTTATCGCATTTGTATTTGATTTTTGATTGCCTGAATGTCATTCAAGACGTCGTTATTACGTACTTGTTGGACGTGAGACATCTTAGTCCGCCCGTGACCATGAACACTGTAAAGTGTTCGAAACGTCGCTCTTACTCACGCTTTTGATGTAAAACATCTATAGGCAAGGATAAACTTGATTGTTGGCGTGGCGTAGACAGGCTACGGCGACGCAACGCCACGCTATATGACGGCATATGCGAGAGTAAACCTGATCGTTGGCGTAGCGTAAACAGGCCGGCGACGTAACGCCACGTTATGTGATGGAATATATGTGAGTGAGACAGAGCGACGCGATTTTTGTGTTTAAGCGACCGTGCGATGAATTAATTATGATTATTGTGTAATATTTTAAATAATAAAATAAATCGTAATATTTTATTTATACATCATGGCATATTAGTTCCTGTCGTAATCTGTTCCTTTATGCATATAAACTTATACAAAATAATTTCGATGTTTCACATCTGCCAGGCGTCCTGAGCGACGGCTCACTTTTTTTGTTCACCCAACGATGACGCGGTTCCATAATTTTTGTTCACCCAAAAAAGTGCTCGACGCGCCAGTCTTCACTTCAATAAAAAGTTCAGGATGTTGTAAAAGACATAGTGAAAACATTACCCACCTTGATGTGTTCATATATTTTTTTATGGCTTCACGTAATGCGAATTCCTTTCCAAAAAATGGTGAATCTTTTTTTATACCATCCACCTTCGAGTTCATATCTCCACCTGATTGGAAATCAATACTCGCCGCGTTTTTCCTGAAAGTTAATCAAAATCATCACAAAAAGCGTTGAATATTTCCCATAGACTCCGTATGGTGACGGTTGCACACTGTTGACAATTGTCTACAGCCGCGGGCCGGCCCATCCGGTGTGGTACCACACAGCAGAAAATCGACATCCGAGTAGTAGCAATTTGTTACTGCGCTTGGTTCGGTGAGCGAGAGAGCCAGAAGCCCAATTTTCTGAACTTGCTGTGTCCCTGGTATTGCAAAGGTCCATGAGCGGCAGCAACACTTACCATCAGGTGTACTGTTTGCTTGTCTGCCACCGTTTGCAATAAAAAAAAAATAAGAATACAATTCACCACCCCCTTTCTTGCCCGTGGGTGTCGTTAAACACGTTAAGGAATTATTGCAGATGACATCTATGCAAGATAAGGAAAACTCAAAACAAAACACTATACCAACCCATCTGACCAGTATGGTGTAGTAGGTCAATATCTGTCCTATTATAGAGGAGGCTTGAGCCCAACAGTGGGACGTATATGAGCAATGATGATGATTACTAGATGTTTCTGGCACCCTAGCTTAATTGATAAAGGGATTTCAAGGGGTTGAAGTCGCCACGTCGCTTTCGCCATTAGGCCGACTACCAATTAGGGATGTAAAAAATAATCGATTTTTAAATTAATTTATTATTGATCGATTATTTTTTTGTAAAAATCGATTTTTATGATCGATTATCTAAATAATAAAAATCGATTTAAAAGGAATCGATTTTTTTATATTAAAATTAATCGATTATTTTAGTATTTGCTTTTCTGTTTAAATTTAAAGTTTTATATTCTATAGAAAATAAAATCACTGTCAGATTTCCTAAAAAAAAAGGTCATCACAATATTGCCAGGAAAAGAGATCGATCGCATGTCCATACTATATTAGAAACAAATCTCTGATTCCCAAAAAGAAAGGTCATAATCCTGTTGGGAGAAGAATTTTAAAAAAGAACTACGAATAGTAAAAAAAGCGCTTATAAAATAACCAATGAATTAAAAATAATCGATTTTTTGTACAACGATTTATTTTAAAAAAGAAAAAACATCGATTATTTATTAATCAATTTTTTCCCCTCCAAGTCACATGCCTACTACCGATGCCGAGTTCCTTGTCCTCAGTGATCGGCCTGACGGAATACCCTTTTGGGTACCCTCTACATATATATGGGCTTAAATGATAATGAAATTAAGTCTGTAAAGCCCCCTGCAATACAGGGATCCTTAGTGCAGGGTGTTGCCTTGAGAGTTTTTAGAATAAACTAAAGGCTTACCCATATTCCAGACCAGAACATGATGTAGAACCCTTTTGATTGGTTATAGTTGCCAGTACTTGGTCCACCGGCTTCCGTTTTGATCTGCTTTCATCATCGGTTGGATCATTGGTAGTTTCCAACGGAGGATACCTGGAATTATTGTACAAATGGGTTTTATTTAATGGGGAAATAGGTTGGGAGGGTTTAGGTTCAATTTTTACAATACACACTCCCTTATTTTGCCTGGGAGTGTTGTATCCTTTTCCGTGTGGTGACAGAGTAAGAATACAATTCACTGCTCCCTATCTTACCCGTGGATGTCGTAAAAGATGATTACGGGATATAATATGCACATAACAACTGCACAAGAGAAAAAAAACTCGAAACAAAACCCTATTCCAACAAGTCTGACCGTTGTGTAATACTCCCATTGTGAAGGAGGCCCTAGTCCAACAGTGGGACGTATGTGGGCTGCGATGATAATGATGATACTCTCTTATTTCATTAACATCAATACAAATAAATAAAATTGAAGTATCGAAATTTTATGACATTTTTGACTGTCTGTTTTTGACTTGTTTTGGGTAATCTTCAAAACGGCTAGGCGGATTTTGATAATATTTTACTACCAGCTGTTTATAGGAGTGACTTAAGCATAACCGAAGCGAGGGCGGATGTCCTCGCTTCGGTTTTAGTCGCTTTCCCGGAGTAGTTCACGTTCCCGTGGGAATACCGGAATAAAATATAGCCTAAGTTATGATAGTAAAATATTAAAATCAATCCAGCCGTTTTAAAGATTATCCAAAACAAACAGACACAAAAATGTTTTAAACCGGTATTTAAGCATAGGTGTCGTGCAAATAATTGCATCAGCATGAAAAAAGCCCATTTCTTTGACATTATAAACAGACACTTCAATTTTATTTAATCGCAGCCCACATACGTCCCACTGTTGGGCTCGGGCCTCCTCCACAATGTGAGGCAATTTGACCTACTATACCATACCGGTCAGACATGTTGGTACAGGGTTTAATTTCGAGTTTTCCTACTCTTGCACAGATGTTATTTGCATATTATATCCCTTAGTCGTCTTTTAGGACATCCACGGACAAGATAAGGAGTGCTGAATGGTATTTTTACTCCGTCACTACACTAATTTTATTTATTTGCATAGATCCCTTAGTCGTCCTTAGTCCCTTAGTCTTTTACGACATCCACGACCAAGAAGATACTGGTTGTGAATTACATTATTATTACTTTATTACACAGTATACAGGGTGTATCAGGTTATGGGGCAACTGTTCGAGTATGTTGTAGTTTAATGGTCATAGATCATAATTAGAATGTACATTACACAAAAAACAATAGAACATAAAAATTATAGTGATTTAAAAAAAATGTGTCTAAGAGTCTATGCCTCAAGTGTTACGTATTATGTAGGCATGTACAGACAGGATATATGTAGGCATGTAAAGCTTTGACAGTATAATTTCATTCATTCATACCTAGAATTGCGCAAACGTTTCAGTGACATCGAAGGTACAAGCGCGAGCGGTCAACGGTCATAGGCCGATCAGCTGTTTTAAAGCTAAGTTTGTCTCACTTATGTGAATGTAATCATTGATTTATTCAATTTTTAATGAACATTTAACAAAGTATGAATATGTTGCGTATTAAGTATCATTGACTTTATACATTTCAATCAAATTTACACGAAAAAGCGATGACAAAATTGAAAACTTTACATGTCTCTAATTTCTTAACGAATCGATATTTTCCGTTCAAATTTTTTTCATGAGTTCCTACCACCATTGTCTAGCTCCCTTTTGATCAGTTGTCCTATAACCTGATATACCCTGTATGATAATAACAATTTCTTACCATTGTCGGGAAGGCCGTTCAGTAGGTCGTTTAAACTTATCGTAATTAGGAACTTTTGTAAAATGAATTGTTCTGAAACAATTTAATAATTCCATTAATTTAATTCCATATTGGAAGGAGCACACTGTTGACAGCTGTCTACAGCCGCGGGCCGGTCCGTCTGGGGTAGTAATACTGAACAGAAAATCGACGTCTCTGAGTACTAGCAATTCGTTACTGTGCTTCATTCGGTGAGCGAGAGAAACGGCAGCCCAACTTTGTGAGGGTGTACTTCTTCTTCTTTTTTTGTCTTGGCAATCATCTATTAATACAAGCCATTTTTGCCAGTCATCATCATCTCAGCCCATATACGTCCCACTGTTGGGCTCGGGCTTCCTCCATAATGGAAGGGTGATTGACCTACTACACCACGCTGGTCAGAGGTGTTGGTATAGGGTTTTATTTCGAGATTTCCTTCTCTCGCATAGATGTTATTATGCGTTTTATATCCCTTAGTCGTCTCGTACGATCACCCACGGGTAAGATAGGGAGTGGTGAATTGTATTCTTACTCCGTCACCACACGGAAATTTTTGCCACTGTTGAGTTATAATTTTCTTTTCAAATTATCCATTTCTTCATGTCAGTAATGGTCCGTCAGTAAGTCAAAGTGTCGCCTCCAACAGTGTAATGGCCACTGTTAAGGGTATCTTCTGAGAATTTTGGTGGAAACAAAAAGGTATGTATAGCAATTTTATATCATATTCACTACACCTCAGCAATTTTGCCACTATATATTACATAAAATGCCATCAAAATTATTTAACATAACATGTTAAAACACTAAGATATTGAATATAATACAAGAACCACATGACATTTCCAGATGCCCGCCAAAATCCAGTTATTTTGTGTGAGGGTGTTGTCGTGTGGTTGGTTTTAGTGATGCCTTTAGTATCACCGAACCTCATTGGACGCATTCACACTCCCTTCACTTTCTTCCCGATTGGCAGCGGCCTTACAAACGTCCATGAGCGGCAGCAACACTTACCATCAGGTATACTGTTAGCTCGTTTGCCACAGTTTGCAATAAAAATTAAAATTTATAATCGTTATTCATAGAAGAACGGGTGTAACCGACATAGCACCAAGAATTAGCACGCTGAAGTGGCAATGGCAGGCCAGATCGCTCGACGAACCGACAACGGCTGGGGAAGAAGGCTCTGGAGTGGCGACCACGTAATGGACGATGCAGTGTAGGATGCCCCTCCACTAGGTGAACCGACGACCTGGTGAAAGTTGCTGGACGTCGTTGCATGCAGGCGACATAGGATCGCTTTTTGTGACGAAATATGAGGCAAGCCCACGTCTAGCAGTGGACGATGTAACATGTTTTAAATCATCATCATCTTGCTCTTATCCCAATCACTTGGGGTCGACGCAATATGTCATCTGTTTTGACATATTGCAAAAAGTTTCGGCAATGACTTTTATGACCAGCCGCCTGCCTGACGTCAACCCTCCTTGGGAATGTAATCGTTGACCTAAATGGTACCAAATGGAGTTGGTCCGGGTCAATCTAGGGCTCTTAGTCGTCTTTTACGACACCCACGAGCAAAGCAAGGGTTGGTAGTATTCGACGCCGCTACCACACAGCATGTTTCAAATAAAACTATAATTGAAAAGTTAAAAAAATAGAAAATTTTAAATAATTCCCGACATAAACTAAATTTAAAAAAAGTATTACATTCTCTTCAATAGGAATTATCAATTAATTGTAATTTAAAGATTATACTGGCACGCGTGAAGCACTTAATCATACTCCATTTTAGAAAAGAGCTGATACTCTTACACTGCTGGACTGATATTAACCAAACATAAGCAAGGAAATTGGCTTTCAAATGAAAAAAAAAACCGCATCGAAGTTCATCCGTTTGAGAACTACGATATCACAGACAGACATACACAGTTAGACATCGACGTCAAACTATAACACCCCTCTTTTAGCGAAGAGAATTAAAAAAAAACCGGTCAAGTGCGAGTCGGACTCGCGCACGAAGGGTTCCGTACCATTGACTAGGTAAACAAGTGCCTCCCTATTGCCATTATCGATATTGAGCAAAAAAAAATCAAGTTTGTTGTATGGGAGCCCCCCTTAAATTTTTATTTTATATTTAGTATTTGTTGTTATAGCGGCAATAGAAATACATCATCTGTGAAAATTTCAACTGTCTAGCTATCACCGTTCTTGAGATACAGCCTGGTGACAGACGGACGGACGGACAGCGAAGTCTCAGTAATAGGGTCCCGTTTTTACCCTTTGGTTACGGAACCCTAAAAAAAGATCGTGCGTACAAAGTACGCATGTCAGAAGTGAAAGTTCTTTATCCTCTATCTCATTCTCTCGCCGGCTGAATCCTATACATTTACGTATTTGTGTATCTATGGACTCGCTTTTTCGTTTCATCGAGTTTGAAATCACAACGATTCTAAAGAAGTTTCACTTCAGAAAAGAACACGGTGATTTATTTCTAGGAAATACGTGATATCTTTAAAAATAAAACCGACTAAGCGCGAGTCGGAGTCGCGCACGAAGGGTTCAGTACGATTATCTATAAAAATGGGCAATGGGCGCTTTTTGTATGGCCCTTAAATATTTATTTTACTTTATTTTTAGTATTTGTTGTTATAGCGGCAACAGAAATACATAATTTCTTGAAATACAGCCTGGTCACAGACAGACGGACGGACAGACAGCGAAGTCTTAGTAACAGAGTCCCGTTTTTACCCTTTGGGTACGTCACTTCAATAAAAATAAACATACCTTTGTTCATATCCAAGCTTTTTTACTTTCATTTTTATCTTAATATTCGTTTTAGATTCATTTAAAAATCGTATTTCATCAAACATCTCTTGGGCTTCATTCTCATAAAGACTCTTGATCTTCGTCGAATTACAATAATTAATAATATTATTTATAAAATTTGCTTTATTTATATTCAAATTGGGGAAAATCAGACTGGCCTCTGTTTCGTCTTTGTAGAATTCGAGAAAGGTCTTCAAAGAATCAATAACGAACTCTGAAGGTAGATTTCTTGCTAAGTGTCGTTGTTTTAACATCTGTTTAGTAATCGGTGTCGCTAATACTTTATCTTCATCAAAAATCCTGTAAAACACAATACAACTACAGTAATAACCGTCTGGCCCTTGGGTATCGTCAAAGACGACTAAGGAATTACAATATGCAAATAACATCTATGCAAGACAAGGATACTTGTGGTGACGAAGTAAAAATACAATTCAACACTTAACTTGCCCTTGGATATTGCAAAAGACGACTAATGGATTATAATATGCAGATACCATCTATGCAAGAAAACGATACATGACTCTGTCAGAGTAAGAAAACAATTCACCATCCCCTTTCTTGACCAAGGATGTCGTAAAAGACGACTAAGGGATTACAATATGCAGTTAACATCTATGCAAGAGAAGGATACGTGTGGTGACGGAGTAAGAATACAAGTCAACACCTATCTTGCGTTTGGGTATCGTAAAAGACGACTAAGGGATTATAATATGCAGATAAAATCTATGCAAGAGAAAGATACTTGTGGTAACGTAGTAAGAATATAATTCACCACATCCTTTCTTGCCCGTGGGTGTCGTAATAAACGACTAAGGGAACTAATATCCATATACCATATATGCAAGAGAAGAAATCGAAATAAAACGTTATACCAACACGTCTGACCAACATGATATAGTCAATTTCCCTCCTATTACAAAGAAAGAATGAGCCCAGCAGTAGATGATGGATATAAAACACTTAGATGTCTTTTACGACACCCACGAGCGATCTTTTCGTAGCCACTAAGCAGCAATTTAAAATGTTTATTAAACATTATAATTTAGAGCCAAAACTGAGGCATTTAAAGCATGTAATCATAGATTCTAAGATGTTGAAAAACATTATATTAAAATATAAAATAAACCTAATTAAAAAAAATGTAGCATTCCACACACGGAACCTTTGCTGCCAAATCATTAATTAAAAAAATGGTAGGTATTATTAAAAAGTTAAAAATAAAAACTTACTCAGTTTGTATTTTCAGCTTATCTTTTTCCACTTTCTCCATAACCAAAGATCTGGAATATAATAATTGCTTTAACACACTATACATAATTTATCATCGCCATCTCAGCTCATAAACTTCCCACTACTGGGCTACAGCTTATTTTATTTATTAATCTTCATGCAACAAGTACAATGGTGGACTTAATGCCAGAGGTCTTAGAATAATAACGTATAGAAAGTAAGTTCGTGCACAAAAAATGAAGCATTTCAATTGGAGCCTAATGGAGCTTACACCGGAACTGTTCCGTAATGTACAAGGCCACTGTACTGCACCTACGTACGCAACTCTTAAAAAATAAATAGGTAATTATGACGGTTTGTGCATTCAAAAAGTGTCACAACACATTTAAAAAACATAAAATGGTTTTTAATATCACTTTTAAAAGTATTTCGATGATTTATGTTAATAAAAACAAAATTTGATTTCATAATTTGTATAGTGGTGTGCGTGTGTACGTGTGTAATCGTCAGCGCGCATGTAGTATTTTTGGTTTCACGTTTTCGACTGCTCGAAGTATCGACACTATCTTTCTATACGTTATTATTCTAAGGCCAGAGGCATTCTCTACCAGTCAACCATAGGTGATGCAGAGAAGAAAAAAGGTAGGTAGCATGTGCCGAGACAACTATATCATTCAAAAATGAAAAATTAAATACATTTTGCATAGATAAATAGGTATATAGAAGAATTCACAGCAATTGAGGAGGGCTCGGGATCTGTTGCCTTTTTGGCGGAGCAGGGCGGGGACCGGCTTAGTCTCGTTTAGCCAGATGGCAGCCCAGCGGGACGACGTCCGCCGTGACGTCATTTTCCGTTGGGCAGTCCGGTTGGAGAGGCTTCGGTATGTTCGGACCATCGAGGCTTTTCGACCGGTGCTGATGGAGTGATTGGGTCGGCGTCACGGGGTACTTTCCATCCGACTGATGCAGGTATTTACGGAGCATTGTAGCTTCACCAAGTACCTGCACACGGACGTGAGGAAGGAGAGCACACCGTCCTGCCACCATTGCATTTGCGACGAGGACATGGCACAGTTACAGTACACACGAGGTGTGTGCATCATGGAGAGAGCAGCGCCTTGAACTCGTCGTAATGAATGGTGCCGATCTGAAGCGGCTATCGCTAGGGCAATGGTCGACGGCACTAGGAACTGGGACGCGGTCACCGCCTTCAGTCTGGTAGTTATGTCACGGCAATAAATGGTGGATCGTGCGCGTGGGGAACACCTCTACGACACGATCCGCTGCCGGCGAGCGTGGCGTGTCGCGTAATTCAAATAAACAAAATGACAGCATGTCAACAAACGACTAATGTAACGGACTAAAGTTAACGGAATTTCAACTTAACGGAAATTAATAAGAGCGTTAACATTTTTTGAAGTTAACTTAAAAGTTAATCCGTTAACCAGATTGTTAACTTCGTTAATTAACGATTAACGGATTAACGAGTTAACGCCCACCTTTGCTTAGAACTATACCTGTGTCAGTCTTGATCGAACGAATCCCGTTGCCTGCGTGACCGAGAAAGATTGATTTACAAATATAAAAGAGTTTTTAAAGGGATGAAAATGTTTTGTAGCCCTGAAAGTGCAAAATATGGCGAACTTACCCGACAAACGTCTCTTTTTACAATATTCGCTGTTTGGGGCCTTTTCTTATACTTGAGGCCATAAATATAATTTCTATTAAGTTATATATACATACGATAGTTCACGTAAACTGCATTTTCAGTTTTCCCCGTTAGACGGTCTTACCCGTTTAGCAGAAAGACCCATGTGCATAACTGTTTCTGCAAACATTGAGTTTACTCATAAATTGAGTGCATTTATTCATGATTTTTTTCTAAAAAAAATGTAGCCTAATATTTTTTTAATAAAGTATGCCGGTCTTTGCCCCACTGACCTTACTTAACATCTCCCAATAAAACAAGCTCATGACTTATATGGATTGGGTATGTAAAGGGCCGTGAAAATTATCTTTGCCCGGCTAAATAGCTAGATCGGGCTCTGTCACTGTTTACGACGATGTTTACCATTTGTTCAGAAACGGGGCAAAAAGGAAAAGGATCTGGAGTCTTTTCGTGTAAGCAATGAATATAACGTAGGTAGAAGATTCATACTCTTTGGCAAGGAATTGTCAAGCTAACCATGAAATCAGCTTTAATTTTTTTAATATTTTTGTTAAATATTTGACAGATTAAAGCAATTTCATAGGTAATTTGACATTATTGCGAACCCTATTAGCGCATATGATAAGGGGGCTGGCTGGCGCAATTTGTTTGTAGATGCCGACGAGGAATATAGATTGTATAGTGGAGCGGGGTACAGTGTGATGACGCAAACGGTAGCGGCGATCCCTTATAATGTGATGGTCTAGAAGACCAGTTTTGGAGAAATAATCACAGATCGACATTTAAAATGATATAATTAGCTATAACCATAGGTGGGCGCAGTTAATCCAAAAGTTAACCTCGTTAATCGTTAATTCGTAACTTAAACTGTTAACTTGGATAATCGTTAAAGCGTTAAATTTGCGAAAATTTAACGCAAGTTAAAGTTATCCGTTAAAAGTTAATCATCTAAAACTTATACTGCTTATATCTTTCTTGCCCGTGGATGTTGTAAAATATGACTAAGGGATATAATATGCACATAACATTTATGCAAAAGAAGGAAAACTCTAAATAAAAGATCAAATATCAACAATTCAACATATCTGACCAGTATGGTATAGTAGGTCAAAATTGGGACACAGTGGGACATGTACGAACTGAGACCACGACGACTGATTTTAGGCTGAAAGAAATAGATATATTCTACAGCATGTAGTAGAATTATGTTGAATAAATCTGTCCACATTAGCTTGGGATACGCTACTGCCGGTAGCTGTGGTATCAAAAGATTCGCCAATACTTCACGTCGCTTTTTGACGTAGTAACCAGGTGGAGGTAAGAACATATCACTTCTGCTACTATCATAATCTACAATAGAAGAATTCACAACAATTGAAAAAGGCTTTGGATCAGTTTCCTTTTTTGCAAGGGCGGCTTAGTCTCGTCTAGATGGTGGCCTGGCGGGACGACGCCTGCCATGACCTCATTGCCCGTTGGGCAGTGCAGTTGGAGAGGCCTCGGTACTATGTTCGGACCGTCAAGGCTTTCCAGCCGGTGCTGATGGAGTGATTGGGTGGGCGGAACAGGGTGCATTGCTTTGCTGGGGCATGGTAGCTTCGCCAAGTAGCTGTACACGGTCGTGAGGAAGGAGAGCACAGTCCTGCCACCATTACGATTGCGACGAGGACACGACACAGTACACGCTCGAGGTGTCTGTCACGTGGACGGAGCAATGCCTTGGATTCATCGCAATCATCGAGGTCGACCTGAAGCTGCCGACTCTGATCGCTAGGACGACGCTCGACGCCGTCAGGAACTGGAACGCGGACGCCGCCTTCTGTGTAGCAGTTATGTTACGGTAAGAGGGGGTAGATCATGCTCGAGAATTCCTCCGCGCATGATCCACCCACCCCCTCTTACCAGCCGCTGCCAGCGACTCGGCCGCATGTATCGTGTAAATTACGAATGTGGCGTAGCGCGTAATTCAATCAAATAAATGAAAGCATGTCAACAAACGACTAATTTAACGGACTAAAGTTAACGGAAGTTCAAGTTAACGGAAGTTAACAAGAGCGTTAACATTTTTTGAAGTTAATTTAAAAGTTAATCCGTTAAGCAAAATGTTAACTTCGTTAATTAACGGATTAACGAGTTAATGCCCACCTTTGCATATACGTAATATATTCCTTAGTAGATGTGTCTGCTATAGCAAAACGTAACCGAAAACGGTTACATGCCTCTAACGTATCGTATCGGTATTGCGACGTGACGTTGTCAACTAACAATAGCACAACAATTATTGTTTAGGTGCCGTGATTCTCGTTTCGCTAGGTTGATAACCGAACGATCACTCTCTCTTTCTATGTAATTCCTGACGTGCGAAACAAAGAGGGAGGTTATTGGTTGGCGGCTTAATAACAAGCAACATTTCACGAATATTGATAAAAGCGAAAGACGCTCTTATTTATATTAGCGTATGACTTAACTCTCATAAACTCTGGTAATTTAAACTGTAATGGTAAAGTTGTTTTGTTCTCGCTATCGTAGGTATATATGGGCGCATATCGCCCTCTATCGGCAATATTTGTAAATTGTTGATGTATGTGTTATCAATTATAGTTATAAACATGTTTGAAATATTTGCAACTAATATTTAAATAATTATTTGTAGTAACAACACTGCTATTTACCATGCTATGATATTTAAGACACTTTTTGAATGTATTTCTAGAAATCTTTGATTTAATTGTTTAAATATTTATATAATTGATCAAATTAAAATCTATTAGAATTAATGTAATTATTTGTAACCATATTTAGTTGTTTTTACACAATAAAGATTGCAATTTATTTCTAGTTAGAGCGCCGTCTGTTGAACAATACACGAGAACAATATTTCCTTTAATTACATTAATGTAAATTGTGTAAAATTGACTATTTGGAATTATGTTAAATGCATTAGAATATTTATCATTATTATTTAGCTATATTCCGATAGTTAAAATACTTGCTTTATTTGTTTGTTATAAAAAGTAATTGTAGTTACTAAGACTAGACCGTTTCATTGTAAAGCGGAGGTTATAAAAACATTGTAAGATTAGAATAGAGGACAGTTTTACTTCACTCACTTCTCCAGCAATAACTCCTAATAAATACAGTGATTACATACTCAGTATTTTACTATCAACGACCAAATTCCTGGCGCAACGCCGACAGCAGCGGTGGGATCATAGCCCCAAAACTCATCAAGATCTACGGATGACCTTCACTATGGAGCAAATGATGGATCTCCTGACCTCCATTACAAAATACTGCTGCAACAACAGCTGCGAGAGCCGCATTTTCTACGGAGGTTACAATGTAACGGCGGCACCAAAATTTTTACCTACCGCCGTTCAACCCCGACGAGAGATCGCATCGATAATCATCGACATCGCGGACTGGTGGGCAAATGTTAACGAGACGATCATGGCTTTCAACATATAAGCCGCAAGAAGCAAGAATGGAAGCTATTCTTGAACTCGATGGTATGGCAGACACATGGGCGCTTCAATCAATTACATGGCAACAAGTGGAAGATGACATCGTTACAACCTTCGGCAAGGAGTTCCGGTATGCTGGCTACGTCCAGTGGTGGCGCAGCTGCACCTCTGAACAAGCTGACAGTTACGCAGACTACGCTACAACGGGCCGGGCTCTGCTCAACCGTTCGAGACGTGAGGCTACGGACTCTGAGGTGATCGACGCCGTAATAACAGGTATTTATCTTGAATTAATAAGATCTGAGCTATTGCGAAACACGCCTAGATTTTGTCTAGGCTCGTGTTTGTTTTGAAAACTTTTCGTTAGCGAAAACTACCGTCTAACAGTAATTGTAACTGTCTGAAGGCGACGCCGGGGTTTCACCGGTGTGCAGGCGGTGAAGAGTTATGTAATGACTATTGACGCCAAAAAGTACTGATGTGTTGAATAACTAGCAACCCACCCTCGCTTCGCCTCTGTTTTAGTCGTTTTACTCACGTAGTTCCCATTCCCGTGGGAATACCGGGATAAAATATAGCCTAGTTTACGCCCTGATATTATAGCTTTCCATTGGTGAAAGAATTTTTGAAATCGGTCCAGCCGTTTTGAGGATTGCCCGGAACAAACAGACAGACAAAAAATTTTTAATCTGTATTTTGGGCATAGGTGTCGTGCAGGTGACCCCGTGAGCGTGAAAAAAGCCATTTTGACATTACAGACACTCAATTTTTATTTATTGGTATAGATATTGACTAATAATAACAGTAAACAGCACGGGACATTTAAAAATGATAAGGCCCGTATTTGGCACCTTTCGTGACGTAAAAGGCGCTCAAGTCCCGGTGACGTGAGCGCGGCAGTGCGCGAGAACCTTTCCCTGCGCGACCAATTACCCCGCGCGCCAGCTACCCCGCGCGCACTTGCATAGCAACAATAGAATGCCTACTACATATTTACAATTATTAAATAAGTTCTTATTTTGAATAATTCGCGACGCTTACACTGTCTAGTAACTGTTAACTGTAATAACCTAGGACCTTTTTGTGATGCAAATAGAAGCGTCTACTTATCACGCTTGCAGAGTCCTTGATTTATAACTTTCATAACCCCTTTAATACGACGAAGTTTTTAGTACCGTTTTTGTTATAGAAAATACCATAGTGAAAATAATTATTTCGATAAATATATAATTTCGATAATATCGATTTAAATCGATAAAATTTATGGTTAACTAACAATCGGACTATTATTTTTTACTTCTAGAGATCGCATTATCACGAGGTAAAGTTTTCAATAGCTTATTCCATACTGGTGTTGATTGTTCTCCGATCCGAAATAAGTTTACTGGTTCGATACCGTAAGTCTTAAAGAGGGTATATATAGAAAACTGTAACTGCTGATAAATGAACCCTCCATGCTATCTATAACTTTGATTTTAACTTCAATCTAAACGACTCAATATTGTTTTAGGTTACATGATGGTCTCAAGCTTTAAATCTAGTTTCATACTCTGCAACTGTGTATCGCAAATAAAGGCCAGTGCGTTAACAATAAAACTAAATGGCTGATTAAATAGTTCAACGCAGACCCTATAGATTATCACCTCTATAACGCTATGAAAATGAGATAAGCTGCCATCACTTTAAATATCACTAAATGCTCAAAAGTCCTCGCGTAGTTCAGTATGCGAACCATGTGCGTTGAAATAAATACCGCTCGTGAGCTGAAGTCGCTAGACTTCGTATAAAGCTATTAAGCATTTCCGTCACTTCTTAGGTAGTCAATTATTTAAAGTGGTAACTGATTATGTTGTAACTGAAATTCACTTAAGGTTTCAAGGCAAGGCAGAAAGAGCACACTCCAGGAGTGCATAACTGGTAGCATTTCTTTAAAATTTTTAGTTTAAAGTAGAATATCGAAAGGGTGACTGCTTAATTAATACAGATTATAGTCTTAATCTGTGTTAAGTAAACCATATGCTCTAAAACGTAGTGATTGTTTATCTCGTCGTAAATTCATCCACTCTTGACCATACTTGGCTTCATGTAGGGCAGAAGAGTGATCCTTCAATAAAGGAGATAGACTCTGGCAGTAGTCTATACTTTATGTCATTTAACAAGATATTGCTGAGCTATAATGTTTAAATAGTATCGTTTCACGTAATTACCGTTAGAAACTCGTGTTACGATCACACTGCACTGCACAGATGACGTAGTGGTTAAGATATCGTACCAGTGTTGCGGGTTCGAATCCCGCGCAGGACAGCTCTGTGCGATCCATAAATTTTTGTTCTGAATTTGGATCTAATTTGTTTCCATTAATATGTTTATTACCTCCACCGCAATATAAGGACTATTGCGAGACTACCACAACTTTTGTTGCGAAAAAGTACTGGCTAAAATCGGCGAACAATATTGGTACCCGAATATGTTCAAAAATTTGTGAAGAATTGTGTTAGCTAACATTCGTAAAGTCGAAATCGGGCGTAAAAAAATCGACTTCCAATCTATAAAATTGCAATATAATTTTCATACTGTGTTCGCTGACATTACAGGCTACATTCATGGCGGACGTCATCAGCCAGAATACGCATTTGTCTTTATAGTAGTTTACACTAAAGACGTCACAATCGGCTATGAGGTCTTTTGTGAAGTTGTAACTATATTTGGAACTCGTCTCTTCTTATAATAACGAATAAATACGGTATTGAATATACTTTGTGGCTAAGGGAACTAGTAGAACAAATGGTTAAGTGGGACTAGTTGTGAAAATTATCAAAGATCTTAATGTCTGTAGTTGAGCTTGAAAACCATGCCACAGTGCTATTCACGATTTCCAGTGGGCTATAAACTATGCAATATTACTGGGAGTATTGTTCAGCAAAAATATTAACCGCTGTTTTATCGAGATGTTGCAGGTAGAGGACGACGAACGGACAAAAGATTAAGCGTCTGTAAGAAAAGGATGGACGAGCGATCTTTTCTAGAGTTAATTGATTTGACAAAGGTAAAGCCAAAATAAATGTATTTTTTTGGCAATTTTGTTTTCGTGCATCGCCATGATCGACGCACTCTCTTCGAAGGTCCCATGGCACTTTAGGAGGTATTGCCTACAATGACCGATATATATTGAAGCATAATTATCTCCGCGGATGTGGTGTAAGCATCGCTAGCAATGACTTTTTATGACAAGCGCCTGTTGCAAAACTGTTTTTTTTTTTATCAAAGTAATGCCGTATGGGCGGGTGAATACTAATAAATGCTTTTTATTTTTCCTATCCCAAACATCCTTCCTAAAGCGCTGACTGGCCACTATGCGTATCCTTAAACCTGGTCTTGTTGGCTAGATCCCAGGATGGGTGATGCCTTGTGGTTGGCTAGATCCCTTTGGTGGGTGATGCCTTGTGGTTGGCTAGATCCCTTGATGGGTGATGCCTTGCAAATGCTTTTTCTATCCAAAACATCCTTCCTAAAGCGCTGGCTGGCCATCATGCGTATCCTTAAACCTGGTCTTGTTGGCTAGATCCTGTGGTGGGTGATGCCTTGTGGTTGGTTAGATCCCTTGGTGGGCGACGCCTTAACAGCGCAAGGGACGCGCTGGAGTCAGTATGGCCGTATGGGCGCATATCGCCCTCTATCGGCAATATTTGTAAATTGTTGATGTATGTGTTATCAATTATAGTTATGAACATGATTGAAATATTTGCAACTAATATTTAAATAATTATTTGTAGTAACAACACTGCTATTTACCATGCTATGATATTTAAGACACTTTTCGAATGTATTTCTAGAAATCTTTGATTTAATTGTTTAAATATTTATGTAATTGATCAAATTAAAATCTATTAGAATTAATGTAATTATTTGTAACCATATTTAGTTGTTTTTACACAATAAAGATTGCAATTTATTTCTAGTTAGAGCGCCGTCTGTTGAACAATACACGAGAACAATATTTCCTTTAATTACATTAATATAAATTGTGTAAAATTGACTATTTGGAATTATGTTAAATGCATTAGAATATTTATCATTATTATTTAGCTATATTCCGATAGTTAAAATACTTGCTTTGTTTGTTATAAAAAGTCATTGTAGTTACTAAGACTAGACCGTTTCATTGTAAAGCGGAGGTTATAAAAACATTGTAAGATTAGAATAGAGGACAGTTTTACTTCACTCACTTCTCCAGCAATAACTCCTAATAAATACAGTGATTACATACTCAGTATTTTACTATCAACGACCAAATTCCTGGCGCAACGCCGACATATACTACGCAGTGTTCACTATAGTTTGACCTATGAAAGGTTGTAATGGTTAAACCGTGCATTAATAGAAATAAGATCGCGATTATTTTACGCGTATCCATATCGATATACCTATGAAAGGTTGTAATGGTTAAACCGTGCATTAATAGAAATAAGATCGCGATTATTTTACGCGTATCCATATCGATATTGACACCAAATAAACGGTTAGTAGCCGTTGCCATAAATAGCCGGTAACGCCCATGTCTATCCCTTAGTCGTCTTTTACGACATTCACGGGTTCTTACCCTTCTTGAGAGGTGGTGAATCATATTCTAACTTCGTCACCACACGGAAAAAATACTGAACATATTTTTTTTCCGCCCATACGCCGATCTACAGATATTTTTTAAAGTCTGGGATCATCCATAAAGTACGTGACACTAATCACGTGATTTTTTTACCCTTCGCCCGTCTTTGTCACAGTTGGGGACATTTGTGAGACACATTTACTTATATAGAATATAAATAATGAAATTACGAGGAAACTCGTAAGTAACGCGGCAGCATTGTCCAAAAATCTGATGCTGCTTAAGAGATGGTGTTGGAATTTTTTTAACACAGTTACAGTTCAAAATTTTTGGCATTTTACACTTACATGATTTCGAAAAATAACGTCACGATTTTTAATATATACATATGTAGATATTATCACACAATATCGACCCTCCCCTAACGTGTGACGTACTTTATGGATGATCCCTTATTCATCATATAACTTACTTTATAGCCGTAGCACTTTCCATAAACCGAATCCTAAATTCATATTTCAAGCCGATAATTTTAGACACCTCCCACAATGCAGGGCAAGTCTTCTTGATGGCAACACCGCAATCCGATTTACCAAAAACACTGGTAAATATGAAATTTACAAACTCCGCTTTCTCTTCATTCAGACCGTTGAACACTAAACTTTTCTGCTTTTCGTCTTTGACAAACTTCAACATGCGATTCATAGTGTTACGTTTGAAATAATTTGTCAATGGCTGTGGTGTTGCTACGCTCGACCTGCTGCAGTCCTCGGTATCTATACTCGAGGTATGTGATAATGAAGAATCAGGACGTGAGCTGTAACGATAAATATAACACTATATGATTCCTGATGTTTACGCTAGTATTACATCTATGCAAATAAATACAATTGAATCGTATTGTCTGTTTGTAATGTCAAAAAGTACATTTTTCGTGTCCACACGGTTATTTGCACAATACCTATGCCTAAAACCAGTTTGTTTGTACCGAGTAATCTTCAAAACGACTGGACCGATGTTGATAACATTTTACTACCATATAGCTGTGTATATAAGGAGTAAGTTAGGTTATTTTTCGTCTCGGAAAGACGCTATAAATTTTCTCCCAGAGGCAATATATTAGGAGATATTGCAAATTTAAATTGCGGATACAGAGCCGCTAGACAAAAAGCGAAGCAAGGGTAGGTCGCTAGTTATAGGAGACGGCGGAGTGGGTCTGGGAAGAATTCTTCTACCATGACACGCTCCGCCGCCAGCGCGTTGGGCAGCGCAGACGCGAGTACCTGCCCCTGATGCCGCCCCTAGCCGAGGCTGCGGGTAGACAGGCCGGGGATTATCCGCCACCCGCGTCCGAATTTTCCCTCAGAATAGCTTTCTTTTTTGGGGTGGGCTGCGGTCGGCGCACTCCTCGCACTACTTCGTCCGGGGCGACAGAGGGGCGTAAGCACGCACACCCACAACCAACCCGAACACCACGTCGCCTCCGTCGTTGGGCCGACCACCGGAGCAGGGTTACTTGTCATCAGTGGTCGGCCCGACGGCATACCTCAAAGGATAGCTGGCGTCAATTTGAACACTCTCATCCGGTAAAGAGAATGATTAGATGCATTGGGGCCGAAACGACCTCAACCTATTCTCAAACTTTAACTTCGGCCCAATAACCTTGGGGAGGGAATACGGTAGGTTATGTGTCCATCCGTCCATCTGTCCATCCGTCGCCCCGGACAGATTGGGCGGAGTGTGTCCAGATCATAGCCTCCCAAAAAAAAAGTTCGCTAGTTATAAGTAAAATATTTTTACGGATTTTATCGCCATATCATCAGGCAATTTTATATATTAAGAATTGTTTTTCACTTTTTAATTTCGTAATATCATCAACCTGTTTGTATGTTCATTGGGGGGGGAAAAACATATAAATATTTTCAATGAATCATACATTATAACGCTAACAAAATTAGGGGAATTATCCTTTTGTGTACTTTGGATGCCATTAAGATAATTTTTTGGAAATGGTCTACACTATGGAGTAGCCTAAGTGACGCCTAAGAGTGCTGCCAAGTACCGTGGGTTCTATTCCCCACATAAATTAAATTATTGCTCTAAATTCGACTGTAATTGTGTATTTTTAAAAAAAGGAAATATCTATACATCATAATAAAATTGAAGTGTCTGTTTGTAACGTTAAAACAGTAGATAATTTTCATGCTCACGCGATTATTTGCACATCATCTATACCTAAAAAACCAGTTAAAACTTTTTCGTCTGTCAATCTGTATGTTTGTTTCCGGTAAACTTCATAATGGCTGGATCGATTTTGATAATATTTTACTACCAGGTCACTGTCTATTTTTACTATTATTAACTGTCTATATAAAGGAGTACCTTAGGCTATTTTTCCTCTCGGAAAAAACCATGTAAAATTTTGTTCAGTGCGGAACTTGAACCCGAGGTCATATCTTAGGAGATATATTAGATTTTAAACCCGGGGCAAAGCGGCTGGAACTGAAGCAAAGTGAGGGGCGTTGCTAGTTATAAAATAAAGGAATATTTCAATACCAACCTTATTGATGAATTCTTGTCGGAAGCATTCGAGTAGTATATCTTCTTATACACCAATACACTGTTACAATAATAAGGAGACATTAAGTAATTATCAGCTAAGAGAAAAATGTTCATCATGGCTTGAGCCTACTTCACAATAGGAGCAAAATTAACCTACTATACTATGATGGTCAGATGCGTTGGTAAACGGTTTTATTTGCAAATTCCAGTCCGTACTGGCTTACATAATGATTTCTGATGTTTACGCGAGTATTATACATTTTAAATAAAACTACTTTACGGATTAATACGGTCAATATTTAATAACTAATTTCTGTATCGGGTAGATAATTATAAATTTTCTGCAGTAACGATGACTTGTTGGACGTGAGACATCTTAGTCCACCCGTGATCATGAATGCTGTAAAGTGTTTGAAACGTCGGGTAATCAAAAATCAAATACAAACGCGATAAAATCCGTAAAGTAGTTTTATTTAAAACGGTTTTATTTCAAGTTTACCTCCATGTGGTAACAGAGTAAAAATACAATTCACCACTCCCCATCCTGCACGTGAATGTCGTAAAAGGCGACTAAGGGATATCATACGCATATAACAACTATGCAAGAGAAGATAAACTCGAAATAAAACCTGTCTGACCAGCATGGTATAGTAAAGTCAATTTCCCTCCCATTGTGGAGGAGGCTCGAGCCCAACAGTGGGACGTATGTGAGCTGAAATGATGAAGAGAAAGTCTCTTGCATAGGTGTTATCTGCATATTATCCCTTAGTCATCTTTTAAGACACACACTAGCAGACAAGAGGGTGGTACTTCTCTATCACCACATAAATTAATTATGGATCAAAATGGATTTCTAAGAAGCTTTCACTTGAGAAGGTTAACGCTTTGACTACTGTCATATATCTCATACAGGAACATTACAAAGCGGTGAGCCGCACACGCGTGTGTTATCAAAAATATGCTTGTGTTTTCCCGCTGCAAACGTGTTAACCTAAAATCCAGCAGGGCTCTATCCAATAGATACCGAATGTGATCCTTTTAAAACAGTTCCAATGCAAACACTATGTATTTTTATTAATGAACCTGTCTATTATTTTTATATTTTAATAATTTTAAATATTGTATCTATTCTTTAATTTTTTACTTGTTCCATTTATATCTATCATATGCGTTTTCTGGCTTCTAATGCTAAATATTGTCTTTCTTTGTTCTAATGTCAAGAGTAGAAAAGAGCCTATAATAGCACAGCTCGACAATTTACCTCTTAATTTTGAAGAGAGTCAACGACATGACCCAACAAACTTTGACTGCACATGTGGCATAGTGGTTAAGATACCCACCTGTCATGACAATGTTATGGGTTAGAATCCCAAGAAGTTAATCACTTTATGTAACCCAGAAATTATTGTTCTGAGCCTGGAGGTAATTTCTGTATGTGAATTATATGTTTGTAAAGTCCCACACAATACAAGGATTACTTCTTTAGTACAGGTATCTTTAAAAAAAATGCATATAATTATGTATATTTTAATAAGTAAATTTTATGCTGTTTCAAAACTACCAGCTTACAGTCAAAAATGAAAATCAAGAGGTTGCCATAAGATGATAATAAAAAATAAAAACACATTACTTACTTCTTACTGTTCCCTCCTATTCCAGCATACAAAGCATTCTGTGCTTCCTGTTTATAACTACAAGCCAATATGTATATTTCAGAACTATACATATCAACTTTCCTCATAATTGTTCTACATAATGTCTTGCAATTGCCATACATGTTTTCAGTTTTCAATACGTTTACATCTTTAACTATACGTACTAATATTTCGTCTAAAATCTTAGATACATTACGAAATTCTATTTCAAGACTAGAGTTATCCAAAAACGTTAAAATTTTGGAGAAACATGTTTCTAATACTTTTGAGTCCACATTGCTGACTAGGAAATCAAAATCGCATTTCTTATAATTAATTTCGCTTGGTTTTTTGAAAACATCGTCAGTTTTATCTAATTGTGTAACAGGCTGAAATGATTTAAAATTTTTATCGACAGAATTACTCTTAAGAATTTGTCCATTATTTTCTGAATTATTATCCATGGCTTTGTTAATAGTAGGTAGTAGCAAAAAAATAATATATGGAACTAGTAATTATTTGTATTATCTTCCAATGAGACTTATTATATATAAACACTCATAATACAAAATTTACTCAATACTTTCTAAACTATAATATTTAAAAACCACGCAAGCTCAAAAAGTATCGTAAATAATAATACTTGCAACGGCTTTTGAAAACTATCTTTTGACCGCAGCACGGCAGCAATCTAAGGATACTCGATGAGCATCGATGTTCGATGATCATCGATGTTGAAAGTAAAAACATCGATGTTGAAAAGGGAAACATCGATGTTGAAGGGAAAACATCGATGTTGAAAGGAAAACATCGATGTCGAAAAGGAAACATCGTAGAATGTCGGGGTAATGACGGAAACGCAGCTGCGAAGAAAATTGCCTAAAAAAAAAAAGCTCATTAAGCTCATTGCCCGCAGGATTTTATATCGTCGCCGTAACATCAATGTCATAACTCCCGCCGTAATGTTATTACATTCGACAGATTTCCTAAAAAAAAAAGGTCATCAAAATTTGCCTGGAAGATTTTATGTTCTCGTAGTAACATCGATGTAAAAAACATTCGACAGATTACCTAAAAAAAAAACTCATCAAAATATGCCACGAGTTTTATATATCATCGATGTTATACAACTTCGATGATATCGATATTTCTGTAACATCGATGTTTTTCTAACATCGATCATCCCTACAGCAATCACAAATAGGGACACGAAAAAAGTATCGATATCCTAGGTATCAAGAACATTGCCTTTCCATACCGATACTTTTGCACTCAATACTTTGTATTCGATACTTTTACTCAATGAGTACTTTTTGGTAGGTATAGAATAAATTGTAGGAAGTGCCAAGAAAAGTAAGATACATGAAGCATCGATACTTTTACTTCGATAGTTTTATGAAGAGTACGATATATTTTTGAAGTTAAAATTTTTTTTATAACTTAAAGTCGATGAAACGAATAAGCGCAAGTAAAAAAAGACGGGCACATAAATTCATAAAATTTAGCATGAAAGAAAATGAGATAGGAAGCATTATACAGTGTTTCTTATATTTTCGGGTCTCTTCGTGATCTGCTTTGTACTTCCTCCACTCGTGTTTACAAAAACGTAGTGGGAGTTTGCTTGGGCCTCAGTTGTACGTATATTAATATGTGTTTGTGCGCGCATGCGTAGTACAAAGTGTGTACAAAATTTTTAAAGATTTTACTTCTACCGTGGGAATTGCACATGTTTTTTTATACTTTCCATTCGATACCCTGTCCCTACTGACTTTACTTAGTGACTGATATTGACGTCCTGATGTGTGTGACTTAGGCTCTAAGAAAAGTACCCGATACTTTAAAGTATCGATACTGATGTTTCGCTACTTTTATTTATTTATTTAAGGAAACTCAACAGCTTTTTAATACACACAGTTTCACCTATGAGCATGATAATATTATTTCAATACTATTTACGAGTCCAGAATCGATACTTTCTATGTGATACCTATGGAGGGTAGAGGTAAGGAGAACCGTCTCATATGGGAGAAAGCTTAAAAAGGTGTCTCACTTTCAGCACTAAATAACAATTCAAAAATCCTCCAGAGGAATTGTCACTAAAGTTAGTGACAATGCCTCTGGAGGATTTTAAGTTAAGTAACTTGGCATACTTCAATCAGTTAACAACTGCTCAACTCATATCATACCCTGTGCCTATGCTAGCGCCATTCTGGAGGATTTTTGAACTGTTATTTAGCGCTGCACAGCCCCGGATTTACGATTTTTTCAAATCGGGGCAAGAATTTGATATAGCGCCCCCACTCTTGAGCGTTTTATTAACACTAATATATAATAGGTGGTATTTTTTGTGATCGAAAGAATATTCTTTAGTAAATTTGTACTCTTTATTATCTATTAGCTAATAACTTTTTCTTTGATGTGACATCAAATAAAATATAGCAATCATATAACAAGACAACACAAGAAAGACATTTTTTAAATTTTTTCATTGTTTTTTTTTTCACTTTTATCGTACTACAGCTTTACACTGTGTGCTTTCTTTTCATCAAGGAATCGATTAGCTCATCAAAGTCCGTCTCAAAGGCAGTTTTATTTTCAATGGCTAGAATCGCGGGGCCAGATAAAAGTTTTTGACTCATTGTTGAACGCAGATAGGTTTTAGGTAATTATTTTCAGTTTGCTGAAATTTCGCTCACAGCTTGCAGTTGTGTTGGTAATGTGCAGTATATCTTTAAAGCTATAGTAACATTAGGAAATGCTTCTTGCAAGTCATTCTTGCATAGATGTTGTAACAGGTCGAATGAACTTGATTTTTTATTAATTTCCGTTACTAAGTCTTTGAATACAGCAAGTTCCTGGCAAAAATCAATTGCATTCAAGTGTTTTGAATATTTTCGTGCTAGATCGGCTCCATTTTTCTGCAGATCATCAGTCGACATATTTAAAAACGCGTGGCCACTCAGGAGGGCAAAATTTTTATGTAGACTCTTAGTGCTCTCTACCCTTGTTTCTATTTCTGTTAAAATTTTGTTAAATACTGCTTTTGTGTCTTTGGAAAATAGCCCATTCGGGTCTAGAGTTCTTGATTCGTCTTTGCAGAATTCGTCGTGTTGCCTTTTCTTTTCGGAAATTCCTTTATTTTGAAGCACTGGCTCGATTTTCAACTTTTTCGATATATTTACAGCTTCTTTGATCCAATGTTATATAGGTTTTTCTCACATTCCTTGTAGGATCTTAACATGACCTTGCATTATCACCACAGAACGCGAAATGATAATATCCTCTTTTTGTATTTCAACGTTAACACTATTAATATCTCGAAGAATGTTATTCCAAATTGATAAGTTGAGGATAAATTTAAATTCCATCACCGCATGTATTAAATGACCAGTTTCATACTTTGAATCTGCGGCTGAAGAGGATTTTTTAATTTCTTCTAGAGCTTTGGCAACTTCCTGGAAATTATTTAATAGAGCAGTAACAGCTTGGTGTTTAGCTGAGCATCTGATTTGACTACTTCCTTTTAAGTTTATTTTAGTACACTTTTGCATTATTTTCCACCGCGTGGTGGGTGCAACAAAGGAACAATAAAGTTTTTGTATAAGCCCAAATAGGTTAACTGCTTCTGGCCATGATGACGCTGAATGCACGCCCACAAGATTTAAGGAGTGTGCCAAACAAGGTACAAACTCTGCCAGTTCGTTCACTTGCATAACCCTGGATTGGACGGCTTTGTATACGCCAGCCATATCAGATCCGTTGTCGTAAGATTTTTGCATTTCCAATTTTTGCATATCCATTTTTGCATATCCAAATCAGCTTCTAGTTTTTCTAGTATTCGCTGTGTGATATATTCTTCAGTTTTTCCAACTACTTTAATAAAATCGGCGATCAAGGGTTAACGTCATAGATTGCGCCAAAATCGCTACTGCCGCAGGTGCGTGTGTCGAAAACCTTTAGGATTCGTTCATAAATCAAATTACGATGTGTTCAAATGTCAACTGAGCGTTTTAAAATCAAATGAACAATCGATAGAACTACGTCGCACTGGATGATTCCTGAAACAATTTCTTTTTTCGAAGTAAAACTTCGTTAGGCGCAGTATGTATGAGGGCGGAAAATTTGCTACAAAAATATTTTTAAACTGATACACGCATTCGTACTTTTAACATTTTACATTATGATTTTTGTGCCCCCTGAAACTGCCGCCCGGGGCAGGTGCCCCGGTTTGCCCCCCCCCCTAGATCCAGGGCTGGACTGCTAAAAGTGGGACACTTTTTCAAGCTTCCTCCCATATGAGACGGTTCTCCTTAACTCTACACTCCATAATAGATATATCGTAGCGATCTGACACGTGGTATCCTTTAATCTGTGGATCTGACTGCGCAAACCGTTTGTGCAGTTATAGTTGGCACAAAATAAAAGGCCCGTTTTGACAGTTCACGCCCAAGAAGGTTTCTATTTTTTACCGATTGAAATGTTTTGAAGGTTTTTCATTGACGGGTACCGCCCTCTGGGCTAAGTGCTGTGGCATAACGATTTTTTCATATTGTTCACAGACTATTAAAAATCAGTTAAGAAAAAATAAATCGATCAAAACATATTTTTTATGGCGGACTCGTTCTTGGCCGGTGTTATTAATTTTAATACTAGTATTTAGACCGACTAATTACAGAATTTAACCAGCTGTGTAGGGATTTTTACTAAAAATTCGAGACGTCAATATTGACAATATGAAAATGAAATAATATATAATATGGGTGACGATAGCTCGACTGACAATTTTGGCTCATCATCTTAAGAAAATGATTGACTGAAGATTCACTTTTCTCGATATTTTTGTGATTGAGTGAATGTTATTGTAACAAAAATATTAAATGATAGAAAAATGACCATTCGTAACATTGTATCATTTCAAAATACCTACAATATCACAGTTTAAGTTAATATTTAAAAACAGAACTTTAATCCAATGCACTTTACAATACATTTTCAAATCGATTATATACTCATACAAACTTGAATCGATTTATCGTGAGTATCGAGTACTGATTCGTATGGTGCATCACTAATTACATCGGCAAGACCAAATGTCAAAACGGGCCTCTTATTTTGTGACAACTATAATCGAACGTCCATAGAGCGTACACACGACAACGATAATTGCGTCGATTTTCGTCCACACTATCGATAAAACTGCACAAACGGTTTGTGCGGTTATATCGCTACGATATATCGTTGTCGTGTATACCGACCATTAGATTACTCTTTCAAAGGAGTTTCGGCGGCAACATGGAAGTGACATGTCGCTCTGGCATTATATTCAGTTTTTTTAGTGTTTTATAGCGCTATATTGAATAATTTTGCTGATATTTTATGTTATATGATACAGTTAAGATGCTGAAATGTGATGAATGTAATATAGTAATAGTTTACGTGTATTTTCATATTCTATCGAAAATCCGAGAGTAACATTTTGGTTTTCAGCGCCCAATTAATGATTCACACTTGACTTATTAATGGACGACGACTATTATATATATATATATATATATATATATATATATATATATATATTAGTGTCCGACCGAATGTTCGGTTTCGGTTTCGGTTATGTTTCGGTTTCGGCAGCAAACCTGCCGAAACTACGACCGAAACCGAAACTGCATTCGGGAGTTGCCGCGCTGTGTTCGGGTGTGTTCGGCGTGGTAAATGACATCCAAGCGACGATGACATTTGGCCGCGTCCACGTGCGTAATCATGTCGTAACCTGTTTGTTTGCAGTGCATTTTGTTTGTTGTGAGTTTTCGTGTGATATGTTTTGAATTCGGTAAGTTTTATCATGTGATATAATATAAGAGTACCTCGAAAAGTAATTTAATATAACAAAGAAGTACCTAGATTATAGTAGAATCAAGTTTACCATAAAAAATTAAAAAACTAAACATTTTGTGGTTAATTTAACTCTTTCGCTAATGCTATATGTAAACAAACATTAGTTAGGTACATGGTATTTACTATAGTGCATTAGTGGTGATATTTTATTCAGGCATACTTATTAGAGCCTAGATTACAGAGAAGTGCAGATATTTATTCTTACTGGGATTCTAGTCCATATCTGTCTTTGAGAAAGGTGGCACTGAAATACTTATCAGCTCCACCAACGAGTGTTTCCAGTGAACAATTATTTAGTGCTGCTGGACAAATTTATTCAGACAGAAGGAGCAATCTGCGACGCGAAAATGTTGATAAACTATTGTTTCTTACCTATAGGTAATATAAGATTGTTTAACTATGAATATTAATAAGAAGTAACATTTAAGTACAGATACCTACTTGAAATTATTAGTATCTAGTCGTCGCGTTTTGCAATATTATGATTACGATTAGTTTATAATTTAGCTTTTGTTTTTTGTTGAAGTGTCAATATGACGATTAAGTATAGAAGAAGTTAATTTGTTTTTAAGATAAAAGTGATTTATATTGTTTTGTTCATTACTTAAATATTAAATACCTATCCACCTATAACTATTGTGATATTAGGTTAACAACATAAATAAATAAGTATTAAAGCTACGTATGTGATTTAAACAAAAAAAAATAAAACTGACTGATTATAAAACATTTTCTTTATTTTTCTCTGAAAACATGATCCTTATAAGAAAGTTTCGGTTTCGGCCGAAACTGAGACCGTTGCCGAAATTCGGTTTCGGTTTCGGTTTCGGTCGTAAAAACCAGTTTCGGTCGGACACTAATATATATATATATAAAAGAAAGTCGTGTTAGTTACACTATTTATAACTCAAGAACAGCTGTACCGATTTGGCTGAAAATTTGTGGGCAGGTAGCTTAGAACCAGGAGACGGACATAGGATACTTTTTATCCCGTTCGATCGCGTTCCCGTTTCCCGTTCGATAAAATGTCAAAGAAACGTAGTATAACAAAAACGCATTTTATATGTAATTACAAAACGCAAATGACAGCTAAACGTAATTTTGTCTATAGTTAATTATGGTTGAAAATTTTGATAATTATAATTTTGTCATAATTCAATGAGTATTAATGCTTCAGACTTGACTTACTAATGGACGATGACTATTACATATATATATATATATATATAATATATATATATATATATATATATATATATATATATATATATATATATATATATAATATATATATATATATATATATAAGCTGCTCAATAACTATGACGAAATAATAGATGTAGAAAATTGTACTGAAACTTGACTGTATGTGTTGTTTTCACTTTGCCAGCCCGAAAGGACAAACGAAACAAAAAAAATCTCTATGAAAATAACCAAATATTGTAATTGTTTACAAAAATATTATAGGTAGCCTAAAACATATACATAAATTATAATTTGCTAGAAAGCATAACATAAAAATGTCTTTTGATGTGAATTGGAATATTGATAAATACAGAGATGAACATGAAAGCGACGAACATTGGCAGTTACGTCGAGCATTCCTGGTAAAATGGAAGAATGATTATCCTGAAGATAGATTGGTTTGCCTGGCAAGAGTATTCACAAACGTAGAGTTGTTGGGTTGTAGATATCCCCCTGAAGTCATGCAAGAGATTTCAAGACTTTCTTATGAGGTAAAATTATTATTTTATTAAACTTTTACCCATATCTTTTTTTTACATAACATTATTAATATTTTTTTTTACTATTTCACATTTTTATCAATTTAACAGTAGTAGTTGCTGCATTAGACCCTTTTAGTGGCCATTGCCGTCATAACATACAAAATATCCTTAAACTGTAAAGTGAGACCTTCATAATTAATTTCATACCATCCACTTTTTATTCAACAGTTTATATAACAATTCAACTCAATTTATTTAATTTAATTTGTATGCCCTAGAGGCAAAACATAGTGAACTATACTCGTTCCAACCATTTATTTTACTTTTGACACATGCTTTAGGACGTAACTGTTTCATTACACGCAATTATTAACTTTGAAACGAGTGAACAGAGAAATATATAAACTGCCCAATAATATTTATATATCTTAATTATTACCCACTAAATACATTAATATGCCGTAAATAGCTCTATTCATAAAATTTAAGTGATAATTCATTTCCGTTATAAAAAAAGTTACGTTCTATCGCATCTAGTGACAGGATCAAAAGTATTCGGTGCAAACTAATGAATCGCAAATAATCGATTACACTTATTTGCAGTTAAGTCAGCTGACAACTGAGTTTTGAATTGTTGTAATAGACAACACGTTAAAATTGTATCAGGGAGATATAAAAATCTTCTCATCATACCTATAACATGAAATAAAACAACCAAAATATTTTAATATTATTTTATTATAACGAATCGTCGGATTCTTCATACGAACTCGAATCGTCGCTTGAATCATCTGCAGTGTTTATTATTAACTCTTGTGTAGGTATGTTGTCAAATTCAATTTCCCGATCCCAATCAGAGAATATTATATTTTTTTTCTTGTTGACGACACTCGCCCAGTTTTCAGGCGTCACACTAGCACATGCGTTTTTTAAAAGTTCAAGCATTTTATTTGCTGTGAAAGGAGGAGTTGTATTGTTTCTTGCGGCGTGTCCTTTGACTTGTGCCCAGATCATTTCAATTGGATTATATTGACAGTGGTACGGAGGAATTCTGATTACAACATGCCCATATTCTGCTGCCATTTCGTCGATGACATATCGTTTTGGCTGCTTTTTACTTTTTAATATTTTAAGTAATTCTACTTTTAGTAGGGATTCGTCCACATCTTCCCAATTATCACGAAACCAGTTTATAATCTCATGTTTTTTGTTGGCCTGTGTTGCATTTTATTAATTTGGCGAGAGTGATAGGGTGCATTATCAATAAATATTGTTGATGGCTCTTCAAGTGATGTAAGCATTTCTCTGAACCACTTTTCATACACGTCCGCATTCATCTCCTCATGATAGTCTCCTGTTTTTTTTTATTTGAACGCTAACAGAGCGTCTGGTACAAATCCCTTTGTAGTTCCCGCATGGCAAATGATGAGGCGTTCACCTTTCTACATTGGCACTGCAGAAATAGAAGCAGCAGTATCGTCAGTCCAACCTTTTGGTATGGAATGATTGGCATTGAGCCAAGTTTCATCTGTGAAAACGACTTTCGACCAGTCTTCTGTTTTCTTAGCTTGTCTTAAAAATTCACAGCGAGACAAGGCTATATCACGACGTTCCATTAAAATTTTTCTTTTGTCGGATTTCTTATACAAGAACCCGATTTGGTGCAGCACCTTTGACAAAGAAGATTTTTGACCACGAAACAAGCCACAATTTCGTAGAGACGCTACTAATTTTTTCAAAGTAGGAATCTCTTTGCTTGTGTAATAATTGTATATATGACGACGAATAGCATCAGTATCAAAACTGTCAATTGCTGTCACTTTACGGGGCTGACGTTTTTTCTTAGGCGTAGATAGCTTATTCTGTTCAATACCACTACTACCATAGGCTTCTTTAGTGATTTTCGCCACCGTTGGAGCACTAATACCTAATGCTGCTGCAACACGGTCTCTAACTTGGGTTACTGGTATAAGGAATCCGCCATTGCGGCTTTCCTTTTCAAAAAATTCACGAAGCCGCTGCGGCTTCGTGAATTTTTACTCTCTACTAACTCTCTGGATTGTCCTTTAAGCACCATACCTTTCGGCATTTTGCAAGTAAAATCTTACTGGGAGGAACGATACGCTCAACTCAATCAAAGTAAGAACAATGAAATCAATACGGTGGAATATAAATACTCAACACAGCGTATGAAAAATATGAAAGAGCACTCAGCGAACAGAAATGTGACTAGCACGGGAGTCTTGTTGCGAGTGACAGACAACACAACAAAATGGCGTCGCCGGCGCGCCGTTCAGTGTTGCCAATTCGGCTTAAAAAAAAGGGGTAGGCTGGATGAGAAAATTAGTGATTTACTACCGCAGACGAGGGCGCCATTGTCTCTAAGTAAAGTTTGGAGCAGCGGACCCCGCTTAATGGAAAAATGCTTCATAAAGTAGTTATTTTTTATTTTGCAAAGTACAAAGTAAAATATTTTGGGAGGACTGAATTAGTGGGTATGCAAAAATTAATGTGCCCAAATAACAAATATATTTACAGAAGTGAAGTTTTTAAATAATATGAAATATGTATTTAAGCAAAAATGAAATATCCGTGTTAAATCGATTAAAAGTTCTTCCTGACTAAAATCGATTATTACAAAACATAGTATCTGTAATACATTGGTACAACACTAATTGATCAGAATTCGACCTGCCAAAAGTAAAATAAATGGTTGGAACGAGTATAAGTACTTTTTTTTTTTGGTGGGTGGGCTGCGGTCGGCGCGCCTCCGCACCACTCCGTCCGGGGCGACAGAGGGGCTTAAGCACGCAACTCCCGCAACCCACCCGAAAACCACGTCGCCTTCGTCGTTGGGCCGTGAACTAAGTACTACTATACATATAAGACTAATATACATATACTACTAATATACATATAAGACCCTTTATGTACCTATGTTTAACTAATAAATGTTATTCTATTCTGTTACCATATGGAACATTTGCAGAAAAATATACAACAATATAAAAACAATTAAAAAAAAAAGAACACCCTGCACTAGGCAATAATCCTTGTATTGCGATGGACTTTACAAACATACAAATAATGGACCCAAATTATATCCAGACTCAACAAAAATTTGTGTATCGCAGTTTTGTTGGGTATGGGATTGGAACTCGCGATACTGGCACTGTAGATTGGTCTTAATCACTATTTCATATGTGTAGTCGGTCATATAATCATCGTAATACCATTTACAGGTTGCTGAACCGTACAGGAAATTGAGGAAAACAAAATTACAACGGACATTTGTTTCTGCATCAGATGCGGCTGAAGACAGAGCTAAAGGGATCAAACGTAAAGGTGGAGTTGTAGAGGACTCTCCGAAAGCTAAAATACAGTTTGTGACAGCAAGCATAGACAATAACAACACAAACAATGATGACCATAGAGAAGAAACTAGTGAAATTATAGATAACAATAAATATGAGGAAGATATAAGGGATAAAGAGCCTGTTTTAGAAAAATTAAGAGATGAAAATAGTAAAATTGCCGAACTTAATAATTATATGGAGGATATGTTGAGAATAAAATGTTTAAATGTGAGAGGATTTAAGGAGCAAATGTTTATGACTGCATTTGGAAGATTGGTGCTATTAGTACGACCATGGGCTGGCAAGCTGTGGAATATACAGAGTAAGACTTATTTCATTTTGTATGTGGTAAGAATACAATTTACCACTCCCTATCTTGCCCGTGGATGTCGTAAAAGATGACTAAGGGATATGCACATAAGGTCTGTGCAAGAGAAGGAAAACTGGAAGTGAAACCCAACATGTCTGACCAGCTTGGTATAGTAGGTAAATTTCCCTCCCATTGTGGAGGAGGCCTGAGCTCAACAGTGGGACGAATGTGGGCTGCGATACTGATGATGATGACTTCTTTTCTCCACCCATTTTTGGTGTCAAACATCTATAGGCGAGGGTAAATCAGATTTTTGGCGTGGTGTAAACACGCAGCGGCGACGCAACGCCACGCTATATGACAGAATATGCGAGGGTAAACCTGATCGTTGGCATGGCGTAAACGGACCGCGGCGACGTAACGCCAGGCTATATGACTGAATATATGTACTATACATAGTAGTACCTTATATAATTACAGAAATTACTGATTAAAAGAATTGAGTTGGCACAATTTGAAATATTTTTAAATTTTTAATTCTTATATTTAATGAAAATAAATGTTTATTGACCGAAAATCATCATTTTCTGGAAGAAAATCATAATATTTTATTAATACACTTCCATATTGGTTCCTGTCATAATTTGTTCTTTTATGCATATATACTTGTACAAAATAATTTCGATGTTTCACATCCGCCAGAGGTCCTGAGCGACGGCTCATTTTTCAGACTCAATAGATGCCATAAGATGTTATATTTGTAACGAGGCAACCTTAAAGTTATCTTTTACTTATTGCAAAATGATTAAACAAAATTAAAATCAACTTGCCATTTATAAAAATTGCAAGATAATGGCAGTATAACTATTCGGTTCGGCATGTATTATAGATCCATCCATCAGCCAAAAGACGTCTACTGCTGACATAGGCCTAACCACGAGAGTGCTGGTCAAAACCAATTTATATCACCTGCATCCGGCAGCGAATGAGGGCCGTTGCTTTTACTTTAGCATTCATATTTTTTGTGGGAGAAGGTTTCATAATCATTTCACCTTTTTTTTTGGTGGGCTATGATCACGCACACATCGTTCGTTCCATCCAGAGTGACGAAGGACGGCGCGTGGCTCCATACCCACTGTATTTCCTCTTCTTTACCATTGGGCTGACCACCGGTACCAAATTCTTTGTCGTCCGAGGCATAATCATTTCGTCTAACAGGTAGTTTGGTAACCACAGTAGCTGTTATAAGTTTCCCAGAAGTTAGCTGCTGCTCAGTCTCCTGCTGAGATCCTTAGTCGATTTTTACGACTTCCATAGACAAGTAGTGGTAGGAGCACACTGTTGACAGTTGTCTGTCTACAGCAGCGGGCCGGTCCGTTCGGGGTAGTTCCCCAGTGAGCAGAAAATCTACGTCCGAGTAGTAGCAATTTGTTACTGCGCTTCGTTCGGTGAGCGAGAGAACCGGAAGCCCGGGACTTTCTGAGGATTTTCGCGTGTGGTGGGTTTTAGTGATGCCTTTAGTATCACCGATGCGTGCAATGAGGTATGCCTTCACATTGTTCGCGGTAGGCAACAGCCTTGCAAAGGTCCGTGAGCGGCAGTAACACTTACCATAAGGTGTACTGTTTGCTCGTTTGCCACCGTTTGCAATGCGAAAAAAGTACGGGTTTACGACAACGGCGTTGTCACACGAGTAATGCGAGGCTTTTTTTTTTGTGGGTGGGCTGCGGTCGGCGCGCCTCCACACCACTCCGTCCGGGGCGACAGAGGGGCTTAAGCACGCAACTCCCGCAACCCACCCGAAAACCACGTCGCCTTCGTCGTTGGGCCGACCACCGGAGCAGGGTTACTTGACATCAGTGGTCGGCCCGACGGAATACCCCCTATTGGGGTACCCTCACATCGACCGACGTCCCCCCCTCGGGGAAGATGTCGGTCTTTCCTCACGCGGTCGACCTTTCGGCGGGTGACGGACTAATCCCCGGTCACGTCACCCAGTAATACAGGGCTAAACCTCGTGCATAGTTAGTTACAGCCTGTTCACGACCTTGCCGCTGTGAGCGGCGGCAAAGCGCGATGCGGCGCACAGTGGGAAAATTGCGTATGTTTCGTCTCAAAACTCCGTATCTCAGTTGTTTCTAAACTAAATGAGCTGTAATTTTGCACACATATACTTGAATGTTTAAAGTTTAAATAAAACAACTTTGATTTTAAAAAATCTGTTTATAAATTATTTAAAAATACATGAATTATATAAGAAAAAAATACAAAATATGCTTGTTTAATTTACATAAAGTGGTAGAACATAGTAATAACATATTATAAACGTATACTACACTACTACTACATACTCTATATACTAAAATGGCAGACAAAACTAGAAAAAGAAATTGTAAATAAAACTACTTTTACGGTTTATATCGCGTTTGTATTAATTACTAGCAACCCGCCCTCGCTTCGCTTCGGTTATAGATTATAGTCGTTTTACCCGCGTAGTTCCCGTTCCCGTGGGAATACCGGGATAAAATACAGCCTAGTTTACGCCCTGATATTATAGCTTTCCATTGGTGAAAAATTTTTTGAAATCGGTCCAGCCGTTTTGAAGATTACCCGGAACAAATAGACAGACAGACAAAAAATTTTTAATTGCTATTTTAGGCATAGGTGTCGTGCAAATAACCGTGTGAGCATGAAAAAGCCTATTATTTTGCCATTACAAACAGACACTCCAATTTTATTTATTGGTATAGATAGATATATTAATTTAGATATATTAAATTAAATTATATTCCATTACAACGACTTTCACATGAAACGGTTTTGAGACGGCTTTTTAATGGGGCTTTACCAGCGTGCGCCGCTAAGACCAAAGTCTTGGCCAGGCCGTTACTGTTGTATCCCATATCATTAGACGAATATCCATTGCAATGGTGATCCATTCATTGTATGGACCTTATTTCCATATTGTGACATACACAAATGCAGTATGTCATCAGCCACCTTTTCCCATGAGTATCTTATAGGACCACTAAGAGAAATTCGGTGTAGTTCTCCATATGGTGACAGAAAAATACATTTCACTACTGCCTTATCTATGTGTTTTAGCGTTGCGTAATTCGAATCATTTAATTCGAATAACTCGAATAAGACTATTGACTCGTTCATTCGAATCGCCGTTGACCGAAACCGAATCAATTCGTTTACTCGTGTCGTATTTTTTTTTTTTTTTTTGTGTGTGTACAGCTGTTGGCCGCAGATGGCCTTGACAGCTTGACGCGGACTATGGGTGAGCGCTGAGGGCTCTCAACCCGGAGAAAAGTATGCTAAGCGACATCGCCCAAGGGCTCCCCCTGTGGGGAACGGACCTCGGCTTGGGGCGTCGCTGGAGGCAAAGTGGGCGTGCCCACGTTTTTAGTAGTGACTTTTGCGCGGCGCGGTTTCGCACCTCGACGGCGAGGGCGGAACCGCGGATATTTATTTGTTAAGGCCTCGCGGGCCGTGTAGGCTCTTTGTTGAGCGAGTGTGATATTGTCGTCCTCTTCGTCGAGGACGTGACGAGGACGTCGGATGGAACTCGTGTCGTACGTACGACATACGTATTTATATTATTTATACGACATACGTTACCGTAGGCAGGTATGTACTCGTAGCGCGGGCGGCCGCGGTGGCGCGACGCGGCGATCAGTCGACTCGGTTTGATAGGACATTCGTTGATTCGTTTTCTATTCGTTGATACGTTTTCTGTTTCTCGCGCGATTTAATGTTTTCTTGCTTTTGTCGACTGCTCATTTACGTAATTAAAAATACTAGTTATTAATTATGAGTATACCTGAGACGTATAAAAACGTATTTTTTTTAAAGATTTTTCGGGTAATTACTAATTAGAATCAGACTTTATTTAAAAAAAAGTATTTTTTGTATATGATTTTATTATTACTTTTTGTTATTTAGTATGCTGATTTTAATTGTAATAATAAAAGAGTATTGTCATTACCTACGTGTTTAAAAGTCAATATACCTATAAGTCCTCTTTCCGTAACCAAATACCGAGCATACTGCTGTAACTCAAAATCTCGACGACTAAACGAATTATAACTCGCCAACTCGGCTTCACAGGCGGATGACTTGACATACGAGTACGAATTTGACTATAATGCTGACGTGACGAATGTGACGATTCGAATCAATTCGAATTGCGATTCGAATCAATAGTAATTTTAATTCGATTGATTCGAATTGAGAAAAAAGCAATTCGTCTCATCGCTAATCTGTTTATCTATCCCGTGGATGTCGTAAAAGGCGACTAAGGGATTACAATATGCATATAACATCTGTGCAAAAGAAGAAAACTTGATATAAAACCGTATACCAACCCGTCTGACCAATTTTCCTCCCGTTGTATTGGATGCTCGGGCCCAGTAGTAAGATACATATGAGTTGAAATGATAATTATGAAATATTAATCACAGAATAATTCACTTCTAGCTAGCTGTCAAGTTTGTAACATACCATTCAACACCATTTTCGAAAACAGATGTTTATCAATGACCATCAATGGGCAATTGATTGCACAAGCCACCGGTGACTCTAAAGCAGATGCTAAAGCTGTTGTTGAAAGTATGGCGTGGGAGGTAGGTGTTATAACCAAACTTTTTTTTTTTGGTTTGCCTATGATGTGGTTACAGCCAGCGAAAGCGGTTCTCCTATCTAGCGTGGGTGTAAAAAACGCTTAAATGTTACAATATGCAGATCTATGCAAGAGAAGGAAGGAAGGAGTATTGTGGTAACAGTGTAAGAATACAATTCACCAGGGGGTGGATCTTGCCCGTGGATGTAGTAAAAGACAACTAAGGGATATAATCAGTGTTGCCAATTTAGCGACTTTGTCGCTAGAAATGACGACTTTTGTTCAAGTGTTTGCGACAAAAAAAAAGTTTTGTCGCTAAAAATTGTTTAGCGACAAAACTGGCGAATTGTGGAATCAGCTCTAAAGTCAAAAGTTGATACGGATATTAGTGTTCCGTGGTAGTATGCTATGCTACTACTCTTTGGAATCCTCGAACTATTCCCTAAAAAAAAACTCATCAAAATTTGTTCATAGGATTTTATTATTTCGTCGTAAATAAGTACTTGTTTTAGCGACTTTTGAATTTCTGTCTAGCGACTCGAACTTCTAGGAGTTGGCAACACTGGATATAATAAGCATGTAAGATGCAAGAGAAGGAAACCTTGATCAGCATGATATAGTTTTTCCCAATTTCCCTTCTGTTGGGGAGCAGATTCGTGCCCAGTGGACATTCGTGGGACATGTATAAGTTGAGACGGCGGCTATGAAAGAAGAGCAAATATTGTTTTTTATTGCAAGCAGTGGCAAACGAGCAAACAGTACACCTGATGGTAAGTGTTGCTGCCACTCGTGGACCTTTACAAGGCCACTGCCTACCGTGAAGAAAGTGAAGGGAGTGTGAATGCGTGCATTGAGGCTCGGTGATACCAAGGGCACCACCAAAACCCTCCACACGCAAACACACTTAGAAAGTTGGGCTGCCGGCTCTCTCACTCACCGAACGAAGCGCAGTAACAAATTACTACTACTCTGACGTCGATTTTCTTCTCAGTGTGGTACTACCCCGGATGGACCGGCCCGCGGCTGTAGACAGATAACTGTCGACAGTGTGGTCCTACCACTAGGATATTGAGTCGACTCTTTCCAATTCGATAATTTTCTTGATTTCGTGATCTATTTCTCATCATCATCCAGCTCTTATCCCTATTAGTTGGGGTAGACGTAGTGGCAAACGAGCAAACAGTACATCTGATCACCTGATGGTAAGTGTTGCTCATGGACCTTTGCTAGGCCGCTGCCTACCGCGAAGAAAGTGAAGGGAGTGTGAATGCGTGCAATGAAGTTCGATAAAACTAAAGGCCAATAACCAAAACCCACCACACGCAAACACCCTCAGAAAGTTGGGCTGCCGGCAGTGGCGTAACGTGTGTCACTGTCGCCCGGGGCAGAGTTATAATTTGCTGCCCTTTTGATATCGTAAAAATAATAGTTGTTGGTGTTGGTAAGAAAAAACGTAACGAAATGAAAGAATTGAGTAAAAAATATTTATTTCAAAACTATGTAAGTACATGTGTAAATAACATGACTGTGCTAAAACATTAATAAAATTTACACTATAAAAATAATGTTTAATAAAGTCTAAACAGTCTAAAATACTACTTTTCGCGACTTACGCGCACCGAAATCATTTATTCGGTCCTTGGACCCACCCTGTGGAACATCGGCTACGACTCGGCGTTGGAGGGGGAGTTTCCAACTCATCACGCCCTCCCGCCCGGGTAGGGCGTGATTTGGTACGCCGACGACACGCTCGTTACAGCTCGCGGTGGGACGCTAGAGGAGGCGGCAAGCCTGGCGACTCTGGGCACCAAAGAGATCGTCAGGCGGATCGGGGCTCCCAAGAATTTGCGGATCTCCAGGCTGCGTGCATACGTGCCCGGAGGTCCTACACCCACAGCCGAGCGCGTCACCGCGACGCTGAGCGGGAGGGTCAGCTGTACTGAAGGCTTACCGCAGTGCGCGGTCTGCCTTCAGGCTGGCCGTCCGTACCGCCAAGGACGTTAGTCGGCGGGAGATGCTGGAAAGTCTTGAGCGTGACCCCTGGGGTCGCTCCTATCTCGCGGCACTGAGCAAGCTCCGCGCGCGGGGCGCCACAACCGAGACTCACCAGCCCAGCCTCCTCACCAGAGTTGTCGAGGACCTCTTTCCACGGCAGGCGGAGCACACGCCCCCGGTCATGGCTTCGCCGGACAGGACCGGGAGGCCGACTAAAAAAGTGCTTCGCCCATCATGGAGCCGGAAATGGGGGCGGCGGTGGCGCGTATGCGAGTCAAATCCACCGCTCCTGGGCCCGACGGAATCCCGAACCATGTGCTGGCCTTAGTCCTCGAGCACCTAGGACCACGCCTCAGGGGACTGTTTGACGCTTGTTTGGCGTCTGGGCAGTTGCCTGGGTGCTGGAAAGAGGGGAGGCTGGTTCTCCTGCCGAAGCCGGGACGGTCTCCCGAGTCGGCCTCGGCCTACAGGCCCATCGTACTGCTCGATGATGCGGGCAAGCTGCTGGAGAGGGTGTTGGCTGCCCGCATCGAGCGGCACCTCGTCGGGGTCGGGCCCGATCTGTCGGACGCCCAGTTTGGTTTTCGGAGAGGGCGTTCGACGATCGCGTCCCTGCTGCGCATGAAGGCCGTGGTAGCGGAGGCCGTCACCGGCGGAGGAGTCCTGTTGGCGGTGTCCCTGGACATCGCCAACGCCTTCAACAGTCTGCCATTCAGCTGCATCAGGGAGGGGCCGAGGTATCACGGGGTGCCCGTGTACCTCAGGCGGCTGGTGCAGACTACTTGGAGGGGCGCAGCGTCCTCTACGTTTACCGAGTAGGGGACGTTGTGCGAACGCCCATGACGTGCGGTGTTCCACGGGGGTCGGTTCTGGGTCCGACCCTGTGGAACATCGACTACGACTGGGCGTTGAGAGGAAGCCTCCCACCCGGGCTGGGCGTAATTTGCTACGCCGACGATACACTCGTCACAGCCCGGGGTGGGACGCTAGAGGAGGCGGCACGCCTGGCAACTCGGTACCGAGGAGATTGTCAGGTGGATCGAAGCGCTGGGGTTGAGGGTAGCCCTGGAAAAGACGGAGGCCCTTTTGTTCCATGGCCTCCGTACCGCTGGGCCTCCCGCCGGCGCTTCGATCACCATCAGCATCCAGGCCCAAATGAAGTACTTGGGCCTGGTGCTCGACGGGCATTTCTGGTTCCGGGAGCAATTCCATCGTCTTGTTCCCCGGCTTGTCGGCGCGGCCGGCGGGTGTCGGAGACGCGCGCCCGCGGCGGTATGGTCTCCATCAAAGAGAGTACCGCCTGGCGGGCCGACGTCCGCCGAGAAGTCATTGCCCGTTGGGCAATAGATGATGTTAGGTTTTCTGGCCGGGACTGCCCTAAGACAGAGAGAAGCCAAATTTTGGAGGAGCTGGTTGCTGGGTTGAGCCCGACTACCAGTGCTCTCAAATTTTGACAGGTCATGGCTGTTTTAAAAGGAGACTGTATGAAATGAAGCTGTGCCAGAGTAGTCTGTGTTACTGCGGGGAAGAGGATGAATGTCTGGATCATGTGTTGTGGCGATGCCCCTTGTATGATGAAATACGTATGAAGATGTTGGACGGGATTCAACGGATCAATCCTGGACCCATACACTACTGCGAGCTTGTTAACGCCGAGGCCAACTTTCGACGGTTGAGAGACTTTTCGCACCATTGGCATAACATCAGGAGCGGGCTCGAGCTGGCGGAGAAAGGACAGAGTCGATGACGCAGTCGCTATCATCGTGTCGTTCGTCGCAATAGCGACACCCACGCAACATAAGCCGCCCCAGAAAGGGGAGAGGGCTCGGGCAGACAATTTGTAGGGAGTCAAGAAAATGCACGCCCGAAAGAGCACACGCAAGTAAGGCGTGCATCTCCCGTGATTCGGTACATATAGTCAGGATGGCTGGAGGGACCATGGGCTGGTGGAGGGGTCTGCCCGTTGCGCAGTTCGGCTGGAGAGTCCTCGGTACGGCGTCAGGACCGTCGAGGCCTTCCGGCCGGTGCTGATGGAGTGCACGGGGTGCTTTCCTTCCGACTGGTGCAGGTGCTGACGGGGCACGGTTGCTTCGCGAAGTACCTGCACAAGATTGTCAGGAGGGAGAGCACACCGTCCTGCCACCACTGCAGTTGCGACGAGGACACGGTGCAGCACACGCTCGAGGAGTGTGCTGCGTGGTAGGAGGAGCGCCGTGAACTCGTCGCGATTATCGGTGCCGACCTGGCGCTGCCGACCATCGCCAGGGAGATGCTCGACAGCGTCAGAAACTGGGACGCGGCCGCCGCCTTCTGTGAGGCCGTAATATCACGGAAGGAGGCGGCGGATCGTGTGCGAGTAGAACTTCTATTCGGCGACACGTTCCGCCGCCGGCGACTCGGGCGGCGCAGGCGCGAATATCTGCGCCTAATGCCGCTCTAGCCAAGGCCGCGGGTGAGCGGACCGGGAAATTGTCCGTCACCCGCAGAGAGGCTGAATCGCGCGACGGTGACCGACGTCCCAGGACGTCGAGAGGTAAGGTTACCCGAAAGGGTATTCCGTCGGGCCGACCACTGAAGACAAGTCACATCTGCTCCGGTGGTCGGCCCAACAACGAGGTGACGTGGGTACGGGTGGGTTATGGGACCGCGCGCCGTCCCTTCATCGCCCCGGACGGACTGTACCGCGCGTACGCTTACCATAGCCCACCCATAAAAATATAAAAAAAAAGGCGGATCGGGGCGTTGGGGTTGAGGGTAGCCCTGGACAAGATAGAAGCCGTCCTGTTCCATAGGCCCCTCATGGACTCTCCCATCGACGTCTTGATCACCGTCAATTACCGATACCAACCGATATCAGCAACCGGGCGCATATGAAGTATTTGGGCCTGGTGTTCGACGGGCATTGGTGGTGCCGGGAGCATTTCCGCAGGCTTGCTCCACGACTCATCGACGCGGCGTCTGCCCTATCGTGGCATATGCCGAACGTGGGCGGACCGAGCACTACGTGTCGACGTCTGTACGCGAGGGTCATCTAGTCGATGGCCCTGTATGGCGCACCGGTGTGGGCGGGGACCCTGATCGTCCGACTCAGGGCTCTACTGTGGCGACCACAGAGGGCCATGGCGGTCAGGGCCATACGCGGATACCGCACGGTGTCGACGGAGGCAGCGTGCCTGTTGGCTGGGACACCCTCGTGGGACCTAGAGGCGGAAATGCACGCCGGTTTGTATCGGCGGGTGTCGGGGGTGCAAGCGTAGGGTGGTGTGATCTATTTGAGGGAGCTCAGCGCCTGGCGCGTCGACGCCCGCTGAGACGTCATTACCCGTTGGGGAGTCCGGCTGGAGAGGCCTCGGTTCGGTGTGCGAACCATGGAGACCTTCCGGCCGGTGTTGATGCAGTGGTTAAAACGGCGGCACGGGGTGCTCTCCTTCCGACTGGTGCAGGTTTTGACGGGGCATGGATGCTTTGCCAAATACCTGTACACGGTTGTTAGGAGGGAGAGTACACCGTCCTACCACGACTGCAATTGCGACGAGGACACGGCGCAGCATACGCTCGAGGTTTGTGAGTTTGTGTTCGGTGCTGGGTGAACTGAGACGCGGTCGCAGCCTTCTGCGAGGCAGTAGTCTCGCGGAAGGGGGCGGCGGAGCGCGTGCGCGAGGAGCGTCTCCTTGACGAAGCGAACCGCCGCCGGTGACTGGGGCGGCATGAGGCGCGACTACCTGCGCCTCATGCCGCCCTAGCCGAGGCCGCGGGTGACTGGACCGGGGATTTAGTCCGTCACGGTCATGGGTTACAGGTGTGCGTCCTTATGCCCCTATGGCGCCCTGGACGGAGTGGTGCGAGGAGTGCGCCGACCGTAACTCACCCCCCTAAAAAAAAAAGTGTCCGCACAAAATATTTTTCTTCCAATTTTGCCGCCCTTCTAATAGTGGCGCCGGGGGCGGTCCGCCCCTCCGCCCCCCCCTTGCTACGCCACTGGCTGCCGGCTCTATCGCTCACCAAACGAAGCGCAGTAACAAATTGCTACTACTCGGATGTCGATTCTTTGCTCAGTCTGGTACTACCCCGGATGGACCGGCCCGCGGCTGTAGGAAGACAACTGTCAACAGGGCGGTCTTATCGCTATGGAATTATTGTTTTGGCAATACTTTTATGAGTGGTCATCTGCCTGACATCAAACCTCTGGGCATTGATGGGAAAAGTGGTCGTGAATGTTATTCTTTGCAAAACATTAATTCTTCTATTTATTAACAGAGAATATGCCAAGAAGTAATAAGTATAGTGGTTAAAGAGCAGTTCATAGCGCAGAACGATACGAGAATCTCTGTCAACGATGTCTCCGGTAAGAGAAGCAGTAAAGATGATATGTTTGGTACACCCGTAGAGAATACAGTTGCTATGAAGTAAGTTTAATTATTATTTTTTTTAATAATAGTGAATTCATCATTATCATCATAGCTCATATACGTCCCACTGCTGGTCTTGAGCCTCCTTCACAATGGGATGGAAATTGACCTACTATACCATGATGGTCAGACGAGTTGGCGTTTTTAACCGACTCCAAAAAGAAGGAGGAGGTTCTCCATTCGTCTGAACATTTTTTTTTTATGTATGTTCACCGATTACTCAAAGATGCCTGGACCGATTTCCAAAATTCTTTTTTTGTTTGATAGGGTATACTTCCCTGGTAGTCCCATAGTCATCAGGTCAGGATCTGATGATGGTATCCTTGAGAAATTGGTGGAATTTTTAAAATGTTTATAGGCAATTTTAACCTTTTTCTCATACTTCGTAAAGTTTTTTGCTTTTTAGTTTACGGTTTGGAGTCGAGGGTTTTTTTGTTAAAAATTATGTTATTATTATTATTGCAACGGTGGCAAACAAATAAACAGAACACCTGATGACAAGTGCTGCTGCCGCTCATGGACCTTTGCTAGGCCGCTGCTTACCGTGAAGAAACTGAAGGGATCGATTTTCTGCTCAGTGTGGTACTACCCCGGACAGACCTGCCCGCGGCTGTAGACACAACTGTCAACAGTGTGGTCCTACCATTATTATGGTATAGGGTTTTATTTCGAGTCTTCCTTCTCTTGCATAGATGTCATGTGCAATAATCCCTTATTCGTCTATTACGACATCCACGGGCAAGGGGATGGCGAATTGTATTCTTACTCCGTCACCGCACGGAATATAATAGTGAATTAAATACTAATAAAGCGGAAGGTTTTGTTAATCTCATGAACTACTGCTCGGATTTGAAAAATTCTTTGAGTGTTAAATAGCTCATTTATCGAGGAAGGCTATAGGCTATATATCATCACGCTAAGACCAACAGGAGCGGAGCACCAATAAACAATGTTTCAATATTGTTTTTTTTTTCCTTTTGAGAGCTTCCGCTGCGTGAACGGCTAAATTTTCGCAAAGATCACGTATGACAGAATCGTCTTATTAAAAAAATATTTTCACCTTCTACGTAAACAAAGTCGTAGGTTAAAGTTGGCGTTAGCCCAAAGTATCTATATCACGCGGACGAAGTCGCGAGTAGAAGCTAGTCCGTAATATAGCCACCATTTTCTATGTGGTGACGGAGTAAGAATACAATTCAACACCCCCTTTTTTGCCCACCATGGATGTTGTAAGAGACGACTAAGGGATGCAACATGCGCATAACATAGGTGGTGTGGCGTTGTTTCTCTCCCTTTGCGATGGCTCGAGCCCAGCAGTGGGACCTATATTAGGGATGTGAAAAAATAATCGATTTTTAGAATAATCGATTATTATAAAAATAATCGATTACACAAGGGAACAAAATGAGACTTTTTTTTGTTGCATGGAATTTACTGACTGTTGTTTACTAATTCGAGGTCGCTGATTTCAAATCTACCCGCATTTTTTCTCTAGCAGCTTTTGTTTTTGAGATACAGCTATTGACTATATCTTCTCACTAGTTACATTTAACTTTCATAAAACAAAGCAGTTTATTTAAAAAGTATATATTTTTTACCATGTCCATGCCGCGAAATATCTGTAAAAATTATACTATTTCTGTAATATATGTGGTAAATATAAGTTTAAAGATTGTAGACCTAAGGGTGTCGGAGTTCGTAAAACGGGTGTACTTTGATTACTTTGGATTTTCTTTGGACACCCGTGACAGATACTGGGTGCCTAAAATTTTGGGTGCCATTAGTGTATAGGGATCGCATAATACTTCCACCTTTGCACATTAAATTTGAGCTCATGAAACTATTTGTTAAAGCTCTGAACAAAAATGGCTTTTGTTATCAATACATCTCAAAACAGTTCCATAATTTGAGTACAGAGAAAAGGAAAGCCGTAATTTTTATGGTCCACAAATAAGAAGGTTGATGAAGGATGAAAACTTTCATAGTTACATGACCAATATTGAAAAAAATGCATGGAATGAATTCGTTTGGATTGCACAAAATTTTCTGGGAAACAAAAACGTTGAAAGCTATGCGAAGCACATTGAAGAGATGTTGTCGCACTTCCAGCAGCTTGGCTGTAATATGAGTATTAAAGGTACACTTCCTCCATAGCCATTTGGACAGTTTCCCTGAAAATCTAGGTGATCTCAGTGAAGAACAAGGTGAACGGTTCCATCGAGATATCCGGACTATGGAAGAGCGGTACCAGGGTCATTGGAATGCCAACATAATGGCGGACTACTGTTGGGGCATTAAGAACAGCCCTAGTGAAGCAAGTCAAGCAAGAAAATCTTATAAAATAATCTTTTTTGATATGTAGTGGTTGTATTTCTGATGGTTTTTGTTAATCAAATTATTGGTTTCTTGAAAATCACGTTTTCTTCATATCTCAAAAACTAAAGCTGATACAAAAAATCCGACTTCAGATCTGAAATCAGCACCCCGAAAATATACAATATTAGTCGTAATATTTCATGCAACAAAAATTATGTTCCCTTGTGTTATTAATCGATTTTTTTGAAGTGGCAATGGGCAGGCCACATCGCTCGACGAACCGACAACCGGTGGGAAGAAAGGTTCTCGAGTGGCGACCACGTATCGGACGACGCAGTGTAGGACGCCCCCCCCCCCACTAGGTGGACCGATGGCCTAGTGAAAGTTGCTGGGCGTCGTTGGATGCAGGCGGCACAGGACCGCACATTGTGGCGCAACATGAGGGAGGCCTACGTCCTGCAGTGGACGGCAATAGGCTAAAATGATGATGATGATGAAATCGATTTTTACAATCGATCATTAAATAATAAAAATCGATTATTAATCGATTTTTATTATTTGAAATTCGATTGAAATTAATCGATTATTCACTGCCAGATTTCCTAAAAAAAAGGTCATCACGATTGTTTCATACTATATTAGAAAATAAAGCTCACATTTCTTAAAAAAAAGGTCATCATAATCCTGTTGGGAGAAAAAACGATTATTTTATAATGGATTATTTATTTTTAATTAATCGATTTTTTTATAATCGATTTATTTTAAATCGATTATTTTCCCTCCAAGTCACATCCCTAACCTATATGAGCTGTGATGAGGAAGTGGGTTTTTAATGCTACATAAATAATAATGTCATGTTTATTACAGAATGATGCGTATGATGGGTTGGAAGGGTGGTGGTCTTGGAGCCGACTCACAAGGGATAGCTGAACCTATCAAACCTAATCTACAGTTGGTAAGTTTTTTTGTTGTTTTCACCACAATTCACCACCCCCTGCCATCCCAGGCTACATGGACTGTAGTCGCATATCATATAGACTAGTCAACAAGTGCCTTTTGGACCAACTTTTTTCAGCAGTCCCCAAAAATTATAAATGAGGTGTCATTCGATTCGGAATGGCATCTAGATGATTTTTGAAAAAAATGAAGTGCTGCTTGCAAAAATTGTAAAACTTATTAACAATTAACTAAAAATTGGTTGGGTTTAGTTTTTTGCAAATATCTTAAAAGAGTAATAAATATTTTTCAAATTTGAAAAAAGATTCAAAAAGAGGAGGCAATTTCCTAAAAAAATTCTTGATTCCCGAAACTGTAAGATCAATATTTATAATTTTCCCAGAGGGATGAAAATACGGCCGAAAACGGGTACTCATTTATAATTTTTGGAGACTGCTGAAAAAAGTTGGTCCAAAAGGCACTTGTTGACTAGTCTAATAATATTTTAGAAGATATCAGCAACCCATCCTCGCTTCGCATCTCGCGTTCCCGTGGGAATACCGGGATAAAATATAACCTAAGTTACTCCATATAGAGACAGCTACCTGGTAAGACAGGTACATGGCAAATTTCTAAATCCTGGCAAATTTAATTAGGTTATTCGTCTATTTTGATCCAATTATTGCATTGGCATGAGCCCTTGACGATAAAATCTGTTCATTCAAAAGTGGGACAGAATAAAGTTCAAAGATTCCGTTACATACATAGATACATATATACATACAGGTGAAACTAGGGATGAATCGATACCAAGGAGCACTCATATGGTATCGATACTTTCCATTCGGTACTACTACTAGTTAGTAGATAACACTAACATTCGATACTGAGTACTAGTATCGAATGAAATCAATGGTATCGATTTGGCAAGTATCGTAACGGCATTGGGGCGGCGAGTTCGATTTACCTTCGTTCACTGCGGGGTTCTCGTGATGAGCTTTTTTTAGCTAAATTGTTGGAGTAAATGGCTCATCACAGTCTCATCAGGAACGTATCTGATAGGCTCTATGAAAAGTACTCGATACTTAAAAGCGATTCGATACCGATACCAGTAAGTATCGATACTTTTCAATGAATACTGATTAAGTATCGATTATCCGTGTGGTGACGGAGTAAGAATACAATTCACCATCCCCTTTCTTGCCCGTGGGTGTCATAAAAGACGACTAAGAGATTAAATATGCATATAACATCTATGCAAGAGATGGAAAACTCGAAGTAAAACCATATACCAACACGTCTGACCAGCATGGTGTAGTAGGTCAATTTCCCTCCCATTCAGGAGGAGGCTCGAGCTCAACAGTGGGACAAATATGAGCTGTGGTGATGGTGATGAAGTATCGATACTTAACGACCGATACAGTATCGATTAGAAATATCGATACCTGGATGGTATCGTTTCATTCCTAGATGAAACTAATAAAACCGACGTCCCCGAGGGGGCGACGTCGGTCGAGGAGAGGGTTCTCCTCAGAGGTATTCCGTCGGGCCGACCACTGACGACAAGTCACCCTGCATTGGTGGTCGGCCCAAAGGCGACCTGCCACGGGTGGGTTACGGGGCCGCGCGCCGCTCTTCTGTCGCCCCGGACGGAGACGGGCGGCGGATGCGCTGATTGTAGCTCAACCCAAAAAAATAAGTAAAGGTGAAACAAATAAAAGCGTGTTAAAAAGAATAAAATAAAATTATTCAGGTGAATCGTGCCGGTTTAGGCAGTACATCATCAGATATCCGCCAGCTAAGGAAAGCTGCCTTCGGTTTAATGGAACGGTACATCGCTTCAGATACCCTGGACTTAGACTTGGTGTTCAGCTCGGACTTCAGTAAGGAGGAGAGGGCGTTAATGCATCAGTGCGCCCAGAGGGTCGGTCTGGCATCCAAGAGTTATGGCAGTGACCAGGATAGGTGAGCATTTTTGCATATTTCTCGTTATATCACGAAAAAATAAGTGCGAGTCGGAGTCGCGCATGAAGGGTTCCGTACCATTATCCTACTAATATTAAAAAACTTGAAAGTATATGAGTATGTAAGTATGTTTGTTGCTCTATCAGGCAAAAACTACTGAATGGAATTTGATGAAATTTCACAATAATACAGCTTACATATAAGAATAACACATGGGCTATAATTTATCCTGATATTCCCACGGGAAAGGGAACTATGCGGGTAAAACCGCAGGGCGCTGCTAGTCTATAATATCAACCAAAAATAGGCAAAATTGCGTTTTTTGTACGGGCTCCCTTAAATATTAATTTCATTTTAATTATATTATTTATGTATTACTAGCAACCCGCCCTCGCTTCGCTTCGGTTTCAGTCGCTTAAACCCGCGTAGTTCCCGTTCCTGTGGGAATACTGGGATAAAATATAGCCTATGTTACTCCCTGATATTATAGCTTTCCATTGGTGAAAGAATTTTTGAAATCGGTTCGGTGGTTTAAGCGTGAAAGCGTTACAAACAAATAAACATCCTTACTTTCGCATTTATAATATTAGTATGGATAAAATTAAAAATACAACTGAGTATTTTGTGAATATTTCAAGTGCCTACCTGTTGCCATTATCAATAGCGGGCAAAAAAATCGCGTTTGTTGTATGGGGAGCCCCTCTTAAATATTTGTTTTGTTTTTAGTATTTGTTGTTATAGCGGCAACAGAAATACATAATCTGTAAAAATTTCAACTGTCTAGCTAGTCGCGGTTCTTGAGTTACAGCCTGGTGACAGACAGGCGGACGGACAGACAGCGAAGTCTTAGTAATAGGGTCCCATTGGGTACGGAACCCTAAAAAAGGTTGCTATATGGACGACGAATTGTGAATATTACCAACCCATTGAACATGGGTGTTGTAAAAGATAACTTAAAAGTAATAGACCTGGGCCAACATTGTCTTATCTGTGTGGTGATGGAGTAAGAATACAATTCACCACTCTCTATCTTGCCCTTGGATATCGTAAGAACGACTAAGGGATATATAATACGCATATAACATCTATTCAAGAGAAGGAAAACTTGAAATAAAACCTGTCCGACCAGCATGGTATAGTAAGGTTAATTTCCCTCCTATTATGGAGGAAGCTCGAGCCCAACAACGGTATGTATGAGCTGGGGTGATGATTGGTGATGATGATAAGACGTATGAATTGTGAGAGAGAAAAACATTACCCACGGCATACTTATATCTTCCACAGATTTTTAGTTGTAAAGAAGAAACTAGATCCGTTCTCTCTGGTACGAGCTGTCATAGAGAAAGGAGGTGTAACGCCGAAGTATCAAGTCTTCATACCCGCTACCCTTGCCGTCGGCAACCGGAGGCGGCGTTGACTAACATAAAAATAAGTAAAAAATCAACAAATATCCTGAATGCGATGCAAAAACCATATAGATTGTATACATTTTCGTATTCACCATTTCAAGACCTATGATATCCCACTCAGGCGAGGGTTTCGAAGATTATAACTTGCACTTATATGCATAATTTTTAACGCCGAAGTATCAAGTCTTCAGACCATCTAATCTTGTCGCCAACAAACGTAGCCAGTGTTGACTGATATAAAACATAAATAAAAAATTCTTTTCAACACATATCCCGACTGCGATGCAAAAACCATATAGGTTGTCTATAGTTTCGTATTCACCTTTTCAAGCTCTTTGCTACCTCACTCAGCCGAGGGTTTTGAAGAATATTTTTTAACTGTATCAATTTTTCATATCTGGGTATTTATTAATAGCAATAATTAATATTAATTCATTAGCAATTTATTATTAATAGATTCTATATATGTTTTAGAAAATACGCTAATTAGGAAGTAATTTATAAAAATATTATTTTTATTGTTATTGCTGATATAGTTCGTTTTTTTAGCAATTTCACCTCTAATATAATTTTATTCAACGATTTCATTGATGATATGGGTATAATTTTATTTAATAATTTCATTGCTTGTATAGTTATAATTTTATTCAATAATTTCCCTGCTGATATGGGTATAATTTTATTCAATAATTTCACTACTGATATGGTTATAATTTTATTCAATAATTTCACTACTAATATGGTTATAAATTTATTCAATAATTTCACTACTGATATGGTTATAATTTTATTCAGTAATTTCACTACTGATATGTGTATAATTTTATTCACTAATTTTAGCGCTGTAAAAAACTTATTTATAATTTTATCATATTAGTAATAGTTAATTATGTTTAATAATCTAAATATTTTATATAATTAAACAAAATAAATCAGCGTTAGGGTTCGCTTAACTAACCGATTTTAATACAATCCTCAGCTGTTCGCACTTTTAACAATAATAATATTAGTATATTTTTAATTTTTATAGAATATTAATTTTTTTTACCCTATATGTTACATAATCTGTATATCAGTAAATTATTTGTTTTCTATTGAATATATGTACCAACAAGTAGTATTTACTTTCCATATTTGCCCTCGTGAAGGCTGCATATCGAATTGAGCATTGAGCATGGTTTTTTTTCGTGTGGTGACTTACGAATATAATTCAACCACTCTCTATCTTGCCCGTGGATGTCGTAAAATACGACTAAATGATACGCATATACCATCTATGCAAGGGAAGGAAACCTCGAAATAAAACCTTCTACCAACCTGTCTGATCAGCATGGTATTGTAATGTCAATTTCCCTCCTATTGTGCAGGAGGCTCGAGCCCAGCAGTGGGATGTATATGAGCTGAAATGATGATGATGATGATGAATCGTATCCGAAAGCGATATAAAATATTCGCAACATCCTTAATAGTAAAGTCTAAAATAATCCCTTAATATTAAATAATCTTAAACTATTATCATAGTTTAAACTTTTATACAAGATTTATCAGGTTATGGAGCAACTGGTCAAACGGGAGTTAGGCAATGGTGGTCAGAAAATCAGAAAAATTTGAAGGTAAAATGTCGATTCGTTAATGAATTAGAGACATGTAAAGTTTTCAATTTTGTCATCGCTTTTTCGTGTGAATCTGATTGAAATGTATAAAGTCAATGATACTTAATACGCAATATATTCGTACTTTGTTAAATGTTCATTAGAAATTGATTAAATCAATGATTAAGTTTACACAAGGAAGACAAATGTCGCCTTAACATCAACTAATCGGCCGATGACCCTTAGTCGCACGCGACGGCGCGATCGTTCGTACCTACTTTTACTGTCGACGCGTTTTAAATGCCTACATGTGTCCTATTCATAATATGTAGCATTTAAGGCGTAGACTCTTAGACATACATTTTTTAAATCACTGTAACTATTATGTTTTATTGTTCTTTTTTTGTGTAATATACGTTCTAATTACGATGTACGACTGTTAAACTACAACATACTTCAACAGTTGTTTTATAACCTGAGACTAGGGTTGCCACCCGTACTTTATTATAAAGTATTGTACGTTATTTCGGGTAATTGTACTTTATATTTTATGTGAACAATAAAGTACGCGATAATATTTTATTTCGCACGAATTGATTTCTCTAAAAAAATTTTTAAGATAAGATTTTGTTAAAAATATAATTATTTATTTACTATAAAATAAATATAATGTACAAAGACGCTAATAATTAATTATTAAAATTTGCTAAAAAATAATCGTAAATATGTTTTAAAGCAAAATAATGCAAACCGTACTTTATTTCGACACAAAGTACTTGTTTTTTTTTTTCATTCATTAACCAATATACTTTATTTTTTAAATAAAACTACTTTACGAATTTTATCGCGTTTGTATTTGATTTTTGATTGCCCGAAGTTTCGAACACTTTGCAGCGTTCATGGTCACGGGCGGACTGAGATGTCGCACGTCCAACACGTCATAGTTATTACAGAAAATTTATAATTATCTACCCTAAAATCTATATTTATAATTATTTATAAATACTCGCGTAAACATCAGAAATCAATATACTTTATTGAAACAAAACAAAAAAGGTGGCAACCCTTCCTGAGACATTCTTACAAAGCTATGAACTGCATTACCGAATGAAACTTTTGTGTTCGAATATTGAGTGATGTTAAAATAATATGTAATTGTAAATATATTTTATTGTTTATTTAATAATTAATAAACACGTACGTTTATTGTCGTACGTAATTAGATGAGTTTTGTTTTATTTAATACCTTATACCATCCTAGGGAGAGTACACCATCCTGCCACCACTGCGACGATCGCTAGGGAGATGCTCGCCAGGGTCAGGCACTAAGGCGCCGTCGCCGCCTTCTGCATGCTGTCATCTCGCGGAAGGAGGCGGGGACCGTGCGCGTGAGGAACGCCTCCACGCGGACACGGTCCTCCGGCGGCCGCCCTGGCAGAGGCTGCTGGTGACCGGACCGGGGAATTAGTTCGTCACCTGCGGAGAGGCTGACCTCACGGCGGCGACTGGCCTCCAGGAAAGGGGACGTCGATGGGAGCGGTTACTCCGTATTCCGTTGGGCTGAAGTCAAGGAATTCTGCACTGGTGGTCGGCCCAACGACGAAGGTGACGTACTATCAGGAGAGTTATGAGGGCGCGCGCCGCCCCTCTGTCGTCCCGGATGGAGCTAGGCGAGGGGTGCCCACTCCAAAAAAAAAAAAAATACCGTCCTAAAATATATTATATCCACGTTAAGAATACAATTCACCACCACATTTCTTGCCCGTAGGTGTCCCAAAGGACGACTAAGGGATATAATATGCATATAACATGTATGTAAAAGAAGAAAAACTCGAAATGCAACCCTAAACCAATATGTCTGACCGACGTTGTAGGGTCAATTTCACTCTCGTTAGAGACTAGAGTTCAGCAATGGGACGTTCTATTTAATACCTTATACCAGTGGTGGGCAAACTTTTTTAATGGCGGGCCACAAAGTTTAAGAAATTCTAGAGGAGGACCAGAATTATAGAAAAATGTATTTTGTATTAAAGATTTTTAATAAACAAAATACCTTTTACTTTTACGCCTTGTTAGGCGTGTGAGACATGGAATTGTTTTTGATTTCCATAATATTTTCGAAAGCAGGTTCCATGAGATCATTTCATGAGATAATGAAAGCTCAAAACACCCATGACGAATTGGAGCTTTCATTAAAAATTCGGAGGTTTTCAATTATAAACGTCAGATTTTATTTTTCACGCCATAATGCTGACTAGAATATTTAGGATGAATGGACTCTCGGCGGGCTGGAGTTGGCCCGCGGGCCGTACTTTGTCCATCACTGCTCTATACCATCTATCCCTTCCGTATGGTTACGGAGTTAGAATACAATTCACAGATCACTTTCTTGTCTCTGGGTATCGTAAAAGATGACTATATATATATGTAAGAGAATGCAATCTCGAAAAAAATCCCATACCAATAGGTCTGAATGGCATTTTAGATCAATTGCCTTCCTGTTATGGAGGAGATCGAGCTCAAGTAGTGGGACGTGTATGAGCCGTGAGGATGATGTAGGTATAATACTTATAAGCAGACATAAGAGATGACTAAGAATATATGTATATACCTTAGAATAATAACGTATAGAAGGTAAGTTCGCGCACAAAAAGTGAAGCATTTCAATTGGAGCCTAATGGAGCTTACGCCGGAACCGTTTCGTAATGTACAAGTCATTGTATTGCACATACGTACGCAACTCTTAAAATATAAATGGTAAGGTAACTATGACGGTTTGTGCATTCAAATGGTGTCAAAACACATTTGAAAACTTGAAAAAGGTTTTTAACATTACTTTTAAAAGTATTTCGACGATTTATGTTAATAAAAACAAAATTTGATTTCATAATTTGTATAGTGGTGTGCGTGTGTACGTGTGTAATCGTCTGCGCGCCATTGGTATTTTGAGATTCATATTTCGAACGTTCGAAGTATTGACACTATCCTTCTATACGTTATTATTCTAAGGTATATAAAGTAGAAACTCGATTATCCAGTCCTCGGTTATACAGATTCGCGATTATCCGAACTGCCAACCGCAACCTATGTACCTACAAAACAAATTTATGCAAGCATGAGCGTGTCTGATATAAAATGTCTCGCGGGATCGCTGCCCGACGCGTTACATTATTATTTTAATTAGTAGCATGACCCGCGGGGCATGCGTTTATTAAGAGACAAATACATAAATTATGTACATACTATATAATTATGCATAAAACTGAAGGTGGTTTTTCAAACATTCGATTATCCGAATGCCTACCGACAACAATTTAGTCCGGTTAATCGAGTTTCTACTGTATAAGCAAATATTGCACAGCAAGGTAAGGAAAATACTAAATAAAAAACTATGGCAATGTATGTACCTGGTCAGCGTGATATTCATCTCACCTAATATAAGTCGTTACTGTCTGGCTCAGGCCTCCTCCACAATGGAAAGTAATTTGACCTACGCTGGTCAGACGTGTTGGCATAAGGTTTTAGGCCCAGTTTTCCTTCTGCTTATTATATCCCGTAGTCGTCTTTTATGACGCCCATAGGTAAGAGAGAGAATGGTGAACTGTATTCTTACTCCATCACCATTATGCGTGATATTAGGTAAACTCTTTCCTTCTATAGTATTTAGGATCGTACCTGAAAAATACGTAATAAAAAAGAAGCTGTTTAAATTCTTCTGGAAAATTTTTATTCAGATTTAGAATTTTAAATAGCTCTTTATATTGCTAAGTTATATTATTGATTAAGTTTTGTTTCTTTGTTTCATTTTCGGAGCAAATAGTCCGTGTTGCTCCGTGTAGTTTTTTTTGTACCACTATTTTTTGTTAAGCCGTGGACAGAGGTGCTGGTTATATATACGTTATTTTAATTATATCAGTATAATAAGTTTATTACTGTAATATATAACTGTTTTTTGTCCCTAATAAATAAATAAATAAATATTGCTTCACTGCCGACGCTATAGCATGAGTCGGCAGCGTTACGAATACGACGCGGTCGCTACCTTCTGCGAGGCAATAATCTTGTGGAAGGAAGCGGTAGGAGGAAATCCTTTACGCTGACATGCTCGGGCAGCGCTGTGCCGCCCTAGCCAAGGCAACTGGTGATTGGATTAGTCCGTTATCCAAAGAAAGACAGACATCGCAAGGGCAAGGCTTAGGCAACAGTGTTGCTTGTTGCTGAGGTATCGACGGAAATAGTAAGCCTACAAAGACCAGGTATCAGTGGTCTTACGGCACCCCTGAGGCATCATAGCCTGTCCAAAAGAAAAATTAATAGTCGTCCAATACGTCTCTTATTTATAAAAGAGATTTTGTTAAGAGATGATTACAAATCTTGACGATTATGGGCTAAGAAAAAAAGAAAGTTAATAAGATAAATTTATTTCGCATAACGCATAATGAAAAATCGTATATACCCAGTATTTTAACATGGCAACACAACTTGTCGATGGTTATCGCTTACCCACATCGTTAGGATCAGATAACATTGAACTCTTGATCAGTATTTTAAACACGTATTTATAGATTCGATCAAATTTCTTTATGATACGGGCGGAATTGACACTATGTAATATAAAAGACCAGGGAAATTCAACTCCACATCATTCTGTAGTTAACTGTTGACAAAAAGTCAAGTGATATCGGTAAAAAATGTTTTCAAAATTGGCAACACTGTTATTAGCATACTGCCTGTTTCACTTTTCGTGTGAAGTTGAAAGTTCTTTTATAAAACCGAATAATGTACCAAGAGTTGGTAGAAGTAACGAGGAAATTAATCCATTCGATCAGGACAGCATGGGTTATGTAATCAAAACGAATAAAAACATACCACGTATGGGCAGAAGAAATTACGATTCGGTAAGTCCATATTCCGGGTAGCGATGGAGTAAGAAAGCAATTCACCACTTCCTATCTAGGTCGTGGGTGTTGTAAACGATGACTAAGGGATATAATATGCAAATAACATCTGTGTAAAATAATAAACTCGAAATAAAACCGTTTACCAACATGTCTGACCAGCACGGTATAGTAAATCATTATTTTTGTAAAAAGTGGATTCGTGCTAAACGAATGTTTGCGTCAAAAGTTTTCGTATAGTTATCCAGACGAATTTGTATGGGATTTGGAGCAGCGCCCCTATCGGATGATAAGGGTACTGCTCTAAATCTATACAAATTTGTCTCGAAAACGTTACGAATACTTTGACGCCAATATTAAGAATTAGCGTCAACTAGGGATGTGACTTGGAGGGAAAATAATTGATGTTTTGTTCTTTAAAATAAATCGATTATAAAAGAATCGATTAATTAAAAATAAATAATCGATTATAAAATAATCGATTTTTTTCTCCCAACAGGATTATGACTTTTTTTTTTAGGAAATGTGAGCTTTATTTTCTAATATTGCATAAAACAATCGTGATAACCTTTTTTTAGGAAATCTGGCAGTGAATAATCGATTAATTTCGATCGAATTTCGAATAATAAACATCGATTAATATCGATTTTTATTATTTTGATAATCGATAGTAAAAATCGATTATTAATCTGTTAATTTTTTGTAAAAATCGATTATTATAAAAATCGACTATTTTTTCACATTTTTTTTTATTGCAAACGGTGGCAAACGAGCAAACAGTACTCCTGATGGTAAGTGTTGCTGCCACTCATGGACCTTTACAAGGCCGCTGCCTACCGTGAAGAAAGTGAAGGGAGTGTGAATGCGTGCATTGAGGCTCGGTGATACCAAGGGCACCACCAAAACCCTCCACACGTAAACACCCTCAGAAAGTTGGGCTTCCGGCTCTCTCGCTCACCGAACGAAGCGCAGTAACAAATCGCTACTACTCAGACGTCGATTTTCTGCTCAGTGTGGTACTACCCCGGACGGACCGGCCCGCGGCTGTAGACAGATAACTGTCGACAGTGTGGTCCTACCACTCCTAAATATCCTACCACATCCCTAGCGTCAACGTATTTAAATGGAGACGAACTCAATTTTTTAGAAATTGATATTTTATTGTAATCGGTGGCAAACAAGCAAATGCTAGTGGGTTACGGTCGGAGCACTCCTCGCACCACTCCGTCCGGGGAGACAGAGGGGCGTAAGCACGCACACCCGTAACACTTCACCTTCGTCGTTGGACCGACAGAAAAATTAAAAAAATAAAAACAATTCTATTTCTGAGAAAATATTAAATTATTATAAGAGACGGAAGACTCGAAATAAAACCCTATATCGATCTGTCTGACCAGCATGGTATAGTAAGGTCAATTTCTCTCCTATTGTGGAGGAGGCTCGAGCCCAACAATGGGATGCATATGAGCCGAAATGATTAAATTATCATTTCTTGATGATTAGATTATCAGATCATATTATTAGATGGTTAAATTATCATTTACTTTTACAGGAAAAGCGTTACGACATTCCAAAATATTATCAATTACCTACCGAGAACTACAATACGTACGAAGGTAAAATATTTATTATATTATCTATACCAATAAATAAAATTGGAGTGTCTGTTTGTAATGTCAAAATAATAGGCTATTTTCATGCTCACACGGTTATTTGCACTATACATATGCCTAAAATGCACTTCATATTTTTTTGTCTGTCTGTTTATCTGTCTGTTTGTTCCGAGTAATCTTCAAAACGGCTGGACCGATTTCAAAAATTCTTTCACCAATGGAAAGCTATAATATCAGGGACTTAGGCTATATTTTATCTCGGTATTCCCACGGGAACGGGAACTACGCGGGTAAAACGACTAAAACCGAAGCAAAGCGAGGGCGGATTGCTAGTGATATATATTATCCGTGTGGTGACGGAGTAAGAATACAATTCACCACGACTACCTCATCCATGTAAAACACGACTAAGAGATATAATATACACATTATATTCACGCAAAAGAAGGAAAGCTTGACATAAAACCCTATAAAAACACGTTTGACCAGCGCGGTATAGTGGGTAAAATTTCTTCCCAATACGGAGGAGACCTGTGGCCCTACTCCTGAAATCAATTCTAGTTTCGAATCCGATTCAATTCCAATCTCACGAAACTTATATTTAGTACTCTTAAACAAAATCGAGAATGAATTCTTCACATTTGCCGTTGTTATTTTCACCAAATGTGCCGTATTTTAATACTTTAAATTAATAACGTTACCGAACTCGATCACCACAGAGGCGCTTTCTTGAAATTGTGCAACATTAACGATTTTAAACTACGTCAAAATCACGTCGGGAGTAGCAAATATTTGACATAGTCGACGAGAGTCAAATTCATTTAGTTTAAAAAAATCCATCGAATTTGATTGCAATCGTGCGCTAGTGTCGCTTTCAAGAGTACCAATTTGCTCAAATTCAAGCTGCGATTGGATTTAGGATTGGAATCGATATTCAAGAGTAGGCACTGAGCTTAACAGCGGGATTTTGTGGGCTGAAATGATGAAGGATATTTTATATGTACTGAGTAAAAGGTTACTACAACTAGATGAAGCAAGGAAAATGTTTCTAAATGAACTCGGTTTAGTCATTTAGTCAGCGTGGGATAACAGCCTCATTTCTCTTATCTGAATGAATTATAGCTAAAATTCTCACCTTATATATCAATACTAGCAACCCGCTAGCAAACCCCTCATTTCGCTTCAGTTTCAGTCGCCTTACCCGCGTAGTGCTCGTCCCGTGGGAATATCGGGATAAAATACAGCCTATCTAACTCCCTGACGTTTTAGCTTTCCATTGTTGAAATAATTTTTGGAATCGGTTCGGTAGTTTAAGCGTGAAAGCGTAACGAACAAACTTACTTTCACATTTATAATATTACTAGCAACCCGACCTCGCTTCGCTTCCATACGCCTTACCCGCGTAGTTCCCAATCCCGTGGGAATACCGGGATGAAATATAGCCTATGTTACTCCCTGATATTATAGCTTTACATTGGTGAAAGAACTTTTTAAATCGGTTCGGTGGGTTAAGCGTGAAAGCGTAACAAACAGATAAACAAACAAACTTACTTTCGCATTTATAATATTAGTAAGGAGTGAGGATATAAGGAGTGGAAAATTTTTTGTTCTCTCTTTGACGATTGCTTCAGTATCGCATTTTTATTGCAAACGAGCAAACAGTACATCTGATGGTAAGTGTTGCTGCCGCTCATGGATCTTTCCAATACCAGGGGCACAGCTAAGACGCTGCCTATAGGGAAGGGAGTTTGAATGCGTGCAACGAGGTTCGGTGATACTAAAGGCATCACTAAAACCCATCACATTCAGTTCTCAGTAACAAACTGCTCTATTTAGACGTCGATTTTCTGCTCAGTGTGGTACTACCCCGGACGGACCGGCCCGCGGCTGTAGACAACTGTCAACAGTGTAGTCCTACCACTATTAAAATAATTTATAGCAAATATACATATGTATGTATTTAGTTTAGAAGAGACTATTGATTCTTGGCGCGATTAGAAGGCTGGCCTATATTTTGCACAAAGTAATTAGCATTGTCATTAAACGTGGCAATCTTGCCAACCTTTTAGGTACATTACTGGTTGACAGTGGTGCAGATTTATTTTTAATTCCTGATAATTTTTATTTTCTATTTAGTAAATATTTTAATTGATTATTTGGCACGTTTAAAATAAACATTTGTTTATTAATTTTATTTTTTCAGCTGATGAACCGATGCCGATGGAAGCTTACTCATACAAACAATTCGGAAACATGAAAAAATAAATGAAACGAAAATCACTGCAAATCTCTCTCGATTGATCGTCAATTATCTTGAAATCTAGTCTTGATATAGTTTAATAAAAGTTTATGAATATGCAAGCTAATTATTTCTTTAATTTTGTTGTCGTCTTGAGTCTGGTTCTTCATTCTATACAAAGCACATGTTTGTTGGGCATGTCTATTCTCAACCATGAGAGGAAAATTGACCCACTGTACTATGCTGGTTATATAAGTCGATAAGGGGTTTTATCATCATATCCTACCATATCCTCTCACCATCGCCATCCGTTCGACGGGTTATCCTTAAGTGTAGCGTCCCCATCGACGGCCGGCAACAAATAATAGTGTTACCGGGACGTCGCCCTTACGCGGTCGGCCTCTCTGCCTGTGGCGAATTAATCTCCGGTCCGTCCATTCGCGATTTTGACTATTTTAGCGTGACATATTTTTGTATAGAGATAATGTAAGACTGCTTTTTATGTGTGGATAGGACCCACAAGTTTAGTAAGGGATCATGTAAAATTACACTGTCAGAGACGAAAAACAGATCTAGTTAATTTGGTATTTGGTCAAATTCTTATACATTGTAACGAAGCGCGTACTTATTAATGACATGTCACAAGTAGTGGGGCGAAAAGGTAAAGAAAATTAGGAGAACTATAGAAAAAAAGCAATATTGCTGCTGTTTTTGCATCAAAATCCATGAAATTATTCAAGCTAATATCAAAGAATATCTCAATCTATATATAAATACGTGAAGCAAAAATTTTGTACCCCTTTTTTCGAAAATTACATGGATGGACAAATATGAAATTTGGCACAGTTGATGTATATAATGAGGAGAAGTGCATAAAACTGAAATTTCATATAATAGTGGATTAGAAATACATTAAATTCATTAAAAAAGGCATTTCGCACACTACAACGCTATCGCTACACACACACACACACACACACACACACACTCACACACACACACGCACGCACGCACGCGCGCGCGCACACACACACACACACATGCACACGCGCACACACACACACACACAAACACACACACGCGTACGCGCGCACACACACACACACACCACACACACACACACGCACACACACGCACACACACACACACACGCACACACACACACACACACAAACACACGCACACACAACACAACGCTTATACCGTTTTGTTTACGGTTAAATCTCTGGTCGAACTGAATGTCAAACAATCATAATTATGATGACAATGTCTAATAGAGATTTGTGCATAGATAATTCACTATAAGAGATTTGTGCTTATATATTAGTTATGTAAGTATCTCTCCGAAACTGTTCACCACTGCGCTGGAAGATGTCTTCAAGCTCTTAGACTGGACCGGATTCGGCATCAACATCAACGGCGAATACATCACTCACCTTCGATTTGCTGACGATATCGTAGTCATGGCAGAATCCATGGAGGACCTTGGCACTATGCTCAATGACCTCAGCAGGGTATCTTAACTAGTGGGTCTACAAATGAACATGGACAAGACGAAAGTAATGTCTAATGCCCATGTCATTCCTGTACCGGTCCTAGTTGGGAATGTGATTCTCGAAGTTGTGGATCATTATGTTTACCTAGGACAAGCAGTCCAGTTAGGTAGATCCAATTTCGAGAAAGAGGTCAGCCGACGAATCCAACTCGGCTGGGCAGCGTTTGGGAAACTTAAGAGGATCTTCTCGTCCAATATTCCGCAGTGTCTGAACACAAAGGTTTATAACCAGTGTGTGTTACCAGTGATGACTTACGGCACTGAAACGTGGTCTCTAAATGTCGGCCTCATAAAAAAGCTCAAAATCGCTCAGCGCGCTATGGAGAGGGCTATGCTCGGTATTTCTCTACGTGATAAAATCCGGAACACGGAAATCCGTAGAAGAACGGGTGTAACCGACATAGCCCGCAGAATTAGAACGTTGAAATGGCAATGGGCAGGCCACATCGCTCGTCGAACCGACAACCGTTGGGGAAGAAAGGTTCTTGAGTGGCGACCACGAATCCACCAGGTGTCCACCACTAGGTGGACTGACGACATTCTCAAAGTCGCAGGGAACCGTTGGATGCAAGTGGCGCAGGACCGTTCCAAGTGGCATTCTTGTGGGGAGACCTATGTCCAGCAGTGGAAGTCCGTAGGCTGATGGATGGATGGATGGATATTAGTTATTATTGAAATACAGCTTGCTCAATTTACAATTATACATAAATAAAATTAAAGAAAATTGTGTAGCAGAAATATTAATTAAAATTAATTATGGCCGAATTTCGACCACACGGCGACCGCTAGTCCCAATAAATAACAACATTTTGAAAAAGTATTTCGCTTTACTCATCTTGGGAAATATACATTTCTGTACATTCTGTTTCACAAGATTCTTCAACGACTCCCTGGAGTTTAATATTGGCTTCTGATAACGCTTCACTATAGCGTGGAATGAAACATTTACTGTCAAAATTGTCAAAGTCAATAACTATAATCCGGCAAAATTATGTACATTATTGTCTATCATAGATCCTTTTCACTCTCAACGGTTATCGTATAATATGTCTCTTTCTGTGTCAAACCAACTTATCAACTAGAACTGTTTAATTTATTCTCCAATTTCTTTCACGGTTTTTGTGAAAGAAATTACCAATATATTTTGATTTAAACTAACAAAATTTACTGTTATTGTAAACGGAAACAAAATGGTTTTGACTGCGGACGTCCATCTGCCGGAGGAGTCTGAATTGACCGTGCCTGAGGTGTCCCTATCCTCAGCTACCTTGTATGCTGGTTCATTTCATTTAGGAAAATATTGTGAATATGCCAACAATGTAAGTAAAATAATAATTTAATTTAGCTATTTTTTTAGTTTTGAAGCTTTATGTTAAGCCACTATTTGTTGTGTAGAAATTAAATTGATTGCATAACCAAAGTTACAATGGGGTTATGTTTTGATGCCCATAACTGTTAAGAAATGATTAATTTCCTAATAGAATAAATATTTTAAAGAATTTTGTTGAATATTCTAAGTTCATATTCTTAACATACTTCAGAAAGATGTGATTGGCTATTTTTTAAATTTTACGAAACCTCCATGCTGTGTTAATGCTTACTGCATTCATAAAAAGTTAAGAAGCTGCTTATTATGACATATGTACCTTGGTTTATGTAGCTGATAAATTAATGACATTTCGATAGTGATTCTCTCTTTGTATTTGAGTAGTTGATTTATGCAACTGTCTCTATGGCACTTAATAGAGAAATAGAAACAGAATAAACAAGTTAAAGTATAATACAATTAGTTAAAGTATAATACATACTTTTATTTCCGTGTGGTTACGGAGTAAGAATACAATTCGCCACTCCCTATCTTGCCTGTGGACGTCGTATAAGACAACTAAGGGATATGTAACACGCATATAACATCTGTGCAAGAGTTGGAAAACTCGAAATGAAACCCTATACCAACATGTCTGACCAGTACGATATAGTAGGTCAAATTGCCTTCCTTTGTGGAGGAGGCCCGAGCCCAACAGTGGGATGTATGTGGGCTGTGATGATGATTATACTTTAACACAAATACTTTGAATACCTATCAACTGGTGTCTTTCACTTTTCCCTTAATTCTACATGACATTGTCAAATTTGTGGCAACTCTACGCTGCTGAAGTTAGACTAAGAAGTTGAAGTTGACAGAGTTTTATGCAATTATAATACATAGCACACACAACGACAGCTCTCAAAAAAATATTAACTCAATGATCTTTGATGTTTACGCGAGTATTGCTTATTACAGTGGAATCCGATTAACCGGACTAATTGCTGTTAGGTTCAGATATATCAAATCAAATCAATGAAATATATGAAAAACCTCATTTGACTTTGTGCATACGAGTATGTACAAAATTTTATGGGATCATTAAAAGACAAATACATATTCCGCGGGGCATGCATGTCAGACTGGAGTAACAATTACTAACTAAAACAATAGTGAAACGGGTGGAACAATGATCCCGCGGGGTGCAGACAGGACATGCCATTTCAGTCATGTTCATGCTTCGATTTGTAGGTACAATACATAGGTTGCGGTTGGTAGTCTGGATAATCGCGAATCCGTATGACAGAGGGCCGGATAATCGAGTTTCTACTTAATAAAACTATTTCTTATCTCTTTATATTTATATGGACTCCATAAAATCCGTAAGATTAGGATTAATTTAAGTTAAAATTGAAGATATGTAAGTGGATTCACCTCATGGGATTTATAACAAATAACTTCAATAATTGGTTGAATTAAGCGATACATAGCGGAAATCCATTTTAATTTTAAAATGGAAGGAAGGAAGGGAGACCCATCGCTTTCCCACAGTAATCAATATACCACACACCACAATAGAAGAAGTACGGGATAGGATTAACGTTTTAGAGTGGGTATCACTTTAAAATTAAAATATCCTTCCATTTTAAAATTAAAATAAATAACTTCAAATTGTTCACCGCATAGCCAAAACTTCTATCTAATAACATTTCTTATACAATATAGGAGTACATGTTATGCCGTATAGAAGAAAATGATCCACGTAAATGTATCAACGAAGGCAAAGCGGTGACTGCATGCACCATGGAGTTCTTCAGGAAAGTCAAGCAGACTTGTTTGAACGAGTTCAATCAATATGCGAAATGCATTGATAAGAGTTCCGGAGATTATAGTTTGAAACAGTAAGTTCTTTTTGGTTTCTTCCTAGTAAAGTAGGCTTTCTGTGTGGTGACGGAGTAAGAATACTATTCACCCATCTTGCCCATGGATGTTGTAAAAGACGACCAAGGGATTTAATACGCTTATAACATCTATGCAATAGAAAAGAACTCGATACAAAACCCTATACCAAAATGTCTGACTAGCACGGTATAGGAAAGTCGATTTCCCTCTTATTGTGGAGGTGGCTCTAGCCCAGCGGTGAAACGTATATGAGCCGAGATGATGATGATAGTTGTTCTATGGATTGATTCAACGGATGTTCCGTTGCTGCTATAGTTAACGTGGCGACATGGGAAAAAGAGACTGCTTTTCTTGACTTTTATAGGCACCTGTGACAGGCACACGTTAGGACTCCTTTAGCCTGGGGTTCCGTCATTGATAAGGGTGATACGTCGGTTAGCTACGCCCCTGATTATGAGCTTCCGACAAGAACTTCTGCTCAACCTTCTTAATTTCTTTGATGATATAAACCATTTCCAAAGGGTAGTCATCATCATCATATCAGCTAATACACTGCTTTAATGAAGCCTTCTCCACATTAGAAGGGAAATTGGCCTTCTATAACATGTTAGTGAAACATGTTGGTATAGGGTTTCATTCCGTGTTTGCCATCATCCCATAGATCAGGGATTCCCAACCTTTTTTTGGTCAGGGACCACTTTTGTATTATTCTTGTTACCAGGGACCACTTTGTAAGTATAATAAAAATAAACTGTAATAATCAAATTGAATCTTTAATTAAAAACTCAATAGGAAATTACATAAAAAGAAATAATAATATTTTTAAGGTAAACTTATTTTGTATTAATGTGATTTTTGAGGAAATCAAATCATTTATTCTGCATAAGCCCCTTAAGGGCACTTACATATTGTCAAGTTTAAACATTGTTTGAATATAATACAACAATCTACCACCGGATCGGAACACGGCTACAGGCTGAGAAGATCCGGCGAGAAACTCCGTGGGCTGTCACTTTTTTTTTGGTTTTTTAAATATATATAATTTTATACTTCGTACAACATATAGTATTAGCTCCAGTGTGATGCCCTTCGAAATTGTATACGTGTATAAATTTACAAATATTAGTACAAAACAAAAAAAAAATAAAGAAAATAGAAAAAAATATGGTTGGATCAGATCCCACAAGCAACACCCGATCACGAGTTAACTACTAGAGCAGCCATCACTCCCCTTGCTTGCATCTTTTGCATGAGTTCGGCTATCTTAGGCCTAGTATTGTTACTCAAAGTTACACGCAAATCATCACATACTTTTAAGCGATACCTCGCCTTGTTTTTAATTACCAATGAAGCGGAAAATCCTTGTTCACATAAATAAGTTTGTAATAAATAATCATTCGCAGACCATATTTTAGCTTCTGCGGACCACTGGTTGGGCACCATAGCCATAGATGTTATTTATATGTCATATCCCTAAGTTGCCTTGCCTACACATATGACCATATATAGTGAGGAGATGGTGAATTGTATTCTTACTCCGTCACCACATGGAAAATTACACAATCTTCTTAGTCGTGGCACTCTTGGCAGAGCGGTCGTGGTCGTCATTATTAGGATTGTGAAGTGACCCGTTTTATTACGCGTCTCCATTACTCTCTTGTTAATGCCAGTTTGGAGTAATGATATAGGGGGCCGCCAATGGCCGACTTCACTTGGTCCGTCCACCGCATTGGCGACCTGCCGCGCGGTCTGGTTTCCTCGACCCGGGCCTGTACCACCAGATGTTCAATACAAGTTTTATCGCTCCGGGACACGTGACCAAAGAAACCGAGCATACGTTGTTGGACAATGGAGGACAAACACTGTTTGATGCCGAGTTCTCTTAGGATGGAAACATTCGTCCTGAACTCCGCCCATGAAATGCCGAGCTTTTTCCTCCAGCACATTTCCAGAGCGTCCACCCCTTTCCTCTCACTTTCTTTAAGAGTCCAAATCTCTGCTGCATACACATTATATTTATATAATTTATTTTTTTATGTAATATCTATTTTTTTTTAATTACAGCTGCCGCACCACCCAAGGAGTTTTCGACACTTGCATGTTGGAGAAACTTAATATTGCTCGTCCCGGATTTGGTTACTTTACTGAAGCGCGTATACATGATACCAAGAGGTAAGTAGTATCATCATCCTTTCAAAAGCAGTCTTGTAATGGATAGGCCCAATTACTCTCCATGAAAATGCTGCAGGATTTACAGGGTATCTTTATAAAATTCTGACAAATTTCTGCGGTTTCGCCCGCGTAGTTTGTTTTTTTTTTGTGGGGTGCATAGCTGCTAGCCGCAGATGACTTTGGCATGGACTGTGAGTGAGCGCTGAGGGCTCTCAACCCGGTGAAAATAAACTAAGCGCCCAAGGGCCGGTCACCGAACGGACCTCGGCTTGGGGCGTCGCTGGAGGCAAAATGGGTGTGCCCATGTTAGTATTGATGACATTTGCGTGTCGCAGTTTCGTACTCTCAACGGCAAGGACGTAACCGGGGCATTTGGGTATGATGGCCTTGCAGGCTGTGTACATCAGAGGTGTCAAACTCAATTTTGCAGAGGGCCATATTTTAAATTTTGAATTCGTAGGCGGTCAGATTGAAAATAAAAAAAAAATGAACTGAATTATTATAACATTTTATTTATTGAATTATATAGTATACTAGCAACCCGCCCTCGCTTCGCTTCGGTTATAGGTTATAGTCGTTTTACCCGCGTAGTTCCCGTTCCCGTGGGAATACCGGGATAAAATATAGCCTAGTTTACGCCCTGATATTATAGCTTTCCATTGGTGAAGGAATTTTTGAAATCGGTCCAGCCAGACAAAAATTTTTTAATCTGTATTTTAGGCATAGATATCGTGCAAATAACGGTGTGAGCATGAAAAAAGCCTATTATTTTGACATTACAAACAGACACTCCAATTTTATTTATTGGTATAGAATAGCAACCCGCCCTCGCTTTGCTTCGGTTTTAGTCGTTTTACCCACGTAGTTCCCGTTCCCGTGAGAAGACCGGGATAAAATGTAGCCTAGTTTACGCCCTGATATTATAGCTTTCCATCGGTGAAAGAATTTTTGAAATCGGTATAGCCGTTTTGAAGATTACCCAGAAGGAAAAGACAGACAAAAAAATATAAAGTGATTTTTAGGCATGTGTATAGTGCAAATAACCGTGTGAGCATGAAAAAGGCCTATTATTTTGACATTACAGACACTCCAATTTTATTTATTGGTATAGATAGATATTTCTTTATATTGTATCATCGAACTTCATTGCACGCCTTAACACTTCCTTCACCTTTTTGACGGTAGGCAGCGGTATAACAAAGATCCATAAGCGACAACAACACTTACCATCAGGTGTACTGTTTGCTCGCTGGTCACCGTATGCAATAGAAAAATGGATATCCTGTTACTAGGCGCGTTAAATGATTAATGAAAGGCAATTTCCGTCTGAAGTAAGAAAATAACTCACCATCTTGCCCGTGGATGTCGTAAAAGACGAGGTTGATGATGACTAATATGCATGCAAGATCTGTGCGAGAGAAGGAAAACACGAAATAAAACTCTATACCAACATGTCTGACCAACATGATTGTAGGTCAATTTCTCTTCTACTGGAGAGGAGGCTTAAGCCCAGTAATGGAACGTGTTTTAGCTGAAAGGGAAATTGGTCTTCTTACCCTTGCTAAAGCACTACATGGAGAACCTTTGTAGCTCTGTTATTTGCTTTCATCCCTTTATTTCTACAACACCCATGGTAAATGAGTATTGAAATATATGGTAGGACCACACTGTTGACAGTTCTGTCTACAGCTGCGGGCTGGTTCATCCGGGGTAGTACCACACTGTGCAGAAAATCTATGTCTGAGTAGTAGCAATTTGTTACTGCATTTCGTTCGGTGAGCTAGAGAGCTGGAAGCCCAACTTTCTGAGGGTGTTTGCGTGTTGGGTTTTGGCCTTAGTATCATCAAAACGTTTGTGCACGCATTCACACTCCCTTCACGTTCTTCACGGTAAACAACAGCCCAGCAAAGGTCCATGAGCCGCAGTATCACTTACCATCAAGTGTACATTTTGCTCGTTTGTTACCGTTTTCAATTTAAAAAATATGGTTGAATACATTTTTATGTACTTTTTTAGACCCAAGCCTCTGGAGGAGCCTAAAGCTGTATATCCGGACGCTACTCCAGCGCTTCCAGAAGACGCGGAGAAGAAACCAGCCAGAGGCGGTTCCAGGTTCTACTGGATGACCGAGTAAATAGGACAGAAGATATAGTTGATTATGTGTGAGAAAGAGACAAGCTCTTGTATTTGAAATCGTGAAAAATGTTTGCTAAAATTTAGTAAAAATGCTGAAAAAGTGCAAGAGTGTAATCTCTAAATTTTATTTAAAATGAAACGGGAAATCTGGATTCTGTAGAGATTCCTTGGTTGTTACCATTTGTTTTTTATTTATATAATATTATTGCATTTTTTTAAACCGATTTATACAGTTTTTTATTAGCTTTGAATGTGACGTTACTCTTTTGTTGTTGCCTTTTCTCTCACCTAAAATACATAATACGTCTACAACATCTACTAGATTATATATAACGTATCTAACACGAAACCACTAAGATTGACGGACACTCCTGCATTAATGTTATGGTGGTAGGAGGAAATTTCAGCTACAACATAGATACGCTAAACTTTTTATTATAGCTTTTATTGTCTTTCTCATACATAACCATAGACTAAAAAAGTAATACATTGGATCAGTGTTGCCAGCATGACGCAAAGGAATTAAAAATTCCACTATTTCCCTGATTGGGTTTGGGATATAATTAGTAAGGTTTAAATATTTATATTCATAAAGAAATTATAAAATGATTTCTTTAAGCGTATATTAGCTGTGAAAAGTAGCAATAATTCCCTATTATATAATCTGCTAATTATATTTGCTATTAAACTGCTATAAAAAATAGCAGTTATTAAGTCTAAACTCAAAATCTAATAATAATGTAAACTTGTACAATGTTTTACTTTTTATTTATAATAGCAATTATTAATTTGTAGAATAATAAATGTTGAAATTTATTAAATGGTTTTATTTATCATCGTCACAACCCATGCACGTCACACTGTTGAGCTCGTGCCTCCTCCACTTTTTTTTTGTGTGTATATAGCTGTTAGCCGCAGATGGCTTTCACAGCTTAGTCCGGACTATGGGTGAGCGCCGAGGGCCTTCAACCCGGACTTCCTCCACTATAGAAGGGAAATTGACCTATTATACCATGCGGGTCAGACGTGTTGGTATAAGGTTTTGTTTTGAGTTTTCCTTCTCTTGCATGTGATATATCCCTTAGTCCTCTTTTATAACACCCACGGGGAAGAGAGGGGGTGAATTGTATTCTTACTCCGTCACTACACGGATAGAATTCATCATCGTCTCAGTTCAAATACGTTCTACTGCTTGCCTCGAGGCAATGGAAGGAAAACTGAATACACCACGCTGGTCAAATGCGTTGGTATAGGGTTTTGTTTTGAGTTTTTCTTCTCTTGCATGGATACTATCTGCTTATTATATCCCATAGTTTACTTTTAAGACATTCATGAGCAAGAAATGAAGTGGTGAAGTTTGTTCAAATAGTTTACCTTACAATACCCACCAATAAGAAATGGAGTAGTAAATTCTGTATTCTTACTCCGTTATCATATAGAATGGTTTTATTAACATTTTTTTTTAAGCTGTCCCTCCTGTCCGGGGCGAGGCGACAGCCGACCCCCATAATCCGCTGTAGTCCTTCCTCTTCGCTATTGGCTGACCACTGGTACAGAGCCTTGACGTCCGTGACAGCCTGGCGCGATACCCTTTCGGGTACCCTCCGATGACCCGGGCCTAAAAGAGGTTAGCTTCTGCGGGTGATGGACTATACCTCGGTCTATCCACCCGCGGTCTCGCCTAAGGCGGCATTAGCACCCAAGTCGTCGCGACGGATCATGTCGCCATAGAGGAGTTACTCTCGCGCACGATCTGCTGCCTACTTCCATGAAATAACTGCATCACCTCAGCCTCTCTGCGGGTGATGGACTGTTCCACGATCCAGTTACCTGCGGCCTCGCCTAGGGCGACTTCAGCGCCTAAGTCGCTGGCGGCGGATACACGATCCGCTGTAGAAAAGTTCCTTTCGCGCAAGATCCGCCGCCTCCTTCCGTGAGCTAACTACATCATAGAAGGCGGCGACCGCGTTCCAGTTCCTGACGCTGTCAAGCATCGTCCTAGTGACAGTTGGCTGCGTGAAGTCGGCACCGATGATTGCGATGAGTTCACGGCGCTGCTTCTCCCACGCAACACATGTCTCGAGTGTGTACTGCACAGTGTCCTCGTCACAATCGCAGTTGTGGCACGATGGTGTATTCTCACTCCCCATGACCTTGTATAGGTATTTGGTGAAGCAACCATGCCCTGTCAAGACCTGCACGAGTCAGAAGGAAAGCACTCTGTATTGCCGACCCAACCATTCCATCAGCACCGGTCAAAAGGCCTTGACGGTCTGAAGACCATAACGAAGCCTCTCTAGCCGCTCTGCCCATCACCCAATGACGTCACGGCGGGCGTCGTCTCATCAGGCGGCCATCTTTAGGTCGCCCACAACCGCCACAGAGTGCGAATCTCTACCTGCAGGTCTCACGGGGCCAACAGGCACGCTGCCTTATTTAGAAGAGAGTTATTTATTATACTCGTACTTCACGGCTCGCTTGTGAATAAACGTGCCTTGCGGTGGACGTGCGGAGCAAGAGAAGGATGTCACGTTCATCGACGACGAATGCAACTTAAGAACCTACGATGCGAGCGGTTAAAATATCGTTGGTGTATGGATGTATCCGCAAATAATTAACCCTTATGGATAATGATATAAGGTCGACTCGCGGCGCCCCTCGCTACTTCCTACGGCGCCACGGTGCACACTTTAAGAGTGAATTTACTTTTAACGGTTAAAATATTAAGTTTTAAAATAATCTATACCAATAAATAAAATTGGAGTGTCTGTTTGTAATGTCAAAATAATAGGCTTTTTTCATGCTCACACGGTTATTTGCACGACACCTATGCCTAAAATACAGATTAAAAATTTTTTGTCTGTCTGTTTGTTCCGGGTAATCTTCAAAATGGCTGGACCGATTTCAAAAATTCTTTCACCAATGGAAAGCTATAATATCAGGGCGTAAACTAGGCTATATTTTATTCCGGTATTCCCACGTGAACGGGAACTACGCGGGTAAAACGACTAAAACCGAAGCGAAGCGAGGGCGGATTGCTAGTCTATACCAATAAATAAAATTGGAGTGTCTGTTTGTAATGTCAAAATAATAGGCTTTTCTCATGCTCACACGGTTATTTGCACGACACCTATGCCTAAAATAGCAATTAAAAAATTTTTGTCTGTCTGTCTGTCTATCTGTCTGTCTGTCTGTTTGTTCCGGGTAATCTTCAAAACCGCTGCACCGATTTCAAAAATTCTTTCACCAATGGAAAGCTATAATATCAGGGCGTAAACTAGGCTATATTTTATCCCGGTATTCCCACGGGAACGAGAACTACGTGGGTAAAACGACTATAACCTATAACCGAAGCGAAGCGAGGGCGGGTTGCTAGTATTGAATATAATAAAATGCGGTGGTCACATGACGCTTTCACGTGCCCGTCAAAAGTCAATGCCAGTCAATTCGCTATGTGGTTTGTAATTAATGTATATAAATGTGTCCTAGAAATTTCGGGCTTTAACTTCTTAACTACATTGAATTATGATCCCTTGAAGGTGTGTAAAACTTCTGCGTAAATAGAACAACACGTCAAAAATGTCAAAGTTGAACTCAGCTTAACGCGTTTCAGTTTCAATTTTAAATCAGCGTACATTTTATAAATTAATTGAATCTCTGTCTTTTCATTCATAAATGTTACATATATAGCTGTCTCTCTCTGGCAGGTAACTTTACATTGGCAGCGATAGTGGATTTATATTATTTCGAAACAATTAAAAAACCTTGAATGCATCGCACGGATGTCAATGATCGATTTGATCAATAAATAATTTTTACTAATAATCTGCATAATTCAACAGTAAATTCATATTGTATTATTCGACTTGTTAAAATAATATGGTATAAAACCACGTGAAAAGTGTTTGTGATTATGTGAAAACGCAAAGTGCGCGAAGAAGTGTAAACAAAATATAACTAATAATATTGTTTCACAGTTGTAAATAATGAATAACTATTGTGGCACACCGAATTACCAGCAAAATATTTATGCGAATACGTATAGTTTGTGGGAGAACTCTGCTTATTATGACATTAACAATCTGAGCCCGCAAAATTTCTCTTCGAGTTGGCATCGAGGTAACGACGAAGATTTTGAGACGCGTTTTACGTCCGGTCCAACGGAAAGCAAGGATGCGGAGCCACCGGACCATAGGAATCGGCGAACTGTGAAGAAATCCTCCTTGTATGAAGATCCAGACACATTTTATCATAATATCACGTAAGTATTAACATTGAATTATTGTAATTAAAACAATTTTTACGGATTATTCTAGCGGGTTTGTGTTTAATTTTTGATTGCCCGACCTTTCGAACACTTTACAGCGTTCATGGTCACGGGCGGACAGCGTTCGTGGTTCGTAAAAATAGTTTTATTCGATGTGTAACAAGCGCCTAAATATTAGAAATTGTTATTGAATTATTGCTTCCGAATAATCTGCCCAAAAAGCTACACCAAAATTTAACTCGTCTAACTTGCCATAAAAGCAACACCAAAATTTAACTCGTCTAACTTGCCATAAAAGCAACACCAAAATACATAAAAGCAACACTAAAATGCTTAGAAGTACCATCAAAATTTAACTTGTCTAGTTTTGATCCCCAGTTGCTCAATCCTGTTACTTAATCTAAATTAAGTTTTTAGCGATATTTTGGCAATAAATAAAAAAATGGTCTATCCATTTCTCATACTCTGTTGAGCCTAGGTCAAACATAGGAAGATAATGCCATAATTGTTACACCTCATAGGTAGGTTGACAATTTAAGTTAAAAACATATTGCACCTTTAATCCAATACTGTCACTAAACAAAGTTTTTTGAAAAACTTTTTAATGCCGTCTATTTGCTGAGCACTGAATTTACACATTGCTTTAATTTATATATTTTAATTGCACATAACTTTTTAATTTTTTTTCAAATTTGTGTGCGTCACTAATATTAAAATGAAAAAAAAAATGTTTTTTAATAGGAATAATAGTTGTTAATCATCATCATCATCATCATCATCATTTCAGCCCACAGCCGTCCACTGCTGGACGTAGGCCTCCCTCATGTTGCGCCACAATGTGCAGTCCTGTGCCGCCTGCATCCAACGACGCCCAGCAACTTTCACTAGGTCATCGGTCCACCTAGTGGGGGGGCGTCCTACACTGCGTTGTCCGATACGTGGTCGCCACTCGAGAACCTTTCTTCCCCAGCGGTAGTCGGTTCGTCGAGCGATGTGGCCTGCCCATTGCCACTTCAGCGTGCTAATTCTTCGTGCTATGTCGGTTACACCCGTTCTTCTGCGGATTTCCGTATTCCGGATTCTATCTCGCAGAGAAATCCCGAGCATAGCCCGCTCCATAGCACGCTGAACGACTTTGAGCCTTGATATAAGGCCTACATTTAGGGACCACGTTTCCGTGCCGTAAGTCATCACTGGTAACACACACTGGTCGTAGACCTGTGTTTTTAGACACTGAGGTATGTTGGATGAGAAGATCCTCTTAAGTTTCCCGAATGCTGCCCAACTGAGTTGGATTCGTCGGCTGATCTCTTTCTCGAAATTGGATCTACCTAACTGGACTGTTTGTCCGAGGTAAACATAGTGATCGACAACTTCGAGAATCGCATTGCCAACTAGGACCGGTACAGGAATGACATGGGCATTTGACATGACTTTCGTCTTGTCCATGTTCATTCGTAAACTCACTAGTTGGGATACCCTGCTGAGATCATTGAGCATTGTGCCAAGGTCCTCCATGGATTCTGCCATAACGACTATACCGTCCGCAAATCGAAGGTGAGTGATGTATTCGCCGTTAATGTTGATGCCGAGTCTAGTCCAGTCTAAGAGCTTGAAGACATCTTCCAGTGCAGTGGTGAACAGTTTCGGAGAGATGACATCTCCCTGTCTCACGCCTTTCTGCAACTGGATCGGTTTCGTACTCTTATCCCGGATACGGACTGACATTGTGGCGTTCCTATACAAACACTTCAGCACTTCGATATAGCGATAGTCGATTTGGCACCGCTGAAGGGACTGCAGCACCGCCCAAGTTTCGACTGAATCAAAGGCTTTCTCATAGTCCACAAACGCTAAGCACAGGGGCCGATTATACTCCTCGGTCTTTTGTATAATCTGCCGAAGCGTGAGGATATGGTCTATGGTGCTATAGCCTTTTCGGAAGCCGGCTTGTTCGGGCGGCTGGAAGTCATCGAGCTTGCGCGAGAGTCGATTGGTAATGACCCTCGAGAACAACTTATAAACATGGCTCAGGAATGAGGTGGGTCTGTAGTTCTTTAGAAGAGCTTTGTCACCCTTCTTGAAGAACAGTACCACCACACTCCTGGTCCACGACTCTGGAACGTCGCCCCCGAGGATAACGGAACTAAATAGCTTCTGAAGGGCTATTAAGACTGGCTTGCCGCCCGCCTTCAGAAGCTCTGCCGTAATTCCGTCATCTCCCGGTGCCTTACCGTTACGTAGTTGTTTGAGAGCCATTCTGATCTCGTACAAGCTGATGTCCGGGATTTCTTCGGTATAGTGTCGAGTTAGCTTGGATCTGGGATCTTGGACCAAGCCGACAACAGGATTTCGGGATGATTTGTATAACTGTCCATAGAACCTTTCGACCTCTCCCAAGATCTCAATTTGGGATGAAATGACAGTGCCATCGTCGGTCTTCAGCTTAGTCATTTGGCTTTGCCCAATAGACAGATCTTGTGCGAACACTTTTGAGCCACGATGCCGCTCTATCGCTTCTTTAATACGGAGCGTATTAAATCGGCGAATATCGCGACGCACAGACCTGGAGATCTGCCTATTTAGCTGCCTATGTTTGGACCAATCGGCTGAAGACTGCACCGTCATCTCTTTTCTCCGCTCCATGAGCTCGAGAGTCTGGTCAGAAAGTTTTTTAGGTCTATTGACGCGATGAGCCTTGAAAAATTTCGACCCAACCGCGTGGACAGTTTCCACGAACCTGTTGTTCATATCGTTCGGAGATTCGCACTCGTCCAGACATTGGAAGCGATTGTGTAGTTCGAGTTGAAAGCTTTCGAGGTTCTGGTATTGGACAGATGTAGGTCGGAGTGTAGACTTCATCAAGCGTGACCGCTCGACTTTTGTATGGATATTCAATTTGGCTCGTACTATCCGGTGATCGCTCCCAGTTTTAATCCTGCTGATCACTGAGACATCATTGAATATCTGTCGTTTGTCTCACAAGATGATGTCTATCTCGTTTTTTGTTGAACTATCGGAGCTAATCCAGGTCCATTTCCTTTGTGGCTGCTTCCTGAAGAAGGAATTCATCATAAAGAAGCTTTCCTTCTCCAGAAAATCAGCCAGTTTCTGGCCCCTCTGGTTTCTCTGTCCATATCCATGTTTCCCCACTCTCAACTCATCATCACTCCCTTTGCCTAGTTTCGCGTTAAAGTCTCCCATAACCACCATGAAGTGGGTTTTGGACGCGTGTATGGCTTTCGACATGTCCTCGTAAAATGCCTCCACCTCGTCGTCGGAGTATGTCGAGGTCGGTGCGTATACCTGTATAACCTTCAGCGAACACCTCTTGGTAATTCTGAGTATAAGGTACGCTACCCTTGTCGACACACTCTCGATCCTCTCCACGTTGTCTACGAGAGACTTACGAACGATAAACCCTATACCACCTTGGGACGGGTGATCGCCCTCCCGGTAGAAGAGCAAGTTTCCAGACTGGAGGATTATCGTGCCCTCGCCCTCTCTTCGCACTTCTGATAATCCTACAATGTCCCAGCGGATTTTGCTCAATTCCTCTTCCAGCTCGATGACCCTCTCGTCAGTCCTGAGTGTCCGAATGTTGTGTGTTACCAGGGCCAAGGGTCGTTTTTGTTGGTAGCCGGATCGCTGCTGGAGATTCCTCGCACCCCCCGCTCCACCACTACTGGGCCCGCCACCAAAATGAGCCCGTAGAGTACCGGAGCCGCCGTGATTGGGGGCCATTTTTTTGTTGTACGCCATTTTTTTTTAAAGGGGATATTGCCGTAATCGCCACGCTTGGCAGGCGGGTTGGCGATCGCAGTATTGGTGTTTTACGTTTCCCAGGAGAGAGCTGCTGCCCTGCTCTCCTGGTGAACCCTCAGCCGATTTTTACGACTCCCACGGGCAAGTAAGGGGTGGCGACACATGTAGTTGTTAATAATAAAAATAAAAGACAATTATTCCTGAAACGCTAATATACTCTTATTTATATTAGTTAATGTTTGTCATAAACCTTTAAATAGCTCTCCTGTATAATTTGCTTATTTAGGATAGTGACAGTATTGGAATAAAGGTGCGATATGTAGTTTTATGGGAAATATCATTAACTGGTTATCCTTTTTAGTAATGCCTTAGCCAGTTTTCATGACTTCCATAGCAGTGGTTATATGTTTTATTTTTAATTCATCTGGTTTTATTTAGAATTAACAATTTTTATGCCTATTTTCTTTCTGTGGTGATGGAGTAAGAATACACCAGTCTATCTTGCCTGGGGATGTCATAAAAGAGGACTAAGCGATATAAAATGTATATAATGTCTGTGCAAGAGTAGGAAAACTCGGCAATAAAACTGTATACAAACATGTCTGATCAGCATGCTATAGTATGTCAATTTCCCTCCTAGTGGGAAGGAGGTTTGAGCCCAGTAGTGGGACATGTATGAGCTGAGACAGCAACAATAACTTTAAGAGGCATTCTCTCAACAGGCAGTCAATTTGCAAGGTCATTTGAGTCTATAGTTTTAATATCATCATCACAGCTCACATATATCCCACTGTTGGACTCTAGCCTCCTCCACAATGAGAGGGTAATTGACCTACTACACCACGCTGGTCAGACGTTTTGTATACCAAAATGTCTGACCACAGATTTTGTCTCAAGTTTGCCTTCTCTTGCATAGACATTAAATGCGTGTTATTATAACCCTTAGTTGTGTTTTACGACATCCACGGCCAAGATATCGAGTGATAAATAGTATTCTCACTTCAACGAAATTTAAGGATCTATAGGTACCTATTATATTTAATAAGGGATATAACAAACATGTTTTAAACCTATTTATGAGTCCGATATTTAGACACTATATCTGTAATTCAACACGCAACTTGTTGCTTTTTGCTTGCGAATTATTATATTCACTGTGCATTGCAGTATTTCTTGTTCTCAGCTACTTATAACCTTATTGTTGAACATAATTATATTAAACCAGCAACCCGCCTTCGCTTCGGTTTTAGTCATTTTACCCGCGTAGTTCCCGTTCCCGTGGGAATACCGGGATAAAATATAGCTTAGTTTACGCCCTGATATTATAGCTTTCCATTGGTGAAAGAATTTTTGAAATCGGTCCAGCGGTTTTGAATATTACCCGGAACAAACAGACAGACAGACAAAAAAATTTTAATCTGTATTTTAGGCATAGGTGTCGTGCAAATAACCGTGTGAGCATGAAAAGGCCTATTATTTCGACACTACAAACAGACACTCCAATTTTATTTATTGGTATAGATTGGAGGGAGAATTGTTCTAATGTACTGCACTGACTTAGCTTACCACGTAAGCAATGAACCGCAGATTGCACTGTCAGCCCAGCTCAGTCAATTCTACTTCATCATCTAATCTCAGCCATATAAGTCCCACTGTCGGCTTCAGTTCTCCTCTACAAGGGAAGAAAAATTTACCTACTATTCCACCCTGCTTAGACGTGTTGGTATAGTTTTATATCGATTTTTTTTTTTTTATTGCAAGTAGTGGCAAACGAGCAAACAGTACACCTGATGGTAAGTGTTGCTGCCGCTCATGGACCTTTATAAGGCCGCTGCCTACCGCGAAGAAAGTGAAGGGAGTGTGAATGCGTGCATTGAGGCTCGGTGATACCAAAGGCGGTGATACCATAACCTTCCACACGCAAACACCCTCAGATAGTTGTTGAGCTTCCGGCTCTCTCGCTCACCGAACGAAGCGCAGTAACAAATTGCTACTACTCAGACGTCGATTTTTTGCGAGAGCGTGGTACTACCCCGGACGGACCGGCCCGCGACTGTAGATAGATAACTGTCGACAGTGTGGTCCTACCACTAGGTAGGTAGGAATTTTCCTTCTCTTGCATATGTTTTTTTTTCTTCCTTTTTAGCTTCTGCTGTACTGTAGGAGCAATTTCGCCAATGTCCAAGTAAAAGGTCTCGAAGAAGTCTTTAGAGTTTTCTAAAAGCTTTCCCTTAGCAAATTAAATCCTCTAAATCTTGATGGTTGGTAATGCTGCCTTTCGATGCTTCAAGATCTTGTTGGTCGGTATAGTCATAGGCGTAACACTTAGGTTCACAGACACACTCTTTAACTTATCTTGAATTGAGAATGGGGAAGGATAAAAGAAGGATAAAAATATATAAAAAAAAGGTCATCATCATCATTATCTTGCTCTTATCCCAATTACTTGGGGTCGACGCAATATGTCATCTGTTTTGACATATTGCAAAAAGTTTCGGCAATGACTTTTATGACCGGCCGCCTGCCTGACGTCAACCCTCCTTGGGAATGTAATCGTTGACCCAAATAGTACCAGATGGAGTTGGTCCGGGTCAATCTAGGGCACTTAGTCGTCTTTTACGACACCCACGAGCAAAGCAAGGGTTGGTAGTATTCGAAGCCGCTACCACACAGCAGCCAATATAAAAAAAAAGGTATAATTATAAAGAAACTTGCATATGTTGTTGATGTTATCTGCATATATCCTTCAGTCGTCTTTTATGACATCCATGGGCAAGAGAGGTTCAATTGTATTTTTACTTTGTAATCACATAAAAGTAATGGCGAAGATCTGCTTTGATCAGTTAAATTCTACTATTATATTTCACTGAGAAGCTTACCGAGGAATTAGTCTCAGTGGCCAGTCCAGTGGTGATAGGGAGGCATATTGTGGGTGAAGATCAGCACTCAGCCATATAGGTCTATAATAAAATTGGAATCCTTTATAGTCAGTTTAGAGTTTGACGCATCCAATGGAGCGCCTCCCCTTAAAATTCAGTACAAAAAGTAATCAGATTGAAGCTATTCTCTTCCTTTTTAGGCTGTACATATATGGAGCTTTTACTGTCCAATAGTCTAACAGGTTAGAATTTATTTTCCGTGGGTGTGTTTAGACCAGGGGTTCTTAAACTTTAAAGATAACAGATCACTAACCAAATACCTTTTATTAATTGAAAACGCATATTAATTGATAATACAACTGAACGGGATGCATATGATGATCCAAGTGCGCTACGCAACAAGGCGCATTGTCGCTGACTACATGCGCTGCTGTGCCATAGTTGGAGCTGAATTCTTGATATGTACCTACTTAAGTATTAGTAAATAGTTCTTTTCATCACTAACTTTGCGCTATTTCAAAATAATATTTGTAACTGAGATGTTATTTCACAACCAAATTACTAAAATTTAAAGCTATTTAACTTTGGCGGAATCCTGATGACTATTCTACGGAGCCCCTAGGTTCCGCAGAACATATTTGCGGCATCCCTGGTTTAGACCCTAGCCTACCACAAAAAAAGAGGAGGTTATCCGTTTTTATTTTAGTTGCTATAATTATACAGCTACGAGTAAAGATGTTAGATCCTCATTTAACATTTCACCGTCCACTGCCATTCATAGGCCTCCCTCATACTTTTGTCACTCATATGAGAGGTTAATGCCGTAATCGCCACGGTTGATAGGCGGTTTGGCGATCACAGTGAGGTATACCATTTCCCAGGAGGGAGCTACTGCTCGTTGTCCTAGTGTATCCTTAGCGGATTTTTACGCAAGGCGTGGCGATAATTGTTCTAATCTTATCGCCACATCGGTTAATTATCAATCTAAATACACTAGTAGCAAAAATTAAGGGATATAAAAAAATCTAAATTTTTGGGTAAAATTCAACGAGCTGTAATTCCGAGGAAAATGATCGTACAGCAAATAAAAAAAAAGCAAATTGTAGCTCCAAGTATCTAGTTTTCAGATATGACCATGAAAATCTTTTTGTCATGTTAGAACCCCCCAACGATTTTCCATACGATCATTATTTCCGGCGTTATTGAATATTAAAGTTAAAAAGAACCTTTTGGCTTTGATTGATGACAACTCCGCGGCAAATCATCGTACAAGCTTCATGAAAATATCAAATTAATAATATATAAAAATCCCCTTTGGATTACATTTTCTACAAGAGTTTTTGAGTGGAATTATGGAAAAATTTTTTTGAAGCCCGTAGACCATTTTTAGACGAAAAAAAAATTGGAATTTTTTTTTTGTTAGTTTCCTTAGAATTTCTCCATACTCGAACATGAAAAAAAATTTTCATGGTCATATCTGAAAACTAGATAGGCAATTGATTGACTAGGCAATTGCCCTACTATACATTGCTGGTCAGACATGTTGATATAGGGTTTTATTTCCAGCTTTCTTTCTCTTGCACAGTTGTTATTTCCATGTTATATCCCATGCTGTGTGTCCTATTTTTGACAAAGTTTAATCTTTCGGTGACCATCCACAGTATCTCGATTCCAATTCTAAATCCAATCGCAGCTCAAATTTGAGCAATTTGGTACTCTTGAAAGCGACATTAGCGCACGATTGGATTCAAATTTGGTGGATTTTGTTTAAACTAACTGAATTCGACTCTCGTTGATTAAGTCAAATATTTTCTACTCCCAACGTGATTTTGACGTAGTTTAAAATCGTTATTGTTGCACAATTTCAAGAAAGTGTATTTTGGTGATCGAACTCGGTAACGTTATTAATTTAAAGTAATAAAATACGGCACATTTGTTGAAAATAACAACGGCAAATACGAAGGATTCATTCTCGATTTTGTTTAAGAGTGCCAAATATAAGTTTGGTGAGATTGGAATTGAATCGGATTCGAAATTAAAATTGGTTTCAAGAGTGAGCCCACTGATTTTGAAAGCGTAGCATTTTTTAACATTAATTGTGTCTTATCATTCCAGGTGCTCATCACTCTTCAGTTGGGGTGCATTAATTCCATCATCCACATTAGCATGGCCTCAGCTAAAACGGCAGAAAGCTGGCGAGGATTCAGACGAAGGTCCCAGCGTTAAGAAAGGCAATTCAGCGTTATCAGATACTGTCAGTAAAATGGTGGCTAAACCATTTAAATTAAGCAAGGCTGAAAGGTTTGTTTTTTTCTTTTTTTTTTGGGGTGTGCTGCGGTCGGCGCGCTCCTCGCACCACTCCATCCGGGGCGACAGAGGGGCGTAAGCACGCAACACCCACAACCCACCCGAACACCACGTCGCCTTCGTCATTGGACCGACCACCGGAGCAGGGTTACTTGTCATCAGTGGTCGGCCCGACGGAATACCCCCTACTTGGGGTACCATCCCATCAAAGGTTTGTATCTTGCGTTATCGCAAATGGCGTAGTGTCTAAGGTATCAATATTTCTTTTTGTGGCTATGGTCTGGCTACACCTCGCCTAATCTGTCCGGGGCGATGGATGGCCAGCGTGCGGCCCAATAACCTACCGTATTCCCACCCCATTCCCTCTTCAATGTGTTTGTCATCATGCCTTAGCTGAGGATTATTATGAAATTTTGCATACAATGCGTATGTTTAGGGTTCGAAAAATAGATAGGTTACAATCCAGAAAAAAATTACTTAATATCTAGTAGCAAATTAGAAAGTGAATGTTTCACTTTCTAATTCAAATTATTCAGTGATTGTTTGATTGAAGTAAAAAAAATCGGACAAATATAGTGCAAAAACTGCCGAAACATATTTGTTACAATGCCTTTATTTTACGATACATAGTTAAATTTATAAATGGATCCCGTAAAGTGACAAATACTTGTAGACTGAAAAAATAACATCATTTTTAGGGTTCCCGTGACCAAAGTGTAAAAACGGGACCCTATTACTAAGATTTCGCTGTCTCTCCGTCTGTTTGCCCGCCCATCTGTCTGCCACCAGGCTTGTACCTCAAGAACCGCGATAACTAGACAATTGAAATTTTTCCTTATTATGTATTTCTATTGCCGCTATAACAACAAATACTAAAAACAAAATAAAATAAATATTTAAGGGGGGTTCCCATTTAACAAACGCGATTTTTTTTATTTTAGATAATGGCAACAAACACGATTTTGTATGGATAATGGTGGTGGTCTTTCTTGCGCACTTAGCTGGTTTTATTATTATCTAGCGATCTACCCTCGCTTCGCTTTGGTTACAGTCGCCTTGCCCCCGCATTTTAAATCACCAATTTGTTCTAAAATATTACTATACGTAACTACAAGACGACGTTTTGAAGTGTCCAAAAATCTAGTTCAAAGATTCCTTTACATGTATGTCTATGTTATATGTAATACAGCCAATACTGATATAACCATATTAAAGAAAAACATCCGTATGTTAACGGAGTAAAAATACAATTCAGCGCTCCCTATATTGGCGGTGAATGTCGTAAAAGATGACTAAGGGATATAATACGCATATAAAAAATTGGAAACTATCCAGCATGTTATAGTAAGGTCAATTTCCATCCTGTTTTGTAGGAGGCTCAAGCCCAACAGTGGAACGTATATGAGCCGAAACGAATGAATGAAGGCACTAACATGATTAAGAATTTTATAATATTTTAGCATGATGCAGAAGATGGGTTGGCACGGTGGACCTCTTGGTCGGAGTAAATCTGGCATCGTGGAACCAATACGACCAAATACTGTTTACGTAAGTCTGAAACTATTTCATTTTAAAATGAATACTTCTTATAGGCAAACTTGGATGGGTAGTAAATTCATGTAAGTCGTCAGCGACATAGTCACGTGACGAGTTAACGTTAACATTATATCTGTAGATGACAATGTACACGATGTCAGTGACGATAGATATTAAAATTAAATAAATGTTTTTAATTTAAGCTTAAACAATTAATTTGAATATCTAAAAATGACAACTGTTTGTTCATAGTTTTAAGTTTTCACTTCTGTCGGCAGTTCTCATGACCGCTTTGTGCCCCTTTTTTTATTATATTTGAACTGTGTAATGTAGAGAAAAAATACGGGACAGTCTTTGGGGACTGTTGATAGAAGTGAAAACTAAGTAACTTTGTCGTGCTCGCTATTAAATTATTATTTTTAATTATTTTTGGTTTGTAAAGAACTGTTAATGACTAACTAAAAATTTAATCCTTATCATAAACACATCTTTATAAACCAAAAATAATTTGAAAATAATAATCTAAATTATAGTTTTAGCTAATATTTTAGGTTAATATATAGGTTAGGTAGGTAGGCTAATATAAAGGTTATAGCTAATATTTTTTAGAAAATGTCTAGTGCAATATATTCAACAAAAGGTAAACTACATTTCAAATTCAGCGCTTGGTGTTTGTGGATTTGACAGCAAAAGCAGGCGCGCATGGCCCTACACGCACATTCGCGCAAGCGCCCCGCTCCGTCTTACGAATTTTCGATCAGGTCACGTTTCCTGACGCGAATTTAACATTTTTTACCCATCCTAAAAAAAGTGCACAACGCCGAAAGAAGTATTCACTTCAATAAAACTCGGAATAAATCTCGATACTTAAATAATTTTAGTATATATAAATATATAAATATGCATAATATGCTCCATTGATTTCTTTATTCTAGGCCAGCAATAGAATAGGTTTTGGCAAAGCGAGTCAACCTCTACCAAATCGTCCGAACAACAGTCTCATTCGTAACAACTTCACAATGAATGTTTTATACAATCTATACGAATTCGTCAAGAACAATAATGAAGTGGAGCTGTTATTCGATTGTAAACTTACCAACGAAGAAAGGAAACGTATACATTATTTGGTTAACGATATGTTGAATGTGGACGATGTTAACGCACTGCAGTGTGACACTGATGCTCAGATAGAGATAGTATTACAAATTTGTGATGTTAATTGTTATATTTTGAGTACACAAAGCGAAGGGGAATCGTCGAATCGGTGAGTATACATCATAAACTCCCTTTTTTGAAGTGAAACTTCTTTAGAATCGTTGTGACTTCAAACTCGATGAAACGAAAAAGCGAGTCCATAGAGATACAAACACGTCAATGTATACGTCGTACGTATATGTATACGTCAATATATTCAACCGGTGAGAGAATGCCATTTTATCCCCGGCACGCCAACGCGATGGAAGGAGGAGCGCATAGCGGCGTCGCCTCCTCCCTGATCTCCGCTGACGGAGTGAGTCAGCTGACGCAAGCGCCTCGCGTGCCCGCTCCGCGGCCTCGTTCCTTATCATGATAACCTCACAAAAGGAGGCCATCAACGACCATCAGCTTGCTGGTAACACAGTAGGGATTTTTTTTTTATGGGTGGGCTATGGTAAGCACACGCGCGGTCCAGTCCGTCCGGGGCGATGAAAGGACGGCGCGCGGGCCCATAACCCACCCGTACCCACGTCACCTCGTTGTTGGGCCGACCACCGGAGCAGATGTGACTTGTCGTCAGTGGTCGGCCTGACAGAATACCCTTTCGGGTAACCTCACCTCTCGACGTCCTGGAACGTCGGTCGCCGTCGCGCGGTCAGCCTCTCTGCGGGTGACGGACAATTCCCCGGTCCGATCACCCGCGGCCTCGGCTAGGGCGGCATTAGGCGCAGATACTCGCGCCTGCGCCGCCCGAGTCGCCGGCGGCGGAACGTGTCGCCGAATAGGAGCTCCACTCGCACACGACCCGCCGCCTCCTTCCGTGAGATTACGGCCTCACAGAAGGCGGCGACCGCGTCTCAATTCCTGACGCTGACGAGCATCTCCCTGGCGATGGTCGGCAGCGCCAGGTCGGCACCGATAATTGCGACGAGTTCACGGCGATCACCCTCCCATGCAGCACACTCCTCGAGCGTGTGCCCGTCAGCACCTGCACCAGTCGGAAGGAAAGCACCCCATGCGTCCGCTCCAACCACTCCATCAGCACCGGCCGGAGGGCCTCGACGGTCCTGACACCGTACCGAGGACTCTCCAGCCGGACTGCCCAACGGGCAATGACTTCTCGGCGGGCGTCGACCCGCCAGGCGGTGATCTCTTTGATGGAGACCATGCCGCCGCGGGCGCGCGTCTCCGACACCCGCCGATAAATGTCGGCGAGCATCTCCGCCTCCAGGTCCCACGGGGGAGTTCCGGCCAGAAGGCACGCTGCCTCCGTCGCCAACGTGCGGTAACCCCGTATGGCCCTGATCGCCATGACCCTCTGTGGTCGCCACAGGAGGGCCCTAAGACGGACGGTCAGGGACCCCGCCCACACCGGTGCGCCATACAGGGCCATCGACCGGATCACCCCCACGTACAGCTGTCGGCACGTAGCACTGGGTCCGCCCACATTCGGCATCAGCCGCGAAAGGGCGGACGACGCGCCGACAAGCCGAGGAACAAGTCGATGGAGATGCTCCCGGAACCAAAAATGCCCGTCGAGCACCAGGCCCAAGTACTTCATATGGGCCTGGATGCTGATGGTGACCGACTTCACGGTGATCGAAGCGCCGGCGGGAGGCCCGGCGGTACGGAGGCCATGGAACAAAAGGGCCTCCGTCTTTTCCAGGGCTACCCTCAACCCCAGCGCTTCGATCCGCCTGACAATCTCCTCGGTGCCGAGAGTTGCCAGGCGTGCCGCCTCCTCTAAACACAGTAGGGATGGGCATTCTTTCTGAAAAGGATCGATTCTTGAATCGATTTGAATCTTCGTCCAATAAATCGAGATCTAAAGGATCGATTTCCGATTAATCGATTTCTTTTTTTCAAATTTTCTTGCAATGGTATCGATCGTTAAGTATCGGTACTCTGAGCACTAGCAGAGCTCAGAGCACTTACTCCGTTACCACAATTTTTTTTTAAGGCCACGCCCTGCACTAAGGCAATAATCCTTGTATTGCGGGGCACTTCACGAACATATAATGAACGGGCACAAATTACAGATTCAGAACAACAATTTATGGATTGTACAAAGTAATTTCCTGCTTGGAATTCGAACCCGCGACACTGTTGTTGAGTATCTTAACCACTACGCTATCTGTGCGATCAATATTAATAAAAAAGTATTGCCTTTTCAGTCAAATCTGTATTTACAAGGAGGCCCCAAAGCATGTGTACTTGATCATCCCTGATGATCTTCGAGACGAAGAGACGGAAGATCAGGCGGTCTCCCAACCAGATGAACCGTCGGACAACGAGCCTGAAGAGGAAACTAACCCGTTCTTACGGAGTATCACCCGTAACTTAAAGAAGACCAAAGACGATGAGAAAGTTCAGAAGGCTCCGCCAGAAGATCCGCCTAAGGCAGATACGTATGTTCTTTTTTTTTTTGATAAACATTGTACCTAGAAAATAGTCCCTGTACTGCGGGGGACTTTACGAACATAATTACCAGACATAAATTACAAACAGACTCGGAACAACAATTTGTGGATTGCGCAGTGTTGTCCCGTATTCCAACACGTCTGGACAAGAGTGGAATAGTAGGCCAATTGTTTATTTTATTTTGTATTCTATATGTCTTTATTCTTTCCGTGTGGTGACGGAGTAAGAATACAATTTACCACTCCCTATCTTGCCCGTGGATGTTGTAAAAGACGACTATGGGATGTCATATGCACATAACATCTGTGTAAGAGAAGGAAAACTCGAAATGAAACCCTATACAAACATGTCTGACCAGCATGGTATAGTAGGTCAAATTCCCTTCCACTGTGGAGGAGGCCCGAGCCCAACAGTGGGACGTATGTGGGCTGCGATGATGATGATGATGTCTTTATTAAATAATTTGTTTTTTAATACGCTTTTTTTACTTAAGCTATTCTATGTGATAATTATGATATTTTTTACAAACTAGAATATGATATAGTATAGTAGTAATTTATTTTATTCTTAATTTAATGTTACTATTTCAAATATTACTGTTTAACTTTTTTACATATATTTGTTTTGCATATATTGTAGCATCCGCGACTTGATTGTACGGGCCCATCAGAATATCAGCGGTGTAGTATCATATTTACTGTACCATAAGCTGAGACGGGCACCATATTTTGGCCTCACATATTCGACTCCTTGTTTTTAGTTAGTAGTTCTTATTTCTTTCGTTGGTGTCTATATTGTGTGAGGTTTACAAAATAAAATTTCTTTCTTTCTTTTCTTTCAATTCCTCCCATTATAGAGGAGGCCTGAGCCCAGGGCTGGCAGTGTTTAAATAAAACATTTCTTTTAAATATATGTTTAAAACACTGATTAAAACAAATAAAAATGCATATCACGTTTAAAATATAATTAAAAACAATTTGTTTTAAACATGTTTAAATCACATAAAAAATCACATTATACTTTTAGTTAGAAAAAATTAAGAAACTCATTTTATGGTATCTTTTTTACCAAAGAGTTGGCAACTTCGATATAACTAGCTGGGATTCCCCTGATTGACAAGCGGTAATGCGGTGAATGTTCAAAAAACCCGGGGATTTACCGGCTTGCTTGATAGAATGAAAGCCGAACTAATTCGCTTGAGAAGTTTTAGATCATGGAAGTTGAGGGTTGCGTTGAAGAGAAGGGAAGGTGATTGAACTTGATTGCATCTTAATTTGGAAACTGTCGTTTTATTGTTTTTCAAATAAAACATGATGTTTTGTTCTTTTTAAAAGAAAAATTTTTCCAACTCTGCCTGAGCCCAACAGTGGGACATATATAGGCTGAGATGATGATGATTGTCCGGCGTGGGAATCGAACCCATCTCACTGGCATAGTGTCTTAACCACTGTGAAATCTGTGCAGTAATATTATAACATGAAAAAGTGAGTTTGTTGAAGCTTTAACTGCTAAATTGATAATTATGGAATTTCGGCATACATGTCAGGTATTGATCGGTGTGGTGACAGAGTAAGAATAGAAGAGAGGTGTTGGTGATTTGTGCTCTTACTCCGTTACCACATGGATTATATTAACTATATAAGTATGTCAAAAAGTTGTTCCGAGGGATATAAAAATAATATTTATCCCATTTCTTCTTCTCTTCCGGGTTGATCTCTCCTTATATTGTTTATCATTATCATAATTTCAGCTCATATGTCCCACTGCTAGGTTCGAGCCTCCTCCACAATATTAGGGAAATTGACCTTACTGTACCATGTTGGTCAGTCAGGTTGGTATTTGGTTTTGTTTCAAGTTTGCCTTCCCTTCATCATTTCAGTGTGCCTACTTTTGAAATCAATTTTAATTTCGAATCCAATTCAATTCCAATCTCACCAAACTTATATTTGGTACTCTTGAACAAAATCGAGAATGAATTCTACGCTTTTGCCGTTGTTATATTCACCAAATGTGTCGTATTTTCTTACTTTAATATTTGATTTAAACGAGAAGAGTCAAATTCATTTAGTTCAAAAATATTCCACCGAATTTGATTCCAATCGTGCGCTAGTATCGCTTTCAAGGGTACCAAATTTGCTCAAATTCGAGCTGTGATTGGAATTAAGATTAAAATCGAGATTCAAGAATAGGCACACAGCTCATCTACATCCCACTACTGGGCTCGAGCCTCCTCCACAATAGAAAGGAACTTTCTTTCATTTCTTCATAACAAAAAGATTCAAAGCTTCTAATCCTTCTTTACAGTATTTCCAAGAAAATTCTGGAATACTTCACAGAATTCTCTGAGAGGAAGAAGTACAGCCAATTTAAGTTCCTCGGACCTTTCAATAAGGATGAGTGGTGTGGCATCAGGGATTTCATGGAGAATGTCGCTCTGTACCTGAGTAAAGACCCATGTAAATATAAGGATGTATTTGATAAGATATCCTTTGAGCTTGGAGAAGATATCACCGGGAATGCTGTGTGAGTAATATTCTTCTTTTTCTTCTCAATATATTTTAATTCCTTAATATTTTCAACGTTTTTTTATGTGATACATCTATAGGCGAGGGTGGATCTGACCGTTGACGTGGCGATTTTTTTTTTTGTGTGACTTAGTTGTTAGCCTCAGATGGCTGTGACAACTTTACCCAGACTGGTGGGTGAGCGCTGAAGGCTCTCAACCCGTTCTGACGTGGCGTTAACGCCATGCTTTGATATGCACATTTGTGTAACGAAGCCATAACCTATTTTAGAATTTTGTATAACGCCATCTAGTGAGCTCATAATAAATTATTAACCTAAACACATACTTATAGTATATACTAATGAAAATAAATGTTTATTGAATAAAAATTATCTTTTTCTGAAAAAAAATCGTAATATTGCCCACTGCTGAACTCGAGCCTACTCCACAATGAGAGGGAAACTCATCTACAATACGTTGTTTCCGTGTGGTGACGGTGTAAGAATACATTTCACCACTCCCTATCTTGCCCGTGGATGTCGTAAAACACGACTAAGGGATATAATATTCATATAGCATCTGTGCAGGAGAAGGAAAACTCGAAGTGAAACCCTGTACCAACATGTCTGACCAGCATGGTGTAGTAGGTCAAATTCCCTACCATTGTGGAGGAGGCCCGAGCCCAACAGTGGGACGTATGTGGGCTGCGACGATGATACAAGTTTAAAAAAACATTGGTCTACGAAATCTTTTTTTGTCTTGGTGTATGCTTGGGGCCCCTAGTCAATGCGGGGCCCCTAAGCAGTTGCCTAGTCTACCCTATAGATAATCCGGCCCTACCCACAGGTAACTCTTTCCTTACAGTATTTTTTGTATGATAAAAGATTTGTCAAAAAATAAACAATTTTCTTTTTTTTTTTTTCAGAATAAACAAGAGGCCCAAATAAGATTGACAAATGAAAACTTCTGCCAATGAATTTAATAAAATTATTTAACCGTTTTCATCAACGATACCTAAATTTTAGGTGACACCTAAGGCGGTTTAAATTTAAATACTCCATTTTGAGTATTTAAGAGCGATACAATGTCATCATTGATATTGTGTGTTATATAGATTGCTTTAGGTGTTACCTAAAATTTAGGTGTTGTTGGTAAAAGTGGGCGTTATTATTAATTATACGGGTTGTATATTATATATTTGTATACTAGTTAGTTTTGTAATAATATCTACTTTTGACTACGTGATTAGGTGTCTATTATCAGTAATGTGGCCATACGACCCGTTTTGAACGGGACAGTCTCGTTTTCAGGTTGTCTATCCCGTTGTCACGAGCTGTATAAAAATATTTGGTTTTTGCCAGAGTATAATTGATCATTTGAATGATGATAGGTTACTTGTTCTTATAAAACTATTTTAACGGACTTTGTCGCGTTTGTATTTGATTCCCCGGTGTTTCGAACACTCTCGGCATCCATGGTCACGGGCAGACTAAGGTGTCTCTCGTCTAACGAGTTATCGTTATTATAGAGATTTATATCTATTCGCTACAGAATTAATTTATGACCTACATTTTTGATACAAATTTATTGCCAGTACAAAAAAATCCATATGAAAAAAAAATGGTTAGTTAATATTAAATTTGTAGTAATTATTATATTATAACAATTTATTAATGTAGACCTAACAAATCTAATATACCACAAGATCGAAATGCCACATACGTAAAATTAAATACAAACGCAATAAAATTCGTAAAAAATTGTATTATTTCAGATGTGTATTACTCGCGTAAACATCAGATGTTTTAATTCACCATTTTTACCTATTTCTGCAAGATTTGTAACATAAAAAAATGGGACAGTTACTCAAATGTCCCGTTTTGCCGTAAAAAATATGGTCACATTAGTTATGGGTTCAGTGTCCACAAATCAACGTCGACTATTTCGCGGGTTCACTCGTGATACTCCTTTGCTCGTGTGAAATTTTGTATTTTTAACAGACTTAAAAAATAGAGGAGGTACTCAAAACACCTTAAGAATGGTGATATTGGAAAACAAAAATGGCAAAGATTATCGTATTGTGACTGGTGACGAAAAATGGGTTTTTACGATAACCCCAGGCGCCGAAAATGATGTGGATCTGTATATCCCACAATTTTTAAACATAAACGTCTTAAAATAATAACGTATAGAAGGATAGTGTCAGTACTTCGAACTTTCGAAATTTGAATCTAAAAATACTAATGGCGTGCAGACGATTACACACGTACACACGCAAACCACTATACAAATTATGAAATCAAATTTTATTTTTATTAACATAAATCGTCGAAATACTTTTAAAAGTAATGTTAAAAACCTTTTTAAGTTTTTCAAATGTGTTGTGACACCATTTGAATGCACAAACCGTCATAATTACCTATTTATTTTTTAAGAGTTGCGTACGTTCGTGCAGTAAAATGACTTGTATATTATGGAACGGTTCCGGCGTAAGCTCCATTAGGCTCCAATTGAAATGTCTCACTTTTTGTGCGTGAACTTACCTTCTATACGTTATTATTCTAAGATAAACGTATTTATAATCAGATTTTTATAGTAAAGGTTCAAATTTTGAAAAATAAAAGCCGTGTACGCAAAATCGTAGACCTATATATGTGTGTATCAGGTTATGGAACAACTATTCGAGTATGTTGTAGTTTAACGGTCATAAATCGTAATTAGAATGTATTTTACAGAAAAAACAATAGTTATAGTAATTTCAAAAATGTTTGTCTAAGAGTCTATGCCTTAAATGCTACATATTATGACAAGATACATGTAGGCATTTAAGACGCGTCGGCGGTATAAGTAGATACGAATGAACGCGCCGTCGCATGCGACTAAGGGTCATCGGTCGATCACCTGATATTAAGGCGAAGTTTGTCTTGCTTATGCGAACTTAATCATTGATTTATTCAATTTCTAATGAACATTTAACAAAGTACGAATATGTTGCAGATTAAGTATCGCTGACTTTATACATTTCAGTCACATTTACATGAAAAAGCGATAATTAAATTGAAAACTTTACAATACTCTAATTAATTAACGAATAGATATTTTTATTTCAAATTTTTGCCATGGATTCCTGCCACCATTGCCTGACTCCAGTTTGACCAGATGTCTCATAACTTGAGACCCCTGTATATAGGCACTGTAAAAAAGTAAACTGTCAAAACTGTTATTAAACGAACAGACAGCCGAATCTTAGTAATAGGTTACCATGGATTAATCTTTGAACGAGAAACCGATCACCACGTAGTTAAGAAAGATATTATGCCAAAAGCTACCTATATATAGTGATTTTAAGACGTAAAATTTTAGAGAGAACTATAGCAGAACTTTATTTTTGATTTTTTTTTGTCTTATCGTCTAAGAGTTGTAGAAATGTAACGAGAAAATAATCTAATCTAGATTAAAATACCATAGTGAACTATTATAAAGTTATAGTAAACAGTATTGCCAGTAACAATAAATTTACTGCCAAATATTACAGGTTTAAATTTTAAATTTACTGCGGAATATTTGCTATAGAATATTGTGAGCAATACTCTATAGCAAATACAGTAATTTAAGTACATTAGAGATGATAATAAAATGAGTATTGCAAGTATCTGCAAATTTATTAGTGCATATTGCAATTAGTAATAAATTTATCAAAGTATATTGCAACAAGCAATAATTTTGTAGCATATTGTAGTCAGTAATACATTCAATTGAGTGTATTAGAACGAGCAATTAGACATGTGTCCGCTATAGTAAAACGTAACCGAAAACGGTTACATGCCTCTAACATATCGTAACGGTATTGCGACGCGACGTTGTCAACTAACAATAGCACAACAATTATTGTTTAGGTGCCGTGATTCTCGTTTCGCTACGTTGATAACCGAACGATCACCAATAAGCCTAATAACCAAAATAATTATGCTATCGCGCTCTTTCTATGTGATTCCTGACGTGCAAAACAGAGAGGGGGCGGTTATTGGCTGGCGGCTTAATAACAAGCAACATTTCACGAATATTGATAAAAGCGAAAGACGCTCTTATTTATATTAGCGTAAGACTTAACTCTTATAAACTCTGGTAATTTAAACTGTAATGGTGATGTGGTTTTGTTTCTCGTTGCTATCGTAGGTATACTACGCAGTGTTCACTATAATTTGACCTATGAAAGGTTATAATGGTTAAACCGTGCATTAATAGAAATAAAATCGTGATTATTTTACGCGTATTATATCGATATTTGGCAACGAATATCCATATCGATATTGACACCAAATAAACGGTTAGTAGCCGTTGCCATAAATAGCCAGTAACGCCCATGTCTACGAGCATTTGTACCATATTGTAGTCAGTAATACATTTAATTAAGTGTATTACAACGAGCAATACATTTGTAGCATATTGCAGTAATACATTTACTCGAGTACATTGCAATGACCATTATATTTGTAGCATATTGCAGCTAGTAATACATTTTCTTGAGCATATTGCAACAAGCAGCAATTTTGTAGCATATTCCAGTCAGTAATAAACTCAAATGTGTGTATTGCAACAAGCAATAAATTTACTCGAGTACCTATATTGTAAGTAATTATATTTTTTACTGTAATAAATTTAGAAAAATAAGATTAACTTCGAAACAGTATACGATTATTTTGACGTGACAACGTCTAATAAATCGATGAACGCTGGCTGCATGCACGAAAAAATGTCCCGTTACGCTCATTGCCCCGTTACGCTGATTCAATTTTATTCATAAAAGTATGCAGTCATTTCATCAATGTTTGGTTATGACGTTGTCACGTTAAACTATTGTCCGTAAACCGACTTTACAGACAACCATGTGTTTTTTTAATTTTTTGGAACAACTCATAATGTTGAGGTATTTTCGTTACAGTCAGTTCAGATATAGTTCTCTTGTTTATTAATTATAATAATTGTATAGTTATAAATGTATTATAAAGTTACATTTTAATGTGTATAGGAAATTGCGTTACAGTCGGCTAAACTATATGGCCGTAAATGCTTTGCCAACTATACTTTATATCATCGTCAACACAGCTCATAAACGTTCCACTGCTGGGCTCAAGCTTTCTTCACAATAGGAGGGCAATTAACCTACTATACTCATCAGACATGTTGGTATAGGGTTTTATTTCGAGTTTTTTCTCTTGTTCATCTGAACATCTGTTCTATGTACTTTATGTCCCTTAGTCATCTTTTAAGATACCCACGGGCAAGATAGGGAGTGGTGAAGGAGTTCTTACTTCATCACCACGTGGATAATGTTTTACTGGGATATAAATTGCGATAAAGATAAAATGCGGATGAACAGCGAACATAATTTTAGATTTTATCAAATATTTGAATATTAACGCTTTTTATTATGATTTTCCGTGTGCAGACGGAGTAAGAATATAATTCACCACTCCCTATCGTGCACGGGGGTGTCGTATAAGACGATTAAGGGATATCTTGTGCATATTTTTCATCAAGTTTTCCTTGTCTTGCATAGTTGTTCTATGCAAGACAAGGAAAACTTGAAATAAAACCCTACATCAACCCGCCTGACCAGCGTGGTAAGTAAGTCAATTTCCCTCCCAATATGGAGGAGACTCGAGCCCACTAGTGGGATGTGTACGAGCTGTGATGATGATGATGAATTTTATAGGGCGTCTACATGTTGGGCGAGTGCAGGCGAGCGATGGCGAATGCCAACGTGTGTACACCCGATTTGCCTTAGTTGGCCAACGCTCGCCGTCGCTCGCCTAGTTGGCCGAGTGAATACAAGCGCCAACGTGTGGACAGCTGATTTGTCTTCACTCGCCGTCACTCGTGATCACTTGCCTCACTTCGCCTCGGTGTCGGTTTTTATGCACAAATCAAAGGGACTCGTCTACGCTCGGCCAATGCCGTCTACACGTTGGCCGAGTCGTCATTACACGGTTGATATCCATCGCGGTTAGACGTGTTTAATGTGATATTGTCGCTCAATATAAATGATTATATTTTCAAATTTGCATCACTACTTCTAGATATGCGACGTAAATAATTAGATCCAAGTCACCCTATATGTTACCTATAGTATCAAAATGTATCTTCATCATTCATCACCATTTTAGCTCATATACGTACTACTGTTGGGCTCGAACCTCCTCCACAATAGCCGGGAAACTGACCTTAGTATTCCATGCTAGTCAGACAGGTTGGTATAGGGTTTTATTTCGACGTTTCCTTCTCTTGCATATATGTTATATGCTTATTATGTATTATATCCCTTAATCGTCTTTTACGATATTCACAGACAAGATAGGGACTGGTGAATTTTTTCTTACTCCGTCACCACACGGATATATCTTACACTGTTCTATTTCTGTGAATACTCAGTATCAACCACCTTTTTTTCCCACTTTACTGCGGTATACACTGAGATAATAGTTATATACGCTCATTAAATAAATAGTCGAAGCTGCAGCAACGTTAATGTCAACGTCCGTAGTGTTTCAGTGCACAATGAACACTGACGGAGGCCAACGTGTAGACATTTCTACAAACACTCGTCTACGTTGGCCACTCGCGTTGGCGTTCGCCGCACTCGGCCAACGTGTAGACGCTAGCACTCGCCTTGTACCTATTTGCCGACGCTCGCGTTGGCCTAGGCTCGGCCAACGTCTGTACGGGCTATTAGATTATGTCGAATATTTGAATATTAACGCTTTTCAGCTAGGTATCGTTGTTCGACTACGTTTGAATTTTTAAGTTTAGCTGTTAAATATTTTATGACTGTTTATTTTAGCCGCCTGGAACGCAATATAAAATTATATTTATTTATAATATTAATATTATAGTTAGTTTTATATAACTGGTTGCTGCGTAATAGTTTTTAATTGGGTTGTTTTTTTACGATGTGTACGGAAACAGCGTTAAGGTTTATATATTTTTATTCTATAAACATTAGAAAGTACATCGCTAATATTAAAAATGGAAATATGTTTCTCTCAGAAGACATATTTACATGAACTTTTTAATGTTTTAATAGTCTTTTATTTAAATGTTCGAAAAAAAATAATTTCGATGTCTATAAGTGTTCGAAAATATCCATTAATTTCGAATATTTGAATTTTAACGTTTTCGAGTTAGATTTTATCGTTAAGTTTTATTTGTCGAATTATATGTAACTGATTGTGTTTGTGAACTGGAACGCGTCATGAAAATGTTCATCATCCCACTGTTGGGCTTGGGCCTCCTCCACAATGAGAGGGAATTTGACTTAATATACCATGCTGGTCAGACATGTTGGTATATGGTTTCATATCGAGTTTTCCTTCTCTTGCACAGATCTTATATGCATATTATATAAAGGATATAGTCGTCTTTTATGACATCCACGGGCAAGATAGGGAGTGGTGAACTGTATTCTTACTCCGTCACCATACGGCAAATGGACTCCATGGAAATGTTATTATATATGAATTTCTTGTGATTTCATCTTAATTTTGTTAATGATGATATGAGATACTATTAATAGTATCGAACCTAATGACAGTATTGCTTCCAATCGATAATATTAGCCAATTTGTAAAGTATAGTATCGAGGTCTATCGATAACGAACTTATCGATAGTTGGGCAACTCTAGTGAATACGTTCCTTTTTCACGTGAATTCAATTTTTTAAGTTCAATTGAATAAGACTTAAAAGGCAGCACCGATCGTTCAAGATAAAGTCTTCTTATTAAGAGGAAATCCCAACGAAATACAGTGAAACCCGTTTCAGACGATTTCCCAGGGACTCGACCAAAAAAGCTTCCTGAGGCGGGAAAGCGTATTATGCGGGAAAGGGAAAAACGTGCCATTATTATTTATTATATTATTATTTTGAATACCTACGTATTGAATTTAACATTTAAAAATTACCTAAATAAAATGTTGTTTATTTTCTTTATTTAATATACTTACTACTAGATACATTTTTAAATATAAAAAAATATTTTAAAATGTAAGAAAATGTTGTTTATCATTATTATAATGATATCTGATGTTTACGCGAGCACTACATATTTATTATGTTAGTTAAAGTGATCACTTATTTTAGTTTGACAAAAAGATTTTGAGGCATTAGCAATTACAAGATTTTCAACGTAATTTAATTTTCGCAGTGCGTCTACGCTTTGATTCAAAGAAGTTACATAGCGTCTTAAATCATTAACTGCTGATAATGCCTGGGCGTGTGACAAAATCGGATTTGACTCATCTTCTTCTTGGTCATTATAACTTAGAGTCACTCGATAGTCGCTGGCCGCTGCCGCAAGGGGTATTTGAGTGTATGTATTTGAGTGGCACGTGTTGGCGTATTAAACGGGATGACGATCGTATTTAGCGTTAAGAAATGTATGAAAACATGTCTCAAGTTACTGGGACTGACGCAAAATGGCGTATTATGCGGGAAATCGTATTAAACGTGATCGTTTTAAACGGGTTCTACTGTATTTGACTTATAAGCGTAAATACAAGATGTATCAGTCGCTTAAACCCTTTTTCTCACGAAATTTTATACACACTTAAGAAATACCAGTACAAAATTCAATAATCACTAGGCAACGTGTTGCTTTGCCTTAAAATAAAACCAAAAAGTATGCTTTTCAGGTCGTTTATTCGAAATTTGAAGCGAAGCTTACCTGCCTATATTCCTTAGTCGTCCTTTAGGACACTCTTTTATATCGACAAAACTGATTCTTTCGACAACATTAAACAGCATTTTAAATTTTCTCTTTAGATTTGAATCTTATGATTGATTTTTTATTTTAATAATTTAATATAAAAAATTTATAGAGCTATTATTACTATTTTACCACCTTTGTAAATAGTTTTTAATGTTAATATATACTTAAGCTGTGCAATTTAGTCCGTTAAGCCGGCTAAAAAAGGTAAGATTATTGGCTAGCTGACCAAATAGGCTTAGCTAGTTTAATCGGGTAATTACATTAGCTTAGCTAATTGGCTTACACCTTAACCGGTTAACCTAGCTTAGCTGAGCTAATTAGCTAAGGGCAAACAGTTTTTTTACTAGTTAGTGGATGTAATTTGTGTCCGTTAATTATATGTTTGTAAAGGCCTCGCAATATATGGATTATTCCTTTAGTGCAAGGCGATGGCTTTAAAAAATGATTTTCATTCATGGACAGCTATAAAAGTAATATTAGTGATTTTAATGACAAACAAAACGGCAATAAAATAATTTGGTGTTCCGTTAGTAAGATAGACATAATAATGTCTATTATTGAAATTTTACAGATAAATAATACCTTTACAAAAATAATATACCGGTAAATAATAATCGTTACTCTTGTAAATAAAACTATTTTACGGATTTTATCGCGTTTGAATTTGATTTTAGATTTCCCGACGTTTCGAACACCTTACAGCGTTCATGGTCATATGCGGACTAAGATGTCTTACGTCCAACAAATCGTCGTTGTTATACGCTGTTCGAAACGTCGGACAATCAAAGATCAAATTCAAATGCGATAAAATACGTAAAATAATTCTATTTACAATGCAATTATTTACAATGTAATGCTTGCGTAAACATCAGAAATCATTTTTACTCTTTCAAATACGCATTTAAACAACTTTTTTCATATTACCAAACTTACCAAAGTAACGAAAAGCGCGCGCATATACGCACGCCATTGAGCAGGCTTTTTTTTAATTTGTTCATTAATTAGAATTAGAGTTGTTTTGCTATTTAATGTTTTGCAAAAATAAATAACCGGTTAAGCCGTCAGCTAATTAGTTAAGCTATGTTAACCGGCTAAGCTGTCAGCTAATTAGGTGAGCTAATTTAATTAACCGGTTAAATTAGCTGAGCATATTAGTCAGCTAGTTTGACTAACTTTTTTAGCCGGCTTTATGAGCGGTTTGATGTTGAAGTGTAACGGTTTCTTAACCCGTGCGACAAATTTTAATTGTTCTTTAAAAGTATGGGTGTTTTTTTACCATTGTGTTTGTAAACCCAGATATAGGGATTTAATGTCGGATAGTTGTATAATTGATTGAAATAAGCGATGCATGGTGGATATCTATCCATATAATTAGGGACTTGGAGGGAAAATAATCGATTTTTTGTTTTTTAAAATAAATCGATTATTCCTATGTGATAAGCTGCCAGAATTTCACTTTTAATTGCTGTTGTTGGCAAACGAGCAAATAGCGCGCTTGATGGTGATGTTGCCGTTCAAAACGTTTGCTAGGGCACTGCTTACCGTGAAGAAAGTAAAGGGAGTGTGAATTGGTACAATGAAGTTCGATGCTATTAAAGGTATCACCAAAACCCAACATTAGATGTCCTCAGAAAGTTGGACTCCCAGCTTTACCGTAGAATATTAATTTAAAAAGTGTTTCGCCGCTAAACGATAGTAAAACTTCAGTAGGGTTGCCAACCAAATTTTATTGTATTGTACCGGCGTGTGGTGACGGAGTAAGAACACAATTCACCACCATCTTGTCCGTTAGCCTTGTAAAAGACGACTATGGGATTAAATATGCGTATATCATTAATGTAAGGAAAACTCGACATAAAATGTTATACCGACCCGTCTGACCAGCGTTTCACTTCCGCGGTGGAGGCGGCTCGAGCCCAGCAGTGGGACGTGTATGAGCTAAAATAATGACGAGTGTGTGACGGAGTAAGAATACAAGTCACCAACCTACCCTTGCCGGTGGGAATTTTAAAAGGCGACTAAGGGATATCTTGTGCATATAAAAACTATGCAAGAGAAGGAAAACTCGAAATAAAACCCTATATCAACACGTCTGATCAGCGTGGTATAGTAGGTCAATGTCCCTCCCATTATGGAGGTGGCTCGAGCCCACTAGTGGGACTTATATTCGCTGTGATGATGATACTCTGTACTTTATATTAACAATAAAGTACGCGAAAATAATTTGAACATGAAATGATTTCTCTAGAATTAATTTTCAAAGTCGAAGGGTACGGTATCCGAAACGGTAATCCACCGGGACGACCACGGATGTGAAGTAACCAGTGGTCGGCCCAATGGCGATGGACAGTATATGCAATATTGTTTTGAATCTGATAAAAAAAATATCTATGTACATTAAAATTAATATAGATTACGAAGAGGGTGTTAAGCAGTTTTAATTTTTATATTGAATTTTACTCAAAATAATTAAAAATATATTTTTCTACAGCTCATATACGTCCCACTGTTGAGCTCTAGCCTCTAAAACGAGAGGGTAATTGACCAGAGTAGTCAAACGTGTTGGTATAGGATTTTATATCGACCTTTTCTTCTCTATCATAAACTTTATCTGCAAATTATATACAGTCTTTTACAATATCTACGGACAAGAAAGGGGCTGGTGAATTGTATTTTTACTCCGTCAACACACGGAAAACGACGTCACTACACGGAGAATATGTTTTAAAACAATAATATAGTAAATCGTAATTTATTTGGACACTATAGTCCATAAAATATAGCTTGATCTCTGTGACAGATGTCAACGAAACCAACGAAGTAAGTTTGAACGAGCGACGTGTTTACAATTTCATTTTGTATCATATATATTTTCATACTCATCGTGCCAGTTTTATTGCAACTGAATTGAAATATATTATAAATATAAAAATATTAATATTCATGCCTAAAATGTACCTCGTAAGCACTGAAATACCTAGTAAACATTTTATACATAAATGACGCTTACGCACGTACAATGTCATACTGGACAGAAAATAAAAAAGAGATGGGACAGTCGATATACGTAAATGGATAACCGATCTTTATTAAATTATTCATAAAAGAAGTAAACCCAATACAGTACCTATATAAAACTTTCAACATATTTTTTACAATTAAAACAGACAGTTACATTATAAAATTCATAATTTGACTTAATTAAACATTAAAAAAACTCTTATCGTCTCAGAGTAAATGATAATATTATGTACGCATTATTGTCAATACTAGACATATTTATTTATAAAACAGTCTTAATTGATCGATTGATCTAATGACTGTCCCTATTTTGGCAAAAAATAATAAATCTTCTAGCAAGGAACGCTCCAGTGATGACGATAATAGTGACCTAGACCTTAATTGTACTCCTTTTGAATAAATAAAACAGTCAAAAATCACAATTTTAAAAATAAAGTATCGATAAAAATTACGGACTCTATCGTAAGCGTGACGGCACTAGGGACAACTGTCACAGAGATCATCCTATATTTTATGGACTATAAGTAACTTCTTTTTTCTTCATCATAAAAGTTGACAACTCTACTTCCTCAGGCAAGTTCTGCTACAAATGGGCATTTAATCCTTAGATGAAGTGGGTCCTCTTGCTTTCCACCATTTTTAAAATAGGGTATTTGTATTTATAAACATATAATTTAATATATTGTTTATAATTAAATAACTTATATTGTAAAATAAAACTATTTTTATGAATTATAGCGTTTTATTTCTGTTATCTTGGGCTTTTTATTTACAGCTCTAAGGTAACGAGAACCTTGCCCCCGTAAGGTTATTTGATTATCTGGAGGAACTGACTTGGTCTTGGACTGGACCACCGTTACCCTTTTACCAACGTACCACTCAACACTGCATCAGTGTTCTAGGGATGTGACTTGGAGGGAAAATAATCGATTTTTTGTTCTCTAAAATAAATCGATTATAAAATATTAAAATAATCGATTAATTCAAAATAAATAATCGATTTTTTCTCGCAACAGGAGTATGATGACGTTTTTTTTTATAGGAAATGTGAGCTTTATTTTCTAATTTTCTAGTATATGTAGTATGAAACAATAGTGGTGACCTTTTTTTTAGGAAATCTGGCCATGAATAATCGATTAAATTCGAATAGTAAATAATCGATATTTGATAATCGATTATTACAAAAAAATAATCGATTAATAATTTTTCACAATAATTAAACTAATAATTTTTTCACATCGGTGTTCATCCATTTCATCTGAAAACGTTAAGGTTGTCTGCTGTTTCACGAACGCTATGACATGTCCTTCTTTAAATAAGGTTTAAGAGCATTTTCTTCGATATTAAAATATTTCGAGCCACGTTTTAGAAAGTTCATTACGTTTGAACTAGATGGCGTTACCCGTTTATGGAGTCGTAAGGTCAAGTTTAACATGGACAATTTCTAAAATTGATACGATACCTGCCAAAATGTACTCATTGAGTTAAAGTATCGAGTACAAAAGTATCGGTATCGAAAGAAAAGTACTCGATACCTAAAAGTATCGATACTTTTTTCGTGTCCCTATCCCTTAATCGTCTTTTACGACACTAGCAAGCAAGATAGGGGATAGTGATTTGTATTTTTATTCCATCATCACACGGAAAGATGGGCAAAATGGGGGATGTACATTTTATATAATAACACATTCATAATTGTTTTAAGTTCCTGATAGATAACAGACTGTTTCGAGAGACGCTATACAGGTAGTGTGTGACGGGGACAACGATCTACGAAGGCGAAATTAGTCGATTATCTTTTTCCAATGGTCGATGTGCAATATTTACTGGCACTATGATAGTTGGTTTTCCATGTGGTGACGGAGTAAGAATACAATTCACCACTATATGCATATAACAACATTTGAGAAGGCAAATTAAAAATGAAACACTAGCAATCCGTTAGGGGAGCGTGGTATAATGTCTATGTCAATTTTTCTCCAAGTAGTAAGCGCTGATGATAATAATGGTGAGGTTTCAAATAAATAAAACAACAAAAATACAATATGAACATATTTGATCCTTTATTTACACACATCGGATGACAAATACAATTTTTCAGTCTATATTGTCTATTAGCCACACAAGGAACAATATCAGTTGCGCGTCAACAGATGGCGTTAGTATCGCTCAACTTGACCCTTCTCGACGATAGATGGCACTGTTAAACTAAATACGTTTCGTAAGTTAACGCCCAACTTTAATTCTTATTATTCTGAGGTAAACAATAATATTATTTGAAAATCCTTAATAATATAATTAGTAAGCTTGCATTTTTTATTGCGGCTACTACTCTGTTTGCTTGCGTTGTACTTATATGAAATCATTTAAGAAATAATGCCTGTATAAATACGACATAAAATTAAAAAAAATGATTGTGTGGTTTTATGAAACCACGGTAAAAGTGAAACTTTTTTCACATTGTAGACATTTAATTAAAAACTAGCAACATTTACATTAAATACTGATAAAAACAAACAAATAGCGTGGAGCACTGGCACAAATGAGTAATGGTCTATACATTACAAGGTCAGCTGATGCGAACCATAGGCGCCGAAATATTGGCCTCGGCTGCTCTGTCGAGCGCCTTTCACTTTACCCCTACTCCGCGGCCGACTGTCACACGACATGCAATAGATGGACGAAAAAGCGTGAGGCGATGTAATAAGTTTCACTTTTTAAAAAATGTTTTCGATTCTACTGCTCTAATAAAGATAGCTCCCATAGTTGTTTTACTTCAATATCTTTAATGAACTGACTTCGGCTTGTTACAATTTTGTTATATGTATAAATGATAATTTACGAACAGTAGTAGTATCCATTGAATCTTGTGGAAATATTAATTGATATGGCACTATTACGTTAAACATAACTACTGGACTGATTATGATGAAAAATTATATATGTATAGTAAAAAAAAATTATTAGTAAAAAATCGTAATGCCTCAAGTTTCATCAATTCATAAAATAAAATTTTATATCATTGCTTTCGTACGTCTTTGGTAGCATTTTAGGAATTTAAATGTTTAACTTATTATTAAAATAAAAACGTATCAGTGTGGTGACGGAGTAAGAATAGAATACACCGCCCCATATCTCGCCCATATGTGTTGTAAAAGACGAATAAAATATTACTTTTATTTTAATTAAAAAATGTATTTTAAAAATACACCATAATGAGTTATCATACCGAGAGTCTCGTAATCGGAAGGTAAATCCTTCGCTTCGAAGAATAGTTAGTGTTCTCCTGCTTAGGCTAAAAGAAACGAGCGAGACACCAAAAGATGCGCCCAGGCCGCGAGAGTTGAAACGGTAAAGTTGCCGAGAAAGGTATTTATGCGTCGCCGATGCGTGCGTGCGATCCTTGGATCACGAAATTGTATCTGGGCAATATAAAACCACGCCAGTAGCTTTTCTTGAATATGTTTGTACTTACTACTATTCAATAAACCCGGTCTCCGAAAGACTACTATCTTATTTTAATATGAGAACTAGTCGAACACCCTCATAAATATTACTTTTATTTTAATAAACAGTTATTTGAAGTAGAGGGCGTCACTTGACAACTAGTGCCGCCATCTATTGAAATACCCTTTAAAACTCTATCTGTATATTATTATTTACCTCATTTCAATTCATTACAGTACAAATATATCCTACCTTACAACACTCTTAATAAATTTTAAAATTAAAAACTAAATGATATTGCATATTTTTTATTTCTTTATTAAAATTAATTGATCAATATTTATATTGGTTATGTATTAAATGTAAAAAATATAAAAATAATAATAATTGCATATTCTCAAAACAGCTATTTCAAATTTTTGAAAATATTATAATATATATATTTAAGCTATTATTATTATTTCAATCTTAAATCTATATTACAATCATAAAGCTTAGGGAAGGTAACCATAACTACGTGACCCATATTTTTAAATTTTTCAACCCCCATACCAGTGTAGAGTCGAAACAGCATTTCAACCAAGCATGATATTTCTGAAGAGTTCCTCCACCCCTGGACAGGTCACGCAGTATGAGTTAAGAGCTCTTTTTTAATACTTTACTCCTGAGGAACTACCAGTCAGATTTCTTATACTTTTTATAATCTATTTATTTACGGTATAAAGATGGGATATCACATCGAATGGACTGCAGGATGATCAGTGGAAATATGACCACGATATTAGACGCGGGTACAAATTATTGCCATACTAGGCAAAAATTTTTGCCTAATAAAACGATAACATCCATAGAACCGGTACAGTGACTATAAAAGTCAAAATTGTTTTCAAGTAACAAACGAATAACAAGACATAATATTGGATGGATCGCAGAAATATGTAATGGTAAAATTACCACTATACGATATACTGATGATTTGTAAATCGTGGCAAACGTTTTTATTAAATAATGGCAAAAATAGTATAGTCTATAGCGTGCTAAGTGCCTTTTAAGTATTAAATTTGGTAATTAAATTACTTTTATGGCTAATTATTGCTTGTGAGAGATGATTTTTCTTCAAATACACTCTCAAAACGTAAGCAGATGCATCAAGAAATTATTTATTAAATATATATGTGAAAAAAATATAACAAAATAGTTTTATGGCAAAATTAATTTAGTCAATCTATATAACGAAAAATAGCAATGTATTATAACTTTGAAACATTACAGAAAATTACGGATATTTCAAAATAATTTAATATCCCTAATCGTATCCAAAACCGGTATAATGTTTTATCCATATCGAAATCCGGAACTTCTGACCCATAAAATCCCTACTAAATAAATACCTGGTTTTATTAAAAGTGCAATATAAAACTGGCCTTAAGCAGTGGGTTTTATAAAGCATAATGCTTAAACAAACTGCGTTAATTAGGGCCGGTACTATATATATATATATATGTAGTTATAATTCCTTCCTTGGGTTTTTATTGACTGTAGAATCTGTCATTCTGTATAGGAAATTGTATTAGTTTTGGAAAGAGGTACAATGGGATACTGTATTTAAATATATACTTTATTTATTTCTTACCAAAACTAAGGTATGCTCTAGTTTAACATCAAAATAATGTAGTTTTAGTAAAATCAAAGCCAAATTATAGCTCTCACATATAGAAGTAATATTTTAAGTTATAAAAAGTACACTTTTAAAGGTCGTGTTTGGAAAAAAAAGTAATGTTATTTTAAATTTAAAACAGTTTTGGTTTTGTATAGATTTCTGATACGGCGATAGAGCCTTTTCTATATTTTAAATATGGCTAAATCTTACACTATATTATGTATCAAAAGAAATCATTAACAATATCTGAATTAAATTACTGACTCCTATCCATCTCTGCCAGTCCCTTGTCCATCTATGTCAGTCCCCTGCCAACTATGTCATTCCCCTGTTCATATATGTTAGTCCCCTGTCTCACTCTGTCAATCCCCTGTTCATCTCTGACTGTCCCCTGTCCATTATACATTATCGCAGTGTTAGTAAAATTCAGTACAATCAAATATAACTTGACTAGTGTTATGGCTTACATTTTTATTCAGTCGCATATGCCAAGGAATGCATGTGATAATTGTATTTTAAAACATAGTTTTAAAAAAATTAGGCCAATTATATTATAGACTATTATACCTTATTGCGGATTGAACTATTAAAAAAAAGTCTATATGACATTTCAAATTATTCTTTCGCGTTAATAGTCAAATTTAAGTTATTTAGTGTACAGTATAATTGGCGCAATTTTCCTTTCAAATTTATCTTTAGCTCAATAATTATAAAATAATAACTAAATCACTAAACTGAATAATACAAACTATTATGTATTAACTAATTCGTGTGGGGTATATGAAAAACAAAATGTCTTTTTATCGAATTAAGATAAGCAGTCTATGAGAATATCACTTAAATAAAGATATGGCAATACTAATTGTTATTTAAATTGGCAAGGTGATATTAGCAGCTAAATACAGCTGCACGTTTACGATAGAAATTAATAGACAATATAATTATCAATCTATGTGTTATTCCCGTTACTCAGAAAGCAGACGCAACATACTTTCATTTCACGCCTAGAAAGGCGCTAGAAAGCATACTTTATTGCATATTGTATCACGCTTTTCTTGCATATGTAGTACGGCTTACTAGCATATTGTAGTGACAAATTTATCTTTGTGCGCCCTGTCATTCTTTTTCTCACAATCTAACAGTTAGCGCTTTTACCTCTGATACAATTTATATAAATAATTATCTTATTTTTTGGCATTGATTTAAAATTCTTTCTATTTTATATTTTTTATACCTCTTATGCTAACCATGTTTTATGAAGGCATGCTGCGCCAAGCATACATAAATTATATTAGAGTCAATAATTATTATATGAACTGTTAATTTCTTTCGTAAATTTAGTGCGATATGCATCAAATTATTATCACTAAATAATGAACATTTAAATCACTACATCATTAATATATAAAAAAATCACTAAAAGTATTATTATTTCAATCACTAAACAATATGTAAATCACTAAATAATTGATTTTTAAACAGTAATATCGTCACAAATAAACAAAGGAACAAACGAATACAAATTTTGCTACGTTTTTTAAATTTGATCAAGTCAACTTATTTTAGTCACAGTTTATAAAATAAATAATCTTCGGTTTTGGTTGTTTACACAAAAATAAAACGATTTAATGTATGACAAACGAGATTTTTTATAAATAAAACAGCTGTTCCTCCAACGCGGCGATTGTGGGAATCGCTTCGTCAGTTTTTATCCTGATAGTCTCACGTCTATTACTCCATAAACAGTTAATGACAGTTAAATGTTATCCTCGCATATAAATATCAAAATACTACTCTATGCTTCTAAATTTAGGAGATTTCGATAAAACTCCAAAGAGCTTCTGCTAAAGTTTTTAGCTTAAGTGAAGTGTGGGTATTTTGTATGTTGTCTATTTTGTCGATAATTCGATTTGGATCCAAATCGGTAGGGCTTCTGCTAAAGTTTTATTTGAGTGAAGCTTTGTGCTATATTGATGAATTAGATTTGAATCCTAAGAGCAGACGTTGGATAAATATCTATAGAGCAGACTAAGAGCAGATAAAAATCCAGAGCACACTCATAGATAAAAAATTCATAGAACTTCTGCTTATGTTTTTATTCTGATTAGAGTCTTGTATTGGAGTGACTATTTTGTCGATGAATTTTGATATTTAAATTAAAGAGTTGCTAAGCATTATAATACATTAATTGGCAAATTAATATTGGATTTAATTTATTTTTCAACATAATGATTTTATTAACACGGTTTTGGAATTTTAATGTGTCTAAAATTGTTATTATATTTTTATAACGTTTTATTTTTGCGTAAAAATCCCTTAATGTCAACAATGATACAACCATCAACTACCTCATCGATATGTTCAGCCTCACTTACGTACACTATATACGCGTTTATTATTAATTTATAATTTAAATACTAATCTTTTAAATCTACCAATAATTTTACATTGATTAGAAATTATTCTACCATATTAAAGGAATTATTTTTATGGCAACATTCGCTGTTGACATTTCTCTTTTTAAACGGAGAAAACGAATGCATATTATATTTAGACTTAAAATCAGTTTTTCAGTAAATAAAAATACATTTTAGCCACTACATATGTAGGTAGCCGCAAATTTAGTTATTAAAACTTGTTCATTCAATTTCGTTCGATTGTTGCTCATAATCGATTATATATCAGTATACTCCTAATATGACTAAATATAACCTTAAATTTAATACATTTTTTAATCGCATTTTTAATGTATGGCAACTAGATTTTAGCCGCCATTGTCATATCCGTCCGATTTTATTGGTATGTCATTTTGCTGGATACAGCAAAATAGTAGTATTTATTACAAAAATACGTCTGATAATAAATACATTTTGTAATTGCTCTAATTGATTTAAGCGAACGTTGTTTGTTTCTGTATTCAATCAGTTGACAGAACCGAACAAAAATTGAATCTGATATGATATTCATAAATACAACAAATTGTATTCGGCATCTATTAACAAAAAAAGTTTTTTTTTACCCCTTTTATCTTTAAGGGTAATCCGTCGGGCTGACCACGGATGTCAAGGCATCGGTTACCTGTGGTCGGCCTAATGGCGATGGGTAGGGATCACAGTAGGTTATGGGGCCGCACGCCGTTCATAATTCGACCCAAACAGATTGGACGGGGTGTCTGACTATAGCCTACTATAAAAAATATATCTGCAAAATAATTAGATATTGCTGTGGTAATATGGTCTTAAGTGACTTTTTTATTTAAATATGTACTACCAATAATTACGTATATAATAAGTAATTATTTTTAGTTTAATTGAATATCAATTAAAAATGTCAGGAAAAGGTGTCCTGCAAATATCGATCCTACGCATATAGTAGTTATAAAATAGCAACTCGCCCTCGCATCGCTTCGGTTTCTGTCGCCTTATCTCCGTAGTGCCCGTTCCCGTGGGAATACCGAGATAAAATATAGCCTAGTTTACTCCCTGATATTACAGCTTTCCATTGGTGACAGAATTTTTTATACCGGTCCAGCCGTTTTGAAGATTACCCGGAACAAACAGACAGACAAAAAAATATAAAGTGGTTTTTAGGCATATGTATAGTGCAAACAACCGTGTGAGCATAAAAAAGGCCTATTATTTTGACATTACAAACAGACACTCCAATTTATTTATTGGTATATATTTCTGTTAAAAATAACAGAATCGGTCTTCCATTTGAATAATCCATAATAATATTATAAATGCGAAAGTAAGGATGTTTGTTTGTTTGTTTGTTTGTAACGCTTTCACGCTTAAACCACCGAACCGATTTCAAAAATTCTTTCACCAATGGAAAGCTATAATATCAGGGAGTAACATAGGCTATATTTTATCCCGGTATTCCCACAGAAACGGGAACTACGCGGGTTTAAGGCACTGAAACCGAAGCGAGGGCGGGTTGCTAGTAATTTATATATTTGAAATTTATTTACTGTAATAAATGTAATTACAATTAACTAAATTTTACAACACAATATTACTGCAGTAGTATATAGTATTATAAGTAGGGCAAGTGGCAACACAAGGCACGCCTTTAGTGGGCGTGCCTTGTGTTGCAAATGAATACTTAGAAATTCATAATTTGAACTCCTTTGAAATGATGCCAATTTATATTTTTTCATGTTTGTATATAAATATAGAGGTTCTTTTTTTAAATAAATACATCCTTACTAATATTATAAATGCGAAAGTAAGGATGTTTGTTTGTTACGCTTTCACGTTTAAACCACTGAACCGTTTTCAAAAATTCTTTCACCGATGGAAAGCTATAATATCAGGGAGTAACATAGGCTATATTTTATCTCGGTATCCCCACGGGAACGGAAACTACGCCGCGGGTAACGCGACTGAAACCGAAGCGAAGCGAGGGCGGTTGCTAGTGCTGTATAATGTCATAGTTTAGTAGGTTTTGAATTCATAATAATAAATTAGATAGGGTGTATCCTAAACAAACTACAGATGTGAATCTTTTGTATTACAGGAGAAGATTTCAATTCTTCATCAATAATTTTTGTATAGACATATATTGTGAGTGGGGTTCATTTATTTAAATAAAATTATGAAAACGAGAAGAGCATATGTCTTACTCTTTTTGAGTTCACGAGAAAAGGAGCTTAAACAACTTCTGCAGTCGCAAAAAGGTTGCTAAACAGATTTTCATAGACCCAGAGTTTCACTTCAAAAAAATCTATGGTTATAATATTATACAGGGTGTCTGGTGGCAGATTTATATTTTTAAATACGATTATTTCAAAAAGTAATAAACGGTGCGGAGGGAGAGGGGGCATCGTTGGAATTGCCGATTGTGCGGATTTGTCAGTCACGATGTCGCAGTGGTCGAGTGAGCATCGCGCGTTCGCTGTGGAGACATTTTTTAAAAGTAATAATTCTTACGTAATTGCTCGTCGACAATTTTGTTCAAAGTTTGGTATTCGGCGAATATGTGATGGACTGAGTGTAAATTTAATTCGTTCCTGGGTGCAGAGATTCCACGCAACTGCTTCGGCTATGAATGTCGCACGACCAGGGCCTAGTCGATCTTCAAGGACTCCCGAAAATATTGAACTGGTTGAAAGCAGTTTACGTGAAAAGCTGCGACTTTCAATACGGAAAAGAGCAGCCTCACTGGGATTTCCAAGAGCGATTATTCATGAAATTTTAAAAAAGGATCTGAAATTCCATCCTTTTAAAATTCAAATCGTTCAAGAACTAAAAGAAAGTGACTTTGATTTACGCAAAATATTTTGTGAAACGATGTTGGAGCGGTTTTGAACTGTAAATCCCATTTTTTGGAGCGACGAGGCTCATTTTCATTTAAACGGCCATGTCAACAGGCAAAACTGCCGTTACTGGTCTCCAAGAACCCGCAACCCTCGACTGAAACATCAAAAACCATTGCATTGCTCCAGGGTAACTGTTTGGTGTGCCTTATCCACACATGGAATAATTGGACCAATTTTTTTTAAAGTTCTCGAGGCCAGGCGACGAATGTCAACGGTGAAAATTATCGACGAATGATTACGGAATTCTTTTTGCCAAACCTGCGAGCTTATCCATCGTACTCTTCACACACTTGGTTTCAACAGGATGGGGCGACTGCACACACAGCCAGAGCTTCAATGAATTTGCTTCGGGAAAATTTTCCCCAAAAACTGATAAGTCGCTTTGGGGACATCCCATGGCCACCGAGATCACCCGATCTAACACCTATGGATTTTTTTTTTATGGGGCTACCTCAAAGAGAGAGTTTATAATGACAATCCCCAATCACTTGTGGCTTTAAAGGAAAATATTCGTCGAGAAATCAGCTCAATTGAACCAAATTTACTGCAGCGTGCGGCGCAGAACACAAGGCTCCGTTTTGAACAGTGTGTTCAAATCGACGGAAGACATCTGGATGACATACTGTTTAAAAAATAAAATCCGCATTTCCAATCTATCGTTCAATACTCTTAATAAAACTTTGTGTCAATTATTACGTTTTTTATTTAAGTTTGAAAATATAAATCTGCCACCAGACACCCTGTACCAAGACCGGTAAGAGACCGAGCGATAGTTCGAACCGTCAGTTTTTACCCTCAATGCGATAGAAATAGTCCAATGTCATCACTAGTCCCATAATTGATATACATACATATTTAACGTTATCGATTCGATAATTTATCGACAAAATCGATATGGCACGCACTACGTATTCGTATAAATTGTAGAAATTATCCATTTTAAACTGGACCTTACGGCTCATAATTATGGTAACGCCATATAGTTCAAACGTAATGAACCTTCTAAAACGTGGCTCGAAATATTTTCATCCGCTCACAGACGGTAAAATTCCTAAAAATAAAGCTCATCACGACAAAGGTTCTATGAAAAGTACTCAGTACTCGATACTTTGAAGTATCGATACTTTTCTTTGGATACTACTCATGAGTACAGTATCGATACTTTCTATTCGATACCGTGTCCCTAAGTGGGGGTGCATACTTAATTATTATTGCAGAGGACTACCAATATCTCAATATAATAAAATAGGCAATTAAAAAAATTACTGTACGTATATATTAGACGATTTTGTAGATGACTTAATTAAAAAAGTGCGATACAGAACATAAGGATAGTGACATCTATCGAGACACGGCGAAAGCTCATCCACGGTTATAAAAATAAGGGTCTCATCCGACTCGGATTGACCGCCTCTGGGTGTGAAGACTTCGAAACCCGATGCTGTTTAGCATCGGCGAAAAGCCACGGTCAGAGGGTATCTGCCCTGAAACCGTTTCTCCCACCCTTACATAGTGGAAAACATGCGTCCGTGAATCATAACGAGAGAAACTACTTAAATTATTTCATTGTGTTGACGCTGTAAGAATACAATTCACCACTCCCTCTCGTCCCTTGGGTGTCGTAAAAGACGACTAAGGCATATAACATGCACATAACATATGTGCAAAAGAAGGAAAACTCGAAATGAAACCCTATACCAACATGTCTGACCAGCATGGTATAGCAGGTCAAATTCCCTCCCATTGTGTAGGAGGCCCAAGCCCAACAGTGGGACGTATATGAGCTGAAATAATGATGATGAATGTGTATGTTATTAGATCCTATAGGTGGCGCTGCAAAGGTTTAGAGGAATCTTATTATTTTTTATCCAACTACGGAGGGTTATGATTTTGACAGTCTATGTATGTCACCGGATTATTGTACGAACCGTTAGTTTATAAACTATCTAGTGAGATTATAAACTATCGATATATTGTGAACGGACACTAAAATTTACAATCTAACGCTTATATTTTCGTAAGTTTATAAACTGACTATGTTCAACCGTCAAATTGTGAACAAAACGCAGTCAGTTCAAAAAGAAATGACCCAATCACAGCACTGTCTTACAATTTCTCGCCTGCGAATTTGTGAACCGTCCTCTGATTGGTTGGCGTTATAGATAGCACGTGTTCGTGTGCATAGAGTTACAAACATAATTATCAGCAATTAAAAAGCTCATTGTCAGCAAATAATAACGTACATTATTAAATACCACCAGAAAACTGTTTTTAATATCTTTAAATTGATGTAATGTAGTAATGTCACTAAAATAATAATGGCGGCGGGGCAGCGCGCGAAAACAATGATTCGTTGAACCAATCACCATGCACTTTGCGTTTTGTTCACAATTTGACGATTGAACATAGTCAGTTTATAAACTTACGAAAATATAAGCGTTACATTGTAAATTTTTGGTGTCCGTTCACAATCTGTCGATAGTTTATAATCTCACTAGATAGTTTATAAACTAACGGTTCGTACAATTTTACGGTGACATATATATGTTCATCTGTTCCCTCATAGCTCCTCAACTACTAATTAGAACCGGTCATATGAGGTATCGTTAGAAGCGTCTTGATCGTCCGCTGGTTATAGGCTATATGATATGTCATTGAATCTAATATGGCGGCCTCTAGAGGTCTTAAAATACTACTAAAAAATAAATTTGAGACAAAAATGTCGTGTTTCGTATCATTGCAAAGGGCGTTACTTGTACATTTCAAAAATATGTGTATATTATTAGCATTTGCTCGTGACTTTATCCGTATTCATCCGATAATTCGTTTTTAGGGTTCCATACGCAAGAGGGTAAAAACGGGACCCTATTTCTAAGACTTCACCGTCTGTTGTATCTCAAAAACCGCGATAGCCAGACAGTTGATTTTCTTACAAATTATGTATTTCTGTTGCCACAAACACTAAAAATAAAATAAATATTTAAGGAGGCTCCCCTCAACAAACGCGATTTTTTTTACCCTTTTTTTTGCTCGTTATAAATAATGGTACGGAACCCTTCTGGCGCCACTCTGACTCGCATTAGACGGTTTTTATCGTAGTTGGGTTTTAGTTTTTACTTTTATCTTGTTAAATTTGTACAATTCATCGTTTCTCGAGTCAATTATAAATTTATATATATTTATATAACTAATATACATATATTAATACATAACTATAGTTATAGACAAATTAAATCATCCGATTATACGAACCCATCCTTGATCATGTTTCTTTTTCATGTTTCCTGTAAAAATATTACAATTATGATAGAAAAAAAAATTGTATATTCATGTGGTGACGGAGTTAGAATACAATTCACCATCCTCTATATTATCCGTGGATGTCGTAAAAGACGACTTAGGGATATAATCTTTATATATATATATTTCTTGTGTACGTGTGTATGCCACTGAACTCCTCCTAAACGGCTGGACCGATGTTGATGAAATTTTTTGTGTGGGTTCAGGGGGATTCGAGAATGGTTTAGATTCACAATTTGACCCGGTAGTTGGCGCTTTAATTGAACAGAACAACGTTTATTGGGTCAGCTAGTATACGTATAAAATCTATATAAGAGTGGGCATCTCATCATCATCTCGAAATGAAACCCCATACTAACGCGTCTGACCAGCGTGATATAGTAGGTCAATTTCCCTCCTATTGTGTAGGAAACTCGAGCCCAACAGTGGGACGTATATGAACTGTGATGTGAGAATGTTAATTGACGTAAAATTATAATTTACGTCAACAATTAAAGCGAAATATAACATTTTTATCATCATCATCATCGCAGCCTACATACGTCCCACTGTTGGGCTCGGGCCTCCTCCACAATGTGAGGGAATTTGACCTATTATACCTTGGCCTTTATTTTGAGTTTTCCATCTCTTGCACAGATGTTATGTGCTTATTATATCCCTTAGTCGTCTTTTACGACATCCACGGGCAAGATAGGGAGTGGTGAATAGTATTCTTACTCCGTCACCACACGGAAATTTATAAACTAATTTTTATCAGCATTATCATAATTTCAGCTCCTATACGTACTACCTGGCTAGAGCCTCCTCCATACTAAGAAGGAAATTGACTTACCATGCTGGTCCGACAAGTTAATATAGGGTTTTATTTGAATTTTACTTTCTCTTATATTAATGATTTCTGATGTTTACGCGAGTATTATACATTTTAAATAAAACTACTTTACGGATTTTATCGCGTTTGTATTTGATTTTTGATTACCCGACGTTTCGAACACTTTACAGCGTTCATGATCACGGGTAGACTAAGATGTCTCACGTCCAACAAGTTATTGTTACTGCAGAAAATTTATAATTATCTACCCGATACAGAAATTAGTTATTAAATATTGACCCACATTTTGATACAAAATTTATTGCCAGTGTAAGAAGAAAATGATTCTATATGAAAAAATTATATTGTTTATGGTTAGTAATAATTAAACATGAAAAGTAATTAATTATAATAATAATGAAATTAAACGTGAAAGAAAGGAGAAAAGAAAGAAAGGAGTCACTGACAAGATTGGCTACATCCTGAAACGCTCTTCCATTAAAACTTATTTTAAGCCACTGAAGAGGATTAGCCAATTCTTACCACCTGTCAAGTGCCAGATCCCTTTACAAGATGCAGGAGTATATAAACTTGACTGTGACTGTGGTCTCTCTTACATTGGACAAACAAAGAGATCCATAAGAACTCGGATCAAAGAACACATAGCCGATGTGAAGCACCGCCGGGACACTAGGTCTGCAGTCTGTGAACATAGTCAGGACCGCGCCCACCATAACATCAGGTTTGACAAACCACAAATCCTCGCAAAAGAACACCGATACCTGCCTAGAATGGTACGCGAGGCTATTGAGATTAAAAAACACAAAAATTTCAATAGAGAGGATGGCTGGGTGTTACCATCAAGCTGGGATCCTGTTATAAACATTATTAAAAACAAATCCAAAAAGACCACCACAAGACTGCAAGACACCGTGAGCTCATATTGTATAGATTTGACCCACAATAATAATAACTAAAGATAATTTTATAAATTAAAACCTTTTAGTAACATAAAGTAAGCCGCCTTCAAAATTAACTTTAATTTAGCATCATGTTACCTGAGTTTTCTTGCCGGATCTTTCTCAGTGTGACCGTGTTCCGATCCGGTGGTAGTATACTAGATTATTACTTAGTTTTTTAAATATAATTACTATTAATTTTAATGTTTAATTATTACTAACCATAAACTATATAATTTTTTCATATAGAATCATTTTCTTCTTACACTGGCAATAAATTTTGTATCAAAATGTGGGTCAATATTTTATAACTAATTTCTGTATCGGGTAGATAATTATAAATTTTCTGCAGTAACAATAACTTGTTGGACGTGAGACATCTTAGTCCACCCGTGATCATGAACGCTGTAAAGTGTTCGAAACGTCGGGTAATCAAAAATCAAATACAAACGCGATAAAATCCGTAAAGTAGTTTTCTCTTATATTGATATCAGCATCATTTGAGCTTATCGCCGTCCATTGCTGGACGGAGGCCTTTCTCATGTTACGCCACAAAGTGCGGTTCTGTGCCGCCTGCATCCAACGACGACCAGCAACTTTCACCAGGTCGTCGGTCGACTTAGTTAGGCGTCCTACACTGCGTCGTCCGATACGTGGTCGCCACTCGAGAACCTTTCTTCCCCAGCGGTTGTCGATTCGTCGAGCGATGTGGCCTGGCCATTGACACTTCAGTTACTTAATTGATATTATATACATAATATATCTCTTAGTCATATTTTACGACACCCACGGTCAAGTTGGGGATGGTGAATTGTATTCTTACTCCGTCACCACACTATTAGCCTTAGATGCTAATCTTCTTACCTAACGTATATTGGTAGCAAGCGGGGTCGCTGCCAATGCAAGAACAGCACACAGCAGTGCTGAGACTATTCTTCCACCTTCACCCACACCGCGGACCACTGCACCACCCATATAAGTGACAGACAGTATCAGACCGTGGGCTGTACACCTGGAAATACAATCATACAATAAATGTATTACGACGATAGTTTTGCAACGACAACTAGGTGGACCGACGACCTGTGGGCCTACTCTTGAAATCAATTCTAATTTCGAATCCGATTCAAATCTAATCTCACCAAACTTATATTTGGTACTCTTGAACAAAATCGAGACTGAGTTCTTCGCGTTTGCCGTTGTTATTTTCACCAAATATGCCATATTTTCTTACTTTAAATTAATAATGTTATCGAACTCGATCACCACAAAGAAGCTTTCTTGAAATTGTGCAACATTAACGATTTTAAACTACGTCAAAATCACGTCGGGAGTAGCAAATATTTGACTTAATCGACGAGAGTCGAATTCATTTAGTTTAAAAAAAATTTCACCGAATTTGATTCCAATCGTGCGCTAGTGTCGCTTTCAAGAGTACCAAATTTGCTCAAATTCGAGCTGCGATTGGATTTAGGATTGGAATCGAGATTCAAGAGTAGGCATACTGGTTAAAGTTGCTGGGCGTTGGACCGTACTGTATGGTGTAATCTGAGGGAGGCCTATGTCTAGCAGTGGACGGCGGTAGGCTGAAATGATGATGAAATCACCATTTCGGTTCACATACGTCCCACTGCTGGGCCTAAGCCTGAGCCTCCTCTATTTGCCTCTTATTGCGAGGGAAATTTACTTACTATATCACGCTGGTCAGGCGGGTAGGTATAGGCTTTTATTTCGAGTTTTTCTTCTCTTCCATTGTTGTTATACGCATAAGATATCCCTTGGTCGTCTTTTACGACACCCACGGGTGGTGAATTGTATTCTTACTCCGTCACCACTATAATACTCCGTCACACAATAAAATTTATATAATAAGACTACATTATCGACAGCTGTCTGTAGTCCTGTGTCCTACAGTCGCGGGCCGGTCCATCTGGTGTAGTACCACACTGAGTAGAAAATCAACGTCTGAGTAGTAGCAGTTTATTACTGCACTTCATTCGATAAGAGAGTGAGCCGGAAGCACAACTTTCTGGGGTAGTGGGTGTCGGTGATGCCTTTAATGTTACCGACTCTCATTGCAGGCATTCACACTCCCTTCACTTTCTTCACGGTAGGTATAAGGACACGAAAAAAGTATCGATACTTTTAGGTATCGAGTACTTGTCTTTCGATACCGATACTTTCTATTCGATACTTTTACTCAATGAGTACTTTTAGGCAGATATCGTATCGAACAAATTGTACAAAGTATCCATGTTAAATTTGACCTTACGGCTCATGCTTATGGTAACGCCATCTAGGTAAAGCGTAACGAACCTCCTAAAAAGTGGCTCGACGTATTTTAATCCGAACACAAAACAAATTCCAAAAAAAAAAAGGTTAATCAAATCAGGACAAATTCCTTAAAAAAAAAGGTCATCAACCCGGATTCTAGGAAAAGTTCTCGATACTTTCGTTTCAATATCGTGTCCCTAGGTAGGTAGCGGTCTAATAAAATAAGTCCATGAGTTGCAGTCGACTACAGTTGATTTGCCATCAGATGTGCTGTTTGTTCATGCTTTGCTCTATGCCTAAGAAGGTAAACTCGATACAGAACCCTATAGCCAACACTATAGTAGGTCAATTTCCCCCATATAGTGGTCCTCCACTCCTCCAAGCCCATCACTGGGACGTATATGAGCCTAAATGAATGAATGAAAACTAACCTCAGATTAGCGGGATATGAGTCTACAACGTTGATAGCGACCGCGTACATGATAAGCGTTATCAGCAATCTGTACACAGCTTCCACTACGTATAGCGCCGTCTCGCTCTGTGCCACGTACACCAGCGGTGACATTAGGAAACATGCTGCACATACTGCAACTGTAAAAAAAAACATAAAGCAGCGATGAAAATTGCCGACAGACGAGAAAACTTAAAACAGTTGTCATTTTTGAATATTCAAATTGTTTGCTTTACTTTTCCATGTGGTGCCGGAGTAAGAATACAATTCACCACTCCCTATCTTGCTTGTGGATGTCGTAAAAGACGACTAAGGGATATGATATGCACAAAACAGCTGTGCAAGAGAAGGAAAATTTGAAATGAAACTATACCAACATGTCTGACCATGATATAGTAGGTCAAATTCCTTCCCATTGCGGAGGAGGTTTCAGGCCAACAGTGGGACGTATGTGGGCTACGATGATGATGATAATGATTACTTAACTTGGGCTATCAAAGCTATTTATCGAAAAAATCTTCATAAACCATTCATTTTTGACATGTTAAGGTATGTCCTTTCAAGGCGACTAAAGGGTAACCTGTTATCACAAATCGTATTACATACATACATATAATCACGCCTCTTTCCCATAGGGGTAGGCAGAGACCACTTCCCTACACTTGCTACAATCTTAACATACCACTTTCACCTCCTCCACATTCATTAATCTCCTCATACATGTTCTTCGGTTCAGAGTACTCCTAACCTGGCCTTTCTTAAGAATGTCCCCGATTTGATCGTGGAACGTCCGCCTCGGTCTTCCCCTTCCAACACTTCCGTTCACATTTCCGTCTCACATAACATCCCGGCAACAAGGTGTCGGTATTTCGCCATCAAGCGGTCATCTACCTTACAGATAGCAATTCACGATTCAAACACCTTGGCTCCCTATTTATAAATAAACTAGCGATCCGCCCCGGCTTCGCACAGGTTCAATGCTGATACTAAACATACTACAGAATGTCTTTATATACAACATTCACAGCTTTTTTGTCATTAGACAATACAAACATGTTTTCTTTAAAAGTTACTCATGAAAAAGCGACATATTATGCATTTATCTATACCAATTAATAAAATTGGAGTGTCTGTTTGTAATGTCAAAATAATAGGCTTTTTTCATGCTCACACCGTTATTTGCACTATACATATGCCTAAAAAACACTTTATATATTTTTTTGTCTGTCTGTCTGTTTGTTCGGGGTGATTTTCAAAACGCCTAGACCGTTTTCAAAAATTCTTTCACCAATGGAAAGCTATAATATCAGCGCGTAAACTAGGCTATATTTTATCCCGGTATTCCCACGGGAACGGGAACTACGCGGGTAAAACGACTAAAACCGAAGCGAAGCGAGGGCGGGTTACTAGTTATATATATATATAAACCTTCCTCTTGAATCACTCTATTAAATGAACCGCATCTAAATTCGTTGCATAGTTTTAAACATCTAAGCATACATAGGGACACACAGACAGCGGGAAGGGACTTTGTTTTATACTATGTCGTAATATATAACTAGCTTTGTTACGTGTAGTGACGGAAAAGAATACAATTCACCACTCCTTAACTTGCCCGTGGATGTCGTAAAAGACTACTATGGGATACGCATATAACATCTATGTAAGAGAAGGGCAACTCGAAACAGAACCCTATACCAAACTGTCTTTGAGCCGACCACTGAGGACAAGGAACTCTGCGCTGGTGGTCGGCGACGTGGGTACGGGTGGGTTATGGGCCCGCGCGCCGTCATTTCGTCGCCCCGGACGAAATGGACCGCGTGTGCGCTTACCATAGCCCACCCATAAAAAAAATACCAAACTGTCTGACCAATGGTAAGATTAATTTTCCTCCTATTGTGGAGGAGGCTCGAGCCAAGCAGGGGGGACCCATATGAGCCTAGTTGATGACATAACTCACCAGTTGGTCTAACAACGCTGGGCAGCAGTGCAATCACAGCGGCCAATAAGCCAGCGTGCGACAGGTAGCTCTGCTCAGCAACAAGTCCACCGAGTCGTGAAGTTAGATCGGCATGCCTGGAGCACCCACCACGCATACCGCGTATTAATGTAGTGTTAAATACGCAGTTGTCGTCAAATTCTCGCCCTACTTCCATGTCCGTATCGATTATTCTGTGAAGGAATATTAATTATTAAAAAAAAGATTTTATTTAAATGCTGCTTGTCAAGACTATTCAAACACGTCCAAACTCGACGGTTTTATCTCGTTTCATTTAGGCGTTCCTATGGTCAACTTCCGACGCCATCTTGAGACCAGCTTCATGGTACCATATTATTGCATTGCCACCGAAGTTACGTAAGTAAACCAAATTTCAACCTAATCTAACGACATGAAGTGGTTCTAATTTAACTCGCGAGATTTGTCCCATACTAAGAGGGCAAGTTAAATAAAAGCTTTTAATTAAAAGTAAATATATTAATTTTAATGAATAATTACTGAAGGCAATGGAACAATTGTGGAATCATCATCATCTCAGCCCACATACGTCCCACTATTGGGCTCGGGCCTCCTCCATAATGGGAGGGAATTTGACCTATTATATCATGCTAATCAAACAGTTTTCCTTCTCTTGCACAAATGTTATGTGCATATTATATCCCTTAGTCGTCTTTTACGACATCCACGGGCAAGATAAGGAGTGGTGAGTAGGACCACATTGTTGACAGTTGTCTGTCTACAGCTGCGGGCCGGTTCCTCCGGGGTAGTACCACACAGAGCAGAAAATAGACGTCTGAATATTAGCAATTTATTACTGCAGTTCGTTCAGTGAACGAAAGAGCCAGAATTCCAACTTTCTAAGGGCGTGGTGGGTTTTGGTGATGCCTTTAGTATCACCGAACCTCTTTGCACGCATTCGCCCTTACTTTTTTCACGGTGGGCGGCAGCCTGGCAAGCGTCACTTGCCATCAGGTGTACTGTTTGATAGTTTGTCACTGTTTGCAATAATATAATTGTATAAAGGCAACGGAATAGAACCCAATAATTTTATTGAAAACAATGGAATAATTATCGAACTTATAACTCAACAGAATATTTATTTTAATTAATTATTATATATTTCAAAGAAATAACTATTGAGGTCAAAAGAAATATTTATCGACTTTAAATGACTAGTAGGGATATGCATGATTTTTTTTATTTTTTTAAACGTTTCTACTAGTTATTACATTACTAGAAATAAATATAATACATCTAAAATATAAAAGATTAATCTAAAAAAAATGTGAAAATCGTTATCATTTTTATGCGATTGAAACGCGGCTACTTCGGCGCGCATATTTTGTGACGTTAGAGTACGCGCACAAGTTGCTATGGCTGTCAACTAAGGCTGTTGATATTTTTTTTGGACGATATATCAATAGGTACTAAAAAGTAAATATCGAGGGTCAATATTTATTTAAATAAATTTGGAGTTTTATCTTTTCTTGTAAAGTATTTATTCTACAAAATCACCGTAAACTTAATCTACTGTGAAAATGCTGGCATGAAGTTGATGATCAGTCATCACTTACTCCTGGAATTTGATAAAAATGCTCGGCACGGCAACGACGCAATGAACGAAGTTAAAAAGATGTCACGGGGAAATATATCGAAATATCAATACTTTTGAAGTGAAACTTCTTTAGAATCGTTGTGATTTCAAACTCGATGAAACGAAAAAGCGAGTCCATAAAAAAATAAACACGTAAATGTATAGGATTCAGCGGGCGAGAGAAAGAGATAAAGGATAAAAGATGAAGGATAAAGGATAATGATAAAGGAGTTTCACTTTCGCCACGCGTACTTTGTACGCACGCTCTTTTTTTTCTTTACATTGAACTCCGATATTAATATATTTAAAAATATTGATATATCAAAAAACGATATTTTAAAAATATTGACTGCCCTAATCAGAAGACTTGACTGTACTATGACGTCACATTTGAACAACGTTGTGTTTTAGAAATTTGCGAGCAAATCTCAAAAAACGCACTTTTTGATAATTAAATTTAATTATTAAAAAATGATGAAATTAAAAAATAATTGTATAGGTACGTTTTTTAAGCAATAAAGATTAAAAATAAAAATAATTTGTTCATTTTGGAGTTTCATGCATATTCCCTATTATTGAACACAACGAAATCAATGAAGGCAACGGTATAATTAATGAATACAACGGAAAAATTAGAGAATACAATGGAACATTTATTAAACGCAATGGAATAATGATTATACTTTGTGGAACAGATTACTTATTGTACTGCATCACATTGACGGAATAAGAACTTCACCACTCCCTATCTTGCCCGTGGATGTCTTAAAAGACAACTATGCAAGGCAGAAAAACTCGAAACAAAACCTCTATACCAACCTGTCTGACCAGCGTGGTATAGTATGTTAACTTCCCTTCCATTATAAAGGAGGCTTTGTAACCAGCAGTGGAACGTATATGAACTCTAATGATAATAAAATTATGTCTGTAAAGTCTTCACAATATAAGAATTAATTCCTTAGTTATAACGATAGGACCACACTGTTGACAGTGGCGGGCCGGTCTGAGCAGAAAATCAACGTCCCGAGTCGTAGGAATTTGTTACTACACTTCGTTCGGTGAGCGAAAGAGCCAGAAGCCCAACTTTCTGAGTGTTTGCGTGTGATGGGTTTCGTTGATGCCATTAGTATAACCGAATCTTATTGCACGTTCATTCATATTCCCTTCACTTTCTTCATGATAGGCAGCGGCCTAGCAAAGGTCCATGAACGCTAGCATCACTTATTATCAGACTAGCAACCCGCCCTCACTTCGCTTCGGTTATAGTCGTTTTACCCGCGTAGTTCCCATTCCCGTGGGAAAACCGGGATAAAATATAGCCTAGTTTACACCCTGATATTATGGCTTTCCATTGGTGAAATAATTTTTGAAATCGATTCAGCCGTTTTGAAGATTACCCGTAATAAACAGACAGACAAAAATTTTTTAATCGCTATTTTAGGTGTCGTGCAAATAACCGTTTGAGCATGAAAAAAGCCTATTATTTTGACATTACAAACAGACACTCCGATTTTATTTATTGGTATAGATGTACTGTTGGCTCGTTTGTCACTGTTATTAATAAAAAAGAAAAAAAATATAGTGCAGTGTTGCCGTCTTAAAAAAAATAAAACATACTTACGTGCTATTAACAAATAATGTATACTTGAAACTTGTGAACGAACTCTTAATATTTGACAGCGCGACGTTTCTGAACGAACAATTATTAAAAGTGACGTGCGACATCAATATGTTGTTGAACGAACAATTATTAAACGTCACATTATTGTACTCTATGTTTTCAAGAGTTTTATTGAATATTTTGTCTATGATAATTTCGTTTGAGGTTGTCTCCCTTGAAGCTTCGAATTGCACGGAATCCATGTGTACTACTGTCCCTGGGATATATGATGATAAGTAGAACTGTGAACAAAAAAAAAATACAAAATTCATTCAAACATCATCATCTCGGCTGATATATGTCCCACTGCTGGGCTCGAGCCTTCTCCACAATAAGAGGGCAATTGACTTTATTTTATTATTATCTATAAATACGTGAAGCAAAAACTTTGTACCCCTTTTTACAAAAATTACGTGGATGGACAAGTATGAAATTTGACACAGTTGAAGTATATAATGAGGAGAAGTACATAAAATTGAAATTTCATATAATAATAGATTAAGAAACACATTAAATTAATTAAAAAAGGCATTACGCGCACTACAACGCAATCGCTACACACACACGCACACATGCGCGCGCTTATACACTTTTGTTTACGGTTAAAATCTCTGGTCAAACCGAATGTCAAACGATCATAATTATAATGACAATGTCTAATAGAGATTTGTGCTTGTATATTAGTTATTTCCCTCTCATATATCAGTTTTTTAGAATAATTCAACTAATCAACATATTGAAAATTCGAAAGCCAACAACTAAATTTATCTTGTAAATTTCTTAGACATCAGTGTCCTAATTCCCATAACTGTCAATCTAAATTGAGTAATTGGCGAAATCCTGTAAACGCCATAATATAAAAAAAAAAAAATAAAAAAAAAAAAAAAAAATATTAGTTATTAGTGAAATACAGCTTGCTCAATTTACAATTATACATAAATAAAATTAAAAAATTGTGTAGCAGAAAAATTAAATAAAATTGATTATGGCCGAATTTCGACCACGCGGCGACCACTAGTCATAAAGAGTTAAAAAAAGAACAGTCATATAGAGAACCTCCTCCTTTTTTGAAGTCGGGTAAAAGAATGAAATATGGTAAAGATTTTTGTCTGTGTGGAGACTAAATCCATGGCATCATATGTAATCAAATTATTTTGGACAAGTCCTATTCCCATTCGGGTTTTGTCTCGCCTCAGCACATACATGTCCCACTGCTGGGCTCCTGTCCACTCCACAATAGGATTGATATCAACCTACTATACCATGCTGGTCGGACATGTTGGTATAAGGTATTATTTCGAGTTTTCCTTCTCTTGCATAGATCTTATACATACACATTATCTCTTAGTCGTCTTTTACGACATCCACTGGCAAGATTGGGAGTGGTGAATTGTATTCTTACTCTGTCACCATACGGAAACTGTATGGTTTTTTGTGGGTTATAAATACCGTATTACCTGTATCGCCATCATGAATAGCAAGGTGCCTCCTAAAGATAGTGTAGTCTGTCTGTATGCGCTTGAGAATAGCTGGAAAAATGACTGCCAGAACTGTGGACAATTTTTTTAGTTTTAATTTCTTTTTTTTTCCAAAGACATAACCCTAATGAACATTGGTTTTCTGTAAAAGTCGGTTCACGTACGATATTTTAACGTCATAAGAACACATTGATGAAAAATTGCATATTTTTATGAATTGAATTATTATCACTGAATTATTATTATTTTGTACTAACAACCCGCCCACGCTTCGGTTTCTGTCGCCTTATCCCCGTAGTTCCCGTTCCCGTGGGAATACCGGGATAAAACTATAGTTTACTCCCTGATATTATAGCATTCCATTGGTGAAAGATTTTTAAAATCGGTCCAGTCGTTTTCAAGATTACTCGGAACAAACAGACAGACAAAAAAAATATAAAGTGATTTTAGGCATATGTATAGTGCAAATAACCGTGTGAGCATGAAAAAGGCCTATTATTTTTACATTTCAAACAGACACTCCAATTTTATTTATTGGCATAGATAATACAGAGACCTTAGAATGATAACATATAGAAGGTAAGTCCACGCACAAAAAGTGAGGCATTTCAATTGGAGCCTAATGGAGCCTACGCCGGAACAGTCTCGTAATGTACAAATCATTGCACTGCAAGAACGTACGCAACTCTTAAAAAATAAATAGGTAATTATGACGGCTTGTGCATTCAAATGGTGCCACAACACATTTGAAAAACATAAAAAGGTTTTTAACATTACTTTTAAAAGTATTTCGACGATTTATGTTAATAAAAACAAAATTTGATTTCATAATTTGTATAGTGGTTTCTGTTGTATTAAGTTTCTATGTCATTTAAAGTAAATACTTCTTGGTTATTATTATTGGAAGCTAGATTATTATGAGGAAAAATATATTAGAAATTAGAACTTGACAGATTAGAACATACATATGAGTTTGAATAATGTTTATTATTTAAATATATTAAATATATAATTAAACATGGTGACAGCGGTATAAATATACAGTAAAACTACGTATAAATACAACGCTCATAATAATATAATGGAAAATCAGGTAAATATGGCAATGCTTACAGCACCGATATTCTCGGGCAAAGGTGAAGACTGGAAATCTTTTATCAGAAAGTTCGAATGGTATCGACAAGCATCAGGACTTTCACCACAACCCGACATAAAACAGGTTAGCATGCTCATGTATGTAATAGGAGACAAAACTGACCATTTGTTAACAATGTTCAACATAAAACAAGGTGACAAACAGTACACATATGATAAAATTACAAAAAAAATTGATGAATATTATTCATCAGCACAAAACAAAATTCATGCTCGTGCAAAATTCAATAGAGAAATGTCGAAGGCGCGCTAGAGAGTCTATCTGGTGGCCTGGAATCTCTAATGATATTCGCACATTTATTGATAAGTGTAAAGAATGTATAGAACATAGAATTAACGCAATTGGACCTTTGATCGTGGAAAAAAATGAAATATCGCCATGGGAAATAGTAGGTGTAGATCTATTTAATGCAAAAGGCAAAGTATTTATGGTAGTAATTGATTACTTTTCGCGTTTTCCAGAAATGTTTTCTTTGCATTCTACAACTTCAACCACTATTATATCCAAACTTAAAGAATTATTTGCTCGATATGGTATTCAAAAGATAGTAAGGTCAGATAATGGACCACAATTTATAGCTGCTCAATTTAAAAAATTCGCTGATTCATGGGGTTTTAAGCACATTACTAGTAGTCCTCATGCACCCTGGAGTAACGGTATGGCGGAAGCTGCAGTAAAAATTGTGAAGGGCATAATCTTGAAATCAGAAGATATTCATTTAGGATTAATGACCTATCGGAGTACGCCAACCGAAAATGGTCTTAGTCCAGCACAACTTCTATTTGGTAAGCGAATTCGAACAACTGTGCCTATATTAACAGATTTACTAATACCAAAATATATAAATATAAAGACAATTAGTGATCACAAGAGGGTTAATAAAGAAAGAGTTAAACAAAACTATGATAGAACGCACAAAAGTAAGGAGTTGCCTGCTTTGGCTCCTGGCACGCATGTGTGGGATGCGATTTCAAGGAGCTATGGAGTAATTGTCAAACAAAGAAATGAACCAAGAAGTTATGACGTTAAGACATCAAACGGTAATTTGGTACGGAGAAATAGGCGGCTTATTACTAAAACATCCTATGACGTCGCTAAAGAGAAAGAAAGGGAGCGCAGACAATAAAATAATGAAGATGTGAGCAGTAGTATGAGATGGCCTACTCGATCAGCAAGATTCAACTCATAGCTGAATTACTTACTGAACGTATAGGTGTTTTTCATTTCTTTTATCATTATTATTATTAATTTTATTTTACAAAAGGGAGGATGTTGTATTAAGTTTCTATGTCATTTAAAGTAAATACTTCTTGGTTATTATTATTGGAAGCTAGATTATTATGAGGAAAAATATATTAGAAATTAGAACTTGACAGATTAGAACATACATATGAGTTTGAATAATGTTTATTATTTAAATATATTAAATATATAATTAAACAGTTTCCGTGTGTACGTGTGTAATCGTCTGCCCGCCATTAGTATTTTTAGATTCAAATTTTTAAAGTTCGAAGTACTGACACTATCCTTCTATACGTTATTATTCTAAGACAGAGACAAAGTTAATTGACAATTATAATTTTTTCGATAAACAACAAATATTTGCAGCCGTTAATTCAAATATTTTTTTACTTTTTGATATAGATGAGTCACAAGCTGAACGCTTAAGCCGATCGTTTATCTCTATCGATTTTGGCGCGATCTCACTTGCACGCTCGGCTCAGGTGGAACGTGACAATGAGTCATGCTTTTTTGTACGTGCAGCTGGTGTTCATTGATTTTTAAGTCGTTATCGCGTCAAAAACCAATTACAGTGTAAACTCTTTATAACGTCACTCGATTTAACGACAAACTCCTTAAAACATCGAAATGACTTGATTTTGGTTGGTTTGCCATATTATTCATACAATGATACAATCTATATAGAATCCCGTTCACTCGAAATAACGACGACAATACGGCATTATTTAGCTTTGAGTAGTAAGTACTTTCTTAATTGCCAAAATTAGAAGAACTGCAGCTGTGTATGTTCTTTGCTTTGCTGTTTTGTTATTTTATTATCTAGCACGTGATTCCCTCAACTGACCTACGAAACATTGTAAAAAAATTCTCTTTTATTTTTTGTGTGATAAACTTGCACATGTTTCGAAGTAAACATTGCCACTGGGCTGTCGTTAGGTTGTTAAACGTTATCTTAATCATAGTTGTTGTTACGTTTGTAAAATTTGCACTATATTAGTAAATAAATATTAGAATAGTAAAATAATTTTTATCACTCCAATTAACGACAACTCCCTATAATGTCAAAAAATTCACAATCCCTCGAGTGTCGTTAAATAGAGTTTACACTGTAATTATTTTCTCCCCCACCTGTATACTTCCCACTGTTGGGCTCGGGCCTCCTCCACTATGGAAGGGAAACTGACCTCAGACGTGTGGCATAGGGTTTTGTTTCGAGTTTTCCTTCTCTTGCATAGATATTATTTGCATATTATATTCCTTAGCCGATTTTTACGACACCCACACGAAAGAGAGGGGGGTGGTGAATTGTATTCTTACTCTTGTTTTTACAGAATTTACAAACATGTAATTATTGTCGGTATCTTAACCACTAAGCTATCTGTGCAGTCAAGCCTTCTACGAGGCAGTAATCTCGCAGAAGGAGGCCGCGGGTCGCGCGCGCGAGGAGCTCAGCCTCGACGAAGCGACTCGCCGCCGGCGACTGGGGCGGCGCAGGCGCGACTACCTGCGCGTCATGCCACCCTAGTCGAGGCCGCGGGTGACGTGACCGGGCAGTTAGTCCGTCACCCGCCGAGAGGGCGACCGCGTGAGGAAAGACCGACGTCCTCCCCGAGGGGGGGACGTCGGTCGACGAGAGGGTACCCCAAGTAGGGGGTATTTCGTCGGGCCGACCACTGATCACAAGTAACCCTGCTCCGGTGGTCGGCTCAACGACGAAGGCGACGTAGTATTCGGGTGGGTTGCGGGTGTGTGTGCTTATGCCCCTCTGTCGCCCCGGACGGAGTGGTGCGACGAGCGCGCCGACCGCAGCCCACCCCAAAAAAGAAATCTGTGCAGTCAGGGCAGTATATTAATCACTACCCCATCTGTAAAGTTAAAACTGTGTATCATAAATGGGTTATGGGGGAACTTACCATTTTAACACTATGCCGGACATGATGCAAGGCAGGTGGACGCCTCTTGCCAGGGAGAGCGAGCTCACCCAATCGATAATCCGGATCAGTATTCGCTGCCCCGACGTGAGATTTTCCACAAATCCTGGCTTGATTACTGCTGTGTATATTCTGAGGACAAGATTTATTTTTAAAACTAGCAACTTGCCCTGGCTTTGCTTCGGTTTCAGTCACTTTGCCCTCGCATTATAAATCTGTGATATCTTCAAAGGTGACCTCGGGTTCGAGTCCCCCAGACCGAACAATATTTTTTAAGGCTTTCAAAATAGCCTAAGATTTTTCATTCAGATTCAGCTGCCTGTTAGTAAAATATTATCCAAATCGTCCAGTCATTTTGAAGATTACCCGGTACAGATACAGACAAAAATTTTTTAGGCATTGTGCAAAAAACCGAGCGAGCATGATCTTACTATTTTGACAATACCAACAGACACTTTTGTTTTGTCTGTGTAAGGAGTAACTTAGGCTATATGTTATCCCGGTAATGTCGTGGGAACGCGAACTACGAGGGAATTTGCTGTTCTAGTAATAAAACTATTTTATCTTATTTCAGCCCATATAACTACCCATCTTGGGCGTATGCCTCCTCCACAATAGAAGGGACATTTGATCTACCTGACTTACAATTTACCGTTCGCCTCTGAACGAGACATCCTCAGGACGGTTCGGCTTCGGCCACCGAGGTCAAAGAATCGACACCAGTGGCCGATTCAATGGCGATGGGGAGAAGATACGGTAGGATGTGGGACCGCAAGCTACCCTATTATCGCCCAGGATTGGTGGGTGTGTCCAAATCATAGCCAACCCCCAAAAAGGGGCAGGGCTTCAAATGTAATGTATAAATCTCAATCATACCTGATATATGACCATCGCGTCGACCTCCCGCCCGACGTCGAGCAGATAACGCGGCGACTCCTGTGTCCATATCAAGCTGATTAACGAAGCGAGGATAGGCAGAGTGCATAGCAATAAATATCTGAAATCAACATCATATTATAAACATCTTGCACTATTGGCTCGATGGAGCAGGCTCTGAATGGGGAAAACTGGACATAAAAATCTAAATCGGACCTGCGGGGAAGAGATGGTCAATTTCTTTCTCATTATGCAGGCAGATTGAGTCCTTCAGTGGGGAATATATAAGCTGTAATGATGATGATGTTGACAAGGTCTGAGCCAAATACTGGCACTTATTTAGGCTGAGATGTTAATGATAGAGGTCCACCAGTGTTCACTATTAACACAAGAAAATAAGAGATCATAACACACTATATTCATATCCCCCTCTTTACAACTTAAAATGGCACCAGTGATAGAAAAGATTAAGAGCACGAAATTGTCATAATATGGACATGTAACCTTGTTTTAGTAGCAAAATAATATTATATATAAACTAGCGCCATCTACCACTTGCATAAGAAATATCATATTGAATATCTGTATATTATCTATGCAATAAAATTAGTCGTTATTGAAAAGATTACAAAGCGTTGCAATAGAACATGTGATGAGGAGGGATGAAAGGCATGTGACAAGGAAAGTTATCAATATCATTGCGGATGGACGTAAGAAGCTTGGGAGACTCTAAAAGAGATGGATGGACTGTGTGAATGAGGATATGCATATGAAAGAAGTGAGTGTAGATATGACGGCTGATAGGAGGCCATGCAAGGTCAGTACACGTTATGCCGACCACACCTAGCGTCGGAATTAGGCAGACAAATGTTGATCCTATCATTACAACTGCAATTAATATTTCGTCATCATTATCATCATCACCATCTCAGTCCATATACGAATGATGAAGCGCTAACTTGTATCAGAATAGAATAAATATTAACACACACTGGTAATGTGTGTTGATACACGAGTTAATTCGAAATTTTCTTCCTCTTACTCAGATACACAAGGATAAATAATTATGATCTTTAGTAACTATAAAATAAAGTTACAATTGCAATAAATACCTGTGCCAAGCGCTGAAATGCTCATTGTTCTCGTACAGAGTAGTGGCGCCGGTAGGCGGCAGCACCGCAGCGGCTAGAGCTGCAGCGAGGGCGGTGCCAACGCCCCCGCCTCCAGCGCACGCAGCAAGCGCCGCCCCTCTCCGACCACGCCTCCAAAACTCCCCTACATATGTGTACGCGGTTGGGGCGATCCCACCAGAACCGATGGCTGAACAAAACCTGCAATGATCACCTTCTCTTATTTGATATATCTCTTTTTTCTTTTGTTCAATTCTTTTACTTCCCAATATTGAGTATTTTGTCTTGTCTAAAGTTGTAGGCAAATCGGTCTTACTTGACCACATTGACAGGCTACTTTCTGGATACCCTCTGTCATGACGGTCCAGGCGATTTAGAGGCAGTGTGCGGTTCCTTAACCTGACATATTACCAACTCACAGCTAATTGGTCTGACCATCGGTACCGATTCCTTGACATCGGTCACCCTCCCTCCGGGTACCATCCCCTGTCGACATCCTGGCAGCTTCGGCTGTCCTATTATGGTGGTTTTCAACTTCTTATCCATCCATCAAACAATAACCATCTAGTGCAGAAAATTGGACTCACGGCGACAACAGCTAGTTATGAAATTTCTAAGAGAGCGGTATTAACTACTCCATTGGTGGGATCTGGTCCAGCCATAATTGTTTCAATTATGGTGGGATCTGGTCCAGCCATAATAGGCATGATGACTAATTTTGAAAAACGGTTTTATAATATTCTTAAATAACCACTATTACCATAAAACATATTATTTTTGCAATAAGTACGGTTTCTTTAGATATAAATGCTATTTTAATTAAATGCATTTAAATTAGCGCCAAAACGGTGCCTAGTGTCATGGCGTCCGCTTGTGACGTCACGTCTATTTACTTGAGTTGTAAATGTAAGGGAATTAAAGCAAAAAATCCGATATATTTTATTTAGACTTTAATTTGAAAGTCTATAAGTGGTGTGCGGTTCCTCAATGTATTAATACATCAATAAAACTCATAACAAACTGTTTCTTTATGTGCCACACAATAAAACAGTAAGATATAGGTAAGGCTTAATCTTGCACGACGAAATTCAAAGTCATAAATTTAAATAAATAAATAGGAGACTATTTGTTTCTGTGAAGATCATTTTGACGTAAGTAATTACTTTATATCGTATATTTTATTTGGTGTGTGATTTTATATAACTGCAGTTTAATACCAAGTTTACAAAAGCATTATTTAAATAACATAACCAATATTTAAATAACATATTTTTAAATAGATTTTAAATTATTGGTGTTAGAAGATTATTAATCAATATTTTATTTACATCGTAGTTTTGACATTTCTAAATTCTGCTGAACAGAAGAAGTCTTTGTTTGATGCTAGGTACTCTCCCAGCATTAACAAATCAACTCTAGGCAAATTAGAGCTATTTGCCTTGGTGAATCCTTCTTCCATGACTTACATTTTTAGTAAGAACACAAAAGTAAGCAAGATATCGATAAAAATCACGAAATACTCTTTAAATGCAAGTTAAAACAATTAATAAGTGTAACGATCGTAGGGTTTCGTACAGAATTTGCGATGATAATTATAGATGCACATAGGAGTGACGTAACTCAACTTGATTGGTGTTTAGCTGAACATGGCGGACTTGTGTATTTTGTAGTTTTATTTTATTAAATAAATTAATAATCTCATCTTATAAAAGAAAATAAATATTTATTCCAAGATATATTCTTTGTGTTACAGTAGATAAACACATTATTTTAGTGATTTTTGGTTACTGTCATCATGCCCATTGTTTCAATTATGGTGGGATCTGGTCCAGCCATAATTGTTTCAATTATATTACGTATCTTGTGGTTCGAAGGGCATCAAACTAAACAAATATAAAATTGTGTAGATTACAAGACATGTCATATGTCTTGTAAGTACTATAGTCCATAAAATATAGGATGATCTCTGTGACGGTTGTCCCTAGTGCTGTCACGCTTACGATAAAGTCCGTAGTTTTTTATCGATAAAACTCTTTGTTTTTATAATTGTGATTTTCTATTATAATTAAAATACAATCGATGAATTTTTTTTTTATTTTATTTCAAACAAAAACTGTTTTTTTGACTGTTTTAATTATTCAAAAGGAGTACAATCAAGGTTTAGGTCACTATTATCGTCATCACTGGAGCGTTCCTGCTAGAACATTTGTCATTTTTTGTCAAAATAGGGACACTCACTGGATTAATCGATCAATTACGACTGTTTTATAAATAAATATGTCTAGTTCATTGACAATAATGCGTGCATAAAATTATCATTTACTCTGAGACGAAAAGTAGCTTTTTAATGTTTAATTAAGTCAATTATGTATTTTATAATGTAACTGTCTGTTTTAATTGTAAAAAATATGTTGAATGTTTTATATAGGTACTGTATTAGGTTTATTTCTTTTATGAATAATTTAATAAAGATCGGTTATCGGATATCGATCGACGTATATCGACTGTCCCATCTCTTTTTTATTTTCAGTCCAGTATGACCTTGTACGTGCATAAGCGTCATTTATGTATAAAATGTTTACTAGGTGTTTCAGTACTTACGAGGTACATTTTAGGCATGAATATTAATATTTTTATATTTATAATATATGGCAATTCAGTTGCAATAAAACTGCCACGAAAAGAATGAAAATACATTTGATACAAAATAAAATTGTAAACATGTCGCTCGTTCAAACTTACTTCGTCGGTTTCGTTGACATCTGTCACAGAGATCAAGCTATATTTTATGGACTATAGTACTTACAAGTCTTGTAATCTACACAATTTTATATCAAACTAGAAGCGCCCTGCGATCTCACCCGCAGTTCCTCTTCCCGTGGGAATATCGGGGTGAATTATAACCTATGTGTTATTCTGATACGTAAGCTATATTATTGTGAAGTTTCATCAAAATCTTTTCAGTAGTTTTTGCGTGAAAAAGCACACAGCTTCACATACTCACAAACTTTCTCGTTTATAATATTAGTAAGGAAAAGGAAAAAAAAGATTAAAAATAATAGACAGGTTCGCTGAGTTTCTTGCCGAATCTTCTCAGTAGCGGTCGCGTTTCGATCTGGGGGTATTTTTTTTTTAATAATTTGATTCTTGGGGTTTATGCGTAATAAATGATTCGAATTTGGAGTACTCTGACTTTTACAACTCTTATGGAATAGTAAGTGGTGGTGACACATTGTTCTTTTAACCTGTCACTATCCAGGGAACGATAATATTTTCATCGGACAGCTTTAAGTAAAATAAATATAGCAAAACTATCATAATTGAAGAACAAACTTTTGACGTGACAACGTCTTATAATTCGATGGAGCCGGCTGCACGCACGAAAAAAACATGATTCATGCGGCGTTATCTAGCTCTGAGGCGTTCCATTTAAGGCTTGAAGTGCAAGCGAGAGCGCGGAACGAGCGACAAAGAGGCACAATCGGCCTCCGCGTTCGGCAGCGTTCGACATCTGTCTCTCTCCTACTTGAGTGAGCGATGCGTCCGCGTGGACAGCTGCTATACAATAATACATTTACATGTTTTCGTCAAGTGTGAAGTGCAGTGAAAAGTAAATGTGGTGGCAATTGTTTATAGCAACGATAATTGCGGCGATAAAGGTAATGATTCTTTCGATATTAAATATATGTTCAGTGATATATTGTCGAATATACGACGACGTTGACGTTGTCACGTTCAACTATCGTCAGTAAACCGACTTTACAGAAAACCGATTTTTTTTGATTGCATAGATGACGTTGTAGTTAAAATATCGGCCCATTGTATTAGAGTTGTTGGTTCAATTCTCAAGCAGGACAATACTTTGTGCGATTCACAAATCTTTGTTCTGAATCTGACCATAATCTTTATTCGTTGATTATATATTGTTTTTATCTTTATATATATACAACATGTAACATAATTAACGCACACCCTCAAACACCCCAATTAGAATATAATGATATAAACGCAATGCATACACCAAATATTATTTATATGTACGTTAACATTGTTTATTTGTGAAATTAGTTATTCCCATTTCGTGGAAATAAAATGGTCACCGACTGACTGACCAACTCAGAGTGCCGCCCGACAATAATTACCTACTTGATAATAATAGGTACACGAAATAACTACATTATGCTTTATGATAGTAAATACGATTATGTATTTACGATTCTTCTTTCTATCATACTTTTCAGGCTTTGAATTGTCGACATTGAATAATTTTGTTCAATGTGAAGCCAATATTTCGTAATTACTGATTTGTTAAACTAAATTTGTAAATAAGAATGATTAAACTGCTGATAAAGCGTGATTTGATTAGACGCCACAATACCTACGACAAAGTTAAACAAAGTCGGCGTAAAAGGTGTGAATCAAAATATCTACAATAATTTAAAGATCATAAACAAACAGTTTAATTTGCACTCACACGGCGTTGTCGTTTTAAAACATTTTCAAAATGTCCACCGCCTTGTGCAATGCGCTTTAATGACCGTTTTCGTAATTGTTGTTTTATTTTAGATAATACTGCAGTGTCACTTTTCACTTTTTTAAAAGGCGGTTATTATCTTATTTTTTAGTTCCTCGGCACTTGTTGTCTCTGTGTTATAAACTAGCGATTTAATTCGCCCCCACAAAAAAAGTCGAGTGACGTCAAATCAGCTGATCTAGGCCACTGGACAGGCCTTCCACGACCGATACACGCTAGTGCCACATTATCATCACATCGTGCCAAAGTTCTCATCATTTCCGTGTATTGAACGTTAGTGTACCGAAAAGACAGCGAAATGCGGGATTAAGATATTTTATTTGCACTTTACACTTGACCTCTTATCGATAAGATGCACGCGGCGTGACTGACCTGAAGTGACCTGTCCAAATCATATTTTGTTGACTTCGCCGGTGCAGCCTGCCGTCTCGCTCTATTATAAGGTTATTAAGCCGACGAAAGAAAGAGAAAGTAATGATTATTGTATTACGTGGCTTTCTTTTATGTACTGTAGTATTGCTGTGTGCCGGCTATCGCTGTTAGTATTGTGTGCGTAGGTATTTGTAAAAGACTATTAGCCCTGAAATAAGTATCAGATTTCTTTAATTGAATGATGAAATTTGCTTACTAATTTAATATTTCATTTTAAAAAGTCTTAATACCCTGACTTACGTTCTATTTTCGTTTCTATGAACTGTTTAGCTAGCTGTGTAGGATGACTGTTATTTACTTAGTTTTAACTAAATTTGAGAAAAAAAATTAGCTACATAAAAAACAATCAAATTCGATTCAGATGCCGATTCTGAACAAATTACTTTCAGGGTGTGCGTTAATTATGTTACATGTTGTATATATATATATATATATATATTAATATATATATAACGTTTGAAATCGGTTGTTTTTTGTTCCGAATTATTACAGATTTTATCGCGCTTGTAAAGAGTCTTGGTGGACTTAAAATGAATTAGTGGTCTGTATTTAAACCCGGACCAACTCCATCTGGTACCATTTGGGTCAACGATAACATTCCCAAGGAGGGTTGACGTCAGGCAGGCGGCCGGTCATAAAAGTCATTGCCGAAACTTTTTGCAATATGTCAAAACAGATGACATATTGCGTCGACCCCAAGTAATTGGGATAAGAGCAAGATGATGATATATATATATATATATATATTTTGTGTACGTGTGTATGTCATTGAACTTCTAAGCGGCTGAACCGATTTTCATAAAAATTTTTGTGTGTGTTCAAGGGGATTCAATGGCTGAATCGATGTTCATGAAATTTTTTGTGTGTGTTCAAGGGGGCGAGAATGGTTTAGATTCACAATTGGACCCGATAGGTGACGCTGCTATTGATTTCAAGGAGAATTCCTTTTATTTTATTTGAACAGAATGTCTGTTGGGTCAGGTAATATTTTATGAGTTTGTGTGGTGTAAGAGTAAGAACACAATTCATAACTCCTTCTCTTGCCCGTGGGTGTCGTAAAATATGACTAAGGAATATAATGTGCATATAACATCTATGCAAGAGAATAAAAACTCGAAATAGTAAGGGAGTGACGTTTGATCCGTTCAGCTGAAAAGTTGTTTCAATAGCGGTTACTAACTAACAACAGTAAATAAAATAGTAACTAAATTCCTAAAAGTTTTTCGAGTGTTTCATATTAAATTTTTAAGTTCTAGGAATAGTGACAAACATTATTTACAGTTTTTAGTGAAGTAAATAATCCGAATTTGTGTTGTGTGTAAAATGTAAATTTGTTCAGTTCAATCAAATAAGCTAAAAACTACCCTCCATTGGCTCGAAAGTATATAAAAGTTTTAAATCAATTAATTTTTTGTGGTGAAAAATCTCTCGGAAGTGTACATTTGCCGGCCTTATAAGTTACTTTGTACCACTGATCTATGGTGTGAACATAATTATTTATACCATCACATATAAAAAAATTGTCTATAGTGCCATCTATTCACAGCTTACGGAACTATCAAATAAACTTAATTGATTACCGTAGTTGAACACACTTGCAGATTAATTATATCGTCATGCCATCTATGAAGTGTGGTGCCTGTGCTAAATTCTTATCACCAATAGAGGCCGTTAAATGTACTGCATGTAAAGCATTATATCATCGGGCTTGTGTACTGCTACCCCCGACAGGATCTATAGCACCCACTTGGTGCTGCCCTGAGTGCACGAGGAACGTTGTTAGAGACAACAAACCTGATACACCGGTACGAGGCAGAATACAGGCTGCACAGGTGGAGTCGCATCAGTCGATTGAGCCCACGGAAACCGGCAAAATAATGGGCACGCCTGCTGATGCTTCTACTAGTCTGCTTGCAGACTTGGCTGATGAATTGCGTCTGTTTAGGGAGGAAATGCGAACAGATATGCGCCTGATGAGGCAGGAGATCCAGAGGTTTCGCATAGACATGACAGAATTTAAAGAAAGTTTAACAGCGAGTGAAGGTCGAGTAAATGATCTAGAGGCAAGAATGGATGTAGTGGAAAACAGACTAAGCCAAAACCTAATGATGGAGAGGAATTCGTTGGAAGCCACTGTAGCACAGTTAAAAATACAGCTGAATGAGCGTGATCAAGAGCTGCTGGCAAATGACATCGAAATCTCAGGCATTTCAGAGAGCAAGGACGAAAGCACCCTTCATCTTGTAAAAATACTCTCTACAAAGCTCGGTGTCAACCTGGATGAACGGGATGTCGTACACATCGAGAGACTTGGCTCCCCGCGTAGAAATCGAGTTGCGGCTTTGGACAGTGACGTGTCTGATAATCAGCGACCGCGCAATATATACGTGAGGTTTGCGCGCCGCTCGACGCGTGATACACTGCTACGCGCTGCCAGAGTGCGTCGCGGACTGACTACAGCAGATCTCCCCATAGATACGCCGACACGACGTGTTTACGTTAATGAGCGGCTCACCCGTATTAACCGCCAACTATTTTACAAAGCGCGCCAAGCAGGCACAATTAATAAATGGAAGTATATATGGACTAAGGAGGGACGTATTTTCGCCAGAAAGGAAACGGATAATAAGGAAGAACAAATTAAATGCGAAGAAGATATAGATAAAATTTTTGGCCGTATTTAGATTTGTTCTATATACAGAATAACTTACTCCAGCAGAATTACTATGGCATACTTTTAATTATTGTCTTTTTACTTTATAGTTTATTGCTAATATTTATAACTGAATTTGCGTATGCTAATACTTACTACTTAATCTCGTATTTGTCCAAATATTGGTATTATGAATTAAGATATAGAATATTTTTAATTATTGTCTTTTTTATTGTCTTTTTACTTTATAATTTATTGCTAATATTAATAACTGAATTTGCATATACCAACACTTACTATTTAATACCATATTTGTCCAAATATTGGTATTATGAACTAAGATATAGAATACTTTTTATTATTGTCTTTTTACTTTATAATTTATTGCTAATATTAATAACTGAATTTGCATATACCAATACGTACTGCATAATGTCATGTTTGTCCAGATGTTGGTATCGTGAGCTAAGATTTAGAATACTTTTAGTTATTGTCTTTTTTATTGTCTTTTTACTTTATAATTTATGGCTAATATTAATAACTGAATCTGCATATACCAATACCTACTGGTTAATGTCATGTTTGTCCAGATGTTGGTATTGTGAGCTAAGATTTGGAATACTTTTAGTTATTGTCCTTTTACTTTATAATTTATTCCTAATTTTAATAACTGAATTTGCATATACTAATACTTGCTACATAATCTCATGTTTGTCCAAATATTGGTATTATGAACTGAGATATAGAATACTTTTAATTATTGTATTTTTTATTGTTTTTTTACTTTATATTTTTTTGCTAATATTAATAACTAAATTTGCATATGATAATACTTGCTACTTAATCACATATTTGTCCAAATATTGGTATTATGAACTAAGATATGTATCTCCAACACTAGCATATACAAAAACTAGAAATATGATTGAAATATTGAATTTTGTAGTGAGTGGTCTGAACATGTTAAATAACTTAAATTATCAATTTGTGGTTATTTGGGTGTCAGTATATTTTGTAACTATTTATGTTAAACTATTGTCATTATTGGGGACTGTTAAATTGTTTGGCATTGCAGGTCGTAATAGTGAAATAAATGGGAAGTCACTGAAAAGTGAAAACTGTAAACCATATATCATACATGCCCATTTAAATAATTTAATTAAATCTAATTTTACTTATATACAGTACTTATAAACTCATTTGCAAAAAAAACGGGCGGTTTTGATTTTCATTCATATTTAAAAAGATACAATACCAAAAAGGTTTCAATCGTTTGTACACGTTATTGGCCGGTTTTAAAAATGCTGTGGTATTTAAAAAAGTACGTTCTAAATTCAATTTTTCATTTGATGTTCATTTTTACAGAAAACCCCTTTTTATCCTACATTTTTGGCGCGAAGTTCCAGAAGTTAACATCGACTTTCATAACTTTTATTCAATTTTTATCGATTAATTTCATATCCTTGACTGTCAAAGCTTTATTTAATGCTGTTTGGCTGTATCAAAAATGGTAGATAAAGTGGTAAAAGCTACCAAAATTATCGCGCTGCTTGAAGAGGGTTGCAGCCAATGTTTCGTGGCTAGGAGGCTAAATGTTAGTCGCTCGACAGTCCAAAGGACCTGGCAGCGATATCAGGAGACTGGTTCCGTCGAGAGAAGGCCTGGTTCTGGAAGAAAACCATGTACCCAACCACGGGATGATCGTTTTCTTGTGAGTCGCGCATTGAGAAATCGCAAATCTTCGTATGTGGATCTTAAGAACAACCTCCAAGAAGTAAGAAATGTGCATATTAGTCTATGGACGGTCAGGAGGAGGCTTCTCGCTGCCAATATACGCAGTCACCGCCCGGCCCGCGGCCCCAAATTACTCCGTGAGCACAGAGTTCACAGGCTTAGGTTCGCTAGAAATTGTGAATCATGGACTCAAGACGATTGGAATAGGGTTTTGTTCTCTGATGAAGCCAGGATATCTCTGTTCGGTGAAGATCGACGTCGGCGAGTGCTAAGAAGACAAGGAGAACGCTTTGCAGAGGCATGTTTCGAAGAAATCACACCTTATGGTGGGGGCTCTGTTATGTTTTGGGCAGGAATAAATTCAATGGATCGTACAGAGTTAGTCTTCATTGAAAACGGCTCACTGACTGGGCATCGATACATAACGGAAGTTCTAATTTCTCATGCACAACCCGCATTGGCCGCTCTAGGTGAAGACTCGATTTTTATGGACGACAATGCTCGCGCCCACCGATCCCGCGATGTTAATGCGTATGTGCAAGAGGTCGGCATTCGTCGTTTGGATTGGCCAGCTCGAAGTCCCGACCTCAATCCCATAGAGCATGTCTGGGACGTTCTGAAACGGCGTGTGAGATCAGTACACCCGGCTCCGCAGACCATCAGAGAGCTGAAGAATGTGATTACTGCGGAGTGGGAACGTATTCCGCAAGCAAGTATCCGGGATATACTCGCTAGCATGCCCAGACGAATTCAAGCTGTGATTTTAGCTAGAGGGGGTCACACTCGATACTAAACATTTATCTGTTTTACTTTATTAAAGAAAAACAAACAAAAAACCTTTTTTATTTTTACTTCATGAGCATATGCACTACTAGCGAATATACACTACTAGCGAATATACACTACTAGCGAGGTTTAGCATTATTTCCCATAAATTGTATCTAAATTTTATGAAATACTGATGAAAACGATTATTTTCTTATTAATTTAGCAAATTGTGTGGATAAAACTACCTATAATTATCAAACAAAGAAATATTAACATTTGAAATGGTTCATTGCTTAGGTGCCCGTTTTTTTTGCAAATGAGTGTATATTATATATATACACAAATATTTTGCAGCACTCGGATTATTATTGTTTCTTTTTTTTATAATTTTTTTCGTTTTGCCTTGTCTCTCCATTGCCAGTTCTTATTGGAGGTTCTTATTGCTAGTTTTTATTTCTTGGGTAAATGCCTGCTTTTAAATATATTAAAGTTGGATTTTTCAATGCTGGTTCCCTGGCAACACATCAAGATGAGTTTCTTGTAGCCATGAATCTCCACACAGTGGACATCATGGCAATCAACGAGACATGGCTCCGGAGTGGTGAGGAGGGGCGAGCGCCAGTAGTACCTGGTTATCGTTTACGCCATATACCACGGCCACAAAACATTCGGGGAGGTCGAGGAGGGGGTGTTGCGTTTTATATTAAAGCAAGTGTAAGTGTACAAATACGAACTCATCCTCTTCACCCCACAGTTGAGCAAATGTGGTTAACAACAAAAACGAAGGGTAAAACATTATTAATTGGAACAGCGTACCGACCGCCATGGCTGGATGTGGATACCTTTCTGGATGCTCTTACAGCCACCAGGTGTGCTTTGGCCCCTCACGATGCTTTAGTAATACTGGGAGATTTTAACATAAACATGCTTGATACTAATAATGTAAAAACAAAAAAAATTAATGACTTTTTAAACTACAGTAACATGACTCAGTTAGTATCAACGTCAACGCATTACATGGGCGAGAGTTCCACGTTAATAGACGTCATATGTGCGGACTCGGACACTGTCTGTCGGAATGTAGTTGTGGACCATATAAGTGAACTGGGACATCATTCGTTTCTCACATGCGAAATTAAGTTCAGAAAAGCAAAGCCTACGCGATTAGTCAGGTCCTACCGTCCACTTAATGACATATTGGTTGAATATTTTAAAACAGACTTAGATACGATTCCTTGGGATACCATACGCAGCATGAATGATGTCAATACTATGGTACAAATATTCAATATGCACATAATTTGGTTATTTGATATGCACGCTCCAGTAAAAACCAATACACTTAAGACTCAGTCCACACCCTGGATTACGGACAATTTAAGGCTAATGTTTAAATTACGCAATAATGCCCGGAATAGAGCACATAAAACTAAACTAGAAGCACATAAAAAGTATTATCTAGATTTAAAACATCTTGCTAATGAGGCGCTATATAATGAGAAAAAGGCATTCTTTACGAAATACATTAATAGCAACATTAGGAATCCCAAGGTACTTTGGCGTAATCTTAAAAGCCATCTGCTTAGCGATGGTAGGACTAATGATCAGCTGGGTTCACAATTTCAAGATCCTGATCAAATAAATACTTCATTCCTATCCGTTCCAGGAAGCGCAAATGTTGACATTTCTCAGTTAACTTTCTATGAATTTCATCGTTGGGGCCCGGCACGTTTTACGCTGAAGCCAACTGATCAAGCAACTGTTGCCAGAATCATCGGGAATATATCCACAAACGCTCAGGGCGCTGACGGTATATCGAGGGACATGGTAATACTTACCCTATCACATTCCTTACCAGCAATTACAGACATTATAAATACGTCTATATATACAAAAGCGTTTCCAGACCTGTGGCGGAAGGCTATTGTACGACCACTGCCGAAGAACGATAATCCTCAAGGCTTTAGGGATCTCCGACCTGTAAGTATTCTGCCCTGCTTATCTAAGGTCCTCGAAAAAGTTGTCTACCTACAGGTAACGGCTTATCTTGAGGAAAATAACATATTACCCGAGTTTCAATCAGGCTTTCGTAAAGGACGGAGTACAGCTGCAGCCTTATCGGACGTCGTTGGCAATATTCTGGAGGCAAGAGATCGAGGGAAAGGGTCCATATTGACACTACTCGACTACTCCCGCGCATTTGATGCCGCAAATATACCTTTAACGCTTTCTAAACTATCTTTTTATGGGTTTGATCCAGATACAATAAGATGGTTTGATAGCTATTTGACAAACAGGTCTCAACAGGTTCAATTGCGTGGTGAAAGTGGTGCAATGGTATTTTCCTCCTTCCGTCCTGTCACCAGGGGCTTCCCGCAAGGATCGCTCCTCGGCCCGCTTTTGTATATATTATACAGTGCAGATGTGATTCAATGTCTGGGTGAATTTAAGTATCACATATATGCTGATGACACCCAATTGTACTATTCTTTTCAGCCCAGTAGTGCGGTCACAGCTGTCAATACATTTAATGCGCAGTTAGATAAAGTGGCTTCTTGGTCTGAAAGTAACTCCTTAGTGCTTAACCACGAAAAATCTAAGTTTTTAGTCATGGGTAGCAAAAACCAGGTTAGAACAGTATTATCAATAAGCCCTCAGATCAAAATTATGGGTCAAAGTATACAGAGGGTTGAAACAGCTCGCAATTTAGGCCTAATTATTGATTCAGACCTCCGCTTTGAACCTCACATAAAAAACGTAGTGAAAGCTTGTTTTTATAGATTAAAAGTGTTATACAGACTAAGGCAGTTTTTGAGTATACCTATGAGGAACATGTTGACTGAGAGTCTAGTGCTATCAAAATTTAACTACTGCGATGTAGTATATGGACCATGTCTTTTATCACGTACGGAGCGTCTTATACAGCGTGTACAGAATGCCTGCGCTCGTTTTTGCTATCGTATTCCGCGACGTAGTCATGTTACACCGTTTCTGTACCAAAATAAGATGTTAAAGATGGATAAACGACGTAAGCTACATCTGCTAAATTATGTATTCGACATTATTAAAACTGAAAAGCCAAATTATTTATATAGAAAATTGATCTGGAAACGGAATCACTGCAGCCATGCTATTCGAGCGATTTCAAAGCCGCTTTTAATTCCAGAACACAACACTGCAGCATATAGAGGGTGTTTCAAATATGCAGCTACGCACTGTTGGAACGGCTTAGACCCCCCTCTAAGATCTATAAAAACGAAAAGTACCTTCAAAATTCACACGAAAAGACTGTTACTTTGTGAACAAAAATCGGATGTCACTTATATGTGAAATGAATAACATCACACCTTTATTATTTACGTACTGGCAACCTGCCCTCGCTTCGCTTCAGTTATAGGTTATAGTCGTTTTACCCGCGTAGTTCCCGTTCTCGTGGGAGTACCGGGATGAAATATGGCCTAGTTTGCGCCCTGATGTTGTAGCTTTCCATTGGTGAAAGAATTTTTGAAATCGGTCCAGCCGTTTTGAAGATTACCCGGAACAAACAGACAGACAGACAAAAATTTTTTAATTACTATTTTAGGCATAGGTGTCGTGCAAATAACCGTGTGAGCATGAAAAAAGCCTATTATTTTGACATTACAAACAGATACTCCAATTTTATTTGTTGGTATAGATGATGTACAGAAGTATATATGTTTAGATTATCGGTATGTATCATATTGTAATGTATTATATATTTGTATACGCTGAATATAATGTATTTATTTAATGTGTATATATGTAATTCACTTACTATAATTTCATTGAATATTATGTATTGTAATTCTATTGCTATTCACTCTTCACTTTTATTATTAATGTTTTGCTTTTATATAGGTTATTGTTTTATGTTGTTGGTTAGGTTAACTTAGTTATGTAATTGTACCACGCAAGTCACTTGAGGTTGACACTGAAAATCAGCGCCGTGTTGTGCCCTCACAACGCAGCATCATGCTGAGTGTACGCCTCGTTGACACGCTCACGACACATGCAATTGCCAACTTTTTATTATTTTTTTTTTTTATTTAAGCATAATCTGTGTTTTGGAGTGTTGCTATTGTTGTTGTGTCGAGACCGTGAAAATAAAAGCTTTTTCTTTCTTTCTTTCTTTCTTTCAAAAATAAAATCCTTATTTATACCAATCCATCTGACCAGTGTGACATCGTAGGTCAATTTCCCTCCCATTATGGAGGGGCTCGAGCCCAGCAGTGGGACACATGAGCTATGATGGATTTTACATTTTTTAAGTCCAAAACAAGGATTATGTCATTAATGCAGGGTGCTGTTTAAAAAAACTTGCCTGGCCATCATGAAAGTCCCATACGTAGGCATGAATGCAGCAATCGCTGCGAACACCGCATTCACAGCTAAACAGGACACCAGCGTACGTCTTCTGCCGAGCCGCTCAGCCAGTACACCCCAACCCACGGAGCCGAGTGAACCACCAACCAGACTGATCATCACTGTGGACAAACGATCATCAAATTCCTCTCCATAATCTAAGTTAGATCCATGTGGTGACGGAGTAAAAATACAATTCACCACTCCCTATCTTGCCCGTGGATGTCGTAAAAGACGACTATGGGTTATAATATGCACATAACATCTGTGCAAGAGAAGGCAAACTCGAACTGAAACCCTATACCAACATGCCTGACCAGCATGCTATAGTAGGTCTAATTCCCTCCTATTGTGGAGGAGAACCGATCCCAACAGTGGGACGTATGTGTGCTGCGATGACGATGATGATGAATCTTAAGTTAAGGTTCTAGCTTAGCCCTTTTTCTTCTTATCAAATCACTTATTATGTCTACAGCTTAGAATGATAACGTATAGAAGGTAAGTTCGCGCGCAAAAAGTGAAGCATTTCAATTGGAGCCTAATGGAGCTTACACCGGAACCGTTCCGTAATGTACAAGTCATTGTACTGCACGTACGTACGCAACTCTTAAAAAATTAATAGGTAAATATGACGGTTTGTGCATTCAAATGGTGTCATAACACATTTGAAAAGCTTAAAAAGGTTTTTAACATTACTTTTAAAAGTATTTCAACGATTTATATTAATAAAAACAAAATTTGATTTCATAATTTGTATAGTGGTGTGCGTGTGTACGTGTGCAATCGTCTGCGCGCCATTAGTATTTTTAGATTCATGTTTCGAACGTTCGAAGTATTGACACTATCCTTCTATACGTTATTATTCTAAGGTCTACAGCTTTTTTCTCAGGGTTGGGCAAAATCTGATTTATATTAAAAAAATAAAAAAACCATTGATTTTAAAAAAAAAATCATGATATATTTGATTTTTTAAATTTGAACATTTTGATTCTTTGAAATTATTGTTAATTATTTTAATGTATAAGTCTAAAAATTATAATACAATTTGCGCCTCAAAAACTTGTGACAACGCATTTGTCGCGCTTCTTGCTTCTTGCAAGAAAATTCTTGTCGCGATTTGTTTTCCTTCTGTCCTATACACTCACTCACTATACAGTGCCGAGTGAGGCACGAACGCGTTTGTTGTGCTTTTTGCAAGAATATTCCTGTCGTTTCGTGTCGAGGCTTGTTTTCCTTTTCAACCTATAAATTGACGTTCGCGCATTTCGCTAGTTTAGTTAAGTTAGTTAAGTGAAGTGAAAACATATAAATAAAGTAAAATGAGTGGAAGAAAAGAGGACCCAATATGGCAGTTCTATATTAAGACAACAAATCCAAATAAATTGGGGTGTAGGGCTATTTGTAGAAAGTGCAAGAAAGATATTCAAGGGTTAGTCCAAAGACTTAAAGCACACCACGATGTTTGTAATTATCAAGAGAGGAATACAGGTAATTAAATTATTAATTTTATTTTATTTATATTTTAGGCAAATATGATTGTTTGTTGTTTTTAAATGTTAGGTGAAATCTAACACGTGGCGTGGCCTTTAATGTAACTTTTTTAACGCGACCTTTCCCAGGTTAATTATTAAAGATTATCTTTACTCTTCTATACTTACATAATTTTTAATTTTTTTCAACTTAAAAAAATAAATTTGCTTTTACATCTCTATTGAACATTTTAACTTTATTTTAAAATCAATAATTCAATACTATATCAATATATCATCAATTATAATTAATCAATTTCAATTTTCAGTTATGTTTTTTCTCTTTCCAGAGAGCCGAATGTCGCTTGACAGTTTTGCTACCACATCATCTGCCTCAAGTTGTAGTTCACTCATGACGAAAGTACCAACACCAACAAGTCCAACAACTTTTGAGCCAGTCCAAAAAAAGAAAGCAATCGACACTCAGCCTACCATGAGTACCATGAGTAGTTTTGTAATGCGGACTTCAACTGCTGAAAAACATAAAATTGACAAACAAATAGCAAAGGCTATTTTTGCTACTAATTCAAGCTTCAGATGTATTGAGAATTTAGAGGTGAAAAAAGCCATTCAGTTATTAAGGCCTGGTTATACACCGCCCTCGAGAAAAACGGTAGCAACAAGTCTTTTGGACGAAATCTATGAAGAGGAAAAAGAAAATATTTCTCCTCCCTGTCAGGACAGTCCGTAAATATGTCAATTGATGGGTGGTCAAACGTGCACAACGAACCAGTGATATGCGCAACGATAACCACTGAAGATGGACAAGCCCTTCTATACGAAACTATAGACACATCAGGAAATCCACATACTTCAGAATATTTAACTCAAATAGTTTGTGACCTGATTTCTTCATGTGAATTAAAATACAAGTGTACCGTAAAATCTTTTGTGACAGACAATGCCGCAAATATGACACTTATGAGAAAAACATTAGAAGAAAAAACGAACGCAAAAGTTATAACTTATGGCTGCTCTGCACATATTTTTAATTTACTGTGCAAGGACTTTCAAGTTAAAGACGTTATAGAACATGTGGTCCAAATTGTTAAATATTTTCGAAATAACCATTTGGCTAGAGCTAAATTCAGTCAAGCAGGAGGCAGCGCTTTAGTCCTTCCAAGCGATGTGAGATGGAATAGCCTTGGCAACTGCTTAGAGATGTATGTCACTCAGTGGGATATCATATTAAAAATCTGCGAAGAAAATAAAAACGAGATTGATTTCACTATTTACCGAAAAGTTTCAAATATTGCGATTAAACATGCAGCGCAAGATTATTTAAACATTTTAAAACCTATATCAGTTGCTCTTGATACTGTGCAGAGGAAAAATGCTACTATCGCAGATACTGTAGAGCAGTGGAAACATTTACAATATATCTTTGATGAATCTGTGGAATTAGCATTACAAAAAACACAACAATTTAATAATCGATATAAGCAAGCACTAACGCCATATCATTTTATAGCGTATATGTTGAATCCACAAAAAACAAAATGCCAGTTAACACCAGAAGAAAAGTATATAGCTTTAGAAACAATTAAAGAGTTACATGAAAACAATGGACTGTTACCTTTAGTAATAAAGTTAAATGCCCGCAGTGCTCCATTTAAGCAAGTTATGTTTTCGGACGAAGTAATAAAAAATGTAAACGGACTACAATGGTGGTTATCACAAAATGATGAGCCGGAAATCTTGAAACAGTTGCCAATAATAAAACAGTTCCTGTGTGCAACTGCTTCTTCAGCTTCAGTAGAACTCGTATTTAGCTCTTTTGGTCTTGTACACTCGGATATTAGAAACAGATTAGGCATAGAAAAAGGAGGAAAACTCGTGTTTTTGTTTAAATTGTATAACGAAAATGAATAGATTGAAAATATACGGTAATAAAATTTAGGTGTTACGTTTAGTTTAAGAATTTGGAATTATGTACTTCTTTTTTGTTGTTTTTGCTAAAAGCAGATACTTCTTTTGATTTTTGAGAAAACTTTTATGTTATGTTTTGTTATGTTATGTTTTAAATAAAAAGGAAAAAAAATTGATTCAAATCATGATTTTAATTTTAAAAATCAAGCGATTTAAACCATGATTTTAATCGTGATTTTAATCACTCGATTTTAATCAGCCCAACCCTGTTTTTTCTATCAACAGTCGTGGTATTCCACGTTGTTCACGCGTCGTGGCAGCAGTATCACTCGCCATCAAATATGCTGTTTGCTAGTTTGCCACTGCTTGCAATAGAAAAAAGAAATATTTATCTACTATCCCACGCTGAGCAGACAGTTTGATATAAGGTTTTATTTCGAGTTTGCCTCCTCTTGCATAGATTTTATAAGCATACTAGCAATCCGCCCTCGCTTCGCTTCGGTTATAGGTTATAGTTGTTTTACCCGCGTAGTTGCCGTTCCCGTGGGAATACCGGGATATAATATAGCTTAGGTTACTCCCTGATACTATAGCTTTCCATTGGTGAAAGAAGTTTTGAAATCGGTCCAGCCGTTTTGAAGATTACCCGGAACAAACAGACAGACAAAAATTTTTTAATTTGTATTTTAGGCATAGGTGTCGTACAAATAGCCGTGTGAGCATGAAAAAAGCCTATTATTTTGACATTACAAACAAACACTCCAATTTTATTAATTGGTATAGATATAATCTACTATACTATTTCCATTTCTTTATTTTCTCGATGACAGCTCCTGTGGAAACTTGAACGAGCGTCTTTTTTACATTATGTATACATTATTTGATAAAAATATGACGCTTACCCGCGTACAAGGTCATAGCAGAGTCGGAGAAACTGATAGGGATGGAGCTATCGATAAACGTAACACGATAAGAGACCCGATATTTTTTTACAAAGTGTAAGAAACTAAACTATTGCCGGATAATTTTATACAAATTTATTAACTAATATTATATTTCATTACAAGATGTAATTATATTATGTTGATTGTTCATTTATTTATTTTAATCAAAATCTGGTGAATCGCCACTATCACTCGATGAGCTCTCCTCAACATTTATTATAAGTTCCTGTATTTCTATATTATCTAATGCCACATGAATTTCCCAATCGGACGCTATAAAGTTTTGGGTTCTTCTCACAATTTTTTCCCAGTGTTCGGTGGTTACTTCCGCACATGCATTTTTTAATAAATCTAACATCTTGTTTGCCGTAAAAGGGGGATGGGTATTGTTTCGAGCGGCGTGTCCTTTGATTTGTGCCTATATTAGTTCTATAGCATTGTACTGGCAATGATACGGCGGAAGTTGAAGAACCCAATGACCACATTCGGCAGCTATTTCGTCGGCAATATATCTTTTAGGGAGGCTTGAGGCGTTGGAGCACTAATACCTAATGCTGCTGCAACACGGTCTCTAACTTGGGTTACTGGTATAAGGAATCCGCCATTGCGGCTTTCCTTTTCAAAAAATTCACGAAGCCGCAGCACTAACTCTCTGGATTGTCCTTTAAGCACCATACCTTTCGGCATTTTGCAAGTAAAATCTTACTGGGAGGAACGATACGCTCAACTCAATCAAAGTAAGAACAATGAAATCAATACGGTGGAATATAAATACTCAACACAGCATATGAAAAATATGAAAGAGCACTCAGCGAACAGAAATGTGACTAGCACGGGAGTCTTGTTGCGAGTGACAGACAACACAACAAAATGGCGTCGCCGGCGCGCCGTTCAGTGTTGCCAATTCGGCTTAAAAAAAAAGGGGTAGGCTGGATGAGAAAATTAGTGATTTACTACCGCAGACGAGGGCGCCATTGTCTCTAAGTAAAGTTTGGAGCAGCGGACCCCGCTTAATGGAAAAATGCTTCATAGTTATTTTTTATTTTGCAAAGTACAAAGTAAAATATTTTAGGAGGACTGAATTAGTGGGTATGCAAAAATTAATGTGCCCAAATAACAAATATATTTACAGAAGTGAAGTTTTTAAATAATATGAAATATGTATTTAAGCAAAAATAAAATATCCGTGTTAAATCAATTAAAAGTTCTTCCTGACTAAAATCGATTATTACAAAACATAGTATCCGTAATACATTGGTACAACACTAATTGATCAGAATTCGACCTGCCAAAAGTAAAATAAATGGTTGGAACGAGTATAGTGGCCATTTTGATATCTAATGGTAACGCATTCCAGAGAAGAATAGCTTGGATATAAAAGGAAGAGTGAACCAGATTAGAGGAGTGAGAAGGACAGTGAAGAAAAAGAGTTTTTGAGGATCGGAGATTACGGTCATGAGTAGTGCAAAGAAATTGAAAGTGAAGTTTTAAGTAGGGGGGAGCATTAGGAGAGTTTAAAGTAGAATACAGTAAAGAGAGAGTTCGCAAGCTTCGTCTTTGCCTAATCGGTAGCCAATTAAGCTGAGAGCGAAATGAGGAGACATGGACGAATTTGCGCAGGTTAAAAATTAATCGAATGCAATTGTTGAGAAGTCGGTCCAGTTTATTGAGCAGATCTGCATTCAGGTAGAGGTAGCACACATCAGCATAATCGATGATAGGAAGGATTAAGGTTTGAACTAGCGCTGTCTTAGTCTTCATAGGAAGAAAGTTCTTCAAACGATATAGCGAGCGAAGTGTTCCCGTAACTTTGTTCGATACGGTAGTGATCTGTGTTTGCCACTCCATCGTCGAGTCCAGAAATAGGCCGAGATTTTTGACGTGTTGGCTATAAGGGATCACTGTTCCATTATAGACAACTGATGGCAAACTATGAGGATCAAGTCTGCTGATAATCCGAGGACTAACGAGTACAATACATTGGTCCTTATCGGTATTCACTGCCAAGCCGAACCTTGCACCCCAATCGCTTATAGCTAATAGATCCGAGTTGACATTTGCGATAGCTGATTGCACATCATCCAGCTTGGCATGAGAGTACAGTTGTAGATCGTCGGCATACAAATGATACGCACACTGAAGTTCAGAGGTTATAAGATTAATGAAGAGAGAGAAGAGAAGAGGGGAAAGTATATCGCCTTGAGGGACGCCAGACCCCAAATCGCACCAATAGGACAAAGTGTCGTCGATACGGATGGACTGCTGACGACCCTGAAGATAAGATGAAAACCATTCCAAAGCATCCGATGAGATCATATAATGGGACAGAATAGATAGCAGGATATCGTGACTGACGGCGTTGAAGGCATTAGAGAAGTCTACGAGGACCAGTACGGTGATCCTAGTATCCTCCACGACAGCTCTCACGTCGCCAGTCACTTTAAGGAGTGCTGAGACTGTGCTGTGCCCAGGCCTGAAGCCAGACTGCAGTGGACTTAAAATGTCGTTAACATGGACAAAATGAGATAACTGTTTGTGGGCACAGGCCTCAAGCACTTTGGAGAGGAATGGTAGGATAGATATCGGACGATAGTGCTTAAGAAGAGAAGGAGTAGAAATTTTGGGTAAGGGTAGGACATACGCCTTACGCCATATCGTAGGAAATGTTCCAGAACGAAGAGAGAAGTTAAGGATGTGTGTGATAGGAAACAACAGTTGGTCAAGAATGGTCATGATCATACGACGGCTGATTTCATCGCAACCCACTGCCTTGGATTTGATTGAGAGGAGTGTCTTTTGAACCTCATCGGATGCTACAGGAGAAAAAGAAAAGGAATGAAAGAACTGGTGATATAGTTCACCGTTTGGCACTTAGTGTGGTTATCTATGGTGATTGAGCTCGTGAAAAATTTATTGAGGTCGTCTAGAGAAACAGTGTTGGGTAATTCAATTGTTTTCCGCTTACCTATGCCAAGAGAGCTAAGGAATTTCCAGACTTCAGGAGCAGAGGAAGAAGAAATAGTGTTCGAGATATGTCGGCGTTTGGCGTTGCGCATCATTTGGTTACACCGATTCCTAGCGGTCTTGTAAAGGCCCCAATTACACTCGCTGCGTAGTCGCTTGAATTTTTGAAAAGCTGCGTCACGACGTCTCATAGCCTTTCGTATCTCGTCGGACATCCAGGGCGCAGGCAGATGCTTCAGTTTGACATTTTTTATTGGAGCGTGAGCATCATAGAGTTTTATAATATTGAAGTTAAATATTCCAACCTTCTCATCTACCGTATCAGCGTCCAGTAAGGGTTGCCAGTTAATTGCCGAGGCCTGTGCACGCAGCTTATCGACTTCCACTCCCGCAAAACAGCGCAGGCGCATCACCTTAGGTTTAGGTTTGGGAGGCTTAAGGATGTAGGAGAGGAAAATAAGATCATGATGGGAGAAACCAGGAGCAGGAAATTGGCCATGAGAAGAGACTTGGTTAGGAGAGGATGTGAGAATTATATCAAGCCACGTGTCGTCTCCGTGTAGGTTGTGGTGAGTGGGTTGAAGAGGCAACACGTGAAGACTGGCGGCTTGAACGATGTGTTGGAGTTTACTGGCACGGGCGGAACAGGAGGATAGTAAGTCAGTGTTGAAATCACCCATTATGATGTGATGTGCATAGTCAGGCCCCAAAGATCCTAAAACCGATTCGAAATCAGTGAAATAATCAATAGAAGGGGGACAGTAAACTACTCTGATGACCAATTTGGCTCCTTGAATCCCGACTTCGAGGAAGAGAAATTCAATAGAGGCGGAATAATGATTTGGTGAAGAAGCTAGGATTTTATACGACAAATTACTGCGAAGATAAATGGCTACGCCACCGCCTCTACGATCAACTCGGTCGTTCCGGATCAAGACAAAGCCAGGAAGAGGATACAGGGTGGAAGCTAAATGCGGTTTGAGCCAGCTCTCTGAAATTAGGATAGCGTGTACATTAGCACCATTAAAGGCATCGAACAGGTCGCCGTGATGGCTTGGATTGCTTTGAGCATTTATGTGACATACGTTTAATAAGTTATTAGCCGGACTATTAAACATTTGACGGATGGTGTTACCAAAGCCCTCAGTGGCGGAGCAAAAGCTATCATCAAAGGATGAATTAGAAGAATTATTAGCAGAGTGAAACGAATTTTCAATATCCGATAAAACCATAAAATTATAAACAATGTACTAAATTAATATAAATAAATATTATGTTGTTATATAAGAATATAGTTATATTAGTATGATAAAAAGGTTAATTCTAATTACTTTACTATTATGTGTAAAGATGCAGCTATCATTACTGCACCACACACCAGCCAGACGGACATAATACAAAAAAGAAACAAATTTGAATAATACATAAACAGAAAAAAGAAACAAAACTTTAAACAATGCAAAAACAAAACAGAGCGATATCAGCAGCTATTTTATATTTATAAGTTTATTGATAATAATGCGTACATAATATTATCATCAATATACTCCGAGACGAAAAGTAGTTTTTTAATGTTTAATTAATTCAATTTATGTATTTTATAATGTAACTGTCTGTTTTAATTGTAAAAAACATGTTGAAAGTTTTATATAGGTACTGTATTGGGTTTATTTCTTTAATGAATAATTTAATAAAGATCGGTTATCGATTTACATATATCGACTGTCCCATCTCTTTTTTATTTTCAGTCCTATGACCTTGTACGTGTGTGTCATTTATGTATAAAATGTTTACTAGGTATTCAGTACTTACGAGGTACATTTTAGGCATGAATATTAATATTTTTATATTTATAATATATGGCAATTCAGTTGCAATAAAACTGGCATGAAAAGAATGAAAATATATTTGATACAAAATGAAATTGTAAACATGTCGCTTGTTCAAACTTACTTCGTTGGTTTCGTTGACATCTGTCACAGAGATCAAGCTATATTTTATGGACTATAAGGTAATATTTATAATTTAGATGTTATCTACAATTTAGGTATAACCTTAAATTTTTGAAGCGGTTGTTGAAAACGTCAAGTATGAAAGACACTTACCAAGCCAGTTTTTCTCATGTGGCAGTATACACAGCTCTATTTCAGCTGACGGCAGTATGAATGGTATAGCCGCCAGTTCCAGGGAGGAGCCAGCTGTGGCCAGTACAACCGCCAGCAATATTCTAGCTTGTGATAAGCCACATCCAGCCTGATGGGAAACAAAATATATTAAATGATACTTAACCACTCCATTCGTTCCCTTCCTTATCTTCTCCACAGCTCATTCTACGGCTGGGCTGGAATCTTTTCCACAATGGGAGAGAAATTGACCTATTATACCACGCTATTTAGACGGGTTGTTATTGGGTTTTATTTAGTGTGACCAGAATAACTAAATATAGTTTTATTTACAACTAGCAACCCGCCCTCGCTTCGCTTCGGTTTTAGTAGTTTTACACGCGTAGATGCCGTTTCCGTGGGAATACCGGGATAAAATATAGACTAGTTTACGCCCTGATATTATAGCTTTCCATTGGTGAAAGAATTTTTGAAATCGGTCCAGCCGTTTTGGAGATTACCCGGAACAAACAGACAGACAAAAAATTTTTAATTTGTATTTTAGGCATAGGTGTCGTACAAATAGCCGTGTGAGCATGAAAAAAGCCTATTATTTTGACATTATAAACAGACACTCCAATTTTATTTATTGGTATAGACTAGCAACCCGCCCTCGCTTCGCTTTAAGTCGTTTTACACGTGTAGTTCCTGTTCTCGTCGGAATACCGGTATAAAATATAGCTTATGTTACTCCCTGATATTATAGCTTTCCATTGGTAAAAGAATTTTTGAAATCGGTTCGGTGGTTTAAGCGTGAAAGCGGTACAACCAAACTTATTTTCGAATTTATAATATCAGTAAGGATGAGCACCACATAAAAACGCGATAAAATCCGTAAAATAGTTTTATTTACAATGTGTAATACTTTTTTTTGGGGGTGGCCTATGGTCAGCTCAACCATCGCCCAGCTCCATCCGGGGCGATAGAAGGGCGGCGCGGTAACCCACCCGATAGCACGTCGCCAATCACCGGTGCCAAATTCCTTGCCTTCAGTGGTTAGCGCGACGGAATACCCTTGGGTTCCTCTCCTCTCGACCTCTAGGAAGTCGGTCGCCGTCGCGCGGTCAGGCTGACCGGGCTCTGCGGGTAACGGACTAAAATATCCAGTCTGGTCACCCGCGGCCAATGCTAGGGCGGCATCAGGCACAGTTATTACCTGTCTAAGCGCATCTTCATGGAATTGTTCGAGTACACTTGAATCATTATAATCTAATAGTTCGCCACTTTCATTGCCATCAGCTCCATGGTCTGGGGGGCTTGCAGCCGTATGTGATGTATTTGTCGGCTCACCACCACCAGCGTCTGTGCCTGAAACGAAGACCACAAGTCAAAGTTAGAATCAGTAAAACGAGTATCCTTTTTGATGTGACACATCTATAGGCGAGGGTAAACGTAATCGTCGGCATGGCGTAAACAGACCGTGGCGTAAAGCGACGCATGCCGTGGCGAGGCATCGCCACGCTTTATGATAGTAAGTGTAGTTCCGATCAATTGTCATAATAATATCGTCAGAGGCATCGAATATAACTATTATATCATAGTAGCAATGACGGATGAGAGAAGAGTGCATGCTACAGAGATGCGTATGTTAAGATGTATGTGTGGGGTCACAAGGTTAGATAAGATAAGAAACGATTATATTAGGGGAAGCCTGAAAGTGGCACCAGAGAAGATTAGGAGCCAGAGATTGTCTTGGTATGGACATGTGATGAGGAGGGATGAAAAGCATATGAAAAGGCGGGTTACCTATATTGTTATGGAAAAAGAGATGGATGTATTGTGTGAATGAGGATATGCTATGAAAGCAGTGAGTGCAGATGTGACGGCTAATAGGAGGTTATAGAAGGTAAGAACATGTTGTGTCGACCCCACTTAGCGTGGCGCGGAGAAATGATGAGTGTATGTCTACAATGTAGTGATTGCATGCACAGCCTACAGAACTAGTACTACGTGTACCAGTTCTATAGGCCGTTCGTTACGTCCGGGGTGATAAAAGGGCAAAGAGCGGTCCCACAACCCACCATATTTCACTCCCCTTCGCCATTGGGCCCACCGAGTTCCTTGTCGTCCGTGGCTAGCCCGACGGGATACACTATGCAGTACTATCCCTCCCTCACGCGGTCAATCTCTCAGCCTCGCCTAGGCCGGCATGCGGCGCACGCTCCGTCGCCTCCTTCCGTGAGATGACTGCCTTACAGAAAGGGGCGACCACATCCCAGTTCCTGATGCTGTCGAGCTTCTCCCTAGCGATGGTCGGAAGTGTAAGGTGGGCACCGATGATTACGACGAATTCACGGCGCTGCTCTGCTCACGCAGCACAAATTTCGAGTGTGTGCTGCACCGTGTCCTCGTCGCAATCGCAAGACGGGGTGCTCTCCCTCTTCACGACTGTGTACAGGTATTTGGCGAAGCAATCGTGCCTCGTTAATACCTGCACTAGTCGGAAGGAAAGCACCCCGTGCCGCCGACACAACTCAATCGGCACCGGCCGGAGCTATACGTAACATGCCTGCCACGGTCCATAAGCGACTGACCGCGAAAACTTTCAGCGTGTGCTTATAAACACACATTATTATTTTAAAATGGAACGAAGGAAGGGAAACCTACCACTTTTGCACGGTTAATCAATATACCCAAGCCCAATTCCTAGGCTTTAAATATGTAAAACATTATAAAGAGGTAAAATGAGTCATTGTTAAGATAAATCACTTTTTATGCGCACTTGACGCTCGAGTCGATTTACTTGTACGCGAGTGTATATTGCTTTTAGTATAATTAACTGGTATAAAAGCATGATGATGTAGAGGAGGGTTTCCTAAACTTTAAAAATAACGAAATCCTAACCTAAGTTCTGTGTCGTAGTTCAGGCCTAATTCTTGCTATCGGTCTACTTACATAATAGTAATAAGTTCTACTTATTACTAATTTTGAGCTATGTTAAGTAAGTAATATTTGTAACCGTAGTATTATTTGACAGCCAAATTACTAAAATTAAAGCTATTTAATTTTGGCGGCTCCCTGTTGATTATTCTACAGGGAATCTCTAATTTAGAGTTATGTTGATTCCCAACGCCTTACCGCTAAGCCTGTCGTCAGTATATGTCATGGTACACGCGAGAGACCCGAAGCTGCCCAGTTTGCTGGAGCCCTCAGAGTCGGAGCGCGCGCGGACCAGGCACGCATGCTCCTCGGCCATTTCGTGCGCGTAGCACTACACCGTCAGCAAAAATGTGATGCATCTGAAATTATTTTTATAATATTTAAGTGAAGATTCTTATGAGAGTTTGGAATTTCTAACCTTATTGTGTGTAAAAAGTTCGTGAGAATGATACAAAATTTTAACAAAAAAAAAACAGATTTGAAATGTATGTAATGTAACGTATAGTTCACTTAAGCCACCAAACCAATTTCAAAAATTCTTTCACCAATGGAAAGCTATAATATCAGGGAGTAATATAGTTTATATTTCACCCTGGTATTCTCATGGAAACTGGAACTACGCGGGTAAGGCGACTGAAACCGAAGCGAAGTGAGGGTGGGTTGCTAGTCAATTTATAAACGAGCTTATTCTGTGTTATGTCATGAAATTGTGAAGAGGTGGTCGCTGAATTCAAATGGGGTCCAGGAGTCGGGCTCCTCCTGACTCCTGAACCATTAAGTGGCAGAGGGCATTTACATCCAAAATATGCAAGTCCTCAGACCCAATTTTTTTTTTTCTTTAATAACTTACAGGGTGTATCAGGTTATGGGACAACTGGTCAAACGGGGGTTGGGGACAATGTTGGTAAGAACCCATAAAAAAAATTTGAGACATGTAAAGTTTTCAATTTTGTCATTGTTTTTTCGTTTAAATCTGATTGAAATGTATAAAGTCAGTGATACTTAATGTGCAACATATTCGTACTTTGTTAAATGTTCAATAGAAATTGAAAAAATCATTGATTACGTTCGCATAAGCAAAACGAACTTCGCTTTAAATTAGCTGATCGGCCGATTATCGTCGCCGAGTCACGTTTGTACCTACGGTCCCATTGAAGCGTTTGCGCAATTCTAGATATGTATGAATGAAATTATACTGTCGAAGCTTTACATGCCTACATGTATCCTGTCTATCCATGCCTACATAATACGTAAAATTTAAGGCGTAGACTGTTTGACACACATTTTTGAAATTACTATAACTTTTATGTTATATTGTTTTTTGTGTAATATACATTTTAATTATGATTTATGGCCGGTACACTACAACATACTCGAACAATTGCTCCATAACCTGATACACCCTGTATTATGGTAAAAGAAACTTTGTCTTTCATTATTGGATCGTAGCAAGTGGAAGGAAGTGGTCTCTGCCTACCCCTACGGGAAAGAGGCGTGATTATTTGTAGGTATGTGTATATGAACAAGCAAACAGGACACCAGATGGTAAGTGATATTGCCATACATGGAACATAATAAGTGATTTGCTAGACTACCGCCTACTGTGAAGAGAGTGATGGGTGTTGGTCAATGATTATCTATACCAATAAATAAAATTGGAGTCTGTTTATAATATCAAAATAATAGGCTTTTTTCATGCTCACACGGTTACTTGCACGACACCTATGCCTAAAATAGCAATTAAAAATTTCTTGTCTGTCTGTTTGTTACGGGTAATCTTCAAAACGGCTGGACCGATTTCAAAAATTCTTTCACCAATGGAAAGCTATAATATCAGGGCGTAAACTAGGCTATATTTTATCCCGGTATTCCCACGGGAACAGGAACTACGCGGGTAAAACGACTATAACCTATAACCGAAGCGAAGCGAGGACGGGTTGCTAGTCTGAAATATTGTGATTGTTTATGCTTGTAAAATGTGATTTTATTAGTCCTAGTTCTTTGTATTTTATCTTCTCCATGTTCAAAATGAACCATTTGAAATAGTAAGTATGACTCTAATTCCTAGTGAAACAAAACATTCTGTTAGGAGTAAGGAATGAAAGGAATAAATTATTTAAATAATAATAAGCCTGATAGCTCCCTACGCCAGACTATTCCGTAGTGTACAAGGTTCCTGCATGCAAGGCAACTTTAATGTATAGTGCGCGTCTGTAAGTGTGTAGTCGCTTCTACGCACATAATTTTTGGCTTCACGTTTTTGATCGCTTAAGTACTGACACTATCCTTCTATACATTATTATTCTAAGGCCTATTGTTTCCTTGTGGTGACGGAGTAAGAATACAATTCACTACCCCTTCTTCTATCCATGGGTGTCATAAAAGTTAAGTAAGGGATATAATATGCAGATAACGTCAATGCAAGAGAAGGAAGGCTCGAATAAAACCCTATGGTAACATGACTGACCAGTGAGGTACTTTTTTTTTTGGCGGCTTACCATAATGCTTCGTCACCGTCTGATCCTCCTGGGGCGACGAGAGGAGGCGATGAACGAGCCAACAGCCCGCCAGGTACATACCTTCAAGCGCCAAGTGGGTGGGCCACTGTTGCCCGACTTTGTCATCAGAGGCCCATCCAAGCAAGTTACCCTTTTGGCTACCGTCTCAACAGAATTAAATTTGTTATGGGTTCCAAGGCAATTAAAATCATTTCCCGGGACAACCTGAGGGTCAAACCTCGGTGTGATCTATGAAGACCATCGTGGTTCCTGGCTTACAAGAGTTACAGTGGTGGGAATGTGTGGTGGGATTAATCCAAAAAAAAAAAAGTACCGTCTCAACAGTGAAGTCTAGTAGGTATATTTGTTCTCATAAAGGAAAAGGCCCGCACCCAACAGTGGGATATATATGGGCTGAAATGGTAATGAAAACCCTATTTAGATGTCTTCAATAGATGCTATTTTTCAATATATTTACAAAATAATATGTAGATCTTAGAATAATAACGTATAGAAGGTAAGTTCACGCACAAAAAGTGAGGCATTTCAATTGAAGCCTAATGGCGCTTACGCCGGAACCGTTCCGTAATGTACAAGTCATTGTACTGCACGAACGTAGGCAACTCTTAAAAAATAAATAGGTAATTATGACGGTTGATGCATTCAAATGGTGTCACAACACATTTGAAATCTTAAAAAGGTTTTTAATATTACTTTTAAAATTATTTTGACGATTTATGTTAATAAAAACAAAATTTGATTTCATAATTTGTATAATGGTGTGCGTGTGTACGTGTGTAATCGTCTGCACGCCGTTAGTATTTTTAGATTCAAATTTTTAAAGGTCAAAGTACTGACACTATCCTTCTATACATTATTATTCTAAGATGTAGATTCTAGAAATAAAACAATCTCATATAGCCTAATGCCTGCAGGACTTGATTATCAATTCCTTGCGTTTTTGGGCAGAATTTATAAGTAATAAATTATTTCCCCCTTTTATGTATGGCTCATTACTAATTCTAAAAATAGATGTTTGTCTTATGATAGAACAAGAATGATTCAGAATATTAATGCAAATGGCATAAATAACAGTAAAAAAGGTATTTTTTTAGTGCTTATATACGTATAGAAAAGTATTTTCAAATATAAATTTTGAAAAAAGAATGTGCGTCCGTGTGTATTGTAAAACAAAAAAATAAAAAAAAAATATCAATGAGAAATTATTAAAAAAAAATAAAAGGACAATTAAGTTGACAATACAATTTCAACTTTTAAGATTAGGGAGGTAGATCATATTATCGAAGGCGACAACTCGACAGGAGCGACTTTAAATAAAACTTACGATCACACCAATTTACTAAAGGAAGAGCAAATTAATTAATTTACTATGAGAAGACAGTTTGATGCTGTAACTAACCTCTGTCAGACTAAAAGATAACAAAAATATAACACGCACTTTCATTTCGCAAGATGATAACGATCGTAATTTTGATATAAAGCAAATATACACAATACTACAATAACAACTATAGCACAAAAGCCACAATAATAGTTTTAGAAATAGCGTCAAAACTTACGGTTTAGATGCACTTTAAAAATATATATTCTCTTCAATCACATTTGCACTGTTGCTTATAAAATTAATCATACCAAATAGTAGTTCAATGTAAAAAAAAAATCAAATCAAAATCTATAAACGCTTGAAGATGAACAATGAAATACAAATATTTGCCGATAGTTTGATATCGAAGTAACTTGACAACTTGTAATTCTTGAAATTAATGTCAAAGTTTTAACAACTAAGTAGCTCTATCTTTGTCTATCATGAAGAAATGATCATTTAACGAATATGACAAAATACAGTAGTTTGCTGAATAAATAACATTTTAATTTAGTAGTATTTTATTCAAAATGAACGAACAAACGAATGAAATTAAAAAAATAAAATATTTTCTAATTTTATGACCAACACGACACAACTTGTTTAACCAAATTGCAAAATTCGTATTAATTTATGTTACAAGGTCAGAGTTGTGTAGCAATATTTCTTTACCCATTTTATATATTTTTTAATTATCTATTTATTTTTTTGTATGTAACATCTAGAAAAACTTTCTTGATCAATAATTATATATATTTAGACATTATGTACATCTAATATCGGATTATATTACCGGATCAATCGAGATTGATGTTTTCAGTATATTTTAAGTGAAATATGAGGCAAATAACTGAAGAGCGAAAAGCTTGAAATTTGATTGAGTGAGTTTGATATTTCAATTTTGATATTTTATATATATGTATTTCTTTTTTAGTAGATCTTTGCGAGGTGGATACACCAAATTTTACTTAGTTCATCCGCATTTGGTATACCTATCTATAAAAATGTTGACAATGTTTTCTGTGTGGTGACGAAGGAAGGATACAATTCAATATCCTCTAACTTGCCCGAGGATGTCGTAAAAGACGACTAAAGGATACAAACTAAGGATAAAAAACTTAATACGAACTCCTTGGACTAACGCGGTATAACAGGTCAACTTTCCTCCTATTACGAATAGGCTCGCGCTTTGCAGTGGGACGTATTTATTCTGATAAGAAAAAAGAAGTTAAAACATCCGTTGAATTTTAGATCCGATGTAATTTTAATAATATACTAATAATGATATGAATATTTTTTTTTGTATATATATATATATATATCCACCATGTATATGCGTAGTATCGTAAAATTAAATTCTCATACGCTAAATAAGTATGTTAACACTTGACAACAAAACGTCTAGAATTAAATATTATTTGCAAAGTAAATAAATGTAAAAGCAAAAGCAACGCATACTAGTGTACCTATTATTCAGGTTATTAGTGTGGCGACTATAAATTCAGTAGTCAGTAAATTCAGTAGTCGGATTGATAGCAATCTGTGTCACAGTTGGATTAAACTCTATAAATATAAATAAGCTTTCAGTTATTAGTTGGAAATAAGGTCAATTTATGTTATAATCAACAGTGACTTAAATCTTGTGAATATTATGTACTCTTGATTAAAAATTCGTATTATATCTTTGAGACCTTCATTTGCATTCATTGATTATTAACTGACGCTTATGATAGGGGCCGTTTAAGAAGTTTAAAGCTGAGCATTTGTGTATCTCGAAAGCTACAGACTGGTTGATTATTAGCCGCTAAGCCAAGTTAGAAATTTTTGAGGAGCATAATTAAAGAAACTATTTATTAGGTCAACTACTGACTTACCCTAAAACAGTAATTTATTGAAAGTATCTAATTATTTTGCTGCCAAATGCAAATAATTAAAAACCGCGAATATAACTTACAATTTTGAAGCATTAAGCAATTTTGCGTCCTATTACTTTTCACTGAAAGCGTGCCACACTGCTGTTCCCTAATTATAATAAGTATATTGTACAAATTACATTGTGGTTATTTGGCTCGTGTTGTGTGCAAAATTGCAATAAATAATTGAACTATTTAAAACCTGATGCACTGAATGACACTCATTGTTACTAAGTTATTTAACAATAACACCATAACTACACAGTTTTAAATTTCAGGCTTATATAAAAATAAAATTCGGTCACGTTGATAATCATTTTCAAAATGGTACACTTATTGGCGTAAAAAAAGTGTAGAGTTTTATAGTATTGAATTCAAACTGAGTTGTAATCACTTTTTATCACAAATCCTTTTAACACTAAGGGTTACAACGATTTCATTTATAGGTCTGCAGTAATCACATAAATGGTTTCAAAATTACACTTATAGATCAACCTACGAAATGGACACAATGAAATCTGCAGAGTTTAAGGTCAGGAAAAAGACAAAATCAGTATTTTAGGAAACGTTAGAAAGAGAGGTACGGCGAAGATCAAGGTAATACAAATGAGCTACGAATCCTCGAATATTTTTCTACGAGTTAAATTAAATTTGGGTTACTTATGAAAATTTGTTTCATTTGAAATTTGTTTTTAATAAAGTAAATAATTATTTATTTAATAAATATATGTAACGACATATGCATAAAATTTCCTAATTAGTACTTTGCTTATTTTTCAATTACTTTACAATAATATAATCTATATAAATGTAATTCATAAACAATACAATAATAGAAAATATTGAAGCCACAATATTATTTCATTAAAAATATCCCGTGATTAAATCTTCGAATATACCTCTCATGTGGATTACTTTTTATTGATTGGTTTGTACCTCTTTTGCGCGTCCTGAATTTTACGCATGCGCAAGGCGTTCTAACAATATACCAACTCCTATATTCTGCTGACCAAAATTTCAACATGTAAACTAACTATGCACTATTATTTAAGCATTTTTGATAGTATAATATATAAGCTCCTTCGTGAAATATAGATGGGTAATAATATTCATTCCCTTTCTAATTAGATTCCTTCAACATTCTTTTATTTTCACTCATGACGGAATTTATTTGACGTTGACAGTGACACTTGTCTGACATTGGATTGAATTTAGCGCGAAATCGGAAATTTGTTTATATTTTCTTCTAATCTTGGTATACCTATTTATAGAAATGTGTGGATTACATACTGAGCACCATTTATCTACCCAAATAAAATTATTGAGGAAATATATTAAGCTGAAAGTTATGGCGGATAACGTAACTTTTCGTGGCCACGTTCAGGACGGAAATCATGTTTATGATTTATTTAAGAGAACTGTTGTTAGTGGTGAATCTCATTCTGCACTGATGATTGGGCCCCGAGGAAGCGGCAAAACTACTGTAAGTATCATCAACACAGCTTCTATAAGTCCCACTGCTGGGCTCGAGCCCCCTCCCCTATAGGAACAAAATTGACACTATACCTACCACAACAGTCAGATGAGTTGATATAGGGTTTTAATTCGAGGTTATCTTTTCTTGTATAAACTATCTATACCAATAAATAAAATTGGACTGTCTGTTTGTAATGTCGAAATAATAGGCTTTTTTCATGCTCACACGGTTATTTGCACGACACCTATGCCTAAAATACAGATTCAAAATTTTTTGTCTGTCTGTCTGTTCCGGGTAATCTTCAAAACGGCTGGACCGATTTCAAAAATTATTTCACCAATGGAAAGCTTTTATATCAGGGAGTAACCTAGGCTATATTTTATCCCGGTATTACCACGGGAACGGTAACTATGCGGTTAAAACGACTAGAAGCGAAGCGAGGGTGGGTTGCTAGTCTACACTAATATTATAAAGAGGAAATCTTGTATTTTTGTATGTTTTTTATGGATAAACTCAAAAGCTACTGGACGGATTTCGATAATTCTTTCACCATTAGATTGCTACATTACCCCTGAGTAATGGCTGTAATATTTTATCCCCCATATTTCCCACGGGCACGGCAACTACGCAGATAAGGCAACTGAAACTGCAGCAAAGGCTGTGCGACCTGCTAGTCCGTTATATATCCCTTAGTCATCTTCTACAACATCCACAGGCAAGTTAAGAGATGGTGAATTGTATTCTTACACAAAATATAGCCTAGTTTACTTCCTGATATTATAGCTTTCCATTGGTGAAAGAATTTTTAAAATCGGTCTAGCCGTTTTGAAGATTACCCGGAACAAACAGACAGACAAAAAAAATATAAATTGATTTTTAGTCATATGTATAGTGCAAATAAGCATGTAAGCATGAAAAGGGTTTATTATTTTGATATTACAACAGACACTCCAATTTTATTTATTGGTATAGATAGAATATCATCTAACTAATTAATGAATTTACTGTGAATTTTTTTATGCAAAATCATTAAAGTGACAAATAAAATCCTTTAATGTATCAGGCTTATCATCTCAGTTCATATACATTCCACTACTAGGTTCGAGCCCTCTCCATAATAGGAGAGGAAAAGAGAAGGAGGAGAGAGGAAAAGGAAGAGAAAGATATTACGCTGGTCAGACAGGTTGATATAGGACAGTGATGGACAAAGTACAGCCCGCGGGCCAACTCAGGCCCGTGAAAGTATTTAATCCGGCCCGCCGAGAGTCCATCCATCTTAAATATTCTAGTCAGCATTTTGGTGCGAAAAATAAAATATGACGTTTATAATTGAAAAGCTTTCACCATCTCATAATTAACTTGGTCATAATTATCTCGGCAGTCTGTCACAGGTATTAGTTTATTTATTGGAAAAATGCCATTCTATTCACCTATCAGTGAAGCTAAACTAGCCGCGTAGTTTACGTATTGGAAAATACGGGGTGCAAAGCGTGGTGAAATGTGAGGCATGGCGGAGGCGAGTGAAATCAATCTCTTATATATATATATATAATGCATTTTTTCTATAATTCTGGCCCTCCTCTAGAATTTCTTAAACTTTGTGGCCCGTCATTAAAAAAGTTTGCCCACCACTGATATAGGGTTTTATTTTGAGTTTTCCTTCTCTTGCACAGATGTATCTACATATAATATGGAGGTATATTCCTCAGTTGTTGTTTACAACACCTACAGGCAAGATAGGAGGTGGTGGATAGTAGTACTCTGTCACCATATGAAGAATACTGTTATAAGAAAGAAATACATATTTTGAATTTAATATATTTTGAGTTATTTAATTGTAATAAATTTTAATTTTAACATATTGGCTGCCGCGCAAATTTTACGTGACTTGCCCGAGGCGCTAAAGTGTATTTTTCATTATGCAATGCATATTATGTTGAAATTTTAAATACAACTAGCAACCTGTCCTTGCTTCGCTTCGGTTTTAGTCGTTTTACCCGTGTAGTTCCCGTTCCCGTGGGAATACCAGGATAAAATATAGCCTGGTTTACGCGCTGATATTATAGCTTTCCATTGGTGAAAGAATTTTTGAAATCGGTCCAGCCGTTTTAAAGATTACCCGGAACAAACAGACAGACAGACAAAAAGATTTTAATCTGCATTTTAGGCATAGGTGTTGTGCAAATAACCGTGTGAGCATGAAAAAAGCCTATTATTTTGACATTACAAACAGACACTCCAATTTAATTTATTGGTATAGATGGATAAATTAAGTTGTACTAACATGTTACATGTTCTGTACTGCATTAATTTCTTCGAAGCATTACAGAAACAATGGTATTATTTAGAAATTTGTAAGTATTAATGTTTACCCCAATTACGTATTTTAACTATTGGTCGCACCGCTGGTTACCGGTGACCCCCACGGCCCTGTAGCCAAGTCGAGTGCCGGTCACCAGTGACCCCCACGGCACCCAATGTGTTAATTAATATTTTGAATTTGGTAAAACCTTTAAATTATATTTATGAGTGTTGTGATATAGTGTAGTGTAAATGTGGGTAATTGGAAGAGATCTGTTCCTTCAACCTTCAAGCAGTCTTGATTAACCTAGTAAGTACTTAACAAGTATGATTTTAATTTAGGTCTATTTTCAGCTAATAAACTTCGTCCTTTATCAGCTCGAGAAGGATGTGGACCTGTTGAATGATGCAATTATAGTTAAACTTAACGGACTGATACATCATGATGATAAAATAGCACTGAAATCTATCACTGTACAGGTAAATCATTGTTTTATTTAAGAGAAGGAAAACTTGAAATAAAACCCTATACCAAGATATCTGCTACTAGCGTGTCAATATATCTTGCTATACTTATTTCATACTGATAGAGAAATATCTTAAAAAGAATTAGCACGCTGAAGTGGCAATGAGCAGGCCACATCGAAGAACCGACAACTGCTGGGGAAGAAAGGTTCTTGAGTCGTGACCACGTATCAGAAGACGCTGTGTAGGACGCCTGTCTCACTAGGTGGACCGACGACCTGGTGAAAGTTGCTGGGCGTCGTTGGATGCAGGCGGCACAGGACCGCACTTTGTGGCGTAACATGAAGGAGGCCTACGTCTAGCAGTGGACGGCGAAAGGTTGAAATGTTGATGATGATGATGATGATGAATTTTAAAGAGAATGCATATAGATCAGTGGTTTTCAAACTTGTTAGGCTCCGACACACCTAACAAAATCTGCCAAATTTGGGACCCACCTCTTGACTAGGGATGTGAAAAAATAATCGTTTTTTTTTGTAACAATCGATTTTTACAATCGATTATCAAAATAATAAAAAATTGATTATTAATCGATTTTTTATTATTCGATTGAAATTAATCGAACATGTCACTGTCAGATTTCCTAAAAAAAAAAATGTCATCACGATACTACGTGCAGTGTTTCATACTATATTAGAAAATAAAGCTCACATTTCCTAAAAAAAGGTCATCATAATCCTGTTGGGAGAAAAATCAATGCGCAAAAATTCTGCTCACGACTTAGTCCGCGTGGCACAGATACTTTGGGCTAACGCTAACTTTAACCTAACGTTACGAACGAACGACTTTGTTTACGTAGAAGGAGAAAATATTTTTTAATAATACGATTCTGTCACACATGATTTTTGCGAAAATGTAGCCGTTTACGCAGCGAAAGCTCTCAAAAGGGAAAAAAACGATTTTGAAACATTCTTTATTGGTGCTCCGCTCCTGTTGGTCTTAGCGTGATGATATATAGCTTATAGCTTTCCTCGATAAATGGGCTATCTAACACTGAAATAATTTTTCAAATCCGACCAGTAGTTCCTGAGATTAGCGCGTTCAAACAAACAAACTTTTCAGCTTTGTATATTAGTGTAGATTTTAGGACTTTTTTTTTTTTGGGTGGGCTGCGGACGGCGCGCTCCTCGCACCACTCCGTCCGGCGCGACAGAGGGGCGTAAGCACGCAACACCCGCAACCCACCCGAACACCACGTCGCCTCCGTCGTTGGGCCGACCACCGGAGCAGGGTTACTTGTCATCAGTCAGTGGTCGGCCCGACGGAATACCCCCTACTTGGGGTACCCTACATGCGTACATTGCGTGAGCATGACAAAAGTCCAGTATTTTGATATTACAAACAGACACTTCAATTTTATTTATTTGTATAGATAAATCTCTGTATAACAATTTCTTGGGGCGTGAGACATCTCAGTCAGCCCGTAACCATGAACGCTGAAAAATGTTCGAAATGGCGGGCAATGAAATATCAAAAACGAACGCGATAAAATTTGTAAAAATAGTTTTATTTACAACCAGCAACCCGCTTTTGTTTCGCTTCGGTTTCAGTCGCCTTGCATAGTTGTCATTCTCGTGGGAATACCGGCATAAAATATAGCCTATGTTACTCCCTGATATAGCTTTCCTTTGGTGAAAGAATTTTTGAAATGGATCCAGCCTTTTTGAAGATTACCCAGAACAAACAGACAGACAGACAAAAAAATTATAAAGTGATTTTTAGGCATATGTATAGTGCAAATAATCGTGTGAGCATGAAAAAGGCCTATTATTTTGACATTACAAACAGACACTCCAATTTTATTTATTGGATATATAGATGTGTAATATTCGCGTAAACATCAGAAATCATTATTATTTTAGATGCAATTAGAAAACGCAGTTGGTGATCGAGTCTTCGGTACATTTGCTGAGAACTTGGCATATTTGCTGAGCTGTGTACAAAGTGGTTGCGAGCGCCGTTGTAAGAGTATGCTGTTCATATTGGAGGAGTTTGACATGTTCTGTCACAGTGGACGTACTCAGACATTACTGTATAACTTGTTTGATATCACCCACAGTCAACAGGCTCCTATGTGTGTTTTAGGTAAGTTTGTTTTTAGTTTTCCTAGGATGTCCGCAGTGGCTGACCATCGCACGATGCTCGACATCGCCAGGAACTGGGACGAGCGGGTCCAGGAGGAATTCTTGCTCTGCTGCCGGCGCGTTGCGCGTACCTGTGCCTGATGCCACTCTAGTCGTGGCTGTGGATGGACCGACTGGGAATTAGTCTGCCACCCGCAGAGAGACCGACCGCGTGAGGGCGTTGCTTCGGAAATCCATACCATAACCTACAAAAAGAAAATGGCCGCAATGTGGACCGGCTGAGTTAAGATGTGGAAATGACAATAGTGTGTCGGCATCAGGCACCAAGCTGCCGGTGGTTAGGGATCCAGGGAGAGGAATCTGATATCGTGGGGAACTGCCTTGATCTTACTTTGATCCAACCCACATAACACGAGGCTCATGAGATGTTGAGCCTAGGGACACGATATCGAAACGTAAAAAGTATCGATACTGTACTACTTAGTGTTGCCCAAATGCAAGACCAAGACGAGACTTGGACCAGTCTTGGTCTTGGTCTTGCAACAGCACACCTGGTCTCGTCTTGGTCTTGGTATTGCACACTCGAGTCTTGGTCTTGGTCTTGGTATTGCAGCAAGAGTCTCGCAAAGTCTTGCAAGTCTTGCAGTTGGAATAACGTAACAGTCATTTATCATGGCAATGAAAAATCCAACTAAATTAATCAAATATCATCCTATCCTATCTATCCATCTACTAGCCTATAGTACACTATTGAATATAACCCTTACCACTGGGGAAAATTACTCTCCTATTCCCCTGGTGTTACATTAGACAGAGTTACTACTCCTATGACAAAGGAAGGAATTTCGACCCTATTTTCTTAAGACGTCACCACACGGGGCAGTTGATACAATCAATTTTATGTCATTTAACATTCCCTCTTTCCAACAAAAAAGATTTTTCAATTTGTTTGGCAAGCGACGGAGTTATTTGACCACTGACGACAAGTCACCCTGCTCTGGTGGTCGGCCCAACAACGAGGCGACGTGGGTACGGGTAGGTTATAGGCCCGCGCGCCGTCCTTTCATCGTTCCGGAAGGAATGGACCGCGCGTGTGTACCATAGCCCACCCAAAAAAAAATGGCTTCCTAACACCATTGCCTCGGTCCGATTTGATACGACATCCACGGGTAAGAGAGTGGTGAATTGTATTCGTACTTTGTCCCTACACAGACCTTTATGTAGATTAATTGTAGGCATATTTCTATGTCCAACAGTGAACGTCGTTGGGCTAATGAATAAACGGATATATAAATATGTATAATGGACAAGAGCACTCTCGTGATTACGGTATTTTTGTCCTTAAGCCTTTCCGAAGAGTAATTCTGAAAAGTCAACACCAACATTGGGAATTGATTGGCCAATAGATGGATATCTCAAGACTGATTTGACTTGCCGTGTAGTGACGGAGTAAGAATACAATTCATCACCCTCCTATTTTACCCGCGAGTGCGAACCCACGACTAAGGGCTATAATACATAACATCGGTGCAAGAGAAGAAAAACTTGACATGACACCCTGTAACAACACGGCCGATCACCGTGGCGATTCCTCTCCGGCCACGGCCGATTTCCCTCCTATTATGTAGAAGACACGAGCTCCACCGTATATAAGCTGGAATGGTGATTTGAATTAAATGCAAGACCGCGAGACTCTTGCAGGCTCAGTCTTGGTCTTGCACAAGTCTTGCAGGGCCAGTCTTGGTCTTGGTCTTGCAAAAATTAAGCGGTCTTGGTCTCGGTCTCGCATTTCTCGCAAGACCAAGACCAAGACCGCAAGACCAAGACTTTTTTGGGCAACACTAGTACTACTGAGTAGTATCGATGAAAAAGTATCGTACTTAATAAAGTATCGAAACAAAAGTATCGATACTCCAAAGTATCGAGTACTGAGTACTTTTCCTAGAATCTAGGTCGAGATGAGCTTTTTTTTTAGGAATTTATCTGTGTTCGGATTAAAATATGTCGAACCACTTTTTCAAAGGTTCGTTACGTTTTAACTAGATGGCGTTACCATAAACATGAGCCGTAAGGTCAAGTTTAACATGGATACTTTGTACAATTTGTTCGATACGTTACCTGTCTAAAAGTACTCATTGAGTAAAAGTATCGAATAGAAAGTATCGAGTATAGAAGTATCGGTATCGAAAAACAAGTACTCGATACCTAAAAGTATCGATACTTTTTTCGTGTCCCTAGTTGAGCCTCTTACAAGGAGACCCTCAGACTGCTATAGCTGGCGATTGGAATGCGAATTTCTCTAGTACATACGAATAAATTACCCATCCAATTTTGACCCTTAATATCTTTTTAATGAGGGCCCAGTTGACCCTAATATCTGGTAGTTGTGATGCCCTCGGGCCCTTCTACCACCCCACCAAAAATCATGGAAATCCCCGACCGCGTCCGACCGAATCCTGACGTGCGTCTGAGGTTCTTCTTGTTAGTCAATAAACTATTGCCCGAAACAATGATCGCCGAGACCACATCCCACGTTTCAATTATATAGTAAGACTGGTCTAGATATTTAACCTGTTTATCTTTCTTTCTGTGTGGTGACGGAGTAAGAATACAATTCACCACTCCCTATCTTCTTGCACGTGAATTTCGTAAAAGACAACTGTAGGATATAATATGCTCATGTCACCATCTGTGCAAGAGAATGAAAACGCGAAATGAAACCCTATACCAACATGTCTAATCAGCATGGTATCATCATCATCATTTCAGCCTATCGCCGTCCACTGCTGGACGTAGGCCTCCCTCATGTTACGCCACAAAGTGCAGTCCTGTGCCGCCTGCATCCAATGACGTACAGCAACTTTCACCAGGTCGTTGGTCACCTAGTGGGGAGGTTCTACACTGCGTCGTTCGATACGTGGTCGCCACTCGAGAACCTTTCTTCCCCAGCGGTTGTCGGTTCGTCGAGTGATGTGGCCTGCCTATTGACAACATGGTATAGTAGGTCAAACAGTGAGATGTATGTGGGCTGCGTGATGATGATGATATCTTTCTTAAGGGAAGGAAAATCTATACCAATAAATAAAATTGGAGTGTGTGTTTATAATGTCAAAATAATAGGCTTTTTTCATGCTGACATGGTTATTTGCACTATACATATGTCTAAAAATCACTTTATGTTTTTTTGTCTGTCTGTCTGTCTGTTTGTTTCGGGTAATCTTCAAAATGGCTGGACTGATTTAAAAATTCTTTCACCAATGGAAAGCTATAATATCAGGGAGTAAACTAGGCTATATTTTATCCCGGTATTTCCACGGGAACGAGAACTACGGGGATAAGGCGACAAAAACCGAAGCGAAGCGAGGGCGGGTTGCTAGTTCGAAATAAAATTCTATAACAGCTCATCTGACCAGCGTGGTATTACTATACCGGCTATTGACCTACTTGTCAATTTCGCTTCCATTATGGCGCTGGTTCGAGCCCACCAGTGGGACGTATGTAAGGTGTACCCGCTAGCGGGTAGATATAAATATCTATCTTGTCTATGGGTATCTTTTTTTTATGGATGGGCTATGGTAAGCGCACGCGCGGTCCGTTCCGTCCGGGGCAATGAAAGGACGGCGCGCGGGCCCATAACCCACCCGTACCCACGTCGCCTCGTTGTTGGGCCGACCACCGGAGCAGGGTGACTTGTCGTCAATGGAGTCTGTGGGTATCTTAAAATAATTTTAATACTTTCTATAACAGGTGTAACTAATCGTATAGATGTAATGGAGTTATTAGAGAAACGTGTGAAATCACGTTTCTCACATCGACACATATTTATATTTCCTAATGAAGACCACCAGAGGGCGCCACATGAAGTGTACGGGGAGCTGATGGTGCAGCTACTTAGTATACCTGCTGGAAATGTACCGAAGAAGAAGAGAAGTAGAAAATCTACATGTAAGTGTTTCATCATCATTACACTTCATATATGTCCCACTGCTGGGCCTCTACCACAATGGGAGGGAAATTGATTCACAATACCAGGCTGGTCAGGGTTTGATTTTGAGTTTTCCTTCTCTTGCATAGATGTTGTATGTATATTATGCCGCCGCCACATGGAATGTTTATGTGTGACTATCTTGTTTAGGTTATATAAATTTATCAAATCAAACATTCCTCGTAGGTGTCGTCAAAGCTTACTATTCAAAGCCGAGACGAATTTGAGTTGGGGAAAAATAAAATTGTTGAGAGAGATTTCATAGACTAAGTGTGTTTTTTTATTTGTCGCAAAGTATTTTACAAGTAAACACTTAACGGACATTAATATCCAAACTCAAAACCGTTCAGTTGTCTGTGTGGTGACAGGGTAACAATACAATTCATTACCCTATCTTGCCCGTGGATGTCATAAAAGGCGACTAGGGGATATAATATGCATATAATGTCTATGCAAAAGAATGAAAACTAAAAATAAAACCCTATACCAATCCGTCTAGTCAGCGTAGTATAGTATGTCAATTCCCCTTCTATTATGGAGGAGGCCCGAGCCCAACAGTGGGATGTAGATGAGATGAGAAGGAAGACTCAAAATAATCATATGCCTTTTTTTTGGGGTGGACTACGGTCAGCGTAGGGGCGGCGCGCAGCCCCGTAATCCACCCGATAGCACGTCGCCTTCGTCGTAGGGCCGACCACCGGTGCACGATAGCACGTCGCCTTCGTCGTAGGGCCGACCACCGGTGCAGGGTGACTTGTCGTTAGTGGTCGGCCCGACGGAATACCCCTTCGGATTACCCTCTCCTCCCGACGTCCCTCCCTCGAGGACGTCGGTCAACGTCGCGCGGTCGGCCTCTCGGCGAGTGGCGGACTAAATCCCCGGTCCAGTCACCCGCGGCCTCGGCTACATAATCATATGCCCTACTTAGTTATCGAACCCATGACTATTTAGACTATTTTGTTATCTGTGATCACTAAACAAAATTTACTATTTCAGCAACTCCCATGGAAATTGATGAGGAATTGAACTCATTACCCTCACACCTATGCCGTGGCGTGAATCTGCAGGACCTGGAGCCAGGGTTCATCCAAGATTGGAACGCTCACATACAATCTTTGACCAAGGATATTAGAATAATGAATGGTTTAGAAAAATTATGTTATTATACTATTAACGAGCAGATATTTAGAAATATATTGGTTAGTATTTTTATTTATACAAGGTATCGCAAGTTATGATACAACTGTTCGAGTATTGTTGTAGTTTAACGATCATAAATCGTAATTAGAATGTACATTACACAAAAAACAATGTAACATAACAGTTATAGTGATTTCAAAAATGTATGTAAGTAAATGTATCTAAGAGTCTATGCCTTAAATGATACATGTTATGAACATTATACATGTAGGCATGTACGTCGCGTTGACGGTATAAGTAGGTACGAAATGGCGGCTACTAACGGTCGATGACCTATCAGGTGATATTAAGGCAAAGTTTGTTTTGCTTATGCGAACATAATCATTGACTTATTCAATTTCTAATGAACATTTAACAAATTATGATTAAGTATCACTGACTTTATATATTTCAATCAGATTTACACGAAAAAGCGATGACAAAATTGAAAACTTTACATTTCTATAATTAATTAAAGAATATTTTTACTTCAATTTTTTTTCATGGGTGCCTATCACCGTTGCCTAACTCGCGTTTGAGCAGTTGCTCCATAACCTGAGACATCCTGTGTATCTTTAATGATGTCCTGATGTTAACGCGAGTGTTACGCATTGTAAACAGAACATTTTTAACAGACTTCATAAAAGAAAGAGGTTCTCAATTCGACTGTATTTTTTTATGCTTGTTATCTCTCTCCTTCGGCTGTGTGAACCGATTTTGATATTTTATTTTTTTATTTTTGCTGGTTCTTCCCGTGCTATTTCAATTTCGTCCAGTTCTGACAATGGTATTCATAAGAAAACGTTTGAAATCGGTTGTTTTTTGTTCCGAATTATTACAGATTTGCGCGCTTGTAAAGAGTCTTGGTGGACTTAAAATGAATTAGTGGACTGTATTTAAGTACTGGTATTTGTGCTGTGTGGTAGCGGCTTCGAATACTACCAACCCTTGCTTTGCTCGTGGGTGTCGTAAAAGACGACTAAGAGCCCTAGATTGACCCGGACCAACTCCATCTGGTACCATTTGGGTCAACGATTATATTCCCAAGGAGGGTTGACGCCAGGCAGGCGGCCGGTCTTAAAAGTCATTGCCGAAACTTTTTGCAATATGTCAAAACAGATGACATATTGCGTCGACCCCAAGTAATTGGGATAAGAGCAAGATGATGATGATTTAAGTACTGGTATTTAGTTCGCATTTAGTCAACAGAATCGCACAAAGACATTTTAAACTAAGACGGGTCGGTCCGTTCACGGTAGGGATGATCGATGAACATCGATGTTTTAACATCGATGTTGCTATAGGCTAAACATTGTAACATCGATGTTAACGGAATTCATCATCGATGTTAAGAACATTGATGTTTCCCCTTCATCATCGATGTTAAGAACATCAATGTTGAAAGGAAAACATCGATATTGGCAAAATATCGTAACGTCGATGTTAACGGAACTGATTATCGATGATAATTTAATGTTGTAACATCGATGTTAGGTGAATCGACCATGGATGATAATTCACACAAAAAAACGTACTCATTGTACTGACTGTCCTAAAAAAAGCTCATCAAAATTTTGCGCTGAGGAAAGTACTTAGTACTACCGGTATTTAATCCTATATTATAAGAAACGACTCCAAATTTTCCTAAAAAAAAAGCTCATCAAAATTTTCGCCGGAGAATTTTAGCGATAATGGACGATATTGGAACATCGATGTCAAATTACCCGATACATTATAAGAGCCGACTGAGACTTTTCCTAAAAAAAAAAAAATTTCATCAAAATTTGCCTGAAGGATTTCTTGGCCACCTGGCCAATATTAACATGTAATCGATGTTATACACTTTCGATAATAACATCGATGTTTTTCTAACATCGATGTTGTCTAACATCGATGTTCGGTTTTCGATAAATATCGAACATCGATGTTGGGCTTTCGATTATGACATCGATGTTTTCCCGATCCCTAGTTCACGGCGAAGCGTTATCGCGAGTGCCGTTGACGCTGCTCGCTGCTGTGGCCGCGAGTCTCCTCCCCCGCGCAGACCGCACCGCCCGCGCTTTTATGGCGAGTGTTGTATCCCAACACGCTTGTATTTGATTATTGTTTGACCGACATAAAAAAATTATATTGTTATTTACGTTTCGTTTACTAAACAAAAACAGTGTGATTTTGTCATATAGAATCATGCTCGTATATTAGGTCACGTTCGCTCCCTTTGCCATGCAGAGGGGTTAGTGATACAAGAGAAGGAAAACTCGAAATGAAACCCTATGCCAATACATCTGACTAGCGTATAGTAGGTCAAATTCCCTCACATAATGGAGGAGGCCCGAGCCCAACAGTGTGACGTATATGGGTTGTGATGATGATGATGATGATACCATGCTCATAAGTAAAACCCGATAAAAATCTAGATGGGTTGGTATAGGGTTTTATTTCGAGTTTTCCTTCACTTGCATACATGTATTTGCATATTATATCGCTTAGTCGTTTTTTATGACTCCAGCGAGCAAGAGAGGGGGCGGTAAATAGTATTCTTGCTGTGAGCATCGTGAGGTGGGACCCTCGTCCCAAAAATTTATATTGATGATGTTTTTTTAAAAGAACATCCTGCACTAAAGAAATAATCCTTGTATTGCGGGAAACTTTACAAACAAATAACTAAGGGACATAAATTACATCCAGACGCAGAGAACAACAATTTGTGGATCGTACAAAGTGTTGTCCCGTGTGGGATTCGAACCCCTTTTTCGAAACACTGGCGCTGTATTATTAATTATTATAAATATTATAAATACGATATTATTAATTCTTACAGTTTGAATTAGCATCGAAGCTGTCGGCCACCCATCCATTCATAGACGCAGCGGATCTCACAGCCATCATAGACAAAACAGTTGCTCCGAATCATAGAGTAAAGCTGATACAATCGTTATCTGTTCTCGAATTATCATTGCTTATAGCTATGAAACATGGAACGGAAATATTTGATGGACAACCGATGAATTTTGAAATGGTTCTGTCTAGGTAAGTTATTCTCCGTTAAATTTAAGAGGATTTTCTCGTCCAACATATCTCAGTGTGTGAAAACACAGGTCTACGACTAGGGATGTGACTTGTAGGTGAAAAAATCGATTAATAAATAATCGATTTTTCTTTCTTTAAAATAAATCGATTTGTAAAAAATCAATTAATTATTTTTAAATAATCGATTATTTTATATTCGATTTTTTTTCTAACTATTTGTAAGGTTGGATTTGTTTGTACATAATAATACAATCAAAGTCGATAATACCTAAAACAACAATGTGTTCGTTTTAAAACTGAAAAACCAAGTTTTTTGTACTTTTTGTGGCAATTTGGAAGTTTCATGTGGTGTTCTTGTATTATATTTAACTGCTGGTGTGATATAAAACAATAATTACAAGAAATATAATGATTTTCCTTTGGTCCTAAACTAAAATACAATAGAAAATCAAATTTAAACCATAAAAAAACAAATATTAATATAATTGAATTATTTTATTTTTTAAAAATCGATTTTCATTATTTAAATAATCGATTATTAAAAATCGATTATACGAAAAAAATAATCGATTAATACAAAAATCGATCATTTTCACGACCCTGTCTACGACCAGTGTGTGTTACTAGTGAAGACTTACGGCACGGAAACGTGCTCCCTAAATGTAGGCCTCATAACCAAGCTCAAAGTCACTCAGCGTGCTATGGAGCAGGCTATGCTCGGGATTTCTCTGCGAGATAGAATCCGTAATACGCAAATCCTCAGAAGAACAGGTGTAACCGATTGGCACGCTGAAGTGGCAATGGGCAGGCCACATCGCTCGACGAACCGACAACCGCTGGGGAAAAAAGGTTCTCGAGTGGCGGCCACGTATTGGACGACGCAGTGTAGAACGCCCCCCACTAAGTGGACCGACGACCTGGTGAATGTTGCTGGGCGTCGTTGGATGCAGGCGGCACAAGACCGCACTCTGTGGCGTAACATGGGAGAGGCCTACGTCCAGCAGTGGACAGCAATAGGCTGAAATGATGCATGAAGTTATCCTATCCATTCATCCTATTGACATTCAATATCATGTCCAATCTTAGTTTCTCCAAAGGAGATAATGTCCACCAAAGTCAAGAAATCCAATTATGGTGAAATAATTGGTGGTGAGGAACATACCGTGTCGTATCTTACCGTGTCGTAAAAGATGACTAAGGGATTAAATATGCATATAACATCTATGCAAGGGAAGGAAAAGTTAAAATAAAACCCTATAACAACCAGTCTGATCAGTGTTGTATAGTGGTTCAATCTATATCCCTATAATAAGAGAAGAAAAACTCGAAATGAAACCCTATACCAACATGCCTGACCAGCATGGTATAGTAGGCCAAATTCCCTCCCATCTCCCACGCCCAACAGTGGGACGTATGTGGGCTGTGATGATCCCTCCTATGTTCCGTGTAGTGAATATATTACCCAGAAATGGGTGTCGTAAAAGACGACTAATGGATTAAATAGGCATATAACATAAATGCAAGAGAAGGATGATTCGAAATAGAACCCTACACTAACCCGTTTGACCAGCTTGTCATAGTAGGTAAATTACCCTTCTATGGTGGAGTAGGCTCGAGCCCAGCAGTGGGACGTATATGAGCTGAAATAATTATAATTTTGTAAATAAAACTACTTTTACGGATTATATCGCGTTATAAACACAATCTATACCAATAAATAAAATTGGAGTGTCTGTTTGTAATGTCCAAATAATAGGCTTTTTTCATGCTCACAGGGTTATTTGCACGACTCCTATGCCTAAAATAGCAATTAAAAAATTTTTATCTGTCTGTCTGTCTGTCTGTCTGTCTGTTTGTTCCGGGTAATCTTCAAAACGGCTGGACTGATTTCAAAAATTCTTTCACCAATGGAAAGCTATAATATCAGGGCGTAAACTAGGCTATATTTTATCCCGGTATTCCCACGGGAACGGGAACTACGCGGGTAAAATGACTATAACCTATAACCGAAGCGAAGCGAGGGCGGGTTGCTAGTAAACAATATAATTTTTTCATATAGAATCATTTTCTTCTTATACTGGCAATAAATTTGTACTAAAATGTGGGTCAAAATTTCATAAATTTAATAACAAATTTTCTGTATCGGGTGGGTAGATAATTATAAATGTCTGTAATAATGATGACTTGTTGGACGTAAGACACCTTAGTGCGGACATGACCATGAATGCTGCAAAGTGTTCGAAACGTCGGGCAATCATAAATCAAATACAAACGCGATATAATCCGTAAAAGTAGTTTTATTTACAACTAGCAACCCGCCCTCGCTTCGCTTCGGTTATAGGTTATAGTCATTTTACCCGCGCAGTTCCGTTCCCGTGGGAATACCGGGATAAAATATAGCCTAGTTTACGCCCTGATATTATAGCTTTCCATTGGTGAAAGAATTTTTGAAATCGGTCCAGCCGTTTTGAAGATTACCCGGAACAAACAGACAGATAGACAGACAGACACAAAATTTTTTTAATTGCTATTTTAGGCATAGGTGTCGTGCAAATAACCGTGTGAGCATGAAAAAAGCCTATTATTTTGACATTACAAACAGACACTCCAATTTTATTTATTGGTATAGATTATTTTAAAACTTAATATTTTAACCGTTAAAAGTAAATTTAAAAGTAAATTTTTTATTTCCAGATACCAGAAATATGCCAACGCAAACTCATCAGCCCAATCTGTACCTCGGCCTGTGATATTAAAAGCCTTTGAACATTTACAAGAACTGGAATTAATAGTTAGCGGTACAAAACATAATAATGATGACGCCAGCAGTAGAGTACATAAAGAATATAAATTGTATAATCTAGCAGTTCCTCTCGATGAGATGAATGATGCTGTGAACGGTAATAACTCGCTGCCGACCGACCTTATACACTGGTACTCCAACTGCGATGCGTAGTGCAGATAGTTTGTTGCTAACTGTAGCTATACACCGCTTACGCAGATAGTATGCTACAAATAGTATGTTGCAGTTTTGTGGTAGAATCACACTGTTGACAGTTGCCTGTCTACAGCAGCGGGTCGGTCCATCCGGGATAGTACCATACTGAGCAGAAAATCGACGTCAGAGTAATAGCAATTTGTTACTGCACTTCGTTCGGTGAGCGTGAGAGCCGGCAGTCTAACTTTCTGAGGGTGTTTGTGTGTGGTGATGGCTTTAGTTTCACCGAACTTCCTTGCACTCATTCACACTCCCTTCACTTGCAAAAGTCTATGAGCGGCAGCAACACTTACCATCAGGTGTTTGCTCGTTTGCAACTGTTTGTAATAATAAAAAAAAACTGTAACTATACGCCGCTCATTGTGAGCTGTCAGCTGCCGACTGTACGCGTCATGTTTGATAGTTATTGAATTGTGTTCCATAATAATCTAGATAACATTTTAAGGAGTTTTTAATAAATAAATATTTTGAATACAATAACACTGTAATTTATTTATGATATCGAGTAGTACAAATTGTCGTAAAAATAAAATATACATTTTTCTTACGTTTATTTGTTGCTTTAATGAAATATACATATTATCTTATTATTTATTTACTTTCATAAACAAAATATGTATTTTTACTATTTATTTGTCACATAAATAAAATAGTTTTATATACTATTTGCTCTTTGTGTGATGACGGAGTAAGATTACAATTCACCACCCCCTCTCTTACCCGTGGGTGCCGTAAAAGACGACTAAGGGATATAATATGAAAACTCGAGAAGTAAACTCTATATCAACATATCTCACCAGCATGGTATAGTAAGGTCAATTTCCCTCCTATTGTGGAGGAGGCTCGAGCTCGAGGACGTGTATAAGCCGAGACAATACTGTTTGTCCAAACCTTTACTTGTGTAGTTATTGACAATTATTGTAAACCGTTTGAGTGTAGTAAAGTAGTATCCGTATTACAGAAGAGATATGGTTGCCCATGTCTGTGTGCTTACTCTTGAATCTCGATTCCAATCCTAAATCCAATAGCAGCTCAAATTTAAGCAATTTGGCACTCTTGAAAGCGACACTAGCGCACGATTGGAATCAAATTCGGTGTATTTTTAAAAACTAACTGAATTTGACTCGTCGATTAAGTCAAATATTTGCTACTCCCGACGTGATTTTGACGTAGTTTAAAATCGTTGTTGCACAATTTCAAGAATGATTCGTGATCGAGTTTGATAACGTTTATTAATTTAAAGTAATAAAACACGGCACATTTGGTGAAAATAACAACGGCAAATGCAAAGAATTCATTCTCGATTTCGTTTAAGAGTACCAAATTCAATTCCAATCTCACCAAGTGAGATTGGAATTATTCAATTCCAATCTCACCAAGTGAGATTGGAATTGAATCGGATTCGAAATTAGAATTGATTTTCAGGGTAATTCCACTGGTAACACCCGAGCCTAGCCTAGCTTTACTACTGCTCCAAGGAAGTAATGGGTGATAACACATTGTATTCGTCACTATATAGGGAAGGGTTCAATATATACTGTGTGGTAGCGGCTACGAATACAACCAACCTCCTTCATTGCTCGTGGGTGTCGCAAAAGGCGACTAAGAACTTTACATAAGACTTGGGACAACTCCATCTGACGCCGTATGTTAACAATTGCATTCCCAAGTAGGTATTTTTGTAAAGTCTGCATAGATGGCGTAGCGGTTAAAATACCTACCGTGCCACTGTCGCGGGTTCGAACCCGCACAGAACAGCATTTTGTGCTATTCACAAATTGTTGTTCTGAGTAGATGTAATTTGTGTCCGTTAATTATATTTTAAAGTCTTGTAAAGGATTATTTCCTTAGTGCAAGGTGTTGTCTTTAAAAAATAATAAAAAAAGTTCGTCGCTATACGAGGATTATTTATTCATGTTTTAATAAAGAAATAGCATTTATAAATAATAGGTTTTTGTATTTTTTATTAAAATTACATAACATTACACTTAAGTAATTAAATTCTTATATTGGTAGACGAGCAAGCAGTCGACCTGATGGTAAGGCAACTTAACCGTAATACTCCACACCTAGTGGACCGACGACCTGGTTGCTGAGCGCTGAAGTTGCTAGGTCGTTGGATGCCGGCGGTACAGGACCGTACTTTGTGGAAACATGAGGGAGACCTATGTCCAGCAGTAGACAGGCTGAATATTTTTAAATTACTGAGACATTTAATATGCTAAATTATTTATAAAAAACTTATTTACGAGTGAAATATGATCGGCGCAAGTGGGATTCGAACCTACATCTATTGAAATTGCGTTCTAATCATACCAACTGGACCTGGTATAGGCTGACGTATGATAAACAATTTCTCATTCGCATTCGTTTTTTGTTCCGTGTGGTGACGGAGTAAGAATACACTTCACCACCCCTTCTGTGCCGTGGATGTCGTAAAAGACGATTAAGGGATTAAATAATTGTGCCTGATGCCGCCCTAGCAGAGGCTGTGGGTGACCGGACCGGGGATTTTAGTTCGCCACCCGCGGAGGCTGAGCTCGCGACGGTGACCGACGTCCCGGGAAGGAGATGTCGATGGGAGAGGGTACCCTCCTCAGGGTATTCCGACGGGCCGACCACTGAAGACAAGGAACTTTACACCGGTGGTCGGCCAAACGACGAAGGCGACGTGCTATCGGGTGGGTTACGGGGCTCCGTGCCGCCCTCTGACGCCCCAGACAGGGTCGGGTGGCGGGTGCGCTGACCGTAGTCCTCACTATAAAAAAGGGATTAAATAATCATATAACATCTATGCAAGAGAAGGAAAACTTGAAATGAAACCCTATACATACCTCTGATCAGCGTGATAGAGTAGATAAATTTCTCTCCTATTGTGGAGGAGGCTCGAGCCAAACAGTGGGACGTGTAGGGATGTGACTTGGAGGGAAAATAATCGATTTGTTGTTCTTTAAAATAAATCGATTATAAAATAATCGATTAATTAAAAATAAATAATCGATAATAATTATAAATAATTAAAAATAAATAATATATAATAATCGATTTTTTCACCCAACAGGATTATAATGACCTTTTTTTAGGAAATGTGAGCTTTATTTTCTAATATAGTATGAAACAATCGTGATGACCTTTTGACGTGACAACGTCTTATAATTCGATGGAGCCGGCTGCACACACAAAAAACATGACGTATGCGGCGTTAAAAATGAAACCATTCCATCAGTATTTTTTTATGACGTTGTCACGTTCAACTATCGTCAGTAAACCGACTTTACAGACAACCGATTTTTTTTTTTTAGAAAATCTGTCAGTGAGTAATCGATTAATTTCGATCGAATATAGAATAATAATAAATCGATTAATAATCGATTTTCGCCATCTATCGAATAACGTGCACACTTTGTTCCGACTTAATGTGTTGTCATTTTCGAAGTAAAACTTTTTCACGCATTACTTGGGGAGTAAGCTGTTGAAAGCGTGACGAGGGCGTTACGAAAAGTGTGATCGGGGGAGGCGAACGGAAGTTGAAAGCGAGATATAAGTTAGTGAAGATAGATAGAGTTACGTTTCGTATATCACTGTAAGGGGCAAAAGAGTGGTGCGAGCACACATTTTAGCTAAATACCTCGACGTCAAATACCTACCACAGACGAGCAAATCACCCCCTCTACACGTCGGCGGACGCGTCCGCCGATGACATCTGCGGACGCATCTGCCGACGTGTAGCCGGGCTTAAGACACAGTGCAGGCCTTGTCTGTATCGCACTGTAGGAGCAAGAGAGAACAGAATATATATACCTATATACATACACTAGCAGCATCCTGCGGTTTTACCCGCATAGTTCCCCTTCTAATGGGAATATCGAGATAAATTATAGCCTATGTGTTATTCTGATATGTAAGCTATATTATTGTGAAGTTTCATCAAAATCCATTCAGTAGTTTTTGCGTGAAAGAGCAACAAAGATCATCACAGACAAACTTTCGCGTTTATAATATTAGTAGGATATAAACGTAGCTAGTTTTATTTTAGTCGTGTACTCTAAAACACCTTTAATTTTTTTTTTAGTGCAATTCTAACTGAAACGATAGATTATTAAATCCGATTCAATAGGCGTGGTTTCGAGACCCACGCCTGGCAATCTCATAAATAAGTTATTATAATTTGTATATTATGAAAATATTTGTGTCGTAACATTTCATTTGTATCGGTGGCCCATTTAAAGCCCAAAGTTATCGTTAACTTTTCAATCTAACCATTTAACATTTGCCGTTGCGGCTCTGTCAATGTCAGTTTTGTAATCTTCCTCGTGAAATCTGTATCTAAATCTATCTTGGGATGCATTTATTAACCCCAAATCTTTTATTTCTTGTCTCGTCATATCTTTATATCTTCTGCCTTTCAAACCTTCAGGGATAAATTCTATTTGAGTGACGTTTTGTTTCTCCTTTCTTAATTTGTCGCCATTTAATTCGTGAGTCATAGAGTTTAGAACTTGGTCTATGCCGTTGGTGTTGCCAGTTTTCTTGTTCAAAAATCCACCATCTTTGAACGTGGAACCGGTTGCTACGTTTTCATCGTTGACAAAACCTTTGTTGGTTGAGAACATTTGGAAGACACCTTTTTTCTTTGACTGTAAAAAATATTTGTAATATAAATATGGATAAAGTTACGTGTAAATGTTAATTATAAATATATTTTTGAAATGTACAAATAGCGCCCTTTCCAATGATACCAAACGACATATATATCTCAAATTTATTGTACGTTAGGACCGCCATATTAGATGCCGTGACACGTCATATAGCCTATAATCAGCGGACGATCAAAACGCTTCTATCGATACCTCATTTGTCCAGATGTAATAAGTAGTTGAAGAGCTATGGAGGAACAGATGAACATACATACATGGCCAGTCAAATTCATAACCCTCCTCCTGGTAAAAATAAATGTTTAGTGGGATTCTTAAATACTTGTTTTGAGTTCGGATTTATTAGTAAAAGGCTCAAAGTCGCTAAACTAAGTCTAAGTCGGAAAGCGCTATGCTTGGTATTTTTCTAGGTGATAAAGTTCGGAATTCGTAGAAGAACGGGTGTAACCGACATAGCCTGAAGAATTAGGACGTTGAAATGGCAATGGGCAGGTCACATCGCTCGACGAACTGAAACCCGTTAGGGAAGGAAGGTTCGCGATTGGCAACCACGAATTAGATGACATAGCGTAGGACGGACCCCTAATAGGTGGAATGAGGACATTTTTAAAGTAGCAGGGCACGGTTGGATTCACGTGGGGAGGCCTATGTCCTAATGATAATAAAATGGGCCTAATGCTATTTCCGTGTGGGGACGGAGTAAGAATACAATTCACCACTCTCTATCTTGCCCGTTGATGTTTTAAAAAGACGAATAAAGGATATAATATGCACATAACATCTGTGGAAGAGAATGAAAACTCGAAATGAAAACCTATACTAACATGTCTGACCGGCGTGGTGTAGTAGGTTAAATTCCTTGCCCTAGAGGAGGAGACCAGAGCCTGACAGTGGGACGTATATAGACTGGATAATGATGATGAAGAGATTGAAAACTCGAAAAAATCCCTATACCAAAACGCCTGGCTGGCGTGGTGTAATAAGTTAATTTCCTTCCCCTAGTGGAGGAGGCTGGAGTCTAACAATGGGACGTATATGGGCTGAGAAGGCAGCGCGGGGTCTGTAGCAAATTCTGTCGGGGGCTCTTGGTTTGCTTCAGGTTCTCAAGTTTAGGGTATTAAGGCATTTTTTAATTACAGTCAGACAGGCGTTGCAGCGCGAGGTCCTATAATTCGCAGGGCCCGTAGCATTTGCTACTCTTGCTATATGGCTAATCCGGCACTGGCTGAGATGAATCAGGATGGTATAGTAGGTTACCTGAGCTTGATGCCGCCCTAGCCGAGGCCGCGGGTGAAGGACCGGGGACTTTAGTCCGGCACCCACAGAGAGACTGACCGCGCGATGGCGACCGACCGACGGACAAGGTCGTCGAGAGGTGAGAGTACCCGAAAAGGTATTTCATCGGGCTGACCACTGAGGACAAGGAACTCGGCACTGGTGGTCGGCCCAACGACGAAGACGACGTGGGTACGGGTGGGTTTTTACTCTTCTGTGATGACGAGGCTCTCGGCTCTGGACTCCATCCAACAATGAGACGCACATCAGTTCAGATGATGATGGTACTAACCTCGTGTAATTTGTCAACTACCATATTGTGTCCGGGATTAATTCCTATTGTGCTGATCTCTTCTATACTATTCGATTTCCGATACGGACGTAACGCTGAAACAGCCCGGGATAATCCTACCTGTAAAATAAAAAAAATAAAACTTGACTGCAGATGGCGCAGTGGTTAACGACCGATCATGCCGGTATTCTGGGTTCGATACCCACTTCACGGTACGCAGCGACCTAGCAAATGTCTATGAGCGCCAGTATCCTTCTTTAAAAGAGGTTTAAGAAGAGCATTTTCTTCACGGTAGGCAACGGCCTGGCTGTGCCCCTGGTATTGCAAAGGTCCATGTGCGGCAGTATCACTTACCATCAGGTGTACTGTTTACTTGTTTGCCATCAACGACAATAAAAATATATATTTATTACTAGCAACCCGCCCTCGCTTCGCTTCGGTTTTAGTTGTTTTACCCACGTAGTTCCCGTTACCGTGGGAATACCGGGATAAAATATAGCCTAGTTTACTCCCTGATATTATAGCTTTCCATTGGTGAAAGAATTTTTGAAATCGGTCCAGCCGTTTTGCAGATTACCCGGAACAAACAAACAGACAGACAGACAAACATTTTTTAATCTGTATTTTAGGCATAGGTGTCGTGCAAATAACCGCCTATTATTTTAACATTACAAACAGACACTCCAATTTTATTTATCAGTATAGATTGGCAATTATCATCATTGCAGTCCATACACGTTTCAATATTGGATTTGGGCCTCCTGTACTATGGGAGGGAAGGCAAATTGACCTGCTACACCACGCCCGTGGGTATCGTAAAAGACGACCAAGGGATATAATATGCACATAACATCTGTGCAAGAGAAGGAACACTTGAAATGAAAAATTATACCAACATGTCTGACCAGCATGGTATAGTAGGTCAAATTCTACTATTCTGGAGGAGACCCGAGCTAAACAGTGGGACGTGAGTTGAGATGATGATGATACCACGCTGGTCAAACGTGTTAGTATAGGGTTTTGTTTCGAGTTTTTCTTCTCTTGCATAGATATTATATGCATATTATATCCCTTAGTCGTCTTTTAAGATACTTGCGGGCGAGGTGGTGAATCGTATTCTTACTCTGTCACCACACGGAACAAGTTTGCAATAATTAAACTAAAGATATTGGTGGAGGCTCAAGCTCAGCAATGGAATGTATATGAGCTGAGAAATAAAGAAAAAGAAAGGAAAACATGTGTGCAATTCACACGTTGCAGAAGTGAAATCTTCAAACATTTTGCGCGCATAAACACGTAATATCTGGTATATTTTTATTGTATTTTTGTCGAATTTATTTAGATATATATTAATAAAAATAAAAATTAAATAATGAAAAAAATATCAAAAATTACAAAAAGAGAATAATAATAACACCGAGATCCGATCCCACGCTGTTTAAATGCCAAAACAAAAAGCGAGCTGGACAACTTCCCAACTGAGCTACCGTAACGCTTGACGTTGACAACGAAATTTGAATTCATATTCTTTTAAAATTTAATGTCATTGTATTGTTTTGCTAAAACACCGACAAAACAACATTTTCTATAAATAAAACCTAGTTAGATCGATTTTTTGGACCCGAAACCTCTAGTATGCCAAGTTTCATCAAAATCGTTGGAGCCGTTGCCGAGATCCTGAATATATATATACAAGAATTGTTCGTTTAAAGATATAAGATTAATACATGCACAACGCTGAGGTACAAGCAAACTCACACTATGTCTTGTTAAACATGAGTGGAGGGGATACGAAACAGAGCATAAAGAGAACCACGAATATAAGAAACACTGTATAATGCTGCCTATCTTATTATTATAGGGATGCAAATATCGAAACCAAGAATATCGATACATCGATGTTTTAGAACAAACGTCGATGTACAAAAACTTTCACCTTAAAACATTGATGTATCGCAACATCGTTGTTTTTTTTAAAGATTTATAAAGTATCGAGTACTTTTCATAGATCCTATAAGATACTTTCCTTGTGGGATTGCGATAAGCTTTTTTTTTAAGTTAAATAATAATATAATAATAATAATATTTATTTCAGACTATGTCCATATAAAAAGCTTAACTATGTCTAGTACTAATTAAAAAACTAAATTTAAAATAGATAATTCAAAAAGTTATTATTCATTGCTAAACCAGATTGTCACATGTCAATTTCAATATCAATAAGAGCTATAATAAAAATAAAATTACATGAAATTAAATATTAATAGGAATGTCAATTTTGTTATGTTTAACTTATAAGGTGGACTGACGACATTCTCAAAGTCGCAAGGAACCGTTGCATGCAAGTGGCGCAGGACCGAGTGGCATTCTCGTGGGGAGGCCTATGTCCAGCAGTGGACGTCTGTAGGCTGATGGGTGGATAGAATAACTTACAATCAATTTCATGCAAGCATGTTTTTTACATGAAGCACCAATACTCGCGGGAGCTTTTTTTTAGTTTTAGTACTTAGAAAAATCGTAACTAAACTGTCATGGAGGCTCTGCTAAAAGTACCATACATTTTAAATAGGTGGCAGACAAAACATCGATGTAAAACATCGTATAAAATAACATCGATACATTGACAATAGTGAACATCGATGGAAAACACCGATTTTTGCATCTCTAATTTTCTTCCACTTAAATGTTATGAATTTATGTGTCTGTCGCTTTTTCGTTTCATCGACTTTCAAATCGTAACAATTTTAAAGAAGTTTCCACTTAAAAAAAAGCTGAGGAAAAGAAAATAGGTGAGTTTAATATAGTCTACATACATGTCCATGTCGGACCCTGTGTTCCGTTATATCAGCTCCAAGTAGTTCCATATAAGGGTCCATACGTATAGGTAGGATTTTGTCGATGACCCACAGTAATGCCATAGTGACAAGGACACCCCATGCCGTGAGACATACCGCTGTTAAGGACTGCACCCCTAGGAGGTACCAGCCACCACCTTGAAAGAAAAAGATTTCATTATTAATTTCACTGGTGGAGTGCTTAAGATAAGACCTAACGCAAATTTTATATTATCATCATAGTCATCGCAGCTCACATACGTCCCACTGTTGGGCTTGGGCCTCCTCCATAATGGGAGGGAATTTAACCTACTATATCGTACTGGTCAGACATATTGGTAAAGTGTTTCATTCCGAGTTTTTCTTCTCTTAGATGTTATATACTTATCTTACTTATTAATCGTCTTTTACGACATCCACGGGCAAGATAGGGAGTGGTGAATTGTATTCTTAATCCGTCACACGGAATTTTATGTGACGTTCCTAAATTATATTCAATACTTTAGTTTTTTACAGTTATCCATACCATTCGTCATCATTTCAGCTTATATACGTCCTACTTTTGGGCTCGAGGGGGGCTTGAGCCCAAAAGTAGGACTATGTGGAGGGGTCCACAATATGAGGGAAATTGACCTTACTATACCATGCTGATCAGGCAAGTTGGTATAGGGTTTTATTTCGAGTTTACCTTCTCTTGTATAGATGTTATATACGTATTATATCCTTTAATCGTCTTTTACGATATTCACGAGCAAGATAGGGAGTGGTGAATTGTATTCTTACTCCATCACCACACGGATAATACATACCTTTGAATAATCCAGATCTTCCGTTCGTAGTCTCCATTGGTATTGGGTTATCAGCAAACAAACCGACAGCTATTACACCTACAAACAATTGTAATATCTTCATTAATAATAATAAAGGCGTGTTCATGCCTATATTACAATCTTTGTTAGTAAATTATTGCTTACATTTGAGAATGATTACTTATAATTAAGGTTAGTATGTTAATATTTATGATATTTAGATCCCTATTTGGGTAAAGGCCTCCTCTATATTTTTCCAAGACTCCCTGTCCTTGCCTGACTTTATCCAGTCGTTTCCTGCGACGTGTGTTATGTAATCAGCCCACCGTCTTAATTGTCGGCTAACATTCTTTTTCAATAGTGTAGCTTTGATGGTCCACATACCCAGATAGAATCTGGGTAATGTGAAAAGTGTCCGGCCCATCTCCACTTAAGCATGAGTGCATGGCTGAGAAAATCTTTATTATTTGTGATCTACTCAATTAGGGGCGTACCCAGGTTCTGGGCCAGGGGCGGGCAAGTCAGATTTTTTATATGCTAGGTGCTTATCTATACATATAAAAGGAGAAGCTGACTAACATATCAACGCAGAGCCTAAAATATAAGAGCTAGAACCTTGAAATTTTGCACAGGGGTTCCCTTTATAGCGTACGGGAGCACTAAGAAAGGATTTTCGAAAATTCATCTCTTAAAATTTTATCTTCTATCCAGCTGCCGCCCTTTGCCCCTGGGTACCTGGGCACGCCCATGTACTCAATATATCTATTCAATGTATCTTTCATACGTACATATTTGCAATATGTACGTTGCAATATTTGCAATATGTACGTCTTTTTGTTTAAAGGCAAGGAAATAATTTACACTAAGGAAATAATCCACTATTGGGCTCGAGCCTTCTCCACAATAGGAGGAGAATTGACCTTACTATACCATGCTGGTCAGACAGGTTTGTATAGGGTTTTATGACGAGTTTTTCTTGTCTTTCTTTCTCTCTTGTTAAATGTATATTATATACTTTAGTCGACTTTTATGACATCCACGGGCAAGACAGGGGTTGTTATTATTGCTCCGTCACTACAGGGAAAAGTTAAATACCGATTAGTAAAAAAAAGAGAGCCGTCACTCAGAACGCCTGGCAGATGTGAAACATCGAAATTATTTTATACAAGTATAAAATAACTGATTACGACAGGAACTAATATGGCGTAAAGTATTAATAAAATATTACGATTTTTGAAGTGAAACTTCTTTAGAATAGTAATTTCAAACTCGATGAAACGAAAAAGCGAGTCCATAGAGACACAAACACGTAAATGTATAGGATTCATCCGGTGAGAGAATGAGATAAAGGATGGAGGATAAAGGATGAAGGATGATGACGGACGAAGGATGAAAAATAAAGGAGTTTCACTTCTGATATGAGTGCTTTGTACACACACTCTTTTTTTAATACGCTTTTATTAGCTTCAGACGTATCTATGTTAGTATGTAACGGAATCTTTGAACATGATTTTGACTCTCTTCAAAACGTCGGATTAACTCGAAATTTGGCATACTTATTAAGGACCGATGACAATTCAATATTTTAAACAGTTTGACCCGTTATCCTTACTAGGATAATCAGGATTAGCAATTTAAGCGTATTTTTTTAGTTTTTTTGAACTATTATATTTATTTTCCAGAAAATGATGATATTATTCAATGAACATTTATTTTCATTAGTATACGCTATAGGTATGTGTTTATGTTAATAATTTATTTTGACCTCACTAGATGGCGTTATACAAAATTCTAAAACAGGTTATGGTTTCGTTACACAAATGTACATATCCAAGCATGGCATTAACGCCACGCCAACGATCAGGTTCACCCTCGCCTATAGATGATTTACATTAAAAATGCCTTTTACGACACACTTTGTCGTGAAACTCTTACTTTGACACCTCAGGAAATGCTGTTGATATAATAAGACGTATTATAAAAACTTACCCCATATTCCACAAGCGCCATGAACAGCTGAAGCACCAACAGGATCATCGACACCCATTAAGTCAAAGAGGGGCGCAGCTCCTGATACTATGGCGCTTCCGATCAGCCCTATGACCAAGGATTCCCATGCCCGGTACAAGAAACAGCCAGCTGGAACAATGTTCCTCATCATTAAAACTCATTTACGTCTCACTGTTGGGCTCGAGCCTCCTCCACAATGTGAGGAAAACGAGCAGACCCTCATGTTAGACAGTCTGCAAGTCACGTCTGGTGTAGTACACTAAACGGACCTTGTAGCAACTCGAGGAAAATCCATGCATTCAGGCGTTTTTGTTAGTAATGGTAGGACCACACTGTTGAAAGTTATTTTTCTACCGCCGCGGGCCGGTCCGTCTGGGGTAGTACCACACTGAGCAGAAAATATAAAGCGTTTTTAAACAAGTACTTTGTTTTCTAAAACAAAATAAAACAAGAAATTTGGATGAAGATGATTCAAATTTTTATTGTACTTATTACGAAGAGAAAAGTTCGGCAATTATGAATGAAAAATGATATTTGGAAAATGTCCACCACGACCACGCTGAAAGATGTCGATTCTTTCATCAAAGTTTTTAATCACTTTTTGGCAAAATGGCGGGTCTATTTCGTTAATCACATCACGGATTTTGAGTTTTAAGGCTGCAATCGATTCGATTGGCTCTGTATAAACTCTGTCCTTAACATAGCCCCACAAAAAATAATCCAGTGGTGTTAAATCACACGATCTGGCTGGCTACATAACAACAGAGTACCTAGTAGCAATTTATTATTGCGCTTCGTTCGGTTTTTTTTTTTTTTTATTGCCAACGGTGGCAAACGAGCAAACAGTACACCTGATGGTAAGTGTTGCTGCCGCTCATGGAACCTGAGCCTTTAGTATCACCGAACCTAATCGCACGTATTCACACTTCCTTCACTTTCTTCGCGGTAGATAGCGGCCTAGCAAAAGTCCATGAGCGGCAGCAACACTTATCCATATACGTCTCCTGTTGCGTTGGTGTACTGTTTGCTCGTTTGCCACCATTAAAATAAATATATCTACCTCTTAGAATAATAACGTATAGAAGGTAAATTCACACACAAAAAGTGAGGCATTTGAATTGGAGCCTAATGGAGCTTACGCCGGAACTGTTCCGTAATGTACAAGTTATTGTACTGCACGTACGTATGCAACTTTTAAAAAATAAATGGATAATTAAGACGGTTTGTGCATTCAAATGGTGTCACAACACATTTTAAAACCTTAAAAGGCTTTTAACATTACTTTTAAAAGTATTTCGACGATTTGTGTTAAGAAAAACAAAATTTGATTTCATAATTTGTATAGTGGTTTGCGTGTGTACGTGTGTAATCGTCTGCGCGCCATTAGTATTTTTAGATTCAAATTTTGAAAGTTCGAAGTATTGACACTATCCTTCTATACGTTATTATTCTAAGATCTACCTACTATTGCAACCAATTCTAAAGCTTGCATATAGCCCTTAAGCTCTGATAAACCCGTGGTGCTGTGCTTTACATAGAAGGGAAGTGGAACCTAACTCCTCCTGTTTTTCTTGACATTATAACATTCCCGCCAAAATTCTTGTCATCGGTAGTTGACAAGCGTGAAAAATTTCAATTTAATCCGCCATTTTGAAATACTCAATACTGCATATAAATATTCTGTTACATACAGAGATTAATAAAATTATGATTATTACCTGTAATTGAGACCAGCGATCCTAGAATGCTGTTGATTAAGTCCATTACATCTGCTTTTCCTTTATTCTTGATTAGCGTAAACCTGGTAGATGGAGAAATAATCTTTTTATTCATGCTTTTTAGTTTCAGCTTCTATACAGTCTACTTTTCCGTGTGGTGACGGATTAGGATTACATTTCCCCGCCTCCTATCCCACCTACTAGGCGGACTGATGATATTTTCAAAGTCGCAGGGAACCGTTGGATGCAAGTGGCACACGACCGTTCCGAGTGGCATTCTCGTGGGGAGGCCTATGTCCAGCAGTGGACGTCTTTAGGCTGATGGATGGATCTCGCCCGAGGATATCGTAAAAAACGTCTAAGGGATAAAATATGACTATAAAATCTGTGCAAGCGAAGGTGTGAAATAAAACCCTATACCAACTGGTCTGACTGGCGTACAGTAAGTCAATTTTACTCCAATTGTGCAAAAGGTTTGAGCCCATATATGAGCTGAAATTATTATGATGATACGACCCACTTGGGCTTTGACCTCTTCCACAATAGGAAGAAATCTAACCTACTAACCACCCTTCATTTTTCTTACTCCTGTATGCTGGCGTCTACGAATACCTCCCACCCTTACATTAATCGTAAAAGACAAAGGGATACAATATGCATTAAACATCTATACAGCAGCTCGAAAACTCGAAATGAAATCTTATACCAATATTTCTACCTGCGCCTGATGTCGCCCTAGCCGAGGCCGCGGGTGACCGGATCGGGGACTTTAGTCCGGCACCCGCAGAGAGGCTGACCGCGCGATGGCGATCGACGTCCCAAGCCAGGGACGTCGAGAGGTGAGGGTACCCGAAAGGGTATTCCGTCAGGCCGACCACTGAGGACAAAGAACTCGGCACTAATGGTCGGCCCAATGACGAAGGCGACGTGAGTACGGGTGGGTCATGGGCCCGCGCGCCATCCTTTCCTCGCCCCGGACGGAATGGACCGCGTGTGCGCTTACCATAGTCCACCCATATAAAAATACCAACATTTCTGATCATCGTGGCTTAGTAGATTAATTCCCCCCTCCCCGGGGGGAAGGAGAATAGTAGGACAATTCCCCTTCTAACATGGAGGAGGCCTGAGCCCAACAGTGGGACATATATAGTCTGAGTTGATAATGATGATGAATTACTTACAATAAGCCAAAGCATCCACCGCCGAAGGAGCCCATCATGGTCATAACCGCAGCACGGGCCGCGTACTGCCATTTGGCACCGCTTACCTGCACAAAAAATTAAATAATTTATCCTAGTTTATTAAACTGGAATTTTGTGATTAACATTTTAAGCAATTTCACTGAAGTTCTAATATTGAAATTACTTTACTACTTAATATTGAACGGTTGGCTCACGGGGCAATACACGTATATTAAAATGACGCCATTTTTTATCCAATATGGCGGACATTACAAAATGGTGATTTATAATTTTCACAGTAATTCTTATGTGATTTGTATAAAATGAAAGAGAACATAAAAACATAAGTCAGATGATATCATTCTAAATCCAATATGGCTGACGTCGCAAAATAAAATGGTCGTAACAAGTTTTAAAAACATTAGATACTTATAATATTGAAGGTCTAAGTTGGCACCAAGTTAAACAACTTGTTAAAGGCAATGGTGGCTTATAATTTTCACATGACATGTGTATCAAACGAAAGGCGAATGACCCAAACAGAATAAGTGAGATGACGTCATTCTTAATCCAATATGGCGAGCAGCGCAAAATAAAATGTCGCTATACCTATTTTCTGTACGCTCTATTTAGTTCGGTTGTTTAAAAAAGCGTGATTTTTTGTTTTTTTTTTATGTAGAGAAATAATTCTAACTGAAAATTTAGAATACTAGTTGAAAACAATCTGTAAACGTTTTCTGAGAAAACTACACAAGTCCCGTAAAGCCGAATCGTCATCTTAGACAACATAGGTACGATTTACGGTTGGATTCAGTCTTTCTACATCATCATTATTCATTCATTTCAGTCTATCGCCGTCCACTGCTGGACATAGGCCTCTCTCATGTTACTCCACAGAGTGCGGTGTTGTGCCGCCTGCATCCAACGACGCCCAGCAACTTTCACCAGGTCGTCAGTCCATTTAGTGTGGGGGGCGTCCTGCACTGCGCCGTGCAATACGTGGTCGCCTATTGAGAATCTTTCTTCCCCAGTGGTTGTATCGTCGGACGAAGTGGCCTATCCATTGCCACTTCAGCGTGCTAATTCTTCGTACTATGTCGGTTACACCCGTTCTTCTGCGGATTCTATCTCGCAGAGACATCCCAAGCATAGCCAGCTTCATAGCACGCTGAGCGGCTTTGAGTTTGGTTATGAGGCCTATATTTATGGAGCACGTTTCTGTGCTGTAAATCATCACTAGTCATAGGTCTGTGCTTTCAGACACTGAGGTATGTTGGATAAGAAGATTCTCCAAGAAGTTTCCCGAACGCAACCGAGTTGGATTCGTCGGCTGACCTCTATCTACCTAACTGGACTGTTTACCCAAGGTAAACATAATGATCGACGACTTCCAGAATCGAATTGCCAACTAGGACCGGTATAGGAAGGACATGAGCATTTGACATGACTTTCGTCTTGTCCATGTTCATTCGTCAACGCACTAGTTGGGATTCCCTGCTGTGATCATTGATCTACATCACAAGTGGAAATTCGACCTAATATAACACGCAGGTCAGATGTGATGGTATAAAGTTTTATTTCGAGCCTTTCTTCTCTTGGATAGTTTCGGTATACATCCGTCAACGCTTCTGCCACCAGCGGCCAAGGCGGATCGCCTGCCAGCAGTGTCGCCGCAGTCCAGGACACAGTACGGTAGCCCCTAATAGCCCTTACCGCCATAACCCTCTGAGGTCGTCGCAGAAGGCCTCTGTTGCGGGCGGTGAGGGACTCCGACCAGATAGGGGCACCATACAGTGCCATGGACCGCAGAATGCCGGCGTAGAGTCGCCGGTATGACAACCCAGGACCGCCAGTGTTCGGCAGAAGCCTTCCCAGTGCCGCCGCTAACTTGACGAGCCTCGGGACGAGCTGGGCAAAGTGTGGCCCGAAATTCCAATTTGAATCGAGGTGCAGACCCAAATATTTTATCTGGGCCTGCACCGGCACGGCAACCCCAGACACACTGATGTGTGCTCCTCGGGGGGGACCTCGGCGTGGGCCATGGAAAAGGAGGGCCTCGGTTTTATCCAGCGAGACCCTCAGACCCAACATCCCAATCCGGTCCACGACGAGCGCCACTCCTTCCTCTGCCAATCGGGCAGCCCCCCGGAAGTCCGCCCTCTTCACCGTGATGAGGGTGTCATCAGCGTAATGTCTAACCAGCTTGGTATAATGGATCAATTTCTCTTCTATTGGAGAGGAGGCTCAAGTCCAGCAGTGGAATGTGTATGAGCTGAGACGAGAGGAATTTCATATTTAATCTCTTAGTCGTCTTTTACGACATCCACGGTCAAGCGAGAGCGGTCGTCACCACACGGAAAGACAAGTGAGTATTGGTTGTCACACATGTTATCGCCAATCGAAAGGTGGCAACACAAAGTACGCTCTGACAACATTTGTAGCTGCGTAACGACACTAGTGAACAACGATTATAAATAGATGATCACGAATGAGTTGAGGACCCTCAATCCGACGTCCTTGTCACGTCCTCGATGAAGAGGACGGCGATATCACACTCGCTCAACGTAGAGCCTGCACGGCCCGCGAGGCCTTAACATATAAATACCCGCGGTGCCGCCCTCGTTGTCGAGGTGCGAAACCGCGCCGCGCAAAATTATTGATCAAAACGTGGGTACGCCCACTTTGCCTCCAGTGACGCCCCAAGTCGAGGTCCGTTCCCCCCACAGGGGGAGCCCTTGGGCGACGTTCCTTAGTATACTTTCACTGGTTTGAGAGCCCTCAGCGCTCACCCATAGTTCGCGTCAAGCTGTCAAGGCCATCTGCGGTCAACAGCTGTACACACACAAAAAAAAAAGAGTTGAGGAAATTCAGTGGTCACACATGGCAGAGTCAACAGAAGCAAGGAAGAAGTATAACATTTGGATGTTACAAGTGCTTATTAAGGTTATGTTACTAAGTGTGTATTTATGAAGATGTAATTGTGGAGACATACCTGTAACGGATTGTATAATACACGGGATAGACGTACTTATATACGTGTTATGCGGACAATCATTTATTTACATTTACGATCGTAAATAAGAGTTTATAAATTGTTATATTCAGACTGTTAACCTAAAACTGTGAAACCAATCGTCAAATAGGCAGTCATTGTATCACATTTTAAAAGAAGCATTTTGAATGCAAATGTGTGTATTCAACGCAAAATGAAAAAAAAAGAAAAACTAAATAATTGTAATAAGCAATTATTCAGAAATGACAATGAAATAAATAATTAACATACGCGTTTCAGAGTTTAAAAAATCTTTTTGTTTTTCAATTGAGCCAACACGTGCTTTGAATTATCATTTTGAAACAAAAATGTCCGTAAAAAGTCACGTTTTCTTATTTTATTTCTTTATACGAAATTGTTTTTGAATTTACGTGTGGTGACGGTGTAAGAATACAATTCACCACTCCCTATCTTGCCCGTGGATGTCGTAAAAGACGACTATGGGATATAATTTGGACATTACATCATGAAAAACTCAAAATGAAATCCTATATCAACACGTTTGCGAACGCCCATGACGTGCGGTGTCCCGCAGGGGTCGGTTCTGGGTCCTACCCTGAGGAACATCGGCTACGACTGGGCGTTGAGAGGAAGCCTCTCACCCGGGCTGGGCGTAATTTGCTACGCCGACGATACACTCGTCACAGCCCGGGGTAGGACGCTAGAGAAGGCGGCACGCCTGGCAACTCTCGGCACCAAGGAGATTGTCAGGCGGATCGAAGCGCTCGGGTTGAGGGTAGCCATGGAAAAGACGGAGGCCCTTTTGTTCCATGGCCTCCGTACCGCCGGGCCTCCCGCCGGCGCTTCGATCACCGTGAAGTCGGTCACCATCAGCATCCAGGCCCACATGAAGTACTTGGGCCTGGTGCTCGACGGGCATTTTTGGTTCCGGGAGCATCTCCATCGACTTGTTCCCCGGCTTGTCGGCGCGGCGTCCGCCCTTTCGCGGCTAATGCCGAATGTGGACGAACACAGCGCTACGTGCCGACAGCTGTACGCGGGGGTGATCCGGTCGATGGCTCTGTACGGCGCACCGATGTGGGCGGGGTCCTTGACCGTCCAGCTGAGGTCCCTCTTGAGGCGACCACAGAGGGTCATGGTGGTCAGGGCCATACGCGGTTACCGCACGGTGCCGATGGAGGCAGCGTGCCTCCTGGCCGGAACTCCTCCATGGGACCTGGAGGCGGAGATGCTCGCCGACATTTATCGGCGGGTGTCGGAGACGCGCGCCCGCGGCGGTATGGTCTCCCTGCAGGAGATCACCGCCTGGCAGGTCGACGCCCGCCGTGGAGTCATTGCCCGTTGGGCAGTCCGGCTGGAGAGTCCTCGGTACGGTGTCAGGACCGTCGAGGCCTTCCGGCCGGTGCTGATGGAGTGGTTGGAGCGGACGCACGGGGTGCTTTTCTTCCGGCTTGTGCAGGTGCTGACGGGGCACGGGTGTTTTGGGAAGTACCTGCACAAGATTGTCAGGAGGGAGAGCACACCGTCCTGCCACCACTGCAGTTGCGACGAGGACACGGCGCAGCACACGCTCGAGGAGTGTGCTGCGTGGGAGGGGGAGCGCCGTGAATTCGTCGCGATTATCGGTGCCGACCTGGCGCTGCCGACCATCGCCAGGGAGATGCTCGTCAGCGTCAGGAACTGGGACGCGGTCACCGCCTTCTGTGAGGCCGTTATCTCACGGAAGGAGGCGGCGGATCGTGTGCGAGTAGAGATCCTATTTGGCGACACGTTCCGCCGCCGGCAACTCGGGCAGCGCAGGCGCGAGTATCTGCGCCTAATGCCGCCCTAGCCGAGGCCGCGGGTGATCGGACCGGGGAATTGTTCGTCACCCGCAGAGAGGCTAACCGCGCGACGGCGACCGACGTCCCAGGACGTCGAGAGGTGAGGGTACCCGAAAGGGTATTCCGTCAGGCCGATCACTGACGACAAGTCACATCTGCTCCGGTGGTCGGCCCAACAACGAGGTGACGTGGGTACGGGTGGGTTATGGGCCCGCGCGCCGTCCTTTCATCGCTACGGACGGACTGGACCGCGCGTGCGCTTACCATAGCCCACCCATAAAAAAAAAATATCAACATGTTTGACCAGCATGGTATAGTAAGTCAAATTCCCTTCCATTGTGGAGGGGGCACAAGCCCAACAGTGGAACGTCTGTTGGCTGCGATAATAATACGAAATTGTAAAACTAGAGAAGAGCATTGGGACTTTTGGCGGCCATTTAAATTTCACCCACGTACAAGTAAGCTCTGGAATGAACTACCTGCTGCTGTGTTGCTCGAGCGCTATGACATATCTTTCATTAAACGAAGTTTAAGAAGAGCATTTTCTTCACGGTAGGCAACTGCTTAGCTGTGCCCCTGATATTGCAAAGGTCCATGTGCGGCAGTATCACTTACCATCAGGTCTGCTGCTTGCTCGTTTGCCACTATCGGCAAAACAAAACGTCATGTGGTCTTTCCGTCTTGTATTAACATCGTGGTCATTCCATTCCATATAATGTGTCACAGTTGATCTCAGTCCTCCTTCTTTAAGAGAGAGAGTTTGACCTACTTTATCATGCTGGTTAGACGTGTTGGTGACGAAGTAAGAATATAATTCAACACCCCCCTTCTTCTTCTTCTTTTTTGTCTTGGCAATCAGCTACAAATACGAGCCATTTTTGCAAGTGTCGAGTTATAATTATCTTTTCAAGTTCTCAGTTTCTTCATGTCAGTAATGGTCTGTTAGTAAGTCAAAGTGTCGCTCTCTACAGTGTAATGGCCACTGTTAAGGGTATCTTCTGAGAATTTTGGTGGAAACAAAAAGGTATGTATAGCAATTTTATATCATATTCACTACACCTCAGCAGTTTTGCCACTATATATTACATAAAATGCCATCAAATTTTTTTAATATAACACGTTAAAACACTAAGATATTGAATATAATACAAGAACACCACATGACACTTCAGATTCCCGCCAAAAACTCCAACACTCCCCTTCTTTCTTCTTCTTCTTTTTTGTCTTGGCAATCAGCTATTAATACAAGCCATTTTTGCCAGTGTCGAGTTATAATTTTCTTTTCAAATTATCAATTTCTTCGTGTCAGTAATGGTCCGTCAGTAAGTCAAAGTGTCGCCTCCAACAGTGTAATGGCCACTGTTAGGGGTATCTTCTGAGAATTTTGGTGGAAACAAAAAGGCATGTATAGCAGTTTTATATCATATTCACTACACCTCAGCAGTTCTGTCGCTATATATTACATAAAATGCCATCAAGATTATTTAACATAACACGTTAAAACACTAAGATATTGAATATAATACAAGAACACCACATGACACTTCAGATTCCCGCCAAAAAACTCCAACACTCCTCTTTCTTGCCTATGGGTTTAGGGAAGCAAATACTGAAACTAAAAACATCAACATATCGATACATCGATGTATTTATAACAAACATCGTTGTACAAAAAAAAAAACATCGCCCTGAAAACATCGATGTATCGAAACATGTTGAAAACATCTTTTTTTTTCTTTTTTTTTTGGCTAAATCAAGCATATTTTTTACATGAAACACCAACATTTGCGTGATGTGAGGACCTTTTTTTGCAGGCTCCGCTAAAAATACCAAACACTTTAAATCATGCAAGCAAAACATCGATGTGAAAACATAAAATAACATCGATACATCGATGTTTTACAATAATGAACATCGATGTATCGTTTGCATCTCTATATGGATGTCGTAAAAGACGATTGGGAAGATTTTGGCAGGAATCTGGAAGTGTCATGTGGTGTTCTTGTATTATATTCAATATCTTAGTGTTTTAACGTGTTATATTAAATAATTTTGATGGCATTTTATGTAATATACAGTGGCGAAACTGCTGAGGTGTAGTGAATATGATATAAAACTGCTATACATACCTTTTTGTTTCCACCAAAATTCTCAGAAGATACCCCTAACAGTGGCCATTACACTGTTGGAGGCGACACTTTGACTTACTGACGGACCATTACTGAGATGAAGAAATTGATAATTTGAAAAGAAAATTATAACTCGACACTGGCAAAAATGGCTTGTATTAATAGCTGATTGCCAAGACAAAAAAAGAAGAAGAAGACGATTAGGGAATATCTGCTGGTGACCGGGCCGGGGATTTAGTTCGGCACCCGCGGAGAGGTTAGCCTCGCGACGGCAATCGACGTCCCAGTAGGGGATGTCGACGGGAGAGGGGGTATTCTGTCGGATCGACCACTGAAGTCAAGGAACTCTGCACCGGTAGTCGGCCCAACGACGAAGGCGACGTGCTATATGAGTGGGTTACGGGTGTGCGTGCTTACGCCCATCTGTCGCCTCGGGCGGAGCCGGGCGAGGAATGCGCCGAGCGTAACCCAGTCCCCGAAAAAAAAAATATGCAAATAATATCGGTTTATCATCATCATGACGCATATACGTCCTACAGCTGGGCTCGAGCCTCTTCGACAAAGAGGAATTGACATACCACCACGCTGGTAGCACGGATTGGTACAGGATTTTATTTCGAGTTTTCTTCCTCTTGCATAGATGGTTATATGCATATTATATCCTTTAATCGCTTTTTTTATGACAACCACAGGCAAGATAAAAGGCATTGTATTCTTACTCAATAACCATACGAAGTGTGGTATTCATCCATCCATCAGGCTACAGACGTCCACTGCTGGACATAGGCCTCCCCACGAGAATGCCACTCGGAACGGTCCTGCGCCACCTGTTCGATTCGTGGTCGCCACTCAAGAACCGTTCATCCCCAAAATTTGTCGGTTTGACGAGCGATGTGGCCTGCCCATGCCATTTCAAGGTGCTAATTTTGCGGGCTATGTCGGTTTAGCGTGATATAGTAGCTCAGATTCTCTCTCTGGGGAATGAAGACCGAGAACTTTCCGTATGGTGACGGAGTACTGTAATACTTATATCTAAATTTAAGCTGTCAATAAATACAGTTTTCTTTCTTTATTTCAAACTAGCAACCTGCCCTCGCTTCGGTTTCAGTCGTCTTACCCGCATATTTCCCGTTCCCGTGGGAATACCGGGATAAAATATAGCCTATGTTACTCCCTGCTATTATAGCTTTCTATTGATGAAAGAATTTTGAAATCGGTCTAATAGTTTCGGAGCCTATTACAAACTGAGTCTACAAACAAATCATTCCTCTTTAAAATATTAGTGTAGATAATTTGTATAGAAGCGAAGCGTCTAAAATATTAAATACGTTATACAATTTTTTTTTTTTGGGTTGGGTTATGGTTGGCGCCCCACCGCACGGCTCCGTCCGGGGCGACGTAGGAACGGCACGCGGCCCCGTAACCCACCTATTGCACGTCGCCTTCGTCATTGGGCCGTCCACCGGAGCCAAGTTCCTTGTCTTCAGTGGTCGACCCGACGGCATACCCCGAGGCAGTACCCTCTCTTCACGACGTCTAGCCTTTTTTATTTTTTTGTTGGTTTTTTTTTTGGAATGGGCTGCGGTCGGCGCGCTCCTCGCACCACTCCGTCCGGGGCGACAGAGGGGCATAAGCACGCAACACCCGCAACCCACCCGAATCACGTCGCCTTCGTTGTTGGGCCGACCACCGGAGTAGGGTTACTTGTCATCAGTGGTCGGCCCAACGGAATACCCCCTACTTGAGTACCCTCCCATCAACCGACGTCCCCCCCTCGGGGAGGACGTCGGTCTTTCCTCACGACGTCTAGCCTTGGGGATGTTGGTAGCCGTCGTGCGGTCAGCCTCTCTGCGGGTGACCGACTGAATCCCCGATCCGATCACCTGACGTTTTACTATCTACCAAATGTTAATCTATACCAATAAATAAAATTGGAGTGTCTGTTTGTAATGTCAAAATAATAGGCCTTTTTTCATGCTCACACGGTTATTTACACTATACACATGCCTAAAAATCACTTTATATTTTTTTTTGTCTGTCTGTCTGTCTGTTTGTTCCGGGTAATCTTCAAAACGGCCGGACCGATTTCAAAAATTCTTTCACCAATGGAAAGCTATAATATCAGGGCGTAAACTAGGCTATATTTTATCCCGGTATTCCCACGGGAACGGGAACTACGAGGGTAAAACGACTAAAACCGAAGCGAAGCGAGGGCGGGTTGATAGTTCCATATTATATAATTCTTAAAATTTTTTAAAAATAAAATATCCACTTAAAATTTGTCCTTGCGATAACTCTGAAGCATACAATTCACCACTCCCTATCTTGCCCGTGGAGTCGTAAAAGACGACTAAGGGATATAATAAGTACATAACATCTGTGCAAGAGAACGAAAACTAGCAATGAGTTTCATTGCACACGAACATGTCCGACTAATAAGTCTATTTAGCTCCTATTGCGGAGGAGGTCAAGCCTAGTAGTGAGACGGATATGAGACAATGAGTCAGAGAGAGCCCAACAATGGGCTTATGGGCTAGAAGGATGATGATGATTAACATCATCATCATTTCAGCCTATCGCCGTCCACTGCTGGACGTAGGCCTCCCTCATGTTACGCCACAAAGTGGTGTTCTGTGCCGCCTGCAACCAACGATACCTAGCAACTTTCACCATGTCGTCGGACCACCTAGTGGGGGGGCGTTCTACACTGCGTCGTCCGATACGTGGTCGCCACTCGAGAATCTTTCTTCCCCAGCGGTTGTCGGTTCGTCGAGCGATGTGGCCTGCCCATTGCCACTTCAGCGTGCTAATTTTTCGTGCTATGTCGGTTACACCTGTTCTTCTGCGGATTTCAGTATTCCGGATTCTATCTCGCAGAGAAATCCCGAGCATAGCCCGCTCCATAGCACGCTGAGCGACTTTGAGCCTCGTTATGAGGCTTACATTTAGGGACCACGTTTCCGTGCCGTAAGTTATCACTGGTAACACACACTGGTCGTAGACCTGTGTTTTCAGATGATTAATATCTTTGGTATTTCAATTCAACTAGCTGACAATGCTACTTACACCAAACTAATACATTTTTTACAAAAATAAAGACAGTCTTATCTAATTTAATTAAAGTGTTTGGCGGGAATTTAATTTCATTATTTTTTTATCAATTATTAATGACTAATTTATGTTAAAAATTTACAATAATTGTTTCAAGTTAATCGTGTTTAGTTTTAACATGAATTTTTTAAATACCAACGAGTTGATTTTAATTTTTTCAAATTTCTTTTAGCAATTTACAGGAACAACTAAATACTTGTCTTTTTTGTTGGAGGGTGGTTTACGGTCGGCGCACTCCTCGCCCGGCTCCGTCCGGGGCGACAGAGGGGCGTAAGCACGCACACCCGTAACACACCCATATAGCACGTCGCCTTCGTCGTTGGGCCGACCACCGGTGCAGAGTTCCTTGACTTCAGTGGTCGACCCGATGGAATATCCCGAGGGAGTACCCTCTCAAATACTTAGCTTAAAGACCTTTGTAAGACTTTCTTTCATAATACATTTTGCAAGTTATTGGCAATAGTATTATAACCGGCCGCCTGCCTGAAGTCAGCACTCCTTGATAATGTAATTGTTGATTAGACGGCGTCAGATTCGAGGCGACCACGGAGAATAAGGAACTCGGTACGGTCGGCTAAACGACCAAGGCGACGAGCTACGGTGGGTTATGGACGGAGGCGGGCGGCAGATGCGCTGACTATAGCCCGACCCCCCCAAAAAAAGTGAGCTGTCACTCAGGACGCCTGGCAGATGTGAAATATTGAAGTTATTTTGTACAAGTAAATATACATAAAAGAACAGATTACGACAGGAACTAAAATGGCATAAAATATTAATAAAATATTACGAATTTTTAACTAGAAAATGATGAATTTTATTTAACAAACATTTATTTTAATTATAATATACCATAGGTAATAATTTATTTTGAGCTCACTAGATGGCGTTGTACTTTATTCTAAAACAGGTTACATATCCAAGTGTGGCGTTAACGCCACGTCAACGATCAGGTTCACCTCCGCCTATAGATGTTTCACATCAAAAAAGACTGCATCAGATGGAGTTAGTCCCAGTCGATATAAAACACTTAGTCGCCTTTTATCATATCCACGAGTAATGTAATGTTAACCAGGTCTAAGAATAATAATTTATCCCTTTCTAAGAAACAAAAGCAAAAATTCACAAACAGAAAAAAATAAAAACTTCCGAAACTCTAAAGACGGTTAAAATAGGCAAACAAAAAAAACTTCAAGGCAATAACTTCTATGAATAAAAATAAAAAGAACATTAGATTAACTCTGAATAGATAGTAATTAAACTTAATTGAATCACAAATTGCCATCATTTGCTTTAATTTCACAAAATGGCCGTCCATTTAGAAAACGATTCGTACTGAATCATTGTGAATTACAGACACGCGGAATTATTTAGATCAGCTATACTCTAAGTGTGTTCCGCGGAACCCTAGGGTTCCGTGATACCTCTGTCGGGGTTCCGCAAGAATTTAGAAATAAAAAAATCAAAACACCTCTCTCTGGTCGCTCCGCGGCTGTGCGGACTCCGCGGCCGCGCGGAGACAAAACGCTATGAATGTTATTTATTTATTTATTTGTATTTGTATAAGCTTGTGTTACATTAGCTGGTACAATATCTCATAAGTTTGGTCTCAACAATTTTATACTTGTACAACGCGTTCGCTCTAAGTTTGCCGGTCTGTGGAATGCGCGTACCCTCCCCCACGTGACAACAAAACTTATAATGTGTCATAGTTTTACCCAAATATCTAACGTACACAATTTTTATTGTTACAATTAAATAAAAAATTTCGAACGTCATACACTCATACCTATCGCCAGCGGCAAACTTAAAACGAGCGGGTAGTATACTTGTAAGCGCTCAGTCTCTTTGATAAAAGCCGCCTCTGAATTAGACGCTATAGTTGTCAACTAGCGACTTTCGTCTCTAACTTCAAAGGATAAAGTCGATATTGTTTACAACGCTATTTTTAAATTTTTGTTTTTATTTTTGCTTTTTGTTTATCAAAGGTGCCGACTCGAGTATTTTCGAGAATATTTGAGATCGAGTCTAGGACTAAGTATAAAAGCGGCGATCGCGCGTTGGCGTCGTCATCCATCCGACGTCCTCGTCACGTCCTCGACGAAGAGGACGACAATATCACACTCGCTCAACAAAGAGCCTACACGGCCCGCGAGGCCTTAACGAATAAATATCCGCGGTTCCGCCCTCGCCGTCGAGGTGCGAAACCGCGCCGCGCAAAAGTCACTACTAAAAACGTGGGCACGCCCACTTTGCCTCCAGCGACGCCCCAAGCCGAGGTCCGTTCCCCACAGGGGGAGCCCTTGGGCGATGTCGCTTAGCATACTTTTCTCCGGGTTGAGAGCCCTCAGCGCTCACCCATAGTCCGCGTCAAGCTGTCAAGGCCATCTGCGGCCAACAGCTGTGCACACACAAAAAAAAAGTTGGCGTCGTCAGTTGATGATTAGCGTTCGGAGCGATAAGTTACTACCTACTTACAAGCTCGCTAGCGAGAAACTAGTGCTCATTGTTTTACTGCCTGCTGTATTCTGTTGTCTCAGTTTTATACATTTCTTCCCTGTAGGTTCTAAATTTAGTCTCTTATACGCAGTAACGATTGTGCATTATTTAAACCCCACTATCCTGACTTGTAACATTATAAATAAAGAAGAATGGAACGTTGGCTTAAAGGTGTTAAACGTGTTCCAACAACATCTTCTAATGACGCTGAATGTTCAAAAGCAATGCGCGCGGAGAATTTAGCAATCACCGATCCAGAAGATGATGCCACGAGTGCCACGACGTCACGCTCGACGGTTTCAAAGACGAAAAAAAGGAAGTATGATGAATCTTATATCAGTTTCGGATTTGTTGATTCCAACGGCTCACCTCTCTGCATGCTCTGTAGTAAACTGCTTCCTAATAGTTCCATGGCACCTGCCAAATTGCGTCGACATTTAGAAACCGTACACCCCGAGACTAAAGACAAGAATAAAGAATTTTTTGTTCGCAAAAAAGATCAGTTATTAGAAAGTCAGAAAAATATGATGACAAACTACCAACGAAAAGGCCACGGAGGCATCATACTTAGTTAGCTATCGCATTGCACAAGCAGGTGAAGCGCACACTATCGCTGAGAAATTAATAAAACCATGTGTATTAGACATAACAAAATGTATGCTTGATGAAAAATCTGCAAAGCATCTTTCTACTGTTCCGCTATCAAACGATACTGTTTCACGACGAATCCATGATCTGGCAAGCTACGTCAAACAAGAACTAGTTACACGTCTACAAAATACACGATTCGCTTTGCAAATGGACGAGTCGACTGATGTCGCTGGTTTGGCTATCCTGCTGGTTATTGTGAGATATCCATATAAAAGTTCTTTTGAAGAAGACATGCTTATGTGTTCATCGCTGCTTACAAACACTACCGGGGAAGAAATTTTTAATAAAATAAATATATTTTTTGAAGAACATAATCTCAGTTGGAACAATTGCATTGACATTTGTACAGATGGGGCCAAGGCGATGACAGGTAAAACAGCAGGAGCAGTGTCACGAATGAAAAATAAAGCGCCTAATTGTAGTTCCAGTCATTGTATTCTGCATAGACAAGCACTTGCGATGAAGCAAATGCCGTCTAATCTAAAATTAGTTATGGATGAAGCGGTAAAAATAATTAATTTTATCAAATCACGACCACTACAATCCCGATTGTTCTCATTATTGTGTGAAGATTATGGCAGCAAACATAAAACACTGCTGCTCCATACAGAAGTGCGATGGCTGTCTCGGGGAAAAACTTTAACAAGGCTATTTGAACTTAGAGCCGAGTTACAAATGTTTCTTTCAGCAGATACTTCTTTTAATTTGAAGGACCGTTTGTATGATAAAACTTGGTTGTTCCGATTGTCTTTTATGGCGGATATCTTTCAAAAACTTAACGAATTAAATTTATCGTTGCAAGGTAAACAGACAACAGTGTTTCAGGCCTATAATAAAATAACTGCTTTTAAAAGAAAATTAGATTTTTGGATCATTTGCATTGGTAAGAAAGAAATAGAAAGTTTTACGTTACTCAGTGAGTTTGTTAGCGAAAACGACTCAGAAATGTTTGAAGATAATGTGTGTGAAGAATTGGTCCAATATCTCAGTTCGATGCGCGCATCTTTTGAAAAGTATTTTCCCGAAGAACACAATACAAAAATTAAAGTGAACTCCTGGATTCATAATCCTTTTTTACCCAAGTTGGAAAAGCCTGAAAACATGTCAAATGAGATATATGAATCTCTTTTAGAAATGTCATCAGACACAAGTATGGAGTCATTGTTCAAAACGACGCCTCTTAATGATTTTTGGTGCAGAATCCAAGATGAATATGCAATGCTTGGCCAAATGGCTCTGGATATTCTTCTCCCGTTCCCAACTACATATTTGTGCGAAACAGGATTCTCTACCTACGCAGCCACGAAAACAAAATATCGCAATAGACTGGACGCCGAAGCTGATATGAGACTCCAACTTTCTTCCATCAAACCTGATATCAAGCAATTGATGAAAAATAAAAAACAGTTTCATACCTCCCACTAGTTAGATTTTTTCTTTTTTAATGTTTTCTATTATTGTCCTTACCAAGTGGTGAAGTAAATAATAATTAGTAACTGATACATTGTACTTTTATTATGCTGATTAATATAGAATACACTTATAAAAATAATTGTTTTATTGTAGGGTTCCATCAAGTATTTTGCTTCCCAAAAGGGTTCCGTCATTTAAAAAGTTTGAGAACCACTGATTTAGATAATAGTTTCATGGTCTACGTTTAACAAGATAAAATTGTAACGTTGACTAATTCTTTGAATAGTTTAAATTACTTATTCTAATTTTTTGAGACGATAGTTTGCAAGCGCCTACATACTTATTATACCAGAACCTTCTATAGCACACGATACAAGTAAGTATTCGTTTCTAGTCGCGGGGCATATCTATATATTAATACGCGAAGCAAAAACTTTGTACCCCTTTTAACGAAAATTACGTGGATGGACAAGTATGAAAATTGGTATAGTTGAGGAATATAATGAAGAGAAGTGCATAAAGTTGAAATTTCATACAATAATGGATTAGTACTTAGAATAATAACGTATAGAAGGATAGTGTCAATACTTCGAAGGTTCGAAATTTGAATCTAAAAATACTAATGGCGCGCAGACGATTACACACGTACACACGCACACCACTATACAAATTATGAAAGCAAATTTTGTTTTTATTAACATAAATCGTCGAAATACTTTTAAAAGTGACGTTAAAAACCTTTTTAAGTTTTTGAAATGTGTTATGACAGCATTTGAATGCACAAACCGTCATAATTACATATTTATTTTTTAAGAGTTGCGTACGTACGTGCAGTACAATGACTTGTACATTACGGAACGGTTCCGGCGTAAGCTCCATTAGGCTCCAATTGAAATGCTTCACTTTTTCTGCGCGAACTTACCTTCTATATGTTATTATGCTAAGGGATTAGTAATACATTAAAATAATTATAAAAGGCATTACGCACACTACCATGCAATCGCTACACACACACACACGCGCACACACACACACACACACACACACACACCAAAGCTTTACACTTAAGCACTTTTCTTTACAGTTAAAATCTGATCGAACTAAATGTTGAACAATCATAATTATGATGACAATGTCTAATAGACATTTGTACTTATATATTAGTTATTAGTGAAATACAGCTTGCTCAATATGCAATTATACCTTCATATAATTAAAAGAAAATTATGCAGCAGAAAAATTAATTTAAATCAATTATGGCCGAATTTCAAGCACTCGGCGACCACTAGTCTTAATAAAAAGGTTAAAAAAAAATGTAAGTTAAACGGTTTTATTGTAAACAAACAGTAAAAATAAAATTGTGGGACACTACAAAACGGACATTTTAATCGACAATTGTAAATATTTGACATGCCCCACAATTTTATTTTTACTGTTTGTTTACAAAAAAACCGTTTCAGTTAAAAAAAAATCTTTACCTCTTTTTTATTTTCAGGCATGAGGACTGCAGACAGAAATGAAAATTCAAAACCATGAAATATAGTTGTTATTTTTGGATATACAAATTAAACCAGAACCTTTAACACACGATACAATTATAAATATTAATTTCTTAGTAGCAGAATAATATCTTAAAAAAAAAAGAATAGAAAACAGCCATAAAGACTGGCGATAGAAGTGAAAACTTAAAACTGTGAACAAAGACCTAATTTTTGGACATTCAAATTAAACCACTTTCTCTAAACCAGAACCTTTATTTATGCTGTAAAGTCTAACTTTTTATTAGCTGCAGTAAAATGACGATTCTAAATGTCATTCCGTAAAATAATGTTGACAGCCTAATCTCAATAGGGATGTGATTCAGTTCACAAAAGTTTACAGAATATCTAATCGTTCCATAGCTGACTCATAATGATCATACTAAATTCTATTTAATACTAGCAACCCGCCCTCGCTTCGCTTCGGTTTTCGTTAATCGTGTTAGTTTTTTTTTGTTTGATACATTGAAGACATGGATGCTCTGCCGAGCACATCGCAAGATGGAGACACATTTTTATCTCCTAAGAAAAAAAGGCCACGTGTAGCTCTAAGTGCAACTGAAAAACTTTGGGTCCAAAACGTTTACAAATATGTGTTTGAAGTGAAATCTTCAGAATCAAACATTGAAGTTCCAAAAACAAGTGAATGCGTTAACAAGGTGGCTGAAGTCTTGGGAATATCCGTCCGCACAGTTTATTCCGTTTTAAAGGAGCACAAGGAGAACGACAGCGAATCCCCAAAACCTCCCGAAAAAACGGGCCCAAAACTTACATTTAAAGATAAACTTGATGATTTCACATTCACTGCTGTTAGACGAATTGTACATCAGTTCTTTCATAGAAATGAAATACCCACCATCGCAAAAGTTAGTTTACACATGTCGTCACTCATCTTTTTATTATACGTTATGTATGTTTTCTCCCATCCCATGTGTAATCTTAACCAATTAGGTAATAACTTTAATCATTTTTAGGTGCTGCAAGTTGTAAATGATGACCCAGGAGTGCCCAACTTCTCGAAAGAGACATTGAGAAAAATTATGAAGCATCTTAATTTCGAATTCGCTACTCGATCACGCAAGAGTGTGCTTATTGATAGACAAGATATCATATCATGGCGCCAGCGCTACCTGCGTTTAATTAAACAATATCGTAGGGAGGGAAAATACATATATTATCAAGACGAGACCTGGGTCAACGCTGGTACGTGTCAACTCTTAGTTTCTTCTATTTGTTCCCTTTTTGTTTTGATGTCGAAACTTATGATTCTTTTTTGTTCTTTTCAGGTCATACTACAAAAAAAATCTGGATTGACGGAAGTATTAAATCTTCTCGACAGGCATTTTTAGATGGCCTGACTACAGGATTAAAAAATCCCACAGGAAAAGGCAAACGACTCATAATTAGTCACATAGGCGGAGAAGAAGGCTTCCTGGTCGACGGACTTCTTATGTTTGAAGCAAAGAAAGGTACAGAAGACTACCATGATGAAATGAACGCGGAGTGTTTCGAGGATTGGTTCGGCGGTATTCTACCTCAACTCAAGCCGAATGCAGTAGTCGTAATGGACAATGCGCCCTATCACTCTCGGAAGATCGAAACAATCCCGAAGATGTCGTGGACGAAAGCACGAATTCAAGAGTGGCTGACTACTAAAAATATTGCGTTTGAACCAAATATGATCAAGGCCACTCTCATAGATATTGTGAAACAACAAAATCATACTGAGAAATATGCCGTAGACGAGATGGCTGCACAAAAAGGTATCACACTTTTAAGACTGCCCCCTTATCACTGTGAATTGAACCCCATTGAGTTGGTATGGGCGCAGGTAAAGAGTTACGTCGCAAACAATAATAAGACGTATAAAATGCAAGAAGTGAAAACTTTATTCCAAGAAGGAATCAAGAAAGTGACACCGGCTAAGTGGAGTGACTGTGTGTCTCACACTATTAAAGAGGAAGATAAAATGTGCCACCTCGATCATATTATAGATGAAGTGACAGATAGATTTGTTATTAGTGTGACCGAAAGCAACAGCGACAGTGATTTCGAAAAAGATTAATTAAATAACATTATTATGACGTTTTTGTTTCATTTTGAATGTACCTCCCTATACTTCCACTAAAAAAGATCAATCCTCTAGTATAGTAATAATAATAGGTTAAAAAAATACATTACAACTTAATATTAAATCGCAAAAAAAAACCAAACTGATTATTCATTTATGATTCACTCATTTAGCTACATCCCTATTTATTTTTCTTCAAAAACCGGCAACCCACAAAACGTCATTTTACTGCAGCTAATAAAAAGTTAGACTATAGAAATCCAACGGGTGAAAAACCGTAACATGCGCGAAAAGAAAACGAGCAAGTAAATTTTGCGTTTTATTGTATGCATTGATGCAATATTTGACACAAAAGTAAAGCATGCCATGTCGAAGGTTTGGTTCCCACATGGTACAATACTTTATGCAATAAACAAATTGTTGTCTTTCTTTTTTTTTTGAGGTGGGTTGCTGTCGGCGCACTCCTCGCACCACTCCGTCCGGGGCGACAGAGGGGCGTAAGAACACACACCCACAACCCACCCACGATGCACGTCGCCTTCGTCGTTGGGCTGACCACCGGAGCAGGGTTACTTGTCATCAGTGGTCGGGCCGACGGAATACCCCCTTTTGGGGTTTCCTCCCATCGACCGACGTCCCCCCCCTCGGGGAGGACGTCGGTCTTTCCTAACGCGGTCGGCCTCTCGGCGGGTGACGGATTAATCCCCGGTCACGTCACCCGCGGCCTCGGCTAGGGTGGCATGAGGCGCAGGTATTCGCGCCTACGCCGCCCCAGTCGCCAGCGGCGGATCGCCTCATCGAGGCTGCGCTCCTCGCGCAGGCAATCCGCCACCTCAACAAATTGTTGTCTGTGGAGGTAATTTATCATTTTTTTTATTGCAAGCGGTGGCAAACGAGTAAACGGTATACCTGATGGTAAGTGTTGCTACAACTCATGGACCTTTGCTAGGCCGTTGCCTACCGTGAAAAAAGTGAAGGGAGCGTGAATGCGTGCAATGAGGTTCGTTGAAACTAAAGGCATCACCAAAACCCAGCACACGCAAACACCCTCAGAAGGTTGGGCTGCCGGCTCTCTCGCTCACCGAACGAAGCGCATCTCTTTTAATTAAATTAAAATGTTTGTAAAGTCATTCCGTGTGGTGACGGAGTAAGAATACAATTCACCACCTTCTCTCTTACCCGTGGGGCGTGGGTGTTGCAAAAGGCGACTAAGGGATCTCTTGTGCATATGAACTATGCAAGAAAAGGAAAACTCGAAATAAAACCCTATATCAATATGCCTGATCAGCGTGGTATAGAAGGTCAATTTCTCTCTCAAAATGGAGGAGGCTACATACTAGTAGTGGGACGTATATGAGCTGTGGTGATGATGATGATGGTGATGATGAAATTCCCCCCTCATTTTCTGTGTGGTGACGGAGTAACAATACAAATCACCATTCTCTTTATTGCGTTCGGCGTAGCGGCGGCCATCTTAGGTTTTGAATTTGTATAGTGCATTGTATTCTACTTGTCAAGCCCTTTCATTTGATACTCATATTGAAGGGATTAAAAAAAATAGGTTATCCGCCATTTTGTAACGGCGGCCATCTTGAATTTATAAAAATATTGACTATACATAATTGTATTGTCACCAAAACCAAAGGGGTATACCATATTTCAGATCAATCGGTTGACAGGAAGAGGGTGAAATTTCAATTACTAAATTTGATCCAACAAAGAAAAAATAAACCAACAAACAGGGTAAGCTAAATAAAACCGTTTAAAAAGACGATTAAGAGATATTATCCTTACTAATATAATTAATGCGAAAGTAAGTTTGTTTGTTACGCTTTGACGCTTAAACCACTGAACCGATTTCAAAAATTCTTTCATCGATGGAAAGATATAGTATCAGGGAGTAACATAGGCTATATTTTATCCCGGTATTCCCATGGGAACGGGAACTAGGCGGGTAAGGCGACTGAAACCGAAGCGAAGCGAGGGCGGGTTGCTATTTTGAACATAAAATCTATGTGAGAGATGGATAACTCTAAATAAAACCCTATTTTATATGGTAAGGGTATACTGTCGATAGTCTACAGCCGCGGGCCAGTCCCTCTGGGATAATACTACACTCTCACAGAACATTAACGTCTGAGTAGTAGCAATTTGTTACTGCGCTTCGTTCAGTGAGCGAGAGAAACGGAAGCCCAAACTACAGTCTGAATGTAGTGGGTTATAGTTATGCCTTTAGTATCATCGACCCTCATTGCACGTATTCACACTCCCTTTACTTACTTCACGGTAGGCAACGGCCTAGCAAAGGTCCATGAGCAACAGTATCACTTACTTATGGATGCTCTTTGGTCGTTTGCCAACTAACAGGAATAAAAAGTATAATTATATACGAATAAAAGAACAGTGTGCCTACTCTTGAATTTCGATTTCAATCTTAAATCCAATCGCAGCTCGAATTTGAGCAAATTTGGTACTCTTGAAAGCGACACTAGCGCATGATTGGAATCAAATTGGGTGGAATATTTTTAAACTAAATAAATTCGACTCTCGTTGATTAGGTCAAATATTTGCTACTCCCGACGTAATTTTGACGTAGTTTAAAATCGTTAATGTTGCACAATTTCAAGAAAGCATCTTTGTGGTGATCGACTTCGTTAACGTTATTCATTTAAAGTAAGAAAATACGGCACATGTGATGAAAATAACAACGGCAAACGCCAAGAATTCATTCTTGATTTTATTCAAGAGTACCAAATATAAGTTTGGTAAGATTGGAATTGAATCGGATTCGAAATTAGAATTGATTTCAAGAGTAGGCCCACAGATTATGACAGGAACTAATATGGCATAAAGTATTAATAAAATATGTGGTAAGATTTTTCCAGAAAATGATAAATTCGTTCATCATTCATCATCATCATTTCAGCCTATCGCCGTCCACTGCTGGACGTAGGCCTCCCTCATGTTGCGTCACAATGAGCGGTCCTGTGCCGCCTGCATCCAACGATGCCCAGCCACCTTCACTAGGTCATCGGTCCACCTAGTGGGGGGGCGTCCTACACTGCGTCGTCCGATACCAGGTCGCCACTCGAGAACCTTTCTTCCCCAGCGGTTGTCGGTTCGTCGAGCGATGTGGCCTGCCCATTGCCACTTCAGCGTGCTAATTCTTCGTGCTATGTCGGTTACACCCGTTCTTCTGCGGATTTCCGTATTCCGGATTCTATCTCGCAGAGAAATCCCGAGCATAGCCCGCTCCATAGCACGCTGAGCGACTTTGAGCCTTGATATGAGGCCTACATTTAGGGACCACGTTTCCGTGCCGTAAGTCATCACTGGTAACACACACTGGTCAAAGACCTGTGTTTTCAGACACTGTGGTATGTTGGACGAGAAGATCCTCTTAAGTTTCCCGAACGCTGCCCAACCGAGTTGGATTCGTCGGCTGATCTCTTTCTCGAAATTGGATCTACCTAACTGGACTGTTTGTCCTAGGTAAACATAGTGATCGACAACTTCAAGAATCGCATTGCCAACTAGGACCGGTACAGGAATGACATGGGTATTTGACATGACTTTCGTCTTGTCCATGTTCATTCGTAAACCCACTAGTTGGGATACCCTGCTGAGATCATTGAGCATTGTGCCAAGGTCCTCCATGGATTCTGCTATAACGACTATATCGTCCGCAAATCGAAGGTGAGTGATGTATTCGCCGTTAATGTTGATGCCGAGTCCAGTCCAGTCTAAGAGCTTGAAGGCATCTTCCAGTGCAGTGGTGAACAGTTTCGGAGAGATGACATCTCCCTGTCTCACGCCTTTCTGCAACTGGATCGGTTTCGTACTCTTATCCGGGATACGGACTGATATTGTAGCGTTCCTATACAAACACTTCAGCACTTCGATATAGCGATAGTCGATTTGGCACCGCTGAAGAGACTGCAGCACCGCCCAAGTTTCGACTGAATCAAAGGCTTTCTCATAGTCCACAAACGCTAAGCACAGGGGCCGATTATACTCCTCGGTCTTTTGTATAATCTGCCGAAGCGTGAGGATATGGTCTATGGTGCTATAGCCTTTTCGGAAGCCGGCTTGTTCGGGCGGCTGGAAGTCATCGAGCTTGCGCGAGAGTCGATTGGTAATGACCCTCGAGAACAACTTATAAACATGGCTCAGGAGTGAGATGGGTCTGTAGTTCTTTAGAAGAGCTTTGTCACCCTTCTTGAAGAACAGCACCACCACGCTCCTGGTCCACGACTCTGGAACGTCGCCCCCGAGGATAACGAAATTAAATAGCTTTTGAAGGGCTATTAAGACTGGCTTGCCGCCCGCCTTCAGAAGCTCTGCCGTAATTCCGTCATCTCCCGGTGCCTTACCGTTACGTAGTTGTTTGAGAGCCATTCTGATCTCGTACAAGCTGATGTCCGGGATTTCTTCGGTATAGTGCCGAGTTAGCTTGGATCTGGGATCTTGGACCAAGCCGACAACAGGATTTCGGGATGATTTGTATAACTGTCCATAGAACCTTTCGATCTCTCCCAAGATCTCACTTTGGGATGAAATGACAGTGCCATCGTCGGCAGTGCCATAGACAGATCTTGTGCGAACACTTTTGAGCCACGATTCCGCTCTATCGCTTCTTTAATACGGAGCGTATTAAATCGACGAATATCGCGACGCACAGACCTGGAGATCTGCCTATTTAGCTGCCTATGTTTGGACCAATCGGCTGAAAACTGCACCCTCATTTCTTTTCGCCGCCCCATGAGCTCGAGAGTCTGGTCAGAAAGTTTTTTAGGTCTATTAACGCGGTGAGCCTTGAAAAATTTCGACCCAACCGCGTGGACAATTTCCACGAACCTGTTGTTCATATCGTTCGAAGATTCGCATTCGTCCAGACATTGGAAGCGATTGTGTAGTTCGAGTTGAAAGCCTTCGAGGTTCTGGTATTGGACAGATGTAGGTCGGAGTATAGAATTCATCAAGCGTGACCGCTCGACTTTTGTGTGGATATTCAATATGGCTCGTACCATCCGGTGATCGCTCCCAGTTTTAATCCTGCTGATCACTGAGACATCATTGAATATCTGTCGTTTGTCTGACAAGATGAAGTCTATCTCGTTTTTTGTTGAACCATCGGGGCTAATCCAGGTCCATTTCCTTTGTGGCTGCTTCCTGAAGAAGGAATTCATCATAAAGAAGCTTTCCTTCTCCAGAAAATCAGCCAGTTTCTGGCCCCTCTGGTTTCTCTGTCCATACCCATGTTTCCCCACTCTCAACTCATCATCACTCCCTTTGCCTATTTTCGCGTTAAAGTCTCCCATGAATACCGTGAAGTGGGTTTTGGACGTGTGTATGGCTTTCGAGATGTCCTCGTAAAATGCCTCCACCTCGTCGTCGGAGTATGTCGAGGTCGGTGCGTATACCTGTATAACCTTCAGCGAATACCTCTTGGTAATTCTGAGTATAAGGTACGCTACCCTTGTCGACATACTCTTGATCCTCTCCACGTTGTCTACGAGAGACCTACGAACGATAAACCCTATACCATCTTGGGACGTGTGATCGCCCTCCCGGTAGAAGAGCAAGTTTCCAGACTGGAGGATTATCGTGCCCTCGCCCTCTCTTCGCACTTCTGATAATCCTACAATGTCCTAGCGGATTTTGCTCAATTCCTCTTCCAGCTCGATGACCCTCTCGTCAGTCCTGAGTGTCCGAATGTTGTGTGTTACCAGGGCCAAGGGTCGTTTTTGTTGGTAGCCGGATCGCTGCCGGAGATTCCTCGCACCCCCCACTCCATCACTACTGGGCCCGCCACCAAAATGAGCCCGTAGAGTACCGGAGCCGCCGTGACTGGGGGCCATTTTTTTATTGTACGCCATTTTTAAAAAGGGGATATTGCCGTAATCGCCACGCTTGGCAGGCGGGTTGGCGATCGCAGTATAGGTGTTTTACGTTTCCCAGGAGAGAGTTGCTGCCCTGCTCTCCTGGTGAACCCTCAGCCGATTTTTACGACTCCCACGGGCAAGTAAGGGGTGGCGACATATGTATTCTCAGCCCGTCGCCACACGGGCGAAATTCGTTCAGTGCTGGATTAAGGCAACGCGGGGCCTGTAGCAAATTCTGTCGTGAGGCTCTTGGTTTGCTTAAGGTTCTCAAGTTTAGGGTATTAAATAAAACAAAACTGTTAAGGCATGCAAGATATTTTACGCTCCTATCTAGATTGATATTTTTTAATTACATTCAGACAGGCGTTGCAGTATTTGCTACTCCCGGCCCGTGGTATTTGCTACTCTTGCTATATGGCTAATCCGGCATTGATTTTTATTCAATAAACATTTATTTTCATTAGTATATACCATAGGTATGCGAGTTCAGTGCGGCGAGAGAGATAGCGCACAGGCGCTTGCGCACAATATCACGTCGCTCCGTCTCACTCACACGCTACTAGGTATGTACGAGTACATATATGTAGCGTGGCGTTTTGTCGCCACGACAACAATCAGGTTTACCCTAGCATTTGCCGTCATATAGCGTAACGTTGTCGAGAGCTGTTTACGCCACGCCAACGATCAGGTTCACCCTCGCCTATAGATGTTTTACATCAAAATACCAACACTTGTGAATGGCGTGTGTTTAGTTCAGTTAACTTCAGTTTCTCTGGGGGAGGCTTGAGCCCAGCTGTGGGAAGTATACGAGTTGGTACGTTGACGATGAAACTCTACCGCAGTACAAGGATTTCCTTAAGGCAGGATGTTACCTTCGAAAAAGACAATCTAATATAACACGATTGAATTTACAACCACAAATAATGTTAAAGCATTCAATGTTTTTAAATATATGTAAACATTTTATCGTTTAAACGTGTCCGTGACTCGCCGACATTGTAGTCGAAGGTGATGTAAAAATGAAAAGAATTAAATTTCGATTTACTCCGTGTGGTAATGGAGTAAAAATACGATTCACCACCTATTCTGCCGTGCTTATTATAACCGCCTTATCCAATATTTTATACCATATTGAGTTAGTTACATATTCGGAATCCCCGTATCGAGATCTATAACTTTGTCTTTGACAGTTTATAAAAAAATGCTTGTATGATTACATTTTTGATTTGTATATTTGTATTATAAGTATTTGTTTTAAAACATACGTCGCATTTCCTTGTCATATCACATTTATATATCTTTTTTTTTATCAATTTATTACTTAAAGTTCTTAAATAGCAATAAATACAAAATACAACCTTTTAACTACGGTAAAAATACATCAAATTTAAAAAAAACATTATTTTTATATCCGTAATCGAAGAAATAATTTTTAAAACTTTAGATGCCATGTTTTCGGAACTTGCTGTCATGCACTTTCAACTGTCTAGCTATCACCGTTCTTGAGATACAGCCTGGTGACAGACAGACGGACGGACAGACAGCGAAGTCTTAGTAATAAAATAACATCATAAAGAATAGCAAATGACAAGCAACTATGCTCTTACTACTTGACTCCATAAATTGTTGTATTAGTTATTAGTTTCTTTTTTTGTAATCAAATGTAATATTGTATTTCCTTTTAATTTAATTTGTAGTCCGTTCGCATATCTTAAATTTACCCTAGTTAAACAGGGAAACCTATTATTAACCATAGAATACCTTCTGTAGAACACAAATTATGTAATTTATTATATGTATTCGCTGTTAGTTTTCTAAAAATAAATAAATAAATAGGGTGCAGTTTTTACTCTTTGAGTACGGTACCCCAAAAATTGAAAGAAATGTTTACAACTTACCCCATAAGTGCTTCCGGAATTAAACGCCAGCCATCCCCACCATAGTACTAAGGTTCCCATTACAGCATTGACTGGATTACCCAACGGTAATGGAGCTATACCATTTGCATATCTGCCTAGTCGTGGACCCAACATGAAAGCTGATGCGAAGGCAGAAGAGCCGCCTAATAGAAAGTAAAAAAGACAAGTTCATGAGGTTTCGAGTTAGTTCATCTTTGTACATATACATTCATTCATTCATTTCAGCTCATATACGTCCCACTGTTGGGCTTGAGCCTCCTTCACAATAGGAGAGAAATTGATCTGACTATACCATGCTGGTCAGAGAGGTTGGTATAGAGTTTTATTTCGAGTTTTCCTTTTCTTGCATAGATGTTATATGCGTAATATATCTGTTAGTCGTCTTTTACGACATCCACGGGCAAGATAGGGAGTGCTGAATTGTATTCTAGATTGCATTTTGTTATTATTATCATTGTTTTACATTTTGTATATATAACTCTGCTAAATGTATCTTTTGATTTGACTCCTATTAACCCCTCACGCGCCAAACATGACGGCGCTGTCGGGTGCCCCGCGCGCTTGGGTATTTTGAAAAAAGTTCTATGAATTTTTTTTTTTTTTTTTTTTATTGCAAACGGTGGCAAACGAGCAAACAGTACACCTGATGGTAAGTGTTGCTGCCGCTCATGGACCTTTACAAGGCCGTTGCCTACCGCGAAGAAAGCGAAGGGAGTGTGAATGCATGCATTGAGGCTCGGTGATACCAAGGGCACCACCAAAACCCTCCACACGCAATCACCCTCACAAAGTTGGGCTTCCGGCTCTCTCGCTCACCGAACGAAGCGCAGTAACAAATTGCTACTACTCAGACGTCGATCTTCTGCGAGAGTGTGGTACTACCCCGGACGGACCGGCCCGCGGCTGTAGACAGATAACTGTCGACAGTGTGGTCCTACCACTCCAAAATGAATTTTATGATTTTACGTAAACTATTATTGTTGCTATATGACAAGGAAATATGAAATAAAATATATATTAATAGCTTTTGATTGGTTGATTTAAATAAATGTACTAAAAGTAATTGCTAATTGAAAAGTATTTTTTTGGGTCAACGTGTGTCCCAAAAGCGCTTTGAGCACATTTTCTTTTTGGGTTAATGGTGTCGCAAAAGCGCTCTAGGGGTTAAACGGCTGAAATGATTTTGACGAAAATTTTAAGTGTGTTTTAGATAGATTCGAGAGTGGTTAAATTATTTTTTTTAGACAACCCCCTGCACTAAAGAAATAATCATTGTATTGCGGCAGGACTTAACAAACATATAATTTAACGGATGCAAATTACACCAAGACTCGGAACAACAATACAAAGAGTTGCCCTGCTTTTGGGATTTAAATTATGAAGGGTATAAAAATAAAACACAAAGAAGAAATGCATGAGATATTTTAATTTTATCCTTCAATTGCACACAAAAGTGCAAGACTTACTCCAACTTTTTGTTGTTTTGATATGTAAGGCGTCATGACGTCGTTGTAGTGATTATACGGTACGCGAGCGTAAAGACGTCCTATCCGCGCCACGTTCTCTAAACACTGTTGGTTTCAAACAAGCTTAAAAACCATGTAGCCAGGAAAGTGCTTTTCTGCCTTTTCTGTTTCAAACCACTGTTTGAAACTGTATAGCACATGCTTTAAGAATAGCACCTAACTACCTACCTACATATCTGTTTTGTTATTATAATATTTTTAATGTTTATTTCAGACGTATGTATGCTTAACCATGAAAATTGTGACGTGTGGCTCAGCATCGAATAAATATGTTTTCTTTCTTTCTTTCTTTCTTCACTTTCTTCGCGGTAGGCAGCGGCTTTGTAAAGGTCCATGAGCGGCAGCAACACTTACCATCAGGTGTATTGTTTACTTGTTTGCTACTGCTCGTAATAAAAAATATCCCCTCTGACCAGCCTGGTGCACTAAGTCAGTTTCCCTCTGATCGTGGAGGAGGCCCGAGCCTATTAGTGGGACGTGGGATGATGATGATGATGATCAACTTAACAGTTCACTTACCAACAAGATGCACCGGTCCTGAACCAGCTATATCAACAACTCCCAATTTGTTAAGGAATCCATGAGAACCCCAAACCCATCCAGCTGGCACGCAGTATACCAAAGTGTTCAGTAAGGAGAATAGACAGTATGCTTTGAACTCGCACCTGGGAAACATCGTATGCCATTATTTGGGTAAATGACTATTTTTAAAGTGAAACTTTTATTACATCGCCTCAAACTTTTCGTCCATCTATTGCATGTCGCGTGACGGTCGGCTGCGGAGTAGAGGTAAAGTAAAAGGCGCTCGACAGAGCAGTCGAGGCCAATATGGCGGCGCTTATGGTTCACATCAGCTGACCGTGTATAGACTATTACGTACGTCCAAGCTCTGGAATGAACTACCTGCTGCTTTGTTTCCCGAGCGCTATGACATGTCCTTCTTTAAACGAGGTTTAAGAAGATTATTTTCTTCACGGTAGGCAACGGTCTGGCTATGCCCCTGGTATTGCAAAGGTCCATGTGCGGCAGTATTACTTACCATCAGGTGTGCTGCTTGCTCGTTTGACACCGTTGGCAATAAAAAAAATACGCAGTTGTGCCAGTGCTCCACTTAAATTTTTTTAAACGTTAACCTTTTTTAACATCGTGATATGATCATCATCTCAGCCCATATACGTGCCTCTGTTGGGCTCGGGCCTCCTCCACTTTGGGAAGGAAATTGATCTACCATAGCACGTCGGTCAGACGTATTGACATAGGGATTTGTTTCGAGTTTTCCTTCTCTTGTTTAGATGTTATATCATATCATATCATATCCCTTAGTCGTCTTTTACCACACCCACTGGGAAAGGAGGGGGTGGTGAATGGTATCTATTCTTACTTGGTAACCACATGAAAACATAATAAAATTAAAAAAAAACAACTGCAACCGTTTTTTCATGATGGACATTGTCAAAACTATACCAATAACAACTTTTGTGAATAATTGTTTTAATAAAAAAATAACAGACTAATTGGACCGTTGGATTCTATGGGAAGCGCTTTCAAATAAAAAAAATATTATCAAACCCGGTTCATCCAATCGAAAGTTCCTAGGTAACAAACATAAAAAAAAAAAATACAATCGAGTCGAGAAACCTCCTCATTTTTTTTTTGTTTTTGGGCCACTCGGTTTGTCCCGTCCTCATTCATGAAGTCATTTAAAAAGAAACAACCAACAATTACGGTTCCAAATTTAAAATATCGAAGACTCCATTTTGTAGATACGACTTACAATTAACCAACTCAATTATTATTAATATTTTATTATTATAACATTAATGTTTGATTAAAAATTATATATTTTGCTAGATAAATAACCCATATCCTCAGCCTATAGTTGACTTAAAGGGAAATAGTACGTCACTACGTCAAAGATCCGAGTTACTCCTAATTCGCGGCTAAAGATGTTTTATTTCAAAAAATCTCTCACCTTTCCGCCATGGCCCCACTAACAATCGTTGTAGCTGTTGTAGCAAAAGATAATTGGAACAGGAACGATGCAAAAACAGGCCCCATAAGAGTATCCCCAACTGGTGGGTCCACCATGAAGTTACCAACGCCTATAAATGGATTTGAATACGTCCCCTCGCCGTACGACATGCCGTAGCCGAAGAGCCAATAAGTTAGACCTGAGGGGAAAATATTGATTTAAATTATTCAGACTTCATTTCAGCCCATCGCCGTCCACTGCTGGACGTAGGCCTCCCTCATGTTACGCCACAAAGTGCCGTCCTGTGCCGTCTACATCCAAACGCGCCCAGCAACTTCCACCTAGTGGGAGGCGTCCTACACTGCGTTGTCCGATACGTGGTCGCCACTCGAGAACCTTTCTTCCTCAGCGGTTGTCGGTTCGTCGAGCGATATGGCCTGCTCATTGCCACTTCAGTGTGATAATTCTTCGTGCTATGGCGGTTACACCCATTCTTCTGCGGATTTCCGTATTTCGGATTCTATCTCGCAGAGAAATTCCGAGCATTGTCCACTCCATAGCACGCTGAGTGACTTTGAGCCTTGTTATAAGGCCTACATTTAGGGAGCACGTTTCTGTGTCATAAGTCATCATTGGTAACACATACTGGTCGTACAGCTATGTTTTCAGACACTGAGGTATGCTGGACGAGAAGATTCTCTTAAGTTTCCCGAACCGACTTATGTATTTATTCAGACTTATATATTTTTAATCCATCCATTTCAGCTGTCATACGTCCCACGGCTGAGTTCAACTCTCTTTCACGATGGGAGAGATAAGACGCATGTCTGACGTGTTGGCATAGGGTAAGTCTGAGTATTTCTGTGTGGTGACGTAGTAAGAATACAATTCACTACCCACTTTCTTGCCTGAAGGTGTCGTAAAAGACCACTGAAGGATTACATTGCAAGAGATTGAAAACTTGAAATAAAACCCTATGCTACTCCGGCTGATCAACGTAACCAGCTTAATCTGCCTGTCATCGTGGAGGAGGCGCAAGCCCAGCATTGGGACGTATATAAGCTATAATAAAGTCATATTTTACAACATTCATGTTCAAGATAGGGAGTGGTGAATTAAATTCTTAGTTCGTCACTACAAAGCAAAATTTTCGAATAGTCCTTGTTAAAAATACCGTGTGATGAAAGGATACAAATCAGGTATCGATACTTTTAATCGATACTATATCGATTGTTAAGTATCGGTAATTAATCCATTGAAAAGTATCGGTACTTACTGATATCGAATCGTTTTCGAAGTATCGCGTACTTTTTATAGCACGTATCAAATATGTTCCTTGCGGGATTGTAATGAGCTTTATTTTTGTTAAATCTAAGAGGAAGATACCTTATAATCCATTTCATGCAAGCATGTTTTTTTTATAAGTATCAACATTTGCGGGATGCTCGTGATGAGCTTTTTTTGAACAAAAAGCAATGAAAATTTTAATGAACAAAAAAAAAGGTCGTCATGGGAACCCCGCAACGAACGAAGGTAAATCTAGTTCTCCGCCCCAATGCCGTTCCATATGAGTACTCGTTAGTATCGATTCATCCCTAGAGGTAATGAAGGAAGAATATGACTCTACCACTCTTTTTTTTGCGGTAGACTATGATACAGTTACTCTTTAGCGCCAAATGGGCGGGCCATCAGTATCCGACCTTCTAATTATTAGCCCGTTCAGGCGGGTTACCCTTTGGGCTACCGTCGAGCATTGCCTTCACGGGATTTGTCTCCGCGGGTGATGGATTAATCCTTGGTCCAATCGCCCAAACTTGCAGCGGGTGAATGACTATTGCCCGGTCCATCCACAGGCACGCTTAGACGCCGTCAGGCGCAGATACACATATTTGATACCGTCCAAGGTGATTCTATTACTTGAAACGAATATTTGATATTCATCAAATCAACTGTCAGATTGAAACGAGGCCCCTGTTTAATCCAAGCAGAAACTGAATGGACATTTTACGTTTATAAAAACCAAAGGTCAAATTACGCATAATCTTGTTGAATTCTTGTAATTTTTTTGTTGATGCGTCAAAAGAAATGTAATTCATCTTAACACTAATTAAACTATTAGACCGAGGCAGTGCAAAAAAGTTAAAAGGAAGCAATTGATACTTACCACCTAAAGAGATATCCGCCATGTTCTTCATCATTATATTTGCCTCATTTTTTATGGAAACGCATCCAGACTCTAACATACCAAAACCTATAAAAACAAAAATTATTGAAGTAAAAATTTCTTTAGGCGCGTGAAATACTTTTTTGGGTGAACAATAATCATAGTATTCGCGTCATCGTCACCGAACGCTTTCCCTGAGCTATATGTATACTGTGAATGTATACACACGTCATACACTTTTGCAGTAAACAAAAAGCGAGAGTCATCAACGACTTTCCGCCATAATTCCAGGGAAATTTGATTTACATGCTGGTTAAACATGTTACTATAAGGTTTTATTTCCAGTTTTCCTTCTCTTCATGAATATTTCTCTACTTCTGGGCTCAAGCCTCGTCCACGACAGGAGAGCAATTGAAATTGCAACAGAGCTGGAAGCCCAACGTTCTGAGGGTGTTTGCGTGCGGTGTCTTTTGGTGATACCTTTAGTATTACCGAATCTCATTTCACGCATTTTTTTTTATTGCAAACGGTGGCAAACGAGCAAACAGTACACCTGATGGTAAGTGTTGCTGTCGCTCATGGACCTTTACAGGGTCGCTGCCTACCGTGAAGAAAGTGAAGGGAGTGTGAATGCGTGCATTGAGGCTCGGTGATACCAAGGGCACCACCAAAACCCTTCACTCCCTTCACTTTCTTCGCGGTACGCAGCGGCCTTGCAAAGGTCCATGAGCGGCAACAACACTTACCATCAGATATACTGTTTGCTCGTTTGCCACCTTTTGCAATAAATAAAAAAAAATACTACACCACGCTAGTCGGACGAGTTACTTTAGAGATTTATTTCGAGTTCTTGCACAGATGTTTTATAAAAATTATATTCCTTAGTCGTCTTTTACGACACTCACGGGTAAGATAGGGGGTGGTGAATCGTATTCTTACTCCATTACTACACGGACATCAAACCTTAAAAAAAAGAGTACTACATATTTTTAATATACCTACGCGAACCGATTTCGCACCGCACCTACCCATTCTGGAGGGGAGAAGGGACGTGAAAAATTTTAAATTAGTAGTTAGTAAATGTTGTAGGAAAAAAACGCACGAGCCGATAATTAAGCCTTCATCATCAAGATCATACAGTCCTTGGCTGGGCAAGAACCCTCTTCTTAATAGCAGGGTAATTGACTTATATACCAGGAAGTTCAGACATGTTGATATAGAGTTTGATTTAGAGTTATTTATTCTCTTACATAGATATTATATGCATATTATTGCAAATTATATCCCTTAGTCGTCTTTTACGACATCCACGGGCAAGTCGGTGGTGAATTGTGTTCTTACTCCGTCAGTTTTATACACTGTACTAGCAATCCGCCCTCGCTTCGCTTCGGTTTCAGTCGTCTTACCCGCTTAGTTCCCCTTCCCGTAGGAATCACTTTCATCATCATTTCAGCCTATTGTCGTCCACTGCTGGACGTAGGCCTCCCTCATGTTATGCCACAATGTGCGGTCCTGTGCCGCCTGCATCCAACGACGCCCAGCAACTTTCACTAGGTTATCGGTCCACCTAGGAATACCGAGATAAAATATAGCCTATGTTTTTTTTTTGGGTGGATTATGGTCGGCGAACTCCTCGCCAGACTCCGTCCGGGGCGACAGAAGGGCGTAAGCACGCACACCCGTAACTCACCCATAAAGCACGTCGCCTTCGTCATTGGGCCGACCACCGGTGCAGAGTGCCTTGACTTCAGTAGTCATATATTACCCCCTGATATTATAGTTTTCCATTGGTGAAAGAATTTTTGAAATCGGTTCGGTGGTTTAAGCGTGAAAGCGTAACAAACAAATAAACAAACTTACTTTTGCGTTTATAATATTAGTAAGGATGATAATATAATTCCACTTTAGCTACAAAAGTTCTAGGTCGAGGACAGCAAGACAACTTGCCAACATAAAAAATTATTAAATTGAAATCTTTCCTCGTATGCGAGAAATCAGGACTTTGAAGGTGAACATAAAATTGCGATTATATGTTAATTTATTTTTTAAATATGGTTAAATTTAGAGTTCAATGTCAATAGCGATTAATCGGTTTGAAAGTTAAGGTTAAAATAAAATGTAACCAGAGTAAATATTTTATTTACGTCGAATCGGGACGTTTGAACTTTGAATAATGGTCCCATTTTTTCGAATAATTGTCCCTTTTTTTGTGTCATCAGGGCACCTTATTTTATTTTTTTATTTTATTTTTATGGGTGGACTATGGTAAGAGCACACACCGTCCATTCCATCCGGGGCGACGAAAGGAAGGCGCGCGGGCCCATAACCCACCCATAACCACGTCGCCTTCATCGTTGGGCCGACCACCAGTGCCAAGTTCCTTGTCCTCAGTGGTTGGCCCGACGGAACACCCTTTCGGGTACCCTCACCTCTCGACGTTCCTGTTCCGGGACGTCGGTCGCCGTCGCGCGGTCAGCCTCTCTGCGGGTGCCAGACTAAAGTCCCCGATCCGGTCACCCGCAGAACAGGACACTTGCAGAAATAGGTAAAAATATTAAATTAAATTAAAATATGATATTAAAGTCCAACTTTCTGAGGGTGTTTGCGTGTGGAGGGTTTTGTTGATGCCTTTAGTATCACCGAACTTCATTGCACGCATTCATACCCCCTTCCCTTTCTTCACGGTAGGCAGCGGCCTATCCAAAAGCCCATGTGCGACAGGACCACTTACCATCAGGTGTGCTGTTTACTCGTTTCCCACTAACAGCTATAAAAAAACGTTGTAAAAAATACAATAACACGCGAAAAGTCTTGCAGGAATATGTAAAAGCGATGGATTTCAAACATAAACAAAAAGCCGTCGCTCAAGACGCCTGTCAGATGTGAAAGATAGAAATGATTTTGTACAAATGTATATGCCTAAAAGAATAGATTACGACAGGAACTAATCTATACCAATAAATAAAATTGGAGTGTCTGTTTGTAATGTCAAAATAATAGGCTTTTTTCATGCTCACACGGTTATTTTCACGATACCTATGCCTAAAATACAGATTAAAAAATGTTTGTCTGTCTGTCTGTCTGTTTGTTCCAGGTAATCTTCAAAACGGCTGGATCGATTTCAAAAATTCTCCACCAATGGAAAGCTATAATATCAGGGAGTAAACTATTTTATCCCGGTATTCCCACGGGAACGGGAACTACGGGGATAAGGCGACAGAAACCGAAGCGAAGCGAGGGCGGGTTGCTAGTTATTAATAAAATAATACAATTTTTTTTTCCAGAAAATGATGATTTTTTCAATAAACATTTATTGTCATTAGCATGAACTATAGATATGTGTTTAGGGTAATAATTTATTTTGAGCTCACTAGATGGCGTTGTACAAAATTCTAAAACAGGTTATGTTTTCGTTACACAAATGTACATATCCAAGCGTGGCGTTAATGCCACGCCGACGTTCAGGTTTTACCCTCGCCTATGGATGTTTCACATCAAAATATGTGACAATCGGGACAAATGATTTTATTTATGCTCTGTTTACAAAAACGGGACATTTATGTTAGGGACTAGGGGCACGATACCGAACGGAAAGTATAGATACTGTACTCATGAGTAGTATTGAAGAAAAAGTATCGTACTCAATAGAGTATCGAATCAAAAGTATCGATACTTTAGAGTATCGAGTACTCTACTGAGTATTTTTCCTAGAATCTGTCATGATGTTTTTTTTTTGGGGTGGGCTGCGGTCGGCGCGCTCCTCGCACCAATCCGTCCGGGGCGACAGAGGGGCGTAAGCACGCACACCCGCAACCCACCCGAACACCACGTCGCCTTCGTCGTTGGGCCGACCACCGGAGCAGGGTTACTTGTCATCAGTGGTCGGCCCGACGGAATACCCCCTGTTTGGGGTACCCTCCCATCGACCGACGTCCCCTCCTCGGGGAGGACGTTGGTCTTTCCTCACGCGGTCGGCCTCTCGGCGGGTGACGGACTAATCTATGTCATGATGAGCTTTTTTTTTAGAAATTTTGCCGTCTCGGTATTTTACATTTTGGAATTACAAATAGTCACTTCAATTTTATTTATATGTATAGATTACAAAAGTTTCACCTTGAGAGAAACCAAAAACCTGACAAGTGACATCATTGCGTTTATCTTTTTATTTTCTTTCTATTTAATAGTATGACTTCGACCCCAAGTAATTGGGATAAGAGTAAGATGATGATGATGATGGGAGTATGACTTAATTTTAAATACGTATAATTAGTTACAAAGTGTGAAAATGTGAATTCATTCATTTATTTTAGATTTTAATTGCATGAAACTGCACATATGGCCTGTTAGTTAGGATATAGGAGCCAAGCGATAAACATTCATATCTCACGAGATATTGTAATAACCTATCAGCTGTAGCACGAACACTCGCTAAGTCAGAGAGGACGACTCCTGTTATGGGCCCAGCAGTACAATAAACTGCCTACCCTGGTAACTTCCGCTCCTAGCCTCCAAAGCCTCAAGGTTCGCCTAAAGCGGTGGCTCATTGGGCAAGCATTCTATATGTATGACAAATTTTTGAAATGTAGACAATACTCAACGCGGATATTGCTCAAGTTTTATGGGTGGACTATGGTAAGCGCTAGGGATGTGAAAAAATAATCGATTTTTATAATAATCGATTATTATAAAAAATCGATTTTTACAATCGATTATCAAAATAATAAAAATCGATTATTAATCGATTTTTTATTATTCGAAATTCGATCGAAATTAATCGATTATTGACTGCCTGATTTCCTAAAAAAAAAGGCCATCATAATCCTGTTGGGAGAAAAATCGATTATTTTAAAATCGATTTATTTTAAAGAACAAAAAATCGATTATTTTCCCTCCAAGTCACATCCCTAGTAAGCGCACACGCCGACCATTCCGTCCCGGGCGACGAAAGGACCGCGTGCGGGCCCATAACGCACCCATACCTACGTCGCCTTCGTCGTTGGGCCGGCCACCGGAGCCGAGTGACATGACGTCAGTGGTCGGCCCGACGGAATACCCCCTATTTGGGGTACCCTCTCATCGACCGACGTCCCCCTCTCGGGGAGGACGTCGGTCTTTCCTCACGCGGTCGGCCTCTCGGCGGGTGACGGACTAATTTCCGGGTCACGTCAATTATTATTCCTTGACATCGTTTTTGTATTTATTTTTCTTTTCTTTTGACATTCTAATATGTATTGTTAAAATGTATTCATCTATATCAAAAAATGACATGTAAGAAACCCTTATGAATAAATGAGTTATGAGTTATAATCTACCATTTTTTTACTTTTTGGGTGGGCTATGGTCAGCTCACATGCTACCCGCTCCATCCGGGGTGAAGAAAGGGCGACGCGTGGCCCCCATACTCACCGTGAGGAAATACTCACCGTCTTCGTCACTGGACCGACCACTAGTACGGAGTTCCTTATCTTCCGTGGCTAGCCCGGTGGGATACTGCACTATAATGCCAGTGGTTTCGATTTTCACGTAGGACAAAACTTAAAGGGACTCACCAATTGATGTCCCGAGTCTGAGTAAGAATACAATTCGCCACCCCATATCCTGCTCGTGGGTGTCATAAAAAGCAACTAAGGGATATGATATGTAGATAACATCTATGCAAGAGAAGGAAAACTCGAAATAAAATCTTTATATCCGTCTGACCAGCGTGGTGTAGGTTAATGCCCGTCGATATTGCGATGAAGGCTTGAGCCTAGCAGTTGGACTCATTTTTTTTTTAATTGCTAACGGTGAGTAAGCAGCACTCCTGATGGTAAGTGATTCTGCCGCACATGGACCTTTGCAATACCAGGGGCACAGCCAGGCCGCTGCCTACCGTGAAGAAAATGCTCTTCTTAAACCTCGTTTAAAGAAGGACATGTCATAGCGCTCGGGAAACAGCGGCAGGTAGTTCATTCCAGAGCTTGCACGTACGTGGGAGAAATGATCGCTGGAAACGTACAGTTGAAGACCATAACGTTTCCAGGTGAAATGGATGAATCCTGCCACGATGTCGAGTGGTACGTTGGTAGAATGGTGACGGTGGTACTAAGTCAAACAGTTCCTCGGAGCACTCCCCATGAAAGAGTCGGTAGAGTACATAGAATGACCCAAAGTCTCTCCGCCGCTCCAGCGACTCCAATTCGTCCGTAAAATATGAGTTGGGATAATGATTTCTGATGTTTACGCGAGTATTATACATTTTAAATAAAACTACTTTACGGATTTTATCGCGTTTGTATTTGATTTTTGATTACCCGACGTTTCGAACACTTTACAGCGTTCATGGTCACGGGTGGACTAAGATATCTCACGTCCAACAAGTCATCGTTACTGCAGAAAATTTATAATTATCTACCCGATACAGAAATTAGTTCCTATCCTCGCGATGAAGACATCGCGGGAGGGAATTTGACCTATTTTACCACGCTGATCAGATATGCTGGCATAAGGTTACATTTTGAGTTTTCCGTCTCTTGTATCGATTTTATCTGCGTATTATATCCCTTAGTCATTTTTTACGACATCCAAGGGGAAGATAGGGGGTTGTGAATTGTGTTCTTACTCCGTCACCACGCGGCAAATTTTATTTATTTTTACTTACGAAGGATCTATATATTAATACGTGAAGCAAAAACTTTGCATCCCTTTTTACGAAAATTACGTGGATGGACAAATATGAAATTTGGCACAGTTGAAGTATATAATGAGGAGAAGTGCATAATACTAAAATTTTACACAATAATTCATCTATACCAATAAATAAAATTTGAGTGTCTGTTTGTAATGTCAAAACAATAGGCTTTTTTCATGCTCACACGGTTATTTGCACCACACCTATGCCTAAAATAGCGATTAAAAATTTTTGTCTGTCTGTCTGTTTGTTCCGGGTAATCTTCAAAACGGCTAGACCGATTTCAAAAATTCTTTCACCAATGGAAAGCTATAATATCAGGGCGTAAACTAGGCTATATTTTATCCCGGTATTCCCACGGGAACGGTAACTACGCGGGTAAAACGACTAAAACCGAAGCGAAGCGAGGGCGGGTTGCTAGTTATCTATACCAATAAATAAAATTGGAGTGTCTTTTTAAATAAAACTACTTTACGGATTTTATCGCGTTTGTATTTGATTTTTGATTACCCGACGTTTCGAACACTTTACAGCGTTCATGATCACGGGTGGACTAAGATGTCTCACGTCCAACAAGTCATCGTTACTGCAGAAAATTTTTTAATTATCTACCCGATACAGAAATTAGTTATTAAATATTGACCCACATTTTGATACAAAATTTATTGCCAGTGTAAGAAGAAAATGATTCTATATGAAAAAATTATATTGTTTATGGTTAGTAATAATTAAACATTAAAATTAATAGTAATTATATTTAAAAACTAACTAATAATCTAGTATACTACCACCGGATCGGAACACGGTCACACTGAGAAAGATCCGGCAAGAAAACTCAGGTAACATGTGAGTGTCTGTTTGTAATGTCAAAATAATAGGCTTTTTTCATGCTCACACGGTTATTTGCACGACACCTGTGCCTAAAATAGCAATAAAAATTTTTTGTCTGTCTGTCTGTTTGTTCCGGGTAATCTTCAAAACGGCTGGACCGATTTCAAAAATTCTTTCACCAATGGAAAGCTATAATATCAGGGCGTAAACTAGGCTATATTTTATCCCGGTATTTCCACGGGAACGGGAACTACGCGGGTAAAACGACTAAAACCGAAGCGAAGCGAGGGCAGGTTGCTAGTTATACATAAATAAAATTAAAAGAAAATTGTGTAGCAGATAGATTAATTTAAATGAATTATGGCTGAATTTCGACCACTCGGCTACCACTAGTTAGTATAAATCAAGTTAAAATTTAATAAGTAGAGTCTTGTCACAAAGGTATTTGTAAATTGTAACCAAAAATGTAAAAACAAATCCTTTTGTTATACGTTACAGCAGTTTGCTGGAAGAATAGCTATCACTTAATTATTTCTTCATCTGGCATATGGCCATTAAAGGTCAAATGTGCCATTTAGTTATATTTATAGAGATCCAGCTTGAATTATAATAACTTCATTAAATATATATCCGTTTGTTTACGGAGTAAGAATACAATCAACCACTCCCCCTCTTTTTACCCTTGGGTATCTTAAAAGACGACTAAGGGATATAATCGTCGTCATCATTTCGGCTCATATACGTCCCACTGCTGGACTTGAGCCTCCTCCATAATAGGAGTGAAATTTACCTTACTATACTGGTCAGACAGGTTGGTACAGGGTATTTTAAGTTTTCCATCTCTTGCATATCTACACTAATATTATAAAGAGAAATAAAATTGTATTTGTGTGTGTGTTTGTAATGAATAAACTCAAAAACTACTGTTTTAAAATTCTTTCGCCAATAAAAAGCTGTAATATCGGCTATGTTTTATGCCGGTATCCCCATGGGAATGGGAACTATGCGGGTAAGGCGACTGAAACCGAAGCGAAGTGAGAGCGGGTTGCTAGTATGTTATATGCGTATTATATCCCTTAGTCGTCTTTTACGATATCCATCCATCCATCCATCAGCCTACAAACATCCACTGCTGGACATAGGCCTCCCCACAAGAATGCCATTCGGAATGGTCCTGCGCCACTTGCATCCAACGGTTCCCTGCGACTTTGAGAATGTCGTCAGTCCACCTAGTGGGGGGTCGTCCTACGCTGCACCGTCCGATTCGTGGTCGCTGCTCAAGAACCTTTCTTCCCCAACGGTTGTCGGTTCGACGAGCGATGTGGCCTGCCCATTGCCATTTCAACGTGCTAATTCTGCGGGCTATGTCGGTTACACCCGTTCTTCTACAGATTTCCGTGTTCCGGCTTTTATCACGTAGAGAAATACCGAGCATAGCCATAGCGCGCTGAGCGATTTTGAGCTTTTTTATGAGGCCGACATTTAGAGAGCACGTTTCAGTGCCGTAAGTCATCGCTGGTAACACACACTCAGTGGCGTAACTATAGGGTGGCAGAGGTGGCCAAATGCCACGGGCCCCCGACCCAAGAGGGCCCCGGCCTGGCCACAAGCTCAGAAAGATTTTTTTAAGGTTGTACCTGAGTATTTTATTTTACTTGAAATGAATATTTTTTATTTTTTTAAGTTCTGCTTAAAATCCATTAAAGTGAGACAATCAAAGACCATAATACGTGCATCTATTCGTTTACGTACGTTGGCAGCGGAGGCGGCAGGGAATTCCCCGATCGTCAATGCTCACCTCATTTTGTTAACCATGAAAGTTCTTTTTTTGTAGCGCTGCCCTCAGTTGAGCTACACTACCCTATGTTAGGGGAATCCTGAATTTGCTATTTTTTTAATGAGGGCTCTACTGACTCTATTCGTTGTGTGATTATTTTGACAATTGGTCATTTGTATCTCTGATTATTCGTATTTATTGCTTTATTGAATCTGCAAATGGTGGCAAAGTAAAGTTGATTGTGAAAATTAGATGTTAAAATATCTAGTTCCCGAAAATATTTAAGTGGGAGCGAAAAACGAAAGAGACTGAAGAAAAAAATAAAAAGCGACCTAAAACTGGTCAGTACTTGAAGAATGACGTCTTTAATAATGAAATCTCGAGTGAACAGTACTCCAAAAGTGATGAATTGAGTCTTACTAAAAGTATACCAGAATTACCAAATGCAGTACCCAACGCTAGTGTCTACTCAGACCCAGAACAACCACAACAAGGTACTAGCAAAAACCAAAGAGAATAATATTATAGCGTGAACAATATTGTATCTTCGCCATATGTTACTATTTTTTTTTTTTTTTTTTTATGGGTGGACTATGGTAAGCGCACGCGCGGTCTAACCCGTCCGGGGCGATGAAAGGACGGCGCGCGGGACCATAACCCACCCGTACCCACGTCAGCTCGTTGTTGGGCCGACCACCGGAGCAGATGTGACTTGTCATCAGTGGTCGGCCCGACGAAATACCCTTTCGGGTAACCTCTCATCTCTCGACGTACTGGGACGTCGGTCGCCATCGCGCGGTCAGCCTCTCTGCGGGTGACGGACAATTCCCCGGTCCGATCACCCGCGGCCTCGGCTAGGGCGGCATTAGGCGCAGATATTCGCGCCTGCGCCGCCCGAGTCGCCGGCGGCGGAACGTGTCGCCGAATAGGAGCTCTACTCGCACACGATCCGCCGCCTCCTTCCGTGAGATAACGGCCTCACAGAAGGCGGCGACCGCGTCCCAGTTCCTGACGCTGACGAGCATCTCCCTGGCGATGGTCGGCAGCGCCAGGTCGGCACCGATAATTGCGACGAGTTCACGGCGATCCCCCTCCCATGCAGCACACTCCTCGAGCGTCTCCCTCCTGATAATCTTGTGCAGGTACTTCCCGAAGCAACCGTGCCCCGTCAGCACCTGCACCAGTCGGAAGGAAAGCACCCCGTGCGTCCGCTCCAACCACTCCATCAGCACCGGCTGGAGAGACTCGACGGTCCTGACACCGTACCGAGGACTCTCCAGCCGGACTGCCATATGTTACTGATAAGGGTAATTTTAAAGAGCTAAAAGGTTCGTGATTGAAAACGAACATTGTAGACCTAAGGGTCCTTTCTTAAAAGATAGTGACAATAGATCTTTTCTAGAAAAACATTATTGTTTCCATCTCTGGCGTGAAATTTGAACGTACATGGCTATCCTATTATTTAATACTTCAGAAGGCGTATTGTGAACCGTGTTGGTTATTCGCAAATCGGGCATTAAAAAAATACAAAATGTTTGGATTGAGGGCTATGACGACTGGTAACATACTATAGAGGCTATAGAAAGACACCAAATATCGAAAATTCATCTAGATTCTTGTCTTACGTATCAACAGTGGCGGCTACATGGAACACTGGATGAAGAGCAAGAGTCCATGATCAAAAAAGAAAATGTTTTTGGCGCCAAGTACTTTCTAGACTCCTTGATATTACTCTGACACTTTCAATGTGCGATTTAGCCTTTCGTGGTCACAGAGAAAACGCAGATAGCAGTGATCCAAGCTCCAAAGGAAACTTTCTGAGTATTGTTGAATTATTAAGGATTTTACAAGAATTGTTAAGTAAACCAAAAGGTCAGCTTAAGTATTTTAGTCCAAAGATGCAAAATGAGCTCATTTCTCTCTTGGTTCGAAAAGTTGAAAATGCACTTATAAATGAAATAAATGCCGCACCATTCTACTCTATCATATTCGACACAACTCAAGATATTTCAAAAATTGATCAACTGTGTGAACTTTACAGTTTTGTATGATCGAAAAAGACGGTAATGGGATCCAAAGGCACTTTTTCTTTTTTTTTTTTTTGGGGTGGGCTGCGTTCGGCGCGTCTCCGCACCACTCCGTCCGGGGCGACAGAGGGGCTTAAGCACGCAACACCCGCAACCCACCCGAACACCACGTCGCCTTCGTCGTTGGGCCAACCACTGGAGCAGGGTTACTTGTCATCAGTGGTCGGCCCGACGGAATACCCCCTACCCGGGGCACCCTCCCATCGACCGATGTCCCCCCCTCGAGGAGGACGTCGGTCTTTCCTCACGCGGTCGGCCTCTCGGCGGGTGACGGACTAATCCCCGGTCTCGTCACCCGCGGCCGCAATCCAAAGGCACTTGTCATTAAAGAGACATTTTTTAAGATTTCATGAAGTTAAGGATTAAACTGCGTTAGCAATGTCTAAGCAAATAATCAAATTATTAAATCCATAAATGACAAAAATATCCCTTTAAATAAGTGCCGAGGACAAGGATATGATGCTGCTAACACAATGAAAGGAGTTTATGGCGGAGTTCAAAAACTCATAAAAGATGTCGAGCCAAACGCTGTATACGTTCACTGTGCTGCTCATAACTCAAATCTAGTACTCAATGATGCTGTGAGAGAAGTTGTTAATATGCAATATTTTTTTGATACAGTTCAACAAATTTATATTTTTTTTTTGGCCATAGTATCAAAAGATGGAATATTTTATCAAGTTGCCTGCATCGCCAGGATGCTCGACAGCGTCGGGAATTAGGGCGCGATCGCAGCCTTCTGCGAGGCAGTAGTCTCGCGGAAGGAGGCGGCGGAGCGTGTTCGCGAGGAGGGTCTCCTCGACAACGCAAACTGCCACCGGCGATTGGGGCGGCGCAGGTATCGCAGGTACCTGCGTCTGATGCCGCCCTAACCGAGGCCGCGGGTGACTGGACCGGCAAATTAGTTTGTCACCCGCCGAGAGGCCGACCGCGTGGGGAAAGACCGACGTCCTCCCCGAGGGGGGGACGTCAGTCGAGGAGAGGGTACTCCTCAGGGGGAATTCCGTCGGACCGACCACTGACGTCAAATCATCCTGCTCCGGTGGTCGGTCCAACGACGAAGGCGATGTGTCACGGGTGGGTTACGAGTGTGCGTGCTTACGTCCCTCTGTCACCCCGGATGGAGTGGTGCGAAGAGCGCGCCAACCGTAACCCACCTAAAAAGAAAGTGGTTTATTTATTAAAATTGAACTAAGTACAACGTGATGATTTTTATTGATAGGGTGGGGCCCTAAAAAGAATTTGCCACGGGCCCCAGGTGGTGTAGTTACGCCACTGCACACACTGGTTATAAACTTTTGTTTTCAGACACTGCGGAATATTGGACGAGAAGATCCTCTTAAGTTTTCCCAAACGCTGCCCAGCCGAGTTGGATTCGTCTTATGATTCGAATACGATATCCACGCGCAAGATAAGGGGCGGTGAATTGTATTCTTATTCCGTCACCACACGGACGACTAACGGACTATAATATGCATATATCTATGTAAGAGAAGAAAAACTCGAAATAAAACCTTCGAGAAAGCCGGCATCCCAACTTTCTGAGGGTGTTTTCGTGTGATGGGTTTTAGTGACACTTAGTTAACTTTTTAGTATCGTGTTATTCATGACCGCTACTTTGAGACATACATACCTTATACTTTATTTCCGATAAGTAATGTACTTATGTTCATCATCATCATCTCAGCCCATATATGTCCCACTGTTGGGCTCGGGCCTCCTCCATAATGGAAGGGTACTTGACCTACTATACCACGCTGGTCAGACGTGTTGGTTTTTTTTTTTTTTTTTTTTGGGTGGGCTATGGTAAGCGCACGCGCGGTCCAGTCCGTCCGGGGCGATGAAAAGACAGCGCGCGGGCCCATAACCCACCCGTACCCACGTCACCTCGTTGTTGGGCCGACCACCGGAGCAGATGTGACTTGTCGTCAGTGGTCGGCCCAACGGAATACCCTTTCGGGTAACCTCACCTCAGACGTGTTGGTATAGGGTTTTATTTCGACTTTTCCTTCTCTCGCATAGATGATATATGCGTTTTATATCCCTTAGTCGTCTCGTACGATCACCCACGGGTAAGATAGGGGGTGGTGAATTGTATTCTTACTCCGTCACCACACGGAAAACTTACTTATGTTAATTTATTTTAATTTATCGAAGGTCCTTTTTCTTAACTATTAAATAAAATGTATTTTTTTTAATGATATAACATGAAATGTTATATACTTTATAAGGAAATTGATTCTTTACTGTTTAGCCTTTGTTATGGCTGTGTTGTAATTTTTCTTTTAACAATATAACGGAAAAGAGAAATTAATATTGTTTGCGAAACAAATGAACGGGATAATAGGGTTTCTGACGTTTACGCGAGTATTACAGTAAATAAAACTACAGATTTTATCGCGTTTGTATTTGATTTTTGATTGCCCGACGTTTCGTACACTTTACAGCGTTCATGGTCACGGGCGGACTAAGATGTCCGACGTCCAACTCCATTTGTAACAAAATGTGGGTCAAAATTTAATAACTAATTTCTATATCGGGTAGATAATTATAAATCTCTGCAATAACAATGACTGTTGGACAATCGACGTAGATGACACACTCAGACGTTGATTTTCTGCTCAGTATGATACTAACCGGGACGGACCGCCCCGCGGCTGTAGGCAAGCAACGTCGACAATATACTCCTGTTAGTATTGGAGTAGGTATACTTGGTAGTATTGGAGTTTAATCTTTAACTACCACATAAGGTACTTAAATAGTAAACTCCAATAATTTATTGACGTATTCTAATCGGGTATTTAACATCTAAAACTAATCTAAACTAATAATCAGTATTATCATATTTTAAGTTATTTTTAATTACAATTGACTTAGTATATCGATTAAGTTTTCAATGAAGTCGTTACAAAATAACATCGTGTTTTTCTATTTGTAATGTATTTCTATTGTACTATTAAGAAGTGTTATAAAATATGGAGGATAATGTCAAATTGGATTATATTAGAAAAACCCCATTAATCAACATCGACCTTCACTTAATTGCTTCATGTACATGTACGTCCCACTTCTGGGCTCAAATCTTGGTATATGGTTTTATTTCTGTATGTTCATGTATTTATGGGTTTTACGTCGTAGCTCATACACGTCCCATTGTTGGGCTTGAGCCTCCTCCACATTGAGAGGGAAATTGATCTATTACACCACGCTGGTCAGACGTGTTCGTATAGGGTTTTACTTCAAGTTTGTCTTCTCTTGCATAGATCTTATATGCATATTATATCCCTTAGTCGCCTTTTACGATACCCAGGGAAAGAGAGGGGTGTAGTGAATTGCAACATCCACGGGCAGAATATCTACTCCCTGTGTGTGATGACGCAGTAAGAATACAATTCACCACTCCCTATCTTGCCCGTGTATGTCGTAAAAGACGACTATGGGATATAATACGCACATAACATATGTGCAAGAGAAGGAAAACTCTAAGTGAAACCCTATACCAACACGTCTGACCAGCATGGTATATGTCAAATTCCCTGCCAATGTGGAAGAGGCTCGAGCTCAATAGTGGGACGTATGTGGGCTGCGATGATGATGATAAAGACCAAATACTACTGTCTTACATTCGCCCGTGTGGTGACGAAGTAAGAATACAAATTACGTGTAATTACGTAAGATGTCGTAAAAGATGACTAAATAGTATGGATATTTTTTTTTTTGGGGGTGAGTTGCGGTCGGCGCGCTCCTCGCACCACTCCGTCCGGGGCGACAGAGGGGCGTCAGCACGCACACCCGCAACCCACCCGAACACCACGTCGCCCCTATTTGGGGTACCCTCTCATCGACCGACGTCCCCCCCTCGGGGAGGACGTCGGTCTTTCCTCACGCGGTCGGCCTCTCGGCCTCTCGGCGGATGACGGGCTAATTCCCCGGTCACGTCATCCGCGGCCTCGGCTAGGGCGGCATGACACGCAGCGCTATAAAGGCGCTTACATATTGCCAATTTTCCAATTTATATAAAATTAATCCAATCGTAATGCTCTTTAGCACGCACAGCGACTGAAGTGGAGATGGGTTGGCCATGTGATACGAACGACGGGTGAACGATGGACGAAACTGGTCACAACATGGAAAGGTTCAAAAGGCAAGAGAATCAGGGGCAGACCTATAGGCCGTTGGACTGATGACCTACGAAAAGTAGCAGGAGACAATTGGATGGAGAAAGCAAGAGATAGAGTACAATGGAGACAGTTGGAGGTGGCCTACACCCGAGAGGGGCCCTGACTTAATATTAATAGTATAATTTAAAAACTTTTTAGTATAATTTAGATAATTTATTAACTACTAACGTATAGTTTTAGAAAACTTTTTTAATGTATTTTGTTATGTTAGGATTAAGTCATGGAACAAATAAAGGCTTATTATTATTATTAATACTCTTTAGCAGCGCTAAGAATAAACTATGGGTTTTATGGACGGGTATTCCGTGTGGTGACGGAGTAAGAATACAATTCACCAGCTCCTATCTTGCCGTGGATGTCGTATAAGACAACTAAAGGATATAATATGCATATAACATCAAAAACCCTATACCAACATGTCTGACCAGCATGGTATAGTAAGGTCAATTTCCCTCCTATTGTGAAGGAGGCTCGAGTCTAACAGTGGGACGTATATGAGCTGAAATGATGATGATGATGATAATTAGTCTTGCTAACGAGAAAATCAACCTAATACACGACGTATTAGGTTGATTTTCTCTTCCTCTCGAGATCGCTCGTACACTAAGAAGAACTTGTGGCGACTATCCGCCATTAAGACAACTTGGACCGCAGTTATCTGGAGTTTTGGTGAGATCGTAAAAGCGTCATGTAGTTGTCTTGTACTATCTATGCCAATAAATAAAATTGGAGTGTCTGTTTGTAATGTTAAAATAATAGGCCTTTTTCATGCTCACACGGTTATTTGCACTATACATATGCCTAAAATACACTTTATATTTTTTTTGTCTGTATGTTTGTGCCGGGTAATCTTCAAAACGGCTGGACCGATTTAAAAAATTCTTTCACAAATGGAAATTTATAATATCGGGGAGTAAACTAAGCTATATTTTATCCCAGTATTCCCACGAGAACGGGAACTACGGGGATAAGGCGACAGAAACCGAAGCGAAGCGAGGGCGGGTTGCTAGGATTCAATATAGTATTTTAATGCGTTATATTAAATAATGTTGATAACATTTTATGTAGTGATGCGGAGGAAGTGCTAGGATATACTGAGTATTTATTGTATTTATTTATTTATATTTTTTTTAAACGACAACACCCTGCACTGAAGAAATAATCCTTGTGTGGGGAGGGACTTCACAAACATATAGTTAACGGACACAAATTACATTCAAACTCGGAACAAAAATTTATGGATCATACAAAGTGTTGTTCTGCGTGGGATTCGAACCCGCGACACTGGCACGGTAGGTCGGTATCTTAACCAATACGCCATCCGTGCATTATATAAAAGTGCTGTACAAATCTTTTTGTTATGCAAGAAAATCCACGGAAGATATTTTTAATAGTGTAGCACTGTTGAAGGCGGCTATTTTACTCAAATACCGCCCACTGTTGGGCTCGAAGTCTCCTCCACAATAGGAGGGAAATTAACCCACTATATCACGCTGGTCAGACGTGTTAGTACAGGGTTTTCGAGTTTTTCTTCTCTTGTACAGACGTTATATGCATATTATATCCCTTAGTTGTCTTTTACGACACCCACAGGCAAGGCAGGGTGAATTGGACATGTCTAATATGAAGAAATTAAAAATGTTCTTTTTTTTGTATTGCAAACGGTGGCAAGCGAGCAAACAGTGCACCTGATGGTAAGTGCTGCTGTTGCTCATAGACTTTTGCCTACCGCGAAGAAAGTGAAGGGAGTGTGAATGTGTGCAATTAGGTTAGATAATACTAAAGGCATTACTAAAACCTTCCACACGAAAACACCCTCAGAAAGTTGGGCTTCCGTCTCTCTCGCTCACCGAACGAAGCGCAGTAACAAATAGCTACGCCTCGGATGTCGATTTTCTGCTCAGAGTCGTACTGGTGGTCGATTTAATGTGAAGAAATTGATAATTTGTGAAGAAAATTATAAAACTTGAGACTGGCAAGAATGGGCTTAATAAAAAAAGAAGAGGAGAGATATGTTCTATAAACTATATAAATCTCACCTGTTTGCATGGTAAAAATGATGAACGATGATGTCAGGATCCAATTGGTGTCCTCTAAATCTATCTCGAAGCTCGGTTGAAGGTTCACAGTGGTATTCGTTAAGTTAGGGGATCGTAATCCCATGTGGGGATACAAAGTCCAATTAGCATCCATTTTGGATACCTTTGCTTTGTAGAATTGAAAAAAAAAAACTCTTGAGTCTCTCGTCGACTTATTTTTGGCGGGAATTTTTATTTTAATTGGATTTTTATTCATTTACATTGATATTAATTAAATTTATTATTATAAATTGAATTGAAATATAAACTATACGTTGGTTTTGCCTTCATTTTATCTCATTTTTTTTTAGAAAATTAAATAAATATTGTTTATTTCATCTAATTCAACTTTAGAACCCTATTATTTTTTCTTTTTCTACACAGTTTTTTACACCTTGGTTTCTAGGTTTAACAAAAAAACATTTTTTTTTTAATATTAAAAACTTGTAAATATTTTTTAACTTAACATTTTAAATAGCTATTATCACAAACACACTAACTAGATGCTCAGAGCGGACTGTAATTTGCAATGAAGCGTATTTTTCATCGCGTTCTCTTTTAAAAGGCTGTTCATCGCGTGTTCTTTGCCTGTAAACAAATAAAGAATTGATACGCTTGTATTTAACTTTAAAGACCGCCATTAAGGTTTCATTACTATTTGTAAAATTGTTTCACGTGTACAGAGGCATCGTGTATGTACTATAATTATATTAGATTTTTCTCAGTTCTATTGGCATACTATTTCATAATAATGTTAGTGATTTTGTTTTTTAATTTGCGTTTGTTGAGGATAGAATAAACCTATTTTTTGTCTCTTAGACTAGAGGAGGATAGCGATAATTTTGGCGGGAAATTAAAGCGTCATGTGGTGTTCTTGTATTATATTTAATATCTTAGTGTTTTAACGTGTTATATGAAATAATTTTATGTAATTTCACCTGGAGAAACTACTGAGGTGTGGTGAATATGATATAACAGTGCTGTACATAATGTCTTCGTTTTCAAAATACCCAGAAGATACCATTAAGAGCGTGACCATAGTACATTGAAGGTGACGACTTGACTTACTGACGCACAATAAATTTAAACGAAGCGATAATTTAGGCACTTTTTTTTAAGGAATTTTATCACTATTGATAAATTGTTTACTCATAATTTTCATTTAATGTATACCTAGTGCCCGTACTGAAATTGAATGTTAGTTATACTAAAATAAATGTAGATAACTAAACAAAAAACATATTTAGATGCTTAGAATAATAACGTATAGAAGGATAGTGTCGGTACTCAAGCGATCAAAAACGTGAAGCCAAAAATACACACGTACCTACACACGCACACCACTACACTAGAAATTATGAAATCAAATTTTTTATTTTTATTAACATAAATCGTCAAAATACTTTTAAAAATAATGTTAATACATTTTTTATGTTTCTCATATGTTTTGTGACACCATTTGAATGTACAAGCCATCATAATTACCTATATACTTTTTAAGAGTTGCGTACGTGCGTACAATTATTACATGTAAGTTAGGTTTCCGTCGAATAGTCTTTTATGATACAGTAGAAACTCTATTATCCGGCCCTTGGCTATACGGATTCGCGATTATCCGGACTATCATCACTATCCGCGACCTATGCAGTGTGCCTACAAATCGAATTTATGCAAGCATGAATGGGCAGCCGTGAACTCGTCGCAATCATCAGTGCCGACCTGACACTACCGACCATCGCTAGGGAGATGCTCGGCAGCATCAGGAACTGGGACGCGGTCGCATCCTTCTGCGAGGCAGTTATCTCGCAGAAGGAGGCGGCGGGTCGCAAACGCGAGGAGCACAGCCTCGACGAAGCGACCCGCTGCCAGCGACTGGGGCGGCGCAGGCGGGATTACCTGCGTGCAATGCCGCCCTAGCCGAGGCCGCGGGTGACGTGACCGGGCATTAGTTTGTCACCCGCCGAGAGGCCGACCGCGTGAGGAAAGACCGACGTCCTCCCCGAGGGGGGGACGTCGGTCGATGGGAGGGTACCCCGGGTATTCCGTCGGGCCGGCCACTGATGACAAGTAACCCTGCTCCAGTGGTCGGTCCAACGACGAAGGTGACGTGGTGTTCGGGTGGGTTGCGGGTGTTGCGTGCTTAAGCCCCTCTGTCACCCCGGACGGAGTGGTGCGGAGGCGCGCCGACCGCAGCCCACCCCAAAAAAAAAAAGCATGAATGGGCGCCCAGCGAAATCGCTGCTTCACGCGTTTCGTTATTGTTTTAGTTAGTAATTGTTATTCCATTGTGATATGCGTGCCCCACGGGATATGTATTCGTCTTTTAATGAACGCATAAAATTATGTCAATACTACAAATGCACAAAACCAAAGGTTGTTTTTCCTACATTCGATTATCCGAATTTTCGATTATCCGAATGCCTAACGACAAGAATGAGTCCGGTTAATTGAGTTTCTACTGTATGTTACTTTATGCATCACCCGAACAAAAGTCCTAATAGGCAGAAAGTCCTGAGGATGTGAAATTTTGAGCTATTGACCTTCAAAGTTTAAAGTCTTGCCTATGTGATAATTCACAGGTGCTATCCATTCGAGTATTGGGATTTGTGAATTAATACTAGGTTAACATGTTGAATATTTTTCACCCTGTTAAGAATGCTAGTAGAAAGAATGACTATGAGACATAATCATCCTCCCTTACGGTATGCCACCCCTTTATACCCTTATATAGCGTAAGGGAGGATGAATAAGTCTCATTGTTATTCTTCCTCATCCTCGGTCCTTTATACATCGTTTGAAACAATCCAATAAACTGCTATCAGATTGGAAAGCAGACACAAGCTGAAAATATCCGGCGAGAAATTCAGCGGGTGCTGTCATTTTTTTTTCATCTGGACTTTCGACTGGACTAATAGTCGCGATCGACCGGTCGACCGGTCGATCGCGACTATTAGTCCAGTCGATTGTAGTAAGGCAAAAAAAGTAAATACGTAAAACAGACTGCGAATCGTAATCACCAACTGTTGCACGCATCGATTCCAATTGTCAATATTTCAAAAAGTATGTAATTGGTAGATCGCGTAGGGTTTCGTGAATAAACAGTAGATCTTGAATCTAATGAAGTTGGCCACTCCTGCCATATAGTATTAGTTCCAGTGCTACAGTCCCTCGGCGGTATCAAATTAACTATCGATACATCGAAGTGCTGAAGTGTTTGTATAGAAACGCTACTATGTCGGTCCGCATCCATAATAAGAGTACGAAATCCATCCACTTGCAGAGAGGTGTGAGACAAGGAGACGTCATCTCTCCGAAACTGTTCACCACTGCGCTGGAAGATGTCTTCAAGCTCTTTGACTGGACCGGATTCGGCATCAACATCAACGGCGAATACATCACTCACCTTCGATTTGCTGACGATATTGTAGTCATGGCAGAATCTATAGAGGACCTTGGCACTATGCTCAATGACCTCAGCAGGGTATCTCAACTAGTGGGTCTACAAATGAACATGGACAAGACGAAAGTCATGTCTAATGCCCATGTTATTCCTGTACCGGTCCTAGTTGGTAATGCGATTCTCGAAGTTGTGGATCACTATGTTTACTTAGGACAAGCAGTCCAGTTAGGTAGATTTAATTTCGAGAAAGAAGTCAGCCGACGAATCCAACTCGGCTGGGTAGCGTTCGGGAAACTTAAGAGGATCTTCTCGTCCAATATTCCGCAGTGTCTGAAAACAAAAGTTTATAACCAGTGTGTGTTACCAGCGATGACTTACGGCACTGAAACGTGGTCTCTAAATGCCGGCTTTATAAAAAAGCTCAAAGTTGCACAACGTGCTATGGAGAGGGCTATGCTCTGTATTTCTCTACGTGATAAAATCCGAAACACAAAAATCCGTAGAAGAACGGGTGTAACCGACATAGCCCGCAGAATTAGCACATTGAAATGGCAATGGGCAGGCCACATCGCTCGTCGAACCGACAATCGTTGGGGAAAAAGGTTCTTGAGTGGCGACCACGAATCGGACGGCGCAGCGTAGGACGACCCCCTACTAGATGGACTGACGACATTCTCAAAGTCGCAGGGAACCATTGCATGCAAGTGGCGCAGGACCGTTCCGAGTGGCATTCTCGTGGGGAGGCCTATGTCCAGGAGTGGACGTCTGTAGGCTGATGGATGGATGATTAGTTCCAGCGTGATGCCCTTCGAGATTTAGTGCAAATAAAAAACATCGCGTCGCTCTCACTCACACACTCCGTATAGACTACGTATAGTACATATATTCCATCATATAGCGTGGCGTTACGTCGCCGGCCTGTTTACACCACGCCAACGATCAGGCTTACCCACGCATATTCTGTTCCTTGACTTCAGTGGTCAAATAAAACCCTATAACAACATGTCTGACCAGTGTAATGTAGTAGGTCAAGTTGGCTCTCAATACGGAGGAGGCGAAGCCGTGATGATGATTACGATGAAAATTATATACATAATGACAATATTAGTTGTATTTGCAAATAAATTTACAACAAGATGTCGAATTTTACGTTATTTAGGTCAATGTTACATACATTGAACTGAAAATAGCGATAATAACTAATAAACACGTTGTCAAATTCTTTATTTTCCCTCCTAAATTTATTTTCGAAGGATTTGGATTTTTTTTTTGTAGTTTAAAACAAAGATATTATCAAATCCACCTTGATGAATCATCATTGTTATCCTTGCCACGTGTAGTGACATTAAAATATATATTACGTCATTAATCGCACTCGCTTTTACGTAAATGTAAATACGTTTTTTTGTGGTAGGACCACAATGTTGACAGTTGTCTGTCTACAGCCGCGGACCAGTCCGTCCTGGGTAGTACACGAAGCAGAAAATCTACGTCTGAGTAGTAGCAATTTGTTACTGCGCTTCATTCGGTGAGCGAGAGAGATGGAAGCCCAACTTTATGAGGTTTGTGTGTGGTGGGTTTTAGTGATGCCTTTAGTTTCAAACCTCATTACACGCATTCACTTTCTTTACGATAGGCAGCGGCCTAGTAAAGGTCCGTCAGCGGCAACAACACTTACCATTAGGTGTACTGTTTGCTCGTTTACCACTGTTAACAGTAAAAAAAAAAAATACTGGCTAATGAATTACTAGAACAATATCTGATGTGATTTATTTATGACAGACATAAACGTAAACATTTTCCGTGAGGTGACGGAGTAAGAATAGGTACAATTCATCACTCCCTAACTTACCCGTGGGTATCGTAAAAGACTACTAAGGGATATAATAACTGTTTGACTTGGTACCACCGTCACCATTCTACCAACGTACCACTCGACATCGTAGTAGGGTTCATCCATTTCACCTGGAATCGTTATGGTCTTCAACTGTACATTTCCAGCGATCATTTCTCCCACGTACCTACGTACAAGCTCTGGAATGAACTACCTGCTGCTGTGTTTCCCGAGCGCTATGACATATCCTTCTTTAAACGAGGTTTAAGAAGAGTATTTTCTTCACGGTAGGCAACGGCCTGGCTGTGCCCCTGGTATTGCAAAGGTCCATGTGCAGCAGTTTCACTTACCATCAGGTGTGCTGCTTGCTCGTTTGCCACCGTTGGCAAAAAGAAAAAACATCTGTGCAAGAGAAGGAATCTCGAAATGAAACCCTATACCAACATGTCTGATCAGCATGGTATAGTAGGCCAAATTCCCTCCTATTGTGGAGGAGGCCCAAGTCCAACAATGGGAGGTATATGGCCAGCGATGATGATGATAAATCATAAAAGATAAATTGATAACAATAATTTCAAAAAGTTTTTAACATAATCCGATCTCCATTCAGCATGTTGGCCACAGATACGGTTGCCACCCATACTTTATTATAAATTATTGTACGTTATTTCCATTAATTGTACTTTATACTAGAAAGAACTTTATTTCACATGAACTGAGTTCTCAAGTTTCCGTGTGGTGACGGAGTAAGAATACAAATCACAACTCTCTATCCTGCCCGTGGATTTCGTAAAAGACGACTAAGGGATATGATACGCATATAACATCTATGCAAGAGAAGGAAAACTCGAAATAAAACCCTATATCAACCTGTCTGATCAGCATGGTATAGTAAGGTCAATTTCCTTTCTACTGTGGAGGAGGCTCGAGCCCAACAGTGGGACGTATATGAGCTGAAATGATGATTTTTCAAGATGAAGTCTTACAATTAAATCTGACAGGCGTGGTATTTAGGTCAATTATTTATGGTGGAGGAGGCTTGATCCCAGCAGTGGGGTGTATATGGGCTGAGATGAGGTGATGATAACATTGTTTTGTAATCTTCATTTGTCACAATTTGAATGAGTGGATTATTTCAAACATCAATGGATTTATTTAAATACACACACAACATTCGTCCAGCTGTTTAGAAGGAGTTAGGTGAACAAGTGAATTTGTTGTCCGGCCATGAATTTTGGCTTTAGCGGCGAGTGGGGGCTAAGTCTGTAAGCGGAGTGGCGGCTAAATCTTCAAGTGGAGTGGCGGCTAAATCTTCAAGCGGAGTGGCGGCCATGCTAGTCATGCATCGTACATTTAGTAACGCTTGGTGGCTGCGATCGAGGTAGACGCATTCAAATACGGCGTTATCTCGAAAGAAATATATTTTTTAAGCCTCCGTCCGGGGCGACAGAGGGGCGGCGCGCACATCCCCGTAACCCACCCGTGACAGGTCGCCTTCGTCGTTGGGCCGACCAACGGTGCAGGGTGACTTATCGTCAGTGGTCGGCCCGACGGAATACCCCTTGCGGAGTACCCTCTGCTCGGCCGACGTCCCTGCCTCGGGGAGAAGTCGTCAGTCTTCGTCGCGCGGTCGGCCTCTTGGTAGCTGACGGACTAACTCCCAGGTCCAGTCACCCACGGCCTCGGCTAGGGCGGCAAAACCAAAAGAGATTTTTCATAAATTCGATTATGCGGATTTTCGATTATTCGAATGCCTACCGACAACAATTAGTCCGGTTAATCGAGTTTCTACTATATATATATATATATATATATATATATATATATATATATATATATATATATATATAAATCTTTATATTCATGATTGCTCGATAAAAATGTGGCGTCATTGAACATTTTAATACATTTGTTATAACCGCTCGTCGCGATGCGCTAAGCTGTCGCTGATAACGGCGTATTCGTGGCCAAGCCGTGCAGATTAGCGGTCGAGTGTGAATTTTTGTAGCAAATTTCAATGATAAGTATTCAGTGAAGTTAACTACTTACTTATGTGGGTTAAGTTCCTATGTCAAGGTTGTACAGTAAGGCTCGACCAGTGGCGTAGCGTGTGTCACTGTCGCCCGGGGCGGAGTTATAATTTGCCGCCCTTTTGACATCGTAAAAATAATAATTGTTGGTATTGGTAAGAAAAAACGTAACGAAATGAAAGAATTGAGTAAAAATATTTATTTCAAAACTATGTAAGTACATGTGTAAGTAACATGACTGTATTAAAACATTAATAATTTACACTATAAAAATAATGTTTAATAAAGTCTAAACAGTCTAAAATTCTACTTTTCACGACTTACGCGCACCGAAATCATTTATTCGGTCCTTGGACCCACCCTGTGGAACATCGGCTACGACTGGGCGTTGGAGGGGGGGTTTGCAACTCATCACGCCCTCTCGCCCGGGTTGGGCGTGATTTGGTACGCTGACGACACGCTCGTCACAGCCTGTGGTGGAACGCTAGAGGAGGCGGCAAGCCTGGCGACTCTAGGCACCAAAGAGATCGTCAGGCGGATCGGGGCGTTGGGGTTGAGGGTAGCCTTGGACGTTCTGTTCCATAGGCCCCGCATGGGCCCTCCCATCGACGTCTTCATCACCGTCAATTACCGACACCAACCGATATCAGCAACCGGGCGCATATGAAGTATTTGGGCCTGGTGCTCGACGGGCATTGGTGGTTCCAGGAGCATTTCCGCAGGCTTGCTCCACGGCTCATCGGCACGGCGTCCGCCCTATTGTGGCATATGCTGAACGTGGGCGGACCGAGCACTACGTGTCGACGGCTGTACGCGAGGGTCATCTGGTCGATGGCCCTGTATGGCGCGCTGGTGTGGGCGGGGACCCTGATCGTCCGACTCAGGGCTCTACTGTGGCGACCACAGAGGGCCATGGGGGTCAGGGCCATACGCGGATACCGCACGGTGTCGACAGAGGCAGCGTGCCTGTTGGCCGGGACTCCCCCGTGGGACCTGGAGGCGGCAATGCTCGCCGGTTTGTATCGGCGGGTGTCGTGGGTGCGAGCGGAGGGCGGTGTGATCTCTTTGAGGGAGATCAGCGCCTGGCGCGTCGACGCCCGCTGAGACGTCATTACCCGTTGGGCAGTCCGGCTGGAGAGGCCTCGGTTCGGTGTGCGGACCATGGAGGCCTTCCGGCCGGTGCTGATACAGTGGTTAAAACGGCGGCACGGGGTGCTCTCCTTCCGACTGGTGCAGGTTTTGACGGGCATGAATGCTTCGCCAAATACCTGTACACGGTCGTTAGGAGGGAGAGTACACCGTCCTGCCACCACTGTAATTGCGACGAGGACACGGCGCAGCATACGCTCGAGGTTTGTGAGTTTGTGTTCGGTGCTCGGTGAACTGAGACGCGGTCGCAGCCTTCTGCGAGGCAGTAGTCTCGCGGAAGGGGGCGGCGGAGCGCGTGCGCGAGGAGCGTCTCCCCGACGAAGCGAACCGAGGCCGGTGACTGAGGCGGCGTAAGCGCGTGGGTTACAGGTGTGCGTGCTTATGCCCCTATGGCGCCCTGGACGGAGTGGTGCGAGGAATGCGCCGACCGTAACTCACCCCCCAAAAAAAAGTGTCTGCACAAAATATTTTTCTTCCAATTTTGCCGCCCTTCTAATAGTGGCGCCCGGGGCGGTCCGCCCCTCCGCCCCCTCCCTTGCTACGCCACTGGGCTCGACCGAGAATCTCGGTCTCGGTCTCGGCATTCTCGGCTACAAATCCAACCGGTCATGACCGAGATTGTAACTTTGTTTGAATCGCCATTCAAATTTTACTGCGCGTGGCCACGCGCCGCAGTACGAAGTCGATTGGTGAGTGCGTGAGAGAGCTGAATTGTGATTGGTTGAAGTCCTGGCTGGCGAACTGCGGCCGGCCGTCTTCGCTCCGTTCGAGCAGTATTTGTAATGTTCGAGCAGTATTTGTAATGTTCGAGCAGTATTTGTAACTGAAAGCGAAGTTAACTCAGCCAAGCTTCATATTATCGAGGTTCTCACTCTCAATGAAAATGTAGGATTCTCGTGAGACAACATGGGCATCTTCAACTAACTCGTCAAACATGGCTGCTACAAATCAATTCAACTTATGGGCAGCTCATGATTCGATAGAGTTGGAAGACGAGTCAATGCCCAATGACGAATACAATTCAAGCTCTGTGATCGAAATAGCGCTAGAAAGCTTCCTTAGAGAGCCAAGACTGCAAAGAAATTCTAATATTTATGAATATTGGTGTTCGTCACCTTCTGAGGTGCTTAAGCCTGCAGCAAATAAGTTTTAATCCGCGCCGCCTACTAGCATAGCAAGTGAACAACTGTTTAGCAAAGCTGGACAATTGTATGACGAGAGGCGACACTCTTTGAAGGGCGAAAATGCTGAAAATTGCTTTTTATATGTTATAATATAATGTTATTTAACTTTGATTATTAAAACAGTTAATTTTGTTAAACAATTAGTAGTGTATTAAAAAGTTTACAGTATTAAAATTTATTTTTTCACGCTTTGTCTATTCTCGGTCTCGGCCGAGATGTTATTTTATTCTCGGTCTCGGCCGAGAACGAAAAACCCATCTCGGTCCAGCCTTATTGTACAGTTATTCCTCTATCTAATAGTGCCATCCATTTGTAAGTCTATTGAAATATTTTGTTGGATATAGGTCCCTCTGAAGAATAGGCCCCGCACCGATTAGAGGCTCCGAGTATGCACCAAGAAAAATCTTTTCATTGTTTTTAGGGTTCCGTACCCAAAGGGTAAAAACGGGACTAGGGATGTGACTTGGAGGGAAAATAATCGATTAATAATCGATTCTTTTCTTTAAAATAAATCGATTATAAAATAATCATCATCATCATATATTTATTTTCTAATATAGTATGATTTTTTTTTTAGGATATCGGGCTGTGATTTTATTTAAAACATAAAAGCAAATACTAAAATAATCGATTAATTTTAATATAAAAGTCGATTTTTTATTATTTAGATAATCGATTATTAAAATCGATTACTACAAAAAATAATCGATTAATCGATTACTATAAAAATCGATAATTTTTTCACATCCCTAAACGGGACCCTCTTACTAAGACTTCGCTGTCTGTTCGTCCGTCTGTCTATCACCAGGCTGTATCACAAGAACTGTGATAACTAGACAGTTGAAATTTTTACAAATTATATATTTCTGTTGCGACTATAACAACAAATACTAAAAACAAAATAAAATAAATATTTAATGGGCTCAGCAGTATTTTTTGTCTTTATATTTTTTTGTCTGTCTGTCTGTTTGTCTATTTGTTCCGGGCAATCTTCAAAACGGCTGGACCGAATTAAAAAATTCTTTCACCAATAGAAAGCTATAATATCAGGGAGTAAACTAAGCTATATTTTATCCCGGTATTCCCACGGGAACGGGAGCTATGGGGATAAGGCGATAGAAACCGAAGCGCAGCGAGGGCGGGTTGCTAGTTTTCAATATAATAGAGAACTTAAAATTTAAACAAAAAAGCAAATACTACAATAATACTAAAATAATCGACAAATTTTAATAAAAAAATCGATTTTTATTTTTTAGATAATCGATTATTACAAAAAAGATAATCGATTAATATAAAAATCGATATTTTTTCACACCCATACTGGCCTCGAGCCTCCTCCACAATAGGAGGCTCGGCTAACAGGCTTTTACGACACCACCGAATACGTTCGTGAAGAACACTGTAAATATTATATAAACTAGCAACCCGCCCTCGCTTCGCTTCGGTTATAGTCGTTTTACCCGCGTAGTTCCCGTTTCCGTGGGAATACCGGGATAAAATATAGCCTAGTTTACGCCCTGATATTATAGCTTTCCATTGGTGAAAGAATTTTTTAAATCGGTCCAGCCGTTTTGAAGATTACCCGGAACAAACAGACAGACAAAATTTTTTTTAATCTGTATTTTAGGCATAGGTGTCGTGCAAATAACCGTGTGAGCATGAAAAAAGCCTATTATTTTGACATTACAAACAGACACTCTCAATTTTATTTATTGGTATAGATTGTGTTTATAACGCGATATAATCCGTAAAAGTAATTTTATTTACAAAATTATAATTATCTCAGCTCAAATGCGTCCCACTGCTGGGCTCGAGCCTACTCCACCATAGGAGGGTAATTTACTTACTATGACATGCTGATCAAACGTATTGGTATAGACTATTCATGTAAATACCATATTAACTTCAAGATCGTTTTGTAATTCTATAATGAGGTTAGGACAATAATTCATGGCCCTTTCAAGCAAAATTTTACTGACATCTATTAGTAAAATATGCAAATTATTAAAACACTTATATGTTTAACGTGCATATTGTTGTTACTATGCGACGCTAGATGGCGCATATTTAAATGTTTAAGTTCCTCAATAATAGATGGCGCTACTTTGGATCTTATGTTTTTTCAATAAAACTGGTTTTATATAAATATTCCTATAAATAGAATTTCGTATTTTATTTTTTTTTTATTGCAAACGGTGGCAAACGAACAAACAGTACACCTGGTGGTAAGTGTTGTTGCCGCTCATGGACTTTTGCAATACCAGGGGCACAGCTAAGCCGCTGCCTACCGCGAAGAAAATGAAGGGAGTGTGAATGCGGGCAATGAGGTTCGGTGATACGAAAGGCATCACAAAACCCACCACACGCAAACACCCTCAGAAAGTTGTGCTTACGGCTCTTTCGCCACCGAACGAAGCGCAGTAACAAATTAATACTACTTAGACGTCTATTTCCTGCTCAGTGTGGTACTACCCCGGACGGACCGGCCAGCGACTGTAGACAGACAACTGTCGATAATGTGGTTCTACCACATCTAAAACGAGAAAAATGTGAGGGTGAAAAAGAAAATTACGATTTTGAAACGTGACGAAGAGAGAATACAATTCACCAAGCTCTTATTTTAACAGTGGTTGTCGTAATAAATGATTATGGAATGAACATCTATGCAAGAGAAAGAAAATTCGAAATAAAACCCTATACCAATCTGTATGACCAGCGAAGTATAGTAGGTCATAATCTGCCCTATTGTGGCGGAAACTTCAGCCCAATAGTGAAACATATGCGAGCTGAAATGGTGAATGTTAATACATTCAAAATTATATCAGCATCATTTCAGCTCATATAGGTATGTCCCACTGTTGGGCTCGAGCCTCCTCCACAATAGGAGGGAAATTGACCTTACTATACCCTGCTGGTCAGACAGGTTGGTATAGGGTTTTATTTTGAATTTTCCTTCTCTTGTATAGATGTTATATGTGTATTATATCCCTCAGTCGTCTTTTACGACATGCACGGGCAAGATAGGGAGTGGTGAATTGTATTTTTACTCTGTCACCACACCAAACTGTATAAATAAATTAAATAAAATTTGTTTGAAATATCAAAATAATACATTTTTTTTTCACGTTTATACAGTTATTTACGGTGATAGCTATGCTTAAAAGGCACTTTAAAATCAAAATTGTCTGTCTATTTGTTCCAGGTAATCTTCCAAACGGATGGACCCATTTTAATATTATTTTACTACCCGCTATCTATCTAAGTATATAAGGACGTAGGCTATCTCACCTCTCAAGAAACCTCTATAAACTTTTTCCTGGTCGGAGAATCGAATCGGAGGCCTGATGGACTGCAGTCGCGTATCGTAATATTTTAGATGATTTAAAATGCTGGGGGAACGCGTCTAAAAACGAGGACGGATTGATACTGTATACAAATTGAAGTGTCTGTTTGTAATGTCAAAATACCTACTGGCCTTACCTTTTTCATGCTCACAAGGTTATTTGCACAACACCTATGCCTAAAATGCAGTTTAAAAATCGTTCTCTGTCTGTTTGTTTTGGGTAATCTTCAAAACGACTGGACGGATTTTGATAATATTTTACTACTAGGTAGCTGTGTAATTTAGGCTAAATTTTATTCCGGTAGTCCCACGGGAATGGAATCTACACGGGTATGGCTACTGAAACCGAAGCGAAGCGATGGCAGAATGATAGTTTAAAATAAATTTAAAAATCAACTGCAGTCAAATAAAATTATTGTGAAATGAAACGAATAAAATCTAAGCAGATATCTTAACTGTAAGCATTTAAAAATGACTTTTATTTAAGTTAATGATATAAATAAACCATTATTAGCGAATAACTAAGCTTTTTAAATTTGAAATAACTTTTTTCCAAGTTAATGACTATTAGTTATAAATAAAACTACTTTACGGATTTTATCGCGTTTGTATTTGATTTTTGATTGCCCAAGGCAAAGTTTCCGTTCAAAGTTCCCGTGTGGCGACGGGATAGAATACAATTGTCGTCACCCCTTGCTTGCCCGTGGGAGTCGTGAAAATCGGCTGAGGGCCTCACTGGGAGAATGGGCAGCAGCTATCTCCTGGGAAAACTTATTACACCTACTGCGATCGCCAACCCGTCTGTCAAGCGTGGCGATTATGGCATTATACCCCCCCCTAAAAATAAAGATGGATGCTATAAAAATGACGGCCCCCAGTCACAGCAGTTTCGCCTCTCCACGGGCAGTGGGGAGGCCTATGTCCAGCAGTGGACGTTTGTAGGCTGATGGATGGATGGATGGCAAAGTTTAGTTTTATAAATGTAATTTTATTTAGCGTAAAGTAGTTTTATTTACAATGTCTAATACTTGCGTAAACATCAGAAATCATTATGCAAACCATTTAAGCAAATAAATAAGCCTTTTTAAGTTTAAAATGACTTTTTTTTAAGTTTATAAGCAAATAGGTAACTAAGCTTTTTAAATTTAAAATATTTTTTTAAGTTAATGTGATAAGTATATATAAGAATATAATATTATAAGCAAATAATTAAGCTTTTTTAAATTTAAAATGACTTTTTTTAAAGTTTATAAACAAATAACTACGCTTTATAAATTTAAAATTACTTTTTTTTAAAGTTACTGAGTTAAATAAACCATTAGGTATATGCAAATAAATACGCTTTTTAAATTTCATCATCGTCATCATCGCAGTATTCGTCCCACTGTTGAACTTGGGCCTTCTCCACAATGGGAGGGAATTTGACCTGGCCCAGATACCTTGGACAGATTTTATGTGCATATTATATCCCTCAGTCGTTTTTTACGACGTCCGCGGGCAAGATAGGGAGTGGTGAATTGTATTCTTACACCATCACCACAAGGACTGTATGATAATGATGATGTTTAGTATTAACACCAGTGTGATTACGACCCAGAATATTATGAGCTTTTTTTCTAATTTATCGGTTTTAAAAGAAAATTTTTTTCGGCTTTCTAGTTCCTCGGTAATTGTTGAAGGCGGTTTTCGTGTTTATTTAAAAATATTTATTTGCTTTTTAGTGGTTACAACATACTATAAAAAATTACTGAAATAGCTTCGTGTGCATATGAAATCTTAATGATCGACTTTGTCAGTATTTCTCATCAGATTCTGATCTGATTACTATAGGACCACCTGGAAAGTTTATCCTATCGAATACAAAAAGAATTTGCCAAGTCGGTTCAAGCATTCTCAAGTATTCTGTCAAAACAAAAAGAAACACAAAAAAAGATGTCGGCAAATTGGAAACCTCTGTGTGGTGACGGAATAAGAATAACAATTCACCACTATCCTATTTTAGCCGTGGTCATCGTAAAAGGCGACTAATGGATGGATATGATATGCATTTTAGGGACTAATCCCACCACACATGCCAGCTATTGATACTTCTGTAAGCCGGCATCCACAATGGTCCACATAGATCACACCGACGTTTGACCATCAGGCAGTCTCGAGAAATTATTTAAGGAGTACTTGGAAGAGATTGATTCCACTTCCCTGTTATGCAATGCGGGAGACATGAAGCAAAATTGACTAGTTAGTCAATAAATAAGAGGATGTGCAGTTACGATAAGCGCAGCGGCACAGCACTAGGGATATAGAAGAGTTTGATAGGGACTATATGGGAGCCTAAATATCGATTGCTATAATAGGTATGGCAGAAACGCCTATAATATCTATGCAAAAGATGGATAACTTGGAATAAAACCCTATAAACCAACCTGACTAAGCATTGTAGTATATTACGTCAAATTTCCCTCCTATTATGGAGAAAACATAGAATGCACAGATGGCGTAGTGGTGAAGATACCGACTTACAGTGCCAGTGTCGCGGGTTCGAATCCTGCGCGGGACAACACTTTGTGCGATCCACAAATTGTTGTTCTGAGTCTGGATGTAATTTGTGTCCGTTAATTTTATGTTTGTAAAGTCTCCCGCAATACAAGGATTAATTTCCTTAGTGCAGGGAGTTAGTTGTCTTTAAAAAAAAAAAAAAACAGTTGTAGTAGTAGCTCACTGTTGACAGTTGTCTGTCTACAGCCGCGGGCTGGTCCATCCGGGGTAGTACCACACTCAGCAGAAAATCAACGCCTGAGTAGTAGCAATTTGTTACTGCGCTTCGTTCTGTGAGCGAGAGAGCTGGAAGCCTTTTCTGAGGGTATTTGTGTTTGGTGGGTTTTAGTGATGCCTTTAGTATCACCGACCCTCATTGCACGTATTCATACTCCCTTCACTTTCTTCACGGTAGGCAACGGCCTAGCAAAGGTCCATGCGTGACAGCAACATTTACCAACAGGTGTAGTGTTTGCTCGTCGGTCACCGTTTGCAATAAAAAAAATACTGGAGGTCAACAGTGGGACGTAGGTATATAAGCTGATATTATAATGAAATTAAAATGTCCTCAGTTTTTTTAAGTCAATATGGCTGGCCCAGCTCCCACAAGCGGCACCTTATTCGATCGTCGCTAATTCTTTGATTATTGAAATGTTTATAAAAAGGTGCCTTTTGAAGCATCATCATTCATCCAATCATCAGCCTAGAGACGTCCACTGCTGCACATAGGCCTCCCCACGAGAATGCCACTGGGAACGGTTTTGCGCCACTTGCATCCAACGGTTCCCTGCGACTTCGAGGTTGTCGTCAGTCCACCTAGTTTGGTCGTCCTACGCTGCGTTATCTGATTCGTGGTCGCCACTCAAGAACCTTTCTTCTCGAACGGTTGGCGGTTCGCCGAGCGATGTGCCCTGCCCATTTCCATTTCAACGTGCTAATTCTGCAGGCTATGGCGGTTACGCCCGTTCATCTACGGATTTTCGTGTTTCGGATTACGCAGAGAAATACCGAGCATTAGGGATGGCGATCTGAGATTGACTAATCGAAGAATCAATTTTGCAGGGCCAAAAAATTGATTTTATAAATCGATATGAAGCACTGAATCGATTTGGTGAATCGATACTTTGCCCCAGAGAATTGTCGTTCGATTTTTTTTTTGCCCACTCGATACTAAGTATGTTAATGTTTTATACTATATTATAAGATTAATAGCTTTCAGATTTCCTAAAAAAAAAAACAAAATACTCATCACATATTTACTCTCCAGATTTCCTACAAAAAAAAGGTCATCACAAGCCCATCCAAAAGAAAAGATTGATAGATCGATTAATCGGGAATCGATCTTTCAGACCTCAATTTTCTTGTGAATCGATTCTTTGGACGACAATTCGAATCGATTCAAGAATCGATCTTTTTCAGAAAGATCGACCATCCCTACCGAGCATAGCCCTCTCCATAGTACGTTGAGCGACTTTGAGCTTTTTTTATGAGGCCGACAATTAGAGACCACGTTTCAGTGCCTGAAGCATCATAACCCTGCTCCTATTAAATTAAAGCTTTTTATATTAATGTATTTATTCATTTTTTTGATCCAATTATTTCGGAGAATTGCAACTTTATGCACATGTTCATAGCATCAAATGATAGTAGACTAGACAAGGTTTAAGGAACAAAAGGTCTAAAAGCGGGATCTAACGATACTTAGCAGAGATTTATCTTTATCTGATCAGCTTCATACAAAAAGAAATCAAAATATTTTTTTCTGCCCAAACTATCAAGTTTAGGAAAAATCTTCTAAGGGCAATTATTATTTCCCTTAGAAGATTTTAGAAAGGCCTGCGCCGCTTGGGCCACGCAGCGCCGTGAACTCGTCGCAATCATCGGTGCCGACCTGACGCTGCCGGCCATCGCTAGGGCGATGGTCGACAGCGTCGGGAATTGGGACGCGGTCGCAGCCTTCTGCGAGACAGTGATCTCGCAGAAGGAGGCGGCGGATCGTCTGCGCGAGGAGCGCAGCCTCGATGAGGAGATCCGCCGCCGGCGAATGGGGCGGCGCAGGCGCAACTACCTGCGCCTCATGCCTCCCTAGCCGAGGCCGCGGGTGACGTGACCGGGGATTAGTCCGTCACCCGCCGAGAGGCCCACCGCGTGAGGAAAGACCGACGTCCTCCCCGAGGGGGGGACGTCGCGTCGGTCGATGGGAGGGTACCCCACGTAGTGGGTATTCCGTCGGGCCGACCACTGACGACAAGTAAACCTGCTCCGGTGGTCGGCTCAACGACGAAGGCGACGTGGTTTTCGGGTGGGTTGCGGGAGTTGCGTGCTTAAGCCCCTCTGTCGCCCCGGACGGAGTGCTGCGGAGGCGCGCCGACCGCAGCCCACCCACAAAAAAAAAAAAAGGGCAATTATTATTGACGTTAACGAGCTCTATCCATCCGCACTAAGAAAAAAATAAAAAACCTAAGTTGGTCCCTATGTCACTAAAATCTTGCTTTCGACCCACTTGTGCGGCGGATGCACTGACCGTAGCCCAACCCCAAAAAAAAAGTGTTATCAAAATTATATATGTTTTTGCGACCAACAACTGCTTACCATCAGTCTTGTTAAATGCTGTGCTTCCATTTATGCTAGTCACCTCCAGTGTATTGACATGTTTTTCTTTTAAATCCATATAACCAGACTCGACCCGCCATTTTTGAATGATTATTTATAGGTACTTCTACCTATACTAATACCGAAGAGTTTGTTTATTGGAACGCGCTAATCTCAGGCATTACTGGTCCGATTTGAAAAACTCTTTCAGTTTTGGATAGCCTATTTATTGAGGAAGGCTATTTATCATCACGCTAGGAGCGGAGCATTAACGGCAAATGTTTCAAAAAAGAAAGAAAGTTTGTAAAATAGAAAGCATGATCAGATTTTCGTATAGAATGTTTATGCTTTTCAATAAGCTCTATTGTTTTTTTTTAATGTTTTAGAAGACCAGGAAGCTTTTTCGGTAGCTCTCACCCGTAGGTACTTTCAGCGCCTAAACAGAATACTATCATGTCTAATTTGGTCAACCGACTCCTATAATCCTATTGCCCACAACTACAATAGGGACTAGAAAAAATTAAAAAATGATTATTTGTTATTTAGGTGATATAGGTTCAAAACTGTTCTTTATAATGTCTGAATAATCATGAATAAAATTTATAAATAAAAAGATTAACAACTATGACACTTACCGTTTATTTTACTTCATTGAAAAATTACACAGAAATGGCGAAAATTACTAGAAGATACCATTAACAGTGTGGTTGAAGGCGACGATTTGACTTACTACCAGACAATGAACTTGAATGAAGTGAAACTTTAAATGAAGTGATAATTTATAAATAAAGAATTGGCACAAAGGTCATTAGTAACCATGCCATAAAATAAAAATAAAAAAAAAGATCTTAAATACAGTTACTTGTCATTTTGTCCTAAATTCTTACTCAACGACAAATAAAATAGTCGTTAAACATTATTTGCGTCATATATTAACAATAACATATATATGTACTTATTTATAAGCTGTAGTTAACACAACGAATCATTGAATACTTATTTATTTATTCACGACCGCCATTTTTTGTCGCAATATACCACATCATAATACGTATTAATAATCATCATATAAACTAAAATTAATTCTAATATATTGTTATAAAGTCTAAAATAGCTTATCTTACCTCTTCTGTTGAAATATTTCAAGTAGTATGTAAAGAGAAATAAGCTTTACTAGCAAAGAATAAGAAATAAAATAGCTTGTACTAAATATATTAAAGTGTTTGCCTCCCCTCATAGAGAGGCGTGGTCCTCTATAGCAGATAGTCATCACACTAACTTCAGTACACAACTGACATTCGGACGTTCCAAATATAAAAATTTGAAAATTTTCAAAATTCGAACCGCGAAGTGGCCAGTGTTAGTGTATTAGTGATGGAATCAGAGATAAACAAAATGCAGACGAAACTACCATCAAAAAATTTCTCGATTGAATCGATAGTTGGTATGAATGATCGAAGATCGCCCGAAATCGATATTGAAAACAGTATATCCCAAGATTATTCTGGTAATAACGAGCACTCAGAGGACGAGGAATTAAAGATTAGAGATGGGAAAATGGGTTATTATTTTCAACAGAATCGGGTACCAAATTTTCCGTTTTTTATGTCATATGATAAACGGATGGGTGGATTTCAAAGTGAACAAGGAGGACAGCAGGAGGAGTTGAAGAGAGCGAGTCCAGGAAGCGTCAGGAGTGAAGTGGATAGCGACGGAGTTGATGACAGACCGCACGGTAAGTCTGATTATTTTTTCTTCGTATTAGGATCGATATCTACTATCACTATCACTTAAATTACGGTCAAAAAGAACAAAATATGCAGCAAAAGATTTTCATTAAATCTTACTAATAGCCTCTTAGAAGTTCTTTTGTCGGTTATAACCGTTATTTATGGTTAACTTTTAGTTTTTAATTACCTATAACCCTAATAAGAAACCGTTTAATTTTTTACTTAACTTTTAGTGTCCAAGCGGTCGCAAGATTGTTCTATTTTGCAAACAGAAAACAAATTTAGGTAATTAACTCTTCTGAAAATTAAATACGCCTAAAAGCAGTAATTAAACTTTTTTTTTAAATAACCTCTTATCTCAATTATTTGAAGTCGTCACACTATACATCTAACCCTTTTGTTTTTGGGTTGGGCTATGGTCTGCGCACCCGCTGGTCGGCTCTATCTGGGTCGACAGAGGCGCGGCTTGCAGCCCCATAACCCATAGTCCACTGTAGCTCGTCTCCTTCATTGTCGGGCCGACCATCGGTACCGAGTTCCTTGTCCTCCCTGGTTGGCCCGACGGAATACCCTGAGAAGTAGGTACTTTCTCCTCTCGACGTCTCTTTCCCGGGACGTCGGTCGCCGTCGCACGGTCAGCCTCTCTGCGGGTGACGGATTAAAATCTCCGGTCTAATCATCCGCGGCCTCGGTTAGGGCGGCATTAGACGCAATGCACCTACCCCTATACCATCGTAGGTACTTATAGATATTGCTAGAAGTTTTGGCAACAGTTTTATGCCAATTCTCTCTGAAATTATTTCTTTCTAAAATAAATTGTCATAAAACCATCTGGAACAAAATTTTGTAAATAATTATTTTTAAAAGCGATTTTATTGCTCTTTTTACGGTTCCGTACCCAAAGGGTAAAAACGGGATCCTATTACTAAGACTTCCCTGACTGTCCGTCCGTCTGTCACCAGGCTGTATCTCAAGAACCGCCATAGCTAGACAATGAAAATTTTTACAAATTCTGTATTTCTGTTGCCGCTATAACAACAAAATAATATAAATATTTAAGGTGGGCTCCTATACAACCAACGCGATTTTATAGATAATAGTACGGAACCCTTCGTGCCCGACTGTGATTCACACTTAGTTGGTCTTTTTATAATACCGAAAGCATTTACACAACCACTTTTTGTTTTTTATTTTCGTGAAAGAGGTTCATTTAATGATTGAAAATATATTTTGCGGTACAAATTACTTTCTTTTTATTACATTACAAGATTATAAACCTTTATATAAAAGCTAATAATTGATAAACAAGTCAGCAAGTTATCTTAATTATAAATTTAACAGTCATTTTATATAAAATACCATTAATCATCAGTGAAATTAACGCCCATCAATATTTTAATTTTATGACGAATAAAGTTATTTTATTAGTAAATTATTAGCATTATAAAATCTGTAAAGACGCTTTTTACGCGCACGAAATTAGCTTGAAGTTAATTATCGCGTCATATGAATTTAATATCTTCATAAAATCCCCACAATTTGAGATAAGTTTGTTTAAGTTTTTTATTGATTAGATAAGAAGTATGTATATTATCATCATCCTGGTCTTGTACCAATTACTTGGATTGTATTCTTCTTAGATAGTACATAGGTACATACTTTTAAAGTTATTGGCAATATAGTCCAGTCTTTATAAGGAGAGACCTCGGCAAATTGACATAGGTACCCAGTATATGACTTATTTTAACTTATCCGTGTGGTGACGGAGTAAGAATACAATTCACCACTCCCCATCTTGCCCGTGGATGTCGTATAAGACGACTATGGGATATAATATGCACATAACATCTGTGCAAGAGAGTTTACCGGACACGGGGTCTTCGGTAAGTACCTGCATGGAATTGGAAGAGAAGGGGCCCCAGGATGCCATGACTGTGGCGCAGCAATCGATGATTCGCGCCACACATTGGAAGTTTGCTCCGTCTGGGGGCCCCAACGTCACGTCCTATCGATGGAATTTGGAATAAACCTGTCTTTGCCGACCATGCTGGTCGTCGATGGCCTCATTCTGTGAGGCCGTCATTTCAAGGAAAGTGGCTGCGGAGCGAGAATGCGAGGCGCTTACCTCCGCTGACTCGGTCCGCTGGTGGCGACCCGGGAGGAGAAGGTGCCAATATGCGCAACTCCTTTTCTCACCTTGAATGACGATAGGACGTGGCCAGACGGCCATGCGTTGGGGTGTCGGGGATTGAATCTCATCAAACGATCTCTCCAGCGCCCCGTAAAAGCGTGGAAGGGGCCGCTGTATTCCGGTCACGCGGTGGCCGGCGAGCCCCACACACTCCTCCATCTGTCACCCGCGGGGGACGATGCGTAAATGCATTTCCACAGCGTGAAAAAAAATCTGTGCAAGACAAGGAAAACTCGAAATGAAACCCTATACTAACATATCTGACCAGCATGGTATAGTAGGTCGAATTCCCTCCTATTGCGGAGGAGGCCCGAGCCCAACAGTGGGACGTATATGGGCTGCGATGATGATATGACTATGTAAAAACTTGTATTTTGGCATTCTAAAACTGTTCTCAAAATTCATATATAATGAGATGGTCACAAGTTGGGTGTCCTGAACAGAGCCAGGCGGTACTTCACACCGAGACAGCGTCTTGTGCTATACAAAGCACAAGTTCGTCCTCATGTGGAGTACTGCTCACATCTCTGGGCAGGCGCGCCTAAATATCAGCTAGACCCACTTGACTCCCTCTAAAGGCGTGCTGTTCGAATCGTCGGGGATCCCAATCTCACGGACGGATTGGAGTCGCTGGAGCGGCGGAGAGACTTTGGGTCACTCTGTGTACTCTACCGACTCTTTCACGGGGAGTGCTCCGAGGAACTGTTTGACTTGGTACCACCGTCACCGTTTTACCAACGTACTACTCGACACCGCAGCAGGGTTCATCCATTTCACCTGGAAACGATATGGTCTTCAACTGTACGTTTCCAGCGATCATTTCTCCTACGTACGTGCAGGCTCTGGAATGAACTACCTGCTGCTGTGTTTCCCGAGCGCTATGATATGTCCTTCTTTAAACGAGGTTTAAGAAGAGCATTTACTTCACGGTAGGCAACGACCTTCCTTTCCGTGTGGTGACGGAGTAAGAATACAATTCACCACTCCCTATCTTACCCATGGGTGATCGTACGAGACGACTAAGGGATATAAACGCATATAATATCTATGCGAGAGAAGGAAAACTCGAAATAAAACCCTATACCAACACGTCTGACCAGCGTGATATAGTAGGTCAATTACCCTTCCATTATGGAGGAGGCCCGAGCCCAATAGTGGGACGTATATGGGCTGAGATGATGAGATGAGGCAACGACCTGGCTGTGCCCCTGGTATTGCAAAGGTCCATGTGCGGCAGAATCACTTACCATCAGGTGTGCTGCCTGCTCGTTTGCCACCATCGGCAATAATAAAGAATAAAAAAAAAAGTTTTAAAGTCGGAGGTCAAAAGTCACAAAATCGATTTTATATTTAATTTTTTGCAAATATCTCGTTTTCTATGGGATTTACGCTATTTGTATTTAGTTTCAATATTGTAGAAAATTAAATTCTTTACCACTTTTGTATTGAAATTTTTTTTATATCTTGAACTGTTTTCGAGACAGAGGGCGTAGAGCGCGGGGTCAGAGAAGATCAACTGGTAATTCCGATCAAAGACTTCTAATATTAAGACTATAATTTATTGCTAAATATATAATTATCATTTTTATTAACTTTTAGGGTAAAAATACAAGTTTTTACGTGGTAATATACTAGGTATGTTGATTTGCTGAGATATTAACCTAATTTGGCCTAAGATGGCTGGACTAATGGCTTTATGCCTGCCTGACGTCAACTCTAGTTGGGAATGCAATCCTTGACCACACGCCATTAGATAGAGTTGGCCAAGGTATATGTAAATCTATAAGTCGTCTTTTACGACAGTTACAAATACTGTAGGGCTTGAATAGTATTCCTAACGCTAGTAATTACGACGATAAATATTCGATGGTAATATACCCGACGGAATTAATGCCGCCGCCGCGGCTCTACAATAGCCCGTAGTCAAACTTATACCTATTTGATCGATTGATTGATAATGTATTTACAGAATATGGCTTAACAATAAAGATAATAAGGTCAATAATACAATAAGTTCAATGCCATATCTAACCGTCATCGGTGTGAAAATTACATAGTACATTAGATATGTCAAAATAATGTAAATAATTTTCACGGACATTCTTTAAATTGTGACATTTAGGGCAAATATCATAGATTTTATTTACTTTTTATTACAATTAGCATTAAAATGGATGGATTGTGTGAATGAAGATATGCGTATGAAAGCATCTATCATCATCATCATCATTTTTATCTCTAACTTTAATTTACGCATAGTAATATATTCCTTAATGTTGCACATCTGTAATTGATGTAAACACTAGTTTTAAGCCACTGGAATGTTTCTAGCATATGTTTGTATTTATGTTGTAGATGAGCCTTATATAAATAAATAAAGTAGTGAGTGCAGATGTGACGGCTGATAGGAGGCTATAGAAGATAAGAACATGTTGTGCCGACCACACTTAGCGTAGGATGAGGGCAGACAAATGATAAATTAACATTAAAAATAACCTAATTTTTTTTTTGTGGGTGGGCTGCGGTCGGCGCGCCTCCGCACCGTCCGGGGCGACAGAGGCGCCCCGGACGGAGTGGTTGGCTTAAGCACGCAACTCCCGCAACCCACCCGAAAACCACGTCGCCTTCGTCGTTGGGCCGACCACCGGACCAGGGTTACTTGACATCAGTGGTCGGCCTGACGGAATACCCCCTACTTGGGGGACGTCGGTCTTTCCTCACGCGGTCGACCTCTCGGCGGGTGACGGACTAATCCCCGGTCACGTCACCCGCGGCCTCGGCTAGGGCGGCATGAGGCGCAGGTAGTTGCGCCTACGCCGCCCCAGTCGCCGGTGGCGGATCTCCTCATCGAGGCTGCGCTCCTCGCGCAGGCGATCCGCCGCCTTCTTCCGCGAGATCACTGTCTCGCAGAAGGCTGCGACCGCGTCCCAATTCCTGACGCTGTCGACCATCGCCCTAGCCATAGCCGGCAGCGTCAGGTCTGCACTGATGATTGCGACGAGTTCACAGCGCTGCACTGCCCAAGCCGCGCAGGCCTCGAGCGTATGGCGCGCCGTGTCCTCGTCGCAATCGCAGTGGTGGCAGGACAGTGTACTCTCCCTCCTTACGACCTTGTGCAGGTATTTGGCGAAGCACCCATGCCCCGTCAAAACCTGCACTAGTCGGAAGGAGAGCACCCCGTGCCGCCTCTCCAACCACTACATTAGCACCGGCCGGAAGGCCTCCACGGTTCGCACCCCGAACCGAGGCCTCTCCAGCCGGACTGCCCAACGGGCAATGACGTCTCGGCGGGCGTCGACGCGCCAGGCGGTGAGCTCCCTTAACGAGATCACACCGCCCTTCGCTCGCACCCCCGTCACCCGCCGATATAATCCGGCGAGCATTTCCGCCTCCAGGTCCCACAGGGTAGTCCCGGCTAATAGGCACGCTGCCTCCGTCGCCACCGTGCGGTATCCGCGTATGGCCCTGATCGCCGTGACCCTCTGTGGTCGCCACAAGAGGGCCCTCAGACGGATGGTCAGGGACCCCGCCCACACCAGTGCGCCGTACAGGGCCATCGAGTGGATGACCCCCACGTACAGCCGTCGGCACGCAGCGCTCGGTCCGCCCATGTTCGGCATAAGCCACGATAGGGCGGACGCCGCGCCGACGAGCCGTGGAGCGAGCCTGCGGAAATGCTCCCGGAACCACCATTGCCCGTCGAGCACCAGGCCCAACGGTACCTCATATCGGAGGTCGCCAGGCTAACCGCCTCTTCTAGCGTCCCACCGTGGGCTGTGACGATCGTGTCGTCGGCGTAACAAATCACGCCAAGCCCGGGCGGGAGGCTCCCCCTCAACGCCCAATCGTAGCCGATGTTCCACAGGGTGGGTCAGAGGACCGACCCCTGTGGGACACCGCACGTCATGGGCGTTAATATAACCTAATACTTAAATAAAATAAAATAGAAATTTTAGGTTGCACCAAAATTGGTTGTAACCTGAAAATTTCAATTTTATTTCAATTGACGGAGACTTATTCTACGTGGTGACGGAGTAGGTAAGAATACAATTCACGACTCCCTATCTTGCCCGTGGATGTAATAATAGACGACTATGGGATATAATATGCACATAACATCTGTGCAAGAAAAGGAAGACTCGAAACAAAACCCTATATCAACATGTCTGACCAGCATGGTATAGTAGGTCAAATTTCCTCCCATTATGGAGGAGGCCCGAGCCCAGCAGTGGGACGTATGTGGGCTGCAATGATGATGATGATGATGACGGAGACTTTGATTTACTGTGTCATTTATATTGATTTAAATTTTACTTAAAATTTAGGAGTCATTAGTGATAAGGGGCGTTAGATTATATACCTATCGATTAATAAGTATTTTTCTTTTATTATTAGTCTCGTTATTCGTTGGCGTTCATATATGTATTGACAATTAACTTATCACATTCAACCACTCCTTATCTTATCTGTGGATGTCGTAAAACACGACTAAGAGATATAATATACACATAACATCTGTGCAAGAGAAGGAACACTCGAAATGTAACCCTATATCAACCTGTCTGACCAGCTTGGTATAGTAAGGTCAATTTCCCTCCTATTGTGGAGGAGGCTCGAGTCCAACAGTGGGACGTGTATGAGCTGAAATGTTGATGATGATAACATATATGCAAGGAAGGAAAACTCGAAATAAAATCCTATACTAACACGTCTCTCGTGGTCGGAACTCCTCCGTGGGACCTGGAGGCGGAGATGCTCGCCGGCATTTATCAGCGGGTGTCGGAGACGCGCGCCCGCGGCGGTATGGTCTCGTTGCTAGCGATTACCGCCTGGCGGGTCGACGCCCGCCGAGACGTCATTGCCTGTTGGGCAGTCCGGCTGGAGAGCCCTCGGTACGGTGTCAGGACCGTCGAGGCTTAGCGGCCGGTGCTGATGGAGTGGTTGGAGCGGACGCACGGGGTGCTTTCCTTCCGACTGGTGCAGGTGCTGACGGGACACGGTTGCTTCGCGAAGTACCTGCACAAGATTGTCAGGAGGGAGAGCACACCGTCCTGCCGCCACTGCAATTGCGACGAAGATACGGCGCAGCACACGCTCGAGGTGTGTGCCGCGTGGGAGGGCGAGCGCCGTGAACTCGTCGCGATTATCGGTGTCGACCTGACGCTGCCGACCATCGCCAGGGAGATGCTCGACAGCGTCAGGAACTGGGATGCGGTCGCCGCCTTCTGTGAGGCCGTAATCTCACGTAAGGAGGCGGCGGATCGTTTGCGCGTAGAGCTCCTCTTCGGCGACACGTTCCGCCGCCGGCGACTCGGGCGGCGCAGGCGCGAGTATCTGCGCCTATGCCGTCCTAGCCGAGGCCGCGGGTGATCGGACCGGAGAATTGTCCGTCACCCGCAGAGAGGCTGACCGCGCGACGGCGACCGACGTCCCAGGACGTCGAGAGGTGAGGGTACCCAAAAGGGTATTCCGTCGGGCCGACCACTGACGACAAGTCACCCTGCTCCGGTGGTCGGCCCAACAATGAGGTGACGTGGGTGCGGGTGGGTTATGGGCCCGCGCGCCGTCCTTTCATCGCCCCGGACGGGACGGACCGCCCGTGCGCTTACCATAGCCCACCCATAAAAAAATAAAATACTAACACGTCTGATCTGTCGTATATTAGATCAATTTCCCTTTCTTTGCGGAGGTCCATCCGACGTCCTCGTCACGTCCTCGACGAAGAGGACGACAATATCACACTCGCTCAACAAAGAGCCTACACGGCCCGCGAGGCCTTAACAAATAAAAAACGTGGGCACGCCCACTTTGCCTCCAGCGACGCCCCAAGCCGAGGTCCGTTCCCCACAGGGGGAGCCCTTGGGCGATGTCGCTTGGCATGCTTTTCCCCAGGTTGAGAGCCCTCAGCGCTCACCCATAGTCCGCGTCAAGCTGTCAAGGCCATCTGCGGCCAACAGCTCACAACAAAAAAAAAAAATCTTTGCGGAGGAGGCTTGAGCCCAACAGGGGCACTTATATAAACTGAGATGAATGAAGGACGAATATTTAATAATTTCACTTTAAAGAAATTTACTATTTTTTTATTAGACAACCAACTCAATAAAAAAAAGATCTTGTGTAGCGGTAATTGTTATGGCGGTAGTTTTGCCTTTTGTCTATGGAATCACCGCCTTTGATATTTTACAACTATACTTAAAAGATATAATTGTTTTTAATATTTAAATAACGTGGTATTTTATTTCAATAAATAACTTATTATGTGGTAGTAAATTTAGATACTAGCAACACTAATTACTTTGTACCTATGTGTGTAGCATGAGTATTAGCAGAAACATGAAAATAATTATTAAAAAAAATATAAACTATTCTCTGAGTTTTACAGCGTTATATTAGAAAATAAATAACCTTATTGGTATTTTATGTAATTCAGACACAGACTACATACAGACTCAGAACAACAATTTGTGGATCGCACAAATGCATTGCGTGGGATTCGAATCCGTGACACTGGCACAGTATGTCGGTATCTTAACAACTACACCATCTGTGCAATGTACTCATCTATTGAGCATTAGTTTGTTTGCAAAACAAAGGCATCAAAAAGGGGAACAAAAAAGGGTCGCATTTGGTGTATGTTGATGCATTGACACCCTTTTTTGTTATAGACAAAATTACTTTATTTGTTATATTAAATAGAGTTATTGGCTTTGAATTTGTTATGATGTGTTTAGCAATTTCGTTTTTATAAAACTATTTTTAATTATACGGTGTTTAATTGTCTATTGGTGGATGATGGCGACGGTAATATGGCCATTTTTTAAAGTAATGTCTTTATTACTTTATGCAAAAAAACCGCCTTCAATAATGTGGACAGTGTAGATAAATTTTTAGATTTTTATTGATTTTTCAAAAATCGACCATTTGGAAAGTATACCCTTTCGAACAAAAAAGAATCATCAAAATCTGTTCATAAACAACGAAGTTATCCGCGAACAAACATAAGAAAAGCATATATACAGTTGAATTGAGAAACCTCTGTCTTGTTTGAAGTCGGTTAAAAATACAATTGTTGGTCCCTTACTTGTCCGAGGGTGTTGTGAAAATTGGTTAATGGAGAACAAGAAAAATGAGAAGAGTGAATGGCAACTATCTTCTGTAAGATGTATAAAAGTTATGACAATATTATTTTATTTGTAGCCTACATTGAAATGATTGAATAATAGAGAATATTTTGAAGAAAATTCCAGAAGAAAAAATTAGTGCTGTGTGGTAGCGGCTTCGAATACTACCAACCCTTGCTTTGCTCGTGGGTGTCGTAAAAGACGACTAAGAGCCCTAGATTGACCCGGACCAACTTCATCTGGTACCATTTGGGTCAACGATTACATTTCCAAGGAGGGTTGACGTCAGGAAGGCGGCCGGTCATAAAAGTCATTGCCGAAACTTTTTGCAATATGTCAAAACAGATGACATATTGCGTCGACCCCAAGTAATTGGGATAAGAGCAAGATGATGATGATGATTTTGAAGAAAATTCCGAATTTTCAAATGTTTTTCAGCATTTATGGTCGACCATGAGATTAAGTAGGTACCTATTTGACGTTTTAAGCTATAGTTATAATAATAGTTTTCCATCAATTTGCTACAGTAATAATTTATAATCTTTATGTACCTATACCTATAGGTATATCTTTTGCTCAAGTGTTTGTAATTGAGCTTCTTCTAAAGGGCGGGACCGATTTTGAAGATTTTTTTGTGGCTGATTGATATGAGAATGGTTTATATTAATAACTGGAACCGGTAGGCGGCGCTGCGATTGATTTCAAGGAGAATTCCTTTTATTATTTTTTTAGATTTGAACAGAACAATATCTGTTGGATCAGCTCGTATTATTGTAAGGCTGAAGAGTTTGTTTGATTAAACTCGATAATCTCGGCAATTACTGGTTAGAATTGAAGAATTATTTTATTATTAGATAGTCTATAAATTGAGAAAGGTATATGAAATCACTATGCGATTAATAGGAGCAGAGCATTACAGAAAAGTTGCGAAAACGGGGAAAATTTGTTTCTTTCGAGAGTTTCGGTTGTTTGCGCTGCGCGTTATAGTTGCCTGTGACCCACTTTCTCTAATCTTCTCTATCTTATGACGCAGATAAAGCTGGAGAAGTCAGCTAGTCATTGATAATATTCGTAAAAATGTTTTTATTTTACATGAGCTATATTTGCGTAAACGTTAAAATTCGTTAGGTACTTCTATGGCGCGTAACCGGGTGGACACTTTTGTTGTAGTAGGGATTATTATGTAGAGAAGGGAATGCTTATGGGCATTACTTGAGGTGGTAAGGAGAGGGAGCAGTAGGTACCTTCTCGAGGTAGATCGGCAAGCAACGGTTGTGTCGTAGTGGTGCATGTGAAAACGGTCCCATGACTTCGCTGTAGCCGGGGGACGGGAACAGCGTGTGGTTTTTAGCTGGTAGTGGCGCTGATAATAAATCTACACTAAGGCCGGCGTACTCCATCTATCGACTGAATAGACTGCTTTTTAGCACGTGAAAAAAAGAAAAAAGATTATTGTGTAAGCAATGAATTGCCAAGTGATATGTCAAGTTACTTTTCTAATCTGCTTCAATCTGCGAAATTGTCATATTAAAAATGCGCGTTCTAAGTTATGATTTCTGATCTTTACGCGAGTATTAGGTACACATTATAAATAAAATTGTTTTTACGGGTTTTATTGATATTTGATTTTTGACTAAAGACAATATTTCTTTTTTTCATAGGTATAGTTGTTGTTCTTTTTATACTGGCAATCAATTTGTATCAAAATGCGAGTCAAAATTCAATAACTAATTCTGTATCGGGTAGAATAAATCTCTGTAATGTCGATGACTTATTAGATGTGAGATATCTTAGTCCGCCCGTGACCATGAACGATGTAAACTGTTCGAAACGACGGGCAATCATCAATAATCAAATACAAACGCGATAAAATTCGTAAAATACTTTTATTTATAATCGCGTTTTATGTTTAGGGTGGCAAGTTAAAATTGAGGTAAGTAAAACCATTTAAACTAATAGGTATACCAAATATTATAATGGCTTGTAAATCTAACTACCAACAAATAAAACAAGGCGACAAAAATATTTCAAAGTTAACGCTTTAATTTTGACAAATTATCTCTATACGGTAGCATTTTATAAGGAGCTACTGTTCAAAGAAATACTATCTATTGTCCGCCATTTTGTGACAGTATGACGTTTGTCAAAATTGCCGCCAAAACGATGTCAGACATTTGTTAAGTCCGTTCTTATTGTTGCTGTTGGCACAATAATACATTGTCTTTGCTCAATTATGGAGTGGTGTATTGTGGCCTGAATGTTGAAATTTCTCTTTTATTACTTTTTAAAGCCTTGTCATCGCTTATTAAACGTTTTGGTTTTACTGCTTCCACATTTTTGGTGAATACGTAATGGTTCTAAGAATATACGTTTTGTTTAAATTGTAATTTGACATGGACTTGCATTTTTGAGGTTTGTTTTGCTATTTCTTTTAACTAGTTATAATAGGGCAGGTAACTTAAATTTAAGATCTGAACTTAATGATATAGAATACATGTACAGTTAGTAACTATGCCTAAATCTAATGGAAACGAGTCTAAACATACATTACCTTCTTATCGGATTTACTAAATAAAATACCTAAATATAAATTTTCATTTGTTCAAACAACGAGGCTCTTGGAATTTTTTACTTTGTGGGCAACAGCCTATCTAGGCCCATGCTATTGCAAAAATCCATGTATTACCATTTACCATCAGGTATGCTGCTTGCTCGTTTAGCCAACAAAAAAAGAATAAGAAAAAGTCTTAAAATGACGATGAAGATCTTTAGAGAATGGACTTTTTTGATGTTTTGAACGCTTATTTCTATGTGAAGAACGGCCTACAAATACAATTCACCACATTCAATCTAACCTTTAGGTGTCGTAAAAGACGACTAAGTGATAATAGGTATATATGCAAGAGGAAAATTCGAAATTAAACCTTATCAGTCTGAGAAGTTTGATATACCTAGTAGTTAAATTTCTCTCCTGTTGTGAAAGAGGCTCTAGCTCAGAAGTAGGACGTATAAGAGCCAAGTTAATGATGATCAAACGCATTAAAGTTACAAACACTTTTTTGTATTTTTTTTAATTTATTTCACTACCCAAGAAGTGCAAATATAAAACGATTTCTTTTGTAAACAAAATTCCTAGAAGATAATAACAGTGTGGCTATAGCATTGTTGAAAGCTACTATTTGAGTTATTGACGGACAATGTATACCAATAAATAAAATTGGAGTGTCTGTTTGTAATGTCAAAATAATAGGCTTTTTTCATGCTCACACAGTTATTTGCATGACACCTATGCCTAAAATAGCAATTAAAAAATTTTTGTGTCTGTCTGTCTGTCTGTTTGTTCCGGGTAATCTTCAAAACGGCTGGACCGATTTCAAAAATTCTTTCACCAATGGAAAGCTATAATATCAGGGCGTAAACTAGGCTATATTTTATCCCGGTATTCCCACGGGAACGGGAACTACGCGGGTAAAACGACTATAACCTATAACCGAAGCGAAGCGAGGGTGGGTTGCTAGTAACTAATACAATTAGAAGAAACTAAAGACACGTGGAACGTGATAATTTGTGAATAAAATTATAACCCGGCATTGGCAACAATGGGCTCGTAACTTTAAATAGCTGATTGCTAATATCATCATCATCATTTCAGCTCATATACATCCCACTGTTGGGATCGAGCCTCCTCCAAAATATGATTGAAATTGACCTTACTATACAATGCAGGACAGATAGGGTTTTGTATCGAGTTTTCCTTCATAAATTTTTCTTCATAGATTTTATTAAGTCGTCTTTTACGATATCCACAGCCAAGATAGAGAGCGGTGAATTATATTCTTACTCAGTCCGCACACGATTTTATCATTAAGATACAATCCCATCTAAATTTTTAAGCTAATCCTTTTTATAAGAGTAACTATATGAAACAAAACGATATATTAGAAGCGTAAAGTAGATTGCTCATATTAATAACTCGGTGTGAAGTAATAACAGGCTATAATGCTCACAGCTCGCTGTTATGGAACGTCAGGGCGGATGATTAAAAGATAAAGCTGGGGGCACAGTGAGAAATTACTAGAACTTATTCGGATCTATATTACTCATATTCAATTTATTTGTTGCCAATAAACGACGCAATCAGTGGCGTAACTACACACTTCGAGGCCCGTGGCAAATTTATCGGACCAGATCCCCAACTGCCACAGTTTAATAAAAAAAACTGAACTACCAAATTATTAGTATTTTTTATTTTTAATACCTATTTATAAACTTTTATTTTTTTTAACACATTGTTATTTATGTATGCAATTAGGTAGGTAACATAAATAAATTAAAGATAAAACAATTTTTTTTTTACTAAATGTGTAATAATAAACTTAATTTGGGGATTGGGATTCTTCTCTGAACGGGGGCCCCTTCCAGATGAGGGCCCGTGGCATTTTGCCGACTTGCCACCCTGTAGTTACGCCACTGGACGCAATACTATTATATATACCATTCATGGTGGTAGGACCACGCTGTTGACAGTTGTCTGTCTACAGCCGCGCCCTATACATACTACCCCGTAGTACACACTGAGCAGAAAATCGACTTCCAAGTAGTTGCAATTTGTTGCTATGCTTCCTTCGGTAAGCGAGAGAGCCGAAAGCCCAACTTTCCGAGTGTGGTTGCGTGTGTTGGGTTTTGGTAATGCCTTTAATATCATTGAACCTCATTGCGCGCATTCACACTCACTTCACTTTTTTCTGGGTAGGCAGTGGCTTAGTAAAGGTCCATGAGCGACAGTATCACTTATCTTTGTGTGTTTTAACGTGACAACGTCTAATAAAACAATGAACGCTGGCTGCATGCACGAAAAAGTCCCGTTACGCTCAAGGTCCCGTAACGTTCCTTGTCCCGTTACGCTGATTGACGTTACATATTATAATACGGTTTATTAATAAGATAACCGTATTATAATTGTAAAATGTTTATCAATTAAATTGTAGATTTCATTTCACTCCTTCTTTGTATCCATACAGAATAATGATAATTCAATAAAAATTATCCAATTTTATTCATAAAAGTATGCAGTCATTTCATCAATGTTTTGTTATGACGTTGTCGCATTAAACTATCGTCCGTAAACCGACTTTACAGACAACCATGCTTTTAGCCGGTTTTTTTGCTGTCTGCTCGTTTGTCACCGTTTGCAATAGAAGAAAATCGTTAAATCGATTTAAAACTCAATTTTATAGATACATTCCAAATACATACAGTTAGTACCTATATAGTTTATTTTTTTTTTAGTTTAGCAAGTCATCATAGCTGTAAAAACCTTGCTTAATGAGCCAATGCTTAAGACGTGTTTTAAATTCATTAAGATTAGAAGCCATGGAAATTGCATTCGGCAGCTTTATTATTTTGGCTTCTGTGTATTATTGAATTCCATGTCGTGATGGAGTAAGAATACAATTGAGCACTTCCTCTCTTATCCGTGGGTGTCAAAAAAGACGACTAAGGAATATTATTATATTTAATGCAGGTAAAATCTATGCAAGGGAAGAAATACTCGAAATAAAACCTTATTGGTATAATGTGCCCGTGACCAGAATAGTAGGTTAATAATTCTCATATTTTCATCAGGGCTCGAGCTCAGTAAGGGCACAGATTTGAGCTGAGATGATAATAATGAATTAAATATTTCATAGTGACTGTAGGATTGATGATCTACTATACTGTAATTCGATACCTACTACTACTAAAAATTTAGAAGGAAAAACTTAAAATAGTGTTACTAAGATATTAACCTTGTATTTTTTTAAAATGTCTCATGTGTGATTATTTAAATGCAGTCCGGGACGAATATTTACGTGACCAGTGCGGGACGAATTTTTCAGTCTGAATAACAAGTTTAAATATTGTAAATAAAACTATTTTAAGGACTTTATCGTGTTTGTATTTAATTTTTGATTGTCCGACGGTTTGAAAACTTTACAGCGTTCATGTTCATGGGCCGTCGGGCGATCAAAAATCAAATACAAACGCGATAAAATCCGTAAAATAGTTTTATTTACAATGTGTAATTCTCGCGTAAACATCGGGCATCTATAAGTTTGAATATTTTTGTTTTAGGTAAATTGTGTAGATATTGTCTAATTTTAATAAACATTAAACTAAAACACCTTTATCTAAATATAATTTTCAAAAAATGTAGATTACTGAGTCATAAAAAAGCCATATCGTTAATTGAATTACCAAATATTAGTTACAAGTTTCGTAAGAAGTGTTTCTATTTCATCATCGTTTCGAAAAAATTACGCAACAACTTCAGATCATTTAGATACCGCCAACGCTTTCCATATTTACCTAAAAGTCGTATTTATTTCACCAAAAAACTAGAACGAGGTCCCATTGTACCACGAACCTAATACAAATTACTCTTAATATAAGCTCGAAACAAAGCTCTTGAGGGAAAGAGACAGAGCACCATTATGAAGCCACGCCTTTACGGTGGGGATAAAAATGGAGACCGCTGATTGGCTAAAGCATTATAGATTTTTAAAGGCGTCCTAACGTGCAACGAAAACAAACTGACAGTTGACAGTTTACTTTTTTCTATCGGAGGCAAAGGCAACAAAGTGATGGAGGCTTTGAGGAACATATCCTTTGGAAATAATTCGATTAGGGAGCCATTGACCGTGGATTTGATGGCCAAATCTCGTGTTTATAGTGGTTTAAATGTAAATACACCGCCATCTTCTCCAAAGAGCAAAGGTATGTTTAATTTTTGATAACTTGTAATGTTTATTTATGTTTTGTTTGACAGTGCAGATGAGTTGTATTGAAAAAGATAAGACTTTTGTTTATTAACAACTCGAGTAGCTTAACGTGCCGGTATCTAAGTTCGAATCTCACACAAAACAATAATTCCAATCCACAAATTACTGATCTGATTGTGGGTGAAATTTCATCAGCACAGCTCATATACATCCCACTGTTGGGCGTTGAGTCTTCGCCGAAATGAGGTAGGTAGGTACTATAGGTATCACACTAGTCAGGCCGATTGGCATAGGGTTTTATTTCGAGTTTTACTTCTCTTGCATAGATGTTATATGCGTATTGTACTCCTTAGTCGTCTTTTACGACATCCATGGGCAAGATAGGGAGTGATGAATTGTATTTTTACTCTGTCACCACATGGAATGAAAAAAAATAGAGCTAGAGACGTACTCAGTTTTAATTTATAACTAGCAACCCGCCCTCGCTTCGCTTCGGTTATAGGTTATAGTCGTTTTACCCGCGTAGTTCCCGTTCCCGTAGGAATACCGGGATAAAATATAGCCTAGTTTACGCCCTGATATTATAGCTTTTCATTGGTGAAAGAATTTTTGAAATCGGTCCAGCCGTTTTGAAGATTACCCGGAACAAACAGACAGACAAACATTTTTTAATCTGTATTTTAGGCATAGGTGTCGTGCAAATAACCGTGTGAGCATGAAAAAAGCCTATTATTGTGACATTACAAACAGACACTCCAATTTTATTTATTGGTATAGATCACCATGCTTTACGGGGGTTTGGTTAGTATAGTTATGATCTGTTTTTACCCACTTATTTAGTGCTTTCTAAGTCCGGTTTTCCTACCAGAGGAGTCTAAGAGAGATATTCCATTCTTACTCATATAATATGCAGCTATAAGTAATCGGTATCAAATACATTTGTTTATCAAGTCCAGTGTTTGTTGGTTGTTTTGTCCACTCTTTTGGGAGCCTCTAATCCTCACGAATCATATATAACACTGCTGGGTTCGACCCTCCTCCACAATAGGAGGGTAATTAATAATAATAATGATTTATTTCGGACCCTGTAGGTATCCATAGCAATTAATAATAATACAATATTCAAAAATAAAAAAAAAGAAACAATTCAATAATAAGCAATAATAACACTCAAAGTTTAAGACGATAAAGGTATTGAAGGCACACGACAGTTTTTCAATCAATAGTTTTTAGTTTAGCTAGTCCATCAAACCTCCAACCCCATAAACAGTTATTAGATACCATCATCACACAATAGTTTTACACCTACCGTTGGCAGTCCACGTGTGTTATGTGCAGACGTGGAGTGTCATCGGTAGACGTCCCATCCCATTTTTACATTAAATTTCTCCAAAGGCCTCTGGTTGGATCCATATCCCCATGTAAGCCTTTCAAAGAACCGGGTATCTTCCCTTAAAAAACAAAAAAGGAAGATAGCCCTGAAATTGAGAGACACTTCTGAGAGTGGTAGGACCACACTGTCGACAGTTATCTGTCTACAGCCGCGGGCCGGTCCGTCCGAGGCCGTACCACACTGAGCAGAAAATCGACGTCTGAGTAGTAGCGATTTGTTACTGCGCTTCGTTCGGTGAGCGAGAGAGCCGGAAGCCCAACTTTCTGAGGGTGTTTGCGTGTGGAGGGTTTTGGTGGTGCCCTTGGTATCACCGAGCCTCAATGCACGCATTCACACTCCCTTCACTTTCTTCGTGGTAGACAGCGACCTTGTAAAGGTCCATGAGCGGCAGCAACACTTACCATCAGGTGTACTGTTTGCTCGTTTGCCACCGTTTGCAATAAAAAAAAAAAACACTAATAAATAATAATAATAATCACAAAAACAAAATAATAAAGATAATTACAAAAAATACATACCAGTGTCATAAATTACAAAAAAAAATGGGTGCGTGTACTTATGTAGGTACGCGCGTGAGAAGTTGTACTTCTTTGGCATCATTAAAATATATATATATATATATAATTATTAAAAACCAAATTTAGAGAATAATCTAAATTAAAAAAAAAACAATAAAATAAAAGAAAAAAAATATATATAAAAAAATAAAAAAAAAGAAAAAAAAATAAAAAAAAAATAATAAAAAAAGAAAAAAGAAATAAAAAAAAAATAAAAAAAAAGAAAAAAATAAAAAAAATAAAAAAAAAATAAAAAAAAATACTAAAAAAAAAAGAAAAAAAAACAGTGATCAGAGATGACGAGCGTACCAACATGCGCGACTAATATCGAGGTTCAATTTCTATTTTGTTGGTAGCTTTTTTTTCGAGACTTAATGAGCGGTTAAGCAGACAACTTCATACTGTTAATTTTGTGTCACATAATTAAAATTTCACTCTCATCATTTTTTCATAACGCGCCTAAAGAAGTATAACTTCAATAATTACAATAGAGATCATTCAATTACTACAACTACACAACTACATACTAACTACAGCATTCTATTTGTGGTTCCCTCTGTGATGCACAGATATCCAGTGCCGATAAAAACTATTGTTAATTGACCTTATCATATCTCTTCCTATGTTATCTGCATATTGTAATGCTCTAGTCATCTTTTACAAGACCCACGGGCAGAAAAGGTAGTGGTGCATTCAGAAAGAGGCCCTGAATAGTGAACGTTAATTGAGTATGGATTCATTACCATCATCTCTTCTCTTATATGTTCTACTGATGGGTTCGAGTCTTCTGTACAATAAGAAGGAAATTGACCTAATATACTACGCTGATTAGACGTGGTATAGGGTTTTATTTTGAGTGTCCCATTTCTTGCATAGATGTTAGGTAACCTATTGACTGGGTCAAAAAAACGAACAATTTTTTTTATTAACGGTACTGTGAAAATATTGTTCATGATGACAAAAGAAAATTATTCTGAAAACTTGAGCCCTTAATATTAATATTAAGAGGTACATCACTATGATTATCGTTTTTTGAACAGCTACTGAATTTTTCACACAAAATTCGGACAACATGAATTTAAAAAAATTTTCCATTTCATATCTTTGAAGGAAATTAAATTCCCTACAAAAAAGCTCTCTTAATAAATTAACGTAGGACGAGCCGTTCCCTTGTAATCAAGCCTTAAACATTGATATATTTTTTTAATTTTTTAATTTGGATTCTTGATTTTTTTAACCACTATAAATATCAATATTTTTATATAGCAAATAATTATTCTTAAGTAAAATTTCATGCTCTACAAAAAAGGTCTCTTAACATTTTTTATCAAATTCACTCCTTTCAAAGTTATTCGACTTTAAAATTAAATTCAAAAGTAATTAGCCGTTTATTTGCAGTGGGCGGCCCACTGCAAGATTTGGGGAATTATATTTTTAGTCCGTCACCACATGGATAGTGGATAGCTATTCTATCCATCTTGTGGATAGTATTAACTATGTGAAGAGTTTTTAGAGATTTTTTGATTCATCTCTTCCTATGATAAAATATCGTGAGATTTATTTCCCCTGTCAGACATGACGATTATATTTGTCCCTTGAGAAGCCTCCGTTCAAAATTAGACGTCGTTAAACTGATGTCGTTCATGAACGTTCTTCCGTCCTAAGCCTATTCAAACACGCCAACATTCGAACTGACCGTGGCGCCGTGTGTGTAAATTATCAAGAAAATCGAGTTTAGCTGATGCGCGAGTACCTTTGAATAATACCTAGTTCTCGACTAAAGCTGAAATAGATGGATAATAAGTTCTTTTAGGCGGGCTATGGGCTATGGCAGAAGTTGTCCAATCCGACCGGGGCGACGCAAGGGAGGCGAGTGGTCACATAACCCATCGTATTCCTTACCCTTCAGAGATACCCTTTCGGGTACCGTCTCTCCCCGACGACACCCCGTTTAGGACCTTGCGTCGCCCTCACGCGATATACATAAGTCATAACTAGTTTCGACTTGGTCCGCGTGGAACAGTTACTTTAGGCTAATGCTAACTTTGACCCGCGACTTTACGTAGAAGGTGAAAATATTTTTAAATAATACAATTCTTTCACACATGATTTTTGCGAAACCGTTTATGTAGCGCGCGCAGCGTTCGTTCTCAAAAGGAAAAAAAACCGATTCTGAAACATTTTTTATTGTTACTCCACTCCTATTGGTCTTAGGCGGATGATATATAGCCTTCCTCGATAAATGGGCTATCTAAGACTGAAATAATTTTTCAAGTCGGACCAGTAGTTCGTAAGATTACCGCGTTCAAACAAACAAACTCTTCAACTTTATATATTAGTATAGATAAGTTAGGATATGTTTGTGAATATTAATACCGAATCAATGTTTAAGTTTGAAACTAAACGCCTTTCGAAATTCGGTCAACAAGTCTTCAGGTATCCTACAATATTCAAAGCTAGTATACAGTCCATTTGTAAAATATTATAATGAATGTCTTGTTTATATAATAATTACATAATAAAACAGTAATAAAAATTGGTCATTGAAATAATCTCCAAAGGGACCGACTAACGGACAACGTTTTTTTTATATACATACAAATTTTGGCAGGTAATATTCTGCCATATTAACTATACAGCGCTTTATGTGTAGTTTTTGGGAATATGGACTTTATTGCGTTGAGTATAAGGTTGTAACATATTTATAGAGTTGTATAAAGTATGTTGCCAAAATTTTATAGCGATTATTGCCCATTTACGAAAACTTTTGAAACGAAGCCGCCTTTTTGTTATGTCAATAAAATATTAAAAATCATTTTATGTCACGCCATTTTCGGTTAAATATTTTTATTGGGGGCTTTAATGTTATCTGTGGTACCGTTAGGTTAGAACTTTTTTGTCTATGGCCGAGTTTTAGCGAGTTAGGCGTGCTAATTACCTTATTTGTTTTGTATTTTTTTTTCTCATAATAATTAGAGAATTTTAGTAATATAAAATACATTATTGTTTTATGATAGGAATATCTGTATTTTAACTCGAGATTTAGTTAGGGTTCATATAGATTCCGTTGGACCGACCACAGACGTCAAGTCACCCTGCTCCGGTGGTCGGTCCAATGAGGAAGGCGACGTGTCACGGGTGGGTTACGGGTGTGCGTGCTTACGCCCCTCTGTCGCCCCGAACGGAGTGAAGCGAGGAGCGCGCCAACCGTCAAAAAAAGGGTTCCTATATGAACACTTTTTCTCTCAATTTCTCAATCAAATTCAAGTCATTGGATAAAACTAGACTATTTTTAATGTTATTATTTTTTATGCTCATATACCTCCAAGAGCCTTCACCATAGGAAAGAAATCGACCTATTATACGCTGGTTAGACGTGTTGGTATAGGGTTTTATTTCGAGTTTTCCTTCTCTTGCATAGATGTTATATGCATATTATATCCCTTAATCGTCTTTTCCGACACTCAAGGAAAAGAGAGGGGGTGGTGAATGGTATTCTTACTCCGTCACCACACGGATAGAACTAGGCTATACGCTATTCTAAACCCAACAAACTCTGTATCTTGCTGCGGGATGGCGTATATTCGTGGGTGTCATAAAAGCTGACAGAGATACGTCTACATTTAACATTTGATGTGAAATTTTCAAATAGGTTCACAGGATTGATCTGCTCAGATACAAAATTTTCGAATATTCTATTTAATGTTTTCTGTATTTGTACGAACGAACTATTTGATCTTGTTTTTATTTAGGTCGCGAGAGCTTAAAGACCTAGTTTGCGCTGGCCCCCTGTCCTTTCTACCTTCCGGTTCACTAGTGATAAATTTCACAAGGTCGTATCGGGTCACGCGCATGTTGGGGCCTGGTTCGTAAACATCAACATAATCCTCTGTTCTTATCCAAATTACTTGTGCTCAACGCTATATGTCCTTTTTAATAAAGCCATAAAAAATATCTATCAGGTATTTTTTTTTGTTAGTAGCAAATCTATAAACGTCCAGCATTTAAATGGCGGCTTTATCCAAACGAAAAACAAATTAAGTGACCATAAAATCAATGTAGCTTATCTGTGGTCAGTAACAATACGGCTACAATAAATTAAATAAACACTAATTAACGTCAAATAGGACTAACAGCAGCTGCCGTGGCGTAAAAGTTAAATTGTCTATGCAAGGAGCGTGGGTGGATTTCCCGCTACTATTTGACAGATCCGCCATTTTAATTACTGACTATAAATGCGTGTATCGTTTGAAATAATGTTTCAATTTGATCCAATAATGGCAGATGGTTCGGTAAATAGTTTTGTTTAATTGCTTTAATTTATTACTGATTTTCATAATTGTGTTTATTTTGTTTCTTATTTTATTTTCAGTGTTTCTTTAATTGATTTATGAGCATTTATATTAAGAAATATTATTGCAACAGACACCTTGTCTGAGCCTTTTAAAATAACGACTATATTTGAAACGCCATGCTATTTTCTTTATGAACTAATTTAATGTTTTTTTCGTACTTTGCAAAATTAGTTTTATTTTAATTCTATTAACTTGTGTAGGTATCCGCTCCTTATCTTGCGCGTGGGTGATGTAAAGTTTTTAGCTGTTAGCCGCACATTACTTTTGGATGGATGAGCGCTGAAGGCTCTCATCCCAGTGGATATAGGAATATTGACATAGTAATAGATATTACTACCATGTGGCCTGTTAACGTTATACTACCTACTCGTAGTATAACGTTAACAGGCTACATGACCATGCTAATGACGACTTACATGAATTTACTTCCTATTCAAACCTACTTAAAAAAGTTTCCACCTCAAAAATAACAGTCCATAATTATGTTATTTTTATTTCATAAATTGCAACACCAATTCTGTTGATATTTACTTAAATATTTTTAAATTTCGAATTTAGAACACCGATACGATAAAATACTATAAAAATCAAAGCGTTTATTTGTTGATGTCTATCTAAATATTTTAAAATTTCGAATTTAGAACAATAATACCATAAATAACAAAGCGTTTATTTTTATATTGTCATCGCGCTAAATTCAGAGGTCGCCCTTCTAATATCATGTCAATTGAGCTTAAACGCATAAACTGATTTCATTTTTATTGCTTTGACTTCCCCAATGAGATATTTATCTTCATTGCGAGTGCGTACGGATTTTATCGTGAAATTGTATAGGGGGAACAGAACAAGGGGCTAAGGGGATGACACCGTGTAATTGACTGTATATTCTATAATTGTATATTCTAAATTATTTTCAAATCCTTAGAGAGTGAGTGAGAGGAAAGTTTTGCTTATGCATGATAATTGATATGACGGATTGTAGGATTAGCGTGTTGATTATATTTACTTTTTTATTCCGTGTGATGATGGAGTCTGAGGATTTATTGTGAATGAGGAGAACCATAAATAAAATTAAATATTTAAAATAAACCTTCCGTGTGGTGACGGAGTAAGTATACAATTCACCTCCAATCACCTTGCCCGTGGATGTCGTAAAAGACGACTAAGGGATATAATACGCAAATAACATCTATCAACATCATGTAAGAGAAGGAAAACTCGAAATAAAACCCAATACCAACCTACCTGACCAGCATAGTATAGTAAGGTCAATTGCCCTCCTATTGCGCAGGAGGCTCGAGCCCAGCAATGGGACGTAGGTATATGAGTTGAAATGACGATGACGATTTAAAAAATAACTAATTTTACGCATTTTATCGGGTTTAAATTTTTTTATAATTATCAAGACGTTTCGAATAGCGCTTTAAATAATGTCTTTTAAAACAAGAAATATGATTTACGTAAACAATTTAATCATCATGACAGCTCATACACGTCAGTCTGCTGGACTCTAGTCTCCTCATCATAATAGGAGGGAAATTCATCTACTATGCCATTTTTTTTTTGGCCTGGGCTGCGGTCGGCGCTCTCCTCGCACCATTCCGTCCGGGCCGACAGAGGGGCGTAATCACGCATACCCGCAATCCATCCGAACACCACGTCGCCCTCGTCGTTGGGCCGACCACCGGAGCAGGGTTACTTGTCATCAGTGGTCGGCCCGACGAAATACCTCTAGTGAGGTACCCTCCCGTATCTACTATGCCATGCTGGTTAAACATGCTAGCGTAATGTTTTACTTCGAGTATTCCTTCTAGTATACGGATAAATGGCAGAGATGAGGTCGAGACTGACTATACCTAGCTACTGAATTGATCACGGGTAGAAAGTGCTGATTTGACATTTAACATCAGCGTTCTTCTAAGCTAGGGCATTCTCATCATGGCATCTCTAACGCACCGTATTCCCACCCTTTTACCAATAGACCGACCACTGAGTATACCTTCTCGTCATCCGTGGTCAGTCCGGCGAAACCATCAGCCTAACAGAAGCTTACTACATAAGAACAGTGATCATCATCACAGCTCATATACTTGCCATTGATGGACTCGAGTCTCCTCCTTAGTCGTCTTTTACGACACCCACGGGCAAGAGAGGGGTGGTGAATTGTATTCTTACTCCGTCATCACACAGAAACAGCGACCAGCAATATCTTATATCTTTAAACGAGCAATTATTGTGTATATATATATTCAGGATCTCGGAAACGGCAAAGCCAAATTGGCAAGCAAAAAATTGGGCGTCCTGAACAGAGCCAGGCGGCATTCACAACGAGACAGCGTCTTGTGCTATACAAAGTACAAGTTCGTCCTCATGTGGAGTACTGCTCACATCTCTGGGCAAGTGCGCCCAAATATCAGCTAGACCCACTTGACTCCCTGCAAAGACTGGCTGTTCGAATCGTCGGGGATCCCAATCTTACGGACAAATTGGAGTCGCTGGAGCAGCGGAGAGACTTTGGGTCACTCTGTGTGCCGACTACCGACTCCTTCACGGGGAGTGCTCCGAGGAACTGTTTGACTTGGTACTACCGTCCCCATTCTCCCAGCGTACCACTTGACGTCGTAGCAGGGTTCATCCATTTCACCTGGAAACGTTATGGTATTCAACTGTACGTTTCCAGCGATCATTTCTTCCACGTACGTGCAAGCTCTGGAATGAACTACCTGCTGCTGTGTTGCCCGAGCGCTATGACATGTCCTTCTTTAAACGAGGTTTAAGAAGAGTATTTCCTTCACGGTTGGCAACGGCCTGGCTGTGCCCCTGGTATTGCAAAGGTCCATGTGCGGCAGGATCACTTACCATCAGGTGTGCTGCTTGCTCGTTTGCCACCGTTGGCAATAAAAAAAAACGGCGCCAACGATTTTGATGAAATTTGGTTTACTAGAGGTTTCGGGGCCAAAAAATCGATCTAGCTAGGTTTTATTTATAGAAAATGTTGTTTTATCGGTGTTTTTAGCTAATCAATCAATACAATGACATAAAATGTTATTGACGTTCTTGGAATAGGAATTCGAATTTCGTCGTCGTTGTCAAGAGTGGCAATAGCTCAGTTGTAAAGTTGTCCAGTTTTGTTTTTGTTTTGGTTTGGCATTCAAACAGCGTGGGATCGAATCTCGGTGTTATTATTATTCTCTTTTTTGTAATTGTTGATATTATTTTCATTATTTAATTTTTATTTTTTATTAATATATATCTCAATCAAATTCGACAAAAATGCAACAAAAATATACCAAACGGTCAACCAAATATTTTACATTATACGATAATACTACATTACAAATTCCTTACTAAGATTATAAATGCGGAAGGAAGTTTGTTACGCTTTCACGCTTAAACTACCGAACCGATTTCAAAAATTCTTTCACCAATAGAAAACTATAATATCAGGGAGTAACATAGGCTATATTTTATCCCGGTAATTCCACGGGAACGGGCACTACGCGGGTAAGGCAATTGAAACTGAAGCTAAACGAGAACAGGTTGCTAGTTAATAATAAATTTTAAATTAATTGAACAAGAAATAAAGAAAACACATCCATAGAGAAACTTATTACCGTTTAATGTTGTTTTAATTCGAAATCACTGGAACGATCAAACCAGTGTGGTAATAGACAATAAACATATTAAGGGGAACCATTTACGGCGATACAATTACTGGTGCGTGCCACACACGAGCCGTCGGGCGATTCTCGATAATCCAATTGTTAATGTGCCCGCTATCGGTTTTCGCCTATTACAGTGGCAGTTTTGTTTGCAAATTGAACTGTGTCCATATTAATTAGCCATTTAGTATCGGTACGTGAATGGGCAATTTATAATAAACGTTTTCTTTATTTATTGTTGAGTTTGAATTTAATTCATTGCCCCATTTCTTGCACACAGTCATTAAAAATGTTTTAGATCTTAGAATAATAACGTATAGAAGGTAAGTTCGCGCACAAAAAGTGAAGCATTTCAATTGGACCCTAATGGAGCTTACGCCGGAATCGTTCCGTAATGTACAAGTCACTGTACTGCACGTACGTACGCAACTCTTAAAAAATAAATAGGTAATTATGACGGTTTGTGCATTTAAATGATGTCATAACACATTTGAAAAACTTAAAAAGATTTTTAACATTAGGTACTTTTAAAAGTATTCCGACGATTTATGTTAATAAAAACAAAATTTGATTTCATAATTTGTATAGTGGTGTGCGTGTGTACGCGTGTAATCGTCTGCGCGCCATTAGTATTTTTAGATTCATATTTCGAACTTTCGAAGTATTGACACTATCCTTCTATATATTATTATTCTAAGGTTTTAGATATATGATCTGCAGATAACATTTATGCAAGGGAAGAAAAACCCTTTGGAAAATAATCTGACCAACGCGAGATTGTGGGTTATTTTTCCTCTCTTTGTGGACGAGTCTAATAGTGAGACGAATATGGCTTGAGGAAAAAGTAGTTTCGATCTATTTTAACATTATAAATAACAAGCAACACGCCCCCGCTTCGCTTCGGTTTCAGTCACCTTACCCGCGTATTGGCTGTTCCTGTGGGCGTACTGGGATAAAATATAGCCTATGTTACTCTCCCATATTATAGCTTTCCAGTGGCGAAAGAATTTTTGAAATTGGTTTGGTAGTTTAAGCGTGAAAGCATAACAAAAAAATAAACAAACTTATTTTCGCATTTATAATATTAGTAAGGATTTTTTTTTTGGCGATGGGTTGCGGTCGGCGCGCTTCTCGCACCACTCCGTCCGGGGCGACAGAGGGGCGTAATCACGCACACCCGCAACCCATCCACGTCACCTTCGTCGTTGGGCCGACCACCGGAGCAGGGTTACTTGTCATCAGTGGTCAGCCCCTATTTGGGGTACCCTTCCATCGACCGACGTCCCCCCCTCGGGGAGGACGTCGGTCTTTCCTCACGCGGTCGGCCTCTCGGCGGGTGACGGACTAATACCCGGTCACGTCACCCGCAATATTAGTAAGGATAAGGATTACATTTCTCTGTGTGATGATGGAGTAAGAATACAATTCCCTGTTGCCTTTGAGTGTCGTAAAAGACGACTTATCACATATCAAAACTTGAAATAAAAGCTTGTGCTAACCCGTCAGGCCAGCATGGTAGGTCAATTTCCCTCCTATTGTGAAGGAGACTCAAGCCCAACAGTAGAATGTATATGAGCAGAGATAATGAGAAACCGAAATCTATACCAATAAATAAAATTGGAGTGTCTGTTTGTAATGTCAAAATAATAGGCTTTTTTCATGCTCACACGGTTATTTGTACGACACCTAGGCCTAAAATACACTATTTTTTTTTTATCTGTCTGTTTGTTCCGGGTAATATTCAAAAGAGCTGGACCGATTTCAAAAATTCTTTCATCAATGGAAAGCTATAATATCAGGGAGTAACATAGGCTATATTTCATCCTGATATTCCCACGGGAACGGGCAGTACGCAGGAAAGACGACTGAAACCGAAGCGAAGCGAGGGCGGGTTGCTAGTAATTTCATATTTATCGTTATTTTTTTACCAGTCTTTAAGGCATGTTAGATTTTTAAGTTGGATTAAAAGAAAATTAAATATGTAGAGGCCTATTACATTATGCCTCATCTAACATTTGGCGGATCAACGAAGTCCATCGAAGAAGAGTAAAAAACTAAGAGGTTCAGTTGGCTGTAGAAACATGTTTCCTTTTGCTTACGAGATGCTGCTATTACTACTGCTACATACGCTACTTTAGCTTGGCGGTAGACTATCTACTCTCTCTTTCATTAAAATTCCCTCTATCCGATAATATGAAATTAACGTGTTGATGATGACGTTTTAGCAATAAATTGCTAATAAATACTTCATTGTAATCATGATAGCGTTATTCCCATAGATAAATTGTTATCTTTTTCCTTTTCAAATGGGCAGTGATCACTACATTCGGCCTTAAATGTCAATGGTGCTAATTATACCAAAAAGTTTGGTATCGCATTAGGCATCAGATAATAAATAAATGATTTGTCTACTGGTTTTGGTGTTAAATGGTGGGGCACGATGTGTTTCATAACGTTTTAATAATGTTCTTGGTTTGTTTATCTATTGTTTTATCGAGTTTTCAAGGTTAGAAGTTATAAAGAAATCAATGCAGTTCTTGTTTATTCTTATATCTGAAAAATATAAGGAAAATAACAGTACCTATATTTAGCAGTATCTTAATCTACCCCAAATCCTTGAAAATGGATATTTTTTTTTATTGATTTTGGTGGCAAACGAGCAAACAGCACATCTGATGGTAAGTGATACTCCCGCTTATGGATCTTTGTTAGGCCGCTGCCTACCGTGAATAAAGTGAAGGAAGAGCGAATGGGTAAAATGAGGTTCGGTGACACTAAAGGCATCATCAAAACCCATTACATGCAAATATCCTCAGAAAAATGGGCTGCCGGCTCTCTTGATGAAGCGCAGTAACAAACTGCTACTACTCAGACGTTGATTTTCTGCTCAGTGTGGTACTACCTCGGACGGACCAGCCCGCGGCTATGTAGAGACGTCTGTCAACATTGTTGTCCTGCCACATAAAATATGTATATTATAATCCTTTACTAGTATTTACATACGCGTAAGGGTTGGTAATTTGTATTATTACTGCGCCATTAGATGCGCAGAAAGACAAAAAATATACAATTAATGAACACAAATTTCACTCAGACTAAGAATAATAATTTGTAAATCACAACAATAAGTGATGATGGTCATCATCATCATTATCCTGCTCCCAGTTACTTTTTTTTTGTTTGGACTAAGGGTTTTAGCTTGGCTGTTACACAGTTACGCGGACTAGTGGTCGCCTCAATATATATCTTCTACCATTGTACATATAGCCAAAAGCTCCTGACCGAATGGCAGGAAAGGTGGGATTCGTCAACAAAGGGTCGCCACCTATATCTATTCTTTCCATCTGTTCGTGAACGTTTGGAGAGAACTTGGCTAGAAATTGACCACTGTGTAGCCCAATTCCTCACAGGCTATGGGAAATTTAGAAGTAAATTATTCTATTTTAAACTAGTAGATTCACCATTTTGTTAATGTTCGACCTCACACTCCGATTTTGAACAAACAGCTCATCACATCCTTTGGGAGTGCATTCTCTGCCGCAACGAGCGGGACCTCATGTTAGACAATCTGCATGTCACGTCTGGGGTAATATACTATTCGGATCTTGTAGCAACTCGAGAAAATTTCCGTGCGTTTGGGCGCTTTTGCTATGCCTACTATTGTAACCAAAACTAAAGCTCACAAATAAGTCCATTAGGCTCTATCCAATCCGTGGTGCTGTACCGCTGTGTTTCACGTAGTTGTACAAATTATTATTTACTGGCTTATTAGCCAACTTTGCCTCATGTCTCCCGCTTTACAAAGGAGGGAAGTGGCATCTTTCCAACTCCTCCTGGTTTTCTTTTCTAATTAAATTTGTTGCGGGTCCTAAGACAATTAAAATCGTTACCCGGGACTTCTTGAGGGTCAAACCTCAGTTTCTTATACGGAGACCATTGTGGATCTTGGCTTACAGGAGTTTCAGTATTGGAAATGTGTGGTAGGATTAGTCCAAAAAAAAATAGCCAAAAGATCTCTGCAATAATGATTTATTGGACGTGAGACATCTCAGTCCGTCCGTGACTATGAACACTGTAAAGTGTTCGAAACGTCGGGCAATCAAAAATCAAATACAAACGCGATAAAATCAGTAAAAATAATTAAAATATTTATAAATATTTATCAACACAATCCACAACATTCGATATAGCTCCACGTCCATTTTGTTTTTACAAATTGTGAAAATACAGTGACTTTTACACGTAAAATAACAGTACATAGAATGTCTCACGATCATTAGTCACGCCGTTGTAGTTCTGCCCTTATATGTTCTGTGTCATTGTGTGCCCTAAGCATTAGCGTGTGTCTTGAAACCAAAGTGCAGTTACGAAATCAATTGTCGTAACAATATGAGCGTGAATACGACGGACATTATGAACTCATTACTGATGCTTTGTAAGGTATTTGAGGAGTGAGTACTTGTTAAATCCTGTTTAAAAAATGTCCAGTCAAAATTCCTCAAGAATAATATTAGACTATCATCATCATTTCAGCCTATTGCCGTCCACTGCTGGACGTAGGCCTCCCTCATGTTACGCCACAAAGTGCGGTCTTGTGCCGCCTGCATCCAACGACGCCCAGCAACTTTCATCAGGTCATCGGCCCACCTTAGACTTTAACATTGTGTAAATATGTATCTATATATATTTTTTTACGCCTTGTTAAAGTCATCTCAGCTTATAGCCGCGTTCCGAATCCAATCCGGTGGTAGATTATTGGATTGTTTCAAACGACGTATAAATTTGACAATATACAAGTGCCCTTAAGGGGGTTATGCAGAATAAATTATTTGATTATAAAAAATTTCCTCTATAACGTATTTTTTAACCTTAATATATCCACTCCTCGGATCCTAATTGTGTTATCTTTTATAATTATACATTTAATCTTTCGTGAAACACTTTTTCAATTTTTAATAATGTTAAATCAGAGCTAAAAATAAGAAAAAACCCAAGGGAACGTATCATCATTACATAACTTAATCAAGGTGGAGAATGGGACATCAAAAACACCACGTTTAGTTACAAGGACGGGCAAGAGGGTTGCGTTTTCGCCATTTAGAGTTGTATTCATTCGTTATCAAGCTTTTAAATTCATAGGCTACATTACATATCATATACCGAGACATCAGCTGATTAAAAAAATATTTATTTGTAATTACAGATATACCTACAGTTTTGGCGTCATGCAACAAGCGCCATATTAATTTTGACAAATTTGAGTCAAATTAATTACTTTTTTAAGATTTAAAAATCATTAATCAATTATTAATTTTGACAAATTTGAGTCAAATTAATTACTTTTTTAAGATTTAAAAATCATTTTAATGACTTTGTTACTATGGGAAAATTAAGCTTCTTGGCGTATACTACAGGTGTTAATCCAGGAGAGGGAGGGAGTAAAAAAATATGAAAAATGGGTTACGTAGCTAAATGGGCGCGTTCCTTAATGGCAACGCTTGGCAGCTTGATGATCATAATTAGTGTTGAAAATTGAGTATCTCCATTTTTCTGGTAATCTTCCAAACGTCTTTTACTACTCCTTGAGAAAAAAGTTAAGGAAGGAGACATTGCTTTTACAACTTGCCATCAAGCGAGCGAAATTAGCGCAGATGATAAACGATGACATTACCCACTTAAATTAACTACACAAGTGGCAGTAGACTTAACATGTTACAAGTTAAATATCCAATCTTAAAAACTACGACCTAATATTTAAAAAAAATCGTAAAATACTTTCCGTGTCAGCGCTCTACGATTCCTTCCTAAATATAGAGCGGAAGCTTTCAACGGAAACTTTTTAATTCACAATCGCTTCCTCGTTCTTTTTTCAAAAGGACACACGCCATAATGTCACAGCTGCAGACCATAGACTACTCAATAAAATAGTTTATAATGTAAAAAAGTTTGTACAACAACAAATTACTGAAAGGAAGCCGTCGGCTAGACTATTGCAAATTGATTTTTGAGTGTTCTGTCGCCACCCAGCATGGGAACAAGTGAAGTGGCAGAGACGCCACAAATAACGATAAAAAAAATATTATGAATCGTTTATCCCGACGCTCTTAAGTTCAATAAATTCTTTAACTAATGCGAAATTATTACAATCAAGTGTTGTCATTTTTTCAAGTATTACGACGACACAATGTGAATTGGAAACCCGAAAACGTTGCACATCAATTTGCTTTATAATAAGCGACAAAACGCTAATTTAATTCTGTAACGGAAATAGAAATGAACATCTTAATCACGCGGCCATTAAAACAATACGTGACTCTTAAAAGCGTTCGATATTCCTTTTTTAAAAACGGTCATGTCAATACAAGCTCCATTTTGCCGCGCTCTTTTTAAATTTAGAACCACTTCAGTAACTAATCAGATTTGTAAAGTCGGCTTTTTGGTCGGAAGAGTTATTTTTTTAAATTGAGCGGCTACAGACAGAGATGTTCGGCCTCTTTGTGACTTCAGTTTTATATGAAATAGACAAACTACGCATGGGAAAATATTTAATTAGACAATAGCTTATTTGTGTTTGTTTAGTGTTAATGTTACTCTTGAAACTTTGGGTGCGCTCAATTAGCACCTAAAGGCTACTGGTTCCCCAACGATACGTTCCGATACATCTCTTTTTTTACTGTTTTACAACGAGTCAATTTCGTATTGAGAGAATAATTAAACTTTAAAAGCATGTATCAGTATGATTGGTACTTCTAAAGCTATAAATGGTATACTTATATACGTACATATGTGTGTTTTTCAATTTGAATTTTAAAAGTATCTTTCTCATCCATTACTTAGGGATACAGCGAAGTAATCAAGACTTGTCGATCAGTATTGATACTAGTAATAATGCATATTATGTTCGACGAACTTCCTGTGAGGTGACGGAGTAGAATTCATCACCCCTTTCTTGCCCTTATCGTATACTTTAGTTGTAGAATAGGGATGGACGAGTTGTATTCTTCTTGAGTAATGGCATTAAGCTACAATTATGAGTTAATGGTGCCAGTGTCGACTATAATATACATATATTCTTCACGTCTTCAGTCTTCGTCTTTTAGTCTTAGTCGTTACCATGGATTACGTGCTGAGAACTAATCCACGGTTCCTCTGGGAATTTTGGCAGAATATAAAAATGCACGCAATTCACTATTATATCATATTCACTATTTCAACATTTTGTCCGCATTATATTACATAAAATATCAGCAAAATTATTTAATATAACACAGTAAAACATTAAAATAATGAAAGAAATATAAAAGCGCTACATATCATTTTGACATTCGCGTCAAAAGTTCGAGTTGTATTCTGACTCTATCTCCACACGGTTAAACCATAATTTCACATAATTTAAATCTGACAGCAAATAAATCAAATATTTTCTTCTTCTTATTTAATGGCAATGAGCTACAATAATATGAGATATTCGTGCCAGTGTCAAGTTATAATATTAATTATTCACGTCTTTAGTTTCCATATTTTAGTCATAGTCTTTACCATTGATTAGGCTGACAACCAAATCATGATTCCTTTGGGCATTTTGGCAGATTATCAAAATAAACGCAATTCATTATCGTATTTACTACATTTTAGCATTTTATCTGTATTATATTACATAAAATATCAACAAAAATATTCATTTTAAACCTAAACCTTAAAATAATGAATAAAATTTTAAAGCCCTAAATTTTGATATTTCAGTCTAAAAACCCTAGCTAGCGCAACAGATGTTGTTCTGTTCAAATAAAATAAGAGGAATTCTCCTTGAAATCGACAGCAGTGTCACCTACCGGGTCCAATTGTGAAACTAAACCTTTCTCAAATCCCCTTGAACAGACACAAAAAAATTCATCAACATCGGTTCATCAACATCAGCACCAGCCGTTTAGGAGTAGTTCAGTGAAATACACACGAAATATATACATATTACATATATAAAGATAGATGTCATGCTGGATTTTGGCGGGAATCTGGAAGTGTCATGTGGTGTTCTTGTATTATATTCAATATCTTAGTGTTTTAACGTGTTATATTAAATAATTTTGATGGCATTTTATGTAATATATAGCGGCAGAACTGCTGAGGTGTAGTGAATATGATATAAGGTCGCTAACGTATCTAAGAAGGTTACAGGAACACTCCGTTCTCTATACCGTTTCAAAAACTTTCTCCCAGTCACAACCAAAACATCGCTGGTTCAAACCTTAGTCCTTCCTATCATCGATTATGCTGATGTGTGCTACCTCGACCTGAATGCAGATCTGCTCAATAAGCTGGACCGACTTCTCAGCAATTGCATTCGATTCGTTTTTAACCTTCGCAAATACGACAATGTTTTGACACATTTTGCTCTCGTCTCAATTGGTTACCAATTAGACAAAGACGGAGCTTGCGAATTCTTTTTTTACTTTATTCAATTCTTAACTGTCCTAATGCCCTTTCCTATTTAAAACCAAAGTTTCAATTTCTTTTCACCACTCATGACCGTACTCTTCGTTCCTCAAAAAATCTTCTTCTACATTGTCCCTCTCACTCTTCTGGTCTGGTGCATTCCTCTTTTGATATCCAGGCTATTCTCCTGTGGAATGCATTACCTCTTGACATCAGAATGGCTGCTAGTCGTGACATTTTCAAGGCTAAAGTTAAACGACTTTACTTAGATTTTCTGGCGGAGTCAACTCATCTGTGAGGGCTCACATCTTTTTTATGTATGTATACTTATGTATATATGTATTTTTATAGTATATATGTATTTATACAGTGTATATGTATTCATATTTATATATTTGTATCATTTGGTAATTATATATAAATTCTGATCTTCAACTATATTGCACCTGCCTTGTATTATTTTTGCTCCACCCTCGGTCGACTGGTAGAGAATGCCCAAGGCATTAAGTCCGCCATGTACCTTTGTTTGTGCAAAAGCTTTAAAATAAATAAATAAATATAAAACTGCTACACATACCTTTTTGTTTCCACCAAAATTCTCAGAAGATACCCCTAACTGTGGCCATTACACTGTTGGAGGCGACACTCTCACTTACTGACGAACCATTACTGACATGAAGAAATTGATAATTTGAAAAGAAAATTATAACTCGACACTGACAAAAATGGCTTGTATTAATAGCTGATTGCCAAGACAGAAAAGAAGACGAAGAAGTCATGCTGTCTGAATCTTTTACATTACTACTCTGTGCTATCACCGCCGCAACCATTTGCAATAAAAAAAAATAATGACATTAAACTTCTTAGCTATGGTAAGCTCTGTTTAACAGATCAAGTAGCTAATGTCTAGACGTTATAGTAATTAAGATAATTGCAAAGGCGAACCGCCTTCGAGTGGTACTTACAACCCTTTACAATAAACCATAGATAAGTAATAATCGGTCCTCAAATGAATATATTTTAGTGCCTAACAGACACTTGTTTGGAGTTTCTGTTTTTAATTGATTTAATTTAGTTGGTATTACTGCTATATTAATCATCAGCTATACGTTCCATTGTTGGACTTGAGCCTCCTCCACAATGGGAGGGGAATTGATCTTTCTATGCCATGCTGGTCAGATGTGTTGGTAAAGGGTTCTATTTCGAGTTTTTCTTCTCTTGCATAGATGTTATATGCATATTATAATCTCTTAGTCATCTTTTACGACATCCACGTACCTATAAGATCGTCATTATCACAGCCCTTATAAGTGCCACTATTGGGGTCGACCCTCCTCCACTGTGAGAAGGAAATTGACCTACTATACCACGCTGGTTAGACGTGTTGTTTTATTTCGAGTTTTTCTTCTCTTTCACAGATATTATATGCATATTATATCCCTTAATCGTCCTTTACGACACCTGCGTCTGATGCCGCCCTAGCCGAGGCCGCGGGTGACCGGACCGGGGTTAGTCCGTCACCCGCAAAGAGGCTGACCGCGTGACGGCGACTGATGTCCCGGAACAGGGACGTCGAGAGGTGAGGGTACCCGAAAGGGTATTTCGTCGGGCCGACCCTGACGACACGTCACCCTGCTCTGGTGGTCGGCCCAATGACGAAGGCGAAGTGGGTACGGGTGGGTTAATGGTACCGCGCGCCAGTCTCTCATTGCCCCGGACGGAATGGACTGCGTGTGCGCTTCCCAAAGCCCACCCATCAAAAAAGTCGTCCTTTATTACACACACGGGCAAGAGAGGTAGTGGTAGATTATATTCTTACTCACCACATGAAGAATATTTAATTATCATCGTCATACTGCTCCTATACCAATTAGGTACTTGGAGTTGGACGCATGTTGAAAATAATCTTATGATCGGTCGCCTGCATGATGTCAACTCTCATTGGAAACGTAATTATTGACAAGTCGGTATCAGATTTAACTGGCCCAGATCGATTTTAAGTCGTATTTTACGACACGTAATGTAAGAATTGGTAGTATTTGTGGCTGCTACTAGGCAGCAAGCGTCACTAATGTTAATATTGAAAAGTATTTTAGTAATATATGTATGTCCTTTTTGTCCCCAGAATCATTGAGTCCCCAGTCGGAACAAATGACAAATTCCAATCCAGCGCCAGATCCTAACATCAGGTTGGTATCCCTTTTTTTGAAGTGAAACTTCTTTAGAATTGTTGTGATTTCTAACTCGATGAAACGAAAAAGTGAATCCATAGAGACACCAATATATACGTGTACAAAATAATTTTAATGAAGGACGGCGCCCCTATTTTAAAGCGAACAAGTATTTTTTTAAAATAACGTCTTTAAATATCAAACATTTCAGCTTCCACCATATTTATTAATAGCCATATGAAAGTGTCGGCAAATGACCATAAAATTCTTCTTTTTTTAATACAGGAGATATCGCACAGCATTCACAAGAGAGCAATTAGCAAGATTAGAGAAGGAATTCATGAAAGAGAATTACGTATCAAGACCGAGACGATGCGAATTAGCCGCACAGCTACAGTTGCCTGAATCAACTATCAAGGTAAATATTTCTTATTAGCAACTAGGGATGTGAAAAAAATAATCGATTTTATAATAATCGATTATTAAAATAATCAAAATCGATTTTTTATGTCAAAAATTAATCGTGTATTTTAGTATTTGCTGTTATGTTTAAAATAATAAATAAATCACACATTTCCTAAAAAAAGGTTATCATAATCCACTTGGGAGAAAAAATCGATTATTTTACTATCGATTTTTTATTTTATAATCCATTTATTTTAAAGAAAAAAAAAAACGATTGTTTATTAATCGATTATTTTCCCTCCAAGTCTCCATTCCCGTGGGAATATCAGGATAAAATATAGACTATATTACTCTCTGATACTATAGCTTTATATTGGTGAAAGAATTTTTGAAATCGTTTCGGTGGTTTAAGCGTGAAAGCGTAACAGATGAACTTACTTTCGCATTTATAATATTAGTAAGTATAATGATAAAAATAAGCTTATATTATTATATAGAATTTTCCGTGTGGTGACGGAGTAAGAATACAATTCACCACTCCCTATCTTGGTCGTGGATGTCGTATAAGACGACTAAGGTTTCCATCATAGATGCCATATTGATACAATATGCATATAACATAACAGAGAAAGAAAACTCGATATAAAACCCTATGCTAACGTTTGACCAGAGCGGTATGGTCAATTGCTCTCCTTTTTTTTTATTGCGAACGGTGGCAAACGAGCCAACAGTACATCTGATGGTAAGTGTTGCTGCCGCTCATGGATCTTTGCAAGGCCGCTGTCTACCATGAAGAAAGTGAAGAGAGTGTATGCGTGCCTTGAGGTTCTGTGATACTAAAGACATCACCAAAACCCACCACTTGCTTTGCTTTTAGTACCTATTAGTCGTTATAGCGGCAACAGAAATACATAATTTATAAAAATTTAATTGTCTAGCTTTCGCGGTTCTTGAGATCCAGTCTGGTGATTGATAGATGGATGGACAGATAGACGGACGGACAGACAGTGAAGTTTTCAGTGAAGTTTTAAGTGTGTCGCCGCCTTCTGTGAGGCCGTAATCTCACGGAAGGAGGCGGCGGATCGTGTGCGAGTAGAGCTCCTATTCGGCGACACGTTCCGCCGCCGGCGACTCGGGCGGCGCAGGCGCGAGTATCTGCGCCTAATGCCGCCCTAGCCGAGGCCGCGGGTGATCGGACTGGGGAATTGTCCGTCACCCGCAGTGTGGCTAACCGCGTGACGGCGCCCGACGTCCCAGGACGTCGAGAGGTGAGGTTACCTGAAAGGGTATTCCGTCGGGCCGACCACTGACGACAAGTCACATCTGTTCCGGTTGTCGGTCCAACAACGAGGTGACGTGGGTACGGGTGGGTTATGGGCCCGCGCGCCGTCCTTTCATCGCCCCGGGCGGACTGAACCGCGCGTGCGCTTACCATAGCCCACCCATAAAAGAAAAGAGGTGCCGTTTTTACCCTTTGCGTATGGAACCCTAAAAATGATTTCAATCCAAACATTATTATTTTAGACGAGATCATACTTGCAGTGTCATCTCTATTAAAGATTGAATGAATTGCTTAAGAAATAGGTACAACATATCTACGTAATTTTCCGTTTAGAAGTAACAGAAAATTTACGTTCAATTATACCCTTACAATTTAGAATGAATTGCAAAAGAATTTAAGTAAATTAGCTACGCAGTTTTTCAGTCCACCTACATTATCTGACACGTACAAATTAGGTATTATTTCAGAATTGCCACCCACGTTACGACCCGAATAATATCGACCTCTCTGCTTAATATGTTTTCGTAACATCACGACAGCCAATTGACAACTTGCCGAGTATAATTTGATAAAAAACACATGATTTAGCATTGCAAAATAAAAGGCTGAACGATGTTGCCTTTGCCTTGAAGAATTTGTCATAGACAATGACACGATTGAATATTATTCGTTCATTCTTTGTAATCTTATTATATTTGATTTATTTAAATTATGACAAGTATTAAATAAAATATGTTGAATTAATTTATTGAAATCAATCATTTTTAAAATTGAAATTGCAAAAAGAGATCTAGATTGTATTTGAATCCGGGTTGAGTAAAATATCCGGGGTACGGCAATCCGTAGAAGAAGGGTGCAATCGATATAAACTGAAGAATTAGCATGTTGAAATGGCAATGGCCACATCGCTCATCGAACCAATAACCGTTGGGGAAGAAAGATAGCTAGCTGGTGGACTAACGATATCTTGGAGATCGCAGGGAACCGTTGGATGAAAATGGCACAGGACCATTCTGAGGGGCATTCTCGTGGGGAGGCTTATATCCAACAGTGGAAGTCTATGGGCTGATGGATAGGTGGAGATGATATTTCATTATCGATATCTTCAACTCGAGATTTAGTCACCTCTACTACCTGTTTTCACATCATTAGTTTACATAACTAGTAGTCATACATAAGGTGACCATATTTTATTTAACTCAAATTTATATCTAGTAAGAAGAAAAAAAAAATAAAATAATAGACAAGCCCGCTGAGTTTCTTGCCGGATGTTCTCAGTAGCGGTCGCGTTCCGATCCGGTGGTAGTTTATTTTTATTGGATAATTCAATTTTATTTTGTAAAATTGACAATATGTAAGTGCCCTCTCGGGGTCTATGCATAATAAATGATTTGAATTTGAATTCATAACGGGACGTTTATACAATTGATTGATCAAAATGGGACGCTTACGAAAATAAGTAAACTTGTGAAATTAAAAGCTAGAAAATCCAGTACACGTAAAGAGTCGGCAATAGCTATCTATACCAATAAATAAAATTTGAGTGTCTGTTTGTAATGTCAAAATAATAGGCTTTTTTCATGCTCACACGGTTATTTGCACGACACCTATGCCTAAAATAGCGATTAAAAAATTTTTGTCTGTCTGTCTGTTCCGGGTAATCTTCAAAACGGCTGAACCGATTTCAAAAATTCTTTTAGGAATGGAAAGCTATAATATCAGGGCGTAAACTAGGCTATATTTTATCCCGGTATTCCCACGGGAACGGGAACTACGCGGGTAAAACGACTATAACCGAAGCGAAGCGAGGGCGAGTTGCTAGTCTATTATAAATAAGGACTGAAAAAAAAACGTTCCTGTGAATGTAATAAATGATCAATTAGACTGTATATAAAATGAGACATTTTTGTACAGTTCGGAACAACGGAACAGCGTACTTGAAAACGGGACTGTTCCATTCGAAACGGGTCGTATGGTTACTTTAGTTATACACATGACTAGATGAGTATGATTCGTCAATTATGTGGTATATATTGGCAAATTGTTATTTAGCGTGTTCATTTACGAGTATCATTTTACAAATGTGTTAAAAGAAATCTAAGGTTTCTTTGAAATTATCATATCATGATTTTCTATTGTTATTATTAACTTGACATATTATGAATTTTTGTGTGGTGACGGAGTACAATTCACCACTCCCTATCTTGCCCGTGGATGTTGTAAAAGACGACTATGGGATATAATACGAGTAGGTATAAGATCTGTGCAAGAGAAGGAAAATTCGAAATAAAACCCTATACCAACATGTCTGACCAGCATGGTATACCTAGTAGGTCAATTTCCCTCCTATTGGGGAGAAGGCTCCAGCCCAGCAGTAGGACATGTATGAGCTGAGACGAATTATGAAGTGGGAATATTGTTTTATATAATTTCACACTTTGTGATGGCGACTACGAATACTAGCAACTTTTAAATTGTTTATGGTTGCTGTAAACGGCTAAGAGATTTGCATCTACGCCAACTCTATCTGGTACTCTCTGGTCAACAGTTAGAATCTCAAGGAATGTTGAAAGAGAAAGCGAACTTGAAATAAAATCCAATATGGCTGATAAATATGATATAACTACTTCTTCGCGAAAAGAAGTTTATCTACTACAGTAGTATAAAAAGGCTCAAGTCAGTCATTGGAAGGCAAGTCATTGGAATCAGCAGCTGAGATGGTGATAATAATGATGATGACAAGCAAAACATACTTTCTACGCCTTCTTTAAATGTAGACATTATCATTACTTCAGCTCATTTACGTATCACTGCTTGGCTCGAGCCTCCTTCACAATAAAAATGAAATTGACCTACAATACCACACTTATCCTACGAAACAAAACCCTATATATACACTCATTTGCAAAAAAAACGGGCACCCAAGCAATGAACCATTTCAAATGTTAATATTTCTTTGTTTGATAATTATAGGTAGTTTTATCCACACAATTTGCTAAATTAATAAGAAAATAATCGTTTTCATCAGTATTTCATAAAATTTAGATACAATTTATGGGAAATAATGCTAAACCTCGCTAGTAGTGTATATTCGCTAGTAGTGCATATGCTCATGAAGTAAAAATAAAAAAGTTTTTTTGTTTGTTTTTCTTTAATAAAGTAAAAGCAGATAAATGTTTAGTATCGAGTGTGACCCCCTCTAGCTAAAATCACAGCTTGAATTCGTCTGGGCATGCTAGCGAGTATATCCCGGATACTTGCTTGCGGAATACGTTCCCACTCCGCAGTAATCACATTCTTCAGCTCTCTGATGGTCTGCGGAGCCGGGTGTACTGATCTCACACGCCGTTTCAGAACGTCCCAGACATGCTCTATGGGATTGAGGTCGGGACTTCGAGCTGGCCAATCCAAACGACGAATGCCGACCTCTTGCACATACGCATTAACATCGCGGGATCGGTGGGCGCGAGCATTGTCGTCCATAAAAATCGAGTCTTCACCTAGAGCGGCCAATGCGGGTTGTGCATGAGAAATTAGAACTTCCGTTATGTATCGATGCCCAGTCAGTGAGCCGTTTTCAATGAAGACTAACTCTGTACGATCCATTGAATTTATTCCTGCCCAAAACATAACAGAGCCCCCACCATAAGGTGTGATTTCTTCGAAACATGCCTCTGCAAAGCGTTCTCCTTGTCTTCTTAGCACTCGCCGACGTCGATCTTCACCGAACAGAGATATCCTGGCTTCATCAGAGAACAAAACCCTATTCTAATCGTCTTGAGTCCATGATTCACAATTTCTACCGAACCTAAGCCTGTGAACTCTGTGCTCACGGAGTAATTTGGGGCCGCGGGCCGGGCGGTGACTGCGTATATTGGCAGCGAGAAGCCTCCTCCTGACCGTCCATAGACTAATATGCACATTTCTTACTTCTTGGAGGTTGTTCTTAAGATCCACATACGAAGATTTGCGATTTCTCAATGCGCGACTCACAAGAAAACGATCACCCCGTGGTTGGGTACATGGTTTTCTTCCAGAACCAGGCCTTCTCTCGACGGAACCAGTCTCCTGATATCGCTGCCAGGTCCTTTGGACTGTCGAGCGACTAACATTTAGCCTCCTAGCCACGAAACATTGGCTGCAACCCTCTTCAAGCAGCGCGATAATTTTGGTAGCTTTTACCACTTTATCTACCATTTTTGATACAGCCAAACAGCATTAAATAAAGCTTTGACAGTCAAGGATATGAAATTAATCGATAAAAATTGAATAAAAGTTATGAAAGTCGATGTTAACTTCTGGAACTTCGCGCCAAAAATGTAGGATAAAAAGGGGTTTTCTGTAAAAATGAACATCAAATGAAAAATTGAATTTAGAACGTACTTTTTTAAATACCACAGCATTTTTAAAACCGGCCAGTAACGTGTACAAACGATTGAAACCTTTTTGGTATTGTATCTTTTTAAATATGAATGAAAATCAAAACCGCCCGTTTTTTTTGCAAATGAGTTTATAAGGTTTGGTATATATTTGCTATAGAGTTTTGTTTCGAACTAGCAACCCGCCCTCGCTTCGCTTCGACTATAGGTTATAGTCGTTTTACCTGCGTAGTTCCCGTTCCCGTGGGAATACCGGGATAAAATATAGCCTAGTTTACGCCCTGATATTATAGCTTTCCATTGGTGAAATAATTTTTGAAATCGGTCCAGCGGTTTTGAAGATTACCCGGAACAAACAGACAGACAGACAAAAATTTTTTAATTGCTATTTTAGGCATAGGTAAATAACCGTGTGAGCATGAAAAAAGCCTACTATTTTGACATTACAAACAGACACTCCAATTTTATTTATTGGTATAGATTTTCCTTCTCTTGCATAGATGTTAGGTACCTGTATAATTTAGTCGTCTTTTATGATATCCACAGGCAAGGAAAGGGGATGATGAATTGTATTCTTACTGTACTTCAAAAACGTTAATTGGCTAATTTATTTAGGCTCTTATAAACTGAGCTGGGCTAATCTTGTTTAGTCTATTTCTTGTGTAGGATAGGTCAGTTGGAACTAATTAGGTAAGGTTTTTAGGCCAATAGATCTGGTTTATACCTATCTAATTTATTTTAATACCTAGTACTAATTTTCCAAATTTGGTTAATCTGGAATGAACGAGAACGAACGAGATTCGAGGTATTCTCAACCTTTACATATTTAAATAGTTAAAAACATTAGAAACTGTATTGACCTTCTTTTAGAGAATATACAAGAAAACTCTTTACAAATGACGCGATACATTTGTCTCAGTCAACTAATCCGACAAGTGTATTAATCAACGTACTAAAAATAAAATTAACACGCAATTTTATCCACAATACATAATTATAAAATTCCACATTAAAAACTACACGCCATTTAAATTTAAATTCTTCAGTTCGGTCATAATGTCAATTATCACTTCCAATAAAAAAAAGAAAAGTTCGTAAAGAAAAAAAAAATACATGTTTTTTATGACTTCATTCGAGTTTTACATTCACGCTAATTTGTCGATGGGTATTAAAAGGAACCGACCGAGTTATTCGGTAGCTATAGCGCGCTAATGAACATTAATGCGAAGAACGGAACGTTTTGATATAAAATGACCATTATTACCAGCTAGTCTCACTGACGAATAGAAATTTAAGGTGTTATATTTGTTAATGTAGTTCTAGTTCTTTTAAATCTGCGTTAGGAATTATTGAGAAAAATTGCTTATTACGAAGAAGTCAATACAAAGATGAGACTTTTTTACTATAATGATTGTCGTACATCTGCACCTATGCCACGGAAGTCAAGGATTCGGCATAAGTGGTACCCAATGGTGATGGAGAAGGAATACGGTAGATTATGGGGTCACACGCCGTTCTCTCGTCCCCCTGGAGCTGACGGACGGCGTGCGTCCGCAGCATAGCCTGCCAAAAAAAACATTTGCACATACGATTAAATATTCTTCTGTTCATCATCAACTCGGCTCATCTTTGTCCCACTACTGGCCTCGAACCTCCTTTACAATATGAGGGAGATTGACATACGAGTCACACGGGTTGGTATAGGGTTTTATTTCGAGTTATCCTTTATGCTAAAGGTGTGTTATGTATCTATATTATATACCTTAGTCGTCCTTTACGACACCCACAAGTAAATAAAGGATGTGCGAATTTTATTATTACTCCGTCGCCACACGAATAATATAGTCCAGCAAATTTTATGTATATAAAATTATTGTCTTTGATATCTACAGAAATGATTTTCTATAATATTGACTCTTACATTTCTCTGCATGAAAACAATTTAAATAAAATTAAACGTGAGAATTAATACAACACTTTTAAATAAATTAAGGTGTTAATTTAAATAAGTAAAAATTAACATGGCGCAATGGAAAGTATCAATCAATTGTCCCATCATTAGTGAGTGAGTGAATGAAAACACTTATTCGTTCTTTAGGCATCTGTTTTATAACCCGATAATACCAATTAAAAACTATTAAATTATACCTTTCGGCTACCATTTGATGAGTTATAAAAAAAAACTGGTATTTTTTTTTCATCGTGTGTTTGTTTATTGTGATTGGGTTTTATTGCGTTTATAAATGCGTGTGTAACGTGTCAATAAACGAATTGAGGAATTCATTTTGAGATTAATCGTGTAATGAACTACAGATGGCGGCTTTTTAGATGTTTGGTGACTTGATGAAGATTAATATTTGGAAATAGTTTTAAACATTTGTTGATAATAATTAGATATGTTTTAAAATAGCGTTTATTATTTTATATCAGAAAATTGCTTAGGTTTATATCATTTAACTTCAACTCAGCTCATGTATATGTCTAGGCTCAAGGCACCTTCAAAATATCGGCAAATTGATTTATTATACCTAGTTTTCGTTCTCTTGAATAGACGTGTGGTGACGGAGTAAGAATACATTTCACCTCTTCTTGCCTTGTCTCCAGTTATAATATGTACTGTGCAATCTGGGCAGATGAAACGAATTAAATTATTGCTTTAAGTATGATTTAGAAAATTTTCGCTTAATTCTGCGGTCTCATATTTTTTTTTGGATTATCGTAAGACAAATTTACAAAACATTTTTTACGTTAAAACTTTTAGCGAATATTTTGTTTCTTTTATAAACTTGATACCGCAATGTGGCAACATTTGCGTCTACAAATAAGATATTATTGTTCTTACAACACAAATATTTATTTTGCAAAACTCCAGCTTCGCTTTAGCAGCCATTAAGCCTTCCGTTTTATTATTTCTGCACAATAAAATGCAATAATCTTCTTGGAAGTCTTAAAGGAAAGTCGTTTGGTGCGAATGTTCGCAGTTCCCGCCAATTAACACGTTGCCAACAAAGATGGCGGCGTTTTGGAGGGAAAGCCTTTGATATTTAAATACATAGTAAATAACACGGAAGAGAGTTATTTAGATGGAAATTCAAGAGTATTTCTTGGATTTTGATATAAAAATAACTAATTCCTCATCGTTTTGTTATTTAATGATAAATAATGAAATATATATAAAAAATATCATCATTAAAATTAAATAGTAATTATCTCGCCGAGGCCAAGACAGGTTTATTTACTTCCATCTATACTAATATTATAAAGAGGTAAAATTTGTAAGTTTGTATGTAACGAATAAACTCAAAAAGTACTGGACCGATTTTAAAAATTCTTTCACCATTGGAAAGCTATAATATCAGGGAGTAACATAGGCTATATTTTATCCCGGTATTCCCACGGGAACGGGAACTACGCGCGTAAGGCGACTGAATCCGAAGCGAAGCGAGGGCGGATTGCTAGTACTTAATAAAGCGGTTGTTTGTGAAAATATTTCGGTCTTAATGATTTCAGAAGTCCAATAAAGTGTTTACGAGTTCGCTTATATGTAAATGTGCAATTAATTAGCGTATTAGTGCGAAATACTTACGGTTTCAATATTTTTGTTGCTATCGTTTCTAAAGAGATACGTTTTATTACCAACATGAAGTAGAAGTTATATTTTCTATACTGATAGTTTTCATACGAATAGTAGGCCATGATAAGCCGTTGTTTGAGATTATATTGATAGATAAAGGTCCTAGTTACACTGTTGGGCTCGAGCCTTCTCCCCAAGGAGGGCATTTGACCTAATATACCACGCCGGTCATATATGTCGGTGTAGGGTTTTAATTCGAGTTTTCCTTTTCATGCACATATATGCATATTATATCCTTTAATCGACTTTTACAACATCCACGGGTTAGATAGGGTCTAGTGAATTGTATTCTTACTCCGTCACCACACGGAAGAAATATGGTTAGCTGATAATTTACTTTTAAAATATTATTTATGTTGGACAAATAGGTTATCAGAATATATTTTGTAAATAATCTTTATCAATTTTAATAACTGTCATTAAAATCATTTTCCATTGTTAACAGGTATGGTTTCAAAACCGAAGAATGAAAGATAAAAGACAGCGTATAGCCGTTGCGTGGCCATACGCGGCTGTGTATAGCGACCCTGCATTCGCAGCCTCAATTCTACAAGCCGCCGCTTCATCTGTAGGCTTACCTTACGGCTACCCTTCACCCGCGCTGATACCACCCTTCCATAATCCACAGCTCCTCCCAGCCGGCTACCCTTATCCGTACCCTCCATATCCTCGTTACCCTTACATTCCCCCTACTCCACCCTCCCCAGTTAACGCTGAGGCCACGTCACTAAGGCCCGCGTATAACTTCAATTTAAACGTTGATAAATAATTGTTGTAGAAACTCTTTTTGATATATTTTGTAAGCCTCGAATAAAAAAAATTGTTCTCACTACTGAAATGCTATTTAAAAGTTCTACTTATAGTGGAAAATTATGATTTGAATGGAGATAAAGTTATTTGAGGCAAAATATAATATTTGTAAATATATTTTTAAATTAATTTATTATGTTTATTGTGCTGGTCATGTTTGTCTATGGGTTCTGAATGAATGCAGCGAATGATTTGTAAAATCAATATGTCCGCAAAACCCGCCAAATGATAACTTTTTACACATTGTAAATAAATCTATTTTATGGATTTTATCGCGTTTTTATTTAGATTTTCGATTGCCCGAGGTTTTGAACACTACAGCGGTCATGAACACGGGTGGATTCCGTGGCCTATGTGTTCGCTGTCCGAGATAAAAGCCGTAAGATAGTTTTATTTAAAACTTTTGCTGTTTCCCTTTCTTTAAGCTTTCATATATTAAAAAAGAAATTTAGTATTAACCAAGTAAATAAGTCAATCATTTCATTTTAAACTGTCGCGCGGCATTCATATTTTCGTAGGACATGCTTTGGGTTTTGCGAACGTAGTGATTATAAAATTATTAAAAAGACAGTATTGTACAGTCTATGGTAAGTCTTTGTGATTATTCATTCCATGTTTACACTTAAAATTAGTGACTTTCTACTAATTTAAATAAGTTTGTAATTAAAAGACGGAATTAGACCATAATGATTTCTTTAAGTTTTTTTAACGGGCATAGATAAAATGAGACTGTAAGCTACAGATTATTAAATTTAATATTAAAATAAATTTAATTAGTGAATGAAGAAAATCGTAATTTAAATTTTAAATTTGCTTATACACCTTGACTTGCTTAAAATATTTTCACAAGAGCACTTATCTGTACATTATAACGGAATTTTTCGCATCCATTATGAAAATATAATTTTTTTGTGTTGTTTTTTTTTTGGCGGGAATATAGAAGTGTCATGTGGTGGTCTTGTATTTTATTCAATATCTTAGCAGTTTTACGTGTTATATTAAATAATTTTGATGGCGTTCTAAATAATATGTGGCGGAGGAACTGCTGGAGTGTAGGGAATATGATATAAAAGTGCTATACATACGTTTTCGTTTCTACGAAAAATCTCGGAAGATGTCGTTAACAGTGCCCATAACACTGTTGAAGGCGACAATTTGACTTACTAATAAACAATTACTAATATGAAGAATACTTACTCCGTTACCATATGGAATTTTTATGGACAATTGCTTTTTCTTTTCGAAGTAAATGTTCTTTTAGTTTGTCTCAACTTGTCTATGCCTATATAATAATTTTTGTTTTTAAAATTGTAAAGCTTTTACTAAGTTATATTGTATAAAGCCAAAGTATAGTATTATGTCGTTGTAATTTTTAGTGCAATAAAAATATATTGTCATCAAACGTCATATAGTTGCGACAAAAAGTCGCAAGTTCAGTGAGTCATCAAACAGTTGCGAATTGAATTGCGATAAAAAGTCGCAAGTTTAGAGCGTACGATTTTTTGTTCGCATAATCCGTTTCGATTGTAAATTTTTTGTATAAAGTTGTATTGTAATGTGAAATTAATTAAGTTTTTAGTGTTCATAGTGAATATTTTGTTTAATTTACATAAAATATCAGTAAGATACATTGTAAAAATTACATTAAAAATACTATATAAAGAGATGAAATAAATGAGAAAGTTATTATATACATTTATTTTGTTGTTTGTTTTCACTACCATCATCTTGGCTCATATTATTCGTTTGGTGAACGAGAGAGTTTTCGTCCAACATACCTCAGTCTCTGAAAACACAGGTCTACAACCAGTGATGACTTACAGCACGGAAACGTGGCCCTAAATGTAGGCCTCATAACCAAGCTCAAAGTTCTATGTTGCGGGCTATGCTCGGGATTTCTCTGCGAGATAGAATCCGAAATACAGAAATTCGCAGAAGAACGGGTGTAACCGACATAGCACGGAGAATTAGCTCGCTGAAGTGGCAATGGGCAGGCCACATCGCTCGATGAACCGACAAACGCCGGAGAAGAAATGTTCTCGAGTGGCGACCACGTATCTAAAGACGCAGTGTACGACAACTAGGTGGACCAACGATCTGGTGAAAGTTCCTGGGCGTCATTGAATGCAGGCGGCATAGAACTGCACTTTATGGCGTAACATGAGGGAGGCCTACGTCCAGCAGTGGACGGCGATAGGCTGAAATTATGATGATGAATGATGACCGAACCGGCAGTCCAAATTTCTGAGAGTATTTGCGTGTGATGGGTTTTGATTTAGCATTACCAAATCTCTTTGCACGTATTCACACTCCCTTCACTTTCTTCACGGTAGGCAGTAGCCTAGCAAAGGTACATCAGCGGTAGTATCACTTACCATCAGGTGTGTTGGTTACTCGTTAGCCGCCAACAGTAATAAATAAAAATCACCAACAATGATAAAAAAGCCTCTTCCACAGCGAGAGCGAAACTGAGCTACTATGCTATGCAGAATACAATTCACCATTCTCTATCTTGCCCAAGAATGTCGTAAAAGACGACTAAGGAATATAATACGCATATAACATCTATGCAGGAGGAGAAAAACTCGAAATAAAACCCTATACCAACTGTCTGCCTGACTAGCATGGTATAGTAAAGTCAATTGCTCTCATGGAGGAGCCCAACAGTGGGATGTATATGAGCTGAAATGATGATGATGATAGTGGTGGAGTCTTCTGCATGGTGATGGAGTAAGAGTACAATTCGCCACCTAATATCTTGCCTTTGGGTATCGTAAAAGACGCCAAAAGGATTAAATATGCATTTAATATCAGTGAAATATAAGGCAAATTTATAAAACCCTATAGGTTTACGTCTAGGGATACGATAGCGAATACAAAGTATCGATACTGTACTCATGAGTAGTATCGAAGAAAAAGTATCGTATTCAATAAAGTATCGATACTTCAAAGTATCAAGTACTGGGTACTTTTCCTAGAATCTATGTCGTGATGAGCTTTTTTTTTAGAAATTTGACCGTCTGTAAATATTTCGAGCCACGTTTTAGAAGTTTCATTATGTTTGAACTAGATGATCATAAACATGAGTCGTAAGGTCAAGTTTAACATGAATAATTTCTACAATTTATTCGATACGATACTTGTCATAAAGTACTCATCGAGTAAAAGTATCGCATGCCAAGTATCGAGTACAAAAGTATCGGTATCGAAAGAAAAGTAACCTAAAAGTATCTATACTTTTTTCGTGTCTCTATATACGTCTGACCGAGATTGTCTTGATATGGGCATGTGATGAGGAGGGATGAAAGTTACGTGACAAGGTGGGTTATCGATATGATTGTAGATGGATGTAAGAAGCGTGGAAGACCCAAAGAGAGATGGATGGATTGACCCAAAGAGAATATGCGTGTGAAAGCAGTGAGTGCAGATATGACGACTGATAGGAGACTATGGACGGTAAGGACATGGTCTGCCGACCACACTTAGTATGGGATGAGGGCAGGCAAATGATGATGAGGTATAAGTTTGACCAATGTGGTATGGTAATTCAATTTCCCTCTCATAGTGGAAGAAGCCCAGAAGTGACACGTATAAGAGCTGTAAAGATGATGATGATAGTAATGGAAAGAAAGAGAAAGTCACCACTTTCCTTTTTCTCTTTTTAGTAGGCTATTGTCTGGATACACCCCGTCGAATCCGCCCGGGGCGAAGGATAGGCGACCTGCGACCCCATAACCTACCATATTTTCTTTCCTTCTTTTTTCGTTCTTTCTTTCTTTCATATTCCCTCCCCAGCGCCCCTGGGCCGACCACTGGTATCGATTGACATCCGTGGTCAGCTCGACGGAAACCACTTTCCTACGGTTAATTACTATACTGCATACCTCAAGAACCCCAGGATAATTTAAATGATAACCTGGCTCTTAAACTTGGAGTCGACTCAATACGTACTTTCTATCATAATACATATTGTAAAAGAATGAAAGTTGCGCCAGTGACGGAAAAGTTAAAGAGTGAACGGCTGACAGGGTATGGACATGTGATGAGGCGGGATGAAAGTGATGTTATGAGAAAAGTTTTGGGTATGAATGTTGAAGGCTTTAGGGGTAAGGGAAGACCGAGGAAAAGATGGATGGACTGCGTGAGGCATGACATGGATAGTCTGAGAGTTACTGCAGAGACGACGTTTGATAGAACAGAGATAGTAGGTGACATATTGCTTCGACCCCAAGTAATCACATCAAATCATTTATTCTGCATAGGCCCCTTAAGGGCACTTACATATTGTCAACGTTTACACAACGTTTGAACACAATACCATAATCTACCACCGGATCGCAACGCGGCCACAAGCTGAGAATTTCCGGCAAGAAACTCAGCGGGCTGTCATTTTTTCTTTATCTATATATAAATACGTGAAGCAAAAACTTTGTACCCCTTGATTTCTGATGTTTACGCGAGTATTATACATTTTAAATAAAACTACTTTACGGATTTTATCGCGTTTGTATTTGATTTTTGATTACCCGACGTTTCGAACACTTTACAGCGTTCATGATCACGGGTGGACTAAGATGTCTCACGTCCAACAAGTCATCGTTACTGCAGAAAATTTTATAATTATCTACCCGATACAGAAATTAGTTATTAAATATTGACCCACATTTTGATACAAAATTTATTGCCAGTGTAAGAAGAAAATGATTCTATATGAAAAAATTATATTGTTTATGGTTAGTAATAATTAAACATTAAAATTAATAGTAATTATATTTAAAAACTAACTAATAATCTAGTATACTACTATATAAATTAAAACTTTTTTAGTAACATAAAGTAAGCCGCCTTCAAAATTAACTTTAATTTAGCATCATGTTACCTGAGTTTTCTTGCCGGATCTTTCTCAGTGTAACCGTGTTCCGATCCGGTGGTAGTATACTAGATTATTAGTTAGTTTTTAAATATAATTACTATTAATTTTAATGTTTAATTATTACTAACCATAAACAATATAATTTTTTCATATAGAATCATTTTCTTCTTACACTGGCAATAAATTTTGTATTAAAATGTGGGTCAATATTTAATAACTAATTTCTGTATCGGGTAGATAATTATAAAATTTTCTGCAGTAACGATGACTTGTTGGACGTGAGACATCTTAGTCCACCCGTGATCATGAACGCTGTAAAGTGTTCGAAACGTCGGGTAATCAAAAATCAAATACAAACGCGATAAAATCCGTAAAGTAGTTTTATTTAATTTGTACCCCTTTTTACGAAAATTACGTGGACGGACAAGTATGAAATTTGGCACAGTTGAAGTATATAATGAGGAGAAGTGCATAAAACTGATAAAACTGAAGTGCATAAAATTTCATATAATAATGGATTAGAAATGCATTAAATTCATTAAAAAAGGCATTACGCACACTACAACGCAATCGCTACACACACACACACACACACGCACGCACGCACGCACGCACGCACGCACGCACGCACGTTTGTGTGAGTGTGTTGCTTAGCAACGCTTATACACTTTTGTTTACGGTTAAAATCTCTGGTCGAACTGAATGTCAAACAATCATAATTATGATGACAATGTCTAATAGATATTTGTTTGTGCTTATATTTTAGGTATTAGTGAAATACAGCTTGCTTAATTTACGTCAATAAAATTAAAGAAAATTGTGTATAGCTGAAAAATTAATTAAAATAAATTATGGCCGAATTTCGACCACACGACGACCACTAGTTGTTTTAAATATACATAATTTTAGACTTCGTACAACATATAAGGTATTAGCTCCAGTGTGATGCCTTTCGAAATTGTATACATATATAAATTTTCAAAATTTAGTACAATACAGAAAAAGTAAATTAAAGGAAGGAAAGAAAATATGGCTGGACCAGATCCCACAAGCAGCACCCGATCACGAGTTAAGTGTAGCCATCACTACCCTCAATCAAATTAGAGGGAAGGGAGCGACCTTTTTTTTTTCACGCTGTGGAAATGCATTTGCGCACTGTTCCCCCGCCGGTTACAGACAGGGGAGTGTGTGTGGGACTCGCCGGCCACTGAAGTGACCGAAATACCCACTAAAACCACAGCGGCCCCTTCCGCGCTTTTATGGGGTGCCGGAGAGACCGTCTGATAACATTCTATCCCCGACATCCCAACGCTTGGCCGTCTGGCCACGTCCTGTCATCATTCAGAGCGGTGGGTGGAGGAGCGCATAGCGGCGTCTCCTCCTCCCTGGTTGTCGCCGGCGGAGCGAGTCAGTGGACGCAAGCGCCTCGCGTGCCCGCTCCGCAGCCTTCCTTGTCATGACAGCCTCACAGAAGGAGGCCATCGACGACCAACAGCTGTCGCTGCCGAGCATCTTGGAGATGATGGTCGGCAACGACAGGTCTGTTGTTCCCATGTCCGTTGACAGGACGTGGCGCTGAGGCCCCTAGGCGGGGCATACTTCCAGTGTGTGGCGCGCATCGTCAATTGCCGCGCCACACTCATGACATCCTGGGGCCTCTTCTCTCCCAATTTTGTGCAGGTACTTACCGAAGACCCCATGTCCGGTAAGCATCTGCACCATCCTAAATGTAAGGCTGCCGTGCCTTCTCCTGAGCCAACGATGGAGATGTGGCGCGATCGCCTCCACAGTTCCTCGCCCTGCTACGGGGGACTCTAGCTCTTCCCTCCACCGCCGGATTACTTCCCTTCGGGCCACTTCCTGGGCTCTGCCCAGTCCCCTTATGGACACTTGCTCTCCGTTGGCTCGTGCTGTGGCGCGGAACCGGTACACTTCCGCCAACGCCTCCGCCACCAGTGGCCAAGGCGAGTCGCCTGCCAGCAGTGTCGCCGCAGTACATGACACAGTACGGTAGCCCCTAATGGCACTCACCTTCAGGGAAGGGAGCGACCCGCCCCACATAGCTACCGCAAGCAGAACCTTATTTAGTGAGCATAACCAAACCATAATAATTGGGATAAGAGGAAGATTATGATGACATATTGTAAAAGTTATTGGCAATTGTTTATGATTAGTGATCATCCTCATCATCTTAATCCATATACGTCCCACTATTGGGCTCGGGCCTCTTCCACTGGGAAAAAAATTTACCTACTATACCATGGTCAGACATGTTGACATTGGGTTTTATGTCGAGTTTTTCTTCTCTTGCATAGTTGTTGTATGCACCAATACATACATACATATAATTACGCCTCTTTCCCATAGGGGTAGGCAGAGAACACTTCCTTCCACTTACTTCGATCTTGATATACCACTTTTGCCTTCTCCACATTCATTAATTATCGTTCTTCGGTTCAGCGTACTCCTAACCTGGCCTTTCTTAAGAACGTCCCCGATTTGATTGTGGAACGTCCGCCTCGGTCTTCCCCTTCCAACATTTCCGTTCACATTCGCCTTATAAATTCTCCTTGTTAGTCTCCTTTCATTCATTCTCTCTACATGGCCGAACCAACTTAACATACCTTTTTCAATCCTTGTCACTACATCTACATTCATTCCACAACGTTTCCTACGTATGCACCAAGGTATTCTTTAATCGTCTTTTATGGCACCCACTGAAGACAAGAAACTCGGCACCGGTGGTCAAGGAATTCTCCCCGAAGAGAATGGACGGTATGTACGCAGACCTTAGCCTACCCAAAAAAAAAAGTGTTTTTATGTCAAGTTTTTCTGCACAGTTGTTGTATGCACCAATATACTCTTTAATCACCTTTTACACCCACGGGCAAGAGAATGGTGAATTGTATTCTTACCCCGTCACCACACAGAAGACCACCTGCCTGACATTAATTCTACTTATTTTTATTGGTGGGCTATGGTAAGCGCACAAGCGGTTCATTCCGTCTGGGGCGACGAAAGGACGGCGCGCAGGGCCATGACCCACCCGTACCCAAGTCGCCTTCGTCGTTGGGCCGACCACCAGTGCCGAGTTCTTATACCAGTACGAGTTAGATATTAATTCTTCTTGGGCATCTAATTGTTAACTTGTCTTCAAATGGAGTTGGTTCAAGTCGACGTAAGTAGACGTTAGTCGTCTTTTGCGACACCTACAAGTAATCATCATAATTTCCGCTCATGTAAGTCTCATTTTTGGGCTCGAGCTTCCTCCACAATGGGAGTGAAGACCTTACTATACCATGCTGATCAGACAGGTTGGTATAGGGTTTTATTTCGAGTTTTCTTCTCTTGTACAGATGTTATATGCGTACTATATCCATATATATATATATATATATATATATATATATATATATATATATATATATATATATATATATATATCGTCTTTTACGACATCCACGTGCAAGATAGGGAGTGGTGGATTGTATTCTTACTCCGTAACCTTTGTCATACATATGAAGTATGATAAAGTATGGCACAGGATAATTTATATAGTAAAGATAAGTAGATATATTCTCGTGAAACACCAATTGTTTTATGCAATGTGTCTAATAAGGCCCTAAGTCGTATACACGGTTTAATTGAAGCCCGGGGGCATTAATACGGTAGCCAATAACGAGGCTCCGATCACGTCAGTCATACGGATTGTCACACTACATTACTTGTGAGATGGGCGTTATTGACGATAACGGAACGGATACGATACGATTTTACAGGGATGAATTTTGAGAATATGTTTTAAAATTAATAATTCGTCATCAACATTTCAAACTTATTGTCATAAACTGCTGGACGCAGGCATCCAACGACGCCCAGCAATGTTCACCAGGTCGTCGGTCCACCTAGTGGTCGCCTCTCGAGAACCTTTCTTCCCTAGCCGTTGTCGGTTCGTCGAGCGATATGGCCTATCCATTGCCATTACAGCGTACTAATTCTTCGTGCTATGTCATTTACACACGTTCTTCTGCTGATTTCCGTATTTCGAATTCTATTTCGTAGAGAAATCTCTAGCATAGCTCGCTCCATAGCACGTTGAGCGACTTTGAGCTTGGTTATGAGGCCTACATTTAGTGACCACGTTTCCGTGCCATAAAACTAATGACGTAAAAACATTTGTTTCTGCTTTCTCAGCTGCGATAGTTCTGCATATTGCTGTTTTAACGTGTGTAGACAGAACAAGAATACAATTTATCAGTCCTTATCTTGCTTTGATCCTGTTTTAGTTGTTTACTTTACACATCCAAATATTTCTATTTTTGTTATGTCTACCGTTCTTATATTAAAACCTCCATTTCTTCTCGGCAGATATCAAGGATTGCCCATCAAGGAAGCCCGCTTAAAAAAAAACGAGGTGCATCTTCAAGGGTCTACGTCAGACGATTCTGTGCCGCCTGCATCTAACGACTATTGCTTCTTATTATTATCTATAATAGTGGTATGGTCACGCTGATGACAGTTTTCTATCTCCAGTGGTACCCTACTCTCAGAAATACGACATCTCAGTAGTGGCTTTTTGTCTTTTGGAATTAAATTTGTTGCGAATTGCAAGATAATTAAAAATGTTTCCCGGGACTCAGAAAGTCAAATGATTATTTGTTTGAGTGAATAATGATTTCAAATGTTTGTACGAATTTTATACATTTTTACGGATTTCATCGCGTTTGACAAACCTACCAAGTTTCTTATCGAATAGTGGCGGTCGCTTTCTAATCGTTTGGTGGTTTATTGAATTAATTTATAATTTACCACCACTTGTCTTTTTTTTTGGGGTAGTTTACCGTCTTCGCACTTCTCGCACCATTCCGTCCGGGGCGACAGAGAGGCGTAAGCACGCACACCCGTAACCCAACCGTGCCATCACGTCGCCTTCATTGTTGCAACCACCGGAGCAGGGTTACTTGTCGTCAGTGGTCGGCCCGACCGAGTACCCTCTCATCGACCGGGAGGACGTCGGGTGACGGACTAACTCCCCAGTCCAGTCATCCGCACCACCCTTTGTCTTGCCCGTAGGTGTCGTAAAAAAACCATGGATTTATATATCCATAGAATATGAATACAAGTGAAGAAAACCTCTTAATTTAAACCTTTATCATCAGTTCAGCTCATATACATCCCAATGTTGGGCTGGAACCTCCTCCACAATAGAAGGGAGATTGACCCACTAGAGCACGCTGGTCAGAGTTTCATTTCGAGATTCCTTTCTCTTGCATAGATGTTATATGCAAATTTAATTCTTTAGTCGTTTATACGACACCCACGGGTAAGAAAGGGTGTAGTAAATTGTATTCTTACTCCGTCACCAGATAGAAATTTCGTTTTAATAAAAAAATCAGGGGACCGTAATTCAAGCATTCAACGTAAAAAATATGGCAACATTATATACTTATTAGCAACCCGCCCTCACTTCGCTTCGGTTTCAGTCACTTTACCCGCGTAGTTCCCGTTCCCGTGGGAATACCGGGATAAAATATAGCCTTTTGGGGGGTGGGTTACGGTCAGCAGTATGCTGCTCGCCCAACTCCGTCCGGGGCGACAGAGGGGCGTAAGCACGCACACCCGCAACCCAACCATATAGCACGTCGCCTTCGTCGTTGGGCCGACCACCAGTGCCGAGTTCTTTGCCTTCAGTGGTCAACCCGACGGAATACCCCGAGGGAGTACCCTCTCCCGTCGACGTCCCCTACTGGGTCGTCGATCGTCGTTGCGAGTCTAATCTCTCCGCGGGTGCCCGGACTAAATCCCCGGTCCGGTCACCCGAGGATAAAATATAGCCTAAGTTACTCTCTCCCTGATATTATAGATTTCCATTGGTGAAAGAATTTTTGAAATCGGTTCGGCGACTTAAGCGTGAAAGCGTAACAACCAAACATACATTCGCATTTATAATATTAGTAAAGATAAAGCGTCATTATAATTATTTTAGAATAATATAAATGTGAATTCGTCCCTGTCAACGACACGATGACGTAACGACATAGACGACAAGCTTACCTTAATTAAACCGGGGCCTGTTAACGCGTCCGTGTACTGAACGGTGATATATTGACTGAGTATATACATGTAACACTATAGTTGTTTTGGAAATGGATGGGCTTTAATAATTGTATCGGTCCCCATATGGTGATAGGTTAAGAATAAAATGGGGTATGAAATAAATAAAATTCAAGTGTCTGTTCATGCCGTGTGGTGACGGAGTAAGAATACAATTCACCAATTCCTATCTTGTACGTGGATGTCGTAAAAGACGACTAAGGGATATAATACGATTTTTTTTTTAATGCGACTAATCCCACCACACATTCCCACCATTGTAACTCCTGTAAGCCAGGATCCACAATGGTCTCCGTATAAGACACTGAGGTTTGACCCTCAGCAAGTCCCGGGTATCGCTTTTAATTGTCTTGAGACCCGCAACAAATTTAATTAGAAAAGAAAATCAGGAGGAGTTGGAAAGATTCCACTTCCCTTGTATGCAAAGCGGGAGACATGAAACAAAGTTGGCTGATAAGCCAGTAATATAATACGTAGGTATATAATATCTATGCAAGAGAGGATAAATTTAAAATAAAACCCTTGCCTAGCTCCCGTTTCATCAGTCACCTAATACACCCTGTATATTTTCGTGGGTGTTGTAAAAGCCGACTGAGTGATTAAATATGCATATAAAAGCCAACATCTAGTTGAAAAACTCTGTATCAATTCGACTGACCAGCGTGGTCGATTTCACACTTATTGTGGAGGAGAATTACCGTGTGGTGACGGAATAAGAATACATTTCACCATAACCTCTCTTACTCGTGGGCTTCGTAAAATACGACTTAATGGTATGTACAAAACAGTATTGCAAAAGAAGGGAAACTTGAAACAAAACTTATACCAACACGTCTGATTATTATGATACAGTAAGTCAATTTGCCTCCTATCGTGAAGGGGCTTGAGCCCAACAGTGGGACGTATAGGAGCTAAAATTATGATATATATTTTATATATTATAGACCACGTTGAAGAATGACTTTATTAGAATGTATAAGAGATATTGAGAAATATATTCTCCGTATAGATAACGTACTAATAAATGATATACGTATTAACTCATAAATATAACTTCAGAGTGTAGGGTGACCATAAAGACACACATATATGATAATCCTATTAACACGTTCGTTGCGTTACGAGATATAAGATCTCTTGCAGGACTTTTGTATTAAGCGTTGACTATAATCATGTTTTTTCACTCTTTGCGGGAGGCGGTAACGTGTAAATTACTTTAAGTATGAGTAAGACAAATATACATATTTGCTTCCCACGTAAAGGTGTATTCAAGGACATAAAAAAAAACCTTTTTTTTTTTTTTTTTGGTTTGGTCGCGGTCGGCGCGCCTCCGCACCACTCCGTCCGGGGCGACAGAGGGGCTTAAGCACGCAACTCCCGCAACCCACCCGAAAACCACCTCGCCTTCGTCATTGGGCCGACCACCGGAGCAGGGTTACTTGTCGTAAAATAAATAAAAATAAATAAAAAAACCATTAGAGATAGATTAGGTCCCTAACGCACAGTATTATAATTATTTTCACAGTAGTATATAAATTATTTTCTAAACCTTATTTTTAGGCGACTGATTAGGTCTCAAACGCACCAAAGGGTAGGTTAGTTACGAGATCTTTTAAGTCTCCAAAGTATCAGCTGAAAGTTCTTTGAAAATGATGGCGCAGGGAACGTGATAAAACTATTTACCGTGTGGTGACTGAGTAAGAATATAATTCACCACTCCCTATCTTGCCCGTGGATGTCATAAAAGACGACTAAGGAATATAATATGCACATAACATCTGTGCAAGAGAAGGAAAACTCGAAATGAAACCCTATACATATATAGTAGGTAGGTATAGTAGGTCATATTCCCTCCCATTGTGGAGGAGGCCCGAGCCCAACATTGAGATACCTGTGCTTCGATGATGATGAAGACTCCGTGTATCACTACACAGAGTAATAATACAATTAATGATTTCTGATGTTTACTGGAGTATTACACATCTATACCAATAAATAAAATTGGAGTGTCTGTTTGTAATGTCAAAATAATAGGCTTTTTTCATGCTCACACGGTTATTTGCACGACACCTATGCCTAAAATAGCAATTAAAAAATTTTTGTCTGTCTGTCTGTTTGTTCCGTGTAATCTTCAAAACGGCTGGACCGATTTCAAAAATTCTTTCACCAATGGAAAGCTATAATATCAGGGCGTAAACTAGGCTATATTTTATCCCGGTATTCCCACGGGAACGGGAACTACGCGGGTAAAACGACTATAACCTATAACCTATAACCGAAGCGAAGCGAGGGCGGATTGCTAGTTGTAAATAAAATATATACCAATAAATAAAATTGGAGTGTCTGTTTGTAATATCAAAATAATAGGCTATTTTCATGCTCACACGGTTATTTGCACGACACCTATGCCTAAACTAGCAATTAAAAAATTTTTGTCTGTCTGTCTGTCTGTTTGTTCCGTGTAATCTTCAAAACGGCTGGACCGATTTCAAAAATTCTTTCACCAATGGAAAGCTATAATATCAGGGCGTAAGCTAGGCTATATTTTATCCCGGTATTCCCACGGGAACGGGAACTACGCGGATAAAACGACTATAACCTATAACCGAAGCGAAGCGAGGGCGGGTTGCTAGTTGTAAATAAAACTACTAACTATTCTTGAAATGGTTACTTTAATAAAATAGATAGCTTGGAGATGTTATAGATTGAAATACCGATTGCTCAGGTTCAAATTTAGTACTAAACTGACTTCGTAGATAAAACTACTTTTACAGATTTTATCGCGTTTGTATTTGATTTTTGATTGCCCGACGTTTCGAACACTTTACAGCGTTCATGATCACGGGCGGACTAATATGTATCCAACAAGTCCTAATCCGTCTGTTAACGATAAAAAGAGATTTTTTTTTTAACTGTATATAATACTAGCAACCCGCCATCGCTTCACTTCGGTTTCAATCGCGTTACCCGCGTAGTTCCCATTCCCGTAGGAATACCGGGATAAAATATAGCCTATGTTACTCCCTGATATTATAGCTTTATATTGGTGAAAGAATTTTTGAAATTGGTTCAACGGTTTAAGTGTGAAAGCGTAACAAACAAAGCAACTTATTTTCGCATTTATAATATTAGTAAGGATGCATATAAGAAGCAAGAGAAGAAAGACTCGAAATGAAATTCAATACCAACACGTTGGAACAGCGTGGTTTAATAAGTCAATTTCAATCCTATTTTAGAAGAGGCTCGGGCCCAATATTAAGACGTATATGAGATGAGATGATGGCCTAATATGCTGTGTAGTATCTCAAAAAAAAATCTACGCTAATGTTGTTAGTGTGTTCTAAAAACCGAGTAACTCTACATCGACATTCACTAATGTCTTGTTTAGCTCTCAAATCCAAAATTTTGATAATTTTGTATTTAAAATAATATCTATATATTAATACGTAAAGCAAAAACTTTATACCTCTTTTTACGAAAATTACGTGGATGGACAAGTATGAAATTTGACACAGTTGAAATATATAATGAGGAGAAGTGTACAAAAATGAAATTTCATATAATAATGGATTAGAAATACATTAAATTTATTAAAAAAAAGGCATTATGCATACTACCATGCAATCGCTGCATACACACATACCAACGCTTATACACTTTTATTTACGGTTAAAATCTCTAGTCGAACGGGATTTTAAACAATCATAATTATGATGACAATGTCTAATAGATATTTGTACTTATATATTAGTTATTAGTGAAATACAGCTTGTTCAACATACAATTATATATAAATAAAATTAAAAGAAAATTGTGTAGCAGAGAAATTTATTTAAATTAATTATGACCGAATTTCGACTACTCGGCGACCACTAGTCTAGAGAAAAGTATTAATTTATTTCAAGTAAATTTTTCTGGCATAGATGTTAAATGCTTATCCTAATCCTTAGTCTTATTTTACGACATATATTGGCATGATAGGGAATGGTGAATAATTTCCGATGTTTATGAGAATATTACACATTATAAAAAAATTTTTTTTACGTATTTTATCATTCATGTCCACCATTCATTCCGCACGTGACTATGAATACTGAAAAGCGACCTAAATTTCAGGCAATCAAAAATCAAATACAAACGCGATTAAATCCATAAAAATAGTTTTATTTATAACAGATAATTTATTTATTTAATTTATTTCTTTTTCCGTGAGGTGACTGAGTGAGAATATAATCTTAGCACCCCCCTTTTCTGCACGTAGGTGCGGTGCAGTGCAATATATAGATAACATCTATTCAAGAGAAGAAAAACTTGAAATAAAACCCGCCTGCCAAGCGTGGTATAGTAGGTCAATTTGCCTTCTATCGTAGAGAAGCTCAAGCATGAGACGTATATGAGCTGTGCGGATGATGAATTTACTTTTCATTTTTGTCGAAAAAAAAACCCGGAATGCCCGGCTTGTTTACAAACCCTCATAAGCCCTAATGTTAGCTTTTTTATTGCAAAAGGTGGCAAATGAGCAAACAGTACACCTAATGGTAAGTGTTGCTGCCGCTCATGGACTTGCAAGGCCTACCGTAAAGAAAGTAAAGGGGGTGTTTTTTTTTCTGTGGGTGGGCTACGGTCGGCGCGCCTCCGCACCACTCCGTCCGGGGCGACAGAGGGGCTTAAGCACGCAACTCCCGCAACCCACCCGAAAACCACGTCGCCTTTGTCGTTGGGCCGACCACCGGAGCAGGGTTACTTGACATCACTGGTCGGCCCGACGGAATATCCCCTATTGGGGTACCCTCCCATCGACCGACGTCCCCCCCTCGGGGAAAGTAAAGGGGGGTGTGAATGCGTGCAATGAGGTTCAGTGATACTAAAAGCACCACTAAAACCCACCACACACAAACACCCTCAGAAAGTTGGGCTTTCGGCTCTCTCTATTACTGTTATTAAATTAAATTTAATTTAATAGTTTTGCTAGCAACTTCCGTTTTTTTTTATTGCAAACGGTGGCAAACGAGCAAACAGTACACCTGATGGTAAGTGTTGCTGCCGCTCATAGACCTTTACAAGGCCGCTGCCTACGCAAAGAAAGTGAAGGTAGTGTGAATGTGTGCATTGAGGCTCGGTGATACCAAGGGCACCACCAAAACCCTCCACACGCAAACACCCTCAGAAAGTTGGGCTTCCGGCTCTCTCGCTCACCGAACGAAGCGCAGTAACAAATCGCTACTACTCAGACGAGTGCGAGAGACTACCCCGGACGGACCGGCCCGCGGCTGTAGACAAATAACTGTCGACAGTGTGATCCTACCACTCTTAAACATATATAACAGAAATTCAAATAATCTTATGTCCTAGGTCACTAGGACTTCTAAATTAAACGAGAGACGAGTGAATAATAGAAATAACACTACTCATTGTATTAACACTTGTTTCATGTTTAAGACATGATAATATATTATTTCCGGGCCTATTCTGTTGGTTACCGTTAAAATGGCGGAGTTAATAAACGCTCAAACGATTTTTATTGTTGTAAAACTATGTGCTAATATGTTATTGGTGTGTGCGTTATTCTTGAAATGGTTACTTTAATAAGATAGATAGCTTGGAGATGTTATAGATTGAAATACCGATTGCTCAGGTTCAAATTTAGTACTAAACTGACTTCGTAGATAAAACTACTTTTACATATTTTATCGCGTTTGTATTTGATTTATGATTGCCCGACGTTTCGAAACCTTTTTTTTTCTTTGGGGTGGGTCGCGGTCGACTCACTCCTCGCACCACTCCGTCCGGGGCGACAGAGGGGCGTAAGCACGAAAAATACCACGTCGCCTTCGTCGTTGGACCGACCACCGGAGCAGGGTTACTTGTCATCAGTGGTCGGAATGACGGAATACCCCCTAATAGGGTACCCTCCCATCGACCGACGTCCCCCTCTCGGGGAGGACGTCGGTCTTTCCTCACGCGGCCGGCCTCTCGGCGGGTGACGGACTAATTCCTCGGTCACGTCACCCTCCGCCTCGGCTAGCGTGGCATGAGGCGCAGGTAGTCGCGCCTACGCCGCCCTAGTCATCGGCAGCGAGTCGCTTCGTCAAGGCTGCGTACCTCGCGCGCGCGACCAGCCTCCTCCTTCTGCGAGATTAATGCCTCGCAGAAGGCTGCGACCACGTCCCAGTTCCTAACGCTGTCGAGCATCGCCCTGGCACGTTTCGAACCCTTTACAGCATTCTTGGCCACCAAGTACCGGGATGAATACTGTAGTTTTATTTATAATGTATAGTGCTCGCGTAAACATTACAAATCATTATACTAACTTCAACATCATTATTATCATCATCTCAGCCCATATAAGTCCAATTAATCGATTATTCACTGCCAGATTTTCTAAAAAAAAGTCATCACGATTGTTTCAAACTATATTAGAAAATAAAGCTTACATTTCCTAAAAAAAAAAAAGTTCATCATAATCTTGTTGGGAGAAAAAATCGATTATTTAAAAAATCGATTATTTTCCCTCCAAGTCACATCCTTACCTACTATACCATGCTGATCAGACGTGTTGGTATAGGGTTTTATTTTGAGTTTTGCTTCTCTTGCATAGATTTTATATTCCCTTAGTCCTCTTTTACGACACCTACGGGTATGAGATGGGATGTGAGTATTACAAACTTTAAAAAGAGTGAGTCGTTGCTTCGGACGCCTGGCAGATGTGAAACATCGAAATTATTTTGTACAAGTATATATGCATAAAAGAATAGATTACGATAGGAACTCATTTGGCAAAATGTATAAATAAAATAATACGATTTTTTTCCATAAAATGATGATTTTTATTCATAATAAATTGAACATTTATTTCCATTAAATACAAGAATTAAAAATTCAAAATTTTTTCTAAATGTGACAACTCAATTCTTTTGATTAGTGATTTCTGTAATAATATACTACGTGTAGATTACGTATAGTACATATGTTTCGTCATATAGCGTGGCGTTGCGTCGCCGCGGCCTGTTTATGCCACGCCAACGATCAGGTTTAACCTCGCCTATAGATGTTACACATTAAAAACTCCTAATAATTTTTTTCATTGCCGATGGTGGTAAACGATGGTAAGTGATACTCAGTGATGGTAAGCACACTTGATGGTAAGTGATACTGCCGCACATGGACCTTTACAATACCAGGGGTACAGCCAGGCCGTTGCCTACGGTGAAGAAATTACTCTTCTTAAACCTCGTTTAAAGAAGGACATGTCCTAGCGCTCGTAGTTCATTATATTTTCGTTCATTATCATCATCATCGCAGCCCACATGCGTCCCACTGTTGGGCTCGGGCCTCCTCCACAATGGGACGGCATTTGACCTACTACACCATGCTGGTCAGACATGTTGGTATAGGGTTTCATTTCGAGTTTTCCTTCTCTTGCCCAGATATTATGTGCATATTATATCCCTTAGTCGTCTTTTACGACACCCACGGGTAAAAGATGGGATGTGAATCTTAGAATAATAACGTATAGAAGGATAGTGTCAATACTTCGAAGGTTTGAAATTTGAATCTTAAAACACTAATGGCGCGCAGACGATTACACACATTCACACGCACACCACTATACAAATTATGAAATCTAATTTTGTTTTTATTAACGTAAATCGTCGAAATACTTTTAAAAGTGACGTTAAAAACCTTTTTAAGTTTTACAAATGTGTTATGACACCATTTGAATGCACAAACCGTCATAATTATCAATTTATTTTTTAAGAGTTGCGTACGTACGTGCAGTACAATGACTTGTACATTACGGAACGGTTCCGGCGTAAGCTCCATTAGGCTCCAATTGAAATGCTTCACTTTTTGTGCACGGACTTAGCTTCTATATGTTATTATTCTAAGGATGTGAGTATTACAAACTTAAAAACTCCTAATATAATGTCTCCTAAAATAAGTAAAGACATTGTCTCCCTACACATTTGTAATAGCTCCATACTTAACTATTAGACGCTTATCTTTCTCTAGCTATATTACTGATGCGTATCATATATTGTATTATTACATCCACATTTTGGCTACATGCGTGTCTATGGCTCTTTTGTTTATCTGTGACATCATTTTTATTCTCTGCCCGTTTGTTTATGGTTCATTCTTTGTTTGAATAGAGAAAAAAAGATGGCCGTTTCGTGTATTTTGATTGAGAATTTTATTTGTTTGTGTTATTTTTATTGTTAATAAGCATTTTTAGATAAATGGTTTGAAAGAAGATTGTTAGTATTGAAGTTGATATTAAATACTCAGTAAGTCATCCGTTTGGTGGGGAGGCAGCGTACCTATTGGCTAGGACTCACCTGTGAGACCTGGAGGCGGAAATACTCGCTGGACTCTAACTGCGGGTGTTGAAGAGGCAGGCGGGAGGCGGCATAGTATCGTTGAAGGAGCTAGGCACCTGGCAGGTTGACGCCCACCGCGACGTCATTGCCCGTTGGGCAGTGCAACTGGAGAGGCTTCGGTACGCTGTTCGGACCGTTGAGGCTTTCCGGCCAGTGCTGATGGAGTGGTTGAGTCGGTGGTACGGGGTGCTTTCCTTCCGACTGGTGCATGTATTGACGGGGCACGGTTGCTTCGCAAAGTACCTGCACAAAGTCGTGAGGAGGGAGAGCCCACCATCCTGCCATCATTGCGATTGCGACGAGGATACGGCGCAGCACGCGCTCGAAGTGTGTCACAAGACAGTCTCGGTGTGAAGTACCGCCTGGTTCTATTCAGGATGCCCAACTTTTTGCTAATCAATTTAGCTTTGTCCTCCAAATGACTCCCAAACTTGACTTTGCTAGATATTTCGACGCCGAAGATCCCAATACCATTGGGAATTTGGAGAGTTACTCCTTGGAACTGACTGAGGCGCCATGATACTGATGTGCGTCTGATGGCGCCCTAGTCGAGGCCGCGGGTGACTGGACTGGGTTGATGGACTGGCCGCGTGAGGGCAACCGACGTTCCTGGAGGGGTGTTGTAGAGAGTGGCGCCAGGTTGGCCACGGATGACAAAGAAATCCCTATTATATAAACTCCTAATTATAAATAATGACATATTTCATTTTAAAATTTTTAGTAAATCAACCTCCACCCTTCAAACTAGGGAATGAAAATAAGCAAGCGTAAAACACCGTAACGCAAACGTAATGTGCGCCCGCTGTTAGAAAGTGGGCTATGACAAAAGGCATCTCTGATGTACAAGAAGTAAAAACTCCAAAAAAAAGGCAAGAAATAAACAAAATAAAAAGAACATACAGAAAGAAGTGCAATTCCACCAAAAACATATTCATGTAAAACTTTGTTAAGACAAGGCCATATGGCTCGCACTATCACAATTATATCGGATCTCATGTAGATCCAAGCTTCTAACCAGGGATATAGCTATCATCGTATTAGCCGTATTAATAATGACCACTGAAGTCAAGGAATTCTGCACTGGTGGTCGGCCCAAAGACGAAGGCGACGTGCTATATGGTTGGGTCACGGGGCCGCGTGCCGCCCCTCTGTCGCCCTGGCCGGAGTCGGGCGGCGGGTGCACTGACCATGGCCCTAAAAAGGCCCTATCAATGCTACGTGGACCCCGGGTACAGGGGCCCTAATATGTGTCTGTCATATGTGCCTATAAAAGTCAAAACAAGCAATCTCTTTTTTGTGGAGTTAAGCATTCATCTAAAAATTGCGGGATTCCCGTAATGAGCTTTATTTTTTAACCCTCGACGTAAAAAGAGAGGTGTTATAAGTTTGACGTCGACGTTTGCCTGTCTCTGTGTGTGTGTGGTACCGTAGCTTTCAATATCGGTCCAGCAGTGTAAGATTATCAGCTCTTTTCCAAAATGATGTCCAAAATGGTTACACGATTAAGTAGGTACTGCACGCGTGCCAGTATAATTGTTAAATGATAATTAATTGATAGTTCATGTTGAATAGAACGTAATACTTTTCTTTTATTATTTTAGTTTGTGTAGGGTGTTATTCAAAATTTACAATTTCACTATTAGCTAAATTTCTTGGAAGAAGTGATAACTTAAAATCAATTTCATGCGAGCATTTTTGTTTCTTTCGTGAGAAATCTTTAGCCTTCATTTGGGCTCTTAATTAATTTTGATACAGGGCCCTTCCAAAGCACACTACGCCACTGCTTCTAACTCAACATGCTCTAACCTTATAGGCACTAACTTCGCAAACATCTTTGACAAAATATGTGACTTGGCTGTTTCGTTACTATAAATACTATTGTATAGCAGAAAAGTAATTAACAGTGAAGTGGCCAACAGTAATGAATAGTTGGCTGGCCACGGACATCAAAGATTGTGTTACCAGTGGTCGGCTCAATGACCAAGGGCAGCGAATACGGTGGGTTATGGAGCCGCACGCCGCCCTTTAGTCACCCTGGATGAAATGGACGTCGTGTGTAACCCACCTAAAAACAAATACTGGCTGTAAAGTCGGTTTACGGACTAAGGTCATAAAATAAACGTTCATGAAAATTTGGAGAATTCATGAATTGCATTGAATTATTATCACTGAATTATCACAATTTTGTATAACGCATGGAAGTGAGAGCTGGGTATGGCAGAAGAAGCACGAAAGTAGGATAAATGCTGTTGAAATGAGAGCACTGAGGAGCGTGATTGATGTGAAATTGAGTGATAGAATTAAGAACAGAGTGATTTTTTTAGGGGGGTGGGTTACGGTCGCCGCACCTCTCGCATCACTCCATCTGAGGTGACAGAGGGGCGTAAGCACGCACATCTGTAACCCACCCGCGACACGTCGCCTTCGTCGTTGGACCGACCACCGGAGCAGGGTGACTTGACGTCAGTGGTCGGCCCGACGGAATACCTCTTGAGGAGTACCCTCTCCTCCCCCGGTCGGTCTTTCCTCACGCGGTCGGCCTCTCGGCGGGTGAGGGAATAATTCCCCGGTAAGAACAGAGTGATAAGGGAAAGTTGTGGTATAAAAGAAGAGGTAGTGACAAGGATTGATAAAGGTATGTTAAGTTGGTTTGGTCATGTAGAGAGAATAAATGAAAGAAGATTGACAAGGAGAATTTTTAGGGCGAATGGGAACGGCAGTGTTGGAAGGGATCAAGGCGGGAAGAAGACTAAGGCGGACGTTCCACGATTAAATCAGGGCCGTTCTTAAGAAGCTTTTCTTAAGAAAAGCTAGGCTGAAAGTATCTTGAATCGAAGAACATTCATGAGGAGATTAATGAACGTGGAGAAGGGCGAAAGTGGTATGTCAAGATCGTAGCAAGTGGAGGAAAGTGTTCTCTGCCTACCCCTATGGGAAAGAGGCGTGAACCTATGTATGTATGTTGCATAACACAAAAGAGTTCATTGAAAATTAAATTTGTTTCGATAAATTAACAATTATTTGTACTCGTTAAATCAACATTTTTTTTTTTTTTTATTGCAAACGGTGGCAAACGAGCAAACAGTACACCTGATGGTAAGTGTTGCTGCCACTCATGGACCTTTACAAGGCCGTTGCCTACCGCGAAGAAAGCGAAGGGAGTGTGAATGCGTGCATTGAGGTTCGGTGTTACCAAGGGCACCACCAAAACTCTCCACACGCAATCACCCTCAGAAAGTTGGGCTTCCGGCTCTCTCGCTCACCGAACGAAGCGCAGTAACAAATTGCTACTACTCAGACGCCGATTTTCTGCGAGAGCATGGTACTGCCCCGGACGGACCGGCCCGCAGCTGTAGACAGATAACTGTCGACAGTGTGGTCCTACCACTCCTGATTTCTTAAATTGGAGATACATGCGTCACACTTAGATCGTACCTCTCTATCGCTTGAGCCGCGTTTTTGCTTGCACCCTCAGCTCAGGCGGAACGTGACAATGAGTCATACGTGCAATCGGTGTACATCGATTTATGATGTTATTACGTTAAAGTAAAAATCACTTATGTCACGTTATTATTTTCTTAGCGCAGTGTTTGTATTTAAGAAAAAATTAAGCCCTCGCTTAGGACACCTGGCAGATGTGAAACATCGAAATTTTTGATGTGAAACATCTATAGGCGAGGGTGAACCTGATCGTCGCGTGGCGTATAACGCCACGCTTCGCGGCTCCCTCTTATTTAACTGTAAAATTTTTTTATTTTTTTTGTGTGACTTAGTTGTTAGCCTCAGATGGCTGTGACAACTTTACCCGGACTGGTGGGTGAGCGCTGAGGGCTCTCAACCCGCAAGACTGTAAAATAAATATCCGGATACACATATCTACATTTTTGTAACGAAACCATAGTGCGATTTAAAAGTTTGTACAACGCCATCTAGTGCGCTCAAAGTAAATTGTTACCTATAATATATACTAATGAAAATAAATGTTTATTGAATAAAAATCATAATTTTTTTGGCAATAAATCGCAATATTATTTTTATTAATACTTTATGCTATTTTATTCAGTTTCTGTCGTAATCTGTTCTTTTATGCATATATACTTTATAAAATAATGTATAATTCTCTAACTACCTAACATAAGTATACCACACTTACCTACAGTACTTTCACGTACGAAAACTGGACAATCGCTTACGCGATTTTGACCCACTTTAAACAGTCAGATTTCATTTAAAATTTGTAGATTTAAGAAGGACCAATGACGATAAAATAATTTAAATAGCTTGTCTCATTATTATTACAGGATTAGAGATTTCTTTATAAATTATATTTTATAGCTGAGATTTAGACTTAGCTCGATAGATGTCGCTATTTCTGTTTGCTAGATCACACTCTCTTGGCCGATCCCTTTAAACTACGTAGAAGTGTGTGAGCGAGACGGAGCGACGCTATGCTGTTCGTAAGCGACTGAAAGGTGAATTAATATTATTGCTGTATAATAATAACAGAAATTGTATTATTTTATTCAATACTTTATGGCATATTAGTTCCTGTCCTGTTAGAAAATAATTTCGATGTTTCACATCTGCCAGGCGTCCTGAGCGACAGCTCACTTTTTTTTTTCTACAAGTATCATCATCATCATCTTGCTCTTATCCCAATTACTTGGGGTCGACGCAATATGTCATCTGTTTTGACATATTGCAAAAAGTTTTGGCAATGACTTTTATGACCAGCCGCCTGCCTCACGTCAACCCTCCTTGAGAATGTAATCGTTGACCCAAATGGTACCAGATGGAGTTGGTTCGGGTCAATCTTTTTCTACAAGTATATACGAGTATGCATAAAAGAACAGATTACAATAGGAACTAATATGGAATAATGTATAAATGAATTATTGCGTTTTTTCCATAAAATGATCATTTTTATTCAATAAACATTTTTTTTATTAAATACAATATAATATTTATATATAGCTTGGAGTTGCGTCACCACGGTCTCTTTACGCCACGCCAACGATCAGGTTTACCCTCGTATATTCCGTCATATAACGTGGCGTTGCGTCGCCGCGGCCTGATTACGCCACGTCAACGATCAGGTTTACTCTCGTGTATTCCGTCATATAGCGTGGCTTTGCATCGCCGTGGTCTGTTTACACCACGTCAACGATCAGGTTTACCCTCGTGTATTTCGTCATATAGCGTGGCGTTGCATCGCCGCAGTCTGTTTATGCCACGTGAAGGTTCAGATTTACCCTCATATATTCCGTCATATAGCGTGGCGTTGCGTCGCCGCGGTCTATTTACGCCACGCCAACGATCATGTTTACCCTCGCCTATAGATGTTTCACATAAAAAAGAAAGAATCACTTATGTGTGAACAATAAAACCCAACTAATTATAAGTGCTTTTATAGAACAGGAAAAGAGCTAATGAAATATAAAGTTGATTGTGTCGACTCTATTATTTAAGAAGCTAGAGATACGACGTGAAAAATTGTACAGAACGGACGTCCGACATTATGTTGGGGTGAGTGGACTATATAATATATAGAGGCGCCATTTAATCCTTTTATTAACATATAATTAACGGACATAAATTACATCCAGACTTGGAATAAAAATTCGCGGATCGCACGAAGTGTTGTCCTGCGTGGGATTCGAACCCCGATACTGGCACTATAGGTCGGTATTTTAACTATTACGCCATCACGATGAAAACGATCTGTATTATTTTTGTGGTACATTCATCATCATCATTTAAGCTCATATACGTCCCACTGTTGGGCTCGAGCCTCCTCCACAATAGGAGGAAAATTGACCTTATACCATGCTGGTCAGACAGGTTGATATAGGGTTTTATTTCGATTTTTCCTTCTAGTACATAGATGTTAGATGCTTATTATATCCCTTAGTCGTCTTTTACGACATCCACGGGTAAGATAGGGAGTGGTAAATTGTATTCTTAATCCGTCACCACACGTAGAATTTTTTTTGAGGTACGAAGAATTATTACGAATAATAAAGAAATTTTTGTGGTACGATGTTAATGAAATACGTTTTCCAAGATGGAGGCTGAAACTGGTGCCCCCGCGTTCCGTCAACTTAGGTCTACCTTCAAGGGGCAACCTTAAAATTAAAAAAAAAGAATCACACAGCGGTCATGAGGACTCCCGACAGAAGTGAAAACTTAAAACTGACTTTGAACGATCACACAGTTATTTTAGTATATCCAAATTTATTGTTTGATTTTAATTTGAAATTAGTAAATTAAAACTGTTTACATTTATCTAGTTTTGACATATAGGTATCGGTCACATTTATAGTGAAACATTGACATATCTTTTTTTTTATGGTCGGCGCACTCCTCGCTCCATTCCATCCGGGGCGACAGAGAGGCTAAGCACGCACACCCGTAGTCCACCCATGACACATCACATTCATCGTTGGGCCGACCACCGGAGCAGGGTGACTTGTCTTCAGTAGTCGGTCCGACGGAATACCCCCTGAGGAGTACCCGCTCCTCGACCGACGTCACATTGACGTATCTACAGATATGTTAGCTAATGCTAACACGTCACGTGAGCATGCCGATGACGACTTATAAGTATTTTCTACCCATTCAACCTTACCTATAGAAGTTTTCATTTCAAAAGCCCAATCTATAAGAAATTGAATCATCATCATCGCAACCCACACATACATCCCACTGTTGGGCTCGAGACTCCACAATGGGAGGGAATTTGACCTACTATATAATTTTTTTTTGGGGTGGTTTTCGGTCGGCGCGCTCCTCGCACCACTCCGTCCGAGGCGACAGAGGGGCGTAAGCACGCACACCCGCAACCCACCCGAACACCACGTCGCCTTCGTCGTTGGGCCGACCACCGGAGCAGGGTTACTTGTCATCAGTGGTCAGCCCGACGGAATACTCCCTATTTGGGGTACACTCCCATCGACCGACGTCCCCCCCTCGGGGAGGACGTCGGTCTTTCCTCACGCGGTCGGCCTCTTGGCGGGTGACGGACTAATCCCCGATCACGTCACCCGGACCTACTATACCTTGCCGGTCAGACGTGTGGGTAAAGGATTTTATATCTTGCATAGATGCTAAATGCATATTATATTCCTTAGTCGTTTTTTACGACATCCACGGGCAAGATAGGGAGTGGTGAATTGTGTTCTTACTCCGTCACCACACGTATAATAGATAAATAGGTATAACTTATTTAGAATTATTTCTAATGATTTTGAAAAACAATAAAAAATGGCAACTCTATTTTTAAATGGTCTATGCGTTAAAGAAAACTCATATAATTGCCATAATATTGCAATTTCTGTTTTCGTCTAAGTCAAATAGCTAAGAGTCTATACTACTCAAAATAAAAACATCATATGTGCCAAGAATTACAAAGAATCTTACGTCAGTTTTAAAATAAAATTAACTGACTGTTACGACGTTTCATTTTTAAAGTAATAAAGAACGCGCCGCTAGCAATTTGTTTTGACCAATCACAGGCTGCGTTCTTTTTTTGAAACAGCCAATGGCGGAACGGAGATTACGGGCCGTTTCACTCTAACTTTCCGCGCGAAAAGTCCCTGATCATTTTCCCTTAAATATTACTTTAGAAACTGTTCACGGGATTTTAGACCATATTGTATTGTATAATCAGCCATCATGGAACTCGGAGCCATTCACGATTGTGTTTTGTAGTTGGAAAAGCTTAGCTCGCTTGCTTTTCCTTTATATGGAGGAAAAGGAGAAATATATATTAGTACGCACGTTAGAAAGAGAGAAATATATGTGGTAGTTACGTCGTTTCATATATGGGATTTGGTGAAGTAATTTTCCCGCTTTTATTCGCCGTGCAAGCTGGGACTATAACAATAGAATGTAAAAGTTTACGTTTGAAGTAAAATAATTATTCTATTTTCTTTCCGTGTGGTGATGTAGTAAGAATACAGTTCACCACTCCCTATCTTACACGTAGATGTCGTATAAGACGAATAAGGGATATAGTAAGCATATAACATTTATGCAAGAGAAGAAAAACTCGAAACAAAACCCTATACTAACCTCTGGCCCGCGCGCCGTCCTTTCATCGCCCCGGACGGACTGGACCGCACGTGCGCTTACCATAGCCCACCCATAAAAAAAAAAAAATACTAACCTCTCTCACAGAAGGCGGCGACCGCGTCCCAGTTCCGTAATCTTACGGAAGGAGGCGGCAGATCGTGTGCGAGTAGAGATCCTATTCGGCGACACGTTCCGCCGCCGGCGACTCGGGTGGCGCAGGCGCGAGTATCTGCGCCTAATGTCGCCCTAGCCGAGGCCGCGGGTGATCGGACCGGGGAATTGTCCGTCACCCGCAGAGAGGCTGACCGCGCGATGGCGACCGACGTCCCAGTACGTCGAGAGGTGAGAGGTTACCCGAAAGGGTCGGGCCGACCACTGATGACAAGTCACATCTGCTCCGGTGGTCGGCCCAACAACGAGGTGACGTGGGTACGGGTGGGTTATGGGCCCGCGCGCCGTCCTTTCATCGCCCCGGATGGAAGGGACCACGTGTGCGCTTACCATGGCCCACCCAAAAAAGAAAAAAATACTAACCTGTCTGACCAGCATGATACAGTAAGGTCGGTTTCCCTCCTACTGTGGAGGAGGCGAGCCCAACAGTGGGACGTCTATAAGCCGAGATGATGAGATGATGACTATTTTCTTTCCGTGTGATGACAGAATAGTAACACTATTCATTCTCTTTCTTAACTGTGGATATCATAAAAGATAACTAAGGAATATAATATACTTATAACATTACTACAAAAGAAGGTAACTAAAACCTTCTGTCTCGAACTAAAACCCTATATTACCATGTCCACCGTGATATTAAGTCACCTTTCTTTCCAGTATGGAAGAGGTCCAAATCACGATTAAAGATTCTATTACATACAAGCTAAGCTAATATAAGGGTCTTAGAATAATAACTTATAGAAGGTAAGTTCACGCACAAAAAGTGAGCCATTTCAATTGGAGCCTAATGGAGCTTACGCCGGAACCGGTCCGTAATGTACAAGTCATTGTACTGCACGTACGTACGCAGCTCTTAAAAAATAAATTGATAATTATGACGGTTTGTGTATTCAAATGGTGTCACAACACATTTGAAAAATTAAAAAGGTTTTCAACATTACTTTTAAAAGTATTCCGACGATTTATGTTAATAAAAACAAAATTTGATTTCATAATTTGTATAGTGGTTTGCGTGTGTACGTGTGTAATCGTCTGCGCGCCATTAGTATTTTTAGATTCAAATTTTGAAAGTTCGAAGTATTGACACTATCCTTCTATACGTTATTATTCTAAGATAAGGATGTAAATCTAGCGTAATGTGGTTACGTTGGAAGAATACAATTCACCACGCCCTATCTTACCTATAGATGTCGTAAAGACAACTAGGAGATATAATATGCACATAAAATCTGTGCAAGGTATCTGGGCCAGGTCAAATTCCCTCCCATTGTGGAGGAGGCCATCTGTGCAAGAGAAGGTAACCTCTAAATAAAACCCTATACCAACACGTCTGACCTGCTGGTCAGTAGGTCAAATTCCCTTTATTGTAGAGGAGGCCCGAGCCTAACAGACGTATGTGGGCTGCGATGACGATGATGATGATGTTTAACCCGTCTGAGCAGTGACTTACCATAGCATAATGATTTCTGATGTTTATGTGAGCACTACACATTGTAAATAAAACTACTTTTACGGATTTGATCGCGTTTGAATTTGATTTATGATTGCCCCACGTTTCGAACTTTACAGCATTGATGGTCACGGGCGGACTAAGACGAACAAGATAAATATTACTATTAGTCAGACATGTTGGTATAGGTTTTTATTGCGAGTTTTCCATATCTTGCACAGATGTTATATGCATATTATATCCCTTATTCCATCTGACGTCCTCATCACGTCCTCGACGAAGAGGACGACAATATCACACTCGCTCAACATAGAGCCTACACGGCCCGCGAGGTCTTAACAAATAAATATCCACGGTTCTGCCCTCGCTGTCGAGGTGCGAAACCGCGCCGCGCAAAAATCATTAAACAAAACGTGAGCTTTGCCTCCAGCGACGCCCCAAGCCGAGGTCCGTTCCCCACATGGGGGAGTCCTTGGGCGATATCGCTTAGCATACTTTTCTCCGGGTTGAGAGCCCTCAGCGCTCACCCATAGTCCGCGTCAAGCTGTCAAGGCCATCTGCGGCCAACAGCTGTACATACACAAAAAAAAATATATCCCTTATATCCCATATTATATCGTATTTTACGACGCCCACAGACAAAATAAGGAGTATTGAATTGTATTCTTATTCCGTCACCTCACGGAGAATTATGACTTTAGTAAAATAATATTTTTCCACGGAATAATTGTAATTTGACATTTAAAAAAAGTGTTTGTACAAAGTACGCATATCAGAAGTGAAACTCCTTTATTCATTATCCTTTATTCTTCATGTTTTATCCTTCATACTTTGTCCTTCATTCTTCATCCTTCACCCTTCCTCCTTCATCCTTCACTCTTCATCCTATATCCTCTATCCTTTATCTCATTCTCTCGCCGGCTGAATCCTATACATTTACGTGTTTGTGTCTCTATGGACTCGCTTTTTCGTTTCATCAAGTTTGAAATCACAACGATTATAAAAAAGTTTCACTTCAAAACAATAGGGATTTTAAAATTTGAATCTGCTTACCATAAACAATATTTCGCAGAGTATCTTCCTTGTAAGAATATGAATTTAAAAAATAAAATAGAAGTAAAGCGCAGCCCGGTTACGTTATAAGCCCGTTTACATTTAACCAGATAATAAAACAGGGTTCTGTACCGCCAGTTCACCGACAATGATAACAGTTTATCCGCTGCGTCTGTATCCAAACGTGAGTCGTTCATTTTGGCGCGAAGAAAAAAAACAAAATGGCCGACTATTTGTTCTATAAATTTAAAGAAAACTTCCGACTGATGTAAGTATGTAAAGGAATTTCATTACAATATTTTATTGAATGAAATTCTGTTTGTAGTGACGGGTTAACGATGTCTTTCAGTCTTCGATCCTGTAGATAGTTCAAAGCGACTATTGGTGGGTACTTCTTATCGTGGATAAAATTAAATCATTTATTCTGCATAGGCCCCTTAAGGGCATTTACATATTGTCAAATTTATAAATCCTTTGAACACAATACAATATTTACCACCGGATCGGCACGCGGCCACAAGCTGAGAAGATCCGGCAAGAAACTCAGCGGGCTGTAATTTTTTTCCCATCTTTAGAATAAAATTACACGTAGGTATACAACTTCATAGTATTAGCTCCAGTATGATGTCCTTCGAGATAGCACAAACAAAAAAAAAATTTTTTTTTGAAGTACAACTTCTTTGCACGCATGAAGGTAAATTTTTACGGATGAAACGCAATTTAGCGTCACGAAGATGTGCAGGGAGAAAAAGGGAAAGAGAAGAGCAGGGAGAAGAAGAAGGGGAAGAGTAGAGAGCAAGCGAATGGAAAAAATCGAGAGATTGTTTTTTTTTATACTGTTAAAAGCACATGGAACCAAAGAAGATTCACTTCTGACATGCGTAGGTACTTAGTACTCGCGCATTTTTTTTAATTTAGGCCAAATAAAAAATAAATGAAAATATGGTTGGACCAGATCTCACAAGCAGCACCCGATCACGAGTTAACTACTGGAGCAGCCATCACTCCCCTCAACCACATTGGAAGGAAGGGAGTGACCCGTCCCACGTAGCTACCGCAAGCAAAACCCTGTAAATATGTATATGGATCTGTACGGTATCCGTATAAGCAACGAATTACAAAGTGAGCTTTTTTTTTTTTTTTTTTTTTTTTGTGTGTGTACAGCTGTTGGCCGCAGATGGCCTTGACAGCTTGACGCGGACTATGGGTGAGCGCTGAGGGCTCTCAACCCGGAGAAAAGTATGCTAAGCGACATCGCCCAAGGGCTCCCCCTGTGGGGAACGGACCTCGGCTTGGGGCGTCGCTGGAGGCAAAGTGGGCGTGCCCACGTTTTTGGTAGTGACTTTTGCGCGGCGCGGTTTCGCACCTCGACGGCGAGGGCGGAACCGCGGATATTTATTTGTTAAGGCCTCGCGGGCCGTGTAGGCTCTTTGTTGAGCGAGTGTGATAATGTCGTCCTCTTCGTCGAGGACGTGACGAGGACGTCGGATGGAACAAAGTGAGCTGTCGAGCCATCCGTATAAATATGACCACTGAAGTCAAGGAACTCTGCAACGGTGGTCGGCCCAACGACGAAGGCGATGTGCTATACGGGTGGGTTGCGGTTGTGCGTGCTTACGCCCCTCTGTCGTCCCTAACGGAGTGGTGCGAGGAGTGTGCCGACCGTAACCCACCCCCCCAAAAAGAAAGAAAAACATCCGTATAAATATTTTTGACGTGATAACGTCTTATAAATCGATGAACGCCGGCTGCACGCACGAAAAACTTATTATCACGTTCCGCCAGAGCCGAGCGTACAAGCGAGAACGCGGGACAAAGGATAGAGAGGCACAATCGGCCTAAACTTTCGACTTGTGACGCATCTCACTCTCTTCAAAAAAATATTTAAATGAAAGATTTATAAAAAAAAAAATCTTTTGTCCTTTTATGTATTAGCTTTCTGAGGGTGTTATTCTTCTTTTTTTATCTTGGCAATCAGCTACAAATACGAGCCATTTTTTCCAGTGTCGAGTTATAATTATCTTTTCAAGTTATCAGTTTCTTCATGTCAGTAATGGTCTGTCAGTAAGTCAGTGTCGCCCTCAACAGTGTAATGGCCACTGTGAAGGGTATCTTCTGAGAATTTTGGTGGAAACAAAAAGGTATGTATAGCAGTTTTATATCATATTCACTACACCTCAGCAGTTCTGCCGCTATATAAACTCATTTGCAAAAAAAACGGGCGGTTTTGATTTTCATTCATATTTAAAAATATACAATACCAAAAAGGTTTCAATCGTTTGTACACGTTACTGGCCGGTTTTAAAAATGCTGTGGTATTTAAAAAAGTACGTTCTAAATTCAATTTTTCATTTGATGTTCATTTTTACAGAAAACCCCTTTTTATCCTACATTTTTGGCGCGAAGTTCCAGAAGTTAACATCGACTTTCATAACTTTTATTCAATTTTTATCGATTAATTTCATATCCTTGACTGTCAAAGCTTTATTTAATGCTGTTTGGCTGTATCAAAAATGGTAGATAAAGTGGTAAAAGCTACCAAAATTATCGCGCTGCTTGAAGAGGGTTGCAGCCAATGTTTCGTGGCTAGGAGGCTAAATGTTAGTCGCTCGACAGTCCAAAGGACCTGGCAGCGATATCAGGAGACTGGTTCCGTCGAGAGAAGGCCTGGTTCTGGAAGAAAACCATGTACCCAACCACGGGATGATCGTTTTCTTGTGAGTCGCGCATTGAGAAATCGCAAATCTTCGTATGTGGATCTTAAGAACAACCTCCAAGAAGTAAGAAATGTGCATATTAGTCTATGGACGGTCAGGAGGAGGCTTCTCGCTGCCAATATACGCAGTCACCGCCCGGCCCGCGGCCCCAAATTACTCCGTGAGCACAGAGTTCACAGGCTTAGGTTCGCTAGAAATTGTGAATCATGGACTCAAGACGATTGGAATAGGGTTTTGTTCTCTGATGAAGCCAGGATATCTCTGTTCGGTGAAGATCGACGTCGGCGAGTGCTAAGAAGACAAGGAGAACGCTTTGCAGAGGCATGTTTCGAAGAAATCACACCTTATGGTGGGGGCTCTGTTATGTTTTGGGCAGGAATAAATTCAATGGATCGTACAGAGTTAGTCTTCATTGAAAACGGCTCACTGACTGGGCATCGATACATAACGGAAGTTCTAATTTCTCATGCACAACCCGCATTGGCCGCTCTAGGTGAAGACTCGATTTTTATGGACGACAATGCTCGCGCCCACCGATCCCGCGATGTTAATGCGTATGTGCAAGAGGTCGGCATTCGTCGTTTGGATTGGCCAGCTCGAAGTCCCGACCTCAATCCCATAGAGCATGTCTGGGACGTTCTGAAACGGCGTGTGAGATCAGTACACCCGGCTCCGCAGACCATCAGAGAGCTGAAGAATATGATTACTGCGGAGTGGGAACGTATTCCGCAAGCAAGTATCCGGGATATACTCGCTAGCATGCCCAGACGAATTCAAGCTGTGATTTTAGCTAGAGGGGGTCACACTCGATACTAAACATTTATCTGCTTTTACTTTATTAAAGAAAAACAAACAAAAAAACTTTTTTATTTTTACTTCATGAGCATATGCACTACTAGCGAATATACACTACTAGCGAGGTTTAGCATTATTTCCCATAAATTGTATCTAAATTTTATGAAATACTGATGAAAACGATTATTTTCTTATTAATTTAGCAAATTGTGTGGATAAAACTACCTATAATTATCAAACAAAGAAATATTAACATTTGAAATGGTTCATTGCTTAGGTGCCCGTTTTTTTTGCAAATGAGTGTATTACATAAAATGCCATCAAAATTATTTAACATAACACGTTAAAACACTAAGATCTTGAATATAATACAAGAACACCACATGACACTTCAGATTCCCTCCAAAAACTCCTTCTGAGGGTGTTTGTGTGTGGTGGGTTTTAGTGATGCCTTTAGTATCACTGAACCTCATTGCACGCATTCCCACTCCCTTCACTTTCTTCGCGGTAGGCAGCGGCCTTGCAAAAGTCTATGAGCGGCAACGACACTACCATCAGGTGTACAGACAGTACACCCACGCACGTTTGCGATCACTTGCAATAAAAAAAATACAGGGTGTATCAGGTTATGGGGCAACTGATCAAAAGGGGGCTAGGCAGTGGTGGTAGGAACCCATAAAAAAAATTTGAACGAAAAATATTATTTCGTTTAAAAATTAGAGACATGTAAAGTTTTCAATTTTGTCATCGCTTTTTCGTATAAATCTGATTGAAATGTATTAAGTCAATGATACTTAATACGCAACATATTCATACTTTGTTAAATATTCATTAGAAATTGAAGAAATCAATGATTACGTTCACATAAGCAAAACAAACTTCGCTTTAAAACAGCTGATCGGCCTATGAGCGTTGACCGCTTGCCGTTGTACCTACGGTCCCATTGAAGCGTTTGCGCAATTCTAGGTATTAATGAATGAAATTATACTGTCGAAGCTTTACATGCCTACATGTATTCTGTCTGTACATGCCTACATAATACGTAACATTTAAGGCATAGACGCTTAGACACATTTTTTTGAAATCACTATAACTTTTATGTTATATTGTTTTTAGTGTAATGTACATTCTAATTATGATCTATGACCGTTAAACTACAACATACTCGACAGTATAATTTCATTCATTCATACCTAGAATTGCGCAAACGTGTCAATGAGCGTGGGTAACAACGGCGAGCCATCAACGGTCATCGGCCGATCAGTTGTTTTAAAGCGAAGTTTGTCTTGCTTATGCGAACGTAATCATTGATTTATTCAATTTCTAATGAACATTTAATAAAGTATGAATATGTTTCGTATTAAGTATCATTGACATTATACATTTTAATCGGATTTACACGAAAAAGGGATGACAAAATTCAAAACTTTACACGTCTCTAATTCCTTAACGAATCGATATTTTTCGTTCAAATTTTCATGGATTCCTACCACCATTGCCTAGCTCCCTTTTGACCAGTTGCTCCATAACCTGGTACACCCTGTATACCTAACGTTTATGTCCGACTTTCGAGCTTGGGCGTCCTCCAGACAGTAGAAACTAGTCTACTGAATTATATTTACTAAACAAGTTGCTATAGGGTTTAATTTTAAGTTTTCCTTTTCTTACAGTGAGTTTATTAGCTTATAATTGGCTTTTACGATAATTACGGAATGGTTCTTACGATATTTTGTTACACAAAAATATGTTTATATTGTTTTAGATTGACTCCTTTGTTAGCGATTAGATTTTATGCCAAAATAAAAAGTATGAAATATTTGTAACCGAATTCATAACAGAAAAATATTACCGAAGCGCTTAATTATGATATTCAAAGAAACGGTCAAAACGTTTACGACATCGGAAAGAAATTGTAACAATTTCACCCAAAGACAATATTTCAATACTTTTACAACTCAGGCATAACGCATTGTAAATATCGAGGTGAAAGAACTCAAAAAAAAAAAGAACAAAAGCGCGGGAACATTGTGACGTTTCGTGAAACAGTCTTTATGGTTGCGTTCAGTATACGACTGTTTCAAATTCTTAAAAAAATGTCGATATACAATAATAGGTTCCGTCCCGCTGTGTAATGTCTGTTTATTTTGCTACCAGTAGCTAAATAATTAGTTTCGGTGGCCATTTTAATGTGTAAATAATCTGGTTACAAACTCTATTGGTGTTATTTGTATTTAGCGATGACGAATTTTAATTTAGTTACGGACGAGGAAAATATAATAGATTTCAGTATAAGGGTTACTTTTAAAAAATTTGGAAGGCATTTCGCAATGCTGTAGAGTATTTTTGTTTGTTGATATTAAGCAAAGATATTGTCTATTACATATTCCACTCTACCTCAATATATATTTTATGGTTTCAAGCTTTTATGCTCACAGGAGTTGGTTACACATGCATATTTAGCCAAGGAATTACTTTTTAGTGGTTAGGTGGTTAGGAATATATTTTGACACCATTTGTTTTTGAAGTACCAAATAGCTGGTGGGAACCGAATTAACGGTGATCGCGACACCGCTAGGTGGCGCGCCAATCCGCCTGATAATTTCCTCAGCACCGAGAGTTGCCAGGCGTATCGACTCCTTCAGCGTCCCACCCCGGGTCATATCGTCGGCGTAGCAAATTACGCCCAGCCCGAGTAGAAGGCTCCCTCTCAAGGCACAGTCACAGCTGATGTTCCACAGGGTGGGCCCCAGAGCCGACCCCTGTGGGACACCGCACGGTATGGGCGTTCTACTCTACACAACCATAAAATAGAATGGAAAATTACTCTTATGATTTGTGAAAGATTCATAGACTTGAGTTAATTCAACTATCATTATAGATCGAGTAGTAGGTAACCCTTTAAGCCGTTTTTAAGGTTCCGTACTCAGAGAGTAAAAACGGGACCCTATTACTAAGACTTCGCTATAAGTCCGTCCGTGTGCCCATCCGTTTGTCTGTCACCAGGCTGTATCTCAAGAACCGCGATAGCTAGACAGTTGAAATTTTTACAAATTATGTATTTCTGTTGCCACTATAACAACAAAGACTAAAAACAAAATAAAATAAATATTGAAGAGGGGCTCCCATACAATAAACGCGATTTTATAGATAACTAGCAACCCGCCCTCGCTTCGCTTCGGTTTTAGTCGTTTTACCCGCGTAGTTCCCGTTCCCGTGAGAATACCGGGATAAAATATAGCCTAGGTTACTCCCTGATATTATAGCTTTCCATCGGTGAAAGAATTTTTGAAATCGATCCAACCGTTTTGAAGATTACCCGGAACAAACAGACAGACAGACAAAAATTTTTTAATCTGTACTTTAGACATAGGTGTCGTGCAAATAACCGTGTGAGCATGTAAAAAGCCTATTATTTTGACATTACAAACAGACACTCCAATTTTATTTATTGGTATAGATATAGATAGTACGGATAATGGCCCTTCGTGTGCGATTCCGACTCGCACTTAGCCGGTTTTTTGATTTTATTCGACAAGCTGGTACAAGGTAGTCTGGGCACACTCCACCCAGCTCGTCCAGGGCGAAGGCAGAGTAACGCGGGACCTTACAACTGATTTTATAACCACGCTATTACCACCACTGGTACGGATTGCTTGATATCCGTGGTCAGTTCGGAACTACTAACTCGCACTCATCATCATCATTTCAGCTCATATACGTCCTACTACTGGGCTTAGCCTCCTCTATTATAGGAGGGCCAACAATAGTGGTAGAACCACATTGATGACGGTTGCCTGTCTACAGCCACGGGCCTGTCCGTCCGGGGTAGTACAATGCTTTTGCGGAAGATCGACGTCCAAATAGTGCTTTGTTGCTGCGCTTCATTCGGTGAGCGAGAGAGTCGGAAGCTCAAGTTCTGAGGGTGTTTGTATGTGGTTGGTTTTGGTGATGCCTATGGTATCATCGACCCTCATTGCACGCATTCATACTCCTCAGGTCCTAAACAATAGAATGCAAGAAATAAACAGATATTTTTAACAACTCACATTCCTTCTGTAACTATACAAGAGCCAGGCTTGCATTTTCAAGACATAGATATCATTAGAAAACTTTCATCTTCATCATCGTTTAGCCTTTCGACCTCCACTGTTGCACGTAGACCACATAAATGAATGGATAGCGCCCTAGCCACCATGCTTGGCAGGTGGGCTGGCGATCGCAGTGAGGTATTCTATATTGCCCAAGAGAAAACTGCCTACTCTTGGCCTATTTTTACGACTTCCACGGACAAGTAAGGGGTAACGAAAATCGTTCTTATCCCGTCGCCATACGGGAAAATCATCATCATCATCATTTCAGCTCATATACGCCCCACTGTTGAGCTCGAGCCTCCTCCACAATAAGAGTCTAACCTTACTTAAAGTTACCATGCTAGTTAGACAGGTTGATATAGGGTTTTATTTCGAACTAGCAACCCGCCCTCGCTTCGCTTCGGTTTTGGTCGTTTTACCTGCGTAGTTCCTGTTTCCGTGGGAATACCGGAATAAAATATAGCCTAGTTTACGCCCTGATATTATATCTTTCCATTGGTGAAAGAATTTTTGAAATCGGTCCAGCCGTTTTGAAGATTACCCGGAACAAACAGACAGACAAAAATTTTTTAATTGCTATTTTAGGCATAGGTGTCGTGCAAATAACCGTGTGAGCATGAAAAAAGCCTATTATTTTGACATTACAAACAGACACTCCAATTTTATTTATTGATATAGATTTTCCTTCTCTTGGATAGATGTTATATGCGTATTATATCCCTTAGTCGTCTTGTACGACATCCATGGGCAAGATAGGGAGTGGTGAATTGTATTCTTACTCCGTCGCCATACGTGAAAATACAAAATACAATTTCCAAAAAGTATTTCAACTACTCAAAATCTTGTCTGAATACATCAATCTGTGCCAAACAAAATGTCGCCGCGTATAAAAAAAAAGGCGGCAATAGTTTCCAAATAAAACATATATTAAGGGCAACATCCCTTGGGTACAATGCAACATTTTCACGGAAAAAATAGTGTAGATAGCGGGATGATTGCCCCGGTATATCCGTGATACCCGGCTCGCCGGGGCCGGTGTTTACGACCGGTCCGGATTAAAAAGTAAACGGGTAAAGGTGTTATTGCAGGGCACGCGTATTATTGAACGTGAAACGTGGCTTTATATATTTTTTTTATCTGTGTATTTTTTTTGTTTAAATTTCGAATTCGAGAGACTTAGATCATAAGAAGAATGTAATGCCAGCTAAAAGAAATAACTACTTAATCCATTTTTTTAATATACACGATATTAAATTTAAATCTATTCCGTGTGGTGACCGAGTAAGAATCCAATTCAACATTCTCTATCCTGCCTGTGGATGTCGTAAGAGACGACTAAGGGATAAAATACGCACTTAACATCGATGTAATAGAAAGAAAACTCATAATAAATCCGTATTCCAACATGTCTGAATTGTCCGTCACCCGCAGAGAGGCTGACCGCGCGACGGTGACCGACGTCCCAGGACGTCGAGAGATGAGGGTACCCGAAAGGGTATTCCGTCGGGCCGACCACTGACGACAAGTCACCCTGCTCCGGTGGTCGGCCCAACAACAAGGTGACGTGGGTACGGGTGGGTTATGGGTCCCGCGCGCCGTCCTTTCATCGCCCCGGACGGAATGGACCGCGCGTGCGCTTACCATAGCCCACCTATAAAAAAAAAGCCAACATGTCTGATCAGCATGGTATAGTAAGATCAATTTTCCTCCTCTTGTGGAGGATGCTCGAGTCCAACTGTTGGACTCATATGAGCTGAAATGATGAATGATGACTTTAAACCTAAGTTGGCTTGAGCAAGGTAATGAAACAATAACATCATCATTTCAACTCATATACGTTCTAGAGCTGGGCTAGAGCTTCTTCTATGCGCTTCTATTATAGCTCTTCTAGAGCTTCTACGATGGGAGAGATAAAGAAGTAAGTAGAGATAATAGATCAATTGATCTATTACCATGCTGGTCAGACGGATTGGCATAGCTATTTATTTTGAGTTTTCTTTCTCTGGCAGTGATTTTATCTACATATTATAACCCTTACTTATATTTTACGGCACCCATGGTCAAGAAATGGTGAATTGTATTCTTACTCCGTCACCACGCGGAAAATGTGGTTGGATATTTTCACCCATCATTATATTAAGTAGTAATTAGAGCAGTGGTGGGCAAACTTTTTTAATGGCAGGCCATAAAGTTTAAGAAATTCTAGAGGAGAGCCAGAATTATAGAAAAATGTATTTTGTATTAAAGCTTTTTAATAAACAAAGTATCTTTTACTTTTACGCCTTGTTACTTGTTGCGTGTGAGACATATGGAATTATTTTTGATTTTCCATAATATCGATATATTACATATATTTCGATAGTGAAAGCTTTGCAATTATAAAAGGCAGATTTTATTTTTCGCGCCAAAATGCTGACTAGAATATATAGGATGGATGGACTCTCGGCGGGCCGGATTAAATACTTTTACGGGCCGGAGCTGGCCCGTGGGCCGTACTTTGCCCATCACTGAATTAGAGCATTGGAATTCATGTCGTCTATTATACGTCCCGTACGTTTATGAAAACACAGGTCTAGGACCAGTGTGTGTTACCAGTGATGATTTACGGCACAGAAATGTGGTCCCTAAATGTAGGCCTCATAACAAGGCTTAAAGTCGCTCAGCGTGCTATGGAGCGGGCTATACTCGGGATTTCTCTGCGAGATAGAATCCGAAATACGGAAATCTGCAAAACAACGGGTGTAACCGACATAGCACGAAGAATTAGCATGCTGAAGTGGCAATGGGCAGGCTACATCGCTTGATGAACCGACAACAGCTGGGGAAGAAAGTTTCTCGAGTGGAGATCACGTATTGGAAGACGCAGTGTAGGACGCCCTCCACTAGGTGAACCGACGACCTGGTGAAAGTTGCTAGGCGTCGTTGGATGCAGGCGGTACAGGACCGCACTTTGTGGCGTAACATGAGGGAGGCCTACGTCCAGCAGTGGACGGTAATAGGCTAAGATGATGATGATGATGATCCCACAGCTAGGCTCGAGCCTCCTTCACAATAGGAGGGAAATTTATCTACTATCCCACGCTGATCAGACATATTAGCATAGGGCTTTACTCTTGTGTAAATATACATATTGTATCTCTTAGTGGTATTTTACTACATTCAAGTGGAAGAGTGGATGGTGAATTATATCCTTACTCCTTCACTACACGGACAACGAATGCATAGTTCTGGCAATTAAAATTACATGTAACTTTTCCATTTAAACCGACGGCGTACCTACTATTTTAGCTACGGATCTATCATACCAATGTTATGCGTTCGATTCCAATCCAGAAAAATACTTTCTATGATCCAAAAATTGTTGTTTTGAGAATTAATATAATTTATGCCTGTTAATTATATGTTTGAAAAGTGACTTCGCAATACAAGGATTATTTCCTTAGTGCGGGGTGTAATCTAAAATATATTAATTTAAAGAAAAATTAAGGAAACTTTAATTTTTTTTTTTGGGTAGGTTGCGGTCGGCGCGCTCCTCGCACCACTCCGTCCGGGGCGACAGAGGGGCGTAAGCACGCACACCCGCAACCCACCCACGATGCACGTCGCCTTCGTCATTGGGCCGACCACTGGAGCAGGGTTACTTGTCATCAGTGGTCGGCCCGACGGAAAACCCCCTATTTGGGGTACCCTCCCATCGACCGACGTCCGTCTTTCCTCACGCGGTCGGCCTCTCGGCGGGTGACGGACTAATTCCCCGGTCTCGTCACCCGCGGCCTCGGCTAGGAAACTTTAATTTAAATGTTGCCTGTCAAGACTATTCAAACGAGTCCAAACTTGACGGTTTTATCTCGTTTAATTTAGGAGTTCTTATGACCACCTTCCGACGCCATCTTGAGACCAGCTTCATAGTACCATATTATTGCATTGTCACCGAAGTTACGTAAGTACACCAAATTTCAACCTAATCTAACGACATGAAGTGGTTCTAATTTAACTCGCAAGATTTGTCCCATACTAACAGGGCAAGTTAAATAAAAGCTTTTAAAAAACTATGATCTTAGATAAACGGCCAAGAAGCGACGAAAGCTATGTAAAAGACTATATTGTCTGTGTTCATCCAAATAATTGCTGCTGCTACAATATGGCTAGGCAATAAAGAGTAAGAAGATATTCCCTTAAACTTTTACTTTTTAGATTTCATTTACACAAAACAAATAAAATAATTAATCAAACCCGAACAACTTACATCAAAATATTTATCACTTTAATCCATAACAGAAGCACCCCTAAATCATAAATAAAAACAATAATCCCTCGCTGATATCAAGTTACTAATATAATAACAAGATTTAATTCATTTATTATTAAAATTTTCGTTACACGTCCCACCGGTCCCGGAGCGCTCATGAAAATAAAATCATGGACCTCTACCCGCGCGAATTGAATTCAAAATTGGAATCAAAAGGCAATCCTTTTTTTTCGTCGTTTTCTTTTTTATTGCGACGAATGGCTATCGACTAGGGTCACCAGTGTTAAATTTTATATGTGTTCTGGTTTAGTGTTTGGTAGCAATGAGGCTGGTTATCAAGGTATTTTCTTATTTGTTTTAGCTTTAATGCCATTGGTTTTTATTCTGTACTACGTGGTTTATTGTTATCAAGGTTTATTTTTACAAGCATTAAACACTAATCAGATGTCAGTGACTATTTCGGATTTATTTTAGGGTATTCTCGTGAATATCTCGTTTAACACTATTAGGGGTAGGATAGAATAGTTTTATTATTTGGTGAAGAAATAAAATAATACACTCTAATGTTGCTACTCATAAATAATATTCTATTACAATTTCGATCTCATATTTGAGTCTAATAATAGTATATATGAAAGCTGGTTGTTTTCGTATTTTATACACGAATTGTTGTAATATTGTTTTAATACACGAATTGTGTTTTAAGTATCGATGTAAATTGTATTTGCATCTGCATACATATTTATCTCATCATTATCATCACAGCCCACATACGTCCCACTGTGGGGATCAGGCCTCCTCCTGAATAGGAGGGAATTTGACCTACTATATCATGCTGGTTAGACATGTTGGTATAGGGTTTTATCTCTCTTAGTTCTCTAGCACAGATATTATGTGCATATTATATCCCTTAGTCGTTTTTTACGACATTCACGGGTAAGATAGGGAGTGGTGAATTGATTTCTTACTCCGTCACCATAGGGAACCGTATTTATCTATTTTGTGCTAATTAGGCATATTTATTATTCATAAACATTTTGATTTTCGTCATCCGCGTCCGGACTTATGCCGCTCCTACAGGATTTCTCATAATACAGTTATTATAATATTGCTATAATGGCTACCCTTTTCTTGTGGTAGTCTAGGGTTTGGACAGACTTCGCTCTGGCCGGGGCGACCGATGGGCGGCGTGTGGTCCCATAACTGTATTCCCTAGCCATCGCCATTGGGCCGGTTTCAGTTCCTTGATATCCATGGACAATCACTACCCTTTTTTTGGCGTGGGTTACGGTCGGCGCGCCCCTCGCACCCCTCCGTCCAGGGTTGCAAATGGGCGTAAGCACGCACACCCATAACCCACCCGTGACACGTCGCCTTCGTCTTTGGACCGACTACCGGAGCAAGGTGACTTGTCAGTGGTCGGCTCGAGTACCCTCCCACCGAGGGGGAGACGTCGGTCTTTCCTCGCGCGGTCGGCCTCTCAGCGGGTGACGGTCTAATTCCCAGATCCAGTCACCCGCGGCCTCGGCTAGGGTGGCTTTAGGCGCAGGTAGTGGCGCCTGCGCCGCCCCATAATCGTTACCCTGGCGATCATTGTAAAGTGTTATAGGTACTTTTTCCAGCGCTGCTTCTTATTCTTTAATGATTGCTCAATCAATCTTTACCTACAACTCTCACGGACAATTGTATTGTTATTGATAATAGTATTGGTATCCCGTCGTCACATGGAGAAAAAAACATTTTATGATTGCATTTCAGCTCATCTGTCGCAGTATTGAACTCCAGGCTCCTGTACGAATTACAAGTTTGCCTTCTCTTTCATATGAAAATTTAATCCCTTAGTCTATCACGACACTTTTTTTTTCAGGGATGGGCCATGGTCAGCGCACCCGCCGCCCGGATCCGTCCGGGGTGACAGAAGGGCGGCGCGCGGCCCCATGACCCACCCGTGACACGTCGCCTTCGTCGTTTGGCCGACCACCAATGTAGAATAACTTGTCTTCAGTAGCCGGCCCGACGGAATACCCCGGTCGCGGGGTATCCTCTCCTCTCGACGTTCCCTCTCGGGGACGTCGGTCGCCGTCGCGTGGTCAGTCTCTCTGCGGGTGACGGACTAAATCCCCGGTCGAGTCACCCGCGACCTCGGCTAGGGCGGCATTAGGCACATTCCCGCCTGCACCGCCCGAGTCGCCGGCAGCGGATTGCATCCTCATGGAGGCGTGAGACGACTGCCTCGCAGAAGGCGGTGACCGCGTCCCAGTTCCTGATGTTGCCGAGCATCTTCCTAGCGATGTTCGGCAGTGTCAGGTTGGCACCAGTCTATCACGAAACCTACAGGAAGGTAGAAAGTGAGAATAGGTGATCTCCAACCCCATAGGACTACCTATGTATTTTACTGCAATATAATCGAGAATTCTATGCTTTTAATTATGTGTTTTATATCCATACTATTGTATAGGTAGTTTGCCGTGTAGTGACGGAGTAAGAATACAATTCACCACCTTACCTTCTTGCCCGTGGATGTCGTAAAAAACGACTAAGGGATATAATACGCATATAATAACTAAGCAAGAGATGAAAACTTCGAAATAAAACCCAATACCAACCTGTCTGACCAGCATGGCAGTAAGGTCAATTTCCCTCCTCTTGTGGAGGAGGCTTGAGCTCAACTGAGATGTGTGTCAGCTGAAATGATGACGATGATGTACAGGTGGTGTGCAAAAGGACTGCACAAATTTTTTACATCGACTGGCGTGGTTCATTTTCAGCACAGGATATTTTTTTATCGGAGATTTAGTCCGTCTACTGCCGAGAGGCCGACCGCGCGTCGGACCGACCGACGTCTCGTCATAATGGGAGGGTACCCCGCAACCAGTATTCCGTCGGGCCGACTACTAAAGCCAAAAAATTGCACCGGTGGTCGGTCCAACGACGAAGGCGACGCGCCACGGGTGGGTCATGGGCCCTCTCTCGCCCCGGACCGAGCCGGGCGGTGAGCGAGCTGACCATAGCTCACCCCAAAAAAAAAAGGATAATTTTTTATGCGTTTCACATAATAGTGATTTGAGTGTATGACTCCTCCATAATTAAGCGGAAATTTAACGCCGCTTCTAGATCTAGTAAGAAGGCTATTGCCAGAGCCAAGGCGGAACATGATGCCAGAATTGGCGAGCGATTGCAAAGCTATCCCGCTGGGAGTCGTGCATTCTGGTCGCTCGCCAAGGCTGCCCAAGGCAACTTCTGCCAGCCCAATCTCCCACCACTGCAGAAACACGATGGTAGTCTGGCCCACAGCGCAAAGGAGAAGGCCGATCTTCTAGGTCAATTCTTTGCCTGTAACTCGACTTTGGATGCCGGAGCTGCCACACCACCTACTATCCCACGGTGTGAAAGCTCACTGCCCGAAATCCGCATCACGCAGCGAGCGGTTAGGCGGGAGCTGCGGCGTTTAGACGTCCATAAGTCGAGTGGACCGGATGGCATCCCTGCAGTGGTACTAAAGACGTGCGCCCCTGAATTGACTCCCATCCTCACGCGCCTATACCGACTTTCCTACGCTACTAATAGGGTTCCGTCTTCGTGGAAGGTAGCCCATGTCCACCCGATCCCTAAAAAGGGAGACCGGTCTGACCCATCGAATTACAGGCCAATTGCGATAACATCCTTGTTCTCCAAGATAATGGAGAAGGTTATAAACCGCCAGCTTCTGCAGTACCTTGAGGATCGCCAGCTTATCAGTGATCGCCAATACGGCTTTCGTCATGGTCGGTCGGCTGGTGATCTTCTTGTGTACCTCACACACCGTTGGGCAGAGGCCTTGGAGGGCAAGGGTGAGGCGCTGGCGTTCAGTCTAGATATCGCAAAGGCGTTCGATAGGGTCTGGCACAAGGCACTTCTATCGAAGCTACCATCATATGGAATCCCCGAGGGACTCTGTAATTGGATCGCCAGCTTTTTGGATGGTCGGAGTATAAAAGTCGTCGTAGATGGCTCCTGCTCCGATACCATGACCATTAATGCTGGTGTACCACAAGGCTCGGTGCTTTCCCCAACGTTGTTTATCCTGCATATCAATGACATTCTCTCTATCGAGAGTATGCGTTGCTATGCGGATGACAGCACGGGTGATGAGCGGTACACTGAGCAACGGAATATCCTTCGGAGTACTCAGGAAAGAAGGGTTCAACTTGTGTCTTCAGTCGAGCGCTCTCTGGGGCGGGCCTCAGAATGAGGTGAACGCAACCTAGTCCAGTTCAACCCCACAAAGACACAAGTTTGCGCGTTCACTGCAAAGAAGGACCCGTTTGTCATGGCGCCACAGTTCCAAGGAGTAACTCTCCCAATTTCTGAGAGTATTGGGATTCTCGGCGTCAAAATATCGAGCAAAGTCCAGTTTGGGAGTCATTTGGAGGACAAAGCCAAATTGGCAAGCAAAAAGTTGGGTGTCCTGAATAGAGCCAGGCGGTACTTCTCACCGAGACAGCGTCTTGTGCTATACAAAGCACAAGTTCGTCCTCATGTGGAGTACTGCTCACATCTCTGGGCAGGTGCGCCCAAATATCAGCTAGACCCACTTGACTCCCTGCAAAGACGGGCTGTTCGAATCGTCGGGGATCCCAATCTTACGGACAGATTGGAGCCGCTGGAGCAGCGGAGAGACTTTGGGTCACTCTGTGTACTCTACCGACTCTTTCACGGGGAGTGCTCCGAGGAACTGTTTGACTTGGTACCACCGTCACCATTCTACCAACGTACCACTCGACATCGTAGCAAGGTTCATCCATTTCACCTGGAAACGATATGGTCTTCAACTGTACGTTTCCAGCGATCATTTCTCCCACGTACGTGCAAGCTCTGGAATGAACTACCTGCTGCTGTGTTTCCCGAGCGCTATGACATGTCCTTCTTTAAACGAGGTTTAAGAAGAGTATTTCCTTCACGGTAGGCAGCGGCCTAGCTGTGCCCCTGGTATTGCAAAGGTCCATGTGCAGCAGTTTCACTTACCATCAGGTGTGCTGCTTGCTCGTTTGCCAGCGATGGCAATAAAAAAAAAAAATTAAGAAATAAAATCAAAGTTAATTAATTTAGAACAATTTGATTATCTTATTAAAACAATAACAAGATAATTGCTAGTATGATGGTATTCCAATATGTCTGTGTATCACCCTTCCAACTATATAAGCGATGTAGGGGAGACCCCTTGTAATAAACAAATTGAAACGTATGCCTAATTTACAGTTTAACTGGCAACACTAAATGTGACTTGGCGTAAATAAAAACGTTCATGAAAGTGAAAATGACCTTTCGCGCTTTATTATTTAGTGTAATTAAGTGTTTTTATTGAATAATTACGCTAGTATTTTATGTAAAGTAATATAGAAAGCTTTCCGTGTGGTGACGGAGTAAGAATACAATTCACCACCCCCTATCTTACCCGTGGGTGATCGTACGAGATGACTAAGGGATATAAAACGCATATAATATCTATGTGAGAGAAGGAAAACTCGAAATAAAACGCTATACCAACACGTCTGACTAGCGTGGTATAGTAGGTCAATTACCCTTTCATTATGGAGGAGGCCCGAGCCCAACAGTGGGACGTATATGGGCTGAAATGATGATGAATATAGAGAACATATCCGTGTGGTGACAGAGTAAGAATACAATTCACCACCCCTTCTTTACCTGTAGACAGGTGACAAAAAGTTTCATTTTCAAAAATGTGTTAGTACTACAGAAGAACTTTCAGCCTATTTTAATGGAGTACTAATCTTTTGTATATTAGTTGTAAGTTTCTATAACTAATTCTCTTCCTTATCTTCCTTTTCTTACCTCAGTTATGGATAATATAAGATAGGATATATATCCGCTTTTCCTCCATAAGCCCATTAGATTTAATACCTGTGTTCACTCTCTTTCTCTCTTTCAATATCAAGAACTTGATAGAATCCTTAAAAATAGTTTGTTTTAATAGTTCTTTAGAAAGCATATATTAACTGAGAAAAACAAAATCATACTCCATTTACGTGATAGGTGAAACCGAGTGATAATCGCGTAAATAGAATTCGAGTTTTAATATTACTTATACTTAATTGATACAAAAACAAATGTGTATAAGAGAAACTATTTTAAATAAAAACAATAATTTTAAAGAATATTTCAATAAAATATGTGCAATACTTCATGAATAAAAAATAGTAACTTTAAGCGCGAAGCGTTCAAATAGAAAAATCACGTATTTTCAATTCGCATAAAACATGACCGTGTAAGTAGTAATTATTGTGGCCTATCTAAAACTAATCCTATTTCAATAAGTTGCGTAAAATTATAATCAACCAGCAACCCGCCCTCGCTTCGCTTCGGTTTCAGACGCCTTACCCGCGTAGTTCCCGTTCCCGCAAAAATGCCAGGATAAAATATAGCCTATGTTACTCCTTGATATTATAGCTTTCCATTGATGAAAGAATTTTTTAAATCAGTTCAGTAGTTTTAGCGTGAAAGCGTAACAAACAAACAAACTTACTTTCGCATTTATAATATTACTAGCAACCCGCCCTCGCTTCGCTTCGGTTTCAGTCGCTTAAACCCGCGTAGTTCCCGTTCCTGTGGGAATGCCGGGATAAAATATAGCTTATGTTACTGCCTGATATTATAGCTTTCCATTGGTGAAAGAATTTTTGAAATTGGTTCGGTGGTTTAAGCGTGAAAGCGCTACAAACAAACAAACAAACATCCTTACTTTAGCATTTATAATATTAGTATGGATGTTGTCTCAGTAGGAGCAAGTTTTGATAAAAATCATTCGCAAAAGCTGAAATAAAGTGTTAAAAGAATCCTAACAATTTAGCAACAGCAAAAAAATTAACCGCAAACAGAATTCAATTCATCAATAGATATTGCCTAATACCACAGTAAAAAATATTACATCTTTTTACCTTGCCACATAGAGTATAAAAAAGTTACAGCTTTCCTTATTAAAGGTTCGACTGGCAGAATAGAAAATTTAGAAAAAAAAACTCCATTTCCCGTCGCCCGTCAAGGACAAAGCTTTTGTCAAAAAATTTCAAAGCGACCGTCGTAAACAAAAATAGTTTTATTACTCTATTTCAACCACTTTACGGTAGTTTGTTGGTACCGGGGGTAATTAGTATACTACCGCAATATTCCGGGGACAGATGTATATTTGTTTAAATTTTCTAGAAAATGGCGGCCGCTTTGATGATCACCCGTCATAACTTATTTTGCTTGCTTTATTACGCATCGTAAAAATATATAAGTAAATTATTGACATTCAAGATACAGAATAATGCAAATACAATAGATATTCTATCTTTTTAAACCACAGAATAATGCAATTAGTTACATTCTCTTTTTTGTTTTATTAGTCTCCAGTATTTGACTTTTAGGAGCAAGATGACTTTAATTTGCGTTGTAGGCTTGTTATTTACTTACATTTACATAGCATAAAATAACACAGGACAGGCCCGAGAATATAAAATTACAATCCGTTTGACTGGAATGTGAAAGCGTCACGTGGTAATCTTGTATTAGGTATTTTGAATATCTTACTATTTTAACGTGCTAAATTTAATGGTATTTGGTGTAGTGAATATGACATAAAAATGCTTTACAAACGTATTCGTTTACAACCAAAATACCCAGTAGACATCTACCATTAAAAGTTTGACATTACTACCTACCATTGATTTACTCAAAGACTAACAAGAAAAATAGCGCCTCTTATTTTGCCTATTGATTGCCAATACAAAAAAAAAGAAGAAGAATGACAGGCCTTTCATAGAAGGATAATACTCCGCTTTATAGAACAAATCCTTGTATCATAGCAAAATAAAAGAACCAAAATAAATAATCACTCGTTTCAAATCGATTAGGGAAAACGAAAATAAACACATACAGTGTTTAAACCACTTTGAGCCGAATAAATCCTCCCTAATCCGCTTAAATCCGGATGAATAGTCTGTCAAATTGCCGGTAGGGGGCGCCATACAGCACCTGAGCCCGGCCTTGTGAGCGGCCATCTTTTTTTTCGTTAAATCAACACTTGTCGGCGCGAAATTAATGGCGCTCAGTTTATTATTTTAATTCGTATTATGTTGGTTGAAGATTGCTAACTGTTTGTTATTTAAAAATATGTTTATTTTATTATAATTGTCACACACAATTGTTTTTTAAACCTGTTCGTTATTGTTACAATCATCACTATTAAAGTTTTTGTGACTTCATTTTTGGTGTTTTTCTTTTCCGATAGGTGGGAATAATATCATAATCTCCCATAACTGTCGGTGTGATGACGAAGGAAGAATACAAATCACGATCCTCTATCCTGCCCGTGGGTGTAAAAGACGACTATAGTTTACGACTATATTAGGTCAATTTCCCTCCTATTGTGAAGGAGGCTCGAGGCCATACACCTAGTCTTGCCATAAATACTGTAACAAAGAAATGTTTTTTTTTTCTATTGCAAATAACATTACTTTTACAGTGTTTTAGTTTAATATATAAATATAAAACAATTTAAGATATAAAAAGCTTATTTGAAGTTGTCTCTATTGATTTTAAATAAAACTACTTTACGGATTTTATCGCGTTTGTATTTGATTTTTGATTACCCGACGTTTCGAACACTTTACAGCGTTCATGATCACGGGTGGACTAAGATGTCTCACGTCCAACAAGTCATCGTTACTGCAGAAAATTTATAATTATCTACCCGATACAGAAATTAGTTATTAAATATTGACCCACATTTTGATACAAAATTTATTGCCAGTGTAAGAAGAAAATGATTCTATATGAAAAAATTATATTGTTTATGGTTAGTAATAATTAAACATTAAAATTAATAGTAATTATATTTAAAAACTAACTAATAATCTAGTATACTACCACCGGATCGGAACACGGTTACACTGAGAAAGATCCGGCAAGAAAACTCAGGTAACATGATGCTAAAGTTAATTTTGAAGGCTTCAACTAATTTCTGTATCGGATAGATAATTATAAATTTTCTGCAGTAACGATGACTTATTGGACGTGAGACATCTTAGTCCACCCGTGATCATGAACGCTGTAAAGTGTTCGAAACGTCGGGTAATCAAAAATCAAATACAAACGTAAAGTAGATTTATTTAAAATGTATAATACTCGCGTAAACATCAGAAATCATTATGGTCTCTATTGGCTGCAATACAGACCTTTAAACGTTGAGGCCAGTTGTCAATAGAAGCACGCGCTCTTTCCATGGCAAAATTCTTCACTGCCAATCATTTGGATTGTTTCAGGGACTCCAAATTATCATGTCGTTTAGTGTAAGCCGTACTGTCTAAAAATCATAATCCATCAGATTAAGATCAGGACTAGACGACGGCTAGTCTTCAGATCTGATGAAGTTCAAAATGTTGGTTCACAACGAGGACTGCGTAGACCGAGCTTTATGATTCGGCGGCGAGTCTTGCTGGAAGGATCATTCTTGGTTATTGAACATGGTGTTGTTAAGGGGCTTTACTACCTTTTCAAGAATGATATCTTGGTACACTTGTGCCGATGTTGTGATACCTTTTTCACAAAAGTATGACTCACTCACTCCTTCATAGCTGATACCTCACCAAACCATCAATCAAATCGGATAATGCCCACGTTGCACTCTGTCGACTAATTAGGAAGCTCTCTTAGAGCTTTGGGCATAAATTTTACTGATTTAAGAAAAATGCATAATATTTTTAGTAATTAGAACCATATTTCTTGCAGAAAATTATTGTTTTACACATGAAGGGCATGTATCCCGCAGTGCAGGCACCTATCCTTCTCGTTATTTCCATGGTGGAGCAACTATCCATACAAGTAGGCATCTATCCTCAAAAAAAGGGTTGCACAAAAAGCTACATTTTGCAAAATATATAATTGATAGGTGAGAAAAAATAAATAACATTTCAAAACAAATGATTAAGTTATCTACATGCATAGAAATTATCGAGGAATTAGTCCGTCACCGACCGAGACGCCGACCGCGTGAGGAAAGACCGACGTCCTCCCCGAGGGGGGCACGTCAGTCGATGGGAGGGTACCCCACGTAGGGGATATTCCGTCGGACCGACCACTGATGACAAGTAACCCTGCTCCGGTGGTCTGTCCAACGATGAAGGCAACGTGCATCGTCTGTGCGTGCTTACACCCCTCTGTCGCGCCGGACGGAGTGGTGCGAGGAGTGCACCGACCGCCACCCACCCAAAAAAAAAAAAACCATAGATTAAAATTAGGAAGCTTTTTCAAAAAGTGGGCCATCTATCCCGGTATTGCCCTAATAGTTCTCAATTAATATAAAACCCGCTGCTGGGCAAGGTCCTCCCCGATGACAAAAATTACACTCCAACTTTCTGAGGGTGTCTGCGTGTGGTGGGTTTTAGTGATTCCTTTAGTATCAATCAACCTCATTGCACACATTCACACTCCCTTCAATTACGTCACGGTAAGCAGTGGTCTTGGAAAAGTCTATGAACAACAGCAACACTTACCATCAGGTGTACTGTTTGCTCATTTGCCACAGTTTGCAATAAAAAAAAAACTTCATTATTTATGATGATTACGCGAGTATTACACATCTATACCAATAAATAAAATTGGAGTGTCTGTTTGTAATGTCAAAATAATAGGCTTTTTTCATGCTCACACGGTTATTTGCACGACACCTATGCCTAAAATCGCAATTAAAAAAATTTTGTCCGTCTGTCTGTTTGTTCCGGGTAATCTTCAAAACAGCTGGACCGATTTCAAAAATTCTTTCACCAATGGAAAGCTATAATATCAGGGCGTAAACTAGGCTATATTTCATCCCGGTATTCCCACGGGAACGGGAACTACGCGGGTAAAACGACTATAACCTATAACCGAAGCGAAGCGAGGGCGGGTTGCTAGTTTTAAATAAAACTATTCTAACGAATTTTATTACGTTTGTATTTAATTTTTGATTGCCCGAACATTCGAACATTTTCCAGCGATCATGGTCACAGGCGGACCGTACAAATAGTTTAATTTATGATGCTACTCGCATAAACATCAGTAATCAAAACAATGATTACGGACTTTATTGCGTTTGTATTTGATTTCGATACGTTTCGAACACTTGAGAGTTCATGATCGCGGGAAGAGTAAATAGTTTTATTATTAAAAAAAAGCTTTATACTACTTCGCCACGTTGTTATAAATGGTTATAAGTCGTGAACTCTGTGTGGAGATGTCTTTGTGGTGACGGAGTAAGAATAAAATTCACCACTCTTCCCCGTGGATGTCGTAAAAGACCACTAAGGGTTATAATACGCAAGTGAAGAATAACTCGAAATAAAACCAACCTGTCTGACCAGCATGGTATATATAGTAAGGTCAATTTCTCTCCTATTGTGGAGGAGGCTTGAGGCCAACAGTGGGACGTATACGAGCTGAAATTAAGTGGTGAACAATTTCATTAACTGGACGGACGGCATAATGGATCGATTTCCACCGCATTAGGTACTGACAATCATCATCATCTTGCTCTTATCCCAATTACTTGGGGTCGACGCAATATGTCATCTGTTTTGACATATTGCAAAAAGTTTCGGCAATGACTTTTATGACCGGCCGCCTGCCTGACGTCAACCCTCCTTGGGAATGTAATCGTTGACCCAAATGGTACCAGATGGAGTTGGTCCGGGTCAATCTAGGGCTCTTAGTCGTCTTTTACGACACCCACGAGCAAAGCAAGGGTTGGTAGTATTCGAAGCCGCTACCACACAGCAAGGTACTAGGTACTGACAATACAAGCATTAGGTACTGACAATACTTTATGCAATATATAAAATATTGTTCTTCATTCATAATTTTTGTCTATAGCCGTCCACTGCTGGACGTAGGCCTCCCTCATGTTACGCCACAAAGTGCGGTCTTGTGCCGCCTGCATACAACGACACCTAGCAACTTTCCCAAGTCGTCGATCCACATATCAATATCATCACGCTAAGACTAATAGGATCGAAACACCATTGAAGAATGTTTCAAAATCGGAGTTTTTTTCCTTTTGAGAGCTTCCGCTGCGTAAACGGCAAAATTTTCTCAAAAATCATGTGTGACAGAATCGTATTATTAAAAAATATTTTCACCTTCTACGTAAACAAAGTCTTGGGTTAAAGTTAGCGTTATACCACGTGTACGAAGTCGCGAGCAGAAGCTAGTATGATATGAAAGTGTTATTCAAATGTTTTCCTTTGCCACCTAAATTCCTAAAAGACAGCGTGACAATAGCACTTTTGGAGGCCACGATTTAACTTACTGATTGATGACCACGATTTGACTAACTTATATTATTTTCACATTTTTAGTGAAACTAAAATGTGACAATAATAATTTATGAAGAAATTTATAACTGACACTAGCAACAATGGCTCGTATTCATAACTAATACAAAATAAAAAAAATAGCATCAATAATGAATTTAAAAAAACAATTTTAAATTTCGAACTCGATTCTCTTTTCCGTTCGGCAATAATTTAAAGTGGATATTTTTAAATTAACAACTGTCACATCGTATAGTTTCGTTTGAGAACGGAACGCGTTAATCTGTGGCGTCGACCCCCCCTCCTAATTCTATTTACGTAAAAAAAACTTCAGCTAATAGCTTCTTTAGTGGTCGCTACTTTACATGTGACAAATTAGGAGCTTTTACAAGCTGGTTAATTGAATGGATATAAATAGGGATGGGAAACGTACAATTTATGATTTCGGATATTTTAAATTTTTAAACGATTACAAATTAGACTGGGAAAAGTAATTTATAATTATTCAACAAAAATTACACCTAAACTCTGAACAATTGAGCATTCGTGTCATCTGATGTATATCTTCAACTTTTTTAAATAATGTTTTCTGATGTTCGCGCAAATATTACACATGTTAAATGAAACTAAACAATAGGATTATAAACTAAACAAAAGGATTATAATAAGCATACAATATATATGCAAAAAAACAACCCGTCTGACCAGGGTGGTATAGTAGGTCAAGTTCCCTCCCACAAAGAAGAAGGCTCGAGCCCAACAGTGGGGCGTATACATGCTGAAATGACAATGATGATGAATGATTTTAAAACGATAGTGACCTAGCGTCTAACGATAGTGACATAGCGTCTAATTGATGAGTGTTATCAATTAGGCAAGCGTGGGCTTACGTATGACAACCAAATTAAATAGTCCCACGTGTGGCAAACATTTTTCGCTCGTTAAGTTTTTATATCCGGCCATGACCATGAACGCTGTAAAAGCTTCGAAACCTTGGGCAATCAGAAATCAAACACGAACGCGGTAAAATCCGTAAAATAGTTTTATTTTCAATGTGTAATACTCGCGTAAACATTAGAAATCTATAAGTTTTTATAAGTAACCTAGCATGTTAAATCCTAAATCTCTATAACGAAGAAATTAATTACATATTGATCCGAATATTAAATATCCGAAAATATACGAACAGGTAACAACACTATACTGAAAACATGAATCTACTATCAATCCTTTTGACATTAATGCATTGCGGTTAAGTGGTTTTTTATAATTAGCTTTTTAACGTTTCATTATACGTTCTGAAGGATGAAAATAACAATAAAATATTTGTTGAGTTTATTTATTAAAGAATTTAATTATAATAAGTATTGTTATAATTATAGTAGGCAAGTATTTTCATTATTATCTATACCAATAAATAAAATTGGAGAGTCTGTTTGTAATGTCAAAATAATAGGCTTTTTTCATGCTCACACGGTTATTTGCACGACACCTATGCCTAAAATACAGATTAAAAAATTTTTATCTGTCTGTCTGTTTGTTCCGGGTAATCTTCAAAACGGCTGGACCGATTTCAAAAATTCTTTCACCAATGGGAAGCTATAATATCAGGGCGTAAACTAGGCTAAATTTTATCCCGGTATTCCCACGGGAACGGGAACGGGTTTTAAAGATTACCCGGAACAAACAGACAGACAAACATTTTTTAATTGCTATTTTAGGCATAGGTGTCGTGCAAATAACCGTGTGAGCATGAAAAAAGCCTATTATTTTGACATTACAAACAGACACTCCAATTTTATTTATTGGTATAGATATAGATGGATAGATAGCTTCTCCGTGTGGTGACGGAGTAAGAATAGAATTCACCACTCCCTATCGTGACCATGGATATCGTAAAAGACGATTAAGGGACAATATGCAGATAACATCTATGCAAGAGAAGGAATTCTCAAAATATGCCAATCCACCTGACCAGCGTGGTATAGTGCCTCAATTTCCTTTCAATTGTGTAGAGGCTAGACCTCAGCAATGGGACGTATATGAGCTGTGATGATGACGATTATGACACCGCGCTGGTCACTATGATTGATATAGGATTTTGTTTCGAATTTTCCAATCTCTTGCATAGATATTATTTGCATGTTATATTCCTTAGTCGGTTTTTACGACACCCTAGTACAATAAAGGGAATGGTGAATTTGAATTCCGTAAAAGCTTTTTATTGCCGATGCAGTGTTTGAGTTACGCCTAGGTCCGTGAAATTTTGCCGCCCCTCAAATCATGCCGCCCTAGGCTCGCGGCCTGGGCGACATGATTTGAGGGGCGGCAAAATTTTCTAAATGCCAAAATTTCAGAGACAAAAAAGAACTAAAGATAGATAAAAGAAATTTTTACTGAAAGCCAGGAAAAAAAAATAAAATTCATTAATATATTTATTTTATTTGTCTAATGTTTATTACGTATGTATCTGTAATATTTATTAGTTATAAATGAGTATTATATTCTAACGAAATATAGCTATTTAAAATAAAAATATTGGATCAAAATTACTAAAATTTATTCTAATATTAAGGGCGGCGCGATAAACATGGCCCAGGGCATCAAGCCTAAATCCTTCACTGTGCCGATAGCGACAAACGAGCAAGCAGCACACCTGATGGTAAGTGATTATGCCGCACATGGACCTTTACAATACCAGGGGCACAGCCAGGCCGTTGCCTACCGTGAAGAAAATGCTCTTCTTAAACCTCCTTTAAAGAAGGACATGTCATAGCGCTCGGGTAACAGCAGCAGATTCATTCAAAATCTTGCATGTACGTGGGAGAAATGATCGCTGGAAACGTACAGTTGAAGACCATAACGTTTCCAGGTGAAATGGATGAATTCTGTTGCGGTAAAAGAGTGGTACCAAGTCAAAGAGTTCTTTAGAGCACCTTGAAAAAGCCGATAGAGTACAAAAAGTGGCCCGAAGTCTCTCCGCCGCTCCAGTGACTATGATTTTTTTTCTATTGCAAACGATGATAATCGAGCAAACAGTACACCTCATGGTAAGTGTTGCTGCCGCTCATAGACCTTTACAAGGCCGCTGCCTACCGTGAAGAAAGTGAAGGGAGTGTGAATGCGTGCAATGAGGCTCAGTGATACCAAAGGCACCACCAAACCCCTCCACATGCAAACACCCTCAGAAAGTTGGGCTGTCCGTAAGTTTTTACTTAATATCTTAAAATCATCATCATCTCAACCCATATGCGTTCCACTATTGGGTTCGGGCCTTCTCCGCAATGGGAGGGAATTTGACCTACTATACCCACCGGGTTGAGAGCCATCAGCGCTCACCCATACTCCGGGCTAAGCTGTCAAGGTCATCTGCGACCAACAGCTAAAAAGAAAATCAGTTGTCTGTAAAGTCGGTTTACTGACGATAGTTGAACGTGACAACGTCATAAGAAAATACTGATGGAATGGTTTCATTTTTCAAAAGAAAATTTTAATTTTATTTGTTTGATAGATATTTTGTATGGATCAAGCCTTAAATGGAACGCCTCAGAGCGAGGTAACGCCGTATACGTCATATTTTTTCGTGTGTGCAGCCGGCTCCATCGAATTATAAGACGTTGTCACGTCAATAAACTATACCATACTGATCAGACATGATGTTATAGGGTTTCATTTCGAGTTTTACTTCTCTTGCATAGATCTTATGTGTATATTACATTCCTTAGTCGTCTTTTACGACATCCATGTACAAGATAGGGAGTGGTGAATTGTATTCTTACTCCGTCACCACACGGAAAAGTTAATAGTTTTACTTAATAACTTAAAATAGCTACAATAAAGACAATTAAAAATAACAGCTAGCTAATCTAACTCTCACGAGCTATGTAACAAAAATATCTTTACCCCCTACACCTTATCCCCCTCCTACGTTGCCTCCATAACCTTCCACTGAGTTGAGATTATATTTTAACGCAATAATTCTACGTGATCATGCCGCGTTTACGAGATACGGTCTTACATGAGACAAATGGTCTACGAATATATCTTAAGATATCCATTTAAGAATCGGTGTCGGTTTTTTTTACTATTGCTGTTGGTTGTGAACGGGCAATCAGCACACTTGACGGTAATGGACCGCTGCTAAGCCATTGCCTACCGTAAAGTAAGTGAAACGAGTGTGAATGCGTGCAGTGAAGTTCGTTGATACTAAAGAAATCACCAAACCCACCACTCGAAAATACATTCAGAAAGTTTGTTCTCGCTCGCAAAATTGCTGTTCAGACGTCGATTTTCTGCCGTGTAGAAGTGTGTGCCAGACAATTGTCAACAATGTGCTCCTACCACAAGAAGAATGAATATGATTATTTTCATATCTCACGAAAACCCATGCGTCTCATCTGTTTCAATGATTTGATATTCAGTATATTATTCCGTGTGATGACGGAGTAAGAATACAATTCACCATTCCATATCGCCATATTGCCTGTGGATGTCATAAAAGACAACTGTGGGATATAATATGCATATAACGTCTATGCAAGAGAAGAAAATCTCGAAATAAAACCCTATACCAACTCGTCAGACCGTCGCGTCGTGGTACAGTAGATCAATCAATATCCCTTCTATTATGGAGAAAACTCGAGCACAATATTGGAACGTATACAAGCCGTGATGATGATTAAAATGATTAGCCATGATCATATTAGACACGCTGCCGGCTATCGCTAGGACGATGGTCGACAACGTCGGGAATCGGGACGCGGTCGCAGCCTTCTGTGAGACAGTGATCTCGCGGAGAGCGCGCCGACCGCAACCCACCGCCAAAAAAAAAATATATTAGACATAACTCTCTCCGCAAAATGAGTAAAATGCCATAATCGCCATGATCAATTGAATATGCCATTAAATTGGTATCATAAGTTTCCCAGGATACGTCTACAGAAAAAATCTAATGACACCTTATACGTTAATCCCGTTTATGAAGGACAAGGAACTCGATACTAGTGATCGGCCCAACAACGAAGGCGACGAGCTACAGTGGGACCGCGCGCCCTCCTTTTATCGCCCCGGATGGAGCCGGGCGGTGGGTGCCCAAAGCCCAACCCCCGAAAAAAATATATACCTTAATCCCAAGGACAAATTCATAATTAAATTAGTAATAAGTCTGTCTTGATAACCTATAAAAGCTTTATTATTTTAATGAAATCTTCAGACTTATCTCGAGATTATATCGCTTTTATACAAGTAACCTCTGCCGCCGCCGGTAAGATTAAATTTGCCCAAATTTGAGAGGAGTTTATATTCTCTGTACACCCACGACAATAGATTGTGACTTTATGTTATACTAATATTATACACCATATTAAGTTTATATAAAAAACCAAGATATATAATATTATACATACTGTGACGGAGTAAGAATACAAAGGCTTGTCCGACGACTCCGCCGAACACGATCAAGAGGCAAACACCTCCCCCGCACCCCTCGTGGCTGTGTCGAGGCGCTCTACTCGATTTGCAGCACGCAGTGCATTAGGGATGGGCGATCTTTCTGAAAAAGATCGATTCTTGAATCGATTTGAATCGTCGTCCAAAGAATCGATTCACAATAAAATCTAGGTCTGAAGGATCGATCCCCGATTAATCGATCTATCGGTCTTTTTTTTTGAGTTGCCTTCCAATTCTATACGAAGTATTTTTTCTGGCGGGATTGTGTTGAACTTTTTTTTTAGGATATCTGGAGAGAGTAATGTCCTACAGTAATATAGATATAAATCGATTGAAAACGGAACACTAGTATCGAAGAATCGCTTTTAAAGTATGGGGTACCTTTCTTCTAGTAGGATTGTGATGAGGTTTTTTTTTATAGGACATCTGAAAGTGTCTCATATCTTATCTTAGTATCGAATGGACAGAAAAAAAATCGAATGTCGATTTTCAAGGAAGAAAGATCGATTCACTGAATCGATTCAGTATACGACATATCGATTTAAAAATCGATCTTTTGGGCCTGAAAAATCGATTCTTCGATTAATCGATCTCAGATCGCCATCCCTACAGTGCATGCCGGGGCCTCGCAGACGCCGCTGCGCACTCGCCCTGATGATGAGCATCGGTACGTGAGTGTTTTGCCGTTATAGATATGATAAGAATACAAAGAGTCAGAGTCATCTCCTCTCTTGCCCATGGATGTCGTAAAAGTCGACTAATGCAGGTAACATCGATGTAAGAGAAGAAAAATTCTATATTTATCAGACGTGACTGCATTCCGGACCGAGAAAAGTTTTATAGGGGTTTCTTGATAGAAAAAATAGCCTAATTTATTCTTTATATAGACTAGTAGTAAAATATTATTAAAATCGGCCCAGGCATTTGGAAGATTACCCGGAACAGGGGGCCTACTCTTGAAATCAATTTTAATTTCGAATGCGATTCAATTCCAATCTCACCAAACTTATATTTGGTACTCTTGAACAAAATTGAGATTGAATTCTTCGCGTTTGCCGTTGTTATTTTCACCAAATGTGTCGTATTTTCTTACTTTAAATTAATAACGTTATCGAACTCGATCACCACAAAGACGTTTTCTTGAAATTGTGCAACATTAACGATTTTAAACTACATCAAATTCACGTTGGGGGCAGCAAATATTTGATTTAATCGACGTGAGTAGAATTCATTTGGTTTAAAAAAAATCCACCGAATTTGATTCCAATCGTGCGCTGGTGTTGCTTTCAGGAGTACCAAATTTGCTCAAATTCGAGCTGCGATTGGATTTAGGATTGAAATCGGGATTCAAAAGTAGGCACACAGACTTTTAAAGTGGTTTTTAGGCATAGGTATTGTGTAAATAACCATGTGGGCATGAGAAAAACGTATAATTTTGATATTACAAACAGAAATTTAAAGTCTATTTATTTATATAGATCTACTGATTTCATATACCTATTTGCCGTGTGGTGACAGAGTACGAATACAAATTACCACTCCCCATAGTACCCGTGGATATCGTAGAAGACGACTAAAGCATATAATACGAATATGTAAAAGATGGCAAACTAGAAATAAAACTGTATACCAACCTGTCTGACCACCATGATATACTTAGTCTGGCCCAATATACAAAATATTACTTTTGAATTTGGAATCTGTCATTTTTATATGATTGTTCGTTGTGTTTTTTCATTTTGGCGCCAATACCATAGAATAATAACATATGTTCGTAATGTACAACTCATTGTACTGCACGAACGTACGCAACTCTTAAAAAATAAATAGGTAATTATGACGGTTTGTGCATTGAAATGGTGTCACAACACATTTTAAAAACTTAAAAAGGTTTTTAACATTACTTTTAAAAGTATTTCGACGATTTATGTTAATAAAAACAAAATTTGATTTCATAATTTGTATAGTGGTTTGCGTGTGTACGTGTGTAATCGTCTGCGCGCCATTAGTATTTTTAGATTCAAATTTTGAAAGTTCCAAGTACTGACACTATCCTTCTATACGTTATTATTCTAAGACCAATACATTGTACAATATTTTGCGATATTAAAATGGAGTGGGGTGATAAAGAGAACCAAATCGCTGTGATTGCCTTACACATAGTAGGTATGCAGCCAAATGCAATTTTTAAAGCTCTCCATACGCTTGGTATTAGTAAAATGTTTGTGTAGTGGGCTATTAATTTGCGACGAGGACACGGCGCAGCATACGCTCGAGGTCTGTGACGCTTGGGCAGAGCAGCGCCGTGAACTCGTCGCAATCATCGGTGCCGACCCCAAATAGGGGGTATTCCGTTGGGCCGACCACTGATGACAAGTAACCCTGCTCCGGTGGTCGGCCCAACGACGAAAGCGACGTGCATCGTGGATGGGTTGTGGGTGTGCGTGCTTACGCCCCTCTATCGTCCCGGACGGACTGGTGCGAGGAACGCGCCGACCGCAACCCACCCCCAAACAAAAAAAAAAACCGTGTCATTAATAGGTACAATGAGACCTCTTCTGTTTGTGACAGAAAAAGATCTGGCCGTCCACGTAGTGTTCGTGCGAAAAAGGTGATCAAGTAGTAGGGGAAAAATTCGAAGAAATCCAGTTCGAAAGCAAAAAGTTTTATCTCGGGAGATGAAGATAGCGCCTAGAACCATGTCGCGTATTTTGAAAAGATGACTCAGGACTTGCCGCCTATAAGAAACGCACTGGTTATTTAAAAACTGATAATTTAAAAAAAAAATAAGGTCGCAAAATCGAGACAACTACTAGAAGCGGTACGCAAAGAGAGGTCACAGAAAATTTTGTTTACGGATGAGAAAATTTTTACAATTGAGCCACATTTGAGGATCTTCTCGTCCAACATACCTCAGTGTCTGAAAACACAGGTCTTTGACCAGTGTGTTACCAGTGTTACCAGTGATGACTTACGGCACGGAAACGTGGTCCCTAAATGTAGGCCTCATATCAAGGCTCAAAGTCGCTCAGCGTGCTATGGAGCGGGCTATGCTCGGGATTTCTCTGCGAGATAGAATCCGGAATACGGAAATCCGCAGAAGAACGGGGGTAACCGACATAGCACGAAGAATTAGCACGCTGAAGTGGCAATGGGCAGGCCACATCGCTCGACGAACCGACAACCGCTGGGGAAGAATGGTTCTCGAGTGGCGACCACGTATCGGACGACGCAGTGTAGGAAGCCCCCCCACTAGGTGGACCGATGACCTAGTGAAGGTGGCTGGGCATCGTTGAATGCAGGCGGCACAGGACCGCTCATTGTGGCGCAACATGAGGGAGGCCTACGTCCAGCAGTGGACGGCGATAGGCTGAAATGATGATGATGAATGATGAGCCACATTTTGAGAAACAAAATTACCTTATTTATGCCTAAAGCTCTAAGGAAGCTCCCCAGTTAGTTGACAGAGTGCAACGTGGGCATTATCCGACTTCAGCGATGGTTTGGTGGGGTATTAGCTATGAAGGAGTGACTGAGCCATACTTTTGTGAAAAAGGTATCAAAACATCGGCGCAAGTGTACCAAGATGCTGTTCTTGTGAAGGTAGTAAAGCCCCTTAACAACACCGTGTTCAATAACCAAGAATGGTCCTTCCAGCAAGACTCGGCGCCGGGTCATAAAGCTTGGTGTAGACAGTCTTGGTTGGAAACGAACGTTTCAAACTTCATCAGAGCTGAAGACTGGCTGTCGTTTAGTCCCCATCTTAATCCACTGGATTATGATTTACAGTCAGTTTTAGAGAGTACGGCTTGCACTAAACGCCATGATATTTTGGAGTCCCTAAAACAATCCATACGATTGGCAGTGAAGAATTTTCCCATGGAAAGAGTGCGTGCTTCTATCGATAACTGGTCTCAACGTTTAAAGGTCTGTATTGCAGCCAACCGAGACCATTTCGAATAAGCTTTTTATATTTTAAATTGTTTTATATTTATGTATTAAACTTGTATTGTTACAGTATTTATGGCAAGACTAGGTATAAACAAATAAAATTGACTTGTCTGTTTGTAAAGTGAAAGTAATAATTTTTTTATGCTTATTTACAAAATAGATACCTATGCCTAAAAATCAATTAAAAAATGTTTTGCCTCTCTTTGTTTCTGCTAATCTTTACGACTGGATCGATTTTGACAATATTTTACTATCAGCTGTCTATATGAGGAATAACATAGGTTAGGAAAAACTTATGCTCTAGGAAAAACCCTAAAAATTTTTACCCAGTCCTAGAGTCGAACCCGGGGTCTCATGGACTGCAATTGCGTTCAGTAATATCTTAGCAGATATTCATAATGTAGAAGCACAGCGAATGAAACTGAAGCGAAGAGAGGGCGGGTTACTAGTTTTAAATAAAAATCCTTTTGAAATAAAACCTGTTGGCAACACTGTATCGCTACCCATAGAATAATATTCAATTATTAAAACAATAATACGCCCCCACCGGCCTCGCGGGACTAGAGACGAGTGCTGCCATCTAGCGTTCATTAGTCGAGTCAACTTGTATAGCTGTATTAATTAATATCTTTTCATCAAGTTAAATAATTTACACATATTTGTATTGCTATGTTATTAAATATTTTTTATTTTATTACTAGCAACCCGCCCTCGCTTCGCTTCGGTTTCAGTCGCTTTACCCGCGGCGTAGTTCCCGTTCCTGTAGGAATACCGGGATAAAATATAGCCTATGTTACTCCCTGATATTATAGCTTTCCATTGGTGAAAGAATTTTTGAAATCGGTTCAGTGGTTTAAGCGTGAAAGCGTTACAAACAAATAAACAAACAAACAAACATCCTTACTTAGAATAATAACGTATAGAAGGATAGTGTCAATACTTCGAATTTTCAAAATTTGAATCTAAAAATACTAATGGCGCGCAGACGATTACACACGTACACACGCAAACCACTATACAAATTATGAAATCAAATTGTGTTTTTATTAACATAAATCATCGAATTACCTTTAAAAGTAATGCTAATAATCTTTTTATACACTCATTTGCAAAAAAAACGGGCACCTAAGCAATGAACCATTTCAAATGTTAATATTTCTTTGTTTGATAATTATAGGTAGTTTTATCCACACAATTTGCTAAATTAATAAGAAAATAATCGTTTTCATCAGTATTTCATAAAATTTAGATACAATTTATGGGAAATAATGCTAAACTTCGCTAGTAGTGTATATTCGCTAGTAGTGCATATGCTCATGAAGTAAAAATAAAAAAGTTTTTTTGTTTGTTTTTCTTTAATAAAGTAAAAGCAGATAAATGTTTAGTATCGAGTGTGACCCCCTCTAGCTAAAATCACAGCTTGAATTCGTCTGGGCATGCTAGCGAGTATATCCCGGATACTTGCTTGCGGAATACGTTCCCACTCCGCAGTAATCACATTCTTCAGCTCTCTGATGGTCTGCGGAGCCGGGTGTACTGATCTCACACGCCGTTTCAGAACGTCCCAGACATGCTCTATGGGATTGAGGTCGGGACTTCGAGCTGGCCAATCCAAACGACGAATGCCGACCTCTTGCACATACGCATTAACATCGCGGGATCGGTGGGCGCGAGCATTGTCGTCCATAAAAATCGAGTCTTCACCTAGAGCGGCCAATGCGGGTTGTGCATGAGAAATTAGAACTTCCGTTATGTATCGATGCCCAGTCAGTGAGCCGTTTTCAATGAAGACTAACTCTGTACGATCCATTGAATTTATTCCTGCCCAAAACATAACAGAGCCCCCACCATAAGGTGTGATTTCTTCGAAACATGCCTCTGCAAAGCGTTCTCCTTGTCTTCTTAGCACTCGCCGACGTCGATCTTCACCGAACAGAGATATCCTGGCTTCATCAGAGAACAAAACCCTATTCCAATCGTCTTGAGTCCATGATTCACAATTTCTAGCGAACCTAAGCCTGTGAACTCTGTGCTCACGGAGTAATTTGGGGCCGCGGGCCGGGCGGTGACTGCGTATATTGGCAGCGAGAAGCCTCCTCCTGACCGTCCATAGACTAATATGCACATTTCTTACTTCTTAGAGGTTGTTCTTAAGATCCACATACGAAGATTTGCGATTTCTCAATGCGCGACTCACAAGAAAACGATCATCCCGTGGTTGGGTACATGGTTTTCTTCCAGAACCAGGCCTTCTCTCGACGGAACCAGTCTCCTGATATCGCTGCCAGGTCCTTTGGACTGTCGAGCGACTAACATTTAGCCTCCTAGCCACGAAACATTGGCTGCAACCCTCTTCAAGCAGCGCGATAATTTTGGTAGCTTTTACCACTTTATCTACCATTTTTGATACAGCCAAACAGCATTAAATAAAGCTTTGACAGTCAAGGATATGAAATTAATCGATAAAAATTGAATAAAAGTTATGAAAGTCGATGTTAACTTCTGGAACTTCGCGCCAAAAATGTAGGATAAAAAGGGGTTTTCTGTAAAAATGAACATCAAATGAAAAATTGAATTTAGAACGTACTTTTTTAAATACCACAGCATTTTTAAAACCGGCCAGTAACGTGTACAAACGATTGAAACCTTTTTGGTATTGTATCTTTTTAAATATGAATGAAAATCAAAACCGCCCGTTTTTTTTGCAAATGAGTTTATTTTTCAAATGTTTTGTGACACCATTTGAATGCACAAACCGTCATAATTACCTATTTATTTTTTAAGAGTTGCGTACGTACGTGCAGTACAATGACTTGTACATTACGGAACGGTTCCGGTGTAAGCTCCATTAGGCTCCAATATACGTTATTATTCTAAGCATCCTTACTTTCGCATTTATAATATTAGTATGAGTTTTAATTCTTTAAAGTGAGAAAGAATACAGTACAGCACCCGTGTCGTGAAAGACGACTAAGGGATATTATATACAGACTAGCAACCCGCCCTCGCTTCGCTTCGGTTTTAGTCGTTTTACCCGCGTAGTTCCCGTTCCCGTGGGAATACCGGGATAAAATATAGCCTAGTTTACGCCCTGATATTATAGCTTTCCATTGGTGAAAGAATTCTTGAAATCGGTCCAGCCGTTTTGAAGATTACCCGGAACAAACAGGCAGACAGACAAAAATTTTTTAATCGCTACTTTAGGCATAGGTGTCGTGCAAATAACCGTGTGAGCATGAAAAAAGCCCATTATTTTGATATTACAAACAGACACTCCAATTTTATTTATTGGTATAGATTGTGAATTCAGAAAATTCAATAAAAACCCTATACCAACTCGTTTGGCTAGACCAGGGATTTCCAATCTTTTTTTAGTCAGGGACCACTTTTGTATTATTCTTGTGAGCAGGGACCACTATATAAGTATAATAAAAATAAACTGTAATAATCAAACTGAAAGTTTAATTAAAAAGTAGGTAAGAAATTACATAATAAGAAATAATCATATTTTTAAGATACAAAATATAAAATATTTTGTATGAATGTGATTTTTGAGCTTGCATCTTTTGCACGAGTTCGGCTGTCTTTAGCCTAATATTGTTACTCAAAGTTACACGCAAATCATAACATACTTTTAAGCGACACCTTGCTTTGTTTTTAATTACCAACGAAGCAGAAAATTCTTGTTCACATAAATATGTTGTGTAATAAATGATCATTCGCGGAGCATATTTTAGCATCTGTGGACCACTGATTGGGAATCATTGGGCTAGACAGTTATAGTAGGCCAATTGCCCTCTTCTTATCAAGTCCAACAGCAGTATGCGAGCCAAGATGATAATATTAATTTGAGCGGTGAAATTCTCATTTAGTCCATCAGTCATCATCATTATCATCATCGCAGCCCATATACGTCCCACTATTGGGGTCGGGCCTCCTCTACAATGAGATGGAATTTGACCTACTATACCATGCTGGTCAGACATGTTGGTATAGGGTTACATTTCGAGTTTTCGAGACCAGCAGCAGTAGTAAGGTCAAATTCCTTCCTATTGTGTAGGAAGCTCGAGCCAAAAAGTGGGGCGTATATGAGCTGAAATGATGATAGGTATGAAATCGTTTTTATTTTCTATTGGATTTCATAGAGCACAATGTATTCAGATCGTCGTTAGCCATAAAAATATAGCCCGCTGTTAGCGTAATGTGTATAGGTATATACACACACATATATATACATATATATATATGTGTGTGTGTGTGTATATACCTATATATATATATACCAATAAATAAAATTGGAGTGTCTGTTTGTAATGTCAAAATAATAGGCTTTTTTCATGCTCACACAGTTATTTGCACGACACCTATGCCTAAAATAGCAATTAAAAAATTTTTGTCTGTCTGTCTGTCTGTTTGTTCCGGGTAATCTTCAAAACGGCTGGACCGATTTCAAAAATTCTTTCACCAATGGAAAGCTATAATATTAGGGCGTAAACTAGGCTATATTTTATCCCGGTATTCCCTCGAGAACGGGAACTACGCGGGTAAAACGACTATAATCTTTAACCGAAGTGAAGCGAGGGCGGGTTGCTAGTATATATATATATATATATATATATATGTTACTACCTGATATTATAGCTTTCCATTAGTGAAAGAATTGTTGAAATCGGTTCGGTGGTTTAAGCGTGAAAGCGTAACAAACAAATAAACAAACAAACTTACTTTCGTATTTATAATATTAGTAAGGATATTAATACGTAAAGCAAAAATTTTTCACCCCTTTGTACGAAAATCATGCAGATGGACAAATATTAAATTTGGAACAGTAGAAGAATATATTGAGGAGAAGTGCAGAAAACTAAAATTTGATTTAATAATGGATTAGAAATACATTTAATTCATTAAAAAAGGCATTACACACACTACCATACAATCGATACATACACACACCAACCCTTACACACTTTTGTTTATGGTTAAAATTTCTGGTTTTTTTTTTTTTTTTGTGGATTGGCCGCGGTCGGCGCGCCTCCGCACCACTCCGTCCGGGGCGACAGAGGGGCTTAAGCACGCAACTCCCGCGACCCACCCGAAAACCACGTCGCCTTCGTCGTTGGGCCGACCACTGGAGCAGCGTTAACTTGTCGTCGGAGGAAAGACCGACGTCCTCCGAGAGGGGGGGACGTCAGTCGATGGGAGGGTACCCCAATAGGGGGTATTCCGTCGGGCCGACCACTGACGACAAGTTAACGCTGCTCCAGTGGTCGGCCCAACGACGAAGGCGACGTGGTTTTCGGGTGGGTCGCGGGAGTTGCGTGCTTAAGCCCCTCTGTCGCCCCGGACGGAGTGGTGCGGAGGCGCGCCGACCGCGGCCAATCCACAAAAACTCTGTTGCGCCTGAGGGCCGTGGCGACTGAGGCCGTCACCGGCGGGGGAGTGCTGTTGGTGGTGTCCCTAGACATTTTTATTTTTATTTTTATTTATTTATTTATTCATATTAGTACATCAAGTGCTTAAATTCTATTAAAAGGTGTAGCCAAAAACCAGTTTAGGTTTATCTGTACACCTAGGAAACGTCGACAATATTTACAAGAATACTTATACATAACGGCGGCAAGCAGTGAGCCCGCACATCTTCATAGATATACCCTCAAGTTATTACATATTAATATTAATGTGACACAGATACACCATGTTTCCTTTTCTATTTATTAAATATATGTTGATTAGTGAGTGTTATTTCTTCAATGTAATGTTTTTTTAATTTGTGAGTTAAGTTTTTTGGTGTAACTGTTTTTTTAAATTCCGGTGGTAATTTATTAATTAGTACCGGTATGATATGACTAAGACACATTTGACCAAAAAAGTTTTTAAATGTGGGTATTATTAGTTTTGTAAAAGTATTACGTAGTGTCATATTAGGTTTAGTGTTGTATTTCTTAAGACAGTCATTAAAATAATTTTCAGAAAGTAGTGCTATCGCCACATCGCCAACGCATTCAATAGTCTGCCATTCAGCTGCATCAGGGAGGCGCTCCGGTATCACGGGGTGCCAGTTTACCTGAGGCGGCTAGTGGCAGACTATTTGGAGGGGCGCAGCGTCCTCTGCACCGACCGAGCAGGGGACGTCGTGCGAACGCCCATGACGTGCGGTGTCCCACAGGGATCGGTCCTCGGACCCACCCTGTGGAACATAGGCTACGACTGGGCGTTGAGGGGGAGCCTCCCGCCCGGGCTGGACGTGATTTGTTACGCCGACGACACGCTCGTCACAGCCCGCGGTGGGACGCTAGAAGAGGCGGTAAGCCTGGCGACCTCGGGTACCGAGGAGGTCGTCAGACGGATCGAGGCGCTGGGGTTGAGGGTCGCCCTGGGCAAGACGGAGGCCCTCTTGTTCCATGGGCGCACTATGAGCCCTCCCATCGGCGTCTCGATCACCGTCCACTCGGTCGACATCAGCATCCGGGCCCATATAAGGTACTTGGGCCTGGTGCTCGACGGGCGATGGTGGTTCCGGGAGCATTTCCGCAGGCTCGCTCCGCGGCTCGTCGGCACGGCGTCCGCCCTATCGTGGCTTATGCCGAACGTGGGCGGACCGAGCGCTGCGTGCCGACGGCTGTACGCGGGGGTCATCCGGTCGATGGCCCTGTACGGCGCACCGGTGTGGGCGGGGTCCATGACCGCCCGACTTAGGGCCCTTCTGTGGCGACCACAGAGGGTCACGGCGGTCAGGGCCATCCGCGGATACCGCACGGTGGCGACGGAGGCAGCGTGCCTATTGGCCGGGACTCCCCCGTGGGACCTGGAGGCGGAGATGCTCGCCGGACTATATCGGCGGGTGACAGGGGTGCGAGCGGAGGGCGGTGTGGTCTCGTTAAGGGATCTCACTGCCTGGCGCGTCGACGCCCGCCGAGACGTCATCACCCGTTGGGCAGTCCGGCTAGAGAGGCCTCGGTTCGGGGTGCGAACCGTGGAGGCCTTCCGGCCGGTGCTGATGCAGTGGTTGGAGAGGCGGCACGGGGTGACGTGACGTGACCGGGGACTAATCCCCGGTCACGTCACCCGCGGCCTCGGCTAGGGCGGCATGAGGCGCAGATAGTTGCGCCTGCGCCGCCCCAGTCGCCGGCGGCGGATCTCCTCATCGAGGCTGCGCTCCTCACGCAGGCGATCCGCCGCCTCCTTCCGCGAGATCACTGTCTCGCAGAAGGCTGCGACCGCGTCCCGATTCCCGACGCTGTCGACCATCGCCCTAGCGATAGCCGGCAGCGTCAGGTCCGTACCGATGATTGCGACGAGTTCACAGCGCTGCACTGCCCAAGCCCCGCAGGCCTCGAGCGTATGGCGCGCCGTGTCCTCGTCGCAATCGCAGTGGTGGCAGGACGGTGTACCCTCCCTCCTAACGACCTTGTGCAGGTATTTGGCGAAGCACCCATGCCCCGTCAAAACCTGCACCAGTCGGAAGGAGAGCACCCCGTGCCGCCTCTCCAACCACTGCATCAGCACCGGCCGGAAGGCCTCCACGGTTCGCACCCCGAACCGAGGCCTCTCTAGCCGGACTGCCCAACGGGTGATGACGTCTCGGCGGGCGTCGACGCGCCAGGCAGTGAGATCCCTTAACGAGACCATACCGCCCTCCGCTCGCACCCCTGTCACCCGCCGATATAGTCCGGCGAGCATCTCCGCCTCCAGGTCCCACGGGGGAGTCCCGGCCAATAGGCACGCTGCCTCCGTCGCCACCGTGCGGTATCCGCGGATGGCCCTGACCGCCGTGACCCTCTGTGGTCGCCACAGAAGGGCCCTAAGTCGGGCGGTCATGGACCCCGCCCACACCGGTGCGCCGTACAGGGCCATCGACCGGATGACCCCCGCGTACAGCCGTCGGCACGCAGCGCTCGGTCCGCCCACGTTCGGCATAAGCCACGATAGGGCGGACGCCGCGCCGACGAGCCGCGGAGCGAGCCTGCGGAAATGCTCCCGGAACCACCATCGCCCGTCGAGCACCAGGCCCAAGTACCTTATATGGGCCCGGATGCTGATGTCGACCGAGTGGACGGAGATCGAGACGCCGATGGGAGGGCTCATAGTGCGCCCATGGAACAAGAGGGCCTCCGTCTTGTCCAGGGCGACCCTCAACCCCAGCGCCTCGATCCGTCTGACGACCTCCTCGGTACCCGAGGTCGCCAGGCTTACCGCCTCTTCTAGCGTCCCACCGCGGGCTGTGACGAGCGTGTCGTCGGCGTAACAAATCACGTCCAGCCCGGGCGGGAGGCTCCCCCTCAACGCCCAGTCGTAGCCTATGTTCCACAGGGTGGGTCCGAGGACCGATCCCTGTGGGACACCGCACGTCATGGGCGTTCGCACGACGTCCCCTGCTCGGTCGGTGCAGAGGACGCTGCGCCCCTCCAAATAGTCTGCCACTAGCCGCCTCAGGTAAACTGGCACCCCGTGATACCGGAGCGCCTCCCTGATGCAGCTGAATGGCAGACTATTGAATGCGTTGGCGATGTGGCGATAGCACTACTTTCTGAAAATTATTTTAATGACTGTCTTAAGAAATACAACACTAAACCTAATATGACACTACGTAATACTTTTACAAAACTAATAATACCCACATTTAAAAACTTTTTTGGTCAAATGTGTCTTAGTCATATCATACCGGTACTAATTAATAAATTACCACCGGAATTTAAAAAAACAGTTACACCAAAAAACTTAACTCACAAATTAAAAAAACATTACATTGAAGAAATAACACTCACTAATCAACATATATTTAATAAATAGAAAAGGAAACATGGTGTATCTGTGTCACATTAATATTAATATGTAATAACTTGAGGGTATATCTATGAAGATGTGCGGGCTCACTGCTTGCCGCCGTTATGTATAAGTATTCTTGTAAATATTGTCGACGTTTCCTAGGTGTACAGATAAACCTAAACTGGTTTTTGGCTACACCTTTTAATAGAATTTAAGCACTTGATGTACTAATATGAATAAATAAATAAATAAAAATAAAAATAAAAAAAAAAAATGTCTAGGGACACCACCAACAGCACTCCCCCGCCGGTGACGGCCTCAGTCGCCACGGCCCTCAGGCGCAACAGAGCCGCGATCGTCGAACGACCCCTCCTAAACCCAAACTGGGCGTCCGACAGATCGGGCCCCGTGCCGACGAGGTGCCGCTCGCCGCGGAAAACACGAGGCGGCCGCAAGCGTCGGCTCCCACCCCGCTGCCCTGTCAGGGTGGCCACGTGGTGAGCTACGCTGCGGCCGCGACGGGACTCAAGGGGGCCAAGAAGGCCGGCAAGGTGCCGGCTCCCGCCAAGGCCGGGACGCGGCCGGCGCTAGCGATTGCACCGCAGGCGCCGGCCGGCGAACCCGTGACTGCGCCTGCTGCGCTCAGCGCTGCTGCTAGGCTCGAACAGGGCTGGCAGGTGGCTGAGCGTAGCAGGAAGGCACGCGGCCAAAAGCGGAGAGCGGCGGCCAAGAGTGCCGCTGTGGCCGCCGCTCCCCAGGCGGGAGCCGGCGGAAAGGGGAAAAGGTCGCGTAGGGGCCTCAAGTCGCCGAAGACGGCTGCGGTGGTAATCACCGTACTGCCTGGTACGGCCTCAATACGCGCATCCATCATTACCCCTACTCGGGCTAAGATGACGCGTATCGCCGACTCCGACACGCCATGCACCTCGTCGGGCGGCGGCTCCTCCCCCTTCCGAGGTCTCCCGCGGCCACGAGCCGGCGGAGGGACCACGACGAGGGGAGGCAGCGGCGAAGCCGCGACGGGCGCAGCCGGCGCAGCGGCCGCGACGGGCGCAGCCGGCGCCACGGGCGCAGACGATGGGCCCGCCCTCGCTGGCGCGACCCGTTTCGGCGGCGGGGCCGGCGCCGGCGCCACAGCCGGCACCAGGCGCTCGAATTGAGACCGCAGGTCAGCCACGTCCTTGGCCAACCCGCGGTTCTCTCTCCGCACCGCCGAAAGTTCCGTCTCCAGCCTGCGGTTTCGCTCCCGCAAGCCGGAGACCTCGCTTAGGCGGGCGTTTGCGGCCTGAAGGGCCGCCACCTCGCCTCCTTGGTCGGCCGGACACGGCGTCGCCGGTCTGGCCGCCACCGCACCTCCCCGACACCTGCGCCCCCGGCGCGCGGTCGCAACCTTGGGGGGAGGCCTGATGGTATCGCTCCCCTCCGATTCGGATTCGGAGCTGCCACCCTTTGGCAGGGGGCGCTTCCGATCCTTCGTCGGGGGCCGGGCCTCCTCCCTTCCCCTCCCAACACTAAGAGCCGCCGTTAGAGCGGCGGCCCCCCTATCTCCACCTCCCCACCAGCGACATCCCTACCTACCTTCCCGGACGACCCACCAACCATCATCCCGGACGGCCCTGCTGTACACAGCCCTTCGTCATCGGACGGCCCTGCGGACTCTGCACCGGTCCTGCAGCACTGCAGCCCTCCTCCCGCGACGGCTCTGCGGCTGTGCCGCCCTCGTCGCTCGACAGCGAGATGTTAATGCTGTCGCTCAGTCGCGAGTCACTCCGCTCTGAGCCGGAGTCACTCCCTCCTTCCAACTTGGACGGTCCTGCGGCCCTGCCGCCCTCGTCCCGCGACGGTCCTGCGGCTGATCCGCCCTCGTCGGTCGACAGGCTCGAGCTGTCCCTCGACTTCCTCGGCGCCCCGGCGATTTCGCCGTTTCCGCCCCGCGACGGCTCTGCGGTAGCTGCGGATGCACCGCCCTCGTCGCGCGCGGCCACGGCGGCATCCTTTTGTGCCCGCCGTTCCGCTTCCCGCTTTAGGCGCAATCTACGCTGATGCGTAGTTTCCACGGCGCCCTTCCTCCTCCTCTTCCTCCTTCTTTGAGCCACCTGTTTCGCCGGGCTCGCGGCTGGAGCAGAAGGTGCCCCCCACCCATACGATTGGGGGCTGACTGTGCCGGAACTTGGGCGCGACTCCTCGTCGCGCGCAAGCTTCGGCACAGCAAGGGATTCCCCGGCCTGGCCGGGACCCTCTGGTGAAGACATACGGATGTTGACTTCTGCCATCGTGTTTTGGAAGTTTAAGTCCTCCTTGACTACTACTTTACGCTTTTTTTTTTCGCGCGCGCTTCTTAATCCACCAGCCATACATCTCCTCGCCGAGTAGCAAAACTTGAGATTGGGGTGATTTTTTATAGGGGTTTTCTTCCCCGCAGTCCGCAGACCCCCGGTCCTGACCCCCCCTACTCAGGATTACGGTTTGGGCCTTCCGGGTCTGGCCGCTCGCGAGCGACCGACCCGTCACGCCCCCGGGCCGCGACGCAACCGTCCCTGGCGACGGAGTGCCATGAGACACATCCGCCCCATTGGCCCCGGGCCAAATCCGCCGTGCGCTCTGCCTTCAGAGTCGGCACGCGGAGACCCCCCCTCCCGCCAGAATCTTGGCCGTCCAAATGGACGTTTCCAGGGTGCACCACGTGGAGGTGCCCCGGCCTCGCACCCCAAAATTTCTGGTCTAACTGAATGTCAAACAATCATAATTATGATGATGTCTAATAGATATTTGTATTAGATATTAAAGAAATACAGCTTGCTCAATATACAACTATACTTAAATAAAATTAAAAGAAAATTATGTTACAGAAAATTAATTTTCATCAATTATAGCCGAATTTCGATCACTCGGCGATTACTAGTATGTATAAATATGATTAAATTCACATCATCTGTGCCGATACACATTACGCATAAGAGATATTGTGAGATTTGTGTCCTATAGGGCTGAGAAAAAAAAATAAATCTAGACAAGGTGTGTCATAGCCTGGAGGCGGAGATGCTCGCCGACATTTATCGGCGGGTGTCGGAGACGCGCACCCGCGGCGGCATGGTCTCCCTGCAGGAGATCACCGCCTGGCGGGTCGACGCCCGCCAAGGAGTCATTGCCTGTTGGGCAGTACTGCTGGAGAGTCCTCGGTACGGTATCAGGACCGTCGAGGCCTTCCGGCCGGTGCTGATGCGAGTGGTTGGAGCGGATGCACGGGGTGCTTTCCTTCCGACTGGGCACGGGTGTTTTGGGAAGTACCTGCACAAGATTGTCAGGAGGGAGAGCACACCGTCCTGCCACCACTGCAGTTGCGACGAGGACACGGCGCAGCACACGCTCGAGGAGTGTGCTGCATGGGAGGGGGAGCGCTGTGAACTCGTCGTGATTATCGGTGCCCACCTGGCGCTGCCGACCATCGCCAGGGAGATGCTCGACAGCGTCAGGAACTGGGACGCGGTCGCCGCCTTCTGTGAGGCCGTAATCTCACGGAAGGAGGCGGCGGATCGTGTGCGAGTAGAGCTCCTATTCGGCGATACGTTCCGCTGCCGGCGACTCGGGCAGCGCAGGCGCGAGTATCTGCGCCTAATGCCGCCCTAGCCGAGGCCGCGGGTGATCGGACCGGGGAATTGTCCGTCACCCGCAGAGAGGCTGACCGCGCGATGGCGACCGACGTCTCAGTACGTCGAGAGGTGAGGTTACCCGAAAGGGTATTCCGTCGGGCCGAGCACTGATAACAAGTCACATCTGCTCCGGTGGTCGGCCCAACAACGAGGTGAAGTGAGTACGGGTGGGTTATGGGCCTGCGCGCCGTCCTTTCATCGCCCCGGACGGACAGGACCGCGCGTGCGCTTACCATAGCCCATCCATAAAATAAAAAAAATAAAAAAGGTGTGTCATAGAAACATACGATAGAGCTTACAAATAAAACTTTTGTATTACGTGGGAAACATAATCACGGGAAACATTTAAATTAGTCATCAATCACTTATGTATTTAGATTAATCATTCATTTACATAAAGATATGAAAGCAATCTTCCATGTGATGACGGAGTAAGAATACAATTCGTCACTGCCTCTCTTGCCCGTGGATGTAGTAAAAGGCGACTAATGGATATCGTATTCATATAACAATTACGTAAGAGAAGGTAAACTCGAAATAAAACGCTATCCCAACCTCTCTACCCTAGCCGAGGCCGCGGGTGATCGGACCGGGGAATTGTCCGTCACCCGCAGAGAGGCTGGCCGCGCGACGGCGACCGACGTCCGAGGACGTCGAGAGGTGAGAGTACCCGAAAGGGTATTCCGTCCGGCTGACCACTGACGAGTCACCCTGCTCCGGTGGTCAGCCAACAACAAGGTGACGTGGGTACGCGTGGGTTATGGGCCCGCGTCCCGGACGGAACGGACCGCGCGTGCGCTTACCATAGCCCACCCATAAAAAAAAAAAAAAATTATACCGGCTTAACGTATCAAATGTCACTGTTTCGATTCCCATCCAGAACAATACCTTCTGCGATCCGCAAATTATTGTTCTTAGTCTGGGTATAATTTGGGTTCACTAATTATAGATTTGTAAAGTCCCCCGCGATAAAAGAAAGAAATATTTTTCAGTGATAGATGATAATTTATTAAAAGAAATTCTCCTTTAGTCATTTTTACGACTGTCGTGATAACGCGAGGGGGCCAAATATTGTGTACTTAATCCATCACATGTCCACTGAATCCACCTCTGTACGAAATACGTTGCTAATATCAATTTGCCGTTATTTGTAAATAGTAAAACAGTGCCATCTATTATTGAATAGTGACATACATTAATTTCTGAAGTTCTGATTGCTAGCGTAGTACTAAATTTTTAAACTAGATGTCGTAACAATTTTGTCAAATCAAATGCGTTTAAAATTATTTATTTATTCTGTGTAATGTAATAATGTTTATCAGCAGAGGAAGTAGGTAGGTTTTTAGTTAAAAGAAAAGTTATGAAAATTCCTTGTTAAGGAAAACCAAATGAAGGTTATGTAATTCGGTTAAATTTTAAGGATCTTATAAGCATCCAACATGGAGCAAATATACGCACTTGGAATCTCTTGCATTGAAATAATTCAAGAATGGTAAAGTACTATCGATTTTTCTGATATTCTTTTAATTTTTAAGCATTTTAAAAGTGCTCTTTAATTACCTCTACAAACCTAATTTTGTGATATTTTTACATAGTTCCAGACCATGTCTAACATTTGCTTATTTAAAAAAGTAAATTTCTATTATTAAAATAAATTTTACTTTATAGGTAATAAAACTAATTTTCTGAATATAAAAGAACTTATAATAGATTTTCTGATTTGAAAATTAATTTCATAGAAAGCTGTGATAAATAAAACGTTATGTCATCACCATCATTTCAGTTCATTACACGGCCTACAGCTGGGCTCGAGCCTCCTCCACAATAGGAGCGAAGATGACTTACTATACCACTCTAATCAGTTGTGTTGGTATAGGGTTTAATTTCAAGTTTTCCTTCTCTTGCACACTTGCTATCTGCATGTTATATCCCTTAGTCATCTTTATGACACCCACGGGGAAAATAGGTGATAGTGAATTGTATTCTTACTCCATCATCATTCATCATCATCATTTTGGCTGATATACATCCCACTGTTAGTCTCAAGCCTCCTCCACAATAGGTGGAAAAATGATCTACTACATTGTGCTGGTCAGATATGTTGATATAGAGTTTTGTTTTGAGCGTTCCTTCTTTTACTTCACTTGATTACCACATGGAAAATAGTAGTTTTTTTTTTCTTGTGATTATTGCCAACGGTGGCAAACGAGCAAGCAGCACACCTGATGGTAAGTGATACTACCGCACATGGACCTTTGCAATACCAAGGGCACAGCCAGGCAGAAATCTACCATGAATATATGACCGTGTCATATATGACTTATATTTTAGAAAGCCAAAGATAATTTTATAGATTAAAGTCTCTTAGTAACATAAAGTAAGCCGCCTTCAAAATTAATATCAATTTAACATTATGTCACCTGAGTTTTCTTGCCGGATCTTTCTCAGTGTGGCCGTGTTCCGATCCGGTGGTAGTATACTAAATTATTAGGTTTTTAAATATAATTATTATTAATTTTAATGTTAAATAATTACAAACAATTAAATTTTTTCATATAGAATCATTTTTTTCTTACACTGGCAATTAATTTGTATCAAAATGTGGGTCAATCTTTAATAACTATTTTCTGTATCGTGTAGATAATTATAAATTTTCTGCAATAAGGATGACTTGTTGGACGTGAGACATCTTAGTCCACCCGTGATCATGAACGCTGCAAACTGTTTGAAACGTCGGGTAATCATAAATCAAATACAAACGCAATAAAATTCGTAAAGTAATTTTATTTAAAATTTGTAATACTCGCGTAAACATCAGAAATCATTATATATTTTAGAAGTTCTAATACCAAAATTTCACTTAAAACTAAATCTTTTATATTTTAATTTCAGGTTCGCAGACAGTGAATGGTATTTTGAGCTGGTGAATAACATATCGAACCCACATCACATAATGGAGATATTCTTTCCAGTAATCTGTATTATAGATTCAGTATTCGGTGCTCAGCTTTTATTGTGTATGGCATTTGGTGGATGGCTTAATTGTGTCATGAAATGGTATGAATATGAATAATTTATGAATATTAACACTATGTCTTATTAACTTTATCGGTTTGAGAGCTCTCAGTGCTCACCTAAAAGCTTGGGTAAAGTTGTCACAGCCATCTGAGGCTAACAACAATAGTCACACAAAAAGAACCCATATCTAATTTTTGTTTTATGATTGCTATAGTGTTATTTTCAGAGTAAATATGCCCCCCTGTTATCCCAACATCAGGTTCAGAACTCTTCCAAATTTATAAAAAAACATCAAACTGCTTTACCAATTTATTGCCAGTGTAAGAAAGAAAATGATTCTATATGATAAAATTGTATTGTTTATGATTAGTAATTAATTAAGATTAAAATTAGTAGTAATTATATTTAAAAATCTACTTTTTGTAGTAATTATACTAAAAACCTACTTCCTACAATAAATTTGTATTAAAGTGTGGTTCAATATTTAATAACTAAGTTTCTGTATCAGGTAGATAATAATAATAATACTGTGTTGTTGCCGGGACATACCCGAAAGGGTAATCTGGATTATGTTGGTTCAGACCATATCGAAGGAAAAAAAATTGTGTTATTTTCTTAAAAATCCATACTAATATTATAAATGCGAAAGTAAGGATGTTTGTTTGTTTGTTTGTAACGCTTTCACGCTTAAACCACTGAACCGATTTCAAAAATACTTTCACCAATGGAAAGCTATAATATCAGGGAGTAACATAGGCTATATTTTATCCCGGTATTCCCACAGAAACGGGAACTACGCGGGTTTAAGCGACTGAAACCGAAGCGAGGGCGGGTTGCTGGTAAATAATAAATGTTAATTTCCCACCTATTATAGAGGAAGTCCGAGCCTTGTAGTGGGACATATACTAGTTAAAACGTTGATAAAAGATAAAATATTTCTTATATATTTTCCAGGTGGTTTCAAGAAGACCGTCCATATTGGTGGATCCGTGAGACTTCATTTTATGATGAGACAGAGAAACCTTACATACGGCAGACCATTCAAACATGTGAGACAGGTCCTGGCTCTCCATCCGGTCACAGTACGGCAGCAGCTACTACAATACTGCTGGTGTTGATGTGGATAAAACATATTATGCATGATAGGTATACTTTATCCAACTTCTGTTCGATTTTGTGGTGACGGAGTAAGAACACAATTCACCACTCCCTATCTTGCCCGGGGATGTCGTAAAAGACGACTAAGGAGTACAATACGCATATAACATATATGCAAGAGAAAGAAAACTCGAAACAGAACCCTCCATCCCAACCCCATCAACCTGTCTGACCAGCATGGTATGGTAAGGTCATTTTCCCGCCTGTTATGGAGGAGGCCCGAGCCCAACAGTAGGACATATATGAGTTGGAATGATGATGATGAATTAAATTTCTTGTGAGTCCCAAGACCATTTCCCGGGACTGCCTGAAGGTCAGACCATGGTGTGATCTATAGAGACCATTGTGGATCCTGGCTTACAGGAGTTACAATGGTGGGTAGGTGTGGTGGGAGCAGTCCCAAAAAAGGTATACTTTGCGCCTTACTTTATCATCTCTATCTTGCCCGCGGATGTCGTAAAAGACAACTAAGAGCTATAATAAGCATATATGTACAAGAGAAGGAAAATTCGAAATAAAATGCCAACACGTCTGACCAGCGTGGGATAGTAGGTAAAAATCCCGCCTATTGTGGAGGAGGCCCTGAGCTGAGTCTAGTAGAGCATATATATGAACCGACATGATGATGATGTTTTAAGGCAAAATAATTTGGGGCGGCGCAGGCGCGAACCTGCGTCTGATGCCGCCCTAGCAGAGGCCGCGGATGGAGTGGTGCGAGGAGTGCGTCGACCGAAACTCACCCAAAAAAAAAAGGCGTAATAATTTAGTAAATTGTACTTTATCTATATGGTGACAGAATCAGAACACCCACCAGCCACCACCCTTTTTCTCGCCCGTGGGTGTTATAAAAGATGACTTATAGTCCATAAAATATAGCTTGATCTCTGTGACAGATGTCAACGAAATCGACGAAGTAAGTTTGAACGAGCGACATGCTTGCAATTTTATTTTGTATCACATATATTTTCATTCTTTTCGTGCCAGTGTTATTGCAAATGAAGTGGAATATATTATAAATATAACAATATTAATATTCATGCCTAAAATGTACCTCGTAAGTATTGAAATGCCTAGTAAATATTTTTTAGAAAAATGACTGTTACGCACGTACAAGGTCATACTGGACTGAAAATAGAAAAGAGATGGGACAGTCGATATACGTAAATCGATAACCGATCTTTATTCAATTATTCATAAACGAAATAAACCCAATATTGTACCTATATAAAACTTTCAACATGCATTTTACACTGGAGAGGGTGGTAGCTGCCCGCATCGAGCGGCACCTCGTCGGCACGGGGCCCGATCTGTCGGACGCCCAGTTTGGGTTTAGGAGGGGTCGTTCGACGATCGCGGCTCTGTTGCGCCTGAGGGCCGTGGCGACTGAGGCCGTCACCGGTGGGGGAGTGCTGTTGGCGGTGTCCCTAGACATCGCCAGCGCATTCAATAGTCTGCCATTCAGCTGCATCAGGGAGGCGCTCCGGTATCACGGAGTGCCAGCTTACCTGAGGCGGCTAGTGGCAGACTATTTGGTGGGGCGCAGCGTCCTCTGTACCAACCGAGCAGGGGACGTTGTGCGAACGCCCATGACGTGCGGTGTCCCACAGGGGTCGGTCCTCGGACCCACCCTGTGGAACATCGGCTACGACTGGGCGTTGCGGGGGAGCCTCCCGCCCGGGCTGGGCGTGATTTGTTACGCCGACGACACGCTCGTCACAGCCCGCGGTGGGACGCTAGAAGAGGCGGTAAGCCTGGCGACCTATGGCACCGAAGAGGTCGTCAGGCGGATCGAGGCGCTGGGGTTGAGGGTCGCCCTGGACAAGACGGAGGCCCTCTTGTTCCATGGGCGCCTTATGAGCCCTCCCATCGGCGTCTCGATCACCGTCCGATCGGTTGACATCAGCATCCGGGCCCATATGAGGTACTTGGGCCTGGTGCTCGACGGGCAATGGTGGTTCCGGGAGCATTTCCGCAGGCTCGCTCCGCGGCTCGTCGGCGCGGCGTCCGCCCTATCGTGGCTAATGCCGAACGTGGGCGGACCGAGCGCTACGTGCCGACGGCTGTACACGGGGGTCATCCGGTCGATGGCCCTGTACGGCGCACCGGTGTGGGCGGGGTCCTTGACCGTCCGACTTAGGGCCCTTCTGTGGCGACCACAGAGGGTCATGGCGGTCAGGGCCATCCGCGGATACCGCACGGTTGTGACGGAGGCAGCGTGCCTATTGGCCGGGACTCCCCCGTGGGACCTGGAGGCGGAAATGCTCGCCGAGTTGTATCGGCGGGTGTCGGGGGTGCGCGGGGAGGGCGGTGTGATCTCGTTAAGGGATCTCACCGCCTGGCGCGTCGACGCCCGCCGAGACGTCATTGCCCGTTGGGCAGTCCGGCTGGAGAGGCCTCGGTTCGGGGTGCGAACCGTGGAGGCCTTCCGGCCGGTGCTGATGCAGTGGTTGGAGAGGCGGCACGGGGTGCTCTCCTTCCGACTAGTGCAGGTGTTGACGGGGCACGGGAGCTTCGCCAAATACCTGCACAGGGTTGTGAGGAGGGAGAGTACACCGTCCTGCCACCACTGCGATTGCGACGAGGACACGGCGCGCCACACGCTCGAGGCCTGCGCGGCTTGGGCAGTGCAGCGCCGTGAACTCGTCGCAATCATCGGTGCCGACCTGACGCTGCCGGCCATCGCTAGGGCGATGGTCGACAGCGTCAGGAACTGGGACGCGGTCGCAGCCTTCTGCGAGACAGTGATCTCGCAGAAGGAGGCGGCGGATCGTCTGCGCGTGGAGCGCAGCCTCGATGAGGAGATCCGCCGCCGGCGACTGGGGCGGCGCAGGCGCAATTATCTGCGCCTCATGCCGCCCTAGCCGAGGCCGCGGGTGACGTGACCGGGGATTAGTCCGTCACCCGCCGAGAGGCCGACCGCGTGAGGAAAGACCGACGTCCTCCCCGAGGGGGGGACGTCGGTCGATGGGAGGGTACCCCGCGTAGGGGGTATTCCGTCGGGCCGACCACTGACGACAAGTAAACCTGCTCCGGTGGTCGGCCCAATGACGAAGGCGAGGTGGTTTTCGGGTGGTGCGGAGGCGCGCCGACCGCGACCCACCCAAAAAAAAAAAAAAAAAAAAACATGCATTTTACAATTACAACAGACAGTTACATGATAAAATACATAAATTGAATTAATTAAACATTAAAGAACTACTTTTTTCTCAGAGTAAATGATAATACGTACATCATATTTGCCAATAAACTAAACATGTTTACTCATAAAACATTCGCAATTGATCCATTGATCTAACGGCTGTCCCTGTTTTGGCAAAAATGATAAATGTTCTAACAGGAACGCTCTAGTGATGACGACAATAGTGGCGTTGACCTTGATTGTACTCCTTTCGAATAATTAAAATATTCAAATACATATAGTCAAACAGTTTTTGTTTGAAATACATTTTCTTTCATTGTATTTCAATTATAATAGAAAATCACAATTATAATAATAAAGAATTTTATCGATAAATAACTACGCACTTCATCGTAAGCGTGACAGCACTAGGGACAACTGTCACAGAGATCAAGCTATATTTTGTGGACTATAAGAAATGTAATATACAGGGTGACTGGTAAAAGATTGTACATATTGAAGGAGGGTATTCAGTACTCGATTCTGATACCGAATATATTAAAAAATTGGTACTTAAATTTTGAACTAATTATCTTATAAAAACATTTAGTTATGAACACATGGGATAGGTCAACGTACGTCAGCACTTGTAGGTACTAGTTACATTTTAGGTAAATATTCTACCTATGCGACTCGACCCAGTAGGTATTTTTTTGCGTCGCGGGCCGCAGACAGAGGTCAACGTACGCTGGCAAACCTATTGTTTTCATTAGAAACAAATCACTTTATCTCAGGATTGGTAAGAGCTATGAATCTGCAACTAACTTAAGTGTTTTTATGACATTATTCCTACACCTAGTTTTATTAATTCTAGTAATAAATATCCAAAATCTTGACAACAGTGCTAACAAAACTGTTACTCGATATCGGTATCGGTGTATCGCCAGTAGGGTGACAATATTTTTGGAAGTCTTGTAACACTAATATTATTGATGTTTACTATGTAGTTAATTAATATTATCTTCTTTTTACACTTTTATTAGTTACATGTGGCCATTATCTATCGTTTCCTTCAATATGTACAATCTTTTACCAGTCATACTGTATATGAAACATTTATGTGAGAGAAGGCAAACTCAATACCAACCCATCTATGCAGCATGGTATAAGTCAATTCCCCTCCTATAGTGGGGCTTGGTCCTCGCAGTGGGACAAACTTCTATGAGCCTAGATGATGATACAATATTTTTTTTCTAATTCTAGGAAATTCTACATATCCTGGTGGACATTATTCATGTATCCGCTGTCTGTCTTCGCTATGAGCTCAGTCATAATGTCTAGATTGTACATTGCAACCCATTTCCCTCATCAATGTATCATTGGAGCTTTTATTGGTGAGTAAAAAAAAAAATAAAGAGTTGTATTCTTATATACAAATAAATAAAATTGTAGTGTCTGTTTGTAATGTCAAAATAATGGACTTTTTTTCATGCTGATACAGTTATTTGTACGATACCAATGCCTGAAAACCGGTTTAAAAGAAATCTGTTTGTTTTGGGCAATCTTCAAAACGACTGGACCGATTTTGATAATATTTTACTAGTTTTTAATAAAATTTATTCATGCCCTTATGTACATAAGGGCAATGAATCAATCATTTTTAAGCGAACAATAACTTCACCTGTCTCAGTAACTGAGTATTTCACGCAGATGACTCACCCAGTTAGGTAAGCCAGGTAAATAAGTGGGCAAATGAGTATATCAGGCGGGAAAATATGTCAGGTAGTTGAGAATAAGAACATTTGACTTACATACATAACAACTACAAAAAGACTAATAGTATTTTTCTTGTACAGTAGAAACTCGATTACCCGGTTCTCGGTTATACGGATTCGCGATTATCAGTATCGATACTATACTCGTGAGTACCTAGTATCGAAGAAAATGTATCGTACTCAATAAAGTATCGAAACAAAAGTATAGAGTACTGAGTACTTTTCCTAGAATCTGTGTCGTGATAATTTTTTTTTTTTAGGAATATGACGGATTCAAATATTTCGAGCCACGTTTTAGAAGGTTCATTACGCTTTAACTAGATGGCGTTACCATAAACATGAGTCGTAAGGTCAAGTTTAACATGGATAATTTCTACAATTTATTCGATAACCTATCTAAAAGTATCGAGTACAAAAGTATCGGTATCGATAGAAAAGTACTCGTACTTTTTTCGTGTCCCTACCCACGCGTTTCATTATTGTTTTAGATAGTAGTATGCCCCGTGGGATATGTATTCGTCTTTTAATAAATGCATAAAATTATGCACATTCTACATGTGCACCAAACCCATGGGGTTTTTTCATATATTCGATTATCCGAATGCCTACCGACAACAATAAGTCCAGTTAATCGAGTTTCCACTGGCTGTACAGTAGTACAAGAAATAAATGATATAGTCGTGCAAATCTATACCAATAAATAAAATTGGAATATCTGTTTGTAATGTCAAAATAATAGGCTTTTTTCATGCTCACACGGTTATTTGCACGACACCTATGCCTAAAATACACTTAATATTTTTTTTCTCTGTCTGTTTGTTCTGGGTAATCTTCAAAACGGCTGGACCGATTCCAAAAATTCTTTCACCAATGGAAAGCTATAATATCAGGGAGTAAACTAGGCTATATTTTATACCGGTATTCCCACGGGAACGGGAACTACGCGGGTAAAACGACTATAACCTATAACCCAGGAAAGACTGAAAGCGAAGCGAGGGCGGGTTGCTAGTTAGGAATAAGAAAAGTTCAGGGTTCAATAATGTACCTATACAAGTAGTAAAAAGCTGTATAAATTGTATAGCATAGCCACTAGCTTACATCAAAAACCTAATGTTTGAACCAGGACTATTTCCCGGCAGTCTAAAAATTTTAAATAAAACTACTTTATAGATTTTATCGCGTTTGTATTTGATCTTTAATTGTCCGACGTTTCGAACACTTTTGCAGCGTTCATGGTCACGGGCGGACTAAGATGTCTTACGTCCAACAAGTCATCATTATTATAGAAAATGTATAATTATCTACGCGATACAGAAAATTAGTTATTAAATATTGACGAACATTTTGATGCAATTTTGGGTCAATATTTAATAACAAATTTTCTGTATTTTCGTAGTTTTATTTAAAACGGTAATAAAAAATAGTTTTAAATAATATTGTGTAAATTTCAGGTGCATTTCTAGCTCCAGCTCTCTGTATTTACCTATCAGACCCTTATATATGGAGGTACGGCAGCCATTCACATTCTGATCATACTAAGGCTCAGAGATGGCATGTGATAGGGTCTGTGGGGACCGTGGTCATCAGCCTTCTTGCTTATTATAGTATGGTACTCACTGGACATGATCCACAATGGACTGTGAAATTGGTGAGTTCATTTTTAACCTTTTTGATCTGAAACATGTATAAGCGTGGGTGAACCTGATCGTTAGCGTGGCGTAAACAGCTCGTGGCGATATAACGTCACGCTATATGCGAGGGTAAACCTGATTGTTAGCGTGACGACAAAACGCCACGGTACATATGATATGCCAGCCTGATCTTTCACTGCCTCGTTGACTTTACAATTTTCCTTAACAGTATATTTGTCTTTTCAGGCATTCCGTTGGTGTGAGTTTCCTCAGCATATTCACGTGAGCAGCACACCAATATTCGCACTGGTGCAGGCCACGGCGAATCTCCTAGGCCTGGCGCTCAGCGTCACACCAGCCATTGCTGAGTAAGTATATGAGAAACTACGATGCTAATCACGTCAGGATTTTATTTAGAGATTTCCTTCTCTTTGGAAAGATGTTATCTGCATATTATATCCCTTAGTTGTTTTTTACAACACCCATGGATAAGACATGATGGATTATATTCTTACATATTTCTCTACGTGATAAAATCCGGAACACGGAAATCCGTAAAAGAACGGGTGTAAACGACATAGCCCGCAGAATTAGCACGTTGAAATGGCAAAGGGCAGGCCACATCGCTCGTCGAACTGACAACCGTTGGAGAAGAAAAGTTCTTGAGTGGCGACCACGAATCGGACGGCGCAGCGTGACGACATTCTCAAAGTCGCAGGGAACCGTTGGATGCAAGTGGCACAGGACCGTTACGAGTGGTATTCTCGTGGGGAGGCCTATGTCCAGCAGTGGACGTCTGTAGGCTGATGTATGGATGATATTCTTACTCCGTCACCACGCGCCCATATACGGCTCAACATTGGGCTTGGGCCTCCTCCACCATAGAAGACAAATTGACATACTAAATTATGCTGGTCAGACATGTTGGTATAGGGTTTCGTATTAAATTTATTTTTCTTGCATAGATATTGTATGCATTTTTTATCCCTTAGTCGTCTTTTACGACACCCAAGGCCAAGATGGTGAATTGTATTCTTACTCTGTCACCACACGGAAAATATTATTTTTATTTTTTTACAGATACCGTCATTATACAAAACATCGTTCTACGGCGATATCGGCGATAACTATAGCTACTTTTGTATATAGCTGTCAGTATATTGTAGATAATGTATGTAAAAGTAACACACTCAGGTTTTATAGCGCTCACTTCATTATATCCGCTCTGAAGCCCATGTTATTGCTTAGAGTCGCACCTGCTATAGCTATGTGGCCTTTTGAAAGGCCTAAACATAAAACTGAATAGGCTTAATTTTCTTGCCCTATTTACCTTGGTTTCCATAAAGTTTTCTAAATTTTGGAGACAATTCTAAATTACATGCATTTTGCATGAAAGGATGAAAAAAGCATGCACCCATGCTATTTTTATCCTTTCGATATATCGCTCCACGTTCAAGATTTGCTTTATATTGCTTTTATTATCGCGGAATTTTCACCAACCCACTTAATACTATCAATTGGAGGGCATTGGCTTCTCATCTCTTCTTGATAAGCAACGAACTGGCTGTATTCATGGTATTGTAAAGATCTATTTGCAACAATTACCATTTACCATCAGGTGACATGCTTGCTTGTCTTTCACAGTGGTGGACAGTAAAGGTTTTTATACAGTTTAACTGGAAAAGTTCTTTAACACACATTCATCCCCATAATTGTACACAATTACATGCGTTTTTCATCCCTCAAAACTCTATAACATATCTATTCCTACATTCGTGACATAGTTGCGTGCGTTTTTCATCTTTTAAAAAAATATTTTTTACTTATCTATCCCAACATTCTTAACATAGTCGCATACGCTTTCTAACATATATATCTTAACATCCGTAACATAATTGCGTACGTTTCTCATCCTTCTAAACTAATTTTAACGCATTTTTTCCAACATTCGTAACACAATTGCACGCTTTTATCATCTTTCACAACTGTTGTCCATATATCTATGCAAACATTTTTAAAACAGTTGCATGCGTTTTTCGTCCTTCGAAATTCTTTTAAGCATATCTATCCCCACATTCGGCACCCAGCGTAGGTTTTTTTCCTTCAAAACACTTTTTATGTAGTCCAATATTCATAAAACATTTACATGCGTTTTTCGTCCTTCAAAATTCTTGTTACTATATCTATCCTAACATGCTCAACACAGTACGTACGCTTTTCTTCCTCGAAAACCCTTATTATCTAGTCTAATATTCGTAATACATGCATGCGTGGCTCGTCCTTCAAAACTAGGATTAGTAAGACTACACATAGCGTAGCATTACAATGCATGTATGTCGAGAGGCCTTTTAGAAATTTTCCATGCCATTAAATGCGTATTAGGGATCCTATTCTGTACTCGGCTCGAGCCTCCTCCATATTGTCAGGGAAATGGGCCTACTACACGCTGGTCAGGCGGGTTAGTATAGGATTTTATTTCGATTATTATGATTATATAATTGTATGGAGGGTTATAATGATCTCAGTGATATCTTTAATAACAGATTTTTTTATTATGTTTTTTTTATATACCAATCAGTGGCGGCTGGTGGGTCGTCAAAGTGGTGGTGCACTTTACTTGCTCACAAAGTCCCACCAAATTATATCAACTTCATATTTATACTCATTTTCACTCAAACCACACACTGTATACGCAGTATAAAATAGAACTAAAACTAAAATAAAAAAAAAAAACAATATAAGCAAACCATATTTAACGCGTCTAAGATACATCGAAAATATACCCACTTACTGTACTTAACGAGACGTCATCGGCGAATTTCGTCGAAGGTCGAGTTCTCTCGGCAATATTCGGTTCGGCCGTGCGCCGTACGGGAACAGACTCATTTTTCAGTATATTTCTATGAACTATCTTCTGTCTCACGCGCCAGGCGTTTAACTCATATCTAATACAAGTTATATGGGCAGTCCCCGTGCGCTCGCCTAAGCGCACGAGTTTTTTACAGGGAAGATAAGTTTTTATAGTTTAGTAAAGCGCTTAAATTGTTTCGTCATAATTTGAAATTTTATTTGTTACATGTTTTTATATGTTCAAAGAATAAATATTAATATGGGCATTTAAAAATAAAGATGGAATAACATTTTGTAATTTTCAAATCTTTTGATTTGGTGGTGCAGCGCACGAGCGCACTTAAGGTACAGCCGCCACTCATACCAATACAGCTAATGGGGGTGTTGACATTTTTTTCCATACATTGATGCCTTTTTCCATAGGCAGAGACCACTTCGCTCCACTTGCTCCATAATCTTGACATACCACTTTCGCCTCCTCCACATTCATTAATCTCTTCATACATGTTCTTCGGTTTAGGGTACTTTTAACCTGGCCTTTCTTAAGAACGTCCCCAATTTGATCACGGAACGTACACCTTGGCCCTTTCAACACTTCCGTTCACATTAGCCCTATAAATTCTCCTTGTCAATCTCCGTTCATTCATTCTCTCTACATAGCTTTTTTACTGTGTATATTTATGAAAAATGGACAGTCGTTGTGTGGCATCGGCTACGAATATTACTAATTATTACAGTCATCAAAAATTACTAATAAACAATCGACTCCATCTTATGCCAATTGATCAACATTACATTTTAAAAATGGAGGTTAAGGAAACGGTTCCACCATTTTCTCACGACTTTTACGACATCCACGAAGGGTAGGTTGGTAGTATTCGTAGCCGCTAATATACGACATGTCATTACGTGTCCTATAAATAATAATGAAGCCAGTAAATGGACGACGGAACTCTTTCACTTCGTTCACATGTTTCGTAATGACAAGTCAAATTGATTAAGCATGGTCTAATGATGGAGTCAAATGATGGTTAGCGGAAATTTTGAATTAATGCTTATATTTTAGTGTGAAAAGCGTTTTTAGTCTTTTAAACCATTTTTTTGCCATTATTACTGCACAATTCGTCTTAAATATAAATATACAGTTGAATCTCGATAACTCGGTCATGGAATAAAATGTTTCAATAAGTCGTTGGAGATACAGGGTTTTAATTGCTAAATTCGACTTATAGAGTTTATTTTGAGTTGTATCATAGTTCAGGGAATTTCAAATAAGACGCCATTATATTCTGCTATTACATTTGCTGCATTTTGAAATTTCGAGTTATAGAGTATAAGTATTGCATGTATACCTCGCAATAAAATATTTTTCGAGTTTAAAAGTCAAAAAAAATTGAGAGGTTAGTGCTTATTTTTGGGGTATCAGTTGCAAAAAGATAGCATTTTTTTCGACTTACGAATTTCGATTCAACGAAATCCGAGTTATAAAGATTTTACTGCATTATAAAAAAAATAGTAATTATTTATAATTTTGTTAATAGCTAAGTAATTTTAAGTTTGGTTGTGGTAGGTAATCTCTGAAATTCTTAAACCGATATAACGATTTTTTCATTATTAAGCTATTTTTATAAGTAATCATTTGTCTCGGCAAATATTTCAAGAGGAGCGGCAGAGATCACGTGCAGCCGCGGGCTATATATAGTGAAAATATCAAATTGCGTATTTAAAATGCGGGTATTTCTTTTTTTTGTCATTCTGTGATATTTTATATGACACATTGGATTTGATCCAATTAGCTTTTTACTTATAAATATCTAAGGTCGATTTTTCAATATCTTACAAAACGAATTTATAAAATAAATTTATATCTATACATATATACAGATAAATAAAATTAAAGTGTCCGTTTGTAATGTCAAAATACTGGACTTTTTCATACTCACACGGTTATTTGCACGACACCTATGCCTAAAATACAGATTAAAATTTTTTTGTCCGTCTGTCTGTCTGTTCCGGGTAATCTTCAAAACGGCTGGACCGATTTCAAAAATTCTTTCACCAATGGAAAGCTATAATATCAGGGAGTAACCTAACTGTATTTTAGGCATAGCCTAAAAAAAATTAAACTGTATTTTAGGCTAGGCCTAAAATACAGTTTAATTTTTTTTGTCTGTCTGTTTAATTGCGGTAATCTTCAAAATGGCTGGACCGATTTTGATAATATTTTATTACCAGGTAGCTGTTTATATAAGGAGTAACTTAGGCTATATTTTGTCCCGGTATTCCCACGGGACGTGACACTTGCGGTTAAGGAGACTGAAATGAAATGAAAATGAGATGTAAAAGTATGTATCATAAAATTAGGAAAATTCATAAAAATGTTCCTCTCTCCTACTGTTGCCGTGCCCTACAGGGTCCATAATTGTTGCATGTTTTGTTGTTAAGATCTTTTATACATTATGGAGTGCAATAAAGTTTGAAATTGAAAGCGAAGCATAGCAAGGGCGGGTTGCTATAGGTAATAATAAATAAGAGAAGTGAAAACCTAAAGCTATTAACAAACAGTTGTTATTTTTGAATATTCAATTCAGGAGTGGTAGGACCACACTGTCGACAGTTATCTGTCTACAGCCGCGGGCCGGTCCGTCCGGGGCAGTACCACACTGAGCAGAAAATCGACGTCTGAGTAGTAGCGATTTGTTACTGCGCTTCGTTCGGTGAGCGAGAGAGCCGGAAGCCCAACTTTCTGAAGGTGTTTGCGTTTGGAGGGTTTTGGTGGTGCCCTTGGTATCACCGAGCCTCAATGCACGCATTCACACTCCCTTCACTTTCTTCGCTGTAGGTAGCGGCCTTGTAAAGGTCCATGAGCGGCAGCAACACTTACCATCAGGTGTACTGTTTGCTCGTTTGCCACCGTTTGCAATAAAAAAAAAATTCAAATTAATTGTTTAAAATTTGTATAATTATTTTTAGCATAAAAAAAGAAATCGCCTTCAATAATGTAGACAATGTAGATAAATTTTTAGACTTTTGTTGATTTTTCAAAAACCGGCTGGTCCGATTTCGATAAAATTTTCATGGTACTTTGAAGGTAATTTGAAGAAGTACCCTTTCCATCAAAAAAAGAATCCGGCTCATAAACGATGAAGTTATCCGCGAACAAGCATAAAAAAAGCATATAAACGGTCGAATTGAGAAACCTCCTCCTTTTTTGAAGTGGGTTAAAAATAAAGATATATCTTATCTCGTGGTTGACATCTTTCGTCACAAATATACTGACATTGACATAGCTACAGATATTTGTTGACACTTCAGCGTGCTAATTCTTCGTGCTATGTTGGCAACACTGATTCTTCTAAGGTTTCGGTATCTATGCTATACAAAAGTGTAATTAAAATAATTAGAATGTTTCGCCTTTAATACAAAAGTTTTACCTTCATAGTCTGTACTTACGATGAAGCCTGCCTAGTTGTTGGATCTATACCTCTTTTGACATGTTAGGGAAAATCATGCGAGTAAATTTTTACACGTCACAAAAAACTGACACCCTGAAGTTAGCTAGTCAACATTTTTTACAAGCAAATGTCAACTTGATAATGCGTTATAATAAAACTATTCAATGTATTAAATACCTTTTGTTTTTCAATTATTAATAATTGTCTTTTTAAAAGCTTTTATTTAACTTGCCCTGTTAGTATGGAACAAATCTTGCGAGTTAAAGTAGAACCACTTCCTGTCGTTAGATTAGGTTGAAATTTGGTTTACTTGCGTAATTTCGGTGTCAGTGTAATAATATGAGACCAGCTTCATGGTAGAAGCTGGTCTCAAGATGGCGTCGGAAGGTGGCTATAGGAACTCCTAAATTAAACGAGATAAAACCGTCGAGTTTGGACTCGTTTGAATAGTCTTGACAAGCACTCTTGTGCTACATGATAGCAAGGGTTTCAAGATGGTGTCGGAAGGTGGCCATAGGAACTCCTAAATTAAACGAAATAAAATCGTCGAGTTTGGACTCTTTTGAATAGTCTTGACAAACACTCTTGTGCAATTTTCTTCGTTTTAAAGCAGCGAAATAAAAGCTTGTATTAATTTTTTTTTTTATTATTTTTACAAACGTAAGATAACACGAAGAATAAAATTTTTAGAAATATTTTTATCTTCTTACATGCGTACATAAGTACACAGAATTTTGTTTTGTTGTTATTGAAAAATCGACCTTAAAATAAATTCTGTTAATGTATATATTTAAGAAGCCAATTACATATTTATATATTTATACTTTTTTAATCGTTTTAAATATTTCCTATGCACTTGCCAAAGAGTAGCGTAATTTATAGAAACACATCTAAGCTGGTAGATTGAAAATCGAAAAAAGAAATGTATTTAATAATTATAAAAATAAATGTTTTATTTGTTAAATAGTAGTTTTATTTTCCTATTTATTTGTGTATTTAAACTTCTCATCATTTCGGCTCATATGTAACTGCTGGACTGGGAGTCTCTTCGTCAACAGGAGTGAAAAAAAAAGGTTGTAACATTGGTAAAGTTTTATTTCAAAATACATCTTTTTCTGTGTGGTGACTGAGTAAAATTACAATTCAACACCGCCCTTTTTGCCCGTGGGTGTCCCACGGGCAAAAAAAATATAATTTTTTCACATCCCTCCTCGGGGCGTCGCTGAGAGCAAAGTGAGCGTGACCACGTTTAGGTTAATGACTTTCGCGGCGTGGTGTCCGACCTTGACGGCGAGACCGGTACCGCGGAGTTTTATGTGTTATCGCTGCGCCAGCGGTATAGACCCTTTATTGGGCGATGGTTATGAAGTCATCCTCTTCATCGAGCAGATTGCGAGGACGTCGGACTGCGGTTATTTTAGAGGGGACGTAGTTTACCACCCCGAGTACTAGTGGATTGGGGTGAGTCATGGCAGATTCAAAGTAGCGCCGCGCCGGGAGCAACGTTTCATGTACTGCCTGATAGTCGGCAGTTCGAGATCTGTGTAAATCGATATTACGAATGAACCACGGTGCTCCCGTAGCCCGTCGCATGAAGCTATTTTGTAGTGTTTGTAACCTGCGGAGCCTGTGTGGCCTAACGTGCGCGAACACTACGCTAGCATAGGTCATGATTGACTGTATGCAGGCAGTGTATAATCGGACTTTAAAAAAATCCATAGACAAAAGCTCTTTTTAATATACAAAGTCACAGCAAAACAATTATACTAAATTGTCATCTTTAATCATTTCCTTCGTAATAAACTGTATAGATTCACTGTTATTTAAATTGATTGATATAACACGAATACTACCATTTTGGTTTATAGAGTTATTACGGTCAGCCGGAGAATCGGGACAATCTCCCGCCGAATCTTTCTTCTCATGTCTGGTACAAAATGTCATTACTGTCAAACTTTGCCGCGAATTGATATTTCTTGTGCCTATTTTTACTTTTTTACTATAATTATTGCTGAATTCAAGCGGAGGTTCATTTGAAATTATCTTAATTTCTGAATCTCTTACCCATTTTAATGCATTTGTTACTATATTAACTACAGTAGCAGATTTCTTTATACCTTTCCTCTTGAATAGTCTATTTATAGATATTTTACGTTTCAATTTCTTTGATGAATTTTTATTTTTAATTTTCTTTCCAGTTGAAGTAGTAACATTTGATAGCCTCTTTTCAGATGGCAATTTTGTTGCAATGCCATTCAGACGTTTCTTTTCACACGGCAGTGTTATCTTTTTGTTATTTTTCCTCTTCTTTTCGTAAAGAAATTTATACAAGTTGTTATTTTTGTCTTTAATAGATTTTGATTGTAATGTTGCCGTGTTAAATTTCACGTTTTTGTCTAGAAACTCTCGTGAATTTATCTGACGTATTGAATCTCTGAGGTAGTCTTCTCTAAATTTGTTTGATGGACCATTTTGTTTGGAGATGCTTTCCTTAGATAAATTTAAGTTATTGTGGAATCTAGTTGATATAATACGATCTAAAGGTATACAGCAGACTGCTCTGAAACATATCCGACATCTATAAATTATATTTTTGAAAAGATTACTAATTATATTTCTCTCATCTGCTACTTTAAATTTAGTGCGTGACTGTGATTCCATTGCATCCATTTTGTTCATTTACTTCAAATTTATTATCGTTGGATTTAAATCTATGATTTGACATTTTTGTCATAGTAACGAGTTTACAACTGTGCTTAATCTTTTTTTCGTTTTGTTTGTCCATTCGGACAGGAACAAAGCCCATACGGCCAAATTTTATTCAATTATCTTTATATTTCTTTATATTTAACACTTTTTTATATTGCGAAACATATTAATAATTATTGTCTGATATTAGTCCGATTTTAATTGTCTTTTATGATTACTATGAATAAGGTAAAAATTGGTAGTATTCGTAACCGCCCACCAGACGCCACACATATCCCTTAGTAGGGCTGTTGATATTTTTTTAAATACCGTTTTTACGATATATCGACATTTTAAAATATATTTGAGTTCAATATAAAATATTAAAAAATATAAATATTTTGATATATCGATATTTTTCTCCATAAACACTTTTTACTTTCGTTCATATCGCAGAGCTGCTCGTGGTGACGTTTTTTAGCTAAATTCTTGGAATAAGTGATAACTTATCAACGATTTCACGCCATCATTTTACAGTAGTTTAAGCTTATCGTGATTTAGTAGAATAAATAATTTACAAGAAAAAAATAACTAATTTATTGAAATAATAATCGACCTTCGATATTTACTTTTTAGTATCGAACTATCGATATATCGTACAAAAAAAAATATTAGTATTAAGTATCGATATTATTAAATAATAATACTTATATATCGATATTTTATCAACAGCCCTACCCCTTAGTCCTTTTGTACAATATTCAGAGGCAACCATAGATAATCTATACCAATAAATAAAATTGGAGTGTCTGTTTGTTATGTCAAAATAATAGGTTTTTTTCATGCTCACACGGTTATTTGCACGTCACCTATGCCTAAAATAGCAATTAAAAATGTTTTGTCTGTCTGTCTGTCTGTTTGTTCCGGGTAATCTTTAAAACGGCTGGACCGATTTCAAAAATTCTTTCACCAATGGAAAGCTATAATATCAGGGCGTAAACTAGGCTATATTTTATCCCGGTATTCCCACGGGAACGGGAACTACGCGAGTAAAACGACTATAACCTATAACCGAAGCGAAGCGAGGGCGGGTTGCTATTCATTATAAAATAAGAGAGGAGGCAACACAGAGGGTAGAGAATTGTATTCTTACACCGTCACCACACAGAAAGCACTTGAATCGTATTTTACTACACTCACGAGCTTTAATAAAGTAATATCTATATGACGTTATACATAATATCAAACTAAATTTAAGTGTTTGATAAAGCTTATATACGCAGCTATTTATTAATGCTTTCAATTTATTTAATTAAGTACTTAAAGTACTATTCATTACTGTTATCGTTAAAAGATAAATTGATAAAGATATGAAAGCTTTCGTAATTAAAAAATATATATTATTTATTCATTCGTACAATGGTCTTTAGATAAGTAGTGCTTTGCGAGTTTAAAAGCTTATAATGTTGGTATCAGAAAATTCGTTCTCACCATCCGATTTGATGCTATATGTAAGTAAAAAAAAAGTGGGCCGTCGCTCAGGACGCTTCGCAGATGTGAAACATCGAAATTATTTTGTATAAAAATATATGCATAAAATAACAGATTACGACTGGAACTAATATGGCATAAAGTATTACGATTTCGTTTTCCAGAAAGTGATGATTTTTATTCAAAAAACATTTATTTTCATTAAATACAAAAATTGAAAATTCCAAAACGCTTTAAATTATGACAACTCAATTCTTTTAATCAGTGATTTCTGTAGTAATATAATATAGTTGTTATATTCGATGCCTCTGACGATATTACTGTGACAATTGGTCAGAACTACACTAACTGTCATAGAGCGTAGCGAGGCCTCGCCACAGTGTGCGTTACTTTACGCCACGCCAACAATTAGGTTTACCCTCGCCTATAGATGTTTCACATCAAAAAAGTGTTTATGTTATTGTTTTTTTAATTGATTTTGCACGCACGAAGCGTCGAGGTGGTGATGGCTGCTCTAGTGGTTGACTCGAGATCGAATGTCGCTTGCGGGATCTGTGTGCCTACTCTTGAATCTCGATTCCAATCCTAAATCCAATCGCAGCTCGAATTTGAGCAATTTGGTACTCTTGAAAGCGACACTAGCGCACGATTAGAATCGAATTCGGTGGTATTTTTTAAACTAAATGAATTCGACTTTCGTCGATTAAGGCAAATATTTGCTACTCCCGACGTGATTTTGACGTAGTTTAAAATCGTTAATGTTGTACAATTTCAAGAAAGCGTCTTTGTGATGATCAAGTTCGGTAACATTAATTTAAAGTAATAAAATACAGCACATTTAGTGAAAATAACAATAGCAAATGCGAAGAATTCATTCTCGATTTTATTTAAGAGTACCAAATATAAGTTTGGTGATATTGAAATGGAATCGGATTCGAAATTACAATTAATTTTAAGGGACTGGTTTCAGGCGTAATCTTTTATGTTTTAGTTGAGAATTGTATTATATTGTGGTTCGAAGGGCATCACACTGGATCTAATAAGCATGTTAATGTATGTAATTTTATTTAAAAGAAATTAATTATCAATTACATAAGCGCTTCCAATGCCTAGAAGAGTGCGAATCCTCGATCGATATGAGCAACAGGTTCGTGCAAACTGTCCACGCTATCATGTCAAAGTTTTTTAAGACCCGTCGCGCAAATAGACCAAGAAAACTTTCAGACCAGACACTCAAGCTTACTCAGAGCTGAGAAAGGAAATAACGGTGCAGTCTTCAGCTGACTGGTCCACACATAGGCAGCTAAATACGCAAATCTCAAAGTTCGTGCGGCGCGACGTTCGCCTCTTCAATACGCAGCGCATTGAAGAGGCAATAGAGCGGAACCGTGGCTCTAAAGTGTTCGCGCGTGATTTGTCTATCAGGCCCAGCCAAAAGACGACGACGACTTCCAGCCGCCTGCTGCCGGCTGCCGGCTTCTGAATAGGTTATAGTACCGAAGACCACATCCACACGCTACGCCAGATTATACAGAAGACTGAGAAGTATAATCGGCTTCTGTGTCTAGCGTTTGTGGACTATGAGAAAGCCTTTGATTCTGTCGAAACTTGGGCAGTACTACAGTCCCTTCAGCGGTGCCAAATTGACTATCAATACATCGAAGTGCTGCAGTGTTTGTATAGAAACGCCACTATGTCAGTCCGCATCCAGAATAAGAGTACGAAACCGATCCAGTTGCAGAGAGGTGTGAAACAGGGAGACGTCATCTCTCCGAAACTATTAACCACTGCGCTGGAAGATGTCTTCAAGCTCTTAGACTGGACCGGACTTGGCATCAACATCAACGGTGAATACATCACTCATCTTCGATTTGCTGACGATATCGTAATCATGGCATAATCCATGGAGGGCCTTGGCACTATGCTCAATGACCTCAGCAGGGTATATCAACTAGTGGGTCTACAAATGAACAGGGACAAGACGAAAGTCATGTCTAATGCCCATGTCATTTCTGTACCGGTCCTAGTTGAGAATGCGATTCTCGAAGTTGTGGACCATTATCATCATCATTATGTTTACCTAAGACAAGCAGTCTAGTCAGGTAGATCCAATTTCAAGAAAGAGGTCAGCCGACGAATCTACCTCAGCTGGGTAGCGTTCGGGAAACTTAAGAGGATCTTCTCGTCCAATATTCCGCAGTGTCTGAAAACAAAGGTTTATAACCAGTGTGTGTTGCCAGCGATGACTTACGGCACTGAAACGTGGTCTCTAAATGTCGGCCTCATAAAAAAGCTCAAAGTCGCTCAGCGTGATATGGAGAAGGCTATGCTTGGTATTTCTCTACGTGATAAAATCTGGAACACGGAAATCCGTAGAAGAACGGTTGTAACCGACATAGCCCGCAGAATTAGCACGTTGAAATGGCAATGGGCTGGCCACGTCGCTCGTCGAACCGACAACCGTTGGGGAAAAAAGGTTCTTGAGTGGCGACCACGAATCGGATGGCGTAGCGTAGGACTACCTTCTACTAGGTGGACTGCCGACATTCTCAAAGTCGCAGGGAACCATTGGATGCAAGTGGCACAGGACCGTTCCGAGTGGCATTCTCGTGGGGAGGTCTATGTCCAACAGTGGGTGTCTGTAGGTTGATGGATAGATGGATAGAATCATTATCATCATCATCTAGCTCATTTACGTCCCACTGTTGGCCTTGAGTCTCCTCCACATTGGGAGGGCACACGCGACACGTTCCGCCGCCCGAGTCGCCGGCGGTGGAACGTGTCGCCGAATAGGAGCTCTACTCGCACACGATCCGCCGCCTCCTTCCGTGAGATAACGGCCTCACAGAAGGCGGCGACCGCGTCCCAGTTCCTGACGCTGACGAGCATCTCCTTGGCGATGGTCGGCACCGATAATCGCGACGAGTTCACGGCGCTCCCCCTCCCACGCAGCACACTCCTCGAGCGTGTGCTGCGCCGTATCCTCGTCGCAACTGCAGTGGTGGCAGGACGGTGTGCTCTCCCTCCTGACAATCTTGTGCAGGTACTTTCTAAAACACCCGTGCCCCGTAAGCACCTGCACCAGTCGAAAGTCGGAGGCCTTTTGTTCCATGGCCTCCGAGACGTGTTGGTATAGGGTTTCATTTCAAGTTTCCCTCCCCTTGCACATATGTTATGTGCATATTATATCCCTAAGTCGTCTCTTATGACATCCACGGGCAAGATAGGGTGTGGTGAATTGTATTCTTACTCCGTCAACGCACAGATGGAGTCCAAGTGAAGGATGTCGATTGGTTTAATTTTCAGGCGGAAATGTTACTGAAGGAACCATTTCGTGAAACTGATAACTACAGCTGGTTAAAATCAAGACATATTCAACCAGAAGTCATCAAATCCAAAGCGGAGTTGGATAAATTAAGGCCTATGGCGCAGAAGGTATGTTTATTTACTAAAATAAAAAAAAGCCATTCGTTTTTATTTTTTCTAATAGACTTTTATACAACCCACCCTTATATTACTCATGCGTGTCGTAAAAGACGACTACGCGTTCCATCGACCTGGGCCTTCCTGATGCCCTCTGATCAACAATTACATTCCCAAATAAGATTGACGGCCATCAGACAAGCGGTCGGTTATAAAAGTTGCCAATTTTTATACAGTTTTCACACTATGTATTATGAAGAAAAAGTGACCTTAAGTTATGGGAATTCGAGCTGGATGTAGCACCTGATGGTAAGTGATAACTACCGCCCATCGCCCTTTGCAACACTGAGGGCATGGGCAGTTGCTGCTCAACTTAAAGATTTTGATCTCCGGCTCTTTCAATATTCAAATCTTGTGTGTTCGTCTCATTTATGTCCTACTAGTAGCAGCAGCCAAACAGTAGAATATAAATGACGTCCAGCCTCCTGCAAGATGAGCCGTCCCATCTGAATGACCTTTTATATCACTTTGGTGCCATGGATTAGTTTAAACTTTTAATTCAAGTTATCCTTTTGCACTGATGTTATTTACTTGCGTCTCTTAGTGATCGTTTACGAGCATCCACAAAAAAAGGAAGGGGACTCGTATGGTTATAATATCTATGGTTATAAACCATAGAGCTTAGAATAATAACGTATAGAAGGATAGTGTCAATACTTCGAACTTTCAAAATTTGAATCTAAAAATACTAATGGCGCGCAGACGATTATACACGTACACACGCACACCACTATACAAATTATGAAATCAAATTTTGTTTTTATTAACATAAATCGTCGAATTACCTTTAAAAGTAATGTTAATAATCTTTTTATATTTTTCAAATGTGTTGTGACACCATTTGAATGCACAAATCGTCATAATTACCTATTTATTTTTTAAGAGTTGCGTACATTCGTGCAGTACAATGACTTGTACTGCACTGTGTGTGTGTGTGTGACATTACGGAACGGTTCCGGTGTAAGTTCCATTAGGCTCCAATTGAAATGCCTCACTTGTTATGCGTGAACTTACCTTCTATATGTTATTATTCTAAGCCATAGAGTTTAATTACCTGTAGGATAGTGCTATCACTTAATATAGAGTAACTACGCCTTGTCTGATGAAAACAAAAACATTTATTAATTAAATTACTAATTACAGCTATTATTACGGGCTTCCCCATGCAATAGTGTAAGTCAACATAATCAATCTATAACTATCAATCGATTTATACATTTTATTTCGGATAAAAGTCAAAAATTCTATAATTATGTCCAAATAGGAAAAAATACCTAGATAATATGGATATTTTTTCAGATGTCATCAGAAAGTTGCGCCAAAATCGCTGTCAAACTTGACACATTGACAGATGGCGTGCACTCAACTGCCGCCATCTTGGCAACGTTCAAAAAGCTTCTATTAGAACAACACAGCATACAGTTATTGGAATACAATGTGAGGAATGCAAAAGAGAAAAGGAACAGGCGTAATAGGGTACAACCTGAATTAATGCCAGAAGGACGGCTACCAACGGTGTCATTTCTGCTATAAATAATATCTTCTTATTTTAAAATGAAGAAGAGAAATGGAGACTACTTTCCCGTATTTAATAAATATACTGCACACATCAAGAAAGGAAGGGATAGGAGATAATTTTCTTTTATATTATTTTTCAAACAATAGCTTGTTAAAAATATCAAATAATATCTTTTATTTCGTATAGTGACAGAGTTAGAATACAATTCACCACCCCATTTCTATCTATCTAATGGCATTATTATACACTGACGACCCGCCCCGGCTTCGCACAGGTCTAATGCTGATACTAAATTTTTTTTTTGTGTGTACAGCTGTTGGCCGCAGATGGCCTTGACAGCTTAACTCGGACTGTGGGTGAGCGCTGAGGGCTCTCAACCCGAAGAAAAGTAAGCTAAGCGACATCGCCCAAGGGCTCCCCCTGTGGGGAACGGACCTCGGCTTGGGGCGTCGCTGGAGGCAAAGTGGGCGTGCCCACGTTTTTAGTCGTGACTTTTGCGCGGCGCGGTTTCGCACCTCGACGGCGAGGGCGGAACCGCGGATATTTATTTGTTATGGACTCGCGGGCCGTGTAGGCTTTGTTAGTGTTGCCCAAATGCAAGACCAAGACGAGACTTGGACCGGTCTTGGTCTTGGTCTTGCAACATCACACCTGGTCTCGTCTTGGTCTTGGTCTTGCGCACCCGAGTCTTGGTATTGCAGCAAGAGTCTCGCAAAGTCTTGCAGTTAGAATAACGTAACAGTAATTTATCATGGCAATGAAAAATCCAACTAAATTAATCAAATATCCTATCCTATCTATCCATCTGCTAGCCTATAGTTCACTATTGAATACAATACTTACCACTGGAGAAAATTACTCTTCTATTCCCCTGGTGTTCCATTAGACAGCGTTACTACTCTTATGACAGGACTTTCGACCCTATTTTCTTAAGACGTCATCACACGAGGCAGTTGATACAATAAATTTTATGTCATTTTATAATCAATGCGATATTTCACAATTAATGCGATTGTTTATATTCCCCTTCAAGTTAAGTGGTATGTATCTATTATATTTCCAGTTTAGTTACTGATACTCTGGATACTTGAAAAAACCTGTTGCTCTATTGCCTATATAAATACTTTGGCCGCTGGATCCATGTAGCTCTTAATATACTATTTATTCAAGAACATATAAAACTGATTTAAAATTTTATGGTTTTAATACTTGTAAAATGTATGATATTCGTCGTCATCGTCACAGCTCATAAAAGTGCCACTGCTGGGCTTAAGCTTCCTTCCAGTAAGAGGAAAATTGATCTACTATACCACGCTGGTCAGACATGTTGGTACAGGGTTTCTTTCTAGTTTCACTTCTCTTGCACATATGTTATATACACAGGGTGTATCAGGTTATGGGACAACTGTTCATGTATGTTGTAGTTCAACAGTCATAGATCATAATTAGAATGTATATTACACAAAAACAATATAACGTAAAAGTTATAGTGATTACAAAAATGTGTGTCTAAGAGTTTATGCATTAAATTTTATGCATTATGTGGGTATGTACAGACAGGATATATGTAAGCATGTAAAATTTCGACAGTATAAATAGGTATTAGATTTGCGGAACCTTTCAATGGTTACGTAGGTACAAAGGCGACTCATCAACGGTCATCAGCCGATCAGCTGATTTATGTTAAAGCGAAGTTTGTCTTACTTATGCAAACGTAATCATTGATTTATTCAAATTCTAATGAACATTTAACATAATACGAATATGTTGTAGATTAAGTATCATTCCTTTAATACATTTTAATCAATTTACACGAAAAAACGATGACAAAATTGAGAACTTACATGTCTCTCAATTCATTAACGAATCGATATTTTTATTTCAATTTTTTTTCATGGGTTCCTAACACCATTGCCCGATCCGATTTTATACGACATCCACGGGTAAGAGAGTGGTGAATTATATTCGTACTCTGTCTTTTTTTTTGTGTGTGTGTAGCTGTTGGTCGCAGATGACCTTGACAGCTTAACGCGGTCAGTGGGTGAGCGCTGATGGCTCTCAACCCGGTAAGTAAATTAAGCGAACATCGCCCGAGGGCTCCCCCCTGTGGGGAACGGACCTCGGCTCGGGGCGTCGCTGAGAGCAAAGTGGGCGTGGCCAAGTTTAGGTTAATGACTTTTACGCGGCGCGGTATTCGACCTCGACGGCGAGGCCGATACCGCGGAGTTTTATCTGTTATCGCTGCACGAGCTGTGTAGGTCCTTTCTTGGGCGATCATAATAGCGTCATCTTCTTCTTCAAGAAGATGACGAGGACGTCGAACCGCGGATATTTTTGAGGAGACGTAGTTTACCGCCCCAATCACTAGTGGATTGGGGTGAGTCGTGGCAGAGGCAAAATAGCGCTGGGAGCAACGCTTCATGTACTGCCTGATGGTGATCGTACTCTGTCCCTACATGGACATTTATATAGAGTAATTGTAGGCATATTTCTATGTCCAACAGTGAACGTCGTTGGGCTAATGAATAAACGGATATATAAATATGTATAATGGGCAAGAGCACTCTCGTGATTACGGTATTTTTGTCCTTAAGCCTTTCCGAAGAGTAATTCTGAAAAGCCAACACCAACATTGGGAATCGATTGGCCTATAGATGGATATCTCAAGACTGATTTGACTTGCCGTGTAGTGACGGAGTAAGAATATAATTCATCACCCCCTATTTTACCCATGACTGCGAACCCACGACTAAGGGCTATAATATATAACATTGGTGCAAGAGAAGGAAAACTTGACATGTATGACCTGTAACAACACGGCCGATCACCGTGGCGATTCCCCTCCGGCCACGGCCGATTCTCCTCCTGTTATGTAGAAGACACGAGCTCAACCGTATATAAGCTGAAATGGTGATTTGAATTAAATGCAAGACCGCGAGACTCTTGCAGGCCCAGTCTTGGTCTTGCTCAAGTCTTGCAGGGCCAGTCTTGGTCTTGATCTTGCAAAAATTAAGCGGTCTTGGTCTTGGTCTCGGTCTCGCATTTCTCGCAAGACCAAGACCAAGACCGCAAGACCAAGACTTTTTTGGGCAACACTAGGCTTTGTTGAGCGAGTGTGATATTGTCGTCCTCTTCGTCGAGGACGTGACGAGGACGTCGGATGGAGGTACTAAATAAACTACAGAATGTCTTTATATACAACATTCACAGCGTATTTGTCATTAGACAATAGAAACATATTTTCTTTAGAGGTTACTCTTGAAAGAGCGGCATATTATGCATGTATTGTACATATAAATATTCCTCTTGAATCATTCTATCTATTAAAAAAAACCGCATCAAAATCCGTTTTCATAGTTTTAAAGATTTAAGCATACATAAGGACAGACAGACGGCGAGAAGCGACTTTGTTTTATACTATGTAGTGATATAAATGGAAGAGAAAGAAAACTCAAACCAAACCCTATTTGGTCAGCATTATGGTCAACGTATACGCCGTCGGTTCGCTCTCAACGGGCGGCTCTCGTCCAGTCACCCGCGGCCTCGGCTAGGGCGGCTTTAGGCGCAAAAAACAAACCCTATGCCAATAGTATTATTAATATTAATAACATACACAGTTATGTTAAGCTGTGTTAATCTTTAAATAATTAATACACTTAAGAATGTAAATTTTATCAATGTATTCATAATTGTTATGTGTAAATCAATTGTTAACAGTGGCGTAGCGTGTGTCACTGTCGCCCGGGGCGGAGTTATAATTTGCCGCCCTTTTGACATCGTAAAAATAATAATTGTTGGTGTTGGTAAGAAAAAACGTAACGAAATGAAAGAATTGAGTAAACAATATTTATTTCAAAACTATGTAAGTAAGTACATATGTAAGTAACATGACTGTGTGAACTTTAATAATTTACACTATTTTTTTTTTCGGTGGGTTGCGGTCGGCGCGCTCCTCGCACCACTCCGTCCGGGGCGACAGAGGGACGTAAGCACGCACACCCGCAACCCACCCACGTGCACGTCGCCTTCGTTGTTGGGCCGAATACAATAATTTACACTATAAAATTAATGTTTAATAAAGTCTAAACAGTCTAAAACTCTACTTTTCGCGACTTACGCGCAGCGAAATCATTTATTCGGTCCTTGGACCCACCTTGTGTAACATCGGGTACGACTGGGCGTTGGAGAGGGAGCCTCCCGCCCGGGTTGGGCGTGATTTGGCGGGCTCGTCACAGCCCGCGGTGGGACGCTAGATGAGGCGGCAAGCCTGGCGACTCTAGGCACCAAAGAGATCGTCAGGCGGATCGGGGCGTTGGGGTTGAGGGTAGCCCTGGACAAGATGGAGGCCATCCTGTTCCAAAGGCCCCGCATGGGCCCTCCCATCGACGTCTCGATCACTGCCAATTCGGTTGATATCAGCATCCGGGTGCATATGAAGTATTTGGGCCTGGTGTTCGACGGGCATTGGTGGTTCCGAGAGCATTCCCGCAGGCTTGCTCTACGGCTCATCGGCGCGGCGTCCGCCAAATTGTGCCATATGCCGAACGTGGGCGCACCGAGCACTACATGTCGACGGCTGTACGCGAGGGTCATCTGGTCGATGGCTCTGTATGGCGCGCCGGTGTGGGTGGGGTAGCTGATCGTCCGACTCAGGGCTCTACTGTGGCGACCACAAAGGGCCATGGCGGCCAGGGCCATACGTGGATACCGCACGGTGTCGACGGAGGCAGCGTGCCTGTTGGCCGGATTCCCCCGTGGGACCTGGTGGCGGCAATGCTCGCCGGTTTGTATCGGCGGGTGTCGGGGGTGCGAGTGGAGGGCGGTGTGATCTCTTTGAGGGAGCTCAGCGCCTGGCGCGTCGGAACCCGCTGAGACGTCATTACCCGTTGGGCAGTCCGGCTGGAGAGGCCTCGGTTCGGTGTGCGGACCATGGATGCCTTCCAGCCGGTGTTGATGCAGTGGTTAAAATGGCGGCACGGGGTGCTCTCCTTCCGACTGGTGCAGGTTTTGACGGGGCAGGGTTGCATCGCCAAATACCTGTACACGGTCGTTAGGAGGGAGAGTACACCGTCCTGCCACCACTGCGATTGCGACGAGGACACGGTGCAGTATACGCTCGAGGTTTGTGAGTTTGTGTTCGGTGCTGGGTGAACTGAGACGCGGTCTCAGCCTTTGCGAGGCAGTAGTCTCGCGGAAGGGGGCAGCGGAGCGCGTGCGCGAGGAGCGTCTCCTCGACGACGCGAACCGCCGCCGGTGACTGGGGCGGCGTAGGCGTGACTACCTGCGCCTCATGTCGCCCCAGCCGAGGCCGCGGGTGACTGGACCGGGGATTTAATCCGTCACGGTCATGGGTTACGGGTGTGCGTGCTTATGCCCCTATGGTGCCCTGGACGGAGTGGTGCGAGGAGTGCGCCGACCGTAACAAAAAAAATAAAAAAGTGTCCGCACAAAATATTTTTCTTCCAATTTTGCCGCTCTTCTAACAGTGGCGCCCGCAGCGGTCCGATACCCTCCGCCCCCCCCCCCCCCCCCTTGCTACGCCACTGATTGTTGATTAACCTAAATAAATAAATAACAGAATTACTGATACGCGTACTGATAATGGAATATGACAAAAATTTCATGCATAAGGTGCCATGTTATGAGACATTTTTGTTTGTCTCGGCATTGTGTCTCTATTTCTTATGATAAATACATAAAATAAATAAAAATATCTGAGATTTGGTCAAAAGGTATTTTATTTTGAAAAAGTATTTTGAAAATACCTATTTTGCATTTAGCATTTGAAATACAAAACGCAAAGCTATTTGGTATTTTGCATTTGAAATAGTAAATCTGAAAAGTATTTTGCATTTTGTATTTAAATGCTTTTTTAAAACCATTTTGTACATCTCTGGTGGTATAGCAGATCAATTTCCCATGGAGGAGGCACGAGCACAACGAATATTTTGTTTTCTGATGTTTCATCATCATCATCGCAGCCCACATACGTCCCACTGTTGGGCTCGGGCCTCCTCCACAATGGGAGGGAATTTGACCTACTATACCGTGCTGCTTAAACATGTTGGTATAGGGTTCATTTCGAGTTTTCTTCTCTTGCACCGATGTTATGTGCATATTTTATCCCATAGTCGTCTTTTACGACATCCACAGGCAAGATAGGGAGTGGTGAATGGTATTCTTACTCCGTTACCACACGGAAAATCTTGTGATGTTAAACACATTTGAAATAAAATGTATTTTTAAGGATTTTTATCGCGTTTGACTTTTCGAAAACTTTTCAGCGTTAATGGTCACGAAAGAACTCGTTTGTAAAAGCAGTTTTATTTCAAACAATCTATGCTATACAAAAGTGATTGGTGAATAATTAAAATGCTTTTATATAATTCAAAAGTCTCTTGTGTGCCATTTTTTTTTATCGGTGAGCTAAGCGCACGCGCGGTCCATTCCGTCCGGAGCGATGAAAGGACGGCGCGCGGGCCCATAACCCACCCGTACCCACGTTACCTCGTTGTTGGGCCGACCACCGGAGGTTTCTGGCGTAGTACCCCATTGTGTGACCTTTTTTTTTATGGGTGGGCTATGGTAAGCGCACGCGCGGTCCAGTCCGTCCGGGGCGATGAAAGGACGGCGCGCGGGCCCATAACCCACCCGTACCCACGTCACATCGTTATTGGGCCGACCACCGGAGCAGATGTGACTTGTCGTCAGTGGTCGGCCCGAATTGTGTGCCCTTACGACATAACTTGTCTAGTTTTTTAATTACAATGCTTCTGTATTATAATTACGGTAATTACGGTAGTCTGCCCATTCCTTACAATGTGACAGAATTGTAGCTTTATGAAATATCTTTACCGTGTGGTGACTGAGTAAGAATATAATCCTTCAACCCCTAATCTTGTCTGTCTGTTTCGTAAAAGATGACTATGGCATATATTGTGCATAAAATCAACTATGTAAGAGAAGGAACTTAAAATAAAACACTATACAATCCATCTAACCAGTGTGATATCATCATCGCAGCCCCCAAATACGTCCCACTGTTGGGTTCGAGTCTCCTCCACTATGTGAGGGAATTTGACCTATTATACCATACTGGTCAGACATTGTTGGTATAGGGTTTCATTTCGAGTTTTCCTTCTCTTGTTATGTGCATGTTATATCCCTTAGTCGTCTTTTACGACATGCACAGGCAAGATAGGTAGTGGTGAATTGTATTCTTACTCCGTCACCACACGGAAAGCGTGCTATAGTAGATTAATTTCTCTCACATTGTGGAGGAGGCTCAAGCCCAGCAGTGGGACGTATATAAGCAGAGATGATGTCGATTCTTCTTTATAAGAATTATTTCAAAAATATTTCTCGACCGTCTCTTAGCTTTTAAATAACAAGTTGATAAACAGGAAGATGCAAGACAGTTTCAACTAGATTTACAAGTAGATCTTTAAAACAGGTGACTTTTAAACGGAGCCCTTTTGAAGAAGTGAACCAAAAAGAAGTTAATGTATTTAAAAAATAAAAGAATGTAAATTAAATAGATCATTTTGCATCAATGGACGGTCAAACCTGCTTCACATGGTCTCTGCTTCCGTGCATGTTTTTATAGTCACATTCCTCCTTTTTTCTGCCGTCCATCGGTCTAACGGTGCAGTAAAGACAATCTCTTGGAAATGATAAAACACTATTTTATTTTTCAATTTATCTGGAACGGAATCTTTGAACAGCGTCTTCTAAACATCGGATCAATTTGAAATTTTACACACTTATCAAGCACCGATCGAAACATAATAATATAAACAGTTTTTTCCATTATCTTTACAGGATTAGTGATTATTTATATCTGTTACTTACATCTAAACACACTAAAAAACCTATGCCTAAATCTGTGTATCACGAGTTTCTTTACAAATAAATACTTAATTAAAAAACACATTATACCCAAATTCGGCACTATCACATATTGACTGCACAAAGAACATAGTTGCGAACCATGATATTCCGATGGAGAGCCTACTACAACAACAAGACTAACTACGTTATCTATAGAGTTAATCGCGACCCTGCAATCGTCAATTAGCCAAGCGCGATTATGGAGGCTATCAGTACAACATCCACATATAATGGACATGGTGTCGCAAGTATGGATAATAATCACCCATCATAGGCCTAACTAGGCCTTCTAAGAACAAATAAAATATGGCAATTAGAAAAAAATTAAATGATAACCTAATCGCAGCTCGTTTGGTCAGAGCAGGATCCACTTACTAATTAACGTATCGAGACCAGTCTTGAACATAACTCTCTAAAAGTGAGAAAATACCATAATATCCACGCTTGGCAGTCGAATCGGCGATTACAGCTAGTGTTTTAAGTTTCCAGGAGACAGATGCTGTTCAATCCCCTAATCATCCCATAGAATTTTGAGCCGTTGGATTTATAAAGAAAGTTGTATTTTTCAGCCGTTGTTATACAGAGAATATGAGGACGAAGGTGTAAATAAATTGAAAAAAAAAATATCTTATTAATTTTTAATTTCTTGGTTACATAATGCATGAAATTTCCAACTGCACTTTTATCGTCACAAGGCCGTACGTTGACTGACGTTTGATGTGTAATCTGTGCAATGGCGGCGTGTCAATGTGACAGTTATGGTTTCCCGCCTAAATTGAAGTCATGAATTATTTATACCGCGAAATTGTTTCGCATGATTTGTAGACATTGTTTTTATTATAGCGCAGTGAGAGCTTGATAACATCGTGGACTGTTAATCATTATCAACATCATAGCTTATATACGTCCCACCACTGGGCTCGAGTGTCCTCCACAATGGGAGGGAAATTGATCTACTATACCACGCTTGTCAGGCGGGTTGGTATAAGATATTATTTCGAGTTTTCTTTCTCTTGCACAGTTGTTATGTGCATAATATATCCCTTATTCGTCTATTACGACACCCACGAATAAGAAAAGGGGTTGTGAATTACATTCTTACTCCGTCACTGTACGGATTATTGTACTTTGGTAATTAATTCAGATCTCAGAAATTTTTGTAAACAAAAACCACTTAACCAATTTACATATTGTTCTTTTAACTCAGGTAAGTAAACCGAAGGAGAACTACGTTTTTGAAATCTGTAGGCAAATTTCAAAAAGGTAGTTTTTGTGTAATATTGAGGATACTCCTCAGGGGGTATTCCGTCGGGCCGACCGCTGACGTAAAGTCACCTGCTCCGGTGGTCGACCCAACGATGAAGGCGACATGTCACAGGTGGATTACGGGTGTGCGTGCTTACGACCCTCTGTCGCCCCGGACGGAGCAGAGCGAGGAGTGCGCCGATCGTAACCCACTCCCAAAAAAAAGGTAAATTTTAAATTACAAAATTTATAAAAAACCAATATAATTATTTTGTACTCCGTACGAGTAAACTACAGTCATTTTTATTTTAGAATATTATTTATTTTATTTCTAAACAGAAAATATTGTATAAATTCCATCCCCTTTGCCATTTAATTGACATATTGACAGCGCGGCAAATTGTCAGTTCGTATACCTACGCGTCCTTGCAATACCAAACCTGTTGAATTATAATACAATGTATTTCATTAATTATTTAAACACAATATGCATCGCTGATTTAATTAATATAATATGTATTGTAAGACAATTATGTAGCAGGAATTTCATTGTTATTCAAGCTATTAGTTTTTCTATTAAGTGTAACTATAGTAATGGTATTTAGAGATAGCCTAGTTTTTTTTTTTTTTTTCTTTTGCTTTTGGGCCACTCGGTTTGAGTATTTGCTAAGATAGCCTAGGAACCTAATAAATGTTGCGTGGGTGAATACAATTATAATTTGGTTTAAAGGTGTGATTTCTTTTTGTTAAGACACTTAGCATGTCACAGTAATGTTATTGATAACTTCTTTAGAAATCTAACATTACTCGCAACCATTATCGGACCAAGGGATTGTTATCTTTATTCTCACAGAACGAAATAAAACTTATCAACCCATGTGATAATTGTAAGTCTAATAATCTACCACCGGACCGTAACGTGGTTGCAAGCTGACAATATGGCGGTCGGGCATACCCGACCGACATGCAGAAACTGCTTTGACTGCAGCGGGCTATGTTTCCGTTGCGGTCAGGCTGGACACCAGGCGGCATCGTGCTCTGCGGTGCCCCACTGCCCCGCGTGTGCGGCGGGCAATAGGCCTGCCAAACACCGCATGGGCTCTGGGGACTGCAGACCCCCGGCATCGGCCCCGAAGGGGCGGGGCGGCCCATCGACCGGGCCAGGCCCCGCTCCGAGCGCGGCCCGATCGCCCGTTAGCGCGGAGGAGGTGACGATGGATACGGACCGTTAATGGACCCCGTATCCATTCGTCTCCTCCAGGCCAATCTCAACCACTCCGCCGGTGCGCAGGACGTGTTCCTGCAAGCCATGGCGGAGTGGTTGATAGGAGTAGCCGTAGTCGCGGAGCCGTACGTGGTGCCCGACCGGATTAACTGGTTGGGTAGCGCCGATGGCACCGTGGCAATCGTCGCCTCCACGTCGTGGCCTTCGTCGTCTCTGACCCTTAGGGACAGGGGCGTCGGATACGTCGCGGCGGACTGGGGGGAGATTACGCTCTTCGGAGTTTATCTCTCCCCTAACTGGAGTGTGACCGATTTCGAGGCCTTCCTCACCATCATAGAGGCCTCGTTACGGCGACTGGCATCGCGCCAGGTCTTCGTCCTGGGGGACTTTAACGCCAAGTCCGTGGCGTGGGGGTCCTCTAGGACGGATGACCGAGGACGGGCGATCGAGGAGTGGGCGGCGGCACTGGGCCTCTGTTTGCTGAACAGGGGCTCGGTGCATACGTGCGTGCGACAACGGGGCGGGTCGATAGTGGACCTTTCGTTCGCTAGCCCCGAGGTCGCCGCACGCGTGGGGAGCTGGCGCGTCGTGGAGGAGGTGGAGACCTTGTCGGACCACCGGTATATCCGGATGGAGGTCTCCCCTGCAATCCCGACGCCCAGCAGGGGTCACGGGGCGGATGGGCGTCCTGCGTTCCCGCGATGGGCTGTGGGTCGCTTAGACCGGGACCAGCTGGCGGAGACAGCCATCGTATACTCGTGGCTGTCCTCTGCCCACCAGTCGGACGGGGTGGACGCCGAGGCTGGCCGCATCCGCAGTGCGTTGACGCAGATCTGCGATGCCGCCATGCCCCGGGTACGGCGTCTGCCCCCGAGGAGGGGTGTCCACTGGTGGTCCCGGGAGCTGGCGGATCTCCGGGCTGCGTGTATCCGCGCCCGGAGGGCCTACACCCGCAGCCGGCGGCGCCATCGCGACGCGGAGCGGGAGGCCGTGCTTTACGAGGGCTACCGCAATGCACGGTCGGCCTTCAGGCTGGCCGTCCGCTCCGCCAAGGACGTCAGTCGGCAGGAGATGCTGGACGGTCTCGACCGTGACCCCTGGGGACGCCCCTATCGCGCGGTGCTGAATAAGCTGCGCGCGCGGGGCCCTCCCCTCACTGAGACTCTCCAGCCCGGCCTTCTCACCCGGGTCATCGAGGACCTGTTCCCGCGGCGGGCGGAACACACGCCCCCGGTCATGGCTCCGCCAGACACTGACCGGGAGGCCGACGACGACAGTGTTCCGCCCATCACGGAACCCGAGATGGGGGTGGCGGTGACGCGCATGCGCGCAAAGTCTACCGCCCCCGGGCCCGACGGTGTTCCTAACCGCGTGCTGGCCCTGGTCCTCGAACACCTGGGACCCCGCCTCAGGGAGCTGTTCGACGCGTGTTTAGCGTCCGGACGGTTCCCTGGGTGCTGGAAGGAGGGAAGGCTGGTGCTCCTGCCGAAGCCGGGACGGTCTCCGGAGTCGCCTTCGGCCTACAGGCCTATCGTGCTGCTCGATGACACGGGCAAGCTACTGGAGAGGGTGGTAGCTGCCCGCATCGAGCGGCACCTCGTCGGCACGGGGCCCGATCTGTCGGACGCCCAGTTTGGGTTTAGGAGGGGTCGTTCGACGATCGCGGCTCTGTTGCGCCTGAGGGCCGTGGCGACTGAGGCCGTCACCGGCGGGGGAGTGCTGTTGGTGGTGTCCCTAGACATCGCCAACGTATTCAATAGTCTGCCATTCAGCTGCATCAGGGAGGCGCTCCGGTATCACGGGGTGCCAGTTTACCTGAGGCGGCTAGTGGCAGACTATTTGGAGGGGCGCAGCGTCCTCTGCACCGACCGAGCAGGGGACGTTGTGCGGACGCCCATGACGTGCGGTGTCCCACAGGGGTCGGTCCTCGGACCCACCCTGTGGAACATCGGCTACGACTGGGCGTTGAGGGGGAGCCTCCCGCCCGGGCTGGGCGTGATTTGTTACGCCGACGACACGCTCGTCACAGCCCGCGGTGGGACGCTAGAAGAGGCGGTAAGCCTGGCGACCTCGGGTACCGAGGAGGTCGTCAGACGGATCGAGGCGCTGGGGTTGAGGGTCGCCCTGGACAAGACGGAGGCCCTCTTGTTCCATGGGCGCACTATGAGCCCTCCCATCGGCGTCTCGATCACCGTCCACTCGGTCGACATCAGCATCCGGGCCCATATGAGGTACTTGGGCCTGGTGCTCGACGGGCGATGGTGGTTCCGGGAGCATTTCCGTAGGCTCGCTCCGCGGCTCGTCGGCACGGCGTCCGCCCTATCGTGGCTTATGCCGAACGTGGGCGGACCGAGCGCTGCGTGCCGACGGCTGTACGCGGGGGTCATCCGGTCGATGGCCCTGTACGGCGCACCGGTGTGGGCGGGGTCCATGACCGCCCGACTTAGGGCCCTTCTGTGGCGACCACAGAGGGTCATGGCGGTCAGGGCCATCCGCGGATACCGCACGGTGGCGACGGAGGCAGCGTGCCTGTTGGCCGGGACTCCCCCGTGGGACCTGGAGGCGGAGATGCTCGCCGGACTATATCGGCGGGTGACGGGGGTGCGAGCGGAGGGCGGTGTGGTCTCGTTAAGGGATCTCACCGCCTGGCGCGTCGACGCCCGCCGAGACGTCATCGTCCGTTGGGCAGTCCGGCTGGAGAGGCCTCGGTTCGGGGTGCGAACCGTGGAGGCCTTCCGGCCGGTGCTGATGCAGTGGTTAGAGAGGCGGCACGGGTTGCTCTCCTTCCGACTGGTGCAGGTTTTGACGGGGCATGGGTGCTTCGCCAAATACCTGCACAAGGTCGTTAGGAGGGAGAGTACACCGTCCTGCCACCACTGCGATTGCGACGAGGACACGGCGCGCCATACGCTCGAGGCCTGCGGGGCTTGGGCAGTGCAGCGCTGTGAACTCGTCGCAATCATCGGTACGGACCTGACGCTGCCGGCTATCGCTAGGGCGATGGTCGACAGCGTCAGGAATTGGGACGCGGTCGCAGCCTTCTGCGAGACAGTGATCTCGCGGAAGGAGGTGGCGGATCGCCTGCGTGAGGAGCGCAGCCTCGATGAGGAGGTCCGCCGCCGGCGACTGGGGCGGCGCAGGCGCAACTATCTGCGCCTCATGCCGCCTTAGCCGAGGCCGCGGGTGACGTGACCGGGGATTAGTCCGTCACCCGCCGAGAGGCCGACCGCGTGAGGAAAGACCGACGTCCCCCCCGAGGGGGGGACGTCGGTCGATGGGAGGGTACCCCAATAGGGGGTATTCCGTCGGGCCGACCACTGACGACAAGTTAACGCTGCTCCAGTGGTCGGCCCAACGACGAAGGCGACGTGGGCTTCGGGTGGGTCGCGGGAGTTGCGTGCTCAAGCCCCTCTGTCGCCCCGGACGGAGTGGTGCGGAGGCGCGCCGACCGCGGCCCACCCACAAAAAAAAAAAAAAAAAAAAAAGCTGACAATATACAGCAAGAAACTCGTATTATAAGGGTTTCGTACCTGTACAGGCGTAGTCTGGGCTAGTGGACTAACGCCGTGTTTGACAGAAGAACCTAAGGTTATAGTTTGAAGTACCTAAAGCCCTTAAGTTCCTAGCCTATATGATGGGATACCTGCACCGTGCTACCTAAGGTGACAGGTGGATGTGAGATGGATGTTGGGTGGAGGATTGGTTATTCTCACTGCCAGTCAAGCAGACTCACTCGACTAATCAGAACTGACGGCTAAGGGTGTCTTGGCCACAGTGAGATGGAGCTTTGGGTGGAGGATTGGTAACTCTCACTGCCAGTCAAGCAGACTCACTCGACTAATCAGAACTGACGGCTAAGGGTGTCTTGGCCGCAGTGAGAGGGATGTAACTGAGAGATGAATAAATTCAAATCTGATTTATTTTACACAATGTACACCTTATATACTACTTATTGCTAATACACACATATACCATTTTGTGTTAGTGTGTCGTACGTGTAAAGTATAACGCAGTGTCTTTAAATCATGTCAGTGCTAATTTTGCACATTTGTATGTTGACATGCTTTACTTGTATGTTGACATGCTCTACTTTTGAGTTTGCTGCGTTGCATGTTCAATGTGCATTGAACATTCTGGCGTCTCTCAGGAACACGACTGCAAGTCGTATAATTCGATAACCTCATATGGTCCAATGTGTCCTTCCGTCGCTTGTGGTGTTTGGACTGTAGTCTGGGGACGAGGTTTCCCATACCGTGGCCGTGGTTGTGGTGGAGCTGCCCGCTGTTTGTTTGTCTCTGTGGCTTGTGTTGTAGTTGTCTCCTTGTTTTGTCTTCTCGTAAGTCTATCTCGACATTGTTTGAGTGGTCTGAAATAAATTAAAAGACAAGCTAATACTATTAAAGAAAGAGATGTCACGGTGCTAACCACATAGGAATGAGACTCTATTCGCCTCCATATTGTGTTATCTAATCTTGTTTTTAGCTTTGCTTCTGAAGCGGCTAAGTGGTCAAATATACTGGTGGAGCTATCTAATACTTCCTCCTTCGGTATGTCTGGTATCTCTGATTGGACTACTTGTGTGTCTAGAGTAAAATTACTCCTTTTAAAATATGATGCTTGCACAGTTGTTGTTGTTATTCGTTTAGCTGCAAGAATGTTGTTCAACGTCTTTACTACACAGCTTTCTGAAATGTGTAGTACTCCTATATCCTCTAGGTTAATTTCTTGTCTTTGTCCATCACATATTATCGAAGCTGATTGTGTTTTTGTAGTGATAAACATCCACGTATTCTGCATGTAAAGTTGTTTCCATAGAATTGTAGATTGAATGTTGTATCTTCTTGATGTGCATTGTGATTTAGTGTTATTATTGTTGCTGAATAGCTGGTCAACAATGCAATTCTTGTTCAATTGCATGTTCTTAACAGCCACGGGATAGCAAACAAACTCCGATTTTTTGTGTAAACAATCTTTGAACTCGTCTTTACTTAATTCAAAGTATCGTTCATTGTTATAGTCGAAGCCTATGAATGCTCTTGGGATTGACAAGCATTCAAAAGAACTCCCGGTCAACTTTTGAGGAATCGCCGTTATGTGTATTAGTGTATATTTTCTTATGTCATGAATAGGATAGTACGCAAATACGTTTATATGTGTTGCATTTATTTCCATGTTAGTCTGTATTAATTGATCCTGAATTATCCTTAAGTTTCCAGGTAACTTTTGATTGGTTGTTTGTATTATATCATTAGCGTATTTAGGACTCAAAATCGTGTATATCGATGCGTTATTTAGGTATATCTCAAGTAACCCGTTGTAATAGTGAATCATCTCTGTTATGTAATTGCTCGCTAATTGATACGTTTGTATTACTTGTATTTTCACATTGTTAGCGTCTACCATCTTATACCATACGTCGTTATCGTACATGAATGCTATAGCTTCATTTAACTTCTTTTCAAAATTCTCTAACTTTTTCTTAATCCGCTCCTCGGTTTGGTTTACAGCGGATACTGTAGATATCATTATGTTTGTTTGATGATTGGCGGCGTTTATAAGTTCTTGTTGATTGCTACTCAATGAGTCAATACTTCTGTATACTTCATCGTTTACTCCGAACACGTATGTTAACATTTGTCCTAATAATCCACGTCTCCTTCTAGAAATCTTTATCCCAGTAAGGTAATCCTTTATCTTCTCAAATCGTGCTTTCTCTTCGTTCAAATGATAATAAAATTCTGCACAATGGGTGTCTTTTGTATACTGTTGCGTGTCAGTGCATAACTTTTGAAACTGATTAGTTATTTTTATCGTATTATTTAAATTCAGTTCCAAATCACTCCTTTCGTAATTAGTTTCTATTCTAAAACTCCCTCTGTTTATTGTTGAAGTACCTATTTGTTCTACATATAGGCCTGGATTTAAATGTTTCATAGTAAACATTGATGTACTTGTTACTTGTCCGATACACAATAATAATGTAGTATAGAGTAACACGCCTGACTTAAGTGTCTTAAACTTTTTATTTATGTTATTTGCTATGTTACTATTCACAGGCGTTTCGGTATTTTTTCTTAATGTATTCGTGTTAGTCATTAATTCTTCCTGATATACGGGTAAAGGAATTAATGTATGTATTGATCGTTTTTGACATAAACCTGTCGATTTTTTGAGTGTCACTACTCTTATCACCCCGTCGCTTCCTGGGTGAACGCTTTCCACTTTTGCCAAGGGCCACTTACTTGGACTTATGTTTTCATCTTTTATTAGTACTATGGTTCCAATTTTGATATTTTCTTGAGTTTCTTTCCACTTGTATCTTTGTTGAAGTTGATGTAAATAATCAGATGACCAGGCTTTCCAGAAATCTTTCTTCATTCTTTGAATTTGTTTCCATCTATTTATTAAATCAGTATTTATGTTTGATAACGGATCTGGGATTCCAACTGCTTCCCGACCAATTAAAAAGTGACTAGGCGTTAGTATTGTATTATCATTGATGTCTTCGCTTTGTGCACATAACGGCCTCGAGTTTAGGCAAGCTTCAATTTGATGTAAAAATGTTATCATTTCTTCGTACGTTAATGTCGATTCTCCAATTACTCGACGTAAATGGTACTTTACTGATTTTACGCTGCTCTCCCAAATCCCACCAAAATGGGGGGTTGCTGGCGGATTAAAATGCCACTGAGTACCTATACTGGTCATCGTATTTTGGAATCCAGGTGACTGTGTTATTTGCAATAATTCTTGTTCCAAAAATTTCGCTGCGCCTACAAAGTTCGTGCCATTGTCACTATACATATGTGACACGTGTCCTCGTCTGGCCATGAACCTCCGCAGTGCCGCAATAAATGTTTCAGTTGTCAAATCTCCCACTAATTCTAGATGAATTGCTTTTGTTGCTAAGCATACAAATACAGCAATATATGATTTGTAGGACTTGTGACCTCTTCCTTTCATTGTTCTTGTTTGTATTGGTCCCGCATAATCCACTCCAGTGTGACTAAATGGATATGATTGCGTGACTCTTGCTTTTGGAAGTATCCCCATTTTCTGTACTTTCGTTTCGGACCTGTATCTCGCGCATTTGACGCACTTTTTTAGTGTACCTTTGACAACTTGTTTTCCACCTATAATCCAGTATTTTTGTCGTAGGACAGCTGTAGTTAGTTTATTTCCTCCATGTAATGTTTTCATGTGTGCGTTTTGTATTATTAATGACGTTATATGATGTCGGCGTGGTAATAGTATAGGATGTTTTTGATTATATGGCAAGTCAGCGTTTTCTATTCGACCTCCAACTCGTAATAATCCATCGTTATCAATAAATGGATCTAGTGTGGATAATTTACTGTTTTTCTGCAGTGATTTTTTCTTTCGAATAATTTCTTTTTCATCGTAAAATTCTTCTTGTTGCAATATGCATAGAATTCGTTTCTCTGTTTCTTCTAGTTCCGTACAGGATAATGGTTCGTGCTTTTTGCGCTTGCTGATAAATCTGTAGCAATACGCTAATGTTCTTATCATTTTATTGTAGTTAGAAAATCGACTCCAGATGTCATACTTTTCATTCGTAGTATTAATTGTTGTTGATAAACAGTACTTGGCTTCTTCATTTGGCTGTGGTGCTGTTGTTGTAATAGGTATATCACTCGTCTGTAACCATGGTGGGCCGTTCCACCATAAGGAACAGTTTATTAATTTTTCTGGCTCCAATCCTCTTGATATAATGTCCGCTGGGTTTTCAGACGATATGACATGATTCCATTGAGCGTTAGGTATTATGCTGTTAATTTCTGACACTCTGTTGGCCACGAACGTATGCCATCGCCCAGGATCTCCTTTTATCCATCCCAACGTGATCATAGAATCCGTCCAGCATGAAATCACGGTATTGTTATCACCGTTTAGAGCATTTTTTATTTTTTCTATTAAATTAGCCAATAATACTGCGGCGCATAGCTCAAGACGCGGTAATGTTGTTTTTTGTTTTTTCGGTGCAACTTTTGACTTAGCTTGGAGCAATGTTATGTAGTAACTGTTATTCACCATTACTCTGCTATAGACGACAGCCCCGTATGCTTTTTCTGAGGCGTCGCAGAATCCATACAGCTCAAACTTTGTCCTGTCTATCGTGTGACACCATCGTGGTACTTGTATATTTTCTATGTTTTTTAACTGTTTTTGTATTTCTGTCCATTTATTTCGTATTATGTCATTTACTGGTTGGTCCCATTCCATCCCAGACGTCCACAGTTGTTGTACTAGTAATTTTAGTGTTATGATGATGGGGGCCAACCAGCCCAACGGATCAAATATTTTCGCCACCTCTGACATAATGAACCGTTTGGTGGGTTTTGTGTTTTCTGTTATAGTTATTTGAAAACAGAATTTATCTTCGCCTGGAGACCATATAATTCCCAACGACTTTCTTGTTTCGTCTAAGGGAAGTTTCAGCATCCGACTTTCTTCTTTATCGCATGTTAAATTGTTCAACAATTCCGAACTATTTGAAGACCATTTTCGTAGTTGGAAACCACCTTTGTTTAACATTGCTATTAATTGTTCTTGTAATTCCTTGACGGAGCTTTCCTGGGATTCTCCTGACAAAATATCGTCAACATAGAAATCCTGTAACGTTACTCTACTGGCGATAGGGTAATTGTCTTGTTCGTCTAATGCTAGTTGTTGTAATGTTCTCACGGCCAGATAAGGCGCGCTTGTTGTGCCATACGTGACCGTTGTTAGTTCGTATTCACTAATGGCCTTTTTTGGAGAAAATCTCCATAAAATTCTTTGATATTTATAGTCTTCTTGGTTTATTTTTATGAACCGGTACATTTTCATAATGTCGGCCATGAAAGCAATCTTATGCGTTCTCCAGCGTAATAATATGTTTGATAAGTCTTGTTGAAGTCGTGGTCCTTTATGTAAATTTTCATTAAGGCTTATTTTACTACTTGTTTTACTACTAGCGTCAAATACCACTCGTAGTTTTGTTGTAAGAGAGTCTTCTTTTATTACCGCTTGGTGGGGAATATAATACTCTCCTGTGTAATATTCTGGTTTAGGTACTTTTCTCATATGACCCATATTTAGGTACTCGTACATAAATTCCTTGTATTGTTGGCGTAAATTTTCATTTTTTTCGAACTGACGTTCTAGTTGTAATAGTCGAGCCACTGCTTTTTTCCTTGACTCGCCATATTTTATTTTCGCGTCCTTAAACGGTAGTCGTACCGTATAAGTGCCGTCGAAACTTCGTATTGTAGTATTTGTATAGTAATTTTCACACAACTCATCATCTTTGGTGAGTGCATAGTGTCGTGGAATTTCTTCTAATTCCCAAAATTTTGTTAATTGTTGTATGTCGTCGGTGCGAGTCATCATGCTTAATACTTTGATGCCACCGTTTGTGTCTTGCGGATATAACCCGGATAAAATCCAACCCAATTCTGTTTCTTGAGCGATTATACCGCCTTGTAGTCGTTTAAAACCTTGTAATAGTATTTTACTATATTCTTGGGCACCTAAAATTATGTCTATAGGTCCCTTTTTGTTGTACGTTGGGTCTGCCAATAGAACATTGTCCAACTCTTGTAATTGTTGTAAGTTACTTCTTGGTAACGAGTTTGTAAGCTTCGGTAGTACTATAAGTGTTACAGGTAGTCTGTACTCACTAGAGTACCTTGGTTGTAGGTTTATGTTAATTGTATATTTCGATGTCTTAGGTTCGTTGTCTCCAATGCCTTTTATTTCGGCTCGAACCTTTTGTCTTGGATACGATAGCAGTTGTGCTACTTCTTCCGTGCAAAATGACGCTTCTGAACCTTGGTCACACAATACTCTTAATAATTGTGGTGTTCCATCATACGACGTGGTTTGTAATAGCGCTGTGGCTAATAAGACCGTATTTTTTGCCTCTAAATTGGTAGCTGATAAGTTCGATAACGTTGTGTTTTGTTTTTTATCACTCATAGTTGGTTTAGGAGTGAACTTTTTCGTATACTCAGAAGACTCTGGTTGTCTTTTAATTGAATCGAATGTTCGGTGTAATAGTGTGTTATGACCTTTATGTTGACATATTTCACATTTTGTATAAAACTCGCTCATGCATTTTATTTGTTTATCATGATTTAAGCAGCGTTTGCACATTTCTTTGTCTGAGACTTCCTTATATCGTTGTGTTACGTTCAAGGTTTTAAAACTAGGGCATTTATTTATATTATGTTCTGTGCTTTTGCAGTACCAGCAATGTTTACTTTTTGATGATTCTGCTATTGGTACGAGTGTTCCCCGGTATTTATTTATTGTATGATTCACCGAGTTATTACTCAGGTGATTATACGTAATTTTTTGCTGATCGTAGGACTTTAAACTTTTAAATCTTTTTTCTAAAAACTGTAACATTTCTTCAAACGATTCCAATTTGTTTGGGTGTTGTAACTGATCCTCGTATTTTGAATCAGTTTGTTGGTCCCATTTCCTGGCCAAAAGTCTAGCCAAAATAGGGTCCCATGTTGAAATGTCAATTCCTTGATGTTTTAAAGATTCCAAACATTCTTTTATGGTGTCGTGCATGTCTCTTAAACCCGCTGCATTCGCAACATTTAGCTTGGGTAAATCTAATAATTTATCGATGAATTTAATTGATATCATTCGTTCGTCTTCATAACGTTGCGTAAGCAATTTCCATGCGGTTTCATAGTTCGATTCACTTATCGTTAGATGACGTATAATTTTTGCTGCGTCACCTTTTACATTTGTCTTTAAATATTGCATCTTTTCTACCAATGAAATATTTTTATCTTCATGAATAATTTTTTTGAATAAATCATGAAAAGTATACCATGAGTCATAACTCCCAGTAAAAGTTGGAATAGAGATACGGGGTAGTTTTCCTGACGACTGTGTTAAGGTTATTTTTTCGCTGGAACTGTCATGGATTTTTTCTTCCAGCATCTCCATTGTAGTATCGAACTCAATTTGGGTGTTTTCAAAATATTTATTTTTGAAGTAAAGGTGTCCCGATGTATCCTCCTCCAATAATAATTCAATGTGTGTTTCTTCAATATCCTGCCATCGTTTTTGTAAATTGTTTATTGTAGTTTGTAAATGCCATATAGGTTTGTTTTCAGTGACTGATTCTTTTGCCTGAATTAGCCTTTTTGACATCTGGGATATCCTGAACATTTGTATAAACGTCTTGGGATTCCCTCTCCCTTCTTCTTCGTTTTTGTTTTGTTCTTCAGGTTCATATATCGCCTGAACAAGTTGAAGTCTTGCTTCATAGTTTTGTAGGTGGGCTAAGCCCTCGTTGTATTGTTTTTGGATATTTCCAAAGTAATTTGTAGTGATATATTTGTGAGATGATAACATCTCTTGTTTTTCCAGTTTCGAGTGATTCTCTTGCACCCGTTGGAAAATAGTAGTTAGTGTTTGTCTTTTTTCGTCAATGTATTTTTGTGTTCTTCGGCTCACGGAGTCCTTTTTAATGTTTGTAATTATCCTCCTGATCTCGTTATAATCTTCCTCCTGGCTCCTGATTGCTGTGTTTATTTCTTGTATGTCCATAGTGCTTCTTTTGTCTTCTTCCCTAATAGCCCTACCCTATCTTCCCTACTACTAATGTTTTAAGTCAATACTTATCGTACCTGCGCTCTCGCTATAACACGTCCCTGAAGGTGCGACTTCTCAATCAGCTGGTGAGTCCCGCTTGTGGGAGGCCAGTGACCGAACCGCAACGAGAGGCTTTCTGACAGAGTACGTAAGTAAAAGTCCTTCAGTCAATTCCGAAACTGATGCTTTGTTGAGTACACCAGCCCGTTCTTAACTGATTCGTATGTCTGTTATGTCAAACCTACGGGGGGGTTAGAGGGAGGAAAAATCTTTACTTTTACTCGAAGGACCAAATGTACAGGCGTAGTCTGGGTTTTTTTTTTTTTTTTTTTTTTTTTTTTTTTTTTTTTTTTTTTTTTTAAATTCACTAAAGGATTGTAATGCAAAATACATTTTACTTAAATTTATGAGTATTCTTCTCCAACTGTTTTAAAAGCTATTGAAAGAAACATAGCCATGAACTAATCAAATAATACCCAAAAAAAAAAATCATTAAGGTCAAAGTTTCTAATAAAAAAGTCTCAAGTCTCACTGATCACAGGAAGTACTGTCATGCTTATTTTAGTATTCACCCAACCACTTTCAGCTTCAGGAAATAACGTCGAAGAGTGGCGGAAATGAAGCCGTTTATAATGGAACCAAAGTAAGTTAGGCATTCAAAATTGAGTGTTTATCTAAATCATAGATTATGCAAACGATAATGCTTGATATCTGTCACTTATGATCATACTAATACTTTGAATGTAAAACTTTTTATGTATGGATATCTTTTGGCGTTAGTAATATAGCTTGTCGGCTATGTGATATGCTTATCAATCAGTCAAATGTACAGGCGTAGTCTGGGCTAGTGGACTAACGCCGTGTTTGACAGAAGAACCTAAGGTTATAGTTTGAAGTACCTAAAGCCCTTAAGTTCCTAGCCTATATGATGGGATACCTGCACCGTGCTACCTAAGGTGACAGGTGGATGTGAGATGGATGTTGGGTGGAGGATTGGTTATTCTCACTGCCAGTCAAGCAGACTCACTCGACTAATCAGAACTGACGGCTAAGGGTGTCTTGGCCACAGTGAGATGGAGCTTTGGGTGGAGGATTGGTAACTCTCACTGCCAGTCAAGCAGACTCACTCGACTAATCAGAACTGACGGCTAAGGGTGTCTTGGCCGCAGTGAGAGGGATGTAACTGAGAGATGAATAAATTCAAATCTGATTTATTTTACACAATGTACACCTTATATACTACTTATTGCTAATACACACATATACCATTTTGTGTTAGTGTGTCGTACGTGTAAAGTATAACGCAGTGTCTTTAAATCATGTCAGTGCTAATTTTGCACATTTGTATGTTGACATGCTCTACTTTTGAGTTTGCTGCGTTGCATGTTCAATGTGCATTGAACAGTACCCTAAGGGTAAAAACGGGACCCTATTACTAAGACTTCGTTGTCTGTCCGTCCGTCTGTCAGACAGTTGAAATTTTAACAAATTATGTATTTCTGTTCCCGCCTTAACTACAAATACTAAAAGCAAAATAAAATAAATATTTAAGGGGGCTCCCATACAACAAATGCGATTTTTATAGATAATTGTACGGAACGTACGTGCGCGACTCCGACTCGCACTTAGCCGGTTTTTTAAGTTACTTTTTTAGAATAAAATTGTATACGACTTTCTTATACAGCAAGTACTCATTAGGTCCAGAATAAATAACCTTCGAACTAGGACTTTTTTTTTCAAAATATAATACAAAAAAGAAATAGCAGCCATTACTCCCCTCAACCATTTTAGAAGGAAAGGCTCAACGTAGCTGACGCAAGTTGAGATCCCAATCTTACGGACAGATTAGTCGCTGGAGTGGTGGAGAGACTTAAGGTCACTCTATGTACTATACCGGCTCTTTCATTGAGTGCTCTGAGGAACTATTTGATTTGGTACCATCGTCGCCGTATTGCCAACGTACCATTGGACACCGCAGCAAGGTTTATCCATTTCACCTGGAAACGTTATGGTCTTCAACTGTACGTTTCCAGCATATTATTATACGCATTTTTTCCCACGTACGTGCTGGCTCTGGAATGAACTACTTGCTGCTATGTTTCCCGAGCGCTATGACATGTCCTTCTTTAAACAGAGTTTAAGAAGAGCATTTTCTTCAAGGTAGGCATCGGCCTAGCTGTGCCCCTGGTATTGCAAAGGTTCATGTGCGGCAGTATCACTTACCATCGTGTGTGCTGCTTGCTCGTTTGCTACCATCGGCATTAAAAAAAGACCTTTTTAATGAACATCTTTCATCCTTCTTTCGTGTCAAATATGGTATGGTACAGGGATTACAATGGACAGCAGTCCAGGGAAATGATTAATAATAATTACAATCTTCAAACTGGCTACAAGTTGTGATAATATTGGCTCTATCCCCGTTTTGGAAGACTTGTAACTAACAGGGGAAGTCAATGAGGTGACAGATAACTCCATCCCCAACTAAGAAATGTATATATATATATATATACCTTAATCGATATTTTAAATATCATCATCATCATCTCAGCCCATATATGTCCCACTGTTGGGCTCAGGCCTCCTCCATAGGGAAATTAGCTTACTGATTCCACGCTGGTCAGACGTGTTGGTATAATGTTTTATTTCGAGTTCCCTTCTCTTGATCATCGATGTTATCTGCATATAATCCTTAGTCATCTTTTACGACATCCACGGGCAAGATAGGGGGTGGTGAATTGTATTCTTTTTCCGTCTCCACACGGATAACATTTTAAAAACATATAATATACAATTTACATTTTTCAAATATATCTAACCATAATCAATCTCTTCTTCTCTTCCTACTCCTCCTACCTAACTTTTCTAATTAAAATGTTGCGGGTCAAAAGACTATTAAAATCATTTCCCGGGATTGTTTGAGGGTCAAACCTCTTTGTGATCTATGGTCACCATAGTGGATCCTAGCTTACAAGAGTTACAATGGTGGGAATGTCTGGAGGTATAAGTCTCATTAGTAAAAAAAAAATTCTATCCAAACTATGTATTTCGTGTGGTAAGAATACAATTCACCATTCCATTTTGCCCGTGGATATCGTAAAAGACAACTAAACGATATATGCTGAAAACATATATTAAAGTTAGTTAGTATACGTGTAATTTTATTCAAAAGATGGGTAAAAAATTACAGTCCGCTGAGTTTCTTGCCGGATCTTCTCAGCTTGTGACCGCATTCCGATCCGGTGGTAGATATTGTATTGTGTTCAAACGATGTATAAATTTGACAATATGTAAATGCCCTTAAGGGGCCTATGCAGAATAAATGATTTGATTTGAAAAAGAGAAGAAAATTTAAATTTAAATGAATGTTTGTCTGTATGTCCTTTATAGAATCGTAAATTATGCATTTCATCATGTGATGATCTTCAGCAAAGTGTTGTGGATGAGACTTGATGACATGATTGTGCAAAGTGTTGTGGGCACAAAGGTTTCTGAGTTGATACGACGCGACCTGGTGGAACCGGTAGATGGCATGGTGATCGATTTCCGGGAGAATTCCTGTTACTTTTTTTAGATTTGGACAGAACAACGTCTGTTGGGTCCAGTTAGTTGCAAATAAAAAACAAATAATTTTATACAAAAATATTTTGTTTATTTACAATTTTTACACTTTTTTTACAAGTATAAGCAAATGCAAACAGACACATTCTTACATTTAAGAATAATGTCTAATTTACATTTAAAAAAATGGCAGTGTGTATCCGAACGAATTATTTATAACACCGATTGTTTTAACTGAAAAAGTAAGAAAAAAATGTCCCTTTATATTTATATTTTCCCGCCCTAGATGTAAGTCTAGAATTCGGGGTATTCCCACAAAAAAGCGGCGGGCTGCCAGACCACAAGTTCAAAATCAGTAGTATATTTTAAAAGAAGAAACTCTATAGATGTCAAAGAGTAAATACTACTAATTATTTGTGACATTGCCTGCTCAATCCAAGATGTTTTTCTACTGAATAGAATAAATATAAGTGGACATTATTTTCAAAACATGCAATTAGCCTTTATAGAACTTATTTTTTTATAACGTAAATATGAATGAGTAAAGCACACATAATCTACAGCCATAAAAGAACTATGACAGGTTCTTATGTCTTACATTCAAATATGTATAAAAGCTATAAAATGTTTTGAAAAAGTGAAGCGTAGGTTTCGTTAAACTGTCGGCGTCCGTTGGTGATGATGAGTAAATGATTACCAGCAGTATGGGTAGTTGGGGCATTCAGCTGGGGACAGATTGGCGGGGTACCTTGGGGCTGCAGCAACTACTGCGGGTCTATGGAAGTAAAATAATAATTAGTGACACATTTTTAAAGATGGCTGAATGAATAATAGCTAAAATATGGGAATTTGCGTAGCGAGTTTATACACTATGATATAACTTATTTGACACTGAACCCTTGAGCATGGAGTTGGAATTTAGATCATTCCATTAGAAATTTAATCCATCAGTATCTACCTATGTAGTTATAAAATAGAAATTAAAAATAAATGTAAAGTATGTCAGCTTTACTAGATACTTACGCTGCGGGCACAACTCCAGGGAATCCCCATTGCGGGATGGGCTGTCCGTCAGGGGTGAAGCGAGCCAAAACATCGGGGGAGCAGTTAGGGTAATCTGGGCAGATGGCAGGATGAACACCGGCTGGGTACTCCCTGGCGAGGGCTACCACAGCGAGGGCGAAGATCACCAACTGTGGATACAAAATATTTTATTAATAGTTTTCTTACTATTAGGGTAATTATAAGGGTCCTTGGTGAAAACAGGCATTAATTATTTTATACGATCATCCACAAAAAAAGAGATCGGTTTGTATCATCATCATCATCATCGCAGCCCACATACGTCCCACTATTGGGCCGGAGCCTCCTTTATAATGGGAGGGAATTTGACCTACTATACCATGCTGGTCAGACATGTTGGTATAGGGTTTCATTTCGAGTTTTCCTTCTCTTGCACAGATCTTATGTGCATGTTATATCCCTTAGTCGTCTTTTACGACATCCACGGGCACGATAGAGAGGGGTGAAGTGTATTCTTGCTCCGTCACCACACGGATAATGATCGGTTTGTATATTTTATTACAATGACTGCATAGATGGTGTATTAGTTAAGATATTGACCTACCAAGTGTCACGCCTTCGATTCCCAAGCAGGAAAATAACTAGTGATATCCACAAATTACTATAGCAATACAAGAGTTATATCTGATCTATGATGTTTACGAAAGTATTAAACATTTGAAATAAAACTATTTTTACGAGTTTTATCGCGTTTAATTATTTGATTTTTGATTTATTGACGTTTAAAACGGTAAATTATATACAAACGCAATAAAACCCGTACAAATAGTATTAATTACAAGTAATAACTTCCTTCGTGCAGGATCTTGGAAAAAAAAAACTATTACTCTGTCATTATTCGAAAAAAGAAAACATTTTAAATTTAAATTAACTCGCGTGAAATTCTCTGTAACGCCATTAGAAAAAAAAAATCGTTTACACTTTTGACGTGTTTTTTCATAGTTACGTAGCAAAGAGTGCGTAAAATATTAATTGATACATTGGATATTGCAAATACGTGCACGCGATGAATTAAATTGCAATAAATTTGGCAATATAACAGCAATAAATAGCAAGTTGTCATGAATAATTGCTGCATTGATGGCGGCGTTGTCTATGTACCAATCTATCGAATGTTATGTGATCTAGGAACATTATGGATATGAAGTTTCGGATCTAGATACGGATATTAAAATAAAATCATGTCGGTTTCGGATACGATTATGAATATGAAATTATTTCGGTGTATCTGACAGTTTCGGATAGTTCTTTCATTTTTATTGCAGTTAGTACTAAACGAGCAAACAGCACACCTGATGGTAAATGATACTGGCGCTCATGAACCTTTGTCAGGTCACTGCCTACCGTGAAGAAAGTGAATGTAGTGTGAATGAGGTTCGGCGATACTAAAGGCATCAACAAAACCTACTACACGCACACAACTGCCGAAAGTTGGAAGTGCAGTGAATTACTACTAGCCAGAAGTCGATTTTCAGCGAGAATACCATATTCCCAGGGTAGTATCCTACCCTGGACGGAAAGCCCGCGTCTGTAGACGACGGTCAGCAGTGATCCTAACACATATACCATAGCAGTTGATTCAGGATTCTTTTTTTTAAAGACAACACCATGCACTAAGGAACAATCCTTGTATTGCGGAGAACTTTACAAACATATAATTAACGGACATCATGGATTCGAACTCCCGACACTGACCATGTAGGTTGATATCTTAACCTCAACGCTATCTGTACAGCTTTACATAAACCCGGTCCAACTGCATCTTTAATCTTCAATTGTAAAAGGAAATTCTAATTGGGATGATTGTCGTAATACAGACAGCGATCCTATCCAAAATTGTATGAAACCTAATATCTAATACCTATATAAACTTATCCCTATCTTGCCCGTGGATGTCGTAAAAGACAACTAACTATATGAACATAACATTTGTGCAAGAGAAGGAAAACTCGAAGTGAAACCCTATACCAACACGTTTGACCAGCACGTCATCGGTCAAATTCCCACCCATTGTGGAGGAGGCCCGAGGCCCAACAGTGGGACGTATGTGGGCTGCGATGATGATGATGATGATGATGATGTAAACTTAGGCTTTCCATTTCACACATTCTGGGAGTGAATTTTCGCAAAATCCTTTCTCAGTGAATCTCTACATTACAAAAAGAAATAACTAACACAATTTCATGTATATTTTCAACTCAATGAGTTTGTCAACAAGTTTCTTTATATATATTTAATTATAGTTATTAAAAACAAAATTATAATCGATTAATCGCTAACATACATTAATAATTATGTATACTTGTAATTATGATACGTTACTTGGTAACACTTGCCCGCTATTTTTAATGTCAAACAAATTAAATATGAATTAATTATAATAATTAATTTAACATAAGCATTCGCGTATTTGTACTACTTGAATACTTAAAATAATTACAGACATTGATGTCATATCAAATCTTATACGTCCGACTGTTGAGCTCGAACCTCCTCCAAAATAGGAAGGACTTGATCAAGCGGTTTGATAAATGATTTTATTTTAAGTTTATCTTTTCTTGAATAAATACCATAATAATATGCATTTAGGTATCCCATAGTCGTCTTTTATGACACTCTCGGACAAGATTAAGTAAGCCTGTTGATATTTTTAAAAATATCGCTTTTTCGCTATATCGATATTTTTAAATATATTAATATCGGAGTTCAATATATCGTAAAAAAATACCCTTATTTCGATATTTTGCCCGCATGACCACTTTTTAACTTTGTTCTATGCAGGGTTAACGCGATGAACTTTTTTTACTGTGATTTTGTAGAATACATACTTTACAAAAAATTATAAAATAACTTTATCCAAATAAATATCGACCCTCGATAGTCACTTTTTAGTATCGAACTATCGATATATCGTCCAAAAATATATCGGTGATAAGTATCTATGTTTTTAAATAATAATATCGATATTTTATTAACAGCCCTAAGATAGAGGGTGGTGAATTGTATTCTTACTCTGTCACCACATGGCATGTAAACAATAAAATATAATTTAATTAAACAAGAATTGTTTTGTTAATCGCGGCTTCCGCGTAGGAAAGGAATTCGACGCGACGCGTGGGTAATCATAATTCGTCTATATATGCTAATGTATCTTTATTTATAAATTCACGCTTTTATATTTATAGTGGCCCTTTTTTTTTGTGGGTGGGTCGCGGTAGGCGCGCCTCCGCACCACTCCGTCCGGGGCGACAGAGGGGCTTAAGCACGCAACTCCCGCGACCAACCCAAAGACCACGTCGCCTTCGTCGTTGGGCCGAGCACTGGAGCAGCGTTAACTTGTCGTCAGTGGTCGGCCCGACGGAATACCCCCGATTGGGGTACCTTCCCATCGACCGACGTCCCACCCTCGGGGAGGACGTCGGTCTTTCCTCACGCGGTCGGCCTCTCGGCGGGTGACGGACTAATCCCCGATCACGTCACCCGCGGCCTCGGCTAGGGCGGCATGAGGCCTACGCCGCCCCATATTTATAGTGGTAAGCAGAGATACCGTAAGAGATTTGCCGTGTAACGGAGCAAGAATACCAATCACTCTATCTTGCCCGTGGATGTCGTAAAAGACGATTAAGGGATATAATACGCAAATACATCTATGCCAAGCCTGCTCAACAGTTTTCCGGCGGGCCACACATTGGTACGCGGACACATTTTGAATGGCCCGCGCAGGCAATATTCATTCCAGCCAATTTGAAAACGTCAAAATTTTCATCTGAATAAATTTAAAAACTTATTAAACATTCAAAGTCGTTAATAAACAATATCCATTTTTTGACAGATGTTAATACTTAAAAAAAATCTAACAGATATCTCTTAATTCTCTTAAAAGTATAACTCTTTTAATAATAGCCCTCCTAAAAATTCTGTATTGTTCGTTTGTTCGAAGTGTTAAAAAACTTGAACAGCCTTGATCTATCCGATGGAAGACTCGAAATAAAACCCTATACAAACCTATCTGATCAGCATGGTATAGTAAGGTCAATTTCCCTCCTATTGGGAGGCTAAAGCCCAACATTGGGACGTAGAAATGATGAAGCAGAGATTTTGTATCTGTGTGATATCTATCTATATGGCCTAGTCCATCTTTTTATTTTGGGTGGGCTATGGCCTGCTCTCACGCCGCCCATTTCGTCCAGGGTGACGAAAGGGAGGTGCGTGGCCCCGTAACCCACTGATTACCTCCCCTCCGCCATTAGGCTGACCCCTGGTACAGACTTTCTTGACTCTCGTGGCCAGCCCGGTTATTTTACCCTCTCGGAAAATAAAAGTAAGTTTGACTATATACATTTGTATCGAAAACAGAATCGCAAGGAATTGATATTTTGCGATTTAATTACGCGTGAAATAGGACTTATTATTTTTAATTGAGCACAGTTTGCCAGTTTGTTGATAAGTATTTACGGTGATAATCTTCGATAAATACAAGGAAATTAGCTGACAATTTGAATAATGCTTTTTTATTGCTCCTTATAATTAAAGATCTTTAAATATATGTCAGCCGCAAAAAGATTCAAAGTCGCTCAACGTGCTATGGAGAGGGCTATGCTCGGTATGTCTCTACATGATAAATATTTAGAATATGGAAATCCGTAGAAGAACGAATGTAAACAATATAGTCTGAAGAATTAGCACATTGAAATAGCAGTGGGCAAGCCACATCCATCGGACAACTGTTGGAGAAGAAAGTTTCTCGAGTGGCAACCACGAATCGGCCGACGCAGCGTAGGACGTTCCTACTAGGTGGACTGACGACATATTGAAAGTCGCAGAGAACTGTTTGATGCAAGAGGCACAGGACCGTTTTAAGTGGTATTGTCGTAGGGAAATCCATATCCAGCAATGGGCATGTACAGGCTGATGGATGAGGGAAAATATTTTTGTTTTAATTCGGCGATATATCAAGAGGTTTTACCTACCAACTATTTTTTTTAAAGGCAACATTCAGTGAGAACAAAATGGACACAAATTACGACCAGACTCGGAACAATAATTTGTGATTCGCATAAATAATTGTCCTGCGTTAGAATCGAACCTATAAGAAGTTGATAGGTTATTTTAGTTAATTAAACCACTAGCCCATCTGTGCAGTTATTAGCGAATAATGTAAGACAGACATTTTTATGGCAATTTTATAAGCGCGTAGAAATAGAATGGGGGACATCGTTGTAATCTTATTTTCTCACTACAGAGATTTTTTGGTGACGGAGTAAGAGTACAATTCACCACTTCCTATTGTATCTGTGGATGTCGTAAAAGACGACTAAGGGATATAATACGTATATAACATCTATTCAAAAAAAGGAAAACTCGAAATAAAACCCTATACCAACCTGTTTGACCAGCATGGTAGGATCAATTTCCCTCCTATTGTGGCAGAGGCTCAAGCCCAACAGTGGGACGTATATGAGCCGTAATAAATTAAATATATAAATATACTAGCTACCCCAATAGACGTTCTGTTCTAAAAAATAGTAAAAGGAATTCGCAGCGCCACCAATGGGTTCCAATTATTAATCTAAACCATTCTCATATCTAACATCCCAGTCAAAAAAAGAAATCTTCAAAATCAGTAAAGCCGTTTAGGAGTTCAATTACAAACACACGAACAGACGTTTTAAATAATGATAAATACACTTACCAATTTAGCGAACATTTTGTTTGTTTGTATGTTTATCCTCTCAACGTTAAGCGAGACTGATACTGAATTTGGTATGACCGGCCGCTTTTATACGTTGAGAATGCTACATTATGGCCACGACATTGGGGCGTAGATATCGCTACCGAACATTGAACCAATATTGGTGAATAAATTTATATATGAATATATAATAAAGCCAATAATTGGACCAATATTTGTAAGAATTTTTAATAATATTGGTGAAAATGTCCAAAGTTGGTACAATATTGACTAGTACTATTTTTAGCTTATGCAATTTTTTTGCGTATTAATTTTTTAGTGGTTTCCGTGTATTGGATATGAATATTAAATAATCAGCTCATATACGTCCCACTGTTGGGCTCGAGCCTCCTCAACAATAGGCAGGTAATTGACCTTACTATACCATATTATATATATATATATACCATACTATACCATACTTACTATACCATAGAGGGTGGTGAATTGTATTCTTACTCCGTCACCACTAGGGTTGCCAGATGGCCGGGATTTTCAGGATTGTCCCGGTATGTTGCGTGTTGTCCCGTGTCCAGTAATTTTACTTTGCTCTCCCGGAATGAAAAAAATACAATGTTAAATGTTAATGTTGAAAGTTTAATATTTATGGGAGGGTACCCCAATAGGGGGTATTCCGTTGGGCCGACCACTGACGACAAGTTAACGCTGCTCCAGTGGTCACGAGTGGGTCATGGGGCCGCGCGCCGCCCTTCTGTCGCTCCGGACCGATCCAGGTGGCCGGTGCGCTGACCATGGTCTAACCATAAAAAAATTAATAAATAAAAAATTGTGTAGTAGGTCAATTTCTCTCTTATTGTGTACGAGTCTCGAGCCCAACAGTGGGACGTATATGAGTTAAGATGATGATCAGTTTCATCATCATCATCTCAACTCCATTCCACTACGGGGCTTGAGGTACTTCCTCAATTGTATTTTTACTCCGTCATCGCACGGAAAATATAACCTGTTTAAATAATACTGAACAAATAAAACCGACTACCCTTTTCTCATGGATGCCATTATCAGAACTGGACCAAATTAGAGCCATACTGGGCGGCATATTGCCAGTACAAGAAGAAAATTATTGAATTATTTTCTTCTTGTACTGACAATAAATTTGTAACAAAATGTGGGTCAAAATTTAATAACTAATTTCTATAGCGGGTAGATAATTATAAATATCTGCAATAACGATGGCTTGTTGTACGTCAGACATCTTAGTCCGCCCGTGACCATGATCGCTGTAAAGTGTTCGAAACGGCGGACAATCAAAATTCAAATACAAACGCGATAAAATCCATATTGTATATCCATGTTTTATATACATTATACAACTAGCAACCCGCCCTCGCTTCGCTTTTTGTCGCCTTATCCTCGTAGTTACCGTTCCCGTGGTAATACCGGGATAAAATATAGCCTAGTTTGCTCCCTGATATTATAGCTTTCCATTCGTGAAATATTTTTTTAAATCGGTCTAGCCGTTTTGAAGATTACCCAGAACAAGCAGACAGACAGACAAAAAAATATAAAGTGATTTTTAGGCATATGCATAGTGCAAATAACCGTGTGAGCATGAAAAAGGCCTATTATTTTGACATTACAAACAGACACTCCAATTTTATTTATTGGTATAGATGTGTAATACTCGCTATCAGAAATCATTATGGGAAGCACCAGCTTTGAAATAAAGATATAATCATTAAAACCGGTTTTTTTTTTTTTTTGTTGGTGGGCTGCGGTCGGCGCGCCTTCGCACCACTCCGTCCGGGGCGACAGAGGGGCTTAAGCACGCAACTCCCGCAACCCACCCGAAAACCACCTCGCCTTCGTCGTTAGGCCGACCACCGGAGCAGGTTTACTTGTCGTCAGTGGTCGGCCCGACGGAATACCCCCTAAGTGGGGTACCCTCCCATCGACCGACGTCCCCCCCCTCGGGAAAAATACATACATACAATCGAATTGAAAACCTCCCTATCAGAAGTCGAAGTAGAAAAAAGGGTGAAAACCAAAATGTACATTCATTTTCTAAAATCTAAATAAAATACTTCTGTGTGGTGACGGAGTAAGAATACAATTCACCACCCCCTATCTTATTCGTAGATATCATAAAAGATGACTAAGGGATATAATACGCATATAACATCTATGCAAAAGAGGGAAAACTCTAAATAAAATTCTATACCAACCTGTCTGACCAGCATGGTATAGTAAGGTCAATTTCCCTCCTATTGTGGAGGAGAATCGAGCCCAACAGTGGGACGTATATGAGCTGAAATGTTGATGATTTTTTTTGGGGGTGGGCTGCGGTCGGCGTACTCGTCTCCCGGTTCCGTCCGGGGCGGCAAAGGGGCGTAAGCACGCACACCCGTAACCCACTTATACAACACGTCGCCTTCATCGTTGGGCCGACCACCAGTGCAGAGTTTCTTGACTTTAAAAGTGGTAGGACCACACTGTCGACAGTTATCTGTCTACAGCCGCGGGCCGGTCCGTCTGGGATAGTACCACACTGAGCAGAAAATCTACGTCTGAGTAGTAGCAATTTGTTACTGCGCTTCGTTCGGTGAGCGAGAGAACCGGAAGCCCAACTTTCTGAGGGTGTTTGCGTGTGGAGGGTCTTGGTGATGCCCTTGGTATCACCGAGCCTCAATGCACTCATTCATCCTCCCTTCACTTTCTTCGCGGTAGGCAGCGACCTTGTAAAGGTCCAAGAGCGGCAGCAACACTTACCATCAGGTGTGCTGTTTGCTCGTTTGCCACCGGTTGCAATAAAAAAAAAATCTTCAGTGGTCGACCCGACGGAATACTCCGAGGGAGTACCCTCTTCCGTCGATGTCTCCCCGGGACGCCGATCGCCGTCGCGAGGCTAACATCTCTGAGAGTGCCCGACTAAATCCCCCGGTCCAGTCACCCGGGAATGTTAATGATGAAATTAACTATGAAACCGATTAATCAATTTAAAGTGTTATGTTGTGAAAATAATTTACGGATTAACTAGTACGTAACGATATGAACGATATATTTTATCACAATATTGGAGCGGCCATTTTGTAATTGCAGAATATAAATATCATGTACATTGTATTCCTGACAGGGGAGTGATGCCTTCTCTAGTAATTAATTCGACGGGTGCCGCTAATGAGATCTGGTCCAACAGCACATAATGTTAAGAGTCACTGTTGGATCTTTATTAGATTTTTTTTGAAGTGAAACTTCTTTAGAATCGTTGTGATTTCAAACTCGATGAAACGGAAACGCGTGTCCATAGAGACACAAATACGTAAATGGGATTAGACGAATAGAATTCAGCCGACGAGAAAATGAGATAAAGGATAGAGGATAAAGGGTGAAGGATGAAGGATGAAGCATGAAGGACGAAGGATGAAGGATGAAGCATGAAGGGTGAAGGATGAAGGATGAAGCATGAAGGGTGAAGAATGAAGGATGAAAGACGAAGGATGAAGGATGAAGGACGAAGGATAAAGGATAAAGGAGTTTCACTTCTGATATGCGTACTTTGTACACACTCTTTTTTTTTTTAGTGGGCTACGGTCAGCGCATACTCTGTCTACTCTGTACTAGGTGACGAAAGGGTAGAGCGCCGCCCCATAACCCACCCGTAGCACGTCACCTTCGCTATTGAGCCGACCACCGGTATCGAGTACCTTGTCCTCCGTGGACAGCCCGGCAGGATTGAATAGAATAGCATTTACTGTCACGTAATAACAATTATCTATATATATAAAAGAAAGTCGTGTTAGTTATAATATTTATAACTCAAGAACAGCTGTACCGATTTGGCTGAAAATTGGTGGGGAGGTAGCTTAAGACCAGGAGACGGACATAGAATACTTTTTATCCCGTTTTTTTAAATGGTGTTTACAAGATTTCGCTAATAACTCTTTTATCCCGTTCGATCGCGTTTGTCAGATAGATACAAGTCACTATGAAACGTAGTATAAAAAAACGCAATTGATATGTAATAACAAAACGCAAATGACAGCTAAAAGTAATTTTGTCTATAGTTAAGTATGGTTGAAAATTTGATAATTATAATTTTGTCAGAAATCAATAATTAGTAATTTGTATTCTCTTTGAATCATCATTAACAATGCCGCGACCAAGACGATCGAATCTTTCCCAATAAAGCTGTATTGCTTCTTGCATCAGAGACTATATTTTCGGAAATTTAGAAAATATATTTACGAAAAAAATTATAGTGGTTCGAAGTTCACCGGATCAGCTAGTATACATATTTTTATAGTTAATTTTGACAATAGGGGAATGCTCAGCGTTGTGCTGCATAGAAATTATGCAGGGCTGGTTTTCAGCAACCCGAATATAACGAAAAGAGAAAAAAGTAAACAAAATAATTAACAAAAAGAATGATATAAATAACATTAATGAATTGAATTATGAGGGATGTGCTCTTAGAATAATAACGTATAGAAGGTAAGTTAGCGCACGAAAAGTGAAGCATTTCAATTGGAGCCTAATGGAGCTTACGTCGGAACCGGTCCGTAATGTACCGGTACGTAAGGTTACTGTACTGAACGTATGTACACAACTCTTAAAAAATAAATAGGTAATTATGACGATTTGTGCATTCAAATGGTGTCACAACACATTTGAAAAACATAAAAAGTAAATTAACATTACTTTTAAAAGTATTTCGACGATTTATGTTAATAAAAACAAAATTTGATTTCATAATTTGTATAGTGGTGTGCGTGTGTACGTGTGTAATCGCTTGCACGCATGTAGTATTTGTTTGCTTCATATTTTTGATGGCTTACGTATGGACACTATCCTTCTATACCTTATTATTCTAAGAATGTGCTTTTATATGATGAGTTTTTTATGAAAGACCCTTTCGGGTACCATCCCTCCCTAACGCTTCTTCCGGGCGGTATCAGGCGCACTCACCATTGGACCAGCGGGTCTACTCTTGAATCTCGATTCCAATCCTAAATCCAGTCTCAGCTCGAATTTGAGCAAATTTGGTACTCTTGAAAGTAATACTAGCGCACGATTGGAATCAAATTCGGTGGAATATTTATGAACTAAATGAATTCGACTCTCCTCGATTAAATCAACTCCCGACGTGATTTTGAGGTAGTTTAAAATCGTTAATGTTGCACAATATCAAGAAAGCGTCTTTGTGATGATCGAGTTCGATAACGTTATTAATTTATAGTAAGAAAATACGGCACATTTGGTGAAAATAACAACGGCAAAGGCGAAGAATTCATTCTCGATTTTGTTCAAGAGTACCAAATATAAGTTTAGAATTGATTTCAAGAGTAGGCACACTGAACCTACCCTTAGATTTTTAGTGACAGGCCGTCGGTTATAAAATTCATCATTCTCATTTCAGCTTATATATGGTTCAGGTTTTATGTCAAGTTTTCCTTCTCTTGCATAGATGTTATATGCGTATTATATCACTTAGTCGTCTTATATAATCCCCACGTGCAAGATAAGAAGTGGTGATTTGTATTCTTACTCCGTCACCACATGGAAAGCGATAATTGATTTGTATTTGATTTAAAACTGATCATAAAACAATAATATTATCTAAATTGATTAACTTTCTCGTTAATTCAATAAATTGATTCATTAAATTGAAACTTCACGTGATTATAAGATTGGATTATGTTTAGCAGAAAAGAATAACATTGCCATTCAACTTGGTAATTATCATCATCATTATATGCATATTACAACAATCCCTTATTAGTCAAATCAAATCAAAAACGCCTTAGTAGTCTTTTACGATATCCATGGGCAAGAAATTGGGTGCTGAATTGTATTCTCAATCCGCCACCACATGAACATTGGATTAAAATATTCCATAGTCTTATCCGTGTCATCAAATTCATCTACTATACCACGCTGGTTAGATATGTTAGTATTTTTTTTTTTATGGCTATGCTATGGTAAACGCACACGCGGTGCATTCCGTCCGGGGCGACGAAAGGACGGCGCACGGGCCCAAAACCCACCCGTACCCACGTCGCCTCGTTGTTGGGCCGACCACCGGAGCAGGGTGACTTGTACCCTCACCTCTCGACATCCCTGTCCCGGGACGTCGGTCGCTGTCGCGCGGTCAGCCTCTCTGCGCCGCTGGGTGACGGATTAAATTCCCCGGTCTAGTCACCCGTTAGATATGTTAGTATAGGGTTTCATTTCAAGTTTTCTTTCTCTTGCATAGATGTTATATGCATATTTAATGCCTTAATCGTCTTTTACGACACCATATTTAGGTACTCGTACATAAATTCCTTGTATTGTTGGCGTAAATTTCCATTTTTTTCGAACTGACGTTCTAGTTGTAATAGTCGAGCCACGGCTTTTTTCCTTGACTCGCCATATTTTATGTTCGCGTCCTTAAACGGCAGTCGTACCGTATAAGTGCCGTCGAAACTTCGTATTGTAGTATTTGTATAGTAATTTTCACACAACTCATCATCTTTGGTGAGTGCATAGTGTCGTGGAATTTCTTCTAATTCCCAAAATTTTGTTAATTGTTGTATGTCGTCGGTGCGAGTCATCATGCTTAATACTTTGATGCCACCGTTTGTGTCTTGCGGATATAACCCGGATAAAATCCAACCCAATTCTGTTTCTTGAGCGATTATACCGCCTTGTAGTCGTTTAAAACCTTGTAATAGTATTTTACTATATTCTTGGGCACCTAAAATTATGTCTATAGGTCCCTTTTTGTTGTACGTTGGGTCTGCCAATAGAACATTGTCCAACTCTTGTAATTGTTGTAAGTTACTTCTTGGTAACGAGTTTGTAAGCTTCGGTAGTACTATAAGTGTTACAGGTAGTCTGTACTCACTAGAGTACCTTGGTTGTAGGTTTATGTTAATTGTATATTTCGATGTCTTAGGTTCGTTGTCTCCAATGCCTTTTATTTCGGCTCGAACCTTTTGTCTTGGATACGACAGCAGTTGTGCTACTTCTTCCGTGCAAAATGACGCTTCTGAACCTTGGTCACACAATACTCTTAATAATTGTGGTGTTCCATCATACGACGTGGTTTGTAATAGCGCTGTGGCTAATAAGACCGTATTTTTTGCCTCTAAATTGGTAGCTGATAAGTTCGATAACGTTGTGTTTTGTTTTTTATCACTCATAGTTGGTTTAGGAGTGAACTTTTTCGTATACTCAGAAGACTCTGGTTGTCTTTTAATTGAATCGAATGTTCGGTGTAATAGTGTGTTATGACCTTTATGTTGACATATTTCACATTTTGTATAAAACTCGCTCGTGCATTTTATTTGTTTATCATGATTTAAGCAGCGTTTGCACATTTCTTTGTCTGAGACTTCCTTATATCGTTGCGTCACGTTCAAGGTTTTAAAACTAGGGCATTTATTTATATTATGTTCTGTGCTTTTGCAGTACCAGCAATGTTTACTTTTTGATGATTCTGCTATTGGTACGAGTGTTCCCCGGTATTTATTTATTGTATGATTCACCGAGTTATTACTCAGGTGATTGTACGTAATTTTTTGCTGATCGTAGGACTTTAAACTTTTAAATCTTTTTTCTAAAAACTGTAACATTTCTTCAAACGATTCCAATTTGTTTGGGTGTTGTAACTGATCCTCGTATTTTGAATCAGTTTGTTGGTCCCATTTCCTGGCCAAAAGTCTAGCCAAAATAGGGTCCCATGTTGAAATGTCAATTCCTTGATGTTTTAAAGATTCCAAACATTCTTTTATGGTGTCGTGCATGTCTCTTAAACCCGCTGCATTCGCAACATTTAGCTTGGGTAAATCTAATAATTTATCGATGAATTTAATTGATATCATTCGTTCGTCTTCATAACGTTGCGTAAGCAATTTCCACGCGGTTTCATAGTTCGATTCACTTATCGTTAGATGACGTATAATTTTTGCTGCGTCACCTTTTACATTTGTCTTTAAATATTGCATCTTTTCTACCAATGAAATATTTTTATCTTCATGAATAATTTTTTTGAATAAATCATGAAAAGTATACCATGAGTCATAACTCCCAGTAAAAGTTGGAATAGAGATACGGGGTAGTTTTCCTGACGACTGTGTTAAGGTTATTTTTTCGCTGGAACTGTCATGGATTTTTTCTTCCAGCATCTCCATTGTAGTATCGAACTCAATTTGGGTGTTTTCAAAATATTTATTTTTGAAGTAAAGGTGTCCCGATGTATCCTCCTCCAATAATAATTCAATGTGTGTTTCTTCAATATCCTGCCATCGTTTTTGTAAGTTGTTTATTGTAGTTTGTAAATGCCATATAGGTTTGTTTTCAGTGACTGATTCTTTCGCCTGAATTAGCCTTTTTGACATCTGGGATATCCTGAACATTTGTATAAACGTCTTGGGATTCCCTCTCCCTTCTTCTTCGTTTGTGTTTTGTTCTTCAGGTTCATATATCGCCTGAACAAGTTGAAGTCTTTCTTCATATTTTTGTAGGTGGGCTAAGCCCTCGTTGTATTGTTTCTGGATATTTCCAAAGTAATTTGTGGTGATATATTTGTGAGATGATAACATCTCTTGTTTCTCCAGTTTCGAGTGATTCTCTTGCACCCGTTGGAAAATAGTAGTTAGTGTTTGTCTTTTTTCGTCAATGTATTTTTGTGTTCTTCGGCTCACGGAGTCCTTTTTAATGTTTGTAATTATCCTCCTGATCTCGTTATAATCTTCCTCCTGGCTCCTGATTGCTGTGTTTATTTCTTGTATGTCCATAGTGCTTCTTTTGTCTTCTTCCCTAATAGCCCTACCCTAACTTTCCTACTACTAATGTTTTAAGTCAATACTTATCGTACCTGCGCTCTCGCTATAACACGTCCCTGAAGGTGCGACTTCTCAATCAGCTGGTGAGTCCCGCTTGTGGGAGGCCAGTGACCGAACCGCAACGAGAGGCTTTCTGACAGAGTACGTAAGTAAAAGTCCTTCAGTCAATTCCGAAACTGATGCTTTGTTGAGTACACCAGCCCGTTCTTAACTGATTCGTATGTCTGTTATGTCAAACCTACGGGGGGGTTAGAAGGAGGAAAAAAAACTTTACTTTTACTCGAAGGACCAAATGTAAGGGCGTAGTCTGGGCTAGTGGACTAACGCCGTGTTTGACAGAAGAACCTAAGGTTATAGTTTGAAGTACCTAAAGCCCTTAAGTTCCTAGCCTATATGATGGGATACCTGCACCGTGCTACCTAAGGTGACAGGTGGATGTGAGATGGATGTTGGGTGGAGGATTGGTTATTCTCACTGCCAGTCAAGCAGACTCACTCGACTAATCAGAACTGACGGCTAAGGGTGTCTTGGCCACAGTGAGATGGAGCTTTGGGTGGAGGATTGGTAACTCTCACTGCTAGTCAAGCAGACTCACTCGACTAATCAGAACTGACGGCTAAGGGTGTCTTGGCCGCAGTGAGAGGGATGTAACTGAGAGATGAATAAATTCAAATCTGATTTATTTTACACAATGTACACCTTATATACTACTTATTGCTAATACACACATATACCATTTTGTGTTAGTGTGTCGTACGTGTAAAGTATAACGCAGTGTCTTTAAATCATGTCAGTGCTAATTTTGCACATTTGTATGTTGACATGCTTTACTTGTATGTTGACATGCTCTACTTTTGAGTTTGCTGCGTTGCATGTTCAATGTGCATTGAACAATCGTCTTTTACGACACCCATGGGCAAGAGAGGGGGTGGTGAATTGTATTCTTAATCCGTCCACAGGAAATAGAAATCGAAATTGCGTACAAAAGTAGCATTTGATACATATGTACGTAAGGTCTTAAATAACAGTTATGTCTTTATAAATTTCAATTAATTATAATATTATTGCAATTATCTTTTACTTTTAATACATTTTGACTACATAAGTGATATGTGCGTATTTATATATGTTCTTCCGTGTGATGATGACCTTAAAATGTCACCATCGCATTCCATGTCAAAGATAGGTATCATAAAATTCTTCCTTTGAATAATAACGTATAGAAGGATAGTGTCGCTACTTCGAACGTTCGAAACATGAATCTAAAAATACTACATGCGCGCAGACGATTACACACGTACACACGCACACCACTATACAAATTATGAAATCAAATTTTGTTTTTATTAACATAAATGGTCGAAATACTTTTAAAAGTAATGTTAAAAACCTTTTTATGTTCTTCAAATGTGTTGTGACACCGTTTGAATGCACAAATCGGTATAATTACCTATTTATTTTTTAAGAGTTGCGTACGTACGTGCAGTATAGTGACCTTGTACATTACGGAACGGTTCCGGCGTAAGCTCCATTAGGCTCCAATTGAAACGCTTCACTGTTTGTGCTCGAACTTACCTTCTATACGTTATTATTCTAAGAATTCTTCCCTCTGTATGTGATAATGGATTAAAAATACAATTCACACCCTCTATTATACCCGTGGGTGTCGTAAAAGAGGAGAGGGAAGGGATATGTTATGTCCATTCAACCATCCATCCATCCATCAGCCTACAGACGTTCACTGCTGGACATAGGCTTCTCCATGAGAATACCACTCCGAACCGTCCTGCGCCACTAGCATCCAACGGTTCCCTGTGACTTTGAGAATATCGTCAGTCCACCTATTGGGGGGTCGTCCTACGCTGCGCCGTCCAATTCGTGGTCGCCACTCAAGAACCTTTCTTCCCCAACGGTTGTCGGTTCGACGAGCGATGTGGCCTGCCCATTGCTATTTTAACGTGTTAATTCTGCGGGCTATGTCGGTAACACCCGTTCTTCTACGGATTTCCGTGTTCCAGATTTTATCACGAGAAATATCGAGCATAGCCCTCTCCATAGCACGCTGAGCGGCTTTGAGCTTTTTTATGAGGCCGACATTTAGAGACCACGTTTCAGTGCCGTAAGTCATCGCTGGTAACACACGCGGGTTATAAACCTTTGTTTTCAGACACTGAGGATATGTTATGTATATAAAATATGCAAGGAAGGAAAAACTCAAAATCAAACGTTATGTCAACGCGTCTGACCAGCATGGTATAGTAGGTCAATTTCTTTTTTATAGTGGAGGAGGCCCAAGCTCAACAGTGGGACGTATATGGAGTGAGGTGATATATGGCAGTATCACTTATCATCAGATATGCTGCTTGTTCGTTTGTCATCATAAACAAAAAAACCAAATAAATAAGGGTTGGTAACAAATTGTATTCTCATCTATCACCACACGAAGAAATAGATTCACTTCAGCTTATGCACGTCCAAGTCTCGTCTATAATAGGAGAGAAATTGATCTATTATATCTCGCTTGCCAGACATGTTGGTTTAAGTAATGAATATCTGGTTGAACGAGCTTCGCTAGAAATATTGCTGTTGTATTTTCGTCGAATTTATTTAGATATTTGTTAATAAAAAATAAAAATTAAATAATAAAAAAATAAAAAAAATACAAAAAGAGAATAATAATAACACTGAGATTCTATCCGAAGCTCTTTGAATACCAAAACAAAACAAAAAGCGAACTGGACAACTTTCCAACTGAGCTATCTAACTCTTGACGTCGACAATGAAATTTGTATTCATATTCTTTTAAAATTTAATGTCATTGTATTGTTTTGCTAAAAACACCGACGAAACAACATTTTCTATAAATAAAACCTAGCTAGATCGATTTTTGGTCCCGAAACCTCTAGTATGCCAAGTTTCATCAAAATTGTTGGAGCCGTTTCCGTGATCCTGAATATATATATATATATACAAGAATTGCTCGTTTAAAGATATAAGATTTAGCAATAGCTAAAGCTAATTTTATAAATGTAAACCTCTTAGTAACATAAAGTAAGCCGCCTTCAAATTAATATTCATTTAACATCATGCCACCTGAGTTTTCTGGCCGGATCTTTCTCAGTGTGGCCGTGTTCCGATCCGGTGGTTACACACTAGATTGTTAAGTTTTTAAATATAATTCCTATTAATTTTAATGTTCAATAATTACTAACCATAAACAATATAATTTTTTCATATAGTATCGGCAAAACTATATTCATTAAAACGGCTGGACCGATTTCAGGTAGTAACCGATTTCAGATAATATCAGGAAGTTACCTAGGCTATATTTTATCCCAGTATTCCCACGGGAACGGGTACTATGCAGGAAAGACGACTGAAACCGAAGCGAAGCGAGGGCGGGTTGCTAGCTAACATAAAAGTTATAGTGATTACAAAAATGTGTGTCTAAGAGTCTGTTCCTTAAATGTTACATATTATGTAGGCATGTACAGACAGGACAAATTTAGGCATGTAAAGCTTTGACAGTATAAATAGATATTATTTGCGCGAACGCTTCAATGGTACGCGACTCGTCAACGGTTATCCGCCGATCAGCTGATTTAAAGCGAAGTTTCTCTTGCTTATGCGAATATAATAATTGATTTATTCAATTTCTAATGACATTTAACAAAGTATGAATATGTTGCAGATTAAGTATCACTGACTTTATATTTTACATTTCAATCACGAAAAAACAATGACAAAATTGAAAACTTTACATGTCTCTAATTTATTAACGAATCGATATTTTTCCTTCAATTTTTTTTCATGGGTTCCTACCACCATTACCTAACTCCCGTTCGACCAGTTGCCCCATAACCTGATACAGCTTGTATAAATCAAATAGAATAGAAACTCCTTAATTATATGTTTGTAAAGTCTCACCGCAATACAAGGATTACTTCCTTAGTGCAGGGTGTTTTTTTAAATATCATATTACAATATAGTAACTTATTAAACTTATTTATTAAAATAAAAATTCACCACACCCTATCATCATCATCATTTCAGCCTATCGCCGTCCACTGCTGGACGTAAGCCTCCCTCATGTTACGCCACAAAGTGCGGTCCTGTGCCGCCTGCATCCAACGACGCCCAGCAACTTTCACCAGGTCGTCGGTGCACCTACTTAGGGGGGTGTTCTACACTGCGTCGTCCGTTACGTGGTCGCCACTCGAGAACATTTCTTCCCCAGGGGTTGTCGATTCGTCGAGCGATGTGGGCTGCCCATTGCCACTTCAGCGTGCTAATTCTTCGTGCTATGTCGGTTACACCCGTTCTTCTGCGGATTTCTATATTCCTGATTCTATCTCGCAGAGAAATCCCGAGCATAGCCCGCTCCATAGCACGCTGAGCGACTTTGAGCTTGGTTATGAGACCTACATTTAGGGAGCACGTTTCCGTGCCGTAAGTCATCACTGGTAACACACACTGGTCGTAGATCTGTGTTTTCAGACACTGAGGTATGTCGGACGAGAAGATTCTCTTAAGTTTCCCGAAAGAAGTTTTTATTATAATTATTATTTATAAATCGTTTTTAATAATAAATTTTAATAAGCCCTAGAGACAAAGAATAGCAAAGCAACTACTACTACTAGATCATGTACCTATGTTTAATAAATAAATATTATTCTATTCTATTCCGTTCCGTTCTAAAGAGTATAATATTATCAATTCGACACCCTTATTCTTGCCCGTGGTATCGTAAAGGACGACTAAGGCATTATTGCAGAAAACATTTAAGAGAGAAAAAAGAAAATTCGAATTAAAACCCTATACCAATTAGTGTTGCCCAAATGCAAGACCAAGACGAGACTTGGACCAGTCTTGGTCTTGGTCTTGCAACAGCACACCTGGTCTCGTCTTGGTCTTGGTATTGCGCACTCGAGTCTTGGTCTTGGTCTTGGTATTGCAGCAAGAGTCTCGCAAAGTCTTGCAAGTCTTGCAGTTGGAATAACGTAACAGTCATTTATCATGGCAATGAAAAATCTCACTATACAATAATAGTTTTAATAGGATAATAATAGTTTTTAATAGGTAATATACCAGTATACCTATGAAGTGGGTCACCAAATGTATGATATTCGTCGTCATCGTCACAGCTTATAAAAGTACCACTGCTGGACTTAAGCTTCCTTCCAGTAAGAGGAAAATTGATCTACTATACCACGCTGGTCAGACATAGGGTTTTATTTCTAGTTTCACTTCTCTTGAAATAAAAATATCGTCAAATTTTTTTCATGGGTTCCTAACAACATTGCCTCGGTCCGATTTGATACGACATCCACGGGTAAGAGAGTGGTGAATTGTATTCGTACTCTGTCCCTACACGGAAAATTATTACATTGCGATCATTATGTACGCATACCGATCTACGCATAATAATTCTTTTTGCGAGTGTGGATGTTATTTATGTAGATTAATTGTAGATATATTTTTATGTCCAACAGTAAACGTCGTTGGGCTAATGAATAAATGGATATATAAATATGTATAATGGGCAACTTATCAAGACTAACTCACAGGGTGACGATTACGGTATTTTTTTCCTTAAGCCTTTCCGAAGAGTAATTCTGAAAAGCCAACACCAACATTGGGAATCGATTGGTCAATAGATGGATATCTCAAGACTGATTTGACTTGCCGTGTAGTGGCGGAGTAAGAATACAATTCATCACCCCCTAGTTTACCCGCGAGTGTCGTAAAAGACGACTAAGGGCTATAATATATAACATCGGTGCAAGAGAAGGAAAACTTGACATGAAACCCTGTACCAACACGGCCGATCCCCGTGGCGATTCCCCTCCGGCCACGGCCAATTTCTCTCCTATTATGTAGAAGACATACACCCGCAGCCGAGCGCGTCACCGCGACGCTGAGCGGGAGGGCCAGCTGTACGAGGCTTACCGCAGTGCGCGGTCTGCCTTCAGGCTGGCCGTCCGTACCGCCAAGGACGTTAGTCGGCGGGAGATGCTGGACAGTCTCGAGCGTGACCCCTGGGGTCGCCCCTACCTCGCGGCGCTGAACAAGCTCCGCGGGCGGGGCCCCCCCCTCACCGAGACTCTCCAGCCCAGCCTCCTCACCAGAGTTGTCGAGGACCTCTTTCCACGGCGGGCGGAGCACACGCCACCGGTCATGGCTTCGCTGGACAGCGACCGGGAGGCCGACGATGAAAGTGCTCCGCCCATCACGGAGCCGGAAATGGGGGCGGCGGTGGCGCGTATGCGAGTCAAATCCACCGCCCCCGGGCCCGACGGTATTCCGAACCGTGTGCTGGCCCTGGTCCTCGAACACCTGGGACCACGCCTCAGGGGACTGTTCGACGCTTGTTTGTCGTCCGGACAGTTCCCTGGGTACTGGAAAGAGGGGAGGCTGGTTCTCCTGCCGAAGCCGGGACGGTCTCCCGAGTCGGCCTCGGCCTACAGGCCCATCGTGCTGCTCGATGATGCGGGCAAGCTGCTGGAGAGGGTGTTGGCTGCCCGCATCGAGCGGCATCTCGTCGGGGACGGGCCCGATTTGTCGGACGCCCAGTTTGGTTTTCGGAGAGGGCGTTCGACGATCGCGGCCCTGCTGCGCCTGAAGGCCGTGGTAGCGGAGGCCGTCACCGGCGGAGGAGTCCTGTTGGCGGTGTCCCTGGACATCGCCAACGCCTTCAACAGTCTGCCATTCAGCTGCATCAGGGAGGGGCTGAGGTATCACGGGGTGCCCGTGTACCTCAGGCGGCTGGTGGCAGACTACTTGGAGGGGCGCAGCGTCCTCTACGTTGACCGAGTAGGGGACGTTGTGCGAACGCCCATGACGTGCGGTGTCCCACAGGGGTCGGTTCTGGGTCCGACCCTGTGGAACATCGGCTACGACTGGGCATTGAGAGGAAGCCTCCCACCCGGGCTGGGTGTAATTTGCTACGCCGACGATACACTCGTCACAGCCCGGGGTGGGACGCTAGAGGAGGCGGCACGCCTGGCAACTCTCGGCACCGAGGAGATTGTTAGGCGGATCGAAGCGCTGGGGTTGAGGGTAGCCCTGGAAAAGACGGAGGCCCTTCTGTTCCATGGCCTCCGTACCGCCGGGCCTCCCGCCGGCGCTTCGATCACCGTGAAGTCGGTCACCATCAGCATCCAGGCCCACATGAAGTACTTGGGCCTGGTGCTCGACGGGCATTTTTGGTTCCGGGAGCATCTCCATCGACTTGTTCCCCGGCTTGTCGGCGCGGCGTCCGCCCTTTCGCGGCTGATGCCGAATGTGGGCGGACCCAGTGCTACGTGCCGACAACTGTACGTGGGGGTGATCCGGTCGATGGCCCTGTACGGCGCACCGGTGTGGGCGGGGTCCCTGACCGTCCGTCTTAGGGCCCTCCTGTGGCGACCACAGAGGGTCATGGCGATCAGGGCCGTACGCGGTTACCGCACGGTGGCGACGGAGGCAGCGTGCCTCCTGGCCGGAACTCCCCCGTGGGACCTGGAGGCGGAGATGCTCGCCGACATTTATCGGCGGGTGTCGGAGAAGCGCGCCCGCGGCGGCATGGTCTCCATCACAGAGATCACCGCCTGGCGGGTCGACGCCCGCCGAGAAGTCATTGCCCGTTGGGCAGTCCGGCTGGAGAGTCCTCGGTATGGTGTTAGGATCGTCGAGGCCCTCCGGCCGGTGCTGATGGAGTGGTTGGAGCGGACGCACGGGGTGCTTTCCTTCCGACTGGTGCAGGTGCTGACGGGGCACGGTTGCTTCGGGAAGTACCTGCACAAGATTGTCAGGAGGGAGAGCACACCGTCCTGCCACCACTGCAGTTGCGACGAGGACACGGCGCAGCACACGCTCGAGGAGTGTGCTGCATGGGAGGAGGATCGCCGTGAACTCGTCGCAATTATCGGTGCCGACCTGGCGCTGCCGACCATCGCCAGGGAGATGCTCGTCAGCGTCAGGAACTGGGACGCGGTCGCCGCCTTCTGTGAGGCCGTTATCTCTCGGAAGGAGGCGGCGGATCGTGTGCGAGTAGAGCTTCTATTCGGCGACACGTTCCGCCGCCGGCGACTCGGGCGGCGCAGGCGCGAGTATCTGCGCCTAATGCCGCCCTAGCCGAGGCCGCGGGTGATCGGACCGGGGAATTGTCCATCACCCGCAGAGAGGCTAACCGCGCGACGGCGACCGACGTCTCAGGTCGAGAGGTGAGGTTACCCGAAAGGGTATTCCGTCGGGCCGACCACTGACGACAAGTGACATCTGCTCCGGTGGTCGGCCCAACAACGAGGTGACGTGGGTACGGGTGGGTTATGGGCCCACGCGCCGTCCTTTCATCGCCCCGGACGGACAGGACCGCGCGTGCGCTTACCATAGCCCACCCAAAAAAAAAAAAAAAAAAAAAAAAAAAAAAATTATGTAGAAGACACGAGCTCAACAGTTGGCCGTATATAAGCTAAAATGGTGATTTGAATTAAATGCAAGACCGCGAGACTCTTGCAGGCTCAGTCTTGGTCTTGCTCAAGTCTTGCAGGGCCAGTCTTGGTCTTGGTCTTGCAAAAATTAAGCGGTCTTGGTCTTGGTCTCGGTCTCGCATTTCTCGCAAGACCAAGACCAAGACCGCAAGACCAAGACTTTTTTGGGCAACACTAATACCAATTCGTCTGGCCAGCGTGGTATAGTCAATTTCTCCCATTATGGAAGAGGCTCAAGCCTAGTAGCTGTGTTGATAATCTATACCAATAAATAAAATTGGAGTGTCTGTTTGTAATGTCAAAATAATAGACTTTTTTCATACTCACACGGTTATTTGCACGACATCTATGCCTAAAATACAGATTAGAATATTATTGTCTGTCTATCTGTCTGTCTGTTTGTCTGTTTGTTCCGGGTAATCTTCAAAACGGCTGGATCGATTTCAAAAATTCTTTCACCAATGGAAAGCTATAATATCAAGGAGTAAACTAAGCTATATTTTATCCCGGTATGCCCACGGGAACGGGAACTACGCGGGTAAAACGACTAAAACTGAAGCGAAGCGAGGGCGGGTTGCTAGTGTAAAAATATTATTCTGCGTGGGAATCGAACACGAGTTATTGTACACTAGAACTCGGTATTTAAACTATAACGCCAGTTGTGTATTCTTTTACAATATTACCTAGATCATATTAGCTATTTGATATAACGTAATTAATACTAATAGTAATGTTCTAATTGATATCTAGGTTAAGATTATGTATAAGGGTCAAGGAATCTGATTGCCCGCTGAATAGCCGCAGAGAGGAAATACGACAGATTAAAGAACCCTTTTTCTGGAGTGAATTATAGTCAGCGAACCCGCCGCCTGGCTTCATCCGAGGCGACAGGAGAGCGGCGCGTGGCCCCATAACCCAAACCCACCGTAGCACGTCGCCTTCGTCGTTGAGCCGATCAGCGTTACCCACTTCCTTGTCCTCCGCGGTCGGCTTGACGGAATACCCTGCGGGTTATCCTCTGCATCCGACGTCCAGGATGTCGGTCGTCATCGCGCTCAGTAGGGATGCAAAGGATACATCGATGTTTCTGGAACATCGATATTTCAATAAAAAACATCGATGCTTGCCATCGTTGTTTGAAGTCACAACGATTCTAAAGAAGTTTCACTTCAAAAATAGGCTTGATATGATTTAACTAAGAAAATAATTCCTCTCAAAGATTTCTAAAAAACATCGATGTTTCGATACATCGATGTTTTCAGGCCGATATTTTTTGCACATCGATGTTTGATCTCAAACATCGTATACATATTTGTGGTTTCGATATTTGGATCCCTAGCGATCAGCCTTTCTGCGGGTCGGTCATCCGCAGCCTCGGCTAGGGAGATTATAGAACCCTACGGTATAGTACCTCACGGGGCGTCTTTCCATTGCCTCGAAAGATTTGGGCGAAGTGGGACTGGATAAATAGACGTATAGCCCCTGATGCAAAAGAAGGATGTTATAAGTTTGTCGTCGATGTCTGTCTATGGTATCATAGCTCTCAAACGGATGGACTGATTTCGATATAGTTTTTCTCATTTGAAAGCCAGTTTCCTTGCGTTGGTTCTTATCTATTTTTGGCTCATATCTGTCCAGCAGTGTAAGGGTATCAGCTCTTTTCCAAAATGATATAATAGCGTTTGATTACTCATTTAAGTGCTTCGCGCGTGCCACTATCGTTCATCATCATCATCATCGCAGCCCACATACGTCCCACTGTTGGGCTCGGGCCTCCTCCACAATGGGAGGGAATTTGATCTACTATACCATGCTGGTCAGACATGGTGATATAGGGTTTTATTTCGAGTTTTCCTTCTCTTGCACAGATGTTATGTGCATATTATATCCCATAGTCGTCTTTTACGACATCCACGGGCAAGATAGGGAGTGGTGAATAGTATTCTTACTCCGTCACCACACGGATAATCGTTAAATGATAATTATTTTAGCCGAGGCCGCGGGTGACGTGACCGGGGATTAGTCCGTCACCCGCCGAGAGGCCAACCGCGTGAGGAAAGATGGGAGGGTACCCCAAGTAGAGGGTATTCCGTCGGGCCGACCACTGACGACAAGTTAACTCTGCTCCGGTGGTCGGCCCAACGACGAAGGCGACGTGGTTTTCGGGTGGGTTGCGGGAGTTGCGTGCTTAAGCCCCTCTGTCGCCTCGGACGGAGTGGTGCGGAGGCGCGCCGACCGCAGCCCACCCACAAAAAAAAAGACAATTATTTGATAATTTCTGTAGAAGAGAACGTAATACTTTTTTAATTTGTGTCGGAGGTTATTCAAAAATTTCAATTTTATTAATTGCCGGCTATGGTTAGTATGCACTCCATTTCGTCCGGAATGACGAAAGGGCCTGGTCCGTGGCCCCATAACCCACTGTTTCACCTGCCCCCCGCCACTCCCTCGCTATTGGGCTAGCCACTGGTACCGGGTTCTTTAACGTCCGTGGATCGCTGGATACTTTTGCTATAAAAATAATACAAAAGGGTATAATTAAAGAAACAGGTTATGATTTTTTTTTACCGACTTCAAAAAAGGAGGTTTCTCAATTCGACTGTATATATGCTATTTTATGTTTGTTCGCGGATAACTTCGTCATTTATGGACCAATTTTGATGATTCTTTTTTATTATACTATATACTTTCCAAATGGTGCCATGAAAATTTTATCGAAATCCAATTAGCGGTTTTTGAAAAATCAACAAAAATTTAATAATTTATCTACATTGTCTATATTATTGAAGGCGGATTATTTTTTTGCAAATAATAATTATTTGAAAGTGTTATTCCTTTAACTTTATTATCTTCAATTATCATCATCACCATTCAGCCATTCTTCTCCTACTGCTGGACGTAGTCTTCCCTTATGTTCGTCATGAAGTACTGTCCTGTGCTGTGCATCCAGCGGCGGCCAGAAACTTTCACAAAGTCATGGGTCTACCGGGTTGGGGGTCTCACGAAGAAATATTGCTAAAATACCTCATGTAATTAACAGAATCTCCCTAATCTGTAATTGTAACTCGAAATTGCCAATAAAAAAAAAGAAGGAAAAGCCGCACTTAATAGCTAGTTTAAAATGTTGCCTATACAATCAGAAACCAATAATTATTTCACAGATGAATCTTTTTTATTTAATTTGGTACAATAATGTGCCCTTTTCGTCGGCCCGTATTTGGTGCAGGCGTTAATAGGTGACATATATACATACCAATTAAAACTGCACAAGGAAAAATCATCTTAAATTACCAATAAATAAAGTATATTTTCATTTAACAGTATATTTAATACAAGTAAAATAATTAATAAAAATTGACAGAGATTTTTGTACTTTATATTGTTGCAGATAAGGTTTGTTTTTGTTTGATTATGTTTCATAGGAAATGAATTTTTTTCTTTTAAACTGGCTCTGAGATGTGATAGCTGCATATTCAAACTTGTATTTTAAAAATACATACTTCTTTAATTGACATCCAGTACAAGGTTAGCAAGTAATATCTTCCTGACCGTATTACGGTCCCGGTCAAGGGCAGATCTGGCAATTATTGGCCCAAGGACCACCATGGCTGTTTTCTAGTCTCATTTTTTTTAATTTCAAGCGGTGACAAACGAGCAAACAGTACACCTGACGGTAAGTGTTGCTGCCGCTCATGAACCTTTACAAGACCGCTGCATACCGCGAAGAAAGTGAAGGGAGTTACAATGCGTGCAATGAGGTTCGGTAAAAAAAACCAGAAAGTTGGACTCCCTCGCTCACCGAACGAAATGCAGTAATAAATTGCTACTACTCCGACGTTGATTTTCTGCTCAGTGTGGTACCTTTTCCTTTCCTTTTTTTTGTGGCTGATGGAAATTGCATTTACGCATTGACGGTATCGGGGATGTATGTGGGACTCACCGGGCGGCTATCAACCTCCCGGAATACCCACTAAAAACCATCAGCTGCTCCACACCCCCGTCATTCTTGAAGCGTCAGAGGATCGCCTTTCTACATTCGACTCGGATGCCCCGACGGTAAGTCTGTTGGCCTCACCTCTTTATTTATGAAGGATGAAGGCGCGCATACTGTTGCCGCCGTCTACCTGGCCGTCGTCTACGCAGAGAGTCAGCACTGGCATCTGCTTCGCGTTGTCTCTCTGCGGCCTCCTTTTGCGACATTACGGCTTCGCAGAAGGAAGCCATGGGCGAGTGTGGTACCTACTACCCCGGCTGTAGAGAGAAGACTGTCGACAATGTACCCCTAACACAAATAAACCATCTTGATTCGCCTACTCTTAATTCGCAGACATCAAGAATTAAAAGTTGAGGGAGCTCTTTATGTGAAAGGGATCCTTTTCAACTGACTTTTAAAAGAGGAGGAGGTACTCAATTCAGATGTTTGTATTTTTTTTATATACATTTGTTGGCGCATAACTCCGTTGCTTGCCAATCGAATTTGAAAAATTCTTTTTTTTGTTGGAAAAGGTATACTTTCCAAAGGGTCCCATGAAAATTTTAATGAAATCGGGTCAAGCGGTTTTTGAAAAATCAACAAAAATCTAAAAAATTATCTACATTGTCTACACACTTAAACGAAATGTTACGTTTACTCTGCATTGCGTTTTGAAGTCTGTTTATTTTTTTTGCAGAAAATATTTTATTAGGGGAAAACGATGAGAGTAAACTTTTACGATGCGCGCGCACACCGTCACAGAAAACCGACACTTTCAAGACAGTCAACATTTTTACGATGCGCGCGCACACAATCACAGAAAACCGACACTTTCAAGACAGTCAAAATTTTTTACGATGCGCGCGCACACCGTCACAGAAAACCGACACTTTGAATTTAACTAGTCAACATATTTTACGATGCGCGCCCACATCGTCGCAAGAAGCCGATACCCTGAAGTTAGCTAGTCAATATTTTTTACCGTCACAGGGAATTGACACCTTGAAGTCAGCTAGTGAACATTTTTACGAAGCGCGCACACTGTCACAAATGTCAACTAGATAATACGTTATAAAAAATTTTCAATGTATTAAACACCTATTTTTTCTATTATTATTGTCTACAAACTATATATTTTCTACAAACGTAGGATAACGAAAAGGATAAAAATTTTGGAAAGTTTTTTATCTTGTTACGCCAAAAACGTATGACTTCTTACGTGCGTACACAAATGCACACACACTTTTTTAAACTCTACACAAATTATTATAACAAATTATTTATATTAGCCATCCGCCCTCACTTCGCTTCGGTTTCAGTCTCCTTACCTGCGTAGTTCCCGTTCCCGTGGGAATACCGGGATAAAATATAGCCTTTGTTACTCCCTGATATTATAGTTTTCCATTTGTGATAGAATTTTTGAAATCGGTTCATTGGTTTAAGCGTGAAAGCGTAACAAATAAACTTACTTTCGCATTTATACCATAAAATAAAATTGGAGTGTCTGTTTGTAATATCAAAATAATAGGCTTTTTTCATGCTCACACGGTTATTTGCACGACACCTATGCCTAAAATACAGATTAAAAAATTTTTGTCTGTCTGTTTGTTTGTTCCGGGTAATGTTCAAAACGGCTGGACCGATTTCAAAAATTCTTTCACCAATGGAAAGCTATAATATCAGTACGTAAACTAGGCTATATTTTATCCAGGTATTCCCACGGGAACTACGCGGGTAAAACGACTAAAACCGAAGCAAAGCGAGGGCGGGTTGCTAGTTTATAATATTAAGTAAGAATATTGAAACTATCGCCTTAACCGAGATCGGGATTTAAGGCTTCTCAACCCTTAGAGCATGACAATTAATAATTCCTTATGGCGCTTAAACAACAAGACAGCCACTTCCTTTTCTGATAAAAAGCCATCAGAACCAAGGAAATAACAACTAAAAAACCTACATATAATTACAAAACACTCAAGAATATTCATTTACATTAAATTTAAATAGATAAAGCGACAAAAAGTGAAATAAATCAAGTAAAACCGTATCAAGGATACCGCATCCATATTCATATAATAATTGAGGACATTTTTTTAACTTTATGATGAACTAGCAACCCGCCCTCGCTTCGCTTCGGTTTCAGTCGCTTAAACCCGTGTAGTTCCCGTTTCTGTGGGAATACCGGGATAAAATATAGCCTATATTACTTCCTGATATTATAGCTTTCCATTGGTGAAAGAATTTCTGAAATCGGTTCAGTGGTTTAAGCGTGAAAGCGTTACAAACAAACATCCTTACTTTCGAATTTATAATATTAGTATGGACTAGTTGTTATAAATAGCTTCGCTTTCGTTAGTTCTGTGAATTTAACAGAAACTCTTCAGAACAGTTTGATCTCATAATTAATTCTGATGTTTATATAAGTATTACATATTGTAAATTAAATTATTTTACAGCGTTCATGACCATAAACGTTGTAAGGTGTTCTTAACGTCGGTCAATAAAAATCAAATAAAAACGCGATAAAGTGCGTAAAAATAGTTTTATATACAATTTGATCACAGGCTATACAGGGTGTATCAGGTTATGGGGCAACTTGTCAAAAGGGAGGTAGGCAATGGTGGTAGGAACCCATGAAAAAAAAAAATATTGGTTGCCTGTAAAGTCGGTATACGGGCGAAAGTTTTACGTGACAACGACTTTGAGTGGTAAAATAATTTTAATGTGAATATTCATTCGTATAGTAGGAAGAAGGATGAAATAATAGTAACAATTTAAAACATTTATTTATACAAAGAATTATATTTAAAACATTAATTTATACAAAGAATCTCGCACTGAATTTCATATTAACAAAATTTTATTTTTACCTTTACACATACATACGTATTTATATACAAATATACAATTTTTATGTCTGTCTCTCTCGCTCTTAGGCGGGCTAACCATGCCCGAGTGGAAGGGACGCGTGCCTCTCACTCGCTCTCATTGTGAGCGCATAACGTGAGCGGAGCGTAACGCAGTTTCTTGAAGTGTCACCCGGCAAACCAATTTATAAGACGTTGTCACGTCAAAAATTTGAACGAAAAATATCGATTCGTTAAGGAATTAGAGACATGTAAAGTTTTCAATTTTGTCATCGCTTTTTCGTGTAAATCCGATTGGAATGTATAAAGTCAATGATACTTAATACGCAACATATTCATACTTTGTTAAATGTTCATTAGAAATTGAATAAATCAATGATTACGTTCGCATAAGCAAGATAAACTTCGCTTTAAAACAGCCGATCGGCCGATGACCGTTGACGGCTCGCCGTTGATATGAAGCGTTTGCGCAATTCTAGGTATGAATGAATGAAATTATACTGTCGAAGCTTTACATGCCTAAATGTATTCTGTCTGTACATGCCTACATATTACGTAACATTTAAGGCATAGACTCTTAGACACATTTTTTTGAAATCACTGTAACTTTTATGTTATATTGTTTTTTGTATAATGTATATTCTAATTATGATCTATGACCGTTAAACTACAACATACTCGAACAGTTGTCCCATATCCTGATACACCCTGTATTAGTATCTAGCCGAGGCGGTGGGTGACCGGAACAGGGATTTTTGTCCGTCACCCGCAGAGAGGCTGACAGCGCGACGGCGACCGTCATCTTGGAAAAGGGACGTCGAGAGGAGATGGTACCCCTCAGGTTATTCCGTCGGGCCGACCACTGACGACAAGGAAGTCAGCACCGGTTGTCGGCCCAACGACGAAGGCGACGTGCTACGGGTGGGCTATGGGGCCACGCGCCGCTCCACTATCGCCCCGGACGAAGCCGCACTGACCATGGCATACCATTTTTTGTTATTCTCAGCATGAAAACAGTCCACGGACATCAAGGCATCGGTACCAGTGGTTGACCCAATGGCGATGGGGAGGGAATAAGGTGGATTGTGGAGCCGCACGCTGCCTTTTCGTCACCCTGGACGTAATGAAAGCGTGCGTGGCTGACCATCATCATCATCATCTCAGCCCATATACGTCCCACTGTTGGGCTCGGGCCTCCTCCATAATGGAAGGGTAATTGATCTACTATACCACGCTGGTCAGACGTGTTGGTATAGGGTTTTATTTCGAGTTTTCCTTCTCTCGCATAGATGTTATATGCGTTTTATATCCCTTAGTCGTCTCGTACGATCACCCACGGGTAAGATAGGGGGTGGTGAATTGTATTCTTACTCCGTCACCACACGGATAACTGACCATAGCCTGTCAAAAAAAAAAACATGAAAAAAGTAATTGTGCAGAATACTTGACTGCCAATGTTACTAAATTGATTTGATCTGATTTGCTTACATTTATAGATTACTAGCAATCCGCCCTCACTTCGCTTCAGTTTCAGTCATCTTACCCGCGTAGTTCCTGTTCCCGTGGGAATACCAGAATAAAATATATCCTATGTTACTCCCTGATATTATATCTTTCCATTGGTGAAAGAATTTTTGAAATCGGTTTGGAGGTTTAAGCGTGATAGCGTAACAAACAAACAAATAAATAAACAAACAAACTTACTTTCGCATTTATAATATTAAGTAAGGATACGTGTGGTGGCAGAGTAAGAATACAATTCAACATCCCATGTCTTTTTTTTATTTTTTTTTTTGCAAACGGTGGCAAACGAGCAAACAGTACACCAGATGTTAAGTGTTGCTGCCGCTCATGGACCTTTACAAGGCCGCTGCCTACCGTGAAGAAAGTGAAGGGAGTGTGAATGAGTGCATTGAGGCTTGGTGATACCAAGGGCACCACCAAAACCCTCCACACGCAAACACCCTCAGAAAGTCGTGCTCCCGGCTCTCTCGCTCACCGAACGAAGCGCAGTAACAGATTGCTACTACTCAGACGTCGATTTTCTGCTCAGTGTGGTACTGCCCCGGACGGACCGGCCCGCGGCTGTAGACAGATAACTGTCGACAGTGTGGTCCTACCACTATTAAACTTAACGGTGGGTGTCGTAAAAGACGACAAACAGATATGAAATGCAGAAAAAATCTATGCAAGATAAAGGAATCTGGACATAAAATCCTATGCCAATATGTCTGACCAGCGCGATATAGTAGGACAATTTCTTTTCCACTGGAGAATGCTCGAGAAATTATGTGGGCTGAAATGAATGAATAGACCTAACTAGCCTTTTTTCTAGGTGAGATATCGTCAGCTCGCACGTTGTTCGTCCATAACCCGTCGTTATCTCTCCACTTCGCCATGGTATCGAGTCGTACTCGATCACTGGTACCGAATTCCTTGTCGTAAGTGACCAGCCTGGCAGGATACCCTTTCGGGTACCATCCCTCCCTAACATCTCTCCCGATACTACGGTCGTCTTCACGCGGTCAGCTTCTCTGCGGGTGATCTACGGTCTAGTCATCCGGGGCCTTGGCTAGGGCGGCAACAGGCGCAGATCGGCTATTATTACCTAAAACCTTTCTTATTTGGCTTACACGATAAGATTTTTGAAATCATTTTTAGTACTTAGTTTCTATGATTATTGTGTATAAACAAACAAACTTTTCGGCTTTATATATATATATAAGGATAAATGATATTAGTACAAATATAAGTGCATGATACAGTATTGGAATCGTGGAGTTATGTTATAATGGTATTTAAATTGGATATGGTATCTTTTATAATAACTGTTGGCAGAGTATGTATAGAATTTAACACCATCTATCTTGCCGGTGAGTGCCGTAGAAAACGACTAAGGGATTTAATATGCAAATCTCTTTTCCAGTATTTGATTGCAAGAAATAAACACTATCTTACTCTATTTTTATTTATTTATTTTAACTTAACTTATTTTATTAACTTAACTTACTTAATTTATTTTAATTTAACGGACATAAATTACATTCAGACTCAGAACAACAATTTGTGGATCGCACAAAGTGTTGTCCCGCGTGGGATTCGAACCTCCGACACTGGCGCTCTAGGTCGCTATCTTAACCACTACGCCATCTGTGGAGTCTATATATAATAGATATACTTTTTTTTTTTGTGGGTGGGCTGCGGTCGGCGCGCCTCCGCACCACTCCGTCCGGGGCGACAGAAGGGCTTAAGCACGCAGCTCCCGCAACCCACCCGAAAACCACGTCACCTTCGTCGTTGGGCCGACCACCGGAGCAGGGTTACTTGACATCAGTTGTCATATAATAGATATACTGACTATCCAACTACACAGGAGCATACATATGGACAATGCTTAGTAGACGATAGTGGGGAATGTGTTCTATCTCATTCTCTCGCCGGCTGAATCCTGTACATTTACGGGTTTGTGTCTCTATAGACTCGATTTTCGTTTCATTCGTTTGAAATCACAATAATTCTAAAGAAGTTTCACTTCAAAAATATTATTACAGAAATATTACTTAGTTATAACATAAAGAAATATAAAATATTAATAATATTACAAATTTGGATCTACATATACTGCTGCCAATGGTCAGTGCCTCCACATACCTCTCAGCTATACAAATAAAACATGTCTCTGTACAAGAAAATGAGCCGAGTGGTTCAGAGGCTAGGATCTCATTGATATAGTGCAGGGATGGCGAACCAATGGCACGCGTGCTATCGATGGCACGCAACACAATTTTTTGGGCACGTTAATGTTTACAACATGCATTCTGCACTACGAAAAAAGTGTGAAGTTTTATAATACTTAAAATGAATGACGAGCGAACGCGAGTCATATTTACGTACGCTTTCGAATGTTCAAGTTCCTGAAGTATTTATTTCCGTTATTGATGCTTCAGTTAAGGAATTTTCAAATAGTTATCAGAAATTCTCAAATTTATTATGTATCCTGATGTGACGTAATTTGAAAAAAAATAGTTTGTCCCAATTTGATTGGTTGTAAATTCATGAATTTGAAATGCAGCTGATTGATTTCCAGTCTAGTTCAATATGGATTCAAAAATATTTTATAGCACGTCCAGAAAAAAATATTTACAATTATGGCACGTGGATACGTAAGGGTTCGTTACACCTGATATAGTGTAATGCGCGAGGAAGCTGTGCCCCATCCATCCATGTTAGTAGATCATCGTCCCCTTGACATTACAAAAGTCAAACCCATCTTATTAGTGTTAAGTTTCCGCGTGCCATTACAAGGCGTAAATATATGTATTGTAATTGCGTACTTCATTTATATTTTGCTATTTTATTGATAACTAGCAACCCGCCCTCACTTCGCTTCGGTTATAGGTTATAGTCGTTTTACCCGCGTAGTTCCCGTTCCCGTGGGAATACCGGGATAAAATATAGCCTAGTTTACGCCCTGATATTATAGCTTTCCATTGGTGAAAGAATTTTTGAAATCGGTCCAGCCGTTTTGAAGATTACCCGGAACAAACAGACAGACAGACAAAAATTTTTTAATTGCTATTTTAGGCATAGGTGTCGTGCAAATAACTGTGTGAGCATGAAAAAAGCCTATTATTTTGACATTACAAACAGACACTCCAATTTTATTTATTGGTATAGACTAGCAACCCGCCCTCGCTTCGCTTCAGTTTCCGATCCCATGGGAATACCGGAATAAAATATAGCCTAAGTTACCCCTTATATAGACATCTGGTAGTAAAATATTATTGAAATCGGTCTAGTCGTTTTGAAGATTACCTCAAACAAATAGACGGACAAAAAATTTATAAACTGTATTTTAGGCATAGATTCAAATGTCTGCACAGATGGCGTAGTGGTTAAGATACCGACCTACATTTTTGCAGGTCGCAGTGTCGCGGGTTCGAATCCCACGCAGGACAACACTTTGTGCGATACACAAATTGTTGTTCTCAATCTGTATGTAATTTGTGTCCGTTAATTATATTATGTTTGTAAAGTCCCATTGCAATACAAGGATTATTTCCTTAGTGCAAGTATTAGTCTTTAAAAAAAAATAGACACTTCAATTTTATCTATACTAATATATAAAGCTGAGGAGTTTGTTTGTTTGAACGCGCTAATCTCAGGAACAACTGGTCCGATTTGAAAAATTTTTCAGTGTTAGATAGCTCATTTATCGGAGAAGGCTATATATCACGCTAAGACCAACAAGAGCGGAACACCAATGAAGAAAGTTTCAAAATCAGGTATTTTTTTCCCATTTGTGAACTTTTACTGCGTAAACGGCTAAATTGTCGCAAAAATCATGTGTGACAGAATCGTATTATTAAAAAATATTTTCACCTACGCAAACAAAACCTTAGGTTAAAGTTAGCGTTAGCTCAAAGTATATACCACGCGGACAAAGTCGCGAGCAGAAGCTAGTTTATTTATATAGACAAAGTAAGAATACAATTTCACCACCCTCTCTCTTATCTGTGGCTATCGTTAGGAATATAATATGCAGATATTGATGAATTGATTGATTGATTGAGACATTGATGAAGGAAAACTCGACATAAAACCCTATGCCAATATGATAGCATGCTAAGTGAATGTGAGGGAGACCGGAGACTGGAGCCCAATGGTGGGACTTATCTGGGCTCAGATGATGATGAATTTATAAGGCACGCATCGATTATGAGATGCTCAGGTTCGAATTCTGCGTCAGGTAAAAGGGTTTTGTCACATACAATTAGGTACACTTAGAATAATAACGTATAGAAGGATAGTGTCAGTACTTCGAACTTTCAAAATTTGAATCTAAAAATACTAATGGCGGGCAGACGATTACACACGTACACACGGAAACCACTATACAAATTATAAAATCAAATTTTGTTTTTATTAACATAAATCGTCGAAATACTTTTAAAAGTGACGTTAAAAACCTTTTTAAGTTTTACAAATGTGTTATGACACCATTTGAATGCACAAACCGTCATAATTACCTATTTATTTTTTAAGAGTTGCGTACGTTCGTGCAGTACAATGACTTGTACATTACGGAACGGTTCCGGCGTAAGCTCCATTAGGCTCCAATTGAAACGCTTCACTTTTTGTGCGCGAACTTACCTTCTATATGTTATTATTCTAAGTAGGTACATTTAAAAAATAAAAAAGGCCTCTGAGGTTGTTGTTGGATCTTCGCAGCTTGAGGCCGCGTTCCGATCTGGTGGTAGAATATTGGATTGTTTTAAACGCGCGATGTTTAAAGTAAACAATATGTAAATGCTCTTAAGGGCTAATGCAGAATAAATGATTTGATTTGAGTAAATGATTTGAAGGAAATAATCCTTGTATTGCGGGGGACTTTACAAACATATAATTAACGGACACAAATTACATCCAGACTCGGAACAACAATTTGTGGATCGCACAAAGTAATGAATTACGTGAGATTTGAGCCCATGACACTGGAACCAGACGTTGACATTTTAACCACTACACCATTAACTGCAAACGGTGGGAAATAAACAAACAGCACACCTGATGGTAAGTGTTGCTGCCGCTCATGAAGCTTAGCTAGGCTGCTGCCTACTGTGAAGAAATTAAAGGGAGTGTGCATGCGTGGTTCGCGTTCGGTGAAACTAAAGGTATGACCAAAACCCTCCACACGCAAACACCCGCAGAAAGTCGTGCTGCCGGCTCTCTCGCTCACCGAACTAAGCGCAGTAACAAATTGCTACTACTCAGACGTTGATTTTCTGCTCAGTGTGGTACTACCCTAGGGATGTGATTTGGAGGGAAGAGAATCGATTTTTGTCTTCTTTAAAATAAATCGATTATAAAATAATCGATTTTTTTTTGAATAATCGATTATAAAATAATCGATTTTTCTCCCAACAGGATTATGATAACCTTTTTTTTTAGGAAATGTGAGCTTTATTTTCTAATATAGTACGAAACAATCGTGATGACCTTTCTTTTTTTTTTAGAAAATCCGGCAGTGAATAATCGATTAATTTCGATTGAATTTCGAATGATAAAAAATCGATTAATAATCGATTTTTATTATTCTGATAATCGATTTTAAAAATCAATTTTTTGGAATAATCGATTATTATAAAAATCGATTATTTTTTCACATCCCTATACTACCCCGGATGGACCGGCCCGCGGCTGTAGACAGACAACTGTCAACAATGTGGTTCTACCACTAACCATTATTTTTGTTCTCGACGGATGTAGCTAAATTTTCCTTCATCGAGATTTTATATAAATAAAACCTAGCTAGATCGATTTATCAACCTCGAAACTTTAATGCTAAATATCATGAAATACGTTAAAGCCGTTTTCAAAATTGCCTTTAGTATAATCGAAACTCATTGCACGCATTTTACCCCCTTCATTTTGTTCGCTGTAGACAGCGGCCTAGCAAAGGTCCATGAGCGGCATCAACACTTACCATCTTGTATACTGTTTGCTCGTTTGCCACCGTTTGCAATGAAAAAGAAAAAGTAGAAATAATGAATTGTATTCTTATTTCGTCATTCCAAGGAAAGTGAGTATCATATGTAGGGATTTAATCCACTCCGTGAATCATCCCTCCTTTCCATTGGTTATAATAATAACAGAGAAACGGATTTTCTGCCTTTACTTATTCATTTCAATTCTGCATCAGATCAGTATGCAGCGACATAGGTGTACCCCTTGCATTGCTAAGGCATGAGTAGCAGTTAACACATCATCAGGTAGACTGCTTGCTCGTCCGCCATGAAAGGGCATAAACAGAAAAATAAAAAGTAGCCATGAGGGCTGCAGACACAAGTGAAAACTTAGAACAAACAATTCTTATTTTTGGATATACAAATTGATTGTTTTAAACTTCAATTGAAATATGTGATATAAAATCTTTTATATTTATCTAGTTTTGATATCTGTGTATCTGTGATTGAAGACCACTAAATGACGCTTTCACGTTCCCGCCAATAGTCCTTGAACATAATTCAACGAACCACGTGACATTTTGACGTTCACGTCAAAAACCCCTTTTTTTTTCTTTGACGTTATATCTAAAAGGATGAATGTCAACCAATTTCCTTTGCCGCATAAAATGAAAAAAATAAATGTAATTTTTTTTATATCATTCCGTGAATACATAAGGAAGAATTCGAAGCAAAAGATAAAGATATACCAACTGACCTTTTATATACCTCAATAGCATAATTGAAGTCGAACAGTAATGTAATATGGGCGGTCTATATTAAATGTAATTTTATTAAATGAAATAATCCTTGTTAACTACAGCAAGATATGCTATTAAAGTTTTTCTTTCTAAGAGATATGTGCTGTGAGCTGTGTTCTATGCTTTTTGCTTAGAATAATAATGTATAGAAGGATAGTGTCCATACGTAAGCCATCAAAAATATGAAGCAAACAATACAACATACGTGCAAGCGATTACACACGTACACACGCACACCACTATACAAATTATGAAATCAAATTTTGTTTTTATTAACATTAATCGTCGAAATACTTTTAAAAGTAATGTAATAAAATACTTTTAAATGTAATGTTTGTAAGTACGGAATGGTTCCGGCGTAAGCTCCATTAGGCTCCAATTGAAATGCTTCACTTGTTGTGCGCGAACTTACCTTCTATACGTTATTATTCTAAGGCTTTTTGTTTACTTATTTACCTCATACTACTTGAATAACACAAAGAGTTACAATAACAGAATGCACAGGTGGCATAGTGGTCAAGAAACCGACCTACACTGCCAGTGTCGCGGGTTGAAATCCCAGGCAGGACAACCCTTTGTGCGATCCACAAATTGTTGTTCTGAGTCTGTATGTAATTTGTGTCTGTTAATTATACGTTTATGAAGTCCCACCGGGGTACAAGGATTATTTCCTTAGTACAAAGTGTTGTCTTTAAAAAGAAAAAATACCACTCCTTGTTTACCTGTTGATATACAATATAAAATGTTATTAAGGGATGTGCTAGATAAAATCACTGTAAAGTAGGAAATGTCTGCACATATAGTGCAGGGGTTAAGATATCGACCTACAGTCCCAGTGTTAAGTGGTTCGAATTTCACGTAGGACCACATTTAGTGCGATCCATAAATTGTTGTTCCGAGTCTGTATGTAATTTGTGTCCGTTAATTTTATGTTTGTAAAGTCACACCGCCATACAAAGATTATTTCCTTAGTTTATTTTATTTTGTGTTTATAGCTGTTGGCCGCAGATGGCCTTGACAGCTTAACCCGGACTATGGGTGAGCGCTGATGGCTCTCAACCCGGTAAGAAAGTTAAGCGAACATCGCCCGAGGGCTCCCCCTGTGGGGAAAGGACTTCGGCTCGGCGCGTCGCTGATAGCAAAGTGGGCGTGACCACGTTTAGGCTAATGACTTTTACGCGGCGCGGTTTCCGACCTCGACGACGAGGCCGGTACCGCGGAGTTTTATTTGTAATCGTTGCACGAGCGGTGTAAGCCCTTTGTTGAGCGGTCGTTATGAAGTCATCCTCTTCATCAAGAAGATGACGGGGACGTCGGACCGCATATTTCCTTATTTTCTTAGTGTAAGGTGTTATTTTTATATCGATATTTTTCTCATACCCAATTTTTACATGTATATTATCTCTTACTTGTTATTTGCGACACCCACGGCCAAGATAGAGAGTGATGAATTGTATTTTTACTCTGTCATTATCATCATCGTAGCCCACATACGTCCCACTGTTGGGCTCGGGCCTCCTCCATAATGAGAGGGAATTTGACCTACTATACCATGCTGATCAGACAAGTTGGTATAGGGCTTTATTTCAGTTTTCCTTATCTTACACAGATGTTATGTATATATTATCTCATAGTCGTCTTTAACGACATCCACAGCCAAGATAGGCATTCCTTATAATTCATCACTGTGAATTGTGTTCTTACTCCGTCACCGCACGGACAAACTTTTACTCTGTCAGTACACGGAAAATATTCCATTCCATCATATAGCTTTTCCGTGTGGTTACAGAGTAAGAATACAATTCAGCACACACAATCCTGGCTGTGGACATCGTAAAAGAGAACTAAGGGATGTAAAATGCACATAATGTTTGTTCGTTATTCATGTATATGAAATTGAGTATGTGGTTATAATTATTAATTTTCTAATTTGTTCTGATCATTTTACTATATTTTTTATGCTCACTATTGTACATATATATGTTTTTATTGGTAATATTATTTACATATATTTATTAATAATAATATTTATTATATTACGATTTCATTGTGTCGTGACGGCACGTGCTCAACGTAATGGTTTTATCTGAAAAACAGCGCTGTAGCACCTCCGTGAGTTTATGCTGAGATAGAACGTTTTTTGGTCTACTACAGCATTTTAAATATTTGCTATTATTCGTATTCTTTTTAATAGTCTTTGTTTTTATAATAGTAATATCTAATAAATAAGTTAGTTTTAAAAACATTATTTTTTTCTTTACATAACATCTGTGCAAGAGCATGAAACAGCATGAAACTCTATACCAACATGTCTGATCAGCGTGGTATAGTAAGGTCAATTTCCCTCCTATTGTGGAGGAGGCTCGACCTCAACAGTGGGACGTATATGAGCTGAAATGAAATACCTAATTATGGAAATATTTACGATTATCGCTGTAATTGGTGTGCGAACCTAAAACTGGAATCATAAATAAAATTATAACGACCGCTATCAGCCGTAGGTGCTGCGCCGCCGAGGTGTTGTCTAAACGGGCTGCGTTATGAGGACGGTCACATTGAAAGTAGAAAGGAGAGACTATTTTACAAAGTAATCCATATTTATATTAATATATAAAATTGTTTGTATGTCTAAATTGTCTTGTCTTGACCAAGAGTGAAACTTTATCGACATTTCGCTTTACAAATAATCATCGCCGCTCATATACGTCCCACTGTTGGGCTCGAGCCTCTTCCACAATAGGAGGGAAATTGACTTACTATATCATGCTGGTCAGACGTGTTGGTTTTATATCGAGTTTGCCTTCTCTTGCATGGATGTCATATACATGGCATATCCCTCAGTTGTCTTTAACGACACCCTCGGTCCAGAAAAAGGTGTGGTGAATTATATTCATACTCCGTCATCACATGGAACTGCGCTTTATGAATGAATTAAAAAAAAAACAGTATGTATGGTGATACCATCCAGCCTTTCAATGTCCAATGTAGGGCATAGGTATCCTTAAGAGGTGATAGTACCATAATCGCTACAGTTAACCCCTGTTAACTGTAGCGCCCTGTAACACCCCTGGTGTGAATTGTATTTTTACTCCGTGTCTTGCTAAATGCCATCGAGGCAGGAGATGGAAAACTCGAAATGAAACCCTATGGCAATAATATCCTCGTGGTATAGTAGGTCAAATTACCTCTCGCAATGGACGAGGCTTAAGTTCAACAGTTGGATGTATATGGGCTGAGATGTCTTAATAAATTATTTCAAACTTTATCTTATTTTTTATTGCAAACGGTGACAAACGAGCAAACAGTACACCTGATGGTAAGTGTTGCTGCCGCTCATGGACCTTTACAAGGCCGCTGCCTACCGTGAAGAAAGTGAAGGGAGCGTGAATGCGTGAATTGAGCCTCGGTGATACCAAGGGCACCACGAAAACCCTCCACACGCAAACACCCTCAGAAAGTTGGACTTCCGGTTCCCTCGCTCACCGAACGAAGCGCAGTAACAAATTGCTACTACTCAGACGTCGTTTTTCTGCTCAGTGTGGAGACTACCCCGGACGGACCGGCCCGCGGCTGTAGACAGGTAACTGTCGACAGTGTGGTCCTACCACTCGAATATCTGATATTGATAAACTTTTTTAAGAAATTATGCCTATTTACATCATCATTGGCAACATCCGTGTGGTGACGGAGTAAGAATCCAATTCACCAAACCATTTCTTACCTGTGGATATCGCAAAAGACGACTGAGGGATTTAATACGCATATAACTTCTATGCATGAGATGATGATGTAAACTCGAAATAAATCCCTATACTCACGTGCTGTGTGGTAGCGGCTTCGAATACTACCAACCCTTGCTTTGCTCGTGGGTGTCGTAAAAGATGACTAAGAGTCCTAAATTGACCCGGATCAACTCCATCTGGTACCATTTGGGTCAACGATTACATTCTCAAGGAGGGTTGATGTCAGGCAGGCGGCCGGTCATAAAAGTCATTGCCGAAACTTTTTGCAATATGTCAAAACAGATGACATATTGCGTCGACCCCAAGTAATTGGGATAAGAGCAAGATGATGATGACTCACATGTCTGGGCCCGCGCGCCGTCTTTTCATCGCCCCGGACGGGATGGACCGCGCGTGCGCTTACCCATAAAAAAGAAAAAAAAACCACATGTCTGACCTGAATAGTAGGTCAATTTCCCGCCCATAGTGGAGGAAGCCCAGCCTCACAGTGGTATGTGTAGGTGCTGAGATGATGATGATGTTATTTTTATGTTGTAGAACTCTGTCACATTCGTCTGTCTACAGCTGTGGGCCGGTCCGCCCGGGCTAGTGCGGAGTAGGGCTGTATATATTTTTAAAAATATCGTTTTTTCGATATATCGATATTTCTAAATATATCAATATCGGGGTTCGATATATCGAAAAATAATATCGATATATCGATATTTTTGCGCATGATCACTTTTTTTTAGTTTCGCGTTCATTGCAAGGTTTCCGTGATGAACATTTTTTTTTTAGAAAAATTTTAGATGTAGATGCCTCCATTTTTACAGTAGATCAAATTTACGATGATTTTGTAGAATGCATATTTTACAAAAAAGATAAAACACCAAATTTATCCAAATAATTATCGGCGTACGATACTTACTTTTTAGTATCGAACTATCGATATATCGTTCAAAAAAATATCGTTGATAAGTATCGATATTTTTAAATAATAATATCGATATTTCGATATATTATCAACAGCCCTATGCCAAGCAGAAAATCAACGTTTTCGTTCGGTTAGCGAGAGATCCAGAAGGCCATATTTCTGAGTGTTTACGTGTGGTGGATTTTAATGATGCCTTTATTGCACATATTCACACTCTCGTCATTATCTTCACGGTAGGCAGCGACCCAGCAAAGGTTCGTGAGCGGTAGAATCACTTACCATCATATGTGCAGTTTATTCGTTTGCCATCAACAAGAACAAAAAAAAACATGGAAGAAATACACATGAAAATAGACCACTTTTTTTTTGTTCGTGGGTTGCGGTCAGCGCGCTCCTCGCACCACTCCGTCCGGGGCGACAGAGGGGCGTAAGCACTCACACCCGCAACCCACCCACGTACACGTCGCCTTCGTCGTTGGGCTGACCACCGAAGCAGGGTTACTTGTCATCAGTGGTCGGCCCGATGGAATACCCCCTATTTGGGGTACCCTCCCATCGACTGACGTCCCCTTCTCGAGGAGGACGTCGGTCTTTCCTCACGCGGTCGGCCTCTCGGCGGGTGACGGACTAATCCCCGGTCACGTCACCCGCGGCCTCGGCTAGGGCGGCATCAGCCGCAAGTACTCGCGCCTACGCCGCCCCAGTCGCCGGCGGCGGATCGCCTCATCAAGGCTGCGCTCCTCGTGCAGGCGATCCGCCGCCTCCTTTTGCGAGATGACTGCCTCGCAGAAGGCTGCGACCGCGTCCCAATTCCTGACGCTGCCGACCATCGCCCTGGCGATAGTCGGCAGCGTCAGGTCAGCACCGATGATGCGACGAGTTCACGGCGCTACGCTGCCCAAGCGTCGCAGGCCTCGAGCGTATGCTGCGCCGTGTCCTCGTCGCAATCGCAATGAAAATAGACCACTACCTATTCATAACTGAGGGCATAATTAATTATTGACTTTTGATGTACGACGCTGGACGTAAGGCTATCTCGTGTTTCGCCATAAAGTGTAGTCCTGTGCCGCTTGCATCAAACGACGTCCAGCAACTTTCAGCAGATCGTCGGTCCATCTAGTGGAGGGGCGTCCTACACTGCGTCTTTCGATACGTGGTCCCCACTCGAGAACCTTTCTACCCCAGCGGTTGTCGATATTGAAGTATATAAGTTATATAAGGATTTTTATCCAAGTAAATCCATTATCTATAACTAGTGTTGTATATTGTATAATTCCGTAATAAATACTTGAAATGGAGATATAAACGTAACGAATTAATTTATTAACATAGCCACAGATTACTTTAAAATAAATAAATAATTCATTTATTTAAATGATATCAAGTGCAATGTAATTCAAGGTTCATTAGAGTTTTAAACTAAATATGTATTTTTACAGTCATGCGTATTTATCCGCCCCCCCCTTTTTATGGTAGGTCTAAACACACGCAGCCCAAGCTGCCTGGGGCGAGGGATGAGCGGCATAAAATACCGCATTTCCACCCCCATCGGCATGAGGTTAACCACTGGTACGGAATCTTTGACATCCTTGGCCGGTCCAGGATTACCCTTTCAGCTACCATCCTCTTCGACAACCCGACAACAAGGCAGTGTAGCCAGGGCATCGCCCTCACGAGGTAGGCTTCTCTGCGGGTGGCAGACTAACTCCCGTCGACACACAACCTCGGCTTAGGCGGCATCAGTGGCCACGCGCCGGCGGCGGGGCATATCGTAGTAGAGGAATTCCTCTCGGACCCGCTCTGTTGCCTCCTTATGCGAGACAACTGCCTCGCAAAAGGTGGCGGTCCCAGTTCCTGATTCTGTCGAGCATCGTTCTAGTGATAGTCGATTCGAGTTTACGGCGCTGTTCTGCTCAGGCCACGCAAACCTCTAACATGTGCTGCCATGTCTTCGTCGCAATCGCAGTGATGGCAGGATGGTGTCTCTCCTTCTTCACGATCTTGTGCAGGTACTTGCCAAAGCAATCATGCCCCGACCAGACCTACACTAGCCGGAAGGAAGTCCGTGCCGCCGACCTAAACACTCCATCAGCACCGGCCGGCGGGCATCACCTCGTCAGGCGTCAGCCAGGTCAGCCAGCTTGCGGGGCTAGACATAACTGACGTCCGCCAGTAAAGACCTGTTGTTGTAGCCGCCTTCACAGTCAATTTGACAACCACATTATGGCTTTTAAAAAAAAAGTCCTTATAACTTTATTTTTTGGGCATATTACAAAATGCCAATATGTCATGTAGCGCTTTAATATTTTATTTATTACTTTGGCGTTGTACAGTATTACATTAAATAATTTTGTTGGTATTTTATGTAATATAATGCAGAGAAAATCCTGAAGTGTAGTGAATACGATTTAGTTGTGAATTGCGTGCATTTTCATGTTCCGCAAAATTCCCAGAAAATTATTTAGTTGTCAGCGCCCGATTAAAGGCAGCGACTAAGACTAATATGACTATTCATATAAAGACGAAGAATTCTTTAACTTGACACTGACACCAATAGCTCATATTACTGTAGCTTATTGCCATTACAAAAGAAGAAGACTTTATTTTTATCCTGCCTAAAGGCTTTGATCTTCGGTGTCTTGTATGGAGACAATTTGGGAGTCTGGCCGACTATTATGGAATTATAATCGTGGGAATGGAATCATCTCCGTGTGGTGATGGAGTAAGAATACAATTCACCACCCTCTAGCTTGTCCATGGCTGTCGTAAAAGACGACTAAGGGATAAAATATGCATATAATATCTATGCAAGAGAAGGAAACTTGACATGAAATCCTATAATATATATATTATTAATCGATTATTTTTTTAAATAATCGATTTTTATAATCGATTATCAAAATAATAAAAAATCTATTTTTTTTATATTATAATTGAATCGATTATTTTACTGCCAGATTGCCTAAAAAAAAGGCCATCACGATACAGTACAGTGCAGAAAATAAAGCTCACATTTCCTAAAAAAAAGGTCATCGTAATCCTGTTGGGAGAAAAAATCGATTATTTTACAATCAATTATTTATTTTTAATTAATCGATTATTTTATAATCGATTTATTTTAAAGAAAAAAAATCGATTATTTATTAATCGATTATTTTCCCTCCAAGTCACATCCCTAATAGTAGATCTCCCCATTGCGGAGGAGGCCCGAGCCTAACAGTGGAACTTTTTTGGACTGAAATGACGAGTAAGAAATATCATCAAGGGATTTGAACCCATATCAATTGGAAGTCTGTTGCAATTGCTTCACTTACCCGTTCCAAACGAGTTTGAAACATAATTTGTAATTTATGTTTTAAATATGAGTCTCGTTACATATTATATTCAATTAAGCATATTATTTATTTCTTTATGCAGAAAGAGTAGAGGAAATATAGTTATATCATTATGAATGCTAATTATCATAAGTTATATTTATCATTCCAGCTCGTAAAAGTCGCACTGTCGGGTTTAGGGTTGTCAGGTCGTCAAACCTAATAGCCAGACAGACCAGCCAGTTTTGCCGGACATTTGGGTAGAAAGGCCGGACCCTACATTACTGAGGATTTTATGTTTTAGTATTATTAAGTACGACAAAAAATGTATGTAAAATTAAGCTTTTTAGATTATTATGACAACAGTCGACTCGCCTGCGCTCAGCCACGCTCGGCGCTAGCTCGTTTGCAAAATGTAAAAAGCTTAATAAAAGCCGGACAAGCCGGACACCGATTATTTTGACAGGACACGCAATTAAAAAGCCTACCTATGTCCGGCTTTATCCGGACGCCTGGCAACGCAAGTCAGGTTCGTGTCTCCTCCACAGTGGAAGGTCAATTGACCTACTATAACGCGCTGGTCAGACGTATTGGTATAGGATTTTATTTTGAGTTTTGTGTTATCTATACCCGTGGCTGGTCATCTCTCTCCCAGGGGAAAGGAAGTGATTATGACACCCATATATTAAAAATATCGTCATCATCGTCTCAGCTCATATATGTCCTACTATTGGACTCGACCCTCCTATACCACGCTGGTCAGACGGGTAGGTATAGGGTTTTATTTCGGGGTTTACCTTTTCTTGCACAGATGTTATGTACGGTTATATGCCATAAGGTCTTGAATTATTTTTACTTCCTCACCACACGGCAATCCATATATTAAATTTAAAAATAAAACCGTATTATTTTTCTTACCATCTCGCATAATACCATCGACAAAATATAACCGGTTCTTTTAATCTAAATACTTTGTACTCGTCGCAATGAATACATACAACATATCCACAACTTGTATGAATGCCAAGGACAATCGATGTGTTGGCTGTATGTTAAAATTCCGTTGCGTTTATTTATGTTAAACTTGATGACAGATTAAGAATACAATGTAGTTTTGGCGCGAAGTTGAAAATGTCATGTTGCATATTTAATTTTATTAAACTCTTTAATGTCTTAATAAATTTGACTGAAGTTATGGCAGTGATTAAAATAATCTATAATTTTTTTTGGGGGTGGGTCGCGGTCGGCGCGCTCCTCGCACCACTTCGTCCGGGGCGACAGAGGGACGTAAGCACGCACACCCGCAACCCACCCCAGGTGCACATCGCCTTCGTGGTTGGGCCGACCACCGGAGCAGGGTTACTTGTCATCAGTGGTCGGCCCGACGGAATACCCCCTATTTGGGGTACCCTCCCATCGACCGACGTCCCCCGCTCGGGGAGGACGTCGGTCTTTCCTTACGCGGTCGGCCTCTCAGCGGGTGACGGACTAATTCCCCGATCACGTCACCCGCGGCCTCGGCTAGGGCGGCATGAGCCGCAAAAATAATCTATCATGCCAGATGTATGTTCGGTTATCGCGCTGAACAATACTTTTTTTCGAATCACAAAGTATTGTTCTGTATTTCATCATCATCATCATCATTTCAGCCTATTGCCGTCTACTGCTGGACGTAGGCCTCCCTCATGTTGCGCCACAATGTGCGGTCCTGTGCCGCCTGCATCCAACGACGCCCAGCAACTTTCACTAGGTCGTCGGTCCACCTAGTGGGGGGGCGTCCTACACTGCGTCGTCCGATGCGTGGTCGCCACTCGAGAACCTTTCTTCCCCAGCGGTTGTCGGTTTGTCGAGCGATGTGGCTTGCCTGCATAGCCCGTTCCATAGCACGCTAAGCGACTTTAAGTCTTGTTATGAGGCCTACATTTAGGGACCACGTTTCTGTGCCGTAAGTCATCACTGGTAACACACACTGGTCGTAGACCTGTGTTTTCAGACACTGAGGTATGTTGGACGAGAAGATTCTCTTAAGTTTCCCGAACGCTGCCCAACTGAGTTGGATTCGTCGGCTGATCTCTTTCTCGAAATTGGATCTACCTAACTGGACTGTTTGTCCTAGGTAAACATAGGAATCTGTATTTGGGTGCTTAGAACAATAACTTATAGAAGGATAGTGTCGGTACTTCGAACAATCGAAACATGAATCTAAAAAACTACATGCGCGCAGGCTATTACACACGTACACACGCACACCACTATATAAATTATGAAATCAAATTTTGTTTTTATTAACATCTAATGACATTTTATGTCATAGTATTGATTAGCTAAAGCTCATTTAAAGATATAAGCTTAGAATAATAACGTATAGAAGGTAAGTTCGCGCACAAAAAATGAAACATTTAAATTTTTTTTTTTTATTGCCAACGGTGGCAAACGAGCAAGCAGCACACCTGATGGTAAGTGAAACTGCTGCACATGGACCTTTGCAATACCAGAGGCACAGCCAAGCCGCTGCCAAATGGAGCTTAATGGAGCTTACGACGGTACTGTGCCGTAATGTACAAGATCACTGTACTGCACGTACGTACGCAACTCTTAAAAAATAAATAGATAATTATGATGGTTTGTGCATTCAAATGGTGCCACAACACATTTGAAAAAGATAAAAAGGTTTTTACCATATTAGTACCATTACCGTAAAAGTGCTGTGTGGTAGCGGCTTCGAATACTACCAACCCTTGCTTTGCTCGTGGGTGTCGTAAAAGACGACTAAGAGCCCTAGATTGACCCGGACCAACTCCATCTGGTACCATTTGGATCAAAGATTACATTCCCAAGGAGGGTTAACGTCAGGCAGGCGGCCGGTCATAAAAGTCATTGCCGAAACTTTTTGCAATATGTCAAAACAGATGACATATTGCGTCGACCCCAAGTAATTGGGATAAGAGCAAGATGATGATGATGACCATAAAAGTATTTCAATGATTTATGTTAATAAAAATAAAATTTTATTTCATAATTTGTATAGTGTTGTGCGTGTGTACGTATGTAACCACTTGCACGCATGTAGTATTTTTGGCTTCACGTTTTTGATCGCTTAAGTACCGACACTATCCTTATATACGTTATTATTCTAAGACCGTGATATAAATAATTACTTATTGCAAGTGATGTCTTAAATAAAATAATGAGCTTAGCAATTAAGGTGAAGTAAATTACATAGGCAACAAACGTTCCGTTTAACGCAACTCAAGCTGTCATATTACTCAAACAATTAATTATGCGTAACATAAATAACTTTCAATCAATATTGTTTTATTAAAACACTATTGTTATTATCTACTATACTCCATGAATCACATTAGCACGCCACAATATCTTCTGTGTGGTGACGGAGTAAGAATACAATTCACCAGTGGCGTAGCGTGGGGGGTGTCGAGGGGGCCATGGCCCCGGGCGCCATAGGAAAGGCGGCGGCGGATAAGGAACAAACGAAAATATTACATTGCATGATTGAGAAAAAAAATACTAATTCCAAATCAAGTACGCAATGTTACGCACTGAAAGCGAAATGAAACCGGAAGGGTATGAAAGAGTGCCCCGTGTGCGGTGTCTGCCCCCGAAGAGAGCAGTCCTCTGGTGGTTCCGAGAGTTAGCGGATCTCCGGGCCGCGTGCATACGTGCCCGGAGGTCCTACACCCGCAGCCGAGCGCGTCACCGCGATGCTGAGCGGGAGGGCCAGCTGTACGAGGCTTACCGCAGTGCGCGATCTGCCTTCGGGCTGGCCGTCCGTCACGCCAAGGACGTCAGTCGGTGGGAGATACTGGACAGTCTCGAACGTGACCCCTGGAGTCACCCCTATCTCACGGCGCCGAGACGTCATTGCCCGTTGGGCAGTCTGGCTGGAGAGGCCTTCCGGCTGGTGCTGTAAGTGGTTGGAGCGGACGCACGGGGTGCTTTCCTTCCGACTGGTGCAGGTGCTGACGGGGCACAGTAGCTTCGCCAAGTACCTGCACAAGATCGTCAGGAGGAGAGCACACCGTCCTGCCACCACTGCAATTGCGACGAGGACACGGCGCAGCACACGCTCGAGATGTGTGCCGCGTGGGCGGGGGAGCACCGTGAACTCGTCGCGATCATCGGTGCCGACCATCGCCAGGGAGATGCTCGACAGCGTCAGGAACTGGGACGCGGTCGTCGTCGCCTTCTATGAGGCCGTCATTTCACGGAAGGAGGCGGCGGTTCGTGCGTGAGAGGTGCTTCTCTTCGGTGACACGTTCCGCCGAGGCCACAGGCGCAAGTACCACCGAGAGGCCAACCACGTGAGGAAAGACCGACGTCCTCCCCGAGGGTGGATGGTCGTCGGGGTATTCCGTCGGGCCGACCACTGACCAAGTCAAGTCACCATGCTCCGGTGGTCGGCCTAACGACAAAGGCGACATGTCGCGCGGGTGGGTTATGGGTGTGCGTGTTTACGCCCCTCTGTCGCCCCAGACGGAGTAGTGCGAGGAGTGCGCCGACTGTAACCCACCCCAAAAAGAAAAAAAAAGTGCCAGACCAAGAAGGAAAACTACCAGGCGCGTCTACCATCTATTTCTTGGATAAGTTATCGATTTTGAAAAAGATAAAATTTTCGGAGAGAGAACCTCAGCAGCGGCAATCTCATCCAAGGGAAGCAGTAGGCACACTCAAATTAATTATTCTGTATATGTTTCCAATATTCCTTCTGTCTCCTGCGTGAAGATTAACTCTCCCAAAGTTGAAATATTATCCTAAAGGAACATACTACTGGGATAAAAGTATATAAAAGTATTCTCTGTGTTGGTCTATTAAATACTCTATGTGCCAATTTCTATTCATATCAGGTCAACGGTTTTCGCGTAAATGAGTACCAAACATCCAAACATCTTCGTTAACTTTCACATTTATAATAATACTTCTACTCGTGTAGTACAGATTCCGGTAGAAATATGTTGGTAAATACAACCCTCAGTGAAGGAATTTTTAAAATCGATTACATTGCCGCGGTATGATTCCGTTGTTCCCGTTCCAGTGCTACTCGCTAATAAAATAGCTTGCCATTTATGAATGTTTTAAATCGGTTAAGTGGCTGAAACGTGAAAGCGAAAAACAGTAACAGTCAAACACACTTTCGCATTTATAATATTAGTTGGAATTGCCGTGTGGCGACGGAGTAAGAATACAATTAACCACCCCCTATCTTGCCCGTGGGTGCTGTAAAAGACGACTATGGAATTATTGTAAATAACTGCTATGCCTGAGAAAAAAAACCTCTAAATAAACCCTATACTAACACGTTTAACCAGCGTGGTATTGTAGTAAGTCAGTTTCCCTCCCATTGGAGCTCAGTAAGGGGACGTATATGAGCTGTGATGACAATAATGATGAAGAATCCTATACATTTTTATAATAAATAATACATTTAAAAATAGGTACTGTTTGTCGATAAAGTGAATCATCATAGCATAATTAGAAAGGCTGCGAGCGACTGGACTGGAGATTTAGTTCAGACACCCTCGGAGAGGTGCCTCGCGACGGCGATCAGCGTTCCAGTAGAGGACGTCGACGGGAGAGAGGGTATTCCGTAGGGTCGACCACTAAAGTCCAGGAACTCTGCACCGGTAGTTGACCCAACGACGAAAGCGACGTGCTATACGAGTGCGAGGGCGAGTTGCGGGTGTGCGTGCTTACGGTCGTCTGTCGCCCCGGACGGAATGGAGCAAGGAGTGCGCAGACCATAACACAAAAAATAGCATAATTAGAATAATATGGACCTTAGCTCCTATTTTCACATTTACTCTTTTTGGTGAGGTTTATATAATTCTTCCATAATTGTGACAAAGTGTCCGTTTGGTGACTAGGGTTGCCACCTAAAAAGAAAAAATATTGCCACCTTTTTTTTGCTTCAATAAAGTATATTGGTTAATGAATGAAGAAAATATAACGTTGGTACTTCGTGTCCAAATAAAGTACGGTTTGAATTATTTTTCTTTAAAAATTATTTACGATCATTTTTAGCAAATTTAAATTAATAACTATTAATGCTAAACAGCATCTTTGTACTTTATATTTATTTTATAGTAAATAAATAATATTTTTTTTAACAGATTCAAAAACTCTTTGTTTATCTTGATATTTTTTCTAGAGAAATCAATTCGTGCGAAATGAAGTATTATCGCGTACTTTATTGTTCACATAAAGAATCGAGTACCCGAATATTACCCGAAATAACGTACAATACTTTATAATAAAGTACGGATGGCAACCCTAGTGGTGTCGGAGTAAGAATACAAATCACCATTCCCTATCTTGCCCGTGAATGTCGTAACAGACGACTAAAGGATATAATATGCATATGACATCTATGCAAGAGATGAAAAACTCGAAATAAAGCTCTATATCTGTCTGACCACCATGATATAATAAGGTCAATTTCCCTCTTTGTGGAGGAGGTGCGAGCCCAACAGTGGGACATTTATGAGCTGAAAAAATGAATGATGGTACACACGGAAAACTATTATATGGCTATTAAATTATTATAAACTATAATATATTGCAAATCCAAGATGGAGGCTACCATGAAAAGGCGAATTACTTTTTGTTTTCACAGCTACCTTAGTATCAAGTAAAAGCTCTTGACTAGTAGAACAATGTTAAAAAGGAAATAAACAAACTATGTACATTAAAAAGGACTGAAGAATATTAACTAACAAAATGGAAAGTTAAAACTTGAAAATTATTAGTTTTGTTTCATTTATGTCGGAGGTTACTCATAATATTCAATTTTACTTATTTACAGACGTTTGTCAACTGTGCTAATCTTCTTTATATCTTTATATATAAATATCTTGTGTACGTGTGTGTCCCTGAACTCCTCCTAAACGACTGGACCGATGTTGACGAAATTTTTTGTGTGTGTTCAAGGAGATTCGAGAATGGTTTAGATTGACAATTGCAACCGGTAGGTGGCGTTTTATTTGACCAGAACAACGTCTGTTGGGTCAGCTAGTCTTTATATATAAATATCTTGTGTACGTGTGTATGCCACTGAACTCCTCCTAAACGGTTGGACCGATGTTGATGAATTTTTTTTATGTGGGTTCAAGGGGATACGAAAATTGTTTAGATTCGCAATTGGTAGGTGGCGTTGCTGTCTGTTCCAAATAGAATTCCTTTTGTTTTATTTGATCAGAACAACGTCTGTCGGGTCAGCTAGTAGGTATACAAATATAATAAAAAATATATACATTTTCATATGCACATATATTCGTTACAATAATAATATTTATTAATACAATAATAATAATTTATCTCTTAAACAACTATTAAAGCTGCCACATATTTCATTGGTTTCACCGCAACGCTAATTTTGTTTTAAATAATAATAACAATAAAAAGATATTAATAATTATTCTAATAAACAATAAATATTAAAAATTATTCCTAATAATAAATACATATTAGATATAAATAACTTATTACACGAATACTAAGACAAATTTTAGGGAAAATTAGAAATTACTCTGGATAGACACCCCGCACTCCTAGAATAATAACTCTTAGAAGGTAACTCCGCGCACAAAAAATGAAGTATTTAAATTGGAACCAATTGGAGCCCTACGCCGGACTGTTCCGTAGTGTACAAGGTCACTACGTAGAGGCAATTCTATCTATATCTATACCAATAAATAAAATTGGAGTGTCTGTTTGTAATGTCAAAATAATAGGCTTTTTTCATGCTCACACGGTTATTTGCACGACACCTATACCTAAAATAGCAAATAAAAAAATTTTGTCTGTCTATCTGTCTGTTTGTTCCGGGTAATCTTCAAAACGGCTGGACTGATTTCAAAAATTCTTTCACCAATGGAAAGCTATAATATCAGGGCGTAAACTAGGCTATATTTTATCCTGGTATTCCCACGGGAACGGACGGATTGAGAGCCCTCAGCGCTCACCCACCAGTCCGGGTAAAGTTGTCACAGCCATCTGAGGCTAACAACTAAGTCACACACAAAAAAAAAAAAAACCACCGCAACGGCAACCACGCGGGTAAAACGACTATAACCTATAACCGAAGCGAAGCGAGGGCGGGTTGCTAGTTATATTATATAGTGGTTTGCGTGTAATCGCCTGCGTGCTACTAGTATTTTTTGCCTTCACGTTTTTGTTCGCTTAAGTACCGACACTATCCTTCTATACGTTATTATTCTAAGCCTATTCTTTTTTCTTAAAAAGTGTAGATAATAGCATCAGTAATAAAATTATCCAACATATTCGTAAAAGCATTAACAATAGGTACTTATAAATTTATTAATAATTTCAAATAATAACAAGATTCCATAATGATTTTTGAGGTTTACGTGAAAAAAAAATACCACCGCCATAGCCGCTACCACACATCATATCTTTTTTTTCTAAATCAAAAAATAAGTAATTTCTGATATTTCAATTTCGAAGGTTCAAACTTTTTTTTTTCGTTTTAATTATATTACACATTCTTGCATTACTAAAGTTTGTAATTTAATAAATTATGTAAGGGATACTTTTATTAATGGGACAAATTATATTCGTATCGGTTTAATATTAAAACGATTCACATCACCCACAAATAATTTTAACAAAAAAATAAACCGACTTCAAACTGGACCAAATTGAAATTGGACCACACAAGAAGTTATCTAGTTGACATGTGACAGTGTGCACGCGTATCATAAAAAATGTTGATTAGCTAACTTCAGGGTGTCGTGTCGTGGTTTTACGGGACGGTGTTCGCGCGCATCTTAAAAATTTACTTTCAAATGTTATTTAGCTAACTCCAGGGTGTCGGTTTTTCGTAACGGTGTCCGCGCGCATCTGAAAAGTTTACTTTCAAATGTTATCTAGCTAACTCCGGGGTGTCGGTTTTTCGTGACGGTGTGTGTACGCGTCTTAAAAATTTACTTTCAAATGTTGTTTAGCTAACTCCACGGTGTCGGATTTTAGTGACGGTATGCGGGCGCATTTTAAAAATTTACTTTCAAATCTTATCCAGCTAACTCCAGGGTGTCGGTTTTTGTGACGGTGTGCGGGTACATTGTAAAAAATTACTCTCATAATTTGCTCTAACCCAAAAGTATAATTTTAAAAACCAATCGACAGTTTTAAAATTACACATAAATATAAAGCGAACAGTATTTGTGGACGAATTTCATAAATTGTTGACATTCATGTTACCTTAAATCCTAGATCAAATACTGTGAGCTTATTCTTGAATCTCAATTCCAATCCTAAATCCAATCGCAGCTCGAATTTGAGCAATTTGGTACTCTTGAAAGCGACACTAGCGCACGATTGGAATCGAATTAGGTGGATTTTTTTAAACTAAATGAATTCGACTCTCGTCGATTAAATATTTACTACTCCCGACGTGATTTTGACGTAGTTTATAATCGTTAATGATGCACAATTTCAAGAAAGTGTCTTTGTGGTGATCGAGTTCAGTAACGTTATTAATTTAAAGTAATAAAACATTTGGTAATGCGAAGAATTCATTCTCGATTTTGTTTAAGAGTACCAAATATAAGTTTGGTGATATTGGAATTGAATCGGATTCAAAATTGGAATTGATTTCAAGGGTAAGCCCATTGATCCGCTAATATTCAAACAAAACTATACTTTCAATATTTTCATTATAAATATTGCACATCGATTCTTGGAAAGAGTCATTCGGGTAATTTAGTTTTTGTAGAACGTTGTATCTTTCGCACAATACCTGCCTGACGTTTGTCAATCGTACAAATGCAAAAGACTATAGTTGCGGTCATTAAAAAAAATACATATAGAGTTGTTAAAATCGCAACAATCAATATCTACACAAATAAAAAAATTTAAGTGTCTGTTTGTAATGTCAAAGTAATGGACTTTTTTCATGCTGATGCGGTTATTTGCACGATACTTATGCCTAAACACCGGTTTAAAAATTTTTTGTCCGTTTGTTTTGAGTAATCTTCAAAACGGCTGGACGTGTTTTGATAATATTTTACTACCAGGTAGCTGTCTATATAAGGAGTAACTTAGGCTATATTTTATCCTGGTATACCTACGGGTACGGCAACCACGCGTGTAAAGCGATTGAAACGAAGCGGAGCGACCGGTTACTAATTTAGAATAAACCTTAGTAAAGTGTGTCTATTTCATCATCATCATCATCATGATTTCAGTCTATCGCCGTCCACTGCTGGACGTAGGCTTCCCTCATGTTATGCCACAAAGTGCGGTCCTGTGCCGCCTGCATCCAACGACGCCCAGCAACTTCCACCAGGTCGTCCGTTCACCTAGTTGGAGGCGTCCACTGCGTCGTCCAATACGTGGTCGGCACTCGAGAACCTTTTTTCCCCAGCGGTTGTCAATTCATCGAGCGATGTGGCCTGTCCAATGGCACTTCAGCGTGCTAATTCTTCGTACTATGTCGGTTATACCCGTTTTTCTTCGGATTTTCGTATTTCGGATTCTATCTCGCAAAGAAATCCTGAGCATATCCCGTTCCATAGCACGTTGAGCGACTTTGGGCCTTGTTATGAGGCCTACATTTCGGGACCACGTTTCCGTGCCGTAAGTTATCACTGGTAACACGCACTGGTCATAGACCTGTGTTTTCAGACACTGAGGTATGTTGTATATCTATTTATTTAATAATAAATAATCATAATTGTTATAACAGCTCCTAATAGATATAAAACTGTTAGTCCTTCCTTCGTGCAAACAGATGGTATAACGTTCTTTGTTATCACTATAATAGCCTATGTACGTGTCACTATTGGGCCTAGGCATCCTCCATTATCGGAGAGAAATTGATCTACTATACCAGACAGGTCCGACGTGTTGACAAAAGGTTTAAAGTTAAGTTTTCCTTCTGTACGTGTGTATGACACTCACCTCCTCCTAAACGACTGGACCAATGTTGATGAAATTTCTGGTGTGTGTTCAAAGGTATTTGAGAATTGGATTCACAACCCGGTAGGTGGCGGTACTGTCGATTTCCTTTTATTTTATTTGAACAGAACAACGTCTGTTGGGTCAACTAGTATATATATAATCTATATATACAGGGTGTTGTATCCAGTTATGGGACAACTGTTCGAGTATGTTGTAGTTTAACGGTCATAGATCGTAGTTAGAATGTACATTACACAAAAAACAATATAACATAAAAGTTATAGTGATTTCAAAAAAATGTGTCTAAGAGTCTTTGCCTTAAATGTTACGTATTATGTAGGCATGTACAGACAGAATACATGTAGACATGTAAAGCTTCGACAGTATAATTTCATTCATTAATACCTAGAATTGCGCAAACGCTTCAATGACATGTAGGTACAACGGCAAGCGGCCAACGCTCATAGGCCGATCAGCTGTTTTAAAGCGAAGTTTGTTTTGCTTATGTGAACGTAATCATTGATTTCTTCAATTTCTAATTAATATTTAACAAAGGATGAATATGTTGCGTATTAACTATCATTGACTTTATACATTTCAATCAGATTTATACGAAAAAGCGATGACAAAATTGAAAACTTTACATGTCTCTTATTTCTATACGAATCAATATTTTTCGTTCAAAATTTTTTTATGGGTTCCTACCACCATTGCCTAGCCCCCTTTGGACCAGTTGCCCCATAACCTGATACACCCTGTATAAAACAAAGTCGTGTTAGTTACACTATTTATAACTCAAGAACAGCTGTACCGCTTTGGCTGAGAATTGTTAGGGAGGTAGCTTAGAACCAGGAGACGGACATAGGATACTTTTTATCTCGTTTTTTTATAATGGTGTTTACAAGATTTCGCCAATAACTCTTTTATCCCGTTCGATCGTGTTCGCGTGTGACACGTCACTTATGTCACGTCATGTCAAAGAGAATATAAGTCACTATATTTTTTTTTTTTTTTTGGGGGTGGGTTGCGGTGGGCGCGCTCCTCGCACCACTCCATCCGGGGCGATAGAGGGGCGTAAGCACGCACACCTGCATCCCACCCCACCTGCACGTCGCCTTAGTCGTTGGGCCGACCACCGGAGCAGGGTTACTTGTCATCAGTGGTCGGCCCGACGGAATATCCCCTATTTGGGGATTTATATTTCCCCCCGATTATATATTTCCCCCCTCGGGGAGGACGTCGGTCTTTACTCACGCGGTCGGCCTCTCAGCGGGTGACGGACTAATTCCCCGATCACTATAGCCTATATAAGTCACTATGAAACGTAGTATAAAAAAAAACGCTTTTGATATGTAATAACAAAACGCAAAAGACAGCTAACCGTAATTCTGTCTATAGTTAAGTATGGTTGAAAATCGGATAATAATAATTTGGTTAGAAATCAATAATGAGTAATTTGTATTCTCTTTGAATCATCATTAACAATGCCGCGACCAAGACGATGTAATGGTTCTTCCATTAAAGACTATATTTTCGGAAATTTAGAAAATATATTTACGAAAAAAATTATGGCAGTACGAAGTTCGCCGGGTCAGCTAGTATATTATATAGTATAGTCGTGTTTTACGACACCCACTGACAAGATACGGAGTTTTGAATTGTATTCTTACTCCGTCACCACACGGAATTCAATACAACGCTATACGAAGCCATTTTTTAAAGAGAACACTGTACAATAAGGTAAAAATCCTTGTATTACTGGGGACTTTACAAACATAATAAACATACATAAATTATATCCAAACTCAAAACAACAATTTATAGATCGCACAGTATTATCTTGCATGGGATTTGAACTCCGGACACTGGCAGGACACTGGGTAGGTTCGTATTTTAACCACAGCGCCATCTGTGCAGTCAAATCATCTGTTTCTAAGACTGGACTCATACATCCGGAACTCCTCTCTGAATCCATAATCTGAATTCATATTATTCATTCAGAAAGCCCGGCATTGCCTACAATTCAATTATGCTCTACACACATTCTGATTTTTCAGATCATGATCTTCTCAGATCGATCTGTAAAAATAATACTGACGAGCGTTCTGAATTTCGGATCGGAATATTTACGCGTGTGATTCTATACATTCGAACACGCGAGCACACACACACCGGAATCAGATTATGAATTCCTCTTCCATATCCAAAACGTTTGCCTAAGCTAAGAAACACGAGACTACTGATTTATTTGAATTTTTAAGATGTGTGAGGCAGCTTGCCGGAATTCAAATTATGAATTCAGACTCTGAATTAAGATAATTCCGGATATATGAGTCCAGCCTAGGGGCCGATGTGCAATATTTTTCGATATATTTGTGAACGTGGCGTTCAAGCCGATGGAGTTGGAGTATTGGATTAAACTTAATACAGCAATTTGAAAAGTTACTTCAACATGCAGTGCGCTATATACTAAATATATCTATTAACTATAAATACATATATTAAAATGCCTATATTGTATATAAGATATTTACAAAAACACTGGCATAGGTTATCAGGACGTGTTCCATTATATACTTGGCACAATATTGATATTACTTTTTTTTTTCAAATAATTTCTAATTAAAAAAAATTATAAATAAATTAGAAATTTTATTTTTATATTTAAAATAATTTGTTATTATTAAAAATTAATAAATAAATTAGAAATAACATTTAAGAAACATAATTTATATTTCATAAGGACAATTACAAAGGAATTTTAGTCCTAATTGTTAAGATTGGACAATACTGAATAATAAGTATGCGGCTGATATAAGTACAATAGAAAAGTGAACGTTGACAACAACACAAGACTATTTTGGAGACAACTAGACTGCACCGTAGATCTCTAGTTAGAAATCATAACTTACGTTAATGAATTATAGCTTAAACCTTCTTATTTTGAGACAGTGGCGTAGCGTGCTCTTTATCAAATTTATTTGGGGTCCAAATGAAGGGTAAAGATTTCTCACAAAAGAAACAATACAAGTTATCACTTCCTCCTCGAAATTTAGTTGAAAATAAAAAAAAAGCTCATTAAGGGAATGCCGCAATTTTTAGGCAAACGCTTAACTCGGGGAAAAAGAGATTGCTTTTTTGACACATATGCCACACACATATACAGGACACAGGGGCCCTGTATCATCGACTACTGTGGTAGCCCCCGTTTTGAGAGCAAACAGGCAGTTGTTTAGTTATTTATCAAAAATTATCCCAATATAGTCCATGGAGAGCTTTTAAAAAAAGTCCTTATTAAAAGAAAACAAAGTTAAAATAAATTATAAATTCAATTATATATAGACCGATTTTATTTCACATATAAATTAGTGCCAATAAATTTAATATTCATTTAAAAATATACTTAATCTATTTTTTTATATTTAGTGGAGTGCAGCGATTTAAATTACAATTTATTAATACATAATACGACAAAGCGTTTTACATTTCCACGACACAAAAACATATATACGACATTACATTTATAATGAATAAATTATTAATTCAGTACAATTTTTTGCATTTAAAAGCATTTTTATACACTAAATAAAAACAACAACACATTGATAATGTCTTAAATAGTTTTATAACAATAATTATAACCATTCATAATGATAAATAATTACTTATAGCTAATATTCTTTTAATTATATTTAATTTTATATTTAATAAGGATAAAAATCCATTTAAATTAATAAAACGTCTGATAAAATGCGTGTGTTTAACTGATTTAAGTCTGACACATATGTACGTATTTTGCGTGTGTATAACTGATATTTTGTAAAAATACAAAACATAACTGGTCATCGCTTTGTAAAGAATTATTTTTAATGTATATCGAAAAATTATGATCTGATAAATGGCGTGGAGAAATGTCTTCCAGAAATAATGTAAAAATTCAGTTAAAATCTATGACAGTAATTTAATTACTAGAAATAATTGAACGATTGAAACGATATCTAAAGTTGAATATTACACATTTGAAAAACGAGTGTTCCGGATTTCAATAAATTAAACAATTTTTAATCTATTTTTTCTAATTCACAAACTTATTTTCTGAAAAAGACATTTCTTAGTTTAATAATTAATTAGCAATTTCCAATTATTCTAATAATCAGAAGAAGTAAAATATGAAAAAAAAAGGATGTTATGGACTATGCATTTTTTTAAATTTAAAGGTTAATTTAAAGGGTTTTTTAATTTAAACGGTATGTTTTTTTTGTTTTAATCTATTGTTAAGATATCGTTCAAATAATCCTATTTTAACAATACCTTTGCAATCGAATCGTAATAATCGTTAAACTGGCAACTTTTGTTTGCGATTTGAATTATGTTTTCTTTTTTATTTAAGAGAATTTATTTATTTAATGCAAATATATCTTTACTAATATTAAGTCTTCACCGATTCGTATGATTATTTTTTTTAAATATATATTTCTATATATTCTTAAAAATGTTCCCTTAATTTGAACTTGAAAATTTCGGTGATATTATTTGAAATTAATTGAAATGATTAATAAGTTATTAAATTAATTTTGATTAATTTTATACAATTAATATGCTGACTACTATATATTTAACTTTAAAAGATACTAAATAACATTTTAGTTCATTCATCATCATCATCAGTCAGCCTATCGCCGTCACTGAAGACGTAGGCCACCCTCGTGTTTCGCCACAAAGTGCAGTCCTGTGCCGCCCGCCTCCAACTACACCCAGCAACTGGCCAGGTCGTCGGTCCGTCGTTTTTTTATTTTATTAGTAAATATAAATTATGTTTCAGAGTTGTTTTTAAATTTCATTTTTAAATACGAACCTTTTATTTATAAATATAAACCTCTTCGTGTGGTGACGGAGTATATAACTCCTTACCCGCTCTTTTACCTATGGGTGTCGTAAAAGACGACTAAGGGATGTAAAGTATGCGAATAACATCGATGCAAGAGAAGAAAAACGAAATCCTATACCAAGACGTCTGACTAGAGCGGTGTAATAGACTAAATTCTCTTCCAAAATAGAGGAGACCTGAGCCTGGGACGTGTATGGGCCGCCATGATGAATCTTTGTATCACAGATGAATTTATAGATGTAAATTTAACGGATACAAATGTCGACACGAAATCATGATCTAATCTTCGAACCGACAACCACAAGTTAAGAAAGATTCTCGAATGGCGACCACGAATTGGACTACGCAGCGTGGGACGACCCAACTAGGTGGACTGATGACATTTTAAAAGTCGGTAGGGAGCCGTTGGATGTAAGTGGCTTAGGACCGTTCTTGCGGCGTCCTTATCGGCAGGCCTATGTCCAGCAGCAAAAGTCTACGGACTGGTAGATGGATGGAAAGAAGTCATAGACTAAATTATCGATAGCTGTTCTATCAATGAACATTAAAATTTATTTTGATTGATTGCATTTACTAGGATACAGGTATATACATAATAAATCCTCTATTAATCTTATGAACTATTTGCACAGATTTTCCAGTGTAATTATTACAGTACAAGTTTCCAGTACAATTATTCCAGTTTAAATTATCCAGTACAATGATTTCCGTTTAAGTTTTCCAGTATAATTATTCCAGTCTAAGTTTGCCAATATAAATATTTCAGTTTAAGTTTTCCAGTAAAATTAAAACAATTCAAGTTTTCCCGTACAATTATTTTAGTATAATTTTTCCAGTACAGTTATTCCAGTGTAAGTTTATAATTTTCCAGTATAATAAATTAATAAATGTACCGAGTCAATTTAGCAATCTAAAAATGTGTTTATGTTGATTGTTTTTATATATATTTGGTTATTAAATATTGACGGTTGATAAATATATCTAGCAATGTGTGAACAGTTTGAAAAAACCTCTTCCCTTCTCGGGGGCTGGTCCCATCAGCATTGGTACTTGGTTCTTGTGTGTTACCGTTATCTGAAATTATTATTGTCATCATCATCTTGCTCTTATCACAATTACTTGGGGTCGACGCAATATGTCATCTGTTTTGACATATTGCAAAAAGTTTCGGCAATAACTTTTATGACCGGCCGCCCGCCTGACGTCAACCCTCCTTGGGAATGTAATCGTTGACCCAAATGGTACCAGATGGAGTTGGTCCGGGTCAATCTAGGGCTCTTAGTCGTCTTTTACGACACCCACGAGCAAAGCAAGGGTTGGTAGTATTCGAAGCCGCTACCACACAGCACTATCTGAAATTATTATTGTATGGGTGAGTAAATTCATGTAAGTCGTTGTCGACATAGTCAGGTGACGTGTTAACGTTAACACTATATATTTAGATATGTCAATGTATCACTATACAGTAGCCCGAACTTACGCGCTAGGTGCCAAGCTATAATCGCGTAAATCGAATTCGCGTAAGTCGGGGTTTAATTTTACTTAAATTAAAAAATGTTTATTTGGTACTTGTTCAAAGAAGTTTTAAATAATATTATTAATTAAATATTATATGAAAAATAAATGACATTTTCTGAAGAATAAAATTAAATCTAGCGCTTAAATAAAAGAGCGCGTATCACCGAATTCGCGTAAAACGGAGTAGCGTAAGTCGAGGTATTACTGTATATGTAAAAAATTTTAATTTCATCATCATCATCATCGCAGCCCACATATATCCCACTGTTAGGCTCGGGCCTGCTCCACAATGGGAGAGAATTTGACCTACTATACCACGCTGGTCAGACATGTTAGTATAGGGTTTTATTTCGAGTTTTCCTTCTCTTGCATAGTTGTTATATGCGTATTATATCTGTTAGTCGTCGACGGAGTAAGAATACAATTCACCATTCCCTATCTTGTCCGTGGACGTCGTAAAAAACGACTAAGGGATTTAATATGCAAACATATATGCAAGAGAAGGAAAACTCAAAAAGAAACGTATACCAACCCGTCTGACCAGCGGTAGAGTAGGTCAATTTCTTAGAGGACGCTCGAGCCCAATATGTGTATAGGCTGAAATGATGAATAATAAATGCTTTAGGAAATCATCTAACCTTGCAAGGCGGTTGCATCCATGGTTCTCCATCGATTTGCATGGGGAATGTCTTCTTTGTTGTCAAAGTTATAGAACTACACTGGGCTAGCCGTCGACCTGAAGCACGAAGACCTGTACCAAAATATATTGTTACAAATTCATCCATGCATCAGCAAACCTCAACAGTTAACGCCTTTTTTGTTACAAACTGTGGCAAACGAGCAAACAGTACACCTGATGGTAAGTGTTGCTGCCGCTCATGGACCTTTGCTAGACCGCTGTCTACCGTGAATAAAGCGAAGGGGGTGTGAATGCGTGCAATGAGGTTCTGTGATACTAAAGGCACCACTAAAACCAACCACACACAAACATCCTCAGAAAGTTGGGTATCCGGCTCTCTCGGTCACCGAACGAAGCGCAGTAACAAATTGCTACTACTCAGACGTTGATTTTCTGCTCAGTGTAGCCGAGGCCGCGGGTGACGTGACCGGGAATTAGTCCGTCACCCGCCGAGAAGCCGACCGCGTGAGGAAAGACCGGCGTTCTCCCCGAGGGGGGGATGTCGGTCGATGGGAGGGTACCCCAAGTAGGGGGTATTCCGTCGGGCCGGCCACTGATGACAAGTAACCCTGCTCCGGTGGTCGGCCCAACGATGAAGGCGACGTGCATCGTGGGTGGGTTGTGGGTGTGCGTGCTTACGCCTCTCTGTCTTCCCGGACGGAGTAGTGCGTGGATCGCGCCGACCGCAGCCCATCCCTAAAAAAAAAAAGTGTGGTATTACCCCGGACGGACTGGCCCGCGGCTGTAGACAGACAACTGTCAACAATGTGGTGTCATTTTTCACCTTTCACGGATGTTAAAAAATCGATGCCGGTGGTCAGCCGGATAGCGACGAAGAGGGAGCACGCTAGGTTAGGAGGCCGTATGTCATCTTTCCATCACCCTGAACGTAATAGATGAGAAGTGATCATACTATGGTTTACCCAAAAAAGGGGAGTTAATTTCTTCCATACATATCAAGGAATCGGTACCAGGAGTAGACCTAATGTCGATGGGGAAGGGAACACGGTTATTGGATTCACATGCAGGCTACACCCCATCCAAATCGCATACAGCCTGCGTAGACTTAATCGTCATTGGGGCGGTCCACGAGTATAGAACCCCCGTCTCCAGGGGCAAATGGCTCAACAATGCTGAATTTTAGTCTATCCAACCACATTGTTGACAGTTGTCTGTCTACTGGCGCGGGCCGGTCCATCCGGGGTAGTACTACACTGAGCAGAAAATCAACGTCTGAGTAATGGCAATTTGTTACTGCGCTTCGTTCGATGAGCGAGAGAGACGGATGGACAACTTTCTGAGGGTGTTTGCTTGTGGTGGGTTTTAGTGATGCCATTAGTATCACAGAACCTCATTGCGTGCATTCACACTCCTTTAACTTTCTTCGCGGTAGACAGCGGCCTTGCAAAGGTCCATGAGTGGCAGCAACACTTACCATCAGGTGTACTGTTTGCTTGTTTGCCACCGTTTGCAATAAAAAAAACATTAATCCATAAATCACCGCTTTTTTTTTTTGTGGGTGGGCTGCGGTCGGCGCGCCTCCGCACCACTCCGTCCGGGACGACAGAGGGGCTTAAGCACGCAACTCACCCGAAAACCACGCCGCCTTCGTCGTTGGGCCGACCACCGGAGCAGGGTTACTTGACATCAGTGGTCGGCCCGACGTAATACCCCCTACGTGAGGTACCCTCCCATCGACCGACGTCCCTCCCTCGGGGAGGACGTCGGTCTTTCCTCACCATAAATCACCCCATACTAAAGATCTTCATCATGATTAGATTATAGTATAATATTATGTTTGAGGGAAAGTCCAAAAGTATACTTCGATGGACTGATTAATCCACCATCTCATCAATCATTATCATTTAGGCTTATTTACATCCCAACGCTGGGCTCGAACCTTCAGGAGTGAAATTAACCTATTAAACCACGCTGGTCAGACAGGTTGATGTAGGATTTTATTTCAAGTTTTACTTCTCTTGCATAGACATTATATACGTGTTATATCTTTTACAATACCGACAAGCCAGAGAGGGGGTGGGGAATTGTATTTCTACTCCGTTACCATAGGAAAAAGCGACAATTAGTCTCTGATAATAGGGCGTTAGTCCATATGGTGACAGATTAACGATACAAATCACCACCCCTTCTCTTGCCCGTGGATGTCATAAAAGACGACTAAGGGATATAATACGCATATAACATCTATTCAAGAGAAGGAAAACTGGCAATAAAACTAGGGATGTGACCTGGAGGGAAAATAATAGATTTTTAAATAATCGATTTTTTGTTCGTTAAAATAAATCGATTATAAAATAATCGATAATTAAAAAAAAAAATCGATTTTAAAATAATCGATTATTTCTGCCAACAGGATTGTGATGACCTTTTTTTTTAGGAAATGTGAGCGTTATTTTGTAATATATGAAAACACACTTGAAAAAATCCTGATGACTTTTTTTTTAGGAAATCTGGCCATGAATAATCGCTTAATTTCAAATAGTAAAAAATCGATTAATAATCGTTTTTTTTTCAAAATCGATTAATTTTTCATATCCCTAAATAAAACCCTATACCAACCTGTCTGATGATAGCATGGTATAATAAGGTCAATTTCCCTCCTATTGTGGAGGAGGTTCGAGCCCAACAGTGGGACGTATATGAGCTGAAATGTTGATGATGAAATGAATAGGGCGTTCAGTCAGTTGAGCTTAGAATAATAACGTATAGCAGAATAGTGTCAATACTTCGAAAGTTCGAAACATGAATCTAAAAACACTAATGGCGCGCAGACGATTACACACGTACACACGCACACCACTATACAAATTATGAAATCAAATTTTGTTTTTATTAACATAAATCGTCGAAATACATTTAAAAGTAATATTAAAAACCTTTTTAAGTTTTACAAATGTGTTATGACATCATTTGAATGCACAAATCGTCATAATTACCTATTTATTTTTTAAGAGTTGCGTACGTACGTGCAGTACAATGACTTGTACATTACAGAACGGTTCCGGTGTAAACTCCATTAGGCTCCAATTGAAATGCTTCACTTTTTATGCGCGAAATTGCCTTCTATACGTTATTATTCTAAGCAGTTGAGATTAATTTAGTCAAATATGATCATGTCTTTTATACCACATTGACCAGCCATGTTGATATAGGATTTTATATCAAGTTTTCCAGTCTTTTGCATAAATGTAATATGCGTATAATTATTAGCAGTCTTTTATTCACCCGCCGAGAGACCGACCGCGTGAGGAAAGACCGGCGTCCTCCCCGAGGGGGGGACGTCAGTCGATGGGAGGGTACCCCACGTAGGCGGGTATTCCGTCGGGCCGACCACTGATGTCAAGTAACCCTGCTCCGGTGGTCGGCCCAACGACGAAGGCGAAGTGCATCGTGGGTGGGTTGTGGGAGTTGAGTGCTTACGCAACTCCCGCAAAAAAAAAGCAGTCTTTTATGACACCCATAGGTAAGATAGGTGATGAAAAATTGTATTCTTACTCCGTCACCACACAGTTTGATGAGTGATAAGATGGAGGAATGCTTACCTGTCCGTACTTGTCCCATATGTAAACAGTTTTCCAAGCCTATAACTTCTATTAACTTGTCGCCGATATCTGAAAGATTTGTATAATTAATACGCTTTTATTTATTATTGCAGCCGATGTACATCCCACTGTTGGGCTCCCATCTCCTCCATTATAGAAATTGATCTACTATACCACACTGGTCAGACGTGATGGCATAAAGTTTTGTTTCGAGTTTTACTTGACGCTTTTATTAACACAGTGTTTTTAATTTAACGGAATATTTGAACATGGCTTTCACCTGCCTTTATCGTCATCATCTCAGCCATATAAATCCCACTACTGGGCTTGGGCGTCCGCCACAATGGGCGGCAAGTAGACCATAGGTATTTATGTTAAGACCGACGTCCTCCCCGAGGGAGGGACGTCGGTCGATGGCAGGGTACCCCAAGTAGGGGGTATTCCGTCGGGCCGACCACTGATGACAAGTAACCCTGCTCCGGTGGTCGGCCCAACGACGAAGGCGACGTGCATCGTGGGTGGGTTGCAGGTGTGCGTGCTTACGCCCCTCTGTCGCCCTGGACGGAGTGGTGCGAGGAGCGCGCCGACCGCAACCCACCCCAAAAAAAAAGAAAAAAAAAAAGGTATTTATGTTGAATTTGCTTTTTCGTGCATAGATTATCTGCATATCATATTCCGGCAGATCACCATCATAATCTCAGCCCAAAGAAGTCTCACTGTTGGGCTCATGCCTCCTCCACAATGGAAGGGAAATGATCTACTATACCGCGCTGGTCAGACTTGTTAATAGGTTTTATGTCGAGTTTTCTTGCATAGCTATTATCTACGTATCATATCCCTTAGTCGTCTTTTACGACACCCACGGGTAAGAAGGGTTGGTGAGCTGTTCTTACTCCGTCATCACATGTCTATTGACTGAACATATGTTATTAAAGACCACTTGGTTGCTTGCATCAATATGATTGTTAAATCAGCTTCCAAGGGTTCGATTCTCGATAAATGATTCACAGACTCTGCAATATGTATCCCTTAACACTGTGTTTTTTTTTTTATTGCAAACGGTGGCAAACGAGCAAACAGTACACCTGATGGTAAGTGTTGCTGCCGCTCATGGACCTCTACAAGGCCGCTGCCTACCGCCAAGAAATTGAAGGGAGTATGAATGCGTGCATTGAAGCTCGGTGATACCAAGGGCACCAGCAAAACCCTCCACACGCAAACACCTTCAGAAAATTGGGCTTCCGGCTCTCTCGCTCACCGAACGAAGCGCAGTGTGTTCAACGGGTTTGAAAACTCGTTGAAATGAAAAAGCGATTTTTTTTATTGAAACATTGATGTATCGTTTGCATTCCTACTTCGGAGTGGACAGCGTGATCTGACCATAGCCCATCCAAAAAAAGGCCTGATTATGATGCTATGGTATTTAAGAAAGAAAAATGTTACCTTGTTGAGCATTAGGAAATCTTCCACGACGATGAGCACCACTTGATCCCCATAGATTGGAGCCACCATGAGCATACGGAATGTTGAGTAACGCGACTCCTTGAAGAGATGGACCCTTATTCAGCTCTAAGGATGCACCATCACACTAAAATATTATACAGTTTAATTTATGAATTCATCATCATCATAGCAGGCCACATGCTTCCCACTGTTGGGCGTTTGGGGGAAATTTGACCTACTATATCATGCTGGTCAGACATGTTGGTATAAGGTTTCATTTCAATTTTTCCTTCTCTTTATTTGTTAACCCTGCACTAAGGTAATAATCCTTGTGTTGCGGTGTAACTTTACAAACATATAATTAACGAACACAAATTACATCCAAACTCAGAACAACAATTTGTGGATCACACAAAGTGTTGTCCTGCCTGGGATTCGAACCCATGATACTGACACGGTAAGTCGGTGTCATACCACTAGGCCATCTGAGCAGCATTCCCAGATTACCTTGTCCTGCATAGTTATTATATGCATATTATATCCCTCAGCAGCTTCAGACACCCACGGATAAGATGTAAGCAAATGGTGATAAACGAGCAAACAGTACATCTGATGGTAAGTACTGCTGTCGCTTATGGACCCTTGCTAGATTGCCTACCGCGAAGAAAATGAAATGAGTGCGAACGCTTGCAATGGGATTCGGTGAAACTAAACGTCAAAACTCCCAGAAGTTTGGGCTTCCGGTTCTCTCATTCGCCAAACGAAGCGCAGTAACAAATTGCTACTACTCGGACGTCGATTTTCTGCTCTGTGTGGTACTACACCGGACGGTCCGGCCCACGACTGTAGACAGATAACTGTCAACAGTGTGGTCCTACCACTTGAAAATACCCAATTTAGGTGGTGGTAAATTGCATCCTTGCTTCATCATCCATGCCCGTGAGTGTCAAAGGGAGTGGTGACTAGACGGAAGGAAACGGATATCCATAACTATTAAAGAAAGAAAGAAAGAAATTTTATTTTGTAAATCTCACACAATATAGACACCAAAGAAAGAAATAAGAACTACTAACTAAAAACAAGGAGTCGAATATCATCATTTCATCATCATTTCAGCCTACAGCCGTCCACTGCTGGACGTAGGCCTCCCTCATGTTGCGCCACAATGTGCGGTCCTGTGCCGCCTGCATCCAACGCCGCCCAGCAACTTTCACTAGGTCATCGGTCCACCTAGTGGGGGGGCGTCCTACACTGCGTCGTCCGATACGTGGTCGCCACTCGAGAACCTTTCTTCCCCAGCGGTTGTCGGTTCGTCGAGCGATGTGGCCTGCCCATTGCTACTTCAGCGTGCTAATTCTTCGTGCTATGTCGGTTACACCCGTTCTTCTGCGGATTTCCGTATTCCGGACTCTATCTCGCAGAGAAATCCCGAGCATAGCCCGCTCCATAGCACGCTGAGCGACTTTGAGCATTGATATAAGGCCTACATTTAAGGACCACGTTTCCGTGCCGTAAGTCATCACTGGTAACACACACTGGTCGTAGACCTGTGTTTTCAGACACTGAGGTATGTTGGATGAGAAGATCCTCTTAAGTTTCCCGAACGCTGCCCAACCGAGTTTGATTCGTCGGCTGATCTCTTTCTCGAAATTGGATCTACCTAACTGGACTGTTGGTCCTAGGTAAACATAGTGATCGACAACTTCGAGAATCGCATTGCCAACTAGGACCGGTACAGGAATGACATGGGCATTTGACATGACTTTCGTCTTGTCCATGTTCATTCGTAAACCCACTAGTTGGGATACCCTGCTGAGATCATTGAGCATTGTGCCAAGGTCCTCCATGGATTCTGCCATAACGACTATATCGTCCGCAAATCGAAGGTGAGTGATGTATTCGCCGTTAATGTTGATGCCGAGTCCAGTCCAGTCTAAGAGCTTGAAGACATCTTCCAGTGCAGTGGTGAACAGTTTCGGAGAGATGACATCTCCCTGTCTCACGCCTTTCTGCAACTGGATCGGTTTCGTACTCTTATCCCGGATACGGACTGACATTGTGGCGTTCCTATACAAACACTTCAGCACTTCGATATAGCGATAGTCGATTTGGCACCGCTGAAGGGACTGCAGCACCGCCCAAGTTTCGACTGAATCAAAGGCTTTCTCATAGTCCACAAACGCTAAGCACAGGGGCCGATTATACTCCTCGGTCTTTTGTATAATCTGCCGAAGCGTGAGGATATGGTCTATGGTGCTATAGCCTTTTCGGAAGCCGGCTTGTTCGGGCAGCTGGAAGTCGAATATGTGGGGCCAAAATATGGTGCCCATCTCAGCTTATGGTTCAGTAAACATGATACTACACCGCTGATATTCTGATGGACCCGTACAATCAAGTCGCGGCAGCAACAATATATGCAAAACAAATGTATTTAAAAAAAGTTAAACAGTAATATTTGAAATAGTAACATTAAATTAAGAATAAAATAAATTAATACTATACTATATCATATACTAGTTTGTAAAAAATATCATAATTATCACATAGAATAGCTTAAGTAAAAGAAACAAATTATTTAATAAAGACATATAGAATACAAAATAAAATAAACATTAATAGTATAAAGAAGAAACCGAAAGTACATAAATCTTGTGGTTAGCTAGAAGGAGTCCTTGATGAAATAGAACGAGAAATAACTACAGTAAATTTGTGGTCTGTATACAGAATATTAAGGTATCAATTTTTGATTTTCAAGTAGAATTAGCTTAAGTCGTTTTTGGAAAACCCTTGAACTCACCACAATATCAATATGTTCGTGTAGATTCTTGCAGCTGGCAGCGAACTGTTCGGATGTGGCGAATTCGAAGTACCACAACTTGTTTTTCATTCTTGAGCTGAACTTATCAGGATTGCGTTCCCTTTCTGTGTGGAATTTAACACATATAGCTGCGTCCTGAAAGGCATTTAAAGAATTTTATTGATTTAAGTATTAAAACAAATCATATTTATTTCAATGTGTTTTTTTATTAAAAAGAGACAACACACTGCATTAAGGAAATTATCCTTGTGTTGCGGTGGGACTTTACAAACATATAATTAACGGACACAATTGCACGCATACACACTCCCTTCAATTTCTTTGCGGTAGACAGCGGTCTAGCTGTGCCCCTGGTATTGCAAACGTCCATGAGCGGCAGCAACACTTTACTCTCATGTTTGCTCGTCTGCCATCGTTTGCAATAAAAAACAAATAAATTACATCCTGACTCGGAACAAGATTTTGTGGATCGCAGGAAGTGTTGTCCTTTTTTTTTTGTGTGGGTGGGTCATGGTCAGCTCGCTCGCCGCCCGGCTCCGTCCGGGGTGACAGAGGGGCGCTGCGCAGCCCCATGACCCACCCCGTGGCACGTCGCCTTCGTCGTTGGGTCGACCACCGGTGCAGAGTTCTTTGTCTTCATTGGTCGGCCCGTCGGAATACCCCGGTCGCGGGGTACCCTCTCCCGTCTACGTCCCCTTCCCGGGACGTCGAACGCCGTCGCGAGACTAACGTCTCCGCGGGTGCCGGACTAAATCCCCGGTCCGTTTTTTTTTTTTTTGTGTGTGACTTAGTTGTTAGCCTCAGATGGCTGTGACAACTTTACCCTGACTGGTGGGTGAGCGCTGAGGGCTCTCAACCCGTCCCCGGTCCGGTCACCCGATGGCGGTATATATAGATGGTATATACTTACAACGCCAACGGAGAAATAGTTATTGATGATATTGTATGGGACGGTAGTTGGATGTGGCGCTGACTCCAACATCTCCTGGTTCTCACACTGTAACTAGAAATACAAAGAATATAATTAATAATATGAAATAACATTCCACCACCTTTGAGACAAAATACAAGTTTTAACAGCTTTAAAAAAAAAATTAAATTACTACTATTATACCGAAATAAAACCATATTTGATGCGACATTTGAATAACGAACTGATGAATAATTACATGACATAACCTACAAATTTGCAACAAATAGATACGTCAATCGCTGCCCACATACACGCATACGCACACACATACACACATTCACACACGCAAACAAACACTCAACACTCATACACACAAAAATGGAAAAGCGAACTCATCATACAAAAGCACATCTATAGGTACCAATAAATAAAATTGGAGTGTCTGTTTGTAATGTCAAAATAATAGGCTTTTTTCATGCTCACAGGGTTATTTGCACGACACCTATGCCTAAAATAGCAATTAAAAAATTTTTGTCTGTCTGTCTGTTTGTGCCGGGTAATCTTCAAAACGGCTGGACTGATTTAAAAAATTCTTTCACCAATGGAAAGCTATAATACCAGGGCGTAAACTAGGCTATATTTTATCCCGGCATTCCCACGGGAACGGGAACTACGCGGGTAAAACGACTATAACCTATAACCGAAGCGAAGCGAGGGCGAGTTACTAGTCCTACATAATTGAATTAATTAATGTTATTTATATTATTATCATTCTTATTGTAAACTAGCAACCCGCCCTCGCGTTTTCATTCAATTTCATTTATTGGTATAGATTATTTTATTTCTTTGTCTTTTTTTTTCTTTTCTTTTGTTATTATTTCTTTCTTATATATTTGGGGAAAGGGGTTTGCTGAAAACCAGCCCTGCATAATTTCTATGCAGCACAACGAGAGCAATGCCCTATTGTCAAAATAAATTAAAAATGTGTATTATAATTTTTAGTTATTATGTGACAATAAATGCTATTCTATTCTAATACAATTCTAATTTCTTGTTGAAAAATCATCATAATTTCAGCTCATATGCATCCGACTATTGGGCTCGAGCCTCCTACATAATAGGAGGGAAATTGACCTTGCTATACCATGCTGGTCAGACAGGTTGGTATAGGGTTTTATTTCAAGTTTTCTATCTCTTGCATAGATGTTATATGCATATTATATCTGTTAGTCGTCTTTTACGACATCCACGGGCAAGATAGGGAGTGCTGAATTGTATTCTTACTCCGTCACCGAAATGCTGAATAACAGAAGAAATGCTGAAAAACTAATTTTGTATTGTTTTATTTCTTTTAAGATGCTCTGTCTCTCTCTCTCTCTCTCTCTGTGTTTTTCACACTAAATCTCTTATTTTATATTTTCAAGAAGTTTCACTTCTAACCCGTGTACGGTGTTACACGCGCAATTTTTTTTATGCTTTAAATATTAATATCAGGTTAACCGGAATATTTTTGTCGAATTTATTTAGATATATATATTAATAAAAATTAAATAATGAAAAATATATAAAAAATACAAAAAGAGAATAATAATAACACCGAGATTCGAACCGACGCTGTTTGAATGCCAAAAAACCAAAATTAGAACCGGTCAACTTCCCAACTGAGCTATCGTAACTCATGACGTTATATCGTGACTCATTCGCAATTTGAAATCATATTCTTTTAAAATTTAATGTCATTGTATTGTTTTGCTAAAAACACGGACAAACCAACATTTTCTATAAATAAATCCTAGCTAGATCGATTTTTTGGACCCGAAACCTCCAGTATGCCAAGTTTCAACAAAATCGTTGGAGCCGTTTCCGAGATCCCGAATATATATACAAGAATTGCTCGTTTAAAGATATAAGATATCATAATTCGTTGAATTGATCGTAAAGGTTATTACGCAAGATTGAATCTATTAAAAATAAGTCAGTAGCTTAAACACTATATCATTGGTGCAGTCGGAATAAAAAAAAAAGCGTGCGTGCAAAGTACGCATGTCAGAAGTAAAACTTCTTTATCCTTTATCCTATCCTTCGTCCCTCGTCACTCATTCTTTATCCTTTAATCCGTCAATTATAGACGGATTTAAAAATAATATAAAATAGTGTATATATTTTTGTCTCATTCTTTGCCGGCTTCATCCTACACATTTTTGTATTTGTGTCTCTTATCTGTCGTTTTTTTCGTTGCATCCGGTTTGAAATCACGATTCTAAAGAAGTTTCACTTCAAAAATCGTATCTATTTAAGAACAGACTGTTATTCTGTAATTATAATATAGATTTTTAATATGGACTAGTTTATGCTCGCGCCTTCGTCCGCGTAGAACAGTTACTTTTAGTTAATGATAAAAATTACCAACCCGCGACTTTACGTAGAAGGTGAAAATATATTTAAATAATACAATTCTGTCACACATTATTTTTGCGAAACCTAACCGTTTATGTAGTGCATGCTGATAATATATAGCATATAGCCTTCCTCATTAAATGGGCTACCTAACATTGTAAGAATTTTTCAAATCGGACCAGTAGTTTATGAGATAACCGCGTTCAAACAAACAAACTCTACCGCTTTATATATTAGTATAGATTATCCGTGTGGTGACGGAGTAAGAATACAATTCACCACTCCTTATCTTGCCCGTGGATATCATAAAAGACGACTAAGGAATATAATATGCATGTCAGATCATGTCTGACCATCATGGTATAGTAGGTCAAATTCCCTCCCATTATGCAGAAGGCCGGAGCCCAAGAGTGGGACGTGTACAGCCTGTGATGATGATGTTAAATATAGATTTAACGTATATGGAATTACCTCGGTACTGGCGTTCGTGGAATTGGGATTTGAATTGTTTTCTACGTGTATATGCCACCGATCCATCATGACAGTGCTGGCTCGACTTATCTTGTCCAATATCTTGTGAATGGATTCACCTTCGTACCTAAAAGCAATTATTATTGTAGATATAAAAAAATATATATATTATTTTTATTTTTTTAGGGGTGGGCCGCGGTCGGCGCACTCCTCGCACCACTCCGACTGGGGCGACAGAGGGGCGTAAGCACGCACACCCGCAACTTGGCCGACCACCGGAGCAGGGTGACTTGACATCAGTGGTCGGCCTGACGGAATACCCCCTTGAGGGGTACCCTCCCATCGACCAACGTCCCTCCCCTCGGGGAGGACGTCGGTCGTTCCTCACGCGGTCGGCCTCTCGGCGGGTGACGGACTAATTCCCCAGTCCAGTCACCCGAAAATAATACCCTAGATAATCATATTCTAACAGCTAGCACGCTTATTTTATTTGTTTGTATGTAATCAAATGTTTGAACGGGACTTTCATTACCTTCTAAATATAGAATTCATTTTAAACTTTGCACGCTTATCAAGAACCGATAACAATGCAAAAATTACATAGTCTCATTATCCTAGGATTAAAATTAATTTTTCTTTCATTTGTTTTGATGTTATCTGCTAAGTTATCTGCTAATCTCTGTGAATTTGCTTTTGTTAAATATTGTATTAAGAATTTTTACTTTTATTACAGCGCCATCTTTGAATAAACGTGAAAACTATTGTGTTCACAATTTCTTACCAGCGCCATCTATAATATCAACTGTACATTAATATTATTTATATTAACAAGTACATGATTTTTCACAAACAAATTATAATCGAAATCAGAACAATCATCATCCTGCTCTTACCCCAATTACTTGGAATCAACGCAATATATATACTACTCTTACATTACAAAAGTTATTTACAGTAGCTTCATGACAGGCCGCCTTACTCACCTAAACCCTCCTTTGAATTGCAATTATTAACCAAACTACATCAGATGAGGTTAACGCAGGTTCGTAAAAAACTTCGTCGTCTTTTACTACATCCATGAGCAATCTTTTTTTTTTTTATTTATTTACTGCAATCGGTGGCAAACGAGCTAACAGTACACCTGATGCTAAATATTGCTGCCACACATGCAGTGGCGTAACTATAGGGTGGCAGGGGTGGCCAAATGCCACGGGCCCCCAACCCAAGAGGGCCCCGGTCCAGCCGCAAGCTCAGAAAGATTTTTTTTAACGTTCGTACCTGAGTATTTTATTTTATTTGAAAATTATATATATTTTTTTAAGTTCTGCTTAAAATTCATTAAATTAAATTTCTCCGGAATTTGGACAATTTCTTACAAGGAAAAAAAAAATTCAACTCCGATGCGGCAGACCAAATCGCCTGAAGTATGCATTAATTTTTATTTGTTACAATTCCTGTGACTACAGCTACTGCTCAACGATCATTTTCAAAACTAAAATTAATAAAAAAATAATTTAAGAAGCTCTATCTAGGACAAGACAGGTTATGTAACTTGGCTATTCTATCTATTGAAAACTTTGTGGTCCGATCTTTAAACTTGGATGATGATATAGACAGTTTTGCGGAACAGAAAGCTCGAAGAAAAGATTTTTTTTCATAATAAATATGTTATTGAAATTAAATTCTTATTTTTATTTCTTTGTAAATGTATGCAGGTTGCCTGACGATGTTATCCTTCACTGAAAATATAGCGAATGAAAAATTAATGTGAAGTCTCCTATCTGCATAGCGTGGGGACTATAGCCCATCCTCTCTCGACTTTCGCCTAAGCGAGGAGGCCTATTCCCAGTAGTGGGACGTATAAGAATGCGTTGGTGAAAATTAATTAATGTAAACGTATAAAGTATATTCTTGAAAATAAAATTGTTAGTAGTGTTGGATAACTACTTAAGTGGTTTATTAAAATCGACTAAGTACAACGTGACGATTTTTACTGATAGGGCCCCATCATGGAATTTGCCACGGGCCCCAGATGGTGTAGTTACGCCACTGCACTCATGGATCTTTGCTAGACCACTGCCTACTGCGAAGAAAGTTAAAGGAGTGTGAATTAGGGCTTCCAATCCCGCGCCATTTTCCAATCCCGCATGATGCGGGATTACGGACGCGGGATCCGCGGGATTTGCGGGACTGAAAAAAAGCGTGCATGTAACCATCAACTTAATGAACTTCCCGACTCAAACAGTAACATATCTATAAATTTACAGTTTAAAAACGCGTTTTTTTTATTGATTTAATTAATTTTCTTTGTGTATTTTTTGAAGATTTGTTTTGATTTGTTTTTTATTCAGCATTTGTTACTGTTTTTTGTGAAGAAAAAAAAAAACGGTTGATCGATCTCATACTAGTAGTAATACTTAAATAAATATGGAGTTAGTTGATAATTCATAGGGTTTTTGTGATAAATAAACGGAGTAATTTCATTAATCTCATACTAATAGTAATAGTTTAATGAATGTGTCGTTGGTTGATTAACTCATTCATTTTTGTCACAAATAAACGGTGTAATTTGATTGATCTCATATTAATAGTATATAATATATACGTAAATAAATGTGGAGTTTATTAATTCATTGTTTTATTTGCTTTATATAAATGTGGATATTTTCAATATCCGGTATCCCGCAAATACCGAGATCCCGCGGGATTGAAAATTCGTAATCCCGCAAATACCGGGATTGAATTCAGGCTGCGGAATTGGAAACTCAAGTGTGAATGCATGCAATGAGGTTCTGTGATACCAAAGGCATCACTAAAACCCACCACACACAAACACCCACAAAAAGTTGTCCATCCATCTCTCACGTTCATCGAATAAAGCGTAGTAACAAATTGCTACTACTCAGACGTTGATTTTCTGCTCAGTGTGGTACTATCTCGGATGGACCGGCCCACCGCTGTAGACAGGCAACTATCAACAGTGTGGTCCCATCACTGTAAAAAGGGTTGATAGTATTCGGAGTCGCTACCACACGGCACAATCAGATGTGAAACATAAAAATACAGTGCTTATACGGTATTCAAATCCTTAGGTGTCGTGCTTAGATCACTACGCCATCTAAAAAGAAGTGTAAGTAAGGCTTACCCGCCTCCCCATCGAAGACATCTCGCCAAATCATTCCCTGTGCCCAGTGGTATAACCCCGACAGCTGGTTGAGTTTCCATCTGGACTTTATCTGCAAATAAAAATCACCTTTAGTACGATTTTAATCTATACCAATAAATAAAATTGGAGTGTCTGTTTGTAATGTCAAAATAATAGGCTTTTTTCATGCTCACACGGTTATTTGCACGACACCTATGCCTAAAATAGCAATTAAAAAATTTTTGTCTGTCTGTCTGTCTGTTTGTTCGTTCCGGGTAATCTTCAAAACGGCTGGACCGATTTCAAAAATTCTTTCACCAATGGAAAGCTATAATATCAGGGCGTAAACTAGGCTATATTTTATCCCGGTATTCCCACGGGAACGGGAACTACGCGGGTAAAACGACTATAACCTATAACCGAAGCGAAGCGAGGGCGAGTTGAGCAAGTCGTGGTAATATTAATCAGATTAATGTTTACAATATCTGATAGATGGCGTGGAAAAATATATCAAATTGCACTACAGAGTTCAAACCTCAACAATAAGAGGGATATTAACCTACTACACCAGGTATTCGCAAAGTGTGTTCTACGGAACTTCCGGTTCCGTAGAATAGTCAGGGTGCCGCCAAAATTAAATTGCTTTTAATTTTTGTAATTTAGATGTGAAATAGTAAACAGTTATAAACATTACTTTAAAATAGCGCAACATTAGTGATGAGATCTCATTCATCTCATCTCAGCCCATATACGTCCCACCGTTGGGCTCGGGCCTCCTCCGCAATGGAAGGGTAATTGACCCACTATACCACGCTGGTCAGACGTGTTGGTATAGGGTTTTATTTCGAGTTTTCCTTCTCTCGCATAGATGTTATATGCGTTTTATATCCCTTAGTCGTCTCGTACGATCACCCACGGGTAAGACTGGGTGGTGAATTGTATTCTTACTCCGTCACCACACGGAAAGAGATCTCATTACTAATATGTAAATTCAAATCATTTATTATGTATAAACCCCGCGGGGGGCACTTACATATTGTAATTTTTTTTACATTTTTCTTAAAATTTACCGCCGGGACGGAACGCGACCGCACTGAGAAGATCCGGCAAGAAACTCAGCGGGATTGCCTATTTTTTATAATTTTTTCTAATTTCACTTAAATAAAATTACATCTTACAACACGCTTATTAATAGTTCCAGTGTGATGCCATTCGAAATATTATATAATACAATTCACAAATATAATAATAATCACAAATATAATGATGAGACTATGGCTGGACCAGATCCCGCAAGCGGCACCCGATCACGAATTAACCACTAGAGCAGCCATCACTCCCTTCAACCAAGGTAGGTAAATAGCAAGAATTCAGGTCCGACTATGACACAGCAGCGCACGTAGCCAGTGACAATGAGCGACGTTGGGCAACGGATGTATATCCTCACACATCGCCCGCATTATCATTTGGTATGTGGTTCCGTAAAATAAAAGATATTTAGATGAGGTTCCGGAAAATAAAAGATATTTAGATGAGGTGCCGGAAAATAAAAGATACTTAAATGGGGTACCGGAAAATAAAAGATATTTAAATGGGGTACCGGAAAATAAAAGATATTTAAATGGGGTACCGGAAAATAAAAGATATTTAAATGGGGTACCGGAAAATAAAAGATATTTAAATGGGGTATCGGAAAATAAAAGATATTTAAATGGGGTACCGGAAAATAAAAGATATTTAAATGGGGTACCGGAAAATAAAAGATATTTGGATGGTGTTCCGTTATCTTTAAAGTTTAGGAACCCCTGTACACCACGCTGATGAAAGGGTTGGTTGGTTTATTTAGATATTTCCTTTTCTTGCACAGATATTGTTTGCATACACTAACCTTTCTTTTTCTACATCCATAGCCAAGTTAGTGGGTGGCGAATCGTATTCTTAGTCCGTCACCAGACAAATGACATAGACAAATTTTTGTGTTTTATATTATGGCCATGTAACTTTTTTTTAATTAACATTCGATGGGCTTTGTTCTAGTGGATTCGAGAATGGTTTACATTAATTTAACCCGATAGATGGCGCTCCGATCGATTTCAAGGAAAATTCCTTTTATTTTGTTTAGATTTGAACAAAACAGCGCCTGTTGAGTCAGATAGTTCTACTATAATTGAGTTAACTAATAAATATTGACTAAGCAAGAACAAAATAAGCTCAGCTCTCGTTGTTGTTCATCATCATCAGAGCTCACATTCGTCCCACTGCTGGGCTCGAAACTCCTCCACAAAAGGGGGGAAATTAACCTACTATACTACGCTGGTCAGACGTGTTGGTATAGGGTTTTATTTCAAATTTTCCTTCTCTTTCATAGATGACATCAGTAATAATCCCTTAGTAGTCTTTTACAACAACAACGGGTAAGAAAGTGGGTAGTGAATTGTATTCTTATTCTGTCACTTCTATATCACGCTGTTCAGCCAGATTGTTATAGGGTTTTATTTCGAGTTTTCCTTCTCTTTATATATGAATAATATGAGAGTTAATATCTTACCCATAGTTTCCAATACCCAACCCACAGTCCCGTCACCACCGCAGCAAATCACCCGGTAATTCTTCGCGTCTTTAAACATTTGCAAACCTGTAAATATCATTCATCGTCATCAGCTTGTATATTTCCCACTGTTGGGCTCAAGCCCATGCTACAATTGGTGGGAAATTGACCTGCTATACCCCCACTAATCCAAACTGTTGTATAGGATTTAATTTCGACATTATAAATAAAACAATTTTACAAAATGATTTCTGATGTTTATGCGAGTAAATTTTAAATAAAACTAATTTACAGATTTCATCGCGTTTGTATTTGATTTTTTGATTACCCGACGTTTCGAATTGAATTTCTGTATCGGGTAGATAATTATAAAATTTTTCTGCAGTAACGATGACTTGTTGGACGTGAGACATCTTAGTCCACCCGTGACCATGAACGCTGTAAAGTGTTCGAAACGTCGGGTAATCAAAAATCAAATACAAACGCGATAAAATCCGTAAAGCAAATTTTTCCAAGCTTTTGTATTTGATTTTTGATTCGCCTGCCTTTTGATTCGATACGTTGTTAAAAATAAACTAATTTATATGTGTAATATTCCCATCCATCCATTCATCAGCCTACGGACGTCCACTGCTGGACATAGGCCTCCCAACAAGAATGCCACTCGGAACGGTCCTGCATCCAACGGTTCCCTGCGACTTTGCGAATGTCGTCAGTCCACCTAGTGGGGGGTCGTCCTACGCTGCGTCGTCCGATTCGTGGTCGCCACTCAAGAACCTTTCTTCCCCAACGGTTGTCGGTTCGACAAGCGATGTGGCCTGCCCATTGCTGTTTCAACGTGCTAATTCTGCGGGCTACGTCGGTTACACCCGTTCTTCTACGGATTTCCGTGTTCCGGATTTTATCACGTAGAGAAATACCGAGCATAGCCCTCTATAGCACGCTGAGCTACTTTGAGCTTTTTTATGAGGCCGACATTTAGAGACCACGTTTCAGTGCCATAAGTCGTCGCTGGTAACACACACTGGTTATAAACCTTTGTTTTCAGACACTGCGGAATATTGGACGAGAAGATCCTCTTAAGTTTCCCAAACGCTGCCCAGCCGAGTTGGATACTCCCATAAACATCAGAAATCATTAAGTTTTATTTCGAGTTATCCTTCTCTTTTAAATGTGTTTTTGTATACTATAATTCCTTAGTAGTATTTTAAAATACCCACAGGTAAGATGTGGTGCTGTATTATATTATGTTCTCTCCATCGGGTCGACCACTGGGGGGATGATACCCGAAGAGGTAATGGTCGTACGCCGCTCGTTCAGCGCCCCACCATACCCAACCACAAAAAAGGGCTAGTTACCTTGCATAGGTCCTCCTTTCGCGATATCATGAACCTGTCTCGGATTTAGGATGTATTGCAGCTTCCTCAATACCCTGGACCCTTGTCTACCACCTGATTTGGGGTTAATGAACACGAGTAGTGGGCAGGTGCCTTCAGCGGGAGTTATTTGGAAGGATATCGGTGGAGCGCGGGCTTCCCGCTTTTGGGATTCCTCTTTTTTCTCTTCCGATGTGGCAGCAATTGATATTGGTAATGATATTGAAGTTGGCAGAGATTGCTGGAAGAAAAATAAAACATATAAATCATCATCATTGCAGCCCACATACGTCCCACTGTTGGGCTCGAGCTAACTCCACAATGGGAGGGAATTAGACGAAATCCTCCACAATGGAAGAGAAATTGTGATACTATACGACGCTGGTCAGATGGGGTCATCATTATTGTTATGGCTCATATACGTCCCACTGTTGGGCTCTAGCTTCCTTCACAATGGGAGGGAATTTGACCTACTATACCATGCAAGTCAGACATGGCAGTATAGGGCTTCATTGCGAGTTTTCCTTCTCTTGCACAGATGTTATGTGTTTATTATATCCCATAATGGTCTTTTACGACACCCAAGGGCAAGATAGGGTGAATTGTATTCTTACTCCGTCAGCACACGGAAATATATAATATAAAAGTGTTCTTTAATTTTTTAGGGAGCCTAATATATCTATTTCACTGTAAGCCAGCAGCCACAATGGTGTCCATTTTGGGACCCTACTATACATTCCCTCCACTATAAGCTAGAATCTACAATGGCGTCCATAAATGTCACCAATTTTTTACCCTTAAGAAGTCTCGGGAAATATTATTATTTTTTTTTTTGAAGACAATGCCTTGCTCAAAGGAAATAATTCTTGCATTGCGGGGGACAGAACAACAATTTGTGAATCGCATAAAGTGTCCTCTGCGTGGGATTCGAACCCGTGACAATGGCGCAATAACTTTAACCACTACGCCATTTGTGTAGTCAATCTTACATTTATCTACAACAAATCTAATTAGAAGAGAACAGGAGGAGTTGGAAAGATTTCACTTTTCTCCTATGTAAAGCGATTGACATGAAGCAAACGCAAAAGTTTAGAGGTACCACACGAAAAAAGAAGTTCTGGGGTAACACAGAAAAAAAGAAATTCTGAGGTAACACAGGAAAAAATCTGAGGTACCACACAAAAAAAAGAAATTCTCAAGTAACACAGAAAAAAAGAAATTCTGAGGTAACACAGAAAAAAATCGGAGGTACAACACAAAAAGAAGTTCTGAGGTAGCACAGAAAAAAAGAAATTCTGAGGTAACACAGAAAAAAATCTGAAGTACAACACAAAAAAGAAGTTATGAGGTAGCACAAAAAATCAGATCACAAAAAGAATCGGAGAAAGAAGAACTTCAGAGATATCTTTTTTTATTGGGACTAATCCCACCAACACATTCCCACCACTGTAACTCCTGTGAACCAGGATCCACAATGGTCTTCGTATAAGACACCGAGGTTTGACCCACAGGATGTTCCGAGAAACGCTTTTAATTGTCTTGGAAACCGCAACAAATTTAATTAGAAAAGAAAAACAGGAGGAGTTGGAAAGATTCCACTTCCCTCCTATGCAAAGTGGGAGACATGAAGCAAAGTTGGCTAATAAGCCTATAAATAAGGGGATACACAACTTTTTTTTTTTTTTTGCAAACGGTGGCAAACGAGCAAACAGTACACCTGATGGTAAGTGTTGCTGCCGCTCATGGACCTTTACAAGGCCGTTGCCTACCGCGAAGAAAGTGAAGGGAGTATGAATGCGTGCATTGAGGCTCGGTGATACCAAGGGCACCACCAAAACCCTCCACACGCAAACACCCTCAGAAAATTGGGCTTCCGGCTCTCTTGCTCACCGAACGAGGCGCAGTAATAAATCGCTACTACTCAGACGTCGATTTTCTGCGAGAGTGTGGTACTGCCCCGGACGGACCGGCCCGCGGCTGTAGACAGATAACTGTCGACAGTGTGGTCCTACCACTCTGAAAACTAGATGAAATGTTGCAGTACAGTACCACGGATTTATCAGAGCTTAAGGAACCTATATGTGAGCTTTATGATTGGGTGCAATAGTAGATATGACAAAAAAATTCAGAGATACCTCTGAACCTCCTCCTTTTATGATAAATATTCGAGAATTAAATTACAATTAAAATACCTGGTCATGTTGAGGTCTGTGTGGTAAAGAACGTTGCCGATCTAATACCAGCGGACGGATGGCAGTGGGTGGTAGTATATGACGAGCGTGTCTCCCCAAAGTGCAGGCTCCTCCAGCGCTTCCAACACAGCGGTTATGCAACTGGAATTACAAATACCAATTTTGGTAAGTGTAGATCATTATCATTCTTTTTCTTTCTTTTTTTTTACAAAAACAACGCCCAGCTCTGAAAAATACACGGAAGGAGGCGGCGGATCGTGTGCGAGTAGAGCTCCTATTCGGCGACACGTTCCGCCGCCGGCGACTGGGGCGGCGCAGGCGCGAGTATCTGCGCCTAATGCCGCCCTAGCCGAGGCCGCGGTTGATCGGACCGGGGAATTTAGTCCATCACCTGCAGAGAGGCTGACTGCGCGACGGCGACCGACGTCCCAGGACGTCGTGAGGTGAGGGTACCCGAAAGGGTATTCCGTCGGGCCGACCACTGACGACAAGTCACCCTGCTCCGGTGGTCGGCCCAACGTTGTGGGGCGTGACGTGGGTACGTGTGGGTTATGGGCCCGCGCGCCATCCTTTCATCGCCCCGGACGGAATGGACCGCGCGTGAGCTTACAATAGCCCACCCAAAAAAAAGGCTCTGCAAAATAAGCCCTGTATTGAGGAGGACTTTACAAACATAATTAACGGACACAAATCCGTGTGGTGACGGTATAAGAATACAATTCACCACCCTATCTTGCCTGTGGATGTCGTAAAAGACGACTAAGGGATATAGTAAGCATATAATATCTGTGCAAAAAGAGGCAAACTCGAAACGAAACCCTATACCGTACATTGACGTACTTAAACGTACTGAGATGACGATGGTATCCTTAGTCGTCTTTTAGGATATCTTCAGGCAGGAGATGATATTCTTATACCATTACCACACGGATTCATCATTATCATTTCAACCTATCGTCGTCCACTTCTGGACGTAGGCCTCCCTCATGTTACGTCACAAATTGCGATCCTGTGCCGCCTGCATCCAACGACGCCCAGCAACTTTTACCAGGTCGTCGGGCCACCTAGTGGGGGGCGTCCTACACTGCGTCGTCCAATGTGTGGTCGCCACTCGAGAACCTTTCTTCCCCAGCGGTTGTCGCTTCGTCAAGCGATGTGACTTGCCCAATGCCACTTCAGCGTGCTAATCCAATAATAATATTCGTGCTATGTCTGTTACACCCGTTCTTCTGCAGATTGCCGTATTTCGGATTCTATCTCGCAGAGAGCGTTCCATAGCACGCTACATTTAGGGACCACGTTTCCGTGCCGTAAGTCATCACTGGTAACACATACTGGTCGTAGACCTGTGTTTTCAGACACTGAGGTATGTTGGACGAGAAGATCCTCTTAAGTTTCCCGAACGCTGCCCAACCGAGTTGGAATCGTCGGCAGATCTCTTTCTCGAAATTGGATCTACCTAACTGGACTGTAAAAAGATAATTTAAAACAAATTGACAGTAAAATTTCTCACCGTTATGTGGCACCATCTACAATGCAGTCCAGTAATGCCGTTGTAACCTTTGATCTTTTTTCGACATCGAGCGCATTTACCGTGGCAGTTTCCTGGAAAAATAATATATATAAAAAAAATAGTGATTTATGATGTTTACGCGAGTATTAGACGTTGTAAATTAAACTATTTTACGGATTATATTGCGTTTGTACTTGATTTATGATTGCAAATATATATATTTATGATTACTAATATTATAAGCGCGAAAGTTTGTGAGGATGTGAAGGTGTTTGTTGCTCTTTCACGCAAAAATTACTGAATGAATTTTGATGAAACTTCACAATAATATAGCTTACATATCAGAATAACTCATAGGCTATAATTTATTCCGATATTGCCACGGGAAGATGAAACCGCAGGGCTCTGCTTGTTTATTATAAATCTCTGTAATAACGTTGACGTAAGACATCTTAGTCCGCCAGTGATCATGAACACTGTAAATTGTTCGAAACGTCAGTCAAACACAAATCAAATACAAATGCAATAAAATCCATAAAGTCGTTTTATTTTACAATATAAATAAGTTGTTATAATATGATTATACTTATTTCCTGTATAAGTCCCACAACTGGACTCGCGACTCAACCCCCATTGGGGTGGGAATCTATTTACAATATGTGGTGACAGAGTAAGAATAAACTTCACCACACCGTCTCTTGTCCATGGATGTCGTAAAACACGATTAAGGGATATAATATTCATATAACATCTATGCAAGAAAAGGAAAACTCGAAATAAAACTCTACCAACATGTCTGACCAGCATGGTAAGCAATTACCCTCCTATTGGAGAAGAGGCTCGAGCCCAATAGTAATAAGACGAAGTAAGAATACAATTCACCGCCCGTTCTGTTCTTCGTGGATGTCGTAAAAGACGACTAAGGGATATAATCTGCAGTTTTTTATTTATTTATTTATTTGGACAACCAAGAATTGCTACAACTAAAAATACAAACTTAATAAATATTATTATGAAAAATTAAACTAAGTTGCACAATTTTTAAAGGTGCCACATCATGCACAATAAAAAGGTATGTACATTATTTCATTACTTATAGCTAATTAATATAATGAGATAAAAAATAAGGGTAACATGGTAAGGAAAAAAGAAAAAATTAAAGTGGAAATATGGGGGGAAAAGAAATAACTAACTAAATTGAAAAAATAATTAACACTACGTCGCACTTGTACACGCACATAATATCTTATTTTTTTTACGTATTCTCTGTATTCAATTACTTCCAGTACAGTTTTCGTAACAGTCTGAGTACGATAATTTTAAATTTGGAAAATTTATCTGCAAATATATCCACATGTTGGTTTATAGTATTATATTGCCTACATAATCTAGAAATAGTAGAAAATTGCTTTAAATTAGTTTTTGCCCGGGGTTGTTGTAATAATGCAGGTTTAATAACGCACCTAGGTGTGCATCTAGGAATATGCAAATAAAAGCATTGTAATAGAGCAGGACAGTCGTACTGATTTCTTAATACTTTATAGAGAAAGGACATGTCTAGCAATTGTCTCCGAACTAATAAACTGTCCATTTTAAAGTATTTTAGTTTCGTCTTATATGAAGGAAGTTGTTTATGTAGCCTACAAGAAAAAGATAAATGTCTCAAAAATCGTTTCTGAATACGTTCAATTCTTAACTGGTGCACACTATAATTAGGTGACCAAACTACACTGCAATACTCAACAATGCTTCGAACATATGTTTTGTAGAGGGCTATTTTTGTATATGTCTTCCGAAACACTTTTCCGTTCCGAATGATAAAACCTAGCATTTTGAATGCCTTATTAATTATGGTATCTAAATGTGGAATAAATGTCAATTTTGTATCAAAAATAACACCCAGGTCTCTTAATACTATTTCCTCCGGTAGAATAGTCTGATTGATTTTATAATTGGTATGTATAATATTGTGATTTCGACTAAATGTAATATATTTGCATTTATTTATATTCAAAGACATATTATTTTTTAGACACCAATTATTAATTTCATTCAAGTCGTCCTGTAATAAGTCGCAATCAAGCGGTTCTTTAAGAATTTTGCACAATTTTAAGTCATCGGCAAAAAGATATGAACTGCTATGTTTTATGTAGGTGGTAATGTCATTAATAAATACATTAAATAACCAAGGTCCCAAATGAGATCCTTGTGGAACACCGGATGTGGATATATAAGGTTCCGATTTAAATCCCATGACTACTACGTATTGCGTTATATTTGTTAAGTATGATTGAAACCAGTTTAAAAGAGGGCCGCAGAGGCCATGAGAACTTAATTTTTGTACTAATAACTTGTGACACACTCTATCGAATGCCTTCGCGAAGTCCATGTGGACAGCGTGAACTTGAATGCCGGCATCGACAGCATTAACAATTTCATTGTGATAAGTCACTAGATTTGTGCTTGTTGAGCGGCCATTCAAGAATCCGTGCTGTTCATTGATGAAAATTTGAGCAGTATGGTTTCTTAAATAAGGATAGATTAAAGCCTCGAAGATATTTGCGAAAGCAGACAGGATAGAAATGGGTCTATAATTGGTAACATCCCCCTTGTCACCGTTTTTATGAATCGGGACAACTTTAGCAACTTTCCAGGCAGACGGAAAATTTCCAGAAGATAAAGATTTATTAAAAATGATAGATAAAGGGAAACCAAGTGAAGAGTAGCAATTAAAAATAAAATAAGGCGAAATTCCATCAGGTCCTGCACCCTTAGTTATATCAAGACCTTTTAGGTAATCAGATACACGATCAGGTGTTATATGTATTAAAGATAAATTGTTACTATTGCCAGTATCAATGGGTGATTGTGTGATTGAAGTGGAAATGAAAGTTGTTGAAAAGTGAAAACTAAATAAATTACATATATCAGGTCCGTTTGAAGCAGTTAAGCTGTCTAGAAAAACTTTATGAGGTATTTGGTTATTGTTAATGCGTTTGTTTTTCAAGAAAGTATAAAAATATTTTGGATTCTCTCTAATGCTCTCTTCAACATTGTGTACGTAGTTATTATAACAAGTAGATATTAAAATTTTACATCTTTTATTCAATATTTGAAGAGAAGTTTCATCTAGTGGATTTTTATATATTCTAAATTTATGAAGTAATTTATTCTTTTCTTTAATAACTTTAATAAGTTGTCTTGTAAACCAAGGAGGATATTTTTTATTTTGATTTATGTTAGTTTTAGGTACATGTTTATTAATTAAGTTATTAAAAATGTCATAGAATTCTAAGATCATGTCATCTACATGTTCACAATTGGAGAGTAGTGTAGTCCAGTCGATCATATCCAATTCGAACCATATGTGGTCATAATTTGCTTTATAAAAGTTGTACTTACATATCTTGTTAGCAATTAAAAAATTGCAATTCTCAAACTGTAAAGTGATATCAAGCGGTACATGTAAAGGATCGATGGAAATTAAAGGAAATGAGGACGCGTTAACAGAGATGTTCGTTAAATTACTTAGTACTAAATCAAGAATTTTGTCACGATTATTTGTAACGGTATTATACTGTATGAGATTGTTAAGAGATATGAAATCTGTAAACAATTGATTAAGAGAGGATCCAGTATTAAATGTTGTAGTTACTTTACTACCACTATTGATACCAGTGGACCATGTTAAACAGCTCATGTTGAAGTCTCCCACCAAACAGATATGATCAATACTATCGGATACTTTATTAAAATTATCAATAAAATTCTCAAGTATCTTTTTGTTTACTGGAGGTGGTAGATAGACGGCGCAGATGTGTATACTTTTTTTTTTGCTTAATGATATTTTCACATAGAGATCTTCACAAAGACTTTCTCCAGTTTTATAGCGAATAGAGTTAAATTTAATAGAAACAGCTATCAATACACCTCCACCGTCCTTATTATTATGAAATCCTGTGCTTTCGCGGTCTCTTCTGTAAACATTATATCGAGTATCAAATAATTCACTGTCAAAAATATTATTATTAAGCCAAGTTTCGGTTAGTATTATAATATCGTAATTACTACATGTAATAATATTACGTAAAAAATCATGAGTTTTAGATCTCAAACCTCTAACGTTTTGATAATATACATTTAAATTAACGAATTATATATTTGAACACACAAATATAATACGTTATTACGATATGACTGAGTTAAGTTACTTGAGGCTATCCAGAGTCTGTTGGTTTTTAATGTATATTGATTCGTCGAATTCAGTCTTCCTTATAAACCCTACCTTGTTTAATCCATACATATTTATACCCCTTATCTTTGGCAAATTTTCGAGCAGCGACGTGTAATTTTTTATTAAAAGGTGATAAATGCTCAAGAATATAAACCGGTGATTTGACTCCTCCAATACCTAAGTGGCTGGTATTAATCTTGTCATCTGGATTAGCTTTATTAAATTTAATTACTTTGGCTAAAAAATTATCACGGCGCCTGGGAGCAGAAAATTTAACCACCACTGAGCGTGGTTTATTATCATCTTTATTCATTTTAGCCACACGTGTACAATGATGGATATCATCATCGCTTAAATTGCAGTCTATAACACGGGCAAGTTGCATTACAGTATTAATCAAATTTTCTTGTCTATATTCAGGAATACATTGAATTTCAAGATTGCTAGACCGGTTATTTTGTTCCATTACCTGCAGTCTTATTAGCAAATCCGCAATAGTACTATTGAAATATTTGTTTTCATTTTGGAGTTATGAGAGTGATGTTTCATATTTTTTAATCATAGATTTGGTGTTTTCATAATTATCATTCAAAAACGTGACGCTCTCTTCTAAAGAAGTAGTGAGCTGTTTAATCGAAGCAAATTCGGCCGTTACCATCTGTTTCAGGCTTTGCTTTAGCTCAGTAGTTAATTGTAATTTCATTAAAGTAAACTCTTCTCTAAATATATTCCTAACATCTTCTTTAGTAAGAGATGTGCAAGTGCATTGACAAACGTCATCATTGCAAGAGAAATTAGGAGTATTTTTTTTTGTACGACGAGTTACTTTATTAGTCGATGGAGATCTGTCGCTATTGATTGCATTTTCCGAAAAACTATCAAGTCGTAAAGGGGTATTGCTATTATCAATTTTAGGTTGCTTGGCAGCACATCCTGGACACTTCCAGTTATGCTTCTGATCAAAATTCATCAATGAGAAACGCTTTTCAGTCACATTGGCGCATTGAAGGTCATATTTATGTTTACAAAATGCACAATTCAAGTATTCTTTATTAGGTATTTTATTTTGGCATCCAGCGCACAGACCAACCGAATAGGACATCTTTGGAAGTTAGTAAGTTTCAATAAAATAGATAAATATTTACTGTAGTGTAACAATGCCAATAATAATGTGTAGAAGACTAGACAGCGTCTCCGCTGTCTAGTCTGCGATATGCGCCGTGCGTTGCGCAGATGTATGAAATTAAGTGAATGACAGCCGTCGGCAAAATTATTTTCATATTATGTTACATGAAACTCATAGGTAGTAAAGTAATTCAGATTCACTGTGATCACTTCACGGTAGAAAAATAAGCCTCGTAAAATACAATTTGATTACAAATACGCACTTTATCCGATAATTTGAAATAAATATTGAATGGAGCTACGAGAAACAACGTCACACCACCTGACGTTTTTTTTTTTTTTTTTAGTTAACATAGCATGAGAGCGAAAACTAAATAAAACCCTTTTTCGATTGGTGACGGAGTAAGAATACAATTCATCACTCCCTATCTTGTAAGTGGATGTCGTACAAGACGACTGAGGGATATAATATGCACATAAGATCTGTGCAAGAGAAGGAAAACTTGAAATGAAACCCTATAACAACATGTCTGACCAGCATGGCATAGTAGGTCAAATTGCCTCCTATTGTGGAGGAGGCCCGAGCCCAACAGTGGGACGTATGTGGGCTGCGATGATGCTGATAATATAAACCCTATTTCAGTCATCATCATCATCGTCCCATCCTTATCCCAATTACTTTGGGGTCCATGGAATATATATTCTTCTTACACAACTTACAATAGTTTTATGACTGGTCGCCTACCTGACGTCAACCTTATTTGGGTATGCAATTGTTGAACAGCATCAAGTGTAGTTGACCCAGGTATATTAAAAGGTGAAAATAAGGTTGAAGAAGATGAAAAGCTGATGATTTTTAGTGACTATTCCGGGCGGTTGTAGCCGCCCGGTGAGCCCCACATATTCCCCGATATCATCAACGGGGGACATGCGTAAACGCATTTTCCATCAGTGTCAATAAAATGTATATGAAAGGCTCTTAGTCGTTTTACGACACCCTCGAGTAATGTAAAGGTTGGTAGTAGGAGTGGCCGCTACCACACAACATGAAACATTTATGGGTATTATGGTAACATACCTTCGACCCAGTGGTGAGCCAGTGTGGCAGGCGCTCTCTTAGACTTGGAGTAAGTAGCGATACAGGACGCTGGAGCCCTCTGGACACATCTTTCATGGACGGTGAATTTACAAACTGCAATTATTAAAAGATTTTATTTAGTTTTATCTGTCACTTCGTCTGTCTGTCTCGTTGTCTGTAACTAAATGTAGTCATTATCATCATCATCATCTCAGCCCATATACGTCCCACTGTTGGGCTCGGGCCTCCTCCATAATGGAAGGGTAATTGACCTACTATACCACGCTAGTCAAACGTGTTGGTATAGGGTTTTATTTCGAGTTTTCCTTCTCTCGCATAGATGTTATATGCGTTTTATATCCCTTAGTCGTCTCGTACGATCACCCACGGGTAAGATAGGGGGTGGTGAATTGTATTCTTACTCCGTCACCACACGGAAAACTACTACTACTAAATGTAGTACGTTATATTAATTCTACTTCCCGATGTCCTATTATTATTAAAATTTCCACAGACTTAAATATAAGGATAACACACACTGAGTAATACTTAAAATGGCCGCCGTTCCAAGATGGCGCATTACAATTTATTCTCAACTCTCTTCTATACCAATAAATAAAATTGGAGTGTCTGTTTGTAATGTCAAAATAATAGACTTTTTTCATGCTCACACGGTTATTTGCACGACACCTATGCCTAAAATAACAATTTTGTCTGTCTATCTGTTCCGGGTAATCTTCAAAACGGCTGGACCGATTTCAAAAAATCTTTCACCAATGGAAAGCTATAATATCAGGGCGTAAACTAGGCTATATTTTATCCCGGTATTCCCACGGGAACGGGAACTTTGCGGGTAAAACGAGTATAACCTATAACCGAAGCGAAGCGAGGGCGGGTTGCTAGTATTAAATAAAAAAAATATATTGGTAATATTATTTTTTTTTTTTATAGACGTTAGTGGCAAACGAGCAAATGGCACACCTAATGGTAAGTGATACTGTCGCTTATGAAGCTTTGCTAGACCGCAACTGTGAAAAAAGTTGAGGAAGTGTGAATGCGTGCGATTAAGGTCGGTAAAAACCCAACACACCCTCATAAAGTTGGGCTTCTGGCTCTCTCGCTCATCGAACTAAGTGCAATAACAAATTGCTTACTACTCAGACGTAAATTTTCTTCGATAGTGTGGTACTACAACGGATGGACTTTAGACAAATGACTCGACATGGATTACACTAAATTCAGTATCAAAAATAAACAAAGTAAAAATATCAAGTGTAAGGACTTGACGAGTAGAAAACGATAGAGTTAGTGCAATCACATAAAACGTTTACAAATATCACGGTAATTACATGAAGCCAATTTTAGTTGAAGAGCTAACCTGGTAACTGTTTTTTGCAGCCATAAATGTGCAGTCTTCTTCGGGGTAACACCACACTTTAGCAGTAATTTGATGTTTGAGTAGTAATGCATATTAATTTTTTAGAGTGGTAGGACCACACTGTCGACAGTTATCTGTCTACAGCCGCGGGCCGGTCCGTCCGGGGCAGTACCACACTGAGCAGAAAATCGACGTCTGAGTAGTAGCGATTTGTTACTGCGCTTCGTTCGGTGAGCGAGAGAGCCGGAAGCCCAATTTTCTGAGGGTGTTTGCGTGTGGAGGGTTTTGGTGGTGCCCTTGGTATCACCGAGCCTCAATGCACGCATTCACACTCCCTTCAATTTCTTCACGGTAGGCAGCGGCCTTGCAGAGGTCCATGAGCAGCAGCAACACTTACCATCAGGTGTACTGTTTGCTCGTTTGCCACCGTTCGCAATAAAAAAAATGTAATAATTAACTGTGCTTTATACGTATCCTACTTTGTGGTAGGCAATCTAGTTACACCTGTTGTTTGCAGCGGTCCATTAACGGCATTTACCACTTACCATCAGGTGGCCTGCTTGTATGGTCGTAAAATAAAATATTTACTTACATATACAACAAAGACCTTTCTTCCCCAAACCAACAAGCATGTTCAGACATAAATTGCAGTATGCTGGTCTGCTGAAATGCTTCAACCTCCACGCATGCTCGCCATCTTCCTTCACATTGGTATCCAGACCCAAGAGTACTAATAGCGGAATCGTTGTCATACTGAAAAGAGAAGAAGATTTAAGAGATTTTTCATCGTCATCATCACAGCTCATATACCTCCCATTGCCGGGCTCGAGCCTCCTTTACAATGGGAGGGAAATTGACCTACCATACCACGCTGATCAGACGAGTTGGTATAGAGGTTTTATTTCGAGTATTCCAGCTCTTGCATAAGTGTTATCTGCAATCATCACTTAGGCGTCTTTTATGATGGCCAAGGGCAAGAAAAGGGCTGGTGAACATTTTATTCTTACTTCATCACCGCGCAGAAAGAGATTTTGAAAGGGTGATAATGATGTTAACTCATCATCGTTATCTTTTCGAGGCTCCTCCAATATCGGCAGGGAAATCGACCTACTATACCGCACTAGTCAGACGAATTAATATATAGTTTTATTTCTAATTTTCCTTCTCTTGTACAGATGTTATATTATATACTTTAGTCGCCTTTTACGATACTCACGGAGGTGATGAATTGTATTCTTACTTCGTCACCATACGGCAAATCGATGATAATAGTCACGCCTTAGAATAATAACGTAAAGGTAAGTTCGCGCACAAAAAGTGAAGCATTTCAATTAGAGCCTAATGGAGCTTACGCCGGAACCGTTCCGTAGTGTACAAGGTCACTGTACTGCACGTACGTACGCAACTCTTAACAAATAAATAGATAATTAGACGGGTTGTGCATTCAAATGGTGTCATAACACATTTGAAAAACTTAAAAAGATTTTTAACATTACTTTTAAAAGTATTTCGACGTTTTATGTTAATAAAAACAAAATTTGATCTCATAATTTGTATAGTGGTTTGCGTGTGTACGTGTGTAATCGTCTGCGTGCCATTTGTATTTTTAGATTCATATTTCGATCGTTCGAAGTACCAACACTATCCTTCTATACTAAGATATTATTATTCTAAGAGTCACGCATTATTTTTTTAAGTAAGCTATGGTTAGGTGCCATCCTGGTCATTCCATTTATTCCGTGAGGGGCGCTGTAAAGGATAGCGCATAACTTATCGTATTGCATTTTATTCACCATGATTTGAGCTGACAAACGGTACTAAGTCCAGCATCTTCAGTGGCATTATGTGGCATCTAAATTTACACCTAGGGATTAATTGACTAACGAAAAAGAGATACTCACCCTCCACGATTCCATTCGTCAAGTGAAACGGTACCATCAGCATCATAATCTATTTCAACCATCATGTCTTGTAGAATCTGGAAAAAAAAATATTGACTTGTTTTTGGAGTAAAAACTTCTTGGATGGATAGAAAATTCATGAAGGGCGACGCAGGCGCGAGTATCTGCGCCTAATGGCGCCCTAGCCGAGGCCGCGGGTGATCGGACCGGGGAATTGTCCGTCACCCGCAGAGAGGCTGACCGCGCGACAGCGACCCACGTCCCAGGACGTCGAGAGTTGAGGTTACCCGAAAGGGTATTCCGTCGGGCCGACCACTGACGACAAGTCACATCTGCTCCGGTGGTCGGCCCAACAACGAGGTGACGTTTGTACGGGTGGGTTATGGGTCCACGCGCCGTCCTTTCATCGCCCCGGACGGGCTGGACCGCGCATGCGCTTACCATAGCCCACCCATAAACAAAAAAAAAAAGTAAATTCATGTAAGTCGTAATTGACATAACACAATCAAGTGACGTATTAACGCTAACAGATATATACGCTACTACTACTACTACTACTACTACTACGTTAGTAGTTATATTATCACCCGTCGAGTATTAAGTCCAAATACTTTATCTGGTCCTCGAGCGAGTGGAATCGGATTAACAGTGATTGCTGTGCCGACGGCGACGGGTGTACAGTTACGAGGTCTATGAAACAGCAAATCATTCGTTTTATATAAAGCTATGTATATATAAGCAGCAGCGTGACTCATCAAATCACCACCTCGATACCGAGTATGGCCAAACGTATCGCTTATTTAAATTAAGCCCAGCCCGGAGAGGGTCCAGTCTCTGCTAATGTACCATACCGTCAATCAACCGCAAGTACGACCTCAGGTGGGAGCAGTACAACATAGGCGTTAGCACAATGTCCTCTGCGCGCTTTACACAGAGACCACTGTACTGCTTTAAATAATTTGGAATCAACCGCTTAGGCATAGAAGCCCCTTGATAACAGCGCCTCCTTGGTATACAAGATTGGCAAACTATGAAATGAGACGACGACATCTAAATACACCGCCAATAGCACCCCACCAGTGAGCGCCTTGATGATAACGGCCACAGACATAGAAAAGCTGCGATCGTCTGCCAAAAAGAATTTGTTTGATCGAGAGAACCTCACTAAGGTGCTGGCTGATGCGGGCAACCAGGATTCTCTACACTAGCTTGCCTTCATCATCCAGAGCAACACGGTGGACATGATATCTATGATCGCCTTTGCCACATATGATTTCTATGCGGACGAAGTTGCGGGCAAAAGCTAGTCTGTAATAATGCCAATTATAAACAACTGGCAACCCGCCCTCGCTTCGCTTCGGTTTCAGTCGCCTTACCCACGTAGTGCCCGTTCCCGTGGGAATACCGGGATAAAATATAGCCTATGTTACTTCCTAATAACGTGGCTTTCCGTTGGTGAAAGAATTTTTGAAATCGGTTTGGTTGTTTAAGCGTGAAAGCGTAACAAACTTACTTTCGCATTTATAATAATAGTAAAGATTAATTTAAATATCCAAAATAAGAACTGTTAAAGACGCACTAAGGAAATAACTTTTATTGCTTGAGACTTTACAAACATATAATTAAGGGACACAAATTACTTATTTACTTGCTGTGTGGTAGCGGCTTCGAATACTACCAACCCTTGCTTTGCTCGTGGGTGTCGTAAAAGACGACTAAGAGCCCTAGATTGACCCGGACCAACTCCATCTGGTACCATTTGGATCAACGATTACATTCCCAAGGAGGGTTGACGTCAGGCAGGCGGCCGGTCATAAAAGTCATTGCCGAAACTTTTTGCAATATGTCAAAACAGATGACATATTGCGTCGACCCCAAGTAATTGGGATAAGAGCAAGATGATGATGATGATGAAATTACATACAGACTCGGAACAACAATTTGTGGATCGCTCAGTATCGTTCTACGTAGAATTCGAACCCGTGACACTGGTACGATTGGTCGGTATTTAACTACATCATCTGTGTCAATCTTTGCAGTTATGACGGATAAATAAAATTTCCGTTTGATGAATACAGATAACAGCTATGCCAGGGAAGGAAAATCTTTGCGGGTGACTGGACCGGGGAATTAGACCGTCACCCGCCGAAAGGCCGACCGCGTGAGGAAAGATCAACGTTCTCCCCGACGGGGCGAGGAGAGGGTACTCAGGGGGTATTCCGTCGGACCGACCACTGACGTCAAGTCACCCTGCTCTGGTGGTCGGTCCAACGACGAAAACGACGTGTCATGGGTGGGTTACGGGTGTGCGTGCTTACGTTCCTCTATCGCCACGGACGGAGTGGTGCGAGGAGTGCGTCGACCGTAACTCACCCCTAAAAAAAAGGGAAGGAAAATCTATATCTATACAAATAAATAAAATTGAAGTGTCTGTTTGTAATGTCAAAATACTGGGCTTTTTTCATGCTCACACGATTATTTGCAAAACACCAATGCTTAAAAACCAGTTTAAAAATTTTTGTCTGTCTGTTTGGGGTAATCTTCAATACGGTTGAACCGATTTTGATAATATTTTACTACCAAGTAGCTGTCTATATAAGGAGTAACTTAGGCTATCGGGAACTACGCGGGTAAGGCGACTGAAACCGAAGCGAAGCGAGAGCGGGTTGCTTGGTTAAAATGTAACTACTAACACCTCTGATCATCGTGGTATAGTAGGTCAATTGCCCTCCTATTGTGGAGGTGGCTTGAGCTCAACAGTGGGACGTATATGACCTGTGATGTTGATATACTCACAGGCCTAAGTTCCGAAGTCTCCCAACCGAGGTATTCAGCTACCGTCATCATTTGGTTGACGATGCAGTCCATCTCATTGGTATCCAAGACTCCGTTGCCATCCGTGTCATAGAGCCGGAACATAACTGAAAATTAATATTTATTAATATGCTTATCTATACCAATAAATAAAATTGGAGTGTCTGTTTGTAATGTCCAAATAATAGGCTTTTTTCATGCTCACACGGTTATTTGCACGACACCTATGCCTAAAATAGCAATTAAAAAATTTTTGTCTGTCTGTTTGTTCCGGGTAATCTTCAAAACGGCTGGACCGATTTCAAAAATTCTTTCACCAATGGAAAGCTATAATATCAGGGCGTAAACTAGGCTATATTTTATCCCGGTATTCCCACGGGAACGGGAACTACGCGGGTAAAACGACTATAACCTATAACCGAAGCGAAGCGAGGGCGGGTTGCTAGTCTTAGAATAATAACCTATAGAAGGTAAGTTCGCGCACAAAAAGTGAAGCATTTCAATTGGAGCCTAATGGAGCTTACGCCGGAACCGTTCCGTAATGTACAAGTCATTGTACTGCACGTACGTACGCAACTCTTAAAAAATAAATAGGTAATTATGACGGTTTGTGCATTCAAATGCTGTCATAACACATTTGAAAAACTTAAAAAGGTTTTCAACATTACTTTTAAAAGTATTTCGACGATTTATGTTAATAAAAACAAAATTTGATTTCATAATTTGTATAGTGGTGTGCGTGTGTACGTGTGTAATCGCTTGCACGTATGTTGTATTGTTTGCTTCATATTTTTGATGGTTTACGTATGGACACTATCCTCCTATACGTTATTATTCTAAGATGCTTATATTAACTTGGTGTGATGTAGGCCTTCCTGTGGTGACAGAGTAAGAATACAATTCACCACCCTCTCCTCTGTCCGTGGATGTCGTAAATATCTATCTTCTCTAAATCAACGCCATATGAGGAAAGCTGTATATTGCGGAATATAAATACGTGAAGCGAAAACTTTGTACCCTTTTTTACGAAAATTACGTGGATGGACAAGTATGAAATTTGGCACAGTTGAAGTATATAATGAGGAGAAGTGCATAAAACTGAAATTTCATGTAATAATGGATTAGAAATACATTAAATTCATTAAAAAAGGCATTACGCACACTACAACGCTATCGCTACACACACACACACACGCACGTCTGTGTGAGTCTGTTGCGTAGCAACGCTTATACACTTTTGTTTACGGTTAAAATCTCTGGTCGAATTGAATGTGAAACAATCATAATTATGATGACAATGTCTACTAAAGATTTGTTCTTATATATTACTTATTAGTGAAATACAGCTTGCTCAATTTTCGTTTTGATCCTAGTAAAGGCTTTTTGAGTTGCGTAATACGAAGCCTAGAGATTTCGACGCTTTATTTATAATATTATTAATATGTTCATCGAATAACAACTTAGTATCATTAACAACGCCCAAGTCGCGTATACTATCAACTCTACAAAGTTCTTCTCCCTTTATGACGTACTTAGATTCTATTATATTACTTTTTCTTGTAAATGTTAATAGGGCGCACTTAGATGGATTTAAGTCAAGTTGATTTTGAGTACAGTAATGAGTGAGGCGATTCAAGTCAGATTGTAATGCATTGACATCATCGATTGAGCTAATGGTAGCGAATATTTTCATGTCGTCTGCAAAACACAGAAGTTGTGCATACTTGAAACATTTGTCGATATCGTTAATAAAGATATTAAAGAGCAGAGGACCTAGCAAAGATCCTTGTGGAACTCCACTAGGTATATGTATCCACCCAGAGACGTAGTTATTGATGGCTACGGCTTGTGACCTATTAGTAAGATAAGATGTGAACCATCTAAGGAGGTCGCCTTTAATCCCAATGTTGTCTAACCTCCTTAAAAGCATATTATGACTAATACGGTCAAACGCCTTGCTATAGTCTGTGTAAACTACGTCAACTTGTTTACCGTTATCCATCGCGTCGGTTAGAAATTCATTAAAAATAATTAAATTTGAAATTGTTGAGCGGCCTTTAATAAAACCGTGCTGAGAAGCATTAAGAGATCTTTTTATTGCTGCATAGACTTGGTCATATATAACACGCTCGAACACTTTACTGATAATACATAATTTAGATATTGGGCGATAATTCGATACTTCTGTTTTTGGGCCTTTCTTGTGCACCGGAGTGATAAAAGCTTTTTTCCATATGTCAGGAACCGTACCCTCTCTCAGAGACCGTTCAAATAATATAGATATAGGCAGAGATATAATATATGCACATTTAGCGAGAAATTGGGCAGGCAAAAAATCAGGTCCCGGTGATTTGTGTACGTCGAGCTTTGCGAGATGTTCAGAAATTTTTTCCCGATTGATTTCGATAAAGGAAATAAAAGAGTTATCGGATTCGCTATTAGACCATCCATACGCAGAGTCGGTAAAGTTAGGAGATGGTGCATGATTGAGAAATGTTGATTTAAAAAAGTTAGAGAAAATATTACAAATATCAACTCCCGTGTCAGCCAAAATGTCTCCGTGTCGCATGTAATTGGGTACAGCAGTAGATTTACAGCGATTCCTCATATACGTCCAAAACATTCTAGGATTTGTCTCAATTGAATCCTCTACTGTTCTAATATATTGGTTGTAACACACACGTTCCAACATTTTTATTCTATCCCGGAGAATTTAAAAAGATTGTGAATCCGTTATGTTACCATAGATTTTGAACTTTCGATGGTATTTCTGTTTTTCCTTTATAGCTTTTATTAAAGATTGGGTATACCACGCGGGATAACGTTTCATCTTAACTACTCGGGACGGTATATACTCGTGTCTAAGTTTTATATAATTATCATAGAAGAATATAATACGCATAATACATCTATGTAAAAAGGAAAACTCGAAACAAAACCCTATGCCAACCTGTCTGATCAGTACGGTATAGTGGGTCAATTGCCCTGCTATTGTGGAGGAGGCTCGAGCGTTGATAAATGTGCGATGATAAATTATTAATAATTGCTCAGATGACGTAATGATTCAACTAATTATCTCACAGGATTATGGACATCCATGATACCCGGTCATAGGTTTTCATAACGAGTTCCGAAATTGCTACTTACACTCAAGTTTATCTTCAGGTCTTCCAGCTTCCAGCAACGAGAGATAGCATACTATGTCTTTGAGGGACACCCTCGCGGTGTGGACTTCTAGCGTTGAAGATCGACGCATTAGATGCTTGAAATCTGTTAAAAAACCAAAATAACACAGATAATAATATAATAGAAGGACGGCCTTATTTAAGTGTTCAGAAAAAATATTTTAATATACAAAAGTGTTCCCCGTGTGGTGTCAGAATAAGAATACAGTTTCGGGCCGACCACTGACGTCAAGTCACCCTGCTCTGGTGGTCGGCCCAACGACGAAGGCGACGTGTCAAGGGTGGGTTACGGGTGTGCGTGCTTACGCCCCTCTGTCGCCCCGGACGGAGTGATGCGAGCAGTGCGCCGACCGTAACCCAACTAGGGATGTGAAAAAAATAATCGATTTTTATAATAATCGATTAGTAATCGATTATTTTTTTGTAATAATCGATTTTTATAATCGATTATCGAAATAATAAAAAATCGATTAATAATCGATTTTATATATAATAATCGAAATAATAAAAAATCGATTAATAATCGATTTTTTATTATTCGAAATTCGATCGAAATTAATCAATTATTTCAAAGTCACGTTTCCAAAAAAACTAAAAAAAAGATCATAATCCTATTGGAAGAAAAAGCGATTATTTTATAATCGATTATTTATTTTTAAGCGATTATTTTATAATATATAGGATTTTTATATAGGATTATTTTATAATCGATTTATTTTACGCCACGCGTAGCTTCACGCCACGCGTGACTTTGCGCCACGCGTAGCTTTACGCTACGCCAGCGATCAGGTTCACCCTCGGTTATAGATGTTTTACATTAATAATCATAACTGGACCATAGTTTTAGATAGGCTGATTAAACCCATACCTTCAATCTTAGTGGACTGGTTAACTTTTAAGGAGTTGCTGCTTTTCCTGCTCGAGTTCCTCGACATTTGACTGTGACTCGGACTGGCCTCATTGCGGCCTAGGCACAGCTCGTGTGATGAGTAGGATGGATGAGTAGTAACTGTGAACATTGGATGGACGCTCCCTGGAATAAATATGTAATAAGCGTTTATGTATTTTGCCGCGAGGTGATGAAGTAAGAATACAATTCATCATCCCCTATTTTTGTGGGAGTCGTGAAAGCATACTAAAAAATATTATACGCAGATAATATATGTGTAATAATCAGTGTGGTATAGCTGGCCAACTTCCCTCTTTTTCTGTAGGACAGGAGTGCCCAAAGTGTGTTCCGCGGAACCTATGCTTTTTATATGTGAGTATACGTTGCCTAAAGAACTTAGTTATAGTTTGTGTACCAACTGCAGCTTCGAGATTGATGTGTGTGTATTATGTTAGTGTGTGAAATTGTTGTAAGCATAGAACTTGCATATGAGTTAACATTAGCAGGAGGGGGCAATTATGCCACGCTGGTTTTCGAACAAAATTAGCCAAATGGCCTTTCTAAAGTATTAATATTTCTGTGCTCACACGTATACCGTATTATTATTTGGTATGGGGTTCCGTAAAATAAAAGATATTTGATTGGAATTCGGTTAAATAAAAAATATTTGGATGGTGTTCCGTTATCTTTAAAGTTTACGAACCCCTGGTTTAGGATGTTTGAGCCCAACCGTAAAAAATATATAATCTTAGATGATGAAGGCTTTATTTCCCTGTGTACAATACTTGCAAACAAAGGGTAATGATACCTTGTACATACAAGATATCATTACCCATTGTTTGCAAGTGGAAGTCGTAAGAGCCATTTCAGGTATAGGAAAATAGGCAGCAACACTCTCCTGGAATACTCGTAATGCCAACCCTTGTGAATCAAACGCCAAACTTGATGAATCCTCTGAATCATTATACACCACTTTGAATAGTCCATTCACACTATTGAATAAGAAATGTGGTTAAGAGTTTCCTAGTTCATGTTATGACCTTCCCGGTAGAGCGCTGCACCTCGCTTTCAGGCTAATAGGTTTTCACGACTCCCAGGGAGAATAAAGGCATAACAGCATATTGTACACTTAGCTCGTTACCACACGAGGAGAAAGAAACTAATTTTATTTTGCAACCTCACATTTTCCTAAAGTAACAAATTTATGTATAAAATTAATAATGTGCACATGTGTGAGGCCCAAATATAGTATCTGTCTCAGCTGTTACTGAGGAAATATGGTGCGGCTTGAGAGCCTTCAGCATTCCCCCATAGTCCGGGGAAAGCTGTGAAAGTCATCTGCGGCTAACATCTATACACAAACAAAAAAAAAACTACACGAGAAAAGATAGGAATAAAGGGTCACCACGTGGAATCACTAATATACTAACCAGTTCGACTTCTACTGCCCTTATCACTGCCGTCAACGGAATCTCCAGAACTCTTGCCAAGTTGTTGTAGGCGTTCAGCCAATCCATGGATTTTGGACGCTAAGCTGAGTTTTCCCTGGAAATGTAAAAAGAAAAACAATATTAGTTAATTTTTTAAGCTTCAGGTTTCAGCAGACAAAATTTTATTCCACTAAAACCTTTTCGTGATGTCACCATTCCCTATCTTGCCATAGCACGCTGAGCGACTTTGAGTTTGGTTATGAGACTTACATTTAGGGACCATATTTACGTGCCGTAAGTCACTGGTAACACAACGGAAGAACAATTAACCAACAAAGTTTTTTCTTACCTTTACGAACAGACGAGTAAGTAACCCAATTGCTTTTGCTTTTAACAAGTAACATAAGGGGCCACCGATCACCACCGGTTGGTTACCAGTGGTTCGCTCACATGGCGTAAGATAGGTTCTGTGTACAGCAGGCCACGATGTCGCGTGCCGTGCCCTCCCTCTTCCCAGATGGGTCAAATGGGCTGCATAACAGAGCAAATGGTGCCGAGATAATTCCCCTATTGCATTAATGTCATCAGTTTATATTTTCCAGCTGTCTTTTACGATACTTGTCAAACAAAGAACTGGTAAATTCTTTCTACATCACCATAAAGCTAGTGATCTAGATCAGCCTCTCGATTTCCAGTATTAGACGCAGCCTTGCCTACCAGAATTCCATTCATAAAGGATTCTGTTTTACCTGAATCCAATGATTTCGTGCAACTATGCCATACCTTTAGTTCACCAGGCGAGGAGTCGTTCTTCTACAATGACAGGCGTCTGTGTATAACCACGGGCTGATCCATCTGGGGCAGTAGCACATTTTCGCACAAAATCTACGTGCGAGTATTGGCAATTTGTTACTGCAATTCATTCTGTGAGCGAAAGACCTGGAAGCCCAACTTTTTGAGGGTGTTTGCGTGTGGTGGGTTTTTATGATGTCTTTAGTGTCACCGAACCTCATTGCACGTATTCATGCTTCCTTTACTTTCTTGATGGTAGACAGCAGCCTAGCTAATGCCAATGAACAGCAGTGTCACTTACCATCAGGTGTGCTGATTGTTCGTTAGCGACCAAAAGCAATAAAAAAAAACAGTTTAATGTACCTGATGGTCAGCGTGAGAAGTGACAGCCGCGCAGGCAGCGGTGGAACTGGCGACGGCCATCTCTCGAAGTGCTGGTCGGCGATCACGACGTACGAATGAAAGGAACAGGTGCCTGGAATAGTTTTTTTATTTTGACTGAATATTAATTTCCGTGCGGTGAAGTAGTAAGAATACAATTCACATCCCCTCTCTTCCCCATGGCTATCGTAAAAGATGAATTCAAATTCAAATTCAAATACTTTATTATGCATAAACCCCGCGGGGGCACTTACATATGGTCACTTTTTTACATTTTTACCTTACACTACTACCGGATCGGAACGCGACCGCACTGAGAAGATCCGGCAAGAAACTCAGTGGGCTTGTCTTCTTTTTTATTCATTTACTATTTTTTTTTTTTAAATATGAAGGGATATAATATGCATATAGCATATATGCAAGAGAAGAAAAACTTGAAATAAAACCGTATACCAACCTATTTGATCAGCATATTACAGTAAGGTCAATTTCCATTGGAGGAGTCTCAAGCCCAATAGTGGGGCGTGTATGAGCTGAAATGATAATGATGTGGTGAGGTAGTAAGAATACAATTCACCACCCACTTTCATGCCCGAGGTTGTCGTAAAGGACGACTGCGGGATATAATATGTAGATAATATTGCTGTAAAAGAAGGAAAGCTAGGAATGGAGGAGTCCCGAGTCCAACAGTGGAATGTATGTGGGCTGAGATGAAGATGATTGTCGTCCGTGTGGTGACCGACAGATGACATCTTGCTCGGGAGTTAGCAGGCCGGCCACGGAGGACAAGGAACTCGGTACCAGTGCTCGGCTCAACGGCGAAAGAGAGAAGATACGGTGGATTATGGAGCCGTGTGTCACCCCTTCATCACCCCGGAGCTGGACGGCATGAGCGCTGACCATAGCCCACCGTAAAAAAAATCTTGCTCGTGAGTGATCGTTAAAGGCTAGGATGTGGTATGCAGATAACATCGATGCCAGACAAGGAAAATTTCATGTAAAACCCTATACCAACCCGTCTGAAGACTGTGGTGTAGCAGATCAATAACCCTCCCATTGTGGAGGAGTCCCAAAGCCGGCAGAGGGACGTAAATAAGTTGAGAATATAAAGGAAAGCCCCTTACCTGGAGAGCTCATCAGGCGTGGACACCTCCAAGAATGTATCCAGGAACCACCTAAAACCTTCATAGTCGATATCCTGGAACACAAAAAAAAACGTTACTTCCACTTCTCTGGTTGCTAAGTTATTGTATGCGATAGTCATCATTCCCCATGTGGTGAAGGAATAAGAATTTAGTTCATCTCCTTACCTGTGGCTGTCGTAAAAGATGACTAAGGGATATAATATGCATTTAATATCTATACAAGAGATTGAAAACTCGACCCATTTAGTTCCTCGTTAGAAGTGCATTGCTATACATATAGTGAGAAGAGGAGATGAATGCCTAGAAAAACTGATCGTTGTTGAGAACACGGAGGGTGAACGGGGCCGTGGACGGTCCGAAACCAGATGGAGCAATCAGGGAAAGTCATCTTCTACAGCCAAATTCTGTTCGGTTGTTAGAAACGCGATGGATAGGCAAATGCGATGGATAGGATGCAGACAAATTATAAAATCTAGGTGCACCATTGCTCCAGCATTCGCTAATGATGACCACGATCCTCAGTGATGAGGGAGCGACCAGAGAGAGAAAAAGTGAATTATTTTTTGTATGCTCTTTTGTTTAGTTCTTTGTGTTTTTTATTCGGGTTCCGTACCCAAACGGGACCCTAATACTGAGACTTCGCTGTCCGTCCATCCGTCCGTCTGTGCGTCCGTCTGTCACCAGGCTGTATCTCAAGAACGGTGATAGCTAGACAGTTGAAATTTTCACAGATGATGTATTTCTACTGCCGCTATAACAACAAATACTAAAAATAAAATAAAATAAATATTTAAGGGGGGTTCCCATACAATAAACTTGATTTTTTTGCTCAATATCGATAATGGCAATAGGGAGGCACTTGTTTACCTAGTCAATGGTTCGGATCCCTTCGTGCGCAAGTCCGACTCGCACTTGGCCGATTTTTAGACTAGCTTCTGCTTGCGACTACGTTCGCGTGGTATATATACTTGGGGCTAACGCTAACTTTAACCTAAGACTTTGTTTACGCAGAAGCTGAAAATATTTTTTAAAATTACGATTTTGTCACACGTTTTTTTGCAAAAATTTAGACGTTTACGAAGCGGAAGCTATCAAAAGGAAAAAAAAAACGATTTTGAAACATTCGTCATTGGTGCTTCGCTTCTATTAGTTTAGCGTGTTGATATATAGCCGTTAACCTTCCTCGATAATTGCTCGGCTATCAAACACTGAAAAAAATTTTCAAATCCGCCCAGTAGTTCCTGAGATTAGCGCTTTCAAACAAACAAACTCTCCAGCTTTATATATTAGTATAGATTTAACGAGAACAGAATGTTTTACTTTCTTCCAAATAAAATTTAACCAGCATGGTGTAGTAGAACATTTTCTCTATCATAGTGTAGGACGCTCGAGCCCAACAGTGGGACATTTATGAGTTGAGACGATAGGATAATGAATACTTTTATTTATTTATCATAGCTTATATACGTCTCATTGCTGGTCTTAACCGTCCATTACAATAGCAAGAAATTGACCTACTATACCACGCTGGTCAGACGTGTTGGTATAAGGTTTCATATCGCATTGCCTTCGCATTTTAAATCTCCTATATCTTACTATTACGTTACGCGACTGCAGCCCATGAGGACTTGTGTTCGATCCCAGACCAAACAAAATTTTAAAGCGGTTTCTTGAGAGGGAAAATAACCAAGTTACACCTTATATAGACAGGTACATAGTAGTAAAATATTATCAAAATCGGTCCAGCTGTTTGGAAGACTATCCAGAACGAACAGACAGACAAAAAATTAATGTGGTTTTTACGCATAGGTATCGTGTAATCGTGTGAGCATGAAAAAAATATTTAGATATTGCAAACAGACACTAAAATTGTATTTATTTGTATAGATAAGGCTTAGAATAATAACTCATAGAAGGTAAATGGGAGCACAAAAAATGAAGCATTTAAATAGCAACCTATTGGAGCCGGACCGTTTCGTAGTGTACAAGGTCATTGCGTACAAGACAATTGTATAGTGGTGTGCGTGTGTACGTGTGTAATCGCTTGCACGCATGTAGTATTTTTGGCTTCACGTTTTTGATCGTCTAAGTACAGACACTATCGTTCTATACATTATTATTCTAAGAGATAAGGGTACATTGTCCACGCAAACGTAACCACTGACCGAACTTAACTATACCAATAAATAAAATTGGAGTGTCTGTTTGTAATGTCAAAATAATAGGCTTTTTTCATGCTCACACAGTTATTTGCACGACACCTATGTCTAAATACAGATTAAAAAAATTTTGTCTGTCTGTCTGTTTGTTCTGGGTAATCTTCAAAACGGCTGGACCGATTTCAAAAATTCTTTCACCAATGGAAAGCTATAATATCAGGGCGTAAACTAGGCTATATTTTATTTATTTTCCCGGTATTCCCACGGGAACGGGAACTACGCGGGTAAAACGACTAAAACCGAAGCGAAGCGAGGGCGGGTTGCTAGTACAATATAAAATTCTCGACCGTCCCACGCTCATAAAATGTTTCTTATCAGGTAACCATAGTAACGGGAGATAAATCACAGCCGCCATGTTTGCTCAGACGTTTACAAACTCCGACAATACGAAAGTTTATTTTAGAACGAATCGATACAATCCGTTTAGAATTTTGTTAGATACAAGTGTGAAAGAAAAAAAAAACATTTCTTTTTCTATTTTATTTATTTTACTTATAACCTATTTTTATATATTTTATTTGTATTTCGTGTGGTGACAGAGTAAGAATACAATTCACCACTCCCTATCTTGCCTGTAGATGTCGTAAATTGTAATGTATTTGTAATTGTAATTGTAAAATGTCGTCATTTGTAATGACTAGATGGGCTTGAAATTTTATAATTTTGATCACCTACACCCATAAATGTACCTCATTTAATGCAAATAAAGACTTTATTATTATTATTATTAAAACACGATTAAGCGATATAATACGCATATAACATCTATGCAAGTGAAGGAAAACTCGAAATAAAATTCTATACCAACCTGTCTGACCAGAGTGACCAGCATGGTATAATGTGGTCAATAGCCCTCCGATTACGGATGAGGCTCGAGCCTAACATTGGGACGTTTATGAGCTGAAATGATGATGATGATTTATAACCTCACGCGATTTTCAAAAGGGATTTTTTTTTGGGGATGGTTTGTGGCCGGCGCGCTCCTTGCACCACTCCATCTGGGACGACAGATGGGCGTAAGCACGCACACCCGCAACCCACCCACGATGCACGTTGCCTTCGTCGTTGGGCTGACCACCGGAGCAGGGTGACTTGACGTCAGTGGTCGGCCCGACGGAATACCCCCTATTTGGGGTACCCTCCCATCATTTTCAAAAGGGGTAAGCGATGTTTGAAGTACACCTATATCATTATCATCATTATTTCAGTCCATATACATGCCACTATTGGGCTCAGGCTTCGTCTAACGTGGGAGGATATCTATACCACCCTGGTTATACGTATTGGTATACGGTTTAATTTGAAGTTTTCCTTGTCTTATATATGTCACCGGATTATTGTGCGAACCGTTAGTTTATAAACTATCTAGTCAGATTATAAACTATCGATAGATTGTGAACGGACACTAAAATTTACAATCTAACGCTTATATTTTCGTAAGATTATAAACTGACTATGTTCAACCGTCAAATTGTGATTTTAATACTTCTAACCATCAGTTCAAAAAGAAATGACCCAATCACAGCACTGTCTTACAATTTCTCGCCTGCGAATTTGTGAACCGTCCTCTGATTGGTTGGCGTTATAGATAGCACGTGATCGTGTGCATAGAGTTACAAACATAATTATCAGCAATTATAAAGCTCATTGTCAGCAAATAATAAAGTACATTATTAAATAAGTACCACCAAAAAACTGTTTTTAATATCTTTAAATTGATGTAATGTAGTAATGTCGCTAAAATAATAATGGCGGCGGGGCAGCGCGCGAAAACAATGATTCGTTGAACCAATCACCATGCACTTTGCGTTTTATTCACAATTTGACGGTTGAACATAGTCAGTTTAAAATCTTACGAAAATATAAGCGTTAGATTGCAAATTTTTGTGTCCGTTCACAATCTGTCGATAGTTTATAATCTCACTAGATAGTTTATAAACTAACGGTTCGTACAATTTTACGGTGATATATAGATATTGTATGGATATTGTGTCACTTTATTATTTCAGCCAATCGCCTTCCACTGCTAGACGTGGGCCTCCCTCATGTTACGCCACAAACTGCGGTCCTGTGCCGCATGCATCCCACGATGCCCAGCAACTTTAGCTAGGTCGTCGGCCCACCTTGTAGGGAGGCGTCCTACACTGCGCTACACTGTGCTAATTCTCCGTGCTATGTCGGTTACACCCGTTCTTCTGTGGATTTTCGTATTTCGGATTCTATTACGCTGAGAAATTTCGAGCATAGCCCGCTCCATAACACACTGGGCGACTTTGAGCTTGGTTATGAGGCCTACATTATGGCCCTTCTTTTTTTTTAGGTTTGGGTTACGGTCGGCGCACTCCTCGCACAACTCCGTCCGGGGCGACATACAGAGGGGCTTAAAACCCGCACACCCGTTACTAGGGTTGCCACCCGTACTTTATTATAAAGTATTGTACGTTATTTCAGGCAATTGTACTCTATACTTTATTGTGAACAATAAAGTACGTGATAATACTTTATTTCGCCCAAATTGACTTCTTTCTGAAAACAATTCAAGATAAACAAGTGTCTTGGAATCTATTAAAAAAAAATTTTTTTTTAATAAACAAAACAAATATTAATTACAAAGATGCTGTTTAGCATTGATAATTATTTATTAAATTTTGCTAATAATAATCGTAAACATGTTTTAAAGCAAAATAATGCAATCTGTACTTTATTTGGACACAAAGTACTTTAATTTTTCTTCTCTCATTAACTAATACTTTATTGAAACAAAAAAAAGGTGGCAACACTACCCGTTACCCACCTGTGACACGTCACCTTCGTCGTTGGGCCGACCACCGGAACAGGGTGATTTGACGTCAGAGGTCGGCCCGACGGAATACCCCCTTGAGGGGTACCCTCCCATCGACCGACGTAACCAGGGGAGACATTATAGCCCTTACTCGTTCTTTTCGACTCTCTTAAATAAGATAGGGGTTAGTGAATTGTATTTTTCTTTTATCATAAACAAGATAGGGGTTAGTGAATTGTATTTTTCTTTTATCATAAACAAGATAGGGTATAGTGAATTGTATTTTTCTTTTATCATAAACAAGATAGAGGTTAGTGAATTGTATTTTTCTTTTATCATAAACAAGATAGGGGCTTAGTGAATTGTATTTTTCTTTTATCATAAACAAGATAGGGTATAGTGAATTGTATTTTTCTTTTATCATAAACAAGATAGAGGTTAGTGAATTGTATTTTTCTTTTATCATAAACAAGATAGGGGGTTAGTGAATTGTATTTTTCTTTTATCACTACACGAATACACCCACATATCGACACAATCCTTATGCCCCTTTTTACTAGACACCTAAATTTCTGGTAACAACTTGGACAATCTATATTAATGATTTCTGATGTTTATGCGAGTATTACACATCTATACCAATAAATAAAATTGGAGTGTCTGTTTGTAATGTCAAAATAATAGGCTTTTTAAAACTAGCAACCCGCCCTCGCTTCGCTTCGGTTATAGGTTATAGTCGTTTTACCCGCGTAGTTCCCGTTCCCGTGGGAATACCGGGATAAAATTTAGCCTAGTTTACGCCCTGATATTATAGCTTTCCATTGGTGAAAGAATTTTTGAAATCGGACCAGTCGTTTTGAAGATTACCCGGTACAAACAGACAGATAGACAAAAATTTTTTAATTGCTATTTGAGGCATAGGTGTCGTGCATATAACCGTGTGAGCATGAAAAAAGCCTATTATTTTGACATTACAAACAGACACTCCAATTTTATTTATTGGTATAGATCTATATTAATTTTGTTTTAGGATATGAACTTTTTCGAATATTTTGCAGCGTGCACTCGTGGCCAGAAAGGCTGTAAAGTATTACAAACGGGCAATCAAAAATCAAATACGAACGCGATGAAATCCGTAAAAATAGTTTTAAATACATAGATAACAGAATACATTCTGAATTAATCTTCATTGTACGTGATCGTAGCTCTGTAATTATAAGTCAAAGGATTATACGCGTCTGGCATTTGTAATAATAACGTTTTGAATTAAGGGTTTTGCTCAAACGAGTTATGTTTAGCAAACTGTTTACTTAACTAAGATTTGAATAAGTTATAAGTTTATAATACCCGTGCGATGGATTAAGAATTGTTGAGAACCATTTTCTGCTCCGTGAAAGACGTATAAATAAGGTAGTCAAATAGATAAATGCGAGTACAGGGTGTATCAGGTTATGGGGCAACTGGTCAAACGAGAGTTAGGCAATGGTGGTAGGAGTCCATGAAAAAAAATTGAAGTAATAATATTAATTCCTTAATGAATTATAGACATGAAAAATTTTCAATTGTCATCGCTTTTTCGTGTAAATCTGATTGAAATGTATAAAGTCAATGATACTTAATCTGCAACATGTTCGTACTTTAAGGCATAGGCTCTTAGACACACATTTTTAAAGTCACTACAACTATTATGTTTTATTGTTTTTTGTGTAATATGCATTCTAATTTTTTTTTTATTGCAAACGGTGGCAAACGAGCAAACAGTATACCTGATGGTAAGTGTTGCTGCCGCTCATGGACCTTTACAAGGCCGCTGTCTACCGCGAAGAAAGTGAAAGGAGTGTGATTGCGTGCATTGAGGCTCGGTGATACCAAGGGCACCACCAAAACCCTCCACATGCAAACACCCGCAGAAAGTCGGGCTTCCGACTCTCTCGCTTACCGAACGAAACGCAGTAACAAATCGCTACTACTCAGACGTCAATTTTCTGCGAGAGTGTGGTACTACCCCGGACGGACCGGCCCGCGGCTGTAGACAGATAACTGTCGACAGTGTGGTCCTACCACTCTCAGACGATCTACAACCATTAAACTACAAAATACTCGAACATTTGTTCCATAACTTGATACATTCTGTATATAAATAGTAGTCAAACAGCTACGATTTGTAAAATTTGTCAAAAATGAGATATTATTCTATTTCACCTGTGACAGAAGATTGAAGCAATCCTCACATTTCTCGTGGGTGTCTTAAGAGTTTTTCATTAGTACTTTTTTGTAACTAATCCCACTACACATTCCCACCATAGTAACTTCTTCTAGCCAAAATCCACAATGGAATTCGTATAAGACACCAAAGTTTGATTGTCAGGAAGTCCCGGAAAACGCTTTTAATTATCTTGGGCTCCACAATTAATTTAATTAGAAACGAAAAACAGAAGGAGTTGGAATGATTTCACTTGCCCTCCTATGCAAAGCGGGAGACATACAGCAAAGTTGGATAATAAGCCAGTAAATAGGAGAATGTACAACTATATACATGAAACGCAGCAGTACAGCATCACGGATTCAACAGAGCTTAAGGGACCTATTTCATTAGTACTACCAAGATATCGATTTATTTCAAGAAATTGATAGCATGTCGGTTAAGCCAGGCCATTTTTTTTATTGCTAACGGTGGCAAACAAGCAAACACTTACTTGATAGTAAGTTTGGCTGCCGCTCGTGGACCTTTAAGGCCGCTGCTTACCGTGAAGAAAGTGAAGTGATTGTGAATGCGTGCAATGAAGTTCGGTGATACTAAAGGCATCACTAAAACCCACCACATTCAAACACCCTCAGAAAGTTGGGCTGCCGGCTCTCTCGATATTAGTTACAGACAGAATAAAACGTGACCCTATTATCAAAGACTGGCTTAACTGAAATAAACTTGTATAAAATAACAACGCTTATAATATTTACGTTGAAACTAGGAAACAAGTGGTTATATTTCTTTGTGAAAACAACAGGTGGGCGGTTGCTTAGCTACGTCGTTTGTCGCAGCCATCTTGGATCCAGAGCCGCAAATACACAAAGAAATGATTTTACGTGAACATTTGTATCATAATGATTTTTGATGTTTACTCTAGGATTACGAATAATAAATAAAACAATTGCGGAATTTAACGCGTTTGAATTTGATCTTAGTCCGTGAGCATATCATCATCGCAACCCACCTACGTCCCACTGTTGGGTCCGGGCCTCCTCCACAATGGAAGGGAATTTGACCTACTATACCATGCTGATCAAACATGTTGGTATAGGGTTTCATTTAGTGAGGAAAGACAGACGTCCTCCCCGAGGGGGGGACGTCGGTCAATGGGAGGGTACCCCACGTAGGGGATATTCCGTCGGGCCAACTACTGATGACAAGTAACCCTGCTCCGGTGGTCGGCCCAACGACGAAGGCGACGTGCATCGTGGGTGGGTTGCGGGAGTTGCGTGCTTACGCCCCTCTGTCGCCCCGGACGGAGTGGTGCGAGGAGCGCGCCGACCGCAACCCACCCCAAAAAAAGAAAAAAGAACAAAAAAAAGGGTTTCATTTAGAGTTTTTCTTTTCTTGCACAGATGTTATATGCATATTATATCCCATAGTTGTCTTTTATGACATCCATGGGCAAGATAGGGAGTCGTGAATTGGATTCTTACGTCGTCACCACACGGCAATGTGTGAGCATATACGCTGAAAAATTTTCGAAACGTCTGGTAATCAAATACAAACGCGATAAAAGCCGTAAAAATTAATCTATACCAATAAATAAAATTGGAGTGTCTGTTTGTAATGTCAAAATAATAGGCTTTTTTCATGCTCACACGGTTATTTGCACGACACCTATGCCTAAAATAGCAATTAAAAAATTTTTGTCTGTCTGTCTGTTTGTTCCGGGTAATCTTCAAAACGGCTGGACCGATTTCAAAAATTCTTTCACCAATGGCAAGCTATAATATCAGGGCGTAAACTAGGCTATATTTTAGGGCGGCATGACGCGCAAGCACTCCCTATCTTGTCTGTAAATGTCGTAAAAGACGACTAAGGGACATAATACACATATAACATCTATGTCAAAGAAGGAAAACTCGAAATAAAACCCTATACCAACCTGTCTGACTAGTATGGTATAGTAAGGTCAATTTACCTCCTACTGTGGAGGAGGCTCAAGCCCAACAGTGGGACATATAGCTGTGATAAGGACGATATTGATGAAAGTTAAAAAATATTATAACATCCTTACTAATATTATAAATGAGAAAGTAAGTTTATTTGTTACGCTTTCACACTTAAACCACAGAACCGATTTCAAAAATTCTTTCACCGATGGAAAGCTATAATATCAGGGAGTAACATAAGCTATATTTTATCCCGGTATTCCCACGGGAACGGGAACTACGCGGGTAAAACGACTAAAACCGAAGCGAAGGGAGGGCGGGTTGCTAGTATTTTAATAAGAAGATTAATACGATATTGCTTGCTGTGCAGTGGTGACGGAGTAAGAATACAATTCACCACCCCCTATCTTACACGTGGATGTCGTAAAACCAGATTAAGGGATGCGGTATCCATATAAGATGAAAACTCGAAGTAAAATCCTATACCAATTTGATATGCCAGCGTGATATAGTAGAACAACGTCCCTTCTATTCATAATTCATCATCATTTCAGCTCATGTACGTCCCACTGTGGGCTCAAGCCTCCTCCACAATAGGAGGAAACTTGACTTTACTATACCATGCTGGTCAGACAGGTTGATATAGGGTTTTGTTATGAGTTTTCCTTCTCTTAAATAGATGTTATATGCGTATTATATCCCTTAGTCGTCTTTTACGACATCCACAGGCCAGATTGGGAGTGGTGAATTGTATTCTTATTCCGTCATCACCCTTCTATTAAGGAGGCTCGAATCTAGGACTATCTTAAGGCCCAACACTGCGATCTACCAGACCAACCTTCGGTACTAAATGAGGAGTCTCACCTATTTAAAATTACCACCCCGGACTCACGTAACAAATTTTCTTTCGCCCGAGGGTAGGGAGTTCGCAAAAATTCTTTCCTACCTTGCACAAAGTAACGATGTTACATATTGAAAGGAAATAACTCTATTTCCGGATGCCCCCAAGTGAAATTGGATCAAAAGCCTCTTACCTCTAAAAGCATGTTAAAAAAATATAGGGTTAACTAAACAAACCAAAAACCTTTACGTAACATTACGAAGAGAAATAAATCTTAAATGTTAAGATTTAAAGTTTAAAATCTTTTATCGATACGAAGATCCATTTGATTTGAAAATTATCAGGAAATTCGTATACCTCATGAATATTGAAAGATCTTTTTGTTTATGGTGCTAACACTTTTTTTAATGCTGACTTTTGGCTATCCAAAAGTTAGCATGGCTATCCAAAAGGATCTATATCCAGTACGGATTATGATGGACTTTTGACGAGAATTTTAAAGTGACATGTAGCGCTTTTAAATTTTATTCATTATTTTAGTGTTTTACAGTGTTATATTGAGTAGCTTTGCTCATTTTTATTTAATATAATGCAGATAAAATGCTTAAATGTAGTGAATATGATATAATAGTGAATTGTGTGCATTTTCATATTCTGCCAAAATTCCTAGAAGGTGATTTGGTTATCAGCACCAAATCAATGCTAACGACTGACTAAAATACGAAGACTAAAGACCATTAGCTCATATTATTGTAGCTCATTGACATTAAACAAGAAGAAGAAGAAGCAGATTATAATAATGATTGTCATTTTAATTTGTATCCTTATATCTTCATTAATTTCTCTGTGGTAACGGAGTAAGAATACAAGTACTCTTTCTTGCCCATGGGTGTCGTGAAAGACGTCTGAGGGATATAATATGGCAATAAGAACGAAAGTGTTTGAAGGGGAAGACCAAAGCGGACGTTCCACGATCAAATCGGGGTCTTTCTAAGGCCAGGTTAAAAATACCTTAAACGAAAGAACATGCATGAGGAGATTAATGAATGTGATGGAGGCGAAAGCGGTATGTCAAGATTGTAGCAAGCGGAGGGAAGAGGTCTCTGTCTACCCCTATAGTAAAGAGGCGTGCATGTATGTATGTAGTTTGCTAGTGTAAGACGATGTAAACTGGAAATACAGTAAAACCCGTTTAAGACGATTTCGCAGAGACCTGACCAAAACGTGCCATTATTATTTTGAATACCTACGTATTGAATTTAACATTTAAAAATTACCTAAATAAAATGTTGTTTATTTTCTTTATTTAATATACTTACTACTACTATATAAATTTTTAAATATTAAAAAATAAAAAATATTTAAAAATATATTAAATGTTGTTTATTATTATTACGTTACTTAAAGTAATCACCTATTTTAGTTTGACAAAAAGATTTTGAGGCATTAGCAATTACAAGAGTTTCAACGTAATTTAATTTTCGCAGTGAGTCTTCGCTTTGATTCAAAGAAGTTACATAGCGTCTTAAATCACTAACCGCTGATAATGCCTGGGCGTGTGACAAAATCGGAGTTGACTCATCTTCTTCTTGGTCATTATCACTTAGGGTAGCTCGACAGTCGCTGGCCGCTGCCGCAAGGGGAAATATGTGTCTGTGTGGCACGGGTTGGCGTATTAAACGGGATGACGATCGTACTAAGCGTTAAGAAATGTATGAAAAAATGTCTCAACTTGCTGGGACCGACGCAAAATGGCGTATTAAACGCAATCGTATTAAACGGATTCTACTGTATAACTCGAAACCAATCCTTCAGACAAGCGTGGTTTTTTTTATATCAATTTCTTTCCTATTTTGGAGGAAGCCCGATTCCAGTAGTAGGATATAAATAAGTTAATAGATGGTGATTCATCTGCCTATTTAGGTTTATCTACGAAAGGGTTAATGCCGTAATCACCAACTCCGTAGGCGATTCTGTATTGCAGATGTTATAAATTTTCTAAAAGGACTGCAGCCTATTTTTCTGGTGTCTTACGTGATTTGTGAGATCTCCAAAAGTGAGTCTCAGTGCCATATTCTTACTCCATCACGATTCCTAATAATCACTCTTTTCTTGGCAGGCTCTGGTGGGGACGTACGCCGTCCGTCCCGTCTAGGGTAACCAAAGGACGGCGCGTGGCCGAATAACTCGGGTCGACCACTGGTACCGAATCCATGATTGCCGTGGCCCGCCCGGTGGGCTATCCTTTCGGTATCCTCCCTCCACCCTCACGCGAAAATCATCACTCTACCCTTATCTCAATTAATTGTGGTCTACGCAATGTCTACTCTTCTACCATCATTCATCATCATTATCATTACCTTGTTCTTATCACAATTGATATCGACTCAATATGTGCTCTTCTTTCATAGTACATTGCGAAAATTATTGGCAACAGTTTTGGGAGGCGCCTGCCTGATGTCAACCCCACTTGGGAATTAGGACTTAACGGCATCGGATGGAGTTGGTCCAGGTTTATGCAATCAAGGCAATCGCCGGAGAATGCTGATTTTTTTTGTCCGACTCAAAATTTGAACACGTGAAGACATGGTTGCAGGCATACTTATGTCACTCGGCTGTGAATTTATCACTCTATATATCTATTTTTTTTTTGGATGGGCTACGGTCAGAGCACCTGCCCCACCGGCCTCGTAACCCACCCTATACAACGTCGCCTTCGTCGTTGGGCCAACCACCAGAGAGAGCACCAGAGAGAGTCTTCAGTGGTCGGCTGAACGGAATACCCCGGTCGCGGCATACTCTTTCCTCTCGATGACCCCTCGCGGACGTCGGTCGCCGTCATGCGGTCGGCCTCTCTGCGACATCAGGAGCAGGTATCTATCTGTCTGCCTAAAGATATTGGACATAGATTTCCTTACCACCATTATCTTACTCCTATCCTAATGTGATGTTGCTTGCGGTTGACACAATATGTACTCTTCATTGATATTACATATTGCAAAAGATATTGGCAATAGTTTTGCGACCGGCCACTTGCCTGATGCCAACCCTACTTAGGAATATGTCTAACAGAATTAGAATTACCCCGGGTCTATATTAAGCTCAACGAACTATGGTAAGGGTTGGTAGTATTGGTAGCTGCCAGTACATGGATTACTACATTTAAATATTCATCATCATCAGGGAGGCCATCCTCGGTTTCGCCACAAAGCCTCTGTACCGCGACACAGCATCTCTCACCAGATCGTCAGTCCACCTAATAGGGTGATCTATTCCACTAGGTGGTCCGATACGTGATCAGACAATCGAGAATCTTTCATCATCATCATTTCAGCCTAACGCCGTCCACTACTAGACGTAGGCCTCCCTTATGTTACGCCACAGAGTGCGGTCCTGTGCCGCCTGCATCTAACGAAGCCCAACAATTTCATCAGGTCGTTGTTCCCCTAGTTCAGGGCCTACACTGCGTCGTCCGATATGTGATAGCCAATCGAGAATCTTTCTTTCCCAGCGATTCGGTCGGTTCATCGAGCGTAGTGCAAACCCATTGCAACTTTAATTATTAGAAATCTTCAAATAATTTATTTATCCTTGTTGTTAAAAATGATATCTAAATTTTAGGCAACCCTTAAGACATTCTGCATCACACAACATCTGTGATTAATTTACTATCATCATCTCATCATCTCGGCTCATACACTTCTCACTACTGGGCTCGAACCTCCTCCACAGTAGGAGGGACATTGACCTTATTATACCATGCTGGTCAGACAGGTTGGTATAGAGTTTTGTTTCGAATTTCGCTTCTCTTGCACAGAAGTTATATGCGTATTGTATCCCTTAGTAGTTTTTTACGACATCCACGGGCACGAGTGGTGAATTGTATTTTTGTTCCGTCACCACACGGACTTAATATCATAGAAATATATATTCCCTTTTATGAAATTGTCTATAAAAATATCGATATCAACATTTCCCATCACTATTAGGTAATAAAGTAGGGTTGTGTACTGTAAAAAATAAGGGATGAGATTAAATGTAAGTCTCATCTTGTTTCTGTAATGATATTGTTTATGGTTAGACTTCGTTATCATGACAATAGACAATATGATTTTTTTTTTATATCAAAATTGTGCAAATTGTGCCGTATGGTGACGAAATAACACTATAATCCACCACCCTTATGGGTGGGCCATGGGAAGCGCACACGCGATCCATTCCGTCCGGGGCGACGAAAGGACGGGGCGCGGGAACATAACCCACCCGTACCCACGTCACCTTCTTCGTGGGGCCAACCACCGGAGCAGGGTGACTTGTCGTCAGTCGGCCCGAAGGATACAATAGGTCGCGGTTGGTAGTCCAGATAATCGCAAACTCGTATAATTCAGGGCCGGATAATCGAGTTTTAACTGCAATTTATTTTTTTTAGTTAAAAAAGAGTAATAGACATTTTTAAAGTTTTGACAACCTTAAAGAAATAAAACCATAAACAGAACGCATAATGTCCCATCTCTAAGTATGAAATAGGGTTATCGCGCGCATGTTACGGCTTACCCTTCTAAGCTGATAAACCTTATTTATAGGATCGTATCTTGGCAGTAAAATTGTTTTGTAATAGCATTTTGTAGTCATTATGATGAAAATTGAACGTGTATAAGTATGTCTACAATCCTAACATTGTGTGCTCGAATTCTGGTTTAGGGAAAAAACGTCGGCGTCTTCTGAAGATTTCGTTGATTCTCAAGGGCTTTTTTAGCAGCTGACTCGTAGTTTTTTTTTTTAAGATAAACACTAAGGAAATATACTTCATATACTGCGGGGGATTGGAGTTTGAAGCATAAAGTGTTGTCCTGCGTGGGATTCGAATCCGCGACACAGGCATGGTAGACTGGTATCTTAAGCACTACCCCATCTGTGCTGGTTTTATTGTGTGTTGACGAAATAATTATACAATTCACCATCCCCCTATCTTGCCCATGGATACTATGATATGAATATGATTTATATGCAAGAGAAGAAAAACTTGAAATGAAACCCTTTTGTTTGTTTACCTTTTTTTTGTGGGTGGATTACGGTCGGCGCACTCCTCGTACCACCCCGTCCGGGGCGACAGAGGGGCGTAAGCATCCACAACCGTAACCCACCCGTGATACGTCGCCTTCGTCGTTGGGTCGACCCTCCTATTATAGAGGAGGCTCAAGCCCAACAGTGGGACATATATGAGCTGAAATGATGTTAAAGATAACATGCTGGTATGACCTATTCGTATAGGATATTATTTCAAGATTTCTTTTTCTTTCATAGATGTTATATGCATATTATATCTCTTGGTCGCCTTTTACGACACCCATGGGTAAGATAGGGAGTGATAAATTGTATTCTTAATCCGTCACCACTTTATTAGCACAAAGGAAAATCCTATTGGGAATCGAACCTTTGACACTCCGACAGGAAAAGTCGATACTTAGACAACTCTATCTGTGCAATTATTTAACTGAAACTGTTTAGACTAGTAAGCCGACCACAATTGTGTTACCTGCATGAACATATAAAAAAAATATCTCGTATACATATTTATTGTACATTGTCAATAATAATTTCATTTCCACGCCAGTTTTTTCCGCCCTCAAGGTCTCAGTGAAGGAATGGTATTATTTCGTCAATAAATTTCTATTGGAAGGCATAAAATATCGGCGGACGAGACGAGGGAAAAGAGAAAAAAATGTACCTCTCAATTCGGTTGCTTATCACACCGTTGAGAATTTTAAATGTTTATTAAGATTTAATAGGTAGGTGGACCGACGAATTGGTGAAAGTTACTGGACGTCGTTGGATGCAGCCCGCTCGGGATATCTCTGCGAGAAAGAATCTGTCATAGAACGAAGAAATAATATCCTGAAGTAGCAATAGGCAGCCCACATCACTCGATGAACCAACAAAAGTCTTGAGAGTTTCTGGTGAAATTTGTTGGGTGTCGTTTGATACAGGCGGCAAAGGACCGCACTTTGTGGCGAAATATGAGCGAGGCCTACGTCCAGCAGTAGACGGTGATAGGCTGAATGATGATTATGATATAATAAAGAATAGAAAGATAGAATTGAGATGGAATATATAGATAGAATCCGAAATACGTACATCTATAGAACGGGTGTAACCTAGCACGAAGAACTAGCATACTGAAAAGTGGCAATGGGCACATCAATAAACGAACCGACAACCGCTGAGGGGGCACGGTTATCATGTGGCAACCATGTATCGGATGACGTAGTATAGGACGTCGCGTTATCGGTGACTCAACTGATAACGGCTGTTATCGGTGACTCAACTGATAAAGAAAGAAAGAAAGAAAGAAAGAAAGAAAAATAATTTATTACTCCTTCACGGGAGGGCAACATCACAAAAGCTCAAACTGTGAGTAGAATATAGAAAAACAATAAATTATAATAAAAAAAAAAATACAAAAAGAAATTGATATCAACATTGGTTTTCCCTTCGTGAAAGAGAAAAAGGATCGCTGCTCAGCATAATGTTGAGGCATCTATTTTAAGAGAGATACCGCAACGCTGTTATTCTGCAGGGTCCTGCGACGTCTGTCAGCAAAGTACAGGTAGCAGCCGAATATAATTGAACTAACAAATTACAGCTGCTTTTGTAAATAATATTCAAATAATAGAAAAATAATAATAATAAACATACGGATTAGGTGCGGTACTAAGTTATCTAATCTTACGCGTATAAGTAAAAATAAAAAATAATAAAATAAACAAAAATAACATTTAACAAACAAAAATAACAGTTATTATCGGTCACTCCGCTAATAACGGTTGTTATCGGTGACTCAACTGATAACAGTAGTTATCGGTGACTCAAATAATAACGGTTGTTTTTGGTGACTCAACTGATAACGGTTGTTATAGGTCACTCAACTGATAACGGTTGTTATAGGTCACTCAACTGATAACGGCTGTTATTGGTGACTCCACTGATAACGGTTGTTATCAGTGACGCAACTGATAACGGTTGTTATCGGTGACTCAACTGATAACGGCTGCTATCGGTGACTCAACTGATAACGGTTGTTATCGGTGACTCAACTGATAATGGTTGTTATCGGTGACTCAACTGATAACGGTTGTTATCGGTGACTCAAATGGAAACTGGCTAGCTTTCTAGACATGTGTCCGCTAGAGCAAAACGTAACCGAAACCGCGTTTTTTTTTAATGGTGTTTATAAGATTCGCCAATAACTTTTTTATTCCGTTCGATCGCGTTCCCGTGTGACGTGACATAAAATGTCAAAAAGAATACAAGTCACTATGAAACGTAGTATAAAAATGCATTTGATATGTAATAACAAAACGCAAATGACAGCTAAACGTAATTTTGTCTATAGTTAAGTATGGTTGAAAATTTGATAATTATAATTTTGTCAGAAATCAATAATGAGTCATTTGTATTCTCTTTGAATCGTCATTAACAATGCCGCGATCAAGACGATCGAATCTTGCCCGACAAAGCTGTAATGGTTCTTCCATTAGAGACTATATTTTCGGCAATTTAGAAAATATATTTACGAAAAAAATTATGGCGTTACGAAATTCGCCGGGTCAGCTAGTAACTGATATATAAATACAGATGTCTATTAGACATTGTCATCATAATTACGATTGTCTGACATTCAGCTCGGATTTTTGACGCGAATGTCAAAATGTCACGTAGCGCTTTTATATTTTTTTTCATTATTTTAGTGTTTTGAAGTGTTATATTGAATAAAAAATAAAATATATATAAAATTTTACTGATATTTTATGTAATATAATGCAGATAAAATTCTGAAATGTAGTTGTATATGATATAAAAGTGAATTACGTACATTTTGACATTCTGCCAAAATTCCCAGAAAAGGCATGACTTGGATATCAGCACCAAGTCATGCTAACGACTGACTGAAAGACTAAGACTAAAGACGTGAATAATCTATTTAATAACTCGACACTGGCACCAATAGCTCATATTATTGTAGCTCATTGCCATTAAAGAAGAAGAAGACATTCAGTTCGGTCAGAGATTTTAACCTTAAACAAAAGTGTATAAGCATTGGTGTATGTGTATGTGTGTGTGTAGCGATTCCATGGTAGTGTGTGTAATGCCTTTTTTAATGAATTTAATGTATTTCTAATCCATTATTATTTGAAATTTCAGTTCTACGCACTTCTCCTCATTATATACTTCAACTGTTCTGAATTTCATACTTATCCATCCACGAATTTTGTAAAAAGGGGTACAAAGTCTTTGCTTCAAGTATTAATATATAGATATAAGCTAAAAAGAGAATAGATGAGAACATTCGTTTAATTTCATGTTCTTAAACTGTATTCGGTGTAATATACGGTCTGTTTATAATGAAGATCGGTGTACGTTACAAAAGATACGATCATTCGTTTCTATTAGCTTTAAACACACTCTATATTTTATTCAACTACTGACAAAGACCTTTTTATTTTGTTAAAATACAATGTACGCAAGTTGTATTATTTAATTGTAATGGATTAGTTCTTCGTGTGGTTACGAAGTAAGAATACAATTCACCACCTTCTACCGTCTGTGGGGGTCGTTAAATAAGACTAAGATAATATGTAGATATAACATCTAAGCAAAAGATGAGAAACTCGAAATTAAACTCTCTTTGTGGCATAGACTCGATCCCAGCAGTGAAATGTATACGAACTCTGATGATGATTCCAGCAATTACTATACCGAATCTGGGTACTACGTCCTTTGATAGTATGAAGAGTTATCATCATCATCATCGCAGCCGACACACGTCCCACTGTTGGCCTCGGGCCTCCACCACAATGGGAGTGAATTTGACCTACTATACCATGCTGGTCAAACATGTTGGTATAGGTTTTCTTTTCGAGTTTTCCTTCTCTTGCACAGATATTATGTGCATATATCCCACAGTCGTCTTGTGCGACTATCACGGGCAAGATAGGGAGTGGTGAATTGTATTCTTATTCCGTCATATCCGCATATGAAGAGTACCTGCCGCTTGTTATTCTGGTGGTCCTTCAGACAGTTTTCAGACTGTAGAAGTAAAGGTTGTTCTCCGTGATAATGTAAGATTTAAATTCACCACCCCTTCTCTTGCCTGTGGCTATCGTAGAAGACGACTTCCTATTGTGGAGAATGCTAGAGCTAAGCACTGGGTCTTATATACATATAAGTTGCGAAGGGTGAAATAAGAAATAAAGGGACCGAAAAACTAAAGGGGTGGGGACATAGTTCTAAATCCGTTAAAACACATAATGTTATCCACAGAGTAATAACGAAAATTAACTAATGACCAGTGAAATCCGTTTATTGTCTATGGTACAATCCAGCAAAACATAACATCGGGAGTTTTGGCAGGAACGCAAAAGCACCATATGGTGGTTAATATACAGGTTGTATCAGGTTATGCGGCAACTGTTCGAGTATGTTGTAGTTTAACGGTTATAGATCGTAATTAAAATATTACACAAAAAACAATATAACATAAAAGTTATAGGGATTTCGAAAATGTGTGTCTAAGAGTCTATGCCTTAAATGTTACGTATTATGTAGGCATGTACAGACAGGATACATGTAGGCATGTAAAGCGACGACAGTATAAATAGGTATCAATTGCGCAAATGCTTCAATGGTAACATAGATACAAAGGCGCCTCGTCAACGGTCATAGGCCGATCAGCTGATTTAAAGTGAAGTTTGTCTTTCTAATGCGAACGTAATCATTGACTTATTCAAGTTCTAATGAACATTTAACAAAGTATGAATATGTTGCAGATTAAGTATCACTGATTTTATACATTTCAATCAGATTTACATGAAAAAACGTTGAAAAAATTTAAAACTTTACATGTCTCTAGTTCATTATCGAATCGATATTTTTATTTCAAATTTTTTTCATGGGTTGCTACCACTATTGCCTAGCTCCTGTTTGACTAGTTACCCCATAAACTGTTACATCTGTATAATACTAAAAATAATGTAATATAATTTCATTATTTTAATATAACATATAAAAAATGCTGACATTTTATGTGGTGTACATTAGGTACAAAGAATATGCTAAAGTGTGGTGAATATGATATAACAGTGCTTTACATGTTTTAGTTATTCAGTAAAATTCACAGATGATACCATTAATAGTGAAGTCATGGCACTTTTGAAGGTGACGATTTGACTTACTGATGGAATATGATCGTTTTTTTATTTAGCCCTTCACCGTCAATATTTAGTGAGTTTTCCATAAAATGAGGGGTTTGTGCCGTAATCACCGCTTAGCTTTATTAACGATAGTAAGATTCCCAGGAGGTAGCTGTTACCCAGAGTCCTGGCGAGACCCTTGGCCTTGATAATTAATTTAATAAAGACAAGGCATAGAAGTCTTTATAATCATGCTACAAAATACCTTAAAAACAACATGTTCGTAATGGTCTCGGATTAAATATCAACAATCTATTCTTATCCGAATATAAAAGGCGATTATACGAAGTAGGTAGAGAATATCATACTAAGAAGAGGAAAACTCCGCGTTGGAAACGATTTTGTTATTTGTCTACCTGTAGAGCTGTCGAGGGACTACTTGACGAAAATACGTGGGCGAAATCGGTAAATTTAATCATTTTAAACGTAGAAAAAAAATATATTTCTCTATGCCCTTTATTGCGCGTGGATGTTGTATATGACTACTAAAGGATATAATAACAATAATCATTTATTTCGGCATTACTTATCTCCGTATTTTGTTAGTATAGATAAAAATATAAAAACTAATGTTAGTAACACAATATTAAATTAAGATATAAGTAATATGCAGATAATATTTTTGTCTTGGCAATCAGCTACAAATACGAGCCATTTTTGCCAGTGTCGAGTTATAATTATCTTTTCAAGTTCTCAGTTTCTTCATGTCAGTAATGGTCTGTCAGTAAGTCAAAGTGTCGCCCTCAACAGTGTAATGGCCACTGTTAAGGGTATCTTCTGAGAATTTTGGTGGAAATACAAAGGTATGTGTAGTAGTTTTATATCATATTCACTACACCTCAGCAGTTTTGCCACTATATCTACACCAATAAATAAAATTGGAGTGTCTGTTTGTAATGTCAAAATAATAGGCTTTTTTCATGCTCACACGGTTATTTGCACGACACCTATGCCTAAAATAGCAAATAAAAAATTTTTGTCTGTTTGTCTGTCTGTTTGTTCCGGGTAATCTTCAAAACGGCTGGACCGGTTTCAAAAATTCTATCACCAATGGAAAGCTATAATATCAGGGCGTAAACTAGGCTATATTTTATCCCGGTATTCCCACGGGAACGGGAACTACGCGGGTAAAACGACTATAACCTATAACCGAAGCGAAACGAGGGCGGGTTGCTAGTATTACATAAAATGCCATCAAAATTATTTAATATAACACGTTAAAACACTAAGATATTGAATATAATACAAGAACACCACATGACACTTCCAGATTCCCGCCAAAATCCCCTAAGGGTGTTTGTGTGTTATGAGTTTTAGTGATGCCTTTAGTATCACCGAAACTCTGCACGCATTCACATTTCCTTCACTCTCTTCGCGGTAGGCAGCGCCTTGCAAAGGTCCATGAGCGGCAGCAACACTTACCATCAGGTGTAACTGTTTGCTCGTTTGCCACAGTATAAAATAAAAAAAGCCTTTTTTGGGTGGGCCATGGTTAGCGCACACGCCGTCCGCTCAATCCGGAGTGACGAAAGGACGGCGCTCAACCCTATAACCCATCGTAATCTCTCTCCTTCGCCATTGGGCCGACCACCAGTACCGAGTTCCTTATCGTCCGTGGCCAGCCCGGTGGGATACCCTTTCAGTACTCTCTCTTTCTAACGCTTTCCCGGGATGTCGGTCGCCCTCTTACTAGGGTGGTATCAGACGTAGATACTCGCGCCTGCGCCGCGCAAGTCGCCATCGTCACCCTTCCTCATCATCATCATCGCAGCCCACATATGTCCCACTGTTGGGCTTGGGTCTCATCCACAATGGAAGGGAATTTGACCTACTATACCATGCTGGTCAGACTTGTTGGTATAGGGTTTCATTTCGAGTTTCCCTTCTCTTGCACAGATATTATGTGCATATTATACATCATAGTCAACTTTTACGATACCCACGGGCAAGATAGGGAGTGGTGAATTGTATTCTTACTCCGTCACCACACGGATTAACGTCACCCTTAGAGGGTAAAAATTCCACTGATGACAAGTAACCCTGCTCCGGTGGTCGGCCCAACGACGAAGGCGACATGGTTTACGGGTGGGTTGCGGGTGTTGCGTGCTTACACCCCTCTGTCGCCCCGGACGGAGTGGTGCGAGGAGCGCGCCGACCGCGGCCCACCCCCCAAAAAAAAAAAAATTGACAATATACTGAAATAAGTGTATATTTTTTGATACTGATATGTATCTGTGCTTAATTTTAATTTAAATAAAGGTTTCATCTTTCTATATACACTCATTTGCAAAAAAAACGGGCACCTAAGCAATGAACCATTTCAAATGTTAATATTTCTTTGTTTGATAATTATAGGTAGTTTTATCCACACAATTTGCTAAATTAATAAGAAAATAATCGTTTTCATCAGTATTTCATAAAATTTAGATACAATTTATGGGAAATAATGCTAAACCTCGCTAGTAGTGTATATTCGCTAGTAGTGCATATGCTCATGAAGTAAAAATAAAAAAGTTTTTTTGTTTGTTTTTCTTTAATAAAGTAAAAGCAGATAAATGTTTAGTATCGAGTGTGACCCCCTCTAGCTAAAATCACAGCTTGAATTCGTCTGGGCATGCTAGCGAGTATATCCCGGATACTTGCTTGCGGAATACGTTCCCACTCCGCAGTAATCACATTCTTCAGCTCTCTGATGGTCTGCGGAGCCGGGTGTACTGATCTCACACGCCGTTTCAGAACGTCCCAGACATGCTCTATGGGATTGAGGTCGGGACTTCGAGCTGGCCAATCCAAACGACGAATGCCGACCTCTTGCACATACGCATTAACATCGCGGGATCGGTGGGCGCGAGCATTGTCGTCCATAAAAATCGAGTCTTCACCCAGAGCGGCCAATGCGGGTTGTGCATGAGAAATTAGAACTTCCGTTATGTATCGATGCCCAGTCAGTGAGCCGTTTTCAATGAAGACTAACTCTGTACGATCCATTGAATTTATTCCTGCCCAAAACATAACAGAGCCCCCACCATAAGGTGTGATTTCTTCGAAACATGCCTCTGCAAAGCGTTCTCCTTGTCTTCTTAGCACTCGCCGACGTCGATCTTCACCGAACAGAGATATCCTGGCTTCATCAGAGAACAAAACCCTATTCCAATCGTCTTGAGTCCATGATTCACAATTTCTAGCGAACCTAAGCCTGTGAACTCTGTGCTCACGGAGTAATTTGGGGCCGCGGGCCGGGCGGTGACTGCGTATATTGGCAGCGAGAAGCCTCCTCCTGACCGTCCATAGACTAATATGCACATTTCTTACTTCTTGGAGGTTGTTCTTAAGATCCACATACGAAGATTTGCGATTTCTCAATGCGCGACTCACAAGAAAACGATCATCCCGTGGTTGGGTACATGGTTTTCTTCCAGAACCAGGCCTTCTCTCGACGGAACCAGTCTCCTGATATCGCTGCCAGGTCCTTTGGACTGTCGAGCGACTAACATTTAGCCTCCTAGCCACGAAACATTGGCTGCAACCCTCTTCAAGCAGCGCGATAATTTTGGTAGCTTTTACCACTTTATCTACCATTTTTGATACAGCCAAACAGCATTAAATAAAGCTTTGACAGTCAAGGATATGAAATTAATCGATAAAAATTGAATAAAAGTTATGAAAGTCGATGTTAACTTCTGGAACTTCGCGCCAAAAATGTAGGATAAAAAGGGGTTTTAACTTAGCTTAGGTAACGTGTACAAACGATTGAAACCTTTTTGGTATTGTATCTTTTTAAATATGAATGAAAATCAAAACCGCCCGTTTTTTTTGCAAATGAGTTTATATTTTTATTGCAGTTGTTAGCAAATGAGCAAAGAGCATTGTAAGTGATATGGCAATATCACTTATCACACATATGGACCTTTGCAAGTTCGCTGACTATAGGGCAAAAAGTGACGAGAAAGTGAATGCTTGCAATGAGGTACGATGATACTAAGGACAGCAAAACCCATACGCAAACACCCTAAGTTGTACTGCCGGCTATATCGCTCACGAAACTACGTGCAGTAACAAATAACTATTCAAACATCACTTTTCTGCGAGAGTGGTACTACATTAAACGGACTGGCTCGCGGCTGTAGACAGTGTGCTTCTACCTTACATAATAACTTTGCACTCTTAGAATAATAACATATAGGAGGTAAGTTCGCGTACAAAAAGTGAAGCATTTCAATTGGAGCCTAATGGAGCTTACGCCGGAACCGTTCCGTAATGTACAAGTCATTGTACTGCACGTACGTACGAAATTCTTAAAAAATAAATATGTAATTATGACGGTTTGTGCATTCAAATGGTGTCATAACACATTTGTAAAACTTAAAAAGGTTTTTAACGTCACTTATAAAAGTATTTCGACGATTTATGTTAATAAAAACAAAATTTGGTTTCATAATTTGTATAGTGGTGTGTGTGTGTACGTGTGTAATCGTCTGCGCGCCATTAGTGTTTTTAGATTCAAATTTCGAACCTTCGAAGTATTGACACTATCCTTCTATACGTTATTATTCTAAGTTTGCACTACGTTTCACCCCCTTTAGGGTTGAATTTCGTAAAACTCCTTTCTTAGCAAATCTCACAATAGAAAATTAATATCAGAATTTCATGTTTCCGTTTTCACTAGTTTTGGCTCAGCGTTGATGTTTATGTCATTGCCCATCGAAACGTAGCAGTTCAGAACGCGTGCTATGGCAACATTCCTCACATTTGAGTGGTTTTTAACGGCAAAATGGGTATAAATAGTGGACAGGTATAGGAGGATATTTTTTTATAACATTGCACCATTAGTAAAAATTGTAGTGTTTAATATATTATTAGGTTAAGTTAGTGCTTACTATACGTATGCTTTACCGTGTGGTGATGGAGTAAGAATACAAATTTACCACCCCCCTATTTTACCCGTGACTAGGGATGTGACTTGGAGGGAAAATAATCGATTTTTGTTCTTTAAAATAAATCGACTATAAAAAAATCGATTAATTAAAAATAAATAATCGATTATAAAATAATCGATTTTTCTCCCAACAGGATTATGATGGCCTTTTTTTTTAGGAAATGTGAGCTTTATTTTCTAACTAGCAACCCGCCCTCACTTCGCTTCGGTTATAGTCGTTTTACCCGCGTAGTTCCCGTTCCCGTGGGAATACCGGGATAAAATATAGCCTAGTTTACGCCCTGATATTATAGCTTTCCATTGGTGAAAGAATTTTTGAAATCGGTCCAGCCGTTTGGAAGATTATCCGGAACAAACAGACAGACAGACAGATAAAAATTTTTTATTTGCTATTTTATGCATAGGTATCGTGCAAATAACCGAGTGAGCATGAAAAAAGCCTATTATTAAGACATTACAAACAGACACTCCAATTTTATTTATTGGTATAGATATAGTATAAAACAATCGTGGTGAGCTTTTTTTTGAATAATCGATTAATTTCGATCGAATTTCGAATATTTAAAATCGATTAATAATCGATTTTTATTATTTTGATAATCGATTATTTTTTTGTAATAATCGATTATTATAAAAATCAATTATTTTTCACATCCCTACCCGTGACTCATATTAGACTCCTAGTCGTCATTTATTGCGAATTATATGTGGGTAACAGTCTGATCAGCACGATATTGTAAGCATTGTGGAGGAGACTCGGCCGAGTTTGAGTCCCGGACGGGGCAAAATTTTTTAAAGGGTTTTGCCGAGAGGAAACATAACCTAAGTTACTCCTATTATAGACAAAGTATCTGGTATTAAAATATTATCAAAATCACTCCAGCCGTTTTGAAGGTTACTCGGCACAAACAAACAGACAAAGATGTTTAAATCGATTTTTAAGCAAGGTATCGTGCAAATAACTACGTGAGCATGAAAAAGACGCATTATTTTGACATTACAAACAGACACTTCAATTTTATTTATATGTATAAATGAGATATACCGTGGCCTATTATGATTTCTCGAATCAGTTATGAAATTTATCTTTGATAATAATTCAACTAAGTTTAAATCGAAATATAACTTTCCCTTTGATAACTTCTTGAATACGTTTAAGCGTCATATTCAAAAGTTTTAATAAGTCTTTTTAGGTATTGAGAATATGAACGGGGAATACGAGCCTGAATTGTTTTGTTGTAGAACTGTCTACTCTGTTAAAGAGTTAAAACTTAACACCACTAGATAATCGTTAAATGACAATTTTACTCATTCGTAACCATGTTTCAAAGCATATCAATAAAAATATATTTATTTTTTAACAAAGTGTGAGCGGTTTTCTAGTTTATATAAAAGTTGTGAATATTTATGAAAAAACCTTTTAAAGCGAGTTCGAAAATGGAGAAATTTTTCAATTTGGGTGTCCATATTTATTTATGTATATGCAATCATAACTCCGTGTGGTGACGGAGTAAGAATACAATTCACCACCCCCTATCTTACCCGTGGGTGATCGTACGAGACGACTAAGGGATATAAAACGCATATAACATCTATGCGAGAGAAGGAAAACTCGAAATAAAACCCTATACCAACACGTCTGACCAGCGTGGTATAGTAGGTCAATTACCCTTCCATTATGGAGGAGGCCCGAGCCCAACAGTGGGACGTATGTGGGCTGAGATGATGAGATGATGAATCATAACTCGTTTTATATTAGGGCTTATATAATATTTTCTGTTTAAAAAAGGCTTAGAATACTAACGTATAGAATGATAGTGTCGGTACTTAGCGATCAAAAAGGTGAAGCAAAAAATACTACTACTAATACAAAAATAATACGTACACCAATATACAATAGAGCATGCCTTGTACGCGGTGACCTTGTACACTACGGAACGTTCCGGCGTAAGGCTCCAATTTAAATGTTTCACTTTTGTGCGCGAAGTTACTATAATATTATTCTAAGGAAAAAGGTTTAATCCGAAATGGTCTTATTTCGTAAGGATGCGATGAAGAAGGGTTTTTAAAAATCTTTCATCATCATCATCTCAGCTCATATATGTCCCACTGCTGGCCTTGAGATTCCTCAATGATAGGAGAGAAATTGACTTCTAAACCAGGCTAATCACCACTGACCACAAGTCACCCTGTTCCGGTGGTCGGCCCAATGACGAAGGCGACGTGGGTACGGGTGGGTTATGGGCCCGCGCGCCGTCCTTTCGTCGCCCCGGACGGAATGGACCGCGTGCGCGCTTACCATAGCCCACCAGAAAAAAAAACCACGCTAATCAAAAGTGTTAGTAGGGTTTTATTTCGAGTTTCCCTTCTAATGCAAAGATGTTATCTGCATATTGTAAGCCCTAAGTAGTCTTTTACGGCACCTAGGGGCAAGAGAGTAGCGAATTGTATTCTTATTCTGTCACCACAAGAATTTTTTACGTATTGCAGAATCCCCATGTGGTGACAGACAATACAATTCAACACCCCCTATCTTGCTCGTGGGTAATGTAAAAGATTACTAAGGGATATAATATGCATATAATATCTAAGGAAGAGAAGAAAACTCTAAACAAAACCCTATAGCAACACGTTTGGCCAGCATGGTATAGTAAGATCAAATTCCCTCCCTTTGTGGAGGGAGGCCGAGCCCAATAGTGGGACGAAGGAAAACTCGAAACAAAACCCTATACCAACACTGACCAGCGTGGTATAGTAGGTCAATTTCCCTCCCATTGTAGAGGAGAGTCAAGTTCAATAGTGGGACGAAGGAAAACTCGAAACAAAACCCTATACCAACACTGACCAGCGTGGTATAGTAGCTCAATTTCCCTTACATTGTAGAGGAAGGCCGATTCCAATAGTGAGGCGAAGGAAAACTCGAAACAAAACCCTATACCAACACTGACCAGCGTGGTATAGTAGGTCAATTGCCCTCCCTTTGTGGAAGAGGCCCGAGCCCAATAGTATGACGTATATAGGCTGAAATGATTACCAAATTCTGGTACGGCAGCATTTCGTACCGCATGAGGAAAGACCGACGTCCTCCCCGGGGGGGGGGACGTCGGTCGATGGGAGGGTACCCCAAATAGGGGGTATTGCGTCGGGTCGACCACTGATGTCAAATCACCCAGCTCTGGTGGTCGGCCCAACGACGAAAGCGACGTGCATCGCGGGTGGGTTGCGGGTGTGCGTGCTTACGCCCCTCTGTCGCCCCGGACGGAGTGGTGCGAGGAGCGCGCAGACCGCAACCCACCAAAAAAAAAAAAAAGGAAGTATTTCGTATGTAAATCACATCTACACATTACACTTTGCCATACAAAACATTATTATAAAGAAAGAAAAACCGAAGGTTCTCGAATAATTCTTTTATTAAATAATTCAACTCACTGTTCCTTTATTAAGAAAGATAGGAGGACATTTGCATAAATCGATACGGTTGCCTGTTTACGTATGGTGTTACGCCCCTGAATACTAATGGGGGAGATATTAGTCCATCTTTGTAATGATTAGATTTGAAAAGAAATCTTATAAAACTCAAGGACAACGGCAATCTATACCAATAAATAAAATTGGAGTGTCTGTTTGTAATGTCAAAATAATAGGCTTTTTTCATGCTCACACGGTTATTTGCACGACACCTATGCCTAAAATAGCAATTAAAAAGTTTTTGTCTGTCTGTCCGTCTGTCTGTCTGTCTGTCTGTTTGTTCCGGGTAATCTTCAAAATGGCTGGACCGATTTCAAAAATTCTTTCACCAATGGAAAGCTATAATATCATGGCGTAAACTAGGCTATATTTTATCCCGGTATTCCCACGGGAACGGGTACTACGCGGGTAAAACGACTATAACCTATAACCGAAGCGAAGCGAGGGCGGATTGCTAGTCTATGAATATAATTTGTAAGGGATATTAATACGGCGATTGGACTTGATACTTGTTTCATGTTTGTTTTATTTATATTCTCAGTGCGGTGACGGTGTAAGAATACAATTCATCTCCCTCCATTCTGGTACTTCGTAAAAACCACTAAGGAGTTATAATATCATATAACATCTATGTAATAGAAGAAACACTGAATAAAAAAAAATCGATTGTAAAGTCGGTTTACTGACGATAGTTGAACGTGACAACGTCATAAGAAAATACTGATGGAATGGTTTCATTTTTCAAAAGAAAATTTTAATTTTATTTGATAGATATTTTGTATGGATCAAGCCTTAAATGGAACGCCTCAGAGCGAGGTAACGCCGCATACGTCATGTTTTTCCGTGTGTGCAGCCGGCTCCATTGAATTATAAGACGTTGTCACGTCAAAACTGTGTGCCTACTCTTGAATTTCGATTTCTATCCTAAATCGAATCGCAGCTCGAATTTGAGCAAATTTGGTACTCTTGAAAGCGACACTAGCGCATGATTGGAATCAAATTCGGTGGAATATTTTTAAACTAAATGAATTCGACTCTCGTCGATTAAGTCAAATATTTGCTACTCCCAACGTGATTTTGACTTGGTTTAAAATCGTTAATGTTGCACAATTTCAAGAAAGCGTCTTTGTGGTGATCGAGTTCGTTAACGTTATTAATTTAAAGTAATACGACACATTTGATGAAAATAACAAAGGCAAACGCCAAGAATTCATTCTCGATTTTGTTCAAGCGTATCAAATATATTTGGTGAGATTGGAATTGAATCGGATTCAAAATTAGAATTGATTTCAAGAGTAGGCCCACTGGTCTTTACGCGAATATTTACACATTGTAAATAAAACTATTTTACGGATTTTACCGCGTTTGTATGGTCAATGTTCACCAGTGACCATGTACGCTCTAAAATGTTCGAAACCTCGGGCAATCAAAATTCAAATACAACTTTCTTGAGGTCGTTGGTCCGACTAGTAGGAGAGGCATCTTACGCTGCGTCATCCGATACGTGGTCGTTACTCGAGAACCTTTCTTTTCTAGCAGTTGTCGGTTCGTCGAGCGATGTGGTCTGCCCATGAGTGTGCTAAGTCTTCGTGCTATGTCAGTTCCACTCGTTCTTTCACGGTTTCCGTATTTCGGATTCTATCTCGTAGAAATATCCCGAGCATAGCTCCATATCCCGCTCCATAGCACGCTGAGAGCACCTTTGAGCTTTGTTAATGAGACCCACATTTAGGGACCACGTTTCCGTGCCGTAAGTTATCACTGCTCGTAGAATTAGGTAGGTTTATTTATCTATACATCTATACAAATAAATAAAATTGGAGTGTCTGTTTGTAATGTCAAAATACTGGGCTTTTATCATGCTCACACGGTTATTTGCACTACACATATGCCTAAAAACCAGTTTAAACTTTATTTGTGTCTGTATGTTTGTTTGAGGTAGTCTTCAAAACGGTTGGACCGATTTTGATAATATTTTACCACCAGGTAGCTGTCTATATTTTATCCCGGTATTCCCACGGAAACGGGAACTATGCGGGTAGGCGACTGAAACCGAAGCGAAGCAGGGGTGGGTTGCTAGTATAGAATATTATTATCATTTTTATGTATATTCTTCAAGTGCCAATCAAAAACTCGACATTTCATACCCTCTCCATTTTTATTATAATAATTATTGCCACAGCAAAATATGCCTTCCTTTTGACGTAAAAACCTCTATAATAAACATCGTTATCAATTCCATCTCCAGAGAAAACGTTATCAGTACAATCTAATATGAACTTTATTAGGTTCGTGTAAAGTTTAATTTGTCGCCGAGTTTGTTTATTAACATTTGTATTGTGTTTTGTAGTTTGTGTAAACGTGTTAAAGTTTATAATTGAGTGTATTGTTGTTGAGGAAATAAATCGTTGTAGTGACATTTATTTATTTGACCCGTTTTATGGACAGCTTTATAATTTTGTATCTGTGCAGAATCATGGTGAAGGCAATATCTTTATATATTAAGTATTTCACGATTATCTGGGCTCATCACACCCCACTGTTGGGCTTGACTCCTCCACAACAGGAGGGAAATTGACCTTACTATATCATGCTGGTCAGACAGGTTGGTATAGGGTCTTATTTCGAGTTTTCCATCTCTTGGATAAATGCTAAATGCGTATGGTATTGTTTTTATTATTATTGCAAACGGGCAAACAGTACACCTGATGGTAAGTGTTGCTGCTGCTCATGGACCTTTGCTAGACCGCTGTCTACCGTTAAGAAAATGAAGGGAGTGTGAATGTGTGCAATGAGGCTCGGTGAAACTAAAGGCATCACCAGAACCCACTACACGCAAACATCTTCAGAAAATTGGGCTTCCCGCTCTCTCTCGCTCACCGAACGAAGTGCAGTACTTTGCTACTACTCAGACGTTGATTTTCTGCGTGAGCGTAGTATTACCCGGATGGACCGGCCCGCGGCTGTAGACAGACAACTGTCAACAGTGTGCTCCAATCACTACTAAATCCCTTACTTACCCTATCCCTTAGTCGTCTTTTACGACATCCACGGGTAAGAAGAAATATTGCTTTATGTTCGTGGCCAGCCCGGCGATACTCTTTCAGGTAACGTTCCTCCTCAACGCCCCTCTCGGGACGTCACCATCGCGGTCAGCCTTTCTGCGGGTAACATCGTCCTGGCGATGATTGACAGCGTGAGGTCGGCACCAATGGTTGCGATGAGTTCACAGCGCTCCTCTATCCACGCGGCATACACATCGAGCGTGTGCTGATTCGTGTCCTCACCGCAATCGCAGTCGGAAGGAAAACACCCCGCGGTGCTGACCCAATTAATCCATCAGCACTGGCTAGAAGGCTGCGATGGCCGCCTGATGCGGTAAGCCAGGACTTTTTTCAGCAGCTCGCCCGTATCGTTCAGCGGTACAATGGGCCTGTAGGCCGCGGCCGTGCTGTCGTGTATCAGCTACCCCTCCTTCCAACAGCGTTGTACAGTTCCCCGAGGCACGATCCCAGGTGCTGGGGGGCCAGGGCCAGCAACCGCTCGGGTACACCGTCTAGCTCGGGGCCGGTAGATTTCACACGCATAGGCGCCCCGGACACCGCGCAATACGTGAGCTCCGTCTGCCGTGTGACTCCTGCTGTGCTGCCGGACGGTCCAGGAGATCACTATCCAAATGTACCGGTGATCAGATAAGGTCTCGATTTCTTCCTAGACGCACCAGGTCCTTACATGTGAAAATCAGTTCAAAAGAAATGCTTCGAATGTGCGGGCATCAATCACACGACTCTAAAGGTCACCATCATACTCAGATAAATATTCATGCAAAGAATTTTACATATTCATGTAAGAGCCTGAAATAAAATTCAAAAGATATAACATAGAAAGGTGTGAATTTAAATTTAATTTTATTCCGCTTGGTGTCATCATGGGTTTCTTGAAAACTGACTAAGGGTTTACACCATCGGATATGTATAAGGAATGTTATGGAGTTCCGTAACCGTAACTGATACTAACAAATCCATGATGGCGTCTGATCAACATTCGCAAGTAGTGTTGCCAGTCAGGCAACCGACCATAAAATGGTGGGCAAATTTTTTCCAATATGTACGATTGTAAGAAGAGTAGGTATATATTAAGTTGACCTCAAGTAATTGGGATAAAAGCATCTATTTTTTAAACCCCGACGCAAAAAGAGAGGTGTTATAAGTTTGACATCGATGTCTGTCTGTTTGTGTCTGTCTGTGCGTGTGTGGCTGTGGCATCGTAGCTCTCAAACGGATGGACAGATTTCAATACGGTTTTTTTCATTTGCAAGCCAATTTCCTTGCAATGGTTCTTGGCTGTTTGATCACTATCGGTCCAGCAGTGTAAGAGCAGCTCTTTAACAAAATTATCTAATGATGTATGATTACTCGATTAAGTCTTTCACGCGTGCCAATATAACCGTTAGATGACAATTCATTGATAATTTCTGTTGAAGAGAACTTAATACTTTTTTTTATTTTAGTTTGTGAGGGAAGGTTATTCAAAATATTCAATTTAACTTATTATGAAGTCCCTCGGTGCTGTCAGTACATAAAAATAATGCCTTTACTTGATAACTTTAAAAAATATCATATATTTTCAGCGAATAGATACATATTATCAGAGAGAATATTTAATCTAGTTGCTACTCTCAGAAGTAAATACATATGGGAGAATATCTAGCTGGGCGTTAGATATAGGGTTGCCAGTTTATTTTACTGATAAAGTCACAAATTAAAATATTCTGTTAAACCTCATGAGTAAGCTAAAAGTAGCTCAGCATGCTATGGAGCAGGCTATGCCCGGAATTTCTTTGCGAGATATGGAATTCGAAATATGGCAATCCGTAGAGGAACGGGTGTAACCAACATAGAATTAAAACGCTCAAATGGCAATAGGTAGGCCATACCGCTCTACGAACCAACAAACGCTGAGGAAGAAAGAACTGTTATTATTTCACGCGTTCCATCCATCTAACAGTTCGTTGGTGTCAATTATTGGACATAGGTCTCCTCATGAGAATGCCACTCAGATAAATGCTGTGCCACTTCCATCCAACGCTTTCTTGTGAGTGTTAAAATATAAAATACTAGCTAATAGGGGGTTGTCCTACGCTGCGCCGCCGCCCGATTTCATTTTTTATCGCAATCGGTGGCAAACAAGCAAGCAGTTCACTTGATAGTAATTGATACTGCCGCTCATGAGCTCTTGCTAGGCTGCGTGAAGAGACTGTAAATGGTTTGATGATGCCAAATGTATCACCAAAATACACCACACGCAAACACCCTCAGAAAGTTGGGCTACCGCCTCTCTCGCTCACCGAACGAAGCGCACTAAGAAATTGCTACTAGTCAGACGGCGATTTGCTGCTCATTGTGATACTACCCCGGATGGATCGGTCTGCAGCTGTAGACAGACAACTGTCAATAGCGTGGATTCGCGATAGTCACTGGAAACCCTATTTTCCCCAATAGCTGTCAGTTTCACGAGCGATGTGGCCTGCACATTCTACCGGCTATGTCAGTAAGCCATTCTTCTAGAGATTTTCATATACCGAATTTTATCGTATCGAGAAACACCGAGCATAGATCTCTCTATAGCACGTTGAGCGACTTCAGGCTTTGCCTCATAAGCCAATATTTAGTGACCACAATGTTTAAATATTAGATGCGAGTTGGCCTAGACCTGTGTAAGGCTCTTCATAATTTCAGCTCGTATATGTACATCCCAATGCTGGGCTCGAGCCTCATCCCAATGCTGGGCTCGAGCCTCCTTCTGGATTTGATTGACCTACTATACCAAGCTGATCGGACGCGTTAGTATAGGGCTTTATTTCGGATTTTCCTTCTCTTGCATAGATATAAACAGCGTCTTATATCCCTTAATCATACGACAGTCACGGGGGTGATGAATAGCATTCTAAATCCGTCACCACACGGAATGTAAAGCTCTTAATCGTCCTTTACGACACCCACAAGCTATGGAAGGGTTGGTAGTATTCGTAGTTTCTACCACACAGCATACTGATCTTTAGTAGGATTAGTCGCAGCAATGTGTAGCAACCCTATTCCCTTGAGTTTTAATGGCAACTCGATATAAATGCAATGATTTTCTGAATCGTAAAGGCAACTGAAAGCAATTTTAAAATGTCAGTAAACATTCAACTGCAGTGAAATGAAAATAAAGTTATTTATATAGAATTTATATAAATATTTAAGTTGAATTATTGATATAGCATTTAATATCATGATCATCACAGTTCATTCATTCTGTTGGGGTCGAGCCGCCTTCATTCGAGGAAAATTGGTTTAATTTTTTTTTTAGAGGCGATGGGCTACTGTCAGCGCACCTGCCCTCTTGCTAGCACCCAGGGAACTGCCCGAACGCCAAACAAGCGTCGAACAGACCCCTGAGGCGTGGTCCCAGGTGCTCGAGAACCAGAACCAATACACGGTTGGGCACACCGGCAGGCCCGGGGGTGGTGGATTTTGCTCGCATACGCGCTACCGCCAGCCCCATCTCCGGCGCTGGAGCGGAACGCTCTCGTCGGCCTCCCGGTCGCTGCCTAGTGAAGTCATGACCGGGAGAGTGTGTTTCGTCCGTCGTGGGAACAGGTCCTCGACGACCCTGGTGAGGAGGCCGGGCTGGAGAGTCCCGGTGAGGGGGGGGCTCCGGCCTCTATCGCGCGGTGCTTGCACAGCGCCGCGCGATAGGGGCGAACACAAGTGGGGGTGACGCTCGAGATTGTCCAGATTTCCTACCGGCTGACGTCCTTGGCGAGACGGACGGCCAGCCTGAAGGCAGACCGCACACTATGGTCTGCCCTCATATAGCTGGCCCACCCGCTCCTCGTCGCGATGTTGCCGCCGGCTCCACCGACTCTTGGGACCACTAGGGGATAGCCCCCTTCAAGGTAGGCACCACACACAGGGCATGGCCGCATCGCAAATCTGCGTTAACACACGGCGAATGCGGCTAGCTTCGGCGTCCACCTCGTCCCCTGGGGCATTGAGGACAGCCACGAATGCACGATGGCTGCCTCCACCAATAGGCCCCGTTCCATACGACCCACAGCCCACTGCGGAAATGCGGGAGCACCGTCCACCACGTGACCCCTGCTAGGCTGGCGGAGGGTCCGGGAGACCTCTATCCGGATGTAACGGTTGTCGGATAGGGTCTCGACCTCCTCCGCGACGCTCCAGCTCCTCACGCGTGCGGCGACATTGGGGCTAGCGACAAGTCCACCATCGACCCGCACCGCTGCCGCACACACGTATGCACGTAGGCCCTGTTCAGCAAACAGAGGCCTTGTGCTGCCGCCCACGATCAGGTTTACTCTCGCATATTCCGTGATAGCGTGGCGTTGCGTCCCACGGTTTTTTTACGCCACTCCAACAATCAGGTTTTACCCTCGCCTATAGACGTTTAACATAAAAAAAGGCATAAGAACCGGATGCTGATAAGCTACTTGGATATTGGCAGGGATCTTGTAATTAAAATAACAAGAGTGTTATATGATACTAGTAATTTTATTATAAAGGTTATAAGCATTTGGCCTTTCAAACACCCACCTATCCAATATAGAGAATTAAATTTTCATAGAAAAGGGATATGGGTACGGTTTCAAACTAATGAAATTGCTTCACCTAGGCAACCATATTGGATATGGCTTTACAACATATGTATATTCGATGAGAGGTTAATGTTTATGATTGACTAGCCTCTGCCCGCGACTTCGTCCGCGTGGAATAGTTGCTTTGGGCTAACGCTAACTTTAAACAGCACCTTATTTTAACAAAAAGGTGGAAATATTTTTAAATAATACGATGCTGACACACATGATTTTTGCGAAAATTTAACCGTTTACGCAGCGGAGCTTTCAAAAGAAAAAAAAAATTTGAAATATTCTTCATTGGTGCTCCGCTCCTATTGGTTTTAGCGTGATGATATATAGCCCATAGCCTTCCTCGATAAATGGGCTATCTTATTAGTGTTAGATAGTGAATTTTTCAAATCGGACTAGAAGTTCCTGAGATTAGCGCGTTCAAATAAACAAACTCTTCAGCTTTATATATTAAGTATAGAATTATAGATATATATTTTATGCTTCCCGTGTGATGTCAGAGTATTAATACAATTCCATCCATCTATCTATCTATCTACGGTTTTCTATCACACTGTTAACAGTTGTCCGTCTACAGCCGCGGGCCGGTCCATCCGGGGTAGTACCACACTGAGCAGAAAATATACGTCCGAGTAGTAGCAATTTGTTACTGCGCTTCGTTCGGTGAGCGAGAGCCGGAAGCTTAACTTAGATGTTTGCGTTGGGTTTTGGTAATGCCTTTAATAAAATAAAAATAAAGCCTATTCCATAATAGGAGAGAAATTGACCTTACTATATACCATGCTGGTCAGACAGGTTGGTATAGGGTTTTGTTTCAAGTTTACCGTCTCTTGCATAGATGTTATATGCGTAATAAATCCCTTAGTCGTTTTTTACGACACCCAGGGGTATGAAAGAGGGTGGTGATTTGTAATCTTATTCCGTCACCACACGGAAATTGATTGAATAAGTTAAGTTATTTAAATATCTAAAGTTTATATCCGTTAGCTTATAACTTCCAAGTAATATTCTATCCGGGCTTCACGTCAACGTTAAGTAAGGGGCAATACATCAAAACGTTGCGACGTCGGATCTGACGTTATCGATGATTACGAGCCGTGACGATGTGACGTCACTTCCTATAATAGAGGAAAGCCATAATGTGCGGAGTCTGATAAATGTTGCCATCTATATATATATTAAATTTAATGTTTCCTATAAGTTTTTTTATCATGTGTTTCTATTTTATCTATATGAATGGCTTTACACGATTCCCTTTACGATTTTGCTTTAACAAGAATTTCAAATTACGCGTTGTGTTTGTATTACTGTTGTATATTGTTTTGTATTACTTAAGAATACCGTTTTCCATGTGGTGACGGAGTAAGAATACAATTCACCACCCCCTTTCATACCCGTGGGTGTCGTACCTAAAAGACGATTTAGGGATATATTACGCGTATGACATCTATGCAAGAGATGGAAAACTCGATACAAAACCATATAGCAACCTGTCTGACCAGTATGGTATAGTAAGATCAATTTCCCTTCTATTATTGAGGAGGCTCGAGCCAAGCAGTGGGGCTAATATGAGCCGAAGTGATGATGATAAATGAGCTGAAATGAGGGTTGATTTTGAGGAGGGCAAATTTTGAGTTGTAAATAAGGTATTGTGTGAAGATAACCGCTTAGGCAAACACTGCAAGAATCATCATTTGCCTGCCTTTTTCTTTTTTTTTAACACTGATGGTAAAAGCATTTATGCATGTCCCCCCTTGGTGGTATTGGGGGGATATGTGGGATTCACCGGAAGGCATAACATCCCGGAATACCCACTAAAACCATCAGCTGCTCCAATACCCCGCCATTCTAGAAACGTCAGAGGGTCGCCATTCGGCATTCAACTCGAATGTCCCGACGGTAGATCTGTTGACCTCACCTTTGTGCCATGCTACGGAGGAAGAAGATGCGCATACTGGTGGCGCCGTCTGCCTGGACATCGTCTACGCAGAGGGTCAGGGGTAGCATCTGCCTCGCGTTGTCGCTCTGCGGCCTCCTTTTGCGACATCACGGCTTCGCAGAAGGATGCCATGGCCGCCCAGCATGCGGGATTATCGAGTATTTTATTTATGACAGCCACTAGCGACAGGTCTTCACCGATCTCAGTCACCAGCGCGTGTCGCTGGGACTACCAGGTGGAGCATATCTCGAGAGTGTGACGTGCATCGTCGGTTAGCGCGCCACACTCATGGCAGCTAGGGGCCGCTTCTCGCCTCGCGATTTGATGCAAGTACTTACCGAAACATCAGTGTCTAGTAAGTACTTGCGTCAACCTAACGCTCATGTTGCCATGCTTCCTGTTTAACCACCTGTGGAGATGGGGACCAACCGCACTCATCGTCACTCGACCTGCTGCAGGGGAGTCAAGGTCCTCACTCCATCGGCGGATTAAAGCTCTATGGGCCGCCACCTGCATTCTCTTGAAGACTGCATAAGCTATCTGTTCGCCCCGGCCTTGCATCATGGAACGGAAACCATATATTTCTGTCTGGAGCTCCGCCTATAGTTCCCAGGGGAGATCACCTGCCAGCAGAGTAGCCACCGTCCACGACACCGTCCGGTAGCCCCTAATTGCTCTCACCGCTGTGGCCCTTTGCGGTTTTCGCAGAAGGGCCTTATTATGAGCAGTGAGTGAGTCCGCCCAGATAGGAGTTCCATACAGTGCCATCATTTGCCTGCCCTCATCCCACACTAAGTGTGGTCGGCATAACATGTTCTTACCTTTCCTCTTATCAGCCGTCATATCTGCACTCACTGCTTTCATACGCATACCCTCATTCACACAGTCCATCCATCTCTTTTTGGGTCTCCAACGTTTCTTACGTCCATCCACAATCATATCGATTACCCGCTTAGTCATATGCCTTTGATCCCTCCTCATCATATGTCCATACCAAGACAATCTCGCGCTCCTATCACTGTTGCCACTTTCAGGTTTCCCCTAATATACTCATTTCTTATCTAACCTTGTGACTCCACACATCCTTCTTAGCAGCAAACAACGTATGAACTTCAACGGTAAATCTGTGGGTATAACGCCATAGCCGCTACGCTTAGCAGGCTAGTTGGCGATCGCAAGTTAACGTTATAAGCTTCCTAGGGAAGAGCTGCCCATTTTCTCGGAGATCTATTTTGGATTATTTTCGATTGGTTACGATACCATTGGGAAAGTAAGGGTTGATAACGTATTATATGCCGTCACCATCATTATTAACCTATTCTTATACCAATTACTTGAGTTCGCAATATGTACACATCTTTCTTCATAATTTTTTTTTTTATTGCAAACGGTGGCAAACGAGCAAACAGTACCAGATGTACTGTACTGTTTATGGTAAGTGTTGCTGCCGCTCATGGACCTTTACAAGGCCGTTGCCTACCGCGAAGAAAGCAAAGGGAATGTGAATTCGTGCATTGAGGCTCGGTGATACCAAGGGCACCACCAAAACCCTCCACACGCAATCACCCTCAGAAAGTTGGGCTTCCGGCTCTCTCGCTCACCGAACGAAGCGCAGTAACAAATTGCTACTACTCAGACGTCGATTTTCTGCGAGAGCATGATACTGCCCCGGACGGACCGGCCCGCGGCTGTAGACAGATAACTGTCGACAGTGTGGTCCTACCATATTGTAAAACTTAATCATAGCAGCCCACATTTGGAAATATTGCACTACATATCTATACTAATATTATTGTACGGTATGTACAGCCTGCAGTAGACTGTATGAGGTGATTTTACGGAGTTAAATGAGGAACTGATCTTATCCTATCCCCACAAGCCGCGAAGAAGTAAATATGGAATACTCTACCAACCTGTCATCTACTTCTGTCGAGGGCAGTAGCGTTGTCGCAATAGGCTCGCCAAACTGCGCGGTCAGCTTCACTATATTCTTAATTATATTTATAACTAGGCAGTTCACAGCACCACGAAACACTGTTATGGTGGTTCCAAATGTTCCGTATAATAATGTCCTTCCAAGGATTGAGCAGGCGCGGCGATTACGAATACACCGATGGCACAACCGCCTGGCGGACCGATTTGTCTCGAATCTTCTACTAGACTGTCTTAACGACGTTTGTAGAATTCAAGTTGTGAAGTTTTTCCAAATACTCCACATAGCTTGCAGAGACCGAACAATTATAAAGCTGAAGAGTTTGTTTATCTGTTTGTTTGTTTGAACGCGCTAATCTCAGGAACCGCTGGTTCGATTTGAAAAATTCTTTCAGTGTTGGATAGTCCATCTATCGAGGAAGGCTATAGGCTATATTATATTTTCAAAAAAATAGGGATCCGTACTAAAAGTCCAATAATGTAACCTAAGGTGTAAAAAATGACCCGAAAAAATCCTTACATCGCGTGTACTGCGAAAACTATTGATTATAGAATAAAACAATGTACTAAAACTTTGCAGAACATATAATTGTCTACAAAAAATATCGCGAGACCATATGTCTAACTATTGTAGTTATCTCACAATGAGTGTTTTTTTTTTTTAAGTAATTAAAATGCCGTCGCTTTAAAAACTCTTTATTTTGTACCTTGGATCCTTATGAAATAAATTACTTCATATTCAATACGGATTCAATACCTTTCTAGAACTTTTTTGAATTATTAAATTCGGATATTTCATTCAAAAGATATCGCGATATTAAAAATGTAAGTATTAGTGTTGTAGTCAAATAAGTATTAAGTATTGCACGAGCATGTAAGATATGGCGGGCGGTCATGAGGGGCGAGGGGGCGGTAGCCTCTGCGAAGTGCCTAGAAAGAGACCTCAACATTTTCGACAGTTTGCCACTGTAAAACGACTGCGACCGCAGTAATGAGACAGAGGATGAAAATAGGCAGAGGTTGGCTACTCAATGAGAAATCGCTGAACGAAACCGCGCTAGAGATACAAGCGTTGAACGAACACAACGTTTGGCTTCACAAACAACTCGATTTTCGTCTAATCGACAACGGGAATCAAGTTCTGTGTGCCTACTCTTGAATCTCAATTCCAATCCTAAATCCAATCGCAGCTCGAATTTGAGCAAGTTTGGTACTCTTGAAAGCGAAACTAGCGCCCGATTGGAATCAAATTAGGTGGAACGTTTCTAAACTAAATGAATTCGACTGTCGTCGATTAAGTCAAATATTTGCTACTCCTGACGTGATTTTGACGTAGTTTAAAATCGTTAATGTTGCACAATTTCACGAAAGCGTCTTTGTGGTGATCGAATTCGATAACGTTATTAATATAAAGTAAGAAAATACGGCACATTTGGTGAAAATAACAACGACGAAAGCGAAAAATTCATTCTCGATTTTGTTCAAGAGTACCAAATATAAGTTTGGAGAGATTGGAATCGAATCGGATTCGAAATTAGAATTGATTTCAAGAGTAGGCCCACTGAACGTTCTCAACGTTTGGCCACAGAAGTTTTAAAATCTATACCAATAAATAAGACTGGAGTGTCTGTTGGTAATGTCAAAATAATAGGCTTTTTTCATGCTCACACGGTTATTTGCACTATACATATGCCTAAAATATACTTTATATTTTTTTTGTCTCTCTGTCTGTTTGTTCCGGGTAATCTTCAAAACGGCTGGACCGATTTCAAAAATTCTTTCACCAATGGAAAGCTATAATATCAGGGCGTAAACTAGGCTATATTTTATCCCGGTATTCCCACAGGAACGGGAACTACGCGGGTAAAACGACTAAAACCGAAGCGAAGCGAGGGCTGGTTGCTAGTACATAATACTTTCTGATGTATACGCGAGTATTATAAGTGGGAATACCGGGATTAAATATAGCCTAGTTTACTCCCTGATATTATAGCTTTCCATTGGTGAAAGAATTTTTAAAATCGGTCCAGCCGTTTTGAAGATTACCCGGAACAAACAGACAGACAAAATATTTTTAATCTGTATTTTAGGTTAGGTGTCGTGCAAATAACCATGTGAGCATGAAAAAAGCCCATTATTTTGACATTACAAACAGACACTCCAATTTTATTTATTGGTATAGATGTTGAAAGATTAAAGTTTCAGTCATTCAACACTCCTTTCATCATCATCATTTCAACCCATCGCCGTCCACTGCTGGATGTAGGACATATTACGCCACTAAGTGCGGTCCTGTGCCGCCTGCATTGCATCCAACGACGTCCAGCAACGTTCACCAGGTCATCAGTCCACCTGGTGGAGCAGCGTCCTACACTGCGTCGTCCGATACCTAGTCGCCACTCGAGAACCTTTCTTCCCCAGCGGTTGTCGATTCGTCGAGCGATGTGGCCTGCCCATGGTCACTTCAGCGTGCTAATTCTTTGTGCTATGTCGGTTACACCCGTTCTTCTACGAATTGCCGTATTTCGGATTCTATCTCGCTGAGAAATCCCGAGCATAGCCCGCTCCATAGCACGCTGAGCGACTTTGAGCCTTGTTATGAGGCCTTGTTTGAGCCTTGTTATGAGCTTGTTACGTTTAGGGACCACGAAAACACTTACTAACACTTATTTACAAACCAAAAATAATTCAAAATTTTTTATTATTTTATTTTATTTATTGCAAACGGTGGCAAACGAGCAAACAGTACACCTGATGGTAAGTGTTGCTGCCGCTCATGGACCTTTACAAGGCCGCTGCCTACCACGAAGAAAGTAAAGGGAGTGTGAATGCGTGCACTGAGGCTCAGCGATACCAAGGGCACCACCATAACCCTCCACACGCAAACACCCTCAGAATGTTGGGCTTCCGGATCTCTCGCTCACCGAACGAAGCGCAGTAACAAATCGCTACTACTCAGACGTCGATTTTCTGCTCAGTGTGGTACTACCCCGGACGGACCGGCTCGCGGCTGTAGACAGATAACTGTCGACAGTGTGGTCCTACCACTCTAAAAAAAGTTCTTTCCGATACCGGGAATCAAACCCGAGCCTCCTGGGTGAGAGCCAGTTATCCTATTAGTAATCTAATACCTCCACGATACAATTATTTATTTAATTACTATTCTATTGATAATTAGAAATCTTATCATCAATTAACTCTAAAATAACAATCCCCAAGTACCCGTTAAAACCATATCACGTTACTTAAAATACAAAAACAGTGCGCTTACTCTTGAATCTTGATTCCAATCCTAAGTCCAATCGCAGCTCGAATTTGAGCTACTTGGTACTATTGAAAGCGACACTAGCGCACGATTGGAATCGAATTCGGTGGAATGTTTTTAAACTAAATGAATTCGACTCTCGTCGATTAAATCAAATATTTGCTACTCGAGACGTGATTTTGACGTAGTTTAAAATCGTTAATGCACAATTTTAAGAAAGCGTCTTTGTAGTGATCGAGTTCGGTAACGTTTTTAATTTAAAGTAATAAAATACGGCACATTTGGTGAAAATAATAACGACAAATGCGAAGAATTCATTCTCGATTTTGTTTATGCCAAATATAAGTTTGGTGAGATTGGAATTGAATCGGATTCGAAATTAGAATTGATTTCAAGAGTAGGAACACAGTTCGTGGTGATCGTTCGGTTACCATGGTAGCGAAACAAGAATCGCGCCATCTAAACAATTATTCTTCATCTTGTGTAACAGAAGTAAGCCACACTTAGGAGCTATTGGTGTCTGTGTCAAGTTCTTATAATATTTATATCTTTTAAGCAATTTATCATTGTGGTTTTAAAATAATAACGTATAGAAGGATAGTGTCGGTACTTCGATCGATCAAAAACATGAAGTCAAAAATACTACATGCGTGCAGGCGATTACACACGTACACACGCACACAACTATACAAATTATAAAAACATTTTTCGTCTCTATTAATGATGTTAATCGTCGATACACTTTTAAATGTAATGTTAATGCACATTTTATGTTTTCCAAATGTGTTGTGACACCATTTGAATGCACAAACCGTCATAATTACCTATTTATTTTTTAATAGTTGCATACGTACGTGCAGTACAGTGACCTTGTACATTACGGAACGCTCCGGCGTAAGCTCCATTAGCTTCCACAGGTGTTTGAAAAAACAATAAAAATGGCTCAGAAAAATAACTCATAGAAGATAACTCCGCGCACAAAAAATGAAGCATTTAAATTGGAGCCAATTGGAGCCCTACGCCGTGCCGTTCCGTAGTGTACAAGGTCACTACATACAGGGCAATTCTATTGTATAGGGGTGTGCGTGTGTACATGTAGAATCGCTTGCACGTATGTAGTATTTTTTGCTTCACATTTTTGATCACTTGTACCGACACTATCCTTCTATACGTTATTATTCTAAGCCATTTTCTATTGTTTTTTCAAACACCTGTCTAAAGGGGGTTTAGGTTTTCAAAACTAATATAACTATACACTAACTATCAAAGTCCACTCAAACTTAAGAAGAAGGGAGATAATAAAAAAAAATAAAAGAAACCAACATACAAGTTTACGCGCGAAAAATATAACCTATCCTTGAACGTCCACTAAAAAAACAAATGTTTGCTTATTTTTTGCTAAATTGCCGCGGTAGTAGATATGGGCGTTTTCTGTTTGTGCCACAAACGGTTATGTATCCGATATACAGTTTACATATCGATATAGAAAACGGTTTTCTGATATCGATATCAATAGTACAGTTTTCAAAGGTTAACATTGATATTAAAATGAGCAAACTTGTCCATATTGTGACAACTCAAATTCAACCTTATAACTTCGAACTTTAGTTCCATTTTGTAGAGTAAGTGTCTCACTAATATCGAGTAGCCGTAGCCGCCAGAAACGTTATCATAACTATAATTATACAATGGAAACTAAACCTTATTGCTAGTACAGTAAGATATATTAACCACGTAAACATGGCTAAAGTTATTTTATATTCTCTTTATCTCTTTTATACTAATAAAAGAATATATACTTAGAACGACAGGAACGAATATGGTTCATATCTCAATATTGTTTGTGAAGTTTGCGTTTTGTCCGTACGTGATCGTTATAGTTTTAAGTTTTGACTTAATAGTTCTCGCATGTTAGTAGAAGTTTTGACTCGATACGGTTTTTGTGATATCGGCTATATTGATATAGATATCGATATGGTATGATATCTAACACATATCCGATATAAGTTACGTTTTGATATATCGAACTCATCATTACGCGGTAGTAGTGTTATGACACATATTGAAACGAGAAGACAACATATGACGTCATATCCCATCTCTTTCTTATTGACGTCACGACTTTGCAATCGATGGTAAAAGATAAAACTGCCGACAAATCAAATTAAACCTTAACATGCGGCAATAGCGTATTAATTTCTTTAACGTACGCTGCATAGAAGCAATGACGTCATAGAAAAGGGGTTGTAAGTAGAAAAATAAATATCACACTACATATCAATATTGAATTTTATTCCGTTTCAATAAGGTTTATTGTTGTTTGTGTTCTATAAATACATTTAATAGCCTAGTTTAAGTATGGAAAGGATTTCCGAAGGCCTATTTGATTTCCCCTCTAAGAGTTTTTTCTTGTAGAAAATACACTTGATTTAATAGCCTATTATTTATTTGGGAGTCTTCCTGGTCTTCTTCATAGAATCACGCGTTACCACAGGGTAAGTAGGTATATTTTCGTGTGGTGACAGAGCAAAAATACAATTCACCACTCCCTGTTTTGCCCATGGATGTCGTAAAAGACGACTAAGGATACATTATGCACATAACATCTGTGCAAGAAAAGGAAAACTCAAAATTAAACCTTACACCTAGGTCAAATTCCCTCCCATTGTGAAGGAGGCCCGAGCCCAATAGTGGGACATATGTGGGCTGCGATGATGATGATGATGAAGTAGGTATAACCATTATCTAGATACGATCTAAAAAGGTTTATATGTAGAGTTTTCTTTCTATTGCATCGATGTTACCTGCATACATCCCATAGTCGTCTTTTACGACACCCACGGACAAGAGAGGAAGTGGTGAATTGTATTCTTACTCCGTCACCACACGGAAATGTTATACTTTTTTTTTGTGGGTGGGTTGCGATCGGCGCGCTCCTCGTACCACTCCGTCCGGGGCGACAGAGGGGCGTAAGCACGCACACCCGAAACCCACCTACGATGCACGTCGCCTTCGTCGTTGGGCCGACCACCGGAGCAGGGTTACTTGTCATCAGTGGTCGGCCCGACGGAATACCCCCTATTTGGGGTACCCTCCCATCGACCGACGTCCCCCCCTACGGAAATGTTATACTGGGATTATGTTAATCAAGAAATATTAGAGCAAACTCTTGGGGAGAAAGTTTGAACGAGTGGCGACGGAATATGGAGCTGTTTACACAAAATTTATAGTATTGTTTTCTTTGAATTTTCTCTGCATAATTTCATTTAGGAAGTTGTTACATAGAAATATTTGTACGAGAATTCTTTGTGAGGGTTTCATGGTCATTTTAGCTCATATACGTCCCTCTGTTGGGCTCGAGTCTTCATTATATTAGGAGGAAAATTGACCTACTGAGCCACGTTCTGTCCACCACGTATCTGTGTGGTGACGGAGTAAAAATACAATTCACCACTCCCTATTTTGCCTGTGGATGTCGTAAAAGGCGATTATGGGATATAATATGCACACAACATCTCCACAACAGAAAGAAAACTTGAAATGAAACCTATACCAACATGTCTGACCGGCATGTTCTATCCATCCATCCTTCCATCAGTCTACAGACGTCCACTGCTGGACATAGGCCTCCCCACGAGAATGCCACTCGCAACGGTCCTGCGCCACTTGCATCCAACGGTTCCTTGGGACTTTGAGAATGTCATCAGTCCACCTAGTGGGGGGTCTTCCTACGCTGCGCCGTCTGATTCGCGGTCGCCACTCAAAAACCTTTCTTCCCCAACGGTAGTCGGTTCGACGAGCGATGTGGCCTGCCCATTGTCATTTCATGCCGGCATGGTATATTAGGTCAAATTCTCTGCCATTGTATGGGGGCCCGACCCCAACAGTGGGGCGTATGTAGGCTGCGATGATGATGATACCACATTGAAAAGGCGAATTTTATTTCCAGCTTTCTACCCTTCAGTGTTCAGGTGGATTTAAGAATAATTTAAACTAACAATTTTTATTTATTACCGTTTGTGGCAAACTATAGTTGTCACAAAGGCCCGTTTTGACAGTTCACGCCCAAGAAGTTTTCTATTTTTTACCGATCGAAATGTTTTGAAGGTAATTACATTTTTCGGACTTTTGACGTGAATGTCAAAATGTCATGTAGCGCTTTTATCGGCGCGGCGTCCGCCCTATCGTGGCTTATGCCGAACGTGGGCGGACCGAGCGCTGCGTGCCGACGGCTGTACGCGGGGGTCATCCGGTCGATGGCCCTGTACGGCGCACCGGTGTGGGCGGGGTCCATGACCGCCCGACTTAGGGCCCTTCTGTGGCGACCACAGAGGGTCACGGCGGTCAGGGCCATCCGCGGATACCGCACGGTGGCGACGGAGGCAGCGTGCCTATTGGCCGGGACTCCCCCGTGGGACCTGGAGGCGGAGATGCTCGCCGGACTATATCGGCGGGTGACGGGGGTGCGAGCGGGGGGCGGTGTGGTCTCGTTAAGGGATCTCACCGCCTGACGCGTCGACGCCCGCCGAGACGTCATCGCCCGTTGGGCAGTCCGGCTGAAGAGGCCTCGGTTCGGGGTGCGAACCGTGGAGGCCTTCCGGCCGGTGCTGATGCAGTGGTTGGAGAGGCGGCACGGGGTGCTCTCCTTCCGACTGGTGCAGGTTTTGACGGGGCATGGGTGCTTCGCCAAATACCTGCACAAGGTCGTTAGGAGGGAGAGTACACCGTCCTGCCACCACTGCGATTGCGACGAGGACACGGCGCGCCATACGCTCGAGGCCTGCGGGGCTTGGGCAGTGCAGCGCTGTGAACTCGTCGCAATCATCGGTACGGACCTGACGCTGCCGGCTATCGCTAGGGCGATGGTCGACAGCGTCGGGAATTGGGACGCGGTCGCAGCCTTCTGCGAGACAGTGATCTCGCGGAAGGAGGCGGCGGATCGCCTGCGTGAGGAGCGCAGCCTCGATGAGGAGATCCGCCGCCGGCGACTGGGGCGGTGCAGACGCAACTATCTGCGCCTCATGCCGCCCTAGCCGAGGCCGCGGGTGACGTGACCGGGGATTAGTCCGTCACTCGCCGAGAGGCCGACCGCGTGAGGAAAGACCGACGTCCTCCCCGAGGGGGGGACGTCGGTCGATGGGAGGGTACCCCAATAGGGGGTATTCCGTCGGGCCGACCACTGACGACAAGTTAACGCTGCTCCAGTGGTCGGCCCAACGACGAAGGCGACGTGGTTTTCGGGTGGGTCGCGGGAGTTGCGTGGTTAAGCCCCTCTGTCGCCCCGGACGGAGTGGTGCGGAGGCGCGCCGACCGCGGCCCACCCACAAAAAAAAAAAAATGTAGCGCTTTTATATTCTTTTCATTGTTTTAGTATTTTAAAGTGTTATATTCAATAATTTTGCTGATATTTTATGTAATATAATGCAGATAAAATTCTGAAATGTAGTGAAAATGATATAATAGTGAATTACGTGCATTTTGACATTCTGCCCAAATTTCCTGAGACGCATGACTTGGATATCAGCACTAAGTCATGCTAACGACTGACTGAAAGACTAAGACTAAAGACGTGAATAATAATCAATATACTCGACACTGGCACCAATAGCTCATATTATTGTAGCTCATTGCCATTAACTAAGAAGAAGAAGAATTACATTTTTCATTGACGGGTACCGCCCACTGGGCTAAATGCTGTGGCATAACGATTTTTTCATATTGTCCACAGACTATTAATAATCGGTTAAGGAAAAATAAATTGCCAAATACCTGCACAGGGTCGTGAGGAGGGAGAGTACACCGTCCTGCCACCACTGCGATTGCGACGAGGACACGGCGCGCCACACGCTCGAGGCCTGCGCGGCTTGGGCAGTGCAGCGCCGTGAACTCGTCGCAATCATCGGTGCCGACCTGACGCTGCCGGCCATCGCTAGGGCGATGGTCGATAGCGTCAGGAACTGGGACGCGGTCGCAGCCTTCTGCGAGACAGTGATCTCGCAGAAGGAGGCGGCGGATCGTCTGCGCGTGGAGCGCAGCCTCGATGAGGAGATCCGCCGCCGGCGACTGGGGCGGCGCAGGCGCAACTATCTGCGCCTCATGCCGCCCTAGCCGAGGCCGCGGGTGACGTGACCGGGGATTAGTCCGTCACCCGCCGAGAGGCCGACCGCGTGAGGAAAGACCGACGTCCTCCCCGAGGGGGGGACGTCGGTCGATGGGAGGGTACCCCGCGTAGGGGGTATTCCGTCGGGCCGACCACTGACGACAAGTAAACCTGCTCCGGTGGTCGGCCCAATGACGAAGGCGAGGTGGTTTTCGGGTGGGTTGCGGGAGTTGCGTGCTTAAGCCCCTCTGTCGCCCCGGACGGAGTGGTGCGGAGGCACGCCGGACGCAGCCCACCCACAAAAAAAAAAAAAAAAAAAAAAGCAGCACACATACATGCCTCTGCTGAATCCCATAATTGTTAATGTGAAAGATTTATAGGCGAGGGTGATCCTGATCGTTAGCGTGACGATTTTGTTTTTTTTTTTTGTGACTTAGTTGTTAGCCTCAGATGGCTGTGACAACTTTACCCGCAACCCAACCAAAAAAAAAAAAAAAAAAAAAAAAAAAAAATCGATCAAGATATGTTTTTTAAGGTGGACTCGTACTTGGCCGGTGTTATTAATTTTAATACTAATTTTTAGACCAACTAATTACAGAATTTCACCAGCTGTGTAGTGATTTTTACTGAAAATTCGAGACGTCAATATTGACAATATGAAAATGAAATATATATGGATGTAAAAATAATATATATATGGGTGAAGATAGCTCAACTGACAATTTTGGCTCATCATCTTAAGAAAATGATTGACTGAAGATTCACTTTTCTCGATACTTTTGTGATTGAGTGAATGTTATTGCAACAAAAATATTAAATGATAGAAAAATTACCATTCGTAACATTGCATCATTTCAAAATACCTATAATATCACAGCTTAAGTAAAATTTTCAAATCAGAGCTTTAATCCAATGCACTTTACAACACATATTCAGATCGATTATATACTCATGCAAACTTGAATCGATTTATCATGAGTATTGAGTACCGAGTCGTATGGTTCATCACTAAATACATCGGTAAGACCACATGTCAAAACGGCCCTCTTATTTTGCGACAACTATAGTAAACAGCACACATGATGGTAAGTGATTCTGCCCGCTCATTGAACTTTGCTAGGCCGCTGCCTACTATGAAGAAAATGAAGGGAGTGTGAATGCGTATAATGAAGCTCGGTGATACTAAAGGCATCACCAAAACCCATTACACCTTTAGAAAATTGAGTTTCCGGTTCTTTCATTCACTGAACGAAACGCAGCAATAAATTGCCACTAGTCAGGCATCGAATTTCTGCGGGAGTTTGGTACTATCCAGGAGGGACCGGCCCGCGGCTGTAGACAGACAACTGTCAACAGTATGCTCTTATCACCGTAAGTATCAATACAAATCATCATCAATATCATCAGCAGCACATATACATACCACTGACGACAAGTAAACCTGCTCCGGTGGTCGGCCCAACGACGAAGGCGAGGTGGTTTTCGGGTGGGTTGCGGGAGTTGCGTGCTTAAGCCCCTCTGTCGCCCCGGACGGAGTGGTGCGGAGGCACGCCGGACGCAGCCCACCCACAAAAAAAAAAAAAAAAAAAAGCAGCACACATACATGCCTCTGCTGAATCCCATAATTGTTAATGTGAAAGATTTATAGGCGAGGGTGATCCTGATCGTTAGCGTGACGATTTTGTTTTTTTTTTTTGTGACTTAGTTGTTAGCCTCAGATGGCTGTGACAACTTTACCCGGACTGGTGGGTGAGCGCTGAGGGCTCTCAACCCGTTATCGTGACGTTAACGCCACGCTTGGATTTATACATTTGTGTAACGAAACCATAACCTGTTTTAGAATTCTGTACAACGCCATCTAGTGAACACAAAATAAATTATTAACTTAACACATATCTATAGTGTATACTAATGAACATAAATGTTTATTGAATAAAATCATCATTTTCTGGAAAAAAAGATCCTAATATTTTATTAATACTTTATGCCATATTCATTCCTACCGTAATCTGTTCTTTTATGCATATATACTTGTACAAAACAATTTCGATGTTTCACATCTGTCAGACGTCCTGAGCCACGGCTTCCTTTTTATAACACACACGAGCAAGTGTGGTGATTTGTATTCCGACTTGCTTGTATTTGTATTCTGACACAGAAAATCCAATGTTGGATAATCCAACATAATTCTATATCCGTAAACGAGACCAGTATAATGTTACCCTAATATCCGTATCCGTAACTTAATTAAATCAATTCACAACGTATCTAGATAAAATATTAATCGCATCTATACCAATAAATAAAATTGGAGTGTCTGTTTGTAATGTGAAAATAATAGGCTTTTTTCATGCTCACACGGTTATTTGCACGACACCTATGCCTAAAATACAGATTAAAAAATTTTTGTCTGTCTGTCTGTTTGTTCCGGGTAATCTGCAAAACGGCTAGACCGATTTCAAAAATTCTTTCACCAATGGAAAGCTATAATATCAGGGCGTAAACTAGGCTATATTTTATCCCGGTATTCCCACGGGAACTGAAACTACGCGAGTAAAACGACTAAAACCGAAGCGAAGCGAGGGCGGGTTGCTAGTCTTAAATAATATTAAGAAAACTCCAAAAATACACAAGAAAATAATTTAGAGAAAAACGCTATTAAGATAAAAAAAAATATTATAAAGATAAAATTGTTATCTTTGAAAACATAATTGAAAAGATTAGAAAGAAACTCTGTCCATTAATGTATTTTTTCTTTAGTTTTCGTTCTTATTTTTTTTTCCTCAAGGTGGTTACCCTACGTGACTTCGCCGCGGCGGGCGGCGAATAATCAAAGCACACTCGGGCCGCTTCAGGGATGTCGCTTTACTAAAACATCAAAGATAAGAATGTTTGAGGAAAATTGCAAACTGTTTGCCGAGTATTTTTTTACTTAATTCTAAGCTCTACTTAATAGATTAAGTTACTAAATAAACTATTAAGTGAAGCTTAATGCATGTTGAACTTCTATATTGTGGACCAAATACGAATTCATATCAAACAGTGCTACTGTAAAACACCGTTCATACGTACCAATAGTGGGTATTGGGCTCGAGCCTCCTCCACAATGGCAGGCAAATTGACATACTATACCACGCTGGTCAAACGTGTTGGTATACGGGTTTATTTCGAGTTTTTCTTCTCTTGCATAGATGTTATATGCGTATTATATCCCTTGGTCTTTTACGGCATCCATGGGCAAAATGGGGAGTGGTGAATTGTTTTCTTACTCCGTCACCACACGGAAAAACCGCATTAATCTATACATTTAAATAAAATTGAAGTGTCTGTCTGTAATGTCAAAATAGTAGATTTATTTCATTTTTATTGCCTACCTGCAACCCGCCCTCGCTTCGCTTCGGTTTCAGTCTTTCCTGCGTAGTTCCCGTTCCCGTGGGAATACCGGAATAAAATATAGCCTAGTTTACGCCCTGATATTATAGCTTTCCATTGGTGAAAGAATTTTTGAAATCGGTCCAGCCGTTTTGAAGATTACCCGGAACAAACAGACAGACAGACAGACAAAAATTTTTTAATTGCTATTTTAGGCATAGGTGTCGTGCAAATAACCGTGTGAGCATGAAAAAAGCCTATTATTTTGACATTACAAACAGACACTCCAATTTTATTTATTGATATAGACAACACTCTGCACTAAGGAAATAATCCTTGTATTGCGGGGGACTTCACAAACATATAATTAACGGACACAAATTACATACAGACTCAGAACAACAATTTGTGGATCGCACAAAGTGTTGTCCCGCGTGGGATTCGAACCCCCGACACTGGCGCTGTAGGTAGGCAGGCAAACTCTAACTTTAACCCAAAACTTTGTTTACGTAGAAGGTGAATATATTGTTTAATAATACAACACTGTCCTGTCACGCATGATTTTTGCGAAAATTTAGCCGTTTACGCAACGGAAGCTTTCGAAAGGAAATAAAATATTGTTTTTAAAAAAAAAAACATGCTTTTATTTAAATACTCTAAAACGAAGAAAAAGTTCTTGTCAAGACTATTTAAACGAGTCCAAACTGGACGGTTTTGTCTTGTTTAGCTTAGGAGTTCCTATGTCCACCTTCCGACGCCATCTTCAGACCAGCTTCATGATACCATATTATATCATTGGCACCGAAGTTACGTAATTGAACCATATTCCAACCGAATCTAACGACAGGAAGTGGTTCTAATTTAACTTGCAAGATTTGTCCCATACGAACAGGGCAAATTAAATAAAAGCTGTTAATAATTAAAAATAGACCCCGATTTTGAAACATTCTTCCTTGGTGCTCCGCTCCTGTTGGTCTTAGCGTGATGATATATAGCCTATAGCCTTCCTCGATAAATGGGCTATCTAAATCTGAAAGAATTTTTCAAATCGAAACAGTAGTTCCTGAGATTAGCGTGTTCAAATTCTTCAGCTTTAGATATATTTTAATATTTATTTTCCAAGGTAAAATTCGTACCTTTTGTTAATAAAATACAATCATTATTTTGATTTCAATCCTTCAACAAATGAACCTTTTGCGAATCATAACGGTTCGTTTGAAACTGAAATACGATGTCTGTTGTTTTACATATAGAAATACGTTTGGTTTTAAATATTTGATAATGATTGAGAAAACAATTTCATTTGAATTAAAATTTAATTCTCTGTAAAAGACGATAAAGGGATTGCATATGCGTATTACATCTACTTTCCGTGTGGTGACGGAGTAAGAATATAATTCACCACCCACTCTCTTGCCCGTGGATGTCGTAAAAGATGACTAAGGGATATATCATCATCATCATCATCTTGCTCTTATCCCAATTACTTGGGGTCGACGCAATATGTCATCTGTTTTGACATATTGCAAAAAGTTTCGGCAATAACTTTTATGACCGGCCGCCTGCCTGACGTCAACCCTTCTTGGGAATGTAATCGTTGACCCAAATGGTATCAGATGGAACTCCATCTGATACCATTTGGGTATGGCAACTGGTCCGGGTCAATCTAGGGCTCTTAGTCGTCTTTTACGACACCCACGAGCAAAGCAAGGGTTGGTAGTATTCGAAGCCGCTACCACACAGCAGGACTAAGGGATATAATATGCATATAAAATCTATGCAAGTGATGGTAAACTCAAAATAAAACCCTATACCAACCTGTCTGACCAGCATGGTATAGTAAGGTCAATTTCCCTCTTATTGTGGAGAAGGCTCGAGCCCAACAGTGGGACGTATATAAGCTGAAATGATAATGATATATCTTCTTTATATATAAATTTCTTGTGTACGTGTGTGCCACTGAACGCCGTCGTGAGGTTAGCCTCTCCGCGGGTGCCCGGATTAAATCCCCGATCCGATCACCCGCAGCCACGAACCTACCGGGTTGAGAGCCTTCCGCTCGCCCATTGCCCGCGTTAAGCTGTCAAGGTCATCTGCGACCAACAGCTAGATACACACAAAAAAAAAAAAAAGAAAAAAAAAACCCGCAGCCACTATAGAAAGAGTGACATTAAAAATAAAAAGTGACTTGTGTGATTACGATGCCGTCTTCTTATACAATCTTAGAATCCCCTAATATGCATTTGATCTATGGAGAGGACAGATGCAATGATCATGCTTCAAGTAGATTGTATCGTGAGCGATATCCGAATACTGATCCGCTATCCAGACCATCGAGTGTTCATTCATGTTCCTCGAGCATATTCGGAGGGACATTTACTTAGTGCCCAATAAAATACAATAGGCGTCACTCTCTGTCTCTCTTTCACACACGCAATAAGATTTTTTATATGAGGTCTAATAAAATAGAACAAAAAATATACCTAATCATCTATAATTCTATACCAATAAATAAAATTGGAGTGTCTGTTTGTAATGTCAAAATAATAGGCTTTTTTAATGCTCACACGGTTATTTGCACGACACCTATGCCTAAAATAGCAATTAAAAAATTTTTGTCTGTCTGTCTGTTTGTTCCGGGTAATCTTCAAAACGGCTAGACCGATTTCAAAAATTCTTTCACCAATGGAAAGCTATAATATCAGGCTATATTATATCCCGGTATTCCCACGGGAACGGGAACTACGCGGGTAAAACGACTATAACCTATAACCGAAGCGAAGCGAGGGCGGGTTGCTAGTTTTTCATAAACTTCGTTGTCTGTCACAAAAACTTTTTTTTTTCTAAAAGTTACGATAACATCTAGAAAGTATTATACCATTTTGGAATAATTAATAATGTGGCCAACGTTTTTGAAATTGCTTGCCACTATGGTTGCGGTACATTTTTGTTACAGAGTGGTGTGTTAAAGTCAAATGATTAAAGTTTTCTTCGACAAAATTAAGGAATAGCCATAACAAATGTATATTTTTTTATGTTATTGTAACATGTCTAGTTTTAATTGTACCTACTTGTGGTCCATAGTGTAGTTATCTGGGCTTCTAACAAGAAATATCCGATGCCAAAACTAGCCTATTTGTCATTATCATCATCATCATCATCGCAGGCCACATATGTCCCACTGTTGGACTCGGGCCTCCTCCACAATGGGAGGGAATTTGACCTACTATACCATGCTGGTCAGACATGTTGGTATAGGGTTTCGTTTCGAGTTTTCCTTCTCTTACACAGATAGTATGTGCATATTATATCCCATAGTCGTCTTTTACGACATCCACGGGCAAGATAGGTGTGGTGGTGAATTGTATTCTTTCTCCGTCACCATACGGAAAATTTGTCATTATAGTACTTGAAAATATCGTACAAGGTCTGATTTTCACCGTTTTTAGTAATATGCTCATATCAAAAAAGAAGAAGTGGCATGGATTTTATTTTTTTATTTTTTCCATAGCTGTCATAAAGTCATCTACCACCCACTTTCCGTTAGACGTTTAATTTAGGGACAACCTGTATATGTATATATATCTTAAAGGTTCATTGAAGTATATCGTGGCCGATTAGCGACCTATTCTTGTCGATATATAATCGATATATACGCGAACACTAAAAGCGATACATTATTCTAAGTTTTTAAGCTATGGTTCATATAATAATCTGTGTATCCTCACGATAAGCCCTTATCAAGTATTGATAGTAAATGATCAGATTTATCTATCGAACAAAAGCTATTGGACATTTGAAATAAGCTTTTATCTGTTCGATAATGATTTCAATGACGATGTACTATTTTTTTTGAAGTGATAACTTCTTATGGTAGGTTAAACCGCTTCGTTACGTAACGCGTTACGGCGGCAGTCTGTACTTTTATATGATTGAATATTGATACCAATAATGTACATACACAAAATTCTGATGTACATATTCAAGAATTGTAACTAAAAAATATTTTATTAATAAATAATCTTTCCGTGTGGTGACGGAGTAAGAATACAATTCACCACTCCCTATCTTCCCCGTGAATGTCGGAAAGATGACTAAGGGATACAATACGCATATAAAATCGGTCAATTTCCCTCCTATTGTGGAGGAGGCTCGAGTCCAGCAGGGAGACGTATTTGAGCAGATGATGATGATGATGATGATGAACCTTGCCTTACATTATCGTATTAATAAATTTATGTAATAATCTAAACTTTTCTCAAGTTGAATAATTTCAATATTAAATAGTTCAACTTAGGAGTTAGTTCAAATAAGTTTAAGTTATCACTACTGTCGGGCGACCCGAGACACACACGTTTTTTTAAACTCTTTACTATTATTTTATTACGTACTAGCAACCCGCCCTCGCTTCGTTTCGGTTTTAGTTGTTTTACCCGCATAGTTCCCGTTCCCGTGGGAATACCGGGATAAAATATAGCCTAGTTTACGCCCTGATATTATAGCTTTCCATTGGTGAAAGAATTTTTGAAATCGGTCCAGCCGTTTTGAAGATTACCCGGAACAAACAGACAGAGAGACAAAAAAAATATAAAGTATATTTTAGGCATATGTATAGTGCAAATAACCATGTGAGCATGAAAAAAGCCTATTATTTTGACATTACAAACAGACACTCCAATTTTATTTATTGGTATGGATGACTACACTGTTAGCAATAAAAAAAGGTTTGATTGATTAAATAAATAAATGAATTTTATCTATACAAATAGATTGAGAGAATTGCCAAGCTACCCGAGATCTTTGATCTACAAAGATCTCGGGTAGCTTGGCAATTCTCTATGAAATTCACGATTCACTTTATAGATTGGCAACATTATAAAACTCCAAGAGAATTGTTGGAGGGATCTCATTATATTAATCCATACACACAGACACACACACGCACGCGCGCGCATGCACACGCACGCATATAAATACAATAAAACAAATACACAGGAATGGCAGAAAATCAGCGTCGTACTTTGCGACAACAAAATCTAAGCAAATTCCTTTTGCCTTCTAGTTTTATTTTTCTCTTATTATAATTGCTTTAGTTTTAAGTTATGAAAAGGCATTAAATTATTATTATTGTAAGTCCCGCTGTTAAGCTCGGGCCTCCTCCAGAATGGAAGGGAAATTGACCTACTATACCAAACTATTCAGATGTGTTGGCATACGGCTTTATGTCGAGTTTTTCTTATCTTGTACAGATATTATCTGCATCCTTTAGTAGTTTTTTGATGATATTCACAAATAAGAAAGAAGGTGGTCAACTGTTGTTCTTACTCAGTGACCATACGGAAAAATTGAAATTAATTACGATTAAATACGATCAGATTGAAATTAATCAATCCAAGTAAAAATGATTGAAAAATTATCTTTAAATGCTAACAAAGACCCACACTCACCCCATCAGGACTCTGTTTTTTATTTTCACAGAACTTCTGTAGGACATCTTGAAGCTTGGTGGTAGAATCTGTGGACAAATAAAGTGGGTTTAAATGACAATATTGTAAAAGGTAACAAAACGCGTTTTTTATTCGTTTTGCCCGTTCAAAGGTAAACATCTGTACAAGTGGAAAAAACCTTTAATTAAAACCTTATACCAACCTGTCTGACCAACAGGTTAATTACTCTTCTATTTTAGCAACAGGTCAATTCGTTGGAGGAAGTTCAAGTCCAGTCATCATCATCTTCATCTCAGCCCATTTACGTCCCACTGTTGGGCTCGGGCCTCCTCTATAATGGGAGGGAATTTGACCTATTATACCATGCTGGTCAGACATGTTGGTATAGGGTTTCATTTCGAGTTTTTCTTCTCTTGCACAGATGTTATGTACATATTGTATCCCTTAGTAGTCTTTTACGACATTCACGTGTAAGACAGGGGAGTGGTGAATTGTATTCTTACTCCGGCACCACACGGGGATCAAGCCCAGTAGTGGGACGTAACTGAGACCATGAATCAAAGAAGTTTTTAGGTAGAAATCCATACTTCCATACTAATATTATAAATGCGAAAGTAAGGATGTTTGTTTGTAACGCTTTCACGCTTAAACCACCGAACCGATTTAAAAAATTCTTTCACCAATGGAAAACTATAATATCAGCTATATAGGCTATATAACATAGGCTATATTTTATCCCGGTATTCCCACAGGAACGGGAACTACGCCGCGGGTAAAGCGACTGAAACCGAAGCGAAGAGAGGGCGGGTTGCTAGTTAAAGCAATAATTATAGTCAATATAGGTATAATTTAAATGTTCCAAGAATAAAAAATACAATTTTTTATAAAAGTGCATATATTTCTGCTATAACGGTCTACAACTATTTGCCTAGTCATGTAAAAAAACTTGGAGATAAATTTAAAAAAAATGGCTGATTGAAAATGTATTTTATGATTTAAAAGAATACTTTGCCAAGAAAATGTAGTAATTTCAGTGTATAATGTTATATAAAGATAAATTACCGATTACCTATTTTAATATGTATTAATAAATTATAGAATTAACGATTATTGCAATGCCCGATTGGGTCAGCTGTTGATACCAAAATTTTGTAAACATCCATGTAAAACACACTTTCTGCAATAAATATCTTTGTATGTAAAGCACCTGTAACAAAGCCACGGCCATAACTAATCGAATATTGAAAGCAATATACTAAATTGCAAAGTGGTTTAATACGCTAACATGAGCCGAGCCTGTTTCAATAATATTAACATTGCAATTATTGTATTACATATTAGGGTTGGTGCAGACTGTATACATGATTTTATAATAACGTCTTATAAATCGTTGAATGCCTACATCATGAAAAAACATGACGCATTGTCACGTTCCACCTGAGCCGAGCGTGCAAGCGATTAGTGTCCGACCGAAATTTCGGTTTCGGCCTAGTTTCGGCCAAGAAACGATTTTCGGCTTAGTTTCGGTTTCAGTTGATAATTGAGCCGAAGCTACGCCCGAAACCGAAATTCGTGAGTTACCCGCTGCGCTTGAACATACTCAGTGCACGAGGTGCGAAAGACGAAATGTCATTTTACCACGCTCATAGTCATCTCGCAATTTTATTTCTTTCGTTGGTGGCTATGCGTTGCGAATTTCGCAGTTTGAGGTAATCACTCCAAATTAAATAAATTTTATTTCATTATTTATGTGATGTAACTCACAAATGAACGAGAACATTTCTGTCTTAGCAATTTTAAAGAAACAAGGTAACACAAGAGTAACTTTTCACTTAGTAGAGTAAATTACTTTGTTCTTATAGTTAAGTTTTATAAGTTGCATTTTATGTTTATATTAGTAAAGAGTAAAAACTGAATGATTATGACAGACTATTTATTTTCCTTCCCTAAAAATATCGACCTTATAATTTAACGAAGAAGTTTCGGTCTCGGTTTCGGCCGAAATAGAGCTTGAAGCCGAAATTAGATTTCGGTTTCGGCCGTAAAAAATAGTATCGATCGGATACTTTAAATTTTAATTGAAATATAAATCTCCAATGTGACCTTAACTTAATTTTATACGCCTTAACTTCGTATAATATATTAATTAAGTTAAAGTCCATAGGGGATTCCCCTTAATACTCAAAGTTATATAAGTACATAGGTACTCATATAATTAATGTTATAAACTATCGATTTCAATAGACTGCACAAATGGCGTAGTGATTAAGACACAGATTTACCACACCAATGTTGTCATGGGTTTGATTTCCATGCAGGATAATACTTTGTCATCATTATCTATACCAATAAATAAAATTGGAGTGTCTGTTTGTAATGTCAAAATAATAGGCTTTTTTCATGCTCACACAGTTATTTGCACGACACATATGCCTAAAATACAGATTAAAAAATTTTTGTCTGTCAGTTTGTCTGTTTGTTCCGGGTAATCTTCAAAACGGCTGGACCGATTTCAAAAATTCTTTCACCAATGGAAAGCTACAATATCAGGGAGTAAACTAGGCTATATTTTATCTCGGTATTCCCACGGGAACGAGAACTACGCGGGTAAAACGACTAATACCGAAGCAAAGCGAGGGCGGGTTGCTAGTCATAAGATAAAATCTCGGCTAATACATACGTGGATGCAAGCGGCACAGCACCGCACTCTGTGGCGAAATATTAGGGAAGCCAACGTCCAGCAGTGGTCAGCGATGAGTTGAATGATGATGACGATATGCGTCCCACTGTCGAGCTCGAGTCTCCTCCACAATAGGAGGGTAATTGATATTCTATACCATACTGGTCAGATGGATTGGTAATGGGTTTTAATTCGGGATTTCTTTCATTTAGATAGGTGTCAAATCCATATTATTTGCATTAGTCAATCCGCGATACCCGCGGCCTAGATAAGGGATGGTGAATTATATTCTTACTCCCGTCATCACACGAAAAATTATACTTGATCATCATTTCAGCTCATATACGTCCCATTTTTGGGCTGGAGTCTTCTCCACAATAAGAGGGAAATTGACCAGTAGGTCTAGTAATACCATGCTAGTCAGACAGGTTGCTATAGGGTTTTGTTTCAAGTTTTCCTTCTTTTGCATAGATATTATATGCGTTATATGTCACTTAGTCATCTTTTATAACATCCACGTGCAAGATTGTGGTGAATTGTATTCTTATTCCTTCACCTCAAAGATTATACTTACATAATGTTAGCTCTTGCAGTTGCTGGAACTCAGCTGGAGACAGCTTGTCCCATTGGAACGTGCTGCCTTCATGCGGCATCGTCTTCTGTAACAATAAATTAAAAAATGTCATTACAAAACTTCTCAACTATTTGCCGTATGGTGACAGAGTAAGAATACAATTCACCATGCCCACTCTTGCCCGTATAGGAGGACTAAAGGATATACTTGACACAGATGGCATAGTGGTCAAAATACCGGCTCTTACAGTGCCAGTGTCGGGGCTTCGAATACCACTACCCGCCTTAAACTAGATTGACATATAAAAGAATACAACTAACCATCCCCATGTGGTGACGGAGTAAGAATACAATTCACCACCCCCTCTCTTGCACGTGGGTGTCGTAAAAGACTATAAAGCGATTACATACGCATATAATATCTATACAAGAGAAGGTAAACCCGAAATAGAACCCTGTACCAACCTGTCTGACTAGCATTGTAAATTGAGGTCAGTTTCCCTCCTATTGTGGAGGAGGCTCGAGCCCAGCATTGGGACATATATGAAGCTCAGATGAAATAGTAAGCATTCAGGTTGTTTTTATGAAAAGAAAACAAATAATTTTGTCAATAAAATAACATCATTCGTTCTATATAGGTGACTTGAGTTAAACAAACAAGTATGTCAGTTGGGGAGCGGTCGTTTTCATCACTAGCGACCCTTTTCAAGTAAATAAACAAACAACAATATATTACCCACTAATAATATCATCACAACGCTCTCGTTTACAAAATTTCTGTTAATTACATATTTTGTTTCCGGAGAAACGTGCTCTTGCTCATAAAATTGAAAATTTTGAATAACCCCCGACACAAAACTAAAATATTTAAGAAAAGTTCTATACAAAAGGAATTATTATCAACTAGCAATCCGCCCTCGCTTCGCTTCGGTTATAGGTTATAGTCGTTTTACCCGCGTAGTTCCCGTTCCCGTGGGAATACCGGGATAAAATACAGCCTAGTTTACGCCCTGATATTATAGCTTCCCATTGGTGAAAGAATTTTTGAAATCGGTCCAGCCGTTTTGAAGATTACCCGGAACAAACAGACAGACAATCAGACAAAAATTTTTTAATTGCTGTTTTAGACATAGGTGTCGTGCAAATAATCGTGTAAGCATGAAAAACGCCTATTATTTTGACATTACAAACAGACACTCCAATTTTATTTATTCATCATCATCATCATCTCAGCCCATATATGTCCCACTGTTGGGCTCGGGCCTCCTCCATAATGGAAGGGTAATTGACCTACTACATCACGCTGGTCAGACGTGTTGATGTAGGGTTTTATTTCAAGTTTTCCTTCTCTCGCATAGATGTTATATGCGTTTTATATCCCTTAGTCGTCTCGTACGATCACCCACGGGTAAGATAGGGGGTGGTGAATTGTATTCTTACTCCGTCACCACACGGAAAGTGGCTTCGCTTCGCTTATAGGTTATAGTCGTTTTACCCGCATAGTTCCTGTGGGAATACCGGGATAAAATATAGCCTATGTTACTCCCTGATATTATAGCTTTCCATTGGTGAAAGAATTTTTGAAATCGGTTTGGTGGTTAAAGCGTGAAAGCGTTACAAACAAACAAACAAACATCCTTACTTTCGCATTTATAATATTAGTATGGATTGCTTGTGTACGTGTGCATGTCACAGAATTCCTCCTAAACGGCTGGACGAAATTTTGACTTGACAACGTCTTATAATTCGATGGAGCCGGCTGCACACATGAAAAAATATGACGTATGCGGCGTTACCTCGCTCTGAGGCGTTCCATTTAAGGCTTGATCCATACAAAATATCTATCAAACAAAATTAAAATTTTCTTTTGAAAAATGAAACCATTCCATCAGTATTTTCTTATGACGTTGTCACGTTCAACTATCGTCAGTAAACCGACTTTACAGACAACCGATTTTTTTTGTACGTTTTCAAGATTCAAGATTTGAACAGAACGCTGTCTGTTAGGTCAGCTAGTTGTGTATAAATTCCAATAGACAACTTCTATTCTATTTCTATTAAAATTTCTAATAGACATCTTTCTAATTTAGAAAGATAAAACGAATATTATTAGGAAGGTAATAGTTTGGTTTAGTTAGAAATTTTACTTAGGAGGGTACTCAAACTACGTGATGAATAATAATAATCAGTGACCATCTCTAGTACAACCGAGACCTAATTTTGTTTAAGCGTAGTATAAGTACGTGCCCTCATCGGTTCTATCTCTATCCCGAAGTAAGCTGCTATTACATCCGGCCGTAATCTCATCCAGATACTTGCCAATCGCTAGTATTGTATTCTTAAAGAGACTATAGTCATAGCGTGGACTTAAGACCACCGACCAGTATTACCAATTCTACGTATTTTGACGTAGATTTACGTATTATTAGTATTTATGTCAAAATAATGGCCTTTGTTCATACTAATACGGTTATTTGCACAATACCCATGCCTTTTTGATGTGAAACATCTATAGGCGAGGGTGACCGTGATCGTCACGTGGCGTTTAACGCCACGCCTCGCGGTCCCCTATTAATTAAATATTAAATAAATATTTGGATGCATATACCTACATTTTTGTAACGTAACCATGGTGCGATTTAAAATTTTGTACAACGCCATCTAGTGAACTCAAAGTAAATTGTTACTTATAATGTATATTAATGAAAATAAATGTTTATTGAATAAAAATCATCATTTTTTGGAAAAAAATCGTAATATTTTATTAATACTTTATGCCTTAATTTTATCGTATTAGTTCCTGACGTAATCTAATGTTCTTTTATCCTTACTAATATTATAAATGCGAAAGTAACTCTGTCTGTCTGTCTGTCTGTCTGTCTGTCTGTCTGTCTGTCTGTCTGTCTGCTACGCTTTCACGTCTAAACCACTGGACCGATTTTGATGAAATTTGGTACAGAGATGGACTAAAGCTTGAGAAAGGACATAGGCTACTTTTTATCGCGAAAAAATGGGTATAAGGGGTTGAAATAGGGGATGACATTTTGTACGGAAATTCGTCATTTTCGATGATAGAACCACGAATCTTTGTATTAAGACACCTAATAATAAATCCTTACTAATATTATAAATGCGAAAGTAACTCTGTCTGTCTGTCTGTCTGTCTGTCTGTCTGTCTGTCTGTCTGTCTGTCTGCTACGCTTTCACGTCTAAACCACTGAACCGATTTTGATGAAATTTGGTACAGAGATGGACTAAAGCTTGAGAAAGGACATAGGCTACTTTTTATCGCGAAAAAATGGGTATAAGGGGTTGAAATAGGGGATGACATTTTGTATGGAAATTCGTCATTTTCGACGATAGAACCATGAATCTTTGTATTAAGGCACTTTATAATAAATAAATAAATATTCGTTCTAGCGTTTTGGAAATTTCATTTATATGGGGATGAAATTCAACCCCTAAAAGACAAAAAAGCATACAGCCGAAACTACTGGGCCTAGAAACGAAATTTTTTTGACACCGTAGTATTTCTTGGGGTACACGAACTCTAGCAAAGAAATCGCGAAAAAATGGTTATAAGGGGTTGAAATAGGGGCTGACCTTTTGTATGGAAATTCGTCATTTTCGATGATAAAACCATGAATCTTTGTATTGAGGCAGTTTATAATAAATAAATTAATATTCGTTCTAGCGTTTTGGAAATTTCATTTATATGGGGATGAAATTCAACCCCTAAAAGACAAAAAAGCATATATCTGAAACCACTGGGCCTAGAACCGTAATTTTTTTACACCGTAGTATTCCTTGGGGTTTACGAGCTATAGTAAAGAAATCGCGAAAAAATAGTTATAAGGGGTTGAAATAGGGGCTGCCATTTTGTATGGAAATTCGACATTTTCGATGATAAAACCATGAATCTTTGTATTAAGGTATTTGATAATAAATAAATAAGTATTCGTTCTAGCATTTTGAAAATTTTACTTACATGGGGATGCAATTCAACCCCTAAAAAAACAAAAAGTATACAGCGGCAACCACTGGGCCTAGAAACGTATTTTTTTTACTCCGGCGTATTTTTGGGGTACACGAGCACTAGCAAAGTATTTTCGGCAAATCACCCCCTTAAGGGAATGAAAAGCGTATAGCCGAAACTATTGGGGCTTGGAACGTGAAACTGTGTATTTCTGTATATTGTTCGATTCTCTTTTTTTTTGTTGTAAATGAGCTCTAAGAAATTAGTTTTTGAAATTCATTCTCTAAGAGGGTGAAAAATGTATAGCCGAAATCATTAGGCCTAGAAATATGAAATTTTGTACAAAGTTGTCTCTCTTGGAGAAAGTGCTCACTAAAAAAGAGTTTTTTGCAATTTTACCCCTAAGGAGGTGAAAAGCATATAACCGATATCACTGAGCCTAGGAACGATCATTTTAGTATACGGTCGACTTTCTTGGGTTACCCCATTATTTTTTCTTAATGCTCGCTTATCAAGATAGCTTTGGATCGACGCAATATGTAGGCACTGCTCTGCCATCATAGATATTGCAAAGGTTCTTCTAGCAACATTTTATGACCAGCTGCCTGCCAAACGACATTGCTGGCTAGATGGCATCACCAATTGGTCCAGGTCGATGTAAATTTTTGTCTTAGTAGTATTTTGCGACACTCACAAACAATGAAAGCGTTATAATATTCCTAGCCGCTACCAGACAGTAAGTTAAAATCAAGATATTAATCCAATTTTCTATGTCTAGAAATAAACAAATTTGAAGCGTCTATTTGTCTGTCAAAATAATAGGATTTATTTATGGTAATACAATTATTTGCACGATACCTATGTCTAAAAAACCGGCCAAGTGCGAGTCGGGGTCGCGCACGAAGGGTTCCGTACCATTATCTATAAAAAGGGGGAAAATTGCGTTTGTTGTATAGGAGCCACCTTAAATATTTATTTTATTTTGTTTTTTAAATTTATTGTTATAACGGCAACAGAAATGCATAATTTGTAAAAAATTCAACTGTCTAGCTATCGCGGTCCTTGAGATATGGCTTGGTGACAGACAGACGGACGGACAATTTTTTTTGACTTATATTCATTACGGGGTAACCTTCAAAACGGCTGGACCCATACTGATAATATTTTACTAACAGGTCTACCAAGCCTTACATAAGGAATAACTTAGGCTATATTTTATCCAAGGCTATATTTTATCCCGGTGTGGCTGGAACAACTGTGAGAATTTAGTCGATTTTAAAATTATTTCACTAACGCAAAGCTATTTTTGAGCGAGTAACATATTTAGGCTATTTTTTTATCCCGATATTCCTACGGGACCGGGCACAATGCCGGTGAAATTGTGGGAACTAAATGGATATGAAAATTAATTTACGAATGAAAATCTACATTAACAGTGAATAACAAATAAAGGCTATTTTCATCCTGGTGTTTGCCTGGGAACGAGAACTCCGCGAGTGAAACCGGTGGATGTTGACTAATTTTTAAATTCTTTCACTAATAGGAAGCTACGTTATCAGCGAGTAAGATAAGCAATTTTTATGTCGGATATTTGTATGGGATTTGATAATTATTATTTTTTTTTCACCCATATAAACTTATAATATCAGCGAGTAACATAGGCAATTTTTATCTCGGCGTTTACGTGGAAATGGGGTCTACGTGGGTGAAACTGCGGGAGTTTGATCGATATTATTTTTTTCCCCAATGGAAACCTATCATGGATAATGTATTATCAGCGACTAAGGATGGCCATATTTCTCATCGTCTTTCCACTTGAATTTAAACTACAAGGGTGGAAGTAATATTCAAATATAAAAATTTGTGTAGATATTTGGACGTTTGTTACTCAATCACGCGTAAACTGTTGACCGGATTTGGACGAAAATTGACACAGAGTATTTCTTAAATTAAGAATTATGAAAACCAACTTTTACGCGGGCGAAGCCGCGGGCAAAAGCTAGTAAATAAATATTTGTTCAAGCGTTTTGGAAATTTCATTTACATGGGGATGAAATTCAACCCCTAAAATACCAAAAAGCATACAGCCGAAACCACTGGGCCTAGAAACGTATTTTTTTTTACACCATCGTATTTCTTGGGGTGGACGAGCACTAGCAAAGGATTTTTGGAAATTCACCCCCTTAAGGGGGTGAAAAACATATAGTCTTTCACGTCTAAACCGATTTTGATGAAATTCGGTACAGAGATGGACTAAAGTTTGAGAAAGGATATAGACTACTTTTTATCGCAAAAAATGTGTATAAGGGGTTGAAATAGGGGATGACATTTTGTATGGAAATTCGTCATTTTCGATGATCGAACCACGAATCTTTGTATTGAGGCACCTAATAATAAATACTCGCTCAAGCGTTTTGGCAATTCCATTTACATGGGGATGAAATTCAACCCCTAAAATACCAAAAAGCAAACAGCCGAAACCACTGGACCTAGAAACGTATTTTTTTTTACACCATCGTATTTCTTGGGGTGCACGAGCACTAGCAAAGGATTTTTGGAAATTCACCCCCTTAAGGGGGTGAAAAACATATAGTCTTTCACGTCTAAACCGATTTTGATGAAATTCGGTACAGAGATGGACTAAAGTTTGAGAAAGGATATAGACTACTTTTTATCGCAAAAAAATGTGTATAAGGGGTTGAAATAGGGGATGACATTTTGTATGGAAATTCGTCATTTTCGATGATCGAACCACGAATCTTTGTATTGAGGCACCTAATAATAAATACTCGCTCAAGCGTTTTGGAAATTCCATTTACATGGGGATGAAATTCAACCCCTAAAATACCAAAAAGCAAACAGCCGAAACCACTGGACCTAGAAACGTATTTTTTTTTACACCATCGTATTTCTTGGGGTGCACGAGCACTAGCAAAGGATTTTTGGAAATTCACCCCCTTAAGGGGGTGAAAAACATATAGTCTTCCGCGTCTATACCGATTTTGATGAAATTTTGTACAGAGATGGACTAAAGTTTGAAAAAGGATATAGGCTACTTTTTATTGCGAAAAAATGGGTATAAGGGGTTGAAATAGGGGATGATATTTTGTATGGAAATTCATCATTTTCGATGATAGAACCACGAATCTTTGTATTAAGACACCTAATAATAAATAAATAAATATTTGTTCAAGCGTTTTGGAAATTTCATTTACATGGGGATGAAATTCAACCCCTAAAATACCAAAAAGCATACAGCCGAAACCACTGGGCCTAGAAACGTATTTTTTTTACACCATCGTATTTCTTGGGTAGCACTAGCAAAGGATTTTTGGGCATTCACCCCCTTAAGGGGGTGAAAAACATATAGTCTTTCACGTCTAAACCGATTTTGATGAAATTTGGTACAGAGATGGACTAAAGCTTGAGAAAGGATATAGGCTACTTTTTGTCGCAAAAAAATGGGTATAAGGGGTTGAAATAGGGGATGACATTTTGTATGGAAATTCGTCATTTTCGATGATCGAACCACGAATCTTTGTATTGCGGCACCTAATCCTTACTAATATTATAAATGCGAAAGTAACTCTGTCTGTCTGTCTGTCTGTCTGTCTGTCTGTCTGTCTGTCTGTCTGTCTGCTACGCTTTCACGTCTAAACCACTGGACCGATTTTGATGAAATTTGGTACAGAGATGGACTAAAGCTTGAGAAAGGACATAGGCTACTTTTTATCGCGAAAAAATGGGTATAAGGGGTTGAAATAGGGGATGACATTTTGTACGGAAATTCGTCATTTTCGATGATAGAACCACGAATCTTTGTATTAAGACACCTAATAATAAATAAATAAATATTTGTTCAAGCGTTCAAGGATTTTTGGAAATTCACCCCCTTAAGGGGGTGAAAAACATATAGTCTTTCACGTCTAAACCGATTTTGATGAAATTCGGTACAGAGATGGACTAAAGTTTGAGAAAGGATATAGACTACTTTTTATCGCAAAAAATGTGTATAAGGGGTTGAAATAGGGGATGACATTTTGTATGGAAATTCGTCATTTTCGATGATCGAACCACGAATCTTTGTATTGAGGCACCTAATAATAAATACTCGCTCAAGCGTTTTGGCAATTCCATTTACATGGGGATGAAATTCAACCCCTAAAATACCAAAAAGCAAACAGCCGAAACCACTGGACCTAGAAACGTATTTTTTTTTACACCATCGTATTTCTTGGGGTGCACGAGCACTAGCAAAGGATTTTTGGAAATTCACCCCCTTAAGGGGGTGAAAAACATATAGTCTTTCACGTCTAAACCGATTTTGATGAAATTCGGTACAGAGATGGACTAAAGTTTGAGAAAGGATATAGACTACTTTTTATCGCAAAAAAATGTGTATAAGGGGTTGAAATAGGGGATGACATTTTGTATGGAAATTCGTCATTTTCGATGATCGAACCACGAATCTTTGTATTGAGGCACCTAATAATAAATACTCGCTCAAGCGTTTTGGAAATTCCATTTACATGGGGATGAAATTCAACCCCTAAAATACCAAAAAGCAAACAGCCGAAACCACTGGACCTAGAAACGTATTTTTTTTTACACCATCGTATTTCTTGGGGTGCACGAGCACTAGCAAAGGATTTTTGGAAATTCACCCCCTTAAGGGGGTGAAAAACATATAGTCTTCCGCGTCTATACCGATTTTGATGAAATTTTGTACAGAGATGGACTAAAGTTTGAAAAAGGATATAGGCTACTTTTTATTGCGAAAAAATGGGTATAAGGGGTTGAAATAGGGGATGATATTTTGTATGGAAATTCATCATTTTCGATGATAGAACCACGAATCTTTGTATTAAGACACCTAATAATAAATAAATAAATATTTGTTCAAGCGTTTTGGAAATTTCATTTACATGGGGATGAAATTCAACCCCTAAAATACCAAAAAGCATACAGCCGAAACCACTGGGCCTAGAAACGTATTTTTTTTACACCATCGTATTTCTTGGGTAGCACTAGCAAAGGATTTTTGGGCATTCACCCCCTTAAGGGGGTGAAAAACATATAGTCTTTCACGTCTAAACCGATTTTGATGAAATTTGGTACAGAGATGGACTAAAGCTTGAGAAAGGATATAGGCTACTTTTTGTCGCAAAAAAATGGGCATAAGGGGTTGAAATAGGGGATGACATTTTGTATGGAAATTCGTCATTTTCGATGATCGAACCACGAATCTTTGTATTGCGGCACCTAATAATAAATAAATAAATATTCGCTCAAGCGTTTTGGAAATTCCATTTACATGGGTATGAAATTCAAACCCTAAAATACCAAAAAGCATACAGCCGAAACCACTGGGCCTGGAAACGTATTTTTTTTTTACACCATCGTATTTCTTGGGGTGCCCGGACGGAGTGGTGCGAGGAGCGCGCCAACCGCAGCCCAACCCAAAAAAAGGGGGTTGAAAAGCATATAGCCTTTCACGTCGAAACCACTTAACCGATTTTGATGAAATTTGGTACAGAGATGAACTAAAGCTTGAGAAAGGATATAAGGCTCCTTTATATCGCGAAAAAATAGGTATAAGGAGTTGAAATAGGGGAAAGTATTTTCTTTTTACGTCGTCTTATTTCTTGGGGTACACGAGCACTAGCAAAGGATTTTTGGAAAATCACTCCCTTAAGTGGGTGAAAAGCGTATAGATGAAACTCTTGGAGGTAGGAACGTAAAACTTTCTATGCAATTCTCTTTCTTTTGTTGTAAGTGAGCTCTAAGAAATTATTTTATTAAAATCAACTCCTAAAGGGGTGCAAAATATATAGCCGAAATCACCTAGAAACATGGAATTTTGTATAGTTTCCTTTCTTGGGGAAAGAGATTTTTGCAATTTTAGCCCTAAGGGGGTAAAAAGTGTTTAACCGAAATCACTGAGCCTAGGAAGGATCATTTTAATACACGGTCGGCTTTCTTGGATTACCCCCAGATTTTCTTAGTGCTCACTTACCAAGCACTATGAAACAATTTTTGGCAAGGATAAGCGAGCTCTAACAAAGAATTTTTGGAAATTCAACCCCTAAGAGGGTGAAAGTGTATAGCCAATGATATCGGGCCTAAGAAGGTGAAATTTTGTATACCGATCGGTTATTTGGGGTAAGCACTCACTAAGAAACAATTTTGGGCTGCCCCAAAAGGATAAAACACATAAGACACTCAGCCAATGATATATCATCATTATCTTGCTCTTATCCTAATTACTTTGGATCGACGCGATATGTAGGTACTCTTCTGCCATCGTAGATATATTGCAAAGGTTCTAGCAACATTTTATGACCTGGCGCACGACATTGTTGGCCAGACGGCATCACCGGTCCAGGTCGATGTAAATCTTTGTCTTAGTAGTATTTTGCGATACCCACGAACAATGAAAGCGTGGTAATATTTCTAGCAGCTACCAGACAGTAAGTTACAATCAAGATATTATTCCAATTTTCTATCTCTACAAATAAATAAATTTGAAGCGTCTGTTTGTCTATCAAAATAATAGGTTTTATTTATGCCCACACAATACGGTCCAAATGTTTTTGCCTGTCTGTCTATTCGTTACAGGTAATCTTCAAAATGGCTGGACCGATATTGATTATATTTTACCATCAGGTCTACCAGTCGTACATAAGGAATAACTTAGACTATATTTTATCCCAGGTTATATTTTATCCCGGTGTGGCTGAATTAAGTCGATTTTAAAATTATTTCACTAATGGAAAGCTATTTTTAAGCGAGTAACATATTTAAGCTATTTTTATCCAGATATTCCTACGGGATCGGGTACAATGTCGATGAAATCACGGGAATTTAATGGTTTTAAAAATTAATTCACTAATGAAAAGCTATATTATCAGTGAAAGGCTATTTTCATTCCGGTATTTGCCCAGGAACGAGAACTATACCGGGGGATGTCGAGCAATTTTTTAAATTCTTTCACCAATGGAAAGCTACCTATGTTGTCAGCGAGTAACATAGGCAATTTATATCTCTGATATTTCTGGGATTTATATTATTTTTTTTTTGGTATGTGTGTAAATTTATAATATCAGCGAGTAACATAGGCATTTTTTATCTCGGTATTGGCATGGGAATTTCTACGTGAATGAAACTGCGGGTGTTTGATTGATATAATTTTTTTTTTCACCAATGGAAAAGTACGTTATCAGAGACTAAAGAAAGGCATATTTATCATCGTATTTGCACGGCAATCTGAACTATAAGGCTGGAAGTAATATTCAAATGTGAAAGTTTGTGAAGATATTTGGATGTTTGTTACTCAATCACGCTTAAACTGTTGAGGAGATTTGGATGAAAATTGACACGTAGATAGAGTATTTCTTAAATTAAGAAATGTAATACTCTTTATGCCGATAATATTCTTTGCGATAATAGTTCAATATGCAAGTAAATTTTTACGCGGGCGAAGCCGCGGGCAAAAGCTAGTGCATATATATTTGTTTTATAAATTAATGTAAAATTCTCTAACTTAGTAATATAAATATACCAGTAGGTATGGTATTTAGTTTACTTTCAGCTACGAAAACTGGAGAACCGTTTTTTATAGGCTTTTATTATTTTCAGGTGTATATATATTTATTTCTTTGTATATTACCGACTTCATAGGAATTGGATTTTGACTCACTTTAAACTGTCAAATTTCATTTAAAAGTTGAAAATTTAAGGAGGACCAATGACGTTAAAATTATTTAGATAGCTTGTCTTATTATCATTACAGGATTAAAATTTTCTTTATTAAATATATTGAAGCTGAGAGTTGGTCGTTAGCTCGATAAATGCTGCCATTTCTGTTTCCTAAATCACACTGTTCGTGCGGAAAGAATGTCTGTGAACGGATGAAAGCATTTCATTTTTTATAGGCTTTTATTAGTTTCAGCTGTGTATTTATTTGTTTGTATGTCACCAACTCCTTAAGAATTGGATTTTGACTCACTTTAAACAGCTTGTCTTTTTTTTTATTGCAAACGGTGGCAAACGAGCAGACAGTACACCTGATGGTAAGTGTTGCCGCCGCTCATAGACCTTTACAAGGTCGCTGCCTACCGCGAAGAAAATGAAGGGAGTGTGAATGCGTGCAATGAGGCTCGGTGATACCAAAACCCTCCACACGCAAACACCCTCAGAAAGTTGGGCTTATATCATTACAGGATTAGAGAGTTCTTTATAAAATATATTGTAGCTTAGAGTTGGTCGTTTGCTCGATAGATGCCGCTATTTCTGGTTAATAAATCGCAAATTATTTCAAGCTACGTTTTAGAAGGTTCATTTCGTTTGTACTAAATGACGTTACCATAAATATGAGTCGTAAAGTCATTTTTAAAATTGATAATTTATTCGATACGATACCTACCAAAAAGTACTTATTGACTAAAATATCGAATATAAAAGTATCGGTATCGAAAGAAAAGTACTCGATACCTAAAGATAAAGTAAATAAAAGTAGGTACTCGATACTTTAAACAGTACGTTACTTATCTTTCGATACTATTCATGAGTTCAGTATCGATACTTTATATTCGATACCGTGTCTCTACTCGTACAAAATAGTTTCGATATTTTACATCTGTCAGGCGTCCTGAGCGACGGCTTACTTTTTTTTTTGCGGGTGGATTGCGGTCGGCGCGCTCCTCGCACCACTCCGTCCGGGGCGACAGAGGGCCACGCACACCCGCAACCCACTCCACGTGCACGTCGCCTTCGTCGTTGGGCCGACCACCGGAGCAGGGTTACTTGTCATCAGTGGTCGGCCCGATGGCAAACCCCCTATTTGGGGTACCCTCCCATCGACCGACGTCGGTCTTTCCTCACGCGGTCGGCCTCTCAGCGGGTGACGGACTAATTCACGTCACCCGCGGCCTCGGCCAGGGCGGCATGAGGCGCAAGTACTCGCGCCTACGCCGCCCCAGTCTGCACCGATTTCGATAATACTTTACTACCAAGCTAGCTGTCTATGTAAAGGGTAACTTAAGCTATATTTTATCCCGGCATTCCCATGGGAACGGGAACTACGCGAATAAGGCGACTAAAACCGGAGCAGATTGCAAGTTAGCAATATAACATGACTTATTACTCTGAAAAGTCATAATTACTATAACGTTTGGAGAAAAATGTTAGTAAGATTCTCAGTTTCAAAATTTACCCTACGACCCCTTAGGAGTATATACTTATTGGTCTAGTTTGCACAAAAAATCACTTTGATAGATACGGAAATCCGCAGAAGAACGCGTATAACCGACATAGCACGAAGAATTAGCACGCTGAAGTGGCAATGGGCAGGCCACATCGCTCGACGAACCGACAACCGCTGGGGAAGAAAGGTTCTCGAGTGGCGACCACATATCGGACGACGCAGTGTAGGTTGCCCCAACTAGGTTATCGACGACCCAGTGAAAGTTGCTGGGCGTAGTTGGATGCAGGCGGCACAGGACCGCACACTGTGGCATAACAAGAGGGAGGCCTACGTCCAGCAGTGGACGGCGATAGGCTGATGATGACATAGTAGTGAAATGTCGATCATCAATTTTCTTTCTTTATCATTGTAATATATTAGTTTTTTTGCGATCAATGTGATGAAAACTGAACCTTGAAAAATTGCTTGATGATGGTACTTTAATTTAAAAATAAATACAAACTTAATTTCTTCATTTTACTTAAAGAAAGTTTACGAACTTTTCATATGCGTAGGGTTTGCATAATTGCTATCTGTTTATCATATGCCTTAAGGTGAACGTACACTTATCTGAGCCGAACGAAACGAATTTTAGAATTCTGTATATGAAAGAGATTTCAGATTCGGACGATCCGATGCGGGGAAGTGTGTGTGGTTTCATGAGATTTCATATACAGAATTCTAAAATTCGTTTCGTTCGACTCGTTCGACGCGTTCGGCTCGGATAAGTGTGCGTTCACCTATAGTCGTCTTTTACGACATCCACGAGTAAGAGAGGGGATGATGAATAGGGACACGAAAAAAGTATCGATACTTTTAGGTATCGAGTACCTACTCTTCTTTCGATACCGATACTTTTGTACTCGATACTTTCTATTCGATACTTTTACTCAATGAGTACTCTTAGACAGGTATCGCGTATCGAACAAATTGTACAAAGTATCCATGTTAGATTTGACCTTACGGCTCATGCTTATGGTAACGCCATCTAGGTAAAGCGTAAGGAACCTTCTAAAAAGTGGCGCGACATATTTTAATCGAATACACAAAACAAACTAAAAAAGCTAAAAAAAAAGGTCATCACGCACGACCTGGATTCTAGAAAAAGTACTCGGTACTCGATACTTTGGAGTGTCGATACTTTTATTTCGATACTTTTTCTTCGATACTACTCATGAGTCATGAGCACCGTATCGATTCTAGGAGTGCACGATATATATCGATATTTCAAAAAATATCGATATATGAATACGATATATCGCTTTGACCCGATATTAACTAATAATCTAGTACCGATATATATCGTCGATACATTTCATCCGATATATCAAATATCGTTAAACATTAAATAACATACTTTCACGGCAACTTGAGTGAAAATAAAACCCCGAATTATAAAATGACTAGCCTTCGCAATAACGAAAGTTTCGTTACTATAGTACATAGTAAGTACATATCAAATCTACAGTGTATATTCGTTTCAACAGCTGAAGAACGACACCCAAGTTTCTCGAATAAACTCGCTATTTTATTTTTTAGTAATTTTTCAATAATGGGCCATTTACTACTACTACTTAATATACTAATGAAATTATTTGATTATGAAAATATGTAGCTACTTATTATGAAAACATTGATAAAACATATTGGAAATTATAAATAATTAAAGTTGATTTGGTTTCTTAACCCCTGTTGTTTTTACTTTGATCAACCTGTGGGCCTACTCTGGAAATCAATTTTAATTTCGAATCCGATTCAATTCCAATCTCACCAAACTTATATTTAGTACTCTTAAACAAAATCGAGAATGAATTGTTCGCGTTTGCCGTTGTTATTTTCATCAAATGTGCCGTATTATCTTACTTTCAATTAATAACGTTATCGAACTCGATCACCACAAAGACGCTTTGTTGAAATTGTGCACCATTAACGATTTTAAACTACGTCAAAATCACGGCGGGAGTAGCAAATATTTGACTTAATCGACAAGAGTCGATTCATTTAGTTTAAAAATATTCCACCGAATTTGATTCCAATCATGCGCTAGTGTAGCTTTCAAGAGTACCGAATTTGCTCAAATTGGAGCTGCGATTGGTTTTAGAATTGAAATCGAAATTCAAGAGTAGGCACACTGATCCCTGTCAAATATTATAGATTAGCTAAATATGAAAAATAATTCTTTTACGATATATCGGAGATATCGATACTTTTCTACGATATATCGCAAAGTATCGATAGAACGTTACGATTCTTACGATATATTATATCGAAAAATATATCGATATTTTTTTGCATGAACATCCCTAATCGATACTTTCGTTTCGATATCGTGTCCCTACATATGCGAGCTGGCTTTTTTAAAAGTCGGAGTTGGCAAATGGCAACACTGCCTTAAAGAGAGTAATGTGGAATGTTAACGTGAACTAAATATATCAAAGTAGACATGTGTAACACTGCGCTGCGCCGCGCAATTGCGCCAACTCAGTTCACTGCGCTGGAAGTATCAACTCACTTCTAGAAAATGTGTTAGCGCACGGCGCAATGGTCGCAGCGCCGGCGAATCTGAACAATTTTTTTATTTATGCGCCTATAAGGCAGGCTATAGTCGACCTTACTGCCTTGTCTTACGTAGCTTACACATAATTTTCTTTACATATAATTTATTATTAGCGTAAGAGATAAGTAACATCCGTCAGTAAGTCGTTACCATTAATTGGGTGCTGAAAACCAAATACACTATTATACATATTAACTTAAATCACTATTATATGATATTCACAACACTTCAACTGTATTACATATTAAACTAGCTGACTCAATACAGATGTTGTTCTGTTCAAATAAAATAAAGGAATGCTCTTTGAAATCGACAGCAGCGCTACCTACCGAGTCCAGTTGTGAATCTAAACCATTCTCGTATCCCTTTGAACATACACAAAACATTTCATCAACATCGGTGCAGCCGTTTAAGAGGAGTTTCAGTGACGTACACAACAAATATATATAATGTAAATAAAGATAAAATATCAGCAAAATTATTTAAAATATAAAACTAAAAACAATAATTCATTCAAGAGCGTAACATGACACTCCCATATTCCCGCCGAAAAACTCAAGGTCGAACAACTCTGTGAAGTGTAAATAACTCTTTTAAAAATTGAGTTTTACCTAGGTGCGCATTTAGTTGCTCATTCAGTTGTTTCATGTGTTGCGCCATGACGCAATGAGTTAGAAATGGAGTTATACCTGCAGTGGCGCAGATGGCGCACATTTCATTCGTAGCTCACTCGGTCGTGTTTACATTTTGTTGCGCCATGGCGCAATTTTGAGTTAGCGCAATGAGCCGGCGCAGTCTACTGCGCCTGAGTTACTGAGTTAACGCAAGGATTATCGTTGAGTTACCCATGCCTAATTATCGTTGAGTTACCCATGCCTAATCAAAGAGACTATTATCAATGATGATAAAGACTCTTACCAAAAATGGTCAAAACTAGATTATAAATAACCTAGCCTGCCGTATTACCTCCCAACGAATTTTTTTTTTTTTTTTTTTTGTGTGTATTTAGCTGTTGGTCGCAGATGACCTTGACAGCTTAACGCGGGCAATGGGCGAGCTGAAGGCTCTCAACCCGGTAAGTAAGTTAAGCGAACATCGCCCGAGGGCTCCCCCTGTGGGGAACGGACCTCGGCTCGGGGCGTCGCTGAAAGCAAAGTGGGCGTGGCCACGTTTAGATTAATGATTTTTACGCGGCGCGGTTTTCGACCTCGTCGGCGAGGCCGATACCGCGCAGTTTTATGTGTTATCGCTGCGCGAGCTGTGTAGGCCCTTTCTTGGGCGATCGTGATTGCATCATCCCCTTCTTCAAGGAGATGACGGGGTCGTCGGACCGCGGATATTTTTGATGGAACGTAGTTTACCGCCCCAACCACTAGTGGATTGGGGTGAGTCGTGGCAGAGTCAAAATAGCGCTGGGAGCAACGCTTCATATACTGCCTGATGGTCGGCAATTCGAGGTCGATGTGTAAATCGACATTACGAACGAACCACGGTGCTCCCGTTGCCCGTCGCATGAATCTATTTTGTAGTGTTTGTAACCTGTGGATCCTGTTTGGCCTAACGTGCGCGAACACTACACTGGCATACGTCATGATCGGCCGTATGCAGGTAGTGTATAATCGGACTTTATTTTTAAGTGATAGTTTTGATTTTGCGTTTAATAGGCAGTGAAGGCGTCCCATCACGAAGGCGGCGCGCGCGCGGACCCGCTTCAAGTGGGACAGGAAGGTGAGTCGGCTATCAAGGGTCACACCTAAGTACTTGGCCTCTCTGCTCCATGAGACAGGTCGGCCGAAGAGAGTGAGAGGAGGGATGCTGTCCGGAGAGCACAGACGGGCAGTTCGTTTAGTGAACATGACCGCTTGGCTCTTCTCGGGATTAATTTCTATTCTCCATTTCCTATACCAATTGGCAAGGGCGGTAACCGCTTTTTGGAGTGTATTGACTACGGTTGTCGGGGACATACCTGCACAATAGAGTGCGGTATCGTCGGCGTAAAGCGCCGTGTGCACACGAGTGAACTTTGGTAAATCACTTGTATACAGTGTAAACAAAAATGGGGCGAGGACCGAGCCCTGTGGAACACCGGCCTTGAGAGGATGGGAGGTCGACAACGTCCCTTCCACCCTATAGCGAAAGCTGCGATGACTAAGATAGTCATGTATTATTAGAATTAAATATTCGGGGATTTTTAATAAATATAATTTGTAAATTAAGCCCTCATGCCAAACTTTATCGAAAGCTTTCGCTACATCTAGAAATAATACACCAGTGTACCGTCCCCTGATGAACTGACTACTGGTGTATTCCACTAGTCTATGTACTTGCTGAACACAGCTGTGTTTAGCGCGAAAGCCAAATTGCGCGTCCGGTATGAGTTTGTTGAACTCTGCATATGATCGTAGCCTACTGAGTACTAATCGTTCGTATAATTTACCTAAACTTCTCAGTAGGCTAATAGGTCGATAACTGTTGGGTTCGGTACGTTTTTTGCCGGGTTTGTGGATTCCGATTACCACGGCCTCTTTCCACTGTGAAGGAAAGATGTTATATTTGAGGGCTGCATTAAATATACAACACAGTAATATTATTAAATGGGCTGGGAATAATTTAATTACTCTATTTGTAATACCGTCCGAACCCGGGGCTTTCCTAGCGTGGAGACCCCTAATAAGCGACTCGACTTCGTCGGTGCTCACTGTTGGAATAGGCATATTGTTGTCGTTGTTTATATTCGACCGCGATAAAGTGGTACGACTGGCCACTTCCGAATTAATAGTGTTGTAGTGAGACGCTTCTTGTTCGTATAATGTACTCGGCGTACACTGAAGCTCTAGGCTCTCTGCCAGACATTCAGACTTTTCGTCATCCATGAATGCCGGCGGTTGATTTATTCTACTGAGGGGAGGGAGTGTGGACACTACATCTTTTTTGAGTGAGCGGGAAAGCTGCCAGAAGGCTGTGTGCGTGGGCTTCAGCTCTTCTAAAGTGGCGTCCCATCTGCTCTGTCTCATATTATTAATTTCGGTTTTGACCTCCCTTTGGAGGGCCCGCAGGCGTTTGCGGTTCTCCTCCGTGGGGTATCGGTCGTACGCGCGGGTTGCGGCGTTCTTTCTTCTCAGTAGGTCGCGTACGTCACTCGGCAGTTGCCATCTACGATCGCTCGTGTCCGGCACCCGCCGCGAGCAGTCGTCAATTACCGACTGCACGTGACCCGTGAGTAAATCGATCGCCAGGGAGGTTTCTTCCTCGGACTTTATGTCCTTGGGAATCTTATCAAGGCTCCCAACGAAAATTATACGTCGTTCATTATAGGCCGAAATCAGTAATGGAACCATACCGCGATTTAATTTTCGTATCAACGCCATCTATCGAGCTCAATGGAAACATTTTACACGTACAAGCTTACTGAAAATTAATATTCTGATTATTTTTTACATTAAAATATGAAAAAAATCGACTAGGTGCGAGTCGGAGACGCGTACGAAGGGTTCCGTACCATTATCTATAAAAAAGGAAAAAAATATGCGTTTGTTGTAAGGAGGGCTTAAATATGTATTTTTTATTTTGTTTTATCGTGATTCTTAAGACACAGCCTTTTTTTTATTTGGTGTGGGCTGCGGTCGGCGCGCTCCTCACACCACTCCGTCCGGGGCGACAGAGGGGCGTAAGCACGCAACACCCGCAACCCACCCGAAAACCACGTCACCTTCGTCGTTGGGCTGACCACCGGAGCAGGGTTACTTGACATCAGTGGTCGGCCCGACGGAATACCCCCTTGGGGTACCCTCCCATCGACCGACGTCCCCCCATCGGGGAGGACGTCGGTCTTTCCTCACGCGGTCGGCCTCTCAGCGGGTGACGGACTAATTCCCCGGTCACGTCACCCGCGGCCTCGGCTAGGGCGGCATGAGGCGCAGGTAGTTGCGCCTACGCCGCCCCAGTCGCCGGCGGCGGATCTCCTCATCGAGGCTGCGCTCCTCGCGCAGGCGATCCGCCGCCTCCTTCCGCGAGATCACTATCTCGCAGAAGGCTGCGACCAAGTCAGTTCAATTCTTAAGATACAGCCTGGTGACAGACAGAAGGACGGACGAAGTCTTAGTAATAGGGTCCCGTTTTTACCCTTTGGGTACGGCACCCTAAAAATTAACAAGTTGTTAAAATTGTGTTATATTAATGAATAATTGACTTGTTTATATGATATTTTGATATATTTTGAATTATTACAGACGTATGTAGAATTTAAAATAAAAATAGTATTTAAATAATTGTGAAAATTAAAATCATCCGTGTGTTGACGGAATAAGAATACAATTCACCACTTCTTGCCCGTGGATGTTCTAGAAGATGACTAAGGGATATAATACGCATATAACATCTATGCAAGAGATGGGAAACCCAAAACAAAGCTTTATACCAATCTGTCTGACCAGCACGGTATAGAAGATCAATTTCCCTCCTATTGCGGAGGAGGCTTGAGCCTAGAAGTGGAACGTAAATGAGCCGAAAAACTTGAATAAATATTTTTCATTAGGACATTACTTTGAGATTCCTTACCACTGATAACGTGCATACAATCCACGCGACAATGTACATACAAACCATCGCGAGTCATTCATATAACAGACACTGAATGAATGAATGAATAAACATGAATGAACACTAGGCGTCGAGACGAAATAAACAATAAGAATGGTTACTTTCCTAACAAAGTTGTGACAGCTCTAACGGTTTTCCCTTATAATTTCAATCATAAATCAAATTGCGCGACGGCGACCGACGTCCCCAAGGGGGTCGTCGAGACGCGAGGGTACCCCGCGACCGGAGTATTTGATCGGCCCTACTCTACACCGGTGGTCAGCCCAACAGCGTAGGCGACGTGCTACGGGTGAGTCATAGGGCCGCGCGCCCCCGGACTGAGCCGGGCGACAGGTGCCCTGACCATGACCCACCCAAAAAAAAAAAGGCCTATCACCATCCCTATTACCCCATTTTGCGTTTAAATAGGAACAACCCATAATATTAAGAAAATATTAAACTACCCGCTTTCAATGATTTACTGCAAAGTTCTTAAAAATTTTCCTGATGCGACCCAAATTTCCATACTAAAAACGATATCCGGGGTCACGGCAGTGCATGGCACGTTGTGTGCGCTGACCATTGTCCACAAAAAAAAAAAATAAAAAAAAAATAAAAAAAGTGCCCCTGTCAAGTCGATCAGGAAAGCGACACTTCCATACCATACTTTTCCTCGAAAGAATTCAGGACATTTTCGACCCTCTATAACTTTGAAATAAATAAAGCTAGAAATAATATTCTCTCATATAATTAGTGAAAAATTAATCTGAAGCTTAAATCTATGTCCATTCACCCCTTTTGAAGATACATCTGTTCAACAATTACTTTCCCAAAGAGGGTTGACGTCCGGCAGGCGGCCTTTCTTCCCCACCGGTTGTCGGTTCGTCGAGCGATGTGGCCTGCCCATTGCCACTTCAGCATGCTAATTCTTCGTGCTATGTCGGTTACACCCGTTCTTCTGCGGATTTCCGTATTCCGGATTCTAGCTCGCAGAGAAATCCCGAGCATAGCCCGCTCCATAGCACGCTGAGCGACTTTGAGCCTTGATATGAGGCCTACATTTAGGGACCACGTTTCCGTCTTATGTCCATAGCAAGACAATCTCGCGCTCCTAATCTTCTCTATCACTGGTGCCACTTTCAGACTTTTCCTAATATACTCATTTCTTATCTAACCTTGTGACCTCACGTACATCTTAGCATATGCATCTCTGTAGCATGCAATCTTCTCTCATTCATCTTTTTCAATGCCCAACATTCAGATCCAGCATATAGCAACAGGTTTGATGACACTCTTGTTTCTTCTTTTTCCCCTTGATTGTTCATAATAAAGTCGATTATACAGGGTGTATCAGGTTATGGGGGCAAACGGGAGATAGGCAATGGTGGTAGGAACCCATAAAAAAAATTTGAAGGAAAAATATCAATTGATTAATGAATTAGAGACATGTAAAGTTTTCAACTTTGTCATCGATTTTTCGTGTAAATTTGATTGAAATAAGTCAGTTATAATTAATCTGCAACATATTCGTACTTTGTAAAATGTTCATTAGATATTGAAAAAATCAATGATTACGTTCGCATAAACAAAACAAACTTCGCTTTAAATCAGCTGATCGGCCGATGACTATCGTCGAGTCGCGTTTTTACCTACGCTACCTAAGAAAAGCGTTTGCGCCGAGTCGCGTTTTTACCTACGCTACCTAAGAAAAGCGTTTGCGCCAATTCCTACCAATTCATACTGTCGAAGCTTTACATGCCAAATGTATCATACCAAATGTCTATATATGCCTACATAATACGTAACATTTAAGGCATAGACTGTTTAACACACATTTTTGTAATCACTATAACTTTTACGTTATATAGTTTTTTTGTGTAATATACATTTTAATTACGATCTATGACCGGTAAACTACAACATACACGAACAGTTGCCCCATAACCTGATACATCCTGTATGGAAAATTCACTACAGAGTATTTCCATGAAATATTAGTTTTTTAGACGGATCATAACTCATATATCGGGACATTTACCCCAGGCGGGTGTGACGTCACAATAGGGCTGTCATTCACTGCGTCACTTTTTATACGGAAGATCTTATGGATGGTATGTGGCGTAAAGATGGCGGATTTCAACAGCTATATGAAATATATATCTTAATATATATAAATTACGTGTCACGTTGTTTGTCCGCGATGGACTCCTAAACTACTTAACCGATTTTAATCAAATTTGCACACCGTGTGCAGTTTGATCCAACTTGGAAGATAGGATAGCTTACATCTTAATTTATAGTTGCAATGTTATTTTATTGCAAATTATTTGTCTATTATTTGACATTCACAATTATCTGTTAACTCCAAACGATTTTAACAGAGGGCGATATCTGTTGACTGGATTGAGTAATTAATAGATGCCATTTTTGTTCTTGATGTATATCAACGACCTCCCAAATATAACTCACCATAAAACTATTTTATTTACGGATGACACTACACTAATTGTTAGATGTGAAAATAAAACAACATTTGAAAATTATATTAACCTAACGATTCATAAGACGATCAACTGGCTAATTAATAATAATTTAAAGGTCAATGTAAGCAAAACTCACATTATACAATTTCAAAACTATAGAAGGCAACCAATTGACTTGAAAATCTATTATAATAACAATCAAGTAGAGGTAGTAAATGAGACAAAATTTTTGGGAATAGTGCTTGATAAACACTAACTGGAAGGCACACGTTGAATACGTCTGTAATAAAGTCGACCGTTTTGTTTTTGCTCTCCATCGGTTACGACAAACTGTCTCATCGGAAGCCGCTCTAACTGCATACCATGGTTACGTTTCTTCCGTGCTCTCGTATGGTATCATACTATGGGGTAACTCAGTAGACAGTGAAAAAGTCTTTCGGATTCAAAAGAAGTGTGTAAGAGCGATTTGTGGAGCCTGGTTCACTGATAGCTGTAAGCCTTTGTTTAAAAAACTCCACATCCTGCCTCTGGGTTGCATGTATATTAGGGAACTTTGTGTTTTTGTAAAACTATTTCCACATTACTTTCAATTACACTCGGAAGTTATAACTAGGGACTCCAGGAATAAATTTAAACTTCATCGGCCTAGGTGCCGATTAAATATTTATGAGAATAATGTCTACATAAAGGACATAGATATTTATAATAAACTACCAAATACATTTAAAGAATTACCTTCAGCTCTATTTAAACGAAAATTAAAATTGTGGCTTATAGAAAAAAGGTTTTATTCCTTAAATGAATATATGACACATGTAAATTAAATCTATTCAATAAATTCTATAATTGAATAATGTTAATAAAGTAAGACAATGACATTAACAGATTTTTTATTAATTGACATTTCAAATTTCACACTGACATTTATTATAATAATTATCTCAATTTTTTTGACATTATTTACAATTTCTTTTGACATTATTTAATTAACCCGTAGACATGTAATTTAGAATCTACTTAGTTATAAGGTTAATATTTACACGCCATTGTTATGGCAGAGTGTAACGGCACTACAATTTTATTGACCAATCAACATGTTAACACACTTCTTGTGAATAAATGAATTTGAATTTGATGGCGCTGCTATGTCAAACCATTGGCCATTTGTAAAAAAATATGACGACCTCCATGACAGATGTTCTGCTACAGTTTCACTTAAATAGTTTACGCCTTACCCGCGTAGTGCCCGTTCCCGTGGGAATACCGGGATAAAATATAGCTTATGTTACTCCCTGATATTATAGCTTTCCATCGGTGAAAGAATTTTTGAAATCGGTTCTGTGGTTTAAGTGTGAAAGCGTAACAAACAAACTTACTTTCTCATTTATAATATTAGTAAGGATATAATATTTTTTAACTTTCATCAATATCGTCCTTATCACAGCTATATGTCCCACTGTTGGGCTTGAGCCTCCTCCACAGTAGGAAGTAAATTGACCTTACTATACCATACTAGTCAGACAGGTTGGTACAGGGTTTTATTTCGAGTTTTCCTTCTTTGACATAGATGTTATATGTGTATTATGTCCCTTAGTCGTCTTTTACGACATTTACAGACAAGATAGGGAGTGCTTGCGCGTCATGCCGCCCTAGCCGAGGCCGCGGGTGACGTGACCGGGGAGTCAGTCTGTCACCCGCCGTTGATGAGAGTGTACCCACTGGTGACAAGTAACCCTGCTCCGGTGGTCGGCCCAACGACGAAGGCGACATGGTGTTCGGGTGGGTTGTGGGTGTGCGTGCTTACGCCCCTTTGTCGCCCCGGACGGAGTGGTGCGAGGAGTGCGCCGACTGCAGCCCACCCCAAAAAAAAAAGATAGGGAGTGCTGAATTATATTCTTACTTCGTCACCACACGGCCAACGGATTTTATCTCGTTTGTATTTGATTTTTGATTGCCCGACGTTTCGAACACTTTACAGCGTTCATGGTCACGTGCCGCCCGTGACTATAAGAATTTCTATTAGATCGAAGTCGCGAGCGAAAGCTTGTTTTAATACACATTGATAAAGTTTCGTAATAAAGCTTATAGCTTCATAGACGCTGTCAAAACCAACAATAGTGGAATTTTCCTTTATCATAGAGATCGTTATTCAAATACCAGGACTTTTACTTCGGGACTGGGTGTGACGTCACAATAGGGCTGTCACTCAATAGATCGTTTAGTTATGGAAGAGCTGGTTGTAAGAAAATAGGGTTGATACTGATTGGACTACTAAATGAAATACCTTTTTTGATGTGAAATATCTACAGGCGAGGGTAAACCTGATCATTGTCGTGGCGTTACAGGCCGCGGCGACGCAACACCATACTATGTGACGGAATATAGGCACACGTAAAACCGATTGCCGGCGTGGTGACGCATGCCGTAGAGAGGCGTCGCTTTCTATATGGTAATAAGTGTAGTTCTGACCAATTGTCACTTTAATACTGTCATAGGCATCGAATATAACTATTATATTATTTTTTTTTTGGGGTTGGGTTGTGGTCAGCGCGCTCCTCGCACCACTCCGTCCGGGGCAACAGAGGGGCGTAAGCACGACAACCCGCAACCCACCCATGATGCACGTCGCCTTCGTCGTTGGGCCGAGAACCGGAGCAGAGTGACTTGACATCAGTGGACGGCCCGACGGAATACCCCCTTGGGGTACCCTCCCATCGACCGACGTCCCCCCCTCGGGGAGGACGTCGGTCTTTCCTCACGCGGTCGGCCTCTCAGCAGGTGACGGACTAATTCCCCGGTCACGTTACCCGCGGCCTCGGCTAGGTCGGCATGAGGCGCAAGTAATCGCGGCTATGCCGCCCCAGTCGTCGGCGGAGGATCGCCTCATCGAGCCTGTACTTCTCGCACAGGCGATTCGATTATATTATATTATTAGAAAAATTACTGATTAAAAGAATTGAGTTGTCACAATATGAGTAGTTAACTTGTGTTCGGGTGCAGCTTGTTATCTTGCCGCTTGTGATTCGAAAGGCACTGGAGCAAGTTCTTACAAAACTTGTTGTACACACATAACAGTGGTAGGACCACACGGTCGACAGTTATCTGTCTACAGCCGCGGGTCGGTCCGTCCGGGGTAGTACCACACTCTCGCAGAAAATCGACGTCTGAGTAGTAGCAATTAGTTACTGCGCTTCGTTCCGTGAGCGAGAGAGCTGGAAGCCCAACTTTCTGAGGGTGTTTGCGTGTGGAGGGTTTTGGTGGTGCCCTTGGTATCACCGAGCGTCAATGCACTCATTCACACTCTCTTCACTTTCTTCGCGGTAGGCAGCGGCCTTGTAAAGGTCCATGAGCGGCAGCAACACTTACCATCAGGTGTTCTGTTTGCTCGTTTGCCACAGTTTGCAATAAAAAAAAAACAATTTTATTAACCGACTTCAAAAAAGGAGGAGGTTCTCAATTCGTCAAAATACTTTTTTTTTATGTATGTTCACCGATTACTCAAAGACGCCTGGACCGATTTGTAATTTTTTTTTATTTGATAGTATACTTCCCAGGTGGTCCCATAGTCATCAGGTCAGGAGCTGATGATGGTATCATTGAGAAATTGGTGGAATTCTTAAAATTTTATAGGCAATTTTAACGTTTTTCTTATACCTACTTCGTAAAGCTATTTAGGTATTTACTCCTGGTAGTCATCATCTCGTTGCAGAGCTGATGATGGAAGATACAATTTGAGGGTGGTTTTTTTTTTAAACTTATAATTATAAGAAACTAATGGGCGAGATAAAGGGTGGCGAATGGGATTTTTATATCTAGTAAGAAGAAAAAAGAAAATACAAAATAATAGACAAGCCCGCTGAGTTTCTTGCCGGATCTTCTCAGTAGCGGTCGCGTTCCGATCCGGTGGTAGTTTATTTTTTTTTATAATTTAAGTTTGTAAATCTGACAATATGTAAGTGCCCTCTCGAGGTTTATGCATAATAGATGATTTGAATTTTGAATTTGTGTCGAAACTACGACTAAGGGATATAATATGCATATAACATCTAGGCAAGAGAAGAAAAACCCGAAATAAAATGTTGTAACAACCCATCTGACCAGCGTAGTATAATAAGTCAAGTGCCTTTCCATTGTGGAGGAGACTCGTGCCCAACAGTGGGGAGTTATGAACACAATTCAGCACTCCCTCCATTAAACTCTGAAGATACCGTTAACAGTGGCCATAACACTGTTGAAGGTAAGGATGCGACTTGGAGGGAAAATAATCGATTTTTAAAATAATCGATTTTTTGTTCTTTAAAATTAATCGATTATAAAATAATCGATTAATTAAAAATAAATAATCATTTATAAAATAATCGATTTTTTCTCCCAACAAAATTATGATGACTTTTTTTTTTAGGAAATTTGAGCTTTATTTTTTAATATAGTATGAAACAATCGTGATGACCTTTTTTTTTAGGAAATCTGGCAGTGAATAAGCGATTAATTTCGAATAATAAAAAATCGATTAATAATCGATTTTTATTATTTTGATAATGGATTGTAAAAATCGATCATTAATCGATTATTTTCTTGTAATAATCGATTATTATAAAAATCGATTATTATTCACATCCCTAGTTGAAGGTGACCATTTGGCTTACTTACAGACAATAACTAATATGAATAAACTGATAATTTATATTCCGTGCGGTGACGGAGTAAGAATAAAATACACCCAATGCACCACTTTGAAATGGACATACTATAGCACGCTGGTCAGACGTGTTAGTATGGGGTTTAAGAAGGTTTCCTTCTCTTGCATAGATGTTAATCTGCATATTAATTAACAGTGGTAGGACCACACTGTCGACAGTTATCTGTCTACAGCCGCAGGTCGGTCCGTCCGGGGTAGTACCACAGTCTCGCAGAAAATCGACGTCTGAGTAGTAGCAATTTGTTACTGCGCTTCGTTCGGTGAGCGAGAGAGCCGGAAGCCCAACTTTCTGAGGGTGATTGTGTGTGGAGTGTTTTGGTGGTGCCCTTGGTATCACCGAGCCTCATTGCACGCATTCATACTCCCTTCACCTTCTTCGCGGTACGCAGCGGCTTTATATCCATGAGCGGCAGCAACACTTACCATCAGGTGTACTGTTTGCTCGTTTGCCACTGCTTGCAATAAAAAAAAGTATTATACCTCTTAGTCGTCTTTTACGACACCCACGGGCAAGATAAGGACTGATAAATTGTATTCTTACTCCGCCCTACACGAAAAGCTGTCTATTAGTACAATATAATCAAAATCGGTGCAACTGTTTTGAAAGTTATCAACACACAAACAGACAAAAAAAAACTGGTTTACAGGCAGAGTTATCGTTTAAATAACCGTGTAAACATAAAAAAAGCACATTATTTTGACATTAACAACAGACACTACTCATAGAAGCTGAATTCAGGCACAAAATTTGAGGCATTTAAATTGGAGCCAGAGATGGCGTCTTATGCCAGATCGTGACGTCGCGTATAAGGCAACTTTAATTGTATAGTCCTATGCCTGTGTATGTGGGTAATCGCTTGCACTCATGTAGTATTTCTGGCTTCACGTTTTAGATCGCTAAGTACTGACACTATTGTATACGTTATTATTCTAAGAGACTGTTCAATTTTATTTAATTGTTTAGGTAACACGTTGAAACCCTAAATATTGAATATAATACAAGAACTAATTACACACTCACATTCCCGCCAAAAGTCCTAAATAATACTTGGAAATAACAACTATAATTGAAGTTTCAAATGTCGTTCTATAATATTAACAACGTTAGTGATAGCCGCAAATAACTGGTTTCATTCGGTATTATCTGGTTACGTATAAACCGGTATACGTGTCCCATTTATCACTGTCTCTATCCTGCTTTTGAAGGATACGGGCCAGAGTAATCCGAAACTAAAAAATGTCTCTTTTAGGATTTATTGTCATTATTTTGGTCGCGTAATATTTATAATGGATACAAAAAAAAAGTGAAGCGTTGCTCAGGACGCCTGGCAGATGTGAAACATCGAAATTATTTTGTATAAGTATATATGCATAAAGAATACAACAGGTACTAATATGGCATAAATGAAATATTACAATTTATATTATTATTTAAAATATTACACAATAATCATAATTAATTTACCGCACGGTCGCTTACGCACAACATCGCGTCACTCTGTCCCACTCATACACTACTACGTATTTACATATACAGGCTGTATCAGGTTATGGGGCAACTGTTCGAGTATGTTGTAGTTTAACGGTCATAGATCATAATTAGAATGTACATTACACAAAAAACAATATAACATAAAAGTTATAGTGATTTAAAAAAAATGTATCTAAGAGTCTATGCCTTAAATGTTACGTATTATGTAGGCATGTACAGACAGAATACATGTAGGCATGTAAAGCTTCGACAGTATAATTTCATTCATTCATACTTAGAATTGCGCAAACGTTTCAATGACATCGTAGGTACAACGGCGAGCGGTCAACGGTCATAGGCCAATCAGTTGTTTTAAAGCGAAGTTTGTTTTGCTTATGCGAATGTAATCATTGATTTATTCAATTTCTAATGAACATTTAACAAAGTATGAATATGTTGCGTATTAAGTATCATCGACTTTATACATTTCAATCGGATTTACACGAAAAAGCGATGACAAAATTGAAAACGTTATATGTCTCTAATTCCTTAACGAATCGATATTTTTCGTTCAAATTTTTGCATGAGTTTCTACCACCATTGCCTAACTCCCTTTTGACCAGTTGCCCCATAACCTAATACACCCTGTATATAGCGTGGCGTTTTGTCGCCGTGAGCTGTTACGCTACGCCAACAATCAGGTTTACCCTCGCATATTCTGTTATATAGCGTGACGTTGTATCGCCAGGAGCTGTTTTACCACGCCAACAATCATGTTCACCTTTGCTTATAGATGTTCCACATCAAAAACCGCATCGAAAACAAACCATCCGTTTGAGAGCTACGATGCCACATACAGACACATACATAGGCAGATATCGACAAACTTAAAACACCCGTATTTATGCGTCAGGGGTTCCAACACTTCCATATTCCCGCCGAAACTTCTAAATAATATTGGATTAAAGCGATATATCGTATACATATATCGATATTTTATTTTTTTATTATAAAAAAAGGAAGGGAGACCCACCACTTTCCCATGGTAATCAATATACTGCACACCACAATAGAAGGAATACGGGATAGGATTAAGGTTTTGACCGGCCGTCACACAACTTTGATCGACATCACACAGCCTTGATCGATGTCACACAGCCTCGTCAGCTGTGTGTCCCATCCTTTTTTTAAAATAAAAATGAATTGCCGCTATGTATCGCCTAATTCAATCAATTATCTAAGTATCAATATATCGAGCACTAAATCGTAAATTTATTTAATGAAAAAATTAAGGTTATATATGAGTATAATATGGCTATTAAAGATTAAGTATGAGAGATAAAAGCATTTATATTTTCTGTTCATTGAATTACAATCACATTAAACAGCCATTTACTATCATAAGTTTGCAGACCATTGTCTGCAAACTTAACATTAATAAATAATGTTGCAATACATTAGGGGTTAAAGTATGAAATTGCCGTTTCGTACTGATAAATTAAAACCATATTTTTGTTCATAAGACAGATTTCTTTAACCAAAGTATTTACCTCCGTTATTTATACATTTCTGCCATCTAATTGGAAGATCATGTAAACCTTTGCGATAGATCTCTGGGGTCCTGGACTCCACAAACTATGTGAAGGTATTTTGTACTCCTTCCTCGGAAGGATTTTTTTTTTCCGTGCAAAAAATAGCCCAAACTGCGGAAAAATGCTAGTCTTGCGTTATTATGGAGCAATAATGGTAAAGAACGATTGACAAATCGTGGCTGTTTTACTGCGAGTTTCGCCATCATTGTTCGGAGTTCTGCACAGTAGACATCTGCGTTTATTGCTTGACCAGATCTGAGGAAACTGTAGTGAAATACACCATGAAGTGACCACCAAACAGTTACCGTCACCTTCCTATGGGTAAGCTTCGCATTAGGGCATTGATGTGGCCTTTGACCTGGGGTCAGCCATTGCGTTGTTCGTTTGCGATTATCATAAAGAATCCACTTTTCATCACGTCACAATTTGGTCTAAAACCCCTAATTTCTATACCAGTTTGACAGGATGAGGCAAGCTTCAACGCGCGCTGCTCTCTGCAGATCACTCAAATCATGAGGCACCCATGTTTCAAGTTTTTTTTTTTTTATTTTACCGATTTGGTGCAAATGGGTCAATATTGTGGGTATGCTAACGTCAACCATGTCGCTAATTCCTTGGTAGTTTGACTCGGATCGGGTTCCACCATCACCTTCAATTCATCGTTTTTTACCTTAGTGGCTGGTCTTTCTCGTGGTTCATTCTTTAAGTCCCAGTTTCCACTACGAAAGCAGTTAAACTAAAAACGCAGGGTGTGTTCGTTAGTCGTATCCTCTCCAAACACAACATTGACATTACGAGCCGTTTCTGCAGCGTTAGTCCCACCGTCCTGTACCACCGTCCGGTACCCGTATTCAAAAATTACTCTCATTTTCGCCGTATCCATGTTCACTTCAAAAGCTGAATGTAAAAACAATTGAACGTCGAACGATCAAATGTCATACATTTTTTTAAATTTAGAATGTTATAGTTTTCGTTTGAAAACAGTTTCATTATTATCAAAAGCAATAAAAACTCTATTCGCTTAGTCAGACTAAAACCTTAGAGGGTAAAAGATGGGTCGTTTTACCCAAGATAAACTATTTAAGGCTTAATTTGAAAAGATTAGGGAAAAGGAAAAAGGACATGTTTTTCTCACGTAAAGTCAGGGTAAGGGACGGAATATATTTTTATAAACACTGTTGATAACCAAGATTATGCCTGAATGAGTTTGCTAAAGGGTTTTCGGCTTTCCTTTTTGATGTCAACTCAAACTAAAACGATTTATTATGTGCGAGTTGATACATGAAACATCGTTTCCGAGAAATTTAGTTTTTCTACGCATCATTATGTCAGCCTCTCGCCGTCCACTGTTGGACGTAGGCTTCCCTCATGTTACGCCAAAGAGTGTGGTTATATGCTGCCTGCATCCAACAACGTCCAGCAACTTTCACCAGGTCGTCGGTCCACCTAGTGGAGGCGCGTCTTACACTGCATCGTCCGATACGTGATCGCCAATCGAGAACCTTACTTCTCTAGCCATTGTCCGTTCTTCGAGCGATGTGGCCTGCCAATTACCACTTCAGCATGCTACTTCTTCGTGCTATGTCGGTTACACTTATTCTTCTGCGAATTGCCGTATTTCGGATTCTAACTCGTAGAGAAATCCCGAACATAGCCCGCTCCATAGCACGCTGAGCGACTTTGAGCTTGGTTATGAGGTTTACATTTTTAAGGACCACGTTTCCATGGCGCATACCTCTTTGATAATTAAATAGCTTTTTTAAATGACGATAATAATGCTATCTGATGTTAACGCAAGTATTACACATTGTAATTAAAACTATTATATGGATTTTATCGTTTGTGATTTAAAAAAACTAAAAAAAATCGGTATAATAACTGTGTAGTATCTGTGAGATATCTTAGTCCGATGAGGCCGACATTTATAGGCCACGTTTCAGTGCCGTAAGTCATAAAATTAAAGATGAATCAAATAGAAAAAAATAATTCTTTTCAAGATTGTTGATTGTCAATGTTTTCGTTTCTCGTGATAGCTATGTTATACCTACTTCCACATACCTACGATGTTTTTTAAACCTTGTCTAATCAATAAAATGACATTAGCAGTAATACTGCTGCAGTACCTATTGCAATTTTTTGATCACCTATAAATTGTGCTAGTATAGTATAACCGGCTGAGATTAAATCGACTCGACATACCATCTATTTATTAATCTTTGCGTCGTGACTTATTAAATTAACCTCATATTGCATAGGTTCCCTTAATCGCACAGTTGATTTTTATTTGAATAATTTAGATATCTCATATTTTGTGAAGGGAATTTTAAACTCTAAATTCGGTAAAATCTAACGATTTAAAACTATCCATTTTAAATAGATGTAACACTTGTCTAATACATAAATAATTAAAAAATACGGTGGAAGTAAGTTTCTCTGTGTTGTTACTTTCTTTTCTTAGGTTACCATGGTTAACTTTTTTTGGGTGGGCTATGGTAGTGGTGACGAAAGGGCAGCGCGCGGTCCCATAATCCACCGTTTTCCTTCCCCATCGCCATTGGGCCGACCACCGGTACAGCGTTCTTTGTCATCAATGGCCAGCCCGGCGGGATAGTCTTTCAGGTACCTTCTCTCCCTTTTTTTTTTTTTTCTTTTGGGGTGGGCTGCGGTCGGCGCGCCTCCGCACCACTCCGTCCGGGGCGACAGAGGGGCTTAAGCACGCAACTCGACACCACGTCGCCTTCGTCGTTGGGCCAACCACTGGAGCAGGGTTACTTGTCATCAGTGGTCGGCCCGACGGTAGGGGGCTACCCGGGGCACCCTCCCATCGACCGACGTCCCCCCCTCGGGGAGGACGTCGGTTTTTCCTCACGCGGTCGGCCTCTCGGCGGGTGACGGACTAATCCCCTGTCACGTCACCCGCGGCCTCGGCTAGGGCGGCATGGCACGCAGGTAATCTCGCCTGCGCCGCCCCAGTCGCCGGCGGCGGGTCGCATCATCGAGGCTGTGCTCCTCGCGCTCGCGACCCGCCGCCTCCTTCTGCGAGATAACTGCCTCGCAGAAGGCTGCGACCGCGTCCCAATTCCTGATGCTGCCGAGCATCTCCCTAGCGATGGACGGCAGCGTCAGGTCGGCACCGATGATTGCGACGAGTTCACGACGCGGCTCTGCCCAAGCGGCACAGACCTCGAGCGTGTGCTGCGCCGTGTCCTCGTCGCAATCGCAGTGGTGGCAGGACGGAGTTCTCTCCCTCCTAGCGACCCTGTACAGGTACTTGCCGAAGCATCCATCCGTCAAGACCTGTACGAGTCGGAAGGAGAGCACCCCGTGCCGCCTTTCCAACCACTGCATCAGCACCGTCCGGAAGGCCTCCACGGTCCAAACACCGTATCGAGGCCTCTCCAGCCGGTCTGCCCAACGGGCGATTACCTTCTCTCCCTAACGTCCCTCCGGGGACGTCGGTCGCCCACACGCGGTCAGCCTCTCTGCGGGTGAAGGACTATTCCCCGGTCCATGCACCCGTGGCCTCGGCTAAGACCTTATCAGGCGCAGCTACTTGCGCCTGCGCCGCCTAAGTTACCGGTGGTGGGTCGTGTCACCGTAGAGGATTTCCTTACGCGCACGCTCCGTCGCCTCCTTCCGTGAGATTTCCTACTACCTCACAGAAGGCGGCGACCGCGTCCCAGTTTCTGACGCTGTCGAGGATCTCCCTAGCGATGGTCGACAGCGTCAGGTCGGCATCGATGACTGCGACGTGTTCACGGCGCTGCTCTGCCCACGCGGCATACGCCTCATGCGTGTGCTGCGCCGTGTCCTCGTCGCAATCGTAGTGGTGGCAGGACGATATGCTTTCCTTTCTCACGATCGTGTACAGATACTTGGCGAAGCAACCGTGTCCCGTCAATACTTGCACCAGTCGGAAGGAAAACACCCCGTGCCGCCGCTCCAACCACTCCATCAGCACCGGCCGGAAGGCCTCGACGGTCCGAACACCATACCGAGGCCTCTCCAGTCGGACTGCCCAACGAGCAGACCCCTCCACCAGACCATGGTCCCTCCAGCCATCCTGGCTATATGGACCGAATCACGGGAGATGCAAGCCTTACTTGCGTGTGCTCTTTCGGGCGTGCACTTTCTTGACTCCCTACAAATTGTCTGCCCGAGCCCTCTCCCCTTTCTGGGGCGGCTTGTTCCGCGTGGGTGTCGCTATTGCGACGGACGACACGAGCAATGATGTCGCGGCGAGTGTCGGCCCGCCAGGCTACCAGCTCTTTCATCGAGACTATGCCGCCTCCCTATCGCATCTACAACACCCGCCGGTAGAACCGCGTATGGCCCTGACCTTATATAATATGTCGCTGTTGAAACTTTTTGAGAATTGATAATAAACGTTTCGTGTTTTAGAACATTTTCATCACGAAGGAAGAAAATGTTTGGCAGGGCGCCCCAAAATTTCTTTCCTTCATGATCTTCATTAAATTACTATAGAATTTGAATAAAGAGGAGTAGTTAAAAACTAAAACATTATTTTACCAGTAAATGATAATTTTCCGTGTGGAGACGGAGTAAGAATTCAACGCGCTCTCATACCCGTGGTGTCGTAAAAGTCGACTAAGGGATATATTACGCATATGACATCTATGCAAGAGATTGAAAACTCGATAGAAAACCATATAGCAACCTGTCTGACCAGCATAGTATAGTAAGATCAATTTCCTTCCTATTACGGAGGAGGCTCGAACCCAGCAGTGAGAGTGGGAATGTATATGAACCGAAATGATGATGAAATGAAAATAATAATAAAAAAATATTATATTTTCTTATTTCTTAAAGCTTATTTCTACCTAATCCACTAGGTCCATTGAATATAACGCTTAAACTTTAAATTACTTATAATTAAAATAGGGTGCGGTGAATTTTTGGTGGGCCCCGGGCGGCGAAAAGCTACGCTACGCCACTGTGGCAGAGGTCTGACCCAGATAATGGGACTTGTGGGATAACAAGAAAGTCCCCCTAAATATAAGAAATACTTTTCAAGGAAACACGCCGCGGTCGAATTATAAAGTAACTCATTATTGTATTCCAATCTTGTCTTTTTAATATAAGTATACATTATAGGAGTTTCGAAGAAAATGAAGACAATTATTTCAGTTGCGGTGTGCAAAATTAAGTTTGGTGATATATTCGCGTCTCCCTCATTTAATATAGATTAGAAAGGGAGTGAGATATTACGTCGGCCGATTCTTTGACGACAGGGAGTCGACTAAAATGTATTATCTACGTGATGAATTGCGTTAAAAATATACTTACATTCAACAGATGTTTCTTAACTAATCACATATGGCTTTGTGGTTTATGTCAACGTACATAATTGTGTTATAGGTTTGAGACAGTTTTCTTAGCCGAGGAGGCGGGTGACTGAACTGAGGATTAATCCTTCACCTGCAGAGAGACTAACCGCGCGAGGGCGATCGAAGTCCCGGGACAGGGACGTTGAGAGGTGAGGGTGGCCCCTCAGGGTTTTCCGTCGGGTCGACCACTGACGAGGAACTCGGGACCGGTGGTCGGCCCAACGACGAAGGCGATATGCTACGAGTGGGTCATGGGGCCGCGCCACCCCTTTGGTGCCCTGCCTTATAGTAGGTCAATTTTCATCCTATTATGAAGGAGGCTCGAGTCTACCAGCGGGACTATATATGAGCTGTGATGATGATAATGACTATTTAACTAGATGCTCATAAATTTTACTCGTCAAGGCCTGATCGGTGACGTTGCATTCACTATGACGTCACAAGCGCTATGACGTCATCGAGTAAAACCTATGGCACTCCATAAAATAGGAGGCGAGAGCCCAACTTAATGTCAGTCGGTTCAATGTTATGGTACAAGTTATAAGCAAGGCGGATTATAAAGCGTTTTTAAATAAACTGGCGTCATCATCATCAGTCAGCTCTTATTCAAATTACTTGGGGTCAAATTACTTCAGTGTTGCTGAGAGACCACACCACACCACAGCAAATAACCGTCTTTAGTCTGAGATACAGCCAAATTCTTTTTCCTTTTTTTACAAGTTTTTATTTAGTTTCCTGTCCTGTTGTCTGTAATCAAATCTTGCAAGTTAAATTTGATCCACACTCTGGTTTCTCACTGAGCTGAAATTTTGCATGCATGTATAAATCAGATGACGATTTAATATTATTGTAACATAGAGATGATCTGATGATAGACCTGGAAGCTGGAAATAGGAACTCCGTAATTAAACGACGCAACTCCATCGAGTTTGGGCTCATTTGATTCGTCTTGACGAGTACTTTGATACTATATAGAAACCAAGGTCTAATGATGGACCTGCTTTTTTAACTTTTTAGTTCATTTTATTAACAAAAAATAAAGGCTCGTTTTCAAAAAAGGTTTTTCTTTAATTTTTAATAACATCTTGCTCCAACAAACAATTAACGGGAAAAAATTTGTCTCAAACCCATAAGATAATTTTTGGATCGCAGAGCGTTTTGTCCAGCATGCCCTTTTGAGAGCTTATGATTTGAATAAATTCTACCCATTCCGTCCAAGGCGATGGAAGAGACGGCGTACGTCTACATAAACTGTATATTTTATGTCCCTTAGTCGTATTTTACGACATCCACGGACAAGAGAAGGGTTGGTGAATTGTATTCTTACTTCGTCACAACACGGATACATCAGTAATATTATAACTATATCATCATCATCATCATCTCAGGCCATATACGTCCCACTGTTGAGCTCGGGCCTCCTCCATTATCACAGGGAAATTAACCTACTATACCACGCTGGTCAGACGTGTTGGCATAGGGTTTTGTTTCGAATTTTCCTTCTCTTGCATTGATGTTATATGCATATAATATCCCTTAGTCGTCTTTTACGATACCCACGGGCAAGAGAGGGGAGAGGGTGCTGAATTGTATTCTTACTCCGTCACCACACGGAAACTATCTATATCAATGAATGTTAAAAAAAACATTCCGCTCCCGCTATCGCTTATATTTAAAACCGCACCTTGTGGAATTTCATATCGCCTCAGTCCCTATTAAGTGAGATTGCTTGGATAAGTCTGGGTATATGGCCAACAGGCGGATTCCATTATATTTATAATATACATTATACAGCTATACATATTATTATATAATATCGCCCTTGGCCTACATTTCCTTATTTCTTTATAGGCTTTAAATGTCTTCATTATTAGGTACATCTTCTATACAATCGAATGGAATTTGTCCTACTAACACACATCTTTACTAATATAAATGCGAAAGTGTTAGTTACGTTTTCACCCTTAAACCACTGAACCGATTTCCAAAATGCGTTCACCAATGGCAAGCTATAATATCAGGGAGTAACATCACTAAATATTATAAAACAAAGTCGTTTTCTCTGTCCCCATGTCCCTATGTATGCTTAAATCTTTAAAACTACGCAACGGATTTTGATGCGGTTTTTTTTAATAGATAGAGTGATTGAAGAGGAAGGTTTATATGTATAACTAGCAACCCGCCCTCGCTTCGCTTCGGTTATAGGTTATAGTCGTTTTGCCCGCGTAGTTCCCGTTCCCGTGGGAATACCGGGATAAAATATAGCCTAGTTTACGCCCTGATATTATAGCTTTCCATTGGTGAAAGAATTTTTGAAATCGGTCCAGCCGTTTTGAAGATTACCCGGAACAAACAGACAGACAGACAGACAAAAATTTTATAATTGCTTTTTTAGGCATAGGTGTCTTGCAAATAACAGTGTGAGCATGAAAAAAGCCTATTATTTTAACATTACAAACAGACACTCCAATTTTATTTATTGGTATAGATAACATCCATTAAATAGCGGAGAAATACTATTATTTTTGAGGTTTCTAATGTGATGTCGTAAATAATTTAATTTTTTTTTCGCTTACATTGCAAACGCAGGCTGAACCCTACGAGATTTATCAAAATAATGTACTAAGTATTGTACACATTGAAAAGGTCTACAGAAAACTCCGCGATGGTATATGTCTATTTCTTATGGATATCCCACAATAACATTTTTTTGTTATTTACTTTTTACGACAAATAATGGCTAATTTTCGAAGTGATTTTAACCAATACAGCATTAATCCTTATCCAATTAAATACCTTAAATACATTGTTGATTTAATATAGATCAATATGGCCCTTTACAGCATATGATTTAAATGAATATTTTTGAAGATATTACAGATTTAAAAATTGCGGGACGTAGCGTTTGCGTTTGCGAGGAAAATAACAATCTATACGAATAAATAAAATTAGAGTGTCTGTTTGTAATGTCAAAATAATAGGCTTTTTCATGCTCACAGGGTTATTTGCACGACACCTATGCCTAAAATACAGATTAAAAATTTTTTGTCTGTCTGTCTGTTTGTTCCGAGTAATCTTCAAAACGGCTGGACCGATTTCAAAAATTCTTTCACCAATAGAAAGCTATAATATCAGGGAGTAAACTAGGCTATATTTTATCCCGGTATTCTCACGGGAACGGGAATTACGCGGGTAAAACCACTAAAACCGAAGCGAAGCGAGGGCGGGTTGCTAGTATGCCATATTTTATCTCGGTATTCTCACGGGAACGGGAATTACGCGTCTAAGGCGACTGAAACCGAAGCGAAGCGAGGGCAGTTTGCTAGTATCAGATAAAGAAAAGACAGAGTAAGAATACAATTCACCACCCCCTTTGTTGCCTGTGGGCGTCGTAAAAGGCGATTAACCCCTCGAGCGTTTTTGGGACACCGTTAGACCAAAATAAACACTTTACAATTAGCAATTACTTTTAGTACTTTCATTTAAATCAACCAATCAAAAGCAAAATATATATTTTATTTCATACTAGCAATCCACCCTCGCTTCGCTTCGGGTATAGGTTATAGTCGTTTTACACGCGTAGTTCCCGTTCCCGTGGGAATACCGGGATAAAATATAGCCTAGTTTACGCCCTGATATTATAGCTTTCCATTGGTGAAAGAATTTTTGAAATCGATCCAGCCGTTTTGAAGATTACCCGGAACAAACAGACAGACAGACAAAAAATTTTTAATTGCTATTTTAGGCATAGGTGTCGTGCAAATAACCGTGTGAGCATGAAAAACGCCTATTATTTTGACATTACAAACAGACACTCCAATTTTATTTATTGGTATAGATATAGCGACAGAACTGCTGAGGTGTAGTGAATATGATATAATTATTTATAATTTTTATTTATATAATTTATTTTTATTTATTTTATTTATTTAAGACAACACACTGCACTAAGGAAATAATCCTTGTATTGCGGGGGACTTTACAAACATTTAATTAACGGACACAAATTACATCCAGACTCAGAACAACAATTTGTGGGTCGCACAAAGTGTTGTCCGCGTCCGCGTGGAATTCGAACCCCCGACACTGGCGCTGTAGGTCGCTATCTTAACCACTACGCCATCTGTGCAGTCGAACTGCTATATATACCTTTGTATTTCTACCAAAATTCTCAGAAGATACCCTTAACAGTGGCCATTACACTGTTGAGGGCGACACTTTGACTTACTGACAGACCATTACTGACATGAAGAAACTGAGAAAAGATAATTATAACTCGACACTGGCAAAAATGGCTCGTATTTGTAGCTGATTGCCAAGACAAAAAAGAAGAAGAACAATGCATGAAAAGGAAAACTCGAAGTAAAACCTTATACCAACATATCTGATCAGCATGTTATGGTAAGTCAATTTCCTTCCCGTTGTGGAGGAGATCCGAGCCTAACAGTAGGCCTTATGAGGACTGAAATGATGATTTAAAAATACCACCAAATAATGCCATCATTAGATCACCTTCCAACGAAGCAATTACTTATCAGCATTATAAATATTTGAACTGCAAGAGAAATAGCCAAACGCTTTTAGTTAACATGGGTTTCCATTAAAAATTTAATTAGCAAAAGGTAAACAGTAAAAATTGGAAAGAATATAGCGAAAAATTTAACGGAGGCCTTTATGTGTGTCTAGAGATTCTAGTAATAGATAGGCCATCAAAAACATCATCATCATTCATCATTTCAGCTCATATACCTTCCACTGTAGGGCTCGAGCCTCTTCCACAATAGGAAGGAAATTGACCTTACTATACCATGATGGTCAAACATGTTGGTATTTTTTGACGTGACAACGTCTTATAATTCGATGGAGCCGGCTGCACGCACGGAAAAACATGACGTATGCGGCGTTACCTCGCTCTGAGGCGTTCCATTTAAGGCTTGATCCATACAAAATATCTATCATACAAATAAAATTAAAATTTTCTTTTGAAAAATGAAACCATTCTATCAGTATTTTCTTATGACGTTGTCACGTTCAACTATCATCAGTAAACCGACTTTACAAACAACCGATTTTTTTTTTTTGGGTGGGCTATGGTAAGCGCACACGCGGTTCATTCCGTTCGGGGCGACGGAAGGATGGCGCGCGGGACCATAACCCACCCGTACCCATGTCGCCTTCATCGTTGGGCCGACCACCGGAGCAGGGTTACTTGTCGTCAGTGGTCGGCCCGACGGCATACCCTTTCGGGTATCCTCACCTTTCGACGTCCCTGTCCCGGGACGTCGGTCGCCGTCACGCGGTCAGCCTCTCTGCGGGTGACGGACTAAAATCCCCGCTCCGGTCACTCGCCGGCTCGGCTAGGGCGGCATTAGGCGCAGGTACTCGCGCCTGCCCCGCCGAGGCGCCGGCGGCGGTACGTGTCACCAAAGAGGAGCTCCTCTCGCGCACGATCCGCCGCCTCCTTCCCTCAGATGACGGCCTCGCAGAAGGCGGCGATCGCAAACATGTTGGTATAGGGTTTCATTTCAAGTTTTCTTTCTCTTGCATAGATGTTATGTGCATATTATATCCCATAGTCGTCTTTTACGACATCCACGGGCAAGATAGGGAGTGGTGAATTGTATTCTTACTCCGTCACCACACGGAAAGGATTCATACCACGTTAACTTATTTAATAAAACGTCTTTTTGGGCAGATTACTTTTAGCATTTTACATAATACAGAAGTCGTTTGATATTACTTCAATGCGAGGCTGAGGCCATGATTTTTTAGTGATATCGTTGTTTTTGTACTTCGTGCACACTATCGATTCTACTCAAGACAAAATCGCGGACAAAAGCTATTCCGGTGACGGAGTAAGTATACAATTCACCACCTTACTTGCAGATGTCGTAAAAGAGAGTCTATGCAAGAGAAGGAAAACTACATAAAATCCTATAACAATACGTCTGACCAGTATGATATAGATAGGTAGGCCAATTTCCCTCCCACTCCCGTGTGGTGATAGACTAAGAAAACAATTCACCATTAGGGACACGATATCGAACAGAAAGTATCGATACTCATGAGTAGTATCGAAGAAAAAGTATCGAAACAAAAGTGTCGATAGGTACTTCAAAGTATCGAGTACTGAGTACTTTTCCTAGAATCTATGTCGTGATGCTCAAGTTTAACATGAATAATTTCTACAATTTATTCGATACGATACCTGGCATACTCACTGAGTAAAAGTATCGCATCCAAAGTATCGAGTACAAAAGTATCGGTATCGAAAGAAAAGTACTAGATACCTAAAGGTATCGATACTTTTTTCGTGTCCTTATTCACCATCCCCTCTCTTACTCGTGGATGTCGTAAAAGACGACTATAGGTGAACGCACGCAACTTATCCGAGCCGAACGCGTCGAACGAGTCGAACGAAACGAATTTTAGAATTCTGTATATGAAATCTCATGAAACCACACACACTTCCCCGCATCGGATCGTCCAAATCTGAAATCTCTTTCATATACAGAATTCTAAAATTCGTTTCGTTCGACTCGTTCGGCTCGGATAAGTGTGCGTTCACTTTAAGGATATGCCTTAATAAACAGATACCGACTATGTAAGAAAAGAAAAGCTCAACATAAAATCCTTTACCAACACGTCTGACTAGCGTGGTATAGTAGGTCAATTTCCCTTTCATTATGGAGGAGGCCCGAGCCCAATAGTGAGACGTATTTGTGCTAAGATGATAATGAACTCGCCTTAAGTGTTCACAGAAGAAAATTCTGCCGCATGATCTTAAGTACAAACCAATTTTCTTCTTTTTAGGGTTCCGTGCCCAAAGGCTAAAAACGGGTCGCTATTACTAAGGCTTCGCTGTCTGTGCGTCTGTCTGTCTGTCACCAAGATGTATCTCAAGAACTGCGATAGCTAGACAGTTGAAAGTTTTACAAATTATGTACATATTTTTGTTGCCGCTATAACAATAAATACTAAAAACAAAATAAATGAATATTTAAAGGGGGGCTTCCATACGACAAACGTGATTTTTTTACCCTTTTTATAGATAATGGGACGGACCCCTTCGTGTGTAACTCCGATTGGCACTTCGCCGTTTTTTTTATCTTCACGCGACATTTATCGTGATTTATACGCAATTATTTCAAGTATAACCAAATTTCAATTCAATGAGCATTAAATGTCAAATAACTGCTTTGGAAATTTTAAAAACTGCAAGACAAAAGAAATTTCAATAAAAGCTAATAACGATTTTCTAAATAATGCGAGCTAACATGTGTTAGCTTCGTATATTTCCACGGCAATTAGCTTTATAAAGCAAAAAGAAACAACAAAAAAAAAACATGTTTCTCGTCCGACAGACTAAGAATACAATTCACTACACCCTGCCTTGCCTATGGGTGTCCAAAAGATTAAATAAGCATATTAATTATGCAAGAAATTGGCAAACCCGAAATAAAACTCTATACAAACTGGTTTGAAAAGGTTGATGCTATACCAAGCTAACTAACCTCCTCCCTCAGTGACCAGTCGTAGTATATGTCAAGACCAAAACCTAAGATTTTAATAATCGAAATAAATCTCTATACCAACTTGTTTGACCAGCATGGTATAATAGGTTAATTACCCTCCTATTGTGGAGGAAGCTTTAGCCCAACAGTGAGACGTATAAAGAAGAGATGAAACCTATTTATAAAAAGGGGCTGGTTAATCATCATCATCAGTTCAGCCTATCACCGTCCACTGCTGGACGTAGGCCTCCCTCATGTTACGCTACAAAGTGCGGTCCTGTGCCGCCTGTATCCAACGACGCCCAGCAACTTTCACCTGGTCATCGGTCCACCGAGTGGGGGGCGTCCTACACTGCGTCGTCCAATACGTGGTCGCCACTCGAGAACCTGTTTTCCCCAACGGTTGTCGGTTCGTCGAGCGATGTGGCCTGCCCATTGCCACTTCAGCGTGCTAATTCTTCGTGCTATGTCGGTTACACCCGTTCTTCTGCGGATTTCCGTATTCCGGATTCTATCTCGCAGAGAAATCCCGAGCATAGCCCGCTCCATAGCACGCTGAGCGACTTTGAGCCTTGATATGAGGCCTACATTTAGGGACCACGTTTCCGTCTTATGTCCATACCAAGACAATCTCGCGCTCCTAATCTTCTCTATCACTGGTGCCACTTTCAGACTTTTCCTAATATACTCATTTCTTAGAGCGACTTTGAGCCTTGTTATGAGGTCTACATTTAGGGACCACGTTTCCGTGCCGTAAGTCATCACTGGTAACATACACGGATCTGGTTAAGCAAAAATATTTGCGTCAAAATATTCGTATCGTTATCGAGACTAATTTGTATGGAATTTGGAGCAGCGCCTCTGTCGGACGATAAGTGTACTGCTATAAATCCATACAAATTGGTTTCGATAACGTTACGAATATTTTTACGTAAATATTCGTGTTAAGTTCACTGAATGAAATTTAATCGCGTTATAGTATGATGATGAATTTATCATCATCCTTCTCTTATCCTAAACTAGCAACCCGGTCTCACTTCTCTTCGGTTTCAGTCGCCTTTCCCGCGTAGTACCCTTTTAACATTAAAAATTACAATTTCATAATTAAAAGATTCAAACGATAATTAAAAAAATATATTATTTCAACAATACACAGTATTGACACATTGCACTTTTCACTAAATCCATTAAATTTCATTATAAGATATACACAGCACTATACGTCATCTGTATAACTACAAATATAGTGCTATCATTTATTTTATATTTTCGTTATTTTTTTGGGGGTGGGTTGCGCTCGGCGCGCTCCTCGCACCACTCCGTCCGGGGCGACAGAGGGGAGTAAACACGCACACCCACAACCCACCCACGATGCACGTCACCTTCGTCGTTGGGCCGACCACCGGAGCAGGGTTACTTGTCATCAGTGGTCGGCCCGATAGAATACCCCCCCTATTTGGGGTATTCCCTACCAAAAAGTGCCCAAAACGGTTAAAGGAATTATCACTTTAAAAAAAAGCAGAAGGCCGTTGTAAATCTCTTAATCGTCTTCCACGAGCTATGTAAGGATTAGTATTATTTCTACGCAGCAAAGACAATATAAGCAAATCTAGAACAAAAAAAACTTCAGCCGTATACATTACCAATAAAGAATGAATAAAAAAAAGTCAATTATAAATCTTAAAGACAAGACATATAATATATAATTCATATAGAACATACCTAAGTAATTCTAATAGATCAAAAGGCGTACATAAAAATGTGCTCGCATTAAAACAACAAAATTAAGACGTATCTGACTCATCCGTTATTTATCAAAGATTACTCTTAATATATTAACGATGACGAGTAAATAAAAAAGATTTTACGAGATTTTTATACGTTTGGAATAAAATATTTGCTGAGATTTTGACTATTACAAATACAAGTAGGGCGTTTCAAATTTACTTTAGGCTATTGGAGAATATTAGGAAGCTAGGACCACGATGTTTGGGCAGTTGTCTGTTTACAGCCGCGGGGCGGTCCGTTCGGGGTAGTACCACACTGAACAGAAAATCTATGTCCGAGTAGTAGCAATTTGTTACTGCGCTTCGTTCGGTGAGCGAGAGAGCTGGAAGCCCAACTATCTGAGCATGTTTACTTGCGGTGAATTTTGGTGATACCTTTAGATCATGGATGCACAGTCCGCGGCCCGCCGGTCGAATACTGGTGGCCCGCCGACAGCAAAAATAATACTCTCGTACATTCGAAAAATATTGAATTCTATTCCAGATTATCAATTCTTTATTGTCTTTAATTACCTATACTTCTGGCGGCCCGCCATCAGTTCATGATTTAACCGAGTGGCCCCTAGTCTTAATAAGTCTGTCCATCCCTGCTTTAGATTCACACTCCCTTCACTTTCTTCACGGTAGGCAGCGTCCATGCAAAGGTCCATGAGCGGCAATAACACTTACCATTAGGTGTACTGTTAGCCCGTTTGCTACCGTTTGCAATAAAAAAGAAAAAAAAAAGCGTACCACAGAACTGGGGGCTCGATAAACAATGTTAGAGAAACCTTTGAATGCTTGGGGTCAAACTATCAAGCTGAGTGCATTTTGGGCATCACCTGGAGGATGAATCTAAATTGGCAAGCAAAAAGTTGGACGCTTTGAACAGAGCCAACGGTATTTCACGCCGGGATAGTGTTTTCTGTTATACAATGCACAGGTACGTCTACGAGTACACTGCTCACTTGTCTCGACAAGCCCAAACATAAGTTCTACCCACTTGACTCCCAAAAAGATGTGCTCAAATTGTTAATGCCCACGAACATACTGGAGTTATTAGAGGGTGAGGTTACTTTTTATACCCTTTACGGCCCTTTTATAAGTGTTAAATAAATTAAACTAAGGTAGTATATCGGTAACACTTTAATCACTTTTCATATAGAAACACCACTATGATTTAATAATAAGTTTAACTACACTCAGATTTTTACACAACACTTCCGGTTTCTATTCTCACCGTTTTTAAACACTACAAACCGATTCAAAATAGGATGACCAACTGATACAAAACATGATTTAAATATTAATAGCCAAACGTTAAACTTAGTAACATATTATTAATACAAGTTTTGTACGCAACTTAACGAGGAGTTCTAAGAACAACCTATTCGTACCACTGTTGTCAGTGCAATGTCTATGCGCCGCGTATCGCTTTAAAAGGTAAAGACAATATAAGTATGGCGCTCGCTCCACAATGTTGCTAGCGCTGTAATGTTGCCAACAGTACGGCGCTCGCTCCACAATGTTGCCTAGCGCCGTAATGCTGCCAACATAAGTAGTGCTGTGAAGAACTGGTTCACTTGGTACCAACCTCACATTTTTGTATTTGTATCACTGGACGGCGTCAGTAACGTTTATTTATACGATATGGCAACAATATCTTCCTCAAATTAAGATACAGTTTACCTTCATTCTTTCCAGTCAAGGTGCTGGAATGAGCTATCTGCGGCGGTGTTTCCCCAGCGCTAGCACATTATCATCATCAGCCTGCTCTTATCCGAATTACTTGGGGTTGATGCATTATCTATTCTTCTTCCTTCGTACACGTTGTAAATAGTTTTATTACCGGCTACCTGCCTGACGTCTTTGGATGTAATTATTGGTCAGACAGTACCAAATGTATACTGTTGCCCAAGTCGATGGTCGATTAAGGTCTTAGTAATATTTTACTATGCCCACGAGCAATTTAAGGATTGGCTGAATTCGCAGTCACCAGCAGCCCAACGCTACGATACGCTGATTTACAAGAGGTTTAAGAAGAGTAATTTTTTCAACGCTCTTCTTTTACCTATTGCGCCATCTATAGTCATATCAATGTACAAACGCATGCGACCAATTGTAGCAATGCATCCGACCGTTATATCCAACATCTATATTTAAACAAGCTCTATTTTAATCTGACCGACTCTCAACCCGGATGAATATATAATCTTACTCATAAACATTTCAGGTTTTTTATTACAAAACATTGCTTTTTATGCAACACGGTAAGTGAAATACTATATCAATATATATAAAAGAAAATCGTGTTAGTTAGACTATTTATAACTCAAGAATGGCGATACCGATTTAGCTAAAAATTGGTGAGGAGATAGCTTAGAACCAGGAGACGGACATAGGATACTCTTTATCCCGTTCTATCGCGTTCCCGTGTGACGTGACGTAAAACGTCAAAGGGAATACAAGTCATATGAAACGTGGTATAACAACGACGCATTTGATATGTAATAACAAAACGTAAATGACAGCTAAACGTAATTTCGTCTATAATTAAATATGGTTAGGGATGAATCGATACCACCTAGGTATCGATACTTTCAATCGATACCGTATTGGTCGCTAAGTATCGGTACTCAATCAGTATCGATACTTATTGGTATCAGTATCGAATCCTTTCCATTCGATACTAGTATATATATTTATATATACACTAACTGACCCAATAGACGTTGTTCTGTTCAAATCTAAAAAAATATTATAAAGAATTCTCCTTCAAATCGATCGCAATGCCACCTACCCGTTTCAATTATTAATCTAAAACATTCTCATATCCATCGGAACAACCACAAAAAATCATAGAAATCGGTCTAGCCGTTTAGGAGTTTAATTACAAACACACGTACAGAAGCTTTATATATCTATACTAGCAATCCGCCCTCGCTTCGCTTCGGTTATAGGTTATAGTCGTTTTACCCGCGTAGTTCCCGTTCCCGTGGGAATACCGGGATAAAATATAGCCTAGTTTACGCCCTGATATTATAGCTTTCCATAGGTGAAAGACTTTTTGAAATCGGTTCAGCCGTTTTGAAGATTACCCGGAACAAACAGACAGACAGACAGACAAAAATTTTTTAATTGCTATTTTAGGCATAGGTGTCGTGCAAATATACGTGTGAGCATAAAAAAAGCCTATTATTTTGACATTACAAACAGACACTCCAATTTTATTTATTGGTATAGATATAGATACATGACTATATACCTAACTTGTACTATTTGACCTATTTAAGGGGGAGGAGGGTGTCTTCAAAAATACTAACCTTAAAAGAAAAGTGAGCCTTTGTCGTATGTATACTACAATTAGTCACCAAGAGGTCACAAATTGGAATAGAATAGAATATAGAATAGAAACCTTTATTTTCTTTAAATGAGGTATATTTATGGGTGTTCAAAATATAAAATTACAAGCCCATCTAGTCATTACAAATGACATGCAAATATAAAATATGTACTTACAAACTACATATCAAATTAAAATTATTTAATGATTATATAAAATGAATGTAGCAATTTAAATAAACACATTAGGTATCTACAATTAATTATGAATCAATTCTATATACCGATTTATTAAATAATTACAATATATAAGTTAAATTTTTTATTGTTATTTCTAATAATCGTTACATTTATTGTCAAAAAATTCTTTGAGGTCATAAAAGTTTTTCTGCATCAGCCACCAACGTGCAACGCAGTTTTGCTATAAATTTATTGAGTGGAAGTATTTTAATTTCGTTCGGTATATGATTATAAACTTTTACACACATATTATATGAATTATTTTGTATGCGACTACTTTTTGGTACCATATTAAGTACAAGCCTGTCAGGATTTCTTATATTTTCCCGCCTAGTAATATCTTTAGACCGTCTAAATACTTTAGGGTGTTGTTTTACAAATTTACCCACTTCTAATATATAAAGGCAGACCAGGGATAGTATTTTTAAATCTATAAAATACGAACGACATGTATGACCTTATGAATCTATTTTGAGCAATAAAAACTTTCTTTATCTCTGAGCTATTGCCCCAAATCAACAATCCAATCCAAGGTTGTGGACCAAAATGTGTTTGAAATCATCATCATCATTCATTTCAGCTCATATACGTCCCACTGCTGGAATTGAGCCTCATCTACAATAGGAGGAAAATTGACCTTACTATAACCATGTTAATCAGACAGGTTGGTATTTTTTTTTTATCGGTGGGCTATGGTAAGCGCACGCGCGGTCCTGTCCGTCCGGGGCGATGAAAGGACAGCGCGCGGGCCCATAACCCACCCGTACCCACGTCACCTCGTTGTTGGGCCGACCACCGGAGCAGATGTGACTTGTCATCAGTGGTCAGCCCGACGGAATACCCTTTCGGGTAACCTCACCTCTCGACGTACTGGGACGTCGCTCGCCATCGCGCGGTCAGCCTCTCTGCGGGTGACGGACAATTCCCCGGTCCGATCACCCACGACCTCGGCTAGGGCGGCATTAGGCGCAGATACTCGTGCCTGCGCCGCCCGAGTCGCCGGCGGCAGAACGTGTCGCCGAATAGGAGCTCTACTCGCACACGATCCGCCGCCTCCTTCCGTGAGATAACGGCCTCACAGAAGGCGGCGACCGCGTCCCAAGACAGGTTGGTATAGGGTTTTCTTTCGAGATTTTCTTACATAGATGTTATATACATATTATATCCTTTAGTCGTCTTTTACGACATCCACGTTTAAGATAGGGAGTAATAAGTTGTATTTTTGCTCTGTCACCACACGGGTAATGGGTGTTTTAAATGTCTCCCCTCTAGAACACTTCTTGGGGCACAACTTACGAATGATGTGATTTAAAAAAACCTGTAAAAAGAAGTGACATGTATGGGAATGTTCCCTACAATACTCCAAAATTCTATGTTGGTTATAAACTTTGAAATTATGCGATCGATGTGCACCCAGCAAAGAAGGCAAGCGAAAGATGGTTTTAGATCACGAAGGCAATGCAATAGGACCCGTTAGGTGGCCCTGCAATTGCTTTTTTTTTAATTTGTACAGAACAGGATTTGTTAGTCATCTAAATATTAATTACCCTTAAGAAATTACTAATAGAGAAAACGTATTATTCACTAGCAGAATTTTTTAATGACAAATTATAAATTGCAATATATTTTCGTAATTTTTTGACTGTATCTGGGGGCACGGCAATGCCCCCGCCAAGTCGAGCAAAAAAAAAAGTCGGGCAAAACGCAAAACTGCCGTAACATACTTTTCTCGAAGCCATTCAGGCGATTTTCGACCCCCTATAACTTCGTTGTTAATAAAACTAGAAACCTGATTTTTTAGTAACCTAGCAGGCCTTGTATATTTATTGTGTATTTCAAATTTCATTCAATTTGAACTAATAGTTTAAGAATTATAACTAGTCAAATTTTCATAATTTTGTCACTCACTGACTGACTGACCGATCCTCAATATTAAAGTGGCACTTCTAGCAGACATAGAAGCTTCAAATTTAGAATGCAATTAGTGTTTAGTGTATAAATGAAGGAAAAATTATGAAACATTGTAATTTTCATCCAGTTTCCGAGATACACCAACTGCATAAATAATTTTGTAAACTCATATAAATATATAGGATTACAAAGTTACATTTGCAGTTAATGAAATGTAACTTTGTAAAAAAATAAGAATACATTTGTCGTCATCATTGCTTCTCTATGGGAATCGTAACAACCGGCTAAAGACTGCGCAGATAACGTAGTGGTTAAGATACCAACGTACCGTGCTAGTGTCGCGGGTTCCAATCCCATGCAAGACAACACCTTGTACGATCCACAAATTGTTGTTCTGAGTCTGAATGTAATTTGTGTCGGTTAATTATATGTTCTTTCTGTATGGTGACGAAGTAAGAATACAATTCACCACTCTCTATCTTGCCCGTGGATATCGTATAACACGACTATGGGATATAATGTGCACATACCATCTGTGCAAGAGAAGGAAAACTCGAAATGAAACTCTGTATCAACATATCTGACCAGCATGGTATAGTGGGTTAAATTCCCTCCCATTACGGAGGAGGCCTGAGCCCAACAGTGGGATATATGAGAGCTGCGATGATGATGCGATGTAGAATTATATGTTTGTAAAGTCCCCCACAATATAAGGATTATTATTCCCTTAGTGCAAGGCGTTATCATTTAAAAAAACGATTCAACAGGAAGGAGAGTGCGCAGCAGCTCTCGCCGGGGAAATGTATGATATCCCACTGCAAAATCAACCCGCCTACCAAACGTGGCGACTATATCATTATTCTTCATAAGGCGAAGAACAATGAGCTCTAGTGATGGCAACTCTGTTACCCTTGAGCGACGTTGGACGCAGGTGCCACAGTACCGCACTTTATGGTGAAGCATGAGGGGGTCTATGTTCTACAGTGGACGGCGATAGGCTGAATGATGATTGGCATAATAGGTGTAGATAGATACCTAGACATAATTATGTTCAAAGATAACTTGTAAAATGGTCAATCAAATTAATGAAAAAGCAAAAGTGGGCCGTGTCTTATGAAATTGTACCAAAATCTCCCCAAGTATTAAGCAAACTAAATTGCCTGAAATTTACTTAAAAGAAAGAACGCCATCATGAGGCTCGATTGCCATCAAAGCGGAGAGGAGACTAGAGTTGTATTTTAAAAAATCAATCAAATTTCTTTATTTCCACATCTCTCCGCTTAGTTTAGGTAAAATTGACTCAAGCTGAAAGGAGAGATGTCTAATTTTTCAGAGAGTGTGCTCTAAGAAAATCTTTTGTTGGTATTCAAGAAGTAGAAGGTACCGCAAAAGCAAATAAGTAGGTCTATCTACAAAAAGAAATGAGATACCATCAAAAACAAGACTTGTAAAGAAAAGCCAAGCCTCGCAACTGAGTTCTTCTACCATAAAAATTTGTGAGATCCATGTTATACCAAGTCGGTTAACTCATTCAGTCACTGCTTAAGGGACCTTTCTTCATAAGTTATTACGTAAATAGCCAACCTAACAACTTCTTATAGTGACTATATCAATATTAAAGATCTTTTATGTTTACAATAAATAGATTGACTTGGCAATCGCACTATGTTTAGTACAATTTAATATAATATGTATTACTTGTGAGGTATGTTTTCATGCGATTGCCAAGTTATTTTGTTTATTTTAAACATAAAAGATCTTTAATATTGATATAGTCACTATGAGAAGTTGTTAGGTTGGCTAAATAGCCAAATACTACGTACTACTACTTCTTAAGTTATTACGTAAATACGTAATAACTTAAGAAGAAAGGTCCCTTAAGCAGGGACTGAATGAGTTAACCGACTTGGTATAACATGGATCTTACAAATTTTTATGTTAGAAGAACTCAGTTGTGAGGCTTGGCTTTTCTTTACAAGTCTTGTTTTTGATGGTATGTTATTGATTGTAATTGAATGTATTTTTGATTGTTATTAAGTTAGGTTGTTATTGGTTGTCATTGATTCTAATTTATGTTATTGATTGTATTTTTGATTATTATATTATGTTAATATTGTACATTAATTGCATAGCGTAAGGTCGACTATGGTGAGACTTATATTATTTGTAACATCTTATGTACCCATATTTCGCAATAATAAATTGATTGATTGATTGATAATTATAGAATGTTTCTTGCTTCAACATTAACGCTTCTACGCCATTTTGAAGTTAATTACCATCTCGAATCATGAAACATATATAAATATTGCTTTTTATATTTGATGTGAAACCTCTATAGGCGAAAGTCAACCTGTTCGTTGGCGTGGCGTAAAGCAACGAATGTCGTGGCGAGGCCTCGCCACGCCCTATGATAGTAAGTGTAGTTCCGACCGTTCCGTACCGTAGATTAAATGAATTGATTTGTATTTAATGAAAATAAATGATTATTAACTATCATCATTTTATGAAAAAGAAACCTAATATTTTATTTATGCATTACGCCATATTAGTTCCTGCCGTAATCTGTTCTTTTATGCATATATACTTGTACAAAATAATGTAGATGTTTCACATCTGTCAGGCGTTTTATGACACTTTTTTTCTTATTGCCGATGGTGGCAAACGAGCAGGCAGCACACCTGATGGTAAGTGATATACCCGCACATGGACTTTAACAATACCAGGTGCACAGCCAGACCGTTGCTGAATATGAAGATAATATTCTTCTTAAACCTCGTTTAAAGAATGACAGATTATAGCGCTCGGAAAACGCAGTAGCGGGTAATTTGTTCTAAAGCCTGCACGTACGAAGAAGAAATGATCGATCGATTGGAAACATACAGTTAAAGACCTTAGCACTTCCAGGTGACATGGATAAACCCTGCGGTGTCAAGTGGTACGTTAGTATAACGGTGACTGTGGTACCAAGTTAAACAGTTCCTCAGAGCACTTCCCATGAAAGAGCCGGTAGAGTACACATCATCTCATTCCACAAAAATCCCACTGTTGGGCTCGGGCCTCTTTCACAATAAAAGGAAAGTTGACCTACTATACTGCGCCGGTCAGATATGTCGGTATAGGGTTCTATGCCGAGTTTGCCTGCTCTCCCATAGATATTATCAGCATATTATATCCCTTAGTCCTATTCCCTATACCTTATACTATATCGCTACCACTTTTTTTTTTATTGCAATCGGTGGCAAACGAGCAAACAGTACACCTGATGGTAAGTGTTGCTGCCGCTCATGGACCTTTACAAGACCGCTGCCTACCGCGAAGAAAGTGAAGGGAGTGTGAAAGCGTGCATTGAGGCACTTTTACGATACCCACGGGCAAGAGAGGGGGTAGTGAATTACATTCTTTCTTCGTCACCATACAGAAAAGAGAGTCGAGTACACAAAGTGACCCAAAGTCTCCCCACCGCTTCAGCGACTCTAATCTGTCGGTGAAATTGGGATCACCGACGATTGGAGCAGCACGTCTTTGCAGGAACTCAAGTGTTGTGGGTGTCGTGAGAGACGATTTAAAACGGTGAATATATTGAATACTATTTACCCGTGTGATAAGGATTAAGAATACAATTCATCCCTATCTTGCACGTGGATGTCGTAAAAGACGACTAAGTGATATAATATGGATATGACATCTATGCAAGAGAGGGACTCAAAACAAAAGCCTATACCAACCTGTCTGACCAGCAGGTCAATTGCCCTCCTATTATGGAGGAATCTCAGGCTCAGCAGTGGGACGCATATGAGCCAAGATGATGATGATGATCCGTTCTCGCTTTGCTTCGGTTTCAGTCAGTATGCCCCAGCATTTTAAACATCCAAAATTATTACTGTACGCGATTATAGAGTAATTTAGGTTCAATACCAGTCGTGTAAAATTTTATTGGTTATTATTTAGAGAAAAATATCCTACGTTACTCCTTATATAGACAGCTACCTGGTATTAAAATACTATCGAAATCCGTCCAATTTTTGTCCAGTCAGAGAAAAGACTGTGGTGAAGGAGTAAAAATACAATCCACCATCGAGAGAGTGATCAATTTTATATAATCTTATCTATGTGTGTCGTAAAAGACGACTATGAGATATGATATGCATATAACATCTATGCAACGACAGAAAATCTTGACATAAACCCTATGCCTACATATCTGACCAGCGCGGTATAGTAGGTCAATTTCACTCACATTGTGAAGGAGGCTGAAGCTCAACAGAAGGACTTATGTGAGTCAGATGAGATGAGGTATAGGATAATATTGTAGAAGAGACTCTAACCCAGCAGTGGATCGTACATGAGCTGACCTGATAATGATGGTATTCGGCGATATCATCGATATATAGAAATATACTGAAGTTCAGTATACTGAAGAAATTGACTGATGACACAGATGGCGTAGTGGTTAGGATACCGACCTACCGGGCCAGTGTCGGGAGTTCGAATCTCATGCACGACAACACTGTGTGATTCAGAGATTACTGCTCCGAGTCTGGATATAATTTATGTCTTTTAATTATATATCTGTAAAATTCCCTGCAATACAAGGATTATTTCACTGATGGTCGACTCAACGATGAAGGCGACGTGTCATGGTTGGGTTACGGGGCTGTGCGCGTCGCCCCTCTGTCGCTCCGGACGGAGCCGGGCGACGGGTGCGGTGATCGTAGAAACCCAAAAAAAACAATGATTATTTTCTTAGTGCAGGTTGTTTCTTTAAAAAAATATGGTGAAGCAGTAAGAATACAATTCGCCACCCACTTTTCTTGGCAATGAATGTCGTATAAGACGACTAAGAGATATATTCTGCTGTTAACATCTATGCAAGAGAAGGAAAACTCGACATAAAATCCTACACTAACGTCTGACCAAAATCTATTCTGAATTGCTCTTCTGTTTGATCTAGTTATAATCGTGAGTCTTTATAGATTTTTCCATGTGGTGACAGAATACAATTCATCAACCCCTCTCTTGCCCGTGGATGTCGTAAAAGCGACTAAGGGATATCTAGTGCATATAATAACTATGAAAGATATGGAAAACTTGAAAAAAAAAAACCCAATAACAAGCTTCCTGGCCAGTATTGTATAGTAGATCAGGTTTTCTCTTTTTTTTAATTGAAAGTCTACACCCTACACTAAGAAAATAATGCTTGTCTTGTATTGCGAGGGACTTTACAAACATATAATTAACGGACACAAATTACATACAGACTCAAAACAACAATTTGTGGATCATACAAAGTGTTGTCCTGCGTGGGATTCGAACCCGTGACACTGGCATTGTGGGTCGGTATCTTAACCACTACGCCACCCGTACAGTGTTGTGGAGGAGGCCCGAGCCCAGCAGTGGGACACGGGCTGATATGATAATCATGTTAGAAGAAGCCAAATCAATTGTTTCAAACAATTTATTAGAATAACTAATTGAAGCACCTTGAATATTTTTATAAATCACCTTCGCAACATCTGGTGACTGTTACGGCTCTATTTATGTCGTTATGACGTCACATCACTGACGTCACATCCCCACCATATGCCATGCCATTAACGTTTGTGACGTAATCAATGACATCAGAACTTATGCGCTCTTAATAAGGGTCTTTTAATATGGTGACAGTAAGAGTACAATTGACAGCACCGGTGGCTAGTGGTTATACCGACCTACGGTGCTAGTGTTGCGGGTTCGAATCCCATGCAGGACAACACTTTGTTAGGGATGCAAATATCGAAGGCAAGAACATCGATGTATCGATACCCCCTCGGGGAGAACGTCGGTCTTTCCTCACGCGGTGGGCCTCTCGGTGGGTGACGGACTAATTCCCAGATCCAGTCACCCCTAGCCTCGGCTAGGGCGGCATCAGGCGCAGGTAATCGCCCCTGCGTCGCCCCAGTCGCCGGCGGCGGCTCGCGTCGTCGAGGAGACGCTCCTCTGGCACGTGCCCCGCCGCCTCCTTCCGTTAGACAAACTACAAGATATCTTAGACAATATTTAACATTTAAAATACGGTAAAGTGACTGAAACCGAAGCAAAGGGTGTGTCACTACTCTATACAAAGAAATAAAATTGAAGTGTCTGTTTGTAGCGTCAAAATAATGGGCAATTTCAAGTTTATACGCTTGTTAACCAGATACCTTGGCCTAAAACCGCTTCAAAAAATGTTGTATGTCTGTCTGTTTGTTCCGGGTAATCTTGAAGACGGATGGACCGATTTTGATAGTATGCCACTAATAGGTACCTGCCTATATAAAGAGTAACTTACGATATTTTTCCTTACATAAATCCCCTATAAAATGTTGCCTGTTCCAGGTTTTATTTCAAGTTTTCCTTCTCTTGCATAGATGTCATATGCATGTCATCATACAGATAATAGGAGATATATACTTAAAATATTTTTAACAACTATGTGCTAATAAAAAAAAAAAGAAAAAGTGAATAAAATAAGACTGGGCCAGATCCCACAAGCACAACCTGATCACCAGTTATCTACTAGAGCAGTCATCACTCCCCAACAACATTGTAGGGAAGGGAGCGACCCGGCGCACGTAACTACCGCAAGGAGAACTTTATTCAGTGAGTATGATGATGATAAATAATCTCATCATACATACATACATATAATCACGCCTCTTTCCCATAGGGATAGGCAGAGACCACTTCTTTCCACTTGCTACGATCTTGACATACCACTTTCGCCTTCTCCATGTTCATTAATCTCCTCATACATGTTCTTCGGTTCAGGGTACTCCTAACCTGGCCTTTCTTAAGAACGTCCCCTATTTGATTGTGGAACGTCCGCCTCGGTCTTCCCCTTCCAACACTTCCGTTCACATTCACCTTAATCTCATCATCATTTTAGTTTATCGTTCACTGCTGCGTAGGCCTCCCTCATATTACGCCACAGAGTGCGGTCCTCTGTTGCCTGCATCCAACGACGCCCAGCTACTCTCACCAGGGCGTCGTCCAATACGTGGTCGCCACTCGAGAACCTTTCTTCCCCAACGGTTGTCGGTTCGTCAATTGCCACTTCAGTGTGCTAATTCTTCGAGCTATGTCAGTTACACGAATTTTTCTGTGGATACCCGCATTTCGGATTCTATCTCACAGAGAAATGCAAAGCATAGCCCGTTTTATGGCACGCTGAGCGACTTGAAGCTTGGTTATGAGGCCTACATTTAAGGTCCACGTTGCCGTGCCGTAAGTCATCACTGGTAACACACACTGATAAATAGCCTTTATTTCACGCTGTGGAAATGCATTTACGCACTATCCCCCGCCGGTTACAGACAGGAGAGTGTGTGTGGGACTCGCTGTCCACAAAAGTGACCGAAATACCCACTAAAACCTCAGCGGCCCCTTCCGCGCTTTTACGGAGAGGTCGTCTGATAACATTCTATCCCCGACACCCCAACGCTTGGCCGTCTGGCCACGTCCTGTCATCATTCATGGCGGTGGGAGGAGGAGCGCATAGCGGCATCTCCTCCTCCCTGGTCGTCGCCGGCGGAGCGAGTCAGCGGACGCAAGCGCCTCGCGTGCTCGCTCCACGGCCTCCTTCCTTGTCATGACAACCTCACAGAAGGAGGCCATCAACAACCAACAGCTGTCGCTTCCGAGCATCTTGGAGATGATGGTCGGCAACGACAGGTCTGTTATTCCCAATTCCGTTGACAGGACCCCAGGCGGGGCATGCTTCAAGTGTGTGGCGCGCTTCGTCGACTGATAAATAGCCTAAAACAAATAAATAAAACTCTTATTCAATCTCAACCGGTTCGTATAGTTAATAGATCCCTAAAGGATACAAATAAAGTTGAAATTACTCCCCAAACAATAAAATATAATGTGTTTTGGTGCTGTTTGCAAACAAACACGAATTCACTTCTCCTTTTATTTGAATGTAAAAAATTGTCGACGAACTTTTTGCTTTGTTATAACTTAGAAATGGGGCGAAATTTTGGTTGATATTTCAAAATGCTATGTCATCATTTTAGCTCATATAAATCCCGCTGTTAGATTCGAGCCTCCTCCAAACTCTGAGGGCAATTGACTTACCATTCTGGTCAGATAGATTGTTATAAGATTTCATTTCGAGTTTGTCATCTCTTGCATAAATGTTATAAGCATATTTGATCTCTTAATCGTCTTTTACGACACCCACGGGCAAGATAGGGAGTGAATCGGGCTGACCACTGAAGTCAAGGAATTTTGCACCGGTGGTCGGCCCAACGACGAAGGCGACGTGCTATTGGGTGGGTAACGGGGCCGCGCGCCGCCTCTGTCGCCCCGGATGGAGCCGGGCAGCGGGTGCATTGAACGTAGCCCACTTCAAAAAAAAAGATAGGGAGTGATGAATTGTATTCTTACTCTGTCATCACACTGTTATGTGACTCACAACCCTATATACATCCCATTGCTGGGATCGAACCTACACAATAGGAGGAAAATTGATCTTACTATACCATGCTTTTTTTTTTATACTGATGGAAAATGCTTTTATGCATGTCCCCCCTTGGTGATATTTGGTATGTGGGACTCACCGGGCGGCGTAACCTCCCGGAATACCCACTAAAAACCATCAGCGGCTCCACTACCCCGTCATTCTAGAGACGTCAGAGGGTCGCCTTTCGGCATTCAACTCGGACGCCCCGATTACTATATCATGCTGGTCAGACGTGTTGGTATAGGGTTTTATTTCGAGCTATCTTTTTTTATATATTATCTGAAATATCAGGTTGACCGAGCTTCGCTCGGAATATTTTTGTAGAATTTATTTAGATATATATTAATAAAAAATAAAAATTATATAAAAAAATTACAAAAAGAGAATAATAATAACACCGAGATTCGAACCGACGCTGTTTGGATGCTACAAAACTCAAAATTAAAATCGGCCGTCTCCCAACTGAGCTGCCGTATCTCTTAACATTTACAACGAAATTTGAATTCATATTCTTTTAAAATTTAATGTCATTTATTGTTATGCTAAAAACACTGACAAAAGAACATTTTCTATAAATAAAACCTAGCTAGATCGATTTTTTGGACCCGAATCCTCTAGTATGCCAAGTTTCAACAAAATCGTTGGAGCCGTTTCCGAGATCCTGAATATATATATATATATATATATATATATATACAAGAATTGCTCGTTTAAAGATATAAGATATTATATTCCTTAGTCCCTATGTTACTATTTCAAATATTACTGTTTAACTTTTTTTAAATGCTTTTATTTTGGATAATATATTGTTGCTTCCGCGACTTGATTGTACGGGCCCATCAGAATATCAGCGGTGTAGTATCATATTTACTGTACCATAAGCTGAGACGGGCACCATATTTTGGCCTCACATATTAGACTCTTTGTTTTTAGTTAGTAGTTCTTATTTCTTTCGTTGGTGTCTATATTGTGTGAGGTTTCAAAATAAAATTTCTTTCTTTCTTTCTAGTCGTCTTTTAAGACAACCACCTGTAAGATACGGTGTAGTGAATTGTATTATTACTCCGTCACCACACGATGAACAGTTATTTACAAAGTTATAAATATAAAAATCTATTTCGGTATATATTTCCATGGATTTAGTCGGATGTAGTCCACAATTAGGCCGGTTCAATTAGTACCGGCCGCAGAGAGTATGTGATTGACCGTTGTCTACTAATTTTAGAACAATTTTATTTTATACATCATTTGATATTTATAAATTTTAAAAACTTTCATTTGTTATCTTATATCTTTAAACAAGCCATTCTTGTATATATAGTAGTAATATATAGTAGTAATATATAGTAGTAATAGGTCTTTACCTATGTAATTGCCGTTCTGCAGTACTGGCCATTTTAAATCAAAATAATTTTTGTTTGGCTAAGAATTCTAATTTCAAATTAATTTTATTTTAAAACATGGAATTCATTTTCCAAAAGTAGTCATTTGTTTATTGATTAGTGTTACGTTTTCATCGCATTTCAAACTTTTTCGTCATCATGGATACGTTAAAAATTCGAGTAATTATGGAATATGAGTATCGTCGTGGCAGCAACGCGGCACAAGCGGCACGCAACATCAACGACGTTTACGGAGCTAAAGTCTGGCCATCGGTTCTTTGCACAAGAAAAGAGCGGTAAATTCAAAAAAAACAAGGGGTGACAACACCGACTATAGACTGAAAAAATGCGTTTGATACTTTTAATTTTTATATTCAATTAAAGTTATTTTATACATTTTTATTTATTATGTGTTATCATACCTGTACATATATAACAAACTGAGTTGGATAAGCTGCACAAACTTTAAAATTAGCTTAGATATCATCATCATAGCGTTTAGTCCCGTTTGTGGCCCAAACTTGCACTCCGGTATTTATGAATTAACGGTGACTGTAGCCTAATAGTTATGGCGTTGGACATACAATGTCGAGGTTGCAGTTTCGATCCCCAGTCATTGTACACTACCGGCATGAACCCAAACCCACACACCACACAAGCAGTTTTATACTAGTAATTTCAGTTGCTAGTATGCTGTTATTAAAAAAGAAATATCCCACTTACACATAAAGTTAACATAGGTACATGGTTTCTCGTCATGCAAAATAATGATCATGTCCAGGATACAAGAAAAAAATAATTACAAGTCATTAATATTTATAATTTTGTTATGATTCATAATCAAAGTCTGATTCTATAAATTCAACACCTGAAAATGAACTGTCACTGTCGTCATCATCATCACGTACATTTATTATAAATCGTTCCAGTGCTGTTTCTGTGATTCCATCTCTTAATTTGTATTCATTTTCGACGTTAATGACGTGATCTGTGCATTTCTTCCAATCATCAGCTGTTATACTAAGAAATGACTCTTTAATTAAATTTTCCATTTCTGCCCCTGGTACTCCTATATTTTTGCTAGCCACTTTTCGTTTAGCTAAACTCCATATGAGCTCAATAGCATTTAAATCACAGTGGTATGGAGGTAGTTTAAGCACTTCGTGGCCATGTTGTTTTAGAAGTTCTTCTGCTTTATACAAGGGTTCAGGCTTATTCTCTTTAACGAGGCACATTAATTCATCTTTAGTATAAATTTCTTCAAACGGAATGTCATTTTCCCTAAGCCATTTCTGTATGTCACTTTTTAAGTTCTGCATTGTTGGTGGTTTATTTATTTGTGTAACATGATAACTAGCATTGTCCATCACAATCACACTAGGCTCTGTCAAATTTGGAATCAATTTCTCACCTAACCACTTCATAAAATTTTGTGTGTTCATGTCATCATGATAGTCAGCTGTTTTTGATTTGGTACTAAATACTAACAGTGCATTGGGCACAAAACCCTTATCCGATCCAGCATGTACTAAAATATGTCTCTTGCCAGACGACATTTTGTCTATCACTCCACTAGTGGAAGGACCTTGCCATGATTTTTTTACCTTATAATTTTGGTGAACATAGGTTTCATCAAGATAAATTATTGGTTTCCCTTGTTGTCGTTTTTCAGCAATTGTTCGAAGATATCTGTGTCTCCAAGCTGCTAGTTCAAAGTTCTCTATGAGCAAAGACCTTTCATTCTGGTTTTTCTTAAACTCGAAACCAATTCTTTTCAATACCTGCCGTAATGTTTCACGACAGCCAGTGAAGCCAATTGACTCTCTGAGTTCAACAAGTAAATTCCGTAGAGTAGGAACCTGTTTTTTTACACAGTAAAATTCATTAATCTTATTCCTGATAGCCGTTAAATCAAAATCATCCAGATTTGACACCGTTCCCGGACGAGGGCGTTTCTTGCCGGGTGTATTCCATTCTCCTTGGTTTATAGAACCCTCCTTCTTGATCATTTTAATAGTTCTAACAGATATTTCTGCAAAGGAAAAATATTAAAATGTAATTGAATGTAAAAAATATAAAAGCCTAACAATAATTTAACTGTTCCACTACACTATGAAGAAAGATAAACTTGTAAGCAAACATTGAAAATAATCGTACAAAGATTTTAAGATATTTTACAATGCTATAATTAATTTACCTGTCATAATAGAAATTGTATCCAAATATTTCGTTTCAGAGTTCAACGCTTCCTTTTCCTCAAAACATTTTAACTCTTTCACTAACGTCTTGACTCTCGCCATGTCACCTTCTAAAACACATACAAGAAAAAAAATTGTAAATAGTATTCACATAATACCCGGACATAAATATCAAGCCAACTATCAAGACTACTTACCAGCAGCTATAAGGATTTCGTCTAAGCGATGTATTTTTTCGTTCCGGATTCGTTCATTATCAAGTTTTATGTCTTGATACTTGCCGATCATGGTAAATATCAACTTTCTAACTACGCCTTTGATAGCTTTCGGCATTATTTTTCAATAATTTCAAAAGAATAATGATTGAAAAACACTAAACACAAAAACGGGACAATCCGTTTGACAGTGACATGACAATTCAAAAATATTGCCATGTATAGATTTAAAAAAACAGTTCAGTGCAGAGAACCGATAGCCAGACTCTAACACTACAAACCAACGCACCGCCTGTTATTGGTTTGCTCGCTTCCGTTCTGGAAATTTCGACCTGAAAAATGAACCTCGCGGTCGTCTGAAGACTTTGGTCGACAATGACGAATTAAAGGCGATTGTGGAAGCCGATGATACACAATCTACGGATGAATTAGCAGCAGCTTTCGACGTTAGCGTCAAAACAATATTGGTCCATTTGCGTCAAATTGGCAAGGTAAAAAAGCTTGACAAATGGGTGCCCCACGAACTCAATGATCGCCAGCGAGAAGTACGCGTTGAGACATGCCTTGCATTGCTCAACAGACACACAAATGAAGGAATTTTGAAACGCATTGTTACTTGCGATGATAAATGGATTCTGTTTGATAACCGCAAGCGCTCAGCAAGTTGGTTGGATCCTGGTTCAGCACCTAAACAATGCCCTAAACGAAAACTTACCCCTAGAAAAGTGATGGTCACTGTTTGGTGGTCTAGCGCCGGTGTGATTCATCACAGCTTCTTACCAAACGGGGTGAGCATTACTGCAGATGTGTACTATGAAGAACTGAACACAATGATGGAGAAGCTGGCATATCTCCAACCAGCATTGGTCAATCGCTCGTCTCCGCTGCTCCTGCACGACAATGCGCGACCTCATACTGCACATCAGACGGTCTCCAAGTTGCAAGATCTGGGGTTGGAAGCTCTCCGTCATCCACCATACTCACCAGACCTTGCGCCTACAGGCTACTTATTTTTTCAAAATTTGGATAACTTTTTGGCGGAAAAGAAGTTCAATACCCGAGAGGCAGTACAAAATGCCTTTGAAGAATTTGTTGCCTCCCGTCCAGCTGATTTCTTTAAGAAGGGCATCAATAAACTGCCGCTACGTTGGCAAAGATGCATTGATTGTATGGGTGATTACTTCGATTAATACAAATAAAAAATACATGAAAAAAAATCGTTAAATTTTTTTCATACATAACGGCAATTTCATAGGTAAAGACCTAATATAATCTGAATCTCAGAAACGGCTCCAACGATTTTCATGAAATTTAGCATACTAGAAGTTTCGGGGCCAAAAAATCGACCTAGCCAGGTTTTATTTATAGAAAATGTTGTTTTGTCGGTAAAACACCGAGCTAATCAATACAATGACATACAATGTCATTAGAATAGGAATGTAAATTTAGCCGTCGCCGTCAAAAGGGTTGTTGGGAAGTTGTCCAGTCGCATTCAAACAGCGCGAGATCGAATCTCGATGTTATTATGATTCTACTTTTTAATTTTTGATTATTTTTGATATTTTTTCATTATTTCATCATTTTTAGTTTTTTATTAATATATAATCCTAAATATGTTCGTTAAAAATACCATTTACTTACAAAAAAAAAAAATTATACCAAGCAAAGCTCGGTCAATCAAATATTCTTTAGTAATTAATATCCGTGTGGTGACGGAGTAAGAATACAATTCACTACTGCCTTTCTTACCCGTGGGTGTCGTAAAGTACGACAAGAGAGTACAAGAGAGGGAAAACTCGAAAAAATCTCTATACCAGCCTGTCTGACCAGCATAGTATAGTAAGGTCAGTTACCATCATATTATGGAGGAGGCTCGAGCCAAACAGTTAAACAAATATGAGCTGAAATAAACGATGATTCGAAATTCTGAGCTAGTCAGGTGGATTAGTATAGTTTACGCCACGCCAACGATCAGGTTTACCTTAGGGATGTGAAAAAATTATCGATTTTTATAATAATCGATTTTTACAACAATTATCAAAATAATAAAAAATCGATTATTAATCGATGTTTTATTATTCGAAATTCGATCGAAATTAATCGATTATTTCACTGCCAGATTTCCTAAAAAAAGAGGTCATGTTTCATACCATATTATAATATAATAGAAAATAAAGCTCACATTTCCTAAAATAAAAATGTCATCATAATCCTGTTGGGAAAAATCTATTATTTTATAATCGATTATTTATTTTTAATTAATCGATTATTTTATAATCGATTTATTTTAAAGAACAAAAAATCGATTATTTAAAAAATCGTTTATTTTCCCTCCAAGTCACATCCCTAGTTTACCCTTAACAGTGGCCATTACACTGTTGAGGGCGACACTTTGACTTACTGACAGACCATTACTGACATGAAGAAACTGAGAACTTGAAAAGATAATTATAACTCGACACTGGCAAAAATGGCTCGTATTTGTAGCTGATTGCCAAGACAAAAAAGAAGAAGAAGAAGATGTGTCACGTAAAAAAATGTATTCTTCAAAAATGACATTCATCATTCTTCAAGTGAACTCTTGGAGAAATAACAAAAGTATTCTCACATCTAACTTCAAACGAACTACAATTGTGTGTTCCCTTATTTGAGAGTAAACTGGGACATGTGTTCCTAATAATATTACCTTATAACAGCGATTCCCAACCTGCGTTACGTATACCCCCTTTTTTTGGTAGGCTATGTTCAGAACACACCCGTCCCAATCCGTCCGGGGCGACGGATGGATGGCGAGCGATCCCATAACCTACCGTATTCCCTCCCCGACGTCATTGGACCGATCACTGGTACCGATATTTTGACTTCCATGGCCGACCCGGAAGCTGCCGTTACGTATACCCCTAGGGACACGCGGGGTCTCAGTAGGGTTACGTAAAAATTCCATAAGTAATTGCGATAGTATTGGAAAGTTAAAATGGTTAACTGAACTTATATTAACAGCATATATTAACCGAGACGATGAAGATGAAAACAATGATAAAATTTTGTATTTTTGATGTACAATAAGGGACACCTACAGTAACTTTTTCTAGATCAGAAGTTTATACATTTAGTACAAGGTATATTACAAAATTAAGATTGACAATACATAGACAATCTTAAGAGAAAGGAAACGCATTTTTACAACTACATCCATACATATACTCACGCCTCTTTCCCACAGAGGTAGGCAGAGACCAATTCCTTCCACTTGCTACGATCCTGATATACCAGTTTCGCCTCCTCCACATTCATTAATCTCCTCATGCATGTTCTTCGATTCAGGCTACTTCTAATCTGGCCTTTCTTAAGAACGTCTCCGATTTGATCATGGAACGTCTCCCTTGGTCTTCCCCTCCCAACACTTCCATTCACCCTATAAATTCTCCTTGCTAGTCTCCTTTCATTCATTTTCTCTACATGGCCGAATCAACTTAACATACCTTTCTCAATTCTTGTCACTACATCTACTTTCATATCATATTGTTTCCTAATCACTCTGTTCTTAATTCTATCATTAAATTTCACACCACTCACGCTCTTCAGCGCTCCCAAACTAGGTATAAAGTTATCAGGGAACACACATAATTGAAAGTTTTACAAAGGCGTACGCTAACAATAAAAGTTTGAGTAACTCTGTCTTATAGCGTCATGGGGAACAAGGAAAATATATAGGAGGAATGTGTTTGTCCTATTATGTATGTAAATATTTTTGTTTTCTTTTATTTTTTCCTCAATACGTATGATTAGTATTCAGTATGTGTTGAAAACATCCTTGAGACGTTCATATTTTGTAAGTATTTTAATTATTTGACTTTATAATGATTTCTGATGTTTACGTAAGTCATCATCATCATCATTTCAGTCTATTGCCGTCCACTGCTGGACGTAGGCCTCCCTCATGTTACGTCACAAAGTGCGGTCCTGTGCCGCCTGCATCCAACGACGCCCAGCAACTTTCACTAGGTCGTCGGTCCACCTAGTGGGGAGGCGTCCTACACTGCGTCGTCCGATACGTGGTCGCCACTCGAGAACCTTTCTTCCCCAGCGGTTGTCGGTTCGTAGAGCGATGTGGCCTGCCCACTGTCACTTCAGCGTGCTAATTCTTCGTGCTATGTCGGTTACACCCGTTCTTCTGCGGATTTCCGTATTCCGAATTCTATCTCGCAGAGAAATCCCGAGCATAGCCCGCTCCATAGCAAGCTGAGCAACTTTGAACCTTGTTATGAGGCCTACATTTACGGACCACGTTTCCGTGCCGTAAGTCATCACTGGTAACACACACTCGTTGTAGGCCTGTGTTTTCAGACACTGAGGTATGTTGGACGAGAGGATCCTCTTAAGTTTCCCGAACTGGTGGTCGGGTGCCGCTTGTCAGTCATAATCATTTGTATCATATTACGTATCTTGTGGTTCAAAGGGCATCACACTGGAGCTAGTATTTATAAGACATGTTGTACTCAATTTTATATCAAGTAAGAAAAAAATTCCTCCATGTGGTGACGGAGTAAGAATACAATTCATCACTCCTTATCTTGCGCGTGGATGTCGTAAAAAACTACTAAGGAATATAATATGATCGTACAAATATACAAGAGAAGGAAAGCTCGAAATGAAACCCTATGCCAACATGTCACCCGCAGGGAGGCTGACCGCGCGATGGCGACCGACGTCCCAGTACGTCGAGAGGTGAGAGGTTACCCGAAAGGGTATTCCGTCGGGCCGACCACTGATGACAAGTCACATCTGCTCCGGTGGTCGGCCCAACAACGAGGTGACGTGGGTACGGGTGGGTTATGGGCCCGCGCGCCGTCCTTTCATCGCCCCGGAAGGACAGGACCGCGCGTGCGCTTACCATAGCCCACCCATAAAAAAAAAAAAAAAAAAATGCCAACATGTCTGACCAGCACGGTATAGTAGGTTAAATTCCCTCCCAATGTGGAGGAGGCTCGAGCCCAAGAGTGGGGCGTATGTGGGCTGCGATAATGATGATGACGAAAAAAATAATAATAGACAAGTCCGCAGGTTTCTTGTCAGATCTTCTCAGTAGCGGTCGCGTTCCAATCCAGTGGTAGTTTAATTTATTGGATAATCCTTACTAATATTATAAATGCGAAAGTAACTCTGTCTGTCTGTCTGTCTGTCTGCTACGCTTTCACGTCTAAACCACTGAACAGATTTTGATGAAATTTGGTACAGAGATGGACTAAAGCTTGAGAAAGGACATAGGCTACTTTTTATCGCGAAAAAATGGGTATAAGGGGTTGAAATAGGGGATGACATTTTGTATGGAAATTCGTCATTTTCGACGATAGAACCATGAATCTTTGTATTAAGGCACTTTATAATAAATAAATAAATATTCGTTCTAGCATTTTGGAAATTTCATTTATATGGGGATGAAATTCAACTCCTAAAAGACAAAAAGCATACAGCCGAAACCACTGGGCCTAGAAACGTAATTTTTTTACACTGTAGTATTTCTTGGGGTACACAAGCTCTAGCAAAGAAATCGCGAAAAAATGGGTATAAAGGGTTAAAATAGGAGATGACATTTTGTATGAAAATTCGTCATTTTCGATGATAAAACTATGAATCTTTGTATTAAGGCACTTTATCCTTACTTCCTTACTAATATTATAAATGCGAAAGTAACTCTGTCTGTTTGTCTGTCTGTCTGCTACGCTTTCACGTCTAAACCACTGAACCGATTTTGATGAAATTTGGTACAGAGATGGACTAAAGCTTGAGAAAGGACATAGGCTACTTTTTATCGCGAAAAAATGGGTATAAGGGGTTGAAATAGAGGATGACATTTTGTATGGAAATTCGTCATTTTCGACGATAGAACCATGAATCTTTGTATTAAGGCACTTTATAATAAATAAATAAATATTCGTTCTAGCATTTTGGAAATTTGATTTATATGGGGATGAAATTCAACCCCTAAAAGACAAAAAAGCATACAGCCGAAACCACTGGGCCTAGAAACGTAATTTTTTTACACCGTAGTATTTCTTGGGCTACGCGAGTTCTAGCAAAGAAATCGCGAAAAAATGGGTATAAGGGGTTGAAATAGGGGATGACATTTTGTATGGAAATTCGTCATTTTCGATGATAAAACCATGAATCTTTGTATTAAGGCAATTTATAATAAATAAATTAATATTCGTTCTAGCGTTTTGGAAATTTCATTTATATGGGGATGAAATTCAACCCCTAAAAGACAAAAAAGCATACAGCCGAAACTACTGGGCCTAGAAACGAAATTTTTTTTACACCGTAGTATTTCTTGGGGTACACGAACTCTAGCAAAGAAATCGCGAAAAAATGGTTATAAGGGGTTGAAATAGGGGCTGACCTTTTGTATGGAAATTCGTAATTTTCGATGATAAAACCATGAATCTTTGTATTGAGGCAGTTTATAATAAATAAATTAATATTCGTTCTAGCGTTTTGGAAATTTCATTTATATGGGGATGAAATTCAACCCCTAAAAGACAAAAAAGCATATATCTGAAACCACTGGGCCTAGAACCGTATTTTTTTTACACCGTAGTATTTCTTGGGGTTCACGAGCTATAGTAAAGAAATCGCGAAAAAATAGTTATAAGGGGTTGAAATAGGGGCTGCCATTTTGTATGGAAATTCGACATTTTCAATGATAAAACCATGAATCTTTGCATTAAGGTATTTGATAATAAATAAATAAGTATTCGTTCTAGCATTTTGAAAATTTTACTTACATGGGGCTGAAATTCAACCCCTAAAAAAACAAAAAGTATACAGCGGCAACCACTGGGCCTAGAAACGTATTTTTTTTACTCCGGCGTATTTTTGGGGTACACGAGCACTAGCAAAGTATTTTTGGCAAATCACCCCCTTAAGGGAATGAAAAGCGTATAGCCGAAACTATTGGGGCTAGGAACGTGAAACTGTGTATTTCTGTATATTGTTCGATTCTCTTTCTTTTGTTGTAAATGAGCTCTAAGAAATTAGTTTTTGAAATTCATTCTCTAAGAGGGTGAAAAATGTATAGCCGAAATCATTAGGCCTAGAAATATGAAATTTTGTACAAAGTTGGAGAAAGTGCTCACTAAAAAAGAGTTTTTTGCAATTTTACCCCTAAGGAGGTGAAAAGCATATAACCGATATCACTGAGCCTAGGAACGATCATTTTAGTATACGGTCGGCTTTCTTGGGTTACCCCAATATTTTTTCTTAATGCTCGCTTATCAAGATAGCTTTGGATCGACGCAATATGTAGGCACTGCTCTGCCATCATAGATATTGCAAAGGTTCTTCTAGCAACATTTTATGACCAGCTGCCTGCCAAACGACATTGCTGGCTAGATGGCATCACCAATTGGTCCAGGTCGATGTAAATCTTTGTCTTAGTAGTATTTTGCGACACTCACAAACAATGAAAGCGTTATAATATTCCTAGCCGCTACCAGACAGTAAGTCAATAGGAAGCTACGTTATCAGCGAGTAAGATAAGCAATTTTTATGTCGGATATTTGTATGGGATTTGATAATTATTATTTTTATTTTCACCCATATAAACTTATAATATCAGCGAGTAACATAGGCAATTTTTATCTCGGCGTTTGCATGGAAATGGGGTCTACGTGGGTGAAACTGCGGGAGTTTGATCGATATTATTTTTTTCCCCAATGGAAACCTATCATGGATAATGTATTATCAGCGACTAAGGATGGCCATATTTCTCATCGTCTTTCCACTTGAATTTAAACTACAAGGGTGGAAGTAATATTCAAATATAAAAATTTGTGAAGATATTTGGACGTTTGTTACTCAATCACGCGTAAACTGTTGACCGGATTTGGACGAAAATTGACACAGAGTATTTCTTAAATTACGAATTATGAAAACCAACTTTTACGCGGGCGAAGCCGCGGGCAAAAGACTAGCTTAATATATATAAAATACGTGTCACGTTGTTTGCCCGCGATGGACTCCTAAACTACTTAACCGATTTTAATCAAATTTGCACACCGTATGCAGTTTGATCCAACTAGAAAGATAGGATAGCTTACATCTTAATTTATAGTCGCAATATTATTTTATTGCAAATTATTTGTCTATTATTTGACATTCACAATTATCTGTTAACTCCAAACGATTTTAACAGATGGCGATATCTGTTGACTGTATTGAGTAATTAATTAATAGATGGCGCTGCTATGTCAAACCTACAAACGTGTCATATACGATTTTAACTTGCTTTTTTACATAGATGCCATTTGTAAAAAAATATGACGACCTCCATGACAGATGTTCTCCTACAGTTCCACTTAAATAGTTTAATAAAATGTAATATAACAAAAACATTAGCCACAGCAACGCGTGGCCGGGTCTGTTAGTTTGATATAATTTTGTTGAAATTGACAATATGTAAGTGTCCACTCGGATATTTGAAAATACAACTATTTTTACGAATGTGGCGGACCAGGCGAAACCGTCTGTGGCCATAAACATAAAAATAATTTTTAACAAAAAAAAAGCCGACTTTAAACAGTAAACTAAAAAGCAAATAAATTGTAGTGTTTAATAAATAAAAAAAGCATATATATATATGCTTTTTATATATATTATTATTATGCTTTTTATTATATATATTATTTTATATTTTATATATATATATATATATGGTTGAATTGAAAAACCTCCTTCTTTTTTGACGTCCGTTAATTATAAAAAGATACTCACCGGATTAGCCGTAGACGTTGGCGACACCAGCTTCTGCATTTTGCTCAATTATTCTAGACCATGGACCGTGATCAAACTTCCTCCTGACAGCTGAGAATACACATTTCAAGCGTTGGGTTTGGCAGTACCCTGGAAAGAAAAACAAAGTCCATTGCCGATCAAGTCTTCTACACTAAACTCTCTGAAACTACTGGACCGATTTTAAAATTTCTTTCACCAATAGAAAGCTGTAATATCAGGGCGTAACATAGGCTATATTTTATCCCGGTATTCCCACGGGATTGCGAACTACGCGGGTAAGGCGACTGTAACCGAAACGAAACAACGGCGGGTTGCTAGTTATTTATATAAATTACTAGCAACCCGCCCTCGCTTCGCTTCGGTTTTAGTTGTTTTACCCGCGTAGTTCCCGTTTCCGTGAGAATACCGGGATAAAATATAGCCTAGTTTACGCCCTGATATTATAGCTTTCCATTGGTGAAAGAATTTTTGAAATCGGTCCAGCCGTTTTGAAGATTACCCGGCACAAACAGACAAAAATTTTTTAATCTGTATTTTAGGCATAGGCGTCGTGCAAATAACCGTGTGAGCATGAAAAAAGCCTATTATTTTGACATTACAAACAGACACTCCAATTTTATTTATTGGTATAGATTATAATACCCGTACGTGTCGTAAAAGATGACAAAGGGATATATTACGCGTATGATATCTTAGCAAGAGAAGAAAATTTCGGCACAAATTCTTTGCCAACATGCAAAGATGACCAGCAGAGTATAGTAGGTCGATTTCCCTTCCATTATAATGGAGGCTCGAGCTGAACACTGGTACTTACCAAAATACAAGTTTTAACAGCTTAAAAAAAATAAACTGCTACTATTATACCGAAATAAAACCATATTTGATGCGACATTTGTATAACGAACTGATGAATAATTACATGACATAACCTACAAATTTGCAACAAATAGATACGTCAATCGCTGCCCACATACACGCATACGCACACACATACACACATTCACACACGCAAACAAACACTCAACACTCATACACACAAAAATGGAAAAGCGAACTCATCATACAAAAGCACATCCTTCATAATTCAATTCATTAATGTTATCTATATTGTTATCATTCTTATTGTAAGTTATTTTTATTCCTTTTCTTTTTTTCTTTTCTTTTTGTTATTTTTTCTTTCTTATATGTTTGAGGAAAGGGGTTTGCTGAAAACCAGCCCTGCATAATTTCTATGCAGCACAATGCTGAGCATTCCCCTATTGTCAAAATGAATTAAAAACATGTATTATAATTATTAGTTACTCATCATCATCATCATTTCAGCCTATTGCCGTCCACTGCTAGACGTAGGCCTCCCTCATATTGCGCCACAATGTGCGGTCCTGTGCCGCCTGCATCCAACGACGCCCAGCAACTTTCACTAGGTCGTCGGTCCACCTAGTGGGGGGGCGTCCTACACTGCGTCGTCCGATGCGTGGTCGTCCGATGCGTGGCGTCGGTCGTATTAGTTACTATGTGACAATAAATGCTATTCTATTCTATTCTACTTATATGGGCTGAGATGATGCTGATAATGAGATATATCTATTTTATCATCATCATTTCAGCCTATCGCCGTCCCCTACTGGACGTAGGCCTCCCTCATCTTACGCCACAAAATGCGAACCGGTGCCGCTTGTATCCAACAACACCCAGCAACTTTCACCAGATCGTCGCTTCACCTGGTTGGGGTCGTCCTACAATATGTCGTCCGATACGTGATCGCCACTCTAAAACCTTCCTTCCCCAGCGCTTGTCGGTTCGTCGACCGATGTGGCCTGCCCATTGCCACTTCAGTGTGCTATGTCGGTTGCAGCCGTTCTTCTGCAGATTTCCGTATTCCGGATTCTATCTCACAGAGAAATCCTGAACATAGCCCGCTCCATAGCACACTGAGCGACTTTAAGCCTTGTTATGAGGCCAATATATACCGAGATATATCTAATACTAGCAACCCGCCCTCGCTTCGCTTCGGTTTCATTCGCCTTTCCCACGTAGTTTCTGTTCCCGTGGGAATTTCAGGAAAAATTTAGCCTATGTTACTCCCTGATATTATAGCTTTCCATTGGTGAAAGAATTTTTGATATCGGTTCAGTGGTTTAAGCGTGAAAGCGTAACAAACAAACAAACTTACTTTCGCATTTATAATACTAATAAGGATATCAGAAAATAAAACTGGAAAAACAATTTCAAGATGTGAAAAATAAAATATGATACGCAAATACAATTTAATTTTCCTCAGAATTATTTGATAGAAATGTGTTCGGAATGAAATTTCTAATTAGAAGTTATCACGAATATAACGAGAATTGCTTCGTATATTTTGATTTATAACGATTTCGGATAAATACGCGAGTATTATACTTTATAAATAAAACTATTTTTGTAAATTAAACTAATTTATAGATTTAATAGCGTTTGCGTTTGATTTTTGATTACATGACGTTTCGAACACTTTGCAACGTTCATGGTCACGGGCGGACTTACAGAAAATTTATAATTATCTACCCGATACAGATAAATAATTATTAAATATTGACCCACATTTTGATACAAATTTATTACCAGTGTAAGTAGTAAGAAAATGATTCTACATGAAAAATTTATATTGTTTATAGTTAGTAATTATTTAACATTAAAATTAATAGTAATTATATTTAAAACCTAACAATCTAGTATACCATCGGATCGGAACACGGCCACATTTAGAAAGATTTGGCAAGAAAGTATGTTCTTACACTGGCAATAAATTTATATCAAAATGTGGATCAATATTTAATAACTAATTTTACTGTAACGGGTAGATAATTATATTTTTTTCTGTAATAAAGATAACTTGGACGTGAGACATCTTAGTACACCCGTGACCATGAACGTTGCAAATTGTTCGAAACGTCGGGCAATCATAAATCAAATACAAACGCTATAAAATCCGTAAAATAGTTTTATTTACAACTAGCAACCCGCCCTCGCTTCGCTTTGGTTTCAGTCGCCTTACCCGCGGCGTAGTTCCCGTTACTGTAGGAATACTGGGATAAAATATAGCCTATGTTACTCCCTGATATTATAGCTTTACATTGGTGAAAGAATTTTTGAAATCGGTTCGGTGGTTTAAGCGTGAAAGCGTAACAAACAAACTGACTTTCGCATTTATAATATTAAGTAAGGATGTATAATACTGGCGTAAACATCAGAAATCATGATATTCACATGGTTCTTCTATTTTTATTTAATACTAATTAAAGTTCTAATTGAAACTATGGTAAACATACGTTTTCATTAGAGTTTCATTAGAGCTGCGGGAGACGAAATAAGAAAACAATTTACCACTCCATTCCTTTCTCGATACTAACGTATATATAAGTTTATTTTTAGCCAACAGGCATTAAGGTATACATCTTTGTGTTGTAGAGGACTTCACAAATATAACATTAACGGACACAAATAACCCTTAGGCCTAGCTAATGCCCTAGCCGAGACCGCGGGTGACTGGACCGGAGATTTAGTCCGTCACCCGCCGAAAGGCCGACCACGTGACGGTGAACGTAGGGCCAACCACTGAAGTCACTCTACACCGGTGGTCGGCCCAACGACGAAGGCGATGTGCCAAGGGTGGGACCGCGCGGCGCCCCTCTGTCTCCCCGAACGGAGGCCGGGTGGCGAGCGAGCCGACCTTGGGCCAAGAGGCGTAGCTAATTAACAGACACAAATAATAGCCTACCAACGAGAGCAAAAATGATCATATGTGGGTCGGATAAAAATTATTATCATAATTATGTGAGACTCGAATCCAAATTTATTGAAAAGCCGTTACCAATTCGGCTAGTAGGTATTTACCTGGCGAGGCAAAAAACGTAAGTACGTATTCACCATACGTACTTACTTATTCACCCCCTATTTTGCCCGCAGGTATCGTAAAATACTACTAAAAGATTTCAATATGCATATAATATCTATGCAAGATATGATAATAATCATCATCACAACTCATATGCGTCCCACTGGTGGGCTCGAGTGTCCCACACAATGGAAGGCAAATTTACCTACTATACCACGCTGGTCAGACGTGTTAGTACAGTTTTATTTCAAGTTTTGTTACTCTTGCGTAGATGTTATCTGCTTATTATAATTACTCGGTCACTAGAAGGAAATCGGTATAATGTTATTCTAATATCTGTATTCAGATATGAAACGTCCTATTCGTAACATTCCTAATGTGTATCAGTAGATTCTATTAACCTGGCCTTTAGCCAAACTGTCACCAATTTTGGTTCAGAATTGTCAACATATTTTCCATTAGAATTCATTTTACTCAATTATTAAGATTTAACATAATTAACCTTACGTATTAGACTTCCGGGTGGTGACGGAGTAAGAATACAATTCATCACCTACTATCATGCCCATGGATGTCGTAAAAGGCGACTAAAGGATAAAATACGCATGACATTTATGCAAGAGAAGAGATGGAACACTCGAAACAAAACCCTATACCAATCTCTCTGATCAGCATGATATAGTAAGGTTAATTTCCCTCCTATTGTGGAAGAGGCTCGAGCCCAACGTATATGAGCTGAAATGATGACGATGATATTACATAATTTCATATCATTGTAAATAAAATTACTTTACGGATTATATCGCGTTTGTATTTGATTTATGATTGCCCAACGTTTCGAATACTTTACAGCATTCATGGTCACGGGCGCACTAAGATGTCTGACGTCCAAATAGTATAGGATCCCGCTATAAAACGACGTTCACCGAGATGTTTATTTGATGAAACTTATTTTTTATTTAATTTAATATGTCAATAAATATATTGCATATGGGTTGCCTAACAAATTTTAGTCCAGAGTATGATGCAATGATTTTATATGAAAAAATGATATTGTTTATGATTAATAATTATTCAATATTAAAATTTATAGTAATTATAATTACAATTTGTTAATTTAAACCTAACAAAACTAATATACTACCACCGGATCGGAACGCGGCCACACTGAGAAAGTTCCGGCAAGAAAAGTCAGAGGACATAATGCTAAATCCCATATCAACTCCTAAGCCAAGCCGGGTAGTCGTGCTAGTATAAAATAAAGAGTAAAGCCGGTATTTATGATACAATAAACAGCTTCTTACTTTCAAACTCAGTTTATATTTTCATTAGAACGCATTTTATGTTACTACAACATATCAGAGAATAACATAACATATATTAAAACAAGCCAATTATATAAAGTAGTGTTTGCAAAAAAATGTTTAGCTCTGAATAAAATAAATATATTTTTCTTGATGTTTACGAGAGCATTACACATCCTATCCCTACTAATATTATAAACGCGAAAGTTTGTATGTTAGGATATTTGTTGCTCTTTCACGCAAAAACTACTTAATGGATTTTGATGAAATTTCACAATAATACAGCTTACATATCTGAATAGCACATAGGCTATAATTTAGCCCGATATTCCCACGGGAAGGGCAAGTATGCGGATAAAACCGCAGGGCGCTGCTAGTTGTAAATAAATATTGTAATGGTACACCGTACTGCCGTCCGCCCGTGACCATGAACGCTACAGAGAGTTCGAAACGTTGGGTACTCAAAAAGCATATAGAAACGCGGTAAAATCCGTAGTTTTCAGTTATAAAAATATTTTTTTTACATTGAATTTTTTTATGAGCTTATAAACGTCTCAATGTTGTGCTCGAGCCTCCACCACAATGGCAGAGAAATTAATCTACTATACCACGCTAATCAGGCAGGTTGGCATAGGGTTTTATTTTAAGTTTTCCGTCTCTTGCATAGTTGTTATTTACATATTTTCAATAGAACGCATTTTATGTTACTACAACATATCAGAGAAAACCATAACATATATTAAACAAGCCAATTATGTAAAGTAGGGTTCGCAAAAAAAATTATTGTCTTAGAAAAAATAAATATTATTTTTATAATGAAATTTTTATAGGTTCATAAACGCCCCACTGCTAGGCTCCAGCCTTCTCCTTGATAATAGTGAGATTGATCTATTATACTACGCTAATCAGGCGGGTTGGCACACGGTTTTATTATGAGTTTTCCTTCTCTTGCATAGATGTTATTAGTATATTATCATTAGAACGCATTTTATGTCACTACAACATATCAGAGAAGAACATAATATATATTAAACAAGCCAATTACATAAAGGGTCGGTAAAATATTTTTTGGCATGAAAGAAATAAACATTTTCTTTTGTACTCATTATGTGAGGCCTTTGAAATTATAATTCGCAAACTTTTGTCTGTTAAACGATGGGGGTTTAAAGACGGCGTTGGATAAAGTGGCAGCAGTTTCTAACTCACCTTCTGCTATCTATGAAGACTTTCACACTTCTTGGTTTAACAATTTTGCTATGTAAAACTGATTTATAAATAATTAAAATGTTTTCCTGTAATACAAAAGAAATACTTCTACAGTGTGTTTCTATGACACACCCTGCCTTATTGCCTTTAGTAATAGGTCGGCTGCAGCATGGCTGTTTCTATGGTATCTCTATTCATATCTGTAAAGTTGCACACTCTTTTTGTAATTTTCCTTTTTGACAAGTATATATATTTTCTTTGGATCGCGTTTTTATGTTAGTACAACATATCGGCAAAATTAATAACCTATTTAAATGAGCCAATCACATAAAGTATGGCTCGCAAAAAAAAAATTGCCCGCAAAATCAAAAAATAAATATATCTTTTTGTACTTTTTATGAGAGGCATTTGAATTTATAAATCGCAAACATTTTTTGGGTAAAAGTGATAAGGTTTAAAAACTGTTTTGGATAAAGTAGGAGTAGTCTCTCTCTCTCTCTCTCTCTCTTGCTTTTGCGTATCGGAGAAGAGTGAAAATCACTCTTCCCGCTTTCATAATTTTATGTAAATAAATGAACATTTGTTCGTGTGGCGAAGGAGTAAGAATACTATCCATCTTGCCCGTGAGTGTCGTACAAGATGACTAAGGTTTTATATATGCAAATAATGTCTATACAAGAGATAGGAAATTCGAAATATAGCCCCACACCAACATGTATAATAGTGAATTGAATTCTTACTCCGTCACCATACGGAGAACCTGGTAAAAGAACGAGAAATTTCTTTGCATGTTAAAGAAAATTACAAGACAAAGTTTTTAAAGCTTATTTCCATTTCATTACATTATATTTTGTTCGATGACTGTCTGCCAATTTGAAATTAGTGACATGATCCCGTTGGCAATGAACTTTTGGTACTTCAGATAAAAAAATGCAACAAGTAACTTTGCTAGTCCTCTCTTGATGATAACCTTATACTGTCTAAAGAATTTTGAAGAGATTGAAACAGGTGAAAATCTTAAGGTGCAAGATCAGGGCTGCATGGAGATGCATTATTACCTCTCAGTCAAACTCTCTTAATTTTTGCTGAGTGACTAAAGTTATGTGTGATCTAGGGTTATCGTGGTAAAAGACCACACCCATTTTGTTGATGAATTCCCGCCGCTTTCTCTCATTCTCTTGCATTGACTTCATTAGTTGTTGGCAGAAGAGATCCGAGTCGATGGTTCTGTATGGCGGTAAAAGATCATAATGACCAATACTAGAAGGTGGCTGACTTCTTGTGAAATTAAGGAGAAGAAATAAAAGTCCTCATTCAGTCGACACACAACCATCATTGAAACATTTTCATTAGAACAAAGTTTATGTTCTCACAACATGTCAGAGGAAAGCAAGATATACGAGAAAATCAATAAAGTATGGTTAGCAAAATAATAAAATTTTACACTAAATATATTTTTAGAGATATTTATTTATAACCGATTTCAAAAAGGAGGAGGTTCTCAATTCGTCTGTATTTTTTTTTATGTTTGTTACGTCAGAACTTGCGACTGGGTAAACCGATTTTGATGATTCTTTTTTATTTGAAAGCTGGTGCTTCCTGTGTGGTGGGACCACATGTCTATGTGTGTCGGTGTCCTAGTTTTTTTGGCTGACACCGACTCCAAAAATAACAATAATTGTAACTACTTTATATTGTCGTAATAATTTGATTGACTTTTAAGTACTCTATATTTTTTTATTTCATCAAGTTGTAGAAGAATTATTTTTTTGCTTTTTAGTGCATATTCATTTGTTTGGGAATTGTTTTTTGTTTGAGGTCGGTTTTTTTTTGTTAATTTTTTTTTATTGACGTCCCACTGTCGTGCTCGAGCCTCCTCCACAATGGGAGAGAAATTGATGAAGTATATTACGCTAGTCAGACGTGCACGTTTTCTATCTCTTGCATAGAGGTCATCTACATATCATAATCCTTTAGCCGTCTTTTACGACACCCACAGGGTGGTGAATTATATTCTTACTCCATCACCACATGGAATACATTACCAGCTTAACATAATATATATATTTGTGATAATTTACAAAATCTCGCGCGTATTTATAAAGCAATCACTACTTGCTTTAGTAAACGGTAAACTGTATGGAATCTGTTCAATTTTATTGATAATACGTTGGACTTTGATCTCAATTTGAGATGTATTAGTTTAAATTTGCCGTGCTGTGACGGAGTAAGAATAGAATTTATCAAACATACATATATAGCCTCACGCCTGCTTCACTACGGATTGCCAGACACGATCCTGACATACTTCAGTGGCAAACGAGCTTACAGTACACCTGATGGTAAGTGATACCGTCGCTTATGAACCTTTGCTAGGCCGCTGCCTACCGTGAAGAAAGTGAAGGGAGAAAAGTCAAATGATACTAAATGTATCACGAAAACCCACCACACGCAAACACCCTCAGAAAGTTGGGCTTTCAGCTCTCTTGCTCAGCGAACAAAGTGCAGTAACAAGTTTCTACTGATTTTCTGCGAGAGTGTGGTACTACCCTGAATGGACGGGCCCGCGGCTGTAGACAGACAATTGTAAACAGTATGTTCCTACCAATGCCACACCACCTACCATCCCACGGTGTGAAAGCTCACTGCCCGAAATCCGCATCACGCAGCGAGCGGTTAGGCGGGAGCTGCGGCTTTTAGACGTCCATAAGTCGAGTGGACCGGATGGCATCCCTGCAGTGGTACTAAAGACGTGCGCCCCTGAATTGACTCCCATCCTCACGCGCCTATACCGACTTTCCTACGCTACTAATAGGGTTCCGTCTTCGTGGAAGGTAGCCCATGTCCACCCGATCCCTAAAAAGGGAGACCGGTCTGACCCATCGAATTACAGGCCAATTGCGATAACATCCTTGCTCTCCAAGATAATGGAGAAGGTTATAAACCGCCAGCTTCTGCAGTACCTTGAGGATCGCCAGCTTATCAGTGATTGCCAATACGGCTTTCGTCATGGTCGGTCGGCTGGTGATCTTCTTGTGTACCTCACACACCGTTGGGCAGAGGCCTTGGAGGGCAAGGGTGAGGCGCTGGCGTTCAGCCTAGATATCGCAAAGGCGTTCGATAGGGTCTGGCACAGGGCACTTCTATCGAAGCTACCATCATACGGAATCCCCAAGGGACTCTGTAATTGGATTGCCAGCTTTTTGGATGGTCGGAGTATAAAAGTCGTCGTAGATGGCTCCTGCTCCGATACCATGACCATTAATGCTGGTGTACCACAAGGCTCGGTGCTCTCCCCGACGTTGTTTATCCTGCATATCAATGACATGCTCTCTATCGAGAATATGCGTTGCTATGCGGATGACAGTACGGGTGATGAGCGGTACACTGAGCAACGGAATATCCCTCGGAGTATTCAGTAAAGAAGGGTTCAACTTGTGTCTGAAGTCGAGCGCTCTCTGGGGCGGGCCTCGGAATGGGGTGAACGGAACCTAGTCCAGTTCAACCCCACAAAGACACAAGTTTGCGCGTTCACTGCAAAGAAGGACCCATTTGTCATGGCGCCTCAGTTCCAAGGAGTAACTCTTCCAATTTCTGAGAGTATTGGGATTCTCGGCGTCAAAATATCGAGCAAAGTCCAGTTTGGGAGTCATTTGGAGGACAAAGCCAAATTGGCAAGCAAAAAGTTGGGCGTCCTGAACAGAGCCAGGCGGTACTTCACACCGAGACAGCGTCTTGTGCTATACAAAGCACAAGTTCGTCCTCATGTGGAGTACTGCTCACATCTCTGGGCAGGTGCGCCCAAATATCAGCTAGACCCACTTGACTCCCTGCAAAGACGGGCTGTTCGAATCGTCGGGGATCCCAATCTTACGGACAGATTGGAGTCGCTGGAGCAGCGGAGAGACTTTGGGTCACTCTGTGTACTCTACCGACTCCTTCACGGGGAGTGCTCCGAGGAACTGTTTGACTTGGTACCACCGTCACCATTCTACCAACGTACCACTTGACATCGCAGCAGGGTTCATCCATTTCACCTGGAAACGTTATGGTCTTCAACTGTACGTTTCCAGCGATCATTTCTCCCACGTACGTGCAAGCTCTGGAATGAACTACCTGCTGCTGTGTTTCCCGAGCGCTATGACATGTCCTTCTTTAAACGAGGTTTAAGAAGAGTATTTCCTTCACGGTAGGCAGCGGCCTGGCTGTGCCCCTGGTATTGCAATGGTCCATGTGCAGCAGTTTCACTTACCATCAGGTGTGCTGCTTGCTCGTTTGCCACCGTTGGCAATAAAAAAAAAAAAAAAAAAAAATGTGAGACCTTAAGTAGGAGGAACTTTTGACGCGAATGTCAAAATGTCATGTAGCGCTTTTATATTTTTTTCGTTATTTTAGTGTTTTAAACTGTTATCTATACCAATAAATAAAATTGGAGTGTCTGTTTGTAATGTCAAAATAATAGGGTTTTTTCATGCTCACACGGTTATTTGCACGACACCTATGCCTAAAATACAGATTAAAACATTTTTGTCTGTGTCTGTCTGTTTCATCATCATCATCATCATCATCGCAGCCCACATACGTCCCACTGTTGGGCTCGGGCCTCCTCTACAATGGGAGGGAATTTGACCTACTATACCATGCTGGTCAGACATGTTGGTATAGGGTTTCATTTCGAGTTTTCCTTCTCTTGCACAGATGTTTTATTTATTTATTTATTAAACTTCATGCAACAATGCAATGGCGGGCTTAATGCCAAAGGCATTCTCTACCAGTCAACCATAGGTGATGCAGAGACGAAAAAAGGTAGGTGCATGTTCCGAGATAGCTATCATCATCATCTTGCTATTATCCCAATTACTTGGGGTCGACGCAATATGTCATCTGTTTTGACATATTGCAAAAAGTTTCGGCAATGACTTTTATGACCGGCCGCCTGCCTGACGTCAACCCTCCTTGGGAATGTAATCGTTGACCCAAATGGTACCAGATGGAGTTGGTCCGGGTCAATCTAGGGCTCTTAGTCGTCTTTTACGACACCCACGAGCAAAGCAAGGGTTGGTAGTATTCGAAGCCGCTACCACACAGCCAATGTTCCGAGATAGCTATATTATTGTAAAATGAAAAAGAAAATATATTTTACATAGATAAATAGGTATATACGAAAATATATAATACATACCAAAGATACATACATACCCAAATACAAAGATAGATATGATATATATTAAGATATATAAATATATACATATACAGTATATATACATAATTATAAGGACATTATATCAGTTGTGATGATTCTGCCAACTCGTTTAAGAGATGGAGTCGAACGCTATTCTTAAATGTTTGACGACTAGTTGCCATCCTGATACCGAGAGGTAGTGAGTTCCAGAGGAGAACCGCCTGGACAACGAAAGAGGAATGCACACGATCAGGGTGATGAGATGGACAAAGTAAGAGCAAGTTTTTGGAGGAGCGAAGGTTTCTGTCATGATTAGTAGAGAGGTATTGAAAGAAACAAGACAAGTAATTAGGAGAATTAGGAGAGTTGAGGATAGAATATAGAAAAGTAAGGGCACGCAAACTACGGCGTTGTCGAATAGTTAGAAAATTTAATTGAGAACGATAAGCAGAAATATGATCATACTTGCGAAGATTATATATGAATCGAATGCAGTTATTGAGGAGACGGTCTAGTTTATTAAGAAGATCTGCATTCAGGTCAAAATAACACACATCACCATAGTCAATTAGAGGAAAAATTAAAGTTTGGCCAAGCGTCGTTTTAGTTTTAACCGGTAGAAAATGTCTCAACCGATTGAGAGCACGTAAGCTACAGGTGACTCGCTGACTTACTCTGGTTACTTGAGTTCTCCAATTGAGAGTGGAGTCGATATATAAGCCAAGGTCTTTTACGTCAGGGGACAGCGTTACAATAGAGCCGTCGTACAATATAGAGGGGAGAGATTTGACGTCTACTCGGCCTATCATACGCTGACTACCCACAATTATTGCCTGACACTTGGTAGGGTTCACCGTCAACCCGAACTGGCAACACCAACTTTTTATGCTGTCAAGGTCTGTATTGATTTGATGTTATGTGCACATTATATCCCATAGTCGTCTTATATGACATCCACGGGCAAGATAGGGAGTGGTGAATTGTATTCTTACTCCGTCACCACACGGACAATCTCTGTCTGTTTGTTCCGGGTAATCTTCAAAACGGCTGGATCGATTTCAAAAATTCTTTCACCAATGGAAAGCTATAATGTCAGGGAGTAAACTAGGCTATATCTCTATTATCTCGGTATTCCCACTGGAACGGGAACTACGCGAGTAAAACGACTAAAACCGAAGCGAAGTAAGGGCGGGTATGCTAGTCTTAGAATAATAACGTATAGAAGGATAGTGTCGCTACTTCGAACGTTTGAAACACGAATCTAAAAACACTACATGCGCGCAAGCGATTACACACGTACACACGCACACCACTATACAAATTATGAAATCAAATTTTGTTTTTATTAACATAAATCGTCGAAATACTTTTAAAAGTAATGTTAAAAACCTTTTTATGTTTTTCAAATGTGTTGTGCCACCATTTGATTGCACAAGCCGTCATAATTACCTATTTATTTTTTAAGAGTTGCGTACGTTCGTGCAGTGCAATGACTTGTACATTACGGGACTGTTCCGGCGTAGGGTCCATTAGGCTCCAATTGAAATGCCTCACTTTTTGTGCGTTGACTTACCTTCTATATGTTATTATTCTAAGATTAAGTCTTACATGGTAAATAAATCTAATAATACCACAAACTATAAAGCGAATGTTTTTAATACCATTATAATTACACACGGGGCAAAGACATCAATATCATTCATCCTAATCTAAACATCGAGCAATAAAATAATTTTATGTAACATTCGAACGAAACAACAACGTTCTAAAATTGAAATTCAAAGTAAAAAAAAAAACTATATGCGTGAAGACGTTTGAAATTAGAACAATGTACAAAAGTGATTTGATGCGAGGAACAATTAGAAATTATTGGCGTCGGAAAAAAGTGAATGCCGGTTATATAAAAATCGTTAACAATACATATGTCTACTTGCTTTTTATTCGTATTCTTGGCTCAAATATTTTTATAGAGTAGAATAATTTGTTTTAAACACAATAAGATTTCCATGTGCTGACGTAGTGAAAATACAATTCACCACTCTCTATCTTAACCGTAAAAGACGACTAAGAGATACAATATGCATATAACATCTATGCCAGAGAAGAAAAACTCGAAATAAACCCTATACCAACGTGTCTGACCAGCAGGGTATAGTAAGGTCAATTTCTCTTCTATTATGGAGGAGGCTCAAGCCCAACAGTGGGACTTATATGAGCCGAAGTGATGAAGATTTCTGCAGTTGACAGTTTATACGAAATTATAAAACATTTGCAGCTACTTCTTATTTTTTTATTATGGTTAAAAAATAAAACTATGCAGAACAGAGAAATATTAAATATCATCATCATCATCATCATCAGAGCCCACATACGTCCCACTGCTGGGCTCGATCCTCCTCCACAACAGGATGGAAAACTGACCTTACTGTACCACGCTGGAGTTTGTTTCGCGTCTTCCTTATCTTGCATAGACGTTATATGCTTAATTAATCCCTTATACTTTTACGGCATTCACGGGCATGATAGGGAGTAGTGAATTGTATTCTTACTCCGTCACCACCGCTGGCCGCTATTACTTAGGAGTAACTCAGACCTTTCTTCGGACGGCAGTAACGTACTAGTTATCTCGGTAATAGTTCAACTATAACGTAAGCGTATTACACATTTTAAATAAAACTACTTTACGGATTTTATCGCGTTTGTATTTGATTTTTGATTACCCGACGTTTTGAACACTTTGCACCATTCATGGTCACGGGCGGACTAAGATGTCTCACGTCCAATAAGTCATCGTTATTGCAGAAAATTTATAATTATCTACCCGATACAGAAAATTAAAAATATAAAAATTAAATATTGACCCACATCTTGATACAAATTAATTGCCAGTGAAAGAAGAAAATGATTGTATATGAAGAAATTAAATTGTTTATGGTTAATAATTATTTAACATTAAAATTAATAGTAATTATATTTAAAAACCTAACAATCTAGATTGTTAGGTTTTTAAATATAATTACTATTAATTAAATAATTAATTTTAGGTTTCTTCTAGTTTTATTTAAAATGTGTAATACTCGCGTAAACATCAGAAATCATTATGGAAGCGTATATATTATTTACTCTCAGGTACCTATATATGTAAAGACTAACTTAGGCTATTTTTCCTCTATAGAAACTCATATAAAATGTTGCCTATCGTATTATAATATTTTCGAAGATATTTGAGAATTAAAATACGGGGGCCAGATGACTGAAATCGAAACGAACCGAGAACCGATTGGTGGTATAAAATACAATAGAAACACACTCTAAGACACTTTTAAGTTGCCGCCGAAACTTCCTTAGTGGTAGGAGCACACTGTTGACAGTTGTCTGTCTGCAGCCGCGGGCCGGTCCATCCGCGTAGTGCCACACTCAGCAGAAAATAGACTTCCGAGTAGTAGCGATTTGTTACTGCGCTTCGTTCGGTGAGCGAAAGAGCCGGCAGCCCAATTTTCTAAGGGTGTTTGTGTGTGGTGGGTTTTACTTTTACTACCCTCGAACCTCAGTGCACGCACTGACACTCTCTTCACTTTCTTCATAGTAGGCAGCGGCCTTGCAAAGGTCCATGAGCGGCAGCAACACTTATCATAATACTGTACTGTTTGCTCGTTTGTCACCGCTTGCAATAAATAAAAAAAAATCCCAAACAATAATAGCAAAATATTAGTTCATATTGATTGCCAGCATAAAAAAACTTTTTTATCTTTGGCAGATCGTTTTTAATATTATCAAACCCTATAAATAGCCACACATCTTACTATGAAAAATTTAAATATTTTCACAACCGAGCCAATCGCTTATAAACATGTATGTTTATAATAAAAAACGGCCTACTCAAATTAATATTTTATTTTCAAACTAATAAACACAGAGTAACACGCGGGTTTAATATATAAATAAGCATATCTTTTTTTTTATGCATACCTAAATTCTATGTTTTCGGTGTTATGCGCGCTTTTTTTTGATAGGCGACGGAAGGGCGCCGTGCGGCTCCATAAACTGTCATGATACTCCCATTTTGGCGCCATTTGGGCTGACAGCTCGTTTCTTTTATTTTCTGTGGGCTATCGTCGGGCACGTCGTCAGTTCTGTCCGGGATGACGAAAGGGTGACGCACGGCGCCATAACCCATTGTACAGAGTCGGCCGACGATACAGAGACCAGGCCCGGAGGCTGACAATTGGTTCCGATTCCGCACATCGGGTTATCCTTTTGGGTACCTGTCGATGCCCTAGTCAAGTGGGGTTTTAAACGTGACCAGGGAACTCCGTGACTCCAATCAATCCGTAAGATTGAGATTCCCGATGATTCGAATAGCACGCCTTTGCAGGGAGTCAAGTGATGAATAAATAGATGCTACTACAACATTTTATGTCACTAGTTTCTTGGCAAAGGGAGATTAATTATACAGAGTGTATCAGGTTATGGGGCAACTGTTCGTGTGTTGTAGTTCAGCGGTCGTAGATCATAATTAGAATGTATATTACACAAAAAACAATAAAACATAAAGGTTAAAGTGATTACAAAAATGTGTGTCTACGAGTCTATGCCTTAAATCTTATGTAGGCATGTACAGACAGGATACATGTAGACATATAAAACTTCGACAGTATAAATAGGTATGATTTGCGCGAACGCTTCAATGATAACATAGATACAAAGGCGACTCGTCAACGGTCATCGGCCGATCAGCTGATTTAAAGCGAAGTTTGACTTTGCTTATGCGAACGTAATCATTGATTTATTCAATTTCTAATGTACATTTAACAATGCACGAATATGTTGCAGATTAAGAATCATTGACTTTATACATCTCAATCAGATTTACACGAAAAAGTGATGACAAAATTGATAACTTTACATGTCTCTAAATCATTAACGAATTGATATTTTTATATGAATTTTTTTATGAGCCCCTACCACCGTTGCCTATCTCCCGTTTGACCAGTTGCCCCATAACCTGATACACCTGTATATTTTGCTTAAATTAGTTTCTCTACTCTAACCCCAAATACATATTTCTCTTTGTTTCCAACCCTTAAACACGTGTCCTTAAACACACATATATACGTGTTTACGGCGTAAAAATACAATTCATCGCCCATTCCTCTGGGTGTCGTAAAATACAACTAAGGCCTCTAAGTACAATTATTAATAAATTTTATAGGTTTACAGTTGACGGAAAAATGTCGGATTGGTTTGGTTCGGCCATGTAGAGAGAATTAATGAAAGGAGACTTAACAAGGAGAATTTATAAGGCGGATGTTCCACAATCAAATCGGGGACGTTCTTAAGAAAGGCCAGGTTAGGAGTACCCTGAACCGAAGAACATGTATGAGGAGATTAATGAATGTGGAGGAGGCGAAAGTGGTATGTCAAGATCGTAGCAAGCAAGGAAGGAAGTGGTCTCTGCCTACCCCTATGGGAAAGAGGCGTGATTATGTGTATGTATGTATGGAAAAATGTCGTTTACGACACCCAAAGGCAAGAGGGGGGTGGTGAACTGTATTCTTACTTCTTTAATCAGACGAATTGGTATAGCGTTTAATTTCGAGCTTTCCTTGTCTTGCTATGTGATATCCCTTAGTTATTTTTAGGGTGCCGTACCCAAAGGGTAAAAACGGGACCCTATTACTGAGACTTCGCTGTCCGTCCGTCCGTCTGTCACCAGGCTGTATCTCAAGAACGGTGATAGCTAGTTGAAATTTTCACAGATGATGTATTTCTATTGGCGCTATAACAACAAATACCCATGGGGTTCCCATACAACAAACTTGATTTTTTTGCTCAATATTGATAATGGCAATAGGGGCACTTGTTTACCTAGTCAATGATACGGAACCCTTCGTGTGCGAGTCCGACTCGCACTTGGCTAATTTTTTTAAGATATCCACGAGCAAAATATGAGAATGCTGAATTGTATTGAATTTTTTTATATTACAAGCTAGCAACCCGCTCTCGCTTCGTTTTGGTTTCAGTCCCTTACCCGTGGGAATATCGGGACAAAATATAGTCTATATTACACCCTGGTATTATAGCTTTCCATTGGTGCAAGAATTTTTGAAATCGGTTCTGTGGTTTGAGCGTGAAAGCGTAACAAACAAACTTACTTTCGCATTTATAGCATTAGTAAGGATTAGATAGATTAGCAACTGTACATAATTATTATTTAAAATACCTTTATTACGCTACATTATCAGCCTATACACGTCCAAGGTTGCCCATAGTACTCATTTTATTTTATTAGTATCAGATGGCTTGTTTAAATCACTGTTAGTAAGTTAAATCGTTATCCGAGACGATCCAATTACATCTCTCTGGGAGTTTTCGCAGAATATACTACGACATATAACTAGCATTTTTGCCGCATTACATAATATACCAAAAATATTATTTTATATAACATTATGAAACACTAAAATATATATCTATAACAATAAATAAAATTGAAGTGTCTGTTTGTAATGTCAAAATAATGGGCTTTTTTCATGTTAATACGGTTATTTGCACGATACCTACGCCTAAAAACCAGTTTAAAAAATATTTGTCTGTTTGTTTTGGATAATCTTCAAAACAGCTGGACCGATTGTAATAATAATTTACTACCAGGTAGCTGTCTATATAAGGGGTAAAATAGGCTATATTTTATGCCGGTATTCCCACGGAAACGGGTACTACGGGTACTAAGGCGACTAAAGCCGAAGCGAGGGCGGATTACTAGTAAGACATATAACTTATATCATATGCCACTTTTAGCACTTTTTCTGCATTACATAAAATAACAAAAATATTATTTCATATAACAATTTGAAATATTAAAATATTGAATATAATTTTACGTTCTTAATTTTCAAGAAATAATTAAAATAAACATTCAAAGATAATCAACAGACTTTTCGCTAAATAGAGTTTAAAACAAAATGGCGCTATGATACTTGCCAACCTTTTTATCTCATCAATCTACACATCTGTTAACTGTACATCGGGATTTGCATGGAGATTATCGAACGCATTAATAACATACGTAATGTAAAACGAGCGATAAAAATGATTATAGATTACCCATGTTTTGGTAAGCTTCACTGACTCATAGTTTTATTATTACAAATTCTATTGCGAACGGTTTTTTGTCACTAAAGAAGCCTTCGAGTTGACAGCACGGTGTCTTGGAGTTGTCTATTTGATATGAAACAGGCGAGGGTAAACCTGATCATTAGCGTGGCGTAAAGCGACACATGCCGTGGCGAAGCCTCGCCACGCTCTATGATAATAAGGAAACGTACCCATACTACGTGTACCCGTCTTTTGGTCCTTAAAATACTACGGTTAGTCACAGGAGCGTCGTGGCTCAGGTTTTTATCACGTAGTCGATTTTACTGAGAAAAATCTCGTATTATTTTTTACCTATATTCGAATCATCTATCTATCCATCAGCCTACAGACGTCCACTGCTGGTCATAGGCCTCCCCACGAGAATGCCACTCGGAATGGTCCTGCGCCACTTACACCAACGGTTCCCTCCGACTTTGAGAATGTCGTCAGTCCACCTAGTCTCGTCCTACGCTGCGTCGTCCGATTCATGGTCGCCACTCAAGAACCTTTCTTCCCCAATGGTTGTCGGTTCGACGAGCGATGTGGCCTGCCCTTTGCTCATTGACACTTCAGCGTGCTGATTCTTTGTGCTATGTCGGTTCTTCTGTGGATTTCCATGTATAAAGAAGATATTTATCAGATTTATACCTGCTGCAGTGTTTTCGAAGCACAAAACAATTCAATTATTAATAGCCGCGCTTACTAAACTGTTGAGCCTCATAAAACATGTTGTACGCCATTAAATTATTCTTAATATAACTTTTTTATTGATCATTTATTACTGAAACCAATCACTACTGAGATTTCTATTATTAATTTATTGATTTGCATCAATTTGCTCTGTGACTACGAATACTACTAACTCTTACATTCCTCGTGGGTGTCGTAAAAGATGACCCAGAATGTCGTCTGTGGGGGAAAGGGGGGCCTGTCAAAACTATTACCAAAAGTCGTAATATGTATTATGAATTCCGTGCGGTAACGGAGTAAGAATACAATTCACCACCCCCTCTCTTACCCGTGGGTGTCGTAAAAGACGACTAAGGGATTGATTGCGTATATTGCACATTGTTGTGGTATGTAAGTAGATGTAGTGACAAAGATTGAAAAAGGTATGTAAAGTTGGTTTGATCATGTAGAGAGAATGAATGAAAGGAGATTGGCAAGGAGAATTTATAGGGCGAATGTGAACGGAAGTGTTGGAAGGGGAAGACCGAGGCGGACGTTTCACGTTCAAATCGGGGACGTTCTTAAGAAAAGTTAAGTTAAGAGTACCCTAAAGCGAAGAACATGCATGAGGAAATTAATGAATGTGGAGGAGGCGAAAGTGGTATGTCAAGATTGTAGCAAGTGGAGGGAAGTGACCTCTGTCTACCCCTATGGAAAAGAGGCGTGAATCTATGTATATACGTAAGAGAAGAAAAACATCTATACCAACCTGTCTGACCAGCGTGGTATAGTAGATCAATTTCTCTCCTATTATGCTGGGCTTGACCCAGCAGTGGAACGTATATATGATGATGATGACGAAGCCCTTTCATCTGATATACATTATAGCGTTATTATTTTTTTTATTTATTATATTCATTAACTAGCAACCCGCCCTTGCTTCGCTTCGGTTATAGGTTATAGTCGTTTTACCCACGTAGTCCCGTTCCCGTGGGAATACCGGGATAAAATATAGCCTAGTTTACCCCCTGATATTATAGCTTTCCATTGGTGAAAGAATTTTTGAAATCGGTCCAGCCGTTTTGAAGATTACCCGGAACAAACAGACAGACAGACAAAAAAATTTTAATTGCTATTTTAGGCATAGGTGTCGTGCAAATAACCGTGTGAGCATGAAAAAAGCCTATTATTTTGACATTACAAACAGACACTCCAATTTTATTTATTGGTATTGATTTGTCACCTAGATGCCGCCATATTGAATTTAGTGTGACGTAATACGAGGGAACAATCAAGATATTTCAAACTAGACATTTTAATGGATTACAATAATAGTAAAGCATAATTGTATCGCAGGCGTGGCGACAGGATAAGTGTACAATTATCGCCACGCCTTATTTAAAGGTTATTTTTTATTTTGGGGTCCGGGGCGTCAGAGGGGCGATGTGTGGCCCCGTAACCCACCCGATAGCACGTTACCTTCGTCGTTGGGTCGACCACCGATGCAGAGTTCCTTGACTTCAGTGATCGGCCCGACTGAATACCTCGAGGGACTACCCTCTCCCATCGACGTCCTCTTCCTGGGACGTCGGTCGCCGTCGCGAGGTCAGCCTCACAGCGGGTGATGGACTAAATCCCCGGTCCGGTCACCCGCAGCTTCTGTTAGGGTGTCATCAGGCGACCTTATTTAGAGGTGCGAGTCATGAAAATAGTCTAAGGGACTCAACAGAAGCGTGCGCGTATGAAAATCCTCTACGGCGACACGATCCGCCGCTGGCGACTTGGGCGGCACATGCGCGAGTATCTGCGCCTGATGCAGCCCTAGCCGAGGCCGTGGGTGACGTGACCAGGGAAAAGTCCTTCACCCGCAGAGAGGCTTACTGCGTGAGGACGATCGACGTACCAGGAGGGGCCTTAGGGAGGTACCCGAAAGAGTATTCGGGTTGGCCACAGACGACAAGGAGCTCGGTATCGGTTTTTACCCCAACTACGAGCAGGAGAGGGATGGTAAATTGTTTTCTCCGTCACCTCACTGACAATGGCGCCTATTAATAGCTGTTTGCTAAAATCAAAGTACCAAATACAAAAATCTATCCGGTATTGAACAACTACACTCATATAGCGTTTTATAACGGGAGTTTAAAAAAAAATACATTGTTTATGATACATTGCGTTCAGAAATAGAGTAGACAGTAACACCTGAACGAAAAAAAGATGGCGGTCGAATGACGTCATTGTAGTAAGATTTGTTGTTACTTTTTGTAGTAAGAAATATCTATTCTGAATTGCTCTTTTGACCTAGCCATAGACTTTAAGTCTTCATAGACTTATCCGTGTGGTGACGGAGTAAGAATGCAATTCACCACCTTCCTTTCTTGCCCGTGGCTGTCGCAAAAGGGGACTAAGGGATATCTTTCGTATATAATACCTATGAAAGAGAAGGAATACTCGAAATAAAACTATAACAAACCGCCTGACCAGCGTGGTATACTAGGCCAATTTCCCTCTTAATGTTTCTCTCTCTTTCTTCTCTTAAAAAAGGCAACTCCCTGCACTAATGAAATAATCCTTGTATTGCGGTGTGACTTTACAAACATATAATTAACGGACACAAATTATATCCACATTCAGAACAACAATTTGTGGATCACACAAAGTGTGTTGGGATTCGAACCCTCGACACTGGCACTATAGGTCGGTAACCACTACGCCATCTGTGCAGTCCATGTGGAGAAGTCCCGAGCCCAATAGTGGGACGTCTATGAGCTGTAATGATGATCCCTTAATCCTAAGTTTTCAATCCTAATATTCATCCCTTGATAAGGGGTGGATTGTAGTTTACTCACACTTTTTTTAGTACATTTTTTGTAGTAGGTACAACATTTATTCGTTCTACGTTGGTACGACGACCAACGTCCCGGGAAGACATCGATGGGAGAGGGTACTCCCTCAGGGTATTCTGTCGGGCCGGCCACTGAAGTCAAGGAACTCTACACTGGTGGTCGGTTTAACGACGAAGGCGACGTGCTATCGGATGGGTTACGGGGCCCGCGCGCCGCCCCTCTGTTGCCCCGGACGGAGCCGGGGAGCGGGTGCGCTAACCGTAGCCCACTCCATAAAAAAATGTACAAATTTATTCACTCTCGAATAACTTCAACAAAAGCCATTGTGAAAATAGCCAACCATCTATTGCTACAATTCATCCCTATTTATACCCCTATTATAGTCCATGATACGTATTTTTTTATAACTCGACACCTACCTTTGAAACTATGTCTTTTTATCAACAAAACAAATTTCTCTTTTGTTCAAAACATAATAAGGATGAGAATTCCCTGTCAAGTTATCTCTATTGTCATCACAAAAGGCGCTCTTAGGGTAATTACGTTGACGCAATTTTGGGCTCTAATTGAATATTATTTATGTATGGCATGAATACAGGTCGTGCCTGGATTGGGAGACAAAGGCTTTTGTTTTAATTCATATGCAAATATACTTCTATATGGATGTAATGTTGAGTAAAAATATTGTCTTCATTTTTGTTGTTAGGCAAATTATGGATCAGTTATCATTTAATGTCATCATCGCCATCTTTACCTCGCTCGAGGGAGTTTTGGCGGGAACATGAAAATATGCGTTCATCCTATCCTACCAATATTATAAACACGAAAGTTTGTGAGTATGTGAGGACGTGAATGTTTGTTGCTCTTTCACGTAAAAACTACTGAATGGATTTTGATAAAACTTCACAATAATATAGCTTACATATCAGAATAACACATAGGCTATAATTTAACCCGATATGCCCACGGGAACAGGAACTGCAGATGAAACCGCAAGGCGCTGCTAATAAATTATATTCAACACTCGTGTTTACACTTTGCTGTATGGTAGCGGCGATGAATACATTAATCGGGAAATGGATCAAATTGAACGTGCAACATTTGATTACAGACATACAGACAGACAGATTGGGACTTAATAATAGTTGCAGTTTGTAAATTCATGGGACACAAATTGTTGTTCTGAGTCTGGATGTGATTTGTGTTCGTTAATTATATGTTTGTAAAGTCCCCCGCAATACAAGGGTTATATCTCTAGTGCAGTGTTGTATTTTTCTGAAAGAAAAAAAAAAAAAAATATTGCGTCGACATATTTATGATGAACTGGCAATCCGCCCTCGCTTCGCTTCGGTTATAGGTTATAGTCGTTTTACCCGTGTAGTTCCCGTTCCCGTGGGAATATCGGGATAAAATATAGCTTAGTTTACGCCCTGATATTATAGCTTTCCATTGGTAAAAGAATTTTTGAAATCGGTCCAGCCGTTTTGAAGATTACCCGGAACAAACAGACAGACAGACAGACAAAAATTTTTTAATTGCTATTTTAGGCATAGGTGTCGTGCAAATAACCGTGTGAGCATGAAAAAAGCCTATTATTTTGACATTACAAACAGACACTCCAATTTTATTTATTGGTAAAGATTAGGCGTTTAGATTGTTACATAATATTTAATATTTTTGTGATATTTTATAAAATGTGATAGAAATCATTGAGTAAGAATCTAATATAATCAACACTGTAATATTATGCAGACATGAAAGACAAAGACGTGAAGACATACAGAGAATTTTCTTTAATAATAGGCAAAAAGGTAGGACGTTATAAATAAATATTATTAAAAAAAATATCCTTGCCTATGGTGACGGAGTAAGACTGCAATTCATCTTGCCCGTGGTTGTCGTAAAAGACGACTCATAACTCAGCAATAAAGCGACATACGAAAAAAATGTATGTACACATCCAGGTCTACTAGAAGTATATCTGACCAAAGTATAAACAAAATTCACGACATCACTTTTTTTTGGTTGTCCGCTTGACGTGAAATGTCCCAGCTACAAGCTTGTCTTATAAATCTCATTTTGTTCATACCAAGTTCTCGAATAAAGAATATAAAAACGAGACACTATAGTCCATAAAATATAGCTTGATCTCTGTGACAGATGTCAACGAAAACAACGAAGTAAGTTTGAACGAGCGACATGTTTACAATTTCATTTTGTATCATATATATTTTCATTCTTTTCATGCCAGTTTTGTTGCAAATGAATTGCAATATATTATAAATATAAAAATATTAATATTCATGCCTAAAATGTACCTCGTAAGCACTGAAATAACTAGTAAACATTTTATACATAAATGACGCTTACGCACGTACAAGGTCATACTGGACTATAAATAAGAAAGAGATGGGACAGTCGATATACGTAAATCGATAACCGATCTTTATTAAATTATTCATAGAAGAAATAAACCCAATACAGTACCTATATAAAACTTTCAACATATTTTTTACAATTAAAACAGACAGTTAAATTATAAAATACATAAACTGAATGAATTAAACATTAAAAAACTACTTTTCATCTCAGAGTAAATGATAATATTATTTACGCATTATTGTCAATAAACTAGAAATATTTATTTATAAAACGGTCGTAATTGATCGATTGATCTAACGACTGTATTTGGCAAAGAATGATAAATGTTCTAGCAGGAACGCTCCAGTGATGACGATAATAGTAACCTATACCTTGATTGTACTCCTTTTGAATAATTAAAACAGTCAAAAAACACTTTTTATTTGAAATAAATCAAAAAGATTTTCATTAATTGTATTTTAATTATAATAGAAAATCACAATAATAAAAATAAAGAGTTTTATCGATAAAAAAACTACGGACTTCATCGTAAGCGTGACAGCACCAGCGACAACTGTCACAGAGATCATCCTATATTTTATGGACTAAGTATAATTAGATTTGCATAATTGTATTTAATACAATAATTATTTTTAATAATTTTATTCAATATTTCCGTGTGGTGACAGAATAAGAATACAATTCACCCCGTTTTTTGTTTTTTTTTTGGGGTGGTCTGCGGTCGGCGCACTCCTCGTACCACTCCGTGCGGGGCGACAGAGGGGCGTAAGCACGCACACCCGCAACCCACCCGAACATCACGTCGCCTTCGTCGTTGGGCCGCCGGAGCAGTCACCGGAGCAAGGTTACTTGTCATCAGTGGTCGGCCCGATGGAATACCCCCTATTTGGGGTACCCTCTCATCGATCGACGTCCCCCCCTTGGGGAGGACGTCGGTACAATTCACGCCCTCGTCGTCTTTTACGACAACCACGAGCAAGATGGATTACATTCTTACTCCATCACCATAGGTGCTTGACGTGAAATGCCTCAGCTATTACAATGGCAAGTATAACTGTTGATATTTTTAATAACATTTTTAATATCTTCAGATCCTTTAGATCTTTTAAAAATGGCGCTTGTATTTTTATGTATTTCTTTTCTTATCAGTTTTTTATAATACGAAAAATAAAATAAGTCTTTCTCAATTTCTAATATTAAGTATATTCTTAGTAACATCATTGGTACCAGCGTTATAAATTTTACTTTCCTTGTAAATTTGCTCATAATACTGTATCGAAGACGATATATTAATAAAAAAGTTATCTGTAAAGTTCGTTTACAGACGATAATAACGTCATTTTTTTTTTTTGGCTGGGTTGCGGTCAGCGCGCTCCTCACACCACTCCGTCCGGGGTGACAGAGCACGCACTTTCGCAAAGCACCCGCGATGCACGTCGCCTTCGTCGTTGGGCCGACCACCGGAGCAGGGTGACTTGATGTCAGTGGTCAGCCCGACGGAATACCTCCTATTTGGGGTACTCTCCCATCGACCGACGTCCCCTCCTCGGGGAGGACTTCGGTCTTTCCTCACGAGGTTGGCCTCTCAGCGGGTGACGGACTAATTCCCCGATCACGTCACCCGCGGCCTCGGCTAGGGCGGCATGAGGCGCAGGTAGTCGCGCCTACGCCGCCCCAGTCGCCGGTGGCGGGTCGCTTCGTCGAGGCTGCGTTCCTCGCGCGCGCGTCCCAATAAAGCCGAACGCTTAGGCCGATCTTGTCTCTCTATCGCTCTTTCCGTGCTCTCGCTTCCACAATTGGTACAGGCGGAACGTGACATTCAGTCACTATTTTTCGTGCGTGCACCCGACTTTCATTGATTTATAAGACGTCATCACGCCTATAATAAACACCAATACTGTCACAATCACAATAATTTAACTACATAAAACGTCCATTAAAACGTTATCCAAATACCACTCGAATAAATTAAGACTAAAAGCTAGACAGCACTACAATTAAAATACAAAATGTCACTCTTATCTGACGCGAAATGTCATAATGACGTACGGAATTTCCCCCCATTGTAATACAATATAGATTATAAATAACAGATAACGTAAATAGGTCAAAGATATTTCGTATACAGCCTGAAATGACGCAAGTATTTAATGATTAGTAAGCTTATATTGTAATTGGATTATATGCCTCATTCACTGCATACCTTCATCTTGGATTCAAAAATTAGCTGAGGGTGCTCAGAGGAACCGGGATAACCACGGAGGAGAAGGCACTCGGTACAGGTCGGCTCCATGGCGAAGGAGAGGGAATACAGTCGGTTATGGGGCCGCGGGCCGCCCTTTTGTCACCCTGGACGGAGCGGAGGGCGTGAGCGCTGATCTTTTTTTTTTTTTTTTTTTTAATGGGACTAATCCCACCACACATTCCCACCACTGTAACTCCTGTAAGCCAGGATCCACAATGGTCTCCGTATAAGACACTGAGGTTTGACCCTCAGGAAGTCCCGGGAATCGCTTTTAATTGTCTTGGGACCCGCAACAAATTTAATTAGAAAAGAAAACAGGAGGAGTTGGAAAGATTCCACTTCCCTCCTATGCAAAGCTTAATGTATGGATTTATGTATGGCTTTAATGTATGGATGTGGTATGGTAAGCCTGGATTCGGTCGTTTTTATGAGAGAATGTGTGAGTCTAGAAGAATTTTCAAAGCACGGTTAAGGTGGTGTCAAAAACATGAAAATCAGATAAAAATGGATATTCTAGCCTTTCACCACTCAAAAAATGATTTTCGAGCGTTTTGGAAGAATACAAATAAACTACGCGAAAAACCGGGTATTCCTGTGAGTGTGAGCGGCGTGAGTGATCCAGCTGATATAGCTAATCATTTTAAAGAGCTTTTCTATGTTAAGTCACCTTTGGGCTCTCCGAGTGCAGTGCGCAATGTTGAGCCCGGTATGGCGCTAGGGTTGAGTTTTAAACCTGAAGAGATAGCTCAATTCATATCATCTATGTCACGAGGTAAATCCCCTGGCCATGACGGGCTCAGCATAGAGCACCTACGATATGCGGGTGTGTACCTACCTAAGGCTGTGGCTATGCTGTTTAATTTGTGTGTGGCTCATTCTTACATGCCGAGTGATATGATGCGGACTTTGGTAGTACCTGTAGTTAAGAATAAAACTGGTGACCTCGCAGACTCGCGTAACTATAGGCCCATCTCGCTCGCTACTGTAATATCGAAGGTTTTCGATGGCATGCTTAACGCACAACTGAGTAAGTACATAACACCTCATGATAATCAGTTTGGTTTCCGACCTGGTCTATCTACAGAAACAGCTGTGTTGTGCCTTAAGCAAGCCATTGTATATTATACATCACGCAGTACGCCTGTCTATGCCTGCTTTCTAGACCTATCTAAAGCATTTGACCTGGTTTCCTATGATCTTCTATGGAAAAAACTTGAAAATGTGCAAGTACCACCAGCAATAATAGATATTTTAAAATTTTGGTATGGAAACCAGGTAAACAACGTGAGATGGGCGGGAGCATTGTCACGTTCCTATAGGCTGGAATGTGGTGTTAGACAGGGAGGTCTGACTTCCCCTACTCTCTTTAACCTCTATGTAAATGACTTGATCGGCGAGCTCAGCGGCACTAAGGTTGGCTGTCACATAGACGGAGTTAGTGTCAATAATATTAGTTATGCCGATGACATGGTGCTGCTGAGTGCGTCGATCTGTGGACTGCGGAGGTTAATAGCATGTTGTGAACAGTATGCGATGTTACATGGACTGAAGTACAACTGTAATAAAAGTGAGTTCATGGTCTTTGGGGCTGGGGGTCAATATCCCAATCTTGTACCTCCTGTATACCTTAACGGTTCGCCGTTACAGAGAACTACTAAATTTAAATATCTTGGTCACATATTGACCCCTGACCTTAAGGACGATGAGGATATTGAACGAGAGCGGAGAGCGTTGTCTGTTCGGGCAAATATGCTGGCTCGCAGGTTTGCACACTGTACACTAGATGTTAAAATAACATTATTTCGTGCCTACTGTACAGCTTTTTACACATGCAGCCTGTGGGCGAGGTATACGCAAAGGTCATATAGCGCTCTTCGCGTTCAATATAATAATTCCTTCAGGGTGCTGGTGGGGCTGCCTCGCTACTGTAGCGCATCGGGGATGTTCGCGCATGCGCATGTTAATTGCTTTTATTCAACAATGCGTAAGCGGTGTGCATCCCTGGTGCGCAGGGTGCGGGGCAGCGCCAACAGTATCCTGAATATGATATCGAGCAGGCTGGATTGCATATATGTGGGGCGCTGCTGCGCCATCTCTCATGGGATGTTGCGGTAGTGGCTCACATCATGTGTAGACTGTAAGTAATTTTTTAATTTTAATTTAATGTAATATATATATATGTATTAATAATTGTTTTAATGTTAAGGTTTCATACTAACATAGATTTAAGTTTCACTAACTTTTTTGAGTCTTGGTTACTCGAATAAACAATATTATTATTATTATTATTAAAGCGGGAGACATGAAGCAAAGTTGGCTGATAAGCCAGTAAATAAGAGTTTGTACAACTACGTGAAACGCAGCGGTACAGCACCACGGATTAGACAAAGCTTAATGGACCTATTTGTGAGCTTTAGGTTTGATTACAATAATAGGTATGGCAAAAGCGCCTAAACGCACGGAAATTTTCTCGAGTTGCTACAAGATCCGAATAGTATACTACCCCAGACGTGACATGCATATTATCTAACATGACGTTCCGCTCGTTGCGCCAGAGAATGCACTCCCAAAGGATGTGATGAGCTGTTTGTTCAAAATTGGAGTTTGAGGTCGAACATTGACAAAATGGTGAATCTACTAGTGTAAAATAGAATAATTTACTTCTAAAATTCCCATGGCCTGTGAGGAATTGGGCTACATAGTGGTCAATTTCTAGCCAAGTTCTCTCCAAACGTTCACGAACAGATGGAAAGAATAGATATAGATGACGACCTTTTGTTGACGAATCCCATCTTGCCTGCCATTCGGTCAGGAGCTTATCGTTAACGACGGATTGCGGTGCAAAAAGTCTAGTAATTTTATTACGATCGCGTGGTAAAAGAAAATTGTTAGTCATGTTTTCCCTAGTGGAATAATACATGGACGCACGTTTTTGTATCTCTAAGTCGACCGGAAGTACACCTGCAAGTACTGGTAAGGCTTCGGTGCTAACTGTTCGGTATGCCTTACACAGAAATATTAGCGCTAATCGTTGACTCTGCAGTAACTTACGCCGAGCCGCGCCTATGGTAGTACGATCAGCCCAGGCTGGTGCACCATAACAGATACAGCCCAGATATGTGGCTGTATATATAATTTTAAGTGTGTTAAAACGAAGGCCCCAAGGTGGAAGTTGAAATTCTGGTAAGCACATAGAAATTTCGTTTGGCTTTTTCACCTAGTTTTAATATGTTCAATGAATGAAAAATTTTTCTCTAGGACCAGGCCGTGAGCGCTGATCATAATCCACCCCAAAAAAATGGTGAGCAGAGGAACAGATAGCAGGATTCTCCAAAGGGGTTTATAATATCAACTACAATCGCTACCCCGATTATGGCATCGTCTTGTGAACAGGCCTATAGGCTTCGTAAGGAGATCCTGACAGATGTCAAATCTATATATATAAAAGAAAGTCGTGTTAGTTACTACATTTATAACTCAAGAACGGCTGTACGGATTGGACTGAAAATTGGCGGGGAAGTAGCTTAGAACCAGGAGATAGACATAGATGGAAATCAGTAATTTGTATTCTGTTTGAATCCTCATTAACAATGCCGCGACCAAGACGATCGAATCTTTCCCGACAAAGCTGTGATGGTTCTTCCATTAGAGATCATATTTTCGGAAATTTAGAAAATATATTTACGAAAAAATTATAGCGGTACGAAGTTCGCCGGGTCATCTTTCCCGACAAAGCTGTAATGGTTCTTCTATTAGATACTATATTTTCGGAAATTTAGAAAATATATTTACGAAAAAATTATGGCGGTACGAAGTTCGCCGGGACAGCTAGTGATCTATAAAAGTGTCTGTTTTTAATGTCATAATAGTAAAAATTTGCTTTTATTTTGTCTATCTGTTGCTGTTTTTTAAAATCCTACACTATTTTTTTTTATTTAACTAAAAGATAGCTATCTATATAAGAGGAATAACGCGGATGAAATTGCGGGCATTTTTATATTAAGGTATATATTATATTAAGGTTTTTTGATTGTCCAACTATTCAATCAGTATTCTGCATTCATGATTACAAGGAGAGGAAGGTTTATAAATCTCTGTAATAAAGACGACTTGTTGACCATTAAATAAAGTGCTTGAAGCATCGGAAAATTAAAAATACAAACGCAATAAAAACCGTAAAAATAGTTTTATTTCGAATATGTAATATTCGCGGCAAAACCAGAAAATATTAAATTCCTATGTTTTTATCTTTTATTTACATAAAAAGGGCTAGGTCTCTTAGCAACTATATCGGCCAATACAAATATTATCAGTTACTAGCTTCTGCTCGCGACTTCGTCCGCGTGGTATAGATACTTTGGGCTAACGCTACGCTAATTCTAACCTAAGACTTTGTTTACGTAGAAGGTGAAAATATTTTTTAATAATACGATTTTACATATGATTTTTGCGAAAATTTTGCCGTTTACACAGCGGAAGCTCTCTAAAGGAAAAAATTGGCCAAGTGCGAGTCGGACTCGCGCACGAAGGGTTCCGTGCCTCTGAGCAAAAAAGGGCGAAAAAATCCCTTTTGTTGTATGAGAGCCTCCCTTAAATATTAATTTTATTTTGTTTTTAGTATTTAATAGTTGTTATAGCGGCAACAGAAATACATAATCTGTAAAAAATTCAATTGTTTAGCTATCACGGTTCCTGAAATACAGCCTGGTGATAGACAGACGGATGGACAGCCACCGAAGTCTTAGTAGTAGAGTCCTATTTTTACCCTTTGAGTACGGAACCATAAAAAGGTGCTTTTGAAACTTTCATCACCGGTGCTCCGCTCCTGTTGGTCTTAGCGTGATGATATATAACCTATAGCCTTCCTCAATTAATGAGCTTTTTTAATCGGACTAGTAGTTCCTGAGATTAGCGCCACAAATTCTTCAGCTTTATATACAGTAAAACCCGTTTAATACGATCACGTTTAATACGATTACCCACATAACACGCCATTTTGCGTCGGTCCCAGCAACTTGAGACATGTTTTCATACATTTCTTAACGCTTAATACGATCGTCATCCCGTTTAATACGCCAACACGTGCCACACAAACACACATATATTATTACTAGCTAGGCTGTATATCTGTAATGCTTCGCTTGACAGTGGCGACGCGAGAATGGAATTACAGTAGCCTATATCATACTTTTTATTAGGACCGAAAATATTGCCCTAGCCGAGGCCGCGGGTGACGTGACCGGGGATTAGTCCGTCACCCGCCGAGAGGCCGACAGCGTGAGGAAAGACCGACATCCTCCCCGAGGGGGGGACGTCGGTCGATGGGAGGGTACCCCACGTAGGGGGTATTCCGTCAGGCCGACCACTAACGACAAGTAAACCTGCTCCAGTGGTCGGCCCAATGACGAAGGCGAGGTGGTTTTCGGGTGGGTTGCGGGAGTTGCGTGCTTAAGCCCCTCTGTCGCCCCGGACGGAGTGTTGCGGAGGCGCGCCAACCGCGACCGACCCACAAAAAAAAAAAAAAAAAAAAGTGCCGAAAATATTAATTCTGGTGTTCTCATTAAATGTATTCCATCAAAATATGATAAAGATCGTCAACCACGCCACATTTGATACAGTTAGGAAATTGTATTTTTCTTTCATCTATCTATATCTACCAATAAATAAAATTGGAGTGTCTGTTTGTAATGTCAAAATAATGGGCTTTTTTCATGCTCACACGGTTATTTGCACTATACATATGCCTAAAATACACTTTTTATTTTTTTGTCTGTCTGTTTGTTCCGGGTAATCTTCAAAACGGCTGAACCAATTTAAAAAATTCTTTCACCAATGGAAAGCTATTATAGCTTTCAAATAAAATTGGAGTGTCTGTTTGTAATGTCAAAATAATAGGCTTTTTTCATGCTCACACGGTTATTTGCACGACACCTATGCCTAAAATAGCAATTAAAAAGTTTCTGTTTGTTCCGGGTAATCTTCAAAACGGCTGGACCAATTTCAAAAATTTTTTCACCAATGGAAAGCTATATAATATCAGGGCGTAAACTAGGCTATATTTTATCCCGGTATTCCCACGGGAACGGGAACTACGCGGGTAAAACGACTATAACCTATAACCGAAGCGAAGCGAGGGCGGGTTGCTGGTAGCAAAAAAAATAAAATGTCTCTTCAATGCACAGTCAATCCAAGGAGTTTGGGATATGTTCATCGTCGCAGCTCACCTACTCCCCCTGGACTCGGGCTTCCTCCACAATGGGAAGAAATTTGACCTACTATACCATGCTGGTCGGACATATTGGTATGGGATATTATTTCGAGGTTTCCTTCTCCTGCACAGATGTTATGTGTATATTATATCCCATAGTCGTCTTTTACGACACCCACGTGCAAGATAGGGAGTGGTGAATTGTATTCTTACTCCGTCACCACACGGAAAATGCTCGATATGTTCCTATCGAGTTAATTTAATGTTTTTTTTTTTGTATAATAAAAAGGCTCGAGTCCGGCAGATGGATATATGAGCCATGATGATGACGATGATGAAATAATTAAATCGTATATAAAAATAATAATAATCATATACACTTGAGATATTCTGCATGATAGCGATGCACTTGAAATAAATTTGATTGTGCAAACTATAAGAGGTAGCGGGAGCGATATTTATTTTACAGCAGTTCATTTTTAAATTGCATAATATGCAGTCTAGTTTAATTAAAAAAGAGAGCCGTCGCTCAAGACGCCTGGCAGATGTGAAGCATCGAAATTATTTTGTAGAAGTATGTAATTATGCATAAATGTCACGACAGAAACCAACAATAACGCATAAATTATTAATAAAATATTACGTTTTTTTCTAGATTTTTATTCAATAAACGTTTATTTTAGTATACATTATAGGTGTTTAGGTTAATAATTTATTTTGAACTAACTAGATGGCGTTATACAAAATACTAAAACTGGTTATGGTTTCGTTACACAAATGTACATATCCAAGCGTGGCGTTTAACGCCACGCCAATGATCAGGTTCGCCCTCGCCTATAGATGCTTCACATCAAAAAAATGTGTTTTGGCTAAGTATTTTAATACAGTATTGGTTTTTTAACAATTACTGGTTATTCATATGGCGACGGAGTAAAGATACAATTTACCACCATCGATCTTGCAGAAGAAGCTGCTGTCTCAAGCTTCTACCACAGTGGCGTGGGGCAGCCTTGAAAAGGGTTGGTACAGTGTTATTTAGAGTTTTCCTTCTCTTGTATAAATATTAAATGCATATCATATCCCACAGTCGTTTGTTACAACACCCGCGGGTAAGATAGGGAGTGGTGAATTGTATTCTTACTCTGTCACCACATGAATCATTTTAGAATTGTAGAGTAATATTATATACCTATAATCTGTATTCGTATCATTGTCATCTTAGCTTATTATGTCCCACTGTTGGGCTGGTTTTTTTTTTTTTTTGGGGTGGGCTGCGGTCGGCGCGCCTCTGCACCACTCCGTCCGGGGCGACAGAGGCGCTTAAGCACGCAACACCCGCAACCCACCCGAACACCCCGTCGCCTTTGTCGTTGGGCCGACCACTGGAGCAGGGTTACTTGTCATCAGTGGTCGGCCTGACGGAATACCCCCTACCCGGGGCACCCTCCCATCGACCGACGTCCCCCCCCTCGGGGAGGACGTCAGTCTTTCCTCACGCGGTCGGCCTCTCGGCGGGTGACGGACTAATCCCCGGTCACGTCACCCGCGGCCTCGGCTAGGGCGGCATTGCACGCAGGTAATCCCGCCTGCGCCGCCCCAGTCGCCGGCAGCGGGTCGCATCATCGAGGCTGTGCTCCTCGCGCACGCGACCCGCCGCCTCTTTCTGCGAGATAACTGCCTCGCAGAAGGCTGCCACCGCGTCCCAATTCCTGATGCTGCTGAGCATCTCCCTAGCGATAGTCGGCAGCGTCGTCGGCACCGATGATTGCGATGAGTTCACGACGCGGCTCTGCCCAAGCGGCACAGATCTCGAGCGTATGCTGCGCCGTGTCCTCGTCGCAATCGCAGTGGTGGCAGGACGGAGTTCCCTCCCTCCTAGCGACCCTGTACAGGTACTTGCCGAAGCATCCATGCCCCGTCAAGACCTGTACGAGTCGGAAGGAGAGCATCCCGTGCCGCCTTTCCAACCACTGCATCAGCACCGGCCGGAAGGCCTCCACGGTCCAAACACCGTATCGAGGCCTCTCCAGCCGGTTTGCCCAACGGGCGATGACGTCTCGGCGGGCGTCGACGCGCCAGGCGGTGAGCTTCCTCAGGGAAACAACACCGCCTCCCCCCCCCGCGCACCCCCGACACCCGCCGATACAAGTCGACGAGCATCTCCGCCTCCAGGTCCCACGGGGGAGTCCCGGCCAACAGGCACGCCGCCTCCGTCGCCACCGTGCGGTACCCGCGGATGATCCTGACCGCCGTGACCTTCTGTGGACGCCACAGAAGGGCCCTAAGTCGGGCGGTCATGGATCCCGCCCACACCGGTGCGCCATAGAGGGCCATCGACCGGATGACCCCGCGTACAACTGTCGACATGCCGCGCTCGGTCCGCCCACATTCGGCATCAGCCATTGTAGGGCGGACGCCACACCGACGAGCCGTGGGACGAGCCTGCGGCAATGCTCCCGAAACCACCATCGCCCGTCGAGCACCAGGCCCAAGTACTTCATATGGGCCTGGATGCTGATCCCAACCGAATTGACGGTGATCGAGACGCCGATGGGAGAGTCCATACGGGGCCCATGGAACAAGAGGGCCTCCGTCTTGTCCAGGGCCACCCTCAACCCCAGCGCCTCGATCCGCCTGAAGACCTCTTCGGTGCCCGAGGGCGCCAGGCTTACCGCCTCTTGTAGCGTCCCACCGCGGGCTGTGACGAGCGTGTCGTCGGCGTAACAAATCACGCCCAGCCCGGGTGGGAGGCTCCCCCGCAACGCCCAGTCGTAACCGATGTTCCACAAGGTGGGTCCGAGGACCGACCCCTGTGGAACACCGCACGTCATGGGCGTTCGCACAACGTCCCCTACTCGGTTGGCGTAGAGGACGCTGCGCCCCTCCAAATAGTCTGCCACCAGCCGCCTCAGGTAAGCTGGCACTCCGTGGTAACGGAGCGCCTCCCTGACGCAGCTGAATGACAGACTATTGAATACGTTGGCGATGTCTAGGGACACCACCAACAGTACTCCCCCGCCGGTGACGGCCTCAGTCGCCACGGCCCTCAGGCGCAACAGGGCCTCGATCGTCGAACGACCCCTCCTAAACCCAAACTGGGCGTCCGACAGATCGGGCCCCGTGCCGACGAGGTGCTGCTCGATGCGGGCAGCTACCACCCTCTCCAGTAGCTTGCCCATATCATCGAGCAGCGCGATAGGCCTGTAGGCCGATGGCGACTCCGGAGGCCATCCCGGCTTCGGCAGGAGAACCAGCCTCCCCTCCTTCCAGCACCCAGGGAACCGCCCGGACGCTAAACACGCGTCGAACAGCTCCCTGAGGCGGGGACCCAGATGGTCGAGGACCAGGGCCTCCCGGTCATTTTCTGGCGGCGCCATGACCGGGGGCGTGTGTTCCACCCGTCGTGGGAACAGGTCCTCGACGACCCGGGTGAGGAAGCTGGGCTGGAGATTCTCGGTGAGGGGCGGGCCCCGTGCGCGGAGCTTACTCAGCGCCGCGCCATAGGGGCGACCCCAGGGGTCACGGTCGAGACTTTCCAGCATCTCCCGCCGACTGGCGTCCTTGGCGGAACGGACGGCCAGCCTGAAGGCCGACCGCGCATTGCGATAGCCCTCGTAAAGCTGGCCCTCCAGTTCCGCGCTGCGATGGCGCCGCCGGCTGCGGGTGTAGGCCCTCCGGGCGCGAATACACGCGGCCCGGAGATCCGCCAGCTCCTGGGACCACCAGTGGACAGCCCTCCTCGGGGGCAGACGCCGTACCCGGGGCATGGCCGCATCGCAGATCTGCGTCAACGCACTGCAGATGCCCCACTGTTGGGCTCAAGTCTCCTCTATAATGCAAGGGGAAATTGACCTACTGTTCCACGCTTGTTAGACGTGTTGGAATAGATTTTTGCTTTTTTTTATTGCAAGCAGTGGCAAACGAGCAAACAGTACACCTGAAGGTAAGTGTTGCTGCCGCTCATAGACCTTTACAAGGCCGCTGCCTACCGCGAAGAAAGTGAAGGGAGTTTGAATGCGTACATTGAGGTTCAGTGATACCAAGGGCACCACCAAAACCCTCCACACGCAATCATCCTCAGAAAGTTGGGCTTCCGGCTCTCTCGCTCACCGAACGAAGCGCAGTAACAAATTGCTACTACTCAGACGTCGATTTTCTGCGAGAGCGTGGTCCTACCTCGGACGCATCGACCCGCGGCTGTAGACAGATAACTGTCGACAGTGTGGTCCTACCGCTAGGAGTTTCGAGTTTTGCATCTCTTACACAGATGTTATATGCTTATTATATCCCTTAGTCGTCTTTTACGACATCCACTGGCAAGATAGGGAGTGGTGAATTGTATTCTTCCTCCGTCCCCATATAGAGAAATGTATTTGTATAACCGATAGTAAAACTTTTAATGCAAAATGACTCCGACATAAATTTATCAAGTTGGCAAATTATATAGCGGTGTCCATTTATTATTTTACTAAGGAAATGATGTCCATTTCCTTCGGCAAAATGAAAAATGGCTGAAGATATCGATCAAATTATTTATTGACCCAAATCTGTCACATTTTGGTCCAAATACATTTAATTTCCCTACGTTGACTAACACTTTATATTCATAACTAGAATTTTTATGCGAACGTGGTCAGAATGTCTTCCAAATGGAAATGAAAATCTTTGAACACTGTAATTCTTGCAGCGAATTGTTTAAAAATATATTTACTCGCATAAGAAGTCAATAATTATAAAAGAACTGGAAAGTACTTAAATATATATGTAAGGAAAGCAGGGAGACCCACTATTTTTTACGGTTAAACAATATAAACGCGCCTTCTAAACCGAACCGCTCCGAGGATGCTTCGTTCAAAGACGAAACACATTTCGAATATCATATTCGAAGTTCTACAGAAAATTGCAAGTTAAATTTTTGGAGGAAACTTAGTACATAGAAGTACAAAGAGTTTTTATATGTTATACCACCTTCATTCTATTTCGTATTCCTTCTTTCTTATAAGGTCTGTAAGTCAAGTGGACTGAATGCCATGTCTCTTTTATTTCTGCCAGTAAACCATGATGCGCCGCGCACCGTCCGATTCAATTCAATCCAAGATGCGTCGAATCAGACCACACCGACTTTGTTATTAGTTGCCTGTCCAGGCGACGGATGGCAAGCCTGTGATTTATAAGACGTGCACCCCCGAGTTAAATCTCGTCCTCACACGCCTAATCGAATAGCTGCAGGCCAATTGCGATAGCATCTTTGCTCTCAAAGATAATCTCGCTTCTGCAGCATCTAGATGGTCACCAGCTGATCAGTGATCACCAATACGGTTTTTGTCATAAACGGTCGGCTGTTGATCCTCTTGTGTACGTCACAGATAGGGTTGCCAACGTTTTGCCAAAAAAAGGAATTGAAAAAAAAAAAGATTTTTAAAATGTAATGTTTTTATTGCCCTAAAAACATATTTTTGTGTGCTTTTAGCACATATAAAGTCTGATTCACACCACATCGGACATCTAATATTTCGTTCAATAATTATCAATAGTTTTAGCGTCCGTTTTTACTTATGTGCACCGTCAAATAGCTAAGTTCCTATAATGAGCGTTTTGTTTTTCGCTCCACAGTAAAGGTCGAAAATAAAGTATTTTCGTATATATGTATCATCATCCTCATCGCAGCCCACACTCGTCCCACTGTTGGGCTTGGGCCTCCTCCATAATGGGAGGGAATATGACCTACTATACCATGCTGGTCAGACATGTTGTTATAGGGTTTCATTCCGAGTTTTCCTTCTCTTGCACAAATGTTATGTGCATATTCGTCCCATAGTCGTCTTGTACGACATCCACGGGCAAGATAGGGAGTGGTGAATTGTATTCTTACTCCGTCACCACACGGATAATCTATACCAATAAATAAAATTGGAGTGTCTGTTTGTAATGTCAAAATAATAGGCTTTTTCCATGCTCACACGGTTATTTGCACGACACCTATGCCTAAAATAGCAATTAAAAAATTTTTGTCTGTCTGTCTGTTTGTTCCGGATAATCTTCAAAACGGCTGGACCGATTTCAAAAATTTTTTCACCAATGGAAAGCTATATAATATCAGGGCGTAAACTAGGCTATATTTTATCCCGGTATTCCCACGGGAACGGGAACTACGCGGGTAAAACGACTATAACCTATAACCGAAGCGAAGCGAGGGCGGGTTGCTAGTAAGTTTAAATAAAAATAAAGTAGAATAATTTATTATAAAGTATGGTTGGCAACCCTAGCCACAAAATAGCCTGGCCCCATCATCATTATCACAACTGCAATACGTCTCATTGCTGAGCACGATCCTCCTCCATCATAGGAGTGAAATTGACCTATTATACCAAACTGGTCAGGCGGGTTGACATAGGCGGTATAGTCGTCTTTTTAACAACCGTCGGGCCAAAAAAATTGTGAATTGCATTCTGGCTCAGTCACCACATGGAAAAAGGCCATAGTCTCACCTGTACGTAATCACTTCATACGGAAACGGATAACAAATAACATAAATACAAAACACTCGAGATCGTCTGCATGTCAGGAATTACACTCGAAATTAATTTGAGTGGACAAGGCATAAGCGGTAGCGATAGCGATTCTCAATAAGATTTCTCGTATATAAATATAACGTGACTCGCGTAGTGGTTGAGTTACCGACCTACAGTGTCAGTGTTGGAGGTTCGAATCCCACGCAGGACAACACTTAGTGCGATCCACAAATTGTTGTTCTGAGCCTAAATGTAATTTGTGTCCGTTAATTATATATTGGTAAAGACTCCCGCAATATAAGGATTATTTCCTTGGTGAAGAAACGTCTTAAAAAAATCTGTTGTCGTGGTTTACAATAACTACATTAAACAAAAGTGTTATTAATATTTCTAGACGCCATCTTGAAAATAATTTAAGTGAGTCACATAACATTTAGAATTATCCACCAAAATTTGCCTCATTTGTAAGTTATAATAAAGAAAAAGTTAATGAAGGGAGTTGTCTTTTAAATAAAAAGATAAAAAAAACGTAGAGTTAAGACCGTCTTTCATCATCATCATCATCTCAGCCCATATATGTACGTCCCACTGTTGGGTTCGGGCCTTCTCCTTTGTGAAAAGGGATTTAACCTACTATTTCACGATGGTCAGACTTGTTTTATTTGATTTATCGAAACGTCGGACAATTATACTCAAGAATACCAACACTTACATTGATCGTGGATGTCGTAAAAGACGGCTTAAAAGTCGAAAAACTTTACATCCACCCGGGGCAATGTATCAGATGCCGTCTGGTCAATAATTAAGTTTCTCGAAAATTCATAGTCACGGGCGGATCATGAACGCTGAAGTGTTCGAAACTGCAAAACACAAATCAAATACAAAACAGTGATAAAATCCGTAATTTTATTTACAACTAGCAACCCGCCCTCGCTTCGCTTCGGATTCTGTCGCCTTATCCCCGTAGTTCCCGTTCCCGTGGGAAACCGGGATAAAATATAGCCTGGTTTACTCCCTGATATTATAGCTTTCCATTGGTGAAAGAATTTTCTAAATCGGTCCAGCCGTTTTGAAGATTACCCGGAACAAACAGAGAGACAGACAAAAAAAATATAAAATGATTTTTATGCATATGTATAACTAGTAACCCGCCCTCGCTTCGCTTCGGTTTTAGTCGTTTTACCCGCATAGTTCCCGTTCCCGTGGGAATACTGGGATAAAATATAGCCTAGTTTACGCCCTGATATTAAAACTTTCCATTGGTGAAAGAATTTTTGAAATTGGTCCAGCCGTTTTGAAGATTACCCGGAACAAACAGACAGACAGACAAAAAAATATAAAGTGTATTTTAGGCATATGTATAGTGCAAATAACCGTGTGAGCATGAAAAAAGCCTATTATTTTGACATTACAAACAGACACTCCAATTTTATTTATTGGTATAGATGTATAACACTCGCGTAAACATCAGAAATCATTATGAAATTGACGTTCTTGAATCATCATCATCATCATTCGACCTATCACCGTCCACTGCCAGACGTAGACATCCCTCATGTTTCGCCACAACGTGTGGTCCTGTGCCGCCAACGACACCCAACAACTTTCACCAAGTCGTCGGTCCACCTAGTGAAGAGATGTCCTCGCCACTCTAGAACCTTTCTTCTCCTTCTTGGTTGTCGGTTCGTCGAGAGATGTGGCTTGCCTGTTGCCACTTCAGCGTGCTAATTCTTCGCGCTATGTCGGTTACACCCGTTCTTCTACGGATTGCCGTATCTCGGATTTTATTTCGCAGAGAAATCTCGAGCATAGCTGGCTCCATAACACGCGGAGCGACTTTGAGCTTGGTTATGAAGCCCATATTTAGGGAGAACGTTTCCGTGTCATAATTCATCACTGGTAACATCCACTGGTTGTAGACCTATGCGTTTAGACACAGGTATGTTGGTTGACAAGATTTTCTTTATTTTCCCGCTTCTCCGTTCTCGAATCTTCAATATGTATCTTAATTGTTGTTGGAGGCATGTCGCAAAGCGCGGTATTTTCACTCCGATCTCGAAATTATTGGTTGTACAAAATGTTGTATTTATAAAAACTAAATAAACAAGATTTAAATTATTACGTTCACGTTGACACCATTTCGACCATCTGCAATCAATATGTTACGCCGCATTCCAAATTAAAATACACATTGTTAGCGATTTCTTTACACCTCAATACGCTAGTAGTTGCCTCGTAAACACACTTCTGTCTCTTTCAGAAATCCTTTATCTGTGGCAAATTTTCGTAACAGTCTCCTTACCGTTTAAGCTTGACTTAACTTCAATTCGTACTTTAAAGGCTTTAGACTATCAGATATCTGAAATTAAGGGGTATTCGAAACCGTAATTGAAACCAAATATTATGTTATAATGTTTATGAATTTACTCGAGTATTACACATCTATACCAATAAATAAAATTGGAGTGTCTGTTTGTAATGTCAAAATAATAGGCTTTTTTCATGCTCACATGGTTATTTGCACGACATCTATGCCTAAAAATCAGATTAAAAAAATTTTGTTTGTCTGTCTGTTTGTTCCGGGTAATCTTCAAAACGGCTGGACCGATTTCGAAAATTCTTTAACCAATGGATAGCTATAATATCAGGGCGTAAACTAGGCTATATTTTATCTCGGTATTCCCACGGGAATGGGAACTACGCGGGTAAAACGACTAAAACCGAAGCGAGGGCGGGTTGCTAGTTGTAAATAAAACTTATCTTACGGATTTTAAAACATTTGTATTTTATTTTTGATCGTCCGACAATTCGTTAGAAGTATTAGAAACGCCGCGGGTGACTGGACCGGGGAACTCCCCGTCACCCGCCAAGAAGCCGACCGCGCGACAACGATCAACGTCCCCGAGCGGGGGAACGTCGGTCGAGGAGAGGGTACTCCTCAGTGGTATTCCGTCGGGCTGACCACTGACGACAAGTCTCCCTGCACCGGTGGTCGGCCCAACGATGAAGGCGATGTGCCACAGGTGGGTTATGCAGCCGCGCGCCGCCCCTCTGTCGTCCCGGACAAAGCCGAGCGGCGGGAGCGCTGACCGTGGCCCACTCCAAAAAAAAAGGTATATCTAGTAATTATAATGATATTCCTCTTTACAACTTGCCGTGTGGTGAAGGAGTAAGAACACAATTCACTACCCTTATCTTACCCGCTGATGTCGTAAGAGACGACTAAGGGATATAATATGCATATGACGTCACTATACAGTAAACATTTTGATTTCGTTATAATTGTGTAATTACGTAATATTTAGCGTTTAAACTAGTAAATAATAAACAAGGCCACGTTATCACTGCGTTTAATACACAGACTTGCTTTATCTAAATTCTAAAAGCTAGTTGACTTAAATTTCTTGCGTATCAAGAACATTAAATTGTCAAATTTTATTTACATCGAGATAATGAACTATTTTTTTATAAGACAACACCCTGAACTAAGGAAATAGAATAGAATAGAATAACATTTATTGTCACATAATAACTAATAATTATAATACATGTTTTTAATTAATTTTGACAATAGGGGAATGCTCAGCATTGTGCTGCATAGAAATTATGCAGGGCTGGTTTTCAGCAAACCCCTTGAAATAATCCTTGTATGGCGGTGTGACTTTACAAACATATAATTAACGGACACAAATTACATACAGACTCAGAACAATAATTTTTTGATCGCACAAAGTGTTGTCCTGCAAGGGATAGGAACCCCACACTGGCACGGTAAGTCGGTGCCATAACCACTACGCCATCTGTGCAATCAGTTGTTTCATATGAACATGGAGTAAGAATACAATTCATCATTCGAGTCGTAAAAAACTACTAAAAAAACCGCTAAGGAACCCTTCATCACGCTAAGACCAAAAGGAGCGGAGCAACAATTAAAAATGTTTCAGAATCGGGTTTTTTTCCTTTTGAGAGCTTCCGCTGCGTGCTCTACATAAACGTTTAGGTTTCGCAAAAATCATGTGTGACAGAATTGTATTATTTAAAAATATTTTCACTTTCTATGTAAACAAAGTCGCGGGTTAAAGTTAGCATTAGCACAAAGTAACCGTTCCATGTGGACGAAGTCGCGGGCATAAGCTAGTATAAATATAAAATACCAGCATAATAATTCAAAATAGCACTGTAAAACACAAAAATATATAGGTACCAATAAATAAAATTGGAGTATCTGTTTGTAATGTCAAAATAATAGGCTTTTTTCATGCTCACACGGTTATTTGCACGACACCTATGCCTAAAATATAGATTAAAAAATTTTTGTCTGTCTGTCTGTTTGTTCCGGGTAATCTTCAAAACGGCTAAACCGATTTTAAAAATTCTTTCACCAATGGAAAGCTATAATAACAGGGCGTAAACTAGGCTATATTTTATCCCGGTATTTCCACGGGAACTACGCGAGTAAAACGACTAAAACCGAAGTGAAGCGAGGGCGAGTTGCTAGTAATGAATAAAATTCAAAAGCGTACATTTTACATTCAACTCAAAATCTGCCTAAACAGAAATTCTAGATTGGCGCGAAAATGAAAAAAAAAAGCAATGAATATTCATATTGAGAAAGAAAGATTCGAAATTCAAACGTCTAATATTTTTTTTTATATTGTAACAGTGTTCATACCCAAATTAAGTATTTGCTTCGTAAATTTTTTTTCATCCTTATTTCATCCTACTTGATCTGCTCGTTTGTTTTTAACAACCCCATTAACGGTATACAGTTAAGTTAGTATACAAGTTTACAGGCACCGTTTAATGGCTCAGTACATAATAGGCTCTAACTCCAACCCTCAGAAATAACGATAAAAGATTAAAAAGTTAATGTGCCTATTCATCAAGATATTGCTACTGTGTGCAGTTTTTTTTTTAAATAAAACTTTTTATAGCCACGGTTCTCATTTAAAACTCTATGAAAGGTATAACCTTACGAGATTATCTATACATATAAAATGTTTTATCTTAAACTAGCTTCTGCTTGCGACTTCGTCCGCGTGGAATATTTACTTTGGGCGAACGCTAAGTTTAACCCGAAACTTTGTTTACGTAGAAGGTGAAAATATTTTTTACAAATACGATTCTGTCACACATGATTTTTGGGGCAATTTAGCCATTTTCGCAGCGGAAGCTCTTAAAAGGAAAAAGGAACCTCAATTTCGAAACATTCTTCATTGGTGCTCCGCTCCTATTGGTCTTAGCGTGATGATATATTACCTATAGCCTGCCTTTATAAACGGGCTATCTAATACTGAAAGAATTTTTCAAATCGGACCAGTAGTTCCTGTGATTAGCGTGTTAAAACAAGCAAACTCTTCAGCTTTATATATTAGTATAGATTACTTGTCCAGATGGTGACGGAGTAAAAATACCATTCGCCACCCCCTCTCTTGTCCGTGGTTGTCGTAAAAGACAACTAAGTGATAAAATATGCATTTAACATCGATACAAAAAAAGGCAAAATATAAAATCATATACCACGCGTCTGACCTGCGTGGTTATAGTGAGTCAATTTCTTAAAATATCGTTTTTTCTATACATATATCGATATCAATATCGGAGTTGGATATATCAAAAAAAAATATCGATAATTTTTTTAGCTAAATTGTAGGAGTAAGTTATAGCTTATCGTGAATTTCATGCCAGCATTTTTACAGTAGATTAAGTTTACGGTGATTTTTAGAATAAATACCGCGCAAGATAAAACAACGAATTTATTCAAATAAATATCAACCCTCGATATCTACTTTTTAGTATCGAACTATCGATATATCGTCCAAAAAAATATCAGTAATAAGAATCGTTTTTTTTAAATAATAGTATCGATATTTTATCAACAACCCTACGCCGTGTATTTTAATACGGTTTTCCTCAATAGACAGTGATTCAAGAGGAAGTTTTATTAAATTAAGACATGGTCCGGGGACAATTCGGCGACAATATCGTAGTTCAGTACCCTACACCAACACGTCTGACCATCGCCGTACGGTAGGTCATTTTTCCTTGCATTGTTTTCCGTTTGGTGACGGAGTAAAAATACAATTCACCACGCCCTCTCTTGCCCATGGGTGTCGTAAAAGGCGACTAAGTGTTATCTTGTGCATATAACAACATTACAGAGAAGAAAACCTCGAAATAAAACCCTATACCACCAGTAGGTCTATGTGACCAGTAGGTCAGGCGGGTTGGTATGGATACTTCCATAGTAGGTCAACGTCCCTCCCAATGCGGAGAAAGCTCGAGCCCAGTAGTGGGACGTATATGAGCTGTGATGATGATGATGTGGAGAAGGCCCGAGCCCAAGAGTGAGACTTATATGGTTTAAGAGGATGATAATGACCATTGTTCAATTACTCTATATCCGCTTCTTTAACGTCCTCCCCGAGAGGGGAACGTCGGTTGAGGAGAGGGTACTCTTCAGGGGGTATGCCGTCGGGCCGACCACTGACGTCAAGTCACTCTGCTCCGGTGGTCGGCCCACCGACGAAGGCGACGTGTCACGGGTGGGTTACGGGTGTGCGTGCTTACGCCCCTCTGTCGCTTCGGACGGAGTGGTGCGAGGAATGCACCGACCGTAAAAAAAAGGTGTAGGTTTTTCGCACGCTTCGTATTATTTACTCTCATCATTTTCCCTAATGCGCCTAAAGAAGTACCTATACATTTAAAAATACTATTAGCCAAGTTGTAATATCAAATGTATCTCTTTAAGACACTGCTCAGAAATGATTATTTTTTATCTTCAATGTTTATATAAAACACAGCATTATTTATTTTTAAATGTTATTTGGACAACGATAACGTGTATTTCAAAGTGTTTGTTTATAATGGACTGCGAAAGCATTAAAACCTTGCCTTGTATTTACGGCTTGGTTGATAGAGCTGCCTTGCCATATGTTGGAACTATAGGCCATTATCACCATAGCTAATATAAACCAATATGATCATGAATGAATAAACCAGTGATGATCGATATTAGAAAACATCGATGTTGACATCGATGTCATAATCGAAAGTTCAATATCGATGTTCGATATTTATCGAAAATCGAACATCGATGTTGGACAGCATCGATGATTTTTGCATTCATAATTGACAAAGAAATAAAATACAATGAAATTTTTACGTTTTACCTCGTTTTATTGAATAATCAACAGGTGAAGATAGCTACCCGGCTGAGGACGTAACAGCGTTCAAAGAAGACATAATTTGTTTCGTTGCATTGGTCGTGCGTGAGGGCGTGAGTTAACATCGATGATCAACTCCATTAGCATCGATGTTACGATATTTTTCATATAGCAACATCGATGTTAAAACATCGATGTTTTTGCTTTGAATGTCGATGATCATCGAACATCGATGATCAACGAGCATCCCTAGTTCTACCTCATGTCGGTAGCTAGAAACGTAAACCCTATTTTGACATTATCGAGTTACAATTTTCTTAGTAAATTATAAATTTTCCACATTGTCAGTTCTTCATATTCTTCATTGTCTGTCAGTGAGTTAAATCGTCGTCTTCAACAGTGCTATGACCATACTGTTAATGGTATCTTATGGGAATTTTGGTGAACAACGAATCCTTGTATGTGGTAGGAGGACACTACAGTCTTCTATCTGCAGTCGCGGTCCGGTCCGTCCGGGGTAGTACCACACTGAGCAGAAAATCAACGTCTGAGTAATAGCAATTTGTTACTGCGCTTCGTTCGGTGAGCGAGAGAGGCGGAAACTTAATTTTCTGAGGGTGTATGCGGGTGGTCGGTTTTGGTGATGCCTTTAGTAATATCGAGCCTCATTGCATTCACACTACCTCCACTTTCTTCCTGGTAGGCAGCCGTTTAAAGAAGACCCACGAGTGGCGGTATCACTTACCATAAAGTGTGTTGTTTGCCCGTTTGCCATCAACAGCAATTAAAAAAAAACCTTTTTTTATGGGCGGGCTGTGAATAATTTAAGACTTGTTTATTTAGTTTTTATAAATACACGATATTGTACATCCAATAACTTCGAAATTATCTTAAACTATGTTTCACCACCCTCTCTCTGTCCCGTGGGTGTCGTAACATACGACTATGGGATATAATAATATCTATGCAAGAGAAGAAATAGTCGACAAAAATCCTATGTCAACACGTCTTTTTCTTTTTGTGGGTGGGCTATGGTAAGCGCACACGAGGTCCATTCCGTCTGGGGCGACGAAAGGACGACGTACGGGCCCATAACCCACCCATACCCACGTCGCCTTCGTTGTTGGGCCAACCACCGGAGCAGGGTGACTTGTCGTCAGTGGTCGGCCCGACGGAAAACCCTTTAGGGTACCCTCACCTCTCGACATCCCTGTCCCGACCCTGTCCTTGTCCCGTCCCATAAAAAAAAACGGCTAACAATTTTTTCCACATAACATTCCATAAAATGCCATCAAAATTATTTACTACAACGTTACTTAACAAACTTATGTAGCAAACTTAATACAAGGCCACCATATGACGTTTTCGCGTTACCGCCAAAAAAACCAAGAAATCAAGTTATCATCATTTCATCTCATTCATGCCCTACTATTGTGCTCAGGTCTCCTCCACTGTGCGAAGAAAATTGACCTACCGCGCTGGACAGTCTTTTTAGTATAGAGTTTTATTACGAACTAGCAACCAGCCCTCGCTTCGCTTCAGTTTTAGTTGTCTTTCCTGCGTAGTTCCCGTTCCCGTGGTAATACCGGGATAAAATATAGTCTAGTTTACTCCCTGATATAGCTAGCTTTCCATTGGTGAAAGAATTTTTGAAATCGGTCCAGCCGTTTTGAAGATTAGCCGGAACAAACAGACAGACAGACAGACAAAAAAAATATAAAGTGTATTTTAGGCATATAATAATAATAATGTAATTTATTTCAGACATCAAGATCCATATTAGTGTTAGTAAATAAACTTAACCTATGTTAGAAGTAAGATAAAAATACATAAAAATTAAATAGAAACAAAAACAACTGTATCCGAACACTGATAGAAGAGTCTCCTATGCCATCAGCGTCCGAGCACAGTGTCTGAAGAAAGGGCTATCCCACTTAGCAGCTAAGGTCTTCAGGATGGTGTTGGTGCTCGCACAGATTCTGCACAGCAGCGACGCGACTTTTTTCCGCATACACACCTGGAACCCGTCGGTGCGTGTTTCGGCAAACATACCAGACGCGCTACAGAACCGTGGGAGCCCTAACAGCATCCTAAAAGCATTATTATATTGGACACGAAGTGCGTTGACCGATTTTTGAGTGCATGTACACCACAGGCCACTCGCGTAAAAAGTTTGGCAAAAGGACTTAAACAAAGTAATTTTAACTTCTCTTGAGCATCGATAGAACCTACGGACTAACATGTTAGCTCTCACGGTCAACGCTCTTCGTTCCCTCTCTATATCTAACTCATCACTCAGACTATCACAAACAATATGCCCTAGGTATTTAAAATAAGTTACGCGTTTTAAAGGAGTCCCATACAACATAACGGGTGGTATCACTGCTAATTTTTTACCCCTAGGTGCAAACACCATATGTATCGTGCAAATAACCGTGTGAGCATAAAAAAAGCCCATTATTTTAACATTACAAACAGACACTCCAATTTTATTTATTGGTATAGATTTACCTTCTCTTGGCTATGCGAACAACTACTATATTGAATGCATATTGTATGGGTTATAATTAACAATTGATATAAACAATTTCTTCAACTCGAATATGCGTAGTTTAATGTGATTTTGTAATAAAGTACAGAGCTAAACTAAAGCATGGCGATCGCAGCGACGGTTAACAGGCGACTGCTATATTAAGATTACCTTACAAATTCAATTATACACATTATTATAAAATACAGGATGTATCAGTTTATGGGGCAACTGGTCAAACGGGAGTTAGGCAATGGTGGTAGGAACCCATGACAAAAATTTGAAAGAAAAATATTGATTCGTTAATGAATTAGAGACATGTTTTTCAATGTTGTCATCGCTTTTTCGTGTAAATCTGATTGAAATGTATAATGTCAGTGATACTTAATCTGCAACATATTTGTTCTTTCTTAAAAGTTCATTAGAAATTGAATGAATCAATGATTTCGCATAAGCAACACAAACTTCGCTTTAAATCAGCTACCGGCCGATGACCGTTGGCGGCTCGCCTTTGTACCTACGCTGTCACTGAAGTGTTTGCGCAATTCTAGGTATGAATGAATGAAATTATACTGTCGAAGCTTTACATGCCTACATGTATCCTGTCTGTACATGCCTACATAATACGTAACATTTAAGGCATAGACTCGTAGACACACATTTCTGTAATCACTATAACTTTTATGTTATATTGTTTTTTGTGTAATATACATTCTAATTACGATCTATGACTGTTAAACTACAACATACCTACTCGAACAGTTGCTCCATAACCTGATACAGCCTGTATAATGTGACTTGCGTCGCTTACACATATTATATCCCTTAGGCGTCTTTTACAACATCCACGCAAGGAATATGGTGATGAATTATAATCTTAATGATTTCTGCTGTTAACGCGAGCATTACACATTGTTAATAAAACTATTTAACAGATTTTATGGCGATGTTTGATTTCTGATTGCCCGACGTTTCGAACACTTTGCAGTGTTTATGGTGATAGGGCGACTTAGGGAATCATTTTCACCTTGTCATCATCATCATCATCGCAGCCTACATACGTCCCACTGTTGGGCTCGGGCCTCCTCCACAATGGGAGGGAATTTGACTTACTATACATGCTGGTCAGACATGTTGGTATAGGGTTTTAATTTGAGTTTTCCTTCTCTTGCACAGATGTTATATGCATATTATATCCCTTAGTCGTCTTTTACGACATCCACGGGCAAGATAGGGAGTGGTGAATAGTGTTCTTACTCCGTCACCACACGGATTTCATCTTGTACTGGCAATAAATTTGTATCAAAATGTGGGTAAACACTAACTAATTTCCATAGCGGATAGATAATTATAAATCTATACCAATAAATAAAATTTGAGTGTCTGTTTGTAATGTCAAAATAATAGACTTTTTTCATGCTCACACAGTTATTTGCACGACACCTATGCCTAAAATACAGATTAAAAAATTTTTGTCTGACTGTCTGTTTGTTCCGGGTAATCTTCAAATCGGCTGGACCGATTTCAAAAATTGTTTCACCAATGGAAAGCTATAATAACAGGGCGTAAACTAGGCTATATTTTATCCCGGTATGCCCACGGAAACGGGAACTACGCGGGTAAAACGACTAAAACCGAAGCGAAGCGAGGGCGGGTTGCTAGTCAGTAATATGACTTATTGGACGTGAGACATTTTAGTCCACCCGTGACCATGAACGCTGCAGTGTTCGAAATATCGTGTAATCCAAAATCAAATACAAACGCGATAAGATCCGTAGAAAAGTTTATTTACAGAATTCTAATCTTACTCTGTCACGAATAATAACAAAGTTATAAATGATAAGTTTCTCATTATCCAACCAAAAGGTCATTATATCGTCACACGGACAGTATCTGCCACAAATAAGCAATTGAAACTACAGATACCAATCGCCCAAAACATTACAAATCCAATTGATGACGTTATTTAATCCCAAGTGAATCAACTGATTGAAGCCAGACGTTCAGAAATGGGTCAACTCTTGTTAGCGTTGAAGCATAGATTAAAAAAGTATTTGGAGATCAATGGATTTTTTATTGTCTATGACAGGGGGTATTAGCGTAATCTTCAAAATGCCTCTCTTAAATTATATTTAATATTTTTTTTTATATTATATTGTTTATTTTATTGATTGGGTGTCGTAAAAGACGATTAAGGGATTACAGATAACGTCTAGCCATGAGAAGGAAAGCTCGAAATAAAACCATATGCCAACCTTCCTGACTAGCGTGGTATAGTAGGTCAATTTTCCTTCCAATATGGAGGAGGCTTGAGTCCAGCAAATTCAAATCATTTATTATGTATAAACCCCGCGGGGGCACTTACATATTGTCATTTATTTTACAATTTTCTTTAAGTTATAATTACCGCCGGATCGGAACGCGACCGCACTGAGAAGATCCGGCAAGAAACTCAGCGGGATTGTCTATTTTTTATTTATTTTTTTATATTTCTTTTAAATAAAATTACATCTTATAACATGCTTATTAATAGATCCAGTGTAATGCCATTCGAAATATTATATAATATAGTTCACAAATATAATAATAATCACAAATGTAATAAAAAAATTATGGTTGGACCATATCCCGCAAGCGGCACCCGATCACGAGTTAACTACTAGAGCAGCCATCACTCCCCTCAACCATAATGGAGGGAAGGGAATGACCCGCTCCTCATAGCTACCGCTAGCAGACCCTTCAGTGAGCATGACCAATACCATAGGACGTATATGACTTACTAGTTTCTGCCTGCGACTTCATCCGCATGGAATAGTTTGGGCTAACGCTAACTTTAACCCGCAACTTTGTTTACATAGAAGGTGAAAATATTTTTAAATAATACGGCTCACATTTTTGCGAAACTTTAAGCGTTTACGAAGCGTACGCATCGGAAGCTCTAAAAAAACCCCCGATTTTGAAACATTTTTCATTGGTGCTCTGCTGATATTAGTTTTAGCGTGATGATATAATCTTCAACGACAAAGGGGCTACCTAACACTGAAAGATTTTTTTTCAAATCGCATCAGTAGTTCCCGAGATTAGCGCGTTCAAGTAAACAAATTCTTCAGCTTTATATATTAATACTAGCTGACCCAACAGACGTTGTTCTGTCCAAATAAAGCGCCACCTACCAGGTACAATTGTGAATCTAAACTATTCTTGAATCCCCTTGAACACACATACAAAATTTCATCAACATCGGTCCAGCCGTTTAGACTAGTTAACCCAACAAACGTTGTTCTGTTCAAATAAGCGCCACCTACCGGGTCCGTTTGTGAATCTAAACCATCCTTGAATCCCCTTGAACACACACAAAAAATTTCGTCAACATCGATCCAGCCGTTTAGGAAGAGTTCAGTGACATACACAGGTACGCTAGAAATTTATATATAAAATAGACGATAAGGATGATTGACAATTTATGTAGTGTCATCATCATCTAAATGATGCCTTTTGCCGTCCACTGCTGGACGTACACCTTCCTCATATTACGCCACAAAGTGCGGTCCTGAACAGGATAAGACTAAAACTGTCGCTGCCCTTTGCTTGCCCGTGGGATTCAGAATCGGCCAAGGGTTTAGAGCGGGCAGCAGCTCCCTTGAGACACGTAAAATATCGCACTGCGATCGCCAACCTGCGGTGTGATCTATGGAGACCATTGTGGATCCTGACTTACAGGAGTTATAATGGTGAAAATGTGTGGTGGGATTAGTCCTAATAAAAAAAAATCTATATACAGGATGTATAAGGTTATGGGCAACTGGTCAAACGGAAGATAGGTAACGGTGGCAGGCAACCATGAAAAAATTTGAAGGAAAAATATCGATTCGTTAATTATATAGAGACATATAAAGTTTTCAATTGTGTCATCGCTTTTTCGTGTAAATCTGAATGAAATGTATAAAGTCAATGATACTTAATCTGCAACATATTCATATTTTGTTAAATGTTCATTAGAAATTGAATAAATCAATCATTACGTTCGCATAAGCAAAACAAACTTCGCTTTAAATCAGCTGATCGGTCGATGACCGTCGCCGAGTCGCGTTTTTTACCTACGCTACCATTGAAGCGTTTGCGCAATTTAAGGTACGAATGAATGAAATTATACTGTGGAAGCTTTACATACCTACATGTATCCTGTCTATACATGCCTACATAATACGTAACATTTAAGGCATAGACTGTTTAACACACATTTTTTAAATTGCTATAACTTTTATGTTATATTGTTTTTTGTGTAATATACATTTTAATTACGATCTATGACCGGTAAACTACAACATACTCGAACAGTTGCCCCATAACCTGATAGACTCTTTACTTAGTCTACGTTGAGTTTGCTGACAATCGTCACATTACAAAGGCCGCAACAGAAAAACAGCGTTGTGGATCTCATGAATTACTACAACATTAAGCTGAATTGTGATCCTATTACTTGCGAGTAGGACCTCGACACTTACATCGATATGTTATATAAACTAAGTTGTACAAATACTTATCCCCCTGCGGGGGAGAAATAAACTACTTTCTCTCTTTTTCAAATTTGCTGGCTTAGAAAAATCTATACCAATAAATAAAATTGGAGTGTCTGTTTGTAATGTTAAAATAATAGGCTTTTTTCATGCTCACACGGTTATTTACACTATACATATGCCTAAAAATCATTTTATATTTTTTTTGTCTGTCTGTCTGTTTGTTCCGGGTAATCTTCAAAACGGCTGGACCGATTTAAAAAATTCTTTCACCTATAGAAAGATATGTTATCAACGCGTAAACTAGGCTATATTTTATCCCGGTATTCCCACGGGATTGGGAACAACGCGGGTAAGGCGACTGAAACTGAAGCGAAGCGAGGGCGGAAATAAAATGCAAGCTCACCCTTATTTTACATCCTTAAGAAGAAATATGTCCTCTGAGGGATTGATTTTCAAAATATTTCTTTTAGGAGTCTGTACACCATAAAATTAAGTTCTCTGGTTCTCAATCCTGCTAATTTTTAATTCAACAAGTAATCAAGTAAAAATAGTCACCACAAAATTTTATTCCCTACTTTACACCCTTAAAGGATGAATATTCCCTAGCCGAGGCCGCGGGTGACGTGATCGGGGAATTAGTCCGTCACCCGCCGAGAGGCCGACCGCGTGAGGAAAGACCGACGGCCTCCCCGAGGGGGGGACGTCGGTCGATGGGAGGGTACCCCAAATAGGTATTCCGTCGGGCCGACCACTGATGACAAGTAACCCTGCTCCGGTGGTCGGCCCAACAACGAAGGCGACGTGCACGTGGGGTGGGTTGCAGGTGTGCGTGCTCACGCCCCTGTGTCGCCCCGGACGGAGTGGATACGTATTTGTTTATTTTTATGTTATGAAGATTAACTGCAATTATTTTGTTACTTTAAAAAGAAAGTTATTGTGTTCGAAATTTTTATTTTATCGATTTGGCGATTTTGCTTTATAGTAGAGCCTACGAATCCCCTCACATTGATCGTGGGTGACGTAAAAACGACTAACAGACTGATCGACCTAGGCTAACTCTATGTGATGGCCACTTTTTTTGGCAGGCGATTATGCGGCCGCACACCGTCCCTTTATCCGGGGTTGGTGCGAAGGGCCCGCGCGACCATCACCACTGAGTCGACCACTAATACCGAATCTTTGACGTCCGTAGCCCGAGGGAGTACCCTCTCCCATCGACGTCAACTTCCCGGCACGTCAGTCACTGTCGCGAGGTCAGCCTCCCCGAGAATAGCTCCCCTGACTAAAACATATTGAAAGTGCCTATTCACCAATTCCCATCGATCGAAATTGGAATTGATGAAGTAGTAATAATTGGTCATCACATTAGTGTGGTGATGGAGTAAGAAAACAATTCACTACCATTACCTGCCCATGGGTGTCGTAAAAGACAAGTAAGGTATATTTAATATATGCATATAAAATGAATGCAAATAAATAATAGTTCAAAAAAACTAAAAAAATACGCTTTTATAGAAAATTCAACTAAAAAAAGGAAATTAATTTTTAAAAATTTTAATTATAAATAGTGTATATAAGAAAAAAATATTTTGTTTTCGTAAAAAAGCGTGGGGTGCATGTTGTCAATAGTTATAAATATTTTATTGACAGACTAGCAACCCGCCCTCGCTTCGCTTCGGTTATATGTTATAGTCGTTTTACCTGCGTAGTTCCCGTTCCCGTGAGAATACCGGGATAAAATATAGCCTAGTTTACGCCCTGATATTATAGCTTTCCTTTAGTGAAAGAATTTTTGAAATCGGTCCAGCCGTTTTGAAGATTACCCGGAACAAACAGACAGACAAACAGACAGACAAAAAATTTTTAATTGCTATTTTAGGCATAGGTGTCGTGCAAATAACCGTGTGAGCATGAAAAAAGCCTATTATTTTGACATTACCAACAGACACTCCAATTTTATTTATTGGTATAGATATGAGGATTATCATTTTGATAATATCTTAAAAAGCACCCCACGCTTTTTTTTACAATAAAAATATATTTTTCTTATATACACTATTCTTAATTCAAATTTTTAAAAATTAATATTCTATAGTTAGTTGAATTTTCTATAAAAGCGTATTTTTTTAGTTTTTTTTTCAACTATTATTTATTTTTCATTTTTTAGTTGAATTTTCTATAAAATCGTATTTTTAGTTTTTTTAAACTGTTATTTTTATTGACATGTTGATGTTTAATTGTAAAACCATATTTAAAAAGCATCGCTATCACTTTCTTATATTCGAATTTATTGCAAAAGTCACTCAATTCATTTTTTTATGAATTATGTCGTAATCTATTCATTTCATTTAATGCATCACTATTACATGGGACTCTTCTGGTCAACTTAGAGTAATCAAGTTCTTCTATCCTAATACCGTCCAGAAATCGTATGCGACTGAGTGCTATATAAGCGCTAATCCTGATTATCCTAGTAAGGATAACGGGTCAAACTTTTTAAAATATTGAATTGTCATCGGTCCTTAATAAGTATGCCAAATTTCGAGTTATTCCAACGTTTTGAAGGGGGTCAAAATCATGTTCAAAGATTCCGTTACATACATACATACGTCTGAAGCTAATAAAAGCGTATTAAAAAGGAAAATCTCGAAATAAAATCCTATACCTAAATGTCTGACCAGCGTCGTATGGTAAATTAATATCCCTCCTATTATGGAGGAGGCTCGAGCCCAGCAATGGGACGTATTTGACCTGTGATGATGATGAGGAATGAACTTTAATTATGGTGAATGAATTAGGACCAAGTTCTCTAGTTCCTAATTGCTTTTAAGTCCATGAACAGTCGTTACTCAAATGTGACAGGCTCATTTATTTACAGAAGATAAGACATAATTAGTATTCAGAGGAGTATCCCTTTTTTCTTTTAAAAGGCAGCCAGTAAAATACCAACGAATTAGTCTTCTATTGTCCTATTCGATTATTTTACCAGACTTTTAAGTTACAACTGACAAATCTAATTTTTTACCCGACTACATCAAATTGAAGGTATTTGATCGCGATGTAAATCTATTTATATACAAAAAGAAGCTAGTAGATTAACTAATCAATGAATAGCCGCGAGTACTGAAACGAGAAACATGCATTTTTTATAAGTTCTTTTTTTTTAACGAAGGGATCAAAAATTTTCGAAATTATTGTTTAAGTATTTCTTAAATTCGATATGGGTGTATCGAATTACAGAATGAACAATTTTCATTGTGTAATTTGATCGATTGAAAAATAATTACCTTAGAGGATAAACTTATAATTCAGTAGCGAGTAGATACCAGCTCGGAGAATGTATTCCACCCTAATGGTTGTAACATGAGAGTGAGCCGCCCGGGCTGGGTATGATTTGCTACGCCGACGATACGACACGGTGTACCCGGGGTGGTACGTTAGAGACTTGGCATCGAAGCGATTGTCCGACGGATCGAGGCATCAGAGCTTAAGGTGGCTTTAAATAAGACTGAAGCACAATTATTCCATGGGCCCTACAACGGTCCACCAGCGGCCCGATCACCATCAATCTGGTTGTGATCAGCATACGTGCCCAGATTAAGTATCTGGGTCTGTTATTCGACGAGCGACGAGTTCTGGGAATATTTTCGCCAACTTGCTCCGCGGCTTGTCATTGCGACGTAGGTGTAGTCCAGTCCATGGCTCTGTACGATGCATCGGTGTGACCGGGGTCCCTGATCGACCGTCTTGTAGCTCTCTTGTGGCGACCACAGAGGGCCATGGCAGTCAGCGCCACAGCACAGTGGCGACACGTTCCACCGCCAGGGAATTGAGCGATACAGACACGAGTATCTGCATCTAATACCGCTCTAGCAGAAGCTGCCGGTAACTGGACCGGGGACTAGACCGTCACCCACTGAGAGGTTGATCGAGTGAGGGTGACGCCCCAGAGAGCAGCACGGAGGAAAAGTACCCGAACAGGTAACTACGGTCAACGCACCCATCGCCCAGGTCCATCCAGGGCGACAGAGGGGCGCCGCGCCTTCGTCGTTGGGCCGACCACCGGAGCAGAGTTTGTTGTCTTAAGTGAAGGGATAACGGAGCTGCGCATCGCTCTTACGACATTCGGGAGGAGCGGAAAAATAACCTTAAAAATTACCTTTATTCAATGTTGTAATCTTAGAATAATAACGTATAGAAGGATAGTGTCAATACTACGAACGTTCGAAACATGAATCTCAAAATACTAATGGCGCGCAGACGATTACACACGTACACACGCACACCACTATACAAATTATGAAATCAAATTTTGTTTTTATTAACATAAATCGTCGAAATACTTTTAAAAGTAATGTTAAAAACCTTTTTAAGTTTTTCAAATGTGTTATGACACCATTTGAATGCACAAACCGTCATAATTACCTATTTATTTTTTAAGAGTTGCGTACGTACGTGCAGTACAATGACTTGTACATTACGGAACCGTTCCGGCGTAAGCTCCATTAGGCTCCAATTGAAATGCTTCACTTTTTGTGCGCGAACTTACCTTCTGGCTTCTATACGTTAAGGTTGTAATATTGAAAGTAATAATGTTATGCAAAACCATCTAAAATCTTGTTGAGCAAATAAAAAATGGTATAAATTGGTATTTAAACTAAATAAACATATCTTGTGAGTACCTAATTACATTTTTAAAAGTACTTTGCTTAAAACGATTATTTTCATTTTAGCTGTATTGTAATATTGAAAAGGGGTAGATTTTAATTTTTTTAATTAAATTTTTTATACTTTGTACTTCATTTTATAATTAATTTGTGAATGTTTATCAATAAAATCCAAACGAAATGTGTTCCACTGATTGGTTTCTTCTCCACAATGGAATAGAACATGACTTACTGTACCACGTTGGTCAGACGAGTTGGTATACGATTTTCTTTTCGAATATTCCTTACATAGATGGTATCTGCATATCATATCATTAGACGTCTTTTATAAAGCCCACGGACAAAACGGAGATGGGCAAATGTATTCCTATTATAATTAAAAAATCTGTATAAATTTCATACGACGAAATACGTCTATTAGATTTCTGCTTACCCCTTCCAGACTTCGTTAGTCGCTTGTATATAGGTGTATTCAAAAATAGAGTGTAGAACAGTTCGTGCCCGTTTCAAATAAAACCGCATAAACCTCAAGGGGTTTCATCAATTACAACTTGCAAATTGAGTTAGCGCAAAATTGTTTCGACAAACCAGAAAAGTGTTCGCTTTGTCTATGCCTGCAATTACCTGCGTCTCGCTCTGGCTTTTTTAATGACTGCACAAATGGCGTTATGGTTTAGATACCGATCTACAGTACCAGTGTCATGGTTTCGAATCCTAAGCATGACAACCCTTTGTGCGATCCACAAATTGTTGTTCTGAGTCTGTATGTAATTTGTGTCCGTTAATTATACGTTTGTAAACTTCCCCTCAACACAAGGATTATTACCTTAGTGCAGGGGGTTTTTATTAAAAAAATAGTGTAACTTGCCATTTGATGCTTTTTTTTTTTATATTATTGCCGTAAGTGATAGAGAAGCATCCATTTCACCTGAAAGCGTTATCGTCTTCAACTGTACATTTCCAGCGATAATTTCTTCCACGTAAGTGCAAGCTCTGGAATGACTACCTGCTGCTGCGTTTCGCGAGCGTTATGATATATCCTTCTTTAAACGAGGTTTAAGAAAAGTATTTTCTTCACGGTAGGCAACGGCCTGGCTGTGCCCCTGGTATTGCAAAGGTCCATGTGCGGCAGTATCACTTACCATCAGGTGCGCTGCTTACTCGTTTGCCACCGTTGGCAATCAAAAAAGGAGCAAGCAACATACCTGATAGTAAGTAATTACTGGCGCTTTTTTTTTTTGTGTGTGGGCTGCGGTCGGCGCGCCTCCGCACCACTCCGTCCGGGGCGACAGAGGGGCTTAAGCACGCAACTCCCGCAACCCACCCGAAAACCACGTCGCCTTCGTCGTTGAGCCGACCACCGGAGCAGGGTTACTTGACATCAGTGGTCGGCCAAGTAATTACTGGCGCTGACGGTTGCATATGCAATACCAAGTTGTTGTATAGCGTAAGAAAAATGATATATTATGTAATTTAAGATCTCCCTGTGGTGACGGAATAAGAATACAATTCACCACCACATCTTGCCCGTGGATGTCGTAGACGACTAAGGGATGTCATACACATATAACATCTATGTAAGAGAAGGAAAACTAGATATAAAACCCTTTATTAACACGTCTGCCCAGCGCGGTGTAAGTTAATTTCACTCCCATTGTGGAGGAGGATTAACAACGGGACTTATGTGAGCTAAGATGATGATGATGAGATTCATAGTCGTCTGGACGTGCCAGAGATTCTTTATTTTCTGAAAGACTAAATGTGATCGATCAATATCCATATGAACAAAAACTACAGGATCGATTTTAGGTTCGACGACGGATTTAGTAAAGAAGATAGGTAACATTAAAAAATCCTTATTGTCAAAATCATTTCTGATCTTTACGTGAGTATAAAATCCTTACTAATATTATAAATGCGAAAGTAAGTTTGTTTGTTACGCTTTCACGCTTAAACCACCGAACCGATTTCAAAAATTCTTTCACCAATGGAAAGCTATATCAGGGAGTAACATAGGCTATATTTTATCCCGGTATTCCCACGGGTTCGGGAACTACGCGGGTAAGGCAACTGAAACCGAAGCGAAGCGAGGGCGGGTTGCTAAAATAAATTATTTCACGGATTTTCTCGCGTTTGTATTTGATTTCCGATTGCTCGAAATTTCGAAAGTTTTTCGCTCGTGACCATGAATGCTGTATTATTCGCAACGCCGTGCAACGCAATCAAATACAAATAGGGATGTGAAAAAATAATGGATTTTTATATTAATCGATTATTAATCGATGTTGTCAAAAAATAATCAATTATATTAATCGAAAAATAATCGATTAATATAATCGATTATTTTTTGTAATAATCGATTTTTAGTAATCGATTATATAAATAAGAAAAATCGATTTAAAAGAAATCGATTTTTTTATATAAAAAGTAATCGATTTTTTAGTATTTGCTTTTTTTTAAAGTTAAGATAACCTAAAAAAAAGGTCATCACAATTCTGCCAGGGAAAGTGCTCCAACGAATGTCAGTGTTTCATACCATATTAGAAAAAAAATATCACTCACATTTCCTAAAAAAAGGGTCATCACAATCCTGTCGGGAGAAAACTTTAAAAAAGGACTACGAATAGTAAAAAAAATCGATTGTAAAAATAATCGATTCATTAAAAGTAATTAATCGTTTTTTTTTTTGCAAATCGATTTATTTTAAAGAAAGAAAAAACGATTATTTATTAATCGATTTTTCCCTCCAAATCACATTCTTAAATACAAACACCATAAAATACGTAATTTGAGTTTTTGGCGGGAATCTGAAGTGTCATGTGGTGTTCTTGTATTATATTCAATATCTTAGTGTTTTAACGTGTTATATTAAATAATTTTGATGGCATTTTATGTAATATATAGCGACAGAACAGCTGAGGTGTAGTGAATATGATATAAAACTGCTATACATACCTTTTTGTTTCCACCAAAATTCTCAGTAGATACCCCTAACAGTGGCTATTACACTGTTGGAGGCGACACTTTGACTTACTGACGGACCATTACTGACATGAAGAAATTGATAATTTGAAAAGAAAATTATAACTCGACACTGGCAAAAATGGCTTGTATTAATAGCTGATTGCCAAGACAAAAAAAGAAGAAGAAGAATACGTAATTTTTTTTTTTTTCAACACATGTTAATTATCGATGGTTGATTTATATAATTTACCAAGCTGATGTCTGATGTTTACGCAAATACTACGCATATGAAATAAAACTGTTTCAAAGGATTTTATCGCGTTTAAATTTGATTTTTAAGGTGATGTTTCGAACATATTCAGCATTTATGGTCACCAATACCTAAATAAGACCGCGATAAAATGCGTAAACATAGTTTTATTTTACTGATTTCTTGAATGGCCACTACATTGTCCATCAGTGGATAGAAACCGTTAGAAAAAAAGGTTTGTGAAGTTGAGACGATGATGTGGTTTTAATATTGCCATAAATACCTCTAGATGTGACAAGGATTGAGAATGTAGATGTAGTGACAAGGATTGAGAAAGGTATGTTAAGTTGGTTCGGCCATGTAGAGAGAATGTATGAAAGGAGACTAACAAGGAGAATTTATAAGGCGAATGTGAACGGAAGTGTTGGAAGGGGAAGACCGAGGCGGACTTTCCACAATTAAAACGGGGACGTTCTTAAGAAAGGCCAGATTAGGAGTACCCTGAACCGAAGAACATGTATGAAGAGATTAATGAATGTGGAGGAGGCGAAAGTGGTATGTAAAAAAAAAAGATCGTAGCAAGTGGAAGGAAGTGGTCTCTGCCTACCCCTATGGGAAAGAGGCGTGATTTATGTATATATGTATGTATAAATACCTCAACTACGGGCATCTTCATCATCATCACAGCTCATAGGCATCCCACAACTGAGCTCGAACCTCCAGTGGAAGAAAAATGGACCTACTATACCATGCCAGTCAGACGGGTTGGTATAGGATTTTACTTGCATAGATGTTACCTGCATTAATCCCTTAGTCGTCTTTTACGACATCCACGGGTAAGAAAGGAGTAATGAATGGTATTCTTACTCCGTCACCTCACGGATCTTCACCATACCACCATTCTACCACAAATAATAGGAACTTAGAACTCCTAATAACCTCTTAATATAACCTGAATACATTTTAATTGTGTTGTCAAATATTTAATGAAAAAAGTCTTAAAGCTTTCCAAATTCCGACGCACATCTTGCAATTTGGGACACTTCCGGTTTGGTTTGACAGCGATTTTAGACGGCATGGTAACTTTTTAATTGTAATTTATTCGTTATTAAATTCTCTGGCGGTCTCCACCATTCTTCAGTGACTATGATCTACATGGTATCAACATTCCTAATCTACTCATTTACACGAGTCTTAGAAATTGGGTAATGGATAACCAGGAGAATGGGTAGCAGCTTTCGCTGTTTTTTTTTTGGAGACCAACAATATTCACTTTGACATCCGGCGTGAAGACGACTGAAGGAACATCTAGGGTTGCCATGTAGGTATGCTTTATCATGGTCATCATCATCCTATTCTTCTATAAATTACTTGTAGTAGATGCAATATTCAAATTCAAAACATTTATTATGCATAAACCCATCGAGGGCATACGGTCAAGTAAACAAAATTAAATCAAATTATCCAAAAAAAAAAAATAACTACAACCAGATCAGAAAGCGATCGCTACTGAGAAGATCCGGCAAGGAACCCAGCGGGCTAGTCCATTAATTATTTTTTCTTACTAGATATAAAATTGTGTGTACATGTCTTGTAAGCACTAGCTCCAGTGTGATGCCCTTCGAACCACAAGATACGTAATATAATTCAAACGATTATGGCTGGACCAGATTCCACAAGCGGCACCCGATCGTAAGTTAACTATTGGAGTAGCCATCCTTCCCCTCGACCACTATGAAGGGAAGGGATAGACCTACTCCACGCAGCCACCGCTAGCAGATCCTTTAGTGAGTATGACGAACACCATATGTTATGTAATACCATTCAATTGTACACATTGCAAAAGATTTGACTATAATTTTACGAACGACCGCCTGCCTGATGTTTTTTTTTATTTATTGCTGTTTATGGCAAACGAGTAATCAGTATACCTGTTTGTAATTATTACTACCTCTCATAGACTTTTATAATATAAGGGCACAGCTAGGTCGTTGCCTGCCGCGAAGAAAGTAGGTACTCTTCTTAAACCTCGTTTAAAGAAGGACATGTCATAACGCTCGGGAAACAGCAGCAGGTGGTTCATTCTATATCCAGGTGAAATGAATGAACCCCTCTATGGTGTCGAGTGGTACTGTGGTCAATGGTATGTTGTAACTTGGTATAGTAGGTTAATTTCCTTCCACAATTCGAGGGAAATTGACCTACTATACCATGCTGATCAGACAAAAGTTGATACCGAGTTTTATTTCGAGTATACCTTCGCTTACATAGACGTAATATGCAAATTATAGTCCTTTAGTCATTTTTTACGACATCCACGGACAAGATAGGGAGTGGTGAATTGTATTCTTACTCCGTCACCACACGGAACATATAAATATACATATTATATACATTTAATCAAATATTCCTTTCATCAAATAGACTCATCATCATCATAATTTCAGAACATAAACGTCCCAATATTCGGCTCGAGCCTCATCCACAATAGAAGGGCAATTGACCTACTATACCACGCTGGTATTGGTAGGTTTTCCTTCTCTTGCATAGATGTTATATGCATATTAATCCTTTTGTTGTAAATAAAACTACTTTTACGGATTTTATCGCGTTTATATTTGATTGCCCGACGTTTCGAACACTTTACAGCATTCATGGTCGCGGGCGGACCATGAATGCCCTTGATCATAAAAACGCGATAAATTCCGTAAAAGTAGTTTTACTTACAATGTGTAGTGCTCGCGTAAACAACAAAAATCATTATAAAACTACGGATTTTATCGCGTTTGCATTTGATTTTTCATCGCGGGCGGAGGTGTCAGACAGTACGCCCATGACCATGAATGCTGCAAAGTGTCCGAAATGTAGGACAATCCGATAAAATTTGTAAAAAGGTTTTATTTGCAATGTGTAATAGGTTTTATTTGCAATGTGTAATTCTAAAATGGGGCATACAAAATCGACTTACTTTCGCTCCCCACAAAACGTATCATCTTTTACTGAAAGGTAATTTGCAGTCCCCGTATTAAATTTAACAACGCGATAGTGAAAAGGAAAGCGTCAGTATGTTACCTCGGCCTGGTCCTAGAGAAAAATTTTTCGTTCATTGAACATATTAAAACTGTAGGTGAAAAAGCCAAACGAAATTTTTATGCGCTTACCAGAATTTCAACTTCCACTTGGGGCCTTCGTTTTAACATACTTAAAATTATATATACAGCTATATATCTGCTTGTAACTGTTATGGTGCACCAGTCTGGGCTGATCGTGCCACCATAGGCGCGGCTCGGCGTAGGTTACTACAGAGTCAACGATTTGTGCTAATATTCCTGTGTAAGGCATACCGAACAGTTAGCACCGAAGCCGTACCAGTACTTGCAGGTGTACTCCCGGTCGACTTGGAGATACAAAAGCGTGCGTCCATGTATTATTCCACTAGGGAAAACATGATTAACAATTTTCTTTTACCACGCGATCGTAATAAAATTACTAGACTTTTTGCACCGCAATCCGTCGTATACGATAAGCTCCTGATCGAATGGCAGGAAAGGTGGGATTCGTCAACAAAGGGTCGCCATCTATATCTATTCTTTCCATCTGTTCGTGAACCTTTGGAGAGAAATTGGCTAGAAATTGACCACTATGTAGCCCAATTCCTCACAGGCCATAGGAATTTTAGAAGTAAATTATTCTATTTTAAACTAGTAGATTCACCATTTTGTCAATGTTCGACCTCACACTCCGATTTTGAACAAACAGCTCATGACATCCTTTGGGAGTGCATTCTCTGGCACAATGAGCGGGACCTCATGTTAGACAATCTGCATGTCACGTCTGGGGTAATATACTATTCGGATCTTATAGCAACTCGAGAAAATTTCCGTGCGTTTAGGCGCTTTTGCCATACCTACTATTGTAACCAAACCTAAAGCTCACAAATAGGTCCATTAAGCTCAGTTCAATCCGTGGTGCTGTACCGTTGCGTTTCACGTAGTTGTACAATTTCTTATTTACTGGCTTATTAGCCAACTTTGGTTCATGTCCCCCGCTTTGCATAGGAGGGAAGTGGAATCTTTCCAACTGCTCCTATTTTTCTTTTCTAATTAAATTTGTTGCGGGTCCCAAGACAATTAAAAGCGTTTCCCGAGACTTCCTGAAGGTCAAACCTCAGCAGTGTCTTATACGGAGACCATTGTGGACTTGACCATTCCTGGCTTACAGGAGTTACAGAGGTGGGAATGTGTGGTGGGATTAGTCCCAAAATAAAAAAAAATGTGTAATACTTGCGTAAATATTAAAAATCCTTCAGCTCGTCTTTTACGACAACCGTACGACACGGGTAACATTAGGATTGGTGTAGGTTTATTTCGAACTAGCAACCCGCCCTCGCTTCGCTTCGGTTTTAGTCGTTTTACCCCCGTAGTTCCCGTTCCCGTGGAAATACCGGAATAAAATATAGCCTAGTTTACGCCCTGATATTTCATTGGTGCTTTCCATTGGTGAAAGAATTTTTAGAGAAAGAATTTTTAGATTACCCGGAACAAACAGACAAAAAATTTTTAATCTGTATTTTAGGCATAGGTGTCGTGCAAATAACCGTGTGAGCATGAAAAAAGCCTATTATTTTGACATTACAAACAGACACTCCAATTTTATTTATTGGTATAGATATACCTTCACTTGCACAGTTGTTATCTGTATATTATCTCTGTGATCTTTTACGACACTTACGCAAAAAAGATTGCTGAATTGTATTTTGACTCCGTAACCACACATAGAAATGGGTACTTAAATTTTCAAGTTATATGGTGTTGAATTTATTATATTTTTTTTGATAATAATCTTGTTTAGAATAGAAAAGGATGAAAATAATTTTATACAAATACTTAGTAAGAACTTACCATTATTTTAAAACTGAAGCCAAATTAAAAATCAGTTCAACGAATTTCACATCACTGCACCTTTGTTTTTTTTAATTAACTACAGAAGGAAAGACAACACAGTCTAAATTACTAATTCTATTTATTAATATAAATTTTAGAAATACACACACATTAACACCAATCAAACCATTCTATTTTGTTTTGATGCATATCCCATAAACACTATTGAAAACACCTAGCCATTATACGTGGGCTAAATATCACTACGGCCGTATTTGTCCTGAAGTAATCCCCTCGAGACATGGCTTGTAGATTCTTTATCACATGCAATATATTATTTGCGGAAAATTCCTGTGAACACGCGCGACAAACAATCCCACGAAGCGTTCAAAGAAAACTGAGCGTACTTCAGTGTACGGCCCTATCGCAGCTTTCAACAGATCTATATGCAAGTACACAATATATTTGTCTTTCTCTAACTAAAAGCTTATCATATTCGTCGTCTCAGTCACTCTTATTTATCCTGACCAGCGAAAACGAAAAACGTTAGACAAAAATATCGAATTATGCTCTCATTATTCGTAATTTGGAACGCGATTAATTTCTCATGTTTTTGTTTTTGGGTTTCAAAAGTGACGTCTGTTTTGGCGGGAATGATCGTTATTCATCTTGATTAATTACATTAATGGTTTTAATTATAATTATAGAATTAGTCATAATAGACACTGATTACTATTGATAACAGAGGTGGCGTAGATATTTAGTTTAATGAATCTTTCAAGCTGATTGTTATAGGTTCGTTTCTTCACGCACTTTTCGTTAATTACAGAGGTACTTACTTTACATTCGCCCGCGAAAGTGCACGCCATGTGTTTTAGTAATAATAAAATTATTTATTTTATCTTAATATACAGTGTTTACAATACTTTGGAGCATTTGTGCTGATTTGAATAAACCTTTGTGACGGATCGTGTTGAATCACCAGGTCAATGTGTTGATCTTGATCAATAAGATAAGATAGTTATGTCGCGAATGAATAGAAGAATAGAATGCCAAGAGGCTTAGAATGATAACGTATAGAAGGATAGTGTCGGTACTTAAGCGATAAAAATCATGAAGCCAAAAATACTACATGCGTGCAAGCGATTACACACGTATACACGCACACCACTATGCAATAGAGTTGCCTTGTACGCAGTGACCTTGCATACGGAACAATCCGGCGTAGGGAGCCATTTCTGACTCCAATTTAAATGCTTCAAATTTTGTGCGCGGAATTAGCTTCTATGAGTTATTATTCTAAGGCTATACAGGTATCTACAAATACTACTAACCTTGTCATTGCACCTGGATATCGTAAAAGACGATTAAGTGCTTCAAATCATCCTGAAGCCATTCTGCCTGATGACGTTTAATCAACAATTTCTTTCACAAGGATTGTGATGTCAGGCAGCCTCAATCGGTTACAACACTTTTTTTTCACAATCAGTCTGTTTTTTTTTATTTATAAGAAATATTTTTCAATATTTAGTTCGATTGACTGCACAGATGGCGTAGTGGTTAAGATAGCGACCTACAGCGCCAGTGTCGGGGGTTCGAATCCCACGCGGGACAACACTTTGTGCGATCCACAAATTGTTGTTCTGAGTCTGGATGTAATTTGTGTCCGTTAATTATATGTTTGTAAAGTCCCCCGCAATACAAGGATTATTTCCTTAGTGCGGGTGTTGTCTTAAATAAATAAAACAAATAAATAAATAAATAAAATAGATTTATCGTTAAATCGTGTTTTTTTTTTAACTTTATAAGAAGGAAATAAAATCCCCATATACAAACCCGTCTGAGCAGCGTAGTATAGTAGGTTCATTTCCCTATCGTTATGGAGGAGGCTTCAGCCTAGTAGTGGGGCGTATATGAGCCGAGATGATGAAACTATATTAATTTTTAAAAGCAACACTGCATTTACGACATAATCCTTGTATTGTGGGGAACTTTACAAACATAATTAATAGAGAATTTATAGGGCGAAAGTGGACGGAAATGTTTGAAGAGGAAGACCAAGGCGGACGTTCCACGATCAAATCGGGGACGTTCTTAAGAGAGGCCAGGTTAAAAGTACCCTAAACCGAAGAACGTGTATGAGAAAACTAATAAATGTAGAGGAGGCGAAAGTGGTTTGTCAAAATCGTAGCAAATGGAGAGAAGTGGTCTCTGCCTACCCCTATGGGAAAGAGGCGTGAATGTATGTATGTATTAAATATGACCGACGACCTGGTGAAAATTGCGTAGTTAAATGTAGGCGACACAGAAACATACTATTTAGCGAAACATGAAGGAAGCCTACGTCGAGCAGTGTTCGGCGATAGGGTCCACGATGATATAGAAATACGTCCTCCATTTCTACACAATCTTTTTAGCTCATAAATCTTCTACTCGAAAGGAAAGAAATTTATCTTCTACACCACGTTGGTTAAACAGGTTGGTTGTCTCGAGTTTTCCTTCTCTTCTCATAGACGTTATATGCATATTATATCCCTTAGTTGTCTTTTACAATATTCAAGGGAAATAGAGATGATGAATTGTATTCTTACTCCGTCACCACACAGTATTTTATACCCGCCAAGATTGGCGGTTTTTAAGTTAATTTCGAAATTATTACTAGTACATTATTATCACAATTGCACTCCACAGATGGCGTTGTAGTTAAGATACCGATCTACCGTACTCACAAAAAAATTAAGTATTAATATTTTTGTGACCGTACCAGTGTCGCGGGTCGGAAACTAGGGATGTGACTTGGAGGGAAAATAATCGATTTTTCAATAATCGATATTTTGTTCTTTAAAATAAATCGATTATGAAATAATCAATTAATAAAAAAAAAATAATCGATTATTTTTCTCCCAACGAGATTCTGATGACCTTTCTTTTTTTAGGAAATGTGAGCTTTATTTTCTAATATAGTATGAAACAATCGTAATGACATTTTTTTTAGGAAATCTGGCCGTGAATAATCGATAGTAAAAAATCGATTAATAATCGATTTTTCTTATTTTGATTATCGATTGTAAAAATGGATTATTACAAAAAATAATCGATTAATGATCGATTTTTATTAAAATCGATTATTTTTTCACATCCCTATTGGAAACCCACGCAGGACAACACTTTGTGCGATCCATAAATTGTTGTTCTGAGTCTGTATGTAACTTGTGTCCGTTAATTATACATTTGTGAAGTCCTCTGCAATATAAGGATTGTTTCCTTAGTGCGGGATGTTGTATTTTAAAAGAAAAGCTATTATTATCTGAGCCCATATACGTTCCACTGTTGGATTCCGGCCTCCTCCACAGGGATGGCTCCACGATTAATCAAGGAATCGATTTTCAGGCCCAAAAAATTGATTTTATAAATCGATTCGGTGAATCGATACTCTAGAAAAGAGTGATTCGATTTTTTTTTCTGTAGGAGAACGGTGATACTTTAAAAACGATTCTTCGATATTAGTGTTCCGTATCCAATGCTCGAATGGGAACATCGATTCATGCCTATATTGTAATAAGACAACACTCATTTCCTAAAAAAAATCGAAATCGAATTAGCATTGGGAGAAAATTTGAAAAAAGATCGATTAATCGGAAATCGATGTTGTAGAACTCGATTTTTTGTGGCATAGCATTTTATAGTTTTTATTCCCTTACATATGTATATGTTATTATATCCCATAGTCTTTTACAACAGCCATTGGAAACATCACCACACAGAAGTACCAGCTACCAGCCAATACCAGCTAAGATCTGACTGTTTTTAAGCTCATCATCATCAGCATCTGAGATCCCACTGTTGGACTTTTTTTTTTTTTTTTTTGGGGTGGGTGCGGTCGGTGCTCCTTGCACCACTCCGTCCAGGGCAACAGAGGCGTAAGCACGCACACCCGAAACCCACCCGAACACCACGTCGTCATCGTCGTTGGGCCGACCACCGGAGCAGGGTTACTTGTCATCAGTGGTCGGCCCGACAGAATACCCCCTATTTGGGGTACCCTCCCATCGACCGGCGTCCCCCCCTCGGAGAGGACGTCGGTCTTTCCTCAGACAGTCGACCTCTCTGCGGGTGACGGACTAACTCCCCGGTCACGTCAGCCGCGGCTAGGGCGGCATGACGCGCAACCCACTGTTGGGCTCGGGCCTTCTCCATAATAGGAGGGAAATTGACTTACCAGGCTACCACGCTGCTTAGACGTGTTGGCATAGGATTTTTGTCGACTATTTCTTCTCTTACATAGATGTTATTATATCCCATAGTCGTAAGTTACGACACCCACGGGTCAGAGCGAGGGCGGTAAAACGTAGTTTAAGATAATTTCGAAGTTATTGGATGTACAATATCGTGTATTTATAAAAACTAAATAAACAAGTCTTAAATTATTACGTCCATGTTGACACCGTTTCGACCATCTGCAATCAGTATGTTACGCCGCATTCCAAATTAAAATACCTACATATCTTTACTGTTTTATTGATTTTCTTTTCTTTTATTTTTAAACCATGACAAAAAAAAATCGGTTGTCTGTAAAGTCGGTTTACTGACGATAGTTGAACGTGACAACGTCATAAGAAAATACTGATGGAATGGTTTCATTTTTCAAAAGAAAATTTTACTTTTATTTGTTTGATAGATATTTTGTATGGATCAAGCCTTAAATGGAACGCCTCAGAGCGAGGTAACGCCGCATACATCATGTTTTTTTGTGTGTGCAGCCGGCTCCATCGAATTATAAGACGTTGTCACGTCAAAAAAGTGTTATAAGTTTAACGCCAATGTATGTCTGTGTGTCTTGTCTTGCGAGGGTGAACCTGATCGTTGGCGTGGCGTGAACATTTCGTGGCGATATCACGTCACGCTGTATGATGGAATATGCGAGGGTAAACCTGATTGTTGGCCTGGCGTAACAGCTCGTGGCGACAAAACGCCATGCTATATACATATGTACATACGTAGTCTACAGTGAGACGGAGCGACGCGATGTTGTGCGCAAGCGCCTATGCGCTATCTCTCTCGCCGCACTGAGCTCGTATACCAATAGTGAATACTAATGAAAATAATGTTTTTTCTTTTTTTTATTGCCAACGGTGGCAAACAAGCAAGCAGCACACCTGATGGTAAGTGATTCTGCCGCACATGGGCCTTTGCAATACCAGGGGCACAGCCAGGCCGTTGCCTACCGTGAAGAAAATACTCTTCTTAAGCCTCGTATAAAGAAGGACATGTGATAGCGCTCGGGAAACACAGCTGCAGGTAATTCATTCCAGAGCTTGCACGTACGTGGGAGAAATGATCGCTGGAAACGTACAGGTTAAGACCATAACGTTTCCAGGTGAAATGGATGAACCCTGCTACGATGTCGATTGGTACGTTGGTAGAATGGTGACGGTGGTACCAAGTCAAACAGTTCCTCGGAGCTCTCTCCGTGAAAGAGTCAGTAGAGTACACAGAGTGACCCAAAGTCTCTTTGATTTTTCGTTTGTTCTTTTTTTTTCTCTCCCATTCAAAGTTTATTGAATAAAAATCATTTTCTGGCAAATATCGTAGTATTTTATTAATACTTTATGACATATTCCATATGACATATATATCCTGTCGTAATCTGTTCTTTTATTCATATATACTTGTACAAAATAATTTCAATGTTTCACATCTACCAGGCGTCCTAAGCGACTCACCTTTACGTGTAAACGTTTTCTTTGGGAAGATGATGATGATTACAAAAGGTTTAAGCTATTTTACGAATTTTATCGCCTTTGTATTTGATTTTGATTACACGACGTTTCGAAAACTTTACAGTGTTCATGGTCACAGGCGGGCTAAGATGTTTCACGTCCAACAAGTCGTCGTTATTATAAAGATTTATATCTACCCGCTACAGAAATTAGTTATTAAATTTTGACCCACATTTTGGTACTTTATTGCCAGTACAAGAAAAAAATGATTCTATATGAGAAAATTATATTGTTTATGGTTAGTAATTATTAAACATTAGCTTCTGCTCGCGGCTTCGTCCGTGTGCTATAAATACTTTGGGCTAACGCTTACTTTAACCCAAGACTTTGTTTACGAAGGTGAAAAAAAAAATGTATATATATATATATATTTTGATAATACGATTCTGTCACACATGATTTTTTGGAAAATTTAGCCGTTTACGCAGCGACAACTCCCAAAAGGAAAAAAAAAACCATTTTGAAACATTCTACATTGGTGCTCCGCTCCTGTTGGTCTTAGTGTGATGACGGTGATGATATATAGCCTTCCTCGATAAATGGGCTATATCACACTGAAATAATTTTCAAATCGGACCAGTAGTTCCTGAGATTAGCGCGTTAAAATAAACTTTTCAGCTTTATATTTTAGTATAGATTAAATTTGTAGGAATTAGTGTGACAATTTATTAATTTAAACCTAACAAAATTTGGTGTTGGTAAATAGTTTAATTTCTAGTATTCCTTCTCTTATATAGATGTTATATGCATATTTATCCTTTAGTCGTTTTTTACGACATCCACAGGCAAGAGAAAGGTTGCTGAATTTTATTCTTACTCCGTCACAACACGGAAACCAAATCAATACTTTTTAATTACAGTAGCTAATATAAAATATCGACATCAAAGCCATAAGACCACGTTGTTAATATATAATAGTCCAATATATCTTGACACGTGCAATGATACGTTTATTATTACATCATGGGTCATGAATATGGTCATTAATTTAATAAACAGGATATTGTTGTAGGTAAACCTCAATTTCTGATTGTAATGTTTCCTTAAGTTTTATGATGCAAGCGTATTAATCTATATTTACCACAGACTAATGTTTACGGTAAATATAGTAAACTATTTTCAGGTTGCGGCTTCACGCGCGAAAAAGCAATGTTTAAACCTTAGATAAATAACGTATAGAAGGTAAGTCCGCGTACAAAAAATGAAGCATTTAAATTGGAGCCTAATGTAGCTTACGCCGGAACCGTTCCGTAGTGTACAAGGTGTACTGCACGTACGTACGCAACTCTTAAAAAAATAATAGGTAATTATGACGGTTTGTGCATTCAAATGTTACAACAGATTTGACAAACATAAAAAGTGTACTAACATTAATTTTAAAAGTGTATCGACGATTTATGTTAATAAAAACAAAATTTGATTTCATACCTAATTTGTATACCTAATGGTGTGCGTATGTACGTGTGTAATCGCTTGCGCGCATGTAGTATTTTTGGCTTCACGTTTTTAATCGCTTAAGTACCGACACTATCTTTGTATACGTTATTATTCTAATATACCACGCTGGTCAGACGTATTGGTTGGTTTTTTTTTCGGGTTTTCCTTCTCTTCCATAGATATTATATCCCTTAGTCGGCTTTTACGACACCCACGGGCAAGAGAGGGGTGGTGAATTGTATTCTTACTCCGTCACCACGTGGATACTTTTATTCAACTATTACAAATTTCTAATTATTTCAAAATTTATAACCTTTGAGCAAGAATTCACATTTTTTTTTCACATCGTTTTCATAAATGACGGAGGTTTGACTTTCAGACCGTCCCGGAAAATGGTTTGAATTGTCTTTGAAACTAAAACGAATTAGAAAAGACAAAGAAGAGGAATTCCAAAGATTCCTCTTCCGGGAGAGGTTGCTATAGATGTATGACAGTGGAATGAGTTAACTACTAGACTAACCGTCTAGTAGTTAACTCGTGATTGATTGTCTCTTGTGGACTCTGATATAGTCGTAATTTTTGAAGTGAAAAATTATAACTTATTGTGTTATAGATAAACGTAAAAAGTTTAAATTTACAAATTTGAATTTATTGTCAAACAATTGATTCACCCCTCCCTATCTTTTTTTTTATTGCTAGCAGTGGCAAACGAGCAAACAGTACACCTGATGGTAAGTGTTGCTGCTGATGGACCCTTACAAGGCCGCTGCCTACCGCGAAGAAAGTGGAGGGAGTGTGAATGCGTGCATTGAGGCTCGGTGATACCAAAGGCACCACCAAAACCCTCCAAACGCAAACACCCTCAGAAAGTTGGACTTCCGGCTCTCTCGCTCACCGAACGAAGTACAGCAACAAATTGCTACTCAGACGTCGATTTTCTGCGAGGACGTGGTACTACCCCGGATGGACCGGCCCGCGGCTGTAGACAGATAACTGTCGACAGTGTGGTCCTACCACTAGGAAAGTGGATGTCGTAAAAGACGACTGAGGGATATAACACGCATATAACGTCTATACAAGAGAAGGAAAACTCGAAACAAAATCCTATACCAACCTGTCTGCGCTTACCATAGCCCACCCATAAAAAAAACTACCAACCTGTCTGACCAGCATGGTATGGTAAGGTCAATTTTCCTCCTATCGCAGAGAAGGCTCGAGCCCAACAGTGGGACGTGTATGAATCGAAATGATGTGTCCGGGACAACACAATCGTAGACGAAGTCTTAGAATGTAATTAAAATAAGTACCGATTAGATATAAGTTGTAAATAATTGATTTAAATAATTTTTTTGAAAAACGGTAGTATAAGATCAGACAACATGTAACAATAAGACCAGTGGCTCCCCTCAGGGTAAATCCCCTGAGTACTTAATTATATTAATACGATGTTCTGATTGGCTGAACTATAACCCGTGTAATTAAGGTCAGAGAACCGCAACACATTGAAGGGGCGCCACTAGTTATAAAAGCCGCACTGGTCAAATCCCTCCAACCACCCATGGCCTTTTCGACATCTTGGTCATACAGGCCGAATCATCGAGATACATGTGCACACCATGCTCTTTGCGTAAGTATGCACATGCTTCTTGAATCTCTACAAGTTATTTAACTTTCTTCATCCTTTGCCCTGTGTCCTTCTCCCTGTATAACTAGGGCGGACAGCACACGGTACGAACTTCGTCGTCCGCGGTATTCCTGCTAGCTAGCCACATTTACCCGCTACTCTGGCTGCCATCTTGGCTTATCCTGCCAACCTGGTCTTCAAGCCGGCGGGCCTTGTACCAGGCGTGCGCGAATTCCCGTAACTGCCGGTAGTTCGCCTCCGAAGCCACGAGATCCGTGTAGTATACCGGACCTTCTCCGTCGCGATGTATCCCCGAGAGCATCCCCGACCTAATCTCATCATAGAGGGGACATGCCCACAGAACGTGGTGCATGTCCTCATCCCCTTCGCCGCAGCTACATTCCGTGTGAGCTCCTAGCCCTAAACCGTACAGCCGCCTGCGAAAGCACCCATGACCCCCCAGTAATTGGGAGGTTTCATAGTCCGGCTCGACCCAAGTCGCCTTGAGGCGAGCCGCCACGTCCGGAGCCGCACTGGTCAGTGGGACTGTCACTCGCCCCCTTGCATGCTCGTCCTCCGGAACTACACCCCAGCGAACGTCCCTTTCCTAGGGACTTAACACCAGGCCAGGCCAGGTCTTAACACCAGAGCTGCTCAATTAATTATCTTCTTCCAGCCTGCTATCCTAGGATAGCAGAGCCCATTCCCACCTAACAAATTTCCCATTCCTTCCTTCATCCCAGGCTCGTCATCCCAACGAGACCACTCCTTCGCAGCTCACAATCGTGCAGATGACCCGTTGTGCGAACAACGCCGCGGCCGCTGCTCCCTCCGCATCTGCGTGTATTATCATAATACACGCATCATGCTTGGGGTCACCGGTCTCGGCGTGAGGCCGCAATAATCATAAATCATATTCATCACCATCATAAATTCATCATAAAATCATCTCAAACAATCTCAACTGGACGTTGTATCCGTTGGTCCCTCCCACATAAAGTCGCCGGTAGTCGCTGGTCGTCCGGAGCTGGATCTCCCCCGGGGTAACCGGGAGTCTCATCCGGCTCGGGCAGATCGCCTCCGGGCGTGAAGAGTGGTGGGGACCACGGTCAATTAATCCCAAGGACACGTGGCTATTTAGTCACGGCGCAAGCAACCGCAGTCAGAGGGCTCAGCCCTAATACTGCCAAACCCATCCCCTATGGGATGGTGAAGACACAAAAAACAAAAAGGGACTGTCACCATTCCGCGCCTGTCCGTATCGCGGTGCGCTTGCGTGCCGTTCCGTGATGTCCTCACTTACGATTTCGCGCGCTTTCCAACCGTCGCAGCTATTACGGATGAAGAAGTGGTAGCTCAACCGCCTTTTTCAAGGCATATTGGGCTACTCACAAGTATCACTAACTGCCTGCAAAGCAAGGTCAAGTAGTGTATATTTGTTTCTATCTAATTAGATAAAAGTCAAATGGCCCCTTTAGGGCAAAACCAATTTCTTGGTCCCCGGCGGAAACCTAGCGGTGTTAACGAAGCCGGGTGAGGCGAAGCCCCGAGTCGCCTGCCGAGCCCCTTAAGGGCGAGGCGCTAACTCGGACGGGACCGGATCAGTCGGCCTTGGGGGTGACCCCTAGTCGACCCCGGTTATCACCCTCCCACCTCACCTCTTCCTTATTCCATTCTCGGGTGTTAGTTTGGGTGTGACAGCCCGAAAGGGCCTATACCACCCATACACTCGGGCAGATAGGAACCACGCAGGCACATTAAGATTGGCCGGTGGAAATAAGCTTAGGGCACACCCTAGTGTTAAGCACATCCTCCCGACCTAACCCGGTTGGGAGGGAACACACCCCACACACCCCCGGGTTCTCCCCCGGAGTGTTAGGTTGCTAGGAGACCGCGACATAGCGAATTGTTATTCTATCATTTAAGTAGTACAGTGGTTTTAACCGCTAATAATGGAGAAAGTAGGTCTCAAGGACCTACTTAATGATGACGACATCTGGACGCTCATCGTCCAAAAATTTCGCGCGAGGGCACCGGATCGTGTACCGTCGCGCCCGCAATCCCCTATCGCCACCCTCACCCCAGAGAGCGGGGAAGAGAGTGAGCGCACCGCGTCTACATCGGAGATGGAGTATGACTCCGCTCCTACCTGGTGGAGGTAGGTGGTAGGAGGTAGTTCCTCTGAAGAGGAAGATTCCCCCAATGAGGGATATACCGAGGCCAAGTCCCGCAAGCGCAGCCGCAGAGCGCGCATAAATAAGGCCGCAAAGACACCCAAGGTCGCTCCCGTAGAGGAGTCGAACCCTCCCACCCCGACACCATCACCCGCTGCTCCCCTCCAGGAGCAAGGTGCCAAACGAGTGGGGTCAAGACCGCCACGGCCACAAAGGCCCCCACGGCCAAGACCACCACGGCGGCCACAAAATCAGCCGCCAAGAAATTAACACACGTCCAATAACTGTTATGCCCATCCGAGGTGCGTTAAGTGTCTCGGCAACCACCACACCAGCGAGTGTGAGAGGCCCGAGCACCTCTCTCTCTGCACTGAGCCGCCATCGTGTGTGCTATGCGGGGAGATGGGCCACCCGGCCAACTTCCGCGGGTGTCCACGGGCGCCTAAAAGGACGATTCGTCCAACGGGCCCGGCCCGCTACTACAAAAAGGCCTTCGTGCCCGCCCCCCTCCCGACTCACAATGCGTGGTCTCGCCCACTTACTCAAAGTAGGGAGGTGTTCTCCGCATTACAGCGCACGCAAGCGATCTCAAGGCTTTGCTTGACTTGGGCGGCGCCATCATCATTGGCGGTGACCTTAACGCCAAGAACACCTCATGGAACTGTCATAGTTCGAATAAGAGGGGTAAAGTCTTAAAGTTATATGCTGACAGATTGGGTTGTGACGTCATAGCGCCATTAGAGCCGACTCACTACCCTTACAACGTCTCCCACAGGCCAGACATATTAGATATAGTACTTCTCAAAAATATAAACTTACGTTTATGTTTAATAGAAGTACAACACGAACTAGATTCAGATCACCGTCTGGTGACTCTGAATTCGCCCTCCCCGCTTACCCGGCCCCTCAGGCCACAATAACGTAACAACAAGGTTGACCACCGACTGGTCACGGCTTGGGAGAAATCTCAAGGCCACCTCATCGGCATACCTTGATAAGATTTCCAAGGACATAAAGTCCGAGGAAGAAACCTCCCTGGCGATCGATTTACTCACGGGTCACGTGCAGTGGGTAATTGACGACTGCTCGCGGCGGGTGCTGGATACGAGCGATCGTAGATGGCAGCTGCCGAGTGACGTACGCGACCTACTGAGAAGAAAGAACGCCGCAACCCGCGCGTACGACCTTTACCCCACGGAGGGGAACCGCAAGCGCCTGCGGGCCCTCCAGAGGGAGGTCAAAACCGAAATTAGTAATATGAGACAGAGCAGATGGGACGCCACTTTAGAAGAGCTAAAGCCTTCGCACACAGCCTTCTGGCAGCTTTCCCGCTCACTCAAAAAAGATGTAGTGTCCACACTGCCCCCCCTCAGTAGAATAAATCAACCGCCGGCATTCATGGATGACGAAAAGTCTGAATGTCTGGCAGAGAGCCTAGAGCTTCAGTGTACGTCGAGTACATTATACGAACAAGAAGCGACTCACTACAATAAAATAAATTCGGAAGTGGCAAGTCGTACCACTTTGTCGCGAACGAATATAAATAACGTTATGCCTATCCCAACAGTGGGCACCGACGAAGTCGAGTCGCTTATTAGGGGTCTCCACGCTAGGAAAGCCCCGGGTTCGGACGGTATTACAAATAGAGTAATTAAATTATTCCCTAATAATATTACTGTGTTGTATTTTTAATGCAGCCCTCAAATATAACATCTTTCCTTCACAGTGGAAAGAGGCCGTGGTAATCGGAATCCACAAACCCGGCAAAAAACGTACCGAACCCAATAGTTATCGACCTATTAGCCTACTAAGAAGTTTAGGTAAATTATACGAACGAATAGTACTCAGTAGGCTACGTTCATATACAGAGTTAAATAAACTCATACCTGACGCGCAATTTGGTTTTCGTTCATATTAAGTTCATAGACTAGTAGAATACACCAGTAGTCAGTTCATTAGGGGACGGTACACTGGTGTACTATTTCTAGAAGTAGCGAAAGCTTTCGATAAAGTTTGGCATGAGGGCTTAATTTACAAATTATATTTATTAAAAATCCCCGAATATTTAATTCTAATAATACATGACTATTCGCTACAGGGTGGAAGGGACGTTGTCGACCTCCCACCCTCTCAAGCCGGTGTCCCACAAGGCTCGGTCCTCGCCCAATTTTTGTTTACGCTGTATACAAGCGATTTACCCAAGTTCACTCGTGTTCACACGGCGCTTTACGCCGATGATACAGCACTCAATTGTGCAAGTATGTCCCCGACAACCGTAGTCAATACACTCCAAAAAGCGGTTACTGCCCTTGCCAATTGGTATAGGAAATGGAGAATAGAAATTAATCCCGAGAAGAGACGAGCGGTCATGTTCACTAAACGTCTGTGCTCTCCGGACCGTATCCCTCCTCTCACTCTCTTCGGCCGACCTGTCTCATGGAGCAGAGAGGCCAAGTATTTCGATTTTTAGTGTCATTTTGATCTGTTATTAGTGTAATTTTTTCGATTTTTAGTGTCGTTTTGTTGTTCATCATCATCATCACAGCTCACATACGTCCCACTGTTGGGCTCGGGCCTCCTCCATAATGGGAGGGAATTTGACCTACTATACCATGCTGGTCAGACATGTTGGCATAGGGTTTCATTTCGAGGTTTTCCTTCTTTTGCGCAGATGTTATGTGCACATTATATCCATAGTCCATAGTCGTCTTATACGACATCCACGGGCAAGATAGGGAGTGGTGAATTGTATTCTTACTCCGTCACCACACGGACAATTTTTTGTTATTATTTGTTGTTGTTTGACGGTTTTGTTGTTATTACTGTCGTTTTCATCTGTTATTAGTGTCGTTTTGATCTGTTATTAGTGTCATTTTTTCGATATTTAGTGTCGGTTTGATCTGTTATTAGTGTCATTTTTTTGATTTTTTAGTGTCGTTTTGATCTGTTATTGGTGTCATTTTTTCGATTTTTAGTGTCGTTTTGATCTGTTTTTAGTGACACTTTTTTGATTTTTAGTGTCATTTTGATCTGTTATTAGTGTCATTTTTTCGATTTTTAGTGTCGGTTTGATCTGTTATTAGTGTAATTTTTTCGATTTATTAGTGTCGTTTTGATCTGTTTTTAGTGACACTTTTTTGATTTTTAGTGTTATTTTGATCTGTTATTAGTGTCATTTTTTCGATTTATTAGTGTCATTTTGATCTGTTATTAGTGTCATTTTTTCGATTTATTAGTGTCATTTTGATCTGTTATTAGTGTCATTTTATTTTATTTTCAGTGTCGTTATGATTTGTTATTAGTCATTTTATTCTATTTTCAGTGTCGTTTTGATCTGTTATTAGTCATTTTTTTGATTTTTAGTGTCGTTTTGATCTGTTTTTAGTGACACTTTTTTGATTTTAGTGTCATTTTGATCTGTTATTAATACTAATAACACATCAAAACGACACTGAAAATAGAATAAAATGACACTAATAACAGATCAAAATGACACTAATAAATCGAAAAAATGACACAAATAACAGATAAAACCGACACTAAAAATCGAAAAAATGACACTAATAACAGATCAAAATGACACTAATAAATCGAAAAAATTACACTAATAACAGATCAAAATGACACTAAAAATCTAAAAAATGACACTAATAACAGATCAAAATGACACTAAAAATCAAAAAATTGTCACTAAAAACAGATCAAAACTACACTAAAAATCGAAAAAATTACTAATAACAGATCAAAACGACACTGAAAATAGAATAAAATGACTAATAACAAATCATAACGACACTGAAAATAAAATAAAATGACACTAATAACAGATCAAAATGACACTAAAAATTAAAAAAGTGTCACTAATAACAGATCAAAACGACACTGAAAATCGAAAAAATGACTAATAACAGATCAAAACGACACTGAAAATAGAATAAAATGACACTAATAAATCGAAAAAATTACACTAATAACAGATCAAAATGACACTAAAAATCTAAAAAATGACACTAATAACAGATCAAAATGACACTAAAAATCAAAAAATTGTCACTAAAAACAGATCAAAACGACACTAAAAATCGAAAAAATTTCTAATAACAGATCAAAACGACACTGAAAATAGAATAAAATGACTAATAACAGATCAAAACGACACTGAAAATAGAATAAAATGACACTAATAACATATCAAAAAGACACTAATAAATCGAAAAAATGACACAAATAACAGATAAAACCGACACTAAAATCGAAAAAATGACACTAATAACAGATCAAATAGACACTAAAAATCAAAAAAGTGTCACTAATAACAGATCAAAATGACACTAAAAATCTAAAAAATGACACTAATAACAGATCAAAATGACACTAATAAATCGAAAAAATGACACTAATAACAGATCAAAATGACACTAATAAATCGAAAAAATGACACTAATAACAGATCAAAATAACACTGAAAATCAAAAAAGTGTCACTAAAAACAGATCAAAACGACACTAATAAATCGAAAAAATGACACTAATAACAGATCAAACCGACACTAAAAATCGAAAAAATGACACTAATAACAGATCAAAATGACACTAATAAATCGAAAAAATTACACTAATAACAGATCAAAATGACACTAAAAATTAAAAAAGTGTCACTAATAACAGATCAAAACGACACTAAAAATCGAAAAAATGACACCAATAACAGATCAAAACGACACTAAAAAATCAAAAAAATGACACTAATAACAGATCAAACCGACACTAAATATCGAAAAAATGACACTAATAACAGATCAAAATGACACTAATAAATCGAAAAAATTACACTAATAACAGATCAAAATGACACTAAAAATCTAAAAAATGACACTAATAACAGATCAAAATGACACTAAAAATCAAAAAATTGTCACTAAAAACAGATCAAAACGACACTAAAAATCGAAAAAATTACTAATAACAGATCAAAACGACACTGAAAATAGAATAAAATGACTAATAACAAATATATATTTAGTTTTATATTTTACTAGCTTTTGCCCGCGGCTTCGCCCGCGTACAATTTACTTGAATATTGAACTATTATCGCAAAGAATATTATCGGCATAAAAAGTATTACATTTCTTAATTTAAGAAATACTCTATCTACGTGTCAATTTTCATCCAAATCTGCTCAACAGTTTAAGCGTGATTGAGTAACAAACATCCAAATATCTTCACAAACTTTCACATTTGAATATTACTTCCAGCCTTATAGTTCAGATTCCCGTGGAAATACGATGATAAATATGCCTTTCCTTAGTCTCTGATAACGTAATTTTCCATTGGTGAAAAAAAATTATATCAATCAAACACCCGCAGTTTCATTCACGTAGACCCCATTTTCATGCCAATACCGAGATAAAAAATGCCTATGTTACTCGCTGATATTATAAATTTACATGGGTGAAAAAAAAAAATATAAATCCCAGAAAAATCAGAGATAAAAATTGCCTATGTTACTCGCTGATAACATCGGTAGCATTCCATTGGTGAAAGAATTTTAAAAATTGGTCGTCATCCCCCGGTTTAGTTCTCGTTCCCGGGCAAATACTGGGATGAAAATAGCCTTTATTATATATTCACTGATAATATAACTTTTCATTAGTGAATTAATTTTTAAAACCATTAAATTCCCGTGATTTCACCGGCATTGTACCCGATCCCGTAGGAATATCAGGATAAAAATAGCTTAAATATGTTACTGGCTTAAAAATAGCTTTCCATTAGTGAAATAATTTTAAATACGACCTAATTCTCAAGGTTGCTCCAGCCACACCGGGATAAAATATAGCCTGGGATAAAATATAGTCTTAAGTTATTCCTTATGTACGCCTGGTAGACCTGATGGCAAAATGTAATCAATATGGGTCCAGGCATTTTGATGATTAACTGTAACGAATAGACAGACAGACAAAAAAATTTGGACCGTATTATGTGAGCATAAATAAAACCTATTATTTTGATAGACAAACAGACGCTTCAAATTTATTTATTTGTAGAGATAGAAAATTGGAATAATATCTTGATTGTAACTTACTGTCTGGTAGCTGCTAGAAATATTACCACGCTTTCATTGTTCGTGGGTGTCGCAAAATACTACTAAGACAAAGATTTACATCAACCTGGACCAATTGGTGATGCCGTCTGGCCAACAATGTCGTCGCCAGGTCATAAAATGTTGCTAGAACCTTTGCAATATATCTACGATGGCAGAAGAGTGCCTTCATATCGCGTCGATCCAAAGTAATTAGGATAAGCGCAAAATAATGATGATATATCATTGGCTGGGTGTCTTCGACTATATGCGTTTTATCCCTTTGGGGCAGCCCAAAATTGTTTCTTAGTGAGTGCTTACCCCAAATAACCGATCGGTATACAAAATTTCACATTCTTAGGCCCAGTATCTTTGGCTATACACTTTCACCCTCTTAGGGATTGAATTTTCAAAAATTCTTTGTTAGAGCTCGCTTATCCTTGCCAAAAATTTTTTCATAGTGCTTGGTAAGTGAGCACTAAGAATATCTTGGGGTAATCCAAGAAAGCCGACCGTGTACTAAAATGATCCTTCGTAGGCTCAGTGATTTCGGTTAAACGCTGTTCACCCCCTTAGGGCTAAAATTGCAAAAATCTCTCTTTCCCCAAGAAAAGCAACTTTATACAAAATTCCATGTTTCTAGGCCTAATGATTTCGGCTATATATTTTGCACCCCTTTAGGAGTTGATTTTAATAAAATAATTTCTTAGAACTCACTTACAACAAAAGAAAGAGAATTGCATAGAAAGTTTTACGTTCCAAGCACTAATAGTTTAGTCTATACGCTTTTCACCCCCTTCAGGGGGTGATTTTCCAAAAATCCTTTGCTAGTGCTCGTATACCCCAAGAAATAAGACGATGTAAAAAGAAAATACTTTCCCCTATTTCAACCCCTTATACCTATTTTTTCGCGATAAAAAGTAGCCTTATATCTTTTCTCAAGCTTTAGTACATATCTGTACCAAATTTAATCAAAATTGGTTAAGTGGTTTCGACGTGAAAGGCTATATGCTTTTCAACCCCTTAAGAGGGTGAATTTCCAAAAATCCTTTGCTAGTGCTCGTGAACCCCAAGAAATACGATGGTGTAAAAAAATACGTTTCTAGGCCCAGTGGTTTCGGCTGTATGCTTTTTGATATTTTAGGGGTTGAATTTCATCCTTATGTAAATGGAATTTCCAAAACGCTTGAGCGAATATTTATTTATTTATTATTAGGTGCCTGAATACAAAGATTCGTGGTTCTATCATCGAAAATGACGAATTTCCATACAAAATTTCATCCCCTATTTCAACCCCTTATACCCAATTTTTTGCGATAAAAAGTAGCTTATATCCTTTCTCAAGCTTTAGTCCATCTCTGTACCAAATTTCATCAAAATCGGTTAAGTGGTTTCGACGTGAAAGGCTATATGCTTTTCAACCCCTTAAGGGAGTGAATTTCTAAAAATCTTTTGCTAGTACTTGTGCACCCCAAGAAATACTATGGTGAAAAAAAAAACGTTTCTAGGCCCAGTGGTTTCGGCTGTATGCTTTTGATATTTTAGGGGTTGAATTTCATCCCCATGTAAGTGAAACTACCAAAACGCTAGAACGAATATTTATTTATTTATTATCAGGAGCCTTAATACAAAGATACACGGTTCTATCATCGAAAATAACGAATTTCCATACAAAATGTCATCCCCTATTTCAACCCCTTATACCCATTTTTTCGCAATAAAAAGTAGCCTAAGTTCTTTCTCAAGCTTTAGTCCATCTCTGTACCAAATTTCATCAAAATCGGTTTAGACGTGAAAGACTATATGCTTTTCACCCCCTTAAGGGGGTGAATTTCCAAAAATCCTTTGCTAGTGCTCGTGCACCCCAAGAAATGCGATGGTGTAAAAAAAAAATACGTTTCAAGGCCCAGTGGTTTCGGCTGTATGCTTTTTGGTATTTTAGGGGTTGAATTTCATCCCCATGTAAATGAAATTTCCAAAACGCTTGAACCAATATTTATTTATTATCAGGTACCTTAATACAAAGATTCGTGGTTCTATCATCGAAAATGACGAATTTCCATACAAAATGTCATCCCCTATTTCAACCCCTTATACCCATTTTTTCGCAATAAAAAGTAGCCTATGTTCTTTCTCAAGCTTTAGTCCATCTCTGTACCAAATTTCATCAAAATCGGTTTAGACGTGAAAGACTATATGCTTTTCACCCCCTTAAGGGGGTGAATTTCCAAAAATCCTTTGCTAGTGCTCGTGCATCCCAAGAAATACGATGGTGTAAAAAAAAATACGTTTCTAGGCCCAGTGGTTTCGGCTGTATGCTTTTTGGTATTTTAGGGGGTGAATTTCATCCCCATGTAAATGAAATTTCCAAAACGCTTAAACGAATATTTATTTATTTATTATCAGGTACCTTAATACAAAAATTCGTGGTTCTATCATCGAAAATGACGAATTTCCGTACAAAATGTCATCCCCTATTTCAACCCCTTATACCCATTTTTTCGCAATAAAAAGTAGCCTATGTTCTTTCTCAAGCGTTAGTCCATCTCTGTACCAAATTTCATCAAAATCGGTTTAGACGTGAAAGACTATATGCTTTTCACCCCCTTAAGGGGGTGAATTTCCAAAAATCCTTTGCTAGTGCTCGTGCACCCCAAGAAATGCGATGGTGTAAAAAAAAAATACGTTTCAAGGGCCAGTGGTTTCGGCTGTATGCTTTTTGGTATTTTAGGGGTTGAATTTCATCCCCATGTAAATGAAATTTCCAAAACGCTTGAACCAATATTTATTTATTATCAGGTACCTTAATACAAAGATTCGTGGTTCTATCATCGAAAATGACGAATTTCCATACAAAATGTCATCCCCTATTTCAACCCCTTATACCCATTTTTTCGCAATAAAAAGTAGCCTATGTTCTTTCTCAAGCTTTAGTCCATCTCTGTACCAAATTTCATCAAAATCGGTTTAGACGTGAAAGACTATATGCTTTTCACCCCCTTAAGGGGGTGAATTTCCAAAAATCCTTTGCTAGTGCTCGTGCATCCCAAGAAATACGATGGTGTAAAAAAAAATACGTTTCTAGGCCCAGTGGTTTCGGCTGTATGCTTTTTGGTATTTTAGGGGGTGAATTTCATCCCCATGTAAATGAAATTTCCAAAACGCTTAAACGAATATTTATTTATTTATTATCAGGTACCTTAATACAAAAATTCGTGGTTCTATCATCGAAAATGACGAATTTCCGTACAAAATGTCATCCCCTATTTCAACCCCTTATACCCATTTTTTCGCAATAAAAAGTAGCCTATGTCCTTTCTCAAGCTTTAGTCCATCTCTGTACCAAATTTCATCAAAATCGGTCCAGTGGTTTAGACGTGAAAGCGTAGCAGACAGACAGACAGACAGACAGACAGACAGAGTTACTTTCGCATTTATAATATTAGTAAGGATAATATATTTAGTGTCGGTTTGATCTGTTATTAGTGTCATTTTTTCGATTTTTTAGTGTCGTTTTGATCTGTTATTGGTGTCATTTTTTCGATTTTTAGTGTCGTTTTAATCTGTTTTTAGTGACACTTTTTTGATTTTTAGTGTCATTTTGATCTGTTATTAGTGTCATTTTTTCGATTTTTAGTGTTGGTTTGATCTGTTATTAGTGTCATTTTTTCGATTTATTAGTGTCGTGTTGATCTGTTTTTAGTGACACTTTTTTGATTTTTAGTGTTATTTTGATCTGTTATTAGTCATTTTTTCGATTTATTAGTGTCATTTTGATCTGTTATTAGGGACACTTTTTGATTTTTAGTGTCATTTTGATGTTATTAGTGTCATTTTATTCTATTTTCAGTGTCGTTATGATTTGTTATTAGTCATTCTATTCTATTTTCAGTGTCGTTTTGATCTGTTATTAGTGTCATTTTTTCGATTTTCAGTGTCGTTTTGATCTGTTATTAGTGTCATTTTTTCGATTTTTAGTGTCGGTTTGATCTGTTATCGACCTACGATGCCAGTGTCGGGAACTCGAATCCCACGCAGGACAACACTTTGTTAGTGGTAGGAAAACACTGTTGACAGTTGTTTGTCTACAGCCGCGAGGCGGTCCGTCTGGGTAAGTACCACACTGAGCAGAAAATCAACGTCTAGTAGTAGCAATTCGTTACTATGGTTAGTTAGGTGAGCGAGAGAGCCGGAAGCCTAACTTTCTGAAGGTGTTCGCGTATGATGGGTTTTGATGATGTCTTTAGTATCTCCGAACCTCATTGCAAGCATTCACACTCCCTTCGCTGTTTTCATGGTGGTCAGCGGCCTAGCAAAGGTTCATAAACGACCCCGTGCTCCCAGGAACTGTTTGACTTGGTACCACCGTCACCATTCTACCAACGTACCACTCGACATCGTAGCAGGGTTCATCCATTTCACCTGGAAACGTTAAGGTCTTCAACTGTATGTTTCCAGCGATCATTTCTCCCACGTACGTGCAGGCGCTGGAATGAACTACCTGCTGCTATGTTTCCCGAGCGCTATGACATGTCCTTCTTTAAACGAGGTTTAAGAAGAGTATTTCCTTCACGGTAGGCAACGGCCTGGCTATGCCCCTGGTATTGCAAAGGTCCAAGTGTGGCAGAATCATGTGGCAACTATCCGCCACTAAGATAACTTGGACCGCAACCCAACAATGCGAAGCAATCCGCTTCGCTAATGAAGATTGGCCCATACAAGAAGACGCAGGTGCGAGGCAGCTGGCGTGCACAGCTGACAGATGTGCGACACACCTGACACCTGCATTCGCACCTGCGGTGATATCATCGAATGCGCACCTATTGGAACACGTGCACATTTGGACCACACGCAAACTGAATGCTAGTATATATACACCGCCTTTTGCTGTCTATTCATTCAAAAACATTCCGCGTCGGAGACCCGTAGCGTACGGACGTACGCCTCGTTGCTCTCCACTGCCGCGCTCTCCCCGCACCCGCCCCCTGCGGTCGTGCGATCTCGCTCCGTCTCGCTCGCTCTCGCAGCGTACCTCGCGTCGCGTCGCGCCGCCATTTTGTTGACGTCTGTGGCCGTTCAGTGGCCCGCTCCGGGTGGCCGTGTATACGGTTGTCTGTGGCAGTTTCGCTGTTTGGACGCAGGTGTTGCCGGATCCCAACTGCACGAGTCTACTTTTTCAAGACGTCGAGTGCAGATTTCTACCGTTGGTAGATAAAAAGTCAACCCATTTTGGCCCCCTCAGGGCAGAAAACCATATTGTTTGGTCCCCGGCGGAAACCTCACGGTGTTAACGAAGCCGGGTGAGGCAAGGCCCCGATTTGCCTGCCGAGCCCCTTCAGGGCAGAGCTAACAATCGGAAGGGGTTAGAGCATCCGGCCTTTTGGGATCTCCTAGTCGGACCTAATCTACGGCTTTTCATCATTTTTCTGCGAAGGCCTAACGGCCCGAGCAGCTAGGAACCTATCGCACATTAAGATTGGCGAAGGAGTACAAGCTTAGGGCACATTAGTTAAGTACACATCCTCCCGACCTGCACCCGGTTGGGAGGGACACACACTACACACAACCCAGGGTTTACCCCACCCAGGGCGATAGGACACATTCCTGCGAACGTTTTTCCCGCCAGCCCGCCGATGGCGGAAAAAACTATCACCATCGACGCCCTTCTGGCGATCCCCGAAATAAAAGCCTACATCGCTCAACATTTTGGAGCGATAACTATTCTCCCACCGCAACCCCTACGCGCTCACTCCACCGTCCTGCCACTCAAACCGGAATTACCGGCCACCGGCACGGCGATGGATACGGAATCGGCCCCCTCCTCAGCCTCAGCTTCGTCTTCCTCCGAGTCGGAAGATTCGCCCAATGAGGGCTCCTTCACCAAAGTTCGCTCCCGTAAGCGTACCAAGAAGGCAAAAGCCAACAAAGAGGCCCCCTCTAAGGCCCCAAAAATAAAGCCAACCGAATCGGCCATAACTCCAGCCACAATCCCGTCTGAAACGACCGCTACGACCGCCTCGGCCCTCCCTGTCGTCTCGCAGACAGCCCCAATCTCTGTCCCATCCACTACGGACAGCAACACCGTCGCCCCACAGACGGTCAAAAAACCACTGGCTCCGCCGCCCCTATACATTAGGGATAAAGAGAAGTGGCTAGCCATCTCCACGTGGCTAAACACCAACAGGATCTCGTACAAATCTGCGAAATCCACCCCCCAAGGCATACGAGTGGACCTTCACTCGTCAGCTGACCACCGCTCCGTGTCAAGCATGCTAGGGAATCAACAGATTCCCTACCATACATACACCCTTCCCGAAGCCAAACTTCTGCGTGTAGTAATACGCAATGTCCCGAGGGAAATTGACACCAAAGAGATCTTAGAATCTCTTAAAGCCCAGGATCTGCCGGTTGTAGAAGTACATCGGATGATCCGAGGCAAGGGTCGTTACCCTCTCAATATGATATTGGTCTGCCTAGCAAATACCCCTGAGGGTAAAGGCATTTTCAAAATCAAGGCCATATGTGGTCTATCCGGGTTCTCAGTAGAGCCCCCACACAAAAATGGCAACTTGGCACAGTGCCACAAGTGCCAAATGTATGGACACTCGTCCAAGAACTGCTTCGCCCGTCCTAGGTGTGTCAAGTGCCTAGGTGACCATCACACCTCTCAGTGTGAACGGCCAAAAGACCTCCCTCTGCAAAGAGCCACCAGCGTGTGTTCTCTGTGGAGAATACGGCCACCCGGCTAACTATCGCGGCTGCCCAAGAGCGCCGAGAAGAATAGTCCGCCAACCCAACTCAAATGGCAAGGCCTTGTATTATAACAAGACCTTCGTCCCAGCCCCCTTACCAACCCACAATGCGTGGGCTCGCCCCCTGCTAACCAGCTAGGAGGTTTTCCCAACCCTGCCCAACAGGCAGGCCGCTGCCCCACCCGCACCATCTCAGCCCAAACCACCAATGATCGGGGCAAACCAGCCCACCGGTGGTAATCCCAAGCCCCCTCAGGGCGCCCCCCTTCCCATCGTCGTCGCTAAAAGCGCGCCCCCAAAAGCCCCCCAAGGACTAGATCCAGATCTAGCCCTGGTGGCCAACTTCGCGGCTCAAATCAATTTCGCGGAAATCCGCAAAATTGCAGCCGATCTTAGAAAGAACGAGGGAAACAACCTCGCCCTCCTTAATATAACGATCAAATTCGCCCCCACGTTAGAGCGTCTAGGCTCACTCAAATTCAACTAAAATGGATAGGTACACTCCCGGCAGAGTTAAACCCAGACACCTCAAAGTAGGGACATTCAACGCTAATAGCCTTACCCAACAGAGGGATGAAGTAGGCACATTCCTTCGGGAACACCAGCTCGACATCTTGTTAGTACAAGAAACGTTCTTAAAACCATTCAACAGGGACCCTAGAATCGCGAACTATAATATACTTCGCAATGATAGGACAACCTCACCAATGGATGGAACGCTCATTTACTACAAAAGGTCGCTGCATTGCACACCTGTGGATCCGCCCCCTCTGATGTACATTGAAGCTTCAATTTGCAGACTAGCCCTCTCAGGCCATCAGCCTATCACCCTTGTATCCGCATATCTCTCTCCCAATAGAGAACACTCGAAACAGTTGGTTGAAAAAGATCTAAAAGCCTTGCTAGAATTGGGAGGCGCCGTCATCATTGGCGGTGACCTTAACGCCAAGAACACCTCTTGGAGCTGTCAAAGTTCCAAAGCTATTCGCTGACAGACTGGGATTTGATGTCATAGCGCCCATAGAGCCGACACACTTCCCCTTTAACGTTTCGCACAGGCCGGACATACTCGATATCTTTCTTCTCAAAAACATTAACCTTCGTTTATGTTCAATAGAAGTTCAACACGAGTTAGACTCAGATCACCGCCCGGTGACTCTGGAATTAGCCTCCCGCACCCCCGGCCCCTCAGGCCACAACAACGAATGGACCAAGATAGCGACTGACTGGGCACGGCTAGAGAAAAATCTCAAGTCGACCTCGTCGGTCCACCTTGATCAAATTCCCAATGACATTACGTCTAAGGAACATACCTCTCAGGCGATCGAGTCGCTTACAAGTCACGTGCAGTCGATAATGGACGACTGCTCGCGGCCGGTACCAGATACGAGCGATCGTAAATGGCGCCTGCCAGACGACGTCCGTGACTTGTTAAGACGTAAAAACGCCGCGACACGTGCTTATGACCGCTACCCCACGGAGGACAACCGTACCTGCCTACGGTCACTCCAGAGGGAGGTTAAACAAGCTATTAATGAATTGAGACAGAGCAAATGGGACGCCATGCTCGAGGAACTAGAGCCCTCTCACACAGCCTTTTGGCAGCTTTCCCGCTCACTCAAAAAAGACATCGTGTCCACTCTCCCTCCTCTCACCAGACCCAACCAGCCACCGGCGTTTATGGACGACGAAAAGTCAGAATGCCTGGCCGACTGCTTGGAGCTTCAGTGTACGCCGAGTACACTACACCCCGACGCCGCGAATCACCGCTTCATCGCCGACGAAGTGGAACGTCGTACCACTCTCTCGCGCTCGTTACGAAACGACAACCCCGATCAGCCTATCCCAGTAGTAACCACCGATGAGGTCGAATCGTTAGTCAGGGGTCTTAAAACCAGAAAAGCCCCAGGTTCGGACGGAATCTCAAATAAAGTCATTAAATTATTCCCCGCCCACTTGATAGTCCTGTTGTGCTGCATCTTCAATGCAGCACTAAATAATAACATCTTTCCCGCGCAATGGAAAGAGGCCGTGGTAATAGGAATCCACAAACCCAGCAAGCGCCGTACCGAACCCAGTAGTTACCGCCCGATTAGTCTACTAAAAGGTCTAGGTAAGATCTACGAACGAATAGTTCTCAGTAGACTACGCACATTCGCCGAGGCCAACAACCTCGTTCCCGACGCACAGTTTGGTTTCCGAGCTAAACACAACTGCATACAACAAGTTCACCGCTTGGTAGAATACACAAGTCAGTTCATCATGAACAGATATACGGGTGTATTATTCCTAGACGTAGCGAAAGCATTCGACAAGGTTTGGCATGAAGGCCTAATCTACAAACTCTTATCTCCTCAAGATCCCTCACTACTTAATTCTCATTATACATGACTACTTAAGTCATCGCAGCTTTCGCTACAGGGTGGAAGGGACGTTGTCGACCTCCCACCCTATCAAGGCCGGCGTCCCTCAGGGGTCGGTCCTCTCCCCATTTCTCTTCACGCTATACACTAGCGATATGCCCAAATTCAACCGGGTACATAAAGCGCTTTACGCTGATGACACCGCACTCTTTTGTGCTGGTAGATCCCCGACAACAGTAGCCAAGACTCTCCAAACAGCGGTTACCGCCCTAGCCAATTGGTTTAGGAAATGGAGATTAGAAATCAACCCCGAGAAGAGTCAGGCGGTCATGTTCACTAGACGAACTGCCCGTTCCTACTCTATCGACAGCATTCCCTCCCTTAAAATTTTCAACAAGCCGGTCACTTGGACCAGGCAGGCCAAATACTTGGGTGTGACCCTTGACGATCGACTCAGCTTCGCCCCTCACATAAAGCAAGTCCGCGCACTGGCAGCCTTTGTGATGGGCCGTCTCCACTGTCTACTCAACTCTAGGTCGCGTATGCCCCTGAGTAGCAAAATCCGACTATACACCACCTGCATACGGCCTATCATGACCTATGCCAGCGTGGTGTTCGCGCATGTTAAGCCACACAGGATCCACAGGCTACAGACACTTCAAAATCGTTTCATGCGCTGAGCTACGGGAGCACCGTGGTTCATACGAAACGTCGATCTCCACATCGACCTCGAACTGCCGACCATCAAGCAGTTTATGAAACGGTGCTCTCAGAGCTACTTTGACTCTGCCATGACACACCCCAACCAACTAGTGGTTGGGGCGGCTTCCTATAGACCCTCCAAAATCTCCTCCATCCGACGTCCTCGTCACGTCCTCGACGAAGAGGACGACAATATCACACTCGCTCAACAAAGAGCTTACACGGCCCGCGAGGCCTTAACAAATAAATATCCGCGGTTCCGCCCTCGCCGTCGAGGTGCGAAACCGCGCCGCGCAAAAGTCACTACTAAAAACGTGGGCACGCCCACTTTGCCTCCAGCGACGCCCCAAGCCGAGGTCCGTTCCCCACAGGGGGAGCCCTTGGGCGATGTCGCTTAGCATACTTTTCTCCGGGTTGAGAGCCCTCAGCGCTCACCCATAGTCCGCGTCAAGCTGTCAAGGCCATCTGCGGCCAACAGCTGTGCACAGACAAAAAAAAAAAAAAAAAAAAAAATGTCTATTCATTCAGTCGACATACGATATCAACTCGCACACTTGTACGGTCGTCCCTAATTCTATTATCAATTTATTGTACATAATTTATGAAATGTAAATAAATCGTCAGTCTTAGAAATAACTCTCTTCGTTCTTCTTCGCCGTCTCTTCACATCTTCATTCGCCAACCACAACACAAGTGTAGGGTGGCTAATCTCCACACGCCATCCTACATCTGGTGACCCCGACGTCTGAACATGCAACCATCAACGCGATCTGAACACACAACCGAAGATACCGAATGTGAGAAGCAATGATGAAGTATTGCGAGTTAGCGCGAGTGTACCTCTTTTTTGGCGAAGAACCTGCATTATCGTCCGCGCAAATATCAAGACCTATTACTACTGAGATGGTCCTCGACATGAGCAAGCTGGGCGAACTGTCCTACAAGAACACGAGATAGCACCATCAATACTACGACCAGCGAGCACCCCTGTAGCACAATCATCACCTTACAGCGACATGGCACAACAGATCGCCGAACTAACCAGACCACGACTAGGCCGGTTCTACTACGCCGGTACGACTACGCCGGTACTACTACGCCGGTACGACTACGCCGGTACGACTACGCCGGTATGACTACGCCGGTACGACTACGCCGGTACGACTACGCCGGTACGACTACGCCGGTACGACTACGCCGGTACGACTACGCCGGTACGACTACGCCGGTACTACTACGCCGGTATAACGCCGGAACTACTACGCCGGTCCTACTACGATGGTCCTGTTACGCCGGTCTCGTTTCGCCAGAACAAAATGACTACTCGACTGCTGACGTCACCCAGTACGCCACACGTCTTAGCGCGTACATGACGAAGCTGTCTCCTTGTCCAACGTCTTGGCACACTACATTGCCATTTTACGCATCGCACGTCTTCGTCTGACAAGATCGCCTGAGAGGTGCTTGGAGCCACTATACACCGACCCCTACAAGGCTCAAACCATCATATATGGCTAGAGAAGCTCAGGTTCCGGTCCAACCAGTCCCAGATGACATCAAACGGACTTCCAGTGGAAGAAAAGTACGCCTTCTAGACTTTCATCGCCCGTAGCCACGGTCTTCAGGGGGGAGTATTGTGGCGACTATCCGCCACTAAGATAACTTGGACCGCAACCCAACAATGCGAAGCAATCCGCTTCGCTAATGAAGATTGGCCCATACAAGAAGACGCAGGTGCGAGGCAGCTGGCGTGCACAGCTGACAGATGTGCGACACACCTGACACCTGCATTCGCACCTGCGGTGATATCATCGAATGCGCACCTGTTGGAACACGTGCACATTTGGACCACACGCAGACTGAATGCTAGTATATATACACCGCCTTTTGCTGTCTATTCATTCCGGGTTGAGAGCCCTCAGCGCTCACCCATAGTCCGCGTCAAGCTGTCAAGGCCATCTGCGGCCAACAGCTGTACACACACAAAAAAAAAAAAAAAATGTCTATTCATTCAGTCGACATACGATATCAACTCGCACACTTGTACGGTCGTCACTAATTCTATTATCAATTTATTGTACATAATTTATGAAATGTAAATAAATCGTCAGTCTTAGAAATAACTCTCTTCGTTCTTCTTCGCCGTCTCTTCACATCTTCATTCGCCAACCACAACACAAGTGTAGGGTGGCTAATCTCCACACGCCATCCTACAATCACCATCAGGTGTGCTGCTTGCTCGTTTGCCACCGTTGGCAAAAAAAAAAGGATGACTTACCATCAGGTGTACTGTTTGCTCGTCTGCTACCGTTTTAAATTTAAAAAAAAACACTTTGTGTTGTCACAAATTGTTGTTCCGAGTCTGGATGTAATTTGTATCAGTTAATTATGTTTGCAAAGTCACCCGCAATACAATGATTATTTCATTCGAGCCCGTATGAGGTACTTGGGCCTGGTGCTCGACGGGCAATGGTGGTTCCGGGAGCATTTCCGCAGGCTCGCTCCACGGCTCGTCGGTGCGGCGTCCGCCCTATCGTGGCTTATGCCGAACGTGGGCGGACCAAGCGCTGCGTGCCGGCGGCTGTACGCGGGGGTCATCCGGTCGATGGCCCTGTATGACGCACCGGTGTGGGCGGGGTCCATGACCGTCCGACTTAGGGCTCTTCTGTGTCGACCACAGAGGGCCATGGCGGTCAGGGTAATCCGCGGATACCGCACGGTGGCGACGGAGGCAGCGTGCCTGTTAGCCGGGACTCCCCCGTGGGACCTGGAGGCGGAAATGTTCACCGGATTGTATCGGCGGGTGACGGGGGTGCGAGCGGAGAGCGGTGTGATCTCGTTAAGGGAGCTCACGCCTGGCACGCCGACGCTCGCCGAGACGTCATTGCCCGTTGGGCAGTTCGGCTGGAGAGGCCTCGGTTCAGGGTGCGAACCGTGGAGGCCTTCCAGCCGGTGCTGATGCAGTGGTTGGAAAGGCGGCACGGGGCGCTCTCCTTCCGACTAGTGCAGGTTTTGACGGGGCATGGGTGCTTCGCCAAATACCTGCACAAGGTCGTTAGGAGGGAGAGTACACCGTTCTGCCACCACTACGATTGCGACGAGGACACGGCGCGCCATACGCTCGAGGCCTGCGCGGCTTGGGCAGTGCAGCGCTGTGAACTCGTCGCAATCATCGGTGCCGACCTGACGCTGCCGGCTATCACTAGGGCGATGGTCGACGATGGCGTCGGGAATTGGGACGCGGTCGCAGCCTTCTGCGAGACAGTGATCTCACGGAGGGAGGCGGCGGATCGCCTGCGTGAGGAGCGCAGCCTCGATGAGGCGATACGCCGCCGGCGACTGGGGCGGCGTAGGCGCGACTACCTGCGCCTCATGCCGCCCTAGCCGAGGCCGCAGGTGACGTGACCGGGGATTAGTCCGTCACCCGCCGAGAGACCGACCGCGTGAGGAAAGACGAAGAAGAGGTATTCCGTCGGGCCGACCACTGATGACATGTAACCCTGCTCCGGTGGTCGGCCCAACGACGAAGGCGACGTGGTGTTTGGGTGGGTTGCGGGTGTTGCGTGCTGTACGCCCTGGACGGAGTGGTGCGAGGAGCGCGCCGACCGCAACTCAACCCAAAAAAAAAAATACAATGATTATTTCCTTAGTGCCGGACGCTGTCTTTAAAAAAAATATCTTAGAAAAAGGTTGTTGGAAGAAAATTTCATAAGTGGTAGAAGCACACAATCGACAGTATTCTGTCTAAAGCCGCGGGCCAGTTCATCCGGAGAGTCCACACTTTCACAGAAAGTCAACGTCCGAGTAGCAACTTATTACCGCACTTCGTTCAGTTAGCGATAGCTTTCTCTTTTCTTTATTGTTTTTTTGTTTTGTCTTAGAATAATAACGTATAGAAGGATAGTGTTGGTACTTCGAACATTCGAAACATGAATATAAAAATACTACATGCGCGCAGACAATTACACACGTACAAACGCACACCACTATACAAATTATGAAATCTAATTTTGTTTTTATTAACATAAATCGTCGAAATACTTTAAAAGTAATGTTAAAAATCTTTTTAAGTTTTTCAAATGTGTTATGACACCATTTGAATGCACAAACCGTTGTAATTACAGTGACCTTGTACATTACGGAACAGTTCCGGCGTAAGCTCCATTAGGCTCCAATTGAAATGCTTCACTTTTTGTGCGCGAACTTACCTTCTATACGTTATTATTCTAAGTGTTTTGTATTAATATTTGAAAATTTATACATGTATACAATTTCGAAGGGCATCACACTGGAGCTAATACTATATGTTGTACGAAGTATAAAATTATATATGTATACTAGCAACCCGCCCTCGCTCTGCTTCGGATTCAGTGACCTTACCCGCCTAGTTCCCTTAGAAGGTAAAAATTGACAAATGCTGTTTTTTTTTATTTTTACTAAAGAATATTTTCCATGTGGTGACGGAATAAGAATATAATTCACCACCCCCTCACTTACCCGTGGCTGTCGTAGGAGACGACTAAGAGATTATAATATGCGTACAACATCAATGCAAGAGAAGAAAAACCCGAAACTAAAACCTATGCCAATAGGTTTGACCAGCGTGGTATAGCAGGTCAATTATGCCTCTCATATATGGGATTTATAAGGGTTGAAATGATGACAAAAAAAATGATGAATGAAGAGTACCATTACATTACATTACATTTAGTATTTATGCAAAATATAAAGAAAATCGATGAAGGTTTTTATTCTCCTCATAGAAAATTTGCTACTGTGGTTCACCCCTTAGGGGTTGAATTCCGGGGGGCGCGGCCGGAGCACCTCCTCGTGGTACTCCCTGGTAACGTCCATTTGGACGGCCAGGATTCCGGCAGGGGGGGGGTCTCCGCGTGCGGCTCTGGTGGCAGAGCGCACGGCGGATCTGACCCGGGGCCAATGGGGCGGATGTGCCTCATTGCACTCCGTCGCCAGGGACGGTTGCGTCACGGCCCGGGGGCGTAACGGGTCGGTCGCTCGCGAGCGGCCAGACCCGTAAGGCCCAAACCGTAATCCTGAATGGAGGGGTCAGGACCGGGGGCCTTCGGACCGCGGGGAAGAAAACCCCTATAAAAAATCACCCCAATTTTAAGTTTGGCCACTCGGCGAGGAGATGTATGACTGGTGGGTTAAGAAGCGCGCGAGCGTCCAGTCGTTAGAGTGGTAGTCAAGGCGAGACTTAAAAATTACCAAAAACCATGGCAGGTGTTCAAACGGGCGTATATACTCCAGAGGGTCCCGGCCACGCCGGGGAGTCCTTCACAGTCAGTCTCCACACGTATGGGAGGGAGACGACAACTGCTTTGACAGCCGGCACACCATCAAGAGGCTCACCGGGGGGAGGGGGAAGTGAAGAAGAAAAGGAAAAAGAAGAAGAAGCTCACGGCTATGGGGCGAGTCCGTGCCCAAGCGCTCCGCGACAAGAAGAAGCGGGAGCGGAAGTTGGCAGCCGCCATTGCTACGCGCGACGAGGGTGGCAGCATTGCTGCTGCAGGGCCGTCGCGGGACGGGGGTGGCGTCGCTGCCCAGCCGTCGGTAGAGGAGAGGGAGAGGATGGAGACCTCTGCAGGGACGCCGCGTGAGGAGAGCGGCAGCAGCAGCGGGTTCGAGCACGAGGGCGGCATTGCCGCAGAGCCGTGCATAAGAGTAGCAGGCGAAAGCTCCGAAACGAAGCTGTCGAGCGATGAGGGCGGCACTGCCGCAGAGCCGTCGCAGGATGAGGGCGGCAGTGCCGCAGGGCCATCCGAATGTCAGGAGACGGATACGGCATCGGAGATGGTGCTGACGGACGTGGGCGGAAGTGCCGCAGAGCCGTCCGCCGAGGACAGCAGCACCCCCTGGATGCAAGTCGGCCAGAGTAGGGACGAGGGCGGTGGATGCGCCGCAGGTAGGGAGATGTTAGGCGGGCCGTCGGTTGAGGGTTCGGTTAGGCCGTCGTCGTCGCCGAGGAAGAGGACGGAGAGGGCTGCAAAGGTGCCAGCCCCAGCCCCAAGTGCGAGGAAGAGGGAGGAGGCCCTCCCCCCGAGACCCTGGAAGCGCCCCCTGCAAGAGGGTGGCCGCTCCAACACCGACTCGGAGGGGAGTTCCATCATCATGCCTCCTTCCAAGGTCCCGACCATGCGCCGGGGGCGCAGAGGCCGAGGATCGGTGGTGGCGGCGAGGCCGGGGACACCGGGTCCGGCTGGCCACGGTGGCGAGGTGGTGGCCCGTCAGGACGCGAACGCCTGCCTTAGTGAGGAGGTCTCCGGCTTGCGGGAACGCAACCGCAAGCTGGAGACGGAGCTATCGGCGGTGCGACGGGAGAACCGCGGGTTGGCCAAGGAGATGGCCGACCTGCAGGCCCAGTTCGCGCGCCTGGCGCCGGCCGCGCCGCCGGTGCCAGCCTCGCCACCGAAACGGGCTGCGCCGGGGAGGGCGGGCCCGTCGTCTGCGTCCGTGGCGCCGGCTGCGCCCGTCGCGGCTGCTGCGCCGGCTGCGCCCATCGCGGCTTCGGCGCTTCCTCCCCTCGTCGTGGTCCCTCCGCCGACTCGTGGCCGCGGGAGACCTCAGAAGGGGGAGGAGCCGCCGCTGGCTTCGCGCCAGGTCTTCGTCCTGGAGGACTTCAACGCCAAGTCCGTGGCGTGGGGGTCTCCCCGGATGAACGACCGAGGACGGGCGATCGAGGAGTGCGGAGGGCGGTCCACTGGTGGTCCCGGGAGCTGGCGATCTCCGGGCCGCGTGCATTTGCGCCCGGAGGGCCTACACCCGCAGCCGGCGGCGCCAACGCGACGCGGAGCGGAAGGCCTTACTGTATGAGGGCTACCGCAATGCGTGGTCGGCCTTCAGGCTGGCCGTCCGCTCCGCCAAGGACGTCAGTCGGCAGGAGATGCTGGACGGTCTCGACCGTGACCCCTGGGGACGCCCCTATCGCGCGGTGCTGAATAAGCTCCGTGCGCGGCGCCTTCCCCTCACCGAGACTCTCCAGCCCAGCCTTTTCACCCGGGTCGTCGAGGACCTGTTCCCGCGGCGAACGGATCACACGCCCCCGGTCATGGCTCCGCCAGACACTGACCGGGAGGCCGAAGACGACAGTGTTCCGCTCATCACGGAACCCGAGATGGGAGTGGCGCTGGCGCGCATGTGCGCAAAGTCCACCGCCCCCGGGCCCAATTGTGTTCCTAACCGCGTGTTGGGCCTGGTCCTCGACCACCTGGGTCCCCGCCTCAGGGAGCTGTTCGACGCGTGGTTAGCGTCCGGACGGTTCCCTGGGTGCTGGAAGGAGGGAAGGCTGGTGCTCCTGCCGAAGCCGGGACGGTCTCCGGGGTCGCCTTCGGCCTACAGGCCTATCGTGCTGCTCGATGACACGGGCAAGCTGGAGAGGGTGGTAGCTGCCCGCATCGAGCAGCACCTCGTCGGCACGGGGCCCGATCTGTCGGACGCCCAGTTTGGGTTTAGGAGGGGTCGTTCGACGATCGCGGCTCTGTTGCGCCTGAGGGCCGTGGTGACTGAGGCCGTCACCGGTGGGGGAGTGCTGATGGCGGTGTCCCTAGACATTGCCAACGCATTCAATAGTCTGCCATTCAGCTGCATCAGGGAGGCGCTCCGGTATCACGGAGTGCCAGCTTACCTGAGGCGGCTAGTGGCAGACTATTTGGTGGGGCGCAGCGTCCTCTGTACCAACCAAGCAGGGGACGTTGTGCGAACGCCCATGACGTGCGGTGTCCCACACTAATAACAAATCAAAACGACACTAAAAATCGAAAAAATGACATTTATAACAGAACATAACGACACTAAAAATCAAAAAAGTGACACTAATAACAGATCAAAACGACACTGTAAATGGAAAAATGACACTAATTACAGATCAAAATGACACTATAAATCGAAAAAATTACACTAATAACAGATCAAAATGACACTAAAAATCGAAAAAATGACACTAATAACAGATCAAAACGACACTAACCATCGAAAAATGACACTAACCATCGAAAAAATGACACTAATAACAGATCAAATTGATACCAAAAATCGAAAAAATGACACTAATAACAGATCAAAACGACACTAGAAATCGAAAAAGTGACACTAATAACAGATCAAAATGACACTAATAACAGATCAAAACGACAGTAATAACAACAAAACGACACTGAAAATCGAAAAATGACTAATAACAGATCAAAATGACACTAGAAATCGAAAAAGTGACACTAATAATAGATCAAAACGACACTAAAAACCGAAAAAATGACATTAATAACAGAACATAACGACACTAAAAATAAAAAAAGTGACTAATAACAGATCAAAATGACACTTAAAATCGAAAAAGTGACACTAATAGCAGATCAAAACGACACAGAAAATGGAAAAATGACACTAATTACAGATCAAAGTGACACTATAAATCGAAAAAATGACACTAAAAATCGAAAAAATGACACTAATAACAGATCAAAACGACACTGAAAATAGAAAAAAATGACACTAATAACAGATCAAAATGACACTAAAAATCAAAAAAGTGACACTAAAAACAGATCAAAACGACACTGAAAATCGAAAAAATGACACTAATGACATATCAAAATGACACTAAAAATAAAAAAAATGTCACTAATAGCAGATCAAAACGACACTAAAAATAAAAAAGTGACACTAATAACAGATCAACACGACACTAAAAGTCGAAACAATGACACTAATAACAGATCAAAACGACACTAAAAATCGAAAAAATGACACTAATAACAGATCAAAACGACACTGAAAATCAAAAAAATGACACTAATAACAGATCAAAATGACACTGAAAATCTAAAAAATGACACTAATTACAGATCAAAATGACACTAAAAATCAAAAAAATGTCACTAATAGCAGATCAAAACGACACTAAGAATAAAAAAGTGACACTAATAACAGATCAACACGACACTAATAACAGATTAAAATGACACTAAAAATCGAAAATATGACACTAATAACAGATCATAACGCCACTGAAAATAGAAATGACACTAATAACAGATCAAAACGACACTGAAAATAGAAAAAAATTACACTAATAACCTGATCAAAATGACACTAAAAATCAAAAAAGTGACACTAAAAACAGATCAAAACGACACTGAAAATCGAAAAAATGACACTAATTTCAGATCAAAATGACACTGAAAATCAAAAAAATGTCACTAATAGCAGATCAAAACGATACTAAAAATCAAAAAAAGGACACTAATAACAGATCAAAACGACACTAAAAATCGAAACAATGACACTAATAACAGATCAAAACGACACTAAAAATTTAAAAAATTATACTAATAACTGATCAAAACGACACTAAAAATCGAAAAAATGACTAACAACATATCAAAACGACACTGAAAATCGAAAAAAATTATACTAATAACAGATCCAAATGACACTAATAACGATAATGAAAATGACACTAATAATGACACTAATATATCAAAACGACACTAACAATCGAAAAAATGACACTTATAGCAGAACATAACGACACTAAAAATCGAAAAAGTGACACTAATAACAGATCAAAACGACACTAGTCATCGAAAAAATGACTAATATCAGATCAAAATGACACTAAAAATCGAATAAATGACACTAATAACAGATCAAAACGACACTAGACATCGAAAAAATGACTAATATCAGATCAAAATGACACTAAAATTCGAATAAATGACACTAATAACAAATCAAAACGACACTAGAAATCGAAAAAGGTACACTAATAACAGATCAAAACGACACTGAAAATCGAAAAAATTACACTAATAGATCAAAACGACACTAAAAATCGAAAAAGTGACACTAATAACAGATCAAAACGACACTGAAAATCAAAAAAATGACACTAATAGCAGAACATAATGATACTAACAATCGAAAAAACGACACTAATAACAGATCAAAACGACACTAAAAATTGAAAAAATTATACTAATAACATCAAAACGAAACTGTAAATCGAAAAAATGACACTAATAACAGATCATAACGACACTAATAACAGATTAATAACTAATAACCCGTGTGGCGACGGGTTGAGAATACATGTGTCGCCACCCCTTACTTGCCCGTGGAAGTCGTAAAAATCGGCTGAGGGTTCATCAGGAGAGCAGGGCAGCAGCTCTCTCCTGGGAAACGTAAAACACCAATACTGCGATCGCCAACCCGCCTGCCAAGCGTGGCGATTACGGCAATATCCCCTTTCAAAAAAAAAATGGCGTACAACAAAAAAATGGCCCCCAGTCACGGCGGCTCCGGTACTCTGCGGGCTCATTTTGGTGGCGGGCCCAGTAGTGGTGGAGCGGGGGGTGCGAGGAATCTCCGGCAGCGATCCGGCTACCAACAAAAACGACCCTTGGCCCTGGTAACACACAACATTCGGACACTCAGGACTGACGAGAGGGTCATCGAGCTGGAAGAGGAATTGAGCAAAATCCGCTGGGACATTGTAGGATTATCAGAAGTGCGAAGAGAGGGCGAGGGCACGATAATCCTCCAGTCTGGAAACTTGCTCTTCTACCGGGAGGGCGATCACCCGTCCCAAGGTGGTATAGGGTTTATCGTTCGTAAGTCTCTCGTAGACAACGTGGAGAGGATCGAGAGTGTGTCGACAAGGGTAGCGTACCTTATACTCAGAATTACCAAGAGGTATTCGCTGAAGGTTATACAGGTATACGCACCGACCTCGACATACTCCGACGACGAGGTGGAGGCATTTTACGAGGACATCTCGAAAGCCATACACGCGTCCAAAACCCACTTCACGGTGGTTATGGGAGACTTTAACGCGAAACTAAGCAAAGGGAATGATGATGAGTTGAGAGTGGGGAAACATGGATATGGACAGAGAAACCAGAGGGGCCAGAAACTGGCTGATTTTCTGGAGAAGGAAAGCTTCTTTATGATGAATACCTTCTTCAGGAAGCAGCCACAAAGGAAATGACCTGGATTAGCCCCGATAGTTCAACAAAAAACGAGATAGACTTCATCTTGTCAGACAAACGACAGATATTCAATGATGTCTCAGTGATCAGCAGGATTAAAACTGGGAGCGATCACCGGATGGTGCGAGCCACATTGAATATCCATACAAAAGTCGAGCGGTCACGCTTGATGAAGTCTACACTCCGACCTACATCTGTCCAATACCAGAACCTCGAAAGCTTTCAACTCGAACTACACAATCGCTTCCAATGTCTGGACGAATGCGAATCTCCGAACGATATGAACAACAGGTTCGTGGAAACTGTCCACGCGGTTGGGTCGAAATTTTTCAAGGCTCACTGCGTCAATAGACCTAAAAAACTTTCTGACCAGACTTTCGAGCCCATGGAGCGGAGAAAAGAGATGACGGTGCAGTCTTCAGCCGATTGGTCCAAACATAGGCAGCTAAATAGGCAGATCTCCAGGTCTGTGCGTCGCGATATTCGCCGATTTAATACGCTCCGTATTAAAGAAGCGATAGAGCGGAATCGTAGCTCAAAAGTGTTCGCACAAGATCTGTCTATTGGGAAAAGCCAAATGACTAAGCTGAAGACCGACGATGGCACTGTCATTTCATCCCAAAGTGAGATCTTGGGAGAGGTCGAAAGGTTCTATGGACAGTTATACAAATCATCCCGAAATCCTGTTGTCGGCTTGGTCCAAGATCCCAGATCCAAGCTAACTCGGCACTATACCGAAGAAATCCCGGACATCAGCTTGTACGAGATCAGAATGGCTCTCAAACAACTACGTAACGGTAAGGCACCGGGAGATGACGGAATTACGGCAGAGCTTCTGAAGGCGGGCGGCAAGCCAGTCTTAATAGCCGTTCAGAAGCTATTTAGTTCCGTTATCCTCGGGGGCGACGTTCCAGAGTCGTGGACCAGGAGTGTGGTGGTGCTGTTCTTCAAGAAGGGTGACAAAGCTCTTCTAAAGAACTACAGACCCATCTTACTCCTGAGCCATGTTTATAAGTTGTTCTCGAGGGTCATTACCAATCAACTCTCGCGCAAGCTCGATGACTTCCAGCCGCCCGAACAAGCCGGCTTCCGAAAAGGCTATAGCACCATAGACCATATCCTCACGCTTCGGCAGATTATACAAAAGACCGAGGAGTATAATCGGCCCCTGTGCTTAGCGTTTGTGGACTATGAGAAAAGCCTTTGATTCAGTCGAAACTTGGGCGGTGCTGCAGTCCCTTCAGCGGTGCCAAATCGACTATCGCTATATCGAAGTGCTGAAGTGTTTGTATAGGAACGCCACAATGTCAGTCCATATCCGGGAAACGTACGAAACCGATCCAGTTGCAGAAAGGCGTGAGACAGGGAGATGTCATCTCTCCGAAACTGTTCACCACTGCACTGGAAGATGTCTTCAAGCTCTTAGACTGGACTAGACTCGGCATCAACATTAACGGCGAATACATCACTCATCATACATTTGCGGACGATATAGTCATTATGGCAGAATCCATGGAGGACCTTGGCACAATGCTCAATGATCTCAGCAGGGTCTCCCACTAGAAACGACAACGACACTAGAAATCGAAAAAGTGACACTAAAAACTGATCAAAACGACACTAAAAATCGAAAAATGACACTAATAACACATCAAAACGACACTGAAAATAGAAAAAAAATACACTAATAACAGATCAAAATGACACTAAAAATCGATCAAATTGACACTAAAAATCCATAAAATTACACTAATAACAGAACACAACGACATTAAAAATCGAAAAAGTGACACTAAAAACTGATCAAAACGACACTAAAAATAAAAAAAAATTACACTAATAACTGATCAAAACGAAACTGAAAATCGAAAAAATTACACTTATAACAGATCAAAACGACACTAATAACAGATCAAAATGACACTAAAAATCGAAAAAATGACACTAATAACAGAACACAACGACACTAAAAATCGAAAAAGTGACACTAAAAACTGATCAAAACGACACTAAAAATCAAAAAATTACACTAATAACTGATCAAAACGAAACTAAAAATCGAAAAAATGACTAATAATCAGATCAAAACGACGAACGAAAATGATATTTTTTCAGAATCCCATCTAAAATTTAAAAAAGAGGTTATTCTTGCACTGAAGGATAATTATTGAATTTCATTTCCTTATTTATCTTTTTAACTTAATTAACTTTATTTTTTTTTTTTCTAATTAAGTATTTCTTTATTGTTCCTATTTTTTTTAAATTTAGCTTTAAGGTTTTATTATGTTTTATTTCTTTGTTTCTGCTACCGTTTTAAATAAAAAAAAAATCACTTTGTGTTGTTACAAATTGTTGTTCCGAGCCTGGATGTAATTTGTGTCCGTTAATTATGTTTGCAAAGTCACCCGCAATACAATGATTATTTCATCCGGGCCCATATGAGGTACTTGGGCTGGGTGCTCGACGGGCAATGGTGGTTCCGGGAGCATTTCCGCAGGCTCGCTCCACGGCTCGTCGAGGCGGCGTCCGCCCTATCGTGGCTTATGCCGAACGTGGGCGGACCAAGCGCTGCGTGCCGACGGCTGTACGCGGGGGTCATCCGGTCGATGGCCCTGTATGACGCACCGGTGTGGGAGGGGTCCATGACCGTCCGACTCTTCTGTGGCGACCACAGAGGGCCATGGCGGTCAGGGTCATCCGCGGATACCGCACGGTTGGGACGGAGGCAGCGTGCCTGTTGGCCGGGACTCCCCCGTGGGACCTGGAGGCGGAAATGTTCACCGAATTGTATCGGCGGGTGACGGGAGTGCGAGCGGAGAGCGGTGTGATCTCGTTAAGGGAGCTCACCGCCTGGCACGCCGACGCTCGCCGAGACGTCATTGCCCGTTGGGCAGTTCGGCTGGAGAGGCCTCGGTTCGGGGTGCGAACCGTGGAAGCCTTCCGGCCGGTGCTGATGCAGTGGTTGGAAAGGCGGCACGGGGCGCTCTCCTTCCGACTAGTGCAGGTTTTGACGGGGCATGGGTGCTTCGCCAAATACCTGCACAAGGTCGTTAGGAGGGAGAGTACACCGTCCTGCCACCACTGCGATTGCGACGAGGACACGGCGCGCCATACGCTCGAGGCCTGTGCGGCTTGTGCAGTGCAGCGCTGTGAACTCGTCGCAATCATCGGTGCCGACCTGACGCTGCCGGCTATCGCCAGGGCGATGGTCGACGATGGCGCCGGGAATTGGGACGCGGTCGCAGCCTTCTGCGAGACAGTGATCTCACGGAAGGAGGCGGCGGATCGCCTGCGTGAAGAGCGCAGCCTCGATGAGGCGATACGCCGCCGGCGACTGAGGCGGCGTAGGCGCGACTACCTGCACCTCATGCCGCCCTAGCCGAGGCCGCGGGTGACGTGACCGGGGATTAGTCCGTCACCCGCCGAGAGGACGACCGCGTGAGGAAAGACCGACGTCCTCCCCGAGGGGGGGACGTCGGTCGATGGGAGGGTACCCCACGTAGGGCGTATTCCGTCAGGCCGACTGATGACAAGATGATGACAAGTAACCCTACTCCGATGGTCGGCCCAACGACGAAGGCGACGTGGTGTTTGGGTGGGTTGCGGGTGTTGCGTGCTGTACGCCCCTCTGTCGCCCCGGACGGAGTGGTGCGAGGAGCGCGCCGACCGCAACCCAACCCAAAAAAAAATATACAATGATTATTTCCTTAGTGCCGGACGCTGTCTTTAAAAAAAATGTCTTAGAAAAAGGTTGTTGGAAGAAAATTTCATAAGTGGTAGAAGCACACAATCGACAGTATTCTGTCTAAAGCCGCGGGCCAGTTCATCCGGAGAGTCCACACTTTCACAGAAAGTCAACGTCCGAGTAGCAACTTATTACCGCACTTCGTTCAGTTAGCGATAGCTTTCTCTTTTCTTTGTTGCTTTTTTTGTTTTGTCTTAGAATAATAACGTATAGAAGGATAGTGTTGGTACTTCGAACATTCGAAACATGAATATAAAAATACTACATGCGCGCAGACGATTACACACGTACACACGCACACCACTATACAAATTATGAAATCTAATTTTGTTTTTATTAACATAAATCGTCGAAATACTTTAAAAGTAATGATAAAAATCTTTTTAAGTTTTTCAAATGTGTTATGACACCATTTGAATGCACAAACCGTTGTAATTACCTATTTATTTTTTATGAGTTGCGTACGTACGTGCAGTACATTACGGAACAGTTCCGGCGTAAGCTCCATTAGGCTCCAATTGAAATGCTTCACTTTTTGTGCGCGAACTTACCTTCTATACGTTATTATTCTAAGTGTTTTGTATTAATATTTGAAAATTTATACATGTATACAATTTCGAAGGGCATCACACTGGAGCTAATACTATATGTTGTACGAAGTATAAAATTATATATGTATACTAGCAACCCGCCCTCGCTCTGCTTCGGATTCAGTGACCTTACCCGCCTAGTTCCCTTAGAAGGTAAAAATTGACAAATGCTTTTTTTTATTTTTACTAAAGAATATTTTCCATGTGGTGACGGAATAAGAATATAATTCACCACCCCCTCACTTACCCGTGGCTGTCGTAGGAGACGACTAAGAGATTATAATATGCGTACAACATCAATGCAAGAGAAGAAAAACACGAAACTAAAACCTATGCCAATAGGTTTGACCAGCGTGGTATAGCAAGTCAATTATGCCTCTCATATATGGGATTTATAAGGGTTGAAATGATGAAAAAAAATGATGAATGAAGAGTACCTATTTATGCAAAATATAAAGAAAATCGATGAAGGTTTTTTTCTCCTCATAGAAAATTTGCTACTGTGGTTCACCCCTTAGGGGTTGAATTCCAAAAAATCTTTTCTTATTGGGTCCCTACGTCACAAAATAAAATTACGTTTCAAATTGCATGTTTCTAGCGTCAGTAGTTTAAGTTTAACTCGGCGTTGATGAGTCAGACAACCAACTTCTTTATAGCTATTTACACCCTTAGAGGGTGAAAATTAAAAAATGCTGAAACACGTGTTCATTTATTTTTGTTAAAGAGTGTTTGTGGCAAATTTCATGAAAATCGATGAAGATTTTTTATCTCGCCATACAAACTTTACTACTGCGGTTTACCCCTTAAGGATGGAAATTAAAAAAAAATCCTTTCTTAGTAGGTTTCTACGTCACGCAAAGAAACTAATGTCAAAATTTAATTTTTCTGGCTTCAGTAGTTCCGCCTCTGTGATAAGTCGGTAAACTGACATCATTTTGCCTATTTTATACCCTTAGAGCAGTGGTTCTCAAACTTTTTAAATGACGGAACCCTTTTGGGAAGCAAAATACTTGATGGAACCCTACAATAAAACAATTATTTTTATAAGTGTATTCTATATTAATCAGCATAATAAAAGTACAATGTATCAGTTACTAATTATTATTTACTTCACCACTTGGTAAGGACAATAATAGAAAACATTAAAAAAGAAAAAATCTAACTAGTGGGAGGTATGAAACTGTTTTTTATTTTTCATCAATTGCTTGATATCAGGTTTGATGGAAGAAAGTTGGAGTCTCATATCAGCTTCGGCGTCCAGTCTATTGCGATATTTTGTTTTCGTGGCTGCGTAGGTAGAGAATCCTGTTTCGCACAAATATGTAGTTGGGAACGGGAGAAGAATATCCAGAGCCATTTGGCCAAGCATTGCATATTCATCTTGGATTCTGCATCAAAAATCATTAAGAGGCGTCGTTTTGAACAATGACTCCATACTTGTGTCTGATGACATTTCTAAAAGAGATTCATATATCTCATTTGACATGTTTTCAGGCTTTTCCAAGTTGGGTAAAAAAGGATTATGAATCCAGGAGTTCACTTTAATTTTTGTATTGTGTTCTTCGGGAAAATACTTTTCAAAAGATGCGCGCATCGAACTGAGATATTGGACCAATTCTTCAAACACATTATCTTCAAACATTTCTGAGTCGTTTTCGCTAACAAACTCACTGAGTAACGTAAAACTTTCTATTTCTTTCTTACCAATGCAAATGATCCAAAAATCTAATTTTCTTTTAAAAGCAGTTATTTTATTATAGGCCTGAAACACTGTTGTCTGTTTACCTTGCAACGATAAATTTAATTCGTTAAGTTTTTGAAAGATATCCGCCATAAAAGACAATCGGAACAACCAAGTTTTATCATACAAACGGTCCTTCAAATTAAAAGAAGTATCTGCTGAAAGAAACATTTGTAACTCGGCTCTAAGTTCAAATAGCCTTGTTAAAGTTTTTCCCCGAGACAGCCATCGCACTTCTGTATGGAGCAGCAGTGTTTTATGTTTGCTGCCATAATCTTCACACAATAATGAGAACAATCGGGATTGTAGTGGTCGTGATTTGATAAAATTAATTATTTTTACCGCTTCATCCATAACTAATTTTAGATTAGACGGCATTTGCTTCATCGCAAGTGCTTGTCTATGCAGAATACAATGACTGGAACTACAATTAGGCGCTTTATTTTTCATTCTCCTGCTGTTTTACCTGTCATCGCCTTGGCCCCATCTGTACAAATGTCAATGCAATTGTTCCAACTGAGATTATGTTCTTCAAAAAATATATTTATTTTATTAAAAATTTCTTCCCCGGTAGTGTTTGTAAGCAGCGATGAACACATAAGCATGTCTTCTTCAAAAGAACTTTTATATGGATATCTCACAATAACCAGCAGGATAGCCAAACCAGCGACATCAGTCGACTCGTCCATTTGCAAAGCGAATCGTGTATTTTGTAGACGTGTAACTAGTTCTTGTTTGACGTAGCTTGCCAGATCATGGATTCGTCGTGAAACAGTATCGTTTGATAGCGGAACAGTAGAAAGATGCTTTGCAGATTTTTCATCAAGCATACATTTTGTTATGTCTAATACACATGGTTTTATTAATTTCTCAGCGATAGTGTGCGCTTCACCTGCTTGTGCAATGCAATAGCTAACTAAGTATGATGCCTCCGTGGCCTTTTCGTTGGTAGTTTGTGTTACATGCATCATATTTTTTTGACTTTCTAATAACTGATCTTTTTTGCGAACAAAAAATTCTTTATTCTTGTCTTTAGTCTCGGGGTGTACGGTTTCTAAATGTCGACGCAATTTGGCAGGTGCCATGGAACTATTAGGAAGCAGTTTACTACAGAGCATGCAGAGAGGTGAGCCGTTGGAATCAACAAATCCGAAACTGATATAAGATTCATCATACTTCCTTTTTTTCGTCTTTGAAACCGTCGAGCTTGACGTCGTGGCACTCGTGGCATCATCTTCTGGATCGGTGATTGCTAAATTCTCCGCGCGCATTGCTTTTGAACATTCAGCGTCATTAGAAGATGTTGTTGGAACACGTTTAACACCTTTAAGCCAACGTTCCATTCTTCTTTATTTATAATATTACAAGTCAGGATAGTGGGGTTTAAATAATGCACAATCGTTACTGCGTATAAGAGACTAAATTTAGAACCTACAGGGAAGAAATGTATAAAACTGAGACAACAGAATACAGCAGGCAGTAAAACAATGAACACTAGTTTCTCGCTAGCGAGCTTGTAAGTAGGTAGTAACTTATCGCTCCGAACGCTAATCATCAACTGACGACGCCAACGCGCGATCGCCGCTTTTATACTTAGTCCTAGACTCGATCTCAAATATTCTCGAAAATACTCGAGTCGGCACCTTTGATAAACAAAAAGCAAAAATAAAAACAGAAATTTAAAAATAGCGTTGTAAACAATATCGACTTTATCCTTTGAAGTTAGAGACGAAAGTCGCTAGTTGACAACTATAGCGTCTAATTCAGAGGCGGCTTTTATCAAAGAGACTGAGCGCTTACAAGTATACTACCCGCTCGTTTTAAGTTTGCCGCTGGCGATAGGTATGAGTGTATGACGTTCGAAATTTTTTATTTAATTGTAACAATAAAAATTGTGTACGTTAGATATTTGGGTAAAACTATGACACATTATAAGTTTTGTTGTCACGTGGGGGAGGGTACGCGCATTCCACAGACCGGCAAACTTAGAGCGAACGCGTTGTACAAGTATAAAATTGTTGAGACCAAACTTATGAGATATTGTACCAGCTAATGTAACACAAGCTTATACAAATACAAATAAATAAATAAATAATATTCATAGCGTTTTGTCTCCGCGCGGCCGCGGAGTCCGCACAGCCGCGGAGCGACCAGAGAGAGGTGTTTTGATTTTTTTATTTCTAAATTCTTGCGGAACCCCGACAGAGGTATCACGGAACCCTAGGGTTCCGCGGAACACACTTAGAGTATAGCTGCCTTAGAGGATGAAAATGGACAAACGCTGAAACACGTGTTTATTTATTTTTATTAAAGTATATTTGTGCTTAATTTGAAGACAGTGGCTAAAGATATTTTTTCTTTCCATACAGACTTTGCCGTTGCGTTTCACCCCCTTAGGGGTGGAATTTCAAAAAATATTTTCTTAGTAGGTGACTACGTTACAAAATGAAACTGTGGTCCAAATTTCATTTTTTTAGGCTCAGTAGTTTCGGCTCACCCTGTTCCTTTATTTGTATATTACTGTTAACGCCCCCGCAACACCCCTTGTAGGTGGAATTTCGTTAAATCCGTAGCTTAGCTGATCTCTACTCGACGAAAGAAATATTTCTGCCAAATTTCAAGTCTATACGCCTTATGGGTCCAGAGATATGGTGATGAGTCAATATATCGCTCGCAAAACCCTCCTCTCCTGCATATATAGAGATTTAAACTAAAACTGGACTAAAAAAAAAGTGACAGCCCGCTGAGTTTCTTGCCGGGTCTTCTCAGTTTGTGACCGCGTTCCGATCCGGTGGTAAACTATTGTACTGTATTCAAACAATGTTTAAACTTGACAATATGTAAATGCCCTTATGGGGCTTATGCAGAATAAATGATTTGATTTGATTAGAGAGTCGTCTAGTCGAGAGAAGTCTAACTTTCTGACGGTGTCTGCGTGTGATGGGTTTTTATCATCGAACATTATTACACGCATTCAGACTCCCTTTAATTTATTCACTATAGGCAGCGGCCTACCAAAGGTACATGAGCCGCTGTATCAGTTACTATCAAGTGTATTGTTTGCCCGTTTGCCCTGAATGTTCCTTGATCCCAGCCACTAAACGCTATTTAGTTGCACTAGACGTACATGACATGGTCACTTCGTCACCTTTTTTTTTTGAGTGAGCTATATTCATTCCGTCCGGAATACTGAAAGGGCAGGGCGCGGCCCGTAACCCATCGTATCTGCTCCCTTCCCCCATTGGACTGATCACTGATATTTCAGTTCCTTGTCGTCCGTGGGTAGCTGGGCGGTGGCGGCTCCCGGGACGTCGGTCTTTAAGAGTAAGAAGAATAATTAATAAGAAGAATTCTGTCGCGTAAGAACGCGGGCAGCCTCTCTGACGGACTATTCCTCGATACAGTCTCACGCTGCACCGTTCGTCGCGCTTTTTCATCCGCCGCGCGGCTCCGTCCGGGGCGACAAAGGGGCGGTGCGTGGCCCCATAACCCAACCGTAGCCACGTTGCCTTCGTCGTTGGGCTGACCATTACTGCCGAGTTCCTTGTCGTCAGTGGTTGGCCCGACTGTATATCCTAAGGGGGTATCCTCTCCTCCCGACTCGGTCACCGCCACGCGGTCAGCCTCTCAGCGGGTGACGGGCATTCCCGGTCTAGTCACCCGCGGCCTTGGCTAGGGCGGCATGAGACGCACCGCTCATCGCCCTAGCCCCTACTCATGGCCATACCGTAAGTAACCTTACACAATGAAGCTCGTACTATAGTGAATACAACTGGATGTATATATTTAGACGTTCTAAAACAAGATAGTTGATTTTGTAATGTAGTTAACTATAATTCAATTTAATTGTAGATACATATGGCTTGTTTACTGCGTACGTATATACTGTTAGCTTTTGTTAATATATACACAACGTTCGTGTATTATTTTTAGCTTTATTACAAACTGGCTTGGATTACGTCCACCTAAAAACCGTAATCCGTTTGGTTTCCGTGTGGTGACAGATTAAAAATACAATTCACTATACCCTCTCTGGCCAATGGGTGTCGTAAAAGACGACTAAGGGATTAAATATACATATAACATCTATGCAAGAGTTGGAAAAATCTAAATAAAACCCTATACCAACCTGTCTGATAAGCTTGGTATAGTAAGGTCAATTTCTTTCCTATTGTGGAGGAGGCTCGAGCTCAGCAGTGGGACGTATATGAGCCGAAATGATTATGAATGATGACGATAATATGAGATCTCAAAATAACAAAGAAAAATAAGACTAAATACTACATTTAGTTCTCATAAGTTTAATTCAATAAGAAATAAAAAAATTACTGCCAAATTGTCTTCTACATTTTACCCTGTTCATATCATCATCATCTCAGCTCATATACATCCCACTGCTGGGCTCGAGTCTACTCCAGTGTTAGACGAAAATTGATCTTCTGTACCATGCTGATTAGTTGCTTTTATCTCCTTTTGGGTGGGCATCTCACACGCCGTCCAATTCGTAGGGGTGAAGAAATGATAGCGCGCGGCCCCATAACCCACCGTATTCCCTCCCCTTCGCCATTGAGCTGACCACCGCTACCGCGTTCTTTGTTGTCCGTGGCTAATCTATGGCCAAAACTATATACATATAACTAAGGTTGCCAGATCCAGGCTAATCATTTTCTGAACATTTCTGGGGTCACGAACGGAATCAGAGTTGTGGTCTCTGGTCCGAGACTAAACTAAGTAGGTATTATAGAACTATAGGTTGATGAAAAATAATATTTTTTTTTGTTAAAAAGCTTATTAACGACTTTCTTAAACTGTTGTTGTTGCGAAGTGAGCTGCTCACCCTTCCCCTCACACAGCGCGAACACGCTATGTTGGTTTGACTTAGTTTGTGAAAAAAACTAGTATTTTTTCATTCCGGGACAGCAAAGTAAAATTACTGGACACGGGACAACACGTAAAATTCTGGGACAATCCCGGCAATCCGGCATCCGGCAACCCTACATATAACCCTATATTAAACCGTCTGACTGGTGAGGTGTAGTCACTTTTCCTTCTATTGTGGACTAGGTCCGAGCACAGAGAACAGCAGTCGGACATAGTCAAACGTGTGCAGTATAGGAATCAAAACCGAGACATCTCTAACAATATTCATCATTCAACATCATTTCAGCTCATATACGTCCCACTGTTGAGCTCGAGCTTCCTCCACAATAGGAGAGAAATTGACCTACTAAAACCCGCTGGTCAAAAGGGTGGTTTTGTTTCAAGTTTTGCATCTCTTGCATAGATGTTATATGCGTATTTCATTCCTTAATCGTCTTTTAGGACACCGGTAAGAGCCGTATCTTACCGGTGAATTGTATTCTTACTTCGTCAACACATGCTTCAATACATTTAATATTTATAAACATAAAATTAATTACGAAAATCCAACAACAAGCTATTTTAATATAATGTTTAATGTAATTTTATTAGTTAAATCCTCTTTAATTAGCGTATTAACACTGAGATTAAGAGAATTCTTAAAATATGAGTGACTATACATTTTGTATTTTGCGGAAAAGTCTCGTAAATAACAGCAAGAAATAAAACTATTTTTAACGTATTTTATTGCATTTGTATTTGATTTTCTTTTAGAGTTAAATAAGATAATTACTGACCAAGAAGAATATACCTAATTTTTCATTTAGAATCATTTTCTTTTTGTACTGGCAATAAATTTGTATCAAAATGTGAGTCAATATTTAATAACAAATTCTGTAGCGGTTAGATATACATTCTATAATAAAGACAACTTATTGGACGTGAAACATCTTAGTACGACTGTGATCATTAATGCGTTAAAGTGTTTAAAATGTTGGGCAGTCAAAAATCAAATACAAACGCGATAAAGTCCGTAAAAATAGTTTTATTTATAATGTGTAATACTCGCGTAAACATCAGAAATAATTAAACACGAAATAAGATTTAAAATACCTATAGTGACTGTGTAAAGATGGCTAAGGGATATAACATTTATACAAAAGTAGGAAACCTCAAAATAAATTCTTATATCAACCAATTAACATAGAAGAGCAGATTTCCAGACTGGAGGATTGTCGTGTCCTCGCCCTCTCTTCGCACTTCTGATAATCCTACAATGTTCCAGTGGATTTTGCTCAATTTCTCTTCCAGCTCGATGACCCTCTCGTCGGTCCTAAGTGTCCGAATATTGTTTGTTACCAGGGCCAAAGATCGATTTCTTTTGGTAGCCGAGACTGGGCATTCTTAGCACCCCCTGCACCAGATTTTTATTAGATGTTGGTACAAATCCTTTTTTTCATACTGTTGATTGAAAACGAGTAAACAGCACACCTGATGGTAAGTGATATTGTCGCTCATGAACCTTTACTAGGCCGCTGCCTACCGTTTCGAAAACGAAGGGAGTGTGAATGCGTGCAATCAGGTACGGTGATACTAAAGGCGTCACCAAACACCCTCAAAAAGTTGATTCTCGCTCACCGATCGAAGCGCAGGAACAAATTCCTACTACTCATATGACGATTCTCTTTTCAGTGTGGTACTAACCCGGATGGACCGACCCGCGGTAGTGATAGACGACTCCCACCAGTGTGGTCCTACCAGATAAGTTCCAAGTACCTAATCATTTTCCTTCGGTCGCTTCTGTGTTACTTACATATTAACATTTCCCTGCCCCATTTAAAATATTCTCAGTCCACCTAGTGAGAAGTCATCCTACGCTGCGTCATCTGATTCGTGGTCGCCACTCGAAAACCTTTCTACCCGAACTGTTGTCAGCAAGTGATGGGCAGGCACCAATGGCCACTTCGATGTGCTAATTCTTCGAGTTACGTTGGTTACATCCGTTACAATATAAGTTATGTTTATATCTATATATTAGTACATGAAGAAAATACTTTGTACCTCTTTTTACGACAATCCCGGCGATGGACAAGTATGAAATTTGTCCCAGTGGAAATTCTTCCACTTGATATTGAGGAGAAGCGCATAAAACTAAAATTTGATATAATAATGGATTAGAAATACATTAAATTCATTAAACAGACATTACGCACACTACCATGCAATCGATACACACACACAAAACACACCAACGCTTATACACTTTTACTTATGGTTAAAATCTCTGGTCGGACTGAATGTCAAACAAACATAATTATGACAATGTCTAATAGACATTTGTATTCTATTGTATATATTAGTTATTAGTGAAATACAACGTCTCAATATACAATTAACTATACATAAATAAAATTTAAATAAAAATAGTGTAGCATAAAAATAATTTAAATTAATTATTTCGACCACTCGGCGACCACTAGTAAAGACAAAGTCCCGTATTTTCTCTACAAGATGGCTACCACAATTGTAAGCTAATAAACTGATGGCAAGCGATAACAAAAGATTAAAATATAAACATTTTAAAGCTTCAAAGAGATTTCATTTTAAAGGCGGTTCTCTTCAAACAGACTTGTTCATAATGTTGAAATATTTTTTTACTAGCTACGCCCGCGGTTTCACCCACGTTAATGATTTCTTTCATAGAAAACAGTACTTTTGCTCTGGATAAAAGGTGTACGATTTTTACCAACGTCCCTAAGTTTTAGGTAACACTTATAGCAATTTAAATGATACATAAAAACAATCATCATAACAGATTTTATGTACGTCTCATTGTTGAGCTCCTTCTTCGCAATAAAAAGTGATCTTACTATACCACGCATTTTGAATGGGTTGGTACAGGATAGGGATGTGAAAAAAATAATCGATTTTAATCATCGGTTATCGAAATAATAAAAAATCGATTTTTTTATATTAAAATTAATCGATTATTTTAGTATTTGGTTTTTTGTTTAAAATAAAATCACTGCCAGATTTCCTTAAAAAAAACAGGTGATCACGATACTGCGAGCAGTGTTGCATGCTATATTAGAAAATAAAGCTCACATTTCCTAAAAAAAAGTTCATCATAATCCTGTTGGGAGAAAAAAATCGATTATAATCGATAAAGAACAAAAAGTCGATTATTTTCCCACCAAGTCACATCCCTAGTACAGGATTTTACTCAGAGTTTTCCTTCTCTTGCATAGTTGTTCCATCAGTCGTCTTTAAGATACCTATAGTCAAGATAAAGGGTGGTGAATTGTATTCTTACTCCGTCACCATACGGAATAGCAGTCTGGTATCTATTAGGAGCTGTTAAAACAATTAGTAATTTTTAAATTGGATGCTACTACACTCTCTCGCAGTTGTACTACGACTCGACTGACAAACATATGGACAACATCGTGCCGTTAGTGTTCGAGGGAGACAACGCTCTACAAAACCGAATTTAACCGATTGCCTCTTTTTAAATAAAACTACTTTACGAATTTTATCGCGTTTGTATTTGATTTTTGATTGCCCGACGTTTCGAACACTTTACAGCATACATGGTCATGGACACGGTCATGGTCACGTGACCATGAATGCTGTAAAGTGTTCGAAACGTCGGGCGATCAAAAATCAAAAACAAACGCGATAAAACCCGTAAAATAGTTTTATTTAAAATGTGTAATGCTCGCGTAAACATCAGAAATTATTACGATTACCTCTTTCTAAAGATCGATGTGCAATATTTATTAGCGGATTTTATAGGTACATGATATAAATACACAGATGCGTTGTATAGACGGTGATATTGCTGACGGTGTAAAAATTCACTCTTTTTAAACGTGAGTGTTGTAAAATACTATTAAGGTAAACAGTAGATGTTCTATGCAAAAGGAGGGCAAATCTTGTGGTTTAATTTCGAGTCTAATCGAGCCATCGTGTCTAAGTGGCGTGGTAAATCAATTGGTCTACTATTGTGGACGAGGCGAAAAAATGTTTCATGTAATATTTAAGGCATAGACTCTTAGACACACATTTTTGAAATGATTATAACTATTATAATTTCGCACGTTTAGTCCAATACCGTCACTAAACGAAATTTTCAAAAAACTGTTTTTAATGCCATCTATTTGCTGAGCACTGAATTTACACATTGCTTCAATTTATATACATATTTTAATTTCACTTAACTTTTTAAATTTTTTAGATAATGTGTACGTCACTATTATTTTAAATTATTTATATCCACCAATTAATAATAATTAAAATGAAAAAAAAAAAGTGTTTTAATAGGAGTTGTTAATAAAATAAAAATAAAAGACAATTATTCTTGAAACGCTAATATACTCTTATTTATATTAGTTAATATTTGTTATAAATCTTTAAATAGCTCTCCTGTATAATTTGCTTATTTAGGATAGTAACGGTATTGGAATAAAGGTGCGATTTATTGTTTTAACAACCACAACGCCATATTTAAGGATAACAGTCATGCGAGTTAATTGCTTTGTCCTCATACCAAAATTATACAACATTAAAGATTTCATTTTAAAAATAAAAACTAAAATGTCGATCACAAACGGGACGCATCATTCCGACACATACACGTCGGACGTTCCGTTTATTGTACAACTGATGGCTTCATAAACAGAATTTTATTTATTTTCATTGTCGATAAGCGTTATAAACGCTGTTCAAAAGTGTTTATTGCTTCTTTTATGGCCGTTGAAAAAATGTTCTGCATTATGGTTTTGATTAACTTTTTTTTTTGTTTTAGAGTTGTTCTTGATCATGCTCTTGATGTTATTTCCTAAGTTTATTGTAGTAAAAAAAAACAAGACGTTTACGTAATATAAATAAAATTTATCTGTATGTTACAAATAAATTTTACTTATTTTTGATGTGAAACATTTATAGGCGAAGGTGAAGCTGATCGTTGGCGTGGCGTAAACAGCTCGTGGCGTTACGACGTCACGCTATATATACAGGTTATCAGGTTATGGAGCAACTGTTCGAGTATGTTGTAGTGTACCGGCCATAGATCGTAATTAAAATGTATATTACACAAAAAACAATATAACATAAAAGTTATAGTAATTTCAAAAATGTGTGTCAAACAGTCTACGCCTTAAATGTTACGCATGAATAGACAGGATACATGTAGGCATGTAAAGCTTCGACAGTATAATTTCATTCATACATACCTAGAATTGCACAAACGCTTCAATGGGACTGTAGGTACAAACGTGACTTGGCGACGATAATCGGCCGATCAGCTGATTTAAAGCGAAGTTCGTTTTGCTTATGCGACCGTAATCATTGATTTTTTCAATTTCTATTGAACATTTAGCAAAGTACGAATATGTTCCAGATTAAGTATCACTAACTTTATACATTTCAATCAGATTTAAACGAAAAAACAATGACAAAATTTAAAACTTTACATGTCTCTAATTCATTAACGAATCGATATTTTTAATTCAAATTTTTTTATGGGTTCTTACCACCATTGCCTACCCCCCGTTTGACAGTTGTCCCATAACCTGATACACCCTGTATGTACATACGTAGTCTATACGTAGTAGTGTGTGATTGAGACGGAGCGACGTGATGTTGTGCGCAAGCGCCTGTGCGCTATCTCTCCGCACTGAGCTCGAATACCTATAAAGTATACCTACTAATAAAAATAAATGTTTATTGAATAAAAATCATCATTTTCTAGAAAAAAATCGTAATATTGTATTAATATTTTATACCATATTAGTTCCAGTCGTAATCTGTTCTTTTATGCATATATACTTGTACAAAATAGCTTCGATGTTTCACATCTGCCAGGCGTCATGAGCGACGGCCCTCTTTTTTATAATGTGCTCTGTAAATATATTTTTGATTTGATAACGTCTTGTAAACCTATGAAAGCTGGCTGCACATCCAAAAAGGGGTAACTAATTGTCACGTTCCGTTTGAGCCGAGAGTGCAAGCGAGAGCGCGATAGCGAAGCAAGATCTAAGCATTCGGCTTGTGACGTTTCACAGACAACCAATACTAAGTTGTAAATAAGTTGTTAAAAGCACATTGTTACTTCTAATTAATCTTATATATAATAAGAGAGGCAAGAGTTATGTGGGAGAAACTGGACGCAACATCGTCACCAGACTAACTGAACACATCAGTTGTATGAAGAGCATGGATACGACACAATCAGCAATAGCAGAGCATGCCAGTCTCGCCAATACAAGGCACTACATTCGGTTCGACAAAGCCTCCGTATTAGCCACAGAGAGACGTTACAGACCGCGGAAAATACGTGAGGCCATAGAGATAAACCGACATCGGACCTTCAACAGAGACGGTGGATGGAAGCTGTCGTCAGCATGGTTACCAGCTCTTAATACTGCCGTGAGTCGTAAGGTGAAGGTCGTAAGGTGTGAAGTTTCGTCCGACATTTCCGCCGAGGACGATCAAGAGGCGAACACCTCCCCCGCACCCCTCATGGCTGTCGAGGCGCGCTGCTCGATATGCATCGCGCAGTGCACGCCGGGGCCTCGCAGACGCCGCTGCGCACTCGCCCTGATGATGAGCATCGGACATGCTCGAAACCCGGATCGACGTAATCGATCTCAGCACATGAGTGTTTTTGCCGTTTTAGATATTATAATATGGATCAGTCTCACGATAATTTCAATACTAAAATAATCTTATATAATTTAAATAGAAAAATATTTGAATTAACGAGTGCGAATAAATGTTAATTTAAGAAAATTTGTAATTTTCTATTAAGTCCTATGTATTAAACAAATTTCCCGTGTGGTGACGGAATATGAATCACTACTCCCTATCTTGCCTGTGGATGTCGTAAAAGACGTCTAAGGGATATAATACGCATAAAACATCTATGCAAGAGAAGGATAACTCGAAATAAAACCCTATACAAACCTATTTGCCCAACATGGTATATTTTTCAATTTACTTCCTATTATGGAGGAGGCTCGAGTCCAACAGTGGGACGTATATGAGCAGAAATGATGATGAAGTCCTATGTATTATACCAAATAATGATTGATAAAGAAATAAGTTTAGTGACTGGCCGCTTTTCTGTTGATATTTTTTTAATTGTTGATCGATAACAAAGGAACCATCTCATAGTAAGTAGTAATTAATACTGTAATATAAACCCATATTAAAACTGAATAACGATAACAAGTCGGACATCGAAATGCTTTGGTTCTCTTGAGACTATAAGTATTATAGGTAGGTATGCTGTAAAATATCTGAAACATCAAGGAGCAAGATTAGTTTCAAACGCAATAACATTGGTAAAAGCAGCTTCATTTAAAATGTTTAAGATTCCTGTAAATATCAATTTTATTAATCTTTTTAAAAATAATAGTTTTATAATGAATTTATACTAATTTAACCTTGACTCATTTAGTCAGTATTTTAAATTTATGGCATAAATATTTCAGGATATTAACGGAAAGGACACTTAAAACCTGAAAATTAGTCATAATTAAAAAAAACCGTTGATAAAGACCCTTTTTTCACATACTCGCTAAGGGACAAGCGATAGCAAAATCTGAATAGGTCAGTGATATCTCCTCGATAGTGTCTATTAGCTTAAACACGTGCCTTAAACTGAAACAAGACAGGAATCAGTGAGGTGTAATGAGTTTATGGCCCCTTACTTTAATCTCGCTCGCGTTTTATTTTTTTTCAATTAAACAATATATTAAAATTTAATTTTTAAAAATTAAAAAACATTAAAGAGGGCGCACATATCTTTGTTCAACTGATATTAAATTATGATGAAGATATGACCATCTGATATGTTTCTGAACAATTGGAATGCTAAACGTTTATAGAATAGTATAATAAATAAAATGTCTTATAGAATAAAAATTTGTGTGTTAGGTTAGGTTAGGATGTGACTTGCGCTGTACTTTTTAATACCTACAAAAAGACCGAGGTAATAACAACATCCAATCTACGATCGAATTGTAATTTCTATTACAATAGTCAATCCAATGATACAAAACACCAGAAGTCGTATATAAACATCCCTAGAGTAATATAATATACCGTGATTTAAATTAGTTCGTGTTCTCTGTACATTGGATTGGGTGTCATAAATAAATAAAACTAAATTCACAGCGCCACTGTATGCGTAATTTACCCTGTAATAATTTTAATTAATAATATATTTTTTTAATATTAGAGGAGATGACAACTTATTTACGTAAAGGTTTTTGTAACCATCCCATGAAAAGTTTTAAGAATTTATGCTAGTAGTCGAATGTCATGTCTGTCAATGTCAATAACGTCAATTCTCTAACGATGACGCGAGCTACCGCGCCGCACTATTCAAATTTCAAGGCAAATCTATAAATTTATCTACAACACAACACGTCGGTTAAGCCATACTGCTAAATTATAGTGAAGTTGGAGTTATATCTGATTTATTTTAATATGTCACAAACAAAACTTAATCTCATCGCCGCTGCGTGTGAAAACATGGGCATCGGTACTAATGGCACATTACCATGGCGTTTGAAGTAAGTTTATTGCCTTATATATTGTCTTTCTTTACAGAAACTTCTCTAATTAAATGAATTAATTTTTGTGTTGCTGGAGATCAAAAAATACCATTATTAAACAAAAAAAAATATAACGAATTTTCAAAACAGGTGGATCGCATTTGAAATTATTCTAAGTATGATCGAGCACTATAGTCTATAAGTAGGTACAACACTGGCAGTAAATGCGAGCAAGGTGTTCTTGATTTGCTGTACGTAAAATTAAAATAAAACAATTCAAATTTCAAACACAATAGTTTTGTTTTTCTTTCCTAAGTGTTGCCTGTGTCATTAATATCTCATTCTTATTACATTGAAATTACTTTAGCATAGTAACTTGTCATTGTTTTTAATTATTTTTTGTTTGAACAAATTTTTTGTTTCAATTATTTTCAAAATGTAAAGCAAGGTCAGAATAATTTTCTCCTTATTTAATTGACGTGCATGACTAAGGGATATAATATGCACATAACATCTGTGCAAGAGTAGGAAAACTCGAAATGAAACCATGTACCAACATGTCTGACCAGTATGGTATAGTAGGTCAAATTCCCTCCTATTGTTGGGAGGCCCGAGCCCAACAGTGGGACATAAATGAGCTGAAATTATGAATTCAATCCCATTCATAAAAAATGGCAATTTTTCATCAATGTTTTCTTATCTCGTAAAATTATTCTCCGTAAACCGACTTTACAGACACCCAATTTTTTCAGGAAAGAAATGGCCTATTTTACAACAATGACATCAAAAGTTAAAGATCCAATGAAGCTGAATGCCGTTATCATGGGACGAAAAACCTGGGATTCAATACCAATTAAATATAAACCGCTAGAAAAAAGACTAAACATTGTTCTCACAAGTCAAGTAATTAGTGTAAAAGAAAAGGTAATATATTTTTTAATAAATCTACTATGATCTTAGTCTGCATAAGTCCCCACTGTTGGCGTCGCCTCCAAAATAGGAAGACAATTAACCTATTATATCATTCTGGTTAGACGTGTTGGCATATTGAGTTTTGCTTCTCTTGCATATCTCCAAAATATATCCCGTAGTCGTCTTTTACAGTATCCATAGGTAAGATAAGGAGTGGTGAATTGTATTCTTACTCTGTCATCACAGGGAATATATATAGCTAGTTGACACCGTTGTTCTGTTCAAATAAAATAAAAGGAATCCTTGAAATCGGCAGCACCGTCACCTACTGGGTCCAATTGTAAATCTAAACCATTCTCGAATCCCCATAAACACACACAAAAAATTTCACCAACATCGGCCCAGCCGTTTAGGAAGAGTGACATACACACGTACACAAAAAATACATATATATACAAAGATATACTGTGCTTAATCCGTGTGGTGACGGAGTAAGAATACAATTCACCACTCCCTATCTTGCCTGTGGATGTTGTAAAAACTAATGGATATAATAAGCATATAACATCTATGCAAGAGAAGAAAAATTCGATACGAAACCCTATACCAACCTGTCTGACCAGCATGCTAAGGTGAGTTTCTGTGGAGGAGACTAGCCCTACAGTGAAATGTGTATGAGCGGAGGTGATGATAAAAATGACTATAAATTATTTGTTACAGGCTCCTGAAGGTGTAGTAGTTGTTCCAGGTTTAGATGAAGCAATTAATTATATAGAAACTAGGAAAGATGTGGAATCAACTTGGGTCATAGGTGGTTCATCAGTTTATGAAGTAAGATTGCACATAATTTTAAATTTATAGATTTTACTCTAGATTAAATATTCCATGTGGCGACGAAGTAAGAATACAATTCACCACTGGATGTCTGTGCAAGAGAAGAAAAACTCGTAATGAAACCCTATACCAACAAGTCTGACCAGCATGGCATAGTAGGACAAAATCCCTTTAATTTTGCAGGAGGCCCGAGCCCACAGTGGGATGTATGTGGGCTGTGATGATGATGATAAGAATGAATATTTTTTTCAAGACAATCTGCACTATAAAGCCCTATGCTGCGGGGTACTTTACAAACATGTAATTATTTAGCAAATTCATCACATACTTCCTGCCTCCTAGGAATATTTGGACAAAATATAGCTTAATTTGATAATGATAAATAACGTTTTAAGACATCTTAATCCACTTGTGACCATGAACACTGAAAAGTGTTCGAAAAGTCTGCCATTAAATCAAATACAATCGTGATAAAAAATTTAAAAATACATTTTATTTATAATGTTGTAAACGTTATCAATTTTAAATGTAGTCCACAGACCTCTAGAGCGTCCCTGATCTCTAAACCTGATTCATTAATAAAATGATAAGTCAGTAATTATTATTTAATATTATATACTGATAAACAATATTTTTTATTCTGGCAAAGTGTCGCCTGTGATTAGGGCCCTATCTAGGGTTGCCAACCATACTTTATAATAAACTTTATTTTTGGTTATTATACTTTTGCGTACCAATAAAGTATCTCAAAATACTTTATTTGCCAAACTTTACTGTGATGCGTAAAACAAAGCACTAATTATGGGTACTTAACTATTAAACAGTACTCATAAATGAAAATGGATGGTGGGAACAATTTTTAATTACAAAACGTCAAAATTTACAAAAATGTCAGATGTGGTGTCAGACTTTATATGTCCTAATAGCACACAAAAATACGTTTTCAAAATAATAAAAACATGTGTGTTCATGTCATAATATTCACCCTACCATAAGTATAATAAATTTCATCGCATGGAAAAAACCGACCGATTGGCGTTAACACCGCCAACAATTGGCATCCGTTAAATCTTAGATGCAATGCCAAACGTTCGTTTGTCAGCATGTTGAATTACCCGTCCCCGCTTTGTGGCACCCCAAGTATCACCACATTGAAAAGAAGAACTGGAAGTTAGGGCAATTACCTCCGAGCTTCTTTCTCAGTGGGTAGGTTAGGTTCTAGGTACTTGTACACATTCAAAGAGCATTATGATGGATAAACAATAACGATGGCACATTGGAATAGCTATTATTTTGTTAATAGTTTTTTTGATAATTATTTTGTTAATACTTTCGGCAAAATTATTGATATTTATACTTGTGTTATACATTAACCATCCGTCAGTGTAAAACTACGCGCTGCGCGGAAACGAGCGGTGGAACGGCAGGTACTGGGGGCTGCTGTCGTTCCCCCAGCGACGAAGGCGGCAACATTTCTGACGTGCCACAGGGCCTTCGGAGAGCTGAGCTGAGGATCGACACGGCTTTGGAAATGTCAGCGGACGAGGGCGGCAGTGCCGCAGAGCCGTCCGACGATGAAGGGCCACGAGACGGCCGAAAAAGGGACGAGGGCGGCAAATTGGTCGCGGATCTACAGGCCATGTGCGTACATCCGCAGCCGGTGGCACAATCGCGACGCATGGCAGGAGGGCCAGCTATACGAGAAGTACCGCAGCGGGCGGTATGCATTCAGGTTGGCTGTCCGTCTCACCAAAGACGTAAGTCGGCAGGAGATGCTGGACAGTCTCGAGCGTGACCCCTGGGATCGCACCTATCGCGCGGCGCTGAGCAAGCTTTGCGCGCGGGCCTGAGCTCTCCAGTCCGGCCTCCTCACCAGGGTCGTCGAGGACCTATTCTCACGCTGGGCGGACCACGCCCCCGGTCATGCCTTTGCCGGACAGCGGCCGGGAGACCGACGAGTGTTCCGCCCGTCACGGAGATATGGGAGGCGGTGGCGCGTATGCTCATAAAATCCACTGCCCCCGAGCCTAAATGTGTGTTGGCCCTGATCCTCGAGCACCTGGGACCACGCCTCAGGGGACTGTTCGACGATTGTTTGGCGTCTGGGCAGTTCCTTAGTTGCTAGAAGGAGAGGAGGCTGGTGCTCCTACCAAAGCCGGGACGGCTTCCAGAGTCGACCGCGGCCTAAAGGACCATCGTGCTGCTCGAGAATGCGGGTAAGCTGCTGGAAAGGATCCTAGGTGCCGCATCAGCCAAAACCTACGTAGGGTCCCGATCTGTCGGACATCGCCAAAGCATTTAATAGTCTGCCATTCAGCTGCGTCGGAGAGGCGCTCCAGTATCATTGTTTCGGCAAGTACCTGAACAAGGTCGCGAGGAGGGATAGGACGCCGTCCTGCCACCACTGCGATTGCGACAAGGACACAGCGCAGCACACGCTCAAGGTCTGCAGGGCCTGGGCAGAGCAGCACCGTGATCTCGTCCCAGTCATCGGTGTCTACCCTCGCTAGAACGATGCTCGGCAACGTCAGGAACTGGAACGCGGTTGCCGCGTTTTGCAAGGCAGTCGTCTCGCAGAGGGAGGCGGCGGAGCGAGTCTCAGGAGGAATTCCTCTACCACGACACACTCCGTCACCGGCAGATTGGGCGGCGCATGCGCGAGTACTTGCGCCTGATGCGCCACCCTAGCTGAGGTCGCGCGTAGACGGACCGGCGATTAGTCCGCCACCCGCAGACGACACTCCGGCAACACTGTAATGTTGCCGGGGCGTCAAAGACGGTACCCGAAAGGTAACCCGCCGAGCCGGCCACGGATATCAAAGAATCCTTACCACTGGGGTCGGCCCACTGGCAATGGGGAGGGGTAGGTTATGGAGTCGCACGACACTCATCCCTCGCCGCGGATGGATTAGGCACGATGAGCCCAGACCATACCAAAAAAAGGGGGCGGCATAATCGGTATTGCACGCGGGCGATGAAACAGCTAGCGGCGGGCCTGCGTGGTGTTGTCACAGAGCCATTGTTGCGGATTCGGATCCCACGCAGGAAAACACATTGTGCGATTTACAAATTGTTGTTCTGAGTCTGGATGTAATTTGTGTCCGTTAATTATATGTTTGTAGTCTCCCGCGATACAAGTATTATTTCCTTAGTGCAGGATGCTTTTAGAAAAAAGACCCTGGAATGTACTTACTACCTGGCATGTATACACTTTTTTTATATTTTCTTTTTATTTTCAGGCGGCAATGTCACATCCAAACTGTGGTAAAATATATTTGACGGAGATTCAAAAAAAATTTGACTGTGACACGTTTTTTCCAAACATAGACAAACAACAATTTCACGTGGTGGACGATGAGGAAATACCAGGAGATAAGCAGACGGAAGGGGACATTAGTTATTATTTTAGAGTTTATAAGAAGCTGTAAATATAGTTTGCTAAGGAATTGTTTGACTTTTTATTAGGTGGCGCTGTTTTTATTGTCTACAACGCCATCTATTTCATTTTTTTGAAAATTTATATATGCCCGTAATTTTGTTTCGTCATCATTTCTGTTTATCGTTATCCACTATTGGACGTAGGCCCTCATCCTACGCCACAGACTGCGGTCCTGTGCTGCTTGCGTCCAACGACGCCCGACAACTTTCACCAAGTCATCGGTTCACCTAGTTGGCGTCCTATACCTACTGCATCGTCCGATACGTGGCCGCCACTCGAAAACCTTTCTTCGTGCTATGCTAGTTATACCCGTTCTTCTGTGGATTCCCGTATGTCGGATTCTATCTCGCAGAGATAGCCCGCTCCACATCTGACGGACTTTGATCTTTGTTATGAGGTCCAAATTTAGGCAGCATGTTTTCGGGCCGTAAGTCATCACTGGTAACACATACTGGTCGTAGACCTCTGTTTTTACACTAGGATGTTGGACAAGGTCCTCTTAAGTTGCCCGAACTTTGCTGAATGTTATATTTTCTCTGTGGCGACGGAAAGTATAGTCGCGATATTGGCAGTAAAGTAAGTTTACTGCCAATATCATACGATTTCATACTTACCATATCAACGACCATTATTGAACATAAGTCGTACCGTGAATAGAAGATAATGCCATAATCGACAGGTGTGTAGTTTTCTAGGAAGGTTGTTGCCTACCCTCTTATTGCTTTCAAGGTGGTAACATTATATTTTTATTTCATTAGATTTCAGACTTATCATGAGATAAAATTCCTTTTCCATTATATGTCCTACCACTTACCATCACGGGAGCTGCTAAAACATGAACCACAGACTTTTGCATTTTGATAAATCCGTCTACCCACAATTGTTCTTTCATCCACTCGCTTATTGATAGACTTAGTTTAAGGAGGACAATGCTGTAATCGCCACGTTTGACAGGCGATTGCAAGTGGTGAAATAAATTTGCCAACGTACTGGAGTTCTATCGGGCGATTTATTTAGACTCCCACTGGGAAATATACACGGTGACATTTATGTCGTCTTAGAAAAGCAGATCAATTAAAGTATCCAGTGTCTACTATTCATTCATACAATTAAAAGGTTAAAAAAGGAATTTACTAGAATATTTTTTAATAAAAATTATTATAAATAGCTACTAATTAAAATAGTAAGGAAACAGCATGTAGCCAGCGCATAGGTACTCGACACAACTGATGTGCTATGTAGGTACTACGACTACTTTATCGCAAAACATCACAGCGCAAAGGATACCTGTTAGGTATCTAGCGTAGGGAATTAAGTTTTGTAAAAGCCGTCCACGTGGACTGCGTACTATGATTGGCTAACGAAATTCTGCATGATTTCTTTTGTTTTAAATGTAAACATGATAAACAGGCTGTTACAAAATATTAACTTTAATTTTTTTTATTATTTTTTTATAACTACCACTATTGAACATTTAAATATGTTAGATGTTTCTTTGGTTGGATACATTTATGGTTTTTTTTTGTAAGACGATAAAAAAGTCACGGTGTATACTTTCTTAGCTTAGTCGCTTTAAAATACAGGGAGTAAAAGGTTTGTGTTCTTACGACATTAAATCATTTCACCTCTACGCACCTGGGAGAAAGTAACAAATCTAAAAAAATAAAAAAGGCATCGATAATTAAGAACTTTAATCAGTTAATACAATTAAACTTACAATTAAAAACTACAAGTCCCCATATTTAAAGAAAATTAAACTGTTGAAATACTGCATGAAATATAAAGGGGACCTTTAAAATAGTCAAGCTAAGGATAAAAAGTCATTCTCTTCCATAGAACTCTCTACAGTTTGAAATCTTAGATGTTTCTCCGGACGGCTAATACATATTTTTCGTCTGTATATTTGTATGTGTTGGCACTGCTAAATGATAAGATCGATTTTGATGAATTTTTTAGTACTCAGGTGGATTTAAGAATATTTGATAACAACTGAACCCGGTAGGTGGCGCTGTTTTCTATTTTAATTTATATTGATAGTTTTGGTCGATTGTGTTGGCTAGTTCAGAGGTTTTAAAATCATGACTTTGATTCTTGACTTCATATTGGTTACCGCGATATGGGTGTATGATGGTTATGTCATTCTGATAGCATTTTAAACTGAGGCTCATAATTTGGTGGTAGTAATCAAACATTCCATACGCCCTGGGCATCCTGTATAGTGTTTTTTTGGAAATATGTTGTTATTAATTTCCAAAACGAATCTTGATTTTAGGATTCTCAATTAATCTATTGTATGCCAGTAATATTTTAACTGTCCGTATGTTACTGCAAACCAGAAGAGAACAACAATTATACATATATATGTTTGATTTGAAATGATTAATACTAAATTTTAACATAAACCACTTATAAACTAATCTTAAATTCTATGCATGATTTTTAACTGTCACTTAAAAAATCTATACGCAAGTTTCGGATAGATATAAGAAAAATATTTCGAAATTATACACTTGATTTTAATATTTCAGTAAGTTTGTGAAGGCGTGAAAAATTTATGTTGAAGTGAACTAGGTGGAAATTCGAAATATTTTTGCGAATCCTTTACTGATTTTTTTTATTTTTTTTTTTCATTTTTAATTTTTTTTTGCTCTACCCCGGAGTGGGCGATAATGATAAAACACGACGACATACATATTTACTTATAATAATATAGTTACATAACTCGTCAAAGAAATTACGTTAATTAAGAATATACTACGTTTATTATCGGGAAATAAAACACGATAGCGTATATTCAAAGCTTGAAATAATAGAAGTACATTTTAAAAGTTAAAACGAATTTCTTTTGATCTCGAAAATTCGCACTCGAAAGTCGGTCGAAATTTTCGAGAAACTCGAAAAATGACTCTCGAGACAAAGGTTAAAACTTACACTCGAAACGATAACTCGACAAGAAATGCATTCGAAATCAGAATAATTGGAGACGATTTTACAAATTTTGTGTTCGATATGATCATAAGAAATTCGAATTAAAACATCAATACAATAATACACTAAACATCTAAAACTACTTAAACTTGTTGATGCCTTACTAAGCAAGCCCTGTGATTTTTTTAATAATGAAAAAACGTGCAGCGTTGAAAATACTGTTTTCTATAATAAAACTACAATGATGACGCGAAACTCGAAAATTTTCCAGCTATACAGTCGGAAAATTACGCTACCAACTAGATATTAATCCACACAAATAACTCGAAAAATTCGAACCGCACAACTTTGATGTACTCGCAGAAATTCTGCTCGAATTTGCCGACTTAATATCTCGAAATTTCCGAGTGTTACTGCATGTTGTAGTGCAAGAATATATACTCTGGATGAGTGATTTCTTGCGGCATTAGAGGAGAGTTGGGTGGCAGAAGTTGGAATCCCATGAACATGAAAGTTCGAAGGAGAGTTGCGCGATCCGAACGAGACTTCAACACACATATAATGCAGCTGTGAAGAAAATATTTCAATTTTAGTTTCATCATTAAAACAGCAGCACACGTCCCACTGCTGGGCTCGAGCTTCCTTATTGCGACCGGTGGCAAACGAGCAAATAGTACACTTGATGGTAAGTGTTGCTGCCGCTCATGGACATTTGCAAGGCCGCTGCATACCGTGAAGAAAGTGAATGCGTGCAATGAAGTCCAGTGATGCCAAAGTTATCAATCATTAAAACCCACCCCATGTAAACACCCTCAGAAAGTTGGACTGCCAGCTCTCTCGCTCACCGAACGAAACGCAGTGATATATTGCTACTACTCGGATGTCAATTTTCTGCGAGTTTGGTACTACCCCGGACGAACCGGCCCGCGGCTGTAGACAGATAACTGTCAACAGTGTGGTCCTCTACAATAAGAGTTTTTCTCTTGCATCGATGTTAGCTGCAATAATCCCTTAGTCGTCTTTTAGGACACCCACAGCCAAGAAAACGATATGGTCAATTGTATTACTCTGTCACCACAGGGAAATATTTTACATTTTAAATAAAACTACTTTACGGATTTTATCGCGTTTGTATTTGATTTTTGATTGCCCGACGTTTCGAACAGTTTGCAGCGTTCATGGCCACGGGCGGACTAAGATGTCTCACGTCCAACAAGTCATCGTTATTGCAGAAAAATTATAATTATCTACCCGATACAGAAAATAGTTATTAAATATTGACCCACATTTTGATACAAATTTATTGCCAGTGTAAGAAGAAAATGATTCTATATGAAAAAATTTATATTGTTTATGATTAGTAATTATTTAACATTAAAATTAATAGTAATTATATTTAAAAAACCTAACAATCTAGTATACTACCACCAGATCGGAACACGGCCACAGTGAGAAAGATCCGGCAAGAAAACACAGTGACATGATGCTAAATTAATATTAATTTTGAAGGCGGTTTACTTTATGTTACTAAGAGGTTTTAATTTTTATGACCATGAATGCTGCAAAGCGCTCGAAACGTCGGGAAATCAAATACAAACGCGATAAAATCCGTAAAGTAGTTTTATTTAAAATGTATAATACTCGCGTAAACATCGGAAATATTTTAGTTTAATAAATATAATTTCACTTGTGGTGCTGTGTGGTAGCGGCTTCGAATACTACCAACCCTTGCTTTGCTCGTGGGTGTCGTAAAAGACGACTAAGAGCCCTAGATTGACCCGGACCAACTCCATCTGGTACCATTTGGGTCAACGATTACATTCCCAAGGAGGGTTGACGTCAGGCAGGCGGCCGGTCATAAAAGTCATTGCCGAAACTTTTTGCAATATGTCAAAACAGATGACATATTGCGTCGACCTCAAGTAATTGGGATAAGAGCAAGATGATGATGATGAAATATAATTTCACTTGCTGTCTGGTGGCGCCTACGACACCTTTCCATAGCTCGAGGGTGTCGTACAAAGACAACTAAGAGATAAAAAATATCAACCAGGTCAACTCCATCAAATGTCATTATCAAAAAGCTTTGTTTTCTGTGTGGGGAGGGTGAGATGAACAAGACCTGTGGGCTTACCCTTGAAATTAATTCTAATTTCGAATCCGATAAAATTCCAATCTCACCAAATTTATATTTGGTACTCTTAAACAAAATCGAGAATTAATTCTTCGCGTTTGCCGTTATTATTTTCACCAAATGTGCCGTATTTTATTACTTTAAATTAATAACGTTACTGAAATCGATCACTAGAAAGACATTTCTTGAAATTGAGCAACATTAACGATTTTAAACTACGTCAAAATGACGTCGGGAGTAGCAAATATTTGACTTAATCGACGACGTTATTTGACGAATTCGATGCCAATCGTACGCTATAAGAGTACCAAATTGCTCAAATTCGAGCTGCGATTAGATTTAGGATTGGAATTGAGATTCAAGAGTGCGCACACTGGCATGTATTGGTCTCAGTTATATAGTCAGTTTATAGCCACTGGTAGCCAGATGGTCGATAGGCTATAAAGGTATTAGTAATGATTTTTTTATTCCATCCATTCATCCACTGGTCTATGGACTTCCACATTGTAGTACATAGCAGACTCCCCAAGTTACGATAATGCCTTTAACAGCTCTGGCTTCTCAGCGGTTTTTAAGACTCACAAAACTGTAACCTATTTTCCTTCCTAACCCATGACCACACTTATATCAGTTCTAAGCTTAAATAATAATAAACAAATACATACTTAGTGCAACCAAGCCGCTCCTCGGCGAAGTCCAAGAGCAACATGAAACTCTCCTTGCTACCAGATTGGAGTACTCCAGGCATGCGAAGATAGATGGTACCGCCTTGAACCACCTATAATGATAAGAATTTTCAGGTTAGTAAGGTATATATTGACAAAGTGTTTTGATTTAGTAGAAAGATGACTAGAGTGTTATGCAGAGGTCTCAAATTCAATTCCCACGATGGCCACCTATCATGGTATTGTAGTCACAACAGCTCATATATATCCCAATGGGCTAGTCTCCTTTTTTTTGCAAGCGGTGGCAAACGAGCAAACAGTACACCTGATGGTAAGTGTTGCTGCCGCTCATGGACCTTTGCAAGGTGAAGGGAGTGTGAATGCGTGCATTGAGGCTCGGTGATGCCAAAGGCACCACCAAAATCCTCCACACGCAAACCACAATAGGAGAAAATTTAATCTGCTATACCAAGCTGTTCAGTGGGTTGGTATTAGGGATGTCAAAAAATAATCTATTTTTTTTTTGTAAAAATCGATTTTTACAATCGATTATTAAAATAAAAAAAAATCGATTTTTTAATTTCGAATTTCAATCGAAATTAATCGATTATTTCACTGCCAAATTTCCTACAAAAAAGGTCATCACGATACTGCGTGCAGTGTTCCTTACTATATTAGAAAATAAAGCACACATTTCCTAAAAAAAAAGTCATTATAATCCTGTTGGGAGAAAAAAATCGATTATTTTATAATAGACTAGCAACCCGCCCTCGCTTCGCTTCGGTATTAGTCGTTTTACCCGCGTAGTTCCTGTTCCCGTGGGAATACCGGGATAAAATATAGTCTAGTTTACGCCCTGATATTATAGCTTTCCATTGGTGAAAGAATTTTTGAAATAGGTCCAGCCGTTTTGAAGATTACCCGGAACAAACAGACAGACAAAAATTTTTTAATCTGTATTTTAGGCATAGGTGTCGTGCAAATAACCGTGTGAGCATGAAAAAAGCCTATTATTTTGACATTACAAACATACACTCCAATTTAATTTATTGTTATAGATTATTTATTTTTAATTAATCGATTACTTTATAATCGATTTATTGTAAACAACAAAAAATCGATTATTTTCCCTCCAAGTCACATCCCTAGTTGGTATAACAAATGTTATCAGATAGCTGATGTAATCACCACCTCTATATACGTCCCACTCTTGAGTTTTGGCCTCCTCCATTGTGAAAGGGAGATTCATCTACTATACCACGCTGGTCCGACATGTTGGCATAGAGTTTTATATATATAAATTTATCTCACTGTGGAGGAGGCGCGAGCCCAACATTCAGATATACAAGACCTCAGAACGAGAAGAAAATAGGCTATTAATAAATTCTCAATGAAACAGTGATTAGATAAACAGTTCAATTATTATATAGTAGAAATATACATATATATATTGGATAGGTTATCGCAGAGTCAATGTACTAGCACATACATGTTATCATGACGAATGATGACATAACATGTATTGGCTAACAAATAGGGAATCTATTGATAATTCCATGCGGTGACGGAGTATGAATACCACCAGCCCTCCTGCCCGTGGATGTGCAAGATAAGGTACAGTTGCAGAAACCTATACCAACATGTCTGACCAGAGTATACCACCCGCTTAAAAATAGGAGCATGAAAAGAGATAAGAAGACAAAATAGTTTTTGAAGTGAAACTTCTTTGAGCGCATGAGGGTAAATTGTTGACGGATGAAACGCAATTTAGCGCCACGAAGATGTGCAGCATTTTTGTCGAAGAAGAGGGGGAGAGCGATTGAGAGAGAGTGAGAAAGGCAAAACATAGCACGAAGCATAGCTATGGGGCGAGAGTAGGGAGAGTAAGCGAGTGAGAAAGATCGAGAGATTTTTCTTTTTTTTTAATAATGATAAAAAACACATGGAACCAAAGAAGTTTCACTTCTGACATGTACTCATGCTATTTTTTTTATATCTGTATATATCTGATGATCTCAAGAACTACTAAACAGATTTTGTCGCGATATAAGTGAATAGAATATTGTAACATTACCCGCGACAAAAAGGTTTATTTGTAACGGAGGGGTAGTTTTAAAAGTAATGTATTTAACAGTTTCATGAACATGTGTGGACATGGAATGGACTGGATGGTCAAAACCAAATCATATTGAGGTCCACTGTCGGACATAAGGCATCTCAAGGGAGGAGTGACTATTGCAGTTAAATGTTAATATCTGGTTGACCGAGCTTTGCTCAGTATATTTTTTTTTTGTTTGAATGCGACTGGAAAACTTCTCAACTGAGCTATTGTCACTCTTGACGGTGACGGCTAAATTTACATTCCTATTCCGATAACATTTTATATCATTGTATTGATTAGCTAAAAACACCGACAAAACAACATTTTCTATAAATAAAACCTAGCTAGATCGATTTTTTAGCCCCAAAACCTCTAGTATGCTAAATTTCATGAAAATCGTTGCAGCTGTTTCTGAGATTCAGATAAGTCTTCAAGATGAGTGTTGTCGCCATTTTCCTTTCTGTACAGGCAGTTTTGTGACTACCCACGTGAAATTAAATGGGGGTGGGAATAAATTTTATTATTAAATCTCATATAAAAAGTAAATTAATATACTCACAGCTTCCCAGCGAGTGACAGTATTCTCAGTGAGAAATATCTTGAAGTCGATCTTAACTGGTTGCTTATCTTTACGTTCCAAGATCTTGCTTATCACCTGGAATTGATAATATGTATTTAATAGAAGAGTTATTACTTTGCATTATTAGCAAAGGATTTATTACATTACTGTATCTAACAAGAACATGTTTATATGTTTTGATAAACATGCTTTCTGAAAGATATTTTGTTATGGAGGAAAAATATCAAAACAAATTTCGTCCCTATTTTTGTAATCTTATGGGGGAATATATTGCCTTCAAGAAGCAGCTTCCTTTCTATTGAATTTTATTTATTTTACCAAGTATTATATAAATATTGTCTAAAATATTTTGTGTTAAAATCTTACTTTTTAATTTAACAAGAAATCAAGTAAAGTATCGCAGCAAAATTTTTATACCCTTAGAGGATGTAAATTAGCAAATGCTCAAACATGATTTTATTTATAGGGTGTATTCCGTCGGGCCGACCACTGATGACAAGTAACCCTGCTCCGGTGGTCGGCCCAACGACGAAGGCGACGAGCATCGTGGGTGGGTTGTGGGTGTGCGTGCTTACGCCCCTCTGTCGCCCCGGACGGAGTGGTGCGAGGAGCGCGACGACCGCAAAAAAAAAAAACATGATTTTATTTGTTTCTACTCAAGATCAACATTTTAATTTTGAAGATGTAGTTTTTTTCATCCCATAGAAACATTGGCATCGCGTTGGACTCAATTTGCCGTTGATTTTCGCAAATTCCTTTATTGGCGAGTTTTTACGTCGCACACTTTATTTAGAAAATTTGATATTTCTAGCTTTATTAGTTTCAACTCGGCATGAAGTTCTTTATACATGGTGTATCAGGTTATGGGGCAACTGTTCGAGTATGTTGTAGTTTAACGGTCATAGATCGTAATTAGAATGTACATTACACAATAAACAATATAGCATAAAAGTTATAGTGATTTCAAAAAAATGTGTCTAAGAGTCTATGCCTTAAATGTTACGTATTATGTAGGCCTACCCTGTATATACAGAGTGTCTCATGTTATAGAACAACTGATCAAACGGGAGTTAGGCAATGGTAGTAGGAATCCATAATACAAATTGAAGTACCTTCGCCTTAATATCAACTGATTGGGCGATGACTGTTAGTCTAACGCCACCGCTTCCCTTCGTACCTTCTTATACCGCCCACATGTATTACAAGCCTACAGTATACTTTTCATAATATGTAGCATTTAAGGCATAGACTCTTAGACACACATTTTTGAAATGACTAGGACCTATCATGTTTTTTGTATAATATACATTTGAATTACCATCTATGACCGTTAAATTATAACCTACTCGAACAATTGTTCTAGAACCTGAGACACTAGGCCGCGGGTGACGTGACCGGGGAATTAGTCCGTCACCCGCCGAGAGGTCGACCGCGTGAGGAAAGACCGACGTCCTCCCCGAGGTTACGTTGGTCGATGGGAGGGTACCCCAAATAGGGTGTATTCCGTCGGGCCGACCACTGACGTCAAGTCACCCTGCTCTGGTGGTCGGTCCAACGACGAAGGCGACGTGTCACGGGTGTGCATGCTTACGCCCCTCTTGTCGCCCCGGACGGAGTGGTGCAAGGAGTGCGCCGACCGTAACCCAACCCCCAAAAAAAGAACCTCAGACACCCTGCATAAATTTAATAGGTCAGGAACATGAAAACTTATTAAATCTATGCTCATATACTGCTGGGCTCGAGCCTCCTCCACAATGGCAGGAAAATTGACCTACTGTAATAATAATTTTATTTATTGCTCTTTCATAAAGATAAGTCGCCCTACAGATAAGTAGTAAGGTATATGTGCCTGTAAAGATAAATATATAGTGAGGTTGGTGGGTTTGCTTACCGCTTCACGCCTCTGCTGGTGTAATGCAGGATGGGTGTGCGTAGGACTTGATGGTTCGGTGATTAGGCTCTCCGCGCTGCTTGCCAGGGAACTGGCGCTTGCCCATAGTAAGGCGCTCAACAAGTCACCTGATGAGGTTATTAGACATTTTTATATTAATTTTGGTTTTATATAAGGAAGTTTTCCAACGTGATTTCCATCCCCTTATAAACTTCAGGATAATTTGAAACTTTGCACACTTATCAAAGACCGATGACCATCATCTCGGCCCACATAAGTCCCAATGTTGGGCTCGGATCTCCTTCACACTGGGAGGCAAATTAACCTACTGTACCGCGCTGGTTAAACATGTTGGCATAGGGTTTTATTTAGGGCTTTCTTCTCTTGCAAAAATGTTATCTGCATATTGTATTCCTTAGTTGCCTTTAGGACACCTATGGCCAATAGAGGGGTGGCGAGTTGTATTCTTACTCTATCATCACACTAACAACACCGATGTTAACACAATAATTTAAGTAGTTTGTCCCAATTGTTACTGGATTAGAAATTTATTTTACAAATCCGTGTCTGAGATTTTGTCATACCTCAAAAGATGTTGCAATCCCTATTTTACAAATCTCACTTACTAATTTAGGTGTAGTAAAATAAAAAGTAGATAGGTAGTTTGACTTACCTACTTTATTTATTGTTATTAGTAATTTTTATAAAAATGCTTAATCAACAAAAGGTAACGATTAAAAAACAATATAATGGTCGGCAGCTTTTACGACATATCTAAAGCAGGGGTTCCTAAACTTTAAAGATAATAGAAAATATTTTATTTTACGGAACCCTATACCAAATGACAATACGGGATACGTATAAGGGTCCGATCCCTTGCGCAAAAGCGTTGCCACTGGCTACATGCACTGCTGTGTCACAGCGGAGCTGAATTCTTGCTATTTACCTACTTACAAAATAATAATAAGATCTTCTCATCACTAATTTTGCGCTATTTCAAAGTAATATTTATAACTATGGTATAATTTCACAAACAAATTACTAAAAATTAAAAGCTATTTAATTTTGGCGGAACCCTGACGACTATCCTACGGAACCCCTAGGTTCCGTGGAACACATTTTGGGAATCCCTGATGGAAGGAAACGTGATTTTTAGTTACTTTTTAAACTACCTACTTTATTTTTATAAAAATGCTAAATCAACAAAAAGTAATAATTAAAAAATATATAATAATGGTACGAACGGTTGTTGTCGTCGTGGGTGGGTGTTGATGGTGTTGCGGGGCTCGCAGCCCCGCCATTCACCCCTCCGGGCGGTGCCGAGCCGTGAGCAGGGACATCAGGACCACCTGTAAACAAATCAAAACTCATATTGTATGCTGTGGTGAACCTCATAGTAGGATGGTAAACCTTGGCCTTGGGGTGTCGTAAACGACAACTAAGAGATATAACATCTATGCAAGAAAAGGAATACTAGAAATAAAACCCTATACCATTGATGTAAGAAAAAACCCAAGATACACACACAGCGTCTCAAAAACGTCCTCATAAAAAGAGCGCCACAACAAGAATTTAGCATTCTCTTCAAGTAGTCTTGTGTCAACCGCGTTATTGTATGAACGTTAGAAATGACGAAGTGTTCATTGAACAATTGTAAAAATAATACGTCAAAAACGTTAAAAAAGGATGAGATTTCGTACTTCCAGTAAGTTAAACAGTTCATTGATTTGTTTTTATTGTTTATATGACTAAATATCGGGTGGAATATGGTGATTTAGATTTTTTTTTGTTTCAAAATTTCACTCAACGTTGCAAGAATAATACGATGGAATTCAATGGAATCATTTTCAATGTAGAATAAGACATTAATATCTCCTTTTATTTTCGTCGAATAATACCGTGACCTTTATTATTAATATAGCTTTTTTGGCACCTCGTAATATAAACTTTAAAACATGCATGTAAGAATGAATTTGATTTGAAGTATGATAACCAATGAGAGGCGAGCTTCGGTCGTAAAAAAATATGGCTTATCGTACGTATTATTGTGAATACAACTATAAGTTATGCTCATAAGGTTGAATTTTCATTAATGTATAATAATTATTTAGACTAGGACTAGGAAAATACAATTTGGGACAGTTTTAAAAGAACTTTTGTATGAGATTGTGTATCTAGTTAATTTGTTACATCAATGCCCTATACCAACATGTCTGACCAGCATGGTATCGTAGGTCAATTTCCCTCATATTGGAGAGGACGCCCGAGGCTAACAGTGGGACGTACGTGGGCTGCGACGATGATGATTAGGACTACAATATATTGGATTCAAATTTGTATATTATTATATCTATAGAATATATGAACGAGCTATTTGGTGGGAGCTCTAAAAACTACCCCTTACATTGCTAGTGGTTAAATAAGAGATTTTCCAATTTCACCCAATGTCCTAAGAGCAACAATTACATTCCCAAAAAGGGTTAACGTCGCAGGCGGCTGGTATTAAAACTATTGCCAATAAGTTTTGCAATATCGCTGGTTTGCGAGAATATCGACATAACTCAAAATTATGTAAAATTGAATATTGTATGCCAAATGATCCTTAATATCTAAAATCCTTGATATTTTATCGTGAATTGAGGAATTTTACATTAATCAGTATAGTCACAATCTCAATAAATCATTTAAACATTATGGTATGCACTAAAACATTTATAAAAACAATTTAAAAATGCCCTTTTCTAAAATCAGTAAATTTGTATTTGTGTCACTATTCTCGCAAAGCAGCAATATGTACTACAAAAGAAGAGTACATTGGATACGAGCAGTACGATGATATATGAATAGTTTTTTTTAAGTAAGCTTACCACAGAGGCCCGGCGCCCAGGCACAGCGAGAAGCACTCGGCGTCCGAAGCCGACAGGGCTGAGCGCTTGCTCCCGGCGGCGCTCAACGACGCGCCATCTCCACTGTAACAAAAAACATGGTTTAATTAATTCCATATCCAATATTAATTCCCAGGGAGAAAACACAAGTGGTAGTTGTGAACTTGAATATAAATGCTGTCCACTTCCTAAATAATTCCTTATCCATTTATTCCAGGGATGATACTTTGTGTAATCTACAAGTGAATTTGTATATACATAATTTGTGTGACTCGCAAGTGAATTTGGATATAATTTGTGACTCGCAAGTGAATTTGGATATCATTTGTGACTCGCAAGTGATTTTGGATATAATTTGTGGCCCGCAAGTGATTTTGGATATAATTTGCGACCCGCAAGTGATTTTGGATATAATTTGCGACCCGCAAGTGATTTTGGATATAATTTGTGACCCGCAAGTGAATTTGGAAATAATTTGTGTCCCCACCTTAATTAATTTATTTTATAATACAGTTCCACGGATGAGTATGCTTTCTATAATCCAAAAGTGAATCTGGATATATGTTGTATGACCCGAAAGTGAAGTTTATTTTGTAAGAGAAGAATGCATAGCTTTAATTAAACCCCATTTTTTAGTATTAGATTTTTTAGATTAGGTTTAATAACCGCTTATACATTTAATATTCTTTCTCTGTCTCCCTTAAAACAACAGGACTAACGTACCATTTTCTTCTACTATTCCAGCTTAAATAATCAACTTGAAGGTATTCACTCAATTTGGCTAAATCACCCGATTTCTTCTCGTACATTCCAAACAGAACCATTCTAAATCGAATAAACAAACTGGCAACGATATTTTTTGTTTATGCGGGTATTACACATAAAAGTTTCAAGACCTAATACTGAAAAATTCTATTTTTGAGATGAAATAATACGCTTAATGTGATTACACGTCAATTTTCTTCGAGAAACCTCTATGTATTTGGCTTTGTGGAATAGCATGTTTGCTTTGATGCAAGTCGTATATCTAGGAACAAATACAATTAAAAGATAACTAGATTCTTTATTTATGCTTGTTTATGATTACACTATCTCACTGAAGTTGTTATTCTAAGATTTTTTTAGGTAGAATAAATTATTATTCTGTAAATTCCACGCGTGTAATGGTTTAAATATTATATTTTATTAATTAATAACAAAAACCCCACGTCAAGTAATTTGTGGATCGCATATTGTATTGTTCCGAGATGGAATCTAACTCTATGACACTTGGATCGTTATCTTTACCACTAAATCAGTTTTGTAAATGAAATATAAAAAAAATCGCTTGCTTTGTGCTTTTTCTTTGGTGGTTTTGGTCTAGACACACGTCGACCATTCAGTCTGGAGCTACGAAAGGGTGGTGCGCGATTCTCTTCCGTATTCCCTTCCCATCGCCATTGGGCCGACCAGTGGTTATAGTCTCCTTGACGCCCGTGGCCAGCCCGGCGGGTTATCTTTACGGGTACCCTACCTCTGTTCAGGACGTCGCCCTCACGCAGTCATCCTCTGCGGGATATGGACTATTCCCCGGTCAATCACACGAGTCGGGCCCAGTCCGGGAGCGAGGCTTTCTCTCAATGCCCAGTCGTAGCTGATGTTCCACAGTCTGGGTTCCAACACCGGCCCCTGTGGGACACCGCACAACATGGACGTCCTCACAATGTCTCGCAGTTGGTTCATGCAGAGGACGCTGCACCTCTTCAAATAGTCTGCCATCAGCCGTCTCAGGTATACCGGCAACCCGTGATACCAGAGCGCCTTCCGGTAAACCGAATTGGGCGTCCGACCCCGCCAAGGTGCTGGCTGCAGACAGCCAGGATTGTATACTACAGCTTGCCCGTAGCGTTCAGCAGCACGATGGCCCTGTAGGCCGTGGCGGACCACACGCTGTTTTTGAATGTGATTTTTTATTCTATTGTTGAGGAAGCTCGAGCCCAGCAGTGGGACGTATATAAGCTATGATCCTGATCGTACTCATCATCATCACAGTTCATATACGTACCACTGTTGGGCTCGAGCCTCCTCTACAACGGGAGGGAAATTGTCCTACGTTAATTGCCCATGTTGGTCAAACGTGTTTGTATAGGGTTTTATTTCGAGTTTTCCTTCTCTTGCCTCGATTTTATATGCATATTATATCCCTTAGTCGTCTTTTACGACACCCACGGGCAAGAAAGGAGGTGGTGAATTGTATTCTTACTCCGTTACCATACGGTGAAGATCATATTAGAAATCTAAAATCAAATCCAAACGCGATAAAACCATAAAAACCGATTTATTTATAGATTCTGTAATGAAATGAACTGTATTTAAATTTCATTTTGTTATTTGTAAATATAAAATCGTTGAACAACAACAGACATTGACGTAACCATACAAAATAGCTTTGTGACGTCAATATACAGATAAGCAAATAGAATATGGCTAGATATTATAATTTTGAATTGCAGCCCACGCAAGACAAGTTTGCGCGATCTACAGTTGTTGTTCCGAGTTTGGATGTAATTTGCGTCCGTTAATTATGTTTGTAAAGTATCCCGTAATACAAGGATTACTTCCTTAGTGCACGGTATTGTCTTTAGATGATTAGTCCGCCACCCGCAGAGAAGTCGACCGCGTGAGGGCGTCGAATGAAACGATATCCAAAAGGGTACCCTTCAGGCCGACCACGGAAGTCAGGGAATCGGTACCAGTGGTCAGCCCAATGACGTTAGGTAGGGAATACGGTAGGTTATGGGGACGCACGCCGTCCTTCCGTCGCCCCGAACAGATTAGGCGCGGTCTGTTAAGACCTTCCAAAAAATAAATTGCTCAAAAGATGCGGAGTGATAGTGGTTACAAATACAGTGGACCCGCAGTAATCCGGCCCTTCTTTAATCCGGCACCCCTTGTAATCCGACATGTCCTAGTATTATTAATATTTTTTCGTCAACTTTTGCTAATGTACGTTATGCATGATTGAACAGGGTACAACTTGTACGCGGCACTACTATTGTGGTTTTGTTTTGATTCTGATTGTTTAGTTTGAATTTGACTACATATAATAGCATAATAGTCATAGTTTAATATTTCGTTTACGTACCTGTCGGATTAGAAGGTACTCTTTTGTAAAAAAAAACCGGACTATAAGGGGTTCTTAGGCAGTACTCTATAATCCGACAAATTTGATAATCCGACACTGCCGTGCAAAACGTTTGTCGGATCACCGGGGGTCTACTGTAATAACAAAGCTTACATTGTCATAAAAGACGATTAAAAACTTTACATAGATCTGGGCCATCTTCTCCTGATGCCGTCTGACCAGATATGGGTGATAGGTAAAAATAACCCACAACTATCATTATCTTCTTCATTAATCCATATAGTACCACGGCAGCGCGTTGGCCAAACAAAATATAAACGCAGACAGATTTAAAATAAATGCAGTCGAAATTTGGACATAATCCAAGACTGCCAAAAAAATTTGTAAGTGCCAAAATAGTGGAGATTTCAACAATGTTTTCGCAGCAATCCGATTGAAATGCTTGGCATAATGCCTGGCTTTGATAAATGGTAATCTGTTATAACCAAACTGTTATCGTTGACTTTGAGATGTGACGAATCTCGATTACGATCTATTACTTAAAGCCTTTGTTGCCAAATAGTAAAGTTAATAGAGTCTAAATTATAATATTTTTGGATGGGCAATGGTCATCACACACGCCGTCCGTTCCGTCCGGGGTGAGGAAAGGACAGAGTACGGCCCCATAGGCCAGTGTTCCCTCTCCTTCACTATTGCGCCGATCATCGGTACCAAGTTCCTTGTCGTCCGTGGCCAGCCCGGCGGTATAGAGCCTAATATTTGGATTAACATTAGAAATTTGTTCAAATATTGGTCATTCTTTCAGATTAAATCCCAATGCACATTCTTCTCTGCAAGCAAAGACCTATCAGCACGCAGACGTGCATTGTACACAGAATCCACGAGAACACCGCTTGAAACGGCCATGTGCCACCTATATCCAGAGATGCCTTGCGTTTTTTGAGTTATTGTCCGTCAACATTGCGGGATCATCCTATACTGCGTCTTCGAACTTTTCTTCCAAACGCTTGTCGGTTCAACGAGCGATTTGGCTTGCCAATTGCATTCCACGTACTAGTTCTACGGCTTATATCGACTTTGAGCCTTGTTATGAGACTAACATTAAATACCACTTTTCAATGCGACAAGTTCAAGTTTTCCGCTGGGAACACACAAAGATCTTTGTTTTCGGATATTGCGGCACGGGTTTAGTCAGTTTTCAGTTTTTTACCCGACTACGGCCTAGTCCAAAAGGCGGTTATTGTATGTCATTTTCTATAATATCCGCTTATATTATTTGTCATTAGATTCCAAGTCTCATTGGGGCATAAAATAAAAAATACGCTTTAATTGTGAGCTATTATATATGTAAATTATAGAATATTTACAAGGTCCTCTAATAGGACATCAAAATATATACAATATATAGTTTTTGTTGACAAGGTTAGTTTTTTTTTAATGAAAATCACTCATTTAGCTTCCTAAATCACATAGCTCCTTTTTTGATAAGTTAGTTATTTACGCGGTTTCTCGTTCTCGTTACCAGTTCAAAATCAGATCGATCACTCGTTTATTATTGAAACAATTAGCTTTTTAAAGGTCTGGGGACACTCAATTCGGTCACCTCGGATAGTTCAGAGTGCAGTCATTTAAGTTGATAAGCGATATCGATTCTTTGACATAGGTAGCCTTACGACGGCTTACTTCGTACCATCTCCCGATGGCTAAAGCGCCGGGGCGTTGTCCTCACGTGTAATGAAACAATATACCTACGTAATAGAGATATCGGATAGATAATACATTATCACTGATAAATCGTTGTCATACGTACATCTATACAAATAAATAAATTTGAAGTGCTTGTTTGTAATACCAAAAAACTAGAGTTTTCATGCTCACGTGGTTATTTGAACGATATCTATGCTTAAAAATTAGTTATTTTTTTATCTATTAATCTGTTCGTCCTATGTAATCTTCAAAACGGTTGGACCGATATAGACAATATTTTACAACCCGGTAGCTGTCTATATAAGGAATAACTTAGGCTATACTTGATCCCGATATTCCCACGGGAACAGGAACTTTGCATGCGAAAACACAAAAATTTGCTAGTTCAAGACAAAAAATAAAAATACGCCTGGGTTTTTTAGATAACACCCAATCATTGTCATTTCAACTATATCTGCCCTTGTTGGCTTCGAGTGTCCTCTACAAAAGCAGGGCAATTGACCTACTATACCGCGCTGATCAGACGTTTTGGTGGAGAGGGAACTGTTATTCGTGCGGTGACGGAGTAAGAATACAATTCACCACTTCTTATCTTGTCCGTGGGTGTCGTAAAAGACGACTACGGGATTAAATGCATATAACATTTATGCAGAGAAATAAAACAACAAATAAAACCCTATACCAATCATCACCGTGGCATAGTTTATCAATTTCCCTCCTATGCGTTACCATTAGAGATCAGAATTGCCGCTAGTCGTGATGGTTTTAAAGCTATTGGTCAAACGTTTATACCTAAATTTTCTGACAGAGTCAACTCATCAATAGCTATGATAGCCATCATATCCTCCTGTACTTTTTATAAAATTAATATGTATGTGTATGTATATATATATATATGTATTTATATGTGTATACATGTATCTATTGTTTGTATTTATTGCTATATTTGGATAATCAAATTTTACAAATCGCAACTTACAATGAAGAGAATACCAATTTAGAAGGATAAAGCTAAAACCGCTGATTAACCTTTTACGAATCCCACAAGGCGTTCACCATACCGCCGCTATAGTAATTAATATGTAATTATGTTTGTTTATATTTATTTATGAATCACTCGTTGGCAAGTTTCATTGACATTGAACTATACGAAGTAAACAAATGGAAAACGAAGCACTTCCTTTCAATTCTTCCCTTCAAATTCATTACGTACACGCTACCTTTTACAGCAATGTTATTGTAATCACTACTACATAGTATAAAACAAAGTCGCGTCTCAATGTCTGTCCCTATGTATGCTTAGATCTTTAAAACTACGCAACAAATTTTGATGCGGTTTTTTTTAATAGTGATTCAAGAGGAAGATTTATATGTACAATACATGCATATGCCACTCTTTAAAGAGTAACCTCTAAAGAAAACATGTTTTTATTGTCTAATGACAAAAAAGCTGAACGTTGTATATAAAGTTATTAAGAGTATAAAATATTTAAGAGTGGTAGGATCACACTGTCGACAGTTATGTCTACAGCCGCGGGCGCCGGTCCGTCCGGGGCAGTACCACACTCTCGCAGAAAATCGACGTCTGAGTAGTAGCAATTTGTTACTGCGCTTCGTTCGGTGAGCGAGAGAGCCGGAAGCCCAACTTTCAGAGGGTGTTTGCGTGTGGAGGGTTTTGGTGGTGCCCTTGGTATCACCAAGCCCCAATGCACTCATTCACACTCCCTTCACTTTCTTCACGGTAGGCAGCGGCCTTGTAAAGGTCCATGAGCGGCAGCAACACTTAACATCTGGTGTACTGTTTGCTCGTTTGCCACCGTTTGCAATAAAAAAAAAAAAAAAAAAAAGCCATTCTGAAGTACATTTAGTATCAACATTGGACCCGAAGCTGGGCTGGGGCGCTGGTTAATATTATTTTCCATCTGTAGATAGGCTCGTCCGGGGTAGTAGCATACTCTCGCAGAAAATCGATGTCTGAAAGGTACATGCTACCGCAAGAGACGGAAGCATATCTCGATTGATAGTAGACATGATCTGACTGGTCTCTGGTATTTCGGAGTTTCATTGGTGACAATTATCATATCATTACCAACCCCCTCTGTAACCGGAGATAAAAATGACCCTCAATTTTGACTAAACGGACGGCGTAGTGGTTATGATACCGACCAACTGTGTCAGTACTGTGGGTTCGATTTCCATTGAGGACAATGAAAGTATTTTCACATATCAATTGAGTGAATTCCATAAGACACTTCTTTCTATCCTATGTTTATAACATTAAGTTAAAAGTAGTATTAAAGTATAGATTAATTGTAAATCATATAGAAGTAAGCTTAGGATTAACACTAGTGTATGGACTACCGTATTAGGTTTTTAGCCTGTAAATAGATAGTCATATTATATTAAACTAGATGACCCTCAGACGTTGTTCTATTCAAATAAAATAAACGGAATTCTCCTTGAAATCGACAGCAGTAATAGGAACTGACCGATTGCAGCGCCATCTGCTGAGCTGATTTGTGCACCTAAATGATCCAGGCCCCCACTTGAATGCATTCCCAAAAATTCATTCAAAACCATCCAGCCGTTTAGTTGCAGTATAGATAAATAACGTAGATACCCAGTCGTAAATTTTCTTAAATTTTCTGTTTTTCTGCGCAACTTTCTTAATTATTTTTTTCGTGAAAGCCTTTCTCAAAGTATTAGAAAATTTTGAAAGAAAGACGAACGAAATCGGTAAAGTCGTTTTTAAGTTATGTTATTGTCCTACCCGAACAGCGCCACCTACCGGGTCCAATTGTGAATCTAAACCATCCTCGAGTCCCCTTGAACACACAAAAAATTTCGTCAACATCGGTCCAGCCGTTTAAAAAGAGTTCAGTGACATACACACGTACGCTAGAAATTTATATATAAGATAAATAAATAAATTATTTTATTACAGCACGGTTTTCATTGTTTTAGAAGAAAATGCTGTCAAAAGTGACGTTCTGGTATATTGCCTAATTCGTGGGGAAGCTTCTGTCCAATAGTGGACGTCAAAGACCTGATGAATAGAGGAAATAGCACACACGAGAGAGGCTACTTTTTAAAAAAATACTCACCAGTGCAGTTTGATAACCATTTTTACGAAAAATGTAACTTTTCCTCCCAACAAAAAATAACAAAGACTTATTATCAACAAATTATTTATATCACAACAACTGGAATGTTTACAAAACAAATGAAAAAAAAATCTATATTTTTAAAAAGCGATTTTTCAATGGCAACTTTTTGAAAAATATTTCAACGCTGTACGCGTTATATAGCATATTATGTTTATTAGCTTATTAAATAGATTTGTTATTAATTTAAAGACGTCCGGTCGGTTTAAGGTAAAGAAAGCGACTGATAGAGAAAATTTGAAAACAGAACCGGCCGAGGCCTTGCCAGTGCATAAAAATAGAATCGGTGTTGTGGTCTAAAAAAAGACAAAATAATTGCCGGTCTTGCTGCAATGACGTCTTATAACTTTCACGTTCCGATACACGGGACGTGTCAGGTAAATATTTAATAAATCTATGGTTTATTTTTGTTCTTTTTTAGCACTTGTAGTTTCACGCTAATTAACTCTGTATTGAGAAACGTGTTTATATGTTTAGTATGTAAATAAAACATTGCTTCTACCGCAAAAGAAATATGTTTTATATTTTGTTATTTTATTTTTTATTTAGGTGTGTAAAATGTACCTATCAATGGCCAAGAAGCAGCAGGATATTTGGGACAATCATCCTTAACAACTTTTTTAACACAAGGAAACCTTAAGGAATAGCCTCATAGCAGGCGTGATACAAGAACTATATTTGCTAAAATGGCTGAGGATTGGGCAGTGGCACTGTCCTCATCATGTCAGCTCATATACATCAAACTGCTGGACTTGAACCTCGTTCACAATAAGACGGAACTTCGTATTATTTTGTACAGGGTTTTACTACAAGTTTACCTGTTTTTGTATAGATATATATATGAATATTATATATACATTTAGTTGTCTTTTCTACCCCTATCTTTCTCATGGGCCGTGCCCACGCTGAAGCTGTCATCATACGGAGAAGAATTTTAAAACGCCAACTGCGATCGCTAGCTCGTCCGTCAAACGTGGCGATTATGCTTATATCCCTACGTAGGAAGGCCATATACAACAATCGATCTTGATAGGTTGCATTCCATTTGTGTAAAATTGTTTACTATTAAATTATTTGTGATTATTTTATTTTTCAGTCACCTTTTTAACCCGGAAGAAGGTAAGTAGGGTAGGTGGCGACACTATTGACATTAGGGAACAGTTGCAGAGAAAATCTGCTAACAAAACCGCTCTTTTTAAAGTCGAATTAAGATTTAGGACCTCAGAACGTAGGATTTTATAGACTAGTATATTGTGCCACTAGTTTCACGAGAAATTTCTGTGGAGGCGTAAATGTTGTCAACATTATCTGATATTTACGATATCAGGGAAACTATGTTGGCCTACATCCACAAATAAATGTACATACGGAACGTAAATAACACGAAAATATTTTATTGGCTATCATTGTATTGCACGCCTCATAACGCCCACTGTCCTCATCATCACAGCTCATAATCGTCCCACTGTTGGGCTCGAGCCTCCTCCACAATGGGAGGGAAATTGATATCTACTAAACCATGCTAGTCAGGCGGGATGGTACAGGGTTTTCATTTTACTGCACATTCTCTCTTCCACCATCCCTCTTGCCTGCCTGTGGGAGTAGTATAAGACGATTAAGGAATTCCAATATGCAGATAACATTTATGCAAGAGAAGGAAAACTCGAAATAAAATCCTACACTAACCCGACTGACCAGCGTGGTATGGTAGGCAATTTCTTTCCCATTCTGGAGGAGGTTCGAGTTCGATAATTATAAATGTCTGTAATAACGATGACTTATTGGACGTGAGACACCTTAGTCCGGCCGTGACGAGGAACGCTGCAAAGTTCGAAACGTCGGGCAATCAAAAATCAAATACAAACGCGATAAAATCCGTAAAGTAGTTTTATTTAAAACTAGTAACCCGCCCTCGCTTCGCTTCGGTTTCAGTCGTCTTATCCCCGTAGTTACCGTTCCCGTGGGAATACCGGGATAAAATATAGCCTAGTTTACTCCCTGATATTATAGCTTTCCATTGGTGAAAGAATTTTTGAAATCGGTCCAGCCGTTTGGAAGATTATGCTGAATAAACAGACAGACAGACAAAAAAAATATAGTGTATTTTAGGCATATGTATAGTGCAAATAACCATGTGAGCATGAAAAAAGCCTATTATTTTGACATTACAAACAGACACTCCAATTTTATTTATTGGTATAGATATAAATGTGTAATACTCGCGTAAACATTAGAAATCATTAACACTAATTTTATTAAGTACCATTTCGGGATTTTACAAAGAACTATGATGCAGGGGGATCGACCCCGAGACACTTGACATTTTAAACGATTAACCACTACGGAATTCCTGCAATAGAAAATTCGCCGTCGTATTTAAAAGCAAACGATATAAGGAGTTAAATTCAGCAGCTTCTAAGTAAAATATCTTTTTTTAGAACTACCGTCAAAACATTACGTCAATGAGATGGAAATCTTGAATCGTTGCCATAATACGCCAATGGTATTCCAGTATTGTTATAACAAATAATAATTGTACTAGCTATGTTTGTGACTTCATTCCCATTAACGTAGTATCGATCCAGTGACAGATTATTGGATTGATTCAAACGATGTATAAATTTGACGATATGTATAGTGCCCTTAAGGTAGGGATGTGACTTGGAGGGAAAATAATACATTAATTAAAAATAAATAATCGATTATAAAATAATCGATTTTTTTCTCCCAACGGGATTATGATGACCTTTTTTTTTAAAGAAATATGAGCTTTATTTTCTAACTAGCAATCCGCCCTCGCTTCGGTTATAGGTTATAGTCGTTTTACCCGCGTAGTTCCCGTTCCCGTGGGAATACCGGGATAATATATAGCCTAGTTTACGCCCTGATATTATAGCTTTCCATTGGTGAAAGAATTTTTGAAATCGGTCCAGCCGTTTTGAAGATTACCCGGAACAAACAGACAGACAAAAATTTTTTAATTGCTATTTTAGGCATAGGTGTCGTGCAAATAACTGTGTGAGCATGAAAAAAGCTTTATTATTTTGACATTACAAACAGACACTACAATTTTATTTATTGGTATAGATATAGTATGAAACACTGCACGCAGTATCGTGATGTCTTTTTTTATGCAATTTGGCAGTGAAATAATCGATTAATTTTAATATAAAAATAATCGAAAATAATCGATTTTTTATTATTTTGATAATCGAATATAAAAATCGATTAACACAAAAAAATAATCGATTATTCTTTTATGGATTTCATTTCGTTTGTTGTTGATTTTTGATTGCCCGCGACGTTTCGAACGCTTTACAGCGTTCATGGTCACGGGCGGACTTAGATGTCTCACGTCTAAAATCAAATACAAACGCGATAAAATCCGTAAAATAGTTTTATTTACAATGCCCTTAAGCAGAATAAATGATTTGATTTGAAACCAACCTATACCAATAAATAAAATTGGAGTGTCTGTTTGTAATGTCAAAATAATAGGCTTTTTTCATGCTCACACGGTTATTTGCACGACACCTATGTTTAAAATAGCAATTAAAAAATTTTTGTCTGTCTGTTTGTTCCGGGTAATCTTCAAAACGGCTGGACCGATTTCAAAAATTCTTTCACCAATGGAAAGCTATAATATCTGAGCGTAAACTAGGCTATATTTTATCCCGGTATTCGCACGGGAACGGGAACTACGCGGGTAAAACGACTATAACCGAAGCGAAGCGAGGGCGGGTTGCTAGTTTCTGCATACATTAAGAACAGTATTTTTTTTATAGAGAAAAGCTACTTTGCCCTTTTGGAATGACGATCGATTAAGTAATTAAGGCGTGAATGCGTAACGAAAAAATTAAATCTATGTGGTAAGAGCACACTGACAACAGTTTTCAGTCTTCCTTGGGACTACAATACAGGAATCATCGGGAATACAATTCACCAGTTCTTATCTTGCCCGTGCATGTCGTAAAGACGACTGAGGGATATAATACGCATATAACATCTATGCAAGAGAAGGAAAACTCGAATCAAAAGCCTATACCAACCTGTCTGGTCAGCATGTTATCATCATCGCAGCCCACATACGTCCCACTGTTGGGCTCGGGTCTCCTCCACAGTGGGAGCGAATTTGACCTACTATACCTTTCTGGTCAGAAATATTGATAGGGAGTGGTGAATTGTATTCTTACTCTGTCACCACACGGAAATGGCCTGGTATGGTATAGGATGGTCAATTCCCCCCCATATATTATGGAGGAGGCTTGGGCCTAGCAGTAGGACATATGAGCTGAGCTGATGACAAATTCCAGTAGAAAATGAATGGAAGAATCCCATCTGTCGTATTCTAATATAATTTTAAAGAAAACAGACAAAATTCAAAAATAGAAATCGTTACTTTCTTTTTAAAACTAGCTTACAGATAATAAAAACCCAGAAAAACAAATGTCACGTGATATCTTTGGCGCGAACATTGTTTACATTTATTTTTATAGCCGCCAGTCTTGGACGACGTGTCATTCAGCCTAATTCTATAATGTTGCCAAAAAAAATAATTGTTTAGGAAATATTTGCAGCTTGTTTTTTATCCGTAGTATTGAATAGGGATGTTGCGGATATAGATTTACGGATTTGATTAGAATAGTAAGAAAATATATAATAGATAGGTAGAAAAAAAAACGTTTTCAAAAACGCTTAGTCATGAAATTATTTCGAACTATTCCAGTTTCTGTGTTGTGATAGAGTAAGAATACAATTCACCATCCTCTATATTACCCGTGAGCGTCGTAAAAAAGGACTAAGGGATATAATATGCATATAACATCGCCCCATACAATAAAGTCTGAACGCGGAATCAGCAACCCAGACGAACCGGACCACAGTTTTGGACATTGGATTTTTGGAGGCAAAGGCAAATCCTAAGGTGGTTATGATCATATTATTCCCCTTTGGAGAGGCTTACGTTTAGACTGCATATCGACCAGTTGAACGTAAAAAAAACTATTGTAACATTTCTAATACACCGATCTTTACTCTTTGGCAGGCTATGGGACATGACAAGATTATTCCGTCCGGGGCGGCGCGATAGTAAAATAATATCAAAATCGGTTAAGCTATTTTGAAGATTACCCGGCACAAACAGACAGACAGACAACAAACAAAGTTTTTAGACAGATATCCTGCAAAAAACCGTGCGAGCAAGAAAAACCAAATTTTGACATTACAATCAGACACTTCAATTTTAAATATTTGTATAGGTTGTTTATTTTTTCCGCGTGGTGACGGAGTAAGAATTCACCACTTCCTATCTTGCCTGTGGATGTCGTAAAAGACGACTAAGGGATATAATATGCACATAACATCTGTGCAAGAGAAGAAAAACTCGAAATGAAACCCTATAGCAACATGTCTGACCAGCATGGCATAGTGGGTTCCCTTTTATTGGGGAGTAGACTAAAGCCTAATATGGAACGGGTACGAACCGAGACAACAAAATGTAATCCCAAGTTTGATGATTATCGGGTTTTCACCTTTTGGGAGAGACTTACTTTTATTTATACAGATTATTATTAACAGACTTCTAAAAAAGGCGCCTCCTTTTTCTCAATTCGGATGTTAGTATTTATTTTAGTTTATGTTTGTTCGCGCATAACTCCGTTGTTTGCCAACCGATTTCAAAATTCTTTTTTTATTGGAAAAGGTATACTTCCCAAATGGTCCCATGAAAATTTTATCGAAATTGGACAAGCAGTTTTTGAAAATTAACAAAAATAAAAAAAATATCTACTTTGTCGATCTTTTTGTTTACTCTGCATTGCGTTTTGAAGATTTTTTTTTGCAAAAAATATTGTTCACCTTCCTGTGCATATAGTAAACATCAATTTTATATCTTATGGCGTTGTATATGACTGCATTCAGTTAAATAGACACCCTCAGGATTGGACGGCCAATGCTCTTTTATATCGGGTAAGTAGCTTTATAGCATCCCTAGTATGGAGCGACACATTGCTCGAAACAAAGACATTGCATTAAATTATTTTGTACTACTGTCACCTTGACACTAATAAAGAATACAGAAAAATTTCCGCTTGCCATACGAATAAGAGCATTGATTAAAATGAGCAGTAAAAAAATGGCGTATTGTTACGTAATTCCGGTCATATTATATATTGTAATACAGTGTAAACTCTATAACGACACTCAAGGGTCTGAATTTTTTGACGTTATAGAGAGTTGTCGTTTATTGGAGTGAAAACAAAATTGATATTATTTTACTATTCTAATATTTATTTATTAATATAGTGCAAATTTTACGAACATAAAAACAACTATGACTAGGATAACGTTTAACAACCTAACGATAGCCCAGTGGTCGAAGTAAACATGTGCTAGATAATAAAATAACAAAACAACAAACGAAAGAACGTTATACAGCTGCAGTTCTTACTAATTTTGGTAATTTAGAAATTACTGCTTAATGCTCAATAATGTATTATCGTCGTTATTTCGAGTGAACGTGACGCTATATAGAGTGTATCATTGTATGGATAATATGGTAAACCAACCAAAATCAAGACATTTTGACGTTTTAAAGAGTTTGTCGTTAAATTGAGTGCCGTTATATAGAGTTTACACTGTATAATCTATACCAATAAATAAAATTGGAGTGTCTGTTTGTAATGTCAAAATAATAGGCTTTTTTCATGCTCACACGGTTATTTGCACGACACCTATGCCTAAAATAGCAATTAAAAAATGTTTGTCTGTCTGTTTATTCCGGGTAATCTTCAAAACGGCTAGACTGATTTCAAAAATTCTTTCACCAATGGCAAGCTATAATATCAGGGCGTAAACTAGGCTATATTTTATCCCGGTATTCCCACGGGAACGGGAACTACGCGGGTAAAACGACTATAACCTATAACCGAAGCGAAGCGAGGGCGGGTTGCTAGTGTAAATCTAAAATCATCATCATCTCAGCCCATACACGTCCCACTGTTGGACTCGGGCCTCCTCCACTATGGGAGGGAAATTGACTTACTATACCATGCTTGTCAGACGTGTTGGTATAGGGTTTTGTTTGAGGTTCCCTCTTTTGCATTGATATTATATGCATATTATATCCCTTAGTCGTCTTTTACGACACCCACGAGCAAGAGAGGGGATGGTGAATTGTATTCTTACTCCATCACCACACGGTTATGTCTAAAATATCAATTATAAATCAAGAGAACTGGAGGTATCTGGCATATACTGCTACAATGAAGTGACCATATATCTCGTTTTTAACTAGACAGCCCAGTTTTTAGGATGTCTGTCCCGTTGTCACGAGTCGTACAAAAACATTTTTGAAAACAGAACATAAGTATATTCATTTGTTACATGTTCTTTTTTAGCTTTCAATTTCACATATTCACTTTTGCAAGTGTCCTGTTCTGACAAAAATACGTTTTGATCTAACAAATACACGTACGTAATACTACGCCAAAGAAAACACTTCCATAAATTAAAATAAAGTTAAGGTATCTATTTTTTGTCGTTGAGGCTATTTTTATTTTATTTTTTTAATTACGAGGGAAAAATAAAAATATTACCACAGGCGGGACTTGAAACTACTCCATCAAGCTTGGCAGACGAGTTGGCTATCAAAATTGGTCAAATCAAATCATTTATTCTGCATAGGCCCCTTAAGGGCACATATTGTCAAATTTATACATAGTTTGAACACAATATAATAATCTACCACCGGATCGGCACGCGGTCACAAGCTGAGAAGATCCGGCAAGAAAATCAGCAGGCTGTCATTTATTTCCATCTTTTGAATAAAATTACACGTATACAACACATAGTGTGATGCCTTTCAAGATAGATAATTGTTTTTCTTTTTAATTTATTTCAAATAAAAAAGAAAGGAAAATATGGTAGGTCCAAATCCCACAAGCAAAATTCTTGCCATCTTAAAATTTTCCTAAGAGTGTTACTGCTCCCTTTCCTACGACTCCTTTTAGTCAATCTCTAAGCCTCCAAATAATAATTAAGAAGTGACCATGCATTGTGATTTAACTTAATACTGCAGACAATAATAAATTATCAGCGTGTCTCGTCTTTAAATCATACGCGATAACTTAACAAGAGTAAAAGTAATCTATAAATAAATAACGTCAAGATGGCGGCTTATCTACGTAATAACGAGGGCAAACGTTGAAAGGATTTAATGTTAATGTCATTTTAATACTTCATGTTATGATAAGTGTAAACGAGATTAAATTTGTATGTGTTTCTTGGGCTCTGGGCCTCCTGCATAATAGATTTATTTATGATAAACAATCCCTTTTTTTGGTCGTTTATGGTTAGCGCACACGTCAGCCGTTCCGTCCGGGGTGACGAAATGACGAAGCGCGGCCCCTTAACCCACCGAATTGCCGACCGTCGTCCGTGACCAGCCCTTTTCGAGTATCCTCCCTTCCTAACGTGACGCCCCTCCCGTGACGTCGGTCGCCCTCGGGGGTCAGGCTCTCTGCGGGTGACGGATACGCGATAAAATAAATTATTTACAATCAAAAAGATGTATCTAGGTATTGGCAAATGTAGTACCGCAATCTCCCATTAAATCTACGTTTGAATAGTAGTAATTTGTTACTGAGCTTGGTTCGGGGAGCGAGAGCTCAACTTTCTGAGAGTGTGGTGTTTTGGTGACTCCTCGAGTATTACTGAACTTCATTGAACGCACTCCCTTCACTGTAGGCAGCGTCTTAGCAAAGGTCCATGTGCGGTAGTATCACTTACTACCAGATGTGCTGTGATGTGATGTGAGAATTGCTCGTTTAAAATCAACAGCAATAATATTTTTGGGGTTCTCCTCAAAAAATATCACGCTTGGTTACAGGAACGCGGGAGATTTTGTTACGTAGACGAGTTAAATTCATTCGTCATCAAGCTCGAAATCGCGCGACGTTAGCGCTTTTAAACTTACAGGTGGTCGTTCTGACGCGCATATATATAAACTGATTTACATCTAATCTTATATCTGTAAACGAGCAATTCTTGTATATATATATATATATATTTTCAAGATCTCGGCAACGGCTCCAACGATTGATGAAATTTGACTATACTAGAGGTTTCGGGGCCAAAAAACCTTTTTTTTAGGGATTAGAAAGATTAACAGCCCGCCGAGTTTCTTGCCGGATCTTCTCAGCTTGGGGCCGCGTTCCGATCCGGTGGTAATTTGTATTGTGTTCAAACATTGTGTAAATTTGACAATATGTAGGTGCCCTTAAGGGGCTTATGCAGAATAAGTGATTTGATTATACACGCACTTTTATCGTCACAGTGCTGGCGCCATATTCGTATTGGGCCTTCACATTGGGAGGGAAATTAATCAAACTATACTGTGCTGCTAAGACGGGTCGATACAGGATTTTATTTGGAATTTTCTCTTGCATAGATGTTATCAGCAAATAATCCCTTAGTCGTCTTTTACGACATCCACGGGCAAGATAAGGAGTGGTGAATTGTATTCTTTCTCAGTCACCACACGGAAATAACATATGTATTGAATTAACAAAAATGTGTTCGTTAATATAATTCTGTTTGTAAAGTCACTTGTAGTACAAAGATCCTTGGTTGCAGGATGTAATTTAAAAACCAAATTCTTTTTTTTTATACATCCCCCTGTACTAAGGAAATAATCCTTGTTGCGGGGGACTTTACAAACATATAGTTAACGGACACAAATTACATCCAGACTCAGAACAACAATTTGTGGATCGCACAAAATGTTGTCCTGTGTGGGATTCGAACCCACGACACTGGCACGGTAGGTCGGTATCTTAACCACTACGCTATCTGTGCAGTCAGTAAAAGAATTAAACAAGTACAATGGTATTTTAATGGGATTTTAGAACTGTATTTAATGTTAACAGAGATACAAAAGCTACGATAGGGCTAGCATATTTGACCTTTAGATAAGGATCAACCCTAAGATAAAGTGTCATGTTAATAATGTAAAAAAAATAATCACATAAAAAAAATGAATGCCGATAATGATTTCGGGTTAAGAGGTCTCAGTATTCGTCCAGAAAAGGGCAAAACTATTAAAGACTGCAAACTAACAGCTATACTCATACAAGGAAAAAACAATAATGATTGCTATTATTTAAAAATTCTAGTTTATTTTGTATACAATAGTATTATTTTTTTTATTGCAAGCAGTGGCAAACGAGCAAACAGTGCACCTGATGGTAAGTGTTGCTGCCGCTCATGGACCTTTATAAGGCCTATATACCTACTGCGAATAAGGTGAAGGGAGTGTGAATGCGTGCAATGAGGCTCCGTGATACCAAATGCACCACCAAAACCCTCCACACGCAAACACCCTCAGAAAGTTGGGCTTCCGGCTCTCTCGCTCACTGAACGAAGCGCAGTAACAAATTGCTACTACTCAGACGTCGATTTTCTGCGAGAGTGTGGTACTACCCTGGATGCCCTCCACTCTTGCTAAACTGCTTGCTTGACTAAATAAAACTATGCATTATATCGCACTTGTATTTGATTTTTCAATTGCTCGACGTTTCAAACATTACAGCGTTCATGGTCACACAGGGACCAAAATGTCTCACATCCAACAAGTCGTTATTATTACAGAAATTTATATCTACCCACCACAGAATTAATTATTAAATTTTGACTCACATTTTGATATAAATTTATTGCCAGTACAAAAAAAAAATTAACACAAATACCAATCATCATTCATCAACTTATGTGTCCCACTTTCCCTCAATCTTACTCGACATTTGCAAATTTGTGGCAACCCACCCCGCTGAAGCCATAATAAGAAGTTGATGTTATTATACTCATTATAATCCTTTAATCATCTTTTACAACACCCACAGGCAAGAAACGGGATGGTTAACTGTATTCCTACTCCATAACCACAAGGACGGAGGGATATATGCCTTTAGCTAATCTTTCAGGCCCAATGCAGGGTGGTAAATTATATTCTCCACATGGAAAACCAATCAACGATCAATTGCAGTTTATTTGTTCTCTTGTTTAAGGTACAATACATATTAAAACATTTTTAGGATCTTTTATTCAACTTAAGAAGTATTATTTTCTGTAGTAGGTACAAGACCTGTATAACAATTCCCCAGGCCTATTTACATCCACTATTATACAGATACCCCCATGCATGGCAGACGGTTTCCTATGAGAGTACTGGTGGTACACAAGACCTACAGGCAAGTTAAGTGTGGTGACATATTGGATTCTGAGCTCATCCCCACAAAGGAATTTGTACTGTTAGATAAAATAGCTAGTATTTGACATATGTTTAAAATATAGACATTATTAGGCTTGATTTTCTATGTGTTGGTGAAGTAAGAATACAATTCACGATGTCCTTTCTTGCTTGCGGGTGTTGTAAAAGATGACTAAGTAAGAGAAGGGAAACTTGAAATAAAACTGTATCAACTCAAATGATTAGCAAGGTATAGTAGTTTAATTGTCCTCCCATGAGATTGTGATAATGATGAATGTCTTTGAACATTTATTACCTAAACATTTGTAAAAAAAAAAAGCAATGACATTCCAAGTTTGAATAAAATATCGACGGACGACAGTATATTGCGAAATAGCGTGATTATTTTTGTATGACTACCCAATTCACAGTTTGAAAGCAATTGATATATTTATCTCGTCACGTTTGTGCATGTCTTGTATCAATTTAACATCTATTCAAGGTCAACTAATCAGTTTATCATCTATATACCTACTATCATATAAAAATGAAAACAGGTAATCAAAATGCATGAAAAAGTAAATGGTATATTGATCAAATTTTGACCTTAATAAATCTATTTGGATAAATATCCAGAACAAAAAGCCGTTGTATGTACGATTGCAACATGAAGGTAAGTAGTAATCGGCCAATTAAAATGATGACGTATCGAAATAGAAGGACAATAGAACTCGATACGCAATTTCACTACTTGTCATTTTGAATAAGCAGATTACACTTTCTCTGAAAACGAATGACCTAGATGTATGTTTATCAACAAAGATTAGTGATTATGAGAAAATAAAAGTACTCACAAGTAGTTCTTCTCTTCAACAGTATTGGTCTCAATTCCAGCAACATCGTAGTAACTACTAATACTACTACTAAAATTTAATTGTTGTATTAACTTCGTCATCGTGGTTAGACGTAATTAAGCCTTGAATAAACTTGGGGAGAAAAACACGGTCAAAACCGCCGGGATCGCAAAATCTTGCACGTAGTGTACACGACAACAGTCTCACGAGATGTGTAAATTAATTTAGTTGCGATGAATAATCAAGTTGAAGTGCGAGAGAAAGGAATCAATATGAAAAAATATGGTTCACTATTTACATACAAATTACACGTGGCGTATAGTCGACTGAAATTGGCCGCATAATACAAATTTTCCATTATGGCTACCGGAAACGTGACGTTTCTATTCTCGAAAATAACGTTCCTTTACACGTTTTAAAGCATACCTAAAAGATATATTTTTTCATTCAATAATTATATACACAAATTCAAGATAACTCGTGTAAAAAAAGGCTTCAGTCATTTTCAAAAATAATATGCCGCATTATATTTATAGAAGAAGAACAATAAGTGTCAAAAACCATTGAAAAATAGATTCAACGTTCCGTTATTTCAAAAAGAAATGTCATGCAATATGTCAAAACCTACCATAGTGAAGTGAGCACTAAGACTATCGATTGTGCTGCACCGTAATGCGTACAAAACAAAAACTGAAATCGATCAACTATCGACTTACCGATTACGAAAAATTAACGATGGCATACTACTGGTTGGGGGCTCAATATTTATTAATATTTGTTCCTGTATCATATAAGTGGATGCCGGCAGGGCATGTAACGTCATAACTTCACTTTATTTTACACTTTATCGAGAAAAGCACTTCCAGTTATGGAATACACAAATACTTCACTGTGTTGCACATTAAAAACAAAACCACTGATGTAGTTGATCTTCTTGTTTTCTTGATTCTTGATTAACGACATTCAGGCACAACGACGTGTTACCGACTAGTGGTGGTCTTCGCTCTCCGCAGCGATGGTATAATATTATATATACAATATGAATCTCACCCTCCGCTGTTTAGATTGATTCATACTAGGTGATTTTATGTATACAGTATTTTAAATTACTATTAGTCTCACTTATAGTATAGATAATACATTATATAAGTTTTCATGTGGTGATAGAGTTTGAATACAAATCGCCGTCCCCTATCCCATCCGTGAATGTCGTAAAGGATAACTAATTGATATTTGCTTATCTTGCATATGTGTTGTATGCAAGATAAGAAAAACTACCTAAAACTATACCATCAGGTCTGACCAGCTCCTACTACCATACTAGGTCAATTTTCCTCTTATTATATATTATCAGTAGGATGTGTAGGTTACTAAATTTTTATTTTCGTTTCTATAAATAAATAATAAAGTTACTAGGGCTGTCATTTTTATATAAATGAACTAAAATTATTGAATTACGTTAACACCGCTTAAAGAGGTCGACTTGGTGAAATGAGGCATTCATATCCACACCTGTATCTAATAGGCTATCGGTGTTATGTCATCCATTTAGTATGCTATGGCATCAAATTAATATATGTTCAGTTTTAACGTAATTTTAATTTCTTTTCAAATTAGCAGCGTATTGACACAAGTTATATTTTGATCTAATCAAATCTATTAAAACAGGTCAGTATTGAGCGACCAAAGGAATTAGTTTTAAACCACTTGCCTCTATCTTCAGAAAGCAAATTGGAAATTGGGTCAATACCCCAAAAACCAATGTTTTAAATGAAATAAGAGGAAAAATCTACCACTCACTTGACTCTTTAAAATATCATTATGTCATCTTCGGTACCTAATACCTTAGTTGTCTCATACTCTCCCTCAGACGTAAAATATTTGAATGGTTGAAGTAGTAAAATTAAAAATATAAAAGAGAATGTAAAAAAGATATTAAACACTATTGATCTGCCTGTTGACATCCATATTTAACACAATCTTCCCCATGCTAATAAAATGCTATTCATACAATGATACTGAAACTTCAGTCAGTTCACCTGTTAAAATAAGACCACATGTAATAATTCGTACGTCCTACGAATAATATAAATCTTTTTAATATATATGGTAAATAGAATTGAATTCATATCCTCACCACTATGTCAATATTCCACATCTAAACAAGAGTAAGAAGAATCAGTACACCGCAACCTTTGAAAGTGCGAGCTCTTACGTAATGAGCGTGACCGTTTATTAGACAGGTTACAAGTCATGTCTGGACCGATATATTACTTGGAATTTGTAGCAACTCAAGTAAAATTGTCGTGCTTTCAGGCATATCTGCCATTCGTAATACAGCATACGTAATATATCAATGTTAAGGCTCACATATAGGCTATGCACGTAAAGCTCTCCTATATTCGTGGTGTTGTACGGCTAAGCTTATCGCTGCACGTGTCCTTATTTATATGCTAACTAGTCAATTTTGATTCCTGTCTGTCGCACTCCATAGGAGGAAAGTGGAATCAAATTCTTCCAAACTCCTCCAGTTTAAATTTTAATTAAATTTGTTGCGGATCTTAAGACACTTGAAATCATTTCCCGGGGCTACACGAAGGTCAAACACCGGGGTGTAATTTACAGAGCCTCTTGTGGATCTTGACTGACTGGAGTTATAATGGTGGGAATGTGTGGTGGAATTAGTCCTGCAAAAGCAGAATTAACCCATTATAGAGTAGTGGTACCATACGGGACCATTTTTTTACATCAAATATTTTTCATTTGAAAGAAAGAGAGAAAATAAAATTTATTGGACACTATAGTAACATGCTTGATACATACAAATATACACAAAATTATTTAAAAAACGAAAACGAAAAATTTCGAGCAAGTATTTATAAAAATATAAAAATTAGAAGGGAAAATTCGCCTAGTGTGTATCGTCTCAAAAGTTCTACGCATGCGCTATGAATGTATGACGTCACATTGTTTACACCCCGACGACCAGTCGATTTTTTTCTCGACTACGAATAATTGCCATTAGGTTAATTTGTATTTAGAACGATGAAAATACATTAGATTTTTTTTTCATTCTAGTTTAAACGAATTTAGGTACCTATTTACAAGAAATTTTAAAATTGCCCTAAAATTTTGCTGTATTTAGTTACTTGAATTCAGATGGTTTCATATTCTGCAATTTAAATGACGATCAATATTTTCTAGTTGCTATGTTCTTTAAAAGTAAGATGGGGTGTTCTCACTGCTCTTTCCTATTTACATTTTAAGCATAACTTTAAAATTATTTCTTACTTAAACGTTTTCTATACCCACTGCGTCATTTTTGCTTAGTAAAGTAACAAGAAAAATGTACTAAATAAATTATTTAGACACATATATATATAAATGTATAACTAACTGATCAACTAAATCGTTAGTTCAATAGTTGCGTAAAATTCTTAATGGTAATATTCCGTTGTCAAATTCTGAATCCTTTGAGATAATAAAATTTTAATGTTAAATAATTACTAACCATAAACAATATAATTTTTTCATATAGAATCATTTTCTTCTTACACTGACAGTAAATTTGTATCAAAATGTGGGTCAATATTTAATAACTAATTTCTGTATCGGGTAGATAATTATAAATTTTTAGCAATAACGATGACTTGTTGGACGTGAGACATCTTAGTGTGCCTGTGACCATGAACGCTGCAAAGTGTTAGAAATGTCGGGTAATCAAAAATCAAATAAAAACGCGATAAAATCATCATCATCATCATTTCAGCCTATTGCCGTCCACTGCTGGACGTAGGCCTCCCTCATATTGCGCCACAATGTGCGGTCCTGTGCCGCCTGCATCCAACGACGCCCAGCAACTTTCACTAGGTCGTCGGTCCACCTAGTGGGGGGGCGTCCTACACTGCGTCGTCCGATGCGTGGTCGCCACTCGAGAACCTTTCTTCCCCAGCGGTTGTCGGTTCGTCGAGCGATGTGGCCTGCCCATTGCCACTTCAGCGTGCTAATTCTTCGTGCTATGTCGGTTACACCCGTTCTTCTGCGGATTTCTGTATTCCGGATTCTATCTCGCAGAGAAATCCCGAGCATAGCCCGTTCCATAGCACGCTGAGCGACTTTGAGCCTTGATATGAGGCCTACATTTAGGGACCACGTTTCCGTGCCGTAAGTCATCACTGGTAACACACACTGGTCGTAGACCTGTGTTTTCAGACACTGAGGTATGTTGGACGAGAAGATCATCTTAAGTTTCCCGAACGCTGCCCAACCGAGTTGGATTCGTCGGCTGATCTCTTTCTCGAAATTGGATCTACCTAACTGGACTGTTTGTCCTAGGTAAACATAGTGATTGACAACTTCGAGAATCGCATTGCCAACTAGGACCGGTACAGGAATGACATGGGTATTTGACATGACTTTCGTCTTGTCCATGTTCATTCGTAGACCCACTAGTTGGGATACCCTGCTGAGATCATTGAGCATAGTGCCAAGGTCCTCCATGGATTCTGCCATAACGACGATATCGTCTGCGAATCGAAGGTGAGTGATGTATTCGCCGTTAATGTTGATGCCGAGTCCAGTCCAGTCTAAGAGCTTGAAGACATCTTCCAGTGCAGTGGTGAACAGTTTCGGAGAGATGACATCTCCCTGTCTCACGCCTTTCTGCAACTGGATCGGTTTCGTACGTTTCCCGGATACGGACTGACATTGTGGCGTTCCTATACAAACACTTCAGCACTTCGATATAGCGATGGTCGATTTGGCACCGCTGAAGGGACTGCAGCACCGCCCAAGTTTCGACTGAATCAAAGGCTTTCTCATAGTCCACAAACGCTAAGCACAGGGGCCGATTATACTCCTCGGTCTTTTGTATAATCTGCCGAAGCGTGAGGATATGGTCTATGGTGCTATAGCCTTTCCGGAAGCCGGCTTGTTCGGGCGGCTGGAAGTCATCGAGCTTGCGCGTGAGTCGATTGGTAATGACCCTCGAAAACAACTTATAAACATGGCTCAGGAGTGAGATGGGTCTGTAGTTCTTTAAAAGAGCTTTGTCACCCTTCTTGAAGAACAGCACCACCACACTCCTGGTCCACGACTCTGGAACGTCGCCCCCGAGGATAACGGAATTAAATAGCTTCTGAAGGGCTATTAATACCGGCTTGCCGCCCGCCTTCAAAAGCTCTGCCGTAATTCCGTCATCTCCCGGTGCCTTACCGTTACGTAGTTGTTTGAGAGCCATTCTGATCTCGTACAAGCTGATGTCCGGGATTTCTTCGGTATAGTGCCCAGTTAGCTTGGATCTGGGATCTTGGACCAAGCCGACAACAGGATTTCGGGATGATTTGTATAACTGTCCAACTGCGATAAAATCCGTAGTTTTATTTAAATTGACTAAGGTTATAATATGCATGTAACATATTTGCAAGAGAAGGCAAACTCGATATAAAACCTTATACCAACGTTTGACTAGCGTGGTATAGTAGATCAATTGCCTCCCATTGTGGAAGAGTCTCGAGCACAGAAGTGGGACTTATATGAGCTGTGGTGATGAGGATGACTCATTTCACACATACCCACACACATACACACACGCAAACAAGCACTCAACACTCAATACTCGTACACCCAAAAAATTAAAATCATCATCATCATATAAAAGCACATTTTTTTTTTTTATTGCCAACGGTGGCAAACGAGCAAGCAGCACACCTGATGGTAAGTGAAACTGCTGCACATGGACCTTTGCAATACCAGGGGCACAGCTAGGCCGCTGCCTACCGTGAAGGAAATACTCTTCTTAAACCTCGTTTAAAGAAGGACATGTCATAGCGCTCGGGAAACACAGCAGCAGGTAGTTCATTCCAGAGCTTGCACGTACGTGGGAGAAATGATCGCTGGAAACGTACAGTTGAAGACCATAACGTTTCCAGGTGAAATGGATGAACCCTGCTACGATGTCGAGTGGTACGTTGGTAGAATGGTGACGGTGGTACCAAGTCAAACAGTTCCTCGGAGCACTCCCCGTGAAAGAGTCGGTAGAGTACACAGAGTGACCCAAAGTCTCTCCGCTGCTCCAGCGACTCCAATCTGTCCGTAAGATTGGGATCCCCGACGATTCGAACAGCCCGTCCTTGCAGGGAGTCAAGTGGGTCTAGCTGATATTTGGGCGCACCTGCCCAGAGATGAGAGCAGTACTCCACATGAGGACGAACTTTTGCTTCATAATTCAATTCATTAATGTTATTTATATTATTATCATTCTTCTTGTTAATTATTTTATTTCTTTTCTTTTTCTTTGTTATTTTTCTTTCTTATATATTTGAGGAAAGGGGTTTGCTGAAAACCAGCCCTGCATAATTTATATGTGGCACAACGCTGAGCATTCCCCTATTGTCAAAATTAACTATAAAATATGTATTATAATTGTTATTATGTGACAATAAATGCTATTCTATTCTATTTCATTTCTATTCCTTTTCAGAGTATAAAATGTACCCTGCACCGGTGGTCGGCCCAACGACGAAGGCGACGTGTCACGGGTGGGTCATGTCGCCGCGCGTCGCCCCTCTGTCGTCCTGGATGGAGCCGGGCAGCAGGTGCGCTGACCATGTCCCAGCCCTCAAAAAATAGTATAAGACGTCATAATACTAAAACGTCTTATGTAGTGGTGAAATTATGATATGAGGTCGCCCTAACTCGCTCTTAAAATTTGGAATTCTAACCATTTGACTCCCCTTAAGATTATGTCATCACAAGCTTGAACTTCACAGGTCTAAGTTTGATGATTAAGAGCATTGCATCACCCTTTTTTTAGGGTTGTCTATGGTTAGCGTATCCGTTATTCAGTCCCGTCCAGGGTGACGAAAGGGTCGGTGCGCGGTCTCATAACCCACCAGAAGTTTAATGCGCGTGTAAACGTTAGTAATCATTAATAATTTATTTTATTAAATGTGCTATACAAAACATGGTAAAATCTATACCAATAAATAAATTTGGAGTGTCTGTTTGTAATGTCAAAATAATAGGCTTTTTTCATGCTCACACGGTTATTTGCACTATACCTATGCATTATACTTATGCCTAAAATACAGATTAAAAAATTTTTGTCTATCTGTCTGTCTGTTTGTTCCAGGTAATCTTCAAAACGTCTGGACCGATTTCAAAAATTCTTTCACCAATGGAAAGCTATAATATCAGGGCGTAAACTAGGCTATATTTTATCCCGGTATTCCCACGGGAACGGGAACTACGCGGGTAAAACGACTATAACCTATAACCAAAGCGAAGCGAGGGCGGGTTGCTAGTTATCTAATAAAAACAATATTCAGAAGTAGTTTTACATTCACAGGAAACTGTCTTATCGCCCAATGTGGGCGTACGTGAGATTAGACGTACATAAATTGTTACAAGAATGTAAATTGTAACAATGCACAGCGATTACTAAGCAGTTATGTTGCAATTTGATTACTTTAATTTAACAGATATGTGGTGACAGAGTAAGAATACAATTCACCACCCTCTCTCTTGGCTAATGGTATTGTAAAAGACGACTAAAGGATATGATATGCAGATAATAAGAAAAATCAAATACAAACGCGATAAAATCCGTAAAATTGTTTTATTTACGACTAGCAATCCGCCCTCGCTTCGCTTCGGTTATAGGTTATAGTCGTTTTACCCGCGTAGTTCCCGTTCCCGTGGGAATACCGGGATAAAATATAGCCTAGTTTACGCCCTGATATTATAGCTTTCCATTGGTGAAAAAATTTTTGAAATCGGTCCAGCCGTTTTGAAGATTACCCGGAACAAACAGACAGACAGACAGACAGACAAAAATTATTTAATTGCTATTTTAGGCATAGGTGTCGTGCAAATAACCGTGTGAGCATGAAAAAAGCCTATTATTTTGACATTACAAACAGACACTCCAATTTTATTTATTGGTATAGACTAGCAATCCGCCCTCGCTTCGCTTCGGTTATAGGTTATAGTCGTTTTACCCGCGTAGTTCCCGTTCCCGTGGGAATACCGGGATAAAATATAGCCTAGTTTACGGCCTGATATTATAGCTTTCCATTGGTGAATGAATTTTTGAAATCGGTCCAGCCGTTTTGAAGATTACCCGGAACAAACAGACAGACAGACAAAAAATTTTTAATTGCTATTTTAGGCATAGGTGTCGTGCAAATAACCGTGTGAGCATGAAAAAAGCCTATTATTTTGACATTACAAACAGACACTCCAATTTTATTTATTGGTATAGATGTAATACTCGCGTAAACATCAGAAATGATCAGTAAATATCTATGCAAGAGAGGGAAAACTAGATATAAAACCCTATGCCAACCCGCGACTTAGTACGTACATTTTCCTCCATTGCGAAGGAGGCCACGTGGTATAGTTGGTCAAATTCTTTTCCATAATGGAGGTTTTCCGTGTGGTGACGGAGTAAGAATACAATTCAACACTCCCTATCTTGCCCGTGGATGTCATAATAAATGACTATGGGATATAATATGCACATTTTTTTATAATAATAGTAATAATAATAATTTTTATTTGTCAGAATACGGGTACATAAAGTTGACAGTTCCTTACATTTAAGCACTAGCCATATTCTACCATTTACTGGTGTACAAAATATTTATTTAGTTTACAAAGTTTTTAGTAACATTAGCATGTAGTCATTTAATAAATTAGTAAAATTAGCGAGTTAGTCATTTTATAATGTAATTTAGTTTATATCTCTTTGCACATTATAATTCCTTGTCATTTAAAAAATCCTTTATACAGTAATAGCATTTGTCTAATAACAGTCTGAATAATTGTAATTTATAAGTCCTTAATGTATTAATTGTCTTAAATCTATTTGGTAACTTATTATATATGAGTATTGCCATGCAGTAAACATTTTTGCTGAAGACACTCAATCTTTGCTTGGGTACTAACAGTTTGTGTGTATGTCTACTTGGTCTGGTGACAGCATCGTTGTGCTTACAAAATAAATAAAGATGTTTGCGTACGAAGATACAAATTTCATAAATGTACAAACTCGGCAGGGGCAAAATATCATATTTCTTAAAATATTCTTTACAGCTTTCCATTTGCTGTAGTCCAAACAGAGCTCGTATGCATTTTTTTTGTAAAATAAAAGCTCTATTTATGTCTACTGAGTTACCCCATAATATAATAGCGTATCTTAATTTTGAGGAAACATACCCATGATATGCATTTAAAGCTGTTTCTATTGTTGATATTCGCCTCAAGTTATATAACGCATAGACAAATCTGTCTAGACTTGAACAAAGGTGCTCGATATGCGGCTTCCAGTTAATATATTTATCTATTACGATGCCTAAAAAGGACGTCGCATCTACCTCCTCCACAATTTTATCATTATATTCTATATTAAATTCGATTGATTTACTATTATAGGTCTGAAAATGTATAATTTTCGTTTTAGCTATATTAATTTTTAAATAGTTATGATCTAACCATTTAATAATCTTGTCTAGTGCTTCGTTTATTTGATATTCAACATTACTTTTATTGCGATCTTTTATTATAAGGGTAATATCGTCAGCATAAAGTACGCAGTTATGCTCTGTTATCCTAGGCAAGTCATTGATATAAATTAAAAATAACAATGGGCCAAGAATACTCCCCTGGGGCACTCCAGTGCCACTCATTAATTCAAAGTTTGAACGTACAGATGAATTATATTTACGTGTCATAGTATTAATTTCTACACATTGATAACGATCCTCCAAATAGCTACCGAGCCAATCAAGTGCTTTACCGCGAATGCCATATTTTTCAAGTTTAAATAATAAAAGTTTGTGATTTACAAAGTCAAATGCTTTAGTCATATCCAGGAATATAGAACTTATATTGTTTTTTTCGTTTATACCCTCAGTAATTATTTTAGTCAGATTAAAACCAGCCAATGTGGTTGAACAATTTTTTCTGAAACCGGTTTGATCAGGTGTTAAAATTTTATTTTTTTCCAAGAAATTATAAATTTTGTTGTGCATTATTCTTTCAAATATTTTTGATAATATTGGTATTAAAGTAATTGGCCTATAATTGCTCATGTCATTAGCATTACCCTTCTTATGCAGAGGTTTGACTACCGAAAATTTTAATCTAGCAGGAAAGTGCCCTTGCATAAGAGATAAATTAATAATGTGACATAAAGGATTAGATACTAATTCAGCACATAATTTTAAAATGTCAGATCTAATATAGTCGTAACCAGTCGATTTTGTATTATTTAAAGAATTAATAGTTTTCAAAATGTCAAAATTATTTACAGGAGTCAAAAATATAGTGTCAAAGATTTTCGGAATTACATTCGGGTAGGTTGTCATATTTATAAAATCAAGATCATGTCCAATATTATTATTATTTGATGTCATATTTAAAAAAAAATCATTAAAGTGCTGGGCTATTAACATAGGATTATTACATTCAATGTCATTAATTTTGATTCTGTCTATATATTTGACGGTCTTTTGTTGTGATACATTATTTTTTATAATATTCCAAGCAGCTCTGCATTTATTTTTGGATTTTTTAATATATTTTAGGCTTTCGATTTTTTGAGCTTTATCTATACATTTTTTTAAGAGTTTGTTATAATTCACGTAATTTTCTTTATTTAGTTTTGATCTAGTTACTTTGTATCGCAAGTATAGGTAGCGTTTTTGTTTACATGATTTTATCAGGCCTATTGAGATCCATTTGCTTTTTGCAGGCTTCTTTGTAATTTTTACAGTAATTGCAGGGAAACATAAATCGTAAAACAATGTAACGATTTCATGAAGCATGCTAAAAGCCTCTTCTGTATCATTAGAATTCAAGACATCATTAAATGTGAGAGCCGACAGACAGTTGATAAATTTATCTAGATTAGGTTCGGAATAATCTCTTTTCTTCTCAAACCAAAACGGCCTTTGTATTTTTGGACTTTCATTTAGTTTAAAAGATACAGTTTGTGCAGTTTCGTGATCAGATAATGCTAGCGTAAATAATTGAGATTTAACGTCAGTGAGATTGCTAGCTATTAAGTCAATGCAAGATCTTTGACGTATTGGGCCTAGTATGTGATTTTTAAGGTTATAATTAGACAGTATAGATATCAATTCTTTCGCATTTTCATTATTTTTTAATAAGTCAATATTCCAATCACCACATAATATTATATTTTTTAATGTTCGTTTGCATACTATATTTAACAGATTTGTTAAGGTTTCGAGAAATAAGCTGGCATTATAATTTGGTATCCGATATATACATATTACCATTACTTTAAGTGGTAATATTTCAGTTGCGCAGTATTCAAAATGCAACGGTATGGGCTGTACACTAAATGTAGGGATTTTACACTCAAAATGTTTTTTTACTAAAATGCATGATCCTCCTCTACGTTGGTTTATTCTAGAGTAGGAAGCAGCTAACTTGTACTGTTTAAAAAATAAATTTGATTCCGTACCTCTTTTCATAAATGTTTCGGTAAGGCATATTATGTCTATATTACAATTTATGTCATTCAAGCTAATTTCAAACATGTCTTTTTTTCGGAGAATACCGGCTATGTTTTGATGTAAAAGGGTATATTCCTTTCTATTAGTGACGAAAAAGTTTAGATATATTTGTCGAATTACGATCTTTTTTATTTGATATTCTGTGGTTAGTGTCATAATCTTTAAAAGTATTGTTTGCGTATAACGAAATGTCATCAGAAATATAGTATTTTAAGCTGTCAAATATAATTGTCATTCCATAGTTATTGAGTATGCCGCTATGCTCTGAAAACATGCTATTTTTCTTCATTCTTTGGACTAATCCCATCACACACTCCCACCACTGTAACTCCTGTAAGCCAGGATCCACAATGGTTTCCGTATAAGTCATCGAGGTTTGACCCTCGGGAAGTTCCAAGAAACGCTTTTAATTGTCTTGGGACCCACAACAAATTTAATTAGAAAAGAAAAACAGGAGGGGTTGGAAAGATTCCATTTAATGGACCTATTTGTGAGCTTTAGGTTTGGTTACAATAGTAGGTATGGCAAAAGCGAATAAATTACAGAAACGCACAGAAATTTTCTCGAGTTGCTATAAGATCCGAATAGTATATTACCCCAGACGTGACATGCAGATTGTCTAACATGAGGTCCGGCTCGTTGCGCCAGAGAATGCACTCCCAAAGAATGTGATGAGCTGTTTGTTCAAAATCGGAGTTTGAGGTCGAACATTGACAAAATGGTGAATCTACTAGTTTAAAATAGAATAATAATTTACTTCTAAAATGCTCATGGCCTGTCAGGAATTGGGCTACATAGTGGTCAATTTATAGCCAAGTTTTCTCCAAACGTTTACGAACAGATGGAAAGAATAGATATAGATGGCGACCTATTGTTGACGAATTTCACCTTTCCTGCCATTCGGTCAGGACCTTATCGTATACTACGGATTGCGGCGCAAAAAATCTAGTAATTTTATTACGATCGCGTTGTAAAAGAAAATTTTTAATCATGTTTTCTCTAGTGGAATAATACATGGACGCACACTTTTGTATCTCTAAGTCGACTGGGAGTAAGACTTCGGTGCTAACTGTTCGGTATGCCTTACACAGGATATTAGCGCTAATCGTTGACTCTGTAGTAACTTACGACGAGACGCGCCTATGGTGGCACGATCAGCCCAGGCTGGTGCACCATAACAGTTACAACCCAGATATGTGGCTGTATATATAATTTTAGGGGTGTTAAAACGAAGGCCCCAGGTGGAATTTGAAATTCTGGTAAGCGCATAAAACTTTCGTTTGGCTTTTTCACCTAGAGGTTTAATATGTTTAATGAACGAAAAATTTTTCTCTTGCACCAGGCCGAAGTAACATACTGTATAATATGCACATAACATCTGTGCAAGAGAAGGAAAACTCGAAATGAAATCCTATACCAACATGTCTTCTGCTCCGGTGGTCGGCCCAAAAACGAGGTGATGTGGGTACGGGTAGGTTATGGGCCCGCGCGCCGTCCTTTCATCGCCCCGGACGGACTGGACCGCGCGTGCGCTTACCATAGCCCACCAAAAAAAAAAAATACCAACATGTCTGACTAGCATAAATAAGTAGGTTAATGTCCCTCCCGTCCGTGTGGTGACGGAGTAAGAATACAATTCACCACCCCCTATCTTACCCGTGGGTGATCGTACGAGACGACTAAGGGATATAAAACGCATATAATATCTATGCGAGAGAAGGAAAACTCGAAATAAAACCCTATACCAACACGTCTGACCGGCGTGGTATAGTAGGTCAAAAACCCTTCCATTATGGAGGAGGCCCGAGCCCAACAGTGGGACGTAAATGGGCTGATATGATGAAAGTCCCTCCCAATGTGGAGGAGGCCTGAGCCCAACAGGGGGATGTGTGTGGGGTGCGATAATGATGATGAATGGAGGAGGTCTGAGTCCAACAGTACGGCGTCTATGAACTGGGATGATGATGATAATGATGTATTTAAAAAACTTACTGGGAATCAGCTACATAACTTTTATGTTGTAGTGTTGAAACCAAATTGATCATTTGAAAAATTAAATAACTTTAATATAATCACGAAAGCTACAGAAACAGCTACATCCCAGTTTGTAGGCCTTGTTCTCAGGGCGATACCTAAATCAGCGCACTTTTTTTATGTCGATGGACGCCTTAACATCTACTAGGAATGTTATTAATAAAAATTGTAGAAGCTTTATTAGTATCATAGATATAAACAATTCATTTTTTGTTTAGGGCTAAGTTTTGTCAAAATTCTGAGCATGAAGTTTTTTTTTGTTGTAAGAGTTGCCTCTAACAACAACGTAGCAACCAGTACACCTGATGGTAAGTGATTTTGTCGCTCATGGACCTTTGCCAGGCCGCTGCCTATCGTGAAGAAAGCGAAAAGAGTGGGAATGCGTGTAATGAAACGTTTCGGAAAACAAACGAAAAACGTTCGGTGAAACTACGGGCATCACCAAAACTTACCACACGCAAGCATTCTTAGAATGTTTTACTCCTGGCTCTCTCACTCCCTGAACGAAGTCTACTAACAAGTTGCTACAACTCGGATGCTGATTTTTTGCCAGTGTGGTACTCTATCTTGCTACCCCGGATAGTCCGGTCTACGGCTATAGACAGACGACTCTCTACAGTATGCTGCTACCATGTAATGTCGGATTTAAATATTATTAGTAAATATAATAGGTACTTAAATAATATTATATAAGCAATTAATTTATTGTTTATGGGTAAGTTCTGTCAATATTCTGAGGGTAGGGCATAGGATTCATTTAATATTGACATAAACAATATTTAATAGAGTTTTAAAGGTAATGTATTATTCGAAAGGCATAATATGTCAACAAATCATCCAAGATGATCTGTTTCTGATAATAGACTGAATTAAACCATCAATTAGTTATTTATTAATTTATTTGCTATTATAATTAAACCGAACAATAAATATATAACAATAAATTAAAGTGATACAACTAAATGAAATCTAAACTAAATGAAATACAATGCCAATATACAATGAACTTACAATTTATAAAATCGATAGAAGAACGAAACCTCTAAATAAAACCGTATACCAACTCGTCTGAATAACTGCAACGAGATCAATGGGATGAAAGGCATGTGACAAGGAGGGTTACCAATATAATCGTGGATGGACGTAAGAAGCGTGGGAGACCTAAAAAGAGATAGATTGTGTGAACGAGGATATGCGTATGAAAGCAGTGAGTGGAGATATTGACGGCTGATAGCGGCTATGGAAGGTAAAAACATGTTTTGCCGACCTCACCTAGTGTGAAATGAGGCAGGAAAATAATGTACTCGTCTGATCAACGTGGTACACGTAGTCAATACACCTCCTATTGTAGGATGCTTGAGCTCATCAGTGTGGCGGATATGACATGAGATGACGGTAGAATCAGGCAAATGCGTTTACAATACTATTACAGTTCTAGGCCTTTTTATGTGATATTCAATTAACGTCATCATCATCAGAGCTCATATACTTTCACCTATTGGACTCAAGCCTTCTCCACATTGGAAGAGAAGGGACCTGCTATATGACGCTGGGCAGGCGGGTTGGTATAGGGTTTTATTTGAGTTTGCCTTTTGCATGGTTGTTTAGTTGCGTTTTACGATACCCACGTGCAAGAGAGGGGCTGGAGAATTATATTCTTACTCCTTCACCACACGTAAATTAAATTTCTATAAGTCTTAATTTAAGAAACAATAACCATCGACTTCCATTAAACGAGTTTTCTTGTAGTACTTGATAACATTATTATTAACAAGTTTTATGCAAAATTCCCTTTGCAAAACCCATTTATGAAATAGAAATGCTCACAGTATTTAGACTTCTGCTTGAGATAACCTTTATCTGTTTGTAAAATGCCTAATTACTCACATATTTTATTAATATCTGATCAGCGCTATAAGATCCATTTTTAAATGTTTAATTTAGCCACATGATACGGTATTAAAACATTAGTAGAGGTTTTCTTTAACATACTACCGCAATTTTGAGTCATAGAAACTTTTTTAGGTTTAAACAAAACCGCTATAGAATTATCTGAATCAACACAATTTATAGAATCAGGTAACATTTGAAACGGTAAATTATCTGAATTGAACTTTACTTTCTTCGGAATAGAATTCAAATTTGCATTAGTAGATATGTCACAGTAAGCATCTTTTGGAATTATAAAAGTAGATGTTTCTTCTAAGATATCAGCAGCTCTTTGATACGGAATATTAAAATTTGCTGCATCGAATGCAGAATTTATTTCAGTTAATTTTGAATGTTTGTATTCCTTTCCTAGATTTTTAAAGAAAGGCTGTTGCGTTAAACTGTCGCATAGATTTTCATTTACTCTAAATACTGGCGTAAAATCTAATGAACTTGAAGATTCGTCACATTCATTGAAATCCTTAACTTTTTCTAATGCCGCTGATATTTTTGCTAATATTTTATACAACTTTGCAGGTTTACTTTGGGATACATCTTTTTTAATATCAACAACAACGTGTTCAGATATATCGGTTTGCCCATCTAAATTATTTTTTATTTTCTTTAATCTTTCATCGACAATACTCTCCAAATAAGCTATATCGCAACTTTTGAAGTTATCATCAGGTTCTTCAATATCTTCCAAAACCACACGATGCTCTTTCGGTTTTTCACCTGTCAATAAATAGTATATCATTTGATATATTTTGAGCAGTTTCTCATTATTTATATTTGACCGGCTTCTGATGATATCCAATGCGGGTAGGAGTTCTTCCCATTTCAAACAACACGATGAAGATGTTGGTAGGTTCTCAATGATGATCGGTGTTGACGTAACATAATCGTAACTTTGAGCTGAAATGATCTGTAATAAATAATTGTTCATGTAGATATAAAGTTATTACAAAATGTTTTTTTACTAAAATGCATGATCCTCCTCTACGTTGGTTTATTCTAGAGTAGGAAGCAGCTAACTTGTACTGTTTAAAAAATAAATTTGATTCCGTACCTCTTTTCATAAATGTTTCGGTAAGGCATATTATGTCTATATTACAATTTATGTCATTCAAGCTAATTTCAAACATGTCTTTTTTTCGGAGAATACCGGCTATGTTTTGATGTAAAAGGGTATATTCCTTTCTATTAGTGACGAAAAAGTTTAGATATATTTGTCGAATTACGATCTTTTTTATTTGATATTCTGTGGTTAGTGTCATAATCTTTAAAAGTATTGTTTGCGTATAACGAAATGTCATCAGAAATATAGTATTTTAAGCTGTCAAATATAATTGTCATTCCATAGTTATTGAGTATGCCGCTATGCTCTGAAAACATGCTATTTTTCTTCATTCTTTGGACTAATCCCATCACACACTCCCACCACTGTAACTCCTGTAAGCCAGGATCCACAATGGTTTCCGTATAAGTCATCGAGGTTTGACCCTCGGGAAGTTCCAAGAAACGCTTTTAATTGTCTTGGGACCCACAACAAATTTAATTAGAAAAGAAAAACAGGAGGGGTTGGAAAGATTCCATTTAATGGACCTATTTGTGAGCTTTAGGTTTGGTTACAATAGTAGGTATGGCAAAAGCGAATAAATTACAGAAACGCACAGAAATTTTCTCGAGTTGCTATAAGATCCGAATAGTATATTACCCCAGACGTGACATGCAGATTGTCTAACATGAGGTCCGGCTCGTTGCGCCAGAGAATGCACTCCCAAAGAATGTGATGAGCTGTTTGTTCAAAATCGGAGTTTGAGGTCGAACATTGACAAAATGGTGAATCTACTAGTTTAAAATAGAATAATAATTTACTTCTAAAATGCTCATGGCCTGTCAGGAATTGGGCTACATAGTGGTCAATTTATAGCCAAGTTTTCTCCAAACGTTTACGAACAGATGGAAAGAATAGATATAGATGGCGACCTATTGTTGACGAATTTCACCTTTCCTGCCATTCGGTCAGGACCTTATCGTATACTACGGATTGCGGCGCAAAAAATCTAGTAATTTTATTACGATCGCGTTGTAAAAGAAAATTTTTAATCATGTTTTCTCTAGTGGAATAATACATGGACGCACACTTTTGTATCTCTAAGTCGACTGGGAGTAAGACTTCGGTGCTAACTGTTCGGTATGCCTTACACAGGATATTAGCGCTAATCGTTGACTCTGTAGTAACTTACGACGAGACGCGCCTATGGTGGCACGATCAGCCCAGGCTGGTGCACCATAACAGTTACAACCCAGATATGTGGCTGTATATATAATTTTAGGGGTGTTAAAACGAAGGCCCCAGGTGGAATTTGAAATTCTGGTAAGCGCATAAAACTTTCGTTTGGCTTTTTCACCTAGAGGTTTAATATGTTTAATGAACGAAAAATTTTTCTCTTGCACCAGGCCGAAGTAACATACTGTATAATATGCACATAACATCTGTGCAAGAGAAGGAAAACTCGAAATGAAATCCTATACCAACATGTCTTCTGCTCCGGTGGTCGGCCCAAAAACGAGGTGATGTGGGTACGGGTAGGTTATGGGCCCGCGCGCCGTCCTTTCATCGCCCCGGACGGACTGGACCGCGCGTGCGCTTACCATAGCCCACCAAAAAAAAAAAATACCAACATGTCTGACTAGCATAAATAAGTAGGTTAATGTCCCTCCCGTCCGTGTGGTGACGGAGTAAGAATACAATTCACCACCCCCTATCTTACCCGTGGGTGATCGTACGAGACGACTAAGGGATATAAAACGCATATAATATCTATGCGAGAGAAGGAAAACTCGAAATAAAACCCTATACCAACACGTCTGACCGGCGTGGTATAGTAGGTCAAAAACCCTTCCATTATGGAGGAGGCCCGAGCCCAACAGTGGGACGTAAATGGGCTGATATGATGAAAGTCCCTCCCAATGTGGAGGAGGCCTGAGCCCAACAGGGGGATGTGTGTGGGGTGCGATAATGATGATGAATGGAGGAGGTCTGAGTCCAACAGTACGGCGTCTATGAACTGGGATGATGATGATAATGATGTATTTAAAAAACTTACTGGGAATCAGCTACATAACTTTTATGTTGTAGTGTTGAAACCAAATTGATCATTTGAAAAATTAAATAACTTTAATATAATCACGAAAGCTACAGAAACAGCTACATCCCAGTTTGTAGGCCTTGTTCTCAGGGCGATACCTAAATCAGCGCACTTTTTTTATGTCGATGGACGCCTTAACATCTACTAGGAATGTTATTAATAAAAATTGTAGAAGCTTTATTAGTATCATAGATATAAACAATTCATTTTTTGTTTAGGGCTAAGTTTTGTCAAAATTCTGAGCATGAAGTTTTTTTTTGTTGTAAGAGTTGCCTCTAACAACAACGTAGCAACCAGTACACCTGATGGTAAGTGATTTTGTCGCTCATGGACCTTTGCCAGGCCGCTGCCTATCGTGAAGAAAGCGAAAAGAGTGGGAATGCGTGTAATGAAACGTTTCGGAAAACAAACGAAAAACGTTCGGTGAAACTACGGGCATCACCAAAACTTACCACACGCAAGCATTCTTAGAATGTTTTACTCCTGGCTCTCTCACTCCCTGAACGAAGTCTACTAACAAGTTGCTACAACTCGGATGCTGATTTTTTGCCAGTGTGGTACTCTATCTTGCTACCCCGGATAGTCCGGTCTACGGCTATAGACAGACGACTCTCTACAGTATGCTGCTACCATGTAATGTCGGATTTAAATATTATTAGTAAATATAATAGGTACTTAAATAATATTATATAAGCAATTAATTTATTGTTTATGGGTAAGTTCTGTCAATATTCTGAGGGTAGGGCATAGGATTCATTTAATATTGACATAAACAATATTTAATAGAGTTTTAAAGGTAATGTATTATTCGAAAGGCATAATATGTCAACAAATCATCCAAGATGATCTGTTTCTGATAATAGACTGAATTAAACCATCAATTAGTTATTTATTAATTTATTTGCTATTATAATTAAACCGAACAATAAATATATAACAATAAATTAAAGTGATACAACTAAATGAAATCTAAACTAAATGAAATACAATGCCAATATACAATGAACTTACAATTTATAAAATCGATAGAAGAACGAAACCTCTAAATAAAACCGTATACCAACTCGTCTGAATAACTGCAACGAGATCAATGGGATGAAAGGCATGTGACAAGGAGGGTTACCAATATAATCGTGGATGGACGTAAGAAGCGTGGGAGACCTAAAAAGAGATAGATTGTGTGAACGAGGATATGCGTATGAAAGCAGTGAGTGGAGATATTGACGGCTGATAGCGGCTATGGAAGGTAAAAACATGTTTTGCCGACCTCACCTAGTGTGAAATGAGGCAGGAAAATAATGTACTCGTCTGATCAACGTGGTACACGTAGTCAATACACCTCCTATTGTAGGATGCTTGAGCTCATCAGTGTGGCGGATATGACATGAGATGACGGTAGAATCAGGCAAATGCGTTTACAATACTATTACAGTTCTAGGCCTTTTTATGTGATATTCAATTAACGTCATCATCATCAGAGCTCATATACTTTCACCTATTGGACTCAAGCCTTCTCCACATTGGAAGAGAAGGGACCTGCTATATGACGCTGGGCAGGCGGGTTGGTATAGGGTTTTATTTGAGTTTGCCTTTTGCATGGTTGTTTAGTTGCGTTTTACGATACCCACGTGCAAGAGAGGGGCTGGAGAATTATATTCTTACTCCTTCACCACACGTAAATTAAATTTCTATAAGTCTTAATTTAAGAAACAATAACCATCGACTTCCATTAAACGAGTTTTCTTGTAGTACTTGATAACATTATTATTAACAAGTTTTATGCAAAATTCCCTTTGCAAAACCCATTTATGAAATAGAAATGCTCACAGTATTTAGACTTCTGCTTGAGATAACCTTTATCTGTTTGTAAAATGCCTAATTACTCACATATTTTATTAATATCTGATCAGCGCTATAAGATCCATTTTTAAATGTTTAATTTAGCCACATGATACGGTATTAAAACATTAGTAGAGGTTTTCTTTAACATACTACCGCAATTTTGAGTCATAGAAACTTTTTTAGGTTTAAACAAAACCGCTATAGAATTATCTGAATCAACACAATTTATAGAATCAGGTAACATTTGAAACGGTAAATTATCTGAATTGAACTTTACTTTCTTCGGAATAGAATTCAAATTTGCATTAGTAGATATGTCACAGTAAGCATCTTTTGGAATTATAAAAGTAGATGTTTCTTCTAAGATATCAGCAGCTCTTTGATACGGAATATTAAAATTTGCTGCATCGAATGCAGAATTTATTTCAGTTAATTTTGAATGTTTGTATTCCTTTCCTAGATTTTTAAAGAAAGGCTGTTGCGTTAAACTGTCGCATAGATTTTCATTTACTCTAAATACTGGCGTAAAATCTAATGAACTTGAAGATTCGTCACATTCATTGAAATCCTTAACTTTTTCTAATGCCGCTGATATTTTTGCTAATATTTTATACAACTTTGCAGGTTTACTTTGGGATACATCTTTTTTAATATCAACAACAACGTGTTCAGATATATCGGTTTGCCCATCTAAATTATTTTTTATTTTCTTTAATCTTTCATCGACAATACTCTCCAAATAAGCTATATCGCAACTTTTGAAGTTATCATCAGGTTCTTCAATATCTTCCAAAACCACACGATGCTCTTTCGGTTTTTCACCTGTCAATAAATAGTATATCATTTGATATATTTTGAGCAGTTTCTCATTATTTATATTTGACCGGCTTCTGATGATATCCAATGCGGGTAGGAGTTCTTCCCATTTCAAACAACACGATGAAGATGTTGGTAGGTTCTCAATGATGATCGGTGTTGACGTAACATAATCGTAACTTTGAGCTGAAATGATCTGTAATAAATAATTGTTCATGTAGATATAAAGTTATTACAAAATGTTTTTTTACTAAAATGCATGATCCTCCTCTACGTTGGTTTATTCTAGAGTAGGAAGCAGCTAACTTGTACTGTTTAAAAAATAAATTTGATTCCGTACCTCTTTTCATAAATGTTTCGGTAAGGCATATTATGTCTATATTACAATTTATGTCATTCAAGCTAATTTCAAACATGTCTTTTTTTCGGAGAATACCGGCTATGTTTTGATGTAAAAGGGTATATTCCTTTCTATTAGTGACGAAAAAGTTTAGATATATTTGTCGAATTACGATCTTTTTTATTTGATATTCTGTGGTTAGTGTCATAATCTTTAAAAGTATTGTTTGCGTATAACGAAATGTCATCAGAAATATAGTATTTTAAGCTGTCAAATATAATTGTCATTCCATAGTTATTGAGTATGCCGCTATGCTCTGAAAACATGCTATTTTTCTTCATTCTTTGGACTAATCCCATCACACACTCCCACCACTGTAACTCCTGTAAGCCAGGATCCACAATGGTTTCCGTATAAGTCATCGAGGTTTGACCCTCGGGAAGTTCCAAGAAACGCTTTTAATTGTCTTGGGACCCACAACAAATTTAATTAGAAAAGAAAAACAGGAGGGGTTGGAAAGATTCCATTTAATGGACCTATTTGTGAGCTTTAGGTTTGGTTACAATAGTAGGTATGGCAAAAGCGAATAAATTACAGAAACGCACAGAAATTTTCTCGAGTTGCTATAAGATCCGAATAGTATATTACCCCAGACGTGACATGCAGATTGTCTAACATGAGGTCCGGCTCGTTGCGCCAGAGAATGCACTCCCAAAGAATGTGATGAGCTGTTTGTTCAAAATCGGAGTTTGAGGTCGAACATTGACAAAATGGTGAATCTACTAGTTTAAAATAGAATAATAATTTACTTCTAAAATGCTCATGGCCTGTCAGGAATTGGGCTACATAGTGGTCAATTTATAGCCAAGTTTTCTCCAAACGTTTACGAACAGATGGAAAGAATAGATATAGATGGCGACCTATTGTTGACGAATTTCACCTTTCCTGCCATTCGGTCAGGACCTTATCGTATACTACGGATTGCGGCGCAAAAAATCTAGTAATTTTATTACGATCGCGTTGTAAAAGAAAATTTTTAATCATGTTTTCTCTAGTGGAATAATACATGGACGCACACTTTTGTATCTCTAAGTCGACTGGGAGTAAGACTTCGGTGCTAACTGTTCGGTATGCCTTACACAGGATATTAGCGCTAATCGTTGACTCTGTAGTAACTTACGACGAGACGCGCCTATGGTGGCACGATCAGCCCAGGCTGGTGCACCATAACAGTTACAACCCAGATATGTGGCTGTATATATAATTTTAGGGGTGTTAAAACGAAGGCCCCAGGTGGAATTTGAAATTCTGGTAAGCGCATAAAACTTTCGTTTGGCTTTTTCACCTAGAGGTTTAATATGTTTAATGAACGAAAAATTTTTCTCTTGCACCAGGCCGAAGTAACATACTGTATAATATGCACATAACATCTGTGCAAGAGAAGGAAAACTCGAAATGAAATCCTATACCAACATGTCTTCTGCTCCGGTGGTCGGCCCAAAAACGAGGTGATGTGGGTACGGGTAGGTTATGGGCCCGCGCGCCGTCCTTTCATCGCCCCGGACGGACTGGACCGCGCGTGCGCTTACCATAGCCCACCAAAAAAAAAAAATACCAACATGTCTGACTAGCATAAATAAGTAGGTTAATGTCCCTCCCGTCCGTGTGGTGACGGAGTAAGAATACAATTCACCACCCCCTATCTTACCCGTGGGTGATCGTACGAGACGACTAAGGGATATAAAACGCATATAATATCTATGCGAGAGAAGGAAAACTCGAAATAAAACCCTATACCAACACGTCTGACCGGCGTGGTATAGTAGGTCAAAAACCCTTCCATTATGGAGGAGGCCCGAGCCCAACAGTGGGACGTAAATGGGCTGATATGATGAAAGTCCCTCCCAATGTGGAGGAGGCCTGAGCCCAACAGGGGGATGTGTGTGGGGTGCGATAATGATGATGAATGGAGGAGGTCTGAGTCCAACAGTACGGCGTCTATGAACTGGGATGATGATGATAATGATGTATTTAAAAAACTTACTGGGAATCAGCTACATAACTTTTATGTTGTAGTGTTGAAACCAAATTGATCATTTGAAAAATTAAATAACTTTAATATAATCACGAAAGCTACAGAAACAGCTACATCCCAGTTTGTAGGCCTTGTTCTCAGGGCGATACCTAAATCAGCGCACTTTTTTTATGTCGATGGACGCCTTAACATCTACTAGGAATGTTATTAATAAAAATTGTAGAAGCTTTATTAGTATCATAGATATAAACAATTCATTTTTTGTTTAGGGCTAAGTTTTGTCAAAATTCTGAGCATGAAGTTTTTTTTTGTTGTAAGAGTTGCCTCTAACAACAACGTAGCAACCAGTACACCTGATGGTAAGTGATTTTGTCGCTCATGGACCTTTGCCAGGCCGCTGCCTATCGTGAAGAAAGCGAAAAGAGTGGGAATGCGTGTAATGAAACGTTTCGGAAAACAAACGAAAAACGTTCGGTGAAACTACGGGCATCACCAAAACTTACCACACGCAAGCATTCTTAGAATGTTTTACTCCTGGCTCTCTCACTCCCTGAACGAAGTCTACTAACAAGTTGCTACAACTCGGATGCTGATTTTTTGCCAGTGTGGTACTCTATCTTGCTACCCCGGATAGTCCGGTCTACGGCTATAGACAGACGACTCTCTACAGTATGCTGCTACCATGTAATGTCGGATTTAAATATTATTAGTAAATATAATAGGTACTTAAATAATATTATATAAGCAATTAATTTATTGTTTATGGGTAAGTTCTGTCAATATTCTGAGGGTAGGGCATAGGATTCATTTAATATTGACATAAACAATATTTAATAGAGTTTTAAAGGTAATGTATTATTCGAAAGGCATAATATGTCAACAAATCATCCAAGATGATCTGTTTCTGATAATAGACTGAATTAAACCATCAATTAGTTATTTATTAATTTATTTGCTATTATAATTAAACCGAACAATAAATATATAACAATAAATTAAAGTGATACAACTAAATGAAATCTAAACTAAATGAAATACAATGCCAATATACAATGAACTTACAATTTATAAAATCGATAGAAGAACGAAACCTCTAAATAAAACCGTATACCAACTCGTCTGAATAACTGCAACGAGATCAATGGGATGAAAGGCATGTGACAAGGAGGGTTACCAATATAATCGTGGATGGACGTAAGAAGCGTGGGAGACCTAAAAAGAGATAGATTGTGTGAATGAGGATATGCGTATGAAAGCAGTGAGTGGAGATATTGACGGCTGATAGCGGCTATGGAAGGTAAAAACATGTTTTGCCGACCTCACCTAGTGTGAAATGAGGCAGGAAAATAATGTACTCGTCTGATCAACGTGGTACACGTAGTCAATACACCTCCTATTGTAGGATGCTTGAGCTCATCAGTGTGGCGGATATGACATGAGATGACGGTAGAATCAGGCAAATGCGTTTACAATACTATTACAGTTCTAGGCCTTTTTATGTGATATTCAATTAACGTCATCATCATCAGAGCTCATATACTTTCACCTATTGGACTCAAGCCTTCTCCACATTGGAAGAGAAGGGACCTGCTATATGACGCTGGGCAGGCGGGTTGGTATAGGGTTTTATTTGAGTTTGCCTTTTGCATGGTTGTTTAGTTGCGTTTTACGATACCCACGTGCAAGAGAGGGGCTGGAGAATTATATTCTTACTCCTTCACCACACGTAAATTAAATTTCTATAAGTCTTAATTTAAGAAACAATAACCATCGACTTCCATTAAACGAGTTTTCTTGTAGTACTTGATAACATTATTATTAACAAGTTTTATGCAAAATTCCCTTTGCAAAACCCATTTATGAAATAGAAATGCTCACAGTATTTAGACTTCTGCTTGAGATAACCTTTATCTGTTTGTAAAATGCCTAATTACTCACATATTTTATTAATATCTGATCAGCGCTATAAGATCCATTTTTAAATGTTTAATTTAGCCACATGATACGGTATTAAAACATTAGTAGAGGTTTTCTTTAACATACTACCGCAATTTTGAGTCATAGAAACTTTTTTAGGTTTAAACAAAACCGCTATAGAATTATCTGAATCAACACAATTTATAGAATCAGGTAACATTTGAAACGGTAAATTATCTGAATTGAACTTTACTTTCTTCGGAATAGAATTCAAATTTGCATTAGTAGATATGTCACAGTAAGCATCTTTTGGAATTATAAAAGTAGATGTTTCTTCTAAGATATCAGCAGCTCTTTGATACGGAATATTAAAATTTGCTGCATCGAATGCAGAATTTATTTCAGTTAATTTTGAATGTTTGTATTCCTTTCCTAGATTTTTAAAGAAAGGCTGTTGCGTTAAACTGTCGCATAGATTTTCATTTACTCTAAATACTGGCGTAAAATCTAATGAACTTGAAGATTCGTCACATTCATTGAAATCCTTAACTTTTTCTAATGCCGCTGATATTTTTGCTAATATTTTATACAACTTTGCAGGTTTACTTTGGGATACATCTTTTTTAATATCAACAACAACGTGTTCAGATATATCGGTTTGCCCATCTAAATTATTTTTTATTTTCTTTAATCTTTCATCGACAATACTCTCCAAATAAGCTATATCGCAACTTTTGAAGTTATCATCAGGTTCTTCAATATCTTCCAAAACCACACGATGCTCTTTCGGTTTTTCACCTGTCAATAAATAGTATATCATTTGATATATTTTGAGCAGTTTCTCATTATTTATATTTGACCGGCTTCTGATGATATCCAATGCGGGTAGGAGTTCTTCCCATTTCAAACAACACGATGAAGATGTTGGTAGGTTCTCAATGATGATCGGTGTTGACGTAACATAATCGTAACTTTGAGCTGAAATGATCTGTAATAAATAATTGTTCATGTAGATATAAAGTTATTACAAAATGTTTTTTTACTAAAATGCATGATCCTCCTCTACGTTGGTTTATTCTAGAGTAGGAAGCAGCTAACTTGTACTGTTTAAAAAATAAATTTGATTCCGTACCTCTTTTCATAAATGTTTCGGTAAGGCATATTATGTCTATATTACAATTTATGTCATTCAAGCTAATTTCAAACATGTCTTTTTTTCGGAGAATACCGGCTATGTTTTGATGTAAAAGGGTATATTCCTTTCTATTAGTGACGAAAAAGTTTAGATATATTTGTCGAATTACGATCTTTTTTATTTGATATTCTGTGGTTAGTGTCATAATCTTTAAAAGTATTGTTTGCGTATAACGAAATGTCATCAGAAATATAGTATTTTAAGCTGTCAAATATAATTGTCATTCCATAGTTATTGAGTATGCCGCTATGCTCTGAAAACATGCTATTTTTCTTCATTCTTTGGACTAATCCCATCACACACTCCCACCACTGTAACTCCTGTAAGCCAGGATCCACAATGGTTTCCGTATAAGTCATCGAGGTTTGACCCTCGGGAAGTTCCAAGAAACGCTTTTAATTGTCTTGGGACCCACAACAAATTTAATTAGAAAAGAAAAACAGGAGGGGTTGGAAAGATTCCATTTAATGGACCTATTTGTGAGCTTTAGGTTTGGTTACAATAGTAGGTATGGCAAAAGCGAATAAATTACAGAAACGCACAGAAATTTTCTCGAGTTGCTATAAGATCCGAATAGTATATTACCCCAGACGTGACATGCAGATTGTCTAACATGAGGTCCGGCTCGTTGCGCCAGAGAATGCACTCCCAAAGAATGTGATGAGCTGTTTGTTCAAAATCGGAGTTTGAGGTCGAACATTGACAAAATGGTGAATCTACTAGTTTAAAATAGAATAATAATTTACTTCTAAAATGCTCATGGCCTGTCAGGAATTGGGCTACATAGTGGTCAATTTATAGCCAAGTTTTCTCCAAACGTTTACGAACAGATGGAAAGAATAGATATAGATGGCGACCTATTGTTGACGAATTTCACCTTTCCTGCCATTCGGTCAGGACCTTATCGTATACTACGGATTGCGGCGCAAAAAATCTAGTAATTTTATTACGATCGCGTTGTAAAAGAAAATTTTTAATCATGTTTTCTCTAGTGGAATAATACATGGACGCACACTTTTGTATCTCTAAGTCGACTGGGAGTAAGACTTCGGTGCTAACTGTTCGGTATGCCTTACACAGGATATTAGCGCTAATCGTTGACTCTGTAGTAACTTACGACGAGACGCGCCTATGGTGGCACGATCAGCCCAGGCTGGTGCACCATAACAGTTACAACCCAGATATGTGGCTGTATATATAATTTTAGGGGTGTTAAAACGAAGGCCCCAGGTGGAATTTGAAATTCTGGTAAGCGCATAAAACTTTCGTTTGGCTTTTTCACCTAGAGGTTTAATATGTTTAATGAACGAAAAATTTTTCTCTTGCACCAGGCCGAAGTAACATACTGTATAATATGCACATAACATCTGTGCAAGAGAAGGAAAACTCGAAATGAAATCCTATACCAACATGTCTTCTGCTCCGGTGGTCGGCCCAAAAACGAGGTGATGTGGGTACGGGTAGGTTATGGGCCCGCGCGCCGTCCTTTCATCGCCCCGGACGGACTGGACCGCGCGTGCGCTTACCATAGCCCACCAAAAAAAAAAAAAAACCAACATGTCTGACTAGCATAAATAAGTAGGTTAATGTCCCTCCCGTCCGTGTGGTGACGGAGTAAGAATACAATTCACCACCCCCTATCTTACCCGTGGGTGATCGTACGAGACGACTAAGGGATATAAAACGCATATAATATCTATGCGAGAGAAGGAAAACTCGAAATAAAACCCTATACCAACACGTCTGACCGGCGTGGTATAGTAGGTCAAAAACCCTTCCATTATGGAGGAGGCCCGAGCCCAACAGTGGGACGTAAATGGGCTGATATGATGAAAGTCCCTCCCAATGTGGAGGAGGCCTGAGCCCAACAGGGGGATGTGTGTGGGGTGCGATAATGATGATGAATGGAGGAGGTCTGAGTCCAACAGTACGGCGTCTATGAACTGGGATGATGATGATAATGATGTATTTAAAAAACTTACTGGGAATCAGCTACATAACTTTTATGTTGTAGTGTTGAAACCAAATTGATCATTTGAAAAATTAAATAACTTTAATATAATCACGAAAGCTACAGAAACAGCTACATCCCAGTTTGTAGGCCTTGTTCTCAGGGCGATACCTAAATCAGCGCACTTTTTTTATGTCGATGGACGCCTTAACATCTACTAGGAATGTTATTAATAAAAATTGTAGAAGCTTTATTAGTATCATAGATATAAACAATTCATTTTTTGTTTAGGGCTAAGTTTTGTCAAAATTCTGAGCATGAAGTTTTTTTTTGTTGTAAGAGTTGCCTCTAACAACAACGTAGCAACCAGTACACCTGATGGTAAGTGATTTTGTCGCTCATGGACCTTTGCCAGGCCGCTGCCTATCGTGAAGAAAGCGAAAAGAGTGGGAATGCGTGTAATGAAACGTTTCGGAAAACAAACGAAAAACGTTCGGTGAAACTACGGGCATCACCAAAACTTACCACACGCAAGCATTCTTAGAATGTTTTACTCCTGGCTCTCTCACTCCCTGAACGAAGTCTACTAACAAGTTGCTACAACTCGGATGCTGATTTTTTGCCAGTGTGGTACTCTATCTTGCTACCCCGGATAGTCCGGTCTACGGCTATAGACAGACGACTCTCTACAGTATGCTGCTACCATGTAATGTCGGATTTAAATATTATTAGTAAATATAATAGGTACTTAAATAATATTATATAAGCAATTAATTTATTGTTTATGGGTAAGTTCTGTCAATATTCTGAGGGTAGGGCATAGGATTCATTTAATATTGACATAAACAATATTTAATAGAGTTTTAAAGGTAATGTATTATTCGAAAGGCATAATATGTCAACAAATCATCCAAGATGATCTGTTTCTGATAATAGACTGAATTAAACCATCAATTAGTTATTTATTAATTTATTTGCTATTATAATTAAACCGAACAATAAATATATAACAATAAATTAAAGTGATACAACTAAATGAAATCTAAACTAAATGAAATACAATGCCAATATACAATGAACTTACAATTTATAAAATCGATAGAAGAACGAAACCTCTAAATAAAACCGTATACCAACTCGTCTGAATAACTGCAACGAGATCAATGGGATGAAAGGCATGTGACAAGGAGGGTTACCAATATAATCGTGGATGGACGTAAGAAGCGTGGGAGACCTAAAAAGAGATAGATTGTGTGAATGAGGATATGCGTATGAAAGCAGTGAGTGGAGATATTGACGGCTGATAGCGGCTATGGAAGGTAAAAACATGTTTTGCCGACCTCACCTAGTGTGAAATGAGGCAGGAAAATAATGTACTCGTCTGATCAACGTGGTACACGTAGTCAATACACCTCCTATTGTAGGATGCTTGAGCTCATCAGTGTGGCGGATATGACATGAGATGACGGTAGAATCAGGCAAATGCGTTTACAATACTATTACAGTTCTAGGCCTTTTTATGTGATATTCAATTAACGTCATCATCATCAGAGCTCATATACTTTCACCTATTGGACTCAAGCCTTCTCCACATTGGAAGAGAAGGGACCTGCTATATGACGCTGGGCAGGCGGGTTGGTATAGGGTTTTATTTGAGTTTGCCTTTTGCATGGTTGTTTAGTTGCGTTTTACGATACCCACGTGCAAGAGAGGGGCTGGAGAATTATATTCTTACTCCTTCACCACACGTAAATTAAATTTCTATAAGTCTTAATTTAAGAAACAATAACCATCGACTTCCATTAAACGAGTTTTCTTGTAGTACTTGATAACATTATTATTAACAAGTTTTATGCAAAATTCCCTTTGCAAAACCCATTTATGAAATAGAAATGCTCACAGTATTTAGACTTCTGCTTGAGATAACCTTTATCTGTTTGTAAAATGCCTAATTACTCACATATTTTATTAATATCTGATCAGCGCTATAAGATCCATTTTTAAATGTTTAATTTAGCCACATGATACGGTATTAAAACATTAGTAGAGGTTTTCTTTAACATACTACCGCAATTTTGAGTCATAGAAACTTTTTTAGGTTTAAACAAAACCGCTATAGAATTATCTGAATCAACACAATTTATAGAATCTGGTAACATTTGAAACGGTAAATTATCTGAATTGAATTTTACTTTCTTCGGAATAGAATTCAAATTTGCATTAGTAGATATGTCACAGTAAGCATCTTTTGGAATTATAAAAGTAGATGTTTCTTCTAAGATATCAGCAGCTCTTTGATACGGAATATTAAAATTTGCTGCATCGAATGCAGAATTTATTTCAGTTAATTTTGAATGTTTGTATTCCTTTCCTAGATTTTTAAAGAAAGGCTGTTGCGTTAAACTGTCGCATAGATTTTCATTTACTCTAAATACTGGCGTAAAATCTAATGAACTTGAAGATTCGTCACATTCATTGAAATCCTTAACTTTTTCTAATGCCGCTGATATTTTTGCTAATATTTTATACAACTTTGCAGGTTTACTTTGGGATACATCTTTTTTAATATCAACAACAACGTGTTCAGATATATCGGTTTGCCCATCTAAATTATTTTTTATTTTCTTTAATCTTTCATCGACAATACTCTCCAAATAAGCTATATCGCAACTTTTGAAGTTATCATCAGGTTCTTCAATATCTTCCAAAACCACACGATGCTCTTTCGGTTTTTCACCTGTCAATAAATAGTATATCATTTGATATATTTTGAGCAGTTTCTCATTATTTATATTTGACCGGCTTCTGATGATATCCAATGCGGGTAGGAGTTCTTCCCATTTCAAACAACACGATGAAGATGTTGGTAGGTTCTCAATGATGATCGGTGTTGACGTAACATAATCGTAACTTTGAGCTGAAATGATCTGTAATAAATAATTGTTCATGTAGATATAAAGTTATTACATTTTCATTATCATTGCAGCCCACATACGTCTCACTGTTAAGCTCGGGGCTCCTCCACAATGGGAGGAAATTTGATCCACTACACCAGACTTGTCAGATATGTTGGTATAGGGTTTTATTTCAAGTTTTCTTTCTCTTGCACAGACGTTATGTGCATATAATATCACATAGTCATCTTTTACGACATCCCTGGGCAAAATAGAGTCGTGAATTGTATTCTTACTCCGTCACCGCACGGAAATATTACATTATTACATTTTACCCTTTTTTATTTAATTTTCATTTAAAGTCTAAGCTTAGGAAATCTATTAAATGAAGTTTAAATTAGAAGTTACTAACTAATTTTATAAATAAAACTATTTTTTACATAATTTATTGCGTTTGTATTTGATTTTTTATTGAAGTTTCGAACACTTTTCAACGTTCATGGTTATAGGCGGACTAAGATGTTTCATGTCTAGCAAGGCATCGTTGTTACAGAGATTTATGTCTATCCGCTACAGAATTAGTTATTAAATTTTGAGCCAAATTGTGATACATATTTATTACCAGTACAAAAAAAAGATTCTATATTAAAAAAGAAATATATATATATATATATATATATATATATATATATATATATATATATATATATATATATATATATATATATATATATATATATATCTATACGCTGGGAAAAACATTAGCTATAAAATGAGATAGGCTTTGACGTAGAAGAAGGATAATGCCATAACACTAGACAAACGGGTTGACGATCACAGTTGACGTTATTAGTGCCCAGGACAATGCTCCATTCTCCTTTTACAGTACACGAAGGTGTAGTGACAGGCTAGTCCGAAGGAGTTATCGCCGCCCTGAGATTTTACTAAAGATAACGCCTCACACTTGGGAATAAATCCCTTTGTTCCGCGAATCTAAAAAGTACTCAGTTAACGTTTAAATTGCAATAATAATAATTTGTGAATCCTATAAAATATCGTCCCAGCTGAGAATCGAACCCACGAAATCTGGTATGCTCGATATATTAACCGCTACACCATCTGTGTAGATTATTACTGATATAAAGGTATAACAATTAAAGTTCTCTTACTTACTCACATTTAAAACTACACAGGAAACAATAACTAAAATGCCTTTAGCCATTTTTGTCACAAAAAGAAACATGCGTTTACATTCAATAACGAACGTATCAATAAATCAATAGATTACAATCGCAAGTTTTTGTATGTAAGTTTTTATCAATTGCAGCATTGGAATTACAAAAATATAATTAATCGATAACATTATAATGTAATCCGTATTCACATCACTAGTTGATTAATTTGATTTCTCAAAATTGACAGCAACATTTTTGAAGGTTAAAGAAATATAAATTTGGAAATGTAACTTCCGCCTCAGTTCAATAAACGTTATTTTTAATGTTTTTATTAATTAATTACTAAGTAGACTATTTTAAATTTATACCTATTGCATATTTTATTTTTCTTATAATTATTCTTAAATTATATTTTGTGATTATTTTACATATTATCTTATATTTTACTACTCTGTGCAGTGTGATGGCGGCTACAAATATAACTAACATCCTTAGAATAATAACGTATAGAAGGTAAGTTCACGCACAAAAAGTAAGGCATTTCAAATGGAGCCTAATGGAGCTTACGCCGGAACCGTTCCGTAATGTACAAGTCATTGTACTGCACGAACGTACGCAACTCTTAAAAAATAAATAGGTAATTATGACGGTTTGGGCATTCAAATGGTGGCACAACACATTTGAAAAACTTACTGTTAAAAGTATTTCGACGACTTATGTTAATAAAAACAAAATTTGATTTCATAATTTGTATAGTGGTGTGCGTATATACGTATGTAATCGTCTGCGCGCCATTAGTATTTTTAGATTAAAATTTTGAAAGTTCGAAGTACTGACACTATCCTTCTATACGTTATTATTCTAAGCTAACATCTATATTGTTTGGGAGTCTTAAAACCTTTGCAACGACACCTCCATCTGATCCATAATTATGTTCCCAAGAAGGATTGACGTTAGGCAGATGGCCGATTATAAACTATTGCTAATAACTTTTGCAATACGTACGATTGATTGAAAGAAGAGTGTGTAAGGGAAATATGGTGAATGGCGCTTTGCGCACCTTTATGGGCCGAAGCCTGTCTAAGAAGGCTCACCTCGCTATGCATAGGGGAGTGCTTGTACCAAACCTAATGTATGGAAATGAGTATGACAGAAAAAGCACGAAAATAGAATAAATGCTGTGGAAATGAGAGTGCTGGGGAACATAATTGGTGTAAAATTGATTGATAGAATTAAGAAGAGAGTGATTAGGGAACGTTGTGGTATGAATATAGTTGTAGTGGTAGTGACAAGGATTGAGAAAGTTATGTTGAGTTGGTTCGGCCATGTAGAGAGAATGAATGATAGGAGACTAACAAGGAGAATTTATAGGGCAAATATGAACGGAAGTGTTGGAAGGGGACGACCAAGGCGAAAGTTCCACGATCAAATCAGGGACGTCCTTAAGAAAGGCCAGGTTAGAAGTACCCTAAACCGAAGAATATGCATGAAGAGATTAATAAATTTGGAGGAGGCGAAAGTGGTATGTCAAGATCGTAGCAAGTAGAAGATAGTGGTCTCTTCCTACTCCTATGGGAAAGAGACGTGAATATGTATGTGCTGATATCAAATAATTGGGATAAGAGCAGTGAGCTCAGCATGAATATTTGCGTCAAACTGTGCGTATAGTTATCGAGACTAATTTGTATGGAATTTGGTGCAGCGCCTCTAACGGATGATAGGGGTAGGGACACAGTATCGAATAGAAAGTATCGATGCAGTACTCATGAGTAGTATCCATAAAAAAGTATCGTACTCACTAAAGTATCGAAACAAAAGTATCGATACTTCAAAGTATCGAGTACTGAGTACTTTTCCTACAATCAATGTCGTGATATGAGCTTTTTTTTTTTCGAATTTTTTGAAATTCAAAATTTGAAATTTGCACGTCTGTGAATGGATTAAAATATTTCGAGCCATGTTTCATTACGTTTGAACTAGATGGCGTTACCATAAACATGAGTCGTAAGGTCAAGTTTAACATTAATCATTTCTACAATTTATTCGATACGATACCTGCCACAAAGTACTCATTGAGTAAAAATATCGAATACAAAGTATCGATATCGAAAGAAAAGTACTCGATATCTAAAAGTATCGATAAAAGTATCGTTTTTGAATACTTTAACGCAAATATTCCCACTAAGTCAATAAAACGATGGTATCTTACTACGTTACAGAAAAGTCACGTATTCGACTTTCACGGGTCACAACTATAACTTTTTGAAGAAGAGTCTGTATATTATAACATTTTTTTAAAAGACTCCATACCGAATCTAAGGTATAAATCCTTTTGCCAGGGATAGAAGAAAAGAAAAACAATTCAAATATACAAAGTAAAATAAAGCGGCCAAGTGCGAGCCGGACTCGCGCACGAAGGGTTCCCATTGACTAGGTAAACAAGTGCCTCCCTATTGCCATTATCGATATTGAGCAAAAAAATCAACTTTGTTGTATGGGAGCCCCCCCTAAATATTTATTTTATTTTTAGTATGTGTTGTTATAGCGGCAATAGAAATGCACCGACTGTGAAAATTTCAACTCTCTAGCACCGTTCTTGAGATACAGCCTGGTGACAGACGGACGGACGAACAGACGGACAGCGAAGTCTCAGTAATAGGGTCCCGTTTTTTACCCTTTAGGTACGGAACCCTAAAAATAGGTTCAAATATTTGTCAATCGCATAAATAGTTACTTTATTTTTCGTGTGATGACGGGGAAAGTATACCACCACCCCCCTTTTCTTGCCCGTGGGTGTGGGAACTAAGGGATTATATCCCTTAGTTGTATTTTACGACACCCACCGGTGTATAACACCTATGCATCAGAAGGAAAACTCGATTCGAAACCCTATACCAACATAAAGACTATAAAGAATTACTTAGCGTGTGGACTGCATCCATTATTTCACTATTGGTGCAGGTAAATTAAAAAGGAATTAGAGTCAACATCATCATTAGAGTCATCATTAAAGCGCCTCCACGGAACATCAGTGCAGGTTTCTTTTAACTTGCAATATGCTGAGTTGGGGACGCTTTGGGACGGACAATAATCTCAATTTGTTATTCAACAATATCAAACAAAACCAAGCCAAATCAAATCAAATTAAATCAAATCATTTATTCTGCATAGGCACTTACAAATTGTCAAATTACATGTTTGAAGACAATACAATAATCTACCACCGGATCGGAACGCGGCCACAAACTGACAAGATCCGGCAAGAAACTCTTTAAGTAGGAATTAAGTCGGAGACCCGAGGCTAGCAGTGGATCGTATATGGGCTAAGACGACGACGAATATTTTTTTTTTTAAATAATATTAAATTATAGTTTAAAAAAACTAAAAGACACGCTTGACAAGTCAAGTAGTTATTATTTTCGAATTTCGCGCATGCGCAGTTCGCACACTAGCTCTATCTCTCTTGCTCTTATGCCAAGGATACGATTAGAAATTTCTAAATCCCGACGAATCTAATCAGGATATTCAGCTATTTTAAAAGAAAACTAAGCGGTCTAAAAACTCAAAATAGGAGACAAATACTTATTCAAATAAACCGCTGCCAGTAGGTAACGTGCCCAGAATGCTGGCAGCATTGCCACGTTGGATGGCAATGCTTAAACTCTGTGCCAAGTGAAGCCCAGCATTCCGGTCACGTGTCGCTTCATTAAGGCGTTTATTTAAATCTTTAAATATATTATGGGCGCCAGGTCCCCACGGTCCCAAAGTTTCTACCCCAAAAATCTCAAATATGTATACACGGTCTAGAGTACAGTATTTGCGCCTTTTGAGGTGCTCTGCTGATTCAGCCGCCGCTCCAGCCTCAATTTCAGTTCCGGGAAGATGTGACGGCGCTAGGGTATCAACACAAGTTGCATCCCATACCAAAGGTCGACCCATCTTCCACGGAATTAATGTCATACCATCGGGCCTCTTACCATCAGCGCGAACTAAGCCGCAAGGTTCTAAAACAGCGGCACAGTTCGCGCTGGTAAAAGCCCGACAGAGGATATCATTGAGACTGGCATGGAGGAATTCTACCTGCACTCTTTAAGCAGGAGAGGCCGTGGTGCCCGGTAATAAATAAATTCTTGACAGCCCTCGATTCACCAAATGTCAGATGGACAAATAAACATAATTTAAAATGACAAACAAATAGAATAAATATAGTTACAATAAAATTTCAAAACTTTCAATATCAATAGATTATAAAATAAATTCTATCTATAATGTAATATGAAAATAATTATTTCATATTTGTGTAGTAATTAAGCAATAGTTATTTATATATTTAAAGCAATAGTTCTTACCCAAATTAATAACGAAATTGATTATTTTGAACACATATTACAATTTCACCATAGATAAAAAATAATGTAACTATTTTAATATAATGTAAGAAATGCTTCTCTATACGTATATATAGCCCAGCATATTTTTTTGGACAACATTCGAGGTCAACTCTTCAGTTACATCAAAATGAATTCTTTTACCATTATTTTCTTCGTCCTGCAAGCTGTTCTGATTCAGGTAAGACGTTTTAGATAAATAATAATAATAATAATCATCATCATTTCAGCCTATCGCCGTCCACTGCTGGACGTAGGCATCCCTCATGTTACACCACAAAGTGCGGTTTGCATCCAACGACGCCCAGCAACTTTCACCAGGTCGTCGGTCCACCTAGTGGAGCGATGTCCTACACTGCGTCGTCCGATACGTGCTCGCCATTCGAGAACCTTTCTTCCCCAACGGTTGTCGGTTCGTCGAGCGATGTGGCCTGCCTATTGCCACTTCAGCGTGCTAATTCTTCGTGCTATGTTGGTTACACCCGTGTTTCTGTACCCGTATTCCAGATTCTATCTTGCAGAGAAATACCGAGCATAGCCCGCTCCATAGCACGCTGAGCGACTTTGAGCCTTGTTTAATAATATTTCGTAAAAATATAATAAATATAATAGTTTAAATATTTATATCATCTCAGCCTATTGGGTTCAGGCCGGCTCCATAATGGAAGGGGAATGGACCTACTATTCCACGCTGATCTGATATTGGAATAGGGTTTTGTTTAGAGTTCTTTTCTTGCATAGATGTTATATGATTATTGTATCCCTTAGTCGTCATTTACGACATCCACGGGCAAGATAGGGAGTGATGAATTGTATTCTTACTCCGTCACCCTGTGGTGATACATCGATTTTTATAATGAAATAAATTAATAATGAATTTTATTTTTCAGAACGCATACAGTCAAGTTATTCGAGATGGATGTTGCGGTATTTGTACCCCGATAATCGCAACACCAAGCGTTGCCAACACTTTAGCTGATACTCTTTCTCTTCTCACTGTCAGTAGCCTTCTGGCCGAGACTCTTCCGCTCAATCCGGAAATTATTGCCACTGTTCCAGTACCTGCTCCTTACATTGGATGCGGATGCGGATACGATTTATATGACAGATATGGTTACGATTTGTGTGATAGATATTGTTACGGATATGACAGAATTGGATACGGTTTTGATAAGTGCGGATGCGGTTGTGACAAATTTGGTTACAAAATTATTTATTAAGTCATTATAAATGAAAAATAATAATTAATTACTTCTTTGCTTTTTAATAATATCTGAAAATATTATTTTTATTTTGTTTCTAATGGTCCTCATGTCTATGAAAGATATTAATTTTATGTAATTACTAGCAACCCGCCTTCACTGCGGTGTCAGTCGCCTTACTTGCGTAGTTCTCGTTCCCGTGAGAATACGGTGATAAAATATAGGATACGTTACTCCCTGATTTTATAGCTTTTCACTGGTGAAAGAATTTTTGAAATCGGTTCGACGGTTTAAGCGTGAAAGCGTAACAAACAAACAAACTTACTTTCGTATTTACAATATTGGTAACGATGACTGTTCTTTTTGATAATATAGTTTAAAATATCTTAGTCTCGTTTACGTTTTTTAAGTTTGGGATTTTAACCCATAAAATTTCAATGACGTCTAAAGTGATTTTGCTTTTTTTAAATTTACAATTAACGAATCTTAACAAATTAATATTAATTCATGTTTAAAATAGATTAGCTACAACTTAAAAAAAATACTAAATTATTTTACGGATATATTAAAATATTGTTTGCAGGATAAGGCCTCCATAATCCAGATCCCTTTAAAGTTGTGTCAAAAATTTTTGCCACTCTCCATACTTGTCTTTATATTCTTCATTATTCAGGCTTTCTTCGTCTACTGCTGGACGTAGACCCGCCTCCACAAAACGCCACTATCGCCACGCGTGGCAGACTATTTGGCATTCGCATTAGATAATACACGACTCTCAGGCAAACAACGGTTAGCAACAATTGTATTCTTATCCAACCCCATATGACAATGGCGCTATTTTACGAAATTCTCTCTTCCTTTGATTATCCTCTTCTTTAACCTTCTGTCTTGCTTTTGTTTCAAATACCTTCTTCCTTCATATATCTCTTTTTGGAATATAGCTTTCTTAAACAGTTTATATATTAATTCTAAATGTCTTTTAAAGTTCTTATATTTTATTTGTTTATATACTCTAGTTTATAGCTCTCTCTATGAAACTCATAGCAAGATATAAGTTTACTAAGTCCTGAAAGAACTCCGACATTGTAAAGAATTTGTAAATTTATTTAATACTACAGAATCCATGTTTTATTAAAATGTAAAAAAATAATTTAATATTGTTTAATATCAATAAATGTGTTATTAACATATTTTCTTTTTATTTTTTATTTGTATTTCATCATTATAACCCTGCTCTGGTCCCGATATTTGTGATCGTCTCAATATATAACCTTCTTTCATAGTATCTACATATTATGAAAGCTATTGGCAATAGTTTTGTGACCGGCCGCCTTGCTGACATCAACCCTACTTGAGAATGTAATTGTTGAACAGACGGGATACCGTCTGATAAGATGGCATATATAAAAAAAGAGGCCGTCGCTCAGGACGACTGGCAGATGTGAAACATCGAAATTATTTTGTACCAGTATACGTGCATAAAAGAACAGTTTATATCAGAAACTAATATAGCATAATGTATAAATAAAATTTATTTCCATTAAATGACTATAGTCCATAAAATATAGTTTGATCTCTGTGACAGATGTCAACGAAAACATCGAAGTAAGTTTGAACGAGCGACATGCGACGACCTTTCAGATGACGCAGTGTAGGACGAACTTCGTGGACCGACGACCTGGTGAAAGTTGCTGGGCGTCGTCGGATGCAGGCTGCACAAAACCGCACTCTGTGGCAAAACTTGAGCGAGGTCCCTATGTTCTGTAGTGGACAGCGATAGATTGAAATAATGATGCTGAATCTACTACTATCAGTAAAGATTTAACTTGTCTCTTATAGAATAACTAGCTGACCCGGCAAACTTCGTAACGCCATAATTTTTTTCGTAAATATGTTTTCTAAATTTCCAAATATATAGTCTCTAACCGAAGAACCATTACAGCTTTGTCAGGAAAGATTCAATCGTCTTGGTCGCGGCATTGTTAATGATGATTCAAAGAGAACACTAATGACTCATTATTGATTTTTGACAAAATTATAATTATCAAATTTTCAACCATACTTAACTATAGAAAAAAATTCATTTAGCTGTCATTTGTTTTTTATACTACGATTCATAGTGACTTGTTTTCTATTTGACATTTTATGTCACATCACACGGGAACGCGATCGAACGGGATAAAAGAGTTATTGGCGAAATCTTGTAAACACCATTAAAAAAAGAAACGGAATAAAAAGTATCCTATGTCCGTCTCCTGGTTCTAAGCTACTTCCCCACCAATTTTCAGTCAAATCCGTACAGCCGTTCTTGAGTTATAAATGTAGTAACAACACGACTTTCTTTTATTTATATATATAGACTAGCTGACCCGGCGAACTTCGTAACGCCATAATTTATTTTTTTCGTAAATACATTTTCTAAATTTCCGAATATATATTCTCTAATGGAGGAAATATTACGGCTTTGTCGGGCAAGATTCGATCGTCTTGGTCCCGCCATTGTTAATGATGATTCAAACAGAATACAAATTACTGATGATTGATTTCTGAAAAAATTATAATTATTTATCAAATTTTATACCATACTTAACAGGTACATATAGTTATAGTGACATATCAGGTTGACCGAGCTTAGCTCGGTCAACCTGATATTAGTCTCTTATGGAAGAACCATTACGGCTTTGTCGGGAAAGATATGATCGTCTTGGTCGCAGCATTATTAATGATCATTCAAAGATAATCCAAATTACTGCTTATAGATTTCTGACAAAATTATAATCATCAAATTTTCAATCATACTTAACTATAAACAAAATTATGTTTAGCTGTCATTTGCATTTTGTTATTACATATCAAATGCGTTTTTGTTATCCTACGTTTCATAGTGACTTGTATTCTCTTTGACATGAGTTTCGGTGCGAATATGGAAATGTCATGTTTAGCTCTTGTATTATATTAATTTTTTAGTGTTTTATAGTGAATAATTTTGCTGATATTTTATGTTATTCTACTGTGATTCCCAGAGAAATCAAATAATTAGGTTTACAGCGGCTAATTAATGGTAACGACTTGACTTACTGATAGACATGACTATAAATAAGTTATTCTATATAAAGAAATGTTAAATAATATGAAGAAAATTGTATCAGACTTGGCTGTATGGTTTTTGATTCCTTTGCCCGTCCGAATGGATAAACAGAAACAAAATAAAATCTATTTGACATTTTATGGCATGTCACACGGGAACGCGATCGAACGGGATAAAAAGTAGCTCATTGCCATTAAGAAGAAGAAAGGGATAAAAAGTATCCTATGTCCGTCTCCTCGTTCTAAGCTACCTCCCACCAATTTTCAGCCAAATCTGTACAGCCGTTCTTGAGTTATAAACATAGTAACTAACACGACTTTTATATAGATATATATAGTTACGCTTTTATAATATACTAGCAAACCGCCCTCGCTTCGCTTCGGTTATAGGTTATAGTCGATTTACCCGCGTAGTTCCCGTTTCCGTGGGAATACCGGGATAAAATATAGCCTAGTTTACGCCCTGATATTATAGCTTTCCATTGGTGAAATAATTTTTGAAATCGGTCCAGCCGTTTTGAAGATTACCCGGAACAAACAGACAGACAGACAAAAATTTTTTAATTGCTATTTTAGGCATAGGTGTCGTGCAAATAACCGTGTGAGCATGAAAAAGGCTATTATTTTGACATTACAAACAGACACTCCAATTTTATTTATTGGTATAGACTAGCAACCCGCCCTCGCTTCGCTTCGGTAAAACGATTATAACCTATAAGGTTATAATCGTTTTACCCGCGTAGTTCCCGTTCCCGTGGGAATACCGGGATAAAATATAGCCTAGTTTACGCCCTGATATTATAGCTTTCCATTGGTGAAAGAATTTTTGAAATCGGTCCAGCCGTTTTGAAGATTACCCGGAACGAACAGACAGACAGACAGACAAAAATTTTTTAATTGCTATTTTAGGCATAGGTGTCGTGCAAATAACCGTGTGAGCATGAAAAAAGCCTATTATTTTGACATTACAAACAGACACTTCAATTTTATTTATTGGTATAGATGGTAGGAGGATACCGTCGACAGTCGTCCGCCTAAAGTCGCGGGGCTGTCCGTCCAGGGAGATGATGATACGGGCCTGTTCATACAGAATGTTTTATTTCGATGAAGTGAGGGAAATTGATTTAATACATCACATCGTTCAGAGCTGTGTGGTAGCGGCTTCGAATACTACCAACCCTTGCTTTGCTCGTGGGTGTCGTAAAAGACGACTAAGAGCCCTAGATTGACCCGGACCAACTCCATCTGGTACCTTTTGGGTCAACGATTACATTCCCAAGGAGGGTTGACGTCAGGCAGGCGGCCGGTCATAAAAGTCATTGCCGAAACTTTTTGCAATATGTCAAAACAGATGACATATTGCGTCGACCCCAAGTAATTGGGATAAGAGCAAGATGATGATGACATGGTTCAGACGGGTTGTTGTAAGATTTCATCTCGTGAATTCTTCCTCTTACATAAACGTTATTTGCGTATTATATCCCTTAGTCGTCTTTAACGACACCCATGGGTAAAATAAGGGTTGTTGAACTGCATTCTTACTCCATCACCACAGGTAAGAAATAAAATGATAATTATGCAATTAATTGAAATAATAATTTGATAAAGACATCGTTGTTTTTAGCTGGAATATGTACGCTTATTTCTAAACAGGTGATTGTAGATAATGCACGAATTGAACTCATAGTTTGGAGTTTCTGCGGTAACGTGAAAGCGTTATGGTCCTGTATTAAATTTAATATCTATCTTAGTGTTTTAAGGTGCTATCTTCTATACAAAGAAATAAAATTGAATTGTCTGTTTGTAATGTTAAAATACTGGACTTTCTTAATGCTCACACGGTTATTTGCACGTCACCTATGCCTAGAATACTCTTTAAACAATTTTTGTCTGTCTGTTTGAGGTAATCTTCAAAAACTGAACCGATTTTGGTAATAATTTACTACCAGGTAGCTGTCTATATAAAGAGTGAATTAGACTATATTTAATACCGGTATTTCCACGGGAACGGTAACTATGCGGGGAAGGCGAAGCGAGGGCGGGTTGCTAATTATGTATATAAATCTTCTGTTCGTGTGTTTGTAAATGAACTCCTTCTAAACGGCTGGATCGATTTTTTTCCTGGCTGTTCCGATGGATATCAAATGGTTTACATCAATAATCGATAGATGGCGCTGTGATCGATTTCCAGGAGAATTCCTTTTACTTTTTTTTTTAGATTTGAACAGAACAACGTCTGTTTGGTCAGCTAGTCTATACTAATGTTATAAAGAGGAAAGTTTGTATTGAATAGGCTCCGAAACTACTGGACCGATTTCAAAAATTCTCTCACCAATGGAAAGGTATAGTATCAGGGAGTAACATAGGCTATATATTATACCGGTATTCCCAACGGAACGGGCACTACGCAGGAAAGACGACTGAAACCGAAGCGAAGTGAGAGCAGCTTGCTAGTATTATATAATTTCTCTCTAATTCATTAGGGAATTGACATTTTTATTTCAAACTAGCAATCCGCCCTCGCTTCGCTTCGGTTATAGGTTATAGGTTATAGTCGTTTTACCCGCGTAGTTCCCGTTCCCGTGGGAATACCGGGATAAAATATAGCCTAGTTTACGCCCTGATATTATAGCTTTCCATTGGTGAAAGAATTTTTGAAATCGGTCCAGCCGTTTTGAAGATTACCCGGAACAAAGAGACAGACAGACAGACAGACAGACAGACAGACAGACAAAAATTTTTTAATTGCTATTTTAGGCATAGGTGTTGTGCAAATAACCGTGTGAGCATGAAAAAAGCCTATTAATTTGACATTACAAACAGACACTCCAATTTTATTTATTGGTATAGACTAGCAACCCGCCCTCGTTTCGCTTCGGTTTCAGTCGTCTTTCCTGCGTAGTTCCCGTTCCCGTGGGCATATCGGGATAAAATATAGCCTAGTTTACGCCCTGATATTATAGCTTTCCATTGGTGCAAGAATTTTTGAAATCGGTCCCGCCGTTTTTAAGATTACCCGGAACAAACAGACAGATAGACAAAAAATTTTTAAACTGTATTTTAGGCATAGGTGTCGTGCAAATAACCGTGTGAGTATGAAAAAAGCCTTTTATTTTGACATTACAAACAGACACTCCAATTTTATTTATTGGTATAGATTATTTTCATGGGTTCCTCTCACCATTGCCTTGCTCCCATTTGACCAGTTGCCCCATATATAGATATGGGTGGCGATGACAAGACGCCGGAAGGCGCCGATGTTGAGGCGGCGGGCGGGGAGGCCTCCGCGAGCGCGCAAGCGCGCTGCAGGCTCACCCACTGCGTATGCGATGGAGGCAGAACGGGCCCAGCGGAGCGTGAGCGCTTCGCCGGGTCGTCGGTGACGTCAGGGCTGCGCTGTCGTCTGACACCCAGCTGGGAGTCGGGCGACTTGCGTGGCGAGTATTTTTTCTTGAAGATCTTCGTCTTTATTATCCCCCTTTCGGGAGAGGCGTCATCCTGAGACTCGCCCGATGTCATAGTAACATCGGACGGGTAGTCGCTGTCGTCGCGGCGCTCGAGTGCGCTCAGCGGCGGCGAGCGGGAAGGCAGCTGCGGGCTGGTCTGGGTTGCGGAGGCGGCCGTGATATCTTTGCGGCTGCGGTAGATGGTTAGCGAGCGCGTCGATGGCGCGCGCGCTAACATACAGAGGTAGCGGCCGTCCTCACCAACGTAGGGACGGTCTGAACGGGCGGCTGGGGCGGGGGACGACAAGGCGTAATCGCCTGTGCCCACATCCTCTTGCAACGGCGCCGAGCGAGGCACACGCGTGAGCGCGCGCTGAGGCTTCGGCGGCGAAGGCGGCGGCGGCGGGGAAGGTGGCGAAAGCGGGGGCGTCCTGCGGCGCACTCCCGCGGCTTTCGGTGGTGACGGGCCGGCAGCTGAGACGTCCTTGGTACGGCGTGTACCTCGCATGGGGTAACCCCTCCTAGGGCGCATGGTGAGACGTTACTGGGTCAGTACCCGTGCGACAAATGTGGTAGCTGGCTGCTCGTCGGCAACCGCTCCGATGTCTATGCTGACGCCGAGACGCCAACGCAAACACCGAAGAAGCGACTGACGGCAGGCCGTGGAGTCCGAACACTAGTTAAACGACGAAAACGAGGTAAAGCTGCGGTACTGAGGCACTCCGTCGCGCGCGGTCGATGCGACAATAGTTAAAATATGAAAATGTATGGCGCTTAGGGATGATCGATGAACATCGATGTTCGATGATCATCACATTTCCTAACAAAAAAGGTCATCAGAATCGTTTTCATACTATATTAAAAAATAAAGCTTACATTTCCTAAAAAAAAAGGTCATCACAATCCTATTGGCAGAAAAAATCGATTTTTTTTTAAATAATCGATTATTTTATAGTCGATTTATTGTAACGAATAAAAAATCGATTTTTTAAAAATCGATTATTTTCCCTCCAGGTCACATCCCTACTCGGGACGGTTCAGCTCAAGGCTGTCGACAGTAGGCTCCTACCACGTCCATCCATCCACCTCAGCCTATATACGTCCTACTGTTGGGCTCAAGCCTCCTCCACAATAAGAGGGAAATGGTCCTACTACTTCACCCTGGTCAGACGTGTTGGTATAGGGTTTTATTTAGAGATTTCCTTGTCTTATATAGATGTTATATGCTTATTTAAATAGCAACACAGGCAGGAGAGCTCATTTTGATGTGAAACATGTTTTAGAGGTAGGGCGAGGATGAACCTGATCGCTGCGCCACGCCACGATTGGATATGTACATTTGTGTAACGAAAGCAAAACCTGTTTTAGAATTTTGTACAACGCCATCTAGTGGTCTCAAAATAAATTATTAACCTAAACCCATACCTATAGTGTATACAAATGAAAATAAATCTTTATTAACTAAAAATCATGATTTTCTGAAAAAAAAAGAAAATCGTATAATGTTTTTAATACTTTAAGCCATATTAGTTTCTGTCGTAATCTGTTCTTTTATGCTATGGAGGGTAGAAGTAAGGAGGACCGTCTCGTATGGGGGATTAGTCGAAAAAGTGTCCACTTGTAAACAGCAAATTATTGTTCGAACTCTCACCGAAATAGCGCTAGTGTAGCAAGTGGAAATGAAATGAACTTAGCAGTTATAAACAGAGTGAAGTGTGCCGAGTTGAAAAGTTGAATATTTCTCTTGACTTCAGTAGTTAAGAAATATGCAGTATTTAATAAATCTCAATTATTTATGTATTTCAAAATGGGGGAAATCTTGAAAAAAAATAACCAGTGTCAAAAAGTACTTCAATTGGTTTGAAAGTAACGTTACGAGGTACTTTAAAATTCTTCCACTTGCTACTATAGCGCCACCTTAATTTGCTCCCTTTCAACGGACACTTTTTAATACACTGAGATGGTCCTCCTTACTTCTACCCTCCATATTTTATGCATAATTATATACTTGTACAAAATAATTTCGATGTTTCACATCTGCCAGGCGTCCTGAGCGACGGCTCTCGTTTTTTTAGTGTTTTATAGTGTTATATTGAATAATTTTGCTGATGTTTTATGTAATAACTAGCTGACCCGCCGAACTTCGTACCACCATAATTTTTTTCGTAAATATATTTTCTAAATTGCCGAATATATAAGTAGTCTCTTATAGAAGAACCATTACGGCTTTGTCGGGTAAGATTTGATCGTCTTGGTCGCAGCATTGTTAATGATCATTCAAAGATAATCCAAATTACTGATTATTGATTTCTGACAAAATTATAATTATCAAATTTTCAACCATACTTAACTATGGACAAAATTACGTTTAGCTGTCATTTGCATTTTGTTATTACATATCAAATGCACTTTTGTTATTCTACGTTTCATAGTGACTTGTATTCTCTTTGACTTACTTTTCACGCGAATATGGAAATTTCATGTTAAGCTCTTAATTTTTTTAGTGTTTTGTAGTGTTATATTGAATAATTTTGCTAATATATTCTGTAATATAATACAGTTAAGGTGCTAAAGTATGGTGAATAAGAGTGGTTTACGTGTATTTTCATATTCTACCGAAATTCCCAGAGAATTCATGTAATTAGGTTTTCAGCGCCTAATTAATAATACCTAACGACTTAACTTACTGACGGATATGAATATAAATAAGCTATTCTATCTATACCAATAAATAAAATTGGAGTGTCTGTTTGTAATGTCAAAATATTAGACTTTTTTCATGCTCACACGGTTATTTGCACGACACCTATGCCTAAAATAGCGATTAAAAAAATTTTGTCTGTCTGTCTGTTTGTTCCGGGTAATCTTCAAAACGGCTGGACCGATTTCAAAAATTTTTCACCAATGGAAAGCTATAATATCAAGGCGTAAACTAGGCTATATTTTATCCCGGTATTCCCACGGGAACGGGAACTACGCGGGTAAAACGACTATAACCTATAACCGAAGCGAAGCGAGGGCGGGTTGCTAGTTAATCTATATAAAGAAATGTTAAATAATTTGAAGAAAATTGTATCAGGCTTGGCTGTGTGGACTTTGATCCCTTTGCCTGTCCGAATGGACAAACAGAAACAAAAAAAAAATCTATTTGACATTTTGTGTCACGTCATACGGGAATGCGATCGAACGAGATAAAAATAGCTCATTTCCATTAAGAAAAAGAAAAACGGGATAAAAGTATCCTATGTCCGTCTCCTGGTTCTAAGCTAACTCCACATCAATTTGCAGCCAAATTTGTACAGCCGTTCTTGAGTTATAAATAGTGTAACTAACACGACTTTCTTTTATATATATAGATATACAATGAAGGTGCTGAAGTGTATTGAATATGATATAACAGTGGTTTAAGTATATTTTTACGACATCCACGGCCAGGATAGGGAGAGGTGAATTGTATTCTTACTCTTTCACCACACAGAGAGTGTCTTGTTAATATAAAACAAAAAAATAATGTAACATAAATAATTTATTTATAAGTTTAAAGTATTTGTGCCATAACACCACCACCGGTATTCACAATCGCTGTTCCAGCTGATGGTAGACCACCTTCGACTGCTACCGTACCATAAACAGGGAAGCAACCCTTAACCCTGATGCTGCCACCGACTGGTAAATCGCCAGTAACTGTGATATCACCGAACTGTAGAGCGGGAACTATTTCTGTGATGACTGGAGTTGAGGATATGGCTTCCGGTAGAAGTTGTTGGGTGAAACCGTTGAAATTATTGATATGGTTAGGAATACTCATTGGAAATGAAGCAGCATTCTGTAAAAGAAGATAGAGAGTTAGAGACTATTCATCATCATCATCTCAGCCCATTCGTGGTAGGATCACACTGTTGACAGTTATCTATCTACAGCCATGGGCCGCTGCGCCCAGGGTAGTACCACACTAAGCAGAAAATCGACGTCTGAGTAGTAGCAATGTTTTACTGGGCTTCGTTCGGTGAGTGAGAGAGGTGGAAGCCTTTCTGAGGGTGTTTGCATGTGGTGGGTTTTGGTGATGCCTTTAGTATCACAGAACCTCATTGCATGCAGTCATACTCCCTTCACTTTCTTCGCGGTAGGCAGCGACCTAGCAAAGGTCCATGAGCGGCAGCAACACTCACCATCAGGTGTACTGTTTGCTCATTTGCCACCGTTTGTAATAAAGAAGAAAAGAACGTAAGTCTTACTATTGGACCCGTGCGTCCTTCACAATGGGAGGCAAATTGATCTACTATAACTACGCTGTTCAGGCTATTATGTAGTTTTCTTTCTCTTGCATAGATGTTATATGCAAATTCAAGACTTTAGTCGTCTTTTACGACACCCACACGCAAGAGAGTTATTTTTTTTGTGTTTTATAGTGTTACTAGCAACCCGTCTTCGCTTCGCTTCGGTTTCAGTGGTCTTACCTGCGTAGTTCCTGTTCCCGTGGGAATACCGGGATAAAATATAGCCTATGTTACTCACTGATATTATAGCTTTCAATTATTGACAGAATTTTTGAAATCGGTTCGGTAGTTTAAGCGTGAAAGCGTAATAAACAAACAAATAAACAAACTTACTTTCGCATTTATAATATTAAGTAAGGAAGTAAGGATATTGATTAATTTTGCTGATGTTTTATGTAATATAATACAGTTAAGGTGCAGAAATGGTGTGAATATAATATAGTAGTGGTTTAAGTATATTTTCATATCTCCAGAGAAATGATTAATTTGTTATTCATTGCTCAATTTATGACAATGACTTGACTTACTGTCGATGACTATAAATAAGTTACTCAATATGAAGAAATGTTATACAATATTGTATACGACGTGGCTGTCTGGGCTTTGTGCCTTTTGCCTGTCCGAATAGACAGATGTAACCGAACAAAAAATATGGGACAACTAAAAAAATCATGTAGCGCTTTTATATTTTTTTCATTGTTCTTTTACAGTGTTACATTGAATAAATTTGTTGATATTTTATGTATACGCATTATATAATGCGGATAAAATGCTGAAATGTGGTGAATATGATATAAAACCGAATTTTGACAGCGTACATTTTGACATTCAGCCAAAATTCCCTGAGGAAACAGGATTTGGTTGTTAGCACCAAATCAATGGTAACGATTGACTAAACTACGAAGACTGAAGACGTGAGTGATCAATATTATGACGCGACACAGGCACCAATAGCTCATATTACCATTTAACAAGGAGAAGAAGAGGAAATTGACTTTAAAAAGATTTAAAATAATATACTTACTTGTACAATAATGAACACAGATATAATAAAAATGCCCGGACGATACATTTTCTTGTTAATGAATGATGTAAATGATGATTTTGTTTAATAATTTCATTTATATACTCGTACTTTTGCGCAATTAATTAGAAGAAAATTATATCGATAAAGTGTTATCGATATTTTATCGATATTGCTTCATCGTTATCTGTAATTAATTAATATTTTATAATTATATTATTTTCTATACATGACGGAGTAAAAATTCAATTCACCACCTTTATTCCCCGTGGATGTCGCAAAAAAAAAGCCTAAGGGATATAATTGACATAAAAATAAAGGCTCTCCCTTACACGTGGTTAAAAGACGATTAAGGGATATAATATGCACATAACATATATACAAGAGAAGGATACCTCGAAACTAAATCTATACCAAAACGTTTGACCAGTCTGGTATAGGTCAATTTCAGCCCCCCCCCCATAGTGGAGGAGGCCCAAGCCTAATAGTGGGACATATATAGGCTGAGATGATGATGATGATGAATAACATTACAAATGCCGGTTACGAATACTATCAACTCTTCTTCTGGGTGTCGTAAAATACGACTAACAGCTTTACATCAGACCAGACACTACATCTGAGGCCAACTAGTCAACAATTACCAAGGAGACTTCACAACAGGCAGGTGCCTGGTCATAAAATTATGCCAATGTCAATAGCTGGACTACCTCAGTATCTGAAAACACAGGTCTACAACCAGTGTGTGTTACCAGTAATGACATACGGCACAGAAATGTGGTCCCTAAATGTAGGCATCATAACAAGGCTCAAAGTCGCTCAGCGTGCTATGGAACGGGCTATGCTCGGGATTTCTCTGCGAGATAGAATCCGGAATACGGAAATCCACAGAAAAACGGGTGTAACCAACATGACACGAAGAATTAGCACGCTAAAGTGGCAATGGGCAGGTCACATCGCTCGACGAACCGACAACTGCTGGGGAAAAAAGGTTCTCGAGTGGCGACCACGTATTGGACGACGCAGTGTAGGACGCCCCCCACTAGATGGACCAACGACCTGGTGAAAGTTGCTGGGCGACGCTGGATGCAGGCGTAACATGAGGGAGGCCTACGGCCGGCAGTGGATGGCGATAGGCTGAAATGAATGAATGATGATGATGAATAGATGGATTATAAATTTGACTGCACAGATGGCATAGTGATTAAAATATCGACTTACTGTGTCGGTGTCGCAAGTTCGAATCCCACGCAGAATAGCACTGAGCGAACCACAAATTTTTGTCCTTAGTCTGGATGTAATTTGTCGGAGATAAATTACATCCAGACTAAGATTAATTATATGTTTGTAAAGTCACACTGCAATACAAGTATTTAGTCCGTAGTGATGTCTTTAAAAACAACATTTAGCAATATTTACGATGAAAGAGAAGTGCCGTCGATCTTGGTGTTGTAATTGGGATAGCGGTAGGATGATGATGAATTTTATAAAATTAGATTTTTATCCACCGTTTAGCTCAGTGATGTTCAATATTGGACATAAACATGGTGATAGAGTAAGAATAGAAATAACCTTGTGTCTTGTTCATGGTTGCTCCTACCATTTGGATTAATAGTGGTAGGACGACGCTATAGTCTGTTGTTTGTCTACAGCCGCGAGCAGGCCCGTTCGGGGTAGTACAACACTTTCGCAGAAAATTTACGTCCGAGTAGTAGCAATTTGTTAAGTTGATATCAGACGAGTAATTTTTTGTTCATTTTTTTCTTTCATTTTGCATCTTTCACTCGAAGTGACGCATCTAAACACAAAATGAAACATTAGTGCCGAATGAATTCATTAGTGAACCGATATTGACATCCGGCATCTTTCACTCGCACGCCGAATGAACGAGAAATGAACAGTTTGAACACTGAGAGAACATTCATTCGGGTTCGGCCATTATGTTTCGAGTTCTGTAGCCGAAGGACGTCACGTGTTGATATTTTTTCTACGATGCGTTGCACTGGTTGCACCCGAAAAAATGGTGTTTAAGTGGAACGATCAAAATACATTGCTTTTTTTGGAGAACTTTAAAACTACCATTGCCTTTGAAACCACAAAATTGATGAATACATTTCTTCCTAATAAATTTCTTTTTTCAATCCATGATCGCATCCACCACCGTCGACGTTATTTTTGCTTCTTTTTTGTCAACTCTCTGATTAAATGATCACAAATTAAAGTAATTCCAAGACGCACGACTTCATTCGATGACATATTGTAAGAAAAGAATAGTAAATGTTATTTTATAAATAATTCCCTCTTAGCCGTGTGAATATAGAATGAAAGAAAAATGAACATTCACTCAAGTGAACAATCACTCGAGTGAACCGTCTGATATCAGCTTTACTGAACTTTGTTCGGTGAGCGAAAGAGCCTGAAGTCCAATTTTCTGAGAGTGTTTGCGTGTAATGATGTTTTGGTTACGTCTTCAGTATCACTGAGTCTCATTGCACTCTTCACTTTCTTCATGGTAAGTAGTGGCCTAGCAAAGTTCAATGAGTGGCAGGATCACTTACACATCAGGTATGCTGTTTGCTCGTTTGCCACCAACAATAATAAAAAAGGCATGGATTCGAATCCCCAGCGTGACATTTATTTTCTACTTGTAAAAAAGATTTTATTTATCTAAATCTCATATTACAGTAATTTTGACACAATTTATTTTATGAGTAAGAAAATATTGATGGTTTATCAATTCAAATGATCAACTCCGTGTGGTGACGGAGTAAGAGTACAGTTCACCATCTCCTATCTTGCTTGCGGATGCTGTAAATTACGACTAAGAATATGCTTATAACATCTATGAAAGAGAAGATAAACTCGAAATAAATCTCTATACTCCTGACCTGCTTGGTATTGTAGGTCAATTTCCTTCCCATTGTGGAGAAGACTGTGATGATGAAGACAATCCTACCGCCATACAAGGATTATTTCCTTAGTGCATGTCATTCAAAAATCATTTCAAATCCAATATTATCGAGATTAGGTTGCCAAATTGTTTTAAAGTGCCTTTTTTATTGATTGACTAGCTGACCCGGCGAACTTCGTACCGCCATATTTTTTTTTTGTAAATATATTTTCAAAATTTTCGAAGATGTAGTCTCTAATAGAAGAACCACTACGACTTTGTCAGGAAAGATGGAATCGTTTTGGTCGCGGCATTATTAATGATAATTCAAAGAGAATACAAATTACTGATTACCTATTGATTTCTGACAAAATTATAATTATCAAATTTTGAACCATACTTAATCATAGACAAAATTATGTTTAGCTGTCATTTGCGTTTTGTTATTACATATCAAATGCGTCTTTGTTATACCACGTTTCATAGTGACTTGTATTCTCTTTGACGTCTTATGTCACGTCCCACGGGAACGCGATCGAACGGGATAAAAAGTATCCTATGTCCGTCTCCTGGTTCTAAGCTACCTCCCCACCAATTTTCAGGCAAATCGGTACAGCCGTTCTTGAGTTATAAATAGTGTAACTAACACGACTTTCTTTTATATATATGATGATTGATTAAATTTATAAAACTCTATGCCACACGCGCGATTTCAAACCTACACCTATCGGTATACAGTTCCAACGGTATATTGTATCTGGGCTCATATATATCCCACTGTTGGGCTCGAGCCTCCTCCATAATAGGAGGAAAATTGACCTTACTATATCAAGTTGGTCAGATAGATTAGTATAGGGTTTTAGTTCGAGTTTTCTTTCTCTTGCATATATTTTATATGTGTATTATATACCTTAGTCGTCTTTTACGACATCCACGGGCAAGAGAGGGAGTGGTGAATTGTATTCTTATTCCGTCACCAATCGTCTTACTAGTATGATAATCAATTTAAGTTAAGATTCATGACCCAGTAGTAGACGCCCTTTATTATTTGAAGGGTTTTGGTACGGACACTTCTCGCCTAAACCGAGAGAGATGTCGAAATAGCGGACTGTAGCCCCATTACCGTATTACCTTCCTATCGCCAATTAGGTTCTGGTAATGGCTCCTTGATTTTAGTAGCCATCTATGCGGGAATTAATAAAAACACTCAATCTCTTCTTTTCATAGTACAAATTGTAAAAGTTATTGGCAATAGTTTTATAAGAGCAGAAGCCGCTCTGGTTTTAGTGGGTGTTTAGGTCACTCATGTGGCTGGCGTGGCCCACAGACACTAGCCCGTGAGTCAGCAGCGGGGTAGGTGTGTAAATGAATTTGCTCAGCTCGTATCCAAAATAACAGATTTAATTCCGCAGAATATCCACAAAGTCGACCTACGTGATGGCCGCTAGAAAACAAAAAAAAAAAAAATTAAATGTTTGTTGATGTTTACGCGAGTATTACATATTATAATTAAAACTATTTTTAATTATTTTATCGCGTTCGTATTTAATTTTTGATTACCCGACGTTTTGAACATTTTACAGTGTTCATGGATACGGACGGACGAAGATGTCTCACGTCCAACTCTTTTTTTTTGTACTGGCAATAAATTTGTACGAAAATGTGGGTCAAAATTTAATAAATACCTAATTCTGTAGCGGGTAGATAGAAATCTCTGTAATAACAATGACTTGTTGGATGTGAGACATCTTAGGGCTCTCGTGACAATGAACGTTAAAATGTCTTCGAAACGTTGGGCATTCAAAAACCAAATTCAAACGCGATAAATTCCTTAAAAAATTACTCATTATTATAAACTAGCAACCCGCCCTCGCTTCGCTTCGGTTTCAGTCGCTATACCCGAGTACTTCCCGTTCCCGTGGGCATACTGGGATAAAATATAGCCTATGTTACTCCCTGATATTATAGCTTTCAATTGGTGAACGAATTTTTGAAATCGGTTCAGTGGTTTAAGCGTGAAATTGTAACAAACAAACTTAATTTCGCATTTATAATATTAGCAACGTAATTTTTCATTATATTCCTTAAATTTGGCGGTATGGATAAATTTCTACACGAATACTTAAAAAAATATAAATAAACCGCGATGCAATACTTGAATGATTTGATAATAAAATAGTATATTTAATATCTATAAATGTTTTGTAATAGATAAAAGTTAAGTCACATACAAGGAATAAAGATAACACGATGGGTTACCAACTTTAATTGTTATAAAAAGGATTACTTGGAACAATTGTTTAGAAGTACTTGAAACATATTTGGAATAACAATGTTTCCAGAAAAACTCGCTGGAGTTTTATTCACACTACTTTTCGTGCAGGTAATTAAGGCCATTATTAGCTTCGTACGTATATTAGTATGTGCCTATGTAATGGAAACTTTGAACGTGAATTTGACTCCCTTCAAAACGTCTAATTGACTTGAAATTTGGCATACTTATCGAAGATCAATTTAATATTTTAAACAGCCCCGTTACCTTTACCAGGATTTTCAGGATTAGCCATTTTTAATTTCAGAAAAGTGTATGTTTTAGTTTGTTTTAAACTATTATTATTTTGTTTTTTTTTGTGATGACGGAGTAAGAATATAATTTACCGCTTCCTTCCTTGCTCGTGGATGTCGTAAAAGACAACACATCATCATTATCACAAATACTTGGGATCGATGTAGTACGTGGCAAACCAGTCCGTTGAAATGTTACATTTTTGGGCTTAGCGTGCGTTTGTCAGAGGACACAATTTTATTTTTTACATATGAAGGGGGTTAGTGTCAAGTTAAATCCAAGTTTGTGAGGTCGCAACTCTTGTTCCACAGCCGCCATCTTGGAAAAAGAGGATCAAATGGTTTTCACGGTTTATCTGCCAAACTATAGGTCTCACAAAAAATTACTTAACATTTTTGTTGCAAATACTATCTACAACTTTTGTTGAGTAACTTTTAGTCGTCTATAAATAAAAAAAAATTATAAGAGATAATTCATAAAACTTTGAGACAAAAAGACTTTATTTGTTGATAAAACTTTTTTTCTAATAATTTTACAAAAAAAAAAAAATGAAAATATATCCGACCATTTTTATAGACGCTGTTTTAAGGAACAATTTTTATTAGAAACATTTTTAAATTTATTTATTAGTTAAGGTTTTCCGTGTGGTGACGGAGTAAGAATACAATTCACCACCCCCTAACTTACCCGTGGGTGATCGTACGAGACGACTAAGGGATATAAAACGCATATAACGTCTATGCGAGAGAAGGAAAATTCGAAATAAAACCCTATACCAACACGTCTGACCAGCGTGGTATAGTAGGTCAATGACCCTTCCATTATGGAGGAGGCCCGAGCCCAACAGTGGGACGTGTATGGGCTGAGATGATGATGATGATTAGTTAAGGTTTTACAACGTTGTAAAACTAATACAGTTAGTAGTGAGTGCCTGTTAATAAAAAAAAAGGCAAATTTCCTTCCTTTTTGTGGAGTAAACTCACGCTTTAGCGGCAATCATAGATGAATAAGCGAAAAAAATGTAATTTTGAAGTATAGTTTAGTGGATTTTTGAAGAAAAAAAATTCTATGTTTACAGAACATTACAGCACAATGCATAGGAAAAGCAAATTCTTGGCAAGCGCCAGCACAAAGATTGTCACATCCTTCTGAGCTTGTCAGTGGTACCGGTAGTTTTACAGTTCGAAGCACTTCACCGATCGCTCCAACAGGAGTAGCAGTTCACTCCGACAAGCTGGTTATCGAAGGTCCTCTTGTGATTGATGGGCAATTACCATTCTTGGGTACTGTGGCTTTAGAAGGGGCCGTATCTGCTGTTGGTACTGGTTCTGTGGCTCATTCCTGTGGATCTTCTATAGGAATTTCTGAGATTATTCCAACTGCTGGGCCTTTGCTGGGGTCAGCTTTAGGTCCAGCGGTTGGTCCCAGTTTATTGCCCGGTGGACGTGGATGCGGGCGTATTTATTAAAATTATTGTTGTTTATTTAGTAAATAAAAATTGTTGATCTGTGATTTTTGAATTAATATTTAAGTATGTTTTATTTTTTTCCGTGTGGTGACGGAGTAAGAATACAATTTACTACTCCCTATCTTGCCCGTGGATGTCGTAAAAGAACCCTAAGGGATACAATATAAGCACATAAAATCTGTGCAAGAGAAGGAAAACTCGAAATGAAACCCTATACCAGCATGTCTGATCAGCGTGGTATAGTAGGTCAAATTCCTTCCCATGATGGAAGAGGCCCGAGCTCAACATAACATGATGATTTGTTACATTATTCCGAGCAAATAAATGTTAGAGGAAGAACACCTCCCTTACTTACTCGAGGGTGTTGTAAAAGATGACTAAGGAATACAATATGCAGTAACATCTATGCAAGGGAATTAAAATTCAACAAAAAATCCATCAGCGTATATTAGTTCATTTTTCTATTGTGGCGGTGGCTTGGGCTCAGCAGTGAAACGTATATAACCTTCTTTTTTAGGGTTGGCTTTTTGGGGACTAATCCCACCACACGTTCCCACCACTGTAACTCCTGTAAGCCAGGATCCACAATGGTCTCCGTATAAGACACTGAGGTTTGACTCTCAGGAAGTCCCGAGAATCGCTTTTAATTGTCTTGGGACCCGCAACAAATTTAATTAGAAAAGAAAAACAGGAGGAGTTGTAAAGATTCTACTTCCTTCCTATGCAAAGCGGGAGACATGAAGCGAAGTTGGCTAACAAGCCAGTAAATAAGAATTTGTACAACTACGTGAAACGTAGTGGTACAGCACCACGGATTGGACAGAGCTTAATGGACCTATTTGTGAGCTTTAGGTTTGGTTACAATAGTAGGTATGGCGAAAGCGCCTAAACGCACGGAAATTTTTTCGAGTTGCTACAAGATCCGAATAGTATATTATCTTTAGGGTGGGCTATGGTTGGAGCACCCGCCGCCCCGCTTCATTCTGGGCTACAGAGGGGCAGCACGTGGTCTTATAACCCACCGCACCGTCGTTCAGCCGACCACCCGTACCTACCGAGATCCTTGTCCTTCGTGGTCGGCCCGAACCTTTTGCTTGCCTGTGGCAGTTTTAAAAATAAGCTGAACATTCACCAGGTATATAGGGAACAATTCTCTCCTGAGAATTGTATAACACTTAATTGCGATCACCAGCCACCTGTTAAGGGTAGTGATTACAGCTTTTTATCCTCAAAAGCAGCGCCCTGCGGTTTTACCTGCATAGTTCCCTTCAAACATCCTCACATACTCACAAACTTTCGCGTTTATAATATTAGTAAGATATGTATGATTATTATGGCGAAGTATTAGGGAGGCTTGGGTTGGGTGAACGGTAACATGCTGATGATGATAGTTTTATTCTTCATACTCAGTGGTATTCAGACCCGGAAGGGGGTGAATGGAATGGTGAATGAAAATGTCCAGTTCAATCCTACAAAGACACAAGTTTGCTCGTTCAAACTGGTCCTTCTTTAAAAAGAAGGACCCGTTTGTTATGGCGCCTCAGTTCCAAGGAGTAATTCTCCAAATTTACAACAGTATCCCAATCCTTGGTGTCGAAATATCGGGCAAAATCCAGTTTGGGAGGACAAAGTTAAATTGGCAAGTAGAAAGCTCGGTGTTCTGACTGGTACTATACCAAGATAGGGATTCATGCTATACAAAACACAAGTTCGTCCTCATGTGATGATGATGATGATGAAATAATTATCTGGTGATTGCTTAAAATGCAGAGAGGGGCAGATTAAAGGACTCCATGCCACCCTCCCATTATCGCGTACAGTTTGGGCATGGTATGGCTCTACTATCATCATTTCAGTCTATCGCAGCCTACTGCTGGACATAGGCCTCCCTCATGTTACGCCACAGAGTGCGGTCTTCTGTTGCCTGCATCGTTCTACTTATCATGAGGGGGTTAATGCCATAATCGCCATGCTTGGCAGGCGGATTGGCGATCGCAGTGCTGTGTTATACATTTCCCAGGAGAGAGCTGCTGCCCACTATTTTCTAATACTTTGAAAATGACTTTTACGGAATAAAAATTAAGAAAGTTGCGTAGAAAATTAGAAAATTTAAGAAAACTTAACGACTATATAAACTGTTCTAAGGTAACCTTTTTTTCGACTATATAAACTTTTCTATATTTATATATATAAATCTTCTGTTCGTATGTTTGAAAATGAACTCCTTCTAAGCGTCTGCACCGATTTTGATGTTTTTTTTAGCTATTCCGATGGATATGAGAATGGTTTAGATTAAAAATTGGAACCGCTTTTTTTTAGATTTGAACAGAACAACGTCTGTTGGGTCAGCTAGTTTTATATATATTATTTTCTTTATGTCAGTGTTTTTTTTTTTATCAAATTTAACGAAAACATAATAAATGTTTACTTTTATTCTATTGTCACTTGCAATATAAAATATCAGAAATCAATATATATATATATATATATATAAATGAATTGCTGTTCGTTAGCCTCGCTAAAGCTTGAGAGCGGCTGGTCCAATTTGGCTAATTTTGGTCTTAAATTATTTGTGGAAGTGCAGGGAAAGTTTATAAGGTGAGAAAATATGAAAAAATTGTGAGTAAAATTCTAAAAATAACAATTTTATTTTCCCATACAGACTGTTCTTACCTGTCAAACATTTCATGTTTACGGCAAGTGTTGTATTTCTTGGGACGCGGTCGCAGCCTTCTGCGAGGCACTTATCTCGCAGAAGGAGGCGGCGGGTCGCGAGCGCGAGGAGCACAGCCTCGATGATGCGACCCGCTGCCGGCGACTGGGGCGGCGCAGGCAGGATTACCTGCGTGCAATGCCGCCCTAGCTGAGGCCGCGGGTGACGTGACCGGAGATTAGTCCGTCACCCGTCGAGAGGCCGACCGCATGAGGAAAGACCGACGTCCTCCCGGAGGGGGGGACGTCGGTTGATGGGAGGGTACCCCGGGTAGGGGGTATTCCGTCGGGCCGACCACTGATGACAAGTAATCCTCGTCCAGTGGTCGGCCCAACGACGAAGGCGACCTGGTGTTCGGGTGGGTTGCGGGTGTTGCGTGCTTAAGCTCCTCTGTCGCCCCGGACGGAGTGGTGCGGAAGCGCGCCGACCGCAGCCCACCCCAATAAAAAAAAAAAAGTGTTGTATTTCCTTAGTCCGCACCTTTACACTATTTCTGGGCGACTGATAAATCATCATCATCATCTCAGCCCATACACGTCCAACTGTTGGTCTTGCACCTCCTCCACTATAGGAGGGAAATCGACCTATTATATCACGCTGGTTAGACGTGTTAATATAGGGTTTTGTTTCGAGATTTTCTTCTCTTGCATAGATATTAAATGAATATTATCTCCCTTAGTCGTCTTTCACGACACCCACGGGTGGTGAATTGTATATTTACTCCGTCTCCGCACGGATAATACTAAAATATAATAATTATGAAAACAGGCGGTACGAAGTTCGCCGGGTTAGCTAGTAATAAATAAATTATCTGTGTGGTGACGGACTAGGAATACAAATTACCACTCCCTTGCGCGTGGATGTTGCAAAACGACAGCAATCGCCAAGATAGGGGGTGGTGAATTGTATTTTCACCCCGTCATCACACATAGAGGGTTGATGATTATTCAGAACTAAATCTACTTCTAGCAAGTAGGTTATGGTTAGTATATACTTATATATTTAAATGCCAAAGAAAATTTAAAATATCTTTTAATTTTTTTTTATTATTATTACATATCTACAAACTCAAATGAATGCTTTCTAAAAAAATATATTATCTTCAACTATCAACAAAAACAACTTTATTATAAACTAATTAATAAGTTGGCCCATAGCCTCTAGAGCCGTAACCGAGACCAGAATATCCAGGTCCGTATGGTCCTGCGGGATATCCAGCAGGATAAGCAGGCGCAGCTGGGGCAAGACCCTCACTTACGATACCAACAGCTCCATTGCCGCATCCATAATTAATTCCACCAGCTCCAGCGGTAGGAAGAGCACCTTCCAAAGCCACAGCTCCTAAGAACGGGAGTTCTCCTGCTACGGATATAGTGCCTTCAATAGCATTCTCAGAAACTACTGAAATTCCAGTAGGAGCGATCGGTGAAGAACTGGTAACAGCAAATCCACCGCCGCTGGTTGGAGCTACGTTGAGGCCATATCCTGAAGCGAAACCAGCAGGGCCATAACCTATTGAGCCAGGTCCAAATGGACTAAGTCCAGGGCCATATGCGAGTCCATTTGCTGCTATGGCAAACTCTTCAGCAGCTAAAGCGCCTCCAGGTACACCAGTACATTGACCGTAAATGCCCTGTCAAAAAGAAAACGTAATAGTTTTAAAGACCAGTTGGATTTGTATACAACATGGGCAGTCTGAGATAACGGGTTAAGGGTACAATATGGAGATCCTGTAATTTCCACAATGGTAGGACCACACTGTTGACAGTTGTCAGTCTACAGCCGCGGGCCGGTCCGTCCAGGGTAGAACCACATTCTCGCAGAAAATCGACGTACGAGTAGTAGCAAGTTGTTACTGCGCTTCGTTCGGTGAGCGAGAGCACCAGAAGTCCAACTTTCTGAGGGTGTTTGCGTGTGGTGGGTTTCAGTGATGCCTTTAGTATCACCGAACCTCATTGCACATATTCACACTCCCTTCACTTTCTTCACGGTAGGCAGCGGCCTTGTAAAGGTCCATGAGCGGCAGCAACACTTACCACAGGTGTACTGTATGCTCGTTTGTATCCGTATGCAATAAAAAAAAATTACAGTGAGAGAGATGCATAAACCGGATTTGAGATTACCAGACAAATGATCAGCATTCTTTTGGGAAACTTATTATATCAAGCGGAATAACCAAGTCAGAAGGCCAAGTGCGACAATTAGGGCTTCGTCGAGAAGTCTATGCCCAACAATGGATATTGATGCTCTGGTTATTGATTACGGTAGCTGAGGAAAATGGTAGAAAGACTTGTCATATTTGGACTTGGTTAATAGAAATCTTCCCTTTCGTCTAAAGGAACGACATAATAGTCTCGTTTGGATTGGAAGCAAGTTTGATGATTAAAATTGGTGCTGTAAGTTTTCCAGAACAAAGCTTCTGCCATTTTCGGCTGTTGATTCTTCAGTCGGTCTTTATGATTCTCAAAGAATATAAGGGGTGGAGAATTGTAATATTTTTCCAACAACACATCACACATTAACAGCTAATATGTATTATAAATATAGTTTTAGACTGGTCTTACCTGAACTAAGAGAATTTGAGCGCAGAAAGCAAGAACGGTCTTGGCAGACATATTGGTTTATTTTTGAAAGTAGAAGTAATGGAATGAAGATTTTCAACTGATTAATAATTTTATAAAATTCAAATGCTTTTTTATACTATAAAATTATGTAAGTATGTTATAATATTGTAATCAGTTTTGAAATTTATATCAATAAAGATAAGACTCTCTCAACTTGGGTTGCGATAAGAAATCTTTTTATATTTAATATTTAACTTTTTATATTTAACTAGCTTCTGCTTGCCACGTCGTCCGCGTGGTATAGATACCTTGGACTAACACTAACTTTAACCAACGACTTTGTTTACGTAGAAGGTGAAAATATTTTTTAATAATACCATTCTGTCACACATAGCTCTCAAAAGCACGAAGCTCTCAAAAGGAAAAAACCTCAATTTTGAATTCTTCCTTGGTGCTCCGCTTCTGTTGGTGGTGGCTTAGTGTGATGATATATAGCCTATAGCCTTCCTCGATAAATGGGCTATCTAACACTAAAAGAATTATCAAATCGGACCAGTACTTGCTGAGATTACCGCGTTCAAACAAACAATAATTCAGCCTATCACCGTCCTCTTCTAGACGTCAGGAATCTTTACAAATACGGTAAGGCAAGTACGGTAAGGTCATGTTGAAATTATTGCAAAGTTTCAAAAGGCGATTGACGAGCTGGGACTTTATACCCTTCAGAGCCTATCCAGAGTTGAGGCAAAAATATGGCATATTTTTGTCTATATGTCACCGGATAATTGTACGAACCGTCAGTTTATAAACAATCTAGTGAGATTATAAACTGTCGATAGATTGTGACGGGACACTATAATTTACAATCTAATGCTTACATTTTCGTAATAAGCTGACCATGTTCAACCGTCAAATTGTCATATTGCCTATAACAAAACGCAAAGTGTACGCTGGTTTGTTCAACGAATCATTGTTTTCACTGGCTCTCCCGCCGCCATTGTCATTTTACAAGCCCAACAAAAGCATCTAATATTCTTAAAAATCAATCTTGAATTGAATATGTATTTTTTTGCCTGACGGTTAATTTTGTTTATAACTCTATGCACACGAACACGTGTTATTTATAACGCCAGCCAATCAGAAGACGGTTCACAAATTACAGGCGGGAAATTGGAACACAGTGCTGAGATTGGGTCATTTCTTTTTGAACTGACGGTTAAATGTATTAAGATCACAATTTGACGGTTGAACATGGTCAATTAGTAAACTTAGCAAAATGTAACCGGTTGTAAATTTTAGTGTCCGTTCACAATCTATCGACAGTTTATAATCTCACTAGATCATTTATAAACTGACGGTTCGTACAATTCATCATCATCTTGCTCTTATCCCAATTACTTGGGTTCGACGCGATATGTCATCTGTTTTGACATATTGCAAAAAGTTTCGGCAATGACTTTTATGACCGGCCGCCTGCCTGACGTCCACCCTCCTTGGGAGTGTAATCGTTGACCCAAATGGCACCAGATGGAGTTGGTCCGGTCAATCTAGGGCTCTTAGTCGTCTTTTACGACACCCACGAGCAAAGCAAGGGTTGGTAGTATTCGAAGCCGCTACCACACAGCGGTTCGTACAATTATCCGGTGACATATACAAATTGCATTCTTATGACTCTGATTTTTACTTTCTTCGTCATCATATACCATTGAGTCTATCACCATCCACTGCTGGGCGTTGGCCTCCCTCATGTTTCACCATAGGGTCCAACGACACTCCGCAACTTTCACCAGATCGTCGGTCCATCTCGTGCGGGTCATCCTATACTGCGTCATCCGATACGTGGTCGCTATTTAAGAGGCGACGCGACGTTTCTTTCCTAGCGGTTGTCGGTTCGTCGAGCAATATGACTTACCCATTGCCACTTTTGTGTGCAGTAATTTTTCGTGCTATGTAGGCATGCTTCGTGCTGTACAGTATAAGGAAAATTACCCACTATACCACGCTAGTCAGACGTGTTAGTACAAGATTTTATTACGAGTCTTCCATCTCTTGCAAAATTGTGATATGCGTATTTAATCTTAATTGTATTTTACGAAACCTAGGTGGCAGGAGAGAAGTTTTCTTGCATGTGTTATCTGCGTATTATATCCGTTGGTCATCATCATTTCAGTTAATATACGTCCCACTGTTGGGCTCGAGCCTCCTCCATAATAGGAGGGATAATGATCTTACTATACAATGCTCGTCAGACAGGTTGGTATAGGGTTTTGTTTCGAGTTTTCCATCTCCTTGTGTCGTCTTTTACGATATCCACGCGTGTGAGAGGGAGTGATGAATTGTATTCTTACTCCTTCACCACACCATGTCGAAGATACGTTACCCTCACGGTCACTCATTGTGGGCATCAACAGGGATCCGGACAAGAAATACTTTTTGTATGTTCCAATAAATATAATTATACAGGAAAAGTTCAAACACGGTAGAAATTATAATTTTTTTATTTTTTTTTTTTTTTTATGGACAACACCCTGCACTAAGGAAATAATCCTTGTATTGCAGAGGACTTTACAAACATATAATTAACGGACACAAATTACATCCAGACTCAGAACAACAATTTGTGGATCGCACAAAGTGTTGTCCCGCGTGGGATTCGAACCCCCGACACTGGCGCTGTAAGTCGCTATCTTAACCACTACGCCATCTGTGCAGTCAATTAGCCGTTTTCTATTAAATAATACACAGTACATTCCCTAGACTAGTGTTCGGTGACTTTGATCGGCATCACTAAAACCAACTACACTCAAACGCCCTAAGAAAGTTGGGCTGCCGGCTCTCTCGCTCACTGAACGAAGCGTACGTTGATTTTCTGCGAGAGTGTGGTTCTACCCCGGATGTACCCGTCCGGGGTAGAACCCGGATGGATCGGCCCGCGGCTGTAGACAGACAACTATCAACAGTGTCCTCTTATCACTAAAAAACAAGTGTGTGGTTTATAACAAGTGTGTCATCGGCGAAAACATACCTAAGGCACTCTGAAACGTAGTCTGTAAGGGCCTCACCGAGACGCCATGGCGACGTCACCAGTTAGGTAGGCAGGGTTACCTCTGGCTACCTTCGGTTGCCAAATGGAGTAGACAGTGGCGACCATCTATTAGTTCTGTTCTTTCAGTTTTCGTTAAAGTTGGATTGGCATATTTTTTTTTTATAGACGAAACCCTACACAAAGGTAATCTATATATATAAAAGAAAGTCTTGTTAGTTACACTATTTATAACTCAAGAACGGCTGTACCGATTTGCCTGAAAATTGGTGAGGAGGTAGCTTAGAACCAGGAGACGGACATAGGATACTTTTTATCCCATTCAACCGGGTTCCGTGAGACGTGACATAAAACGTCAAAGAGAATACAAGTCACTAGGAAATGTGGTATATCAAAAACGCATCTGACATGTAATAACAAAACGCAAATGACAGCTATACGCAGACTATATTTTCGGAAATTTAGAAAATATATTTACGAAAAAAATTATGGCTGTACGAAGTTCGCCGGGTCTGCTAGTTATATATAATTCTTCTATCTATATATAATTCCTTAAATTGCTAGGGACTTTACAAACATGTATCTGGTCTTGCGGGATCTGGTCCAACCATGGTACTTTTTCGTTATATTTAATAACTGTATTATATGATGGTTCGAAAGGCATCACACTGGAGCTATTAATAGACATGTTGTTGTATATTATCTTATTAAAAAAAAAAATAGTAAATGAATAAAAAAGAAGACAAGCCCACTGAGTTTCTTGCCGGATCTTCTCAGTGCGGTCGCGTTCCGATCCGGTAGTAGTGTAAGGTAAAATGTAAAAAAAGTGACCATATGTAAGTGCCCCCGCGGGGTTTATGCATAATAAAGAATTTGAATTTGAATTGAATTTGAATTTGTAAATTAAAGGACACAAATTGCATTTAGACTCAGAACTACAATTTGTGGATCGCATAAAGTGTTGTCCTGCGTGAGATTCGAACCCCTGACACTGGCGCAGCTGGTCTATATTTTGCCCGGTGTATTTATTGCGGTATCTCATAAACACGGCCGATTTGGAATTTCTATAATAAAATTTTCTGTAGCGACACTCTTTATGTGTCCGTTTTGGCGGTCTTCCGTGTGGTGACAGAGTATGAATACAATTCACCACTCCCTATCTTGCCCGTGGATGTCGTAAAAGATGACTATGGGATATAATATGTACATAACATCAGTGCAAGAGAAGGAAATCTCGAATTGAAACTATACCAACATGTCTGACCAGCATGGTATAGTTGGTCAAATTTCCTGCTATTGTGGAGGAGATTCGAGCCCAACAGTGGGACGTCTGTGGTCTGCGATGATGACGATGATGATGATTGGCGGTCGGTTAGACACAGTGAGACACAGTTTGCTTCTGTACATTTTAATGGTGTGTTGCGGTACAACACTCGCCACAATAGCGCGGGCCGTGCGGTTTACGCGGGGGAGGAGACGCGTGGGAGCAGCAGCGAGCAGCGAGCGGAGCGACAACTCACTTGCGATAGGGCTTCGCCGTGAACGGACCGACCCATCTTAGTTTTTATCATCTCTTATTTGTTTGTGCAATTCTGTTGCCTAAAGGTGAAATAAATACTAGTACCTACTTAAATACAGTTCACTCATTTCAAGTCCAACAAGACTCTTTACAGGTGACGTCGCCATGTCTCCACAGTCTCCAGACTCCAACTCCAAATAGCGAGCCGACAGTCTACGCTTCCAAATTGGCGACGTTACCAAACTGTCACCTAGTGAATTAATTTTCATACATTGCAATATGCATTGTTTGAATACGTAGCAGGCGACGTCGCCATGGCGTCTCGGTAGAGCTCTAAATGTTGGCTTCATAAAAAGGCCCCAATTCGCTCAACGTGCTATGGCCAAAAAGTTGTAGGTATGAAAAACATATAGCGATGATTTATAATATACTAGTGTACCCGATGTTCATGTAAATGCGATCACGACGCCATCTACCGGGTTCAATTGTTTTTTCAAATTATCCAGATACATACACAAAATTTCATCGAAATCGGTGCAGTCATTTAACAGTTCAGTCACATACACACATACAAGAGAATTATATATAAAACTAGTTAGTTTTATATATAATTCTCTCAAAGAAATACCGAGTAAAGCTATCTTAGCTAATTAGCTAAGAGAGCTTTACTCGGTATTTCTTTGCGTGATAATATCTTATCTATATATCTTTAAATAGAAATCGGAATAAAAATTTGTGAACGTTGCTGTCCATGTTTCTGGTGAAACTTTCAGTTCATTTTACAGTACTCCTACAAGTTATTTTTTTATTGTAAACGGTGATAAACGAGCGAACAGTACACCTGATGGTAAGTGTTGCTGCCGCTTATGGACCTTTAAAATATAAGGGGCACAGCTAGGCCGCTACCTACAGCGAAGAAATTGAATTTAGTGTGAATGCGTGTGATGAGGTTCGGTGACACTAAATTCACAATTAAAACCCACCACAAATTGCTACTACTCAGATGTTGATTTTCTGCGAGAGTGTGGTACTACCCGCGGCTGTAGACAAATTTCAGCAATGTGGTCTAATCGCTTCAATAGCTTAAAAGTAAAAAACCGGCAAGTACGAGTCGAAGACGCGCACGTAGGGTTCAGTACCATTATTTATAAAAATCGCGTTTGTTGTAAGGGAATAAATACTTGTTTTTAGTATTTGTTGTTATAGCGGCAACAGAAATAGATAATTTGTAAAAATTTCAACCGTCTAGCTATCGCGGTTATAGATAGACGGACGGATAGACAGCGAAGTCTTAGTAATAGGGTCCCGTTTTTACCCTTTGGATAAGGAACCCTAAAATTGAAAGTCAATATAAATTTCTAATATTTAATATATTTTAACACTTAGCTACGTTTAAATAAAATATTAATAGATGTAAGGGCCACCGCATGCGCAAGCACAGTTGCCTGCGATAGATATGGAACCAGCAGCTGGGATTGGACCAGAAAAGCTTACAGCACCCATAATCGGTACTTCACCAGCGAGAACAGTGCTGCCAACGACTGGTAAATCACCAGCAACTGCTACGTTGCCTTCTCCAGCACCACCGTAGGCATCCAGACCAAATGGAGCAGCCAATTCTGCAGCAGGGTATCCGTAGTCAGCGTATCCAGGGTAGCCGAATGGAGGGATTCCTGCACTGGGGATGTAGGCTGCTGGGCCTACAGGTCCATAACTACCATGGCATTGAGCGAAAGCACTCTGAAAATTTAAATACACAAAATATAATTATGCAAAATTGCGATTACGCTTAAAAGATTTATGTTTTTTAATATGCATAAATGCTTTTAACTTTAAAATACACTTTTCTTTTCGTTGAAGTTGGCAGTTTTCCGTGTGCTGACGGAGTAAGAATACAATTCTTCATACCTATTTTGTCCGTCGGAATCGTAAAAGGCGACTAAGGGTACATCCGTTCGTCGGGCCGACCACTGAGAACAAGGAATCCTGCACTGGTGGTCGGCCCAACGACGAAGGCGACGTGGGTACGGGTGGGTTAAGGGCCCGCGCGCCGTCCTTTCGTCGCCCCGGACGGAAGGTACCGCGTGTGCGCTTACCATAACTCAGCCATAAAAAAGGCTATATCCCTTCGTTGCGAATTGTATTTTAATTATCACACGGAAACTAAGAAATATAAGATATAGTTTTAATCAATAACTTTCCATATACATACCTGTATCAAGCAAGCTTGGATGCAGAGCAATAGAAAAGTGAAGGCGTTCATTTTGTTATTTTGTTGTTCGTTGTGAATAATTAAAAACTGTATACTGACAAAGATAATATTGAAGCTTTTATATTATATATTTTGTCATATAATTTATTTCATACAATTTATGTAGTAATTAATTAATATTTATTTACATAATACACATAATCAATATGTTATAATTATCCAATTGTTTAATCTTCAATTGCCTTTTAGTGTGTCGAAGAATTTTACGAAATTCTTTGTAACGTAACTGATAATAAACTTTTGTATAAAGACTGTATTTGCGGTTCCGAAAATCATTCACGTGTCAGAATTCCTAGAAGAAAAACAAATATGTCAGCCAAGGTTATTGTATTGTTTTGTGCGCAAGCTTTGTTGATACAGGTTAGTATTTTGACCCAATTTCCTTCCCTTGTAGAAGAAGTTCTTCGTGTGATGACGGAGTAAGAATACAATTCATACTAAGAGTTTCACATAGTCTAGAATCAACTGAATTTTATGTCGCCTGGTCAACAACTACACTCCCAAGGAGGGCTGACGTCAGCTCTCTTTGGGATGACCTCCCATACCTCCAAAACCTATTACTAATAATTTGATCATAAGAAAAGTACATATTAATTCGATCTCAAAGAAATGGTATAAGAACAGGGTAATGATAATGACAATTTAAAAATAATTTAGGTACTTAATATTATCCGTGTGACGAAGTAAGAATAGAATTCATCACCTCCTTGTGCGTATCGTAACAGACGACTAAGGGATATCATATGCATCTGTGCAAAAGATGAAAAACTCTAAATAAAATCCTATACCAATTCGTTTGACCAGCGTGATATAGTAGGCAATTCCCCTCCTATTATGGAGGAGGCTCGAGCCCACTAGTGAAACGTATAGGAGCTGAGATGACTTAAAATTGATGATGTTTAAAAACCATTTTTAATTTATACCTTTCTTTCAGTCTACTTTCAGCCAGTGCATAAACCGTGCAGCATTTGAAGGTCCTGTTGAATATGGATATCCTGCTTTAGGATACGATGCTATATCTTATGGATACGATGGTCTCGGTTATCCTTGTAGAGGCTTCGCTTATGACGGCTTATATCCTGCTGTGGATTTCACACCTACCAGCGGTGGAGGTCTTCCTGTAACCAGTGTATCTCCTATCTCACCTATTGGTATCTCAGTTGTATCTGAGAATGTGTATGAAGGTCCTTTATCGGTGATTGGTGAACTACCATTTGTTGCTGCTGTGGCTTTGGATGGTATACTACCTTCTGTTGGAGATGGAGCGATCAATCACGCTTGTGGTAATGGTGTTTCTGCTATGATCAGTGAGGGACTATCTCCTGCTGTTTACGGAGGTTATGGACCTGGTTTACCACCTGCAGGACTTGGTTATGGTTATGGAGGTTATGGCTGTGGAGTGATATATTGATATAATTAATATTTTTATAATTGTCTTCAAAATAATACGATATATTTGATTTAATGTTGAAATAAATATATTTTAAGTATGGAAGTTTTGATAAATTTTTATCATAATCATCTCATACACGTCCAACTGTTGGGTTCGAGCCTCCTCCACAATAGGAGGGAGGTTGACCTTACTATATCATGCTAGTCAGACAGGTTGATATAGAGTTCCGTTTCGAGTTTTCCTTCTCTTGCAATTGCGTATTGTGTCCCTCAGTCGTCTTTTACGACATGTAGTGTAGTGGTGGATTGCATTCTTACTCCGTCACCACACGGAAAATACCTCTTCATCGTCAATATAACTCATTTATGTCCCACTGTTGGGCTTCCGCCGACTTCAAAATGAAAGGGAAAATTGACATACGCATACCAGGGTGAATCAGATGGGTTGGTAGCTCAGAAATATTATTAGAAGGGTCATCGCTCTTATCTATACCAATAAATAAAATTGGAGTGTCTGTTTGTAATGTCAAAATAATAGACTTTTTTCATACTCACACGGTTATTTGCGCGACACCTATGCCTAAAATAGCGATTAAAAAATTTTTGTCTGTTTGTCTGTCTATTTGTTCCGGGTAATCTTCAAAACGGTTGGACCGATTTCAAAAATTCTTTCAGCAATGGAAAGCTATAATATCAAAGAGTATATATTTAATCCCGATATTCCCACGGGAACGGGAACTACGCGGGTAAAACGACTATAAACGAAGCGAAACGAGGGTGGGTTGCTAGCTTATATAATTAAACCAGTGTCACCGCATTTCTCTCTCCGTTTCTTTGCGTGATAATATCTTATCTATATATCTTTAAATAGAAATCGGAATAAAAATTTGTGAACGTTGCTGTCCATGTTTCTGGTGAAACTTTCAGTTCATTTTACAGTACTCCTACAAGTTATTTTTTTATTGTAAACGGTGATAAACGAGCGAACAGTACACCTGATGGTAAGTGTTGCTGCCGCTTATGGACCTTTAAAATATAAGGGGCACAGCTAGGCCGCTACCTACAGCGAAGAAATTGAATTTAGTGTGAATGCGTGCGATGAGGTTCGGTGACACTAAATTCACAATTAAAACCCACCACAAATTGCTACTACTCAGACGTTGATTTTCTGCGAGAGTGTGGTACTACCCGCGGCTGTAGACAAATTTCAGCAATGTGGTCTAATCGCTTCAATAGCTTAAAAGTAAAAAACCGGCAAGTACGAGTCGAAGACGCGCACGTAGGGTTCAGTACCATTATTTATAAAAATCGCGTTTGTTGTAAAGGAATAAATACTTGTTTTTAGTATTTGTTGTTATAGCGGCAACAGAAATAGATAATTTGTAAAAATTTCAACCGTCTAGCTATCGCGGTTATAGATAGACGGACGGATAGACAGCGAAGTCTTAGTAATAGGGTCCCGTTTTTACCCTTTGGATAAGGAACCCTAAAATTGAAAGTCAATATAAATTTCTAATATTTAATATATTTTAACACTTAGCTACGTTTAAATAAAATATTAATAGATGTAAGGGCCACCGCATGCGCAAGCACAGTTCCCTGCGATAGATATGGAACCAGCAGCTGGGATTGGACCAGAAAAGCTTACAGCACCCATAATCGGTACTTCACCAGCGAGAACAGTGCTGCCAACGACTGGTAAATCACCAGCAACTGCTACGTTGCCTTCTCCAGCACCACCGTAGGCATCCAGACCAAATGGAGCAGCCAATTCTGCAGCAGGGTATCCGTAGTCAGCGTATCCAGGGTAGCCAAATGGAGGGATTCCTGCACTGGGGATGTAGGCTGCTGGGCCTACAGGTCCATAACTACCATGGCATTGAGCGAAAGCACTCTGAAAATTTAAATACACAAAATATAATTATGCAAAATTGCGATTACGCTTAAAAGATTTATGTTTATTAATATGCATAAATGCTTTTAACTTTAAAATACACTTTTCTTTTCGTTGAAGTTGGCAGTTTTCCGTGTGCTGACGGAGTAAGAATACAATTCTTCATACCTATTTTGTCCGTCGGAATCGTAAAAGGCGACTAAGGGTACATCCGTTCGTCGGGCCGACCACTGAGAACAAGGAATCCTGCACTGGTGGTCGGCCCAACGACGAAGGCGACGTGGGTACGGGTGGGTTAAGGGCCCGCGCGCCGTCCTTTCGTCGCCCCGGACGGAAGGTACCGCGTGTGCGCTTACCATATAGTCTAGTCGACAAGTTGAAAATGGTACAAAATAGAGATACTGCTCTTAAAATTACGTGCGATAGCTCATTGGATCCGGAATGACGTCTAGAAAAATGTGCTAAAAGCGTGTATTAGCACATAAAAAATTGCAAAAGTTATAAACAATTAAAGATGAAAAAAAAATGGCATTTTGTTTTTTGCCAATATTTCATAAACTATTAATATTTAAGGAATTTAAAATCAAACAACAAAAACAAACAAAAACTTAAAAATCCAAGTTCAAGTAAAAAAATTGTTATAAACAAAGTATCAATATTTTTTCAACTTTTATGGCACGATCTTGTTAAGTATGTATGTAAGAAAGGCTCTATGAAGCGAAAATTTTTTACGACCATTATTTAAACATTTTTTTTCACTTATAATTAAGACGATAGTTCGAGAAAATTTCTTTAGTTAACAATTGTTTAACTCGTTGAAAAATTAACTTTAAGTAAAATTTCCAACGGGAATAAATTATTTATAGTGTTCAGAACACACCATAATTTTTCAAATTAAAAAAAAAATATTTAATACTTTAAATAAATTAATTAATGCGCCGTACTCGCTTTTGACGCCACGCGCGCATCCTAAAAATGTCACGCGCAGACCTATCTTCAGCGTTAAATTAAAATTATAAATAATGGAGATAGAGTTCCGGGAGTTAGGAGTTTTTTATTGGAAATTTCCTCCTCTTTCAGAATCTTTTTTTTAAATTCCTTAAATATTAATAGTTTATGAAATATTGGCAAAAAACAAAATGCCATTTTTTTTTCATCTTTAATTGTTTATAACTTTTGCAATTTTTTATGTGCTAATACACGCTTTTAGCACATTTTTCTAGACGTCATTCCGGATCCAATGAGCTATCGCACGTAATTTTAAGAGCAGTATCTCTATTTTGTACCATTTTCAACTTGTCGACTAGACTAATAACTCAGCCATAAAAAAGGCTATATCCCTTCGTTGCGAATTGTATTTTAATTATCACACGGAAACTAAGAAATATAAGATATAGTTTTAATCAATAACTTTCCATATACATACCTGTATCAAGCAAGCTTGGATGCAGAGCAATAGAAAAGTGAAGGCGTTCATTTTGTTATTTTGTTGTTCGTTGTGAATAATTAAAAACTGTATACTGACAAAGATAATATTGAAGCTTTTATATTATATATTTTATCATATAATTTATTTCATACAATTTATGTAGTAATTAATTAATATTTATTTACATAATACACATAATCAATATGTTATAATTATCCAATTGTTTAATCTTCAATTGCCTTTTAGTGTGTCGAAGAATTTTACGAAATTCTTTGTAACGTAACTGATAATAAACTTTTGTATAAAGACTGTATTTGCGGTTCCGAAAATCATTCACGTGTCAGAATTCCTAGAAGAAAAACAAATATGTCAGCCAAGGTTATTGTATTGTTTTGTGCGCAAGCTTTGTTGATACAGGTTAGTATTTTGACCCAATTTCCTTCCCTTGTAGAAGAAGTTCTTCGTATGATGACGGAGTAAGAATACAATTCATACTAAGAGTTTCACATAGTCTAGAATCAACTGAATTTTATGTCGCCTGGTCAACAACTACACTCCCAAGGAGGGCTGACGTCAGCTCTCTTTGGGATGACCTCCCATACCTCCAAAACCTATTACTAATAATTTGATCATAAGAAAAGTACATATTAATTCGATCTCAAAGAAATGGTATAAGAACAGGGTAATGATAATGACAATTTAAAAATAATTTAGGTACTTAATATTATCCGTGTGACGAAGTAAGAATAGAATTCATCACCTCCTTGTGCGTATCGTAACAGACGACTAAGGGATATCATATGCATCTGTGCTAAAGATGAAAAACTCTAAATAAAACCCTATACCAATTCGTTTGACCAGCGTGATATAGTAGGCAATTCCCCTCCTATTATGGAGGAGGCTCGAGCCCACTAGTGAAACGTATAGGAGCTGAGATGACTTAAAATTGATGATGTTTAAAAACCATTTTTAATTTATACCTTTCTTTCAGTCTACTTTCAGCCAGTGCATAAACCGTGCAGCATTTGAAGGTCCTGTTGAATATGGATATCCTGCTTTAGGATACGATGCTATATCTTATGGATACGATGGTCTCGGTTATCCTTGTAGAGGCTTCGCTTATGACGGCTTATATCCTGCTGTGGATTTCACACCTACCAGCGGTGGAGGTCTTCCTGTAACCAGTGTATCTCCTATCTCACCTATTGGTATCTCAGTTGTATCTGAGAATGTGTATGAAGGTCCTTTATCGGTGATTGGTGAACTACCATTTGTTGCTGCTGTGGCTTTGGATGGTATACTACCTTCTGTTGGAGATGGAGCGATCAATCACGCTTGTGGTAATGGTGTTTCTGCTATGATCAGTGAGGGACTATCTCCTGCTGTTTACGGAGGTTATGGACCTGGTTTACCACCTGCAGGACTTGGTTATGGTTATGGAGGTTATGGCTGTGGAGTGATATATTGATATAATTAATATTTTTATAATTGTCTTCAAAATAATACGATATATTTGATTTAATGTTGAAATAAATATATTTTAAGTATGGAAGTTTTGATAAATTTTTATCATAATCATCTCATACACGTCCAACTGTTGGGTTCGAGCCTCCTCCACAATAGGAGGGAGATTGACCTTACTATATCATGCTAGTCAGACAGGTTGATATAGAGTTCCGTTTCGAGTTTTCCTTCTCTTGCAATTGCGTATTGTGTCCCTCAGTCGTCTTTTACGACATGTAGTGTAGTGGTGGATTGCATTCTTACTCCGTCACCACACGGAAAATACCTCTTCATCGTCAATATAACTCATTTATGTCCCACTGTTGGGCTTCCGCCGACTTCAAAATGAAAGGGAAAATTGACATACGCATACCAGGGTGAATCAGATGGGTTGGTAGCTCAGAAATATTATTAGAAGGGTCATCGCTCTTATCTATACCAATAAATAAAATTGGAGTGTCTGTTTGTAATGTCAAAATAATAGACTTTTTTCATACTCACACGGTTATTTGCGCGACACCTATGCCTAAAATAGCGATTAAAAAATTTTTGTCTGTTTGTCTGTCTATTTGTTCCGGGTAATCTTCAAAACGGTTGGACCGATTTCAAAAATTCTTTCAGCAATGGAAAGCTATAATATCAAAGAGTATATATTTAATCCCGATATTCCCACGGGAACGGGAACTACGCGGGTAAAACGACTATAAACGAAGCGAAACGAGGGTGGGTTGCTAGTTTATATAATTAAACCAGTGTCACCGCATTTCTCTCTCCGTTTAATTTTAACACATACGCATGTTCTATGCTTACAATAATTTCGCACACAATCATATCACACACACAAATCTCGCAGCTGCAATTCGTACATAAATTAGCACTACTACGCGTTCACTTCGAGATTACCGTCATTGACCGTTACGACGTCACAGCTATGAATACCGTTGACAAAACAATAAAATTATCGTTAATTAATTTTATTACATAGAAATGCTTTACAAGTTGATGAAATAATATACTATACTTATCTTTACTAATATTATAAATGCAAATGTTAGTTTATTTGTTTTTTAATTAACGACTTAGGTACTCGACCCATTATTAAAACATTACAAGTTATTATTATTATTAGAAGTTTTACAGAAAAGGGGGCGTTCATAAAATACGTGAGATCTTTAAGGGGGGGGAGGGGGTCGAGTCACATCTCATCTAATCTTACGTTGGAGAGAGAGGGGGTCTCTGCAAATATCACGCAATTTTTTTCTGATTGAAACAAAATTGTTAAATTTTTATTACACTTATAATTAAACTCTCAGCAATATTGATTACTAGTCTTAACTAGTCGTAAATAAAAGCACGAAGCAATTTTTTTTTCTTTTTACAATAACAATCCAACGCGTTTACGTAAGAAACCCACATTTTGCAAAATCTCACGTGAGATTAGGGGATGGGGGAGGGGGTTGAATAAACTCTCACGACATCTCACCAGGGGGATAGGGAGGGAAAGAAAATTTAAAAAAACACCTCACGTAATTTATGGACGCCCCCAAAGGACATAGTGTAGTTATATTATTATACCAACAAAAGATGACCACTTAAATAAGATTGCATTCCATAAACATTCACAATTTATCGCAACATTTATAGCATATTTAGTTTAACCAATATGTTTGGAGTGTGCGAACTAAATACTCCCAGTCGATACTAAAAACATAAATAGGATCTCAAGTGGAGCATATTTTGCGTATTTCTAGTTTTTCTGCATTAGAATTGAATTTTCTGTCTGCGAGGGAGAAATAAACTAGTTGTCTTTCTTTCTTTCTTATCGCGATGAGAGCAGGATAATGAGGATGTAACTGACAGGTTGGTACTGCGAGTGCAGGAGTTTTAATAGCAGTAATATAAGCAGTAGCAGGACAGAACTATGCGTAATTTTTTTATGTAGGTGCTTTGTACAATTATGAATACTATTGGTCGCCGTGTGGTCGAAATTCGCCCATAATTCGTTTTAATTAATTTTTCTGCTACACAATTTTATTTTAACACTATTTATATATAATTGTAAATTGGGCAAGCTGTATTTCACTAACAACTAATATATAAGTACAATTGTCTATTAGACATTGTCATCATAATTATGATTTTTTGATGATGCAGCTCCTCATTCAACAATTTCCTTGATATTTTAAATAAACTCTTTTTTAATAACTCTAATATTGTTAAGCGTAGCGTGTTTTGCCTAACGAAATTTTGCATTTTCGTCGTTTGTAACATGTTTATAACATATGGTCTTGGTCATGCTCACTGAAGGATCTACTTGCGGTAGCTGCGTGGAGCGGGTCTCTCCCTTCCCTCCATAGTGGTTGAGGGAAGTGATGGCTGCTCTAGTAGTTAACTCGTGATCGGGTGCCGCTTGTGGGATCTGGTCCAGCCATAATTATTTGAATTATATTAAGTATCTTGCAGTTCGAAGGGCTGGAGCTAGGTCTTACAAAACATGTACACAAATTTATATCTAGTAAGAAGAAAAAAAAAATTAAAATAATAGACAAGCCCGCTGAGTTTCTTGCCGGATCTTCTCAGTAGCGGTCGCGTTCCGATCCGGTGGTAGTTTATTTTTATTGGATAATTTAATTTTATTTTGTAAAATTGACAATATGTAAGTGCCCTCTCGGGGTCTATGCATAATAAATGATTTGAATTTGAATTTGACATTCAGTTCGACCAGAGATTTTAACCGTAAAGAAAAGTGTATAAGTGTTGCTACGCAACACACTTGCACGAACGTGTGTGTGTGTGTGTGTGTGTCTGTGTGTAGCGATTGCGTTGTAGTGTGCGTAATGTCTTTTTTAATGATATTAATGCATTTCTAATCCATTATTATATGAAATTTCAGTTTTATGCACTTCTCCTCATTATATACTTCAACTGTACCAAATTTCATACTTGTCCATCCACGTAATTTTCGTAAAAAGTGGTACAGTTTTTGCTTCACGTATTTATATATAGATACTGTATTGCTTTATTTCTCTTGTAATTGAAGTTATTTATTTACTTATTGTATGGGGTGCCGTAGTTTATGATAACCCCGTTTTTGCTCGAAGGACTAAGATGTTTGGAATTTTTCGTAGTTTACGATAACCTCGGTTTTAGTTGTGTTGTAGTATGTAATAGTTAACACAAAACCACTATGGTTTCTTTTTTTTTTTTTTTTTTTTTGTTCTGACAAGGAGTGTTAGCCTCAGATGGCTGTTACACCCTTACGCGGACTAGTGGTGAGCGCTGAGGGCTCTCAACCCAAAAAATTTAAGCAACGTGGCCCAAGGGCACCCCCTGTGGGGTACGAACCTCGGCTCGGGGCGTTGCTGAGGGCAATGTGGGAGGTCCCACTTTAGATTTATTTATTTTGGCGCGGCACGGTTTCGCACCTCGACGGCGAGGACGGAACCGTGGTCTTTTCTTTGTTGCGGCTTCGCGGGCCGTGTATGCTGTATTCTGAGCTATCGTGATCTCGTCGTCGGGCTCGTCGAGAGCAAGTCTCGGTCGAGTGACCTTCGAGATGCGGGACGGGATATAGTTGGTCGCAGCGACCACTAAGGGGTTGGGGTGTGTTGTGGCAGAATCAAAATATCTACGGGCACACTGTTTCATATATTGCCTGATGGTCGGCAAGTGCAAGTCGATGTGGAGATCGGCATTGCGTATGAACCACGGTGCGCCCGTAGCCTTACGCATGAACCTATTCTGAAGTGTTTGTAGCCTATGGATCCTGTGTGGCCTAACGTGAGCGAATACTACACTGGCATACAACATGATGGGGCGTATGCAGGCAGTGTAAAGACGGATTTTGCATTTGAGCGACAGCTTACTCTTTGGGTTGAGTAAGTTGTGTAAACGACCCATAACGAACGCTGCACGCGAGCGCACAGTGGTTATGTGTCGAGCGAAGCTGAGACGATTGTCAAGGGTGACGCCTAGGTACTTGGCATTTGACGCCCAGGGGATGGGCTTGTCAAAAATGCGGACTGGAGTGAAGCTATCGGGGGGGTGCAGGTCGGCACGTCTCCTGTGAAACATGACCGCCTGACTCTTTTCTGGGTTAATGTCTATTCTCCATTTCCGGAACCATTTGCCAAGGGCAGTAGCTGCAGTTTGGAGATTACGAGTGACGGCGTCCGGGTTAAGCCCGGATACGAATATAGCTGTGTCGTCAGCGTAGAGGGCTGACTGCACGAGCTTAGACTTGGGGATGTCGCTAGTATATAGCGAGAATAGAAGGGGTGAGAGGACTGAACCTTGTGGTACGCCAGCTCTGATCGGGTGCGGGGAAGAGAGTGTCCCTTCTACTCTGTAGCGGAAGCTACGATTTGTTAGAAAGTAAACCACTATGGAGTTTAACTGTTTATTATATACTTTAAGTTAGGTATTTGAGTCGTACCTTTCGTAACGTTAATAGTAATACTCTACAGACGTTTGTGCGTTACGGAGGTTTTTTTTTTAGTGTGTACAGCTGTTGGCCGCAGATGGCCTTGACAGCTTGACGTGGACTATGGATGAGCGCTGAGGGCTCTCAACCCGAAGAAAAGTATGCTAAGCGACATCGCCCAAGGGCTCCCCCTGTGGGGAACGGACCTCGGCTTGGGGTATCGCTGGAGGCAAAGTGGGCGTGCCCACGTTCTGATTAATGATTTTTGCGCGGCGCGGTTTCGCACCTCGACGGCGAGGGCGGAACCGCGGATATTTATTTGTTAAGGCCTCGCGGGCCGTGTAGGCTCTTTGTTGAGCGAGTGTGATATTGTCGTCCTCTTCATCGAGGACGTGACGAGGACGTCGGATGTATCGTTTATGTATTAATTATGTAGCAGTACTTATAGTACGTAAATCGCTGTGTGAGCAATTTTGGCTCGTACACTTGTCTTAGTCTACCATATCCAAAGATAAGTAAGGAGTAGTGACAGTTGTATTCTTTATTAATTTTTCTTTATAAATTGTATGTGGTACCACACTCTTGGCAGTTGTCTGTTTACAGTCACGGGCCGGTCCGTCCGGGGTAGTACCACATTGAACAGAAAATCAACGTCTGAGTAATAGCAATTTGTTACTGCGCTTCGTTCGATGAGCGAGAGAGCCGGCAGCCTAACTTTCTGAGGGTGTTTGCTTATGATGGGTTTTGGTGATGCCGCTAGTTTCAACGAAACTTAATGCCCCCATTCACACACCCTTCACTTCCTTCACGGTAGGCTGCGGTCCTAGCAAAGGTTCATAAGTGACAGCAATACTTACCATCAGGTGGTACTGTATGCTCGTTTACCGCCATTTGCAATAAAAATAAAATTAAAAAATTCCCACAGTATTTGGGTTACAATTTTTTCTTAGAACTATTAATGGTTTAGTTTAGAACAACAATCAAATTACTATCTATAATTAAGTTTCTAATTATCATGCAACTTTTTATAATATAAAGCTTAAATTACACCGGATAAAATATGCCAATTAAATAAAAAGTTATTTTATGATTCTGTAAATACATTTCTGAAATTTTTTATTTAATTTTCAAATCAAATCAAATTATTCTGCATAAGCCCCTTAAAGGCACTTATTGTCAAGATTAAACATTGTTTGAATACAATAATCTACCACCGGATCGGAACGCGGCCACAAGCTGAGAAGATCCGGCAAGAAACTCAGTGGGCTGTCACTTTTTTTTAGTCTTTTAAATATATATAATTTTATATTACGTACAACATACCTATAGTATTAGCTCCAGTGTGATGCCCTTCGAAATTGTATATATGTATAAATTTTCAAATATTAGTATAAAACAAAAAAAAAATAAAGATAATAAAAATATGGCTGGACCAGATCCCACAAGCAGTACCCGATCACGAGTTAACTACTAGAGCAGCCATCACTCAACCACATTAGATAGAATTGTTCAGTATTGTTCGAGCCAGAAACCAAAGAGAATCATAGAGCCTCGACGTATTTATTTAGTTCCATTTTTTTTTTTTTTTGTGGGTGGGTCGCGGTCGGCGCGCCTCCGCACCACTCCGTCCGGGGCGGCAGAGGGGCTTAAGCACGCAACTCCCGCGACCCACCCAAAAACCACGTCGCCTTCGTCGTTGGGCCGACCACTGGAGCAGCGTTAACTTGTCGTCAGTGGTCGGCCCGACGGAATACCCCTAATTGGGGTACCCTCCCATCGACCGACGTCCCCCCTCGGGGAGGATGTCGGTCTTTCCTCACGCGGTCGGCCTCTCAGCGGGTGACGGACTAATCCCCGGTCACGTCACCCGCGGCCATTTATTTAGTTCCCTAAGCTATAGTGTAATGATGTGCGCAGTACACTAGACGCTATTAAGTTTAATATAACAAATACTCACTTGAACTCACTTACCCACAGAACTCACAAGTTGTAACACGTAATTTTGTAATATACTAGATTTAAACTTATTTGAGACTTTTATTTGGCACCAGTGTAACCACCACCACCTCTAAAGATACAACAAGTATAGTTGCCAGTATTGAAAAACTATAATAATCGATTTAAGGGCGTGGGTTTAGTTCTTTTCTTGTTTTCTTTTTATTATATTTTACTTAAATATATGCCATAGCTACCTATGCTGGGTATTATATTATAAAGATTCTAAATAAAACAGGTTCCGCTTATATGGTTAAATACAAACCATCATTTGCCAGCAACCGTCAGACGTCTAACCACATGTTATGTATCTCTTGCCAGAAGGCACGTAATACCTTAGAGAATTAATTGTTTTTCATCAACTTTATTAATCTAAAACTGTGCTTCATTCATTTCATTTTCATTTTGGCTCATATACGTCCCACTGTTGGGCACGAACCTCCTCCACAATAGGAAGGAAATCACCTATTACACTGTTCAAACGGGCTGGCATAGGGTTTTATTTCGAGTATTTTTTTTTTTTTATTTTTTTATTGCAAGCAGTGGCAAACGAGCAAACAGTACACCTGATGGTAATTGTTGCTGCCGCTCATGGACCTTTACAAGGCCGCTGTCTACCGCGAAGAAAGTGAAGGGAGTGTGAATGCGTGCATTGAGGCTCGGTGATACCAAAGGCCTACTACCACTGACGACAAGTCACATCTGCTCCGGTGGTCGGCCCAACAACGATGTGACGTGGGTACGGGTGGGTTATGGGCCCGCGCGCCGTCCTTTCATCGCCCCGGACGGACTGGACCGCGCGTGAGCTTACCATAGTCCACCCATAAAAAAAAAAACCTACTACCATAACCCTTCACACGCAAACACCTTCATAAAGTTGGGCTTCCGGCTCTCTCGCTCACTGAACGAAGCGCAGTAACAAATTGCTACTACTCAGACGTCGATTTTCTGCTCAGTGTGGTACTACCCCGGATGGACCGGCCCGCGGCTGTAGACAGATAACTGTCGACCGTGTGGTCCTACCACTAGGGTATAGCTGTTATATGCATATCTAATCCTTTAGTCGTATTTTACGACATCCACAGGCATGAAAGGGTGTGGTGAATGGTTTTCTTACTCCGTCACCACTGTAAACGATGGCGCTTTATATTAGCCCGATTAGATCGTTGGTGAAGGAAAAGAATTGCACAGCTTAACTTTATTCATCGAGATAGATAAAGAGAGTAAGTGACATTCAAAATGTAGCGGTCATAGACCATATTATTATAATAAATGCCTGACCTAAAAATTATAGCAATAGATTATACTGTGTTTGGGCATATTGTTAAGGAGCTTGATCAGTAATAAATATAAAATACGTTTAATGTTGTTACGAAGTTCTTACAACCACACGGAAAATAAAATGTGCTTATGCTTTTTGGAGTGGTAGGACCACACTGTCGACAATTATCTGTCTACAGCCGCGGGCCGGTCCGTCCGGGGCAGTACCACACTCTCGCAGAAAACAATTAGTATTGTTAATCGAGCTTCTACTGTATTAATTACGTAGCAGTACTTATAGTACGTAAATCGCTGTATGAGCAATTTTGGCTCATACACTTGTCTTAGTCTACCATATCCAAAGATAAGTAAGGAGTAGTGACAGTTGTATTCTTTATAAATTTTTCTTTATAAATTGTATGTGGTAGGACACCACACTCTTGGCAGTTGTCTGTCTACAGTCACGGGCCGGTCCGTCCGGGGTAGTACCACACTCTCGCAGAAAATCGACGTCTGAGTAGTAGCGATTTGTTACTGCGCTTCGTTTGGTGAGCGAGAGAGCCGGAAGCCCAACTTTCTGAGGGTGGTTGCGTGTGGAGGGTTTTGGTGGTGCCCTTGGTATCACCGAGCCTCAATGCACGCATTCACACTCCCTTCACTTTCTTCGCGGTAGGTAGAGGCCTTGTAAAGGTCCATGAGCGGCAGCAACACTTACCATCAGGTGTACTGTTTGCACGTTTGCCACCGTTTGCAATAAAAAAAAAAAAGAAAATTATAATATATATAACTAAAAATTAGGCCCCTAGCCCCTAGGCAATGCAATTTTGGGGGCTTCCCTTTTCATTAATTTTTTCATTATTACCGAAATCGGTATTTTTTCTTTTTTGAGAACTGTCACTAAAATTCTTATAACATAGAGACGAAATTGAGGAGCTTTTTTTTTGGTAGTCTAAGAGGATGTCAAGAAACTCTGGCTGACATGAAATTATAATATAAACGTTACCGTTTACTATTACAAATTAGCTTAAAAAAAGCTCATCACGTTAAACCCGGCAATGAAACCGAGTTCTCCGCCACAATACTATTACAATACCTGCCAATCTAGGTTCGGGGCCGCTAGTCGATGCGGGGCCCCTAAGCAGTTGCCTAATCCGCCTTATGGATAATCCGGCCCTGTACATATATCATAATATTGAACTTGGCTCTCATTTTACATTTATGTTTTCAATGGGATAAAGCATGCAGCGCGCCTAACGAAATTTTCATATCAAAAATATTATTTTTAATACTCAGCAGTAGTTATGTAAGATAATGGTGTTTTGTAACAAAAAGAAATGGTTATACTGTAACTTTCTTCAACGATAACATTATCGGTCTTGCTTAAACTTAAACTAATTACATTATAAAATATATATTACAAAGGATATTGATGACATAGTTTAGTATAAAAACTACAACAATTTTACTGAATATCATTCTAGTATCAAACTTGGAAATTAACATGTCTGCTAAAGTCGTCATTGCTGTATTCGCTCAAGTACTTTTGATTCAGGTATAATAAATTTTTTTAAATCTTCGTTCCGCGTGGTAACTAAGAATACATATTCACTATTCCCTATCTTACCCATGGGTGTCGTAAAAGAAGACTACATAACAACTGTGAAAGGGAAGGAAAACTCGATATAAAACCCTTTTTTATGACAGGATAATGTACTTTTTTTTTGAGGGTGGGCCATGGTCGGTGTACCCGCCGCTCGGCTCCGTCCGGGGCAATAGAGGGGCGGCGCGCGGCTCCATGACCCACCCGTAGCACGTCGCCTTCGTCGTTGGTCTTCATCTTCTTCTTCGTCCGACTTCAGTGGTTGACCCGACGGATTACCCCGAGGGAGTACCCTCTCCCATCGACGTCCCCCCGGGACGCCGATGACGTGTTAACTCGAACACTTATATCTTTAGATATGTCAATATATGTGACCGATATATATCAAACACCACATAATTGCAAAAAAGATTCATTTTGCAAATTTTAATTGAAGATCAAACAAGTAATTTGAATATTCACAAATAACAACTGTTTGTTCATAGTTTTAAGTTTACACTTCGCTCGCTTTTTTTCTATATCAAGCATATTTAGGAAGTTACTTTTTTTTTGTATTTTCAGTCTGTGCTGAGTCAGTGTACTAGCTGGGCAGAAGTAACTGCAGATCCTGGACTCATCGCTCCTGGCGCGTATGGTCTTGGCGTTCCTTGTGGCTTGGAACCTGCATTAGGTGTTCCTTACGGTCTGGGCGCTCCCTGTGGTGCTCCCTTATTAGCTGAGCCTTACGGTCTCCCTGGTCCTGGTTATCCTTACGGTTTAGGCGCTTTGGACTTCACCCCAACTAGCGGTGGTGGATTACCCGTCACCAGCTCCTCCGCCATACCTCCAACTGGTATCTCAGTGATATCTGACAATGCTTATGAAGGTATTCTTGCCGTTACTGGTGAATTGCCGTTCGTTGGTACTGTAGCTATGGAGGGTATCGTACCTTCAGTTGGTTCTGGTGCCATTAATCACGCCTGCGGTAATGGTGTCAACGCTATGATCAGTGATATCACCGCCTTCGCCCCCTCCTATGGTGCTCCCTACGCACCAGGTCTCGCCGCGCCCGCTCTAGGCTATGGTGCTCCCTACGCTCCAGGTCTTGTAGCGCCAGCTCCTGGCTATGGTGCCCCATGGGCTGATAGAGGTTGCGGATATGTTCTCTAAGAAATAATTATAAAGTTTTATTAATAGATATCAACAATAAATATATATTTCAATTTATTTGTGAGTTTTACTTAATTATACATCATTTTCGTGTAGTGAAGGAGTAAGAATACAATTTACCACGCCATCTCTCGCCTTTGAGTGTCGTAAAAGATAACTATGGGGTATAATATACATATAATATCTACGCAAGAGAAGGACAACTTGAAATGAAACCCTATACCAACATGTCTAACCAGCATGGTATAGTAGGTCAAATGCTGGAGTCAAATTGTGCAGTAGGCTAGAGCCCTAAAGTGGGACGTATGTGGGCTGCAATGATGATGATGATGATGATAGGGAGAAGACGACTGAAACTAAAGCGAATCGAGGGCGGTTTAAATCTATTGATGCATTTTGGGAGTGTTGAATGCGCGCAATGACGTTCGGTTATACTGAAGATAATACCAAATCCTAACTTACATAAACACCATCAGAAAATTGGTCTTACGGTTTTCTCGCTCACCGAATGAAGTGTAGCACAACAAATTGCTACCATTCAAACGTAGATTTTCTGCTCAGTATATACTACCCCAGATGGACCGACCCGCGGCTGTGGATAGACAACTATAAACAGTATGCTTCTACAACAATAAGCATTCCACGATAAACAGCCACAAGACAAAATATGCATAAAATATTAGGTAACGACGTTTTTTAAAAGTCAGCAAAAATGCAATGCCGATAAATACAAAGTTGTAATACTGCCAAATGTGCTTACTTCAATATTTTGTTATACAAATTTTTATTAATAGTAAAATAAAATATTTATAAATACAACTGCACGATTTAACTAAATACGATTTTGATTTCTGATGTTTACGCGAGTATTATACATGCTGGGGAGCTGCAGCATGTCAAGCAGGTGCTACGTGCAAACAAGCTGCCAGTTCCTCGCCCCCGTCGCAGAGACCGAGTGAAACCACCCACAGTTGAGCGCCTTCCTGCAATACTACCTTATGTCAAAGGAGTCACTGACAAGATTGGCTACATCCTGAAACGCTCTTCCATTAAAACTTATTTTAAGCCACTGAAGAGGATTAGCCAATTCTTACCACCTGTCAAGTGCCAGATCCCTTTACAAGATGCAGGAGTATATAAACTTGACTGTGACTGTGGTCTCTCTTACATTGGACAAACAAAGAGGTCCATAAGAACTCGGATCAAAGAACACATAGCCGATGTGAAGCACCGCCGGGACACTAGGTCTGCAGTCTGTGAACATAGTCAGGACCGCGCCCACCATAACATCAGGTTTGATAAACCACAAATCCTCGCAAAAGAACACCGATACCTGCCTAGAATGGTACGCGAGGCTATTGAGATTAAAAAACACAAAAATTTCAATAGAGAGGATGGCTGGGTGTTACCATCAAGCTGGGATCCTGTTATAAACATTATTAAAAAGAAATCCAAAAAGACCACCACAAGACTGCAAGACACCGTGAGCTCATATTGTATAGATTTGACCCACAATAATAATAACTAAAGATAATTTTATTAATTAAAACCTTTTTAGTAACATAAAGTAAGCCGCCTTCAAAATTAACTTTAATTTAGCATCATGTTACCTGAGTTTTCTTGCCGGATCTTTCTCAGTGTAACCGTGTTCCGATCCGGTGGTAGTATACTAGATTATTAGTTAGTTTTTAAATATAATTACTATTAATTTTAATGTTTAATTATTACTAACCATAAACAATATAATTTTTTCATATAGAATCATTTTCTTCTTACACTGGCAATAAATTTTGTATCAAAATGTGGGTCAATATTTAATAACTAATTTCTGTATCGGGTAGATAATTATAAAATTTTCTGCAGTAACGATGACTTGTTGGACGTGAGACATCTTAGTCCACCCGTGATCATGAACGCTGTAAAGTGTTCGAAACGTCGGGTAATCAAAAATCAAATACAAACGCGATAAAATCCGTAAAGTAGTTTTATTTAAAATGTATAATACTCGCGTAAACATCAGAAATCATTATAAATTAGGTATGTTATGGATATTATAAATGGTGATATTATTTTTAGTGATTCGTTAATAAATTAGAGTTATGTAAAGTTTTCAATTTTGTCATCGCTTTTTCTTGTAATTCTGATTGAAATGTATACCTACAGTCAATAATTCTGCAACATATTCATACTTTGTTAAATGTTCATTAGAAATTGAATAAATCAATCATCATCGGCAGCCCACATACATCCCACTGTTGGGCTCGGGCCTCCTCCACAATGGGAGGGAATTTGATCTACTATACCATACTGGTCAGACATGTTGGTACCTATAGCGTTTAATTTCAAGTTTCCCTTCTCTTGCACAGATGTTATGTGCATATTATATCCCATAGTCGTCTTTTACGACATCCACGGGCAAGATAGGGAGTGGTGAATTGTATTCTTACTCCGTCACCACACAGAATATTACTACGAGTATCTACGGCATATATGTATAGACGTTATATTAATCTCAAATCATGTCAATACATAAATGTTACGTTTCAAAGACCATAAATTATTTCCTTTATGTAAATAATTTGACAATTACAATTTAAAGTCGGACTTATAAATAACACACACATATAGAAGAAGAAAAATAAGCAATTTTACTTTAAATTTATCACAATTTTATACGTTCTTCTTATAAATGAATATGCAATTTCGTTGTACGACACAAGACGACTAGGGAATATAATATGCACATAAGATCTGTGCAAGAGAAGGAAAACTCGAAATGAAACCCTATACCAACATCTGTCTGGTCTTACCAGCATGGTATAGTAGCTCAAATTCCCTCCCATTGTGGAGGAGGTCCGAGCCCACCAGTGGGACGTATATGGGATGCGATGGTGATAAGTAATATTCCACGGTATAATTAGGTAGGTACTGTAACACATTGTAAATAGGTAGGTACCTAAGCGCAACTGAATTTAAATAATCACAGAATTATTAGTAGATAGGGAGGTATGTTAAATCCTTACACGTGCCAAATTTCTTTAAGTCGACGTACCTATTCGTCGACGTTTATAAAAAAACCGACTTTCAAGGTAAAGGGCTTCACTGGTTGACTGCCCCCCGTCGGTGCAGGACGTGTTTATTTGTTGCGGGTATTCGATTTATATAAGTGCGATAAGTGTGCGATCTTAGTTGCTTGCAACGAGTCAGACGTACTCGTGCAATGCAGAATGAACCGTATGTCTTAGATGAGTCGGTACAAAATGAAATTATGCAGGATGACAGTATGAATCAACCTAACGTATTAAATACACCCAGAATGGAATGCAGTGCGTTTACACCAAATAAAAGTGGAGAAGGAGGTAGCAGAGCTGAGAAGAGATTACGTGAAGAATTTTCTTCGGATGAAGGATGGATTACTCAAGCAAGGAGACGAAAAATTAAACGCAGGTCAGATCAAAATATTATTGAGGACAAACCACAGGTTGCTGTAACAAGCGATAGCCCGTTACCTAAACAATTTGCACTGGCACGTCTATTTAAAGATAATAATATTAAGAATATAAGCCGCGTTAAATATGTACACCAATACAAAATGATATTAACATTTGATGACGACATTTATGCCAGCACGTTTGTTAGCTGCGAAGCCTTTTCCGACCTAGGATGGAGATGCCATAAGACATCCGAAGTGGGTTTGTCTTTTGGTGTAATTAAAGATATTGAGTTAGATTTAACCGAAGAAGATATTAAAGAGAATTTAACCTCAAATATAGAAATAGTGTCTATTAAAAGACTGAAGAAAAGAAATCATAATAATCAGTCGGTGGAGGCCTGGATCACATCCGAATCAGTACGTCTTGGATTTAAAGGTTCTATGCTCCCCGCTTATATATCTATTCTCGGCATGAAGGTAAAAGTTGAGCCCTATGTATTTCCCGTAACTCAATGCAGTCGGTGCTGGAAATTCGGTCATAATCAACGAATGTGCCCCTCTGAAAAGGTGGTATGCCCAAAGTGCGCAAAGAACCACGCTAACTGCGAAAAAAAAGATAATTTCCGATGTGTGAACTGCATAGGAAATCACATGGCATTGCAAAAGATCTGCCCAATTTACAAAAAAGAAAGAAGAGTAAGAGAATTAATGTCGGAATTCAATTGCACTTATAGGCAGGCGCTTAGTATGTTTGTACCGGCTTCTCCAACATTGGAACGGGAATTAAGCTTGGAATCACTAACTGAGTACCCACCACTCAACGAACAGGGTTCGGTCAGTATACCTACGCGTCCTACACAGCCTACACAGACAAACAAGTTAATGTCAGATGTTCTGAAAACTCCTCAGGAAAGGCAGATAGATAAAACACCTCTAACTCGTAGGAAACAAAGGAGACGTCAGCAGACTCCGCGTCCTCCAACTCCTATGTTATCTACGCCCGCAGACGATGAAGATTGGTTTCAACCTAATCAGCTCAACCCACCTACGCTGGACGAAAGTAGTTGCGCGCATACTACGAATAAATCAAAAGAAATAACTTTTATGTGTTTATTGAATAGATTAAAAAATATAATTTTAAGTAAGGAATCGTTAGAAGTTAAAATACGCCAGGTAGTCGCAAGTTTAACAGAGTGGATTGTATCCAAAGTTGCTCAAAATAATGTATCATTTGCTTCTTTAATGTCAACGTTATTTAACGTTGTATTCAATGAATATGGATAATTGTAATAATTTTGTTAATTTAAATATCATACAGTGGAATTGCCAAAGTATAAATAATAAATATGTTTCACTCGAGTCATTTTTATCACGGGAAAAAATACATATAGCTGTTTTGTCTGAAACCTGGCTGAAGTCGGGCAGTTACTTTAATGTATCCGGTTATAATGTATATAGACAAGATAGGACTGACGCGAGTGGTGGAGTTGCCATATTAGTTCATAAGTCTTTAAAATCGGGTATATGCTTATCACAGGTTCGGAACCCAGGTATTGAGCTTGTATATGTTAAAATCTACAATTGTTGGCATATTGAGAATATAATAGGGATATATTGTACTTCCCCAGTACACACAACAAAAAGTGACTGGGATTCTATATTCTCTCTCTGTAATAGTAAATCATTAATATTGGGCGACTTTAACGCCCATCATACAGATTGGTCGTATAAAAATAATAGCAGGGGTAATCAAATTTGGGATAGTATACTGGATCATAATTACATAATATTAAATAACGGTGCTACGACAAGAGAAAAACTCGTAAGTGGTGTTTTACAAAGATCATCGCCCGATATTTCATTTGTTTCTGCCGAATTAGCTACATATTTCAACTGGAATGTTACTAAGGAGTCCCTCGGCAGTGACCATTTAATTATTAAAATATCTGGAACAGTAAATTCACCCCAAAATTTTATAAAAAAAAGAAATTTTAAGAAGAGTGATTGGCCGGCATTTAAACAAATTCTGGAAACGTCATTTCTTGCTTTTAACATACCAGATAATGTACAAATATTTTATAACGAGTTCGAAAAGATTTTACAGTCGGCTGCAAAATTATGTATTCCTTATATTAAAATTCCGCAACATATTCACAATAGCTTTACGCCCAAACCTTATTGGGATATGTCATTATCGAAGGCAGTTGCTGAGAGACGTTTAGCTTTAGCAAAGTTTAGGCGCTGCCCTTCGCCTGTGAATTCAGAGCTACTTCAAAGTAAAATACGTAACGCACAGAAATTAATTCGTTCAGCAAAGACCCGCTCCTTTCAAAAGTTTTGTACGTCTATAGATGAAACTACTTCCTCATCTGTTATGTGGCGAAAGATGAAATGGATGAAAGGACATAACGCTAACCATACGAATCAAAACATTGAGCCAGGAAAAATTGAACAGTTATTGAAGGACTTAACACCGGACAGCGTCAGTCCTCCTCGACCGAGATTTTATTCAAGTAATAATCAACTAGAAGCTAAAATAACCCTACAAGAATTGACTAATTCTATTAAGAAAACCGATACCGCGCCGGGAAGTGATGATATATCATTTTCTATGATAAAAAATTTACCTCCCAGTGGTTATCATTTTCTATTATGTCTTTATAATCTAATTCTGTCTTCTGGGCACGTACCCTCACAATGGCGTGACATTAAAATTGTACCTATTCCCAAAGCTTGTAAAAATTTCAATACACTTGCACCAGCATTACGACCTATCTCTCTTATATCTTGTCTGTGCAAAATATTCCATATTATTTTGGTAAAAAGAATAGAATGGTTCATGGAGAGTCAACAGTTGTTTCCTGCACAAATGATAGGTTTTCGAAAGGGTCGGTCATGTTTGGACAATCTCACACAGTTAGTCTCCCATATCCAGGTGGGATTTTCACAAAATCAAATAACTACTGCGTGCTTTGTCGATATAGACAGTGCATATAACAATATTGATGTTCCTTGCCTCATAAATATCCTAGATCGTTTGGGGATGGGTTCTAGGATCTGTTCCTACCTATGGTCCTTTTTAAATGATAGACGATTGAAAGTTTGCATAAATGATAAATGTTTCATTAGAAATACTGGCCGGGGAATAGCTCAGGGGGATCCCCTATCCCCACTACTTTTCAATATTGCTACATTTAATATATGTAATTTGATTCAGAATATCCAGATCTCTCAATATGCTGACGATTTTGTGCTTTACGTTTCGAATACTAAATTAGAATTAGCACTTAGAGAGTTACAAAGGGCTTGTAAGAAGCTTATTATATCATTAAAAAATCTGGGGTTGGATATGTCTACATCAAAAAGCAAAATATGCATATTTAAAAAGGGTGGATACAAGAAAAATGTTCATTTTAGTGTTAATAATGTTGCTTTACCAGTGGTACAGGAGTTTAAATATTTGGGACTTTGGTTGGATAGTCGCCTGAGATGGGGTAAACACATTTCAGAAATATCACAAAAAGTTTCCAAATTAATTAACATATTAAAAACTTTAGCTGGCTCAGGCTGGGGACTTCATCAAAATCATTTAAGACGTCTGTATATTACTATAATTCGCAACAGAATAGACTATGCTAGTTTTTTATACGACAACAGCTGCAAAACGAACTTATATAAATTAGATAAAATTCAAAACCAATCTCTACGCGTCATAGGCGGATATATACGCAGTTCTCCAATTCATGTAATGGAGAGTGATCTTTGTCTTCCTCCTCTCCAATATCGTAGAAGATACTTAGCAGCAAAGTTTTGGTTTAAATCTAAATCATTATCATCAAATAAAACAATTCTATATCTTCAAGAACTTGCAAATAGTATTAAATCGCATTATTGGCACAACAAAAAAATACCCCTACTAGTTTCTATCCACACTGAGTTTAGTTCTGTTCCTATTCACACGAGTTTTAAACCGGAAATGTTTACGTTAACAACCTGGATGAGTAACTTTAATTTATCAAAAGTCTTATTTGACTCAATCCCAACAATTGATCATGCAAAACGATCATATGATAATCTCACTCTCCATAGTACGTGTATTAAATATATACAGCAATATTATGCGAACTATTATAAGATTTATACCGACGGATCTAAGAATGGTACAATTGGTGGTGCTGCCTTTTTCGATCCCTTTCAGAATTTACATATGAAATTTAACATTGATACCAATATATCAATAATGCACATTGAATTAATGGCTATAGCGGAATCTTTGGCTTACATTCAATCAATAAACCATAGTAAGTTTGTAGTCCTCACGGATTCAAAAAGCTCTCTGCAACACTTGGCTCGGTGTACCTCTCACGCGGCGAGAGGCGTCCCGATTGCCTACAATATATTGGAGTCAATCTTAAACTTACAGTCTGAGCATAGAGAAGTGCGTTTACAATGGATTCCGTCACATATTGGGCTACGTGATAATGAAACCGTTGACCTATTAGCCAGACAAGCAACTGTAGACGGAATCCCGTTGGGGGTTACTCCCTTATTCTCGGATTATGTAAAGCATATTAAAGAGCAGTGTAGAATACTTTGGCAGGAATATTTTGATAAACGTTCCACAGAAAAAGGCATATGGTACAAGACTATCCAACCAAATATACTCAAATACCCTTGGTTCGGCAACAGTCAACTTAAACGTAATGCACTGGTGACAGCCCTCAGACTTCGTTCTGCACACATTCCATCGAATGTGTTTGCATTCTTAATGAAAAAGACAGAATCTCCAACATGCAATACCTGTGGAGTACTGGAAGATGTACAACACATTCTGATGGAGTGTGTGAGGAACGAAGGATATAGAAGGCACTATTTCAATACAAACAAAATTTTTGATGTGGGCTATTGTAACAGCATACTGTCTGAACCAGAGTCTGACGAGGCTATTATTTTATATAAGTTGGCGGAATTAGGTCTGCAAAGACGTTAATTGCGTCAGTTGTAATGATGTTTAATGTATATTGTGTTGTTTTTTGTAGTCTTTTACAGGGCGATGTGGTCGCGCAGCGACAAAGCCCTCTAAATAAATTAAAAAAAAAAAAAAAAAAAAGGTAAAGGGCGCCGACATTTAATATATGTACCTATTAGCAGTAGTTGAAAGTGATCATAGGTATGGATCTAAAACATCATCGGTTTGATATCAAGTATTTCTGTGTACATAAATTATTTTTATTGTTAGTTGTTAGATTACCTACCTATATATTTTTTGATTTAAAATTTGATACGACGTAAACCTTACTAATATTATAAATGCGAAAGTAAGTTTGTTTGTTACTTTCATGCTTTAACCACCGAACCAAATTCAAAAATTCTTTCATAAATGGAAAGCTATAATATCAGGGCGTAAACATAGGCTATATATTATCCAAGTATTCCCACGGGCAAGAGAACTACGCGGGTAAGGTGACTGAAACCGAAGCGAAGCGAGGGCGGATTGCTAGTTTTAAATAAAAATGGTAAATGCTGATAGGCATACTAAATTATTTTGTATTAAATACATATAAATATTATTATTTAATTCAAATATTAGTCATGACGATACTACTTAAGTATTTGAGTACGAGATGAAAACATATGTCAATAAACCGCCATAATGTATTCGTCACCATAACGTCATCATAATAGCTTTTATCGAGGGGTCTAAATACCATAGTAGTCACCAATAGGCAGATGAATGGATGAAACGACATAGGTATTATATTGAATTAATAGGTCAAGTACCTACCTAGATAAAAAATCATTTTAATTTATAATTCATCCGCTTGTAAAATCACTTAACTTTTAGTTGATAATTTACCTATGTTTCGAAATTATTATGGCACACAAAGGTACCTATTTTATCCACAGCCAAAGCAGCAGTCTATGACTATTTGGTTAGGTACCTACCTATATGATTTTTTTTGTGTGACGGAATAAAAATACAGTTCACCACTCCCTATTTTGCCCCTGGATGTCGTAAAAGCCAACTAAAGGGTATAATATGCATTTAACATCTATGCATAAGAAGGAGAGCACGAAATAAAACCCTATACCAACCTGTTGGACCAGCGTGGTAGTACCTATGTAAATTTCTCATGAATTATGGAGGAGGCTCGAGCCCAGTAGTGGGATATATACGAGCTCTGGTAACGATGATACCTATAATGTGACCATGTTGATACAAAAAGTAAAATAACCGTTCTTCAAGCATTTTGACATAAACAATAAAAAAATTAGTCTATATGCTCGTACTACGAGTATATGCTTATATACTCGTAGTATAAATATATCATCGTTGATTAAGTGAAAAAAACACGATGTAAATGGTTTACATGCAAAGATGCAAAGTTACTTTTCATTATTATGTAGGCACAAAATAGATTGTTATTTCTGTTTCTGTAAGTCATACTTTTTATCAAAGAAGTTCCGAACTGATAGTGCTATATGTATACACATTGGCTGTTGCCCGAAACGTATGTACTCAGTTAATCATTCTTAATATCCCCACATAACTAAAACATAAAAAAAAAAGTCTGATAATTAGACATTCTTAAGTTTGTTTGATATGCAACGGTATTGTTCCCAACATGCCTACATCATAGCATTCGTATTAAATCGCAATAATAGGTAAAACAAAATGTCTTTAGGCATAGTACTTCGGAGCTCAGTCGCAGCTCACCTCACGTCCCGCACCTCTTTCTTCCTTTGTGATGAGCCGGTGCCGCGCGACCTTGGTCTATGTTTTAATAGGTCAGTTTGCATGCTACAATGTCAATGCCCTTAATCACCGTAGGTATAACAAAATTAATACATACAGTTACAGTTATACAAAAATGATATTAGGAAACGTCCGGGATTGACACAAAAAACATATGACAAGTATTTATGTTTTTATTTTATTGAATAAATGCTATAGTATGGTTCTATATCATTAACTGAATATATAATATATACGTTTCGGGAAAACAGCCAATTAGATTGCACGGTGTATAAAATAGTTGAAATAAAAATACTTACTTTATAAATGGGGTAATGGAGGAGTGACGTCATTATGTACCTAAGAAATTAGAAATCTGAAGTAGACCTATTATGTCGATTAGCGACCGTTTAGTGGAAGACTTAATTTTACGGCACGTAGATTGCCACCCACAGAAGACCCACACAGTTTGTATTCCCGCACATAGCAAACTAATTCCCTGTCCGATCATCCCTGACAAGGCCGGCTAGGCTGTGTAAGTAGGTGTTACGCATTTTAGTAGATATTAGGTACCTACGGCCTACATCGCCTCACATGCCTCTGGTACAGCATCAGTGTAGAATTTTATTGTCTTGACTTGCCCCACAATCTTGTTCTGTGTTATTGGCAAAAAAGTCCTCTAAAGATACAATGACGTGCATCGTGTCGGATTGCAGCCGCATGCGATATATCGCGTACGGCTGACGAGCGTGACTGATGCAACAATAGTCAGAGTAGGTACGTATGAAAATTTATAGCATAGAGTACATCAGTCGTCGCATACTTACCTCAGAAACAGCGCCATACATTATCATAATCTGGCTATTATTGCATCAGCCACATCTCATCCAAGTCGCATGGTTGCGATCGACCACGACGCATTTACAGACTTTTATAGTCGTACAGTGCTATGAAATCATCCCCATGTACAGTTGCTGGCACGTTGCGCTGGGTCCGCCCCAGTGCAGCGTAAGTCGAGACCAGATGGACATGAAGCCGTGAAATAAAGCGACGGCAATGATCCCGGAACTAGTATAAATTATTATAGCTATATTTTTTTGTGGTGGACTATGGTCAGCGCAACCGCCGCCTGGCTCCGTCCGGGGCAACAGAGGGGCGGCGCACGGCCCCGTAAACTACCCGTGGCACGTCGCCTTCGTCGCTGGGCCGACCACCGGTGCAGGGTGACTTGTCGTCAGTGCTCTGCCCGACGGAATACCCCTAAGGAGTACCCTCTCCTCGTCGCCGTCGCGCGGTAGGTCTTTCGACAGGTGACGGACTAACTGCCCCTCGGTCCAGTCACCCGTAAATTATTATACCTACCGACCTAACTCTAAATGGACTTCGATTTTCAATGCCTTTAAACAATAGATAATACCTATACGTGAACGGTATTTGACTAATTGGAGAGATTTAAACATAGGTACGTAACTCACGATAACACATAATTAATTCAAGTTCAAATTCATGTAAATAGAATTGAATTTGTCGTACGTACCGTTGAATCCCTATGCAAAAATTTTATCACTGTACCTATGTAAGAATAAGATACATTGAGAGCGTCAATTGCGTGCTTACTTCTTCATTTATCGCATCAAACCAATTCGAGTTAGGGAGAATTTAACTTGAATTGACTCGATCTTAGAGCATTTCGAGTTAGAAAATCAATTTATACATTCCTATATGTATAGTAATAATAATATACATTGCGTAAGTACGTATGCGCGCACAAATACACATCTAAGTAGATACCTATCTGGATGGATGTCGAATAAAATTATGTGTACCTACCTACCTATAACCATTTCATTGATAGTGTACAATTTTGATCTCAAAATTCACGATGAATCCTACAGTAAAATAATTATAGGTGGTGACGGAGTAAGAATACAATTCACCATCTACTTTCTTGCCCGTGGGTGTCATAAAAAACGACTAAGGGATATGATATTGAGATATGTAATACCTATCTATGCAAGAAAAGGCAAACTCGACATAAAACCCTATATGTCAACGCGTCTGATCAGCGCGGTATAGCAGGTTAATTTCTCTCCTATTGTGGAGGAAACCCGAGCTCATCAGTAGGACATATGTAGGTTGAAGGTGACACCTAGGTAGGTAGGTACCTATTTCGTTAGAAAAGTGTTAGCAACAAATAGGTAATGAAAATATCTATGAAGTAGCAACAAGTCCTAACTGTGATGACTGCGGGGTGATAGAAGATATGCAACATTTTCAACATGTCCGTATCTCCACATTAAGAGCTAACCTTGATGTAAATTTTCTGGACGTCAATATTTACCACAGTAGGTATAGGTACCTATTAGCCTTTCCTCTACGTAATAGTACAAGAGAATTACCTGTAGGTATAAGATGATTGAACAATCTTAAAAATAACTAGGTAATTCATGTATTTTACTTTATGGGGTGACATTGTCGCTGCGCGATAAAACCTGAATGAGGTTTTATTATATATATATTATATTTTAATAAAGACAAGAAAAAATGTATGAAGTAATAGGTACATAATAATATACCTACTGTTACCCGAGTTTGGGCATCGTGTGTGTGCGTAGATTTGGTCATACAAAGGACAGTGCTTTGGTGACACGACCTTTTTTATTTTTTGGGGGGTTGTGTTAGGGTCGGTGCACTCCTCGCTCCACTCCGTCCAGGGCGACAGAGGGGCGCAAGCACAGACGGCCCGACGGAATACCTCCTGAGGAGTACCCTCTCTTCGACCGACGTTCCCCCCTCGGAGAGGATGTCGGTCTTTCCTCGCGCCGTCACCTCTCGGCGGGTGACGGACTAACTACCCGGTCTAGTCACCCGTGGCCCCGGGCAGGGGGCGACACGACCTAACACGACGTGAACAATATTTTGTTTTTAGATTTCATTTAAGTAGGCATAGGTATTTGTATCAATGTGTTATTGTCTGTCTTTGTTACGTAAATAGGTACCTACCTATATCTATACCAATAAATAAAATTGGAGTGTCTGTTTTTAATGTCAAAATAATAGACTTTTTTCTTTTTTCATGCTCACACGGTTATTTGCAAGACACCTATGCCTAAAATACAGTTTAAAAAATTTTTGTCTGTCTGTCTGTTCCGGGTAATCTTCAAAACCGCTGGACCGATTTCAAATTCAAATTCAAATTCAAATACTTTATTATGCATAAACCCCGCGGGGGCACTTACATATGGTCACTTTTTAACATTTTTACCTTACACTACTACCGGATCGGAACGCGACCGCACTGAGAAGATCCGGCAAGAAACTCAGTGGGCTTGTCTTCTTTTTTATTCATTTACTATTTTTTTTTTTTTAATAAGATAATATACAACAACATGTCTATTAATAGCTCCAGTGTGATGCCTTTCGAATCATCATACAATACAGTTATTAAATATAACGAAAAAGTACCATGGCTGGACCAGATCCCGCAAGCGGCACCCGATCACGAGTTAACCACTAGAGCAGCCATCACTCCCCTCAACCACAATGGAGGGAAGGGAGTGACCCGCTCCTCGTAGCTACCGCAAGCAGACCCTTCAGTGAGCATGACCAATACCATGGGCCACAAACATAAAACACAGATTAAATAACAAATTCGTTTGGCAAAACACGCTACGCTTTACAATTATATTAACAGCAACAGAATAAACATGTCTGTAACACCTTTTGAAATAATGAGAAAATGCCTGAATGAGGAGCTGCTCATAACCAGTCTGTATTATCATCAAGATAATCCGAGATTTTATAATAACCTTTTCTACAAAATCTACTCTTGATTGCTTTTTTAAATTTTTTAACTGGCATATCTCGAATATTAATAGGTAATTTGTTGTAGAAGCGTATACATTGCCCCATGAAGGATCTGTTAACTCGTTGAAGACGAGTACTGTGTACAACTAATTTATCCTTATTCCGAGTATTTACATGATGAATGTCACTATATTTTTCAAAGTTACCGATATTTTTCTTTACATAAAATACATTTTCGTATATATATTGAGATATAACAGTCAGAATATTTATCTCTTTAAATTTCTCTCTTAGTGACACTCTTGGGCCTAAATTATATATCGCGCGGACCGCCCTTTTTTGTAGAATAAAAATTCTATTCAATTCCGCGGAGCAGCCCCAAAGTAATATGCCGTATGACATGAGACTATGAAAGTATGCGAAATAAACTATTCTGGCTGTTTCAACATCGGTTAATGCGCGAATTTTTTTTACCGCATAAGCCGCTGAGCTGAGCCTATTTGACAGTTTCTGTTCTTCTTTCAATTCTTTCACCAATGGAAACCTATAATATCAGGGCGTAAACTAGGCTATATTTTATCCCAGTATTCCCACGGGAACGGGAACTACGCGGGTAAAACGACTAAAACCGAAGCGAAGCAATGCGATTGCTAGTAAACAATATGCTCAAATTAGTTTTGTATAAGTACTTACATTCCTAGTATAAGTCAATATCAATGTCGATTAAGTGAAAAAGAAAAACACGATATACCTACCTAGATAAATGATTTACATGCAAAGATACTTTTCTTACCTATATCTTCTATTATGTAGGCACAAAATAGATTGTCATATCTGTTTCTGTAAATAATACTTTTTATCAAAGCGCTCCCGAAAGATGCCAACCATGCTAGTGCGTCGTGTAGTGCTATGAAATCATCCCCGTGTAGGTACAGTGGCGGGCCGTACTCGAACAATTTCCCCATAACCCGATACACCCTGTGTATATAACATATGTGCAAGAAAAGTGAAACAAAACACTATAACAACATGTCTGACCAGCGTGGTATAGTAGATCAATTTTCCTCTTACTGGAAGGAAGCTTAAGCCCAGCAGTGGCACTTTTATGAGCTGTGACGATGACGACGAATATCATACATTTGGTGACCCTCTTCATAGGTATATTATTTATTAAAAACTATTATACCGTCAACTGCCCTGACTTTGCACGAATTTTTCATATTTATCGCTTTAACGTAAAATAAAGTAAAAAGTATGCTCGATTTCCATGTTATGGATACATTTTATAGTGGATGTACAGGCGTAGTCTGGGCTAGTGGACTAACGCCGTGTTTGACAGAAGAACCTAAGGTTATAGTTTGATGTACCTAAAGCCCTTAAGTTCCTAGCCTATATGATGGGATACCTGCACCGCGCTACCTAAGGTGACAGGTAGATGTGAGATGGATGTTTGGGTGGAGGATTGGTAATTCTCACTGCCGGTCAAGCAGACTCACAGGACCGATCAGAACTGACGGCTAAGGGTGTCTTGGCCGCAGTGAGAGGGAGGTTTGGGTGGAGGATTGGTAATTCTCACTGCCGGTCAAGCAGACTCACAGGACCGATCAGAACTGACGGCTAAGGGTGTCTTGGCCGCAGTGAGAGGGATGTAAATGAGAGATGAATAAATTCAAATCTGATTTATTTTACACAATGTACACCTTATATACTACTTATTGCTAATACACACATATACCATTTTGTGTTAGTGTGTCGTAAGTGTAAAGTATAACGCAGTGTCTTTAATCATGTCAGTGCTAATTTTGCAAATTTGTATGTTGACATGCTTTACTTGTATGTTGACATGCTCTACTTTTGAATTTGCTGCGTTGCATGTTCAATGTGCATTGAACATTCTGGGGTCTCTCAGGAACACGACTGCAAGTCGTATAATTCGATAACCTCATATGGTCCAATGTGTCCTTCCGTCGCTTGTGGTGTGTGGACTGTAGTCTGGGGACGAGGTTTCCCATACCGTGGCCGTGGTTGTGGTGGAGCTGTCCGCTGTTTGTCTGTATCTGTGGCTTGTGTTGTAGTTGTTTCCTTGTTTTGTCTTCTTGTAAGTCTATCTCGACATTGTTTGAGTGGTCTGAAATAAATTAAAAGACAAGCTAATACTATTAAAGAAAGAGATGTCACGGTACTAGCCACATAGGAATGAGACTCTATTCGCCTCCATATTGTGTTATCTAATCTTGTTTTTAGCTTTGCTTCTGAAGCGGCTAAGTGGTCAAATATACTGGTGGAGCTATCTAATACTTCCTCCTTCGGTATGTCTGGTATCTCTGATTGGACTACTTGTGTGTCTAGAGCAGCTATACTCTAAGTGTGTTCCACGGAACCCTAGGGTTCCGTGATACCTCTGTCGGGGTTCCGCAAGAATTTAGAAATAAAAAAATCAAAACACCTCTCTCTGGTCGCTCCGCGGCTGTGCGGACTCCGCGGCCGCGCGGAGACAAAACGCTATGAATGTTATTTATTTATTTATTTGTATTTGTATAAGCTTGTGTTACATTAGCTGGTACAATATCTCATAAGTTTGGTCTCAACAATTTTATACTTGTACAACGCGTTCGCTCTAAGTTTGCCGGTCTGTGGAATGCGCGTACCCTCCCCCACGTGACAACAAAACTTATAATGTGTCATAGTTTTACCCAAATATCTAACGTACACAATTTTTATTGTTACAATTAAATAAAAAATTTCGAACGTCATACACTCAGACCTATCGCCAGCGGCAAACTTAAAACGAGCGGGTAGTATACTTGTAAGCGCTCAGTCTCTTTGATAAAAGCCGCCTCTGAATTAGACGCTATAGTTGTCAACTAGCGACTTTCGTCTCTAACTTCAAAGGATAAAGTCGATATTGTTTACAACGCTATTTTTAAATTTCTGTTTTTATTTTTGCTTTTTGTTTATCAAAGGTGCCGACTCGAGTATTTTCGAGAATATTTGAGATCGAGTCTAGGACTAAGTATAAAAGCAGCGATCGCGCCCTGCATACGGCCGATCATGACGTATGCCAGTGTAGTGTTCGCGCACGTTAGGCCAAACAGGATCCACAGGTTACAAACACTACAAAATAGATTCATGCGACGGGCAACGGGAGCACCGTGGTTCGTTCGTAATGTCGATTTACACATCGACCTCGAATTGCCGACCATCAGGCAGTATATGAAGCGTTGCTCCCAGCGCTATTTTGACTCTGCCACGACTCACCCCAATCCACTAGTGGTTGGGGCGGTAAACTACGTTCCATCAAAAATATCCGCGGTCCGACGACCCCGTCATCTCCTTGAAGAAGGGGATGATGCCATCACGATCGCCCAAGAAAGGGCCTACACAGCTCGCGCAGCGATAACACATAAAACTGCGCGGTATCGGCCTCGCCGACGAGGTCGAAAACCGCGCCGCGTAAAAATCATTAATCTAAACGTGGCCACGCCCACTTTGCTTTCAGCGACGCCCCGAGCCGAGGTCCGTTCCCCACAGGGGGAGCCCTCGGGCGATGTTCGCTTAACTTACTTACCGGGTTGAGAGCCTTCCGCTCGCCCATTGCCCGCGTTAAGCTGTCAAGGTCATCTGCGACCAACAGCTAAATACACACAAAAAAAAAAAAAAAAAAAAAAAAGTTGGCGTCGTCAGTTGATGATTAGCGTTCGGAGCGATAAGTTACTACCTACTTACAAGCTCGCTAGCGAGAAACTAGTGTTCATTGTTTTACTGCCTGCTGTATTCTGTTGTCTCAGTTTTATACATTTCTTCCCTGTAGGTTCTAAATTTAGTCTCTTATACGCAGTAACGATTGTGCATTATTTAAACCCCACTATCCTGACTTGTAACATTATAAATAAAGAAGAATGGGACGTTGGCTTAAAGGTGTTAAACGTGTTCCAACAACATCTTCTAATGACGCTGAATGTTCAAAAGCAATGCGCGCGGAGAATTTAGCAATCATCGATCCAGAAGATGATGCCACGGGTGCTACGACGTCAAGCTCGACGGTTTCAAAGACGAAAAAAAGGAAGTATGATGAATCTTATATCAGTTTCGGATTTGTTGATTCCAACGGCTCACCTCTCTGCATGCTCTGTAGTAAACTGCTTCCTAATAGTTCCATGGCACCTGCCAAATTGCGTCGACATTTAGAAACCGTACACCCCGAGACTAAAGACAAGAATAAAGAATTTTTTGTTCGCAAAAAAGATCAGTTATTAGAAAGTCAAAAAAATATGATGCATGTAACACAAACTACCAACGAAAAGGCCACGGAGGCATCATACTTAGTTAGCTATCGCATTGCACAAGCAGGTGAAGCGCACACTATCGCTGAGAAATTAATAAAACCATGTGTATTAGACATAACAAAATGTATGCTTGATGAAAAATCTGCAAAGCATCTTTCTACTGTTCCGCTATCAAACGATACTGTTTCACGACGAATCCATGATCTGGCAAGCTACGTCAAACAACAACTAGTTACACGTCTACAAAATACACGATTCGCTTTGCAAATGGACGAGTCGACTGATGTCGCTGGTTTGGCTATCCTGCTGGTTATTGTGAGATATCCATATAAAAGTTCTTTTGAAGAAGACATGCTTATGTGTTCATCGCTGCTTACAAGCACTACCGGGGAAGAAATTTTTAATAAAATAAATATATTTTTTGAAGAACATAATCTCAGTTGGAACAATTGCATTGACATTTGTACAGATGGGGCCAAGGCGATGACAGGTAAAACAGCAGGAGCAGTGTCACGAATGAAAAATAAAGCGCCTAATTGTAGTTCCAGTCATTGTATTCTGCATAGACAAGCACTTGCGATGAAGCAAATGCCGTCTAATCTAAAATTAGTTATGGATGAAGCGGTAAAAATAATTAATTTTATCAAATCACGACCACTACAATCCCGATTGTTCTCATTATTGTGTGAAGATTATGGCAGCAAACATAAAACACTGCTGCTCCATACAGAAGTGCGATGGCTGTCTCGGGGAAAAACTTTAACAAGGCTATTTGAACTTAGAGCCGAGTTACAAATGTTTCTTTCAGCAGATACTTCTTTTAATTTGAAGGACCGTTTGTATGATAAAACTTGGTTGTTCCGATTGTCTTTTATGGCGGATATCTTTCAAAAACTTAACGAATTAAATTTATCGTTGCAAGGTAAACAGACAACAGTGTTTCAGGCCTATAATAAAATAACTGCTTTTAAAAGAAAATTAGATTTTTGGATCATTTGCATTGGTAAGAAAGAAATAGAAAGTTTTACGTTACTCAGTGAGTTTGTTAGCGAAAACGACTCAGAAATGTTTGAAGATAATGTGTTTGAAGAATTGGTCCAATATCTCAGTTCGATGCGCGCATCTTTTGAAAAGTATTTTCCCGAAGAACACAATACAAAAATTAAAGTGAACTCCTGGATTCATAATCCTATTTTACCCAACTTGGAAAAGCCTGAAAACATGTCAAATGAGATATATGAATCTCTTTTAGAAATGTCATCAGACACAAGTATGGAGTCATTGTTCAAAACGACGCCTCTTAATGATTTTTGGTGCAGAATCCAAGATGAATATGCAATGCTTGGCCAAATGGCTCTGGATATTCTTCTCCCGTTCCCAACTACATATTTGTGCGAAACAGGATTCTCTACCTACGCAGCCACGAAAACAAAATATCGCAATAGACTGGACGCCGAAGCTGATATGAGACTCCAACTTTCTTCCATCAAACCTGATATCAAGCAATTGATGAAAAATAAAAAACAGTTTCATACCTCCCGCTAGTTAGATTTTTTCTTTTTTAATGTTTTCTATTATTGTCCTTACCAAGTGGTGAAGTAAATAATAATTAGTAACTGATACATTGTACTTTTTTATGCTGATTAATATAGAATACACTTATAAAAATAATTGTTTTATTGTAGGGTTCCATCAAGTATTTTGCTTCCCAAAAGGGTTCCGTCATTTAAAAAGTTTGAGAACCACTGATCTAAGATATTACAAAGAGCTCGGCCGCTTACGACCTAACATAGCGTCGCTACGTCTCCCTCACACACTTCTGCGTAGTTCAAATCAAAAGGATCGGTTAAGAAAGTGTGATTTAGCAAACAAAAATAACGACATCTATCGAGCTAAGGCTAAATCTCAGCTACAAAATATATTTTATAAAGAAATCTATAATCCTGTAATGATGATGATGATAATGAGACAAGCTATTTAAATTATTTTATCGTCATTGGTTCTTGTTAAATTAACAAATTTTAAATGAAATCTGAATGTTGAAAGTGGGTCAAGATCCAATTCCTAGGAGTCTGTAATATACAAACAAATAAATATACATCTGAAACTAATAAAACACCTATAAAAAGCGACTGTCCAGTTTTCGTACGTGAAAGTACTGTAAGTAGGTATGGTATACTTATATTGGCAAGTTAGAGAATTATACATTATTTTATAGATTAAGTATATATGCATAAAAGAACAGATTACGACAGGCACTAAAATAGCACATTAATAAAAATAATATTACGATTTTTTTCCAAGAAAATGATGATTTTTATTCAATAAACATTTATTTTCATTAGTATACATTATAGGTAACAATTTACTTTAAGCGCACTAGATGGCGTTATACAAATTTTAAATCGCACTATGGTTTCGTTACAAAAATGTACACATATGTATTCGGATTTTTATTTTTCTTTAATTAAAAGGGTGCCGCGAAGCGTGGCGTTAACGCCACGCGATGATCGAAATCACCCTCGCCTATAGATGTTTCACATCAAAAAATGTATTTTTTTTGTATATGATTTTATTATTATATTACTTTTTTGTTACTTAAGCTGATTTTAATCATAATAAAAAGTAAGTCCCCTTTCCGTAACCAAATACCGAGCACACTATTGTAACTCGAAATCTCGACTCATTCGTAATGCAAACCGATCCGCCAAAAAAAAACTCTAGCTCGAATAATAATGTAAACGAATTATAACTCGGCAAGGCGGATGACTCGACATACGAGTACGAATTTGCCTATAATGCTGACATGACGAATGTGACGATTCGAATCAATTCGAATTGCTATTCGAATCATTAGTAATTTTAATTCGAATGATTCGAATTGAAAAAAAAAGCAATCCGTCTCATCGCTACCTGATACATTCTGTATTCTCGTATATGTACTTATATATATCGACCTTAGAGGGATTGGTGAATAGTATTCCTACTGCACCACACGGAAATTTATTGACATTCTAGTTAACTTATAAATTCTTATTCCTTCGTCGCCTTTCTTTCTCTCTTTGCTTTTTCTCTTCTCTCCCTTCGCCCCTTCTCTTTCTTTCTTCTCCTTCCTCTGTTTCCTTTATCCTTCACTTAATTTGTTAAAATAAATGTTTTCTGACGAACTTTTACGATATAGAACATTCAGTTCTATATCGTAAAAGTTGTTGAAAGGATACAAAAAAAGAACTACATGTTCTTAGCGTTTACTTTATTGGTAAGAGAATCATTGTTATATCAATGTCATTTGTGTAGCGATTTTATAGACCGCATCCGCAACCTCTCAAACCGCCGCGGTAGCCGAGATAACGCGCACCCAGACCGAGACCGTAGGCACCATCGTAACCCACACCATCACTGACCATAGCATTGATACCATCACCGCAAGCGTGATTAACAGCACCAACACCAGCAGTGGGCAACAGACCCTCCACTCCTACAGTACCGACGAAAGGCAGCTCACCAGCTGCAGCTAAAACACCTTCGTATACATTCTCAGAGATTATAGATAGGCCGACTGGAGCGATAGCAGAGGCACTGGAGACGGGCAATCCACCGCCGCTGGTAGGTCGGATATCAATACCGGGTCCACCGAAACCGTAAGCGCCTCCTAAACCGTAACCACGACCCAAGCCGTAAGCACGACCTAAGCCATAAGCTCCATCTAATCCGTAAGCACCACCCAAGCCGTAAGCACCACGTAAGCCACGAGCGCACTGACTAAGCGCGGACTGCAACAACCACAAAATACATTAATTCATTATATTCGTAGTAAAAAATTTAATGCTTATCAAATTAAAACTAATTACAGTAGAACCCGTTTAATACGATCACGTTTAATACGATTTCTCGCATAATACGCCATTATGCGTCAGTCCCAGCAACTTGAGACATGTTTTCATACATTTCTTAACGCTTAATACGATTCGTCACCCCATTTAATACGCCGGCACGTGCCACTCAAATACACATATTACGTCTTGCGGCAGCGGCTAGCGACTGACGAAGTGGCGACTGTCGAGCGACCCTAAATAAAATAAACATTATTTTATTTATTTATTCAAACTTTAGCACACAAAAATAAGGTACAAGGCGGACTTAATGTCTTAGGCTTAGTCTTTATTGGTGGTAGGACCACACTGTAGACAGTCTTTTGTCTGCAGTCGCGGGCCGGTCCGTCCGGGGCAGTACCACACTCTCGCAGAAGATCGACGTTTGAGTAGTAGCAATTTGCTGCTGCACTTCGTTCGGTGAGCGAGAGAGCCGGGAGCCCAACTTTCTGGGTGTGTTTGTGTGTGGCGGGTTTTGGTGAGGCCTGAAACCTGCGGTGGTGAGGTCTTGGTCGGGGTATTGAGCGTGAGGGGCTGGCATGGTGTACAGGGAGACCCGATGGGAATGGTCACCGCCGGCCACCTGCCGGTCAGCAGGGGACCTGAACCCAGGATCATCCTCCCTGGGAGGCTGTCCCACCAACCGGCGAAAATCCCGTTGGGTAGTCGTCGTGCCGGTGTGGGAAACCGGAGTGGACCTCGGCGGCTACACACGGGGGGGCATCGGGGGCCCTTCCGTGCTTCGTGTCAGCTCCTCACAACACTCACTCCTCGACCATGCACTATGCCCTGCCTTTTTTTTTGGTATCACCAAACTCCATTATACACATTCACACTCCCTTCCTCCTCTTCTTAAATTAAAAATCATGGCCAAGAATGTTAAAAAGAGACGATTTTCTACGGCGGTCCCCTTATCCACATTTGATGTGGATTTTTGCAATATCAGGGGTTTACATAGCAATCTCGACGCCGTCCACCATCACCTCGAGACGGCGCGGCCTGCCTTACTCTTTTTAACGGAGACGCAGATAGGTGCTCCGGATGACATTTCGTACCTAAATTACCCCGGCTACGAGTTGGAGCATACCTTCCATCGTAAAGCCGGGGTGTGCGTATTCATCCGAGGTGATATCTGCTGTCGCCGCCTTCGGGCCCTCGAACATGGTGACTTGTCAATCCTGTGGCTACGCGTAGACTATGGAGGGCTTACCCGCATCTACGCATGCCTCTACAGGTCCCATGGCAGTGATCCGGGGTCAATTCAATTATTTGAGAACGTCCAATGGGGGATTGACGAAATATTGGAGCAGTGTCCATCAGCGGAGGTGGTGGTTCTTGGAGACTTCAACGCTCATCATAAAGAGTGGCTGGGGTCCCGAACCACTGACCTCCAGGGTCGACATCTCTTCAATATGGTCTCGGCCTATGGTCTCTCACAACTGGTGACACAGCCCACCCGTATCCCAGATATTGAGAGCCATGAGTCTTCTTTACTGGATCTTCTGCTGACTACACACCAGCACGGATATCAGGTAGTGGTTGAAGCGCCTCTTGGATCTTCTGACCACTGCTTGGTCCGTAGCAGTGCCCCTGTTGTAAGGCCTAGTCGTTCTAAGGCGACTGGGACTCGCAGAGTCTGGCAATATAAGTCAGCAGATTGGGATGGACTGCGCGAGTTTTACGCATCCTACCCATGGAAGCGGCTTTGCTTCGCCTCTGGGGACCCTGGCGTCTGTGCGGACTGCGTTACCGAAACGGTTATTACGGGGATGGAATTATTCATCCCCAACACCAAAATACCCGTCGGTGGCCGCAGCCGACCCTGGTTTAACAAAACCTGCAGGACGGCTGCATGCCAGAAACAGTCCGCATATCGGGCCTGGAATAGGGCCAAAAAATGCCAGGACCCGAACGCCAAAGAGGTGAAGCGGAAATTTAACGCCGCTTCTAGATCTAGTAAGAAGGCTATTGCCAGAGCCAAGGCGGAACATGTTGCCAGAATTGGCGAGCGATTGCAAAGCTATCCCGCTGGGAGTCGTGCATTCTGGTCGCTCGCCAAGGCTGCACAAGGCAACTTCTGCCAGCCCAATCTCCCACCACTGCAGAAACACGATGGTAGTCTGGCCCACAGCGCAAAGGAGAAGGCCGATCTTCTAGGTCAATTCTTTGCCTGTAACTCGACTTTGGATGCCGGAGCTGCCACACCACCTACCATCCCACGGTGTGAAAGCTCACTGCCCGAAATCCGCATCACGCAGCGAGCGGTTAGGCGGGAGCTGCGGCTTTTAGACGTCCATAAGTCGAGTGGACCGGATGGCATCCCTGCAGTGGTACTAAAGACGTGCGCCCCTGAATTGACTCCCATCCTCACGCGCCTATACCGACTTTCCTACGCTACTAATAGGGTTCCGTCTTCGTGGAAGGTAGCCCATGTCCACCCGATCCCTAAAAAGGGAGACCGGTCTGACCCATCGAATTACAGGCCAATTGCGATAACATCCTTGCTCTCCAAGATAATGGAGAAGGTTATAAACCGCCAGCTTCTGCAGTACCTTGAGGATCGCCAGCTTATCAGTGATCGCCAATACGGCTTTCGTCATGGTCGGTCGGCTGGTGATCTTCTTGTGTACCTCACACACCGTTGGGCAGAGGCCTTGGAGGGCAAGGGTGAGGCGCTGGCGTTCAGCCTAGATATCGCAAAGGCGTTCGATAGGGTCTGGCACAGGGCACTTCTATCGAAGCTACCATCATACGGAATCCCCGAGGGACTCTGTAATTGGATTGCCAGCTTTTTGGAAGGTCGGAGTATAAAAGTCGTCGTAGATGGCTCCTGCTCCGATACCATGACCATTAATGCTGGTGTACCACAAGGCTCGGTGCTCTCCCCGACGTTGTTTATCCTGCATATCAATGACATGCTCTCTATCGAGAGTATGCGTTGCTATGCGGATGACAGTACGGGTGATGAGCGGTACACTGAGCAACGGAATATCCCTCGGAGTATTCAGGAAAGAAGGGTTCAACTTGTATCTGAAGTCGAGCGCTCTCTGGGGCGGGCCTCGGAATGGGGTGAACGGAACCTAGTCCAGTTCAACCCCACAAAGACACAAGTTTGCGCGTTCACTGCAAAGAAGGACCCATTTATCATGGCGCCTCAGTTCCAAGGAGTAACTCTTCCAATTTCTGAGAGTATTGGGATTCTCGGCGTCAAAATATCGAGCAAAGTCCAGTTTGGGAGTCATTTGGAGGACAAAGCCAAATTGGCAAGCAAAAAGTTGGGCGTCCTGAACAGAGCCAGGCGGTACTTCACACCGAGACAGCGTCTTGTGCTATACAAAGCACAAGTTCGTCCTAATGTGGAGTACTGCTCACATCTCTGGGCAGGTGCGCCCAAATATCAGCTAGACCCACTTGACTCCCTGCAAAGACGGGCTGTTCGAATCGTCGGGGATCCCAATCTTACGGACAGATTGGAGTCGCTGGAGCAGCGGAGAGACTTTGGGTCACTCTGTGTACTCTACCGACTCTTTCACGGGGAGTGCTCCGAGGAACTATTTGACTTGGTACCACCGTCACCATTCTACCAACGTACCACTCGACATCGCAGCAGGGTTCATCCATTTCACCTGGAAACGTTATGGTCTTCAACTGTATGTTTCCAGCGATCATTTCTCCCACGTACGTGCAAGCTCTGGAATGAACTACCTGCTGCTGTGTTTCCCGAGCGCTATGACATGTCCTTCTTTAAACGAGGTTTAAGAAGAGTATTTCCTTCACGGTAGGCAGCGGCCTGGCTGTGCCCCTGGTATTGCAATGGTCCATGTGCAGCAGTTTCACTTACCATCAGGTGTGCTGCTTGCTCGTTTGCCACCGTTGGCAATAAAAAAAAAAAAAAAAAAAAAAAAAAAAAGGCATTTTTTACCAGTCAACCTAGGGTGGAGCAGAAATCATTTAGGTACGTGCAATTCATATAAATGGTGATTTATAAAATTTGGTTATCCAAATATGGCAAATTTATTCTTATACTCAATACATACAAACAATACACATTAACCTGTTAACCAGGCAAGACGCATAAATGCGTCAGGCGTAAACAATATCGGGTACTGGTAGGACATGAATACGTCTTCGAAAATTCATTTGCGCACTGGAACGGGCGGGACGTATATCCGATGCGTGTCTCGACATGAATCGACATGCGTATGGAATCAGAATAATTTCGCTATTGTGAGTGATCGACGTGTTTTGTGTGATATAAATATAGAAATATGAAATGACATGTCCTAGCCAAACAATACGCCCGGTACATGTTGCATAATTTGAACGGGAACTCCCCGGTTAACAGGTTAATTCATTATACTCGTAGTAAAACATTTAATGCTTGTCAAATTAAAACAAATAATTTATTCTATATAGTCCCAAGTACATTTCGTCGTCATCCTTTTCTCACATACGACCCACTGTTAGGCTCGAGCCTCCTCCACAAAACGAGGGAAATATACCTTTAAACAATGTTGGCCAAACGTGTTGCTATAGTGTTTTATTTCAAGTTATTCCTTTGCATAGATATTATATGCATATTTAATCCCTTAGTTGTAGGGATGTGACTTGGAGGGGAAAAAATCGATTAATAGATAATCGATATTTTTCTTTAAAATAAATCGATTATAAAATAATCGATTAATTAAAAATAATTAATTGACTATTTTATAATGGATTTTTTTTTTACTCTTCATAGTTCTTTCTTAAATGTTTTCTCCCAACATAATTATAATGACCGTTTTTTTGTTTTTTAGGAAATGTGAGATTTATTTTCTAATATAGGATGACATACTTTTTTTTAGGCAATCTGGCAGTGATTTTATTTTAAACAAAAAAGTAAATACTGTCAATTAATTTTAATATAAAAAAATATTTTTATTATTTTCATAATCGATTATTAAAATCGATTATTACAAAAAATAATCGGTTAATATAAAAATCAAATATTTTTCACATCCCTACTTAGTTGTCTTTTGCGACACCCATGGGTAAGAGAGGTGTTGGTGAAGTGTATTTTTACTTCGTCACTTCAAGGAAAATATTCCTTCATGCCGCCCTAGCCGAGGCCCCGGGTGACGTGACCGGGGAATTAGTCCGTCACCCGCAAGAGGCCGACCGCGTGAGGAAAGACCGACGTCCTCCCTGAGGGGGGACGTCGGTCGATGGGAGGGTACCCCAAATAGGGGGTATTCCGTCGGGCCGACCCCTGACGACAAGTAACCCTGCTCTGGTGGTCGGTCCAACGACGAAGGTGACGTGGTGTTCGGGTGGGTTGCGGATGTGCGTGCTTATGCCCCTCTGTCGCCCCGGACGGAGTAGTGCGAGGAGTGGAGTGTGCCGACCGCGACCCACCCAAAAAAAAGTAGGAAAATATTACTTTTCGTTTGAAATTAACCTAATAATCTACCATCGGATCGTAAGGCGGTTACACCCTGAGAAGAACTAAGAAACTCAGCGGGCTCGTATTTTATTTTGTAACTTCTTTTAAATGATGTTAAATGTATACAGCATCTAGAATTACCTCCAGAGTGGTACCATTGACCTTAAGATGAAAAATAAATTAGGTGCGATCCCACTAGCGGCATCTGATTATGAGTTAACTACTAGAGCAGCAATCACTCCTCTCAGCCACAATTGAGGAAAGGGAGAAATGCGTCCACGTAATCACCACAATAATAGACCTCTTCAGTGAGCATAACTTCTTTGAGAATAACCTCAGTGAGAACAACTTTTACATAATATTTTACCTGTACGAGGAGCGCCTGAGCGCAAAAGACGAGGATAACCTTGACAGACATGTTGTTACTAATGCTATGAACACGAGAATGATGTTCACCACTAATGCTGGTCATTTTATATAAAATACGTTATCAAGTTCCAAGGACTCTTAAGACGTTTAAATAGATTATTTTAGTGTGAGAATAATGTAACAATAATAATACTTCTATTATCAAACAAAGGAAGCAGTGACTGTAATTTCAAAGCGTGCTAACGCACGTTGGATAACTCCAAAGTTCAATGTTTAATTTTCCTATAAAAGCTGAAGCAGCATCCAGTACATCATTCAGTATTCAGCGCTTCGTTGAACACAGATATACAACATGAACACCTTCACTGTTTTGTTCTTCTGCATCCAAGCATGCTTGGTACAGGTAATGTGAACTTCTGTTCTTTTTAATCAGTTTAACTATTTTAATTTGTATATTATTGACATCTTCAATGATTTTCGGAATTGCTGTATCATTATACATATAAATTCTTTATGTTTTTATAGAACGTATTCGGTCAATGCCTGGGTAGATACGAAGGTCTTGGTGTCGCCGAGCCTTACGGCTACGGCGGATATGCTGACTATGGCTACGCTGGATACGCTGACTACGGCTATCCCGCTGGTGCATACGGTGTTGATGCATACGGTGGTATTGGTGAAGGTAACGTGGCTGTCGCTGGTGAGCTGCCCGTCGCTGGTACCACTGCTGTTGCTGGTCAAGTACCTATCATGGGCGCTGTGAGATTCAGTGGTGATGTCGCCGCTGGTGGTTCTGTATCTATCGCTGGCAAGTGCGGCTGTGGCTGCGGTGCTCATCGCGGCTACGGCTACGGCTTCGGTGCTCCATACTTGTACTAAGTAAACGGCATACTATAAAAACACTTGAAACCGAAGAATAAAGACATTTTATACAGAAATTACTTGTTTACATTTCATTGACATAACTTGCTAATAACTTGTGTAAGTTGGATACTCATCATCACCCTGTTCTTATCCTAATTACTTGGGATCGACGCAATTTGTACTCGTATTCCGTCTTACATATCACAAAAAATGTTGCAATAGGTTTAAGACCAGCCACCTGCCTAATGTCAATCCTTCTTGGAGACGTAAGTCGATATAAAATGAAATGGGTCGATATAAAAGAAACTAGTTTTCAAATTGTATCTTCATTATGCTGTGCTTATCTTAACATAATGTATATTTGTATAGCATTCATATTCAATTTTCTGTACTGTGACGGAGTAAGAATACAAATCACCACTATCTTGCCTGTGAATATCGTAAAAGACGACAAGAGGATATAATATGCATATAATATTTATGCAAGAGAAGGAAAACTTGTAATAAAACCCTATATCAACCTGTCTTACTAGCATGGTGTAGTACCGACCACTGATGACAAGTAACCCTGCTCCGGTGGTCGGTACAACGACGAAGGCGACGTGGTGTTCGGGTGGTTTGGGGGTGTGCGTGCTTACGCCCCTCTGTCGCCCCGGACGGAGTGGTGCGAGGAGTGCGCCGACCACGACACACCCCAAAAAAGAAGCATGGTGTAGTAAGGTCAATTTCCCTCCTATTTTGGAGGAGGCTCGAGCCTAACAGTGGGTCGTGTATGAGCTGAAGTGATTCATATTCAATATATTATGTAGACTTACATTTGTCTCAGCTCATATACGTTCCACTGTTAGGCCTCCTCCCCAATGGGTGGCCAATTAACCTACTATATTGTGCTGTTCAGACATGTTGGTATAGCGTTTAATTTCGAGATTTTCATTTTCCAAATTTTCCGTATATCAATAAAAATAATTTCATTTCAAATATTAAAAGTAAAAATCGTTGGACCAATATCATTAGAAAATCAAACAATTCCCGATAAAAATTATACAACGTAAAAATGTTGTGGTAAATAAAATTATGTAAAAATACAACACCTGAGTCACGAGAAGATGCAGTTTTCGTAATCATGATTGCTATTAAACTATCCAAAGCTTCAGAAGGAAAAGAAACAGAATCCAACAGTTTATTAAACTGATGTAATCAGGTTCATTCACCAGATATTCGGTCCACCTCGTGGGGGAACGTCCTACACTGCGTCGTCTGATACGCGGTCACTACTCAAGTACTTTTCTTCTCCAGATGTGGCCTGCCCATTGCTACTTCAGCGTGCTAATTCTTCTTGCTGTCGGTTGTCGGTTAAACCCGTTCTTCTGCGGATGTCCGTGTTTCAGATTCTATCTCTATTTATTATCGATGCAAACTAATCTCACCAACCTAGAGTATAAGATAAAAGAGTCTGAAAAAGAAATTCGTTCTCTTAACGAACAAATTTGTAGCTTGCAAAAATTAAACCAACTAGGAAATACTACTTATATCGCAAGCTTGGCAAGCAATCTATCTATCTCGAAGGACTCTACTTGTATAAACCAATCAAAACTTGAGCGAAATAAGCTATGTATTTTGACTAACATTAATTCTCATGGTACGCAAAAAGTAATTGAAAATACTTTCGGTGATTATTTTAATTGCTGCCACTATATTTTAACTAACTATAATACAAAACAACTTCTACATAATATTAATAAAAAGTTGCAAAATTTTAATATGAATGATTATTGTGTGATTATTTTAGGCGGCCATGAATTAAAAGCTACTAGAGACTATATGGCATTGATAGAATCTATTAGAATTTCTCTTAAACATATAAACTTTACAAATATTGTCATATGTACACCAACGTATATTTGTGAAGCTCCCATATATAATTATAAAGTTGAGTTTTTTAATAACCTACTATATCGTGATCTTCAAAAGTTTAATTATGCATACTTCTTTGATACAAATTGTTATCTTAATTTTAATATGTTTTCATATAAAACAGGAATACTGAACAATCATGGAATAAAATATGTGTACCAATGCATAATGGACAATATAAAAATAGATTTATATAACAATTCTGCTTCTCAAGCCATATCTAACAATAAAATGGTATATAATGAACGTTTTCAGTTTTTTCTTGTCCAATGATAGCTCTAAATCACATACTAGTAAAACATTATCTAAAATTAGTCACAATAAGAAGCGCGAATTCAAGTTGAATACGAGGAAGTTTATTATGTATTATCAGAACGTTAGAGGGCTTCGTTCTAAAACTTTTACTTTTTATAATAATGTCATGTCAACTTCTTGTGATATAATTGCACTCACAGAAACATTCTTGAACAGTTCTGTGAAAGATGGCGATGGAAATAATTTCCATCTAACTATGTGGTACTACGAAAAGATCGATCTGGTGACGTTGGTTGGGGCGGTGTACTATTAGCAGTAAGAGATTGTTATACAATCAAAACAATTACACATGTTGATGGTCTATCCCGTGATAAAGAAATATTATTTGCAGTTGTGTCATGGACAAATGTTAAGTTATTTGTGAGTGTTGTATACATACCACCTAACTATAATAACAAACAATATCTCGATGTATTTACTTGCTTAGAAAACGCCATTAGTACATATACAAATTACCAGTGTATTATTGTAGGTGATTTTAATTTAAGGTCATGTAGTAACTCTGTTAAAGTTCAGTTTGATATGTTCATGGAATTTTGTAAACTGCGTCAATGCAATAACATATCTAATAAGTATGGTTGCATCCTAGATTTAGTTCTAACGACTCTTAACACTAATGATATCATACTAATGTCTGATTCTGAGGCTCTTGTACCTCCGGATGCCTATCATCTTCCCCTAGATATAATTCTTACTTTACCCAAAGGCGCGATGGTGGGCAAGTATCTTCTGAACTCTATAAAAGGTAATCACTCTAACCGTTTAAATTTACAGTGGAATTTTCGTAAGGCCGATTTTCATGGTATGTATGCGGCTATGGCGGGAATAGACTGGACAGACCTAGAACAACAGCGGGATGTTAACGTAGCTGTAGATATATTTTATGCTAAATTAAGCAATGTTATTAATTCTCATGTTCCACTAAAAAAACTTCAAAAAATCAGCAAATATGTATATCCTTCTTGGTATACTGGAGAAATAATACACTATATCAAGTTAAAATACTATAATTTAACAATGTTTAAAGTCCACGGACTTCAATTTAATAGAGAAATTTTCAAATATTATCGAACTAAAGTTAAGGATCTTATAACTGTTGCTAACAAGAACTATCTAGAGATGATAGGAAATAAAATACCTAGCGATCCTTCCACATTTTGGCGATATGTAAAGGACAAACAGAAAAGTAAGCAACAAAGTAAAGATTTCATCTATAACAACAAAACAATCGAGGGACAAGAAGCTGCTGATGCATTTGCATGTTATTTCAGTTCAGTTTTCCATAACAGTATTCCAAAGTTAGATCCAGAGATCACTGAGAGTACAGCAAAGGAGTCAGGATATGCGTCCACAGTTAGTATACAGCACATCAACTTTGCCGCATTGAGACGAGCAGTCCGTCATTTTAAAGCGTCATCAGCCTGTGGACCAGATAATATACCAACTTTTTTGGTAAAGGATTGTCTGTCTATTCTAGAGAAGCCTCTTTTATATTTGTACAATCTCTCCCTTCAATGCTGCTCCTACCCTTCCAAGTGGAAGTTGTCACGAGTAACACCAGTGGCAAAATCTGGATCATCCACGGACGTTACAAACTTTCGACCCATAGCAGTATTGTCAGTTTTCGCCAAAATATTTGAATGTATCCTAAATCGAAAAATCTTTGTGCAAATTAATAAGCATCTCAATAACTCACAGCATGGATTTCGACCTGCGCGTTCAACTTTAACCAACCATGTTAGATTTGTTGATAGCGTAAGGTCGAAAATGTCGGCGGGTTGTCAAATTGACGCGGCATACTTTGACTTTGCGAAAGCATTTGATCTGGTGGATAATGATGTACTTCTAAGTAAACTCTTGACACTAGGTTTCGATGCCATGCTTCTCAGATTCGTGGCAGACTATCTCAGGGACCGTAGACAGTACGTTAGAGTAGGAAACTATGAATCGCAGGATTATTATACGCGTTCTGGTGTAAGTCAAGGCAGTACCCTTGGGCCAACCCTGTTTCTCGCCATGATAAATGATTTACCGAGCATCCTGTCAAGGGCAGAATGCCTTATGTTCGCTGACGACCTGAAGCTATTTACTCCTATCAATAATACTAGTGATTGTGAGGCGCTGCAAAATGATATAAATGCAGTCGTCGAATGGAGTGAAGTAAATAAATTGGCATTAAATTTATCAAAATGTAAAATAATAACTTTCAGTCGCTCCCGTTCTCCCATCACAAATACTTATACGTTGGCTGGAGAGTCGCTTGTACGCGTTTGCACAATACGCGATCTTGGTTTATTATTAGACTCAAAATTAAATTTTCATGATCACATTACCACTGTGTGTAAAGCCGCAAATAAATCCTTAGGATTCATTATTAGAACATCTTCACAATTTTGTAATGTTGACGTAGTAAAGCTACTCTATAATGTCCGTAGTAGGCTCGAGTATAATTCTGTGATTCCATATCACAAAAGAAAAGTTATATACAGTAATGATCGAAAGAATTCAGCGAAAGTTTGCCCGATATCTCTATAAGCGTATGTATGGGTCCTATCCGTTACTTTATGCTTCCTTGTTTGTTTCTGGGATGGTTGGACTAGACACTCTTGAGATCAGAAGAATATCTGCCCACTTAATGCATTACTACTTGTTGCTTAACAACAAGGTGGATAATCCATTGGTACAGGAATGCATCTACTTTTATGTACCAGATCAATATATGCGTGCGGCTGGGCGACGGCAGCATCGGCTTTTTAGTTGTCCACCATCATGGCGCCAGCCGCAAGCCGCTAGTACTCCTACAGGAAGAGCCTTAGACCTCATCAATGATTTCCTCCAAACAAATAGAGATGCAGACATGTTCTTTGATGGGGTAGATCAAATGATGCAAAATCTATCACTGTACTTAAATAATTACTTTTTAAATTATCAGTCATCTTAAATTGTATATATAATGTTGTGTATATTTAGTTTATTTTAAGAATTAATATTTATTATAAATTGATATAATTGTTTCTTTCATAAATTGTGTAGTTAATAGTATAGCATGTAAGCGATTTGGTGTATACTGTAAGCTTATTATGTTTTTCATTTAATAAATAAATAAATAAATCTCGCAGAGATATCCCGAGCATTGCTCGCTCTATAGCACGTTGAACGACTTTGAGCCTGGTTATGAGGCCTACATTTAGGTACCACGTTTATAGCAAAAATTCGAATTATAGAAAAAATAACCAATAACATTCATTTGTTATGACAAATTTATTAACATTTTCGTTTACTCATAAACTAATCTTCTCTCCCCCATATTAACTTGGTTAAGTGCGCATTTGTTGAACTGAAATTTTCTAATAAACTGAATAATTGAGGTAATGGACCTCAGACAACTGAATCTCCCAGATTCTTTCTCTGATTCCCTCACAAGGAAAAAAAAAGCTGTCATGGTAACTCATACCTTGAAATAGAAATCAAAATTTCCTCAAGATATGAACCCATGAATTAAATGACTCCCTTCAGTTGAATTATCCGTGTGGTGACGGAATAAGAGTACAATTCACTACCCCCCTCTTGGCTGTAGGCAAAAGACGGCCAAGTGATACGCATATAATTATATATCGAAGGTGGGGATGGGGCGCCGTGCTGTATCACTATCAGATCGGTGGCACATCGCGGTGGAATAAAATAATACTTCGGATGGCTACTTTTAAACTGTATTCAACAATTAACGTTAACACTTTTCTATTATTACCACTAATTATACGGATACCGACAGCTAACTTACAAGTTAGGGAAACGCGGTGAATTTGATATAACACGGCAGCAACAACGACCGATCGCTCTCGTCTCTCGTTCCCAATTAAGTATTCAACGGACCGTTCTCAATAAAGAAAGCTCGGTAATATTTCAAACGTTAACGGTTAAACGACAAACATCAAAAATCATTGCCAACGTTGTATCAAAAACACCCAAGCATAATACTTGACGTTTCCGTAATCGATTGATTCTTAAAAACTATCAAGATATGGCGCCAGAGGTAGTGACGCTGCGACATATATAAATAGACTAGCTGACCTAACAGACACTGTTCTGTTCAAATAAGCGCCACCTACCGGGTCAAATTGTGAACCGAAACCATTCTCGAATCCCCTTGAACACACACAAACAATTTCATCTACATCGGTCCAACCATTTAGAAGGAGTTCACTGACATATACACGCACACAAGAAATTTATATATAAAGATATGCAGATAATTTAAGAGAAGAAAACTCGTCATAAAACCCTATGCCAACAAGTCTGATTAGTTCAGTAACATACAGTAGGTCATAGCGGTGAGGGGCTATTAGAGGTAACCGTACAGTGACCTAGACTGCGGCGACGTTTCTGGCAGGCGACCCACCTTGGCCGCTTGTGGCTGAGGGATTGGCAGAAGTTTACCGCCTCTGCGCCACAGTGCGGGCCAACGGCGAGTATGTTTCCGTAAGGAGACTTGACAAAGCACAAGAAGTAGCCTGAAGGGAAATCATCCGGTGGTGGAGTGAAGACCTGGAGTCCCTCGTAGCAGCATGGGGGACTGTGGAAGTGGTTGTGCCGCATCTCCACCGCTGGCGTCGAGGAGGCACGACAACTTAACCTTTAGGATGGTGGAGGTGCTTACCGGACACGGTATCTTCGGTAAGTACGTGTATAAAATTAGAAGAGAAGGGGCCCCAGGATGTCATTAGTTTGGCGCAACAATCGACGATTAGGGCCACACATTAAAATGTTTAGGAGCTGTGCCACGTCCTATCGATAGAATTTGGAATATACCCGTCGTTGCCGACCATCATTTCACAGATGCTCGACAGCGACAGTTGCTGGTCGTCGATGGCCTCATTTTGTGAGGCCGTCTTTACAAGGAAGAAGGAGGATTGCGGAGGAGGCCCGACTCCAACAGTGAAGCTTTTGTGGTTATGATGTTAATGACAATCAGTTGGAATGAATAACTTTAAATGTGTTCTGGTGATTTCCGTTTTAAAATTTGACGAGTAGACACAAAAAAAACGACAAATTTTCAGATATGCATTTGCTTTATTGGTAAGAGAATCATTGTAATTACAATGTCGTTTGTAAAGCGACTTTAGAGACCGCACCCGCAACCTCTCAAACCACCGCGGTAGCCGAGACCACGAGCACCCAGACCGAGACCGTAAGCACCATCGTAACCCACACCATCACTGACCATAGCATTGATACCATCACCGCAAGCGTGATTAACAGCACCAACACCAGCAGTTGGCAACAGACCCTCAACTCCTACAGTACCAACGAACGGCAGCTCGCCGACAGCAGTTAAAACACCTTCGTATACATTCTCAGAGGCTATGGAGAGACCAAGCGGAGCGATAGCAGAGGCACTGGAGACGGGAAATCCACCGCCACTGGTAGGTCTGATATCAATACCGGGTCCAGCGAAACCGTAAGCGCCTCCTAAACCGTAACCACGACCCAAGCCGCAAGCACGACCTAAGCCATAAGCTCCATCTAATCCGTAAGCACCACCCAAGCCGTAAGCACCACGTAAGCCACGAGCGCACTGACTAAGTGCAGACTGCAACAATACCATATTATACAATAAATTAATTTATTATATTCGTAGTAAAATATTTAATGCTTATTAAATTAAATCAAGTCATGTCTTCTGTATAGTCCCCATAAGGTCAAGTACATTACATCATCATCATTTCAGCTCATATACGTCCCGCTGTTGGGCTCGAGCCTCCTCTACAAAAAAAGGAAAAAGAACCTATTATACCATGGTGGTCAGACGTATTACTATAGGGTTTTATTTCAAACTAGCAACCCGCCCTCGCTTCGCTTCGCTTGGGTTTCTGTCGCCTTATCCCCGTAGTTCCCGTTCCCATGGTACCATTGGACTTAGTATACATTTTTTTATTCAACATACAATGCAAAGAAAGATAAATTAGGCCAGAACCCACAAGCGGCATCCAATCCTAAGTTAACTACTAGAGCAGCAATCACTCCTCTCAACCACAGTTGAGGAAAGGGACAAATGTGTCCACGTAACCACCACAAGAATAGACCTCTTCAGTGAGCATGACTTCTGTAAGAATAACCTCAGTGAGAATAACTTTTACATAATATTTTACCTGTACGAAGAGCGCCTGAGCGCAAAAGACGAGGATAGCCTTGGCAGACATGTTGTTACTGGTGCTATGAACACGAGAATGATGTTCACCACTAATGCTGATCATTTTATATGAAATACGTTATCAAGTTCCAATGACACTTAAGGCCTTTATTGTAGTGTGAAGAAAATGTATCAATAATAACATTACCGTTATCAAACAAAGGACTTCCTTTGTTTGATAACGGTAATGTTACTATGATCTCAAAATACGCTGACGCACGTTGGACAACTCCAAAGTTCAGTGTTTAATTTTCCTATAAAAGCTGAAGCAGCATCCAGTACATCATTCAGTATTTAGCTCTTCATTGAACACAGATATACAACATGAACACCTTCACTGTTTTGTTCTTCTGCATCCAAGCATGCTTGGTACAGGTAATGTGAACTTCTGTTCTTTTTAATCAGTTTAACTATTTTAACCTGAATATTATTGATACCTTCAATGATATTTGGAATTGCTATATAAATATTTATATAAATTCTTAATGTTTTTATAGAATGTATTCAGTCAGTGCCTGGGTAGATACGGAGGTCTTGGTGTTGTTGAACCTTACGGCTACGCCGGATACGCTGACTACGGCTACCCCGCTGGCGCATACGGTGTTGATGCGTACGGTGGTATTGGTGAAGGTAACGTAGCTGTCGCCGGTGAGCTGCCCGTCGCTGGTACCACTGCTGTCGCCGGTCAAGTACCTATTATGGGCGCTGTGAGATTCAGTGGTGACGTCGCCGCTGGTGGCTCCGTATCTATTGCTGGCAAGTGCGGCTGTGGCTGCGGTGCTCGTCCCGGCTTCGGCTACGGCTTAGGTGCTCCATACTTGTACTAATGACGTTTTATAAACAACTGATGACCGATAAAAAAGAACTTTATTCAGCAATCGATCACTGATTTTCATTTTCTGTTAATTATTTTATCAATTAAAAGGTTTTTTGCTTTTTAATAAGCAAAATATGAATACATCATACTTCTACAGAAAACTTCGAAAAAATAGGCATATATAGCCCTCTTCAAGAACAGATAAACACATGTCTAGCTGCCGCATGTTAATCTTTCATCTCGCTTCATCACATATCCATACCACGTCAAGCGTTCACTCCTTAACTTTTCTCTCATTAGCGCAACTTTCAAACTTCCTCTAAAATAATCATTCCTTGATAAAACAATGCTGTGACGACGTCACAGCATACATTCATCTTAAAATCTGAACTGTAAATGTAAATTGTGAAAACTCGTAATAAAACCTTATGCCAACACGTTTGGTGAGGGTACCCGAAAGGGTATTCCGTCGGGCCGACCACTGACGACAAGTCACCCTGCTCCGGTGGTCGGCCCAATGACGAAGGCGACGTGGGTACGGGTGGGTTATGGGCCCGCGCGCCGTCCTTTCGTCGCTCCGGACGGAATGAATGAAAAAAATGCCAAACGTTTGATTAGTGTGGTATAGTAGGCGAAATTCTCTTCTACAATAGAGGAGGCTCCAGCCCACGGAGTAACTACAAAGTGGAGCTTTAATTTTTTTTTTTTTTTGTGTGTGTACAGCTGTTGGCCGCAGATGGCCTTGACAGCTTGACGCGGACTATGGGTGAGCGCTGAGGGCTCTCAACCCGGGGACAAAGAGAAGCTGTTGTAATAAATATTTTATATGAAACAATGTGTGGCAGTTACAGGGGGTGAGGGGTTATTACCTGTCTCACTCCCTCCTTTATGTCCATCTACCGGCTATTAGCATAACTACTAGTTTCGTATTTTTAATGAGTTGAGCTATCTCGCATTAGATGTCAGTGTGTGGCGCAACAGGGACGTACTCAGAATTTACCTATATCAGGGAGAGTTATTTTTTTTATTTTTAAGATATATATGTCACCGTAAAATTGTACGAACCGTTAGTTTTTAAACTATCTAGTGAGATTATAAACTATCGACAGATTGTGAACGGATACAAAAATTTACAATCTAACGGTTATATTTTCGTAAGTTTATAAACTGACTATGTTCAACCGTCAATTATATTTAACCACAAATTTCCTTATAAGGCTTGTCAGCATTGTTTATAATATTAATATTTGAATAAAAAATACATTTGACTGCACAGATGGCGTAGTGGTTAAGATAGCGACCTACATTGCCAGTGTCAGGGGTTCGAATCCCACGCGGGACAACACTTTGTGCGATCCACAAATTGTTGTTCTGAGTCTGGATGTAATTTGTGTTCGTTAATTGTATGTTTGTAAAGTCCCCCGCAATACAAGGATTATTTCCTTAGTGCAGGGTGTTGTCTTAGAAAAAAAAAAAAATAAATAAAAAAAAAAAAAAAAAAAAATTTCCTTTACTGTCCTTCTCGTTCGACAATTCACTAGAAATGCACACTATGAATGTAATTAACTCAGAAGTTTTAAACTCTATTTTTTTCATATTTGTCTTTTCATACGACTAAATAATACAATTATTTGTATGGGTTTCTAACGGATTGTCTAACGGATTGAAAAAAATAAAAAAGAGGCTGTCCGCATGATTTATAATTTAGGCCCAAGAGTATCACTAAAAGAGAAATTTAAAGAAGTGAATATTCTGACTGTTATATCCCAATATGATATACGAAAATGTTTTATATATAAAAAAAATATAGGTAAATTTAAAAAATATAGTGACATTCATCATGTAAATACCAGGAATATAGTACTCGTCTTTAGCGAGTTAACAGGTCTTTCATGGGGCAAAGTATACGCTTTTACAACAAATTACCGAATAATATCCGAGATATGCTAGTGAATAAGTTCAAAAAAGCAATCAAGAGTAGATTTTATTTAAAAGGTTATTATAAAATCTCAGATTATCTTGATGATAACTCGGACTGGCAATGAGCAGCTCCTCATACAGGAATTTCCTCATTATTACAATAATAGAAATTACGCACATGTTTATTATTATTTTTTTTATTGTTGCTACTATAATTGTAAAGTGTAGCGTGTTTTGCCAAACGACTTTTTTTATTGGATCTGTGTTTTATGTTTATGGCAAATGGTATTGGTCATGCTCACTGAAGGGTCTGCTAGTGGTAGCTATGAGGAGCGGGTCACTCCCTTCCCTCCATTATGGTTGAGGGGAGTGATGGCTGCTCTAGTAGTAAACTCGTGATCGGGTGCCGCTTGCGGGATCTGGTCCATCCATAATTTTCTCATTACATTTGTAATTATTATTATATTTGTGAACTATATTATATAATATTTCGAATGGCATTATACTGAAACTATTAATAAGCATGTTGTAAGATGTAATTTTATTTAAAAGAAATTAGTAAAATAAATAAAAAATAGACAATCCCGCTGAGTTTCTTGCCGGATCTTCTCAGTGCGGTCGCGTTCCGATCCGGCGGTAATTATAACTTTAAGAAAAATGTAAAAAAATGACAATATGTAAGTGCCCCCGCGGGGTTTATACATAATAAATGATTTGAATTTGAATTTGATTGTAAACCCTAGTTAGAACATCAGTGTATAATATTACTAGTTAGTAATAGTTACTTAGTATTATTGCCTTCCTTTTTGTCTTTTCTCATACAAAAACGGTCTTCGATGCCACCACCAGTTTAAACATTTTTGTGACGTGCTCTTAATCTTATCAAGAAATTACATCGAGTGAAATTGCATCATTAATAAATTAAGGAGAACGGGAGACATTGGTTCGAATAGTAAAAATGAAATACTTATTTGCATCATATATTTCTTGAATTAGATACATTATTAGATTGAAAACTCATTAATATTCATCATCATCTTCGCAGCCCACATACGTCCCACTATTGGACTCAGGCCTCCTCTACAATGGGAGGGAATTTAACCGACTATACCGTGCTGGTAAGACATGTTGGCATAGGGTTTTATTTCGAGTTTTCCTTCTCTTGCACAGATCTGATGTGCATATTATATCTCTTAGTCGTCTTTTACGACATCCACGGGCAAGATAGGGAGTGGTGAATTGTATTCTTAATTCGTTACCACACGGAAGCATTAATATTTTTAGATTGGAATTAAAAATTCATAGAAAATGGCAATTTTACGGGCATCAATCTAAGTATGATCACTTTGCTGATCTTTAATCGTTGCAAAAAAAAAACGCACAAACATCCTTTAGTTTTCTAAAGCCTATGCTAGTTATTATGAAATCTTCATCGTTAAAATAGGCTGAACAAATCTTTGTATATTTCGTAGATTTCAGGTTTATCTATTGATTTTTTAAATCCATTGCTTCTTAAGATTATCATTGGCCGGTATTCTAGAACATAAAAAAATACAGTTTAATTATAGTAGGTTTATTTAAAGTAATGTAAAAGTTATTTTCTTTGATGAAAAATCCGAATATAATAATTGTGTTCTAACTACGACCTTGGCATTTTGAACCTTTATGGCCCGTCATAGTTGGCGACAGATGGCGCATTATTTACAAAATATTTATGAAACTACATGTAAAAATCATTTTCGTTCAGGTAAACGTATTTAGATATTAATTTAAATACTTATATTCATTAATTAATACGATAATCTTAATAGTCTGAGCTTTATCTATTTTTATAGTTCTAAGTCCCATTACGAAAAGTAGTGCCATCTAACATTGAGTAGAATTATATTTGAACATCAAATCGTCAAAGGATTTTTCTAGAAAATATTTTAATAAAGTATGAATAAATATACTTACAAATGAAATGTGATTCCTTTTATAGCATCTGAACGTTTATCGGAGTACTATTTACCTGATAAAACACAAAACTTAGTGATATTCTCCGTAATAAAGCAAAAATACATCAAAAATATAACCGTGTCCACAGTACGAATACGGGCAGAGTCGACAGCAGACTAATAGGCCACGCCCACTACCTGATGTTGACGTGATGACGTCAGGACCTAGTTGAGTCACGGTGCACAGTTGCTTAGGCCGTCTCCTCTTTGCATATGCTCCGTGCTCCGGCCCTACAGTGGAAGGTATATGAGCTAAGATGATGATGATAAAGGAGACAGAGTGAGCAATATATACAATGACAGGTCAACGTTGCAATTCAAATTCAATTCAAATTCAAATTATTTATTATGCATAAACCCCGAGAGGGCACTTACATATTGTCAGGTTTACAATTTCCAAAAAAAATATACTACCACCGGATCGGAACACGAACGCTACTGAGAAGATCCGGCAAGAAACTCAGCGGGCTTGTCTATTATATTTATATTTGTCTCACTATTTTGCGTCTACCTGAAAAAAATTTCGTATCGCGAGGAAAGAATACAATAATATAACAACTTAAATAAGCTGTAACTTCTTAATTGGTATATATGTGGTAGGGCCACATTGTAGAAAGTCTTCTGTCTAAAGCCACGTGGTGGTCTGTCCGGAATAGTAGTTACCCTGCATGAAATTGACGTCTGACTAGTAGTCTATACCAATAAATAAAATTGGAGTGTCTGTTTGTAATATCAAAATAATAGGCTTTTTTCATGCTCACACGGTGATTTGCACGACACCTATGCCTAAAATACAGATTAAAAAAATTTTGTTTGTCTGTCTGTCTGTCTGTTTGTTCCGGGTAATCTTCAAAATGGCTCGACGGATTTCAAAAATTCTTTCACCAATGGAAAGCTATAATATCAGGGCGTGAACTAAGCTATATTTTATCCCGGTATTCCCACGGGAACGGGAACTACGCGAGTAAAACGACTCAAACCGAAGCGAAGCGAGGGCGGGTTGCTAGTAATTTATATATTTGTATCATTTGGTAATTATACATAAATTCTGATCTTCAACTATTTGTATTGCACCTGCCTTGAATTATTGCTGCTCCACCCTAGGTCGACTGGTAGAGAATGCCTAAGTCTGCCGTGTACCTTTGTTTGTGCAAAATTTTTAAAATAAATAAATAATTTGTTGTATTTCGTTCGGTGAGTGAAAGAACTGGAAGCCGAATTTTCTGATAGTGTTTGAGTGTGATGGGTTTTTGTGATGCTTTTAATATCACCGAATCTCATTGCATGCATTCACTATGGTTTAAATTTTTTCACGGTAAGAAGCAGCTAAGCAAAAGTTCTACGAGCAACAGTATCATTTACCATCAGGTGTGCTGTTTGCTCGTTTACTAACAGCAGCAAAGCCTAAAAAAAATATAAGAAAAAAATCTTTTTAAAAACAAGTTTTTATTTAAATGCTCAAGAATACAAAAATAAACTTTAACTTTAAAGCTGTTTCTATCAACTGATAACGTTATTACACAATTTATATGTTACTAGCTGACCCGACAGACGTTGTCATGTCTTAACTATGAATATTGAATTCGAATTGAATTAAAAAAAAATGTTTAATATTCTAATTCCTATATACAACATACTTATTTTTTTTCCTTATGCCTATGAAACCAATGAATGTAATGGCTCTGACGGCAGTACCAATGGCGTCAATTGCGCTCGCGCAACACAATCCAGGATCTTAATTTTTAAACTTAAATGCCTTGCAATATTGGCATACAACGTTCATTGACCCAATACTTACAACTTAAGTTTGTACGTCTAATTGCTGCCATTTTCAAAAACGAAAATTCAACTGTAAATTAAAGAAAACTATTCTAGTATTAGTAACTATTCTAGTATTAATTAAAGAAAACTATTCTGTAAATTAAAGAAAACTATTACTAGTATTCTTCTTAATAACTAAGTATATCACTTGTTATATTAGTAACATGTATCTTAATTACCAAAACTTCATATTAAATTGACTTTTTATATTAGGCGTGATGGCTCTGAACTTACCTACCCTGATGTGCACTAAGAAATTCAGTTTTTTTACATCCTCTTTGACGATATTTGCAGCACGCGTTCTGTCAATTCTATGTTAAACGTCATAAGGTTACATTAAAAAAGTTTATATTGTCCAAAGCGGTTAGATTAGAAATAATTTTATATGATGGTTAAGTATTCTTAAATTTTCTAATTTTCTGGGCAATTTTCTTATTTTTTCTTTCATAAGAACCTTCTCCTGACAATAACAAATACAACAAAAAAGAATTAATGAAATTGGTCCAGCCGTTCACGCGTGATGGCGTGACCAAGGAAAACAGGGATTCATTTTTATATATATAGATAAAAGCTTGTCTCAAGATTTAAGAACTCGTATTTACTTACATAGTTTAACATGAAGTTAATTAAATAACTTTATTATCTACACAAGAAAAGCCTCCTTAAGGTTAAAGTTTACTTTTCTTTTTAGCGCACTTATATAATTCAACATAAGTAAATACGAATACTTACTATGAAGAAGACAGGCTAGTATGCAGTAACTTAACTAGCGTTCAGCTGCTCTTTGAAAATATTATATCATCAGCTTTGACCGCAATTACTCGTGGTTCATTCACTAAGTCCTCTTATTTCATAGCACATATTGCAAAAGATGTTGACTTCAACTATAATCTATGATATTATCTTAGAATAATAACGTATAGAAGGATAGTATCGGTACTTAAGCGATTAAAAATATGAAGTCAAAAATTTTATATGCGCGCAGGCGATTACACACATGCACACGCACACCACTATACAAATTATGAAATAAAATTTCTTTTTATTAACATTAATCGTCGAAATACTTTTAAAAGTAATGTTAATACACTTTTTATGTTTTTCAAATGTGTTGTGACACCATTTGAATGCACAAATCGTCATAATTACCTATTTATTTTTTAAGAGTTGCGTACGTACGTGCAGTACAGTGACCTTGTACACTATGGAACGGTCTGGCGTAAGCTCCATTAGCTCCCAATTTAAATGATTCATTTTTTATGCGCAGACTTACCTTCTATACGTTATAATTCCAAGGATACTATATATTAATATATAAATTCATTTCTATTTTAGTTTAGACTAAAAATAATAAATTTTATTACTATAAGATATTATCCTGCACTTTTCTTAACATTCCTTTTTCATCGTATTGTAAAAGCTGCCGTTCATTGTTTCTTTTCTTTTTTTTTCGGGCTAGGATCAGTACACATGCCGTCCATGCTATCTGGGAAGACGTGAGGGCGGCGCCCGGCCCATAACCCACCATAATCTCACTCTTTCGCCATTGAGTCGACCACTGGTTTTTCCAAATTCCATGTCGTCCATAGCCAGCCTGGCAGACGTTGACCCTTGGGAATGTAATTTGTTGACCATATGGCATCAAATGGAATTAGCCCAGGCAAAGTTAAACTTTTAGTCGTTTTTTAGGATACCCACGAGCCTTCTAAGTGTTGGTGGTTTTCGTATTCGTCACCATACAGCAAGTTCTTCAAAAGTATGATGTATTAATATTATGTTTGCCATTTAAATTGAAATACATTTGATTATCAAAATAAAAATTAATTTCTGGACAAAGCTTGTTTGTATTGATCATCAGTTTATGAAATGTCTTTAGTACAAGTATGGAAATTCATTTATCCTTCAGCATGAAGTGTATTTATAGTATGCTGTTTGCTTAGTATAAGTATGGAGCACCTAAGCCGTAACCATAGCCGCGACGAGCACCACAACCACAGCCGCATTTGCCAACGATAGATACGGAACCACCAGCAGCGACATCACCACTGAATCTCACAGCGCCCATGATAGGTACTTGACCGGTGAGAGCAGTGGTACCAGTGACGGGCAGCTCACCAGCGACAGCCACGTTACCTTCACCAATACCACCGTACGCATCAACTCCGTATGCACCAGCAGGGTAGCCATAGTCAGCGTATCCGGCGTAGCCGTAAGGTCCGGCAAAACCAAGACCTTCGTATCTACCCAGACATTGACCGAATACGTTCTATAAAAAAACAAAAAATTTATATAAATAATGATATAGTAATTCCGAAAATCATTGAATATGTCAACAATATTCAGGATAAAATAGTTAAACTGATTAAAAATAAGTTCACATTACCTGTACCAAGCATGCTTGGATGCAGAAGAACAAAACTGTGAAGGTGTTCATGTTGTATATCTGTGTTCAATGAAGAGCTGAGTACTGAATGATGTACTGGATGCTGCTTCAGCTTTTATAGGAAAATTAAACATTGAACTTTGGAGTTATCCAACGTGCGTTAGCACGTTTTGAAATTATACCCACTACTTCCTTTGTTTGATAATAGGAATATTATTATTGTTACATTATCCTCACACTACAATAATCTATTTAAACGTCTTAAGAGTCCTTGGCATTTGATAACGTATTTTATATAAAATGACCAGCATTATTGGTGAACATCATTCTCGTGTTCATAGCACCAGTAACAACATGTCTGCCAAGGTTATCCTCGTCTTTTGCGCTCAGGCGCTCCTCGTACAAGTAAAATATTATGTAAAAGTTATTGTCACTGAGGTTATTCTTACAGAAGTGGACAAGACACAAGAATAGACCTTCTCAATGAGCATATCATTGAAGAGGTCTATTCTTGTGATGGTTATGTGGACGCATTTTTCCCTTTCCTCAACCGTGGTTAAGAGGAGTGATTGCTGCTCTAGTAGTTAACTCGTGATTGGATGCCGCTTGTGGGATATGAGGAAACGCCGCTACGCGCTCCTCCTCCCACGGCCCTAAATGATGACAAGACGTAGCCAGACGGCCAAGCGTTGGGGTGTCAGGGATAGAATGTCGTCAGACGATCTCTCCGGAACCCCGTAAAAGTGCGGAAGGGGCCGCTGTGATTTCAGTGAGTATTGCGGCCGCTTATGTGGCCGGCGGTCCCACACTCACTCTGCCAGTGATAGGCGGGGTGATAGTGTGTAATTGTATTTCCATACTGAGAAAAAAAAGTGAGCCGTCGCTCAGGACGCCTGGCAGATGTGAAACATCGAAACTATTTTGTACGAGTAGAGACACGGTATCGAATATAAAGTATCGATACTGAACTCATGAGTAGTATCGAAAGATAAGTAACGTACTGATTAAAGTATCTAGTACTTTTGCTTACTTTATCTTTAGGTATCGAGTACTTTTATTTCAATACCAATACATTGCATTCGATACTTTTAGTCAATAAGTACTTTTTAGCAGGTATCGTATCGAATAAATTATCCATTTTAAAATTGACTTTACGGCTTATATTTATGGTAACGTTATTTAGTACAAACGTAATTAAACTTCCAAAATGTAGTTTGAAATACTTTCATCCGTTCACAGACGTTCTTTTACACGATAGGTGCAATTTATAAACCAGAAATAGCGGCATCTATCGAGCTATGATGGAGTGGTTGGAGCGGACGCACGGGGTGCTTTCCTTCCGACTGGTGCAGGTGCTGACGGGGCACGGTTGCTTCGGGAAGTACCTGCACAAGATTGTCAGGAGGGAGAGCACACCGTCCTGCCACCACTGTAGTTGCAACGAGGACACGGCGCAGCACACGCTCGAGGAGTGTGCTGCATGGGAGGGGGATCGCCGTGAACTCGTCGCAATTATCGGTGCCGACCTGGCGCTGCCGACCATCGCCAGGGAGATGCTCGTCAGCGTCAGGAACTGGGACGCGGTCGCCGCCTTCTGTGAGGCCGTAATCTCACGGAAGGAGGCAGCGGATCGTGTGCGAGTAGAGCTCCTATTCGGCGACACGTTCCGCCGCCGGCGACTCGGGCGGCGCAGGCGCGAGTATCTGCGCCTAATGCCGCCCTAGCCGAGGCCGCGAGTGATCGGACCGGGGAATTGTCCGTCACCCGCAGAGAGGCTGACCGCGCGACGGCGACCGACGTACCAGTACGTCGAGAGGTGAGAGGTTACCCGAAAGGGTATTCCGTCGGGCCGACCACTGATGTCAAGTCACATCTGCTCCGGTGGTCGGCCCAACAACGAGGTGACGTGCGTACGGGTGGGTTATGGGCCCGCGCGCCGTTCTTTCATCGCCCCGGACGGACAGGACCGCGCGTGCGCTTACCATAGCCCACCCATAAAAAAAAAAAAAAAAAAAAATCTATCGAGCTATGCAGCATCGAGCACGAGCACGAAGTGCGCTATTTAGGTAACATAAATAGCGGCATCTATCGAGCTAACGACCAACTCTCAGACCAATATATTGAATATTTAATAAAGAAACCTTTAATCCTGTAATGATAATAAGACAAGCTATTTAAATTATTTTAGCGTTATTGGTCCTTGCAATTTTATAAATTGCAAAGTTTACAAATTTTAAATGAAATCTGACTGTTTTAAGTGAGTCAAAATCCAATTCCTAAAAAATCGGTGACATACAAGGAAATAAATATATAAAAATACAGCTGAAACTAATAAAAGCCTATAAAAACGGTTACCCATTTTTCGTAGCTGAAAGTAAACTAAATACCATACCTACTGGTATATTTATATTATGAAGTTATTATACATTAATTTATAAAACAAGTAAATATGCATAAAAGAACAGATTATGTCAGGAACTAGTATGACATAAAGTGTTAATAAAACATTGCGATTTTTTCCAGAAAAAGATAATTTTTATTCAATAAACATTTATTTTCATTATAGGTAACAATTTACTTTGGGTTCACTAGATGGCGTTGTACAAAATTTTAAATCGCACCATGGTTTCGTTACAAATTTAGATATGTATATCCAGATATTTATTTTACAGTAAATTAAGAGGGGACCGCAAGGCGTGGCATTAATCGCCACGCGACGATCGCAGTCACCCTCGCCTATAGATGTTTCACATCAAAAAAGAAAAGGGTGTAATCGCCTTACGATCCGGTGGTAGATTATTAGCTTAATTTTAAACGAAATTTTCCTAGTGGTGACGAAGTTAAAATACAATTCACCAACCCCTCTCTCACCCGTGGGTAAGTAAAGGACAACTAAAGGATTAAATATACAAATAATATTTATGTAAAAGAAGGATAATTTGACATATAACCCTATAGCAACATGTCTAACCAGCGTTGTATAATAGATCCATTTCCCTCTTTATGTGGAGGAGGCTCGAGCTCAATAGTGTTTCAATTCATATACATCCGTATGTGAGTTGAAATGATGACGACAAAATGTCATTGGCACTATTCGGAATAAATAAAATTAGGTTTAATTTGATAAGCATCAAATGTTTTACTACGAATATTATGAATTAATGTATTTTATGGTTGTTGTAGTCCATGCTCAGTCAGTGCGCTTGTGGCTTACGTGGTTACAGTTTGGGTGGTGCTTACAGATATAGATGGAGCTTACGGCTTAGGTAGTGCTTACGGCTAGGCTCGTGGTTACGGTTTAGGAGGCGCTTACGGTTTCGGTGGACCCGGTATTGATATCAGCCCTACCAGCGGCGGTGGACTTCTCGTCTCCAGCGCCTCTGCTATCGCTCCGGTCGGCCTCTCCATAGCCTGAAAATGTATACGGAGGTGTTATTGCTGCTGCTGGTGAGCTGCCGTTCGTCGGTACTGTAGGTGTGGAGGGTGTGTTGCCCACTGCTGGTGTTGGTGCTGTTCATCACGCTTGCGGTGATGGTATCAACGCCATGGTCAGTGGTGGTGTCGGTTACGATGGTGCTTATGGTATCGGTCTGGGTGCTCGTGGTCTCGGCTACCGTGATGATTTGAGAGGTTGTGGATGCGGTCTATAGAATCACTTCACAAACGAAATGACAATGAATTGAAATTGAAATGACAATGCTTTTCTTATCAATAAAGTAAACGCACATCTGCAAATATTTGTTTTTTTTTTGTGTCTATCCGTCAAATTGTAAAACAGGAATTACCACAACATACTTAAATTTATTCATTCCAACTGAATATCTTTATCATCTCAGTCCACAAAAGCTTCACTCTTGGCCTGAGGCCTCCTCCACAATAGGAGGCAAATTGACCTACGAGTACTATAGTGCATTGGAACTTGTTTGCATAAGGTTTTATGACGAGTTTTCCTTCTCTTGAGTTATCTGCATATTCACTTAGCCGTCTTTCGCCTACAGCCAAGAGAGGTGGTGGTGAATTGTACTTTTATTCCGTCACCACACGGATAATATAACTGAAGGAATTCACTTAATTAATGGGTTCATTGTTCTTGTGGAAATTTTGACTTCTATTTCGAAGTATGAGTTATATGTCAGCATTTTTGTCAGTGAGGTATAATCTGAGAGATTTCAGTTGTCTCAAGTTGATTACCTCAATTATTCAGTTTCTTAGAGTCCATCAAATTTGCACTTAGCACGAGTTAATATGGAGGAGAGAAGAGGTATTTATGAGTAAACTAAAATGTTAATACATTTGTCAGATCATTAGCTCTAAAGTAAACAATTGGTTTAGAGTGTGAATTATTAGCTGGTAAATTGAAGAATACATTGAAGTTAAATCCCATCATTATTTATTCAGAACCGTTCTGATTTTTGCTATAATTCTCCGGGATATTTACTTAAGTTTTATAGATCTTAGATATAATGTTTTTGCTATAATTCTGCCGGATGTTTACACTAGTTTTACAAATGTGAAATAAAATTAGGTATTTTTGCTATTACCTGTCCTACCGGATGTTTACTCGAGATTTATAAATATCTATACCAATAAATAAAATTGGAATGTCTGTTTGTAATGTCAAAATAATAGGCTTTTTCATGCTCACATGGTTATTTGCACGACACCTATGCCTAAAATAGCAATTAAAACATTTTTATCTGTCTGTCTGTTTGTTCCGGGTAATCTTCAAAACGGCTGGACCGATTTCAAAAATTATTTCACCAATGGAAAGCTATAATATCAGGGCGTAAACTAGGCTATATTTTATCCCAGTATTCCCACGGGAACGGGAACTACGCGGGTAAAACGACTAAAACCGAAGCGAAGCCAGGGCGGGTTGCTAGTCTTAAATAAAATTATTTTGCTATAATTCACCCGGATATGTACTAGAGTTTTATAAACATTTAATAAAATTATTATTGCTTAAATAAAATTAATTCTGCTGGATGTTTACTTTTATAAATCTTAAATAAAATTATTTTTGCTATTATTCTGCCGGAGTTTTATAAAACTGCAAAAAAAAATCTAATACGTAAATTTTGTAAAATTTAAGTAAAATTATTTTTGCTATATTATATTTGCTATATTATAATTCTCAATTCTTTTGCATGTTTACGCGAGCTTATAAAATTTGAATTACATTATTTTCATGAATTACATAAGTTTAATAAGTTAAGTTTTCCGTGTGGTGACGGAGTAAGAATACAATTCACCACCCCCTATCTTACCTGTGGGTGATCGTACGAGACGACTAAGGGATATAAAACGCATATAACATCTATGCGAGAGAAGGAAAACTCGAAATAAAACCCTATACTAACACGTCTGACCAGCGTGGTATAGTAGGTCAATCACCCTTCCATTATGGAGGAGGCTCGAGCCCAACAGTGGGACGTATATGGGCTGAGATGATGATGATGATAAGTTTAATGGATCCTTGAAGCTTTGGATACCTTTAAAGCAATCATGATCACGAAGACTGCAAACTCTTGTGACTACAGGTGCTATCTTTTTATATAATTTTATTTACTACAACAGTCTTACATCTTATATTTTTTATCAAGAAACAGTTAGATTTTTTTAATGATTTTGGTCCAACTATTTTTACATTTAAATGTTTGAAATTATACATTTTAAATAAAACTACTTTACGGATTTTATCGCGTTTGTATTTGATTTTTGATTACCCGACGTTTCGAACACTTTACATTTAAAATGTATAATACTCGCGTAGACATCAGAAATCATTATGTTTGAAATTAAATTATCTTTAACGACACCCGAAAAATTTAGATTTAAATATTAAACTGCTTTACGGATTTTATCGCGTTTGTGTTTGATTTTTGATGCCCGACGTTTCGAACACTTTGCAGCGTTCATGGTCACAGGCGGACTAAGATGTCTCACGTCCAACAAGTCATCGTTATTGCAGAAAATTTATACTATAATTTATACTACTATCTACCCGATACAGAAAATAGTTATTACATATTGACCCACATTTTTATACAAATTTATTGCCAGTGTAAGAAGAAAATGATTCTATATGAAAAAATTAAACTGTTTATGGTTAGTAATTATTTAACATTGAAATTAATAGCAATTATATTTAAAAAACTAACAATCTAGTATACTACCACCGGGTCGGAACACGGCCACACTGAGAAAGATCCGGCAAGAAAACTCAGGTGACAAACTCAGGGAGTTCCGGCCAGGAGGCACGCTGCCTCCGTCGCCACCGTGCGGTAACCCCGTATGGCCCTGATCGCCATGACCCTCTGTGGTCGCCACAGGAGGGCCCTAAGACGGACGGTCAGGGACCCCGCCCACACCGGTGCGCCATACAGGGCCATCGACCGGATCACCCCCGTGTACAGCTGTCAGCACGTAGCACTGGGTCCACCCACATTCGGCATCAGCCGCGAAAGGGCGGACGCCGCGCCGACAAGCCGGGGAACAAGTCGATGGAGATGCTCCCGGAACCAAAAATGCCCGTCGAGCACCAGGCCCAAGTACTTCATGTGGGCCTGGATGCTGATGGTGACCGACTTCACGGTGATCGAAGCGCCGGCGGGAGTCCCGGCGGTACGGAGGCCATGGAAACTAGTGTCTAACATAGCTACTCATTTCATTTTCCATCGACTTGTGTCAATTATATCTGATGCTTTCTTGATTAACAATTACATTTCCAAGAAGAGTTGACGTCAGGTACGCGGCTGGTCATAAACCTATTGCCAATATGTTTTTCAATATGTAAGACGGAAGACGAGCACATATTGCGTCGGCCCCAAGTAATTAGGATAAGAGAAGGGTGATGATGAGTGTCTAACTTATCCAATTTATTAGCAAGTTATGCCATATAATATATAATAAAATGGAAAAAAGTAATTTCTGTATAAAATTCCTTTATTCTTCGGCTTCGAGTGTATTTATAGCATATCGTTAGTATAAGTATGGAGCACATAAGCCGCAGCCGTAGCCGCGACGAGCACCGCAGCCACAGCCGCACTTGCCAGCGATAGATACGGAACCACCAGCAGCGACATCACCACCGAATCTCACAGCGCCCATGATAGGTATTTGACCGGCGACAGCAGTGGTACCAGCGACGGGCAGCTCACCAGCGACAGCCACGTTACCTTCACCAATACCACCGTAAGCATCAATACCGTATGCACCAGCGGGGTAGCCGTAGTCAGCGTATCCATTACATCCGCGACCAGCGTATCCGGCGTAACCGTAAGGAGAGAGTCCGATATCGGGATGTGACTGGAAAGAGAAAACAATTATGAATAAATAATCGATTTTTCTGTCTTCTATACCAATAAATAAAATTGGAGTGTCTGTTTGCAATGTCAAAATAATAGGCTTTTTTCATGCTCACGCGGTTATTTGCACGACACCTATGCCTAAAATAGCAATTAAAAAATTTTTGTCTGTCTCTCTGTCTGTTTGTTCCAGGTAATTTTCAAAACGACTGGACCGATTTCAAAAATTCTTTCACTAATGGAAAGCTATAATATTAGGGCGTAAACTAGGCTATATTTTATCCCGATATTCCCACGGAAACGGGAACTACGCGGGTAAAACGACTATATCCTATAACCGAAGCGAAGCGAGGGCGGATTGCTAGTTAATATATATATCGATTTGTAAAAAATCGTTTCATTATCATAATTATCATTTCAGCCTATCGCCGTCCACTGCTGGACGTAGGCGTCCCTCATGTTACGCCACAAAGTGCGGTCCTGTGCCGCGTGTATCCAACGACGCCCAGCAACTTTCAACAGGTCGTCTTTCCAGCTTGTGGGGGCGTCCTACATTGCATCGTCTGATACGTGGTCGCCACTCGAGAACCTTTCTTCCCAAGCGGTTACCGGTTCGTCGAGCGATTTACACCCGTTCTTCTGCGGATTGGTGGATTCTATATCGCAGAGAAATCTCGAGCATAGCCCGCTCCATAGCTCGCTCAGCGTGCTATGAGCAATGAACCATTTCAAATGTTAATATTTCTTTGTTTGATAATTATAGGTAGTTTTATCCACACAATTTGCTAAATTAATAAGAAAATAATCGTTTTCATCAGTATTTCATAAAATTTAGATACAATTTATGGGAAATAATGCTAAACCTCGCTAGTAGTGTATATTCGCTAGTAGTGCATATGCTCATGAAGTAAAAATAAAAAAGTTTTTTTGTTTGTTTTTCTTTAATAAAGTAAAAGCAGATAAATGTTTAGTATCGAGTGTGACCCCCTCTAGCTAAAATCACAGCTTGAATTCGTCTGGGCATGCTAGCGAGTATATCCCGGATACTTGCTTGCGGAATACGTTCCCACTCCGCAGTAATCACATTCTTCAGCTCTCTGATGGTCTGCGGAGCCGGGTGTACTGATCTCACACGCCGTTTCAGAACGTCCCAGACATGCTCTATGGGATTGAGGTCGGGACTTCGAGCTGGCCAATCCAAACGACGAATGCCGACCTCTTGCACATACGCATTAACATCGCGGGATCGGTGGGCGCGAGCATTGTCGTCCATAAAAATCGAGTCTTCACCTAGAGCGGCCAATGCGGGTTGTGCATGAGAAATTAGAACTTCCGTTATGTATCGATGCCCAGTCAGTGAGCCGTTTTCAATGAAGACTAACTCTGTACGATCCATTGAATTTATTCCTGCCCAAAACATAACAGAGCCCCCACCATAAGGTGTGATTTCTTCGAAACATGCCTCTGCAAAGCGTTCTCCTTGTCTTCTTAGCACTCGCCGACGTCGATCTTCACCGAACAGAGATATCCTGGCTTCATCAGAGAACAAAACCCTATTCCAATCGTCTTGAGTCCATGATTCACAATTTCTAGCGAACCTAAGCCTGTGAACTCTGTGCTCACGGAGTAATTTGGGGCCGCGGGCCGGGCGGTGACTGCGTATATTGGCAGCGAGAAGCCTCCTCCTGACCGTCCATAGACTAATATGCACATTTCTTACTTCTTGGAGGTTGTTCTTAAGATCCACATACGAAGATTTGCGATTTCTCAATGCGCGACTCACAAGAAAACGATCATCCCGTGGTTGGGTACATGGTTTTCTTCCAGAACCAGGCCTTCTCTCGACGGAACCAGTCTCCTGATATCGCTGCCAGGTCCTTTGGACTGTCGAGCGACTAACATTTAGCCTCCTAGCCACGAAACATTGGCTGCAACCCTCTTCAAGCAGCGCGATAATTTTGGTAGCTTTTACCACTTTATCTACCATTTTTGATACAGCCAAACAGCATTAAATAAAGCTTTGACAGTCAAGGATATGAAATTAATCGATAAAAATTGAATAAAAGTTATGAAAGTCGATGTTAACTTCTGGAACTTCGCGCCAAAAATGTAGGATAAAAAGGGGTTTTCTGTAAAAATGAACATCAAATGAAAAATTGAATTTAGAACGTACTTTTTTAAATACCACAGCATTTTTAAAACCGGCCAGTAACGTGTACAAACGATTGAAACCTTTTTGGTATTGTATCTTTTTAAATATGAATGAAAATCAAAACCGCCCGTTTTTTTTGCAAATGAGTTTATTAAACTAGCAACCCGCCCTCGCTTCGCTTCGGTTATAGGTTAAAGTCGTTTTACCCGCGTAGTTCCCGTTCCCGTGGGAATAGCGGGATAAAATATGGCCTAGTTTACGCCCTGATATTATAGCTTTCCATTGGTGAAAGAATTTTTGAAATCGGTCCAGCCGTTTTGAAGATTACCCGGAACAAACAGACAGACAGACAGACAGACAAAAAATTTTTAATTGCTATTTTAGGCATAGGTGTCGTGGAAATAACCGTGTGAGCATGAAAAAAGCCTATTATTTTGACATTACAAACAGACACTCCAATTTTATTTATTGGTATAGATATAAATATCTGAGTGTTTTAACGTGTTATATTAAATAATTTTGATGTCATTTTATCTAATATGTGACGGAGGAACTGCTGGGGTGTTGTGAATATGATTTGAAGTGCTTTTGATCACAAAACTAAAGCACAAAAGAAAACTTTCTATAAGTTTAAACAGTAAAAAACTAATACAATTTATTGCCACAAATGTATCACGTAACATTTGACTAGAACAAAAAAAAACATAATTACACGAAATAAAATGACCTTTTCCTTTTGTCAAAATCAATACAAAATTAAAATACAAAGGAAAACTTTCATTAGGCTTAAACAACAAACTATCAAATAGTAATATTCGGTTTATTTAAAATCGACTTTAAATTTTTAGAGAATCGATTATTAAAATCCCCTCGATGATTAAAAGTCCAGCATTTGGACTTATATAAAAGTCCAAATGCTGGGCTCAAGCCTGCTCGAGACTATGAGCGATATTAAGCTACTGTAACACGTTGATAAGACGTGTTGGTATAGGGTTTTATTTCTAGTTTTTCTAGCCTTTATTTTTATGTCAATTATATCCCTTAGGCTTTTTTTTTGCGACATCCACGGGGAATAAAGGTGGTGAATTGTATTCTTACTCCGTCACCACACGGCATATCCGTTAATATACAGATTAATACAGTAAGCATTATGGTTACGCCAGATTATTAATAATAATAATAAGCATCGATTTCTGGTGCATATCCTTATATCCCACAACCTACCCTACATACTTACATCATACGAACACCCGCGTGGTCGATGTACGCGGGTAATATCGAACAGACAGTGAGTCGAAGCGGATGTGCTCCGCAATTTGGTGTTCATCAATACATTGTGTGTTGCATAAACTATAACATATTCACCGGAATTCAATGCGGATAACGTGTGAACTCTTCTACAAAAATATGATCGCGTCAGAACATTAATTAGGTGTACATATTGTGTTTCGTGGCCGCTGTGCAAACTTCTGTTGCTGGCCGCCTGCGAACGGGAAGAAATCGTCTAAAGGTGTGAGTATTCCTTTCAATTTCCTTTCCTGTCACATTTTTCGCACCAGATTAATCATAAACAAATAATACAGTCCACTCATCGATCCTAGGGCAATTTCGCCCTACATAAAATCTGGCGCCATCACATTAAAAAGAACAGAAGTGGTCGTTACCTGTACCAAGCATACTTGGATGCAGAGGAACAAAATAGCGAAGGTGTTCATGTTGTATATCTGTGTTCAACGAAGAGCTGAATACTGAATGATGTACTGAATGTTGCTTTAGCTTTTATAGGAAAATAGAACAGTGGATAACGCACACTTTAAAATTATAGTCACTACTTCTTTTGTTTGATAATAGAAGTGTTATTATTGTTACATTATCTTCACACTACAATAATCTATTTAAAGGTGTTAAGTGTCCTTGGAACTTGATAACGTATTTCATATAAAATGACCAGCATTATTGGTGAACATCATTCTCGTGCACATAGCACCAGTAACAACATGTCTGCCAAGGTTATCCTCGTCTTCTGCGCTCAGGCGCTCCTCGTACAGGTAAAATGTTATTTAAAAGTTATTAGCATTAAGTATTTTGCTACGAATACAATAAACTGATGTGTTATATGGTATTGTTGCAGTCCGCGTTCAGTCAATGCGCTCATGGCTTCGGTCGTGCTTACGGCTTGGGTGGTGCTTACGGCTTGTGTGGTGCTTATGGATTAGATGCAGCTTACGGCTGAGGTGGTACTTACGGTTTGGGTCGTGGTTACGGCTTAGGTGGTCCCGGTATTGATATCATCCCTACCAGCGGTGGTGGACTTCCCGTCTCCAGCGCCTCTGCTATCGCTCCGGTTGGCCTCTCTATAGCCTCTGAGAATGTATACGAAGGCGTTTTAGCTGCAGCTGGTGAGCTGCCGTTCGTTGGTACTGTAGGAGTGGAGGATCTGTTGCCAACTGCTGGTGTTGGTGCTGTTAATCACGCTTGCGGTGATGGTATCAATGCTATGGTCAGTGATGGTGTGGGTTACGATGGTGCTTACGGTCTCGGTCTGGGTGCTCGTGGTCTCGGCTACCGCGGTGGTTTGAGAGGTTGCGGATGCGGTCTTTAAACAACTCTACAAATGACAATAAAATAATAAACGATACTGACCAATGAAATAAATGCATAATAATATAAAAATAATAATGATTTCTGATGTTTACGCGAGTATTATACATTTTAAATAAAACTACTTTACGGATTTTATCGCGTTTGTATTTGATTTTTGATTACCCGACGTTTCGAACACTTTACAGCGTTCATGATCACGGGTGGACTAAGATGTCTCACGTCCAACAAGTCATCGTTACTGCAGAAAATTTATAATTATCTACCCGATACAGAAATTAGTTATTAAATATTGACCCACATTTTGATACAAAATTTATTGCCAGTGTAAGAAGGAAATGATTCTATATGAAAAAATTATATTGTTTATGGTTAGTAATAATTAAAACATTAAAATTAATAGTAATTATATTTAAAAAACTAACTAATAAACTAGTATACTACCACCGGATCGGAACACGGTTACACTGAGAAAGATCCGGCAAGAAAACTCAGGTAACATGATGCTAAATTAAAGTTAATTTTGAAGGCGGCTTACTTTGTTACTAAAATATTTTAATTTATAAAATTATCTTTAGTTATTATTATTGTGGGTCAAATCTATACAATATGAGCTCACGGTGTCTTGCAGTGTCTTGCATAATTTTCCTCCATGATGGGAAGCAAATTGATCTACTACCCCATGCTGGTCAGAGGTGTTGGAATAGGATATTATTTCGTCTTTGACGACATCCACGGTTAAGTGATACAGTGATAAAACGCTCTTAAGGAATTACAGACCTCTATTTTAATCCCACTTTTAATCTACGTGTAGACATTATTCTGAAGAATTATTACGAACCGACTTACTTGAAAGCTCGACGACTTCCAGCCACCTGAACAAGCCGGATTCCTTAAAGTTTATATATATATAGACCACATCCACACGCTACACCAGATTATACAGAAGACCGATGAGTATAATCGGCTTCTATGTTTAGCGTTTGTAAAATATGAGAAAGCCTTTGATTCTGTCGAAAATTGAGCAATGCTGCAGTTCCTTTAGTGTTGCCAAATTGACTATCGAAGTGCTGAAGTGTTTGCATAGAAACGCTATTGTGTCGGTCCACATTCGGGACGAATGTACGAAACCGATCAAGTTACAGAAAGGTGTGAGACAAGGAGACGTTATCTCTCCGAAACTGTTCACCACTACGCTGAAAGATGTCCTCTAGCTTTTAGACTGGACTGGACTCGGCATCAACGTCGACGACGAACACATAACTCACACCTTCATTTTGCTGAAGATATCTTAGTCATGGCAGGATCCCTTGATGACTTTGGCACTATCCTCAATAACTTTAGCAGGGTTTCTCAACTACTGGGTTGACAAATTAGCATGGTCAAGACGAAAGTCATGTCTAATGTCAATGTCATTCCTGTACAAGTTCTAATTAGGAATGCGATTCTCGAAGTTGGAGATTCACTATGTTTATTTAGGACAAGCAGTCCAATTAGATAAGTCCAATTTCGAGAAAAAGGTCAGCCGACGAATCCCTCTCGGCTGGGCTCCGTTTTGTAAACTTAAGAGGATCTTCTATTCCAATATGCCGCAGTGTCTGAAAACAAAAGATTGTGTTGCCAGCGATGGCATTTGGCACTGAATCGTGGTCTCTGAATGTTGGCCTCATAAAAAAGGCTCAGAGTCTCTCAACGTGTCATAGAGAGGACTATGCTGGGTAATTTCACTACGTAATAAAATCCAGAATATGGCAATCCATAGAAGATGGGTGTAACAGACATAGCCCGTAGAATTAGCTCGTTGAAATGGCAATGGGCAGGCCACATTTCTCGTCGAACCGACAACCATTGAGGAAGAAAGGTTCTCGCGTGGGAAAATGCAATGTTTACACATGTCCACCTTTGATAGATGGGATATGCCGGGCTCAATATAAATTTTTTATCAGCGCCACTACCAGCTGAAAATCACACGCTGTTCCTGTTCCTCGGCTTCAAGGAAGCCATGGGACTGTTTTCACATGCACCACAACTCTGCCGGAGCGGCATAAGACCCTATACCAATCCATCTAACCACTAAGGTCTAAAAATTGTAGGGTTTAAAACGTGGTATATTTTTTGTATGGACAATTTTTTATTATTTTTATTTATTTTTATTTATTTTTATTTAAGACTACACCCTGCACTAAGGAAATAATCCTTGTATTGCGGGGGACTTTACAAACATTTAATTAACGGACACAACTTACATCCAGACTCAGAACAACAATTTGTGGTTCGCACAAAGTGTTGTCCCGCGTGGGATTCGAACCCTCGACACTGGCGCTGTAGGTCGCTATCTTAACCACTACGCCATCTGTGCAGTCAGTGAGTAATCATGTGGTGTGACAACGTCTTTCTTGGAGATGATTATGTATAAAAAATAAATTATGAATGATGATGAATTTCAATTTTGATGATTTCTGTTTTTCCCTAGTATCTTAAGATATTAATATAGACTCATTATTTGAAGCTGTAGGGTTTAATATAAAGTATATTATGTGTATTATTTATAAATAGCTTTTGTTGACAAACAAACAATCATACTTGATTGTAAGGGTTACTACCGCTTCTGGACTTTTGCTAGGCCGCAGCCTACGGTGAAGACCGTGAAGAGAGTGTAAATGCGTATAACGAGGTTCAGTAATACTAAAGGTATTACCAAAGCTCTCCCCTCAGAAAGACAGGCTGCCAGCTCTCTCGCTCAACGAATGAAGTAAAAGAACAAATTGCCACTACTCAGACGTTGATTTTCTGCGAGTGTGTGCTACTACCCCGGACGGACCGGCCTGCGGCTGTAGACATAATACTGTCGACAGTATGGTCCTACCACATTTAAAATAAATGATCTTAAGATTTTGATTAGCTTATAGTGCTGCTGTTATTGAATTCTTATCTATTGAAGTCAGAAAAACTTCAAAAAAATTGCTTCATATTGATCGTTTATTTTGGGCGTCAGTTTTATTCATAGTATAAGTCTTAGTACAGGTAGGGAGCACCTAATCCGTAGCCATAACCGTAATCACCGCAGCCGCAAGCGCACTTGCCAGCGATGGACACGGAACCAGCAGCGCAGACATCACCACCGAATTTCACAGCGCCCATGATAGGTACTTGACCGGCGACAGCAGTGGTACCAGCGACGGGCAGCTCACCGGCAACAGCTACATTACCTTCACCAATACCACCGTAAGCATCAATACCGTATGCACCAGCGGGGTAGCCGTAGTCAGCGTAAGCCAAGCCGTAAGGAACTTCCAAACCGTAACCACCAGCTAAACCGTAGGGGGCACCTAGACCACAACCACCAATAATTCCACGATCAGCGGCCACAGCGGCGCGGCTGGTGCACTGGCTGAATACAGACTGTAAATGAAATGAAGACGTTTTAGAAATAGAAATTATTAATAACTAGCAGCCCGCCCTCGTTTCGCTTCGGTTTCAGTCGCCTTACCTGCATAGTTCCCGTTTCCGTGGGAATATCGAGATAAAATATAGCCTATGTTACTCCCTGATATTATAGCTTTCCATTGGTAAAAGAATTATTGAAATCGGTTCGGTGTTTTAAGCGTAACAAACAAACACACTTACTTTCGCATTTATAATATTAGTAAGAATATTTGATTATTTAGCTTAAGTATTAACTTAACAGAATAGTTGTAACAGAAAACTACCTAGTTAAGTTTAATTTGTCGAACAAGTCGCCTATTCCTCAACCCTACTTTATAAGTTATTGAGTAGAAAAAAACATCTAACTGTCCATTTGATATTACTTACTATAAAGAAGGGGACACCCATTAACTAAACGATATCTTGATCGAAATCGAATCGAAATCGTTTTTGTTATATTTCCGTTTTTTCGAAAAAACGGAAATATAACAAAAAAGATTTTAAAAGATTTAAAATATTTCAAGTTGTATATTACCTGTACCAAGCAAGCTTGGATGCAGACCAGGAGAAGGGCGAAGGAGTTCATGTTTGATGTTTGTGTTCAACGAAAACAAAGTAATTTATTCGATGCTGTTGTTACTTTTTATACGAAACTCACAAAGCGATAGCACACATTTTAATAATTATTGCCTAATATCTCTGATACGCGTATATTATTGAAGTTCTGTAAGTTTACTTATTAGTACATAGCGTCATTATCATGGTTGCACAAGATTTACATTACAATTACCTATATACATGTTATTCTTGTAACATGATAACACAGTTCAGTATAAAAGCTAATACATCGACCACAAACATCAATCTGGTGTTCATAGCATTAGTAACAACATGTCTGCCAAAATCATTTTCGTGCTCTGCGCTCAAGCGCTCTTCGTTCAGGTAAAATTTCACATAATATTGCTTCTAATATTTATAAATTGTATAGAATACCATTGCTTACCTATTTACGATTACTCGCTTTTTAGTTTGATAATATTATTAGATTAGTCTGTCTAGATATGTTTATTAAAAGCTCGTGGAACGAAGTCCGGTAGGCGCTAATAGACTTGCTCACTACCAGGTTCAAATTGCTTTGTTCCGAAATCTGGTTGTATTTTTACCACTGTTGAGTCCGGTATTATATATCAATAAACTTGTAGGACCTATAAAGGTGTTACTGGATATCGAGTTTTAGTTCTATTGTATATCTATTCTTTTTTGGTAACAGTAAATCAACCCCCATATAGTTATGTAATCTATAATTGCTTGGAAAAGTTGTATAATAAAATATAAATTTTACTTACAGTCAGCACTCAGCCAGTGCCTCGGCCGCATTGACCGTAGAATTATCGGAGGTTGTGGTCTTGAGGCTCCTTTCGCTTGGGATGGTGCTTTAGGTTGGGATGCCCCTTGCGGTTGTGGTTTGGCCGGCCCCGCCATTGACTTCAGCCCTACCAGCGGTGGTGCTCTCCCCGTCTCCAGCGCCTCCGCTATCGCTCCAGTCGGTCTCGCTGTTGCTTCTGAGAACGTATACGAGGGTATCTTAGCTGCTGCTGGTGAGCTTCCATTCGTCGGTACTGTAGGAGTAGAGGGTATTCTTCCCACTGCTGGTGCTGGTGCTGTATACCACTCTTGCGGGGACGGTATCAATGCTATGACTAGCCGTGATGCCGCTTTCGCTCCTCGTTTCGCTGATGCCTACGGTATCGGTCTGGGCGCTTATGGTCTTGAAGCCCCTGTTCTCGGTGTTCCTGCTCTCGGCTACCGCGCTGGATGGAAGGGTTGCGGATGTGGTCTGTAAGAGTTTACTACAGATACTTACGAATGGACAATACTTTCAAATAAAATAAAATAACTGCATATCTACAAACGTTTTTTATTATTATTTATTTTTATATTAGTCCCTCATGATCTCTTAAACTATTTCTCATTTTTTCCATAACACATACGAACTGTTTGTATAATTAACGTGTTCCCCAAAATTGTGCGTGTGGTTACGGAATAAGAATACAAGTCATCACTCCCAACATCTATAGATAAGTCCGTGGATGTTGTAAAAGAAGATTTATCATTCATCATCATCATTTCAGCATATTGCTGTCCAATGCTGGACGTAGGCCTCCCTCATGTTACGCCACAATGTGCGGTCCTGTGCCGCCTGCATCCAACGACGCCCAGCAACTTTCACTAGGTCATCGGTCCATCTAGTGGGGGGGTGTCCTACACTGCGTCGTCCGATACGTGGTCGCCACTCGAGAACCTTTCTTCTCCAACGGTTGTCGGTTCGTCGAGCGTTGTGGCCTGCCCATTGCCTCTTCAGCGTGCTAACTCTTCGTGCTATGTTGGTTACACCCGTTATTCTGCGGATTTCCGTATTCCGGATTCTATCTCGCAGAGAAATCCCAAGCATAGCCCGCTGCATAGCACGCTGAGCGACTTTGAGCCTTGTTATGAGGCCTACATTTAGGGACCACGTTTTCGTGCCGTAAGTCATCACTGGTAACACACACTGGTCATAGAACTGTGCTTTCAGACACTGAGGTATGTTGGACGAGAAGATCCTCTTAAAGATGATCCTCCAAAAAAAGAAGATTAAGGAATATAATATGCATATAACATATATATAAGAGACAAACAAAACCCTATACCAACCTTTCTGACCAGCATGGTACAGTAAGTTCGATTTCCTTCCTAATGTGGATGAAACTTGAGCCCAGTAGTGGGACGTATATGAGCCAAGATAATGAAGATGTTCTATAAATATTGGCCTGTTTAAGAAATTCAAACTGCTTAGATGTTTGAGACTCCTCTATGAGTTAAACTCCGAAATATGAAAAACCGTAGGATTTATTTTAGGAAGTTTTCTTTTCAACTATTTAGCATGATACATTCTTATCAAAAAATATTTTTGTTGTCATGGATCAGTTCATCATAGTTAATATGATTTTATAAAAAAACACTGCAGTAAGGAAATAGTCTATTAAAATATATATTAAAGCAAAACGCTTTAAGGCAATAATAGTAGCGTTGCGGGGGACTTTAACAAACATATAATTAACGGACACAAATACATCCAGACTCAGAACAACTATTTGTGGGTCGCACAAAGTGTTGTCCTGCATAGGATTTGAACGATACTGGCGTGATAGGTCGGAATTTTAACTAATACGCCATCTGTGCAGTCAAGTTAGTTAAGTGTTAGGATCGACTACGTCGACCCGGGTTTTAAGCATCATCATCATCATCACCTTGCTCTTATCCCAATTACTTGGGGTCAACGCAATATGTCATCTGTCTTGACATATTGCAAAAAGTTTCGGCAATGACTTTTAGGACCGGCCGCCTGCCTTTCGTCAACCCTCCTTGGGAATGTAATCGTTGACCCAAATGGTACCAGATGGAGTTGGTCCGGGTCAATCTAGGGCTCTTAGTCGTCTTTTACGACACCCACGAGCAAAGCAAGGGTTGGTAGTATTCGAAGCTGCCACCACACAGCACCGGGTTTTAAGCATATCCTATGCTCATCGTCAGGGCGAATGCGCAGCGGTATTTGCGAGCCCCCAGCGCATATCTATTGCGGCCCGCATAACGAGTACCATGCCACGACAAAACTACGTGCGGTTTTGGTCCTATGCTTACTTCTTGAGTACGTTCAGCGCAATCATCCAACCAGGCCCTATTGCATCTACGGTAAATAATGCTGTTGGTATGGTGTGTCGTCATCATCACATACTTCGCTAATCACGTAGCTATCCAAATCAACTTAAACCTTATAAGTCTAAGGCTAGTATTAAGAGCGCCATGTTGATGGGAGCGCCCATCTAAATTACGTTGGTTGGGAACCCACCTTACCTGTTGAATGTACAATACCGGTTGACATCTACGGCTACACGTATTTAGCGCGGTATATTCTCTTCTATATTATTCCATCAATGTGGTGACGGAGTAAGAATACAATTCATCACTCCCTATCTTGCTCGTGGATGTCGTAAAAGAGGACTAAGGGATATATTACGTATGTAATAACTATGCAAGAGAAGAAAAACTCGAAATAAAACACTATACCAACCTGTCTAACAAGCACGATATAGTAAGATCAATTTCCCTTCTATTGTGGAGGAGGCTCGAGCCCAACAGTGGGACGTATATGAGCTGAAATAATGATGATGATTTATTTATTTATTTATACTTTATTATACACCACAGTATATATAAAAGTAGAAACTTATAATAACAATAGTCAGTATAATGGGCGGCCTTATCGCTAACAGCGATTTCTTCCAGGCAACCTTTGTATGGAGAAATTATTGTACAGAGAAAGAGTGATAGATTATGGTGTAGTAGTGAATATAAATACATAATACACATACAAATATACATAAACGTATACATACAATGAAAATACATATAATTAAAAATATATCAATATAAAATAACAATTAAATAGACTACAATATAACATAGACAGGAAATAGGTAAATTACAGTATTTATACAAGAAGTCAGAATAGTAAAGTTAACGTAGTAAGTAGTAGGAAACACGTTAAAGTCTGAGATAATGCGTTTTTAACGATAGCTTAAATGCAGATAAAGTGTTGGCTTGACCTATTTCAAGCGGCAGTTCATTCCACAAACGTACGGCTGAAACAGTGAAGGAGTTTGCAAAAAAGGTTGTGGAATGTACTGGGATTTTTAATTTTAAGTTTTCAGATGATCTTAAACATCTTTCATGCGTTTCATGGAGGTACACGAAACGATGATTCTTTTCTATGGCTAATACTGACGCTTTGTCGAAGCGAATGTAGGGTTTCATGTTCGAAAGACTAGCGTTAATGAAATTGATGCTTCTTAATATCCTGATTTATTCGGTTAGTCTATTGGCGATGTAGTGTCAAGTTTCTCCAACGTAGTTCTTGCCATAATCATCATCATCATCATTTCAGCTTAGGTACGTCCTACTGTTGGGCTCGAACCTGTCACCACCTGAGGGAAATTGACCTACTATTCCACGCTGATCAGAAGTGTTGGTATAAGGTTTTATTTCGAACTTTTCTTCTCTTGTAATAGATGTTATATCCATATAATATGTCTTAGCCGTCTTTTAAGACACCCACGGGCAAGAAACAGGATGGTGAATTGTATTCTTGCTAGGGATGATAGATGTTAGAAAAACATCGATGTTGACATCGATGTTATAATCGAAAGCCCAACATCGATGTTCGATATTTATCGAAAAGCGAACATCGATGTTAGAAAAACATCGATGTCATTCTCGAAAGTCCAACATCGATGTTAATGTTTTGTGCATTAATAATTGACAGACATAAAATCTTTTTTTTTTTTTAGGAAATATATAAATAGTCGTATTTTATAATATAGGGATGGATCCCGATAGTAGTAACTACTTTTTTGGCGCAGAATTATGACACAGTATAGTCATCTATCAGTAATGTATCTCGGCCGTAACCTTGAATTAAATACCTACATCCATGCCGTCCATCCTAGATTGACCCGGACCAACTCCATCTGGTACCATTTGGGTCAACGATTACATTCCCAAGGAGGGTTGACGTCAGGCAGGCGGCCGGTCATAAAAGTCATTGCCGAAACATTTTGCAATATGTCAAAACAGATGACATATTGCGTCGACCCCAAGTAATTGGGATAAGAGCAAGATGATGATGATGATGATCCATGTCGTATATTAACATGTGATAGGGCTGCCCGCCTCCAGCATTTTAATTACATTTGCCTACTCTGTGTTTCCATTTAGTTTTGTATATACTTTTCTTATATAAACAAATAAAATACTTTGTGAATTGAATAGGAAGTATTCAATAAGAATGCGTGTTGATTTTTGATTGGTAGTTATTAATTAAAAAAAACATGTTTATGTTTAAATAACAAAATCTAGTAACAGACAGACGGTCAAATTATTTTTTCTAGTACTATTCATACAAACAGTACAATAGACATCTGTTATTATTAATAATAAAATACCACGTCTGTACTTTGAATTATATAAACTAACAAAACAAAACACATTATGAGTTTTAACACAAGCGTACCGTAACATGATTCATGAACCGCCTATAACTACCTATTTCACTCGTATCAATCACTTTATTCACTTTATTTATTAATCCAGACAACTTTTTTTCGAGAGAATAAAGGAAATACTTATAAATTAAAAAGACACATATTATGTACCTACCTAATAGTAAGTAAAATTATTTTATAATAGGTAAGATTTAGGAGTTTGCATATAATCTAAAATAAAGTTATCTCTGGATTCGTTATTGACGAATTCATGCAACCAAAAACAGCACAATATACCCTACTTGTCATATTAAATATGTGTATAATTATGAATTTTAGTGAAAAATTCGCGCAGTTATTGTTAAAAAAACAACACGCCGTTCGCTCGTCACTGCAGCACAGTCGCGACTGTCTACATGCCGAGCGCATGCCGAAATCGAGGCGCGTAGGTATAGCTCGCGTTTCGTCCGTTTGTATGAAGTTGGATTACTGGTTGATAATATTACCGTGATTATGATGAGCTTTTTTTTTAGGAAATCTCAGTCGTCTATGCTAATATACTAATAATAATATTATAGAGAGGAAAGATTTGATTGTTTGTTTGTTTGTTTGAACTGAATAGGCTCCGAAACTACTAGACCGATTTGAAAAATTCTTTCACTGTTGGGAAGCTCCACTATTCCCGGCAAACATAGGCTATACAAAATTTTCAAAAAAGTTAGGGACCCATACCAAAACTCCAATAATGTAACCCAAGGTGTGAAAAAATTACCAAAAAACATCCTTACATCGCGTGCGCTGCGAAAACTATTGATTATAGGACAAAATAATGTACTACAACTTTAGAGAACATATAATTATCTACAAAAAATATCGGAACAGCATATATTATAGTTATGTCACAATAGGTGTTTTTTCATTTTAAAAAATATATTCAAATGCCACCGCTATAAAAGCTCTTTTATTTATACTTTAGTATTAATCCTTATCAAAATAAATGACTTCATATTTAAGACTGCTTCAATACCGTTATATAACTTTTTGAATTATTCAATTTGGACATTCCATTCGAAAGATATCACGAGTTTAATAATGTAAGTTATTAACCCCTGACGGAAAAAGAGAGGTGTTATAAGTTTGACGTCGATGTTTGTCTGTACCATCGTAGCCCTCAAACAGATGGACGGATTTCAATGCGGATTTTTTTATTTGAAGGTCAGTTTCTTGGCGGTGGTTCTTACTAGAAACCAGTGGTTATTGGTAGGAACTAAACTAATAGCTAAGAACTAACAACTAATAGCTAAGAACTTCTTAGCTATGTTTGGGTAATATCGGTCTAGCAGTGTAAGAGTACTCTTATGTAAGAGTATCAGCTCTTTTCCCCAGTGATGTAATGGCGTATGATTAGATTTTTATATGCTTAAATAATGCCAGTATACTTAATCGTTGAATGACAATTAATTAATAACTCTTCGAAAACTCACAGCAGACGTATCGTATTTTTGGGTTTAGTTTCAATGAGTAGGTAACTTGCAGGTTATGATCTTGCAATACGATCACGTTGACCTGGTACCACAACCTGGATGGTCTCCAGAGAACCCAACTCCTCGAAAACTTGCAGCAGGCATATCGTGTTTGTATTAAATAAAAACTAACATAGTTTTTGAAGTGAAACTTCTTTATCGGCGTTGGAAAAAAATTACCCTCACATTTTTCGGTTACGTGCTAAATTTTTTCGTTACGCGCCATCTTTTTCTCGTCCCCACTACGGTCGATTCGAATAAAGAGTACTTTCTCCAGTGGAGTAGGGATAGCATGTCGTTTAAGCAGACATAAAGGAATAAAGGTATAAAGGGATAAAGGGATAAAGGGATAAAGGGATACAGGGATAAGGTGATAAGGGGATAAAGGGATAAAGGTATAAAGGGATAAGGGACAAAGAGACAAAGGAACAACGGGAGAAAGGGACAAAGGAACAAAGGGACAAAGGATAAAGAAGTTTCATTTCTGCTATGCGTACTTTGTACACACGTTCATTTTTTTTAAAGTAATATCTTAACATAATAGTTTAACGTCGATGTCTCTCTCTCTCTCTCTCTGCCATGACACACCCCAACCAACTAGTGGTTGGGGCGGCTTCCTATAGACCCTCCAAAATCTCATCCATCCGACGTCCTCGTCACGTCCTCGACGAAGAGGACGACAATATCACACTCGCTCAACAAAGAGCCTTCACGGCCCGCGAGGCCTTAACAAATAAATATCCGCGGTTCCGTCCTCGCCGTCGACTAAAAACGTGGGCACGCCCACTTTGCCTTCAGCGACGCCCCAAGCCGAGGTCCGTTCCCCATAGGGGGAGCCCTTGGGCGACGTTGCTTAGCATACTTTTCTCCGGGTTGAGAGCCCTCAGCGCTCACCCATAGTCCGCGTCAAGCTGTCAAGGCCATCTGCGGCCAACAGCTGTACACAAAAAAAAAATATCTCTCTCTCTCTGTGTGTGTGTGTGTAGCCCTGAAGCCAGTTTCCTTGAGGTAGTTTTTTGCTAAGTTTGATATCAGTGCAGCAGTGTAAGAATATCAGCTCTTTTTCAAAGTGACGTAATACATGCACATGTTTATTATTATTTTTTTTTATTGTTGCTACTATAATTGTAAAGTGTAGCGTGTTTTGCCAAACGAATTTTTTTATTGGATCTGTGTTTTATGTTTATGGCAAATGGTATTGGTCATGCTCACTGAAGGGTCTGCTAGCGGTGGCTATGAGGAGCGGGTCACTCCCTTCCCTCCATTATGGTTGAGGGGAGTGATGGCGGCTCTAGTAGTTAACTCGTGATCGGGTGCCGCTTGCGGGATCTGGTCCAACCATAATTTTTTCATTACATTTGTGATTATTATTATATTTGTGAACTATATTATATAATATTTCGAATGGCATCACACTGGAACTATTAATAAGCATGTTGTAAGATGTAATTTTATTTAAAAGAAATTAGAAAAATAAGTAAAAAAAGCGAGCCGTCGCTCAGGACGCCTGACAGATGTGAAACATCGAAATTATTTTGTACGAGTAGAGACACGGTATCGAATATAAAGTATCGATACTGAACTCATGAATAGTATCGAAAGATAAGTAACGTACTGTTTAAAGTATCGAGTACTTTTATTTACTTTATCTTTAGGTATCGAGTACTTTTCTTTCGATACCAATACTTTTGTATTCGATATTTTAGTCAATAAGTACTTTTTGGTAGGTATCGTATTGAATATTAATTATCCATTTTAAAATTGACTTTACGACTCATATTTATGGTAACGTCATTTAGTACAAACGAAATTAACCTTCTAAAACGTAGCTTGAAATAATTTGCGATTTATAAACCAGAAATAGCGGCATCTATCGAGCAAACGACCAACTCTAAGCTACAATATATTTTATAAAGAACTCTCTAATCCTGTACTGATAATAAGACAAGCTGTTTAAAGTGAGTCAAAATCCAATTCTTAAGGAGTTGGTGACATACAAACAAATAAATATACAGCTGAAACTAATAAAAGCCTATAAAAAATGAAATACTTTTATCCGTTCACAGACATTCTTTCCGCACGAAGAGTGTGATTTAGGAAACAGAAATGGCGGCATTTATCGAGCTAACGACCAACTCTCAGCTTCAATATATTTAATAAAGAAATTTTTAATCCTGTAATGATAATAAGACAAGCTATCTAAATAATTTTAACGTCATGGTCCTCCTTAAATTTTCAACTTTTAAATGAAATTTGACTGTTTAAAGTGAGTCAAAATCCAATTCCTATGAAGTCGGTAATATACAAAGAAATAAATATATATACACCTGAAACTAATAAAAGCCTATAAAAAAACGGGTTTCGTAGCTGAAAGTAAACTAAATTGTTATTGTTATTGTTAAAGTTTATTACCAAAAGAAGTAGTTACATATTAATTTACATTAAACAGTGATCCCCAAACTAGGCGACAAAGCCTGTATCTTGGGATTCAGAGCACAAGTTGATTTAACATATGTAAGATTATTAATGATTTGTTTTACATACGATTTAACAATTACATATAGCTATTGCGAGAGTTTAACTAAAAACGGAGAAAGACATGGCGACACATAGTCTTCAGTCAGTCTTCAGTCTTTTATCTATAAGTAGTACAAAGACACAGCTAACAAAGCTGTATGTTATTGGGTTGGTTAGAATGGTTAAGACATGTGCTCGTGTGTTTGTGTTTGTGTGTGTATGTGTGTATGTGTGCGTGTGTTGTGGGTGTGTGTCTGTATATGAGTGCGTGTGTGTGTATGCGCGTGGGCGTGTGTGTGTGTGTGCGTATGTGTTTTTGGCTGGCGTTTATTATTACATTTCACTTTACAGTAAAGGCGATTTATATTTTAGGAGTTTCTCTGTAGCTTCATAGGATAAGGTAAGTAACCAAGTTTTAACTATGTTTTTACACATTGACACGTTACAGTTAAGGATAGCACATTTTCTAGAAACATTATTGTAAGTGTTAGGATGAGAAAACATCGGACTTCTGAGAGCAAGTAAAGAGTACCATTTTGGGGTTGGTATTTTAAATACTCGACGTGCCATGAGAGCGTCTAAGTCGTCACGATTTAAAAGTAATCTGTGTGTTTTGACAGTGGCATTTAAGATATAAAGTTGACGCACACGAAGTACTTTAAATTCGTCATATATGCTGTCTGTAGGGTATCTGAATGGCCGTTTCAGGATAACTTTGATGATGGCACGTTGAGCTATCTCTGCTCTTATTATTAGCGTTTTGCAAGCACATCCCCATACCGATATGCAATATTGCAGAATGGACTGACATAACCCGAAGTAAACTATTCTGATAGTTTCAAGAGGCGTACAGTCTCGGAGTTTCCTCATTAAAAATATTAATTTTCTTGCACGACTAGAAAGAAATGAGATATGTTCCTTATAGTTTATATGCTCGTCGATTATTATACCGAGGTAGTTTAATGTTTTAGTTCGTTCTATTTGGGTGCAAGTACATGAATTGTAATCTGAGGTCATGAAGGTTCCACAAGAGTGTAGTTTCAAAGTTAAGTCATTAGCGGGGCCACCTACACTAGTTTTAGAAAAGGCGATGAATTTAGTTTTTTTGGCGTTTAGCGTTAGAAGATTATCGTCAAGCAGTGAGGCAATGTCAGCCAGACCTCTCTCAGCAAAACCGTATACTTGGTCCCAGGTATTACCGTGAAACACAACCACGGTGTCATCAGCATAACTAATTATGTCAGCGTTGTCTAGCGTAGAATTGACAATGTTGTTTATGTAGATAGTAAAAAGAGTGGGGCCAAGGATACTGCCCTGCGGAACACCATACTCAATTTTCAAGCTGTCACTTGTATACGTGCCCACCTTCACAAACTGTCTACGCTCAGAGAGATAGCTCGCAAACCACTTCAAGGCCACTCCACGTATTCCCAGAGCCTCCATTTTTTTGAGGAGCAGGCCCACCGAAACGCTGTCAAATGCCTTTGCCAAGTCCAAGAATACGGCCATACATTTTTCACCTGCTTCCACATGAGAGGATACCTTGTTGACAAGTAGAGAAACAGCATCTTCGGTGGACCTACCTTTTTGAAATCCGAATTGCCTCTCCGATATTATACGATGCTTTGCTAAGTATGAGACCAGACGAGCGTTCACTGTACTTTCCAATAATTTAGAGACTATACTCAGCAGAGCTATCGATCTGTAGTTGTCAGGAAGATGTAGGTCTCCATTTTTAAATATAGGAGACACTGCGGCTATTTTCCAACACTCTGGGAAGACTCCGGATGCTATACTACAGTTAAATATGTGCAATAAGGGTGTTATTATTGAATGGAGACACTTTTTTAATAGTGACGCTGATATCTTGTCGGGACCAGGTGCACTGTGCGATTTACATTGAGAAATAACTCTACGTAGTTCTAGGGGATCCGTTGGAGCCGTAAAAAAAGAATCAAGGACGGAGGCTTTAGCTTTGTGAGCTGAAATAAGTGCATTCTGCGTGGTGAGCTTTCTGTTAAGTATCTTAATAGCTAATTTATTACCAACTGAAGCAAAGTGTTGATTGCAGAGTTGTAATGATTCGCAAGGACTATTTGTAACATTGTGTATGAGATTGGAAGCGTCATTATGTTTATTTGTCGAATAGCAGATATTCTTGATAACTTTCCAAAGTCTCTTTGCGTCATTTTTGCTGTCTATGAGTTGTTTGTTATAGTATTCATTTTTCGCCTTTTTAATCTGTTTGTTACAGAAGTTGCGATATCTTGTGTAAATTAGGTGGCGTACTAGATCGTCAGGATGACGTTTAGCTTCCAGATGAAGTTTTTCCCTGTGACGCATGCACCTAAGAAGTGCTGCGGTTATCCAGGGTTTTAAATTGACCCATCTGCGCCCCTGTTTAATGTCTCTGGTATGTTTGTGTATGGCTCTTGTTAATATATCATTAAAAGCTTTTGTAGCTGAATTAACACAGGTCTTGGAGGTAACAGAAGACCAATCGACAAGAAAAATTTCAGCAGCCACAGCGTCTTCATCAATTACACGCCTATAAGTATTTTGAGGCTTAATTTGTTTCTGATAAGACGTACCACCAATAAAAATATCATGGTCGGTGATGGATGACTTGCATATGAGACCAAAAGAGAGTGTGGTTGATTTAATGAAAATATGGTCCAGGCAGGATTTACCTCTTGTTGGCTTCGTAATAGCTGGAAGCAGACCATGAGACGCCATGAGACTCAAAAAAGTTGCCACCTGCTGGTCTGTATTGTCACATATATTTATATTTATATCACCTGTTATTATAATTGTCGAGAAATGCGTTAGGGAATTAAGTGTGGAATCTAAGGAGTTAAAAAAAGCTGTAAGAGTTCTAGTTGATGGTGAACGGTAAGCTCCAAGAAGTATTGTACTGTGATCAATTTCAATTATAATTGAGTCGGCGTCATCAATTTCCAAAGAAAGAGTGGAAATTATGGGAGCTTTTGGCGTAAATTACGACTCCACCGTTTTTATTTTTTTGTAGTTTGGATTGGAAGTGCTTGTACCCTGGTATTTTATCTATACTCTGACCGTCAGAGAGCCAGCATTCTGATAAGACTATCACGTCTATATCAGCGTCTAGGAGTTGCAGTGTTACGACAAAATTGTCAAAATTACACTGAGGACTTCGTATGTTAAGTGCCAGCACTTTGAAATTGCAGTTTGTAACGCTTGCCAGAAGACTATGACACAATTGAAAGAAAGAAAGAAAAAGCCTTTATTTTCACGGTCTCGACACAACAACAATAGCAACACTCCAAAACACAGATTATGCTTAAATAAAAAAAAAAAAATAATAAAAAGTTGGCAATTGCATGTGTCGTGAGCGTGTCAACGAGGCGTACACTCAGCATGATGCTGCGTTGTGAGGGCACAACACGGCGCTGATTTTCAGTGTCAACCTCAAGTGACTTGCGTGGTACAATTACATAACTAAGTTAACCTAACCAACAACATAAAACAATAACCTATATAAAAGCAAAACATTAATAATAAAAGTGAAGAGTGAATAGCAATAGAATTACAATACATAATATTCAATGAAATTATAGTAAGTGAATTACATATATACACATTAAATAAATACATTATATTCAGCGTATACAAATATATAATACATTACAATATGATACATACCGATAATCTAAACATATATACTTCTGTACATCATCTATACCAACAAATAAAATTGGAGTATCTGTTTGTAATGTCAAAATAATAGGCTTTTTTCATGCTCACACGGTTATTTGCACGACACCTATGCCTAAAATAGTAATTAAAAAATTTTTGTCTGTCTGTTTGTTCCGGGTAATCTTCAAAACGGCTGGACCGATTTCAAAAATTCTTTCACCAATGGAAAGCTATAATATCAGGGCGTAAACTAGGCCATATTTTATCCCGATATTCCCACGAGAACGGGAACTACGCGGGTAAAACGACTATAACCTATAACTGAAGCGAAGCGAGGGCAGGTTGCCAGTACGTAAATAATAAAGGTGTGATGTTATTCATTTCACATATAAGTGACATCCGATTTTTGTTCACAAAGTAACAGTCTTTTCGTGTGAATTTTGAAGGTACTTTTCGTTTTTATAGATCTTAGAGGGGGGTCTAAGCCGTTCCAACAGTGCGTAGCTGCATATTTGAAACACCCTCTATATGCTGCAGTGCTGTGTTCTGGAATTAAAAGCGGCTTTGAAATCGCTCGAATAGCATGGCTGCAGTGATTCCGTTTCCAGATCAATTTTCTATATAAATAATTTGGCTTTTCAGTTTTAATAATGTCGAATACATAATTTAGCAGATGTAGCTTACGTCGTTTATCCATCTTTAACATCTTATTTTGGTACAGAAACGGTGTAACATGACTACGTCGCGGAATACGATAGCAAAAACGAGCGCAGGCATTCTGCACACGCTGAATAAGACGCTCCGTACGTGATAAAAGACATGGTCCATATACTACATCGCAGTAGTTAAATTTTGATAGCACTAGACTCTCAATCAACATGTTCCTCATAGGTATACTCAAAAACTGCCTTAGTCTGTATAACACTTTTAATCTATAAAAACAAGCTTTCACTACGTTTTTTATGTGAGGTTCAAAGCGGAGGTCTGAATCAATAATTAGGCCTAAATTGCGAGCTGTTTCAACCCTCTGTATACTTTGACCCATAATTTTGATCTGAGGGCTTATTGATAATACTGTTCTAACCTGGTTTTTGCTACCCATGACTAAAAACTTAGATTTTTCGTGGTTAAGCACTAAGGAGTTACTTTCAGACCAAGAAGCCACTTTATCTAACTGCGCATTAAATGTATTGACAGCTGTGACCGCACTACTGGGCCGAAAAGAATAGTACAATTGGGTGTCATCAGCATATATGTGATACTTAAATTCACCCAGACATTGAATCACATCTGCACTGTATAATATATACAAAAGCGGGCCGAGGAGCGATCCTTGCGGGAAGCCCCTGGTGACAGGACGGAAGGAGGAAAATACCATTGCACCACTTTCACCACGCAATTGAACCTGTTGAGACCTGTTTGTCAAATAGCTATCAAACCATCTTATTGTATCTGGATCAAACCCATAAAAATATAGTTTAGAAAGCGTTAAAGGTATATTTGCGGCATCAAATGCGCGGGAGTAGTCGAGTAGTGTCAATATGGACCCTTTCCCTCGATCTCTTGCCTCCAGAATATTGCCAACGACGTCCGATAAGGCTGCAGCTGTACTCCGTCCTTTACGAAAGCCTGATTGAAACTCGGGTAATATGTTATTTTCCTCAAGATAAGCCGTTACCTGTAGGTAGACAACTTTTTCGAGGACCTTAGATAAGCAGGGCAGAATACTTACAGGTCGGAGATCCCTAAAGCCTTGAGGATTATCGTTCTTCGGCAGTGGTCGTACAATAGCCCTCCGCCACAGGTCTGGAAACGCCTTTGTATATATAGACGTATTTATAATGTCTGTAATTGCTGGTAAGGAATGTGATAGGGTAAGTATTACCATGTCCCTCGATATACCGTCAGCGCCCTGAGCGTTTGTGGATATATTCCCGATGATTTTGGCAACAGTTGCTTGATCAGTTGGCTTCAGCGTAAAACGTGCCGGGCCCCAACGATGAAATTCATAGAAAGTTAACTGAGAAATGTCAACATTTGCGCTTCCTGGAACGGATAGGAATGAAGTATTTATTTGATCAGGATCTTGAAATTGTGAACCCAGCTGATCATTAGTCCTACCATCGCTAAGCAGATGGCTTTTAAGATTACGCCAAAGTACCTTGGGATTCCTAATGTTGCTATTAATGTATTTCGTAAAGAATGCCTTTTTCTCATTATATAGCGCCTCATTAGCAAGATGTTTTAAATCTAGATAATACTTTTTATGTGCTTCTAGTTTAGTTTTATGTGCTCTATTCCGGGCATTATTGCGTAATTTAAACATTAGCCTTAAATTGTCCGTAATCCAGGGTGTGGACCGAGTCTTTAGTGTATTGGTTTTTACTGGAGCGTGCATATCAAATAACCAAATTATGTGCATATTGAATGTTTGTACCATAGTATTGACATCATTCATGCTGCGTATGGTATCCCAAGGAATCGTATCTAAGTCTGTTTTAAAATATTCAACCAATATGTCATTAAGTGGACGGTAGGACCTGACTAATCGCGTAGGCTTTGCTTTTCTGAACTTAATTTCGCATGTGAGAAACGAATGATGTCCCAGTTCACTTATATGGTCCACAACTACATTCCGACAGACAGTGTCCGAGTCCGCACATATGACGTCTATTAGCGTGGAACTCTCGCCCATGTAATGCGTTGACGTTGATACTAACTGAGTCATGTTACTGTAGTTTAAAAAGTCATTAATTTTTTTTGTTTTTACATTATTAGTATCAAGCATGTTTATGTTAAAATCTCCCAGTATTACTAAAGCATCGTGAGGGGCCAAAGCACACCTGGTGGCTGTAAGAGCATCCAAAAAGGTATCCACATCCAGCCATGGCGGTCGGTACGCTGTTCCAATTAATAATGTTTTACCCTTCGTTTTTGTTGTTAACCACATTTGCTCAACTGTGGGGTGACGAGGATGAGTTCGTATTCGTACACTTACACTTGCTTTAATATAAAACGCGACACCCCCTCCTCGACCTCCCCGAATGTTTTGTGGGCGTGGTATATGGCGTAAACGATAACCAGGTACCACTGGCGCTCGCCCCTCCTCACCACTCCGGAGCCATGTCTCGTTGATTGCCATGATGTCCACTGTGTGGAGATTCATGGCTACAAGAAACTCATCTTGATGTGTTGCCAGGGAACAAGCATTGAAAAATCCAACTTTAATATATTTAAAAGCACGCATTTACCCAAGAAATAAAAACTAGCAATAAGAACCTCCAATAAGAACTGGCAATGGAGAGACAAGTCAAAACGAAAAAAATTATAAAAAAAAGAAACAATAATAATCCGAGTGCTGCAAAATATTTGTGTATATATATAATATATAAGTACTGTATATAAGTAAAATTAGATTTAATTAAATTATTTAAATGGGCATATATGGTTTACAGTTTTCACTTTTCAGTGACTTCCCATTTATTTCACTATTACGACCTGCAATGCCAAACAATTTAACAGTCCCCAATAATGACAATAGTTTAACATAAATAGTTACAAAATATACTGACACCCAAATAACCACAAATTGATAATTTAAGTTATTTAACATGTTCAGACCACTCACTACAAAATTCAATATTTCAATCATATTTCTAGTTTTTGTATATGCTAGTGTTGGAGATACATATCTTAGTTCATAATACCAATATTTGGACAAATATGTGATTAAGTAGCAAGTATTATCATATGCAAATTTAGTTATTAATATTAGCAAAAAAATATAAAGTAAAAAAACAATAAAAAATACAATAATTAAAAGTATTCTATATCTCAGTTCATAATACCAATATTTGGACAAACATGAGATTATGTAGCAAGTATTAGTATATGCAAATTCAGCTATTAAAATTAGGAATAAATTATAAAGTAAAAGGACAATAACTAAAAGTATTCCATAGTAATTCTGCTGGAGTAAGTTATTCTGTATATAGAACAAATCTAAATACGGCCAAAAATTTTATCTATATCTTCTTCGCATTTAATTTGTTCTACCTTATTATCCGTTTCCTTTCTGGCGAAAATACGTCCCTCCTTAGTCCATATATACTTCCATTTATTAATTGTGCCTGCTTGGCGCGCTTTGTAAAATAGTTGGCGGTTAATACGGGTGAGCCGCTCATTAACGTAAACACGTCGTGTCGGCGTATCTATGGGGAGATCTGCTGTGGTCAGTCCGCGACGCACTCTGGCAGCGCGTAGCAGTGTATCACGCGTCGAGCGGCGCGCAAACCTCACGTATATATTGCGCGGTCGCTGATTATCAGAGACGTCACTGTCCAAAGCCGCAACTCGATTTCTACGCGGGGAGCCAAGTCTCTCGATGTGTACGACATCCCGTTCATCCAGGTTGACACCGAGCTTTGTAGAGAGTATTTTTACAAGATGAAAGGTGCTTTCGTCCTTGCTCTCTGAAATGCCTGAGATTTCGATGTCATTTGCCAGCAGCTCTTGATCACGCTCATTCAGCTGTATTTTTAACTGTGCTACAGTGGCTTCCAACGAATTCCTCTCCATCATTAGGTTTTGGCTTAGTCTGTTTTCCACTACATCCATTCTTGCCTCTAGATCATTTACTCGACCTTCACTCGCTGTTAAACTTTCTTTAAATTCTGTCATGTCTATGCGAAACCTCTGGATCTCCTGCCTCATCAGGCGCATATCTGTTCGCATTTCCTCCCTAAACAGACACAATTCATCAGCCAAGTCTGCAAGCAGACTAGTAGAAGCATCAGCAGGCGTGCCCATTATTTTGCCGGTTTCCGTGGGCTCAATCGACTGATGTGACTCCACCTGTGCAGCCTGTATTCTGCCTCGTACCGGTGTATCAGGTTTGTTGTCTCTAACAACGTTCCTCGTGCACTCAGGGCAGCACCAAGTGGGTGCTATAGATCCTGTCGGGGGTAGCAGTACACAAGCCCGATGATATAATGCTTTACATGCAGTACATTTAGCGGCCTCTATTGGTGATAAGAATTTAGCACAGGCACCACACTTCATAGATGGCATGACGATATAATTAATCTGCAAGTGTGTTCAACTACGGTAATCAATTAAGTTTACTTGATAGTTCCGTAAGCTGTGAATAGATGGCACTATATACAATTTTTTTATATGTGATGGTATAAATAATTATGTTCACACCATAGATCAGTGGTACAAAGTAACTTATAAGGCCGGCAAATGTACACTTCCGAGAGATTTTTCACCACAAAAAATTAATTGATTTAAAACTTTTATATACTTTCGAGCCAATGGAAGGTAGTTTTTAGCTTATTTGATTGAACTGAACAAATTTACAACACAAATTCGGATTATTTACTTCACTAAAAACTGTAAATAATGTTTGTCACTATTCCTAGAACTTAAAAATTTAATATGAAACACTCGAAAAACTTTTAGGAACTTAGTTACTATTTTATTTATTGTTGTTAGTTAGTAACCGCTATTGAAACAACTTTTCAGCTGAACGGATCGAACGTCAATTCAGCTGAGTTTACTGTATGACACTTTATTGATACGATATCGTCAAGCTCATCTGCTATATTAAGTAAAGCCATCCTGGTAGAATTGTAATAAGACGATGTTATGTTTCATATTTGTGAGTGTCATATCAGAAACCGATAGAAATGTGTATTCACTGTAAATAAAGTAAGTATATGCCAGAATTTTTGCCTCCCTGTCATTAAAAACGCCACTTATTTGTATATATAATAGTAGTGTGTTGTGTGAGTTCTGTGTAAATTTGAAATTATTAAATAAGTCGGGTCCTCCAATATAAATTAAAACGAGTAAGAGCAGGGTAGGGTAAACTGTAACTAAATTAGTGTGATATAACGTTCTAGTGGGTGAATATGTTTTTTGAGAGTATAATTGTTGTATGATGTGTAAGATTAGTTTACATTTAAAGTCACTGAGTAACCCGTATCCATTGATACACATTAAAAATAAAGAAAGCAGTACAAAATTAACAATATCTAAACTAATGTTATATAACCTTAGAGTTAGTAAAAATAATTTATATTCTTTTAAAATATTTAGTGCATGGGCGACTTCGAATGCCGATTTATTATTGGATTTGAGCTGGCTCGCAAGAGAGTGAGAAACCATGCATACTTTCGAGGTCGTCCATACTCTTAATACGGATGGCTGGATTTCCCTCTCGCTTTCGCAGGTATATACTGCCACCTTTGATCCAGCAGAACTTGTATTCGGCCGACTTGGCGAAACGCCTGGCAGAACGAAACAACTGCCTATTTCCCTGCGTCAGACGCTCATTTACATAAATGGTTGTAGGATTGTCACCTACACCTATATCGGAATAAGTCAAGTTTCGTCTACTTTTCGCAGCGGCTAAGAATTCTTCACAATTTTGTCGACGAAGAAAACGGGCAACCAGGGGGCGCTGTGAGTGCGTGGGTAGTTTGTCATTTCCGTCCGGCTGAGCCGCACTCCTACGAGGACCGACACGAGTGGCATAGTCTAAGTCTTTCGTATCCAACGAGACCCCTATCTTGTTCGAGATAATCTGAATTATATGCATAGGATTTTCTCCCGAGAACTCCTTTATGCCATGAATTTCCACTTCTTTACGAAGGCTGGCTTGGGCTCGCGAGTCTAGTTCCTGTCTTAGTTCCAACATTTTGCTTCGGTTCAGTAGTATATCTTTTTGATGTTCCTCTACTTTACATAGGCGCGAGTTAAGTTCATTGCATTTAGTTTCCTGATCGTCTAGGCCAGTGGTTCTCAAACTTTTTAAATGACGGAACCCTTTTGGGAAGCAAAATACTTGATGGAACCCTACAATAAAACAATTATTTTTATAAGTGTATTCTATATTAATCAGCATAATAAAAGTACAATGTATCAGTTACTAATTATTATTTACTTCACCACTTGGTAAGGACAATAATAGAAAACATTAAAAAAGAAAAAATCTAACTAGTGGGAGGTATGAAACTGTTTTTTATTTTTCATCAATTGCTTGATATCAGGTTTGATGGAAGAAAGTTGGAGTCTCATATCAGCTTCGGCGTCCAGTCTATTGCGATATTTTGTTTTCGTGGCTGCGTAGGTAGAGAATCCTGTTTCGCACAAATATGTAGTTGGGAACGGGAGAAGAATATACAGAGCCATTTGGCCAAGCATTGCATATTCATCTTGGATTCTGCACCAAAAATCATTAAGAGGCGTCGTTTTGAACAATGACTCCATACTTGTGTCTGATGACATTTCTAAAAGAGATTCATATATCTCATTTGACATGTTTTCAGGCTTTTCCAAGTTGGGTAAAAAAGGATTATGAATCCAGGAGTTCACTTTAATTTTTGTATTGTGTTCTTCGGGAAAATACTTTTCAAAAGATGCGCGCATCGAACTGAGATATTGGACCAATTCTTCAAACACATTATCTTCAAACATTTCTGAGTCGTTTTCGCTAACAAACTCACTGAGTAACGTAAAACTTTCTATTTCTTTCTTACCAATGCAAATGATCCAAAAATCTAATTTTCTTTTAAAAGCAGTTATTTTATTATAGGCCTGAAACACTGTTGTCTGTTTATCTTGCAACGATAAATTTAATTCGTTAAGTTTTTGAAAGATATCCGCCATAAAAGACAATCGGAACAACCAAGTTTTATCATACAAACGGTCCTTCAAATTAAAAGAAGTATCTGCTGAAAGAAACATTTGTAACTCGGCTCTAAGTTCAAATAGCCTTGTTAAAGTTTTTCCCCGAGACAGCCATCGCACTTCTGTATGGAGCAGCAGTGTTTTATGTTTGCTGCCATAATCTTCACACAATAATGAGAACAATCGGGATTGTAGTGGTCGTGATTTGATAAAATTAATTATTTTTACCGCTTCATCCATAACTAATTTTAGATTAGACGGCATTTGCTTCATCGCAAGTGCTTGTCTATGCAGAATACAATGACTGGAACTACAATTAGGCGCTTTATTTTTCATTCGTGACACTGCTCCTGCTGTTTTACCTGTCATCGCCTTGGCCCCATCTGTACAAATGTCAATGCAATTGTTCCAACTGAGATTATGTTCTTCAAAAAATATATTTATTTTATTAAAAATTTCTTCCCCGGTAGTGTTTGTAAGCAGCGATGAACACATAAGCATGTCTTCTTCAAAAGAACTTTTATATGGATATCTCACAATAACCAGCAGGATAGCCAAACCAGCGACATCAGTCGACTCGTCCATTTGCAAAGCGAATCGTGTATTTTGTAGACGTGTAACTAGTTCTTGTTTGACGTAGCTTGCCAGATCATGGATTCGTCGTGAAACAGTATCGTTTGATAGCGGAACAGTAGAAAGATGCTTTGCAGATTTTTCATCAAGCATACATTTTGTTATGTCTAATACACATGGTTTTATTAATTTCTCAGCGATAGTGTGCGCTTCACCTGCTTGTGCAATGCGATAGCTAACTAAGTATGATGCCTCCGTGGCCTTTTCGTTGGTAGTTTGTGTTACATGCATCATATTTTTTTGACTTTCTAATAACTGATCTTTTTTGCGAACAAAAAATTCTTTATTCTTGTCTTTAGTCTCGGGGTGTACGGTTTCTAAATGTCGACGCAATTTGGCAGGTGCCATGGAACTATTAGGAAGCAGTTTACTACAGAGCATGCAGAGAGGTGAGCCGTTGGAATCAACAAATCCGAAACTGATATAAGATTCATCATACTTCCTTTTTTTCGTCTTTGAAACCGTCGAGCTTGACGTCGTGGCACTCGTGGCATCATCTTCTGGATCGGTGATTGCTAAATTCTCCGCGCGCATTGCTTTTGAACATTCAGCGTCATTAGAAGATGTTGTTGGAACACGTTTAACACCTTTAAGCCAACGTTCCATTCTTCTTTATTTATAACTAGCAATCCGCCCTCGTTTCGCTTCGGATTCAGTCGCCTTACGCGCATAGTTCCCGTTCCCGTGGGAATACCGGGATAAAATATAGCCTATGTTACTCCCTGATATTATAGCTTTCCAATGGTGAAAGAATTTTTAAAATCGGTCCAGTACTTTTTGAGTTTATTCGTTACATACAAAAATACAAATCTTTCCTCTTTATAATATTAGTGTAGATGTTACAAGTCAGGATAGTGGGGTTTAAATAATGCACAATCGTTACTGCGTATAAGAGACTAAATTTAGAACCTACAGGGAAGAAATGTATAAAACTGAGACAACAGAATACAGCAGGCAGTAAAACAATGAACACTAGTTTCTCGCTAGCGAGCTTGTAAGTAGGTAGTAACTTATCGCTCCGAACGCTAATCATCAACTGACGACGCCAACTTGCGACATCGCCCAAGGGCTCCACCTGTGGGGAACGGACCTCGGCTTGGGGCGTCGCTGGAGGCAAAGTGGGCGTGCCCACGTTTTTAGTAGTGACTTTTGCGCGGCGCGGTTTCGCACCTCGACGGCGAGGGCGGAACCGCGGATATTTATTTGTTAAGGCCTCGCGGGCCGTGTAGGCTCTTTGTTGAGCGAGTGTGGTATTGTCGTCCTCTTCGTCGAGGACGTGACGAGGACGTCGGATGGAGGAGATTTTGGAGGGTCTATAGGAAGCCGCCCCAACCACTAGTTGGTTGGGGTGTGTCATGGCAGAGTCAAAGTAGCTCTGAGAGCACCGTTTCATAAACTGCTTGATGGTCGGCAGTTCGAGGTCGATGTGGAGGTCGACGTTTCGTATGAACCACGGTGCTCCCATAGCTCGGCGCATGAATCGATTTTGAAGTGTCTGTAGCCTGTGGATCCTGTGTGGCTTAACATGCGCGAACACCACGCTGGCATAGGTCATGATAGGCCGTATGCAGGTGGTGTATAGTCGGATTTTGCTACTCAGGGGCACACGCGACCTAGAGTTGAGTAGACAGTGGAGACGGCCCATCACAAAGGCTGCCCGTGCGCGGACTTGCTTTATGTGAGGGGCGAAGCTGAGTCGATCGTCAAGGGTCACACCCAAGTATTTGGCCTGCCTGGTCCAAGTGACCGGCTTGTTGAAAATTTTAAGGGAGGGAATGCTGTCGATAGAGTAGGAACGGGCAGTTCGTCTAGTGAACATGACCGCCTGACTCTTCTCGGGGTTGATTTCTAATCTCCATTTCCTAAACCAATTGGCTAGGGCGGTAACCGCTGTTTGGAGAGTCTTGGCTACTGTTGTCGGGGATCTACCAGCACAAAAGAGTGCGGTGTCATCAGCGTAAAGCGCTTTATGTACCCGGTTGAATTTGGGCATATCGCTAGTGTATAGCGTGAAGAGAAATGGGGAGAGGACCGACCCCTGAGGGACGCCGGCCTTGATAGGGTGGGAGGTCGACAACGTCCCTTCCACCCTGTAGCGAAAGCTGCGATGACTTAAGTAGTCATGTATAATGAGAATTAAGTAGTGAGGGATCTTGAGGAGATAGAGTTTGTAGATTAGGCCTTCATGCCAAACCTTGTCGAAAGCTTTCGCTACGTCTAGGAATAATACACCCGTATATCTGTTCATGATGAACTGACTACTTGTGTATTCTACCAAGCGGTGAACTTGTTGTACGCAGCTGTGTTTAGCTCAGAGAGCAGAGCTTAGACTACGCACATTGCGTAGTCTACTGAGAACTATTCGTTCGTAGATCTTACCTAGACCTTTTAGTAGACTAATCGGGCGGTTGATGACGCCAACGCGCGATCGCCGCTTTTATACTTAGTCCTAGACTCGATCTCAAATATTCTCGAAAATACTCGAGTCGGCACCTTTGATAAACAAAAAGCAAAAATAAAAACAGAAATTTAAAAATAGCGTTGTAAACAATATCGACTTTATCCTTTGAAGTTAGAGACGAAAGTCGCTAGTTGACAACTATAGCGTCTAATTCAGAGGCGGCTTTTATCAAAGAGACTGAGCGCTTACAAGTATACTACCCGCTCGTTTTAAGTTTGCCGCTGGCGATAGGTATGAGTGTATGACGTTCGAAATTTTTTATTTAATTGTAACAATAAAAATTGTGTACGTTAGATATTTGGGTAAAACTATGACACATTATTAGTTTTGTTGTCACGTGGGGGAGGGTACGCGCATTCCACAGATCGGCAAACTTAGAGCGAACGCGTTGTACAAGTATAAAATTGTTGAGACCAAACTTATGAGATATTGTACCAGCTAATGTAACACAAGCTTATACAAATACAAATAAATAAATAAATAACATTCATAGCGTTTTGTCTCCGCGCGGCCGCGGAGTCCGCACAGCCGCGGAGCGACCAGAGAGAGGTGTTTTGATTTTTTTATTTCTAAATTCGTGCGGAACCCCGACAGAGGTATCACGGAACCCTAGGGTTCCGTGGAACACACTTAGAGTATAGCTGGTCTAGGCGTTTGACACAATGCTTAACCAAGTCCGATAGCGAAATCATTTGGGATTTTATTTCACCAATGTCAGAACGCAATAATTTAATCTCATCATTTAATGTCGTTATATCAGATAATGCAGGCGGGGGGCTAGTGAGACTCGTAAGTTATGTTGTTAGTGAGCGCACGGGTGTGTTAGTGTTGTCTTTTTTAGGTTCTTTGCAGCGGCAAAGCGGGCGTATCCAATTTGAATCATCAAGGTTTTTTTTATCCGTTATGTTTACGCAGAGTAGGTGAAACGTATTAAGACATCTCGTACACTTGATGCAGGACGTCTTACTGCTGACGATCCGAATGGGTTTAGTGCATTCACCGCATTCTACCAGTACCTTTGTTTTATCCATAATTTTGTAAAGTATAAGTTTTATGCGTCGATCGCACCTGGTAGTTGACCGGCGAGGTGCAAAGTTCAGCACGCCCCACTGTCGCTTGCTTGAGGGAGACGAATTATTTGCAACGCGCAGCCCGTCTCTTTTACTCGCGGTGACGAGGAGCCTACCTTAGCGCGTGCGACACTGTTGGCCTTATATTTTCGATTTGGCGAAAAATATGAATCAGTATGGCACGAGATATAACAGAGTTATGACCGAAAATAGTATGAAGTACTTTCACTTTTATTTAATATAACAAACGCGACTTCACCCTTCTAAAACTCAACTTGCACTCAAATACCATACCTACTGGTATATTTATATTATGAAGTTAGAGAATTTCACATTAATTTATAAAACAAGTATATATGCATAAAAGAACATTAGATTACGACAGGAACTAATACGATAAAACTAAGGCATAAAATATTAATAAAATATCGCGATATTTTTCCAAAAAATTATGATTTTTATTCAATAAACATTTATTTTCATTAATATACATTATAAGTAACAATTTACTTTGAGTTCACTAGATGGCGTTGTACAAAATTTTAAATCGCACCATGGTTTCGTTACAAAAATGTAGGTTTATGCATCCAAATATTCATTATCTTTAATTAATAGGGGACCGCAAGGCGTGGCGTTAAACGCCACACGACGATCTCGGTCACCCTCGCCTATAGATGTTTCACATCAAAAAAAAAATGATGACGAATACGAAAACCACCAACAATTAGAAGGCTCGTGGGTATCCTAAAAAACGACTAAAAGTTTAACTTTGCCTGGACTAATTCCATTTGATGCCATATGGTCAATAAATTACATTCCTAAGGGTCAACGTCTGCCAGGCTAGCCATGGACGACATGGAATTCAGAAAAACCAGTGGTCGGCTCAATGGCGAAAGAGTGAGATTATGGTGGGTTATGGGCCGGGCGCCACCCTCACGTCTTCCCAGACGGCATGTGTACTGACCATAGTCCCAAAAAAAAAAGAAAAGAAATGATGAACGGCAACTTTTGCAATACGATGAAAAAGGAATGTTAAGAAAAGTGCAGGATAATATCTTATAGTAATAAAATTTGTTATTTTTAGTCTAAACTAAAATAGAAATGAATCCTTGGAATTATAACGTATAGAAGGTAAGTCTGCGCATAAAAAATGAAGCATTTAAATTGGAACTAATGGAGCTTACGCCAGACCGTTCCGTCACGGTAATATAATCTACCAGTAATCCAACTTCATACAAACGGACGAAACGCGAGCTATACCTACGCGCCTCGATCTCGGCATGCGCTCGGCATGTAGACAGTCGCGACTGTGCTGCAGTGGCGAACGAACGGTGTGTTGTTTTTTTAACAATAACTGCGCGAATTTTTCACTAAAATACATAATAGGCGTGACGAAAGATTTTGAAATCCTTTTCCGTAATGTGGGCACACACTTACTATTTACGAAAAAACCTATATTTCGGTAATAAATTTATGTTTAAAGAAGTTTAAAACAATTTTTCCAATATTTTTTAAATATAGCGCGAAAACAGCTCGCCGGTGTCATGGCGTCGGCTATTACGTCACGTTAAGGTAACCACGTCCTTGTGTCTATGTGTAGCGAAGAAAGTAAGCAAAACATTAAATTAATTCTTGTGATAAAAATAAATTCCAAAGTTTATAAGTGGTGTGCAGTACCTCAGTGCAAAAATACATCAATAAAAACCTCCAACAAAGTATTTGTACATGTTCCTAACAAGAAAATAATAAGAGTTAAGTGGTTAATGCTCGTAAAGCTGTGAGGGAGCTAACCTCAAGAATAAACAATGACAAGTTTAATGTAAAAATAAGCTATGAAAATAAAATAAACTCACATCAGTTCAAAACGAGTTAGATTATATCTAAGTTGGTACTAGAGATTAGGTTACTAGAAACATGGTAGTAAAGATAAACAAAAATTTACTTACAAAGAAGTTTTTAACTCAGGCAAGCAAAATTCTTTATTTGTAGCGAGGAAATCACCCAACATCAATACATCAATCCATCTTATTTTTTTGGGGTGGGCTGCGGTCGGCGCGCCTCCGCACCACTACGTCCGGGGCGACAGAGGGGCTTAAGCACGCAACACCCGCAACCCACCCGAACACCACGTCGCCTTCGTCGTTGGGCCGACCACTGGAGCAGGGTTACTTGTCATCAGTGGTCGGCCCGACGGAATACCCCCTACCCGGGGCACCCTCCCATCGACCGACGTCCCCCCTCGGGGAGGACGTCGGTCTTTCCTCACGCGGTCGGCCTTTCGGCGGGTGACAGACTAATCCCCGGTCACGTCACCCGCGGCCTCGGCTAGGGCGGCATTGCACGCAGGTAATCCCGCCTGCGCCGCCCCAGTCGCCGGCAGCGGGTCGCATCATCGAGGCTGTGCTCCTCGCGCTCGCGACCCGCCGCCTCCTTCTGCGAGATAACTGCCTCGCAGAAGGCTGCGACCGCGTCCCAATTCCTGATGCTGCCGAGCATCTCCCTAGCGATGGTCGGCAGCGTCAGGTCGGCACCGATGATTGCGACGAGTTCACGACGCGGCTCTGCCCAAGCGGCACAGACCTCGAGCGTATGCTGCGCCGTGTCCTCGTCGCAATCGCAGTGGTGGCAGGATGGAGTTCTCTCCCTCCTAGCGACCCTGTACAGGTACTTGCCGAAACATCCATGCCCCGTCAAGACCTGTACGAGTCGGAAGGAGAGCACCCCGAGCCGCCTTTCCAACCACTGCATCAGCACCGGCCGGAAGGCCTCCACGGAACAAACACCGTATCGAGGCCTCTCCAGCCGGTCTGCCCAACGGGCGATGACGTCTCCGCGGGCGTCGATGCGCCAGGCGGTGAGCTCCCTCAGGGAAACAACACCGACCCCCCCCTCCCCCGCGCACCCCCGACACCCGCCGATACAAGTCGGCGAGCATTTCCGCCTCCAGGTCCCACGGGGGAGTCCCGGCCAACAGGCACGCCGCCTCCGTCGCCACCGTGCGGTACCCGCGGATGATACTGACCGCCATGACCTTTTGTGGACGCCACAGAAGGGCCCTAAGTCGGGCGGTCATGGATCCCGCCCACACCGGTGCACCGTAGAGGGCCATCGACTGGATGACCCCGCGTACAGCTGTCGACATGCCGCGCTCGGTCCGCCCACATTCGGCATCAGCCATTGTAGGGCGGACGCCACGCCGACGAGCCGCGGGACGATCTGCGGAAATGCTCCCGAAACCACCATCGCCCGTCGAGCATCAGGCCCAAGTACTTCATATGGGCTTGGATGCTGATCCCAACCGAATTGACGGTGATCGAGACGCCGATGGGAGGGTCCATACGGGGCCCATGGAACAAGAGGGCCTCCGTCTTGTTCAGGGCCACCCTCAACCCCAGCGCCTCGATCCGCCTGACGATCTCTTCGGTACCTGAGGTCGCCAGGCTTACCACCTCTTGTAGCGTCCCACCGCGGGCTGTGACGAGCGTGTCGTCGGCGTAACAAATCACGCCCAGCCCGGGTGGGAGGTTCCCTTGCAACGCCCAGTCGTAGCCGATGTACCACAGGGTGGGTCCGAGGACCGACCCCTGTGGAACACCGCACGTCATGGGCGTTCGCACAACGTCCCCTACTCGGTTGGCATAGAGGACGCTGCGCCCCTCCAAATAGTCTGCCACCAGCCGACAATACATCAATCCTGGGCAATTTTGAGCTGTTTGCTTTAACAAAGCTTGGTTCCACTGTAATAATAGAGTGGAGTCGGTAAATCACACGTAAACAAATAAAAAATCAATCCAAATGCGTAATCAGTAGTACTGAGAACAACAAACAGAGTAGTTTACCTTAACGTGACGTAATACACTGTGATTGGTGTTTCAGCCAAAATGGCCGAATGCATTATTTTAATGATTTAATTTATTGAAAATCTTAATAATCTCAATTATTTAGATAAATCTAAAGTAGCGTATTAGATTTATTTGATATGTATTTTCCCTTAAAATCATTAATGCATCGATTCTTTTATACTGTCGTCACGCCTATTATACACATATTTAATATAACAAGTAGGGTATATTGTGCTGTTTTTGGTTGCATGAATTCGTCAATAACGAATCCAGAGATAACTTTATTTTAGATTACCTGCAAACTCTGAAATCTTACCTATTATAAAATAATTTTACTTACTAGTAGGTAGGTACATAATGTGTGTCGTTTTAATGTATAAGTATTTCCTTTATTCTCCCGAAAAAAAGTTGTCTGGATTAATAAATAAAGTGATTGGCACGAGTGAAATAGGTAGTTATAGGCGGTTCATGAATCATGTTACGGTACGCTTGTCTTAAAACTCATAATGTGTTTTGTTAGTTTATATAATTCAAAGTAAAGACGTGGTATTTTATTATTAATAATATATGTTTATTGTACTATGTGTATGAATAGTACTAGAAAAAAATAATTTGACCGTCTGTCTGTCACTAGATAATTTAAATTTATAGACCGATTTGTTATTTAAACATAAACATGTTTTTTTTTAATTAAAACTACCAATCAAAAATCAACAACGCATTCTTATTGAACACTTCCTATTCAATTCACAAAGTATTTTATTTGTTTATATAAGAAAAGTATATACAAAACTAAATGGAAACACAAAGTAGGCAAATGTAATTAAAATGCTGGAGGCGGGCAGCCCTATCACATGTTTACGTTTAGGCATTTAATTCAAGGTTACGGCCGAGATACATTACTGGATAGATGACTATACTATGGTTCCATAGTATACAAGGTCACTGTACTGCACGTACGTACGCAACTCTTAAAAAATAAATAGGTAATTATGACGATTTGTGCATTCAAATGGTGTCACAACACATTTGAAAAACATAAAATGTGTATTAACATTACTTTTAAAAGTATTTCGACGATTAATGTTAATAAAAAGAAATTTGATTTAATAATTTGTATAGTGGTGTGCGTGTGTATGTGTGTAATCGCCTGCGCGCATGTAATATTTTTGGCTTCATATTTTTGATCACTTAAGTACCGATCCTTCTATACGTTATTATTTATTTATTTATTTAGTACTTGGATAACCAACAGCTGTACAAAATAGTAATGAAAACTAGAGTAAGAAACATAAAGCCAATAACAGGTTTTCACGGATGGCAATGGTACACCTAGTGGTGGTCGTTGAATAAACCAACAGTTTTTTTCGACTGTTTCTTTGCCGTGAACTAATAAACCAGTTTATAGTTGACTGATAAACATGTTTATGTATGAACGGATTCGCAGATCGGTCGCCGCATCAACGAATGACACGAACGACGACGACTTGCGAGTATTCGAAAGCGCCCGAATCGGCCCGAACTTGGACGACGCGATGCGCGCGCGCTCTCATGGCTCGCTACGCTCTTTACCCGCCCCGCAAACCTCACCGTCCGTAAGCGCGAGTCGAGCCGAAATCATAACGCATAGATAGATTGATTGAAATTCATTGAACTCTGCTATCATGTGATGGGACTATCATTAGATATTGAAGCGTCAATGTATATTGTACAATTAAACTGTTGTCTAATAAAATTCGTTGAAGTTTCGTTGTCCTTTACCAATGGACGATCAACGTACGTCGACTGTAAAATCGTCGACGACTCACTACTAACACCTACAGTAAGTCCGATAGTAATTTGTAACACCTTAATGAACAATAACACAGAGTATGACAGAAAAAGGAAAAACAATGATAATTAATTATTAAAAAAGTTAAGATTTAGCTGTCTCCGTGCCACCTCGCTCCCAGTATTGAAAGGGTCAAAAGAAAAAACTCTTTACATAATTTGTTAAAATCTTTGCTCGCTCGCACAATATATGAATTCTGCCTATAATTAGAGGACGATAATGGAATACCTATTGATGGGTTGAACCTAGTCGATTTCTGAGGTACATTAAAAGACAGCTTGTGTAAAATGCTGGGACAGTCAATTTCGTTGTTCAATACCTTCATTAGGAAAGAAAAGTCAGCCAATCGTCGTCGATTTGATGGAGGCTGAATATGGAACCTCTTGCATAGGTCGATGTAATCTTGAATGTTTAGTCGATAGCACAGAAACTTCATAAAGCGCTTCTGAATACTTTCGATGCGATCGATGTAGCGAGGATTCCATATTTGCGATGCGTATTCAAGGTGGCTTCTAACAAAAGTACAATAAAGTATTTTAAATGTTTTAGCTTTTTTGAAGCCATTCGACATCCTCATATCAAAACCTAATGCTTTTGATGCTTTGGCTATAATTTGTCCGATGTGGATATCAAATTGCACCTTCGAATCGTGAAAGACGCCAAGGTCATGCACCCCATCACACCTGGGCAATAATTGACCCTTGAGTTCGTAAGATGTCGATATTTGTAATCGCTTTCGAGTAAAGGTGACTACCGAACATTTAGCTGGGTTAAGTAAAGCTTATTTAATTGACAGTAATCATTTAGGCGCAAAAGATCTGATTGGAGAGCATCCATATCTTTTACCGACGATATAGAAGAGAAAATCTTCATATCGTCGGCAAAACAGAGAAGGTTTGAGTTCTGGATACAAGAGTCAATGTCATTAACAAATATAATAAATAGTAAAGGCCCCATTAAGGATCCTTGGGGCACACCACTAGGGATCAAAATCCAACTAGAGACATAGTTACTGATAACAACTGCTTGAGTCCGATTTTCAAGATAAGAACAGAACCAGCGTAATAGATTACTGCTTATGCCATTGTTGAGTAACTTCATTTTTAGAATGTTGTGATCAATCCTGTCAAAGCATTTACTATAGTCGGTATACACTACATCGACCTGTGCCCCACAGTCCATTTGTTTCGTAATATAATCATTTAATAAAATTAAATTTGAGATAGTTGACCTACCCTTTAAGAAACCGTGTTGTGAAGAGCTGAAACTATTTTTAAGTGCGGCATAAGCTTGATCGTAAACAATTCTTTCAAATATTTTAGCAAGTATACACAATTTAGATATTGGCCTGTAGTTGCCAATCTCGTGCTTAGAGCCCTTCTTGTGAACGGGAGTTACATACGCAGACTTCCATATATGAGGGACAGTAGACGTGGCGAGAGACTTCATGAATAGAAGGCTTACTGGTAGTGAAAGAGTTTCAGCACATCCAATAATAAGTTTCGGTGAAAGGTGATCAGGGCCAGCGGATTTATTCGGATCAATACTACTGAGCAGTTTATTAACGTGTTTAATGTCGATTTCAATTGAGTTTATACTGGACGAAGTATTTGACTCATACATAGGTGAACAAGAGTAACTGTTAGAGCATGTGTTTGTATTACTGGAATTTAGAAAATTAGAGTAAAAATGAGAGGAAAAAGCATTGCAAATAGTATCGGCGGAGGAAATCGTCACGTCCCCATAGTTAAAATAACTGGGAATTGAGTTACATTTAGACCGCTGTTTGACGAAGCTCCAAAAACACTTAGGGTTTCTCTCAATAGATGCCTCAGTAGATGCTAGGTAACTCGTATAACATTCAGATTCGAGCTTTATCACCCTATCACGTAAAATTCTAAAGGTGCCTTCGTCAGAAAGTCTACCGTATACTTTAAACTTGTGTACAAATTTATGTTTCTCTTTTATCAGGCGCTTAAGCGCAGGGGAATACCAAATTGGATATGAGTTCTGACATATTTCCTTGAATGGTACGTATTTGTCGCGAATATCAGCTACGGTGTCGTAGAAGAAAGTCACACATTCTTCAAGCGACAGGTCAGAAAATATATTAACCCAATCTACAGCCGCAATATCCCTATTTATAGAAATAAAGTCACTTTTAGTATAAAGATACCGAATATAAGGGGCTGAAGTTAAGTAAGTAAACTCTGCAAAGTTCACATCGATTAAGAGTGCAGGGTGATGTTTATCAATAGGCGCTAAAGGTACTTGACACTCACTGACGGATACAAAGTCATTCATCATCTCAGCCCATATATGTCCCACTGTTGGGCTCGGGCCTCCTCCATAATGGAAGGGTACTTGACCTACTATACCACGCTGGTCAGACGTGTTGGTATAGGGTTTTATTTCGAGTTTTCCTTCTCTCGCATAGATGATATATGCCTTTTATATCCCTTAGTCGTCTCGTACGATCACCCACGGGTAAGATAGGGGGTGGTGAATTGTATTCTTACTCCGTCACCACACGGAATACAAAAGTCAAAGTCATTACTCAACACCAAATCCAAAATCCTACCATAGCCGTTTAATATCCCATTACATTGATTAAGATTTAAAATGCGTAATTCATTCACCAAAACATGTACTCATCGCAACTACTAATATTTATAGGCAACAGTAAATTATTTGACAATTGCCACGAAATGCCACTCAAATTAAAATCACCCACTATCAAAAACTTATCATCCTTATGATTTAACATGGAGTTGTTAAGACTATTTAGAAAATTAGACAATTGATCAGAGAAAAGATAGTTAGTAGTAGATATATAGTTGAAGTCAACACTTTTTGCAATATGTGCTATGAAATAAGAGGACTTATTGAATGAACCACGAGTAATTGAGGTCAAAGCTGATGATATAATATTTTCAAAGAGCAGCTGAACGCTAGTTAAGTTACTGCATACTAGCCTGTGTTCTTCATAGTAAGTATTCGTATTTACTTATGTTGAATTATATAAGTGCGCTAAAAAGAAAAGTAAACTTTAACCTTAAGGAGGCTTTTCTTGTGTAGCTAATCAAGTTAATTAAATAACTTCATGTGATTGATTTTAACTAGATATAACATTTTTTAAACTATGTAAATAAATAGGAGTTCTTAAATCTCGCGACAAGCTTTTATAACATATAAATTGTGTAATGACGTTATCAGTTGATAGTAAAAGCTTTAAAGTTAAAGTTTATTTTTGTCTTCTTGAGCATTTAAATAGAAACTTGTTTTTAAAAAGATTTTTTTTCTTATATTTTTTTTAGGCATTGCTGCTGTTGGTAAACGAGCAAACAGCACACCTGATGGTAAATGATACTGTTGCTCGTAGAACTTTTGCTTAGCTGCTTCTTACCGTGAAAAAATTTAAACCATAGTGAATGCATGCAATGAGATTCGGTGATATTAAAAGCATCACAAAAACCCATCACACTCAAACACTATTAGAAAATTCGGCTTCCAGCTCTTTCACTCACCGAACGAAATGCAACAAATTATTTATTATTTTTAAAACTTTTACACAATCAAAGGTACACGGCAGACTTAATGCCTTAGGCATTCTCTACCAGTCGACCTAGGGTGGAGCAGAAATAATTCAAGGCAGATGCAATACAAAAAGTTGAAGATCAGAATTTATATATAATTACCAAATGATACAAATATATTATAATTAATTAATTAATATATACAGTGGTATAAACATAATAAAATAAAAGTATTAAAAAAATATGAGTGGTAGGACCACACTGTCGATAGTTATCTGTCTACAGCCGCGGGCTGGTCCGTCCGGGGCAATACCACACTCTCGCAGAAAATAGACGTCTGAGTAGTAGCAATTTGTTACTGCGCTTCGTTCGGTGAGCGAGAGAGCCGGAAGCCCAACTTTCTGAGGGTGTTTGCGTGTGGAGGGTTTTGGTGGTGCCTTTGGTATCACCAAGCCTCAATGCACGCATTCACACTCCCTTCACTCTCTTCGCGGTAGGCAGCGGCCTTGTAAAGGTCCATGAGCGGCAGCAACACTTACCATCGGGTGTACTGTATGCTCGTTTGCCACTGTTTGCAATAAAAAAATATATCTTTGAGAATTTTTGAAATCCGTCGAGCCGTTTTGAAGATTACCCGGAACAAACAGACAGACAGACAGACAGACAAATTTTTTTTAATCTGTATTTTAGGCATAGGTGTCGTGCAAATCACCGTGTGAGCATGAAAAAAGCCTATTATTTTGATATTACAAACAGACACTCCAATTTTATTTATTGGTATAGACTACTAGTCAGACGTCAATTTCATGCGGGGTAACTACTATTCCGGACAGACCACCACGTGGCTTTAGACAGAAGACTTTCGACAATGTGGCCCTACCACATATATACCAATTAAGAAGTTACAGCTTATTTAAGTTGTTATATTATTGTATTCTTTCCTCGCGATACGAAATTTTTTTCAGGTAGACGCAAAATAGTGAGACAAATATAAATATAATAGACAAGCCCGCTGAGTTTCTTGCCGGATCTTCTCAGTAGCGGTCGCGTTCCGATCCGGTGGTAGTATATTTTTTTTGGAAATTGTAAACCTGACAATATGTAAGTGCCCTCTCGGGGTTTATGCATAATGAATAATTTGAATTTGAATTGAATTTGAATTGCAACGTTGACCTGTCATTGTATATATTGCTCACTCTGTCTCCTTTGTCATCATCATCTTAGCTCATATACCTTCCACTGTAGGGCTGGAGTGCGGAGCATATGCAAAGAGGAGACGGCCTAAGCAACTGTGCACCGTGACTCAACTAGGTCCTGACGTCATCACGTTAACATCAGGTAGTGGGCGTGGCCTATTAGTCTGCTGTCGACTCTGCCCGTGTTCGTACTGTGGACACAGTTATATTTTTGATGTATTTTTGCTTTATTACGGAGAAAATCACTAAGTTTTGTGTTTTATCAGGTAAATAGTACTCTGATAAACGTTCAGATGCTATAAAAGGAATCACATTTCATTTGTAAGTATATTTATTCATACTTTATTAAAATATTTTCTAGAAAAATCCTTTGACGATTTGATGTTCAAATATAATTCTACTCAATGTTAGATGGCACTACTTTTCGTAATGGGACTTAGAACTATAAAAGTAGATAAAGCTCAGACTATTAAGATTATCGTATTAACTAATGAATGAAATAAGTATTTAAATTAATATCTAAATACGTTTACCTGAACGAAAATGAATTTTACATGCAGTTTCACAAATATTTTGTAAATAATGCGCCATCAGTCGCCAACTATGAAGAGCCATAAAAGTTTCAAAATGCCAAGGTCGTAGTTAGAACACATTTATTATATTCGGATTTTTCATCAAAGAAAATAACTTTTACATTATTGTAAATAAAACTACTTTTACGGATTATATCACGTTTGTATTTGATTTATGATTGCCCGACGTTTCGAACACTTTGCAGCATTCATGGTCACGGGCGGACCAAGGTGTCTCACGTCCAACAAGTAATCGTTATTACAGACATTTATAATTATCTACCCGATACAGAAATTAGTTATAAATTTATTAAATTGTTACCCACATTTTAGTACAAATTTATGGCCAGTGTAAGAAGAAAATGATTCTATATGAAAAAATTATATTGTTTATGGTTAGTAATTATTAATTATTAAATTTGTAGCAATTATTGTTACAATTTGTTGATTTAAAACTAACAAAACTAATATACTACCACCGGATCGGAACGCGGCCACGCTGAGAAAGATCCGGCAAGAAAACTCAGGGGACATGATGCTAAATTAATATTGATTTTTAATTTTAGATGCGGCTTACTTTGTCTTACTAAAAGATTTTTGATTTATAAAATTATCTTTAACTATTATTATTGTGGGTCAAATCCATACAATAAGTGCTCACAGTATCATGCAGTCTTGTGGTGGTTTCTTTGGATTTATTTTTAATTATGTTTATAACAGGATCCCAGCTTGATGGTAATACCCAGCCATCCTCTCTATTGAAATTTTTGTGTTTCTTGATTTCAATAGCCTCGCGTACCATTCTAGGCAGGTATCGGTGTTCCTTTGCGAGGACTTGAGGTTTATCAAACCTAATGTTATGGCGGGAGCGGTCCTGACTATGTTCACAGACTGCAGACTTAGTGTGACGGCGGTGCTTCACATCAGCTATGTTTTCTTTGACCCGAGTTCTTATGGATCTCTTTGTTTGCCTAATATAAGAGAGACCACAGTCACAGTCACGTTTATAAACTCCTGCATCTCGTAGAGGGATCTGGCACTTGACAGGTAGTAAGAACTGACTTATCCTTTTGAGTGGCTTAAAATAAGTTTTTATGGAAGCCCGTTTCAGGATATAGCCAATCTTGTCAGTGATTCCTTTCACATAAGGTAGTACTGCAGGGAGGCGCTCAACTGTGGGTGGTTTCACACGGTCTCTGCGACGGGGGCGTGGAACTTGCAGCTTGTTTGCACGTAGAACCTGCTTGACATGCTGCAGCTCCCCAGCAAGGTGCTCCTCGTCACAGATTCCTCGTGCTCTCTGCAACAAAGATGACGTGACCATGAATGCTGCAAAGTGTTCGAAACGTCGGGCAATCATAAATCAAATACATACGCGATATAATCCGTAAAAGTAGTTTTATTTACAATGTGTAATGCTCGCGTAAACATCAGATATCATTATGTAAACTTTTACATTACTTTAAATAAACCTATTATAATTAAACTGTTTATGTTCTAGAATACCGGCCAATAATAATCTTAAGAAGCACTGGATTTAAAAAATCAATAGATGTTCATTACCGTTCCCTACTGACCTAGGATGCGCAGTGGAAGGGAACACCAGGCCAGTGAGGGATACCAAATGGGTAATAACATTGGCTTGCGATTACGCAAGGCTATTTTAAGTTCTCCTAAATGATAGTACAAGAACAGATTTTAACACTTACGAGTAGATACCGCGAAGGTAGCTATAACGTAACCTAACTCAGCGTTCGGTCTGGCCAGACAAATAGAAACTAACTGAGGGGTTACTTAGCTTGTATCCAAAAGCGCGGTGATGACAACGGCCTCGTACACTTCAAGGACCCAGGCTTGCTACTCGTACACACAATTTAATGTTCACAAATATATACTTAATTCTAATTAACTCGCGTACATAAGCGGTACACAAAACAAAGGGTGGCGCGCAATATTACAAATACCACGATTTCACGGCTTTAGTCCACAAAAGACATAGCAATTACAAAATATGTGCGTACGCGACCGTTACTTCCAACGCAAGTCGATCCGCGAACAAAGCGAAAGTGAAAGTGCAGTAACCAAAAGGGCGGAAACAAAACGACCCCGGGGCCGGCCGACGCGACGGCCCCGTGCCATCCGCGAACCAAAAGTCCAGCTTTAGTCCCAAAAAGGGCGGAAACAAAACGACCCCGGGGCCGGCCGACGCGCCGGCCCCGTGCCATCCGCGCACCAAAGTGAAAGTGAAAGTGGCGGCCGGCTCCGAGCCAACCGCGAACCACAAAAAACAGAACTACCCTACATGGATTTAATTATTAAACTAATATAAAAATGTTTGGTACCGAACATCTACCCGCCTCGGACAGGTCTACCTGGCCGCTAATCAATTGGTAAACGGGACAATGTTGCTACCGCTCTCTTCAGTACCGAACCGTCCACCTGAACCTCAGCAAAACGAGGCACATTATCTGCGCCATATACTAAATTTAAAATTCGGCCGCGACGCCAGCACAGTGGCGGCAAATTGGTATCTTTTATCAAAACGAGGTCACCAACTCGAGGTGGATTAGTCTTGTCAGTCCACTTAACGCGCTGCTGGAGAACATGAAGATATTCTAAGCTCCAACGCTTCCAAAAGCTTTGAGTAAGCTGTTGGACCAACTCAAACCGCGAGAGACGACTTGGTCTCACATCAACAAAGGGGTACTCAGGCAAAGCATTAAGTGGCTGACCAATCAAAAAATGACCCGGTGTGAGAACCTCCAAGTCACTCGGGTCTGAAGAGATCGGACACAACGGTCGCGAGTTCATTACGGCCTCTATCTTACAGAACACAGTTGCGAGTTCTTCAAATGTGAGTACAGACTCACCAATAACTCGTCGCAAATGTGCTTTAGCAACCTTAACTGCGGCTTCGAAAATACCACCCCAATGTGGGCATGCTGCCGGACTAAATTTCCAGGTTATACTACGACTGGTTAGTTTATTACCAATATTTGTGTGATTGCTGGCTAAAAAATCATGTACATCTTTCAAATAATTATTGGTTCCCTTAAAATTTGTGCCACAGTCCGAACGTATCAAAGAAGGCAGTCCTCTCCTTGAAACAAATCTATCAAGTGTCGCAACAAATGCCTCGGTGGAGAGGGATGACACTAATTCAAGGTGCGCCGCTTTAGTTGACAGACATACGAAGACACACAAATAGGCCTTGACTGTTTTACTGTTTCGTAGAGTTGAAGTCTTAACCAAAAAAGGACCTGCAAAGTCGGTGCCTACACCGGCGAACGGCCTCGATTCTCTGACACGATCAGAAGGGAGGTCACCCATCAAAGGTTGCATGGTACTAGCCTTCAGCCTGTAACAAGGCATGCAACGAAATACCACACTGCGAATCGTTCTTCGAGCAGACAAAATCCAAAATTCTCGCTGCAATATGGCTAATAAGGCGTTACAGCCAGCGTGAGAATTTCTAATGTGACGGTCCGTCACCAACAATTGCACAAAATGACCTTGCTTGGGTAACAATATAGGGTGCCGACTACCGTAGGGTAGACTAGAGTTTCTGAGGCGACCTCCAACACGTAAGACACCCGTGTTGTCCAAAAAGGGGCTCAACATACGCAAGGTTCCTGTTAGTTTAGCCTTACCAGCTTTCAAAATTTCAATCTCCCTTTCAAAATATGTATCCTGTACCACACGTATCCAATGGCAAAAAGCCTCCTGTCGTTCTTGTGGTGATAGAAAAGCCTCTAATTTTTTGTTCCGTAAGTGCTTACAGTTGTAATAGAAGCGCTTAATCCAAGCTGTTACACTTACTAATTTATCGAGGGAGCTATACCGATTCAATAAGACATTTGGATCGAATACGCAAGCACGCCTCTCAACAGCGAGCAGTCGCAATCCAGGCAACGGACCTACGTCCAAAACCGGCGTCAGTGGCCATTCAGACTCTGAGCGTAATAACCATTCCGGTCCCCACCAAAGGGAGTGCGTTACCAAGGCGGGGGATGTACAACCCCGAGATGCACAATCAGCTGGGTTAAGCTCACCAGGCACATGCCTCCAAATCAAGGGAGTCTCAGATTTCTGAATTTGGGAGACTCGGTTCGCTACAAATACCTCTAAGGTGTGAACTGAAGCCTTTAACCAGCACAAAACAATTTGGCTGTCAGTCCACGCGTAAGTGGTGCTAATGTTCACAGTATGACGCAACAAATTCGACACGTGATTAAGAAGACGCACAAGCAGAGTAGCCCCTGCCAATTCAAGTTTAGGGATTGTCAAAGCAGTCCGTAGGGGTGCCACCTTGCTCTTCGCCATGACCAGTGAGATCTTCACTTGGCTGTCAGAACCCACCGTACGCAAATATACACAAGTGGCGTAACCCCGTTCAGAGGCGTCCGAGAAACCATGCAGAGTTGCCTGGTACTTTCCTGGAGGAAGCATAGAACGAGGGATCGATACCTCATTGATCGCAGGAAGTGAGGATACAAATTTGGTCCAGTCTTCCATCAAAGCTCCCCGAAGAGGTTCGTCCCAGCCTAGTCCTGCCATCCAAAGCCTTTGTAAAAAGCATTTAGCCCAAAATATGACGGGACATATCCAACCATTTGGATCAAATGTTCTTGCAACCGTGGAAAGCACCAAACGCTTAGTCCAAATGCGCGGCAACTCTAAGTCAACATTGTAAGTGAATATGTCTGGGGCTGGTTTATACTGAATGCCGAGAACAGTCATCATAGCAGGGTTCTCGATATTCTCGAACAAATGCGGATCTTGCTGATGTTCATCCGGAAGTCCCTTCAAAAGCGCAGGTGAGTTGGATATCCACTTCCGTAACTCATAGCCCGCGGTGGCTAAGATGCCTATCAATTCATCCCGTAGAAGGATGGCCTCTTTCTCAGAGGGTCCACCAGTACAAATGTCATCGACATACAAATCCTCTTTCAAAATCGCGGCTGCGCGAGGAAACTTTAAGCGCTCCAGGTCCGCGAGCTCCCACAGAGACCGTATAGCCAAATAGGGGCTTGACTTTAACCCGTACGTGTTTGTATTGAGCTCATAAACAACCATGGGATCCTGGGGGCTTTCACGCCATAGAATCAACTGATACCGACGGTCATCCGGGTGAATAATCGTCTGTCTGAACATCATCCTTATGTCAGCCACAAATACAACCTGATGTCGACGAAACCGAGTGATGACGTCACAGAGATCCTTGATCAATTTAGGACCAGCATACAAACAATTGTTCAACGATACACGCGTTGAAGTTTGCGCAGAACCATCGAATACTGTACGCAATTTGCCATTTGATGCCTTAATTACAGCATGATGCGGTAGAAAGAAGTGATCCACTGTTTGCCAATCTAATTTCGACACAGACATGTGTCCCAACTCCTCATATTCACGCATAAAATCAATGTATTTCTCCTTTAGGAGAGCATCTCGAGCCATTCGGCGCTCCATAGCCAATAGTCGTTTCTCAGCAGCAGGCCGCGAGGTGCCAAGTGGTGGCCGTACGGCGAGAAACGGCAATCGAGTCATAATCTGACCAGTACGTAGGCGACTCGTATTGTTTTGGTAAAACAATTCGCACTCCTCATGCTCCGGATCAGTGCGCGGAGCCTGTGGTGGTTCTTCCACTTCCCAAAACCTCTGAACCGCATCAGAGAGAGCAGAGCCTACCATCAAGCCAATGTCAAGACGGGTATCCGTGAGGACCGGTCCCATCAGTGCAGAGCCAAATATGGTCGGGATGGCTACCATGCCTCCTGGTTGCATGACCTGAATGCTACCCAAGAATATGTTTCCCAGAACATCGGCGCCTAGCAACAAATCGACCGATCCAGGTATACCAAATTTGGGGTCTGCCAAGTTCAAACCCGACGCTAAACCAATAGCATACGGAGACAACTGCTTCTCCGGATGGGTGCCCAAAATATTGTTCATAACAATGGCTGAACACTCAAACAATGGGCTTGACGAGTTTATAGGAGAGAACGCACATAATACTTGGCCTTCAACATTGGCCACAACTGCGTTGCCAACACCTCTAGTGACATGAGGAAAATCACGCATACTTAGGCGTACCTGCCCCACCAACCAAGAAGACGCTATACACCCCTGAGAGCCTGTGTCCAGAATTGCCCGGACCACAACAGAGGCACCTGTCCGTCCCCAGACCCTTACAGAAGCAGTGGGTAGGAGTACGGTTTCAAACGGGGGTGGTGCATGACGGGGGGAGGCGCCGTGTTCCTAATGTCGTCTAGGCAGCGGGTGATTCTCATGTTCACGGGAAGCGTCATCAAAGGTAGGTACCCGCCCGTGACGATACGGGCGCGAATCGTGGTTATCACTCTTGCCACGGGCTTCCGATGACGGCGAGCATTGACCTTGTGGGCGCCTCGCTGCGGCAGAATCTACGACGCGCGGGGGTGAGCGACTAGGTCTCGAACTGCGGTTTTCATACCGGTGCCTTCGCTCATAACTACCCGTAGGTGAGCCTTGACGTTCATGTTCACGACCAATCCCATTATTATTCGCACAAAGAAGTTTCAAATGCTGGCCTCCGCAGTATGTACATGGGCGAGGATTAGGGCAATCGCGCTGGAAATGGTTTCCCAAGCAAGAAAAGCACCAACCTCGAGCCTTAGCCAAACGCCTACGCGAGGCCACGTGCAGCGCAGTAAAATCTGAGCAACTGGCAACTTTATGACTCGGGGACTTGCAATAGGTGCACTCAGGTCGCGACTGTACAGCAGCAAAACGTGGTGGGTGACGAACCTCTGGCCTTCTAAAGGCGTGATTGCGGGTCGGAGCCGATGACCGCGGCAACTGTTGACCAAATGACCTGTCAACGACCGTCATGTCTACCATCCTACACTCGTCTTCCAAAAACTTCTTAAGGTCATCAAAAGCAGGCAAGTGAGTTGCATCATCACCTCCATATTTTTGCTCGAAACGAGCCCTAAGTTCCGCAGGAAGCTTTTTCAAAACAATATGCACCAGCATATATGACCAAGTGCTCACCGGAAGGTCTAACCTTTCCAGTGCGTTGATCGCAATCATCAATGGGTTCAATAAGTCGGACCTTAGAGCCGAGACCCTAGATACCACTGGCAGACCCAAGAGCTGACCAATGTGTGTATCTGCCAGGCAACGCTTATTTTGGTAACGCTTTATGAGAAGGTTACGTGCCACTAGGTAGTTTCCATCATTGATCTCCAGGTGCTGAACTAAACCTCTCGCCTCACCTTCCAACACGGAGAACAGGTAGGCCAATTTTTGAGCGGAACCTAAGTCAGAACGCGCGTGGACTAAGCTCTCAAACAAGTTTATGAAACCTAGCCATTGGTCCAAACGACCATCAAAACGCGGCAGGTCCAAAGTGGGCAGTTTACTCAATAAGCCCGACGTAGAAGGTTTCACATCCCTAGACGCGGGAGACTCACCCCTTTTCGTCGCGGAAATTTCCCTAGCACGCTGTGAGATTCGATCTGCATAATCCATGATCTGGTCATAATCCGCGTGTACCAAGTCACGATACGTTTGTGGGTAATCTTCATCAGAAATATCTAAAATTTTTGTGTTGAAGTTACGGTACACATCATCAACAAATTGTAAGCGCGTATCCAATTTGCTGTACCTATCCAGGAGAGACTCATTTCGATCAGACCTATCAACCAAGGCGGTTGCAGTCGAGAACCATCTCAACTCAGAGCGCAGCTTACCTGCCGAGTCCTTAGCGCTAGCAAAAGCAGCCATAATAATCGAATAAAATAATTAAATTCCAACAAAAAAAATATATATATAATCAACTAAATAAATCAACCAATTGAAACAACAATCAAAAAATACAAATTACAAAATTGAACAACAATTAAATTATTGCGCAAAGGGAAACGTTAATATTTGTCTGTGTAAGTACCATAAACAAAACGCAAAAATAATATTAAACTAATTGTCTATACAGTTCAATTCATTCGTTCATTCAATCACGAGACTGCACTACTCTGTGGCACAATGTACTACGCAAATTATTTTATTACTCTGTGGCACATTAAGTAAACAATGATATTCAAAATTTCGAATGTTGCAGTGAACTTATTTATAAGATAATTTTAATAACTAATGACAATAAGTACACAAATGATCAATCACACAAATATTTAATGTGTATCTTTATACACCAGACTATTTATTAAACTGGGCCGTAATACGTAAAATTCAAGTAATTATATATCGATTTATTTTTCAACACGGGCACTTGTAGATATCAATACCAAACAAAATTACTAGATTCACTAGAACCACGCTCTGCTACCAGAAAGTATGTTCATTACCGTTCCCTACTGACCTAGGATGCGCAGTGGAAGGGAACACCAGGCCAGTGAGGGATACCAAATGGGTAATAACATTGGCTTGCGATTACGCAAGGCTATTTTAAGTTCTCCTAAATGATAGTACAAGAACAGATTTTAACACTTACGAGTAGATACCGCGAAGGTAGCTATAACGTAACCTAACTCAGCGTTCGGTCTGGCCAGACAAATAGAAACTAACTGAGGGGTTACTTAGCTTGTATCCAAAAGCGCGGTGATGACAACGGCCTCGTACACTTCAAGGACCCAGGCTTGCTACTCGTACACACAATTTAATGTTCACAAATATATACTTAATTCTAATTAACTCGCGTACATAAGCGGTACACAAAACAAAGGGTGGCGCGCAATATTACAAATACCACGATTTCACGGCTTTAGTCCACAAAAGACATAGCAATTACAAAATATGTGCGTACGCGACCGTTACTTCCAACGCAAGTCGATCCGCGAACAAAGCGAAAGTGAAAGTGCAGTAACCAAAAGGGCGGAAACAAAACGACCCCGGGGCCGGCCGACGCGACGGCCCCGTGCCATCCGCGAACCAAAAGTCCAGCTTTAGTCCCAAAAAGGGCGGAAACAAAACGACCCCGGGGCCGGCCGACGCGCCGGCCCCGTGCCATCCGCGCACCAAAGTGAAAGTGAAAGTGGCGGCCGGCTCCGAGCCAACCGCGAACCACAAAAAACAGAACTACCCTACATGGATTTAATTATTAAACTAATATAAAAATGTTTGGTACCGAACAATAGATAAACCTGAAACCTACGAAATATACAAAGATTTGTTCAGCCTATTTTAACGATGAAGATTTCATAATAACTAGCAAAGGCTTTAGAAAACTAAAGGATGTTTGTGCGTTTTTTTTTTGCAACGATTAAAGATCAGCAAAGTGATCATACTTAGATTGATGCCCGTAAATTTGCCATTTTCTATGAATTTTTAATTCCAATCTAAAAATATTAATGCTTCCGTGTGGTGACGAATTAAGAATACAATTCACCACTCCCTATCTTGCCCGTGGATGTCGTAAAAGACGACTAAGAGATATAATATGGACATCAGATCTGTGCAAGAGAATGAAAACTCGAAATAAAACCCTATGCCAACATGTCTTACCAGCACGATATAGTCGGTTAAATTCCCTCCCATTGTGGTGGAGGCCCGAGCCCAATAGTGGAATGTATGTGGGCTGCGAAGATGATGATGAATATTAATGAGTTTTCAATCTAATAATGTATAATAATTCAAGATATAATCAAATCTATATCTATACCAATAAATAAAATTGGAGTGTCTGTTTGTAATGTCAAAATAATAGGCTTTTTTCATGCTCACACGGTTATTTGCACGACACCTATGCCTAAAATAGCAATTAAAAAATTTTTGTCTGTCTGTTTGTTCCGGGTAATCTTCAAAATGGCTGGACCGATTTCAAAAATTCTTTCACCAATGGAAAGCTATAATATCAGGGCGTAAACTAGGCTATATTTTATCCCAGTATTCGCACGGGAACGGGAACTACGCGGGTAAAACGACTATAACCTATAACCGAAGCGAAGCGAGGGCGGGTTGCTAGTAAATAAAATATAATTCAAGAAATATATGTTGCAAATGAGTATTTCATTTTTACTATTCGAACCAATGTCTCCCTTTCTCCTTAATTTATTAATGATGCAATTTCACTCGATGTAATTTCTTGATAAGATTAAGAGCACGTCACGAATACTAAGTAACTTTTACTAACTAATAATATACACGTAAATAATATTATACACGGATGTTCTAACTAGGGTGTACAATCAAATTCAAATTCAAATTCAAATCATTTATTATGTATAAACCCCGCGGGGGCACTTACATATTGTCATTTTTTTACATTTTTCTTAAAGTTATAATTACCGCCGGATCGGAACGCGACCACACTGAGAAGATCCGGCAAGAAACTCAACGGGATTGTTTATTTTTTATTTATTTTTCTAATTTCTTTTAAATAAAATTACATCTTACAACATGCTTATTAATAGATCCAGTGTAATGCCATTCGAAACATTATATAATATAGTTCACAAATATAATAATAATCACAAATGTAATAAAAAAAAATAAAAAAAACATTATGGTTGGACCAGATCCCGTAAGCGGCATCCGATCACGAGTTAACTACTAGAGCAGCCATCACTCCCCTCAACCATAATGAAGGGAAGGGAGTGACCCGCTCCTCATAGCTACCACTAGCAGACCCTTCAGTGAGCATGACCAATACCATTTGCCATAAACATAAAACACAGAACCAATAAAAAAAGTCGTTTGGCAAAACACGCTACACTTTACAATTATAGTAGCAACAATAAAAAAAAATAATAATAAACATGTGCATGTATTACGTCACTTTGAAAAAGAGCTGATATTCTTACACTGCTGCACTGATATCAAACTTAGCAAAAAAGTACCTCAAGGAAACTGGCTTCAGGGCCACACACACACGTACACGCACACGCACGCTCACACACACACACACAGAGAGAGAGAGAGAGATTTTTTTTTTTGTGTGTACAGCTGTTGGCCGCAGATGGCCTTGACAGCTTGACGCGGACTATGGGTGAGCGCTGAGGGCTCTCAACTTGGAGAAAAGTATGCTAAGCGACATCGCCCAAGGGCTTCCCCTATGGGGAACGGACCTCGGCTTGGGGCGTCGCTGAAGGCAAAGTGGGCGTGCCCACGTTTTTAGTCGACGGCGAGGACGGAACCGCGGATATTTATTTGTTAAGGCCTCGCGGGCCGTGTAGGCTCTTTGTTGAGCGAGTGTGATATTGTCGTCCTCTTCGTCGAGGACGTGACGAGGACGTCGGATGGATGAGATTTTGGAGGGTCTATAGGAAGCCGCCCCAACCACTAGTTGGTTGGGGTGTGTCATGGCAGAGAGAGAGAGAGAGAGACATCGACGTTAAACTTATAACCTGCAAGATATTACTTTAAAAAAATGAACGTGTGTACAAAGTACGCATAGCAGAAATGAAACTTCTTTATCCTTTGTCCCTTTGTTCCTTTGTCCCTTTCTCCCGTTGTTCCTTTGTCTCTTTGTCCCTTATCCCTTTATACCTTTATCCCTTTATCCATTTATCCCCTTATCACCTTATCCCTGTATCCCTTTATCCCTTTATCCCTTTATCCCTTTATCCCTTTATCCCTTTATCCCGTTATCCCTTTATCCCTTTATCCCTTTATCCCTTTATCCCTTTATCCCTTTATCCCTTTATCACTTTATCCCTTTATACCTTTATTCCTTTATGTCCGCTTAAACGACATATAGCATGTCGCCCTACTCCACTGGAGAAAGTACTCTTTATTCGAATCGACCGTGGTGGGGACGAGCAAAAGATGGCGCGTAACGAAAAAATTTAGCGCGTAACCGAAAAATGTGACGGTAAATTTTTTTCCAACGCCGATAAAGAAGTTTCACTTCAAAAACTATGTTAGTTTTTATTTAATACAAACACGATATGCCTGCTGCAAGTTTTCGAGGAGTTGGGTTCTCTGGAAACCATCCAGGTTGTGGTACCAGGTCAACGTGATCGTATTGCAAGATCATAACCTGCAAGTTACCTACTCATTGAAACTAAACCCAAAAATACGATACGTCTGCTGTGGGTTTTCGAAGAGTTATTAATTAATAGTCATTCAACGATTAAGTATACTGGCATTCTTTAAGCATATAAAAATGTAATCATACGCCATTACATCAATGGGGAAAGGAGCTGATACTCTTACATAAGAGTACTCTTACACTGCTAGACCGATATTACCCAAACATAGCTAAGAAGTTCTTAGCAATAGCTAAGAACTAACAACTAATAAGTTGTTAGTTCTTAGCTTAGCTTAGTTTAGTTCTTACTAAGAACCACTGGTTGTTAGTAAGAACCACCGCCAAGAAACTGGCTTTCAAATAAAAAAACACCGCATTGAAATCCGTCCATCTGTTTGAGGGCTACGATGGTACAGACAAACATCGACGTCAAACTTATAACACCTCTCTTTTTCCGTCAGGGGTTAATAACTTACATTATTAAACTCGTGATATCTTTCGAATGGAATGTCCAAATTGAATAATTCAAAAAGTTATATAACGGTATTGAAGCAGTCTTAAATATGAAGTCATTTATTTTGATAAGGATTAATACTAAAGTATAAATAAAAGAGCTTTTATAGCGGTGGCATTTGAATATATTTTTTAAAATGAAAAAACACCTATTGTGACATAACTATAATATATGCTGTTCCGATATTTTTTGTAGATAATTATATGTTCTCTAAAGTTGTAGTACATTATTTTGTCCTATAATCAATAGTTTTCGCAGCGCACGCGATGTAAGGATGTTTTTTGGTAATTTTTTCACACCTTGGGTTACATTATTGGAGTTTTGGTATGGGTGCCTAACTTTAATGAAAATTTTATATAGCCTATGCTCGCGGGGGATAGTGTAGCTACCTAACAGTGAAAGAATTTTTCAAATCGGTCTAGTAGTTTCGGAGCCTATTCATTTCAAACAAACAAACAAACAATGAAATCTTTCCTCTTTATAATATTTTTATTAGTATATTAGCATAGACGACTGAGATTTCCTAAAAAAAACGCTCATCATAATTCTGCGCCAAAAAAGTAGTTACTACTATCGGGATCCATCCCTATATTATAAAATACAACTCAGATTTCCTAAAAAAAAAAAGATATTATGTCTTTGTCAATTATTAATGCACAAAACTTAACATCGATGTTGGACTTTCGAGAATGACATTGATGTTTTTCTAACATCGATGTTCGCTTTTCAATAAATATCGAACATCGATGTTGGGCTTTCGATTATAACATCGATGACACCAGATGTTAAACCAAAATGTGCCTCTTGTAAGCGTTAACTCTTAAACACTAACTATTAAAAATGGATAGCTTAAACATAGGACAGCTAAATCTTCACAATGACAGGGTGGCGACATCAGAATTAGACCGTCTTGTTATGGAAAATAATTTGGACATAGTACTTATTCAAGAGCAATACCAGAATGCTCGCTTGCGCAGTAGGGTTGTGCAATTAGATAACAAAGCACGCGCCGGAATATATGTATCAAATTCTAAATTTACAGTCACGTCGTTACAAAATCTAATGACATCACACTGTGCTGTCGCGGAGGTTACATCCCCATCCTGTAGGGTTTACGTTGTGAGCTGCTATTTTCAATACTCAGACCCTGTCACCTCACACTTAGACCATCTCCGTCATGTCCTGCGGTCTCTTACGGGCCGTAAAACGATAGTAGGTGCTGACGTAAACGCGTCATCTACTCTGTGGTATGGCAAGATTAGATACACCGATACTGATCGTCGGTGTGCGATAGAAGATTTCATCGCCGAGATGAACCTGTCCATCCATAATACACCTGATGCACCACCAACTTTTTGCAGCCCTTTGGGTGAATCTTCTATTGACGTCACGCTATCAAGCGCGGACGTCCGCTTGGATAGGTGGCGCGTCCTCCCAGACGCGTCGTGTAGTGATCACCGCCTGATCGTGTACGAATTTAAAGCGAAACTGATATAAGATCCTCCCAGTCAGAGTTACAATTATAGATATAAAAGTAAGGGAGCAAACTGAGAATTCTTTAGTTCGTTATTTTCCTCGTGTGCCGGGCATTTCACTCGCGAAGGATTAAACGCGGAAGAAAGCGCTGAGATAATGTCACACTCTATGATATACTGTGCTGACATAGCCCTAGGTCGCATATCTATCCCTAACACCAGAAGGTGCGACTGGTGGAACAATAACCTGGCCGAACTTCGCAGACGCTTTCGAAGAGCACGTAGAAAATTTAACAAACTTAAAAAGTCATGTGTAACGGGAGTAACGTTTGATGAGTCCTCACTTGCACTCAGAACTGCAAGGTCTTACTACCGGATTGCGGTGGAAAGGTCTAAAGATGCGTTATTAAATAGGGTAATAGGAAAACTGGAAAATTAAGGTCCGTGGTCTCCATTATATCACGAATTTAAAGCCAATCGATCAGTTGACCTAGCTTACATAAAAAATATCAAAATAGTAGGGGCAGTACCATGCTCTCGCAGAAAATCGACGTCTGAGTAGTAGCAATTTGTTACTGTGCTTCGTTCGGTGAGCGAGAGAGCCGGAAGCCCAACTTTCTGAGGGTGATTGCGTGTGGAAGGTTTTGGTGGTGCCCTTAGTATCACCGAGCCTCAATGCACGCATTCACACTCCCTTCGCTTTCTTCGCGGTAGGCAACGGCCTTGTAAAGGTCCATGAGCGGCAGCAACACTTACCATCAGGTGTACTGTTTGCTCGTTTGCCACCGGGAGCAATAAAAAAAAAAAAAAATAGATAATAAACACACCACGGGTGTAGAGGAGACCACGGAAGCTCTAATAAATACTTTAATACCGGACGATAACGTAACAGCTGATAGCGAACATCATACACAAATAAGAGCGTGGGCCACTTTGCCACCTCTATCTCCTATGTCTGACCTTCCCTCTCTAACTGAACTTTTAAATACAGTAAAAGCCCTTCCTCTAAACAAAGCAGCCGGTGAAGATAAAATCTCGAATAAAATGATTAAAGAAGCTTGTCGAACGTCAGCCGACTCAATGTTACTAGTTTTCAATCATTGTATAGCGGAAGGCATCTTTCCTCGGCTATGGCGTCGCGGGTTTATACGTATAATACCGAAACACGGTGATAAGCCACCGGACGACCCGAAGTCATATCGACCAATTACTCTACTGCCGTCGCTAGGAAAACTCTTAGAACGTCTCATTGTTCCCCGTTTGTTACCGGGTGGCCCCACATTCAATCGTAGTCAGTTTGGATTTACCCCGGGGAAATCGACTGTCGACGCGGTCATTGCCGTTAGAAAAATTGTTTCCCTATCAGATTTTAAATATATACTAGGTATTTTTCTAGATATCTCAGGTACTTTTGATAACGCATGGTGGCCGATGATACTTCATAAACTGAAGGCTCGTGGATGCTTTAGGAACATCTACCAACTCGTACAGTCATATTTTCTACAAGGTTCAACCACACTGAAACTCGGTCACCATGCCGTGTCTAAATCACTGATGTTGGGCTGTCCTCAAGGATCAGTGTTAAGCCCATACTTGTGGAATCTAGGGTTTGATGACCTTCTTGAGCTACCTCTACCGCAAAACTGCTCATTGATTGGCTATGCTGACGACGGTCTCCTACTTATACAGTCAAACACTAGAGACGGACTGGAGAAATTGGCGGATATATGTCTCAACTCAATACAAAAATGGGGCATACAAAATCGACTTACTTTCGCCCCCCACAAAACGTATCATCTTTTACTGAAAGGTAATTTACAGTCGAGCCCCCGTATAAAATTTAACAACACTGTAGTTAAAAAGAAGGAGTCAGTATGTTACCTCGGCCTGGTCCTAGAGAAAAATTTTTCGTTCATTAAACATATTAAAACTGTAGGTGAAAACGCCAAACGAAATTTCTATGCGCTTAACAGAATTTCAACTTCTCTCTCTTCAACTTGTATATTACCGACTTCATAGGAATTGGATTTTGACTCACTTTAAACAGTCAAATTTCATTTAAAAGTTGAAAATTTAAGGAGGTCCATGACGTTAAAATTATTTAGATAGCTTGTCTTATTATCATTACAGGATTAAAATTTTCTTTATTAAATATATTGAAGCTGAGAGTTGGTCGTTAGCTCGATAAATGCCGCCATTTCTGTTTCCTAAATCACACTCTTCGTGCGGAAAGAATGTCTGTGAACGGATAAAAGCATTTCATTTTTTATAGGCTTTTATTAGTTTCAGCTGTATATTTATTTGTTTGTATGTCACCAACTCCTTAAGAATTGGATTTTGACTCACTTCAAACAGCTTGTCTTATTATCAGTACAGGATTAGAGAGTTCTTTATAAAATATATTGTAGCTTAGAGTTGGTCGTTTGCTCGATAGATGCCGCTATTTCTGGTTTATAAATCGCAAATTATTTCAAGCTACGTTTTAGAAGGTTCATTTCGTTTGTACTAAATGACGTTACCATAAATATGAGTCGTAAAGTCAATTTTAAAATGGATAATTAATATTCGATACGATACCTACCAAAAAGTACTTATTGACTAAAATATCGAATACAAAAGTATTGGTATCGAAAGAAAAGTACTCGATACCTAAAGATAAAGTAAATAAAAGTACTCGATACTTTAAACAGTACGTTACTTATCTTTCGATACTATTCATGAGTTCAGTATCGATACTTTATATTCGATACCGTGTCTCTACTCGTACAAAATAATTTTGATGTTTCACATCTGTCAGGCGTCCTGAGCGACGGCTCGCTTTTTTCTATCTTACACTAGTAGATTCACCATTTTGTCAATGTTCTACCTCAAACTCCGATTTTGAACAAACATCCTTTGGGAGTGCATTCTCTGGCGCAACGAGCGGAACGTCATGTTAGATAATATGCATGTCACGTCTGGGGTAGTATACTATTCGGATCTTGTAGCAACTCGAGAAAATTTCCGTGCGTTTAGGCGCTTTTGCCATACCTATTACTGTAATCAAACTTAAAGCTCACACATAGGTCCATTAAGCTTTGATCAATCCGTGGTGCTGTACCGCTGCGTTTTTCACGTAGTTGTACAAACTCTTATTTACTGGCTTATCAGCCAACTTTGCTTCATGTCTCCCGCTTTGCATAGGAGGGAAGTGGAATCTTTCTAACTCCTCCTGTTTTCTTTTCTAATTAAATTTGTTGCGGGTCCCAAGACAATTAAAAGCGATTCCCGGGACTTCCTGAGGGTCAAACCTCAGTGTCTTATACGGAGACCATTGTGGATCATGGCTTACAGGAGTTACAGTGGTGGGAATGTGTGGTGGGATTAGTCCCAAAAAAAAAAAAAAACATCGATGTCGACATCGATGTTTTTCTAACATCGATCATCCCTAGCAAGAATACAATTCACCATCCTGTTTCTTGCCTGTGGGTGTCTTAAAAGACGGCTAAGACATATTATATGGATATAACATCTATTACAAGAGAAGAAAAGTTCGAAATAAAACCCTATACCACCACTTCTGATCAGCGTGGAATAGTAGGTCAATTTCCCTCAGGTGGTGACAGGTTCGAGCCCAACAGTAGGACGTACCTAAGCTGAAATGATGATGATGATGATTGTGGCAAGAACTACGTTGGAGAAACTTGACACTACATCGCCAATAGACTAACCGAATAAATCAGGATATTAAGAAGCATCAATTTCACTAACGCTAGTCTTTCGAACATGAAACCCTACATTCGCTTCGACAAAGCGTCAGTATTAGCCATAGAAAAGAATCATCGTTTCGTGTACCTCCATGAAACACATGAAAGATGTTTAAGATCATCTGAAAACTTAAAATTAAAAATCCCAGTACATTCCACAACCTTTTTTGCAAACTCCTTCACTGTTTCAGCCGTACGTTTGTGGAATGAACTGCCGCTTGAAATAGGTCAAGCCAACACTTTATCTGCATTTAAGCTATCGTTAAAAACGCATTATCTCAGACTTTAACGTTTTTCCTACTACTTACTACGTCAACTTTACTATTCTGACTTCTTGTATAAATACTGTAATTTACCTATTTCCTGTCTATGTTATATTGTAGTCTATTTAATTGTTATTTTATATTGATATATTTTTAATTATATGTATTTTCATTGTATGTATACGTTTATGTATATTTGTATGTGTATTATGTATTTATATTCACTACTACACCATAATCTACCACTCTCTCTCTGTACAATAATTTCTCCATACAAAGGTTGCCTGGAAGAAATCGCTGTTAGCGATAAGGCCGCCCATTGTACTGACTATTGTTATTATAAGTTTCTACTTTTATATATAATATGGTGTATAATAAAGTATAAATAAATAAATAAATCATCATCATTATTTCAGCTCATATACGTCCCACTGTTGGGCTCGAGCCTCCTCCACAATAGGAGGGAAATTGATCTTACTATACCGTGCTTGTTAGACAGGTTGGTATAGGGTTTTATTTCGAGTTTTTCTTCTCTTGCATAGTTATTACATACGTAATATATCCCTTAGTCCTCTTTTACGACATCCACGAGCAAGATAGGGAGCGATGAATTGTATTCTTACTCCGTCACCACATTTATGGAATAATATAGAAGAGAATATACCGCGCTAAATACGTGTAGCCGTAGATGTCAACCGGTATTGTACATTCAACAGGTAAGGTGGGTTCCCAACCAACGTAATTTGGATGGGCGCTCCCATCAACATGGAGCTCTTAATACTAGCCTTAGACTTATATGGGTTAAGTTGATTTGGATAGCTACGTGATTAGCGAAGTATGTGATGATGACGACACACCATACCAACAGCATTATTTACCGTAGATGCAATAGGGCCTGGTTGGATGATTGCGCTGAACGTACTCAAGAAGTAAGCATAGGACCAAAACCGCATGTAGTTTTGTCGTGGCATGGTACTCGTTATGCGGGCCGCAATAGATATGCGCTGGGGGCTCGCAAATACCGCTGCGCATTCGCCCTGACGATGAGCATAGGATATGCTTAAAACCCGGGTCGACGTAGTCGATCCTAACACTTAACTAACTTGACTGCACAGATGGCGTAGTAGTTAAAATTCCGACCTATCACGCCAGTGTCGTTCAAATCCTATGCAGGACAACACTTTGTGCGACCCACAAATAGTTGTTCTGAGTCTGGATGTATTTGTGTCCGTTAATTATATGTTTGTTAAAGTCCCCCGCAACGCTACTATTATTGCCTTAGTGTTTTTTTATAAAATCATATTAACTACGATGAACTGATCCATGACAACAAAAATATTCTTTGATAAGAATCTTTCATGCTAATTAGTTGAAAAGAAAACTTCCTAAAATAAATCCTACGGTTTTTCATATTTCGGAGTTTAACTCATAGAGGAGTCTCAAACATCTAAGCAGTTTGAATTTCTTAAACAGGCCAATATTTATAGAACATCTTCATTATCTTGGTTCATATACGTCCCACTACTGGGCTCAAGTTTCATCCACATTAGGAAGGAAATCAAACTTACTGTACCATGCTGGTCAGAAAGGTTGGTATAGGGTTTTTTTTGTCTCTTATATAGATGTTATATGCATATTATATTCCTTAATCTTCTTTTTTTAGAGGATCTTCTTTAAGAGCATCTTCTCGTCCAACATACCTCAATGACTGAAAGCACAGGTCTACGACCAGTGTGTGTTACCAGTGATGACTTACGGCACGGAAACGTGGTCCCTAAATGTAGGCCTCATAACAAGGCTCAAAGTCGCTCAGTTTGCTATGGAGCGGGCTATGCTTGGGATTTCTCTGCGAGATAGAATCCGGAATACGGAAATCCGCCGAAGAACGGGTGTAACCGACATAACACGAAGAATTAGCACGCTGAAGAGGCAATGGGCAGGCCATAACGCTCGACGAACCGACAACCGTTGGAGAAGAAAGGATCTTGAGTGGCGACCACGTATCGGACGACGCAGTGTAGGACGCCTCCCCCACTAGGTGGACCGATGACCTAGTGAAAGTTGCTGGGCATCGTTGGATGCAGGCGGCACCTGTGCTGTTCATGTTACGCCACAATGTGCGGTCTTGACCGCACATTGTGGCGTAACATGAGGGAGGCCTACGTCCAGCATTGGACGGCAATATGCTGAAATGATGATGATGAACGATAAATCTTCTTTTACAACATCCACGGACTTATCTATAGATGTTGGGGAGTGATGAATTGTATTCTTATTCCGTACCCACACGGACAAGTTTGGGGAACACGTTAATTATAAAGACAACAACAAACAGTTCGTATGCGTGATGGAAAAAATAAGAAATAGTTCAAGAGATCATGAGGGAATAATATAAAAATGAATAATAAAAAACGTTTATAGATATGCAGTTATTTTATTTTATTTGAAAGTATTGTCCATTCGTAAGTATCTGTAGTAAATTCTTACAGACCACATCCGCAACCCTTCCATCCAGCGCGGTAGCCGAGAGCAGGAACACCGAGAACAGGGGCTTCAAGACCATAAGCGCCCAGACCGATACCGTAGGCATCAGCGAAGCGAGGCGCGAAAGCGGCATCACGGCTAGCCATAGCATTGATACCGTCACCGCAAGAGTGGTATACAGCACCAGCACCAGCGGTGGGAAGAATACCCTCTACTCCAACAGTACCGACGAATGGAAGCTCACCAGCAGCAGCTAAGATACCCTCGTATACGTTCTCAGAAGCAACAGCGAGACCGACTGGAGCGATAGCGGAGGCACTGGAGACGGGGAGAGCACCACCGCTGGTGGGGCTGAAGTCAATGGCGGGGGCAGCCAAGCCACAACCGTAAGGGGCATCCCAACCGCGAAGACCATCCCAACCTAAAGCACCATCCCAAGCGAAAGGAGCTTCAAGACCACAACCTCCGATAATCCTACGGTCTACGCGGCCGAGGCACTGGCTGAGTGCTGACTGTAAGTAAAATTTATATTTTATTATACAACTTTGCCAAGCAATTATAGATTACATAACTATATGGGGGTTGATTTACTGTTACCAAAAAAGAATAGATATACAATAGAACTAAAACTCGATATCCAGTAACACCTTTATAGGTCCTACAAGTTTATTGATATATAATACCGGACTCAACAGTGGTAACAATATAACCAGATTTCGGAACAAAGCCATTTGTACCTGGTAGTGAGCAAGTCTATTAGAGTCTACCGGACTTCGTTCCACGAGCTTTTAATAAACATATCTAGGCAGACTAATCTAATAGTATTATCCAACTAAAAAGCGAGTAATCGTAAATAGGTAAGCAATGGTATTCTATACAATTTATAAATATTAAAAGCAATATTATGTGAAATTTTACCTGAACGAAGAGCGCTTGAGCGCAGAGCACGAAAATGATTTTGGCAGACATGTTGTTACTAATGCTATGAACACCAGATTGATGTTTGTGGTCGATGTGTTAGCTTTTATACTGAACTGTGTTATCATGTTACAAGAATAACATGTATATAGGTAATTGTAATGTAAATCTTGTGCAACCATGATAATGACGCTATGTACTAATAAGTAAACTTACAGAACTTCAATAATATACGCGTATCAGAGACATTAGGCAATAATTATTAAAATGTGTGCTATCGCTTTGTGAGTTTCATATAAAAAGTAACAACATCATCGAATAAATTACTTTGTTTTCGTTGAACACAAACATCAAACATGAACTCCTTCGCCCTTCTTCTGGTCTGCATCCAAGCTTGCTTGGTACAGGTAATATACAACTTGAAATATTTTAAACCTTTTAAAATCTTTTTTGTTATATTTCCGTTTTTTCTTCTACATATTCTTTTTATTATATCAAGATATCGTTTAGTTAATGGGTGTCCCCTTCTTTATAGTAATATCAAATGGACAGTTAGATGTTTTTTCTACTCAATAACTTATAAAGTAGGGTTGAGGAATAGGCGACTTGTTCGACAAATTAAACTTAACTAGGTAGTTTTCTGTTACAACTATTCTGTTAAGTTAATACTTAAGCTAAATAATCAAATATCTTTACTAATATTATAAATGCGAAAGTAAGTGTGTTTGTTTGTTACGCTTAAAACACCGAACCGATTTCAATAATTCTTTCACCAATGGAAAGCTATAATATCAGGGAGTAACATAGGCTATATTTTATCTCAATATTCCCACGGAAACGGGAACTATGCAGGTAAGGCGACTGAAACCGAAGCGAAACGAGTGCGGGCTGCTAGTAATTAATAATTTCTATTTCTAAAACGTCTTTATTTCATTTACAGTCTGTATTCAGCCAGTGCACCAGCCGCGCCGCTGTGGCCGCTGATCGTGGAATTATTGGTGGTTGTGGTCTAGGTGCCCCCTACGGTTTAGCTGGTGGTTACGGTTTGGAAGTTCCTTACGGCTTGGCTGGATACGCTGACTACGGCTACCCCGCTGATGCATACGGTATTGATGCTTACGGTGGTATTGGTGAAGGTAACGTGGCTGTCGCCGGTGAACTGCCCGTCGCTGGTACTACTGCTGTCGCCGGTCAAGTACCTATCATGGGCGCTGTGAAATTCGGTGGTGATGTCTGCGCTGCTGGTTCCGTGTCCATCGCTGGCAAGTGCGCTTGCGGCTGCGGTGATTACGGTTACGGCTATGGATTAGGTGCTCCTTACCTGTACTAAGACCTATACTATGAATAAAACTGATGCCCAAAATAAACGATCAATATGAAGCAATTTTTTTGTAGTTTTTCTGACTTCAACAGATATGATCAATAACAGCAGCACTATAAGCTACCATACTGTCGACAGTATTATGTCTACAGCCGCAGGCCGGTCCGTCTGGGGTAGTAGCACACACTCGCAGAAAATCAACGTCTGAGTAGTAGCAATTTGTTCTTTCACTTCATTCGTCGAGCGAGAGAGCTGGCAGCCTGTCTTTCTGAGGGGAGAGCTTTGGTAATACCTTTAGTATTACTGAACCTCGTTATACGCATTTACACTCTCTTCACGGTCTTCACCGTAGGCTGTGGCCTAACAAAAGTCCATAAGCGGTAGTAACCCTTACAATCAGGTGTGATTGTTCGTTTGTCAACAAAAGCTATTTAAAAATAATACACATAATATACTTTATATTAAACCCTACAGCTTCAAATAATGAGTCTATATTAATATCTTAAGATACTAGGGAAAAACAGAAATCATCAAAATTGAAATTCATCATCATTCATCATTTATTTTTTATACATAATCATCTCCAAGAAAGACGTTGTCACACTACATGATTACTCATTGTCCATACAAAAAAATATACCACGTTTTAAACCCTACAATTTTTAGACCTTAGTGGTTAGATGGATTGGTATAGGGTCTAATGCCGCTCCGGCGGAGTTGTGGTGCATGTGAAAACAGTCCGATGGCTTCCTCGAAGCCGAGGAACAGGAACAGCGTGTGATTTTCAGCTGGTAGTGGCGCTGATAAAAAATTTATATTGAGCCCGGCATATCCCATCTATCAAAGGTGGACATGTGTAAAAATTGCATTTTCCCACGCGAGAACCTTTCTTCCTCAATGGTTGTCGGTTCGACGAGAAATGTGGCCTGCCCATTGCCATTTCAACGAGCTAATTCTACGGGCTATGTCTGTTACACCCATCTTCTATGGATTGCCATATTCTGGATTTTATTACGTAGTGAAATTACCCAGCATAGTCCTCTCTATGACACGTTGAGAGACTCTGAGCCTTTTTTATAAGGCTGAAATTTAGAGACCACGATTCAGAGACCACGATTCAGTGCCAAATGTCATCGCTGGCAACACAATCTTTTGTTTTCAGACACTGCGGCATATTGGGATAGAAGATCCTCTTAAGTTTACAAAGCGGAGCCCAGCCGAGAGGGATTCGTCAGCTGACCTTTTCTCGAAATTGGATTTATCTAATTGGACTGCTTGTCCTAAATAAACATAGTGAATCTCCAACTTCGAGAATCGCATTCCTAATTAGAACTGGTACAGGAATGACATTGACATTAGACATGACTTAACTGGTACAGGAATGACATTGACATTAGACATGACTTTCGTCTTGACCATGTTCATTTGTCAACCCAGTAGTTAAGAAACCCTGCTGAAGTTATTGAGGATAGTGCCAAAGTCCTCAAGGGATCCTGCCATGACTAAGATATCGTCAGCAAAATGAAGGTGTGAGTTATGTGTTTGCCGTCCACGTTGATACCGAGTCCAGTCCAGTCTAAAAGCTAGAGGACATCTTTCAGCGTAGTGGTGAACAGTTTCGGAGAGATGACGTCTCCTTGTCTCACACCTTTCTGCAACTGGATCGCTTTCATACTCTTATCCCGAATGCGGACAGACACAATAGCGTTTCTATGCAAACACTTCATCACTTCGATAGTCAATTTGGCAACACTAAAGGGACTGCAGCATTGCTCAATTTTCGATAGAATCAAAGGCTTTCTCAAATTTTACAAACGCTAAACATAGAAGCCGATTATACTCATCGGTCTTCTGTATAATCTGGTGTAGCGTGTGGATGTGGTCTATATCTATAAACTTTTAGGAATCCGGCTTGTTCAGGTGGCTGGAAGTCGTCGAGCTTTCAAGCGAGTGGGTTCGTAATAATTCTTCAGAATAATGTCTACACGTAGATTAAAAGTGGGATTAATATAGAGGTCTGTAATTCCTTAAGAGCGTTTTATCGCTGTATCACTTAACCGTGGATGTCGTCAAAGACGAAATAATATCCTATTCCAACACCTCTGACCAGCATGGGATAGTAGATCAATTTGCTTCCCATCATGGAGGAGGCTCAAACCTAGCAATGGGAGGTATATGAGCTGTGATCAAGATAATGATAATGGACCTCGAAGTTAAAAAAAAAACAATTTTTTTTATATAATTATGCATTTATTTCATTGGTCAGTATCGTTTATTATTTTATTGTCATTTGTAGAGTTGTTTAAAGACCGCATCCGCAACCTCTCAAACCACCGCGGTAGCCGAGACCACGAGCACCCAGACCGAGACCGTAAGCACCATCGTAACCCACACCATCACTGACCATAGCATTGATACCATCACCGCAAGCGTGATTAACAGCACCAACACCAGCAGTGGGCAACAGACCCTCCACTCCTACAGTACCGACGAACGGCAGCTCACCAGCTGCAGCTAAAACGCCTTCGTATACATTCTCAGAGGCTATAGAGAGGCCAACCGGAGCGATAGCAGAGGCACTGGAGACGGGAAGTCCGCCACCGCTGGTAGGGATGATATCAATACCGGGACCACCTAAGCCGTAACCACGACCCAAACCGTAAGTACCACCTAAGCCGTAAGCTGCATCTAATCCATAAGCACCACACAAGCCGTAAGCACCACCCAAGCCGTAAGCACGACCGAAGCCACGAGCGCATTGACTGAACGCGGACTGCAACAATACCATATAACACATCGGTTTACTGTATTCGTAGCAAAATACTTAATGCTAATAACTTTTAAATAACATTTTACCTGTACGAGGAGCGCCTGAGCGCAGAAGACGAGGATAACCTTGGCAGACATGTTGTTACTGGTGCTATGTGCACGAGAATGATGTTCACCAATACTGCTGGTCATTTTATATGAAATACGTTATCAAGTTCCAAGGACACTTAATACCTTTAAATAGATTATTGTAGTGTGAAGATAATGTAACAATAATAACACTTCTATTATCAAATAAAAGAAGTAGTGACTATAATTTTATAGCGTGCGTTATCCACTGTTCTATTTTCCTATAAAAGCTAAAGCAACATCCAGTACATCATTCAGTATTCAACTCTTCGTTGAACACAGATATACAACATGAACACCTTCGCTATTTTGTTCCTCTGCATCCAAGTATGCTTGGTACAGGTAACGACCACTTCTGTTCTTTTTAATGCTTACTGTATTAATCTGTATATTAACGGATATGCCGTGTGGTAACGGAGTAAGAATACAATTCACCACCTTTATTCCCCGTGGATGTCGCAAAAAAAAAGCCTAAGGGATATAATTGACATAAAAATAAAGGCTAGAAAAGCTAGAAATAAAACCCTATACCAACACGTCTTATCAACGTGTTACAGTAGCTTAATATCGCTCATAGTCTCGAGCAGGCTTGAGCCCAGCATTTGGACTTTTATATAAGTCCAAATGCTGGGCTTTTAATAATCGAGGGGATTTTAATAATCGATTCTCTAAAAATTTAAAGTCTATTTTAAATAAACCGAATATTACTATTTGCTAGTTTGTTGTTTAACCCTAATGAAAGTTTTCCTTTGTATTTTAATTTTGTATTGATTTTGACAAAAGGAAAAGGTCATTTTATTTCGTGTAATTATGTTTTTTTTTGTTCTAGTCAAATGTTACGTGATACATTTGTGGCAATAAATTGTATTAGTTTTTTACTGTTTAAACTTATAGAAAGTTTTCTTTTGTGCTTTAGTTTTGTAACCAAAAGCACTTCAAATCATATTCAAAACACCCCAGCAGTTCCTCCGTCACATATTAGATAAAATGACATCAAAATTATTTAATATAACACGTTAAAACACTCAGATATTTAATACAAGAATGGTACCAAATCGACCATCGCTAAATCGAAGTGCTGAAGTGTTTGTATAGAAACGCCACAATGACAGTCCGTATCCGGGATAAGAGTACGAAACCGATCCAGTTGCAGAAAGGCGTGAGACAGGGAGACGTTATCTCTCCGAAACTGTTCACCACTGCACTGGAAGATGTCTTCAAGCTCTTAGACTGCACTGGACTCAGCATCAATATTAATGGCGAATACATCACTCACCTTCGATTTGCAGACGATATCGTCGTTATGGCAGAATCCATGGAGGACCTTGGCACCATGTTCAATGATCTCAGCAGGGTGTCCCAACTAATGGGTTTACGAATGAACATGGACAAGACGAAAGTCATGTCAAATGCCCATGTCATTCCTGTACCGGTTTTAGTTGGAAATGCGATTCTCGAAGTTGTCGATCATTATGTTTACCTAGGACAAACAGTTCAATTAGGTAGATCAAATTTAAAGAAAGAGATCAGCCGACGAATCCAACACGGTTGGGCAGCATTCGGGAAACTTAAGAGGATCTTCTCGTCCAACATACCTCAGTGTCTGAAAACACAGGTCTACGACCATTGTGATTTACCAGTGATGACTTACGACACGGAAACGTGGTCCCTAAATATAGGCCTCATAACAAGGCTCATAGCACGCTGAGCGAGCTATGGAGCGGGCTATGCTCGAGATTTCTCTGCGATATAGAATCTACCAATCCGCAGAAGAACGGGTGTAAATCGCTCGACGAACCGGTAATCGCTTGGAAAGAAAGGTACTCGAGTGGCGACCACGTATCAGACGACGCAATGTAGGACGCCCCCCACAAGCTGGAAAGACGACCTGTTGAAAGTTGCTGGGCGTCGTTGTATGCACGCGGCACAGGACCGCACTTTGTGGCGTAACATGAGGGAGGCCTACGTCCAGCAGTGGACGGCGATAGGCTGAAATTATGATTATGAAGATGAAACGATTTTTTACAAATCGATATATATATTAACTAGCAATCCACCTTCACTTCGCTTCGGTTATAGGTTGTAGTCGTTTTACCCGCATAGTTCCCGTTCCCGTGGGAATATCGAGATAAAATATAGCCTAGTTTACGCCCTGATATTATAGCTTTCCATCGGTGAAAGAATTTTTGAAATCGGTCCAGCCGTTTTGAAGATTACCCGGAACAAACAGACAGAGAGACAGACAAAAATTTTTTAATTGCTATTTTAGGCATAGGTGTCGTGCAAATAACCGTCTGAGCATGAAAAAAGCCTATTATTTTGACATGACAAACAGACACTCCAATTTTATTTATTGGTATAGAAGACAGAAAAATCGATTATTTATTCATAATTGTTTTCTCTTTCCAGTCACATCCCGATATCGGACTCTCTCCTTACGGTTACGCCGGATACGCTGGTCACGGATGTAATGGATACGCTGACTACGGCTACCCCGCTGGTGCATACGGTATTGATGCTTACGGTGGTATTGGTGAAGGTAATGTAGCTGTCGCCGGTGAGCTGCCCGTCGCTGGTACCACTGCTGTCGCCGGTCAAGTACCTATCATGGGCGCTGTGAGATTCGGTGGTGATGTCGCCGCTGGTGGTTCCGTATCTATCGCTGGCAAGTGCGGCTGTGGCTGCGGTGCTCGTCGCGGCTACGGCTACGGCTTATGTGCTCCATACTTATACTAACGATATGCTATAAATACACTCGAAGCCGAAGAATAAAGGAATTTTATACAGAAATTACTTTTTTCCATTTTATTATATATTATATGGCATATTTTGCTAATAAATTGGATAAGTTAGACACTCATCATCACCCTTCTCTTATCCTAATTACTTGGGGCCGACGCAATATGTACTATTGTACTCGTCTTCCATCTTACATATTGCAAAACATATTGGCAATAGGTTTATGACCAGCCGCGTACCTGATGTCAACTCTTCTTGGAAATGTAATTGTTAATCAAGAAAGCATCAGATATAATTGACACAAGTCGATGTAAAATGAAATGAGTAGCTAAGTTAGACACTGGTTTTCGTATTTTATCTTTATTTCACACCACAGGAGTAAGAATACAATTAATTATACTAATTAAAACCTATCTTGGCTGTGGATGTCGTAAAAGACGACTAAGGGATCTAATATGCACATAACATCTGTGCAAGAGAAGGAATACTGCGATTGAAACCCTATACCAACATGTCTGACCAGCATTGTATAGTAAATTCCCTCCCATTGTGGCAGAACGGGTATAACCGACATAGCACGAAGAATTAGCACGCTGAAGTGGCAATGGGCAGGCCACATCGCTCGACGAACCGACAACCGCTGGGGAAGAATGGTTCTCGAGTGGCGACCACGTATCGGACGACGCAGTGTTGGACGCCCCCCCCCACTAGGTGGACCGATGACCTAGTGAAAGTTGCTGGGCGTCGTTGAATGCAGGCGGCACAGGACCGCACATTGTGGCGCAACATGAGGGAGGCCTACGTCCAGCAGTGGAAGGCAATAGGCTGAAATGATGATGATGATGAATGATGTGGCAGAAGCCCGAGCTAGCCAGAACCAGGTTCCAGCCTCTTCCCCAATGGGAAGACAATTTACCTAATATATTTTGCTGGTCAGACATGTTGGTATAGAGTTTTATTTCGAGTTTACCATCTCTTGCTTGCTTAGACTTAAATTAACTCACTAAATCTAAACCATGTGGTGACGGAGTAAGAATACAATTCACCACCCCTTATCTTACCCGTGGATGATCCTACGAGACGACTAAGGGATATAAAACGCATATAACATCTATGCAAGAGAAGGAAAACTCGAAATAAAACCCTATACCAACACGTCTGACCAGCATGGTATAGTAGGTCAATTACCCTTCCATTATGAAGGAGGCCCGAGCCCAACAGTGGGACGTATATGGGCTGAGATGATGATGATGAAATCTAAATTCCAAAATCCTAAAATCCAATAAGACCACCACAAGACTGCAAGACAGTGTGAGCTCTTATTGTATAGATTTGACCCACAATAATGATAGCTAAAGATAATTTTAAATTAAAGCCTCTTAGTAACATAAAGTAAGCCGCCTTCAAAATTAATACTAATTTTGCATTATGTCACCTGAGTTTTCTTGCCGGATCTTTCACAGTGTGGCCGTGTTACGATCCGGTGGTAGTATACTAGATTGTTAGTTTTTTAAATATAATTACTATTAATTTCAATGTTAAATAATTACTAATCATAAACAGTTTAATTTTGTCATATAGAATCATTTTCTTCTTACACTGGCAATAAATTTGTATCAAAATGTGGGTCAATATTTAATAACTATTTTCTGTATCGGGTAGATTGTAGTATAAATTATAGTATACATTTTCTGCAATAACGCTGACTAGTTGGACGTGAGACATCTTAGTCCGCCCGTGACCATGAACGCTGCAAAGTGTTCGAAACGTCGGGCAATATAAATCAAATACAAACGCGATAAAATCCGTAAAGCAGTTTTATTTAAATCAAAATTTTTCGAGTATCGTTAAAGATAATTTAATTTCAAATATTAAATGTAAAAATAGTTGGTGGTCTGTCTGTTTGTTCCGGGTAATCTTCAAAACGGCTGGACCGATTTCAAAAATTCTTTCACCAATGGAAAGCTATAATATCAGGGCGTAAACTAGGCTATATTTTATCCCGGTATTCCCACGGGAACGGGAACTACGCGGGTAAAACGACTATAACCTATAACCGAAGCGAAGCGAGGGCGGATTGCTAGTTGTAAATAAAATTATATAAAAAGATAACACCTGTAGCTAGTCACAAGAGTTTGCAGTCTTCGTGATCATGATTGCTTTAAAGGTATCCAAAGCTTCAAGGATCCATTAAACTTATGTAATCCATGAAAATAATTTAATTCAAATTTTATAAGCTCGCGTAAACATGCGAAAGAATTGAGAATTATAGCAAAAATAATTTTACTTCAATTTTACAAAATTTTACGTATTATAATTTTTTTCAGTGTTATAAAACTCCGGCAGAATAATAGCAAAAATAATTTTATTTAAGATTTATAAAACTCAAGTAAACATCCGGCAGAATTAATTTTATTTAAGCAATAATACTTTTATTTAATGTTTATAAAACTCTAGTACATATCCGGGTGAATTATAGCAAAATAATTTTATTTAAGACTAGCAACCCGCCCTCGCTTCGCTTCGGTTTTAGTCGTTTTACCCGCGTAGTTCCCGTGGGAATACCGGGATAAAATATAGCCTAGTTTACGCCCTGATATTATAGCTTTCCATTGGTGAAAGAATTTTTGAAACCGGTCCAGCCGTTTTGAAGATTACCCGGAACAAACAGACAGACAAAAATTTTTTAATTGCTATTTTAGGCATAGGTGTCGTGCAAATAACCGTGTGAGCATGAAAAAAGCCTATTATTTTGACATTACAAACAGACACTCCAATTTTATTTATTGGTATAGATATTTATAAATCTCGAGTAAACATCCGGTAGGACAGGTAATAGCAAAAATACCTAATTTTATTTCACATTTCTAAAACTAGTGTAAACATCCGACAGAATTATAGCAAAAACATTATATCTAAGTGAGTCAAAATCCAATTCTTAAGGAGTTGGTGACATACAAACAAATAAATACAGCTGAAACTAATAAAAGCCTATAAAAAATGAAATGCTTTTATCCGTTCACAGACATTCTTTCCGCACGAAGAGTGTGATTTAGGAAACAGAAATGGCGGCATTTATCGAGCTAACGACCAACTCTCAGCTTCAATATATTTAATAAAGAAATTTTTAATCCTGTAGTGATAATAAGACAAGCTATCTAAATAATTTTAACGTCATGGTCCTCCTTAAATTTTCAACTTTTAAATGAAATTTGACTGTTTAAAGTGAGTCAAAATCCAATTCCTATGAAGTCGGTAATATACAAAGAAATAAATATATATACACCTGAAACTAATAAAAGCCTATAAAAAAACGGGTTTCGTAGCTGAAAGTAAACTAAATACCATACCTACTGGTATATTTATATTATGAAGTTAGAGAATTTTACATTAATTTATAAAACAAGTATATATGCATAAAAGAACATTAGATTACGACAGGAACTAATACGATAAAACTAAGGCATAAAATATTAATAAAATATCGCGATTTTTTTCCAAAAAATTATGATTTTTATTCAATAAACATTTATTTTCATTAATATACATTATAAGTAACAATTTACTTTGAGTTCACTAGATGGCGTTGTACAAAATTTTAAATCGCACCATGGTTTCGTTACAAAAATGTAGGTATATGCATCCAAATATTCATTATCTTTAATAGCGGGTTGAGAGCCCTCAGCGCTCACCCACCAGTCCGGGTAAAGTTGTCACAGCCATCCGAGGCTAACAACTAAGTCACACAAAAAAAAAAAAAATATCTTTAATTAATAGGGGACCGCGAGGCGTGGCGTTAAACGCCACGCGACGATCACGGTCACCCTCGCCTATAGATGTTTCACATCAAAAATAGACAATCCCGTTGAGTTTCTTGCCGGATCTTCTCAGTGTGGTCGCGTTCCGATCCGGTGGTAATTATAACTTTAAGAAAAATGTAAAAAAATGACAACATGTAAGTGCCCCGCGGGGTTTATACATAATTAATGATTTGAATTTGAATAGCATATGATTACTCAATTGGATGCTCCACGCGTGCCAGTACAGTAGTTAAATGATGATTAATTAATAATTCCTGTTGAAGAGATCGTGATTGTGTGTATTATTTTCGTTTGTGTCGGGTGTTATTCAAAATTTTCAGATTTAGCTATTATTTGAAAAATGTCGCGTGGTCGCCGCTCACATCGCTCGGTGCCGCGTGGCTCATCCACGCGGTCAGCTCCCTACACAGCGGTCGTGTGCGGAATACGTTTTCAATTTTTATTCTTAATTTTATCGTCCCTATCGGTTGCCACCGGTTCCGTCGAGAAACCTCGCTTAAAATTTCTATATATTTTCAATATATGCTTTAAATTCATTTAGCAGGTAATTAAACCCAACAAAAAAGTTATTTTTTTTTAAACTAAACAAAGTTCTTTTCAGAACTAAACGTCAGTTCCTTTCAGAACTAAACAAAAGTTCTTTTCAGAACCAAATAATTTTTTTTTCAGTAAATAATATATTGTAACTTTTAACTATCCAAACAGCTTAGCGACTCAGTAGTTCATAGAATTTTCAATTACATTTTTATAGCTATTAAGCAAATAATTTAGTACAAAGGCAGTTTTATTTTTATTTTTAAATGCCCAATAGATCTTGATCTCAACTTTCTAGAAATAGTTCCCAGGCGAGGGTATCACGAAGACGCCGTGATGGAGAATCTTCATCAGAAACTGAAAATCGTCTTGCAAGTCAATGAGAATACGCGTCGCAATCGCGTGCCAGAGAGTCGAGCATTGAGCGCTCTCAGAGGCTTGCTCAACAAAATTTGAGAACTTCACAAGCATGTGAGCGAGACTCGATTATCGAGTCATTTTGCTGCCACAAAATAAATTAGCATCAAATATCGTTTATAGGGAAGCTCTGACTCAATAAATTGATTTTCAGAAGCAGAGAAAGTAAACATGGTTTTATTTACAAACATTAAAAATGAAATATTAAGAAAAAAAAGAAACAACAAAAATAAATTATACAAAAAAAATAACATTAAATTAATAATGTTTAATATTCGGTTTTCTTCATAAATTTACTCTTTTTTAATAACCCCACTCAAAAACAAGAAAGTATGGATGGGTGTGTGCGTGTGTGTTAAAATTTATAACTTTTGAAATTTTTGTTTAATACCCGTGCGAAGGCGGGGCGGGCTGCTAGTATCTTATAACAGGAGTGACTCCCGGTAGTACTAATATTTTTCTACGGGCAGAATTGTGATGACCCTTTTTTTTTAGGAAATCGACGAGTGCTCATGCTTCATTACTAGTGCGTGTGAAGCCGTGAGTTATCATCGATGGTCAATTCCGTTTATATCGATGTTACGATATTTTTCGTATAACATCATCGATGATTACGATGTTTTGCTTATAGCAACATCGACGTTAAAAAATCGATGTTTTTTCTTTCAACGTCGATCATCCCTAATTCTTACTCCATCACCAAAGAGATTGTTGTAACGTCTTATTGTAAAATTGTATTCTTCCGTGTGGTGACGGAGTAAGAACACAATTCACTATCACCTCTCTTGCCCACCCTCTCTCGTCCGAAGACTTTGGTCGACAATGACGAATTAAAGGCGATTGTGGAAGCCGATGATACACAATCTACGGCTGAATTAGCAGCAGCTTTCGACGTTAGCGTCAAAACAATATTGATTCATTTGCGTCAAATTGGCAAGGTAAGAAAGCTTGACAAATGGGTGCCCCACGAACTCAATGATCGCCAGCGCGATGTACACGTCGAGACATGCCTAGCATTGCTCAACAGACACACAAATGAAGGAATTTTGAAACGCATTGTTACTTGCGATGAAAAATGGATTCTGTTTGATAACCGCAAGCGCTCAGCAAGTTGGTTGGATCCTGGTTCAGCACCTGAAGTGATGGTCACTGTTTGGTGGTCTAGCGCCGGTGTGATTCATCACAGCTTCTTACCAAACGGGGTGAGCATTACTGCAGATGTGTACTGTAAAGAACTGAACACGATGATGGAGAAGCTGGCACATCTCCAACCAGCATTGGTCAATCGCTCGTCTCCGCTGCTCCTGCACGACAATGCGCGACCTAATACTGCACAGCAGACGGTCTCCAAGTTGCAAGAACTGGGGTTGGAAGCTCTCCGTCATCCGCCATACTCACCAGACCTTGCACCTACAGACTACTTCTTTTTCCAGAATTTGGATAACTTTTTGGCGGGAAAGAAATTCAATACCCGAGAGGCAATACAAAATACCTTTGAAGAATTTGTTGCCTCCCGTCCAGCTGATTTCTTTAAGAAGGGCATCAATAAACTGCCACTGCGTTGGCAAAGATGCATTGATTGCATGGGTGATTACTTTGATTAATATAGATAAAATGTGCATAACCATATTTAATAAATTAGCTAGAAACTTAAGAGAGCTCCCGAAGAAATATTTTAAATTAAAACTACGACAATGGTTAATCAGCTACAATTTCTATAATTTATCCGAATTTATGACATATAAAAATTAATAATAATCACTTGACATTTAAATAAATTGTAATTTGAGATTTTATATATTATGATATTATGTAATTACACATCTTAAACTATAGCTATGATTATAGTAATTAATTAATAATTGAAAATGTGTCAATATTTGCATGTCTTAAAGGCAGAATATGGCAGGAAAATCTACCGTTTTTTTGTTATCTGGTTACACCTGTATTCTTTGCAAATAAAAATGATTTGATTTGAAAAAATACATGAAAAAAAATTGTTTAATTTTTTTCATACATAACGGTAATTTCATAGGTAAAGCCCTAATATAACGTCTTGATATTTTTGTTTTATTTTTTATTTATTTATAAATTCATATTAGTACATCAAGTGCTTAAATTTTTTTAAAGGGTGTAGCCAAAAACCAGTTTAGGTTTATTTGTACACCTAGGAAACGTCGACAATATTTACTAGAATACTTATACATAACGGCGGCAAGCAGTGAGCCCGCACATCTTCATAGATATACCCTCAAGTTATTACATATTAATATTAATCACAGTGACACAGATACAGCACGTTTCCTTTTCTATTTATTAAATATATGTTGATTAGTGAGTGTTATTTCTTCAATGTAATGTTTTTTTAATTTGTGAGTTAAGTTTTTTGGTGTAATATAAACTAGATTAATGCATTAGCAAATTATAACTATATTATTCTTTAATTTAATATGTCCAATTGTAATTTAGTTAATAATTAATTATATCAATGTACATTTAATAAATAATTAAACTATTATATGTCATTCTATTAAAGTTATTTTACATGTTTTCGTTATATATGTATATCTTTGTGTATTATAGTATTTTAGGTTCATTTATGCAATGTAATGAAGATAAAATACGAAAATAATAATAAATTGAAATGTAGTGAATATAATTTAATAGCGAATTGCGTGCATTTTCATATTCTGCGAATATTCCCAGACGAATCATGATGTGGTTATCAGCACCTAATCAATGTTTACGACTATGACTAAAATACGTAGACTATAGACGTGAAGAATAAATATTATAACTCGATACTGGCACCAATAGCCCATCATTGTAACTTATTGCCATTACATAAGAAGAAAAAGAAAAGCACTTTGTTCACGGTAGACAGCGACTTAGCTTGTACTCGTACAACTGATATTGCAAAGGTCCACGAGCGACAGGATCACTTACCATCAGATGTGCTGTTGGCTCATTTGCCATCATCAGTTTTTTGGTCTTATGGTATATGCCATATGGTTTCCGTTTAGTCTTAATAGTATAATAATTATCTGGGTATCCAACTCGTACTGATTACATAATCACCCCATCATCACAGCCCACATAAGTCCCACTGTTGGACTCGGGCCTTCTTTACAATAGGAGGGCAATCGACCTACTATAATCATGCTGGTCAAACGTGTTGCTATAGGGTTTTATTTCGAGTATTCCTTCTCTTGAACTGATGTTTATTATATTATATCCATTATTTTACGACATCCACTGGCAAGAAAAATGGTGGTGTATTTTATTCTTACTCCGCTCATGGAGATGGAAATACTTATCCAGAGCATTTTACACGTTTAAAGAGACCAAATATTTAGAAGTAGTTAGTTATAAAAAAAAAAACTGTATGTATGTGTAGGAAGAGAGATGAGAAATACTTCATCAGTTCATGAAAGACCTAAATAAGAATAAAAGACTTTTGTAGATATGCAGTTATTTTATTTGAAAGTATTGTCCATTCGTAAATATCTGTACTAAACTCTTAGAGACCGCATCCGCAACCCTTCCATCCAGCGCGGTAGCCGAGAGCAGGAGCATCGAGAAGAGGGACTTCGAGACCATAAGCGCCCAGACCGATACCGTAGGCATCAGCGAAGCGAGGAGCGAAAGCGGCATCACGGCTAGTCATAGCATTGATACCGTCACCGCAAGAGTGGTATACAGCACCAGCACCAGCGGTGGGAAGAATACCCTCTACTCCAACAGTACCAACGAATGGAAGCTCACCAGCAGCAGCTAAGATACCCTCGTATACGTTCTCAGAAGCAACAGCGAGACCGACTGGAGCGATAGCGGAGGCACTGGAGACGGGGAGAGCACCACCGCTGGTGGGGCTGAAGTCAATGGCGGGGGCAGCCAAGCCACAACCGTAAGGGGCATCCCAACCGCGAAGACCATCCCAACCTAAAGCACCATCCCAAGCGAAAGGAGCTTCAAGACCACAACCTCCGATAATTCTACGGTCAACGCGGCCGAGGCACTGGCTGAGTGCTGACTGTAAGTAAAATTTATATTTTATTATACAACTTTTCCAAGTAATTATAGATTACATAACTGGGTTGATTTACTGTTACCAAAAAAGAATAGATATACAATAGAACTAAAACTCGATATCCAGTAACACTTTCATAGGTCCTACAAGGTTATTGATAGTACTGGATTGAACCATGTGGTAACAATACATCGAAATTTCGCAACAAAGCGTTTTGAACTTCATAGTAAACAGGTCTATTACCTCTACCAGGTTCTGTTCCAAAAGCTTTCAATGAACATATCTAGACAGACTAATCTAATAACGTTACCCAACTAAAAAGCGAGTAATCTTAAATAGGTAAACAACAGTATTCAATACAATTTAAAAATACTAGAAGAAATATTATGTGAAATTTTACCTGAACGAAGAGCGCTTGAGCGCAGAGCACGAGAATGATTTTGGCAGGCATGTTGTTACTAATGCGATGAACACCAGATTGATGTTATTGGTCGATGTGTTAGCTTTTATACTGAACTGTGTTATCATGTTACAAGAATAACATGTATGTATATAGGTAATTGTAATGTAAATCTTGTGCAACCATGATGATGATGCTGTTTACTAATAAGTAAACTTACAGAACTTCAATAATATACGCGTATCAGAGATATTAGGCAATAATTAATAAAATGTGTGCTATCGCTTTGTGAGTTTCATATAAAAAGTAATAACAGCATCGAATAAATTACTTTGTTTTCGTTGAACACAAACATCAAACATGAACTCCTTCGCCCTTCTCCTGGTCTGCATCCAAGCTTGCTTGGTACAGGTAATATACAATTTAAAATGTTTTAAACTTTTAATTTATTTTTATTATATTTCCATTGTCTTCTAAATATTCTTTATTATATCAAGCTATCCTTTTAGTTAATGGCTGTCTTCCTCTATATAGATAGATATACTATATAGTAATATCAAATGGACAGTTAGATGTTTTTTTCTACTCAATAACTTATGAAGTAGGGTTGAGGAATAGGCGACTTGTTCGACAAATTAAAATTAATTAGGCAATTTTCTGTTACAACATAAGCTAATACTTGTAGACAATATTATTAAGAAGCTAAATGATCATGCTAAGATCTGCATCAACTTCTTCTCTTTTTGCAAATAACTGTCTTCTTATCTCCATTTTTTGCAATTTACTAAGTATTTAGACTTAAATATTATTATTAATTTCTATTTCTAAAACGTCTTCATTTCATTTACAGTCTGTATTCAGCCAGTGCACCAGCCGCGCCGCTGTGGCCGCTGATCGTGGAATTATTGGTGGTTATGGTCTGGGTGCCCCTTACGGTTTAGGTTGTGGTTACGGTTTGGAAGCTCCTTACGGGTGGGCTGGATACGCTGACTACGGCTACGGTCTGGATGCTTACGGTGGTATTGGTGAAGGTAACGTAGCTGTCGCTGGTGAGCTGCCCGTCGCTGGTACCACTGCTGTCGCCGGTCAAGTACCTATCATGGGCGCTGTGAAATTCGGTGGTGATGTCGCCGCTGCTGGTTCCGTTTCCATCGCTGGCAAGTGCGCTTGCGGCTGCGGTGAATACGGTTACGGCTACGGATTAGGTGCTCCCTACCTGTACTAAATAACATATACCAAATAAAACTGACGCTTAAAATAAACGATCAATATGAAGCAATAACTGCGTAATTTTACTGTCATGAATCTATTAACCGCCTTTTCTGTCTAGTAACGGAGTAGAAGAAAAACCCGAGAAAGAGAACACAAACTCGAAATAAAATCTTGTACCAACCGGTCTGACCAGCATGGTATAGTGGGTCACTTTTCACCTCATTAAGGAGGAGGCACAAGGCCGCAGTGGGACGTATTTGAGCTGTGAGAAAGGAGTAAGAATACAGTTTACCAAGATTTTTTTTTGCAACTGAGTGTCGTGAAAAACCATTAAGAGCGTTATCGGTAATAAGCGGCCGTAAACCAAAAAATGTGGTTTATTGAGGACTGGTTACTCGTTCATGATAATAGTTTACTAAAAATTAATATGTTATAACCACTGCATTAAACACATCTTCATATAGAAAATATTGTATTTGTATAGAATTAAAACTCAATATTGTAACTATTTTATTAAAAGGCAAGGGTGTTTTGAACTCAAGTGCATGAGATTTTACGAAAACGCTGAGATTTGAAGTTCGGGTAAGAATAAACCATAAGTTGTGGCAGCTCGAAGAAAATTGTAGATCTTAGGAAAATTACTATTCTTGTTTTTATATGAAATGAAATTCAACATTTCTTCCATTTAAAACGAAAAAAAAAATATTTCCTTAATATTAATTTGACGAAAATGGCTTCTGTAAAACATTTAATTTTGTGATTTTTTTTTATTGCCGATGGTGGCAAACGAGCAGGCAGCACACCTGATGGTAAGTGAGGCTGCCACACAGGACCTTTGCAATACGGTGACGAGTGGTACCTTGGTAAAACGGTGATGGTGGTACCAAGTCAAACAGTTCCTCAGAGCACTCCCCATGAAAGAGCCGATAGAGTACACAGAGTGACCCAAAGTCTCTCCGCAGCTCCAGTGACTCCAATCTGTCTGTAAGATTGGGATCCCCGACGATTCGAACAGTACGCCTTTGGAGGGAGTCAAGTGGGTCTAGCTGATATTTAGGCGCGCCTGCCCAGAGATGTGAGCAGTACTCCACATGAGGACGAACTTGCGCTTTGTATAGTACAAGGTGCTGTCTCGATGTAAAGTACTGCCTGGCTCTGTTTAGAACGCCCAACTTATTGCTAGCTAATTTGGCTTTGTCCTCCAAATGACTCCCAAACTGGACTTTGTTCGATATTTCGACGCCGAGGATACCAATACTGTCGGCAATTTGAAGAGTTACTCCTTGGAACTTAGGCGCCATGATAAACGGGTCCTTCTTTGCAGTGAACGCGCAAACTTGTGTCTTTGTGCGGTTGAATTGGACTAAGTTCCGTTCACCCCATTCCGAGGCCCGCCCCAGAGAGCGCTCGACTACAGACACAAATTGAACTCTTCTTTCCTATGTACTCCGAGGGACATTCCGTTGCTCAGTATACCGCTCGTCATCCGTGCTGTCATCCGCATAGCAACGTTTATTCTCGATGGAGAGCATGTCGTTGATATGCAGGATAAACAACGTCGGGGAGAGCACCGAGCCTTGTGGTACACCAGCATTAGTGGTCATGGTATCGGAGCAGGAGCCATCTACGACGACTTTAATACTCCGACAATCCAGAAAGCTGGCGATCCAATTACAGAATCTCTCGGGGATTCCATATGATGGTAGCTTCGATAGAAGTGCCCCGTGCCAGACCCTATCGAACGCCTTTGGGATATCTAGGCTGAACGCTAGCGCCTCACCCTTGCCCTCCAAGGCCTCTGCCCAACGGTGAGTGAGGTATACAAGAAGATCACCAGCCGATCGCCCACGACGAAAACCGTATTGGCGATCACTGATCAGCTGGTGATCCTCAAGGTACTGCAGAAGCTGGCGGTTTATAATTTTCTCCATTATCTTGGAGAGCAAGGATGTTATCGCAATTGGCCTGTAATTCGATGGGTCAGACCAGTCTTCCTTTTTAGGGATCGGGTGGACATGGGCTACCTTCTACGAAGACGGAACCCTATTAGTAACAAAGGAAAGTTGGTATAGGCGCGTGAGGATGGGAGTCAATTCAGGGGCGCACGTCTTAAGGACCACTGCAGGGATGCCATTCGGCCCACTCAATTTATGAACGTCTAAAAGCCGCAGCTCCCGCTTGACCGCTCGCTGCGTGATGCGGATTTTTGGAAGCGAGCTTTCACACCGTGGAATAGTACGCGGTGTGGCAGCTCCGGCGTCCAAAGTCGAGTTACAGGCAAAGAATTGACCTAGAAGATCCGCTTTCTCCTTTGCACTGTGGGCCAGATTGTCATCGTGTTTCTGCAGTGGAGGGAGATCGGACTGGCAGAAGCTGCCTTGGGCAGCCTTGGCGAGCGACCAGAATGCAGGACTCCCAGCGGGATAGCTTTGCAATCGCTCGCCAATTCCGGCAACATGTTCCGCCTTGGCTCTGGCAATAGCCTTCTTACTAGATCTAAAAGCGGTGTTCAATTTCCGCTTCACCTCTGTGGCATTCGGGTCCTGACATTTTTGGGCCCTATTCCAGGCCGTATATGCGGACCGCTTCTGGCGTGCAGCCTCCCTGCAGAATTTGTTAAACCATAGTCGACTGCGGCCACCAACAGGTATTTTGTTGTGGGGGATAAATAATTCCATCCCTGTAATAACCACATCCGTAATGTAGACCGCACAGACGTCAGGGTCCCAGAGGCGAAGCAAAGCCGCTTCTATGGGTAGGATGCGTAAAACTCGCGAAGTTCATCCCAATCTGCTGACTTATATTGCTAGACTCTGCGAGTCCCAGTCGCCGTAGAGCGACTAGACCTCACAACAGGAGCTCTGCTATGAATCAAGCAGTGATCAGAAGACCCAAGTGGGGCTTCGACCACTACCCGGTATCCGTGCTGATGTCTAGTCAACAGAAGATCCATTAAAAAAGACTCATGGCTCTCAATATCTGGGACACGTGTGGGTTGTGTCACCAGTTGTGAGAGACCATAGGCTGAAACCATATTGAAGAGATGTCGACCCTGGTGCTCAGTGGATCGGAACCCCAGCCACTCTTTATGATGAGCGTTGAAGTCTCCAAGAATCACCACATCCGCTGATGGACACTGCTCCAATATTTCGTCAATCCCCCATTGGACGTTCTCAAATAACTGAATTGACCCCGGATCACTACCATGAAACGTGTAGAGGCACGCATAGATGCAGGTAAGCCCTCCATAGTCTACGCGTAGCCATAGGATTGACAGGTCACCATGTTCAAGGACCTGAAGGCGGCGACAACAGATATCGCCCCGAATGAATACGCACACCCCGGCTTTATGACTGAAGGTATGTTCCAATTCGTAGCCGGGGTAATTTGGGAACGAAATATCATTCAGAGCATTTATCTGCGTCTCCGTTAAAAAGAGCAGGGCAGGCCGCGCCGTCTTGAGATGATGGTGGACGGCGTCGAGGTTGCTATGTAAATCCCTGATATTGCAAAAATCCACATCAAATGTGGATAAGGGGACCGCCGTGTAAAACCTTTTCTTTTTGTTTTTCCTATTCATGGTTTATTTTAAGAAGAGGAGGAAGGGAGTGTGAATATGTATAATGGGGTTCGGTGATACAAAAAAAAAGAGGCGGGGCATAGAGCATGGTTGAGGGGTGAGTTTTGTGAGGAGCTGATACGAAGCACGGAAGGGCCCCCATTGACCCCCCGTGCCTAACCGCCGAGGTCCACTTCGGTTTTCCACACCAGCACGACGACTACCGAACGGGATTTTCGCCGGTTGGTGGGACAGCCTCCCTGAGGGGATGATCCTGGGTTCGGGTCCCCTACTGACCGGCAGGTGGCCGGCGGGAATCATTCCCATCGGGTCTCCCTGTACCCCATGTCAGCCCCTCACGTTCAATGCCCCGACCACGGCCTCACCACCGCAAGTTTCAGGCATCACCAAAACCCGCCACACACAGACGCGCCCAGAAAGTTGGGCTTCCGGATCTCTCCCTCACCAAACGAAGTGCAGCAACAAATTGCTACTACTCAGACGTCGATTTTCTGAGAGAGTGTGGTACTACCGCAGACGGACCGGCCCGCGGCTGCAGACAGAAGACTGTCAACAGTGTGGTCCTACCACTCTTAGGGCTTTTAAATTTTATATAGTGTTTTACAATGTTATATTGAAAAATTTTGCTAATATTTTATACAATGTAATGAAGATAAAATGCGAAAATAATAATAAATTGAAATGTGAATATGATTTAATAGCGAATTGCGTGCATTTTCATATTCTGCGAAAATTCCCAGACGAATCATGATTTGGTTGTCAGCACCTAATCAATGTTTACGACTATGACTAAAATACGTAGACTATAGACGTGAAGAATAAATATTATAACTCGACACTGGCACCAATAGCCCATCATTGTAGCTTATTGCCATTACATAAGAAGAAAAAGAAAAGCACTTTGTTCACGGTAGACAGCGACTTAGCTTGTACTCGTACAACTGATATTGCAAAGGTCCACGAGCGACAGAATCACTTACCATCAGGTGTGCTGTTTGCTCATTTGCCATCATCAGTTTTTTGGTCTTATGATATATGCCATATGGTTTCCGTTTAGTCTTAATAGTATAATAATTATCTGGGTATCCAACTCGTACTGATTACATAATCACCCCATCATCACAGCCCACATAAGTCCCACTGTTGGACTCGGGCCTTCTTTACAATAGGAGGGCAATCGACCTACTATAATCATGCTGGTCAAATGCTCATGGAGATGGAAATACTTATCTAGAGCATTTTACACGTTTAAAGAGACCAAATATTTAGAAGTAGTTAGTTATAAAAAAAAAAACTGTATGTATGTGTAGGAAGAGAGATGAGAAATACTTCATCAGTTCATGAAAGACCTAAATAAGAATAAAAGACTTTTGTAGATATGCAGTTATTTTATTTGAAAGTATTGTCCATTCGTAAATATCTGTACTAAACTCTTAGAGACCGCATCCGCAACCCTTCCATCCAGCGCGGTAGCCGAGAGCAGGAGCATCGAGAAGAGGGACTTCGAGACCATAAGCGCCCAGACCGATACCGTAGGCATCAGCGAAGCGAGGAGCGAAAGCGGCATCACGGCTAGTCATAGCATTGATACCGTCACCGCAAGAGTGGTATACAGCACCAGCACCAGCGGTGGGAAGAATACCCTCTACTCCAACAGTACCGACGAATGGAAGCTCACCAGCAGCAGCTAAGATACCCTCGTATACGTTCTCAGAAGCAACAGCGAGACCGACTGGAGCGATAGCGGAGGCACTGGAGACGGGGAGAGCACCACCGCTGGTGGGGCTGAAGTCAATGGCGGGGGCAGCCAAGCCACAACCGTAAGGGGCATCCCAACCGCGAAGACCATCCCAACCTAAAGCACCATCCCAAGCGAAAGGAGCTTCAAGACCACAACCTCCGATAATTTTACGGTCAACGCGGCCGAGGCACTGGCTGAGTGCTGACTGTAAGTAAAATTTATATTTTATTATACAACTTTTCCAAGTAATTATAGATTACATAACTATATGGGGGTTGATTTACTGTTACCAAAAAAGAATAGATATACATTAGAACTAAAACTCGATATCCAGTAACACTTTCATAGGTCCTACAAGGTTATTGATAGTACTGGATTGAACCATGTGGTAACAATACATCGAAATTTCGCAACAAAGCGTTTTGAACTTCATAGTAAACAGGTCTATTACCTCTACCAGGTTCTGTTCCAAAAGCTTTCAATGAACATATCTAGACAGACTAATCTAATAACGTTACCCAACTAAAAAGCGAGTAATCTTAAATAGGTAAACAACAGTATTCAATACAATTTAAAAATACTAGAAGAAATATTATGTGAAATTTTACCTGAACGAAGAGCGCTTGAGCGCAGAGCACGAGAATGATTTTGGCAGACATGTTGTTACTAATGCGATGAACACCAGATTGATGTTATTGGTCGATGTGTTAGCTTTTATACTGAACTGTGTTATCATGTTACAAGAATAACATGTATGTATATAGGTAATTGTAATGTAAATCTTGTGCAACCATGATAATGATGCTGTTTACTAATAAGTAAACTTACAGAACTTCAATAATATACGCGTATCAGAGATATTAGGCAATAATTAATAAAATGTGTGCTATCGCTTTGTGAGTTTCATATAAAAAGTAATAACAGCATCGAATAAATTACTTTGTTTTCGTTGAACACAAACATCAAACATGAACTCCTTCGCCCTTCTCCTGGTCTGCATCCAAGCTTGCTTGGTACAGGTAATATTCAATTTAAAATATTTTAAACTTTTAATTTATTTTTATTATATTTCCATTGTCTTCTAAATATTCTTTATTATATCAAGCTATCCTTTTAGTTAATGGCTGTCTTCTTCTATATAGATAGATATACTATATAGTAATATCAAATGCACAGTTAGATGTTTTTTTCTACTCAATAACTTATGAAGTAGGGTTGAGGAATAGGCGACTTGTTCGACAAATTAAAATTAATTAGGCAATTTTCTGTTACAACATAAGCTAATACTTGTAGACAATATTATTAAGAAGCTAAATGATCATGCTAAGATCTGCATCAACTTCTTCTCTTTTTGCAAATAACTGTCTTCTTATCTCCATTTTTTGCAATTTACTAAGTATTTAGACTTAAATATTATTATTAATTTCTATTTCTAAAACGTCTTCATTTCATTTACAGTCTGTATTCAGCCAGTGCACCAGCCGCGCCGCTGTGGCCGCTGATCGTGGAATTATTGGTGGTTATGGTCTGGGTGCCCCTTACGGTTTAGGTTGTGGTTACGGTTTGGAAGCTCCTTACGGGTGGGCTGGATACGCTGACTACGGCTACGGTCTGGATGCTTACGGTGGTATTGGTGAAGGTAACGTAGCTGTCGCTGGTGAGCTGCCCGTCGCTGGTACCACTGCTGTCGCCGGTCAAGTACCTATCATGGGCGCTGTGAAATTCGGTGGTGATGTCGCCGCTGCTGGTTCCGTTTCCATCGCTGGCAAGTGCGCTTGCGGCTGCGGTGAATACGGTTACGGCTACGGATTAGGTGCTCCCTACCTGTACTAAATAACATATACCAAATAAAACTGACGCTTAAAATAAACGATCAATATGAAGCAATAACTGCGTAATTTTACTGTCATGAATCTATTAACCGCCTTTTCTGTCTAGTAACGGAGTAGAAGAAAAACCCGAGAAAGAGAACACAAACTCGAAATAAAATCTTGTACCAACCGGTCTGACCAGCATGGTATAGTGGGTCACTTTTCACCTCATTAAGGAGGAGGCACAAGGCCGCAGTGGGACGTATTTGAGCTGTGAGAAAGGAGTAAGAATACAGTTTACCAAGATTTTTTTTTGCAACTGAGTGTCGTGAAAAACCATTAAGAGCGTTATCGGTAATAAGCGGCCGTAAACCAAAAAATGTGGTTTATTGAGGACTGGTTACTCGTTCATGATAATAGTTTACTAAAAATTAATATGTTATAACCACTGCATTAAACACATCTTCATATAGAAAATATTGTATTTGTATAGAATTAAAACTCAATATTGTAACTATTTTATTAAAAGGCAAGGGTGTTTTGAACTCAAGTGCATGAGATTTTACGAAAACGCTGAGATTTGAAGTTCGGGTAAGAATAAACCATAAGTTGTGGCAGCTCGAAGAAAATTGTAGATCTTAGGAAAATTACTATTCTTGTTTTTGTATGAAATGAAATTCAACATTTCTTCCATTTAAAACGAAAAAAAAAATATTTCCTTAATATTAATTTGACGAAAATGGCTCCCGTAAAACATTTAATTTTGTGATTTTTTTTATTGCTGATGGTGGCAAACGAGCAGGCAGCACACCTGATGGTAAGTGAGGCTGCCACACAGGACCTTTGCAATACGGTGACGAGTGGTACCTTGGTAAAACGGTGATGGTGGTACCAAGTCAAACAGTTCCTCAGAGCACTCCCCATGAAAGAGCCGATAGAGTACACAGAGTGACCCAAAGTCTCTCCGCCGCTCCAGTGACTCCAATCTGTCTGTAAGATTGGGATCCCCGACGATTCGAACAGTACGCCTTTGGAGGGAGTCAAGTGGGTCTAGCTGATATTTAGGCGCGCCTGCCCAGAGATGTGAGCAGTACTCCACATGAGGACGAACTTGCGCTTTGTATAGTACAAGGTGCTGTCTCGATGTGAAGTACTGCCTGGCTCTGTTCAGAACGCCCAACTTTTTGCTAGCCAATTTGGCTTTGTCCTCCAAATGACTCCCAAACTGGACTTTGTTCGATATTTCGACGCCGAGGATACCAATACTGTCGGAAATTTGAAGAGTTACTCCTTGGAACTTAGGCGCCATGATAAACGGGTCCTTCTTTGCAGTGAACGCGCAAACTTGTGTCTTTGTGCGGTTGAATTGGACTAAGTTCCGTTCACCCCATTCCGAGGCCCGCCCCAGAGAGCGCTCGACTACAGACACAAATTGAACTCTTCTTTCCTATGTACTCCGAGGGACATTCCGTTGCTCAGTATACCGCTCGTCATCCGTGCTGTCATCCGCATAGCAACGTTTATTCTCGATGGAGAGCATGTCGTTGATATGCAGGATAAACAACGTCGGGGAGAGCACCGAGCTTTGTGGTACACCAGCATTAGTGGTCATGGTATCGGAGCAGGAGCCATCTATGACGACTTTAATACTCCGACAATCCAGAAAGCTGGCGATCCAATTACAGAATCTCTCGGGAATTCCATATGATGGTAGCTTCGATAGAAGTGCCCCGTGCCAGACCCTATCGAACGCCTTTGGGATATCTAGGCTGAACGCTAGCGCCTCACCCTTGCCCTCCAAGGCCTCTGCCCAACGGTGAGTGAGGTATACAAGAAGATCACCAGCCGATCGCCCACGACGAAAACCGTATTGGCGATCACTGATCAGCTGGTGATCCTCAAGGTACTGCAGAAGCTGGCGGTTTATAATTTTCTCCATTATCTTGGAGAGCAAGGATGTTATCGCAATTGGCCTGTAATTCGATGGGTCAGACCAGTCTTCCTTTTTAGGGATCGGGTGGACATGGGCTACCTTCTACGAAGACGGAACCCTATTAGTAACAAAGGAAAGTTGGTATAGGCGCGTGAGGATGGGAGTCAATTCAGGGGGCACGTCTTAAGGACCACTGCAGGGATGCCATTCGGCCCACTCAATTTATGGACGTCTAAAAACCGCAGCTCCCATTTGACGGCTCGCTGCGTGATGCGAATTTTTGGAAGTGAGCTTTCACACCGTGGAATAGTACGTGGTGTGGCAGCTCCGGCGTCCAAAGTCGAGTTACAGGCAAAGAATTGACCTAGAAGATCCGCCTTCTCCTTTGCACTGTGGGCCAGATTGTCATCGTGTTTCTGCAGTGGAGGGAGATCGGACTTGCAGAAGCTACCTTGGGCAGCCTTGCCGAGCGACCAGAATGCAGGACTCCCAGCGGGATAGCTTTGCAATCGCTCGCCAATTCCGGCAACATGTTCTGCCTTGGCTCTGGCAATAGCCTTCTTACTAGATCTAAAAGCGGTGTTCAATTTCCGCTTCACCTCTGTGGCATTCGGGTCCTGACATTTTTGGGCCCTATTCCAGGCCGTATATGCGGACCGCTTCTGGCGTGCAGCCTCCCTGCAGAATTTGTTAAACCATAGGCGCAGCAAAAACTGCACTAATCGAATTGGAGAGAGCTCAAAGGGCTGTGATTAAAGTCATGTTGAAAAAACCTTATCGAGAGCCTACAGATCTTCTATATCAAGAATTTGCCGTCTTAGGGTTAGGCAATTATTTATCCTAAAAGCCACGCTGCTAACACACATGCTTAAAAAGTCGAAAAGACTATCAAGAGATCACCAGGAAAAGAACCTTCAGAATCCCCTGTCCGCGAGCAAATTCTCTCCTGGCGAGACGATGCCCACTATTCTCACATCCTCATATTTACAATGCAGTATCAAAGCACTGTAACCTGAAAGATCTGTCCTACTTCGCATGCAAAATTATTGTAAAAACATGGTTACTTTCTCTTTCCTATAACTCAACTGAAAAATCATCAATCTTAACATATAATTGCTCAGGAGACGACATACACACCACATACACGCACATATATACACGCGCTCATACACATACACCCACACATACACATACACGCACACAAACACACCCACCCCGCCGCACGACTCATCACATGAGATCACACATGCATGCACACCTGCCCGAAGTCACATGACCAAACCTTAATTCTAGTTTTTATGTCACCTTCACTAATGTGGTCACTAATGCTAAAATTTGTAAACCCGCAGCTCTGGTTCCTGAGATACAGGCCTTAGCCTAGTTCAGGGACTACTGTTTTCAATTCTGTAAAATAGCATTTCTTGTTGAAATAAATATATTATTATTATTATTATAATGTATCTCCTTGTTCACGGGATCTTCCTAGGGAAGACACCCGGTCCTTTGAAAGGCTTACATGGAGATATGGATCCAACACGCAGAGGCCTTTGGAGAAATTTAATCTAAAAATGGGATGGGACGTCTACCGATGACACTCCACATCTGCACATAACACACGCGGACTGCCAACGATAGGTGTAAAACTATTGTTAATTATGGTATCTAATATATGATTATGGGGTTGGAGGTTCGATGGACTGGTCTAACTTAATGCTATTGATTTAAAAACTGTCGTCTGCCTTCAATACCTTTATCGTCTTGAACTTTGGCAGACGGTGACTCGCCAACTCACTGAATGGGCCCCCCTAAACGGTCGCCACAGACACGTAGGCCATACAGGCAACAGGAGGGCAACATTGGTGCAAGTGGCTTGGGGTGTCGAGCGGTGCGGCGCCGGTTTCACCATCGCAGTGGTTTCCCCGTAGTTATGCCCTTGAAAATGACACTTCCACCCCCGAGCATATAGCTCTGGCGACCCCTCTCTGATCAACCGTTTAAGGCAAGCCAGAGTTGAGAATCCTGCGGGCACTCTTCGGTTTCCACTCCAGCCAGCCACTAAAGGCGAGCTGGATACGAGGCCCTGACCGACTCTCTGGGGTTATTATTATTATTATTATACATTTATTGAACTTAAAAACTACCTAATACATTTTTAAATATTATATAAAAAAAATAAAATATTTAAAAATATAAAAAGCGTATTTACCCACCGGCAGCGAATACAAGAACCAAGCCGCCAGCGGTTAGGGCTACAAAGAGAGGAACTTCCTCACGATGCGCGCTGTGTTCAGTAATACCGCCTTCTGCATCAGACCCGCAGTCAAACTACCTAACGCGAGCCTCTTTAGATGTTGATTGAGGCTCTTGGCTATTAACCCATTGGTCGAAATGACTATCGGTACAACGATCGCCGAGTCCACGTCCCACATGTCGACAATCTCGTGAGCTAAGTCTTGATATTTTATTTGTTTATCTTTCTCAGCCTTCACGAGATTCCCGTCATGTGGAACAGTGATATCGACAATCATTGCACGGCGCTGCAGCCGATCTATCACCACGATGTCTGGCTTATTGGCTACAATAGTCCTATCAGTGATAATAGATCGGTCCCAGTACAATGTGACACGACCATTTTCGAGAACCGGCTCTGGTACGTATTTGTAGTACGGCACCTCTACGCTCACAAGTTTGTGTAGCAAAGCAAGTTGCTGGTGGATGATCCTGGCTACTTGGTTGTGTCTGTGCAAGTACTCGCCGTTAGCAAGACGTGAACAACCGGAAACGATATGCCCGAGGGACTCGCCTGGTAAGTGGCATGCGCGACAAATATCAGCTGTGCCATCCCTCAAGATATATTTCCGGTAGTTATTCGTCTTAATAACTTCGTCAGCAATTGCACAGACAAAACCTTCGGTTTCTCCAAAGAGGTTACCGAATCGTAGCCAGGTCACAGATGCTGGAGTGTCTACGTCGGGCGCATTTAGTGCTCCGTAGTATCTGCCGTGCAACTCCTTGCTCTGCCACACATTCTTGCGATCTATGGTGCTTAGCACTACCGGTCTACGCCAGTTCTCTTTAGCCAACCCAAGCGGGGTGAGCCCGTTATCTATTGTCACCACATCAAGATGCACACCACTCGTCATCTTGAGGAAATAATCCCTGAGGTTGCATACTTCACGATTATGGAGGGTTTTAGCATTTAGGAAGCCTCGGCCCCCACATTTTCGCGGAATATACAACCTCATTATTGATGAACGAGGATGATGCATCCTGTGCGATGTCAACAGCGTGCGGACTTTTCTGTCCAGGGTGTCCAATTCGGTTTGGGTCCACTTGAGTATGCCAAAGGAGTACATTAGAATCGGCATGACCCAAGCGTTGTAGGCACGCACCTTATTGCCGCCCGATAAAAGACTATTTAAAACTTTTTTTAGGCGACCAAAGAAACGTTCCCGCAGCGCTCGCTTCATGTCCGTTTCATTGATGTTCAAAGCCTGAGACATACCCAAGTACTTATAGGTATCCGTTACGTGAAGCGGTCTAAATTGTGGAGTATTGAAGATTTCACTTCTATGATTCTCCACTACCTCTCCCCGTTTTACATGCATGACGGCACACTTATCTACACCAAACTCCATTTTGATAGAATTACTAAAAGTCTCTGTAACTTTTAGTAATTCTGCCATTTGAATGTGAGTTGGTGCAAACAGTTTCAAATCATCCATGTAAAGCAGGTGAGATACTATTTGACCACCTCTACGTAACCTACAGCCTAGCCCTGAATGCCCTAGTAGCGTGCTGAGAGGATTCAGTGCTAGGCAGAACCAAAGAGGACTCAAACTGTCACCCTGAAATATTCCCCGCCTAATGTATATTGGTTCGCCTCCCCCACGACTCAGTCGACATGCTGGATATCTAAGAAATGTTTTCCATTGCCCCATACAAGACTTCAAGAAGGCGCATAGAGTTGAATTAATTTTGTACAACTCTAGCACCCTCAAGAGCCACGTATGAGGCACGGAGTCGAATGCTTTCTTATAATCTATCCAACATATCGATAGATCTTTTCGGAGGCGACGAACTTGTTGACTAATAGCCGTATCAATTAGGAAGAGCTCCTTAGTACCACGTCCCCCATTCCTACATCCATTCTGAGAGAGAGACATGACCGAATTTAACTGAATATGTTTGGAAATTTTATTTCTCAGAATAGATGTAAGGAGCTTATAGACCGATGGCAAATACTACCGGCTTTATGGAGCAGGTGAGTAATACCAGTCGTCATGAACTCTGGTAACGTCCCAGTTATTATTATTATTATTATAGTCGACTGCGGCCACCGACGGGTATTTTGTTGTGGGGGATAAATAATTCCATCCCTGTAATAACCACATCGGTAATGCGGTCCGCACAGACGTCAGGGTCCCCAGAGGCGAAGCAAAGCCGCTTCCATGGGTAGGATGCGTAAAACTCGCGAAGTCCATCCCAATCTGCTGACTTATATTGCCAGACTCTGCGAGTCCCAGTCGCCGTAGAGCGACTAGGCCTTACAACAGGAGCTCTGCTACGAATCAAGCAGTGATCAGAAGACCCAAGTGGGGCTTCGACCACTACCCGGTATCCGTGCTGATGTCTAGTCAATAGAAGATCCATTAAAGAAGACTCATGGCTCTCAATATCTGGCACACGTGTGGGTTGTGTCACCAGTTGTGAGAGACCATAGGCTGAAACCATATTGAAGAGATGTCGACCCTGGTGGTCAGTGGATCGGGACCCCAGCCGCTCTTTATGATGAGCGTTGAAGTCTCCAAGAACCACCACATCCGCTGATGGACACTGCTCCAATATTTCGTCAATCCCCCATTGGACGTTCTCAAATAACTGAATTGACCCCGGATCACTACTATGGAACCTGTAGAGGCACGCATAGATGCGGGTAAGCCCTCCATAGTCTACGCGTAGCCATAGGATTGACAGGTCACCATGTTTGAGGGCCTGAAGGCGGCGACAACAGATATCGCCCCGAATGAATACGCACACCCCGGCTTTACGACTGAAGGTATGCTCCAATTCGTAGCCGGGGTAATTTAGGTTCGAAATATCATCCGGAGCACTTATCTGCGTCTCCGTTAAAAAGAGCAGGGCAGGCCGCGCCGTCTTGAGATGATGGTGGACGGCGTCGAGGTTGCTATGTAAATCCCTGATATTGCAAAAATCCACATCAAATGTGGATAAGGGGACCGCCGTGTAAAACCTTTTCTTTTTGTTTTTCCTACTCATGGTTTATTTTAAGAAGAGGAGAAAGGGAGTGTGAATATGTATAATGGGGTTCGGTGATACAAAAAAAAAAGAGGCGGGCCATAGTACATGGTTGAGGGGTGAGTTTTGTGAGGAGCTGATACGAAGCACGGAAGGGCCCCCGATGACCCCCCGTGCGTAGCCGCCGAGGTCCACTCCGGTTTCCCACACCGGCACGACGACTACCGAACGGGATTTTCGCCGGTTGGTGGGACAGCCTCCCAGAGGGGATGATCCTGGGTTCGGGTCCCCTACTGACCGGCAGGTGGCCGGCGGGAACCATTCCCATTGGGTCTCCCTGTACCCCATGTCAGCCCCTCACGTTCAATGCCCCGACCACGGCCTCACCACCGCAAGTTTCAGGCATCACCAAAACCCGCCACACACAGACGCGCCCAGAAAGTTGGGCTTCCGGATCTCTCCCTCACCAAACGAAGTGCAGCAACAAATTGCTACTACTCAGACGTCGATTTTCTGAGAGAGTGTGGTACTACCGCAGACGGACCGGCCCGCGGCTGCAGACAGAAGACTGTCAACAGTGTGGTCCTACCACTCTTAGGGCTTTTAAATTTTATATAGTGTTTTACAATGTTATATTGAAAAATTTTGCTAATATTTTATACAATGTAATGAAGATAAAATGCGAAAATAATAATAAATTGAAATGTGAATATGATTTAATAGCGAATTGCGTGCATTTTCATATTCTGCGAAAATTCCCAGACGAATCATGATTTGGTTGTCAGCACCTAATCAATGTTTACGACTATGACTAAAATACGTAGACTATAGACGTGAAGAATAAATATTATAACTCGACACTGGCACCAATAGCCCATCATTGTAGCTTATTGCCATTACATAAGAAGAAAAAGAAAAGCACTTTGTTCACGGTAGACAGCGACTTAGCTTGTACTCGTACAACTGATATTGCAAAGGTCCACGAGCGACAGAATCACTTACCATCAGGTGTGCTGTTTGCTCATTTGCCATCATCAGTTTTTTGGTCTTATGATATATGCCATATGGTTTCCGTTTAGTCTTAATAGTATAATAATTATCTGGGTATCCAACTCGTACTGATTACATAATCACCCCATCATCACAGCCCACATAAGTCCCACTGTTGGACTCGGGCCTTCTTTACAATAGGAGGGCAATCGACCTACTATAATCATGCTGGTCAAATGCTCATGGAGATGGAAATACTTATCTAGAGCATTTTACACGTTTAAAGAGACCAAATATTTAGAAGTAGTTAGTTATAAAAAAAAAAACTGTATGTATGTGTAGGAAGAGAGATGAGAAATACTTCATCAGTTCATGAAAGACCTAAATAAGAATAAAAGACTTTTGTAGATATGCAGTTATTTTATTTGAAAGTATTGTCCATTCGTAAATATCTGTACTAAACTCTTAGAGACCGCATCCGCAACCCTTCCATCCAGCGCGGTAGCCGAGAGCAGGAGCATCGAGAAGAGGGACTTCGAGACCATAAGCGCCCAGACCGATACCGTAGGCATCAGCGAAGCGAGGAGCGAAAGCGGCATCACGGCTAGTCATAGCATTGATACCGTCACCGCAAGAGTGGTATACAGCACCAGCACCAGCGGTGGGAAGAATACCCTCTACTCCAACAGTACCGACGAATGGAAGCTCACCAGCAGCAGCTAAGATACCCTCGTATACGTTCTCAGAAGCAACAGCGAGACCGACTGGAGCGATAGCGGAGGCACTGGAGACGGGGAGAGCACCACCGCTGGTGGGGCTGAAGTCAATGGCGGGGGCAGCCAAGCCACAACCGTAAGGGGCATCCCAACCGCGAAGACCATCCCAACCTAAAGCACCATCCCAAGCGAAAGGAGCTTCAAGACCACAACCTCCGATAATTCTACGGTCAACGCGGCCGAGGCACTGGCTGAGTGCTGACTGTAAGTAAAATTTATATTTTATTATACAACTTTTCCAAGTAATTATAGATTACATAACTATATGGGGGTTGATTTACTGTTACCAAAAAAGAATAGATATACAATAGAACTAAAACTCGATATCCAGTAACACTTTCATAGGTCCTACAAGGTTATCGATAGTACTGGATTGAACCATGTGGTAACAATACATCGAAATTTCGCAACAAAGCGTTTTGAACTTCATAGTAAACAGGTCTTATTACCTCTACCAGGTTCTGTTCCAAAAGCTTTCAATGAACATATCTAGACAGACTAATCTAATAACGTTACCCAACTAAAAAGCGAGTAATCTTAAATAGGTAAACAACAGTATTCAATACAATTTAAAAATACTAGAAGAAATATTATGTGAAATTTTACCTGAACGAAGAGCGCTTGAGCGCAGAGCACGAGAATGATTTTGGCAGACATGTTGTTACTAATGCGATGAACACCAGATTGATGTTATTGGTCGATGTGTTAGCTTTTATACTGAACTGTGTTATCATGTTACAAGAATAACATGTATGTATATAGGTAATTGTAATGTAAATCTTCTGCAACCATGATAATGATGCTGTTTACTAATAAGTAAACTTACAGAACTTCAATAATATACGCGTATCAGAGATATTAGGCAATAATTAATAAAATGTGTGCTATCGCTTTGTGAGTTTCATATAAAAAGTAATAACAGCATCGAATAAATTACTTTGTTTTCGTTGAACACAAACATCAAACATGAACTCCTTCGCCCTTCTCCTGGTCTGCATCCAAGCTTGCTTGGTACAGGTAATATTCAATTTAAAATATTTTAAACTTTTAATTTATTTTTATTATATTTCCATTGTCTTCTAAATATTCTTTATTATATCAAGCTATCCTTTTAGTTAATGGCTGTCTTCTTCTATATAGATAGATATACTATATAGTAATATCAAATGGACAGTTAGATGTTTTTTTCTACTCAATAACTTATGAAGTAGGGTTGAGGAATAGGCGACTTGTTCGACAAATTAAAATTAATTAGGCAGTTTTCTGTTACAACATAAGCTAATACTTGTAGACAATATTATTAAGAAGCTAAATGATCATGCTAAGATCTGCATCAACTTCTTCTCTTTTTGCAAATAACTGTCTTCTTATCTCCATTTTTTGCAATTTACTAAGTATTTAGACTTAAATATTATTATTAATTTCTATTTCTAAAACGTCTTCATTTCATTTACAGTCTGTATTCAGCCAGTGCACCAGCCGCGCCGCTGTGGCCGCTGATCGTGGAATTATTGGTGGTTATGGTCTGGGTGCCCCTTACGGTTTAGGTTGTGGTTACGGTTTGGAAGCTCCTTACGGCTGGGCTGGATACGCTGACTACGGCTACGGTCTGGATGCCTACGGTGGTATTGGTGAAGGTAACGTAGCTGTCGCTGGTGAGCTGCCCGTCGCTGGTACCACTGCTGTCGCCGGTCAAGTACCTATCATGGGCGCTGTGAAATTCGGTGGTGATGTCGCCGCTGCTGGTTCCGTTTCCATCGCTGGCAAGTGCGCTTGCGGCTGCGGTGAATACGGTTACGGCTACGGATTAGGTGCTCCCTACCTGTACTAAATAACATATACCAAATAAAACTGACGCTTAAAATAAACGATCGATATGAAGCAATAACTGCGTAATTTTACTGTCATGGATCTATTAACCGCCTTTTCTGTCTAGTATCGGAGTAGAAGAAAAACCCGAGAAAGAGAACACAAACTCGAAATAAAATCTTGTACCAACCGGTCTGACCAGCATGGTATAGTAGGTCACTTTTTATCTCATTAAGGAGGAGGCACAAGGCCGCAGTGGGATGTATTTGAGCTGTGAGAAAGGAGTAAGAATACAGTTTACCAAGATTTTTTTTGCAACTGAGTATCGTATATGCTGATCACAACTACGCAAAAAAGTTAATCTCGAAATTAATAGATAGGTATTAATTTGATGTAGGCTGGTATAGACCGTGTGGGGACGGTAAGAATAGAATTCACCACCCCCTATCTTGCCCGTGGATGTCGTAAAAGATGACTAAGGAATATAACATGCACGTAAGATCTGTGCAAGAGAAGGAAAACTCGAAATGAAACCCTATATAAACATGTCTGATCAGTATGGTATAGTAGGTCAAATTCTCTCGAATTGCAGAGGCCCGAGCCCAACAGTGGGACGTATGTGGGCTATGATGACGATGATGGTATAGACTAATCTACAACCTACTATATCACGCTAGTTAGATGGACTGATTTGATATAACAGGCCAATTTTCTCTTCCAACATGGAAGAGGCTCAAACTCTCGCTATGGAATATATTACAGCTGAGTTGATGATGAATATGATGAATCCATTAGCATATAGATGTTTTCTAAAGGACTAGGAGGGTCAAAGTCATAACTGTCACTTCTTTTTTTTCTATTTGGCGGATTATGGTCAGCACATTTTTTCACCTCTTTCACAACGGTAGGAAGATCGTTCTACTATACCATTCTGGTCAGACGTGTTGACATAGGAATTAATTTCAAATTTTCCTTCTCTTACATATATACTATACTAGCTGACCCAACAGACGTTGTTCTGTTCAAATAAAGCGCTACCTACCGGGTCCAATTGTGAATCTAAACCATTCTCGAATCTCATTGAGCACACACAAATTACTTAAATTACTTAAATCCAGTCAACAGATATCGCCATCTGTTAGAATCTTTTGGAGTTAATAGATAATTGTGACTGTCAATTAATTATAGACAATTAATTTGTAATAAAATAAAATTGCGACTATAATTAAAGATCTAAGTTATCCTATGTTTCAAGTTGGAGCAAACTGCACACGGTGTGCAAATTTGATTAAAATCGGTTAAGTAGTTTAGGAGTCCATCGCGGACAAACATCGTGACAGGAGATTTATATATATTAAGATGTATATTATATCCTTCGGTCGTCTCTTGCGACTATATATAGACTATATATAATAAGGTAAACTCGAAATAAAACCCTATATTAACCTGTCTGACCAGCATAGTATAGTAAGGTTAATTTCCCTCCTCTTGTGGGGGAGGCTTGAGCCCAACAGTGAGGCGTATATAAAATAATGAAAATACTAATATGTTCTTTATTATCAATTCCAAATATTTCGTTGTTAAAAAAAATGTCATTGGATCACTTTTTGGATTAGGATAAGGTTTCAGAGACCGCATCCACAGCCTCTGAATCCTCCGCGGTAGCCGAGCCCACGAGCACCCAGATCAAGTCCGTAAGCACCACCGTAGCCAACACCATCGCTAACCATAGCGTTGATACCATCACCGCAAGCATGATTAACAGCACCAGCACCTACAGTAGGCAGCAAACCTTCCACTCCTACAGTACCGACGAACGGCAGTTCACCAGCTGCAGCTAAAACACCTTCGTAAACATTCTCAGAGACTATGGAGAGGCCGACTGGAGCAATAGCAGAGGCACTGGAGACGGGGAGTCCGCCACCGCTAGTAGGACTAATATCAATACCAGGACCACCGAAGCCATAAGCACCTCCCAGATCATAAGCTCCGCCCAAGCCGTACACTCCGCCGAAGCCGTACACTCCACCCAAGCCGTAAGCACGATCTAAGCCGTAGGGACCATCCCAACCGTAGGCCCCACCTAAGCCGTAACTGCACTGGCTGAGCGCGGACTGCAATAATTCGAATTAAAATATTAGTTGTTTCATCATCATCATAGCTCATAACGTCGTACTGCTGGGTTTGAGCCTCCACCACAATGGGAGGAAAATTTATTTAATACACCATGCTGGTCAGATGGATGGGCATAAGGTTCTATTTCGAAGTTTCTTTCTCCTACATCATTATCATCATCTCAGCTCGTTGAAGTGATACTGCTGCGCTTGAGCCTTCACCACAATAGGAGGGAAATTAACTTACTATACCCCGTTAGTCAGACCGGTTGGTACAGGGTTTTATTTCAAGCTTTTCTTCTCTTACATTAATATTATAAAAGTTTTGGGAAAATATATTTTACCTGTACGAAGAGCGTCTGAGCGCAGAAGACGAGGATAGCCTTAGCAGACATGTTGTTACTAATGCTATGAACACGAGAATGATAGTGGTGTTCACCACTAACGCTAGTTATTTTATATAAAATATTTTATCAGTTCTCAAGGATATTCAACTTGAGCATAATGGATTGAGCAGACACTATGATCCTTCTATTATCTAACAAAGGAAGTAGAGTTTTTATCCAAATTATATTTTAATGCACGCATTGGAACGTGTGTTATCAAATATTACCTATTTCCTATATAAGCTAGAATCCCAGTACATCATTCAGTATTCAGCTCTTCGTTGAACACAGATATACAACATGAACACCTTCGCTGTTTTGTTCTTCTGTATCCAAGCATGCTTGGTACAGGTGAGTTAATTTCTTTCCTAAGTGGAGTCTTAGAACAAATCTTTTAAAGAAAATTTTGATAACGGTTTTTGAATAAAATTTGCCAGCAATCTGTTTTGACCTGGAATTATTCGAAGACCTCGGAGTAGGACTTTCCTGGGTATTAAAGTGAAACTTCTAATGCGACTTCCAACAAGGTTGCGTTAAACATTTAACGATACGGGAATAGAAAAAGACAGAGCGAGAGTGAATGCGTGACACTCGAATACATACGCGTAGTACCTTACAGGCCAGCGTGAGCGTTAGCAACGAGTAGCGTCCAATATTTTTTAACATTTTTTATTATCTTTTTTTTATATTGACAAAAAACACGTAGCACCAAAGAAGTTTCACCTCTGTCTTGCGTATTTTGTATCCCCGCTCTTTTTTTTACCTGCTTTTTTGAGCATATTATGGTCTGGACGCATGTCGTCCGTCCTATACGAGGTTACGAAAGGGCGCCGCGGGGTCCCATAACGTGCTATATTCCCTATCCTCACCATTCGGCTGACCCTAGTACCGAGTCCCTGACATCCATGGCTAGCCAGGTGGGTTATCCTCTCGGGTACCACGGCAAATCTTTGTCTAACAATCGATGTTGATATGCTTATGAATTGTAGAATAACGGCATTGTACAGCATAAGAGTGTTCTATTGTTTCATTACACTTCATCATCATCATCATCATCATTTCAGTCTACAGCCGTCCACTACTGGACGTAGGCCTCCCTCATGTTGCGCCACAATGTGCGGTCCTGTGCCGTCTGCATCCAACGACGCCCAGCAACTTTCACTAGGTCATCGGTCCACCTAGTGGGGGGGCGTCCTACACTGCGTCGTCCGATACGTGGTCGCCACTCGAGAACCTTTCTTCCCCAGCGGTTGTCGGTTCGTCGAGCGATGTGGCCTGCCCATTGACACTTCAGCGTGCTAATTCTTCGTGCTATGTCGGTTACACCCGTTCTTCTGCGATTTCCGGATTTTCTTTACACTTACTGACGAATTTTTTAACTGCTTTTTTATAGAACGTATTCGGTCAGTGCCTGGGTAGATACGAAGGCCTTGGTGTTGCCGGACCTTACGGCTACGCCGGATACGCTGACTACGGCTACCCCGCTGGCGCATACGGTGTTGATGCTTACGGTGGTATTGGTGAAGGTAATGTAGCTGTCGCCGGTGAGCTGCCCGTCGCTGGTACCACTGCTGTCGCCGGTCAAGTACCTATCATGGGCGCTGTGAGATTCGGTGGTGATGTCGCCGCTGGTGGTTCTGTATCTATCGTTGGCAAGTGCGCTTGCGGTTGTGGTGATCTCGGCTACGGCTACGGGCGAGGTTTACGTACTCCATACTTGTACTAAGTAAACCGCATTCTATAAATACACTCGAAGCCGAATAAAGCAATACTGTACAGCAATTACTTTTTGTCTTTTTACTATATTATATGATAGTTCATCTCATTTCAGTTCATAATATCTGGTTGACCGAGCTTCGCTCGGAATATTTTTGTTGTATTTTTGTCGAATTTATTTAGATATATATTAATAAAAAAATAAAATTAAATAATGAAAAAAATATAAAAAATTACAAAAAGAGAATAATAATAACAGCGAGATTCGATCCGACGCTGTTTGAATGCCAAAACAAAACTAAAAGAAAACTGGACAACTTCCCAACTAAACTATCGTAACTCATGACATTGACGGCGAAATTTGAATTCATATTCTTTTAAAATTTAATGGCATTGTATTGTTTTGCTAAAAACACCGACAAAACAACATTTTCTACAAATAAAACCTGCCAAGTTTCATGAAAATGGTTGGTGCCGTTTCCGAGATCCGGAATATATATATATATATATATACACAAGCATTGCTCGTTTAAAGATATAAGATATGTCCTACTTTTGGCCTCGAACTTCCTTTACTTTACTGAGGGTAATTGACCCACTATGCCGTGCTGCTCAGACATGTTGGTATATGGTTTCATTTCGAGGTTTCCTTCTCTAGATGTTATGTATGTGTATATTATATGCCTTAGTCGTCTGAGTGGTTGTCGTTGGAGTGGTCAATTGTGAAATGGCGTAACTTACTAATAAATATTTGCGTCGGCGAGTTAGATATTAATTTTCTGGTTGTCTTTTGTATATTCTGTTTATATTTACTATTAGCGCTGATGCATACTGGAATTAGCAAAGTTTGTATTTGATATATTTTTTTGGATTGCTCGACGTTTCGAGTTTCGTACGATGTTTCGAGCACTTTTCAGCGCTCATGGTCATGAGCGGACTAAGATGTTTCACGCTACGATTTTTAAAAGACGACATACATTTTCTTCCTTTTTTTTTTGCTTTTTAAATATAATAAGATTTGACCCACAAAAATAAAGATATTTTTAAAAAACAAATCAAATCTCTGTAATAACAATGACTTATGGGACGTGAGACTTCTTAGTCCGCCCGTGATCATAAAAGCTGAAAAGATTTCGAAACGTCGGACAATCAAAATCCACGAATAGTCGTAGTATAAAAGCTATGTTTCTATATGCTTGTCAACAGCACTTTGTGATATGATATCGAAAAGTCAGCTCAGTGTTAAGCCTAACCTTTAAATCTCTAACCTCTGTAGCCTTAGCCATTTCAACTCCAACAATTTTGTAGTTTTCTTCACATCACTTTCCCTGTGGTGACGGAGTAAGAATACAATTCACCACCCTATTTTGTCCGTAATGTCGTAAAAGACGACTAAGGGATATGTATGCATATAGATAACATCTATGTTAGAAGTGAAACCTTCTTCGGTGCCATGTGCTTTTTGTCAATATAAAAAAAAATGGGGCCTTCCACATCGAAGTACGTAATTTATTTGCGTTTGTAATTATTTGCTAGGGTGTAATTAATAATATAAAAACTAAAGTCAGCACATTCCATTTAATATAACCTTGCAGTAGACAGCAAAATTTTTTGCTGATTACAATTAATATATGGCCTCGATAAACTTACATAATACGAATATGCATATAGAAAATTCACGCTATTTCATCCGCGTGGACGTTTCCAGGATAAAACATAACCTAATTTACTCCTTATCATCAAAATCGGTCCAGCCGTTTCTGCCGCCACCTTCTGCGAGACAGCCGTCTCGCGCTACAGTTCTAGGTCCAAGATCCAGATATCTGTCTAAGATATCTATATCTTAATACGATCTATAAAAAAGTTTAATTATAACCCAACCCAGTAACAAGTTAGAAAAATCCAATAACTGCACAGATGGCGTAGTGGTTAAGATAGCGACCTACAGCGCCAGTGTCGGGGGTTCGAATCCCACGCGGGACAACACTTTGTGCGATCCACAAATTGTTGTTCTGAGTCTGGATGTAATTTGTGTCCGTTAATTATATGTTTGTAAAGTCCCCAAGCAATACAAGGATTATTTCCTTAGTGCAGGGTGTTGTCTTAAAAATAAATAAATAAATTTCAAGCCGACAAATCCAACTCGGTTGGGCAGCGGCATTCAGTGGGGAAAATTAATAGGATCTTCTCGTCTAATATTCCGCAGTATCTGAAAATAATGGTATATAACCAGTGTGTGTTAACAGCGATGATGATACAGTGTGATATATTCTGTGTGGTGATGGAGTAAAAATACAATTTATCACCAACTTTCTTGCTCGTGGAAAGACTACTAAGGGATAAAGGATGCTGTTAATATCACTGCAGAAGAAGAATTTCTATTTAATTGTAAAGGATGCTTGAGTCCAGCAGTGGGACGTATATGAACCGAGTTGATGATGAATCAGAGATTTAAAATTCGGGGTCGCTATAATGAAATAAAATAAAATAATCTTAAACTTTAATTTTTTTTATTGGTTCAAGATATATTGTTATCTGTTCATAATTTGAGAGCATCCTTAGAGACCACATCCGCAACCTCTCAAACTGTGACGATAGTCGATACCACGAGCGCCCAGACCCAAGCCGTAAGCATCACCGTAGCCGATACCATCACTGACCATGGCGTTGATACCATCACCGCAAGCATGGCTAACAGCACCAGCACCAGCAGTAGGCAATATACCCTCAACTCCTACAGTACCGACAAACGGCAACTCACCAGCTGCAGCCAAGATACCCTCATACACGTTCTCAGAAGCTACAGAGAGACCGACAGGAGCAATAGCAGAAGCACTGGAGACAGGGAGTCCAACACCTCTGGTGGGGTGATATCAATTCTGGGACCACCCTAGCCATAAGCACCACCCCAACCATAAGCACAGTCCCAGCCATAAGCACCGCCTAAGCCGTAAACACTGTCCCAGCCATAAGCCCTACCCAAACCAGAACCACACTGGCCGAGAGCAGACTGAAACAATATCATATAATGCATTTGCATGTGTAAAAAAATGATTAATAAAATTAATTAAAGTGCGCGCACAAAAAGTGAAGCATTTCAATTGGAGCCTAATGGAGCTTACGCCAGAACCGTTCCCTAATGTCAATGTCACTGTATTACAGGTACGTATGCAACTCTTAAAAAAAAAGGTAATTATAACAGTTTGTGCATTCAAATGGTGTAATAACACATTTGAAAAACGTAAAATTTAACATTACTGTTAAAAGTAATTCGACGAATTATTTTAATAAAAACAAAATTTGATTTTATTATTTGTATGCGTGTGCACGTGTGTGCTGTGTGGTAGCGGCTTCGAATACTACCAACCCTTGCTTTGCTCGTGGGTGTCGTAAAAGACGACTAAAAGCCCTAGATTGACCCGGACCAACTCCATCTGGTACCATTTGGGTCAACGATTACATTCTCAAGGAGGGTTGACGTCAGGCAGGCGGCCGGTCATAAAAGTCATTGCCGAAACTTTTTGCAATATGTCAAAACAGATGACATATTGCGTCGACCCCAAGTAATTGGGATAAGAGCAAGATGATGATGCGTGTGTACGTGTGTAATCGTCTGCGCGCCATTAGTATTTTTAGATTCATTTTTGGAATGTTCGAAGTATTGACACTATCCTTCTATACGTTATTATTCTAAGTCTAGAACGTATACTTTATCTGTACGAAGAGCGCCTGGGCACAGAAGACGAGGATAACCTTAGCAGACATGTTGTTACTGGTACTATGAACACGAGAATGATGTTCACCAATAATGCTGGTCATTTTATATGAAACTAGCAACCCGCCCTCGCTTCGCTTCGGTTTCAATCGTCTTTCCTGCGTAGTTCCCGTTCCCGTTGGAATACCGGGATAAAATATAGCCTAGTTTACGCCCTGATATTATAGCTTTCCATTGGTGAAAGAATTTTTGAAATCGGTCTAGCCGTTTTGAAGATTACCCGGAACAAACAGACAGACAGACAAAAAAATTATAAAGTGTATTTTAGGTATATGTGTAGTGCAAATAACCGTGTGAGCATGAAAAAAGTCTATTATTTTGACATTACAAACAGACACTCCAATTTTATTTATTGGTATAGACTATATATATAGTATGTATAGACTATATAAACTAGTATAGACTATATAGACTACTATATGTAGTAGTATAGACTATATAAACTAGGTCAATGTTTAGTACATCGTTCAGTATTCCACTGTTCGTTCATGTTGTATGTATGTGTCCAATACATACAACATGAACACCTTAACAGTTTTGTTCCTCTGCATCCAAGCTTGCTTGGTACAGGAATCTTACAATTTCTATGCTGTTGAAGTATTTATTAAGCTTTGAAGATTTCCTTCGAATATTTTTATGATACCTTCCTATTTTTATAGAACGCCTGGATAGATTCTTCATATAGATAAGTAGTGAGTTTTATAGCATTTCGCTAATGAAAATTTTTCTTTACAGTCCGTATTCAGCCAATGAACCAGCTGCGTTGCTGTGGCCGCTGACAAGATTATTGGAGGTTACGATCTCGGTGCTCTCTACGGTTTGGAAGCTCCTTACGTTTGGGCTGGATACGCTGACTACGGCTACCCCGCTGGCGCATAAGGTATTGATGCGTACGATAGTATTCGTGAAGGTAACGTGGCTGTCGCCGTTGGGTTGCCCGTCGCTGATACTACGTCAATTACCTGTCATGGGCGCTGTGAGATTCGGTGGTGATGTCGCCGCTGATAACTCCGTGTCCATCGCTGGCAAGTGCGCTTGCGGTTGTGGTGAATTCGGCTACGGCTACGGACGTGGTTTAGGTGCTCCATACTGATAATATGCTGTGTGGTAGCGGCTTCGAATACTACCAACCCTTGCTTTGCTCGTGGGTGTCGTAAAAGACGACTAAGAGCCCTAGATTGACCCGGACCAACTCCATCTGGTACCATTTGGGTCAACGATTACATTCCCAAGGAGGGTTGACGTCAGGCAGGCGTCCGGTCATAAAAGTCATTGCCGAAACTTTTTGCAATATGTCAAAACAGATGACATATTGCGTCGACCCCAAGTAATTGGGATAAGAGCAAGATGATGATGATGACTGATAATAAGCAAACAAAATACGCTGTAAATACAACCGATGTTTTTTTTTGGGGTTGGATTGCGGCGCGCTCCTCGCACCACTTCGTCCGGGGCGACAGAGGGGCGTAAGCATGCAACTCCCGCAACACCCACGATGCACGTCGCCTTCGTCGTAAATACAACCGATGCCCACAATAAAGGAACGTTATGCAATATACGCTTCATTCTATTATTTATTTTCTACCTATTTTTACTACATCCCTATGTGGTTAGGGAATATAGCGGGCAAAGACAAAGGTTTAACAGTGGCAGTATCACGTAACATCAAGTGTGTTGATATCTCATTTGCTACTTAAACAAGCATTAAAAAAATATTTTCACGATATCATATTACATTTTTTTTTTCATTTTTACACGAAATTTACACGAAACATATGTTGTAAATAAAAGTACTTTTACGGATTATATCGCGTTTGTATTTGATTTATGATTGCCCGACGTTTCGAACACTTTGCAGCATTCATGGTCACGGACGGACTAAGGTGTCTCACGTCCAACAAGTAATCGTTATTACAGACATTTATAATTATCTACCCGATACAGAAATTAGTTATAAATTTATTAAATTGTTACCCACATTTTAGTACAAATTTATTCAATCACAAATCAAATACAAACGCGATATAATCCGTAAAAGTAGTTTTATTTACAATGTGTAGTGCTCGCGTAAACATCAGATATCATTACGAAACATATGCCTAAAAACCAGTATAAATATTGTTTATCTCAATGTCTGTTTGATCCGTGTAATCTTCAAAACGGTTGGACCGATTTTCATAATATATGGCTACCAGGTATAAAGATTAACTTAGACCATATTTTATTCCAATGTTCGCACGGGCACGAACGTTACGTGGGCGAAACTGCGGGAATTTGCTACATATAGTACAAAGTATTACATGCATATTTGTATTATGTAAGTTTATCAAGGCTATCTATTTATTGTAATCAGCAAAAAAATTTGCTGTCCATCGCAAGGTTAGATTATATGGAATGTGCTGACTTTAGTTTTTATATTTTAACTAGCAATCCGCCCTCGCTTCGCTTCGGTTATAGGTTATAGTCGTTTTACCCGCATAGTTCTCGTTCCCGTGGGAATACCGTGATAAAATATAGCCTAGTTTACGCCCTGATATTATAGCTTTCCATTGGTGAAAGAATTTTTGAAATCGGTCCAGGAGTTTTGAAGATTACCCGGAACATACAGACAGACAGACAGACAAAAATTTTTTAATTGCTATTTTAGGCATAGGTGTCGTGCAAATAACCGTGTGAGCATGAAAAAAGCCTATTATTTTGACATTACAAACAGACACTCCAATTTTATTTATTGGTATAGATTACACTAGCAAATTATTACTTACGCAGAAAATAAAAATGATAAGCAACAAAACATCATTATTAAGCAATGGTATATTTTGCATGAGATCAAAAATATATAATAAACTAGCAACCCGCCCTCGCTTCGCTTCGGTTTCAGTCGCTTTACTCGCGTAGTTCCCGTTCCCGTGGGTATACTGGGATAAAATATAGCCTATGTTACTTGAGGATACTGTAACATTCTAATGGTGAAAGAATTATTGAAATCCGTCTAGGAGTTTTTGTGTTTATTCGTAAGGAACGTTTCCTCTTTATAATATTAGTATAGATTATACCCTTAGAGAGTGAAAATTAAAAAATGCTGAAACACGTGTTTATTTATTTTTACTAAAGAGTATTTTTGGAGAATTTGAAGAAAATAGATGTAGATTTTTTTTTCTCCTTATACAAACTTTGTTACTGCAGTTTACCCCCTAGGGGTTGAATTTCAAAAAACCCTTTCTTAGTAGGTTTCTACGTCACGTAAAGAAACTAATGTCAAAATTTCATGTTTCTGGCTTCAGTAGTTTCGGCTCTGTGATAAGTCAATAAACTGACATCTTTCTACCTATTTTACACCCTTATAGGATGAAAATGGACAAACGCTGAAACACGTGTTTATTTATTTTTATTAAAGAGTATTTGTACTTAATTTGAAGACAGTAGCTAAATATTTTTTTTCTTTCCATACACAGTTTGCTGTTGCGTTTCACCCCCTTAGGGGTAGAATTTCTAAAAAATCTTTGTTATAGAGTGCCTAAGTCACAAAATGAAACTACTGTCTAAATTTCGTTTTTCTAGCTCCAGTAACTTCGGTTCACCCTGTTCCTTTATATGTGTATTATTAACGCCCCCGCAACACCCCTTGCAGGTAGAATTTCGTAAAATCCGTTGTTAGCTGACCTCTACTCGACGAAAGGAATATTTCTGCCAAATTTCAAGTCTGTAAGCCTTATGGTTCCAGAGATATGGTGATGAGTCAATATATCGTTCGCAAAACCCGCCTCTCCTATATATACTCGTATATAGATTACCAACGGAATTATACAAAATTAATAATCCACATGTATTTAAGAATAGGTTAAATGCTATATTGTAAAAATCATTGTAAAGGAATTCATGGAGGAAAAGAAATTCTAAATGTAATAATCATTTTATGCCTTAACAATATTATATTTTTAATTACTGCAAGTACTTTTATATTTCTGGTTCTTTTTTTATTTGATTTATTTGGACTGTTGTGTATATTTTTTTCTTCTGTATAAATTAATTATTATGATTTTAATGGAGTATAATACCAAAGGGGAGGATAATACCAAAGGGGAAGAAAGGTTCTCGAGTGGCGACCACGTATCGGACGACGCAGTGGTGGACGCCCTTCCACTAGGTGGACCGATGACCTAGTGAAAGTTGCTGGGCGTCGTTGGATGCAGGCGGCACAGGACCGCACATTGTGGCGCAACATGAGGGAGGCCTACGTCCAGCAGTGGACGGCAATAGGTTGAAATGATGATGATGATGATAATACGAAAATTTGCATGCCCTTTGGTGAAATATGGAAGAACTGTAAAACTTTTTGTAAGATCATATCTGTACCCATATTTGCAAATAAATAATTGATTGATTGATAATTTACGAACTTCTATGTAGAAGGCCTTTGCGATCCCGTGACCTATCATATTCCCTACCCATCGCCTTTCAGCCAGACTAGCGGGTTGCAAACAAGTAATGATCCTCGGTCCGATTACCTGCGACCTTGACTAGGGCGGCATCAGACGTATGCCTGCCTGCATCGCTCAAGACGCTGGCGGTGAAGTGTTTCAGTGTTTAGCGACCGAACTTAGAAAGAAAACGTTGATGGTTAGTTATTAAATTAACTTGTTCACACGCATTTATAACAGTCCAATTGGACCCACCTGGGTTCAATTTCGTTACGTGTCGATGGCTGTACGCGGGGGTCATCCAGTCGATGGCCCGGTGCGCCGTGCACCGGTGGTGTCCACGGAGGTAGCGTGCCTGTTGGCTGGGACTCCCTTGTGGGACCTGGAGGCGGAAATGCTCGTCGATTTGTATTGGCGGGTGTTGGGGGTGCGAGCGGAGGGTGGTGTAGTCTCTTTGAGGGAGCTCATCGCCTGGAACGTCGACGCCCGCCGAGACGTCATTGCCTGTTGAGCAGTCCGGCTCGTGTGGTCGGGCCAACGACGAGGGCGACGTGTCACGGGTAGGTTACGGGTGTGCGTGCTTAAGCCCCTTTGGACGCCCCGGACTGCGCGCCGATCGGCGCGTCTTCGCACCCCCAAAAAAAGTATGAAAATATCAAGTCATACTATCAATAATATTATTGTAAATTTACAAGTTGTATAATTATGACAGAACATATAAAACAACCAAAATTTATAACAACTTTTTGAACTTTTGCCCTAGCCGAGGCTGCGGGTGACGTGATCGGGGAATTAGTCCGTCACCCGCCGAGAGACCGACCGCGTGAGGAAAGACCGACGTTCTCCCCGAGGGGGGAAGCCACCCCACGGCATACCCGACGGAATACCCCAAATAGGGGGTATTCCATCGGGCCGACCACTGATGACAAGTAACCTTGCTCCGGTGGTCGGCCCAGCGACGAAGGTGACGTACACGTAGGTGGGTTGCGGGTGTGCGTGCTTACGCCCCTCTGTCGCCCCGGACGGAGTGGTGCGAGGAGCGCGCTGACCGCAATCCCCCCCCCCAAAAAAAAAGAGTAAAATAAATTATTATTATTACCGTTATGTGAGTATATACTATTACCATTAAGTATTCATTTCTTAATAGTGCCTATTAATAAGAATACCTATTTTGCACAATAAAGATTCGTTTTTCCTCGTGGTGACGAAATAAGGGCACAGTTCACTAAACCTTCTTGGTCGTGGGTTTCATTAAAGTAGTTAACTCATTATCTTCATCAGAGCCCACAAACGTCCCACTGTTGGGCTCGGGCCTTGTCCACAATGGAAGGGAATTTGGCCTACTATACCATGCTGGTTAGACATGTTGGTATAGGGTTTCATTTCGAGTTTACCTTCTCCTACACAGATGTTATGTGCATATTATATCCCTTAGTCGTTTTTTGCGGCATTCACGGGCAGGATGGGGAGTTGTGAATTGTATTTTTACTCCGTCAACACTCAGAAAAGTGGTTAACTAACTAAAGGATATACAGTAAAACCCGTTTAAGACGATTTCGCAGGGACCTGACTAAAAACGCGTCTTAGGCGGGAAAGCGTATTAAGCGGGAAAGGAAAGAACGTGCCTTTATTATTTATTATATTATATTACTAGCAACCCGCCCTCGCTTCGCTTCGGTTTTAGTCCTTTTACCCGGGTAGTTCCCGTTCCCGTGGGAATACCGGGATAAAATATAACCTAGTTTACGCCCTGATATTATAGCTTTCCATTGGTGAAATAATTTTTGAAATCGGTCCAGACGTTTTGAAGATTACTCGGAACAAACAGACAGACGGACAAAAATTTTTAAATCTGTATTTTAGGCATAGGTGTCGTGCAAATAACCGTGTGAGTATGAAAAAAGCTTATTATTTTGACATTACAAACAGTCACTCCAATTTTATTTATTGGTATAGATTATTTTGAATATATGGCGTATTATGCGGGAAATCGTATTAAATGTGATCGCATTAAATGTGATCGTATTAAACGGGTTCTACTGTATCTATAATCTGCAGACAATACATAGGAATGGTGTGAGAAGGAAAACTCGAATGATCAGTGGTCAATATCCCTTCTATTGTGAAAGAGGCTCGAGCCCATCTGCAGGACATATACGAGCCGAGATGATGATGATGGAACGGTTTCAATCTCTTAATTGGTCTGATGGAGAATGATTAGATTGAATAAAATAGAGATGTAAATTGAATAATGTTTATTGTTGATATTTAGACATTAAATTTTATAATAATTAATTTTTAGAGAACATATCCACAGCCTCTATCAGCCCATGGGGCACCATAGCCGGGAGCTGGCACGGCGAGACCTGGAGCGTAGGGAGCACCATAACCGAGAGCAGGCGCAGCTAGACCTGGAGCGTAAGGAGCACCATAGCCTGGGGCGAAGGCGGTGATGTCACTGATCATAGCGTTAACACCATTACCGCAAGCGTGATGAATGGCACCAGAACCAACTGAAGGTACAATGCCCTCCATAGCTACAGTACCAACGAACGGCAGTTCACCAGTTACAGCGAGAATGCCTTCGTAAGCATTGTCAGATATTACAGAAATACCAGTCGGAGGTATGGCGGAGGAGCTAGTAACGGGTAATCCACCGCCGCTAGTAGGAGTGAAGTCCAAAGCGCCCAAACCATAAGAATATCCAAGGCCAGTAAGACCACAAGGTTCGGGTAAAATAGGAGCACCAAATCCACAAGGAGCTTCCAAACCGTAAGGAGCGTCTATAAGTCCATAAGGCACAGCTAGATCTGGAGCAGCTAATCCGTAAGGAACATCAACATCGTAGGGGGCAAATCCATAAGGTTCAGCTAACACGGGGCCAGCAAATCCATATGGGACGTCCAGACCATATGCAGGTGCGATAAATGATGGATCAGCGGTTACTGCAGCACGGCTCGTGCACTGACTCAAAGCAAACTGAAAAACATAAATAATACCGTAAATTTCCTCTATTTATTGGTCTCATAGCCTAGGTATGAGATTTCTTGTGATTGCTGTAACAGAATCATAATTTTTAATCCAGCTCCTGAGCTTGAATCGTACGCTTTTTCCTATCAGGCAATTCCTTATGTATATGTACCAAGGTAAGAATTAAAATAGAAAGAGAATAATTTATTTAGTTTAGAGGTGGTAGAGAGAATTTTCTCATCTAATACTCCTCAATGCCAAAAGGTTTACGATTAATATGTGTTAATAGCGATGCAGTTAACCCGGTTATACCGCTTTCCACTAGTTGGACCAACGACTTAATTAAAGTTGCAAAGAACTTTTAGATACGGGTGGACCGCATTAGATGATTCTCTATGAGTGAGGCCTATGTCTAGAAGAAGACGTCGGCAAGCTGATGGTGATGAGAATAGGGTCAGTATCGGTACTACATACATTATATCCAGAACATTTAGCCATCTAGCATAAAAAAAATATTAAAAAGGCTATTTGTATCTTGATCTCCGTGTGATGACGGACTAAGAATACAGTTCAGAGCTTCTTCTTCTTTTCTTTCTTCATCATAAAAGATGACTAAGAGATATGCATATAACATCTTTGCAAGAGAAGGAAAATTCGAAATAGAATTCTTTACCAACCCATCTTAACCAGCGTAGCAAAAGTAGTTGAAATTCATTGCGATGGAGGAGGCTTGGGACCAATAGAGGGACATATACGAGCTGACATAAAATACCTAAGGTCTTTTAACACTATAAAAAAATAAAATCTTAATTTTAGTTTTATAGTTATATAAACTTTCTCACCTGGACGAGAAACGCTTGAGCGCAAAGAACAAAGATGGCTTTGGCAGACATGTTTCTGATGAAGCTGTTGGTTCTTGAATAATAATTGGTACCGTTGATGCTCATTTTATAGTAAAATATGTCATCAAACTCCATTCCTAAATGATGTAATTTGGTATAAAAGTTTCAGCAACTATGATAATGATATTTATCGTCGAAGAAAGTTACGATTTATAGAAATGTACAATTATTTCTTTGAATTAAGTAATATTGGCAATACTTTGTAAATTATTTATGGTATGTTAAAGTTGTCACTTTTAAAAAATTTTGAAATGTTCTAAGGATAAATAAGAACTTGGATGGTAAAAACTACCAATAAAATAAGTTTTTGAGGAGAGTATGTCTTGGATAGGCATTATGATTTCACGTAAAAGCACTAAAGCAAAGCAGTTCGTATTGAAAATATATCCGTGTGGTGACGGAGTAAGAATACAATTCACGAATCCATATCTTGCCCGTGGATTAGGGATGGGAAAAATAATCGATTATTTTTTTGTAATAATCGATTTTTACAATCGATTATCAAAATAATAAAAATCGATTATTAATCGATTTTTTACTATTCGAAATTAATCGATTATTCACGGTCACATTTCCTAAAAGAAAAGGTCATCACGATTGTTTCATAGTATATTAGAAAAAAAAGCTCACATTTCCTAAAAAAAAGGTCATCACAAACAATCCTTGTTGAGAGAAAAAATCGATTATTTTATAATCGATTATTTATTTTAAAATAATAGATTATTTTATAATCGATTTATTTTAAAAAACAAATAATCGATTTATTTTAATAAACAAAAAATCGATTATTTAAAAATCGATTATTTTCCCTCCAAGTCACACCCTACCGTGGATATCGTAAAAAAGGACTGAGAGATATAATATGACCCAGATATACAAGATAGGGAAAACTCTAAATAAAACCCTATACCAACGTTTGACGTGTTGCCCGTGTTGGTCAGTATTCCCACCCATAAAGGAGGAGGCCTGAGCCCAATAGTGGGACGTATATGAGCTGAGATGAGATGAGTGGGGTGATGAGTTAAGAATAGTTTCTTCTACCCACCTTAGAGCTAACCAAGCAAAGGGGCAGTAGCGCTATATCTATAATACCTAACTGGGATCACCTACTCGTTTCTAAAGTGTGGCCATTATATCAATCCTCCAATAAATGTATACATAATTTGGCCTTCTATGGCGGGAGGCCTACGCGTAGAACGGGACTGCAAAGGGATGATTAATGATAAGGATAAAAAGATGTAGATCTTGTTAAGAAATGAAATCTTAATGTTGCTTATTTCCTTCAATCATATTTTCGATTATTTTTGACGTGACAACGTCTAATAAATCGATGAACGCTGGCTGCATGCACGAAAAAGTGTCTCGTTACGCTCTTTGTCCCGTTACGCTGATTCAAATTATTCATAAAAGTATGCAATCATTTCATCAATGTTTTGTTATGACGTTGTCACGTTAAACTATCGTCCGTAAATCGACTTTACAGACAACCATGTTTTTTTTGATATATCATGATTATAATGATGACATCATTATCATCGCAGCCCGCATAAGTCCCACTGTTGGGCTCAGGCCTCCTCTACAATAGGAGGGAATTTGACCTACTATACCATGCTGGTCAGACATGTTGGTATAGATTATCATTTCGAGTTTTCCTTTTCTTGCACAGATGTTATGTGCATTTTATATCCCATAGTCGTCTTTTACGATATCCACGGGCAAGATAGGGATTGATGAATTGTATTCTTACTCCGTCAGCACACGGAAATTTTGGTATATACTGGATTCATAGTATAAGGTAGCGGATACGAATACTAACAATATTTGCATTGCTCGTGGATGTCGTAAAAGACAACTATTGATTTTATATAGACCTGGGCCAACTTCATCTGATGTCATTTGCTCAACGATTACATTCCTTAAAGGGGTTGACGTTAGACAATAGGCTGGTTATAAATCTATTATCAATAATATATAATAATAATAATAATATATAATAATAATATTTGTCTGCATACAAAATCCTTATCTATACCAATAAATAAAATTGGAGTGTCTGTTTGTAATGTCAAAATAATAGGCTTTTTTCATGCTCACACGGTTATTTGCACGACACCTATGCCTAAAATAGCAATTAAAAAATTTTTGTCTGTCTGTCTGTTTGTTCCGGGTAATCTTCAAAACGGCTGGACCGATTTCAAAAATTCTTTCACCAATGGAAAGCTATAATATCAGCGCGTAAACTAGGCTATATTTTATCCCGGTATTCCCACGGGAACGGGAACTATGCGGGTAAAACGACTATAACCTATAACCGAAGCGAAGCAAGGGCGGGTTGCTAGTTAATATTATAAATGCGATAGTAAGTTTGTTTGTTACGCTTTCACGCTTAAACCACCAAACCGAATTCAAAAATTCTTTCACCAATTGAAAGCTATAATATCAGGGAGTAAAATAGGCTATATTTTATCCCGGTATTCCCATGGGAATGGGAACTATGTGAGTAAGGTGACTGAAACCGAAGCGAAGCGAGAACGGGTTGCTAGTATTAGGGAATATACCCATAATACGTGACCTATTTTTTTAGATTTTTCGACCCCTCCCTCCCCTCAGTGACCACTCGTAGTATTTGCCAAGACCCTTCCCCTCTTCCCCTTTAGTTTTCACGTAGTAATTCATAATTCTGATTATTAATTAATACACAGACAAAAAGTGAAAAAAAAAGTATTGCATAAGACTGCATGCATACTTAAATTACTAGTGAATTATACATTATAAAAAATTATTCGAATATAGGTAAAAAAATACGAGATTTTTCTCAATAAAATCGACTACGTGACAAAAACCTGAGCCACCCCTATAACCGTAGTACTTTAAGGATCCCGTTCCCCCTCTTAAACGGGTCACGTAGGGGTCACGGGTAAGTTCCCTTACAATAAATGGATATTGCATTCAATATGACATATTATATCTTTTCGTTCGCACCTTTACTAATGTCATGCTCACTGAATAAGGTTCTGCTTGCGGTAGCTATGTGGGGCGGGTCGCTCCCTTCCCTCTAATTTGGTTGAGGAGAGGGATGGCTGTTCTAGTAGTTAACTCGTGATCGGGTGCTGCTTGTGGGATCTGGTCCAGCCATATTTTCTTCCTTTCTTTATGCTTTAATTTCTTTTTGTCTTGCATTAAATCATGCAAATTTATACATATATTTAATTACGAAGGGCATCACACTGGAGCTAATACCATATATGTTGTACGAAGCATAATATTATATACATTTAAGAGATTAAGAAAAAAAATGACTGCCCGCTGAGTTTCTTGCCGGATCTTCTCAGTCTGTGGCCGCGTTTCGATCCGGTGGTAGATTTTGTATTGTATTCAAACGTGTAATTTGACAATATGTAAGTGCCCTTAAGGGGCCTATGCAGAATAAATGATTTGATTTGAATGTAAATATTGTTTCACAGGTGCCTGCGACCTGCACTGAGAGATCAAAAAATGTACCAGTTTAAGCTCACACAAATATTTACATCTAAAAATGCATTATATAGACATTTGGAAAGCACAACAGCAGGTTGTTCGTTCCACAGCCTCTATGCGCATAAACACACAGACAGATACCATATCTTTATGAGAATATTTTGGTGAATCATACTGCAGTGTCGAGTAGTATGATAAAGGACACGTTGGTATCGAGACAAGCAGCTCTTCAGAGCATTCCTCATTAAAATTTTGATAGAGCTCATAGAGAAGACTTGAGTCTCTCCATAATTCCAACGATTACAATCCATCTGTAAGATTAATATTCGATCGATATTTTTCCACATATTAATCATCAATTATTTGTAGCTAACTAGATCTGTTGGTTATAAACCAACAGATCTAGTTATTTCTCGTGTGGTGACGGAGTAAGAATACAATTCAGCACTCCCTATCTTGCTCGTGAATGTCGTAAAAGACGACCAAGGGATATAATATGCACATAACATCCGTGCAAGAGAAGGAAACCTCGAAATTAAACCCTATACCAACATATCTGACCAGCATGGTATAGTAGGTCAAATTCCTTCCTATTGTGGGGGAGGCCCGAGCCCAAGAGTGGGACGTATGTGGGCTGCGATGAAATCTAGTTATAAAACTTTAACCTACAAATTAATAACTGCTTCTGTTGCGGATAAATTTAAATCTCTTTAATAAAGATAATTTGTTGGACGTGAAGCACTTTATTCCTCATGACCATGAATGAATACTGGAAGGTGTCCAAAACGTTGCGAAATCAAAAATCAAATAAAAATGCCATAAAATTCGTAAAAATTGTTTTATTTCAAACGTGTAATACTCGCGTATACACCAGAAAACCAAATGATTCTATACAATTTTCTTTCTCAGTTGATTTATTACGAGTTTCAAGGGAAACTAGGGAGTGGCGGACTCATTACTTTAATCACTGGACGACTTCTAAACTTGAAATGTCATAAGTATTCCTAGAAGTAATAAAAATGAAATATATCTATTGTTAAGCAGTTTGATAATCATCATCATCATTCAAGCTCACATATGTCACACTGCTGGTCTTCAGCCTGCTCCACAATAGAAGAAGATTTCACCACACGCTAGTCAGAGTCTCCAAAGGTTCTCTGCAACTTTAATTAAGTCATTTATCCAGTTGGTGGAAAGCTGTCTTACCGAGTCGCAAGCATCACTAATGCTGTTAGTGATGCTGTTCGTTAATCATAAACCTGTGCATTTTGACATGTATAAATATTAGATGAGAAGATCCTCTTAATAATCTCTAAACCAAATAAATATTTCTTTTTCTATTTTAATTATTACATTGGTATACTTAAAAAAAATGCTGATAGACAAAAAGGGACTTCACGACAAGCTAGATAGAGTCAGTATTACGTTATAAGGTTTTCTCTTGCAGTTATATTTGTTTGCATCCATTATCTTTTATGATCACCTAAAGGTAAGAAACGAGGAGGTGAATTTAAACTCTGCTCCCATACAGATAATTTAATAACAAAGAGAAACTATACATTCTGCTAGATGCTTCCCCTGTTTAAAAGAACTTCGTATTTTTTTAATCAGATTGTATTCCAAATAAAAATAATGAAAATTTAAATAAAATAATATATTCAAATATAGGTAACTTTTATATTTTTGGTTTGAAAAAAAAAAACATAACGACAGTTTCCTATTTATTAAAGCTTCTTACAAACCGCATCCACAACCTTTCCATTCAGCGCGGTAGCCGAGAGCAGAAACTTCGATAGCGGGGGCACCGAGACCATAAGCGCCCTGATCAATACCGTAGGCGCCAGCGTAACCAGGAGCGAAAGCAGCATCACGGCTAGCCATAGCGTTGATACCATCACCGCAAGAGTTGTGTACAGCTCCAGCACCAGCAGTAGGCAATACACCCTCAACTGCTACAGTGCCAACGAACGGCAGTTCACCAGCAGCGGCTAGGATACCCTCGTATACATTCTCAGAGGCTACAGCGAGACCGACCGGAGCGATAGCGGAGGCACTAGAGACGGGGAGTGCACCACCGCTGGTAGGGCTAATGTCCAGAGCAGGACCAGTTAAACCGCAGGGAGCATCCGATCCGTAGGCACCCGCCAAACCGTAAGGGGCACCCAAACCATAAGTTCCGATAGGAGCCTCCAAACCGTAGGCAAGATCATAAGGTGCGCCTAAACCATAACCTCCAATAATTCCACGGTCAGCGGCTACTGCAGCATGGCTGGTACACTGGCTGAGTGCAGACTGTAAATTAAATTAAACTCATTAGTGAATTGATGTGAAACATAGGTAGGAGATTGGGATTGAAAATATGGTTGGACTGTCAAGCAGTGATATCGATTTCAAAGTCCTAATTCAAAGTTTAGAATTGTAAATAAAACTACTTTTACGGATATTATCGCGTTTGTATTTGATTTATGATATAAGCGGACTCTTAGTCTGCTTATATCATAAATCAAATACAAACACGATAATATCCGTAAAAGCAGTTTTATTTACAACAAGCAACCCGCCCTCGCTTCGCTTCGGTTTCAGTCGCCTAAACCCGCGTAGTTCCCGTTCCTGTGGGAATACCGGGATAAAATATAGCCTATGTTACTCCCTGATATTACAGCTTTCCATTCGTGAAAGAATTTTTGAAATCGGTACGGTGGTTTAAGCGTGAAAGCGTTACAAACAAACAAACAAACAAACAAACATCCTTACTTTCGCATTTATAATATTAGTATGGATATGTAGTGCTCGTGTAAACATCAAAAATCATTAACTAAAGTTTAAAAATATAGTTAATAAATCTAACATTTATGACATTTTTAATTATTGCTTATGTTAAAGATGAAGAGAACTGTTTTGATAGTGATTAAAAGTAACGGGCTATAGCCTAAAAATGTTTAATTCAGTTATGGTTGATGGTGATATCAATATTGGGTACGTAGGGCCCAATTCCAAGACTTGGGATTGGGATTATGCTATAATAACAACGCTTAGCTGGCTGGTTGGCAATTAATAGTTGCTGTTTTAAATTATTTAGGATAAGGATAGTGTTATCCTATTGCTGTTGAAAATAAGGAAAATGTTGGCTACTAAGAAATAAATTCTTTATTACACAATTAACAGACTCAAATCACATTTAGTACCAAAACAATCCTTTGCCTATCGTACTAAGAATATATGGGGAACCTATTTCCCTACTGTGCAGTTATTTGAAATATTTGTTCAGTACCTGTAAGAAGAGCGCCTGAGCGCAGAAGACGAGGATGGTCTTAGCGAACATGTTGTTACTGGTGCGATGTATACAAGAGTGATGTTTGGGACCAATATTGTAGGTTTTATACTTTTGCGTTATCAATATTATATTTATATAGGTAAGTGTTGTGTTGTGTTGTGTTGTTGTAACTGCTGTGTGGTAGCGGCTTCGAATACTACCAACCCTTGCTTTGCTCGTGGGTGTCGTAAAAGACGACTAAGAGCCCTAGATTGACCCGGACCAACTCCATCTGGTACCATTTGAGTCAACGATTGCATTCCCAAGGAGGGTTGACGTCAGGAAGGCGGCCGGTCATAAAAGTCCTTGCCGAAACTTTTTGCAATATGTCAAAACAGATGACATATTGCGTCGACCCCAAGTAATTGGGATAAGAGCAAGATGATGATGATGAAGTGTAATAGTTTATGGAACTGAGCCGCCTTCCGCCTGCACAACGTCTCCTATTCGGTATAGAGGACACTATGTCTCTCCGAGTAATCTGCCACCAGGCGTCTCAGATATATTGTTACCGCGTGATACCTGAGCGCCTCTCTCATGCAGCTGAGTGGCAGGCTGTTAAACGCAGCATCATAGCATCGCTCTGCCAGTGACCGTCTCCGCGGTCACGGCCTTCAAAAGCGACAGGGCTACCTCACGTTTTATAATACTGGCTGGTTTTTCCTTAACTTATAAGGAAAAACCAGCCAGTGCAACCGTAAAATAAAAGATTTTAATCTAATTTCAGCTTTTTTTTTTATATTCCACTAATTTTTTCAATTAATATATATACTTCCAGTGTTCATATATACAATTAAATAGCGACGATGGTCAATGAAAATGATGTTACTGTAAGTAGTCAGTAATTGTGCTAATATCATAACATAATTTATAATAATGTACATTTATAGCTTTAAATCGCTGTTTCATTTTATTAATGGACAATATGAAAAATAATGGACATAGTATTGAACCTTGTCAAATACCAACGGATTCTTATATAATATTACACTAGTAACTGAAAATTATTACTGTTTGCATTTAGAAATTGCAGAATCGTGAATTTTCGCAAATAGATTTCCACAGGTATGGTTGAAAGGCTTGTTGCGGCAAAATTATGTATGCCGAAAATGAAATGTCTTTATAAAATCTAAATAAACTGCAGCATCCTTATAGGAGAAAAATAAATACAAGTAAGATTGGTAATTTCAGAAATACCTTATATAAAGCTATAATATTCATTATTTAAAACCACAATGTTCCTTTTTATAGTTATATTAAGACATGAATGAAAATGTTTGTATGTGAAGTGATTTCATGAGTTCGAACCGCCTACGTAAGAAAGAAATAGGAAAGAGTACTAAGTTTTAAATAAAACTACTTTACGGATTTCATCGCGTTTGTATTTGATTTTTGATTACCCGACGTTTCGAACACTTTACAGCGTTCATGATCACGGGTGGACTAAGATGTCTCACGTCCAACAAGTCATCGTTACTGCAGAAAATTTTATAATTATCTACCCGATACAGAAATTAGTTATTAAATATTGACCCACATTTTGATACAAAATTTATTGCCAGTGTAAGAAGAAAATGATTCTATATGAAAAAATTATATTGTTTATGGTAAGTAATAATTAAACATTAAAATTAATAGTAATTATATTTAAAAACTAACTAATAATCTAGTATACTACCACCGGATCGGAACACGGTTACACTGAGAAAGATCCGGCAAGAAAACTCAGGTAACATGGTGCTAAATTAAAGTTAATTTTGAAGGCGGCTTACTTTATGTTACTAAAAAGGTTTTAATTTATAAAATTATCTTTAGTTATTATTATTGTGGGTCAAATCTATACAATATGAGCTCACGGTGTCTTGCAAAGAACACATAGCCGATGTGAAGCACCGCCGGGACACTAGGTCTGCAGTCTGTGAACATAGTCAGGACCGCGCCCACCATAACATCAGGTTTGATAAACCACAAATCCTCGCAAAAGAACACCGATACCTGCCTAGAATGGTACGCGAGGCTATTGAGATTAAAAAACACAAAAATTTCAATAGAGAGGATGGCTGGGTGTTACCATCAAGCTGGGATCCTGTTATAAACATTATTAAAAAGAAATCTAAAAAGACCACCACAAGACTGCAAGACACCGTGAGCTCATATTGTATAGATTTGACCCACAATAATAATAAATAAAGATAATTTTATAAATTAAAACCTTTTTAGTAACATAAAGTAAGCCGCCTTCAAAATTAACTTTAATTTAGCACCATGTTACCTGAGTTTTCTTGCCGGATCTTTCTCAGTGTAACCGTGTTCCGATCCGGTGGTAGTATACTAGATTATTAGTAATTATTACTAACCATAAACAATATAATTTTTTCATATAGAATCATTTTCTTCTTACACTGGCAATAAATTTTGTATCAAAATGTGGGTCAATATTTAATAACTAATTTCTGTATCGGGTAGATAATTATAAAATTTTCTGCAGTAACGATGACTTGTTGGATGTGAGACATCTTAATCCACCCGTGATCATGAACGCTGTAAAGTGTTCGAAACGTCGGGTAATCAAAAATCAAATACAAACGCGATAAAATCCGTAAAGTAGTTTTATTTAAAATGTATAATACTCGCGTAAACATCAGAAATCATTGAGTACAAAGTTAATCAAACACCAAATTTTATTTATTTTACTCTAACCTGGCGATCTGTGAAAGATTCAATAAGCCAATTATACAGTTATATGAGCAAAAGAATTTTCTTAACCTCCTTCATATGATGTTCTCCTGCTAATTGAATCTTTCAGACATTGAGACACTTCAATGTAGCGTATACTTCCTCTACATCCTAATCTTGATGCTAGATCATTTACGTGAGCTAATAGCGTTGCAGTATTTCCTATTTCTGACTACTTATTATTTAATAGTGTCGATTTTTAAATCTAAATGTATATAATTGTTATTCATATGGAAGGGTGTATCTAATATTACTTTCAATGCTTTGCATTAAAAGCCCTCCAGAATTCCTATGATACTGTTACTAAGAGTATTTCAAAGCTCAATTCCATACGTCCATATTGGTTTATAGCTATTACGTTTTCATTTATTAGACTTAATTTGCTAGCTAATAATTAACACCTAGATCTGAAATTGGTATCCAGCTGCTTACGTTTTCTCCAGATGTACTTTTCCATTTGTTGCATACCCAAATACTTGGCATCTTCAGCCTAAGGTATAGCGTGATTATATAGTTTATTCGTTATTATATTGGTGGACAAGTCTTTCCTTTTAAAGTTTTGGTTACATGTACAGATTCTTCTTGAATTGCCTTGATATCCCGTTTATGTAGTCACTTCTCAATGTCCTAGACATGTGTTTGCAGTTTAATTAATGTTATGGCACAATAATCATGGATAGACAAAAGAGCCATATCATCGGCATACGTTACAGTATTGGTTTACATCGGCAGGTCAACAAGGAAAAACAGGTACACGAGAAATAAAAAAAAATGTAATAAAAACTACGGTTTTATTGCTTCATATTGCTCGCGTATTTTGGACATTACTAATTTATTCAACGGATGACTTAGTACAAATAGGGAGCACCTAGTCCGTAGCCGTAGCCGTAATCGTCACAACCGCAAGCGCATTTGCCAGCGATGGACACGGAACCAGCAGCAGCGACATCACCACCGAATTTCACAGCGCCCATAATTGGTACTTGACCGGCGACAGCAGTGGTACCAGCGACGGGCAGTTCACCAGCGACAGCCACGTTACCTTCACCAATACCACCGTACGCATCCAGACCGCATGCTCCAGCGGGGTAGCCGTAGTCAGCGTATCCGGCCCAGCCATAAGGAGCGTCCAAGCCATAGGCACCAGCTAAACCACAAGGAGCACCCAAACCAAGACCATAACCGACGGGGCCAATAATTCCACGATCAGCGGCTACAGCAGCACGGCTGGTGCACTGGCTGAATACGGACTGTAAATTAAATAAATATTAATTAGCATTATGTAACACAATTCTACAATGATTCAGTCATAGTGTCGGCGGACCAGCCATATTCAGTGTATTCACCCTAGCCATAACCGAGATCGATAGTATAGACTGGTGCAACATAAGACGTGATCCAGCAGCTAGATCAGTGCCATAGGCCCAAATATTAATCAAACACTTTCTATGATATTATCATTATAATTAAAAACCAGAATGGATATTAAGTAATGCAATAAATTATTTTATTGAATTGATAGCAGAGCTGAGACGCTGTTCTATAGCAATCCAAAAAAAAAATCTCTTTGCGATTTCGCGAGAGTACGCAGAACGATGCCGGATGCATTTGTTAATCTAAACACTTCTTGAATCTCAACCCCCACAAAATTATCTCCAAGGGTTTTACTTTTTTGAAGTAGGTCAGTCACATACACAAGTACAGGAGAAATATATAAAGATACTAAAACGGTCTTTTTAATGCATATCATAATAATTTCATGATATAGAAAAGGTAAATAATGCCTATAATGCATACTCACAAATGAGTCTGTGTTTAAAGTTACCAAGGAAATCACTGCTGATGATACCTCAGCTAATTTTAGGACTACCACATGAAGGAAACGTGTCCCTTTAAAGATTGTGCCCAATAGTGGACTTGAGAGACTAATGATGTTTTAGAACGTGCAAAATACTCTAATTTATGAAAAAAAAAAAACAGAAAATAATTTACTTGGTAATATCAAAATAAAGTTTAATATTACCTGTACCAAGCAAGCTTGGATGCAGACTACGAGGATAGCGAAGGTATTCATGTTTGATGTTTCAAATTACAGAAAACAATAATATTATTTTGATATTTCCTAGTTTTTATATGAACTGCATAAGCTGATAGCGTACATTTGAAAAATTCTTGTGCAATCCATTTGATAAGTCTATTGTGCTCATATTCTGTAAGTTTAAGTAATCATTCAACTTTTCATAGTTGCATAAACTATTACAATTACCTATATAAGTACAATATTGATAACACAGAATTATAAAACGTAATACATTGTTTCTGAACATCACTCTTGTGTATTTCGCACCAGTAACAACATGTCTGCTAAAATCATCCTCGCCTTCTGCGCTCAGGCCTTACTAGTACAGGTATAATGGATTAAATATTTCGAATGGAATAGTCCAAGTACAAAAAGCTGGGTGTCCTTAACAGAGCCAGGATTCTCACGTGCAGTACTGTGCCCATCCCTGAGCAGGCTAGCCTAAATACCAGGTAGACCCACTGGACTCCCTATAAAGACGTGCTGTTCGAATCATCAGTGAACCTAATCTCACGGATAGACGGGAATCGCTGAAAAAGGTTCTCTCGCTCTTCCTTAGTCTCCAGTGTAAACAGTAATTAACATTCACACACATAACGTATGGAGATTGGAGATGTGCGTCAAAACTTTAAGCGCCATATCAATTTTTGATAGTCTCTCAAATTGTCACCCTACCCTATCATTTCTCCCACGTACGTGCAAACTCTGGAATGAACTACTTGCTGCTGTGTTTCCCGAGCGATATGACATGTCCTTCTTTAAACGAGGTTTAAGAAGAGTATTTCCTTCACGGTAGGCAGCCTGGCTGAGCCCCTGGTATTGCAAAGGTCCATGTGCAGCAGTTTCACTTACCATCAGGTGTGCTGCTTGCTCGTTTGCCACCGTTGGCAATAAAAAAAAAAAGTGTCCCATCTAACTTTCATATCAAAGCAGTAATGAGTTTAATTTATTTTACAGTCCGCACTCAGCCAGTGCACCAGCCGTGCTGCAGTAGCCGCTGACCGTGGAATTATTGGAGGTTATGATCTGGGTACTCCTTATGGTCTTGCAGGTGCCTACGGTTTGGAGGCTCCTATCGGACCTTATGGTTTGGGTGCCTCTTACAATTTGGCTGGTGCCTATGGTTGGGATGCCTCCTGCGGCTTAGCTGCTCCTGCTCTGGACATCAGCCCTACCAGCGGTGGTGCACTCCCCGTCTCTAGTGCCTCCGCTATCGCTCCCGTCGGTCTCGCTGTAGCCTCTGAGAACGTATACGAGGGTATCTTAGCTGCTGCCGGTGAGCTGCCTTTCGTTGGTACTGTAGCTGTAGAGGGTGTGTTACCCACTGCTGGTGCTGGTGCTGTACACCACTCTTGCGGTGATGGTATCAACGCTATGATTAGTGGTGATGCTGCCTTTACTCGTGGCTATGCTGGTGATTACGGTATCGGTCTGGGCGCTTATGGTCTCCGTGCTCCCGCTCTCGAAGTTCCTGTTGTCGAAGCTCCTGCTCTCGGCTACCGCGCAGGATGGAGAGGTTGTGGATGCGGTCTGTAATCAATTTCAATAAGTATCAAATAAGTTTTATTTTTTGTTAAACCAATAAATGTATAAAGTACATATTGAATTTTAATTTAATTTTCAACTTTATTGCTCTCAGTTTCCTTGCTACGTGGACTGTGAATGCATTCTATGAGATTCACAGAAAACTTCAAGTAAATTCATAAACGAATAAGTACAAATGCTTATCTATAAAATCCTTGTATTTTTCACTAGCTGCTGCTAAAAAATGGCTCGTTTCTCAATAAATAGTAAAGACTGATAGATAAAAATATTTAAATTTTTACAATTCCTTTTTATCAAATGATTAATAATTTATGTGCAATATAAAATTGTTTTAAAGTCATATATATACTTATCTAGAAACAAAAAAAACATTTTCATGTGGTGACGGAGTAAGAATACAATTCAGCAGCTCCTTTCTTGTTCGTGGGTATCGTAAAAGACGATAAAGGGACTATAATGGGCAGATATCATCTATACAAGAGAAAAAAACCTTGACGTAAAACCCAATACCAACCAATCGGTTGGTATTGGGTTTTATATTAAGGTTTTCTCTGACTAGCGTGTTATAAGAGGTCAATTTCCCATTAATAGTGGAAGATACTCCAACTTAGCTGTTGGAGATAACGATGATGATGAAAGAGAACCAAAATATACTTATAGTGTATCTATAACATATAAACAATGGCGTCGAATATTTGAATATCATCATCTCAGCTTACATAGGTACGATCCACAGCTATGCTCTTTCACAGCACGAGGGCGTTTGCCTCGTGTTGTGATGCTATGGAAATTAATTACCGATCCGGTCGCACATATTGTATTGTATTCAAACGATGTATAAATTTAACAATATGTAAGTGCCCTTAAGGGCCCTATTCAGAATAAATGATTTGATTTGATTTGCTATCGACTGACTAAAAGATGAAGACTAAAGACGTGAATAATCGATATATTAACTCGACACTGGCACTAATAGCTTATAATATTGTAGCTGATTGTCATTATACAACAAGAAGAAGTTAACACGTCATGTGACTATGTCAATGACGGCTTATATGAATTTTATTCGCGACAAGTGTACCGTGATAGTGTTTAAAAAACAAACTGTAAGCATCAACGAACTGTAACATAATAGTGCATTGTGTCCGGGAAAAAGTATAGTGATAGGAGTGCCGTGCGAATAAACTAACCAAAGTGTATCGACAGACAAGAGTACGTAACGAATATCGACCAATCAGGGCGATCCAAAAACGTAGCGAAAATTGTGAGACGTGAACAGTACGAAATAATGTGAATAGTGCTAAATAAACAATGTGAGTAATGAACATTAAAGTAGATTAATTTTATTTATTTATTTATTTACTATAAAACTTACATCTATCATTACAGGCAACAAGCCCAATGCGACAGAGTAGTGAACTATTTTAATCTATATTATACCTAGCGTTATGTTCTCACAATCTAAAAGAAAAAGAAAAAAAAATAAATAAACAGGTTACTCTAAACAACAGAGGAAGTAAGCGGCCTTTGTGAATACGTTCAGTGAACACGAGAACAAATCTATTTAGTGGGAGAGTATGTTAAGCACACGCAGCGCCCGCACCAGCGGTGTGCACTGCAGGAGTTTGGTGCGCGCGCGGGGCACCGCCAGCAGCGGCGGCTGCCGACGACGACCTATGTATTCGTCCGGAACGCACAGCTGAACCTCCGACAAGATACCCGGATTGTGGATCTTACCGCGCATTACACCGAATATGTAGGTTGCAAGAGCTACTTACCTTCTAATTATACGTTATATTGTACTAAAAATTGTATTAAAATAGCTTATAAATGTTTGTTTTACTTAACTTACGTAAAAACATAAATGTACTTAGTTACGTTATATATTTTATTATTTATAGTGTCAAATTTGCAATAAACATAAATATTTTTGGTGTTTTATTAAAATATACGTTAGGCCTATCGAATGCAGTGAGAACCGACACCCTAGCTATTATAACTTTCGAGATATAGCCTAATAAAGATAGAAAAACAATGCCGATAGTATGAAATAATAGCTTTTAGTGCTTATATAAAGCCTATTTTACTACCTAGGGTCGCGGCCACTACTGGAACAGATAGATATGTTTTAGACGAATAGAATAGTATATAGAATGTAAGCATATCTGTAATAGTCTTAGAGTTATAAATAAATATTCAATAAAATTATAGCACAAATCGGGCGAATGCGACCACCGTTGACACTAGCATTCTCGCAGCTCACGTTACGGTATAACCTTGACGTTCTTAAGCTATTCGCTTAATGAATGCATCGTACACATTCCGCGTCGGAGACCCGTAGCGTACGGACGTACGCCTCGTTGCTCTCCACTGCCGCGCTCTCCCCGCACCCGCCCCCTGCGGTCGTGCGATCTCGCTCCGTCTCGCAGCGTACCTCGCGTCGCATCGCGCCGCCATTTTGTTGACGTCTGTGGCCGTTCAGTGGCCCGCTCCGGGTGGCCGTGTATACGGTTGTCTGTGGCAGTTTCGTTGTTTGGACGCAGGTGTTGCCGGATCCCAACTGCACGAGTCGACTTTCTCAAGACGTCGAGTGCAGATTTCTACCGTTGGTAGATAAAAAGTCAACCCATTTTGGCCCCCTCAGGGCAGAAAACCATATTGTTTGGTCCCCGGCGTAAACCTCACGGTGTTAACGAAGCCGGGTGAGGCAAGGCCCCGATTTGCCTGCCGAGCCCCTTCAGGGCAGAGCTAACAATCGGAAGGGGTTAGAGCATCCGGCCTTGGGGGATCTCCTAGTCGGACCTAATCTACGGCTTTTCATGATTTTTCTGCGAAGGCCTAACGGCCCGAGCAGCTAGGAACCTATCGCACATTAAGATTGGCGAAGGAGTACAAGCTTAGGGCATATTAGTTAAGTACACATCCTCCCGACCTGCACCCGGTTGGGTGGGACACACACTACACACAACCCAGGGTTTACCCCACCCAGGGCGATAGGACACATTCCTGCGAACGTTTTTCCCGCCAGCCCACGATGGCGGAAAAAACTATCACTATCGACGCCCTTCTGGCGATCCCCGAAATAAAAGCCTACATCGCTCAACATTTTGGAGCGATAACTATTCTCCCACCGCAACCCCTACGCGCTCACTCCACCGTCCTGCCGCTCAAACAGGAATTACCGGCCACCGGCACGGCGATGGATACGGAATCGGTCCCCTCCTCAGCCTCAGCTTCATCTTCCTCCGAGTCGGAAGATTCGCCCAATAAGGGCTCCTTAATCGAAGTTCGCTCCCGTAAGCGTACTAAGAAGGCAAAAGCCAACGAAGAGTCCCCCTCTAAGGCCCCTAAAATAAAGCCAACCGAATCGGCCATAACTCCAGCCACAATTCCGTCTGAAACGACCGCTACGACCGCCTCGGCCCTCCCTGTCGTCTCGCAGACAGCCCCAATCTCTGTCCCATCCACTACGGACAGCAACACCGTCGCCCCGCAGACGGTCAAAAAACCACTGGCTCCGCCGCCCCTATACATTAGGGATAAAGAGAAGTGGCTAGCCATCTCCGCGTGGCTAAACACCAACAGGATTTCGTACAAATCTGCGAAATCCACCCCCCAAGGCATACGAGTGGACCTTCACTCGTCAGCTGACCACCGCTCCGTGTCAAGCATGCTAGGGAATCAACAGATTCCCTACCATACATACACCCTCCCCGAAGCCAAACTTCTGCGTGCAGTAATACGCAATGTCCCGAGGGAAATTGACACCAAAGAGATCTTAGAATCTCTTAAAGCCCAGGATCTGCCGGTTGTAGAAGTACATCGGATGATCCGAGGCAAGGGTCGTTACCCTCTCAATATGATATTGGTCTGCCTAGCAAATACCCCTGAGGGTAAAGGCATTTTCAAAATCAAGGCCATATGTGGTCTATCCGGGGTCTCAGTAGAGCACCCACACAAAAATGGCAACTTGGCACAGTGCCACAAGTGCCAAATGTATGGACACTCGTCCAAGAACTGCTTCGCCCGTCCTAGGTGTGTCAAGTGCCTAGGTGACCATCACACCTCTCAGTGTGAACGGCCAAAAGACATCTCCCTCTGTAAAGAGCCACCAGCGTGTGTTCTCTGTGGAGAATACGGCCACCCGGCTAACTATCGCGGCTGCCCAAGAGCGCCGAGAAGAATAGTCCGCCAACCCAACTCAAATGGCAAGGCCTTGTATTATAACAAGACCTTCGTCCCAGCCCCCTTACCAACCCACAATGCGTGGGCTCGCCCCCTGCTAACCAGCAAGGAGGTTTTCCCAACCCTGCCCAACAGGCAGCCCGCTGCCCCACCCGCACCATCTCAGCCCAAACCACCAATGATCGGGGCAAACCAGCCCACCGGTGGTAATCCCAAGCCCCCTCAGGGCGCCCCCCTTCCCATCGTCGTCGCTAAAAGCGCGCCCCCAAAAGCCCCTCAAGGACTAGATCCAGATCTAGCCCTGGTGGCCAACTTCGCGGCTCAAATCAATTTCGCGGAAATCCGCGAAATTGCAGCCGATCTTAGAAAGAACGAGGGAAACAACCTCGCCCTCCTTAATATAGCGATCAAATTCGCCCCCACGTTAGAGCGTCTAGGCTTACTCAAATTCAACTAAAATGGATAGGTACACTCCCGGCAGAGTTAAACCCAGACACCTCAAAGTAGGGACATTCAACGCTAATAGCCTTACCCAACAGAGGGATGAAGTAGGCACATTCCTTCGGGAACACCAGCTCGACATCTTGTTAGTACAAGAAACGTTCTTAAAACCATTCAACAGGGACCCTAGAATCGCGAACTATAATATAGTTCGCAATGATAGGACAACCTCACCAATGGGTGGAACGCTCATTTACTACAAAAGGTCGCTGCATTGCACACCTGTGGATCCGCCCCCTCTGATGTACATTGAAGCTTCAATTTGCAGACTAGCCCTCTCAGGCCATCAGCCTGTCACCCTTGTATCCGCATATCTCTCTCCCAATAGAGAACATTCGAAACAGTTGGTTGAAAAAGATCTAAAAGCCTTGCTAGAATTGGGAGGCGCCGTCATCATTGGCGGTGACCTTAACGCCAAGAACACCTCTTGGAGCTGTCAAAGTTCCAATATGAGGGGCCAGACTTTAGAGCTATTCGCTGACAGACTGGGATTTGATGTCATAGCGCCCATAGAGCCGACACACTTCCCCTTTAACGTTTCGCACAGGCCGGACATACTCGATATCTTTCTTCTCAAAAACATAAACCTTCGTTTATGTTCAATAGAAGTTCAACACGAGTTAGACTCAGATCACCGCCCGGTGACTCTGGAATTAGCCTCCCGCACCCCCGGCCTCTCAGGCCACAACAACGAAAGGACCAAGATAGCGACTGACTGGACACGGCTAGAGAAAAATCTCAAGTCAACCTCGTCGGTCCACCTTGATCAAATTCCCAATGACATTACGTCTAAGGAACATACCTCTCAGGCGATCGAGTCGCTTACAAGTCACGTGCAGTCGATAATGGACGACTGCTCGCGGCCGGTACCAGATACGAGCGATCGTAAATGGCGCCTGCCAGACGACGTCCGTGACTTGTTAAGACGTAAAAACGCCGCGACACGCGCTTATGACCGCTACCCCACGGAGGACAACCGTACCCGCCTACGGTCACTCCAGAGGGAGGTTAAACAAGCTATTAATGAATTGAGACAGAGCAAATGGGACGCCATGCTCGAGGAGCTAGAGCCCTCTCACACAGCCTTTTGGCAGCTTTCCCGCTCACTCAAAAAAGACATCGTGTCCACTCTCCCTCCTCTCACCAGACCCAACCAGCCACCGGCGTTTATGGACGACGAAAAGTCAGAATGCCTGGCCGACTGCTTGGAGCTTCAGTGTACGCCGAGTACACTACACCCCGACGCCGCGAATCACCGCTTCATCGCCGACGAAGTGGAACGTCGTACCACTCTCTCGCGCTCGTTACGAAACGACAACCCCGATCAGCCTATCCCAGTAGTAACCACCGATGAGGTCGAATCGTTAGTCAGGCGTCTTAAAACCAGAAAAGCCCCAGGTTCGGACGGAATCTCAAATAAAGTCATTAAATTATTCCCCGCCCACTTGATAGTCCTGTTGTGCTGCATCTTCAATGCAGCACTAAATAATAACATCTTTCCCGCGCAATGGAAAGCGACCGTGGTAATAGGAATCCACAAACCCGGCAAGCGCCGTACCGAACCCAGTAGTTACCGCCCGATTAGTCTACTAAAAGGTCTAGGTAAGATCTACGAACGAATAGTTCTCAGTAGACTACGCACATTTGCCGAGGCTAACAACCTCGTTCCCAACGCACAGTTTGGTTTCCGAGCTAAACACAGCTGCGTACAACAAGTTCACCGCTTGGTAGAATACACAAGTAGTCAGTTCATCATGAACAGATATACGGGTGTATTATTCCTAGACGTAGCGAAAGCATTCGACAAGGTTTGGCATGAAGGCCTAATCTACAAACTCTATCTCCTCAAGATCCCTCACTACTTAATTCTCATTATACATGACTACTTAAGTCATCGCAGCTTTCGCTACAGGGTGGAAGGGACGTTGTCGACCTCCCACCCTATCAAGGCCGGCGTCCCTCAGGGGTCGGTCCTCTCCCCATTTCTCTTCACGCTATACACTAGCGATATGCCCAAATTCAACCGGGTACATAAAGCGCTTTACGCTGATGACACCGCACTCTTTTGTGCTGGTAGATCCCCGACAACAGTAGCCAAGACTCTCCAAACAGCGGTTACCGCCCTAGCCAATTGGTTTAGGAAATGGAGGTTAGAAATCAACCCCGAGAAGAGTCAGGCGGTCATGTTCACTAGACGAACTGCCCGTTCCTACTCTATCGATAGCATTCCTCCCCCTTAAAATTTTCAACAAGCCGGTCACTTGGACCAGGCAGGCCAAATACTTGGGTGTGACCCTTGACGATCGACTCAGCTTCGCCCCTCACATAAAGCAAGTCCGCGCACGGGCAGCCTTTGTGATGGGCCGTCTCCACTGTCTACTCAACTCTAGGTCGCGTATGCCCCTGAGTAGCAAAATCCGACTATACACCACCTGCATACGGCCTATCATGACCTATGCCAGCGTGGTGTTCGCGCATGTTAAGCCACACAGGATCCACAGGCTACAGACACTACAAAATCGTTTCATGCGCCGAGCTACGGGAGCACCGTGGTTCATACGAAACGTCGATCTCCACATCGACCTCGAACTGCCGACCATCAAGCAGTTTATGAAACGGTGCTCTCAGAGCTACTTTGACTCTGCCATGACACACCCCAACCAACTAGTGGTTGGGGCGGCTTCCTATAGACCCTCCAAAATCGCCTCCATCCGACGTCCTCGTCACGTCCTCGACGAAGAGGACGACAATATCACACTCGCTCAACAAAGAGCCTACACGGCCCGCGAGGCCTTAACAAATAAATATCCGCGGTTCCGCCCTCGGCGTCGAGGTGCGAAACCGTGCCGCGCAAAAGTCACCATTAAAAACGTGGGCACGCCCACTTTGCCTCCAGCGACGCCCCAAGCCGAGGTCCCTTGGAGTCCCGAGGAGCCCTTGGGCGATGTCGCTTAGCATACTTTTCTCCGGGTTGAGAGCCCTCAGCGCTCACCCATAGTCCGCGTCAAGCTGTGAAGGCCATCTGCGACCAACAGCTGTACACACACAAAAAAAAAAAAAAAAAGAATGCGTCGTAGCATAGACTACCGAAGACACCTAGCGGTGCGCGACCGAAACTTGAAGCAATAGTATGAAGCAATAATATGAAGAAATAGTATGAATAAATAGCGAACTTCAAGCATTAACGTTCAGGGGCTAGGCAGCAACGGTGTAATATTCGTCCGATGTGCAAGTTACTTCAAAATCGATCGTTTTATTATTTCTTCGTTAAAGTAGGGAACCGAACTTGAAGATACAGTCCACACATACAGTCCACATTCACCACCGAACCAGCGACCAACCGGGACGTCAGCCGACTACAACACATTTGGCTGGAGGCCCGTCCCGCACAAATTTATTCCTTTTCACTCCTTCCTATAGGAGTATTCACTTAAAAATAACTTTCATCTTTTGGAACAAATTGGTTTTAACGATATTTGTGAGAATCTACTTGAGATATCTAAATATTAATACGTGAAGCAAAAACTTTGTACCCCTTTTTACGAATATTACGTGGATGGACAAGTATGAAATTTAGTACAATTGAATTATATAATGAGTAGAAGTGCATAAAACTAAAATTTCATATAATAATGGATTAGAAATATGTTAAATTCATTAAAAAAGGCATTACGCACACTAGAACGCAATCGCTACACACACACATACACACACACACACATGCGCGTGCTTATACACTTTTGTTTACGGTTAAAATCTCTGGTCAAACCGAATGTCAAAAAATCATAATTATGATGACAGTGTCTATTAGACATTTGTACTTAGTACTTTAAATATTAGTAATTAAAGTCCATAAAATATAGGATGATCTCTGTGACAGTTGTCCCTAGTGCTGTCACGCTTACGATAAAGTCCGTAGTTTTTTTATCGATAAACCTCTTTATTTTTATAATTGTTATTTTCTATTATAATTAAAATACAATCAATGAAAATCTTTTTGAATTTTTTCTAACGAAACTGTTTTTTGACTGTTTTAATAATTCAAAAGGTCAAGACAATTAAGGTCTAGGTCACTATTATCTTCATCACTGGAGTCCTGCTAGAACATTTATCATTTTTTGCCAAAATAGGGACAGTCGTTAGATCAATTGATCAAATACGAATGTTTTATAAATAAACATTTATGTCTAGTTTATTGACAATAATGCGTACATAATATTATCATTTACTCTGAGACAAAAAGTAGCTTTTTAATGTTTAAATAATTCAATTTATGTATTTTATAATGTACCTGTCTGTTGTAATTGTAAAAAAAATATGTTGAAAGTTTTATATATGTCCTATTGAGTTTATTTCTTTTATGAATAATTTAATAAAGATCGGTTATCGATTTACGTATATCGACTGTCCCATCTCTTTTTTATTTTCAGTCCAGTATGACCTTGTACGTATGTAAGCGTCATTTATGTATAAAATGTTTCCTAGGTATTTCAGTACTAACGAGGTACATTTTAGGCATGAATATTAATATTTTTATATTTATAATATATTGCAATTCAGTTGCAATAAAACTGGCACGAAAAGAATGAAAATATATTTGATACAAAATGAAATTGTAATCATGTCGCTCGTTCAAACTTACTTCGTTGGTTTCGTTGACATCTGTCACAGAGATCAAGCTATATTTTATGGACTTATTAGTCCATTGAAATGTTACATTTTTTAGGCCTTACGTTGCGTTTTTTAGAGGACGCAATTTTATTTTTTAGATATTTTTCAGATAAATAGTTTAAGAGATATATCGTAAAAACCATTTCAACCGCTATTTTCAAGATGGCGGCCGTGGGACAAGAGTGGTGATCCCAAAACTTGGTTTTAACTTTACCAGTGTAAAGCTAAAACCAAGTTTCAACCCCCCTACACATCAAAAAAATAAAATTGCGTCCTCTAAAAAACACAACCCCCAAATGTAACTTTTCAATGTACTATATTGTGAAATACGGCTTGCTCAATTTACAATTATCTTCTATACCAATAAATAAAATTGGAGTGTCTGTTTGTAATGTCAAAATAATAGGCTTTTTTCATGCTCACACGGTTATTTGCACGACACCTATGCCTAAAATAGCAATTAAAAAAATTTTGTCTGTCTGTCTATCTGTTTGTTCCGGGTAATCTTCAAAACGGCTGGACCGATTTTAAAAATTCTTTCACCAATGGAAAGCTATAATATCAGGGCGTAAACTAGGCTATATTTTATCTCTGTATTCCCACGGGAACGAGCACTACGCGGGTAAAACGACTATAACCTATAACCGAAGCGAAGCGAGGGCGGGTTGCTAGTACATAAATAAAATTAAAAGAAAATTGTGTAGCAGAAAAATTAATTAAAATGGATTATGGCCGAATTTCGACCATACAGCGATCACTACTTTAAAGTATTACGTAATTAGTAAACGCAAACGGTATTCATTCACAGTTATCATTTTGATGCAATCCAAGTATCCTTTGGTTATGGTTTAATACTATGCTCTTTATTCATCACCATTTCAGCTCATATTCGTCCCACTGTTGGGATCGAGCCTCCTCCACAATAGGAAGGTAATTGACCTTACTATACCATAAGGTCATACAGGTTGGTATAGAGTTTTGTTTTTTTCTTTTTTTTTTTATTGCCTACGGTGGCAAACGAGCAAGCAGCACACCTGATGGTAAGTGAAACTGCTGCACATTGACCTTTGCAATACCAGGGGCACAGCCAGGCCGCTGCCTACCGTGAAGGAAATACTCTTCTCAAACCTCGTTTAAAGAAGGACATGTCATAGCGCTCGGGAAACACAGCAGCAGGTAGTTCATTCCAGAGCTTGCACGTACGTGGGAGAAATGATCGCTGGAAACGTACAGTTGAAGACCATAACGTTTCCAGGTGAAATGGATGAACCCTGCCACGATGTCGAGTGGTACGTTGGTAGAATGGTAACGGTGGTACCAAGTCAAACAGTTCCTCGGAGCACTCCCCGTGAAAGAGTCGGTAGAGTACACAGAGTGACCCCGTTTCAAGTTTTCCTTCTCTTACATAGATGTTATATGCGAATTATATGCCTTAGTTGTGTTTTACGATATCCACGAGTACGATTGCCACTTCAGTGTGCAGTAATTTTTCGTGCTATGTAGACATATTACGAAGGGCATCACACTGGAGCTAATACCATATATGTTGTATGAAGTATAAAATTATGTATATTTTTTTTTTTTGCTGCCGCTCATGGACCTTTACAGGGTCGCTGCCTACCGCGAAGAAAGTGAAGGGAGTGTGAATGCGTGCATTAAGGCTCGGTGATACCAAGGGCACCACCAAAACCCTCCACACACAAACACCCTCAGAAAGTTGGGCTTCCGGCTCTCTCGCTCACCGAACGAAGCGCAGTAACAAATTGCTACAACTCAGACGTCGATTTTCTGCGAGTGTGTGGTACTGCCCCGGACGGACCGGCCCGCGACTGTAGACAGATAACTGTCGACAGTGTGGTCCTACCACACGGTCTGTTTACGGTAGGCAGCGGCCTGGATGTGCCCCTGGTATTACAAAGGTCCATGTGCAGCAGTTTCACTTACCATCAGGTGTACTGCTTGCTCGTTTGCCACCGTTGGCAATAAAAAAAAATGTATATTTAAAAGACTGAAGAAAAAAAATGACTGCCCGCTGAGTTTCTTGACGGATCTTCTCAGTTTGTGAACGCGTTCCGATTCGGTTCTAGATTATTGTATTGTGTTCAAACGTTGTCAAATTTGAAAATATGTAAGTGCCCTTAAGAGGCCTATGCAGAATAAATGATTTGATTTGATATAATATCAATGCAAGAGAAGGTAAACTCGAAATAAAATCTTATAGTAACCCGTCTGACTAGGGTCGTCGTATAGGCTAATTAAATTTCTATTGAGTAGGAGGCTCGAGCTAAGCAATGGTTATGGGACGTATATTGGCTAAATTAATGAAATGAGGATATTAACTCATAACTCATAACAATATAAAAATGTCAGCAATTTGAAAAGGATAAATAAATAAGTAAATAAACGATGTCAAACAGTAATAATAATAATAAAAACATGTAAACCCGTTAGGTATTTTATACATTTTTAAAAATTCGTCATAATTATAAAACGCTTACTTGACGAGCTATCGCTTAAGATTTTTTTTTTTTTTTTTTTTTTATGGGTGGGCTATGGTAAGCGCACGCGCGGTCCAGTGCGTCCGGGGCGATGAAAGGACGGCGCGCGAGCCCATAACCTACCCGTACCCACGTCACCTCGTTGTTGGGCCGACCACCGGAGCAGATGTGACTTGTCGTCAGTGGTCGGCCCAACGGAATACCCCTTCGGGTAACCTCACCTCTCGACGTCCTGGGACGTCGGTCGCCGTCGCGCGGTCAGCCTCTCTGCGGGTGACGGACAATTCCCCGGTCCGATCACCCGCGGCCTCGGCTAGGGCGGCATTAGGCGCAGATACTCGCGCCTGCGCCGCCCGAGTCGCCCAGTGGTGAAAGAATTTTTGAAATCGACACAGTTGTTTTTGAGTTTATTCATTACAGACATACAAAAATACAAATTTTTCCTCTATAAAATTAGTGTAGATATAAAACACCGTTTTAAAAATAAACATTTATTTCATAATGTAGATAACTTTAAAATTTCTAAAGATATTACTGCCTTACTGAAATCTTTATTGATTTACCAACTGTGTGATTAAAATAAAACTAAAATTAGATATTTACATTTACACTAATATTATAAAGAGAAAAAAAAAAAATATTTGTTGTGTGTGTGTGTGTGCGTGCGTGCGTGCGTGCGTGCGTGCGTGCGTGCGTGCGTGCGTGTGTGCGTGCGTGCGTGCGTGCGTGCGTGCGTGCGTGCGTGCGTGTGTGTGTGTTTATAATGAACGAACTTAAAAGCTACTGTACCGATTTAAAAAATTCTTTCACCATTGGAAAGCTACATTCACCCTGAGTAACATAGGCTCATATTTTATCCCAATATTCCCACAGGAACGGATACTACGCGGGTAAGGCGACCGAAACCGAAGCGACGCGAGGGCGGGTTGCTAGTTGTAAATAAACCTATTTACGGCTTTTGACAAAATAGCAATAAATTATAATTAATACTACTTTTACGGATTATATTGGGTTTGTATTTGATTTATGATTGCCCGACGTTTCGAACACTTTGCAGCATTCATGGTTACGGGCGGATTAAGGTGTCTCACGTCCAACAAGTAATCGTTATTACAGACATTTATAATTATCTACCCGATACAGAAATTAGTTATAAATTTATTAAATTGTGACCCACATTTTAGTATAAATTTATTGCCAGTGTAAGAAGAAAATGATTCTATATGAAAAAATTATATTGTTTATGGTTAGTAATTATTAATTATTTATTTATTTAAAACTTTTGCACACAAAAAAAAGGTACAAGGCGGACTTAATGCCTTAGGCATTTTCTGCCAGTCGACCTAGGGTGGAGCAGAAATAAATTAGGCAGGTGCAATGCAATGTGAGCAATAATTTCTGAAATTTGGTTATATAAATGTGGCAAATCTAAATAATCTTATATCTAATACAAGCAAACAATACATATATATATATATATATATATATATATATATATATATATATATATATATATATATATACACATACATATATACATACATAAATACATACATACACACATACATACATACACATATACATACATATAAATTTTATAAACAGCAGAGGTGATTCCTCAATGATGAGTTCATTCCGTCAGAAGGCCTAAGGCGTATAGGCGTTTGACCATAGCCTTAAAACTATCACGACTAGGGGCCATTTTGATCTCTAATGGTAGCGCATTCCAAAGAAGAATGGCCTGGATATAAAAGGAAGAATGTACCAGACTGGAGGAGTGAGAAGGACAGTGAAGAAGAAGATTTTTGGAGGAACGGAGATTGTTGATGGTTAGTAATTATTAATTATTAAATTTGTAGCAAATATTGTTACAATTTATTGATTTAAAACTAACAAAACTAATATACTACCACCAGTTCGAAACGTCGGGCAATCACAAATCAAATACAAACGCGATATAATCCGTAAAAGTAGTTTTATTTACAATGTGTAGTACTCGCGTAAACATCAGATATCAATTATAATTAATTTCCGTAGCATCACAACACGAGGCAAACGCCCTCGTGCTGTGAAAGAGCATAGCTGTGGATCGTACCTATGTAAGCTGAGATGATGATATTCAAATATTCGACGCCATTGTCTATGTGTTATAGATACACTATAAGTATATTTTGGTTCTCTTTCATCATCATCGTTATCTCCAACAGCTAAGTTGGAGTATCTTCCACTATTAATGGGAAATTGACCTCCCCAATACCAATCGATTGGTTGGTATTGGGTTTTACGTCAAGGGTTTTTTTCTCTTCTCTATAGTCCCTTTATCGTCTTTTACGATACCCACGAGCAAGAAAGGAGCTGCTGAATTGTATTCTTACTCCGTCACCACATGAAAATGTTTTTTTTTTGTTTCTAGATAAGTATATAAGACTTTAAAACAATTTTATTTTGCACATAAATTATTAATCAATTAATAAAAAGGAATTGTAAAAATTTTAATATTTTTATCTATTAGGTGTGTTTTTAATATTTATTGAGAAACTAGCAATCCGCCCTCGCTTCGCTTCGGTTATAGGTTATAGTCGTTTTACCCGCGTAGTTCCCGTTTACGTGGGAATACCTGGATAAAATATAGCCTAGTTTACGCCCTGATATTATAGCTTTCCATTGGTGAAAGAATTTTTGAAATCGGCCAGCCGTTTTGAAGATTACCCGGAATAAACAGACAGACAAAAATTTTTTAATTGCTATTTTAGGCATAGGTGTCGTGCAAACAACCGTGTGAGCATGAAAAAAGCCTATTATTTTGACATTACAAACAGACACTCCAATTTTATTTATTGGTATAGACGAGCCATTTTTTAGCAGCAGCTAGTGAAAAATAGAAGGATTTTATAGATAAGCATTTGTACTTATTCGTTTATGAATTTACTTGAGGTTTTCTGTGAATCTCATAGAATGCATTCACAGTCCATGTAGCACGGAAACTGAGAGCAATAAAGTTGAAAATTAAATTAAAATTCAATATGTACTTTATACATTTATTGGTTTAACAAAAAATAAAAATTATTTGATACTTATTGAAATAGATTACAGACCGCATCCACAACCTCTCCATCCTGCGCGGTAGCCGAGAGCAGGAGCTTCGACAACAGGAACTTCGAGAGCGGGAGCACGGAGACCATAAGCGCCCAGACCGATACCGTAATCACCAGCATAGCCACGAGTAAAGGCAGCATCACCACTAATCATAGCGTTGATACCATCACCGCAAGAGTGGTGTACAGCACCAGCACCAGCAGTGGGTAACACACCCTCTACAGCTACAGTACCAACGAAAGGCAGCTCACCAGCAGCAGCTAAGATACCCTCGTATATGTTCTCAGAGGCTACAGCGAGACCGACGGGAGCGATAGCGGAGGCACTAGAGACGGGGAGTGCACCACCGCTGGTAGGGCTGATGTTCAGAGCAGGAGCAGCTAAGCCGCAGGGGGCATCCCAACCATAGGCACCAGCCAAATTGTAAGAGGCACCCAAACCATAAGCTCCGATAGGAGCCTCCAAACCGTAGGCACCTGCAAGACCATAAGGAGCGCCCAGATCATAACCTCCAATAATTCCACGGTCAGCGGCTACTGCAGCACGGCTGGTGCACTGGCTAAGTGCGGACTGTAAAACAAATTAAACTCATTACTGCTTTGATATGAAAGTTAAATGGGACACTAGGGTGACAATTTGAGAGACTATCAAAAATTGATATGGCGTTTAAAGTTTTGACACACATCTCCAATCTCCATACGTTATGTGTGTAAAATTGTTAATTACTGTTTACACTGGAGACGAAGGAAGAGCGAGAGAACCTTTTTCAGCGATTCCCGTCTATCCGTGAGATTAGTTTTACTGATGATTCGAACAGTACGTCTTTATAGGGAGTCCAGTGGGTCTACCTGGTATTTAGGCTTGCCTGCTCAGGGATGGGCACAGTACTGCACGTGAGAATCCTGGCTCTGTTAAGGACACCCAGCTTTTTGTACTTGGACTATTCTATTCGAAATATTTAATCCATTATACCTGTACTAGTAAGGCCTGAGCGCAGAAGGCGAGGATGATTTTAGCAGACATGTTGTTACTGGTGCGAAATACACAAGAGTGATGTTCAGAAACAATGTATTACGTTTTATAATTCTGTGTTATCAATATTGTACTTATATAGGTAATTGTAATAGTTTATGCAACTATGGTAAGTTGAATGATTACTTAAACTTACAGAATATGAGCACAATAGACTTATCAAATGGATTGCACAAGAATTTTTCAAATGTACGCTATCAGCTTATGCAGTTCATATAAAAACTAGGACATATCAAAATAATATTATTGTTTTCTGTAACTTGAAACATCAAACATGAATACCTTCGCTATCCTCGTAGTCTGCCTCCAAGCTTGCTTGGTACAGGTAATATTAAACTTTATTTTGATATTACCAAGTAAATTATTTTTGTTTTTTTTTTTTTTATAAATTAGAGTATTTTGCACGTTCTACAACATCATTAGCCTCTCAAATCCACTATTGAGCACAAGCCTTAAAGGGACACGTTTCCTTCACGTGGTAGTCCTAAAAATTAGCTAAGATATCATCAGCAGGGCTTTCCTTGGTAATTTTAAACACAGACTCATTTGTGAGTATGCATTATAGGCATTATTTACCTTTTCTATATCATGAGATTATTATGATATGCATTAAAAAGACCGTTTTAGTATCTTTATATATTTCTCCTGTACGTGTGTATGTGACTGACCTCCTTCGAAAAAGTAAAACCCTTGGAGATAATAGGTTGAGATTCAAGAAGTGTATGGATTAACAAATGCATCAGGCATCGATCTGCTCTCTCGCGAAATCTCAAAGATATTTTTTTTAGATTGCTATAGAACAGCGTCTCAGCTCCGCTATCAATTCAGTAAAATAATTTATTGCATTAATATCCATTCCGGTTTTTAATTATAATGATAATATTATAGAAAGTGTTTGATTAATATTTGGGCCTATGGCACTGATCTAATGAGACGTAAGATGTAATCCAGCAGGATTACGTCTTATGTTGCACCAGTCTATACTATCGATCTCGGTTATGGCTAGACTGGATACACTGAATATGGCTGGTCCGCCGACACTATGACTGAATCATTGTAGAATTGTGTTACATAATGCTAATTAATATTTATTTAATTTACAGTCCGTATTCAGCCAGTGCACCAGCCGTGCTGCTGTAGCTGCTGATCGTGGAATTATTGGCCCCGTCGGTTATGGTCTTGGTTTGGGTGCTCCTTGTGGTTTAGCTGGTGCCTATGGCTTGGACGCTCCTTATGGCTGGGCCGGATACGCTGACTACGGCTACCCCGCTGGCGCATGCGGTCTGGATGCGTACGGTGGTATTGGTGAAGGTAACGTGGCTGTCGCTGGTGAACTGCCCGTCGCTGGTACCACTGCTGTCGCCGGTCAAGTACCAATTATGGGCGCTGTGAAATTCGGTGGTGATGTCGCTGCTGCTGGTTCCGTGTCCATCGCTGGCAAATGCGCTTGCGGTTGTGACGATTACGGCTACGGCTACGGACTAGGTGCTCCCTATTTGTACTAAGTCATCCGTTGAATAAATTAGTAATGTCCAAAATACGTGAGCAATATGAAGCAATAAAACTGTAGTTTGTATTACATTTTTTTAAATTTCTCGTATACCTGTTTTTCCTTGTTGACCTGCCGATGTAAACCAATACTGTAACGTATGCCGATGATATGGCTCTTTTGTCTATTCATGATTATTGTGCCGTAACATTAATTAAACTGCAAACACATGTCTAGGACATTGAGAAGTGACTACATAAACGGGATATCAAGGCAATTCAAGGAGCATCTGTACATGTAACCAAAACTTTAAAAGGAAAAACTTGTCCACCAATATAATAACGAATAAACTATATAATCACGCTATACCTTAGGTTGAAGATGCCAAGTATTTGGGTATGCATCAAATGAAAAAGTACATCTAGAGAAAACGTAAGCAGCTGGATACCAATTTCAGATCTAGGTGTTAATTATTAGCTAGCAAATTAAGTCTAATAAATGAAAACGTAATAGCTATAAAACAATAAGGACGTATGGAATTGAACTTTGCAGTACTCTTAGTAACAGTAACATAGGAATTCTGGAGGGATTGTAAAGCAAAGCATTGATAGTGTAATATTAGATACATCCTTCCGTGTGAGTAACAATTACATACATTTAGATTTAAAAATCAACACTGTTAAATAATAAGTAGTCAGAAATAGGAAATACTGCAACGCTATTAGCTCACGTAAATGATCTAGCATCAAGATTGGGATGTAAAGGAAGTATACACTCCATTGAAGCGTCACAATGTCTCAATGTCTGAAATATTCAATTAGGAGGAGAACATCATATGAAGGAGGTTAAGAAAATTCTTTTGCTTATATAACTGTATAATTGGCTTATTGTATCATTCACAGATCTCCAAGTTAGAATAAAATAAAAAAAATCCTCGTCTGGTGATAGGTTAACTTAGTACTCGGTCCTATTTCTTTCTTACGTAGGCAGTTCGAATTCATGAAATCACTTCACATACAAACATTTTCATTCATGTCTTAATATAACTATAAAAAGGAACATTGTGGTTTTTAATAATGAATATTATAGCTTTATGTAACGTATTTCTGAAATTACCAATCTTACTTATATTTATTTTTCTCCTATATGGATGCTGCAGTTTATTTAGATTTTATAAAGACATTTCATTTTCGGTCATACATAATTTTGCCGCAACATGCCTTTCAACCTTATCTGTGGAAATCTATTTCACATTCTCTATTCTATTCACGATTCTGCAATTTCTAAACGCAAACAATTTTCAGTTACGATACGTTAAGTATCCGTTGGTATTCGACAAGATCCAATATTATGTCCATTATTTTAAATATTGTCCATTAATGAAATGAAACAAAATATTGTCCATTAATGAAATGAAAATTTAGAAAACTATAAATGTACATCATTATAAATTATGTTAATATATTAAGCTCAATTACTGACTACTTACAGTAACATCATTTTCATTGACCATCGTCGCTATTTAAATGTATATATGAACACCGGAAGTATATGTATAAATTATTTGAAATAATTAGTGGAATATAAAAAAATGCTGAAATTAGATTAAAATCTTTTATTTTACGGTTGCGCTAGCTGGCATTTCCTTATAAGTTAAGGAAAAACCAGCCAGTATTATAAAACATGAGGTACCCCTGTCGCTTTTGAAGGCCGTGGTTGCGGAGGCGGTCGCTGGCAAAGCGATGCTATGATGCTGCATTCAACAGCCTGCCACTCAGCTGCATGAGAGAGGCGCTCAGGTATCACGCGGTAACAATATACCTGAGACGCCTGGTGGCAGATTACACGAAGAGACATAGTGTCCTCTATACTGAATAGGAGGCGTGGTGCAGGCAGAAGGCGGCTCAGTTTCACTTTGCGAGATGGCCGCCTGGCGCGACAACGTCAGCTGCGACGTCATTGCTCGTTGGGCAGTTCGGTTGGAATGGCCTCAATACTGTGCTCGAATCATCGAAGCCTTCCAGGTTGGTACTGTTGGAGTGGTTGGGTTGGCGGCACGGGGTGCTTTCCTTCCGATTGGTGCCAGTATTGAGGGGGCACAGTTGCTTCGCCAAGTACCTGTACAAGACCGTGAGGAGAGAGGATACACCGTCCTGCCATCTCTGCGATATGATATAATACATGCTTGAGATCTGTGCGCTCGTTGATAGAGCAGTGCCATGAACTCGTCACAAACATCGGTGCTTACCTGACGCTGCCGAGTTTCGCTAGGACGATGTTTGATAGCGTCAAAAACTAAGACGCAGTCGCCGTTTTCTGCAAGGCATACGTCTTGCGAAAGGATGCGGGGGATCGTGCGTCGGAAAAATTCTTCTACGGTACTATTTTCCATCGCCGGCAACTTGGGTGACGCAGACGCGAGTCCTGATGTCACTCTAACCGAGGCTGCGGGTGACTGGATCGGGGAATAGACTGCAACTCGCAGAAAGGCTAACCGCTTGAATGTGATGTGCCGGGGGTGGTGGGGAGGTACGGTATCCGAAAGTGTTGCCCACTAAGCTGGCCACGGATGTCGAGGAATTTGGTACTATGTGTCGGCCCAATAGCGGAGGGGAGGGTGGCTTATGGAGTCACGCGCTGTCTAAGGACGTACGTATGTAAGCATTAGCCGGCTGGAACGGACAGCGTGCGTCCAGACCATAGCCTGCCCAATAAAAACGTCAAGTATCCCTGCTGCACTCACTGATTGGGAACTGTGGACGGCAGAATAATACCCAAGAGACGCTCGATATGATTTTAAGCATGCTCAGATTGGAAATTTAGGAAAAGAAAAAAAATTGCGGTAAGTCATATTCTAAACTTAGAACGTGTATTTCTAAACAAAAAGAAAATTCTCCTTCTTCCTTTATTTCTTTTTAAATAAGATATATTAAAAATTTTTTTTTTGCTTATTTGTATGCCTACCGCTAAGTATTCTGATATATGTAATAGTGATTTTTATTTATAGATATTTACACATTTTTGCTGTTAAAGTATTATTATGAATCTATTATTAATAAATTGATTAAAATGAATTCTAACAATAATTCAAATACGCACATCTAATCGGTGTGGAGTATTTTCAATTTTTTTATTAGAAATGAGGCAAGTTGAAGGGTTAGGATCTAGTAAATAGTACAAGAATTTTATAAATATGTATTTATTTTTATTAGTTTGTGATACATCGATAATAGCACAAGGTTTTTGAAGACTCTTACAACGCAGCCATCATCACTATGCAACGCGGTAACCGTTAAGTTTAAATTAAAATAAAATTACATATTCAAATATGCTTTTATATAGGTATACTGGTTGGAGCAAATTTGAAGTTTCTTACAGCCCACATCCACAACTTTTCCACTCAGCGCGGTAGCCGTGAGCAGGCAATTCGAGAGCGGGGGCACCGAGACCATAAGTACACAGACCAATACTGTAGGCACCTGCGTAGCCAGGAGCGAATGCGGCATCACGGCTAGCCATGGCGTTGATACCGTCACCGCAAAAGTGGTGTACAGCTCCAGCACCAACAGTAGGCAACACACCTTCTACAGCTACAGTACCGACGAATGGCAGATCACCAGCTGCAAGCTAAGATACCCTCGTATACGTTGTCAGAGGCTACAGCCAGACCGACGGGAGCAATAGCAGAGGCACTGGAGTGTACCACCACTGGTAGGACTGATGTCAATAGCAGGACCAGTTAAACCGCAGGGGGCATCCCATCCGTAGGCACCAGCCAAACCGTAAGGGGCACCCAAATCATAAGTTCCGATAGGAGCCTCCAATTCGTAGGCACCTGCAAAACCATAAGGTGTGCCCAGACCATAATCTCCAATAATCCCAACGTCAGCGGCTACCGCAGCGCGGCTGGTACACTGACCAAGTGCACACTGTAAATAAAGTATATATATTTAATAAAGTATTGATGCATAACTTCACAATCTAGAGCTAGGCGAAAGTTAGGCGTTTTGTGATTTTGTAAACTTCTTCGAAACACTGTTCTTGACGTAGGCCCTAGATAAAAACTTCTCAAAGTGAGCTTCTCAAAAGGTTGCAAAAATATGATATTGTATAGAGACTAATGAATGGCCACGTAACTACATATATAAGATTATGGGGCAAAAGATTATTAAGCAATTTATAAAAAAATATTTAGTAACGGCAAAATTATTACGAGTGATAGATCTTGAACTCGCATCTATTAGAAATGAATTGAAACTGATCAGCATTAATTGCTTGACATGAAGCTTGAAAGGTGTATATAGTAATCTTTTTTTCGCTCACATTATTGTAGACAACTTACAACGCATATTCCCATTGCCAACCCGTCTGTTAAACGTAGAAATAATACCTTTATCTTCCTTAGGGTCATGAAATAATCATATAAATAATAATATGTGAAAAATAATAAAAGTAAAATATTTTATTTGTTATAGCTACCTGTATGAGCGCTTGAGCGCAGAAAACAAGGACAATCTTAGCAGCCATGTTATAACTGGTGCGATGTACACAAGAGTGATGTTCAGAAACATTGTATTACGTTTTTACTTCAGCGTTATCAATATTGTATATAAGTAGGTAATTGTAATAGTATGTGCAATTATGATAAGTTGACTAATTACTAAAATTTTCTGAATATTAGCAATGTAGACTTATCCAATAGATTGCACAAGGATTTTTTTAAATGTACTGTATATACACGACTACCACCTTAGTATCAGTTCATATAAAAAGTAGGACATCATAAAATAATCTTATTGTTTTCTGTAATTTGAAACTAATCCCACCACACATTCCCACCATTGTAACTCCTGTAAGCCAGGATCCACAGTGGTCTCCATAAATGACACCGAGGTTTGACCCTCAGGCAGTCCCGGGATATGATTTTAATTGTCTTGGGACCCGCAACAAATTTAATTAGAAAAGATTAAAGAGGAGGAGTTGGAAAGAGATTCCACTTAATTAATTGGTAATTTGAAACATCAAACATGAATACCTTCGCTATTCTCGTAGTCTGCATCCAAGCTTGCTTGGTACAGGTAATATTAAACTTTATTTTGATGTTACCGAGTAAATTAATATTGTTTTATTTGTATTAGAGTATTTAATATTCTAGATTAGCTTTTTAGCTATTAGCTTTTTAACGAATATTGGACATAAATTTTAAAGGGTAACTCCTCTTCTCATGTGGTAATCCTTAAAATCAGCTGAGGTATCATCTTCAGTGTTAACCTTGAAAACTTTTAACACCGACTGACTTCATCAATTCACCGATCAAGTGTCGTGAGTTGGGCATTAGGAAGGTCTGTATTGAGATATGCACCAAAGAAGAACTTTTATAATCTCCTGCACTAGCCCGTACTGACGGTATCGGTTTGGACTAGGCTAGGTACGTTAAATAGGGTTAGCCCAGCGTCGCTTAGACTGAATCATTGTGGAATAGTATTACATAATGGTGATATATATTCATTTAATTTGCAGTACGTATTCAGCCAATGCACCAGCCGCGCAGCTGTGGCCGCTGATCGTGGAATTATTGGAGGTTACGGGCTGGGTGCTCCTTATGGTTTAGCTGGTGGTTGCGGTTTGGAAGCTCCTTATGGTTGGGCTGGATATGCTGACTACGGCTACCCCGCTGGCGCATACGGTATCGATGCTTACGGTGGTATTGGTGAAGGTAATGTAGCTGTCACCGGTGAGCTGCCCGTCGCTGGTACCACTGCTGTCGCCGGTCAAGTACCTATCATGGGCGCTGTAAAATTCGGCGGTGATGTCGCTGCTGCTGGTTCCGTATCCATCGCTGGCAAGTGCGCTTGTGGTTGTGACGGTTACGGCTACGGATTAGGTGCTCCCTATTTGTACTAAGTTATTAAATCGAAAATAAGGTGTCCAAAATACATGACCAATAAAAAGCAATAAATCTATAGTTTTTATTATATAAAGATTGTTATTCCTCGTGTGGTGATCAGTTAAGAATACAATATTTAACCATTCCTCCCCACCCTCATCTTACCGTAGGAATTGTAAAAAGAGGTAGAAGGATCTACTGAAGAATGGACAATAGTATTCTTCTGGATAGTTTATATCACCAGCAAACCTCACCTTCCTGCTATGCCTGATGATATTTATTAGCCAGCCTGAATGCTCACTATTTTGAGTAAAAATATATTGAATGTAGATCGGTTCTGTCGGCTTAAAGTCTCACCAACGTGGTAGTTTAAATTTTCACTGGCTAATTATCTCTGTTTTATTCACCCACCACCTCAACTAGCTCGACATTATATATTAGTATCTATCTTTAACATAGTAAAAAATCACTTAAATTCTCTTATCCGCCTAATCCCCATAATTTATGTGGAAATATCAAGATAACGTATACCCCAGTCCTATACCCGTTTAACTAGTGTGTCCATTTCTCTCTTATTTTGGAGGAGGCTCGAACCCAGCGTTGGGTCGTTCATGAGTTAAGTTAATGATAAATTCCAAGCACCTGTTCAATCCAGTAAATAAATTCACTGAACTATTTAATAGATGTTAAGATAACATCCTTTATAATTGTGACTATACTTATATATCTATGGCGAGGTTAAGCTTTGAAATGTAATTTTAGGCGTAACCGCTAAAAAGAATAGTGATACTTAATGTTTTATTATTTTTCTTATTACTATTACTACTACTTATTATATTACTTTTTGCCGTCCACAGTTGGACGTAGGCCTCTCTTATGCTTCGCCACAAAGCGCGGCTGTGATAGCCCGATCCATAGCACGAACGTCTGTCTCTGAACGTCTTTGAGTTTATTTAAAGGCCGGCATTTAGAAAGCATATTTCCGAGCCATAAGTCGTCACTAGTAATACACACTCAAATCAAATCAAATCATTTATTCTGCATAAGCCCCTTAAGGGCACTTACATATTGTCAAGTTTAAAACATTGTTTGAGTACAACAATCTACCACCGGATCGGAACGCGGCCACAAGCTGCGAAGATCCGGCAAGAAACTCAGTGTGCTGTCACTTTTTTTTAGTCTTTTAAATATATATAATTTTATACTTCGTACAACATATAGTATTAGCTCCAGTGTGATGCCCTTCGAAATTGTATACATGTATAAATTTTCAAATATTAGTATATAACAAAAAAAAAAAAATAAAGTAAAGAGAAAAAAATATAGCTGGATCAGATCCCACAAGCAGCACCCAATCACGAGTTAACTACTAGAGCAACCATCACTCCCCTCAATCACATTAGAGGGAAGGGAGCGACCCGCCCCACGTAGCTACCGCAAGCAGAACCATTCGGTGAGCATGACCAAACCATAAATAAAGGTATAACACTAACTACAACTACTAGTCGTAGACATGTGCTTTCAGACCACGAGATATGTTGGATCTAGATCTTTTCAAGTATCTCTAACGCTGCCCAGCCTTTTATTTGTTAGGCTACGGTGCGGAAGCACGCCGTCCGTCATATCCGGGGTATCGAGGGGGCGGCGCGCGACTACCGTAATCCATAATCCGTATTCCTCCTTCCTTTTGTCATTTTGTCGCATACTAGTGTGCCGAATCCTTGACGTCCATGGCTAGCCCGGCGGAATATCCTTTCATGTATACTCCCTAATTAAAAAGTGTAAAATAATTTTCAATATAGGCAGAAAATAATAATGAACGAAGTATATTAATATTATTGTGAAAAGGCGTGGGGTGCTCGATATACGAAAATGTGGCACAAAGCTATATTGAAAATTATTTTACACTTTTTAGTTTGATATGCTATGAAGGCGTGTTTTTTAGTTTTTGTTAACTATATGTTTAATTTGATATGCTATGAAAGTGTCTATTTTAGTTTTTAAACTGTATTTATTTTTCACTTTTTAGTGAATAGTCACCGGAATGTAATTAGTATGCGTATTAGATTTGTCAGTACATCGATAAATGTATAAGGCTCAAGACGCAAATATTACCATAGGAAAGTCTCTACGCGTTTGTGTTATGCTGAGTGCCCCACTAGCTCTATCTCTCTTACTCTCATGCAAAGGATGCGGAAGGAAGTTAATGAATCCTGGCGAATCTAATTAGGATAATTAATTTTTTTAAGCGGTTTATTGCATCCAATCACTGACGTCAAGTCACCTGATCCGGTGGCCGGCGCAACGACGAAGGCGACGTGTCGCGCGGATGGGTTACGGGTGTGCGCGCTTACGTCCCTCTGTCACCCCGGACGGAGCGGACGAGGAGTGCGCCGACCGTAACCCACCAAAAAAAAAGAAGCGGATTATTGGGTTGTCATAGGTCTTTGATATGCAAAGTTTAAAGAAAATCTGATCGCTCAAAGTAGGGCCAAATCGAGCTCAAAGGTAGACGTTACAAACAAACATACAGGATAAGCTAATAAAAGCGTGTTAAAAACTTTTCTTTCGCAGTTGGGTAAAAAATAACTACAAAATGATCGCTTCAAATCATTAATATATTCTGGAGGTCAGTTATTTTTATAACGCATGTCTTAGTACAGGTAGGGAGCGCCTAATCCATAGCCGTAACCGTAATCACCGCAGCCGCAAGCGCACTTGCCAGCGATGGACACGGAACCAGCAGCGCAGACATCACCACCGAATTTCACAGCGCCCATGATAGGTACTTGACCGGCGACAGCAGTGGTACCAGCGACGGGCAGTTCACCAGCGACAGCAACGTTACCTTCACCAATACCACCGTAAGCATCAATACCGTATGCGCCAGCGGGGTAGCCGTAGTCAGCGTATCCAGCCAAACCGTAAGGAGCTTCCAAACCGTAACCTAAACCACAAGGAGCACCCAGACCATAACCTCCAATAATTCCACGGTCAGCGGCTACAGCAGCGCGGCTGGTGCACTGGCTGAATACAGACTGTAAATAAATATTTTTTTATTAGTTTTTTTTCGTGATGTGACCTTATAGAATCCAATTCTTATCTAAATGAGGAATGAAACTAACAGTATTTTAATAAATAATGTCAACAATAGTTTAATAAATAATGTAGTTTGATCTATTGGATAACTTAAATACACATTGCGATTACCAATTTGTGTAGCAAGCCTTGCCACTATGTAATTATCCCTTTACGAAGAGGCCTTTATCCAATAGGTGCATCAATAGACTGGATGGATGGACAAATACTAAATGGCAAATACATATAACTTCACCTTCACAATCATAAATTGTATGAGAAAAGCTTTCAATACTAATCAGCAGCTTTATCATGTAAATGAATGTGCTTCGAAACGATTTGCCAGATAACGACGTCTGAGTAGTAGCGATTTGTTATTGTAGGTACTTCGTTCGGTGCACAAGAGAATTGAAATCCCAACTTTCTGAGGGTGTTTTTTTATTGCAAACGGTGGTAAACGAGCAAAGAGTACACCTGATGGTAAGTGTTGCTGCCGCTCATGGACCTTTACAAGGCCGTTGCCTACCGCGAAGAAAGCGAAGGGAGTGTGAATGCGTGCATTGAGGCTCGGTGATACCAAGGGCACCACCAAAACCCTTCACACGCAATCACCTTCAGAAAGTTGGGCTTCCGGCTCTCTCGCTCACCGAACGAAGCGCAGTAACAAATTGCTACTACTTAGACGTCGATTTTCTGCGAGAGCATGGTACTGCCCCGGACGGACCGGCCCGCGGCTGTAGACAGATAACGATAAGGTCCAAAAGAAGCAGTATCGCTTACTAAAAGGTGTACTGTTTGCTCATTTGCCGCCAATAGAAAAAAAATTATATATTATTTTAATCTGTGAATTGGTACTGTTAATTAAATAAATATCTGTATATATATTTATTAAATTACCCATGTAATATTTGAACAATAAAATGCTTCAATTTGACTTATTAAATAAGATTTGACATTTCATTTTGAAGTTCATTGCGTACACGATATGCCATTAAATCGACCTTTTAGGTGTTTTAGGGTCCTTAAATATTATAAATTTGTCACAAGCAATTAACTTTAAATTATTATAACTGAAACAAAATGATTATCATCTCAGCTCAAATACGTCCCACTGTTGGGCTCGGCGGGAAATTAACCTTCCCCTTTTTTTTGGGTCGTGGATTACGGTCGCCGCACTCCTCGCTCCACCCCGTCCGGGGCGACAGAGGGGCGTGAGCACGCACACCCGTAACCCACTCGTATAGCATATCACCTTCGTCGTTAGGCTGACCACCGGTGCAGAGTTCCTTGACTTCAGTGGAAATTAATCTACTGTACCACGCTGACGTGTTGGTATAGGGTTTTACTTCGTGTTTCTTTTCTCTGTTGTGTTATATGTATGTATATTATATTCCTTAGTAGTCTTTTACAACATCCACTGGCAAGATAGGGAATGGTGAATTGTATTCTAACTCCAACACCACATGGAAAATAATACAAAAAAAATGCTTATTAAAACGAAATTTCAAATTTTAATCATTCCAGCTTATTCACATCTCACGGCTAGATTCCATAATAGGAATAAAATTATTCTACTATATCACGTTGAATACACCTATTGGTGTAAGAGTTCATTTCAAGTTTCCCATCTGTTTCATATACCCTTAGTTATCTTTTACAAGACCCAGGGACAAAATTAGAAGTGTTGAATTGAGTTCTTACCACGCCCTACACAAAAATGGAAATTTAATAACAAAACAAATTTCAACATTACCTGTACCAAGCAAGCTTGGATGAAGACGAACAGAAGAGCAAAGGTGTTCATGTTTAATGTTTCAGTTTAAAGAAAACAGTAACATTATTTGATGATGTCCTACTTTTTATATGAAATGTATATGCTGATAAGGCACATTTAAAAAGTTATTGCGTAATGTCCTTGATTATTTACGTATTACTAAAGCTCCTTTGATTAAATAGTCGACTTATCATAATTACACATGTTATTACAATTACCTACATATATACAATATTGATAACGCTGAAGTATAAAACCTAATACATTGTTTCTGAACATCACTCTTGTGTACATCGCACCAGTAACAACATGTCTGCTAAGACCATCCTCGTCTTCTGCGCTCAGGCGCTCTTCTTACAGGTATTATAGATTCAATATTTTAAGCACCTAACTTTCACACATTGCTCTTTCTTACCCGTGGGTATCGTAGAAGACGGCTAAGGGATATGATATGAAGATAAAATTTATGCAAGAGAAAGAAAGCTCGGAATGAAACCCTATAACAACATATACGTGGTATAGTACGTCAATTTCCCTGCAACTATGGAGGAGGCTTGACTGAAAAAGATGATGAAATATTATTCCCCTAAAAGAGGATAATGACATCATTTCCACGACTAGCAGGCTGGTTAGTAGTTGACGTTTGCGTTATTGCTAACGATGTGAACGATAACTAAGCGCATCTGCCACTCCGACATAATTGGTAATCAGTTGGAGTTCTTTTCCACTAGACGTGGACTCAACTTTTGTTTCAAATAATCAATTTGCCGTTTACAAATATGTATTTATAAATGCTAGTGGTCGCCGTGTGGCCGGAATTCGGCCATAATTAATTTTAATTAATTTTTCTGCTACATAATATTCTTTAATTTTATTTATGTATAACTAGCAACCCGCCCTCGCTTCGTTTCGGTTTTGGTAGTTTTACCTGCGTGGTTCCCGTTCCCCTCGGAATACCGGAATAAAATATAGCCTAGTTTACGTCCTGATATTATAGCTTTCCATTGGTGAAAGAATTTTTGAAATCGGTCAAGCCGTTTTGAAGATTACCCGGAACAAACAGACAAACAGATAAAAATTTTTTAATCTGTATTTTAGGCATAGGTGTCGTGCAAATAACCGTGTGAGCATGAAAAAAGCCTATTATTTTGATATTACAAACAGACACTCCAATTTTATTTATTGGTATAGATAATACAGTTAAGGTACTGAAGTGTGGTGAATGTGATATAAGAGTGGTGGAAAATACACCTAATGTATTTTCATATTCTACTGAAATTCCCTGAGAAATCATTTAATTAGGTTTTCAGCGCCTAATTAATGGTAAAGACTTGACTTACGGACATGATTATAAATAAGCTATTCTATATAATGAAATATTAAATAATATGAAGAAAATTATATCACTATTGGCTGTATGGGTTTTGATCCCTTTGCCTGTCTGAATGGACAAACAGAAACAAAAAAAATCTATTTGACAAATTATGTCACGTCACACGGGAACGCGATCGAACGGGATAAAAAGTAGCTCATTGCCATTAAGAATAAGAAGAAGAAGAACGGGATAAAAAGTATCCTATGTCCGTCTACTGGTTCTAAGCTACCTCCCCACCAATTTTCAGCCAAATCTGTACAGCCTTTCTTGAGTTATAAACGTGGTAACTAACATGACTTTCTTTTATATACCTATATAGATTGTAAATTGTGCAAGCTGTATTTCACTAATAACTAATAGATAAGCACAAATCTTTATTAGACATTGTCATCATAATTATGATTCTTTGACATTCAGACATTCAGTTCGACCAGAGATTTTAACCATAAACAAAAGTGTATAAGCGTTGCTACGCAACACACTCATACAAACGTGTGTGTGTGTTTGTGTATAGCGATTGCGTTGTAATGTGCGTAATGCCTTTTTTAACGAATTTAATGTATTTCTAATCCATTATTGTGATGACATTTCAGTTTAATGCACTTCTCCTCATTATACACTTCGACCGTGCCAAATTTCATACATGTCCATCCACGTAATTTTCGTAAAAAGGGGTACAAAGTTTTCGCTTCACGTATGTATATATAGATTCTGAATCTATGAAAGTAATTCATAATTTAGTTAACGTTAGGAGTTTCAACTTAAACTATCTTACGCGGTAGTCCATTAGAAATTAATCATAATGCATGACTATACTTCTTAATCTTATTTTGCCCACAGTTTAATTTGAGAAGATGTTTCTTTTAGAGCCTATTTCGAGAAGATTGTTTCAAAGAATGTTGAAAAATGTCAGAACCTTCTAATTTCCTCAGGGTCTTCTACCAGCCTCCTTAAAGTCTCAAAGCTTTACTAGAGAGTGTTATCTTTCACGTTGAGAAGCTATGCTATACGTCATTATACTAATTAATATATATTTCATTTACAGTCCGCACTCAGCCAGTGCACCAGCCGCGCAACAGTAGCCGCTGACCGTGGAATTATTGGAGGATACGGTCTAGGTGCTCCTTGTGGTCGTGCCTATGGTTTAGAGACTCCTTTGGGTCTTGGTTATGGTTTGGGTGCCCCTTGCGGTTTGGTTGGTCCCGCTATTGACATCACCCCTACCATCGGTGGTGGTCTCCCCGTCTCCAGTGCCTCTGCTATTGCTCCCGTCGGTCTTGCTGTTGCCTCTGAGAACGTATACGAGGGTATCTTAGCTGCTGCTGGTGAGCTGCCGTTCGTTGGTACTGTAGGAGTTAAGGGTGTCTTACCTACTGCTGGTGTTGGTGCTGTGCACCACTCTTGCGGTGACGGTATCAATGCTATGGCTAGCCGTGATGCTGTCTTCGTTCCCGAATATGCTGGTGCCTACGGTATTGGTCTGGGCGCTTATGGTCTCGGCGTCCCCGCTCTCGAAGTTCCTGCTCTCGGCTATCGCGCCGGATGGAGAGGATGTGGATGCGGTCTGTAAGAAGCTTAATAAACACTAAACAATTGTCAAATTTGTTCTAACCAATAAATGAAATGCATACCCTGAATATGACATTTTATATATATTTCAACTTTACGGATTCCGTACTGCACGATGTTGGATTCATTCTATAAGTATAAGCAAAATTCTCTTGTAATTATCAACGCTTGATAAACAAGCAAATATAATTGCATACTTATACAATTACTTTAAGTTTTATTAGCTACCATTCAATTTGCCTCATTTTCAAGAAATATTGAAGCTATGCCACGTTCAATAGATGAAAAATATTTAAATTATTGATAGAATAAAGTTTCGCCAATTGATTAACAATTTATTCATAAACAATACTCTAGCCGCAAATACAGGTTGTATTAGATTATGGGACATCTGGTCATACGGGAGCTAGGCAATGGTGGGAGGAACCCATGATAAATATTTGAAATAAAAATATCGATTAGTTAATGAATTAGAGACATGTAAAGTTTTTAATTTTTTCATCGCTTTTTCGTGTAAATCTGATTGAAACGTATAAAGTAAGAGGCACTTAATCTGCACCATATTCATAGTCTATTAAATGTTCGTTAAAAATTGAATAAATCAATGATTATGCGAACGTAGCATAAGCAAGTCAAACTTCGCTTTAAATCAGCTGATCGGTCGATTACCGTTGACGAGGCGCTTTTGTACCTACGTTATCATTGAAGCGTTTGCGTAATTCATACCTATTTATACTGTCGAAGCTATGTAAAGCCTACATGTATCCTGTCTATACATGCATACATAATACGTAACATTTAAGGCATAGTCTCTTAGACACACGTTTTTGAAATCACTATAACTTTTATGTTATGTTATTTCTTGTGTAATATACATTCTAATTACGATCTATGACCGTTAAACTACAACATACTCGAACAGTTGTCCCATAACCTGATACAGCCTGTATAAGTAAGCATAATAATTAGTATATAACCAAAAGCCAGAAAGCATTTTAGAAATATATTTATATTTTAAAAGTACATAAAATATAAATGTATTTTAAAATGCCATTGTTTTTACCTAAACTTCAACTTCTTAAGTTCGGTATGTGATGTGACTTATGTAAGTATCCGTTGGCGTTTGACAAGGTTCAATAGTAATCCCATTATTTTTCACATTATATACACTCATTTGCAAAAAAAACGGGCACCTAAGCAATGAACCATTTCAAATGTTAATATTTCTTTGTTTGATAATTATAGGTAGTTTTATCCACACATACATACATACATACATATATTCACGCCTTTTTCCCATAGGGGTAGGCAGAGTCCACTGCCCTCCACCTGCTACGATCTTTGACATATTCAGCGTAGCAAAGCGGTTCTCTGTGGGCCACTCCAATTTCAAATTCCAAATCCACACAATTTGCTAAATTAATAAGAAAATAATCGTTTTCATCAGTATTTCATAAAATTTAGATACAATTTATGGGAAATAATGCTAAACCTCGCTAGTAGTGTATATTCGCTAGTAGTGCATATGCTCATGAAGTAAAAATAAAAAAGTCTTTTTGTTTGTTTTTCTTTAATAAAGTAAAAGCAGATAAATGTTTAGTATCGAGTGTGACCCCCTCTAGCTAAAATCACAGCTTGAATTCGTCTGGGCATGCTAGCGAGTATATCCCGGATACTTGCTTGCGGAATACGTTCCCACTCCGCAGTAATCACATTCTTCAGCTCTCTGATGGTCTGCGGAGCCGGGTGTACTGATCTCACACGCCGTTTCAGAACGTCCCAGACATGCTCTATGGGATTGAGGTCGGGACTTCGAGCTGGCCAATCCAAACGACGAATGCCGACCTCTTGCACATACGCATTAACATCGCGGGATCGGTGGGCGCGAGCATTGTCGTCCATAAAAATCGAGTCTTCACCTAGAGCGGCCAATGCGGGTTGTGCATGAGAAATTAGAACTTCCGTTATGTATCGATGCCCAGTCAGTGAGCCGTTTTCAATGAAGACTAACTCTGTACGATCCATTGAATTTATTCCTGCCCAAAACATAACAGAGCCCCCACCATAAGGTGTGATTTCTTCGAAACATGCCTCTGCAAAGCGTTCTCCTTGTCTTCTTAGCACTCGCCGACGTCGATCTTCACCGAACAGAGATATCCTGGCTTCATCAGAGAACAAAACCCTATTCCAATCGTCTTGAGTCCATGATTCACAATTTCTAGCGAACCTAAGCCTGTGAACTCTGTGCTCACGGAGTAATTTGGGGCCGCGGGCCGGGCGGTGACTGCGTATATTGGCAGCGAGAAGCCTCCTCCTAACCGTCCATAGACTAATATGCACATTTCTTACTTCTTGGAGGTTGTTCTTAAGATCCACATACGAAGATTTGCGATTTCTCAATGCGCGACTCACAAGAAAACGATCATCCCGTGGTTGGGTACATGGTTTTCTTCCAGAACCAGGCCTTCTCTCGACGGAACCAGTCTCCTGATATCGCTGCCAGGTCCTTTGGACTGTCGAGCGACTAACATTTAGCCTCCTAGCCACGAAACATTGGCTGCAACCCTCTTCAAGCAGCGCGATAATTTTGGTAGCTTTTACCACTTTATCTACCATTTTTGATACAGCCAAACAGCATTAAATAAAGCTTTGACAGTCAAGGATATGAAATTAATCGATAAAAATTGAATAAAAGTTATGAAAGTCGATGTTAACTTCTGGAACTTCGCGCCAAAAATGTAGGATAAAAAGGGGTTTTCTGTAAAAATGAACATCAAATGAAAAATTGAATTTAGAACGTACTTTTTTAAATACCACAGCATTTTTAAAACCGGCCAGTAACGTGTACAAACGATTGAAACCTTTTTGGTATTGTATCTTTTTAAATATGAATGAAAATCAAAACCGCCCGTTTTTTTTGCAAATGAGTTTATTAACGAAATAAAACACTGATTTAAACCTATTAATTTATATGATTACATTTATTTACCTAAAATTTTGTTAAGATATTAACTGAACTGCTTACCTTAATAAAGTTTTGATTGATCATCGTCGCTTATTAATCGTTATAAGAATAAACAGGTAAAGTTTATAACTTCACCGGGCAAAATATCGAAATATAAAGAACCTGTTAAGTGCTAATCGGAGTCGTGCACGTAGAATTCCGTACCATTATCTATAAAAATCGTTTTTGTTTTAAGTATTTGTTGTTATAGCAGCAACAGATTAACAGAAATACATAATTTGTAGAAATTCAACTGTCTAGCTTACGTGGTTCTTGAGATACAGCCTGGTGACAGACAGACGGAAGGACGGACAGCGAAGTTTTAGTGATAGGGTCCTATTTTTAGGGGGTCCGTACCCAACGGATAAAAACGGACCCTATTACTAAGACTTCGCTGTCTGTCAGTCCGTCTGTCTGTCACTAGGCTCTAACTCAAGAACCGCGATAGCTTGGCAATTGATTTTTTTACAAATTATGTAGGTATTACTGTTGCCGCTATAAAGACAAATACTAAAAACAAAATAAAATAAATATTTAATGGGGGGTTCCCATACAACAAACATGCTTTTTTTGCCTTTTTATAGATAATGGTACGGAACCCTTCGTGTGCGACTCCAATCCGTACTTCGTCGGTTTTATAAAGACGCTAAAATGTTTTAACTATTAATATTTTGTGTGTGATATTTTTATTATAAGTCACATTCTGAACTTAAAGGGGTATGATTTTAAGTAAAAAGGTGGTTTCCTCCTCCTGCTATCTATACCAATAAATGAAATTGGAGTGTCTGTTTGTAATGTCAAAATAATATGCTTTTTTCATGCTCACACGGTTATTTACACTATACGTATGGCTAAAATACACTTTATATTTTTTCTGTCTGTCTGTTTTTTCCGGATAATCTTCAAAACGGCTAAACCGATTTCAAAAATTCTTTCACCAATGGAAAGCTATAATATCAGGGAGTAACATAGGCTATATTTTATCCCGGTATTCCCAAGGGAACGGGAACTACGCAGGAATGACGACTAAAACCGAAGCGAAGCGAAGGCGGGTTGCTAGTTTTTATTTATATTGGAAACATATTTTAATTTTTTTTAGCGTATTTTAGACTTAACGGTAAGTCTTCTCTATTATTTTGGTGTATGTAAAAAATATTTTTATTTATAGGTTTGTTCACATATATTTGGTATACATACCGGGCGGGGCAAAAGTATGGAAACCCCTGATTATCTTGGAGGGGGATGGTTTGATCGAAATATAAAAAAAAACATCAAACGAAATTTTTAATAACGTATGTCATGGTAACGTTGGATTTGACCTTGAACGTCGTTTTCAAGGTTATTTTAAGGTCAACTTTGTTTTTTTAAATAAGAATCCCTGTTTTTGATATCGGAAATGGAAAGAGCGGAAATAATTACGTACAAATATGTATCAAGGTGACCCCTGAAGGTTAAATAGAGGTCAAAATAAGTAAGGTCAATCTTATCCAGCGGAATAGCAATGAAAATTAATACGAGAAGAATCATTGGTGTTATTGAGAATAAAATTAATTATTATTAATTATTATTATTATTAATTAATTATTATTAATTATTAATTTAATTATTGTTATTGAGTTTGTTTGTTATTTTGATGTTAAAGAGCGGGCAATATTACGGGAAATATTAAATAATATTTTGACCTCTATTTGACCTTCACGGGTCACCTTGATACATATTTGTACGTAATTTTACCCACTATTTCCATTTCCGATATCAAAAATAGGGGTTCCCATTAAAAAAAAACAAAGTGGACCTTGAAATAACCTTGAAAACGAAATTCAAAGTCAAATCCAACGTTACCATGACATACGTTATTAAAAATTTCGTTTGACGTGTTTTTTTATATTTTGATCAAATCATCCCCCTCCAAGATAATCAGGGGTTGCCATACTTTTGCCCCGCCTTGTATGTCTTGTCTGTGGGTGTCGTTATAGATGACAAAGGGGTATACTGTGCAGATAAGCGATGCAAAAGTAGAGGAGGCCAACAGTGGAACGTATAAGGGCTGGGATGATGATAATGACAGATATATGCTGATGTGGCAGTATTGGTGTTCAAGAATAAATTATATTAATCAATTGATGAAAATGAATTCTAATAATAATTTAAATATCGCCCATCTGATTCCCGTATCCTTACTAATATTATAAACGCGAAAGTTTGTATGTGAAGATGTTTGTTGCTCTTTCACTCAAAAACTACTGAATGGATTTTGATAAAACTTTACAATAATATAGCTTACATATCAGAGTATTACATAGGCTATAATTTATCCCGATTATCATGGGAAGAGGAACTGCAAGTGAAACCGCAGGGCGCGCGTCAATATTTGTCAGAAACGGGACAATAAAAAATATAAATATGCATTTGTTTTTATTAGTTTGTGAAATGTCGACGATTGCTTAAGATTTTTTTGAAGATTTTTACAATGCAGCATTCCTATGCAGCGCTGCAACCGTCCAGGTGAAAATTAAAATAAAATGACATATTCAGGTATGCATTTCATTTATTGGTTAGAACAAATTTGACAATTATTTAGTATTTATTAAGCTTCTTACAGGCCGCATCCACATCCTCTCCGTCCGGCGCGATAGCCGAGAGCAGGAACTTCGAGAGCGGGGACGCCGAGACCATAAGCGCCCAGACCAATACCGTAGGCACCAGCATATTCGGGAACGAAGACAGCATCACGGCTAGCCATAGCATTGATACCGTCACCGCAAGAGTGGTGCACAGCACCAACACCAGCAGTAGGTAAGACACCCTCAACTCCTACAGTACCAACGAACGGCAGCTCACCTGCAGCAGCTAAGATACCCTCGTATACGTTCTCAGAGGCAACAGCGAGACCGACGGGAGCAATAGCAGAGGCACTGGAGACGGGGAGACCACCACCGATGGTAGGGGTGATGTCAATAGCGGGACCAGCCAAACCGCAAGGGGCACCCAAACCATAACCAAGACCCAAAGGAGCCTCTAAACCGTAGGCAAGACCATAAGGAGCACCCAGACCGTATCCTCCAATAATTCCACGGTCAGCGGCTACTGTCGCGCGGCTGGTGCACTGGCTGAGTGCGGACTGTAAATGAAATATATATTAATTAGTATAATGACGTATAGCATAGCTTCTCAACGTGAAGGATAACACTCTCTAGTAAAGCTTTGAGACTTTCAGGAGGACGGTAGAACACCCTGAGAAAATTAGAAGGTTTTGACATTTTTCAACATTCTTTGAAACAATCTTCTTGAAGTGGGCTCTAAAGGAAACATCTTCTCAAATTAAACGGTGGGTAAGGTTATGAACTATAGTCATGCATTATGATTAATTTCTAATGAACTACCACGTAAGGTAATTGAAGTCGAAATTCCTGACTAAATTATGAATTACTTTTATAGATGCCGAATATTTATAAATACACATTTGTTAACGGAAAATTGATTACTTGAAGCAGAAGTTATTGAGAACGAACTCCAACTGATTGTTAATTATGTCGGAGTGGCAGATGCGCGTAGTTATCAATATATCGTTCACATCATTGGCAATAACGCAAACGTCAACTACTAACCCGCCTGCTAAGCGTGGAAATGATGTCATTGTCCTCTTTTGGGGGAATAATATTTCATTATCTTTTTCGGCGCATATTATGTGCGACTGGAGACAAGCCTCCTCCATAGTTGCAGGGAAATTGATGTACTATACTACGTACGTCTTGTTATAGGGTTTCATTCCGAGTTTTCTTTCTCTTGCATAAATTTTATCTTCATATCATATCCCTTAGCCGTCTTCTACGATACCCACGGGTAAGAAAGAGTGATGTTTGTAAGTTAGGTGATTAAAATATTGAATCTATAATACCTGTAAGAAGAGCGCCTGAGCGCAGAAGACGAGGATGATCTTAGCAGACATGTTGTTACTGGTGCGATGTACACAAGAGTGATGTTCAGAAACAATGTATTAGGTTTTATACTTCAGCGTTATCAGTATTGTATATATGTAGGTAATTGTAATAACATGTGTAATTATGATAAGTCGACTATTTAATTAAAGAAGCTTTAGTAATAGATACATAATCAAGGACATTACGCAATATTTTTTTCAAATGTGCGTTATCAGCCTATACATTTCATATAAAAAGTAGGACATCATCAAATAATGTTACTGTTTTCTTTAAACTGAAACATCAAACATGAACACCTTCGCCCTTCTGTCCGTCTTCATCCAAGCTTGCTTGGTACAGGTAACGTAAAAATTTATTTTCCTAAAAATTTCATATTTTGTTTATGTTAGTTTGAAACATTTTGTATGCTTATACATGATGTTGTGCTTGTTATAATTCCATCCATCCATCCTTCAGCACATAGATGGCTATTGTTGGATATAGGCCTCCCCGCGAGAATACCACTTGGAAAAGTCCTGTGCTACTTGCATCCAACGAATCCCTGCCACTTTCAAGATGTCGTCAGTCTACCTAATACCCTTACACTTTTACCTTTCTTCCCCAACTGTAGTCTGTTGCACTAACGATATGGCTTGCCATTTCTATTTCAAATCCTAATTCCTTGGGCTATGTCGGCTAAACCTCTTCTACGGAATTTCGGATCCCAGATTTTATCACGTAGTGAAATACCGAGCATAGCCCTTTCTATAGCACGTTGAGCGATTTTTAGCCTTTTTATTAGGCTGACAGGGACCACGATTCAATGCTATATGTCAGAGTTATAATTATTACAAGTTAATTAATTGTATTTAATAAACAAATTTATTTAATAAACAAATTTTTAATGTTTGAGAACATAAAAACCCTTAAAAGCTATCGATGCAATGGTTTAAATGAAATCCGATCTGGAGGACTACTGTGCAAGTTATTAATTTATTTTCAAAAATTGTCCTACTATACCACGCTGGTCCTCTGACCAGCGTGGTATAGTAGTCAAAATAAAAACTTGTACTAACATCTCTATGTTAGTACAAGTTTTTATTTTGAATTTTCGTTTACTTCCATACATTTTCATATATTCCTTAGTCGTCTTTTACGACACCCACGGGCAAGATAGAAAGTTGTATTTTCACTCAATCACCGCACGGAGAAATTTATATATACGTATTCATTTAATATACAGTATCTATTCATAGTTTAAAGCAATTTTCAAAATCATCTGTCAGATCGTTATGAAGCGCATTTACTTCATGATAAAGGGGCTGATTAATTATGAAATATTTCCTCAAATAATTTAAAATAATGAAGACTTAGGTATACGTCCTGTCCGTGTGGTGACGGAGTAAGAATACAACTCACCACTCCCTATCTTACCCGTGGATGTCGTAAAGGACGACTAAGGGATATAGTACGCATATAACACCTATGAAAGAGAGGGGAAAACTCGAAATAAAACCCTATATCAACCTGTTTGACCAGCATGGTAGAGTAGCCTCCTCCAGCGGGACGTATATGAGCTCAAATGATGAGGTGCACGTCCAACCATGCAGTCTATTGGCGATCCTATTTAATATAGGCCTCTTCGTCTCTACATAATGATTATTACATAGACAATATAATAAATAGGTAGGGAAGTTGCCGATCGCAGTGGGTATTTCAGTTTTCAGTAGAGTCAGTATCACGTCATATATAATAGTAAGGGTTGAGATACCATTTTTTTTTCTTTTTGGGGTGGGCTGCGGTCGCCGTGCTCCACGCACCACTCCGTCCGGGGTGACAGAGGGGCGTATAGCACGCAACACCCGCAACCCACCCGAACACCACGTTGCCTTCGTCGTTGGACCGACCACCGAAGCAGGGTTACTTGTCATCAGTGGTCGGCCCGACGGAATACCCCCTACCTGGGGTACTCTCCCATCGACCGACGGCCCCCCCTCGGGGAGGACGTTGGTCTTTCCTCACGCTGTCGGCCTCTCGGCGGAGGATTGAGATACCTGACTACTTTTGTTGTTAAACTGCTGTTAGTTTCGTTCTTCATTTAGACAAGAAGCGAGTTCTACAGAATCATATTACGCTAATGAAAATTATTTATTTACAGTCCGTATTCAGCCAGTGCACCAGCCGTGCTGCTGTAGCCGCTGACCGTGGAATTATTGGAGGCTACGGTTTTGGTGCTCCTTGTGGTTTAGCTGGTGGTTACGGTTTGGAAGCTCCTTACGGCTGGGCTGGTTACGCTGACTACGGCTACCCCGCTGGTGCATACGGTATTGATGCTTACGGTGGTATTGGTGAAGGTAATGTAGCTGTCGCTGGTGAGCTGCCCGTCGCTGGTACCACTGCTGTCGCCGGTCAAGTACCTATCATGGGCGCTGTGAAATTCGGTGGTGATGTCTGCGCTGCTGGTTCCGTGTCCATCGCTGGCAAGTGCGCTTGTGGCTGCGGTGAATACGGTTATGGCTATGGATTAGGCACTCCCTACCTGTACTAGGACATGCGTTTTAAGAATAACTGAGCTCCAAAATATATGAATGATATAAAGCAATAATTTTGTAGTTTTTTTTTACCCAACCGACAAAGAAATTTTATGTTTTTGATCGCGTTTTGTATGTATGTAAGTTAATTTACTATCTCGTATCTTCCAAACAGCTGAATGTATTTCTACAGATATCTTTATATATTTGTCTTGAAAAGAACAATAAGGAATCATGAGGACTGCCGATTAAAACTTAAAACTATGAACAAACAGTTGTTATATTTGGATATTCAAATTAATGGTTTGATCTTACATTAGAATTTGTAAATTAAAGTTTTTTATTATTATCAAATTTTTACATCTATCGATATTGTAATGTCAATAACATTAACAGAGCTACAGATACTAGGTAAGTATTAACACGTGGAACAGATCGATGACGACTTACATTTTACTCCTCATCCAAAGCTGCCTATAGAAGCTTTCAAAAATGTATTGACGAATTTTTAAAGAGAGTATTAAAATATATTAAATATTTTGATTATAAAAGTTTTCGACACAAAATGGTAAAATTTTCAATAGTTAGTTTTTTTTTGTTGTTGGTAAACGAGCGAACATCAGACCTGATGGTGTGACCCTTGCTAGGCCGCCTTCTGTGAAGAAAGTGAAGGGAGTATGAATGTGTGTAATAAAGTTGGGTGATACTCTCTCTTTTTTCAATTAGGTCCCGTTAACAACTAAACTTAATGCACATATAATTACGTTTTTAACAATAAGCACAGTAAATTATACTTTTAACAATTAACGAAGCTCTTCGAATAACGATCCTAACTAATATTGTAAATAGGAATGCAAGTTTTTTTGATACACTTTTACGCCTATACCGATTCTGATATTCCTTTCACCAATGCAATGCCACATTATCAGTGATCAAGGTAGGTTATTTATTTCACCCATGGACAGCTACATTATGAGCGTGTAATATGGGCTATATTTTACCTGTATTCCCACGGTAACAGTAAACGTAGTTTCACGCTTGAAATCGTGGAAATTTCGTATTATAGTAGGTATAATTCTCGGTGTTTTTTTTTTTTTTTTGGTGGGTTGCGGTCGGCGCGCTCCTCGCACCACTCTGTCCGGGGTGACAGAGGGGCGTAAGCACGCAACTCCCGCAACCGACCCACGATGCACGTCGCCTTCGTCGTTGGGCCGACCACCGGAGCAGGGTTACTTATCATTAGTGGTCGGCCGACGTTCACCGACGTTCACCGACGTCCTCCCCTCGGGGAGGACGTCGGTGTTTCCTCCGTGGTCGGCCTCTCGGCGGGTGACGGACTAATTCCACGGTCACTCCACCCGCGGCCTCGGCTAGGGCGGCATGAGGCGGAGGTATTCGCGCCTACGCCGCCCCAGTCGCCGGCGGCGGATCGCCACATCGAGGCTGCGCTCCTCGCGCTGGCGATCCGCCGCCTCATAATTCTTCGTGTGGTGACGGAGTAAGAATACAAATCACCACTCCCTATCTTGCCTGGGATGTCGTAAGTGTCAACTAAGGGATAGGATACGCATATAACATCTATGCAAGTGTAGGAACACGAAATAAAATCCTGTACCAAAATAATCAGATGATTAGCGTGCTATAGTAAATCAATTTTCCTCCTATTGCGAAGGAGGTTCGAGCTCAGCAGTGGGACGTAGGAGTATATGAGTTAATTATTTTAACTGAATAATGATTAATATTAAAAAAATCATTCCATGCGATCGGGGATTCTGCGTATGTAAGATACTAAAACTATAAATTATCAACGCATTTCTTGTTTGTAGGTATCATAAAAGACATCTTTGGAAGGTAATATGCCTATAACGTCTATGCAAGAGAGGCAAGATTCGTAATAAAACTCTAGACTAGGATTATGTAGATGATAATACTGATTGGTTGTGAGCAGCTCCTCATTATACAATTTCCTTGTTATTTTAAATAAACTCTTTTTTACTAACTCTAATATTGTAAAGCGTAGCGTGTTTTGCCTAACGAAATTTTGTATTTTCGTCGTTTGTGACATGTGGTCTTGGTCATGCTCACTGAAGGATCTACTTGCGGTAGCTGCGTGGAGCGGGTCTCTCCCTTCCCTCCATAGTGGTTGAGGGGAGTGATGGCTGCTCTTGTAGTTAACTCGTGATCGAGTGCCGCTTGTGGGATCTGGTCCAGCCATAATCATTTGAATTATATTAAGTATCTTGCAGTTCGAAGGGCATCACACTGGAGCTAGGTCTTACAAAACATGTATACAAATTTATATCTAGTAAGAAGAAAAAAAAAATTAAAATAATAGACAAGCCCGCTGAGTTTCTTGCCGGATCTTCTCAGTAGCGGTCGCGTGCCGATCCGGTGGTAGTTTATTTTTATTGGATTATTTAATTTTATTTTGTAAAATTGACAATATGTAAGTGCCCTCTCGGGGTCTATGCATAATAAATGATTTGAATTTGACCAACACGTCTAATTGGCGTAATATCCATCCATCCAGCCTGCAGACGTCTACTGCTGGACATGGGCCTCCCCACAGGAATGCCACTTGGAACAGTCCTATGCCACTTGCATCCAACGGCTACCTGCGATTTTGAAAATGTCAGTCCACAGATTAGGGGGTTGTCCTACGCTGCATCGTTCGATTCGTGGTCGCCACTCAAGAACCTTTCTTCCCCAGCGATTGTCGGTTCTACGAGCGATGTGACCTGCCCATTGCCATTTCAATGTGTTAATTTTTCAGGCTATGTCATTTACACCCGTTCTTCTACAAATTTCCGTGTTCCAAATTTTTTAACGTAGAGAAATACCGAGCATAGCACGTTGTGCGACTTTGAGCCTTTTTACGAAGGCGACATTTAGAGACTACGTTTCAATGCCGTATGTCATCGCTGTTAACATACACACACGTAATATATTAGGTCATTTTTTCTCCTATTGTGAAGCAGGCTCTAGGCCTGCTGTGGAGCTTCTTATTATTCAACTTCTATGGTTGAGTTATCTCCACTACAGATCAGTAATTGACTAACTAAATTTGACAACTCAGATGGTGTAGTGGTTTACGTGAGCGATCAATGATGCAATATATTTCGAGTTTTCTTTCTCTTGCACAGATATTATATACATTGTAGCTTTTAGTCATCTTTGATCTTGAGCAAGATAGGCAATTGCAGAATTGAATTCTTACTTCGTCACCAAACAGCAAGAAGAAGAGAAGTAATGTTTATAATGGAAAGTTTTCGTACTAAGAAGACATTCTCGAAGATTGAAGCAGAAGAGCCACGCTTCTAAAAGTATTCTGTCTACAGCCATTAATGGCCGGTTTTGGGTAGTACCATAATTTCGTAGATACTTGACGTTTGATTAATAGCATATTTTCTATTGCATTTTCGTTCACTAAACGGAGAACCTAGATGCCTAATCCTCATTGGTTGGCAGCGATCTGGTTGCGTTCTTGGTATTACATAGATTCTATAAGCTGCAGTGTGGTGAAGAAGTAATAATATAATTCACCACCAAAAGACGACTAAGGAAAGTCTAAGCAAGAAAGGGAAACCTCGACATAAGACCATTGTCTGATCAATATAGTAGGTCAATTGCCCTCCTATTATGGAGGAGGCTTGAACCCAAAAGTGAGACGTATAGCTAAGATGATAACCTGCAGTTATCATTGCATCCACAACCTCTCCATGCATTGCGGCAATCATCAAGTTGAACATTAAAAATAAAATGACAAATTCAAGTAAGCTTTAAAATTTATTGTTTTTAGCCAAGTTGACAATTGTTTAGTATTTATTGCAGCTTTTTACAGACAGCATCCACAACCTTTCCATCTGGCGCGGTACCCGAGAGCAGGAACTTCAAGAGCAGGGGCGCCGAGACTATTTTTTTTATTGCCAACGGTGGCAAACGAGCAGGCAGATCACCTGATGGTAAGTGATTCTGTCGCACACCTTTGCAATGCCAGGGGCCGCTGCCTACCGTGAAAAAAATACTCTTCTTAAACCTCGTTTGAAGAAGGATATGTCTGTCATAGCGCTCGGGAAATACAGCAACAGGTAGTTCATTCCAGAGCTTGCACGTACGTGGGAGAAATGATCGCTGGAAACGTACAGTTGAAGACCATAACGTTTCCAGGTGAAATGGATGAACTCTGCTACGGTGTCGAGTGGTATGTTGGTAGAATGGTGACGGTGGTACCAAGTCAAATAGTTCCTCATAGCTCTCCCCGTGAAAGAGTCGGTAGAGTACACAGAGTGACCCAACGTCTCTCCGCCAGTCTCTCCTCCCTATAAGCGCCCAGACCAATATCGTAGGCACCAGCCTAGCCGCGAGCGACGGCGGCATCACGGCTAGCCATGGCGTTGATACCGCAAGAGTGATGTACAGCACCAGCACCAGCAGTGGGCAACAGACCTTCAACAGCTACAGTACCAACGAACGGCAGCTCACCAGCACCAGCTAAGATAACTTCGTATACATTTTCAGCGGTTACAGCGAGACCGACGGGAGCAATAGCGGAAGCACTGGAGACGGGGAGTGCATCACCACTGGTAGGGCTGATGTCAAGAGCGGAACCAGCCAAACCGCAAGGGGCATCCCATCCGTAAGCACCAGCGAGACCTAAAGGAGCCTCTAAACCGTAGGCGCCTGCAAAACCACTTGGAGAGCCCAGACCATAACCTCCAATAATTCCACGGTCAGCGGCTACTGCAGCGCGACTGGTGCACTAGCTCCGTGCAGACTATTAAATAAAAACTTCCGTTAATCCGTTAATAATTCTATCAACGTCTACTGGTGGACATAGGTCTTTTTTTATTGCCAACGGTGGCAAACAAGCGAACAGTACATCTGATAGTAAGTGTAGCTGTTGCTCATGGATTTTAGCTAGACCGCTGTATGTCGTGAAGAAAGTGTAGGGAGTGTGAATGCGTGCAATGAGGTTCGGTGAAACTAAAGGCATCACCAAAACCCACCACACGCAAACATCCTCAGAAAGTCTTCCAGCTCTCTCGCTTACCGAACGAAGCGTAGTAACATTGCTACTGTTAAGACCTCGATTTTCTGCTAGAGTGTGATACTACCCCGGATGGACCAGCCCGCGGCTGTAGACAGACACCTGTCAACAGTGTGGTCCTACCACTACAACAGGTCTGCCCAAAAAGTGTCAAACAGCCCAAAATGACATCCACTCGAGATGGTACCCGAAGGGTAAACCCCGTCTCGATGCACCTCTAATGGCAAGGTCGGGTACCACTGGTCTGCCCATATGGCGCTTGAGAGATGTATGCACGCGGTGAGCAATGAACTCTTCTGCGGCCCTCTCTCGTCGGTTTATATTTGTATGAACAGATTGGAGTTAAATCGTGTCAGATTTCTAAAGAACCTTTATCACCATGTATTATTTAGTTATGGATGCCTTAAAACGGGACATGGGATCAGGACAATTGGCAGTATTTCCCTAGGTAACTTTAAACACCAAGTACGATATATCCAGTTAGAGGCCAACGTAGACATCAATAGAATAAAGAAATGGATGGATGATAGATGAATCACAGCATCTAAGCTCACATAAGTCCCACTGCTGTGCTAGAGTCTCTTCTATAAATAGAAGGTAAAGTGAGCTGCTATTTCACGCTAATCAGACGCCTTGGCATAAAATAGGGAAGGGTCATTTGTATTTTTACGCTGGTTAGATTTGGGTTAGGTTGAATTTAGGATTTTATATAGAGATCCTTTCTCTGCGAAGATCTTATCTGAATATCATATCAATTATTGATCTTTTAGGATCATCCACGTGAAAGAAAGGAATTGGTAAATTATAGTCTTACCCCGTCACGAAACGCGACAAAACAAAAAATAAGAAAATATTTATGCCGTGTGATGGCAACAACGGATACTGCCAATTCTTAAATTAATCGTGGGTGTTGTAAAAGAAAACCAAGGCGACATGCATTTGGACCAACTCCATCTAATCAACAATTATATTTTCAAGGAGAGTTGACGTTATGCAGTCAGCTGGTTATAAAATTATTGCCAAAAAATTTTCCAATTCGTTCGTATTTTAATTCAATTCAAAGTATAAGAGCAAGATGATGTTTTATCCATCGATCCATCATCCTATAAATGTCTACTACTGGACATAGGCTTTCCAAAATAGGCACAAGAATACCATGCAGAATGGTTCTGTGCTACTTGCATCCAACGGTTCCCTGCGACATTCAGACTGTTGACAGTCCACCTAGTCATCCTATGCAGCGGCGTCAGATTCTTGGTTGGCATTCGAGAACCTCTTTCGCAATGATTGTCGTTTCGATGAGTGGTGTGGCCTGCCCATTGCTATTTTAATGTGAATATTAACTTGTGATGATTATGAATGAGAAAATACTTTACCTGAATGAGGAGCGCCTGAGCGCAGAAGAAAATTACAATTGGCAGACATTTTATTACTAATGCAATGACCGCAAGTGATGTAAATGATACTAAATTAACCATTTATCTTTATCAAATTTCAAGAATATTAATTGTATATATATTTTTATTTTTGTGGGTGGGCCGCGGCCGGCGCGCCTCCGCACCACTCCGTCCGGGGCGACAGAGGGGCTTAAGCACGCAACTCCCGCGACCCACCCAAAAACCACGTCGCCCTCGTCGTTGGGCCGACCACTGGAGCAGCATTAACTTGTCGTCAGTGGTCGGCCCGACGGAATACCCCCTATTGGGGTACCCTCCCATCGACCGAAGTCCCCCCCTCGGGGAGGACGTCGGTCTTTCCTCACGCGGTCGGCCTCTCGGCGGGTGACGAACTAATCCCCGGTCACGTCACCTGCGGCCTCGGCTAGGGCGGCATGAGGCGCAGATAGTTGCGCCTGCGCCGCCCCAGTTGCCGGCGGCGGATCTCCTCATCGAGGCTACGCTCCTCACGCAGGCGATCCGCCGCCTCCTTCCGCGAGATCACTGTCTCGCAGAAGGCTGCGACCGCGTCCCAATTCCCGACGCTGTCGACCATCGCCCTAGCGATAGCCGGCAGCGTCAGGTCCGTACCGATGATTGCGACGAGTTCACAGCGCTGCACTGCCCAAGCCCCGCAGGCCTCGAGCGTATGGCGCGCCGTGTCCTCGTCGCAATCGCAGTGGTGGCAGGACGGTGTACTCTCCCTCCTAACGACCTTGTGCAGGTATTTGGCGAAGCACCCATGCCCCGTCAAAACCTGCACCAGTCAGAAGGAGAGCACCCCGTGCCGCCTCTCCAACCACTGCATCAGCATCGGCCGGAAGGCCTCCACGGTTCGCACCCCGAACCGAGGCCCCTCCAGCCGGACTGCCCAACGAGAAATGACGTCTCGGCGGGCGTCGACGCGCCAGGCGGTGAGATCCCTTAACGAGACCACACCGCCCTCCGCTCGCACACCCGTCACCCGCCGATATAGTCCGGCGAGCATCTCCGCCTCCAGGTCCCACGGGGGAGTCCCGGCCAATAGGCACGCTGCCTCTGTCGCCACCGTGCGGTATCCGCGGATGGCCCTGACCACCATGACCCTCTGTGGTCGCCACAGAAGGGCCCTAAGTCGGGCGGTCATGGACCCCGCCCAAAATTGTATATATGAGAAATATTATGTAAAACTTTAGAAATTTCGATAAAATGGGCTATTTATTGCTAAAAGTGTTTGAAACTAAATTAATATGAGGATATCAAGAATATTGTTGCATAAAAATATATAAAATGTGCCTTATCAACTCGTCAGTTCTATATAAAAAGTAGGACATATTTCAATAAATTATTAAGTTTGTATTGAACATAAACATCAAACATGAACTCCTTTGCTCTTCTGTTGGTCTGCATCCAAGCTTGCTTGGTACAGGTAATATTAAATTTCATATATGTAATTTATTTGTTTGCAATTAAATTAGTATCATATTTTTCATAAATCAACTTCACGCCTGTCGAGGATCCTCCTCCTTCTAAGCCTCCTGGCTTAAGGCCGGCAGTGGGACGTATATGAGCTGAAATTAATATAAAACGCATCCGATCAGATCACTACTGGTCTAATTACGAGTATAAGAGCTTTTTCTAATATCATCATCCTTATCGTTCAGCCTTCTATTATCCACTGCTGGACGTAAAGCTTCATCGCATTTCACTACAAAGTGCGGTCCAGTGCCGTTCATATCCAATGTCGCCTAGGAAATTATGATTGGTATTATATTGTTTAAATTAATTTATAGAATTTATAGAATTACCAATAAATATTTCTTAAATTACAGTCTGTATTCAGCCAGTGCACCAGCCGCGCTGCTGTAGCCGCTGACCGTGGAATCATTGGAGGTTATGGTCTGGGTGCTCCTTGTGGTTTAGGTTACGGTTTGGAAGCTCCTTACGGTTGGGCTGGATACGCTGACTACGGCTACCCCGCTGGCGCATACGGTATCGATGCTTATGGTGGTATTGGTGAAGGTAACGTTGCTGTCGCTGGCGAGCTGCCCGTCGCTGGTACCACTGCTGTCGCTGGTCAAGTACCTATCATGGGTGCTGTGAAATTCGGTGGTGATGTTGCCGCTGCTGGTTCCGTGTCCATCGCTGGTAAGTGCGCTTGCGGCTGCGGTGAGGGTTATGGCTACGGATTAGGTGCTCCCTACCTGTACTAAGACTACACTAGACATTCAATTGCCCAATAAAATAAACGATTAATATCATGCAATAAAATTGTAGTTTTCATTTATATCTGTTACCAAAACTCTATTAGTGATGATTGATTTTGAAATATCAGAATTCTTACTCGTAAAATAGTTTGAGCACACCGTGCTGAGCCTTTCAACACGATAGCAGTGTGGCATAGGATTCTATATTCCTATACCAACGCGTCTGGTTAGGGCATACTAATGATTTAGTCCGTTACCCGTAGAGAGGCTGACCGTGCGACGGCGACCGACGTCCCCGAGGGGGAACGTCGAGAGGAAAGGGTACCCCGCGACTGGGGTATTCCGTCGGGCCGACCACTGAAGACAATTCACCCTGCACCGGTGATCGGCCCAACGACAAAGGCGATGTGCCACGGGTGGGTCATGGGGCCGCGCACCGCCCCTCTGTCGCCCCGGACGGACCTGGGCGACGGGTGCGCTGACCATGGAAAATTAAAAAAAAAAAAATGTCTGGCATAGTAAATGAACTGCCCTTCTACAATGGATGGCCCGAGAGACATTTGTGGGCTGAGGTGAAATGATAATAGGATTCTATAATCCACCACGAGGTGACTGAATAGTGTGAAATGGTGAGTCAATTTCGCTTCTGTTACGGAGGAGGCTCGAGCCCAACAGTGGGACGTATATGAGCTGTGCTGATGATGATTATGATTCTTAGAAAATGAGGCTCACTAGTAATATAAACATCGTTTTACTTTTGATTTAAACAGTTGTATATGCCGCAAATAGAAAACTTTCTTAAAAATGCTTGAAAATAATGTGGACATTTAAAAAAATTACCTATACACACTGAGTATAGTTTTCCATTGCCTGAAAGACTGATAAACGATTTTTCTTATAAATTAAGCCTAACTAGATTGATTTAGCATCCTCGAAACCTCTGACATGCTAAATTTTATGAAAATCTTTGGAGCTGCTGCCAGAATTCCGAATATTTAAAAATGTACAAAAATTGCTCGTTTAAATGTCTTTGATGAAATAATCTATATCTATACCAATAAATAAAATTGGAGTGTCTGTTTGTAATGTCAAAATAATAGCCTTTTTTCATGCTAACACGGTTATTTGCACGACACCTATGCCTAAAATAGCAATTAAAAAATTTTTGTCTGTCTGTCTGTTTGTCTGTTTGTTCCGGGTAATCTTCAAAACGGCTGGACCGATTTCAAAAATTCTTTCACCAATGGAAAGCTATAATATCAAGGCGTAAACTAGGCTATATTTTATCCCGGTATTCCCACGGGAACGGGAACTACGCGGGTAAAACGACTATAACCTATAACCGAAGCGAAGCGAGGGCGGGTTGCTAGTGAAAAATAAATGTAAAAGTAAGAAAAGGGAAATAATAATAAAAAGGGGAAAGTAAGAATCGAATTGTAGCTGTCTGGATTAAGAGACTATTCGGCAACTGAGCTATTTAATTTAGTTTTATCATCATCATCGCAGCCCACATACGTCCTACTGTTAGGTTTGGACCTCTTCCACAATGGGAGGGAATTTGACCTACAATACCATGCTGGTCAGATATGTTGATTAGGGTTTTATTTCGAATTTTCCTTCTCTTGCACAGATGTTATGTGCCTATTATATCCCTTAGTCGTCTTTTACAACATCCACGGGACAGGGAGAGTCTCCAAAAGAGTGACGTCGGTCGAGGAGAGGGTACTCTGCAAGGGTATTCCGTCGGGCCGACCACTGAAGACAAGTCACCCTGCACCGGTGGTCGCCCCAACGACGAAGGCGACCTGCCACGGATGGATTACGGGACCGCGCGTCGCCCCTCTGTCGCCCTGGACGGAGCCGAGCGTTGATGCGCTAACTGTAGCCCACACCAAAAAAAAATCTAGTAGCACGCCACTACGAACTGGCAATACATAATTATGCCTATGATTTATAGTATTACAGCTGTGTTATATTTAATGTACATAGAAAATGTAATTTGTGTCCGTTAATCATAATGTTTGTCAAATCCTCCGCAAAACAAGGATCATTTCCTTAGTGCAGGATGTTGTCTTTTATTAAAAAAAAAGAACTGTTATATTCATTTGAATTGTAAGCCGGCGGGTTTTTTTTTTCGCATAAGGTCTTCGTCGACGATCTGACAATAACCAACAGAGGTGTCGCCTTTTACGCGGTCTACCTTGTATATGCAGGTGGCGGACTAATGCCCGTTAATCTACCCCCAACCTCAGCTTGGGCGGCATTAGACGTAGGCACGGTAATATAATCTACCAGTAATCCAACTTCATACAAACGGACGAAACGCGAGCTATACCTACGCGCCTCGATCTCGGCATGCGCTCGGCATGTAGACAGTCGCGACTGTGCTGCAGTGACGAACGAACGGTGTGTTGTTTTTTTAACAATAACTGCGCGAATTTTTCACTAAAATACATAATTATACACATATTTAATATGACAAATAGGGTATATTGTGCTGTTTTTGGTTGCATGAATTCGTCAATAACGAATCCAGAGATAACTTTTTTTAGATTACCTGGAAACTCTGAAGGTAGGTAAGATTATAAAATAATTTTACTTACTAGTAGGTAGGTACATAATATGTGTCGTTTTAATTTCCTTTTATCTCCCGAAAAAAAGTTGTCTGGATTAATAAATAAAGTGATTGACACGAGTGAAATAGGTAGTTATAGGCGGTTCATGAATCATGTTACCGTACGCTTGTGTTAAAACTCATAATGTGTTTTGTTTTGTTAGTTTATATAATTCAAAGTAAAGACGTGGTATTTTATTATTAATAATATATGTTTATTGTACTATGTGTATGAATAGTACTAGAAAAAAATAATTTGACCGTCTGTCTGTCACTAGATAATTTAAATTTATAGACCGATTTGTTATTTAAACATAAACATGTTTTTTTTTAATTAAAACTACCAATCAAAAATCAACACGCATTCTTATTGAACACTTCCTATTCAATTCACAAAGTATTTTATTTGTTTATATATAAGAAAAGTATATACAAAACTAAATGGAAACACAAAGTAGGCAAATGTAATTAAAATGCTGGAGGCGGGCAGCCCTATCACATGTTTACGTTTGGGCATTTAATTCAAGGTTACGGCCGAGATACATTCCTGGATAGATGACTATACTGTGACGTAGGTACTCGTGACGTAGATGAAAAGGTGAACGTAGATGAAGAAATTGTGTTTTGTTTCAAGGATTTCTTTTGCTTTGTATGTTATCCGAGGTATTCGTATGCATTCGGAGGGCTAACGCCACGCAAACGGTATGTCGTAGAAATATTACCAATAACTTCTGCAATCTATACCAATAAATAAAATTGGAGTGTCTGTTTGTAATATCAAAATAATAGGCGTTTTTCATGCTCACACGGTTATTTGCACGACACCTATACCTAAAATAGCGATTAAAAAATTTTTGTCTGTCTGTCTGTTTGTTCCGGGTAATCTTCAAAACGGCTGGACCGATTTAAAAAATTCTTTCACCAATGGAAAGCTATAATATCAAGGCGTAAATTCGGCTATTTTTTATCCCGGTATTCCCACGGGAATGGGAACTACGCGGGTAAAACAACTATAACCGAAGCGAAGCGAGGGCGGGTTGCTAGTATGTAATATGAAAGAAGAGTTCATATTGAGTCGATCGCAAATAATTGGGATAATATTAGGGTGATAATGATGACAGCGTAACTAGACGGGAAAAGGGCAATTTGTAGGGTCATCGTCGTCTTCACGTAGGGATGCAAACGATACATCGATGTTTCAGAAACATCGATGTTTCAATGAAAAAACATCAATGCTCGATATTGATGTTCACTATTGTAAAACATCGATGCATCGATGGTATTTAATACGACGTTTTGCCAGCATGATTTAAATGTACTTTTAGGTATTCTGTTTCTAAATAACTAAAAATAAGTCCTTTACATCATGCAACACTTGGTATTTCATACAAAAAACATGCTTACGTAAAATTGATTTTAAGTCATTATCTCTCTTAGAATTTATCTAAAAAAAAGCAAAGAAAGTAAAAAAAAACATCGATGTTCCGATACATCGATGTTTTCAGGGCGATGTTTTATGTAAATCGATGTTTGTTCTGAAACATCGATGTATCGATACATCGATGTTCTTGGTTTCGATATTTGCATCCTTATCTTCGCCCCAGCTCATACCCCTCCTACTAGAGGGCTCGAGCTTCCTCCCCAATACGATGGAAACTGATCTACTATATCATGTTAATCAGGCATGTTAGTAGTTGTCCGTGTGGTGACGGAGTAAGAATACAATTAATTCACCACTCCCTATCTTGCCCGTGGATGTCGTATAAGACGACTATGGGATATAATGTGCACATAACATCTGTGCAAGAGAAGGAAAACTCGAAATGAAACCCTATACCAACATGTCTGACCAGCATGGTATAGTAGGTCAAATTCCCTCCCATTGTGGAGGAGGCCCGAGCCCAACAGTGGGACGTATGTGGGCTGCGATGATGATGATGAGGCATGTTAGTATATGGTTTTATTTAGAGTTTTCTTTCTCTTGCACAGGATGTTATATGCATATTGTCCTTTAGTAGGATTAGTATCCATATCCTTTAGTAGTAATTTATGATATCCATAGGCAAGATAAAGAGTGGTGAATAGCAGTTAATCTGTCACCATACGTCATTATAGGGTATTGTAGTAAAATAATAAGAAGTATTTTTTTTATATTGCTTGTTTATTATCCATAATTCAAATTATTGCACGTTTAAAGTCTTAGTACAGGTAGGGAGCACCTAATCCGTAGCCGTAACCCTCACCGCAGCCGCAAGCGCACTTGCCAGCGATGGAAACGGAACCAGCAGCGCAGACATCACCACCGAATTTCACAGCGCCCATGATAGGTACTTGACCAGCGACAGCAGTGGTACCAGCGACGGGCAGCTCACCAGCGACAGCAACGTTACCTTCACCAATACCACCATAAGCATCGATACCGCATGCGCCAGCGGGGTAGCCGTAGTCAGCGTATCCAGCCCAACCGTAAGGAGCTTCCAAACCGTAACCTAAACCACAAGGAGCACCCAGACCATAACCTCCAATGATTCCACGGTCAGCGGCTACAGCAGCGCGGCTGGTGCACTGGCTGAATACAGACTGTAAGTGCAAATGTATATCTATTTAATATACTATAGTTATTTTCTTAAATTTTAACTTGTGCAGTCATGGCGTAGTGGTTAAGATGCCGACCTATCGTGTCAGTGTCATGGGTTCGAATACCAAGCAGACCAATACTTTTTACAATCCATAAATTGTTGTCCTGTAAAGTGCCCCGCAATACAAAGATTATTTCCTTAAGTATAGTTATCATTAAAAAATATAATTGTATGTTAAAATACGGCATTTTACTTTGGAGCACATTTAATCAAATGAGTTTTAAACATTTTAAGTCCAAAACATGTAAGCTACATCTTGTAGGGTAATTATTTGCACAAATATTTTTATAAGCATATTTAAAAAAAACTATTTGCTGTGTGGTAGCGGCTTCGAATACTACCAACCCTTGCTTTGCTCGTGGGTGTCGTAAAAGACGACTAAGAGCCCTAGATTGACCCGGACCAACTCCATCTGGTACCATTTGGGTCAACGATTACATTCCCAAGGAGGGTTGACGTCAGGCAGGCGGCCGGTCATAAAAGTCATTGCCGAAACTTTTTGCAATATGTCAAAACAGATGACATATTGCGTCGACCCCAAGTAATTGGGATAAGAGCAAGATGATGATGATTTAAAAAAAAACTATGAATAATTTTCAAAACAGAAAAATAAGTAAGATTAACTTTACCTGTACCAAGCAAGCTTGGATGCAGACCAAAAGAAGGGCGAAGGAGTTCATGTTTAATGTTTGAGTTCAACGAAAACAATGATTTTAATGTACAGCGTCCTACTCTTTATAGTAAACGTAAGAGTTGATAGCACACATTATAAATTATTGTGAAATATTATTGATATGACAACAGTTTTGAACTTCAATAAGTTTCATTGTCAGTAAATAACGTATCGATATTACACAAGGATTACTTTACAATTACCTACTTACACGCACACAATGCAATTCATTTGATAACACAAAAGTATAAAATCAACAACTTGTAATTGGTTCATCATTCTTGTGTTCATTGCACTAGTAACAACATGTCTGCCAAAACCATTATTGTATGCGCTCTGGCGCTCTTCGCTCAGGTAAAATAATTTTTTAAGAAATCTGATTATTAGTTTTTTTTTTGTATATTTTTAATAAATGGATTTATTACTTTCACCCATCAGTCTGTTGACGTTTACTTATGTATATTGGTATTTTCAAAGGCTCCATATGGCCGTAAATATCACGCTTTGCCTCTGCCAAGTAATTAATATCATGTATAAGTTGCCCGTGTAGTGACGGAGTAAGAATACAATTCATCATCTTTTGCTTTGACGTGAATATCGTAAAAGGCGTATATGAACTGAGATGGTAAGTTTCCCAGAAAAATGCTGGCTAATTTCTGGTCAGCCGGTATGTGATTCTTTTCAGAAAATGAAGTACTATATTTAATCTGCCACGGGCAAGAAATATTACTTATTTTTAATAAAACTAATAAGTAAATTGATGTTTTTACAGTCCGCCGTCAGCCAGTGCCTTAACCGCGCTTACGGTTTGGAAGCTCCCTTGGGTCTTGCTATAGGTTATGGTTTGGATGCCCCTTACGGTTTGGCTGGTGCTTACGCCTGGGATGCTCCCTGCGGCTTAGCTGGTCCCGCTATCGACTTCAGCCCTACCAGTGGTGGTGCCCTTCCCGTCTCCAGTGCCTCCGCCATCGCCCCCGTTGGTCTTGCTGTAGCCTCTGAGAACGTATACGAAGGTATCTTAGCTGCTGCTGGTGAGCTGCCGTTCGTTGGTACCGTAGGAGTCGAGGGTATTCTTCCCACCGCTGGTGCTGGTGCTGTACACCACTCTTGCGGTGATGGTATCAATGCCATGACCAGCCGTGACGCCGCCTTCGCTCCCCGCTACGCTGGTGCCTACGGAATCGGACTTGGCGCTCTGGAAGCTCCTGTTCTCGCCACTCCTGCTCTCGGCTACCGAGCTGGATGGAAAGGCTGCGGTTGCGGTCTTTAAGAGACCACAATAATTTGAGAACCTTAAAATACTGTTCCGACTAATAAAAATAATGGCATTACTGTAGGTCTTATTTATTTACAATTATTGACATTCTTAAGGTTGCCCAGTCTCCTAATCGGTGACTGCACCCGCTAATAGTGCGTCATCTGCAGAAGATAATGGAGACAGCCACCCTGTCGAACCCAAAGAATAGCCTGAAGTCGTCATGCGAATTTAAGAATAGCCTAAAGTTTCTAAGCTATTTCAAGAATTGCCTATCGCTTCCAAGCGAATTTAAAAGTAGTCTAAAGTTTCCAAGCGAATTTAAGAATAGTCTAAAGTTTCCAAGTGAATTTAAGAATAGTCCAAAGTGTTCAAGCAAATTTAAGAATAGATTAATGTTTCCCAGCGAATTTAAAAATAGTCTAAAGTTTTTAAGCTGAAAGCCTAAGGTTTCTGAGCGAATTTAAGAATAGCCTAAAGTTTCCAAGCGTATTTTAAAATGGTCTACGGTTTGTCAATAAGTTTAACAATAGCCCTTAACATCTTTTGCTTATGGGTCGGTTTTAAAAATTGCTTATGGCACACATTTTTATTCAGATTTTTCCCCGTAATTTCTTAAAATGTTTACTATCTTCATCATCAACATCATTTCAGCCTATTTCCGTCCACTGCTGGACGTAGGCCTCCCTCATGTTAAGCCACAAAGTGCAGTTCTGTGCCGCCTGTATCCAACGATGCCCAGCAACCAAGGCGACTGAAACCGAAGCGAAGCGAGGGCGGGTGCTAGTCTTAGAATTAGAATATATGATACTAGCAACCTTCCCTCGTTTCGCTTCGGTTTCAGTTGCCTTACCCGCGTAATTCCCATTCTCGTGGGAATACCGGGATAAAATATAGCCTATGTTGTGTCCTGATATAATAGCTTTCTATTGGTGAAAGAATTTTTGAAATAGGTTTGGTGGTTCAAGCGTGAAAGCGTAACAAACCAACAAATTTACTTTCGCATTTATAATATTAGTAAGGATAATGAGACTTCTTTTTTTATTGTTGTTGGTAGTAAACGCGCAAACTACACTATACTATATGATGGTAAGACATACTACCGCTTATGAAGCTTTGCTAGATCGCTACCTATCATGGCAAAAGTTAAAGAAACGTAATTGTGTGCAACGAGGTTCGGCGATACTAAATACAACACCAAAACCCACTACACGCAATCACCCTCTGAAAGTTGGAGTTCCTGCTCTCTCGCTCACCGAACGAAGAGCAGTAACAAATTGCTACTACTACGTAGATCTTTTGCGAGAGTGTGGTATTACCTCAGGTGGACCACCTCGCGACTGCAGACAGACAACTGTCGACAATGTGCTTCTACCATATATGTATATTCTATCATATATTTTAAAGACATAAGACTTTTGAGGTTCTCCGCTGAATCAGCGGAGAACCTCAAAAGGCGCAAATACTGTACTCTAGACAGTGTATACATATTTGAGCCTTTTGGGGTGGAAACTTTGGGACCGTGGGTGCCTGGAGCCTATAATATATTTAAGGAATTAAATAAGCACCTTAATGAAGCGACACGTGACCGCAATGCTGGGCTTTACTTGGCACAGAGGTTAAGCATTGCCAACCAACGTGGCAATGCTGCCAGCATTCTGGGCACGTTACCTACTGGCAGCGGTTTATTTGAATAGATATCTAGTTAAATTATTTCTAAATATGTTTAAATTTGTTTTATGTTTAAGTATTCTTGGTATTTTATTAAAATTATTTTTATCATCAAACGTGGATCTAAACCTTTCATTAATGTTGAACTAAAAATTAAATAAAGCTTATTTGAACTCAAGAAAAAAAGAAATTAAAGCCTATTATGCAATTTATGTATCACTAGTGGACTGTATTTATTACAGTGATGTCTAGATTACACAAGAATTATATTTATTATTTGGTAGGTGTTTGTATACATTGGTATACAAACACCTACAAATAATAAATATAATTTGAATAAGTTGTTGGGCTTTTTGATTAAAATTAATTTACAGCTTATCTTTATATACAGAGTGTATCATGTTATGGGGCAACTATTCAAGTATGTTGCAGTTTAACGGTCTTAGATCGTAATTAAAATGTATATTATACAAAAAACAATATAACATAAAAGTTATAGTGATTACAAAAATGTGTGCCTAAGAGTCTGTGCCTTAAATGTTAGGTAAAATGTAGGCATCTACAGACAGGATGCATGTAGGCATGTAAAGCTTCGACAGTATAAATAGGTATTATTTACGTGAACGCTTCAATGGTAAAAGTAAAAGTAGGTAGAAAGGCGACTCGTCAACGGTCATCGTCCGATCAGCTGATTTAAAGCGAAGTTTGTCTTGCTCTTGCGAACGTAATCATTGATTTATTCAATTTCTAATGAACATTTAACAAAGTACGGATATGTTGCAGATTAAGAATCATTGACTTTATACATTTCAATCAGATTTACACGAAAAAGCGATGACAAAATTGAAAATTTACATGTCTCTAATTCATTAACGATTCAATATTTTTATTTAAATTTTTTTTCATTGGTTCCTCCCACCATTACCTAGCTCCCGTTTGACTAGTTGCCCCATAACCTGATACACTCTGCATATTCTATTCATGTATTTGTACCTGATCTCCTAAATGGCTGGACCGATTTTAATGATTTTTTTGTGGTTGTTCCGATGGATATGAGAATGGTTAAGATTAATAATTGAAACCGGTAGGTGGCGCTGCGATTGATTACATCCTTTTCCTGAACTCCCTTTGGTATTTTTATAAATTTGAACAGAACAACGTCTGTTGGGTCAATTAGTTTATCATAATTTTCTCTAGGTGTCTGTTAATTATATTTGTAAAGTCCATCGCAACAGAAGAATTAATAGGCTGCGGGTGACCGGGCCGGGGATTTAGACCGGCACCCGCGGAGAGGTTAGCCTCGTGACGGCTATCGGCGTCCCAGTAGGGGACGTCAGGGACTGCTGTTTACCACCGTTTGCAATAAAAATAAAAACTAAAAAATGTTCTATTCTACTTCTATGCGTGCAATAGTAAAGTGTAATTTTATTATTGTATGAATCAAAGTATGATTTCTGATGTTTACGCGAGTATTACACATCTATACTAATATATAAAGCTGAAGAGTTTGTTTGTTTGAACGCGCTAATCTTAGGCTGGTTTTAGAATCACGCTGACTGTCGACGCTGACAGCTCAGCGCGTCGCTTGTCAGCGTTAAAGTTCAGCGCATGACGTTCCATTATCGTGCTGACCACTGCTTAGTACAGACGCACAAAAATACGAAGTGCGTTAATTATTGCTGCTTTGTATTATCAAAAAAAACAAGAAGGCGCGAAAACGCTCACTGAAGGCAGAGGCGCGTGTGCGGCAGTCAGCACCGATAGCTACGCGGCGCCGACGCGCGACGCGTACTGCCGCTGACCTGTCAGCGCAGACCACCGCACACGCTGATACCTACGCGTTATTCTAAAACGCTTCCTAGACGTTCATACATTTTGGCTATCAGCGCCAACGGTCAGCGAACATACATTTTGGCTATCAGCGCCGACAATCAGCGAACGGTCAGCGTGATTCTAAAACGAGCCTTAGGAACTGCTGGTCCGATTTAAAAAAAAAAAAAATCTTTCAGTGTTAGCTTATTTATCGAGGAAGGCTATAGGTTATATATCATTACGCTAAGACCGATAGGAGCGGAGCACCTATAAAGAATATTTAATAATCGGGGGTCCTTTTTCATTTGAGAGCTTCCGCTACGCGAGTTGTATAAACGGTTAAAGTTTTGCTAAAATAATCATGTAATTTAAAAATATTAGCGTTAGCAACAAAAAAACTATTCAATGCGGACGAAGTCGCGGGCAGAAGCTAGATATAAATAAAATTATTTTTACGAATTTTCATCATCGTCATCATTACAGCTCAAATACGTCCCACTACTGGGCTCATACCTTCTCCACAATATGAGAGAAATTAACGTATTATACAATGCTGGTCAGATGGGTTTGTATAGGATTTTATTTGGAGTTTCCTTCTGATGTCGAGACGTTTTTGAAATTATCTATATTTTGATGTTAGACTAGCTGATCCAAGAGATGTTGTTCTGTTAGAATTAAATAAAATGAATTCTCCTCGAAATCAATAACGACAGCGAGCTGCGATCGATTTCAAAGAGAATTTATCTTTTTTTAATTTGAACAGAACAACGTCTGTTGGGTCAGCTGGTATTATTAGGCGGTATTATAAGGCGTGCTGTTCGAATCGTCGGGGATCCCAATCTCACGGACGGATTGGAGTCGCTGGAGCGGCGGAGAGACTTTGGGTCACTCTGTGTACTCTACCGACTCTTTCATGGGGAGTGCTCTGAGGAACTGTTTGACTTAGTACCACCGTCACCGTTTTACCAACGTACCACTCGACACCGCAGCAAGGTTCATCCATTTCACCTGGAAACGATATGGTCTTCAACTGTACGTTTCCAGCGATCATTTCTCCCACGTACGTGCAGGCTCTGGAATGAACTACCTGCTGCTGTGTTTCCCGAGCGCTATAACATGTCCTTCTTTAAACGAGGTTTAAGAAGAGCATTTACTTTACGGTAGGCAACGGCCTGGCTGTGCCCTTGGTATTGCAAAGGTCCATGTGCGGCAGCATCACTTACCATCCGGTGTGCTGCATGCTCGTTTGTCACCATCGGCAAAAAAAAAAAAAATATATTATAAAATTTTAACAAAAAAATCGACTTCGTTAAAACTTATACAATTTTATCATGGATGTCATAGTCAGAGCTGGACCAAATTGGTACCAAAAATTATTGGTCCAATAAAATAGTAGCAGCATTAAAATAAAAAATAAAAAAAATCGGGTCACCCAGCCGAAAGTTTTGAGGTAACGGACATAAAAAATATCGAATTGTAAACCTCCTCCTTTATTGAAGTCGGTTAAAAATAAAGATTTTCAATAATATGCATAGATATTATTTAATGGAATTAAATATATATATATCAATCACAAGATGTTGTATATACTCTGTGAAAGTATTTAGTTTATTCATTTAGGTTTAAATTAATAATTTTTTTTAATCATATTTTATTTCATATAACTAATCAAATAATAAACACGTACGTTGTGCCCAAAATGTGTATTTAATACATTTGATTACGATTTTACACTTTTTTCTAATATGCGTATCCACAGCCACATCCGGTGTAACCTAGCCCATATGCATTAGGAGCGATAAGCTCAGGACCATATCCAATATTGTCACTGACCATGGCGTTGACTCCATCACCGCAAGCATGGCTAACAGCAGCGGCACCAGCAGTTGGAACAATACCTTCCATACCAGTAGTACCGACGAATGGAACCTCTCCAGCCACAGCCAAAATACCTTCGTAAGCGTTTTCAGAAATTACAGAAATGCCAGTTGGGGGGACGGGAGATGAACTAGTGACGATTAAACCACCACTACTGGTAGGAGTGATGTCGATAGCTGGTGCATAGGCTCCATCGTAAAGTCCTCTGCCTGCCCAAGAACCTAATCCTTCATAACCAAAAGGTCCAGCAAATCTGTCGAAAGCGAAAGGAGCAGCAAATCTGTCATAACCTAATACAGAAGCTAAGGCAGGACCAGTCCATCCATATAGTGAGCCAAGACATTGGCTAAAAGCCGTCTGAAACAAAAAAATATAAATATTAATAATGTGCTGTCTAAACGACTGTCTCTATATACTCGCGTAAACATCAAATGTCATAACTTTGAAAAGTGTTCGAATCGTCAAGGAATTGAAAATTAATAGCAAACGCGATTAAATCCGTGACATACTTTTATTTCAATCTACCGTTATCTTGCTCATGGGTGTCGCAAGAGACAATAGAGGGATATCGAAAGAGAAATAAATCTCGAAATAAAACCCCATGCTAACACGTCGGATCGGCCTGGTATAGGTCAATTTACCTCGTGTTATAAAAGATATTGGAGACCAGCAATGGGACGTATACGAGCTGAGACGATGAGACGGTGCTCCATTACCAGCGAGTCTTTAATGACTATATTTGATACCCGTATTTCCACGGAAACGGGAACTATGCTAACGCAGAAGAATTCCTTAATATAAATGTTTGTCTTTAATATAATTGATTCGAGGTGTAATTCGTGTCTATTAATTTGTATATATATAAAGTCCCCTATATCGCGTGGTGTTTAACTTGTATTGCTATCCCATCCTTCCACCCTCTCCATTAAAATCGTAAAATCATTGCAAATAAAATAAAAATACGAATTTTAAGGCATTTGTATTTGATTTTTGACTGCGCGACGTTTTGATGACTTTTCAGCGTTCACGGTCTCGGTCGCACTAAAATGTCTCACGTCCAACAAGTCATCGTTAACTAAGAGAGTTATATCTATGCGTAACCATGAACGTTGTAAAGTGTTCGAAACGTCGGGCAGTCAAAAATCAAATACAAATGCGATACAATCCGTAAAACAGTTTTATTTACAATGTTGAATACTCGCATAAACATCAAAAATTGTTAAAATCAGCAGAGGGTCCAACAGGAAAACGAAGAGCAGCAATCTTCTTAATAACTTATACCAATAACTGCAATCGCTTACCCGTTTGAGAAGCGTAGCGATTATGGCATGACAACATTAGGATTTATACTTTTATGCGGGTAGTCTATGAAAAAACGAAAATAAAATGACACTTACTTGTACAAAGAGCGCCTGAACGCATAAAGCAAGGCAAACCTTGGCAAACATATTCGTAGCGGTGTCAGCTTGTACGAATGCTAGTTAAAACAATGAATCTCACTTGCTCAGCTGCTGTTTTTAAGTTCTAATATTATCAATGATTACGCAAGAAAAGTATAATTAGTTATATGTAATAAAACAACATTTAAATGCATCTATCAATGAAGATTCAGTAGAGCGAATAAATCACGTACAAAATGACACAATTATTTATTGAAACATCTTTATCTATGTAGGTATATGTAATAGGAAGGCATGCTAGTATGTTATTGAGATGAAGGACAAATGGAAAATTTCATGTTATAATAGTGAATTATGTAGAAAATAGAAGAATCTGGCAATAAATCTTTAAATCATTTCAACGTATGAGATTTTTTGAAATAGGTTAAGGTAAAATAAGATTAGGTGTCAGGGTGAGTTAGGAGACGGCGCAGCTGGAAACCTCCGCCACCGTGGAGATTAGCAGGCGGCTCGAGGCGCTAGGGTTGAATGTGGCCCTGGACAAGGATGGAGGCCCCATTGTTTCATGGGTTCCACATCAGTTCTCCTACTGCGGCGCGCTGGTTCGATCCCCGTCATTTTTGTTCCCACCAGCATCCTCACCCATATGAAATAGTTGAGCCTAGTGCTCGAGGGGCATTAGTGGTTCCGGGATCATTTCCATCATCCTTGCTCAGCGGCTTATCAGCGCAGTGTTCGCTTTTTTTGCTTATGTCAAGTATGGACTGACCCACATTACGTGCCCGATGGCTGTACGTGAGGTTGGTCTGGTCGATGGCCCTGTACGCTGCACCAATGTGGGCGGCGGTTACCACATGGTGGGCTGGAAAGGCCAAGTATGATATTCGGGTCGTCGAGATCCTCTGACCTCTGCTAACAGAGTGATTATTAACCTAATCACTTTTCTTCCGACTTTTTCGACTTGACGACACTTTTCTTCAACACACTTTTCTTCCGACTGTTTTGACAGGGCACAGCTACTTCGCCAAGTGCCTGCACTAGGTTGTACACTATAGGAGGGAGACTACACCGATCTGCCATCACTGCCATTATGACAAGGATAATATTATAATTAAATTAAATGAAGATCTTACGAGAGTAGCTAAGTGGTTTAGAAATAACTCCTTAATGCCAAATCCAGCTAAAACCAAATTCTTCATTCTCGGCAATAAACATCAACTTGCTAGAATCCACCCATCGGTGAAATTCGCATTGTTGAGCGAACCCCTTGAGCGTGTATTTGAAGTGCGTAATTTAGATTCAAATTCAAATTCAAATTCAAATACTTTATTATGCATAAACCCCGCGGGGGCACTTACATATGGTCACTTTTTTACATTTTTACCTTACACTACTACCGGATCGGAACGCGACCGCACTGAGAAGATCCGGCAAGAAACTCAGTGGGCTCAGTGGTAGATTTTCACATAGATAGTGAACTGCGGTACGAAAAGCATGTGACTAATTGTGTAAGGAATTGCTTCTACAAGCTCAAGTTAATTTATAGGATGAGGCCCTACTTAATAGGTTTGCGTATTCGGTTGGCTGAAACATTGGTGCTGTCTAGGCTTAACTATATGGACACAGTACTCGGTTCTAGGTTATTTGCGCAAACGCGAAAATTAGTACGTGTTCAAAGTGCTTGTGCCAGATTTTGTTTTAATGTTCCTTTAAGATCATATGTCACTCCATTTCTTAATCAGAATCGATTATTGAAAAGTGTTTGCTTTTTGGAGTTATAAAGAATACAACTCCTTTTTATCTTAATGGCAAACTATCATGGTTATCGAGTCGTAAGTCAAGAAATTCCCGACAATGATCTTCGCTGCTGGCCACTGAGCGACATTACTCAGCTGCTTTCCAAGGTAGTTTTCGATATGCCGCGTCTAAGTGTTGGAAAATTATCCCTCCAGAAAAGAAATTTGCCTAAAATGCACACTTAAAAAAAACAGATTTTATTTATGCACATCAAATAACGGGGAACTACTCATGCATGATACCAGTGGTTTTTAGTTGTTTTTTATTTATATGATTTTTAATTTTCACACATCCTTAAATTTAATGGCCTCTGATTATGTATTTATTATTTCAGGAATTAGAAATATGTTTATAAATATATATAAATTATAATAATATGTATTTTTAAATTGCAATAGTACTGCAACAATTCGTAGTCTATTAAGTTGATACGGTTAAACAGAACTGTATTCTCTGTTTATTAACAGATTTATGTGAAAATGTACACTTTTGCTGATTAATGTTAATATTAGAATTTAAATTGTGAGCGTGTGCGTGATGTCTCCTCCCGGTAATAACGGAAGATCAGCGTTGGTTATCTGCGGCCAGCATTATACTGAGTTGAGACCGGATTGTGGCAAACACTTTCTGAAATTATTATCCTTACTAATATTATAAATGCGAAAGTAACTCTGTCTGTCTGTCTGTCTGTCTGCTACGCTTTCACGTCTAAACCACTGAACCGATTTTGATGAAATTTGGTTCAGAGATGGACTAAAGCTTGAGAAAGGACATAGGCTACTTTTTATCGCGAAAAAATGGGTATAAGGGGTTGAAATAGGGGATGACATTTTGTATGGCAATTCGTCATTTTCGACGATAGAACCATGAATCTTTGTATTAAGGCACTTTATAATAAATAAATAAATATTCGTTCTAGCATTTTGGAAATTTCATTTATATGGGGATGAAATTCAACCCCTAAAAGACAAAAAAGCATACAGCCGAAACCACTGGGCCTAGAAACGTAATTTTTTTACACCATAGTATTTCTTGGGGTACACGAGCTCTAACAAGGAAATCGCGAAAAAATGGGTATAAGGGGTTGAAATAGGGGATGACATTTTGTATGGAAATTCGTCATTTTCGATGATAAAACCATGAATCTTTGTATTAAGGCACTTTATAATAAATAAATTATTATTCGTTCTAGCGTTTTGGAAATTTCATTTATATGGGGATGAAATTCAACCCCTAAAAGACAAAAAAGCATACAGCCGAAACTACTGGGCCTAGAAACGAAATTTTTTTTACACCGTAGTATTTCTTGGGGTACACGAACTCTAGCAAAGAAATCGCGAAAAAATGGTTATAAGGGGTTGAAATAGGGGCTGACCTTTTGTATGGAAATTTGTCATTTTCGATGATAAAACCATGAATCTTTGTATTGAGGTAGTTTATAATAAATAAATTAATATTCGTTCTAGCGTTTTGGAAATTTCATTTATATGGGGATGAAATTCAACCCCTAAAAGACAAAAAGCATATATCTGAAACCACTGGGCCTAGAACCGTAATTTTTTTACACCGTAGTATTTCTTGGGGTTCACGAGCTATAGTAAAGAAATCGCGAAAAAAATGGTTATAAGGGGTTGAAATAGGGGCTGCCATTTTGTATGGAAATTTGACATTTTCGATGATAAAACCATGAATCTTTGTATTAAGGTATTTGATAATAAATAAATAAGTATTCGTTCTAGCATTTTGAAAATTTTACTTACATGTGGATGAAATTCTACCCCTAAAAGAACAAAAAGTATACAGCGGCAACCACTGGGGCTAGAAACGTATTTTTTTTACTCCGGCGTATTTTTGGGGTACACGAGCACTAGCAAAGTATTTTTGGCAAATCACTCCCTTAAGGGAGTGAAAAGCGGAAACTATTGGGGCTAGGAACGTGAAACTGTGTATTTCTGTATATTGTTCGATTCTCTTTCTTTTGTTGTAAATGAGCTCTAAGAAATTAGTTTTTGAAATTCATTCTCTAAGAGGGTGAAAAATGTATTGCCGAAATCATTAGGCCTAGAAATGTGAAATTTTGTACAAAGTTGTCTCTCTTGGAGAAAGTGCTCACTAAAAAGAGTTTTTTGCAATTTTACCCCTAAGGAGGTGAAAAGCATATAACCGATATCACTGAGCCTAGGAACGATCATTTTAGTATACGGTCGGCTTTCTTGGGTTACCCCATTATTTTTTCTTAATGCTCGCTTATCAAGATTACTTTGGATCGACGCAATATGTAGGCCCTGCTCTGCCATCATAGATATTGCAAAGGTTCTTCTGGCAACATTTTATGACCAGCTGCCTGCCAAACGACATTGCTGGCTAGATGGCACCACCAATTGGTCCAGGTCGATGTAAATCTTTGTCTTAGTAGTATTTTGCGACACTCACAAATAATGAAAGCGTTATAATATTCCTAGCCGCTACCAGACAGTAAGTTAAATTCAAGATATTAATCCAATTTTCTATGTCTAGAAATAAACAAATTTGAAGCGTCTATTTGTCTGTCAAAATAATAGGTTTTATTTATGGTAACACAATTATTTGCACGATACCTATGTCTAAAAAACCGGCCAAGTGCGAGTCGGGGTCGCGCACGAAGGGTTCCGTACCATTATCTATAAAAAGGGGGAAAATTGCGTTTGTTGTATAGGAGCCGCCTTAAATATTTATTTTATTTTGTTTTTTATATTTATTGTTATAACGGCAACAGAAATACATAATTTGTAAAAAATTCAACTGTCTAGCTATCGCGGTCCTTGAGATATGGCTTGGTGACAGACAGACGGACGGACAATTTTTTTTTGACTTATATTTGTTACGGGTAACCTTCAAAACGGCTGGACCCATACTGATAATACTTTACTAACAGGTCTACCAAGCCTTACATAAGGAATAACTTATTTTATCCCAGGCTATATTTTATCCCGGTGTGGCTGGAACAACTGTGAGAATTTAGTCGATTTTAAAATTATTTCACTAACGCAAAGCTATTTTTGAGCGAGTAACATATTTAGGCTATTTTTTTATCCCGATTTTCCTACGGGACCGGGCACAATGCCGGTGAAATTGCGGGAACTAAATGGATATGAAAATTAATTTACGAATGAAAATCTACATTATCAGTGAATAACAAATAAAGGCTATTTTCATCCTGGTGTTTGCCCGGGAACGAGAACTCCGCGAGTGAAACCGGTGGATGTTGACTAATTATTAAATTCTTTCACCAATAGGAAGCTACGTTATCAGCGAGTAAGATAAGCAATTTTTTTGTCGGATATTTGTATGGGATTTGATAATTATTATTTTTATTTTCACCCATATAAACTTATAATATCAGCGAGTAACATAGGCAATTTTTATCTCGGCGTTCGCATGGAAATGGGGTCTACGTAGGTGAAACTGCGGGAGTTTGATCGATATTATTTTTCCCCAATGGAAACCTATCATGGATAATGTATTATCAGCGAGTAAGGATGGCCATATTTCTCACCGTCTTTCCACTTGAATTTAAACTACAAGGGTGGAAGTAATATTCAAATATAAAAATTTGTGAAGATATTTGGACGTTTGTTACTCAATCACGCGTAAACTGTTGACCAGATTTGGATGAAAATTGACACATAGAGTATTTCTTAAATTAAGAATTATGAAAACCAACTTTTACGCGGGCGAAGCCGCGGGCAAAAGCTAGTTAATTAATAATTCTTCGCAGAAGAATGCCCTGGCCGCCCAGCATGCGGGATTATGAAGGATTTTATTTAACTTGACAATGACCTGGTTCAACCTCGTCTGATGTCGTTCAGTTAAGAATTACATTCCCTAGGAGAGTTTATGTCAGATGGGCGCCTGGTCTTAAAAGTATTGGGAAAACTTTTTAAATATGTACGATGGAAGAAAAGTACATGTAGCTTTGACATCAAATAATTGGGATGATTTCCGTAGGTACCTTAAATCATCACCATCACAACTCACATTATGTCTCACTGTTAGCCTGGAACCTCTTCAACAGTGAGAGGAAAATAGACCTAGTATACTACGCTGATGACACGGGTTGGTACAGGATTCTATTTCAAAATTTCCTTCTCTTGAATAAATATTATTTGCATATTAAATCCCTTAGTCAATTGGTATAACCCACGGGCAAGAAATGGGGTGGTGACAATATTTTTACGCTGTCAAGATATAATTGGCATTAAATATTAAAAGGTATAATTCACCTCTATTAATGATGTTGACTAAAGATGAAATGGCTATTCGGCAACTATCCGGTATCCATGTTAGTCTTAATTTTCAAATACAACCGGTTACTGGATTTAGAAAAAAAATACTCCATAAAAAGTTTAGAGGTATTTCAACTAATCCATACAATAAAGAGAGCCATTATTTTTATTACAGAACTTAAAAAATAATACTGACATTGCACTAAGGTCAAGTTATGATGAATAAATACCAATTCCTCTGAGTTTCAGAGAAAAAAAATGATTTAGCTTATCTTTGCATACATGGCTAGCTCCTGAAAAAGAGTATCATAATGTCAATGATGATTTGAAATGCAGCCAACTCTTTGTGTTTTGACTGGCAATGAACTTGAACTACTGTAGGAGGGCTATTCGCAAGACATTTTCATAACATCCAAGACTTCTCAGGTGCTTACCGAGTCCAATTGTTAATCTAAACCATCCTCGAATCTTGTGGAACACATACAAAAAAAAAATCGTCGAAATCGATCAAGCCGTTTACGAGGGGTTCAGTCACATACACACGAATAGAAGAATTTCACTAGTTTACATAATTCAACTTTTTGTCTGTTGCTACGAATTTCGTGGATGATATTGTTCACTTATGACACGATCTTATCAAATCTACCCTCAAAAGTTTGTGCGCAGCTCGAATTTCTATGTTGTTGACTTTCATCATTTTTGCGTATATATTCCTTAATAACGTGGGTATAGGGACACGAAAAAAGTATCGATACTTTTAGGCATCGAGTACTTTTGTTTCGATACCGATACTTTTGTACTCTATACTTTGCTTTCGATACTTTTACTCACTGAGTACTTTTTGGCAGGTATCGTATCGAATAAATAGTAGTGAGTATCCATTTTAAACTTGACCTTACAGCTAATAGTTATGGTAACACCATCTAGTTCAAACGTCTAAAAATGTGGTTCGCAACATTTTAATCCATTCACAGATCATCAAATTTCCTAAAAAAAGCTCATCACGACAGATTCCGGGCAAAGTACTCAGTACTCGATACTTTAGAGTATCGATACTTTTGTTTCGATACTTTATTGAGTACGATACTTTTTCTTCGATACTACTCATGAGTACAGTATCGATACTTTCTCTTCGATATCGTGTCCCTACGTGGGTATTTCAGTGTGTTAAGATAAATTTCATAAGGTTTTGAGACATGGGTGGTTCAAAGAAAAGCTGTTAAAGAACCCTGATCAAATAATCAACCAACAGAAAAAAATTGTTACATATATACATATATGGAGGAAATGTATTAAAAGAGTACAGAAAAGCTATATTGGAGTGCGTCATCATTCATCATCATTTCAGCCTATTGCCGTCCACTGCTGGACGTAGGCCTCCCTCATGTTGCGCCAAAATGTGCGGTCCTGTGCCGCCTGCATCCAACGACGCCCAGCAACTTTCACTAGGTTGTCAGTCCACCTAGTGGGGGGGCGTCCTACACTGCATCGTCCGATGCGTGGTCGCCACTCGAGAACCTTTTTTCCCCAGTGGTTGTCGGTTCGTCGAGCGATGTGGCCTGCCCATTGCCACTTCAGCGTGCTAATTCTTCGTGCTATGTCGGTTACACCCGTTCTTCTGCGGATTTCCGTATTCCGGATTCTATCTCGCAGAGAAATCCCGAGCATAGCCCGTTCCATAGCATGCTGAGCGACTTTGAGTCTTGATATGAGGCCTACATTTAGGGACCACGTTTCCGTGCCGTAAGTCATCAGTGGTAACACACACTGGTCGTAGACCTGTGTTTTCAGACACTGAGGTATGTTGGACGAGAAGATCCTCTTAAGTTTCCCGAACGCTGCCCAACCGAGTTGGATTCGTCGGCTGATCTCTTTCTCGTAATTGGATCTACCTAACTGGACTGTTTGTCCTAGGTAAACATAGTGATTGACAACTTCGAGAATCGCATTCCCAACTAGGACCGGTGCAGGAATGACATGGGTATTTGACATGACTTTTGTCTTGTCCATGTTCATTCGTAGACCCACTAGTTGGGATACCCTGCTGAGATCATTGAGCATAGTGCCAAGGTCCTCCATGGATTCTGCCATAACGACGATATCGTCTGCCAATCGAAGGTGAGTGATGTATTCGCCGTTAATGTTGATGCCGAGTCCAGTCCAGTCTAAGAGCTTGAAGACATCTTCCAGTGCAGTGGTGAACAGTTTCGGAGAGATGACATCTCCCTGTCTCACGCCTTTCTGCAACTGGATCGGTTTCGTATTCTTATCCCGGATACGGACTGACATTGTGGCGTTCCTATACAAACACTTCAGCACTTCGTATTTGTAATTGTATATTAAATATTTAAGATAATGAAGGAATGACAAAAGAAGTAGTTTAAAAGTTGAAACACCAATAATATAGAGAGAACCACAAAATCATATTGATAACTTACTTTTGCATATATTAAGAAAATCGAACTAAATAACAGTACTTACCCAACTACTACTTGTGTATTTTAGCTTCCAGTGCAACATTCAGTATGAATATACGTCTGAGCCCTTAATACAAGACAAGGATCAACAGATCAGACTTAATACAGGACAGTCAAGGACCAAGTTTATCAGAACATGATACTGATTTTAGCTCACAATGGAAAATATCTATTATTTTGGACGTAATTTAAATTAGACAACTTACGAAAGAGACAGAATTTAAAAATTCTATGATTGAGCTTGATTTAAAAGCATGGATGAGTTTCGTAGCGGTCATGCAAAATTTTCTCGAAAACAGAAACTTAGATAATTATAAATAACTTAAAGAAGACCTCCTCTTATTAATTACGAACTCTGCGATGCAATAAGATTATAAAACTTCACTTTCTCCATAGTCACCTACATAGGCTTCCAGAAACTTTAGGAGATATGAGCGAAGAGCAGAGAGAGCGAATGAATCAAGATTTACGCGTCATAGAGGAGCGTTATCAGGGTTTCTGGGATGTCTGACTATTACTGGAGCTTTATACGCCATTCTTATAAGCCCACACAAAGTAGAAGAGCTTTACAGCGAAGTTTTATGAAATACGATAAAGAAAAAAAAATTTTTTTCTTAGAAAATACTTTTATTTTATTTTAAACGTGGTAACTTGAAACTCATAAATTAGAGCTGATGAAAAAAATCTACTTATATATTTGTAATCAGCATATCATACGTAGTCAGCAACAGCAAAAATTTTATCAGCACCAGATACACTGTAAAGTAGTATTATATATGTAAAATAAAAGCGTATTAATGAGAAGTGATTTTTTTTTATGATATATGTGAAAATGATATTGAATTTTTAAATAAAACTACTTTTCGGATTTTATCGCGTTTGTATTTGATTTTTGAATGCCCGACGTTTCGAACACTTTGCAGCATTCATGGTCACGGGCGGACTAAGATGTCTCACGTCCAACAAGTCATCGTTATTACAGATATTTATAATCATCTACCAGATACAGAAAATTTGTTATTAAAGTCTCAATTATAAGACCAATATATAAACAAGGAGCATACAATAACTATTCTAAGTATAGACCTATTGCGATACTAAATACATTAAATAAAATTTTTGAAAAGGTCATTATGGGTCAAATTACAAACTTTTTGGAATATTCTTACCAATGTTCAACATGGTTTTAGGCGGAATAGGAGTACGGCCACGGCTTTAACGAAATTTACTGATGATATAAATAGATTATTAGACTCAAAAAAAAATTGTCCTTTTAACATTTATTGATTTTCAAAAAGCATTTGATACACTGGATCATGAGACCTTATTACAAGCTATGGATGAATGTGGAATACAAGGACCTATGAAAGGATGGTTCCGACAATATTTAAGTAACAGATTTCTCAAAGTTCGTGTAAACGGTGTAGATAGTGGACTAGGTGCAGTAAAATGTGGCGTGCCGACTGGATCTGTCTTCGGACCGATAGGGTAAATAATGCACGTCCACAGTATGGTGAATGTTATTAAAAACTGTAATACCTATGCCTATATATGTATGCCGATGATACGTGCTTGGCATACAGTGGCCGGAACTGTGAACAGATGCAGTCGGTAATGCAAGAAGATTTAGATAATGTGGTGAAATGGGCACATGATAACGGCATTATTATTAATATGAATAAGACTAAATGTATGTTGATCTATTCTCCATATAACCAACTAGCTAAAATTGCTAGCATATCGTTAAAGGGCCACACCTTTGATTGTCTTCACAAAAATAAAATTAACTGTCAATGTAAATGTATTGAGCGCGTAGCGAGTTACAAATATTTAGGATTAACTATCGACAGCCGCTTCACCTGGGATACTCACATAGATAATGTTTGCAAAAACTTGCGCTCGGTGCTAGGTAAACTTAACAACCTAAAGTACATAATCAGTAAACGTATATTATATATACTTTATCATGCTCTAGCTGAGTCAATTATAAATTATGGGTTGGGAGCTTATGGACTAACTTTGCCAACGAATCTAAACAAGATTAAAAAAATACAACTTAGACTACTAAAATTATTAATAAATAAGAAAACAAAGAACAGTCTTAATCAGCATTATGAAAAAATATTTAAACTTTGTAGAATTTTACCAGTAGAAATGAAAGTAAAGTCTATGATAATATTAGAACAATATAATTCAAATGAACACAAAAATGAGATAGTCCATAGGCAACCAAGTCGTAAGGTTGCCCGAAAAATGAAATATAAGGTTCCAAGAGTGAACAATTATTTTGGTCAACGCACGCGAAAGTGGCTAACTCCTACACTATTAAATGAGCTACCAGCACATTTAATCACCCATGACGTTACAAAAAAACATCTAAAAAACTTACTATTAAAACATTATTTGAGTATGTGTCCATAGTAAACGGAATAGGTAAAGTTAATCAATGTGTAAGGATTTAAAAATAATATATAGGAGAAATCAATGTATAGATAAATTTATTTATGAATGGAGTTTTTGTTTTTAGTCTTTCTTTTTTTATTAAACATAATTGTTATTATTTTCTTTTTAAATTTTATTATATAATTATATCAAAACATATGAGTGAAATTGCATGTATAAATATGATAATATGATTTAGATGTGTATACCTACATTTATATAGATGTTTAATAGTATAATGTGTGTTACGTAACCATGAGAATACTGCCGACAAACTGTTATGCAGTTTGGCAGAAGATAATTCTGAATAAAATGTGTATATTACAAATATAAATAAATAAATTAAAAAAAAAAAAAAAATATTTAAAAAAAGATCACGTGATTAATGGACGGCCCCTTACTTTATCAACTTCTCTTCATTCATTCTTTCTACTTATCCCAACCATAATGACATTACTTATTATCTTCTTATTCATCTCATTATTCTGTTGTATTGAAAAGTTTCCACTAAAAAATTAAACGATTTTAATAGGTATCTCAATTTATATAAGTCCTACGGCGCTCGAGCCTTCTTCAGAATATGAGGTAAAATTGACATATTGTACCATGCTGTATTGTAAACGTGTTGGTCTAGCATTTCATTTCGAGTTTACCGTCTTTTGCATAGTTGTTATCTTATATGCTTAAAAGAGCAATTCTTGTATATCATCATCATCATCTTGCTCTTATCCCAATTACTTGGGGTCGACGCAATATGTCATCTGTTTTGACATATTGCAAAAAGTTTCGGCAATGACTTTTATGACCGGCCGCCTGCCTGACGTCAACCCTCCTTGGGAATGTAATCGTTGACCCAAATGGTATCAGATGGAGTTGGTCCGGGTCAATCTAGGGCTCTTAGTCTTCTTTTACGACACCCACGAGCAAAGCAAGGGTTGGTAGTATTCGAAGCCGCTACTACACACACAGCAATTCTTGTATATATACCATATGTATATATACCATATGTATATATATATTCAGAAGCTCGGAGACGGCTCCAACGATTTTCATGAAATTTTGCATACTAGAGGTTTCGGGGCCAAAAGATAGATCTAGATTTATTTATAGAAAATGTATTTGTCGGTGTTTTTAGCTAATCAAAACAATGACATAAAATGTCAATAGAATAGTAATTCAAATTTAGCCGTCACCGTCAAGAGTGACAATAGCTCAGTTGGGAAGTTGTCCAGTCGCATTCAAACAGCGGGAGATCGAATCTCGGTGTTTTTTGTAATTTTTGATATTTTTTTTTTCATTATTTCATCATTATAATTTAGTTTTAATATATATCTAAATAAATTCGTCAAAAATACAATTTACGAAAAAAAATATTATACCGAGTAATGCTCAGTCGATTAGATATTATTCATATTATATCCCTTATTCTAATACGATCAGCTTGAGAATACAGTATGTTCTATATATTTTGATGTGACTACTCGTGATTTCACAACTATGGTATTATATGAAAACCAGCGCTACACCGTCTCGGTGCAACTTATGCTGATATAGAACCTTTATCGATCGCTTTGTATACTATTTGTTAGTTAATCTATTATATCTTCGCCTTCTATTCATCTTTACCTTATTTTTGTAACTTATTTTAGTATAATTTTTAAGTAAAGGTTTAATAAATTATATTTTAGTATAATCTTTGATATTTTATATAGATTCTGTACTGATTTATTACTAAGAGATCGAAATAAATTTTAAAGTTTTACTTCCTTCTTAATCGTCTTTTATGATACCAAAGTGTGAGAAAGGGAGTGATGAATTATATTTTACTCCGTCACTACACAGAATTTTCCGTGTGGTGACGGAGTAAGAATACAATTCACCACTCTCTATCTTGCCCGTGGATGTCGTAAAAGACGACTATGGGATATGTGCACATAACATCTGCGTAAGAGAAGGCAAACTCGAAATGAAACCCTATACCAACATGTCTGACCAGCATGGTATAGTAGGTCAAATTCCCTTTCATAGTGGAGGAGGCCCAAGCCCAACAGTGGGACGTGTGTGGGCTGTGATGATGATGATAATAATAATAATAATAATAATAATATTTATTTTGCACAAAAAACATTACAATAAATTCATATTATATTCAAATTTGACATATATATCTTTTACACATTTACTAATCGTTGGCACCTGTACTAATGTGAACATTGTATCACAGGTGCCTGCGCCCTCCATTGACAGATCAAAAAATGTAACATTCTATGATCACAAAAATACTTACATCTAAAAGTGTATTATACAGATTGAATACCCATAATTTTGTAATTTACCTATTCTCAATTTATTTTCTTTATTATTCAACTACCTTCAGAAGACTTTCTGTCTCGTTATAGTCCAAGGATAATAGCCAACGCCGAAGAGCTACCTTACATTCACTTTTGGAAAGTGGGTAAATATATATACGTCTATTGACGCTATTATATAGATGGCAGCTGGTGATATAATAACTACGGCTGGTAAGAGTAGTACGATGACGCTCCAACTTACATATACAATCTTTTCTACGCTTTTCTGTACTGTAATAAGGAAGTGAAGTATGTTTGCGAACTATAGTATAGAACACAAAGAGCTGTCTAACTGTAAGTACTTCACATTCTTTGTATAATTCTATTGTAGAATACCTCCGTGGCTTTCGCGTAAGTACTTTAAGGACAGCTCTCTGTGCTCTTTCCATTCTCATTAAGTAGCTAGAGCCAGCACCACCCCATACCGGAATGCAGTAGTTTATAATTGACTGTATTAAAGCATAATAAACCAGCTTCAACGTGTCTAGATCCGCTGAAGATCTCAGTTTTTTAATTATATATATTAGTTTTCTAGTACGCGCCGTCAAATTCTCTATATGTTTATCCCAGCGGAGATGTGTGTCTATCTCTATACCAAGATACTTGACGTGAGACGTTTTTACTAAAGAGGAGCAGAGGCAATTAGAGTCTAAACTTCCACACACGTGAGCTTTAAGTGTAAATTCATTTTGAGGTTGACCTGTACCACGCGTAGAGAGAATCATATATTTTGTCTTATCTATATTTAATGTGAGAAGATTAGCACTAAGCCAAGTCATAATAACAGAAAGGCCATATTCAGCATTATTGTAAGTCTGCTCCCAACTTGTTCCATGCACAATCAATGCCGTGTTATCTGCATAAGAAATTACTTTACTGCTCGGAATTGATAGTCGACACAAATCATTGATGTACACAAGGAAGAGTGTGGGGCCCAGCACGCTACCCTGTGGTACACCGTAGGATATAGATTCCTCTTCACTAATAAGATTACCTATCTTGACACACTGTCGACGGTTCGTAAGATAATCTCGAAAGATGTTGAGTACAGAACCACGAATACCTATACCTTCTAGCTTGTTCAGAAGAATGGGGACAGAAACGGTATCAAACGCCTTGGTAAGGTCCAGAAATATTGCTAATGTCTTAAATTTTTTGTCAATAGCCCGTACTGCAGTTTCTGTAAGATCAATCACTGCATCCTCAGCGGACTTGCCTTTCAAAAAGCCGTATTGATTGCGGGCAATTATATTGAATTTATCTAAATAGCTAATTAAACTTGAGTTAATGTATTTCTCGAAAATTTTCGATATGGTTGTTAGAATGGAGATTGGTCTGTAATTAATAACATCGTTTCTGTCGCCACTCTTATGAATGGGGCGTACCAGAGCCTTCTTGAAAACTGCGGGAAAAGTCCCTGTAGATAGACAAAGGTTAAATATAAATAACAGTGGAGACCCTAAATATGTACCTGTAGATTTTAATAAGGCTGCAGAAATACCATCCCAGCCCACTGCGCAACTTTCCTTTAAGCCCTTTATAATGGTATCAAGCTCAGCGCTAGTGATATTAGGAAGAACCATAGAATTACCTAGATTATTTAAGGTTGGTATTTTTAGTTTTGATGAGCTTCTATTACCATGCTTTGCTAGAATATTAGTAGCGAGAGACTTGCCAATACTGACAAAGTAGTTGTTTACAAAGTTTGCAGCAATTTTAGGTTCTTTGTGTGAATTCAAAAGTTCGTTTGGAGGGACGAGTAATTTATCTGTATTTGTAATACTTTTTATAGTCTTCCACGTGTCCTTTGAGTTTCCCTTGGCCTCCTGTAGACGATTTCGTTCGTATGTGATTTTTAATTTTTTTAAAAGATTATTACAAAAATTTCGGTAGCGTTTATAAGTAATTTGTAGTATTTTATTATCAGGTGATTTTTTAAGATTTTGGTGTAATTTATCTCTATTTTTTATGCATCTCAAGAGTCCAGGGGTGATCCAAGGTTTAATTATTCTATGTCGGTGTGTTATTTTAATCTCTTTGGTGTGTTTTTCAATTACTTTTGAGATTGTAGAGATAAAAGATTCGGCGGCAAGATTAGCATTCTGCATTTCATATACAAAAGAGAAATTTAAGGTCTTTATTTCATTGACTATTGCATGATAGTCTGTACGGTAAGTGTGGGTTTTTTCTAGTTTTTTCGATATGTTATTTGAATGAAGACTCAACAGAGTGGGCATGTGGTCAGTAATTTCAGTTTTCAGTATTAAAGTTACTGCGCGTTTATTTGTCTTTAACATAACGTGGTCCAAACAGGAATTGCCTCGTGTAGGTATTATATGAGCGGGAAGAAGGCCATGACAGGAACATAAAATGAGATATTCATCTGATTGAATACTCGAGTGTTCTGACGCTATATTAATGTTTATGTCGCCAATAACGGCCACAGTTTTATACGAATGTACAGAGTCCAGAACCCCATTAAGACTGGTCAAAAAGTTATTGATATTATTATTCGAAGGTGAACGATATATGACAATTATAGCAACCTCGCCACTTAAGCAAAGTAAGCAGTTTGCGTCCAAAAAGGGCGGTTGTTGCACGGTATGCTTTAATTCAGTTCTGATATAAACACAGACGCCATCATTTTGATTTGAGTGTGTAGAGTGATAACCGGTGTATCCATTGAGGGTAGGTATTTTTGTTACTTTTTCCAACCAACACTCGGATAACAATACTAAGTCACATGACATATCCATAGACTCCAATAAAACAGATAACTCATCAAAGTTTCGGTTTAAACTGCGTATGTTCATATGCACTATGTTAATATTATTCTGTTCCTTATAGGCGAAATTTGAACACTGATAGGGAAAACATAACAATGATTTGGACACTGCAATAGATTCTAGTTCTTCAGAAATTCTAGTTAACTGATGCACTGTGATACAATGGTAACATCCGTGAACCCAATATGGGACTTTTGAAAGATACACTTTAAAACATTCATAAAAACAGAACGAATTACATCTCTAATAAATTTGCAATTGTATAACATTATTACAATTAAAAAATATCTTTGGTTCATTATGTGAAAATTGTAATTTTTACATGTATAAGATCTGCACAATAAATAAATAAAAAGTAATTTAAAATGTAGAAAAATAAAGGTAATCATGCAAAAAATTAGAAAAAATAAGTGATTAATGTTATTTTCATAATAAGCTATAGTAATAATAAATGAACAAAAATGGTTAATAAATAAGACATCGCAGGAATGAGTTATGAGTCATGCTGAGGATTTCAATTTAAGAAGATCCGGCTCAGAAAATATTCGTATTGCTGGGGCTCCTTCCTTCTTACGCAGATAAATTTTACTGTTTGTAGTCCAACAGAATGCATATTCATTAGTTCTAGCATAATTTCGAGTGGCAAAAAATATACGTCTAATGCTATTTGTAAGACTTTCTGAAATAAATATGGGCTTAGGCGGGCCACTTATATTTATTGAACTAGTACAAAATCTGGCGTTATTGTTTATCCTGTTATAATCTTTGAAAGATTTTAGGAATAACTCTTTCTTAACCACTGTTGAGAAATTCACCAATAGTGGTTTATCTTGTGAAGTTTTGGTAGTAGTGCGGTATATATCATGGATATCCTTTGTGTCCAGGGGAACATCTAATACTTTCCCCATCTCAATCATCAAGTTAGTTAAATCTTCTTTCGACTCAACTTTTCCAGAGGGAATATTTCTGCATTCAAGACTGGAAGACTTACTTTTTCTTTCTAAAGACTCTATTTTCTCTTCTAGATTTCGAATATACGCCTGATTGTCTGTACGTTCTTTGTCTAACACATCTATTTTTTTCTGTAGCTCATCATACATTTGAGAGAAAAATGTTATTGAGGCAGATATGTTAGAATTTTGCTCTTTTATCTCATTAACGGATGTTAAAAGTTGATTGTACTTTTTAGTTTGTTTTTCTTCAAAAGCTAAGAACATGGACCTTAGTTCAGCCATTCTGTCGTCACCTTGCTCATATTTTCTTTTGTATCTTTGCGTATTAGATACCTCATCAGCGCCCTTCTGCAGACTCATCTCGATACAAGTGCCCGGGGAAGAAGATCTTGAAGGAGGTGGAGTTCTTTTTAACATTTTTTTTTTTTCTTTTTTTTTTTTAAATCTGTCTTATAATAATTTAAAATAGCAAAAAATTTTAATTTAAGCAACAAAAAGTGCACACACTCTATTAGGGTTCGAACTTGCGGCACTTTAATGCTGGTTCAATTAAGCAAACGGCTTATGTACCACGCCACGGATAGTACAAGTTCTGTTGCTTAAAAGTTCCTGTAGCTTTTAAAGTTGTGATGTCATAGTATTACTGAGCGCCTGGTACTTTCACACATAGTAGAAGCGAGAAAAATATATCTTGTTCACTTACTCCGATTGAGGTTGTGTATTCACTCACAGGCGGGGCGTAATCTTAACAACAGTTTGTATTACGTGCGGTAACTCCTTATATTTCTGCGCGCCTATTTTCCTCTCCAGTATTTATGTGATTAAATTGTAGAAATAAATTGAAATATCACTTAAAAATGCATTTAACACGTCTACTTGCGACTGAGATCCGAAGGGAAGGGGATGATGATGATGACTACACAGAATATAACTTACTAGCTGACCCAACAGACGCTGTTCTGTCCAAATAAAAAAAAGGATTTCTCCTTGAAATCCATCTCAACCGGGTCCAATTATTATCTAAAACATTTTCGAATATACCTGAACACATAAAAAAATCATCAAAATCGGCCCAACTGTTTAAGAGGAGACCAGTCGAATATAGATATAGTTCAGTCACATACGGACAAAAGAATAAAATGGCTTTTTTGTAGTTTTTAAAAGATTATGACCAACGCACTTGCGAACAATTTGTGGCAAAAATGATAATAAATAACAACCCTTGACCTATTCTATATAGGGATGCAAACGATACATCGATGTTTCAGTAAAAAAACATCGAATATTGATCGTTAAGAAACACCGATGTATCGATATATAGTTTTCGATATTTGCAGCCCTATTTCTGTACCCCATCCTCACTAACCTTTATCCTATAAAGGCCATGAACTAACAAACAGCTATATTTCCAACGAAATATGTAAAGTGGTGATGGCTAATACCAACTCTTCCATTACTCTTCGGTGTCGTAAAAGACGACTAAGGACTTAAACTCAACATGGGGCAACCCCGCAAACATCGATATATCGTTTGCATCCCTAGTCAAATTAGGGATGCAAACAATACAACGATGTCTCTAAAACATCGATGTTTCAATAATAAAACATCGATGTTATTTAATACGATGTTTTGACATCGGTGTTTTGCCTGCATGATTTAAAAAGTATGGTACTTTTCGCAGAGACTGCTTAACAGTTAAGGTACTCTGTTTCTAAATAACTAAAAAAGCCGATCATATCACGCAAATATTGGCGCTTTATACAAAAAATATGCTTACGTAAAATTGATTACGTAAAGTTATTACCTCTCTTAGAATTTAACTAAAAAAGGAAAAGAAAGTAAAAAAACATCGATGTCTCGATACATCGATGTTTTCAGAGCGATGTTTTATGTACGCCGATGTTTGCTCTGAAACATCGATGAATCGATACATCGATGTTATCAGTTTCGATATTTGCATCCATAAGTTTGATGGACTTGACTTAAATATTAAATACCAAAGAGGGTTGGGTGATGGTCAAAAGGGTTATAACAATAATAAAAGTATTTAGTTATACACCATTTTTATTAGTTTGAATAGTATTGCCAGATTTTCATTTTATAAGGAGGTTTTTACAGACTGCATCCACAACCTTTCCATCCGCCGCGGTAGCCGAGAGCAGGAACGGCGAGAGCAGGAGCTTCGAAAGCGCCAAGTCCGATTCCGTAGGCACCGGCGTAACGGGGAGCGAAGGCGGCGTCACGGCTAGTCATGGCATTGATACCATCACCGCAAGAGTGGTGTACAGCACCAGCACCAGCGGTGGGAAGAATACCCTCGACTCCTACGGTACCAACGAACGGCAGCTCACCAGCAGCAGCTAAGATACCTTCGTATACGTTCTCAGAGGCTACAGCAAGACCAACGGGGGCGATGGCGGAGGCACTGGAGACGGGGAGGGCACCACCACTGGTAGGGCTGAAGTCGATAGCGGGACCAGCTAAGCCGCAGGGAGCATCCCAGGCGTAAGCACCAGCCAAACCGTAAGGGGCATCCAAACCATAACCTATAGCAAGACCCAAGGGAGCTTCCAAACCGTAAGCGCGGTTAAGGCACTGGCTGACGACGGACTGTAAAAACATCAATTTACTTATTAGTTTTATTAAAAATAAGTAATATTTCTTGCTCATGGCAGATTAAATATAGAACTTCATTTTCTGAAAAGAATCACATACCGGCTGACTAGAAATTAGCCAGCATTTTTCTGGGAAACTTACCATCTCAGTTAATATACGTCTTTTACGATATTCACGTCAAAGCAAAAGATGATGAATTGTATTCTTACTCCGTCACTACACGGGCAACTTATACATGATATTATTTGCTTGGCAGAGGCAAAGCGTGATATTTACGGCCATGTGGACCCTTTGAGAATACCAATATACATAAGTAAACGTCAACAGACTCATGGGTGAAAGTAATAAATCCATTTATTAAAAATATACAAAAAAAAGTGAGCCGTCGCTTAGGACGCCTGGCAGATGTGAAACATCGAAACTATTTTGTACGAGTAGAGACATGGTATCGAATATAAAGTATCGATACTCAACTCACGAGTAGTATCGAAAGATAAGTAACGTACTGATTAATGTATCGAGTACTTTTACTTTGATACCGATATTTTGGATTCGATACTTTGCATTCGATACCGATACTTTTAGTCAATAAGTACTTTTTGGCAGGTATCATTTCGAATAAATTATCCATTTTAAAATTGACTTTACGGCTCATATTTATGGGAACGTCATTTAGTACAAACGTAATTAACCTTCCAAAATATAGCTTGAGAACCTTTAATGCGTTCACAGACTTTCTTTTGCACGACAGGTGCGATTTATAAATCAAAAATAGTGGCATTTATCGAGCTAACGACCAACTCTAAGCTAAAATATATTTTATAAAGAAATCTCTTATCTTGTAATGATAATAAGCCAAGCTGTTTAAATTATTTTAGCGTCATTGATTCTTGCTATGTTTAGAAATCTTAAATGAAATCTGACTGTTCCAAGTGAGCCAAAATCCAATTCTTAAGGAGGCGGCGACATACAAACAAATATACAGCTGAAACTAATAAAAGCCTATAAAAAGTTATTTTTGCACAAAGTGTGCGATTTAGGAAACCAATAGCGGCATCTATCGAGCTTACGACCAACTCTCAGCTTCAATATATTTAATAAAGAAACCTTTAATCCTGTACTGATAATAAGACAAGCTACGTAAATTCTTAGCATCATTGGTCCTTGCAATTTTTGAAATTGCAGAGTTTACAAATTTTAACTGAAATCTGACTGTTTAAAGCGAGTCAAAATCCATATCCTAAGGACATTCGGTGACATACAAAGAAATAAATATATATACAGCTGAAACAAATAAAAGCCTATAAAAAACGGTTCTCCATTTTTCGTAACTGAAAGTAAACTAAATACCGTACCTACTGGTGTGTTTATATTATGAAGTTAGAGAATTATACATTAATTTATAAAACAAGTATATATGCATAACAGAACAGATTACAACAGGAACTAATATTAGCATAAAGTATTAATAAAAAAAATATCGCGATTTTGTACCAGAAAATGTTGAATGATTTTTATTCAACAAACATTTATTTTCATTAGTATACATTATAGGTAACAATTTACTTTGAGTTCACTAGATGGCGTTGTACAAAATTTTAAATCGCACCATGGTTTCGTTACAAAAATGTAGATATGTTTCCAGATATTCATTTTATAGTTTATTAAAAGAGGACCGCGAGGCGTGGCGTTTAATCGCCACGCGACGATCGCGGTCACCCTCGCCTATAGATGTTGCACATCAAAAAAACTAATAATCAGATTTCTTAAAAAATATTTTACCTGAGCGAAGAGCGCCAGAGCGCATACAATAATGGTTTTGGCAGACATGTTGTTACTAGTGCAATGAACACAAGAATGATGAACCAATTACAAGTTGTTGATTTTATACTTTTGTGTTATCAAATGAATTGCATTGTGTGCGTGTAAGTAGGTAATTGTAAAGTAATCCTTGTGTAATATTGATACGTTATTTACTGACAATGAAACTTATTGAAGTTCAAAACTGTTGTCATATCAATAATATTTCACAATAATTTATAATGTGTGCTATCAACTCTTACGTTTACTATAAAGAGTAGGACGCTGTACATTAAAATCATTGTTTTCGTTGAACTCAAACATTAAACATGAACTCCTTCGCCCTTCTTTTGGTCTGCATCCAAGCTTGCTTGGTACAGGTAAAGTTAATCTTACTTATTTTTCTGTTTTGAAAATTATTCATAGTTTTTTTTTTTTTAAATATGCTTATAAAAGTATTTTTGCATATAATTACCAAACGAGATGTAGCTTATATGTTTTGGACTTAAAATATTTAAAACTTATTTAATTAAATGTGCTACAAAGTAAAATGTCGTACTTTAACATACAATTATTTTTTTTAATGCCAACTTTACTTAACGAAATAATCTTTGTATTGCACTTATAATTAGCGGACACAAGTTACATCTTGACTCAAAACAACAACTTCATAATTCATCATCATCACTATTTCAGCTAATATACGTCTCACTACTGGGCTCGAGCCTCTTCCATAATAAGAGGGCAATTGACCTTACTATACCATGCTGGTCAGACAAGTTGGTATAGGGTTTTGTTTCAAGTTTTCCTTCTCTAATATAGGATGTATAAAATTATTTATATCCCTTAGTCGTCTTTTACGACATCCACGGGCAAGATAGGGAGTGGTGAATTGTATTTTTACTCCGTCCTTACACGAGACAACAACACTTTATGGATTGTAAAAAGTATTGGTCTGCTTTGGATTCGAACCCATAACACGGTAGGTCGGCATTTTAACCACTACGCCATGAGTGTATAAAGTTAAAATTTAGGAAATTAACTATAGTATATTAAATAGATATACATTTGCACTTACAGTCTGTATTCAGCCAGTGCACCAGCCGCGCTGCTGTAGCCGCTGACCGTGGAATCATTGGAGGTTATGGTCTGGGTGCTCCTTGTGGTTTAGGTTACGGTTTGGAAGCTCCTTACGGTAGGGCTGGATACGCTGACTACGGCTACCCCGCTGGCGCATACGGTATCGATGCTTACGGTGGTATTGGTGAAGGTAACGTTGCTGTCGCTGGTGAGCTGCCCGTCGCTGGTACCACTGCTGTCGCCGGTCAAGTACCTATCATGGGCGCTGTGAAATTCGGTGGTGATGTCTGCGCTGCTGGTTCCGTGTCCATCGCTGGCAAGTGCGCTTGCGGCTGCGGTGAATACGGTTACGGATTGGGTGCTCCTTACCTGTACTAAGACTTCAAACGTGCAATAAATTCAATCGTGGACATTAATAAACAAGCAATATAAAGCATTTGTCTCATATTATTTTACTATCATCATCTCAACCTACATATGTCCCACTGTTGAGTTTAGGCCTCCTCCATGATGGGAGGAAAATTAATCTAACTATTCCATTGGTTAGGCGTGTTGGAATTGGAGAAAAGAATAAAATGGCTTTTTGTCGTTTTTAAAAGATTGCGACCTACGCACTTGCGAACAATTTATGGCTATAATACTAATAAATAGCAACCCTTGACCTACTAGGTATGCCTTTTAAGTTCTGTCGTTTCCATATTTCCCGGCAATTTTGAATTTGGAACTGTTCTATATTCGAATGTGTTTAAATTTTGAATCTCAAAACAGTTGAAAGTATTAGGATTAATGCTATTGTTTAGTCACAGCGTCGATTGGAATCTATAAGGTTACGTACGAATATGAATCTTTCTATGAAAAATATTCGTGCAATAATTTTCTACAACTTTAGAAGAGGCCTGATACGGCTTCAGTGTTTTAAAGAGCTAACATCTGTGTTCAGTGCTGAAGCCTCATGTCTGCAGACTGTCGAACGCTGGTATTTAGAATTCCAGCGTGGACATACTAGTGTTAGTGACAAATCACGCAAAGGACGCCCAAAACCCGCCTTCACTGAAGATAACATCATTGCTGTAAAACAACTAATTGTCGATGATCGTCATGTGACGTATGGAAAGATAGAGGCTCTATTAGGCATCTCAGGGACAACCATACAGAAGATCTTGCGTGAAGCGCTTGGTGTGAGAAAGCTAGTTTGTTGTTGGATACCGCATCTGCTTTCCGACGATCACAAGGTGGCCCGCGTCAGATGGTGTAAGAAAACTCTGCAAAAGTTCAACCTAGGAGAGTCAAATCACGTCTACGACATCATCAGTGGTGACGAATCTTGGATCAATGCCTTCCATCCTGATTCCAAACAACAATCTACAATCTGGGTCTTTCAAGACGAGTCAAAGCCGACTAAAGTTGTTCGTTCTCGAAGCACTTCAAAGAAGATGTTGGCCACGTACGTTAGCAAACCCGGCCATGTCTCGACTATTGCACTTGTAAATCGTAGACCGCAGAGTGGTATACCACAGTTTGTTTACCACAAGTCATCGCCGAACTTCGGAAATCTAACTCAAAGCGATGCGTCATCCTGCACCACGACAACGTAAGCTCACACAGCGCTCGTCAAACGATTGAGAATTTGAAGCAGGAAAAAGTAGAAATTCTTGACCATCCTCCATACAGTCCTGACCTAAGCCCTTTTTTTTTTTTTTTTTTTTTTTTTTTAATGGGTGGGCTATGGTAAGCGCACGCGCGGTCCTGTCCCTCCGGGGCGATGAAAGGACGGCGCGCAGGCCCATAACCCACCCGTACCCACGTCACCTCGTTGTTGGGCCGACCACCGGAGCAGATGTGACTTGTCATCAGTGGTCGGCCCGACGGAATACCTTTCGGGTAACCTCACCTCTCGACGTACTGGGACGTCGGTCGCCATCGCGCGGTCAGCCTCTCTGCGGGTGACGGACAATTCCCCGGTCCGATCACCCGCGGCCTCGGCTAGGGCGGCATTAGGCGCAGATACTCGCGCCTGCGCCGCCCGAGTCGCCGGCGGCGGAACGTGTCGCCGAATAGGAGCTCTACTCGCACACGATCCGCCGCCTCCTTCCGTGAGATTACGGCCTCACAGAAGGCGGCGACCGCGTCCCAGTTCCTAACGCTGTCGAGCATCTCCCTGGCGATGGTCGGCAGCGCCAGGTCGGCACCGATAATCGCGACGAGTTCACGGCGCTCTCCCTCCCATGCAGCACACTCCTCGAGCGTGTGCTGCGCCGTGTCCTCGTCGCAACTGCAGTGGTGGCAGGACGGTGTGCTCTCCCTCCTGACAATCTTGTGCAGGTACTTCCCAAAACACCCGTGCCCTGTAAGCACCTGCACCAGTCGGAAGGAAAGCACCCCGTGCGTCCGCTCCAACCACTCCATCAGCATCGGCCGGAAGGCCTCGACGGTCCTGACACCGTACCGAGGACTCTCCAGCCGGACTGCCCAACGGGCAATGACTCCTCGGCGGGCGTCGACCCGCCAGGCGGTGATCTCCTGCAGGGAGACCATGCCGCCGCGGGTGCGCGTCTCAGACACCCGCCGATAAATCTCGGCGAGCATCTCCGCCTCCAGGTCCCAAGGGGGAGTTCCGGCCAGGAGGCACGCTGCCTCCGTCGACACCGTGCGGTAACCGCGTATGGCCCTGACCGCCATGACCCTCTGTGGTCGCCTCAAGAGGGCCCTCAGCCGGACGGTCAGGGACCCCGCCCACACCGGTGCGCCGTACAGAGCCATCGACCGGATCACCCCCGTGTACAGCTGTCGGCACGTAGAGCTGGGTCCGCCCACATTCGGCATCAGCCGCGAAAGGGCGGACGCCGCGCCGACAAGCCGGGGAACAAGTCGATGGAGATGCTCCCGGAACCAAAAATGCCCGTCGAGCACCAGGCCCAAGTACTTCATGTGGGCCTGGATGCTGATGGTGACCGACTTCACAGTGATCGAAGCGCCGGCGGGAGGCCCGGCGGTACGGAGGCCATGGAATAAAAGGGCCTCCGTCTTTTCCAGGGCTACCCTCAACCCCAGCGCTTCGATCCGCCTGACAATCTCCTCGGTGCCGAGAGTTGCCAGACGTGCCGCCTCCTCTAGCGTCCCACCCCGGGCTGTGACGAGTGTATCGTCGGCGTAGCAAATTACGCCCAGCCCGGTTGGGAGGCTTCCTCTCAACGCCCAGTCGTAGCCGATGTTCCACAGGGTCGGACCCAGAACCGACCCCTGTGGGACACCGCACGTCATGGGCGTTCGCACAACGTCCCCTACTCGGTCAACGTAGAGGACGCTGCGCCCCTCCAAGTAGTCTGCCACCAGCCGCCTGAGGTACACGGGCACCCCGTGATATCTCAGCCCCTCCCTGATGCAGCTGAATGGCAGACTGTTGAAGGCGTTGGCGATGTCCAGAGACACCGCCAACAGGACTCCTCCGCCGGCGACGGCCTCCGCTACCACGGCCTTCAGGCGCAGCAGGGCCGCGACCGTCGAACGCCCTCGCCGAAAACCAAACTGGGCGTCCGACAAATCGGGCCCGACCCCGACGAGGTGCCGCTCGATGCGGGCAGCCAACACCCTCTCCAGCAGCTTGCCCGCATCATCGAGCAGCACGATGGGCCTATAGGCCGAGGCCGACTCGGGAGACCGTCCCGGCTTCGGCAGAAGAACCAGCCTCCCCTCTTTCCAGCACCCAGGGAACTGCCCGGACGTCAAACAAGCGTCGAACAGTCCCCTGAGGCGTGGTCCCAGGTGCTCGAGGACCAGGGCCAGCACACGGTTCGGAATACCGTCGGGCCCGGGGGCGGTGGATTTGATTCGCATACGCGCCACCGCCACCCCCATTTCCGGCTCCGTGATGGGCGGAGCACTTTCATCGTCGGCCTCCCGGTCACTGTCCGGCGAAGCCATGACCGGGGGCGTGTGCTCCGCCCGCTGTGGAAAGAGGTCCTCGACAACTCTGGTGAGGAGGCTGGGCTGGAGAGTCTCGGTGAGGGGGGGGCCCCGCCCGCGGAGCTTGTTCAGCGCCGCGAGGTAGGGGCGACCCCAGGGGTCACGCTCGAGACTGTCCAGCATCTCCCGCCGACTAACGTCCTTGGCGGTACGGACGGCCAGCCTGAAGGCAGACCGCGCACTACGGTAAGCCTCGTACAGCTGGCCCTCCCGCTCAGCGTCGCGGTGACGCGCTCGGCTGCGGGTGTAAGCCCTCCGGGCACGTATGCACGCGACCCGAAGGTCCGCCAATTCTCGGGACCACCAGGGGACCGCATTCTTCGGGGGCAGACGCCGCACACGGGGCATGGCCGCATCGCAGATCTGCGTTAACGCACAGCGGATGCGGCCAGCCTCGGCATCCACCCCGTCCGCCTGGGGCGGTGAGGACAGCCACGACTGAACGATGGCTGCCTCCGCCAACAGGTCCCGATCCAATCGACCCACAGCCCACCGCGGAAACGCGGGAGCTCCGTCCGCCGTGTGACCCCTGCTGGGCTGCAGGAGGGTCCGGGAGACCTCTATCCGGATGTATCGGTGGTCGGATAGGGTCTCAACCTCCTCCTGGACGCACCAGCTCCTCACACGTGCTGCGACATTAGGGCTAGCGAACGACAAGTCCACTATCGACCCGCCCTGCTGCCGCACGCACGTTTGCACCGAGCCCCTGTTCAGCAAACAGAGACCCAGTGCCGCCGCCCACTCTTCGACCGCCCGCCCGCGGTCATTCGTCCTGGGGGACCCCCACGCCGTGGACTTGGCGTTGTAGTCCCCCAGAACGAAGACTTGGCGCGGTGCCAGTCGCCGTATCGAGGCCCCCAGGATGGTGAGGAAGGCCCCGAAATCCGTCGCGCTCCTGTTAGGGGAGAAGTAAACACCAAATAGCGTAACCTCTCCCCATTCCGCCGCGACATACCCATCGCCCCTGTCCTTGAGCATCAAGGGCGGGGAGTGCCATGACGTAGAGGCGACGATTGCCACAGAGCCGTCACTGCTGCCCAGCCAATTGGGCCGGTCAGGCACCACGTACGGCTCCGCGGCTACGGCTGCACCGATCAACCACTCCGCCATGGCTTGCAGGAAAACGTCCTGTGCCTCGGCGGCGTGGTTGAGGTTGGCCTGCAGGAGGTGGTAAGATTCGGCCGCCATTAGTGGGCCGTATCCATCACCTCCTCCACGCTGGCAGGCGATCGGGTCGCGCTAGGGGCGGGAGCGGCCGGGGTCGTCAGGCCGCTCCGCCCCTTTGGGGCCGAAGCCGGGGGTCTGCACTCCCTGCCCCCCATGCGGTGTTTTGCGGGCCTATTGCCCGCCGCACACGCGGGGCAGTGGGGAGTGGCGGCGCACGATACCGCCTTATGCCCGTGTTGACCGCAGCGGAAACAAAGGTCGCTGCAGTCAAAGCAGTTAGTGCATGTCGGCCGAGTGTGTCCGACCGCCATGCACTTGTAGCACCTCGCAGGCCGGGACTCTAGCACGGACACCCGTGCCGAGCTCCAGCCCACGAGGAGCCTGCCTGAGTCGGCCAGTTGCTTGGCCGACTCCACCGGGCACTGCACCCAGGCAGCACCGACGCCGCCCGGACCAGGGCGGATGGCGCCAATTCGGACGGTGTCCACGGGACACCCGGTTTTCGAGACGATGGCCTCCCGGATGTCATCCACCGTGACGGAGTCGTCCAGACCCGCGACGCGTAGTTCTGCGCACTTTACGGGTCTGGCGATTTTGACGCCACCCTCCTCTGCGAACAAACCCCTCAACTTGGCCGCCATGCTATCGGCCGTCTTGGCGCCCTCGGCCCCAGGGAACTCTAAAATCCGAGCCCCTGTCCGGGCCTTGCGGGTCCTGGCTTCAACGCCTCCTAAATCGGAGACGTCAAGCTCCCGCCGGGCGCGACGTAAGACAGCCTCATAGCTGAGGCCGTTTTCGGCCGCCTCAGGCAGCACGGTGATCACCACCGCGGCTGACTTTGGCGGCCGGAGCCTCCTGCGCGACCTCTTGTTTCCGGCTCCTGCCTTTGGAGCGGAGGCTTTGGCGGCGTTTTTGGCCTCCGCTCTTCTCTTCTGGCCGCGACTCTTTCGGCTGCGCTCGGCCGTCTGCCAACCCTCTTCAGGCGCAGCAGGGGTGCCGGGCACAGCAGTCACGGCCGAGGCTGCATTGGCCGCCGCCGGCGGTGCATTTGCCGGCAGCGGCTGAGGTCCGGCCTTGGCAGGAGCCGGTGCCACCTTCTTCTTCGCGGCGGGTCCTTTGGGCTTCGGCCCAGCAACAGCCGCAGCGTAGCTTCCTACGCGCCCTCCCTGGCAGGGTAGCGCGGTAGGGGCTGACGCCACGACCTTCGGCCTGTCCGCAGCGAGGGGCGGCCGGAGGCGGGGCTCCGGAGGCAGAGACAATCTCTCCTCCATAGCCGCCATGCGCGCGTCGAGCATTTTGCCGACAACCTCCACTACGGCGCGCATGGTCTGGTCCGGCACGCCGTCCACTGCGGGCAGCGGGATCACTTCGGCCGGCTGGGCCCTCTGGCGACTCGCCGCAGCGCGAGTTGGCGCAACGGGGACGGCGGGGGCGGCCGCAGGGCCGACGCTTGTCGGCGGCGAGGTCTTCGCCAGCTGCGCGAACTGGCTCCGCAAGTCGGCCATTTGTCTTGCCAACTCGCGGTTCGCCTTCTGCACCGCCGACAGCTCTTTTTGTAGCGCCTTGTTTTTCTCCTGCAGGCCTGAGACCTCACCACTAAGGCGGGTGTTTTCAGCCTGCAGGGTGGCCACATTGGCAGCTCGGGGGTCGCCACCTACAGCGGACTCAGCAGCCGCCATGTCGGTGGGAGGGATGTCTGACAACACCCTCATCATCCTCGCGGCAGCCGCCTCATTTGCCCGCTTCTGGGCCTCAGTCCCCTGTACTGCGCCGGCCGGCGATGGCGTCACCGACCTTGCCGCCACTACTGCGCCCCCTCGTCCCCTGCGAGAGGCCGGAACTTTGGGAGGAGGCATGATGGTGCCACTCCCCTCGGAGGATCCCGAACTTCCACCCTCGTTCAGGGGGCGCTTCCGCACCTGCGAGGGGAGGACCTCCTTCCTGACTGCTAAGGCCGCCGTCAGGACCGACGCCAGAGACTGCGATGACTCAGCGACGGTCTCAGCAGCCGACATGCTGCCGCCTTCGGTATCCGACGGCCCTGCGGCATTGCCGCCCTCGTCCGTCGACTGCTCCACGGTCGCGTCGGTCTCCGCCGTCGCAATGCTGCCTGCGTCAGAGACGCTGGCGTCACTGAGCGAAACGTCAGCAGTACGCAGTGCCTTCAGCTCCGCCCGTCGCTTCTGCGCTGCGCGCCGTCTGGCGCGCTCCGTTGCAGGGGTGGGTTTCCCCCCCCTCTTCTTCTTTCGGGCCTCAATTTTCGCCGGGCCCTCGGCTGATTTGGATGCCTCCAGTACGGAACTGCAGTCCGACGAGGCATCCAGGTCTTCTAAGCCAGTTTTGCTGTAGCTTGGCTGGGCTTTATTGTGGGAACAAGACTCCCCATTCTTGGTTTTGGGCATCTCACCCCTCCTGTCTGCATCAATGTTTGTTGAGAAATCCATATAGTTCCCACGAGTAAGGGAGAAGTGACGGTCCACCCGGGCAGAGATCCCGATACCCGGGCAAGCGTACATTTGTTTCCCAACACAGGGGGTCCGCAGGTACCCTGGCTGGGGGCGCGCTAACGACTGAACAACCCATCAGCCATGCATCCTCTCGCCGCGCGCCAGAACTTAGGATTCTGGGTGATTGTTTTATAGAGGTTTTCTTCCTCGCGGTCCAGGCGGTTAAAGTCCTGACCTAAGCCCTAACGATTTATTTACATTTCCTAAAATTAAAAAAGGTCTTCGTGGTGAAAGGTTCCAGTTCGGTGAAGAAGCAGTCGACGCTTTCAAATCAGCCATTTTGAACACGCCCACTTTAGAGTGGAATAAATGTTTTAATAACTGGTTTGAGTGAATGGAAAAGTGTATTACGCTACGTGGTGAATACTTTGAAAAACAATAAAAAGTACTATAAGGTTCTAGTTGTGTTTATTTCTTCAAACGACAAAACTTAAAAAGCATGCCTCGTATTCTATACCCCATCCTCACTAACCTCTATCCTATTGGCCATGAACTAACAAACAGCTATATTTCCAACGAAATGCGTAAGGTGGTGATGGCTAATACCAACGCTTACTTTACTCCTCGGTGTCGTAAAGAACAACTAAGGACTAAAACTCAACATGGGGCAACCCCGTTTGATTAGGGATGCAAACGATATATCGATGTTTCAATAGAAAACATCGATGCTCGACATCGATGTTCACTATTGTAAAACATCGATGTATCGATGTTATTTAATACGAAGTTTTGACATCGATGTTTTGCCTGCATGATTTAAAAAGTATGGTACTTTTAGCAGAGCCTGCTTAACAGTTTAGGTACTCTGTTTCTAAATAGCTAAAAGAAAGCCCGTCACATCTCGCAAATGTTGGTACTTCATACAAAAAACACGCTCGTAAAATTGATTTTAAATTATTACCTCTCTTAGAATTTAACTAAAAAAAGCAAAGAAAGTAAAAGCATCGATGTTTCGATGCATCGATGTTTTCAGGGCGATGTTTAATGTACATCGATGTTTGTTCTGAAACATCGGTATATCGATACATCGATGTTCTCGGTTTCGATATTTGCATCCCTAAGTTTGATGGACTTGGCTTAACCATTACATACCAAGGAGGCTTGAAGTCGGGTAGGTGACGGTCAAAAGGGTTATAGGAATAATAAAAGTATTTAGTTATGCACCATTTCTATTAGTTTGAATAGGTTTGCCAGTTTTTCATTTTATAAGGAGGTTTTTACAGACCGCATCCACAACCTTTCCATCCGGCGCGGTAGCCGAGAGCAGGAACGGCGAGAGCAGGAGCTTCGAAAGCGCCAAGTCCGATTCCGTAGGCACCAGCGTAACGGGGAGCGAAGGCGGCGTCACGGCTAGTCATGGCATTGATACCATCACCGCAAGAGTGGTGTACAGCACCAGCACCAGCGGTGGGAAGAATACCCTCGACTCCTACGGTACCAACGAACGGCAGCTCACCAGCAGCAGCTAAGATACCTTCGTATATGTTCTCAGAGGCTACAGCAAGACCAACGGGGGCGATGGCGGAGGCACTGGAGACGGGGAGGGCACCACCACTGGTAGGGCTGAAGTCGATGGCGGGACCAGCTAAGCCGCATGGAGCATCCCAGGCGTAAGCACCAGCCAAACCGTAAGGGGCATCCAAACCATAACCTATAGCAAGACCCAAGGGAGCTTCCAAACCGTAAGCGCGGTTAAGGCACTGGCTGACGGCGGACTGTAAAAACATCAATTTACTTATTAGTTTTATTAAAAATAAGTAATATTTCTTGCCCGTGGCAGATTAAATATAGAAATTTATTTTCTGAAAAGAATCACATACCGGCTGACCAGAAATTAGCCAGCATTTTTCTGGGAAACTTACCATCTCAGTTCACATACGTCTTTTACGATATTCACGTCAAAGCAAAAGATGATGAATTGTATTCTTACTCCGTCACTACACGGGAAACTTATACATGATATTATTTGCTTGGCAGAGGCAAAGCGTGATATTTACGGCTATATGGAGCCTTTGAGAAGATCAATATACATAAGTAAACGTCAACAGACTGATGGGTGAAAGTAATAAATCCATTTATTAAAAATATACAAAAAAAACTAATAATCAGATTTCTTAAAAAATATTTTACCTGAGCGAAGAGCGCCAGAGCGCATACAATAATGGTTTTGGCAGACATGTTGTTACTAGTGCAATGAACACAAGAATGATGAACCAATTACAAGTTGTTGATTTTATACTTTTGTGTTATCAAATGAATTGCATTGTGTGCGTGTAAGTAGGTAATTGTAAAGTAATCCTTGTGTAATATTGATACGTTATTTACTGACAATGAAACTTATTGAAGTTCAAAACTGTTGTCATATCAATAATATTTCACAATAATTTATAATGTGTGCTATCAACTCTTACGTTTACTATAAAGAGTAGGACGCTGTACATTAAAATCATTGTTTTCGTTGAACTCAAACATTAAACATGAACTCCTTCGCCCTTCTTTTGGTCTGCATCCAAGCTTGCTTGGTACAGGTAAAGTTAAACTTATCTTACTTATTTTTCTGTTTCGAAAATTATTCATAGTTTTTTTTTTAATATGCTTATAAAAATATTTGTTCAAATGATTACCCTACGAGATGTAGCTTATACGTTTTGGACTTAAAATATTTAAAACTTAATTTAATGTGCTTCAAAGTGAAATGTCGTACTTTAACATACAATTATTTTTTTAATGCCAACTTTACTTAACGAAATAATCTTTGTATTGCACTTATAATTAGCGGACACAAATTACATCTTGACTCAGAACAACAATTTCATAATTCATCATCATCACCATTTCAGCTAATATACGTCTCACTACTGGGCTCGAGCCTCTTCCACAATAAGAGGGCAATTGACCTTACTATACCATGCTGGTCAGACAAGTTGGTATAGGGTTTTGTTTCAAGTTTTCCTTCTCTTGTATAGGATGTATACAAAGTATTATATCCCTTAGTCGTCTTTTACGACATCCACGGGCAAGATAGGGATTGGTGAATTGTATTTTTATTCCGTCTTCACACGAGACAACAACACTTTATGGATTGTAAAAAGTATTGGTCTGCTTTGGATTCAAACCCATGACACGGTAGGTCAGCATTTTAACCACTACGCCATGAGTGTATAAAGTTAAAATTTAGGAAATTAACTATAGTGTATTAAATAGATATACATTTGCACTTACAGTCTGTATTCAGCCAGTGCACCAGCCGCGCTGCTGTAGCCGCTGACCGTGGAATCATTGGAGGTTATGGTCTGGGTGCTCCTTGTGGTTTAGGTTACGGTTTGGAAGCTCCTTACGGTAGGGCTGGATACGCTGACTACGGCTACCCTGCTGGCGCATGCGGTATCGATGCTTATGGTGGTATTGGTGAAGGTAACGTTGCTGTCGCTGGTGAGCTGCCCGTCGCTGGTACCACTGCTGTCGCCGGTCAAGTACCTATCATGGGCGCTGTGAAATTCGGTGGTGATGTCTGCGCTGCTGGTTCCGTGTCCATCGCTGGCAAGTGCGCTTGCGGCTGCGGTGAATACGGTTACGGATTGGGTGCTCCTTACCTGTACTAAGACTTCAAACGTGCAATAAATTCAATCGTGGACATTAATAAACAAGCAATATAAAGCATTTGTCTCATATTATTTTATTATCATCATCTCAACCTACATATGTCCCACTGTTGAGTTCAGGCCTCCTCCATGATGGGAGGGAAATTAACCTAACTATTCCATTGGTTAGGCGTGTTGGAATTGGAGAAAAGAATAAAATGGCTTTTTGTCGTTTTTAAAAGATTGCGACCTACGCACTTGCGAACAATTTATGGCAATAATGCTAATAACTAACAACCCTTGACCTACTACGTATACCCATTAACTTCTGTCGTTTCCATATTGCCCGGCAATTTTGAATTTTAAACTGTTCTATATTCGAATGTGTTTAAATTTTGAATCTCAAAACAGTTGAAAGTACTAGGAGTAATGCTATTGTTTAGTCACAGCGTCGATTGGAATCTTTCAGGTTACGTACGAAAATGAATCTTTCTAAGGAAAATGTTCGTGCAATAATTTTCTACAACTTTAGAAGAGGCCTGACACGGCTTCAGTTTTTTGAAGAGCTAACATCTTAGTTCAGTGATGAAGCCCATATCTGCAGACTGTCGGACGCTGATATTTAGAATTCCAGCGTGGACATACTAGTGTTAGTGACAAATCATGCAAAGGACGCCCAAAACCCGCCTTCACTGAAGATAACATCATTGCTGTGAGACAACTAATTCTCGAAGATCGTCATGTGACGTATGGAGAGATAGAGGCTCTATTAGACATCTCAGGGACAACCGTTCAGAAGATCTTGCATGAAGCGCTTGGTGTGAGAAAGCTAGTTTGCCGTTGGATACCGCATCTGCTCTCCGACGATCACAAGGTGGCCCGCGTCAGATGGTGTAAGAAAACTCTGCAAAGGTTCAACCTAGGAGAGTCAAATCACGTCTACGACATCATCAATGGTGACGAATCTTGGATCTATGACGATCTTGATTCCGAACAACAATCTACAATCTGGGTCTTTCAAGACGAGCCAAAGCCGACTAAAGTTGTTCGTTCTCGAAGCACTTCAAAGAAGATGGTGGCCACGTTCGTTGGCAAAACCGGCCATATTGCGACTATTGCACATGAAAATCGTAGACCGCAGAGTGGTATACCACAGTTTGTTTACCACAAGTGATCGCCGAACTTCGAAAATCTAACTCAAAGCGACGCGTCATCCTGCACCACGACAAATTCAATTCAAATTCAAATTATTTATTATGCATAAACCCCGAGAGGGCACTTACATATTGTCAGGTTTACAATTTCCAAAAAAAATATACTACCACCGGATCGGAACGCGACCGCTACTGAGAAGATCCGGCAAGAAACTCAGCGGGCTTGTCTATTATTTTTATTTTTTTTTTCTTTTTACTAGTTATACAATTGTGTACATGTTTTGTAAGAACTAGCTCCAGTGTGATGCCCTTCGAACCGCAAGACACTTAATATAATTTAAACGATTATGGCTGGACCAGATCCCACAAGCGGCACTCGATCACGAGTTAACTACTAGAGCAGCCATGATGACAACGTAAGCTCACACAGCGCTCGTCAAACGATTGAGAATTTGAAGCAGGAAAAAGTAGAAATTCTTGACCATCCTCCATACAGTCCTGACCTAAGCCCTAGCGATTTATTTACATTTCCTAAAATTAAAAAAGGTCTTCGTGGTCCAAGGTTCCAGTTCGGTGAAGAAGCAGTCGACGCTTTCAAATCAGCCATTTTGAACACGCCCACTTTAGAGTGGAATAAATGTTTTAATAACTGGTTTGAGTGAATGGAAAAGTGTATTACGCTACGTGGTGAATACTTTGAAAAACAATAAAAAGTACTATAAGGTTCTAGTTGTTTTTTTCTTCAAACGACAAAACTTAAAAATCATGCCTCGTATTCTATACCCCATCCTCACTTACCTCTATTCTAATAAAGGCCATGAACTAACAAACAGCTATATTTCCAACGAAATGCGTAAGATGGTGATGGCTAATACCAACGCTTACATTACTCTTCGGTGTCGTAAAGGACAACTAAGGACTAAAACTCAACATGGGGAAATCCCGTTTGATTAGGGATGCAAACGATATATCGATATTTCTGATACATCGATGTATCAATAGAAAACATCAATGCTCGACATCGATGTTCACTATTGTAAAACATCGATGTATCGATGTTATTTAATACGAAGTTTTGACATCGATGTTTTGCCTGCATGATTTAAAAAGTATGGTACTTTTAGCAGAGCCTGCTTAACAGTTTAGGTACTCTGTTTCTAAATAACTAAATAAAAGCCCATCACATCACGCAAATGTTGGTGCTTCATACAAAAAACACGCTCGTAAAATTGATTTTAAGTTATTACCTCTCTTAGAATTTAACTAAAACAAGCAAAGAAAGTAAAAAGCATCGATGTTTCGATGCATCGATGTTTTCAGGGCGATGTTTAATGTACATCGATGTTTGTTCTGAAACATCGGTATATCGATACATCGATGTTCTCGGTTTCGATATTTGCATCCCTAAGTTTGATGGACTTGGCTTAACCATTACATACCAAGGAGGCTTGAAGTCGGGTAGGTGACGGTCAAAAGGGTTATAAGAATAATAAAAGTATTTAGTTATGCACCATTTCTATTAGTTTGAATAGGATTGCCAGTTTTTCATTTTATAAGGAGGTTTTTACAGACCGCATCCACAACCTTTCCATCCGGCGCGGTAGCCGAGAGCAGGAACGGCGAGAGCAGGAGCTTCGAAAGCGCCAAGTCCGATTCCGTAGGCACCAGCGTAACGGGGAGCGAAGGCGGCGTCACGGCTAGTCATGGCATTGATACCATCACCGCAAGAGTGGTGTACAGCACCAGCACCAGCGGTGGGAAGAATACCCTCGACTCCTACGGTACCAACGAACGGCAGCTCACCAGCAGCAGCTAAGATACCTTCGTATATGTTCTCAGAGGCTACAGCAAGACCAACGGGGGCGATGGCGGAGGCACTGGAGACGGGGAGGGCACCACCACTGGTAGGGCTGAAGTCGATGGCGGGACCAGCTAAGCCGCAGGGAGCATCCCAGGCGTAAGCACCAGCCAAACCGTAAGGGGCATCCAAACCATAACCTATAGCAAGACCCAAGGGAGCTTCCAAACCGTAAGCGCGGTTAAGGCACTGGCTGACGGCGGACTGTAAAAACATCAATTTAGTTATTAGTTTTATTAAAAATAAGTAATATTTCTTGCCCGTGGCAGATTAAATATAGAACTTCATTTTCTGAAAAGAATCACATACCGGCTGACCAGAAATTAGCCAGCATTTTTCTGGGAAACTTACCATCTCAGTTCACATACGTCTTTTACGATATTCACGTCAAAGCAAAAGATGATGAATTGTATTCTTACTCCGTCACTACACGGATAACTTATACATGATATTATTTGCTTGGCAGAGGCAAAGCGTGATATTTACGGCTATATGGAGCCTTTGAGAAGATTAATATACATAAGTAAACGTCAACAGACTCATGGGTGAAAGTAATAAATCCATTTATTAAAAATATACAAAAAAAAAACTAATAATCAGATTTCTTAAAAAATATTTTACCTGAGCGAAGAGCGCCAGAGCGCATACAATAATGGTTTTGGCAGACATGTTGTTACTAGTGCAATGAACACAAGAATGATGAACCAATTACAAGTTGTTGATTTTATACTTTTGTGTTATCAAATGAATTGCATTGTGTGCGTGTAAGTAGGTAATTGTAAAGTAATCCTTGTGTAATATTGATACGTTATTTACTGACAATGAAACTTATTGAAGTTCAAAACTGTTGTCATATCAATAATATTTCACAATAATTTATAATGTGTGCTATCAACTCTTACGTTTACTATAAAGAGTAGGACGCTGTACATTAAAATCATTGTTTTCGTTGAATTCAAACATTAAACATGAACTCCTTCGCCCTTCTTTTGGTCTGCATCCAAGCTTGCTTGGTACAGGTAAAGTTAAACTTATCTTACTTATTTTTCTGTTTCGAAAATTATTCATAGTTTTTTTTTTAATATGCTTATAAAAATATTTGTTCAAATGATTACCCTACGAGATGTAGCTTATACGTTTTGGACTTAAAATATTTAAAACTTAATTTAATGTGCTCCAAAGTGAAATGTCGTACTTTAACATACAATTATTTTTTTAATGCCAACTTTACTTAACGAAATAATCTTTGTATTGCACTTATAATTAGCGGACACAAATTACATCTTGACTCAGAACAACAACTTCATAATTCATCATCATCACCATTTCAGCTAATATACGTCTCACTACTGGGCTCGAGCCTCTTCCACAATAAGAGGGCAATTGACCTTACTATACCATGCTGGTCAGACAAGTTGGTATAGAGGTTTGTTTCAAGTTTTCCTTCTCTTATATAGGATGTATACAACGATTTATATCCCTTAGCCTTCTTTTACGATATCCACGGGCAAGATAGGGAGTGGTGAATTGTATTTTTACTCCGTCCTCACCCGAAACAACAACACTTTATGGATTGTAAAAAGTATTGGTCTGCTTTGGATTCGAACCCATGACACGGTAGGTCGGCATTTTAACCACTACGCCATGAGTGTATAAAGTAAAAATTTAGGAAATTAACTATAGTATATTAAATAGATATACATTTGCACTTACAGTCTGTATTCAGCCAGTGCACCAGCCGCGCTGCTGTAGCCGCTGACCGTGGAATCATTGGAGGTTATGGTCTGGGTGCTCCTTGTGGTTTAGGTTACGGTTTGGAAGCTCCTTACGGTAGGGCTGGATACGCTGACTACGGCTACCCCGCTAGCGCATGCGGTATCGATGCTTATGGTGGTATTGGTGAAGGTAACGTTGCTGTCGCTGGTGAGCTGCCCGTCGCTGGTACCACTGCTGTCGCCGGTCAAGTACCTATCATGGGCGCTGTGAAATTCGGTGGTGATGTCTGCGCTGCTGGTTCCGTGTCCATCGCTGGCAAGTGCGCTTGCGGCTGCGGTGAATACGGTTACGGATTGGGTGCTCCTTACCTGTACTAAGACTTCAAACGTGCAATAAATTCAATCGTGGACATTAATAAACAAGCAATATAAAGCATTTGTCTCATATTATTTTATTATCATCATCTCAACCTACATATGTCCCACTGTTGAGTTCAGGCCTCCTCCATGATGGGAGGGAAATTAACCTAACTATTATATTGGTTAGGCGTGTTGGAATTGGAGAAAAGAATAAAATGGCTTTTTGTCGTTTTTAAAAGATTGCGACCTACGCACTTGCGAACAATTTATGGCAATAATGCTAATAACTAACAACCCTTGACCTACTACGTATACCCTTTAAGTTCTGTCGTTTCCATATTGCCCGGCAATTTTGAATTTGAAACTGTTCTATATTCGAATGTGTTTAAATTTTGAATCTCAAAACAGTTGAAAGTATTAGGAGTAATGCTATTGTTTAGTCACAGCGTCGATTGGAATCTGTCAGGTTACGTACAAAAATGAATCTTTCTAAGGACAATGTTCGTGCAATAATTTTCTACAACTTTAAAAGAGGCCTGACACGGCTTCAGTTTTTTGAAGAGCTAACATCTTAGTTCAGTGATGAAGCCCATATCTGCAGACTGTCGAACGCTGATATTTAGAATTCCAGCGTGGACATACTAGTGTTAGTGACAAATCATGCAAAGGACGCCCAAAACCCGCCTTCACTGAAGATAACATCATTGCTGTGAGACAACTAATTCTCGAAGATCGTCATGTGACGTATGGAGAGATAGAGGCTCTATTAGACATCTCAGGGACAACCGTTCAGAAGATCTTGCATGAAGCGCTTGGTGTGAGAAAGCTAGTTTGCCGTTGGATACCGCATTTGCTCTCCGACGATCACAAGGTGGCCCGCGTCAGATGGTGTAAGAAAACTCTGCAAAGGTTCAACCTAGGAGAGTCAAATCACGTCTACGACATCATCAATGGTGACGAATCTTGGATCTATGCCGATCTTGATTCCGAACAACAATCTACAATCTGGGTCTTTCAAGACGAGCCAAAGCCGACTAAAGTTGTTCGTTCTCGAAGCACTTCAAAGAAGATGGTGGCCACGTTCGTTGGCAAAACCGGCCATATTGCGACTATTGCACATGAAAATCGTAGACCGCAGAGTGGTATACCACAGTTTGTTTACCACAAGTCATCGCCGAACTTCGAAAATCTAACTCAAAGCGACGCGTCATCCTGCACCACGACAAATTCAATTCAAATTCAAATTATTTATTATGCATAAACCCCGAGAGGGCACTTACATATTGTCAGGTTTACAATTTTCAAAAAAAATATACTACCACCGGATCGGAACGCGACCGCTACTGAGAAGATCCGGCAAGAAACTCAGCGGGCTTGTCTATTATTTTTATTTTTTTTTTCTTTTTACTAGTTATACAATTGTGTACATGTTTTGTAAGAACTAGCTCAAGTGTGATGCCCTTCGAACCGCAAGACACTTAATATAATTTAAACGATTATGGCTGGACCAGATCCCACAAGCGGCACTCGATCACGAGTTAACTACTAGAGCAGCCATGATGACAACGTAAGCTCACACAGCGCTCGTCAAACGATTGAGAATTTGAAGCAGGAAAAAGTAGAAATTCTTGACCATCCTCCATACAGTCCTGACCTAAGCCCTAGCGATTTATTTACATTTCCTAAAATTAAAAAAGGTCTTCGTGGTCCAAGGTTCCAGTTCGGTGAAGAAGCAGTCGACGCTTTCAAATCAGCCATTTTGAACACGCCCACTTTAGAGTGGAATAAATGTTTTAATAACTGGTTTGAGTGAATGGAAAAGTGTATTACGCTACGTGGTGATTACTTTGAAAAATAATAAAAAGTACTATAAGGTTCTAGTTGTGTTTATTTCTTCAAACGACAAAACTTAAAAATCATGCCTCGTATTCTATACCCCATCCTCACTTACCTCTATTCTAATAAAGGCCATGAACTAACAAACAGCTATATTTCCAACGAAATGCGTAAGATGGTGATGGCTAATACCAACGCTTACATTACTTTTCGGTGTCGTAAAGGACAACTAAGGACTAAAACTCAACATGGGGAAATCCCGTTTGATTAGGGATGCAAACGATATATCGATATTTCTGATACATCGATGTATCAATAGAAAACATCAATGCTCGACATCGATGTTCACTATTGTAAAACATCGATGTATCGATGTTATTTAATACGAAGTTTTGACATCGATGTTTTGCCTGCATGATTTAAAAAGTATGGTACTTTTAGCAGAGCCTGCTTAACAGTTTAGGTACTCTGTTTCTAAATAACTAAATAAAAGCCCATCACATCACGCAAATGTTGGTGCTTCATACAAAAAACACGCTCGTAAAATTGATTTTAAGTTATTACCTCTCTTAGAATTTAACTAAAACAAGCAAAGAAAGTAAAAAGCATCGATGTTTCGATGCATCGATGTTTTCAGGGCGATGTTTAATGTACATCGATGTTTGTTCTGAAACATCGGTATATCGATATATCGATGTTCTCGGTTTCGATATTTGCATCCCTAAGTTTGATGGACTTGGCTTAACCATTACATACCAAGGAGGCTTGAAGTCGGGTAGGTGACGGTCAAAAGGGTTATAAGAATAATAAAAGTATTTAGTTATGCACCATTTCTATTAGTTTGAATAGGATTGCCAGTTTTTCATTTTATAAGGAGGTTTTTACAGACCGCATCCACAACCTCTCCATCCGGCGCGGTAGCCGAGAGCAGGAACGGCGAGAGCAGGAGCTTCGAAAGCGCCAAGTCTAATTTCGTAGGCACCAGCGTAACGGGGAGCGAAGGCGGCGTCACGGCTAGTCATGGCATTGATACCATCACCGCAAGAGTGGTGTACAGCACCAGCACCAGCGGTGGGAAGAATACCCTCGACTCCTACGGTACCAACGAACGGCAGCTCACCAGCAGCAGCTAAGATACCTTCGTATATGTTCTCAGAGGCTACAGCAAGACCAACGGGGGCGATGGCGGAGGCACTGGAGACGGGGAGGGCACCACCACTGGTAGGGCTGAAGTCGATGGCGGGACCAGCTAAGCCGCAGGGAGTATCCCAGGCGTAAGCACCAGCCAAACCGTAAGGGGCATCCAAACCATAACCTATAGCAAGACCCAAGGGAGCTTCCAAACCGTAAGCGCGGTTAAGGCACTGGCTGACGGCGGACTGTAAAAACATCAATTTACTTATTAGTTTTATTAAAAATAAGTAATATTTCTTGCCCGTGGCAGATTAAATATAGAACTTCATTTTCTGAAAAGAATCACATACCGGCTGAACAAAAATTAGCCAGCATTTTTCTGGGAAACTTACCATCTCAGTTCACATACGTCTTTTACGATATTCACGTCAAAGCAAAAGATGATGAATTGTATTCTTACTCCGTCACTACACGGGCAACTTATACATGATATTATTTGCTTGGCAGAGGCAAAGCGTGATATTTACGGCTATATGGAGCCTTTGAGAAGATTAATATACATAAGTAAACGTCAACAGACTCATGGGTGAAAGTAATAAATCCATTTATTAAAAATATACAAAAAAAAACTAATAATCAGATTTCTTAAAAAATATTTTACCTGAGCGAAGAGCGCCAGAGCGCATACAATAATGGTTTTGGCAGACATGTTGTTACTAGTGCAATGAACACAAGAATGATGAACCAATTACAAGTTGTTGATTTTATACTTTTGTGTTATCAAATGAATTGCATTGTGTGCGTGTAAGTAGGTAATTGTAAAGTAATCCTTGTGTAATATTGATACGTTATTTACTGACAATGAAACTTATTGAAGTTCAAAACTGTTGTCATATCAATAATATTTCACAATAATTTATAATGTGTGCTATCAACTCTTACGTTTACTATAAAGAGTAGGACGCTGTACATTAAAATCATTGTTTTCGTTGAACTCAAACATTAAACATGAACTCCTTCGCCCTTCTTTTGGTCTGCATCCAAGCTTGCTTGGTACAGGTAAAGTTAAACTTATCTTACTTATTTTTCTGTTTCGAAAATTATTCATAGTTTTTTTTTTAATATGCTTATAAAAATATTTGTTCAAATGATTACCCTACGAGATGTAGCTTATACGTTTTGGACTTAAAATATTTAAAACTTAATTTAATGTGCTTCAAAGTGAAATGTCGTACTTTTTAACATACAATTATTTTTTTAATGCCAACTTTACTTAACGAAATAATCTTTGTATTGCACTTATAATTAGCGGACACAAATTACATCTTGACTCAGAACAACAATTTCATAATTCATCATCATCACCATTTCAGCTAATATACGTCTCACTACTGGGCTCGAGCCTCTTCCACAATAAGAGGGCAATTGACCTTACTATACCATGCTGGTCAGACAAGTTGGTATAGGGTTATGTTTCAAGTTTTCCTTCTCTTGTATAGGATGAATACAAAGTATTATATCCCTTAGTCGTCTTTTACGACATCCACGGGCAAGATAGGGATTGGTGAATTGTATTTTTATTCCGTCTTCACACGAGACAACAACACTTTATGGATTGTAAAAAGTATTGGTCTGCTTTGGATTCGAACCCATGATACGGTAGGTCAGCATTTTAACCACTACGCCATGAGTGTATAAAGTTAAAATTTAGGAAATTAACTATAGTGTATTAAATAGATATACATTTGCACTTACAGTCTGTATTCGGCCAGTGCACCAGCCGCGCTGCTGTAGCCGCTGACCGTGGAACCATTGGAGGTTATGGTCTGGGTGCTCCTTGTGGTTTAGGTTACGGTTTGGAAGCTCCTTACGGCTGGGCTGGATACGCTGACTACGGCTACCCCGCTGGCGCATACGGTATCGATGCTTACGGTGGTATTGGTGAAGGTAACGTTGCTGTCGCTGGTGAGCTGCCCGTCGCTGGTACCACTGCTGTCGCCGGTCAAGTACCTATCATGGGCGCTGTGAAATTCGGTGGTGATGTCTGCGCTGCTGGTTCCGTGTCCATCGCTGGCAAGTGCGCTTGCGGCTGCGGTGAATACGGTTACGGATTGGGTGCTCCTTACCTGTACTAAGACTTCAAACGTGCAATAAATTCAATCGTGGACATTAATAAACAAGCAATATAAAGCATTTGTCTCATATTATTTTACTATCATCATCTCAGCCTACATATGTCCCATTTTTGAGTTCAGGCCTCCTCAATGATTTGAGGTTTAACCTACTATTCTACTGGTTAGACGTGTTGGAATAGATCTTTCTTATGAGTTTTCCTTCTCTTGCACAGATGTTAAATACATACAGTGGTCCCCCGGTAATATCCGACAAATATTTTGCACCGCAGTATCAGACTATCGAATTTGTCGGATTATAGAATACTGCCTAAGAGCCCCTTATAGTCCGGCTTTATTTACAAACGAGTACCTTGTAATCCGACAGGTACTTATTATACGATGAAAAATGTAGTAGAGTAAGATCCCAGAGCGATAAGACACAACTTATTTTCTAAAGCATAGAACTTTCGGTTCTTAGTAGTCTCTCGTGTACTTTTTAATACCTGTACGTTTGTGGAGTTGGCTCGGTGACACCTGCGCAGGTACCAGGTGAGAAAGGTAACTAAAAATCAGAATTACTTAACTTAAATTTTAATGACTGATTTTTATATATATTTTGTAGAATATTACTCTGAAGTAATATCAAAAAAGACGTTTTCCATGGGCCAGAACTTTTGTCAGACGCTTTAAAGCTCTACAAAAAAAAATGAACTTAATTTATTTTTAAATGTCTGATTTTTATATATGTTATTAAGATAAATATTACAAAGTTATATTTAATCAGTCAGACAAATTGTAATGACCAAACATCCCCTAAACACAAAAATTACTCAACTATGAGTATAAGCGCGAGAGCACTATGCGCATGCACTTCAGAGTAAAATATCTTAATATTTGAAAAATACTTACTGCTTTCAATTTCATATTTTTGCATATCTTTTTAAATAAGATGAAATTTTTAATTAAAATTGTAAAAGTAATTATATATATTACAGATATATAGGGAAAATGAATTTTTTCGGAGCAATTGTCTTTCAAAAAGAATCATTTTTATTTTATTTTATAAAAGATATCAATTGTAATAATTTTAGTAAAAAAAAAAAAATTAATTATGATGAATTAATGAAATAATTTGATTGTCTCTTAATCATCTTCATCATCATCTTGCTCTTATCCCAATTACTTGGGGTCGACGCAATATGTCATCTGTTTTGACATATTGCAAAAGTTTCGGTAATAACTTTTATGACCGGCCGCCTGCCTGACGTCAACCCTCCTTGGGAATGTAATTGTTGACCCAAATGGTACCAGATGGAGTTGGTCCGGGTCAATCTAGGGCTCGTAGTCGTCTTTTACGATACCCACGAGCAAAGCAAGGGTTGGTAGTATTCGAAGCTGCTACCACACAGCACTCTTAATCATCTTCATCATCGTCATAATAATCATTTGAATTTTCAACATTAAGTACATCACGATACTGCCCACTCAAGTCATCATCCTCATCATCACTAGTTATATTGTTGTTGCTGGCAGCATCTTCTGTAAAAACAAAAAGACAAAAAATTAAAAAACATAGAACGACAAATATAATAAATTGTAAACCAGAAATCAAAGTACGGTACCTGATTCTTGAAGTGATTCACTAAAGAATCCTGGTAATTGGTCACCATCAAACCAATAAAAATGATACTAGTTATCTTCAAACGTCCATCCATTGTTTTCAGGAGTAAAAGTGTCCGGTCGTTTTTCATTTGCATTATTCGATATGCTGGTAATATAATTAGCTCGGAGAAATTGTTGAAATAACTCAGTTTTGCATGGTGGTAAATTGCTTGCATCGAAATTTTGAAATTTTTTTGGATTAAATTCTTCGTTAATATCAGAAACAGTGTAATTATTTAAAAACAGCTGAAACCGGGCAGCTACAACGTCGATAATACCAGAAACATTATAAATTTCGCAGATAAATTTTTGTATTTGGTTGAAAATATCTTGTTGTAAGTTTCCATCGGTGAACGACTCTGGATCTCCGAATCGCATAAAAGCTCGCTGATATTCATGTTTCTTCATCATTATATTAAACGGCCTTTGGTTACCTTTCTTAAAAAAGGCGGGATTAAAGTCACATCCAGTCAATGCATGAAATCCTGGCAAACTTCTACACAGAGACGGTCCCAAATGCTCGTAAATTTTGGTTAAATCAATGTATCTTTGGTTATTTCCAGTACCTGTGTATAACCACACATTCGAATCATAGTTTTTCAAATTATGCATATGTCCCAACATAATTATTGCAATATCAGTATCGGAACATCGTATAACAAAATTTGCTTGAGCATCTATGTATATTACAGACATGATAAATAATTTTAGTGTCAGCTTCTTCATGTTCTGGACACGATAAATTGTCATCTACACTTCTCGCTCGGCTTCAATTTTGCGACAACAGCTCATTCCTGTTGTACGTACTATCTATTACTTCCATGGGGGAAACCGATCTACCATGGATGTCTCACTCGCTCTGAAACGCATGTATAGTGCTCTCGCGCTCATACTCATAGTAGAGTAATTTTTGTGTTTAGGGGATGTTTGGTCATTACAATTTGTCTGACTGATTAAATATAACTTTGTAATATTTATATTAATAACATATATAAAAATCAGACATATAAAAATAAATTAAGTTCATTTTTTTTGTAGAGCTTTAAAGCGTCTGACAAAAGTTCTGGCCCATGGAAAACGTCTGACTTTTTTGATATTACTTCAGAGTAATATTTTACAAAATATATATAAAAATCAGTCATTAAAATTTAAGTTAAGTAACTCTGATTTTTAGTTACCTTTCTCACCTGGTACCTGCGCAGGTGTCACCGAGCCAACTCCACAAACGTACAGGTATTAAAAAGTACACGAGAGACTACTAAGAACCGAAAGTTCTATGCTTTAGAAAATAAGTTGTGTCTTATCGCTCTGGGATCTTGGACTATAGTCAAATTCAAACTAAATAATCAGAATTAAAACAAAAGCACAATAGTAGTGCCGCGTACAAGTTGTACCCTGTTCCATCATGCATAACTTACATTACTAAAAGTTGACGAAAAAATATTCAATAATATTAGACATGTCGGATTACGAGGGGTGCCGGCTTAAACAGGGCCCGGTAAAGTAAAATGCCGTACTTTAACAGACAGTTATTTTTTTTTAATGACAACTTTATTTAAGGAAATAATATTTGTATTGCACTTTACAAATATAATTAGCGGACACAAATTACATCTTGACTCAGAACAACAATTTCATAATTCATCATCGTCATCATTTCAGCTAATATACGTCCCACTGCTGGGCTTGAGCCTCCTGCACAATAAGAGGGAAATTGACCTCACTATACCATGCTGGTCAGACAAGTTGGTATAGGGTTTTGTTTCAAGTTTGCCTCCTCTTGTATATCTATGTACCTATAATCTTATACATCTGTTTACAACGTATTATATCCCTTAGTCGTCTTTTACGACATCCACGGGCATAATAGCGAGTGTTGTATTCTTACTTCGTCACCACACGGAGAATATATTACTATCATCATCGTCGTAGCCCACATACGTCCCACTGTTGGGCTCGGGCCTCCTCCACAATGGGAGGGAATTTGACCTACTATACCATGCTGCTCAGACATATTAGTATAGGGTTTCATTAAGAGTCTTCCTTCTCTTACACATATTATATCCCTAAGTCGACGTACGACATCTACGGGCAAATAGAGATTGGTGAATTGTATTCTTACTCCGTCACCATACGGACAATATGTTATTACATCAATACCTTTTTTCCTCTACCTATGCGATGTAGTAAGAACACAATTTAACAAGTCAGCAATCAACTTTGCCATCAAAATCTATTTAATCCTTTCACCTCACCTCAGTTCATATAGGTGCCAATATTGAGCCTCCTCCATAATAGGAGGGAAATCGACCTCACTACACCATGCTGGTCAGACATGTTGGTATACGTTTTGGTTGGAGTTTTCTTCCTCTTGCATAGACTATGCAGTAGACTGTATTATAGGCATACAGCAAATAATATCTACAATTATATTAAAGTGAACGCACTCTTATCCGAGCCCAACGAAACGAATTTTAGAATTTTGTACAGAAATCGTCTTCCAGATTCGGACGAGTCGACGCGGAGAAGTGTGCAAGGTTTCATGATATTTCATATACAGAATTCTAAAATCCGTTTCGTTCGACTTATTAGACGCGTTCGGCTCGAATAAGTGTGCGTTCACCTTTATGTGAAGTGCCCGTAGTTATGCGTGATCTCGTCGTCGAGTGTAGCGAGCTATGGTGCTTTTTTTTTTGGGGTGGGTCGCGGTCGGCGCACTCCTCGCACCACTCCGTCCCAGGCGACAGAGGGGCGTAAGCATGCACACCTTCCCACCCAAACACCACGTCGCCTTCGTCGTTGGACCGACCACCGAAGCAGGGTTACTTGTCATCAGTGGTCGGCCCGACAGTTATGGTGCTTAGTCGTCTTTTACAATATCTATGAGTAAGATAAGGAGTGGTCAATTCTTATTTCGTCACCACACGGATAATCCAAGCGGACAAAATTTGGTAGGCACGTATATCGAGGCCCACTAGATAAGCTCAATTTTATAAACACAGATTAGTTGTTCTATGTGATGACGGAGTAAGAATATAATTCGCTCACCTGCTTGCCATCTTGCCCGTGGGTATCGTAAAAGACGACTAAAGGATATAGTATGAACTAGCAACCCACCCTCACTTCGCTTCGGTTTTAGTCGTTTTACCCGCGTAGCTCCCGTTCCTGTGGGAATACTGGAATAAAATATAGCCTAGTTTACGCCCTGATATTATAGCTTTCCATTGGTGAAAGAATTTTTGAAATCGGTCCAGCCGTTTCGAAGATTACCCGGCACAAACAGACAGACAGACAAATTTTTTTTAATCTGTATTTTAGGCATAGGTGTCGTGCAAATAACCGTGTGAGCATGAAAAAAGCCTATTATTTTGACATTACAAACAGACACTCCAATTTTATTTATTGGTATAGATGTGGCATCTATGAAAGAGAAGGGAAACTCAAAGGAACACTCTATGCCAAGTCTTTTGACCAGCGTGGTATAATAGGTAAATTTTTCTCTCATAGTGTAGTGGATCCGAATCCATCAATGCTCAGCCCATATGTCGTATTGGTTGAGCAACTTATTTATATCTCTGGTAAATGAGATCGATAGCTATACCATAATTAATGACTTCTGATGTTTACGCGAGTATAACTCATCTATTCTAATATTTAAAGCTGAAGAGTGTGTTTGTTTGAACGCGTTGATCTCAGGAACTACGAGTCCAATTTGAAAAATTCTTTCAGATCTAGATTGGCCATTTATCAAGAAAGGCTATAAGCTATATATCATCACGCTAAGACCAACAGGATCGACGCGAAGAATGTTTCAAAATCGGGTTTCTTTTTCCTTTTGAGAGCTTCCGCTGCGTAAACGGCTAAATTTTCGCAAAAATCATGTGTGACAGAGTCGTATTATTAAAAAACATTTTCACCTTCTACGTAAACACAGTTTTAAGTTAAAGTCAGCATTAGCCCAAAGTATCTATACCACGCGAACGAAGTAGCGAGTTTACGGATTATATCGCGTTCGTATTTGATTTTTGATTGCTCAACGTTTCGAACACTTTACAGGATTCATAGTCACGTGCGGACTAAAATGTTTGATGTCCAAATAAGTCATCGTTATTACAGATATTTATAATTATCTACCCGCTACAGAAAGGAGTTATTAAATTTCGACCTACATTTTTGGCACAAATTTATTGCTAGTACAAGAAGAAACTGATTCTATATGAAAAAAATTATATTGTTTATGATTAGTAATTATTAAACAATAAATTTGTAGTAATTATTATGACAATTTGTTAATTTAAACCTAACAAATTTAATATACTACCACCGGTTCGGAACGCGACCTCACTGAAAAAGATCCGGAAAGAAAACTCAGGAGGGCATGATGCTACATTATTATTAATGTTTAAAAGGCTACCTATTTTATCTTACTAAAATATTTTTGATATCTTATCTTATCTTACCAATAAATAAAATTGGAGTGTCTGTTTGTAATGTCAAAATAATAGGCTTTTTTCATGCTCACACGGTTATTTGCACGACACCTATGCCTAAAATAGCAATTAAAATACAGATTAAAAAAATTTGTCTGTCTGTCTGTTTGTGCCGGGTAATCTTCGAAACGGCTGGACCGATTTCAAAAATTCTTTTACCAGTGGAAAGCTATAATATCAGGGCGTAAACTAGGCTATATTTTATCCCGGTATTCCCACGGGAACGGGAACTACGCGGGTAAAACGACTATAACCTATAACCGAAGCGAAGCGAGGGCGGGTTGCTAGTATAAAATAATTTTTAACTATTATCATTACAACAAATATGTACAACAAGTGCTCACAGTATTCTGTAGTCTTGGTCTTTTTGGTTTTATTTTTGATTATGTTTTTAATAGCATCCCAGCTTGTTGGTACGAGTAGCACCCAGCCATCTTCTCTATTGAAGTTTTTGTGTTTTTGATCTCAATAGCTTCGCGTACCATTCTAGGTAGGTATCGGTGTTCTTTTGTGAGGATTTGTGGTTTATCAAACTTGATGTTATGGCGGGTGCGGTCTTGAGCGTGTTCATAGACTGCAGACTTAGTATGACAGCGGTGCTTCACATCAGCTATGTGTTCTTTCATCCGAGTTCTTATGGATTTCTTTGTTTGGCCGATGTAAGAGACTACCACTCACAGTCAAATTTATATACTCCTACATCCTGGAGAGGGATTTGGCACTTGACAGGTGGTAAGAATTGACTAATTTTCTTCATTGACTGTGTTAATTGTATGTTTGTTTTAATGATTTTTTTACGATACATCGCATGATGACGTTTTCAAATAACATTCACTATAATATTTATTAGTGACTAGCAACCCACCCTCGCTTCGCTTCGGTTTCAGTCGCTTAAACCCGCGTAGTTCCCGTTCCTGTGGGAATTCCAGGATAAAATATAGCCTATGTTACTCCCTGATATTATAGCTTTCCATTGGTGAAAGAATTTTTGAAATCTGTTTGGTGGTTTAAGCGTGAAAGCGCTACAAACAAACAAACAAACATCCTTACTTTCGCATTTATAATATTAGTATGGATAACATAAATACTGTAGTCTTTAAAAAGATCTATTGTAGTGGTTATTGATTTATTGGTTGACAAGTAATAATCTATACCAATAAATAAAATTGGAGTGTCTGTTTGTAATGTCAAAATAATAGGCTTTTTTCATACTCACACGGTTAGTTGCACGACACCTATGCCTAAAATCGCAATTAAAAAATGTTTGTCTGTCTGTCTGTCTGTCTGTCTGTCTGTTTGTTCCGAGTAATCTTCAAAACGGCTGGACCGATTTCAAAAATTCTTTCACCAATGGAAAGCTAAACTAGGCTATATTTTATCCCGGTATTCCCACGGAAACGGGAACTACGCGGGTAAAACGACTATAACCTATAACCGAAGCGAAGCGAGGGCGGGTTGCTAGTTTTATAATAAACTAGCAACCCGCCCTCGCTTCGCTTCGGTTTTAGTCGTCTTCCCTGCGTAGTTCCCGTTCCCGTGGGAATACCGGGATAAAATATAACCTAGTTTACGCCCTGATATTATAGCTTTCTATTGGTGAAAGAATTTTTTAAATCGGTCCAGCCGTTTTGAAGATTACCCGGAACAAACAGACAGACAGACAGACAAAAATTTTTAATTTGTATTTTAGGCGTAGGTGTCGTGAAAATAACCCTGTGAGCATGAAAAAAGCCTATTATTTTGACATTACAAACAGACACTACAATTTTATTTATTGATATAGATTTGCCTAAAACAGCATAATAAATTTGCCTAAATTAGCAACTTTAGGCAAAAAAGAAATATCAAGTCGTAAATTAATATTAATTATAATTTTAATTTTTTGTTGGTGTGGGCTACGGTTAACGCATCCGCCGCCCGGCTCCGTCTTGGGCGACAGAAGGGGCGGCGCGGCCCCGTAACTCACCTGATAGGACGTCGCCTTTGTTGTTGGGTCGACCACCGATGCAGAGTTCCTTGACTTCAGTGGTCGACCCAACAATATTAATTATAATGATAAATCTTATTATTATCATGATGATGATGATGATAATGAGAATAAGTCTATAAACAAAGTTGACTGTAAATTTTATATATAAATTATCAAAAGGTAATGTTACTTGCAGCACATCATGGATCGGTTGTTTCTACGCTGAGGTATGACATCATATTATGGCCAACGTAAAAATTAAATATTTTAAAACGTAGTTAAAGCAACGCTCAAAATACATGACATGTTTCATTTAAAATAAACAAAAATAAAAAACTTGAGAGGTGTCAAGGGACACCCGGATGGAACGACCGAATCGAAAGTTCCTTTCGATTAATTAGTGAAGGAATTGTAATAAAATTTTATTTTTTTTTAAGTTATAATAATATTAAAATAACATATTATTATCTGTATATAATCTCTACTTACCTAACTCCATCAGCAATATCCGGCACTTGTGCAGAAACACTGTCAGGATTCATTATTATTATTGAAAATATCTGACTTGCTTTCTATAAGAGAGAGAGAGAGACAGACAGAGAAACATGCGACGCCGCACAGCTTACAATAGCTTACTATAGCAAAAAGTGTCGTGACAACTTTTCGTAAGAATTTTTTCCGTCTAGCCCCCTTTCACAAGGCGCGATAAGGAACTTCGTTCCAAAAATCTAAAATTATATTTATTTTTGAAACCCCGATGTTTGGTAGATATTCACTGGTAAGTGGCATACATATACATACACTTTCCGTGTGGTGACGGAGTAAGAATATAATTCATCACCCCCTCTCTTACCTATGGGTATATGCCTGCGTGTATATGGTTGACGTATGCCAACTAGGGACACGAAAAAAGTATCAATACTTTTAGGTATCGAGTACTTGTCTTTCGATACCGATACTTTTGTACTCGATACTTTGTATTCGATACTTTTACTCAATGAGTACTTTTAGGTAGGTATCGTATCGAACAAATTGTACAAAGAAAGTATCCATACTAAATTTGACCTTACGGCTCATGCTTATGGTAACGCCATTTAAGTTAAGCGTAACGAGCCTTCTAAAAAGTGGCTCGACATATTTTAATCTGAACACACAAAACAAACTCCTTAAAAAAAAGGTCATCAAATCAGGACAAAATTCCTAAAAAAAAAAAAGGTCATCACGACCTGGATTCTAGGAAAAGTACTCAGTACTCGATACTTTTGTTTCGATACTTTATTGAGTACGATACTTTTTGTTCGATACTACTCATGAGTACAGTATCGATACTTTCATTTCGATATCGTGTCCCTAATGCCAACACGTTGGAGAAGCGTGGTATAGTAGATCAAATACCCAATCAAAAACTCATAAAGGAAGAGGCGCAAGCTCAACTTTGTTATATACATGCTGCGATGATGATAATGATACAGGGCTAATAAAGAAGTACGAAAAAATCAATATGTTAGTTATTTACTTTTGAAAATCATATTTATTATACTATTTTTATTTATATACTAGCAATCCGCCCTCGCTTCGCTTCGGTTATAGCTTATAGTCGTTTTACCCGCGTAGTTCCCGTTCCCGTGGGAACACCTGGATAAAATATAGCCTAGTTTACGCCCTAATATTATAGCTTTCCATTGGTGAAAGAATTTTTGAAATCGGTCCAGCCGTTTTGAAGATTACCCGGAACAAACAGACAGACAGAAAAAAAAATTTTAATTGCTATTTTAGGCATAGGTATCGTGCAAATAACCATGTGAGCATGAAAAAAGCCTATTATTTTGACATTACAAACAGACACTCCAATTTTATTTATTGGTATAGATTCATCAATGAATGTAAATGCTATTTGAATAGATACCATTAAATGATCGTTCACAATAATTCTGGTTTTTAGTACAGGTAAGGAACGTCACCGCATCCGCAAGCACATTTGCCAGCGATGGAGACTGCGCCAGCAGCGGCGACATCACCACCGAATTTCACAGCATCCATGATAGGTACTTGACCAGCGACGGCAGTGGTACCAGCGACGGGCAGCTCACCAGCGACAGCCACGTTACCTTCACCAACACCACCGTACGCATCTAAACCGCAGGGTGCACCCCAACCGGCGGCGGGATAGGCAAGGTCAGCGAATCCAGCGTATCCGAGGGGAGCGAGACTGAGAGGAAGAGCGATAGCCGCAGCGGGAGCGGTAGCGGGACCGAATTAGCCCAAACATTGACCCAAAACATTCTGAAAAAAATATTAGCATATATATGAATCTATGGACTATATGAAGCTTATAAAAGATTGTCACCAAATAAACCCATACTCTGCATCATCTCAGCTCATACGAGTATATGTCCTACTGTTAAGTACGAGCGTCTTACATAACAGAAGTGAAATTAGTTTAGGGTTTTATGTTCACGGGGAGTGCTCCGAGGAACTATTTGACTTGGTACCACCGTCACCATTCTGCCAACGTACCACTCGACATCGTAGCAGGGTTCATCCATTTCACCTGGAAACGTTTTGGTCTTCAACTGTACGTTTCCAGCGATCATTTCTCCCACGTACGTGCAAGCTCTGAAATGAACTACCTGCTGCTGTGTTTCCCGAGCGCTATGACATGTCCTTCTTTAAACGAGGTTTAAGAAGAGTATTGCCTTCACGGTAGGCAACGGCCTGGCTGTGCCTCTGGTATTGCAAAGGTCCATGTGCGGCAGAATCACTTACCATCAGGTGTGCTGCTTGCTCGTTTGCCACCGTTTGCAATAAAAAAAACATCTGACGTTGGTTGAGGAGAGGGTACTCCTCAAGGGGTATTCCGTCGGACCGACCACTGACGTCAAGTCACCCTGCTCCGGTGGTCAGTTCAACGACGAAGGCGACGTGTCACGGGTGGGTTACGGGTGAGCGTGTTTATGCGCCTCTGTCGCTCCGGATGGAGTGGAGCGAGGAGTGCGCCGATCGTAGCACGACCCAAAAAAAAAAACGGGTTTTACGTCAGTTTTCTTTGATCTTATCTTTATATTATATCCCTTAGTGGTCTTGTACAACACCCACGGGGAAGAGTGTGGGAAATGGTATTCTTACTTCATAACCTAGAAAGAACACAGAAAGAAAACAATTACCCAAGAAACTATTACTTTACATTCGTCCATCCATCAGTCTACTTATCCGATATAAGCCTAATTGCTTGAAATACCATAAACTTGGTAATAAATTGATAATATTGTTATAATCGCGGCAATTGCATTTAGTCGTAGTTTCATAAGAAAGGATAGCAATACTGCTATTGCATTTGCTTGGTGCTTAGCCAGTTTTTATAACTACCACAAGTAATAAAAAAGATTGTTGTTAAAAGAATACCCCACACCATCCTTAAAAATAAATTTTCATATCGTTAGAAAATTTATAAACACAGAATTGCACAAAAAATGTCTTGCAGCTTAAGAGTTCAGTTATTAAACCACTTCATCTTTTATGCTGTCCATAGTATAATTATATTCTTAATCCAACCTGAAACGGAGAATCTACCATTACAATAAATAATAATTAAAAAATTAGCATTACCTGTACCAAGCAAGCTTGGATACAGAGGAATAAAACAGTGAAGGTGTTCATATTGTAGGTATGTCTTCAACGGAGGGCTGAATACAGAATGATAGACTGCTGAATACGTTAAAATTTATATGACTAATTCTACTAATATAGGGCTTTCCAAATGCGGTCTTGTAATATTTTTAAAACCTATTGCTGTATTTTACAATGTTTTTTTTAAATGTACTTACAAAAGTCACTGTAGCAATCCTTATAAGTTGAATTTTGAAACCTGATAACGTGACTCCGTATAAAAACTATAACGTTAGTACTGAACATCACTCTTGTGTACATCGCACTAGTAACAACATGTCTGCTAAGATCATCCTCGTCTTCTGCGCTCAGGCGCTCTTCGTTCAGGTATACATTAAACAATACGTATATTTTTTATTAATTTTCTGCTTAAAAATTTAATTTAGAATCTCAATCTAATTAATTATGTTGATATGCTTATTAATACGTTTTTTAAAATATATTTTGTATTATGTTTAACAGTCCGCACTTAGCCAGTGCACTAGCCGCGCCACAGTTGCCGCTGACCGTGGTATCATTGGACCTGTTGGTTTAAAAACTCCTTACGTCCTAGATGCTCCTCTCGGATTAGCTGCTCCATACGGTATCGGTTTGGATGCTCCTTATGGCTTGGCTGCCCCTTACGGTTTGGAATCTCCGTGCGCCTGGTCTGCTCCAGCCATCGACTTCAGTCCTACCAGCGGTGGTGCACTCCCCGTCTCCAGTGCCTCTGCTATCGCTCCTGTCGGTCTCGCTGTAGCCTCTGACAACGTATACGAGGGTATTTTAGCTGCTGCCGGTGAGCTGCCATTCGTTGGTACTGTAGCTGTAGAGGGTGTATTGCCTACTGCTGGTGATGGTGCTGTCCATCACTCTTGCGGTGATGGTATCAACGCAATGGTCAGTGACAGGACCGTCCTCGCTCCCCGCTACATTGATGCCATCGCACCTGCCGCTATCGCCCCTGCTGCTATCGTTCCCGGTATCGCTGCTCCCGCTCTAGAGTTCCACCGTGGATGGGCTGGCAAAGGTTGCGGCTGTGGTGCTAAGAGACTGCTGTAAAAAAATGTTTCCTAAATAGCTTTTTATATATATGCTATAAATAAAAATCATTGTTATTATAAGTTTTTCTTACTTGTTTCATCTGTTTAACTACTCCTAGTCGCTTCTATCGGTGTTGTCATCATCATCATCATCATCATCTCAGCCCATATACGTCCCACTGTTGTGCTCGGGCCTCCTCCATAATGGAAGGGTCATTGACCTACTATACCACGCTGGTCAGACGTGTTGGTATAGGGTTTTATTTCGAGTTTTCCTTCTCTCGCATAGATGTTATATGCGTTTTATATCCCTTAGTCGTCTCGTACGATCACCCACGGGCAAGTTAGGGGGTGGTGAATTGTATTCTTACTCCGTCACCACACGGAATAGTTAGGGGGTGGTGAATTGTATTCCTACTCCGTCACCACGGAATCGGTGTTGTAGCAATGGTGTAACTCTCTTTTCATCATGGTGTAGACGTTCAATATTAGATATAGTCCTTTCTAAAAAATTGATGTACAAGAAACCGTATTGTACCCATTCTATGGTTTTTACCACTACCACAAGCAAGTTAGAAGTTTTTTCGGTTCCCTGCAACTCGTATATTGCGTTCCCGGTATGATTGCCACCCCTTGCTTGCCCATGGGAGTCATATAAAACAGCTAAGTGTTCTTCAGGAGAGTGGACAGCAGCTGTCAAACCTCACCGCTACTGCCAACTCCTTTGCCAAGCATGGCAATTAGGGAATTATCTCAACAGGAACAATTTAATTAACAAAATAAAGTTGCCAGACCGGAGGATTATCACTAAAACTCCTACTATGTTCCTTCAAATTTTACTCAACTCCTCTTTCGGCTCAATGATCCTCTCATCAATCCTTAGTGTTGGAATGTTGTGTGTTAACAGGGCCAGGAATAGTTTTGTTGAGTAGTGGCAGCAATCCGGCTACTTGGGAAGCTTGCTCATTTACCAGGAGAGCGATCACCTGTCCCTAGGCGGTACATGGTTTAACGTTGGCAAGTCTCTCATAGGCAACGTGGAGAGGTTTGAGAGTGTCTCGACAAAAGTAGCGCTCAATCTAAATCTCTTGTGCTCAGAATTACCACACTTTTAAGGTCGTAATTTTTTAAGGCTTTCTGCGTTGATAGACTTAAAAAACTTTGTGACAAGACTCTCAAGCTCATAAAGCGGAGAAAGGAAAAACGGTCAAGTTCGAACGTAAGCAGCTACATAAACAGATCTCAATAGTCGATATTCAGATCAGAAGCGTGACTCGAAGGTGTCAGCACAAGATCTGTCTATTTGGCAGAGTCAACTGAATGAGCTGAATTCCAGTGATGACACTGTTATTGCACCTCAGAGTGATCTTGGGACAGATGAAAAGATTCTATGAGCAGTTACCATACATAAAATATCCCGAAACATTGTTGTTGGGCCATCTTATTCTTTTGTAGTGCGATGTGTTACTTAACGAGCTTGATTTTATGTTAGGCAGTTTCTTAGTCAGGTCTGGGGTGATGATAAGTACTATACAAATCTTGTAGTAACTGAGGAAAATCGCCGTGTGTTCAGGCGTTTCTGCTCTATCTGCTACTAGAATCAATCTTAAGGCTTGCATGTAGGCCCTGCTTTGGCACCACGAATACAGGTCAACTTCCTGTATTCGTGGTGCCGTCGAAAAGGGCAGCAGTACCTGCACTTTTCGTAGCCATACACCCCTTTACTTATTAGCTGACTATTCAATTTGCTTCCCTTCAATGCCCCATTGAAGAGAAGTGGAATAAGTATTTGCCAAATCTTTCTCCTTACCTTTACTAAACATATTTGTTGCGGGTCCCAAGATAATTTTCCGGTAATTGAGGTTCAAACCTCGGTGTTTTTTATGAGATCATTGTTGTTAGAAGTAAGGATGTTCATTAAATGTTTTATATTCAAGAAAAAGTTCATGAGATCTTGTTGAGAGAAATGGAATGATATGATGACCATCATCGTTATTCTATTAGGCTCAAACCTCTTCCACATAACATCATCAATATCTCCATTAAAAGAACCTCCTCTTCCTTATCTATATATATGTACATGTTTGCCTGTGTGTCCTTTATAGAATCGTAAACTATGCATTTGATCATGTGATGATCTTCTGCAAAGTGTTGTACATGAGTCCACGAACGTTACTGAGTTGGTACGACCCGACCTTTCGGAACCGTTAGGTCGCCTGGTGATCGATTTCACTGAGAATTCCATTTACTATATTTTTAGATTTGAACAAAACGACGTCTGTTGGGTTAGTTTGTCTATATCTATACTAATATTATAACGAGGAAAAGCTTGTATGTGTGTATGTTTGTAATGAATAAACTCAAAAACTACTGTGCCGATTTCAAAAATTATTTCTCCAATGAAAAGCTATAATATCAGCGAGTTATATAGGCTATATTATATCCCGGTATTCCCATGGCAACGGGAACTACACGGGTAAGGCCACTGAAATCGAAGCGAAGCGATGGCGAGTTGCTAGTCTATACCAATAAATAAAATTGGACTGTCTGTGTGTAATGTCAAAATAATAGAGTTTTTCATGCTCACACGGTTATTTGCACGACATCTATGCCTAAAATACATATTAAAATTTTTTTGTCTGTCTGTCTGTCTGTTTGTGCCGGATAATCTTCAAAACGGCTGGACCGATTACAAAAATTCTTTCTTCATTGGCAAGCTATAATATCAGGGAGTTATATAGGCTATATTATATGCCGGTATTGCCACGGCAACGGGAACTACGCGGGTAAGGCCACTGAAACCGAAGCGAAGCGAGGGCGAGTTGCTAGTTCTAAATAAAACTACTTTACAAATTTTATAGCGTTTTTATTTGATTTTTGATTGCCCGATGTTTGGAACACTTTGCAGCGTTCACGGTCGCTGGTGGACTAATATGTCTCACGTCCAACAAGTCATCGTTATTACAGATATTTATAATTATCGACCCGGTACAGAAATTAGTTATTAAATTGTGACCTACATTTTTGGTACAAATTTATTGCCAGTACAAGAAGTAGATGATTTATATAATCATTGTCACAATCACACATTAAAGAATGATATTGTTTAAGATTCGTAATTATTAAACATTAAATTTGTAGTAATTATTATGAGAATTTTATAAATTTAAACCTAACAAATCTAATATACTATCACCGGATCGGAACACGGCCAGACTGAGAAAGTAAAAGGCAAGAAAACTTAGAAGGGCATGATGCCAAATTATTATTAATTTTTTAAAAGGCTTAGCAATACTTCATCTTACTTAAAAGTTTTTTGATTTATATTATTATCTTTTATTATTATTCGGGATCAAATCTATACAATAAGTGCTCATAGTGTCTTGGAGTCTTGTGGTGGTCTTTTTGGTATTTGGTATACCTTTAATTATATTTATAACTGAATCCCAGCTTGATGGTAACACTCAGCCATCTTCTTTAATGAAATTCTTGTTTTTTTTCTCTATAGCGTACCATTCTAGGCAGGTATCGGTGTTTTTTTGCAAGCGGTGCTCTCGCTTCTCTGTTTCGAGTTTTCTTTCTTTTTTCATTTTTGCGACACGCACGGGCGGGATAGATTGTGATGAATTATATTCGTGCTCTCTTATCATACGGTTTTTATACTTCTATAAGGAAAATTGAAAATTTTGCATAACGTCCGATACAAACTAAATAATAAAAAAAAGTATGACGTTCTCTTCAACAGCAATTACCAATTAATTGTCATTTAAAGATTATACTGGCACACGTGAAGTACTTAATCGAGTAATTATACAACATTACATCATTTTCGTGGTTATGGTAGAATCCATAGAGGACCTTGGCACAATGCTCAATGATCTGAGGGGATCAGAGGAGAGGATGTGTTACCTACTGCTGGTGCTGGTGCTGTCCATCACTCTTGCGGTGACGGTATCAACGCAATGGTCAGTGATAAGACCGTCCTCGCTCCCGGCTATATTGGTGCCATCGCCCCTGCTCCTATCGTCTCCGCTGCTACTATCGCTCCAGGTATCGCCGCACCCGCTCTCGGCTACCACGCTGGATGGGCTGGCAAAGGCTGCGCCTGTGGTGCTAAGAGACTGTTGTAAATACAAAAATAATTAAATATCGTAACAAGATAAAAATTAAGCTAATAAAATAATTACAATGATAACTTTCTATTAATTACTTTTGACCATTTTAATTGAAACTCCTCTATTACATTTAGTCCATCTACCAGCCTGTCGATTTCCACTGGTGGACATAGACTTTTCCAAAGAGGGATAACGTTGGGTTGGCGAAGGTAATTGGTCTTATAATTTCATCAAGAGAATACTGCTGACCATATACTCAGTGATCCTTTAGTCTGTTTTTAAACTTCAACGGGAAAGTAAAGAGCTGCCGATTTAATATTTGGAGTTGAATTGTATTCTTAGGCCCTTGGCACATGAAGCTACTCAAAAATTACGGAACTGATCAGTAATTACAATTACAAATTAGTTAGAAACTGTTCCTCGCACATGATTCTACTTAAATTGCAAGGTTTCAGTGACTTCTTTTATTTCTGCTCTCACAAGCACACGATTAGCGAGGCAAAATTAGGGAAAATCAAACGTGTCGAGCGAGGATAACGACGGTATTGTATTTTAATAAACGTCAAAGGAATCTTAATAGGTTTTGGATTCACCCGTATATTCGAAATAATGTGAACTGCAGATTGTCAGTTGAGTAATCTGACAACATCTTTCCTTGAGTAATCTGAGTTCATAATTATATAAACATGGATACTTTTCCATCTCCTGCACAAATTATCGTTCATTTTTCGCAACAAAAATAGAAAACTCGTATCATGCGTGATCAGTTTCTAACGTGTTATCAACCGGTTGGTGACTAGTCGCGTCGTGTGCGACCCTCAATGAGAACGTATGGGCGGTCACGCTCAAGCAACTCGTTAGTAATTTGAGTTTGCAATTAGTACTTTTTCAGTAGATCCATGTGCGGAGGGCCTTACACTTTCATAGAGTAAGAATACAATTCAACACCCCTTTTATTAGTCCTGGATGATGGATAAGACTACTAATTGATATAATATGCAAATAACATATATGCAAGAGAAGGACAATTTGTTATAAAACCTACTATGTCAACATTTGCAACCATGGCGGCCTTCCTATGCCGCCCTGGTTACAGACCTCTTGGTCTATTTCACTCCTATTATAAAGGAGGCAAAAGCCAAGTGGTGACGTAAATAAACTGGGATGAAAAAAAAAGGAATATAAACTATAATCATCACAGGTCATAACCATTGCTGGATTCGAGTCTCCTCCACAATGGGAAGGATATTGACTAATTGTAGTACGCTGATTAGACGGGTTGATAAAGAGTTTTATTTGCAGTGTTCCTTCTCTTGCATAGATGTTCTATGCATATTATAATCCCTTAGTCGCCTTTTAGGATACCCACCTGCAAGAAAGAAGGTAGTGAATTGTATATCTTATCTGTCACCACACACGATACGATATAATAATCTCATTAGGATTTCTCCATAAGGTTGTTTCAGCAAGTACCTGTGTAAGGTCGCGAGAAGGGAGAGGACGCCGTCCTGCCACCAATGCAATTGCGACGAGGAAACGGCACAATTGCAGTGGTGGCAGGAGCATACGCTCGAGATCTGCAGGCGACGCAGGGCAGAGCAGCGCTGTGGACTCATCGCAATCATCGGTGCCAACTTGACGCTGCCGATCATCGTTAGAACGATGCTCCACAGAGTCATGAACTGAGATGTGGTGGTCACCTTCTGCGAGGCAGTTGTCTCGCACAGGGAGGCGGTGCAACGGGTTCGGGAGGAATTCCTCTACCATGACACCGTCCGCGGCCGGCGCGTATGGTGATGCAGGCGTGAGTACTACTATTAAAGCTATGAAAAGAAAATTTACTTGAAAAATTTACATGAATCAAAAATACAAATAATAATACGTATGCAAAAGTAATTATCTCCCTCAAAGGTTAAATAAAAAATAAGCCAACTCCACTTTAAACAATCAGAGACTGAAATTTTAAACATACTGACGACCATTTTTCATTGGCCGTCCTGCATTTTTGTGTGGCAGATTCGCTGCGGTTTTTTATTAATTTCATTTTCCTCGTTAAGCATGAATAATAATAATAACACAACCTCTGGGCCAGTCGTTATCTCACCATGAGACTAACGCAAACCTCGGAGGAACATTATATGGCTCTCAAGTTCTTTTGATATAAAAGAAAAAATGTATCACAAGATGTATAGGAAAGCCAATAAACCGCAGGGCAGCTTGTGGCGTGCTGAATGTGAGTGGCGACACTGCGGTCCTGAGTGCCCCAGAGAGTCGGCCAGGGCCTCGTATCCAGCTTGCCTTTAGTGGCTGGCTGGAGTGGAAATCGAAGAGTGCCCGCAGGATTCTCAACTCTGGATTGCCTTAAACGGCTGATCAGAGAGGGGTCGCCAGAGCTATATGCTCGGGGGTGAAAGTGTTATTTTCAAGGGCATAACTACGGGGAAACCACTGCGATGGTGAAACCGGCGCCGCACCGCTCGACACCCCAAGCCACTTGCACCAATGTTGCGTTCCTGTTGCCCGTATGGCCTGCGTGTCTGTGGCGACCGTTTAGGGGGGCCCATTCAGTGAGTTGGCGAGTCACCGTCTGCCAAAGTTCAAGACGATAAAGGTATTGAAGGCAGACGACAGTTATTCAATCAATAGTTTCATTTAATCCAATCCATCAAACCTCACAACCCCTATAATCTGGTTTTAGATATCATAATTGCACAATAGTTTTACACCTACCGTTGGCAGTCCACGAGTGTTGTGTGCAAACGTGGAGTGTCATCGACGTCCCATCCCATTTTAACATTAAATTTCTCCAAAGGCCTCTGCGTGTTGGATCCATATCCCCATGTAAGCCTTTCAAAGGACCGGGTATCTTCCCTTTTTTAATATTTTAAACAATATGGAAGATAGCTGTGAAACTGGGAGACATAACACAATAATAGGAATTATTATCAAGTTATCACGGCAAAGGAGAATAAGAGACTTGTTTGGAAATATTTAAAGAAATTAAGGTATGCTTGCTCGCTTGGTATAGTACTGATCTATGCTCAGTCACGGATCCACGTTGGCGAAAACAGCTGGGGAGACCTTTAATACTACTTTTATTATATTTTAAGTGTGTGTGTTTTTAGCGAATGATAAAACATCCAGCTAAACGAGGCCTACCGTACGCCGTGGTTTGCGTTTAGTCTGGCTATTCGTCACATCAAAGACGCTAGTCAGCTGGAGATGCTGGAAAATCTTGAACCTATAGCGCGGCGTTGAATGAGCTCTGCGCATATGTACACTGGGATTTTCTAGCTTTACCTCTTCATTAGGGTGATCAGGGTCCCATTCTCAAGGAAATGGAAGCACACGTCTCCTGATTATGGCTTTGCCAGCTGGGAATTCAACAAAAGTGTTTCCCGGCTGTCACGAAGGCGGTGCCGTGAATGCATGCTACGATCGTCGCTTCCGGGGCGGATAGTGTATCCAATTAGGTACTGGCCAAGGTTCTCGAACACCTAGAAATATCTTTGTCTTTGTACAAATTTAAATATGGGTCGGTAACCACTGCTCCAATTATGTTTCAATTTCAGTATTAGTCTCATCCGAGGTATTAATTAAATATTAAAATTGGTTAAGACCGATCATATCAGTATCAAACAAAATTAAATCCACAGTTTGAAAATCAAAATCAGTGATGTCATCTTCAAAGTAAAAATGCTTTAAAATATTTCACTGCAACATTAGTTTTTAATTTTTTACCTTGCAGCATTAATCATAATAAAACTTAATATAAACTTGTTTCATAATTTTAAATTTCACTGATTATTTTAGTGTTTTACAGTGTTATATTGAATAATTTTACTGATATTTTATGTAATATAATGCAGATAAAATGTTGAAATGTAGTGAATAGGATAAAATAGTGATTTCATATTCTGTCAAAATGCCCAGAAGAACCATGGATTGGTTGTCAGCAATGGTAACGACTAAGACTAATAATATGAAGTTAGTCTTCGTATTTTGACGTGAATAATAAATATTATAACTCGACACTGGCATCAAATGCTTATAATTGCAGCGTATTGCCATTACACAAGAAGAAGAAGAAGATTTTAATAGACACTTGTGAAGTATCCTTCATAATTACAACTTTAACAATATTATAGGTTTCGAATATGAGTCCTGCGTTTTGTTGGTGATAGGTGGCATTTTCCTGTGCAGCAGAAGATACGACTCTGCCCTCTTAGTTATCTGATCAACATCATCACATCTCTTATTCTTATTATACCACGCTGGTTAGACGGGACGGTATAGGGTTTCATTTTGAGGGATTCCTCACTTGCATAATTGTTATACATATTGTTATGCATATACAAATTATTACCAGATGGCGTTTTAAAAAGTAAATTCAACCAGTTATTTACTCATGTATATTTTGCCATTAGAGTAGGAAACTATTTTAATAATGGTGTATCAAATATTACTGTTAACACAATATTATATTAGAAATTTCTCAAACATAAAGAAACATTTTTCAGAAATAATAGGCATATTTGAATATCTGTATTTAACTTTATTACTTATACAACTTTCATAATTCCCATTAAACTAAACTATGTTACTTTATTTTATCTTATAACAGTCTTTTAGCGCCACAACCACAGCCTTTGCCAGCCCATCCAGCGCGGTAGCCGAGAGCGGGAGCGGCGATACCCGGAGCGATAGTAGCAACGGGAGCGATAGGGGCAGGTGCGATGGCACCAATGTAGCTGGGAGCGAGGACGGTCTTGTCACTGACCATTGCGTTGATACCGTCTCCGCAAGAGTGATGGACAGCACCAGCACCAGCAGTAGGCAACACACCCTCTACAGCTACAGTACCAACGAATGGCAGCTCACCGGCAGCAGCTAAAATACCCTCGTACACGTTGTCAGAAGCTACGGCGAGACCAACGGGAGCGATAGCTGAGGCACTGGAGACAGGGAGAGCACCACCGCTGGTAGGGCTGAAGTCAATGGCTGGAGCAGACCAAGCGCAAGGAGATTCCAAGCCGTAAGGAACTTCCAAAGCACCGATACCATAGGGAACAGCTAAGCTGAGAGGAGCATCCAGAGCGTAAGGAGCTCTTAAACCAACAGGTCCGATGATACCACGGTCAGCGGCAACTGCAGCGCGGCTGGTGCACTGACTGAGTGCAGACTGTTAAACATTATACATATATTAATATAATTCATCATATCAACGTTTCAGTGTTTGGCTTAAGGCTCCTCTGTAATAGGAGGAAAATTTACCTATTCTACCATGCTGGTCAGACGTGTTGGTAAAAAAAATTATTTCGAATTTTATTCTCTTGCATAGTTGGTATCTGCATACCATATGCCTTCGACGTCTTTTACAACACCCGCGAGTAAGAAAGGGGGCGGTGAATTGTATTCTTACTCTGTCACCACACGATAAATTAATAATTTAAAAAATATTTATTATTTTTTTGGGACTAATCCCAATACATATTCCCACCACTGTAACTCCTGTAAGCCAGGATCTACAATGGTCTCCGTATAAGATACTGAGGTTTGACCCTCAGGGAGTCCCGGGAAACACTTTTAATTGTCTTGTAGCATTGCATAGGAGGGCAGTAGAATTTTTCCAACACCTCCTGTTTTTCTTTTCTAATTAAATTTGTTGCGGGTCCCAAGACAATTAAAAGAGAGAGCCTATTAGTCTGGTAAATCTTAGCTAGATCTCAGTATTTCTCAGAATAAATTATTTTCCTAACCTATATTCATGCGGGAATTTAATTCCCCAATGTAGATTTAGTGTAGATTTAGACTCTAAAAGGTATGAAATAATAAACTATATTTTAATTTACCTGTAAGAAGAGCGCCTGAGCGCAGAAGACGAGGATGATCTTAGCAGACATGTTGTTACTGATGCAAAGTACACAAATATGATGTTCGGTACCAATATTGTGGGTTTTATACTAAACTATATTACAAAATTTTGCAATACTTGATAATGAATAGGCTTGTGAAAGGCAACTAATCATTTGTAATATATTACAAAATTTAATATAGAAAACCTTATCAGAAAGAAATATGTATATTAATAGGACAATATCCAGTATATCATTCAGTATTCAGCTCTTCGTTGAACAAATATATACAACATGAACACCTTCACTGTTTTGTTCTTCTGCATCCAAGCATGCTTGATACAGGTAAGGCAATTTGTTTCTTTAATGATAAATTTTGTATAAAGGATTTAGCAGAGGTTTTACATACATTTAATATCTACGTAATAGAATTTGCGTGTGGTGACAGAGTAAGAATACTGTTCACCACGACATTTCTTACTCGTGAATGTCATGCAATTGACTAAGGGATATAATTTGCATATCTATACAAGAGAAAGAAAACTCGAAATATTATAATCCTATACAAATCGTCAGACCAACTTGATACAGTAGGTCAATTTTTCTTCTATCTTGGGGAAGGCTTGAGCCCAGCTACGCTACGCTTGGTTCTACAGGGTCAGATCACGAGAAAAAACTAATAAAAATTATTCATTTACAGTCCGTATTCAGCCAGTGCACCAGCCGCGCTGCTGTAGCCGCTGACCGTGGAATTATTGGAGGTTATGGTCTGGGTGCTCCCTACGGTTTGGGTTTAGCTGGTGGTTGTGGTTTGGAAGCTCCTTACGGTTGGGCTGGATATGCTGACTACGGCTATCCCGCTGGCGCATACGGTATTGATGCTTACGGTGGTATTGGGGAAGGTAATGTGGCTGTCGCTGGTGAGCTGCCCGTCTGTGGTACCACCGCTGTCGCTGGTCAAGTACCCATCATGGGTGCTGTGAAATTCGGTGGTGATGTCGCCGCTGCTGGTGCTGTCTCCATCGCTGGCAAGTGCGCTTGCGACTGTGGTTGTGCTGGTGCACCTTACTTGTACTAAACCATAGATATGAGCGATTATTATAGATCACAACAATAAATGAATAATTAGCAAATATTTTGTAATTTATTCTTCGTACAATTTCTGATCTTCAATTGTTGATATAAGATAATTAGTCCGAGCTCCTTACTTTTTAGTTGGACTTTAAAACTGGAACCAGGCAAATAGGCAATCCTGATAAACTTAAAATATCAACTACGAGATATAAGACGTGCTGTTCCCAATCCTAATCCCCATCTTTGATCCCAATCTCACGGCCAGGTTGGAGTCGCTGAAGTGGTGAAGATACTTTGGGGTTACTCTGTGTATTCTATTGACTCTTTCGCTATAAGTACTCTGAGTAACTGTTAGACTTGGTACCACCGGCACCGTTTTGCTACCGTACCACTCAACATAGTAGTTGGGCTCATCTATTTCACATGGAAATGTTATGGTCTTCAACTGTCCATTTCCAGCGATCATTTCTCCCATATATGTGCAGAATCTGGAATGAGCGACCTGTTGATGTGCTTCCTAATCGCTATCACGAGTTTTAAGGAGAACACTTTCTTCACGGTAAATAAAGGCCTAGCTGTGACTCTGGCATCGAAACAGACCATGCGTGGCTGTCTTACTTAGCATTAGGTGAGCTGCTTACTCGTTTATCACAATCAACAAATAAAAAAAAACTTTCGTGAAATTATCTGCCAACATGGTGCTTGTGGTAATATCCTACTTAAGAGGTCTATGAGAGGTCTTCCTAAGAGGTCTATGGCCAATAAGTACTAAATCGACAGGATGGATGATTTCATCATCATTCTTCGGCAAAAGTGCCGTCCACTGCTGGTCATAGGCATGTTTCACCACATAGTGAGGTCTTGTATCGCGTGCACCCAAGCCTGGGTCCCAAAATATATTCACAAAATTAGTTTCTTATTATCTTTTCGTATTGAACGGGCATTAAATAAAAGGAATGAGTAAATGGCATAATTATTATGTCACTTTTTTTTTTTTTTTTTTTGTGTTTAGGCTATTTACCGCACGGTGGCAACGGAGGCAGTGTGCCTCCTGGCCTGAACCCCCCCGTAGGACCTGGAGGCGGAGATGCTCGCCGACATTTATCGGCGGATGTCGGAGACGTGCGCCCGCGGCGGCATAGTCTCCATCAAAGAGATCAGCGCCTGGCGGGTCAACGCCCACCGAGAAGTCATTGCCCGTTGGGCAGTCCGGCTGGAGAGTCCTCGGTACGGTGTCAGGACCGTCGAGGCCCTCCGGCCGGTGCTGATGGAGTGGTTGGAGCGGACGCACGGGGTGCTTTCCTTCCGACTGGTGCAGGTGCTGACGGGGCACGGTTGCTTCGGGAAGTACCTGCACAAGATTGTCAGGAGGGAGAGCACACCGTCCTGCCACCACTGCAGTTGCGACGAGGACACGGCGCAGCACATGCTCGAGGAGTGTGCTGCATGGGAGGGGGATCGCCGTGAACTCGTCGCAATTATCGGTGCCGACCTGGCGCTGCCGACCATCGCCAGGGAGATGCTCGTCAGCGTCAGGAACTGGGACGCGGTCGCCGCCTTCTGTGAGGCCGTAATCTCACGGAAGGAGGCGGCGGATCGTGTGCGAGTAGAGCTCCTATTCGGCGACACGTTCCGCCGCCGGCGACTCGGGCGGCGCAGGCGCGAGTATCTGCGCCTAATGCCGCCTTAGCCGAGGCCGCGGGTGATCGGATCGGGGAATTGTCCGTCACCCGCAGAGAGGCTGACCGCGCGACGGCGACCGACGTCCCAGTACGTCGAGAGGTGAGAGGTTACCCGAAAGGGTATTCCGTCGGGCCGACCACTGATGACAAGTCACATCTGCTCCGATGGTCGGCCCAACAACGAGGTGACGTGGGTACGGGTGGGCCCGCGCGCCTAAGACGGACGGTCAGGGACCCCGCCCACACCGGTGCCCCATACAGGGCCATCGACCGGATCACCCCCACGTACAGCTGTCGGCACGTAGCGCTGGGTCCGCCCACATTCGGCATCAGCCGCGAAAGGGCGGACGCCGCGCCGACAAGCCGGGGAACAAGTCGATGGAGATGCTCCCGGAACCAAAAATGCCCGTCGAGCACCAGGCCCAAGTACTTCATGTGGGCCTGGATGCTGATGGTGACCGACTTCACGGTGATTGAAGCGCCGGCGGGAGGCCCGGCGGTACGGAGGCTATGGAACAAAAGAGCCTCCGTCTTTTCCAGGGCTACCCTCAACCCCAGCGCTTCGATCCGCCTGACAATCTCCTCGGTGCCGAGAGTTGCCAGGCGTGCCGCCTCCTCTAGCGTCCCACCCTGGGCTGTGACGAGTGTATCGTCGGCGTAGCAAATTACGCCCAGCCCGGGTGGGAGGCTTCCTCTCAACACCCAGTCGTAGCCAATGTTCCACAAGGTCGGACCCAGAACCGACCCCTGCGGGACACCGCACGTCATGGGCGTTCGCACAACGTCCCCTACTCGGTCAACGTAGAGGACGCTGCGCCCCTCCAAGTAGTCTGCCACCAGCCGCCTGAGGTACACGGGCACCCCGTGATACCTCAGCCCCTCCCTGATGCAGCTGAATGGCAGACTGTTGAAGGCGTTGGCGATGTCCAGGGACACCGCCAACAGGACTCCTCCGCCGGTGACGGCCTCCGCTACCACGGCCTTCAGGCGCAGTAGGGCCGCGATCGTCGAACGCCCTCTCCGAAAACCAAACTGGGCGTCCGACCCAAACTGGGCGTCCGATGTTGCTATAGGGTTTGATTTCAAGTTTTCCTTTTCTTGCATACATGTTATATGCATATTACATCACATACTAGATATTGGCAGAATACCAGCGCTATTTCTTTAAGTAGAAGTAGCACAAGCTGAGCCAATATCCTTTTTTGTTCCTCGTTGAAATTAAATTATTAAGTAAGAAGTTCTTTTCTTTAGTTACGTTTGTGTTTTATTAGATTTAACGAGAAGAGAATAAATGTTTTTCTTCTTCTTCTTCCATTATTAGTCCATCACCACACAGCAAATAATAATAATAATTTGAAAAAGAGGATATTATTACCTGTACCAAACAAGCTTGGATGCAAAGGAATAAAGCAGCGATAGTGTTCATGTTGGATGTTTGTATTCAACCAAGAGCTGAAGACTGAATAATGATCTAGATATTGCTTCAGTTTTTATAGAAATAACTTCGGTGGTAGGAAAATTTACACAATATTTTCGTAATATAGGTATAGGCTGTACTCGCAGCTTTTCTCACGTAAACCTTGTATGACTAATGTAATTATTTATTACTCGTAAGTCAACATTTATCTAAGTGATGACGGAGTAAGAATACAATTCACTACCTCTTACCTCCTTGGATGTCGCAAAAGATGACTAAGGAGTTTAATATGCATGTAAAATCAATTTATAATAAGGGATACTCCAAATGAAACCCTATATTAACCCATTTCACCAGTGCAGTGTAGTACGTCAATAGGCCTCAAATTATGAGATTTGAGCCCGGTAAGTTATTTTATTGATGACGTGAGCATTGAAATATTACTAATTGTGTATATTGTCTGAAATCTATCTAATAATCTGTCAGAATTCGTGCACAGATTGTGAAGATTTAGCAAGAAACTCAGCAGCCTCGTCATTTTTAAGTTATCTTGTTAATAAAAGTGTGATGGTCTTCGAACCAGTTGTTACACTGAGGATAGGTAACATAAAAATAAAAGGAGTTAGAAATTGTAACGTATATTATAATTAATAATTGAAAGTATAAGTAAGTAGAGATAGAAATAAAGTATAAGTTAAAAATACAGGGGGAGTGGGGTCGTTAGTCTTTCTGGGTATTTCCTAGGCTTTGCACTGACAATGAACAGAAAACAGTACTCTCCTTACGCTTGTTGCCCGTAGAGAACCACAGCGAAGAAGATGAGGAGATCTGCTAGTCGGCTCCGGGGATGGTAGACAATTAAGTCTAATCTTAGAACCCTGTAATCATTTAAGGGTGGGCAATGAATATATGTCCACCATACGATCACTGTGACTGTAACCCAGCGATAAGCGAGAAGCTACTGATTCTGTCATAGATTGCTTGCAAATCAGTAATCCAAGGTGGGACAGTCACGGTTTATAGCGAAGCGGAAGGACATAAATAACACAATTAAAAGAAATACACTACAACTTTAACACATTTACATATGAACATATGAGAAGAATATTCTACATACATATAAAAAAAGTGAGCCGTCGCTCAGGATGCCTGACAGATGTGAAACATCAAAACTATTTTGTACGAGTAGAGACACGGTATCGAATATAAAGTATCGATACTGAACTCCTGAATTGTATCGAAAGATAAGTAACGTACTGTTTAAAGTATCAAGTACTTTTATTTACTTTATCTTTAGGTATCGAGTACTTTTCTTTCGATACCGATACTTTTGTATTGGATATTTTAGTCAATAAGTACTTTTTGGTAGGTATCGTATCGAATAAATTATCGATTTTAAAATTGACTTTACGACTCATATTTATGGTAACGTCATTTAGTACAAACGAAATGAACCTTCTGAAACGTAGCTTGAAATAATTTGCGATTTATAAACCAGAAATAGCGACATCTATCGAGCAAACGACCAACTCTAAGCTACAATATATTTTATAAAGAACTCTCTAATCCTGTAATGATAATAAGACAAGCTGTTTAAAGTGAGTCAAAATCCAATTCTTAAGGAGTTGGTGACATACAAACAAATAAATACACAGCTGAAACTAATAAAAGCCTATAAAAAATGAAATGCTTTCATCCGTTCACAGACATTCTTTCCGCACAAAGAGTGTGATTTAGGAAACAGAAATGGCGGCATTTATCGAGCTAACGACCAACTCTCAGCTTCGATATATTTAATAAAGAAATTTTTAATCCTGTAATGATAATAAGACAAGCTATCTAAATAATTTTAACGTCATTGGTCCTCCTTAAATTTTCAACTTTTAAATGAAATTTGACTGTTTAAAGTGAGTCAAAATCCAATTCCTATGAAGTTGGTAATATACAAAGAAATAAATATATATACACCTGAAACTAATGAAAGCCTATAAAAAACGGTTCTCCAGTTTTCGTAGCTGAAAGTAAACTAAATACCATACCTACTGCTATATTTATATTACTAAGTTAGAGAATTTTACATTAATTTATAAAACAAATATATATGCATAAAAGAACATTAGATTACGACAGGAACTAATACGATAAAACTAAGGCATAAAGTATTAATAAAATATCGCGATTTTTTTCCAAAAAATTATGATTTTTATTCAATAAACATTTATTTTCATTAATATACATTATAAGTAACAATTTACTTTGAGTTCACTAGATGGCGTTGTACAGAATTTTAAATCGCACCATGGTTTCGTTACAAAAATGTACGTATATGCATCCAAATATTTATTTAATATATAAATCATTCCGCGTCGGAGACCCGTAGCGCACGGACGTGCGCCTCGCTGCTCTCCATTTCGCCGCGCTCACCCCGCACCCGCCCCCTGCGGTCGTGCGTTCTCGCTCCGTCTCGCTCGCTCTCGCAGCGAACCACGCGTCGCGTCAAGCCGCCATCTTGTTCAACGTCTGTGGCCGTTCAGTGGCCCGCTCCGGGTGGCCGTGTATACGGTTGTCTGTGGCAGTTTCGCTGTTTGGACGCAGGTGTTGCCGGGTCCCAACTGCACGAGTCGACTTTTTCAAGACGTCGAGTGCAGATTTCTACCGTTGGTAGATAAAAAGTCAACCCATTTTGGCCCCCTCAGGGCAGAAAACCATATTGTTTGGTCCCCGGCGGAAACCTCACGGTGTAAACGAAGCCGAGTGAGGCAAGGCCCCGATTTGCCTGCCGAGCCCCTTCAGGGCAGAGCTAACAATCGGAAGGGGTTAGAGCATCCGGCCTTGGGGGATCTCCTAGTCGGACCTAATCTACGGCTTTTCATCATTTTTCTGCGAAGGCCTAACGGCCCGAGCAGCTAGGAACCTATCGCACATTAAGATTGGCGAAGGAGTACAAGCTTAGGGCACATTAGTTAAGTACACATCCTCCCGACCTGCACCCGGTTGGGAGGGACACACACTACACACAACCCAGGGTTTACCCCACCCAGGGCGATAGGACACATTCCTGCGAACGTTTTTCCCGCCAGCCCACGATGGCGGAAAAAACTATCACCATCGACGCCCTTCTGGCGATCCCCGAGATAAAAGCCTACATCGCTCAACATTTTGGAGCGATAACTATTCTTCCACCGCAACCCCTACGCGCTCACTCCACCGTCCTGCCGCTCAAACCGGAATTACCGGCCACCGGCACGGCGATGGATACTGAATCGGTCCCCTCCTCAGCCTCAGCTTCATCTTCCTCCGAGTCGGAAGATTCGCCCAATGAGGGCTCCTTCATCGAAGTTCGCTGCCGTAAGCGTACTAAGAAGGCAAAAGCCAACAAAGAGGCCCCCTCTAAGGCCCCAAAAATAAAGCCGACCGAATCGGCCATAACTCCAGCCGCAATCCCGTCTGAAACGACCGCTACGACCGCCTCGGCCCTCCCTGTCGTCTCGCAGACAGCCCCATTCTCTGTCCCATCCACTACGGACAGCAACACCGTCGCCCCACAGACGGTCAAAAAACCACTGGCTCCGCCGCCCCTATACATTAGGGATAAAGAGAAGTGGCTAGCCATCTCCGCGTGGCTAAACACCAACAGGATTTCGTACAAATCTGCGAAATCCACCCCCCAAGGCATACGAGTGGACCTTCACTCGTCAGCTGACCACCGCTCCGTGTCAAGCATGCTAGGGAATCAACAGATTCCCTACCATACATACACCCTCCCCGAAGCCAAACTTCTGCGTGTAGTAATACGCAATGTCCCGAGGGAAATTGACACCAAAGAGATCTTAGAATCTCTTAAAACCCAGGATCTGCCGGTTGTAGAAGTACATCGGATGATCCGAGGCAAGGGTCGTTACCCTCTCAATATGATATTGGTCTGCCTAGCAAATACCCCTGAGGTTAAAGGCATTTTCAAAATCAAGGCCATATGAGGTCTATCCGGGGTCTCAGTAGAGCACCCACACAAAAATGGCAACTTGGCACAGTGCCACAAGTGCCAAATGTATGGACACTCATCCAAGAACTGCTTCGCCCGTCCTAGGTGTGTCAAGTGCCTAGGTGACCATCACACCTCTCAGTGTGAACGGCCAAAAGACATCTCCCTCTGCAAAGAGCCACCTGCGTGTGTTCTCTGTGGAGAATACGGCCACCCGGCTAACTATCGCGGCTGCCCAAGAGCGCCGAGAAGAATAGTCCGCCAACCCAACTCAAATGGCAAGGCCTTGTATTATAACAAGACCTTCGTCCCAGCCCCCTTACCAACCCACAATGCGTGGGCTCGCCCCCTGCTAACCAGCAAGGAGGTTTTCCCAACCCTGCCCAACAGGCAGCCCGCTGCCCCACCCGCACCATCTCAGCCCAAACCACCAATGATCGGGGCAAACCAGCCCACCGGTGGTAATCCCAAGCCCCCTCAGGGCGCCCCCCTTCCCATCGTCGTCGCTAAAAGCGCGCCCCTAAAAGCCCCCCAAGGACTAGATCCAGATCTAGCCCTGGTGGCCAACTTCGCGGCTCAAATCAATTTCGCGGAAATCCGCGAAATTGCAGCCGATCTTAGAAGGAACGAGTGAAACAACCTCGCCCTCCTTAATATAGCGATCAAATTCGCCCCCACGTTAGAGCGTCTAGGCTCACTCAAATTCAACTAAAATGGATAGGTACACTCCCGGCAGAGTTAAACCCAGACACCTCAAAGTAGGGACATTCAACGCTAATAGCCTTACCCAACAGAGGGATGAAGTAGGCACATTCCTTCGGGAACACCAGCTCGACATCTTGTTAGTACAAGAAACGTTCTTAAAACCATTCAACAGGGACCCTAGAATCGCGAACTATAATATAGTTCGCAATGATAGGACAACCTCACCAATGGGTGGAACGCTCATTTACTACAAAAGGTCGCTGCATTGCACACCTGTGGATCCGCCCCCTCTGATGTACATTGAAGCTTCAATTTGCAGACTAGCCCTCTCAGGCCATCAGCCTATCACCCTTGTATCCGCATATCTCTCTCCCAATAGAGAACATTCGAAACAGTTGGTTGAAAAAGATCTAAAAGCCTTGCTAGAATTGGGAGGCGCCGTCATCATTGGCGGTGACCTTAACGCCAAGAACACCTCTTGGAGCTGTCAAAGTTCCAATACGAGGGGCAAGACTTTAGAGCTATTCGCTGACAGACTGGGATTTGATGTCATAGCGCCCATAGAGCCGACACACTTCCCCTTTAACGTTTCGCACAGGCCGGACATACTCGATATCTTTCTTCTCAAAAACATAAACCTTCGTTTATGTTCAATAGAAGTTCAACACGAGTTAGACTCAGATCACCGCCCGGTGACTCTGGAATTAGCCTCCCGCACCCCCGGCCCCTCAGGCCACAACAACGAAAGGACCAAGATAGCGATTGACTGGGCACGGCTAGAGAAAAATCTCAAGTCAACCTCGTCGGCCCACCTTGATCAAATTCCCAATGACATTACGTCTAAGGAACATACCTCTCAGGCAATCGAGTCGCTTACAAGTCACGTGCAGTCGATAATGGACGACTGCTCGCGGCCGGTACCAGATACGAGCGATCTTAAATGGCGCCTGCCAGACGACGTCCGTGACTTGTTAAGACGTAAAAACGCCGCGACACGCGCTTATGACCGCTACCCCACGGAGGACAACCGTACCCGCCTACGGTCACTCCAGAGGGAGGTTAAACAAGCTATTAATGAATTGAGACAGAGCAAATGGGACGCCATGCTCGAGGAGCTAGAGCCCTCTCACACAGCCTTTTGGCAGCTTTCCCGCTCACTCAAAAAAGACATCGTGTCCACTCTCCCTCCTCTTACCAGACCCAACCAGCCACCGGCGTTTATGGACGACGAAAAGTCAGAATGCCTGGCCGACTGCTTGGAGCTTCAGTGTACGCCGAGTACACTACACCCCGACGCCGCGAATCACCGCTTCATCGCCGACGAAGTGGAACGTCGTACCACTCTCTCGCGCTCGTTACGAAACGACAACCCCGATCAACCTATCCCAGTAGTAACCACCGATGAGGTCGAATCGTTAGTCAGGGGTCTTAAAACCAGAAAAGCCCCAGGTTCGGACGGAATCTCAAATAAAGTCATTAAATTATTCCCCGCCCACTTGATAGTCCTGTTGTGCTGCATCTTCAATGCAGCACTAAATAATAACATCTTTCCCGCGCAATGGAAAGAGGCCGTGGTAATAGGAATCCACAAACCCGGCAAGCGCCGTACCGAACCCAGTAGTTACCGCCCGATTAGTCTACTAAAAGGTCTAGGTAAGATCTACGAACGAATAGTTCTCAGTAGACTACGCACATTCGCCGAGGCTAACAACCTCGTTCCCGACGCACAGTTTGGTTTCCGAGCTAAACACAGCTGCGTACAACAAGTTCACCGCTTGGTAGAATACACAAGTAGTCAGTTCATCATGAACAGATATACGGGTGTATTATTCCTAGACGTAGCGAAAGCTTTCGACAAGGTTTGGCATGAAGGCCTAATCTACAAACTCTATCTCCTCAAGATCCCTCACTACTTAATTCTCATTATACATGACTACTTAAGTCATCGCAGCTTTCGCTACAGGGTGGAAGGGACGTTGTCGACCTCCCACCCTATCAAGGCCGGCGTCCCTCAGGGGTCGGTCCTCTCCCCATTTCTCTTCACGCTATACACTAGCGATATGCCCAAATTCAACCGGGTACATAAAGCGCTTTACGCTGATGACACCGCACTCTTTTGTGCTGGTAGATCCCCGACAACAGTAGCCAAGACTCTCCAAACAGCGGTTACCGCCCTAGCCAATTGGTTTAGGAAATGGAGATTAGAAATCAACCCCGAGAAGAGTCAGGCGGTCATGTTCACTAGACGAACTGCCCGTTCCTACTCTATCGACAGCATTCCCTCCCTTAAAATTTTCAACAAGCCGGTCACTTGGACCAGGCAGGCCAAATACTTGGGTGTGACCCTTGACGATCGACTCAGCTTCGCCCCTCACATAAAGCAAGTCCGCGCACGGGCAGCCTTTGTGATGGGCCGTCTCCACTGTCTACTCAACTCTAGGTCGCGTATGCCCCTGAGTAGCAAAATCCGACTATACACCACCTGCATACGGCCTATCATGACCTATGCCAGCGTGGTGTTCGCGCATGTTAAGCCACACAGGATCCACAGGCTACAGACACTTCAAAATCGTTTCATGCGCCGAGCTACGGGAGCACCGTGGTTCATACGAAACGTCGATCTCCACATCGACCTCGAACTGCCGACCATCAAGCAGTTTATGAAACGGTGCTCTCAGAGCTACTTTGACTCTGCCATGACACACCCCAACCAACTAGTGGTTGGGGCGGCTTCCTATAGACCCTCCAAAATCTCCTCCATCCGACGTCCTCGTCACGTCCTCGACGAAGAGGACGACAATATCACACTCGCTCAACAAAGAGCCTACACGGCCCGCGAGGCCTTAACAAATAAATATCCGCGGTTCCGCCCTCGCCGTCGAGGTGCGAAACCGCGCCGCGCAAAAGTCACTACTAAAAACGTGGGCACGCCCACTTTGCCTCCAGCGACGCCCCAAGCCGAGGTCCGTTCCCCACAGGGGGAGCCCTTGGGCGATGTCGCTTAGCATACTCTTCTCCGGGTTGAGAGCCCTCAGCGCTCACCCATAGTCCGCGTCAAGCTGTCAAGGCCATCTGCGGCCAACAGCTGTACACACAAAAAAAAAAAAAAAAAAAAAAAATTAATATATAAATATTAGGGGACCGCGAAGCGTGGCATTAAACGCCACGCGACGATCACGGTCACCCTCACCTATAGATGTTTCACATCAATAACTAGTGAGCAAATGATGTAGGTATACGTTAAAACTACTATTACTATACATTGTATAGTATACAATAGGAAAAGATTAATTACATTTAAAATCTACATACTGCTAGTATTATTCTATGGCTAGGAAAGGCTCAGGATCTAAGATTACCTATTTGTATTACATAATAGCTATTAAGCCAATAAAAGCACAACTTACCCTATAGCGGGGTTTTAATATCCACGAACTGTTACTTAGATTGAAGGATTATCACGATATATAATTATTTAGTAAATATTGAATATAGAAGAATAATAATATCCACAAATAGTTACTTAGGTTGAAGGATTATCACAATATATAATAACTTAGTAAATATTGGATATTGAAGAATAATGTAGGATTTATAATGAGGGCGTTTTAACGGACGCCCGAGTAGTTATAGCAATCGTTGGTGTCAAGTCAGTGACGAAGCGGCTAGCGCGATAGGGGTAATCGAAGCGAAGTTCGTGCAGCCTCTGCGTTTAGTGTCTACTAACGAGTTATTATTACAGCGATGTAACACAGTATACACAACAAAAAACACTTCTGAGTTGATTTTCAATTTCAATTTTAAGAATAGTGGCACATTTTTAAACAGCGTTTCTAATTTTACGGCACCCAGCAACATAACTTTTAAAAACATGTAATTTAAAAGCACGCGAATTTTTAGAATAATGTCCAAAATTTTTTAAATTCTATTAATTCCTAGCAACCCGCTCTCGCTTCGCTTCGGTTTTAGTCGTTTTACCCGCGTGGTTCCCGTTCCCGTGGGAATATCGGGATAAAATATAGCCTAGTTTACGCCCTGATAATATAGCTTTCCATTGGTGAAAGAATTTTTGAAATTGGTCCAGCTGTTTTGAAGATTACCCGGAACAAACAGAATGAGAAACAAAAATTTTTTAATCTGTATTTTAGGCATAGGTGTCGTGCAAATAATGGTGGTGTTATGCACCAGATACTGGCGGGTTGCCAGTTGCGCATTAATATGACAAACCAGAATCTGGTGGCACGCCATTCTAGCGGTTATACATACTAGAAACAGATTACAGTTGGTGCAATGTGTTATTTGTTGGTAAATTCTAGTTTTATCAAACTTTCTTAACTTTATTGATGTGAAACATCTATAGGCGAGGGTGACCGTGATCGTCGCGTGGCGTTTAACGCCACGCCTCGCGGTCCCCTATTAATTATATATTAAATAAATATTTGGATGCATATACGTACATTTTTGTAACGAAACCATCGTGCGATTTAAAATTTTGTAAAACGCCATCTAGTGAACTCAAAGTAAATTGTTACTTATAATGTATATTAATGAAAATAAATGTTTGTTGAATAAAAATCATCATTTTTTGGAAAAAAATTGCGATATTTTATTAATACTTTATGCCTTAGTTTTATCGTATTAGTTCCTGTCGTAATCTAATGTTCTTTTATGCATATATACTTATTTTATAAATTAATGTAAAATCTAACTTAGTAATATAAATATACCAGTAGGTATGGTATTTAGTTTACTTTCAGCTACGAAACTCGTTTTTTTTATAGGCTTTTATTAGTTTCTGGTGTATATATATTTATTTCTTTGTATATTACCGACTTCATAGGAATTGGATTTTGACCCACTTTAAACAGTCAAATTTCATTTAAAAGTTGAAAATTTAAGGAGGACCATGACGTTAAAATTATTTAGATACTTTGTCTTATTATCATTACAGGATTAAAAATTTCTTTATTAAATATATTGAAGCTGAGAGTTGGTCGTTAGCTCGATAAATGCCGCCATTTCTGTTTCCTAAATCACACTCTTCGTGCGGAAAGAATGTCTGTGAACGGATGAAAGCATTTCATTTTTTATAGGCTTTTATTAGCTTCAGCTGTATATTTATTTGTTTGTATGTCACCAACTCCTTAAGAATTGGATTTTGACTCACTTTAAACAGCTTGTCTTATTGTCATATCAGGATTAGAGAGTTCTTTATAAAATATATTGTAGCTTAGAGTTGGTCGTTTGCTCGATAGATGGTGCTATTTCTGGTTTATAAATCGCAAATTATTTCAAGTTACGTTTTAGAAGGTTCATTTCGTTTGTACTAAATGACGTTACCATAATTATGAGTCGTAAAGTCAATTTTAAAATGGATAATTTATTCGATACGATACCTACCAAAAAGTACTTATTGACTAAAATATCGAAATCCAAATGTATCGGTATCGAAAGAAAAGTACTCGATACCTAAAGATAAAGTAAATAAAAGTACTCGATACTTTAAACAGTACGTAACTTATCTTTCGATACTATTCATGACTTTAGTATCGATACTTTATATTCGATACCGTGTCTCTACTCGTACAAAATAGTTTTGATGTTTCACATCTGTCAGGCGTCCTGGGCGACGGCTCACTTTTTTTATTACATTAACTTTTGAATACTGTATGAAATAGGAAATCACTGTTAGGTATAAAACCTAAAACATTAGTACAGAATATCATACTTGTATACATCGCATCAGTAACAACATGTCTGCTAAGATCATCCTCATCTTCTGCGCTCAGGCGCTCTTCGTTCAGGTCTTTACATTTCGATTTTTATTGCTTACTAGCAACCCGTCCTCGCTTCGCTTCGGTAATAGGTTATAGTCGTTTTACCCGCGTAGTTTCCGTTCCAGTGGGAATACCGGGATAAAATGTAGCCTAATTTACGCCCTGATATTATAGCTTTCCATTGGTGAAAGAATTTTTGAAATCGGTCCAGCCGTTTTGAAGATTACCCGGAACAAACAGACAGACAGAAAGACAAAAATTTTTTAATTGCTATTTTAGGCATAGGTGTCGTACAAATAACCGTGTGAGCATGAAAAAAGGCTTTTATTTTGACATTACAAACAGACACTCCAATTTTATTTATTGGTATAGATACACATTTTCGAGATTATAATTTGTGGTGACAGAGTAAGATTACAATGCATCCCTCCCTGTCTTGCCCACGACTGTTGTAAAAAGCGATTAAGAGGTACAATATGCATATAACATCTATGCAAGAGAAGAAGAAGTAAGTCTCGAAATATAACCTTATACCAACCTGTTTGACTACTGGTACTGGTATTCTACAATTTCTCTTCCTTTGCGGAGGAGATTCGAGTTCAGCAGTAGAACGTATATGAGCTGTGATGAACGAATTATAATTTCTTTCAATGCGTCATAATTATGTCTATTTATTTATTTATTTCATATAATGTTTGTACAGTCTGCACTCAGTCAGTGCACCAGCCGTGCTGCAGTTGCCGCTGACCGTGGTATCATCGGACCTGTTGGTTTAAGAGCTCCTTACGTCCTGGATGCTCCTCTTGGATTAGCTGCTCCCTATGGTATCGATGCTTTGGAAGTTCCTTACGGTTTGGAATCTCCTTGCGCTTGGTCTGCTCCAGCCATTGACTTCAGCCCTACCAGCGGTGGTGCTCTCCCTGTCTCCAGTGCCTCAGCTGTTGCTCCCGTTGGTCTCGCCGTAGCTTCTGACAACGTGTACGAGGGTATTTTAGCTGCCGCCGGTGAGCTGCCATTCGTTGGTACTGTAGCTGTAGAGGGTGTGTTGCCTACTGCTGGTGCTGGTGCTGTCCATCACTCTTGCGGTGACGGTATCAATGCAATGGTCAGTGACAAGACCGTCCTCGTTCCCCGCTACATTGATGCCATCGCACCTGCCCCTATCGCTCCCGTTGCTGCTATCGCTCCCAAGATCGCCGCTCCCGCTCTCGGCTACCGTGCTGGATGGGCTGATAAAGGCTGCGGCTATGGTGCTAAGAGCCTGCTGTAAATTAATATTGATTGGACAATTTAGCGAAATGTCATCAAAATGAGCTAATAAAAAAGTGCTAAAGTATTTTTTTTGTTTATTTGGACTAACTTTAAATAAATGTTTTTTTACATATGAGGATAGTAAATGTGAGTGAGGGCAAGAAATGAGGGTAGTGAATTATAATTTTATTCCCTCATTACACGGAACAGAACGATTAGGGAGGTTCTAATTTTGAGTTTATTTAGTCCATTCGTGTGGTGTGCCCATGGGTGTAGTAAAAGACGACCAAGGGTTATTATATGGAGATAATATCAATTCACAAGAAAGAAAACTCGATATAAAATCCAATACCAATACGCCTGAATAGGGGAATTTTCTTCCGGTCCGTGGCCCGAGTTTAGTAATGGGACTTATGTGAGGCGAGATTGATGAATAGTCTGGCCAAAAGATCTCTCATAATTAATATGCATTTTTTTTTCATTAAAGAATAGTACTCTTAATAAAACATATCTATTTATTTGAAGATGTTTCAGCAATAATAAAAACAATCTGTTCCAAATGCTACCTCTAGCTTTAATTTGGACCTTTAATATCACGAATCTATGAAATTACACACTGCTACCATTGGAAATTAAGCGACTCAATATCGGTATATTGTTTGGCTGTCCAATATTGACCATAATTAGTAGATTAAAAAAAAACTGTGCACAACGCAAAATAAGTATTCACTTCAAAAAAACTTAATCCTTTGTCTTCAAATTACGCACAAACACGAAGAGTTTGAATAAATAAACGTTTTCCGTGTGGTGACAGAGTGAAAATACAATTTACTACTCCCTATCATACCCGTGGATACCATAAAAGACGACTGAAGGATATAATATGCATATAACATCTATGCAAGAGAACAAAACTCTAAAATCCGTCTAATCAACGTGGACTACGAAATCAATTGCCATCCCATTATGAAGAAGTCCCTGAGAAGAGCTGAGATAACGATGATTCGATTTTGCGATGATATACTGGATTAAAAATTGAAATAAAAAATAGCACAAGGAAGTACTAGACAGCGTCATAAATCTATACCAATAAATAAAATTGGAGTGTCTGTTTGTAATGTCAAAATAATAGGCTTTTTTCATGCTCACACGGTTATTTGCACGACACCTATGCCTAAAATAGCAATTAAAAAATTTTTGTCTGTCTGTCTGTCTGTTTGTGCCAAGTAATCTTCAATACGGCTGGACCGATTTCAAAACTTCTTTCACCAATGGAAAGCTATAATATCAGGGCGTAAACTAGGCTATATTTTATCCCGGTATTTCCACGGGAACGGCAACTACGCGGGTAAAACGACTATAACCTATAACCGAAGCGAAGCGAGGGCGGGTTGCTAGTTTAAAATATAGATACTCGCTAAAAAGTGATATTCTGAAAAAAAGGTTTCAGAGGATATCATCATCTAGTCCATATAAGTGCTACTATAGGGCTTGGGCCTTTTTCATATTGCATACGGAGGCAAATGAGTAAACAAGACACCTGACGGTAAGTCTTGGTCCCGCTCATGAACCTTTGCAAGGCCACTGCCTACCGCTAAGAAAGTGAAGGGAGTGTGAATGCATGCAATGAGGTTCGGTGATACTAAAGGTATCACTAAAACCCATCACACACAAACACCCTCAGAAAGTTGGATTGCCGGCTCTCTTACCAAACGAAGCGCAGTAACAAATTGATACTACTCGGACGCCGATTTTCTGGTCAGTGTGGTACTACCCCGGATGGACCGGCCCGCGGCTGTAGACAGATAACTGTCGACAGTGTGGTCCTACCACTTTTAATTCTCTTGCTATATGCATATTATATCTCTTAGTCATCTTTTACGACACTCACGTTTTATAACTAGTAAGAAGAAAAAAAAAAAAAAAATTAAAAATAATGACAAGCCCGCTGAGTTTCTTGCCGGATCTTCTCAGTAGCGGTCGCGTTCCGATCCGGTGGTAGTATATTTTTTTTGGAAATTGTAAACCTGACAATATGTAAGTGCCCTCTCAGGGTTTATGCATAATAAAATAATTTGAATTTGAATTTGAATTTGAATTAGATAGGGGTGGTAAATTGTATTCTTACTCCGTCATCACACGGAATTGGAATGCCTACTTTGACTTATCATTGTACTATGAACTCCTAAAAGTTATTAGAGCAATCTGTAATATTACCCTTTCATCCATCAGCTCATTGTCTTTCATCTCTGCAGGTCTTCTTATATGACATAAAATGGTACAATCGCAAGGTCTACTAAGTAGGAGTAGGAGGATACTCTCCTGGTGGCCCTTTAGCTGGCCATTAGCTGGTCTTATGCCTTTTCTATACTAATAAATAAAATTGCAGTGCCTGTTTGTATTGTCAAAATAATAGGTTCTTTTTATGCGCACATGGTTATTTGCACGATATCTATGCGTAAAAACCAGTTTAAATTTTTTGTCTGTCTATTTGTCAGTTGTTCGTTCCAGGTAATTGTCGAAACGACTGGATCATTTAATAATATTTTACCCTCAGATAGCTTGTACAGAAAGGGTAATTTAGGTCATATTTTATCCTAATATGCCCATGGGAACGAGAACTGCGCGGGAGTAATCATGGGAATTTGCTAGTTTTAAATATAACTAAAAATACTGTTAATAATTATATGCACAGAGCATAAATAAAATTGAATAAGAAGGAAAATGAAATCGTTAAATATTTATAATATTTTTATTAATTGAATATACAATTTTTTTTCTTTAATTTGTAGTAATAATGGTCTTTTACAACAGTCTCTTAGCACCACAGCCGCAACCTTTGCCAGCCCATCCACGGGGGAACTCTAGAGCGGGAGCAGCGATACCGGGAACGATAGCAGCAGGGGCGATAGCGGCAGGTGCGATGGCATCAATGTAGCGGGGAGCGAGGACGGTCTTGTCACTGACCATTGCGTTGATACCATCACCGCAAGAGTGATGGACAGCACCAGCACCAGCAGTAGGCAACACACCCTCTACAGCTACAGTACCAACGAATGGCAGCTCACCGGCAGCAGCTAAAATACCCTCGTATACGTTGTCAGAGGCTACGGCAAGACCGACGGGAGCAATAGCTGAGGCACTGGAGACGGGGAGAGCACCACCGCTGGTAGGGCTGAAATCGATTGCTGGAGCCGACCAGGCGCAAGGAGATTCCAAACCGTAAGGAACTTCCAAAGCACCGATACCATAGGGAGCAGCTAATCCAAGAGGAGCATCCAGGACGTAAGGAGCTCTTAAACCAACAGGTCCGATGATACCACGGTCAGCGGCAACTGCAGCACGGCTGGTGCACTGACTGAGTGCAGACTGTTAAACATAATACAAAATAAATATCAGAATTATGGCGCATGGAATAAAATTATGCGCCTCATGCCGCCCTAGCCGAGGCCACGGGTGACGTGACCGGGGACTTAGTCCGTCATCCGCCGAGAGGCTGACCGCGTGAGGAAAGACCGACGTCCTCCCCGAGGGGGGGACGTCGGTCGATGGGAGGGTACCCCAAATAGGGGGTATTCCGTCGGGCCGATCACTGATGACAAGTAACCCTGCTCCGGTGGTCGGCCCAACGACGAAGGCGACGTGCATCGTGGGTGGGTTGCGGGTGTGCGTGCTTACGCCCCTCTGTCGCCCCGAACGGAGTGGTGCGAGGAGCCCGCCGACCGCAACCCACGCCCAAAACAAAAAAAAAATGGAATATAATTATAATTCGTTTATCGCAGCTCATATATGTACGCCCTACTGCTAAACTCCAATCTTCTCCGCAAAAGAAGGGAAATTGTGGAATACCAGCACCAGTAGTCGGGTTGGTATAGGGTTATATTTCCAGACTTGCTTCTTCTTCTCTTGTATAGATGTTATATGCATATTGTCACGGCAGTCACGGGCAAGACAGAGAGGGGTAAATTATAATTCGACTCTGTCACTATAAATTATAAGCTCGGAAATATTTATAAATAATAAAAATTTAAGTGTATATGAATTTACCTGAACGAAGAGCGCCTGAGCGCAGAAGACGAGGATGATCTTAGCAGACATGTTGTTACTGGTGCGATGTACACAAGTATGATGTTCAGTACTAATGTTTTAGGTTTTATACCTAACAGTGATTTCCTATTTCATACAGTATTCAAAAGCTAATGTAATGAATAAACTTACGAAAGTTTGATAAAACTAGAATTTACCAACAGAAAATATATCTACATTGCACAAATATTAATCTATTTCTAGAATGTCTAAAGAAAATTCTAGTCTTGTCCTTGTATTATTTTTTTAATACATAATTAATAGGATTTAATAAATTTTGGACATTATTTTGAAATTTCACGTAGTTTTTAGCACATGCGATGTTTTTAATGGCAAACAAAAAAAAAATGTAATTATCTATACACAAATAAAAAAATACCCGTGTGTTGACGCAATAAGAATATAATTCACCACCCCTATCGGGTAAGATAGGGGTGATAAATTGTGGGTATCGTAAGAGGGAAGCAAGGGATATAATGCGCATATAACATCAATGCAAGACTTGAAAAACTCGAAACAAAACCCTATGCCAACACGTTTGACGAGCGCGGTATAGTTGGTAAATTTTACCTTTCATAATGGAGGAGGCCCAAGCCCAACATTGGAACGTATGTGAACCGAGATGATGATGAAATAAACAAAAAATAAGTTTCTGTTTGTAATGTCAAAACACTAGTTTTTTTTTTGTTCACACGGTAATTTGCACGATCCCTATATCTAAAAACAATTTTAAAAAATCTCTCTCCTATCCCGCTGCCGGCTGGTGCGCACCCTACAGTTTACATCCATACCATGGTATTAGTGAGGATACCGTGGCTGTCGTCGGTGAGCTGCCCGTCGCTGGTACCACTGCTGTCGCTGGTCAAGTACCTATCATGAGCGTTGTGAGATTCGGTAGTAATGTCGTCAATGCTGGTGCTGTCTCCATCGCTGGTAAGTGCGACTGTGGAGATACTCCCTACGTCCACTAGAGAATAATTTGGGGAGCAACCCCAAAAAATGTAATAAGAAAGTATATTTGGTAAAGTACTTTGTATGTGTGTTTCTATTTCATCATCATGTGAACCCATATACGTCTTACTACTGGGCTAGGGCCTCCTCTACTGTGGCAGGGAAATTGCTTGACGTTTCTACGTTTATATATCAAATCAAATCATTTATTCTGCATAGGCCCCTTAAGGGCACTTACATATTGTCAAATTACACGTTTGAATACAATACAATAATCTACCACCGGATCGGAACGCGGCCACATACTGAGAAGATCCGGCAAGAAACTCAGCGGGCAGTAATTTTTTTTCTTAATCTTTTAAATATACATACATACATATAATCACGCCTCTTTTCCATAGGGGTAGGCAGAGACCACTTCCTTCCACTTGCTACGATCTTGACATACTACTTTCGCCTCTTCCACATTCATTAATCTCCTCATACATGTTCTGTGGTTCAGGATACTCCTAACCTGGCCTTTCTTAAGAACGTCCCCGGTTTGATTGTGGAATGTCCGCCTCGGTCTTCCCCTTCCAACACTTCCGTTCACATCCGCCTTATATGTTGTATGCATATTATATCCCTTAGTCATCTTTTATGACATCCACGGGCAAGAAAGGGAGTGGTGAATTGTATTCTTACTCTGTCACCATTCGGGAAAAAAGATCTAATTTGTTAAAAAGAAGTATAAAGTTCAATATTCGTAACCTCGTCCTATGTGTTTTTATTCGGGAACAAATTTCGTCAATCATTTCCTCTCTAACGACATCTTTTAAAACTTCAGAAATAATAATTTTACTATTGCAACTCACTTATAATATTGTTATATAGGTGGTTACAACAAATACCAGCAAACATTCAAACCAACATCCACAATAGCGGGGGCAGTGCGGTCTACACGGGGGAGACTACGCGGGGGCGTAGCAACGAGTCGGCGATGAACTCACTCCCACAATAACGTTTCGCCATTAACGAACCAAAGTGTTCATCATCATCATCAACGTAGGCCTCCCTCATGTTACGCCACAAAGTGCGGTCCTGTGCCGCCTGCATCCAACGACCTGGTGGGAGGCGTCCTACACTGCGTCGTCCGATACATGGTCGCCACTCGAGAACCTTTCTTCCCCAGCGTTTGTCGGTTCGTCGAGCGATGTGTCCTACCCATTGCCACTTCAGCGTACTAATTCTTCGTGCTATGTCGGTTACACCCGTTCTTCTGCGGAATGCCTTATTCCGGATTCTATCTCGCATAGAAATCCCGAGTATAGCCATAGCACGCTGAGTGAATTTGAGCCTTATTATGAGGCCTACATTTAGGGAGCACGTTTCCGTGCCGTAAGTCATCACTGGTAACACACACTGGTCGTAGACTTGTATTTAAACCAAAGTTATCGTATTTTAATGTTTTTTAATTAATTTGCGTCATTCATCATCATTTCTACTTATATACATCCCACGGTTGGGCTCGAGCCTCCTCCATAATAGGAGGGAAATTGACCTTACTATACCATGTCGGTCACACAGGTTGACATAGGGCTTTATTGAGAGTTTTTCTTCTCTTGCATATAAGTTATATGCGTTTTATATCCCTTAGTCGTCTTTTACGACTCCACAGAGAAGATGATTTGTAGTTTGTGGTGATTTTAACGTAACCAATGTACTAATCTTTTCTTTCGCTTGCTAAATATTCTTGTGGGAGTGATTTTGGAAAATAAGAGGGACATTGATACTGGAAACCGAGGAAGCGAGCGCTAATTAATTTGGCCAATGAGCACGAGGGATGCGGAGAGATGGTTGTGTCTTGAATGGAATGTATTGTAGTGTAGTGTTATGTATGCAGTTAATAAATTTTATAGGTTACGAGCATCCCGTCTGCGCTTCGCTTCAGTTGCAGTCGTTTACCCGTTATTCTCTTATAGTTCTCATTACCGTGGGAATACCGGGATAAAATATAGCCCAAGTTATTCCTTATATAGCCAGCTACCTGGTAGTAAAACATTATCAAAATCGGTCCCAGCGTTTTGAAGATTACCTCAAATAAACCGACAGACAGACAAAACATTTTTAAACTAGTTCTTAGGCATATAGACCAAGGTCGATAATTTCTGAAACAAAAAAGGGAGTGAGTTTTTAAGGGTATAAACTCACCCCTTTCCACTTCCCGACCTCAGATCACCCGTAAATTATTTTTCCTTTCATTTTTGTTATATTCTCTTCCAACGAGTATGTAGTGCACACAGCGGAAGCTCTCAAAAGGAAAAACATTTTTCATTGTTGCTCTGCTCCTATTGGTCTTAGCGTGATAGTATATAGCCTATATATAGCCGTCCTCGATAAATGGGCTATCTAACACTTTTTTTTTTTTTTTTTTTTTTTTTTTTATGGGTGGGCTATGGTAAGCGCACGCGCGGTCCAGTCCGTCCGGGGCGATGAAAGGACGGCGCGCGGGCCCATAACCCACCCGTACCCACGTCACCTCGTTGTTGGGCCGACCACCGGAGCAGATGTGACTTGTCGTCAGTGGTCGGCCCGACGGAATACCCTTTCAGGTACCCTCACCTCTCGACATCCTGGGACGTCGGTCGCCATCGCGCGGTTAGCCACACTGCGGGTGACGGACAATTCCCCGGTCCGATCACCCGCGGCCTCGGCTAGGGCGGCATTAGGCGCAGATACTCGCGCCTGCGCCGCCCGAGTCGCCGGCGGCGGAACGTGTCGCCGAATAGGATCTCTACTCGCACACGATCCGCCGCCTCCTTCCGTGAGATAACGGCCTCACAGAAGGCGGCGACCGCGTCCCAGTTCCTGACGCTGACGAGCATCTCCCTGGCGATGGTCGGCAGCGCCAGGTCGGCACCGATAATCGCGACGAGTTCACGGCGCTCCCCCTCCCACGCAGCACACTCCTCGAGCGTGTGCTGCGCCGTGTCCTCGTCGCAACTGCAGTGGTGGCAGGACGGTGTGCTCTCCCTCCTGACAATCTTGTGCAGGTACTTTGCGAAGCATCCGTGCCCCGTCAGCACCTGCACCAGTCGGAAGGAAAGCACCCCGTGCGTCCGCTCCAACCACTCCATCAGCACCGGCCGGAAGGCCTCGACGGGGCTATCTAACACTGAAAGATTTTTTCAAATCAAACCAGTAGTTCATGAGATTAGCGCGTTCAAACAAACAAACTTTTCCACTTTATATATTAGTATAGATATTTATGAATAAACGGCAAAGTAGTAATATACCAAAATTTATCCAAAAAAAGAATTGCGTGCTGAAATTGAATGTTATAATTATCGTAAGAAAATTAAGAGATTTGTTAATAAAAATTAAACTACAAAATGCATCATATTTTCTTTATTTTTAAAATGGTTTTTGTTTGCGCGCAATAGTGCTTTACCAGTAGGGGGCACCAGCACAGCCGCAGTCGCAGGCACACTTGCCAGCGATAGAGACTGACCCAGCAGCGCAGACATCACCACCGAATTTAACAGCACCCATGATAGGTACTTGACCGGCGACAGCAGTGGTACCAGCGACGGGCAGCTCACCAGCGACAGCTACGTTACCTTCACCAATACCACCGTACGCTTCTAATCCACAGGGTGCGCCCCAGCCGGCCAGGTCAGCGTAGCCAAGTGGAGCAAGACCGATAGCGGGTGCAGTGGGAGCGATAGCGGGTATGCGCGTGCCCAAGCATTGACCGAACACACTCTAGAAATATTTAAAAAGCATATAAGTGAACATAATATACTTAGACGTAAATATCATTCAAGTATAATATATTATAGAAAAATAGCCTTACCTGTACCAAGCAAGCTTGGATGCAGACGAACAAAACGGCGAAGGTGTTCATGTTAGATGTATGTGTTCAACGAGAAGCTGAAGACTGAATGATTTGTTGGATGTGGTTCCAGTTTTTATACAAAAAGAATTGAGCGATAGGGTCGTTTTACGAAAGCGATTTTGTAATTCATTTTTATTATAATTACTTATTTACTTGCTGTGTGGTAGCGGCTTCGAATACTACCAACCCTTGCTTTGCTCGTGGGTGTCGTAAAAGACGACTAAGAGCCCTAGATTGACCCGGACCAACTCCATCTGGTACTATTTGGGTCAACAATTACATTCCCAAGGAGGGTTGACGTCAGGCAGGCGGCCGGTCATAAAAGTCATTGCCGAAACTTTTTGCAATATGTCAAAACAGATGACATATTGCGTCGACCCCAAGTAATTGGGATAAGAGCAAGATGATGATGATGACTTATTTACTTAATAATTTCTGATGTTTATGCGAGTATTATACATTGTAAACAAAATTACCTTACGGATTTTATCGCGTCTGTATTTTATTTTTGACTAGGAACCCACCCTCGCGTCGCTTCGGTTTCAATCGCCTTACAGGCGTAGTTCCTGTTTCCATTGAAATGCCGAGATAAAATATAGCCTATGTTACTGCCCGATATTATAGCTTTCCATTGGTGAAAGAATTTTTTAAATCGCACCAGTAGTTCCTGAGATTAGCGCGTTCAAACAAACTCTTCAGCTTTATATAGAAATATAGATTGCCCGACATTTCGAACACTTTGCGTTCATGGTCACGAGCGTCCAATACGTCATCGTTATTACATACATACATAGATTCACGATTCTTTCCCATAGGGGTAGGCAGAGACCACTTCCCTCCACTTGCTACAATCTTGACATACCACTTTCGCCTCCTCCACATTCATTAATCTCCTCATGCATGTTCTTTGGTTTAGGGTACTTTTAACCTGGCCTTTCTTAAGAACGTTATTACAGAGATTTATAATTATCTAACCGCTACAGAAATATCTCCTTATACTGGCAATAAATTTGTACCAAAATGTGGGTCAATATTAAATAACTAATTTTTGTGTTCGAAACTTTGGGTAAACAAAAATCAAATACAAACGCGGTAAAAACCGTTAGTTTTATTTACTACATATTTTATCATCATTATCATTTCAGCTCATAGACGTCCCACTGTTGGGATCGAGCCTCCTCCAAAATAGGAATAGGAGGGAAATTGACCTTACTATACCATGCTGGTCAGACAGGTTGGTATAGAGTTTTATATCGAGATTTCCTTCGCATAGATGTTATATGCGAGTTATATCCCTTAGTCGTCTTTTACCATACCCACGGGCAAGATAGGGAGCGGTGATTTGTATTCTTAACTCCGTCACCATACGGAACTACATATTTACTTTTACATATTGTGATTTTGTTCACCAATATTTGCAACTATTTCCAATTAGTTAATTGAACAGATGACGTATTAGTTAATATACGGATCACACTTGTCTCACATAAGGCCCACTGTTAGAGTCGGGCCTCTTCTAGAAGGGCAATATAATTACCGCTATAACGCGCTAATTAGACGTGTTGATATAGGGTTCTATTTCGAGATTTCCTTCTCTTACATATATGTTACCTGCATATCAATATATATATAATATCAATAATCAAATTTTGCTCAAAGTTGATGAAGTTAGAGATTTGGGCGTTTTGTACGATTCAAAGCTAATTTTCGATAAGCATATTGCATTTATAGTCAAAAAGGCTTCCAAAAGTCTTGGTTTTATTATGAGGATGTCTAAAGATTTTAAGCATGCTAAAACAATAAAAATTCTCTTTTCTTCTTACGTAAGACCTCATTTGGAATATGCTTCGCAAATATGGAATCCAAGATATGACATTTACATCAAAAGAATTGAAAGTGTGCAAAAAAAATTTATCAGATACCTTAACTACTGCACGAACTCAAATTTTTGTGATTATAATATGTCCTGTCAAAAACATCACTTCTTAAAATTAGAAAAACGTCGTCAAATTGCTGATACACTCATTTGCAAAAAAAACGGGCACCTAAGCAATGAACCATTTCAAATGTTAATATTTCTTTGTTTGATAATTATAGGTAGTTTTATCCACACAATTTGCTAAATTAATAAGAAAATAATCGTTTTCATCAGTATTTCATAAAATTTAGATACAATTTATGGGAAATAATGCTAAACCTCGCTAGTAGTGTATATTCGCTAGTAGTGCATATGCTCATGAAGTAAAAATAAAAAAGTTTTTTTGTTTGTTTTTCTTTAATAAAGTAAAAGCAGATAAATGTTTAGTATCGAGTGTGACCCCCTCTAGCTAAAATCACAGCTTGAATTCGTCTGGGCATGCTAGCGAGTATATCCCGGATACTTGCTTGCGGAATACGTTCCCACTCCGCAGTAATCACATTCTTTAGCTCTCTGATGGTCTGCGGAGCCGGGTGTACTGATCTCACACGCCGTTTCAGAACGTCCCAGACATGCTCTATGGGATTGAGGTCGGGACTTCGAGCTGGCCAATCCAAACGACGAATGCCGACCTCTTGCACATACGCATTAACATCGCGGGATCGGTGGGCGCGAGCATTGTCGTCCATAAAAATCGAGTCTTCACCTAGAGCGGCCAATGCGGGTTGTGCATGAGAAATTAGAACTTCCGTTATGTATCGATGCCCAGTCAGTGAGCCGTTTTCAATGAAGACTAACTCTGTACGATCCATTGAATTTATTCCTGCCCAAAACATAACAGAGCCCCCACCATAAGGTGTGATTTCTTCGAAACATGCCTCTGCAAAGCGTTCTCCTTGTCTTCTTAGCACTCGCCGACGTCGATCTTCACCGAACAGAGATATCCTGGCTTCATCAGAGAACAAAACCCTATTCCAATCGTCTTGAGTCCATGATTCACAATTTCTAGCGAACCTAAGCCTGTGAACTCTGTGCTCACGGAGTAATTTGGGGCCGCGGGCCGGGCGGTGACTGCGTATATTGGCAGCGAGAAGCCTCCTCCTGACCGTCCATAGACTAATATGCACATTTCTTACTTCTTGGAGGTTGTTCTTAAGATCCACATACGAAGATTTGCGATTTCTCAATGCGCGACTCACAAGAAAACGATCATCCCGTGGTTGGGTACATGGTTTTCTTCCAGAACCAGGCCTTCTCTCGACGGAACCAGTCTCCTGATATCGCTGCCAGGTCCTTTGGACTGTCGAGCGACTAACATTTAGCCTCCTAGCCACGAAACATTGGCTGCAACCCTCTTCAAGCAGCGCGATAATTTTGGTAGCTTTTACCACTTTATCTACCATTTTTGATACAGCCAAACAGCATTAAATAAAGCTTTGACAGTCAAGGATATGAAATTAATCGATAAAAATTGAATAAAAGTTATGAAAGTCGATGTTAACTTCTGGAACTTCGCGCCAAAAATGTAGGATAAAAAGGGGTTTTCTGTAAAAATGAACATCAAATGAAAAATTGAATTTAGAACGTACTTTTTTAAATACCACAGCATTTTTAAAACCGGCCAGTAACGTGTACAAACGATTGAAACCTTTTTGGTATTGTATCTTTTTAAATATGAATGAAAATCAAAACCGCCCGTTTTTTTTGCAAATGAGTTTATATTGTTTCTAACACGAATTGTAACATCCACGTCTCTTGACTGTCCAGAGCTTCTACATAAATTAAATATATATTGCCCTAGTCATTCGTTGCTTTCGGCTCCCTTCTTCTCAACTAACCCAGCTGCCACGAATTATCGCCAAAATAGTTTTCTGTATCGTTCTTGTCAAAGTTTTAACCAAATAATGCGTAGTAACGACATAGATATCTTTAACACAAGCATACCTTCACTGAGGAATAGACTTATTTCAATAAATCTCTGATTTTATTTTTTTTTCATCAATTTAGTACATCATTATTACACTTTTTTTTTTCTCGTTATTTTGTTTTTTAGAATTACTATTTTGCAGTTCAATAAACAGTTTTTGTATCGTAGTGTGTTAACATGACAAGGAATTATTTTGTTAAATGGAGTTAGCTTTAAGTACTTGTTATTTTGTTACTCAAATATTTTTATTTTTAAGTATTGAAAGACTTATGTGTTTTAAAAAGAAAAAATATTGAAACTGTTATATGTGGAAACTCATAAATGGCTTTATGTTGCTAATTAAGTCATTAATGTAATTCTTTTAGCTGTCAGTTTCCTTTAAAATAAAAAAATAAAAATAAAATAAAATATCATATCCCTAAGTCATCTTCTACGATACACACAATGTTTTACAATACATTGTACGACTAAGCCCCATTAGATAGCCTGCTGACATCTTACAAGCCGCAGAGAGCTTTTGGAAGCAATTGATATAGGACAGTTCTGAGTAACATTCTGTCTCTTTCCATCAGCGGACATTTACGGGCTGAAGGATGCATGGACATTACATTTCTCGATCATCTTATTTATTTATTCATTTAAGGACAGCTAGTAGTTGGGACATTAGAAATATTAAAATATAAATATAGCATAAAATTAAAGTAAATGCTCAATTGTTAAGCTATCACAGCATGCACAGAAGTGATAACAAATTAAGGAACCAAAATATAAAAAAGAAAGAAACAAACAAAATAAATTCTAGTTCTTCATTATTAAAAAAAATCGGTTGTCTGTAAAGTCGGTTTACTGACGTGCCTCTTTGTTGCTCGTTCCGCGCTCTCGCTTGTACTTCAAGCCTTAAATGGAACGCCTCAGAGCGAGGTAACGCCGCATGGGTCATGTTTTTTTCGTGCGTGCAGCCGGCTCCATCGAATTATAAGACGTTGTCACGTCAAAAAGAAAAAAGAATGTTGAAATGGTTAATATAATTTTAATTATTTGAAAGAGTTAAATTTAATTGAGTGATGACAATACTCTCCTTTTATATATATGAAGTGAATCATTAAAGACATCCACTTCACTTCACATCAGCTTTGACGGCGGCCGGCGGCCGGCAGCAGCAGCAGACGGGTAAGATAGGAATTGAATTGTATTCTTACTCCGTTACCACACGGAAACTATTGCTTAATACGCAAATAATAAAATAAAATAATGAAGTACATTTATACTTAATTCTTTCCGAGGAAGACCTCGCCGTATGTTTCTGGATCAAATTTGAGATGTGCTGGTGTAAGGTCATGTTAAAAGTACGCATAACCGTAGAGAATGCACGAAGACTTTGATGAGTATGAGTGAAGTGATGAAGGATCAGGATCGTAGCTTGTGGCAATCCGTTGTCTCTGCCTACCCCTCTGGGAAGCAGGCCTGAAGCTATGTATGTATGTTAATTCCTTCCGCGTGGTGACGGAGTTAGATTGCAATTCACCATTCCCTATTTTGCCTGTGGATGTCGTAAAAGACGACTAAGGGATATAATACTTGCGCGTCATGCCGTCCTAGCCGAGGCCGCGGGTGACGTGACCGGGGAGTTAGTCCGTCACCCGCCGAGAGGCCGACCGCGTGAGGAAAGACCGACGTCCTCCCCGAAGAGGACGAGAGGGTACCCCAAGTAGGGGGTATTCCGTCGGGCCGACCACTGATGACAAGTAACCCTGCTCTGGTGGTCGGCCCAACGACGAAGGCGACGTGGTGTTCGGGTGGGTTGCGGGTGTGCGTGCTTTTGCCCCTTTGTTGCCCCGGACGGAGTGGTGCGAGGAGCGCACCGACTGCAAAAAAAAAAGGGATGTTATACTAATTAAATATTCAAACGTCATTCTGATTACATTAGTAAAATTTTATGTTTTAAAAGAAAAACGCCAAGGAAAAATATGTTATTGTTAAGAGTTTAAGAAACATATAATTAAATGAACACAAATCACACCCTTATCCTTGTAGTGACGTAATAATTTAATTCATCACCCTGCAGGCATCGTAACACTGTTGGTATCGTAAAAGACGAGGGATATAACACGCATTTAACATCCTTACAAGAGAAGGAAAATCCTAAACATGGTCAATAAGTCAAATTCCCTCCTATTCGAGGAAATGGCTGGCGCCCAACAGTGGGACGTTTTAAAGCTGAAACAATGATGACATGAAAAATTAATAATGTTTTATGAATCTAGACAATATTTTGTAATTAAGTGATACATAATTTTATTGGTAAATAATAAATTTATCGTAATTTCATAAGCCTAATTATTACATTAACTTAGGAATACTGTACGTAATATGAAAGAATCGTTTAGTATAAAACTTAAAACAAAAGTTCTGAACATCATACTCGTGCTCATAACATCAGTAACAACATGTCTGCCAAGGTTATCCTCGTCTTCTGCGCTCAGGCGCTCCTCATACAGGTATTTATTTGTTTGCTTTTTTATGGTATTGGATTCTTATGTATGAAGTTAGGTTGCTGTGTGATAACGGAGTAAGAATACAATTTACCAGTCGATCTCTTGCTTTTGGATGTCGTAAAAGACGACTAAGGATACATTAGCATATAGTATCTATGTAAGAGAAAGAAAACTCGAAACAAACCCCTATAGCAACACGTCTGACTAGCTTGGTATAGTAGGTCAATTTGACTCGTTCCTATTAATATTGTGACTCGTTCCTGACTTGACTCGAATCCAACAGATATATAAGCTGAAATGATGATGATCAAGAAGTCGAGTTTGGTCGCTGGAAGTCCTTAGAAGTTCTAGGGACTTTATAGTTACTTACTATTCAGTACAATTTTAAACACAATCTTCATTTATCCATACTAATATCATAAAAATACGTGTGGTATCTTGACCATAGGTGTCATAAGAGACGATTAAATAACATAAAATAGACGGAGTTAGAAGAATAATTCCATGTTTTAACAGTTTTCTTTGATACTCCGCTCCTATGGGTCATAGCGCAATATTATATAGCCTTTAACTTACCTCGATAAATGTGCTGTACAATATTAAAAGGATTTTTCAATACGAACCAATAAGTTCCTGAGATTTGCGGGTTTAACCAATCAAACTTACCATCTTTATAATATTCATTCATATTACATCCTTTAATCATCTTTAATGATAGTAAAAATGCTTGGTGAATTATATTCTTCCTCCAGCACCATACGGGCAAATAAAGCAAAATCTCCCAAAAATTTATGAATCAACTAGGCCCGCCTAAATACTTAATTACCGCCTAAAAACTAACATATTTTGTATATTTAACAGTCTGCACTCAGTCAGTGCACCAGCCGCGCTGCAGTTGCCGCTGATCGTGGTATCATCGGACCTGTTGGTTTAAGAGCTCCTTACGTCCTGGATACTCCTCTTGGATTAGCTGCTCCCTATGGTATCGGTGCTTTGGAAGTTCCTTACGGTTTGGAGTCTCCTTGCGCTTGGTCGGCTCCAGCCATCGATTTCAGCCCTACCAGCGGTGGTGCTCTCCCCGTCTCCAGTGCCTCAGCTATTGCTCCCGTCGGTCTTGCCGTAGCCTCTGACAACGTATACGAGGGTATATTAGCTGCCGCCGGTGAGCTGCCATTCGTTGGTACTGTAGCTGTAGAGGGTGTGTTGCCTACTGCTGGTGCTGGTGCTGTCTATCACTCTTGCGGTGACGGTATCAACGCAATGGTCAGTGACAAGACCGTTCTCGCTCCCCGTTACATTGATGCCATCGCACCTGCCGCTATCGCCCCTGCTGCTATCGTTCCTGGTATCGCCGCTCCCGCTCTAGAGTTCCCCCGTGGATGGGCTGGCAAAGGTTGCGGCTGTGGTGCTAAGAGACTACTGTAAAAAAAGAAAATAATTTGGAAAGTTTTATAGAAATCTTTTAAAATTTTTCGCCTATTAAAATAAATGGAATTATCCTATCTTTTAATTTCTTTTGATCCATTGTTTTAAACCACTGACCAAAAAATGATAATCTTTAAATCAATTTACACGATATCATCATCATTATCACCTTGTCCTTATTCTAATTACCTGGGGTCAACTCAATATGTATTTTTCTTTAATAGTATGCAAAATTTATTGGCAATTGTTTTATGAACGGCTGCCTGCTGGACGACAACCCTTCTTGTTAATACAGTTCTTCACGGCTTCAAATAGAGTTGGTTTAGGTCTAGTTAAAGCTCTTAGTGATCTTTTACGATATCTATGAGTAATGTGAGGGTTACATCATATATTACTAAAACTATATTACTAAAACACTGTACAAATAGCTCGACTTTCAGACTTAGGTTGCGGATATTTCTGATGGAGCACCAAAGGAAATTTGAAAATATTAGAGCAAACGTATCTGCTATTTAGCAATTTTACTGTAGTATGTATGTATGTATCTGTATATACATAAGTATGTATGTATTTATGTCTATATTTTGATGTGTATTATATGTACACCTTTTTATCTCATTGTTGCGCTGCCTAGTGTAATTCAATTATAGATTGTAAGACATTGATTGCTAGTTTTTTTTATTTATTTATTTTAAACATTTAATATTTGATTGTTGAATTGATAGTTTCCATTTACAATGAATTTATGTACTCAATGATTATTATTTTGATTGTTATGTTTTGACATTGCTCGATTACCCTTTCAATATAATTAAATTTCGAATTTATTTTACACAAATTAATTCATACTTTAACAAAAACTAAAATACTGTTTCTACCTGTTATAAATGTAACTAATTCATGGTATGCATTATATTTTTATTTTTTAATTTGAAAATCTTTAAAAATCTGATATTGTTTTTATTATTCGTTATTATTATCATACAGTTTCGAGCGTACGCCACTTTGGGTTGCAACTGAAAACCAGCATCAGGTAACTTTAATGTCTCCTGATATTGTGCTGAGTTGCCTGCCCTTTGGCACATATGTCATGTGACAATTTTCTTCTTACCTATTATTTTTCTGTATTGTATGTATGTATGTGCCAATAAACGAGTTCTTTCTTTCTTTCTTTCTTTCTTTCTTTCTTTCTAAGGGATTTTTACTCACCTCGTATCTTTTTTTTTTTTTTTTTTAAATGCCAACGGTGGCAAACGAGCAAGCAGCACACCTGATGGTAAGTGAAACTGCTGCACATGGACCTTTGCAATACCAGGGGCACAGCTAGGCCGCTGCCTACCGTGAAGGAAATACTCTTTTTAAACCTCGTTTAAAGAAGGACATGTCATAGCGCTCGGGAAACACAGCAGCAGGTAGTTCATTCCAGAGCTTGCACGTACGTGGGAGAAATGATCGCTGGAAACGTACAGTTGAAGACCATAACGTTTCCAGGTGAAATGGATGAACCCTGCTACGATGTCGAGTGGTACGTTGGCAGAATAGTGACGGTGGTACCAAGTCAAACAGTTCCTCGGAACACTCCCCGTGAAAGAGTCGGTAGAGTACGCAGAGTGACCCAAAGTCTCTCCGCTGCTCCAGCGACTCCAATCTGTCCGTAAGATTGGGATCCCCGACGATTCGAACAGCCCGTCTTTGCAGGGAGTCAAGTGGGTCTAGCTGATATTTGGGCGCACCTGCCCAGAGATGTGAGCAGTACTCCACATGAGGACGAACTTGTGCTTTGTATAGCACAAGACGCTGTCTCGGTGTAAAGTACCGCCTGGCTCTGTTCAAGACACCCAACTTTTTGCTTGCCAATTTGGCTTTGTCCTCCAAATCACTCCCAAACTGGACTTTGCTCGATATTTTGACGCCGAGAATCCCAATACTCTCAGAAATTGGGAGAGTTACTCCTTGGAACTGTGGCGCTATGACAAACGGGTCCTTTTTTGCAGTGAACGCGCAAACTTGTGTCTTTGTGGGGTTGAACTGGACTAGGTTTCGTTCACCCCATTCCGAGGCCCGCCCCAGAGAGCGCTCCACTTCAGACACAAGTTGAACCCTTCTTTCCTGAGTACTCCGAGGGATATTCCGTTGCTCAGTGTACCGCTCATCACCCGTGCTGTCATCCGCATAGCAACGCATACTCTCGATAGAGAGCATGTCATTGATATGCAGGATAAACAACGTCGGGGAAAGCACCGAGCCTTGTGGTACACCAGCATTAATGGTCATGGTATCGGAGCAGGAGCCATCTATGACGACTTTTATACTCCGACCATCCAAAAAGCTGGCGATCCAATTACAGAGTCCCTCGGGGATTCCGTATGATGGTAGCTTCTATAGAAGTGCCTTGTACCAGACCCTATCGAACGCCTTTGCGATATCTAGGCTGAACGCCAGCGCCTCACCCTTGCCCTCCAAGGCCTCTGCCCAACGGTGTGTGAGGTACACAAGAAGATCACCAGCCGACCGACCATGACGAAAGCCGTATTGGCTATCACTGATAAGCTGGCGATCCTCAAGGTACTGCAGAAGCTGGCGGCTTCTCCTACTATTTAATTCTTGTAGTTGATCAGCAACGAAATTTTCTTATTTTAGAGGTGTTAAAGTTGTTTTGCCTTCAAAATTGTCAGCCGGACTATAACGAATTAAAACTACACAGTATCCTAATCATCATCATCATTTCAGCCTATTGCCGTCCAGTGCTCGAAGTAGGCCGCTCTCATGTTACGTCACAGAGTGCGGTCTTGTGCCGCCTGCATCCAACGACACCTCAGCAATTTTCACCAGGTCGCCAGTCCACCCAGTAAGGGGGCGTCTTACACAGAGTTGTGGTAGAGAGACGTGGTCCTGGTCACCACTCGAAAACCTTTCTTCCCTAGCGGCTGTCGGTTCTTCGAACGATGTGGCCTGCACATTACCACTTCTGCGTGCTAATCAAATCAAATCATCCAGAACATAGCTCGCTCTATAGCATGCTGAGCGACTTTGTTTCGTTATGAGGCTTACATTTTGGGACCACGTTTTCGTGCCATAAGTCATCACTGGTAACACATACTGCTCATAGACCTGTGTTTTCAGATACTGATGTATATTGGACGAGAAGATTCTCTTAAGTTTCCTAATGGTGGTTCTTGTGATAACGGAATATAAATATAATTTACACACCCTCTGGGTGTCGTAACCGTCGTCTTCCTCGTGGGTGTCGTAACCGAAGGTATTGTGTGTGTATTGTGTTATACAAAGCACACGTTTGTCGCCATGTGGAGTACTACTCACGTCTCTGAGCAGGAACGTCTAAATATCAGCTACTTGACTCCCTACTAAGGCGTGCTATTCGAATTATTATCGATTTCAATGTTATAGGCATGTTGGAGTCATTGGAGCGGTGAAGAGACTTTGGGTCACTCTGTGTACTCTTCAAATTCAAATTCAAATTCAAATACTTTATTATGCATAAACCCCGCGGGGGCACTTACATATGGTCACTTTTTTACATTTTTACCTTACACTACTACCGGATCGGAACGCGACCGCACTGAGAAGATCCGGCAAGAAACTCAGTGGGCTTGTCTTCTTTTTTATTCATTTACTATTTTTTTTTTTTAATAAGATAATATACAACAACATGTCTATTAATAGCTCCAGTGTGATGCCTTTCGAATCATCATACAATACAGTTATTAAATATAACGAAAAAGTACCATGGCTGGACCAGATCCCGCAAGCGGCACCCGATCACGAGTTAACCACTAGAGCAGCCATCACTCCCCTCAACCACAATGGAGGGAAGGGAGTGACCCGCTCCTCGTAGCTACCGCAAGCAGACCCCTCAGTGAGCATGACCAATACCATGGGCCACAAACATAAAACACAGATTAAACAACAAATTCGTTTGGCAAAACACGCTACGCTTTACAATTATATTAACAGCAACAGAATAAACATGTATGTAACACCTTTTGAAATAATGAGAAAATGCCTGAATGAGGAGCTGCTCATAACCAGTCTGTATTATCATCAAGATAATCCGAGATTTTATAATAACCTTTTCTACAAAATCTACTCTTGATTGCTTTTTTAAACTTTTTAACTGGCATATCTCGAATATTAATAGGTAATTTGTTGTAGAAGCGTATACATTGCCCCATGAAGGATCTGTTAACTCGTTGAAGACGAGTACTGTGTACAACTAATTTATCCTTATTCCGAGTATTTACATGATGAATGTCACTATATTTTTCAAAGTTACCGATATTTTTCTTTACATAAAATACATTTTCGTATATATATTGAGATATAACAGTCAGAATATTTATCTCTTTAAATTTCTCTCTTAGTGACACTCTTGGGCCTAAATTATATATCGCGCGGACCGCCCTTTTTTGTAGAATAAAAATTCTATTCAATTCCGCGGAGCAGCCCCAAAGTAATATGCCGTATGACATGAGACTATGAAAGTATGCGAAATAAACTATTCTGGCTGTTTCAACATCGGTTAATGCGCGAATTTTTTTTACCGCATAAGCCGCTGAGCTGAGCCTATTTGACAGTTTCTCAATATGAGGCCCCCATTGGAGTCTATTATCTATAGTGATGCCTAAAAAGGTGGTTGATTCCACAAGGTCCAGAGCCACCCCATTCATTTGAACATTGGTTTCCACTAGTCTCACATTGGGAGTAGTAAATTTAATACATTTAGTTTTTGTCTCATTTAGAACTAAATTATTAGAATGAAACCAATGAACAACGTTAGACAGTGCATTGTTCACATCGTCATAGTTGAGCATTTGTCGCTTAATCTTAAACAGTAAAGAGGTATCATCTGCGAACAACACAATGTTTTGATTATCCCCTACATAATAGGGTAAGTCATTGATATATACAAGGAACAGAAATGGCCCCAGTATTGACCCTTGCGGAACGCCCATTTTGATAACAGAACCAGATGATCGTGCACCGTTAACATCGACTCTCTGAATTCTGTTGCTTAGGTAGGAAATTATAAGTTCCAGAGCGTTTTTCCTGATCCCATAGTGGTGTAATTTCTTGATGAGAGTTTCGTGGTTTACGCAATCAAATGCCTTAGATAAATCGCAAAAGATGCCCAAAGCCTCGTGCGATTCCTCCCAGGCTGAAAAAATGTTTTTTAATAATTTTACACCCGCATCAATAGTAGAGCAATTCTTAGTAAAACCAAATTGATTTTTATGAAAAATACCATGGTTGTTAAAATAACTCAACATCTGAACAAGTATAATTTTCTCAAATACTTTACTAAGTGTAGGTAGTATGGATATCGGTCGAAAATTATTAACATCTGACATACTACCCGATTTAAACAAAGGAATTACTCTACTCATTTTCATGAGCTCAGGAAACACACCTCGAGCAACACAACCATTAAACACAGAAGTCAAGTGGGGGGCAATAATATTAATTATATAATTAACTGTCTTTACTGATAAACCCCACAGATCAACTGTTTTTTTAATATTAAGGGATTTAAAAGAGCGTAAAATATCTTTCACAGTGACATCTGAAAATTCAAAGGTTATGTCGCATTTTACAATACATTGCTTAAGGAGCGATTCAGCTATAATAGGAGATGACACTAATGATTTTGTAATCAGTACAGGCACATTTGTGAAATGGGTTTCAAATTCACTCTAGCAGCTCTTTCATGGGTATTACCATCAACTTAAGATCCTTTTATAAACATAATTAAAAATAAAACCAATAAGATCATCTAATACAACCGACTGCAAGAGCTAACACTTATTTTAGGGATTTGACCCACAATAACAGCAAAACTTTTTATCGGTAAGATAAAGTAGGTAAGCTGCCTTAAAAATCCGTAATAATTTTAGCATCATGCCTTCTGGTTTTTCTTGCTGGATCTTTTTTCTTGCTTCTGGAGTGGTCGCTTTTGATCCGGTGATAGTATATTAGATATTAGATTTGTTGAGTTAAAATCAGTAAATTATTAAAATATAATAAACTGTCCGTGTGGTGACGGAGTGACAATACAATTCACTACTCTCTATCTAGCCCGTGCAAGTCGTAAAAAAAACAACGAAGAAATATAAAATGCACATAACATCCGTGCAAGAGTAGAAAAACTCGCAATGAAACCCTATAACCTAACTATACCATGCTGATCAGTCATGTTGGTATGGTATGACTGACCAGCATGGTATACTATAGAATCATTTTCGTTTTGTATTGGGAATAAATTTGTATCAAAATGTGGGTCAAAATTAAATAACTAATTCTGTAGATAGAAATCTCTGTAATAGCGATGACTTAACACATCTTAGTCCACCCGTGACTATGAATGCTGTAAAATTTTTGAAACGACAGATAATCAAAATTTAAATACAACACGACAAAATTAGTAAAAATAGTTTGATCTACATATAATAATCTTAGTACAGTTCAATCCCACCAAGACACAAGTTTGCACGTTTAGCGCAAATACAAGTGGGTCCCATTTGTCATGGCCCCTCAGTTCCAAGAAATAACACTACAAGTTGGCGACAGTATTACATCTTTGGCGTCGAAATGTCGAGCAAAGACCAATTTGAGAGTAATTTGGACGATAAAGTCAAATTAATAAGCAAAAAGCAAGGTGTCCGAAATAGGGCCAGGCGATATCCCACACCAAGACAGTGCCTGCCACCATCTTGTGCTATACAAAGCAAACTTCGTCCTAATTTGGAGGCCTTTTTTTTGGGGGGTGGGTTACGGTCCGCGCACTCCTCGCGCCACTCCATCCGGAGCGACAAAGGGGCGTAAACACGCAGACCCATAACGCACCCGTGACACGTCGCCATCGTCGTTGGGCCGAACACCGCAGCAGGGTGACTTGACATCAGTGGTCGGCACGACGGAATACCCCCTTGTGGGGTACCCTCCCATCGATTGACGTCCCCCCCTCGCGGACGTCGGTCTTTCCTCACGCGGTCAGCCTCTCGGCGGGTGACGGACTAATTCCCCGGTCACGTCACCCGCGGCCTCTAATTTGAAGGCCTGCCCATAAATTTCTGAGCAAGGGTGACGAAAAATTACTATCTTCCAATTTGGACAATTTATAAGTCACATTTGGGGTGATATACCATAGGGGTTTTTGACAAAAAATCCGTGCATTTAAGGGTTTCTGCATACATATTATTATAACTAATCTAAAGACATTCTCTTGCCTGTGGGTGCCGTAAAAGAGAACTATACTCGTTCCAACCATTTATTTTACTTTTGGCAGGTCGCATTCTGATCAATTAGTGTTGTACCAATGTATTACGGATACTATGCTTTGTAATAATCGATTTTAGTCAGGAAGAACTTTTAATCGATTTAACACGGATATTTTATTTTTGCTTAAATACATATTTCATATTATTTAAAAACTTCACTTCTGTAAATATATTTGTTATTTGGGCACATTAATTTTTGCATACCCACTAATTCAGTCCTCCCAAAATATTTTACTTTGTACTTTGCATAATAAAAAATAACTACTTTATGAAGCATTTTTCCATTAAGCGGGGTCCGCTGCTCCAAACTTTACTTAGAGACAATGGCGCCCTCGTCTGCGGTAGTAAATCACTAATTTTCTCATCCAGCCTACCCCTTTTTTTTAAGCCCAATTGGCAACACTGAACGGCGCGCCGGCGACGCCATTTTGTTGTGTTGTCTGTCACTCGCAACAAGACTCCTGTGCTAGTCACATTTCTGTTCGCTGAGTGCTCTTTCATATTTTTCATACGCTATGTTGAGTATTTATATTCCACCGTATTGATTTCATTGTTCTTACTTTGATTGAGTTGAGCGTATCGTTCCTCCCAGTAAGATTTTACTTGCAAAATGCCGAAAGGTATGGTGCTTAAAGGACAATCCAGAGAGTTAGTGCTGCGGCTTCGTGAATTTTTTGAAAAGGAAAGCCGCAATGGCGGATTCCTTATACCAGTAACCCAAGTTAGAGACCGTGTTGCAGCAGCATTAGGTATTAGTGCTCCAACGGTGGCGAAAATCACTAAAGAAGCCTATGGTAGTAGTGGTATTGAACAGAACAAGCTATCTACGCCTAAGAAAAAACGTCAGCCCCGTAAAGTGACAGCAATTGACAGTTTTGATACTGATGCTATTCGTCGTCATATATACAATTATTACACAAGCAAAGAGATTCCTACTTTGAAAAAATTAGTAGCGTCTCTACGAAATTGTGGCTTGTTTCGTGGTCAAAAATCTTCTTTGTCAAAGGTGCTGCACCAAATCGGGTTCTTGTATAAATAAATATAAATTCATGTATAAATAAATCCGACAAAAGAAAAATTTTAATGGAACGTCGTGATATAGCCTTGTCTCGCTGTGAATTTTTAAGACAAGCGAAGAAAATAGAAGACTGGTCGAATGTCGTTTTCACAGATGAAACTTGGCTCAATGCCAATCATTCCATACCAAAAGGTTGGACTGACGATACTGCTGCTTCTACTTCTGCAGTGCCAATGGGGAAAGGTGAACGCCTCATCATTTGCCATGCGGGAACTACAAAGGGATTTGTACCAGACGCTCTGTTAGCGTTCAAATAAAAAAAAACAGGAGACTATCATGAGAAGATGAATGCGGACGTGTATGAAAAGTGGTTCAGAGAAATGCTTACATCACTTGAAGAGCCATCAACAATATTTATTGATAATGCACCCTATCACTCTCGCCAAATTAATAAAATGCCAACACAGGCCAACAAAAAACACGAGATTATAAACTGGCTTCGTGATAATGGGGAAGATGTGGACGAATCCCTACTAAAAGTAGAATTACTTAAAATATTAAAAAGTAAAAAGCAGCCAAAACGATATGTCATCGACGAAATGGCAGCAGAATATGGGCATGTTGTAATCATAATTCCTCCGTACCACTGTCAATATAATCCAATTGAAATGATCTGGGCACAAGTCAAAGGACACGCCGCAAGAAACAATACAACTCCTCCTTTCACAGCAAATAAAATGCTTAAACTTTTAAAAAACGCATGTGCTAGTGTGACGCCTGAAAACTGGGCGAGTGTCGTCAACAAGACAAAAAATATAATATTCTCTGATTGGGATCGGGAAATTGAATTTGACAACATACCTACACAAGAGTTAATAATAAACACTGCAGATGATTCAAGCGACGATTCGAGTTCGTATGAAGAATCCGACGATTCGTTATAATAAAATAATATTAAAATATTTTGGTTGTTTTATTTCATGTTATAGGTATGATGAGAAGATTTTTATATCTCCCTGATACAATTTTAACGTGTTGTCTATTACAACAATTCAAAACTCAGTTGTCAGCTGACTTAACTGCAAATAAGTGTAATCGATTATTTGCGATTCATTAGTTTGCACCGAATACTTTTGATCCTGTCACTAGATGCGATAGAACCTAACTTTTTTTATAACGGAAATGAATTATCACTTAAATTTTATGAATAGAGCTATTTACGGCATATTAATGTATTTAGTGGGTAATAATTAAGATATATAAATATTATTGGGCAGTTTATATATTTCTCTGTTCACTCGTTTCAAAGTTAATAATTGCGTATAATGAAACAGTTACGTCTTAAAGCATGTGTCAAAAGTAAAATAAATGGTTGGAACGAGTATAAGAGTATGCAGGTAATATAGCAAGAGAAGGAAAATTCGACATAAAATCCAATCCCAACAGTCGCTTTTATGTGGGCTGATATGGTAATGATGAGGTAATGATGAAGCCCTTAAGCACTGTCGTACCTGTGATATCGTTTTGCTATGTTTATTTAGTGGCTGATTAATCACTTTTTCTTTTTGACACCTTATTTTTAAATGAAAGAAATGGAATCATTCCATTTCCTTCTATTTTTTTTTCTATTTACGTTGTTTGTAATCATCTCGTAATTAACAGCATTGGTCTGATATATCGGAGGACCAAACCTCGGTGTCAATCCAATCTCCAACACCACACACACCATTTTAGGACACACCATTTTAGGTTTTGGCTAGATACTATGCCTTCTGCCGCCCCAGACGTTTTGCGTGGCTTGGGGCACCGGAAGATAGTCTACCAAAAAGAACGAGTGTGGCTAGTCTTGAAGAGTATAAAAATTGTTAATGAAAAATAAATTATATTTACATTTATATTTATTTGATGAACAATTTTGATAGCATTTCATTAAATTATCCAATTAATGTTGTTTTACAGCAGTCTCTTAGCACCACATCCGCAGCCTTTGCCAGCGAATCCACGGTGGAACTCTAGAGCGAGAGCGGCGATACCGGGAACGATAGCAGCAGCGGGAGGAATAGCGGCAGGTGCGACGCCACCAATGTAGCCGGGAGCGAGGACGGTCTTGTCACTGACCATTGCGTTGAGGCCGTTTCCACAAGAGTGATGGACAGCACCAGCACCAGCAGTGGGTAATATACCCTCTACAGCTACAGTACCAACGAATGGCAGCTCACCGGCAGCAGCTAAAATACCCTCGTATACGTTATCAGAGGCCACGGCAAGACCGACGGGAGCGATAGCTGAGGCACTGGAGACAGGGAGAGCGCCACCGCTGGTAGGACTGAAGTCGATGGCTGGAGCAGACCTAGCGCAAGGAGTTTCTAAGCCGTAAGGTGCAGCCAAACCGTAAGGAACATCCAAAGCACCGATTCCTAAGGGAGCAGCCAAGCCAAGAGGAGCATTCAGAGCGTAAGGAGCTCTTAAACCAACGGGTTCAATGATACCACGGTCAGCGGCCATTGCAGCCCGGCTGGTGCACTGACTGAGTGCGCACTGTTAAATATTATACAGAATATATTAGCATACATACATGTAGTAGCAAAGTAAGAATGTATCGTGACGTCACACTTTTCTTTTCTGTGGATTATCTTAAAAGACAACTAAGACAATAAGCAGAAGACATCACTGCAAGGAGAACCCAAAACATAACCCTATAACAGCCCGTCATACCAGATGCTACACGTTTGCTAGATGGGTTGGGAATCATAGTGAGGTATTATAAGTTTTCTTTTTTTTTTATTGCAAACGGTGGCAAACGAGCAGACAGTACACCTGATGGTAAGTGTTGCTACCGCTCATAGACCTTTACAAGGCCGCTGCCTACCGCGAAGAAAGTGAAGGGAGTGTGAATGCGTACATTGAGGCTCGGTGATACCAAAACCCCTCCACACGCAAACATCCTCAGAAAGTTGGGCTTCCGGCTCTCTCACTCACCGAACGAAGCGCAGTAACAAATTGCTACTAATCAGACGTCGATTTTCTGCGAGAGCGTGGTACGGTGGACGGACCGGCCCGCGGCTGTAGACAGATAACTGTCGACAATGTGGTCCTACCACTCCGCAAGAGAGAGTTGCTATTCACTCGCTTAGTAAAATCCTTAACCGAATGTTGCAAAGCCTGCCGGTTGTGGTATTTTTCATCTCTGAGGACGACTACTTTCAACGATTGATGTAGATGGATGCTGGTGGATAGTAGAAGCTACATATATAAAAATATTAATTAGTAATAAATTACTATGTGGTAGCAACTACGAATAGTGCCAAGTCTTACATCGCTCCTGGGTATCATAAATAGTGACTAAGAGATCTAAGTCGATCTGGGCCAAATCTATCTGATTGCGTCTGGTCAACGATTACATTCCCACGGCGAGTACATGTCAGGAGACCGGTCATAAAACTATTGCTACTGTGAAAAAATGGTACATTTTACGTCGACCTCAAGTAATTGCGATACCAGCAGGATAATGTTGATGATATCATTATTACCTGTACGAGGAGCGCCTAAGCGCAGAATACGAGGATGATCTTAGCAGACATATTGTTACTGATGCAATGTACATAAGAGTCATGTTCAGAACTAATGTTGCAGATTTTATATTAAACGGTTCTTTAATAGTACATACAGCAAGTTACTGCAATAACTATCCTTACGAAATTTCGATAAATTTATTGTTTACTTATAAAAATATGTATACCAATTTAAAATATATTTTACACAATAAAAAAAAATTGTTACTTCTTTATGCAATAGACAGATAAGAGGTTTCAATGGAATATGCTCACTTTTAATTTGTAACATATTTTCTCTTGGTTTTCGGATATCTTTTGTGTGGGAGATTTACGAAAAGGGACGGCAATGTGTTACAGGAAACCAGAGAAGCATACGCTATTTTATTAGACCTAGGTGCGCGCGCGGTGCTGGAGAAATGTTTGCGAGATAATGCCAAACTATTTTGCATGAATTTATTGGCAAAACGTACTGTCGGTCAACATAGTGTATGGCAGAGAAGATTAGGAGAAATACACGGTTGCCAATCAAATAACATAAACTGTATTTATGAGGAATAAATTGACTTCACATATATATTCATTTTTTTTTTTTTATTGCCAACGGTGGCAAAGAGCAAACAGTACACCTGATGGTAAGTGTTGCTGCCGCTCATGGACCCTTACAAGGCCGCTGCCCACCGCGAAGAAAGTGAAGGGAGTGCGAATGCGTGCATCGAGGTTCGGTGACACCAAGGGCACCACCAAAACCCTCCGCACGCAAACACCCTTAGAAAGTTGGGCTCCCGGCTCTCTCGCTCACCCAACGAAGCGCAGTAACTAATTGCTACTACTCAGACGTCGATTTTCTGCGAGAGTATGGTACTACCCCCGACGGACCGGCCCGCGGATGTAGACAGATAACTGTCGACAGTGTGGTTCTACCACTCCTCGTAGAGACTAGACTTTCAATCTCTTAGTAGGATAACATGTCAGATGTTACACGTCAAATGCTACTATTAAAAGACTCGCTTTCTTTAGGCTTTAGAATCATTTAAACAACTGTTTTAAGGGTGCCGTACCCAAAGGGTAAAAACGGGACCCTATTACTAAGACTTCGCTCTCAGTCCGTCCGTCTGTCTCTCACGAGGCTGTATCCCAATAACCGCGATTTTTTTTTTTTTTTTTTTTTTTTTTTTGGGTTGGCTATGGTAAGCGCACGCGCGGTCCTGTCCATCCGGGGCGATGAAAGGACGGCGCGTGGGACCATAACCCACCCGTACCCACGTCACCTCGTTGTTGGGCCGACCACCGGAGCAGATGTCACTTGTCGTCAGTGGTCGGCCCGACGGAATACCCTTTCGGGTAACCTCACCTCTCGACCTGGGACGTCGGTCGCCGTCGCGCGGTTAGCCTCTCTGCGGGTGATGGACAATTCCCCGGTCCGATCACCCGCGGCCTCGGCTAGGGCGGCATTAGGCGCAGATACTCGCGCCTGCGCCGCCCGAGTCGCCGGCGGCGGAACGTGTCGCCGAATAGAAGCTCTACTCGCACACGATCCGCCGCCTCCTTCCGTGAGATAACGGCCTCACAGAAGGCGGCGACCGCGTCCCAGTTCCTGACGCTGACAAGCATCTCCCTGGCGATGGTCGGCAGCGCCAGGTCGGCACCGATAATTGCGACGAGTTCACGGCGATCCTCCTCCCATGCAGCACACTTCTCGAGCGTGTGCTGCGCCGTGTCCACGTCGCAACTGCAGTGGTGGCAGGACGGTGTGCTCTCCCTCCTGACAATCTTGTGCAGGTACTTCCCGAAGCAACCGTGCCCCGTCAGCACCTGCACCAGTCGGAAGGAAAGCACCCCGTGCGTCCGCTCCAACCACTCCATCAGCACCGGCCGGAGGGCCTCGACGGTCCTAACACCATACCGAGGACTCTCCAGCCGGACTGCCCAACGGGCAATGACTTCTCGGCGGGCGTCGACCCGCCAGGCGGTGATCTCTGTGATGGAGACCATGCCGCCGCGGGCGCGCTTCTCCGACACCCGCCGATAAATGTCGGCGAGCATCTCCGCCTCCAGGTCCCACGGGGGAGTTCCGGCCAGGAGGCACGCTGCCTCCGTCGCCACCGTGCGGTAACCGCGTACGGCCCTGATCGCCATGACCCTCTGTGGTCGCCACAGGAGGGCCCTAAGACGGACGGTCAGGGACCCCGCCCACACCGGTGCGCCGTACAGGGCCATCGACCGGATCACCCCCACGTACAGCTGTCGGCACGTAGCACTGGGTCCACCCACATTCGGCATCAGCCGCGAAAGGGCGGACGCCGCGCCGACAAGCCGGGGAACAAGTCGATGGAGATGCTCCCGGAACCAAAAATGCCCGTCGAGCACCAGGCCCAAGTACTTCATGTGGGCCTGGATGCTGATGGTGACCGACTTCACGGTGATCGAAGCGCCGGCGGGAGGCCCGGCGGTACGGAGGCCATGGAACAGAAGGGCCTCCGTCTTTTCCAGGGCTACCCTCAACCCCAGCGCTTCGATCCGCCTAACAATCTCCTCGGTGCCGAGAGTTGCCAGGCGTGCCGCCTCCTCTAGCGTCCCACCCCGGGCTGTGACGAGTGTATCGTCGGCGTATCAAATTACACCCAGCCCGGGTGGGAGGCTTCCTCTCAACGCCCAGTCGTAGCCGATGTTCCAGAGGGTCGGACCCAGAACCGACCCCTGTGGGACACCGCACGTCATGGGCGTTCGCACAACGTCCCCTACTCGGTCAACGTAGAGGACGCTGCGCCCCTCCAAGTAGTCTGCCACCAGCCGCCTGAGGTACACGGGCACCCCGTGATACCTCAGCCCCTCCCTGATGCAGCTGAATGGCAGACTGTTGAAGGCGTTGGCGATGTCCAGGGACACCGCCAACAGGACTCCTCCGCCGGTGACGGCCTCCGCTACCACGGCCTTCAGGCGCAGCAGGGCCGCGATCGTCGAACGCCCTCTCCGAAAACCAAACTGGGCGTCCGACAAATCGGGCCCGTCCCCGATGAGGTGCCGCTCGATGCGGGCAGCCAACACCCTCTCCAGCAGCTTGCCCGCATCATCGAGCAGCACGATGGGCCTGTAGGCCGAGGCCGACTCGGGAGACCGTCCCGGCTTCGGCAGGAGAACCAGCCTCCCCTCTTTCCAGCACCCAGGGAACTGTCCGGACGACAAACAAGCGTCGAACAGTCCCCTGAGGCGTGGTCCCAGGTGTTCGAGGACCAGGGCCAGCACACGGTTCGGAATACCGTCGGGCCCGGGGGCGGTGGATTTGACTCGCATACGCGCCACCGCCGCCCCCATTTCCGGCTCCGTGATGGGCGGAGCACTTTCATCGTCGGCCTCCCGGTCGCTGTCCAGCGAAGCCATGACCAGTGGCGTGTGCTCCGCCCGCCGTGGAAAGAGGTCCTCGACAACTCTGGTGAGGAGGCTGGGCTGGAGAGTCTCGGTGAGGGGGGGGCCCCGCCCGCGGAGCTTGTTCAGCGCCGCGAGGTAGGGGCGACCCCAGGGGTCACGCTCGAGACTGTCCAGCATCTCCCGCCGACTAACGTCCTTGGCGGTACGGACGGCCAGCCTGAAGGCAGACCGCGCACTGCGGTAAGCCTCGTACAGCTGGCCCTCCCGCTCAGCGTCGCGGTGACGCGCTCGGCTGCGGGTGTAGGCCCTCCGGGCGTATGCACGCGGCCCGAAGGTCCGCCAATTCTCGGGACCACCAGGGGACCGCACTCTTCGGGGGCAGGCGCCGCACACGGGGCATGGCCGCATCGCAGATCTGCGTTAACGCACAGCGGATGCGGCCAGCCTCGGCATCCACCCCGTCCGCCTGGGGCGGTGAGGACAGCCATGACTGAACGATGGCTGCCTCGGCCAACAGGTCCCGATCCAATCGACCCACAGCCCACCGCGGAAACGCGGGAGCTCCGTCCGCCGTGTGACCCCTGCTGGGCTGCAGGAGGGTCCGGGAGACCTCTATCCGGATGTATCGGTGGTCGGATAGGGTCTCAACCTCCTCCTGGACGCACCAGCTCCTCACACGTGCTGCGACATTAGGACTAGCGAACGACAAGTCCACTATCGACCCGCCCTGCTGCCGCACGCACGTTTGCACCGAGCCCCTGTTCAGCAAACAGATGCCCAGTGCCGCCGCCCACTCTTCGACCGCCCGCCCGCGGTCATTCGTCCTGGGGGACCCCCACGCCGTGGACTTGGCGTTGTAGTCCCCCAGAACGAAGACTTGGCGCGGTGCCAGTCGCCGTATCGAGGCCCCCAGGATGGTGAGGAAGGCCCCGAAATCCGTCGCGCTCCTGTTAGGGGAGAAGTAAACACCATATAGCGTAACCTCTCCCCATTCCGCCGCGACATACCCATCACCCCTGTCCTTGAGCAACAAGGGCGGGGAATGCCACGACGTGGAGGCGACGATTGCCACAGAGCCGTCACTGCTGCCCAGCCAATTGGGCCGGTCAGGCACCACGTACGGCTCCGCGGCTACGGCTGCACCGATCAACCACTCCGCCATGGCTTGCAGGAAAACGTCCTGTGCCTCGGCGGCGTGGTTGAGGTTGGCCTGCAGGAGGTGGTAAGATTCGGCCGCCATTAGTGGGCCGTATCCATTACCTCCTCCACGCTGGCGGGCGATTGGGTCGCGCTAGGGGCGGGAGCGGCCGGGGTCGTCGGACCGCTCCGCCCCTTTGGGGCCGAAGCCGGGGGTTTGCACTTCTTGCTCCCCATGCGGTGCTTGGCGGGCCTATTGCCCGCCGCACACGCGGGGCAGTGGGGAGTGGCGGCGCACGATGCCGCCTTATGCCCGGGTTGACCGCAGCGGAAACAAAGGTCGCTGCAGTCAAAGCAGTTAGTGCATGTCGGCCGAGTGTGTCCGACCGCCATGCACTTGTAGCACCTCGCAGGCCGGGACTCCAGCACGGTCACCCGCGCTGAGCTCCAGCCCACGAGGAGCCTGCCTGAGCCGGCCAATTGCTTGGCCGACTCCACCGGGCACTGCACCCAGGCAGCACCGACGCCGCCCGGACCAGGGCGCATGGCGCCAATTCGGACGGTGTCCACGGGACATCCGGTTTTCGAGACGATGGCCTCCCGGATGTCATCCACCGTCACGGAGTCGTCCAGACCCGTGACCCGCAGTTCCGCACACTTGACGGGTCTGGCGATCTTGACGCCATCCTCCGCAGCAAACAAACCCCTCAGCTTCGCGGCCATGCTATCGGCCGTCTTGGCGCCCTCGGCCCCAGGGAACTCTAAAATCCGAGCCCCTGTCCGGGCCTTGCGGGTCCTGGCTTCGACGCCTCCTAAATCGGAGACGTCAAGCTCCCGCCGGGCGCGACGTAAGACGGCCTCATAGCTGAGGCCGTTCTCGGCCGCCTCAGGCAGGACGGTGATCCGGCCGGAGCCTCCTGCGCGACCTCTTGTTACCGGCTCCTGCCTTGGGAGCGGAGGCTTTGGCGGCGCTTTTGGCCTCCGCTCTCCTCTTCTGGCCGCGACTTTTTCGGCTGCGCTCGGCCGTCTGCCAACCCTCTTCAGACACGGCAGGGGTGCCGAGCACAGCAGTCACGGCCGCGGCTGCGTTGGCCGCCACCGACGGTGCATTTGCCGGCAGCGGCTGGAGTCCGGCCTTAGCAGGAGCCGGTGCCACCTTCTTTTTCGCGGCGGGTCCCTTGGGCTTCGGCCCAGCAACGGCCGCAGCGTAGTTTCCTACGCGCCCACCCTGGCAGGGTAGCGCGGCAGGGGTTGACGCCACGGCTTTCGGCCTATCCGCAGCCAGCGGCGGCCGGAGTCGGGGCTCCGGGGGCAGTCTCGCCTCCAGAGCCGCCATGCGCGCGTCGAGCATCTTGCCGAAAACATCCACCATGGCGCGCATGGTCTGGTCCGGCACGCCGTCCACTGCGGGCAGCGGGACCGCTTCGGCCAGCTGGGCCCTCTGGGGACTTGCCGCAGCGCAACTTGTCGCAACGGGGACGACGGGGGCGGCGGCAGGGCCGGGACTTGTCGGCGGCGCGGTTTTCGCCAGCTGCGCGACCTGGCTCCGCAAGTCGGCCATTTGCTTGGCCAACTCGCGGTTCGCCTTCTGCACCGCCGACAGCTCCTTTTGCAGGGCCTTATTCTTCTCCTGCAGGCCTGAGACCTCACCACTAAGGCGGGTGTTTTCGGCCTGCAGGGTGGCCATATTGGCAGCTCGGGGGTCGCCAATAACCGCGATAGCTAGACAGTTGAAATTTTTACAAATTATGTATTTCTGTTGCCGCTATAATAATAATTACTAAAAACAATATAAAATAAATATTTAAGGGGAGCTTCCATACCACAAACGCGATTTTTTGCCCTTTTTATAAATAATGGTATGGAACCCTTTGTGTGCGACTTCGACTCGCACTTTGCCGTTTTTTTTTGTCTATATTAGTGGAATTTTAAAAAACATCTTTCGCTCTTTCTAAAACACTTTTATTTTATTGATAGCAATATTACAGCTCCCATGCCAGTGCCGTAGTAATTATAAAATTCGTTACTCCCTAATTTCTCCGTAAACATCTTTAAAGACAACAAAAGGATATAACATACATATCTATACCAATAAATAAAATTGGAGTGTCTGTTTGTAATGTCAAAATAATAGGCTTTTTTCATGCTCACACGGTTATTTGCACGACACCTATGCCTAAAATAGCAATTAAAAAATTTTTGTCTGTCTGTCTGTCTGTCTGTTTGTTCCGGGTAATCTTCAAAACGGCTTGACTGATTTCAAAAATTCTTTCACCAATGGAAAGCTATAATATCAGGGCGTAAACTAGGCTATATTTTATCCCGGTATTCCCACGGGAACGGGAACTACGCGAGTAAAACGAATATAACCTATAACCGAAGCGAAGCGAGGGCGGGTTACTAGTAATATCTATGAAAGAAATGGAAAACTGGGAATGAAACCCTGTACCAAATTACCTGATCAACGTGGTAGAATACGAATATTGATTACGATAGTATTTTAGCCAAATTGGAAGAAGTTTGCAAATATTGTAGTACAAAATAATAATATATAGCAAAGCTGCGATTATATTAGAAATAGCAACCCGCCCTCGCTTTGCTTCGGTTTCAGTCGCCTTTCTTGCGTAGTTCCCGTTCCCGTGGGAATACTGGGCTAAAATATAGAGTAGGTTATTCCCTGATATTATAGCTTTCCATTGGTGAAAGAATTTTTGAAATCGGTACAGCCGTTTTGAAGATTACCCGAAACAAACAGACATAGAGACAGACAGACAGACAAAAAAATATAAAGTGTATTTTAGGCATATTTATAGTGCAAATAACCGTGTGAGCATGAAAAAAGCCCATTATTTTGACATTACAAACAGACACTCCAATTTTATTTATTGGTATAGATAAATTACGAAAACGCTTTCGTAAAACGGCCCTATCGCCTATTTGTTTCGTATAAAAACTGGAGCCACATCTAACAAATCATTCACTCTTCAACTTCTCGTTGAACACATACATCAAACATGAACACCTTCGCCGTATTGTTCCTTTGCATCCAAGCTTGCTTGGTACAGGTAAGGCTATTATTTTCATTAATATTTTACACTGAATGGTATTTTTATAACATCTGAGTATATTATTATTACTTACATGCTTGTTTATATATTTCTAGAGTGTGTTCGGTCAATGTTTGGGCAAACGCTTTCCCGCTATCGCTTCCGCTGCGCCTATCGCTCCGTGTGGCGCCGCCCTTGCGCCAGCTGTCGGTCTCGCTCCCTTCGGCTTCGCTGACCTCGTCTACCCCACTGTACCCTGCGGCTTAGAAGCATACGGTGGTATTGGTGAAGGTAACGTGGCTGTCGCCGGTGAGCTGCCCGTCGCTGGTACCACTGCTGTCGCTGGTCAAGTACCTATCATGGGCGCTGTGAAATTCGGTGGTGATGTCTGCGCTGCTGGTTCAGTCTCCATCGCTGGCAAGTGCGCCTGTGACTGCGGCTGTGCTGGTGCTCCCTACTTGTACTAAAGCACTATTGTGAGCAAATAAAAACCTTAATAATAAATAAAGAAAATATTTTCAAGCATTTTGTAGTTTTTATTTTTGTCGCTAGCAAACGTATAATTTTGAATTTGTACTTACGTACTTTTTTTTGTATTCAATTGCATAGATGACAGGGGTAGACCACTTAGACCACTTTATTATACGATGACGGAGTGGTCTAGGTAGCGACAAATGATTGTTCAGAGTCTAGGTGGAATATTTGTTCGATAAATGGACGTTTGAGCAGTCTGTCAGAACATGTAGATTTATTCTTTATGATGGGGTATTATTTCTTAAAAAAAAAGTAAATGATCAAAAATCTAATCTTAAGCAATCTAATTTTTTCTTTTTCAAGGATTTTGATTTTCATCACTTCCTATCTGGTAATTGTAGTAAGAAATAACTATGGGGCGTAGATTTTTGTTTTTGTTGTATGTAGCAAATAAGTAAACAGAACACCTAATGGTAAGTTTTATAGCCGCTCCTGGATCTTTGCTAGGCCACTGCCTACCGTAAATAAAGTGAAAGGTCTGTTGAAATACAACATCCATAAATGACCTGTTCGATCCCCAAAATATATTCTTTAAGACTTGGGACAAAGGCTAGGAAAGAATTGCAGTATTTTTCAATCTAGCAAATGCAAACGTCTTGCCAAGATCAAAATGATGTTTCTAACGCTCTGGCGTTAATCCTTAAATGCGTAGCAATGTTAGGAATTAACAATTGGAATTATTATTTTTTATTTTGGTGCTCTTGGTGTCGGACGTTTGCAAGGCCGTTCGGTACCGTGAAGATAGTGAAGGGAGTGTGAATGCGTGCAATGAGATTCGATGATACTAAAGACATCACCAAAATCCACCGCAAGCAAATACCTACAGAAAGTCTATAATATTTTTGGGAAAGAAGCGAGATTTGAGCTGTAACTGTAACTGTGGGGCTAATGAAAGAAGTTGAAAGCTACTACATTTTGTGGAGGAGACACATTCTGTTCCTATCTTCTAAACAACGTTTGTTTGATCAGATTAGTATGAAGAAAAGGGTAAGAATGTATTATGTGTGTAGTGTCATATTATTTGTATTGCTGTCTCGATCTAATTAATAAAATTTATAAGCTTATAACTAGCTCTATATGAAAATGAATGTTGTTTTCACATATAATTGTAGTTTGAACAGTAATTTTCGTAAATAAAGGGTAGCTTTTACTGTATTCCTACAACGTTTGAAACAAAACCATTTGGAAGAGTCAGCTCTCCTGTGACCACGAACCCTGGAAAGAGTGCGGAACTTCAGAACCAAAAATCAAAAACAAACGCGATAAAATACGTAAAAATAGTTTTATTTGAAATAATAAACATAAAAAAATTCTAACCATGTTATAATAATGTAGTACTTCGTTTTGCGGTGGACTCTGGTCAGTGCACCCGCCGCCTGGTTCCGTCCGGGGCGACAGAGAGACGGCGCCTGGCCTCGTAAACAGAATATCCTGCGGGGTACCCTCTCCTTTCTCTCAGCGTCCCTTTCCCGGGACGTTATGACCTTGACCGTCATGGCTTCCTGTGGACGCCACAGAATAGCCCTAGGTTTAACGGCATGTGGCGCTGGGTCCGCCCACGTTCAGCAACAAGTCGACAAGCCGCGGAGCAAGTTGGCGGAAATGCTTCCGGAACAACCAATGCCCGTCGAGCACTCGACCTAAGTATTTAATGTGGGCCCGGTTGCTGATGTCAACGAATTGACGGGGCTCGTGGAACAAGAGGGCCTCTCCAAGACGGAGGCCCTCTTGTTCAGGGCCATCCTCAATCCCAGCGCTTCGATCCGCCTGACAATCTCTTCGGTGCCGAGAGTTGCCAGGCTTCCGCCTCCTCCAGCGTCGTACCCCGGGCCGTGACGAGCGTGTCGTCGGCGTAACAAATTACATCTAGCCTTGAAGGAAGGTTCTCAACGCCAAGTCGTAGTCGATGTTCCACAGTGTGGGTCCGAGGACAGACCCCTGTGGGACACCGCACGAATGAGCGTTACCACAAATTCCCCCACTCGGTTGTAAAGGATGCTGCGCCCTTCCAAGTAGTCTGCCACCAGCCGCCTCAGGTAAACGGGCACAATGTAATTCTTGCATAAACATCAAAAAACCTAAGAATGTTGTAAATAAAACTATATTTACGGATTTTATTGCGTTTGTATTTGATCACGATAGACGATCAAAGGCGGACAGTCCGCCTAAATATGTAATACTCGCGTAAACATCAGAAATCCCTATCAATGTTTTTGCGAATTTTTTAATTGATATAATACAAACAAACTCCCATTCGAATAATATTATTAGTCAGAACAATTATATCTCGACTACAACGTTTTGGCTATTAACTATGGCCACGAGAAAACTTTTATTTGCATTTTAAGACAATGTATATCCTCTTTAGGCTAAGTTCCCATGTAACGCGCGTTAACACGCATCAACGCGCGATTTAATTTAAAGGGAGTTCAGATGATGAGCGCTAAAGCGCGTTGCGAGAGTACTCGTCATTAATTTCGTAATTATATTACAAAGAAAAATATAGGAAAGAAAACGGACACATTGCGTTCACCCAATTTTGAAAAATAGACCCGGTTTGTTTGCGACAAAAAGAAAAAAAAAACTAAATCCGAATCTAAGAGATCGTGAATTTCAATTCTTTAATTACTTTAGAATGTCTATAACAGCATTCGACAATTTGCTTCGATATCAATATCTCCAAATTCACTAATTTTATGGTAAAACAATATACAGGGTGACTGGTAAAAGATTGTACATATTGAAGGAGGGTATTCAGTAATCGATTCTGATACCGAAAATGTAAAAAAAAACGGTACTTAAATTTTGAACCAATTATCTTATAAAGATATTTAGTTAAGGACACATCTGACAACAGCTGTATTATAAGTACCTACTTATAGGTCAACGCACTTGAAATAAATAGTTGCATCACATTGAACTCACAGTGTTTCCACTATCACGTTGTAGTTTTACCCTAGATTTTTTCATTAATTTGCCCTAAATACCCTAATCAGTCTCCAAAAATCCTTGATTTAGGGCGCAAAATTTAAATGAGTTTGAAATAAAACAAAACTTGATGGTTTGATTTTTATTTTTATTTGCATCTATTAATCAAAGGTAGTAAACATGTAATCATAAAAAGAATTCATTTTAATATGTGGAAGAAGTAGATGGTGAACAATATGATGCTGTTGTTGAAGCTGAAGCATTTGGCTTAAGTTTTTTAGCTGCGGGTAAAAGTTGAGTACATTGTCTGTCGGGTTCTTAAATCGAATCTGTCATATTTAGTCTGGTGTGCAACAAACCATTGAGGGTTTCATTATGAAGCTTTTGTCTTGGGTTGGGTTGTTTTTTTGAGCCAACGCATACTCCGTCCATTTCTTCCGGGGGTGATGAAAAGGTGACGTAAGTCTCATAACCCTCCCCTTCGCCATTGGGCTGATGGATCCTCGTCGCATTCGCAACGTTGGCAGGACGATGTACTCTCTCCTTACAACCGTGTGTAGGTACTTGACGAAGCAACCGTCCGTCGTCACTACTTACGCTAGTCAGCAAGAAAACACCCCGTGCCGCCGTCCTCAATACTCCAAGAGCACCGGCCGGAAGGCCTTGACGACCCCAACATCGTAGCGGGGCCTCTCCAGCCGGACTGCCCAATGGGCAATTTTCCTATACCCGCTATTAGTATCACACTGAAATATCGACATCTAAACACTGCAATATTTAATTTAAATTCTATTATCGTGTCTTACACAAAGTAATTTCGGTGAACTCTGGGAGCCCATAGAGGGTAACCATTATTTGTGATCGGCAAAGTCTATGATAAAATAGTGTTTGCTATTTTTATATTAAATTTCACCCCAAAATTACCCTAAAACCCTAAAAGTATTAAATAGCCCTAAGCCCTATTTTAAATTAGTAATTTCACCCTAAAATAGGGCGAAATCCCTAAAAGTGGAAACACTGCGCGCTACTCCCATTGGACTCAGTGTGACCAGATTTAGCAGAATTCTGCGATTTTAGCAGAATTCTGCGATTTTAGCAGAATTCGATCCCTAATTTAGGGCTTAGCAGATTATGTCGCAGATTTCGAAAATTTGGCAGATTTTAGCATAATATTAAAAAGCCTTGCAGGAAAGTAGCAGAATTAGACATTGACTAAATAAATGTGTTTCACTAGGGTAGTTGCCCTAAACATATTTAAAAAATCTATTTTTCTTAAATAGTGTAAGTTTTTTTTTCTGAACTTTTCCTTTCTTTTTTTTAAAGGCAACGCACTAAAGAAATAGTTCTTGTATTGCTGGGGACTTCACAAACATATAATTAACGGACACAAATTACATCCAGACTCAGAACAAGAAGTCGCACAAAGTGTTATCCCGCATGGGATTTGAACCCGCGACACTGGCACAGTAAATCGATGTCTAACCATTATGCCATCCGTGCCAGGCAACTGGCAATTCTCATATACATTCTATGTTTAATATATCTTGTGAGCGCATATTTTCTCAATTGAACAGTATAAAAAAATGACGTGCGAAACAAATTTAAATATGAACATGTTGCTGCAATTCTACATGTCAAACAGGTAGTTAAAGAACAGGGTGAATGCGTATATTTTACGAGCTAGCTTGAAACCCTATACAGGTGTATTAGGTTATGAGGCAACTGTTCGAATATGTTGTGTAGTGTGTTTTCAAAAATTCAAAAAGTGATTTCAAAAATGTGTGTCTAAGAGTTAATGCCTTAAATGTTACATATTATGTAGGCATGTACCGACAGGATACATGTAGGCATGTAAATCTTCGACAGTATAAATAGGTATGAATTGCGCAAATGCTTCAATGGTAGCGTAGATACAAAGGCACCTCGTGAACGTTCATCGGCCGATCAGCTGATTTAAAGCGAAGTTTGTCTGTTTATGCAAGTGTAATCATTGATTTATTCGAATTCTAATGAACATTTAACAAAGTACGAATATGTTGTAGATTAAGTATCACTAACTTTATACATTTCAATCAGATACACTACTACACGAAAAAGAGATGATAAATTTGAAAATTTTACATGTCACTAATTCATTAACAAATCGTTATTTTGCCTTAAAATATTTTTTCATGGGTTCCTACCGCCATTGCCTAACTCTCGTTTGACCAGTTGCCCATAACCTGATACACTCTGCATATAAATGTGAATAGAATTTAGAAACTTTTTGTTGATAAACATTTGAAAATATTAAGTTGCGTTTTCCTTTAATATTCATGCACATTAAAACTTCATTATAGTAGAATTTTAGCATTTCTTTCGAAAAAAAAAATAGCAGATTTTAGCAGAATTCAAATGAGTAGATAGCATAATTTAAATCTGGTCACACTGCAACCTAAAATAACATAACCTAAAATAATTACGGAATCGTAATAATGTATTTCTAATCCTTGCGTAGCTCCGCACGCTGTATTGTTTTTTATGCAGTTCGTTATTATTTTTTTAATATTATGTCAATAACAATTTAGCAGCGATTACACATATGTCATTTTCAACGTGTTCAAGACTTTGGTGATAAGTGTGATTCAATGTGTTATCATATGTTAAGTGTAGTGTTTTTTGGTTTCTAATGCGCCCTCGTCGTGAGACGTATGGTCGTAACAAGGTACACTGGCAAAACTATTATTTTGACAAGAAACAAATCACCTTATTTCGGGATTGGTATGAGCTGAGTCTGCAACTTTTAATGGTTTTTATGACATTATTCCTACACCTAGTTTTAATAATTCTAGTAATAAATATAAAAATCTTGACAACCGAAGAATCACCGTATCGCCTATAGCAGGGATGCACAGACTTATTAAGACTAGGGGCCACTCGGGCAAATAATGAACTAATGGCGGGCCGCCAGAAGTATAGGTAATTAAAGACAATAAAGAATTGATAATCTGGAATAGAATTCAATATTTTTCGAATGTACGAGAGTATTATTTTTGCTGTCGGCGGGCCACCAGTATTCAACCGGCGGGCCGCGGTCTGTGCATCCATGGCCTATAGGGTGACCAACTGTTTAGGAGTCTTGCGGCACTAATGTTGTTGATGTTTACTATGTGGTTAATTAATATTGTCTTCTTTTTACATTTTTATTGGTTACTTGTGACCATTGTCTATAGTTTCCTTCAATATGTACAATCTTTTACCAGTCACTCTGTATAATTACGAAAATTAAACAAAATTTCAAAAGTACTACGTGTATTCGGGATGAAAGCGCAAGCTTATCTAAACAGCAAATAAAAGCGCGATTTAAAAACGCGCGTCAAAATTCTGCCATCTGAACATAGCCTTAAATGAAAACAGGTTAACGAGCATATTTTGTATACTTTGCAAGAGAAAGCAACCTCGAAATAAAACCCTATACCGAGCTATCTGACCGGCGTGATATCATCATCATCATCATCATCGCAGCCCACATACGTCCCACTGTTCTCGGCTCGGCCCTCCTCTACAATAGGAGGGAATTTGACCGACTATACCATGCTGGTCAGACATGTTGATATAGGGTTTTATTTCGAGTTTTCCTTCTCTTGCGCAGATGTTATGTGCATGTTATATTCCATAGTCGTCTTTTATGATATCTACGGACAAGATAGGGAGTGGTGAATAGTATTCTTACTCCGTCGCGAGTCGATCATAGCTCAGTTGGGAAGTTGACCGGTTCTAAATTTGGTTTTTTTGGCATTCAAACAGCGTCGATTCGAATCTCGGTGTTATTATTATTCTCTTTTTGTAATTTTTTATATATTTTTCATTATTCATTTTTTATTAATATATATCTTATTAAATTCGACAAAAATATTCCGAGCGAAGCTCGGTCAACCAGATATATATATTAAATTCTCCTAGAAATGATCTCTGATGTTTACGCGAGTATTACTCATTTTAAATAAAACTACTTTACGGATTTTATCGCGTTTGTATTTGATTTTTGATTACCCGACGTTTCGAACACTTTGCAGCATTCATTAATTTAGCATCATGTCACCTGAGTTTTCTTGCTGGCTCTTTCTCAGTGTGGTCGTGTTCCGATCCGGTGGTAGTATACCAGATTGTTAGGTTTTTAAATATAATTACTATTAATTTTAATGTTAAATAATTACTAACCATAAACAATATAATTTTTTCATATAGAATCATTTTCTTCTTACACTGGCAATAAATTTGTATTAAAATGTGGGTCAATATTTAATAACTAATTTCTGTATCGGGTAGATAATTATAAATTTTCTGCAGTAACGATGACCTGTTAGACGTGAGACATCTTAGTCCACCCGTGACCATGAACGCTGCAAAATGTTCGAAACGTCGGGTAATCAAAAATCAAATACAAACGCGATAAAATCCGTAAAGTAGTTCTCCTAGAAACTTCGTTTCTTTTTGTTTTTCTTTTATAAACAACACCCTGCACTAAGAAAATAATCCTTGTATTGCGGAGGAGTTTACAAACATATAATTAACGGACACAAATTATAATCATACTCAGAACAACAATTTGTGGATCACACAAAGTGTTGTCATCCGCGGCCCTGGCACGGTAAGTCGCTATCTTTAATACTACGCCATCTGTGCAGTCAAATAATAATACACAAATAATAATACACAGTAATAGTGACCAAAATGAGTATTTATTAAGATATTTCTTACGATTTCATCTACTGTCTTAATATAAGTATTCACAGCCACAACCAGGATAACCTGTAGGAGCGTATCCTGGAGCAAAACCAGTAGGAGCAAATGGAGCTGGAGCATACGGAGCTGGAGCGTATGCAGCAAGGTCGCTAACCATTGCATTGACGCCATTACCACAAGCATGATTGACAGCACCAGCTCCAACAGTAGGTACTATTCCTTCCATAACAGTGGTACCAACGAATGGAACCTCTCCAGATACAGCTAGAAGACCTTCGTAAGCGTTTTCGGAAATCACAGAAATTCCAGTAGGAGGTATGGGAGATGAGCTAGTCACAATTAATCCACCACCGCTGGTGGGGGTGATGTCGATAGCGGGCGTGTAACCTCCACAGCCAAAACCTCTGTAAGGAGCTAGACCTTCGTATGCGAGAGGTGCAGCAAATCTGTCGTATCCGTAAGCACCACAGCCATCATAAGCAAAACCATCGTAAGCTAATGGGCCAATGCCTGGACCAGCTAGGCCATAGGGTCCAGGGAAATTTAAGGCTTCGACGGCAGCACGGCTGGTACATTGGCTGAATGCGGACTGAAAATATAAATGATACAATAATTGATATAATGATACATTCCTTCAGTGTGATGTCGTAAGATTACAATTTACCCCCTATCTTGCCTGTGGATGTTGTAAAAGATGACTAAGGGATTATGGATATGCATACAATATTTATGTAGGGACACGATATCGAACAGAAAGTATCGACACTGTACTCATGAGAAGTATCGAAGAAAAGTATCGTACTCAATAAAGTATCGATACTACAAAGTACTGAGTACCTACTTTTCCTAGAATCTATGTCATGAGCATTTTTTAAAAGATTTGATAGTCTGTGAATATTTCGAGCCACGTTTTAGAAGTTTCATTACGTTTGAACTAGATGGCGTCACCATAAACATGAGTCGTAAGGTCAATTTTAACATGAATAATTTCTACAATTTATTCGATACGATACCTGCCATAAAGTATCGAATGCAAAGTATCGAGTACAAAAGTATCGGTATCGAAAGAAAAGTACCCGATACCTAAAAGTATCGATACTTTTTTCGTGTCCCTATATCTATGTAAGAGAAGGCAAATTCGTAGTAAAACTCTGTACCAACCCATCTGATCAGCATGGTATAGTAGGTCAATTTTCCACCCTTTGTGGGGGAGGCTCGAGCCTAGTAGTGGGACGTATATGAACTGTGATGATGATGAATAAGTATATTAATAATAGTTTTTAAGCAGAGTTCTATAGTCGTTAGGTTTTTCTAGGTTAGGTTCTTAGTCTGGGTGTGATTAGAGATTAAAGTTCTACGTGATACAAGCATTTATTACTAATTAAAAAAATATATCTTGATATATAGAGGTGTAGATACTTAATGAAGATTATATTAAAAAAGTTTATTGTTATCCTTATGGTGACAGAATAGGAATACCTTATACAAATCCCTTTCTTGCTCGTGGATGTCCTAAAAGACGGCTAAAGGATATGATATGCAGAAAACAACATTGCTAGAGAAAGAAGACTGGACATAAAACTTTATATCAACCCGTACCCGTATAGCGCATCAATTCCTTTCCAATTGGGAAGAAGGCCTGAGCCCAAAAGTGGAACTTATATAGGCCGAGAAGAATATTAAGACTAATATTGAACACATTACGACTGACGTAAGAAATCTTGAATAATAAAAATTATAAATCTACGTTCACTGTTGAATATAGAACTCTCCAAAGAGGAAAATACTGAAATTGCCACAATTGCGCAGGCGGTTGACGTTCAAATTTCTTAATACAGTTTCCAAGAAGAATGATGGTGCTGATTGATTGATTCTCTTAATGATTAGTCGGTTTTTACGACTGCCGCGGGAAGAAAACGATACATACCATCCCCATAATAAAAAAAGCATAAATGGGGAATATAATAATAAAATTATACGTTACATACCTGTACGAATAGCGCCTGAGCGCAGAAAACAAGGATTGCCTTGGCAGACATATTTTTAAAACAATTAGTTACTACAAACTCGAAACTAAGTAAGAGAATGGATCTCTCTACCAGTGTCGTTCATTTTAAGTCCCATATTATCAATAATTTCGAAAGTAATTACAATAGAAGTTGCAATAATAATATTAAACAACATTTTGGTGTAATCAATTTCTAAATACTTTCCAGGACAAATTTGTATCACGTATTTACTTTTTTAATGACACAATTAATTTCTTGAAACTTTTTTATCAATATAGGCATTTGTGTAATTTCTATTAAATTATAATAACAAATGTAGGTAAGTGGGCATTGTTTCAAAATCATCAACATCTTTCTTTTATCACAATTACTTGAGGTCCACACAATGCACTTCTTCTATCGTCCATATTTTTCTTCTTTTTATTGCTATTGGTGGCAAACAAGCAAAAATCACACCTGATGGTAAGGGATACTGCCTCTCATACATACCATAAGGTGTACTGTTTGCTGGTTTTCCACCGTTAGCAATAAAAAAAAATAAAGTATTCCAATTCACTGTTAGTCTTATATGAAGCTGGTAATAAAAGTCTAAAACATTAAAAATGCCTATATAAACTTAAGTAACCTATATATATTAATAAGTGAAGCAAAAACTTTGTACCCCTTTTTACGAAAATTACGTGGATGTATATAATGAGGAGAAGTGCATAAAACTGAAATTTCATATAATAATGGATTAGAAATGCATTATTTTTTTTTTTTTTTTTTTTTTTTTTTTTTTTTATATATTCACGCCTTTTTCCCATAGGGGTAGGCAGAGTCCACTGCCCTCCACCTGCTACGATCTTTGACATATTCAGCGTAGCAAAGCGGTTCTCTGTGGGCCACTTTTCGCCCCCGACGGAAACGAGACGTGACGTGTCGCGAGCCACATCGCCGCCATTCGTACAGTTTTTTTTTAATTTTTGAAACTCATTGCGTTTCCGCGAGAAATACATACACATATAATTAACGGACACAAATTACATCCAGACTCAGAACAACAATTTGTGGATCGCACAAAGTGTTGTCCTGCGTGGGATTCGAACCCCCGACACTGGCGCTGTAGGTCACTAGCATTAACCACTACGCCATCTGTGCAGAAAGAAATGCATTAGATTCATTAAAAAAGGCATTACGCACACTACAACGCAATCGCTACACACACACAGGCACACACGTTTGTGAGAGTGTATTGCGTAGCAACGCTTATACACTTTTGTTTATGGTTAAAATCTCTGGTCCAACTGAATGTCAAACAATCATAATTATGATGACAATGTCTAATAGAGATTTGTGCTTATATACTAAAGTCCATAAAATATCGGATGATCTCTGTGACAGTTGTCCTTAGTGCTGTAACGCTTACGATAAAGTTCGTAGTTTTTATCGATAAAACTGTTTATTTTTATAATTGTGATTTTCTATTATAATTAAAATGCAATCAATGAAAACCTTTTTGATTTTATTTCAAACAAAAATTGTTTTTGACGTGACAACGTGTTATAATTCGATGGAGCCGGCACACGCACGCACGAAAAAACATGACGCATGCGGCGTTACCTCACTCTGAGGCGTTCCATTTAAGGCTTGATCCATACAAAATATCTATCAAACAAATAAAATTAAAATTTTCTTTTGAAAAATGAAACATTCCATAAGTATTTTCTTATGATGTTGTCACGTTCAACTATCGTCAGTAAACCGACTTTACAGACAACCGATTTTTGACTGTTTTAATTATTCAAAAAGATTACAATCAAGGTCTAGGTCATTATTATCGTCATCACTGGAGCGTTCTTGCTAGAACATTTATCATTTTTTGCCCTAATAGGGACAGTCATTAGATCAATCGATCAATTACGACTGTTTTATAAATAAATATGTCTAGTTCATTGATAATAATGCGTACATAATATTATCATTTACTCTGAAACGAAAAGTAGTTTTTTAATGTTTAATTACATCAATTTACGTATTTTATAATGTGTCTGTTTTAATTGTAAAAAATATGTTGAAAGTTTTATATAGGTACTGTATTGGGTTTATTTCTTTTATGAATAATTTAATAAAGATCGGTTATCGATTTACGTATATCGACTGTCCCATCTCTTTTTTATTTTCAGTCCAGCATAACCTTGTACGTGCGTGAGCGTCATTTATGTATAAAATGTTTAATAGGTATTTCAATACTTACGAGGTACATTTTAGGCATGACTATTAATGTTTTTATATTTATAATATATAGCAATTCAGTTGCAATAAAACTGGCACGAAAAGAATGAAAATATATTTGATATAAAATGAAATTGTAAACTTGTCGCTCGTTCAAACTTACTTCGTTGGTTTCGTTGACATCTGTCACAGAGATCAAGCTATATTTTATGGACTATAGTTAGTAGTGAAATACAGCTTGCTCAATTTACAATTATACTTAAATAAAATTAAAGAAAATTGTGTAGCAGAAAAATTAATTAAAGTGAATTATGGCCGAATTTCGACTACACGGCAACCACTAGTAATGATAAAACTGTTAAGCAATGAGGCTACAGAAAAATGTATTTTAAAAAGTATTGTGAAATTAGCATTGTGAATACGTGCTGGAAGCATAATCGTTTCATATAAAAAGTAGGTCAATATCCAGTACATCATTCAGTATTCAGCTCTTCGTTGAACACATTCATACAATATGAACACCTTCACTGTTTTGTTCCTTTGCATCCAAGCTTGCTTGGTACAGGTGAGTTGTGGTTTATTTTTCAAGTTCAATTAACTTCAATCATTGGGAATAAGTTTCTACTTACTCGCCTAGGCGTTCTTTTTTCTGTATATTTCTTAATTATTTCATAGGTTTCTTTCTTTATATGTCTGTTTCTATTGGAAATATATGGTTCGTTTTGATCCAAAAATAGTTACTGAAACGATTTCATTTGAATGCCTATCCTTAAATTGGTTGAGTTCTAGGGAAACAGCGCTGACCATTTAACTTGTACTTCAATTTTATTAATTTTAGTCTAGTATTATATTTCATTACTATTTTAATTCACTAATATTCTTTCAGTAATTTTTATTTTTATTTCCTGTATTCCACTGTTTTTGTTGAGATGAGTTAATAATACAATGTAATATAACCTATGTTACCTTGATCGTCGTGAAACTAGCTATGAGATTAGATTCTTGAATATTGGTCAAATCTTTGCTGCAAAAAAAAAATACAATACCAAGCACGAGCACGAACCTGCCTACCATGCGTTATATTGTTACCTTTGGGGAGGCCGCACAGGAGGAGACTGCACAGATGGCGTAGTGGTTAATGCTAGTGACCTACAGCGCCAGTGTCGGGGGTTCGAATCCCACGCAGGACAACACTTTGTGCGATCCACAAATTGTTGTTCTGAGTCTGGATGTAATTTGTGTCCGTTAATTATATGTGTATGTATTTCTCGCGGAAACGCAATGAGTTTCAAAAATTAAAAAACTGTACGAATGGCGGCGATGTGGCTCGCGACACGTCACGTCTCGTTTCCGTCGGGGGCGAAAAGTGGCCCACAGAGAACCGCTTGCTACGCTGAATATGTCAAAGATCGTAGCAGGTGGAGGGCAGTGGACTCTGCCTACCCCTATGGGAAAAAGGCGTGAATATATAAAAAAAAAAAAAAATTGGGGAGGCCTATAGTTAGACAACTATAGACATTGATAAGCCAATAAAGACTGGTTGGATTGGATTTCGATTTCAATTGTCTTTCATTTAAGAACATCTTATATCTTTAAACGAGCAATTCTTGTATATGTATATATATATATATATATATTCAGGATCTCGGAAACGGCTCCAACGATTTTGTTGAAACTTGGAATACTAGAGGTTTCGGGTCCAAAAAATCGATCTAGCTAGGTTTTATTTATAGAAATTGTTGTTTTGACTGTGTTTTTAGCAAAACAAACAATGACATTAAATTTTAAAAGAATATGAATTCAAATTTCGTTGTCAGCGTCATGAGTTACGATAGCTCAGATGGGAAGTTGACAGGTTCTAATTTTGATTTTGTTGACATTCAAACAGCGTCGATTCGAATCTCGGTGTTATTATTATTCTCTTTTTGTAATTTTTTATATATTTTTCATTATTTATTTTTTATTTTTTATTAATATATATATTATCAAAATAAATTCGATAAAAATATTCCGAGCGAAGCTCGGTCAACCAGATATTTATTTTTAATTGTATTCATCATTCATCATCATTTCAGCCTATCGCCGTCCACAGCTGGACGTAGGCCTCCCTTATGTTACGCCACAAAGTGCGGTCCTGTGCCACCTGGATCCTACGACGCCCAGCAACTTCCACCAGGTTTCTTCCCCCTTCTCCAGCGGTTGTCAGTTCTTCGAGCGGCCTGCCCATGTGCGGCCTGCCTATTGCCACTTCAGCGTGCTAATTATTCGTGCTATGTCGGTTGCACCCGTTCTTCTGCGGATTGCCGTATTTCGGATTCTATCTCGCAGAGAAATCTCGAGCAAAGCCCGTTTCATAGCACGCTGAGTGACTATGTAATGTATTACATGATATGGAATAACTACGGATCCTCTAGATTCTTTTTTATTACTTTTTAGGATGTCTTCGGTCAATGTTTGGGCAAGCGCATTCCCGCTATCGCTCCCTGTGGCGCCGCCATTGCGCCCGCTATCGCTCCACTCGGCTACTCTGGATACGCCGAACTTGCCTACCCCGCTGCCGGCTGGGATGCACCCTGCGGTTTAGAAGCATACGGTGGTATTGGTGAAGGTAACGTAGCTGTCGCCGGTGAGCTGCCCGTCGCTGGTACCACTGCTGTCGCTGGTCAAGTACCTATCATGGGTGCTGTGAGATTCGGAGGTGATGTCGCCGCTGCTGGTTCAGTCTCCATCGCTGGCAAGTGCGCCTGCGACTGCGGCTGTGCTGGTGCCCCCTACTTGTACTAAAGTACTATTGCGAGCAATTTTAATAATAAGCCATTTTAATAATAAACAAAGACAATATTTTCATGCATTTTGTAGTTTTACTTATTGTTTTAAATGTTAAGAATTTAATTTTTATTTTTTACCCTATCCTATCCCTTTTCTTACCGGTAAAACACGACTAAGGGATATAGTAATCGTCTCAAGGTGTAGAAGTAAACGATGTTAAATTACAATTTTAATGATTTAAATATCACCAAGGTAGACAATCTGGATCGAATTACATGTTATAATTATCATTTTGGCCTACGTCCCACCGCTGAACATAGATTCTATTCGTTTCGATTCAATTTGACTCGACTCAATTCGACTCGGTTCTACTCGATTCGAGTCGATTGGATTTTTATTCTTTACCCATCACTGAATGATTTGCCACCACGGGGTAAAAGGCCGGCAAATTATCACTGAATGATGGAACCCCCACAAAAATACTCCCCCACACAAAAATACTCCCCCACACAAAAATAAAAATGAAAATAGGCCAAGTGTTTCCTTGCAAATGAAATATTTTTTTTTATCTTAGGTAGAGTTGCAATCATTATAAAATTATTATAATTTTAAGGTTATTAGTTAATTGTAATACTAAAGTTTACCTAATTATGATAAAGCTGACATCGAATAAAGTGTGGTAATTTTATCAATTATGAAATGTGTAGTAGGTACGTGCTTTATCAATTTTGAATTTTTTAAAGCGGCCCACATTAAGTCACACGTTGCCTTATGGAGGGTTAGCACCATAATCGCTACGATGTTGGCATATCATCTCATTATTTCAGCCCATATACGTCCCACTATTGGGCTCGGGCCTCCTTTACTGAGAGAAACTATGCTATACTACGCTAGCCAGACGTGTTGGTATAGGGTTTTGTTCGAGTTTTCCTTCTCTTGCATAGAAGTTGTGTGCATATTATATCCCTTAGTCGTTTTTTACCATGCCCACGGTTATGAAAGGGGGTGGTGAATTGTATTCTTACTTCGTTACCACACGGATAGCTAAATAAAATTTATGTCATAAGTTTCGCAAGTATTACCGGCTGCATATCTTTTGTGATGTTCCATCAACAATTTTTTTAAGATCTCGAAAGTCGTAAAAGTCCGACGTCGGAATAATTTGACATAAAACTCTATATCAAATAATATGAAAAGCGTGGTAAGTCAATTTCCCTGCTGTTATGAAGGATATCCATATCCATGCTTAATAGTAGAACATTTATGATCTGAAGAAAAAAAAATAATAGTATGCTATAACAAGCCAACAAGAGAAGCAGCACAGTGGTTAGAGATTGGAAGATCAATTACTGGTAGAAGGGAAAAATACGCGGTTAACAATTAGAAGAATAAATGAGTATAAAATTGCGCGTGACCAATGAACGCATATACCTAGTCTTGCCATAAATACTGTAACAAAGAAAAAATATTTTTCTATTGCAAATAATATTTATCACTTTTACAGTTTGTTGGTTTACTACATAAATATAAAACAATTTAAAATATAAAAAGCTTATTCGAAGTGGTCTCCATTGGCTGCAATACAGTCCTTTTAACGTTGAGGCCAGTTGTCAATAGGAGCACGCACTTTTGCCATGCGAAAATTCTTCACTGCCAATCGCCTGGATTGTTTTAGGGACTCTAAATTATCATGACGTTTAGTGCAAGCCGTAGGTACTCTCTAAAACTGACCATAAATATGATCTACATTCAAGCGGATTAAAATCGGGACTAGACGCGACGGCCAGTCTTCAGCTCTGATGAAGTCCGAAACGTTCGTTTCCAACCAAGTCTTGATAAGTATTTGTGCCCATGTTTTGATATATTTTTCACAAAACTATGGCTCAGTCACTTCTTCATACCAAACCATCACTGAAGTTAGATAATGCCCACGATGCACTCTGTCTACGAATTGGGCAGCTTTCTTAGAACTTTAGGCATAAACACGGTCATTTTGTTTGTTAAAATATTGTTAAATTTTAAAAATTTTCTCATGTGTACACAAAATTTAATGTGACCTCCCTTTGCGTACCGCTTCAGTAGTTGTTTAAATTTTAGCATCCTATTCTTTTTTAAATTATCAGTTAAGAAATGATACAGTACGTCTCTTATAGGCTGCAAGTCGTAAGTCACCTTTTAAAATATGCGACATGGTTCTAGGTGCTGTGTGGTAGCGGCTTCGAATACTGCCAACCCTTGCTTTGCTCGTGGGTGTCGTAAAAGACGACTAAGAGCCCTAGATTGACCCGGACCAACTCATCTGGTATCATTTGGGTCAACGATTACATTCCCAAGGAGAGTTGACGTCAGGCAGGCGGCCGGTCATAAAAGTCATTGCCGAAACTTTTTGCAATATGTCAAAACAGATGACATATTGCGTCGACCCCAAGTAATTGGGATAAGAGCAAGATGATGATGACATGGTTCTAGGTGCTATCTTCATCTCCCAAGACAAAATCTTTTGCTTTCGGACAGGATTTCTTCGAATTCTTTGACTTACTGCTTTGACCGCATTATTCGTACGAAAATTAAGTGGTCGTCTAGATCACAGAGGAGGTCTCATTGTACCTATTAATAGTCTGGTATACAAACATTTTACTAATACTGGTGTAATGCAATCACAACGATTCATTTCTCTTTATCACCCCACTCCATTTTAATATAATAATGTTTGCGTGTGGTAGGTTTTGGTAATGCCTTTAGTATTACCGAACCTCATTACACACATTGACACTTCCTTCATTTTCTTCACAGTAGGTAGCAGCCTTTTTTTTTTCTGCGATCGGCGCACTCCTGGCACCACTCCGTCCGGGGGAAGGTAGCGGCCTAGCAAGAGTCCGTGAGCGACAATATCACTTACCACCAACTGTGCTGTTTTCTCTTTTGCCACCAACGGCAATAAAAAATATGTAGATTTTATATACGCAAGATTAGAAAACATCGAAATGCTTTGAAAACATATACCAACGCTTATGACTAGGGTTGTACAGTAGATTCCGGCACCCCGTAAAAGCGTGGAAGGGGCCGCTGTGGTTTTAGTGGGTATTTCGGTCCCTTATGTGGCCGGCGAGTCCCGCATTCATCCCGTCTGTCACCGGCGGGGGGATAGTGCGTAAATGCATTTCCACAGAGAGAAAAAAAAGAATTGTACAGTAAAACACTTTCTTTCATATTAAATAGGAAGCTTAAGCCAATGAGGTAGAAGTATACGAGCCGATATAAAATGATAACATCATAACTTCTTCTATTGCAACGATTTACCTGCTTTAATTCCAGCATCAGCTCCAAATCGGAGTAACGCTCCCATAGCTTAGAAATAACTGAATTGGATACCTTATTCCTGTATCTATAGAAACTATCATGTATTTACATATGTTCTGATTTTAGTAAAGCTTTTGACTTAATTTTTTCTATGTTTTATTTATGCCCATTTCCCCTGACGATGCCTAAGATTTATGCAACACCTAAGGCAGACTATATTTAAAATGTAATGTTGATGATAAATTGCCTAGTAACCTAAAGTGCTAGGTGAGCTAAAATTCAGATGTCATTGTTAAAAACGGGTATTATCTATCTATATATATAAAAATGAATAGCTGTTCGTTAGTCTCACTAAAACTTGAGAACGGCTATACCAATTTGGCTAATTTTAGTCTTGAATTATTTGTGGATGCCAGGGAAGGTTTATACGGTGAGAAAATATGACAAAATTGCGAGTAAAATACTAAAAACAATAATTTCGTTTTCCCATACAAACTGTTCTTACCTGTCAAACATTTGATGTTTATGGAAAGTGTTATATTTGCTTAGTCCGTAACTTTACACTATTTGTGGGAGACTGATAAATCATCATCATTATCTCAGCCCATACACGTCCAACTGTTGGGCTCGCACCTCCTCCACTATGGGAGGGAAATCGACCTATACCACGCTGATCAGACGTATTAATGTAGGGTTTTGTTTCGAGTTTTCCTTCTCTTGCATAGATATTATATGCATATTATATCTCTTAGTCGTCTTTTACGACACCCACGGGAGGTGAATTGTATTCTTACTCCGTCACCGCACGGAAAATACTTACTAAAACTAAACTGATAAATACTAAAATATAACAATTACAAAAACAGGCGGTACGAAGTTCGCCGGGTCAGCTAGTCTTATATATAAATTTCTTGTGTACGTATGTATGTCACCGAATTCCTCCTAAACGACTGGACTGATGTTGACGAAGTTTTTTGTGCGTGTTCAAGGGGATTCAAGAATGGTTTAGATTCACAATTGGATTCGGTAGGTGGCGCTGCTGTCGATTTTAAGGGGAATTCCTTTTATTTTATTTGAACAGAACAACGTCTGCTGTGTCAACAAGTCACGTATAAAAATAAAAAGTTCAGCACTTATATTTAATAAATGTTTAATAATGTCTTAAATTTTCTATATTGCCTTAATTAAATTAAAAAGTGTAGCCGCAGCCAATGGGTCCTGGGTAGCCAGGAGCGATGGGACCACCATAGCCGGGAGCGATGGGACCAACATAACCAGCAGCACCAACATAGCCGGGAGCAAAGGCGTCGACGTAGCCAGGAGCAAAAGCAGTAATGTCACTGATCATGGCATTGACACCATTACCGCAAGCGTGATTGATAGCACCAGAACCAGCTGTAGGCAGTACACCTTCCATAGCAACTGTACCAACGAATGGTAGCTCACCAGTCACTAACAAGGGACCCTCATATACATTCTCTGATACTACAGAAATTCCAATAGGAGCAATAGGAGAACTGCTGGAGACGGGAAGACCCCCACCGCTGGTGGGTGTGAAATCAACAGTTGGACCACAGAATCCCCAAGATGCGGGTATGTCGTATGGTGCAGCTAATTCAGGTTCTACAAGACCATAAGGTGCACTTAATCCGCAAGGAGCACCGAGACCATAAGCGCCTGGTGCCAAGTATCCGGCATCAGCAGCTACTGCAGCGCGGCTGGTACATTGGCTCAACGCATACTGAAAATACGAAATACATTTAGCACAATAATAATTAATGTTCAACAAATTTTCCGTGTGGTGACGGAGTAAGAATACAATTCACCACTCCCTGAGGAGATGGTGAATTGTTACTCCGTCATCACATAGCTTACAATATTAATAATAATATCCATTTATTTCAGACTATGTCCATATAAAAAGCTTACCTATGTATCTATATATAAATACGTGAAGCGAAAACTTTGTACCCCTTTTTACGAAAATTACGTGGATGGACATGTATGAAATTTGGCACGGTTGAAGTATATAATGAAGAGAAGTGCATAAAACTAAAATTTTATACAATAATGGATTATAAATACATTAAATTCATTAAAAAAGGCATTACGCACACTACAACTCAATCGCTACACACACACACATACGTTTGTGTGAGTGGGGTTGCGTAGCAACGCTTATAGACTTTTGTTTACGGTTAAAATCTCTGGTCGAACTGAATGTCAAACAATCATAATTATGATGACAATGTCTAAAGATTTGTGCTTATATATTAGTTATTAGTGAAATACAGCTTACTCAATTTACATAAATAAAATTAAAAGAAAATTGTGTAGCAGAAAAATTAATTAAAATTAATTTTGGCCGAATTTCGACCACACGCCGACCACTAGTAGTACTAATTAAAAAACTAAGTTTAAAATAAATAAATCAAAAAGTTATTATTCATTGCTAAACCAGATTGTCACATGTCAATTTCAATATCAATAAGAGTTATAATCAAAATAAAATTGCATGAAATTAAATATTAATATGAATGTCAATTTTGTTATGTGTAATTTTGAATGTACATATTTTAAGTTAAATATAAATTAAAAATAAATAGATTAGATTATTTTGGATATATCCAGAATTAATTATAATTGACATGTAGGCCAATCGCATGTCTCATAATGGGACAGTCAAATCGTCCTGCTACGACCTTCAGTATACTGTTGGTGCTGCCCCGGACACGGCTTAACATCGAGGCTGCCCGTTTGCGCATGATAGCATGGAAGCCATCCATCCTGGCGTCAGCAAACATGCCAGATACTGAATCAATTTCCCACGCATTCTAGAAAAGATCCAAGCCTAATCGAGGAACTTTTATAAGAAGAAAAATACGTAATAATTACCTGTATAAGAAGCGCTTGGACACAGAATACTAAAACAACTTTGGAAGACATGTTCTTGAGAATACACTTACAAGAATTATATGCCTTAGTTAATTTCTTGCTGTATATATATACCAGTATTCCAACTCGTATCAATAATATTATAACGTAAACGATTGTAGTATGTACTTATTGAAATTACAAAATCTAGATAAGTATCATTATGATTTCTGATGTTAACGCGAGTATTACACATATCGACATTTCATCATGATGGCTGCTTTAGTGGTTAATTCGTGATCGGATGCCACTTGCGGGATCTGGTCCAACTATTGTACTTTTTAACTGACTTCAAAAAAGGAGGAGTTTTCTCAATTCGACCGTATAGGTATATGCTTTTTTTTTTTTTTGTTCAGAGGGGGCGGATCGCCTGCGCGAGGAGCGCAGCCTCGATGAGGAGATCCGCCGCCGGCGACTGGGCCGGCGTAGGCGCAACTACCTGCGCCTCATGCCGCCCTAGCCGTGGCCGCGGGTGACGTGACCGGGGATTAGTCCGTCACCCACCGAGAGGCCGACCGCGTGAGGAAAGACCGACGTCCTCCCCGAGGGTGGACGTCGGTCGATGGGAGGGTACCCCAATAGAGGGTATTCCGTTGGGCCGACCACTGATGTCAAGTAACCCTGCTCCGGTGGTCGGCCCAACGACGAAGGCGACGTGGTTTTCGGGTGGGTTGCGGGAGTTGCGTGCTTAAGCCCCTCTGTCGCCCCGGACGGAGTGGTGCGGAGGCGCGCCGACCGCAGCCCACCCACAAAAAAAAAAAAAATATATATTCTTTTTTTATGTTTGTTCGCGGATAACTTCGTCGTTTATGAACCGATTTTGATGATTCTTTTTTTGTTGGAAAGGGAATACTTCCCAAATCATCATCATCATCATCACAGCCCACATACGTCCCACTATTGGGCTTGGGCCTCCTCCATAATGAGAGGGAATTTTACCTACTATACCATCACCATCTCCACAATGGAATTTGACCTACTATATCATGCTGGTCAGATATGTTGGTATAGGGTTTCATTTCGAGTTTTCCTTCTCTTGCACTGATGTTATGTGCATATTATATCCCATAGTCGTCCTATACGACATCCACGGGCAAGATAGGGAGTGGTGAATTGTATTCTTATTGTTACCACACGGAATAGATGCTATATGCATATTTCATTTCTTAGTCTTATTTTAGGACACCTACGGATTTTGTTATCTGTCTTAAAGATAGGATGATAAACTATATTCTTACTCCATCCTCATCTTCGTCTTTATCCTTACGGCTCATTTACGTCTTACTACGGAGCTCGAGCCTGCGGGGCTCAATCTTCCTCTACATTGGGAGAGAAATTTACCTAAACCACGCTCGTCATGGGAATTTTATTTCGAGTTTATCTTGCATATGTCATCTGCATATTGTAATCCTTTAGTCATCTTTTACGACATCCACGGGTAAGAAAGGGGTTGGTGAAGTGTATTCTTACTCCGTCACCACACGGAAAAAGACATCACGCTCAGCGAAGCGTTATTGAAAATGTTGCAAAAATTTTGAAAAATTATTTACTTCTATAGGTAATATCAAATTTATATCATTTAATATCAGATTTATGTAATATCTTAATAAATTTCTAACAAATTTATATTATTTAATATCAAATTTATATAAAAGTTTTAATCTTTATATTATTTAACTACCTGACTCGGCGAACTTCGCACCGCCTCTTTCGTAATTATTTTGTTTTAGTATTTATCAGCTTGGTTTTAGTAGTATCTGTCCGGTGACGGAGTAAGAATACAATTCATGACCCGTGTGTGTCGTAAATGACGACTAAGGGATATACCGCCTTTTCTTATCGATTCCAAAACCTTTTTTAATCTAGATCTACATGTAATTATGCCAAAAATGCCGAACCGACGGAACGAACGTCAAATGTTTGACAGGTAAGAACAGTTTGTATGGGGAAAATAAAATTATAGAATAATTCCACTAATCAACATATTGAAAATCCGAAAGCCAACAACTAAATTTATCTTGTAAATTTCTTAGATATTAGCATCCTAATTCCTATAACTGTCAATCTAAATTGAGTAATTGGCGAAATCTTTTAACGCCATATTATAAAAAAAAAAAAAATATTGTTGTTTTTAGTATTTTACTCGTAATTTTTCCATATTTTCTCACCGTTTAAACCTTCCCTGGACTTTCACAAATAATTAAAGACCATAATTAGCCAAATTGGTCCAGCCGTCCTTGAGTTTTAGCGAGACTAACGAACAGCAATTGATTTATATATATATAGATTTCAGATTTATATTAAAACTTGAATCAATTGATATCAAATATATATTATTTAACATTAAATTTATGTTATTTAATATCAGATTTATATAAATAAAAGATTGTGCGTGAGTGTCGTAAAAGACGACTATGGGGATGTAAAGTGCAGATAACATCTATGCTACAGAATAAAAACTGGTAATCAAACTCTATTTTTCCGTGTGGTGACGGAGTAAGAATTCACCACTCCCTATCTTGCCCGTGGATGTCGTAAAAGATGACTAAGGGATATAATACGCATATAACATCTATGCAAGAGAGAGAAAACTCGTAATGAAAGCCTGTATCAACCTGTCTGACCAACATGGTATAGTAAGATCAATCTCCGTCCTATTTTGGAGGCGGCTTGAATCTAACAGTGGGATGTATATGAGCTGTAATGATGATGATACTTTTCCTCAGTCGTCTTTTACGACACCCACGTCTAAAACAGAGCATTATGTTATCTATTGTTATTCAGTAACTAAATGAAAAATTGTATTTCTAATTCGTGATAACAAAAAAAATATTGATTTCATGTACATACGTTATCAAAGTTTAATGCAAGTCATTTTGTTAACAATTATCAAAATTATGTAAATTGTATTAGTAACATTTTGTTTTTGTTTTTAATAGCGTTTGTGCAAGTAGATAAGCTTTTAGTATATATAGTTATATGTATCTGAAGAAGTATCAGCCTTAGTTCTGTATCCAAAGTAATTACAATGTCTTCTAAAGTAATCCTTGTTTTATGTGTACAAACACTATTTGTACAGGTAAGTTTTATAGAAAAACTATTAAATGAAATCAAATCATTTATTCTGCATAGGCTCCTTGAGGGCACTTACATATTGCCAAATTTATACATCGTTTGAATACAATATAATATCTACCACTGGATCGGATCGCGGCCTCAAGCTGAGAAGATCCGGCAAGAAACTCAGCGGGCTGTCATTTTTTTACTATCTTTTGAATAAAATTATACATATACAACATATAGTCTTAGCTCCAGTGCGATGCCCTTTGAGATAGGATATAACCATTTTTTTTTATTTAGTTCAAGTAATTCCTTTCCTTTTGAAAGGAAAATATGGACAATATATATTACATACATACATATCCTCACGCGTCTTTCCCATAGGGATAGGCAGAGACCACTTCCTACGATCTTCACATACTACTTTCGCCTCCTTCACATTCATTAATCTCTTCATACATTTTCTTCGGTTCAAGGTATTTTTAACTTGGTCTTTCTTAAGAACGTCCCCGATTAGAACTTGAAACGTTCGCCTTGGTCTTCCCCTTCCAACACTTCCATTCACATTCGCCCTATAAATTCTCCTTGTTGGTCTCCTTTCAGTCATTCTCTCTACATAGCTGAACCAACTTAACATACCTTTCTCAATCCTTGTCACTACATCTACATTCATACGACAACGTTCCCTAATCACTCTGTTCTTAATTTCATCACTCAATTTCACACCAATCTTGCTCCTCAACGCTCTCATTTCCAAACTATTACTGTTTTTATATATATCCAATAAATAACCCACTTCAAGTGGGCAACGTGCCCATTATGCATAAAAATGTACGCCAGGACCCTATGGGTATAGCGAGCTCGTGTTGGACACGAGCCTCCTCCATAGTGGGAGGGAAATTGACCTATTATACCATGCTGGTCAGACGTCTTCGTTTAGAATTTTGTTTCGAGTTTTCATTCTGTTGCATAGATGTTACCTGCATATTATATCCATTAGTCATCTTTTACAACCATCATGGCCGAAAGAGAAGGTGGTGAATTGTAGTCTTTCTCCGTCACCACATCGAAATTGGTGATTATATGACGTATATTATTCTGAACTTAGAGAATAATAGGAAAGCTTTTAAAAATATATATTATTTATTTTCAGATTGTACTTAGTCAATGTACCAGTCGCGCTGCAGTAGCTGCTGATGCCGAATACTTGGCACCAGGCGCTTATGGTCTCAGTGCTCCTTGTGGATTAGGTGCACCTTATGGTCTTATAGAACCTGAATTAGCTGCACCATACGGCATTCCTGCTCCTTGGGGATTCGGTGGACCAGCTGTTGACTTCACACCCACCAGCGGTGGTGGTCTTCCCGTCTCCAGCAGTTCTCCTATTGCTCCTATTGGAATTTCTGTAGTATCAGAGAATGTATTTGAGGGTCCCTTGTTAGTGACTGGTGAGCTACCACTTGTTGGTACAGTTGCTATGGAAGGTGTACTGCCTTCAGTTGGTTCGGGTGCCATTAATCACGCTTGCGGTAATGGTGTCAATGCCATGATCAGTGACATCACAGCTTTTGCTCCCGGCTACGTTGACGCCTTTGCTCCAGGCTACGGTGGTGCCATCACCCCTGGTTATGCAGGTTCCATCGCTCCCGCCTATGGTGGTCCCATCGTCCCCGGCTACCCAGGACCCATTGGCTGCGGCTACGCTTACTAGTTAAGAGAATTTTGAAATTATAAGACTTTGTGTTAAGCATTTAATAAAATATTATTTCTACATGTAATCTTTTTCTTTAACCCAACATCTTAGAACATATAATTCTTCTGTTCTACTGAATACCTGCTAAATAGCTGGACCGATTTTAATAAGTTATTTTATATGTGTTCGCGTGGAATTAAGGATGGGTTAGACTAACAATTCTACCAGACCGGGGATTTAGTGCGGACACCCGCGGAGAGGTTAGCCTCGCGACGGTGATCGGCGTCCTAGTAGGGTACGTCGACGGGAGAGGGTACTCCCTTGGGGTATTCCGTCGGATCGACCACTAAAATCAAGAAACTCTACACCGGTGGTCGACCCAACGACGAAGGCGACGTGTCGTACGGGTTACGGGTGTACGTGCTTACGCTCCTCCGTCGCCCCGGACGGAGTGGTGTGAGGAGTGCGACGACCGTCCCATCCCCCCCAAAAAAAAAAACTTACAATTACACGTAGTAAGTGGTGCTACGATCGATTTTAAGATGTTTTATTTTTAGATCCATACGAAGTTTTCCGAGTGTAGTATATTTGTTCCGTGTGTCATGGAGTAAGAACATAATTCACCAACTCCTCTTTATCTGTGTGTCATAAAATTTGATTAATAAATTAAATATGAATATAACATCTATGCAAGAGAAGGAAAACGTAAAACTATAACCTACTAACAGCGCCCTGAGGTTTCACCCGCAGTTCCTCTTCCCGTGGGAATATTGGAATAAATTCGCCTATGTGTTATTCTGATATGTAATCTATATTATTGTGAAGTTTCATCAAAATCTAGTTAGTAGTTTTTGCGTGAAAGAGCAACAAACATCTTTTTTTTTTTTTTTGTTGGGGTGGGCTGCGGTCGGCGCGCCTCCGCGCCACTCCGTCCGGGGCAACAGAGGGGCTTATGCACGCAACACCCGCAACCCACCCGAACACCACGTCGCCTTCGTCTTTGGGCCAACCACTGGAGCAGGGTTACTTGTCATCAGTGGTCGGCCCGACGGAATATCCCCTACCCGGGGTACCCTCCTATCAACCCACGTCCCCCCCTCGGGGAGGACGTCGGTCTTTCCTCACGCGGTCGGCCTTTCGGCGGGTGACGGACTAATCCCCGGTCACGTCACCCGCGGCCTCGGCTAGGGCGGCATGGCACGCAGGTAGCCGCTCCAGTCGCCGGCAGCGGGTCGCATCATCGAGGCTGTGCTCCTCGCGCTCGCGACACGCCGCCTCCTTCTGCGAGATAACCGCCTCGCAGAAGGCTGCGACCGCGTCCCAATTCCTGATGCTGCCGAGCATCTCCCTAGCGATGGTCGGCAGCGTCAGGTCGGCACCGATGATTGCGACGAGTTCACGACGCGGCTCTGCCCAAGCGGCACAGACCTCGAACGTATGCTGCGCCGTGTCCTCATCGCAAAGCAACAAACATCTTCACATACAAACTTTCGCATTTATAATATTAGTATGATAGGAACCAACACGTCTGACCAGCGTGGTATACTAGGGTAATTTACCTATATTGTGCAGGTATCTTGAGCCCGACAGTGGGACGTGTAGGAGCTGAAATATCTCCAAAAATACTACATCAACTACTATTGATACAATATTTTGCTGTAAACTGTCGGGCCGACCAATGACGACAAGTCACCCTGCTCCGGTGATCGGCCCAACGACGAAGGCGACGTGGGTACGGGTGGATTATGGACCCGCGCGCCATCCTTTCGTCGCTCCAGACGGAATGGACCGCGTGCGCTCTTACCACAGCCCACACATAAAAAAAAAGCCCAACATTAACACGTATATAGACTGAGATGATAATGATAAAATATTTAGTAGAAACTAGCTGATAAAATTATGGCGGTACGAAATTCGCGGGTCTGAAACCCGCGAATTTCGTACCGCCATAATTTTTTTCGTAAATATATTTTCTTCTTCTTCTTGAGTGCCAGTGTCGAGTTATAATATACATATATTCTTCACATCTTCGGTCTTCGTCTTTTGGTCTTAGTCGTTACCATGAATTAGGTGCTGAGAACCAATCGATGGTTCCTTTGGGAATTTTGGCAGAATATAAAAATGCACGCAATTCGCTATTATATCCTATTCACTATATTTCAACATTTTGTCCGCATTATATTACATAAAATATCAGAAAAATTATTTAATATAACACAGTAAAAGACTAAAATAATGAAGAAAATATAAAAGCGCTACATGACATTTTGACAGCCCTAAATATACTTCTTCTTCTTGATTAATGGCAATGAGCTGCAATAATATGCGCTATTGGTGCCAATGTCGAGTTATAATTAATTAGTCACGTCTTTAGCTTTCGTAAGTAGTTCGTCGTTAGCATTGATTTGGTGTTGATAGCCAAATCAAGCTTCTTCTGGGAAATTTGGCAGAATGTGAAAATGCATGCAATTCGCTATTATATCATATTCACTATATATCAGCATTCTATCAACATTATATTACATAAAATATCAACAAAATTATTCAATATAACACCGTAAAACACTAAAATAATGAAAAAAATATAAAAGCGCTACATGACATTTTGACATTCGCGTCAAAAGTCGCGTCAAAAGTCCTAAATATATTTTTTTTCTTCTTCTTCTTAGTTAATGGCAATGAGCTACAATAATATGAGCTATTGGTGCCAGTGTCGAGTATATTGATTATTATTCACGTCTTTAGTCTTAGTCTTTCAGTCAGTCGTTAGCATGACTTGGTGCTGATATCCAGGTCATGCGTCTCTGGAAATTTGGGCAGAATGTCAAAATGCACGCAATTCACTATTATATCATTTTCACTACATTTCAGAATTTTATCTGCATTATATTACATAAAATATCAGCAAAATTATTGAATATAACACTTTAAAACACTAAAATAATGAAAAGAATATAAAAGCGCTACATGACATTTTGACATTCGCGTCAAAAGTCCTAAATATATTTTTTAAACTTCCTAAAATAATAATATAGTCTGTCTATAGCTGTCATTTGCGTTTTGTTATTAAATGATATAGAGACCGAGTGAAACCACCCACAGTTGAGCGCCTTCCTGCAATACTACCTTATGTCAAAGGAGTCACTGACAAGATTGGCTACATCCTGAAACGCTCTTCCATTAAAACTTATTTTAAGCCACTGAAGAGGATTAGCCAATTCTTACCACCTGTCAAGTGCCAGATCCCTTTACAAGATGCAGGAGTATATAAACTTGAGTGTGACTGTGGTCTCTCTTACATTGGACAACCAAAGAGATCCAAAGAACTCGGATCAAAGAACACATAGCCGATGTGAAGCACCGCCGGGACACTAGGTCTGCAGTCTGTGAACATAGTCAGGACCGCGCCCACCATAACATCAGGTTTGATAAACCACAAATCCTCGCAAAAGAACACCGATACCTGCCTAGAATGGTACGCGAGGCTATTGAGATTAAAAAACACAAAAATTTCAATAGAGAGGATGGCTGGGTGTTACCATCAAGCTGGGATCCTGTTATAAACATTATTAAAAAGAAATCCAAAAAGACCACCACAAGACTGCAAGACACCGTGAGCTCATATTGTATAGATTTGACCCACAATAATAATAACAAAAGATAATTTTATAAATTAAAACCTTTTTAGTAACATAAAGTAAGCCGCCTTCAAAATTAACTTTAATTTAGCATCATGTTACCTGAGTTTTCTTGCCGGATCTTTCTCAGTATAACCGTGTTCCGATCCGGTGGTAGTATACTAGATTATTAGTTAGTTTTTAAATATAATTACTATTAATTTTAATGTTTAATTATTACTAACCATAAACAATATAATTTTTTCATATAGAATCATTTTCTTCTTACACTGGCAATAAAATTTTGTATCAAAATGTGGGTCAATATTTAATAACTTATTTCTGTATCGGGTAGATAATTATAAAATTTTCTGCAGTAACGATGACTTGTTGGACGTGAGACATCTTAGTCCACCCGTGATCATGAACGCTGTAAAGTGTTAGAAACGTCGGGTAATCAAAAATCAAATACAAACTCGATAAAATCCGTAAAGTAGTTTTATTTAAAATGTATAATACTCGCGTAAACATCAGAAATCATTACGACTTTCTTATATATATATAGATATATGTTTTAAGAAAATTAGGCTTTTGCTCGTATACCTACATCATATTTTCTATGGTGTCTGTGTGGTGATGGAGTAAGAATACAATTCACCATCTCCCCTCTTGCCCGTGGATGTCTTAAAATACAACTAAGGAATATAGTACGCATATAAAGAGAATGAAAACTCGAAACAAAACCCTATATCAATAAGCCTGACCAGCAGTGTACGGGCAAAAGTAAATTTTCTTAAAACATCTCTTCTCAGCCCATGCTGTGTGGTAGCGGCTTCGAATACTACCAACCCTTGCTTTGCTCGTGGGTGTCGTAAAAGACGACTAAAAGCCCTAGATTGACCCGGACCAACTCCATCTGGTACCATTTGGGTCAACGATTACATTCCCAAGGAGGGTTGACGTCAGGCAGGCGGCCGGTCATAAAAGTCATTGCCGAAACTTTTTGCAATATGTCAAAACAAATGACATATTGCGTCGACCCCAAGTAATTGGGATAAGAGCAAGATGATGATGATGATCTCTTTTCAGCCCATATACATTTGGGCTCGAGCCTCCTCTGCAATAGGAGGGAAAGTGACCTTGCTATACCATGCTGGTCAGATAGGTTGGTATAGGGTTTTATTTCAAGTTTTCCTTGTCGTGCATAGATGTTATATGCATATATAATTCCTTAGTTGTTTTATACGACACTCAAGAGCAAAGAGAGAGGGAAAAAGCAGATGGATAAAGAAACAGTTTGTTTGTCCATCCATCCCCATATCCATCCCTTTATTCATCCAAATATCAATAATTAGATCTAGTAGATAGTGTTGTGTTCGATTTTAAGTATTATTTTTTTTTTATGTATATAAATTATTGTATTGATCCGTGTGTTGACGGAGTAAGAATACAATTCACCACTCCCTATCTTGCACGTGGATGTCGTAAAAGACGACTGTGGGATATAATATGCACATAATATCTGTGCAAGAGAAGGAAAACTCAAAATTAAACCCTATACCAACATGTCTGACCAGCATGGTATAGTAGGTCAAATTCCCGCCCATTGTGGAGGAGGCCCGAGCCCAACAGTGGGACATATGTGGGCTGGGATGATGATTATGATTATCATCGATGCATGATAAGTGTGAAAAGTTTGAATTTAATTCGTGTGGATGACTAATAACTTTAAATATTCCGTCACAAACCAAGCTAATATTCATCCATCAGCCTACAGACGTCCACTGCTGGACATAGGCCTCCCCACGAGAATGCCACTCGGAACGGTCCTGCGCCACCTGCATCCAACGGTTCCCTGCGACTTTGAGAATGTCGTCAGTCCACCTAGTGGGGTGTCGTCCTACGCTGCGCCGCCCAATTCGTGGTCGCCACTCAAGAACCTTTCTTCCCCAATGGTTGTCGGTTCGACAAGCGATGTGTCCTGCCCATTGCCATTTTAACGTGCTAATTCTGTGGGCTATGTCGGTTACACCCGTTCTTCTACGGATTTCCATGTTCCGGATTTTATCACGTAGAGAAATACCGAGCATAGCCCTCTCCATAGTACGCTGAGCGACTTTAAGCTAATAATAGCCTTAAAAATATATAGTGCAATAAATTCCTTGAATGGAAAGCTATAATATCAGAACGTAACATAGGATATATTTTATCCCAGTATTCCCACGGAAACAGGAACTACGCGGGTAAGGCGACTGAAACCGAAGCGAAGCGAGGGTGGGTTGCTAGTAGAGATAATAGGTAATAAAAATATTTTTGTTTTTATTAATTGCTTGGTCCATAGTTTTCTTATAGATCTTTTGATAACTGTGGTAACGAAAGGGTTTTTTTTTTGGGGTGGGTTACGGTCAGCGCACTTCCAGCTCCACTCCGTCCGGGGTGACAGAGGGGCGTAAGTACGCACGCCTGTAACCCACCCGTATAGCACGTCATCTTCGTCGTTGGGTCGACCAGCGATGCAAGAGTTCCTTGACTTCAGTGGTCGACCCGAGTGTGGTGGACATAATTGTGCTCTCATCTCATTACAACATGGGGAATAAAAGCATTCCCCAACAAGATCGACTAAGGTTTTGTTGATCGACTGTCTTACCAACCTGAAGCAAGCACACCTGAATACAGAGGAAAATGTCAGCGAAAGAGTTCATGTTGGGTATATAAATTTGTTATGTACATGTGTATGTCACTGAACTCCTCCTAAACGGGTGAACCGATGTTGATGAACATTTTTGCGTGAGTTCAAAAGGATTCGAGAATAGTTTTGATTCATAATTGGACACGGTTGGTAGCGCAGCGATCGATTTCAAGGAGAACTACTTTTATTATAAACTCATTTGCAAAAAAAACGGGCGGTTTTGATTTTCATTCATATTTAAAAAGATACAATACCAAAAAGGTTTCAATCGTTTGTACACGTTACTGGCCGGTTTTAAAAATGCTGTGGTATTTAAAAAAGTACGTTCTAAATTCAATTTTTCATTTGATGTTCATTTTTACAGAAAACCCCTTTTTATCCTACATTTTTGGCGCGAAGTTCCAGAAGTTAACATCGACTTTCATAACTTTTATTCAATTTTTATCGATTAATTTCATATCCTTGACTGTCAAAGCTTTATTTAATGCTGTTTGGCTGTATCAAAAATGGTAGATAAAGTGGTAAAAGCTACCAAAATTATCGCGCTGCTTGAAGAGGGTTGCAGCCAATGTTTCGTGGCTAGGAGGCTAAATGTTAGTCGCTCGACATTCCAAAGGACCTGGCAGCGATATCAGGAGACTGGTTCCGTCGAGAGAAGGCCTGGTTCTGGAAGAAAACCATGTACCCAACCACGGGATGATCGTTTTCTTGTGAGTCGCGCATTGAGAAATCGCAAATCTTCGTATGTGGATCTTAAGAACAACCTCCAAGAAGTAAGAAATGTGCATATTAGTCTATGGACGGTCAGGAGGAGGCTTCTCGCTGCCAATATACGCAGTCACCGCCCGGCCCGCGGCCCCAAATTACTCCGTGAGCACAGAGTTCACAGGCTTAGGTTCGCTAGAAATTGTGAATCATGGACTCAAGACGATTGGAATAGGGTTTTGTTCTCTGATGAAGCCAGGATATCTCTGTTCGGTGAAGATCGACGTCGGCGAGTGCTAAGAAGACAAGGAGAACGCTTTGCAGAGGCATGTTTCGAAGAAATCACACCTTATGGTGGGGGCTCTGTTATGTTTTGGGCAGGAATAAATTCAATGGATCGTACAGAGTTAGTCTTCATTGAAAACGGCTCACTGACTGGGCATCGATACATAACGGAAGTTCTAATTTCTCATGCACAACCCGCATTGGCCGCTCTAGGTGAAGACTCGATTTTTATGGACGACAATGCTCGCGCCCACCGATCCCGCGATGTTAATGCGTATGTGCAAGAGGTCGGCATTCGTCGTTTGGATTGGCCAGCTCGAAGTCCCGACCTCAATCCCATAGAGCATGTCTGGGACGTTCTGAAACGGCGTGTGAGATCAGTACACCCGGCTCCGCAGACCATCAGAGAGCTGAAGAATGTGATTACTGCGGAGTGGGAACGTATTCCGCAAGCAAGTATCCGGGATATACTCGCTAGCATGCCCAGACGAATTCAAGCTGTGATTTTAGCTAGAGGGGGTCACACTCGATACTAAACATTTATCTGCTTTTACTTTATTAAAGAAAAACAAACAAAAAAACTTTTTTATTTTTACTTCATGAGCATATGCACTACTAGCGAATATACACTACTAGCGAGGTTTAGCATTATTTCCCATAAATTGTATCTAAATTTTATGAAATACTGATGAAAACGATTATTTTCTTATTAATTTAGCAAATTGTGTGGATAAAACTACCTATAATTATCAAACAAAGAAATATTAACATTTGAAATGGTTCATTGCTTAGGTGCCCGTTTTTTTTGCAAATGAGTTTATTTGAACAGAACAACGTCTGTTGGGTCAGCTAGTCTTTATATATAAATTTCTTGCGGGTGACGTGACCGGGGATTAGTCCGTCACCCGCCGAGAGGCTGACCGCGTGAGGAAAGACCGACGTCCTCCCCGAGGGGGGGACGTTGGTTAATGGGAGGATACCCCACGTAGGGGGTATTCCGTCGGGCAGACCACTGATGACAAGTAATCCTGCTCCGGTGGTCGGCCCAACGACGAAGGCGACGTGCATCGTGGGTGGGTTGCGGGAGTTGCATGCTTACGCCCCTCTGTCGCCCCGGACGGAGTGGTGCGAGGGGTGCGCCGACCGCAGCCCACACAAAAAAGAAATATAAATTTCTTGTATACGTGTGTATGTCAATAAACTCCTCCTAAACGTCTGGACAGCTGTTGATGAAATTTTTTGTGCGTGTTCAAGGGGATTCGACAATGGTTTAGATTCACAATTGGACCCGGTGGGTGGCACTCATTTGAACAAAACAACGTCTGTTGGGTCATCTAGTTTGAATATAAAATTATTGCTTAAGAATTTAATTTTACAAAACATTTATTACGGAAACTATCAATCGTGTCACAATAAAGAGATATTTAAAAATATACATTATTATGTAAATTTTAATACATATTTACCTAATTGTTGTTATCGCGGCGAAGAGATAACACACTGGTATATATAACAAAGGTATGATATTGAGCATATCATCTTAGTGCATCAGTTCACTTGAAAAACATGTCTGTCAAAACCATCCTTGTTTTGTGCGCTCAAGCGCTTCTTATACAGGTAAGCATTGAGACTATTCTGTTCCTGCAACCATATATCTTTAAACGAGCAATTCTTGTATATATATATATTTTCAGGATCTCGACAACGTCTCCAACGATTTTGATGAAACTTGGCATACTAGAGTTTCGGGTCCAAAAAACCGATCTAGCTAGGTTTTATTTATAGAAAATGTTGTTTAGTCGGTGTTTTTAGCAATAAAATACAATGACATTAAATTTGAAAAGAATATGAATTAAAATTTCGGTGTCAATGTCATGAGTTACGATAGCTCAGGTTCCCACCTGTTGCAGCAGTTGACCGGTTCTAATTTTGGTTTTTTTGGCATTCAAACAGCGTCGGTTCGAATCTCGGTGTTATTATTATTCTCTTATTGTAGTGTTTTTATATATTTTTCATTATTTATTTTTTATTAATATCTAAATAAATTGAATATCCATACAAAAGTCGAGCGGTCACGCTTGATGAAGTCTACACTCCGACCTACATCTGTCCAATACCAGAACCTCGAAAACTTTCAACTCGAACTACATAATCGCTTCCAATGTCTGGACGAGTGCGAATCTCCGAACGATATGAACAACAGGTTCGTGGAAACTGTCCACGCGATTGGGTCGAAATTTTTCAAGGCTCACCGCGTTAATAGACCTAAAAAACTTTCTGACCAGACTCTCGAGCTCATGGAGCGGAGAAAAGAGATGACGGTGCAGTCTGCAGCCGATTGGTCCAAACATAGGCAGCTAAATAGACAGATCTCCAGGTCTGTGCGTCGCGATATTCGCCGATTTAATACGTTCCGTATTAAAGAAGCGATAGAGCGGAATCGTGGCTCGAAAGTGTTCGCACAAGATCTGTCTATTGGGAAAAGCCAAATGACTAAGCTGAAGACCGATGACGGCACTGTCATTTCATCCCAAAGTGAGATCTTGGGAGAGGTCGAAAGGTTCTATGGACAGTTATACAAATCATCCCGAAATCCTGTTGTCGGCTTGGTCCAAGATCCCAGATCCAAGCTAACTCGGCACTATACCGAAGAAATCCCGGACATCAGCTTGTACGAGATCAGAATGGCTCTCAAACAACTACGTAACGGTAAGGCACCGGGAGATGACGGAATTACGGCAGAGCTTTTGAAGGCGGGCGGCAAGCCGGTATTAATAGCCCTTCAGAAGCTATTTAATTCCGTTATCCTCGGGGGCGACGTTCCAGAGTCGTGGACCAGGAGTGTGGTGGTGCTGTTCTTCAAGAAGGGTGACAAAGCTCTTTTAAAGAACTACAGACCCATCTCACTCCTGAGCCATGTTTATAAGTTGTTTTCGAGGGTCATTACCAATCGACTCACGCGCAAGCTCGATGACTTCCAGCCGCCCGAACAAGCCGGCTTCCGAAAAGGCTATAGCACCATAGACCATATCCTCACGCTTCGGCAGATTATACAAAAGACCGAGGAGTATAATCGGCCCCTGTGCTTAGCGTTTGTGGACTATGAGAAAGCCTTTGATTCAGTCGAAACTTGGGCGGTGCTGCAGTCCCTTCAGCGGTGCCAAATCGACCATCGCTATATCGAAGTGCTGAAGTGTTTGTATAGGAACGCCACAATGTCAGTCCGTATCCGGGATAAGAGTACGAAACCGATCCAGTTGCAGAAAGGCGTGAGACAGGGAGATGTCATCTCTCCGAAACTGTTCACCACTGCACTGGAAGATGTCTTCAAGCTCTTAGACTGGACTGGACTCGGCATCAACATTAACGGCGAATACATCACTCACCTTCGATTCGCAGACGATATCGTCGTTATGGCAGAATCCATGGAGGACCTTGGCACTATGCTCAATGATCTCAGCAGGGTATCCCAACTAGTGGGTCTACGAATGAACATGGACAAGACGAAAGTCATGTCAAATACCCATGTCATTCCTGTACCGGTCCTAGTTGGCAATGCGATTCTCGAAGTTGTCAATCACTATGTTTACCTAGGACAAACAGTCCAGTTAGGTAGATCCAATTTCGAGAAAGAGATCAGCCGACGAATCCAACTCGGTTGGGCAGCGTTCGGGAAACTTAAGAGGATCTTCTCGTCCAACATACCTCAGTGTCTGAAAACACAGGTCTACGACCAGTGTGTGTTACCAGTGATGACTTACGGCACGGAAACGTGGTCCCTAAATGTAGGCCTCATATCAAGGCTCAAAGTCGCTCAGCGTGCTATGGAACGGGCTATGCTCGGGATTTCTCTGCGAGATAGAATCCGGAATACAGAAATCCGCAGAAGAACGGGTGTAACCGACATAGCACGAAGAATTAGCACGCTGAAGTGGCAATGGGCAGGCCACATCGCTCGACGAACCGACAACCGCTGGGGAAGAAAGGTTCTCGAGTGGCGACCACGCATCGGACGACGCAGTGTAGGACGCCCCCCCACTAGGTGGACCGACGACCTAGTGAAAGTTGCTGGGCGTCGTTGGATGCAGGCGGCACAGGACCGCACATTGTGGCGCAATATGAGGGAGGCCTACGTCCAGCAGTGGACGGCAATAGGCTGAAATGATGAAATAAATTCGACAAAAATATTCCGAGCGAAGCTCGGTCAACCAGATATTACATGGCTGCATGCTTGGTATGAAATGAATGTATGATACAATGAATAGTAACAATATAGTTTTAAACCCTATCGCTGGCAGGCCACAAGTATTATGTGCAGGAGTGGAATCATCAGTAGACGTTCCATTCTATTTTTAAATCCAATTTCTCCAAAGGCCTCTGACTGTTGAACCCATGTCTATCTGGCTTGTGATTATGCTATATCATTCGTTGATAGACATAGACCTACTCAAAGTTGGATAATATCATAAGGACCATAGCAGCACCATTTTAACAGATGGGTTGACGATGCATTTGCCTTACAAGTTTTAGAAGACAGTTCTGCAATTCTAGCAATTCTCCTTGTGATTACTGAGTCGGGCTTTACGACCTCCATAAAAGAGAAATAAAAGAGTGAGCAGCAGCGCTCTTCCCCAGAACTTATAATGCTAACTCCGGTTGCAAATCTATATAGCTGGGCAATTAGGATATTACCTTGGTCTATGGAGTTGCTTATATTCAACAGGGAATGTCAATAGGCCGATGTATCTATGCATGTATGGCTGGATAAACTAAATGTATATGTACCAAAATATAATTGTACAAATATTTTTTTCAGAGTGCATACGGGCAATGTACAAGTTGTGCTGCAGTAGCTGCAGACCCTGCATTTATTGCCCCAGGTGCTTATTATGGTTTGGGCACCCCTTGTGGTTTAGATGCACCTTATGGTCTTATAGAACCTGCATTGGCTGCACCATACGGCATTCCTGCTCCTTGGGGATTCGGTGCTCCAGCTGTCGACTTCACACCTACCAGCGGTGGTGGTCTACCTGTCTCCAGCAGTTCCCCTATTGCTCCTATTGGAATTTCTGTAGTATCAGAGAATGTATTTGAGGGTCCCTTGTTAGTGACTGGTGAGCTACCATTCGTTGGAACAGTTGCCATGGAAGGCGAGCTGCCTTCAGTTGGTTCTGGTGCCATCAATCATGCTTGCGGTAATGGTGTCAATGCTATGATCAGTGACATTACTGCTTTTGCCCCTGGCTGTGGTGGTGCCTTCGCTCCAGGCTATGCTGGTGCCATCTTACCTGGTTATCCTGGTGCCCTCGCTCCAGGATACCCTGGCCCAATCGGCTGCGGCTATGCTTTTTAATTATTTAAGTAAATTCATAGCAATTTAAAACCTTATTAAGCATTAAATATTTACATAAATACTGAAGCTTTTATTTCTATATTTCATACCTTTCCGAAATACCTTCATCTATCTGTCATCTTCATTATCACCATCTTAGCTCATATATGCCCCACTGCTGGGCTCAAGTCTTCTCCTCAATAAAATACAAAAAGCAATACAAGTTTGAGTTTACTTATCTTATACAGGGTGACTGGTAAAAGATTGTACATATTGAAGGAGGGTATTCAGTACTCGATTCTGATACCGAATATATGAAACAAATTGGTACTTAAATTTTGAACTAATTATCTTATAAAAACATTTAGTTATGAACACATGGGATAGGTCAACGTACGTCAGCACTTGTAGGTACTAAACAGTTCGCGTGACATTGAACTAGTTAACCAGTAGGTATTTTTTTGCGTCGCGGGCCGCAGACAGAGGTCAACGTACGCTGGCAAACCTATTGTTTTGATTAGAAACAAATCACATTATCTCAGGATTGGTAAGAGCTATGAATCTGCAACTAACTTTAGTGTTTTTATGACATTATTCCTACACCTAGCTTTAGTAATTCTAGTAATAAATATCCAAAATCTTGACAACAGTACTAACAAAACTTTTACTCGATATCAGTATCGGTGTATCGCCAGTAGGGTGACAATATTTTTGGAAGTCTTGTAACACTAATATTGTTGATGTTTACTATGTAGTTAATTAATATTATCTTCTTTTTACACTTTTATTAATTACATGTGGCCATTATCTATCGTTTCTTTCAATATGTACAATCTTTTACCAGTCATACTGTATAGATATTATGTGCATATAATATCCCTTGGACCGCGTGGTGACGGTGTAAGAATACAAATCACCAACCCTGTCTTACCCGTGAATCTCGTAAACAACGACTAAGGGATATAATATGCATATGACACCTATGCAAGAGAAGGAAAACTCGAAACAAAACTCTATACAAACACGTTTGACCAGTGTGGTATAGTAGGTCAATTTCTCTCCCACAGTGGCGGAGGCTCGAGCCCAAGAGTGGGACTTATATGAGTTATATCCCTTAGCTGACTATTACCCTCGAGCAAGAAATGGTGTGGCGATTCGTATTCTTAATTTGTCACCACACAGAAATCTATGATTTTATAAAACTACTAGCAGACCCGGCGAACTTCGTACCGCCATAATTTTTTGTAAATATATTTATTAAATTTCCGAAAATCTAGTCTCGTATTATGCCACGCACGGATCTTACTCAGCGCCGTGCTATAGAGGGTGGGCCAGGAGTCTAGTTCGAGGCTCTACAGCATCTCATGTCGTCAGAAGTCCTTGGCATGACGGAGAGTCAATCTGAAGGTAGACCATGCGCTGTTACAGAAAAAATTAATATTTCTGTGTGCGCTGCGATAAGTCTCATACAGCTGACCTTCCCGCTTAACGTCGCGGTGATGGCGCCGGCTGCGGGTGTAGGATCTCCAGCCACGTATGCACACATCCCGGAGATCCGCTAAGAACTTATTGATACTTGTTGATTTCTGTTGTTTGCTCGACGATTTCGCATTGCCAACCGATCCGTTTCACTGGCTGCCTCACTTGGCTCTTGTGATTGAAAAGCACAAAGTCAAGCCAAACTAACGCGGCGCTCTTCACGGGTAATTTCTTGGTATTTTTCAGTTCTTTCATTTGCAAATTTTCGTATCCTTCTTGCATTACGAATCTGCCGGCAAAAATTCCATCATCTTGGTCACGGCATTGATAATGATGATTTAAAGAGTACAAATTGCTGATTTCTGACAAAATTATAATCATCAAATACTTAACCATAGAAAAAATTACGTTTTGCTGTCATTTGCGTTTTGTTATTACATATCTGATACAATTTTGTTATGGCACGTTTTATAGTGACTTATGTATTTTCTTTGACGTTTTATGTCACGTCCCACGGGAACGCAGTTGAACGGGATAAAAAATATCCTATGTCCATCTCCTTGTTCTAAGCTACCTCCCCACCAATTTTCAGCCAAATCAATACAGCCGTTCTTGAGTTATAAATAGTGTAACTAACACGACTTTCTTTTATATATACAACATGTAACATAATTAACGCACACCCTCAAACACCCTAATTAGAATATAATGATATAAACGCAATGCATACACCAAATATTATTTATATGTACGTTAACATTGTTTATTTGTGAAATTAGTAATTCCCATTTCGTGGAAATAAAATGGTCACCGACTGAGCAACTCCGAGTGCCGCCCGACAATAATTACCTACTTGGTAATAATAGGTACACGAAATAACTACATTATGCTTTATGATAGTAAATATTTACGATTCTTCTTTCCATCACACTTTTCAGGCTTTGGATTGTCGACATTGAATAATTTTGTTCAATATGAAGCCAATATTTCGTAATTACTGATTTGTTAAACTAAAAAAATTGTAAATAAGAATGATTAAACTGCTGATAAAGTGTGATTTTATTAGACGCCAAAATACCTACGACAAAGTTAAATAAAATCGGCGTAAAAGGTGTGAATCAAAATATTTACAATAATTTAAATATCATAAACAAACTTACAGTTTAATTTGCACTCACACGGCGTTGTCGTTTTAAAACATTTTCAAAATGTCCACTGCCTTGTTCAATGCACTTTAATGACCGTTTTCGTAATTGTTGTTTTATTTTAGATAATACTGCAGTGTCACTTTTCACTTTTTCAAAGGCGGTTATTATCTTATTTTTTAGTTCCTCGGCACTTGTTGTCTCTGTGTTATAAACTAGCGATTTAATTCGCCCCCACAAAAAAAAGTCGAGTGGCGTCAAATCAGCTGATCTAGGAGGCCACTGGATAGGTCCCCCGCGACCGATCCAGCGTTCTCCGTACTCGGCATGAAGATGCTGGCGAACACTCCAGGTGAAATGCGCGGGGGCACCATCGTGTTGGTAAAATAACTCTTGTAAATTAACAAGAGGTATGTCCTCTAATAGAGAAGGTAAAGTTTCTCGCAAAAACAGTAAATATGATTCTCCTGTTAGACGTTGTAAAAATACGGGTCCCAGTATGTGTGTACCGATCATACCCGCCCAGACATTGAATGAAAATCGATGTTGGAAGGAGTCTACTCTGCATGCGTGTGGATTTTCATGCATCCATAAATGCGTGTTATATTGATTATACATTCCCACACGAGTGAATGTACTTTCGTCAGTCCAAATAATGTTTCGCTGCCAATTTTGTAATAACCAGCGGCAGAACTCTAAGCGTGGTAAGTAGTCACTTGGCGTCAACTACTGGCATCGCTTGAGGTGGAATGGATGCTCGCCATCACCACGAAGCGTGCGCCATATGTGCATATGACTACACCCAAAGCGTGGCGCTACTTCCCGGGTACTACTATGCGGATTTTCGTCGAAATAATCGAGAATTTCGTTTTGAAGACGAGTGTGTGTACGCATATTGTCTCCCCTGTCGATAGCCGTGTTTTCACGAAAAGTTCCGTGGTCTCGAAGCCGTTGTGTTGATAACATAGTCCGGCGGTCTACACTAGTACCGTATCTCGCGTTAAATGTTCTACACGCTAGTGCCACATTATCATCACACCGTGCCAAAGTTCTCACCATTTCCGTGTATTGAACGTTGGTATACCGAAAAGACATAGCGAAATGCGGGATTACGATATTTTATTTGCACTTTACAATTGACCTCTTATCGATAAGGTGCACACGGTGTGACTGATGACTTGTCCCAAACATATTTTGTTGATTTCGTTGTTTAGGCTTTTTTGATCGGCGCCGGCGCAGTCGTCTCGCTCTATTGTAAGGTAATAGCCGCCGAAAGAAAGAGAAAGTAATTATTTTTGTATTAGGTACGTGGCTTTCTTTTACGTAGGTACTGTAGTGTTGCTGTGCACCGGCTATCACTGTAGGTATTTGTAAAAGACTATTAGCCTTGAAATAAGTATCAGATTTCTTTAATTGAATGATGAAATTTGCTTACTAATTTAATATTTCATTTTAAAAAGTCTTCATACACTGATTTACGTTCCATTTTAGTTTCTATGAACTGTTTAGCTAGCTGTTTAGGATGACTGTAATTTACTTAGTTCTAACTAAATTTGAGAAAAAAAAATAGCTACATAAAAAACAATCAAAATCGATCCAGATACCGATTCTGAACAAATTACTTTCAGGGTGTGCGTTAATTATGTTACATGTTGTATAGACTAGCTGACCCGGCGAACTTCGTACCGCCATAATTATTTTCGTAAATATATTTTCTAAATTTCCAAAAATATAGTCTCTAATAGAAGAACCATTACAGCTTTGTCGGGAACAATTCGATCGTCTAATTTCAGATAAAATTATAATTATCAAAATTTTTAACCATACTTAACTATAGACAGAATTACGTTTAGCTGTCATTTGCTTTTTGTCATTATATATATATCAAATGCGTTTTTATATACTACGCTTCATAGTGACTTGTATTCTCATTGACATTTTACGTATGTCACGTCACACAGTAACGCGATCGGACGGAATAAAAGAGTTGGCGAAATCTTGTAAAATAAAAAAAAAAAGACGGGTTAAAAAGTATCCTATGTCCGTCTCCTGGTTCTAAGCTACCTCCCCACCAATTTTCAGCCAAATCAATACAGTCGTTCTTGAGTTATAAATAGTGTAACTAACACGACTTTCTTTTATATATATATATATATATATATACTAGCAACCCGCCCTCGCTTCGCTTCGGTTATAGGTTATAGTCGTTTTACCCACGTAGTTCCCGTTCCCGTGGGAATACCGGGATAAAATATAGCCTAGTTTACGCCTTGATATTATAGCTTTCCATTGGTGCAAGAATTTTTGAAATCGGTCCAGCCGTTTTGAAGATTACCCGGAACAAACAGACAGACAGACAGACAGACAAAATTTTTTTAATTGCTATTTTAGGCATAGGTGTCGTGCAAATAACCGTGTGAGCATGAAAAAAGCCATTTTTGACATTACAAACAGACACTCCAATTTTATTTATTGGTATAGATATTAAAGTCCCTTGTATCAGAATCAGAGTTATTTATTGCTTAACTGTTACATTTGATGCAGATGCTATTATAATTTATGGCACTGCAACAATATACCCATATCGAGCGTGTAATAATAAAGGTTTTATACAAGTCAAATGTCTCATGCAATAAAAAAAAAGTCACGAAATCTATAATGAGAGAGTATTTCACAAACTCATGGCTGGGTGATACCAAAGGCACCACCAAAACCCTCCACACGCAAACACCCTCAGAAAGTTGGGCTTCCGGCTCTCTCACTCACCGAACGAAGCGCAATAACAAATTGCTACTACTCAGACGTCGATTTTCTGCGAGAGCGTGGTACTACCCCAGATGGACCAGCCCGCGGCTGTAGACAGATAACTGTCGACAGTGTAGTCCTACCACTATTCAAATATGCCGTTTAATGCCCTTATATGGATTGGAAGATGATTAAATATGTGAATTCATTTCTTGTTAAATACAGACCTCCCCAAAACGAAGATTGCCAGATCTCCATAATTGCTACGTTCGATTAGCATGTACAGTGGGTGTTATTTTTCTAAGAAAGTGCGATTACCAATTCACTTGGTAAGTTCACAAACAGCTTTTACAATACACATGTGTAAGTTATGTTCGAAATCTCATAATTATCATAAAAACCTACTCCCGTATCTTAAAAATTGATTTCAGGAACAGTTGAGAAAGGCTGCACTTAACAAATTCATTTAAAATATTTCTGATAGTGTGAATAATATTTTGATCACCAAAAAATTGTTGAATTCATATAGCAAATTAGCGGCAACTCAAACTTGAAAGTATTATAGAATAATGAAAACGTTTGCGGAAAAAGCCTTTTAGTATTATAGAGTAAATCTACATGCTGATCCAGAATATATTAAAACTGTGGAGTCAATTAGACTTCTGTCCAGTGTTTTTGGACTATTAGAACGCTTCTGTAATTAGTATATCTTTATATATAAATTTCTAGCGTACGTGTGTATGCCACTGAACTCCTCCTAAATGGCTGGACCGGTGTACACGAAATTTTTTGTGCATGTTCAAGGGGATTCGAGAATGGTTTCAATTCTCAACTGGACCCGATAGGTGGCGCTTATTTGAACAGAACAACGTCTATTGGGTCAGCTAGTAGATATATATATATAAGTGTATTGCGACAAAACAGGTGCTAGCATCGAGTACCTTCAACATGAGTTTCGAGCATAAGCGATGTTCATCATCAAGGCGAGTGCACAACGGCATCTGGAATGTCCTTTCTTGGTTTTTTTTAGGGGTGGGCCATGGTCGGCGCACCCGCCGCCGGGCCCCGTCCAGGGCAAAACAAGGGCAGCACGCGAAGCCATGACCCATCCGTAGCACGTCGCCTTCGTCGTTGGGCCGACCACCAGTGCAAAGTTCCTTGTCGTCAGTGGTCGGGCCGACAGGAATACCCTAATCGCGGGGTACCCTCTCTTCTCGTCATTCCCCCTCGGGGACGTCGCGATTCGCCGTCGCACGTTCTGTCTTTCTGCGGGTGATGGAATAAACCCCCAGGCCAGTCACCCGCAGCCTCGGCTAGGGCGGCATCAGGCGCATGTGTCTGTGATGCCCTGACATACAATGTGGCCTACGTAACGTGCGGCGCGCTGTGATACAGCTACGGGCAGCATGCTTGCTTCTTGAGTGTCCCGGGTTAACTGATGCTGTTAATATGATGACACTTACACAGTCGCCACTGTGCACTCGTCCTTATGATGAGCATCGGGTATGCTCGAAAGCTGAGTCGACGGAATCAATCCTAGCGCGTGAGAGTTTTACGCTAATATATATTTCAAATTCATAATAATTTTAATACTTAAAAAGTGCTTCTGTAATTATTCGAAAATCGGATAGCAAGGATTACAGATTCTCACAGGAGTGCCAGGAGAACTCACAGCATATCGAAATGTCCACATGATTGTATTTTCTATACTACTGCATCGATTTGCATTTTCATTTAGCGTTTCGAGATGGCCTTCTCTTTCACCTTTCTTCTTCTTTCAGTTATTTCACGTGCTTGCGTAGGTACTTTAATTGTCGTTATAGTCTTAATGAGATCCATGTAAAAGGAAAAAGTGTAAGTGTGATCATTGCATCCCTTCTCCATCATCATATAGATAAATATGGGCAGATTCAGCATAAACAGACGTTTGATTTTACTCAGTAATCCCGTGTTAACTATAAATATAGCTCTTAATGATTAATTAAGGTTTTTTTTTTTTTTTTTTTTATTGCAAACGGTGGCAAACGAGCAAACAGTTACACCTGATGGTAAGTGTTGCTGCCGCTCATGGACCTTTACAAGGCCGTTGCCTACCGCGAAGAAAGCGAAGGGAGTGTGAATGCGTGCATTGAGACTCTGTGATACCAAGGGCACCACCAAAACCCTCCACACGCAATCACCCTCAGACCTCAGGTATAACGTATACTCATAAATTATGACAAATTATTAACTATTTCTCTTCTCAATGCAATGTAATATACTTCGATGACATATGTCACATAAAAATATTAACTTTTACACAAAAAAAATAATAAGGTTAAATACGTGAAAAATAATTCATTAGAAAGAAAGACATTACAATTTTTATTTTGCTCTCATACAATTATAAAATTTTAGTAATTTGTACTTATGAATGCCATGAATACATGAACGGCTTAATAAAACAACGTTCAACAGATATTAATCTAAGTTTAATGAGCGACATGAAAGTCTATTTGCTCAGCTTGTACTACTTAAAATGTTAAGCTGTAATAAGTAGAAGATATTTCTTCGAATCATGCAATCCTGTGAGTACAACCTTTACGGGGATAATCAACGTAGTATCTATAACCAGCAGACATGTTCACATCAGTGCCACAAACATAATTGATTGTACCAGTGCCAGTTGTAGGTAACCTACCATCAACTTTTACAGTACCAACAAAAGGCAATTCACCAGTTGCAGCTAAAATACCTTGGTATTTAGTATCCGAAGAAATTGCAATTCCAGTAGGAGGAATGGCAGAGCTACTGGCTACAGGCAGAGTTCCTCCTTTAGTGGCAGTGAACTCAATAGTATAAGGACTGTCTAAGAATCCGTTAGCGTAAGACCAAGAAGGGGTAATATTTGAAGCTCCTGCACAAACTGGTTGAGATAATCCAGCTGGCATTAAACCAGATGGAGTATTTGGTGCCACTATATTGGATGCCGGTATAGTCATACTATAAGGTACAACATATTCGGCAGTTTTTAGAAATGTTGGTGATGATATTGTTCCTAAATCAACCTGGAAACAAAAAAAAAATTACAAATGCCATTTATTTTATGTCTTAAATTTATTTATGCAGTCTTCGTGAAAAGCCAATAAGAATTACGATAAGCTTAAAAAAATTGTCAGAATGTCTGAAAGTTTCCTTGTAATGAAATGTATAGATATTCTAGCTGACCCAATAGACGCTGTTCTATTCAAATTAAAAATAAAGGAATTCTTTTTGATATCGATCACAGTGTCATCCAGCGGGTCCAAATATTAATATAAACCATTCTCGAACCCACTTGAACACACACAAAAATTTTCATTTCACAAAATCGGTCCAGCCGTTTAGAAGGATCATCATTCAATTACAAACACGAACAGAAAATTTAAATATACAGATTGTGAATTATAGACAAACTTATTATAACACTGCAGCATTACGTTAAAAAGCTTGTATCCTTTATTATAACATAGAACTACAATTATTTATAAACAGGCTAATTTTAACCCAGAAAACAAGTTTCTGAAGTTAACTATATAATGAAACTGAAATCCTTATTACAGTTTGCACTGCTTCTTAGCGATTTATCACCATCCTGCTCTTATATCCATGACTTGGGATGGACTCAATATGTACTCTTCTTTCATGGTACTGATTGCAAAAGTTATTGGTAATAATTCGATATACCGGCAATATAATTTTTAACCGGATGGCATCGCATGGAGTTGACTTAGAACTATGTATGTAAAGCTTTTAGTCGTCTTTTCCAAAACCCATGAGCAATATTTAAGTAGTATTCGTGACCGCAGCCATACAAGAAATTTTATTCAGATTAAATACTCTGCAAAAAATTTAAATAAGAAACGCGTAGATTCCGTTCTATTTTGTATTGGATCTATAAAATCGTAGTAAAACTTACCGAAGCATTTAGATCATTGTCACAAATATGATTTATGATACCAGTCCCATCAGATGGTAGCATTCCATTCACCATGGTAACTCCAGTAAATGGAAGCTTTCCAGCCACAGTCAGAATACCTGCATATGCATTCTCAGAAGTTATGGAAATACCAATTGGCCGGTTTAATGATCCACTTATCACAGATAAGCCACCACCATGGGTAGGATTAAATTCCATTATGGATTGCAAATTTGGATAGATTCTGTTATCAAACGAATTAGTTACATCGTCACAAATACAATGCGTCATTCCATTTTTATTTAAACTAGAGTCAAATTTATTTGTGGTATAATATTCAGAACCAGTCCAATACTGACTGTAGACAACCTGTAAAAGCAAATTATTTATACATACAATGTAATTCATTTCTTTGTGGTGACGAAGTAAGAATACAATTCACCACCCTCTATCGTGTCCGTAGGTGTTATGAAAGACGACTAAGGGATTAAATGTGCATATAGCATCAAGAAAGAAAGATACTTCGAAATAAAACCCTATAGCAACATCATTGACAATTAATAGGTCAATTGTGGAGGAGGCTCGGGGCCCCAACAGTGACAAGTACTAGACTCAAAATAATATATTTCTTTCAAATAGAATCATTTCCTTTTCATTTGCCGATTAATTTCCATTTCAAATGTAATTATGTGAAAAATCTAATTCAAGATGGAATTCAAACGGGTGGATTTGTAAATTGTCAGGGAATAATTGAAGCGATTTTTTTTATGGGAGGGCTTTGTAATAATGATTCGTAACCTTTTTTTTCCGCGAAAATTTCGCATAATAAAAAAAAGAAAAGAAATAAATCTATGATAAACACATATGGTATTCAAAAATAATTAATGAATAATTACTGATTATGAAAATTTCATTTCTATCATCGAGTTTTTTTATTAATATTTAATGTTTACCTGAGCGAATAATATTGGTATGACGGCTACAACTAAAATCATCTTTGTACTTGTTTCGAACACAATTTTTTGTAAAAGAATGAATTCCATTGTATTTATCTGAAGTTATATACTGCACAAAGACCTTTATTAATTACCAAGAATAATAATTGATACGTCGTTTATTGCAATTCCAAGTAAAAATAAGATAGCAAAAATCAATTGCTTTATACATAAAAATCGAAATTGTGTTTTGAGAAAGAATTAGGAAATATAAATTCTTAATAATGATAAAAAAGATGTTACTTTATTTGAGTAAACTTTGGAGAATTAACAAAGTAAGAATATGTCACTGACTTCATACATTTTAATCAGATTCACGTGAAAAAGCGATGACAAAATTGAAAAGTCTGCATGTGTTTAACTTCATTAACTTTTTTTTCTTTCATTCATCATCATCATCATCATCTCAGCCTATATACGTCCCACTGTTGGGCTCCGGCCTCTTCCATAATGGAAGGGTAATTGACCTACTATACCACGCTGGTCAGACGTGTTGGTATATGGTTTTATTTCGAGTTTTCCTTCTCTCGCATAGATGTTATATGCGTTTTATATCCCTTAGTCGTCTCGTACGATCACCCACGGGTAAGATAAGGGGTGGTAAATTGTATTCTTACTCCGTCACCACACAGATATATTTTTTCTTTCATTAACGAATCGATATTTTATCTCCCGTTTGATCAGCTGTTCCATTCTCTGAGACACCTTGTATATTGAAAAAGGGTTCATAAGTTTGAAAAATTTCAGATCATGTATTATATCGTGAGGAAAGACCGACGCCCTCCCCGAGGGGGGACGTCGGTCGATGGGAGGGTACTCCAATAGGGGGTATTCCGTCGGGCCGACCACTGATGTCAAGTAACCCTGCTCCGGTGGTCGGCCCAACGACGACGGCGACGTTCCCGTGGGAATACCGGGATAAAATATAGCCTAGTTTACGCCCTGATATTATAGCTTTCCATTGGTGAAAGAATTTTTGAAATCGGTCCAGCCCTTTTGAAGATTACCCGGAACAAACAGACAGACAGACAGACAAACAAAATTTTTTAATTGCTATTTTAGTCATAGGTGTCGTGCAAATAACCGTGTGAGCATGAAAAAAGCCTATTATTTTGACATTACAAACAGACACTCCAATTTTATTTATTGGTATAGATTATTATTATATTTGTGAATTGTATCATATAATGTTTCGAAAGGTATCACACTGGGGCTATTAATAAGCATGTTGTTAGATGTAATTTTATGTAAGTAAAATTAGAAAATAAATAAAAAATTGACTATCCTGAGTTTCTTATCGGCTCTTCTCAGTGCGGTCGCGATCCGGTCATGTGGTAATTTTAATCCGGTGGATGGCCCTGTACGGGGTCCCTGACCGTCCGACTCAGAGCTCTTCTGTGGCGACCACAAAGGGCTATGGCGGTCAGGGCCATACGCGGATACCGCACGGTGGCGACGGAGGCAGCGTGCCTATTGGCCGGGACTCCCCCGTGGGACCTGGAGGCGGAAATGCTCGCCGGCTTGTACCGGCGGGTGTTGCAAGTGCAGGCAGAGGGCGGTGTGGTCTCATTAAGGGAGCTCACCGCCTGGCGCGTTGACGCTCGCCGGGACGTCATTGCCCGTTGGGCAGTTCTTCTGCGAGACAGTGATCTCGCAGAAGGAGGCAGCGGATCGCCTGCGCGAGGAGCGCAGCCTCGATGAGGCGATCCGCCGCCGGGGACTGGGGCGGCGTAGGCGCGAGTATTTGTGCCTCATGCCGCCCTAGCCGAGACCGCGTGTGACGTGACCGGGGATTAGTCCGTCCGTAAAATCATCATCATCATCATCTTGCTCTTATCCCAATTACTTGGGGTCGACGCAATATGTCATCTGTTTTGACATATTGCAAAAAGTTTCGGCAATGACTTTTATGACCGGCCGCCTGCCTGACGTCAACCCTTCTTGGGAATGTAATCGTTGACTCAAATGGTACCAGATGGAGTTGGTCCGGGTCAATCTAGGGCTCTTAGTCGTCTTTTACGACACCCACGAGCAAAGCAAGGGTTGGTAGTATTCGAAGCCGCTACCACACAGCACGTCCATCCGTAAAATGTGGTAATTTTAAGAAAAATTCAAAAAAAATGACAACGGAGTTTATACATAACTAGCAGCGTTCTGCGGTTTTACCCGCATAGTTCCCCTTCTCATGGTAATATCAAGATAAATTATAGCCTATGTGTTATTCTGATATGTAAGCTATATTATTGTGAAGTTTCATCAAAATCCGTTCAGTAGTTTTTGCGTGAAAGAGCAGCAAACATCTTCACATACTCACAAACTTTGGCGTTTATAATTTTAGTAGGATAAGATAAATGATTTGAAATTGGTTAATTTCTCCCCAATAGTGAAGGAGGCTTGCGCATAGCATTGCAACTTATATGAGCTGAAATGATGATAATGATGACAGACAGACCAAAACTTATCAAAGAAAGGTACTATTATGAAATTAGGAAGTAGCCCATTCAAAATTGTTCACCTATAACCATAGTTGTTGCAGTTAAATTTATCTTCATATTAACGTAAATGTTAATTAAAATTAAGTTTTAAAACTATAGGCTATCACTACTCATCGCCATCATCATCATCCCAGCTCATACATCACTGCTGAGTGCGAACCTTTGCTATAATAGGTTTTTGAAGTGAAACTTCTTTGCGCACATGAGGGTAAATTTTTTACGGATGAAACGCAATTAAGCATCACGAAGATGTGCAGCGTGTTTATCGCAGAAGAGGGAGAGAGATCGATTGAGAGGGAGTGAAAAAGGGCGAACATAGCACGAAGCACAGCCATGGGGCGAGAGTAGGGCGCAAGCGAGTGAGAAAGATCGAGAGATTTTTATTTTTTATTTTTTCTTTTTAATACACAATTTTTTTTTTTAAAAACACATGGAGCCAAAGAAGTTTCACTTCTGACATCATCATTTCAGCTCATATACGTTCCACTGTTGGGCTCGAGCCTCCCCCACCATAGGAGGGAGATTGACCTTACTATACCATGCTGGTCAGACAGGTTGGTATAGGGTTTCGTTTCAAGTTTTCCTTCTCTTGCATAGATATTATATGCGTATAATATCCCTTTGTCGTCTTTTACGACATCCACGGGCAAGATAGGGAATGGTGATTTGTATTCTTACTCCGTTACTACACGGAACCAATAAAATACTATGGCACATATGGATTTTTTTTTTATTTTGTTTTTATTGCCACCGGTGGCAAACGAGCAAACAGCACACCTGATGGTAAGTGATGTTGCCGCACATGGACCTTTGCAATACCAGGGGCACAGCCAGGCCGTTGCCTACCGTGAAGAAAATACTCTTCTTAAATCTCGTTTAAAGAAGGACATGTCATAGCGCTCGGGAAACACAGCAGCAGGTAGTTCATTCCAGAGCTTGCACGTAAGTGGGAGAAATGATCGCTGGCAATGTACTGTTGAAGACCATAACGTTTGCAGGTGAAATGGATGAACCCTCCTACGGTGTCGTGTGGTACTGTTTAACTTTTTTAAAATATATTTGTTTTGTTATAATAAATATGTTTATTTTTTAAAATATATTTTTATATATATTGTTGCTTCCGCGACTTGATTGTACGGGCCCATCAGAATATCAGCGGTGTAGTATCATATTTACTGTACCATAAGCTGAGATGGGCACCATATTTTGGCCTCACATATTCCACTCCTTGTTTTTAGTTAGTAGTTCTTATTTCTTTCGTTGGTGTCTATATTGTGTGAGGTTTACAAAATAAAATTTCTTTCTTTCTTTCTAGAATGGTGACGGTAGTACCAAGTCAAACAGTTCCTCGGAGCACTCCCCGAAATTATCTACAGTCTTTAACAAACTTTTTATATTCATAGTTTATTTAGAAAATTGGACAACTATGAAGGTATAAATGAAAACATCCCACTATCATTCAGCCTTTCGTTATTTATAGCTGAACGTAAGCCTTCCGCACAAATTAGATTTGATATCATAATCGCCAATCGTTTGGCAGGTGGGTTGGCGATTATTGTACTGTACGATTCTATCTTGCTCGTGGATGTCGACTAAGTCCGTCCGACCAAAGGACGACGCGCGGACCCATAACCCACCCGTACCCACGCCGCCTTCGTCGTTGGGCCGACCACGAGACTCGAACCCTAAGCCATATTTTAGAAGATATTGGAGATTTAAAATCATTATCATGGTAAGCCTTCGCCATAAAATGCTAAATCGCGCGGTCATTATTTGGTGGAGTTATTACCGTAATTGCCATGTTGGCAAGCGGTATGATAATCTATGTATTATATGTTGTCTAGGAGCTGCTATTGTCCATTTTCTTTTTGAATCCTCAGCCGATTTTTGCGATTCCCAGGAGCAAATAAGCGGTGGTGACAAATCGTCAGGGATAGTGCAAATCCGCGTAACTAGCATTGGATAATACCGCGTATCTGACAAATGTAGCCAATTTTCAATTTTACGGGTATTCCACGTAAGAATCCGATATGTAGCCTCCACGCTGACGTGAGGTTTGTTTGACCAAAAGAAAGCCAAAAATCGCCAAAAAACAATACTGCGTATCCAGAACCAGCAATTGACAATACCGCGTATGTCTTATCAGGTGTCATTGAGAGCGTATTTTGTGCTTTATTTTTGTAGTTAAACTCAGTGTTTACTTTAAAAATATTAATTACAATATCAGGTAAGGGTTGATTCAGTGATGATTAAGTATTTTCTCCGAAATGTCAGTAATAAGTATCATTTTGAATATGTCACGACTTCATTTACTTGTCATAATGTACTTTTTTTTGCAAAAAATATAACTAATTATTATAAAGTGAACGTGTCTAAGTTATCATGTCTTTATAAATACTTCTATAATAAAATTACGTAGTTTTGCTATTCATGAAAGTAAATTTGCTTCAATGAATAGTGAAACCTCGTAAGTTTTACTGATGTATTTGATTAAAGGATTTTTATTTTTTTTTTTTGGCATGTAAATGGCGAATGAGTCGCGTAGCAAACACGAAACACTTCACGTCACAACATAGTCCTTAAAAAAATATGTAGGTAATGGGCAGCTGATGAAATTACCAAAGAATTTCACAAAAACTCACCTAATACCAGTCAGAGTTAAATAAAATGTTAATTCAGAGAATCAAGAAGAGCTTGCTAAAGAAACAGAAGTTTTAGAGTATTGTGACGCAACCAATTTTAGTGCTTCCTGCTTAAAAAATCTGCTGGAAATTAATGATCATGAAAATGTTTCTGGTCTGACTGTGACTTCGACCAATGATTTGGTATCTAATGTTTCTAAAGAGAATGTAGGCGCTGAAATCAATAATATTAATTTAAGTGCATAGGTTTTTGATCAGATGATCCTGTTGCCGACCCAAATAATTCAGAGAGTGGACAGTACCACTCTCTGAAATGTTGCACCGATAGCTTTAACATCCATTGAAAGCAATAATGATTTCTTTCCTGAAACAATTGTGGAATGTGAGGTCACCATTGAATCCAGATTATGAAACAGATATAATGTCTACAAGAAAAGTTAATAAATGAGACGGTAAGAATACGAAGGGTTTAGAAAGACTGGAAATGAAAAATTTTCATAAGATTTTATCAAACCTGCGCGATTATTGCTGTTAAAAGTACTTACTATTCCGAAATGTATTCAGTGTGCGGCGAAAACATTATTGCTTTCTACCTTTCTATGTACCAAATAATTGTAGTTTTCATTAAGTCTATAATATAATTCCGTGTGGTGACGGAGTAAGAATACAATTCACTACTCCCTCTCTTACCCGTGAGTGTTTGTAAAAGACGACTAGGGTATAATATCTATGCCAGAGAAGTAAAACTCGAAACAAAACCCTATGCCAACACGTCTGACCAGTGTGGTATAGTAGGTCAATTTTCCTCACATAGTAGAAAAGACCACGAGCTCAATAGTGGGACGTGTATGCGTTGAGATGATGATGATGATGATGAAGTCTACAAAATGATCATTTTTTAATTTGGGTTGTTCGAATTCGATCACATATCGGTAATACTAAATTAAAAATAAAAGAAACATTTTAGCAAAATACGGATTTATTGAGTATAAAAAATACAAAAGTAGTTGTTATTTACTTATGTAAAAATACTTAGAGACATCCACAGCCTCTGCCAGTCCAGCCCGCGCGTTTGCCATAACCGGGGGCTAAAGTAGCTGGAGAAGAGAAAGTAGGTGCGTACGCAGGACCAACAAAGCCCTTAGCGAGAGCCTTCTTGTCACTAACCATAGCATTGATACCATTGCCGCAAGAATGGTGAACGGCACCAGCACCAGCAGTGGGCAATACACCTTCCACTTCAACAGTACCTACAAACGGTAGCTCACCGGCTGCAGTTAAAGTACCTTCGTAAACGGTCTCAGAGGCTACGACAAGTCCTGTAGGTGGGACAGAAGAGCCACTCTTTACTGGGAGATCTCCACCGTCGGTAGCAGTAAAATCGATATCCAAAGGAGCCTCAAGAAAATCATCAGCACAAGGTAAAGAAGGAGTAACATATGTAGCTCCAGTGTAGGCTGCTGTAGATATACCAGGTGCTACTAAAGCAGGTTCAGCCAAAGTTCTAAAACCAGGAGCAGCTATCCCAGGTGCTCTAAAACCAGGTGCGGCTAATCCAGGTGCAGCTAATGCAGGTGCAACAAAACCAGGTGAAGCTAAGCCTGGTGCCAAATAAACCACATCATGAGGAGATATATATTCAGTGGTTGCAACAGATGCAGGTGAAGAAACAGGGCCTACAGCGCTCTGTTGAAAAACAAATTTAATTAAGTTTTATACGTCTATTTATTAGCTATAATATTAATTTTGTTACCATAATATGTAATGCAGAGAAAATGCTAAAATGAATTAAATATAAAATAATTGTGATTTATGTGGCAATAATGTTCTGCCAAAATTCGTTAGTTGAGTAGCTAACGCTCATATAACGATTTGAGTTGCGGATAAACATTGCCTTAAAAACCAAATGAGGTAGATAAATAAGTTTGTTTTAAACTGACAACAATAAACTATAATTATAGCTAATTGCTTAACTTAAAGAACAAGAAAAACTTACCAATGCAATTAGTCCAGTACCGCAAGCATGATTAATAGCACCAGCTCCAGCTGAAGGCAACACTGCTTCTACAGCACTAGTTCCAACAAACGGAAGCTCACCATCCGCAAATAAAATACCATCGTAAGCATTCTCTGAGATTACAGAAAGACCAGTAACAGGTACAGAAGATGAGCTCGTAACAGGCAATCCACCACCACTAGTAGGAGTGAAATCCATCGTAGATAGTATATCTGGGTAAACGCCAGTATAGCTGGGAACATTTTTGTAGGCAAAAGGAGTAGCTAATCTGTCAAATGCTACGGACCTGAATTCAGCAGGTACTAGTTGAGGACCAGCCCGGCACTGACTGAGTACAACCTGTAAGTAAATGATTGAATTAATCAAACACTCGAATACCATTTCACCATTTTTTGGATCACTTATTGTCCAACTACATGCTGCTCAAACGTTCGGGATGACGTTGACTGCAACCAATAATGTTTTGACTACGGACCACCGGTGCTACTACCTTGATTCGATAACCTGCCTGATAGGTTAAACTTTAGGTTCTTTGGCTCATTCTGTTTCGCATCATTTGAGGTTGCTTTAATAGCTAATTATTACAGCAAAATGGAAAAAGTTGAACAAAAGTCTCAATGCATTGAGAAAGAATCTACTTGCTCGATGTCTCATTGGTAAACACTTGTAAAATTCGCCTCTGATCGCAATATTTGTCTATAACTTGCTCATAATTGCCATTTGTATTACTATTTGGTTCCCTAGGTGTCCTACAATAAAAGAATAAGATCAGATAACACTAACAAACGCTAACGCTACAAGCGAATGAAATCTTGAAATAAGTTTTCAACTTCGATTTGCAATGCTTAGGAAAATGTTATGTTTTTGAAGTAAAAGTAGTTTTATGATATTAAAAAGAAACTAAAATAATTCTTATTTTATTACAATTATATTCAAGTATGCCTTAATTTGTAAAATGTTTCTATTTCAAATGAATAACAAGTCCTAAAAAGTAGATACCATCAAAAACAAAACTTGTAAAAAAAAGCCAAGCCTCACAACTGAGTTCTTCTACTATAAAAAGGTGTGAGATCCATGGTATACCAAGTCAGTTAACTCATTCAGTCCCTGCATAAGGGACCTTTCTTCTTAAGTTATTACGTAACTAGCTAAGCTAACAATTTCTTATAGTGACTATATCAATATTAAAGATCTTTTATGTTTTAAATAAATAGAATGACTTGGCAATCGCATGAAAACACAATATACCTCACAAGTAATACATATTATATTAAATTGTACTAAATATAGTGCGATTGCCAAGTCAATCTATTTATTTAATATAAGACAAGACAATTTATTTAATATAAGAAAAATAAGACATCTCTCCTTTCCGCTTGAATAATTTCTACCTAAACTAAGCGGAGAGACGTGGAAAAAAGAAATTTGATTGGTTTTTTGAAATATCTCCTCTAGTCTCTTCTCCGCTTTGATGGTAATCGAGCCTAATGATGGCGTTTTTTCTTTCAGGTGAATTTCAGGCAATTTAGTTTGCTTAATACTTTGAGAGATTTTAGTACAATTTCATAAGACGTGTCTCTTGCTTTTTAATTCCGTTGATTGACCATTTTACAAGTTATCTTTGAACATAATTATATCTAAATATCTATCTACATCTATTATGCCAATCATCATTCAGCCTATCGCCGTCTAATGCAGAACGTAGACCTCCCTCATGCTTTACCATAAGGTGCGGTCTTCTGACACCTGCATCCAACGAGGCTCAAGGGTAAGTTGCCATGACTAGGGCTCATTTTTCTTCGCTATATGAGGAATAATGCCGTAATCGCCACGTTTGGTAGGTGGGTTGGTTTCCCAGTGAGATATCATACAATTCCCTATATTGCCCACTCTCCTGTTGAATGTTTTTTTTTAAATGATAACGCCTTGCACTAAGGGAATAATAATCCTTATATTGTGGGGGACTTTACAAACATATAATTCATCATCGCATCATCATCGCAGCCCTCATACGTCCCACTGTTGGGCTCGAGCCTCCTCCACAATGGGAGGGTATTTGACCCACTATACCATGCTGGTCAGACATGTTGATATAGGGTTTCATTTCGAGTTTTCCTTCCCTTGCACAGATGGTATGTGCATATTATATCCCATAGCCGTATTATACGATATCCACGGGCAAGATAGAGAGTGGTAAATTGTATTCTTACTTCGTCACCATACGGCAAGAGCATATAATCTATACCAATAAATAAAATTGGAGTGTCTGTTTGTAATGTCAAAATAATAGGCTTTTTCATGCTCACACGGTTATTTGCACGACACCTATGCCTAAAATAGCAATTAAAAAATTTTTGTCTGACTGTCTGTCTGTCTGTTTATTCCGGGTAATCTTCAAAACCGCTGGACCGATTTCAAAAATTCTTTCACCAATGGAAAGCTATAATATCAGGGCGTAAACTAGGCTATATTTTATCCCGGTATTCCCGCGGGTACGGGAACTACGTGGGTAAAACGACTATAACCTATAACCGAAGCGAAGCGAGGGCGGGTTGCTAGTATAATATATAAATCGACACAAATTTCATTCAGACTCAAAATAACAATTTGTGGATCGTACAAGGTGTTGTCTTGCATGGGATTGGAACCCGCGACACTAGCACGGTACGTTGGTATCTTAACCACTACGTTATCTGCGCAGTCTTTAGCCGGTTGTTACGATTCCCATAGAGAAGCAATGATGACGACAAATGTATTCTTATTTTTTTACAAAGTTACATTTCATTAACTGCAAATGCAACTTTGTAATCCTATATATTTATATGGGTTTACAAAATTATTTATGCAGTTATTGTATCTCGGAAACTGGACGAAAATTACTGGACGAAAATGTTTCATAATTTTTTCTTCATTTATACACTAAACACTAATTGTATTCTAAATTTGAAGCTTCTATGTCTGCTGGAAGCGCCTCTTTAATATTGATGATCGGTCAGTCAGTCAGTGAGTGACAAAATTACGAAATTTTGACTAGTTATAATCCTTAAACTATTAGTTCAAATTGAATGAAATTTGAAATACATAATGTGTATACAATGCCTGCTGGGTTACTAAAAATCAGGCTTCTATTTTTATTCACAACGAAGTTATAGGGGGTCGAAAATGACCTGAATTGCTTCGAGAAAAGTATGTTACGGCAGTGTTGCGTTTTGCCCGATTCTTTTTTTGCTCGACTTGGCGGGGGCACTGCCGTGCCCCCAGATTTATCACTAATTTAAAATAACAATATTAATGTTATGATTAAAGAAAACATCGAAAGATATATAGAGACGCGAATATTCTCAATGCACTAAACTACAATCTATTTTTGAAGAAAAATTACAAAAACAATAGCATTCGTGATCATCTATTGACGCGAACCCTTAGCTGATGGCGGTGCTAACGCTTACCATTAGTGTGCCAACCAACTATCCATCTTTCAATAGACACCAGTACACCCCAATCAGACCCATACTTTTCAGGAAATTTAGATTTTTCTGAAGAGAACAGCAAATTTTTCGAAATTTTCACAGACATTTGCGGTTTGCCGGAGATTATTGTACCAGAATAATTCCGGTTCTTTAGCGGACCGCGTAGCCCGCGACGAGACGGTTCTTCTGCACCCACACGTGGGCCTACGACGTGTCGCTGCCAGATTTTTTTCACGTTTGATAGATGATGACGATGATTGATGATTAATGGCTGGTGGGTGATCACAATAAGTGTTATAAGTTACCCAGCAAAGTAATGCTGTCCTTTTTCTGATCACCATGAAGGTAATCACTCTCAGTCGGTGTATACGATTCCTAAGGAAAGCTAAGGTTATAACTTTGATTTTAACCCATTGCCTGCCAAGCAACTATAAATTGTAACACTTACCTGAACGAAGAAGGTCTGAACGCAAACAAAGATAGTTTTAGGAGACATATTTTTTTAATGTACGTCTTACTGATGCAGTCAATGAAAATAGAATGATTCGAACTTCAGTTGATGAAACTTTTATACATGCAGGTCAACAAGGTACAAAGTTTTTGTTGCTAACAATTATAGTTAGTACGTGATTGCAATTCTGTGAAAAGTATAGATAAGATAAGAGTATTGCAATAAAAATGAAATCATTATCAAAACCTTACAATTGACATAGAATTAAGAAACACAATTTCATAATATTTATAAATTATATGTGTTATTAATATAACATACATCAGTGTAGGCTTTCGTCATATTCCTATCAACTTTTTATTGTTAGTGAATATAATTAATTTTTGCAAGAAAAGAGACCGCCTGCAATAATGTAGACAATGTAGATAAATTTTTAGATTTTTGTTGATTTCTCATAAACCGCTTGTCCGATTTCGATAAAATTTTCATTTGCACTATTTGGGAATTTATACCCTTTCCAACAAAAAAAGAGTCATCAAAATCGGTTTATAAACGACGAAGTTATCCGCGAACAAACATAAAAAAGCATATTATACGGTTGAATTGAGAAACCTCCTCCTTTTTTGAAGTCGGGTAAAAGATAGAACATCCATTTTTTTATATCTCCATCACTCAGTCGCTTTTCTATCACTGGTGGATGCATACCTTCCACTTATAATATCTCAAGATATGGTTATATACCCCCCTAAAAACTACTACCTTTAACCAAATCATCAGCCTACCTGGTCTACCTTAAGGTAGTCGATAGCCGAGCATCTTTATTCCCTTTTTTTTTTGTTTTTTTTTAGGGGTGTGCTGCGGTCGGCGCGCTCCTCGCACCACTCTGTCCGGAGCGACAGAGGAGAAAAATTAAATTTCCCATCTATGAATCTTATTATTTGGTCGTAAGTATTTATAATTACAAAATTCATCATGTTTTGTGCAATCACTTTAAATCTAGAGAGATTTAAAATGATTGAAAATGATACACGTAAGCAAAAAACTAATTTTGCAATTATTCTCACATAATTATATGGCTTTAGACCTCTTGGTGAATTTTTTTTAAATTTTCAAGTGGTAAGGCATAATCCAGATGCAGTTTTCAGCTGATCGGTCCGAATATACGCAGAACTCCAGACGCGATATTCGTTAATTTAATACGCCTTGTATTAAATAAGCAATAGAGTGGAACCGTGGCTTTAAAGTGTTCGTTCAAGATATCTGTCTATTGAGGAGACCCAAATAACTAAGCTGAAGACCGATGGCTCCACTGTCATTTCATCCGAGAGTGAGAGATATTTGAAGAAGTTGAAAGGTTTTATGCGTAGTTATATAAATTATCCCGAAACCCTGTTGGCAGCTTGGTCCAAAACTCCAGATCCAAGCTAACTAGGCGCTATACCGACAAAAACCTGCACGATATGAGAATGGGTCTTAAGCAACTAAGAAACCGCACCTAGATCTACAGGTGCCTTGCGGTTTCTTCGGTGCCTCTTCATCTGATGGAATTACGGCAGAACTACTGAAGATAGACGGCAAACTGGTCTTGAAAGCCCTTCATAAGCTATTTAATTCCATTGTCAATGGCGAGAGATGAAAGCAACGAAAATATATGTGACAAATAATTCTAATAGAATGACATATAATAATATCATCATCATCACAGCTCATATATTTACGTCCCACAGCTGGACTCGAGCCTCCTCCACGATGGGAGTGAAATTGACCTACTATATGGTATAGTAGGTCAATTTGCTGGTCATATGTATTAGTATAAGTATAAAAGGATCCGGTTTTTACCTATTGGGTACGGAACCCTAAAAACCAGTTTAAAGTGTTTTGTCTGCTGTGTGTTTAGGGTCTTCAAAACGGCTGGACCGATTTTGATAATATTATACTACTATAGTAGTAGGTAGGTAACTGTCTAGATAAAGAATAACTTAGGGTACATTTTATCACGGTATTCCCTCGGGAACGAGAACTATGTGGATAAGGCGACTAAAACTGAAGCGAAGCGAGGGTGGGTTGCTAGTATTTTATAGGGACAATTAATTGCACTAATTTCAGGGACTACAACTTTGCTGCCGGGGCAAGGGACGATATCCGAAAGAGTAATGCGCCGGCCACAATTGTTAAGGAATTGGTACTAGTGGTCGGCCCGATGACAATGAGAAATAGGGTAGGTTATGGAGCCGCACGTCATCTATCTGTCTCCGTATTTAGACCATAGCCTACCATAAAAAAATGCGACTATAACTTGGATTCTAAAAAGACCTTATTTTTCAGATAGTCACATATTTATTGAAAAGAATTAATCATCATCATGTCAGCTCATATAAGTCTCACTGTTGAGCTCGGACCTCCTCTACTGTGGGAGGGCAATTGACTTACTATACCGCGCTGGTCAGACGTATTGGCATTTTTCAGGGTATTGTTTCGAATTTTCCTTCTCTTGCATAGATATCAGTACGGGATCTACGATACAATTTTTTATTTGATTACTAACAAGCTAATTTTTCGTGAGTAGCTTTATCTTCATGAGACGCCCAACAATATCTGTAGGAAAATTCTCAATTGTGGTAGGTTTCGGAGGTAGGAGGGATAGAATATGTCCATTTGGTGGTTCTAAAAAATTTATTACTAACGGGGTGATTTTTGGTATATCTCAAGATAATTATCTAAATTATCTAAATTTGTTGCGGGTCCCAAGACAATTAAAAGCGATTCCCGGGACTGCCTGAGGGTCAAACCTCGGTGTCATTTATGGAGACCATTGTGGATCCTGGCTTACAAGAGTTACAGTGGTGGGAATGTGTGGTGGGATTAGTCCCAATAAAAAAATTAAAAAAAAATATCTAAATTATCTAAAAAAATATTTGTCCTACAAAATCTGTGGTTATTATGTCTGACCAGCATGATATAGTAGGTCAAATTCCCTTCCATTGTGGAGGAGGTCCTAGCCCAACAATGGGACGTACCTGGGCTGCGTTGATGATGATGATAATGATACATATTAAATCTCTTAATCATCTTTTACAACGGCCACGAATTGGGAGCCATCCCAGTGACTTCTCTGTGTCTTTAGCTGATACTGACGTACTCTTCTGTGAAACTTATCACACAAATTGCGATTGCTACCCTGCCCGCCAAGTGTAGCAATTAGGTTAGGCAGACTTATTTTCAGCCGTGGTATGGTTGGGCTGAGAATAAATAGAATAGGATAGGAAATATTCAACAATAAAATAAATCTTAAGCAATTAAATTATTTATTCTATAATACAATACTTAATAAACTAATCCTCTGTTACCACAACCGCGATGTCCGAATCGGTTTCCAAGACCAAGTCCTGATCGTGGAGTGATGGCTGCTGGAGACAAAGCTGCCGCAGGAGTAATTGCAGCAGCTGCAGGTGCTAAGGCAATGGGTTCAATAGTAATAGGTGTTTCTGATAAAACAACATTTAATGGTTCACTGATCATTGCAGAAACACCTTCACCACAAGCATGATTAATTGCACCTGTACCGACTGCAGCTAGTAAACCTTCTACAGCAGTAGTTCCTACAAATGGTATTTCACCTGCAACAGACAGAGCACCTTCGAATGCATTATCTGATACTACAGATATGCCTGTTGGAGGAATAGCAGATGAACTTGTAACTACTAATCCACCACTGGTTGTAGGAGTGAAATCTATTGCAGGTGCTATAGCGGGATAGATGTCTTCATAGATCAGGTCTTTTCCCACTCTGGCATCATATGCTACAGGTGCTGACCAGCCCAAAGGGCCACCGCGGCCTGTATCAACAACAGCGTGACCGGTACATTGGGATGCTGATAACTGAAAGAAGTAAATAATTAGATTAGACTTAATTGAATTGGATATATACTATGTGGTTATGAGTTAAGAATACAACATTAAACTGGTGTACGGTAATAATTCGGTAACAGCATATATTTAAATGGATTTCTAGAAACAGAAGATCAACAAATCAACGGGGCCTGTGAAGAGCGAAGAATATGGCATCAATCTAGCATTAAGGAGACTTAAGTTCAATGATGAACTATTAGAAGCTGATTGGAGGATGAATGGAGTTCGATGAGCTAATGGATGGATGGCTAAAAGTTACCCAAAGGGAAATAACACTATAGATTTGGTGACTTCTATTGGTTTTATAATGTTCTAAGATTTGGTTTACTATTATTTCAGTGACCACTTAGTGAGGTTTTTTTAGCTCCCACTGTGAACTAGAAGATAGTAAAACTTTGCTTCTAAATAATGATTTCTGATGTTAACATGCGCGAGAAAACTATAGATTTTAACACGTTTGTATTTGATTTATGATTGCCCGACGTTTCCAAGACTTTATATCATTCATGGTCACGGGTGGACTGAGCTTTGCTTCTAAAGCTCACGACAATTTGAAAAACATGTAAAAGTAATAGGGCATAAAGCATATTATTTACAAATTACCTGTATAAGAATTGCCTGGACACAAAAAATAACGATATATTTGGAAGCCATTTTAATTAATTGTATTAATGGAAGTACAACTGATCGAATAATAATAATATTTACGAAGAATATTACTAGTTTTATACTGGCCTTATCAAAATATTGGGGGTCATTTTCGAGAAATGCAAAGATAACATAATTGAAACAAATCGATAAGAGCGAACGATATGTTAAAAATATTTTAGTCTTTCGAAAATATTTCACAAATTAATTTCTTTTTATCGGTAATTGTATCAGTAATGAAAGCATGTGGAAATTTCCTCAATCGTAAACCGTGTAGTGATAGTATAAGAATATAATTCCCTAGCTCTTTTCTTACCCGTGCGTGTCATAAAATACAACTAAGGGATATCCCTTATTTATAATAAGCAAATAACTTTTGTGCAAGAGAAAAAAAGCTTGACAGCGAGGAATTGTAAGTCGTTTCTTACCTCTAATTTTGGAAGAGACCTGAGGCCAACAGAGTGAGATGATAATGATGAAGGGATATAACATGCGGATAACGTTTATGCAAAAGAAAAAGAACTCGAAATAGAATGCTACACCAATCTGTCTAACCAGCGTGGTATAGTAGGTCAATTTCTCGCCTAGTGTAGAGAAGCTTTGAACCGAGTTATTGTACGTATCTGAGCTAAGGTGATAATGATGATAATGTTAGCTAATGAGTATTCCATCCATCCATTCATTCATCTATTAGCCTATAGACATCCATTGCTGGACATAGGCCTCCCCACGAGAATGCCATTCGGAACGGTCCTGCGCCACTTGCATCTAACGGTTCCATGTGACTTTGAAAATGTCGTCACCTAGTAGGGGTTGTCCTACGCCACGTCGTCCGATTCGTAGTTGCCACTCGAGAACCTTTCTTCACCACGGTTGACGGTTCGACGATTTCCATATTCCAGACTTTATCACGTAGAGAAATACCGAGCATAGCTCTCTCCATAGCACGTTGAGTGACTTTGAGCTTTTCTATGAGGCCGACACTTCATCATTTTATCACCATCATTTCAGCATTACGTACTGCTGGGCTCGAGCCTCCTCCACAATAGAAGGGAAAGTCCGGAGGGAAGGGAGGGAAAAAAAGCCCGACATTTAGAGACCACGTTTTACTGCCGTAAATCAGCGCTGGTAACACACATTGGTTATAAACCTTTGTTTTCAGACACTGCGGAATATTGGACGAGATGATCCTCTTAAGCAAGTATTAGCGAAGTAATTTCCTCCAATATCTAAAATATTTTCTGAATCAAAAGAAAATTATGTAGCATTGAGTCCAGTCCATTGAGTAATCAGTCCTACGGACTTAAAAGTTTTGTTATATCCCGATGGGCTTAGTCATTCTGCGGCTTAATTTTCTATGAAAATAAAATGCTGATTGTGAGTATCATTTATATAATACTAGCAACCCGCCCTCGCTTCGCTTCGGTTTCAGTCGCTTTACCCGCGGCGTAGTTCCCGTTCCTGTGGGAATACCGGGATAAAATATAGCCTATGTTACTCCCTGATATTATAGCTTTCCATTGGTGAAAGAATTTTTGAAATCGGTTCGGTGGTTTAAGCGTGAAAGCGTTACAAACAAACAAACAAACAAACATTCTTACTTTCGCAGTTACTCCCTGATATTATAGCTTTCCATTGGTGAAAGAATTTTTGAAATCGGTTCGGTGGTTTAAGCGTGAAAGCTTTACAAACAAACAAACAAACAAACATTCTTACTTTCCCATTTATAATATTAGTATGGATACTACCACTAAAAACCCAGCATAAAGTAATGATTGCTTGTATTGCGGGGACATCACAAACACACAATTGATGGACATAAATTACACCTATTCTCGAAACATTTATAAGTATGAAGAATTTTCCTGCATGGATTGAACCCACGACACTCAGCGCGAGAGGAACCCTACTTAGATCACCCCGACTGACTGCAAATGTTCCATTAAATTTAAGATACAGTTTTGAATATCCATTTATTCATCCATTCTATCGGGTGAAAATGGCATAATCGCTACTCTTAGCAGATGAGTCAACGATCACGATTAATTATTTTAATATCTACGCAACTGTGAAAGTGTTAATGAAAATAACTTTAATTTCAAAAGTAACCTTTGAAATAAAGCTATTTTTAAGCATTCGCTTCAGCGTTGCTTCGAACACTTTACAGCGTTTATAGTTACGGATGGACTATGGTGTTTCATGTCCAACAAGTAGGGACGCAAATGATACATCGATGTCACAAAAAAAAATATATCGATGCTTGCCATCGATGATGTTCACTATTGTAAAATATCGATGTATCGATGTTATTTTATACGATGCTTTGACATTGATGTTTTGCTTGTATGCTTTAAAATGTATGATACTGTTAGTAGAGCCTGCATAACAGTTTAGGTACTCGGTTTCTAAATAACTAAAAAAAAGCTCATCATATCACGCAAATGTTGGTGTTTCATGCTTAACTAAAAAAAGTTCAACACATAAGTCTCTAAAAATAGCGATGTTTCGATATATCGATGTTTTTAAGGCGATGTTTTTTTGTACTTCGATATTTGTCCTCAAACATCCCTGCATCCCCTTTACATTCCTGTCAACAAATTAACGGCAATTATTTCGGAGATTTATTTCTACTCGCCACAATATTCATCATCATCATCGCAGCCCACATACGTCCCACTGTTGGGCGCGGGCCTCCTCCACAACGAGAGGGAATTTGGCCTACTATACCATGCCGGTAAGACATGTTGGTATAGGGTTTTATTTCGAGCTTTCCTTCTCCTGCACAGAAGTTAAATACATATTATATCCCCATAGTCGTCTTTTACGACATCCACGGGCAAGATAGGGAGTAGTGAATTGTATTCTTACTCTGTCACCATAGGGACAATATTAATGATTAAATTTTGACCTCAATTAAAAATAAAAAAGTACTAACATACTTTGACCGTCATACGAGAGGATAATGCCGTAATCACCCCGCTTAGCAGGCAGGTTGATGATCGCAGATATTATACATTTTCTAGGAAAGAGCTTCTGCTCTCTCTCCTGATAGATCCTCAGCTGATTCTTACGACTGCCATGGGCAAGCAAGGGGTGACGACAATTGTATTCTTATCTCCCCGCTACACGGGACACGGCTTCACAACTAAGCTCAAATTCGCTCAGCGTGCTATGAAGCGAGCTGTGCGCGCGATTTCTCTGTGTGATAGAATCCAAAATATGGCAATCCGTACAAGAACGGGAGTAACCTACATAGCACGAAGAATTAGCACATTGAAGTGGCAATAGGTAGGCCGCATCACTCCACGAACCGACAACCGCTGGAGAAGAAAGGTTCTTGACCAGCGACCACGTATCGGACGACGCAGTGTAGGAACCATAGTCAGCTCAGGACTGCACTTTATGGGTAAAATATGAGGAAGATCTAAGTCGAGCAATCGATGACGTCAGGCTGAATAATGATGGTAATTGTCAGCATCAAAGAATAATTACCATATTCTATACAAAAAAAAAATATTTTGATCACTAAAACGTATTTTATCTAGGAAAGAATTTTCAATGAATCTTCAATCTTTATAAAATCTATACCAATATACAAAATTGGAGTGTCTGTTTGTAATGTCAAAATAATAGGCTTTTTTAATGCTCACACGGTTATTTGCACTATACATAATTATGCCTAAAATACACTTTATATTTTTTTATCTTCATAACGGCTGGATCGATTTCAAAAATTCTTTCACCAATGGAAAGCTATGATATCAGGGAGTAAACTAGACTATATTTTATCCCGGTATTCCCACGGGCACGGGCACTACGCAGGAAAGACGACTGAAACCGAAGCGAAGCGAGGGCGGGTTGCTAGTGTTTAATAATTCAATTCAGTATGCAATTTTTCATCAAGATTTTTTTTCTTGACGTTATCACGTAAAATTGTCGTCCATAACCTTTCCAGACAACCATTTTTGTTTGTTGTAACTATACAATAATCATCATTCAACATCATTTAGCTCATATACGTCCCACTGCTGGGCTCAAGCCTCCTCCACAATAGAAGGGAAACTGAATTTACTATATCCTGCTGGTCAGACAGATTGGTATAGGGTTTAACAGACAAGCCTGCTGAGTTCTTTTTCCGGATCTTTTCAGTAGCGGTCGCGTTCCGATCCGGTAGTAGTTTATTGGATAAATTTGATTGTCTGAATATTACAAGTGGCCACGGTAGGACCGTTCCGTGGCATTCTCGTGGGACTAACATTCTGTGGGCTGATGGATGGTTGGTGTTAAAATTGACAATTATGTAAGTGCCCTCGCGTATTCGGCATAATAAGTTATTTGAATTTGAATAGATTGCAAAATTGCGTGTTCATTCTTTGATAAATGTAGCCAATTGCTGTGTTTTTATTTTCTTCTTTTTTTTTGTACTAGCAATCAGCTACAAATACGGGTAAATGTTGCCTGTGTTCAGTAATAATTTTCTTTTTCTTCTTCGACTTCGTCTGCGTGGAACAGTTACTTTGGGCTAATGCCAATTTCAACCCGCGACTTTCGTTATGTAGAAGGTGGAAATATTTATTAATAATACAATTCTATCACACATGATTTTTGCGAAACCTAACCCTTTATGTAGCGGAAGCTCTCAAAAGGAAAACAAAACCGATTCTGCAACATTTTTCATTGTTGCTCCGCTACTATTGGTCTTAGCGTGATGATAAATAGCCTATAGCCTTCCTCAATAAAAAGGCTATCAACACTGAAAGAATTTTTCAAATCGGACCAGTAGTTCTAATCTAATCTCATTAGCGCGTTCAAACAAACAAACTCTTCTGTTTTATATATATAAAACAGAAGAGTTTGTTTAACAGAGAGTACTAATATTAGTACTAGCAGACCCGGCCACGCGTGGCTGTGGCTAATGTTTTTGTTATATTACATTTTATTAAACTTTTTAAGTGGAACTGTAGGCGAACATCTGTCATGGAGGTCGTCATATTTTTTTTACAAATGGCATCTATGTAAAAAAGCAAGTTAAAATCGTATATGACACGTTTGTAGGGTTGACATAGCAGCGCCATCTATTAATAAATTACTCAATCCAGTCAACATATATCGCCATCTGTTAAAATCGTTTGGAGTTAACAGATAATTGTGAATGTCAAATAATAGACAAATAATCTGCAATAAAATAATATTGCGACTATAAATTAAGATGTAAGCTATCCTATCTTTCAAGTTGGATCAAACTGCACACTATGTGCAAATTTGATTAAAATCGGTTAAGTAGTTTAGAAGTCCATCGCGGACAAACAACGTGACACGTAATTTATATATATTAAGATAGATATATGTAGATATATTGTCCGTCGATAAGTCAAATAGTCGCCTTCAACATTGCTATGAACATACTATTAATAAAAATAAATATTAAGTATCTTCTGAGAATTTTGGGGAAAAATAATTGCAAAGCGTTTTTATATTATACTCATTACACCCCAGAATTTTTACGGTATATTAATTCTACAATGTGGAATCAAAATTATTTAATACTAGCAACCCGCGTAGTTCCCGTTCCTGTGGGAATACCGGGATAAAATATAGCCAATATTACTCCCTGATATTATAGCTTTCCATTGGTGATAGAATTTTTGAAATCGGTTCTGTGGTTTGAGCGTGAAAGCGTAACAAACAAACAAACAGACTTACTTTCGCATTTATAATATTAGTAAGGATAACACGTTAAAATGCTATTTATAATATTTAATATAGTACAACACCAACATTCACATTCCCGCCAAAAATATTTAAGCATTTTTGAAATGAAAACTTCTATAGGCAGGCAAGTTGGCACCGTTGCAAGTCGTCAAATACATGTCACGTGAAGTGTTAACGCTTTTTTTTTTGGGGTGGGCTGCGGACGTCGCGCTCCTCGCACCACTCCATCCGGGGCGACAGAGGGGCGTAAGCACGCAACACCCGAACACCACGTCGCCTTCGTCGTTGGGCCGACCACCGGAGCAGGGTTACTTGTCATCAGTGGTCGGCCCGAGAAGTGTTAACGCTAACACTATATTTGTAGCTATGTTAATTTCACTATGACGTGACGTGCAATAGATGTCAAAACTAGATGTCATAATTTTTCATAATTTTTCACTTTTGTCGGCATGCGGCATTTTAGGCGACTATGTGTTCCTTTTATAATTTAACTAGCTGACCCGGCGAACTTCGTACCGCCTAATTATTGGAGGCATATTTATAAGTCACAAACACACGACACAATACTTTTTTAATTTTATTGAAATTTGTTGCTTTTAGATTTTTAGGAATATTAAAGAATTATAGTATAGATGCACAGCAAAGAGACGTTTACATTTCAAGTGACATTTTACCATAGACAATTTTTTTTGAGTGAATACTGACAAATATTTACACTATAACTATCAAACTACATCTGTCGTTTTTTTTTTGACGGTGGCCATGGTTAGGAAAAGAAGAAGAACTACATCTGTCATCGAGAAAATAAAGAATTCAAACAACTATAATATTTAAATTGTTGATATTTTAAAACTATTTTCCAGAAGTTATAGTGAAGCTATATATCCCTCAACTCCTTAAAATGCATTGTCCCTTTTGTAAAAAGTGGATGGAACGGCAGAACAAAAATAATAACTGTCCAGGTTGTATTAAATTATTATTAAGATGCGACGAATGCTACAACATAATCGCTGACACCTTCAGATTTTGTACCAAGTATGGTAAGAATGTAGAACAAATAAAACGCATGAACAGGGCAAAAGTACAAAAAAATATATTAAAGCAAAAGCTGCTATCTAAACCAAAACACGTTTCTACAATGCCATCTTCATCATCTGAGGAGACATTCTGTGAATTAAATTTATCGGCCGAAGACATACAGGACATTCATGTTATTGAAGACAGCCAAAAGCCCAACATCAAGAATGTTCTGGTAGATATTGATGTTATTGAAGACAGCCAGCAGCTCAACATTGATAATGTTCTGATCGAATCAGATTTGTCCGAGTCACCTAGTACTTCCGCCATATTATCATGTCCTGGCGAGCCAAGTGGTTCCCAAGTAGATGGAGCCAAGTTAATGGAAATAAAGAGTCACTAATACACGTTGACATTGGCAAAATAATCGTCAAGCAAAGATGGAAGGCATAATATGAAAAGAAAAAGAAGAAGAGTGATTAATATATTTTGAAATAAAAAAAATGTTGTATCAAATTGAGTTTTATTTTAGATATATACAACATATTATTATATAATTGTAAGGATCCAATTGCACATATTATATACATATTAAGTCATTTATTTATATTTATACACTCCATATACAAAAATTTAAAATTTTCGTGGATGTGCTCGTTTCTGGACTGTGAACATGATAAACAAATCTTTGCTTAAATTAAATACAACACAGTTATCATCATCATCATGATATCGGCCAATAAATGTCCACTGCTGTACATATATACAGTTAATTAATATAGTGCTTTCTGGTAGACAATATTTTTAGTTTTTTTTTTGCGGTGCGTAAATAAATAAGGATGTTGGTTTTCCGACACGCGAACACGCAACGTATAATTGTCCATGTGCGGAACAGGGAAACTCTAAGTTTATTCCGCAAACTTGCAACGATTGGCCTTGCGAATTATTTATGGTCATCGCAAAAGCTAGACGCACGGGAAATTGCAACCTTTTAAAATCAAATGGCAAGTCCGTTGGAATCATAGGTATTCGTGGGATTAAGACATCCTCTCCTGTGTATTTTCCTTTGATTATTTTAGCTTCGATGATGTTATTCATGAGTTTCTTCACAACCAATCTCGTTCCATTGCAAAGTCGAGGTTGATTAATATTACTCAGCATGATGACAACTGAGCCTATTTTTAATTTCAAATTATGTGGTGGTAGTCCAGGCAAGTCCAATGAATTTAAAAATTCTGTAGGATAGTTGACTACGTCATCCTGGTTTGTAGCCGTGTCAACTGATTTGTACGGAAACAACTCTCCTGGAAGGAAATTCTGAATGGTAGCATTGAGATCATCGACATCTTTGTTTTTTGCTGCCAATATTGCTCGTTCACTTAGCCAATCGTGGTTATTATATTGTTGTTTAATGTCCGGAAAAACACGCTGAATAAGCTCCACTTTCGATTCTGTGAAGTGACAGAAATCTGTGGGAAAAGTCATTAATCCGGTCGAGCTGTCAACTGCGACCTTACCATTGCCAATATCCAGCAACTGCTTCGAAAACACAGTCGCAGTTTGATCTTGTTGCAAAAACACTCGCATGTTAGTAGTTAATTGTAGTGTCTTTACGTGCCGCCACAAATTTGATGATTTTAGACATTTTTTTTTTTTTTTTTTTTTTTTTTTTTTTTTTTTTTTTTTTTTTTTTTTTTTTTTTTTTTTTTTTTTTTTTTTTTTTTTTTTTTTTTGGGTGGGCTATGGTAAGCGCACGCGCGGTCCTGTCCATCCGGGGCGATGAAAGGACGGCGCGTGGGCCCATAACCCACCCGTACCCACGTCACCTCGTTGTTGGGCCGACCACCGGAGCAGATGTCACTTGTCGTCAGTGGTCGGCCCGACGGAATACCCTTTCGGGTAACCTCACCTCTCGACCTGGGACGTCGGTCGCCGTCGCGCGGTTAGCCTCTCTGCGGGTGATGGACAATTCCCCGGTCCGATCACCCGCGGCCTCGGCTAGGGCGGCATTAGGCGCAGATACTCGCGCCTGCGCCGCCCGAGTCGCCGGCGGCGGAACGTGTCGCCGAATAGAAGCTCTACTCGCACACGATCCGCCGCCTCCTTCCGTGAGATAACGGCCTCACAGAAGGCGGCGACCGCGTCCCAGTTCCTGACGCTGACGAGCATCTCCCTGGCGATGGTCGGCAGCGCCAGGTCGGCACCGATAATTGCGACGAGTTCGACGAGTACGACGAGATGATTTTAGACATGCGTTTATTTCGTCAGTAACAGTCGATCGAGGAATTACTGGAAGAATCTGACGAAAATCACCTGACAACAGTATCATGGCTCCACCAAAAATGTTTTGGTTATCACGTAAATCTTTTAACGTCCTATCTAGTGCCTCCAGCGACCTCTTGTGGGCTATTGTGCATTCGTCCCAAATTATCAATTTGCATACTTGGAGAGTCTTTACCATAGCGCTATTTTTGGCGATGTTGCAAACTGGCGTTTCGTTGATATGCATGTTCAATGGTAATTTTAAGGCTGAATGTGCAGTTCGTTCGCCTTCTAATAAAGTTGCTGCTATTCCAGATGAAGCCAACGCTAGGGCTACCTCATTTTGCGATCGGATCTTTGCTAATAGCAATGTAATTAGGAACGTTTTCCCAGTACCCCCAGGAGAATCAAGAAAGTTAATCCCCCCAGACCCACTGTTTACAGCTTGTATCAAAGGATCGTACGCAATCCTTTGTTCTTCGTTCAATTGCGGAACAGTTGTGCGAACTGCTTCGGTCATAGCTTGAGTATCGTACTGGAGTTCTCTTTGCAACTCATGGTTTAATGCATCTTGCATAGCACGATTGGGTGCTGTTAGGCCCAAACACGACAATACTTTATTTGCCATCAATAAACACATATCTTCTATTATGATCAATGTGTCATTGCAAATCTCTGCCGTAATATTCAATGTAGGATTCAAAGTTTCACAACGCACGCGATGCAACACATCCTCAGACATATCATCCCTATATTTCATCCACAAATCTTTCGGATTTGAGGGGAAACATGTCGATATTATAATCGCAAACAGTGTGCGAATTTGATGCGGCGATGAAGATATCACAGAATCCTTGAGCGTATCATCCCAATGCGAATCGTTTTCAAGCAACCGTAATAATTGACACGCCTCACGGTAAGTCGCACACAGATGTCCATCAACTGTTCTCAATTGTTGAAAAGATGTCGGACCAGGAACATTCATCAATAACAATCTAAGATAATAACATTCATCGTTATTAGGATGTACTGTATATATACGGCCTATAGCATCTGTGGCAAATACATTTTCATATCCTTCAAGTGGTGTTCCTTGTTTACGACGCTGAAAAGACTTTGATGATGCGTTCCATGTGTAGTAGCGCGGCATATCAGCATACAGCAAACTGCGAGCGAATTGATCAGTTTCACAAATTGAGAAGAAACCTGTCAATGTGGTCACAGGTGGACGTGCCGCTCTATCCACAGCATTGTTTGGGTTGAAATACACTCGTTGTCCATTTTCCAAATGAACTGCCAAATGGAATACAGTGGGATGTCTTTCATGAATTGCAAACGAAAATATGCGCCAAATAGCCTCATTGCTGCTTACATAGCGACCCATCTGATAGTGAGACACTTCATCATTTGTGTTTGTTACTGCGAAGATGGCCATGTCGCTACCTTTGTTAACATATTTACATATGTACTTTATGGATTTCACAGAGTTACAAAATTCCACATTGATGTGAGCTTCAAAAGTTTTGGATAATATGGGCGAGAACGGCACAATCCAACGATTGTCTACATGAAAAACTTGTCCTTTTATCTTGACATCTACAGATCGTCCACCGTCCTCAACTGATCGCCGACGATACAATGGGTAACCATCGATTCCCGAGATGGTTTCAGCAACCAAGTTTCTCGGGTACCGTTTGGAGCACTTGCCGTCGATCATACAGGGTGAGCTGTTGTTGATAACTCCGCAAGGTCCATGTATCATGTGTTTAGTTACTATTGTATGCAATTTTGGGTCAACCGTTTCATCAGGAATTTCGGCTGAAATAATGGAATCAATTTCTTCTGGCCTTATTTTGTCAACCAACCAGACTAATATATGAGCATGTGGCAAACCACGCTTTTGCCACTCAACAGAGTACATCCAACAACGTACTTGGCCATACACACGATGCTTTGTAATGAAATTCATTAAAGATTTTAATTTTTGCTTGTAAACTCTGGCTGTGATGTCATGCCTATCAAGTGGTATTTGGTTGTGTAGCAGTTCTTTTTTTATTTCAATCCATTGTGGGTTACAGGTGAATGTAATGAATAGGTCTGGACGGCCATACTTTCGAACATAAGACATCGCATCTTGAGCGTACTCGTGCATATGGCGCGGGCTTCCGATGTAAGTGGCCGGTAAAATTGTCATTTTTCCTACATTATTTACATTGCCGTCAGCATTGATTGCATCGCGAAGATGAATGTACTCTTCAGATCGAAGCTGCTGTTGGTTTAGACGAATGTATGTCAATCGTTCAGTCTCAATTTTGACGTACATGTCCACTGCATACTGATGAAAGAGCCGTTGACACATCAAAATGTGATTTACTTCACCTTCACGGATCATGAGTCTGTATGCATAATAATTCATGGCACTAACTTTTTTGTGTGTATCAGCACCTTGAAGTACAAATGATAAAAAAATACATTTATATATTGAATATATAAAATATTTTATTTTGTATAATCTAATTACCTGTTGTTGGATTAACCATTTTGATATTAAAATGGTACCCATCTTCTCCCTGCCAAAAAATTAATGGGTATTGTAAAGCATCATAAGCTCTATGCGTTTCATATACACGTTTCAATTCATTGTTCCGGCGATGAAGTACAATATCTCTTGATTGCAAATTCTCTCCAACAACGACAATAGCCACTTCATCTATTGTCGGTGAATTAAACCTCCTTGCATGCTCTCCAGCAGGTGTTTTGTCGGCTCTTATTACAATATTATGGCTGTCTGATGGCATCCGATCCAGTGCCATTTTGAACACCTTCACTAATTCATTATTCTCGTGAAGAAATGTTGTTGGACAATGGTTCGCTTGACGGTTGGATTATGACCACAACGTGTATCAACTTGCGCATCTTGATTGCCCATAAAATAAATTTTCAAAAATTTATGATCTGCATCTGGCACTGGCAGCATTGCCCCCAGTAGGTGATGAATTTGTTCTTGTATCTGTAATTGTTTAAGAACTGGTTAAATTAATTGTGATACAAATACAAATTAGAATTTCACTAAAACAATTATGGTATACTACCTTGAAAGTGGGCATGAACCCGTCTTGTACTATATGCGCACCAAACGATGTCATTTGGAAGCAATTATTATATTTTTGGATGTTAGCCAAGAAGTGTTTAGACTCACTTTCCATCCCATTAACTAATGAGTGTAACGGTTCAGGTGGTGGAACCAATTGTGGCAATTGTACTTTGCCACCAGCACAACATAATCCTGCAGGTTCACTACTGTATTTTAATGCTTTACAATGTTGACAAATGATTGACATTTCTCCAATCGTCACAGATTTGTCGGCACTATTATCAATTTCCGGATCGTAGGAAAATGCTCCTCGTTCGAGGTTTACAGGAGCATTGCGTCTGCGGAATCGATTAAATTCATTATCCCGTGCTCGCTGCTGTTGTGATCGATGTGCACGAACTCGTTCCATTCTCTGCCTATCCACTTCATAGTTATTTACTCTTGAACATAATTCTCCCATACTTGTACGACTGTTATCATTATCAGCCGCTCTTATCTCGCTGGTCATTAGTGCGGTTGGAGCTTAAAATAGCTCGTTGCACATTTACACGACTTCCACGACCTATGTCAGGTCGTTTTCTTTTCCTCGGCATTGTAAGCAGCGAGAAGAAAATCACTTTTAGCAGTATTTCAGTATTTCTCAAATTAAATGTTTCTTTTTTTTAACATGAGATGACAAAACCAAGGATGTTAAAGTAGGAGCGCAGCAAAAAGTCTCTAAATCTATGGACAAAACAATGGAACGTTCGGATACACGGGTTTTTTTTACATGAGATGACAAAACAATGGAACGTTCGGATACACTTATTATTATAATAAAAATATTTTTGAGAGTTGGTAACACTGTAAGGTTGGCCAACCCATCAAACATGTCAACACATTAATTATTTTTATATTTTGAAATTTAAATACACGATGTTATGAGCAAAGTTGATATTATGTTGTCGATTCAAAAGTCTTGTTTTAATGCGTTCTTCAATTCGAGTGGAACTGAGAGTACAAATACCGTCAAATGTTTGACAGAAAGTAAGTGGTCAACTTTTATATGGGAAAATGGAATTGTCGTCTTACTCTATCTTACTCGCAATTTTTCCTTATTTGCTCACCGTTTAGACCTACCCTGGACTACGACAAACATTTTAAAACCAAAATCAGCTCAATCGGCCCAGCCGTTCTCGAGTTTTAATCAGACTAACGAACAACAATTCATTTTTATTTATATAGATATTTTACGTAAGAAAAATACATTTAATTTTTCGCATGAATCTTTTTATAATATTAAAAAAAAAATTGTATTAATATTTTATAATACAATGATCATCATTATCATTCAGCCTATCGCCGTCCACTGCTGGACGTAGGCCTCCCTCACGCCACAAAGTGCAATCCCGTGCCGCCTGCATTCAACGACGCCTAGCGACTTTCACCATGTCATCGATCCACCTAATAGGCAAGCGTCCTACACTGCGTCGTCCGACACGTAGTTGCCACTTGAGAACCTTTCTTCCCCAACGGTTTTAGATTCGTCGAGCGATTTGCTCTGCCTATCGCCACTTCAGGGTGCTAATTTTTCGTGCTATGTTTGTTACACCCGTTCTTCTAAGGTTTTGCGTATTTCGGTTTTAATCTCGCAGAGAAATCTCGAGCATAGCCTACTCCGTAGTACTCTGTGCAACTTTGAGCTTTATTAAGAGGTCTTCATTTAGGGAGTCCGTTTCGTAAGTCGTTTCGTGTCGTAAGTCATCACTGGTAACACGCACTCTATATAGACCTGTGTTTTCAGACACTGAGGTATGTGGGATGAGAAGATCCTCTTAAGTTTCTTAAATCATCATATAAGCGAAAGTTACAGTTATATTAAATAAAAAAAGCCAGCAGATATTTTTTTAATTATATATTAACTAAGAAAAACAAAAATTAAATACTAAACAAAACGATTATTTAATCTAATATACAGGTCCGTAGCCACAACCAGCGGCCGGACCATTATATCCATAACCTGGTCCAGTTACAGGTCCGAATCTACCAGGAGCAATTGGTGCAGGCGCAATCGCGGGTCCATAAGCCGGAGCAAGACCTTCGCTGACAATACCAACGGCACCAGTACCACAGCCATAATTGATACCACCAGCTCCACCACTTGGTAAAGCACCTTCCATAGCTACCGCTCCCAGAAAAGGCAGTTCTCCAACAACTGATAGGGCACCTTCTATAGCGTTTTCAGAAACCACTGATATACCAGTCGGGGTAATAGGTGATGAACTAGTAACTGTGAATCCACCACCGCTAGTTGGGGTTACAAAACCAGGAGCTACGCCTCCATAGCCAAAGGGGGTGGCTCCATATGCGTAGGCGTTGGCTGCAAGACCAGGATATCCTCCAGCTAAGGCAATCTCATCTGCTACTAATGCATTACCGATGCATTGGGCGGAGATGCTCTGCAAAACGAATAAATTATTATGATAAAAAAAAAAAAACAATAAAACACAGATACACAAAAGTCAAAACTATAAAGCAAATCCTTACTAATATTATAAATGCGAAAGTAAGTTTGTTTGTTACGCTTTCACGCTTAAACCACCGAACCGATTTCAAAAATCCTTTCACCAATGGAAATCTATAATATCAGGGAGTAACATAGGCTATATTTAATCCCGGTATTCCCACGAGAATGGGAATTACGCGGTTAAGGCGACTGAAACCGAAGCGAAGCGAGGGTGGGTTTCTAGTAATACTATAAATGCGTAAGTAAGTTTGTTTGTTACGCTTACACGCTTAAACCACCGAAACGATTTCAAAAATCCTTTCACCAATGGAAATCTATAATATCAGGGAGTAACATAGGCTATATTTAATCCCGGTATCCCTACGGGAATGGGAACTACGCGGTTAAGGCGACTGAAACCAAAGCGAAGCGAGGGTGGGTTGCTTGTTATAATTATTTTTACGGATTTTATCGCGTTTGTATTGATTATTGACTGTCTCATTGTACGACGTTTCGAATAATTTTCAGCGTTCTTAGTCACGGGCGGACTGAGATGTCTCACCTCTAACAAAGCCGTCATTATTACAGTCCGCATGTGACAATGGACATTGAAAAGTGCTAGAATCGTCGGACAATTAAAAATCAAATATAATCGCGATAAAATCCGTAAAAATAGTTTTATTTATAACCAGCTTATGCCTGCGACTTCATCCGCGTGGAACAGTTACTTTGGGCAGTTAGCTAGTTAAAAGGGCAGTTAGTTAGTTAAAAGTTAGCATTAGCTAACTTTAACCCGCGACTTGGTTTACGTAGAAGGTGAAAATATTTTTAAATAATACAATTCTGTCACATATGATTTTTGCGAAACCTAACTGTTTATGTAGTGCACGCAGCGGAAGCGCTTCATCTCATCATCTCAGCCCATATACGTCCCACTGTTGGGCTCGGGCCTCCTCCATAATGGAAGGGTAATTGACCTACTATACCACGCTGGTCAGACGTGATGGTATAGGGTTTTATTTCGAGTTTTCCTTCTCTCGCATAGATGTTATATGCGTTTTATATCCCTTAGTCGTCTCGTACGATCACCCACGGGTAAGATAGGGGGTGGTGAATTGTATTCTTACTCCGTCACCACTTAAAAGCGCTTAAAAGGGGAAAAACCCGATTCTAAAACATTTTACATTGTTGATCCGCTCCTATTGGTCTTAGCGTGACGATATATAGCCTATAGATTTCCTGGATAAATGAGCTATCTAATACTGAAAGAATTTTTAATTCTACTGGTCCGAATTCAAGTTCAAGAGATTAGCGCGTTTAAACAAACTCTTCCGCTTCATATATTAGTATAGATGTGTAATACTCTCGGAAGGTGGTGCCATCACCACCTTCTAAGAACACAATTCACCATCCCTTCCCTTGGCCGTGGCTGTCGTAAAAGATGACTAAGGGATTATGTATATAAGAACTATGCAAGAGAAGGGAAACTCGAAACAAAACCCTATCTATGCCAACGCAGTTGACCGGCGTGGGTAGATCAATTTCCCTCTCATTGAGTAGGCCCGAGCCCAACAGTGGGACTTATGTGGGCTGCGATGATGATAGCCTTTTCGAAATAAAATAAAATTCAACTACTTACGTTGACCAAAAGAGAGCAAGCACAGAAGAAGATAGCGGATTTGGCAGCCATTTTTAATTTATTTGTTAGTATAATAAGGAACTCAGTTACTTATCGAATGAAAAACTTTTCACATTCACCGCTTTTATATTAAACTATTACATTAAAAAAATAGTATTCTGTAATAGATTTTATAATAATTGTAAACGATTTTATAATAATTACATAAAGATTATAAGAATATTATTAAATAACCTCATTTCGATAAGATAATATCACTTGCATCGATTTAGAACTTTGAATAAAATCACGTACACTGATAATGAATTCAAATTCATTCATTTTTTCGTTAATTCATTAACAAGTTCACCTTCAACGTGCCTATAGTAATTATAAGCCTTCTTTATCTCAAAATATCCGATGAGGTGATCCGCCGCAGGCGACTGGGGCGGCGTAGGCGCGAATACCTGTGTCTCATGCCGCCCTAGCCGAGGCCGCGTATGACGTGACCGGGGATTAGTCCATCACCCGCCGAGAGGCCGACCGCGTGAGGAAAGATCGACGTCCTCCCCGAGGGGGGGACGTTGGTCGATGGGAGGGTACCCCAAATAGGGGCTATTCCGTCGGGCCGACCACTGATGACAAGTAACCCTGTTCCGCCGACCGCAACCCACCCCCAAAAAAAACAAAAAAACAAACATCTCAAAATATCCACCCAACCACTGTGGTGACGAAGTAAGAATACAATTCGCCACCAGTCTCATACCCGTGGATCTCGTAAAAGACGACTAAGGGATATATTACGCATATGACATCTATGTAAAAGATAGAAAACTCGAAACAAAACCCTATACCAACTTGCTGACTGCTGGTATCATCTTCGTCATTATCACTTCAGCCTATCGTCGTCCACTGCTGGACGTAAGCCTCCCTCATGTTACGCCACAAAGTGCGGTCCTGTGCCAACGTTGGATGCAGATACAACGACGCCCAGCAACACTGCGTCGTCCAATACGTGGTCGCCACTCAAAAAAAAAAAAAAAAAAACCTTTCTTCCCCAGCGGTTGTCGACTGTTCTCTAGCATGGTATAGTAAGTCCAACTTTCTGAGGGTGATTGCGTGTGGAGGGTTTTGGTGGTGCCCTTGGTATCACCGAGCCTCAATGCACGCATTCACACTCCCTTCGCTTTCTTCGCGGTAGGCAACGGCCTTGTAAAGGTCCATGAGCGGCAGCAACACTTACCATCAGGTGTACTGTTTGCTCGTTTGCCACCGTTTGCAATAAAAAAAAAAAAAAGATAAATTGCCCTCCTATTATGGAGGAAGCTCGAGCCCAGCAGTGGGACGTATATGAGACGAAATGATGAATGATTCGCCCATCCATCCTCCCACCAGCCTGCTAAATATATATATTCGCTCATCTATCCCCTATATCTATACCAATAAATAAAATTGGAGTGTCTGTTTGTAATGTCAAAATAATAGGCTTTTTTCATGCTCACACGGTTATTTGCACTATACATATGCCTAAAATATACTTTATATTTTTTTTGTCTGTCTGTCTGTTTGTTCCGGGTAATCTTCAAAACGGCTGGACAGATTTCAAAAATTCTTTCACCAATGGAAAGCTATAATATCAGGGAGTAACCTAGACTATATTTATAGGCAATATTTATATATATTTTATCCCGGTATTCCCACGGGAACGGGAACTACGCAGGAAAGACGACTGAAATCGAAGCGAAGCGACGACGGGTTGCTAGTTACGAAATAATATTTCCGTGTGGTGACGGAGTAAGAATACAATTCGCCACTCCCTATCTTGCCCGTGGATGTCGTAAAAAGGAAAACTCGAGATGAAACTCTATATCGGCATATCTGACCGGCATGGTATAGTGGGTCGAATTCCCTCTCACTGTGAAGGAGGCCCAGGCCCAATAGTGGGACGTATGTGGGTTGCGTTGATGATTACGAAATAACAGAATCCCTAAGCTTCGCATGTAGGTTAACGATCGCAATTGGTGTTAAAGCTTACCCAGACAGTTCTTTGTTCTTTCGTTTGTTCCTGTGACCCTTGAGGCGATTTTTATAATAAATACCTTCCTACCTACCTTCCCGTGGGTGAAAACTACCTCTCGAATTAAATACTACCTCTTACCCGTGGGTGATCGTACGAGACGACTAAGGGATATAAAATGCATATAACATCTATGCGAGAGAAGGAAAACTCGAAATAAAGCCCTATACCAACACGTCTGACCAGCGTGGTATAGTAGGTCAATTATCCTTCCATTATGGAGGAGGCCCGAGCCCAACAGTGGGACGTATATGGGCTGAAATGATGATGATGATGACCCACGAAGAGGTATGGGTTGATAACGCATTATATTCTAATCTATTACTACACTGCAAAAAGTAAGTGTATTATAATCATCGTCTCGGTTCGTGTGTGTCCCACTGTTGGGCTTGAGCCTCCTACACAAAAGAAGGGAAATTGAACTTACTATACCATGCTGGTCAGACAGGTGACAAAACATATTACATGTATGTTTTTTTAGTTTTCCTTCTCTTGCATAGATATTACTAGCAACCCGCCCTCGCTTCGCTTCAGGTTCAGTCACCTTACCTGCGTAGCTACCGTTCTGAATATCTGTTTCCTATAGAGAAAAACGCATTTTTTTTGTTTTTTTTTTGTGTGTGACTTAGTTGTTAGCCTCAGATGGCTGTGACAACTTTACCCGGTATGTTGGGTGAACGCTGAGGGCTCTCAACCCGGTATTTTAATTTTGCGATAACTCCTAAGATATTAGTTAAAAATGTATGGTGTAAAAGGCAATCATGTAGTGCATGAAATGCTTAAGATAACTAACGTATTTTATTTGATAAGGATTAATATCCAATACGTCTAGATAACTTTCAAATTATCATGTTATAATGTAGCCATTTTCTTAAATATTAAAATGGGTATTGTACGTTATCCGTAAAAGATAGACATATGCTATTGGGGACTTTTTTGTAGACCTATAAAAGATACACAATTCCACCATACATTGTTTTGATATATCTCCAACGGATCAGACAGCGTTTTCGATAAAAGCTCCCGGGCGGCTTGACTTTTTTCGACCTCTTCGACAATTGTCGTCATAATTCAACCAATTTACATAAAACATTGATGTATTATACATAAAACCTTTCCCTATGAACTACTCCGTCATTTGGAGGAAACCGCATGAAAATCTGTTCAATAGTTTTTGAGTTCATCGCGTTCAGACAGACAGATAGATGCCGCCGGGGACTTTGTTTTATAATATTTATTAAAGATAATGCACAATATAGTCATCTTATACGCCACCCCACACCCCTTGAGACTCATGCATAATAAATGATATGATTTGTAGAATGTTTAATAATCCTATATTTATGCCATATATTTAAAAACCAATCAATTTTATAATAGACGTATCTCAAATACAATTACAGTTATTAATTTTTTTTACGAGCTTTTGGAAACATTGCCATCATCGTCTCAACTCATATACGTCCGATATGGGCTCGAGGCTCGATAAAATGAAACTACTATGCCACGCTGGTTAGACGTGTTGGCATAGGGCTTTGTTTCGAGTTTTTCCTCTCTTGTATAGATGTTATATGCATAATATATTCCTTTTTCTTTTTTTTTTTATGGGTGGGCTATGGTAAGCGCACGCGCGGTCCAGTCCGTCCGGGGCGATGAAAGGACGGCGCGCGGGCCCATAACCCACCCGTACCCACGTCACCTCGTTGTTGGGCCGACCACCGGAGCAGATGTGACTTGTCGTCAGTGGTCGGCCCGATAATATATCCCTTAGGCCCTTTTCTGATTTGTCGGCGCGGCATCGGTGCGTCATAAGCACGCTCGGTATACGCGGTACCGATAGCTTACCGAGCGCCTATGTATAAATGGAGCGTTCCTGATTGGCGCGGTAAGCGCGGCAGCGGGTGCGTAAGCATGCACACCCGTAGCACGTCGCCTTCATCGTTGAGCCGACCACCGGTGCAGAATTCTTTGACTTCAGTGGTCGACCCGACGGAATACCCCGAGGGAGTACCCTCTCCCATCGACGTCCCCCCGGGACGCCAATCGCCGTCGCGAGGCTAATCGGAGAGGTTGAGCAAATGCCGGACTAAATCCCCGGTCCGGTCACCCGCAGTCTCTGCTAGGGCGGTATCAGGTGCAAATTTCCCTCCTACTGCGGAATAATAGGAGGATTAACACCATGGGAAAGTCTGTAAAAGTATATTATGGGTAAGAACACATTAGGTGCATTTGTTTAAAATGTCTGGGATGACGAGAATAATTTAAATAAATGTCCTTTTTTTTGGTGGGTGGGTTACGATCGATGCACTCCTCGCACCACTCTATCCGGAGCGACAGAGGGGCGTAAGCACGCACACCCGTAACCCACCCGTGACACGTCGTGCCTTCGTCGTTGGACCGACCACCGGAGCAGGGTGACTTGACGTCAGTGGGCAGTCCGACGGAATACCCCCTGAGGAGTACCCTTTCCTTGACCGACGTCCCCTCCTCGAAGAGGACGTCGGTCTTTCCTCACGCGATCGGCCTCTTAATAAATACACTGCACTGTAGTTGAGTATATGGTCAAGCCCCTTTTAGAGCCTTTATGCTGTTTAAGCTACATCAATACATTCTCGCTTTGAACGACAGGGTCCAGTGGAGAAGAACAGATAGCGATGTCTTTAAACATCGCTAACACATTCAATTCAATAGTCTGCCATTCAGCTGCATCAAAGACGCATTCCGTTACCATAGGGTGGCATCCAGCCAGTGAGAGTCTCTAAAGAAAATAGATGTAACCCATTTTACCTGGATCGTGTAGTAGACGTTGTGTGAATGTCCATATCTTACAATGTCTTACAAGGATTAATCTTGAGGCCAATCCTATGAAATATCAATTACGATTTAGAATTGCGAGACACCAGAGTTGGTATTTAGTTACTACGCTGACGGCCCACTCGTCATACCTCAAGGCGGGACGTTGGAGTAGGCGCCACGCTTATCCCTGCTCATCATCGTGCGGTATAGCCCCTGATTATTCGCAACAGAGCCCGAAAAGGACCAAATACTGCTGTGTTTTTAGTGGTTATTCCAGTCGAATACCCGGTCGGCGAGTCCCACAGGTCTCTCCATCTATCAACCTGTAGAGCATAAATGCATTTCCACAAGGGGAATAAAATAAATAGGATGTACGCCTGACTACCCAGCACTGAGATTCCTCAGTGATGATTCCAGCGATCCAATAAGTTGAACACATTCGTGTTCAACTTATTGGATCGCTGGGCTAAGGGTGACCCTTAATAAGAGAGAGACATTATTGTTTCATGATGCCCAATAGTGTACAACTTGTCGCCTTGAACATCGTCAATTCAGTTTCTAGGTTAAATTAAACCATGCTTAAAGCAAAAAAAAAACAGGCCAGCATCAGTACAGCGCGCGAGTCAACAGCTTTAGGCAGCGGTAGTGGAAACTATGGTTTTACACAGAACACCTGTGTGGACGGATTCTCTAACTGTCTGTAATAGAGTTCTCATGTGAGGACCACAGAGAGCCATAACGATAGACCTCAGCATGTTGACTGTGGCAGGATGTTTGTTACCAGTGGGACTTAAAGGCGGAGATACTCTTGCACTCTATCAACAAATGGTAAATAAACATGCCTTTGCATCTTTCACCTACCAAGGTGGCAAATTTAGGGTGCCACGGTCCCTGCAAAGTCATCGCACGTTAGATAGTCCGCCTGGAAAGGTTTCGTAGCCGTCGTCAGGCAAATTGAAGCAAACCAAACTGTGTTCATATATTATTGATGTGTGGATAATCTATTTGAAGTCTGGTCCAAACTTGACTGTGACTGTAGTCTCTCTTATATTGAACAAACAAAGAGATCCATAAGAACTCGGATCAAAGAACACATAGCCGATGTGAAGCACCGCCGTGACACTAGGTCTGCAGTCTGTGAACATAGTCAGGACCGCGCCCGCCATAACATCAGGTTTGATAAACCACAAATCCTCGCAAAAGAACACCGATACCTGCCTAGAATGGTACGCGAGGCTATTGAGATTAAAAAACACAAAAATTTCAATAGAGAGGATGGCTGGGTGTTACCATCAAGCTGGGATCCTGTTATAAACATTATTAAAAACAAATCCAAAAAGACCACCACAAGACTGCAAGACACCGTGAGCTCATATTGTATAGATGTGACCCACAATAATAATAACTAAAGATAATTTTATAAATTAAAACCTTTTAGTAACATAAAGTAAGCCGCCTTCAAAATTAACATTAATTTAGCATCATGTCACCTGAGTTTTCTTGCCGGATCTTTATCAGTGTGACCGTGTTCCGATCCGGTGGTAGTATACTAGATTATTAGTTAGATTTTTTAAATATAATTACTATTAATTTAATGTTTAATTATTACTAACCATAAACAATATAATTTTTTCATATAGAATCATTTTCTTCTTACACTGGCAATAAATTTTGTATCAAAATGTGGGTCAATATTTAATAACTAATTTCTGTATCGGGTAGATAATTATAAATTTTCTGCAGTAACGATGACTTGTTGGACGTGAGACATCTTAGTCCACCCGTGACCATGAACGCTGTAAAGTGTTCGAAACGTTGGGTAATCAAAAATCAAATACAAACGCGATAAAACCCGTAAAGTAGTTTTATTTAAAATGTATAATAATCGCGTAAACATCAGAAATCACCATTTGAAGTTCTTAAGAGAATGAAAACTTGTTCAAAAACCTTTTCAATAGGTTATAAGGCAGCAGTATAATTTACTATAAAACGAGTTCCCCACTTTTATAGTTCTTATAAACTCTAAATGAGTTTAATAATAACATTACAATTAACATTTTATTTTCTTTATTTTAAAATACATAGTAAGTTTCCTATGCGCCATCTATTAGACTATCACAATACTAGAAAGAAAATAATATTTATCTTATGTATCAAGTCTTTGTATCTGTCAATAGATGGCACTGTATTTAAAAAGTTACAATGTGGTAGTTGTAGGGTAAACTTCTAGTCATTGGACACTACCAGTCATTGGACAGAACGCAATAAAACCATATTTGATAAGGTTACTTTGAAAACAGGAACACTGCAACTGATCTCTTTCTAAACTTTACCTTTTAACAATACATAATAGTTCAAAACTTTTGTAATAGACGGCAGTAGTAGCTTAAAAATATTTACTTTTCTCGGCGTCCTCACAGTCGGCGCGGTTTCTAGTGAAAAATAAAGAAATTGGTAAGTTTATCAACAAAGTTTTTAACAATTAATTTTCTTAATGTCAATCTAATAGGCTTAGTTGTTTGTACAATAAAGTATTGTCGTATTTTGTAAAGAATTTAATAGGAATTAGTGCCTGCAAACATAATTTTTCGGTTATAATGTGCTGTCCAATGATTCAATGTTTTTTTAATTAAAATCTAATTATTGGACAGGTGTCCAATAACTATATTTTTAAAATTTCAATAAATTTAAGCTATTATAGACTCCCCTGCGTTTTACTTTAAGCTAAAGCTATACATTTTGTATTTTTGTTTAAAGACATTTTCTACTAGTCTTTGGACAGGGTGTCCAACGACTCATATTAATGTGTCCAATAACTTGTTGGCTGCAGATAATCTTGGATATCGGTTTATAGAAGGAAAATAAAAATGCTTAAGGGAAAAAGAAATACTATGATCCTAATACTTTACATCTAGCACTTAATGAATTAAATGAAATGGTTAAAAGCCGAGAAATAGCGCGAAAATATAATATCCCTAAGTCAACTTTACATTTTAAATTCAAAAACCCAACACATAGAACATCTTTTGGCACACCTCCTGTTCTGACTGAAGAAGAGGAGCGTTTTTTAGAGATTTGGATAAAGGAAGTCATGAGAAAAGATTTCCTTTAAAAACTAACTATTTAAAACAAAGTGTTTTCAAGTTTTTGACCGAAAATCCACGACCCTGGAAATGGATGGGTGAGAGGATTTTTAATAATGATTGTTATTCATTTATTACCATAATAACATTACATAGATATGTGGAATCTCTGGCTCCTACGCTAGTTGTATATTGTGTTGCAGGAACCAGTGTCCTCCCCATTACAAGACACATCCATACTAATATTATAAATGCAAAAGTAAGGATGTTTGTTTGTTTGTTTGTAACGCTTTCACGCTTAAACCACCAAACAGATTTCAAAAATTCTTTCACCAATGGAAAGCTATAATATCAGGGAGTAACCTAGGTTATATTTTATCCCGGTATTCCCACAGGAACGGGAACTACGCCGCGGGTAAACCGACTGAAACCGAAGCGAAGCGAGGGCGGATTGCTAGTTTTATAATAAATACAGCCTTTTTTTTGGGGTGGGTTGCGGTCTGCGCGCTCCTCGCACCACTCCGTCCGGGGTGACAGAGGGGCGTACGCACGCACACCCACAACCCGCCCACGATGCACGTCGCCTTCGTCGTTGGGCCGACCACTGGAGCAGGGTTACTTGTCATCAGTGGTCGGCCCGACGGAATATCTCCTATTTGGGGTACACGCCCACTCCCTCAACGAGACCACACCGCCCCCGCTCGCACCCCCGTCACCCGCCAATATAATCCGGCGAGCATTTCCGCCTCCAGGTCCCACGGCGGAGTCCCGGCTAACAGGCACGCTGCCTCCGTCGCCACTGTGCGATGGCCCTGACCGCCATGGCCCTCTGTGGTCGCCACAGAAGAGCCCCGAGTCGGACGGTCATGGACCCCGCCCACACCGGTGCGCCGTACAGGGCCATCGACCGGATGACCCCCGCGTACAGCCGTCGGCATGTCGCGCTCGGTCCGCCCACATTCGGCATATGCCACGATAGGGCGGACGCCGCGCCGACGACCCGTGGAGCGAGCCTGCGGAAATGCTCCCGGAACCACCATTGCTCGTCGAGCACCAGGCCCAAATACCTCATATGGGCCCGGATGCTGATCTCAACCGAGTGGACGGTGATCGAGACGCCGATGGGAGGGCTCATACGGCACCCATGGAACAAAAGGGCCTCCGTCTTGTCCAGGGCGACCCTCAACCCATGCGCCTCGATCCACCTGACGATCTCTTCGGTGCCTAGAGTCACCAGGAATATATGTCGCCAGAAAATATATGTTCTAATTAATAATTTCCCAATAAATATAATTACAAACAATTATTAGTTCTCTCACTTCCTTTAAAAACAGATATCATTTACTATTTTGATGTTTTAAGAGATCACTAAAGTGCTGTCCATTAACTAGTTGATGCTGTCCAACAATAAAAATTCTGTCCAATGACTATATATTTTGGCTCTTTTTTTTTAAACAGGATTTTTTCGCGTTTTTATTGTTAAATGTTATTTTTAAGAATGTATTATACAAAGACGCATATTAAAATAATAAAATAACAATAATTTTAACAGGAATCTTTTTAAACGTGTTCATAAACTATTCAAAACCTTGAAATGCTCGTTAAGTGTCCCATGACTGGAAGATTACCCTATTATAATTGATTGAATTGAGCGGAAATGAATTTCTATTTTGGAATTAAAAAACGAGAGGGACAGCCACCACTGTAAGCCATGACCACTGACGACAAGTCACATCTGCTCCGGTGGTGGGCCCAACAAAGAGGTGACGTGGGTACGGGTGGGTTATGGGGCCGCGCGCCGTCCTTTCATCGCCCCGGACGGACTGGACCGCACGTGCGCTTACCATAGCCCACCCATAAAAAAAAAAACCACTGTAAGCCATTAACGCACATTTTAAGAACGCAATGGAATATCGAATAGTAGGTATCATAGTGGAATCATATCATTTTAATATTATATTAATTACTAAAGCGACTACTACTACTTTTTACGTAAGTACTAATTTTGTGAATGTATGTATCTGTGTGGTTAAGGAATAAGAATACAATCAATCACCCGTTTCCCGTGATGAGCAACCTCTAAAATTTCAACTTGTCATCATCATAATTTCAGCTCATATACGTCCCACTATTGGGCTAGAGCCTCCGCCACAAAAGGAGGGACACTGATCTTATTATATAGGGTATAGGGTTTCATTTCGTGTTTTCCATCTCTTGCACAGATCTTATGCGCATATTATTTATTTATTTATTAAATTACCAATTACAGCTATTACTACAGGTTTCCCCAATGAAATAGTGTAAGTTAACATAAACCATTAATAACATTAACTGTTAATGTCAACATAATAATTATATAATTAATTAATTTATACAATTTATATCGTACGTAAGTTAAAAAATATTATAATCTACAATTCTAAAATCTATGCTAAAATAGGATATTATTAAAATATCAACGAGAGTCATTGTACAAAATTATACATTATTATAGCATATTTCAAATAGGTAATATTGCTCTTCTGAATTCTTCAATTGAACAAACGAATAGATCAATTTTATCGGCCAGCCGATTCAATGTTCGTAGCGTTCGCGTCAAGGGTGCCATAGTCAAAAGGTTGGTTCTAGCTTTTGGCACTTTGAATAACTGCGGCCGACGACGCCGTGCAAGGTATTCATCTGGTACACAGAGTCCCATCAACCACAGTATATCTGGATTAGAGATCCTGCCCCGGAATACTCTCATCATATAAGATGCGAGAGCCAAATCCCTTCTTGTTTCCAATTTCTTGTATCCAAACATGCCCAGTACGAACAGGGCATGGTTGGATACAATAAATTATATCCCTTAGTCGTCTTTTACGACATCCACGGGCGAGATAGGGAGTGGTGAATTATATTCTTACTCCGTCACCACACGGAAAATAAAAAGCATTTACCCTTTACCCGACGTCGGAATGGCAGTAGTATTTTTTTTATTTCCAACGGTGGCATAGGAGCAAGCAGCTCACCTGATGGTAGGTGATATTGCCGCACATGGACCTTTGCAATACCAGAGGCACAGCCACGCCGTTGCCAACCATGAAGAAAATACTCTTCTTAAACCTCGTTTAAAGAAGGACATGTCATAGCACTCGGGAAACACAGCAGCAGGTAGTTCATTCCAGAGCTTGCACGTACGTGGGAGAAATGATCGCTGGAAACGAACAGTTGAAGATCATAACGTCTCCAGGTGAAATGGATAAATCCTGCTACGATGTCGAGTGGTACGTTGGTAGAATGGTGACGGTGGTATCAAGTCAAATAGTTTCTCTGAGTACTCCCCGTGAAATAGTCACAGTACACAGAGTGACCCAAAATCTCTCCATCACTCCAGCGACTCCAATCCGTCTGTAAGATTGGGATTCCCGACGATTCAAACAGCACGTCTTTGCAGGGAGTGAAGTGGGTCTAGCTGATATTCGGGCGCACCTGCCCAGAGATGTGAGCAGTACTCCACATGAGGTCGAAATTCAAAATTAGAAAACTCCAAACGATAGAGTCGGAAATTTGTGAAGGTGTTTACGTGTGGTGGGCCTTAGTATCACTGAACCTCATTGCATGCGTATACACTCCCTTCACTTTCTTCATGATAGGCAGCGGCCTAGCAAAGCTCTATGAGCGGCAGCAACACTTTTTTTTACTGGGACTAATTCCACCACACATTCCCACCACTGTAACTCCTGTAAGCCAGAATACACAATGGTCTCCGTATAAGACACCGAGGTTTGACCCTCAGGAAGTCCCGGGTATCGCTTTTAATTGTCTTGGGACCCGCAACAAATTTAATTAGAAAAGAAAAACAGGAGGAGTTGGAGAGATTCCACTTCCCTCCTATGCAAAGCGGGAGACATGAAGCAAAGTTGGCTAATAAGTCAGTAAATAAGAATTTGTACAACTACGTGAAACGCAGCGGTACAGCACCATGGATTGAACAGAGCTTAATGGACTTATTTGTGAGCTTTAGGTTTGGTTACAGTAATAGGTATAGCAAAAGCGCCTAAAGGCACGGAAATTTTCTCGAGTTGCTACAAGATCCGAATAGTATATTACCCCAGACGTGACATGCATATTATCTAACATTAGGTTCCGCTCGTTGCGCCAGAGAATGCACTCCCAAAGGATGCGATGAGCTGTTTGTTCAAAATCGGAGTTTGAGGTCGAACATTGACAAAATGCTGAATCTACTAGTTTAAAATAGAATAATTTACTTCTAAAATTCCCATGGCCTGTGAGGAATTGGGCTATATAGTGGTCAATTTCTAGCAACACTTACCATCAAGTGTACTGTTTACTCGTTTGCCACCACTTACAATAAAAAAATAATAAAAAACCGGCCAAGTATGAGTCGGACTCGCGCATGAAGGGTTCCGTACCATTGACTAGGTAATCAAGTGCCTACTTGTTGCCATTATCGATATCGAGTAAACAAAAACAAGTTTGTTGCATGGTAGCCCCCCCATATATACTAATTTTATTTTATTTTTAGTATTTGTTGTTATAACGACAATAGAAATACATCATCTGTGAAAATTTCAACTGTCTAGCTATCACCGTTCTTGAGATACAGCCCAGTGACAGACGAACGGCGGACGGACGGACAGCGAATTCTCAGTAATAGGGTCCCGTTTTTACCCTTTGGGTACGTAACCCTAAAAAACTGGACAGATGTAGTAGTGGTTAAGATACTGATCTACCGTGCCAGTGTCGTGGGCTCGAATCCTATGCTGGACAACAAATACAAATTCAAATTCAAATCCGTTATTATAATAAACTCCGAGATGGCACTTACATATTGTCAGGTTTACAAAATTAAATTAAATTTCCAAACAAAAATAATCTACCACCGGATCGGAACGCGACCGCTACTGAGAAGAGCCGGCAAGAAACTCAAGCGAGCTTGTCTATTATTTTTTTTTTCTTTTTATTAGAGATAAAATTGTGTACAACAAATTTTGTAAGAACTAGCTCCAGTTTGATGCCCTTCGAGCCACAAGATACGTAATATAATTCAAGGATTATGGCTGGACCAGATCCCACAAGCGGCACCCGATCTCGAGTTAACTACTAGAGTAACCATCGCTCCCCTCAACCACTATGGAATGAAGGGAGAGACCCGCTCCACGCAGCTACCGTGGGTAGATCCTTCAGTGAGTATGACCAACACCATAATATGTTACAAACGGTGAAAATACAAAATTTCGTTATGCAAAACACGCTACACTTTACAATAAAAGTTAAAAAGAAAACAGTATGTTTAAAATAACATGGAAATTGCTGAATGAGGAGCTGCTCATAACCAATCTGTATTATCTACATAGTCCGAGATTTTATAATAAGCTTTTTTATAAAGTTTTTTAAACTTTTTTTTAACTTTTTCATTGGCAGGTCTCGGATGTCTTTGGGTAATCTATTGTAGAAGGGATGTTAGGGTTTAAAAATTTTATGTTATTTTATTTAATATTTTTACTGATCTACTTAATAATTTAGTTCATATTTTGATTAACAATAATTTAGTCAGTTGAGAGTTTAAATGTCTACCCCTCCAACGTGGCGGCGGTTGAGAGTCTATATGTTCTCGTTGGTCGGCCGCCAAGCGTCACAGCCACCCGGAACACATCAGGTAGGCGTCTCCATCTTCTAGCTGAGGCCCGGGGCTACACGGTCATGGGCCCAGAAGTGCCCACCCACTACCCAGACAACAACGCGCATACGCCCGACGTTCTGGATATCATCGTATGCAACGATATAGACTGCCAAGTAACCCAAACGGTACTGGACGTACATATTCTGTCGGACCACCAGCCAGTCTTACTTACCATCCAAGAGATGCCGTCTCGTTCCTCCCCTCCAGCGCCACGTCACAGGATAAACTGGAACATATTCAAGGAAACGCTGGAGACCACCTCACCAACTCGGCCTGTCAGCTCCGCGACTGACGTTAACCTTTTAGCCGCAGAACTAACCTCAGCTATCCAAGCGGCCTTAAATTCGGCCAGAATCCCCCTACCAGCAGGAGGGAAGCTGCCATTGCTACCATATCATATAAGACGCCTTATTCGCCAAAAGCGTAACTTGAGAAAGCAATGGCAGCAAACAAGATGCCCCACAATGAAGGCCGAATTAAACCAGCTCGCGGAGAGAGTGAAGGCCGAGTTGCAGGACCACTCCACCGAGAGCTGGGATCGATTCATCGAGGATTCCAGCGGCGACTGGAACTCTATTCACCGCCTCTGCCACCGTCTCACAAAAATCCCAACTCCGGTACGCCCCCTTCTCCACGGCGACGGGACCATTAGGTACAGAGCAGCGGACCGCGCCGAGTTGTTCGCGGACCACCTGGAGCAGCTGTTCAGGCCTAACCCAGAATCGGAAAAGGATACTGAGAGCTCAACCAAAATGTCACAGGACCTCCAACACTTAAAATCCTACCTTGTAAATCCGGTGCCCCCGGAGGAGGACCCGATCGTGTTTACTCCAAACACAGTTCGCAGCATGATAAAGACCCTAAAACCCAGGAAAGCCCCAGGACCCGACGGGATTCCAAATTCCGCCTTGCGACATCTGCCGCACAAAACCATCTCCGCACTAGCCAGGCTTTTTACGGGAATCCCACGGACGGGAGAGTTCCCAACAGACTGGAAGGAAGGAAGGATTATCATGCTGCCGAAACAGGGAAAAAACATGGTCCTCCCCGGGAGCTACAGACCCATCACACTGCTCTCAACCACTTCCAAACTGTTTGAGAAGCTCTTACTGCGCAAAATGGCACCCTTCATCATCCCCAGACCAGAGCAACATGGGTTCAGGCCTGAACACAGTACCACGCTCCAGCTGTCGAGGGTACTGCATCAGATTACGGCAGTAATGAACAGGCGTGAACACGCCGTGGCAGTACTCCTCGACATCGAACAGGCATTTGACCGTGTATGGCATGACGGTCTGCTGCTTAAGATGACACAAACACCGACACCCCGTCGCATCGTGAGGGTGGTCTCCTCCTTCCTGTGCGACAGGACATTCCGAGTGGCCGTGGACAATGCAGTGTCCACCCCCAGGAAAATCTCGGCGGGCGTCCCACAGGGCAGTTGTCTGTCCCCGTCCCTTTACACCTTATACACGGACGACATCCCCTCCATACCAGAGGTGGAAATCGCCCTTTTCGCTGATGATGTAGCATTCACATCATCCAGCATAAAGGCCGCCCATGCCGCCAAGAAAATGCAGCGAGTGTTGGACCTCCTACCACCCTGGGTCGACAAATGGCGGCTCAAGGCCAATGTAGGCAAGACCCAGGCCATGACCTTCGGCAGAAGCCAGCTATTCCCTCAGCCACTCAAATTAAATGGCCAAACTATCCCCTGGAGACGCCACAGTAAATACCTCGGTATTACCCTGGACAACAATTTGTCCATGAAACAGCACATCAAGTCGCTAGTAGGGAAAATTAGAGCCTCCCGCGCGTTACTGCGCCCTGTCCTCAAGTCCCACCTCCCAGTACGCACCAAGCTGGGGATCTACAAAATCTATGTTCGCTCAGCACTAACTTATGCAGCCCCAGCTTGGTTTGGGCTGGTGCACCCTCGTTATGACTCGACTCCAAGCGCAGCAAAATCTTACCCTGCGCACCATATTGGCTGCCCCCTACTTTGTAAGGAACACAACAATTCATAAAGATCTTCGGATGGAAAGTCTTACGGACTTCTCCCGACGCCTGGCAGTCAACATGTTTTCACGAGCCGATGCCTCTGAGTGGGATCACATCAGAGGCATCGCGCCCCTTCATGCTCGCCCCCCTGATCTTCACCCCGGCGAAAAGCCCTTCCCTAGGGACTTCGCCGGCGTTTAAAAACCCACAGATACTTCTTCCAACCTGGTCACCCTCGGGTACCAGCGTCTGTCCACATACCTACCCATCATCTTCCTTCCTTCCCCCGGCCTCGTAATCCCAACGGGGCCACCCCCCCAGCCGGCTCAATACCGACTGGATACAATACCGCTGCTCCCTTTGCATCTGCGAGTATTATTTATAATACCCGCATTATGCTTGGGGGCACCGGTCTCGGCGTGAGGTCTCATAGAAATGCTCACAAAAAACTACAACAAAAGAGACGCCACAACCTGACGTCCCTCACACGACTAGTCCCCCCTTGTCGCTGGTCACTCGGAGCTGGACCTCCCCCGGGGCTACCGGGGGTCTCATGCGGCTCGGGCAGACCGCCATTGGGGGTGAAGAGTGGAGGGGACGAAGGTGAAAAACGCCAAGGACACGTGGCTTTTTAGCCACGGAGAACGAAGCTGCAGGAAGAGGGCACAGGCCCTGAAACTGCCTCTCCCACCCCAACAAAGGGTGGCGAGCAAAACACTGATGCGGCAAGCGTCAGTTGCTCGAGTGCAGTGGAAGAGCAAGGTTGTATTATATAGTGGTGATCAGTTTTAATATTAAGTGAAGTGTTTAGTTAAAACAGTAAAGTGTCTAGCTATTCAGTGAAGTGTAGTATTCAGTGAGTGTTTATTGGTAACAGAGTTTAGTGTCCAGTAGTAATTGTTTAAAGTTCAGTAATAAATATTGTATACCTATAATGAAGTGATTTATTGAGTGAACACATTGAGCTGTCCTTACAGTTTCAGAAGCAGGATAGATAGCGCTAACAACGCGTAAGTACACGCCCAATAAATATTTAATAACCACCTTTGTATATCAATGATTGGTTTTAAGTCTTAAACATTTTTTTTTTTTTAACTTGAAGGTAATCTATAGAGACCATTGGCTTGATTTCATAGGACTCCTAAAAAGGCTCGGTATTATAAGACCGCTAGCATACGAAAATTATACTTGTAGATTTTTGGAGGAAATTTTGCTTATTTGTTTTATTTTTTTTTTCTTTCATAACCCTGGAGACCGTGGACGACAATTCCAAGCATGAAAGTCAAAACTCTGCTCGAAGAAGAGTAGAGACGCCCGATCTTACAGAAGATCGAAGCCGAAGTCGAGTGAGGGGCCTCTGCCATCATCGATTGCGGAGTCGCAGTCCTCATCGCTACCAGGATCGAGTAACGGCAAGCCGCGAACGGGTGAAGATTTTGGAACAACGGTTATTGGCGGAACGTGAACGACTTCTGGAGCACGAGGATCGAGATACGAGCCGCAGCCGCTGCAACCAGGGACACGCATCGCGACGCGCAAGCCGAAGGACCAGCCGCAGTCGAAGTCGGCGCAGACGGTCTTCGGGTCACCATGAAGCAGCGCCTGAGCAGCGTAGCGTCGCGGGATATTTCGAAAGGTCACGTAGTCCTTCTTTATCAAAGAAACATATTTTCGATATTCTTAAATGTTTAAAGGACACTTTGGCTTCTCGTCCCTCTACTCATGATGCTCGATCGGCCCAAAAGGTTGATCATATGAACATATTGCCTAGTTTTGATCCATCAAGTAAAAATCAACGAATTGACGTGTGGCTCAGAAAAGTTAACGAGTGTGCTAGTGTATATGGCTGGGATGACAAAACTATTATTCATTTTGCTATGCAGAAATTGCAAGGCCTTGCTAGGACATGGTTTGAGGGTTTGAATTCAGTTCTGTATTCTTGGCAAGAATGGCAAGAAAAATTGATGACTGCCTTCCCATGCGAGCAAAATTACGGTCAGGCCTTGGAAGAGATGCTTAAAAGGAAAAGTAGATATAACGAACCCATAGAAGTCTATTTTTACGAAAAAGTTGGCTTTGATTAACCAATGCGATATAGTCGATAAACGCGCTGTCGACTGTCTTATTCATGGTATCACTGATAGAACTCTAAAATCAGGCGCTTTAGCATTGCGATGCTCACATCCCGATCAGCTTTTACAGTTTTTAATAAGTAGTAAAGAATCTTCCCAAAGCTTGGATCGATATCCACTCAGAAATAAAATCGACAACCTTAATAATGTTACTAATACGCGATTGAATTATAAATCTGGTGATAGGTCTACAATCTCTTGTTTCAACTGTAAAGAGAAAGGGCATAATTTCTTGCATTGTCCTAAGCCTCTCGTTAAGTGCACTGTTTGTAATAAAATAGGGCACACAGCAGAAAAATGTTTCGCCAGATCAGAAAATAGAGTTGCAAGTGCAAAGTCCAGTGGTACTATAGCTAACACTATGTGTGTTGATGTGATCGATCCAGAATGTTTTCCTAGCTCAAACTCAAAATTTCTCAAAGATGTCTTGGTAAATGGTAAACCATATCGTGCATTCGTTGACTTCGGGAGCGAAGTATCGCTTGTGAAGGATTTTGTTATCAGTGAATTAAAGGTTGCTCATGATCATCGTCGGTCACTGTTGAAGGGATTCGGCAATAGAATCACTGAGGCATTAGGTGAATCGGTACTTGAGATTAACGTTGACGGAGTGTCTGCTCGCGTGCCAAGTAAAGTTGTACCTAACGATTTGTTAGACGCACGCTACGACATACTCATAGGTAAGACCTACACCGAGCAGCCTCACATCTTAGTCTTCAAGGATCCAGTAAAGCTGCAGTTTGTTAATATTGATAGGGAAATGCCATTTGCAGACTCGGATATTAACGAATCATCACTGGTTGTTAAAACTGAAGGGTCAATAGAACTTTACGGTCCAGCGTCGATAAAGGCACGTGTAGAACCTTTCTTTTACGGAAGTCTCTTTCTTAGGAATAGTGTTGCAGGTAGACCAACTAAACAGTATTTCATTTGTGGCGGACTTTTTCATACTCAAGGTGGTCGTAAGGATGATATAGTCATATCGCCATGTTCAGACTACTGTTGGATTCCACACAATACCGTAATATGTCGTACAAAAAGAGTCGATTTCGTTAATAGAGTCGTTATAGAATCCCCAGAAGCATTGAGCAAAAGTAAAGAAACTTTTGATGACAGTCAAATTCGTGTCAACAGTAAGGTACCTAGTGAGATAAAGCAGAGGTTGTTCGAACTATTAAGAAAATACAAATGCTTTGCATCATCTCTCAAGAATTTAGGGCGTGCTAATGTTACCGAAATGAACATCGAATTAAACAGTCAGCGCCCAGTTGTTTATCGCCCTTACAGGCTATCACATCATGAGCGAGAGAAAGTACGATCAATGGTGAGCGAGATGTTAGAAGCAGGTGTTATTAGAGACTCCGTATCGGAATATGCTAGTCCCATCCTGCTTGTCCGCAAAAAGGATGGTTCGCTTAGGATGTGTGTGGACTATCGAATGCTTAATTCGATCACTATTAAAGAGCGATATCCTATGCCAATCATTGAAGACGAGATAGCTAGGCTTACTGGTCAAGCTTGTTTCATTACTCTCGATCTTGCATCAGGTTACTTCAGAAAAGAGCAAGCACCTAACCTCGTTTGTAACTCCGGACGGCCAATACGAGTTCAATCGTATGCCGTTTGGCTTGGCTAATGCACCAGCGGTCTTTCAACGCATGATAAACTCTATCTTAGGGTCTGCTCGTTTCAGTAAAGCGACGGCATATATGGATGACGTTTTAATATATGGTAGGGATGCAAACGAGTGTCTTAGTAGGCTCGAAGAAGTGTTGCAAATATTAAACAAGGCTAACCTGACGTTAAACCTCTCAAAGTGTTCCTTCTTGCAAGACAACATCGATTACTTAGGCTATGAAATCAGTGCAGCTGGAGTGAGACCGGGTGAGAAGAAAATAGCTAGTGTCGTTAACTTCCCGCGACCAGCAAATGTGCATAACGTACGACAGTTTCTCGGATTGGCAAGCTATTTTCGCAAGTTTATAAAGGATTACGCTCGTATTGCTTCTCCTCTTAGCATACTATTAAAAAAGGATTCCATCTGGTCTTGGAGTCACTGTCAGGAAGGAGCCTTTCAAAAATTGAAATCACTGTTGGTAGATAGGCCCATTCTTAGGTTATACGATCCAGCTGCAGAAACCGAGCTCCACACCGATGCTAGTCGACTGGGAATCGGAGGGATTTTGTTGCAACGTTCTAAAAGCGAGAAGGCATTTCACCCTGTGGCTTATTACAGTCGGCAGACCTCGCCTGAAGAGAAAAACTTTCATTCGTACGAATTAGAAACGTTGGCAGTAATTTGCTCCCTACGGAAATTTCGGGTTTATTTACTTGGAAAAGCCTTTAAAATCGTTACAGATTGCAGTGCCCTTCGCTCCACGTTTTCTAAACGAGATCTCGTTCCGAGGATAGCACGTTGGTGGCTTCTATTACAAGAGTTTCAATGTTTTATCGAATATAGGCCTGGTACTAAAATGGGTCATGTAGACTCACTATCTCGAAATCCGATAACGGATTCCGAAGAGAATCTAGTTGAACATTTCCCCACTGTAATGTCTATCACCAGTGAAGACTGGCTGCACACACTCCAGCTTGGTGACTCTGAACTCTGTCGAATAAAGGATATCTTGAGTAGCGATGTCGACGAGAAAGGTCTTAAATACATTAAAGATAATTTCGTTTTGCAGGATAATAAATTGTTTCGTTGCATAGGCACCAATAAAGAAAATATTCGCTGGGTAGTACCAAAAGGAGCTAGGTGGCAACTGTGTCGCATGAACCACGATGATATAGGTCACTTCGGAGTAGAAAAGACTCTTGAGAGAATAAAGAAAACTTACTGGTTTGCAAAGATGTCAAAGTTTGTCAAAAAATACGTAAACTCTTGTATCGAATTTTTTTTTTTTTTTTTTTTTTATTGCAAACGGTGGCAAACGAGCAAACAGTACACCTGACGGTAAGTGTTGCTGCCGCTCATGGACCTTTACAAGGCCGTTGCCTACCGCAAGAAAGTGAAGGGAGTGTGAATGCGTGCATTGAGGCTCGGTGATACCAAGGGCACCACCAAAACCCTCCACACGCAATCACCCTCAGAAAGTTGGGCTTCCGGCTCTCTCGCTCACCGAACGAAGCGCAGTAACAAATTGCTACTGCTCAGACGTCGATTTTCTGCGAGAGCATGGTACTGCCCCGGACGGACCGGCCCGCGGCTGTAGACAGATAACTGTCGACAGTGTGGTCCTACCACTCCGAATGCGCGTATGCTAAAAACAATTCAAATGTACGGGAGGGTCTTCTTCATCCCATCACGAAAGTGGGGATACCATTTCATACCGTACACGTTGACCACCTTGGGCCGTTCGTCAAATCGAAACGTGGTTATACTTATTTACTCGTGATTGTTGACGCATTCACCAAATTCTGCTTTCTTAAACCCGTTAGAAATACTAACACCCTCAACACAATTAGAGCTCTCGATGATATCTTTTTCACCTTTCGAAACCCTGACCGTTTAATTAGCGATCGTGGTTGTTGCTTTACCTCGCATGCTTTTCGTAAATTTTGTCTAGACAAAGGCATTAAGCATATCCTGAACTCTGTGGCAAGTCCCAGATCTAACGGTCAGGTAGAACGCTTCAATCGCACTATATTAGACTCCATGAGGGCAATGACGGTTAAACATGGAGAAAAAGAATGGGATGGGTTTCTAGGCACGATCCAATGGGGATTAAACAATACTGTCCATAAAACAACAGGCAAGTCACCGTCTGAGATTTTATTTGGCACTAATATGAACAGTGAAATAAATCCTATCCTTAACGAGATCATAGAGGACTCGCGAAATCATTGTGACCTCGGAGAGTTACGTGAAAGAGTCAAGACAAAAATTAATAGTGAGCAGGTTAAACAAAAACAAGCTTACGATGAAGGACGAAAACCCGCTCGCGTATATATCAAAGGTGATTTAGTAAAAATAACCAAAACTTGCTTCAAAGTGATGGACAAAGTAAAAAGCTTATGCCTTCATATCGAGTGATAAAAGTCTTGGGCAAAGATAGATATAATGTAGCTCCTGTTCCAGGCCTAACTAGCACACAAGGCAAACGTCCTACAACTGTGGCCGCGGACCGAATGAGGCCGTGGATACATATAACAGCACTAGAGGTGAACGAATCCGATATCAGTAGCATCGAGGATGAAGAGAATTTAGATGATTAGTTTTTCTGATGGCGTTTTTTTTTTTTTTAACACCAAGCTACAGATAAACTTTGTTTTGTTACAGGTAAGGCACAAGAATTGATTGGTTTGTGCCTGGATATTAGCAAGGCACAAGAATTGCTTGGTTTGTGCCTGGATATTAGCAAGGCACGGGAATTGATTGGTTTGTGCCTGGATATTAGCAAGGCATAAGAATTGATTGGTTTGTGCCTGGATATTAGCAAGGCACAAGAATCGATTGGTTTGTGCCTAGATATTAACAAGGCTGCCACAAGAAGATTGAAAGTATTGTTGGCTTATTAGTTGGGCACTCCGATAAATTGATCGTTCGGAATCCAAATGATTGATGATATGATGATAATGATTTGTATTGGAATACATAAATCTATCGTTGTATTCCATCAAGAGCTATAAGGAAAAGTTTAAAAGTTAAAGTTATGACGCTGTATTTATTGTTAAGCTTGTACGGCCGACCAAGTGTTAGGGTGCCCGTGGCAACGTGGGCGAGGACGCGCACGTTGTCAAGACGGTCGAGTGTTAGAGTTTAAAAATTTTATGTTATTTTATTTAATATTTTTACTGATCTACTTAATAATTTAGTTCATATTTTGATTAACAATAATTTAGTCAGTTGAGAGTTTAAATGTCTACCCCTCCAACGTGGCGGCGGTTGAGAGTCTATATGTTCTCGTTGGTCGGCCGCCAAGCGTCACAGCCACCCGGAACACATCAGGTAGGCGTCTCCATCTTCTAGCTGAGGCCCGGGGCTACACGGTCATGGGCCCAGAAGTGCCCAACCACTACCCAGACAACAACGCGCATACGCCCGACGTTCTGGATATCATCGTATGCAACGATATAGACTGCCAAGTAACCCAAACGGTACTGGACGTACATATTCTGTCGGACCACCAGCCAGTCTTACTTACCATCCAAGAGATGCCGTCTCGTTCCTCCCCTCCAGCGCCACAGTTGAGAGTTTAAATGTCTACCCCTCCAACGTGGCGGCGGTTGAGAGTCTATATGTTCTCGTTGGTCGGCCGCCAAGCGTCAGTTGCTCGAGTGCAGTGGAAGAGCGAGGTTGTATTATATAGTGGTGATCAGTTTTAATATTAAGTGAAGTGTTTAGTTAAAACAGTAAAGTGTCTAGCTATTCAGTGAAGTGTAGTATTCAGTGAGTGTTTATTGGTAACAGAGTTTAGTGTCCAGTAGTAATTGTTTAAAGTTCAGTAATAAATATTGTATACCTATAATGAAGTGATTTATTGAGTGAACACATTGAGCTGTCCTTACAGGTATACATTGCCCCATGAATGATTTTTGCAATTAATTTGTCCTTATTCCGAGTATTCTTTTCATGAATGTCACAATATCTTATTGTGTGATCAACAAATTGTTGTTTTGAGTCTAGATGTAATTTTATCCGTTAATTATACGTCTTTTAGTGCAGTGTGTTCTTTATAAAACAAAATCGCATCAGCGTGTAGGTAGTAAGTTTTTGAAGTGAAACTTCTTTATCAGCGTTGGAAAAAAATTTACCGTCACATTTTTCGGTTACGCATCACATTTTTCGGTTACGCATCACATTTTTCGTTACGCGTCTTCTTTTTCTCGTCCCCACCACGGTCGATTCGAATAAAGAGTACTTTTTCCAGTGGAGTAGGGATAGCATGTCGTTTAAGCGGACATAAAGGGATAAAGGTATAAAGGGATAAAATGATAAAGGCATAAAGGCATAAAGAGACAAAGGAACAAAGGAACAAAGGATAAAGAAATTTCACTTCTGCTATGCGTACTTTGTACACACGTTGATTTTTTTTGTGTGACTATACTGGTTAGCCGCAGATGGCTTTGACAGCTTAACCCGGTCTGTGGGTGTTGAGGGCTCTCAATCCGAAGATAGCAAACGGGATCCTATGGTGGTATAGTATAGTGCTAGAAAGTAGATAAATTTTCTTCCTATTGTAGAGTAGGTTATAGTCCAGCAGTACCTTCCGTTAGCAAGGTTAGGTTAGTTAAGTATATGAGCTGAAATGAAACGCTATTAATGTTGGGACCGTAATCCTTATAAGTTGTATCATCATCATTTTGGTTAATGTAAGTCCCACTATTGGGCTCGAGCCTCCTCCACTATAGGAATGAAATTGACCTTACTGTACCGTGCTGGTCAGACAGGTTGGTATTTTTTTTGTGGGTGGGCTATGGTAAGCGTACACGTGGTCCATTCCGTCCGGGGCGTCTCGCGTCACCTCGTTGTTGGGCCGACCAACGGAGCAGAGTGACTTGTCGTCAGTGGCCGGCCCCACGGAATACCCTTTCGGGTACCCTCACCTCTCGACGTCCTGGGATGCCGGTCGCCGTCGCGCGGTCAGCCTCTCTGCGGGTGACGGACTAAATTACCGGGTCCAGTCACCCGCGGCAGACTGGTTGATATAGGATTATATTTCTCTAATAGGAGTTTTCCTCTCTTTCAGAGATGTTATATTCGTATTGTATCCCTTAGTCTTCTTTTACGACATCCACGGGCAAGCATTACTAGGATATTATTCGTTGTAAATTAGCATATAATTCACACTACGGTCATAATAAATTTTTATCAACATCTCAGCTCACATACAGTCCATTGCTGGGCGTGAGCCTCCTATGCAATAGGAGGGTAATTGACCTATATATACCGCGGTCAAACGATTTTGATAAAGGGATTCATTTCAAGTCTTCCTTTTTTTTATTGCCGTTGGTGGCAAACGAGTAAGCAGCACACCTGATGGTAAGTCATACTGCCGCACATGGACCTCTGCAATACCAGGAGTATAGCCAGGCCATTGCCTACCGTAAAGAAAATGCTCTTCGTAAACCTTGTCTAAAGAAATATATATCATAGCGCTCGGGAAACAGCAGCAAGTAGTTCATTCCAGAGGCTGCACCGTACGTGGAAGAAATTCTTTTCCTGTATATATGTTGTATGCATATTACACTAAATTACAATAAAACATTTTTGTCCTTTAAAAATAAATTAAAGCGCCATATTTTAAGCAACTTTTCACAATTTTAATATTTATGAATCGACTGAAATGTCTATCAAACGCAACTGGCATAAGAATAGTTAAACAATATGTCCTTATTAGACCTTATTGGTCTTTTAAGTGTTTTAAATTACATTTCTTCGTCGTATGTTATTATGTAGGTACCCACTTGTTTTACCCACTCTTTAAATTTGTTTAGTACCTACATTAAGTTTAATTTTTTATTAACTCCGTGCACTTCTTAGTATTAAGTTTATTTTCTATTTCTCTTGTAAGTGAATTGAGTTATTTAAGAGAAATAAGTATCTAAAACCGTAATATTAAATCTCTTAGTCATCTTTTATGACACTCATGGGTAAGAGTCTTCAAGCTCTTAGACTGGACTGGACTCGGCATCAACATTAACGGCGAATACATCACTCACCTTCGATTTGCAGACGATATCGTCGTTAGGGCAGAATCCATGGAGGACTTTGGCACAATGCTCAATGATCTCAGCAGGGTATCCCATCTAGTGGGTTTACGAATGAACATGAACAAGACGAAAGTCATGTCAAATGCCCATGTCATTCCTGCACCGGTCCTAGTTGGCAATGCGATTCTCGAAGTTGTCGATCATTATGTTTACCTAGGACAAACATTCCAGTTAGGTAGATCCAATTTCGAAGAGATCAGCCGATGAATCCAACTCGGTTGGGCAGCGTTCGGGAAACTTAAGAGGATCTTCTCGTCCAACATACCTCAGTGTCTGAAAACACAGGTCTACGACCAGTGTGTGTTACCAGTGATGACTTACGGCACGAAAACGTGATCCCTAAATGTAGGCCTCATAACAAGGCTCAAAGTCGCTCAGCGTGCTATGGAGCGGACTATGCTCAGGATTTCTTTGCGAAATAGAATCCGGAATACGGCAATCCGCAGAAGAATGGGTGTACCCGACATAGCACGAAGAATTAGCATGCTGAAGTGGCAATGGGCAGGCCACATCGCTCGACGAACCGACAACCGCTGGGCAAGAAAGGTTCTCAAATGGCGACCACGTATCGGACGACGCAGTGTAGGACGCCTAAACTAGGTGGACCGATGACCTAGTGAAAGTTGCTGGGCGTCGTTGGATGCAGGCGGCACAGGACCGCGTATTGTTGCGTAATATGAGGGAGGCCTACGTCCAGCAGTGGACGGCAATAAGCTGAAATCATGATGATGATGATGGATAAGAGAGGTGATTGTGAACTGTATTCTTATACCGTCATTACACGGTTTAATAAAATTCATAATAAATATCAATAATTTATTTTCTTGTATAAATTAATATCACTAAATTATAAATCTAATATATGAAAACTAATATTAATAATAATTATTATAAGGTTTCGAGCCGTATGATGTAGTTTGGCCATTGTAACCGCATCCGCATTGGCCAGATATGGTGACTATACCACCAGCCGGGATGCTACCAGTGAACTGCACCTTCCCTGTCAATGGCACATTACCTGTAACAGCCGTTGTGCCAGTAACTGGTAGCTCCCCCACAACTGCTACATCTCCATTCCCATTGCCACCATATACTGGTGAGTATCCACTCATTTGTCCAAATTGAGGTCCAGGCATCATTGATCCATTAGGAACGCCAAGTGCTTGACTGAAGACATACTGGAATGAGATTTAATAAATATTCATTATCATTAACAGCTTAAATGCGTTCCTGTTCGTTTCAAGCCACCTTCACAATAGCAGAGATTTTATGCTGTCAGTCATGTGGAGATAGGGTTTTGCTTCGAGGTTTTTTTCTCTGGCACAGATATTATACCCATATAATATCCCTTAGTCTTCTTTTACAACATCCATGGGCAAGATAGTGAAAGAATCAGACCCTCTTATACTCACAACACTCTATACAATATTCTAGGTTTATGACTCGAGACCACTGCTCGCCGGTAGCCGACAATTGAATGCCCGTTAGGGATGTGAAAAAATTATCGATTATTAATCGATAATTTTTTTGTAATAATCGATTTTTATATTCGATTATCAAAATAATAAAAAAATCGATTATTTTTATATTAAAATTAATCGATTATTTCACTGCCCAACCTGGCAGTGAAATAATCGATTCATTTTAAAACTACAAAACTAACTACAAAAAAAAGGTCATCACGATACTGCGTGCAGTGTTTCATACTATATTAGGAGAAAAATCGATTATTTTATAATCGATTATTTATTTTTAATTAATCCATTATTTTATAATCGATTTTTTTTAAAGAACGAAAAATCGATTATTTAATTAATCGATTATTTTTCGCTCGAAGTCACATCCCTAATACCCGTATGTAGTCCGTAAACATTTAACAAATATCCCTCTATATTGCCAGTAGGCAATATAGAGGGATATTTGTTAAATGTTTAAACTAAATTAACTAAATTAGTTTTAACTAAATTAAAATGTCATTCAAAATGTGTGGATATACGAAAATAGTGTTTTCTCTTGGTAATTACATACACGCTAACAATAGGGAGTGGTGAATTGTATTCTTATTCCGTTGCCACATGAAAATGAATTTGTACTTAATTAAATTTTGGAAGCCTTTTCTTTTTTAGGGTTCCGTACCCAAAGGCTAAAAACGGGACCCTATTACACTAAGATTTCGGCTGTCTGTCTGTTCGTCTATCTGTATCTCAAGAACCCCGATAGCTAGACATTTGAAATTTTTAAAAATTATTTATTTGTTGGCTAGGGTGTCCCAGAAAAATTAAAGTTTTATTTTTACCATGCATACTCTCTAATTTTGTTTGAATGATGTCAAAACACAATTTCACGTAAATTGAATCACGGCAACCCGTGCCGACTTGCATCGAAACTTCTCAGAACTTGCATAGTACGGTGCGCACGCACTAAGTGTTATATGCTTGTTATATCGTGTTTGTTTTTATCAGTGAATGCATTGTTTTCATTGTGTCAACATGTCTGTGGAGTTATGCAGTTCTAATAAGGAAATATTTTGGTCGGGGATATAAAACATCAAATTACAGGTTCTAAACTGCCCTCTAATGGACAAGTTTAGTGCTGGCGGTTTTATTTTATAATATTCGCAAAGTCAATTTAAGTGTCAATAAAAGTGCAAATCATACTATTCGTGAGTGCATTATTTATTGGGAAAAGGCACGTATACCGACTTTACCTAACTGTGTTAAGAAACTTGTAGCCTTATACCAAGATTGGAGAAAATTGCAAAAAGATGCAAACAAAACTCAAGATGTGTTTGAGCAGCGTCGACAAGAGTTTGTTATAAATATAAAAAAAATGTTTGATATTGCCCGATGCCGATGCGCTTCAATTAATAAAGATAGATGAGGATAAGATTTTCTTACAAAAGCAGAAAGAGCCAGGACGACCCGGTTACTTAGCTGAAGTGAACAAAAAATTGACAGAAAAGGAGGAAAAGGCGATTCTTAGAAATATCCAGGAGCAAAAGTGGCTGGCCACTTATTTGGCATCCATTACACCCTCTATGTTTTCTCATGAGCCATTACAAGAAACTTCATCTTCTGATTCTGAAGTAACGGACTTACAAGAAGATTTGTCCATTCCTATTGAGAGGCAACAGCCCGATACTATTAAAACTTCTATGAAGAAAAATATTACGTTACTCCGAAACTGGTGGCGGCAATAGACAGGTGTCAGTTAAGTGTGAGAGATTCTGTCTTTATTATTGAAGCATCTATTGAAGCACTTGGCCACAACACTGACGAATTTCCTATAAGCAAGTCCTCCATCCAAAGAATTCGTACAGGAAAACGAAAACAGCACTTCTGCGCGCTATAAAACTTAATTTTCAAAACGATGTACCAGATACTGTAGCTGTCCACTGGGATGAAAAACTGTTGACGGCTTTAGATGTACGGAAATATAAAGAGGAAAGTCTACCAATCGTTATTTCATATGATAATAAAGAACAACTTATTGCTGTGCCAAAATTAGAAAACTCATCGGGAAACGAACAGGCACAAGCAGTTTGGAATGCTATTGTTGACTGGAATCTTGAAGATATAGCACAGATCCTCTGTTGTGATACTACTGCTTCTAACACAGGCCGAATTAATGGTGCATGTGTGCTGCTCGAACAGAAATTGAACAGAGAAATGTTGATTTTTGCTTGCCGCCATCACATCTACGAACTGGTACTAAAAGCTGTGTTCGAGGCCAAAATCAGCCAAGTCATTACAAGTCCCAATATACCTTTATTTAAAAATTTTCGATCAAATTGGAAAAATATCAATGTAGAGAAGATACAAAGCCACAAAGAAATACTATTACGCCTGAACGATTTCAAAATTGATGAACTTTTGTAGTATTACAGAACAGAATTGACCAAAGAAATTGTAAAAGATGACTATCGAGAGTTAATAGAGCTCTGCATAATATTTCTCGGCGGCGATACAGTTAATAAATTTAAAATTCGCCCTCCAGGCGCCATGCACAAAGCAAGATGGATGGCGAGAGCTATTTATTCATTAAAAATATCGTTATTTAGCTCTCAATTCAAAATGTCAAATAAGGACAAAACAGCTCTATTAGACGTCTGCCTGTTTATCGCGACATGCTATGTCAAGTCTTGGCTGCAATGCACTTTAGCGGTAAAAGCGCCCTACCAGGACCTGTGCTTTTTGAAGGCTGTGAAGGCTTACGAAATGGTCGACAAAACTATACCAAACGCGGCTATAGAGAAGTTTTGCCAGCATTTGTAGTATTTGGCAGACGAAGTGTCTATCTTGTCTCTATTTGACGATGATATTAACCAAGAAAGTAAGGTGAAAATAGTTGCTAATTTGGCCAAAGAAAATCCATCGATCCACAATAAACGCTACATTCCATCGAGAGAAGAACTTAGCGGGCCTCCTTTTGAAAAAAAACATCGATGACTTTGTCTCTATAAACAGCAGATCTTTTTTCAGGCAACTCAAAATCGATGACAGTTCTCTCATGGAGTGTCCTACTTCGTGGCCTGTTAATGCTTCATTTCAACACGCTAAAATAAAAGTGCAGTTACTGAAAGCAGTTAATGATACGGCTGAAAGAGCTGTTAAGTTGATGCAAGACTTTCATGGCTTAATCACAGTGGACGAAGAACAAAAACAATATTTATTACGTTGCGTACAAGAACACAGAAAGGTATATCCTGACTGTCCTTTAAATAATGAATATGCGTAATAAAGAATAAATATAATACATAATCAAAGTACCATTGTTTTTTTTTACAAAATAAATATAAAGTTAAAATATTCCCCTATAGTTTCCATACAAACTTTTATATTCATAGTTTGACATCAAGTCGGCACGGGTTATCGCTATCTGATTTCAATAATATTTATTATTTCAATTATTAAGGTCAAATGGAATAAAATAAGAGGGTATGCGTGTCTCAATCTGTAAAAAAATATTTTGCCCTTATAGTCTGGGACACCCTAATGTTGGCGCTATAACAACAAATACTAAAAACAAAATAAAATAATAGATTTTTTCTGCTGCCATACAACAGACGCGATTTTATTGCCCTTTTTATAGATAATGGTACGGAACCCTTCGTGCGCGATTCCGACTTGCACTTAGCCGATTTTTTTTAATTGTTGTGTAGATAAACAAGCGACATAACTGATGGTAAGTGATACTACCGCTTGTAGACCTTTGAAATGTTAGAAACGAATCTAGGCCGCTATATACTCTGAAGAAAGTACTCTTCTTAAACCACGTTTAAAGATGAACATATCATAGCATTCAGGCAACATAAGCAGCTCATTCATTCCATATCTAGGTATCACGTTGCGTAAGTCATCACTAGTAACACATACTGGTCATAGACTTATGTTTTTAATTTAATAGTCTTAGAATAATAACGTATAGAAGGATAGTGTCAGTACTTCGAACGTTCGAAACATGAATCTAAAAATACTAATGGCGCGCAGATGATTACACACGTACACACGCACACCACTATACAAATTATGTAACCAAATTTTATTTTTATTAACATAAATCGTCGAAATAATTTTAAAAGTAATGTTAAATACCTTTTCAAATTTTTCAAATGTGTTATGATACCATTTGAATGCACAAACCGTCATAATTACCTATTTATTTTTTAAGAGTTGCGTACGTACGTGCAGTACAATGGCTTGTACATGACGGAACGGTTCCGCCGTACGCTCCATTAGGCTCCAATTGAAATACTTCACTTTTAGTGCGCGAACTTACCTTCTATACGTTATTATTCTAAGCTAATAGTACAGTAAATTTATAGAATAAAGAAATTACCTGAGCGAAGAAAATTTGAGCACAGATAACCACAAACTTGATCATGTTTAAGTTTTAAAAAATTAAAAATCAATAACTAAACTTTTAATTAATAAATTGATCGCTGCTCTGTACTCGATCTTCGTTTGTGAATGATTGAATGAATGAACTGTTATAATAAATTCATTTTATATTATGAATATTTTGAAAACGATATCGAGATATATCGATAATATTATGTATTTACGTAATTTACTTCTCGTTAGTTGAAAAGATAAATTAATATAATGCAATTTTTTTATCTAATAACACGTAAATCTTCAGATAACACGTGTTCGAAGATAATCAAATTACAATTTTTTTTTTTTTTTTTTTTATTGCAATCAGTGGCAAACGAGCAAACAGTACACCTGATGGTAGGTGTTGCTGCCGCTCATGGACCTTTACAAGGCCGCTGCCTACCGCGAAGAAAGTGAAGGGAGTGTGAATGCGTACATTGAGGCTCGGTGATACCAAAGGCACCACCAAAATCCTCCACAAACAAACAGAAAGAAGCCCTCAGAAAGTTGGGCTTCCGGCTCTCTCGCTCACCGAATGAAGCGCAGTAACAAATTGCTACTACTCCGACGTCGATTTTCTGCGAGAGCGTGGTATTACCCCGGACGGACCGGCCCGCGACTGTAGACAGATAACTGTCGACAGTGTGATCCTACCACTAGGAAGTTTTGATATTTTTTTTAAAGCGAATTATCTGCACTAATGAATGATGATGAATGAAAAGATGTTGGTGCATATCATAACCCCTAGTCATCTTTTACGACACCCACGGGCAAGAGAGTTGTGAATTGTATTATTGGTCATTCATCACATGGGAAATATATTCTATTCCATAATCGTGACTGAACAAATGACATAGTGGTCGATCTACAAATTCAAATTCAAATCATTTATTATGTATAAACCCCGCGGGGGCACTTACATATTGTCATTTTTTTTTTAATTTTCTTAAAGTTATAATTACCGCCGGATCGGAACGCGACCGCACTGAGAAGATCCAGCAAGAAACTCAGCGGGATTGTCTATTTTTTATTTATTTTTTTAAATTTCTTTTAAATAAAATTACATCTTACAACATGCTTATTAATAGTTCCAGTTAGTGTTGCCCAAAAAAGTCTTGGTCTTGCGGTCTTGGTCTTGGTCTTGCGAGAAATGCGAGACCGAGACCAAGACCAAGACCGCTTAATTTTTGCAAGACCAAGACCAAGACTGGCCCTGCAAGACTTGAGCAAGACCAAGACTGGGCCTGCAAGAGTCTCGCGGTCTTGCATTTAATTCAAATCACCATTTCAGCTTATATACGGTTGAGCTCGTGTCTTCTACATAACAGGAGGAGAATCGGCCGTGGCCGGAGGGGAATCGCCACGGTGATCGGCCGTGTTGTTACAGGTCATATATGTCAAGTTTTCCTTCTCTTGCACCGATGTTATATATTATAGCCCTTAGTCATGGGTTCGCAGTCACGGGTAAAATAGGGGGTGATGAATTATATTCTTACTCCGTCACTACACGGCAAGTCAAATCAGTCTTGAGATATCCATCTATTGGCCAATCGATTCCCAATGTTGGTGTTGGCTTTTCAGAATTACTCTTCGGAAAGGCTTAAGGACAAAAATACCGTAATGACGAGAGTGCTCTTGCCCATTATACATATTTATATATCCGTTTATTCATTAGCCCAACGACGTTCACTGTTGGACATAGAAATATGCCTACAATTAATCTATATAAATGTCCATGTAGGGACCAGAGTACGATCACCATCAGGCAGTACATGAAGCGTTGCTCCCAGCTCTATTTTGCCTCTGCCACGACTCACCCCAATCCACTAGTGGTTGGGGCGGTAAACTACGTCCCCTCAAAAATATCCGCGGTCCGACGTCCTCGTCATCTTCTTGAAGAAGAAGATGACGCTATTATGATCGCCCAAGAAAGGACCCACACAGCTCGCGCAGCGATAACAGATAAAACTCCGCGGTATCGGCCTCGCCGTCGAGGTCGAAAACCGCGCCGCGTAAAAGTCATTAACCTAAACTTGGCCACGCCCACTTTGCTCTCAGCGACGCGCCGAGCCTAGGTCCGTTCCCCACAGGGGGGAGCCCTCGGGCGATGTTCGCTTAACTTACTTACTGGGTTGAGAGCCATCAGCGCTCACCCATTGACCGCGTTAAGCTGTCAAGGTCATCTGCGACCAACAGCTACACACACACAAAAAAAAAGACAGAGTACGAATATAATTCACCACTCTCTTACCCGTGGATGTCGTATCAAATCGGATCGGGCAATGGTGTTGGGAACCCATGAAAAAAAAATTGAAATAAAGATATCGATTCGTTAATGAATTGAGAGACATGTAAGTTCTCAATTTTGTCATCGTTTGTTCGTGTAAATTGATTAAAATGTATAAAGGAATGATACTTAATCTACAACATATTCGTATTTTGTTAAATGTTCATTAGAATTTGAATAAATCAATGATTACATTTGCATAAGCAAGACAAACTTCGCTTTAACATAAATCAGCTGATCGGCCGATGACCGTTGATGAGTCGCCTTTATACCTACGTAACCATTGAAAGGTTCGCGCAAGTCTAATACCTATTTATACTGTCGAAATTTTACATGCTTACATATATCCTGTCTGTACATACCTACATAATGCATAAAATTTAAGGCTTATGCCTTCTCTTAGACACACATTTTTGTAATCACTATAACTTTTACGTTATATTGTTTTTGTGTAATATACATTCTAATTATGATCTATGACTGTTGAACTACAACATACATGAACAGTTGTCCCATAACCTGATACACCCTGTGTATATATGTACAAGAGAAGTGAAACTAGAAAGAAAACCCTGTACCAACATGTCTGACCAGCGTGGTATAGTAGATCAATTTTCCTCTTACTGGAAGGAAGCTTAAGCCCAGCAGTGGCACTTTTATGAGCTGTGACGATGACGACGAATATCATACATTTTACAAGTATTAAAACCATAAAATTTTAAATCAGTTTTATATGTTCTTGAATAAATAGTATATTAAGAGCTACATGGATCCAGCGGCCAAAGTATTTATATAGGCAATAGAGCAAGAGGTTTTTTCAAGTATCCAGAGTATCAGTAACTAAACTGGAAATACAATAGATACATACCACTTAACTTGAAGGGGAATATAAACAATCGCATTAATTGTAAAATATCGCATTGATTATAAAATGACATAAAATTTATTGTATCAACCACCAGGGGAATAGAAGAGTAATTTTCTCCAGTGGTAAGTATTGTATTCAATAGTGAACTATAGGCTAGCAGATGGATAGATAGGATAGGATATTTGATTAATTTAGTTGGATTTTTCATTGCCATGATAAATTACTGTTACGTTATTCTAACTGCAAAACTTTGCGAGACTCTTGCTGCAATACCAAGACTCGAGTGCGCAAGACCAAGACCAAGACTCGGGTGCGCAAGACCAAGACCAAGACGAGACCAGGTGTGATGTTGCAAGACCAAGACCAAGACCGGTCCAACTCTCGTCTTGGTCTTGCATTTGGGCAACACTAGTTCCAGTATAATGCCATTCGAAATATTATATAATATAGTTCACAAATATAATAATAATCACAAATGTAATAAAAAAAAAATAAAAAAATTATGGTTGGACCAGATCCTGCAAGCGGCACCCGATCACGAGTTAACTACTAGAGCAGCCATCACTCCCCTCAACCATAATGGAGGGAAAGGAGTGACCCGCTCCTCATAGCTACCGTGCGTAGAGGTTGAAAACTCGCACAGGACAACACTTTGTGCGATCCACTAATTGTTGTTCTGAGTCTGGATGTAATTTGTGTCCGTTAATTATGTTTGTAAAGTCCCCCGCAATACAAGAATTATTTCTTTAGTGGAGGGTACTGTCTTCTTTTTCTTTTACGGTTGGTGGCAAGCGAGAAAAGAATACACCCAATAATAAGCAATTTAGCCGCTCATGAACCTTTGGTAGGCCGCTGCCTACCATGAAAAAAGTGAAGGGAGTGTCAATGCGGCATCACCAAACCCTCAGAAAGTTGCCTAGTTGTCTCACTCACCAAACAATATGCAGTAACAAATTACTACTACTTTGACGTGGATTTTCAGCGGCATTGTTGGTAATAATGGATTTGGAGTTAAAATAAATGTTTGTCGGCATACGCGTTGTTATAGAGTAAGAAGACAGTTCACCATCACCTCTCTTCACCCACCCACTGGTGTCGTAAAAGATAGAATAGAATAGCTGACTAAAGCATATGATTTAGGCAGGTAATATCGCGCAATGAAAAAGCGACATAAAACCTAATGCCAACAAGTCTGAACAGCGACGTATGGTAGGTCAACTTCCCTTCCATTATGTAATTTTAAGTAAAAGTAGAATGAATTTGTAAAAATAAGAGATCAAAAGATTATAAAAAAATGAACGTGTGTACAAAGTACGCATAGCAGAAGTGAAACTTCTTTGTCCCTTTGTTCCTTTGTCCCTTTGTCCCGTTGTTCCTTTATCCCTTTATCCCTTTATCCCCTTATCCCCTTATCACCTCACCCCTTTATCACTTTATCCCTTTATGCTTTTATCCCTTTATCACTTTACCCCTTTATCCCTTTATACCTTTATCCCTTTATTTCCGCTTAAACGACATGCTATCCCAACTCCACTGGAGAAAGTACTCTTTATTCGAATCGACCGTGGCGGGGGCGAGAAAAAGAAGGCGCGTAACGAAAAAATGTGATGCGTAACCGAAAAATGTGACGGTAAATTTTTTTCCAACGCCGATAAAGAAGTTTCACTTCAAAAAATTAAAGGAATGTCGCCCCATCAAGCACGGTGCGGGCTATATTCAGAATGAGCGAAAGTTTGACATAATAAAATAAAAGAAATAAAAATACCAGATTTCAAACATTTTGAATATTTTACCAAACAAAATGCACCTATCTAGTTAATACTAAGTCTTCCAAAAATTTGTAAATATAGTGTACAAAAATCCGTAACTTTTTAGTTTAGGTAAAGAATTTTGAAAAATTTCCAAAATAATTTTTTGTGAGGTAGAAAATAACAAAAAAATTTTAGCCAAACGCCACCTCCGCGTTCAGCCGCCGGCACATAGCGCTGGGTCCACCCACATTCGGCATGAACTACGAAATGGCTGACGCCGCGCCGACAGGTCACGCAGCTAGTTGGTTAAAATGGTCCCGGTAATTAAACGTCTGCCTACACCTGAATTAAGTTACAATCATGAAGAATAAAAATCACAAGTCTTTGCCTTCCACCCATCTACCTATCGACGTCTACAGTAAGAGATAGAAAGAAACATAATATCAAAATCGCCCTGCTTGACAGTCCAATTGGCGATCTGCCTCCCACCCATCAACCCATGGACGTCTACAGTCTCTTACTGTAAATATCTGCTGAAAAAGAAACATAATATCCAAATCGCCGTGCTTGATAGTCCGATTGGCGATCGTAGCTGGAGTTTTAAGTTTCATATTTGTATGAGTTCTTCCCACTACTTTACTGGAGATTCTTCTTCCAGGAGAGGGTTGTCTTCCATGTTTCCAGTGAAACCTTCATAATCATTAACAGCTCATATACATCACCCTGCTGGAATCGAGCCTTCTTCACAATGGGAGGGAAATTGATCTGAATCAAGCTGATCAGAAATGTTGGTATAGAGTTTTATGTCAAGTTTTTCTTCTTTTGTACAGATGGTATCTACGTATTACAATCCCTTAGATGTCTTCATACAACCCACAGATATGAATTTTATTTTAATTCGGTCACCACACGGAAAAGTGGACACTGAGTTAACATTAATGACTTCAATGAGAAAAAAAATTATATATAAATAATAATTAAAAAAAAAATTAAAGACAAGCTTTTATTTAAATGTCCTAAAACGAAGAGAAAATGCTTGTCAAGACTATTCAAACGAGTCCAAACTGGATGGTTTTATCTTGTTTAGTTTAGGAGTTCCCATAGCCACCTCCCGACGCCACCTTGAGACCAGCATCATGGTACCATATTATTGCATTGTCACCGAAGTTGCATATGTAAACCAAATTTCAACCTAATCAGGATAGGAAGTGGTTCTAATTTAACTCGCAAGATTTGTCCCATACTAACAGCGTAAGTTAAATAGAAGCTTTTAAAGATGCCTTCAAAAAGCACCGAGGATCTAACAAGCAAAAAGTAATGCCTTTTGATTTATTTGGTGTCTTATGTGACTGCGCAGACGGCGTAGTGGTTAGGACACCTATAGTGCCAGTGTCGCGGGTTCAAATCCCTCGTAGGACAACACACTGTGCAATCCGCAAATGGTTCCTCTTAGTCTTGATGTAATTTGTGTCCGGTAATTATATGATTCATCCGTGTGGTGACGGAGTAAGAATACAATTCACCACTCCCTATTTTGTCCGTAGATATGGTAAAAGACCACTAAGGGATATACTATGCATACCACATCGCAAGAGAAGAAATACTCGAAATAAATCCCTATAACAACCTGCCTGATCAGCATGCTATAGTAAGGTCAATAAGAAATCCTTTTGTAGAGGAGGCTCGAGCTGATAATGATTAATTACCTACATATTTGTAAAGTCTCCCGCAATACAAGAATTATTTCCTTAATGCAGGGTGTTGTCGTTTAAAAAAATACTGAAAAGTTCTTTCTCAAATATATATTTTTATGTAGAAGTTTTTATAAGTTAGGTAGTGGTTTATATGAAACACCAACTTCACAGGACTAATTTTTATGCGTTTTAGTTCCTCAGTAATTTACATTTTTTACTTGATAATATATTATTTTGCTTTATAGTAATAGATCTCATATCTTCCCTGTGGTGATGGAGTAAGAATACAATTCACCACTCCCTATCTTGCTTATGGATGTCGTAAAAGGCGACTAAGGGATACAATATGCATATAATATCTATTCAAGAGAAGGTAACCTCAAAACAAAATCCTATACCAACACGTCTGACCAATGTGGTATAGGAGCTCAAAATCCCTCCCATAGTGGAAAAGGTCCGAGCCCAACAGTGGGACGTGTATGGGCTGATATGATAGATCTCATCATTAGATCTCGACTTTATGAACATGGGACCACTTGGAAAATATCCAACCATCCATCAGCCTACAGAGGTCCACTGCTGGACGTAGGCCTCCCCACCAGAATGCCACTCGAAACGGTCCTGCGCCACTTGCCTCCAACGGTTCCCTACGACTTTAAGAATGTCGTCAGTCCACCTAGTTTAAATATACCCTATGAAATTATCTAAATCGGTACAAGCGTCATTGAGTAATCAGTGAACATACATAAAAAAATTTCTTCATACAATTCAATATCTTGAAAATGTAGCAAATTTAATTTTTATCATAGTATCCAGCACAGATATTACTTAATTGATTATGCAGAACAAGAAATATGAAGTAATTAATTAATATAAATACTAAAACTTTACTGTTTTTAATCATTACATTCTTCACTTGTAGTAAATCAAATATCAACAATATGGCCGCTAAGTCTTTATTAGTTTTTGTTGCTTCAGCTTGCTTCTTCAAGGTAAAGACAATCCTTCTTTTAAGATATTATTTCTCAAAGACTTTCTGTGTGATGTTAGTTTAACTTACTTTTTTGTAAGAATCGTAAAAAAACGGTTGAAGGGTCATTATAACTCATAACTCATTTATTAATGAGGGGTTTCTTACATGTCATTATAAATATGATAAAGATGATTAAATTTTAACAATATTAGATTGTCAGCAATTAAAAGAAAATAAATAAATAACGATGTCAAAGAAATGTCAAAGAGTAATAATACTAGTAATAAAAAACGTAAACAATATCCGCGTTGAGTACTGTTTACATTTTCAAAAATTCGTCAAACGTATAGATGCCTGCCTGACGAGCCATCGCTTTAGTCGGACCTTAAAGAATTAGAAGAAAGGATAGGCAATCTCCTGGGCAATCTTATAACTCCAGCTGATTTATCATCATCCCACACCTGGACTTAAGCGTCTTTAGCCTCATAAAGGGAGGGAAATTCACCTACTACACCATGCTGGTCAGATAGATTGGGAAAGGGTTTTATTTCAAGTGTTCTATCTCTTACATAGATGTCAGCTGTATATTATATGCCTTAGACATCTTTTACGACACCCACAGTTAAAAAAGGTGAATTGTATTCTTACTCCGTCATTACACAGAAAAAGCAGCTGTTTGCCTCGCCGTCAAGCGTAAAGATTATGGCGTAGTCATGGAATATACTAATGATTAAGTATTTAATTACAACTTTAAGACGGATCCTAAGATGATTAAAATTGTCAAAAAAAAAAAACAGTAGCAAACACCAGTTTCCACCAGATGGGCTGCTTGTTCATCGTTTTCTATATGGCGGTAGACTTATAATACAATTCACTACTCTCTTTCATGCCCGCGCATGTCGTAAAAGACGACTTAGGAATAAAATATGCAAATAATGTCTCTATAGGAGAGGAAGAAAAACTTTATACCAATCGGTCTTCATCAGCGTGGTGTGTAGGTTAATTTTGCTTTTATTGTGAAAGAGGTTGAAGCAAAATAGTGAGACGTATATGAGCCGATAGAAGCTGCTTGCTGGTCAGCCACTAAATGCAATAATAAAATTACATCTTTGATTATTATTTTACTGATGTAAGCCCGAAAGCAATAAAACAAACCTTTTGCACAGGTAATTTCATCTCAGTCCATTGGAGCTATAAATGGACCAGCATTAGCAGCTGAAGAATTAGCATTAACAAATGCCCTTGCATTTAGTCCTGGCATTGGACCTTTTGGTGCGGCTTTCGGACCTGGATATGCACCTAATAGCTACGGACTTAATGTCGCACCTACAAGTGGTGGCGGTTTTGCTGTAACAAGTTCTTCTCCTATTGCACCAACTGGCATTTCTGTAGTATCAGAGAATACCATCGAAGGTCCTATTACTATTACTGGTCAACTGCCTTTCCTGGGAGCTATTGCTTTAGAAGGAGCACTGCCTACTGCTGGAGCCGGTGCTATTAATTATGGCTGTGGTACTGGATCTGTTGGTATTGTTAGTGAAGGTATTGCTCCAGCTCCAGCTGCTTATCCTGCAGGTCTTGGATATGGAGCACCTAGCTTAGGATATCCAGGTGCACCTGGATCACGTCCCTTTAATCCTTTAGGCCCAGTTTATTAGATTGTATATTGTTAAAGTTATTGATTATTAATAAAATCTTATTTAATTTATACTGTTGTTTGATTTTTCTATTGGCTATACGGAATGACTTCGGTTTGAGAGCCCTCAACGCTCATCCATTAGTCCGGATAAAGTTGTCATAGCTATCTGCGGTTAGCAACTAAAATGACACAAAAAAATTGAAATAATTTCAGTGTGGTAATGGCTGAAGAATCCAAGCTGACACCATCTTTCTTTTCCCGTAAGCGATCTTATAAAACAGCTATGGTACGAAAATAGATAACACCACTTAATTTAACAACATTAAACCTCATTGCAACCCTTTTGAGAAGTGTGCTCAATTTCCCTTATATTGAGGAGAAGGCTGGCTCAGCAGTTATGTGTGTATAGGAACTGAGTTAATTCCTTGTGTTGTGACAGATGACGAAAAAGGAAGAATTTAATTAATAGGGGATACAATGTACATCAAATTCCAAAGTGATGACTGTGTTTGAAAATTTCACTTATGCCACCTCTGTAAGTAAATCCACTCAAATCAATTTTTTCACTGTATAATGAAACATTTCTTTAACCTGACTGTGACTCCAGATTCATGAGTCCAATTCACATATTTCCCTCTGCTAGACTCGAACCTCCTACTGTGTACAGTAGAAGAGAAATTGACGTACACGTATCCTCATATCATATTCCCACCACTGTAACTCTTAAAAGCCAATGTCTCTTTAAAAGACACTGAGATCTAACCTTCATAAGCCTCGGGAAATGTTCTTAATTACCTTGGAAACCACAACAAATTTCATTGAAAAAATAGGAGTAGTTGAAAAATTGATTTTTGGTGTTTACGCGAGTATTACACATTGTAAATAAGCGTTCATGGTCACGTCAGGCATTCAAAAATTAAATACAAACGTGATGAAATCCGTAAAGTACTTTTATTTTGGGGCGGCGTAGGCGCAACTACCTGCGCCTCATGCCGCCCTAGCCAAGGCCGCGGGTGACGTGACCGGGGATTAGTCCGTCACCCGCCGAGAGGCCGACCGCGTGAGGAAAGACCGACGTCCTCCCCGAGGGGGGGACGTCGGTCGATGGGAGGATACGCCAATAGGGGGTATTCCGTCGGGCCGACCACTGATGTCAAGTAACCCTGCTCCGGTGGTCGGCCCAACGACGAAGACGACGTGGTTTTCGGATGGGTTGCGGGAGTTGCGTGCTAAAGCCCCTCTGTCGCCCTGGACGGAGTGGTACGGAGGCGCGTCGACCGCGGCCCACCCACAAAAAAAAAAGAAACGTATTTTTATTTAGTTGGAAAGTTTCCACTACCTATGCAAAAATAAGAAGCAAAATTGTCTAATAAGCTAAAAATAAGACGATGTACAACTACATGAAATGCAACTGTGACCGAACCGGGGAATAGTCTGTCACCCACAGAGAGACCTTCACCGCGTGAAGGCAACATACTGGAGGGTGTCGAGAAGGGAAGGCAATTGAAAGGATATCCCGCCGGGCTGGCCACGAACTTTAAGGTTTTGGTACCAGTGGTCGGCCCAATGTCAAAGGGGAGGGAATACAGCGGGCTATTGAGTCGCCACCCTCTCGTCATGACGGACAGGATTGGGGTGGGCTATGGCCAGCGTAACCGCTGCACGGCTTCATCTGGGGCGACAGAGGGGCGGCGCGCGGCCCCATAATCCACCTGTAGTACGTCACCTTCGTCGTTGGGCCGACCACCAGTGCCGAATGTGGTCGGCCCGACGAAATACCCTGAGGGGGTGAGATATAATAGTTTACATCCAAAATATGCTGGCAGTGAGGAATTGGGCTACATAGTGGTCTACATCTAGACATATTTTCTGAATGAATTCCATATGAATTCCACCTTTCCTACCATTAGATCAGGCATTCTTCGTACACAACGGATTGCAGCACAAAAAGTCTAGTACTTTTATTATAATCGCGTAGCACAAGACAATATTATAATAACACAATTTTGGGTCTCCAAGTCGATCGAAAACATGCGTGTAAGTCAGTACTTAGGGTTTCAGTGCTGGTTGGAGCGGACGCACGGGGTGCTTTCCTCCCGACTGGTGCAGGTGCTGAAGGAGCACGGTAGCTTCGCCAAGTACCTGTACAAGATCGTCAGGAACTGGGATGCGGTCGTCGCCTTCTGTGACGCCGACGGAAGGAGGCGGCGGATCGTGCGCGAGAGGAGCTCCTCTTTGGTGACACATTCCACCGCTAGCGACTCGGGTGGCACAGGCGCGAGTACCTGCGCCTGATGCCACCCTAGCCGAGGCCGCGGGTGACCGGACCGGGGATTTTGGTCCGTCACCCACAGAGAGGCATACCGCGTGACGGCGACCGAGGTCCAGGGACGTGGACGTCGAGAGGTGAGGGTAACCGAAAGGGTATTCCGTCGAGCCGGCCACTGACGACAAGTCACCCTGCTCCTGTGGTCGGCCCAACGACGAAGGCGACGTGGGTACGGGTGGGTTATGGGCCCGCGCGCCGTCCTTTCGTCGCCCTGGACGGAATGGACCGCGTGTGCGCTTACCATAGCCCACCCATTAAAAAAAAGGGCTTCAGTGCTACCTGTTTGGTATGCCTTATATAGGAATATTAGCGCTAACACTGAGATAACATACTGATTCATTTTTGTTAACTGTCACATTAAAAATATATATACATGGCATCAATTGCAATTTACCTATAAGAATACTGCAGACCTACAGCATGAGATTTTATTTCGAGTTTACTTTCTCTTACATAGAAGTTATCTGCATATCATATTCCTTAGCCGTATTTTGCGACAACCACGTGAAAGATTATTATAATAATTTTTTTCTAAATGTTTAATAAAACAATTTTTATTGTTTTTTAGTTTTTTTTTAGTTATTTCTACCACACTCATTGTTCAGAATCTGAAAAGTATTAGGAATTTGGGGTAGTTTTCACCATCCATAACCACGCGATTGACAGCATTACTATAGTAGTCAATCTACTGGGTGAGAAATCGTTTTGTATATATATTGTCTTCAGTCTATATATTGTCTGTAATTTGTCTTCAGTTTTGTATATATATACACAATATGTGTATCGTGTGAAAGAAGAGTACATGTTGCGTCGACTTTAAATAATTAGTGTAATATTAATGAAGAGATAGCAGGATGATGACGATGATGAATTTTCGTTAATTACTTTGTAAGTCAAGGGAGAAATAATCTTTAAAATAACATTAATGTATATATTTTTTGGTAGAAGTTACTTTATAACGACAACGGCTCTTCATTTCTTTAAATCTTTTTAAATTGATACTAGTTGCCGACTCAGGCAGTCGGCTCGAAAATTTTTAAGGCTCGCCGCGTTGATAGATCTAAATAACTTTCTGACCAGGTCATGGAGTGAAGAAACAGAACTTTACGGCTTTTTCCTATGATTCAGTCGAAACTGGGGCGATAAAACCGATCCAATTGCAGAAATCTGTGAGGCAGAGAGATATTATCGCTCCAAAACTGTTCACCGCTGCACTAGAAGATATTTTCATAAACTGGATCAGATGTGGCATCATGATCAACGGCGAATATATCACTCACCTTTATTCGTAGACATTATTGTCGTTATGACAGAATCCATAGAGGATCTTGGCACCATGCTCAGCGATCTTAATAGGGTATCCCACTATTGAGTTTACGAATTAATATAGACTCTTGTCTAACAAGTCATGTCAAATCCCGTGTGATTCATGTACCGATTCTAGTTTCCAATGCGATTCTCGAAAATTTCGATCATTATGTTTACCTTGGACAAATAGTACAGTTAGAGAAATCCAATTTCAAAAAAGAATGCTGAGCTGACGAATCAGAATTGACCGGGCAGCATTAGAAAAACTTAAGAAGATCTTCTCATCCAACATACCTGTGTTTGAAAACTTAGGTCTACAACCAGTGATGACTTATGGCACGGAAACGTCCATGTCAGTTCCCAAATGTAGCCCTCCCCAACAGGTGGACCCACGGTTTGGTAAAAATTGGAAATAATAGACTAGTGCTTTTACACTGCCACAAGGAGGAGCTGAGCCCAACAGTGGGACGTATATAGACTAAAATGATGATGATATTGGACCCGTTCTCATTAATATACATATATTATATCTGTTCATATACGTTTGACATTTGTGCTCAAGCCTTCAGCGCCAGTGACGTCATCTGCTTGTATTCTTTAATCGACTTTTACGTCCATGAGTTTATACATTGTATTCGTACCCTGTCATTTGCCGAATAGTGACGGTGAAAGAATACAATTCACCACTCCCTATCTTATCCGTGGATGTCATAAAAGATGATTAAGGGATATAATATTTACATAACACTGTGCAAGAGAAGGAAGACTCGAAATTAACCCTATATTAACATGTCTGACCAGTATGGTATAATAGATCTGTTTCCCTTCTAATGGGGAGGAGGCTTAAGCCCAGCAGTGGGATGGGAGCGCACTGAGACGACTACAACGACGACGATAAAAAGACATTTAATTACGTCGATTTAAACTTATCATTAACTTAATTATGAAAACGATAACTATATTTAATTACAGATTTTACGTGAGTGTTCTCTATGAAATAGATTTAGTTCATAGAATAATCACTTATCTATTATATTTATTATATAATGTTATTATTTTAGTAATAGCCTATTTTCTATTTCATATTATTATTCTAACTAATCTATTTCACTTTAATAGTTTTGTAAAAGAAATTATTACGCTGAAGTAAGAAAGTTTTGTATAAAATCTTTAGAATATAGGCATATAATATCATTCAAGATTTGTGAATAACATAGAGAATATCAATTTTTCAAATAATAAAACAACATGGCCTCCAAAATCTTTCTTGCATTCTGCATTTCAACTACCTTTCTTCAGGTAACTAATTGATTTATATTTTGATTAGAATGCTTTTACGACGATAATTATTTTTTAATTATTTAGTTTTTAAAGACTGCTGTAGATAGAGCACTAAGGCAATAATACTTGTGTTGATTTTACAAACATACAAACAACGGACACAAATCACACACACACACACTTAGAATAACAGTTTTTGGATCGCACAAAGTATTGTCTGGTGTGGGAGTCAACTTCGCTACACTTGGTAGGTAGGTTCGTAACGACTACACTATCTATTCCACGTGTAGCTGATAAATATAATTGTAGTACCCCTAGTAGGACCACAGGACCACACTGTCGACAGTTATCTGTCTACAGCCGCGGGCCGGTCCGTCCGGGGTAGTACCACACTCTCGCAGAAAATCGATGTCTGAGTAGTAGCAATTAGTTACTGCGTTTCGTTCGGTGAGCTAGAGAGCCGGCAGCCCAACTTTCTGAGGGTGTTTGCGTGTGGAGGGTTTTGGTGGTGCCCTTGGTATCACCGAGCCTCAATTCACGCATTCACACTCCCTTCATTTTTTCGCGGTAGGCAGCGGCCTTGTAAAGGTCCATGAGCGGCAGCAACACTTACCATCAGGTGTACTGTTTGCTCGTTTGCCACCGTTGGCAATAAAAAAAAAAAAAACTTGGCGTCATAATAATCAGCTAAGGGTTTCACCAGGAGAGGGGCAGCAGCTATCTTCTGGCAAAACTTATCACACCTACTGCGAACTCTAACCCGCCTGCTAAGCGTGGCATTTATAGCATTATTTTATCCAAAATATGGAAACACAGGAACGTTCCGAGTGGCATTCTCGTGCGAAAGCCTATGTCCGACAATTGATGTCAATGGGCTGATGAAGGGGCACCATCCATGTGGTTGAGTTTTTAGGTACCACAATAAATCAGCATATTATTTTAATTACATAGGTATTAACTTACCACATTTATTAGACAGATTGTCATAGACTTCGAAGACCAACAGTTTTTTCTTTGCAGTGATATCATCTGCTTATTTATTTTACTCATCTTTTTTTGGGGTGGGCTACGGTCAGCATACCCACCGCCCGGCTCCATCCGGGGCGACAGAGGGGTGGTGCGTGGCCCCATAACCCACCCGATAGCATGTCGCCTTCGTCATTGGGCCGACCACCGGTGCAGAGTTCCTTGCTTTGGTCGGCCCGACGGAATAGCACGAGGGAATGCCCTCTCCCATCGACGTCCCCTTCGCGGGACGCCGGTCGCCGTCACGAGATCAGTCTCTCCACGGTTGACGGACTAAATCACCAGTCCGGTCATCCGCAGCTTCTGCCAGGGTGGCATCAGAAGCTAATTTTACTCATCTAAGACTCCATCGAGAAAGTAAGAGATAATCTGATAAGGTCAGGACCTGCTAACGGCTGGAAAAATTTGATTCGAGATCGTAACATTCTTATAGAAAAAATATTTGTTTCAGGGAATTTCTGCGCAGTGCATTGGTAATCCATTATTTGCCGACGAACTAAGTCTAGCAGGTCTCCCTGTAGGATATACTGGTGTAGCAGCTAGTAATCGAAATTTTGCAGCAAATCCTTACGGTGTGCATTACGGACAGACTTGTGGCTACAATACCAACGTGGCTCCTACCAGCGGTGGTGGCTTCACAGTTACCAGTACATCTCCTATTAGTCCTACAGGTATCGCAGTAACATCTGAAAATGTCATCGAAGGTCCTATATCCATGTTCGGTGAACTACCGTTCTTAAGTGCTGTAGTCTTTGATGGAGATGTACCAACAACTGGTTGGGCTGCTATTAATTATGGTTGTGGAAGTCAGCCTGTTGGTATTACAAGTGATATTTACGGTGCATCAGCTCCTGGTAAATTTGGACCTGGAACTGCACACGCTGCATGCAGCCCTCCTGGTTTAGTTGGATCAGGTTTTGGTTATAATGGGCTGGGTCCTTACGGCCCTATTTATTAAAATTAAGAATTTATTGACGTGTAAATATTTTAATTTGTTATTGTAAATAGTTATCAATTATAAATGTTTATTTTAATTATATGAGAAATTGAATAAAGTTCTTGTTTTTTGAATCTATTTCTTGTATAATGTACTTTTAATCTATAAGCATCTCTACGTACAAAATTAATAAGCAACGTGCAACATTTTCAAAGTGCTTCAAAAAATTTCGAATTAGTAGTAGTAGGAATCAAAATATTCCGTGTGGTGAAGGATTAAGAATACAATTCACCACTCCCCATCCTGCCCGTAGATGTTGTAAAAAACCGATTAAGGGATATAACAGGCATATAACAAGAGAAGGAAAACTCGAAACAAAATCCTATACCAACCTGTCTGACCAGTATGGTATATAAGGGTAATTTGCCTCCTACTATGGAGGTGGCTCGAGCCTAACAGTGGAACGTATATGAGTTGAAATGAAGATGGTGACGAGAAATTAAAAACTTATCATCATCGCCATAACTCATATACGTCCCATTGTTGAGCTCGAGCCTCTTCCATAATAGGAGGCAAATTCACCTCCTATACCATACTGGCCAGACATGTTGATACAGGGTTTTATTTCGAAACCTTTCACCCGCCGAGAGTCCGACCGCGCGACGACGACCGACGTCCCCGAACAGCGGGGGGACGTTGGTCCAGGAGAGGGTACTCCTCAAGGGGTATTCCATTGGGCCGACCACTGAGGACAAATCACCCTACGCCGTGGCCAGCCCAATGACAAAGGCGACGTGTGACGGGTGCATTACAGAGTCGTGTGCGCCACACCTTTGTGGCCCGGACGGAGCCGGGCGATGAGTGCGCTGACCGTAGCCCACCCACAAAAAAAGGTTTTATTTCGTGGTTTCCTTCATTTGCGCAAATGTACTAGAAAAGAAAACCTCCTATAGGCCTATCCTTCCCCTTTTACGACACCCAGGGGCAAAATAGGAGTAAGAATACAATTCACCACACCCTCTCTTGCCCGTAGGTGTCTTAAAAGATGATTAAAGGATATCTTGTGCACATAAGAACTATGCAATAGAACTCGAAATAAAATCCTATACCAACCCGCCCGACCAGCGTACTTAGTATAGTTGGTCAATTTCCCTTCCAATATGGAGGAGAATCGAGCTCAGTAGTGAAATGTATATGAGGTGTGATGATGATGACGATGATAATACAATTTCTTAATATCATTGCTTTTTATATATAGTAGTAAATCCTTACTGATATTATAAATGCGATAGTAAGTTTGTTTGTTACGCTTTCACGTTTGAACCACCGAACTGATTTCAAAAATTCTTTCACCAACGGAAAGTTATAATATCAGGGAGAAATATAGGCAACATCCTGGTTTTTCCACGGGAACGGGAACTACGCGGATAAGGCGACTGAAACCAAAGCGAAGCGAGGGCGGGTGGCTAGTAATTTTATAAATTAACTAACCTATTTATAAGTTAAATAAACTTGACCTGACTTGTGTAATCATTAAGTAACATTTGTCTAATGACAGTATAAAATGATGGATTGATAAATTGGTTAAAAACATAGTGAGACGTTGGATGCAGGTGGCACTAATTTGCGTTATCTGGCGTTCTAACGGCCTGGTCACGACTTTGGTCTCAGCGGTGCGCGACGCGGCGTGCGGGGCGGCGTCGGTAAGCGGTGCGTTTTGCACGCCACGTACCCCAAGCACGATTAGTTGAAGCGGCCGCAGTGGACGCAGTTGGTAGTCAAATCATGGCGTTATCAAAATTATGTCTTCTCTGTTTAGAAAGCATCAAGCATCGTACGTTTTTAAAACAAGATATTCTTAATATGAGAGAAGAAGTGCACGAACTAAATAAAGTCGGTATTTAAATAAAAAATAAAAAATTTCGTGACCTAAAGAAAGGTTTTTAAATTTATGTTGGGGATGTTTTGACATCCATATAGGTCGATTTAAAATTTCTGTGATAAATGCCTCGGTATCAATTACTACCACAAAATCGTCAAAATTTTTTTGTTTTTATCTACGCCGCTGAGTACGTCACTGCTACACCGCTATCCGCGCCGCTCTCTTTCGTGGCATTGTACTCATTCACTCGTACTTTTGTTCCTGCCGCTCCCTGCACTGCGCGCCGCTGTAGCGATTCGCTCGAATAAAACCGCGCGCGTTTTCGCTATGAGCAGCGTCTCGTGGCGTGCTTCGAACATTCTTATACTTTTGATCTTAAGTACCGCTCGCCGCCCCGCGCTTAGCTGTCGCTCACAGCGGCAAGGTCGTGAACAGACCGTATGAGGGCTACTTTTAGGCTTATAGAAATAGGCTGATACAATGACGGTGACGTTATATCACCCAATGAAATACCATGGGTATTTACTTTCACAGAAACATGTGGCTTATTCCATTCATGAAATGGATTTTACAGAGGTTCAATAGTACTTTTTACACAAATATTCGACATCATATGCAAAGGATAGTTTCAAAAAGGTATCTAATTATAAAATATAGGAGAACAAAGAACTGGTGTACGGTGATGGATGCGAATACTACCACTACTTAAAAAACTTATGGCCGTCGTAAAAGGTTACTCAAGGCTTTTATCTCGACCTCAGTCAGCTCCATCTGATTCCATTCGGTCAACATTGACATTCCTAAAGCCGCGTCCGCAGCGCCAATTTTCTAACAAAAAATGTTAGCAAAACAAGTTACCAAAACATGTTAGTAAAATGGCTAGACCGCTGCGCTGTTATTGTTTTTGTTTTGTTTCAAAAATGAGTTTCGAAGATCCTGTTATAGCAATAGTAGATTTAGTTTTCCAAAGAAGCAACAGATATAGATGCCGGATCCGACCATACCTACAACCTCGTTCATTCAACATATATCAAAAATTGATGATAGGTTCGGTATAAAAATTTCTTTGATGTTCCGAAAGTTATTTTCAAGAGTTGAAATTTTTTTTAAATGTTCAGTAAGTAATTTTCAAAAGCACTTCGAACAATAATGGTGTCTTCCTGTAGTGGGCGCGAACACAAAATGCATCACTTCCCCGCCCCACAGGCGAATGCGGGGGATGTTATCCGATCGTCTCGACAAACATGTTATTGTGTTTTAGCTAACAAAAAGGTTAGACCATGCCCCTATTCGGTTAGCAAACGATGTTATCCTGTTTGCAAACACGAAAACACGCCGCAGCGGACCTGGCTTAAGAAGGGATGGCGTCTGAGAGGCAGACAGTCATAAAACGATTCCCGAAACTTTCTACAATATAGACGATTGAAGACTGGTAAGTATAAATGTAATATACGTCGTCATCAAGGTAATGGAATAAGGGCAGGATGATAATGATTATAAGTGACCAAGATACTTGTATCTTTCCACTTTTAAAAGAGCAACACCCCGCCATAAAGAATTACTCCTTGTCTTATGGATTACTTCAGAAAAATTTGTTAACGTACACAAATTACACCCGCACTCAATAATTATTTGTGGATCACAAAGAATTGTCCTGCATGGGGGGTGAACCAACGATACAGTACGAAAAGTCTTATAGTCGAAGGTCCATACTAAGATTACTACCGCTATATGTATAGCAATTATAGCCTAGTCGAATTAGACGAAAAACGGACCAAACCCAGGAAAAATTATAAGTAGAATTTTTCCTTCAGAATACGTTAGGGGGGGTCACTGGGAGTCTACATTTCGGTTTTCGAATTCCCAGTGGTCTTGCGTTTTCCGCCATCTTGATTTTAGGGTGGTTTTATGTTTTTTAAATAACTCGTTTATTTTCAAGTTTACACGAAAAATGGTCACTACCAAAGTTATTCAAAATTAAATTTCCTACAATTTTTGTTCTCATTATTTTTTCCGTAGGATCTAAATTTCTTGATTCACACCCGAAAAGAAAGGGTGATTTTTTGTTTATTGAATAACTCTTTCGTTTTCAATTTTCTTTATTATTTATTTATTTATTCAATTTATTATTTATTTATTCAATTTTGATTATTTATTTATTCAATTTTGATTATTTATATATTCTATTTTCTTTATTATATTTAGTTTATTGAATAACTCTTTTGTTTTCAACTTTCTTTTCGGGTGTGAATCGAGAAATATCGATCCTACGGAAAAAATGATGAGAACAAAAATTATAGGAAATTTAATACTGAACAACTTTGGTAATGACCATTTTTCATGTAAAATTGAAAATAAACGAGTTATTTAAAAAACATAAAACCACCCTTAAAATCAAGATGGCGGCAAACGCAAAACCACTGGGAATTCGAAAACCGAAATGTAGACTCCCAATGACCCCCCCTAACGAATTCCGAAGGAAAAATTATACTTACAATTTTTCCTGGGTCCAATCAACAATTCGACTGGTCTATTAATACAAAATCAAATAGAGACGAGGTTTTCAAGTATAAGCGCCTACAAGACAATTTTATATCGCTAAACTTGCTACGGAGACTTGCCGGAGGCTACACCCGTTCTTCTGCAGATTGCCGTATTTCAGATTTTATCTCGCAGAGAAATCCCGAGCATAGCCCGTTCCATAGCACGCTGAGTGACTTTGAGTCTTGTTATAAGGCCTACGTTTAGGGGCCACGTTTCTATGCCGTAAGTTATTACTGATGTGCGGTCACGGAGTAAAAATATAATTCACCCCTTTTCCTCCCCAAAGGTGTCTTGAAAGACGACTGAGGAATTAAATATGCATATAACATCTATATATTTTGTAAAGGAGGCGCCAGCTTAACAGTGGGAAGTATATTAGCTGAAATGATGATGATGATTATATTAATAATTTATACGGGTAATATTACTAATAGATAAATATATTGCAAGATGTAAAAGCAAAAATTTTTTGCATAGTACGTGACAAATTAAAAAACAATAGATCTAATTTCTTAAAAACATTATCTATTGTAATAACTATTAAGAAAACATTGTTATTTTAATTTTATTAGCACATAGTTACTATTTATATGCAATTAATAGCTATAAAAGCTTCACTTTATATTTCTATTATTATTCAACGTCTTGTAGATACATAATAATCATAAAAAGAAAACATAAAATGGCTTCTAGTATTGTAACTATTGTTTGCTCATTAGCGCTTTTTGCCCAGGTAATTAATTATCTTTAATATTCAAAATGCTTCCTTGATTAAAAACGAAATAAGGAGTCTTCCTTGAAACCTTTTTCTGTATCTTTATGGTAACATTCGTTCTGTAGCTTAACTTTTAGTAAACAGATATAGTCCTAATTTGGTGTTCACTGAGATATAAATCCTTGTGTCTCGAAAGACTACAGATATAAACTGCAATCAAACTTCGAACAATCACACGTAGATCACATGAAAAATTATTCTTTGTATCAAACCCACAACACAGCAGGAAATAGCGGTACTTCTCTCTGTAAAATGTGCTGTCAAAATTCTCTAAGTACATTTTTTCTAGAACTACTAAGTTATGGTTAGTGTACTCTAAGCATTTAAATTTTCATTGTAACATAATCCATCCATCTGTCAACAGTGGTCTATTATTAAGACAGGTTTCCCTATGAAGAGGAGAAAATATTAAAATTACCAGGCGATTGGGCAATAACAATCGGTGTTATAAGTTTCCCAAAAGGTAACTGTTCCAAAGAAAACAAGTGAGAGTGACCGGCACGGACGACAGAGAGATACAATACAGCAGGTTATGGGGCTACACGCCGATCCCCCACGCTAGATGGATCGAACAGTCTGACCCGATCAGTCTGTTAAAAGAAAATTAGTACTGCTACTCATTCTGGTAGTGATCCTACGGTTAAAATAAAGAATTATAATATATCCTAAATCCAAAAAGACTGAGGCATCATTATCATATCAACTCATATATGTCCCAATGTTGAGTTCGAGTCTCCTTCGCAATAGGAGGGAAATAAAAATAGGGGTTTTATTTCGTAGTCCTGTTCCACGACATCCACGCTCAAGATAGATGTTATAATCATTATGCAAACCAACACGTAAGCATAAAGTGATAAAAAAAAATATTTTCAGCACATCTCAGGTCAGTGCATCGATAACACATTAGCAGTTGAAGAATTAGGGATTGGTGCTTTAAGGTATCCTGAAATTTCACCTTTCGGTTTCGCTGGGTCTCCAGGCTATAATCTCAACGTTGCTACAACTAGCGGTGGTAGCTTTGCAGTAACCAGTTCCTCACCTATTCCTCCAACTGGTATCTCTATCTTCTCCGAAAATGCTATTGAAGGACCACTCTCTGTAATTGGTGAATTGCCATTTTTGGCAGCCGTAGCTTTAGAAGGGACATTACCAACTGCTGGTGCTGGTGGAATCAACTATGGCTGTGGTGATGGAGCTGTTGGTATCGTAAGCGAGGGTCTTGCTCCCACTTACGGTCCACTTGCATCTTCTATTTCTCCAAATAGAATTGGTTTTGGTGCTCCAGGCATTTCAGCTCCCGGATTTCCAATCTCAGGCGTTCCAGCTGGAGTAGCTTGTGCAGGTTACGGGCCTCAATTCTAGTTTAATATTTTATTGTATACATATATTAAGTTTTACTCTGTAATAGTTATTAAGAAATTATATTATTGATTTGTTAAAAGTTTTTGTTAATTATCCCTATTCATGATCAAATTCAAATAATTTATTATGAGTAAACCCCAAGAAAAATAATGAAAAGTTGCTGAAACTCATATCTAGCTAGATATGAACTTAAACAAGAAGATTATGATACATAATATAGAATTCGTGTACTGCGCAACTTATCTAAAAGAATCTTTTTTTTTTTTTGTGGGTGGGCTGCGGTCGGCGCGCCTCCGCACCACTCCGTCCGGGGCGATAGAGGGGCTTAAGCACGCAACTCCCACAACCCACCCGAAAACCACGTCGCCTTCGTCGTTGGGCCGACCACCGGAGCAGGGTTACTTGACATCAGTGGTCGGCCCGACGGAATACCCCCTATTGGGGTGCCCTCTCATCGACCGACGTCTCCCCCTCGGAGAGGACGTCGGTCTTTCCTCACGCGGTCGGCCTCTCGGCGGGTGACGGACTAAAATCCCCGGTCACGTCACCCGCGGCCTCGGCTAGGGCGGCATGAGGCGCAGGTAGTTGCGCCTACATCTAAAAGAATCTTGCTTAACGTTTGCCTGACTTCTGTCAGCATTTTTGCTGGCGCAAATGAAATTAATCAGTTTAGATTAATTTTTTAATATTGACAGTCTTTATCGTGATGAGAATGTAAATGATTTATTTAATTCGAATAAAGTATTGTAGACAACATTTTGCTAAAGTCTGCGCTTCTCTCTTTTGTAAATCTCTCTCTCTTTCTCTTTTACCGAATCATATTCGAATATATGCCACTGCTAATAGCTAACGGTCTTATAGTAATATTTTCAGTGGAGAAGCTTATATCTGATGTCGGTAAAGACATGGATATATATTTTAAGGGTTATTTAAAACATTTTTGAGTAATCTCAAAAACTAAAGGATTTTTTTTTCGGTGTAATGCGTGATTTATATAGTTTCGTCTTACAGAGGGTCAAACTAAATTAATCTTGACATAGTTTTTACCAAGATAATTTTGCTTTAATTTCTGCGTTTTAAATAATAATATATTGGCGCGTTCTACCCAAATTTGACAAATCAAGAGTAAATTTTAAGCTTACTATAAAATCTCGGATTATCTTGATGATAATACAGACTGGTTATGAACAGCTCTTCAATCAGAAATATCATCATTATTTCAATGAAAGATGTTACACGCATGTTTATTTTATGGCTGCTATTATATTTGTAAAGGGTAGCGTGTTTTGCCAAACGAATCTGTTACTTTATATGTGGTTTGTGTTTGTGACGAATGGTATTGGTTATGTTCGCTGTAAAGGATTTCTTGCGGTACCTACGAGGTAGCTACTAGGAGCAGGCCACTCCCTTTCCTATATTGTGGTTGAGGGGAGTGATGGCTGTTCTAGTGGTTAACTCGCAATCGGGTGCCGCTTGCCGGATCTGGTCCAGCCATAATCTTTTTTATTATATATGTGCATTATATTATTACATTTTCGAAAGAAGGAGCTATTAATAGGCATGTTGTAGTATGTAGTTATACTTAAATGAAATTAGAAAATAAATCAGAAATAGATAAGTTTAAAATAATTTCTTGTCGGATCTTCTCGGTGCAGTAGCGTTCTGATCCAGCGATAGTTTAAGGTAAAATATAAAAAAATTACAATATGTAAGCGCTATGGGGTTTTAGTATGATAAATGGTTTGAATTTAAGGTTGGCTTTCTGAAAAAGAAGTAACTAAAAACTACCGATGGAGCAAACTGAATAAATAATTACTCTTGACCACCCAGATCGGTGAAACCGGTCATCTACTGGCTATGCAATAGAAATGTACATCACCAATCACACTGATGAACAAAGATAACAAAATGCTAACAAATGAACGCTTTATAAATATTTAATTTTCGCCACACAAAACACTTTTCGTGTGATGCCGGAGTAAAAATACAATTCACCACTCCCTATCTTGTCCGTGGATGTCGTAAAAGACGACTAAGGGATATAATACGCATGTAATATCTATCCAAGAGAGGGAAAATTTGAAAACTCTATACCAACCTGTCTGACCGACATGGTATAGTAAGGTCAAAGTCCCTCCTATTGTGGAGGAGGCTTGAGCCCAACATTGGGACGTATATGAGCTAAAATGATGATGATAATGATGATGACACAAAAAATGATAATTATACAAAAATAACAAATCATCATAGCTTATATTTCAGCTTTTAGCCTTGAGCTTAATCCAAAATCAAAGAAAATTAATCCAGCAAACCACGTTGTCAAACGGGTTGGTCACAAACGGTTGCTTTGATTTCGAGTTTTACTATTCTTACACAGATATTATTAAATGCATATTGTAGATTTTACAGTGGAATGGTAGGACCACACTGTCGACAGTTATCTGTCTACAGCCGCGGGCCGGTCCGTCCGGGGCAGTACCATGCTCTCGCAGAAAATCGACGTCTGAGTAGTAGCAATTTGTTACTGCGCTTCGTTCGGTGAGCGAGAGAGCCGGAAGCCCAACTTTCTGAGGGTGATTGCGTGTGGAGGGTTTTGGTGGTGCCCTTGGTATCACCGAGCCTCAATGCACGCATTCATACTCCCTTCGCGGTAGGCAACGGCCTTGTAAAGGTCCATGAGCGGCAGCAACACTTACCATCAGGTGTACTGTTTGCTCGTTTGTCACCGTTTGCATAAAAAAAAAAAAAAAAAAAGTGCTAAACTCACCTATGCAGTATGATTTTTAATATTTAATAAGCAATTGCAATAGTAATAATTCTTAAACAATCCCTTTCCTATGCAGATGGCTTAAGAAATCAATTTCCCACAACCAGTTACTTTCCTCTATAAGTTATAATGGGGTGATAATCTGGCTCTTTAGATTTTTTTATAATAGTGAACATTTGGACGTTATTATGTTAAAACTTTGATAGACAGTACCTCTTTTGGCCGGCAATATAGCCAAAATTAATACGACAGTTCAGCCCATCGACGTTCAAGATTCAACTGAAATAAAATCAGTACGTCGCTAGACGTACAATTTTAGGCCGCGGGTGACGTGACCGGGGATTAGTCTGTCACCCGCCGAGAGGCCGACCGTGTGAGGAAAGACCGACGTCCTCCCCGAGGGGGGGACGTCGGTCGATGGGAGGGTACCCCGCGTAGGGGGTATTCCGTCGGGCCGACCACTGACGACAAGTAAACCTGCTCCGGTGGTCGGCCCAATGACGAAGGCGAGGTGGTTTTCGGGTGGGTTGCGGGAGTTGCGTGCTTAAGCCCCTCTGTCGCCCCGGACGGAGTGGTGCGGAGGCGCGCCGACCGCAGCCCACCCAAAAAAAAAAAAAAAAAAAAACAAAACAAAAGACGTACAATTTTAGAGGCAATTATTTTATTTTATTTTTATTTTTATTTATTCGGAAAACTTACAGCTAATACATGCTTAACAATATATACTAAATAACAAAGGCCAATTACAAGTTTTCACATATAGCTTACAATGACTAGTAGAATAATACTAAAAAATAATAATTATATGTAATAGCATCTTATACTGTCCAATGATTTAATTTAGACTTTCTACTGTCATTACATTATGTTAAAAAATCAGTTCAATTAAAAGTTTTATAACACATATTCGCGTTTTGACATCCTCTTTTTTTTTTCTTTTATTTTTAATACAACACCCTGCACTAAGGAAATAATCCTTGTATTGCGGGGGACTTTACAAACATAATTAACGGACACAAATTACATCCAGACTCAGAACAACAATTTGTGGATCGCACAAAGTGTTGTCCCGCGTGGGATTCGATCCCCCGACACTGGCGCTGTAGATCGCTATCTTAACCACTACGCCATCTGTGCAGTCGATCGTTTTCCACACACACTACACCCGTAGACGTCGTATTTTAATACAAACTGTGCAGTACTACGCCCCTGTGACGTGCCGGCAATGTATGAAATAAAACTGTCTAAGTGCGAGTCAGAGTCGCGCACGAAGGGTTCCCTACCATCCTTACTAATATTATAAATGCGAAAGTAAGTTTGTTTATTTATTTATTTGTTTGTTTGTTACGCTTTCACGCTTAAACCACCGAACCGATTTCAAAAATTCTTTCACCAATGGAAAGCTATAATATCATAGGCTATATTTTATCCCGGTATTCCCACGGGAACGGGCACTACGCAGGTAAGATGACTGAAACCGAAGCGAAGCGAGGGCGGGTTGCTAGTTATCTATAAAAAGAGCAAAAAATGTCGTTTGTTGTATGGGAGCCCCCCTTAAATATTTATTTTATTTTAATTGTTTTTTAATATTTCTTGTTATAGCGGCAACACTTGTATTACTATGTAAAAAAATCAACTGTCTAGCTATCGCGGTTCTTACGATACAGCTCAACGGACAGACAACGAAGTCTTAGTAATAAGGTTTCGTTTTTATCTTTTGAGTACGAAACCCTAAAAAGGGTATTGTCTCAACACCCATAACCTGTGAAGGTACTGTCTGTCAACGTGTTAATGAGTTTATTCTGTCAGTTTATTCTGTCTCGCTGGTAGATGTCGCAAAAAAGGAACAAGGAATTAAAATACACATATAACATTTACGCAAAAGAAGGAAAATATGAAACAAAACCCTATACCAACCTGTTTTGACCAGCGATTCGTAGCGTAGAGAAACTCCGAAACCAGTAGTGGGACGTATATTGGCTAAGAAGAGATTATGTATTTAAAAACATTGTTGATAATATTTTTGTATATAAATATAATATCATCCGTAGAACCGAGAATATTTCTTTTGCAAGCTATGGTTTGTAAATATCTTACTCGAATTGACTAGGGAAACGCATAATCTGCCGTAGTAATTCTTCACCGAAATTTGTTCTCTTCACCAATTTTTTTTGGTGGCAGACCGTATTGCATCGCGTACTATCCGATCCGACTGAGGCGACGAGAGAGGGTGGCGAACAAGCCCGCCGGGTGCGTAGCTCTTGCAAACGCCAAGTGGTCGGGTCACCAGTACTCAACCCTGTAGTGAGTGGCCCGTCGAGGGATTACTCTTTTGGGTACCATCTACCGTCGAGGCCCCGGTGACCCTTTTATAAGCGCCATTAAGGTGTCGCCCTCACATGATCGGCCTCTGCAGGCCACCGAGCTACTCTACGGTTTATTTTTTACTGTTTTTTAATTTTTTTAGTAAGCATTTTTTAAAGACTAAGGAAATAATCCTTGTATTGCAGGGGACTTTGCAAACATACAACTAACGGACACAAATTACATCCAGACTCATAACAACAAATTATGGATCGCACAAAGTGTTGTCCTGCATGGGATTTGAACCCGCGACACTGGCACTGTAGGTCGGTATCTCAACCACTACGCCATCTGTCACACACCGCCACGGCTAGAGGCGTAGTTATCTTCATTCATACTGATTACTTGGCTTTGGTTTCCATTGCGGTATAGAATCTTCTATTTCAAGAGAATTAAAGAGTGATGTAATTAAACGTTTATATGTATAACTAGCTTTTGCCCGCGACTACGTCCGCGTAGAAGTTATAATATGTGGCAAGTGCAATCACAGATAACTGTGTAGTGTATTCAGGGTTCTACAGGCCCAACGTGTTGCTCTTGATGGCAAATTAGTGCAGAATCTTGATTGTCTGCACCTTAGCGAGGTTGTTTCGATCAGACCAACTTTTTCTGGCTGACGACGGCAGCCTTTCTATGCTTGTGGCTCGTTGTCATCAAGGCGCTCAATGGCGGAGAGGTGCTCTTTGCGTTGTATTAGTGTAAGTGTAATAATAATAGTTTACAAATCTGGTATATCAGGCAGGCGCTGTTATCAATGGGTGCTTCTATACTTAAGCGTCTCATTCTAGATTATTTAAAGCGGCGCATTGGTCGCTGCGTGAAGCGGTCAGAGGACTTTGTGCTAACGCCTATTTGGTTCTGCTCCCAGCTGTGGTAGTTCGTGCGGGTGATTGTATGGTATGTTAGCTGAGACCGGACTTACTCCTGTTTGGACTTAATTTAAATATGCGTTACCTTTGGCAATGCGATTTTTTTTGTCCTATTTTGCTCGATATCGATAATGGCAGCAGGTAGGCACATGAAATATTTACAAAATACTCAGTTGTATTTTTAATAATAAATAATAATAAAATTAAAATAATAATAAATAAGGAATATAAAATAAATATTTAACGGGGTCTCTCATACAAAAACGTCATTTTTGCCTAATTTTGCTCGATATCAGGTAACAGGTGAAGGTTAGAATATAAAATTTCTGTGTACCAACTGTTGTTTACCTAGTCAATGGTAGGGAACCCTTCGTGCGCGTCACACTTGGGCGATTTTTATTAGTTATTCTACATATTATGAATTTTGCGTTACACCCTCTACTGAGAAACCTCACAAACATTTGAGTGACAGTCACAAATTAGAATTAGTTTACCTACCTACCTACCTAGTCTACTCAGCAAAAATTTGTCGATCACACAAAAAATTGTCTGGCATTGGAATTGAACCCGTGATACTGGCATGGTAAGTTGTTATCTTAACCACTATGCTATCAATGTAGTTAATTAATCATTGAGGTGGTATGAATTTATTATTGTGTATTAGAGTGAAAAATATCAAAGCATAATTCATCCCGTATTTTACATCATTAAAAAGGATATATCCTCTGCGGGGTGGATTTTCAGAATAAATTTCGTTTATTTTTTTTTTTTTGTGGGTGGACTGCGGTCGGCGCGCCTCCGCACCACTCCGTCCGGGGCGACAGAGGGGCTAAGCACGCAACTCCCGCAACCCACCCGAAAACCACCTCGCCTTCGTCGTTGGGCCGACCACCGGAGCAGGTTTACTTGTCGTCAGTGGTTGGCCCGACGGAATACCCCCTACCCGGGGTACCCTCCCATCGACCGACGTCCCCCCCTCGGATAAATTTCGTTTATAATGAATCTTTTTACATTGATTTTCAATTAAGTAGGTTGTGTACTAAGCTGTATAAGTTACTACAGTTTTTTATCTATCCCACGGGAACTCTTTAATTTGCCGGGATTAAAAATATCCTAAATGTTGCCCAGGGATGTAATATCAATATGCTGTGTGGTAGCGGCTTCGAATACTACCAACCCTTGCTTTGCTCGTGGGTGTCGTAAAAGACGACTAAGAGCCCTAGATTGACCCGGACCAACTCCACCTGGTACCATTTGGGTCAACGATTACATTCCCAAGGAGGGTTGACGTCAGACAGGCGGCCGGTCATAAAAGTCATTGCCGAAACTTTTTGCAATATGTCAAAACAAATGACATATTGCGTCGACCCCAAGTAATTGGGATAAGAGCAAGATGATGATGATGTTGATGATGGATGTAATATCACTATGCAAAATTTCATTTAAATCGGTCCAATAACTTAGGAGATTAGCCCGTACAAACAGATAAACAGACAAACAGACAGAGAAACAAAAAATTTGAAAACAATCTGGATGTGTTCTATTTCACTTCCAACACCCCCCTGACTCGGTTTTTAGCGTTTTTTTTTTCAATGTATAGAATTTCGACCTCTACAATTTTATTATATGTATAGATAAAAGAGTATTTTATTGTTATCAAACATCGTGATATTCCGGGTATAATTTATAATCATATGTAATAAATTATCAATAATTATCTCAATCATTACGGAACCAATTAAGTAATATTATAGTATATAATCTTAAAATTACGTGTCTTTCATTCATTATTGTTGTATTCTTTTTACCAAAATGGTGTCTAGATTAGTAATTTTATCAATTTTTGCCTGTTTCCTAAAGGTATGTATTATATGCAATAAATAAAATGTTGCATGTAAAATATATATTAGGGTTAATACCTGTAAATATAATTTTATTTAATACATGCATGTGTTTATGCTTCTTTCCTATAGGGGTAGACAGAGAAAATTGCCCTCCATTTGCTACGATCTTGACATACCACTCTCACCTCCTCCATATTCATTAATCTCAAAACCATGCGTGTAAGCTGTGATGATGATGATGACTCTTCTGAGACAGTTAAAATGCCAAATATGATTGCCAACCCAATTAATCTAAAGGCGACGATTATGCCGTTATTTCCCGTTGGGAGTCCTACGTCTAGTAGAACTGCATAGAAAAATGGTTCTTGCATTTATTGCACTAAAATATGATAAAACACTCCACCGCATCAGAAATATTTTGATGACATTTATAATAGATGCCTTGATGAAGACGGAAGAAACCAAACCTATTATAATTTTTTCTTGTTCCAGAATTCGTTAAGTCAAGGGATTGGTTTTGGAAACGGACTAGGATTTAACGGACTTGGCAATGGCTTTGGATATCCGAATAGCCTTGCTGGACCTAATTTAGGAATTCCCAATGGTTTCTGTGGTAATGGAATTACGAATTTTGGACCTAACAATTTGGCACCTAACAATTTTGGTCTCAATAATAACTTAGTAAGCAATTTCGGTGCTCCTGGTCTCGGGAACGGTTTCAATAACTATGCTGCAAATAATCTAGCTTATAACGGACTAGGTGCAAGCAGTATAGCTGCGAGTAATGCTTTAGCTGGAGTGCCAGGTCTACCGATTTCAGCACCTGTGGGATATGGTGATGTATCTGTTCTTGGAGAATTGCCAGTAGGTGGCAATACCGCTGTCTCTGGTAATGTACCAGTGATTGGATATGTCACTTTTGAAGGAATTTTACCAGCTGGCGGTTTAGTAAGCGTAGCCAACGGTTGTGGATGCAATAAGATTATCTGATAACTATTTGGACTTGACTGATATTTTTAGATAATATTATATAAGAAGCCTAATATATGTATTCGACTGAAAGATTTATAATAAAATTGTTTTATTTATGATTTCATGATTTTGTTATTCATTTACCTAAGCCTTTGTACGTATATATACACGTATGGACATAGACTGATAGAAATAGGTCCCTCCAAGGGGCGATAATTCCGTAATCACCACGCTTGGCCAGCGGGTTGGCATAATTAATCACCACTTATATCAGGAAGTGCTGATTATTCTTTATTTCTGGAAGAAAAATTGATAGTTACAAATTATTTACATTATTTTTGATATATCAGGACAAGAGGGTAGTGGTTACGCTCTTGTAGTAGCTACATAATAGTCATGGAAATTGGATATTTAACCAAACAAAAGCAAATTTGATCATAATTGGTGATGAATTAATAATAGAAAACCTTCTCTTTTATTCATCATCATTATCTCAGCTCATATACATATTACTAATGAGCTAGAATCTCCTCCTCAACAAGAAGGAAATTGACATACTATACCACCCTGGTTTGTTAGATAGGTCGGTATAGGGTTTAATTTCGAGTTTGCCTTCTTTTGCATAGGGCTTATTTGCATACCTTTTTTTTTGGGGTGGGCTGCGGTCGGCGCACTCCTCGCACTACTCCGTCCGGGGCGACAGAGGGGCGTAAGCACGCACACTCGCAACCCACCCGAATACCACGTCGCCTTCGTCGTTGGACCGACCACCGGAGCAGGGTTACTTGTCATCAGTGGTCGGCCCGACGGAATACCCTCCAAGTGGGGTACCCTCCCATTTATTTGCATATCTTAGGCCTTAGTCGTCTTTAACGATACCCACGAACGAGAAATGGAATGGTGAATTATAGTTTTGTTTTGTCGAAATAAAGAAACTCAGCACTACTTTTCTTTGAAATCGCTAATTGCGAGTAAAAGACTTAAACATGTGAAATTCAGTAGCTCCCTCAAGAAGATGTCAGATGGTGGATAACGATCTTCCTGTTTCATGGTTATATGACCATGGATACGGACGACCAGCTGAGATGTGATCAAATCTCAGAGAATTAGGGAAACCTAGATATTTATGTCGATTTTGCCGAGGCATAATATACTAATACTCCTTAGGAAATATATATCTATAAGACCTTATTCTTCTTCTCAGTCATATAAATCACACTTCTGAAATACAAACTTCCATTTATATCTCATAATCGATTTACAATACCCATGGAAAAAGAAATGGTGACCGCGGTATTCATACTCCGTTGCAATATGAAGAATATAATATAATAAAGCTTATTTTAATTTTAAAATGGAAGGAAGGAAGAGAGACCCACCACTTTCCCACGGTAATCAATATACCGCACACCAACATAGAAGGAGTACGGGATAGGATTAAGGTTTTAGATTGGGCGTCACACAGCTTTAATGGCGTCACACAGCTTTAATTGGTCACACAGCTTTAATTGGTCTATGTATCGTCTAATTCAATCAATTATAATAAAGCTTGTTTATATATCTTAGGAAAGCAAATTCAGTAGACCTTCAGTCAATCGTTATTTCAAACACCTGCCTATGTTCTTATCATCAAATATAATAAAATCCTAATTCTAAGAGTAGTTAAAAATAAATCAATCGATGAAATCAACTAGATTGAATGCAGTAGGTATAGTAAAATTTGAAAATTCTTTCATCCAAAATACTATAACATAACAGTTAGGAAAATAGCAGCAGTATCAGTAACAAGACAAGGATCATATCATGAAAATTAAAAAAATATCTAAATGCCATTGTATGAGGATAAAAGAATTATGCTTAGAATTCACTTCAAGCTAAATTCTAAAATGTGGAGATTCCAAAAAAATAGAGGTGATTAATGTTAAAATAAATTAAATACAATAAAATAATTCTAAAGAAGATGATGCTAAGTCGTTTTTGAGCCAGTGTACTTAAACATAGAAAATTATCTTTTGTTAAAGAAGAACGCTTGTATATGATGATAAAATAGTTGTAGCAGATGATGAATCAAATATGTTGACCTGCAGTGGAACACACTGCCACAATCAAACACAAAAATCTATTTATATGCATAGCTTCCACTGTTCAAGTTGAACCTTGTCTACTACACGGCACTATCATGGTAGAGTTAATCATATTATTACGACTAAGTATAAAATTAACCCTAATTTTAAATTTACTTACATACTTGAAATAGAAAAGATCTAATTTTATCATATTATTTCATTACAGAAATACCATTGAACATATTTGATTTTTTTTTTTTAATAAACCAAACTCACGCTTTTGTAATAAGCATAGGTACTCTCCCTATCTTGCCCGTGGATGTCGTACAAGACGACTAAGGGATATAATATGCACATAAGATCTGTGCAAGAGAAGGAAAACTCGAAATGAAACCCTATACCAACATGTCTGACCAGCATAGTATAGTAGGTCAAATTCCCTCCCATTGTGGAGGAGGCCCGAGCCCAACAGTGGGACATATGTGGGCTGCGATGATGATGATGATGATGATAGGTACTTTTACATTGATATTCTGATAGACATTAAGAGTGATGCGGTTTGCCACTCGATTGTAAGAAAATGGTTATTTTTTTAATGTAAATGCAATAGCGGAGAGCGTATAGACCGACCAATAATAACACCAAGCTGTCAATAAAACAATAATATAAATGAAGCTTATAATAAAATAAAAGAACTCCAAAATTTTATAAAATCTTTATTAATTAAAATAAATAACATAATTAACGAAAAGTAATCCCATCATACCTTAAAATAAATTAATCAATCCACAATAAAAGTACTAAACAACGAAGGTCATGACTATATGCCATACATTCTACAAACAATAAATATCGCATTATGGGCACAGGTGAAAGGAAATGTTTTACCGACCCCAGCTTCAAGGCGTCCATTACGGTAAGGAAAATGGAGGATAATACATTTAAGTTTAAACTATTTGTTTCAATGCTCAGGCATCGATTACTGGTAAATAATAATAATAATAATAATAATAATAATAATAAGCCCCTCACAAATCTAACTCCACGTCCGATCCGAACACCTGTGATCACGTGAGGGGCGGACTTTAGCAGCTTTTCAGCTAATTACTTGCTAAAGGCCAACGGAGCTATAGTAAATACAAAATGCGATGCGATTAAGAAGCGGATATAAACTACCCCAGACGGGTACCGGAGTTAACCACGATGGAGAATCCCGTCCTGAGCGCCTAAGCTTGGGCTGTCCCACGTATTCTGGGGGGGGCAACGGATCGCAAATTGTAACTTCTGCCCAGTCCCAAACTGCTGCAGAACGTCAACAAGAATTATCATCACCTAACAGTTTTCCATCTCTTATATCAACCAATTCATTCTCTTGCTTATCGTCTAATTCAACCTCAATAGTTAGTAGTATGTTACCAGAGGATGTTGTGCAAGAGACTGTATCAGCCAATAAACTTGCACCCACCACTAGTACCCTTAACATGCGTAAAAAATGGAATAAAGCAATGAATGAATTCATCTTACGCACTTATCTTCAGCTTACCTTAATGGAAACTGACACCAACGGTTATTTACCACTACTCCACATTAAATTTATTGAAAAATTTCCAGAAATGAACATGATTAATCGACAAAGAGTAGGTGATCAGAGAAGAGCTATAGTGAATAAAAAACTTCTCACACAAACCGATATAGATCGTATCTACCAAGATGTCCAAAATGAAATCAACCATATAAAAATAAACACACAAACACAAGATACACAAAGCCAAAATACACAAATACAAAATATACAGACAACCTTACCTATCGTACAGCCTTGTAATTCTTCAAAACCATCAAAAAAGCAACCAGAATTCATTAATCAACGAATGCGTTGGACCACAGAGCACAATGAAGTAATCATACGAAACTATTACAGAATAACACATTTAGAAACAAATCTCTCAGCTTATAGAGGACCTCTACACCAAAAATTTGTTGCCACATTCCCACATCTACTACATATAAATGAGCAACGAGTAGCCGATCAAAGAAGACTAATAATATGCAATAAATATTTAAGCGAAGAAAGACTACAAGCGATCAAAGATGAAGTAAGAAATGAGCTACTTCATCAAAGGAATTGCGAACATCAAGTTCAGAATGATACAGACACACCATCCATACAGTTAGAATTTAATAGTTATCACGACAATAATTATATCAATAATATTGTAACGAGAGCGCACGAAACAGACACACACAATACGAATAATGCACAAGAAATAATAATACCATATTCAGAGCAACAAACTATAGAAATAGAACGAATTTTTAAGGAGGTTTTTAGCTATTTTAAAAATACAGATCCTATACAAAGAACTTACATTCCGAAACAAAAATCATCAAAAAAACTAGCTTCAACGGTGCATTATATTAATAATAATATTCTTCCTAAATATATTAAAGACGATACTGAGTTCATAACCCTACAAACAATTTTGTACAGTGCAGCATGGACAGCAGCTAAAATCAATGGCACTAAGATAGACATACCGCCAAAATTATTAAATAACTGCGTGTTTAAGAGAAATAAACCGAAATGGCAATTAAGATTAGAAAACAGAATTAAGGAGTTAAGAGCACAAATAGGACGATTAACTCAGTACATCAGAGGAAACAGAAGTAATAAATTAATAAAACACGTAAATTATATACAAACTCATTATAAGGTACACGCCACTCATGAAGAACATAACATGCATTTATCAGAATTTTTAGATACAATGAAGCAGAAACTAGGAAGCATTAGTAACAGACTAAAAAGATACAAAACTTGTAGTCTACGTAAGGTACAAAACAAACAGTTTATTTGTAATGAAAAACAGTTTTACCGCGGGCTAAAGGTACCGATCACTAACGCAAACTCAACAATTCCCACACTAAATCTAAGTACCACTTCACCAACTAATTCACACAATAACATTAGCTATATAAGTAATAAACCACCGCCTGCTGAAGAACTACGAAATTTTTGGGCTAGAATCTGGGAAAATCCAGTTCAACACAACATAAGGGCTGACTGGATACGCCAGGAACAAAGTTATTACTTAAACTCAGAACCTATGGCCTTTCAATGCATATCGCCGGAAATATTCCACCAAGTAATAAACAAACTGCATAATTGGAAAACACCAGGTTCAGACAACATTCACAACTACTGGTATAAAAAATTTACTCACATTCACCCATTCATACATAAATATATTAACGAATTCATAGAACAACCACACACATTACCTGACTATATTACTATGGGAACCACATACATGCTACCAAAAGATCCCAATGACTTATCCAATACAGCTAAATACAGACCAATAACCTGCCTTCAAACTATTTATAAAATAATTACTTCTTGTTTAACACAAATCATTTCCAACCACATAGATAAAAATAACGTATTAGCAGAACAACAGAAAGGGTGTCGTAAATATAGTCAGGGATGTAAGGAACAACTTACAATAGACTCCATACTACTCAAACAGACTCAACTAAAGAAAGCTGATATGTATTCAATGTATATTGATTATAAAAAAGCCTTTGATTCCGTACCCCATACATGGTTACTCAAAATTTTAGAAATTTACCGCATACATCCTCAGATTATCTCTTTTCTAACAAGCGCTATGACAAAATGGACGACAAGACTTAGACTGACAACTGACGAAAACACATTTACAACAGAACCTATCAAAGTACAAAGAGGTATCTTCCAAGGTGATGCCTTAAGCCCACTCTGGTTTTGTTTAGCTTTAAACCCACTTTCAAATATGTTGAACTCGTCGAATACAGGATATAGCTTAGTTTATAAGGAAAATGATACTGAAATGCAAAACGATCCCTTAACATACAAACTTAACCATCTCCTATATATGGATGATATAAAACTTTATGGAACCACCGAAAAAGAACTACAACAACTTGTCCAAATTACTGAAAATTTCTCGCAGGATATTTGTATGGAGTTTGGAATCGATAAATGCAAAATTAATTCAATAAAAAATGGCCAACATTATGAACACCAACATCTCACTAAATGTGGTCACGTTATAGAAGCTTTAACAAACAATGAAGTTTATAAGTATTTAGGTTACAATCAGTCAAAACAGATACTGCACACAGATATAAAACAATCATTAGGAAAACAGTTCAGGCAAAGACTAAATATAATTTTACGAAGTCAACTTAACTCCAAAAATACTTCTAAAGCCATTAATTCATACGCTATTCCCATTCTCACGTATTCATTTGCTATAATTAACTGGACTAACACTGAACTAAAAGCTCTGCAAAGAATTATTAACACTAATATGACTCAACATAGAAAACACCATCCACGATCATGTATTCAGAGATTAACATTCCCCCGTAGTGCTGGAGGACGAGGTATAATCGACATACTAAATCTACATAATAAACAGATAACAAATCTACGAACATATTTTCATAACAAGGCCCTAACTTCGTCTTTACACAAAGCTGTAGTCCAAACAGATAAAAAAATTACTCCACTAAATTTAAGCGACAGAACACCACAGAAAAATGAATCTCTAGTAGATAGGCTGACAAAGTTAAATGAATGGGCCCAAAAGACTTTACATGGACGCCATCTTAACGACCTAAACCAACCAACTGTTGACAGAGTAGCGTCAAACGAATGGCTTAGGCAAGGGGAATTATTTCCCGAAACGGAAGGGTTCATGCTAGCAATTCAAGACCAAGTAATAGAAACCATGAACTATAAGAAGCACATAATGAAGTTACCGAATTCTTCCAACGATTCTTGTAGAAAATGCAAAGGTGCACCTGAAACTATCCAGCATATAACGGGAGGATGTAGAGCAATAGCCCAAACCGATTACAAACACCGACATGATCAAATAGCTGCAATCATCCATCAATCACTTGCATTGAAATATAAACTCATAACAGAAAAAACAGCTTATTATAAATACACTCCACGTACTATATTAGACACTTCCGATTACAAGCTCTACTGGGACAGAACCATATTAACAGATAAAACAGTACATTTCAACCGTCCAGATATAACACTACACGACAAAAAGAATGAAATAGTATACTTGATAGATATAGCAATACCTAACACACATAACCTTTCATCCACCCACACTGAGAAACTAACCAAATATACAGATCTAGTCACTGAAATAAAATCTCAATGGAAAGTTAAAACAGTTAAAATCATACCTATTGTTTTATCATCTACAGGAGTCATACCTCATACTCTACATACAAGCCTCCAACTCTTACATATTCAACCACTCACTTACATCACATTACAAAAAGCAGCCATTTTAAACACTTGCAGAATTGTCAGAAAATTCCTATCTATAGATACACATAGAAATACCACTCCTGTGCTTGACTAAAGTCCGCATGAGAGTGTAAAGTTAACCCCTTACCAACAGGGAGAAACAAAAAAGTTAAAAATAATAATAATAATAATAATAATAATAATAATAATAATAATAATACAAACCGACTATAAACACCGACACGATCAAGTAGCAGCAATTATTCACCAAACACTTGCACTGAAATACAAATTAATATCAGAAAAAGTAGCTTACTATAAGTACACTCCCCAAACCGTTTTAGATACAGCAGAATATAAACTTTACTGGGACCGAACGATTCTAACAGACAAAACAGTACACTGCAACCGACCAGATATAACCTTACACGACAAGAAACAAGAAATAGTATATTTAATAGACATAGCTATACCTAATACACACAACCTTTCCACTTCACATACTGAGAAGATCACAAAATATACAGATTTAGCCATTGAATTAAAAACTCAGTGGAAGGTTAAAGCGGTTAAAACAATACCTATCATCCTTTCTACCACCGGAGTCATACCTTACACTTTACATACAAGCCTAAAACTCTTAGACATTCATCCACTCACATATATAAATTTACAGAAAGCAGTTATTTTAAACACATGCAGAATTGTTAGAAAATTCTTATCAATCGATGCACCTACTACCATCGTGCTTGGCTAAGGCCCGCACGAAAGTGTAGAAATTACCTCTTGGAAAAGAGAGAAACAAAAAGAAATAAAATAATAATAATAATAATAATAATAATAATAATAATAATAATAATAATAATAATAATAATAATAATAATAATAATAATAAGCCCCTCATAAATCTAACTTCACGTCCGGCCCGAACATCTGTGGCCACGTGGGGGGCGGACTTTAGCAGCTTTTAGCTAGTTACTTACTAAAGACCAACGAAGCTATAGTATACACAATGCGATGCAACTAAGAAGCGGATATCAACTACCCCAGGCGGGTACCGGAGTTAACCACGATGGAGAATCCCGTCTCGAGCTCCCAAGCTCGAGCTGTCCCACGTATTCTGGGGGGGACACCGTATCGCAAACATCAACTTCTGCCCAGCCCCAAGCTGTTGCAGACCATCATCATCATCACGAATCATCCTCAATTACCAGTTTCCCATCTGTTACATCAAGCAATACATATTCTTGTCAGCCATCTGATTCATCATCAACAGTTAGTAGTATGCTACTGAGGGATGTTGTGCAAGAAACTGAATCAGTTGCCATACTTGCACCCACCACCAGCAGCCTAAAAATGCGTAAAAAATGGAGTCAAGAAATGAACGAATTTATCCTACGCACATACCTTCAGCTTACCTTAATGGAAACTGACACAAACGGTTATCTACCACCACTACACATCAAATTCATTGAAAGGTTCCCAGATATGAATACAATTAGCCGGCAAAGAGTAGGGGATCAGAGAAGAGCTATTATCAATAAAAAACTTCTTCCACAAGCCACAATAAAACACATTTACAATGAAGTCCGAAAAGAAATACACAGTATGAAAAACGACATATACAATAATTCACAAACAGATACACCTACACATAACTTCTCACACCATAATAGTATGCAAAGCAAAAATCAAACTAACCAACGAATACGCTGGACTGCAGAACACAATGAAACAATAATACGAAATTATTACAAAATAACCCAACTAGAATCAAATATTTCTGGCTATAGAGGCCCACTACACGAAACATTCATAACTACATTCCCACATTTAAATCACATAACTGAACAAAGAATAGCTGACCAAAGGCGATTAATCATTCGTAATAAATATATAAATGAAGAAAGATTGCAAGCCATTAGAGATGAAGTAGCATCTGAGTCCCATTATAATAACAATAGGGAATACATAAACCTAGTGCCCACACAAATCGAACATAATGATACACAGAACACATATTTTAATAATATTGAAACACGCGTCCCAACAAACAATGCACAAGAATCACCAATATTACATGCAAGTCAAGAACCCACAAATATAGAGCGTTTTTATACAGAAGCTTACGCCTATTTTGTTAATATAGACCCCACATTAAGATGTTATATCCCGAAACAAAAATCTTCAAGAAAACTAGCCATTATAATACAGTACATCAACCATAATATACTGCCTAAACATGTCAATGATGATACTGAATTCAGTACTTTACAAACTGTTTTATACTGTGCTGCATGGACAGCAGCAAAATGTAATGGATCTAATATAGAAATATCACCAGGAGTAGAAAGCAACAACAATAATAAGAAAATAAAACCGAAATGGCAAACAAGACTAGAGAATAAAATAAGCGTATTAAGAGCACAAATAGGCCGACTAACGCATTATATCAAAGGCAATAGGAGTCTGAAGTTACTAAAACACATAACACTCATTCAAAAACAATACAAGATACACGCTACACACGAAACCCCAAACACGCACTTATATGAGTTTTTAGATACGTTGAAACAAAAACTTACGTCTGTTAGCAATAGATTGAGAAGATATAAAACTTCTACTCTACGCCAGACACAAAATAAACAGTTCGTAAGTAACGAAAAACAATTTTATCGTACATTAAAATCAGCTACTCTAAATCCTTATGACATGACGCATAATGACAGTAGACCACGTGCAACTTCTACGTTTCAAACCACTTCACAAAATAATAGAGTTAATATTAGTGCGCCAAATGCTAATGATCTTCGCAAATTTTGGGCAAGAGTCTGGGAAAATCCAGTTCATCATGACGATAACGCTAACTGGTTACAAATCGAGCAAACTAGATACCTAAATTTAGAACCCATGAATTTTCAAGGCATACCCGTAGAAGTTTTCCACGATGCACTGAAAAATCTTCAGAACTGGAAAGCTCCAGGGTCAGATAACATCCACAACTTCTGGTATAAGAAATTTACCTACATTCACCCGGTCATTTACAAATACATAAATAAATTTATAGAATATCCCCACACATTACCTGACTATATTGCCACCGGAACTACGTTTATGATACCAAAAGATGCAAATAGATTGTCAGATCCAGCCAAATACAGGCCAATAACTTGTTTACAGACTATTTACAAAATAATTACATCTTGCTTATCCAGAATTATTTTAGGTTATATAGATAAAAACAATATGCTAGCAGAACAACAAAAAGGTTGTCGCAAATATAGTCAGGGATGTAAAGAGCAACTTACAATAGATTCAGTCCTCCTCAAACAAACACTGAAAAAAAAGTCCGATATTTATACAATGTATATAGATTATAAAAAAGCTTTTGACTCCGTCCCGCACAGCTGGTTAATAAAAACATTAGAAATTCATTGCATACACCCCCAGATTATTTCTTTTCTTAAAAACACCATGACAAAATGGACGACACGGCTTAGGTTGACTCAAAACACAAATACAATCATTACAGAACCCATCCATGTACAAAGAGGGATTTTTCAAGGGGATGCTTTAAGTCCGCTTTGGTTTTGCCTTGCCTTGAATCCACTCTCACATATGCTGAATTCACTAAACAAAGGATATAATCTACCCTACAAAGAAAATAATACTGAGATAAGGACAGAATTTTCAAACTATAAATTAAATCACCTTTTATATATGGACGACATCAAATTATATGGAAGCACACAACAGGAACTACAAGACTTAGTTAAAGTCACTGAAAATTTCTCTCAGGATATATGTATGGAGTTCGGCATTGATAAGTGTAAAACGAATTCAATAAAGAACGGACAACGGTATCAGCACCAATACCATATGCAGACTGGATCACTTATAGAGGCGCTATCCGAAGGCGAAGTATACAAATATTTAGGCTATAATCAAGCTCTAGAGATAGCACACAAAGACGTAAAAGATTCCTTGACTAAAGACTTTAAACATAGACTAAATACAATCTTAAAAAACTATCTCAATTCTAAAAATACCTCGAAAGCTATTAACACATTTGCAATCCCCATTCTCACTTATTCATTTGGCATACTCAATTGGAGAAAAAATGAATTAAAATCCTTGCAGCGAACTATCAATACCACCATGACTCAGTACAGAAAACATCACCCAAGGTCTTGTATTCAAAGAATGACATTAACACGAAAGGATGGAGGCCGTGGCCTTATTGATATTTTAAACCTGCACAACAAACAAATCACCAACTTACGGTCTTACTTTCACAGAAAAGCCTTAACTTCTAGCCTACACAAAGCAATAGTATTCAACGATAATAAAATTACTCCTCTCAATTTGACTGATAAAGTACAACAAAGAAACGAAATACAGATTAATAACCAAATAAAGTTAAATGAATGGACACAAAAAGCACTACATGGACGACATATCCACGACTTGAACCAACCTAACGTCGATAAAATAGCATCGAACGAATGGCTAAAGCGTGGAGAATTGTTCCCAGAAACTGAAGGATTTATGCTCGCTATACAAGACCAAATAATAGAAACTAAAAATTACAGAAAGTATATTATGAAATTAGGCAATTCTTCCGATGACTCTTGCAGAAAATGCAAAAGTTCCGCAGAAACTATTCAGCACGTAACTGGAGCCTGTAGAGCAATAGTACAAACCGACTATAAACACCGACACGATCAAGTAGCAGCAATTATTCACCAAACACTTGCACTGAAATACAAATTAATATCAGAAAAAGTAGCTTACTATAAGTACACTCCCCAAACCGTTTTAGATACAGCAGAATATAAACTTTACTGGGACCGAACGATTCTAACAGACAAAACAGTACACTGCAACAGACCAGATATAACCTTACACGACAAGAAACAAGAAATAGTATATTTAATAGACATAGCTATACCTAATACACACAACCTTTCCACTTCACATACTGAGAAGATCACAAAATATACAGATTTAGCCATTGAATTAAAAACTCAGTGGAAGGTTAAAGCGGTTAAAACAATACCTATCATCCTTTCCACCACCGGAGTCATACCTTACACTTTACATACAAGCCTAAAACTCTTAGACATTCATCCACTCACATATATAAATTTACAGAAAGCAGTTATTTTAAACACATGCAGAATTGTTAGGAAATTCTTATCAATCGATGCACCTACTACCATCGTGCTTGGCTAAGGCCCGCACGAAAGTGTAGAAATTACCTCTTGGAAAAGAGAGAAACAAAAAGAAATAAAACAATAATAATAATAATAATAATAATAATAATAATAATAATAATAATGGAAGTGTCATTTTCAAGGGCATAACTACGGGGAAACCACTGTGATGGTGAAACCGGCGCCGCACCGCTCGACACCCCAAGCCACATGCACCAATGTTGCTCCCCTGTTGCCCATATGGCCTGTGTGTCTGTGGCGACCGTTTGGGGAGGCCCATTCAGTGAGTTGGCGAGTCACCGTCTGCCAAAGTTCAAGACGATAAAGGTATTGAAGGCAGACGACAGTTTTTCAATCAATAGTTTTTAATTTAGCCAGTCCATCAAACCTCCAACCCCATAAACAGTTATTAGATACCATCATCACACAATAGTTTTACACCTACCGTTGGCAGTCCACGTGTGTTATGTGCAGACATGGAGTGTCATCGGTAGATGTCCCATCCCATTTTTAAATTAAATTTCTCCAAAGGCCTCGGCGTGTTGGATCCATATCCCCATGTAAGCCTTTCAAAGGACCGGGTATCTTCCCTTGGAAGATAGCCGTGAATCGGAGATACATAAGAATAATAATAATATTTATTACCAAAAAAAAGTCATTACAAAAGATTACAAAATCAGAGATTCCCAAACTAGGCAACGGGGCCTGTATCTTGGGATTCAGAGCACAAGTTGATTGAGAGTAAGACATTTTAACATTTCTCGTTTAATTACATTGGAGAAGGTACCTTACAATAACATATATCTAGGCTTTTTGATATCAGCCAATGTGCATCAACATGGCTAATATGCAGGTAGTGAAATACATTAAGACTATTAGTGTAAAGTGTGTGCGTATATCAATGTGTGTGTATGTGTTTGTGTGTGTGTGAGTGCGTGTGTGAGTGTGTATGTAAAGATTCGGGAGGCATTATCGTTTCAAACAGATAACGTAACGTTCATAGGTAGGGCGATTTGTGTTCTAAAAGATTTTCTGTCGCCTCTGACAGGGTAAGTAGCCAACTTTTTACTAGTTTTTTACATGCTGATGCACTGCAGTCAAGGAGCGCACAGTGTTTGCACACATTATTGTATATGTTAGAGTGTGAATAGATCGGGCTTCTGCGAGCAAATGAAGAGGACCATTTCGGAGTAGGTATCCTGAAAACTCGGCGTGCTGGAAGCAAGTCGAAATTCTCGCGGTTTAAAAGTTCCTTGTGTGTTTTGACCGCAGCATTCAGAATGTAAAGTTGTCTCACGCGGAGGACTTTGAGTTCACCATAAACCCTATCCGTGGAGTACCTGAAAGGTCTTTTCAAAATAACTTTTAATATAGCTCGTTGGGCTATCTCAATTTTTATGATCCGAGTCTTGCAGGCACTTCCCCATACCGAGATGCAGTACTGAAGAACCGACTGACAAAGGGCAAAATATATTTGTCTGATTAATTCAGGTGGCGTGCAGTCTCTGAGTTTTTTCATAAGGAATATCATTTTTCTTGCTCGATTTGCGAGAGATGCGATTTGGGCTTTATAATTAATATGTTCATCGATAATTACCCCTAGATAGTTTAAAGAGTTTTTGCGCTCTATTCGGGTACAGGTACATGTGTTGTGATCCATGAATTTGACGGAGCTGCAAGAATGAAGTTTCAGATAGAAGTCGTCTATTGGGCCACCGACACTAGTCTTAGAAAAGGTCATATATTTGGTTTTTTTGGCATTTAATGTTAGCAAGTTATGATCCAGCAATGAAGCAATGTTTGCCAATCCTTCCTCGGCAGTGCGATGTACCTGATCCCAGGTGTTACCGTAGAAAACTATCACAGTATCGTCGGCATAACTGATGATATCCGCGTTAACCAGAGTGCAGTTTACAATGTCGTTCATATGGATGGTGAAAAGGAGAGGGCCAAGGATACTGCCCTGTGGGACGCCATATTGTATTTCTAAATCACTGCTGGAGTAGGAGCCTACCTTTACGAACTGTTTACGCCCAATTAGATAGCTCGCAAACCACTTCAGAGACACTCCACGGATTCCCAGAGTCTCCAACTTCTTGAGAAGCAGGTGCACAGAGACGCTGTCGAACGCCTTAGCCAAATCTAGGAATACAGCTAGACATTTTTCCCTGTTTCCATATGAGATGAAACTGTGTTAACAAGGAGGGTAACCGCGTCTTCAGTGGACCTGCCCTTTCGAAAACCAAATTGTCTGTCGGATATTACGTGATGTTTTGCCAAGTAAGAGACTAGACGGGCGTTCACTACACTCTCTAATAGCTTAGATACTATATTTAATAACGCTATGGGCCTGTAATTATCTGGGAGGTTTTGGGCTCCGTTTTTATGTATTGGAGTCACTGCGGCACTTTTCCAGCACTCAGGGAAGACTCCAGTAGCTAAGCTGCAATTGTAAATGTGCAATAAGGGTATTGAAATCGAATTAAGACATTTTTTTAGTAGTGACATGGTGATCTTGTCAGGACCAGGTGCACTGTGTGCCTTAGATTGTGAAATAATCGTTGACAGTTCGTAGGAATCTGTTGGGGCCATGAATAGAGAGTCGAGGAAGCAAGCTGTTGATTTGTAAGCTGATACATAATGCATTTTGCGTGGTATGATTTTTGTTTAGTATCTCCTCGGCAAGTTTATCTTATATCTTTAAACGAGCAATTCTTGTATATATATATATATATATATATATATTCAGGATCTCGGAAACGGCTCCAACGATTTTGTGGAAACTTGGCATACTAGAGGTTTCGGGTTCAAAAAATCGATCTAGCTAGGTTTTATTTATAGAAAATATTGTTTTGTCCGTGTTTTTAGCAAAGCAAACAATGACATTAAATTTTAAAAGAATATGAATTCAAATTTCGTTGTCAACGTCATGAGTTACGATAGCTCAGATGGGAAGTTGATAGGTTCTAATTTTGATTTTGTTGACATTCAAATAGCGGCGGTTCGAATCTCGCTGTTATTATTATTCTCTTTTTGTAATTTTTTATATATTTTTCATTATTTATTTTTTATTAATATATATCTAAATAAATTCGATAAAAATATTCCGAGCGAAGCTCGGTCAACCAGACATTTACCGACTAATACAAAGTGGCGGTTACAGTCTTGTAGTGAATCATGTGGACCATTTTTATCAATGTGTAGGAGATCGGACGAATCCGTCGATTTAGATGATGAATAACAGATGTTCTTAATTATCTTCCATAGCTTCTTTGTATCATTTTTGTTTTCCGTTAGTTATTTGTTGTAATATTCGTTCTTTGTTTTCTTGATCTGTTTATTACAGAAGTTGCGATATCGTGTATAAATTAAATGGCGTACTGGATCTCCAGGGTGATGTTTAGCGTCCTGATGTAGTTTGTCCCTGTGACGTATGCATCTAAGGAGTCCTGTGGTAATCCAGGGTTTTATTTTGACCCAACTGCGTCTCAACTTAACAGTTTTTGTGTGCTTGTGTAAAGAGGTCGCCACTATGTTATTAAAAGCTTTGACAGCTAGATTCACGCAGGTCTCAGATATAACTGTGGACCAGTCAGCAAGATTGATTTCAGCAGCCACACCGTCCTCATTGATTTTGTGTTTGTGAATTTTATGAGTCTTTTTTTGTTTAGTATAATACATACAACCTATTACAATATCATGATCGGTAATAGATGAGTTGCAGACTAGACTAAAAGAGAGTGTAGGAGATTTAATAAAAATGTGGTCCAAACACGACTCACCTCTTGTTGGCTTGGTGATAGCTGGGAGCAGACCATGAGACGCCATGAGACTCAAGTACGTCGCCACTTGTTGATCCGTATCTTCACATATGTTTATGTTCATGTCGCCTATTATTATTATTGTCGAATACTGCTTTAGGGAGTGAAGAGTAGAGTCCAAAGAGTCAAAAAATGGCGTGAAATTTCCTGTTGACGGTGACCGGTAGGTGCCAAGTATTATTGCGCTGTGATCGACTTCAATTAAGACAGTGTCAGCGTCCTCAATTTCAAATGAGAGCCTTGAAGTTATGAGGGCCTCTTTCGCATACATTACCACTCCACCATTTTTATTTTTCTGTGACTTAGAGCGGAAACATATATACCCTGGTATTTCGTCTATTGTCTGATCATCGGAGAGCCAACATTCAGATAGAACTATCACATCTATATCAGCATTTAAAAGTTGCAGAGTTAAAACAAGTTTGTCGAAATTACAGTGAAGACTACGGATGTTTAGTGCTAGCACCTTGAAATTGTACTCTTTGGCTTTAGACAGGAAACTATGGCATAATTCAGCTGAGGTTGCTGTGTGACACTCTATCGATACGACTTCGTCCAGCTCATTTGCTATGTTAAGTAAAGCCATCCTGGTAGAATTTGAATAAAACAATGTTGTATCTCTTATTTTGAAGTGTCGTAACAGGAACACCAGAAGCATTTTTTACTTTGATAATATTAAAGCCATAATTAGGTGAATGTGTTAGTAATGTGGTGTATGGATTATGTTTATATGTGAAATTATTAGGCGGGCCAGGTCTGCTGGTATTTATTAAGAAGAGTGCGGGTAGTATGGAATAAACTATCCTCTTGATAGTTTAATCCCAGGATAATCTTGTAGGTGGTGAATATGTTTCGTAGAAGTGTAATTGTTGTACAATGTATGAAGTTTGAATACAATAAAAAGTTTTAACTAATTCTAGTCTAACAAAGTAAGTTACAAAGAAATATAGTAGGGCAAAATGAATTATAGCAAAATGTAATTTTTGGTTTTTTAAAGTACCCATAATGTAGGCGTGTTTAAATACCGAGTTCTTCATGAAGTTGGTCTGGGCCCCCAGAAGCTGAGAAACCGTGCTTACTAACGAGATCGTCCATAGTTTTAATGCGAATGGCTGGGTTTCCTTCTCGCTTTCGCAGGTATACTGCGCCACCTTTGGCCCAACAGAATTTATAGTCTGCGGACTTAGCAAAACGCCTGGCAGCCCGAAATAACTGCCTGTTTACAAGCGTCAGGCGCTCATTAATATATATAATTGTAGGAGTATCACCTGCGCCTATATCTGCACTTGTAAGATTTCGCCTACTTTTCGCGGCTGCCAAGAATTCTTCGCAAGTTTGGCGACGAAGAAAACGGGCCACCAGAGGGCGCTGCAAGCGGTGGGGTAGATTGTCATTTGAATCGGACGGAGCCACAACCCTTCGAGGCCCAACGCGAGTAACATAGTCCACATCTCTTGTATCCAATGAAACCCCGATTTTATTCGAAATAATTTGTATAACGTGCATTGGGCTTTCACCAGAAGTCTCATTAATTCCGTGAATTTCCACTTCATTACGAAGGCTAGCCTGGGCCCGCAAGTCTAATTCTTGTCTTAGTTCTTGTATTCTACTTCTGTTTAACAGTATCTCTTTTTCGTATTTTTCTACTTTACATAGACGCGCGGTGAGCTCGGTAAATTTCATTTCCTGTTCATCTAATCGCTGGGCACAGTGTTTTATCAAGTCCGAGAGCGCGTTCATTTGGGACTTTACTTCGCCAATATCACCGCGTAATAGCTTGATCTCTTCCAATATCGCAGTCATATAAGAGTCCGTGGGCGGAGGGCTAGTGGGACTCGCTAGCTGTGTTATTATTGAACGTACAGGTGTGTTGGTGTTGTCTCTTTTTGGCTCTTTACAGCGGCAAAGCGGACATAGCCAGATTGAGTCATCAAGATTTTTTTTGTCAGTTATATTTACGCAAGTTAAGTAAAATGTATTAAGACATCTCGTGTACTTAATGCAAGAAGTCTTACTACTGACGTTACGAATAGGTTTGGTGCACGCACCGCATTCTACGTGTGTCTTTGCTTTATCCATAAGTGTATTATTGTAATAATGAGTTATAAGTTAGATATTAAACGCGTCGAATGCACCTCGTAGCTGGCAGGTAGAGTACAAAGTTCAGAGCGCCCACTGACGCTTGTCCGAGGGAGACGATTTATTTAAAACGCACAGCCCGTCTCTTTTACTTGCGGTGAGGAGGAAGCTTCCTCAGCGCACGGCACTCTTGACCTTGTATTTTAAAATTCAGCAACGAAAAGATTCAGTACGGCACTATGACACGATAAATGACACGGTAAAGCCATATAGTTTGTGTAACACACAATAAATAACACAGATGTTGAAAGTTTCTGGTAGATAAACTAAACACAAAGCTGTTTTACTTAGACACGTATTACCAGCAAGAAGAATCTTGTTAAGCACTGGTATTGTTTAAAATATTCTAATGGTTAACTAAATTAAATGCTTAAATTAAATCTCATTCCATTTTGCAACTTCTTTCGCATAAGATCATCATTGTTTCTAATGCAATGCAGTAACAGGTTTCTTTTCAGACCGACTGCTAAAATCCACCGAAGCTTTACCATTACTAGGCACATTGCCATTCATTACAACCGCACCATATATAGGCATACTACCACTAACAGACACAGTTCCATGGATATCTACACTATCAACCATGATTTCAAGAAATAACTTTGAATTGTCGTTTTTGCCATTGATAATAGCGTATGGATCACCTATATTCAATGTAATGGTTTTTGGTTTCCATCCGCTTGCTATTCTATTCATTATATCATTATTACTGGATGTTTTAATGTGTGGGCTATCATTGCCTTTCAAAATTGGAAATACTCCAGCATTAGGTACTAAATTATTGTTTGGTAAGTATTCTTTAACAATTGCCTTGGGTAAATCATTAATATTTGTAGTTATCAACTGTTTGGCATAATTAGCTGCTAGATTCACTTCTGGCATTTTAGCATCTGTTATAAGATGCGTATGTGGTAAGTTAGTATTAATTGCGTTATATATCTTAGCTGAATTCATATTGCCTGGATTTACGTTGGCGACATGTAAATTTAGTTCAGTCTTGATTCCATTTACCATGTTGCCCCCCGTTGGCAATCCTCTTGAGAGACCTCCCAAAATTCCATTTGTGTAAATATGAGGCAATAGTTGTGCAAATGTAATCTACAAAAAAAAGAAAACATTTTAAAAATCTCTGTATTTTTATAAAGGCCACTTTTAATAATAACTTACAATTTTCCCTATGGTGACGGAGTAAGAATATAATACACTTTTTTTGGGGTGGGTCGCGGTCGGCGCACTCCTCGCTCCGCTTCGTCCGGGACGACAGAGGAGCGTAAGCACGCACCCCCGTGACACGTCGCTTTCGACGTTGGGCAGACCCAACGTAGGTGTAGGTGACTTGACGTCAGTGAAGAATATAATGCACTGCCCACTTTTTAGTCATGGATATCGTAAAAGACGATTATAGGATAGGTATAATATGCGTATAACATAATATATGCAAAAGAAGGTAAATTTGAAATGAAACCTTATAACAGGGACGTGTATGAGCTAAAATAATAATGATGATACAGAAATTTTTGAATATTCATCATCATCATCATCATCGCAGCCAACATACGTCCCACTGTTGGGCTCGGGCCTCCTCTACAATGGGGGTATTTGACCTACTATACCATGCTGGTCAGACATGTTGGTATAGGGTTCCATTTCGAGTTTCCCTTCTCTTGCACAGATCTTATGTGCATATTATATCCCTTAGTCGTCTTTTACGACATTCACGGGTATGATAGGGAGTGGTGAAATGTTCTTACTACGTAACCACACGGAATATAATTTATATATATATATATATATGTAAAAGAAAGTCGTGTTAGTTACACTAATTATAACTCAAGAACGTCTGCACCAATTTGGCTGAAAATTGGTGGGGAGGTAGCTTATAGTATAATTTTACCCCGTTCGATCGTGTTCCCGTGTAACGTAACATAAAACGTCAAAGAGAATACAGGCCACTATGAAACGTGGTATAACAAAACGCATATGACATGTATAACAAAACGCAAATAACAGCTATAGACAGACTATATTTTCGGAAATTTAGAAAATGTATTTACGAAAAAAATTATGGCGTTAGGAAGTTCGCCGGCTAGCTGAAGTCTTTTATATAATAATAATCTTTTTGAATGTTACTTAAGCTAATGGCATTGCGAATAGAATTGTGAAAAAGTAGAATATTCTTCTTTTACGAAAACCATAAGCAAAAAGGGGGTGGTGAATCGTATTCTTACTTCATCCCCATGCGGCAAATCTATACCAATAAATAAAATTGGAGTGTCTGTTTGTAATGTCAAAATAATAGGTTTTTTTCATGCTCACACGGTTATTTGCACGACACCTATGCCTAAAATAGCAATTAAAAAATTTTTGTCTGTCTGTCTGTCTGTTTGTTCCGGGTAATCTTCAAAACGACTGGACCGATTTCAAAAATTCTTTCACCAATGGAAAGCTATAATATCAGGGCGTAAACTAGGCTATATTTTATCCCGGTATTCCCACGGGAACGGGAACTACGCGGGTAAAACGACTATAACCTATAACCACAGCGAAGCGAGGGCGGGTTGCTAGTATACAATATATTACGTACCTGTACAATAAATATCAAATAAATAAAGAAATAACTCCACATGATTACAATCTGTGATTATCAAATAATTATTACACTTCACTGCATCATTTTAAAATAAAAATAATTATTCTTAAGACGTTAAACGCCTATCAATGTTTCGATAGTATTTTCATCTAACACGCAACACGTACATTTCATTATTGACAAGTGCTAGAAAAGAGTATTGCTACATTAAATAATTTCTTATATGTTGTAATATTGTTTTATCAAACGGTTAATATTTGTAGATAAGTCATGCTTAAGTTACCCAAAGAGACTAAGATATGGATAGTTTTGTCTAAAATTGTAACTATTTCTTTTATTGTAAAATATTATGGACTAGCTGACCCGGCAAACTTTGTACCGCCTTTTTTCGAATTCTGGACAATCTTGAACGTGACTCCTAGGGTCGCCTCTATCGCGCGGCGTTGAGAAAGCTACGCTCTCCTCTGCTCACCGAAATTTTCCAATCCGGCCTCCTCGTCAGGGTTGTCAAGAACCTATTCCCACCGCGGAAAACCCCCCCAAATCATTGCTTTGCTGGACAGAAACCGGGAACCGCCCCGCCACGCACATGGAGATGGGGCGGCAGTGGTACGTGTTAAATCTATCACTCTCTGGCCAGACGGTTTACCCTAATGGATGCTGGCACTGGTCCTTGAGCACTTGGTACCACATCTCACGGGTCTGTACAACGCTTGAATAGTGTTTGGCCAATTCCCTGGATGTTGGAAGGAGGAGAGGCTGGTGCTCCTGCCAAAGATGGGACGGTCTCCGGCCTCGGCCACAAGGCCACAAACATATCAATATAATGGAATTATTGATAATCTAACTGGATTGAATTTACGAAAAGTGTTATATTTCCTTAATCCGCAACTTTACGCCATTAGTAGGAGGCTGATAAATCGTCATCATCGTCTCAACCCATACACGTCCTACTGTTGGGCTCGGGCCTCCTGCACTATAGGAGGGAAATCGACCTACTATACCACGCTGATCAGAGGTATTGGTATAGGGTTTTATGCCGAATTTTCCTATTCTTGCATAGATATTATAGTCGTCTTTTACTACACCCACGGGCAAAAAAGGGGTGGTAAATTGTATTCTTACTCCATCACCACACGTATAATACTAAAACAAAGCTGATAAATATTAAAATAAAATAATTTTTAAGACAATTTTTTTTTTGAGTGAATACTGACAAATATTTACACTATAACTATCAAACTACATCTGTCGTTTTTTTTTTTGACGGTGGCCATGGTTAGGAAAAGAAGAACTACATCTGTCATCGAGAAAATAAAGAATTCAAACAACTATAATATTTAAATTGTTGATATTTTAAAACTATTTTCCAGAAGTTATAGTGAAGCTATATATCCCTCAACTCCTTAAAATGCATTGTCCCTTTTGTAAAAAGTGGATGGAACGGCAGAACAAAAATAATAACTGTCCAGGTTGTATTAAATTATTATTAAGATGCGACGAATGCTACAACATAATCGCTGACACCTTCAGATTTTGTACCAAGTGTGGTAAGAATGTAGAACGAATAATACGCGTGAACAGAGCAAAAGTACAAAAAAATATATTAAAGCAAAAGCTGCTATCTAAACCAAAACACGTTTCTACAATGCCATCTTCATCATCTGAGGAGACATTCTGTGAATTAAATTTATCGGCCGAAGACATACAGGACATTCATGTTATTGAAGACAGCCAAAAGCCCAACATCAAGAATGTTCGGGTAGATATTGATGTTATTGAAGACAGCCAGCAGCTCAACATTGATAATGTTCTGATCGAATCAGATTTGTCCGAGTCGCCTAGTACTTCCGCCATATTATCATGTCCTGGCGAGCCAAGTGGTTCCCAAGTAGATGGAGCCAAGTTGATGGAAATAAAGAGTTACTAATACACGTTGACATTGGCAAAATAATCGTCAAGCAAAGATGGAAGGCATAATTTGAAAAGAAAAAGAAGAAGAGTGATTAATATATTTTGAAATAAAAAAAAATGTTGTATCAAATCGAGTTTTATTTTAGATATATACAACATATTATTATATAATTGTAAGGATCCAAATGCACATATTATATACATATTAAGTCATTTATTTATATTTATACACTCCATATACAAAAATTTAAAATTTTCGTGAATGTGCTCGTTTCTGGACTGTGAACATGATAAACAAATCTTTGCTTAAATTAAATACAACACAGTTATCATCATCATCATGATATCGCCAATAAATGTCCACTGCTGTACATATATACAATTAATTAATATAGTGCTCTCTGGTAGACAATATTTTTAGTTTTTTTTTTGCGGTGCGTAAATAAATAAGGATGTTGGTTTTCCGACACGCGAACACGCAACGTATAATTTTCCTTGTGCGAAACAGGGAAACTCTAAGTTTATTCCGCAAACTTGCAACGATTGGCCTTGCTATTTATTTATGGTCATCGCAAAAGCTAGACGCACGGGAAATTGCAACCTTTTAAAATCAAATGGCAAATCCGTTGGAATCATAGGTATTCGTGGGATTAAGACATCCTCTCCTTTGTATTTTCCTTTGATTATTTTAGCTTCGATGATGTTATTCATGAGTTTCTTCACAACCAATCTCGTTCCATTGCAAAGTCGAGGTTGATTAATATTACGCAGCATGATGACAACTGACCCTACTTTTAATTTCAAATTATGTGGTGGTAGTCCAGGCAAGTCCAATGAATTTAAAAATTCTGTAGGATAGTTGACTACGTCATCCTGGTTTGTAGCCGTGTCAACTGATTTGTACGTAAACAACTCTCCTGGAAGGAAATTCTGAATGGTAGCATTGAGATCATCGACATCTTTGTTTTTTGCTGCCAATATTGCTCGTTCACTTAGCCAATCGTGGTTATTATATTGTTGTTTAATGTCCGGAAAAACACGCTGAATAAGCTCCTCTTTCGATTCTGTGAAGTGACAGAAATCTGTGGGAAAAGTCATTAATCCGGTCGAGCTGTCAACTGCGACCTTACCATTGCCAATATCCAGCAACTGCTTCGAAAACACAGTCGCAGTCTGATCTTGTTGCAAAAACACTCGCATGTTAGTTAGTAGTTAATTGTAGTGTCTTTACGTGCCGCCACAAATTTGATGATTTTAGACATGCGTTTATTTCGTCAGCAACAGTCGATCGAGGAATTACTGGAAGAATCTGACGAAAATCACCTGACAACAGTATCATGGCTCCACCAAAACTGTTTTGGTTATCACGTAAATCTTTTAACGTCCTATCTAGTGCCTCCAGCGACCTCTTGTGGGCCATTGAGCATTCGTCCCAAATTATCAATTTGCATACTTGGAGAGTCTTCGCCATAGCGCTATTTTTGGCGATGTTGCAAACTGGCGTTTCGTTGATATGCATGTTTAATGGTAATTTTAAGGCTGAATGTGCAGTTCGTCCGCCTTCTAATAAAGTTGCTGCTATTCCAGATGAAGCCAACGCTAGGGCTACCTCATTTTGCGATCGGATCTTTGCTAATAGCAATGTAATTAGGAACGTTTTCCCAGTACCCCCAGGAGAATCAAGAAAGTAAATCCCCCCAGACTCACTGTTTACAGCTTGTATCAAACGATAGTACGCAATCCTTTGTTCTTCGTTCAATTGCGGAACAGTTGTGCGAACTGCTTCGGTCATAGCTTGAGTATCGTACTGGAGTTCTCTTTGCAACTCATGGTTTAATGCATCTTGCATAGCACGATTGGGTGCTGTCAGGCCCAAACACGACAATACTTTATTTGCCATCGATAAACACATATCTTCTATTATGATCAATGTGTCATTGTAAATCTCTGCCGTAATTTCCAATGTAGGATTCAAAGTTTCACAACGCACGCGATGCAACACATCCTTAGACATGTCATCCCTATATTTCATCCACAAATCTTTCGGATTTGAGGGGAAACATGTCGATATTATAATCGCAAACAGTGTGCGAATTTGATGCGGCGATGAAGATATCACGGAATCCTTGAGCGTATCATCCCAATGCGAATCGTTTTCAAGCAACCGTAATAATTGACACGCCTCACGGTAAGTCGCACACAGATGTCCATCAACTGTTCTCAATTGTTGAAAAGATGTCGGACCAGGAACATTCACCAATAACAATCTAAGATAATAACATTCATCGTTATTAGGATGTACTGTATATATACGGCCTATAGCATCTGTGGCAAATACATTTTCATATCCTTCAAGTGGTGTTCCTTGTTTACGACGCTGAAAAGACTTTGATGATGCGTTCCATGTGTAGTAGCGCGGCATATCAGCATACAGCAAACTGCGAGCGAATTGATCAGTTTCACAAATTGAGAAGAAACCTGTCAATGTGGTCACAGGTGGACGTGCCGCTCTATCCACAGCGTTGTTTGGGTTGAAATACACTCGTTGTCCATTTTCCAAATGAACTGCCAAATGGAATACAGTGGGATGTCTTTCATGAATTGCAAACGAAAATATGCGCCAAATAGCCTCATTGCTGCTTACATAGCGACCCATCTGATAGTGAGACACTTCATCATTTGTGTTTGTTACTGCGAAGATGGCCATGTCGCTACCTTTGTTAACATATTTACATATGTACTTTATAGATTTCACAGAGTTACAAAATTCCACATTGATGTGAGCTTCAAAAGTTTTGGACAATATGGGCGAGAACGGCACAATCCAACGATTGTCTACATGAAAATCTTGTCCTTTTATCTTGACATCTACAGATCGTCCACCGTCCTCAACTGATCGCCGACGATACAATGGGTAACCATCGATTCCCGAGATGGTTTCAGCAACCAAGTTTCTCGGGTACCGTTTGGAGCACTTGCCGTCGATCATACAGGGTGAGCTGTTGTTGATAACTCCGCAAGGTCCATGTATCATGTGTTTAGTTACTATTGTATGCAATTTTGGGTCAACCGTTTCATCAGGAATTTCGGCTGAAATAATGTAATCAATTTCTTCTGGCCTTATTTTGTCAACCAACCAGACTAATATATGAGCATGTGGCAAACCACGCTTTTGCCACTCAACAGAGTACATCCAACAACGTACTTGGCCATACACACGATGCTTTGTAATGAAATTCATTAAAGATTTTAATTTATGCTTGTAAACTCTGGCTGTGATGTCATGCCTATCAAGTGGTGTTTGGTTGTGTAGCAGTTCTTTTTTTATTTCAATCCATTGTGGGTTACAGGTGAATGTAATGAATAGGTCTGGACGGCCATACTTTCGAACATAAGATATCGCATCTTGAGCGTACTCGTGCATGTGGCGCGGGCTTCCGATGTAAGTGGCCGGTAAAATTGTCATTCTTCCTACATTATTTACATTGCCGTCAGCATTGATTGCATCGCGAAGATGAATGTACTCTTCAGATCGAAGCTGCTGTTGGTTTAAACGAATGTATGTCAATCGTTCAGTCTCAATTTTGACGTACATGTCCACTGCATACTGATGAAAGAGCCGTTGACACATCAAAATGTGATTTACTTCACCTTCACGGATCATGAGTCTGTATGCATAATAATTCATGGCACTGACTTTTTTGTGTGTATCAGCACCTGGAAGTACAAATGATAAAAAAATACATTTATATATTGAATATATAAAATATTTTATTTTGTATAATCTAATTACCTGTTGTTGGATCAACCATTTTGATATTAAAATGGTACCCATCTTCTCCCTGCCAGAAAATTAATGGGTATTGTAAAGCATCATAAGCTCTATGCGTTTCATATACACGTTTCAATTCATTGTTCCAGCGATGAAGTACAATATCTCTTGATTGCAAATTCTCTCCAACAACGACAATAGCCACTTCATCTATTGTCGGTGAATTAAACCTCCTTGCATGCTCTCCAGCAGGTGTTTTGTCGGCTCTTATTACAATGTTATGGCTGTCTGATGGCATCCGATCCAGTGCCATTTTGAACACCTTCACTAATTCATTATTCTCGTGAAGAAATGTTGTTGGACAATGGTTCGCTTGACGGTTGGATTATGACCACAACGTGTATCAACTTCCGCATCTTGATTGCCATAAAATAAATTTGCAAAAAATTATGATCTGCATCTGGCACTGGCAGCATTGCCCCCAGTAGGTGATGAATTTGTCCTTGTATCTGTAATTGTTTAAGAACTGGTTAAATTAATTGTGATACAAATACAAATTAGAATTTCACTAAAACAATTATGGTATACTACCTTGAAAGTGGGCATGAACCCGTCTTGTACTATATGCGTTGCACCAAACGATGTCATTTGGAAGCAATTATTATATTTTTGGACGTTAGCCAAGAAGTGTTTAGACTCACTTTCCATCCCATTAACTAATGAGTGTAACGGTTCAGGTGGTGGAACCAATTGTGGCAATTGTACTTTGCCACCAGCACAACATAATGCTGCAGGTTCACTACTGTGTTTTAATGCTTTACAATGTTGACAAATGATTGACATTTCTCCAATCGTCACAGATTTGTCGGCACTATAATCAATTTCCGGATCGTAGGAAAATGCTCCTCGTTCAAGGTTTACAGGAGCATTGCGTCTGCGGAATCGATTAAATTCATTATCCCGTGCTCGCTGCTGTTGTGATCGATGTGCACGAACTCGTTCCATTCTCTGCCTATCCACTTCATAGTTATTTACTCTTGAACGTAATTCTCCCATACTTGTACGACTGTTATCATTATCAGCCTCTCGCTGGTCATTAGTGCGGTTGGAGCGTAAAGTAGCTCGTTGCACATTTACACGACTTCGACGACCTATGTCAGGTCGTTTTCTTTTCCTCGGCATTGTAAGCAGCGAGAAGAAAATCACTTTTAGCAGTATTTCAGTATTTCTCAAATTAAATGTTTCTTTTTTTTAACATGAGATGACAAAACCAAGGATGTTAAAGTAGAAGCGCAGCAAAAAGTCTCTAAATCTATGGACAAAACAATGGAACGTTCGGATACACGGGTTTTTTTACATGAGATGACAAAACAATGGAACGTTCGGATACACTTATTATTATAATAAAAATATTTTTGAGAGTTTGTAACACTGTAAGGTTGGCACCCATCAAACATGTCAACACATTAATTATTTTTATATTTTGAAATTTAAATACACGATGTTATGAGCAAAGTTGATATTATGTTGTCGATTCAAAAGTCTTGTTTTAATGCGTTCTTCAATTCGAGTGGAACTGAGAGTACAAATACCGTCAAATGTTTGACAGAAAGTAAGTGGTCAACTTTTATATGGGAAAATGGAATTGTCGTCTTACTCTATCTTACTCGCAATTTTTCCTTATTTGCTCACCGTTTAGACCTACCCTGGACTACGACAAACATTTTAAAACCAAAATCAGCTCAATCAGCCCAGCCGTTCTCGAGTTTTAATCAGACTAATGAACAACAATTCATTTTTATTTATATAGATTATTCGTCCATTCTGGACAGGCTTGAGCTATTTAATATACCGCCTTTTCTTATCGATTCCAAAACCTTTTTTAATCTAGATCTACATGCAATTATGCCAAAAATGCCTAACTGTCGGGACGAACATCAAATACACAAACTATATCAAATGTTTGACAAGTAAGAGGAACAGTTTGTATGGGAAAATAAAATTGTTGTTTTTATATTTTACTTGCAATTTTGCCTTATTTTCTCATGGTTTAAACCTTCCCTGGACCACAAATAATTCAAGACCAAAATTAGCCAAATCGGTCCAGCCGTCCTCGAGTTTTAGCGAGACTAAGGAACAGCAATTCATTTTGATATATATGGTGAAAGTTGCTGGGCGTCGTTGGATGCAGACAGCATAAGACCGCCCTTTGTGGCGAAACATGAGGGAGGCCAACGTCCAGCAGTAGACTGCGATAGGCCGAATGATGATGATGATGCTATTATAGATATGCATAGGAAATAAGGCCATCGTTTGAAGCTTTCAGAGGATGCAGTAGAAAATCATAAGAAAGTTAGAGGCATTGAAATTTTGCAACATTCCGCACAATATTATTCTTAAGTAGCGGGCGAAATAAAGCTAGGAAAATATGTCCTAGATCAGTCCTTTTTTTTCCTGTATCCCTTTAAAACTCTTCATTTGTGATTACTCCTGCCCTGAAACAGACAGTTAACTGTTTCCATGGTCTTCTTATCATCTTCACTCACATACGTCTACTCTCAGCTCCAACGTTCTCTATAATAGGAAGGCCTTCGACCTAATGTGTACGTACGCCCAATAGTGGGAGAGATGATGATGATGATTAAACATAAAATGATTATTATAAATAGAACTTCGACACCTATTGGATATCCGTTTCAACCGCTTTGCGCTGCCAGCTTAGGTAGGTGTAGCAACCAAATTTTCATTTGCATTTCTGTCTTTAAGGGAAATCCATTAACATAATCTCAATCAAAAATGTTTACACATTGTTCAAATTTTCGGTTAGAATTATACTAAGCACATCACGCTTTCGCAAAAAATCGACGCCTGAGTAGTAGCATTTTATTCGTTCAGTGAACGCGAGAACTAAAAGCCGAACTTTCTGAGTGTGTTTGTGTGTTTAGTATCAAAAAACCTTATTACACGCATGCACACTCCCTTCACATTCTTTACAGTAAGCAAGCCTAACAAAGGCCAATGAGCGGCAGTGTTACTTAGGTACCATTAGGTAGGTGTGCTGTTGCTTTTTTACCATCAACAGTAATAAAAGAAATGACTCAAAAAATACAAATTGTTTTTTATTGAATAAGCATTTGAAACGCTACAATATTTATAAAAAAAAAATATTTGGGAATGAAACCTGATTACCACAAGTATAATACAGTTGGAATGTATTTCCATTAGCTTCAAGTCAAATACGTGATAATCATTTTTCATTCGCATCAAAATATATTTGTTTTGATAGATACATATAAAAAATAATTGTGATGATGATTTTAATACTTTCAAAACTGAAATATTCGCAAACATTTATTTCATAAATATTAATACAGTGAAACATCGATTATCTGGCCCTCAGCTAATCGTGAATTCGTCACGATTATCCGGCCTACTAACTGTGATTAAATAACTTGTACCTATAAACAAGTCGAAACAATGCAAGAAGGTATGGGAACTGGCATTACTCGTCCGCGCCTTACATGATCTATGCTCCAAGCGTTACTGTTTTATTCAGTTATCAATTATCATTACACTGCTGTGTCATGTCACGTTTGTATTCAAAATGCCAAAGTGAAAGAAGAGAAAAAGATTGGTATTATCGCTTAAAGACAAAATCACTATTATTGATTCATTAAAAAAGGAACCGATCGTAAGTCATCTGATAAGTATGCTGGAGGTACATTTACGATAAATGATATTAAGGAGAATACTGATTCAATATTGAAATATATCTGCAAAGAATAAATAGTGAATACAGGAATAAACATCGAAAAGTTACAAAGAAACCGACAAATAACATTTTAGAAGACGCTTTGTATTATTGGTTTTTTACAGAAACGATTAACTTAGCTACTGATATTTAGTCCTCTGCTCTGTAAAAAAGTATAACTAAGAAAAAAAGGTGGCTATTAATCGTATTAAATTATTGTTGTATTAGTGCAATGTGTAATATGTGCAAAACCACATTTACATTCGATTATCCGAACATTCGATTGTCTGAATGCCTAACGACAATAATTAGTGTGATTAATCGAGTTTCACTGTATTTATTAATTACTTGCAACAGTATGTAAAATTTGTAGTGTTTAACTACAAGAACTAAAACTATACGCTGAAATTATACATATTTATCTGCCATTTTCGAATATCTAAATTTAAAAGCCGAATATTAGAATTTCCTAAATCTATGATTAATTAATGATTCTCAACACCATTTGGAAAATATTTTAATACCACCTGAGGCTGGTAAAAAACCTTTGAATGCCACAGTGCCAGCGATTGGCGCAGAATCATCTGTATCTATATTGAGTTCGTTTGCATGCTCTTTTGAAATATCAGTTTCACAATGGTTATCTAATTCGCTTACATCACCAGATATATTTATATTATTTAATTCGCTTTTATTATTGGACTCGTTTTCAACAGGAGAATTATTTGTAATATCAGAATCACTTGTAATATCATATCTGTTGTCTGTGAAAGAATCGATTTGAGCATCAGGTTCTGTAACAGCATTAGACTCACTTACAGTATTAGAATCGCTTACGGTATTAGACTTGCTTACAGTACTGGGGTCACTTATAGTACTGGAGTCAATTACAGTACTGGAATCACTTACAGCATTGGAATCACTCACAGTACTGGAGTCGCTCACAGCACTGGAGTCGCTCACAGCACTGGAGTCGCTCACAGCACTGGAATCGCTTACAGCACTTGAGTCGCTCACAGCACTGGAGTCACTCACAGCCTTGGAGTCACTCACAGCCTTGGAGTCGCTCACAGCACTGGAGTCACTCACAGCACTGGAGCCGCTCACAGCACTGGAGTCGCTCATGGCACTGGAGTCGGTTACAGCACTGGAGTCGTTCACAGCACTAGAGTCACTTACAGCACTTGAGTCGCTTACAATATCAGATTTACTTACAGGATTAGAATCGTTTACAGTACTGGATTCGCTTACAGCACTGGAGTCGTTTACGGTACTGGAGTCACTTACGGTACTGGAGTCGCTTACAGCACCGGAGTCGCTTACGGCACTGGAGCCGCTTACAGTATTGGCTTCGCTTACGGCACTGGAGTCGCTTGCAGCACTGGAGTCACTTACAGTATTAGATTTTCTTAGAGTTTTCACTTCATTGTTATCCTTATAAACTTCATTTTCAACAGTATCTAATGGTAATCTTTCATCTTTTGCCGCGGTTGCTGATGGCTTTGGCAATACCACAAGCTTTGTTGTCAATGAGAGGGACGGTGATGGCAAAGCTGGGTAAGTTGCTAAATCGGCTGGTGGCAGAAGTGATCTTATCGATAAATTTGGTGAAGTAAATGGCACAGAGAATGAGCATACTGTAAAATAAAAAGAATTAAAGTTTTGTTATCATAAGTTTAATTGTTATTTTTTGTCCTTAAGAACTACCTGGCGTTTATACATTATGGGATATACTAGTATTTAAGATTTTCTTGTAACTTTTGCACAAATAAAGGACCTATCTATATATCTACCTCTAGACTCCTAAATTACTGAGATATATTATTTGACTTGATAGATTATTTATAAAAACTTGTTTGCGAGTGAAAAATGAATGCCACACGTGGAATTAAAACTCGCATCTATACGAATACCATTCCAATCATCCTACCAGTCCATATGATCAGCGTTGAACTTTTTATCTTAAAATAAAAGGATTTCAGCGCCACCTACCGGGTCCAATAATGAATCTAAACCATTCTCGAATCCCGATGAACACACAGAAAATTTCGTTGATATCGGTCCAGCTGTTTAGGTGTAGTTCAGTGAGATACATACGTACACAAGAAATTTATATATAAATATATATATATATATTCTTGATCTTCTAATTGAGGTTTAGTTCTTTGGCAGTTTGGCTTTCGACAAATAAAAATGCGGCTAATAGACGCGCAGGTTGACATAACTAAATCCAATGCAGTAATGATAAAAATTAGTACTACGTAGTATAGGATCCCGCTATAACACGACCTTCACCGAGATGTTTATTTGATTAAACTTATTTTTTATTTAATTTAATATGACAATAAATATATTGCATATGGGTTGCCTAACAAATTTTTGTCCCGAGTATGATTAATTAATAATTAAAAAAGAATTTTTTTTTTGTACATTGCACCGGTTTGATTATTAGACAAATTCTATACCAATTGAAAGTATAAAGCCCATAGAATATGCAAACATTAGATTGCCTATTCTTTTCTGGTCACAACTCTTGGGTAGCCAGATATAAACAGATAAATAGATACTAGCATTTTGCACCGGTCTGATCGACGTTTGCATATTCTATGGGCTTTATACTTTCGATTGGTATAGAATTTGTCTAATAATCAAACCGGTGCAATATATAAAAAAAAAACAATATTAATTAATCATACTCTGGACTAAAATTTGTTAGGCAACCGATATGCAATATATTTATTGACATATTAAATTAAATAAAAAATAAGTTTCATCAAATAAATATCTCGGTGAAGTTCGTTGTATAGCGGGATCTTAGACCATACATAATAAGTATTTTAAAATATTACCAATAACTGAAAAAAGAAGCTCTGTGGTGACAGAGTAAGAATAAAATTCCGCACTCTTTTTCTTGTCCGTGGGTGACGTAAAAGATGACTAAGGGATATACAAATAATACCTACCCAAAAGAAGGAAAGCTTGACATAAAACCATATGCACACATCTGATCAGACATCATCCCAACTGCAGGCCTGAGCGTAACAGTGGGACTTCTGCAGGCTGAGATGATGATGATTATGATGATGGTGAAAAGCAAATCTCATACTTGCAGTATGAATAGAATCTAATTCATGCTACATAACTAAAATATTATTTAAAATTTTATAAAGTTATACTTACTAGGAAAATTACGAATCGAAGTAAAAGGAAGTCTTCTTCTTGAATGATAAGGTCTATTATAGGTAAATATTTCATCTAATAGGCTATCAGGATTAACTACATCTTTTGCATCCATTGATTCTGAAACCTGAAAATATTTTGCTGATTTGAAATATATTTTAATGGCAGGTTCATTTTCATCACCTTGGTTTGTATACATCATTCTGCTGGGCATGAGCGTCCTCAACAAAAAAGGAGAAATTGACTTACTATAACATGCTAGTCAGACGTGTTGTTATAGGGTTATATGCCTTTTTTTTTTTTTTTTTTTTTTATTGCAAACGGTGGCAAACGAGCAAACAGTACACCTGATGGTAAGTGTTGCTGCCGCTCATGGACCTTTACAAGGCCGTTGCCTACCGCGAAGAAAGCGAAGGGAGTGTGAATGCGTGAATTGAGGCTCGGTGATACCAAGGACACCACCAAAACCCTCCACACGCAATCACCCTCAGAAAGTTGTCTGCATATGTAATACCTTCGTCATCTTTTAGAACACCCACGGATAAGAAAGAGAGTGGTGAATTGTATTCTTACACCGTCACCACAGAAAAGATGCTTATTAAAGGTTGAAGTATATAACGAGGAGAAGTGCATAAAGGTGAAATTTCATATAATAATAGATTGCTTATTAAAGGTATCTATATATTAATACGTGAAGCAAAAACTTGTACCCCTTTTTACGAAAATTACGTAGATGGACAAGTATGAAATTTGGCACAGTTGAAGTATATAACGAGGAGAAGTGCATAAAGGTGAAATTTCATATAATAATAGATTGCTTATTAAAGGTATCTATATATTAATACGTGAAGCAAAAACTTTGTACCCCTTTTTACGAAAATTACGTAGATGGACAAGTATGAAATTTGGCACAGTTGAAGTATATAACGAGGAGAAGTGCATAAAACTGAAATTTCATATAATAATAGATTAGAAATGCATTAAATTCATTAAAAAAGGCATTACGCACACTACAACGCTATCGCTGACGCTACGCAACACACACACACGTTTGTGTGAGTGTGTTGCGTAGCAACGCTTATACGCTTTTGTTTACGGTTAAAATCTCTGGTCGAACTGAATGTCAAACAATCATAATTATGATGACAATGTCTAATAGAGATTTGTGCTTATCTATTAGTTATTAATGAAATACAGCTTGCTCAATTTACAATTATACATAAATAAAATTAAAGAAAATTGTCTAGCTGAAAAATTAATTAAAATTAATTATGGCCGAATTTCGACCACACGGCGACCATTAGTTCAAATAATTTAGCCTAATAATCGTGCTAATAAACTTACCGTTGACATAATACGAGCCAGTTCTTCACTGGGTATATAGGCTAATATATAACCATTGACTGGATAACTGAGGGCATGCTGTAAAATAAATTTATTAAATATAATAGAAAACCTGATTTATTAGACGCTACAATTTACATTTCCATGTGGTGACGGAGTAAGAATACAACTCACCATCCCCTATTGCCTATGGGTATCCTAAAAGACGACTAAGGGCTGTAATATGCAGATAAGATCAATGGAAGAGAAGTGAAACACGAAATAAAACCCTACATCAAGACACTATACCACGACCAGCGTGATATAGAAACCAAATTCTCTATCATAGACAACGAAGGCCGAGGTCAACCGTGGCAAATATATGGGCTAAGATGATGATAATAATAAAGACAATACACTCAATATCCGTGTGTGATAATGTACCTTTAATATATTAAATAAGTTAACACTTATTTCACTAAATACTAATATAAAAATAGATTACTTTTCTAAATATATACACAACTTCTTACATACATAAAGTACGTAAGAAGTTATGTCGTCGTAAATAATTCAAGAAAAATAACACTCAAACTCGTCAAAATCATATGTGAATTTCACAACAAACGAACGTCCTACGAACGAAGACACGTGGAAGATCTAGAAACTAGCCATCTGTATCATAAAGTTTATGCAATCCCCATGAGTGTTAGCTCAAAATCTTCGAGATAATTATGTACCTAATTTTAAATAACAGTTTTAAAACTTGCCTGAGATATTAGCAGAGGAAAGAATAAAAATATTATCCGTTTCATAATTCGGAAATGAATATGCAGAAAATACAAGCACAGTTCAAATGACCTACTTATATATCATTCACCTGCATTATGAATAATATTTTTGTTGGTCATCATATTACATTATGAATAATATGTTTGTTAGTTTGTCACAAAGAATTGGAATTCGACTAAATGTCACGTTTAGCGTCCGCAATGAGTGTTATAATTTAAGAATATGCTGATGCCTTTATTTCTGGAGATTTCTCTGCTGGGTTTTTGTTCTTTGTTTTTGTTTGTTTGGACTAGGAGTGTTAGCCTCAGATAGCCCTTACATGGTGAGCGCGGAGGACTCTTAACCCAAACCATCTAAGCACAGGGCCCAAGGACAACCCGTGTGAGGTACGAAGCCCAGTTTAAAGCGTTGCTGAGGGCAATGACGGAGTTCGCATATTAGTATTATGCCTTTGCTAGTTTTTACGATTCCCATAGAATTTTATTATTTCCAGTAAATTTTATGGGTTAGGATAATAAGCTTTTATTCTTAGTTTTTACGCTTACATCAATTTTATCTCTTTACTTCAGTTTTTAATGGCACTATCGGTAAAAAGTGTAATGAGAAAATTGGAATGAACCACCTAATGGAGTATTCTAGTTAGTATTTGCCAAGCATTAAACTTTAAGTAGAGCATTTGCTTCAAGTTAGTCAATGGCGTAACTATAGCCCTGGTGTTGTTATGGACCATGAGCGACAGCATGACTATTACCATTAAGTGTACTACTTGCTTGTTTACCACTGTCGATAGTCGTCTGCCTATAGACACGGACTGTTCCCTCTGGGGAGCAGCACACTTTCACAGAAAATCGACGCCTGAGTGATAGCAATTTCATTCTGCACTTCGTTCAGAGAGAGAGTCGCAAGCCCAATTTTCTGAGGGTGTTTGTGTGTGATGAGTTTTGGTGATGCCTTTAGTATCACCGAATACCAAGGCACGCATTCATGCCACTCTTTTTAGGATAAGCAGCGGCCTAACAATATTTGTAACTGCTGCGTATGAGTATCACTTACTATTAGGTGTGCTGTTTGCTCGTTTATCATCAACAGTAATAAAAAAAACAGAGGCAATAAAAATAGACTTAAAGTTATAGAAGTTTCTTTTTCAAGCAAAATCAAGGAACATAATATGCTTGAGCATTTACAAATACGTGACAAGGTTTCTTGTTATATTTATCAAGCACATGTTTATACGCACATGTCAGAACTATTAGTCATTCTAACATCTATTGTGATTTACTCAATATCAAAATATTACCCTACATATTCTTTGTATTGTCGTGTGTTTATTTATATGGATTTCCTTGTCTACATCTTTATGTGTCTTTATAATATATGACTCATCATCGTCATCACAGCCTCCTCCATATTGGGAAGAAAATTGACCTACTATACCACGCTGGTCAGGCAGGTAGTATTTTTTTTTTTTATGCGTGAGCTATGGTAAGCGCACGCGCGGTCCTGTCCATCCGGGGCGATGAAAGGACGGTGCGCGGGACCATAACCCACCCGTACCCACGTCACCTCGTTGTTGGGCCGACCACCGGAGCAGATGTGACTTGTCGTCAGTGGTCGGCCCGACGGAATACCCTTTCCGGTACCCTCACCTCTCGACGTCCTTGGACGTCGGTCGCCGTCGCGCGGTTAGCCTCTCCGCGGGTGACGGACAATTCCCCGGTCCGATGAGCCGCGGCCTCGGTTAGGGCGGCATTAGGCGCAGATACAGAGGGTCAGGGACCCCGCCCACACCGGTGCGCCACCAGGCAGGTAGTATAGGATTATATTTCAAGTACGTCAGTCTCCCTATCTCCCTTTTATTTCCAATATTATTAACCATGGACAAGTCGTAAGTTTTCGCTCTGTCTGTTATTCTTAACTGATATTTTTATACCCTCACATCTGTATACTCGTGTGAGTAAACACGGGCATACAAACTTCGACATATTACTCTAAAAACTTTATTCACTACGAGCCTGCGGCTGTTAACAGGGAGCATGTACAAATTTCGAGCTTACTGATGCGATTTTTTTTATATATAATCTATGATTTTATTATATACTAACATAATCATTTCTACAAGGTATAAGTCACATTAATGCACTCCAGCAAAATACATTAGGACCATTACTGGTTGTCAAAAAATGCAGCCAGCAATTAAAGGTAAATTTAGCGTCATCTGTCAGAAAAGAAATAAATAATCAAATATAAATTTTATTCTTTATATAAAAATAAATAATAATAAATAGCTTTTGCTACAGATATTTGAAAGAAGTTTAGCTTATTTCAACAAGAATAATTTAAATAATTCTAAATTAATTATATACATTGTTTACATCACAAGTTATCTGACATAACATTAACTGGCAAGTTATTTGACTTAACCATATTGCCAAGACTATCCATTTGTATACGGTTTACCATATTAAAACTGTTAGCCAAATCGAGCTGATTTTCTTGTTGAAAGTTTGAAAATGATGGCATCAAGCTTTGAAATTTATCTTGCTTACTAGCTAAATCGTATTGAAAATTCTTCATAATTGGTAAATTATTGCTGAAAGATCCATGCATTGAACCACCGTCATTAGAAGATAGTTTATTAAATATTTGGTCATTCTGTGTGCCTGTAGTAGAAAATGATACGCTTGCCAAATTATTTAAATTAGGTACGATAGTATGCAATGGCATATCACCACGTATCATGAAAGGGCTAATAATATTTCCAGATGGTATATCGACCGATACACCGTTGATTAAATAATTATTATTTGGTATATTTTGACTAAGTCCTCCATTATTACTTGGAAAGTTATTTAACATTGCTTGGTCGCTTGTAATAAATTGTAGGTTAGATAATTTAGTAGATGCAGGCAAGTTAAATGAATTTGGTAACATATTACCTATAGGCAAATTATTATGTGGGTAATTTGAAGCTCCTAAATTGCCATCTCGTAAAAAGTTGGCATCTGCCAAATTATTGTTATTTATCAAATTCTTGTTCGGCAAATTATGATGACTTGATGGATCTAATATCCCAGAATGCAATGAATTAAAATTTTGCAAATTTGTTGGTAGTGAAACCGGCATGCTATTAAAATTTGGCACTAAATTGGAATTTGGAAAACTGTTAGTATTTATAAAGCCATCTGTACGTGGCACTCTATTTAAATTTGGGATTCCATTATTGATTTGTCCGTTATATGAATTCGGCACCAAATTGCTGAACGGTATGCGGTTGCCATTGGGCAAACTGTTTGGCAAATTATTATTATGGAATCCATTGCCAGGTAAAGTGTTACTATTTAGCCAACCATTATTAATCATTCCATTTGTATTAGATAATAATCTATTGCTAAAACTGTTAACACGTGGATTTGGAATATTTAAATTATTTACATTCTGTAAAAGATTAGCAGCTGTATTATCTTGTGGTATATTTTGCCATGCCGAGTTCATTATCGGTATACCATTATTAACTCCATTTAGAGGAACATTGGAATTAATTGCCACGTTACTTGGCAAATTATTGGTCTGTCTTGAAAATCTTCTAGAATATTGTTGTGTATTTTGCGCAGGTACATTCTGCTTATATAAATCTTGAAATATATGTTGCGCAAAGGTTACCTAGAGAATAAGATTTTATTAAGTGTCAACAAATAAAAATTAAAATTATTATACTGATAATGTTAATAAATTAGCAACATCATCTCAGCCCACGTAAATTCAACTGTTGAGCTTGAACCTCCTCCATAATGGGAAGGAAATCGACCTACTATACCGTGCTGGTCAGACGTGTTGGCATAGAATTCAATGTCGAGTTACCCTTCTCTTATATAGCTGTTATCTGCATATCGCTTAGTCGTCTTTTACGACATACGGTTGTGGGTTCGACGAGCGATGTGGCTCCCCATTGTCATTTCAGTGTGCTAATTCTGCGGGCTTTATTGCTTACATCCGTTTTTCTACGGATTTCCGTGTCAGGATTTTATCACGTAGAGAAATGCCGAGCATATTCCTTCTCCATAGCACGTTGAGCGACTTTGAGCCTTTTTATGAGGCAGACATTTAGAAACCAGTTACTGACTCTTAAAAAATATTTAAATTTAAAATACCTGCACTAATACAAGATATGTTAAAACTAAAACTTTAAAAATCATTTTTCTCTATAAAATCTATTAGCAATTAATCTAATACAAAACTAATTTATAACAAAAGTAATTACGTAGTTATATACAGATTATTTTATCGTCATGATAGATGTTGATAGTAGAAAACGCGATTTATCTGTTTTCAGAAGATTTATCAAGTAGTACGTGAGAATTTTTACAGGTACTGCTTTTTAACAAAAGGACTACTGTTATGAGTATTTTTACGTAATTGTTGTGTGTTACGTTCTTTTGTAATAATAAGAATACATTCATCACCTCTGCCTACAGAATCCCACTGTTGAGCTCAGGCCTGAAAACATAGGTTTGTATTTAGTATGTATTACTAGCGATGATATACGGCACTAAAACGTGGTCTCTAAATGTCAGCCTTATAAAGAGTCTCGAAGTCACTTAACGTGCTATGATGAGGACTATGCTCGATAGAATCCGGAATACGAAAATCCGTAGAAGAACGGATGTAATCAATATAGCTCGTAGAATTAGCACGTTGAAATGGCAACCGTTGGAGAAGAAAGGTTCTCGAGGGGGTATCACGAATCGGACGACGCCATACAGGACGGCTAGGTGGACTAACGACAACTTGCTGTAGGGAGCCATTGGATGCAAGTGGCACAGGATTGTACCGAGTGATATTCTCGTGGGGAGGTCTATGTCCAACATTATACGCCTAGAAGTTGATGGATGGATGAAGCTCAAGCCTTCTCTACAATAGTAGAGGAATTGACCGACTACTCCACGGTTGTCAAACATATTGGAATAGGGTTTATATCGAGTTTTCTTTCTCATAAAAATAAAAATGACAGACAAGCCCGCTGAGTTTCTTGCCGGATCTTCTCAGTAGCAGTCGCGTTCCGATCCGGTGGTAGTTTAATTTTAAGGATGATTTGATTTAATTTTGTTGAACTTGACAATATGTAAGTGCCTCCTCGTAGTTTATATGCATGATAAATGATTTGAATTTGAATTCATGCATCAATGTTACCTGCATCATCGTCTTTTATTACACCCACGGGCAAGAGAGGGGGTGGTTAATTGTATTCATACTCCGTAACCACACAGATAATAATAGTAAAGTTGAGAAATAAAAAAATTTAGTCGTCGCTCAGGACGCCTGGCAGATATGAAACATCAAAATTATTTTGTGCAAATATAATGTGAATAAAAGAAACGATGGAAACTACGACAGAAACTGTTTCCGTCGTTTGTAATGTATAAATAAAATATTACGATTTCTTTTCAGAAAAAGATGGTTTTTATTCAATAAATATTTATTTTCATTAAATACAAGAAATATTTCAAATTGTGACAAATCAATTTAGTCATTCTGTAATAATATAATAGTTATATCGCACTATTCCTGTAAAAAAGATGTAAATACACTTCCGCCCAAAACTTATTGCGCCCAAAATTTATTGCGTGAGTAAAGCGAGCATCATGGTTTACACCTTCTGTCAAAATCTCGTGAAGCTATCGACAAAACTAAAGGAATAAATGCAAAAATACTATAATTTTGCGATCTTAGAAAACATAAAATTCCAGCATAAAATAGAGGTATGCATATTTACATTTATACGCTTTACAATATTATCCTGTTCATAAAGTCATAATTATGTTTACGTAAATTTTAAAGGATGATTTACAAGAAAATTTATAACGCAAGTACATATACTTAAATACTTGTTCCAGCATTGTACAATCTAGGAATTATGTGTAATTCTAATTACTTATTTCTTCTACGAAACTTTTAGGTGACAGTTTATGTGTAATTATTGTTACATACATTGCATTTGTTTTATTTTCCGTTAAAGAACAACGTGATTATACTTACAATGCTAGTTTACAATGAAATTAAAGAGAGAATAAAGCCGTAAGTATATTTAAATAAGTTCATATATTTGAAAATACATGGCGAAAAAGCAATAAGCGTCTTCGTGGAAGGTAGCCCATGTCCACCCGATCCCTAAAAGGGGAGACCGGTCTGACCCATCGAATTACAGGCCAATTGCGATAACATCCTTGGTCTCCAAGATAATGGAGAAAGTTATCAACCGCCAGCTTCTGCAATACCTTGAGGATCACCAGCTGATCAGTGATCGTCAATACGGCTTTCGTCGTGGGCGATCAGTTGGTGATCTTCTTGTGTACCTCACTCACCGTTGGACAGAGGCCTTGGAGGGCAAGGGTGAGGCGCTAGCATACAGCCTAGACATCGCAAAGGCGTTCGATAGGGTCTGGCACAGGGCACTTCTATCGAAGCTACCATCATACAGAATCCCCAAAGGACTCTGTAATTGGATCGCCAGCTTTCTGGATGGTCGGAGTATAAAAGTCGTCGTAGATGGCTCCTGCTCCGATGTCATGACCACTAATGCTGGTGTACCACAAGGCTCGGTGCTCTCCCCGACGTTGTTTATCCTGCATATCAACGACATGCTCTCCATCGAGAATATGCGTTGCTATGCGGATGACAGCATGGGTGACGAGCGGTATACCGAGCAACGGAATGTCCTTCGGAGTACTCAGGAAAGAAGGGTTGAACTTGTGTCTGAAGTAGAGCGCTCTCTGGGGCGGGCCTCGGAATGGGGTGAACGGAACCTAGTCCAGTTCAACCCCACAAAGACACAAGTTTGCACGTTCACTGCAAAGAAGGACCCGTTTGTCATGGTGCCTCAGTTCCAAGGAGTAACTCTCCAAATTTCCGACAGTATTGGGATGCTCAAAATATCGAATAAAGTCCAGTTTGGGAGTCATTTGGAGGACAAAGCCAAATAGGCTAGCTAAAAGTTGGGCGTCCTGAACAGAGCCAGGCGGTACTTCACACCGAGACAGCGTCTTGTACTATACAAAGCGCAGTTCGTCCTCATGTGGAGTACTGCTCACATCTCTGGGCAGGCGCGCCCAAATATCAGCTAGACCCACTTGACTCCCTCCAAAGGCGTGCTATTCAAATCGTCGGGAATCCCAATCTCATGGACGGATCGGAGTCGCTGGAGCGGCGGAGAGACTTTGGGTCACTCTGTACACTCTACCGACTCTTTCACGGGGAGCGCTCCGAGGAACTGTTTGACTTGGTACCACCGTCACCGTTTTACCAACGTACCACTCGACACTGCAGCAGGATTCATCCATTTCACCTGGAAACGATATGGTCTATAACGGTAGGCTCTGGAATGAACTACCTGCTGCTGTGTTTCCCGAGCGCTATGACATGTTCTTCTTTAAACGAGGTTTAAGAAGAGCATTTACTTCACGGTAGGCAACGGTTTTGCTGTGCCCCTGGTATTGCAAAGGTCCATGTGCAGCAGTTTCACTTACCATCAGGTGTGCTGCCTGATCGTTTGCCACCATCGGCAATAAAAAAAAATTTAACTTACCCCTGCAAATATTCTTTGCGTTTCGTGGAATACAGAAGTAACAGTATTTTTTTAGATTATCTCGAAGTACATTAAGCTGTTCCTAAATTAAAAAAACGGGTATAGTTGAAGGCAACTGTGACCTACGATTTTCTCTTTGAAACATATTTCTAGAACTCATAATTAAAAATATAAAACATTTTTTCAAGCTCCTGAAAAGTTGGCAAAAACCATTTATTCCTTTCTTCCATGAATAGTGCGATATTCGATGCCTCTGACGAAATTACTGTGGCAATTGGTCGGAACTACACTTACTATCATAGAGCGTGGCAAGGCGTCGCCACAGCATGCGTCGCCTTACGTCACGGCATGCGTCGCTTCACGCCATGCCAATTATCAAGTTTACCCTCGCCTATAAATGTTTCAAATCAAAATATATAAAACTAACTTTGAAAACCATTTTTGATTGGGTGTAGTCTACATGACGTACATACATCAATTCCATGTCGGGCGAGGAACAAGGCTTGAAAGTTGCCCATCTTCTTCTATTGAGTTGTTGGTTTTGATGGCCTAAAATCCAATCATGTTCATATAACGCCTAAATTCGCTCTGAACAGTCGGATTCCAGTTCTGAGCCTGATACTGTTTGAGATCCTGACTTCTATGTCTCTTTGTATCCTTTCAGATCTTTACGGAAGATATTTTATCATGACTTCTACTCTATTCTTCTTCTATTGAAAAAATTATCTCCGGGTCGGAACGCGGTCATTACTGAGAGGATCCGACAAAAACTTAGCAGGTTTATCGATTATTTCTAAGATGCGGTTTTTTTGTCTGTAAAAAAATTTATATTATATTATATATAATTTTATGTGGTAAGACCACCTGTCGACAGTCGTCTATCTATAGTCGCCGGTCCATCCAGAATAATATGACACTCTCGAAGAAAATCGGCGTCCGAGTAGTAGCAATTTATTATTACAATTTGCTTGGTGAGTGAGGGAATCGGAAGTTCAACTTTTTGTAGGTGTCAACTTTTTGTAGGTGGGTTTTGTTGATGCCTTTAGTATCGCAGCATCACTTACCATCAGGTGTTTGCTCGTTTGTCATCAACAGGAATAAAATTCAAATTCAAATCATTTATTATGTATAAACCCCGCGGGGGCACTTACATATTGTAATTTTTTTTACAATTTTCTTAAAGTTATAATTACCGCCGGATCGGAACGCGACCGCACTGAGAAGATCCGGCAAGAAACTCAGCGGGATTGTCTATTTTTTATTTATTTTTTTTTAACTTCTTTTAAATAAAATTACATCTTACAACATGCTTATTAATAGTTCCAGTGTAATGCCATTCGAAATATTATATAATATAGTTCACAAATATAATAATAATCACAAATGTAATAAAAAAATTATGGTTGGACCAGATCCCGCAAGCGGCACCCGATCACGAGTTAACTACTAGAGCAGCCATCACTCCCCTCAACCATAATGGAGGGAAGGGAGTGACCCGTTCCTCGTAGCTACCGCTAGCAGACCCTTCAGTGAGCATGACCAATACCATTTGCCACAAACATAAAACACAGATCCAATAAAAAAATCGTTTGGCAAAACACGCTACACTTTACAATTATAGTAGCAATAATAAAAAAAAATAATAATAAACATGTGCGTAATTTCTATCATTGTAATAATGAGGAAATTCCTGTATGAGGAGCTGCTCATTGCCAGTCCGAGTTATCATCAAGATAATCTGAGATTTTATAATAACCTTTTAGATAAAATCTACTCTTGATTGCTTTTTTGAACTTATTCACTGGCATATCTCGGATATTATTCGGTAATTTGTTGTAAAAGCGTATACTTTGCCTCATGAAAGACCTGTTAACTTGCTGAAGACGAGTACTATGTACAACTAATTTGTGCTTATTCCTGGTATTTACATGATGAATGTCACTATATTTTTCAAATTTACCTATATTTTTTTTTACATATTAAACATTTTCGTATTTATATTGGGATATAACAGTCAGAATATTTACTTCTTAAAATTTCTCTTTTAGTGATACTCTTGGGCCTAAATCATAAATCGCGCGGACAGCCCTTTTTTGTAAAACAAAGATTCTATTCAATTCTACGGAGCAACCCCACAGTAATATGCCGTATGACATAAGACTATGAAAGTAAGCGAAATAAACTATTCTGGCTGTTTCAATATCGGTTAACAAGCGAATTTTTTTTACCGCATAAGCTGCAGAGCTGAGCCTACCTGACAGTTTCTCAGTTTGAGGTCCCCATTGGAGTTTAGCATCTATAGTGACGCCTAAAAATGTGGTTGATTCCACAAGGTCCAGAGCCACACCATTCATTACAACATTAGTACCCACTTGTCTCACATTGGGTGTAGTGAATTTAATACATTTGGTTTTTGTCTCATTAAGAACTAAATTGTTAGAATTAAACCAATGAACAACTTTAGACAGTGCATTGTTCACATCGTCATAATTAAGCATTTGTCTTTTAATTTTAAATAGTAAAGAAGTGTCATCTGCGAACAATACAATGTTTTGATTGTCCCCTACGTAATAGGGTAAGTCATTAATGTATACAAGGAACAGAAATGGCCCCAGTATTGACCCTTGTGGAACGCCTATTTTGATAACAGAACCAGATGATCGTGCACCATTAACATCGACTCTCTGAATTCTGTTACTTAGATAGGAAATTATAAGTTCCAGAGCGTTCTTCCTGATCCCATAGTGCTGTAGTTTTTTGATAAGAGTTTCGTGATTAACACAATCAAATGCCTTAGTAAAATCGCAAAAGATGCCCAAAGCCTCGTGCGATCCCTCCCAGGCCGAGAAGATGTTTTTTAATAGTTCTACACCCGCATCAATAGTAGAGCAATTCCTAGTAAAACCAAATTGATTTTTGTGGAACATACCATGTTTGTTAAAATAACTCAACATCTGTTCAAATATAATTTTCTCAAATACTTTACTAAGTGTTGGTAGTATAGATATCGGTCGAAAATTGTTCACATTTGACATACTACCTGATTTAAACAAAGGAATCACTTTACTAATTTTCAATTTAAATAAAAAAAAATTAATGCTATTCAGACAGGTTGGTATAAGGTTTTGTTCCGTTTCCTTCTCTTGCATAATTGTTATATGCATAAGACGACTAAGCAAGTCGTTTTTTACGACATCCACGGGCAAAATAGAGAGTGGTGATATGTATTCTTCTTCCGTCAGCACACGGACAAGTGTCATTCAACCTTAGAATAGAAGCTAAGTTCGCGCACAAAAAGTGAAGCGTTTCAATTGGAGCCGGTGCTTACGCTGAAACCATTCCATAATGTACGAAGTCATTGTACTGCACATACGTACGCCACTCTTAAAAAATAAATAGGTAATTATGACGGCTTGTGCATTCAAAGGATGTCACAACACGTTTGAAAAACATAAAAAGTATATTAACATTACTTTTAAAAGTATTCCGACGATTTATGTTAACAAAAACAAAATTTGATTTCATAATTTGTATAGTGGTGTGCGTGTGTACGTGTGTAATCGCTTGCACGCATGTAGTATTGTTTGCTTCATATTTTTGATGGCTGACGTATGGACCCTATCCTTCTATACGTTATTATTCTAAGCATTCAACATTCATTTCACTTGATAATAACTAATTATTTGAGAATATTATATTAACACTAATATATTTTATAATGCACATAAGTGTACTAAAATATGCAATTTTAATAAAATAATAAAGGAAATTTTAAAAATCTAACTTTTAATGTTTTAGGGTCCATATTCTATCCGTCTCTCGGACGATGATGTTGGTTTACGGCGGACGCAGATTAGTATAGAAACTGCGAGATTGACGTCACATTTTTTAGTTCTCTCTCCCTCTCTCTATCTCTCTCTCCCTTGTTTTCACAAATCGATATAGCTTTTAATCTAGTTTGTAAGAAGTTAATAGGTATTCTCGTTATCATTACATTGTAATAAGATGTTCTTGTATTTACTATGTTTTAAATTAATTAAATAAAACAATCAGGTTTGAACAATGAACAAGTAACAATTTATTTTATTATTATATTAAAAAATAAATAAATTACTAAACATAAATAACATTTTCCAATTTTCATGTCGTTACCTAATACCAGTGACGTCCAGCAACTGTCATTTGGGATTTAGGCAAAGGAATCGTTGATTCAGCCTTTTGACCATATTGACACGCATTTACAGCCATCATTAAACTTTCTAAAGCTGACTGTCTCAATGTTTCCGCCATATAATTTCTTTTATTTATTCTACCTGGTTGTGTAGGCATTTTTTGGATCGCATTTGAAATGACACCAAGCTTTTCCATAATAGGCATAGTAGTTGTTGATAATAAGGCTGCTATTAATGGGTCTTGTTGGCTGTATGGATTCATTGACTGCATATTATTAATATGTGACAATGGAATATTTTGAAGCTTGATTTGGGCGTTGGCCTGAAAAAAAAAATGATATTCAATTTACATTAAACATTTTATTTGAATTGCTGTGTGGTGACAAAAAAGGGAGCCGTCGCTCAGAACGTCTGGCAGATGTGAAACATCGAAATTATTTTGTACAAGTATATATATGCTTCTATAGTACATGCTAAAAATAACACAAAAAAATTACGGCAGATTAACCAATCCATACTAATATTATAAATGCGAAAGTAAGGATGTTTGTTTGTTTGTTTGTTTGTAACGCTTTCACGCTTAAACCATTGAACCGATTTCAAAAATTCTTTCACCAATGGAAAGCTACAATATCAGGGAGTAACATAGGCTATATTTTATCCCGGTATTCCCACAGGAACGGGAACTACGCCGCGGGTAAAGCGACTGAAACCGAAGCGAAGCGAGGGCGGGTTGCTAGTATGGCATAAAGTATTAATCATCATTTGCCTGCCCTCATCCCACGCTAAGTGGGGTCGGCACAACATGTTTTTACCTTCTAGCCTCCATATAAAACCATGTTGTAAAAGCGGCTATTTTATTTTGCCGGTCAGGCCGCCTGCCTGACGCCAACCCTCCTCAGGAATTCTCATTACTGGGGATAAAGGATGGGGATATGGTGGATACCTATGGGATAAAGTGGGTTAAGGATACTACTGTCATGGGATATAGGATAGAGACGATAGCAGCAGCTAGAGCAGTTCAGGATCGCGCGCCCGTAGTGACACTAATCCGTTGACGGACAGACGACTGGTAGTGGCACCCTCTGGACGGCATAAAGTATTAATAAAATATAATATTAAGTTTTTATCAGAAAATGATGATTTTATTCAATAAACATTTATTTTCATTAGTATACCCTATAGTTATGTGTTTAGGTTAATAATTTATTTTGAGCTCACTAGATGGCGCTGTATAAAATTCTACAACAGGTTATAGTTTCGTTACACAAATGTACATATCGAAGCGTGGCGTTAACGCCACGCCAACGAGATCCACCCTCGCCTATAAATGTTTCACATCTAGAAAAGAGTAATACTTACAGTTAAAAGTAAAAATGATATTACAGACACATAATGTAATCCCCAAATAGCTGACATGTTTTTATTTATGAAAACGAAGATTACCTTCGAAAAATCTTATAAATATAATTATTTCCTTTCTTAGATTTTTAATTGTGTTCTAAAGATCAATCTTTAACAATTTATAGATGAGATTTCTCTACTGAAGTATTTATGTAATTTTTATTTATCTAAATATGTGCGCTATCTTTAGAATATTATGTTATAGAATATAATGTTATAGATAATTTGATTAGATAAGGTTTGAGTTAAATAACTTTGATTGCATAAAATTCCGTGTGATGACGGAGTAAGACTACAAATCACCACTCCCTATCTTGCCTATGGATGTCGTAAAAGACGATTGTGATATATAATAACCACATAAGATCTGTGCAAGAGAAGAAAAACTCGAAATGAAACCCTATATCAACATACCTGACCAGCATGATATAGTAGGTCAAATTCTCTCCCATTGTGGAGGAGGCCCAAGCCCAACATTGGGACGTCTATGAGCTGAAATGATGATGAATGCACATATGACTGAGTGGTCTAAATCTTGACCTCTCGTGCTGAGTGTTATGGGTTCAAACGCACACTAAATTATTCTTTGTGTGAGTGTAATTTGTTCCGTTTTCCGTGTGATGACGGATTAAGAATACAATTCACCACTCCCTATCTTGCCCGTGAATGTCGTAAAAGATGACTACGGGTTATAATAACCATATACTATCTATGTAAAAGAAGTAAAACTGGAAAATTGAACATATTTGACCAGCATCCTATAGTAGGTCAATTTCCTGTTGGAGGGGAGGCTCGAGTCCAACAGTGGGACGAGTATGAGACGAGACGACAAATTTGTGTCCTATATTTTTTTTGTTGGATAGCCAGCAATTTCATTGCACCTAGTACAACTGATGGTCAATGATTGACAGTTATCTTTTACCACTTAGCTCGTCCGACACCAAAAAAAAGCAAAAAAGCTTCAGGTTTGGGTTTGCTCCCGAAAAGGTAATCCACCGGACGAGCCACTAATGAAAATGAAAAAACAAGAAAGGGTACCGATGGCCAACCCATATGGTGTAAAATAGACACGTATACGACGGGTTATGGAATTGCGGGCCCTTTTTCCATCGCCCCGGAGATATCTGGCGGCATGTGACAATACCATGTCCTGTTCCCCAAAAAAAAAGTCAGACTCTGTAGGCGGTTATTGACTAGCGTTACATTTACAATTTCTTTCAATATTCATTTCATAAGTGTTTTTCCGTTCATCCGTTAAACGATTCTTACCACCGTGTAATCAGCATCACTCTGCTCTGATTCCAATTACTTGAAGGTCACGTAATATTTATTTTCCTATCATCGTACATATTGTTATCCATGTGGTGACGAACTAAGAATACAATCCACCACCCCCTCTCTTGCCCGTGGATGTCGTAAGAGTAAGGGATGTCTTGTGCATATATTAACTATGCAAGAAAAGAAAAACTCGAAATAAAACTTTCTACCAATCCAGCTGACCAGCATCACATAGTAAGTCAATTTCCTTCCCAATGTGTATGGCTCAAGCCCAGTAGTGGCACGTATATGAGCTAATGACGTACATATTTCAAGTTATGGCAATAATTTTGTGACCCTTTTATATCTGCTTGTTGTCGGTTGACGCCAAGCAAATGCAAGGAGTGGAGCGGCAAGGAGGGTTCTCTTTGAGAAGATAATTGTAGACCCATACTATATCAGGTGCAGCTGGCCCAGATCGATGTAAATATCTTAAAAAGAAAGAAGAATTTCCTTCTTTCTTATGAATTTCTTAGACGTATTTTTCGAATTACTTGGTCGTATTTTTCGAATTTCTTAATCGTATTTTTCGAATTTGTTAGTTGTATTTTTCGAATGCCTTAGTCCTATTTTTCCAATTTCTTAGTCGTACTACCAACCTTAGTGACAACCATGAGTTAAATATTTATATTGTTTATCAATTTCTTAATCTTCCTTAGACCCTTTGCCGTCTTTTGTGATATCTACGATCATATTTTTGGGGTGCGAATTGTATTCTTACTTTGTCACTACACGAAAATAATATTCATCATTTCAGCTCGTTTCAACTCGTACGGACGTATATACGTCCGTACGAAATTGACCTACTAAATCACGTTGATCAGATGAGTTGATAATATATGGTTTAATTTCGAGTTCTTTCTCTTAGATGTTATATGCATATTTAATCCCTTAATCGTCCTATACCGCCCCAACGCTTAAGATAGGGGCTGGTGAATTATGTTCTTAAATATACTTTTTAAATAAAAAAATAAAGTTACAACAAACAAAACGAATTTATTTTCTAAAATAATTTAAATACAAGGCGGAGGAATGGGTATCTTCTTCAAATGCTGACATCTACTGCAAGTGTTCGCTGGCGGCAACATTGAATATGGCGCTAAAGCAGATACTGGAGAGGCAGCAGGCAAAAAGGGGTTACCTATTGTCAAAGGTATTTCAAATTTTGGTACAGGAACTTGTCCACATCCACAAGAAGATTTCGCCAAGGGACCTGGTAAGGCCAATTCGTATGCCTTGGAGGCAATAGGCAATGTAGCTGAAAGAGAAACAGGTAACTCTATAGGCGCACCCAAAATTGGTGCTTTTGGTAAAGATATTTCGTAAGGTGAAGGTAATATTGGCAAAGGCAAAGAATTTGCACATGGTGGAGTGACTATCGGTATGGGCAAAGAGTTAGCACATGGCGGTGTAATAGCAGGTACTGGAAAAGGACTAGCATATGGTGGTCCAGCTATAGGGAGTGGCAATGATTTTGCACATGGTGGTTGTAATAAAGGCAAAGGTGGTGATGGAATTGCTGCCGTTGGCAACAGATTTCCATAGGGCGGACGTACTGGGAGAAGGGTTTGTACACCTGCAATGGATGCTGGAGCTGGACAGCCAGAGGGATGTGGTCGGGCATGCGGCACATGACAGTTTACCTGTAAATAATTAATTAAAATAACATAGGTAAATAGAAGACTCAAAACGAATATTTAGTGATTTGGAATTTGATTAAAATTCCAATTATCATTATTATTTCAGCTCATATACGTCCGTCTGCTGGGCTCGAGCTTCTCGACTATAGGAAGGCAATTTCTACTCCTATCTTCAATAATTCCTTAGTCGTGTTTTACGACACCCTGGGCCTATTCACCACTTCGTGTCTTGATTCTTACTCCGTTACCACACGGAAAGAGAGCCATATAGTTTACAAATAAATTTGCAAAAGTTTTCTTGGGTTAGTTTAAAAAAAAATAGGGCGATACAATTTAGCCGGCTAAAAGAGTTATCAACGCTAACGAAATAATAGACTTAGCTAATTTAACTGGCTAATTAAATTAGCTTAGCTTATTAGTTGATAGCTTAACCGGTTAACCTAGCTTAGCTCATCTAATAATGTACAATAATATCTCTTATTGGGATATTGAAATATGTATCAAAAAGGAGCATATAATAAAAGAAATTTACTTACAGCCGCTAAAACGGAAAATATAATAAAAATATTTTTTTTCATTTTAATTTGTTGTACTTAACAATATACACTGTAAGTTGAGATATCAAACCCACGCTTATAAATAAAAAGTTATCAATATTTAGTAATAGTTTAATATAAATATTTGCATAATCATGTAATTGTTAAAATCAATTTACTATCTATTATATTGTTTCGTAAATCACGATTTCAATGATTTTTTTTTAAAGACAACACACCGCACTACGGAAATAATCTTAATACGGTGGACTTTACAAATATGTAGACTCGGACCAATAATTTGTGGATCTTAACCACTACGCCGTCTGTGCAGTCAATATTGTATTTTATTTAGCATTTATTCGATCATCATGGCATCATCATTGTCATCATCTTGGCTCATATACGTCCCACTAGCTTTATGACTTAACAGGCATGGATAGCCTATTTAAGTCACAATTGTCATTAGCTATTTAGTTATCTTAACATTGCTTTTAAAGATTTGTATTTTATTAAAAATTCTTTTTTTGGGTAATTTTAAAGGCATATGATCTCTATGGTTCTTATATCATCATCTACTCCTTCTGTTAGTCAGCTTCAACTTCGCTATTTTAGTCCTTCATCTTAGATTAATTCAAATTAGTAGGCTTAACAGTATCAATCTTTCAGATAGCCATGAAAATTTCATTTTTTTTTACAATATCTTCACACAAAGCTAAAGCTAAATAATAATTAAAGATGATTTATTATTATAACTTATTCTGCTTAGATTTATTATCAGTCGTAAATATTATTATAATACAACTAAATGCTTTCTAAGGCAATTGAAAGTTGTCAACTAAGTCATAAAAGGTCTATAACCGCTCCACTATTAAATTAAAATACACCACCTCGAAAATCTAGTGTTTCACATAGATTCTAATGCATTTTAATATATTTTATTTAGAATAATAACAAGTACTTTCCGCGTGGTGACAAAATAAGAATACAATTCACCACCTTCTTACTCCTGAGTGTCGTAAAAGACGACTAAGGGATATGATATGTAGATAACATCTTTGCAAGAGATGGAAAAACTGAAATGAGAAGCTATACCACCACATCTGACAGCGTGGTATATTAAATCAATTATCTCCTATTATGGAGAAGATTCGAACCCAGCATTGTGTGAGTTTAGATGACGATGAGATCACGAAAAGAGAAGATGAAATTTACTTTCAATTAAACAGTCAAGTAGAGGAGATAGAAAACAAAAAAAAAAATGTATATTAAATATATCGCAATTGAATGGCTAATATTAATTTTAATATAAATAGCTTAATTTAAAATAAATAATTACATCACAAGCAAATGCATACAAGCTAATATAAATTAATTATCTACACACAAATTTTGGGACATAGATAAACAGTCACGATTCCGTTAACATCTTCATATGGTCGGAGGAGGTATCGGTATTTTTTTTAAGAATTGCCCTCGAGACTGTGGCATTGCATTTGGAAAGGCTGCAGAGAAAGATGAAACAGGTGATGCAGCTGGTAAAAATAGATTCCTATTACCAATATTCTCGTACGAGAGAGATTCTGTTGCTCTAGGTTGTTGCAGTAGCAATTTTGGCACCATATTTAATTCAGAGATAGTTTTAATTGGTGCAGTATCTTCAACTGCTTTAACAATAACAGTATCATATGGTACGTCTGCTAAAATTGGATTGCCGGATTGTAGTAATAAACTTTTCAATACGGGTATTTCATTGGCTTTTTGTACAAGAATTTTTCTAGTATTTGACGCTGCTTCAGGATTATTTTGTACATATATCTTATTTGGTTTTAATTCTGGATTCCTTACTACTACTCTGGATGTAACAAAGTCGTTTTGTGTTTTCATTCCAGTATTAATTGGAACAGCTTCACTTTGCATTAATATTCTATTGGGTTTCTGCGAAATCATATTCGTCGGTGCAGTTGTTTGAACAGCTATATTCCGTGTCATAACGACATCAGTAGGATGTTCCCTTATAATGTCACCTGGCATAATTTCTTTCCTCACAAAAACTCTAGGATGTCCCGCTTCTAATATAGCAGCTCTCTTCGGCATTCCTGGATTCATCTTTCCATTGGCATGACTTTCAAGTGATCTAACTGTTTGTTCTGTTTTCGTTGACGATAAAAAATCCCGCATTATTGAAGCAATGGCATCTGATGATAACTTTTGGCTTGATACCATAGAGAAGATTATGAATACCGAAATTAAATATGTGATATCCATTATAATCTGAAACAATGTACGTATGTTTATTAGTAATGTTTGCACAGATACCGTAGTGGTTATGATACCGTAGTGGTTATGATACCGACTTTCCGTGTCAAGGGTTGCGAGTTCTAGTCGAGTAAAACACATGACAAAACTTTGTCCAGTCTACAAATTATCCTTCAAAGTCTGGGTGTAGTTATTTATTATTGTCCATAATTAATTTCAAGTTTGTAAAATTCCCCAAAATCCAAGGTATATTTCCTTAATGCAAACTATTCTATTTAAAAAATTATATTATACCACCTGGTGCATCACACTATCGACAGTCTCATCTGTCTACAGGTGCGGGCTGGTCCACCCGGGGTGGACCACACTCGTAAAATCGATGTCTGAGTAGCAGCAATTTGTTACTGCCCTTCGTTCAGTGAGCAAGAGAGCCAGGCTGTTTATATTTTGGGTGGTGGTAATGCATATAGTATCATCGAAACTCATTGCACGCATTTACACTCCCTTCATTTTCTTCACGGCAGGCAGCGGCCTAGCAAAGGTTCATGAGCGGCAGTATCACTTATCATCAGGTGTGTTGTTTGCTCGTTTGCCAAAAACAGCAATAAAAGAATCACTAATTTGAAGATTAGACCCTTAGTTGAGGTATCCATATTGGACTATGATGGAAATTTACAAATGAAATTAAATCTGGACATCTTTTTGTCGTGCTTGATTAGATTGTTGAGACATAAATCAGTAAAAGATTAAGAACTGTAACTGATAATATGACTACAAGGCAACAAGAGCTCTAGAGCGGACAAGTCACCCGCAAGGAGGCTGACCGCGTGAGAGCGACGCCCCGGGAAAGGCGTCGGTGAGAGACGGTACCCGAAATGGTAACCCGCAGTGCTGGTCACTTCAAGAATTCGGTACCAATGGCTAACCCAATGACGAAGGGTGGGGAATACGGTGGGTTATGGGACGGAATGAACGGTGTGTGTGCGAACCATAAAGATATAAAGAAAGGAAGTAGATCTAACTACCCCTTGCGACTTTCACCAAGTTTTTAGTCCACCTGATTAAATATCAATCATAATTTACAAATTAACTTACCAATAATTGTAAGAATATAAAATGAATATCAATAACATATTCTTTATATATTAAACAAGATCATTATCTTTTGTATTACGACAACTTATTCTGAGATTCATTCGTATTTTATCTCAAAATCGTGTTTTATCATTTTCATACTTCTAATGTGTATCCTAAAAGATCTAGTGTTGAAATACATTGTCAATGCAATTAGCTAAAGTCAAAATATTATAGTAAATTTTTATGTTTATATGGTTATGTTTAAAATTTTAGGCATAGGCATGTCTAAAATTTTAGTTTAAAATTTTTTATCTAATGATTTCTGATGTTTACGCGAATTGGCGTGACATTGTAAACTAGTTTTACGGCTTTTATCGCGTTTGTATTTGATTTATGATTGCCTGACGCGGGTGAAGTAAGATGTCTGACGTCCAAACAAATCAACATTATTACAGATTTTTATAATTATCTACACCCTTTTTTTTTGGGGTGGGTTGCGGTCGGCGCGCTCCTTGCACCACTCCGTCCGGGGCGACAGAGGGGCGTAAGCAGGAAACTCCCGCAACCCACCCACGATGCACGTCGCCTTCGTCGTTGGGCCGACCACCAGAGCAGGGTTACTTGTCATCACTGGTCGGCCCGACGGAATACTTGGGGTACCCTCCCATCTACCGATGTCCCCCCCTCGGGGAAGACGTCGGTCTTTCCTCACGCGGTCGGCCTCTCGGCGGGTGACGGACTAAAATTATCTACCCCTCTACAGAAAATTAGTTATTAAGTTATTGTCTGTCTTTTTGTTCACATGGTCTACCTATGCCTAAAATTTGTTTCCTAATTTTTTGTGGTAGAGAAATTAACTTGCCATACAGCACTGATCAGGCGGCGTAGGATTTTACTTCAAGTTTGCCATTTCATGCATAGATGTTAGTTGCCTACTGTAATGACTTAGACGTCCTTTACGACACCCACGGACAAAAAAGGGGGTGGTGAATTGTATTCCGCTACCACACAGAAGCCCTTGTATGAAGTGATTTTTTTTACTTGCACCTAATAATTGAGTTTCAAGATCATCATCATCTTGCTCTTATCCCAATTACTTGGGGTCGACGCAATATGTCATCTGTTTTGACATATTGCAAAAAGTTTCGGCAATGACTTTTATGACCGGCCGCCTGCCTGACGTCAACCCTCCTTGGGAATGTAATCGTTGACCCAAATGGTACCAGATGGAGTTGGTACGGGTCAATCTAGGGCTCTTAGTCGTCTTTTACGACACCTACGAGCAAAGCAAGGGTTGGTAGTATTCGAAGCCGCTACCACACAGCACGTGATATAGATAAGATAATTTATTAAAATAAAATTAAATTTTTGATTGGAATTTATCTGTGAGATAAAATGTAGAATGCAAAAACATCAAAAATTTGATTAACCACAATGAATATAATACTTTTGTGTGATGACGGAGTAAGAATACAATTCGCCACCCTCCCTTGCTTGTGGGTGTCGTAAAAGGCGACTAAGGGATATGCTATGCAAGTAATATCGATGCAAAAGACGGAAAACTCGATATAAAATCCTATACCAACACGTCTACTCGGACGGCGCAGGCGCGAGTATCTGCGCGTAATGCCGCCCTAGCCGCGGCCGCGGGTGATCGGACCGGGGAATTGTCCGTCACCCGCGGAGACGCTCACCGCGCGACGGTGACCGACGTCCCAGGACGTCGAGAGGTGAAGTTACCCGAAAGGGTATTCCGTCGGGCCGACCATTGACGACAAGTCACATCTGCTCCGGTGGTCGGCCCAACAACGAGGTGACGTGGGTACGGGTGGATTATGGGCCCGCGCGCCGTCCTTTCATCGCCCCGGACGGACTGGACCGCGCGTGCGCAATACCATAGCCCACCCATAAAAAAAAAAAACCAACACGTCTGACCAGCATGGTATATTATGTCAGTTTCCCTTCCATTGTGGAAGAAGCTCGAGCCCAACACTATCCCACAGTGGGTATATGATGATGAGGATGATAAAACAATAAAATACGTTAAAATAGTTTTTATTTTATATTTGTAATACGCGCAGCAATATCAGAAACGGTCAGAACAACTCATTACCCTCATATCTTTTTTAAACGACTATTGAATCGATAGATTCTGCCCAAACCATCCAAGGCGAGAAAGAGTGACATGCGGCCATAACTTCTCTAATTTACTCCCCTTAGCCTAACTGGCCATTAGAACTGTTTCCTTAACCTCGTTGGCCTATCATCTTCTATCTTTCGGGTACTTAAACATTATCAAAGTTACACTGACGTTGCATTTTTGATCAATAATTAAGTTAAACTCGTTAACTGGACAAGAAATGAAACTTTAATGAATTCGACAAGCGTACTGCCTAATGAAGCGTGAGGCGTGGTAGAATACAATTGTTGTCACCTCTTACTTGCCCTTGGAAATCGTAAGTCTATGCCAATAGTCTCACCAGAAAATCCTGAGAAACGCGATAAAATCCGTAAAATAGTTTTATTTACTCGCGTAAACACCAGATAATGATTGTAAATAAAACTACTTTTACGGATTATATCGCGTTTGTATTTGATTTATGATTGCCCAAGGTTTCGAACACTTTGCAGCATTCATGGTCACGGGCGGACTAAGGTGTCTCACGTCCAACAAGTAATCGTTATTACAGATATTTATAATTATCTACCCGATACAGAAAATTAGTTAGAAATTTATTAAATTTTGACCCACATTTTAGTACAAATTTATTGCCAGTGTAAGAAGAAAATGATTCTATATGAAAAAATTATATTGTTTATGGTTAGTAATTGTGTCCTGCGTGGGATTCGAACCCCCGACACTGGCGCTGTAGGTCGCTATCTTAATCACTACGTGCATCTGTGCAGTCACTCTCAAGCTGGTCGGTGTTGGTATAGGGTTTGATTTATATCAAGTTTGCCTTTTGTTACACCGTAGTCGTCTTCCACAATACTCATGAACAAGAGAGAAGGTGTTGAATTATATTCTTACTCCGTTACTACACGGAAGCAAAACCATAAGTTATTAAATTAAATTTTTATTAAAAGATTTACATTCATTAAATAATCACATTTACATAAAACAACTAATTACAACTGTCTTCACAGTTTACAAGAACGGGGGTTGCAAGGTAACTTGGCGTAAATACTGAGGGCAATTACATCCTGGACCGCCGCCGCATCCACATCCACAGCCATACGAGGGTATTTCTATCGCAGGCAACAATCCACTAGATCTTTGAATGCCTGAGCATGCACAAGGTCCTGGACATCCACAAGGTGGTATTTCTACAGATGGCAATAATCCAACAGTAGCTTGGATATTAGGACATCCACAAACACCTGAACATGTGCAAGACGTAGGGAGAGCGGCGCAAGCACAAGGACTGGAGCATCCACACGGAGAAATTGGGATTCCTGGACATGCGCAGGAACCCTGGCAACCACATGACAAAATTTGGTACTCAGCACATGAGCAAGGCTCTGGACAACCGCAAGCAGAAACAGATAAACTAGGGCAAGAACAAGGGCCTTGGCATCCACAAATTGGAGCTATAGAACCATGATATCCACCAGGAATTTGGATAACAGCACCTGGAGCATACGAAGGTATTTCAATACCATATGAATATGCGGGAACGCCTGGCAGCTTAATACCTTGGCATCCACAGCTGGGTACCTCAATAGAAGCAACATATTCTGGATATACAGGCACTTTTGGACCACGGCATCCACAGCTGGGTACCTCAATAGGAGCAACGTATTCTGCATATGCAGGCACTTTTGGTCCATGACATCCACAGCTGGGTACCTCAATAGGAGCAATGTATTCTAGATATGCAGGTACTTTTGGAGCGCGACATCCACAACTGGGTACCTCAATAGGAGCAATGTATTCTGGATATGGCGGCAATTTTGGACCACGGCAGCCACAGCTGGGTACCTCAATAGGAGCAATGTATTCTGGATATGGAGGCACTTTTGGACCACGGCAGCTGCATTTAGGTCCAGGGCATCCACAAGGCAAATCAAGAGCGAAGTATTCCACACTAGGTAACGTCATAGGTGGCGAAAATACGCCATAGTTAGGTAGTTCAATCGAAGGGAAAAGGCATCTCAAAGGATTTACGTCGATAGCTTCCGGGTATTTATAATTAGGAATGTCTATTATAGGAGTTTGATACACAGGGACGGTGGTTTCTAAAGCTGCAAAAGCACCTAAAGTTTCTATTATAGGACCCTGGCATCCACAGTTGATGATCTCAAGGAGAGGATTTTGGCAACCACAGGGGGGTGTAAGTACGTTGGGGTAATTGCCTCTTCTAATTTTTTTCGTTTTCACTCCTTTTCTCTTGCTTTCGCTTATCTGTAAAAATAATAAAATATAGTAACTAAGGGTATGTGTGGTGATGGAGTACGAAGTATACAGTGATCTCTTCTTTTTCCATAGATTTTGTAAGCATTGATTAAAGAATATAAGCAATTCTCACTTCAAGAAAAGAAAATCACTAAGTAAACCCCTATTCCAACCTGACCTATGTAGTGTATATGGCATGCTTTTTATCATCTGAAGGAGTTCCATGCTAAACTGTGGGTTGTATGTAAACTGAGAAGAATAAGACCAGGAATACATACGTCTTAAATGACTAGTGACGAAATACGCCGTGACCAGCTTTTCTTACTATAAAGTACGCTTGCAAAAGATAGATAACTCGAAACAAAATCTCATACCATTCTGTCAGTCCAGAATATAAAAGTAGGCGATAGGGCTTTGTAAGAAGTCCGTGGCGAAGTGTAATTCAATCGAGTAGAGGCAGTGTAGGAATTCAATTAAGTAGAGGTAGTAGTTATTTCTTCATATCATATCAGCTCTTTTATTTCACAATGCTGGGCTCGAGCCTACTCCATAATAGGATTGATATTAACCTATTATATAACGTTCATCAGACATGTTAGCATAGGGTTTCGTTTCGAGTCTTCCTTCTCTTGCATAGATTTTGTATGCATATTATATCTCTTAGTCGGATTTTACGACATCTATGGGGTGGTGAATTATATTCTTACTCCATCACCACATCAATTTCTTCATATATACTCTTATATTATTAGAAGATCGTTGCCGGCATTATATCAAATCAAGGCACAAGCCCAATCATGATTAAGTGTTTAAATATTAAACTAAAATACTTAGTTTATAATATACTTACTGCCGCAAATGCCAATAGCACAAAGATAACTGTTGCCTTTTTAAAATGCATTTTTTTATTTGTATCTATATTGATAGTAAGTTGAAGACTTAATAATTAATTAAAAATATAATCAAGTATTTATACAAATTTTCATACGACATAATGGAAATTGCGTTAATTTTTATGAAATGGTCAGAATCGTTCGGTATCAATTAAATTATTTTATCGAATGCTTTTGTATTTTACATAATATTTATTTCAAAATAAATACTAAGTTATCTGATTAAGTCTTAGATATGTTTAGTCAATACGACCGTATTCGTTTTATCCGTTGAATAATACATTTATGAGATCCAGAAATACTTTAATTTATTTCACGAAAACTCGTAATATTAAAAAAAGAATAAATAATTTAAAAAAATAAAAGCGGCAATGGTTTATTACGAAAAAGTTTTTATTATAATTATATTTTTCCCGTGTGGTGACGGAGAAGAATACAATTTATTTGTGGTAAGGCCCATCCACAAATAAAGCCTGGACAGTTTTCTGTCTGCAGTCGCGGGCAGGGCCGTCTGGGAAACTATCACACCCTCGGAGATTGTAGTGCAATTTGTTATTGCACTTCGTTTGGAGAGGTGGTGAGTTCTGGTAATACCTATCTGAAACTTGCGGTGGTGTAGTCTTGGTTGTTGCATTGAGCAGGAGTTGATAGGCGGTACAGGAAGACCCGGTGGGAATTGCCACCGACAACCACCTGCCGGTCAGTAGGGGAGCCGTGCCTAGAACTATCCTCCCTGGGAGGCTATCCCATCAGCCGACAAAACTACCATGGTGTGATCGTCGTGCCGGAGTGGGAAATTAGAGTGAACCCCGACGGCTACACATTAGAGGGGCACTGAGGATCCTTCCGTCCTTCACGTCAAGTCCTCACAAAACCCACCCTTCGGCCATGCGCAGTCCCGCCTCTTTCTTTTTTTGGCATCACCAAACCTCATCGCACACTTCTGATTACCTATTACTCTTTAAAAAAAATTAAAACCATGAAAAGGTTAAGCATACCACATTTCCCCTATCCACATTAAAAGTGGAATTATGCAATATTAAGGGTCTACATAGTAACGTCGAAGTCGTCCACCACCATCTCGAGACGGCGCGGCTTGCTATGCTCTTTTAAACCGAGATCCAGATGACATTTGGTACCTTAATTATTTCCACTACAAGTTGGAGCACACCTTCCATCGTAAAGCCATAATTTGTGTGTTTATTTGGGATGATGTCTATTATTATCACCTTTGGGCCCTCGAGCATGGTGACCAATCAATGGTCAATTTTATAGTTGCGCGTAGACTATGAAGGGCTTACCTGCATCTACGAATGCCTCTACAGGTCCCACGGCGATCGGGGCTCAATTCAGTTATTTAAGAACGTCTAAAGTGGGATTGACGGCATATTACAGCAATGTCCATAGGCGGAGGTGGTAGTTCTTGCAGACTTCAACGCTCATCACAAAGGCTGGTTGCGGTTCTGAACCACTGATTTCCAGGGTCGACATCTCTTCAATATAGTCTCGGCCTATTGTCTCTTATAGCTGGTGACACAGCCCACCCATCTCCCAGTTAGTTCCATTTAACACAAAGCATTTTTTTAGTTTTATAAACCATATTTTCAATATTTTGAGAGTTAATTTTGCTGAATTGGTAAGTAGATGCGCATGCGCAGACTCTCTACCTCTCTCGCACTCACGCAAAGGATTTATGAGCAAATTATGAATCCTAGCGATTCTATTTAGGATAATAAGATAATCTTTGGATTGGTTTATTGTATCGTCATCAGGCCTTGAGAAGCTTGCAACATTAAAATGAGATGCGAGCGTCTAAAGTGCATCTAAATCAAGTTCAAGGGAGTCGGTTACAAACTAACAAGCATGGATACAGGTGAAACTTATAAAAGTGCGTAAGATATTCCAGTTTCCCTTCGCTTTTTCTGTACTCCAAACACATCACGATACAACTGCGAGTGAAACCCTTGCGATCACCTAACGGTTAATCTAAATCAACGTGCATTTTTTTTAGTTGGTACTAATCTCACCATATCAGTGATCCAGGATCTTCAATGGTCTCCATATTGTTATGAACATACCACTCCATACTGTTATATACACCAAGGTTTGACTCTTCGGAATTCCCAGGAAACGAGTTAAATTGTCTTAAGAGCCATAACATACTCAATCAGAAAATAGAAACAAGAGGAGTTTGAAAAGTTCCACTTCCCTCTCATGCAAAGTGTGTAGTGTTGCATCGGAGTTCATAAGAAATAGCGCCCTCACCCTTAGGAGCCGTGCTTCGCAACGTCTTTTTTGATGTGGTAGGACTACATACTCGCCAGTTGTCTGCTTACAGCTGCAGGCCACTCCATCCGGTGTATTACCACACTCTCGCAGAAAATCAAGGTCTGAGTTCTTCGTTTAATGTGCGAGAGAGCCGGAAGCCCAATATTCTGTAGAAGTCTGCAGTGCCTGAATAAATCTCTAAATTTCGGCCCTATAAAAAGGCTCAAAGTTGCTCAACGTGCTATGGAAAAGGCTATCCGAAATCCGTAGAACTGGTAACCAACATTGCCCAGGAAATTAGCACGTGGAAATTGCAGGCCACGTCGCTCGTCGAAACGACAGGCGAGTGGCGATTACGAATCCGACGACGCAGAGTCAGTCGTGGTCAGAGGTGTTGGTATTTTTTTTTTATGGGTGGGCTATGGTAAGCACTCACGCGGTTCACTTCGTCCGGGACGACGACAGGACGGCGCGCGGGCCCATAACCCAACCGTACCCACGTCAACTTCGTCGTTGGACCGACCACCGGAGCAGGGTGACTTGTCGTCAGTGGTCGGCTCCACGGAATACCGTTTCGGGTACCCTCACGTCTCGACGTCCTGGGACGTCGGTCGCCGTCGCGCGGACAGCCTCTCTGCGGGTGACGGACTAAATTCCCCGGTCCGGTCACCCGCGACTGTGGGACCGACTATGGGATATAATATGCACATAACATCTGTGCAAGAGAAGGAAAACTCGAAATAAAACCCTATATTAACATATCTGACCAGCATGGTATAGTAGGTCAAATGCCCTCCCATTGTGGAGGAGGCCCGATCGCAACAGTGGGATGTATGTGGGCTGCGATGATGATGATGACGGTTATTTACCCGATACCTATGCCTAAAAACCAGAATAATTTCGTTTTGTCTGTTGCACCTTCCAAACGGCTGGACCGATTTTAATAATATTTTATTAGCAGGTATCTGTCTATATAAGGAGTAATTTATCCTATATTTCATTTCAAGAAACACCTATACAGTTTTGCCTGTACCGGGAATAGCAGCCGAGGCCTTGTGGACTGCGGTCGCCTATCGTAATATTTTAAAAAATATTGGAGAATGATATCTGATGTTTACGCGAGCACTACACATTGTAAATAAAACTACTTTTACGGATTATATCGCGTTTGTATTTGATTTATGATTGCCCGACGTTTCTAACACTTTGCAGCATTCATGGTCACGGGCGGACTAAGGTGTCTCACGTCCAACAAGTAATCGTTATTACAGACATTTATAAATGGCTATGGGCTCGCCTGTCTCCCCTGTTGTCGCTGACATTTTCATGGAGGACTTCGAGGAGCTGGCCTTATCAAGCTCACCTGTCACACCAAGGTTCTATAAGCGGTACGTAGATGACACTTTCACAATACTACCAACAGACAAAATAACCATATTCCTAAACCATCTTAACTCCATCAATCCAAAAATTCAATTTACTACGGAACTGGAGTCAAATAACTCATTAGCTTTCTTAGATATTTTGGTTATCCGTAAACCCAATAACACCTTGAGTCATACAGTGTATCGTAAGGCAACACATACTGACAGATATCTGAACGGAGATTCTCATCATCCCCCTTCACAGTTAGCTACCGTGTCTAAATCTTTGTTGCAGAGAGCACGAGGAATCTGTGACGAGGAGCACCTGGCTGGGGAACTGCAGCATGTCAAGCAGGTTCTACGTGCAAACAAGCTGCAAGTTCCACGCCCCCGTTGCAGAGACCGTGTGAAACCACCCACAGTTGAGCGCCTCCCTGCAGTACTACCTTATGTGAAAGGAGTCACTGACAAGATTGGCTATATCCTGAAACGGGCTTCCATAAAAACTTATTTTAAGCCACTCAAAAGGATAAGTCAGTTCTTACCACCTGTCAAGTGTCAGATCCCTCTACAAGATGCAGGAGTTTATAAACTTGACTGTGACTGTGGTCTCTCTTATATTGGGCAAACAAAGAGATCCATAAGAACTCGGGTCAAAGAACACATAGCTGATGTGAAGCACCGCCGTCACACTAAGTCTGCAGTCTGTGAACATAGGACCGCTCCCGCCATAACATTAGGTTTGATAAACCTCAAGTCCTCGCAAAGGAACACCGATACCTGCCTAGAATGGTACGCGAGGCTATTGAAATCAAAAAACACAAAAATTTCAATAGAGAGGATGGCTGGGTATTACCATCAAGCTGGGATCCTGTTATAAACATAATTAAAAATAAATCCAAAGAGACCACCACAAGACTGCATGATACTGTGAGCACTTATTATATAGATTTGACCCACAATAATAATAGTTAAAGATAATTTTATAAATCCAAAATCTTTTAGTAAGACAAAGTAAGCCGCATCTAAAATTAAAAATCAATATTAATTTAGCATCATGTCCCCTGAGTTTTCTTGCCGGATCTTTCTCAGTATGGCCGCGTTCCGATCCGGTGGTAGTATATTAGTTTTGTTAGTTTTAAATCAACAAATTGTAACAATAATTGCTACAAATTTAATAATTACTAACCATAAACAATATAATTTTTTCATATAGAATCATTTTCTTCTTACACTGGCAATAAATTTGTACTAAAATGTGGGTCACAATTTAATAAATTTATAACTAATTTTCTGTATCGGGTAGATAATTATAAATATCTGTAATAACGATTACTTGTTGGACGTGAGACACCTTAGTCCGCCCGTGACCATGACTGCTGCAAAGTGTTCGAAACGTCGGGCAATCATAAATCAAATACAAACGCGATATAATCCGTAAAAGTAGTTTATTTACAAAATATTGCAGATTTAAAATACGGGGGCAAGACAACTGAAACCAAAGCGAAGTCTACACTAATATTATAAAGAGAAAAAAATTGTATTTGTGTGTATGTTTGTAATGAATAAACTCAAAAACTACTGTGCCGATTTCAAAAATTCTTTCACTATAATGTAGCTATAATATCAGGGAGTGATATAGGCTATATTTTATTCGGGTATTCCCATGGGAACAGGAATGGGAACTATGCGAGTAAGGCAATTGAAACCGAAGCGAAGCAAGGGCGGTTTGCTAGTCTTAAATAAAATTTTCATGGGAATCGAACACACCTCTGAACAAGTTCAACATTAAAAATATCTAGATTTAAAATAAAACAAAATGGCCGAATAGTTATGTATTTATTTGAACAAATAACAAGTGTTTATTAAAATGTAAAGACGACATCAAAATTACTAACATAATTATAACATTACAGACTATTTATACAACAATTATATAACCAGTGGTGATGAGTTATGAATACAATGGGTCCCCCCTTAGAATAATAACGTGTAGAAGGTAAATCCGGGCACAAAAAATGAAGCATTTCAATTGGAGCCTAATGGAGCTTACGCCAGAATCGTTCCCGAATGTACAAGGTCACTGTATTGCACGTACGTACTCAAATCTTAAAAAATAAATAGGTAATTATGACGGTTTGTGAATTTAAATGGTGTTACAACACATTTGAAAAACAAAAAGTGTATTAAAATTACTTTTAAAAGTATTTCGACGATTTGTGTTAATAAAAACAAAATTTGATTTCATAATTTGAATAGTGTACGTGTGTAATCGCCTGCGCGCATGCAGTATTTTTGACTTCATGTTTTCGATCGCTCGAAGTACCAACACTATCCTTCTATGCGTTATTATTCTAAGGGGTCCCCTACTCTTTACCTTGCCAAGGGGATTGCATGGTGTGGACACGCCTCACCCAATCCATCCAGATCGACGGGAAGGTGCCCAGCCCCATCATCATTACAGCTCATATACATCCCACTACTGGGCTCGAGACTCCGCCACGATAGGAGGGCAAATCAACCATACTGAGATACATAGACTGCACAGATGGCGTAGTGGTTGAGATAGCGACTTACAACGCCAGTGTCGGGGGTTCAAATCCCACGCGGGACAACACTTTGTGTGATCCACAACTTGTTGTTCCGAGTCTGGATATAATTTGTGTCCGTTAATTATATGTTTGTAAAGTTCCCAGCAATACAAGGATTATTTCCTTAGTGCATGGTGTTGTCTTAAAATAAAAGAATAATACTATACCATGCTTGTCAGACAGGTTGGTATAGGGTTTTATTTCACGTTTTCCTTCTCTTACATAAATGTTATATGCGTATTGTATCCCTTAGTCGTGTTTTACGACATCCACGGGAGATAGAGAGTGATGAATTGTATTCTTACTCCATCAGCAAATATATTGTAGCTGTCTATATACGAGTGTATCAGGATATAGGGCAACTGTTCAAACAGGAGTTAAGGGGAACGCACACTTATCCGAGCCGAACGAGTCAAACGAAACGAATTTTAGAATTCTGTATAGAAATCGTCTTCCAGATTCGGATGATTCAACGCGGGGAAATATGCGAGGTTTCATGAGATTTCATATACAGAATTCTAAAATCCGTTTCTTTCGACTCGTTCGACTCGGATAAGTGTACGTTCACCTTTAGGCAATGGTGGTATACTCAGTGCCAGATAACGTGGCAAAAGACGACCTTCACCTACCTTCACCACGATATCTTAAAATGCAAAAAATCTATCGCTTACCATACAAATCTATCGAAAAGTTGTATCGCAAAATTCTCTTGGTAGATGCCTACCAGGAAGCAACATTACAAACAGCACAACCCAAAATTTTACGAAATCTAGTAAAATTACCATCATCATCATCATCATCTTGCTCTTATCCCAATTACTTGGGGTCGACGCAATATGTCATCTGTTTTGACATATTGCAAAAAGTTTCGGCAATGACTTTTTATGACCGGCCGCCTGCCTGACGTCAACCCTCCTTGGGAATGTAATCGTTGACCCAAATGGTACCAGATGGAGTTGGTCCGGGTCAATCTAGGGCTCTTAGTCGTCTTTTACGACATCCACGAGCAAAGCAAGGGTTGGTAGTATTCGAAGCCGCTACCACACAGCACAATCTAGTAAAATTACCATAGAAAATATATGTTTTTAATATCCTATAATCATGTATTTCGTTGTTTTAAAATACCAGATTAACCTGTAACTGGTGACATTTCATTATTTTATAAATAATATCATTGATAACAATGCCAGATTATTTTCAAATGTCTTAAAATCAAAAGTTTTTAAGTAACATTAAAATTAAAATACCGAGAATATTTATATAAATTCAATATAATATAGATCCTATAATTAAATACGTAATTAGCTTCGAAGAATTATGTAACGCCCAAAAAATGCCAAGTTTTAAGTTATGACACATTTCTTTCAACTCATTTTACCGTCAGGTGTAATAAACCTAAAGGATCGCACAAGTAGATGCAAGATTTTAGATTATGTGTATCAAACATAAAATCTTTTCTTAAGGGGACCCGGTGGTCTAGCGGCCTAAAATTTAGCCTATTTTTAAAAATTTTTTTTGATATGACAGAAATGACTAAGGGTTTTAAATTTTTTTAGGCTTATTTTATTACTTATTAACAATACAAAAATGATGGTAAACACAAAAAAATTTTTTTTTTTAAATTCCAAAAGTGGCGCTGAAGTTCCCCTCTCAAAAAAAAAGGACCTGGCTGCTGAAGGAGGTTTTATCTCTCCCTTTGATCTGAAATTAAAAAATAAGACGGATTTTTAATTAGTATAAGTATAGTTATGGCGGGGACTAGAATAAAAAAAAATAAAAAAAAATTGACAAAATGGCGCGTAATTGAAAGTACGAGTCTGAAAAAGACTCTTTTTTCGCAATGTTTTTTTAATAAAAAAAATAGAAATACTCAACAGAAAATATTTCTTCTAGGCCCGGCGAGAGCCAGTACTATTTAGAATGACCTGTTAAAATTTCAGACGAATCGGTCGAACCGTTTTTTTTTTTTTAGCTTCAGTAGACCAAAAAAAGTAGTTTCGAGATAAACGCGTTTAAAGTTTTAAGTAACTATATTCTCAAGAAATGGTATTGAAATATGCACTCACGATTAATCGGCGATCCCAGCACCATAAAGGATTCCCTCTGTTCTCTCATAGTCTTCATTTTCTTGACTCTTGGATTTTTTACGAGCAGTTCTTGCCTCTTTGGAGTCACTTGTGCTTTGACGATCAGCCTTATAGATTCTTCGCTCATCACGATCTCGGGCTAGTTGATCGGCGTATGGGCCGATTTTAATACCCATTACGTTCATCATCTTTAAAATAGCTTTAAAACCTTCGTTAAATGTACAAGCAGCACAACATGCAGCGATGTCCACAATTTTTTTTCCAGAAAATTGATGCTTCGGTACAAGTTGCCAGACGCAAGAGTTGAAGCTTTCATTGTTATTTTGAGTGTTATTTCCGAGACATCTTTCTAACAGGCTTTCATCCGTTAAGCTCTCGTAAACTGGCTTTAAAATAGCTTGAGCATCATCATCCAGAGCAGGGGAATGCTCATAGCTGTCCAAGGTACCCGCAGCTTCACTTTTACGCCATTTACACCAAGATTCAGGACCTATTGGACAATAGGAGTGTTGCGGATTTTCGTTTGTTGAAATATTGTGATAATACCCCGCTAAAACTTCTTTCTTCATATCTTCAAGAGAATCAGGGTGCCGACGAATTGCTAAACCGTAAAATATAGAAAGTTCCTGTAATAATTTATTTGTTAATTTTTTAGTTTTGACAGCATCTTTACCGACAGATTTTTTTTTAGTTTTCTTGGGTTTTGCATCTTCACCAGCGTTCTCATCTTTACTAGCTGCTTTCGACATTTGTAATTTCGCTTTTTTCAATTGTTCATATTTTTTTTTAGCTTCGAGTCCACGTTTATACAAACGTTTTTTAACATGTAAGACACACTCTTTCTTTTGAACAGTAAAGTCATCACCGTAGGGCTTTATTTCCAATAAAGATTTATACGTCTTGGTGTCGCCGTCTCCAATGTAATTAGCATACTTGACGCCATACAATTCCTCCGATCTTTGAAATATTTCTACTATACCGTCGACCTCCATTTTTCCTGAACTTCCCTCATGATTAGCATCGCAATCATCTTTATGATCCTCATACCACAGCGCATATTCATCAGTGTTTTTTTTTCCGACCCAATTCGAACATCCTTGACAAATCTTGCTTTTAACTACAACATCCAGAATTTTATTTGAATACTTTCCAATGATTGATACTAATCCGAGAAGAGAAGAAAAACCACGTTTTGCCCATGAACCATCGCCAGATATAGAAAGTTCATTAGCTGGATGTCCTTGCTCTTCATTCATTTTTATTTCTTCAGAGACGGCTTTTTCGAAAACAATTTTGGTAACGGCTTCTGCAGCAATTTTTATGTTATTTACTATACTATAATAAGTACTGTTACAGAGGCCGTGTCCTAAATCCATCAATCCGCAAAAATTGTTAATTCCTTGGAAACCAACTCCGAGCATCCTCATAGCAAAAACAAGCCTGCGATTGATCTCAAATGCCTTATCGATGAACGGCGAAGATGGAATTAAGCTTTCTTTGCACTGACATTGGACAGAAAGCTTGAACCCTAAACCACGTTGCGAATTTTTGCTAAAAACGATATCACCATTGCAGTCCTTACACTTAACTATCTGCTGTAATGTTAGAAAAACAGTGGTGAATTGAATTATACAATAATTCATGCCTGGATCCATGTTATATTCTAATTCCTCAGTGGTTTTGATTTTTTTAGCTGAAGTGCTTGTATAATTAGTATCATTCTCACTTGTATAACGATTACCTTTAAAATATCTTTTTTTGGCTTTTTGTCCAGGTCTTCTGCTACTAGTTTGGCCCTGCTTATGATCCATTGGTTTTATAAAATTATTTCACTCGATATCACTATGAAATTATTGATGTTATTATAAAATTATTTCTGTAATATTATTACACTCGATGTTGCTGTCGCTGAGGAACACGTTAAACTAACTGAACAACTCTTAAAACTAAAATATTTCCCGTTAAATTCATACAATAGTATAAGTCAGGTATACGGACCCGAGCAGCTGCAATTAGCGAACAATGGAGCCCAACTCACCGATCGTCTACCTGACATTGTAATGGGTTTTAAATATAGAAATACTCGGAATTTTGTCACCAAATTTTAACAGTGTATTTTTGAAATACTATACTTTCGAAATATGTAAAAAAAAAAAAAAGATTTTTCGAAAATTCTAGACCACCGGGTCCCCTTAACTGATTTTAGCGTCAGGTGTACGAGATCAGTGGCGTCGTGTGGCCCAGTCGCCATTTTGTTTGACATTCCGTGTGGAGCACGTAACAGATATTGAAAAAAAAATGATGGGCCTCGATGACAGTACATACCGAAAGATTGATGCATTCCTAATTCATGTATCAGACAGCAGTGATAGTAACAGTAGTGGAAGGGACAGTTTAGAACTACATTTTTTATAGATTTTTGTAGTCATAAATAAATTATTTTAGTATATTATTTTACCTCACCTTACGTATTTAACAAAAAGTTAGCCTTAAGATAGGTTAGCTATCAGTTTCATGCTAGGGCAGTGGTAAGGTAGGTAACGTGTACGTATGCTTTATTATTGCACGTGTAGGTGTTTAATAATTTCTTAATTAAAATTCTAAACAAATTACACGCAGACAAATGTTTGTAACCTCTGTACGGTCTAGGCACCTTCACCACGATATTACAACGATAAGACGGTTTGTATGGAAAGCGATAGAATTAGCGATAAATTACTTGGATTTGATGATATCGTGGTGAAGGTCACCAAATGACCTCTTTTGCCATGCTATTTGGCAAACACTATAGGAACGCATGAATAAATTTGAAGGAAAAATATTGATTCGTTAATAAATTAGAGACATGTAAAGTTTTCAATTCTTTCATCGCTTTTTCGTGTAAATCTGATTGAAATGTATAAAGTTAGTGATAATTAATCTGCGACATATTTGCACTTTGTTAAATGTTCATTAGAAATCAATGACTAAGTTCGCATATGGAAGACAAACTTCGCTTTAAATCAGCTGATCGGCCGATGACCGTTGGCGAACCGCCTTTGTACCTACGCTAACATTGAAGCGTTTGCGCAATTCTATAAATGAATGTAATTATACTATCGAAGCTTTACATGCCTACATGTATCCTGTCTATACATGCCTACATAATACGTAACATGTAAGGCATAGACTCTTAGACACACATTTTTGTAATCACTATACCTTTTATGTTATGTTTTTTGTGTAATATACATTCTAATTACGATCTATGACCGTTAAACTAGAACATACTCGAACAGTTGCCCCATAACCTGATACAGCCTGTATAATATTTTATCTAATGATTAAAAAATCATAACATTCATACATTTATATTCTCTCATACTAATTATACAATATGGCTTATAATACACTAGACCCATCTTCAGTCCGTCCTCGGTGGTGGTGCCTTGCCGCTTGCAAGAACTGATTTCATTGTCTTCATCATACTTGGAAGTAGACCGATGTATTTATCAACACATTTAACAGCACACTTCTCGAAGTCTATAGTGCATTTATCGATCTGTAAATATAAAAATAAATCTTACTCTTTTTTTCCTTAGAATAATAATGTATAGAAGGTAAGTTCGCGCACAAAAAGTGAAGCATTTCAATTGGAGCCTAATGGAGCTTACGCCGGAATCGTTCCGTAATGTACAAGTCATTGTACTGCACGTACGTACGCAACTCTTAAAAAATAAATAGGTAATTATGACGGTTTGTGCATTCAAATGGTGTCATAACACATTTGAAAAACTTAAAAATATTTTACCATTACTTTTAAAAGTATTTCGACGATTTATGTTAATAAAAACAAAATTTGATGTCATAATTTGTATAGTGGTGTGCGTGTGTATGTGTGTAATCGTCTGCGCGCCATTAGTACTTTTAGATTCATATTTCGAACTTTCAAAGTATTGACACTAGCCTTTTATACGTTATTATTCTAAGCTTTTTTCTTTTTTTTGGGGATTGGGATGCGGTCGGCGCACTCCTCGCACTACTCCGTCCGGGGCGACAGAGGGGCGTAAGCACACACACCCGTAACCCACCCGGGAGACGTCGCCTTCGTCGTTGGACCGACCGGACTTGTCGTCAGTGGTCGGCCCAACGGAATACTCCTTGAGAAGTACTCTCCCATCGACCGACGTCCCTTCGGGGAGGACGTCGGTCTTTCCTCGCGCGGTTGGCCTTTCGGCGGGTGACGGATTAATTCCCCGGTCCAGTCACCCGCGGCCTCGGCTAGGGCGGCATCAGGCGCAGGTAATCGCGCCTGCATAAATCTTACTCTGTCACCGCAGTGAAATATTTCAAATGTTCAAAATATTTCAAATGTTTTTCGTTTTTAAATATGATTCATCCCAGCGCATACAAATCAGACTTCTACCACAAAAAAGAGCGTGTGTACAGAGTACGCATGTCAGAAGTGAAACTCCTTCTTCTTCTTTTTTGTCTTGGCAATCAGCTATTAATACAAGGCATTTTTGCCAGTGTCGAGTTATGATTTACTTTTCAAATTATCAATTTCTTCTTGTCAGTAATGGTCCGTCAGTAAGTCAAAGTGTCGCCTCCAACAGTGTAATGGCCACTGTTGAGAATTTTGGTGGAAACAAAAAGGTATGTATAGCAGTTTTATATCATATTCACTACACCTCAGCAGTTCTGTCGCTATATATTACATAAAATGCCATCAAGATTATTTAATATAACACGTTAAAACACTAAGATATTGAATAGAATACAAGAACACCACATGACAATTCAGATTCCCGCCAAAAACTCCGTGAAACTCCTTTATCTCATTTAGGGATGTGACTTGGAGGGAAAATAATCGATTTTTCAATAATCAATTTTTTGTTCTTTAAAATTATTATTACTATTACTATTAATTAAAAATAAATAATCGATTATAAAATAATCGATTTTTCTCCCAACAGGATTGTGATGACCTTTTTTTTTTAGGAAATGTGAGCTTTATTTTCTACTAAACTTCCAAAAAAAGGGTCATCACGATTGTTTCATACTATATTTAATATGAAACAATCGTGATGACCTTTTTTTTAGGAAATCTGGCCGTGCATAATCGATAGTAAGATTTTTCCTATTTTGATAATCGATTGTAAAAATCGATTATTACAAAAAAATAATCGATTAATAATCGATTTTTATAAAAATAGATTATTTTTTCACATCCCTAATCTCATTCTCTCGCCGGCTGAATCCTATACATTTACATGTTTGTGTCTCTATGGACTCGCTTTTTTGTTTCATCGAGTTTCAAATCACAACAATTCTAAAGAAGTTTCTCTTCAAAAGGAGGTCGATCTTATCTTAACCACTTAGCCAACTTACAACATCATTAACTGCATAGATGGCGTAGTGGTTATGATACCGACCTGCAAAACAAGTGTCGGGGTTCGAATCCCATGCAGAATAAACTTTGTGTGATACACAAATTGTTGTTCCGAGCCTGGATGGACACAAATTGCCCACCTACACTAATATTATATAGAGGAAAAATTTGTATTTTTGTGTGTATGTTTATAATAAATAAACTCAAAAACGGCAGATTTCAAAAATTCTTTCACAAATTGAAAGCTATCAGGGAGTAACATAGGCTATATTTTATCCCGGTATTTCCACGGGAACTACGCGGGTAAGACAACTGAAACTGAAGCAAGAGTGTGTTGCTAGTTATATGATTGTAGTACCCCACAATACAAGAATTATTTCCTTATTATCGGGCATGGTCCTCTGATAAAAAAAAGGATAAGGAATCAGGAATGATGATAAAATATAATAGAAATTTCAACTTACAGTTTCTTGACTAGGGTCTGGTCCTAATCTATCTCTTGCAGTATCATTACAATCCATAACACATCGCTGTAATCTATTCTGTAAATGGTTTATTTCACCCTGAAACATGAGAAATTACAATTGTTAGACAAGAAAGCAATAAAGAATCAACCTAATAAATATTTGTTAAGAATTTCCTAGAATAAAAGGGTCAGAGTCATCCATTTACCAATGTTTTTTTTAAACCACCCCCCTGCTATGGAGGAAACACACAGGTAAAAAAAATAGCGTGAGTATTAAGTACGCATGTCAGAAGTGAATCTTCTTTGGTTCCGTGTTTTTTATCAGTATTAAAAAAAAATTAAAAAAAAATTAAAAAAAAATTAAAAAAAAAGAAAATCTCTCGATCTTTCTCACTCGCTTGCTCCCTACTCTCGCCCCCATGGCTGTGCTTCGTGCTATGTTCGCCCTTTCTCACTCTCTCTCTCTTCTCACGCTCCCTCCCTCTTCTTTGACAAAAACGCTGCGCATCTTCGTGGCGCTAAATTGCGTTTCATCCGTAAAAAAATTACCCTCATGCGCGCAAAGAAGTTTCACTTCAAAAAGGTATAAAAACATAATGAGCACGTTTGGTATCATCTCTGCTCAGTCCATATACAAATGTCCTACTTTTGACGTCAGCCTCGTCCACTATGGGAGGAAAATTGATGATGCTGGTCAAATTGGTTAGCATAAGGTTAATCGACTTTGCCTGCTCTTGATTAGTTGCCCTTTGCCACAACCACAGGCAAGCTAGTGGTGAATTGTATTCACACTCCATCATCAAATGGAATATGGCTTGGAAATTCCAGCTGGTTCCATAAGTTTCCCAGGCAACAGACAGAAAACACTATTGGGTGGTCGATTCCAGTTGATTCTTACAAGTTTCCCAGAAAAAAAAAGGTGATGTTTTTAGGGTTCTGTACCCAATGGGTAAAAACGGGACCCTCTTACTAAGACTTCGCTGTCTGTCCATCCGTATGTCTGTCACCAGGCTGTATCTCAAGAATCGCGATAGCTAGACAGTTGAAATTGTCTCGAATTATGTATTTCTGTTGCCGCTATAACAACAAATATTAAAAATGGCTCCCATGTTTTTTTTTTATTGCAAACGGTAGCAAACAGTACACCTGATGGTAAGTGTTGCTGCCGCTCATGGACCTTTACAAGGCCGCTGCCTACCGCGAAGAAAGTGAAGGGAGTGTGAATGCGTGCATTGAGGCCAAAGATGCCGCCAAAGTCAAACGGTGATACCAAAGGTACCACCAAAACCCTCCACACGCAAACACCCTCAGAAAGTTGGGCTTCCGGTTCTCTCGCTCACCGAATGAAGCGCAGTAACAAATTGCTACAACTCAGACGCCAATTTTCAGCTGAGTGCAGTACTACCCCGGACGGACCGACCCGTGGCTGTAGACAGATAACTGTCGACAGTGTGGTCCTACCACTGACTACAACAAACGCGATTTTTTTTTCACTTTTTATAGATAATGGTACGGAACTCTTCGTGCGCGACTCTGACTCGCACTTAGCCAGAGTTTTTTATTCTGGGAGCATGGAAAAATAAGCAGTGATAACGAATTTTATTTATATCCAGTCAGTGATATATAGCTAACTTTTAGACCAAAATTTTCTGATACACCTCAAAAAATTTAAGTACAAAATTTGCCTGTCTCAATATTCAAACAACTTGTTCACAAAATTAATTTCATATTTTCATTCTTCAATATACCAATAGGTACAACAATTTATGACTAACCTGGACATAATTATTAGCCTGGTTGAGTGGTGCTGTGCAGTTATCTATACACCCATGCACTCTCTCCAATGAAGATTGAGGATCATCACAGCATCTAGCTGCACATCTATGCATATCACCCTGGAAATTAATTAAAAAATTAAATTATTTCTTTGATAATACATAATTTTCCGTGTGGGGACGAAGTAAGTAACATAGCTTTGTGTAAAGCTTTTGCTCAGTTTTTAAAACACTGCAGGAGTTAGAAATGGTAGTATTTATTACTAATATCAGGAATGGATTTTTTTTAACACTAGACTTAATTAAATTTAATTTTGTGTTATTAAAATTAATTTTGTTTTTTTTTTGTTTTAATTGATTCTTGACATTCTCTAAACAGCTTTAAGAATGCCTGGTATTAATATACCACTTGTTGCCATTAGTATATGCAGTAAAATATTACATCGCGCTTAAGTGTTGAAATCAATTCATAAAACCAAAATGTTTAGTTTAGTTTACTGTCCTCTTTACTGATTAGGAAGAAAGAATACAACAAATGACTCCATAAAGATAGAAAGCGAAGAAGTTTTGGGTGATAAAATAGTGGGAATACCAGCTCTTACCTTCCTGTAGATGGCATAAAAGACGATTAAGGGGCGTAGATTTATAACTTCGGTACAAAAGAATGAATGAAGTCATTAGAATGCTCCAACCGCCTGGCCAACTCAATAGGTTCTTTCTTACTATTGTAAGATTATTATGGAGCACGGAGCCCAGCAGTGGGAAGTACTTGGGTTGAACACAGAGGAGAATGAGTGTCTTTTGAAAATATTGCATAAGCCTACATGCTTATCAGCTATATAACCTAACTTACCTGCATTTTTCGTAAATAGCTCTTATCTAGTTCATTGACTAGATTTGTTACCTCCTGCTCAATTCTAAACCTTTGTGCTTCAACCATTATAACAGTTTTATAATATAATATTAGGAATTTATATTTGTAGTGAGAACAACTTCGCTAAGCCGCAAGGAGAAATGTCAAAATCAAATCCTAATTGTCAAGTTGTAGTTGACAATTATGATAGATACGACAAGACGTAAAATGTTGCCAACCAAGGTAATGAAATCAGCAAGGTTAGCGCTAATTTAGCAAAATGGCCATCAGCCGTCATACGAAACTATTCAACATAAGACTAAGAACTCGCGGGGGCACTTACATATTGTCATTTTTTTACATTTTACCTTAAATTCTTAAATTACCCCCGGATCGAAACGCAACCGCACTGAGAAAATCCGGTAAGAAACTCAACGGGTTTGTCCATTTTCTATTTATTTAATAAGTTCTTTTAAATAAAATTACATACTACAATATGTCTATTAATAGGTTTTTTGAGATGCCCTTCGAACCCTGATATAACACAATTCTCGAACATAATGCAACAAATGTGAGTATGGCTGGACTAGAGCCTGCAAGCGGCACCTGATCACGAGATAACTACTAGAGCAGCCATCACTCCTATCAACTGCAATAGAAGGAAGGGAGTGATCCACTCCTCGTAGCTAGCGCAAGTAGACCTTTTAGTAAGCATGATCATTTGCCACAAACGTAAACCACAGAAAAAAGTAACAAAATTCGTTTAGCAAAACGCGCTACGCTTTACAACTGCAATAATAATAATAAAATAAACATTTGTGTATATGGTAAAACCTTTCATTGAAATAATGAAGAAATTACTGAAAGAGGAGCTGCTCATTACTAGTTTGTATTGTCATCAAGATAATTCGAGATTTCATAATATTAATTTTTAAAAAATCTGCTCTTGATTGCTTTTTAACTTATTAACTAGCATATCTCGTATATTTTTATGTAGTTTATTCTAGAAGCGTATACGCTGCCCCACGGAAGACTTGTTAACTGGTTGAAACGAGTATTCTATACCTACATCTAATTTGACAATATTGAGAGTATTCACATTACAAATATATTTTTACTATATTTTTCAAAGTTACCCATATTCTTTTCACTTATATTTTTGTAGATATATTGTGATACAACAGCCAGAATATTTACATATTTATATTTTGCTCGTAGTGACTCTTGGGCCTAAATTATAAAGCGCGCGGACAGCTCTTTTTTGTAAAACAAAAGCATATAAGTATATGTTGACTCAAATAAAACATAAAATTAGATCAATAATAACGCACACATCAATGCCATATTATGATTAATAATATTAGCCGTCGTCTATTACCTTTAATAGTATGAACATAAATAGACAATAAAAGTGTTGTTGGTCTGCTACTTACGAATGGTGTAGTGATGTAACGAATGTTCGCATTCGCATCGCGAATATTCGCATATGTTTTTGACATTCGCAATCGCATTCGCATTCTCAAGGAACGATGCGAATGTTTGGCAAATATATTTGACAAACTAAAAGGAAATTATATATGTAATTATGGAATGGAATGTTAATATTTATAACTGATAATATTTATTATTTTTATTTACTCATAATATTTGAATAAAACAATATTATGGAACACTCAGGTCGGCAACTAAATTAAAAACACTGTCTCTCTTATTCTTGTCAGTCTAATATAAACTAATAAATGGGAAGCCGGTTTTTTGTACAGTTATAAGTACTGCGAAAACCACTGAAACGATCAGAATAATATTTATACCATAAGATGCAACATGTTTTGGAGAAAGATTTAGTATATGATATGTTGGTGAATACTTATCCGGAATTTATATTTGCTTTTTGTGTTAAAAATAATGAATTTTGCCAGTAAAAAAGAACAAGATTCTATGTGAAAAAATTACATTGTTTTTGTTAAGTAATTATTAAATGTTGTGACATACCATGCATTTAACACTCTCAGCGTCACAAATTGTGAAATAAGTCCACACTTCAGTAACATGTGCTTTACTCATGTTTGTAACTATGATAAATACAATAATAATAAACTAATCTGCACAGATGGCGTAGTGGTTAAGATAGCGACCTACATTGCCAATGTCGGGGGTTCGAATCCCACGCAGGACAACACTTTGTGCGATCCACAAATTGTTGTTCTGAGTCTGGATGTAATTTGTATCCGTTAATTATATGTTTGTAAAGTCCCCCGTAATACAAGGATTATTTCCTTAGTGCAGGGTGTTGTCTTAAATAAAATAAAATTAAAAAAATAAAAAAATCTTAAATTACAATGAATATTTTTGAACGAATCTGACTAGTTTCATTCGTTCAACTTGTAACGGTTAACTTTGGCTATATTTGGCTTAAACATGGCTGGTACGAAATGTTAAACCCGTATGATATTTTACACGCGCTTTATTTGAAAGTCAACATTCGTATTCGCATTCGCAATCGCGAATGTTGGAGATGAATATTCGCACTCACATTCGCATTCGCGAATGTCTCAATCCTAACATTTGTTACATCACTAGAATGGTGTAATGTTTCTTTTTTTATTAAATTAGCTGCTGGCCATAATTTTCTTTAATAATTAATTTTAATTTACTTGTATTAGGATTGTTTTAATGTGAGAAAGTAATGAATAATCATAGCTTAACTGCTGAATTTGTTATAATTTAGATTAAGCAATGAACCACTAATGTGAATAATTCTATTCGACCTTTCGAAGTGCGGCTTAGTGATTTTATATAATTTATGCTGGGATATATAAAACAGGTTTTAACTTTTGACACGTACATACGTCAGTCCACTAATCACAGCTTTAATTTCTTCATTACAAATATAATAATCACTAATCAATAAATAAAGTTTGAAAGTCAGCTGAGGATTTTTCTGATGAATTTTTTTAGAAGCGAAATAATTTCCTTAAGGCTCTTCAAAAGACTTCTCGTAGCTACCTAACTCACAAACTCAGTGAATTAACAGAGAATATACAATAGGAGCCAAAGCAAATAGATTTCTTGTTAAGGTGATTGTACATTCTTTTATTTTTTAACGTGACAACGTCTTATAATTCGATGGAGCCGGCTGCATGCACGAAAAAACATGACGCATGCGGCATTACCTTGCTCTGAGGCGTTCCATTTAAGGCTTGATCCATACAAAATATCTATCAAACAAATAAAATTAAAATTTTCTTTTGAAAAATGAAACCATTCCATCAGTATTTTCTTATGACGTTGTCACGTTCAACTATCGTCAGTAAACCGACTTTACAGACAACCGATTTTTTTATTAGCTTTATGTAAAGTCGCAAAAGTTTTACAACAGCCCCATTAGGTAATTGCTATAAGTTTTACCCCTTCCAGACTTTTTAACACGATTAAAACAAGCATTCGAATAGTACTTTTTTGTATGTGCTATCATCTCCTTACCTATAAATTCCATCAGATAAATCAGTTAACCTGCTGCATATAATTATATGCAGCAGGGATATAATTATATGCAGCAGAAAATCAGTAGATAAAAAGGACTGACCAATGAGGAACGAGTTACGGTAGGTTATTGAACATAAATTCGGTCGAATAATCACTGATAATCGTGTCATATGGGGACTTTTTATGTCAATAGATATATTTCCCGTTCAAATAGAAAAGTAAGTAAACAGATTTACCGCAATTATGCAACTTACTACAAAAAACCGTATTAAGGCAAGTGTCAAATTTTTCATTCCATCTAAAAGCCTCGCCGCGACTGGTATAAAATAAATAGGGAGTGAACCGGTAGTGGTGAAATAATGAGTAGTCTTGTAGTAAGAAAATAATTTGAGTGTAAAAGAATAATATGCATTTTGTAAAATATTTAAATAGTTTATTAATATTATAAATATCTTATAATTTCATACCAAGACCAGACAAAAATCCATCTAGTAAGTCCCGATCGAAATTAAATATTGGTAATTTTTCCATTAACTTAGAGCAAGTTTCACAACTTCTGAAATCTGTTCCAACAAGACGGTTAAACTTATTCGTAGTTAATACTGGAACTTCATCAATTAAACCTGGTAACACAGCCAAAGGACTACATGGTGGCTCCAAATTTGCTCGACTTGAAATCACATTTATTGGTAAGCTTGAAGATATTTCGGGAAAATTAGAGTTAATATTTAAAGACTCTTTCCAATTTGGATCTAACATTGTTACTTTAGGGTAAGAAGGTGGTGCAGGTAAAAAATATGCAGTTGCAGTTTCTGGGTAACATTTTGGAACTAATCCTTCAAATGGGGATGATGATGCTGGCAACGTAGGACTTGGAGCTGGTAAGATTTCTGAAGGTAATGGTGTATTATGCTTTACTCCAATAACATGAGCTATGCTTACCTGTAAAAGATGAGAGTAATTGAATTAAAATCAAAATATTATTGATTTAGTATCGCTATCTATAGATTAAACACGATATGTTTCAAAATAACAAGTATAAGCAATGGGCGAATTGCCTCTTTTTTTTTCTGAAATTATAGAGATGTATTTTTAGACGATAACTTTGGAGACAATATAACATTGAGTAATAAAAAATGGCGTCTAAGATGAAATAAGCCTTCGACATATTCAACTTATCTCAAATAACTTTTTCTTTTCAAAATAAAATCATATGTTATTATTTTTTCAGCTATAATACGTCTCAATATTGAGTTTGAGCCTCCTCTGCAATAGGACAACCATTGGCTTATTACACCACGATGGTCAGACAGCCCGCAGAATTAACACGTTGAAATGGCAATAGACTGGCCATATCGCTCGTCAAACCCACAGCCGTTGGGGAAGAAAGGTTCTCGAATGGCGAGCACGAATCGGACGACTCAGCGTAGGACGACCCCCTACTAGGTGGACTGACGACATTTTCAAAGTCGCAGAGAACCGTTGGATGCAAGTGGCACAGGACCGTTTCGAGTGGCATTCTCGTGGGTAGGCCTATGTTCAACAGTGGGTGTCCGTAGACTGATGGATAGATGGATGGATGGACAGACAGGTAGGGGGTGGCGAATTGTATTCTTACTGCGTCACTACACGAAAAAGTTTGGGTAAAGTTTCATAAATTTAACAGCCAATATTTTACCTTAATCCAAATATAATAAAATAATACACATAACAACGTTTTCGGCTTCATTTTAGTACTATTATTAGAACTTACACGCTAAATATAGTTGTCATTACTATTTATGCATTCAAATATCCTTTATCAATATATCTATACATATTTATTACATCAGCTAAATGAAATTCTCAATTGCAATCACGATTATAACATATTTCTAATTTGAAAATTATCACGAGTAAGTTGATAAAGATAGCTTCGATATAATATAAAAATCTATTCACGTTTTAAATTATATAGTAGAAAAATCTATGTGATTTAAAATCATTAGTTCTTAGTAATAATGGACTTACAAATTTAGTGTTAGGTCCTTCATTGCACACAATTATTATAAATAATTAGCTATAATAGATATTTTGACTTTTTAATATCATGTAATTTTTCAAAAAAATTAAGTATACCTACTCGGAATACGAAAAGCTGTACAATAACATGTCTAACCGACACACCCTGGCGAATTAGCACATTGCAATGCAATGGACAAGTCACATCGTCGAATCGACAACCTTTGGTGGAGAAAGGTTCTCGACTGGACTGACGACATCTTGAAAGTTGCAGCAAATCGATTGATGTAATTGGCACAAGACTGTTCCGAGTAACATTCTTGTGGGGAACCCTATGTCCAATAGTGGACATCTATGAACTGATGGATGGAAGTACATACATTGAAATATCTAAATACGTAATTTAAGAACAGCTAACAAAGTTATAACTAAGCTAAAATTGACGTTTAAATTAAGCTCAAAACAATTATAATGCTGAATTAAATATTTTATAGTTTAAGAATACTCTAAGTAAAATTAATCAACTTTATTAATTTAATTAAGTTTCTAAACTATTGCATTGCACTAGAACATTCTTAATTCAAGTATGATATGAAGCGTTTATTAAGAAATCAATGGGTATTTATTAAAAAAAGCAACATGAAATCAGTGATATATCTTTTTAATTCAACTGAACTACTTTCTATAATGTTACATTTAAGTTATCTATTTCTAATACTTTACTTATTTAGCGTAAGTTAATTTATAATTATTTTTAAAGATAATAAGAAAACAAGATTTATTAAAACCTATTTTACATAAAAACCAGTTAAGCGAAAGTCACTAATAAAAAATAAACGCATTTATTTGTCTAACCCCTCTTTAAAGGAGGTTAAAAAACAGCATTTTCTACACGGTTTTCAACGGCCTAGCTGCGCACTTAGTATTGCAAATGTTCATGTGTGGCAATATCACTTACCATCAGGTATGCTGCTTGCTCGTTTGCCACCATCGGCAATAAAATAACTTAAAATGCTTACACAATTGACCAGATAATTATTTAGGTTTATGTGGTATTAAAAATCGGGCAAGTACGAGTCGGACTCGGGCACGAAGGGTTCCGTACCATTGACTAGGTAAACAAGTGCCTCCCTATTGCCATTATCGATATTGAGCAAAAAAATCAAGTTTGTTGTATGGGAGCCCCACTTAAATATTTATTTTATTTTTAGTATTTGTTGTTATAGCGGCAATAAAAATACATCATCTGTGAAAATTTCAACTGTCTAGCTATCACTGTTCTTGAGATACAGCCTGGTGACAGACGGACGGACGGACAGCGAAGTCTCAGTAATAGGGTCCCGTTTTTACCCTTTGGGTACGGAACCCTAAAAAAAGTTTTATGAGGAGTTTATTAATAGGAAAAATACAATTATTAAAATTTATTTCTAGACTATTCCTGCGTTCCCGTCGACTCGCTTCCGGGGTCCATGCACTATACCCACAAATTCAGTATATTTTACTAATATGGCAACCCTCACGCTCCTTATTACCACAGGATACAAATGTGACTGTCATACAAGCAATGATCAACTCATTCTGCCTCCTCAAACGCCCGAATTTCTTCATGGCTTAGGTTATTTCCCTGCTGCTCTTCCGATGGTATGCAATTCTTATGAACCCGGAATAGATTATTTAAATATCCCAACTATTTCTAGCTGTAATGGTATAGCTATTGCTGCCCCTATGGATCCGGAATGGGCACCATTAGTTGTACCAGTTATTTTGTAATTGAATAAACCTTTAAAATAATGTCAATGATATTTATTTCCATATTTTTGTTCCTTATAATCCTTAGAATATATATAAGATCTTTATGTTGGCTTGGACCAACTTTAACTGAACCCGTTTGGTCTACAATTACCTACATTCCCAAATAAGGATGGCGTCGGGCAGGCGGGCCCGATTAAAATACTATTGCCAAAACTGTTACAATATGTACAATGGAAACATATTAAATCGGCCCCAAGTCAATGGCATAATAACAGGATATATAATTGTACTAAATAAGTGAGTACTAGAGTGGGCACGCTCAACAACAACATGCCTACCAAGCGTAGCAATTATGTTATTGAAGTGAAACTTCTAATGCGACTTCCAACAAGGTTGCGTTAAACGATTAACGCTACGGGAATAGAAAGAGACAAAGCGAGAGTGAATGCGTGTCACTCGAACGAATGCGCGTAGTATGCCTGTTACAGGCCAGCACGAGCGTTAGCAACGAGTAACGTCCAATATTTTTTATCATTTTTAATTTTCTTTATCTTTTTTTGTATCTATACCAATAAATAAAATTGGAGTGTCTGTTTGTAATATCAAAATAATAGCCTTTTTTCATGCTCACACAGTTATTTGCACGACACCTATGCCTAAAATAGCGATTAAAAAATTTTTGTGTCTGTCTGTCTGTTTGTTCCGGGTAATCTTCAAAACGGCTGGACCGATTTCAAAAATTCTTTCACCAATGGAAAGCTATAATATCAGGGCGTGAACTAGGCTATATTTTATCCCGGTATTCCCACGGGAACGGGAACTACGCGGGTAAAACGACTAAAACCGAAGCGAAGCGAGGGCGGGTTGCTAGTTGACAATAAACACGTGGCACCAAAGAAGTTACACTTCTGACATGCGTATTTTGTACGCACGCTCTTTTTTATTTTTTTTTTTTCTTATTCCAACACAAAATAATTATGGGTTGATTGATGAATGGATCAAAACCTACGGTATTGCGTAAATATAGAAGTCTCAATTATTTCATAACATTTAGCTAATATTTCCAGATAACTTTTCACTATTTGAATATCAACACCTTCAATATCTAAAATAGTGAAAGATAAGCCACGATCAATAGATAAAATTTAAATAAATAAATGTGAATTTTTTATCGCATTTTATTTTAACGATCGGAACTGGCCTTCGGAAACAGACAGCGGATAGTCTTCTTCAAAAGTTAATTTGTAGAGATGAAGGGTTTATTATTATTTTGTCTTTTGGGCTTCTGTAGTCAGGTAAGGTACATTTTAAAAAATCTGTGAACCGACATACTGAAATCCTAACGGAATGTTTTAATAAGCATAGTATCGAGAATTTGCACACTGAACTGGCAAAGGACAGGTCAGATTGATTGACGAATCGACAACTGCTGGGGAAGAAATGTTCTCGAATAGTGATCACGTATCAGATGACGTAGCGTAAGACACTGATGGCGACCTAGTGAAAGTTTCTGGACGTCGTTAGATACAAGTAGCACAGGACCGCACTTTGTAGTGAAATATGAGAGAGACCTACGTTCAGCAAGGGACGGCAAAATACTGAATGATGATGGCGATGATGAAAAAAGAGTTAATCAAATTACTTTCTTTTTCACGTTACCGTAGCATATAAAACACAAGTATCTGTCAATTTAGACTAGTCTCGCGTTTAAATATAATGTAGCTGTAGCTAATTGTCGTATAGAGAATAGACCTCATCATGACGTGGCTACGATAGCATAATGATAATCAATCTCAAACGACTAAGGGCCCTAAGCAGATAATCCCAGAAAAAAATAGTCTATCAAATCTATACCAATAAATAAAATTGGAGTGTTTGTTTGTAATGTCAAAATAATAGGCTTTTTTCATGCTCATACGGTTATTTGCACTATACCTATGCCTAAAATACATTTTATATATTTTTTGTCTGTCTGTCTGTTTGTTCCGGGTAATCTTCAAAACGGCTGGACCCATTTCAAAAATTCTTTCACAAATGGAAAGCTATAATATCAGGGCGTAAACTAGGCTATATTTTATCCCGGTATTCCCACGGGAACGGGAACTATTCAGGCAAGACGACTGAAACCGAAGCGAAGCGATGGCGGGTTGCTAGTATTAAATAAGCATATACTATACCTAAAATACCCATAATTAGAGATACCCAATAAGTTCTTAATGTATTTACATAATTTCATTATTTTTCAGCTAATCATTGCGCAGGTCCTGCATCCACCATTCAATCTTCTCAACAGAGCAGGAACTGAGACAATAGTTGAAACTGGCAACTACATTCCAGCACCATCACCTAAAATAATGAATGAGCAACTAATTAACAGTTATGTTCCTATTCCTAACGCAGCTGCTGAAGGTGGTACTACTATTATCACTGATTGTTCACCGACTATCTGCAAGAACCTAGCAAATACTATACAATTGATGATTGTCTGTAACTTATTGCAGAATACCAAAGGGGGTTCGGATGTTGCTTTGCAATTAGCAGGACCGATTATAAACGAATTACTATCAACGTCCACATTTTCATGCGGATGCTCTAATTCTATTTCACCTAATATGATTTCTCCTAGCGTTGTTTCACCTAACTTTATAGCTCCGAATGTACCGTTATCAGGAAACATTGTGGGACCTAACGCCGTGCCTTTGACTCCTATGATAGTGGCACCTTCGAATATAAATCATCCTAATATTGCCGCTATTTCACCTAATTTGGGAATGTCAGGGCAAATACCTAACAAAAATGAATTAATGAATACACTTATGAATTTATTGGGCAATGTGAAGATGTAACTAATGCTATTAAGAAATTAGTACTAAGTTATTTATATTAAATTATTTTTGTCATAAAGTTTTTTCTTTCGATAACGATTATTAATATATCCCCCTGGCCCATATCGCGAAATTTTGAAAAAAAAATAATGATGAGTAAGGTCCAGTAAACGATAACAGACCCCGAATCCTATCATAGCTGCAATTACCATAATGAAAACTTAAATGAAACAGTGAATGAAACTATAATTTAATGTTAAATATCAAATCATTCAAGGCTGGAGAATCTACGTTGAAAAACAATCATTTTTGTCTTTGCTTTTAATTGATTAAAATGTTACTTGTTTTCTTCTTAATAATCTTATGATATAAAGTTATTTACTACTAGCAACCCGCCCTCGCTTCGCTTCGGTTTGTCGTTTTACCCGCGTAATTCCCGTCCCCGTGGGAATACCAGGATAAAATATAGCCTAGTTTACGCGCTGATATTACAGCTTTCCATTGGTGAAAGATTTTTTGAAATCGGTCTAGCCGTTTTGAAGATTACCCGGAACAAACAGACAGACTGACAAAAAAGTTATAAAATGATTTTTAGGCATGTGTATAGTGCAAATAACCGTGTGAGCATGAAGAAAGCCTATTATTTTGACATTACAAACAGACAGTACAATTTTATTTATTGGTATAGATAGAAAATGTTCTCTCCTTTCAATTTATTATATGCAATCAAATATCCAAATAATTTAAATTGATTGTCATGGCTTAGATTAACTCCATAAATATCCTTTAAATAGCTATTTGACATATGTTATGGGATTACAAGGGCAATGGAGAACTTGATCTTGTTTAAGCATAAAGAGAAATTTATGGTTACAAATTTTATCACCGTTACTGAGAATTACTGCCATGCTGACTTTATCAGTGATAGATTATTTTAAAGGCTGTAAGGAATAAATGTTTGATTACACAGATGACGCAATGGTTAAGATACCAACCTACCGTGCCAATGTGGGTTCGAGTGTAGTGCAGGACAACACTTTGTGCGAAACACAAATTGTTGTTCCGAGTCCGGATATAATTTGTGTTCGTTAATTATATGCTTATAAAGTTACCCGCTAGGGATGGCGATCTGAGATCGACTAATCAAAGAATCGATTTTTCATGCCCAAAAAATCGATTTTATAAATCGATACGAAGCACTGAATCGATTCGGTGAATCAATACATTACCCCGGAGAATTGCCGTTCGATTCGATCTTTTTCAAAAAGATCGCCCATCCCTATTGCTCGCAATATAAGGATTATTTCCTTAGTGCAAAGAGTGCAGGGAGTACAGGCAGGTTTTAATCATCATCATCATCATGATGATTATTAAAACCTGCCCTAAAAAAAAATAAGGAAACTAAAATACTTGTGTCATGGGAAACTATTTAAACCTACAACTAACGGAAAAAAATCGCATCAAGATTTAGAGCTATTATTTATGGATCGCCCTAAAAATTACTCTGCATGAGTTTCTAATCTACGACATTTGGTATTTTGAGGGCGGTAGCAGATCATACTTCGATCATTCTGTACTCGTACCATCGACCGTCCGTATTCGCAGCATCCACCATGTCGTTTGAGCCAGGTTAAGGTAATTTTTGTTACAATCATATTCTAAATCTGTCTATACATCTAATCCGACGACCCAGCGGCCCAGACTGTTCCGTGAGGCCGGCGCCATTATTTTGGAATGATTTCACCGGCAGCTTGCACCCGCACATATTACCCGGCGACTCACCTCTGTACACACTCAGTTAACCCAACGCAAACCAAGATGCAGATACACCTCTTGAATTATTCGACGGAGAAGACGCAGCTGCAAATCCTTGTAATAGTAGTAGCCAGCACTTGGATGTCCTTCTTTAAAGGAGGTTTAAAAAGAGTATTGTCTTCACGGTAGGCAACGACCTAACTGTGCCCCTGGTATTGCAAAGGTCCATGTGCGGTAGTATCACTCACCATGGGGTGTGATGCTTGCTCGTTTTCCACCATAGGTAATAAAAAAGCTTGGCAATCCCTAATTATATTATGAACACTATATCGTGGTGTCGGGCCAGTGGCCCTAGTGTGCAGACAGCTTAGGAAGTGAAGTTTTGAGCCTGCCGTTATCAAGTGTACCATGAGCCATTCGAGTAACAGTTATAATGTAATTAAAGACCGTTGTTTTAAAGCTATTCATAATATTTTGGATGGGAATAATGTCAAAATCACCACGTCCGACAGGTAAATTGGTGATGGGAGTTAGTTTTATAAACTTCTCCATAAGCATTAATGCTTATTCTTTTGGTACTCTCTTTGACAGTTTTGGCGGGCAACGTAACATAGCAAGACATTGTAGCCTTAACTCGTCACCTCAAAATTGAGGAACCTATAGACAAGAAACAAAGTCAATATTTCAATTATTTAAAGATTAAATAAAAGACATTAATGAAATATTTGATTAAAAATTGTGTATAGTTCACAGAGAAATTGACTTCTATCTTAGTAAAAAAAATGCCTAAAATACTACGCTGGCAATATTAGCTCAACATAAAGCCCTATGCTTCATGTTGAGTGTTCCTATTTTTGTATCGACATTATCTGCTTATTATATCCGTTGGTCCTCTTTTGAGAGAGACCCATGAACAAGACATTCTTACACACAGTGATATTGATTGATTCCTTTATTATACTTAGACTTATAAAAAAAAGGGAGCCGTCGCTCAGGATGCCTAACAGATGTGAAACATCGAAATTTATTTGTACAGTATATATGCATAAAAGAACAGATTACGACAGAAACTAATATGGCATAAAGTATTAATAAAATATTACGTTTTTTTTTACAGAAAATGATTTTTATTCAATAAACATTTATTTTCATTAATATACACTATTGGTGTGTGTTTAGAATAATAATTTATTTTGAGCTCACTAGATGGCGTTACACAAAATTCTAAAACAGGTTATTGTTTCGTTACACAAATGTACATAACCAAGCGTGGCGTTAACGCCACGCCAATGATCAGGTTCACCCTCGCCTATAGATGTTTTACATCGAAAATTATTTTATGAATTATATTGGATTCAATTTATTACTATCTGTGTTAATGTTTCATAAATTCTTGTTATAATATAATAAATCTCAGCCTATATATGTTCCATGCCAGACTCAAGCCTCCTCTACAGCAGAAGGGAAACCGACGCATTATAGTAACACGTTGTTCAGATACAGTTGGTATAAGGTTCTATTTTGAGGCTTTCTTCTCTTGCATAGATGTTATCTGTATCTTATAGCCCTTCGTCTTTTTTTAACGACACTCATGGGCAAGATAGATAGCGATAAATTGTTCTTTATGCCACCACCATACGGAGTATGATAGGAACTCGTGTACTTTGACGTTAGCGTCAAAAGTTCTTGATTTATGACTGCAAACGATTGTAGTGAAACTTTGATTGATCCTAACGATGCTGTGCATTAATTAATTTGAATGATTAAGATTCAATAAAATAAGAGCCACAGTCTTGTAGCTGAGGCAATACATTGGGCATTTAAAACTAATTTATAAATCTACATGAAATCCGAAAAATAATCGCCATAAAATGCAATATCAAAGCTATTTATGGAAATAACCATTACTATGGTAAGGGTTATAGAAATTATCATAACACGGCTCAATAGCTATTTCTATAGGAACATTTGGCACTCCATGGCACGGTGCAGGATATATAATTTCGGTTATTATAGGTAGACATTGATTGCATGCGTAACTACAGCCACAATCAATGTTTGGCAAGTAAAATGGAGAAAGAGAATTTGGAGGAATGTCACCTCCATTACAACCACAGAGACAATTAGGAATGAAGTTACAGCCGCAGTCGATGCAGAAAGGTTTGCTGTAACCAAAATTGTAATCCAAATTATTACCATAGCCATTGCAAGGAAAATTGTAGCCGCAGTCATAAAAAGAATTAGGTATTAGTGAATTGGGTAACAGATTATCATAACCAGATATGTACTCTATATTATTGTAACAGCCATAGTTAGGAGGGTGATTGTAACCGTTATCAAAGTGAAGGCTTAATGGTATTTCTGGTACAAAATTACTGTAGCCAAAGTTGCAGTTGATATTATTGGGTAACAAATTATTATAACCAGAATTATAGTCCACATTATTGCAACAGCCATAGCTAGGAGGGTGATTGTAACCGTTATCAACGTGAGGGCTTAATAGTATTTCTGGTATGAAATGACTGTAACCAAAGTTGCAGTTGATATTATTATTATAGTCAAAATCAGGGACGACATTGTAGCTGCCATCAAAGAAACGATTTGATGTAAACGGCATATTGTAATCTATATTATCATAACCACAATTACAAGGAATGCTGCAGCCGCAATTCGGAATGAAATTGTTTTCAAAATTATAATTGCAATTGGATGTTGGCGTGATATCTGGATAATAAGTAATATCTATGACAGAATCACAAGATGGTACTTCATTATGTATGTGAGAAGAACAATCAGGTATAATAATATCAATAGCTGGAATAGAAACAGAGTCATACGGTGCTAGTGAAGCTTGTAAAGCTTCTAATGATGCTGAACTCTTCATAGCCATCTCGAGCAAATTGCTAACTATTATTAGTTGCAGAGCATTGACTAAAGCATTTGATACAGAGTTGTCGATTATTGTGGTACCAACTGGAGCATATGTGGCTAGAACTTCTTCTTGGCATGGCGACGGAATATAATGGGCGTTGATCTGAAAAAAGGAAGCGATAATAATTTAAGTAATAATGTAAATAGTTTGGTGGGAATGAAAATGATTTTTGTTATTAGCTCTGACTTTGAATTTACATAAATGTACGAGCACACTGTCCATAGTCTTTCATCTACGGCGGTGGACCAGTCTGTCACTCTCGCAGAAAATTGACATCTGAGTATTAGCAATATATTGCTGCATTTCTTTCGGCGAGCGAGTGAGCCGGAAGTCCAACTTTTTAAGGGCGTTTTCGTGTAATGGGTTTTGGTGATATTTTTAATATCACCGAACCATATTGGATGCATTCACACTCCTTTTACTTTCTTCACGGTAAGTAGCAATCTAGCAAAGATTCATGAGCAGCAGTACCACTTACCATCAGGTGAGCTGTTTGCTCGTTTACCACCAATAGCAATATAAAAAACATAAGTAACAGAGGTGTAAATACTCCCGTATTTGACAAATCTTAATGCTACTTAAAACTTGCGAGTTCATTTTCAACACTCAAGCATCTAACAATGTGGTGATGGAGTAAGAATACAATTCACAACACCCTCTCTTTCCCGTGTATGGCGTAAAAGACGACTAAGGGATTAAATGTACATATAACATTTATGCAAGAGAAGAAAAACTTAAAATGAAAATATGCCAACACGTATCTGCTTTTTTTTTTGGGGTGGGCTGCGGTCGGCGCACTCCTCGCATCACTCCGTCCGGGGCGACAGAGGGGCGTAAGCACGTAAACCCCGCAACTCACCCGAACACCACATCGCCTTCGTCGTTGGAGCAGGGTTACTTGTCATCAGTGGTCGCCCGACAGAACACCCCCCAGTGGGGTACCCTCCCATCGACCGACGTCCCCCCCCCCCTCGGGGAGGGCGTCGGTATTTCCTCACGTGGTTGGCCTCTCGGCGGGTGACGGACTAATTCGCCGGTCACGTCACCCGCGGCCTCAGCTAGGGCGGCATGAGGCGCAGGTAGTCGCGTCTACGCCGCCCCAATCACCGGTGGCGGGTCGCTTCGTCCCGGCTGCGTTCTTCGCGCCTTCTTCCGCGAGATTACCGTCTCGCAAAAGGCTGCGACGGCGTTCCAGTTCCTGACGCTGTCGAACATCGCCCTGGCGATGGTCGGCAGTGTCAGGTCGGCACCGATGATTGCGATGAGTTCACGACGCTGCTCTGCCCAGGCGGAACAAGCCTCGAGCGTATGCTGCGCCATGTCCTCGTCGCAATCGCAGTGGTGGCAGGACGGTGTACTCTCCCTCCTAGCGACCGTGTACAGGTACTTGCCGAAGCATCCATGCCCCGACAAGACCTAAACACATACCTGCTAAGAATTTGTCGAAAGTAACACTTGTTTTTTTTTTACCCCACTCAGTATTTTTACCTCGCTCTCACCCCACGTTTGCGATGAGTACTAGTAAGAATTACTTAATAAAGTACAAATACTTACTGTAACAAGCCAAAGTGCTACACATAATATGCGTAACACTGCCATTTTGAATTAACCACTAGATATTTAATAATGTACATAATTACTTTTATACTTTGCAACCTTAACTATTATAAATATAATTACAAATTTTTATGTAACAATAACTCAATCAGAAGTTTCGTAAATAATGATAGGCATGGTATTTATTAAATACAATTAATAATGGACAAATTATCCGTGTGGTAACGGAGTAGGAATACAATTCATCACCCCCTCCCTTGCCCGTGGATGTCGTAAATGACGACTATAGGATACGTATTAGAAAAAGAAAAAAATAGGTATTCTGTTCTCGTTAAATCTAATAAAAAACATAAACATAACTAAAAAACCTTTATGGATTTTATCGCATTTGTATTTGATTTTTGATTGCCCGACGTTTCGAACACTTTGATACGGTCAGGGGCGAGCTAAGAGTCACTTCCAAAGTTTTATTAGCATAATCATTGTATAACTAAAAAAAAAATAAAGTACATAACTAAACTTCTTTTTTGCATAAGATAATTTATTTTTAAAATGGAACAGTAGGGATGTGACTTGGAGGGAAAATAATCGATTCTTTGTTCTTCTGTAAAGTCGGTTTATGGACGATAGTTTAACGTGACAACGTGATAACCAAAACATTGATGAAATGACTGCATACTTTTATGAATAAAATTGAATCAGCGTAACCAGTATCCATTGTTATAAGCTATTGAAATTAAATCGGGTCGGCAATTACCGTAAGTCTCGATAGATGGCGCTGTTCAGATTAGCTGAATCGCATTGTACTAAATGAATATATTTGAAATCCTTTCACATCGATAGATGGTGCGCTTTAGTACAGTTGAATAGCATACTACTTAATAATAAAACAATGAGCGTAACGGGACATTTTTTCGTGCATGCAGCCGGCGTTCATCGATTTATTAGACGTTGTCACGTCAAAATAAATAATCGATTATAAATTAATCGATTAATTAAAAATAAATAATAGATTACAAAATAATCGATTTTTTCTGCCAACAGGATTATGATGACCTTTTTCTTTTTTTTTAGGAAGTGTGAGCTTTTATTTTCTAATATAGTATGAAACACTGCACGCAGTATCGTGATAACCTTTTTTTCTGAAATCTGGCAGGGAAATAATCGATTAATTTCGATCGAATTTCAAATAAAAAAAATCAATTTATAATCGATTTATTATTTTTGATAATCGATTGTAAAAATCGATTATTACAAAAAATAATCGATTATTATAAAAATCGATTGTGCTGTGTGGTAGCGGCTTCGAATACTACCAACCCTTGCTTTGCTCGTTGGTGTCGTAAAAGACGACTAAGAGCCCTAGATTGACCCGGACCAACTCCATCTGGTACCATTTGGGTCAACGATTACATTCCCAAGGAGGGTTGACGTCAGGCAGGCGGCCGGTCATAAAAGTCATTGCCGAAACTTTTTGCAATATGTCAAAACAGATGACATATTGCGTCGACCCCAAGTAATTGGGATAAGAGCAAGATGATGATGATGATGATTATAAAAATCGATTATTTTTTCACATCCCTACAGAATAGGCTATTGGCTCAGCTCGTGCTATTTCTCCTTAAAGAAACAGCACTGGTATTCTTCAATGTGTATAACGTCCAATGGTATTCTCCAATGTGTATGTAGTGTATATACTCCCCGCTACTAAGTGGACCGACGACCTGGTGAGAGCTGCTAAGCACCGAATGCAGGCAGCATATGACCGCACTTTGTAGTGGAGCATGAGAGAGGCCTGCGTCCAACAGTTGACGGCAATAGGTTGAATGATGATGATAATAATTCCATCCATCCATCAGCCTACAGACGTCCACTGCTGGACATAGGCCTCCCCACGAAAATGCCACTCGGAACGGTCCTGCGCCACTTGCATCCAACGGTTCCCTACGAATTTGAGAATGTCGTCAGTCCACCTAGTGGGGGGACGTCCTACGCTGCGCCGTCCGATTCGTGGTCGCCACTCAAGAACCTTTCTTCCCCAACGGTTGTCGATTCAACGAGCGATGTGACCTGCCCATTGCCATTTCAGCGTGCTAATTCCGCGGGCTGTGTCGGTTACACCCGTTTTTCTACGGATTTCCGTGTTCCGGATTTTATCACGTAGAGAAATACCGAGCATAGACCTCTCCATAGCACGCTGAGCGATGATAATGATTATGAATGTTTGATTTTGTGAATTTTGTTGTAGTAAAGCTACGAAATCTTTCCCTTCCCATATGTTTCCTTGTGTGTCAAACCACGCTAGGCGGCAATCCACCTAGCGTAGCGTTTGTTTGTAGAGAAGAAAACCTTAAAATATGTAATTTCGAGTTTTCTTCCCTATAATAAAATCAATGTTATATTACAATTATTCACAGGACTCACGGAATTATAAAGTCGAAAATAGATTCCCGGAATAAAAAAATTGAACAAAAATTATCATGCATCAGAAATACAGATACGCCACATAGATCTTATCTTAAGATCGTACAGATAACGTTTACGTAATTGATGCTGTGTTTGTTGATAAGGTTTGTCTATATTAATGAATTGTTACAACTATTAACAGTATTATAATTTCAGTTAACTAGTCAACATGGGAAAGATCATTTGTGGATTCTTCTTATTGGCTGTCTTATGGGAGGTATGTAGCTAATGTTGTTCGATATTAACGCCAATTACATCCTTACTAATGTTGTAAATGCAAAAGTAAATTTATTTGTTACGCTTTCACGCTTAAACCACCGAACCGATTTCAAAAATTCTTTCATCAATGGTAAGCTATAATATAGGGGAAAGGGAACTATGCGGGTTAAGAGACTAAAACCCAAGCGAAGCGAGGGCGGGTGCCTATTTAATTTTTTTCCCTTTTTGATGTTATATTCCTTTTGGCGCGTTAAGGGAGAATGATGAGAATATTTTTTACGATGAGCGCGCACACCGTCACGAAAAACCGACACCATGATATTAGCTAGTCAACATTTTTACGATGAGCGCGCACACCGTCATGTAAACCCGACACCATGAAATTAGCTAGTCAACATTTTTTACAGTGAGCACGCACAACGTCACGAAAAACAGACACCACGAAATTTGATAGTCAACATTTTTTACGATGAGTGCGCACATCGTCACGAAATCCCGACACTATGAAATTAGCTAGTCAACATTTTTTACGGTGAGCGCGCACACCCTTACAAAAAATCCACACCCTGAAATTATCTAGTCAACATTTTTTACGATTCACACCACACACAAATTTAATGTCAACTAGATAATGCGTCTTAATAAAACTAATATATTAAATACCTATTGTTTCTATTATTAGTGTCATTTTTTTTACAAACGTAGGATAACGCAAAGGATAAAATGTTTAGAAGGATTTGTACGCCAAAGAAGTGTATCTTCTTAATTGCGTACATAAGTACACACACACCGTTTTATTTTTTGTTGCTATTGGTGGCAAATGAGCAATCAGCACACCAATGGGCCTACTCTTGAAATCAATCCTAATTTCGAATCCAATTCAATTCCAATCTCACCAAACTTTTATTTGATACTCTTAAACAGAATCGAGAATGAATTCTTCGCGTTTGGCGTTGTTATTTTCACCAAATGTGCCGTATTTAATACTTTAAATTAATAACGTTACCGAACTCGATCACCACAAAGACACTTCCATGAAACTGTGCAACATTAACGATTTTAAACTACGTCAAAATCACGTCGGGTTTAGCAAATATTTGACTTAACCAACGAAAGTCGAATTCATTTAGTTTGAAAAAATTCCACCGAATTTGATTCCAATCATGCGCTAGTGTCGCTTTCAAGAGTACCAAATTGCTCAAGTTCGAGCTGCGATTGGATTTAGGATTGGAATCGAGATGCAAGAGTAGGCACACTGATCGTAACCGATTCTGCCGCTAATGGACCTTTGCTAGGCTGCTGCCTACTCTGAAGAAAATGAAACTAGTGTGAATGCATACACTGAGGTTAGGTGATACTAAAGACATCTCTAAAACCCATTGCAAACACCCTCAGAAAGTTAGCCCTCCGACACTCTCTCTCTCTCTCTCTCTCTCTCACCGAACGAAGTACAGTAATAAATTTCTACTACTCAGGCGTCGATTTTTTTCGAATGTTTGGTACTACTGTGGATGGACTGGCCCGCGATTGTAGACAGAAGACTCTAAACAATGTGGTCCTACCACCATATATATAAGTGTGGAAAATCCTCCCGCTTTCATTACGCTGAAAAGTGATCGAAACTTCGGGAAATGAAAATTCAACGCGATAAAATCTGTATAAAAATATATAATTTATAATGTGTAATACTCGCGTAAATATCAGACATTATTAAGTGTAGAAAATATGGATTTAGTGAAGGAAAGCTCTTAAAGTATTGCGCTATGCCAATCTAACTAACCAGCTTAATATATTAAGCTAATGCCCTACCCAAAGAACAGATTCGCGTCTAAGCAAACTTAAGATTATTCTGTAAAACTTATTGTAAATTTAAAATGTTAATAATCTTCTTTTTCTTTTTTTTTTTTGGTTTTAATTATTTTTTAAATTAATTTGGTTTTAATTCATTCTTCGTGCTATGTCGGTTATACCCGTTCTTTTAAGGATTGTCGTATTGCGGATTACATCACGCGGAGAAATCCCAAGTAAAGCCAGCCTTAGCACGCTAAGCGACTTTGAGCTTGGTTAGGAGGCCTACATTTAGAGTAATATAATTGTTCCTAGTATAATTTCTCTCTAAAAGATACAAAGGCGTTTATAGATGCATAACATATTTACCCAGCCCTATCTATTAAGTCCACTTACATAACTTATTGTTATAAAAGCAAATCACTGTCATTTTAAAAGAGACCAATGACAAATTTTGGAGATACTTTAATTACTTTTTTAATTTACAGATACGTCCAATAGAAGCTCAACGCTCATTACAACAGTATCTACAGTTAGCTGGAGTACCATTATCATCTCTGCTTCCTACAGCTTACAATCCAACAGTTCCCAACCATTTAAGTCTCAGTCATATTCCACCACACCCAACACTTTCACCACCACGACAAGCTCTTCCACCCGCGCATCCATATTCAAGTCTACCTGCATTTCCAGCAATATCACTACCAAGTTTACTTGCTGGATTATCACAACCAGCTATTGAAAATCCAATACCACATATTCAGGCTCCTGCGGCATCTAATATTGATGCGAAATTATTAAATAATTTAGCTGTAGCATTACAATTATTAATTGTAAGTAATATTTTGAACTCACCACCTCCAGAAGTGATGAGCGAAAAGATTGCTGAAGTTAAACCAGAGGTTGTTCAAAACATTTATAGCCCTTCAGATTACAATCCTCCTCAACCCCAATATTATCTTAGTCAAGAGCAAGTTCTACCTGTTGTTAGTTATGCTCCACAAAATTGTGTAGAACAGAATCCAGTTAAAAATTATCAGCCTACGAGAAGAAGTCTACCAGTCATTCAATCACCTTATGAAGCGTTGACTTCTTTATCACCGTATGTAGATCCGATAGCTCAATATTCTCCATTACATTCAAGAAAAGACTTGCAATCACCTTATGCTATGTTGGATAAAGATGTAGGTTTATTTTCGATGAATGATTTGTTTTAATTATTAATTAAGGAATGAAAGGTTCATTCTTCTTTCTTTTAATGACTAATTATTATTGTAAAGTTTATTGGCATTTATACGGTCTTCATTCTGTCTCACATCACAGTTTAATATTTTTGTCAATAATATTAAGTTAATAATATTAAGTGAATTTTCGAAGATGTCAGCCATTTTGTTTTATTTATAAATTAAAAATGTTACCATCTTGTGATATTAAAATATTATTAGTTATTTATTATTTAGCTTAAGAAATTTAGTATATTTTATTATTTTTGTATATTATGCTTTCTAAGAGAGTAAAAAATAAGTTTTTCGAACAAAGAACTGTACTGTGTGTATTATTGTAAAAATAAATCTATATACTCGTATATAAAAGAAAGTCGTGTTAGTTACACTATTTATAACTCAAGAACGGCTGTACGGATTTGGCTGAAAATTGGTGAGGAGGTAGCTTAGAACTGGGAGACGGACATAGGATATTTTTTATCCCGTTCGATCGTGTTCCCGTGTGATGTGACATAAAACGTCAAAGAGAATACAAGTCACTATGAAACGTAATATAACAAAAACGCATTTGATATGTAATAACAAAACGCAAATGACAGCTAAATGTAATTTTGTCTATGATTAAGAATATGGTTAAAATTTGATAATTATAATTTTGTCAGAAATCAGTAATAAGTAATTTGTATTCTTTTTGAATCATCATTAACAATGACGCGACCAAGACGTTTCAATCTTTTCCGACAAAGCCGTAATGGTTCTTCCATTAAAGACTATATTTTCGCCAATTAAAAAATGTATCTACGAAAAAATTATGGCGGTACGAAGTTCGCCTGGTCAGCTAGTTGTTTATATACGAATTGCATAGGTATTTTTATTACTTTATCCTTTTAAGTGAGTCCTTTCCTCAACAAATTTGTATTATTGTTCTTATCATCATCATCATCACAGCCAATATATGTTCCACTGTTGACCTCAGGTCTCCTCTATTAAGGAAAAATGACCCATTACGGTCAAAAAAGTTGGTATATAGGGTTTCATTTCGAGTTTTCTTATCTTGCATCGATATTATCTGCATATTATATCCCTTAGTCGTCTTTTACGACACCCACGGGCAAAAGAGGGTAAATTGTATTCTCACTCCGTTACCATGTAGACATTTACACAATAATAAAAAGAGAATGGGTAATTAAATTTCCTTTTTAAAAGCACAGATGAAAGAAGAAAAGAAAACAGCGTAAGAGTCATTTTTAATACGCTTATATTAGCTTTAGACGTATGTATGTTAGTATGTAACGGAATCTTTGAACATGATTTTGACCCCCTTCAAAACGTCGGATTAACTCGAAATTTGGCATACATATTAAGGACCGATGACAATTCAATATTTTAAATTTAAAAAAACTAAAAAATACGATTTTATAGAAAATTCAACTAAAAAATGAAAAATAAATAATAGTACAAAAAAAAACTAAAAAAATACGCTTTTATAGAAAATCCAACTAAAAAATAGAAAATAATTTTTTCAAAATTTGAATTAAGAATAGTGTATATTATATTAATTTTATTTTTTACTATTGAAGTAAAAATACAACTGAGTGTTTTGTGAATATTTCAAGTGCCTACCTGTTACTATTATCGATATCGAGCAAAAAAGAGCAACAAAATCACGTTTGTTTTATGGGAGCCTCCGTAAATATATATTTTTTTGTTCTTAGTATTTGTTATTACAACGCCAACAGAAATACATAATTTGTAAAAAATTCAACTGTCTAGCTATCGCGGTTCTTGAGACAGCCTGGTGATAGACAGACGGACAGACAGATAGCAAAGTCTTAGTAATAGAGTCTCGTTTTTACCATTTGGGTACGGCACCTTATAAACAAATAAAAACGGGATAAAGTCCATAAAATAGTTTTATTTATAACTAGCAGACCCAACAAGCGTGGTTCTGTTCCAATCTAAAAAATATTAAAAGGAAAACTCTTTGAAATCGATCGCAGCGTCACCTAACGATTCCAATTACTGCACAGATGGCGTAGTGGTTAAGATAGCGACCTACAGCGCCAGTGTCGGGGGTTCGAATCCCACGCGGGACAACACTTTGTGCGATCCACAAATTGTTGTTCTGAGTCTGGATGTAATTTGTGTCCGTTAATTATATGTTTGTAAAGTCCCCCGCAATACAAGGATTATTTCCTTAGTGCAGGGTGTTGTCTTAAATAAATAAAATAAAAAAAAAAAAATAAAAAAAAAAAAATTAAAACCATATCCATTGGAATAGTCACAAAAGAAGTCCTCAAAATCGGTTCAGCTGTTTAGAAGGAGTTACCACACACGAACAGAAGATTCATATGCATGTAAAGATCATAATCTTACTACGTCACAACATGATTTTTTTTTAATCTAAATATAATTTACAAATAAAACACAATTAACCCAAAAAATTACCGAGCTAAGCTCGGCCATCCCAGTGTAAGTAATTTATTCAAGGCAGATTTGGGAAAGAGGATATAAAAAGTCAAGGTTTGTACTTCATTAATTTTTACTTAAGTTTCAAAGAAAATATTGAAAGCATGCAATGACTACTAAAGAGGTTTTTCCTCTAAGGGAGAAATATCCTTTCGAAAGCTTTATAGCTTTATTCAAGTAATTGATTGTGTACTAATATTAGGGTGCGACTTCCATTATATGAGAGAAATTTACCTACTATACTACGCTAATCAGACGTGTTGGTTGGATTATATTCAAGTTTTTCTTCTCTTGCATAGATATTCTATGTATATTATATCCCTTAGTGGTCTTTTATGTCCCACGGGAAAGACAGGGGGTGGTAAATTGTATTCTTACTCCGTCACCACAGGGCAAACATTATTAACTAATTTTCTGTATCTGGTATATAATTATAAATTTCTGTAATAACGATGACTTGTTGGACGTGAGATATCTTAGTCCACCCGTGACCATGAACGCTGTAAAGTGTTCGAAACGTCGGGCAATCAAAAATAAAATATAAATGCTATAGACTCCGTGAAAATTGTTTCATTTCACTCGCGTAAACATCAAACATCATTAAAATAATATTGTTTATAATATTCTATGTGCGCTATGTATAGATTTAAATATTGGGCATTGAAAAAGACGGAGAGAAGAATGCATGCCACAGAGATGCGTATGCTAAGATGGATATGTGGGGTCACAAGGTTAGTTAAGACAAGAAATCAGTATAATAGGGAAAGCCAGAAATTGGCACCAGTGATATAAAAGATTAGGAGCGCGAGATGGTCTTGGAATGAACATGTAATGAGGAGGGATAAAAGGCAAGTGATAACGAGGGTTATCAATATGATTGTGGATGGACGTAAGAAGCGTGGGAGATACGAAAAGAGATGGATGGATTGCGTGAATGAGGATATGCGTATGAAAGCACTGAGTGCAAATATGGCGGCTGGAAAGTAAGAACATATTGTGCCGACTCCACTTAGCGTGGGATGAGGGCAGGCAAGTGATGATGATGATGAATATTCTATGTACATTAAAAATACTGGACTGGATCATTCGTTCATGTATATAAAATTATGAAAATGAGACTAGCGTATATCATACTCCTCTGCAAGACTCACCTTCTACCACTTCTCCAACACTCTTTTTGGAAAATAGTGTACACAGGAGACACTATTCCGATTTTTGGTGTTGGCTGACCATAGTCAGCGTACCCGCCGCCCGCCTCCATCCGGGGCAACAGAGCGGTGGTGCGCGGCTCCATAACCCACTCTATAGCACGTCGCCTTCATCGTTGGACTGACCATCGGTGCCGAGTTCCTTGTCGTCAGTGGTCGGCCCTACAGAATACCCTGAGGGTGTACCCTCTCCTATCAACATCCCTTTCCCGGGACGTCGATCGCCGTAGCGAGGACAAAACCCTCCCATAAGAGTTTCGTTTCCAAAAAACCATTTTACCAATGTACCACTTGACACCGTAGCAGGGTTTATCCATTTCACCTGGAAACATTATGGTTTCCAGTGATCATTTCTTCCATGTACGTGCAAGCTCTGGAATGAACTACCTGCTGCTGTGTTTCCCGAGCGCTATGACATGTCTTTCTTTAAACGAGGTTTAAGAAGAGTATTTTCTTCACGGTAGGCAACGGCCTGGCTGTGCCCTGGTATTGTAAAGATACATGTGCGGCAGTGTCACCATTACCATCACGTGTGCTGCTCGTTTGCCATAATTGGCAATAAAAAAAAGGATAGGGAAAGCTCAAAATGAAAATGTCTACAGCCGCGGGGCGGTCCGTCCGGGGTAGTATCACACTCCCGCAGAAAATCGACGTCTGAGTAGTAGCAATTTGTTACTGTGCTTCGTTCGGTGAGTGAGAGAGCCGGAAGCCCAACTTTCTGAGGGTGTTTGTGTGTGGAGGGTTTTGGTGGTACCCTTGGTATTACCGAGCCTTAATGCACGCATTCACACTCCCTTCACTTTCTTCGCGGTAGGCAGTGACCCTGTAAAGGTCCATGAGCGGCAGCAACACTTACCACCAGGTGTACTGTTTGCTCGTTTGCCACCGTTTGCAATAAAAAAAAATGAAATCCTATACCAACCCACCTGACGAGCATGGTATAGTAGGTAAATTTAACTCCCATTTTGGAGGAGACTGAAGCCCAGTAGTGGGACGTATCTGTATATTGCAATATCAAAGCTATGAAATCATAACTCTTACATAATATTTCTTTTATCAAAGAAATATTCATTATTATTTAATAATATGATAAAACACGATATTATGATAAAAAGACAAGTATATAAGGTGCAGTGTATTAAAAAAAATATTATATCATATCATATCATAACTGTCCTTTCATATTTTCCTTTGCCTTAAAAACAAAATGGCCACCAAAATCATTGCTTTCGTTTGTGTACAGTTTGCACTCTTCAATGTAAGTCTTTTATTTCTGTCTTCTTCTTTTAGTTCTATAATGCAACCCATTATTGAGCGGGGCTTTAAATATGGACGATATCACGCTGTCTAGACTGGTTAATGTGGTGACAGGCTAAGAATACAATCAGTCAAAATCCCTCTGGGAGTTGTAAAAACCGACTGAAAAAAGAATAAACAACAGGAATCTCCTGGGATTCTTCTAAAAAATTAACTGCCTTCACCAACAGGTGTGCCAAGCTTAGCGATTATGGCAATATCAACCTCCAGGAATAAACTTCCATAAGCTGATTAATTAATGGACAAATCAGATTACGAGTATAATAGTTTGTTTCTTTTTTTCAGGTACTCAAAGCCCAATGCTTAAACCGTTTCCCTGGCATTTACCCTGGCAACTGTTTACCTGTAGCTGAAACCATTCTTCCGAACCAGGTCTTGCTACCTAACTATCCTAATCAAATAATCGATGTGCCATACGGGGTTGAAACTATAGTTTCTAACCCAATAACCTTGCCAGCAACAACAATTATTCAAGACAGCACTGTAGCCAACAACTTAGCAAATGCTTTGCAGTTGTTGGTTGTCAGCAATCTTCTCAGCAATACTTTGCCTACAGCTCCAGAAATCATCGTGCCCAGTTATGGCCCTGCCCTGGATTACGGTTTGATTTCACCTGTAGTCAGCCCTTGTAATTTCAGTCCCTACAATTACATATATTAAATTATTTTTTTTATAAGTTTTAATTCAATATAAATTCTAATTATAAGTAATAAATAAAAATGTTGTAATTAGTTTTGTTTTTTCTTTTTATGAACTCTGATGTTTACGCGAGTACTATACATTGTAAATAAGTAGTAGTCGTAGATTTGTTAGGTTTAAATTAACAAATTCTCATAATAAATACTACAAATTTAATGTTGAATAATTAGTAATCATAAACAATATATTTTTTTCATATAGAATCATTTTCTTCTTGTACGGGCAATGGATGTGTATCAAAAATGTGAGTCAAAATTTAATAACAAATTTTCTGTAACGGGTAGATAATTATAAAAATCTGTAATAACGTTGACTTATTTGGTCGTCAGATATTTTAGTCCGCCCGTGACCATGAATGCTGTAAAGTGTTTCAAACGTCGGGCAATCATAAATCAAATACAAACGTGATATAAGTCGTAAAGTAGATTTTCTTTTAAACTGCCTTGTGCTGGATTTCATTCCGAAATCTGGCTTGTGCATAAAAGAATCTATAAATTAATAATCGAAGATTTTCTGAAGAAAATAAGAATCATTTAATTTAGTTCAAATACGTCACACTGTTAGGTTCAAACCTCCTTCATAATAGGAGAGGAACTGACCTACTATATCACGCTGGTCAGACGTATTAGTATAGGGCTTTATTTCAAGCTTTCCGTCTCTTATGTAAGTGTTATCTGTTATATATATCCCTTAGTCGTCTTTTAAGACACCCACGAACAAGAAACGGAGAGTGGTAAATTGTATTCTTACTTCCTCATTATACGTAAAAAATTTAGCAAGTAACTTTATTCTTCTTCTTTAATGGCAATGAGCTACAATAATATGAGCTATTGGTGCCAGTGTCGAGTTATTATATTGATAATTCACGTCTTTAGTCTTCGTCTTTCAGTCAGTCGTTAGCATAATTTGGTGCTGATATCCAAGTCATGGGAATTTTGGCAGAATGTCAAAATGCACACAATTCACTATTATATCATATTCACTATATTTCAGAATTTTATCTGCATTATATAACATAAAATAAAAGCAAAATTATTCAACACAACACTTCAATATACTAAAATAATGAAAAAATAAAAAAAATATAAAAGCGCCACCTGACATTTTGACATTCGTGTCAAAAGTCTATATAACATAAACTATATCCAGACACAGAACAACAATTTGAAGATCACACAAAACATTTTCCTACATGAAAATCGAACCGTGACACGTAGCAAGACGATGTCTTAACCACTATGCCAATTGTGTAAAATTTGTTCGTATGCTTATATGTTATTTATTTATCTACCAAAGGTCCTGGAGTGGTAGGACCACACTGTCGACAGTTATCTGTCTATAGCCGCGGGCCGGCCCGTCCAGGGTAGTACCATACTCTCGCAGAAAATCGACGTCTGAGTAGTAGCAATTTGTTACTGCGCTTCGTTCGGTGAGCGAGAGACGGAAGCCCAACTTTCTGAGAGTGTTTGCGTGTGGAAGGTTTTGTTGGTGCTTTTGGTATCACTGAACCTCAATGCACGCATTCACCCTCCCTTCACTTTCTTCACGGTAGGCAGCGGCCTAGCAAAGGTCCATGAGCGGCAGCAACACTTACCATCAGGTGTACTGTTTGCTCGTTGATCACAGTTTGTAATAAAAAAAATGTCCTAGGTATATAAAGAAGTGAATCTTAACAACAGATATAGAATTAATATTCGCAAGATTTATTGCTACATTAATCTCAGTGTGGTTACGAAGAAAGAATACAAGTCACTTAAATCCTGCCTGTGGATGTCGAAAAAGACGACTAAGGGATATAATATACAGTTAATATCAATGCAAAAAAGCAAACTCTACATAAAACCGTATGCCAACATATCTAGCCGAGGCCGTGGGTGACTGCTGAAGTAAACAACAAGATAGTTGGTTAACGACTGATTTATTATGTGACTACCCTACACACATTACTATATTATACTACATCTCCCTCCTTAGAAACTAAGTAATACAATAATTTCGTAAGGTAGACATAATATAAATTTCTAATATTTTAATTATAAATTTCACAACATATTTCACCAAACAGTATCCATACCATAACAATAATACATTATGTGCACAGTAGGAACATATCATTATTATAATATGTTATATAATTCTATAAATTATCTAGTATTCTTTAAATATCTATGTATCTATCCTATCTGCTATCTATCCATATCATTTTCTTATTATTTCTATATATATATATATATATTTTTTACATATTTATTATATATTATACCTCATGTTTAGACAATAAATTAAGTTCATTGTAAACAATTATAATTATTATTCGTAACCTAATTGAAATAGTTTACATTTATTTAATATTAAAGAGTACATAATTTATTTCAAGTTTCTTATTTTTTCTTTAGCAGCCCTTGCAGTAGCCCTTTCAGAGCGTGTATCTGTACTGTTCTGAGGAGGTGGTACTTTATCACCCTCATCGAGATCAGAACACGAATCATAGCATTCAGATTCAATAAATTGACGTTTTTTAGTTTGGGGAACATTATCGTCACTCATAATAGCGTCAGATGGCACTACTGAGGCTGTATCAGAAGGAATCTTGATGAGGTGTCTCCGGTTCCTACGTAACACTGCGTCTGCTCGGTTCATCACAAAATAAGAACGAGGTTGATGTGCGCGGTTCACCACGCGCGCTTCCTCCCTTCGCGCACCCGTTACCACAACAACGTCATCACCAACTTTCAACTCCGGCATTGAATGGGCATGGGCATCGTACCACTGTTTCTCACGATTTTTGTTTAGAATAATTTTTTCATAATCAGATGTATTATTTCTTTCCGGTAATAATTTGCTATTGTGACATGGAAGTTTTGTGTTTATTCTTCGACCCATCATGAGTTGCGCAGGGCTGGCTACGCCATCTCTCGGTGCTGCTCTATAATTTAATAAGCTTATGTAAAAATCTTCACCTGATCGAATGGATTTAGATATCAAAGTTTTAATTGTACGCACGGCTCTCTCGCTCCTACCATTTGATTCGGGGTAATTGGGCGACGAAGTTAAATGAATAATTCCCCACTGCTCTGTAAAGATTCTAAATTCTTTAGATACATAAGCAGGGCCATTATCTGTAAACAATTCTTGAGGTATTCCGTGCCTTGCAAATTGGTCTTTCATGGCCAAGATTACTTGTCTCGACGTAATATTTGTTAAAGGACACACTTCGACAAAATTGGAAAAGTAATCCACTAGTATAAGGAAATATTTCTTGTTAATTTCGAATATGTCAGAGCCAACCTTTGCCCACGGTAGTTGAGGTATATGATGCGGTATGGCAGGTTCCCGCGGCGGCCGTGGCGCCAGCTCGGCGCACACGCGACATCGGCGCACAGCGCGCTCCACATCACGCGACCTGCCCGCCCAGAACATGACGTCACGCGCGCGTCTTTTGCACCTATCTATGCCGAGATGACCCTCATGTACTCTACTTATCATCTCTGCTCTGAGTGCTTTCGGAATAAACACCAGGGTATTAACCAATATCACTCCGTCCACATATTCTATAGATTCTCTGTAGCTCCAGTGTACGCGCACGTTATTCTTTGTATTATATTTATTATTAGGCCAACCGTTCATTATATAATTAATAATAGTTTGACATTCGTCATCCTTTTGAGTTTGCAATTTAATTGTTTTCAAACGATCTTCACTGAATCTTAAATTTTGTACCAGAAAACATGTTTGCTCCTCCAACTCCTCCGATACCTTATTCTGTAGGAGGTCCGGCAGTGGTGCCCTGGATAATGTATCTGCGACAAACATGTATTTACCTGGTGTGTACTGGACTATAAAATCGTACCGTTGAACACGTAGCATCATACGTTGCAGCCTGGCGGGTACTGCGTCTAATGGTTTTTTAAAAAGCGACTCAAGTGGCTTATGGTCAGTTTCCACCACTACATCTCTTTTACCGAAAATGTACTGATGGAATCTCTCAAGAGCGAAAACAATTGCCAACATCTCTTTCTATATTTGAGCATACCTTTGCTGAGTATCTGAGAGTGTAGTGGAGGCAAACTCGACAGGCCTGCCTCCTTGGAGCAGCACGGCGCCAAGTGCGCGCGAACTCGCGTCCACAGAGAGAACGGCGCGCGCGCCTGGCTCGTATAGCGCCAGCACGGGCGCCGCACACAGCATCTGCTTCAGTTCATACACTATACGATCCTCACACTCGCCCCAATACCATTCGTTATTTTTCTTTAATAAATTACGTAATGGCTTTACTTTGTCCGAATGGTGGGGGATAAATTTGCTTACGTAATTAATCATGCCCAGAAATCTCTCCAACGCAGGACGATCGGACGGACTGGGCATATCGATGATAGCCTTTACTTTGGCGTTATCTATTTTCATTCCTTCCGCGCTAAATGTATGGCCTAGGTAGGTTACTTCTCTCACACAAAATAAACATTTGTCAGCATTGAATCTGATACCTACCGTTTTGGCTCTTTCCAATAAATGTTTGAGGCGGCTGTCGTGATCTTCCTTCGTAGAAGCCCAAACTATAATGTCATCGACAAAAGAATCCACACCTTCCAAATCTTCCAGCAACTGCCTGATCCTGGCATGAAAAACTTCAGAAGCCGAATTAATACCATAAGGCAGGCGTAGATATTGATATCGTCCAAAGGGTGTGCCAAATGTGCAAAGGTCAGCGCTTACATCATCCAATTGTACCATCCAAAATCCCGATTTGGCATCTAATTTACTGAAATACCGCGCACCTTTTAACTTAGTGGCTATTTCAGTTATCGTGGGTAATGGATAATGCTGACGCCTAATCACAGAATTAAGTAGTCGTGGGTCTAAACAAATTCGAAAGCTACCATCCTTTTTTGCCGCCATGACAATACCATTCACCCACGAGGTAGGATGTTGAACTTTTCTAATTATACCCAACTTCTCCATCCGAGTTAATTCTTTTTTAAGTTGATCACGCACACCTATCGGTATCTTTCTGACGGGACAAATGCAAGGACTTGCATTACTTTCAATAGGAATACTATAAGTACCGGGTAATTTACCTAATCCTTGAAATAATTCTTTATAATTATCTATATTTAGCGAATATACTCTTTTTATTATGCCTAATTGATCCAAGGCATATTTGCCTAAAATACTCTGACATTGTTGTTCAGATATGACAAACCTCAAATAATATATTACATTTTTGTACATACACTTAATTAAACAAGATCATATTATTAACAAATAATTACCACAAAAAGATTTAGCTCGTGTATTATCCTGAACAATGTTAGATAGACATAAGCCTAATTCCATATAGTTATGCTTAGATAATACATTAAGATCGGAACCGGTATCTAATTTAAAACTATGGTGAACGCGACCGTCACACAAATATAATGATTCGTACCATTTCGAATCGGACGCGTTAACAATATTGTCTATACTCTCAATCGAGCCACTATAGTACAAGTCACTGTCACTGTCATCATAACGATAGTCCTCATACAATTCACACACATCCAATGATTTACGAGCGGGACACATAATTTTGAAATGACCCTTACCGCCACAAATGAAGCACTTTGCCTTACGCGCTGCGCATGCATCACCTCCGTTGCACGCCACCATCGCGCACGCCGAACACGCGCGTCCGCTGGGCCCGGCGCGCTCACCACCGTCGCTCGCACCGCGTCCGCCACCCGCGGGACGGCCGCGAGCGCGCGATTGCCGCTGCGCCCGCGTCGATACCCCGCGTCGCGTTGTTACACCGAACCGCCCGCGTCGTCCCGACCAAAGGGCGTCCACCGACGCGCAGTTCAATGATTCACTTTTAATCCCTTCAATTTATTTTTCACTGTCGCTAGATATTTCATTTGCTTGACATATTTTTATCGCCTTCTCTAAGGATAAGTCATCGGTCCGCAATAATCTATCGCGAACAGCTGTATTTGTTATACCGCATACAATGCGGTCGCGCAGTAAACTATCTTCCAGTTGTTCAAAATCACAGCGTTGACTGATAAGTCTGAGGGCAGTAACATATCCGTCGATACTTTCGCCAACCTCTTGACATCGCGTAAAAAATTTATATCGAATCATCGTTGTATTTGTTTTGGTGCCGAAATAGCCATTATATTTTTCGATCACCTTATTTAAATCCTCCTTTTGCTCGTCGGCGTCAAATTTGAATGTGGTAAAAATGTCATACCCTTCCGCGCCGATTAAATTAATTAAAAGGCTAGCTTGCACATCGCCGGTTTCTTTGTATACACCCGATGCTTTCAAAAATACGCGAAACTGACGTAACCATTTACGCCATGCGTCTGCCCGACATGACGGTCCTCCTTCTAAGCATAATTCCGCTGGTGGACGGGCGTGTTCCATTATGTTTATTTATTATTTTAATGTTTATATTGTATTTATACACAATTATTAATACACTTATACACGATTACTTGTTCGTATATATTATTTTCGCGCACCGCTGTCACCATGAAGTAAACAACAAGATAGTTGGTTAACGACTGATTTATTATGTGACTACCCTACACACATTACTATATTATACTACAACTGCAACTGCCGGACTGGCAACAGATGAAAAGGTTTCGTTTCGATTTCGTCCCAGTGGTCGGCTCAATCGCAAAGAAGAGGAATTACGTTGTGCTATGGGGCCACGCGCTGCCCTTGCGTCGTCCCGGTCGAAGTGGACGTGTGTGTTAACCAGAGCCCGTCGAAAAAAATGCCTACACATCTTCAACGTTATGGTCTTCAACTGTACGTTTCCAGCGATCATTTCTCCCACGTACATGCAGGCTTTGGAATGAACCATCTGCTGCTGTGTTTCCCGTGCACTATGACATGTCCTTCTTTAAACGAGGTTTAAGAAGAGTATTTACTTCACGGTAGGCAACGGCCAGTCTGTGCCCCTGGTATTGCAAAGGTCCATGTGCGGCAGTATCACTTACCATCAGGTGTGCTGCCTGCTTGTTTGCCACCATCGGCAATAAAAAAAAAATACAGCGCGCTCTGATAAGTCAATTTCCCACCCAATGTAGAGGAGGCTCGAGTTCAGAAGTGGGACTTATGTGAGTTAAGATTATGATGATATTGCGACATTTTCAAGATGCATACCGTTATTTAAAAGTCCTTAGTAAGCACTGCTTTATAAAATATCAATAAGATCTTATTCTTTAGAATATAATGCTATCGAATGAATACAAAAGTTAACAAATAAAAGCCTACGTAAATAATGAAATTGGATAAGCGTTAAAAGAATTTATATAAAGAGGGTTCAGTAGTTTATTTGATTTCAATTGATTGCACGGATGGTGTACTGGTTAAGATACCAACCTACGTTGTGAGTCTGTATGTAATTTATGTCCGTTAATTATGTGTTTGTAAAGTCACACCGCCACAAAAGGATTATTTTCTTAGCGCAAGGTGTTGCCTTTCTAAACAAAATAAAATATTAATTAAAAAAAAAATAAAAACTAGCTCTTACTTAAATGCTCTAAACAAGAGTGCTTGTCAAGACTATTCAAACGAGTCCAAACTCGACGGTTTTATCTTGTTTAGTTTAGAAGTTCCTATGGCCACCTTCCGATGCCATCTTGATATCCTAGCTGTCATGTAGCACAAGAGTGTTTGTCAAGACTATTCAAACGAGTCCAAATTCAACGATTTTATCTTGTTTAGTTTAGGAGTTCCTATGGCCACCTTCCGACGCCATCTTGATATCCTAGCTGTCATGTAGCACAAGAGTGCTTGTCAAGACTATTCAAACGAGTCCAAATTCGACGGTTTTATCTTGTTTAGTTTAGGAGTTCCTATGGCCACCTTTCGACGCCATCTTGACATCCTAGCTGTCATGTAGCACAAGAGTGCTTGTCAAGACTATTCAAACGAGTCCAAATTCGACGGTTTTATCTTGTTTAGTTTAGGAGTTCCTATGGCCACCTTTCGACGCCATCTTGACATCCTAGCTGTCATGTAGCACAAGAGTGCTTGTCAAGACTATTCAAACGAGTCCAAATTCGACGGTTTTATCTTGTTTAGTTTAGGAGTTCCTATGGCCACCTTTCGACGCCATCTTGACATCCTAGCTGTCATGTAGCACAAGAGTGCTTGTCAAGACTATTCAAACGAGTCCAAATTCAACGATTTTATCTTGTTTAGTTTAGGAGTTCCTATGGCCACCTTCCGACGCCATCTTGATATCCTAGCTGTCATGTAGCACAAGAGTGCTTGTCAAGACTATTCAAACGAGTCCAAATTCGACGGTTTTATCTTGTTTAGTTTAGGAGTTCCTATGGCCACCTTCCGACGCCATCTTGATATCCTAGCTGTCATGTAGCACAAGAGTGCTTGTCAAGACTATTCAAACGAGTCCAAATTCGACGGTTTTATCTTGTTTAGTTTAGGAGTTCCTATGGCCACCTTCCGACGCCATCTTGATATCCTAGCTGTCATGTAGCACAAGAGTGCTTGTCAAGACTATTCAAACGAGTCCAAATTCGACGGTTTTATCTTGTTTAGTTTAGGAGTTCCTATGGCCACCTTCCGACGCCATCTTGATATCCTAGCTGTCATGTAGCACAAGAGTGCTTGTCAAGACTATTCAAACGAGTCCAAATTCGACGGTTTTATCTTGTTTAGTTTAGGAGTTCCTATGGCCACCTTCCGACGCCATCTTGATATCCTAGCTGTCATGTAGCACAAGAGTGCTTGTCAAGACTATTCAAACGAGTCCAAATTCGACGGTTTTATCTTGTTTAGTTTAGGAGTTCCTATAGCCAACTTTCGACGCCATCCTGAGACTAGCTTCATGATACCATATTATTGCATTACGCAAGTGAACGAAATTTTAACTTAATCTAACGACAGGAAGTGGTTCTCGTTTAACTCGCAAGATTTGTCCTATACTAACAGGCCAAGTTAAAAACTTTAATAAAAAAAAAAATAGGAGCTAGTTTCTATCCCTTTAACCATTCATGCACCTATCAATGTTTACCATTGGTTAAGTCTACCAGTTTTTTTTTGGGGTTGGTTACGGTCGGTGTACTCCTCGCACCACTCCGTCCGGGGCGACAGTGGCGTCAGTGGTCGGTCTGACGGAATACCCCCTGAGGAGTACCCTCTCCTCGACTGACGTGCTCCCGAGGACGAGCTCACGCGGTCGGCCTCTCGGCGGGTGACGGATTAATTCTCTGGTCTAGTCACTCGCGGCCTCGGCTAGAAAAGTCTACCGCTGAGGCTCAATCTTTTAATCGTTGGTGTTCTACTTATTGCCGATTAAATTCATTTTTATTTCAATTCAACTTGTTTTATTCACATTTTTTTTCATTTTCATACACGTCTCATTGTTGGGCTGGAAACTCCTCCCCAATGGGCAGGTAATTGACCTGCTATACTACCCTGGTCAGACGTGTTGGTATAGAGTTTAGGTCAAGTTTCCTTCATATTCTTGAGGCGGCTTAAGCCTCACAGTGCAACTGAGACGAATGAGGAATGAGGAGCTGTTCACGCTGGTCAGACGTGTTGGTATAGAGAGTAGGTCAAATTTCCCTTATATTCTTAAACCTCAAAGTGCGAAAAAAACCACGAAAAATAGAATATATTATTTTTTTCAGGTATTTTTCTCTTAGAAAACGCCGAATGACCCCCCCTTTTTTTTTCAACCATGAGTACACTAAATAGTTCTAGTTGAGCGACGAGTTTTAAATTTGTAAAAATAATATTTTTACACCAAAATGGCGGGTCCAATATAGCCGACCGAAAGTCCAAAAACTTATTTGAATCGGGTGACACGGCATGTCACTCTGGGATTTTCGAGATCGTTGATACGATACTGTACTCAAAATTTGAAAATTCAAGATGGCGGATCCAAATTGGGCAAGCAAAATCTAAAAACTTATTTGAATCAGGTGAAATTGAGTACTCGGCGATTTTCGAGGTCACTGATTGCGATTCTGCCCTCAAAATTTACTACGTCCACATCGTTGTCTCTGGGTTGCGCTAAGAGTAAAATAAGAACGTGAACGCGGAAGTAAATAGATTTTGATACGTGCTATTGGATCCGATATTGTGAATGTTCAAATTTTGAAGGCAGATTCGAGATCTAAAATCTGCAATTTCAAGCCCAGATTATAAAAGAGCACACTGCAAAGTACAGGAGACCATATTTTTTATTTGGAATTTCTCGTTTATTAATGATGGGAATTCGCCTTAAAAATTATGAAAAAGAATACGATTCTCGGTCTTTAATGGGTTAAATAAAACTATTGCTATTAACTTTATTTCCACGCCATAATAAATCTTTTTATAAAATACTTGCGGACTCATGCAACATCCCACCGCTGGACTTGAGCCTCCTACACAATGTGAGGGATCATCTACTATACCACGTTATTTAAAAGGGATTTTATTTTTTTTTTTTGTTTGGACTATGGTAAGCGCACGCGCGGTCCAGTCCGTCCGGGGCGATGAAAGGACGGCGCGCGGGCCCATAACCCATCCGTACCTACGTCACCTCGTTGTTGGGCCGACCACCGGAGCAGTTGTGACTTGTCGTCAGTGGTCGGCCCAACGGAATACCCTTTCGGGTAACCTCTTCTCTCGACGTGCTGGGACGTCGGTCACCGTCGCGCGGTCAGCCTCTCTGCGGGTGACGGACAATTCCCCGGTCCGATCACCCGCGGCCTCGGCTAGGGTAAAAGGGATGGTATAGGGATTTTTTTCGAATGTTCCTTCTCTTACATGGATGGTATCTCCGTATATCCCATAGTCGTCTTTTACAATACTCATGGGGAAGAAAGGGAATGCTGAATTGTATTCTTACTCTTACACCATATGAAATAATATCTAGAGATTAATATGATTTTAGTTTAAAAAACGGACATTGTGTAATTCACATGTAGTGGAAGTGAAATTCTCAAAAATTTTGTACAAGCTTTGTACTACGCATGCGCGCAAATACGTATACATAATATACTAGCTGACCCAACAAACTTTGTTCTGTTCAAATGAAATAAAAGGAATTCTCCTTAAAATCAACAGCAGCGCCACCTACCGGGTCCAATTGCGAATCTAAACCATTCTCGCACCCACTTGAACACACAAAAAAATTCGTCAACATCGGTCTAACCGTTTAGGAGGAGTTCAGTGACATACAGACGTACACAAGCAATTTATAAATAAATATAATACATGTATAATGCCGAGGCCCAAGCAAACTCCCACTATATCGAGTGGAGGGTCAAGGTACGAAACAGAACACAAGGAGAACCACGAATATAAGAAACACTGTATAATGCTTCCTATCTCATTTTCTCCCACGTTTAATCCTTCTAAATTTATGTGTCTGTCTCTTTTTACTGTCGCTTATTCGTTTTATCGAATTACAAATCACAACGATGCCAAAGAAGTTTTCAGTCCAAAAATCGGGTTACTAAGAATGAAGAATTCTAAAATTCTTGTTCAAGTCCTTAGAGATTTCTTCTATTGATTCCTTCTATTTTTGCTTTTGTAATCAAGTATAAAGAAGTGCTTCAAATTTATATTGTTAAAATAAACGACTGTGTAGTGACGGAGTAAGAATACAATTCACCACTCCCTATCTTGCTCGTGGATGTCGTAAAACACGATTGAGGGATACAATATGCATATAACATCCATGCAAGAGAAGGCAAACTCGAAACAGAATCCTATATCAACCTGTCTGACCAGCATGATATAGTAAGATCAATCTTCCTCCTTTTGTGGAGGTGGCTTGAGCCCAACAGTGGGACATATATGAGCTAACATGATGACGATGAATGTGGTGATAGGTAGATGAAGTAAAAATACAAATCACCCTTGCCCGTGGGTGTCGTAAAACACGACAAAGGGATATTATATGACATCTATGCAAGGAAAGAAAAACTCGCAATAAAACCCTATATCAACCTGTCTCACTGGTAGTAGGTCCCCTAAAACCCTATGCCAACACGTTTGACCATCGTGGTATAGTAGGCCAATTTCCCTTCCATAATGGAGGAGGCCAACAGGGCAACGTATATATATTTTTTTCTTTTTTTTATTGCCAACGGTGGCAAACGAGCAAGCAGCACACCTGATGGTAAGTGATACTGCCGCACATGGACCTTTGCAATACCAGGGGCACAGCCAGGTCGTTGCCTACAGTGAAGAAAATACTCTTCTTAAACCTCGTTTAAAGAAGGACATGTCATAGCGCTCGGGAAACACAGCAGCAGGTAGTTCATTCCAGAGCCTTTTTTTTTTTTGGGGTGGGCCGCTGTCAGCGCGCCCCTTGCACCACTCCGTCCGGGGCGACAGAGGGGCGTAAGCACGCAACACCCGCAACCCACGTCGTCGTTGGGCTGACCACCGGGGCAGGGTTACTTGTCATCAGTGGTCGGTCCGACGGAATACCCCCTACGTGGGGTACCCTCCCATCGACCGACGTCCCCGCCTCGGCGAGGACGTCGGTCTTTCCTCACGCGGTCGGCCTCTCGGCGGGTGACGGACTAATCCCCGGTCACGTCACCCGCGGCCTCGGCTAGGGCGGCATGAGGCGCAGGTAGTCGCGCCTACGCCGCCCCAGTCGCCGGCGGCGGATCGCCTCATCGAGGCATCAAGGAAACGTACAGTTAAAGACCATAATAGGTATACTGGTATATGGGTTGAGATGAAGTCCAACAGTAGACCTTGATCGTCAAATACTTGCGTGGAAATCACTCACCAAATTTCACCGAAATTGTTTGAACAGTAATTTCCGTGAAAAATGTCTTTAATATATTAAGATTATATCTACTATCTCTTTCTTTCTTTTTTGCATACGCTCTTTACCATCATAAAATGGGGTAATGTCTTAAAAGAAATATTGCCAAATCATTCTTTTTCGTGGAAATCTACACCTTTAGAATACAAATGACTTGATATTAGGATAATGTTACCACCATTCCGGAAACGCTTACATTAAATTTGAAAACATAAAACAGTTTATTCGCTTTTTTTTTTTAATATGGTTTAACTTTTATTAGATGAACTTAGCTATGGCTGAGCGTGGGCTATGGTAAACACACACGCGGTCCATTCCGTCCGGGGCGACGAAAGGACGGCGCGCGAGCCCATTATCCACTCGTACCCACGTCGCCTTCGTCGTTGGGCCGATCATCAGTGCCGAGTTCCTTGTCTTCAATGGTCGACCTAATATACCCTTTATTATATATATATCTGACAGGAGTCTAGGGGAGCTAAGAACATGCTGTGCAAACTCCATGATATGAAGAGGGCTTTTCAAAGCATCCCAGTGGCCGAGAAGTCAATGGGTTACTACCCAAAAGTGTACACCGGGCCGGGCATGGATTTTTTTTATTGCAAACCATACCAAACGAACCTCCGTGTGGTGATGGAGTAAGAATATAATTCACCACACCCTCTCTTGCCCGTGGGTGTCGTAAAAGACGACTAAGGGATATAATATGCATTTAACATCTATGCAAGAGAACGAAAACTCGAAATAAAACCCTATACCAACACGTCTGACCAGCGTGGTATAGTAGGTCAATCTCCCTCTCATTGTGGAGGAGGCTCGAGCCCAACAGTGGGACTTCTATGAGCTTTGATGATGATGATGATGATGGCAAACGCGCAAACAGTACACTTGATGGTATGTTCGCTCATCTATACCAATAAATAAAATTGGAGTGTCTGTTTGTAATGTCAAAATAATAGGCTTTTTTCATGCTCACACGGTTATTTGCATGACACCTATGCGTAAAATTGCGATTAAAAAATTTTTGTCTGTCTGTCTGTCTGTTTGTTCCGGGTAATCTACAAAACGGCTGAACCGATTTCAAAAATTCTTTCACCAATGGAAAGCTATAGTATCAGAGCGTAAACTAGGCTATATTTAATCCCGGTATTCCCATGGGAACGGGAACTACGCGGGTAAAACGACTATAACCGAAGCGAAGCGAGGGCGGGTTGCTAGTTGACCATTATAAGGACGCTGCCTACCGTGAAGAAAGTGAAGGGAGTGTGAATGCCTGCAATGAGGTTCGGTAATAGTAAAGGCATCGCTAAAACCAACCACACGCAAACACATTCAGAAAGTTGGGCTTCCGCCTCTCTCGCTCATCGAACGAAGCGCAGTAACAAATTGCTACTACTAGGACGTCGATTTTCTGCTCAGTGTGATTTTACCCCGGATGCACTGGCCCGCGGCTGTAGACAGACAACTGTCAATATTGTGGTTCTACCACTACCAATGTCAAGAAATCGATACCAATGGTCGGCCCAAAGGTGATGGAGAGAGATTATGCGGTCGTACGCCGCCTTTCCACCGCGCATCGCCCTGAACGAATTAGGCAGCATGTGTCCAGATATAACTTAAGGCCATCATGCCATCGCCACACTCATCAGGTATCTAGATAATCGATAATTGGATTTAGTGTTATCAGTCTCCCAGCGGAGTGCTCCAGCCTATTTGGCAAATATAATCACTAAACACAATTTTCTATCCGTATGTTTACAATACAAAAAGCGTAGGATGTTTTCATTGAATAAGATTGATCGCTACCCACGCTGTTCAAATCTCTTCAAATATATATTCGTAAATCAGAAACTCATTGAAAATATATGAACCCTTTAATCTGTAAATAACCATTTCATCAATCCTTCTTATCCATCCATTAATTCATTGATGATTAAAGGCTAAGCCAAGGATTGCTTGATTATAAAGTCCACCATGATACAAGAATTATTTTTCTAAGCACAGATATTTTAAATAAAAATTATAATTACATCATTGCTATTGTTTTTAATAGGGCGCCGTACCCAAAGGGTAAAAATGGGACCCTATTACTAAGACTTCGCTGTCTGTCCGTCCGTCTGTCTGTCACCAGGTTATATCTCAAGAACCGCGATAGTTAGACAGTTGAAATTTTTACAAATGATGTATTTCTGTTGCCGCTATAACAACAAATACTAAAAATAAAATAAAGTAAATATTTAAGGGGGGCTCCCATAAAATTTTTTGCCCTTTTTTGCTCAATATCGATAATGGCAATAGTGATGCAATTGTTTACCTAGTCAATAGTATGGAACCCTTCGTGCGCGAATCCGAATCGCACTTGGCTGATTTTTATTTCATACACGTCCCATTCATATTGGAGAAGGAAAAATTGAAATCACACCCTATACCAACACGTCTCACCGGTGTGGGCGGGGTGTCTGACTGTCCGTCTTAGGGCCCTCTTGTGGCGACCACAGAGGGTCATGGCGATCAGGGCCATACGGGGTTATCGCACGGTGGCGACGGAGGCAGCGTGCCTCCTGGCCGGAAGTCCCCCGTGGGACCTTGAGGCGGAGATGCTCGCCGACATTTATCAGCTGGCATCGGAGACGCGCGCCCGCGGCGGTATGGTCTCCATCAAAGAGATCACCGCCTGGTGGGTCGACGCCCGCCGAGAAGTCATTGCCCGTTGGGCAGTCCGGCTGGAGAGGCCTCGGTACAGTGTCAAGACCGTCGAGGCCCTCCGGCCGGTGCTGATGGAGTGGTTGGAGCGGACGCACGAGGTACTTTCCTGCCGACTGATGCAGGTGCTGACGGGGCACGGGTGCTTTGGGAAGTACCTGCACAAGATTGTCAGGAGGGAGAGCACACCGTCCTGCCACCACTGCAGTTGCGACGAGGACACGGCGCACCACACGCTCGAGGAGTGTGCTGCATGGGAGGGGGAGCGCCGTGAACTCTTCGCGATTATCGGTGCCGACCTGGCGCTGCCGACCATCGCCAGGGAGATGCTCGTCAGCGTCAGGAACTGGGACGCAGTCGCCGCCTTCTGTGAGGCCGTAATCTCACGGAAGGAGGCGGCGGATCGTGTGCAAGTAAAGCTCTTATTCGGCGACACGTTCCGCCGCCGGCGACTCGGGCGGCGCAGGCGCGAGTATCTGCGCCTAATGCCGACCTAGCCGAGGCCGCGGGTGATCGGACCGGGGAATTGTCCGTCACCTGCAGGGAGGCTAACCGGGCGACGACGACCGACGTCCCAGGACGTCGAGAGGTGAGGTGGTTACCCGAAAGGGTATTCCGTCAGGCCGACCACTGACGACAAGTCACATCTGCTCCGGTGGTCGGCCCAACAACGAGGTGACGTGGGTACGGGTGGGTTATGGTCCCGCGCGCCGTCCTTTTATCACCCCGGACGGACTGGACCGCGCGTGCGCTTACCATAGCCCACCCATAAAAAAAAAATGCTAACACGTCTCACCAGCGTGGTATAGTCTCTCTCACATCACGAATTTAGTCCGTCATCCGCAGAGAGGCTGACCGCGCGACGGCGACCGACATCGACCCGAAAGGGTATTGCGTCGGGGCGACCACTGACGACAAGTCACCCTGCTCCGGTGGTCGGCCCAACGACGAAGATGACGTGGGTACGGGTGGGTTATGGGCCCGCGCGCTATCCTTTCGTCACCCCGGATGGAATGGACGGCGTGCGTGCTTATCATAGCCCACCCATAAAAAAAAAATACTAGCACGTCCGATCAGAGTGGTACAGTAGATCAATTTCCTTTCTGTACGTCCCACTATAAGAGATGACTAAGGGATAGAATATGCATATAACATCTGTGCAAGAGAAAGAAAACTCAGAACTATATCAATATATACAGAGTGTATCCGGTTATGGGGCAACTGGTCAAACGGGAGTTAGGTAACGGTGGTAGGAACCCATGAAATAAAAAAAATGAAGGGAAAATATCGATTCGTTAATAAATTAGAGACATGTAAAGTTTTCAATTTTGTCATCGCTTTTTAGCGCAAATGTGATTGAAATGTATAAAATCAGTGATACTTAATCTGCAACATATTCGTACTTTGTTAAATGTTCATTAGAAATTGAATAAATCAATGATTACGTTCGCATAAGCAAGACAAACTTCCCTTTTAAATTAGCTGATCGGCTGATGACCGTTGACGAGGCGCCTTTGTACCTACGCTACCATTGAAGCGTTTGCGCAATTCATACTTATTTATACTGTCAAAGTTTTACATGCCTACATGTATCCTGTCTATACATGCCTACATAATACGTAACATTTAAGGCATAGATGCTTAGACATACATTTTTGATATCACTATAAATTTTACATTATTTTTTGTGTAATATACATTCTGATTACGATCTATGCCTGTTAAACTACAACACACTCGAACAGTTGCCCCATAACCTGATACAGCCTGTATATACCATCTGATCAGCGCATTATAGTAGGTCAATTGCCCTCCTATTGCGGAGGAAGCTTGAGTCCAACAGTGAGACGTATGTAAGTCGTTATGATGATTATAACCAATACGTGATGTGGACATAATTTTTTTTTATCTTTTATCCTTATCTTTAACTTAGCACATAATATATTTTGTAATTTTCACTTATCTATTCTTATACAAAACAATTTCGAAAACCGACTAACATAATGTTTTAAGTGATAATTAATTACTGAAAACTTGGGGTATATACTTACTAGAATGTATTTTAACTCGGTAAAAGATTAAGTTGCTGCAGTCCCTTCAGCGGTGCCAAATCGACCATCGCTATATCGAAGTGCTGAAGTATTTGTATAGGAACGCCACAATGTCAGTCCGTATCCGGGGTAAAAGTACGAAACTGATCCAGTTGCAGGAAGGCGTGAGATAGGGAGAGGTCATTTCTCCGAAACTGTTCACCATTGCACTGGAAGATTTCTTCAAGCTCTTAGACTGGACTGGACTCGGCATCAATATTAACGGCGAATACATCACTCACCTTCGATTTGCAGACCATATCGTCGTTATAGCAGAATCCTTGGAGGACCTTGGCACCATGCTCAATGATCTCAGCAGGGTGTCCCAACTAGTGGGTTTACGAATGAACATGGACAAGACGAAAGTCATATCAAATGTCCATGTCATTCCTGTACCCGTCTTAGTTGGCGATGCGATTCTCCAAGTTGTCGATCATTATGTTTACCTAGGACAAACAGTCCAGTTAGGTAGATCCAATTTCTAGAAAGAGATCAGCCGACAAATCCAACTCGGTTGGGCAGCATTCGGGCAACTTAAGAGGATCTCCTTTTCCAACATACCTCAGTGTCTGAAAACACAGGTCTACGACCAGTGTGTGTTACCAGTGATGACTTACGGCACGGAAACGTAGTCCGTAAATGTAGGCCACATAACGAAGCTCAAAGTGCTATGGAGCGGGCAATGCTCGGGATTTCTCTGCGAGATAGATTCCGGAATACGGAAATCTGCAGAAGAACGGGTGTAACCGACATAGCACGAAGAATTAGCACGTTGTAGTGGCAATGGGCAGGCTACATCGCTTGATGAACCGACAACCGCTGGGGTAAAAATGTTCTCGAGTGGCGACCACGTATCGAACGACGCAGTGTAGGATGCCCCAAATTAGATGGACCGACGACCTAGCGAAAGTTGCTGGGCGTCATTGGATGCAGGCGCCACAGGACCGCACTTTGTGGCGTAACATGAGGGAGGCCCACGTCCAGCAGGGGACGGCGATACGCTGAAATGATGAATGATGATTCTTACGTAAAATGAAAGGGATGGTAACCATAGTACCTATGTATACTATATCACCTTTTGTTAGGTAATTACTGGTACACGTTTAATTATCACACATATGAACTAATATTTCGTATAAAAAATTATGTCATTATTTATAAATATTGAAATTCTAGGCTATAAATATAGGTATGTACGTATTATGCCATTTGGTACAACAATATGGGGGTGAACCTGTTATACAAGTGTTTAATATTTCAGGTGAATATTAACTTTAATTTTATTTAATTCATTGAAATTGAAATGAGAGCGCTGAAGAGCATGGTTGGTGTGAAATTGAGTGATAGAATTAAGAAAATAGTGATTAGGGAATGTTGTGGTATGAATAAAGATGTAGTGACAAGGATTGAAAAAGGTATATTAAGTTGGTTCGATCATAAAAAGAGAGTGAATGAAAGGAGACTAACAAGGAGAATTTGTAGGGCGAATGGGAATGGAAGTGTTGGAAGGGGAAGACCAAGACGTTCCACGATAAAATCGGTGACGTTCTTAAAAAAGACCAGGTTAATAGTACCCTGAACTGGAATAAATGTATGAGGAGATTAATGAATGTGGGGGAGGCGAAAGTGGTATGTCAAGAACGTAGCAAGCGGAAGAAAGTCTCTGCCTACCCCTATGGGAAAGAGGCGTGAGTATATGTATGTATGGTGATTTGCTATATGGTGACAACTACGAATACGACTAATACTACTAAAGACAGTTAACGATTTGGGTCAACTCTGATGTCGACTGTTCAATTTTTTAAAGACAGCGCTTGCTCTAAGAAAATAATGCTTGTATTGTGAGAGACTTTACAAACATTAACAATTAAGTTTAATAATAAATAATCAACAATAATCAAATAATAATAATTCAATTATATTAAGTAAATTAATAATTAATTTTAATAATAACAATAATTCTAAAATAATTCTAGTAAATTTTAATAATAACTATAATTAAAATTTTAATAATAACAACAATCAAATAATAATAATTCTCGTAAATATATGTAAAAGTATCATAAAATTATGACAATTTATAAAAATGTTCCTCTCTTCTACTGTTGCCGTGCCCTACAGGGTCCATAATTGTTACATGATTTAGTTGTTAAGATCTTTTATACATTATGGAGTGCAATAAAGTTTGAAATTGAAATTGAAAAAACATATAATTCATCATCATCATCGCAACCCAAATACGTCCCACTGTTGAGCTCAGACCTCCTCCACAATGTGAGGGAATTTGACCTACTATACCATGCTGGTCAGACATGGGTTTCATTTCGAGTTTCTCTTCTCTTGCACAGATCTTATGTGCATATTATATCCCATAGCCGTCTTTTACGTCATCCACGGGCAAGATAGGGAGAGATGAACAGTATTTTTACTCCGTCACCACTGTATACCTACCACAATTGTATTTTGTTTATATAGCCATGCGGTAATGCACAGGGTACATGTAGCAGAGAAATTTTCGGTGTAGGGATGAAGTAAGAATACAATTTACCACCTCCCTCTCTTTCCTGTGGATGTCGTAAACCACGACTAAAGGATAGCAATATAATATCTGTACTATCCTATACTAATATGTCTAATCAGCATGGTATAGCAGCTTAGAATAATAACGTATAGAAGGATAGTGTCGGTGCTTAAGTGATCAAAAACGTCAAGCCAAAAATACTACCTGCGTGCAAGCGACAGTGACCTTGTACACTACGGAACGGTTCGGCGTAAGGACTCGTTTCTGGCTCTAATTTAAATGCTTCAAATTTTGTGCGAGGAGTTAGCTTCTATAAATTATTATTCTAAGTATAGTAGGTTAATGTCCTTCCTAATGGGGATGAGATTCGACTCAAACAATAAGACATGTGCTAGCTGAAATAAATCAAGAAGAGTGCAAATAATAATCAAGGCCTTTTATTTTCAGACACTCATCGCAGCAACTTTGGGCGAATTGGTATTGCCCTTTACAGATTTAGTAGCTACAGTAACACCTATAAAACCTAAATCGGCTGCATTATCTATCGGCGAATTCCAACTTCCACCCATACCTAATATACCAAATTTAAGCGAAGTCATTCTAGATTATTTCATATCTCAATTTCCTGAAACGGATCTGAATTTACCTATTGTCTGTAAATTTTCATCGCCACTTATGGTAACATCGACTTCTAGAGGCTTACCAGTATCAAATTCTGAAATCACAAATATAAATGGAGCTTTCGTTGATTATTTAAATCCTATAAAATCTAATGTCAATGAACGTTCACCATGTATTAATATTCCTTTACCTCTATCTAGCCCAATATCGTTGCCTGTAGTACCCCAATATGTCCCAGAAATCCATTTTATAGATACAAATTTAGCATGTCCCCTAAAACCTGATTTGTCCATTATAAGTTCAGGTTACACACCAGAATGTCTTTCTCCACTTGCACAAGACGTTATAGTACCAAACATACTGAGAAAATCTCTTCCAGATAACACCAATAACTTTATATGTGAGCCAAACTTTGGCCATTCTTTAGCATTGTACTCATCACCCACGGCTGCTCTAGGTGTAAATCCATCGTATTTTCATTCACCTCCAAATCAAAATTTATTTTCTTTTGGAGCTTTGCCAGCAATAGACCCAGCTTATTCATTACCGTATCCTTTACGATGTGAACTTTTATCATTACCAACAGTGACGCCTTCAATAGATATACCATTAAAAAAATCGCCAACTTATCTTTACAATGATGCGTTACCAATTACATTGAACATAAAACCAGTAATTAAAGTTCCCTCTGCAACTTTTCATACAACTAATTCTGGTCGTTATTCCCAACAATCTGAAAGACCAGCGCAACTTGTTGATTTACCGATTTTACAACCTATACAATCTATTTTAAGTTTGCCCGTTGATGTTTCCATAAATGTAGATCCATATGCTATAGAATTACCTGATTTTGAACCAAACCCATTTGAATTTACTCCAATCTCCTTTGAATTTGATTCAACTCCACATTTCATTAAAAACTTTGATTGCAATATTGAATACATAAATGAATATGATGTGCCTAATATGTTTCCAGTTATTGATACATTTATTGACAATCTCGACTTCAATCTTGAAAATAATTTTAGATATTGCCAAGAAAGTATAGATACACTCCATATCCCTGAAGTTCCAGATATTTTTTCAGAATTCATTCCTTTACCAGAAATTTGTACAAAAACTACACTTCCAGAAATACATTCCCCCAAATTTGCATGTAAAAAAAAACTTGCTGAACCGTGTTCGTCTGCAATAATCTATCAACCAACACCATATACTACAATAACTCCCTGTACTTTCATAAATGTATCTCCATCTTGTTCTTCTGCTAAGACCATATCGGCTGTAAATGATTTGGTTTCAACCGTAGCAAAAAATCTCTTAGCAGAATATACATCTTATTTAAAATCGGGGTCGGTAAAACCACTTCCATCTAACCCTTATGTAGTTAATCAGTTTAAGCGAAATACGCGCGCACCACTTCCTCCACCTGTTTCAATTACTCCATTAAGTACCCCATATACAATACCACCATCAAGGCAATGTGTAAGTGTTCCTACTACTCCCTTAAATACATGTTATAATTTAGTACCTTCAACACCTTCCATGGCAGCGAAACCTGCAAGTTCTATATATACAGAAATAAATCCACGTTATGATGGATGCTCTTCAACTTATCCGTATATGTCACCACCGGACTTAACTTCTGAAGTGATAGAAGCTTCTTCTTCCGCACCTATGAAGGTTACAATTTTACCTCAATCATCTTTTGCTGACTATTCAGCTCCTCAGCCATGTCCATCTTTTTTGCCTTCACCGATAATATCCTCAAATATTGATATGCCTTATATGATAGAACCACAGATTGTAAAATTAAAACCTACAACTAAAAAGTCTAAAACTCTTGAGTTTTTAGAAATGATTTGCCTTTCAAAATTATTGAAAAACAATGAAAATGTTGATTGCGATGCATTAGACACTGTAATGGCATTACTCGGGCCGTAGTAGTCGTTAGACTATATAAAACAGACATTATTTTACGTAGAATTACAAGATATGACTACAAATTTGCAATAAATCGTCATTGATAATTAATTATAATTGTATTTGTCAATGTAGTATAATTGTATTTATCAATTGTATTTGTCCAAAATAAAATATAATATTCTACTAGATTTAATTTACTTATTTATAAAATAATTTAATAATAAAAAATGCATATCATAGTAATTTCTTATAATTTCTAATGTTACAAATATATGAAATGTTTTTTTTTTAATTTTTCATTTCTTTTTTGCTATCCCATATTATGTATTTATATCCATAAAGTAGACGACTCTTATCGTCGCCTTTGTAAAGCCTCCTAAATAGCAGGGCAGCAAAAGTTTGTAAAGTCTGTACATTATTATAAACAATATTTAATTGTAATAAAATGTAAGAAAACTATTGTGTCTATTTTTTATTTGTTTCTTATGCAAATAAAATGTACAAAGGTAAGAATAGGCAGCGGTTTTTATACAAAACGCATTCTATCATTCCTATTTTTCGATATGAAATTAGTTTATTAATTATATATTGAAAAAAATCGTATTAAATTTCTTCTTTGAAGATTAATTGTGATTTTTTATAATCTGTATATATTCTATTTAACTACAAAATTTTATAAAATTTGACCACTAGGTTTAGAAGTCAATCTGTGGTGAAAGAACCATCTATATATTTTTTGTAAGTTTTAATAGATTCTTGCTCAACTTAAATTCACAGTTAAATACGATAGGTGACGTTGATAAGTCATTAAAACTTTATTGATGACTAGCAATCCGCCCTCGCTTCGCTTCGGTTATAGGTTATAGTCGTTTTATCCGCGTAGTTCCCGTTCCCGTGGGAATACCGGGATAAAATATAGCCTAGTTTACGCCCTGATATTATAGCTTTCCATTGGTGAAAGAATTTTTGAAATCGGTCCAGCCGTTTTGAAGATTACCCGGAACAAACAGACAGACAGACAGACAAAAATTTTTTAATTGCTATTTTAGGCATAGGTGTCGTGCAAATAACCGTGTGAGCATGAAAAAAGCCTATTATTTTGACATTACAAACAGACACTCCAATTTTATTTATTGGTATAGATTTTTAACTTTTCGTACTTTATAACCAAAAGGAAATTTGTAGCAAATAAGCTTTAAATAATATGGTAGGATCACTAGTTTGAAGAACCCTAGTATCTACCAGTCCAGGATGTTTTTGAGCGCTAGCAATATATTCTTCTAAGATTTTTTTATTAACCGCATGAAAGCTAGTTCTCTGATAAACGCCAATACATTTTCTATGACATTATAAAATACAAAATCTCATTTCGAGGAAAGCCTAAAATCGTGAAACAAAATGCAGTCCAATTAAAAACTCTTTATTAAAAACAATAAATTATATTTATTATATGGAGGGTAGAAGTAAGGAGGACCGTCTTGTATGGGGGATTAGTCGAAAAAGTGTCCACTTGTAAACAGCAAATTATTGTTCGAACTCTCACCGAAATAGCGCTAGTGTAGCAAGTGGAAATGATATGAATTTATATACAGTTATAAACAGAGTGAAGTGTGCCGAGTTGGAAAGTTTAATATTTCTCTTGACTTCTGTAGTTAAGAAATATGCAGTAATTAAAATCTCAATTATTTACGTATTTCAAAATGGGGAAGATCTTGAAAAAAAAATACCCGTGTCAAAAAGTACTTCAATTGGTTTGAAAGTAACGTTACGAGCTACTTTAAAATTCTTCCACTTGCTACTATAGCGCCACCTTAATTTGCTCCCTTTCAACGGACACTTTTTAATACACTGAGATGGTCCTCCTTACTTCTACCCTCCATAATTTATTATAAAAAATATAACCTCGCTGAAGTTAATGTAGATTAACGTATAAATATTAAATTTAAGTCTTAACCATAAAAATAATTTTACCAATACAAATCTGGATTATCCAATGACTCGGCTATAACATACGTTGTACCGTCGTTTTGATAATTGTTACCCTCATAACTGTCAGTATCGGAGATAGCTATTTTCGGAGTAGTATTTTTAATTGTAGTACTAGGTCCATACGATGCTACCTTTGACTTAGCATATATTGTTTCAATAGTCTTTTGTTGTTCACTTATTTCATTACATTTACCACCGACAACATTTAAAGATTTTGATTTATATGTAGAAGACTTATCACCAACAAATCTGTCTGAAATGTCATCGACATGGTAATATACATTTGATCCTATAGCGCTTTTATCTATGTGTCTTGTTATGAAATCAGGTGACTCTAGAAAGGGTGGATTACGAAAACTTCTTTCAGTATCTAAATCTTCTTTCATAATATCGCTATCTATTTTACTCTTTCCTTCAATTTCATTATAAGTACTTTTAATTTTATTATAATCTTTCAACCAATGGCTGGCAATTCCATCATATTCGTTTTCATACTTATTTGTGAGATCTGCATTAATTACTTCTGTAGCATAATGGTATTTATCATTATTTAAACTTTTTAAAATCATTTCTTTATTGTCAGCGTTGAAAGCGGCGCTATCAAAAAATTGAGGATAATAGTCATCTATATAACCCCCATAAAATCCATTCTCATATTTTTCTTCGCACTCATTCGTTTGGTATTCGCCTTCTAATACTTCATTACTAGGATATTCTATAGGCTTTTCATTACCTTCGATTAGTTTTGAATTTTCATCTACTGGATCGGATTTTAAATTTGTTTCAATCTGTTCGCTCCAATACATTATATTTTCAGTAGTTGTTGAATCATTAGTTACTTTATCAGTATTCGTAATAGTAGTTGCCTCAGCAACATTTTTTGTCTGTGAGTTTATCTTCTGCTGTTTATTTTTTCCTTTCCTAGATTTTCTCTTTCTTTTATATTTTCTTATATATTTTTTTGCTATAGGTTGTTTGGATAGTAATGATTCATAGAAATTCTTGTAATTATTAAACCAATTACTTATTTCTGGATCACTATATTGATGTAAATTACTAAAATATTCTTTGGTAATTTCTTCTGGTGTACGAGGGCTAGACTTAAGCGATTCACTTATTTTTGAATTAGAGTTTCTTGTACGTCGCTGTTCAGTTCCTTTGCTTTCTTTTATTAATATCAGATCTAAGTTATCTCCAATATCTGTTGATTTTGACTCTACATTAATGGCATTTTTCGATTCATCTTTAATATTTGACTTATTGTGATTTTTCCGGCGTCTTTTTTTCTTTATATTTTCAAGATCGTATTCATTTTCTGAGGCGTTTTCTTCTAGTGTACGATTGCCTTTCTTTTTTCGTCTGCTCTTTTTGTTAATATTTATTAAGTTTTCTGCCTCGTCTTTTGCATGTGAATTTTCGACATTTGTTGCGAAAACTTCTTCCTTTTTCGTAGTAATAATTTCTCCATCGTTATCTTTCTGTTTTCTTTTAGATTTTCTATTACGTTGCTTCACGCTTTCTTTAATTTTAGAATTAACTGAATTATTTTTAATATTTACATTACCATTATCGTTTGTTAAATAAAATGCAGACCCTATAGGATAATTGCTAACAAGATTAGTTGGAATTTGATAATTTTCCATCCCATTTAAATATGGACAGTAATTCGTTATACTATGATCTAAAGTGCTTTGACCCGTGGGATTTGTTGAAAGCTTGTTCAATAAAGCTTCTCTGATCGAGAAAGGCAATACGTTTATTTGATTTTCAGCTCTATACCCTTGAATATATGTCTGTATATTCTCTGGTTGATTCGCAGAGGGATTTGTGTATCCATTTTGTTGGTAAATAGGATACGTTTGAACAGGTATTACGCTATTTGCAGATACCTGAAATGAAATATGATGTTATGTTAGTTTCGTGGTTGAGTAAATAGGTTTTATTGATTGAAATATCTCTTTCTTGAACGTCGAAAATATATTGTACTTTATATTGAATAAAATGCGTTTTATTTTGACTGACTAATAACCATCTTCATCATTTCTTTTTATTTATAGTCTTTATATTTCCTACTGTTGGTTGGCAGGCAGTATATTAGAAAAATTTAACCTACTATATCAAACTTTTTCCGTGTGGTGACGGAGTAAGAATACAATTCACCAACCCTATCTTGCTCATGGATGTCGTAAAAGATGACTATGCAATGTGATATAACATGCATATAACATCTTTGCAAGAGAAGAAAAACTTGAAATAAAAACTTTATACCAACCTGTCTGACCAGCATGGTATAAGTAAGGTCAATGTCCCTCTTATTGTGGAGGATGCTTGAGCCCAACAGCGGGATGTATATGAGTTGAAATGATAATGATGATGATACCACGCTGGTCAAACGGGTTGTTATATAATTTTAATTCGAGTTTTCCTTCTTTTGCATAGATGTTATATTCATATCCTTAATCGTCTTTTACGACATCCATGGGTAAAACAGGGAGATTGTATTCTTACGCCGTCACCATACGGAAAGGTATATAATGGTCTTTAAGGACCTCATGCAGAATATTTTTTAGTTATTCACAAATAACCCAACTAAGGTTAAATTTTATCGTTCATTGTGTATTTGTGAAAACATCCACGATACAAAGATCCTTAGTGTGTGTTGATGTTTACAAAATCAATTTTCAAAATAAAAATAACAATTTTTAAATGACTTCAGGGGTAATTCAGTCTAGTTGAGGCCGCGGGTGATTGGACCGGGGAGTTAACCCGCCACCCGCCGAGAGGCCGACCGCGCGAGGAAAGGCCGACGTCCTCTCGGGTTGAGGACAGGGTGCTCCTCAGAGGTATGCCGTCGGGCCGACCACTGACGACAAGTTACCCTGCTCCGGTGGTTGGCCCAACGACGAAGGCGAGGTGTCATGGGTGGGTCATGGGGCCGCGCGCCGCCCCTCTGTCGCCCTGGATGGAGACGAGCGAAGGGTGCTCTGATCAGTGGCCAGGCCAACAGAATAACACGATCAACCATTTAATATTAACTAACTGCTCAATTTCTATAAAAGCTTATTGATACGAAACCTTACTTGTTGATTATTAATCAAAACAATAAATCAGAAATATAAACTGAGATTTAATCTATACTAATATTATAAAGAGGAAAGATTTGTTTCTTTGTATTGAATAGGCTCCGAAACTACATGACCAATTTTAATAATTCCTTTACCAATGGAAAGCTATAATATCAGGGAGTAGACTAGGCTATATTTTATCCCGGTAATTTCACGGGAACGGGAACTACGCGGGTAAGGCGGCTGAAACCGAAGCGAAGGCGGCGGGTTGCTATCTATACCAATAAATAAAATTGGAGTGTCTGTTTGTAATGTCAAAATAATAGGCTTTTTTCATGCTCACACGGTTATTTGCACTACACCTATGCCTAAAATAGCAATTAAAAATTTTTTGTCTGTCTGTCTGTCTGTCTGTTTGTTCCGGGTAATCTTCAAAACGGCTGGACCGATTTCAATAATTCTTTCAGCAATGGAAAGCTATAATATCAGGGCGTAAACTAGGCTATATTTTATTCCGGTATTCCCACGGGAACGAGAACTACGCAGGAAAGACGACTGAAACCGAAGCGAAGCGATGGCGGGTTGCTAGTATAATCTATAAACGTTTGTTAAAAGAGTTAGAATTCAATTCACCACCCCGTTGCTTGACCGTGGGTGTCATAAAAGACGACTAAGGCATACATACATACTCATATGAGTATGTATGTATGCCTTAGTCGTCTTGTCGGCAAGAGAAGGCAAATTCCAAATAAAACTCTATACCAACCCGTCTGACCAGCGTGGTATAGTCTAGTATAGATCCATTTCATTCCCGACTCTTCTCGACTCGAGCCCAGCAATGTGACCTATATGAACTAAATTATTAATGAATGAATGAATTAATGATTAAAATGTATTTACTTACCACAAAAATAACCAAAGAGCACAGATTTATATTTAAAAACATATTCTGCCACAGATAATTTATTAAAAAAAAAAATAGAACACTACGATACAGCCATGATCTTTTAAATTTTATATTTTATTATTTTAAATATTTCATTCGACGTCGACCAAAACTTTTAGTTAATGCTACGTGACTATTATATAACGTCGTGATTTATGCGTTTTGTTTATCGATAAGTTTTAACGATTAATATAATTGTATCGAGATGACGATTGAGCACGATTTGAATCGTTATCTGTACTGTGATATTTTCGATGGTAATAGACGTGGAGAATAAAACTAATTTATCCCTTTTTAAAACGCATGGATGTGTAAGTCGCTGATTATCATAATATGCTCATCATCATCATCTCAGCTGAAACAGCCGGAAGCCCAGCTTTCTAAGGGTGTTTGCGTTTGATGGGTGATGATGATGCCTTTAATATCACCGAACATGTAATGTGAACCAAGTATTGCACGCATTCACACTTCTATCACTTTCTTCAAGGTAGGCAGCGGCCTACCAAAGGCCTATAAGCGGTAGCTGTGTTACGTACCGTCAGGTGTACTGTTTGTTCGTTTGCCATTATCCTTACTAATATTATAAATGCGAAAGTAAGGATGTTTGTTTGTTACGCTTTCACGTTTAAACCACTGAACCGATTTCAAAAATTCTTTCACCAATGGAAAGCTATAATATCAGGGAGTAACATAGGGTATATTTTATCCCGGTATCCCCACGGGAACTACGCGGGTAAGGCGACTGAAACCGAAGCGAAGCGAGGGCGGTTGCTGGTATGAAATAAAAAATGATTTTTTTCTTTTGTGAGAAGAAATTTGACTTACCATACCACGCTGGTCAGGCGTGTTAACATAAGGTTTTATTTCGAGTTTCTTTTTTTTTCCTGAATTGATATTTTTTTTGCATTTTACATCCCTTAGGCGTCTTTTAAGACACCATCAAGAGAAGGGGTGGTGAATTGTGTTCTTACTTCTTCAGTACACGGATTATCTATATCTATATAGGTATATAAAAATGAATTGATGTTCGTTGGTCTCGCTAAAACTCGAGAACGGTTGGACTGATTTGTCTCATTTTGGTCTTGAATTATTTGTGGAAGTCCAGGGAAGGTTTATACTGTGAGAAAAAAAGGAACATTGCGAGTAAAATACTAATAATATAATTTTATTTTCCAATACAAACCGTTCTTACCTGTCAAACATTTGACGTTCGTCCCGTCGGTTTGACATTTTTAGCATAATTACATATAGATCTAGATTAAAATGGTTTTGGAATCGATAAGAAATGGCGGTATATACCTTTTTTTTTTTTTTTTTTTTAATGGTGGGCTATGGTAAGCGCACGCGTGGTCCAGTGCGTCCGGGGCTAAGAAAGGACGGCGCGCGGGCCCATAACCCACCCGTACCCACGTCACCTCGTTGTTGGGCCGACCACCGGAGCAGATGTGACTTGTCGTCAGTGGTCGGCCCAACGGAATACCCTTTCGGGTAACCTCACCTCTCGACGTCCTGGGACGTCGGTCGCCGTCGCGCGATCAGCCTCTCTGCGGGTGACGGACAATTCCCCGGTCCAATCACTCGCGGCCTCGGCTAGGGCGGCATTAGGCGCAGATACTCGCGCCTGCGCCGCCCGAGTCGCCGGCGGCAGAACGTGTCGCCGAATAGGAGCTCTACTCGCACACGATCTGCCGCCTCCTTCCGTGAGATTACGGCCTCACAGAAGGCGGCGACCGCGTCCCAGTTCCTGACGCTGACGAGCATCTCCCTGGCGATGGTCGGCAGCACCAGGTCGGCACCGATAATTGCGACGAGTTCACGGCGATCCCCCTTCCATGCAGCACACTCCTCGAGCGTGTGCTGCGCCGTGTCCTCGTCGCAACTGCAGTGGTGGCAGGATGCTGTGCTCTCCCTCCTGACAATCTTGTGCAGGTACTTCTCGAAGCAACCGTGCCCCGTCAGCAACTGCACCAGTCGGAAGGAAAGCACCCCGTGCGTCCGCTCCAACCACTCCATCAGCACCGTACCGAGGACTCTCCAGCCGGACTGCCCAACGGGCAATGACTTCCCGGCGGGCGTCGACCCGCCAGGCGGTGATCTCTTTGATGGAAACCATACCGCCGCGGGCGCGCGTCTCTGACACCCGCCGATAAATGTCGGCGAGCATCTCCGCCTCCAGGTCCCACGGGGGAGTTCCGGCCAGGAGGCACGCTACCTCCGGCGGTATATCCCTTAGTCATCTTTTACGACACTCACGGGTGAATTGTATTCTTACTGCGTCACCGCACGGATAATATTAAAACCAAACTGAAAAATAATAAAAGAAAATAATTATGAAAAAGGCGGTGTGAAGTCAGCTAGTCTTAATATATATAAATTACGTGTCACGTTGTTTGTCCGCGATGGACTCCTAAACTACTTAACCGATTTTAATCAAATTTGCACACCGTGTGCAGTTTGATCCAACTTGAAAGATAGGATAACTTACATCTTAATTTATAGTCGCAATATTATTTTATTGCAAATTATTTGTCTATTATTTGACATTCACAATTATCTGTTAACTCCGAATGATTTTAACAGATGGCGATATCTGTTGACTGGATTGAGTAAGTAATTTGTGTGGTGCTCAAGGGGATTCAAGAATGGTTTAGATTCACAATTGGGGCCGCTGTATTTGAACAGAACAACTGTTAAATATTTTAAAATTTGGCGCCTTTAATGTGTACCACAGATTGATATACAGTTACCTGTCATGTCTACCTTTTTTAATATTCTCTGCGCTCTCTTCTCTGTGCGATACGTATCAATGATAATTGTAAATCCTCAAGTTATAATTAAATCTAAAATATCTTTCCAATCATCGTTTAATTTATCAGGTTATGGGCCCAGGATGCCTTAATAGTGAAAGTTTTAATAGATTCAGTGAATAGTTTTGAAATTGCATAATATAACCTCACTTTGCATACCGGCGGCACATCGATTTTTCAGAAAAATCATGGGATCGAACAACAATATGACCCTGATCGAAAGATTGACCGGTCGTGATAATTTTGCAAGCTGGAAGTTTGCAGTCAAGACGTATTTAGAGCATGAGGATTTGTGGGAATGCGTATCAGGCACCGGCGAGGTCGATCCAAAGAAAGACGTCAAGGCAAAGTCAAAAATAATACTTTTAGTGGATCCCATCAATTACGTCCACGTTCAGGATGCCAGTAGTGCCAAGGAAGTATGGAAAAAGCTCTGTAAAGCATTTGATGACTCCGGCTTAACACGTCGAGTTGGATTACTTCGAGATCTCATAACGACAACGCTTGAAAATTGTCAAAGTATCGAAGAATACGTAAACAAAATTATGACCACAGCGCACAAGCTTCGGAACATCGGGTTCAAGGTCGACGACGAGTGGCTAGGCACGTTGTTACTTGGGGTACTACGCCAGAAACCTCCGCGTGGTGTACCCTGGGCACGAGCGACAATTTCTTGGACTGCTCTCTGGAATTGTCGCTCGTGGCAAATATCTGGCCCGAGGGGGGGCCCAGTTTGTGGGATGCCCCAAATTCGCTCCATGCCCTCTAATTGTAGAGGGTATTGGATGCGAAAATTCGACGGGTCCAGTCACTCATTCATTTGAGGACTGGGCAGGCATTTGCCAACCGCGACAAATCGTAGACCTGATTCTTGCTTCGGGACATTTGTCTTGAGGTCTAGATTCAGGAGCGAGGGTCTTGGCTTAACCGCCTGGACCGCGAGGAAGAAAACCTCTATAAAACAATCACCCAGAATCCTAAGTTCTGGCGCGCGGCGAGAGGATGCATGGCTGATGGGTTGTTCAGTCGTTAGCGCGCCCCCAGCCAGGGTACCTGCGGACCCCCTGTGTTGGGATACAAATGTACGCTTGCCCGGGTATCGGGATCTCTGCCCGGGTCGACCGTTATTTCTCCCATGCTCGTGGGAACTTGATGGATTCATGTTCAATTAACACAGATGAAGATAGGAGGGGTGAGACGCCCAAAAACACCACCACGGAGAACCGGAATTCGATTGGTTCCCACCTAAAAGCCTTGCCAAGCTACAAAAAAACTGGCACAGAGGAAGGAGTGGCCTCGTCCGACTGCAGCTCGGCTGCTGGTCCGGCACTTGAGGCCACAAGATTAGGCAAGGGGCCGGCGACACTCGAAGCCCCCAAGAAGAGAAAAAAGCGGAAGAATATGGGGACGGGGAAGGCCACGAGTGTCAAGAGGCGCGAGTTGGCCAGGCAGGAGCGGCTGGCTAGGGAGGCCGCTGCAGCTGCTCCGACTGCTGACGAGGACGGCAGCACTACCGCAGAGCCGTCGGACACTGAGGGCGGCAGCACATCAGCTGCAGAGATCGCCAGTCAGTCCCCAGCGTCGGCCTTGACGGCGGCCCTAGCGGTCAGGGAGGAGGTCCTCCTCTCGCAGGTGCGGAAGCGCCCCCTGAACGAGGGTGGCAGCTCGGGATCCTCCGAGGGGAGTAGCACCATCATGCCTCCTCCCAAAGTCCCGACCTCTCGCAGGGGGCGGGGCGGGCGAGGCGGCGCGGTAGTAGCGGCAAGGTCGGCGACTCCATCGCCGATCGGCACGGCGCGGGGGACTGAGGCCCATAAACGGGCAAATGAGGCGGCTGCCGAAAGAATGATGAGGGTGTTGGCGGACATCCCTCCCACCGAAACGGCGGCTGCTGAGCCCGCTGTGGGTGGCGATCCCCCAGCTGCCAATGTGGCCACCCTGCAGGCCGAAAACGCCCGCCTTTCTGGTGAGGTTTCAGGCCTGCAGGAGAAAAACAAGGCCTTACACAAAGAACTGTCGGCGGTGCAGAAGGCGAACCGCGAGTTGGCCAAGCAAATGGCCGACTTGCGGCGCCAGGTCGCACAACTGGCGAGGACTGCGCCGCCGACAAGCGCCGGCCCTGCCGCCGCCCCCACTGTCCCCGTTGCGCCAACTCGCGCTGCGGCGAGTCCCCAGAGGGCCCAGCCGGCCGAAGCGGTCCCGCTGCCCGCAGTGAACGGCGTGCCGGATCAGACCATGCGCGCCATAGTGGATGTTGTGGGCAGAATGCTCGACGCGCGCATGGCGGCTCTGGAGTCAAGACTGCCTCCGGAGCCCCGTCTTCGGCCGCCGCTTGCTGCGGACAGGCCCAAGGCCGCGGTGTCAGCCCCTGATGCGCTACCCTGCCAGGGCGGGCGCGTAGGGAGCTACGCTGCGGCCGTTGCTGGACCGAAGTCCAAAGGGACCGCCGCGAGGAAGAAGGTGGCACCGGCTCCTGCTCAGGCCGGACCTCAGCCGCTGCCGGCACCGCCGGAAGCAGCCAACGCAGCCGCGGCCGTGACTGCTGTGCCCGGCCCCTCCGATGCACCTGAAGAAGGTTGGCAGACAGCCGAGCGCAGCCGAAAAAGTCGCGGCCAGAAGAGGAGAGCGGAGGCCAAAAGTGCCGCCAAAGCCTCCGCTCCCAAAGCAGGAGCCGCAAATAAGAGGTCGCGCAGGAGGCTCCGGCCGCCAAAGTCAGCCGCGGTGGTGATCACCGTGCTGCCTGAGGCGGCTGAAAACGGCCTCAGCTATGAGGCCGTCTTACGTCGCGCCCGGCGGGAGCTTGACGTCTCCGATTTAGGAGGCGTTGAAGCCAGGACCCGCAAGGCCCGGACAGGGGCACGGATTCTCGAGTTCCCTGGGGCCGAGGGCGCCAAGACGGCCGATAGCATGGCGGCCAAGTTGAGGGGTCTGTTCGCAGAGGAGGGTGGCGTCAAAATCGCCAGACCCGTAAAGTGCGCAGAACTACGCGTCGCGGGTCTGGACGACTCCGTGACGGTGGATGACATCCGGGAGGCCATCGTCTCGAAAACCGGGTGTCCCGTGGACACCGTCCGAATTGGCGCCATCCGCCCTGGTCCGGGCGGCGTCGGTGCTGCCTGGGTGCAGTGCCCGGTGGAGTCGGCCAAGCAATTGGCCGGCTCAGGCAGGCTCCTCGTGGGCTGGAGCTCGGCGCGGGTGACCGTGCTGGAGTCCCGGCCTGCGAGGTGCTACAAGTGCATGGCGGTCGGACACACTCGGCCGACATGCACCAATTGCTTTGACTGCAGCGATCTCTGCTTCCGCTGCGGTCAACCCGGGCACAAGGCGGCATCCTGCGCCGCCACTCCCCACTGCCCCGCGTGTGCAGCGGGCAATAGGCCCTCCAAGCACCGCATGGGGGGCAGGGAGTGCAGACCCCCGGCTTCGGCCCCAAAGGGACGGAGCGGCCCGACGACCCCGGCCGCTCCCGTCCCTAGCGTGACCCGATCGCCCGCCAGCGTGGAGGAGGTGATGGATACGGCCCACTAATGGCGCCCGAATCCTACCACCTCCTGCAGGCCAACCTCAACCACGCCGCCGAGGCACAGGACGTTTTCCTGCAAGCCATGGCGGAGTGGTTGATCGGTGCAGCCGTAGCCGCGGAGCCGTACGTGGTGCCTGACCGTCCCAATTGGCTGGGCAGCAGTGACGGCTCTGTGGCAATCGTCGCCTCCACGTCGTGGCATTCCCCGCCTTTGTTGCTCAAGGACAGGGGCGATGGGTATGTCGCGGCGGAATGGGGAGAGGTTACGCTATTTGGTGTTTACTTCTCCCCTAACAGGAGCGCGACGGATTTCGGGGCCTTCCTCACCATCCTGGGGGCCTCGATACGGCGACTAGCACCGCGCCAAGTCTTCGTTCTGGGGGACTACAACGCCAAGTCCACGGCGTGGGGGTCCCCCAGGACGAATGCCCGCGGGCGGGCGGTCGAAGAGTGGGCGGCGGCACTGGGCCTCTGTTTGCTGAACAGGGGCTCGGTGCAAACGTGCGTGCGGCAGCAGGGCGGGTCGATAGTGGACTTGTCGTTCGCTAGCCCTAATGTCGCAGCACGTGTGAGGAGCTGGTGCGTCCAGGAGGAGGTTGAGACCCTATCCGATCACCGATACATCCGGATAGAGGTCTCCCGGACCCTCCTGCAGCCCAGCAGGGGTCACACGGCGGACGGAGCTCCCGCGTTTCCGCGGTGGGCTGTGGGTCGATTGGATCGGGACCTGTTGGCCGAGGCAGCCATCGTTCAGTCATGGCTGTCCTCACCGCCCCAGGCGGACGGGGTGGATGCCGAAGCTGGCCGCATCCGCTGTGCGTTAACGCAGATCTGCGATGCGGCCATGCCCCGTGTGCGGCGCCTGCCCCCGAAGAGTGCGGTCCCCTGGTGGTCCCGAGAATTGGCGGACCTTCGGGCCGCGTGCATACGTGCCCGGAGGGCCTACACCCGCAGCCGAGCGCGTCACCGCGACGCTGAGCGGGAGGGCCAGCTGTACGAGGCTTACCGCTGTGCGCGGTCTGCCTTCAGGCTGGCCGTCCGTACCGCCAAGGACGTTAGTCGGCGGGAGATGCTGGACAGTCTCGAGCGTGACCCCTGGGGTCGCCCCTACCTCGCGGCGCTGAATAAGCTCCGCGGGCGGGGCCTCCCCCTCACCGAGACTCTCCAGCCTAGCCTCCTCACCAGAGTTGTCGGGGACCTCTTTCCACGGCGGGCGGAGCACACGCCCCCGGTCATGGCTTCGCCGGACAGCGACCGGGAGGCCGACGATGAAAGTGCTCCGCCCATCACGGAGCCGGAAATGGGGGCGGCGGTGGCGCGTATGCGAGTGAAATCCACCGCCCCCGGGCCCGACGGTATTCCGAACCGTGTGCTGACCCTGGTCCTCGAACACCTGGGACCACGCCTCAGGGGACTGTTCGACGCTTGTTTGTCGTCCGGACAGTTCCCTGGGTGCTGGAAAGAGGGGAGGCTGGTTCTCCTGCCGAAGCCGGGACGGTCTCCCGAGTCGGCCTCGGCCTACAGGCCCATCGTGCTGCTCGATGATGCGGGCAAGCTGCTGGAGAGGGTGTTGGCTGCCCGCATCGAGCGGCACCTCGTCGGGGACGGGCCCGATTTGTCGGACGCCCAGTTTGGTTTTCGGAGAGGGCGTTCGACGATCGCGGCCCTGCTGCGCCTGAAGGCCGTGGTAGCGGAGGCCGTCACCGGCGGAGGAGTCCTGTTGGCGGTGTCCCTGGACATCGCCAACGCCTTCAACAGTCTGCCATTCAGCTGCATCAGGGAGGGGCTGAGGTATCACGGGGTGCCCGTGTACCTCAGGCGGCTGGTGGCAGACTACTTGGAGGGGCGCAGCGTCCTCTACGTTGACCGAGTAGGGGACGTTGTGCGAACGCCCATGACGTGCGGTGTCCCGCAGGGGTCGGTTCTGGGTCCGACCCTGTGGAACATCGGCTACGACTGGGCGTTGAGAGGAAGCCTCCCACCCGGGCTGGGCGTAATTTGCTACGCCGACGATACACTCGTCACAGCCCGGGGTGGGACGCTAGAGGAGGCGGCACGCCTGGCAACTCTCGGCACCGAGGAGATTGTCAGGCGGATCGAAGCGCTGGGGTTGAGGGTAGCCCTGGAAAAGACGGAGGCCCTTCTGTTCCATGGCCTCCGTACCGCCGGGCCTCCCGCCGGCGCTTCGATCACCGTGAAGTCGGTCACCATCAGCATCCAGGCCCACATGAAGTACTTGGGCCTGGTGCTCGACGGGCATTTTTGGTTCCGGGAGCATCTCCATCGACTAGTTCCCCGGCTTGTCGGCGCGGCGTCCGCCCTTTCGCGGCTGATGCCGAATGTGGGCGGACCCAGTGCTACGTGCCGACAGCTGTACGTGGGGGTGATCCGGTCGATGGCCCTGTACGGCGCACCGGTGTGGGCGGGGTCCCTGACCGTCCGTCTTAGGGCCCTCCTGTGGCGACCACAGAGGGTCATGGCGATCAGGGCCGTACGCGGTTACCGCACGGTGGCGACGGAGGCAGCGTGCCTCCTGGCCGGAACCCCCCCGTGGGACCTGGAGGCGGAGATGCTCGCCGACATTTATCGGCGGGTGTCGGAGAAGCGCGCCCGCGGCGGCATGGTCTCCATCACAGAGATCACCGCCTGGCGGGTCGACGCCCGCCGAGAAGTCATTGCCCGTTGGGCAGTCCGGCTGGAGAGTCCTCGGTATGGTGTTAGGACCGTCGAGGCCCTCCAGCCGGTGCTGATGGAGTGGTTGGAGCGGACGCACGGGGTGCTTTCCTTCCGACTGGTGCAGGTGCTGACGGGGCACGGTTGCTTCGGGAAGTACCTGCACAAGATTGTCAGGAGGGAGAGCACACCGTCCTGCCACCACTGCAGTTGCGACGAGGACACGGCGCAGCACACGCTCGAGGAGTGTGCTGCATGGGAGGAGGATCGCCGTGAACTCGTCGCAATTATCGGTGCCGACCTGGCGCTGCCGACCATCGCCAGGGAGATGCTCGTCAGCGTCAGGAACTGGGACGCGGTCGCCGCCTTCTGTGAGGCCGTTATCTCACGGAAGGAGGCGGCGGATCGTGTGCGAGTAGAGCTTCTATTCGGCGACACGTTCCGCCGCCGGCGACTCGGGCGGCGCAGGCGCGAGTATCTGCGCCTAATGCCGCCCTAGCCGAGGCCGCGGGTGATCGGACCGGGGAATTGTCCATCACCCGCAGAGAGGCTAACCGCGCGACGGCGACCGACGTCCCAGGTCGAGAGGTTACCCGAAAGGGTATTCCGTCGGGCCGACCACTGACGACAAGTGACATCTGCTCCGGTGGTCGGCCCAACAACGAGGTGACGTGGGTACGGGTGGGTTATGGGCCCGCGCGCCGTCCTTTCATCGCCCCGGACGGACAGGACCGCGCGTGCGCTTACCATAGCCCACCCAAAAAAAAAAAAAAAAAAAAAAAAAAAAAAAAAAAAAAAAAAAAAAGGCACGTTGTTACTTGCGGGACTCCCAGATGAATACAAGCCTATGATTATGGCTATAGAAAGCTCCGGTGTCGCTATAACAGCAGACTCAATCAAAAGTAAACTGTTACAGGAAGTCAAAAATCGTGATCCAAGTGTATTCTTTGTAAACAAGAGCAAGAATAATAAGCAACCGTCCAAACAGAATAAACAAACAAAAGGGCCAAGATGTTATTCATGTAACAACTATGGACATATAGCCAAACACTGTAAAGTGAAGAACAACAAGAAACAAACTGATAACTCTTTTGTAGCCGTTTTTTCAGCCACAAACAGCAACGATTCCGGTTGGTATGTGGATTCAGGTGCGGCGATGCATATGACAATGAATAAGGATTGGATTTATGATGAAACTCCACCACCGATCAAAACCATCCGAGTAGCCAACAACAAAGAACTGCGAGTTCAGTCCTGTGGTAAGGTGAACATTCATGTCAAAAGTAAGAACAGATCTACAAACAGTATACAGGTAACAGATGTCCTTTATGTACCTGAGTTATCAACCAATCTTCTCTCAGTCAGTAAAATCATCAATAATAAAGGCAATATAAAGTTTGACAGTAAAGGTTGTTATCTGTATAACAAAGATAATGTTGAAGTAGCAATGGCAACACTTGTTAATAATATGTACAAGCTGAATGTTGTCTCTGTCCAAGCATTTTTGTCAACCACTAATGGTGATTTTTATCTTTGGCATCAGAGACTAGGTCATCTGAACTACAATGACATGAAGAAACTGAAAGACCACACTGAGGGTGTGAAAATACCTCAGAACAGTGAACTGACCTGCGTGTCATGCATTAAAGGGAAACAGGCAAGGTCACCATTTCCACGTGAAGGTTCCAGAGCAAGTCAACTGCTAGAAATCATTCACTCCGACATATGTGGACCTATGGAGGTGAAATCCCTCGGGAATGCAAGGTATTTTCTCACTTTTACAGATGATTTCTCTAGAAAAGTGTGTGTCTTTACTATCAAATCAAAGTCAGAATGTCTAGATAAATTTAAGGAATATAAGTCCTATGTTGAAAATAAACTTGATACAAAAATCAAGACACTCCGAACTGATAATGGAACTGAGTACTTAAATAAGAATTTTACCAACTATTTAAAGTTACATGGAATTAATCACCAGACATCTACACCTTATACTCCACAACAAAATGGTCTCTCAGAGAGAATGAACAGGACATTGCTCGAAAAAGCCAGATGTATGTTAATAAATGCTAATTTGCAGAAATCCTTGTGGGCTGAGGCGATCAGAACTGCTGCATACATCACCAACCGTATACCGACGCGAGCACTGAACTATAAGACACCAGAGGAAGTATGGAGTGGCCGTAAACCTGACTTGAGTCATATGAGGATATTTGGTTGCGAAGCCATGATGCATATACCTAAGGAAAAATTGAAAAAATGGGACTCCAAGTCATGTAAGATGATTTTTGTCGGATACTGTGAAGATAGTAAAGTGTACAGACTACTTGATCCTAAAACAAAGACAGTAACCAAAAGCAGAGATGTAGTGTTTTTAGAAAATTCTATCAAAACAGATACAGTACCAGTTACCTTATCTGACTCTGAAAGACAACAACAAGTAAGTAGAAATAGCCTGTCTGAAAGCAGTGATTGTAGTATAGATATGTCTACTCACACCGCAGTGGAAACAAGTGATGATGGTGATGAGGAATATGTGCCTGAGCAGCCAATTGGAACGCCCCCAACCTCAAACATCACTCTCCGTCCACGTAACAGACCAAACCCAACGGTGGAACCTAAGTCCTATCTATGTATGGCCAATGTACCACTGACATATGAAGATGCACTTTCCTCTGAAGACTCTGAATTGTGGATTAAGTCAATTAGGGAAGAATTGAAGGCACATGAGGACAATGGTACTTGGGAGCTAGTGAAGAAACCAGACAATGTGAGGCTATTAGACTGTAAGTGGGTGTTTCGTGTAAAAAATGAAGAAATCGGTCCTAGGTACAAATCCAGACTGTGTGCCAAAGGCTTCGCCCAGAAAAGTGGCATCGATTACATTGAAACATTCTCTCCGACGGTCAGGTATGACTCCATTCGCTTACTATTGTCTATTGCAGCCGAGAAACACATGACTATAATGCAATTTGATATTAAAACTGCTTTCCTTTATGGTGAATTGCAAGAGGAAATATATATGAAACCTCCTGAAGGGCTAGATGTTGAAAACAACATGGCTTGCAAGCTTATTAAATCCTTATACGGACTGAAACAAGCACCACGCTGCTGGAATGCCAAGTTCAATTCAGTTTTGAACAAATATGGCTTCGTGAATAGTCATGCTGATAAATGTGTGTATGTGAGTTCCAACAGAGAAGCTCAAGTATATCTTTTGCTTTATGTGGATGATGGACTGTTATGTTCTACAAGGCCAACTATAATAACTGAAGTCTTGAATCATCTACAGAAAGAATTTAATGTCAAGATTTGTGAAACTTCTAATTTTATTGGAATACAGATAGAACAATGCAAGGATTATATATTCATACACCAAAGAAAATATATTGAAGAATTGCTATCAAAATTTGACTTGGATAATGCTAACGCTAATAGTATACCAGCTGATCCGCATGTTACATTACAGAAAAGTACAGTGCTTGAGAATGAGAAATGTTTCCCTTACAGAGAAGCAGTGGGGTCGCTTATGTTTGCTGCCATAGTCACCAGACCCGACATAATGTTTGCAGTGAGCACTGTCAGCCGCTTTCTCAACAGCTATGATCAAAGTCACTGGAATGCTGTCAAGAAAATATTTAAATATTTAAAAGGAACACTAAGCTTTGGACTCTGTTTCAGGTCAAATGAAAATGACACTTTGGAATCCTATTCTGATGCAGATTATGGCAATGATCCCGTGACAAGGCGGTCAACCACGGGATATGTCTTTATGAAAAATGGAGCAGCCGTGACATGGAGCAGTCAACGACAAACAACCGTTGCGCTATCTACCACCGAGGCCGAGTTCATGGCGTCCTGCTCTGCCACAAAAGAAGCTCTCTGGGTTAGACAACTACTGTTAGATATTGGTCAATATAAACAAGATTGTATAACACTTAATATTGATAATCAGAGCGCTATTTGTTTAATTAAAAATTCAGAATATCACAAGAGATATAAACATATTGATATCAAATATAATTTTGTAAAAGAAAAGTATGCTCAGAAGATAATTGATCTCAAGTATATTGATACTAATAATCAGTTAGCTGATATTTTTACAAAATCTTTATCTAAAGTTAAATTTGAGTTCTTTAGAAATAAATTAGGTTTAATTGAAAATCCAAAAGAAAATACAAACTAAGAATTCTTCTTTTTTTTAATTTTGTATTCAAACTGTATAAGATATTGTTTAAAGAATGTTTGTTAATATGTACTAGATTAATGTAATACTGTGATTATATCATAATAGTAACATGTTTAATTTTTGTCAATGTTTGTAAAATAAGGCTTAAATTTAGAGGAAGTGTTAAATATTTTAAAATTTGGCGCCTTTAATGTGTACCACAGATTGATATACAGTTACCTGTCATGTCTACCTTTTTTAATATTCTCTGCGCTCTCTTCTCTGTGCGATACGTATCAATGATAATTGTAAATCCTCAAGTTATAATTAAATCTAAAATATCTTTCCAATCATCGTTTAATTTATCAACAACGTCTGTTGGGTCAGCTAGTATACTATAAAATATTAATAAAATTTAAATATTGTAAAAAAATCCCTGAAAGAAAGAAAGAAAGAAAAATAATTTATTACTCCTTTACGGGAGGGACACGTACAAAAACATAGAATAAAAGTACAATAACATAAAAATCAATAAATAATATAGTAAGAGAAAACACAGCGAAAATAACAAGATTAGGGTCCCCTTCGCAAAAGAGGAAAAGGATAGGTGCTCAGCATACTGTTGAGGTATCTACTCGGTAAAGGGAATACCACAACGCTGTTATTCTGCAGCGTCCTACAACGTTCGTGCGGGTTGAGAGCCCTCAGCGCTCACCCACCAGTCCGGGTAAAGTTGTCACAGCCATCTGAGGCTAACAACTAAGTCATACACAAAAAAAAAAAAAAAAAAAAAACAACGTTCGTCAGTGATGCACAGGCAGCAGAGTATAGAAGATGCTGTTAAAACATAGCTATCTTTTTGCAAATAATAATATATTGCAATAATCTATACCAATAAATAAAATTGGAGTGTCTGTTTGTAATGTCAAAATAATAGGCTTTTTTCGTGTTCACACGGTTATTTGCACGACACCCATGCCTAAAATAGCTTTTTTTTTTTTTTTGGTTTGGGTGGGTCGCGGTCGGCGCGCCTCCGCACCACTCCGTCCGGGGCGACAGAGGGGCTTAAGCACGCAACTCTCGCAACCCACCCGAAAACCACCTCGCCTTCGTCGTTGGGCCGACCACCGGAGCAGGTTTACTTGTCGTCAGTGGTCGGCCCGACGGAATACCCACTACGTGGGGTACCCTCCCATCGACCGACGTCCCCCCCCTCGGGGAGGACATCGGTCTTTCCTCACGCGGTCGGCCTCTCGGCGGGTGACGGACTAATCCCTGGTCACGTCACCCGCGGCCTCGGCTAGGGCGGCATGAGGCGCAGGTAGTTGCGCCTGCACCGCCCCAGTCGCCGGCGGTGGATCTCCTCATCGAGGCTGCGCTTCACGCGCAGACGATCCGCCGCCTCCTTCTACGAAATCACTATCTCGCAGAAGGCTGCGACTGCGTCCCAATTCCCGACGCTGTCGACCATCGCCCTAGCGCCTCTCCATAATGGAAGGGTAATTGACCTACTATACCACGCTGGTCAGATGTGTTGGTATAGGGTTTTATTTCGAGTTTTCCTTCTCTCGCATAGATGTTATATGCGTTTTATATCCCTTAGTCGTCTCGTACGATCACCCACGGGTAAGATAGGGGGTGGTGAATTGTATTCTTACTCCGTCACCACACGGAAAATTTTGGCTATATACATTCCTAACCCTCCGTGTGGTGGCGGTAAGAATTCAATTTACCAGCCCCATATCTAGTAAGAGTGGATGTCATTTGCGTGCAATGCCGCCCTAGCCGAGGCCACGGATGACGTGACCGGGGATTAGTCCGTCACCCGTCGAGAGGCTGACCGCGTGAGGAAAGACCGACGTCCTCCCCGAGGGGGGGACGTCGGTTGATGGGAGGGTACCCCGGGTAGGGGGTATTCCGTCGGGCCGACCACTGATGACAAGTAACCCTGCTCCATTGGTCGGCCCAACGATGAAGGCGACATGGTGTTCGGGTGGGTTGCGGGTGTTGCGTGCTTAAGCCCCTCTGTCGCCCCGGACGGAGTGGTGCGGAAGCGACCGCAACCCACCCCTAAAAAAAAAAACAAAAAAAAAAAGAGTGGATGTCGTAAGAAACGTCTAACTAGTGGATGTCGTAAGAAACGTCTAACTAGTGGATGTCGTAAGAGACGTCTAACTAGTGGATGTCGTAAGAAACGTCTAACTAGTGGATGTCGTAAGAAACGTCTAACTAGTGGATGTCGTAAGAAACGTCTAACTAGTGGATGTCGTAAGAAACGTCTAACTAGTGGATGTCGTAAGAAACGTCTAACTAGTGGATGTCGTAAGAAACGTCTAACTAGTGGATGTCGTAAGAAACGTCTAACTATTGGATGTCGTAAGAAACGTCTAACTAGTGGATGTCGTAAGAAACGTCTAACTATTGGATGTCGTAAGAAACGTCTAACTAGTGGATGTCGTAAGAAACGTCTAACTATTGGATGTCGTAAGAAACGTCTAACTATTGGATGTCGTAAGAAACGTCTAACTATTGGATGTCGTAAGAAACGTCTAACTATTGGATGTCGTAAGAAACGTCTAACTAGTGGATGTCGTAAGAAACGTCTAACTATTGGATGTCGTAAGAAACGTCTAACTATTGGATGTCGTAAGAAACGTCTAACTATTGGATGTCGTAAGAAACGTCTAACTAGTGGATGTCGTAAGAAACGTCTAACTAGTGGATGTCGTAAGAAACGTCTAACTAGTGGATGTCGTAAGAAACGTCTAACTAGTGGATGTCGTAAGAGACATCTAACTAGTGGATGTCGTAAGAGACGTCTAACTAGTGGATGTCGTAAGAGACATCTAACTAGTGGATGTCGTAAGAGACGTCTAACTAGTGGATGTCGTAAGAGACGTCTAACTAGTGGATGTCGTAAGAGACGTCTAACTAGTGGATGTCGTAAGAGACGTCTAACTAGTGGATGTCGTAAGAGACGTCTAACTAGTGGATGTCGTAAGAAACGTCTAACTAGGGGATGTCGTAAGAAACGTCTAACTAGTGGATGTCGTAAGAGACGTCTAACTAGTGGATGTCGTAAGAAACGTCTAAGGGATTATAAACTCATTTGCAAAAAAAACGGGCGGTTTTGATTTTCATTCATATTTAAAAAGATACAATACCAAAAAGGTTTCAATCGTTTGTACACGTTACTGGCCGGTTTTAAAAATGCTGTGGTATTTAAAAAAGTACGTTCTAAATTCAATTTTTCATTTGATGTTCATTTTTACAGAAAACCCCTTTTTATCCTACATTTTTGGCGCGAAGTTCCAGAAGTTAACATCGACTTTCATAACTTTTATTCAATTTTTATCGATTAATTTCATATCCTTGACTGTCAAAGCTTTATTTAATGCTGTTTGGCTGTATCAAAAATGGTAGACAAAGTGGTAAAAGCTACCAAAATTATCGCGCTGCTTGAAGAGGGTTGCAGGCAATGTTTCGTGGCTAGGAGGCTAAATGTTAGTCGCTCGACAGTCCAAAGGACCTGGCAGCGATATCAGGAGACTGGTTCCGTCGAGAGAAGGCCTGGTTCTGGAAGAAAACCATGTACCCAACCACGGGATGATCGTTTTCTTGTGAGTCGCGCATTGAGAAATCGCAAATCTTCGTATGTGGATCTTAAGAACAACCTCCAAGAAGTAAGAAATGTGCATATTAGTCTATGGACGGTCAGGAGGAGGCTTCTCGCTGCCAATATACGCAGTCACCGCCCGGCCCGCGGCCCCAAATTACTCCGTGAGCACAGAGTTCACAGGCTTAGGTTCGCTAGAAATTGTGAATCATGGACTCAAGACGATTGGAATAGGGTTTTGTTCTCTGATGAAGCCAGGATATCTCTGTTCGGTGAAGATCGACGTCGGCGAGTGCTAAGAAGACAAGGAGAACGCTTTGCAGAGGCATGTTTCGAAGAAATCACACCTTATGGTGGGGGCTCTGTTATGTTTTGGGCAGGAATAAATTCAATGGATCGTACAGAGTTAGTCTTCATTGAAAACGGCTCACTGACTGGGCATCGATACATAACGGAAGTTCTAATTTCTCATGCACAACCCGCATTGGCCGCTCTAGGTGAAGACTCGATTTTTATGGACGACAATGCTCGCGCCCACCGATCCCGCGATGTTAATGCGTATGTGCAAGAGGTCGGCATTCGTCGTTTGGATTGGCCAGCTCGAAGTCCCGACCTCAATCCCATAGAGCATGTCTGGGACGTTCTGAAACGGCGTGTGAGATCAGTACACCCGGCTCCGCAGACCATCAGAGAGCTGAAGAATGTGATTACTGCGGAGTGGGAACGTATTCCGCAAGCAAGTATCCGGGATATACTCGCTAGCATGCCCAGACGAATTCAAGCTGTGATTTTAGCTAGAGGGGGTCACACTCGATACTAAACATTTATCTGCTTTTACTTTATTAAAGAAAAACAAACAAAAAAACTTTTTTATTTTTACTTCATGAGCATATGCACTACTAGCGAATATACACTACTAGCGAGGTTTAGCATTATTTCCCATAAATTGTATCTAAATTTTATGAAATACTGATGAAAACGATTATTTTCTTATTAATTTAGCAAATTGTGTGGATAAAACTACCTATAATTATCAAACAAAGAAATATTAACATTTGAAATGGTTCATTGCTTAGGTGCCCGTTTTTTTTGCAAATGAGTTTATAAGCATATAACATCTATGCAAGCGAAGATAATCTCGAAATAAAACGCTATGCCAAGACGTGTGACCAGCGTATTATAATAGGTCAATTTCCCACCTATTGCGGAGGAGGTTCGAGCCCAACAGTGGGACGTACATAACCCGAAATGATGATAACAAATAATGTTATTCCTAACGTAATCTCAGTTTCATATTTGATACTCGATATTTTTATAAATCTATTCCTTTAACGCGCGGGAGATTAAAAAAAATATATCCATCACTGAATATGTGGCATAATCAAATCAAATCATTTATTCTGCATAGGCCCCTTGAGGGCACTTACATATTGTCAAATAATCAACGCTTGATCCAGCTGCCCATTGTATTTCGTGATATAATTTTCCCAAAAAAGTGCTGCCGATCTCCAGGTGAATGTTTAAAGATATTACGACTGCCTCGGGCAAATACGGATTGATGGAACTTTTTGAAGTGAAACTTCTTTATCGGCATTTGAAAAAATTTACCGTCACATTTTTCGGTTACGCGTCACATTTTTTCGTTACACGCCAACTTTTTCTCGTCCCCACCACGGTCGATTTAAATAAAGAGTACTTTCTCCAGTGGAGTAGGGATAGCATGTCGTTTAAGCGGACATAAAGGGATAAAGGAATAAAGTGATAAAGGGATAAAGGCATAAAGGGATAAAGGGATAAAGAGATAAAGGGATAAAGGGATAAAGTGATAAAGGGATAAAGGGATAAAAGGATTAAGGGATAAGGGAATAAGGGGATAAAGGGATAAAGGGATAAAGTGATAAGGGGATAAGGGGATAAAGGGATAAAAGGATAAAGGGACAAAGGAACAAAGGGATAAAGGATAAAGAAGTTTTACTTCTGCTATGCATACTTTGTACACACGTTCATTTTTTTATTACCAATTTTTCTCCATATAGGACAAAAGTATGACTTTTAATTCATACAAAAAATTACATTCGAGTTTTCATACTTTTAGTAATATTTAGTACTAGCAACCCACACCCGCTTCGCATCGGTTTCAGTCGCATTACCCGCGTAGTTCCAGCTCCCGTAGGAATACCGGGATAAAATATAGCCTATGTTACTCCATGATATGATAGCTTTCCATTGGTGAAAGAATTTGAGGAATCGGTTTGATGGTTTAAGCTTGAAAGCCTCATAAACAAACTTACTTTCGCATTTATAATAATAGTAAGGCTTTTGTAAAGCCTTATATACCTTGTAGTAAAATCCGGATCAATCGTTTTAAAGATAGATAAGAAAATAAATTAAACTACTTTTTTTTGTAGTTAAGATACCGTCTTACAGAGCCAGTGTCGCTGATTGGAATCCCACGCAAGACAACATTTTGTGCGATCCACAAATTGTTGTTCAGAGTCTGGATGTAATTTGTGTCCGTTAATTATATGTTTGTAAAGTCCCCACGTAATACAAAGATTATTTCCTTAATGCAGTATACGCCCCGGGTAGTGTTGCCCAAATGCAAGACCAAGACGAGACTTGGACCAGTCTTGGTCTTGGTCTTGCAACAGCACACCTGGTCTCGTCTTGGTCTTGGTATTGCACACTCGAGTCTTGGTCTTGGTCTTGGTATTGCAGCAAGAGTCTCGCAAAGTCTTGCAAGTCTTGCAGTTGGAATAACGTAACAGTCATTTATCATGGCAATGAAAAATCTAACTAAATTAATCAAATATCATCCTATCCTATCTATCCATCTGCTAGCCTATAGTCCACTACTGAATATAACCCTTACCACTGGGGAAAATTACTCTCCTATTCCCCTGGTGTTACATTAGACAGTGTTACTACTCCTATGACAAAGGAAGGAATTTGGACCCTGTTTTCTTAAGACGTCACCACACGGGGCAGTTGATACAATAAATTTTATGTCATTTAACATTTCCCCTTTCCAACAAAAACGATTTTTTCAATTTGATTGGCAAGCGACGGAGTTATTTGACTACTGACGACAAGTCACCCTGCTCTGTTGGTCGGCCCAACAACGAGGCGACGTGGGTACGGGTCGGTTATGGGCCCGCGCGCCGTCCTTTCATCGCCCGGACGGAATGGACCGCGCGTGTGCTTACCATAGCCCACCCATAAAAAAAAATAATAATGGCTTCCTAACACTCAGTCCGATTTGATACGACATACACGGGTAAAAGAGTGGTGAATTGTGTTCGTACTCTGTCCCTACACGGACATTTATGTAGATTAATTGTAGGCATATTTCTATGTCCAACAGTGAACCTCGTTGGGCTAATGAATAAACGGATATATAAATATGTATAATGGGCAAGAGCACTCTCATGATTACGGTATTTTTGTCCTTCAGCCTTTCCGAAGAGTAATTCTGAAAAGCCAACACCAACATTGGGATTCGATTGGCCAATAGATATCTCAAGACTGATTTGACTTGCCGTGTAGTGACGGAGTAAGAATACAATTCATCACCCCCCTATTTTACCCGCGAGTGCGAACCCACGACTAAGGGCTATAATATATAACATCGGTGTAAGAGAAGGAAAACTTGACATGAAACCCTGTAACAACACGGCCGATCACCGTGGCGATTCCTCTCCGGCCACGGCCGATTTCCCTCCTATTATGTAGAAGATACGAGCTCCACCGTATATAAGCTGGAATGGTGATTTGAATTAAATGCAAGACCGCGAGACTCTTGCAGGCTCAGTCTTGGTCTTGCTCAAGTCTTGCAGGGGCAGTCTTGGTCTTGGTCTTGCAAAAATTAAACGATCTTGGTCTTGGTCTCGGTCTCGCATTTCTCGCAAGACCAAGACCAAGACCGCAAGACCAAGACTTTTTTGGGCAACACTAGCCCCGGGCCGGCTGCAAATGTCAAGGAAACGGTACTAGTGGTCAGCCCAATGGGAATGGGGAAGGAATACAGTAGGCTATGGGGTCGCCCGCCGCCCATCCATCACCCCAAGCTAATTGGGCGGGTATCCAGACCATTGCCTACCAAAAAAAAATAGTGTTGTCCTTAGAATAATAACGTATAAAAGGATAGTGTCGTACTTAGCGTTCAAAAACGTGAAGCAAAAAATACTACATGCACGCAGACGATTACACACGTACACACGCACTCCACTATACAAATTATGAAATCAAATTTTGTTTTTATTAACATAAATCGTCGGAATTCTTTAAAAAGTTATGTTAGTACACATTTTATGTTTATCAAATGTGTTGTGACACCATTTGAATGCACAAACCGTCATAACTACCTATTTATTATGAGTTGGAGTTGTGGGGTTATTTTTTAAGAGTTGCGTACGTACGTGCAGTACAGTGACCTTGTACACTACGGAATGGTCCGTTGTAAGCTCCATTAGGCTCCAATTTTTTGACTGCACAGATGGCGTAGTGGTTAAGATAGCGACTTACAACGCCAGTGTCAGGGGGTTCGAATCCCACGCGGGACAACACTTTGTGTGATCCACAACTTGTTGTTCTGAGTCTGGATGTAATTTTTGTCCGTTAATTATTCCAGCATTTCCTTAGTGCATGGTGTTGTCTTAAAATTATTAAAAATTAAATTATAATTTAAATGCTTCGTTTTTTGTGTGCGGGCTTACTTTCTATACGTTATTATTCTAAGAGTGTGGTCTTTAAAAAATAAAATGTGAGCAAGAAAAATTTACTATTTTTACAAACAGATGAAGTATCTGTTTGTAAAAATTTTATCTATTTGTATTGAAGTACTGTATTATGATAATACTTTCCATTCGTATGAAATATCATGATGACCAGCTCCTAATGTTTTAGCTAATAATCATTTACTTGAACGGGGCGTATTACGTATTATTCATAAAAATATTAAATCACTTTGTGATCTTTATGTAAATCTTTATGTAAATCTTTATGGTCTCCGTGTGGTGACGGGAGTAAGAATACAATTCACCACCCCCTTTTTTTCCGTGGGTGTCGTAAAAGACGACTAAGGAATGTATTATGCATATAACATCTATGCAAGAGAAGGAAAACTCGAAATAAAAGCCTATACCAACACGTCTGTTCATTGTGGTATAGTAGGTCAATTTGCCTCCTATTCTGGAGGAGACTCGAGCCTAACAGTTGGACGTATATGAGCTATGATGATGATGATGATCTTTATGGAATTGTCATATCCTATAAGTTAAGAATTTTATTAACTCATATACGTCCAAATATTGAGCTCGGGACTTCACAATAGAAGGGAAGTACTTAATCTGTCATACCATGCTGAACAGACAGATTGGTATAGGGTTTTATTTCGAGTTTCCCTTCTCTTGTATAGATGTTAAATGCGTATTTTATCCCTTAGTCATCTTCTACGACATCCACGGGCAAGATAGTGAGTGGTGAATTGTATTCTTACTCCGTCACCGCACGCAGAGATTGTATTCTTACACTGTCATTACGGTATTTAACGGCAAAAATAAAATTGATTAAAAATGTATATGTTTTATTAATATTTACAATAATTAATATTAAAACTAGATCAACAACTTCTCCAATTCACATACAATAGTTGTTATTAACTTGATTAGACTACTCAAAAGACCAGTACCGTCTGTTAAACAACTTAGTAGAGTCAGAACCAAGTTTAGAACTTGCAACACAAGACCGAGAAGTAGTCCTGGCGCCGCTAATATATTAGATCTGAATAAAGATATCAAAACACTTATATACAAGAATAATACTGAAGCTAAATCAGTCAAAGTGGCGTATAAAAGTGGCAAAGTGCAGCCAAAATATGGCAGTAAGGCTGGTGTTAAATTCTGTACGATATTGGAAAGGTTATTCAAGTTATTTATCAGGTTTATCAAGAATGGGATTAAGAGACACGCCAGTTGATTAGCTACGGGTAATACTGTTGATATTTCATCGAAAGCCAATCGTAAAGCTGACACGGAGTAGGCAGGAATCATGGCAGTTGTTTGATTAACCTGTGAAATGAAATTGGAATTTAATTCAAGTCACTTTGGTAAGACCAGACTGTTGACAGGTGTTTGTCTACAGCCACGGGCCGGTCCGTCCGGGGTAGTGCCACACTGAGCAGAAAATCAACGTCTGAATAGTAGCAATTTATTACTGCGCTTCGTTCGGTGAGCGAGAAAGCAAGAAGCCCAACTTTCTGAGGGTGTTTATGAGTGGTGAATTTTGGTGATGCCTTTAATTTCACCGAACCTCATTGCACGCATTGACACTCCCTTCGCTTTCTTCGCGGTAGGCATCGGCCTTGTAAAGGTCCATGAGCGGCAGCAACACTTACCATCAGGTGTACTGTTTGCACGTTTGCCACTGCTTGCAATAAAAAAATATTTTTAAATCTTTTTAAAGGACAGCACTCCGCTCTATTGTTCTGCGAGGAATTCCAATACACAACACTGGCATGATAGGTCGATGCCTATAATATATTAATACGTGAAGCAAATGACCCACCCGTACCCACGTCGCCTTCGTCGTTGGGTCGACCACTAGTGGTTGGATCGGTCGTGGACCACCACCATAAATAGGTATTCGTTCAGCCTTTTAGGCTCAAAAATATCAATTTCATGAATCTTAAGTTAATTTATTCATAAGCTAAAAAACTACTTCGCTAACATAAGATTCGTTACCATCATTTTTGCAGTTTGACAGCTGCGCCAGTGACGGTAAAGTTAATGAGTAAACGGCTGACATGGTATGGACATGTGCTGAGGCAGGATAAAAGTAATTTTGTGAGAAAAGTTTTGGATATAAATGTCGAAGGCTTTAGGGGTAAGGGAAGACCGAGGAAGAGATGGATGGACTGCGTGAGGCATGACATGGATAGTCTGGAGGTTACTGCAGAGATGACGTCTGATAGGATCGTATGGAAGAAAATGACATATTGTGTCGACCGCAAACAATTGGGATAAGAGCATGATCCTCATCGAGGCTGCGCTCCTCGCGCAGGCGATCCGCCGCCTCCTTCCGCGAGATCACTGTCTCGCAGAAGGCTGCGACCGCGTCCCAATATGTACATGATAAGGGAAACTCGAATTAATACCATATACCAACCTGTTTGACCAGCATAGTATATAGTAAGGTCTATTTAAGACAACAAAGATAACAAAACAAAAAGGCGGCTAATTAGATAATCTTTTTTCAAGATAAAGAAAACCCAAAACAAAAGCGACATCATAATATCAAATCAACGTCGTAAAATAATTCAATTTCCTTCTTCTCATCGTGAACTAAATACACGTTCAATTGTAAGATATGTTTTCTAAGGTAGAAGAATAACGTCTGTTTTTATAAACGACGCTTAAATTTTAGGTAGCGCTTAAGACAAATGACGATAATAAAAATAGATTTATAAATAACTAGTAACCCGCCGTCACTTCGCTTCAGTTTCAGTCGCCTTACACGCGTAGATTGGGAACTATGCGGGGGAATACCCGGATAAAATATAGCCTATGTTACTCCCTGATATTATAGATTACCATTGGTGAAATAATTTTTAAAATCGGTCCAGAAGTTTCAGAGCCTATTCAATACAAACAAACAAATCTTTCCTCTTTATAATATTAGTGTAGACTCATCATCATCATCACAGCTCATATACGTCCCACTGCTGGGTTCGAGCCTCCTCCACAATAGGAGGGAAATTGACTTTACTATATCATGCTGGTCAGACAGGTTGGTATAAGGTTCTATTTCGAGTTTACCTTCTCTTGCACAGATGTTATATGCGTATAACTCCTTAGTCACGACTATTTTTACGACATCCACGGGTAAGAAAGGGAATGGTGACTTGTATATATATATACAGGGTGACTGGTAAAAGATTGTACATATTGAAGGAGGGTATTCAGTACTCGATTCTGATACCGAATATATAAAAAAAAATGGTACTTAAATTTTGAACTAATTATCTTATAAAAACATTTAGTTATGAACACATGGGATAGGTCAACGTACGTCAGCACTTGTAGGTACTAAACAGTTCGCGCATTGAACTAGTTACATTTTAGGTAAATATTCTACCTATGCGACTCGACCCAGTAGGTATTTTTTTGCGTCGCGGGCCGCAGACAGAGGTCAACGTACGCTGGCAAACCTATTGTTTTGATTAGAAACAAATCACTTTATCTCAGGATTGGTAAGAGCCATGAATCTGCAACTAACTTTAGTGTTTTTATGACATTATTCCTACACCTAGCTTTAGTAATTCTAGTAATAAATATCCAAAATCTTGACAACAGTGCTAACAAAATGTTACTCGGTATCGGTGTATCGCCAGTAGGGTGACAATATTTGTGGAAGTCTTGTAACACTAATATTGTTGATGTTTACTATGTAGTTAATTAATATCATCTTCTTTTTACACTTTTATTAGTTACATGTGGCCATTATCTATCGTTTCCTTCAATATGTACAATCTTTTACCAGTCACACTGTATATATATATATATATATATATTTTTTTTTTTTTTCAAAATTGCCGTAAATATAGTCTGTCTATAGCTGTCATATCGGTACAGCCCTTCTTGAGTTATAAATAGTGTAACTAATACGACTTTCTTTTATATATATAAGATAGATAAGTTAAAATAATAATTATAAATTTACTAACCTGCAAAACTATACACAAAGCGAATACAATAAAAATTGATTTCATATTTGTTTTTTAACTAAATTTAAACGAATTAACGTATTAATTTTATATCTAAAAATAAATTATATGATAGTTTACGATAATATTTTTGTATATATAACCATACGTTATCGATGTGTGTAATGCGTTTCAAAATGGCGTTTAGATATTATATAATTTTATTGATTATCGGAAATCTATCTATGCAATCAAGTATAGTGAAATAATTAAATTTTTTTGAGTAACTCGCAACATGGACGAAAGAAATCTTCGAAAAATATAGATAATTCGTAAGCTAAAAATGTCTCCTATAATGACAGAGTAAGCATACAGTAGACTACACATAAACATATTAGTCTTATTTTTCTTTGAGATTTCCATCTCTTGAATTGAGCTATTAAGCTTCAAGATTAGGCGATACATAGCGGAAATCCATTTTATTTTAATTTCAAAAATGGAAAGAAGGAAGGGAGGGAAGGGTGTGACAAGGCTGTGTGACGAATCTGTGTGACACCGATTAAAGCTGCATGACGTCAATCAAAACTGTGTGACGTCGACAAAGCTGTGTGACCAATCAAAGCTGTGTGACCAATTAAAAGCTGTGTGACTAATCAAAGCTGTGTGACCAATCAAAGTAATCCTATACCGTACTCCTTCTATTATGGTGTGCGGTATATTGATTACCGTGGGAAAGTGGTGGGTCTCCCTTTCTCTCCCTTCCTTCCTTCCATTTTTGAAATTAAAATATTAAGCGTCATTTAAGCTCAAAGTCGCTTAGCGTGCTATAGAGAGGGCTATGCTCGGTATTTCTCAACGTGATAAAATCCGGCACACTGAAATCCGTAGAAGAAAGGGTGTAACCGACATAGCCCGCAGACGGACCCAATCTTACGGACAGATAGGAGTCGCTGGAGCAGCGGAGAGACTTTGGGTCACTCTCTGTACTCTACCGACTCTTTCACGGGGAGTGCTCCGAGGAACTGTTTGACTTGGTACCACCTTCACCATTCTACCAACGTACCACTCGACATCGTAGCAGGGTTCATCCATTTCACCTGGAAACGTTATGGTCTTCAACTGTACGTTTCCAGCGATCATTTCTCCCACGTACGTGCAAGCTCTGGAATGAACTACCTGCTGCTGTGTTTCCCGAGGGCTATGACATGTCCTTCTTTAAACGAGGTTTAAGAAGAGTATTTCCTTCACGGTAGGCAGCGGCCTAGTTGTGCCCCTGGTATTGCAAGGGTCCATGTGCAGCAGTTTCACTTACCATCAGGTGTGCTGCTTGCTCGTTTGCCACCGTTGGCAATAAAAAAAAAAAAAAGAAAAATTACCACGTTAAAATGGCAATGGGCAGCCCACATCGCTAGAAATGACAACCGTTGGGGAAGAAAGGTTCTTGAGTAGCGACCACAAATCGAACGGCGCAGCGTAGGACGACCCCCCACTAGGTGGACTAACGACATTCTCGCAGGGAACCGTTGGATGCAAGTGGCGCAGGACCGTTCCGAGTGGCATTCTCGTGAGGAGGCCTATGTCCAGCAGTGGACGTCTGTAGGCTGATGGATGGATGGATGGAAGCAAACAATTCACAACTTCCTATTTTGCGCGTGGATGTGGAAAAAGTTGATTCATCATCATCATCTCAATCCATACACGTCCCATTGTTAGGCTCCGGCTAGGGATGTGAAAAAATAATCGAATTTTTATAATAATCGATTATTACAAAAAATTTATCGATTAATAATCGGTTTTTACAATCGATTATCAAAATAATAAAAATCGATTATCAATCGACTTTTTATTATTCGAAATTCGATTGAAATTAATCGATTATTCACTGCCAGATTTCCTAAAAAAAAAAGGTCATCACAATTGTTTCATACTATATTAGAAAATAAAGCTCACATTTCCTAAAAAAAGGAAAAAAATCATAATCCTGTTGGCAGAATTAATCGATTATTTTATAATCGATTATTTATTTTTAATAAATCGATTTATTTTAAAGAACGAAAAATCGATTATTTAAAAAATCGATTATTTGCCACACACAAACACCTTCAGAAAGTTGGGCTACTCTTTCGGGTACCATACTATTCGACGCCCTGCTAACAAGACAGTATTGCCGGAATACCCTCACGCGGTCGGCCTCTCTGCGGGTGGTGGACTAATCCCCGGTATGTCCATCAAACATTCTAGAAACAAGTATTTACACATATTCTAATTCAAAACGTGTATAATCGAAATAAACCATAAGATAAAAAAGGGAGCCGTCGCTCAGGAAGCCTAGCTAATGTGAAACATCGAAATTATTTTGTACTAGCAACCCGCCCTCGCTTCGCTTCGGTTATAGGTTATAGTCGTTTTACCCGCGTAGTTCCCGTTTCCGTGGGAATACCGGGATAAAATATAAACTAGTTTACGCCCTGACATTATAGCTTTCCATTGGTGAAAGAATTTTTGAAATCGGTCCAGCCGTTTTGAAGATTACCCGGAACAAACAGACAGACAGACAGACACAAAAATTTTTTAATTGCTATTTTAGGCATAGGTGTCGTGCAAATAACCGTGTGAGCATGAAAAAGCCTATTATTTTGACATTACAAACAGACACTCCAATTTTATTTATTGGTATAGACAAGTATATTATGCATAAAAGAATACATTACGGCAAGAACTAATATGGCATAAAGTATTAATAAAATATTGTTTTTTTTTTTTTTCAGAAAATGATGATTTTTCCGATAAACACTTATTTGCATTAGTATATAACTCAATAGATGCCGTTGTACAAAATTTAAAACAGGTTATGCTTTCATTACACAAATACACATATCCAAGCGTGGCGTTAACGCCACGCTAACGTTCAGGTTCACCCTTGCATAGATATTTCACATCAAAAACGAAGTACAAATCCATAGATTAAAAAATACTGAGAATTTAACATAATTCAATTGCGATAATATATAGACATATATAAAAATCCACATTAATTATGTAAGAAAATATTAAATAATTTGATTAAAGATAAAATTTATCAAATACATAATAAGGCTTAGAAATATTATATTATGTAAGTGCTTTATATATAAAACTGTTGTTATACGATAATTATAATATTGTAAATATAATTATAAGACTGAATATACATATAATTTTAATTTAAAATAAAAAATACAACATGTCGAAAATTTCTTTCATCGTTTTATCTTTAACTTCCATCTTTTTGATTGCGGTAAGTTGATTAATTAAATTTTGTTCACGTTATCAGTTTTCAATGTGCTGACGGAGTAAGAATACAATCAAGGGGTCAAACCCCTTTTGTAGTGGTAGTACCACACTTTTGACAGTTGTCTGTCTACAGCCGCGGGCCAGTCCAGCCGGAGTAGTACCACACTGAGCAGAAAATCAACGTCCAAGTAGTAGCAATTTGTTACTGCGCTTCGTTCGATGAGCGAGAGGCGGAAGCCCAACATTCTGAGGGTGTTTGCGTGTTTTAGTGATGCCTTTAGTATCACCGAACCTAATTGCTCGTATTCACATTCCCTTCACTCTCTTCCCGGTAGGCATCGGCCTTAAAAATGTCCATGAGTGGCAGCAATACTTACTATCAGGTGTACTGTTTGCTTGTTTGCCACCGTTTGTAATAAAAAAGAAAAAAAACTAGTGTCTACGCTGATAAGACGTGTTGGTGTAGGGTTTTAGTTCGAGATTTTCTTCAATTGCATAGATACATGCATATTTAAACCTTTTTTTTTGGGGAGTTGGTTACGGTCGCCGCGACAGAGGGGTGTAAGCACGCACACCCGTAACCCACCCGTGACACGTCGCCTTCGTCGTTGGGCCGACCACCGGAGCAGGATGACTTGACATCAGTGGTCGACCCGACGGAATACCCCCTCGAGGTGGTAGCCTCCCATCGGGGAGGACGTCAGTCTTTCTTCACGCGGTCGGCCTCTCGGCGAGTGACAGACTAATTCCCCGGTCCAGTCACCGGCAAGCATATTTAAATCCTAGATCGTTTTCGATACCCACAGTTAAGTGTGCTGAATTGTATTCTAACTTCATCACTACATTTAAGAAGTTATTAATAAAAATACATCCAAATAATTTGAATGCACCATGATTTCAAACCTAAACTTTCATCATCATAGCTAATATAAGTCCCACTACTGAGCTCGAGCCTCCTTCATATTGAAAGAAAATTGACCTTCTATACCACGCTGATCAAGTGGGTTGGTACAGGGTTTTATTTCGAGTTTTCCTACTCTTGCACGGTTGTCATATGCGCAAAATATCCCTCAGTCGTCTTTAACGATACCCACGGGCAAGATAAGAGCTGTGGTGAATTGTATTCTTACTCCGTTACCACACGGATAATTTCTAAACCTTATACCTTATATAGTTGTAATTGGGCAGCGTTCGGAAAACTTAAGATGATCTTCTCGTCCAACATACCTCGGTGTCCGAAAACACAGTGATAACTTTCGGCACGGCAACGTGATCCCTAAATGTAGACCTCATAACCAAACTCAAAGTCGCTCAGCGCGCTATGGTACGGACTATGCTCGGCATTTCTCGGCGAGATAGAATGTAACCGTCTAACTGACACAGCACGAAAAATTAGCACGCTGAAGTAGCAATGGGCAGGCCACATCGCTCGACGAACCGTCAACCGCTGGGGAAGAAAGGATCTCGAGTCGCAGCAGGTTCTCGACGCAGTGTAGGACCCCCCTTCACTAGGTGGACCGACGACCTTGTGAAAGTCGCTGGGCATCGTAGGATGGAGGCAGCACAAGACCGCACCCTGTGGCATAACATGAGAGAGGCCTACGTCCAGCGGTGGACGGCGATGGACTGAAATGATGAGAATTCTAATTCTAGCCCTTAATGTTGATAACCACATACTTAAGCTACAAAGCCCAAGTTATTATGGAAATTTATAAACTCGTATACATAAAAATCAATTCCCATTCATTATTCATGTAAAAACTCACATGATTCAACCGATTTGCATAATCTTTTATTTCTTTTTTTTTTCCGCCACGTTACTGGAGTAGCTAAGAAAAAAATAACGAAGTTAGATAGAACCCTACACAGGTGCCTAAACGGTATTTCACACTGAAGGTTGTAGCTTCGTTTCCCAATAAATAGTTTTCTCGGCCCGCTACGAATGTTAAGGAGTTGGTACCAGTGGTCGATTCAGTAGGGATGGGGAGGGAATGGGCTGCCCTTCCGTCGCCCCGGATGGAATGGAGGCTGAGCGTCCAAGCCATAGCCCGCCAAAAAAATGGTACCCTTTATTATTCATTCCACTGACGACAAGTCACCCTGCTCCGGTGGTCGGCCCAATGACGAAGGCGACGTGGGTACGGGTGGGTTATAGGCCCGCGCACCGTCCTTTCGTCGCCCCGGACGGAATGGACCGCGTGCGCGCTTACCATAGCCCACCCATAAAAAAACCCTTTATTATTCATCGATTCATCAAGTAAAACATAAAATGGGAAAACCTATAGAAAAGAAAACAAAGAAAAGCAGTCATGAAGTGAAAAAGTTTTCGTCGAGTCACGAAGTGAAAACTGTTAACAAACAGTTGATATTTTACAATATTCAAATAATTGTTTGATCTTAAAATCAAAAACTCCAAATTAAAACTTTTTATACTTATCTGCTGTTTGACATATTTACAGATACAACGTTAGCGTTTACACGTGAATATGTCGATAACGACTTACATGAATATACTCTGCATCCAAACTTGCCAATAGAGGTTTTCTCTTCCGAAAAGATTTTAAATAAATGAAATTGAATGGCTGTTTGTAATGTCAAAATAATGAGATTTGATGCTGATATGGTTATTTACACGATGCCTAAAAACCGATTTAAAAAATTTGTCTGTCTGTTGGTTTTGGGTAATCCTCAAAACGGCATGACGGCTTTTGATAATATTTTACTACCAGGGTATCTATAAGAAGTAACTTAAGCTATATTTTATCGTGGTATTCCCACGGGAACGGAAACTACGCGGGTAAGACCACTAAAACTGAAGCGAAGCGAGAGTGGGTTGCTAGTAAAAACTAATCAATCTTTATTTCTTTTGCAGACACCAGTATCAGCCAACGCCAGCGTCCAACTCCCAGCCGTATATCCATTAGTAAACATACTTCTTCCTCTCCTAAATAATGTTTACAATCTTTTGTTATCACTTCTGTCTATTTTCGACACTCTACCTGCTAACATCTCTTGTTTACTACCAATTGACCTTGGAGCTTTAGAGACATCTCTACTCAAACTTTACTCTCAAGCGTTAGCTATTGTTAATTTCTTAAGGTAAGACTTAGCGTCTTCTTCTTCTACTCAATATCAGTCTATTCTTATTCCAATTAAATAAGGAAGACGTAATTTATACAGTAGAAACTCGATTATCCGGACCTCAATTTTACGAATTCGTGATTAGCCGGACTACCAACAGCGATCTATATATTGTACCTACAAATCGAATTTATGCAAGCATGAACGTGTCTCTAATGGCTTGTCCCGCGGGATCGCTGCCCTACGCGTTTCGTTTAGGAACAGGCGATCTTTCGGAAAAAGATCGAATCTTGAATCGTTTTGAATCATCATCCCAAGAATCGATTCGCAAGAAAATCGAGGTTTGAAGGATCGATTTCTGATTAATCGATATTTTTTCGAATTTTCATCCAATTCAATACGAGTCGGGAAGAAAATCGAATGACAATTTTTTAGGGTAAAGTATCGATTCAGTGCTTCCTATCGATGTATAAAATCAATTTTTTGGGCCTGGAAAATGGATTCCTCGATTAATCGATCTTATATCGCCATCCCTAGTTTCGTTATTGTTTTAATTAGTAATTGTTACTCGTTACTCCGCTTTGACGTGCATGTCCCGCGGGATATGTCATCATCATCATCTCAGCCCCTATATGTCCCACTGCTGGGCTCGGGCCTCCTCCATAATGGAAGGGTAATTGACCTACTATACCACGCTGGTCAGACGTGTTGGTATAGGGTTTTATTTCGAGTTTTCCTTCTCTCGCATAGATGTTATATGCGTTTTATATCCCTTAGTCGTCTCGTACGATCACCCACGGGTAAGATAGGGGGTGGTAAATTGTATTCTTACTCCGTCACCACACGGAAAGCGGGATATGTATTTGTCTTTTAATAAACGCATAAAATTATATACATACTACATATGAACAAAACCAAAGGAGGTTTTTCATACATTCGATTATCTGGATTTTCGATTATCCTATCCTATGCCTAACGACAACAATTAGTTCGGTTAATCAAGTTTCTACTGTACTCTTCGTCCATTTTGTATATTACAAAAAGTTTTGGCAAGAGTTTTATGACTGGCCGCCTGACTAACATTATCCCACCGAGATTAGTCTGCTACCCGCAGAGAGCCCGACCGCGTGAGAACGATGCCCCGACCGGCAACACGGCAATATTGCCAGGGCGTCAATGGGAACGATACCCGAAAGAGTAACCCACCGGGCCAGCCAAGGATGTCAAAGAATCAGCTCCAGATTTTGAAACATTCTTTATTGGCGCTCCGCTCCTGTTAGTCTTAGCGTGATGATATAAAGCCTATTCCTCGATAAATTTTTTTGATTGACGATAACTCCGCGGCAAATCATCATACAAGCTTCATAAAAATATCAAATTAAAGGGAATTCTACAAGAGCTTTTAAGTGGAATTATGGAAAAATTTTGAAGTCCGTAAACCATTTTTTAGACGAGAAAAAATTTGGAAAAATTTTTTTTTTTGGTAGTTTCCTAGAAATTTCTCCAGATTCAAACATAAAAAAAATTTCATGGTCATATCTGAACTGGAAATCTGAACTACATACTTGGAGCTACAATTTGCTTTTTTTTATTTGCTGTACATCATTTTCCTCGGAGTTAACACCTCGTTGAATTTTACCCAAAAATTTAGATTTTTTTTTCTATCCCTTAATTTTTGTTCCTAGTTTAGATACATTTCTGATTTCCCGAAGTTTCGAAATCTTTACAGCGTTCTCGGTCACGGGCGGACTGGCAGCTGTTTATTTACAGTTTTTAATCAACACATTTCTTTCAGGACATTACCTGAGTACGCAATTGGTGCTAACCCGAACACTCCATCATCTGGGGTGATCAATATACAAGGTCTTCTAACAACCCTAATTTCAGCTATCACAGAGATTTCTGATGATGTGCTATGTGATATTGGAGGTGCACTACTACCAGGCCTGCTGCAGTTAGTCGTAATTGTAGTAAAGGCATTATTAACTTTATTACTTTAAGGATCTTGTTTATAGTTAGTTATTTAAATAAACGATTTGTTGATATTTGTTTTGTTTTATTAGTTTTTTAACCAAAGGTTTGTAGTAGAATCTTATTAGGTTGTTTGTTCGACTATTAGTGTATACAAGATGTATCAGGTTATGGGGCAACTGTTCGAGTATGTTGTAGTTTACTGGTCAAAGATCTTAACTAAAATGTATATTACACAAAAACAATATAACATAAAAATTATAGTGATTTCAAAAATGTGTGTTAAACAGTCTATACCTTAAATGTTACGTATTATGTAGGCATGTATAGACAGGATATAATGTAGACATATAAAGCTTCGACAGTATTAATAGGTAAGAATTGCGCAAACGCTTCAATGATAGCGTAGGTAAAAACACGACTCGGTGACGATCACCGGCCGATCAGCTGATTTAAAGCGAAATTCATTTTCTCAATTTCTAATGAACATTTAAAAAAGTACGAATATGTTGCAGATTAAGTATCACTAACTTTATACATTTCAATCATATTTACACGAAAAAGCGATGAAAAAATTTAAAACTTTACATGTCTCTAATTTATTAACGAATCGATATTTTTCCTTCAATTTTTTTTATGGCTTCCTAACACCATTGCCTATCTCCCGTTGGACCAGTTGCCCCATAACCTGATACACTCTGTATATAAATAAGCTATATGTGATATTGTTCGTGTGATGACGGAGTAAGAATACAATTTACCACCCCTCTCTTGCCCGTGAGTGTAATGAAAGAAGACTGTGGGATATGCACATAATACATGCACATAACATCTGTGCAAGAAACTTGAAATAAAATCCTATGCCAGCATGTCTGTGGTCGGCCCAACAACGAGGTGACGTAGGTACGGGTGGGTTATGGGCCCGCGCGCCGTACTTTCATCGCCCCGGATGGACTGGACCGCGCGTGCGCTTACCTAATAACTAACCCACCCATAAAAAAAATATATTAAAAAAAAAAATGCCAACGTGTCTGAATAGCGTGGCACAGTAGGTCCGTTGTGGAAAAGGTTCGAGCCCAGCAGTGGGAATATATGTGAGCCGTCACGATGATGATGATGATATAAATAAGTTTAAAAACTGTTTTAATTGCTGCTACCAGAACGAGGTTACCTTATTAATTTGTCCATTTGACTATTAGTCTGTTTAAAAATATGTGATATAAGTGTGAAGAAAAAATATAAAATAATAATTTGTTAAAATTTATTCACGACCATGGATACAAAGTCCTTCAGTCGAATATATTATTAGCTTAACAACTCACTAAAACATTCCTTTATTAAGTTAAGTCATTGATTGGGTGCTGACAACCAAACAATTTCATTGGTAATTAATTGGAAGAACACGAAAATGCACGTAATTCACTATTACGTCATATTCATTACACTTCAGAACTTATTCTCAGCATCTATACCTATATTAATACGTGAAGCAAAAACTTTATACCTAACCCTTTTTACGAAAAGTACGTGGATGGACAAGTATGAAATTTGGCACAGTCGATGTATATAATGAGGAGAAGTGCATAAAACTGAAATTTCATCTAATAATGGATAGGATACATTAAATTCATTAAAAAAGGCATTACGCACACTACAACGCAATCGCTACACACAAACGCACAGATGCGCGTGCTTATACACTTTTGTTTACGGGTTTTTTTTATTTATTTATTTAAGACAACACCCTGCACTAAGGTAATAATCCTTGTATTGCGGGGGACATGACAAACATATAATTCATCGCAGCCCACATACGTCCCACTGTTGGGCTCGGGCCTCCTCCACAATGGGAGGGAATTTGACCTACTATACCATGCTGGTCAGACATGTTGGTATAGGGTTTCATTTCGAGTTTTCCTTCTCTTAACATATAATTAACGGACACAAATTACATCCAGACTCAGAACAAAAATTTGTGGATCGCACAAAGTGTTGTCTCGCGTGGGATTCGAACCCCTGACACTGGCAATGTAGGTCGCTATCTTAACCACTACGTCATCTGTGCAGTCAAAATCTCTGGTCAAACCGAATGTCAAATAATCATAATTATGTTGATAATAATATCTAATAGACATTTGTACTTATATATTTGTTATTAGTGAAATATAGCTTGCTCAATATACAATTATATATAAATAAAATTAAAATTGTGTGGCACAAAAATTAATTTAAATGTATTATGGCCGAATTTCGACTATTCGGCGACCACTAGTTATATTAAATAAATTACCCAATAAAATTATTCAGTACGTTAGTATTCCACCATTGCTTTACCCTCCATTTTAAATCTCCTATATCTTTTATTATAATTCTATACCAACATGTCTGACCAGCATGGTATAGTAGGTCAAATTCCCTCCCATTATAGAGGAGGCCCGAGCGCAATAGTGGGACGAGTGTGGGCTGCGATAATGATGATGATATCTATTAAAATTACGATACTCCTATCGCAGTCCATAAGGCCCCGTGCAAAATTTTATAGATTTTCTTGAGAGAAAAACAAACCCAAGTTAGTATTTGCTTATATTTCCTGGTGTACTTTTACGATTACCATGGCGAAGGAAGGGGGGTGATGAATTACATTTTCATTTCGTCATTAGAAGGAACGGAATATTTTCCTTTACCCAATTTTCTTCTTCATCACAATAGGAAGAAAATTGATCACTGTACCACGTTGATCAGCTGTGTTGCTATAGATGTTTATTATGAGTTTTCCTTGTGTTTTTAGCTAATCAATATAATGACATAAAATGTTAATAGATTGGGAATTCAAATTTCACCGTCGCCGCAAAGAGTGACAATAGCTCAGTTGGGCAGTTGTCCAGTCGCATTCAAACAGTGTGAGATCGAATCTCGGTGTTATTATTATTCTCTTTTTGCAATTTTTGTTTTTATTTTTATTATTTCATTATTTTTATTTTTTATTAATATATATCTAAATAAGTTCGGCAAAAATACAAAAATAATATGCCCCCCCTCGGGGAGGACGTCGGTTTTTCCTCACGCGATCGGCCTCTTAGCGGGTGACGGACTAATTCCCCGATCACGTCACACGCGGCCTCGACTAGGGCGGCATGAGGCGCAAGTACTTGCGCCTACGCCGCCCCAGTCGCACATATTTTCTCCCTGCTACCTCTGTTGAGAGTTTTCGTACACATATTGTTGGGCGTCTCATCAAAATGAAGCTTCAAGCTATTGACGAAGACTCAGTTTGATAGTAATTATTTTTACATCAAGGATCTGTACTACTATGTTGAGCGTAGGACCGGGATAACGTACCACGCAATTTGTAGGACAATATGACTGTTAATTTATATAAATATTAAATAAGTAAAAAAAGTAAAATCAGTCCGTACTGGCTTACATAATGATTTCTGACATTTACGCAAGTATTACACGTTTTAAATAAAACTATAGTCAAAATTTAATAGATTTAATGACTAATTTACTGTATCGGGTAGATAATTATAAATGTCTGTAATAACAATGACTTGTTGGACGTAAGACATCTTAGTCCACCCGTGACTATGCATGCTGCAAAGTGTTCGAAACGTCGGGCAATCAAACGCTATAAAATCCGTAGTAGTAGTTTTATATAAAAAGTAAAATCAGCTGGTTAGTAATCATTTTTGATGACCTCGTTATCGATACATGTTGGAAGGAGGGGACTCTGATCAAACCATACATTTTGTAAGATAATTATTTTTTTAAATAATTTAGATAATTTTCTTGAGATTTATCAAAAATCACCCCGTTAATAATAAATTTTTGAGAATCACCAAATGGACATATTTTATTTCTGCTACAGAGTTTTCGTAGAGATATTGTTGGGCGTCTCATCAAAATGAAGCTACTCACGAAAACTTTGCTTTATAGTACTCAAATAAAAAAATGGACCGCGGATCCCGGACTAAATGTCACCTGAACAAAAGAAATAGAATTTTTATATATTTTTTTTTACATTTTTCTGCTAACAACTTGCAAGTATGGGTCAAAATTTAATAAGTTGTAGGGTTTTTATTAAAACCTCTGTGATAACGATGACTTATAATCCATGGGGTACCTTAGTAATTTCTGTGATCATGAACGCTGTAAATTGTTCTAGAGAAATGAGCAAAAAAAACCTATTACGCACAGCCGTAAAAGACGTAAAAATAGTTTTATTTCCTATGTGTAAACTCGCATTAGAAATAAATTTAAGTCATTAAATATTTTCTTTATCATTATAACATTAAAATACACGAATACTATGAATATGAAATATAATTGATTGAATTAGGCGATACATAGCGGCAATCCATTTTTATTTTTGTTTTAAAATGGAAGGAAGGAAGGAAGGGAGACCCACCACTTTCCCACGTTAATCAATATACCGAACACCACAATAGAAGGAGTACGGGATAGAATTAAGGTTTTTGATTGGGCGTCACACAGCTTTTATCGACGTCACACAGCTTTGGTCGACGTCACACAGCTTTGGTAGACATCACACAGCTTTGGTCGACGTCACACAGCTTTATCACACAGCTTCGTCGCACAGCCTTATCACACAGCTTTGATCGGTGTCAAGAATGAAAGAAGTAGAATAAAAAAAAAAGAAAAAATATATGAATTATAACTATTTTTACGGATTTTGAATGGTCAACGGTACACCACTAGTGAAATTTCAAAATCCGTAATAATAGTTTCCTATTCATCATCATCAACGCAGCTCATATACATCCCACTCCTGGGCTCGAACCTTCTCCCAATAGAAGGAAAATCGACCTACTATACCGCTGACGAGACCTTATTGGTAAAGGGTTTTATTACGAGTTTTCGATCTCTTGCGTAAATATTACATGCATATTATAGTCGTATTTTACGACATCCACGGACAAGATAATGAATCCTATTCTTACTCCGTCACCACACGAACACTTAATATCATTAAAAGATTAAAATACAGGAATAGTATAAATATAAAACAATTTTGACGGATTTTGGATGGTCAGCGATACATACATCTCTTTGTAAACATCCAAAACCCGTAAAAATAGTTTCCTATTATATTTGTAATACTCGCGTAATCATATATTAACTGTAATGAAGATATAATTAATACAATCTGATATTACGCTAAATTATCATGTAGACACACATGTCTTATTCATTGTCGTATATGACGTCACTATATATTTTGGATCATCCATTATTGGTGGTGAAATTGTAAGGCCGGTGTTGCCATAACAAAAGATATTGCGACAAAAAAATCGCATTATTATTTAAATCGTTGACTAAAACTAGTATTTAGTAGCAAAAACGAGCATATTGATCACGAGGAACGGATCGCCACTTCGGCTCCGCTCGCTAATCTTCGTGACCGTTCGTAACGGAGTTTTTGGCGAGAATGTGGCAATGTAATCTGTCTTGTATTTTATACAATATCTTAGTGATTTATTGTGTTATATTAAATAATTTTAATGGCATTTTATGTAATATCTGACGGAGGAACTGCTGGATGTAGTGAATATGATATAAAAGTGCTTTACATACCTTTTCGTCACCACCAAAAATCTCGAAAAATACCGTTAACAGTGGCCATAACACTGTTGAAGGCGACAATTTGACTAACTGACGGACAATAACTAATTAATAATAATAATAATAATTTATTTATTTTTCTGACACAAAGGTACTTACGAGCTAATTTCTGTAATTTTACAATTTCTTACTAGTTTATAGCCTTTGTGAGAGACTGGTATCTGCACTAAGATAAAAATCCTGTCTGACAGATTACCAGGCCCCCCCTTACAACAGTCATCATAATTATATCATCTTAGTTTAAAAAATAAGCGGTAAGTAGTGCGAATCTGATAATACTTAAAAGATAAAAGGTAAGTTGTACCTATATGTGTGTGTGTGTGTATGTGTGTGTGTGTGTATGTGTGTGTGTGTGTGTGTGTGTGTGTGTGTGTGTGTGTATGTGTGTGTGTGTGTGTGTGTGTGTGTGTGTGTGTATGTGTGTGTGTATGTGTGTGTGTGTGTGTATGTGTGTGTGTATGTGTGTGTGTGTGTGTGTGTGTGTGTGTGTATGTGTGTGTGTGTGTGTGTGTGTGTGTATGTGTGTGTGTTTGCGTGTGAGAGAGAGAGAATGCGTGTGTGAGTATATGTGTATATACACATTCGAGTTCATGTTTGCGTATGAGTGTTGAATATATGTATATGAATAAGAGTGCTCGTACAATATGTTTAAGTGTATAATTTAATTAGTGTAAAGTTAATTTTGAGATTAGGATATTGTAATTATTAAGTTTTCGGTCTCTTCGTAAGTTAAATTTTGAAGCCATTTTAAGATAATGCGTCTGCACTTACTTTTTGGTAATGAATATATCTTAAGTATTACATTTATCCGATTATAAAGGTAACTTCCCAGAAAGCAGTAAGATTTGTGAGACATACTAAGTTTATAAAGTACTTGTGGGCAAACTCTATTGTTTCGGCGTCTATGTGTAGATGGCTTATACTGAATCTCAGAATGTTTCTTAAGTACGGTGAATAAGATGTAAAGCTGACGTACAGAAAGTACTTGGCATCTTTGGTATAACTCCGTGGTAGGATGGTAGAAGGGAAGGCAGTGAGCAACCTTTAGGACGGCTCTTTGAGCACGCTCAAGTGGAAGAATTATTGTCTTTCCTACTCCACCCCACACTGTTATGCAGTATGTCAATATCGATTGACACAAAGCAGTATAGGTGTTTTTTAATATTGACTTATTCGCCACATGTCTAAGATTTTTAAAAATATAAATTAGTTTTCTAACTCGTGACGCCAATATGTTAATATGAGCCTTATAATTAAGGTTCCTATCCAGTACGACTCCTAGGTAGGTCGTAGTATCTACTTTTTCGATATCAGGGCAGAAACATGGATTATTCACATTAGTGTCACAAACGTGGGCAATTATGCGATATTGTATTGGTTAGCGAAATAGGCATGTATTTTGTTTTCTCGACATTAAGGGTCAAATAATTATTAGATAGCCACGTATTCACGGAGCTAAAACCAGCCTGAGCGTATCTATGAACCTCATCCCATGAATTAGCGCTAAATACGAGAGCTGCATCATCTGCATAAACTACAATTTTTCCATGAGATAATTAAAAGAAACTTATAATTATTAAAGAAAATTAAAACCCGACACTGGCAAAAACGGCTTGTATTAGTAGCTGATTGCCAAGACAAAAAAAGAAGAAGACCATTCCTAACCATAGGAACAGCCCCCAACTATTTTGAAACGTTCTTTGCGACCAGCGTTTTTCTAAACAATTTAGTCAGAAGATTTACGTTAAATTGCAGAAATTACATACATATTACGTAGTATTTTAAACATAGAAAATAAAGTGAATTTTTGGTTTACATAATGATTTCTGATGTTCACGCGAGTATTACACATCTATGCCAATAAATAAAATTGGAGTGTCTGTTTGTAATGTTAAAATAATAGGCTTTTTTCATGCTCACACGGTTATTTGCACGACACTTATGCCTAAAATAGCAATTAAAAAATTTTTGTCTGTCTGTCTGTTTGTTCCGGGTAATCTTCAAAACGGCTGGACCAATTTCAAAAATGTTTTCACCAATGGAAAGCTATAATATCAGGGCGTAAACTAGGCTATATTTTATCCCGGTATTCCCATGGGAACAGAAACTACGCGGGTAAAACGACTATAACCTATAACCGAAGCGAAGCGAGGGCGGGTTGCTAGTTGTAAATAAAAACTACGGATTTTATCGTGTTTCTATTTAATTTTTGATTTCCCAACGTTTCGAACACTTTACATCGTTCTGCAAAGTGCCGTGAACTCGTCGCGATTATCGGTGGCGACCTGACGCTGCCGACTATCGCCAGCTCGACAGCGTCAGGAACTGGGACGCGGTCGCCGCCTTCTGTGAGGCCGTAATCTCACGGAAGGAGGCGGCGGATCGTGTGCGAGTAGAGCTCCTCTTCGGCGACACGTTCCGCCGCCGGCGACTGGGGCGGCGCAGGCGCGAGTATCTGCGCCTAATGCCGCCCTAGCCGAGGCCGCGGGTGATCGGACCGGGGAATTTAGTTCGTCACCCGCAGAGAGGCTAACCGCGCGACGGCAATCAACGTCCCTGGACGTCGAGAGGTGAGGGTACCCGAAAGGTTATTCCGTCGGGCCGACCACTGACGACAAGTCACCCTGCTCCGATGGACGGCCCAACAACGAGGTGACGTGGGAACGGGTGGGTTATGGGCTCGCGCGCCGTCCTTTCATCGCCCCGGACGGATTGGACCGCGCGTGCGCTTACTATAGCCCACCCAAAAAAAAAATAAAAAAAAAACTTTCTGCAAAGTAGTTTTTATTTACAACGAATTTCTAGTATTACTAAGTTAAATGTAAACATAGAGAAAGCACAATTCTATACATCATCATCATCACAGCTCGTATACGTCCCACTGCTGGGTTCAAGCCTCTTCTACAATAGGAGGGAAATTCACCTACAATACCACGCTGATCAGACCGGTTGGTAGGAGGTGTTATTTCGTGTTTTCATTCTCTTGCTCCCGATTCCTTAGAAAGTGCTTATAGCTATGTGTATGTACTGTATATGCACTAACTCCTAAACTATAAGAGATCACGTTTGTGGAAACCATTGTTACATATCTTTAATTTATGCTTAAAATTAGGTCATTATCCGGATCGATGGAAAATCACAAGAGTAATACCGGTTCCAAAAAGTTGCGCAAATGATAATGTTACTGGTTATAGACCCGTAGCGGTTTTATCAGCATTTGCTAAGGTTTGCATTTTTTTGTGAATCCGCTCTTTATACGAATATTTATAAACAAATCAGGTCTCAATTAACTGATAACCAGCATGGCTTCCGACAAGGAAGAAGTACGAATAGTAACTTATTATCGTTTATGACGTATGTAACACCAGTCATTGATGCGGGTGGTCAGGTAGACTGCGCATACTTTGATTTTCAAAAGGCATTCGACACGGTGGATAACGACATACTACTGTCGAAATTATCAGCATTAGTTTACACGCCACACTTGCTCAAATTTTTTGCAAGTTACCTTAGCAAACGCCAACAATACGTAGAATACGCTGGTTACAAATCTAGGCCATATTATACATTCTCAGGTATTAGCCAGGGATCAAATTTGGGGCCTTTAGAATTTATTCTAATGGTTAATGACCTACCAGCAGTCATCCAGCATGCAGATTGCCTTCTCTTTGCGGATGATTTGAAGGTATATTTATCTATAAAGGATGCCTCGGATGCGAAGCGTTTGCAGGAGGATATTAACCGCATAGTGCAATGGAGCATTGAAAATAAACTGTATTTTAATACCTCTAAATGTGGAATAATGAGTTACTGCCAAGCAAAAAATCCACAACAATACACTTATAAAATTGATAGTGAAGCTATTCTACGTTTAAGTTATATACGAGACTTAGGCGTTGATATGGTACCTGAATTAAGGTTTCGTAAACACATTATCAAAATTTGTAATAAAGCATTCCGAAAATTAGGTTTAATTTTGAGAATTTGTAAAGATTTCAATAATATTTTGACCATCAAAATTTTATATAACGCTCTCGTACGCAGTCACCTAGAGACATCCGCAATCGTTTGGAATCCTCACGAGTCTAAATATAGTCTAATGCTAGAAAAAATTCAGAATAAATTCACCCGTTTTTTATATATGAAAGAGTACGGAGTTTATCCGTTTTATCCACTTATGTACCCAAGCCTGTTTGTGTTGGGTATGGTTGGCTATGACCAGTTGAGCGTGCGGCGCGATGTGTCGCTGGCCCGCTACGCGTGTACTTCGCGGCCAACTACATCACCCCGCTATACTGGCAATGCTACACCTGTGCGCACCAGCAGGTCGCATGGGCATACGGCGCCGGCCGCTTGCGTTAAGCTTGCCAACGGCCAGAACTAATATGCTCCATTATGCTCCACCGACACGTGCTATCAGACTAATAAATACAGTCCACTATTCCACGGACATTTACAACTGCAGTTTGCGAGAATTCTCAGACGTTGTATATAAGTGCGTGGCTTATAATTCATCATCATCATCATTTCGGCTCATATACGTCCCACTGCTGGGCTCGAGCCTCCTCCATAGTAGGAGGGAAATTAACCTTACTATACCATGCTGGTCAGGCAGGTTGGTATAGGGTTTTGTTTCGAGTTTTCCATCTCTGGCTTATAATTAGTAAAACATAATATTAAATTATAATTAAAATTTTGATATTATTCTTTATTAATTGTTTTATATTATTGTCATATGTATTACATGTCTTAATTTATTATTTAGTTAAATATTATTTGGTAAAATATAATATTAAATTATGATTAATATTTTGATATTATATTTTATTATTTGTATAATATTATTGTCTTACTATATATAACTGTATTAATTTTCTAATTTTACTTATAATATCGCATTAGGTTAAATGTCCTGTAAAGGTATTATAATTGCTTGTAAATAAATAAATAAAATAAAATAAAAAAAAAAGTTTTAATTTTTTTGTTGAATAATTAAGACATATAAAGCTTTAATTCAAGGTAAAAACATTTAAAATAAAAAGTGTGGAAGTTACTGAAATACTTTTTACTTTACCGGTTTACTATACGTAAAAAACTTCAAATTTAGAATTTGACAAAAAAAAAATAAAAACTTCAACTTTTTAACTATAAGAAACAATACTCTTTGGTTTTGTTTACACATTAATTGATACAGAAAATAAGCTTCCAAAAATTCATGATCTCCTTCGTAGTAAATTTTCAAAAGCTCATAACTCAGCAATAAAGCATCATACGAAAAAAAAATTGTGTGTACACATCCAAGTCTACTAGAAGTATAACTGACCAGAGTATAAACAAAATTCACGACCTCACTTTCTTTTTGGTTGTCGGCTTGACGTAAAATGCCCCATATATTATGTCATCTGTAATAATTCCTTAGTCGTCTTTTATGACACCCACGGGCAAAAAAGGGGATGATGAATAGTATTTTTATTCCGTCACCACAAGAAATAATTCCTGATATGTATCCTATGGAATTGTTAAAAACATTTATCGTAAGGAACCTTGTCAATGGTATAGTCTTAGAATAATAACGTATAGAAGGAAGGAAGGAAAGAATAATAACATATAGTGTCAGTACTACGAACTTTCGAAATTTGAATCTAAAAATACTAATGGCGCGCAGACGATTACACACGTACACACGCAAAACACTATACAAATTAAGGAATCAAATTTTGTTTTTATTAATATAAATCGTCGAAATACTTTTAAAAGTAATGTTAAAAACCTTTTTAAGTTTTTCAAAATGTGTTGTGACACCATTTGAATGCACAAACCGTCATAATTACCTATTTATTTTTTAAAAGTTGCGTACGTATGTGCAGTACAATGACTTGTACATTACGGGACGGTTCCGGCGTAAGCTCCATTAGGCTCCAATTGAAATGCCTCACTTTTTGTGCCTGAACTTACCTTCTATACGTTATTATTCTAAGGATATAGTGTTAGGTGAGTTGTCCACAAAAGTGTAACGGTGGCTGATTATTATTGCAATTTTTGCTTACAATTGCTAGCGAAAATTGGTATTATACTAAGTATGATGCCCGCTACAATCTCTATAATTTAGGTGGCATATAAGGTGTGCAAAGGACATATAAAATTTTTGTTGATTACTTTTATATTCATTACTAGCAACCCGCCCTCGCTTCGCTTCGGTTATAGGTTATAGTCGTTTTACCCGCGTAGTTCCCGTTCCCGTGGGAGTATCGGGATAAAATATAGCCTAGTTTACGCCCTGATATTATAGCTTTCCATTGGTGAAAGAATTTTTGAAATCGGTCCAGCCGTTTTGAAGATTACCCGGAACAAACAGACAGACAAAAATTTTTTAATTGCTATTTTAGGCATAGGTGTCGTGCAAATAACCGTGTGAGCATGAAAAAAGCCTATTATTTTGATATTACAAACAGAAACTCCAATTTTATTTATTGGTATAGATTATTCAGGCCATCGCTGTCTACTGCTGAACGTAGGCCTTCCTCATATTTCCCTATATAGTACGGTACCTTTGCCGCCTGTTTGCAACAATGTCTTGCAATGGAAATTCTTTGCTCCCTTGCCCCACCAATACCAGACCCTCCACTAAAATGAACTTGTAGGATATCGGAGCAGCCTTGACTGGGGCCATTTGTTTTTGTCCGTCTTATGAGGATAAAATGTTGTAATCGCTATGTTTGGCAGGTGGATTGGCGAGCTTAATGAGATGTTATACATTTCCTAGGAGAGAGAGCTGCTGCCCGCTCTCCTGATGAACTTTTAGCCGATTCTTACCACTCACAAGGGCAAGAAAGGGGTGGCGATACTTGTATTCTCATTCCGTCGCAACACGATTATTTTGTGTATTGATATCAATTAAAATTAAAATTTTAGGCAAGGCGTTATAAGAAAAAAACACAATGAGTGGTACTGAAAGTTTAGGGATCGTTAGTAAAAAGCGGATATAATACGCATATAACATCTATGTAAGAGAAGGAAAACTTGAAATATAAGCCTATATCAACCTGTCTGACCAGCATGTTATAGTAAGGTCAATTTCCCTGTGGTCGGCCCAACGACGAAGGCGACATGGTTTTCGGGTGGGTTGCAGGAGTTGCGTGCTTAAGCCCCTCTGTCGCCCCGGACGGAGTGGTGCGGAGGCGCGCCGACCCACAAAAAAAAAACGTCCATTTCCCTCCTATTGTGGAGGAAGCTTAAGTCCAACAGTGGGACGTATATGAGCTGAAATGATGATGACGATGAAACTCTTTTCATCCATCTATCTGTCAGCTTATTGACGTTTATGCAAGCGTTTTTTTTTTCTCAAAAATAAAACAATTTTACGAATTTTATCGCGTTTGTATTAGATTTTAAATTGGCCGACGTTTCGAACACTTTGCAGCGTTTATGGTCACGGACGGACTGCGCAAACAAAATTTAATACAAATGCGATAAAATCCGTAAAATAGTTTTATTTACAACTAGCAACCCGCCCTCGCTTCGCTTCGGTTATAGGTTATAGTCGTTTTCCCGCGTAGTTTCCGTTCCCGTGGGTATACCGGGATAAAATATAGCCTAGTTTACGCCCTGATATTATAGCTTTCCATTGGTGAAAGAATTTTTGAAATCGGTTCAGCCGTTTTGAAGATTACCCGGAACAAACAGACAGACAAAATTTTTTTAATTGCTATTTTAGGCATAAGTGTCGTGCAAATAACCATGTGAGCATGAAAAAAGCCTATTATTTTGACATTACAAATAGACACTCCAATTTTATTTATTGGTATAGATGTGTAATACTCGCGTAAACATTAGGAATTATTATTCCAGAAAAGGTATTCATTTATTTTATCCCTCATTTCAAAATCGCGGCAAAATTTTTGGTAGTATATACACAACCTTATGACATTTTACCATGCGCACTCCAACCCCTCTCAGTATAGATCGTCAGCCAGTTCCATTCTGAACCTCAACGAGACACCATGCATCGGTGAGTTTACTTCTCTATACCTTATTTGATATTTATACTTGGAGTTCTAAATTTGAAATTCAAAAACTTTCTTTGAAAAGCAATAACTTTTTTGAGAAATGAGTTTTTATTTCGCAATAAAAACGAGCATTTATATTTAGATAATGAATTTTTGAATATGTAAAACTTTTTTGAGGAACGAATTTTTAAGATACTTACATTTAAATTATATATTCTTATTTTTAAAATTATGATTGTTTAAATTGAAATAACTGAAGTTACGAATAGTTGAACATTTTTTACATATAAATTGTGTAAGCATAAGATATAGGCTTACTCAAATTATATGTAATACATGCTAACGTACAATAGTAAGTATTTTCTAGAAATTTAGTCAACAGTGACAAATTTGAAATTTTATGAGAAAGATAAATTTTTTTTTAATTCTATATCAATCTTATTTATGTATATAGCTTTAGAGTCTTTTGAATTCCATTCTTCAAATTTATATCAATCATAATTATTTCAGGTAATATACGCCCCACTGTTATTATCGAGTCTCCTCCACTAAGAGGGAAATTGATCTACTATACCACGCTGGTCAAACGTGCTCGTATGAGGTTTAATTTCGAGTTTTCCTTCTCTCAGATTTATATATTGAGATAAATTATTTAATATCCGTGTGGTGATGGAGTAAGAATACAATTCACCTCCTCCTTTTTTTGTCCATGATTGTCGTAAAAGACGGCTAAGGAATATAATATGCATATAATATCTATGCAAGAGAAGGAAAACTCGAAATAAAATCCTATACTAACGCCTGATCAGCGTGGTATAGTAGATCAATTTCCTTCCCATAGCAGATGAGGCCTGAGCCCAACAGTGGGACGTATATGGTGGGACGTATGATCATGGCGTTGAGATGATATTTTAAGATAAAATAATTAATTACTAATCGAATTAATTAAAAAATACAGATTAGTACAGTTTCCAGGACTTCTGTTCGTGTTTTTATAATTAAACTTCTGAACAGCCGGACCGATTTTGATGATATTTTTGTGGCTGTTCCGATGGATATGAGAATGGTTTAGATTAATAATTGGAACCGGTAGGTGGCGCTGCGATCGAATTCAAGGAGAATTCCTTTTACTATTTTTTTTAGATTTAACAGAACCATGTCTGTTGGGTCAGCTAGTTAGTTTTAAAGATTTTTAACTTAATCTACACACCCACGGGTAAGATAGGGGGTGGTGAATTGTATTCTTACTCCGTCACCACACGGAAAGACGATAGTGAGTATTCGAAATAGAAGACATTAAAAGGCTATAAATATTTATTTGGATGAGACGTATTGCTTATCTCAGACTCTAATAGGTACTATTGAGCTCAGGCCTCTTCTGCAATGGGAGGAAAATTGACCTACTATTCCACGCTGGTCAGACCTGTAGGTATAGGGTTTTATATCGAATTTTCCATCTCTTGCATAGATGTTATATGTATTACTAGTAACTCGCTTCGCTTCGGTTTCTGTCGCCTTATCCCCGTAGTTCCCGTTCCCGTGGGAATACTGGGATAAAATATAGCTTAGTTTACTCCCTGATGTTATATATTTCCATTGGTGAATGATTTTTTTTAAATCGGTCCAGCCGTTTTGAAGATTACCCGAAACAAACAGACAGACAGACAAAAAAAATATAAAGTGATTTTTAAGCATATGTATAGTGCAAACAACCGTGTGAGCATGAAAAAGACCTATTATTTTGACATTACAAACAGACACTCCAATTTTATTTATTGGTATAGATAAAGCCTTTTTTGGGCGGATCTACTGTTTAGACGTACGCTGATCGTTGAGGCTGGAATGGCTATAAGCGCGGCCCCATAGGTCACTTTCACCTATTGGCCCTACCACTGGTAGGACTACCTACTATTGGTAATCCTTCACGCCCATTCCCAAGCCGACAGGTTACCCTTTTAGGTACCATCCATCCCCATCGTCCTAACGTGGTGACAGACTATTCCCCGCTCCAGACACCCGCGGCCTCAGTTATATTAAAATCCCTTTGTCGTCCTTTAAGACACCCATGGATAAAATGGTGATTAATTACATTCTTACTCCGTCACCACACGGATAAGGTGTACTTATGATTTGATATAACTTTTTCCTTAATCTACATACATACTTCAGCAAAAATTTCATTCTGCTGTTCTTAATATTAATAGAGATCGTATGTAGATATTTTATAAATCAGCAATAGTTATTTTCGGTAATAGATAGATCGAGAATGAGAAACTCGAACTCGGGCTGTTGTTAAAATATCGATACAGTAGAAACTCGATTAAACGGACTAATTGTTGTCGTTAGATATTCGAATAATCGAAAATCCGGATAACCGAATGTATAAAAAACCTCCTTAAGTAGTGTCCATATCTACATATATATATGAACATAATTTTGTGCGTTTATTAAAAGACAAATACATATTGGATCGGGGATTTAGGCCGTCAGTCGCGGATAGGCTGACCTCATGACGGCGGCCGGCGTCCCGAGAAAGGGACGTCGGTGGGAAAGGGTACGCCCCCAGGGTATTCTGTCAGGCCGACCACTGAAGACAAGGAACTCGGCACCGAGGGCCGGCCCAACGACGAAGGCGACGTGCTATCGGGTGCATTTCGGAGCCACGCACCGCCCTTCTGTCGGCCCGAATGAAGCCGGGGGCGCTGACCATGGAAAGAAAGGGATTAATTATGCATATAATATCTAGGCAATCGATGGAGAACTCGAAATGAAACCCCTAGTAGGCGGTGAATTGTATTCTTACTCCGTTACCACAATGAGAAATTAAAACAAGTCCCTTAATAAATTCACAGTTTTGAAGTATTTATCTTATATCTTTAAAGGAGCAATTCTTGTTTATATATATTTTCAGAATCTCGGAAACGGCTCCAACGATTTGCATGAAATTTTAGCATACTAAAGGTTTTAGGGGCGAAAAAATCGATCTAGCTAGGTTTAATTTATAGAAAATGTTGTTTTGTCAGTGTTTTTAGCTAATCAATACAATGACATAAAATTTCATTGGAATAGGAAGTAAATTTAGCCGTCGCCGTCAAGAGTGACAATAGCTCGGTTGGGCAGTTGTCCAGCCGCATTCAAACAGCATGAGATCGAATATCGGTGTTACTATTATTCTGTTTTTGTTATTGTACTGTTAATTTTTGATATTTTTTTCATTATTTCATCATTTTTAGGTTTTTATTAATATATATATCCTAAAAATATGTTCGTTAAAAATACCATTTACTTACAAAATAAATTATACCGCGAAAAGCTCGTTAAACAAGATATTATAATTTAAAGAGCTCTGTCAAGTTTGTTCTATTTTGTGACTAATTTTAGAAATGATTGCCTTTTATTTATGGTACTAAAGTTATTTAACTTTTTACGAACAATTTCGTCCGCATTAAGTAATAAAATTTCATTATTTTAATCAAATTTTCAGCGCTGCTTGAAGCACTTCCTCTGTCGTTTAGGTTATCACATGTTTTGGACCTGATTCCGCCCTAGCAGAGGCCGCGGGTGCCTGGACTAGGGAATAGTCCGGCACCCGCAGAGAAACTGACCATGCGAGGGCAACCGGCGTCCCGGGAGGGGTGTTCAGGGAGGTAGGGTAACCGAAAGGATATCCCGCCAGGCTGGCAAGGAACTCGGAACTGGTGGTCGGCCCAATGGCGAAGGAGAGGGATTACGGTGGGGTTATGGGGCTGCGCTCCGTCCTTTCATCACCCCGGACGGAGCGGACGGCGTGTGGACTAACCACAGCCCACTTTTGGGAGAGCAATAGCTACGCTAAACAACATATTCTATGAGTGATTTAGATGCACGTGAAAACACACGGAATTCACTATTATTACATACTAGCAATCCGCCCTCGCTTCGCTTCGGTTATAGGTTATAGTCGTTTTACCCGCGTAGTTTCCGTTCCCGTGGGAATACCGGGATCAAATATAGCCTAGTTTACGCCCTGATATTATAGCTTTCCATTGGTGAAAGAATTATTGAAATCGGTCCAGCCGTTTTGAAGATTACCCGGAACAAACAGACAGACAGACAAAAATTTTTTAATTGCTATTTTAGGCATAGGTGTCGTGCAAATAACCGTGTGAGCATGAAAAAAGCCTATTATTTTGACATTACAGACACTCCAATTTTATTTATTGGTATAGATATAGATAGTAATCAAAATAATTCCAATTTATTCATTATATATTTCAACTCACTTATATATTTCAACTTTGTCCGTGTGGTGACGGAGTAAGAATACAATTCACCACTCCCTATCTTGCCCGTGGATGTCGTATAAGACGACTATGGGATATAATATGCACATAACATCTGTGCAAGAGAAGGAAAACTCGAAATGAAACCCTATACCAACATGTCTGACCAGCATGGTATAGTAGGTCAAATTCCCTCCCATTGTGGAGGAGGCCCGAGCCCAACAGTGGGACGTATGTGGGCTGCGATGATGATGATGATTTCAACTCATATACGTCCCACTGTTGGGCTCCCGCCTCCTCCATTATCAGAGGTAAACTGACCTACTACACCACGCTGCTCAGACATTTTGGCACAAGGTTTTGTTTTGGAGTTTTCTTTTCTTGCATAGATGTTAAAAATATATTATATCCCTAAGTCGTCTTTTACGACACCCACAGGCAAGAGATGGGGAGCTGAATTGTATTCTTACGCTATTTAAATGAGTACTATTATTTAAATGAAGCAAATGCATTAGATTATTAGCAAAATGCTTAAGTTTTATTTTCGGCTCTATGGTGCGAAACATAGAGTGAATCTGATCGTTGGCGTGGCGTTAACGCCACGCTTGGATATGTACATTTGTGTAACGAAACCATAACCTGTTTTAGAGTTTTGTACAATGCCATCTAGTGAGCTGAAAATAAATTGTTAACCTAAACACAACTATAGTCTATACTAATGAAAATAAATGTTTATTGAATAAAAATTATCATTTTCTGGAAAAAAATCGTAATATTTTATTAATACTTATTGGCATATTAGTTCCTATCGTAATCTGTTCTTTTATGCATATATACTTGTACAAAATAATTTCGACGTTTCACATCTGTCAGGCATCCTGAGCGACGACTCCCTTTTTCTTTTGTTGTATAGATGTTATAAGCGTATTATATCACTTAGTCATCTTTTACGACACCCACGGGCAATATAGAGGATGCTGAATAGTATTCTTACTCTATTTAAATGACTACTATTATTTAAATGAAACAAATCCATTAAACTATTAGCAAAATGCTTAAATTAGGATCTCGGGTTGTTACATAAAATATAGCAGCCATTTTCAATGTGGGTAAAACCTGTCTACACGTTTAATTAAAGTAAAAGTTTTAATTAACGGTAAGGTTATATGAAGCCAAAATTAAATTTTAGATATATTGTTTAAAGCTTTATTTAAATATACCGTAAGAGAATATTAGTTAAATATTAGGGTTTCTATATTAAACTGCCAAGGTGAATTATTATTACCGCATGTGGGCGACGCTTCGCTAATACTGTTTTGTTGACTAGTGTTGCCTAAATGTAAGACCAAGACGAGACTTGGACTAGTCTTGGTATTGGTTTTGCAACATCACTCCTGTGGGCTTATCCTTGAAATCAATTCTAATTTCGAATGCGATTCAATTCCAACCTCACTAAACTTATATTTGGTACCCTTAAACAAAATCGAGAATGGATTTTTCGCGTTTGCTGTTATTATTTTCACGAAATGTGCCCTATTTTATTACTTTAAATTAATAACGTTACCGAAATCGATCACCACAAAGACGTTTTCTTGAAATTGTGCAACATTAACGATTTTAAACTACGTCAAAATCACGTCGGGAGTAGCAAATATTTAACTTAATCAACGAGAGTCGAATTCATTTAGTTCCACCGAATTTGATTCCAATCTTGCGCTAGTGTCGCTTTCAAGAGTACCAAATTGCTCAAATTGGAGCTGCGGTGGGATTTAGGATTGGAATCGAGATTCAAGAGTAAGCACACTGGTCTCGTCTGGGTATTGGTATTGCGCACTAGAGTCTTTTTATTGGTATTGTTCTTGCAGCAGGAACTTGCAAAGTCTTGCACGTCTTTCAGTTAGAAAAATACAACAGTCATTTATCAAGTAAATGAAAAATTTGACCAAATTAATAAAATATCATCCATCTATCCATCTGCCAGCCTCTCGTATCGAATATAACCCTTACCACATTTCTTAACGTTACTCATTACTCTCCTCTTCCCCTGGTCTTCTATTAGACAGGTTTTACTACTCCTATGGCAAAAGAAGGGATTTCGACCCTGTCTTCTTAAGCTGCCACTACTAGGGACAGTTAATAAATCGATTGACGGATGGATGGCTTTCCCAAACCTGAATGGACTTTCTGTGTGACAGAGTAAGAATACAGTTCACAATCCTCTCTTTTACCCGTAGGTAAAAGACGACTAAACTAATATAAATATAACATCTGTGCAAGGGAAGGAAAACTTGAAATTAAGCCTTATACCAACACGTCCGTCCAGCGCGGTATAGTAGGTCAATTTCCCTCCTATTATGGAGGAGGTTCGAGCCCAACAATGGGACGTGTATAAGCTGAAATAAGGATTTGACTTAACTGCAAGACGCGAGACTCTTGCAGGCTCAGTCTTGATCTTGCTCAAGTCTTGCAGGGCCAGTATTACTCTTGGTCTTTCAAAAGTTAAGTGGTCTTGGTCTCGGTCTCGCATTTCTCGCAAGACCAAGACTGCAAGACCGAGACTTTTTTGAGCAACACTATTGTTTAACGACGTTCTGGGAGCCGTGTTGGGGAGGGTTAACAAGTACCTTAATAAATTCACAGTTTTGAAGTATTTATATAATTTAAAGAGCTATCACACGCCTGTTCTGTTTTGTGACTATTTTTAGAAAAGGTTACTTTTTATTTTTGGTAATAAGCTTAATTATTACGAACCATTTCGCACGTATTAAGTAATAAAATTTGATTATTTTAATCAAAATTTTAGCGCGGCTTGAAGCACTTTCTTTCTCGTTTAGGTTATCACACCTTTTACACCTTTCGCCCTAACCGATACGGGTGGACTGGGGAATAGTCCGACACCCGCAGAGAGACTGACCGAGGGCGACCCGCGTCCCGGGAGGGGCATTCAGGGAGGGACGGTAGCCAATAGGGTATCCCGCCGGACTAGCCACGGCGACAAGGACCTCGGTACTAGTGATCGACCCAATGGCGAAGGGTTGAGAATACGGTGGATTATGGGGCCGCAGTCCACCCTTTCGTCACCTTGGACGAAACTGACGACGTGTGCTGGCCACGAACGAGGTGGCCAGCCCAGCGGGATATTCTTTTGGGTACCGTCCCTCTCTAACGCCTCTCCCTGTACGTCAGTCATCCTCACGCGATCTGCCTCTGTGGGTGATGGTATTTTCCCTGGTCCAGTCACCCGCGTCCTAGTGATCCCTAAGCGGTTTTTACAATGCAAACACAAATACACAATTTTTTTGTGTCTGTTTGTTGGCTGAACCAATTTTGATAACGTATTACTACCAGGTAGCTGTCTATATAAGTAGTAACTTAGACTATTATTCCTCTAAAAAGGCCTATACAATTTTGTTCATTCCGGGACTCGAATCCGAAGCCATATCTTAGCAAATATGCGTCGAAACACAGGGAGTGCAGATCGCTAGTTTTTCAATAAATATTAATAACTAAATCATTCCTGTTTTTATGTTCCCACCTCAATGAACCTACGTTGCCGCTAAATCCAAATCCGCCGCGCCTACGCTTTATTTTTCTTCAATACTGAAATAAAATTAATTTTTAGTTGAACATTTTCTGATAAATAAATCAAGTCTGTTTTACTTAACCACCTCCGCAAACGCCTCTGTCCTTTTTAACCTACGTCTCTGATTCGAAAGTCAACACCGCCTCCGCTAAACCGGTCTACGTTATAATTCTATTACTTTTACAAATAAACGGAAACGTGGTCCCTGAATGTAGACCTCATAACCAAACTCAAAGCTGGGTGACTTTGAGTTTGGTTATAGAGCGGGCTATGAAGCGGACTATGCTTGAAGCCGAAATACGGCAATCTACAGAACTATTTTTTCACTCAGAAAACCCTATAAAATTTTGCCCAGTCCGGAAATCGAACCCAAGACCTCATGGACTGCAGTCACGTATTACAATCTTAGGAAATGTTGGAGATTTAAATCACAAGGGCAATGTGACTGAAACCAGTCGAGGGTATTATGATAATGAAGTTTGGTTTCATCTATTCCTTTTGTCATCAGCCCCACGATGACAGTGACAGCGGTGCTGGTGTTGGCTGTGGTGGGAACGGCACAAGCTTGGGGCGGACTCTTCAACCGATTCAGCTCCGATATGCTGGCTAACCTCGGCTACGGGAGGACTGGATATCGTCATTATCCTTACGGCCAGGTAAGTAATTTCAGTTATAAATTCTTCTTCTAAATTCTTTTATCAACCCCCGGCAGAAAAAGAGGGGTGTTATAAGTTTGACCTCGATGTCTGTCTATGGGTGTGTGTGTCTGTCTGTGGCATCGTAGCTCTGAAACGGATGGCCTGTTTTCGATACAGTTTTCTTTTGTAAGCCAGTTTTCTTGCGGTGGTTCTTATCCTTGCTTAATATCGGTCCAGCAGTGTAAGAGTATCAGCTCTTTTCTAAAATGCTGTAATGGCGTATGATTACCCGATTAAATACTTCACGCATGCCAGTATGATCGTTAAATGAAAATGAATTAGTAATTCCTGTTGAAGAGAATGTAATACTTTTTAAAGTGAAACGTCTATGCGCGCATGAAGGTAATTGTTTACGGATGAAACGCAATTTAGCGTCACGAAGATATACAGCGTCTTTATCGAAGAAGAGGGAGATATCGATTTAGACAGATTGAGAGAGAGTGAGAAAGGGCGAACATAGCACGAAGCACAGCCATGGGGCGAGAATAGGGAACAAATGAATGAGAAAGATCGAGAGATTTTTTTTTTAATACTGATAAAAAACACATGGAACCAAAGAAGTTTCCATTCTGACATGCGTACTTAGTACTCACGCTATTTTTTTTTTTTATTTGTATTTTTTTAGTTTGTGTCGAGGGTTATTCAAAATGTTAAATTTTACTTATACATCTTCTAATATCGTCCTTTGCAAATACTACTAAGAAATTAAATTTCTTTTATAACGAAAGACATTATAAACATACTATATCAGCATTACAGTACGTCATATACGTAATGGGAGAGAAATTCACCTACTATTCCACGCTGTTCAGACGGGTTGGTATAGGGTTTTGTTTCAAGTTTTCCTTCTCTGGCATAGATGTTATATACATATTTTATCCTTTAGTCGTCTTTTACGACATCCACGGGCAAGATATGGAGTGATGAATTGTATTTTTACTCCGTCACCACACGGAAGATAGGATACTCGAAATGAAATCCTGTACCAATAAGTCTGATCAGCGTCAATCAACAATTTCCTTAAAGCTTGAACTTAGCATTAGAACGTAAATAAGCTTTTATGATAGTCATCATTATTTCAGCCCATATACGTCCCACTGTTGGGCTCGGGCCTTCTACCACACTGGTCAGACATGTTGTAATAGGGTTTTGTTTCAAGTTTTCCTTCTCGGGCATAGATGTTGTATACATATTATAATACTTTAGCCGTCTCTTACGCCACCCACGGATAAGGGAGGGGGGATGAATTGTATTCTTACTCCGTCACCACACGATGATAGCAATGACTATTTAAATCTCGTAGTTACTTTCTACGCTACATTACTCAATTAACTTAAGTATAAATAAAAAACTAAATAAACTAGCTCTATAAAAATGTATAAGCTGCAAAAAATCAGGTCAGGACATCTATTTTCACACATAATCTCTCCGCTTCTCTATAAATACGAATTATTTCAGATCGCGTCACTTAACCTTTACGCCCACGTTAATGCTCGATGACCCGTAAATACCAGAGATTTACGCATCATATAACCATAGAATTACGATGACCGTAATTTTCTAGTATTAGCGGAGATTTACGCTTACGGTATAAAACCGAATATAAGCTATATTAATTACGAATTTTATCCAAATCCGTTGAAGCGTTGTAATTTGAAGACATATTTTTGCGTTTTTTATACAATAAATTTTTATTATGCGAATCAATCAATCAAAATTTTAAACTGAGTCGTAGCTCAGAACGCCTGGCAAATATGAAACATCGAAATTGTTTTATACAAGTATATATGCATAAAAGAACGGATTACGATAGGAACTAATATGGCATAAAGTATTAATTTAATATTACGAAATTTTTCAGAAAAGTATGATTATTTATTCAATAAACATTTATTTTCATTAATTACAAGAATTAAAAATTCCGTTCCGCGTGGTGACGGAGTAAGAATACAATTCACCACTCTCTATCTTGCCCGTGGATCTCGTAAAAGACGACTATGGGATATAATATGCATATAACATCCGTGCAAGAGAAGGAAAACTCGAAATAAAATTCTATACCAACATGTCTGACCAGTATAGCATAGTAGGTCAAATGCCATCCAATTGTGGAGGAGGCCCAAGCCCAACAGTGGGATGTATGTGGGCTGAGATGATGATGGGGGCCGCGCGCCGCTCTTTCCTCAGCCAAGACGGAACGGAAGGTGTTCCATTCAAAATGCAAGTGTATTTTACTTTCTTTTCCCACCAGGTGGAACCAGAAGAAGCGTACGCTGAAGCCCTGGAGGGTAATCGCATCGATGACGTCATAGATGAACCGGCTCACTGCTACTCCTCACCTTGCGCTACCAATGGAGATTGCTGCCGTGGTCTACTCTGTCTGGACACTGGTAAGTATACCAGTCTTTTGTTTGATTAGCATGATATAATTTGATAGCATTCTACTCTAGCCAGCTCCTGGAGTGTAAATAATAGATCAATGTATAACCCACCAGCATAATGAACCATCGACACCGTGAGTAGACCAAACAGAAGATCAAATAGGAATATTGCTGTAAGATAAATCATCATCTCGGCCCATATACGTCCCACTATTGGGCTCGGGCCTCCTCCATAATGGAAGGGTAATTGACCTACTATACCACGCTGGTCAGACGTGTTGGTATTTTTTTTTTTTTTTTTTTTTTTTTTTTTGGGTGGGCTATGGTAAGCGCACGCGCGGTCCTGTCCGTCCGGGGTGATGAAAGGACGGCGCGCGGGCCCATAACCCACCCGTACCCACGTCACCTCGTTATTTGTTGGGCCGACCACCGGAGCAGATGTGACTTGTCATCAGTGGTCGGCCCGACGGAATACCCTTTCGGGTAACCTCACGTCTCGACGTACTGGGACGTCGGTCACCATCGCGCGGTCAGCCTCTCTGCGGGTGATGGACAATTCCCCGGTCCGATCACCCGCGGCCTCGGCTAGGGCGGCATTAGGCGCAGATACTCGCGCCTGCGCCGCCCCAGTCGCCGGCGGCGGAACGTGTCGCCGAATAGGAGCTCTACTCGCACACGATCCGCCGCCTCCTTCCGTGAGATTACGGCCTCACAGAAGGCGGCGACCGCGTCCCCAGACGTGTTGGTATAGGGATTTATTTCGAGTTTTCCTTCTTTCGCATAGATATTATATGCGTTTATATCCCTTAGTCGTCTCGTACGATCACCCATGGGTAAGATAGGGGGTGGTGAATTGTATTCTTACTCCGTCACCACACGGAAAGAGTAAGATGAATAGAGACGAGAATCTATCCAAGTCCAAATCAAATAAGGCCTAAAATAAGGCCAAATTAAATAAGTATAAATGAAAAAAGTCCACATCAAATAAGTCTAAGTCAAATAGGATCGCGTTAAAATCTATATAAGTAGTTTTATTTCTAATTTTGTTAAACTATAAAAATGTAAACCTATTATACGTTGATTCATCTTATCATCTGAGCCCACATATATCCCACTGTTGGGCTCGTGCGTCCTCCATGATGGGAAGGAAATTGACCTACCATACTTCGCTAGTCAGTTGTTTTGGCATAGGGTTTTATTTTGCCCATGACGTGCGGTGTCCCACAGGGGTGGTCCTCGGAACCACCCTGTGGAACATCGGCTACGACTGGGCGTTGAGGGGGAGTCTCCCGCCCGGGCTGGGCGTGATTTGTTACGCCGACGACACGCTCGTCACAGCCCGCGGTGGGACGCTAGAAGAGGCGGTAAGCCTGGCGACCTCGGGTACCGAGGAGGTCGTCAGGCGGATCGAGGCGCTGGGGTTGAGGGTCGCCCTGGACAAGACGGAGGCCCTCTTGTTCCATGGGCGCCATATGAGCCCTCCCATCGGCGTCTCGATCACCGTCCACTCGGTCGACATCAGCATCCGGGCCCCATATGAGGTACTTGGGCCTGGTGCTCGACGGGCGATGGTGGTTCCGGGAGCATTTCTGCAGGCTCGCTCCACGGCTCGTCGGCGCGGCGTCCGCCCTATCGTGGCTTATGCCGAACGTGGGCGGACCGAGCGCTGCGTGCTGACGGCTGTACGCGGGGGTCATCCGGTCGATGGCCCTGTACGGCGCACCGGTGTGGGCGGGGTCCATGACCGCCCGACTTAGGGCCCTTCTGTGGCGACCACAGAGGGTCATGGCGGTCAGGGCCATCCGCGGATACCGCACGGTGGCGACGAAGGCAGCGTGCCTATTGGCCGGGACTCCCCCGTGGGACCTGGAGGCGGAGATGCTCGCCGGACTATATCGGCGGGTGACGGGAGTGCGAGCGGAGGGCGGTGTGGTCTCGTTAAGGGATCTCACCGCCTGGCGCGTCGACGCCCGCCGAGACGTCATTGCCCGTTCGGCAGTCCGGCTGGAGAGGCCTCGGTTCGGGGTGCGAACCGTGGAGGCCTTCCGGCCGGTACTGATGCAGTGGTTGGAAAGGCGGCACGGGGTGCTCTCCTTCTGACTGGTGCAGGTTTTGACGGGGCATGGGTGCTTCGCCAAATACCTGCACAAGGTCGTTAGGAGGGAGAGTACACCGTCCTGCCACCACTGCGATTGCGACGAGGACACGGCGCGCCATACGCTCGAGGCCTGCGCGTCTTGGGCAGTGCAGCGCTGTGAACTCGTCGCAATCATCGGTACGGACCTGACGCTGCCGGCTATCGCTAGGGCGATGGTCGACAGCGTCGGGAATTGGGACGTGGTCGCAGCCTTCTGCGAGACAGTGATCTCGCGGAAGGAGGCGGCGGATCGCCTGCGCGAGGAGCGCAGCCTCGATGAGGAGAACCGCCGCCGGCGACTGGGTCGGCGCAGGCGCAACTATCTGCGCCTCATGCCGCCCTAGCCGAGGCCGCGGGTGACGTGACCGGGGATTAGCCCGTCACCCGCCGAGAGGCCGACCGCGTGAGGAAAGACCGACGTCCTCCCCGAGGGGGGGACGTCGGTCGATGGGAGGGTACCCCAATAGGGGGTATTCCGTCGGGCCGACCACTGACGACAAGTTAACGCTGCTCCAGTGGTCAGCCCAACGACGAAGGCGACGTGGTTTTCGGGTGGGTCGCGGGAGTTGCGTGCTTAAGCCCCTCTGTCGCCCCGGACGGAGTGGTGCGGAGGCGCGCCGACCGCGGCCCACCCACAAAAAAAAAAAGGGTTTTATTTTAAGTTTTCTTTCTCTTACATATATCTTATTTGCATATATAAATCAAATCGTTTATTATGCAAAATATGGGTATAAAATATTAGTTGTTACAGGTATTCATTGTATCACCATATTTGACCATCAAGCGGCATGCAAAAAGAGCTAATGCCGTCACAACAAATATGTTTAACTAAATGAAGGAATGAATTTATCTCTTACATGAATATATCTTGATTAATACATAAACTCTTGCAAAAAAGTCATTTGGTCAAGGTTATTAGCTAGTCAGTAAATATTTAATTATATCATGTCAAGAATAATAATAACAATAATGTCAGATTAATAAATAATATAAAAACAAAAACATTATAACAATAAAACAGTAATTACATAGAAGTCAATTCAATTTATCATTTAAATAATCATTAATTGAGTAAAAGGCTTTCTCTAGCAGTACATTTTTTATTTTATTTTTAAATATATTAATATTAGTAATTTCTAGAACAGATTTAGGCAAATGATCATATAAACGCGGGGCCATGCAAAATATACTTCTATTTAACATGGCTGTCTTATTTTCACAAATTTCGAGGTGACATCTTCTACTATTTAGATTCCTAAATAAATCCATATTGTTACGTATAAATACTACTTCTTCCAGAATATATATACAAGGAAGATAATATCCCTTAGTCGTCTTTTGGAACACCCACGGCCAAGAGAGAGTATGGTGAATTGTATTTTTACTCCGTCACGACACAGAAAACTCGTTCACTCTTTTATTATTCATTTAGTCATCATATCAGGAGTATGAAAAAAAGATGAACGGTAGGCTTTCATTAAAAAAAAATACATTTCCCGACGGTTAATAACTTTTAAACTGTTCCCTGACCTGTCACGTAATATTTGTTTTTAGGGTTCCGTACCCTCGAAAGGGAAAAACGGAACTCTTATAGGATCACTTTGTTGTCCGTCCATCCGTCTGTCTGTATGTCAAGATCCTTTTTCTCAGAAAGGCGTGGAGATAACAAGCAGAAATTTATATCAAACTAGCTTTCGCTCGTAACTTCGTTCGCGTGAAATTTTTGAAATAATGTAGGCAAATACGAAAAACTTTTATACCTTCTAAATTTACACCCCTCTTTTTATCTCCTTAGGGATTGCATTCACAAAAAAAGAATATCGGCAATAATCATTATTAGAAACTTATATCCCAAATACAACATTTCAATGAAATGCCTTTAAAAATCGGCGAACTTTCATACTAATTTTGGACCTCCCTTTTACTCCCTTAAGAAATGATTTCGAAAAATATTTTACATGTTTCATGATTTTTAATGAAGAACCTTTGTACTGAATTTCATTCGTATAACTTCAAAAACGGCAAAGTTTCATACTAACTTTGCACCCCCGGTTGACCCCCTTAGGGGGTGAATTTTCAAAAATCCTTTCTTAGTGCTCCCCTACGTTATAAAAAGAACCCATGTGTAAAATTTCAAGTTTCTAATCCTTACAATTTAGACCCTGCGTTGATAGGTCAGTCAGCTTCTCCTTTTATATATATAGACTAGCAACCCCCCGCTTTACTTCGGTTTTAGTCGTTTTAACCGCGTAGTTCCCGTTCCCGTGGGAATACCGGGATAAAATATAGCCTAGTTTACGCCCTGATATTATAGCTTTCCATTGGTGAAAGAATTTTTGAAGTCGGTCCAGCCGTTTTGAAGATTACCCGGAACGAACAGACAGACAGACAAAAATTTTTTTAATCTGTATTTTAGGCATAGGTGTCGTGCAAATAACCGGGTGCTCACACGGTTATATATATGAAAATGCCTATTATTTTGACATTACAAACAGACACTCCAATTTTATTTATTGGTATAGATAGTCCGGTCTGCTGCCCCTTAACGCTATAAAAAAAAAGAGTTTATACAAAATACGCATATCGGAAGTGAAGCTTCTTTATCCTTTATCCATTTTCTTTCATCCTTTATCTCATGCCCTCCCCGACTGATCTACATTTACCGCTCTAAGTACTCGCTTTTTCATTTCATCGGCTTTTGAAATCACAACGATTCTAAACAAGTTTCACTTCAAAAATCAAACTTCTAAGCCAACGCAATCAAAAGATACAACCGTTTAAGCCGTAAATTTCTGCAAATTTTCGACGCTCGCATGGGAATCAAAACCTACAGGGTATTGCCCGTGAACTTAAATCTTGGAATGTGATACGAAGCAACGTCTTACAGCACAGATAAAAGAAAAATTTAGAAAACCATAAATTTTTAGTTATATCCTTACTAATATTATAAATGCGAAAATAAGTTAGTTTGTTACGCTTTCACGCTTAAACCACCGAACCGATTACAAAAATTCTTTCACCAATGGAAAGCTGTAATATCAGGAAGTAACAAAGGCTTTATTTTATCCCGGTATTCCCACGGGAACGGGAATCACGCGGGTAAAGCGACTGGAACCAAAGCGAAACGAGGGCGGGTTGCTAGTTATATAATAAAAATGTTTTTTATAATTGTAAACTTACTAATATTTCCGCGCTTTCCATATTGTCATGTTATGGATTTCATTTTGCAATAAAAATACCATAACTATGACTCAATTGTAGTGATGAGTGAATTTTTACTCATATCATCATCATCATCATTTTAGCTCATATACGTCCCACTGTTGGGCTCGAGCCTCCTCCACAATAGGAGAGATATTGACCTTACTATATCATGCTAGCCTGACAGGTTGGTATAGGGTTTTATTGCGCGTTTTCCTTCTCTTGCATAGATGTTATAAGCGTATTATATCACTTAGTCGTCTTTTACGACATCCACGCCCAAGATAGGGAATGGTGAATTGTATTCTTACTCCGTCACCACACGGACAGTTTACTCATATACCTACAGGTTTATACGGTGCGCGAGTTCAACTCGCACTTGGCCGATTTTTTATTATGTGGTTAATTTGCGTGTTAAAGTAAGTGTTTGTAAATATAAACCACTTCATAAATATGACGTCATATAACTCCTACCATTAAACCCCCCAATGGGCGTCAGCTTCACAGGCTGATGTAAATTTATTCAAAGCTTTCAACGCCATAAATCAGTGGTATTATGAGCATGTAAAATAAATTCTCGCTATGAGCCGTCAAGGTCGATATTATCGTGGCATTTGCGAGACGATTACGAAGCAACTTCGAGGCAATCATGAGCAACAGAAACTTGATTAGTTAGAAGTTTATTTTCTGTATTTTTGTATGAGGCCGCGTGGTGACGGAGTAAGAATACATAGATAGTCATAGCCTTCTGCTGGGCTCGGGCCTCTTCCACTATGGGAGAAAAATTGACCTAGTATTATTTCACACGGGTCAGAGATGTTGGCATAGGGCTTTATTTAACCATTGAAGTCAAGAACCTCTGCAGCGGTGGTCCAAATATGAAAGCAACATGCTATCGCGTGGTTTACGGGGCCGCGCCGCTCCTCTGTCGCCCCGGACCGAGCCGGGTAGCGGGTGCACTGACCGTAGCCCAGCCCAAAGAAGATAGGGCTTTATTTCGAATTTGCCTTCTCTTACATAGATCTTATATGCATTTTATATCTATTAGTCGTCTTATACGACACCCACGAGCAAAATAGAGGTTGTTAATTATATTTATTTCGTCACCACACGGTAAATAACAATATTAATATCTGATAGACCGAGCTTTGCTTGGTATATTTTCTTTTTCATAAATTGTATTTTGAGGAACTTATTTAGATATATATTAATAAAAATAAAAATTATGAAATAATGAAAAAAATATCAAAAATTATAAAAGCAGAATAATAATAACACCGAGATTCGATCTCACGCTGTTGAATGCGACTGAATAACTGCCCAACTGAGCTATTATCACTCTTGACGGCGACGACTAAATTTAAATTCCTATTCTATTGACATTTTATGTCATTGTATTTATTAACTAAAAACACCGACAAAAAACATTTTCTATAAATAAAACCTAGCTAGATCGACTTTTTGGACCCGAAACCTCTAGTATGCTAAATTCCATGAAAATCGTTGGCGCCGTTTTCGAGATTCTGAGTTGCTCGTTTAAAGATATAAGATTATTAAATAAAATAAACGAAAAACTTACATATCTAAAAATTTATTCGAATAATCGACAACCAGTGGGCAACATGCCAAAAGGCTGCGTTATCACGTTGAATCCTTAACTTCTATGCCAATTAACGGCTGGTATTCATGTCACGTGCCGCTTCAACGAGGCGCTTATTTTATTCGTTAAAAACGCCATGTGCGTTAAGCTCGTTTCTTTTTAGCGAATAATACAATCACATAGTAAAATAGATTAGGTAATCTATAAGAATAAATAAAATAAAGTGTCTGTGGCGGCCATCTATCGGACGACGCAATGTAGGACGTTTCTAACCAATTAGATGGACCGACGTCCTGGTGGACGATTTTGGCGGGAATCTGGAAGTGTCGTGTGGTTTTCTTGTATTATATTCAATATCTTAGTGTTTTAACGTGTTATATTAAATAATTTTGATGGCATTTTATGTAATATATAGTGGCAAAACTGCTGAGGTGTAGTGAATATGATATAAAACTGCTATACATACCTTTTTGCTTCCATCAAAATTCTTAGAAACAGTGGCCACTGTTGGAGGCGACACTTTGACTTACTGACGGACCATTTCTGACATGAAGAAATTGATAATTTGAAAAGAAAATTATAACTCGACACTGGCAAAAATGACTTGTATTAATAGCCGATTGCCAAGACAAAAAAAGAAGAAGAAGAAGACGTGTTGGTGAAAGTTACTGGGCGTAGTTGGATGCAGGCGGCACAGGACTTCACTCTGTGACGTAACAATGATGATAAGTTTGTCAAAATAATAAGCTTTTTTCATGCTCACACGCTGACATACATGATACGTATGCCTAAAAACTATTTAAAATGTTTTGTCTGTCTCTTCTATCTTCCAAACTGTTGGACCAATTTTAATAATATTTTACCATCAGGTACCTACCTAACCTACCTAATAAAGGAGTAACTTTTTTTTTATCGGTGGGCTATGATAAGCGCACGCGCGGTCCAATCCGTCCGGGGCAATGAAAAGACGGCGCGCGGGGCCATAACCCACCCGTATCCACGTCACCTCGTTGTTGAGCCGACCACCAGAACATAAAGGAGTAACTTGGGCAATTTTTTTTTCTCTAGAGAAATGTTTATAAAAATTTGTCTAGTCCGGGCCGGAATCCGAGAGCTCATGGACTTTTTTTTTGTTTTTTTTTTTATTGCCAACGGTGGTAAATGAGCAAGCAGCACACCTGATGGTAAGCGAAACTGCTGCACATGGACCTTTGCAATACCAGGAGCACAGCCAGGCCGCTGCCTACCGTGAAGGAAATACTCTTCTTAAACCTCGTTTAAAGAAGGACATGTCATAGCGCTCGGGAAACACAGCAGCAGGTAGTTCATTCCAGAGCTTGCACGTACGTGGGAGAAATGATCGCTGGAAACGTACAGTTGAAGACCATAACGTTTCCAGGTGAAATGGATGAACCCTGCTGCGATGTCGAGTGGTACGTTGGTAGAATGGCGGTAAATGGTACTTCGGCCGCGTATCGTAATGTTTTAGAAGATATTTGAGATATAAAATCCGGGGCAAGGCGACTGAAATCGAAGTGAAGCCAGCGAATTAATAGTATTAGAATAAAAAAGTAAAAAAAGAATACAATATCTTTATTTTTAGAGGGTTAGACTACAGTCATCGCACCTGCTGCCAGGTTCCGTGCGGGGCGATAAAGGGTTGACGCGCGGCCCCGTAACCCACCCTTGGCACGTCGCCTTCGTCGTTGGGCTGACCACCGGTGCAGGGTGACTTATCGTCAGTAGTCGGCCCGAAGGAATACCCCTAAGGAGTACCCTCTCCTCGACCGACGTCGCCCCGCTCGGGGATGTCGGTCGTCGTCACGCGGTCGGCCTCTCAGCGGGTGACGGACTAGCTCCCCGGTCCAACACCTGCAGAGACACGACTTAAGGGACGACATCACTTAAGGGACCTAAGATCAACAGGATATAACAGGCTAATCATTATCATCAAAGCCCAGATGTCCCACTCTTGGATTTGAACCTCCCCCACAATGTGAGGGATTGACCTACTATATCACGCTGGTCAGACGTGTTGGTATAGGGTTTTACTTTGGGCTTTCCTTCTCTTACATAGCTGTTATATGCATATTATTTCCTTTATTCATTTTTTACGACAGCCACGGGCAAGAAAGGGAGTGGTGAATCGTATTTAAGGCTGCCTGTCCACCGGAGCGGAGCGAGGCAGTGGAGCAGAGACATGAGACATTTATTTCATAACAAATTTACATTTGTCTCGAAAATAAAATAACAGTAACTAAATTAATGTTACATGCATATCCTATTACAAAAACAACTACACAACTTATAATATTAGTTAGTTGATAATATTTCTGTTTTTATAAAAGTAAACGGAGAAATATTAACCAATAAGATTGCACAAAATCTCCGCTCCTCTTTAGTGGACAGCAAGTTGCGAACTAGTTTAAAAATTCATACAAAACCGGTAAGCGGAGCGGGATAGCGGAGCGAGGCAGCGGAACGGGTAAGCGCGCAGTAGGGATGATCGATGTTAGAAAAACATCGATGTTGATATCGATGTTAACATCGAAAGCCCAACATCGATGTTCGATGTTTATCGAACACCTAACATCGATGTTAAAAAGTATCGAACATCGATGTTACGATATTTCTCGTGGCAAATTTTGATGAGCTTTTTTTTTTTTTTTTTGGAATACTGTGGTATATTTTTAACATCGATGAAATCTTATAGGCAATTTTTGATGAGCTTCTTTTCTTTTTAGGACATCTGTCGAATATTCTTGACATCAATAGTAAAATTATGTTCTGCTCCTAGTAACATCGATGTGTTTTCCTTTCAGCATCGATGTTTTCCTTTCAACATCGATGTTAAAAACAGTTAACATCGATGTTACGATGTTTTGCCTATAGCAACATCGATGTTAAAACATCGATGTTTTTCCTTTCAAAATCGATGATCATCGATCATCCCTTGCGCGCAGTGTGCCGTCGTAGTCCGACCAGTACGTATATGAACTTCGCTCCGCATTACTTTCTCACTCCCCTCCGTAGCCTCGCTCCGCTCTGGTGGACAGACACAATACGCAACTACGCTCCGCTGCCTCGCTCCGCTCCGGTGGGCAGACAGCCTTACTCCGTCACAACCCGGAAGACTACCTAAACTAGCGAGTAACACAGACTATATTATCCCCTTCTCCAAATCTTCTCCACATCTTCCCACGGGAACGGGATTTATGTGGGCAATATGCTAATAATAATATGGTAAAAAATCCAAGTAAAATCAACAATTTTCGCTATTTTTTCCTTTATCGTTCCCTACCGCAACATTAACGCATCTGGTCCACTTACTTTTTTATGTCCCTTTTACAGCTAACACTTATAATGTTTTCAGCTTCCAAATTGCTTTTAAATATTAAAGCGACTGAGTTTTGTAAACTGGTACTTGTTATAAAGAGCATTTCACTTTGAATGTTACCGTTGAAACTCGATTTGTTTTCATAATGATTTTCGATGTTTATGTATAAAAATCCATGTCATCATTTCAACCCACATAAGTCCTACTGTTAAGCTCGAGCCTCCTCCATTGTGGGAGATAAATTCACCCACTATACCGCGCTGGTCAGACGTATTGGCATTGTTACGGCTTAGTGGACTGTATGGGGCGACTTATGGCAGCAACATAACGACGTGGGCTTGCCGAAGGACCAGCGGGAAGCCAATCCCACCAGTGGGACTGGTTCCCACAAAATGAGGGTTTGTTAAGGAAACGGTGGGAAGTAAGCGGAGAACTTACCCGTGCTTGTGGAGCTGCAAATCTGCTGTGCTGAAGGTGATGTGCCTGACAAGCTAAATTGGGGCTGAACACGGGCACTGAATTTATAGTCTGTGATCACTAAGACGGTGCATACACTCGCGTGCGAGTTGGTAGACCAGCGTGGAACGCTTCTGATGTCTTTAACTGAGGAACGGTAGAAAAGAACGTGAGCCGCGTAACCGATACGTCACAAGAGTGTAAAAATTGCGGGCACAGTGCGAAGCAGCGTGAACGAATGAACTAATCATCCGTCGCGACCGTTAGCGCGAACAGGCATAGAATTTTTGTTGAGTTCATACTCACACGATATTTGTACGATGCCTATGCAAATGCCTATTAAATATTTTTCTCTCTGACTGTCTGTTTGTTCCGCGCAATGCTCAAAACGACAGAACATCGAGATCCTTCTGTTTTCGTTTGATTTTTTTTTCGATACCTGCCATACGTTGCCCAATATTGAAAATGCTTTCTTTATGATAAAAATTAAATTGAATTATTATCTGCAAAGATGAACGGGTTTTGATATTATGTATTGCGTTTTATATCAAGATTTCCTTCTCTTGCCTAGATTATATACATATTTAATCCCTTAATCGCCTTTTACAGCACGTAGGGGCTAGAAAGGGGGTGATCAATTGTATTCTTATCTTGTCACCATACAGAACTACATTTTTTATCTATTTATATTTAAACTCCTGGTCATAATAAAGTGAATAGCTTTTTTTTTTTTTTTGGGTGGGCTGTGGTCAGCGCGCCTCCGCACCACTCCGTCCGGGGCGACAGAGGGGCTTAAGCACGCAACTCCCGCAACTCACCCGAACACCACGTCGCCTTCGTCGTTGGGGAGGACGTCGTCGACCCCCCCCTCGGGGAGGACGTCGGTCTTTCCCCACGCGGTCGGCCTCTCGGCGGGTGACGGACTAATCCCCGGTCACGTCACCCGCGGCCTCGGCTAGGGCGGCATTGCACGCAGGTACTCCCGCCTACGCCGCCCCAGTCGCCGACGGCGGGTCGCATCATCGAGACTGTGCTCCTCGCGCTCGCGACCCGCCGCCTCCTTCTGCGAGATAACTGCCTCGCAGAAGGCTGCGACCGCGTCCCAATTCCTGATGCTGCCGAGCATCTCCCTAGCGATGGTCGGCAGCGTCAGGTCTGCACCGATGATTGCGACGAGTTCACGACGCGGCTCTGCCCAAGCGGCACAGACCTCGAGCGTGTGCTGCGCCGTGTCCTCGTCGCAATCGCAGTGGTGGCAGGACGGAGTTCTCTCCCTCCTAGCGACCCTGTACAGGTACTTGCCGAAGCATCCATGCCCCGTCAAGACCTGTACGAGTCGAAAGGAGAGCACCTCGTGCCGCCTTTCTAACCACTGCATCAGGCCGGAAGGCCTCCACGGTCCAAACACCGTATCGAGGCCTCTCCAGGCGGTCTGCCCAACGGGCGATGCCGTCCCGGTGGGCGTCGACGCGCCAGGCGGTGAGCTCCTTCAAGGAAACAACACCGCCCCCCCGCGCACCCCCGACACCCGCCGATACAAGTCGGCGAGCATTTCCGCCTCCAGGTCCCACGGGGGAGTCCCGGCCAATAGGCACGCCGCCTCCGTCGCCACCGTGCGGTACCCGCGGATGATCCTGACCGCCATGACCTTCTGTGGACGCCACAGAAGGGCCCTAAGTCGGGCGGTCATGGATCCCGCCCACAACGGTGCGCCGTACAGGGCCATCGACCGGATGACCCCCGCGTACAGCTGTCGACATGCCGCGCTCGGTCCGCCCACATTCGGCATCAGCCATTGTAGGGCGGACGCCACGCCGACGAGCCGCGGGACGAGCCTGCGGAAATGCTCCCGAAACCACCATCACCCGTCGAGCACCAGGCCCAAGTACTTCATATGGGCCTGGATGCTGATCCCAACCGAATTGACGGTGATCGAGACGCCGATGGGAGGGTCCATACGGGGCTCATGGAACAAGAGGGCCTCCGTCTTGTCCAGGGCCACCCTCAACCCCAGCGCCTCGATCCGCCTGACGACCACTTCGGTGCCTGAGGTCGCCAGGCTTACCTCCTCTTGTAGCGTCCTGTCTCTTGTAGCGCGGGCTGTGACGAGCATGTCGTCGGTGTAACAAATCACGCCCAGCCCGGGTGGGAGGCTCCCCCGCAACGCCCAGTCGTAGCCGATGTTCCACAGGGTGGGTCCGAGGACCGACCCCTGTGGAACACTGCACGTCATGGGCGTTCGCACAACGTCCCCTACTCGGTTGGCATAGAGGACGCTGCGCCCCTCTAAATAGTCTGCCACCAGCCGCCTCAGGTAAGCTGGCACTCCGTGGTAACGGAGCGCCTCCCTGACGCAGCTGAATGGCAGACTATTGAATGCGTTGGCGATGTCTAGGGACACCACCAACAGCACTCCCCCGCCGGTGACGGCCTCAGTCGCCACGGCCCTCAGGCGCAACAGAGCCTCGATCGTCGAACGACCTCTCCTAAACCCAAACTGGGCGTCCGACAGATCGGGCCCCGTGCCGACGAGGTGCCGCTCGATGCGGGCAGCTACTATCCTCTCCAGTAGCTTGCCCATATCATCGAGCAGCACGATAGGCCTGTAGGCCGATGGCGACTCCGGAGGCCGTCCCGGCTTCGGCAGGAGAACCAGCCTCCCCTCCTTCCAGCACCCAGGGAACCGCCCGGACGCTAAACACGCGTCGAACAGCTCCCTGACGCGGGGACCCAGATGGTCGAGGACCAGGGCCAACACACGGTTTGGAATACCGTCGGACCCGGGGGCGGTGGATTTACCGCGCATGCGCGCCACCTCCGCCCCCATCTCCGGTTCCGTGATGAGCGGAACACTGCCACCATCGCCCTCCCGGTCATTGTCTGGCGGCGCCATGACCGGGGGCGTGTGTTCCGCCCGTCGTGGGAACAGGTCCTCGACGACCCGGGTGAGGAGGCTGGGCTGGAGAGTCTCGGTGAGGGGTGGGCCCAGTGCGCGGAGCTTACTCAGCGCCGCACCATAGGGGCGACCCCAGGGGTCACGGTCGAGACTCTCCAGCATCTCCCGCCGACTGGCGTCCTTGGCGGAACGGACGGCCAGCCTGAAGGCAGACCGCGCATTGCGGTAGCCCTCGTAAAGCTGGCCCTCCAGTACCGCGCTGCGATTGCGCCGCCGGCTGCGGGTGTAGGCCCTCCGGGTGCGAATACACGCGGCCCGGAGATCCGCCAGCTCCCGGGACCACCAGTGGACAGCCCTCCTCGGGGGCAGACGCCGTACCCGGGGCATGGCCGCATCGCAGATCTGCGTCAACGCACTGCGGATGCAGCCAGCCTCGGCGTCCACCCCGTCCAACTGGTTGGCAGAGGACAGCCACGAGTGAACGATGGCTGCCTCCGCCAGCAGGTCCCGGTCTAGGCGACCCACAGCCCATCGCGGGCACGCTGGACGCCCTACCGCCCCCCCCCCCTGACCCCTGCCGGGCGCCGGGATTGTCAGGAAGACCTCCATCCGGATATACCGGTGGTCCGACAAGGTCTCAACCTTCTCCTCGACGCACCAGCTCCCCACGCGTGCAGCGACCTCAGGGCTAGCGAACGAAAGGTCCACTATCGACCTGCCCTGAGGTCGCACGCACGTATGCACCGAGCCTCTGTTCAGCAAACAGAGGCCCAGTACCGCCGCCCAATCCTCGACCGCCCGTCCTCGGTCGTCCGTACGGGAGGACCCCCACGCCACGGACTTGGCGTTGAAGTCCCCCAATACGATCACCTGGCGCGGTGCCAATCGCCGTAACGAGGCTCCCAAGATGGTAAGGGAGACCCCGAAATCAGCCGCTCTCCAGGCAGGGGAGAGATATACTCCGAGGAGCGTAATCTCTCCCCAGTCCGCCGCGACGTATCCGACGCCCCTGTCCCTAAGGATCAGAGGCGACGAAGGCCACGACGTGGAGGCGACGATTGCCACGGTACCGTCGGTGCTGCCCAGCCAATTTGGCCGGTCGGGCACCGCGTACGGCTCCGCGGCTACGGCTACTCCTATCAACCACTCCGCCATGGCTTGCAGGAAAACGTCCTGCGCACCGGCGGAGTGGTTGAGATTGGCTTGGAGGAGACGGATGGATACGGGGTCCATTAACGGTCCGTATCCATCGTCACCTCCTCCGCGCTAACGGGCGATTGGGTCGCGTTCGGAGCGGGGGTTGGCCCGGTCGATGGGCCGCCCCGCCCCTTTGGGGCCGATGCCGGGGGTCTGCAGTCCCCAGAGCCCATGCGATGTTTGGCAGGCCTATTGCCTGCCGCACACGCGGGGCAGTGGGGCACCGCAGAGCACGATGCCGCCTGGTGTCCGGTCTGACCGCAACGGAAATATAGCCCGCTGCAGTCAAAGCAGTTTTTGCATGTCGGTCGGGTATGCCCGACCGCCATGCATTTATAACACCTCGCGGGCCGGGGCTCTAGCACGGTTACCCGCGCCGAGCTCCAGCCCACGAGGAGCCTGCCTGAGTCGGCCAATTGCTTGACCGACTCCACCGGACACTGCACCCAGGCAGCAACGACGCTGCCCGGACCAGGGCGGATGGTGCCAATCCGGACGGTGTCCAAGGCACATCCGGTACGCGCCATAATGGCCTCCCGGACGTCCTCCACCGTCACGGAATCGTCCAAGCCCGTCAGGCGCGTATAAATAATAAAGTAATAATATAATATAAGTAATAATATGTATAATAAAGTAATAAAGTATAAGTAATAAAGTGAATAGCTATACACTAAAACTAGATATTTTTGCTATAATCACGAGAGCTAAAAAATGCTGCAAATTATTCGGACGTGTAACAATTCTTAAAAATAGTTTTATTTCACGTGTAATACTCACGCGAACGTCAAGTGAATATCGTTCGAGTATTGGAAAATAAATAGTATGGGTTACCATTTTTTTTTCACTTGAAACCTCTGTTCATAAAATTCTGTATAATATTATGCAAAATACAAGTATACTTTCCAAAGAAAAAAATAATTTTATTGAAGTTTATTATAAACATAGGAAGCGAATTATTTGAAGGAGCAATTAAGAAAAGTTCTTTAGCCTACTAATATGACCACTGAAGTCAAGGAACTCTACACCGGTGGTCAGCCCAACGACGAAGGTAACGTGCTATACGGGTGGGTTACGGGTGTGCGTGATTACGCCCCTCTGTCGCTCCGGACGGAGTGGAGCGAGGAGTACGCCGACCGTAACTCACCCCCCCAAAAAAAAAGAAAATCCTTTCTATACCAATATATAAAATTGGAGTGTCTGTTTGTAATGTCAAAATAATAGGTCTTTTTCATGCTCGCACGGTTATTTGCACTATACATATGCCTAAAAATCACTTTATTTTTTTTTTGTCTGTCTGTCTGTTTGTTCCGAGTAATCTGCTAAACAGCTGGACCGATTTAAAAAATTCTTTCACCAATGGAAAGCTATAATATCAGGGAGTAAACTAGGCTATACTTTATCCCGGTATTCCCACGGGAACGGGAACTACGCAGGAAAGACTACTGAAACCGAAGCGAAGCGAGGGCGGGTTGCTAGTCTATATCTATACCAATAAATAAAATTGGTGTGTCTGTTTGTAATGTCAAAATAATAGGCTTTTTTCATGCTCACGCGTTTATTTGCACAACACCTATGCCTAAAATAGCAATTAAAAAATTTTTGTCTGTCTGTCTGCCTGTCTGTCTGTTTGTTCCGGGTAATCTTCAAAACGACTGGAGCGATTTCAAAAATTCTTTCACCAATGGAAAGCTATAATATCAGGGCGTAAACTAGGCTTTATTTTATCCCGGTATTCCCATGGGAACGGAAACTACGCGGATAAAACGACTATAACCTATAACCGAAGCGAAGCGAGGGCAGATTGCTAGTTTGAAATAAGATCATCATCATCATAGCTCTAATACATCCCATTGCTGGGTTCGAGCCTCCTCTGGGAGGGAAATCAACCTACTATACCAACTATATGGTGACAGAATAATAATATGTACTAATACCCATATAACATCATCTAGCAAGAGGAGAACACTTGAAAAAAACCAGGTAGTTAGCCAGGGTTTCATTTCGAGTTTTCCTTCTCTTGCATATATGTTATGTGCATATTATATGCCTTAGTCGTCTTTTACAACATCCAAGGTCAAGATAGGGATACTCCGTCACCACACGGAAATTTTGCATTGCTTACCTAAATGGTTAATATATTGTAAATAGGAATAAATAGAATCTACGCTGAATATTATATATTTTATTTCGTAAAGAGCAATCTTAAGTCATTTCCTTTTCACGGGTAATTTCCTTTCTCCATTAACATAGAAATGTTTTCAACGCAAACAGCATTTTAAATCAACTGAATTAATTGAATTTTGTGTAAAATAGAATGAGTATTATGTCCGTTTTGTGTATAATACTCCAGATATAAAATATTCACAGAGCTATAAAAGGTTAACTTACAAATTTTAATTATCCTAAAGTTTCTAATTATTAATTTTATTAATTTAAGGGACTTGATCACAAACATGTTATCCTTCATACCAAAATATCACGTCAGTCAGTTTTAAATAAAAAGAAAGGTAGGAAAGACATTTCTCTTATAAAGAAAAAGCATTGTAAAGCAAACAAAAAGAGTTTCATTTCTATTAATTATTTTTGTCATAAATAAACATCACCTTATTACACCGTTTTTTTTTTTGTTGGTGGGCTGCGATCGGCGCGCCTCCGCACCACTCCGTCCGGGGCGACAGAGGGGCTTAAGCACGCAACTCCCGCAAACCACCCGAAAACCATGTCGCCTTCGTCGTTGGGCCGACCACCGGAGCAGAGTTAACTTGTCGTCAGTGGTCGGCCCGACGGAATACCCCCTACTTGGGGTACCCTCCCATCGACCGACGTCCCCCCCTCGGGGAGGACGTCGGTCTTTCTTCACGCGGTCGGCCTCTCGGCGGGTGACGGACTAATCCCCGGTCACGTCACCCGCGGCCTCGGCTAGGGCGGCATGAGGCGCAGGTAGTTGCGCCTGCGCCGCCCCATTCGCCAGCGGCCGAATCTCCTCATCGAGGCTGCGCTCCTCGCGCAGGCGATCCGCTGCCTCCTTCTGCGAGATCACTGTCTTGCAGAAGGCTGCGACCGCGTCCCAATTCCCAACGCTGTCGACCATCGCCCTAGCGATGGCCGGCAGCGTCAGGTCTTCACCGATGATTGCGACGAGTTCACGGCGCTGCGTGGCCCAAGCGGCGCAGGCCTCGAGCGTATGCTGCGCCGTGTCCTCGTCGCAATCGCAATGGTGGCAGGACGGTGTACTCTCCCTCCTTACGACCTTGTGCAGGTATTTGGCGAAGCTCCCATGCCCCGTCAGCACCTGCACTAGTCGGAAGGAGAGCACCCCGTGCCGCCTTTCCAACCACTGCATCAGCACCGGCCGGAAGGCCTCCACGATTCGCACCCCGAACCGAGGCCTCTCCAGCCGGACTGCCCAACGGGCAATGACGTCTCGGCGGGCGTCGACACGCCAAGCCGTGAGCTCCCTCAAGGAAACAACACCGCCCTCCCCGCGCACCCCCGACACCCGCCGATACAACTCGGCGAGCATTTCCGCCTCCAGGTCCCACGGGGGAGTCCCGGCCAATAGGCACGCTGACCCCGTCGCCACCGTGCGGTATACGCGGATGGCCCTGACCGCCACGACCCTCTGTGGTCGCCACAGGAGGGCCCTAAGTCGGACGGTCCATGACCCCGCCCACACCGGTGCGCCGTACAGGGCCATCGACCGGATACCTTATTACACCCTACGAGGTATGCCTTTTAAGTTTTGTCGTTTGAAGAAAAAAACACAACTAGAACCTTGTAGTACTTTTTATTATTTTTCAAAGTATTCGCTCAAACCAGTTATTATAACATTGATTCCACTCTAAAGTGGGAGTATTCAAAATGGCTGATTTGAAAGCGTCGACTGCTTTTTCACCGGACTCGAACCTTTGACCACGAAGACTTTTCTTAATTTTAGGAAATGTAAAGAAATCGTTAGAGCCTAGGTCAGGACTGTATGGAGGATGGTCAAGAATTTCTACTTTTTCCTGCTTCAAATACTCAATCATTTGACGAGCGCTGTGTGAGCGTGCGTTGTCGTGGTGCAGGATGATGCATCGCTTTGAGTTAGATTTTCGAAATTCGGCGATGACTTGTGGTAAACAAACTGTGGTATACCACTCTGCGTTAACCGTTCTACGATCTTCAAGTGCAATAGTCGCAACATGGCCAATTTTACCAACGAACGTGGCCACCATCTTCTTTGAAGTGCTTCGAGAACAAACAACTTTATAGTCTAACTTTTTATTAGCTGCAGTAAAATGACGTTTTGTGGGTTGCCGGTTTTTGAAGAAAAATAAATAGGGATGTAGCTAAATGAATGAATCATAAATGAATAATCAGTTTGGTTTTTTTTTGAGATTTAATATTAAGTTGTAATGTATTTTTTTAACCTATTATTATTACTATACTAGAGGTTTGATCTTTTTTAGTGGAAGTATAGGTAGTAAAATGAAACAAAAACGTCATAATAATGTTATTTAATTCATCTTTTTCGAAATCACTGTCGCTGTCGCTTTCGGTCACACTAATAACAAATCTATCTGTCACTTCATCTATAATATGATCGAGGTGGCACATTTTATCTTCCTCTTTAATAGTGTGAGACACACAGTCACTCCACTTAGCCGGTGTCACTTTCTTGATTCCTTCTTGGAATAAAGTTTTCACTTCTTGCATTTTATACGTCTTATTATTGTTTGCGACGTGACTCTTTACCTGCGCCCATACCAACTCAATGGGGTTCAATTCACAGTGATAAGGGAGCAGTCTTAAAAGTGTGATACCTTTTTGTGCAGCCATCTCGTCTACGGCATATTTCTCAGTATGATTTTGTTGTTTCACAATATCTATGAGAGTGGCCTTGACCATATTTGGTTCAAACGCAATATTTTTAGTAGTCAGCCACTCTTGAATTCGTGCTTTCGTCCACGACATCTTCGGGATTGTTTCGATCTTCCGAGAGTGATAGGGCGCATTGTCCATTACGACTACTGCATTCGGCTTGAGTTTAGGTAGAATACCGCCGAACCAATCCTCGAAACACTCCGCGTTCATTTCATCATAGTAGTCTTCTGTACCTTTCTTTGCTTCAAACATAAGAAGTCCGTCGACCAGGAAGCCTTCTTCTCCGCCTATGTGACTAATTATGAGTCGTTTGCCCTTTCCTGTGGAATTTTTTAATCCCGTAGTCAGGCCGTCTAAAAATGCCTGTCGAGAAGATTTAATACTTCCGTCAATCCAGGTTTTTTTTGTAGTATGACCTGAAAAGAACAAAAAAGAATCATAAGTTTCGATATCAAAACAAAAAGGGAACAAATAGAAGAAACTAAGAGTTGACACGTACCAGCGTTGACCCAGGTCTCGTCTTGATAATATATGTATTTTCCCTCCCTACGATATTGTTTAATTAAACGCAGGTAGCGCTGGCGCCATGATATGATATCTTGTCTATCAATAAGCACACTCTTGCGTGATCGAGTAGCGAATTCGAAATTAAGATGCTTCATAATTTTTCTCAATGTCTCTTTCGAGAAGTTGAGCAATCCTGGGTTATCATTTACAACTTGCAGCACCTAAAAATAATTAAAGTTATTACCTAATTGGTTAAGATTACACATGGGATGGGAGAAAACATACATAACGTATAATAAAAAGATGAGTGACGACATGTGTAAACTAACTTTTGCGATAGTGGGTATTACATTTCTATGAAAGAACTGATGTACAATTCGTCTAACAGCAGTGAATGTGAAATCATCAAGTTTATCTTTAAATGTAAGTTTTGGGCCCGTTTTTTTCGGGAGGTTTTGGTGATTCGCTGTCGTTCTCCTTTAAAACGGAATAAATTGTGCGGACGGATATTCCCAAGACTTCAGCCACCTTGTTAACGCATTCACTTGTTTTTGGAACTTCAATGTTTGATTTTGAAGATTTCACTTCAAACACATATTTGTAAACGTTTTGGACCCAAAGTTTTTCAGTTGCACTTAGAGCTACACGTGGCCTTTTTTTCTTAGGAGATAAACATGTGTCTCCATCTTGCGATGTGCTCGGCAGAGTATCCATGTCTTCAATGTATCAAACAAAAAAAAAACTAACACGATTAACGAAAACAGGTAATGAAAAACAAACACAACGTAACATAAGTTTAACAATAATGATAACAAAAACAACGCGCAGTGGGCAAATCAAAGTTATTCATGCACTCAAAACAGAAGTATGAAGCCGAATGAGCGAATGACAATCGAAACAAAATGGCGGTCAAGCGTCATCGTAGCACCGTAACCAAAAACCAGTACTACCAACTTGAGAGAGCGTTTTCTTGAGTGTTACCTTGTATATGTCTAAAAGGATCAACGTTTATACAGCCTTTTATTTACATTAATATTAAATAGAATTTAGAATGATCATTATGAGTCAGCTATGGAACGATTAGATATTCTGTAAACTTTTGTGAACTGAATCACATCCCTATTGAGATTAGGCTGTCAACATTATTTTACGGAATGACATTTAGAAACGTCATTTTACTGCAGCTAATAAAAAGTTAGACTTTAGTCGGCTTTAGCTCGTCTTGAAAGACCCAGATTGTAGATTGTTGTTTGGAATCAAGATCGTAGGCATAGATCCAAGATTCGTCACCACTGATGATGTCGTAGACGTGATTTGACTCTCCTAGGTTGAACCTTTGCAGAGTTTTCTTACACCATCTGACGCGGGCCGCCTTGTGATTGTCGGAAAGCAGATGCGGTATCCAACGGTAAACCAGCTTTCTCACACCAAGCGCTTCATGCAAGATCTTCTGAATGGTTGTCCCTGAGATGCCTAATAGAGCCTCTATCCCTCGATACGTCACATGATGATCTTCGAGAATTAGTTGTCTCACAGCAATGATGTTATCTTCAGTGAAGGCGGATTTTGGGCGTCCTTCGCGAGATTTGTCACTAACACTAGTATGTCCACGCTGGAATTCTAAACACCAGCGTTCGACAGTCCGCAGACATGGGGCCTCATCACTGAACACAGATGTTAGCTCTTTAAAACACTGAAGCCGTGTCAGGACTCTTCTAAATTTGTAGAAAATTATTGCACGAACATTTTCCTTAGAAAGATTCATTTTTGTACGTAACCTGACAGATTCCAATCGACGCTGTGACTAAACAATAGCAGTAATCCTAACACTTTCAACTGTTTTGTGATTCAAAATTAAAATACATTCTAATATAGAACAGTTCCAAATTCAAAATTGCCGGGAAATATGGAAACGACAGAACTTAAAAGGCATGCCTAGTATTACATAAAAACACACTATCGGGGGATAGCCTATTTCGATAGAAACACAAAGACGATTTTTCTCATAAGAAAAACGTTAAAAAGTACAAAAAGGTGTGCAAGGTTAAAAGGAAAATAACATTTTTGCAAATTAAAACTTATCATCATCATCTCGGACCATATAGTCTCACTACTGGGCTCGGGCCTCCTTCACAATTGGAGGAAAATTGAGTAGGTCATGGTGGTATAGTAGGTTAATTTTCCTGACCAGCGTGGGCTGGTAAGACGTTTTTATAGGTTTTTATATTGAGTTTACCTTTTATTGCATGTTATCTGTATATCATTTCCCTTAGTCATCCTTTACAACACCCAAAAATAAGAGAAGGGGTGGTGAATTGTATTCTTACTCCGCCACCATAAGGACGAAAACAAAAACTATTAAACAAAAATAAACCTTAATTACATGCTTTCAGTTTGATTACTTACAAATGTGAACAAAATGGCCGCCACTATACTTAAAAGTAAAAATAGAATGTTGTTACTTGTAAGTCTATAAAAAGTTTTCACGATACATATAAAAAGTGTTTCAGAAAGGTTTTTATGGCAATGCTAAACTTAACCGCACTTATTATGACGTAGTCGTAATTTATCTGCTATGTGATATGTAGCTATTCCAAGATCTACGCCATATCCTTTTACGACCCATAAACCCTTGTTTCCGTGTGGTGACGGAGTAAGAATACAATTCACCATTCCCTATCTTGCTCATGGTTATCGTAAAAGAATCAAATCAAATCATTTATTCCGCGTAAGCCCCTTGAGGGCACTTACATATTGTTAAATTTATATATCGTTTGAATAGAATACAATATCTACCACCGGATCGGAACGCGGCCACAAGCTGAGAAGATCTGGCAAGAAACTCAGCGGGCTGTCATTTTTTTACCATATTTTGAATAAAATTACACGTATACATATAGTCTTAGCTCCAGTGTGATGCCTTGAAAAGACAACTTAGGGATAAGATTTGCAGATAACATCTTTTAGTCTAAAAAATGTTAACAATTTTTTTTTTATCAAATGAATAGTTTAAGAGATATATCGTAAAAACCATTTCAACCCCTATTTTCAAGATGGCGGCCGTGGGACAAGGGTGGCGACCCCACAAACTTGGTTTTAGCTTTACACTGACCCCCGCTACACATCTAAAAAACAAAATTGCGTCCTCTAAAATACGCAAGGTAAGGCCTAAAAAATGTAACATTTCAATCGACTATTTGCAATTGAAGGAAAGCTCGACGTAAAAACACCTATACCAACCCATCTGACCAGCGCGGTATAGTGGGTCAATTTCCCTCCCCTTGTGGAGAAGACTGGAGCCCAACCAGAAGGATGACACCACCTAGAAAGTGAGGGAACCAGAAACATAACTTTCTGAGGGTGTTTGCATGTGGTGGGTTTTGGTGATGCCTTTAGTATCATCGAACCTCATTGCACACATAGACGCTCTCTTCACTTTCTTTGTAGAAGGCCGCTGCCTAACAAAGGCTCATGAGCGGCAGCATTAGGGATGTGACTTGGAGGGTAAATAATCGATTTTTTGTTCTTCAAAGTAAATCGATTTTCAAATAATCGATTAATTAAAAATAAATAATCCATTATAAAATAATCGATTTTTTCTCCCAACAGGATTATGATGACCTTTTTTTTTTAAGAAATGTGAGCTTTATTTTCTAATATAGTATGAAACAATCGTTATGACCCTTTTTTTAGGCAATCTGACTGTGAATAATCGATTAATTTCGATCGAATTTGGAATAATAAAAATCGATTAATAATCAATTTTTATTATTTTGATAATCGATTGTAAAAATCGATTATTAATCGATTATTTTTTTGTAATAATCGATTATTATAAAAATCGATTATTTTTACACATCCCTAGGCAGTATCACTTACCATCAGGTAAGCTGTTTACTCGTTTGTCACCCACAGCAATAAAAAAAAAGAGCGTGTCTACAAAGTGCACAGTATGTCAGAAGTTTTTTTTTTTTTTTTGTGTGTATTTAGCTGTTGGTCGCAGATGACCTTGACAGCTTAACGCGGGCAATGGGCGAGCGGAAGGCTCTCAACCCGGTAAGTAAGTTATGTCAGAAGTGATACTCCTCTATCCTTTATCTCATTCTCTCGCCGACTGAATCCTAAACATTTACATGTTTGTGTCTCTATGGACTCGCTTTTTCGTTTCATCGAGTTTAAAATCACAACGATTTTAAAAAAGTTTCACTTCAAAAAGAACTATTATTAAAAGTATTTCACCATTATCATAGAGATTGTAAAAGATAATTGTAGAAAATTATGTTTATTTTCTTTTCAACTAAGATGGACGTTGGCTGCTTTTAAAATATCTCTTTTATATATTTTAAGGGCTTTATTAGACCTTTATTAATGTTGGTCCTACTTGTAATGGTGGATGAATTATACAGTGTTGATTAAACAATAAAAACACTTTGCTTTGCCGTGGATTACGTCAAAAAATAGCTTCTGGTGAAGAAGAATCAGCTGATGAAGAAGATTTATTTTAAGAAATTTACAATACTACTAATTATCTAATACGTTTCTTACTTTTGGGCTCGAGCCCCATACACAATAAGAGGAAAATACCACGCTGGTCAGACGGATTGGTATTTTTTTTGGGTGGGTTATGGTAAGCGCACGCGCGGTCCATTCCGTTCGGGGCGATGAAAGGACGGCGCGCGGGCCCATAACCCACCCGTACCCACGTCACCTCGTTGTTGGGCCAACCACCGGAGCAAGGTGACTAGTCGTCAGTGGTCGGCCCCACAGAATACCCTTTCAGGTACCCTCACCTCTCGACGTCCCTGTCCCGGGACGTCGGTCGCCGTCGCGCGGTCAGCCTCTCTGCGGGTGACGGACCAGACGGATTGATATAGGGTTTCATTTCGAATTTTCTCTCTGTCACACAGTTATATCATCATCATCTCAGCCCATATACGTCCCACTGCTGGGCTCGAGCCTCCTTCATTCATCATCATCATCATCATCTTGCTCTTATCCCAATTACTTGGGGTCGACGCAATATGTCATCTGTTTTGACATATTGCAAAAAGTTTCGGCAATGACTTTTATGACCGGCCGCCTGCCTGACGTCAACCCTCCTTGGGAATGTAATCGTTGACCCAAATGGTACCAGATGGAGTTGGTCCGGGTCAATCTAGGGCTCTTAGTCGTCTTTTACGACACCCACGAGCCTCGTCCATAATAGGAGGGTAATTAACCTACTATACCACGTTAATCGGATGTGTTGCTACAGGGTTTTGTATCAAGTTTTCCTTCTCTTGCATATATGTTATATGCATATTATATCCCTTAGTCGTCCTTTATACCCACGGGTTAGATAGGGGGTAGTGAATTGTATTCTTACTCTGTCATTGCACTGGAAGACAGAAAAAATAATGAAAATATCAACACTAAGTAAATAATTGTATTGCGGTAGACTTTACAAATAAACGGACACAAATTACGCTCAGACTCAACAGAATGATTAGTGGACCACACAATGTATTGTCTTGTGTGGGAATCGAAGACAAGACAAACACGGTTAGCCAATATCCTATACACTACGTCATACATATATATATATATATATATATTTACGCCTCTTTCCCATAGGGGTAGACAGAGACAACTTTCTTCCACTTGATACGATCTTGACATACCAATATCGCCTCCTCCACGTTCATTAATCTCCTCTATGTTCTTCGATTCAGGGTACTTATAACCTGACCTTTGTTGAGAACGTCCCCGATTTGATTTCTATGTCATCTTTGTAGTTAGGGGCGTTCATAAAATACGTGAGATGTTTAAGGGGGGGAGGGGGTCAAGTCAAATCTCATCTAATCTTACGTTGGGGAGAGGGGGGGTCTTGGCAAATATCACGCAATTTCTTTTCTGATTGAAACAAAAAAAATTCCTAAATTTTTATTACACTTCTAATTAAACTCTCAGCAATATTGACTAGTAAGTCTTAACTAGTCGTAAATAAAAGCACGAAGCAATTTTATTTTTCTTTTTATAATACAATCCAACGCGTCTACGTAAGAAACCCACATTTTGAAAAATCTCACGTGAGATTGGGGGTGGGGGAGGGGGTTGAATAATATCTCACGACATCTCACCAGGGCCGGAGCGAGTCACAGAAAATTTAAAAAAACACCTCACGTAATTTATGGACGCCCTCTTATAAGTAAATTAAACTACTATTTATACAGTCGTAACTAATTTGTCTAATAAAGAACTCTCTATCGCGTTTGAATTAGTCCGTCCGTAGAGGCCGACCGCGTGAGGAAAGTCCGACGTCCTCCCCGCTAGGGGGTATTCCGTCGGGCCGACCACTGATGACAAGTAACCCTGCTCCAGTGGTCGGCCTAACGACGAAGGTGACGTGGTGTTTGTGTGGGTTGCGGGTGTGCGTGCTTACACCCTTTTGTCGCCCCGGACGGAGTGGTGCGAGGAGTGCGCCAACCGCAAACCACCCCAAAAAAAAAAAAAGCGTTCATGGTCACAGTCGGACTAAGATGTCTCACGTCCAACAAGTCATCGTTATTACAAAGGTTGTTGTTGTTCAACACTTATCAGCTTTGAAAAGTGTTCGAAACGTCGGGCAATCAAAAATCAAATACAAACGCTATAAAATCTGTAGAAATAGTTTTACTTATAATCTATAATACTCGCGTAAACATCAGATATCATTCTCTAAAAGAGTTTGTAGTAATCGTTAGAATAATTGAAATTTGTAAATTAACCTTTTATAGCTCTGTGAATATTTTATATCTGTTCTTATACATACAACTGGCATAATACTCATTCTATTTTATACAAAATTCAGTTAATTCAGTTGATTTAAAATTCCGTTTGCGTTGAAAACATTTCTATGTTAACACAAAAAGGAAATTGCTGCGTAAAAGGGAAATGAGTTAGGAGTGCTCTTTGTAAAATAAAATACATAAATAAATTCCACTCAAATAAATGTTTATTTCTATTTACATTTCTGTATGACGGAGTAAGAATACAATTCAACACTTTCTTTCGAGTCTTCTTTCGCTTGCATAGCTGTTATAGCCCCTATATATATATTATTATTTATATATATATATATATATATATATATATATATATATATATATATATATATATATATATATATATATATATATATATATATATATATATATATATATACATATATATATATATACTAGCAAAACCGACCACGCGTTGCTGTGGCTAATATTTTTGTTATATTACATTTAAGTAAACTATTTAAGTGGAACTGTAGGAGAACATTACAGTACTTCCACTTCTAAGGATACTGTAGCCAAAGTTGCAGAGGAGTTTCGGACCTTTAGAGAACTCATTTATACCATGCTTGGGCTACTTCGGAACCAAATTAGTGAGTGTACTAGGTTAATGGACGCCATGGAAACGAGGCAACGTCGTAAGGCACTTATCTTCCTGGGTGTTTCAGAGACCGAAAACGAGAACTGTTCTGAGGTAATTTCAAGGATTATCAACAACAACCTTTCACTAAAACACTTGCCTCATGGAGCTATCAAAGTTAGCCATAGGTTAGGTAGCACTAGGGGTGACCGTCCTCGACCCATACTTGTCCGCTTCATTGATGCTGATGTCAGGACCTCTGTATGGAAAGCAAAAACACTGTTAAAAGGAACACCCATCTCCAGCAAGTGTTTGGCAAGGCCCGGCTTCACTTCGGGATTCACAGCTGTTGGACACAGGACGGTGTCATAGTCATCAAAACGCCTGATAATGGCCGATGCAAGGTTACATCCCATTCTGATCTGGAGCCACTCTTGCTGAAGTATCCTAAGACCCTAAGACAAGAGAAATAAATAAGCCGTCATCCTCATGAATAGTGTTTTCCTTGACAACAATCTCATTTCGGCTATATTTTGGTTCTATTTTCTCTTGGCACTTTATTCCAACGCTCTTCATCTCAAATAGCACTAGTATAAATACTAATCTCCTCGTTCTATTATATTCCCAATTATTTTTGTTGTTGTACTTATTCTCTCTTGAACTACTTAACGATTAACCAACTTTATAATTGTAATTTAGTATTTAATTGTATACTAGCAGTACATTATGTATTTAGGTGGTTCATTTGATTGTTTGTGTATGCATAGTGCGAGTTATGTTATATTTACGATCTGCTGCTGCAAGGTATTTGGAGAAATCACTTTTTTTTTTATTTAATTCACTAATCACTGTTACAAATATTTGTGATGTTTTGACAGATTCATAGTGCTAATGTCAAACTGACAGAAGGTGTTGCGTTCTGAATACTCAGCAGTGAATATTGTATTGTCTTTGTTTCAGTTTTGATTCTTGTATAGTATCATAAATTAAGTTTTCTCTTAATATGTATGTAAGTCTGGCTGGTGGGTGGTGCAGTAATGATAGCTGCTGCATCTTTAGATAAAGTAGTAGTAAGTTAACTCCCTCAGCATAACTTAATTTATTAGTATATTATTTTATATATGTAGTATTCATTTATTTTTATTTATAGTATTATGGTATTGTCTGATACTAATTATTCATTTCATTCCGCTAATAGTTCCTCTACGTCGTCCTCCGATGATAGCTTTTGCTCCGCTACTGACTGCCTTGGAGACATTGTTCGTCAAATGTTTAATCGACCAGTTAATCGATTATTAAATATATGCCACTTAAATGCTCAAAGCATCCCCAGCCACCACAGTGAACTGTTCGACGTCTTTAATGGTGCCAATGTTCATGCTATATTAATTTCTGAGAGCTGGCTCAAACCAGAGTTACCATCCACTTTGTATCCTCTCCCTGGTTTCATCTTGATCCGGAACGACCGCGTTGATCGCAGAGGAGGAGGCGTAGCCATCTATCTTCGTAGCGACTTCACGTACAAAATCATTGCTTCTTCTCCAGCTTACCATTCTGCCTCTATCGAATTTCTTTTTCTCGAAGTCTACATCCAAGGAGCCAAAGTGGTCGTGGGTGTAGTTTACTGTCCCCCTTCTCTCGATTACTTCACCGACTTCGAAACGGTTTTAGAATCTTTGGGGTCCGACTATGCACATCACATCATAATGGGTGATTTCAATACCGACTTATTATCCTCCAGTTCCCTCCGTTCCCGTAAGCTCCAACACATTGTCCAATCTGCGAATTTCCACGTGTTACCTCTCCAAGCCACTCACCACAACCATCATGGAGACGACACGTGGCTTGATCTAATCCTTACTTCTTCCCCCTCCCGTGTATCCTCTCATGGCCAGCACCCTGCCCCTGGGTTTTCCCTTCATGACCTTCTTTTCGTCTCCTATATCCTTAAACCTCCTAAGCCCAAAACTAAGATTTTGAATCTGCGTTGTTTCACTGCAATGGATGTCGAGAAACTGCGTGCTGAAGCCTCGACCACCAACTGGCAACCTCTACTGGAGGCCGATAGACTAGATGACAAAGTTGAGCTCCTCAATCACTACATTATTAAGCTCTATGATGCTCACGCCCCAGTGAAAAGAGTTAAGCTGAAGCACCCGCCTGCGCCCTGGATGTCTGAAGAGATTCGCAAGACTATGAGACGTCGGGATGTCGCGTTTCGTAAATTTAAGAAGCTACGCTCTGAAGCCAACTGGACTCTTTTTAAGACTGCTAGGAATCGGTGTAATCAAATGATACGCAACGCTAAACGCCGACATATCTCAAACACTATTTCGTCTTCCTCTGCTCCTGAGGTTTGGCAATTCCTTGAGTCTCTTGGCATAGGTAAACGACGAACGGTTGGCTTACCCAAAGGCATTGCCCTGGAGGATCTTAACCAATACTTCAAGACCTCAGGCACCTTAGATTATGCCACCAAGTGCCAAACGGCAAATCTCATTGCCAACTTACCACGTCTCGATATTAATCCCTTTTCGTTTTCTCCAGTAGCATCCGATGAGGTTAGAAAAACACTCCTCTCTATCAAATCGAAGGCTGTGGGTTGTGATGGCATCAGCCGTCGCATGATTTTTACTATTCTTGATCAACTTTTACTTCCTATCACACATATACTTAACTTCTCCCTTCGTCATGGTACATTTCCTACGCTATGGCGTAAGGCGCATGTCATTCCCTTACCCAAAATATCTAGTCCTTCTCTTCCTAATCACTATCGTCCCATCTCTATACTACCTTTCCTCTCTAAAGTGCTCGAGGCCTGTGCCCATAAACAACTATCACAGTTTATCCATTTAAATAATATTTTAAGCCCACTACAGTCTGGGTTCAGACCTGGACATAGCACAGTCTCAGCACTCCTCAAAGTGACTGGCGACGTGAGGGCTGGTGTGGAGGATACCAGGGTCACTGTGTTGGCCCTGGTTGACTTCTCTAACGCCTTTAACGTAATCAGTCATGAATTACTATTGTCTCTTCTGTCCCATCTTATGATCTCATCGGATGCTTTGGAATGGTTTTCATCTTATCTTCTGGGACGTCAACAGTCCATTCGCATCGACGATACTTCGTCTGATTGGTGTGATATGGACTCTGGCGTTCCCCAAGGCGGCATACTTTCTCCTCTTCTTTTCTCTCTTTTTATAAACTTCATAACCTCCGAACTTCAGTGTACGTATCATTTGTACGCCGATGACCTGCAATTGTATTCCCATGCCAAGCTGAACGATCTCCACTCAGCAATTACTTCCATAAACTGTGACCTAGCAGCTATAAGCACTTGGGCTGCGAGGTTTGGCTTGGGAGTGAATGTAGATAAGTGCCAATGTATCATTATCGGCAGTCCCCGCATCATCAGCAGAGTCGACGTATATAATTTGCCAGCAGTCATCTATAATGGAAGCGTGATACCTTATAGTAACCAAGTAAAAAATCTAGGTCTTTTTCTAGACTCGACAATGGAGTGGCAAACGCAGGTCGCTAACGTATCTAAGAAGGTTACAGGAACACTTCGTTCTCTATACCGTTTCAAAAACTTTCTCCCAGACGCAACCAAAGCATCGCTGGTTCAAATCTTAGTCCTTCCTATCATCGATTATGCTGATGTGTGCTACCTCGACCTGAATGCAGATCTGCTCAATAAGCTGGACCGACTTCTCAACAATTGCATTCGATTCGTTTTTAACCTTCGCAAATACGACCATGTAACCACATTTCGCTCTCGTCTCAATTGGTTGCCAATTAGACAAAGACGGAGCTTGCGAACTCTTTCTTTACTCTATTCAATTCTTAACTCTCCTAATGCCCCTTCCTATTTAAAACCAAAGTTTCAATTTCTTTTCACCACTCATGACCGTGCTCTTCGTTCCTCAAAAAATCTTCTTCTACATTGTCCCTCTCACTCTTCTGGTCTGGTGCATTCCTCTTTTGATATCCAGGCTATTCTTCTGTGGAATGCATTACCTCTAGACATCAGAATGGCTGCTAGTCGTGACATTTTCAAGGCTAAAGTTAAACGACTTTACTTAGATTTTCTGGCGGAGTCAACTCATCTGTGACGGCTCACATCCTTTTTTATGTATGTATGTATACTTATGTATATATGTATTTTTATAGTATATATGTATTTATACAGTGTATATGTATTCATATTTATATATTTGTATCATTTGGTAATTATATATAAATTCTGATCTTCAACTATCTCTATTGCACCTGCCTTGTATTATTTCTGCTCCACCCTCGGTCGACTGGTAGAGAATGCCTAAGGCATTAAGTCCGCCGTGTACCTTTGTTTGTGCAAAAGCTTTAAAATAAAATAAAATAAATAAAATAAACATCTGTCATGGAGGTCGTCATATTTTTTATAAATAGCATCTATGTAAAAAAGCAAGTTAAAATCGTATATGACACGTTTGTAGTTTAGACATAGCAGCGCCATCTATTAATTAATTACTCAATTCAGCCAACAGATATCGCCATCTGTTAAAATCGTTTGAAATTAACAGGTAATTGTGAATGTCAAATAATAGGTATATATAGGTAATACAAATAATTTGCAATAAAATAATATTGCGACTATAAATTAAGATGTAAGCTATCCTATCTTTTAAGTTGGATCCAACTGTACACGGTGTGCAAATTTGATTAAAATCGGTTAAGTAGTTTAGGAGTCCATCGCGGATAAACAACGTGACACGTAATTTATATATAGGTATATACTATATCCCTTAGTCGTTTTTTATGATATCCACGGGCGAGATAGGGAGTGGTGAATTGTATTCTTACCCCTTTTTTATGGGTGGGCTATGGTAAGCGCACACACCGTCCATTCCGTCCGGGACGACGAAAGGACGACGCGTGGGACCATAGCGCACGCGTAACCACGTCGATTTCGATGTTGGGCCGACCACCAGTGACGCACTCCTTATCCGCAGTGGTTGGCCCGACGGAATACCCTTTCAGAAACCCTCACCTCTCGACGTACCTGTTCCGGGACGTCGGTTGGCGTCGCGTGGTCAGTCTCTTGGCGGGTGACGGTCTAAGTCTCCGGTCCAGTCACTCGCGGCCTCAGCTAGGGGTATTTTCACCCCTAGCACATGAGCTGAAATAATAAATGTGTTAAAACTAAGTTTTTGTGAACAGAGGATGGTGGACGCTGCCTTCCAGCATTTGCTGGGAGGAAATTTGGAGAGATTTGCAACAGGGAGAACCAATGCGATGCTGGACTGGTCTGCGAAGAAGTTGTACCCGGTAAGTGCTTTCGTTCTTCTGGTGGTAGGAACCTACTTAATATTAAACGATTCTAAATGTAGTGAAGAAGTAAGGATACAATTCACCACCCCCTTTCATGCCCGTGGGTGTCGTAAAAGACTATATTATATATATAATCCAAAAAAGGAATCATCATCGCAGCCCACATACGTCCTACTGCTGGGCCTCGGGCCTCCTATACAATAGTAGGGAATTTGACTTACTACACCATGCTGTTCAGACATGTTGGTATAGGGTTTCATTTTGAGTTTTCCTTCTCTTGCACAAATGTTATGTGCATACTTATATCCCCTAGTCGTCTTTTACGACATCCACGGGCAAGATAGGGAGTGATGAATTGTATTCTTACTTTGTCACCACATGAATAAAAAAGGAATATTCGAAATAAAATACGTCTGACCATCGAGATAGTAGTAGGTCAATTTCCCTCCTATTTTTGAGGAGGCTCATGTCCAACAGTGGGACGTATATGAGCTGTAATGATGATGGAAATGATAACACATAGAATACGATCAGCGTCAAATTTCCAATTTTTTTTTTGCTTGTCTTTGATTGTTTTTGGTCTAGTTATAGGCCAATCAAACCAGCTCCATAATATTCAATTATTCCTTACCAACAATTTACCGGGCCACTGGAATTTTCTTGACTTCGGTGAACCATCACCACATATCCTAAATAGCAAATATTTTTATAATGAGGTTATGGAAAAACAACAATTTGTGTACAAATGTTTTCCAAGAATCGAATCTTCGACGCTTGGAATGGTCGACTATAATAGACACGCCCTCTATCCAGTAAAAGCTTTTGAATATTAAAATTATTTGTAGGCGAAATGCATGTCTGCCGTCCACCATCCACTGGCCACAAGCAATACAACGAAGACTGCTCCTCTTCCAGCGAATGCGATATCACCAGGGGACTTTGCTGCATCATGCAACGCCGCCACCGACAGAAGCCTAGGAAGGTAAGGATTACACTTATTTTCAATACTCAATTTTCTTTTTTTAACCAAATAATTATCCGCCGTCATCGTTACAGATATTTATATCTACCCGCTACAAAATTAGTTATTAAAATGTAACCTACATTTTGATACAAATTTATTGCCGGTACAAAAAGAAAATGATTTTATATGAAAATATTTTGCACAATATATACGCATAAGAGAACAGATTACGACGGGCAATAATATAGTATAATGTAAAAATAAAATATAACGATTTTTCTCCAGAAAATGATGAATTTTCATTCTGTAAACATTTATTTTTACTAAATACAAGAATTAAAAATTCTTAAACCTTTTTAATTGTGAAAAATCCACTCTTTTAATCAGTGATTTTGATAATAATATAATATATTAATAACTATTATATTATTTCGTTGCCTCTGACGATATTATTATGACAATTAACCGGAACTACACTTACTATCATAGAGCCTGGCGAGGCCTCGCCACGTCAGGCGTCGCCTTATGCCACGGCATACGTTACGCCACGCCAACAATCAGGTTTACCCGCGCCTATAGATGTTTCCCTTTAAACTATATTGTTTTTGGTCCGTAATTATTTAAATCGAATAAATCTAATATACTTCCACCGGAGCGGAATGCAGCCACACAAAATGATCCGGCAAGAATACCCAAAATATTGTATAAACATCAGAAATCATTATTGCCAATAACTTTTACAACATTCGCTGATAAGAGAAAGATATTGATGAATATAATGATGATTTTTTAATCACCTAATTAAATTAATTATCTTAAATTTTACCTCAACAAGACCTAAACTACTGCTATAGCTAATCCTTACTAATATTGTAAATGCAAAAGTAAGTTTATTCGTTGTTTGTTTGTTACGCTTTCACGCCTAAACCATCGAACCGATTTCAAAACTTCTTTCACCAATGGAAAGCTATAATATCAGGGCTATTTAGGCTATATTTTATCCCGATATTCCCACGGCAAAGGGAACTACGCGGCTAAGACGACTGAAACCGAAGCGAAGTGAGGGCGGATTGCTAGTATTAAATAAATTACAGCAAATTAACAAAAGCTTTTGATACAAATTACTTCGTTCATTAAATTCTAATTTTCAACAAAAGACTTCCAATCAATTTTAAGTATTTCGAAGTCATTGAGTTTGCGAACGTTAAACGATTATTTGAATAAATTAAACCTACATTTGTGAAATTAAAATTGAGAATTTTATTTGGAATCGTTCATTTGAAGATATTTTGCAAAGAAAAGGTAAATGCAATTGTGTAATCATGTTTGCGTTCATTATTTTTATGTCTAGACAATACTTTTTTTACAGACCATTGGCTTTGCATCTCATAATATTGTATAAATAACTAGCAACCAGCTGTCGCTTCGCTTCGGTTTCAGTCGTCTTACCCGCGTAGTTCCTCTTCCCGTGAGAATACAGGATAAAATATAGTCCCTGATATTATAACTTTCCATTGGTGAAAGAATTTTTGAAATCGGTTCCCTGGTTTAAACGTGAAAGCGTAACAAACTTACTTTCTCATATATAATATTAGTTCTTTGTACGTGGCCTTTGTTTATCTGTACTTCACAAATAACGGAGTACAAAACTCGCGTTATAAGTCTCAGGGCATATCTTCATGCCTGATGCCGCCCTAGCCGAGGCCGCGGGTGACTGTACCGGGGAATTAGTCCGTCACCCGCCGCGAGGCCGACCGCGCGATGAAAGACCGATGTCCTTCCCGAGGGGAGTACGGCGGTCAAGGGGAGGGTATTCTGTCGGACTGACCACTGACGTCAAGTCACCCTGCTCCAGTGGTCGATCGAACGACGAAGGCGACGTGTCACGGATGGGTTACGGGTGTGCGTGCTTACGCCCCTCTGTCGCCCCGGACGGAGTGGTGCGAGGAGTGCGCCGACCGTAACCTACCCCCCCAAAAAAAAGGGTATATCTATATGTACCTAATCTTTAAATGACTGTTATGAGTGGCGGGTTCTACAGTTAATTCATCATGAACTACTGCTAGGTTCGAACTTCCTCTAACTGATCTAGGCTGGTCCGACATATTGGTATAGGGTTCTCCAACTCTTGCTCTGTCTAGATATTATATCCCTTATTCGTCTTTCACAACACCTCCAAGCAAGAGAAGGGGGGGGGGGACCTTATTTTCCTACCGTTGATTACCTTATAAACGTTACCTTTAAAACTTACCTTAAAAAAGTTGGGCATCCTGAACAGAGCCAAGCGGTACTTCACACCGAAACAGCGTCTTATGCTATACAAAGCACCTAATGCCGCTAATGCGCCTAATGCCGCCCTAGCCGAGGCCGCGGGTGATCGGACCGGGGAATTATCCGTCACCCGCAGAGTGGCCGACCGCGCGATGGCGACCGACGTCCCAGTACGTCGAGAGGTGAGAGGTTACCCGAAAGGGTATTCCGTCGGGCCGACCACTGATGACAAGTCACATCTGCTCCGGTGGTCGGCCCAACAACGAGGTGACGTGGGTACGGGTGGGTTATGGGCCCGCGCGCCGTCCTTTCATCGCCCCGGACGGACGGGACCGCGCGTGCGCTTGCCATAGCCCACGCATAAAAAAAAAAAAAAAATCTATACAAAGCACAAGTTCGTCTTCATGTGGAGTACTGCTCGCATCTCTGGGCAGGTGCGCCTAAATATCAACTAGACCCACTTGACTCCCTGCAAAGACGGGCTGTTCGAATCGTCGGGGATCCCAATCTTACGGACAGAATGGAGTCGCTGGAGCAGCGGAGAGACTTTGGGTCACTCTATGTACTCTACCGACTCTTCCACGGGGAGTGCTCCGAGGAACTGTTTGACTTGGTACCACCGTCACCATTCTACCAACGTACCACTCGACATCGTAGCAGGGTTCATCCATTTCACCTGGAAACGTTATGGTCTTCAACTGTACGTTTCCAGCGATCATTTCTCCCACGTACGTGCAAGCTCTGGAATGAACTACCTGCTGCTGTGTTTCCCGAACGCTATGACATGTCCTTCTTTAAACGAGGTTTAAGAAGAGTATTTCCTTCACGGTAGGCAACGCCCTGGCTGTGCCCCTGGTATTACAAGGTTCATGTGCAGCAGTTTCACTTACCATCAGGTGTGCTGCTTGCTCGTTTGCCACCGTTGGCAATAAAAAAAAAAACGGGTATTCATAAAATATTTTTACCTTCTAAAAATTCAAGTTTATGTTATATTAAGTAAAATAAGCATATAGTCTTTAAAAATGTATAAACGGACCAAAACGGTCTTATAAAACATTCCGTTTTCTTTTTGTTTCCATCGAAGGTTTTTACTGTAAAATATTTTTTATTCATACATCGAGACTCGAGGGTAAATAGAATAATATTTTTGTAAATCCCTCTTTTGATTTCAATGGATTTGAATATCAAGAAATACTATATGTATTAACTTTTTCATTTTCAGTTCAATCAACTAAGTATTTTCTTTTCGACATTTTTTATTCATGACTGGTACAATAATAAATTAATATTCTGAATATACTTTTAGAATAAAATTTTATTTCTCTTGATTCAGTGATAAGTTTATATAATACTAATCCTAATAGATTAAGATCTGATAACAGGATACCAGTCAATAAGTGGCCGCAAGTAATTTTAATTAAATTAATGTTAATAAATTTTCGGAAAAAATTACGTTCGCTTGTTTTTAAATAAAATATCATCCACACTTAGAATAATAACTTTTAGAAGGATAGTGTCAATACTTCGAACGTTCGAAACATGAATCTAAAATACTAATGGCGCGCAGACGATTACACACGTACACACGCACACACACCACTATACAAATTATGAAATCAAATTTGGTTTTTATTAACATGCCTAAAAATCACTTTATATTTTTTTTGTCTATCTGTCTGTTTCTCTGTCTGTTTGTTTGTCTGTCTGTCTGTTTGTTCCGGGTAATCATCAAAACGGCTGGACCGATTTCAAAAATTCCTTCACCAATGGAAAGCGTATCAGGGCGTAAACTAGGCTATATTTTATCCCGGTATTCCCACGGGAACGGGAACTACGCGGGTAAAACTACTAAAACCGAAGCGAGGGCGGGTTGCTAGTTTATAACAATAAGGACGTGTAATACTCGTTCGCCTAGTAAACTTATAATACCAGCTTGGATCACCAACCCGGTTATCAAACATGGTGATTATAACAAGAAGACTTATGACCTCCAACACTGAAGGTCGACGGGCCATTGTATAGATATAATATATAACGTTACATATTGATTATTTACAAGCAATGGGGGAGCGCTAACAGCATCTTGGATTTTATTTTTTATTGCAAGCAGTGGCAAACGAGCAAACAGTACACCTGATGGTAAGTGTTGCTGCCGCTCATGGACCTTTACAAGGCCGCTGCCTACCGCGAAGAAAGTGAAGGGAGTGTGAATGCGTGCATTGAGGCTCGGTGATACCAAAGGCATCACTAAAACCCTCCACACGCGAACATCCTCAGAAAGTTGGGCTTCCGGCTCTCTCGCTCACCGAACGAAGCGCAGTAACAAATTGCTACTACTCGGATGTCGATTTTCTGCGAGAGCGTGGTACTACCCCGGACGGACCGGCCCGCGGCTGTAGACAGATAACTGTCGACAGTGTGGTCCTACCACTAGTAGGTGGTGGGGTGAATGTTAATAGGGCTGATTGTCCACTCCTGGTTCACTATTGCCGTATACATATTTATGGTGAAAGTGCACCCGGTAAGGGGCACAGATATTTGAATTGATTATTTATCATCATCATCATCACAGCCCACATACGTTCTACTGTTGAACTCGGGCCTCCTCTACAATGGGAGGGCATTTGACCTACTGTACCATGCTGGTCAAACATCTTGGTATAGGGTTTCATTTCGAGCTTTCCTTCTCTTGCATAGATTTTATGTGCATATTATATCCCTTAGTCGTATTTTACGACATCCACGTCTTTTACGGGTAAGATAGGAGTGGTGAATTGTATTCTTACTCCGTCACCACACGGGCAGCTTGATTATTTGTATATTCTTGTTACTAACATAGTTTGTAAGTTTTTTTTTATTAACACATATGGATATATAATATCTGAATTTTTCTCCTCAGAGCTGTGGTTACTTCAAAGAGCCTCTAGTCTGCATTGGTCCAGTAGCCACCGATCAGATCCGCGAATTTGTCCAGCACACGGCCGGCGAGAAACGCCTTGGCAGTGTCTACAAATTCCATTAAATTAAAAATTTTACGCGACCCGTAAAATGGTACACGTATTACGTGTTTAATTTTATTTTATTACATAAATTTGGCTGGATGTTTATTAAATTGTATTTTGAAATAATAAAATGAGATTATATAATTAGTTTTTAAGATATCGTGTACCAATTAACGGTTTTACAATATAACTATGTCTCTTTTACTAACGAAAATACTTATACTGAAGAACTATAATTTGCTTAATATAAAAGCTTACTTAAATCATCACATGTTTTTATTAGTAAAAAAGACTTAAATGAAATTTTACGTGTGGCAAGCAAATCGTAAAACTGCATTAAAAGTTATAGAGTAAATTTTAAAATTACGCATATTATAACTAAATAAATATGACTAATAATAATTTAAACTCACAAAATTCAAATCAGTTAAAATTATTTAAATTTAAAACTTAATAATGTGCGTAATTTTAAAAAGACATAATTGGATTAAAAAAATGAGAATTACGCTTCGGAAAACGGTCAAACGATACGCTACGTTTTATTTAAGAAATGATTATAAAAAAAATGCAAAAAATAAAAATAGTACATGACATATAATTTTTTTTAAGTTATTAAATTTGTAGTTTTAGATATAAAGAAATGTTTCGATAATTAAAATACTTCTTATGAATGTTATTTTAAAAATTAGAATTTAGAACGACAATTGTCTTATAATATTAAATAAACCATTTGAATGTGTTTTATCTCTAATATAGATTAATATAAAAATTAAAAATAAGTATTCAATGAAACAAATACATATCTTGCTGGCTGAGGCATTTATATTAGTATAAAATTGATGTTAAAATTAATAAAATTATTAATATTATTAATAAACATATCAATTATTATAAGATAATTATAAGAATATAGATTTTATTTCTTGCTTATACCTTAGTGAAACCCTCGAACTATGCTAGGTGCCTAGTGAAAAAAAAAACATATCAATTTTTTTTAAATCTAGATGTAATAACACTTTTTATTATCTTTAAAAAATTCACAAACATTTTCAAAATTAATCAATGTTTATAATGTAGTATTAGAATTGTGTAAACTATTTTCTGAAACTATATATGTATAACAGATAATAAATATTTTTTCGCTAAACTTAACAAAATATGTTAAAGATATTTAATATCTTGTGGAATGTTTTTTACTTTTGAGGCCTAAAAAGCAAGAATGTCATAACTATTATACCGTTGTTAGCTCTATAAGACTAGTTGTAATGTAAACTTCGTGTATTTAAATATATGTGTTAACATTATATAAATTATGTCAGCAATGTCGTTTTTATTATCCTTATTACTATAAGTTTTTATTTCGTCTGATGACGGAGTAAGAATACAATTCACCACTCGCCTTCTTGCCCGGGGGTTTCATAAAAGACAACTAAGGGATTAAATATTCATAAAACATGTATGCAAAAGACGGCAAACTCGACACGAAACCCTATAACAACACTTCTGACTAACGTGGTTGTCATAGGTCGATTTCCTTCCTATTGTGGAGAAGAAATTGAAATTATTGTGTTAATTCTATTTAACTGTTCAAATTATACTTAAAATTATATTAACCATTTCAACATTCCTTTTCTTTTTTTTTTATAATGATGAAGAATTAGGATTTATTTTGTTTGTTTCTTTCTTCTTTGTATTTTGTTTCCTTAATTTGTTACCACTTTTGTGCATGATAGCTTAACAATTCAGCATTTAGTTTAATTTTTATGTTATATTAATTTATATGTTTCTAATGTTCTAATTACTAGCTGTCCTTAAATGAATAAATAAATAAATAAGATTCGAGCCCAACAGAAGGGTTTATGTGAGCTGAAATGACTATTCAACTTACCTATACATCCAACAGCTTACCAATATCCACAGTTGGATAACGATTTCACCAATTTGTTCTCTTACGATTATTTCCAGACTTAGCACCCGGATACATTCACAACTAGTGATATACTTTAATCAAGAGAAAGAATGAAAATATATAGTAATAATACAATATCTTGCCATAAAAGACCCTTGTCGTAAAAGACGATTAAGTAATATAAAATGCATATCTTATATCCTAGCTAGATTTTATTTATAGAAAATTTTGTTTTGTTTTGGCCCAAGCCCGGCAGTAAGTAATTTATAGGCCAATCTGATGATGAAATTGTTCCTTATCATAATATGCTTCCACCTCTAAATATTTCAGGTTAGAAAGAATCTACACTGCCCTTCCATGGAGATGATTTAAAAACGTCACAGATATCAACTGCACGAGAATATTTTTTTTTACAAAAAATAACGACCGAGAATCATATTTTTTTCATAATTTTTAAGAAAAATTCACATCATAAAAAAAGGAGAATTTTGAAATAAAAAATGTGATCTCTCATACTTTGCAGTGTGCTCTTTCAGAATCTTTTAAATTTTAGTTCGTTCGTCATTTAAATTACGATATTTCCATTACAAAAAAATATATGGCTGCTTTTAAACAAAAAAAAAACCGAAAAATCGAAGCCATTTTTCTTCATGTTTTTTTCCCCATAGATAACGAGGAATGACCCCCTCTTTTTTCAACCATGAGCGCACTAAATAGTTGTAGTTGAACGACGAACTTTTAAATTTGTAAAAATCAGTATGTTTACCCCAAAATTGCTGATTACGATTCTGCCATCAAAATTTGAAAATTCCAGATGGCGGATCCAATATGGCCGACCAGAAATCTAAAATCTTATTTGAATAGGGTGAAATTAAGCACTCGGGAGTTTTCGAGATCGGCGATATTTTATTTTGTAGTGGTAAAATCGCAACTTCAACCCCAGATTCTGCAAGAGCACACTGTAAAGTACGGGAAACAATATTTTTTATTTCAAAATTTTATGTTTTAATGATGAGAATTTGCTTTAAAAATGATGAGAAAAAATACGATTCTCGGTCGTTAATGGGTTAATGTGAAATATATAACCACAAAAAAATTATATACTCATATTAATTTTGTGTGGAGACGGAGTAAGAATACAATTCATCATTCCCACATAGGGTTTTATTTCGAGTTTTCCTTCTTCTTTTATATGTAGTACATCATATCCCTTGTCTTTTACGAAATAGGCGCTGTATTCTTACTCTGTCACTACACGAATATCATCGAATTACTTACGTCTTAAATGAAATAAAAAAGCTTATGTTTTATATTAATTTATTTATCCATAGAATGGTGGTGGAGGGGGAGGAGGTGGTGGGGGAGGGGGAAATGGCGGCGGATAGCCCCCATAGTATCCTCCGTACACGTATGGTGGGGGAGGTGGTGGAGGGGGAGGAGGCAATGGAGGTGGATAACCACCGTAGTACCCTCCGTATCCATATGGGCGTGGAACAACTGAAACTCCATATCCTGGATAGAATATACCACCGCCTATCCAATGGCTTGAAGTATTCTGAAACAAGGACAGGGTTATGATGATTAGGTAATCCTTTCCTATACATATGGCTCTCTAGGGGGACCTTGGCACCATGCTCAATGATCTCACCCAGGTGTCCCAACTAGTGAGTTTACGAATGAACATGGACAAGACTAAAGTCATATCAAATGCCCATGTCATTCCTGTACCCGTCCTAGTTGGCGATGCGATTCTCCAAGTTGTCGATCATTATGTTTACCTATTATGTTCCCAAGTCGTGGACCAGGGGTGTGGTGGTGCTGTTCTTCAAGAAGGGTGACAAAGGTCTCTTGAAGGACTACAGACCCATCTCACTCCTGAGCCACGTTTATAAGTTGTTTTCGAGGGTCATTACCAATCGACTCTCGCGCAAGATCGATGACTTCCAGCCGCCCGAACAAGCCGGCTTCCGAAAAGGCTATAGCACCACCCTCACGCTTCGGCAGATTATACAAAAGACCGAGGAGTATAAGCGGCCCCTGTGCTTAGCATTTGTGGACTATGAGAAAGCCTTTGATTCAGTCGAAACTTGGGCGGTGCTGCAGTCCCTTCAGCGGTGCCAAATCGACTATCGCTATATCGAAGTGCTGAAGTGTTTGTATAGGAACGCCACAATGTCAGTCCGTATCCGGGATAAGAGTACGAAACCGATCCAGTTGCAGAAAGGCGTGAGACAGGGAGATGTCATCTCTCCGAAACTGTTCACCACTGCACTGGAAGATGTCTTCAAGCTCTTAGACTGGACTGGACTCGGCATCAACATTAACGGCGAATACATCACTCACCTTCGATTTGCGGACGATATAGTCGTTATGGCAGAATCCATGGAGGACCTTGGCACAATGCTCAATGATTTTAGCAGGGTATCCCAACTAGTGGGTTTACGAATGAACATGGACAAGCAGCATGGTAATGCGATTCTCGAAGTTGTCGATCATTATGTTTACCTAGGACAAACAGTCCAGTTAGGTAGATCCAATTTCGAGAAAGAGATCAGCCGACGAATCCAACTCGGTTGGGCAGCGTTCGGGAAACTTAAGAGGATCTTCTCGTCCAACATACCTCAGTGTCTGAAAACACAGATCTTTCACTAGTGTGTGTTACCAGTGATGACTTACGGCACGGAATCGTGGTCCTTAAATGTAGGCCTCATATCAAGGCTCAAAGTCGCTCAGCGTGCTATGGAGTGGGCTATGCTCGGGATTTCTCTACGAGATAGAATCCGGAATACGGAAATCCGCAGAAGAACGGGTGTAACCGACATAGCACGAAGAATTAGCACGCTGAAGTGGCAATGGGCAAGCCACATCGCTCGACGAACCGACAACCGCTGGGGAAGAAAGGTTCTCGAGTGGCGACCACATATCGGACGACGCAGGTGTAGGACGCAACAACTAGGTGGACCGATGACCTAGTGAAAGTAGCTGGGCGTCGTTGGATGCAGGCGGCACAGGACCGCTCATTGTGGCGCAACATGAGGGAGGCCTACATCCAGCAGTGGACGGCGATAGGCTGAAATGATGATGATGATGATTTTTACCTAGGATAAACAGCCCAGTTAGTTAGATCCAATTTCGAGAAAGAGATCAGCCGACGAATCCAACTCGGTTGGGCAGCGTTCGGGAAACTTAAGAGGATCTTCTCGTCCAAGATATCTCAGTGTCTAAAAACACAGGTCTACGACCAGTGTGTGTTACCAGTGATGACTTAGGGCACAGAAACGTGGTCCGTAAATGTAGACCTCATAACGAAGCTCAAAGTGCTATGGAGCGGGCAATGCTCGGGATTTCTCTGCGAGATAGAAGCCGGCATACGGAAATCCGCAGAAGAACGGGTGTAACCGACATAGCATGAAGAATTAGCACGCTGAAGTGGCAATGGGCAGGCCACATCGCTCGACGAACCGACAACCGCTGGGGAAGAAAGGTTCTCGAGTGGCGACCACGTATCGGACGACGCAGTGTAGGACACATACTAGGTAGACCAACGACCTAGTGAAAGTTGCTGGGCGATGTTGGATGCAGGAGGCACAGGACCGTACATTGTGGCGTAACATGAGGGAGGCCTACGTCCAGCAGTGGACGGCGATAGGCTGAAATAATGATAATACATATGACTGACTGACTGCATCAATGGCGTAATGGTTAAGATACTGACCTACGGTGCCGATGTAGTGGGTTCTAATTCCACGCAAGACGATACTTTGTGCGGTTCATAAACTGTTGTTCTGAATCTGTATGTAATTTGTGTCCGTTAATTATATGTTTGTAAAGTCACAACATAAGGATTATTTCCTTATTATTTTCTTATCTTAGAAAAACAAAAGAATATTCCGTGTGGTGACGGACTAAGAATACAATTCACCACCCTCTATCTTCTCGATGGATGTCGTAAAAGACGAGTAAAAAAAAACACATGTTATAAATAAACTAGCATTTTAAATGCTAATTTCGGTAACTTATAAAAAAAAAAAATGGGTGCGTGTACTTATGTACGCGCGTGAGAAGTTATACTTCTTTGGCATCATTAAAATATATATATATATATAATTATTAAAAACCAAATTTAGAGAATAATCTAAAAAAAAAAAAATATTAAAAAAAAGAAAAATATATATATATATATATAAAAAATAAAAAAAAAAAAATAAAAAAAAATAATAGAAAAAATAAAAAAAAAGAAAAAAAGAAATTAAAAAAAGAAAAAAAATTAACAAAAATATAAAAAAATAAAAAAAAAATAAAAAAAAATACTAATAAAAAAAAGAAAAAAAAAAAGAGTGATCAGAGTTGACGAGCGTACCAACATGCGCGACTAATATCGAGGTTCAATTTCTATTTTGTTGGTAGCTTTTTTTTCGAGACTTAATGAGCGGTTAAGCAGACAACTTCATACTGTTAATTTTGTGTCACATAATTAAAATTTCACTCTCATCATTTTTTCATAACGCGCCTAAAGAAGTATAACTTCAAAATATTGACAAAATGTACACGAAAACGTGCAAAGTTATTGACATAGCTAATATTAAAATGAATATAGGATTATTTTTATAAATGATATCATTATTACCTCATATATATAGATTTGTAATTTAAAATTACACCGTGTGGTAGAATATAATTCACCTCTTCCTATCTTGCTCGTGGATATCGTAAAAGACGACTAAGGGATTGTATAGATCCGCGGCACCTACGGATCCCGTAGAATAGTCATCATGGTGCCGCCAAAATTATATAGCTTTAAATTTCTACCCGACAATGGAGGGTTATGATTTTGACAGGCTTCATCAATTCCCTCATAGCTCCTCAACTACTGATAAGAACCGGTGAAATGAGGTATCGTTAGAAGCGTCTTGATTTGATTATCCGCTGGTTATAGGCTATATGATGTGTCACTGAATCTAATGTAAGGCCAGAGGCGTAACTATACCATCTGAGGCCCGCGGCAAATTCTTTTGAAGAGGCCCTGGATTCCCTAAAAAAAAACCCTCAAAAACAATCCCGCCAATAGCAATACCAGTGAATATCGATACTTTTCAATCGATACCGATTGAGGCTCTAGGCGTTTCAAGCTGGGGCTCTCTCGGGTCGGGGGCCCGTGGCATTTTGCCAGTCCTGTTACCCTATAATTACGCCACTGTGTAAGGCCCTCTAAAGGTGTATATATATATATGCCCTCTAAAATATTGTGTTAAAAATAAATTTGAGAGAAATGGTCTAAATTCCGCTATACAACGATCTTCACCTAGATGTTTATTTGATGAAACTTATTTTTTATTTAATTTAATATGTCAATAAATATATTGCATATGGGTTGCCTAACAAATTCTAGTCCAGAGTTAGGTAGTTATTTTTTTTTTTTTAATACATTGCACCGGTTTGATTATTAGACAAATTCTATACCAATCGAAAGTATAAAGCCCATAGAATATGCAAACGTCGATCAGACCGGTGCAAAATGCTAGTATCTATTTATCTGTTTATACCTGGCTACCCGAGAGTTATGACCGGAAAAGAATAGGCAATCTAACGTTTGCATATTCTACGGGCTTCATACTTTCGATTGGTATAGAATTCGTCTAATAATCAAACCGATGCAATGCCCAAAAAAGAATTTTGCTTTTTTAATTATTAATTCATTTCAATTCCGTGTGGTGACGGAGTAAGAATACAATTCACCACCCCCTATCTTGCCCGTGGGTGATCGTACGAGACGACTAAGGGATATAAAACGCATATAACATCTATGCGAGAGAAGGAAAACTCGAAATAAAACCCTATACCAACACGTCTGACCAGCGTGGTATAGTAGGTCAATGACCCTTCTATTATGGAGGAGGCCCGAGCCCAACAGTGGGACGTATATGGGCTGAGATGATGATGATGATGATGATGAATTATTAATTAATCATACTCTGGACTAAAATTTGTTTGGCAACCCATATGCAATATATTTATTAACATATTAAATTAAATAAAAAATAAGTTTCATCAAATAAACATCTCGGTGAAGGTCGTGTTATAGCGGGATCCAATACTAAAATATTTAATTATTTAATACTAATACCACGGTTACAAATAATATTGTGAAATAGAGCAAAATTTGTGTTCAGAAGAGCTCATTACTATTATGTAAGTATGTAAATAGCAAGAATTCAGCTCTGATTATGGCACAACAGGGCACGTAGAAGCGATGTTGCGCGATACACTTGGACCCTCACACAAACCCCGTTCAAATGTATTAATTCAAATTCAAATTATTTATAATGCATAAACCACGAATGGGCACTTACATATTGTCAGGTTTACAATTTCTAAAACAAATATACTACCACCGGATCGGAACGCTACTGAGAAGATCCGGCAAGAAACCCAGCGGGCTTGTCTATTATTTTTAATTATTTCTTTTTCTTCTTACTAGATATGCAATTGTGTACATGTTTTGTAAGAACTAGCTCCAATGTGATGCCCTTCGAACCGCAAGATACTTAATATAATTCAAACGGATTATCATTTAATACAGGGTTCCATAAAATTGGTTAGTGTTCCGTTATCTATAATGTTTAAGAAACCCTGGTACAGATAATATCTATGCAAGAGATTGAAAACTCGACATAAATCCCTATACGAACAAGTCTGATCAGCGCGGTATAGGTGATCAATTTCCCCTCGCATTATGGAGGAGGCTGCAGCCCAACAGTGAGTCTTATGCGGGCTGGGACCACTCCCTATATTGCCTGTGGTTGTCGTAATTAAAAATTGAGGGATATAATATGCACAACGTCTATACATAAGATGGAAAACTCAAAATAAAACCCTATACCAACATATCGATCAGAATAGTATAGATTTTTCTTTTGGGGTGGGTTGCGGTCCGGGGCGACTCCGTCCGAGGCGACAGAGGGGCGTAAGCACACACACCCGCAACCCACCCGAACATCACGTCGCCTTCGTTGTTGGACCGAAGTGGTCGGCGCGACGGAATACGCCTGAGGAGTACCCTCCCATCGACCGACTTTCCCCTCTCGGGGCGGACGTCGATCTTTCCTCGCGTCGGCCTCTCGGCGAGTGACGGACTAATTCCCCGGTCACGTCACCCGCGGCCTCGGATAGGGTAGCATAAGGCGCAGGTAGTCGCCTACGCCGCCCCAGTTGCCGGCGGCGGATCGCCTCGTCGAGGCTGCGCTCCTCGCGCGCGGGACCCGCCACCTACTTCCGCGAGACTACTGCCTCGCAGAAGGCTACAGAATAGTATAGATAACTAGCAACCCTCCCTCACTTTACTTCGGATTCAGTCGCTTTACCCACGTAGCTTCCGTTATAGTGGAAATATCGAGATAAAATATAGCCTATGTTACTCCCTGATATTATAGCTTTCCATTGGTGAAAGAATTTTTGAAATCGGTTCGATGGTTTAAGCGTGAAAGCGTAACAAACTTACTTTCGCATTTATAATATTAATAAGGATGTAGTACAGGTACAGTAGGTCAATATCCTTCTTATTATAGAGGAGGCTTAAGCCCAACAGTGGGACGTATATGAGCTAAGATGTTGAATATAATAGCAACACGGAACGTAATGTATGCATACCTAAATTTATGCATGTATCTATACAAATAAAAAAAAATTAAGTGTCTATTTGTAATTTCAAAATAATGTTTTTAGAGTTCCGTACTCAAAGGGTAAAAACGGGACCCTATTACTAAGACCTCGCTGTCTGTCCGTCCGTCTGTCTATCACCAGGCTGTATCTCAAGAACAGCGATAGTTAGAGTATTGAAATTTTTACAAATTATGTATTTCTGTTGCCGCTATAACAACAAATACTAAAAACAAAGTATCTATACCAATAAATAAAATTGGAGTGTCTTTTTGTAATGTCAATATAATAGGCTTTTTTCATGCTCACGCGGCTATTTGCATTATACATAAGCCTAAAAATCACTTTATAATTTTTATGTCTGTCTGTCTGTCTGTTTGTTCCGGGTAATCTTCAAAACGGCTGGACCGATTTCAAAAATTCTTTCACCAATGGAAAGCCATAATATCAGGGCGTAACTTAGGCTATATTTTATCCCGGTACTCCCATGGGACCGGGAAATACGCAGGAAAGACGACTGAAACCGAAGCGAAGCGAGGGTGGGTTGCTAGTAATAAATATTTAAGGAGGGCACTCATACAACAAACGCGATTCTATCGATAATGGTACGGAACACTTCGTGTGTGACACCGACTCGCACTTAGCCGGATTTTTTTTTCATTCGCCCACGGTTATTTACACGATACCTGTGCCGTCTACCAGATTGGTATAAGGTTTTATTTCGAGTTTTCTTTCTCCTGAATAGATGTAACATCATCTTCATCATCGCAGCCCACATACGTCCCACTGTTTAACTCGGGCCTCCTCCACAATGGGAGGGAATTTGACCTACTATACCATACTGGTCAAACATGTTGGTATAGAGTTTCATTTCTAGTTTTTCTTCTCTTGCTTAGATGTTGCATATTATATCTGATAGTCGTCTTTTAGGACATCCACGGGCAAGATAGGGGGTGGTGAATTGTATTCTTACTCCATCATGACATGAATATAAAAAAATACATTACACAAAAAATACTCACGTGAATTAAGACCAGAATTAAAACACAATATCTCGCAAACATTATTGAAATCCTTCTCAATCACAAAATACTACAAAAATCTAATACGTAGAAACAACATCCAATATATAGGTAACGTTTACAAATTTAGTTTTGCTAAATATAAAATTACGCGACGCGTTTATACCGCGCACATAAGGTTTATAATGTAATGATTTATAATATTACGTGTTGCGTAATTTAAATGGCATAAGTATGTAATAAATGTTTACTTTGACATATATATGTAAAAATTGTTCTATTTACGGAAAAATATGCTTATTTTTGTCATGGTATATTTTTTTTTTTTTATTATTGCTGTTATTGGCTAACGAGCTAATCCTGATTATAAGTGGTAGCAGCGCCTTGTGGATTTACCTGCATAGTTCTCCTTCCCGTGGGAATATCAAGATAAACTATAGTCTTATGTCTTATTCTGATATATAAGCTACATTATTGTGAAGTTTCATCAATAGTTCCAATCCATTCAGTTGTTTTTGCATGAAAGAACAACAAACATCCTCACATACAAACTCACAAACTTTCGCGTTTATAATATTAGTAAGATGTTGCCGCTCTTGGACCTTTTCTAGACTGCTAGTCTAACTTCTGTTGCCTATCGTGAAGAAAGTGAAGGTAGAATGAATTCGTGCAATAAAGTTCAGTAATAATAAAGGTATCCAAAACTCGCCACATGCAAACACCCTCAGAACGTTGGGCTGCCGGGTCTATTACTCATCTAACAAAGCGCAGTAACAAATTGCTACTACTCAGACATCGATTTTCTGCTCCCGGACGGACCGGCCCGCGGCTGTAGACAGATGACTGTCGATAGTGTGCTGAATTTAATTGCCATCTAAACCTGAATATAGAAGTTTTCACTTCATAAAATCCAGAATCTCTACAATAATAATAATAACTCTCGAAATTCTTTTGATATAAAAGAAAAAATGTATCACAGGATTTATAGGAAAGCCAATAAACCGCAGGGCAGCTTGTGGCGTGCTGAATGTGAGTGGCGACACTGCGGTCCTGAGTGCCCCAGAGAGTCGGCCAGGGCCTCGTATCCAGCTGGCCTTTATTGGCTGGCTGGAGTGGAAACCGAAGAGTGCCCGCAGGATTCTCAACTTTGGCTTGCCTTAAACGGCTGGTCAGAGAGGGGTCACCAGAGCTATATGCTCGGGGGTGGAAGTGTCATTTTCAAGGGCATAACTACGGGGAAACCACTGCGATGGTGAAACCGGTGCCGCACCGCTCGTCACCCCAAGCCACTTGCACCAATGTTGCCCCCCTGTTGCCCGTATGGCCTGAGTGTCTGTGGCGACCGTTTGGGGGGCCTATTCAGTGAGTTAGCGAGTCACCGTCTGCCAAAGTTCAAGACGATAAAGGTATTGAAGGCAGACGACAGTTTTAAATCAATAGTTTTTAGTTTAGCCAGTACATCAAACCTCCAACCCCATAAACAGTTATTAGATACCATCATCACACATAGTTTTACACCTACCGTTGGCAGTCCACGAGTGTTATGTGCAGACGTGGAGTGTCATCGGTAGATGTCCCATCCCATTTTAACATTAAATTTCTCCAAAGGCCTCTGCGTGTTGGACCCATATCCCCATGTAAGCCTTTCAAAGGACCCAGTCCTTCTTCCCTTGGAAGATATCCATGAATCAGTATTTTGCACAAAAAACATTACAATAAATTCATATTACATTCAAATTTGACATATATATTTTTATTTTTTAATTTATTTTTTACACATTTACCTACTAATCGTTGGCACCTGTACTAATGTAAACATTGTATCACAGGTGCCTGCGCCCTCCATTGACAGATCAAACAATGTAACATTCTATGATCACAAAAATACTTACATCTAAAAGTGTATACTAATTATACAGATTGAATACCCATAATTTTGGAATTTACCTATTTACCTTCAGATAGTCCAAGACGACTAAGAGATATAATAGATATGCAAGAGAAGAAAAGCTCGAAATAAAATCCTATACCAACCTATTGTACCAGCATGGTATAGTAGGTCAATAGCCCTCCCAGTAAGGTGACTTGAGCCCAACAGTGGGACATATATGAGCTGAGACGAATGAATGAATGAAAATCTCCACGGGTAATTCAGAGTATTATCAGGATGAATGTCTGTGTATTTTTCAAAGGTACAAAATTAAGTTATAATGGGTGAAATTTCCAAAGCTACTTCATAACTTTTAATATATTTTTACGATTCTTAACTAATAAAATTTCATTTCTTTTCTTACTAATAAACATTAATAATAAAAAATTATTCGAGATGAACCAAATTGAGTCTACGGCTGCGTTATTAATAATCTTGGAAGATCTTGGCACTATGCTCAACGATCTCAGTAAAGTATCCCAACTAGCCGCCCTAGTCGAGGTCGAGTGTGGATGGACCGGGGATTAATCCGCCACCCGCAGAGAGGCGCGTGATGGCGGCCCCCCTAGCCGGCAACACTGCAATATTGCCAGGGCGTTAAAGAGTTTTTATTGTAAACGGTGGTAAACGATGCGAACAATAAGTGCTGCTGTCACTCATGGAACTTTGCTAGGCCGCTGCATGCTGTGAAGAAAGTGTAGGGAATGTGAATGCGTGCAATGAGACTTGGTGAAACTAAAAGCATAACCAAAACCCACCACACGCAAACACCATAGAAAGTTGGGCTTCCGGCTCTCTCGCTCACCAAACGAGGCGCAGTAACAAATTGCTTCTCTTGCCTGGCAAGATCCTGGTGAATTGTATTCTTACTCCGTCACTACACGGAAAGAAAATTATTGCTACCTATATTATTTATTATTTAAATTATTCATTCAATTTACCGGATAGAAATAACAAATTGTATCATTGTTTTCCGTATGGTGACGGAGTAAAAATTAACCACCCCCTATCCTGCTCATCGGTGTCGTAAAAGACGACTATAGGATATAATATGAACATAACATCTATGCAAGAGAAGTAAAATTCCAAATAAAACCCTACACTGTCCTATTTAACTAGCATGGTATAGTAAGATCAATTTCCCTCCTATTGTGAGCTGAAATGATGATGATCACATATTCGTCCTTACTTAATATTATAAATGCGAAAGTAAGTCTGTTTGTTTGTTACGCTTTCACGCTTAAACCACTAAACTGATTACAAAAATTCTTTCACCAATGGAAATCTATAATATCAGGAAGTAACATAGGCTATATTTTGTCCCGGTATTTGCACGGGAACGGGAACTACGCGGGTAAGGCGACTGAATCCGAAGCGAAGCGAGGACGGGTTTGTAGTCTCTAATAATGATTATTTTCTTTATCTTTGCAAGAATTGCATAAAGCAATGTATATTATCAATGTATTGATTTTTATATTTTCTCTGTCAACCCCATAGCCAACTCGTCAGACGCTCCTTTAGTGGATTCTGTAGACATTGCCAAGGCCTTTCTCGCCGTTAGTGAGCTGGACGAATTCACGGATTTTATCGGTGTCTACTGGACCGATGCAGACTAAAGGTTCTTCGAAATAACCGCATCTCTGAGGACAAGAAATTCCAATATTATTCATTAACCCACCAATTTCTATGTTGTACAGGAGATAAAGCTTTAATCGCCATCCTTGGCAGGTCCTGGCGATTAAATTAGGTGTTATATGTTCCCAGGAGAATTTTTCTGGCCATGTTTTCAGTGATAATTCAACCAGTTTTTAGGGTTCCGTACCCAAGGGGTAAAAATGGGACCCTATTATTAAGACTTCGCTGTCTGTTCATCCGAAATTTTTACAAATTATGTATTTCTGTTGCCGTTACAACAACAAATACTAAAAATAAAGTAAATATTGAAGGGGGGCCCATACAACAAACCCGATTTTTTTAAGAATGGAACCCTACGTGCGTGACTCCGACTCACACTTAGCCAATTTTATGAAGCTTACTTTCTAGTTTATTAGACTTTAAAGAATTACCGAAATTTGAGCAATGGATTTTTCAAAAGCTTTATAAGCTAATATTAAATTTCATAATAAATAAACTAATTATTGGATGTTTGAGAATAAATAAACATATTTCTTGCTATTTACTAAAAATTTGAAATTTCTTTTTTTTTCAAGCAGACAGCCGGAAGTAAACAGTTCAAATCGGATTTTACTTAATTTCGTTATTTTTAATATTTTTCATTTTCACGTGAAATGCCACTTTATTCAAATAAATACATACATTAATTTCGAAATCTATTCTTTTATAAATTGGTAAGGCGTGAAAGTAATTATCTAAACAATTCTCTCGTTACATTGCTCTTCAGCTTTTATCAAATAAACGATTCCAAATCAAATTCTCCATTTTAATTTCACAAATGTACATTTAATTTATTCAAATAATCGTTTAACGTTCGCAAACTCGATGACTTCGAAATACTTCCAATTGATTGGAAGTCTTTCTTGAAAATTAGAATTTAATGAACGACTTAATTTGATTCAAAAGCTTCTGTTAATTTGCTGTAATAACCGCGGTTATGTGCGTGTTAATGTTTTGAGATAATTTGATTGAATGAGGGATATACAGGGCGAAAATTTATTTATTAGCAACATCTAGTGTAGTAGTGGTTAAGATACCGACTTACACTGACTCGGGTTCGAATCCCATGCAGGACAATACTCTGTGCGATCCACAAATTGTTAGTTATATGTTTATAAAGTCACACCGCAATACAAGAATTATTTCCTTAGTGAAAGGTGTTAACTTTTATAAATAATACTAGCTGACCGAACAGACGTTGTTCTGTTCAAATAAAATAAAAGGAATTCTCCTTGAAATCGACAGCAGTGCCACCTACCGGATCCAATTGTGAATCTCAACCATTCTCGAATCCCCTTGAACACAAGAAATTTCATCAATATCGGTCCAGCTGTTTAGGAGAAGTTCAGTGGCATGCACACATACACAAGAAATTTATATATAAAGATATATTTTTGTGGAGTGTATAGCTGTTAGCCGTATATGGCTTTGACAGCTTGACGCGGACTATGGGTGAGCGCTGAGGGCTCGCAACCCGGTGGAAGTATACTAATTGACATCAGAGGGCTCCCCCTGTGGGGAACGGATCTCGACTTGGGGCGTCGCTGGAGGCAAAGTGCCCACGTTTTGGTTTATGACTTTTACGCGACGCGGTTTCGCACCTCGATGGTGAGGACGGTACCGCGGGTATTTACGTGTACTTGTCTTTTACGACATCCACGGGCAAGATAGGGAGTGCTGATTTTTTTTAATTGCAAACGGTGGCCAACGAGCAAATAGTACACCTGATGGTAAGTGTTGCTGCCGCTCATGGACCTTTACAAGGCCGCTGCCTACCGCGAAGAAAGTGAAGGGAATGTGAATGAGTGCATTGAGGCTCGGTGATACCAAGGGCACCACCAAAACTCTCGACACGCAAACACCCTCAGAAAGTTGGGCTTCCGGCTCTCTCGCTCACAGAACGAAGCGCAGTAACAAATTGCTACTACTCAGACGTCGATTTTCTGCTCAGTGTGGTACTACCCCGGATGGACCGGCCCGCGGCTGTAGACAGACAACTTTCGGCAGTCTAGTCCTACCACTCTTGATTGATTTGTATTCTTACTCCATTACCACGTAGGAAAAAGATATAATACCTATGCAAGAAACTCGAAATAAAACCCACGTCTGACCAGCCTGTTATAGTAGCTCAATTTTCCTCACATAGTGGAGGAGGCCTGAACCCAAGAGTAGAACACGTATGGATTGAGATGAAGATGATAATGTGCAGGAGGCTTGATCCCAACAGTGGGAATGAAAATACCATGCTTCATCATCATCGCAGTCAACATACGTCCCATTGGCCCACATACGTTCCACTGATAGGCTCGGGCCTCCTCCACAATGGAAGGGAATTTGACCTAGTATACCATGCTGGTCAGACATGTTGATACAGAGTTTCATTTCGAGTTTCCCTTCTCTTGCACAGATGTTTTGTGAATATTATATCCCATAGTAAGGATGTGAAAAAATAATCGATTTTTATAATAATCGATTATTAATCGATTTTTTTGTAATAGTCGATTTTTACAATCGATTATCAAAATAATAAAAAATCGATTAATAATCGATTATTTCACTGCCAAATTTCCTAAAAAAAGATCATCACGATACTGCGTGCCGTGTTTCATACTATATTAGAATATAAAGCTCAAAAAAAAGGTCATCATAATCCTTTTGGGGGAAAAATCGATTATTTTATAATCGATTATTTATTTTTAAATAATCGATTATTCTAAAATCGATTTATTTTAAAGAACAAAAAATCGATTATTTAACAAATCGATTATTTTCCCTCCAAGTCACATCCCTATCCCATAGTCGTCTTTTACGATATCCACAGGCAAGATAGGGAGTTGTGAATTCTATTCTTACTCCGTCACTACAAGGAAAAATATACCATGCTTGACGAAGTGTAATCCTTACCTTCCTGTGCTTCTGACGATGGCGGCGTTGTTTTATGCAGCATAGACCTTTAGTAATATCGCATTCACTGGAAGAGGAGCAGTCCTCGTTGTATTGCTTATGGCCAGTAAATGGTGGACGGCAGACATGCATATCACCTGCAAAGAATTTCGATTATCACATTATCACTTTTTTTTTATTGAAAACGAGCAAACAATGGTAAGTGTTGCTGCCGCTCATGGATCTTTACAAGGCCGCTGCCTACCGCGAAGAAAGTGAAGGGAGTGGGAATGAGTGCATTTGATATCAAGGGCATCACCAAAACCCTCCACACGCAAACACCCTCAGAAAGTTGTGCTGCCGGCTCTCTCGCTCATCAAACGAAGCGCAGTAACAAATTGCTACTGCTTAGACGTCGATTTTCTGCTTAGTGTGGTACTACCCCGGACGGACCGGCCCGCGGCTGTAGACAGATAACTGTCGACAATGTGGTCCTACCACTCCACTTCACATCGCAGCCCAAATACGACCCAGTACGGGATTCGAACCTTCACCGTAGAGGGGAGGAAATTGACCTACTAAACCACACTGATGTGTGACATGTGGTGACGGAGTAAGAATATAATTCACCACTCCCTATCTTGACCGTGCATGTCGTAAAAGACAACTATGGGATATTATACGCATACAACATCCATGCAAGAGAAGGATTACTCGAAATAGAACTCTATACCAACCTGTCTTTCCGTCACCCGCAGAGAGGCTGACCGCGCGACGGCGACTGACGTCCCGGGACGGGGACGTCGAGAGGTGAGGGAACCGGCAAAGGTATTCCGTCGGGCCGACCACTGACGACAAGTCACCCTGCTACGGTGATCGGCCCAATGACGAAGGTAACGTGGATACGGGTGGGTTATGGGCCCGCGCGCCATCCTTTCATCGCCCCGGACGGAAAGGATCGCGTGTGCGCTTACCATAGCTCACCCATTAAAAAAAAAATACCAGCCTGTCTGACCAGCATGGTATTGTAAGGTCAATATTGTGGAGGGAGGATCGTTGGGCTTGATCCTGTGTGGTGAAATTTATGTGGCCTGTAATGATGATGATATTTGACTGTTTTTTACTTGCTCTATTTTTCCATGGATAGGTTATAGCGGTTTAATATCAACAATAATAATAATAAAACCCTCTGGGTCAGTCGTTATCTCACTATGAGACTAACGCAAACCTCGGAGGAACATTATATGGCTTTCTAAGTTCTTTTGATATAAAAGAAAAAATGTGTCACAAGATTTATAAGAAAGCCAATAAACCGCAGGGCAGAGCTTGTGGCGTGCTGAATGTGAGTGGCAACACTGCGGTCCTGAGTGCCCCAGAGAGTCGGCCAGGGCCTCGTATCCAGCTTGCCTTTATTGGCTGGCTGGACTGGAAACCGAAGAGTGCCCGCAGGATTCGACTCTGGCTTGCCTTAAACGGCCGGTCAGAGAGGGGTCGCCAGAGCTATATGCTCGGGGGTGGAAGTGTCATTTTCAAGGGCATAACTACGGGGAAACCATTGGGAATCTCCGTTTATCGGCGACTCGCGATGGTGAAACCGGCGCCGCACCGCTCGACACCCCAAGCCACTTACACCAATGTTGCCCCCTGTTGCCCGTATGGCCTGTGGGTCTGTGGCTACCTTTTAGGGGGCCCATCCAGTGAATTAGCGAGTCACCGTCTGCCAAAGTTCAAGACGATAAAGGTACTGAAGGCAGACGACAGTTTTTAAATCAATAGCCTTAAGTTAGACCAGTCCATCGAACCTCCAACTCCATAATCATATATTAGATACCATCATCAACAATAGTTTTACACCTCCCGTTGGCAGTTCACGTGTGTTATGTGCAGACGTGGAGTGTCATCGGTAGACGTCCCATCCCATTTTTAGATTAAATTTCTCCAAAGGCCGTGTTGGATCCATATCCCCATGTAAGCCTTTCAAAGGACCGGGTATCTTCCCTAGGAAGATCCCGTGAAACGGAGAGACATAATAATAATAACAACAATAATATAATAATAACAATAGCTTTCAACTATCAGAGTTACTACATAGATGGCGTTAGGGATGTGACTTGGAGGCAAAATAATCGATTAATTAAATAATCGATTTTTTGTTTTTTAAAATAAATCGCTAATAAAATAATCGATTAACTAAAAATAAATAATCGATAATAAAATAATCGATTTTTCTCCCAACAGGATTAATGAAACACTGCACGCAGTATCGTGACGACCTTTTTTTAGGAAATCTGGCAGTGAAATAATCGATTAATTTTAATATAAAAATAATCGATTTTTTATTATTTTTATAATTGAATATAAAAATCGACTATTACAAAAAAAATAATCGATTATTATAAAAATCGATTATTTTTTCACATCCCTAGATGGCGTAGTTGTTAAGTTACCGAGCTACACGCCAGGGTCGGGAGTTCGAATGCCACGCAGAACAAACTTTGTATGATCCACAAATTGTTGTTCTGAATCTGGATGTAATTTGTGTCCATTAATCTATGATTGTAAAGTCCCACAGCAATACAAGGAGTATTGCGTCAGTGCCGGGAGTTGTCTTTACAAAAAAAAAAATATTCAAAAACTTACCGGCAACAACTTTTTCGCAAACAAGTCCTGTATCACATTGATTCTCATGGTTACAAATCTCTCCGAATTTCTTCGCAGCAGGTATTGTAAGACAGCGTCCACCATCTTCTGTTTATATAGACTTAAATTTATTATTTGATAACTCATCATTTTCATCATCATTTCAGCTTATATATATCCCACCGTTGGGCTTGAGCCTCCTTCACAATAGGAGAGAAATTGACCTTACTAATTTCCTTTCGAGATTTTCTTCTCTTGCATAGATGCGTATATGCTTACTATGTCGCTTAGTCGTCTCCTAGGACATCCACGGGCAAGATAGAGAATGGGGAATTGTATTCTCAATCCGTCACCACACGGATTAAGAATACAATTTTCCAATTCCATGGTACATTTTGTATAATGGAAGGTATATAAGATATGAATAGAATTTATTTGAGCGGAATCCATCTTGGATTCTATATAATTTATTTTACAAAAAGCAATCCTAACTCATTTCCCTTTTTACGCAACAATTTCCTCTTTGTGTTAACATAGAAATGTTTTCAACGGAAACGGAATTTTAAATCAACTGAATTAATTGAATTTTGTGTAAAATAGAATGAGTATTATGCCAGTTTTATGTATAAGAACATACATGAAATATTCACAGAGTTATAAAAGGTTAGCTTACAATTTCTAATTACACTAAAGCTTACTTTAAAGTTTATTAGAGAAAATTTCTTAGATTGTATAAAAGAAAAATAATTATTTCTGATATTTCTGCGAGTATTTTTAAACCCTGACGCAAAAAGAGGGGTGTTATAAGTTTGACATGGGTGTCCGTCTGTCTGTGTGTATGTCTGTTTGTGGCATCGTAGCTATAAGACGGATGGACCGATTTGGATGCATTCTTTTTCATTTGAAGGACAGTTGCTTGCGATGGTTCTTAGCTATGTTTGTTTAATTTAGTGTAGTAGAGTATCAGCTCTTTTCTAAAATTTTCAATTTTATTACGGATTTTATCGCGTTTGTATTTGATTTTTGATTGCCCGACGTTTCGAACACTTTACAGCATTCATAATTACGGGGGAACTGACTATCATCATCATCGCAGCCCACATACGTCCCACTGTTGGGCTCGGGCCTCCTCCACAATGGGAGGGAATTTGACCTACTATACCATGCTGGTCAGACATGTTGATATAGGGTTTCATTTCGAGTTTTCCTTCTCTTGCACAGATGTTATGTGCACATTATATCCTATAGTCGTCTTATACGACATCCACGGGCAAGATAGGGAGTGGTGAATTGTATTCTTACTCCGTCACCACACGGACAGACTGACTATAAGAGCTTTAAATGCATCTGGGCCAATTCTATCTAATACCGTCGGTTCGTCGAGCGATGTGGCCTGCCCATTACTACTTCAACGTGCTATTTCGGTTACACCCGTTCTTCTGCGGATTTCCGTATTTCGGATTCTATCTCGCAGAGAAATCCCAAGCATCACGTAACACGCTGAGCGACTTTGAGCTTGGTTATGAAGCCTACATTTAGGGACCAGGTTTCCGTGCCATAAGTCATCACTGGTAACACATACTGGTCGTAGACCTGTGTTTTCAGACACTGAGGTATGTTGGACGTGAAAATCCCCTTAAGTTGCCCGAACGCTGCCCAACGCTGATATTTACATTAATACACGGTGAAATTTTTACCATCTTACAAAAAAAAAACCATAAAAGTATCCGACCAAAGAAACATATCTAATATATTTAAAAGTTCAATAGTGGCAGTTATAAAAAAATAATAAAATAAATTAAATTAAAGTTAATATTTTGTAACAGTCTGTTTATCATGTTTAAATTTTAAACAAAAGTAGTCATGCGGAATTTCGTTAGCCAATCATAGGTATGAAGTCCACGTGGACGTCTTTTACAAAGCGTAATTCCCTACGCTAGATACCTAACAGGTATCCTTTGCGATGCCCGATTGGCGTCGCGGTGAAGTGGTCGTAGTACCTACATAGTTCATCAGCTGTGTTGAGTACCTACACTCGCTACAAGCTGTTTCCTTACTAATTTAATTAATAATTATTTATAATAACTTTTATTAAAAAATATTCTATTTAATATTGTTTTTAACCTTTTAATTGTATGAATGAATAATAGATACTGGATACTTTAATTGACCTGCTTTTGTAAGGCGACATAAATGTCACCGTGTATAATCATCATCATCATCACAGCTCATATACATTCCACTGCAAGGCTTGAACTTCCTCCATAATAGGAGAGAAATTAACCTATTATACTGCGCAGTTCAGATGAATTTCTATAGGGTTTTATTTTTAGTCCAGCAACCGCGAAGAGGTTAGCCTTGCGACGGTGATCGGCGTCCCGGGAAGGGGACGTCGACAAGAGAGGGTACTACCTCGGGGTATTCCGTCGGGTCGACCACTGAAGTCAAAGAACTCTACACCGGAGGTCAGCCTAACGACGAAGGCGACGTGCTATTGGGTGGATTACGGAGCCGCGCGCTGTCCCTCTGTCGCTCCGGACGAAGCCGGGCGGTGGTTGAGCTGACCGTAGCCTACCCCAAAAAAGAAAAAATAAGATTTTATTTTGAATTTTCTTTCTCTAGCATAGATGTTATATTTATTCCGTTAATCGTCTTTTACGACACTCACGGACAAAATAGGAGATGGTGGATTGTATTCTCACTCCCTCACCACACGGTGAACATTAATAACAACTATATCTATATCCGTCTTCTTCTTTCTTCTTTTTTTTGTCTTGGCAATCAGCTACTAATACAAGCCATTTTTGCCAGTGTCGAGTTATACATTTCTTTACAAATTATCAGTGTCTTCTAATCAGTATGTGAAATTGTCGCCTTCAACAATTTTATGACTACTGTTAACGGTACCCTCTGAGATTTTTGGTGGAAACGAAAGGTATGTAAAGCACTTTTATATCATACTAGCAATCCGCCCTCGCTTCGCTTCGGTTATAGGTTATAGTTGTTTTACCCGCGTAGTTCCCGTTCCCGTGGGAATACCGGGATAAAATATAGCCTAGTTTACGCCCTGATATTATAGCTTTCCATTGGTGAAAGAATTTTTGAAATTGGTCCAGCCGTTTTGAAGATTACCCGGAACAAACAGACAGACAGACAGACAGACAAAAATTTTTTAATTGCTATTTTAGGCATAGGTGTCGTGCAAATAACCGTGTGAGCATGAAAAAAGCCTATTATTTTGACATTACAAACAGACACTCCAATTTTATTTATTGGTATAGATTCATTATACCTTAGCTTTTGCGTCGTCACATATTACAAAAAATGCCATAAAAATTACTTAATATAATACGTTAACCACTAAGATATTGAATAAAATATAAGACTACCACATGACACTCCACATTCCCGCCAAAAACCCCTATATCGGTCGTGAGTGATAAAATTAAAAGGATTTTTTTTGGGGGGTGTGTTGCGGTCGGCATGCTACTCGCACCACTTCGTCCGGGGCGACAGAGGGGCGTAAGCACGCACACCTACAACCCACCCACGATGCACGTCGCCTTCGTCGTTGGGCCGACCACCAGAGCAGGGTTACTTGTGATCAGTGGTCGGCCCGACGGAATACCCCCTACCCGGGGTACCCTCCCATCGAGGGGTCCTCCCCGAGTGGGGGACGCCGGTCTTTCGTCACGCGGTCGGCCTCTTGGCGGGTGACGGACTAATTCCCCGGTCACGTCACCCGCGACCTCGGCTAGGGCGACATGAGGCGCAAGTACTCGTGCCTATGCCGCCCCAGTCGCGAAATCAAAAGGATGGTATAATGACCAATTCGATCACCAATCACTTAAGACCAGATCTTTCGTGATCGATCGATCGCGAGCGAACGACAAGACTCGCCTCAATCCTAGTGAGATCGATCTCGGTCGGTCGCCGTTCAATTCAATCGGTGATGAACGCGATTCGATCAATCACAGCCAACACAGGGATAATACAAACCTAATAAAACCCTTTTTTTTCTTGGGTGGGCTATTGTCAATGCATACGCCGCCTATTCCGTCCAGGGTGACGAAAGGACGGCGCGCGGCTCCATAACCCACCGTGATTCCTCTTCTTCGCTATTGGACCGAACACCGGTACCTAGTTCCTTGTCGGCCATGGCCGGCCTAGCAGGATACATTTTGGGTACACTCCCTATCTCCAACGCTCTACCTAATAAAAACCCTTAAAAATAATTATATAAAAGAAATCTTTTTAAATACATATTTTTTGACGAACATCTTAGATGAAAAGAAAATAAAGATAATTTTCTTCAATTATCTCTTACATTCCCTCTAATAATATTAGCGAAATATTTTATAATTTAATAACGGTCTTACTTAAATGTCTTAAAGAGCTTAATTTTTTTGTTTGAACTTAACAAAATGGTTCTCAAAATATTTTTATAGAATCTTTTTTTATTGCAAACGGTGGCGTACTAGCAAACAGGTGACTAGGTGGTGTCGCTGCCTGCCACGAAAAAAGTGAAGGAAGTGTGAATGCGTCCAATGAGGTCTGGTGATACTAAAGGCATCATCAAAACCCACTACACGCAAACACCCTCAGAAAGTTGGGCTTCCGTCTCTCTCGCTCACCGAACGAAGCGCAGTAACAAATTACTACTATTCGTACGTTGATTTTCTGCTCAGTGTGTTACTACCCCGGACGGACCGGCCCGCGGCTGTAGACAGACAACTGTCAACAGTATACTCCTAACACTATCAAACGTTTAGAAGTTAATGAAAATTACGTCCAATGATGTCGCTACATACAAACCAATCTATATTTATACCAATAAATAAAATTGGAGTGTCTGTTTGTAATGACAAAATAATAGGCTTTTTTCATGCTCACACAGTTATTTGCACTATACATATGCCTAAAATACACTTTATATTTTTTTTGTCTGTCTGTCTGTCTGTTTGTTCCGGGTAATCTTCAAAATGGCTGGACTGATTTCAAAAATTCTTTCACCAATAGAAAGCTATAATATCAGGGCGTAAACTAGGCTATATTTTATACCGGTATTCCCACGGGAATGAGAATTACGCAGGAAAGACGACTAAAACCGAAGCGAAGCGAGGGTGGGTTGCCAGTTTCATCATCATCATCATCATCGCAGCCCACACATGTCCCATTTGCCAGTTTATTATAATTATATTACCACAAACAAGGTCACAAGTGGAATTTAATTGTATAGATAAACTTTTAACCTCGTTATCATATTGAATTGCGTTATTACGTGTACTGACGAAGTAAGTATACAATTCACTACTCCCTGTCTTGCCTGTGGATGTCCTAAAAGACGACTAAGAATATGCATAAAACATCTATGCAAGACAATTCGAAAGGAAACCCTATACCAACGCGTTTGACCGCCTTGGTATACATAATAGGTAATATTTTTTCCTATTGTGGAGGTGCGTCGGGCCCAGTAGAGGTACATATATGAGTTGAAATGATGATGATGATTATTGTTTTTACATACCTGAAGCAATGACAGCAGATAAGATGGTTGAACTTAAAAATATTTTTATCAGCGCCATCTTTTGATAGTTTTTTGTTTCGATTACGCTTAAATAATAATTTATATCTGTCAAAAAGAAAACATTAATTTCAAAAAAAAAGGCGGGAAGTTTCGAAGAGGACGGCCGCGTTTTTTACTTAAAATTTTTATAATATTCTTTTCGTGTATCAGTGGAGTATATTTTAGTTGTATATATATGTTATATTAATATTTTTTCATTATTATCGTAGTTTTAGTGTACAAAAATAGTTGGTAAGTCTTTTTAATCTAAATAATAGTTTAGAATATGAACGAGCCACCCGATCCAGGGGGCACAGTCCCACTGGCAGGGAATTATGTTACAATCTGCTCCGAATCTGGGATGGATACTGATTCATCCACAAAAAAAGAAAAAGGCCATAAGCGAATGCGTTTGCATAAAATGTGCAAACATTGTAACAAACGCAGGAAGCAAACATCCAGCTCTCATGCAGATACTGCGTGTGACTGTACCAATAACATTAAACATACACCAGTTGCTACTACTACCAATGATGTTTTAAATACCGCAGTAACGCCACAAACAGGTGCCCAAATATCACCACCAACTCCAATTACAAGACCCGCATATAATTCTACAGACCTAGGACCTTTTGTACTACATGTTCAAAGGCAAAGCGATCAGGCGAATGATGGCGTCACATTCCACCCTATTATGTTTGGCAAATTCTTAAAACGACACTCTTTTAAGAATATTTTGAATGGAAGTTTGAAAAGGATAGGTAGAAATAGGATCTCATTAACATTTAATAATTATTTAGATGCCAATGCTTTTATAGAACATCCTAGTCTTAAAGAAAATAATTTTAAAGTATTTATACCAACTTATAATGTTTCGCGAATGGGTGTTGTACGTGGAGTTCCCATAGATTTGTCACCTGAAGATATTATAGATAGCTGTACTCTTCCTAATGGTTGTGGCAAAATTTTAAAAGTTCGCCGAATAAATCTGAAACAATTAAGAGACGGTGAGATGACATGGATACCATCACAGACAGTAGTTATAACATTTGATGGACAAGTCCTACCAGAACGAATTTATATGTGTTATACTACTCTTACAGTTCAAGTATATGTCTACCCTACAATTCAATGTTATAATTGCTGTCGCTATGGTCATACTAAGCTACAATGTAGATCAAAACCACGGTGCTTTAAGTGTGGCGGTGAGCACTCAGGTGATCTTTGTGAGGCTAATGATGATAATGTGTCATGTTGTCTATGTGGAGGCATTCACTTTGCTATCAATAAAAATTGTCCAGAGTTTAACAGACAAAAGAATATTAAATATACCATGGCAGAAAAATCCATCTCATATGCAGAGGCTAGCAAAGTTCACCCACCACTTTCAAAATCGTATTCAGAGATAGTAGCAACTCCCAAAAATCAGTATACTAAAACTCTTCCAAGCAGTCTAAACCCTCAGGTTAGGGCAGGCCAGACTTCAAATAAAAAAACTATTTTTATCAAACCTAAAAGTGCACCTAAACTAGTTAAAGGTTATGACCAGAAGCTCCATCATAATTTAACTAGACAACCCTCACTTTCTCAATCAAATGGAGTTCTTTTAACTGAAAATCATGACGATAATACAAATTTTACTATATCTGATATCATTTCATTATTAAACAATTTAGTACATTCCAATATAATAGAACCGGCCAACGCTGCTAAACTTACATAAGTAATATCTATATTAAATAACCATAATGGATCACAGATCCATAATTATCCAATGGAACTGCAGGAGTGCAGTCAGTAAAAAGAGTGACATTATATATTTAATTAATAAATATAATCCTTTCATATTTGTGTTAGTAGAGACCTGGTTAAAACCAGGTTCAATCTTTAAATTTCATGGCTTCTCCTGCTTAAGAGATGACAGATCTGATGGGTATGGGGGAGCTGCACTTTTAATTAAAAACTCTTTGTCTTATTCACAGATTCCTATAGTTAACTATCCTACCTTCTCTGCTGTAGCTTGTATCATAAATAAAATCTGCGTTTTATCTATTTACATTCCTAAACCTTCCTATCAAACATTTCAGCACATAAATAGTTTGTTATCTACTCTACCTAGACCCATCATAATCATGGGCGACTTTAATGCACATCATAGGGCATGGGGCAGCTCCCTAACCAATAGCCATGGTGATGACCTTTTAGAGGTGTTAGATAGACAAAACTTATGTGTGATAAATGATGGTTCACCAACTCGCAGAACTAGCCCTTTAGAAAATGATAGTGCAATTGACCTAACAATAACATCTCCTAGTTTAGCTTCCACTATATTATGGCACATTTTATCCTCCACATATGGCAGCGACCACTTTCCTATATTAATAACTTTACAAACATTTGAGCTAAAAATAATTCCTAAACCACCTCCTCATATGAAGTATATAATATTGGAGGAAAAGTGGCATGAATACAAACAGTATGTGGAAGATAAAATTCAACAAGTTAAACAACTTTCTAAGGATATTTTTGCATGTTCTAACAATCTAACAACTGCTATGACTGAAGCTGCTAATGCAACTTTTCCAATTAAATCATATTTGTATAAGCCATCATCTCCACCTTGGTGGGATTATGAGTGTAGTGTGGCTGTTGCTGAAAGAAAGAAGGCAGAAATAAAATACAATTTAAATATGTCTCAAGAAAACTTTACTGAGCTTACCAACATTATATTGAGAACTAAAAAAATCCTGAAAGACAAAAAGCTCATGGGATGGAGAAATTTCTGCTCAACTATTTCTCCTAATACTAAACCTTCAGTTGTTTGGCGTAATATAAAACGCTATAGAACAGGAGTTAGTGACTCAAAATTTGAGACTATGCCACTTTCTTTGAGCGATAGTTTACTGGACAAATTGGCTCCACCAATAGCACCAGTTCGAGAATTGGCGCTTACACAGACTCTACAATACCCAAATGCATGTCCTTATGGGCTAGACGCCCTCTTTAACTTGGAGGAATTAAAAGGTATTTTATCAGTAACCACTGATACGGCACCGGGTGAGGACGGTATACCATATTCTTTTTTCACACATTTAGGAAATGCAGCTTTAATTTATTTCCTTGACGTTATCAATCGTGTCATAATGACAGGTAACATCCCTTCATCTTGGAAAACTCAAATTGTGTTGCCCTTTTTAAAACCTAATAAAAATCCCAAAGACCCCTCATCTTATCGACCCATAGCTTTATCTCCAGTTATGGGTAAAATAGCTGAACAACTGGTAAAAAATAGAATAGAATGGTTCATTGAGAATCAAAATATTCTATCTAACACACAATATGGTTTTAGAAAAGGTAGAAGTGCAATAGATGGTATTAGCATTTTTGCCACTGATATTCGCTTAGCCTTCTCACAAAATAAGTCTGTGGTGGCTGCATTTTTAGACATTCAGTCTGCATATGATAACGTTCTTATAGATATATTATGTACTAAATTAACTCAAATTAAAATTCCGTTGTTATTAGTTACCTTCATTAAAAATATGCTTTGCGGGCGAAAAATACTTCTAGATTCCTCTGGCCTAGAAAGAATATTATGGAAAGGACTACCTCAGGGTTCTGTCTTAAGTCCACTTCTTTATAATATTTATACGCATGACTTGAGAGCATCCATTAGTAATTCTGTGAATGTATTACAATATGCAGACGATTTACTAATATACTCTATTAACAAATGTAGTGAGTTAACATCACATGAATTATCATTGGCTCTGGAGTCCTTAAAAGCATGGTTAGATATGCATGGGTTAGAGTTATCGGCGTCTAAAAGCACCGTTGTAATATACAGTCGGCAACGTAATCAGGCCCGCGCAAATATTCGATACGACAGTTCTATAATACCTGAAAAACCTCATACAAAATTTTTAGGAGTCGTATTAGATTCTAAACTTACTGGCCATGCTCACTGTGAATACGTCGTGTCTAAGTGTGAGAAAAACTTAAATATACTCAGATGTCTTACAGGAGTTTGGTGGGGAGCGCACCCTTCTTCTTTAAAAATTCTATATAACGCATTAATAAGAAGTGTATTAGATTATGGCACATTTCTATTAGAACCCTGTAGTGTATGGGCAATGAAGAGGTTAGATGGAATACAATCTAAATCTATGCGAATAATTACGGGAGCAATGAAATCCAGCCCTCTCAATGCACTACAAGTTGAATGTGGCGAACCGCCCCTTTACTTGAGGCGACAGTTCTTATCTGACCGATATTTATTTCGCTTATATCAGTCACATAACGTGCTTTTGCCTAAAATTCAACAGTTAACAGTTTTTATTCCTGAATCCTCTTATTGGCATAATAAAATGCTACCTTGTTTAGTAAACAGTTTTAATAAATTTAAAAATCTTTCAGCCCCAGTTTTCACCTCTGAACGCTTAGCTATTTTTCATTGTAATTTTAATAGTCTCGTACATACTCCCACAATTTACTTTAATCTAAACATTAATCGTAACGTTGTTGAAGCTAATAGTGATTTTATCACAATAGTTAACGAGCAATGGCAAGGTTGGCATCAAATATTCACTGATGCATCGAAGCATCATCAATCTGGTAGAGTAGGGGTGGGTATATTTCATAAAGAATTTAATATTGTCGAAAAAATAAAGTTCCCTTCTGAAACGTCCGTTTTCACTGGGGAGTGTTTCGGAATTGTAAAAGCATTGGAATATATTTTAATATTTAAATTAGAAAAATGTGTTATTTTTAGCGATTCTAAGAGTGCCCTACAAGCCCTATTTAAATTTCCATTCAAAGCAAAAACTCATTATCCACTTATTTACGAAGCTCGGCATAAGTTATTTTTGTGCTCAAATGCGGGATTTCATGTCAACTTGGCATGGCTACCAAGCCATTGTGGCATAGATGGCAATGAACGAGCTGATGAAATAGCTAACGATGCCGTGGAATGTGGCGATATCTTTCCATATCGTATTTACCCTCAGGACCTGCTGACACTGCCTGGTGCTTATCTCATGGATTCTTGGGAGAAGGTCTGGGCAGAGTCCAGCCAATCAAAAGGCTCTAACTATAAAATGATACAGTGCTATATTCCAGCGAAACCATGGTTCTGTAGTAGAGCTTTTAACAAGCTGAGACTTGGTAGAAGAGCTATTACAGTCCTAATCAGAATGCGTTTGGGACATACAAGCGTACCAGCTCATTTGGCCAGAATGAAAATAAAAACTAATCCACTCTGCAACTGTGGCGAATTTGGAGATCTGAATCATGTGTTTTTTTCTTGTATGTTATACAATCATCTTCCTTTTTATAATACGCTTGTTGCTCTTAAAGTTCCACTTCCTACTAATATTTCTGTACTTTTATCTTCCTTAAATCCTATTATTTATGAATGTTTAATTTCCTTTATCATATGTAATAATATTTTTTTATAATCCTATCCTGTATATAGAAATATATCTATATTATCCTCTCCCTGATCCACGATCCTCCTATTCCAAATGTTAAGTAATATTTCATGTATATAAATTAACTTCCCTAATTTTTGAACATGGCAAATGTCTCCGGACGAAGCCGAGAAAAAAAAAAAAAAAAAAAAAAAAACATTAATTTCATCGTTTCTATATTCATACTATTTAAGATAATTAATAATAGTTATATTTATAAATAGAAATGGGTAGGCCACGTAAACTAACAACCGCGGGGAAAGAAAGTTTCTCGAGTGGCGACCACGTATCGGACGTATCGGACGACGCAGTGTAGAACGCCCTAACACTAGTATTCTTACTCCGTCACCACACAGAAAAATCCTAATCTATAAGTTTAAAATGTAAAAACAATACTCACACGTTAAAAAAAAATATTGGTCAAACCTCTTCGCTAAAGACATAACCTCAAAATTTTGACAGTTGATTAAAGCAAATCTAAAATAATAACGTAATTTATTAATTGTAAATACTTCAAGTATCGCTCATTTTGATGACGGACACGTCCGTTTCATTCAACGCAAACTTTACACCAAATAAATATACCTATATACTATCTGTGTTAGAAGACTTATCAAAGATCAATGAACTTCAAAATATAAAGTCAAGTTACTTGCGAAATCTGTTTCAATCAATCAAATTGTGTACGTAAAATCTTATATCTTTGAACAAGCAATTCTTGTACATATGTTATATATATATTCAGGATCTCGGAAACGGCTCCAACGATTTTGTTAAAACTTGGCATACTAGAGGTTTCGGGTCCAAAAAATCGATCTAGCTAGGTTTTATTTATAGAAAATGTTGTTTTGTCGGTGTTTTTAGCAAAACAGTACAATGACATTAAATTTTAAAAGAATATGAATTCAAATTTCAGCGTCAACGTCATGAGTTACGATAGCTCAGTTGGCAAGTTGTCCAGTTCTCTTTTTGTTTTATTTTGGCATTCAAACGTCGGATCGAATCTCGGTGTTATTATTATTCTCTTTTTGTAATTTTTTATATTTTTTTCATTATTTAATTTTAATTTTTTATTAATATATATCTATATAAATTCGACAAAAATACAACAAAAATATTCCGAGCGAAGCTCGTTCAACCAGATATTGATGATTATATTTACATAGAAAAACTTTTATTTAATGATTGCCAACTAAATTTCAAAAGGCACCATTATTACAAAAAAATAACGAGCACTTTTATACAGACAATATGGCTTACTAAGTAAGATAACGTATAGATATTTATTTCGAGTTCTTCTCTAGGTTTTACCGGCTATTATCTCAGCCCATGATTGTCCCACTGTTGGGCTCGGGCCTCCTTCACTTTGGGAAGGAAATTGACTTAATATACCACGCAGGTCAGATGTATTGGCATAGCATAAATTTTCCTTCTCTGGCATTGATATTATTTGCGTATTAAACCCTACCCCCCCTATCTTACCCGTGGATGTTGTAAAAGACGACTAAGGGGTAAAATATGCACATAAGATTTGTGCAAGAGAAGGAAAACTCGAAATGAAACCCTATACCAACATGTCTTCTGGTCAAACATGTTGGTATTGGGTATAGCAGGGGTTAGTTAGTAGCAGTTGGTATAAATTCCTGGTCAAATTCCCTTTCATTGTGGAGGAGGTTCGAGCCCAACAAGAGTAGATTTTATCTAAGGATTTTATCAAGAGTAGATTTTATCTAAAAGATTATTATAAAATCTCAGATTATCTTGATGATAACTCGGACTGGCAATGAGCAGCTCCTCATACAGGAATTTCCTCATTATTATAATGATAGAAATTACGCACATGTTTATTATTATTTTTTTTTATTGTTGCTACTATAATTGTAAAGTGTAGCGTGTTTTGCCAAACGATTTTTTTATTGGATCTGTGTTTTATGTTTGTGGCAAATGGTATTGGTCATGCTCACTGAAGGGTCTGATAGTGGTAGCTATGAGGAGCGGGTCACTCCCTTCCCTCCATTATGGTTGAGGGGAGTGATGGCTGCTCTAGTAGTTAACTCGTGATCGGGTGCCGATCGGGATCTGGTCCAACCATAATTTATTTTTATTACATTTGTGATTATTATTATATTTGTGAACTATATTATATAATATTTCGAATGGCATTACACTGGAACTATTAATAAGCATGTTGTAAGATGTAATATTATTTAAAAGGAATTTAAAAAAATAAATAAAAAATAGACAATCCCGCTGAGTTTATTGCCGGATCTTCTCAGTGCGGTCGCGTTCCGATCCGGCGGTAATTATAACTTTAAGAAAATTGTAAAAAAAATGACAATATTTAAGTGCCCCCGCGGGGTTTATACATAATAAATGATTTGAATTTGAATTTGAACAGTGGGACGTATGTAGGCTGCGATAATGATGATGATGATTACACCCTTTAGTCCTCTTTAGTCCTCCACGGGCAAGAGGGGTGGTGAATTATATTCTTATTTCGTCACAAAACGAAAGTAGCCCGGCATTGCAAAATAAAATAACATCTAAGTAGTAATAATTTTCTACTGCGCTTTATTCTATGAACGAGAGATACAAGCCCAAATCATACTTTAGGCTCAATTTACAATGGCGCGGTACCTTATGAAATGAAAAGCTCAATTTTGCGTCATTGCGCGATAAAACGCGCGAATTGCCAAAAATATTTGAGAATTCTGGCATTCGCTTTGATGAATGTTTATTTCAGAAGATCTACTTCACAAGAATGGTTGATTTGGACTTTCTTATTACGCCGTTAACACCTTCATCATCATCGCAGCCCACATAGATCCCACTTTTGGGCTCGGGCCTCCTCCACAATGAAAGGGAAACTGACCTACTATTAGCGATTAGGGACGTCTCGGCGGGTGTCGACGCGCCAGGCGGTAAGCTCCCTCAACGAGACCACACCGCCCTCCGCTCGCACCCCTGACAACTGCCGATATAAACCGACTAGCATTTCCGCCTCCAGGTCCCACGGGGGAGTCCCGGCCCACAAATTAAAACCCTATACATCTGACCAGCGTGGTATTCATTTTAGTTCATATACGTTCCACTGTTGGGCTCGAGCCTCTTCCACAATAGGAGGAAAAAAGATTTACTGTTCCACGCTGTTTTGAGTTTTCGTTCTCTTCATGATCATCATTTGAGTGGAGGAGGTCCGAGCCCAACAGTGAGACATATGTAGGCTAAAATGAGAAAAAGATTAGGTGTTTTAAGGGTAATGCATCACAAACCCTTAGAATAATAACGTATAGAAGGTAAGTTCGCGCAAATAAGTGAAGCATTTCAATTGGAGCCTAATGGAGCTTACGCTGGAACCGTTCTGTAATGTACAAGGTCACTGTACTGCACGTACGTACGCAACTCTTAAAAAATAAATAGGTAATTATAACGGTTTGTGCATTCAAATGGTGTCACAACACATTTGAAAAACTTAAAGAGGTTTTTAACATTACTTTTAAAATTATTTCGACGACTTATATTAATAAAAACAAAATTTGATTTCATAATTTGTATAGTGGTGTGCGTGTGTACGTGTGTAATCGTCTACGCGCATGTAGTATTTTTAGATTCATGTTTCGAATGTTCGAAGTAGGGACACTATCCTTCTATACGTTATTATTCTAAGCACCAACCACTATGTAACTGTTTATGAACCAGCAATGTCTTGAAAGACAGGAGAAAAAAAAAACATAATTTCTTAGAGTAACGATTTATTTATCCAAAGAATGGTGGTGGAGGAGGCGGGGGCGGTGGCGCTGGATAGTCCCCGTAGTATCCTCCGTATCCATATCCATACCCGTATCCATACGGACGTGGAACAATTGCAATACCAAATCCTGGAGTGAATATTCCACCCCCTAACCAATGGCTTGAAATATTCTGAAACAAGAAACAACAGTATTATTTTTAAAGATAACATTTGCCGTGAAGGAGTAAGAATACAATTCATCTCCCTCTTTCCAGTGGATGTCGTAAAAGACGACTCAAGGATATAATATGCATCAACAAAACATAGGGTTATCAATTTTCCTCTCATGATGGAGTAGGGTCGAACCCAGTAGTAGGACGTATGTGAGCTGTGATGATGAAGAGAAGGAAATCTTGAAACAAAACCATATGCGAACACGTCTGACCAGCATGGTATAGTAGGTAAATTTCCCTCCCATTGAGGAAGAGACCCGAGCCCAAAAGTGGGACCTATATGGGCTGAGATGATGATGATGACAAAAGGCCACACCCTACACTAAAGAAATAATGCTTATATTGTGGTGTGACTTTACAAACATCTAATTAACTGAAACAACATTACATACACACGCAGAACAACAATTTGTGGATCACACAAAGTGTTGTCATTCGTGAGATTCGAACCACATTCGCATAGGAGATCGATATCTTAACCACTAAACCATCTGTGCAGCATCCTTACAAATATTATAAATGCGAAAGTAAGTTTGTTTGCTACGCTTTCACGCTTAAATCACTGAACCAATTTCAAAAATTCTTTCATCAATGGAAAGCTATAATATCAGGAAGTAGACATAGGCTATATTTTATCCCGGTATTCCCACGGAAACGGGTACTACCCGGGTAAAGCGACTGAAACCGAAGCGAAGCGAGGGTGGGTTACTTGTATTTGATAAAATAATTGTATTTGATAATTCGTGTGGTGACAGGGTAAGAATACAATTCATCACCCATACCCATGGGTGTCGTAAAAGACGACTAAGGGATATGCATATGACATCTATGCAAGAGCAGCATGGTATAGTAAAGTCAATTTCCCTTCTATTATGGAGGAGGCTCGAGCCCAACAGTGGGACATATATGAGCTGAAATAATGAATGATGATGATTTGATGATCAAATTGTCCGTGTGTTGATGGAGTAAGAATAAAACACAGAATCCGTCCAGTTGTTTTTTTTTTTTTTTTTTATTGCAAACGGTGGCAAACGAGCAAACAGTACACCTGATGGTAAGTGTTGCTGCCGCTCATGGACCTTTACAAGGCCGTTGCCTACCGCGAAGAAAGCGAAGGGAGTGTGAATGCGTGCATTGATGCTCGGTGATACCAAGGGCACCACCAAAACCCTCCACACGCAATCACCCTCAGAAAGTTGGGCTTCCGGCTCTCTCGCTCACCGAACGAAGCGCAGTAACAAATTGCTACTACTCAGACGTCGATTTTCTGCGAGAGCATGGTACTGCCCCGAACGGACCGGCCCGCGGCTGTAGACAGATAACTGTCGACAGTGTGGTCCTACCACTCCTAAATTCTGAGATTACTGTATTCAAACAAACAAACTCTTCCAACTTTACAATAGTAATGACATAATAATATACCTAGATCTTCCGTGTCTTAATCTAGGTATTTCATCATTTGTATTTGTCATGTAATAGACTAGACTCTTCAACATGTTCCAACGTGTTCTGGAATGTTCTACAAACTATTTCTGAATATTAAAAACATTCTAGAACATACTGGAATGTTCTGAAATATTGTAGAATGCTTTAGAATATTCTATTAATGATCTGGACTATTTTAAAATTTTATAGAGGGTTAGACATCCAGTGATGACGAAGTAAGAATACAAATTACCATGTCTTTCCCGTGGATATCGTAAAAGACGACTAAGTGATATAATACGCATATAACATCTATGCAAGAGAAGGAAAACTCGAGATAGAACCCTATACGAACCCAGCTATACCAACCCCCTATACCAGCCAACGACGACGTTGGCATCCTCGAATACGTTTACGTGCTTACTTCTACTTAGACATCGATTTCCTACCACTGACGGCAAGTCACCCTGCTCCGATGATCGGTCCAACGACGAAGGCGACGTGTCATGGGTGGGTTATGGGTGTGCGTGTTTAAGCTCCTCTGTCGCCCCGGACGGAGTGGTACGAGGAGTGCGCCGACCGTAACACGCCCCCCCAAAATAAAGACACCGATTTTCTGCGAGTGGTATTACCCCAGGCGGATCGGCTCTATAGACAGAAGATTGTCGACAGTGTTGTCTTATTACAATTAATTAATTACTTAAGTAAGCGATGCTTTTAAAGGATAGGATCTGGATATTTCATCATTCATCATTTCAGCTCATAATACTTCCTACTATTGGGCTCAAGCCTCCTCCACAATAGTAGGGAAATTGATCTACTATACCACGCTGGTCACAAAAAAAAAAAAAAAACACGGGTTGGTATAGGGCTTTACTTCGAGTTTTCTTTATCTTGCAGATAACTTCTATTTATCTGCATATTGTACTTCCTTAGTCATCTTTTACGACACCCACGGCCAAGAAAAACGGTGGTGAATTATATTCTTAATCCGTTACTACTCTGAATAAAAATAAGAAAGATAATAGCTACACTAACCTGAATTAAGGCCAATATAAAAATAACAAAAACACAAAATCTGACAAACATTACTGAAATCCTTCTCTAACAAAAAATACTAATAAAATTCTTATAAGTAGAAACAACATCCCAATATATAGAAAACTTTTACAAATTTATTTTGCTAAATATAAAATTACGCTACGCGTTTATACCGAGCGCGTAAGGTTCATAATATAACGATTATTACATTACGCGTTGCGCAATTTAAATAGCACAAGTCTTCTATAAATATTTACTTTGACATGTCTATGTAAAAATACTATATTTAAGGAGACAGTTTGCAAATAAGTATCCGTATTTTTGTCATCTTTATATATATAAATCTTGTGTTCGTTTGTTTGTAATTGAACTCCTAAATGGCAGGACAGATTTTGAAGAATTTTTTTGTGTATATTCAAGTGGGTCTGAGAATGGTTTAGATTAATATTTGGACCCGTTATGTGGCGTTGCGATCGATTTTAAAATGTATTTTTTTTTTGCACAGTACAGCGTTTGTTGGGTCAGCTAGTAGTATAATTAACTTTAACATGATTTTCTATTAAAAATGAGACAAATTTTTACTTTAAAATTCGCTCGACAAACCGACAACCGCTAAAAAACAATGATTTTCGAGTGTCCATCACGTATCGAACGGCGCAGTGTAGGATGCGCCTACTAGATGAACCAACTTCCTGGTTAAAAATCTCCCCTTACAATGTTAGGCTTCCAGCTCGCTCGTTCATCGAAATGCAGTAGCAAATTACTCAGACGTTGATTTTCTGCTCAGTGTGGTACTACCCCGGACGGACAGGCCCGCGGCTGTAGACAGATAACTGTCGACAGTATTCTCCTATCACATGTGTTTATAAGTTGCTCGATAAATGCCATAAATCAATCTCCTGGTTAATTCAGCTGATTATTCGACCCAATTATTTCTGATGTTTACGCGAATATTACACATCTATACCAATAAATAAAATTGGAGTGTCTGTTTGTAATTTCAAAATAATAGGCCTTTTTCATGCTCACATGGTTATTTGCATTGTACATATGCCTAGGAATCACTTTATATTTTTTTGTCTGTCTGTCTGTTTGTTCCGGGTAATCTTCAAAACGGCTGGACCGATTTAAAAATTCTTTCACCAATGGAAATCTATAATATCAGGGAGTAAACTAGGCTATATTTTATCCCGGTATTCCCACGGGAACGGGAATTACGGGGATAAGGCGACAGAAACCGAAGCGAAGCGAGGGCGAGTTGCTAGTTTTAAATAAAACTACTTTACGGATTTTATCTAGTTTGTATTTGAGTTCATGAACACTGCAAAGTGTTCGAAACGTCGGGTAATCAAAAATCAAATACAAACGCGATAAAATCCGTAAAGCAGTTTTATTTACAAGAGGTTTTTTTTTTTAAAAAAAGGCATTACCCTCGTCATCATCATCTCAGCCCATATATGTCCCACTGTTGGGCTCGGGCCTCCTCCATAATGGAAGGATAATTGACCTACTATACCACGCTGGTCAGACGTGATGATATAGGGTTTTATTTCAAGTATTCCTTCTCTCGTAGATGTTATATGCGTTTTATATCCCTTAGTCGTCTCATACGATCACCCACGGGTAAGATAGGGGGTGGTGAATTGTATTCTTACTCCGTCACCACACGGAAAAATATATAATTATCGGACACAAATTACATCTAGACTCGGAAAAACAATTTGTGGCTCACCACATCGTGTTGTCCTGTGTGGGATTCGAAATCACGACACTGGTACAGTAGGTCGGTATCTTAACCACTACGCTATCTGTGCAGTCAATGACCTTTTGTTTAAATAACCACATGATAATGGTAATAGCTGATAAATGGATGGATTGTATGAATTCATTGACCTTATAGTGGCAATGGTCAGGCTACATCGCTTAATGAACCGAAAACCACTGGGGAAGAAAGGTTCTTTTTAGGGTTCTGTACCCAAAGGGTAAAAACGGAACCCTATTACTAAGACTTCGCGCTCTGTCCGTCCCTCTGTCTGTCACCAGGCTGTATCTCAAGAATCGCGATAGCTAGACAATTGAAATTTTTATAAATTATGTATTTCTGTTGCCGCTATAACAACAAATACTAAAAACCAAATAAAATAAATATTTAAGGATGGGCTCCCATACAACAAACGTAATTCTTTTGGCCTTTTTTATACATAATGGTACGAAACCCTTCGTGCGCGACTGCGGTTCACATTTAGCTGGTTTTTATTTAAAAGAATCCAGTGTAGGATCTGGTGGACGTTGTGAAATTTACTGGGTTTTGATGGATGCAGGTGGCGTAAGGCCGCATCATCATCATCATCATCATCTCAGCCCACATACGTCCCACTGTTGGGCTCGGGCCTCCTTCATAATGGAAGGGTAATTGACGTACTATACCACGCTGGTCAGACGTGTTGGTATAGGGTTTGATTTCGAGTTTTCCTTCTCTCGCATAGATGTTATATGCGTTTTATATCCCTTAGTCGTCTCGTACGATCACCCACGGGTAAGATAGGGGGTGGTGAATTGTATTCTGACTCCGTCACTACACGGAAGACCGCATATTATGGTGAAATATGAGAGAGCCCTATTTTTTTTAATGCCGCTGGTAGCAATCGAGCAAGCAGCACACTTGATGGTAAGTGATGCTGCCGCAAATGTATCTTTGCAATATCAGGGACACAACCAGGTCATTCCAATACTAAGGGCATAGCCAGGTCATTGCCTACCTTGAAGAAAATACTCTTTTTAAATAAAACTACGGATTTTATCGCGATTGTATTTGATTTTTGATTGCCTGACGTTTCGAACACCATGAACCATGACTATGAACGCTGCAAAGTAGTTTTATTTAATACTCGCGTAAACAGCAGGTAGGTCACTATGCAAATCCTCTTTTTAAACCTCGTTTAAAGAAGGACATGTCATAGTGCTCGGGAAACACAGCAGCAGGTAGTTCATTCCAGAGCTTGCATGTACGTGGGAGAAATGATCGCTGGAAACGTACAGTTGAAGACCATAAACGTTTTCAGGTGAAATAGATGAACGCTGTTGCAGTGTTGAGTGGTACGTTATTGTTTTTTTTGACGTAACAACGTCTTATAATTCGATGGAGTCGGCTGCACACACGAAAAACATGACGTATGCGGCGTTACCTCGCTCTGAGGCGTTCCATTTAAGGCTTGATCCATACAAAATATCTATCAAACAAATAAAATTATTTTTTTTTTTTTAATGAAACCATTCCGTCAGTATTTTCTTATGACGTTGTCACGTTCAACTATCGTCAGTAAGCCGACTTTACAGACAACCGATTTTTCTTTAAAAAAGACAACACCCTGCACTAAGGAAATTAATCCTTGTATTGCGGGGGACTTTAAACGACACGACGCGACACTGGCACTGTAAGTCGATACCTGAACCACTACGCCATCTGTGCAGCAGTTGGTATAACGATAAGAGTGGTACCACGTCAAACAGTTCTTCAGAGCAGTCCCGTATGGTGACAGAGTAAGAATACAATTCACCACTCCCTATCTGTCCACAGCCGCGGGCCGGTCCGTCCGGGGTAGTACCACGCTCTCGCAGAAAATCGACGTCTGAGTAGTAGCAATTTGTTACTGCGCTTCGTTCGGTGAGCGAGAGAGCCGGAAGCCCAACTTTCTGAGGGTGTTTGCGTGTGGAGGGTTTTGGTATCGCCGAGCCTCAGTGCACGCATTCACACTCCCATCACTTTCTTCGCGCTAGGCAGCGGCCTTGTAAAGGTCCATGAGCGGCAGCAACACTTACCATCAGGTGTACTGTTTGCTCGTCTGCCACCGTTTGCAATAAAAAAAAATCTTGGCCGTGGATGTTGTAAAAGATAACTAAGGGATATAATACGCATATAACATCTATGTAAGAAAATTAAAACTCGAAATAAAACTGTATACCCACCTGCCTGACCGGCATGGTATAGTAAGGTAAATTTCTCTTCTATTGTGGAGAAGGCTCGAGCCCAACAGTGGGACGTACATGAGCTGAAATGATGATGATGATGAGTCCAGAATATTTCCGTCCTTATTAGAGAATACTTGCTAAATAGTACGATTATTAATAAGACAAATAATAGTCACAGACAGGCCCGCCGTAAGCGGGCGTGCAACGCGTGCACCGCACGCGGGTGGCACGTCCAGGGGGGCGGTAAATCGAGCGACTTATTACGTAATTCATGTCACAATATTCACTCAACCTTAAGTATAAGAAATGTCATCGCATGGAAAAAAAATGGACCGGATGGCGTTAACACTGCTATTAATTGCCATCCGTTAAAACTAAGATGCAATAACAAACGTTTGTCTCTCAGCAGCCAGCACTTACGCAGGGTCGGTGGTCCCAATCTGTCGGACGCCTAGTTGGATTTCAGAAAGGGGCGTTCGACGAACGCGGCCCGGCTGTGCATAAGGGCTATAGCCATGAAGGTAGTCACCGGTGCAGTGTCCTCTACGTGGGGGAGTGTCCTCTACTGACTAGGGGATGTTGTGCGGAAGCCCAGGTCGTGCAGAGTTCCGCAGGAGCCTTAGGGCCGACGCTTTAGCATATCGGCTATGACTGCGAGATAGCCTCCCTCCCGGGCTGGGCGTAATTTACTACGTGGACGACACGCTCGTTACAGGACGCTAGAAGAGGCGGTATACCTGGCAACTGTCTGCACCGAAGAGATTGTCAAGCGAATCGAGGCGCTGGGCCTAGGGTGGCCGTGAACTTGTCGCAATGCCGTGAACTCATCGCAATCATTGGTGGCGATCTGATGCTGCCGACCATTGCTAGGGACATGCTTGACAGCGTCAGGAACTGGGATGTGGACGCTGCCATCGCGATCCACTGTCGGCAACTCGAGCCACACAATGCAATGTTGTCGGGGCGTCAAAGGGGCTGGTATCCGAAAGGGTAACCCGCCAGGCCGGCCACAGATGTCAAGAAATCGGTACCAGTTGTTGTTCCAATGACAAAGAGGACGGCATACGGTAGATTATGAGGCCCCGAACAGATTGGGTGCGAAGTCGGTATTGCACGCGGGCGATGAAACAGCTAGCGGCGGGCCTGGTCACAGATCCGCTGAGAAAAATTTCTACATGATAACATTTTACATTCTGTTTGGTGACGGAGTAAGAATTCACCATCCCCTATCATGCGCTTGGGTGTCGTAAAAGACGACTAAGAGATATGCAGGCAGTATCTATGCAAGAAAATGAAAATTCGACGTATAACCCTATGCCAATACGTTTTGTTATTAGTATCATCATTTCAGCTCATATACGTCCCACTGTTGGGCTCGAGCCTCCTCCACAAGTGGAGGGAAATTGACTTTACTATACCACGCTGGTCAGTCGTATTGGTATAGGGTTTAATTTCAACTTTTTCCTTGTTTTATTTTTTCATTGTCACAACCCATCTACGTCCAACCGTTTGGCCCGAGCTGCCTCCGTTATGGGAAGGAAAAATTTACCTTCTATACCACGCTGGTTAGACGTGTTGGCATAACATTTTATTTCGAGTTTTCTTACTCTTATTGTTGTTTGTTTACATATTGTAATAGTAGTCATGTTTTACGACACCCATGGGCCAAGAAAGGGGTGAATAGAATTCTTACTCCATCACCGCACGGAAAAGGTATGCGTACTCATATTTCCAACCCTATGTTGGTGATGTCTGCATCGTAGCTCATATCTGAGATAAATGATTAACAAAATTTTCAATCCTTGTTGTGTATTGCCAGAATATTTTTTTATATATTTATGTTTAAAAAGATAACACTGCACTAAGGAAATAAATCCTTGTGTTGCGGAGGACTTTACAAACATATAATTAACGAATAGATGGACCAACAACGTGATTAAAATTCTCCCCTTAGATAGTCTAATTTCTGGCATTCTGGCTCACGGAAAGAAGCGCAGTAACAAATTGCTACTACTCGGACGTTGATTTTCTGCTCAGTGTGGTACTACCCCGGACGGACCGTCCCGCGTCTGCAGACAGACAACTATGCTCCTATGACCTATCACGTGTGTTATAATAAGTTGCTCTATAAATGCCATAGTTCAATCTCCTGGTTATTTCAGTTCGACCCCACAGAAAAATAAGAAATTTTTGAAGTGAAACTTCTTTGCGCGCATGACAGTAAAATGTTTACGGATGAAACGCAATTTAGCGTCATAAAGATGTGCAGCGTTTTTGTCGAAGAAGAGGGAGAGAGCGATTAAGACCGATTGAGAGAGAGAGTGAGAAAAGGCGAACATAGCACGAAGCACAGCCATGGGGCGAGAGTAGGGAGCAAGCGAGTGAGTAATATCGAGAGATTTTTTTTTAATTTTGTTTTTATTTTTGTTTTTTATTTTCTTTTTTTTTAATATTGATAAAAAACACACGAAACCAAAGAAGTTTCACTTCTGTCATGCGTACTTAGTACTCACGCTATTTTTTTTTAATATGACAATACCCTACACTAAGAAAATAATCCTTGTGTTGCGGAAAACTTTACAAACATATAATTAACGCACACAAATTACATCCAGACTCAGAACAACTATTTGTGGATCGCACAAGGTGTTGTTCTGTGTGGGATTAGAACTCCGACACCGGCACGATATATCTTAACCACTACGCCATCTGTGCAATTGTAAAACATAAAAAAATATTTTGATGTCTTTCAAACAATATCAGCTATTTAGTCACCCATTGCTAAGTAATATCAGTTAACATAAGAAATTATTAAGTACATACTAGGTGCTGTTTTAAATGTACAGGTACTAATATTATAGAGAGGAAAAATTTGTATTTTTGTGTGTATTTATGTTTGTAATGAATAAACTCAAAAACTACTGTCTCGATTTTAAAAATTCTTGCACCAATGTAAAGCTGTAATATCAGGGAGTAACATAGGCTATATTTTAGCCCGATATTTCCATGGGAACGGGAACTACGCGGGTAAGGTAACTGAAACCGAAGCGAAGCTTGGCCTTGTAAAGGTCCATGAGCGGCAGCAACACTTACCATCAGGTGTACTGTTTGCTCGTTTGCCACCGTTTGCAAAAAAAAAAAAAAAATAGTAGGAAGTACTTTTCTCAGCGCAGGATTGTGATGAGTTTTTTTTTTTTAGGAAATCACAGTTGGATCTTATAAGATGACTTCGACTCTCACAGTAGTAGTCAGTACTCGTCTACGGGCCGATGACCTTTTTTTAGAACATCGACGAGTACTCATTATTCTATCGCGTGAATTATCATCAATGTTCATCGATGATCCTTAAGCGAAGCAAGGGCGGGTTGCTAGTGTTTTATATGTAAACACAAGTTTCACTAAAACCTTTTATATTGTTCGTCTTAATCATCATTATCATTCTAACGCATACGTCCCATTGTTGAGCTTCAGCTGATCACATGGTTTGATACAGCATTATATTTCAGTTTTCCTTCTCTTGCATAGATTTTATATACATATTTAATCCCTTAGTCGTCTTTTACGACATTCACGGGCAAGATAGGTGGTGGTGAATTGTATTCTTACTCCGTCACCACGCGGAAATGGCGAGCAGTTGACTTGATGTTAAGTGATAAATATTGTTTATACTACTACAATACCATGAGCATAGATGATGACTGCCTTCTGTAAAGTTTTACGTCTCCGTCTGTCTTGGTAACCTAACGAAAGACACTAATTGTTAGTACTGAAACATCTGTTTTCTGCTGAGTCTAATAGTAAAACTAAAGCATTTTTTTATTCATTGAACAGGATGTTTTTTTTTTATTTTAATGCTAGCAATAGACATTTTTTTGTGATAAGTGTGTAATAAAGATTTTTTGGCATTTCAACTCTGGAGTAAGCAATATATAATGCATATGGTGGTGAATTGTACTCTTAATCCGTCACCACACGGAAAGTCAACTCGATACATTCATTTTCGCATTTTCGTGTGGTGCCGGAGTAAGAATACATTTCGCCACTCTATCTCATATCTTGCCCGTGGATGTCGTAAAAGACGATTAAGGAATATCATACGCATATAATAACTATGCAAGAGAAGGAAAACACGAAATAAAACCCTATACCAGAAGTGTCAAACTTAATTTTGCAGAGAGCCAAATGTTAAATATAGATTCGTACGGCAGAGGAATGGAGTGAAGTCTAAAAGCTCTAAAAAACATGATTCTTCCTTCTGTGACACATTGCGATCGCGGCCTTTACTGATACGACATAACTGCCCTATACCACCTGTCTATACCTATACCTATACCTGTCTGACCAGCATGGTATAGTAAGAGCAATTTCTCTCCTATTATTGAGGAGGCTCGAGCCCAACAGTGGGATGTATATGAGCTGCAATGATGATGATGATGAAATACATTTTATTTCTTATTTTATTAAAGACTAGAAACTAATAAAATAAATAAACACTATATAAAATTGAGTCGTGTCTAAAAGATTTAACAATTATTTATACTACATGTCTATAATTCATGTTATGAGTTCAAGAAACTTAGGGGATCTTCCTATATAATATTTCGCAGTGACTGAAAACAAAGGTTTATAACCAACGATGGCATATGGCAATGAAATGTGGTCTTTAAATGCCGTCTGTAAGGCTCAAAATCTCTCAGCATAATATGACACTTCATAGGTTGGCTACATACGCAAAAAAATATCTTTACATGATAATATCAATAGGATGGAAATTCGAGTACAATCGATATAGTTTAAAGAATTTGCATGTTGAAATGGCAATGGGCAGAGCATATCGCACGGAGAGCAGACAACTGTTGGAGAAGAAAGATTCTTGAGTGGAGATCACGAATTGGACGACGCAGTGTAGGATAAATAGGTGTACTAACGACATCTTAAAAGGCTAAGAGAGTCTTAAATACAAGTGCTACAGGAGCATTTTGTGTAGAATTCTGGTAGGGAAGCCTAATGTGAAGCCTAATGATCAGTGGTTCTCTACGTGTTGATTGATAAATTATTATTATTTTTGATACTTTTTACAGAATATAATATAACTGACCATTTATAAACTTTATCAGTGTCATTAAATAAAAACTATACAATTGTCATCGCAACGCTCAGAACTTCAAAAAACAAATAAAATAATAAACATCTCTTAATTTTGCAAACAATGATACTTTAGTGCTATATATAATATAATAAATACAAGAAGAATGACAAAATATCCAAAAAGAAACTTAAAGGAAATCCTGTTTTAGTAAACGAAGTTGCCTTAAATTTAGATAGCGTATTGGAGGCTCAAGAATCAAGGCATATTTTAAAAAATAGACATTCTTTATACAGAACTGTGTAAGGCATATCTTGAGAAACCTCCTTTTAGCATGGCCAATTCAGCTCCAAAATTTCCTCTGAGTAAGCATCTAAAAATAAAAGCTAATCTATTTCAAACTTTACTAATGGAAGGACCGATTCAAATACTAAAAGAAAAACCTTTACAAAAACCACAACCACAGATTGTGGAGACTTTAAAAATTGATTCCGGCAAGGAAAATGCTAAAAGTGCCGAATTATCAATTTTACCTAATTCTACAGAGTCGAAAAACTTAAAAGCAAAACTTAAATAAAAAAAAAAACAAGTAATTTTAATCACAAAATTTTGGGTTTAAGAATAATTGCTGTGTTTTTTGGTAAGACGATATAACTTAATGCTTCATATCATCATATTAGCTCATAAGCGTTCTACTGCTGGACTCCAGCCTTTTTCTTTGTGGGAGGTAAAATGACCAGCCATACCGCGCTAATCAGACGCGTTGGCATACGGTTTTATTTTGAATTGTCCTTCTCGTCAAGCTTAATTTGGAGCTAAATTAAATTTCGCTCATTTTTCACCACAAAGCGCCCGCATCCAACAACGTCCAGCAACTTTCTCCAGGTCATCTATTTCGTGAGGAAGCTTCATACATTGCGTCATCCAATAGTTGATCGCCATTCCAGAATCTTATTTTAATGACTTACATATTGTTATAAATATTACCAGAACATAACTTGGTCTCCCTATACTTTTTCGGACCTGAATTCAATTCAATGTGTACTATTAGAGAGGTAAAGTGGACCTGAATTTGATTTCTTGTCACTGAAGGAAGATGAACCAATTCCTAATTCAATCGAAATAGAAACACGCTATTAGGGACAGATAAAGTCAAGCCAAGTCAAGAAAATTACTGTGAAAAACAAAAACTAAAGAAGATCCTTCAATAGAATAGACAAACGCACAAGGGCAAATATTGATCGTTTTACCTTTTCTTGCCTTTCTTCAAGAAGTTGATATTATGTTTAATTTTCAACAAGTTAATACTAAAGTTTTGTTTCTTATTTAAGAAATTAATGAAGATTTATTTAATTATAAATATTATAAAAATGCTAATTATATATAACAGTAAAGCACATTTTATTTATTTTTTTGTCTTTTAAAGTTGTAACTTATAAACAAATTGTGTCTTTATAACCCATCATAATCAAAGACATTATTGACTTCATCATCATAGTTTCAGCCTATTGCCGTCCACTGCTGGACGTAGGCCTCCCTCATGTTACGCCACAAAGTGCGGTCCTGTGCCGCCTGCATCCAACGACGCTCAGCAACATTCACCAGGTCGTCGGTCCACCTGGTGGAGGGGCGTCCTGCCCATTGCCACTTTAGCGACTATTAACTTCTATCGACCATAATTCTTAACTATTGACCGTTAACTTTCTGGCGTAGTTAATGAACTACTAATTGGAATGCCAATAACGCAGAACCCAGGATAGAAATTATTGGAATGCCAATAACGCAGAACCCAGGATAGAAATTTAGCAACTCAAACATAGATTTGTCTATTCAAACTACGTCCGAATAGTAGGTAGCAATTTGTTATTGAGCTTCGTTCGGTGAGCGAGAGAGCCGGAAGCCCAACTTTCTAAGGGTGTTTGCGTGGGTTTCAGTAATGCGTTTAGTATTACCGAACCTCATTGCACGCATTCACACTACCTTCACTTTCTTCGCGGCAGCAATACTTACCATCAGGTGTACTGTCTGCTTGTTTGCCACCGTTTGTAATAAAAAAAACTATTTTAGTTCTGTAACCATCGAACGGCTGGGGATTGGAAGCTCGACAGTGCATAACACTACATTATCTATTAAACGTAGACCTCTTACAAGGTGCGTTTTTTCATCATCATTATCACGGCCCACATAATGAGACTGTTAAGCTCGGTCCTCCTCTACAATGCGAGGAAGTTGACTTACTATATCGCGCTGGTCAAACGTGTTGATATATGGTATCATGTAGAGTTATTCCTTCTCTCGTATAAACGTTATTTGCATATTACATCCCTCACTCATCTTTTACGACACCCATGGGTAGTTCTCTTGCATAGATGTTATATGCATATTCAATTTCCTAGTCACCTTTTACGATACCCACGGGCAAGAGAGGGAGTGAATTTCTTACTCCGTCACCACACGGAAATATATACCAAAATATTAAAAGGAAAACTGTATCGTGACAATTTCACGTACCTGCCAAAACTCCAATATTGAACTCATTTAGCGAGTTATACTTAATATGGATTCCATCGCTTCGTCTAATTCTTTTTAAAAACACGTAAACTTTTGTTAACTTGGAATGAGCAACTCAATTTAATTTTAACACACTTAACATACTGCATAGGATTTTAAGCTTTATTGCAAAAGCACAATGGACTGGTATCCTCCGAAACGTGTATAAGCTAAGTTTTAGATACGCAATATAAAATCTTAAGACTGTGAGTTAGAGTATATTTTAGTTTGGCGTAAGGATATTAGTTTTCCAGTATCCAGATGCTACGAGGTCGAGAACGTTTATGACGTAATCAGGACGAATAGTGATGGACGAAAAAGAAAAACAGAGATATCGATAAATTTGAAAATTCATTATCTTCATAATCTTAATCGTGTAGGTATACCAAATAGGTATTATCATCATCATCCTTTTAGCCCATAAATGTCTCACTGTTGGACTCGAGACTCCTTTGTGAAAGAGAGTTTCATCACGCTGGTATGTACTATACCACGTGTTGGCCTATGCCAAATGAAAACCTATGGTTTCATTTCGAGTTTTCCTTCTTTTGAATCGATGTTACCGGCATATTAAGTCGCTTAGTCGTCTTACGACACTCACGGGCAAGATAGGGTGAAATTCTTACTCCGTACACGTTATTCCTTCTTTCTTTCTTTATTCTTACACGGATAATGGACATATATTAAATATATCGTTGTCTTTTAGTTCTGTGAATTTAGCACGAAACACACGAACATTTGCGTCAAAGTATTCGTAATGTTTTTAGAGATCAATTTGTATGTATTTGTAGCAGTACCCCTGTCGTCCGATAGAGACTCGGCTTCAAATCCCGTACAAATTAGTCTTAATAACGATGTGATTCTATCCATCCATCAATCCATTGGCCTCCACTATTGGATATAGGCCACGAGAACCAGTTCTGTACCACTTGCATCCTGTACCACCTGCGACTTTCAAGATGTCGTCAATCCACCTAGTAGGGCATCGTTCTACGATGCGTCGTCCAATTCGTGGTTTCCACTCGAGAACCTTTCTTCCCCAACGGTTATCGGTTTGACGAGCGATGTGGCCTGCCCTTTGCCATTTCAACGTGCTAATTCTGCAGATTTTGTTGGTTACAACCGACACGATACGAATACCCAAATATTCTTGCTAAGCCTAATGTTTACTCTGTCACAGGACGTATAAATCGAAATCTATACCAATAAATAAAATTGGAGTGTCTGTTTGTAATGTCAAAATAATAGGCCTTTTTCATGCTCATACGGTTATTTGCACGACACTTATGCCAAAAATACAGATTAAAAATTTTTGTCTGTCTGTCTGTCTATTTGTTCCACGTAATCTTCAAAACGGCTGGACCGATTTCAAAAATTCTTTCACCAATGGAAAGCTATAGTATCAGGGCGTAAACTAGGCTATATAGCTATAAATAAAATTGGAGTGTCTGTTTGTAATGTCAGAATAATAGGCTTTTTCCATGCTTACACGGTTATTTGCCCTATACATATGACTAAAAATCACTTTATATTTTTTTGTCTGTCTGTCTGTTTGTCTGTTTGTTCCGGGTAATCTTCAAAACGGCTGGACCGATTTAAAAAATTTTTTCACCAATAGAAAGCTATAATATCAGGGAGTAAACTAGGCTTAATGTTATTCCGGTATTCCCACGGGAACGGGTACTACGGGGATAAGGCGACAGAAACCGAAGCGAAGCGAGGCCGGGTTGCTAGTCTATACCAATAAATAAAATTGCAGTGTCTGTTTGTAATGTCAAAATAATAGGCTTTTTTCATGCTCACACAGTTATTTGCACGACACCTATGCCTAAAATACAAATTAAAAATGTTTGTCTGTCTGACTGTCTGTTTGTTCCGGGTAATCTTCAAAACGGCTGGACCGATTTAAAAAATTTTTTCACCAATAGAAAGCTATAATATCAGGGAGTAAACTAGGCGAAATGTTATTCCGGTATTCCCACGGGAACGGGTACTACGGGGATAAGGCGACAGAAACCGAAGCGAAGCGAGGCCGGGTTGCTAGTCTATACCAATAAATAAAATTGCAGTGTCTGTTTGTAATGTCAAAATAATAGGCTTTTTTCATGCTCACACAGTTATTTGCACGACACCTATGCCTAAAATACAAATTAAAAATGTTTGTCTGTCTGACTGTCTGTTTGTTCCGGGTAATCTTCAAAACGGCTGCACCGATTTAAAAAAATTCTTTCACCAATGGAAAGCTATAATATCAGGGCGTAAACTAGGCTATATTTTATCCCGGTATTCCCACGGGAATGGGAACTACGCGGGTAAAACAACTAAAACCGAAGCGAAGCGAGGGTGGGTTGCTAGTAAAAAATAAAAATGCTCTACTCTCCCAGTAATTCTTATTTGCGCCGCTATTCTCCAAACCAACGAGGTTGCGCCATTTGCCCGCTTGTCATCAACATCGATAATAATAAAAATGATATTTATGTATATTAATCCCAACACTATTACTTGTAGTTACAGCGCATCTGCAGTACGAGTTGCAATCAATGCAGCGAACCTCGCCCGGGATGTCCCCTTTTCATGTTTATTACGTCATAGAACCACCCCAGGGTATGAAGGGGTGAGAGAATATTCATACAGTGACTTCCATTGTTCTTTTCTTTATTGATTTTCACATATGAAAAGAGTTATGCGTGTCTTAAGGGAATAAGAAATAAAAAAAGAGTGTGTGTACAAAACGCATATCAGAAGTAAAACTCCTCTATCCTTACCTTATTCCTTCATCCTTTATCCTTTATCTCATTCTCTCGCCGGCTGAATCCTATACGTTTCTGTGTTTGTCTCTATGGACTCGCTTTTTCGTTTCATAGAGTTTGAAATCACAACGATTCTAAAGAAGTTTCACTTCAATATTTTTTTACCACCCCTATCGTTTTTCTGTATCATCATCATTACAGCTTTAGCTTCGTACCACTACTGAGCTCGAGGCTGTTCCAAAATGGGAGTAAAATTGATCAACAATACCACGCTGGTCAGCCATGTTGGCATGGGGATTCATTTCCTGTTTTCCATCTTGCACAGATTTTATATGCTTATTATATCCCATAGTCGTCTTTTACGACACTTACGTGAAAGATGGAGCGTGTTAAATTGTATTCTTAAATAATTCATCATCATCATCTTGCTCTTATCCCAATTATTTGGGGTCGACGCAATATGTCATCTGTTTTGACATATTGCAAAAGTTTCGGCAATGACTTTTATGACCGGCCGCCTCCCTGACGTCAACCCTCCTTGGGAATGTAATCGTTGACCCAAATGGTACCAGACGGAGTTGGTCCGGGTCAATCTAGGGCTCTTAGTCGTCTTTTACGACACCGACGAGCAAAGCAAGGGTTGGTAGTATTCGAAGCCGCTACCACACAGCACGACACTGGTAAGAATGGTGATAAATTGTATTCTTACTCCATCACCATACGGTAGGCTTAATTACCACACCTTTTGTCTACCAACCTTTAGGGATAAACAAATAACTATCGCCGAAGGACCAATACCAGTGATACAGCTAAGTCGCCTTCTGGATTTGGGCTTCCATCCTTTTTCGCTCACCGAACTAAGCTCAGTAATAAATTGCTACTACTCTAACGTGGTTTTCCTGCAAGATTGTGGTAGGGTCACTGATAAGCTAGCTTATTTGTGGTTGCAGTCAGAAAATTGTCAACAACATGACACTTTTTTTTAATAGATACACCCTGACCAAGTTCTCCAGGATAATGGAAGAGCGGTATGTGGCATAAAACGTGCCGTACCCCTTCCCCATTACCAATAAACTGACCACTAGCACCGATTCCTTGAACTCACTAGTAAGCCAAGCTGGACAGTAGCGTGACCCTGCCATTAGAAAAGCAGTTTAGTAATTAGGTATAGCAGTACGCCTTTACAACTAAAATTTGGCTTACCAGTTGCATTCAATTATCCCTGACTTTTGTTAGACCACTGCCTACCGTGAAGAAAGTTTAGAGAGTTTGAATGCATGCAATGAGGTTTGGTGACACTAAAGGCGTCACCAAAACCCATCACACGCAAACATCCTCAGAGAGTTAGGCTCTCAACTCTCTCGCTCACAGAACAAAGCGCAGTAACAAATTGCTACTACTCAGACGTTGATTTTCTGCTCAGTGTGGTACTACCCTGGACGGACCGGCTGTAGACAGGGCGCTCTTACCACTACTCGTCTTTAATGATGATAGAATTAATTTTATATTAAGCGCCTTTGTAAGTGCTGTGTGGTAGCGGCTTTGAATACTACCAACCCTTGCTTTGCTCGTGGGTGTCATAAAAGACGACTAAGAGCCCTAGATTGACCCGGACCAACTCCATCTGGTACCATTTGGGTCAACGAGTACATTCCCAGGGAGCCGAAACTTTTTGCAACATGTCAAAACAGATGACATATTGCGTCGACCCCAAGTAATTGGGATAAGAGCAAGATGATGATGATGATGATTAAGCGCCTTTGTAAATGTTTCTAGCAAATACTAAACGTACGTCTTGCTGAATATCTATACATATCATCATTTCAGCTCATATAAGACACACTGTTGGGCTCAAGCCTTCTCCTATGACGACAATTAATCTACTAAACCATGCCGGTCAGGTAGGTTGGCATAGGGTTTCATTTCGAGTTTTCATTATTTTGCATAGATTTATATGCATATTATATTCCTTAATCGTCTTTTACGACATCCACAGACAAGATGGAGGTTTTAAAGGGGTTGGTAAATAGTATTCTTACTCCGTCACCACACGAGAAAATCTTATGTTCGTGTGCCTGTAATTGAACTCCTCTTAAACGGTTGGATTGATTTTGATAAAATTTTAGTATGTGCTCCAGTGAATTCGAGAAGGGATTAGATTCCCAATTAGACCCGGTAGGTGGCACTGCTAAGATTTCAAGGAGAATTTCTTTTATTTTATTTGAAAAGAACAATGGCTGTTGGGTCAGATAGTCTATATAAAAGAAATATATAATATGTATATAAAAGAAAGTCGTGTTAGTTACACTATTTATAACTCAAGAACAACTGTATCGATTTGGCTGAAAATTGATGTGGAGGTAGCTTAGAACCAGGAGACGGACATAGGATACTTTTATCCAGTTTTTTTTTTAAATGGTGTTTACAAGATTTCGCCAATAACTCTTTTATCCCGATCAATCGCGTACCCGTGTGATGTGACATAACATGTCAAAGAGAATACACGTCAATATGAAACATAGTATAAAAAAACGCATTTGATATGTAATAACAAAACGCAAATGACAGCTAAACATAATTTTGTCTATAGTTAAGTATGGTTGAAAATTTGATAATTATAATTTTGTCAGAAATCAATATGAGTAATTTGTATTCTCTTTGAATCACCATTAACAATGCCGCGACCAAAACGATCGAATCTTTCTCGACAAAGCTGTTACGGTTCTTCCATTAGAGACTATATTTTCGACAATTTAGAAAATATATTTACGAAATAAAATTATGGCGTTACGAAGTTCGCCGGGTCAGCTAGTTTAATATAAAACAAAACTTTGAATAAAACGAGCCTGAGACCTGAGTTTCTTGTCGGATTTTCTCAATTACATACCTGCGTTCCAATGGTATTAATTGATTATTTGAATAATTTTAGATAAATTATAATAATTTTTAATAAATTTACGCGTGGATGTCGTAAAAGGCGACTAAGGAATACATGCAGGTATCTTCCTACCTGCATATATTCCTTCCTTTCCTTTCGGCAAAAAACTTAGCGAGCTTGTCTATTATTTTTAATTTTTTTTCTTGATCATCATCATCATTGCAGCCCACATACGACCCACTGTTGGGCTCGGGCCTCCTCCACAATGCGAGGGAATTTGCCTACTATACCATGCTGGTCAGACATAATGGTATAGGGTTTCATTTCGAGATTTCCTTCTCTTGCACAGATGTTGTGTGCATATTATATCCTATAGTCGTTTTTTACGACATCCACGGGTAAGATAGGGAGCGGTGAATTATATTCTTACTCCGTCACCACAGCCTTACAAGATTAACTCAAATTCAAATCGTGTATTATGCATAAACCCCGGGAGGGCACTTACATATTGACAAAACAAAATAAAATCAATTTGTCAAAAAAATCAAACTACCGCCGGATCGGAACGCGACCGCTATTGAGATGATCCGGCAAGAAACTCAGCGGGCTTGTCTATTATTTTCATCATTTTTTTTGATGTGATGTCTATAGGCAAGGATGAAACTGATCATTGGCGTGGCGTAAACAACTCGTGGCGTTGCGACTTTACGCTATTTGAGGGAATATGCGAGGGTAAACCTGATTGTTGTAGCAAGACAGACTTCGCTTTAAATCAGCTGATTGGTCGATGACCGTTGACGGCGCGCCTTTTTACCTAAGTTACCATTGAAGCGTTTGCGTAATTCATACCTATTTATACTGTCGAAGCTTTACATGCTTACACGTATCCTGTCTATACATGCCTACGTAATACGTAATATTTAAGGCATAGACTCTTAGACACACATTTTTGTAATCACTATAACTTTTATGTTATATTGTTTTTTGTGTAATATATATTCTAATTACGATCTATGACCATTAAACTACAACATACTCGAACAAAATAATTTCGAAGTCTCACATCTGCCAGGCGGCCTGAGCGACGGCTCATTTTTTTTTTCTTACTAGGTATAAATTGTGTACAACATGTCTTGTAAATACTAGCTTCAGTGTGATGCCCTACGCCTAACTACTTAAGCAGCCATCACTCCACTCAACTATATTGAAGCGAAACTAGAAATAACATCTAATCATGACCAAGAAAAAAACTGTTGTTATTTTTTTTAATGTAATTAAAAAGGCTCGGTCTCCCAATTACAAAGTTTAATATATACGGTTCAGTTTAGCTCGAATTAATCACATTAGCCAACTGTCCAAACCACTTTGGTGGGTCATTGAACGGGGACTGGTTTTTAGGATGTACACCAAATATGCGCAAACATGGCGACCGTGATAACAGGATTTTTTTTTTTTGATATTACACACTTTTGTTATTAATATATTTACCGCTTTTTATAGACATCATTCATCATAATTATAGCTCATATACGTCCCACTGTTGGGCTTGAGCCTCCTCCACAATAGGAGGGAAATTGACCTTACTATACCACGCTGAACAGACAGGTTGGTATAGGGTTTAATTTCGAGTTTTCCTTCACTTGCATATATGTATAAGCATATTAATATCTGGTAGACCGAGCTTTGCTCGGTATACATTTTTTTCTTTTTGTATTTTCCGGACTTATCTATCTACCAATAAATAAAATTGGCGTGTCTGTTTGTAATGTCAAAATAATGAGCTCTTTTCATGCTCACACGGTTATTTGCACTATACATATGCCTAAAATACACTTTATATATTTTTTTGTCTGTCTGTCTGTTTGTTCCGGGTAATCTTCAAAACGGCAGGACCGATTTCAAAAATTCTTTCACCAATCGAAAGCTATAATATCAGGGAGTAAATTAGGCTATATTTTATCCCGATATTCCCACGGGAGGACGGGTTGCTAGTTTAGATATATAAAAATAAAATGATGAAATAATGAAAAAATATCAAAAATTACAAAAAGAGAATAATAATAAACACCCAGATTCGATCTTACGCTGTTTGAATACTACTTGAGAACTTTGCAACTGAGCTATTGTCACTCTTGAAGTCGACGACGAAATTTGAATTCCTATTCTTTTAAAATTTAATGTCATGGTATTGATGTGCTAAAAATACCGACAAAACAACATTTTCTATAAATAAAACCTAGCTAGATCGATTTTTTGGCCCCGAAACCTCTAGTATGAAATCAAAATCGTTGGAGCCGTTTCAGAGATCCTGAATATATATAAGAATTGCTCGTTTAAGGATATAAGATATACCTGAGTCGTCTCTTACGATACCCACGTGCAAGATAGAGAGAGAGAAGTGGATAAATACCAACAAATAAAAAAAAATGTTTGACCAGCTTGGTATAGTAGGTCAAATTCGCTCCCATTGTGGAGGAGGCCCGAGCCCAACAGTGGGACGTATGTTGGCTGCGATGATGATAATATCTCTTAGTCGTCTTTTACGACATCCTCGGGCAAGATAGAGGGTGGTGAATTGTATTCTCACTCCGTCACCACAAGGAACTTGACAAATTACAAATACAGTGTTAGTTTACATAAATTTAGTCACCATAGAAACCTGCCTTTAGAAATTTTCACTCCCAAAAACCAATCAACCTATTACTCCCCTTTCCACAGTCGGTTTACTAAAGAAGACATGACTTACACGACTTCAATTGAAATTTCACACAGCCAAAGAAACATCACCTCTATTTTTTCCCGTTTAAGATTTATTTTCAATTGCCCTATACTGTAGCAAAATGCTACAATTGAAAATGAATCTTACGAACTGCGTGGCTGAGTATAATTTTAAATGACACGTATTGGTTGTTACATCGTATTATAAGTTGATAGATATACAGCCTTCCAAGCCTTTACTTCGCAATGATATTGGTATAAAGGTCACTACATATGGCTAACTTAATTTCATATATACACTCATTTGCAAAAAAAACGGGCGGTTTTGATTTTCATTCATATTTAAAAAGATACAATACCAAAAAGGTTTCAATCGTTTGTACACGTTACTGGCCGGTTTTAAAAATGCTGTGGTATTTAAAAAAGTACGTTCTAAATTCAATTTTTCATTTGATGTTCATTTTTACAGAAAACCCCTTTTTATCCTACATTTTTGGCGCGAAGTTCCAGAAGTTAACATCGACTTTCATAACTTTTATTCAATTTTTATCGATTAATTTCATATCCTTGACTGTCAAAGCTTTATTTAATGCTGTTTGGCTGTATCAAAAATGGTAGATAAAGTGGTAAAAGCTACCAAAATTATCGCGCTGCTTGAAGAGGGTTGCAGCCAATGTTTCGTGGCTAGGAGGCTAAATGTTAGTCGCTCGACAGTCCAAAGGACCTGGCAGCGATATCAGGAGACTGGTTCCGTCGAGAGAAGGCCTGGTTCTGGAAGAAAACCATGTACCCAACCACGGGATGATCGTTTTCTTGTGAGTCGCGCATTGAGAAATCGCAAATCTTCGTATGTGGATCTTAAGAACAACCTCCAAGAAGTAAGAAATGTGCATATTAGTCTATGGACGGTCAGGAGGAGGCTTCTCGCTGCCAATATACGCAGTCACCGCCCGGCCCGCGGCCCCAAATTACTCCGTGAGCACAGAGTTCACAGGCTTAGGTTCGCTAGAAATTGTGAATCATGGACTCAAGACGATTGGAATAGGGTTTTGTTCTCCGATGAAGCCAGGATATCTCTGTTCGGTGAAGATCGACGTCGGCGAGTGCTAAGAAGACAAGGAGAACGCTTTGCAGAGGCATTTTTCGAAGAAATCACACCTTATGGTGGGGGCTCTGTTATGTTTTGGGCAGGAATAAATTCAATGGATCGTACAGAGTTAGTCTTCATTGAAAACGGCTCACTGACTGGGCATCGATACATAGCGGAAGTTCTAATTTCTCATGCACAACCCGCATTGGCCGCTCTAGGTGAAGACTCGATTTTTATGGACGACAATGCTCGCGCCCACCGATCCCGCGATGTTAATACGTATGTGCAAGAGGTCGGCATTCGTCGTTTGGATTGGCCAGCTCGAAGTCCCGACCTCAATCCCATAGAGCATGTCTGGGACGTTCTGAAACGGCGTGTGAGATCAGTACACCCGGCTCCGCAGACCATCAGAGAGCTGAAGAATGTGATTACTGCGGAGTGGGAACGTATTCCGCAAGCAAGTATCCGGGATATACTCGCTAGCATGCCCAGACGAATTCAAGCTGTGATTTTAGCTAGAGGGGGTCACACTCGATACTAAACATTTATCTGCTTTTACTTTATTAAAGAAAAACAAACAAAAAAACTTTTTTATTTTTACTTCATGAGCATATGCACTACTAGCATTCGCTAGTAGTGCATATGCTATACACTACTAGCGAGGTTTAGCATTATTTCCCATAAATTGTATCTAAATTTTATGAAATACTGATGAAAACGATTATTTTCTTATTAATTTAGCAAATTGTGTGGATAAAACTACCTATAATTATCAAACAAAGAAATATTAACATTTGAAATGGTTCATTGCTTAGGTGCCCGTTTTTTTTGCAAATGAGTTTAGTTTAGTGGTTTAAATAGATTAAGTGTCGATTTACCGTGTGGTGACGGAATAAAAATACAATCCACCATCTTCTATCTTCCTCGTGGATGTCGTAAAAGACGACTAAGGGATATAATACGCATAATTATGTATCACATCTGTGCAAAAATTATTTTTCAAGTGAAACTTTTTTGCGCGCATGAGGGTAAAATTTTTACAGATGTAACGCAATTTAGTGACACGAAAATGTGGGATATTCTAGTTCAAGAAGAAAGAGAGAGCGATTGAGAGAGAGTGAGAAAGGGCGAAAACAGCACAAAGCACATAGCCATGGAGCGAGAGTAGAGAGCAAATGAGTGAGAAAGATCGAGAGAGAGTGAGAGAATACATTTTTTTTAATGTAGACCTAAAACACGAGGTACCAAAGAAATTTCGTTCCTGACACGCGTTCTTTGTACGCACGCTCTTTTTGTATTATTTTTGGTAGCAAACGAGCAAACAGCGTACATGATGGTAAGTGATAGAAGCGCTAATGGAGTGATACTGCCTTATCTTGTTCATCAGTATCGTAAAAGACACATAAAGGATTATAATATACGCCTGATGTCGCCCTAGCAAAGACTGCAGGTGACCGGACCGGGGGTTTAGTCCGGGCACCCGCAGAGAGGCTGACCTCGCGACGATGACCGACGTCCCGGGAAGGGGACGTCGATGGGAGAGAGAACCCCATCAGGGTCTTCCGTCGGGCCGATCACAGAAGTCAAGGAACTCTAAGCCTGCACCGGTGGTCGGCCCAATGACGAAGGCGACGTGCTATCGGGTGGATTAGGGGCCGCGCGCCGCCCCTCTGTCGCCCCGGATGGAGCCGGGCGGCGGGTGTTATGACCGTAGCCCAAACCCAAAAAAAGGGACTAACAACCGCTAACATCTATACAAAAGAAAGAATACTCGAACTAGAACCCTATACCAACCGATCCCACCAGCGTGATATAATAAATCAATTATTTATTTAATCTATTATTTTTCTTTCTTCTTTCTTTCTTTCTAATGTCCCTCACTTGTGACGGAGGCTCGGACCTAACAGTGGGATGTATATGGTTTGTGATAATGATGATTATGATGATAATACCCGTGGATATCTTTAAAAATGTCTAAGGCACTATACCATGCATATAACACCTATTCAAAACAAGGAAAAATCAAAATGAAACTGTAAATCAATATGTCTGATCAGCGTGATATATTAAGTCAATATCCCTCCTATTTTTTGGTTACGCTATGGTTTGAATACACTCCGACCAATCCGTCTAAGGTGTCCGACCCCATAACCTATTGTTTTCCTCCCCATCACCATTGAGCCGAACACTGATACCGATTCCTCGACATTGAGGTACCGTTCCCGGGGCGTCGCCCTCACACGCTCAGCCTATCTGCGGTAGGTATCTGGTAGCGGACTACCCCATCCAAACATACATATACAAATTTTCACTTCAAAAAGATTGAAGCATATTTTACAATTAACCTGACATTACATTCTGAATTTCATTGCTTACATGGCCAATAACTTGTCTCTGACTCAGATGATAGACATATATACTTATTAGATTTACTCTGCGGTGTCCCGATCGCCCACGTTCTTCAATTAATTCGAAAGCTCACCTTAAAACACACCTAAACTAATACAGCCAACCAACCACCTGCGTGTACGCAGCCTTACTCAATCAAGCATTCAAGTCAAGGCAAAACCAGTCGAACCGTCGCCGTCGCACGTAACAAACGTGTCCGCCATTAAAACGAGCGCATAAATACTCCAAATATGTATTTATAATCTGTATTAACAATAAATTACGTTATTTTTTAGTTTTATTTCAAACAAAATCAAAATTTTGAGGTTATAAATATAGTGAAGTGTTTTAGTGAGCCATTTTTGTTTTTATCAAGTAAGTATTGTGTTTTTCGTTTCTGTCTTGTTAAAATCTTAGCTTAGAGTAGCTTTTAATTGATACTTATCAACTACAAAGTTAGTTTAAAGATAATTTGTATATAGAAATATCATTTGCAGAATATGATAATGCAAAATAAATTTGATATGAAACCTTTTACACAGAAATATTAGAACTAAAAACAATTTACATATATTTAAATGTAAAAAAATCAATAACAATATGATTTCTAAACAGAATACCCACTAATTTCTAAACAGTAGGATGACAGATTAAAAAGAAACGAGCTGTCAATGATGAATACCAGGAACTGTGTTGAATTTTGAACATAAGCGAGCGAGATAGAAGATTAAACTTAAACGTGTAAAAGGGATAGCATCAGTCTGGTATTAACCTTAGTATTATCTCATAGTGTAAAAAAAAGTTCACAGATTTAATTATAAGACTAGCTTTACGATTATCTTCACTCGTAGGAAGGTCAGATACATTAAAGATCCTTAAGTCATATCATTTCAGCTCATATACATCCCACTGTTGGGCTCAAACCTTCTCCTATTTGAGGGAAATTGACTTACTATAACAAGCTGGTCGAACGTGTTGGTATAGGGTTTGATTTCGAGTTTTCCTCGTCTTGCATAGATGTTATATACATATTATATCCCTTAGTCGTCTCTTACGACACCCACAGGAAACACAAGGGATGGTGAATTGTATTCTTACTTTTTCACCACACGAAAAAGATGTTCATAGGTTTAATTTGTGTATTTTTTTAAATTCGTTATTTTACTGTGACTTTTTATAATTAAAACGACTTTTACGAACTATATACGCGATAAAATACGTGAAAATAGTTCTATATATAACTAGCAACTCCACCTCGCTTCGCTTCGGTTTCAGTCGCCTTACCCCCATAGTTCCCGTTCCCGTGGGAATACCGAGATAAAATATAGCCTATATTACTCCCTGATATTATAGCTTTCCATTGGTGAAAGAATTTCTGAAATCGCTTCAATGGTTTAAGCGTGACAGCGTAACAAACAAACTTACTTTCGCATTTATAATATTAAATAAGGATGTGTAATACTCGCATAAACATTAAAAATCATTAGTCGTATTTTTAGCCGGAATTAGATAATGCTTTACATTCTTATATTACTTAGAACAACACCACATCGATGGCTCCTAAGTATAGTCAGTCAACTAACATTTTTAGGTATTTTAACTTTTTTGATGAAATGATAAAAAAATAACCTTATTTATCAATCTCGGTCATAAAAATTGAAAAATCATTGAAGCTTTTTCACCTGTGGAAGCTCATTACACCCGCAAAGATATAAATCGTAAATATTTGGAAGGATCCTTATCGTTTCCTAAGATGTTTGACCTCTATAAAGAATGGCTTGATCCTGTTAACTATTTAAATGTCCAATGAATTACGTCGTAATCAATACAAAAACTTAAAATCCTAGAACAAGAATTTGAAAAAATGTAAATATTTTATCTTTGACACGTTCCCCTGTAAAATTGGAATTTTTCAGATGACTCCACTGTACGTAGGAGCTATCGACACGACAGCAATGAACAATTTTAAATAGAAATAAATAAAATGCATATTACGTTTAAGTAAAATAACGTAATATTAACCAAATATACAAAATAAAACTAGAATGACACTGCCAGTTTCATTCGAAGCTCGTTTATGCATATTGTATTCAAAAAACCAGTTTTAAACTAAAAATCAAGTAAGAACGGTATAACCAAGGCTGTCTTAATATGTAGGTAATAAGTTAATACTAATATTAAAATATGATGTCATGTTTTTGGAAGTCAAGATCTTTCCGTGTGGTGACGGAGTAAGAATACAATTCATCACTCCCTATCTTGCCTGTAGGTCATAAAAGGCGACTAAGGCAAATAGGCAGGTAACATCTATGCAAGAGAAGGAAAACTTGACATAAAACCCTGGTCAATTCCCCTCCCGTTTTGTAAAGGAAGACCTCAGACCGTGACCAACAGTTGGATTTATATAGGCTGAGATGAAAAATAGATTTCTGTGTGGTGATTATTTAAAAATACAATTCACCACCCCCTGTCCTACCCGTGGGTAACGTTAAAGACGACTAAGGGATATACAGATAATATCTATGCAAAACAGCTTATATGGGTAGTTCTCATTTTTGATTAAAAAGACTGATAATAAAATGTAAACGTCTTTTAGGTAAAAGTGATGATGGATTCTGGTAGTTTGGGTCCAGTTCTTCCAAAAAAAATTGTTCTCCAAGCTTGCAGCACTTATTATAGTTATTTATAAGGGTTTGAAAAAAAATGTCCTCCATTTATTTTAATTTTTTTGGGCGTGGGTTGCGGTCGGCGCGCTCCTCGCACCACTCCGTCCGGGGCGACAGAGGGGCGTAAACACGCACACCCGCAACCCACCCACGATGCACGTCGCCTTCGTCGTTGGGCCGACCACCGGAGCAGGGTTACTTGTCAATCCTCCATGGTAGTGACCTCACATCTATGAAAGTGACATACTCAATATTAAATTAATCCTTAGAAGTGATACATTGCAGGCTGGTTGTTTGGAAATAATAAATAAACCATTGTATCAGTTATAAATCAACTTTATTGTATTAACTTTGCTTGCATAACAAGGAAAATAACTACAAAATCAACTTCGAAAATTCAGTCTTAATTGGTGCTTACCCATAAATATAATCAAATAACAGGAACTGAGTTTCAATATTATCACTTGTCTAGAAGTACTAATTAGTAAGTAATCAGCGTTATACCCAGTCTAACTATAATGAAATATGTAAAAATAACAACTAAATCTTAATCAACTACAACATTAAAAATCAGTCATGAACCATAACTAGTATTGTTTTGTATGATAATTAAACTAGATTTTTTTTCTTGGGTGGTTTGCGGTCGGCGTGCTCCTCGCACCACTCCGTCCGGGGCGACAGAGGGGCGTAAGCACGCACTCCCGCAACCCACCCGCGATGCACGTCGCCTTCATCGTTGGGCCGACCACCGGAGCAGGGTAACTTGACGTCAGTCCCGACAGAAAACTCCCTATTTAGGGTACCCTCTCATCGACCGACGTCCCTCCCTCGGGGAGGACGTCGGTCTTTCCTCACGCGGTTGGCCTCTCAGCGGTTGACAGACTAATTCTCCGGTCACGTCACCCGCGGCCACGGCTAGGGCGGCATGAGACGAAGGTATTCGCGCCTACGCCGCCCCAGTCACCGGCGGCGGATCGCCTCATCGAGGCTGCGCTTCTCGCGCAAGCGATCCGCTGCCTCAAGGCTACGACCGCGTCCCAGTTCCTGACCTGACCTGACGCTGCCGACCACGTGACGAGTTCACGACGCTGCTCTGCCCAAGCGGCACAGACCTCGAGCGTATGCTGCGCCGTGTCCTCGTCGCAATCGCAGTGGTGGCAGGACGGTGTACTCTCCCTCCTAAAGATCTTGTGCAGGTATTTGGCGAAACATTCATGCCCCGTCAACACCTGCACCAGTCGGAAGGAGAGCACCTCGTGCCGCCGTTTCAACCACTGCATCAGCACCGACCGGAAGGCCTCAACGATCCGCACCCCGAACCGAGGCCTCTCCAGCCGAAAGGCTTCTCCAGCCGTAATATTAAACTAGTGGACGATATTTTAAGGAATAATTCTAGTAAACATGAAAAACTATTCGAGAAATGTAAAGAAATTAATATTTAATAAATTTTTCCTATTCTGGGAGGTTCCAAATTTCCTATCCCATAGTCATTCCCTATAAATGTCGTACATTAATTTAATGTCACTCTTAGTCACATTTAATGTAAACTATTGAATATTTTTGTATTTTTGGGATCAACATTATTAAACAATAATTCGCCGCGCCTGCCTGGTGTAGGTTCGGTTAGAACAGTCATTACATCATCACGTGGAATAGGAAATATATCATCATATCTATCCAAAGGAAAGTAGTGAATTCTTTGGTAACTCGTCTTTTTTGTAAATTTCACTTTCGGTTCTTCATCAACAAATCCAATAATTTGACCAATAAAATGATTCTCTGTTTTCTTTGACAAAAATCTTGCAACTACCCACATACCCTCTTTTAAAACAGCAGATTTTGTATTGTCAGGTTTTAATATATATATAAATAAAAAAACGCATTGATATGTAATAACAAAACGCAAATGACAGCTAAACGTAATTTTGCCTATAGTTAGTATGGTTGAAGTTTGATAATTATAATTTTATCAGAAATCAATAATGAGTAATTTGTATTCTATTTGAATCATCATTAACAATGTCGCAACCAAGACGATCGAATCTTTTTTGACAAAGCTGTAATGGTTCTTCCATCGGAGACTATATTTTCGTCAATAGAAAATATATTTACGAAAAAAATTATGGCGGTACGAAGTTCGCCGGGTCAGTTAGTACTTAATAACACTGCATACTTTTATTTATTTCCCGTGTGGTGACGGAGTAAGAATACAATTCATAATCTTGGCCGTGGATGTCGTAAAAGACGACCAAGGCATATAATATGCATATAACATCTATCCCACCACACATTCCCACCATTGTAACTCCTGTAAGCCAGGATCCACAATGGTCTCCATAAATGACACCGAGGTTTGACCCTCAGGCAGTCCCGGGATATGATTTTAATTGTCTTGGGACCCGCAACAAATTTAATTAGAAAAGATTGAAGAGGAGGAGTTGGAAAGAGAGATTCCACTTCCCTCCTAGGCAAAGCGGGCGACAGGAAAACAAAATGACTAGTCAGCCAATAAGTAAAAAGGTGTACAGCTACGATAGCGCAGCAATACGGCACCACAAATACGGGAGAGCTTAACGGGGCCTATATGTGAGCGTTAAGATTGATTGCTATAGTAGGTAGGTAGGTATGGTAGAAACGCATGAACGCACGAAATTTTTCTCGAGTTGCTACAAGGTCCGTATAGTATACTACCCCACAGGTGACTTGCAAACTGTTTAACATAAGGTTACGCTCGTTTCGCCAGAGAGCGCACTCCCAGAGAATGTGATGTGCTGATTGTTCATACTCATGGTCAGATGTGGAACATTGACATAATGGTGATGGTATGAGTTTAAAAGAAAATAATTTACTTTTAAAGTTGCCATGGCCAGTTAAAAATTGGGCCACGAAGTGGTCAACCTCCAGCCACACCTTCTCCAGGCGCTCCCGGATACATGGAAAAAATAGATAAAGATGACGACCTTTCGATGATGAATGCATATAGCACCATGCATATAACATCTGTATAACAGAAGGAAAACTCTAAATATAACCCTATACCAACATTTTCTGTAATATCGATGACTTGTTGGACGTAAGACATCTTAGTCGGCCCGTAACCATGAACACTGTAAAGTGTACGAAACGTCGGGCAATCAAAAATCAAATATAAACGCGATAAAATTCGTAAAGTAATTTTATTAAACGCGTAGACATCAGAAATCATTACCTATACGGACATATTTGACCAGCATGGTACAGTACAATTTCTCTCCTATTATGGAGGAGGCTCGAGCTGGGCTCGAGCCTCCTCCATAATGGGGAGTGGGACATATATAAGCCGAGACGACGAGACGAATATTTTAATTGTGGTACCAAGCAGTCCATTAAAACATAACGACTTAAAGATAATTATTAAATTATTAGCTAGAAACAGCAATAATACTTGTACATAAAACTTAAATGCCAGCCCATAAAATTTGAGACGTGTTTTAAGGACTTCTTATCTCCTAGTATGGGGCCGTTCATAAAATACGTCGCATTACAATCAACTCTTTTGACCCCCTCCCTATCTATTGTTACCTTGTGTTACACTTTCTGTGACCCTCCATGTAAATTTTTTCGTCACAAAAACTAAGACGTATCCAAAATAATAAATTACAATGGATAGTACACAAATTTTGTTCTTGATCTTTCTCAGTGTGGCCGCATTCCGATTAGGGATGATCGATGAACATCAATGTTCGATGTTCATTGATGTTGAAAGGAAAAACATCGATATTGCTATAGGCAAAATATCGTAACATCGATGTTGCTATAGACAAAATATCGTAACATCGATGTTGTACTGACTTTCTAAAAAACAAAAGCTCATCTAAATTTGTTCGGAGAATTTAGTATTAAAACGTAACATCGATGTCACATGTCACCCAAAATTCTCGCCGGAGAATAGTAACGGTAATGGGCGATGTCACCTAAGATCCGAACGAGATTTCCTTTGCCCGGAGGCTTTTATTTCTTCGTCAAATATCATCGATGTTCAACATCGATGTTCAACATCGATGTTCAACATCGATGTTCGGTTTTCGATAAATATCGAACATCGATGTTGGGCTTTCGATTATGACATCGATGTTTTTCTAACATCCCTAGTTCCGATCCGGTGGTAGTATATTAGTTTTGTTAGGTTTAAATTAACAAATTGTAATAATAATTACTACAAATTTTAATGTTGAATAATTACCAATCATAAGCAATATAATTTTTTCATATAGAATCATTTTGTTCTTGTACTGGCAATAAATTTGTACCAAACATGTGGGTCAAAACTTAATAACTCATTTTCTGTAGCGCTAAAATTATAAAAATCTGTAACAACGTTGACTTGTTTGGACGTCAGACATCTTAGTCCAGCCCGTGACCATGAATGCTGTTAAGTGTTCGAAACGTCGGGCAATCATAAATCAAATACAAACGCGATATAATCCGTAAAAGTAGTTTTATTTACAATGTGTAGTGCTAGCATAAACATCAGATATCATTTCATAATAGCTATTAACGAATTGTTAATTATTACGTATTTTAATTAACAATGACTGTGCTAGTATCGAACCCGATACGCTCTGTTAATAACCACCGATCCGTTTGAAATCATTTTACGGTTATTTTAAATCGACAGACATAACATATTTTATGATACAACTAGTTTTACCAGCAACTACGCTTGCATGAATTACTTCCATATTTATTGCTAATATTTCGTTGCCCACGTGCTGATGGAGAAAGAATCATCATCATTTCAGCTCATATACGTCCCACTGTTGGGCTCCGATCTCCTCCACAGGAGGGACATTAACCTTACCATGCTGGTCAGACAGGTTGCTATACAGTTTCCGATGGCCTCATTTTGCGAGGCCGTCATATCTAGGAAGGAAGCGGCGGAGCGGGAACGCGAGGCGCTTCCCTCTGCTGACTCGCTTCGTCGTCGGCGACCCGGGAGGAGGAGACGACAATATGAGCACCTTCTCCCACCGCCCTGAATAGTGACGACAGGACTTTGCCAGACGGCCATGCGTTGGAGTGCCGGCGATTGAATGTCATCATACGATATCTCCGGCACCCCGTAAAAGCGTGAAAGGGGCCGCTGTAGTTTTAGTGAGTATTCCGACCGCGGATGTAGCCGGTGAGTCCCACACAACCCCTGCCCACTGGCGGGGGACAATGCGTAAATGCATTTCCACAGCGTGAACAAAAAAAAAGCGGCCTAGCAAAGGTCAATGAGCGACGGTACCACTTACCATCAGGTGTGCTGTTTGCCACCAACAGCAGTAAAATATAATAATAATCAAATTTTCTTTTTTACAGATACAAATTATTTGTGAAGTGTGCGGAACGAAAATTATCAAAAGATGGCGCTGTTTAAATTATTCCTGAGTTTAACCTGCCTACATGCGGTCCTTGCTTCAGGTATGTAAAAACTAATAATAAACTTGAAGTCGAATCAAAGTTATTCAGAATCAAAAAACGTGTAGTACCAAATTTTTCAACATTTAACAAGAAAATTCCTTTAATCTTATGCCACCTCGATCCTATTTCGTAGTACATACTTCCTTTTTTTGAAGTGTACGGTATATTGATTAGCCTCGGGTTAAGAAGGCGAGGGCTGGGAAGGGAGACCTACCATTGGTGGATTCCTTCCTGCTTTTTATTTTAAATTTACGATAATTAAAATTCTTTATTGAAATTCGCGATTAAGATTTGCCATTGAAATTCGTGATTGAGATTTCTTATATTTACTATTTCTTATATATAGAAAGCTCTTTGGCTATGCTCGGTATTTCTCTATATCATAGAATCCTGAATACGGATATCCTTAGAAAAATGTGTGTACCTAATCGATATAGCGCGATAAATTTGCACGTAGAAGTGGCAATAGACAGGCCATATTGCTTGTCAAACCGACAACCGTTAGGGAAGACAGCTTCTCGAGTGGGGAACACGTATCGGAGGACGCAGCGACAAACCCTATAGGAACCGATGACATCTTACAAGTCGCAAGAAGCCACAGTATCATTCTAAAAGGCATTCTCATAGAGAGGCCTATACCTATACAACTTTGGGTATCTCCAAACTCATGGATGGGTGAATAGATTATATTAGCTTTAAATTACTTTCCGTGAGGTTTTAAACAAAGTAATCCTTAAATAAAAAAAGGAAAAAATAATTTTTAAATTAAACGGTTTTATTATAAAGAAACAGTAAAAATAAAATCGTGGGACACTACAAAACAAACATTTTAATCGACGATTGTAGATATTTGACGTGCCCCACGATTTTATTTTTACTCTTTCTTTACAATAAAACCGATTAATTTAAAAATTATTTTTTTCCTTTTTTATTTTCAAATTTTTAGTTTTTATATTGATTTTGTATAGAGCACTGTATTCTACTTGTCAAGCCCTTTCATTTAATACCCATATTAATGGGATTGAAAAACAAATAGGTTGTCCGCCATTTTGTAGCGACGGTCATCTTAGATTTTGAATTTGTATAGTGAATTGTATTCTACTTGTCAAGCCCTTTCATTTGATACCCATATTGATGGGATTGAAAAAAAAATAGGTTATCCGCCATTTTGTAACGGCGGCCATCTTGAATTTAGAAAAATATTGACTATACATAATTGTATTGTCACCAAAACCAAAGGCATGTACCAAATTTCAAATCAATCGGTTGACAGGAAGAGGGTGAAATTTTAATTAGTAAATTTGACCCAACAAAGAAAAGAATAAACAAACGGGGTAAGCTAAATAATACCGTTTAAAAACTGTTGGGCTCGATGGTTTTTCCGTGTGGTATAAGAATACAATTCACGACATCCACGGGCAAGAATGGTGAATTGTATTCTTACTCCGTCACCATAAGGCTAATAACAATATAGTTGGGCAATTTGAATTTAATTTTCGTCCTTAATTATGCCTACTCTTTATACGGATAAAGAATTACTTAGTTTGTAATGATGTATTTTAAGAAGAATAAATAATCTTATTCATCCAACCCACGCTTGAAATGAAGAGTCACAATGGTTTTTTCTTGTAAGCTATGATTCAGTATTTAACGGTACCCTTGGTTCAACGATCAAACGTATGATCTGTTATACATACCTATATGGTCACGCTCCAATATTTAAAATACAAAGTAACAATCGTGATATGGTTCGTATAAGTTGCAAATATGACGTATATAAACCACTAGCTGACCCAACAGCCGTTCTGTTCAGTAATAGGAATAGGAAGAAGAAGAGCTTTTTCTTCACGATAGGCAACGGCCTGGCTGTGCCCCTGGTATTGCAAAGGTCCATGTGCAGCAGCATCACTTACCATCAGGTGTGCTGCTTTTTTTTTATTGCCCACGGTGGCAAACGAGCAAGCAGCACACCTGATGGTAAGTGAAACTGCTGCACATGGACCTTTGCAATACCAGGGGCACAGCCAGGCCGCTGCCTACCGTGAAGGAAATACTCTTCTTAAACCTCGTTTAAAGAAGGACATGTCGTAGCGCTCGGGAAACACAGCAGCAGGTAGTTCATTCCAGAACTTGCACGTACGTGGGAGAAATGATCGCTGGAAACGTACAGTTGAAGACCATAACGTTTCCAGGTGAAATGGATGAACCCTGCTACGGTGTCGAGTGGTACGTTGGTAGAATGGTGACGGTGGTACCAAGTCAAACAGTTCCTCGGAGCACTCCCCGTGAAAGAGTTGGTAGAGTACACAGAGTGACCCAAAGTCTCTCCGCTGCTCCAGCGACTCCAATCTGTCCGTAAGATTTGCTTTCTTGCTCGTTTGCCACCAACGGTAATTAAAAGAAAGCGTGTGTGCAAAGTACCCATGTCAGAAGTGAAACTTCTTAACCGACTTCAAAAAAGGAGAAAGTTCTCAATTCGTCGGCATCTTTTTTTTTATGTATGTTCACCGATTACTCAAAGACGCCTGGACCGATTTGCAAAATTCTTTTTTTGTTTGATAGGGTACACTTCCCAGGTACCCACTATGGGACCCATAGTCATCAGGTTAGGATCTGACGATGATATGCTTTAGAAATTGGTGGAATTCTTAAAATTTTATTAGTCTACTGTTTAAAGTCGGTTTTTTTGTTAAAAATTATAGATTATTTATCCTTTATCCTTTATCATCTTCATCCCTCATCCTTTATCCGTCTTCTTTAATCCGTCAATTATAAACGGATTTAAAAATAATATAAAATAGTAGGTATATATATTTCTGTTTCATTCTTTGCCGACTTCATCCTACACATTTTTGTATTTGTGTCTTTTACCTGTTATTTTTCCGTTGCATCCGGTTTGAAATCACGAACTATTCTAAAGAAGTTTCACTTCAAAAAATAAAGTAATTCTTCTTGAAATCGATCGCAGTGCCACATACCGGTTCTAATTATTAATCTAAACCATTCTCATATCCATCAGAACAGCCACAAAAAATCAAATTCAGCCGTTTAGGAAGAGTTCAATTACAAAGACACTAACTTTTATAAACAATATATAACAACAATAATCTATAATTTTTAACAAATAAAAACCGCCTTCAAACAGTAAACTTATAAAATTTTAAGAATTCCATCAATTTCTCAAGGATACCATCATCAGATCCTGACCTGATGACTATGGGACCACCTGGGAAGTGTACCCTATCAAACAAAAAAAGAATTTTGCAAATCGGTCCAGACGTCTTTGAGTAATCGGTGAACATACATAAAAAAAAAGATGCCGACGAATTAAGAACCTCCTCCTTTTTTTGAAGTCGGTTAAAAAACACGAAGTTTCATAAACAATAAAGATTTCCGTGTAGTGACAGTAAGAATACAATTCACTAGCCGACCATTGCACGTGAATATCGTAAAAGACGACTAAGGGATATAATATGCATATTATAACATCTATGCAAGAGAAGGAAAACTTGAAATGAAGCCCTATACCCACGTCTGACCTACTTGGAGGGACGCAGTGTCCTATACGTTAACCGAGTAGGGGACGTTGTGCGAACGCCCATGACGTGCGGTGTCCCACGGGGTCGGTTCTGGGTCCGACCCTGTGGAACATCGACTACGACTGGGCGTTGAGAGGAAACCTCCCACCCGGGCTGGGCGTAATTTGCTACACTGACGATACGCTCGTCACAGTCCGGGCTGGGACGCTAGAGAAGGCGGCACGCCTGGCAACTCTCGACACCGAGGAGATTGTCAGGCGGATCGAAGCGCTGAGGTTGAGACGAGTTAAGGACAAGACGGAGGTCCTCTTGTTCCATGGCCTCCGTACCGCCGGGCCTCCCGCCGGCGCTTTTATCACCGTGAATTCGGTTACCATCAGCATCCAGGCCCACATGAAGTACTTGAGCCTAGTGCTCGACGGGCATTGGCGACGATTGTTCCCCGGCTTGTCGGCGCGGCGTTTCTTGGTTGATGCCGAATGTGGGCGTACCCAGCGCTACGTGCCGACGGCTGTACGTGGGGGTGATCCGGTCGACGGCCCTGTACGGCGCACCAGTGTGGGCGGGGTCCCTGACCGTCCATCTGAGGCCCCTCTTGTGGCGACCACAGAGGGTCATGGCGATCAGGGTCATATGCGGTTACCGCATGGTGGCAACGGAGGCAGCGTGCCTCCTGGCCGGAACTCCCCCGTGGGACCTGGAGGCGGAGATGTTCGCCGGAATTTACCGGCGGGTGTCGGAAACGCGCGCCCGCGGCGGTATGGTCTCATTACAAGAGATTACCGCCTGGCGGGTAGTGTTGCCCAAAAAAGTCTTGGTCTTGCGAAATGCGCGACCGAGACCAAGACCAAGACCGCTTAATTTTTGCAAGACCAAGACCAAGACTGGCCCTGCAAGACTTGAGCAAGACCAAGACTGGGCCTGCAAGAGTCTCGCGGTCTTGCATTTAATTCAAATCACCATTTCAGCTTATATACGGTTGAGCTCGTGTCTTCTACATTACAGGAGGAGAATCGGCCGTGGCCGGAGGGCAATCGCCACGGTGATCGGCCGTGTTGTTACAGGTCATACATGTCAAGTTTTCCTTCTCTTGCACCGATGTTATATATTATAGCCCTTAGTCGTGGGTTCGCAGTCACGGGTAAAATAGGGGGTGATGAATTATATTCTTACTCCGTCACTACACGGCAAGTCAAATCAGTCTTGAGATATCCATCTATTGGCCTTGAAGAAGAAGATGACGCTATTATGATCGCCCAAGAAAGGACCTACACAGCTCGCGCAGCGATAACAGATAAAACTCCGCGGTATCGGCCTCACCGTCGAGGTCGAAAACCGCGCCGCGTAAAAGTCACTAACCTAAACTTGGCCACGCCCACTTTGCTCTCAGCGACGCCCCGAGCCGAGGTCCGTTCCCCACAGGGGGGAGCCCTCGGGCGATGTTCGCTTAACTTACTTACCGGGTTGAGAGCCATCAGCGCTCACCCATTGACCGCGTTAAGCTGTCAAGGTCATCTGCGACCAACAGCTACACACACACACAAAAAAAAAAGACAGAGTACGAATATAATTCACCACTCTCTTACCCGTGGATGTCGTATCAAATCGGATCGGGCAATGGCGTTAGGAACCCATGAAAAAAATTGAAATAAAAATATCGATTCGTTAATGAATTGAGAGACATGTAAGTTCTCAATTTTGTCATCGTTTTTTCGTGTAAATTGATTAAAATGTATAAAGGAATGATACTTAATCTACAACATATTCGTATTTTGTTAAATGTTCATTAGAATTTGAATAAATCAATGATTACGTTTGCATAAGCAAGACAAACTTCGCTTTAACATAAATCAGCTGATCGGCCGATGACCGTTGATGAGTCGCCTTTGTACCTACGTAACCATTGAAAGGTTCGCGCAAATCTAATACCTATTTATACTGTCGAAATTTTACATGCTTACATATATCCTGTCTGTACATACCTAGATAATGCATAAAATTTAATGCATAAACTCTTAGACACACATTTTTATAATCACTATAACTTTTACGTTATATTGTTTTTGTAATATAATAATATACATTCTAATTATGATCTATGACTGTTGAACTACAACATATATGAACAGTTGTCCCATAACCTGATACACCCTGTGTATATATGTGCAAGAGAAGTGAAACTAGAAAGAAAACCCTGTACCAACATGTCTGACCAGCGTGGTATAGTAGATCAATTTTCCTCTTACTGGAAGGAAGCTTAAGCCCAGCAGTGGCACTTTTATGAGCTGTGACGATGACGACGAATATCATACATTTTACAAGTATTAAAACCATAAAATTTTAAATCAGTTTTATATGTTCTTGAATAAATAGTATATTAAGAGCTACATGGATCCAGCGGCCAAAGTATTTATATAGGCAATAGAGCAACAGGTTTTTTCAAGTATCCAGAGTATCAGTAACTAAACTGGAAATACAATAGATACATACCACTTAACTTGAAGGGGAATATAAACAATCGTATTAATTATAAAATATCGCATTGATTATAAAATGACATAAAATTTATTGTATCAACTGCCTCGTGTGGTGACGTCTTAAGAAAATAGGGTCGAAAGTCCTGTCATAAGAGTAGTAACGCTGTCTAATGGAACACCAGGGGAATAGAAGAGTAATTTTCTCCAGTGGTAAGTATTGTATTCAATAGTGAACTATAGGCTAGCAGATGGATAGGTAGGATAGGATATTTGATTAATTTAGTTGGATTTTTCATTGCCATGATAAATTACTGTTACGTTATTCTAACTGCAAGACTTTGCGAGACTCTTGCTGCAATACCAAGACTCGGGTGCGCAAGACCAAGACCAAGACGAGACCAGGTGTGATGCTGCAAGACCAAGACCGGTCCAAGTCTCGTCTTGGTCTTGCATTTGGGCAACACTAACTGCGGGGAAAAGGATAAATGTCTGAATTATGTGTTGTGCCGATGCCCCTTGTATGATGAAATACGCATGAAGATGTTGGACGGGATTCAACGGGTCAATCCTGGACCCATACACTACTGCGAGCTTGTTAACTCCGAGGCCAACTTTCGATGGTTGAGAGACTTTTCGCATCATCGGCATAACATGAGGAGCGGGCTTGAGCTGGCGGAGGAAGGACAGAGTCGATGACGCAGTCGCCATCATCGCGTCGTTCGTCGCAATAGCGACACCCACGCAACATAAGCCGCCCCAAAAAGGGGAGAGGGTTCGGGCAGACAATTTGTAGGGAGTCAAGAAAGTGCACGCCCGAAAGAGCACACGCAAGTAAGGCGTGCATCTCCCGTGATTCGGTCCATATAGCCAGGATGGCTGGAGGGACCATGGGCTGGTGGAGGTCTCCACCTAGTGGAGGAGGGTCGTCCTATGACACGCTAGTCGTCGTCTCCACTCGAAAACATTCGTTCCTCAAAGGTTGTCAGATCGAACGAAGTGAACATATTTAGATTAAATTTGGCACAAACATAGATTATAGTTTGGAATTGCATATAAGCTTCTTTTTAACCCAGATTATATATATACATATATATATGATTCCATGTGATGACGGCCTAAGAATACAATTCAACAACCCCTATCTTGCCCGTGGGTATCATAAAAGACGAATAAGGGATTAAATATGCATATAATATTCAAGAGAAGGAAAACTCGAAATGAAAGCCTATATCAACCCGTCTGACCAGCGTTATATTATAGTTCAATATATCTTATATTATGTAAAAGGCTAGCCCAGGATATCCTGGTCATATATATATATGACCTGAGATTATGATGATCTATTAAATAAAGTAAATAATAATAATCGAATTTCATTTACATTCATAAGAAAGAGCGTTAGCAATTAACTAGTTCTATGAGTCAAAAATATCAACTACGCTTAGAAAAAACGGCATTTCTCGAATCATAAGCGAAATGGTAATGATAAAATTTCATGGCACTGATTATATTGATCAAAGCGTGAAGTTTGACACACTGGCCTCGGGTATTATTCATATGCAAGATATAAATAAATTTATTTACGGAATTAAAACTTTATAGGTAGCATAATTCTTACTCTTCTTCAGCATTTTTTAAATACATATTTCCTTTTCATTTTTTTTTAATTGCAAAACTTGACTGTTATTGATATGTTTACTGTGTTCTTCTGATCATTTCAGACTTTTTAAACTGCAAATTATATACAGTGTTGGTTTGATTTAAATGTTATTATTATTGTTACTAATACGACTATTTACAATTTTGAATAATCTATGAATCTATTAATTGTAACTTTTCTGTACTTGCACTTCTTGTGACCTGTAACTTAGATTAGTTAGGTTGTAGTTGAAAATCAGCGCTGCAAGTTTATGTAGCATATGCTGAGCTGTTGCCTTTTGGACACTTATACTTGGAATTTCATTTGTATATAACTACGATTATTAAAATTATCAATATTTTTTCGTTTTCGTTTTTGTATCATTTTAAATATATTTGTATATCGAGCATGTAACGTATAGTGTCCAATAAATCTTATTTTCTTTCTTTCACTCAGTAATGGATCTATGTCGTGACCGTTATAAATAATACCAACTCTTAGACTGCTCGTGGGTGCAAGTGGACCGGGATCTGTCACCCGCAGAGAGGCTGACCACGTGAGGGTGATCGTTCAGGGAGGGGCGTTAGAAAGGGTACCCGAAAATACCCAGGCTAGTCTCTGAGAACAAGGAACTCGGTATCAGTTATCGACCCAATGGCGAAGGGTAGGGAACACGGTGGATTATGGGACCGCGCTCCACCCTTCCTTTACCCCGGACGGAACGGGCAGTGAGTGTGCCAACCATAGCCCACCCAAAAGACTGTTAGGATTTTTTTATGGGTGGGCTATCGTAACCGCACACGTCGTCCATTCCGTCCGGGGTGACGAAAGGACCGTACCCGTACCCACGTCGTCTTCGTCGTTGGACTGACCACCAGTGCCGAGTTCCTTGTCCTCAGTGGTCGGCCCGAGCCTATTAAGATAAAGGACAACATTAATTCTGTAATGAAAAGAACGTCCTTACTAATATTATAAATGCGAAAGTAAGTTTGTTTGTTACGCTTTCACGCTTAAACCGATTTCAAAAATTCTTTCACCAATGGTAGGCTATAATATCAGGGAGTAACATATGCTATATTTTATACCGGTATTCCCATGGGATCAGGGACTACGCGAGTAAGGCGATTTATCAGGGAGTAACATATGCTATATTTTATACCGGTATTCCCACGGGATCAGGGACTACGCGAGTAAGGCGACTGAAACCGAAGCGAAGCGAGGGCGGGTGTCTAGTCTTACATAAATAGAGAGGATGGTGAATTGTATTCTTACTCCGTCATCGCACGGATAATAAGTCAATAATTATACGCTGTTTAGTTGGAACACGTAGGTCTGTAAAAACTTGTTTTGATAATAACACGCCTTAAATGAAATGTTGTGAGCAGAGTTGATAGGTATTGTTAACCTTAATTAGAATAATCATTTATTAAATGACATAAAACAACTTAATGATTTCTGATGTTAACGCGAGTATCACATATTATAAACTAGCAGCGCTCTACGGTTTTACTCGCATAGTTCCACTTCCCGTGGGAATATCGGGCTAAATTGTAGCATAATTATGTGTTATTCTGATACATAAGCTGTATTATTGTCAAATTTCATCAAAATCCATTCAGTAGTTTTAGCATGAAAGAGCAACAAACATACTGACAAAGTTTTGCGTTTGTAATATTAGTAGGATAAAACTATTTTTACGGATTTTATATGGATTTAGTATTTGATTTTTGACTGTCCGACGTTTCGAACACTTTACAGCGTGTATACTCACGGCTGGACTAAGATGTCTCATGCCCAGCAAGTCATTGTTATTACAGATATTTATATCTACCCGCAACAACATTAGTTATTAAAATTTGATCCACATTTTAATACAAATTTATTGCCAGTACAAAAAAGAAAATGATTCTATATGAATAAAAAAAAAATATTTTTTGGTTCGTAATTATAAAACACTAAATTTGTAATAATTATTATATTATGACAAAAAAGTGGTGAATTATTCTTATTCTGTCCCCACACTGAAAATATTTGTGGTTACAAGTTCAAAATACAATTTAAATCACTGAGATTTATTTTATACTAGCAATCCTCGCTTCGCTTCAGTTTCAGTTGCCTTACCCGCACAGTTCCCGTTCCTGTGGGAATATCAGAATAAAATATAGCCTATGCTACTTCCTGATATGGCTTTCCATTGGTGAAAGAATTTTTAAAATCGGTTCGATGGTGTAAGCATGAAAGCGTAACAAACAAACAAACTTACTTTCGCATTTATAATATTAGTAAGGATGTTAGTAGCACATTATCGACAGTTATCTGTCTACAGCCGCGAGCCGGTCTGTCCGGGGTAGTACCACACTGAGCTGAAAATATACGTCTGAGTAGCAGCAATCTGTTTCTGCACTTTTTTTGGTAAGCGAGAGAGATGGAGGCCTAAAGGTGCTCTTCCAACCTCGGCTGCAGGCTGCGAATGCAGGCAGCACATGCAGCGGCTGCATGAAGCCAGCTACGGCTGCACTACTGGTCTTCAATGTAGTAGTGTGGATTTCTGTGAAATACATTCCCAACGCGGCTGCGGCTGCACTTGCTGCCAAGCCCCGGCTGCAAGTGCTGCTGCGACTTGCAGCCGCAGCCGATCGCAGACCAGTAATGCTGCGGCTGTAAGTCTATGCGCACATAGTTACGTCACTCCAACCTGTTGAGATAAGTCCCAAGTAGTCGCTACTCGGCGCCAATCTCACCAAACTTAATTTGCAATCAAATTAGCGCTCATATTGTTATTATTTTAATCAGCTCTCGATATTTAGATTTATCATCAATTTTAATTTCAAGAAAATGAGATTTTCAGAGTCTGAAAAAGATCAGTTAGGTAATCTTGTAACAAAATATCCTATTCTTTTTGATACAAGCCATATGAAACATAAGAATAATGTGGCTAAGATACTGTCTGGAACGAATAAGACGCAGCCTACCACAGCACGTGCAGCCAGCCTCGGAATCACTACCGGCTGCGAATGCAGGCAGCGGCTGCGTGTCATGCGTGTGCTACCTGCATCCGCAGCCTGCATCTGCATCCTGCAGCCGAGGTTGGAATGGCACCTTAACTTTTAGAGGGTATTTGCAAGTGGTAGGTTTTGCTCGTGCCTTTATTGCCATTGAACCTCATTGCGCGCATTCACTCTCCCTTCACTTTCTTCAGCAGCCTGACAAAAGTTCCATAAGCGGCAGTATATCACTTACTTCTTTAAAATAAAATTGTATACATTTTTAATATGCACCAGTTCCAGTGATGCACTTTGAATCAGGATATTTTTTTATTTTCAACATACGTGTAGGACGCTACCCCACCAGGTGGACCGACGATTGTGTGAAAGTTGCTGGGCGTTGGATGCAGGCGGATCAGGACCGCACTTTTTGGCGAAAGATGAGGGAAGCCTTTTTTATTATGTGTGGCAAGCGCACGCGCGGTCTATTTCATCCGAGGCGATGAAAGGACGGCGCGCGGGCCCATAACCCACCCGTACCCACGTCACCTCGTTTTTGGGCTGACCACCGGAGCAGGGTGACTTGTCGTCAGTAGTCGGAAGATGAGGGAGGCCTACGTCCAGCAGTGTACAGTGATAGGTTGAATTATGATGATAAATACAAAAACCTCTTGATCTACAAGCAGCATCCCCTCACGATTTAAAAATAACAGCTAATAGAGAACGTGGATAAGCTGATATATAAATGAAATATATATCCATAAATTAGTACCTTTATTTTTATATATGCCGTGTATAATAATGTCTGAATTACATTCTAACTTTCCTCATAAAAAGATTGTATTACAATAGACCTCATTAAAAATTCCGCCATTATTATTGCGAATGAAGAAATCTTAACAATATCCTACGCCAAAAATAAACATTCCATATTATGATAGAGTAAGAATACAATTTACCATTTGCCCGTGGGTGTCGTAAAAGAGGACTAAGGGTCTAATAAATAAATATACAATATCTGTACAAGAAAAAGAAATCTTGAAATATAACCTTATAACAACACGCCTTGATTTTTTTGCTCAATATTGATAATGGCAATAGGGAGGCACCTGTTTACCTAGTCAATGGTACGGAATCCTTCGTACGCGAGTCCGACTCACACTTGGCCGATGTTTTACGACATCCACAGGTAAGATAGGGAATGGTGAATTGTATTATTACTCCGGTACCAGGCGGCAAATACCTACTACAAGCTAGCTAAAAATAAAAATAGTCATTACAAGCAAAAACTTCTATGCAGCCAGTAAATAATTTAATTGTCTACCAAATCTCGTGCGTAAAAAAATTATGAGAGGACCTCCCACCTTTTTATCCACCTGTAATACACCGTGAAGTATTTTATCGTTGGCTAAATTAACACTTTTGTGTTAAATTATAGAAGAAATTAAGATTTGTTGTTATATACGCTTCGCTGAATGCGAAATACTGGAAGTGAAAAATGCTACCTCAGTAAAAATTAATACTAATATTGTATCGGGTTTTTTGGTCAAAGTAGCTTTCAAAATTAGTAGTATAAAGATCAATTTTTTTTTTGGGCTGAAAATCGTCGGCATGTGTGCTCCTGCATTCTCGGCTATAAGTCAAGTCCAACATTTTAATTTTACTTTATGGTAATCTCAAATGTTTTTTGTTTCTCTTTGTATTGTAAAATCTTCAGGAAACTTAAGAGGATCTTCTTCTTCGTTCGGTAAACTTATGAGGATCTTCTCGTCCAATATTCCGCAGTGTCTGAAAACAAAGGTTTATGTATAACCAGTGTGTGTTACCAGCGATAACTTACGACACTAAACGTGGTCTCTAAATGTCGGCCTCATAAAAAATCCAGAACACGGAAATCCGTAGAAGAACGGGTGTAACCGACATAGCCCGCGGAATTAGCACGTTGAAATGGCAATGGGCAGGCCACATCGCTCGTCGAACCGACAACCGTTGGGGAAGAAAGGTTCTTGAGTGGCGACCACGAATCGGACGGCGCAGCGTAGGACGACCCCCCACTAGGTGGACTGACGACATTCTCCAAAGTCGCAGGGAACCGTTGGATGCATAGGGCGCAGGGCCGTTCCGAGGGGCATTCTCATGGGGAGGCCTAAGTCCAGCAGTGGACGTCTGTAGGCTAATAGATGGATGGATGGATGGATTGTAAAAGCAGAGATTTTTCTTTCTTTGATTCTTTCTTTAGTGCAGCCTTAATACAGCTTTTTTGTTATACGAATATATTGTGATTTTTTTTTTATTTTTCTTCTATAGGAACAAATAGCTTTTTTTAATCACCTTTTGTTTTATGAAAAAAGAAAGGTTTTTTGTGTTTTTATTTACTTTTTGCTATACGAGCAAATTGTAAAATTTTGATCGTATTTGCCTTTGGCTATACGAACAACTAGTTTATTTTTTATTTTAATACGAATACTTTTTGTAATACGAAAAAAACGTATATTTTTGTTTTAACTATCTTCTCTTCAAATTGTAAAATTTTTGTTTTTATTTAACATTTGTATTTTTTTTAATGTATGTTTATTTTTGTTTTCAATAACCTTTTATTAGGCATATCTATAAATTGTAAATTAGTAAAAGGGGAACAGAATATTTTTTTATCTTTCAACTAATAATATAACTTCTATGAGCTGGGAAGACCTTCACAGAGCAAAGTTTCTTGATCAAAGTTAAGGTTTGTGATTTTTGTTGCAACAATAGTGTGATTTCAATTCAAGCTTATATAATAAATAACCAAGGTGAACAACATTACTATTAATTATTTTGACGTCTATTAATACCGCCATCTATGTAATACCGTCCGAACTGAAATTGTGACGGCAAAGATGACGAATCCAAGTGTCTTCGATCCTTATACAAGACTAGCAGCGCCCTGCAATTTTACTAGCATAATTCCCCTGCCCGTGGAAATATCAAGATAAATTATAGCCTATGTGTTATTCTTATATGTAAACTATGGGTCATTCCATTATCGCGGGTGCAACATTTAGACACATGTTTTAATTTCATGCATTTAAATAAAAAACATTTTTAATTGAATTAAACCTTTAAAGATTACATTTTAATATGTTCTTTTAATATTCGTTTACAAGGATTTTAAAATAATGTTTTAAGAGTCAGAAGGAAGGTCCAAATTGCTATTGCGGGTGCAACCGATTCGGCCCAACCATTCCAGAACATAGATAAAAAAATGATAAATCTATTAATTGTGATACATTTAATAAATCTTCTCTTTATATTTCGTAAGTTGTTTAAATAGCCATGAATATAAAATAAAAATTCTAACGAAAACAAAAATAAACAATTAATTATTCACTTTTGCCCAAATCGCGGGTGCAACATCAAATTATCGCGGGTGCAACCAGTCTAATTGATGTGAACCTAAACGTTAATTTAATTTATATAGTAACAAAATGAGAGATCAAACAATATTTATTACTAATTAGTACGCTTTTTGTCACTTAAATTAATGATTTCTTTTTGATGTGAAACATCTACAGGTGAGGGTGACCGCGATCGTCGCGTGGCGTTTAACGCCACGCTTCGCGGTCCGCTCTTAATTAACTATAAAATAAATATCTGGACACATATCTACATTTTTGTAACGAAAAATTTTATACAACGCCATCTAGTGAACTCAAAGTAAATTGTTACCTATAATGTATTCTAATGAAAATAAATGTTTATTGAATAAAAAACATCATTTTCTGGAAAAGAATCGTAACTTTATTTTTCTTAATACTTTATGCTATATTAATTCCTGTCGTAATATGTTATTTAATGCGTATGTACTTGTTCTATAAAATAATGTATAATTTTCTAACTTTCTAACATAAGTATACCATACCTACCTTATTTTCACGTACGAAAACTGGACAACCGCTTTTTATAGGCTTTGTATTAGTTTCAGCTGTATATTTATTTGTTTATATATCACCGACTCCTAGGAATTGTATTTTGACCCAATTTAAAGAGCTGGATTTCATTTAAAATTTGTAGACTTAACGAGGTACCCAATGACGATAAAATAATTTAGATAGCTTGCTTTATTATCATTACAGGATTAGAGATTTCTTTATAAAATATATTTGGTAGTTGACATTTAGGCTTGGCTCGATAGATGTCGCTAATTCGATCTTCTAATTTCTACATGGCACTTTTTCATGTATTTGACCCATTTGAACTCAATTTTTACTCAATCGGTTAGATTTCATTCAAACGCTATAGACTCATCAAGTAGACATGCACGAAACAGTGCTTCGCGAAGTAATGTGATATGGCATTATATTACCTGCTGAGTAATTTTACATTTTACCATCACTTCAAACATCACACTTATAGTTCTTTTTAGTTCCTCCCAAACTTGGTAAAAAAAAGCTCATCCCAAACAATCCCGCGATCGCGATCTGATAGGCTCTGTGACAAGTACTCGATGCTTCGAAAACGATTCAATATCAGTAATAAAGATCGTTACTTTTCAATTGATACCGATTATTGTTCATGCGATACTAGTACTCATTATAGAATGTTACTTTCTCTCAAACTTACCAAAAAAAAACGCTCATCACAAACAAACCCCTCAAAAACGTATCCGATAGGCTCCCTAAAAAGTATTCGATGCTTCGAAAATGACTCAATATCAGTAAGTATAGATACTTTTCAATTGATACTTATTACTGTTCCTTCGATACTAGTACTCATTATAGAATGTTACTTTCTCTCAAACTTACCAAAAAAAAAACGCTCATCACAAACAATCCCGCGAGAAACGTATCCAATAAGCTCTATGAAAAGTACTCGAACCTTCGAAAACTATTCGATACCAATAAGTTTCGGTATTTGTCAATTGATACTCATTACTGCTACAATACTAGTACTCAGTAGCAAATATTACATTCTCTCAAACTTACCAAAGAAAAAAGCTCATCACAAACAATCCCGGCAAGAAATTATCCGATAGGCTCTATGAAAAGTACTCAATGCTTTCAAAACGATTCGATTGTTAAGTATCGATACTTTTCAATTGATACTGATTATTGTCCTTCGATACTAGTACTTAGTGGCTCGATAGATGTCGCTATTTCTATTTCCTAGATCACACTTTCTTAGCCGATCCCTTTGAACCACGTACAAGTGTGTGAGGGCGAAGGAGCGATGCGGCTCTGCGGCGGATTAATTTTATTGCTGTGTAATGTTTCGAAAAATAATCGAAATCGTATTATTTTATTCAATACTTCTTGCCATATTAGTTCTGTCGTAATCTATTCTTTTATGCATATATACTTGTACAAATAATTTCGATGTTTCACATCTGCCAGGCGTCCTGAGCAACGGCTCACTTTTTTTATTTATTTTTTTAATACGTTAATATTCGCCGAAAATTCTATGAGCGTAGTATTTCCATCTGTTTTTTTTTCTCAGTGCTTCCGAATTCGCGATATCTTCAAATTGCACGTCTGCTAAGTCATTTATGATTTCTGTGAAACGTCTGCAATCAATCGTCGTTATAAATTGTATTCTGGTTTCTCCATCTTCATCCATATCGCTCTGACATACTGAGAGTATAATAACGATATTGAGTAATTTTATTGCCGGTTTTACATAACAATTATACGAGCACATATAAACCAGCTCAAATATGTTTTGGTAAGACAGCAACTTGAACAGTAGCAATTTCAGGACATGCTTCTGGTGATAATTTTGAAGCATGAAGAGACGTTGATGGAGTTTCGTCATTTATAAATTCATTGTCTGAATCACTTAAACAACAGAAACGCGCAAATTCTTTATTAAAAGAATTAAAGATTCAGTCTGATACGATTATGAAGGCACAGATATATCAGGACACTGTATTTCTTTTTGTATTTTGTGATTCGTAAGCGGTTCCAAATCATCATCAGTGCAATCAATTTCTGTATTAGTGGTAATTTTTGACGACTTCAAAACCAATTTGCATTTGAAATGAGACAGCGAGAGAGAATATTTAGATAAAAACAACAAAATATATAATTAATCACACAAAAAGGTACAGTGACAAAAAGTTGCACCCGCGATTTAACATTAAGATCGCGGGTGCAATCAATTTAAAATAACATTTATTTTGATCTAACAATTATTACAATTTAAAAAGCTATTAATTTAAGTTGAATTTTGGTTTCTTCTTACTTTTACAAAGTTTCAAAATGTTAGCTCTTAATTTCTGTGAAATAAGTAAACTTTCTTATCTTTTGTATCGCGGGTGCAACAAGTTAACAATGTGTTCTTGTACTCAATAATCCTTAATAAATAGCAATATATACTTACATTTTTTGAAAGAGAAAGATAAATGAATATTGTCACTTTAAGATAAAGGGTAAAACATAACCTTAAACTACCAGCAACGGTTATTTCAAGTCAGTTTTACTAGGTATGATTTTCAGTTTGTACTAACTCTTTCGATGCTAATATTTTCAACCGCTCTAAAGAATTTATTACGAAGTAAAGTCGAAAAAAAATTATTTAATATTAAATTTTGATTTTCATCCTTGCATTATATGAAAAAAAGAACACCTATAACGTGATTAAAAATTTAAGTTCGGGAATCGTCTATAGCGGAATCGCCCCTATTGATGAAGTTTCATCAACATCCATTCAGTAGTATTTGCGTGAAAGAGCAACAAACATCCTCACAAATATACAAACTTTCGCGTTTATAATATTAGTGGAATAGATCTTTGTCGGATCTAGAAATGATTGTTGTGAAAGTTTTTTTTAAAGACAACACCCTGCATTAAGCAAATAATCCTTGTATTGGTGTGTGACTTTACAAACTTACAAACAAACAAAAAATATAATTAATGGACATAAATTACATAGACACTCAGAACAAGAATTTGTGGATCACACAAGTTGTTCTGCGTGGGATTCAAACCCGCGACACTGGCACTGCGGGCAAGGTAACCACTGCGCCATCTATGTAGTCAGAATGTAAGCAAATAACATCAGTTCAAGACGGAAGACGGATTTCCGTGTGGTGACGGAGTAAGAATACAATTCACCACCCCCTATGATGCCCGTGGATGTCATAAAAGACTACTAAGGGATATAATAAGCATTATTTATTTAACTAGCTGACCCAGACGTTGTTCTGTTCAAATAAAGCGCCACCTACCGGGTCCAATTGTAAATCTAAACCATCCTCAAATCCCCTTGACCACACAAAAAATTTCATCAACATCGGTCCAGCCGTTTAGAAGTTCAGTGACATACACACGTACTCAAGAAATTTAAATATAAAGATTATTTTTTGGGGTTGGTTACGGTCGGCGTACTCCTCGCTCCACTTCGTCCGGGGCGACAGAGGGGCGTAAGCACGCACACTCCTAACCCACCTGTACAGCACGTCGCCTTCGTCGTTGGGTCGACCACCAGTGCAGAGGTCCTTGACTTCAGTGGTCATATAATTAAGCACAAGATCTATGCAAAAGAACGGAAACTTGAAACAATACCCAACACGTCTGACCAGCATGGTATAGTACAGTGATGGGCAAAGTACGGCCCGCGGGCCAACTCCGGACCGCGAAGGTATTTAATCCGGCCGAGAGTCCATCCATCCTAAATTAGTCAGCATTTCGGCGCGCACATTAAATTCTGACGTTTATAATTGAAAAGCTTTCATTATCTCATAATTAACTTGCCATAATTATAATTATCTCGGCAGTCTGTCACAGGAATTAGTTTATTTATTGGAAAAATTCCATTCTATTCACCTATCGGTGAAGCTAAACTAGCCGCGTAGTTCACGTGTTGTGAAATACGGGGCGCAAAGCGTGGTGAAATATGAGGCGCGGGCGGGGCGGAGCCGAGTGAAATCAGTCGCTTTAATATAAAATGCATTTTTCTATAATTCTGGCCCTCCTCTAAAATTTCTTAAAGTTTGTAGCCTGCCATGAAAAAAGTTTTCCCACCACTGGTATAGTAGGTCAAATTCCCTCCCATTGTGGAGGAAGCCCGAACTCATCAGTAAGAGGTGTATCGGCTGAGATAACCTTATGCCTTCTACAAATGCTCAAATCTGCATGTGCCATTGAAAGCGCTATGTTCGCTTTTTCTCTACGTAATAAAATCCAAAATATGGAAATCACACATTCATTCGATAACGACTTACATGTATTTATTCATCAATTTACAAGGTTGTTAACAGTTGACAGTTGTCTACAGCCGCGAGCCGGTCCGTCCAGGGTAGTACCACACTGAGCAGAAAATCGACGTCTGAGTAGCAATTTGTTACTGCGCTTCGTTCGGTGAGCGAGAGAGACAGAAGCACACCTTTCTGAGGGTGTTTTCGTGTGGTGGGTTTTGATGGGGTTTGATCTTCGCGGTAGGCAGCGGCTTTACAAAGGTCCATGATTCTATTTGCTCGTTTGCCATCGTTTCAAAAAAATATAAACCAGCCTTAGAATAATAACGTATAGAAGGATAGTGTCCATACGTAAGCCATCAAAAATATGAAGCAAACAATACTACATGCGTGCAAGCGATTACACACGTACACACGCACACCACTATACAAATTATGAAATCAAATTTTATTTTTATTAACATAAATCGTCGAAATACTTTTAAAAGTAATATTAATAAGTATACTTTTGACAGTGTTACCAACTTATGGGCTTTCCCCCCAAATTTAGGGGGTAAATAAGTGGGATGGGGTTTTTTTAGGGGCGTTCTATTTTTAGGGGCATTTTTAGGGATTTTTTGAATAAAAAAAATAAAAATACCAGCGTAGCGACATCTACTATCCATCAGCACGATTATCATCATCAACTTGCTCTTATCCCTATTACTTGGGGTCGACGCAATATGTCATCTGTTTTGACATATTGCAAAAAGTTTCGGCAATGGCTTTTATGACCGGCCTGCCTGACGTCAACCCTCCTTGGGAATGTAATCGTTGACCCAAATGGTACCAAATGGAGTTGGTCCGGGTCAATCTAGGGCTCTTAGTCGTCTTTTACGACACCCACGAGCAAAGCAAGGGTTATTAATATTCGAAGCCGCTACCACACAGCAATATCCATCAGCACGATATCAGGTTTATTCGCAAGAATAGTACTGTATGTGGTGATAGACCGGTCTCAGTGGAGCTTGGAGCTTACCTAATTATTATTATTATTATTTATTAAATAACTATGTCTAATAAATGTCACATATATGAGGCATATTTCTTTTTTGCCCTGATATATTTATTTTCAGTACAGTTACTAATTTATTATTTATTCTTATTTTAATGAAATCATTTTTAGGGGGATTTTCATGTAATTGTGGCAATTTTAGGGGTTTTTAACTAAGATTTAGGGATAAATATTTTAGGGAGTTGGTAACACTGACTTTTGATGTTTTTCATATGTGTTGTGACACCATTTGAATGCACAAACCGTCATAATTACCTATTTATTATTTAAGAGTTGCGTACGTACGTGCAGTACAGTGACCTTGTACATTACGGAACTGTTCCGGCGTAAGCTCCATTAGGCTCCAATTTAAATGCTCCATTTTTAGTGCGCTAACTTACCTTCTATACGTTATTACTCTAAGAAACCAGCCTAAAGAAGTTATCACATCAAAAATTATATTTCTGAGCACAGACGGTATTTGAAAATCAATGCAATTCTTTAAAGGACAGTACAGGAATGATGTAATCCGTGTAGGTAGCGAGGTTTTACTTAACACTAAAATATAATTGATTTACAACTCTATAATACTGGTATAAAGTTTAAATTCCTTCGAAAACTTGTATACTTGTACCAAATTATCGTTTGCGGCTGGGAAACTAAGAAATGAACCTCATGTCTTTGTGATAAGGTTTTATTTTTAATTTGTTTATTGTACACATATGTGTAACCTTTTTCGGTTAAGGCCAAACGGTAGGTGTTAAGAGTGTTGGTGAAATATTTCTAAGTATTATTGATGATATACATCTTTTGGCGCGTTAGGGAAAAAGCTATAAGACTAAATTTTGTTTAATTTTAGTAGGAGAGGGACTGCTGAAATGTATTCTTACTCCGTCACCACATAAAATATTCTTGAATGTTGATATACTTTGAAAAAAAAAACATGGTTGTCTGTAAAGTCGGGTTACGCACGATAGATAAATAAATAAATAAATAAGCTATTGAAATTAAATCGGGTCGGCAATTACCGTAAGTCTCGATAGATGGCGCTGTTCAGTTTAGCTGAATCGCTTTATACTAATAGAATATATTTGAAATCCTTTCGCATCGATAGATGGCGCGCTTTAGTACAGCTGAATCGCATACTACCTACTTAATAATAAAACAATGAGCGTAACGGGACAATGAGCGTAACGGGACACTTTTTCGTGCATGTAGCCAGCGTTCATCGATTTATTAGACGTTATCACGTCAAAAAATTATTTATTATTTATTTATTTATTAAGGGAAACAGCTTTTAAAAAAACAGGTAAAGTAATTACAAATGCACGTAACAATAGCTAAACAGTTTCCACTTATGAATAACACAATGTGAAGACAAATAAAAAAAATCATAACTGTGGCAAAACTATAGAAACTAAGTTATAGATTATAGAGGAAGGCATTAAGAACAAAAACAGTAGACAAATATTATTATAGTCTGCCTAATCTAAGAAGTGCATTTTGACAGGTGTCAGAGTAAGTTGTCTAGGTATGTGAACCAAATAATCGCAATCAAAAACATCCGATTTCGAAAAATAAAAATCGATATTGATTTTCTTTAATTAATAATCGGTTTATTTTTTTTCTCACAAAAATGAGATGGATAAATTAAATGCTAAATTAATATTAAACAAATTTAATTATTTTAGCATAAAATCTATTCATCATATTTAGTAGGATTGGGTTAAGTAAAAACAAAAACTGGATTCGAAAATAGTTATTTATTCAGAATCACTACTATTACTTGAAGTATCATCGTCGCGAACATTACAATTTACAATTCAGCCAATGAAGGACAATGTGGAATCACGGTTTTATTTTATTACGAATATTTTGAGAATTTAGTCTATTCGATTAATTATATAATTCTAATAATTTTTACCGATTATTTGGATATTCGTGAATTGGAAGTGACCACTGCACTACTGTACAGAACGTAATGACGTGACATTGAAACATCGTTAATAACAAATACTATTTTACATGTTGTTTTTATTTTATATTGGTTTTACGAGTTTCAACATTAGAATATTATACAAGAAAGTAACCCGCAACGTTAATTATATAAATAATTTAATAGTTCTTTAAAATTTAAGATTTATTGTTTGCAATCATGTGTATACGTTTGACCAAAGTCATTGTGTATTAAAAAATGCGAAACGTCAAAATGCACTTCTTAGATTAGATAAACTATAATATTATAGAGCATTATAGTCATGAATTAAGCATCAGTTATTATCGTTTTTATTAATGAAACATATATATTAATAAAATAAATGCCACCAAAAACTGTTACATGTCCATCCAAAAAAGGTTTTCGTTGACATTCGCAACAGAACTGTTGCAAGTCGTGTCCTGAATACAGTACATCAGTTCCGCTATTGAATAAGGCAGTCAGCTTATATGCAATACACCTTATAAGGCTTACTTGTAACTAATTTGACTACACATATGTCCTAATGTTTCAAATTGTGACCGATTTGCAAATATTACGGTCTTATGTATTAAAAATCAACGTTCACTTAATTAATTTTGATGTTTGTACGCGAGAATTACATATCTATATCTATACCAATAAATAAAATTGGAGTGTCTATTTGTAATGTCAAAATAATAGGCTATTTTCATGCTCACACGGTTATTTGCACGACACCTATGCCTAAAATACAGATTAAAAAGTTTTTGTCTATCTATTTGTTCCGGGTAATCTTCAAAACGGCTGGACCGATTTCAAAAATTCTTTCACCAATGGAAAGCTATAATATCAGGGCGTAAACTAGGCTATATTTTAGCCCGGTATTCCCACGGGAACGGGAACTACGCGGGTAAAACGACTAAAACCGAAGCGAAGCGAGGGCGGGTTGGTATTATAAATAAAACTCATCATCATCATTTCAGCTTATATACGTCCCTCTATTGGGCTCGAGCCCCCTCCCAATGGGAGGAAATTTGACCTACTATACCATATGGTGACGGAGTAAGAATAAAATTCACCACTCCCTCTACCATCTTGCACGTGGATGTCGTAAAAGGCGACTATGGGATGCAGTATGCACATAAGATCTGTGCAAGAGAGGGAAAACTCGAAATGAAACCCTATACCAACATGTCTGACCCTTAGAATAATAACGTATAGAAGGTAAGTTCACGCACAAAAAGTGAGGCATTTCAATTGGAGCCTAATGGAGCTTACGCCGGAACCGTTCCGTAATGTACAAGTCATTGTACTGCACGAACGTACGCAACTCTTAAAAAATAAATAGGTAATTATGACGGTTTGTACATTCAAATGGTGTCACAACACATTTGAAAAACTTAAAAAGGTTTTTAACATTCCTCTTAAAAGTATTTCGACGATTTATGTTAATAAAAACAAAATTTGATTTCATAATTTGTATAGTGGTTTGCGTGTGTACGTGTGTAATCGTCTGCGCGCCATTAGTATTTTTAGATTCAAATTTAGAAAGTTCGAACTACTGACACCATCCTTCTATACGTTATTATTCTAAGGTCTGACCCTTAGAATAATAACGTATAGAAGGATAGTGTCAATACTTCGAACTTTCAAAATTTTAATCTAAAAATATTAATGGCCGGCAGACGATTACACACGTACACACGCACACCACTATACAAATTATGACATCAAATTTTGTTTTTATCGAAATACCTTTAAAAGTAATGTTAAAAATCTTTTGAAGTTTTTCAAATGTGTTGTGACACCATTTGAATGCACAAACCGTCATAATTATCAATTTATTTTTTAAGAGTTACGTACGTTCGTGCAGTACAATGACTTGTACATTACGGAACGGTTCCGGCCTAAGCTCCATTAGGCTCCAATTGAAATGCCTCACTTTTTGTGCGTGAACTTACCTTCTATACGTTATTATTCTAAGGTCTGACCCCTCTTTCTATCTCTTTCACGGATAGGGCGTAATAAACTATATTTTTACTTAACAAAAACGATCAACATCTGGCAACACTAAATTTTCTACCAAATACCTAATCTAATTACATTAGTACCATTTGGTAGAAAATATTTGACAGTATCTCTTAGCAAGTGCCCGCAAAACATTATCACAGCTTCTTTTATTCAAATTACCCCTGGGTATACTTTGAGTAATTGCCTTTAATCCTTTTCATCGTTATTACTATTTACCATCAAAAGATAATATGGTTAGTAAATTCTCTTTGTAATTAGATTAATTTTAGATTTATTCTGTCTTACATAGAAATTGTTTATTTAAAGTATTAAAAGATATTATATTTAACTCCGGTATGAGTTGTAGTTATAGAGAATGGTATATTATCTGTGGATTGTTTAAATATAACACAGATTAAAAATAGAAAACAAACTTATTTTGAGTTTTGACGGAGTTTCGGCGCGAATATGGAAATGTCATGTTAAGCTCTTTTATTATTATGCGCCGGATGCCGCCCTAGCCGAGGCCGCGGGTGACCGGACCGGAGAATTTAGTCCGTCACCCGCAGAGAGGCTGACCGCGCGATGACGACCGACGTCCCAGGACGGGGACGTCGAGAGATGAGGGTACCCAATAGGGTATTCCGTCGGGCCGACCACTGACGACACGTCACCCTGCTTCGGTGGTCGGCCCAGCGACGAAGATGACATGGGTACGGGTGGGTTATGGGCCCGCGCGCCGTCCTTTTGTCGCCCCTTACGGAATGGACCGCGAGCGCGGTTACCATAGCCCACCCATAAAAAAAAAGCTCTTTATATTACTTAATTTTTTAGTGTTTTATAGTGTTATATTAAATAATTTTGCGTATAATCGAAAAGACTAGCCTGCCTATAAGGGCGATCTAAACAAAAAAAAATTAGTTTTGTCGCCAAAGTCAGCATCATATGTTGGTCATGTATTATCTCCAAAATTTTAGTGTTTTAACATGTTACATTTAATAATACAGACGTAATTTTATGTAATGTGATGAGAGGAAACTGCTGGGATGTAGGGAAGGTGATATAAACGAGGCAAAATTCTCAGAAGAAACCATTAACGGTTGGCCATAGCACTATTGATGGCGACAATTTGACTTACTGGCGGCTAATTACTAATATGAAATAACTAAAGACGAATACTGATAATTTTTGATGAAAATTATATATAGACACTGGCTACAAAGACTTGCATTAAATGATTGACAATTCTAAAAAAGAAAAAGCAGAAGAACAAGAAAGAGCATCGCATAATTAAAGAAATTTTCACTACAAAATTACATAGTACAAACAGGCTTTTGTTTTTAGTGTTTCTTTAAATTTCATAATTTTTTCACTACAATTATAATAACACGTGTATTATTTCTGTCACTTTAATAACAGGCTGTGATTTTAAATATGCTATTGCTAGTATGTAAATTACTAGGCGTGGAGTTCTGTTGGTTTTTAATTATGGTGTAGAAAATTTTATATCTTTACTTACGTTCGCTTCGTGATACTTTATTCGTTAATATTACGAGGTTATTTTTATTTACAGTTTGTAAAGTATTTTCAGTTTGTAGGTATCACGGAAACGTGGTCCCTAAATGTAGACCTCATAACAATGCTCAAAGTCGCTCAGCGGGCTATGCTCGAGCTTTCTCTGCGTGATAAAATCTGCAATACGGATATCTGCAGAAGAACGGCTATAACCGACATAGCACGAAGAATTAGCACGCTGAAGTAGCAATGGGCAGGCCACATCGTTCGACGAACCGACAACTGCTGGGGAGAAAGATTCTGAAGTGGTGACCACGTATCGGACAACGCAGTGTAGGACGCCCCCTCACTAGGTGGACCGACGACCTGGTGAAAGTTGCTAGGTGTCGTTGGATGCAGGCGGCGACCAAGGCCTCCGTCCAGCAGTGGACGGCGATAGGCTGAAATGATGATGATGATGAAAGTATTTTGTAGTAAAATAAATAAAAAATATACAATGTCGTGATAATTATTAAGCAAAAATCTTAGACAACGTGAAAATATCAATATCGTTTGGATTTTCCCGCCAAAGCTCCAAAAAAAGTTATTTGTCCTTTTAAATCTGTGCTTATTTTAACCAATTCTAATATAAGATTTCAGTGTTACATGGCATTATCATCGCAGCTCACATACGTCCCACTGTTGGGCTCGGGCCTCCTCCATAATGGAAGAGAATTTGACCTACTATACCATGCTGGTCAGACATGTTAGTATAGGGCTTCATTTCGAGCATTCCTTCTCTTGCACAGATGTTATGTGCATATTACATCCCTTAGTCGTCTTTTACGATATCCATGGGCAAGATAAGGAGTGGTGAATTGTATTTTTATTCCGTCACCACATGAAAAGCACATGGCATTATATTAAATTTAATATTTTAGATGAAAATTTCAGGGCTTCATATTCGCTTTGCCGACGAAAGACTATGGTCGGCAAAGCGAACGATTCGACAGTGAATATGAAAATTTAAACAAGCAACGTATTGAGAAACAAATATTGTAAATGATATAAGACTGCGGGCAAATTGAACCAAGTATTCATTATCATCATTACGCCTCTCTTCTTCTTCTTTTTTTTTGTATTGGCAATCATCTACTAATACGAGCCATTGCTGTCAGGGTCGAGTTTATAATTTTCTTTACAAATTATCAGTTGCTTCTAATTAGTTATTGTCCATCAGTACGTCAAATTGTCGCCTTCAACACTGTTATGGCCACTATTAAAGGTATCTTCAGAGACTTTTGGTGGAAACGAAAAGGTATGTAAAGCACTTTTATATCATATTCACTATACCCCAGCAGTTCCTCCGTCACATATTACATAAAATGCCATCAAAATTATTTAATGTAACACGTTAAACCACTAACATATTAAATAAAATCAATGCCAACATGACATCGCCACATTCCCGCCAAAAAAAAATCATTACGGAACATATGTCCCAGTGCTAAGCTCGATTCTCTTATTAACCTACTATACCACCCTTATCAGACGGGTTGGTATAGCCTTTTATATCGAGTTTTTCTTCTCATAAAAATGTTGTTATTTTTTTTTTATTAAATTTAATCGCTCTTATATTATAAGGCCCCTTATAGTCAGTCGACCATACTGCCTTGTCGTACGTAGCTTACAAATATTTTTCTTTACAGATTAGGTATTTAACATTTCTTCATACTGAGTAGCTTATTAAGAGCCATCGTCCATCAACTCGTAACGAGTTTTTATTAATTGGGCGCTAAAAACCAAATTAAACGATTTCTCTGAAAATTTCGGCTCAATATGACACGTAAACAACTCTTATATCAAATTCACCACACTTCAGCACCTTAACTGTATTATATTACATAAAATATCAGCAAAATTATTCAATATAACACTATAAAATACTAAAAAAATAATATAATCCAAGAGCGTAACATGACATTTCCATATTCGCGCCGAAAACCCACATTTTCAAGTTCCCTCCAAAAAAGTACTTGACAAGAATTTATTTCACTGATTAATTAGAAACAAAATTATTTCACCTCAATAAATTCTTTTACCACAGATAAAATAAGTATCTATAAAAGACCTTTTTCAAAAGTCATTGTACCACAGAGCACTTTATGCGTATACTGTATTAATTAAACATGCAGCAACAAATCGTAACGTGTGGCATTAATTGGTAATTAAACGCAGATTATTTCAAAAATGCGACGCCTTATTTGTTTTTGTTAAATTCCCTGGAACGGCTGGAGGGCTCTTGGAAGTTATTTTATTTTAGTTTTACGACCATAAAAATATGCTTTATGGCGGCGCCTGCGAACACTACCAACTATTAGATTGAGAGCATTCTAAATGTAGACCTCATAATCAAGCTCGACGTCGCTCAGCATGCTATACAACGGTATATGCTCAAAATTTCTTTGCGAGATAGACTCCCAAACAGGGAAATCCGTAGAAGAACGGGTGTAACCGACACTGTACGAAGAACTAGTACGCTGAAGTAACAATACGTAGGCGACATATCGCGACGCAGCGACAATCACTGAGGAACCAAGGTTCTCGAGAGGCGACCATGGTTTGAACGACACAGTGTAGGGCGCCCCTAAAGCCTTCTGTATACTATACAATGCAAAACGCCCCACGCACGAGGCTTTTACACAGATATTATGTATAACATATTATATCGTACCCCTTAGTCGTCCTTTACAACACTCACAGGAAGTATTTATAAATAAGACAAAGTAGATTTTGGCGGGAATCTGGAAGTGTCATGTGGTGTTCTTGTATTATATTCAATATCTTAGTGTTTTAACGTGTTATATTAAATAATTTTGATGGCATTTTATGTAATATATAGTGGCAAAACTGCTGAGGTGTAGTGAATATGATATAAAACTGCTATACATACCTTTTTGTTTCCACCAAAATTCTCAGAAGATACCCCTAATAGTGGCCATTACACTGTTGGAGGTGACACTTTGACTTACTGACGGACCATTACTGACATGAAGAAATTGATAATTTGAAAAGAAAATTATAACTCGACACTGGCAAAAATGGCTTGTATTAATAGCTGATTGCCAAGACAAAAAAGAAGAAGAAGAAGAAATAAGACAAAGATAATAAAAAAAAGTTTGTTACTTTTTAATGTCGACCTTCCAATTTGGTGTTAGAACCTTATTACTATCGCTTTTGAATAGGTCGTTAGGGTAGCACTATGTTGTCCATTATTACTTAATATGCTAACATTACTGGTGATATTTTTAAATGGTAATTATCACTCACTATTAAGTAGGTGTTTGTATGTTTAAAAGCCAGTAATAAGAATTTTATATGCAAATTAATTAACCATGCCACTGGGCCTAAATCAACTTACAGCCTAAAGCAACTAGTTAATTTAAAAATAAATACGACTACTTTAAAAACTAAGTTTCGCAACCAAGCGAGTTAAGAAAAAAAGAAAACAAAAAAGTCTTTCATTTCATAATGCCACAACGCGCGTTAAAAATAAAAAAATTAAAAACATAACAATCTTTATTGCATCACAACTACGTTCAAAAATAGAACGTAAACACGACATTTAAAAAATTTTATCTGCCATCTTTAATCACAGACTAAAAATAGGTTGGTTTTTTTCCCGCGCTCATGTAAAATGCGTTCCTTGTTCAGCCATTAGGGAATATTTTTCGCAGTTTGAGCGTGCTCTTTAATTATGGTTGAAACAACAATGTGTTTCTCGGAATTGTGTGCGACGATGTGTATAACAAATATATAGTCTGTGTGTTCTTGTTAGGTGCCTACTTTTTATTTTTATTTGGCAACACATATTTTCTAAGTTGAATAAAGGCTACGCAAATAGTCCAGTCATTTTAGGTTTCATCTGGGGAAAAATTCCTAGTGGGTTGAATTTTTGTATACACCTTTATTACGGTGATATTATGAAGATGTGAAAAATCGACATCGATATCGTGCCGGCTAAAAAAGTTACAAAGGTCATGAAAATCAGTTTTTTGCAAATATTTCGCAACTTATTGCTCGGAGGTCAATAGAGGTCATTATAAAAATTGTTCCTCATAAAATTATCTACAAAAAATGTCTCTTATAGTTTTTATGTAAAATTAACGGTTTTCGGATTAAAGCGTAATAAAGGTGTATATAAAAATTCAGCCCACTAGGAATTTTCCCCCAGATTGGGGTTTAAAATGCCTAAAATGACTGGACTAAAATGGTGTTAAGACTTGAAATATCTTGATGAAGAGTTCTCAGTTCCTCTTTGTATATATGCATGTATTCTAAAACATTCATATTTAATATGGGTATATAATTCATTATTATTGCCTTCTACAAATAATTTTAAAAAATACAGAAATTCAAATCCATAACAATTGACAATTCGTTAATACGTTAATTGCCATCAGCAACGAGATGTCTTGTAGTTTGTAAATTTGCCAAGTAAACCCTCTACGAGTTATATCATCCTTTCCTTGTTTGACATTTTTGTATAGCTACAAGAAAAATTGTAATACTTATATCAATCAAAACAGGCGGGAGCTTCAAGAAACAGAACAAAACATCAGAAATGACTTACATAAAATATATAACTTTTTTATATTATTACTATTTACTATAATCACCAGTTTAGTAACAAGATATCATTAAAATAAATTGGGTTTTTAATAGTGGGTTTTTATTATCGAACTAATTTAATCATCATCATCATCTTGCTCTTATCCCAATTACTTGGGGTCGACGCAATATGTCATCTGTTTTGACATATTGCAAAAAGTTTCGGCAATGACTTTTATGACCGGCCGCCTGCCTGACGTCAACCCTCCTTGGGAATGTAATCGTTGACCCAAATGGTACCAGATGGAACTCCATCCATCCCGGACCAACTGGTCCGGGTCAATCTAGGGCTCTTAGTCGTCTTTTACGACACCCACAAGCAAAGCAAGGGTTGGTAGTATTCGAAGCCACTACCACACAGCACTATCGAACTAATTTAATATATAATATTTTTTTATATTAGTAATTTGTGAAAATAACTCACCATTCCTTTTTCGCCCGTGGGCATCGTAAAAGACAACAAAGGTAATACGTAGATATCTAAGCAAAACAAGGCAAACTCGAAATGAAAACTTGATATAATAGTTAAAATTTAAATTTTTGATTACAATATCACTATTTCCACATAATATGTCCCATTTTGGAAAAGCAAATCTGGTAACAATATGAACTCTTGAACAAAAGAGTTACAAATTTAAATTTCCCGAGAGATTCAAATTGTTGTTTTCAAATATTTGTACAACAAAGCATTTTTTGCTTTCACTATTAAGGTGTTCATGTTGCTTTTTGTTGAAATAAAATCAGTCGGTGCTGGAGTTTTCTCACAGGCATTCCGAATCAGTTATAGATTATTTTATCGATTTAATATTAGGTAAGAGTTGCAACAATATATGGATATCAACCTCCGTGCCAAGGTTGTTTGTTGGTGGGATTTTCACGCAACAACACTTTGTGCGATCAACAAATTGTTGTTCCGAGTCTGGATGTAATTTGTGTCCGTTAAATTATATATTTCTAAAAGTCCCCCCGATACAAGGACTATTTCATAAGTGCTTGGTTTTGTCTTTTAAAAAACAAAAACTACGTAAGTGATCCCCAAGATTTAGAAATTTTAATAGGGAAGTCGAAAATTTGGTGCCACTGATTCATTGAATAGGCAAAAATGAGAATCACAGCAGATTTGGGTGATTAAAAAAAATCGATACTTTACCCTACAAAATCATCATTCATTTTTTTCTGCTCATTCGATACTAAGTGTTCAGTATCGAATGTTAGTGTTTTATGTTTTATACTATAATAGCAATCCACCCTCGCTTCGCTTCGGTTATAGGTTATAGTCGTTTTACCCGCGTAGTTCCCGTTCCCGTGGGAATACCGGGATAAAATATAGCCTAGTTTACGCCCTGATATTATAGCTTTCCATTGGTGAAAGAATTTTTGAAATCGGTCCAGCCGTTTTGAAGATTACCCGGAACAAACAGACAGACAGACAGACAAAAATTTTTTAATTGCTATTTTAGGCATAGGTGCCGTGCAAATAACCGTGTGAGCATGAAAAAAGCCTATTATTTTGACATTACAAATAGACACTCCAATTTTATTTATTGGTATAGATTACACGATTAATAACACTTTAAAATTTCCTTAAAAAAAAAGCTCATCACATATTTACTCTCCAGATTACCTAAAAAAAACTCATCACAATCCCGTCGAGAAAAAGATCGATAGATCGATTAATGGGGAATCGATCTTTCAGACCTCGATTTTCTTGTGAATCGATTCTTGAGATGACAATTCAAATCGATTCAAGAATCGATCTTTTTCAGAAAGATCGCCCATCCCTACTCTCAATCAATCAATCAATGCAAAATAACTACAAACTATTTAGGATTAGAGAAAATTCAGGATCATCATTAACCTACCCCTAATCCATGCTAACTCAGATTAGTCTTTACCTCCTCCTCCTTAATAACCCTCATCAGACCATTCGTTCTTTCATATCCATATCGTCAATCACATAATCCATCCGGCTCTTTTTAGCTCTTCCTTCTTACTTAAGTCGGTCCACATTCATATTGATAACCCGTCCTTATGATGTAATAGGTAGGTGCCTATCATTCCTCCTTAAAACATATCCATACTATGATAATCGTGCTCCTAATCTTCTCTGTCACTAATGCCATTTTCAGACCACTTTCAAATTTTTTAAAACACCTATGGGCAAGACAGTGGGTGGTAATCTATATTCTAACTCCGTCATTATACGAAAAACGGATTTAACACATCTTAGAATTCTTTTCTTTTTAATTACCTTACCGGTTAAGCAAATAATAATAATAATACTTTATTGCAGATCGCCATCCATATGTGTTAGTCATACAAAAAACCTTACAAACTATGTTAGTAACAAAAATATACAAATAATCAATTCAAATATCTGTGCCCCTTACCGGGCGCACTCTCACCGTAAATATGTATACGGCAATAGTGAACCAGGAATGGACAGTCAGGCCTATTAACAATTGCACCCAAGATGCTGTTAGCGCTCCCCCATAGCCGGCACATCAATGATGCAGATCGCTGCCTGATAATTGCTGGCAAATAAGAGTAATTAATAATTTACTATATATCTTGGTATGGACATGTGATGAGGAGGGATGAAAGGCATGTGAAAAGGCGGATCATCGATATGAACGTGGATGAACGTAAGAAGCGTGAGAGACCCAAAAGAGATGGATGGATTGTGTAAATGAGGACATGCGTATGAAAAGGGCGAGTGCAGATAAGACGGCTAGGAGCTTATGGAAGATAAGTACATGTTGTGCCGACCCCACAGCGTGGGGTGAGGACAGGCAAATGATGAATAATTTCCTATTTAATTACAATAAACTTTCCGTGTGGTAACGGATTAAGAATACAATTCACCACTCTCTATCTTGCCCGTGGATATCGTAAAAGACGACTCAGTGATATAATATCCACATAAGATCTGTGCAAGAGAAGGAAATCTCTAAATGAAACCCCATACCAACATGTCTGACCAGCACGGTATAGTAGGTTAAATTCACTCCCATTGTGGAGAAGGCCCGAGTCCAACAGTGGGCCGTATGTGGGCTGCGATGATGATGATGAAACTTTCCAAAAGGTTTCAAATTTGTGTGAATGAGACCATCAGTCTTCTTATTAAAATGTTTTCATTGCTATTGTAACACTCATTAACACTTAAAAACATATAGGTATGAACTAACATATCCAGATGCTAATCTTTACAAAAGCAAATCCTGGACAAGATTCCAGATAATAGCAAATTGGAATGCAGTCTTATCGTAAAACATATTAAAAGCTATTTATTTTACTTATAAAGACCAGAGACCATGAATGCCGGCAAATTATACAACGGCTTTACTAAAAAAGAAAGCAAAATAAATTCACAAAACCTTAGTCTCGCGAGAGAAGCTTAACATAGAACCAATCTTGTTCTATACAGAAAAAAAACATAAATAAAAACTGTATAATATAACACTATGGTTAATATCAATATAAAATATTGCAACAATGATTTATGAGTTAAAATACGCTGAAATATCGCGCCCCTGTCACAATAACTTGAAATGGAATGCGATAACATCCAATAAACGAAATAAACCTATCAACTTGATTTTATCTGTGGTTCTATGTATTGTAACGATCGGTTCCCTCTTCCGCCTGTTGTTGCCAGATTAAAAAATAAATTTGAATTGTATGTAATGATTTTTAATGTTTACACTAGTATAATTATTTTAAATAAAACGTTTTACGGATCCGCCGGTGACCATGAACACTGAAAAGTGTTTGAAACGTCGGGCAATTCAAAATCAAATGCAAACTCGATAAATTCTGTAAAAATAGATGCATTTATAAGGTTGAATTGTATGTTTTCAATAATATTGTCTACTTGTGCATATACATGACATTACTGTTATCATTTATATTTCATACTAGCAACCCGCCCTCACTTCGCTTCGGTTTTAGTCGTTTTACCCGCGTAGTTCCCGTTCCTATGGGAATGCCGGGATAAAATATAGCCTAGTTTACGCCCTGATGTTATAGCTTTCCATTGGTGAAGGAATTTTTTAAATCGGTGCAGCCGTTTTGAAGATTACCCGGAACAAACAGACAGACAAAAATTTTTAATCTGTATTTTAGGCATAGGTGTCGTGCAAATAACCGTGTGAGCATGAAAAAAGCCTATTAGTTTGACATTACAAACAGACACTCCAATTTTATTTATTGGTATAGACTAGCAACCCACCCTCGCTTCGGTTCGGTTTCAGTCGCCTTACCCGCGTAATTCCCGTTCCCGTGGGCATACCGGGATAAAATATAGCCTATCTTACTCCCTGATATTATAGCTTTCCATTGGTGAAAGAATTTTTAAAATCGGCTTCGTAGTTTAAGCGTGAAAGCGTAACAAACAAACTTACTTTAACATTTATAATATTAGTAAGAATATGTGAGGGGACATCACAATTAAATATCATCATAATTATCATGTCAGCCCACGTAAGTCCCATAATTGGGCTCGAGCCTCCACCACAATGGGCAGGAAATTGACCTAGACTATACCGCGCTGGTCAGAGTCAGGCGTAGTTCTATATCGAGTTTTCCTGTATAAGTTTGACTTTTCATGCCTAACGAAATTTTGTATTTTCACCGTTTGTAACATATTATGGTGTTGGTCATGCTCACTGAAGGATCTACTTGCGGTAGCTGCGTGGATAGGGTCTCTCCCTTCCCTCCATAGTGGTTGAGGGGAGTGATGGCTGCTCTAGTAGTTAACTCGTGATTGGGTGCCGCTTGTGGGATCTGGTCCAGCCATAATCGTTTGAATTATATTATCTTGCGGTTCGAAGGGCATCACACTGGAGCTAGTTCTTACAAAACATGTACACAATTGTATTTTTTTTTTTGGGACTAATCCCACCACACATTCCCACCATTGTAACTCCTGTGAGCCAGGATCCACAATGGTCTCCATAAATGACACCGAGGTTTGACCCTCAGGCAGTCCCGAGATATGTTTTTAATTGTCTTGGGACCCGCAACAAATTTAATTAGAAAAGATTAAAGAGGAGGAGTTGGAAAGAGAGATTCCACTTCCCTCCTAGGCAAAGCGGGAGACAGGAAAACAAAATGACTAGTCAGCCAACTGGCAGCTTGTTTGCACGTAGCACCTGCTTGACATGCTGCAGCTCCCCAGCCAGGTGTTTATCGTCACAGATTCCTCGTGCTCTCTGCAACAAAGATTTACACACGGTAGCTAACTGTGAACCAGTGTAATCAGTGTAACCGTGTTCCGATCCGGTGGTAGTATACTAGATTATTAGTTAGTTTTTTAAATATAATTACTATTAATTTTAATGTTTAATTATTACTAACCATAAACAATATAATTTTTTCATGTAGAATCATTTTCTTCTTACACTGGCAATAAATTTTGTATCAAAATGTGGGTCAATATTTAATAACTAATTTCTGTATCGGGTAGATAATTATAAATTTTCTGCAGTAACGATGACTTGTTGGACGTGAGACATCTTAGTCCACCCGTGATCATGAACGCTGTAAAGTGTTCGCAACGTCGGGTAATCAAAAATCAAATACAAACGCGATAAAATCCGTAAAGTAGTTTTATTTAAAATGTATAATACTCGCGTAAACATCAGAAATCATTATTAAATTAAACAAGTATTGAATAATTCTATACAGAAAAAAAACCGGCCAAAACTTGTAGAAATAAACCTGCCATAAAAATTACTAACTAAAAATAAATATTAAAAATGCTGCAACACATCTAGACGCGGGAATAAGTTAAATTGACACCGGTTTAAAAACAAAACGTGTTTCGAACGTTCCTTTATTTTTTGTTGCGACATTAATAATATTTTCTTTAGTACCGAGGTGTTTTAGCATAGAAATTATGAGGCAGAATTAAGTCTTTGTTGAACTAATTAGCGTTATTACTCAAGAAGTTTAAAGTTAAAAGTTTCTGCTAACGCGTGTTACGCTAAAATGTTTTTTATTTTAAAAGACCACACGCAATTAACCAGACTTTGTACTTAATGTGAAAAGTATTTGAAAGCTTTTTTAAATTTGTTTTATTTAATGGTTTTAAGGAAGCTATTTATATAGCAATTAGTGAAGTGCTGAATAAATAGAACGGGGCCATTTTGTTTACGATAATTAATTTTAATTTTTTCTTTTCATGTGTTGACGAAGTAAGAATACAATTCACCACTCCCTATCTTGCCCGTAAAAGACGACTAAGGGATATAATATGAACTTAAAATCTGTGCAAGGGAAGGAAAACTCTAAATGAAACCCTGTACCAACTAGTTTGACCAACATGGTATAGTAGGTCAAATTTTGTTCACAATAGCAGGGAATTGGAGCTATTATGCCTCCTCCAGGAGGCCAGAGCCCATCAGTGGGATGTCTATGGGTTACGAATTACGGACATGTCACAGCGCCTGGTACACAGAGTGACTCAAGTAGTACTCAAGTACAAGTAACAAGTACACAGAGTCATCTCTCTTCTCTATTATTTTTAGAATAATAACTTACAGTACTTAAGCGATCAAAACATGAAGCCAAAAGTACTACAAGCGTGCAAGCGATTACACACGTACACCACTATACAAATTATGAAATCAAATTATGTTTTTATTAACATAAATCGTCTAAATACTTTTAAAAGTAATGTTAATACACATTTTATGTTTTTCAAATGTGTTGTGACACCATTTGAATGCACAAACCGTCATAATTACCTATTTATTTTTTAAGAGTTGCGTACGTTCGTGCAGTACAGTGACCTTGTACACTACGGAACGGTTCCGGCGTAAGCTCCATTAGGCTCCTATTTAAATGCTTAATTTTTTGTGCGGCGACTTACCCTCTATACGTCATTATTCTAAGCTATTATTATTATCTTTTCTCGCGTAAACGCTCAGCCTGATTTCCCTACTCCCACGGGAAAATAAGAAATGGTGACATATTCTCAACTAATAAACTCAGACAAAGAAATAAATTACCTTTCAATTAAATCTTCATAAGTGTTTATGACCATAAATTATAGAATGCAAGTAATCATTATCTATTCTCGCACGGAGTTCTCATAAGATAACTATCAAAGATAATATTATATATTTTTTTTCATCTGGTATCTAATAACTGTCTGAGAACATTTGAATAATGCTAATGGGATATATTGTTTATGGTAATATGTGTATGTAATGGCATAATGTTTGCAGTTTGGCGATGGTATTCAGAAATCTTGGGTCCTATCTTAGAATAATAACGTATAGAAGGTAAGTTTACGCACAAAAAGTGAGGCATTTCAATTGGAGCCTAATGGAGCTTACGCCGGAACCGTTCCGTAATGTACAAGTCATTGTACTGCACGTACGTATGCAACTCTTAAAAAATAAATTGATAATAATGACGGTTTGTGCATTCAAATGACGTCACAACACATTTGAAAAACTTAAAAAGGTTTTTAACATTACTTTTAAAAGTATTTCGACAATTTATGTTAATAAAAACAAAATTTGATTTCATAATTTGTATAGTGGTGTGCGTGTGCACGTGTGTAATCGTCTACGCGCCATTAATATTTTTAGATTTAAATTTTGAAAGTTCGAAGTATTGACACTATCCTTCTATACGTTATTATTCTAAGGGTCCTATACTCATATCTAAATCTTCGCGATATATATATATATATATATATATATATATATATATATATTCGGGATCTCGGAAACGGCTCCAACGATTTTGATGAAACTTAGCGTACTAGAGGTTTCGGGGCCAAAAAATCGATCTAGCTAGGTTTTATTTATAGAAAATGTTGTTTTGTCGGTGTTTTTAGCTAAACAATACAATGATATTAAATAAATAAGTTCAGCAAAAATACAACAGATATTGATTTCTATACGTTTACGCTAGTATTACACATTGTAAATTAAACTATTTTACGGATTTTATCGCGTCACGGTCACGGGCGGACCGTAACTCTGCAGTGTTCGAAACGTCGGACAATCAAAAATCAAATATAAACGCGATAAAATCCGTAAAGTAGTTTAATTTACATAGTGCTGTGTGGTAGCGGCTTCGAATACTACCAACCCTTGCTTTGCTCGTGGGTGTCGTAAAAGACGACTAAGAGCCCTAGATTGACCCGGACTAACTCCATCTGGTACCATTTGGGTCAACGATTACATTCCCAAGGAGGGTTGACGTCAGGCAGGCGGCCGGTCATAAAAGTCATTGCCGAAACTTTTTGCAATATGTCAAAACAGATGACATATTGCGTCGACCCCAAGTAATTGGGATAAGAGCAAGATGATGATGACTTTAATTTACATAGTTATATCCTCACAATCATGACCTAGGTTACAACTTTTATAGTAGGTCATCAATCGTGTAAGCGACTTGTCGATCGTGTGTGTACTAGATAGCAGGCCTGCGGGTATGTGGTCAGTTAAGGCCGGTTACATATCTACGACCGTGTTCCGTGTGCTGACGGAGCAAGAATACAACTCAACACTCCCTATCTTGCACATGGATGTCGTAAAAGACGACTAACGGGTATAATACGCGTAAAAACGTCCTTACTAATATTATAAATGCGAAAGTAAGGATGTTTGTTTGTTACACTTTCACGCTTAAACCACCGAACCGATTTCAAAAATTCTTTCACCAATGGAAAGCTATAATATCAGGGAGCAAAGGTGGGCATTAACTCGTTAATCCGTTAATCGTTAATTAACGAATAGGCTATATTTTATCCCGGTATTCCCACGGGAACGGGAACTACGGCGCGGGTAAGGCGACTGAAACCGAAGCGAGGGTGGGTTGTTAGTATTTACATAATTGTTATATGCATATTATAGTCTTTTACTACACTCACGGGGAAGAAAGGGAGTGGTTAATTGCATTCTTAGATCGTCACCATACAGAAAATTGTCATACTATAAAGCCTATATATTTTTTATTTTTTTGCGGTCGGCGCACTCCTCGCACCACTCCGTCCGAGGCGACAGGGGCGTAAGCACGCACTCCCGCAACCCAACCATGAAAGCACGTCGCCTTCGTTGTTGGGCCGACCACCGGAGTAGGGTGACTTGACGTCAGTGGTCGGCCCGACGGAATATCCCCTATTTGGGGTACCCTCCCATCGACCAACGTCCCCCCTCAGGGAGGACGTGGGTCTTTTCTCACGCGGTCGGCCTCTCGGCGGATGACGAACGACCATCGCCCTGGCGATAGTCGGCAGCGTCAGGTCGGACAAAGCCTATATAAGCATTTCTCGATAAATGTGATAAATTTTTACCAGTAGTCTCAGTAGAGATTAGAGCGATGCGATAAATGATAGATAATATAGAAAACGGAGCTGGCGCTCAGGACGCCTGACAGATGTGAAACATCGAAGTTATTTTGTACAAATATATATGCATAAAAGAACAAATTACGACAGGAACTAATGTAGCATAAAGTATTAAAAAAAAAAATTCCGTGTGGTGATGAAGTAAGAATACAATTCACCACTCCCTCTCTTACCCGTGGGCCTCGTAAAAGACGACTGAGGTATATAATACGCATATGACATCTATGCAAGAAAAAAAAACCTCGAAACAAAACCCTATGCCAACCTATCTGACCAGCGTGGTATAGTGAGGTCAATTTCCCTCCTATCATGGAGGAGGTTCGAGCCCATCAGTGGGATGTATATGAGCCGATATGATGATAATGATGATTAATAAAATATTTTCCCTTTTTTCCAGAAAATGATAGTATTTATTCAATAAACATTTATTTTCATTATTATACACTATAGATATGTGTTTAGGTTAATAATTTATTTTGAGTTTACTAGATGGCGTTGTACAAAATTCTAAAACAGGTTATGGATTCGTTACACAAATGTTCATATCAGTTTCACCCTCGCCTATAGATGTTTCACCGGGTTGAGAGCCATCCGCGCTCACCCATTGCCCGCGTTAAGCTGTCCAGGTCATCTGCGACCAACAGCTACACACACAAAAAATAATATAGATGTTTCACATCAAAATAAGATAGATTTTGGGATGTGACTTGGAGGGAAAATAATCGATATTTTAAATAATCGATTCTTTGTTCTTTAAAATAAATCGATTATAAAATAATCGATTAATGAAAAATAAATTATCGATTATAAAATAATCGATTTTTTCTAGCAACAGGATTATGATGACCTTTTTTTATGAAATGTGAGCTTAATTTTCTAATATAGTATGAAACAATCGTGATGACCTTTTTTTTAGGAAATGGTAGTGAATAATCGATTAATTTCGATCAAATTTCGAATAATAAAAATCGATTAATAATCGATTGTAAAAATCGATTATTAATCGATTATTTTTTCACATCCCTAAATAGATTATTTTTAGCAGCGTATTGTATTAAGTGTAACCTAAAATTTAAAGGTCGTTAACAAAAATCGATATTAGTTTTCAGTAGGATATGTGTGGAGCGCCTAATTTTCTTAACATTATAGCTTAGTCACGAATGCCGTAAGGCTCAATTTGGACTACAAGCTAACGACAAGTCGTCTAACACCGGTCACGGCCCTCATGCATGGTTTAACATTATTTCATGTACATTACTCGTTATACAAGATTCATTTAAATAAGAGTAATCTGTAAGGGTCCGGATTTCAGACCTTTTAGCCAACCGGAACCGGAACTAAGTGGAGCATAGTTCCGGTTCTGAAAAGGTCCTCAGTTAATTTTGGTAAGTTTACGCTTTATATGAATGTACCTATATTAATATAGTTAAGCTGAAGAATTCGTTTGGTTGAACAAGCTTACATACTAATCACCACTCCCTATCTTGCCCGTGGATGTCGTAAAAGACGACTATGGGATATAATATGCACATAACTGCTGTGCAAGAGAAGGAAAACTCGAAATAAAACCCTATACCAACATGTCTGACCAGCATGGTATAGTAGGTCAAATGCCCTCCCATTGTGAAAGAGGCCAGAGCCCAACAGTGGGACGTATGTGGGCTGCGATGATAATGTGAAGATGATTGTTGCTCTTTCACGCACAAATTACTGAATGGATTTTGATGAAACTTCACAATAATATAACTTACATATCAGAATAATACATAGGCTATAATTTATCCCGATATTCCCACGGGCAGAGCAACTGCGTGTGAAATCGCAGGGCGCTGCTAGTATTAATATAGTTAAGCTGAAGAATTCGTTTGGTTGAACAAGTTATCTAAGGTACTAATAGTTTGTATAAAAAAAGTGTGTGTAGGTATACTTATGTATTTCGAGTTTTCCGTGTGGTAACGGAATAAGAATACAATCCACCACTCCTTATCTTGCCCATGGATGTCGTAAAAGACGATTGAGAAATATAATGAAAAAGAAAGAAATGACTGCCCGCTGAGTTTCTTGCCGGATCTTCTCAGTTTGTGGCCGAGTTCTGATCTGGTGGTAGATTATTGTATCGTGTTCAAACGTTGTGTAATTTGACACTATGTAAATGCCCTTAAGGGGCCTATGTAGAATAAATGATTTGATATGATTTGATTTAATACGCAAATAATATCTATGCAGGCGATGGAAAACTTGAAACAAAACCCTATATCAACCTGTCTGACCACCATATAGTAAAGGTCAATTGCTCTCCTATTGTGGAGGAGGCTTGATCCCAACAGTGGGACGTATATGAGCCGTGATGATGATGATGAGACTTATGTACGAACGTAAGTTGTTATTTCTCTACGTAGTAAAATACGGAACACGAAAACCCGTAGAAGAACGGGTGTAACCGACATAACCCGCAAAATTAGCACGTTGAAATGGCAATGGGCAGGCCACATCGCTCGTCAAAGCGACAACCGTTGGGGAAGAAAGGTTCTCGAGCGGCGACTACGAATCGGACGACGCAGCGTAGAACATTTCCCTACTAGGTAGATTGACGAAATCTTGAAAGTCGCAAGAAACCATCATTTGCCTGCCCTCATTCCACGCTAAGTGGGGTCGGCACAACATGTACTTAAGTCCATGTTGTATACAGTTTCGGCTATATATTTTATGACCGGCCGCCTGCCTGACGTCAACCCTCCTCAGGAATTTTCGTTGATAGGAAAGGGATGAGGATATGACGGATGTATATGGCGGGGACTGGGTTAGGGGCACACTACTGCCATTAGATATAGGATAGGAAAATGACAGGAGCAGCTGGAGCAGTCCGGGAGTCGCAAGAAACCGTTGGATACAAATTGCACAGGATCGTTCCGAGTAGCATTCTCGTGGAGAAGTTTATGTCTAACAGTGGTCATCTATAGGCTGATGGAAGTAAATATAAGTAAATAATAACACAAGTCTCTATAAGTCGATTTTGAAGTTAAACTTCTTTGCGTGCATGAGAGTAACATTTTTACGGATAAAACGCAGTTTAGTGACACGAAAATGTGGAACGTTTTTGTCCAAGAAAGAGAGAGCGATTGAGACCGATTGAAAGAGAGTGAGAAAGGGCTAACATAGCACGAAGCACAGCCATGGAGCGAGAGTACGGAGCAAGCGAGTGAGAAAGATTGAGAGAGTGAGAGTACAATGTATAGGATTCAGCCGGCGAGAGAATGAGATAAAGGATAGAGGATAAAGGATGAAGGATAAGGGACAAGGGATAGTGGATAAAGAAGTTTCACTGAGAAGTTTCAATGGATAAACTTCTGATAGACTTTGTACACACACTCTTTTTTATTTAATTATTTTTTTACTTTTTATTTTAATAATATTGACATAAAATATATGGCGCCAAAGAAGTTCCACTTCTGACATGCTTTTTTTTTCTTTTTAGGGTTCCGTGCCCAAAGGGTAAAAACGGGACCCTATTACTGAGACTTCGCTGTCCGTTCGTCCGTCCGTCCTTCTGCCACCAGGCTGTATCTCAAGAACGTGGTAAAATAAAATCGTGGGGCACGTCAAATAACTACAATCGTCAGTTAAAATGTGATGAGCTAAATGTAAATTCGTCATTATTATCATGTGACACTACAAAACGAACATTTATTTTATTTTAGTCTAAACAATGCATATGTTTAAAATTTGTATATTTCGAAAATGTATATTTGTTTTGACATACATTAATCTATAATACATTGCATTTTTAGGAATTTACTAGCAACCCGCCCTCGCTTCGCTTCGGTTATAGGTTAAAGTCGTTTTACCCGCATAGTTCCCGTTCCCGTGGTAATACCGGGATAAAATATAGCCTAGTATACGCCCTGATATTATAGTTTTCCATTGGTGAAAGAATTTTTGAAATCGGTCCAGCCGTTTTGAAGATTACCCGGAACAAACAGACAGACAGACAGACAAAAATTTTTTAATTGCTATTTTAGGCATAGGTGTCGTGCAAATAACCGTGTGAGCATGAAAAAAGCCTATTATTTTGACATTACAAAACAGACACTCCAATTTTATTTATTGATATAGATATGAACATAGATATTTCCACTAAGTCAGCAGGTTACGAGTTACTTTATTTCGAAAATCTAATAATGTATACATATTGGTACCCATCACTTTATCTATTTAATTATATTTTAGCTTTTAGTACATTTATCTGCAACATTACTCTGTCTGTTTACAATAAAACCGTTTAACTTGAAAATTTTTTTTACCCTTATTTTATTTTCAAGTTTTTAGTTTATATTTCTTATTCTATTTAATTCATTTGATGCCTCATTATTGCAAGGTTTCTTTCCCGTTAGTTTATTACAATCTAACTCCTCGATACGTGATCCCTCCAAAGTTTTTAGGCACCCAAACGCCACACAGTCCTCGACACGATACGAAATCTTGACTTGAGTGGGCAATTCTGATTGAGATTTTATATAATGCACTGTATTCTACTTATCAAGCCCTTTGATTTAATACCTATATTTATGGGATTGAAAAAAATAGGTTATTCGCCATTTTGTAGCGGCTGCCATCTTGAATTTACAATAATATTTGATTTTGTTAGTACACTGTATTTTACTTGTCAAGCCCTTTCATTTGATACCCATATTGATGGGATTGAAGAAAAAAGGTTATTCGCCATTATATAGCGGCAGCCATCTTGGATTTACAATAATATTTGATTTTGTATAGTGCATTATATTTTACTTGTCAAGCCCTTTCATTTGATACCCATATTGATGACATTGAAAAAAAAATAGGTTATCCGCCATTTTGTAACGGCGTCCATCTTGCATTTTCAAAAATATTGACTATATATAATTATATTGTCACCAAAACCAAAGGCGGTTACCAAATTTCATGTACTAAATTTTACCCAACAAAGAATAAAATAAAACAAACGGGGTAAGCTAAATAAAATCGTTTAAAAATAAAATGAAATCGATATTTAAGGGGGGCATACACCCATACAAAAAACCCCATTTTTTTGCCTATTTTTGCTCGATATCATAGATGGTACGGAACCCTACGTACGCGACTCCGACTCGCTCTTAGCCTGTTTTTTTTTCTTCATATAACCGTAAATATTCGCCGCGTTTTAATTTCAAAATGATCATAAATTATCATTCGCACCTGTTTAATTTGCATAAAAATTCCTGTCTGTATACATGTCTGCCGTCCCCTTGTGTAATAAAAAAGGATAATGAACGAAAAAAGTAATATTAATTGCTATATAGTGTTGCATAGTACGAAAGAGGTTAAAAGGATTAATAGTGATGTGAAATAAATATCGATAAGTTGTAAAAGTATCGATATTTATTTATTTGCCGTAGTCATTTACCGTGTGGTGACGGAATATTTCACCACCCGTTTTCTTAGACGAGGGTGTCGTAAAATATCACTAAGGGATTATGCGGATAACAACTATACAAGAAAAGGAAAATCCTATACCAGCTCGTCTAATCAACGTGGTAGGTCAAATTTACTTCCATTGTGGGGAAGACTCGAGCGTAGCAGTGAGACGTATATGATTTGTGATGATGATTCTTCATCATCATCACAAATCATATAGGTCTCAGGACTGGACTCGAACCTACTCCACAATATAAAGGAAATTGACCTCTTTCATCGTCATCAGCATCTTCATTTCAGCTTATCGCCGTCCACTGCTGGACGTAGGCCTCCCTCATGTTACGCCACAAGGTGCGGTCCTGTGCCACGTATCCAATGACGACCAGCAACTTTCGCCAGATCGTTGATCCACCTGGTGGGGGGGCGTGCGTCGTCCGATACGTGGTCGCCACTCGAGAACCTATCTTCCCCAGCGGCCTGCCCATTGCCACTTCAGCGTGCTAATTCTTCGTGCTATGTCGGTTACACCCGTTCTTCTGCGGATTTCCGTATTCCGTATTCTATCTCGCAGAATTTACCTCATTCCACGCATTCATTTCGAACACTTTACAGCATTTATGGTGACGGTCCGATGTCAGATGTCAGATGTCTCAAATCCAACAAGTTATCGTTATTACCAAAATTATTACATCATCATTACGTCGTGCAATCAAAATTCATATACAAACGCGTTAAAATCAGTTACATAGTTTTATTTAATGTGTAATACTCGCGTAAACGTATAGAAAAAAACTTGAGAGGTGTCAAGGGACACCCGTATGGAACGAAGTTCCTTTCGATTAATTAGTGAAGGAATTGTAATAAAATTTTATTTTTTTTTAAGTTATAATAATATTAAAATAACATATTATTATCTGTATATAATCTCTACTTACCTAACTCCATCAGCAATATCCGGAACTTGTGCAGAAACACTGTCAGGATTCATTATTATTATTATTTTTTATTATTTATTATTTACAAAAAACCTGTATACACTCAACAAAAATAATCGTCGCGACACCACACTATTCAATGTGAAATAGAAATGAAAATATCTGGCTTGCTTTCTATAAGAGAGAGAGAGACAGACAGAGAAACATGCGACGCCGCACAGCTTACAATAGCTTACTATAGCAAAAAGTGTCGTGACAACTTTTCGTAGGAATTTTTTCCGTCTAGCCCCCTTTCACAACGCGCGATAAGGAACTTCGTTCCAATAGTTTTCTATCGACATTTGCCCATCACTATAGAATTCTATTATCACCGAACCTTTTACTATAACATATCTTCAATAAAATTGATATGATGGATCCATCACTATTGCGTGCACGTTGAACTATATATAAATTATTTGAATGGACTTTAGTTATAACAGGTCTGGAATACGCCATTACACTGGAACGAAATAGCACAAGGCGTTATTTAATTGGTTTTTTTTGGAGGGGTGCGCGGCCCCTTGACCCACTCGTATAGCACGTCGCCTTCGTCGATGGGCCGACCACCGGTCCTTGACTTCAGTGGTCGACCCGATGGAATACCCCGAGGGAGTCTCTCTACAATCGACGTCTCCGGAACGCCGATCGCTGTCGCGAGGCTAATGTCTCCGCGGATGCCCGACTAAATCATTTACATGAATTGCACCTGCCTAAATTATTTCTGCTCCACCCTAGTTTGACTGGTAGAAAACGCCTAAGGCATTTAGTTCGCCTTGTACCTTATTTCTGTGTGCTAAAAAAAAAAATATTATATTATACATTATTGTCTGTCGTTAAAATTAGATTAATATACATCCAATATTATTTTGGTTATTTGTTTTTAATTACCTTTTTTTATTTTAACAAGTTATTAAACTATAAAACCAGAGCAAAATAAAAAATTACTTTTATTTCTTCCTTGCTTATAATAATATTTATTGGCTTTTTTTTTTGTGGGTGGACTGCGGTCGGCGCGCCTCCGCGCCACTCCGTCCTGGGCGACAGAGAGGCTTAAGCACGCAACTCCCGCAACCCACCCGAAAACCACGTCGCCTTCGTCGTTGGGCCGACCACCGGAGCAGGGTTACTTGACATCAGTGGTCGGCCCGACGGAATACCCCCTACTTGGGGTACCCTCCCATCGATCGATCCCGAGGGGGGGACGTCGGTCTGCCCACTCTCGCTACGCTTCGGTGAGATCGTGAAACTAAAAAACAGCAAATTAAAATGTCGTTATTATTGTCATCACAGTGACACATATATTTCGGGTGGAGAGCCCTCAGCGCTCACCCATAGTCCGGGCTAAGCTGTGAAAGCCATCTGCGGCTAACAGCTATACACACATACAAAAAAAAACAGTTCAAGCTCGAGCCTCCTCCAAATTGGGAAGGGAACTTACCACACCACGCTGGTCAGACAGGTTGGTATAGGGTTTATTTATACGGCGACTGGGGCGGCGTAGGCGCGAATACCTGCGCCTCATGCCGCCCTAGCCGAGGCCGCGGGTGACGTGACCGGGAATCACCCGCCGAGAGGCCGACCGCGTGAGGAAAGACCCGAGTGGGGAAAGGCCCAACGACGAAAGCGACGTGTATCGTGAGTTGTGGGTGTGCGTGCTTACGCCCCTCTGTCGCCCCGGACGGAGTGGTGCGAGGAGCGCGCCGAACGCAACCCAACCCCCAAAAAAAAAGGGTTCATTTGTTTTGAGTTTTCTTTACCCTTTCTAAACATCTATGTTTCTGCTATCTGCATAATTATTATAATCCCTTGCTCATATTTTACAACACCCACGATCAACAAAGTAGGTGGTGAATTGTATTCTTACTCCCTTACCTAAATAATCCGATCCGGTGGTAGATTATTGTATTGTGTTCAAACGTTGTGTAATTTGACAATATGTAAGTGCCCTTAAGGGGCCTATGCAGAATAAATGATTTGATAATAATTTATCGGGTATTTATCGGGTGCCGCTTGCGGGATTTGGTCCAACCATAATTTTTTTATTACATTTGTGAACTATATTATATAATATTTCGAATGGCATTACACTGGAACTATTAATAAGCATGTTGTAAAATGTAATTTTATTTAAAAGAAATTTAAAAAAATAAATAAAAAATAGACAATCCCGCTGAGTTTCTAGCCGGATCTTCTCAGTGCGGTCGCGTTCCGATCCGGCGGTAATTATAACTTTAAGAAAATTGTAAAAAAAATGACAATATGTAAGTGCCCCCGCGGGGTTTATACATAATAAATGATTTGAATTTGAATTTACTAAACCGTATAGTGACTGAGCAAGAATACAATTCACCACTCCCTATCTTAACCATCGCTGTCGTAAAAGGTGACTAAGGGATACGATATGCAGAAAACAGCACCATCCACCTGACCAGTTTTAATGCCCCTTCCGTTATGAAGGGGGTTCGAGCCCAACAGTGGGACGTATATTAGCTGAAATAAGTAATAAATAAACATTTATTAAAAACCAAGAATAATTTAAATGAATACCTTAAAATAAATCAGATACGTATTAACATTTTTCAATAAATAACTCATGCATATCGGTATCCTGTTTCTTGTCTAACCACTAGATCTATGAAGACCAGTCTGACCTGGTCACCTTGTGGAAACGGGATACGCGGCCTAGAACTACATATCTTCATATAAACGTAGTAATTGTACTCACGACTTTGCTTGTATAAATTACCCAGTACTTAATCTCTCGTACTAAAGACTAGTTGTCTTAAAATACATAAAACTAGCTGACCCAACAGATATTGTTCTGTTCATATAAAATGACGCCACCTACCGGGTCCAATTGTAAATCTAAACCATTCTCGAATCCCTTTGAACACACAAAAAATTGCCTCAACATCGGTCCAACCGTTTAGGAGGAGTTCAGTGACATACGTACGTAAGAAATATTATAAATATAAAGACTAGCAACCCGCCCTCGCATCGCTCGGTATCAATCGCCTTACCCGCGCAGTTCCCGTTCCCGCGGGAATACAGGGATAAAATATAGCCTATGTTACTTCCTAATATTATAACTTTCCATGGCGAAAGAATTTTTGAAATCAGTTCGGTGGTTTAAACGTGAAAGCGTAACAAACAAACAAACTTACTTTAGTAAAGATGTACCTATTTTTAGGAATTTTATCACGTTTGTATTTGATTTTTGATTGTCCGACGTTTCTAACACTTTATATCAAAATGTGGGTCAAAATTTAATAACTAATTTCTGTAGCGGGTAGATGAGGACGTGAGACACTTTAGCGTTCATATGCTGTAAAGTGTTCAAAACGTCGGTCATAGAGGTCCATGAGCGACAACACTTACCATCAGGTGTACTGTTTGCATGTTTGCCACCGTTGGCAATAAAAAAAATACTAATCGAATTCATAACGGAGTAAGAATACATTTCACCACTCCCTCTCATACCCATGGCTGTCGTAAAAGACGACTACGTGATTACCCATATGACAACTATGCAAGAGATGGAAAACTCGAAACAAAACCCTATAACAACCTGTCGGACCAGTATTGTATAGTAAGGTCAAATTACCTCCTATTATGGAGGAGGTTCGAGCCCAGCAATGGGACGTATATGAGTCGAAATGAATCGAATTGATAACCTCCTCTTTTTTGTAAGTGTTCGAAACGTCGAGGCAATCATTATCAAATACAAACGCTATAAAATCCGTAAAAATACTTTTACCCCATTAATATATAGGCGGCTTAGAATAATAACTTATAGAAGGTAAGTTCACGCACAAAAAGTGAGGCATTTCAATTGGAGCCTAATGGAGCTTACACCGGAACCGTTCCGTAATGTACAAGTCATTGTACTGCATGAACGTACGCAACTCTTAAAAAATAAATAAGTAATTATGACGGTTTGTGCATTCAAATGGTGTTACAACACATTTGAAAAACTTAAAAAGGTTTTTAACATTACTTTTAAAGGTAATTCGACGATTTATGTTAATAAAAACAAAATTTGATTTCATAATTTGTATAGTGGTGTGCGTGTGTACGTGTGTAATCGTCTGCCGGCCATTAGTATTTTTAGATTCAAATTTCGAAAGTTCGAAGTACTGACACTATCCTTCTATATGTTATTATTCTAAGGTAGGCGGATTGTTAACATATCGTGTCTTATATATATAAGTATGACATAGTTCAAGCTACTAGTATGTTTCCAGTATAGATTATATAGTAATAAAACAGGTCTTCGCTTTTAACTCGTTTGCGATTATAAAGAAATGAACGCCATCGTTTTATTTTTGTATGGGTTCTGTATGTTGATTTTTATTTAAAAAAAAAGTGTATGTATGCTGTGTGGTAGCGGCTTCGAATACTACCAACCCTTGCTTTGCTCGTGGGTGTCGTAAAAGACGACTAAGAGCCCTAGATTGACCCGGACTAACTCCATCTGGTACCATTTGGGTCAACGATTACATTCCCAAGGAGGGTTGACGTCATGCAGGCAGCCGGTCATAAAAGTCATTGCCGAAACTTTTTGCAATATGTCAAAACAGATGACATATTGCGTCGACCCCAAGTAATTGGGATAAGAGCAAGATGATGATGATGATGTACATAGTACGCATATCAGTAATGAAACGCCATTATCCTTTATCTCGTTCTCTCGCCGGCTGAATCCTATACATTTACGAGTTTGTGTCTCTATGGACTCGCTTTTTCGTTTCATCGAGTTTGAAATCGCAACGACTTTAAAGAAATTTCACTTCAAAAATCATTTTTGTTTCGGTTTATATACGTTCTACTGTTGGGCTCGAGCCTCTTTCACAATAAGAGGGTAATTGACCTACTATACCACGGTGATCAGACGAGTTAGTATAAGCTTTTATTTCGAGTTTTTCTTCCCTTGCATAAATGTTAAATGTATATTTTATCACTTAGTGGTCTTTTATGATATCCATAGGCAAGATAGGAGGGTGATAAATTGTTTTATTTACTCTGTCACCACACGGAACAAAAAAATTACCAGTGTCGTTGGTTCGATTCCTACGCAGGACATCATCGCAGCCCACGAACAGCCCTAGCTTGAGCTTGCCCAACAATTTCAAGGAAACTGACTATACGCACGTTAGTCAGTTTATTTTCTATGATTTAACTTCCAATTTTACATTCAATTTGATTAAAAATTATGTATTAACATATGTACTTATGTATTATCATCGCAGCCCACATACAGCCCACTGTTGGGCTCAGGCCTACTCCATAATTGCAGGGAATTTGACCTACTATATCATGCTGGTCAGACATGTTGGTATACTTGTAATTATGGACTTTTTTTTATTGCCAACGGTGGCAAACGAGCAAGCAGCACACCTGATGGTAAGTGATTCTGCCGCACATGGACCTTTGCAATACCAGGGGCACAGCCAGGCCGTTGCCTACCGTGAAGGAAATACTCTTCTTAAACCTCGTTTAAAGAAGGACATGTCATAGCGCTCGGGAAACACAGCAGCAGGTAGTTCATTCCAGAACTTGCACGTACGTGGGAGAAATGATCGCTGGAAACGTACAGTTGAAGACCATAACGTTTCCAGGTGAAATGGATGAACCCTGCTACGATGTCGAGTGGTATGTTGGTAGAATGGTGACGGTGGTACCAAGTCGTCCAACTGTTCCTCGGAGCACTCCTCGTGAAAGAGTCGGTAGAGTACACAGAGTGACCCAAAGTCTCTCCGCTGCTCCAGCCACTCCAATCTGTCCGTAAGATTGGGATTCCCGACGATTCGAACGACCCGTCTTTGCAGGGAGTCAAGTGGGTCTAGCTGATATTTGGGCGCACCTGCCCAGAGATGTGAGCAGTACTCCACATGAGGACGAACTTGTGCTTTGTATAGCACAAGACGCTGTCTCAGTGTGAAGTACCGCCTGGCTCTATTCAGGACGCGCAACTTTTTCCTTGCCAATTTGGCTTTGTCCTCCAAATGACTCCCAAAGTGGCCTTTGCTCGATATTTCGACGCCGAGAATCCCAATACTCTCAGAAATTGGAAGAGTTACTCCTTGGAACTGTGGCGCCATGACAAACAGGTCCTTCTTTACAGTGAATGCGCAGACTTGTGTCTTTGTGGGATTGAACTGGACTAAGTTCCGTTCACCCCACTACTGGTACTTATGTATTAACGCATGTATATATAAATAACTTAAGTACTTACACTATAATTAGACTATTACCGTAGGGGAACTAGTACGTCACTTCCGTCCGGAAAGGATTACTTCCTTATAAAAAAAAAGTGAACCTTCGCTCAGGAGGCCTGGCAGATGTGAAGCATCGAAATTATTTGGGTACAAGTATATATGCATAAAAGAACAGATTACGGCAGGAACTAATATGGCATAAAGTATAAATAAAATGTTAAGATTTATATTAATATTAAAAATATGCCACAAAACTCATAATTATGAATTAATTATGAGTGTTGTGGCATATTTTTCACACAGCACAGTCCGTCTCACTCAGACACACTACTATTATATAGTACATATATTCCATCATATAGCGTGGTGTTGCGTCGCCGCGGCCTGCTTACACCACGCCAACCATCAACTTTACCTTTGCCTATACATGTTTCATATCAAAAAGATATGTGTTACTCCTAAGTTTAAAGAAATTTTACTTCAAAAATGTTATATTCCTAATCTGGCAAACGAGGAGTTAGTGACTCAAAAAAAAATATCTAAGAAATGGTTTTAACATTTCGTTACACAAGTCTAATTTGAAGCCGCCTCCGTATTTAAGGCAGGTGTTCCATAGACGGTACATACCATTTATGGTGTAAACATGTTGATTTCATGATACATAGAAAAATAGGTTATTAGGTATATGGCTTACGTTATAGAATTTATAATGCGAAATAATTTATGAAATTTAAACTATTATTTTGAAGTGAAACTTCTTTAGAAGCATTGTGATTTCGAACTCGATAAAACGAAAAAGCCACAAACACGTGAATGTATAGGATTCAGTCGGCGAGAGAATGAGATAGAGGATAGAGGATAAAGGAGTTCCACTTCTGACATATGTACTTTGTACACACACTCTTTTTTTTCCGTGTGTTGACGGAGTAAGAATATAATTTACCATACCCTCTTTTTTTCGACGGTGTCGTGAAACACGCATATCCTTCATCGTCATTTCAGCCTAATATCGTCCACTGCTGGACGTAGGCCTCCCTCATATTATGCCACAATGTGCGGTCCTGTGCCGCGTGCATCCAACGACGCCCAGCAACTTTCACCAGGTCGTCGATCCACCTAGTGGGGAGGCGTCCTACACTGCGTCATCCGATACGTGGTCACTCGAGAACCTTTCTTCCCCAGAGGTTGTCGGTTCGTAGAGCGATGTGTCCTGCCCATTGCCACTTCAGTGTGTTAATTCTTCATGCTATGTCGGTTACACCCGTTCTTCTGATATCCTTACTTCTTTACTAATATTATAAAGGCGAAAGTATGTTTGTTTCTTTGTTACGCTTTAACGCTAACGTCACCGAACCGATTTCAAAGATTTGTTTGCCCTTTTTTGCTTCTTAGATAATAGTACGGAACCCTATGTATGCGAATCCGACACGCACTTAACCGGTTTTTTTTATTTGAACAGAGCAGCGTCTGTTGGGTCAGCTAGTATTACTATAAAAATATGGAATCTCTAAAATTTCTAACAATCGCAGCGGAAGCTTATTTGCTAATAAGGTTTCGTTGACATCCTTTAAGTAAGGAATCCTAGAAAAAGAAAAAGATAACTTATCGTAATATAAGACAGAATACAGTAAAACCACAATAATATCTCCAACAACTTTTATTGGATATTAACCTTTACGTATATTTTTTTTATTACTTTGAATCTATAAAACCTATGACAAATCCAGTGAGTTTTATGGCTTAATTTATTTTCCATAGAATATGACTATTATCCGTGTGGTGACGGAGTAAGAATACAATTCACCACTTATTTTGCCCGTGGATGTCGTAAAAGACGACTAAGGGATATGCATATCTTTGCAAGAGAAGAAAACTGGAAATACAACCCTATACCAACACAGATGTGTTGGTATAGGGTTGGTCTGTCACGCTGGTCAGATGACCAGCGTGACATAGATCAATTTCCTTCCCAAAGTGGCGGAGGCCCGAGCCCAACAATAATATATACACATACAAAAGAAAAGGAATACTTGATATCAACTACCCACAAGAATGTCGTTCTGAACGTTCCTGTGCCATTTGCATCCAACGCTTCCCTGCGACTGTCAAGATGTCTTCAGTCCACCTAGTAAGGGAAACACTAAACGCGTTAAAATTTCAAAAAAAAATCATATCATCATCATCTTAGTTTATTTACGTCCCACTGTTGGGCTAAAGCCTCTTCCATAATAAGGAAATTGATCTACTATATTGGTCAGACGAATTACTACAGGTCTTTATATAAAGTTTTTCTTGTCTTTCATAGATGTTGTATTTTTTATTGCAAAAGGTGGCAAACGAGTCAACAGCACTCCTGATGTAACTGTTGCTGCCGCTCATGGACCTTTGCAAGGCCGCTGCATACTGTGAAGAAAGTGAAGGGAGTATGAATGCGTGCAATGAAGTTCGATGATACTAAAGGTATCACTAAACCCACAACACACAAACACCCTCAAAAATTTATGCTTCCGTTTCTCTCGCTCACCGAACGAAGCGCAGTAACAAATTACTACTACTCAGACTTCGATTTTCTGCTCAGTGTGGTACTACCCCGGACGGACCGGCCCGCGGCTGTAGACAGACAACTGTCGACAGTGTACTCCTACCACTATTAAATGCACAATATCTGGTTGACCGAGTTTCGCTCGGAATATTTTTGTCGAATTTATTAGATATATTTAGATACATATTAATAAAAAATAATTGTGCTGTGTGGTAGCGGCTTCGAATAATACCAACCCTTGCTTTGCTCGTGGGTGTCGTAAAAGACGACTAAGAGCCCTAGATTGACCCGGACCAACTCCATCTGGTACCATTTGGGTCAACGATTACATTCCCAAGGAGAGTTGACGTCAGGCAGGCGGCCAGTCATAAAAGTCATTGCCGAAACTTTTTGCAATATGTCAAAACAGATGACATATTGCGTCGACCCCAAGTAATTGGGTTAAGAGCAATATGATGATGATGATTAATAAATAATGAAAATTATATAAAAAATTACAAAAAGAGAATAATAATAACACCGAGATTCGAACCGACGCTGTTTGAATGCCACATAACCCAAAATTAAAACCGGCCGTCTCCCCAACTGGGCTATCGTAACTCATGACGTTGACAACGAAATTTGAATTCATATTCTTTTAAAATTTAATGTCATTATATTGTTTTACTAAAAACACGGACAATACAACATTTTCTATAAATAAAACCTAGTTAGATCGATTTTTTGGACCTGAAACCTCTAGTATGCCAAGTTTCAACAAAATCGTTGGAGCCGTTTCCGAGATCCTGAATATATATGTATATATAGGTATATATATATATATACATATACAAGAATTGCTCGTTTAAAGATATAAGATTTAATCCCTAAGTCGCCTTTACGGCACTTTTACGGCAAGGGGCGATGAACTATATTCTTACTCTGTCAGCACATGGAAAGCGATACCTCCGAACAATATAATGCTTGGTACAGTAAAAATTCTATTAACCGAACTAATTGTTGTCGTTAGGCATTCGGATAATCGAAAATCCGGATAATCGAATGTATGAAAAACCTTCGGCTTTTAGTATGTTTTAGCTTATGCCCGCGACTTCCTCAGTTACCTTTGTCTAATGCTAACTTTAACCCGCGAATTTGTTTACGTAGAAGGTAAAAATATTTTTAAATAATACAATTCTGTTACATATGATTTTTGCGAAACGTAATCGTTTATATAGTGCATGCAGCGGAAGTTCTCAAAAGGAAAAAAACCCGATTCTGAAACATTTTTCATTGTTGCTCGGCTCTTATTGGTCTTAGCGTGGTGATATATAGCCATAGCCTTCCTCGATAAATAGGTTATCTAACACTGAAAGAATTTTTCAAATCGGACCTGTCGTTCATTAGATTAGCGCGTTCAAACAAACTCTTTCGGTTTATATATTAACATAGATATACATTGCTCCAGTGGTCGGCCCAACGACGAAGGCGACGTGGTGTTAGGGTGGGTTGCGGGTGTTGCGTGCTTAAGCCCCTATGTCGCCCCGGACGGAGTGATGCGGAAGCGCGCCGACTGCAGCCCACCCAAAAAAGAAAAATAAGCATAGATATACATAATTTTATGCGTTTAATAAAAGATGATTACATATCCCGCGTGGCACACAAGTCAGAGCGGAATAACAATTACAAATAAAACAATAACGAAACCCGTGGGGCAATGATCCCACGTGACAGGCCATTTCTGTCACGTTCATGCTTGCATATATTTTTAGGTACAATTACATAGCTCGTGATTGTTAGTTTGGATAATCGCGAATCTGTAACTGAGGGCCGCATAATCGAGTTTCTACTATATAAACGCTACCACAACAGGCCAACAAAATATAATAACTTTATATAGTTATGTTAGTAATATCTCAACTAGTTACCGATGCGTGCCCATCCGGTGTAGACGATGCAGTATGGGTATACGTGACCGCATTCGTTAAATAGCGTCTCGTGACTACCATGACGTCAGCATGTGTTATCATGCCGACATATTAAAAATAATAACTTTCTCCGTCTAAAGAAAATTAGAATACAATTGTCAACACCATTTACATTTTTTTATTGCAAACGGTGGTAAACGAGCAAACAATACTCCTTAGAATAATAACGTATAGAAGGGAAGTCCGCGCACAAAAAATGAAGCATTTCAATTGGAGCCTAATGGAGCTTACGCCGGAATCGTTCCGTGATGTACAAAGTCACTAACTGCACGTACATACGCAACTCTTAAAAATAAATAGGTAATTATGACGATTTATGCATTCAAATGGTGTCACAACACATTTGAAAAACTTAAAAATGTTTTTAACATTACTTTTAAAAGTATTTCGACGATTTATGTTAATAAAAACAAAATTTGATTTCATAATTTGTATAGTGGTGTGCGTGTGTACGTGTATAATCGTTTGCGCGCATGTAGTATTTTTAGATTCATGTTTCGATCATTCGAAGTACCGACACTCTCCTTCTATACCTTATTATTCTAAGCAGTTCACCAAATAAATAAGTGATACTGCCGCTCATAGATCTTTGCTAGGCAGCTGCCTATTGCGAAGGAAGTGAAGGGGAGTGTGAATGCCTGCAATGTGGTTCGGTGATCTTACCCCTGTGGTAAATTCACCACCCCCTATATTGCCCTTGGGTGTTAAAAAAGTCGACTAAGGGATATAATATGCAGATAACATCTACAAAAGAAAAGGAGAACTTGAAAAAAAAAAATATAGCGTGAGTAGTAAGTACGCATGTCAGAAGTGAAACTTCTTTGGTTTCATCAGTATTAATAAAAAAAAATACAAACTTAAAAAAAAAATATAAAAAAATATCTCTCGACCTTTCTCACTCCCTTGCTCCCTACTCTCGCCCCATGGCTGTGCTTCATGCTATATTCGCCCTTTCTCATCATCGTCATCATCGCAGCCCACATACGTCCCACTGTTGGGCTCGGGCCTCCTCCACAATGGGAAGGAATTTGACCTACTATACCATGCTGGTCAGACATGTTGGTATATGACTTCATTTCGAGTTTTCCTTCTCAAGTCATATACCAACATGTCTGCATTTCGAGTTTTCCTTCTCTTGCACAAATGTTATGTGCACATTATTTCCCTTAGTCGTCTTATACAACATCCACGGGCAAGATAGGGAGTGGTGAATTGTATTCTTACTCAGTCACCACACGGAATCGCCCTTTCTCACTCTCTCTCAATCGTTCTCTCGCTCTTCTTCGACAAAAACGCTGCACACCTTCGTGACGCTAAATTGCGCTTCATCCATAAAAAATTTACTTTTATGCGCTCAAAGAAGTTTCACTTCAAAAACTTAATACAAAGCCGTCTGACCTGTATAGTATAATAGGAAATTTTTTTCTCATATTGTGAAGAAAGCTTCAGCCCAGCATTAGGTCGTACATAAGTAAAAATCATGACTCATATACACTCCGTATCGTTGCGGAGTAAAAATATAATTCACCACCCCACTATTTTGCCCTAGGGTGTCGTAAAAGACGATTAAAGGGCATGCAGATAACTTCTATGAAAGAATCTATACCAATAAATAAAATTGGAGTGTCTGTTTGTAATGTCAAAATAATGGGCTTTTTTCATGCTCACACGGTTATTTGTACTATACATATGCCTAAAATACAGATTAAAAAATTTTTGTCTGTCTGTCTGTTTGTTCCGGGTAATCTTCAAAACGGCTGGACCGATTTCAAAAATTCTTTCACCAATGGAAAGCTATAATATCAGGGCGTAAACTAGGCTATATTTTATCCCGGTATTCCCACGGGAACGGGAACTACGCGGGTAAAACGACTAAAACCGAAGCGAAGCGAGGGCGGGTTGCTAGTTCTAAATAAAATCCTATGCCCACATGCTTGACCATCGTAGTATAGTAGGTTAATTTCCCTCCCATAATGGAAGAGGCCCGAGCCCAACAGTGGGACGTAGATGGGCTGAGATGATGATGATGAACATCTATGGAAGAAAAAGAAAATTCGAAATAAAATCCTATACCAATCCGTTTGACCAGCGTAGTAAAGTAGGTAATTTTTCCTCACTTTGTGAAGGAGGCTTTAGCCCAGCAGTGGGTCGTCCATGAGTGGAAATGATGTACTCTTTAAAAAAGCAGTATATATAAAATATATATAATCTTATATATACTGTTTTTTTTAACTGCCCCTACAGACGTTCATCATCATCATCATCATCTTGCTCTTAACCCAATTACTTGGGGTCGACGCAATATGTCATCTGTTTTGACATATTGCAAAAAGTTTCGGCAATGACTTTTATGACCGGCCGCCTGCCTGACGTCAACCCTCCTTGGGAATGTAATCGTTGACTCAAATGATACCAGATGGAGTTGGTCCGGGAACTGCCCCTACAGACGTTGTTCTGTTCAAATAAGCGCCACCTACCGGGTCTAATTATGAATCTAAACCATTCTCGAATCCCCTTGAACATACACAAAAAATTTCATCAAGATAGGTCCAAACGTTTAGGAGGTTCAGTGACACACACACGTACACAAGAAATATATATAAAGAAGATATATCTTAATTAGTGTTGCCCAAATGCAAGACCAAGACGAGACTTGGACCGGTCTTGGTCTTGGTCTTGGTCTTGCAACATCACACCTGGTCTCGTCTTGGTCTTGGTCTTGCGCACCCGAGTCTTGGTCTTGGTCTTGGTCTTGCGCACCCGAGTCTTGGTATTGCAGCAAGAGTCTCGCAAAGTTTTGCAGTTAGAATAACGTAACAGTAATTTATCATGGCAATGAAAAATCCAACTAAATTAATCAAATATCCTATCCTATCTATCCATCTGCTAGCCTATAGTTCACTATTGAATACAATACTTACCACTGGAGAAAATTACTCTTCTATTCCCCTGGTGTTCCATTAGACAGCGTTACTACTCTTATGACAGGACTTTCGACCCTATTTTCTTAAGACGTCACCACACGAGGCAGTTGATACAATTAATGCGATTGTTTATATTCCCCTTCAAGTTAAGTGGTATGTATCTATTGTATTTCCAGTTTAGTTACTGATACTCTGGATACTTGAAAAAACCTGTTGCTCTATTATTGCCTATATAAATACTTTGGCCGCCGCATCCATGTAGCTCTTAATATACTATTTATTCAAGAACATATAAAACTGATTTAAAATATTATGGTTTTAATACTTGTAAAATGTATGATATTCGTCGTCATCGTCACAGCTCATAAAAGTGCCACTGCTGGGCTTAAGCTTCCTTCCAGTAAGAGGAAAATTGATCTACTATACCACGCTGGTCAGACATGTTGGTACAGGGTTTTCTTTCTAGTTTCACTTCTCTTGCACATATGTTATATACACAGGGTGTATCAGGTTATGGGACAACTGTTCATGTATGTTGTAGTTCAACAGTCATAGATCATAATTAGAATGTATATTACACAAAAACAATATAACGTAAAAGTTATAGTGATTACAAAAATGTGTGTCTAAGAGTTTATGCCTTAAATTTTATGCATTATGTAGGTATGTACAGACAGGATATATGTAAGCATGTAAAATTTCGACAGTATAAATAGGTATTAGATTTGCGCGAACCTTTCAATGGTTACGTAAGTACAAAGGCGACTCATCAACGGTCATCGGCCGATCAGCTGATTTATGTTAAAGCGAAGTTTGTCTTGCTTATGCAAACGTAATCATTGATTTATTCAAATTCTAATGAACATTTAACAAAATACGAATATGTTGTAGATTAAGTATCATTCCTTTATACATTTTAATCAATTTACACGAAAAAACGATGACAAAATTGAGAACTTACATGTCTCTCAATTCATTAACGAATCGATAATTTTATTTCAATTTTTTTTCATGGGTTCCTAACACCATTGCCCGATCCGATTTGATACGACATCCACGGGTAAGAGAGTGGTGAATTATATTCGTACTGTCTTTTTTTTTGTGTGTGTGTAGCTGTTGGTCGCAGATGACCTTGACAGCTTAACGCGGTCAATGGGTGAGCGCTGATGGCTCTCAACCCGGTAAGTAAGTTAAGCGAACATCGCCCGAGGGCTCCCCCCTGTGGGGAACGGACCTCGGCTCGGGGCGTCGCTGAGAGCAAAGTGGGCGTGGCCAAGTTTAGGTTAATAACATTTACGCGGCGCGGTTTTCGACCTCGACGGCGAGGCCGATACCGCGGAGTTTTATCTGTTATCACTGCGCGAGCTGTGTAGGTCCTTTCTTGGGCGATCATAACAGCGTCATCTTCTTCTTCAAGAAGATGACGAGGACGTCGGACCGCGGATATTTTTGAGGGGACGTAGTTTACCGCCCCAACCACTAGTGGATTGGGGTGAGTCGTGGCAGAGGCAAAATAGCGCTGGGAGCAATGCTTCATGTACTGCCTGATGGTGATCGTACTCTGTCCCTACATGGACATTTATATAGATTAATTGTAGGCATATTTCTATGTCCAACAGTGAACGTCGTTGGGCTAATGAATAAACGGATATATAAATATGTATAATGGGCAAGAGCACTCTCGTGATTACGGTATTTTTGTCCTTAAGCCTTTCCGAAGAGTAATTCTGAAAAGCCAACACCAACATTGGGAATCGATTGGCCAATAGATGGATATCTCAAGACTGATTTGACTTGCCGTGTAGTGACGGAGTAAGAATATAATTCATCACCCCCTATTTTACCCGTGACCGCGAACGCACAACTAAGGGCTATAATATATAACATCGGTGCAAGAGAAGGAAAACTTGACATGTATGTAACAACACGGCCGATCACCGTGGCGATTCCCCTCCGGCCACGGCCGATTCTCCTCCTGTTATGTAGAAGACACGAGCTCAACCGTATATAAGCTGAAATGGTGATTTGAATTAAATGCAAGACCGCGAGACTCTTGCAGGCCCAGTCTTGGTCTTGCTCAAGTCTTGCAGGGCCAGTCTTGGTCTTGGTCTTGCAAAAATTAAGCGGTCTTGGTCTTGGTCTCGGTCTCGCATTTCTCGCAAGACCAAGACCAAGACCGCAAGACTAAGACTTTTTTGGGCAACACTAATCTTAATATATTCCCAGTTATATTCAAAAGCCCTAAAGGTCATTCGCTAATGATTTTCTTATTACTTCAACGCGTCGTATATTGTAATTATAAAGCCGTTTGCATACATAGACTCGAGGAGACAAGCCGTACAATTATTCGGTCAGCGAGCGTGGTCACTCCTTTATTGTTTCCGCGTTGTGTGGTGTAAAACATAAACTTTTGCTATCGTTTATTTTATTTTTTGGTCACTGAGATTCTGTCAAATTTTATGCAGATATCTTTGTAAGACTCTTTCACGGGGAGTGCTCCGAGGAACTGTTTGACTTGGTAGCACCGTCACCGTTTTACCAACGTACCACTCGACACCGCAGCAGGGTTCATCCATTTCACCTGGAAACGTTATGGTCTTCAACTGTACGTTTCCAGCGATCATTTCTCCCACGTACCTGCTGGCTCTGGAATGAACTACCTGCTGCTGTGTTTCCCGAGCGCTATGACATGTCCCTCTTTAAACGAGGTTTAAGAAGAGTATTATTTTCATGGTAGGCAACGGCCTGGCTGTGCCCCTGGTATTGCAAAGGTCCATGTGCGGCAGGATCACTTACCATCAGGTGTGCTGCCTGCTCGTTTGCTACCATCGGCAATAAAAAAAGAGATAAACAAAAATCGACATAAAACTCTATGCATATCTTATTCTACTACACATTCCCACCATTGTAAGTTCTGTAAGCTAGAGTCCACAATGATTAGCGTTGATGACACTCAGGTTTGACAGCTAGGCAGTTTAAATTATCTTGGGACTCGCACCAAATATAATTAGAAATAAAACAGTTCCTCCAGTTTAAATTTTGGTGAAACCAACCTACAGTGCCTACCGAGTTTGAATCCAACACTTTGTTGTTCTGAGTTTGGATGTAATTTATATCCGTTAATTATATGTTTATAAAGTCCTCCGCAATACATGGCTTATTTTTTTATTGTCCCAATTGTCTTATAACAAAAAAAAAAGCATGATTCCACTGCACTCTTATATAAAGCAGGCGACATGTAACAGAATTGGTTTTTCCGGGTTGAGAGCCCTCAGCGCTCACCCATAGTCCGCGTTAAACATCTGGCCAAGGCCATCTGCGGCCAACAGCTGTACACACAAAAAAAAATAAAAAAACGGAATTGTTATTCGTGTCCGACTAACAGTAGTTGACTAATCTCTACTCATTTTCCTAATACTACGACCCTTACCGTACCCTTCTTCTAGACCTCTAAAACGATGCGAAACGAAACAGCTCTTAACGGATTCTGTCTCCAGAATTTGTGTTATTAGTGCCTTCACTTCGGCAACTATTAGTGGTTTTACGTAAGCTATTATTTATGCTATTTTCCAAATATGAAATACTACATCGCAGTAATTTAGAAAATCAAAATGACTAAATTCAAAGCACTTCAGTTAAAATAAGGTTTTTTTAAACGCTGTCTCTTATGCCTTAACCCATGTTCTAACCTACCGTTTAACCCTCCACCTCGTCCGATAAGGCGCTTCTCTGATTTATGCACGAGCTGAACAGTATATCTGACCGTATAAAGCTTATTAAATTAACCATTACTTTTCTACTTTCTGGTTTTATTGTTTCATTAAAAAAAAAACTTGAAATGTATTTATTATGAATAATATACCGTATAATTGAATAAGGTCTTCTTGCCCATGGATGTCGTAAAAGACGACTAAGGCATGTGATAACGCGTATAAAAGAAATAGAAAACTCGAAAACCCACGTGTCCGCCCGTGGCCATGAACGCTCTAAAGTGTTTCGAAACGTCGGGGCAATCAAAAATCAAATACAAACGCGATAAAATTCATACAACAGTTTTATTTACAACTAGCAATCCGCCCTCGCTTCGCTTCGGTTATAGGTTATAGTGGTTTTACCCGCGTAGTTCCCGTTCCCGTGGGAATACCGGGATAAAATATAGCCTAGTTTACGCCCTGATATTATAGCTTTCCATTGGTGAAAGAATTTTTGAAATCGGTCTAGCCGTTTTGAAGATTACCCGGAACAAACAGACAGACAGACAGACAAAAATTTTTTAATTGTTATTTTAGGCATAGGTGTCGTGGAAATAACCGTGTGAGCATGAAAAAAGCCTATTATTTAGACATTACAAACAGACACTCCAATTTTATTTATAGGTATAGATGGAATTAAAACCCTTTATCAACCCCTCTCATCAGAACAGCATGGTGTCTCCATTTTCTTCCTATTGAGACTCAAGCTCAGCAGTTAAGCATTAAGCCAAGATAATGATTACATTTATAAAAAATACGATGGTCTCATCACTGAATTTCTCCTAAGACTTAATGGCCCATCAGATAATCGGAGCTGGCCCATCAGATAATTGGAGCTGACCCTGACCCACATGACCCACCCGTGACACGTCGCTTTCATCGTTGGGCCGACCACCGGTGCAGGGTAACTTGTCTTCAGTGGTCGGCCCGACGGAATACCCTGGTCGCGGAAGTACCCTCTCCTCTCGACGTTGGGACCTCGGGGACGTCGGTCGCCGTCGCGCAGTCAGCCTCTCTGCGGATGCTACTGCAGCATACCTGATGATAAATGATATTGCCGCTCATGGAACTTCGCTAGGCCGCTGCCTACCGTAAAAAAGTAAAGAGAGTGCGAATGCGTGCAAATAAATGATTGATTGATTGATTGAGATTCGGTGATAATAAAAACATCCCCAAAACTCATCACATGCAAACACCCTCAGAAAGTTGGACTTTCAAATCTCCCACTCACCGAAGGAAGAGCAGTAATAAATTGCTACTACTCATACTTCGATTTTCTACTCAGTATGGTACTACCCCGAACGAACTGGTCCACGGCTGTAGACAGACAACTGTCGACAATGGGCTCTTACCACATAATAAGTCTGCCTGAGCGTATGTTTTTTCCTTCACCAATTGTTGGAGAAGGAAACGCAAGAAAATTTCTCGAATGGCAACCACGAAACGGTTTGCGCAGTCTAGGATGACCCTATTTTTTTTAGTGGGTCTGGACTCACGTTGTCCTTTCCGTACGGCATGATGAAAAGGCAGCGCGCGGCCTCATAATCCACCGCATTCGCTCCTCTTTGCCATTGAACCGACCACAGATGATGCCGTATTAGATAGACTAACGACATCTCGGCAATCGTAAGGAACCATCGAATGCAAGTGGCGCAGGACCGTTCCGAATGGTATATTTGTGGCGAAGCCTCTGTTCAATAGCTGAAGGATGAATGAATGATGATGACCTAATTTTCGTGTCAAAAAAAGGTTGCAAACCATAATTTTAAGTTATAAGAAGTTGTAAATAAAACTATTTTACGCTTTTATTTAATTTTTGATTGCCTTACGTTTCCAGCACTTTACAGCTAACGCTAAGCTTTGAACGCGATAGAATCCGTAAAAACAGTTTTATTTATAATAGCAACCCGCCCTCGCTTCGCTTCGATTTCAGGCCCAATACCCGTGTAGTTCCCGTGCCCTTGGGAATACCGGGATAAAATATAGCCTATGTTACTCCCTGATATTATAGCTTTCCATGTGTGAAAGAATTTTTGAAATCGGTTCGGTGGTTTAAGCGTAAAATCGTAACAAACAAACAAGCAAACAATCTTTCGCATTTATAATATTAATAAAGATAATATTCACGTAAACATCAGAAATCTTTATCATAAGAAGTTTCTCTTCAACGAACATTATTCTAATAAAGTTTATAACCATCCTTGCAGAAAATAACTGATTTCTAAAAAGCATAAAGTATTTAAATGTCCATCTCATTGTTTATTTAACTAACAGTTACTTAAAATCTTGTTTTGGAAACCAAAAGAAATAGATCGTTGACCTTTCACAGACTGATTCTTTGTTTCGTCTAAATAAAGTTAAGGAGCATTTGAACCGTGAATGTACTTGTTTTACGACTACTAGTTACATCTAAGCAAATAAATAAAATTTAAGTGTCTGTTTGTAAAATAGAAGGTTTTTTTCGTGCTCACACGGTTATTTGCAAGATTATACCTAAAAGTAACACTGAACAAAAAGCTATTAAAGATCAGTACAATAAGTGAAAATTTTGAATAACCCCAATATATAAAATAATAAAAAAATGTATTACATTCTCTTCAACAGGTATTATCAATTAATTATCATTTAACGATTATAACGCGTGAAGCATTTAATCGTGTAACCATACGCACGCACGCACGCACGCACACACGCACACACAGACTATAGACAGACGTTGACGTCAGTTTATAACACGTCTCTTTTTGAGTCAAGTGTTAGTAAAAACGCAACAATAGACCACCACTACTACCGGAGAACTTAACGGAGTTTATCAATCATTTCAGCCCATATACGTCCCACTGTTGGACTTGAGCTTCTTCCACAATAGGAGGGAAATCGATCTTACTATATCATGCTGTTCAAACAGGTTGGTTTTATTTCGAATTTTCCTTCTTTTGCATAGATGTTATATGCATATAATGTTATGTGCACATTATTTCCCTTAGTCGTCTTTTACGACATCCACGGGCAAGATGGGGAGTGGTGAATTGTATTCTTACTCCGTCAACACACTTAAAAACGGAGTATATATGTGAGCCTTAAGATTGATTACTATAGTAAGTATGGCAGAAACGCTGTAACACACACAAATTTGACCAAATTGCTACAAGGTCCGTATAGTATACAACACCAGATGCGACTTACAAACTGTCTTACCTAAGGTCGTTTCGCCAGCGCCCGTATTCTCAGAGGATCTATTGCGCTGATGTTTTGAAGATACTTATAATTCCACTCACTATTCTAAAGACCCTCGATCTTACAAATTGGCTGTACGATTTGAGATTCAAAGAACACATCTGAACCAACAAAATACTTATTTAAAGGATTTTAATGTGAAAGATCTATAGGCGTGGGTGAACGTAATCGTTGGCGTGGCGTAAACAGGCCGTGGCGGAAAGCTACGCATGCCGTGGCGAGGCGTCGCCACGCTATGAGAGAGTGTAGTTGCGATCAATTGTCACAGTAATACCGCCAAGGACATTGAATGTAACTATTATATTATTACAGAAATCACTGATTAAAAGAATTAATTTGTCACAGTTTGAAATATTTCTCAATTTCTAATTATCCTATTTAATGAAAATAAATGTTTATTTAATAAATATCATCATTTTCTGGGAAAAATCGTTATATTTTATTTATACATTATGTCATATTATTTCCTGTCGTAATCTGTTCTTTTATGCATATATACTTGTACAAAATAATTTTGATGCTTCACATCTGATAAGCGTCTTGAGCGAAGGCCTTTTTGTCTCTGTGTGGTAACGGAATAAGAAGACAATTCACCACCTCCTCTCTAGCCTGTGGGTATTGTAAAAGATGACCAAGGGGTATGATATTGATATAACCAACACGTCTGATCAACGTGATGTAGTAGGTCAATTGCCCTCCTATTGGGGAGTAGGCCTTAGCCCTACAGTGGCACTTATGTGGGGAAGATGATAATGATGAAAAAAAGGATACGTGTTTTTTTCCGCCTCAAATCTTATAAACTTAACAGTAATAACTCTTTCATTTATGCATCCATCAGCTTATCGAAGAATCTGATTGAAAAAGCATTATAATTTGACCACGAGATAGCTAGTCACTTTGCTGATGATCCCTCAGTCACATTTTCAATCATTAAACCGGATTAATCCCTTAACATACAGATAATCATCATATTTAACACATAAGATACTAACAGACCCAAAAACACGGTTCTGTTAAAAGAAATAAAATCTTTTAAGTCATTATTAGCGTAGGTAGGTAGATACCTGGTCCAACTCTTAATATAAATCATTCTCACACAAAAAAAAAATAATCGAAATCGTTCCAGCCATTTAGGAGGGGTTCAGTCACATATACACGGACAAAAGAATTATCTATTCAAAGAAATGAAGAGAGCTAGTGTTGGTGCTTTTCACTTCTAAGTTAATAACAAAATATAAACTATAAAATTTCTCCAACATTACTCAAATTAATGACAAATCGTTTATAATAGGATTTAATTCATGTTAATAAAATGCAGTCAGTGAATTCCTTAGTTTTAAAATAGGGTAACCACGAAAACGCGTTCTTAAAATTAGTTTTTCTTACAATTAGCTCCCATTGATATTTAATTGATATATCGTCGTGAGGAAGTGGTAAAAATATATTTATGTTAAAAAAATGTAATATTGAAATTTTTCCTAAATTTCATTCGATTTTCTGCATATTTTTTTAGTATCTTCTTAATCATCATAATCATCATCATTTCAACCTATCAGCATCGACTGCTAGACGTAGGCCTCCCTCATGTTACGCCATAGACTGCGGTCCTGTACTCCCTGTATCCAACGACGCCCAGAGACTTTCACCAGATCGCAGGTCCACCTAGTCGTCCTACATTAGGTCGTCCAATACGTGGTCGCCACTCGAGAACCTTTCTTCCCCACCGGTTGTCGGTTCGTCGAGCGATGTGGCCTGCCCATTGCCACTTCAGCGTGCTAATTCTTCGTGCTATGTCGGTTACACCCGTCTTTCTGCGGATTTCCGTATTCCGGATTCTATCTCGCAGAGAAATCCCGAGCATAGCCCGCTCCATAGCACGCTGAGCGACTTTGAGCCTTGTTATGAGGCCTACATTTAGGGAGCATGTTTCCGTGCCGTAAGTTATCACTGATAACACACACTGGTTGTAGACCTGTATTTTTAGACATTAATTATAATAATTAATAATTTTAAGACAACACCATGCACTAAGGAAATAATCCTTGTATTGCTGGGAACTTTACAAACATATAATTAACGGACACAAATTACATCCAGACTCAGAACAACAAGTTGTGGATCACACAAAGTGTTGTCCCGCGTGGGATTCGAACCCTCGACACTGGCGTTGTAAGTCGCTATCTTAACCACTACGCCATCTGTGCAGTCGAGACATTGTGGTAGGTTGGACGAGAAAATCCTCTTAAATTACCCGAACACTGCCTAAACGGGTTGGATTCATCGCCTGACCTCTTTCTCGAAATTGGATCTACATAATTGGACTGTTAGTCCAAGGTAAACTTTTTGGCGGGCTATGATCAGCACACACGCCATCCATTCCATCAGGAGCGACGCAAGGGCGCCGCGCGGACCCATAAATCCACGTATGTCTTCTCCTTCACCATTGGGCCGACCACTGGTACCAAGCTCCTTGACATCCATGGCCAGCCCAGCGGGATACCCTTTCGAATAAATCATCCTCATCTGCGGAGATATTCTTTCCCAACAGTGAAACGTATATGAGCCCAGAAAAAGAATAGAATAGATTAGTATTTATTGTCACATAACAACAGTTATATTTCATATTTTTATGGTTAATTTTGACAATAGGGGAATGCTCAGCGTTGTGCTACATAGAAATTGTGCAGGGCTGATGTTCAGCAAACTGCTTCCCTCCTATAATAAAGAAAAATAAAAACAAGGGAAAGAAATAAAAGACAAAAGCTAACGTTATACATCCCCTTGTATTTTAAACGCACAAAAAATTATATATCGTGTCGTCAAACTTCAGTAAACAAAAGCCATAGACGATAAATCTTTAAGATCGCACACGAGAATCAAACACGCAACATTAACAACTATAGTTGGCATTTTGATCATTGTCTAGAAAACAATGTGCGGTGATAATCTTTTAAAATAACAAGAATAGCGAACCGCATTCTCTGATCTTAGAACGATTGTGATGTTAAGTAAACTTCCAACAGCTATTTTATATATGAGCTTTTAATAACTTTTCGAAATTAAACTTTTTTCATTCATTCCAGCGTATATGTGTCCCACTTCTAGGCTCGACTCTGCTCCTGAATAGGAGTAAAATTTACCTACTGTATCACGCTAGGTAAACGGGTTAGCATAGGGTTTTATTACGAGTTTTCCTTCTCTTATATACGTGTTATATTATTTCCCGTGTTATTACGGAGGAAGAATCGTGAACAATGAGCCATGTATGACGTTCCCCCGGGGAACGTCGGTCTTCGTCGCGTGGTCGGCCTCTCGGCGGGTGACGGACTAACTCCCCGGTCCAGTCGCCCGCGGCCACGGCTAGGGCGGCATCAGGCGCAACAATATCAGGTTGACTGAGCTTTGCTCGGTAAAAAATTTTTGGTAACTGTATTTTGCCGAACATATTAAGAATAACGTTTACGAAATAATGAAAAAATATACATTAGAAATAAAAAAGAAAAATAATACCAAGGATTGATCCCGAGATGTAGGAAAGCGAATGGTCAACTTTCCAACTGAGCTGTCTTGACTCATAAGATTGATGTCTAAATTTGCGTTCATATTTTAATGACAGTTTATTCATTGCCTGAAAACATCAACAAAATGACATTTTCTATAAATAAAACCTAGCTAGATCAATTTTTTACTCCCGAAACCTCTTGTATAGTAAATTTCATGAAAAACGTTGCTGTCATTGCCGAGATTCGGCAAATATAGAAATATATATATATAGAAACATACAAGAATTGCTCGTTAAGATGTAAGATGAAATTAACATTTTAATAATAACCTAAGCTTTTCTCAAGTTAATCAATTTCAATATTAAATAGTTCAACTTAGTTTAAGTAATGACTTCTGCCGGGCGTCCCTACACGTATATGTGGGCGCATATCGCCCTCTATCGGCAATATTTGTAAATTGTTGATGTATGTGTTATCAATTATAGTTATTAAACATGTTTGAAATATTTGCAACTAATATTTAAATAATTATTTGTAGTAACAACACTGCTATTTACTATGCTATGATATTTAAAAGACACTTTTTGAATGTATTTCTAGAAATATTTGTTTTAGTTGTTTAAATATAATTAAAATAATAATTAATATAATTATTTAATTATAATTATTATAATTAATATAATTAAAAACGATTAGAATTAATGTAATTATTTGTAACCATATTTAGTTGTTTTTACACAATAAAGATTGCAATTTATTTCTAGTTACAGCGCCGTCTGTTGAACAATATATGAGAATAATATTTCCTTTAATTCCATTAATGTAAATTGTGTAAAAGTGACTATTTGGCATTATGTTAAATGCATTAGAATATTTATCGTTATTATTTAAGCTATATTTCGATAATTGTTATAGTTGTTTTATTTGATTGTTATAAAAAGTAATTGTAGTTACTAAGACTAGACCGTTTCATTGTAAAGCGGAGGTTATAAAAACATTGTAAGATTAGAATAGAGGACAGTTTTACTTCACTCACTTCTCCGGCAATAACTCCTAATAAATACAGTGATTACATACTCGATATTTTAATATGGACAACCTAATTCCTGGCGCAACGCCGACATATACGTTGTTTTATTGTCCTAATAACTACTAAAATTATGGTGTACATAGTAGTCCATTGCGTTGTTATGGTTCGTCGTCCGTTCCGTCCGGCTGGTCGTTCGCGTGTGAACCCGCCTTTATCTCAATAGCCATAGACAAGAACTGAACGCAATGTGACTCCACATTGAATTATGAGAATAGAAGTTGCTTTTAATTATCTGCAATGAAAAATTATTTAACACGCCTAGATGATTTTACTGATTGCAAAGAGAGCTTAGTGGTCATGTAGCTATCTCTTATGTCGTGTATCAGTGAATTGTTTCCTCATGCAGGATATTTCTTTATACTTTAATTATTGCTTATTATCTGTTACTTATTTTCTTGATGGAGTAAAAATACAATTCAGCACCTCCTTTTTGCGTGTAGGTATCGTAAAAGAAGACTAAGATATATAATAATCAAATAATATATGTGCAAGTGATCTTCTCGTCCAACATACCTCAATGTCTGAAAACACAGGTCTATGACCAGTGTGTGTTACCAGTGATGACTTACGGCACGGAAACGTGCTCCCTAAATGTAGGCCTTATAACAAGGCTCAAAGTCGCTCAGCGTGCTATGGAGCGGGCTATGCTCGGGATTTCTCTGCGAGATAGAATCCGGAATACGGAAATCCGCAGAAGGACGGGTGTAACCGACATAGCACGAAGAATTAGCACGCTGAAGTGACAATGGGCAGGCCACATCGCTCGACGAACCGACAACCGGTGGGGAAGAAAGGTTCTCGAGTGGCGACCACGTATCGGACGACGCAGTGTAGGACGCCCCCCCACTAGGTGGACCGATGACCTAGTGAAAGTTGCTGGGCGTCGTTGGATGCAGGCGGCACAAGACCGCACATTGTGGCGTAACATGAGAGAGGCCTACGTGCAGCAGTGGACGGCAATAGGCTGAAATGATGATGATGATATGTGCAAGAGAAGGATAACTCGAAATGAAACCCTATATCAACGTGTCCGATCGGCATGGTATTACTATACCGGCCTACTGGCCGGGACGAGTACGAGCTGAGATGAATACCTACTAGCAAACCAGATGTTCAAATCTAAAAAAATAATAATATAAATTCCTCCTTGAAATCTATCGCATCGACACCTACCGGTTAAAATGATTAATCTAAACTATTCTCATATCCATCGGCATATCCACAAAAAATCAGCAAAATCGGTCCAGCCATGTTAGGAGTTAATTACAAACACAAGAACAGATTTATATATATATATATATATCTATACCAATAAATAAAATTGGAGTGTCTGTTTGTAATGTCAAAATAATAGGCTTTTTTCATGCTCACACGGTTATTTGCACGACACCTATGCCTAAAATAGCAATTAAAAAATTTTTTGTCTGTCTGTTTGTTCCGGGTAATCTTCAAAACGGCTGGACCGATTTCAAAAATTCTTTCACCAATGGAAAGCTATAATATCAGGGCGTAAACTAGGCTATATTTTATCCCGGTATTCCCACGGGAACGGGAACTACGCGGGTAAAACGACTATAACCTATAACCGAAGCGAAGCGAGGGCGGGTTGCTAGTAGTAATATAAATTCCTCCTTGAAATCTATCGCATCGATATCTACCGGTTAAAATGATTAATCTAAACTATTCTCATATCCATCGGCATATCCACAAAAAATCAGCAAAATCGGTGCAGCCAGGTTAGGAGTTAATTACAAACACAAGAACAGATTTATATTTATATTTATATATATATATATATATATATATATATATATATATATATATATATATATATATATATATATATATATATATATATATATATATATATATATATATATATATATATATATATATAAAGACTAGCTGACCCAACAGACATTGTTTTGTTCAAATAAAATAGCGCCACCTACCGAGTCCAATTGTGAATCTAAACCATTCTCGAATCCCCTAGAACACACACAAAAATTTTATCAAACTCGGTCCAGCCGTTTAGGAGGAGTTCAGTGACATACACTCGTACACAAGAAATTTATATATAAAGATAGTGACGACTGACAGATAAATCCCCCGTGATTTACGTGGTACCTACGGTTAATTTCACTATTTAATGGAGTTCGGATATTGGCAATATGCCTAGTCGCTCTACGGCAACTGGGACTCGCAGTCTGGCAATATACATAAGTCAGCAGATTGGGATGGACTTCGCGAGTTTTACGCGACTTTGCTTCGCCTCTGTGAACCCTGACGCCTGTGTTACCGAAACGGTTATTACGAGGATAGAATTGTACAATACAATACGGATATTGGCAAAAAGAAAAAATACTTAAAAAAAATACATCGATGCTAACAAATGCTATTGATAATATTTAATAGAACTCGTTCAACAACATTTTTGTTACCGGTTCGTAAGATATGGTAATTTATACACTAATAATAACAATATATTATTTTTCGTTGAGCTTTATTTTATATTTTAGCTATGAAATTCTTTATTTCTTTTATATAACGAAAGAGAGCATTGATTTTTATTTGTGAATACTGTTGTAAGCCGCAGATGGCTGTGACAACTTCAGCCAGATTGTTGATTGGTGAGCGCTACGGGCTCTCAATCCGAGGAGACCTTTAAAATTTTCTATTACTTTTTATATGATGAACAATAGTAGTAGGATCGTACTGTTGAGTAGTCTATCTACAGCCGCGGGCCGGTCCGTCCGGGGTAGTACCACACTGAGCAGAAAATCGACGTCTGAGTAGTAGCAACTACTGCGCTGCGTTTGATGAGTGAGAGAACTGGAAGTCGAATTTTCTGAGTGTGTTTGCCTCATTGCACGCATTCATACTCCCTTCACTTTATTCCCAGTAGGCAACGGCCTTGCAAAGGTCCATGAGCGGCAGCAACACTTACCATCAAGTGTACTGGTTGCTCGTTTGCTACCGATGGCATTATAAAAAAAAAAGAGTGTGTGTACAAATTATGCATATCAAAAGTGAAACTTCTTTATCCTTTATCTCATTCTCTCGCCGGTTGAATCCTATACATTTACGTGTTTGTGTCTCTATGGACTCGCTTTTTTGTTTCATCTAGTTTGAAATCACAACGATTCTAAAGATGTTTCACTTCAATAAAATGTTTCGTATTAGGGATGTTACGAATATGAAGTTTCGGATTTTCATACCGATATTAACATTATACAGGTTTCGGATATAGTTACGGATAGTAGTTAGTTATATCCTATCTCGAAGGGCTGTATGTTGTATACGTAATTGTATTCAAAAGATGGTAAAAAAGTGACAGCCCGCTGAGTTTCTTGTCGGATCTTCTCAGCTTGTGGCCGCGTTCCGATCCAGTGGTAGATATTGTATTATATTCAAACGATGTATAAATTTTACAATATGTAAGTGCCCTCAAAGGGCCTATGCAGAATAAATGGTTTGATTTGATATAAAATTAATTTCATATTTCGTCTCGCACCATATACGTGTTGGGTTCAAGCCTCCTCCATAATTCAAAAAATGTTGACTCGCATAATTTATGAAGTCGTTTCCGTATAGTGAAGGAACCGACGTTCCGGCATAAGGACGTTGAGTGGTGAGGGTACCCGAAAGGGTATTCCGTCAGGCCGAACACTGAAGACAAGGTACTCTGCACTGGTGGTCGGCCCAACGACGAAGGCGACGTGGGTACGGGTAGGTTATGGACCCGCGCGCCATCCTTTCGTCGCCCCGGACGGAATGGACCCAAAAAAGAGTGTATACAAAGTACGCATGTCAGAAATGAAACTCCTTTATCCTTTATCTCATTCTCTCGCCGGCTGAATCCTATACATTTACGTGTTTGTGTCTTTATAGACTCTCTTTTTCGTTTCATCGAGTTTGAAATCACGATTCTAAAGAAGTCTCACTTCAAAAATAGTGAGAGAATAAAAATACACTACCCGTGGGTGCCGTAAAAGAAGACCGAAAGGTAACATACGCATATAACATCTATTCAAGAAAAAGAAAAGCTCTTAATAAAACCATATGCCAATACGTCTTATCATCGTGGTTATAGTAGATCGATTTTCTTTCATTTGAAGGACGTGTATGAACTGAACTGATGATGAATAAATAAGGTTTTGAGGGCGCCCTATGTACATCATTTCAGCTCATATACGTCCCACTGTTAAGCTCGAGCCTCCCGCATATATTTTCTGTTATGGGTGGGCTATGGTAATCGCACGCGCCCTCCATTCCGTCCGGGGCGACGAACGGACGGGGCGCGGGCCCATAACCCACCCGTGCCCACGTCGCCTTCGTCGTTGGGCAAACCACCAGTGCCGAGTTCCTTTTCCTCGGTGATCGGTCCGATGAAATACCCTTTCGGGTACCCTCACCTCTCAACGTCCCTGTCCCGGGACGTCGGTCGCCGACGCGCGGTCAGCCTTTCTGCAGGTGACGGACTTAAGTCCCCGGTCCGGTCACCCGCGGCCTCGGCTAGGAGTCTCCTCTACAATAGGAGAGAATTTGACCTTACCATGCTAGTCAGACAGGTTGATATAGGGTTTTATTTCTAGCTTTCCATCTCTTGCATAGATGGTATATGATTTTTATAATCCACAGTCGTCTTTTACGACATCCACGGGGTAAGATAGGGAGTGGTGAATTGTATTCTTACTCCGTCACCACACGAAGAAATTATTGCAAATGAAATTATTTCGGATTTTTCAATATTTTCGGATTGTTTCGGTTGCGGATATAGAATTTTTATGATATTGTCAAATGCTAATTGTGATGATTAACGAATATTTTACTTTTGAAGCTTACGTTTAGGCAGTTAGTTCGGCTGGTTGATAGAAAACCTCTAATAATCATTATCATTCATCATTTCAGCTCGCTCATATACGTCCCACTGTTGGGCTCGAGCCTCCTCCACAATAGAAGCAAGATTGACCTACTATACAATGCTGACCAGACTTGCTGGTATAAGGTTTTATTTCGAGTTTTCCTTCTCTTACACAGATGTTACATGCATATTATATCCCTTAGTCGTCTTTTACGACACCCACGGGTAAGATAGAGAGTGGTGAATTGTATTCTTACTCCGTCACCACACGAAAGTTTATCGAAATAAAATATTTAAATATGCCCATTTCGTTTCAGGATCTGAGCCGCAAGTAGAATGCTCTCCAGAGCTGATGAATATTGTTGTACCCTTGGATGGAGATAGGAGAATCGCGTACTTGGACCAGCTTAAAGGTAAGATACAGTCAATTTAGCCTTATAGACACATCATCATCATCATCATTTCAACCTATCGCTGTCCACTGCTGGACGTAGGCCTTCCTCATGTTACGCCACAAAGTGCGGTCCTGTGCCGCTGCATGCAACGACGCCCAGCAACATATACAAAGAAATATATCAACATCATCATTTCACCTAAAATACGTCCAACTGCTGGGCTCGAGCCTCCTCCACAATAGGAGGTAAATTGACTTAATATGCTGGTCAAACAGGTTTGCTATAGGGTTTTGTTTCGAGTTTTTCTTCTCTTGCATAAATGTTATATGCGTATTATATCCCTTAGTCGTCTTTTACAACATCCAGGGGCAAGATAGGGAGTGGTGATTGACCGATTTGAGGGATGACCATTTGGAAGATAACCTGGAACAAACAGGTAGGTAGTAGGACCACACTGTTGACAGTTGCCTGTCTACAACCGCGGACTGGTCCGTCCGGGCTATACTCAGTGCCAGATAACGTGGCAAAAGACGACCTTCACCTACCTTCACCACGATATCTTAAAATGCAAAAAGATCTATCGCTTACCATACAAATCTATCAAAAAGTTGTGTCGCAAAATTCTCTTGGTACAGGCCTACAAGAGAGCAAAATTACAAACAGCTCAACTCAAAATTTTACGAAATCTAGGAAAATTACCATAGGAAATTTATGTTTTTAATATCCTATAATCACGTATTTGATTGTTTTAAAATACCAAATTAACCTGTAACTGGTGATATTTCATCAATTTATAAATAATATCATTGATAAGAATGCTAAATTACTTTCAAATATTTGAAAAACAAAAGGTTTTTAAGTAACATTAAAATTACAGTACCGAGAACATTTATATAAATTCAGCATAGATCCTATAATTAAATACGTAATTAGCTTCAAAGAATTATGTAACCCCCAAAAAATGCCAAATTTTAAGTTATGACACATTTCTTTCAACTCATTTTACCGCCAGGTGTAATAAACCTAAAGGATTGTACAAGTAGACGCAAAATTTTAGGTTATGTATGTCAAAACCTAATATCTTTTCTTAACTGATTTTAGCGGCAGGTGTACGAGATCAGTGGCGTGGTGTGGCCAAGTCGCCATTTTGTTTGACATTCCGTGTGGAGCATGTAAATGATATTGAAAAAAAATGAGGGGCCTCGATGACATTATATACCGAAAGATTGATGCATTCATAATTCATGTATCAGACAGCAGTGATAGTAACAGTAGTGGAAGTGACAGTGCAGAACTATAGATTTTTGTAAAGTCATAAGTAAATTATTTTAGTATATTATTTTACCTCACCTTACGTATTTAACAAAAAGTTAGGCTTAAGGTAGGTTAGCTATCAGTTTCATGCTAGGGCAGTGGTAAGGTAGGTAACGTGTACGTATGCTTTATTATTGCACGTGTAGGTGTTTCATAATTTCTTAATTAAAATTCTAAACAAATTACACTCAGACATAAATGTTTGTAACCTCTGTACTGTTTAGCCGACTGGTACCGTGATATTACAACGATAAGACGGTTTGCATGGAAAGCGATTGAATTAGCGATAAATTACTTGGATTTGATGACATCGTGGTAAAGGTCCCCAAATGACCTCTTTTAGTAGCAATTTGTTACTGCGCTTCGTTCGGTGAGCAAACGAGCCGGTGCCCTAACTTTCTGAGGATGTTTGCGTGTGTTTGGTTTTAGTGATGCCTTTAGTATCACTAAATCTCATTGCACGCATTCACACTCCCTTCACTCTCTTCGTGGTAGGCATCGGCCTTGTAAAGGTCCATGAGCGGCAGCAACACTTACCATCAGATGTACTGTTGGCTCGTTTGCCACCGTTTGCAATTTATAAAAAAAACCTACGGACAAAAAATGTTTAAACTGTTTTTTTAAACTTAGGTATCATGTAAATAGAACTGTGTGAGCATAAAAAAAACCATTTGACATTACAAATAGACACTTCCATTTTATTTATTTACTAGCCCCTCGCCCTTGGATTGCTTCGGTTTCAGTCTCCTTACCCGCGTAGTTCACGTTCCCGTCGGAATACCGGGATAAAATATAGCCTATGTTACTCCCTGATATTTTAGCTTTACATTGGTGAAAAAAATTTTGAAATCGGTTCGGTGATTTAAGCGTGAAAGCGTAACAAACAAAGTTACTTTCGCATTTATAATATTAGTAAGGATATAGATAAACATAAACTTTGTTAGTATAACAAGACTTGGAATAATTATATTATGTCGAAATGATTACAAGTTAGACATATTTTCATTACGAAAAACCAACTAAACCATCCGAATATCAAATTACTTTATCAAAAATAATTCTAATTATATCTATATAATATTATAATTAAATTTGCTTCTTTTGATTTTAAAATTTATATTTCTTTTAATGTTAAACTCTTAGAATAATAACGTATAGAAGGTAAGTTCACGCACAAAAAGTGAGGCATTTCAATTGGAGCCTAATGGAGCTTACACCGGAACCGTTCCGTAATGTACAAGTCACTGCACGAACGTACGCAACTCTTAAAAAATAAATAGGTAATTATGACGGTTTGTGCATTCAAATGGTGTCACAACACATTTGAAAAATATAAAAAGATTATTAACATTACTTTTAAAGGTAATTCGACGATTTATGTTAATAAAAACAAAATTTGATTTCATAATTTGTATAGTGGTTTGCGTGTGTACGTGTGTAATCGTCTGCGCGCCATTAGTATTTTAGATTCAAATTTTTAAAGTTCGAAGTATTGACACTATCCTTCTATACGTTATTATTCTAAGGTTAAACTATTATATACAAAATTATTTAGGAATTATGAATCAAAGTTAGTAACTTCATTATAAAACCAATTAGGGTGCAAATTATTATCAATATATGATATTATCCGTATGGTGACAGAGTAAGAATACAATTCACCGCCCCCTTTCTTCATTCATCATCATCGCAGCCCCCATACGTCCCACAGTTGAGCTCGGGCCTCCTTCACAGTGGGAGGGAATTTAACCTACTACACCACGCTGGTCAGACGTGTTGCTATAGTTTCGTTTCTAGTTTTCCTTCTTTTGCACAGATGTTATGTGTATATTATACCCCTTAGTCATCTTTTACGACATCCACGGGCAAGATTGGCAATGGTGGCTTGTATCCTTACTCGTTCTCAGGCGTACCTACCACAAAAAGAGACTTTGGTCTCTCTTTGGAGACTTCTTCCAAGCATGACTAAAGACAAAGTTCAAATCAAAACAACCAGTACTAAAATTATTTTTAAAATAAAAACAATATCTATGAAACGAAATATATGATCTACAAAGTTTTATTTACTTTATTTTTAAATAGAGCATATTTAATATGTAAGGGAATTTAATTTAAAATAATAAGCAAAGACTTTTTATTCCTTTGTATTACTACTAATTGACCCGCAGTCAAATCTCATTTCGTGTAATGCCTAGAACTCCTTCAAAATTAAATTTGCCACACAAAACAAAGAAAATAAAGTTAAATAGATAATTAACCTAGTTATTTTACATAACATATTCGCATACATAAGTTCCCAGACATCATTGTAAAGCGAGCGAAAGTGTTCAATTCTCATGCTAATTAAACGCCATCTTGTTTCAAACTGTCATTATTATTTCGTTCAGAAATCGCGGGAAGCTCTACATAACTTACAATGGCACAAGTTGAGCCAAATTTGAGAATTGTTTGTCGTAAATTATTAGGTTTTCCTTTGTTGATTATTTACGAACAAAACTTTTGTTCCAACTCTAACCTTTGTAAACTTATTATTTTTCAAGCTAAAACTTTTATAAACAGATTTGTAGGGGAGTAAATTCATGTAAGTATGATGGTCACGTGATATTTTCTTCTTTTTTATTGGCAATAATCTACAATAATATGAGCTATTGGTATCAGTGTCATGTTAAAAACTATATACTATATAATAGTCACATTAGTCTTAGTCGTTGCCATTGATCGTGAGCTGATAACCAAATCAATATTTTCTCTGAAAATATTGCATGTGAAATTTCTTCTTATTCTTATTTAATGGCAATGAGCTACAATAATATGAGGTTGCTATTGGTGCCAGTGTCGAGTTATTATATTGATAATTCACGTCTTTAGTCTGAGTCTTTCAGTCAGTCGTTAGCATGATTTGGTGCTGATATCGAAGTCATGCCTTCTATGGGAATTTTGGCAAAATGCACGCAATTCACTATTATATCATATTCACTACATTTCAGAATTTTGTCTGCATTATATACTTAAAAATATCAGCAAAATTATTCAATATAACACTTCAAAACATTAAAATAATGAAAAAATATAAAAGCGCTACGTGACACTTTGACATTCGCGTCAAAAGTGCCATGTGAAATTTTAATGCTAACACTATATCTGTAGCTATGTCAATATCACTATATCTATGTCATTTCAGTGGGCCTACTCTTGAAACCAATTCTAATTTCGAATCGGATTCAATTCCAATCTCACCAAACTTATATTTGGTACTCTTGAACAAAATCGAGAATGAATTCTTCGCATTTTCCGTTGTTATTTTCACCAAATATGCCGTATTTTCTTACTTTAAATTAATAACGTTATAGAACTCGATCACCACAAAGACGCTATCTTGAAATTGTGCAACATTCACGATTTTAAACTACGTCAAAATCACGTCGGGAGTAGCAAATATTTGACTTAATCAACGAGGGTCGAATTCATTTAGTTAAAAAAAAATCCACCGAGTTTGATTTCAATCGTACGCTAGTGTCGCTTTCAAGAGTACTAAATTTGCTCAAATTTGAGCTGCGATTGGATTTAGGATTGGAATCGAGATTCAAGAGTAGGCACACAGGTCACAGTCCCATTGTTGGACTCTGTCCTCCTCCACAATGGGAGGGAAATTGACCTACTATACCCCGCTGTTCAAACATGTTGGTATAGGGTTTTATGTCGAGTTTTCCTTCTCTATTATCTACATATCATAATTCTTAGTCATCTTTTATGATACCCACGGGTAGGAGAAGGGGTGGTGAATTGTATTCTTACTCCATCACCACGCGAACATTTTGTGTCAATAGACCTGAAAACCAGATAAATAATATAAGTTTGAATTTACAAATTTTAATTAAAGAGCAAATAATTAAATTGAATATCCAAAAATATCAGCTGATTTTTCATAATTTTAAGATTTCACTTCTGTCAGGAGTGCCCATGACTGTTTTGCTTTTATTCATTTATCATGTAATTTATTGCTTATATTTTTTTCACTGTTAGATTTCAGACTTCTTCTCATTAATGCCTGGCCCATAATGAGTCACTTTAAGGCATATTTTTCGTATTTTACTTGTTATACAAGTCTGATTAACAGTAGTCTATTAAAGTACTAGCTGACCCGGCGAACTTCGTACCGCTCTAATTTTTTTCGTAAATATATTTTCTAAATTTCCGAATATATAGTCTCTAATGGAAGAACCATTAAGCCTTTGTCGGGCAAGATTTGATCGTCTTGATCGCGGCATTGTTAATGATGATTCAAAGAGAATACAAATTACTGATTATTAATTTCTGACAAAATTATAATTATCAAATTTTGAACCATAATTGACTATAGATAAAATTAAATATCTGTTATTTGCGTTTTGTTATTACATTTCAAATACGTTTTTGTTATCCTACGTTTCATAGTGACTTGTATTCTTTTTGACATGAGTTTCGGTGCGAATATGGAAATGTCATGTTAAGCTCTTGTATTATATTCATTTATATTAATTTTTTTAGTATTTTATAGTGTTACATTGAATATTTTTGCTAATATTTTATGTAATATAATACAGTTAAGGTGCTGAAGTGTGGTGAATGTGATATAAGAGTGGTTTACGTGTATTTTCATATTCTACCGAAATTCTCAGAGAAATCATTTACTTTGGTTTTCAGCGCCTAATTAATTGTAACGGCTTGACTTACCTGCGGAAATGACTATAAATAAGCTATTTTATATAAATAAATATTGAATAATATGAAGAAAATTGTATCAGACTTAGCTGTATGGGCTTTGATCCCTTTGCCTTTGACAAACAGAAACAAAAAAAAATCTATTTGATATTTTATGTCACGTCACATGGGAACGTTATCGAACGGGATAAAAAGTAGCTCATTGCCATTAAGAAGAAGAACGGGATAAAAAGTATCCTATGTCCGTCTCCTGGTTCTAAGCTACGTCCCCACCAATTTTCAGCCAAATCTGTACAGCCATTCTTGAGTTATAAATAGTGTAACTAACACGACTTTGTTTTATATATATAGATTTCTTTTGTTGGAAGGACTTTATACTTTTACTCCATCTCCACAAAAAAAATATACTATAATAATTATGCCAGTTAAATATTGTTAAAGGAAAATGTCTAAAATTTTTTATAATTCTTTGGTGAATCAAAATGGAGTCAGTTTGAAACATTCGTTGTCTATTCCCGCCTATTGAGACGTCAATAAAGTACACTTGCGTCCGACATCTTTATTTTACAACGGACTTATGAATAATACAGACAATTCGTACGTAATTCGAGCGCAATTTATTTGGTATTTCACTTGCAATATTTCAACTTGATAAATTTTTAATCTGTTGTCTGTCTTTTTTTCAGCGCCATTACAATTTTATTTTTTTTTATTTTTTGAGAGCTAGGAGAGCGATGTTTCATTGTTCATTTGTTCTTTTTTTTTAACAATTTTCTGCTTTAGCACAGACTATATGAATAATATAGAATTCTTCAATAACTACAGTGCTTTTTTAGGGTTCCGTTCCCGAAGGATAAAAACGGCTCCTTGCTACTAAGACTTCGCTGTCTGTCCGTCCATCTGTCTATTACCAGGCTGAATCTCAAGAACCACGATAGTTAGACAGTTGATTTTTTTACAAATTTACATAATTTGTTTAATGCAATTTCTGTTGCCGCTATAGCAACAATTACTAAAAACAAAATAAAATAAATATTTAGGGGGCGCTCTGATACAACAAAAATTTTTGCCTTTTTTTGCTTGATATCGATTATGGCAGCAGGCACTTGAAATATTCACTAAATATTCAGTTGCATTGTTGTGTTTTACTTTAAAAATAAATAATAACATGAATATTTAAAGCGAAGCTTAAGGTTAGCTAAAGCTAATATTTAAAGCTAAAATTAAGCTCCCATACAAAAAAACGACATTTTTTGCCTATTTTTTTTATAGATAATGGTTCCGTACACTTCGGGTGCGACCTTGACTCGCACTTATTTTTATTGTACATTATTTCTAAGGAAATTAACCTCAAAAAACTTATATATCCTCTATTATTAAAACCTTTGTTTCTTATTCATACTATAAACATAATTCATATTTTTTACGAACAAACAATGATATTAACATTTTATGCAAAGAACTCTCGCCTGAGGTCATCATCAACAGCATCTTTTTTTTTAATGGGACTAATCCTACCACACATTTCCACCATTTTAACTCCTGTAAGCCAGGATCCACAATGTGGGGACCATTAGATCACACCGAGGTATGGTCCTCAGCCAGTCCCGGAAAATGATTTTGTCTTGGGATCCGCAACAAATTTAATTAGAGAAAGTTAAACAGGAGGAGTTGGAAGAGATCGATTCCACTTCCCTCCTACGCAGTGAGGAAGATATGAAGCAATCATCACCATCCATATCGAAATTGCTTGGAATGGCCTATGTAATATGTACTTTTCTTCCATCGTACATATAGCAAACTTAATTGACAATAGTTTTATGACCGGCCGCCTGACTGACGTCTATCCTCTGTATCAATGTAATTGATAGCCTCACGGCATCAGATTCAGTTGTTTCAGGTCGATGTAAAGCTTCTTAATCGTATTTTACGACACCCACGAACAATGTAAGTAATATTCGTAACTACTACAGAGCATTATTGTACGCTAAAAAATATTAAAGTGAAATTCACTCCTTATTTTATACCTTTATACAATTTAAGTGCACTAAGGAGCTATTATTTATCTGTGCTAATTTTTAATTGACTAAGAAATCAAGTTAAAGTATCAACGCAAAATTTAATCCCCTATTTTATACCCTTAAAAGATGAACTGAAAAGAAGATGAGTATTACAGTGTCTTAATTTTGTGATACACATATCGACATAAAAACCAACCAAATCAGCTCCTCAAAATATATAAAGGTATAAAATAGGGGTTGAATTTTACATTGATATTTTTTTAGTGCAAAATAAGTACTGTGTGGTGGCGGCTACGAATACTACCACCTCGTAGTTGCAACATTGCTGGTGGAGGTCGTTAAAGACGATTAGTCGTCTTTTACGACCTGAATAATATAATATAAACCTGGACGAACTACATCAATCAATAGTGGTAGGAGAACACTGTTGACATTTATTTGTCTACAGCCGCGGGCCGGTCCGTCCGGTGTAGTATCACATTAAGCAGAAAATCGACATCTGAGTAGTAGTAATTTGTTACTGCGCTTCGTTCGATTAGCGAAAAAACCGGAAGCATAATTTTCTGAGGATATTTGCGTTTGGTTGGTTTTGGTGATGCTTTTAGTTTCACCGAACCTCATTGCACGCATTCACACTCCCTTAACTTTCTTCTCGGTAGGCAGCGGCCTTGCAAAAGTCCATGAGCGGCAGCAACACTCACCATCAGGTATACTGTCTGCTCATATGCCATCGTTCGCAATATTTAATTAAAAATTAATTTATTGACGCGTACTAGCGTATAGTACATAAAATTTCTACGCGAACAAAGTCTCGAGCATAAGCAAGTTGTCTTATAAAGCAAAATATATTATTAACTTAATCACCTTTACACAAGACATGTTCATAAAATAATAATAATTCTATTCCCAAAGGCAAATATCTGGAAAGCTTAATTTCTGTGTTGCGTAATTAGTTTCAAAGCCAAGATCAACACCGTTTTGTACCCTCGGGTGTAATAAACGCTAATTAATGTGGGAATACAGGAAACGTATTAATTAAAACACCCTTAGGGCTATTTAATATAGAAGTAATATAATTTGGGATTATATACGTTCGAATCAAATATGAATACTACCCACCTTTACATTGGTCGTGGGTAAAAAGACGACTTGGCATATAATATGCATATACAAGAGAAGGTATACCCGAAATAAAACCTTTATACAAATAATTTTAATTGGACATGTGATGAGGCGGGTTGAAAGTAATGTTGTGAGAAAAGTTTTGGGTATGAATGTTAAAGGCTTTAGGGGTAAGAGAAGACCGATGAAAAGATGGATGGACTGCGTTAGGCATGGATAGTCTGGGAGTGACTGCAGAGATGACGTCTGATAGGATCATATGGACAGGGCCGGATTCACCCTATCAGGGGCCCCTAGGCAATGCAATTCACGGGGCCCCTAGGCAAATCAATTATCGGGGTCCTTTCCTTGACCTTTCTCTTACTTTTTAAAATATATATTTTCTTACAAAAGTCCAGTCGATCAGATCGACTTCTTTAGTATTCTGTTACTTAAAATCGCTTATAGCAACAACGTACCTTATCACCTTGACTTGATGCTATAGCGTCACCTCATATGCCTGACTCATTTATTTTTATTTTTATTAAAATTGTCATAATGAATAGGTTATCCATCCATCCATCAGCCTACAGACGTCCACTTCTGGACATAGGTCTCCCCACGAGAATGCCACTCGAAACGGTCCTGCGCCACTTGTATCCAACGGTTCCCTGCGACTTTACACCCGTTTTTCTGCGGATTTCCGTGTTCCAGATTTTATCACGTAGAGAAATACCGAACATAGCCTTTTCCATAGCACGCTGAGCGACTTTGAGCTTTTTGATTAGGCCGACATTTAGAGAGCACATTTCAGTGCCATAAATCATCGCTGGTAACACACACTGGTTATAAACCTTTGTTTTCAGACACTGCAGAATATTGGATGAGAGGATCGTCTTAAGTTTCCCGAACGCTGCCCAGCCGAGTTTGGATAGGTTATAGTTGTAGTAATATGATGGTCCAGGTCTCATGATGGATAGATGTAGGCAAGAGAAATGAGAATTTTCATAAAAAAATGTTTGTTGACATGAATTTTTGTCCTAGTGCTTGCTCGGGGCCCCTAGGCAGTTGCCTAATACGCCTTATGGATAATCCGACCCTGCGTATGGAAGAAGATGACATATTGCGTCAAACCCCAAGTAATTAGAATAAGAGCAAGATGATGATGATACAAATACTTTTAATTAGTGTAATGACCTCCTATTGTAGAGGCTTGAACTCAGCAGTTAGACGTTAAATGTGCTGAGATGAAGAGATTATTGCCGTCTGGTCAACAATTGTAATTGGAGGGTTGGGTTTGCAATATATAGAATGGAAGACCAGTATGTTTTTTATTGACCACAAGTGATTGAGATGAGAGCAGGGTGATGATGATATTTGCCGTATGGTGACTAAGGATTTAAACGATACATCAATGTTGAAACATCGATGTTTCAATAATAAAAGATGGCAAGCATCGATGTTCACTATTGTAAAGCATCGATGTATCGATATTATTTTATATGATGTTTTGACATCGATGTTTCAATAAAAAAACGTCGATACTTGACATGGATGTTCACTATTGTAAAACATCGATATATCGATGTTATTTAATACGATGTTTTGGCATCGATGTTTTTTTTTCCTTTCGAGGGGGGGACGTCGGTTGATGGGAGGGTACCCCAAATAGGGGGTATTCCGTCGGGCCGACCACTGATGTCAAGTCACCCTGCTCCGATGGTCGGCCCAACGATGAAGGCGATGTGCATCGCGGGTGGGTTGCGGGAGTGCGTGCTTACGCCCCTCTGTCGCCCCGGACGGAGTGGTGCGAGGAGCGCGCCGACCGCAACCCGCCCCCAAAAAAAAAAATTGATTTTTTTCCTGCAGGATTTTAAATGTATAGCACTTTTAGCAGAGCCCGCAAAAGAGAGGTCTTCACATCACGCAAATGTTGGTGTTTCATATAAAAAATATACTTGATTTAACTAAAAAGGCTCATCGCATAGATTTCTAAAAAACATCGATGTTTCGATACATCGGTGTTTTATTTTTTAGGGCGATGTTTTTTTTATATTTATATGTTTGTTCTCAAACATCGATGTTTTTGGTTTCGATATTTACATCCCTAATGGTGACGGAGTAAGAATACAATTCACCACCTCATCTCTTGCCTGTGGATATCATAATCTATTTTTTATTGCATACAATGGCAAACAAGCAAATAGTACACCTGATGGTAAGTGTTGTTGCCGCTTATAGACCTTTGCAAGACTGCTACTTACCGTGAAGATAGTGAAGAAAGTGTGAATGCGTGCATTGAGGCTCGGTGATACCAAAGGCACCACCAAAACCCTCCACACGCAAACACCCTCAAAAAGTTGTGCTTCCGTCTCTCTCGCTCACCGAATGAAGTGCAGTTACAAATTGCTACTACTCAGACGTCGATTATCTGCGAGTGTGGTACTACCATGGAGGGACCGACCTGCGGCTATACTATTTGCTCATTTGCCACCGTAGGCAATATAAAAAAATTATAACAGCTATGCAAGAGAAAGAAATCTCGAAATAAAGGCCAATACCAATCCGCCTGGCTGGCGTGGTATAGTACAATTATTATACAATTTGCCTCCTGCAGTGGAGGAGGCCCGAGCCTACGCGTAAAGGCTGAAATAATGAATATTATTAATTATTAATATATATTGACAGGCTACAACTTGTGTGAACCGGAACTAAATGGAAAGACGGCCGTGTTTCTTCTCGACATTCAAGATCCTCACAAATGCGGTGTCACCAGGGTTCTGAACAAAATGACTGTAAGTACCTATCTAATACCATCATCATCGTAACTTGTATATGTCCCACTGCTGGACATAGGCCTCCCCACGAGAATGCCACTCAGAACGGTCCTGCGCCACTTGCATCCAACGGTACCCTGCGACTGAAAATGTCGTCAGTCCACCTAGTGGAGAGTCGTCCTACGCTGCGTTGTCCCATTCGTGGTTACCTCTCGAGAATCTTTCTTCCATAACGGTTGTCGGTGTGACGAGCGATGTGTCCTGCCCATTGCCTTTTTAACGTGCTAATTCTGCGGGCTATGTCGGTTACACCCGTTCTTCTACGGATTTCCATTTTCCGAATTTTATCACGTAGAGAAATATCGAGCATAGCCCTCTCCATAATACGTTGAGCAACTTTGGGCTTTTTTATTATGCCGACATTTAGAGACTAAGTTTCAGTGCCGTAAGTTATCGCTAGTAACACACATAAAAAAAAATATAATATAAATACGTAAAACTAAACTTAAAAATAAATTCAAACTAATAAACAAGACATCAAAAGTTACTAGCCTTAAAATGACATGTTTTATACAGGGTTGGCTACGCATTATTTTTTTTAACATTTTTTTAAGCACGACTAAGGGATAAGTTCGTGTGGTGACGGAGTAAGAATACAATTCACCATCTTTCTTAATGGTAGATGTCGTAAAAGACGACTAAGAGATATAATATCATCATCATCATCATTTCAGCCTATCGCCGTCCACTGCTGGACGTAGGCCTCATGTTACGCCACAAAGTGCGGTCCTGTGCCGCCTGCATCCAACACCGCCCAGCAACCTTCACCAGGTCGTCAGTCCACCTATTGGGGGGACGTCCTACACTGCGTCGTCCGATACGTGGTCGCCACTCGAAAACCTTTCTTCCCCAGTGGCTGTCGGTTCGCCGAGCAATGTGGCCTGCTCATTGCCACTTCAGCGTGCTAATTCTTCATTCTGTGTCGGTTACACCCGTTCTTCTGCGGATTTCCGTATTTCGGCTTTTATCTCGTAGAGAAATCCCGAGCGTAGGCCGTTCCATAGCACGCTGAGGGACTTTGAGCCTTGTTATGAGGCCTATATTGAGGGACCACGTTTCTGTGTCATATATAATATGCATAAAACATTTATGTAAGAATCGCAATACTCGAAATAAAACCCTATGCCAACACATCTGACCAGGCCAGTAGGTGAAATAGTAGTATGTCAATTTTCCTTCCATTGTGGATGAGATCCGATCACAACAGTGGGACTTATATGGACTGAGTTGATTTTTTTTTTATTGCAAGCGGACGAGCAAACAGTACACCTGACGGTAAGTGTTGCTGCCGCTCATGGACCTTTGCAATACCAGTGGCACAGCTAGGCCGCTGCCTACCGCTAAGAAATTGAAAGGAGTGTGAATGCGTGCAATGAGGTTTGGTGAAACTAAAGGCATCACCAAAGCACCCCACACGCAAACACCCTCAGAAAGTTGGGCTTCCGGCTCTCTCGCTCGCCGAACGAAGCGCAGTAACAAATTGCTACTACTTGGACGTATATTTTCTGCTCAATGTGGTACTTTTACGCACATACGCACCGCCCTCCGCCGGTGACAAACGAAGGCGTGTGTGGGGCTCGCCGGCCACCGTGTGACCGGAATACCCACTAAAACCGCAGCGGCCCCTTCCGCGCTTTTACGGGGCGCCGGAGAGATCGTCTGATGACATTCAATCCCCGACACCCCAACGCATGACCGTCTGGCCACGTCCTATCGTCATTCAAGGCGGTGGAAGGAGTTGCGCGTATTGGCGCCTTCTCCTCCTGGGTCGCCGCCTACGGAGCGAGTCAGCGGAGGCAAGCACCTCGCGTTCTCGCTCCGCAGCCTCCTTCCTTGAAATGATCGATGATGAATCGACGACCAGCACCTGTTGCTGTCGAGCATTTGTGAGATGATGGTCGGCAACGACTGGTCCATTCCAAATTTCATCGATAGGACGTGGCGTTGGGGCCTCCAGGCGGGGCAAACTTTCTATGTGTGGCGCGAATCGTCGATTGCTGCACCACATTCATGGCATTCTGGGGCCCCTTCTCTTCCAAGCAGGTACTTACCGAAGACCCCGTGTCCGGTAAGCACCTGATAGTAGACAACCTAATATAACATGTTCGTTAGAAGAGTTGATACAGGAATTCATTCCGAGTTTTCCTTCTCGTCACTAGATGTTATCTGAATATTATGTCTCTTAGTCTACTTGTACGACACCCACGGGCAGTGACATAATTGGCTGTTAAGTATTCACCGTCACCATTTATTTTGTTTTTATTCTATTCAAATACGATTTTGTCAACCCTAATACCTCATAAATGTTGGTCATCATTCCTAAAACTACTAATAACAACGTTTACAGTCCTCATGGACTAACAAATTATAAGTTTTAACATTGTCTTACCCTCATCAAATTTTATAGCTGAAACAATTTGTGGATTAAACCAACTTATGTTGTAGAGTAGTTTAGTGGTTTTAAAAATCCCCAGGCCAGGCAAACTGTACGCCATTGCGTAATTAAATCATATTGGATAAGGAACCCATGGAAGAAGAGAAAAAATAATCTGGCAACAACACAAAGCTGTCATGAGAACTGAATATAGAAGTGAATTAACTTAAAATTGTGAAAATAAGCCACGCTCTATTCTAGTAAATGTGCCGACCAATTGTCGCTAATATAGAGCCATCGAATATTACTATTATATTATATTACTAACTGATCCGGCGAACTTCGTACCGCCATAATTTTTTTCGTAAATATATTTTCTAAATTGCCGAAGATATAGTCTCTAATAGAAGAGCCATTACGGATTTGTCAGGAAAGATTCAATCCTCTTGGTCGCGGCATTGTTAATGATAATTTAAAGAGAATACAAATTACTGATTATTGATTTCTGACAAAATTATAATTATGAAATTCTCTACCATACCTAATCATAGACAGAATTACGATTAGCTGTTATTTGCGTTTTGTTATTACATATCAAATGCGTTTTTGTTATACCACGTTTCATAGTGACTTGTATTCTCTTTGATGTCTTATAACACGGGAACGCGATAGAACGGGATAAAATATCCTATGTCCTTCTCCTGATTCTAAGCTACCACCCCACCAATTTTCAGCCAAATTGGTACAAGCCGTTCTTGAGTTATAGATAGTGTAACTAACACGACTTTCTTTCATATATATATAGATTACAGAAATCACTGATTAAAAAGATTGCGTTATCACAATTTGAAATATTTTAGAATTTTTAAATCTTATTTCTAATAAAAATAAATGTTTATTAAATAAAAATCATCATTTGCTGAAAAAAAATGGTAATATTTTATGCTATTAGTTCCTGTCGTAATCTGTTCTTTTATGCATATATACTTGTACAAAATAATTTCGATGTTTCACATCCACAAATCGTCCTGCTCGGCTCGGCGACGGCTCACTTTCTATTTTATGTCCGGAATTATTAATTTTCAATTTTATTTATATAAGCCATCTTTTATTTCCAGGGTAAACGCGTCTTCTATACGGCGATCAGGATAGAGAATACGGACGGCAGTACAGAGGAGGTAAGAGTCAGATGCGACTTCCCAGGCAAGCAGAGGGTCAGCAGAGATGTACAGACTTTCCCCTTGGACTTCGATGAACCTGAGTATGAATATTTTATTCTTTTTAAATTTGTGTATATCGCCCCCTCCCTGTGGTGAGGGAGTAAGAATACAATTCACCACCTTCCATCCTGTCCGTGGATGTCGTATAAGACAACTGTGGCATATAATATGCAATTAAGATCACTGCAAGAGAAGGAAAACTTGACATGAAACCCTATGCCAACATGTCTGACCAGCATGGTATAGTAGATCAAATGCCCTCCCATTGTGGAGGAGGCCCGAGCCCAACAGTGGGACGTATATGAGCTGAAATGATGATGATTAAGGTTTTTTTTGAGGGAAACGTGGAAGCGTCATGTGGTGGTGTATTTTATATAATAGCAATTAGCAACCCGCCGTCGCATCGCTTCAGTGTCAGTCCCTTTACCCGCATAGTACCCGTTCCCGTGGGAATACTGGGATAAAATATAGCCTATGTTACTCCCTGATATTATAGCTTTATATTGGTGAAAGAATTTTTGTAATCGGTTCGGTGGTTTAAGTGTAAAAGCGTAACTAAAAAACAAACTTACTTTCTCATTTATAATATTAAGTAAGGATGATGGTGAGAAACTGCTAGGGTGTAGTGAATATGATATAAAAATACAACTATTTTTGTCTGAGATTCTTTTTTTTTTATTGCTCCGGTAGCAAACGAGCAAGCAGGACACGTGATGGTAAAAGATACTGCCGAAATACTTTTGAAATACCAAGGTCATAGCAAGACCGCTGCTTATCGTGAAGAAAATGCTCTCTTTAAACGTTGTTTATAGAGCAACAACAACACGTTTTCACTAAAATTGCCAGAAGATATAGAAGATTTAGTGCCAATAGTATCTTCTATCTGTTAATAAACAGTGTTGCTATAGTATTGTTGAAGGTGACGATATGACTTACTGACGGACAACGAGTAATGTGAAGAAAAGTATAAATTTGTGAAGAAAATTGTTACTCGACACTGGCACACAATGGCATTATACTAATAATTGAACACCAACTTTAATTTATTAGATTGGCCAAGCCGATTCATTAGTTATGATCGTTCAGGCTTTCCCAATTTACTTTTGGACATTTGTTTTACCTACAAATTAGGTGATAGACTTAACAGGCTGATTGGTGATTGCAGTGTGGTGTTTTACGTTGCCTAGAGAAGAGTTTCGTCTACTCTACGATCTTTTATTTAGCGGGTGATCGGGGTGAGAATCAGGTAGAGGCCGATCACGGGAGGGAGACGATAGGCGTCGACAAGGGGTGGTATCTGAAAGAGTACCCGTAGGGTGGCTACGGACGTCACGCTATAGACACCATTGGTCGACCGATGGAGGAACCACAGTAGATTATGGCCCGTATGCTGACCTTCTATCGCCTCGGAGAGAATGTCCACCACGAGCTAATAAAGGATGGCGACAATTGTGTTACAGCCAAGAGTTTTCTCCGCGTGGTGACGGAGTAAGAATACAATTCACCACCATCAATCTTGCCCATGGATGTCGTAAAAAAATTACTCTATGCAAGAGAAAGAAACCTCCAAACCAAAACCACATGGAAAATGGATTATTTGAATAAATATTGGATTTTTTTTTCAATAAAACTGTTATTACGTTTCAGTGTCCTGAACATCACACGGTACGAAGAAGGCAAAGCACCAGAACCCGTGCTAACTGCCATCGTCAAACAAAACGGCAAACAGTAAGTACCTTTTACATACATTTTGAAGTGGTAGGACCACACTGTCGACAGTTATCTGTCTACAGCCGCGGGCCGGTCCGTCCGGGGCAGTACTACGCTCTCGCAGAAAATCGACGTCTGAGTAGTAGCAATTTGTTACTGCGCTTCGTTCGGTGAGCGAGAGAGACGGAAGCACAACTTTCTGAGGTTGTTTGCATGTGGAGGGTTTTGGTGGTGCCTTTAGTATCACCGAGCCTCAATGCACGCATTCACACTCCCTTCACTTTCTTCGCGGTAGGCAGCGGCCTTGTAAAGGTCCATGAGCGGCAGCAACACTTATCATCAGGTGTACTGTTTGCTCGTCTTCCACTGCTTGCAATAAAAAAATAAAAAAAATACCACTTTCTTTAGGACTGACCACACCCCGTTTACCATCGCCCCCAACAATGTGGTTGGAATGTCATCATATCATCATTATCCTGGTCTTATCCCAATTACTGGGAGTTGGTGCAATATGTACTATTCTACCATTATACATATTGCAAACAGTTTTTTTACCGTGATTCATATTTTTAAACCGTTTTTCTACCATGACTCATATTACAAACTGTTTTTCTACCATGACTCATATTACAAACTGTTTTTCTACCATGATTTATATTGCAAACATTACATCATCGTTTCCATAAATGACACCAAAATCCTTTACAACGGAAGAGTAATTGCCCTGACTATATGCTGATTTTTTTCGTGTGGTGACGGAGTAAGAATACAATTCACCGCCTCTCTTGCCCGTGGGTGTCGTAAAAGACGACTAAGGGATATAATACGCATATAACATCTATACGAGAGATGGAAAACTCGAAATAAAACCCTATACCAACCTGTCTGACCAACATGGTATAGTAAGGTCGATTTCCCTCCTAGAGGAAGAGCCTCAAGAAGAGGCTCGAGTCCAGCAGTGGGACGTATATGTGCTGGAATGATTGAATATTAATTCATTATTCCTCTTATATTGCAGGGTATCCGGTGAGATTTCAGTTACACCTGGCACACCTCTGACTATGGAGATATTTTTGAACAAACAATCAGCGTCTATATATGGATTACTTGCCAACTATATGCACGTCACTGATACAGGGAAACAGCAAGAAACGATTATATTAAACGGGTAAGATTTATGTAATTATTTATTCTTTCATTCACAGCAGCTACTCATATCCTTGTGGTGATGGAGTAAGAACACAATTCACCACTATCTTGCCCGTAGGTATAATAAAGACAAGGATATAATAAAAAAGAGTGAGTGTACAAAGTACGCATATCAGAAGTGAAACTCCTTTATCCTTTGTACTTTGTCCTTTATCCTTTAATCCTTAACCCTTTATCCTTTGTGCTTTATCCTTTATCTTCTATCCCTTATGCTTTATCCTTTATCATTCATCCTTTATTCTTCATCCTTTTTCATCTATCCTAAAGGATGGAGAGAGAATGAGATTTATCTCATTCTCTCGCCGGTTCAATCCTATACATTTACGTATTTGTGTCTCTATGAACTCGCTTTTTCGTTTCATCGAGTTTGAAATCACAACGATTCTAAAGAAGTTTCACTTCAATACATAACATCTGTTCAAGAGAAGGAAAATTCAAAATAGAACCCTATACCAAACCCATGTCTTCGGGCCAGCCACAGAGGACAAGGAACTTGGTGCCGGACGGAGCTGGGCGGCGAGTGCACTAACCATAGCCCACCCAAAAAATACATAGTCTGTCCCCAAAAAAGGCTCCGTGGTCGGCCCGACGGAATACCCTGTGGAGTACCTTCTCCTCCCGACACCCCTTTCCCGGGACGTCGGTCGCCGTCGCGCGGTCATCTTTTCTGCGGGTGACGTACTAATCCCCGGTCTGGTCACCCGCGGCCTCGACTAGGGCGGCATCAGGTGCAGGTACTCGCGTCTGCGCCGCCCGAGTCGGTGGCAGACCGCGTCGTCGTGGAGGCGTTCCTCCAGCACGCGATCGGCCGCCTCCTTCCGCGAGACGATTACCTCGTAGAAGGCGTGGACTGCGTCCCAAAACGAGACACTATGTCGATACGTCTGATCAATATAGTTAGTAAATCTCTTCTATTATGGCTTCCGCCCAGCAATACGATGTATACGAGCTGAGATTACGCTGAAAATGTGTATGTGCTGAATATGTTTATTTATATGAAAATATATACTTAAGAAATATTATAAATATATACTTTTTCCGTGTGGTGACGGAGTAAGAATACAATTCACCACCCCCTATCTTACCCGTGGGTGATCGTACGAGACGACTAAGGGATATAAAACGCATATAACATCTATGCGAGAGAAGGAAAACTCGAAATAAAACCCTATACCAACACGACTGACCAGCGTGGTATAGTAGGTCAAGTACCCTTCCATTATGGAGGAGGCCCGAGCCCAACAGTGGGACGTATATGGGCTGAGATGATGATGATATACTTAAGATATAAATACAATTATCTACTGTTTACTAATTTATATTGTTTTATTTTTACAGTATTAGAGTTACAGATATTAACACATAATATTTATTAGTTACATAGTTATAATGTTATTTAGAATTGATTTTCAGTACCACCAGCAACTAATTACCTACCATCTCCCTTTTCTGTTATATTATCCATCCTAAGGTTGCCTGGAGGAGATCGCTTATAGCGATAAGACCGCCCTTTGTACATTCTGGGTTATAATTATTATTTAAGTTTTCTTGTAATTGTTGTACAAATAAAGTATTTAAAAAAATGTATTATAATGTCAATCTCTTCTTCATTTCACAGATGCTCAGTGGACCCCTACTTGTTTGAGAACTTCGTAACTACTGATGGAGACACCCTGACGGCCAAGTTCAAGGCGTTTAAATTCCCTGATACTACATATGTGCAATTTAAAGCGACCGTCACCGTGTGCTTGGATATGTGTCAAGGGGTAAGTTGTCACTTAAAAGATCTGCTACTTACGTTTTTATGTGTTAGGAGCATATTTTCGACGCTTGTCTGTCTACAGCTGCAGGCCGGTCCGTTGAGATCGAGACTCCTCCACAATAATAGAAAAATTGACCTAATATACCAAGCTGGTCAGATACGTTGGTATAAAGTTATGTCGAGTTTTCCTTCGAGTTTCTCTTGCACAGATGTTATATGCATATTATATTCCTTAGTCGTCTTTTACGACATCCACATACAAGATAAGGAGTGGTGAATTGTATTCTTATTCCGTCACCACACGACCATCATCCACCGACCGCAATCACCATACGACTAAAGCATATAATACGCAAATAAGAGAAGACTTTCCGTGTGGTGACGGAGTAAGAATACAATTCACCACTCCCTATCTTGCCCGAGGATGTCGTACAAGACGACTATGGGATATAATATGCATATAACATCTGTGCAAGAGAAGGAAAACTCTGAACTCCAACATGTCTGACCAGCAAGGTATAGTAGGTCAAATTCCCAGCCATTGTGGAGGAGGCTCGAGCCCAACAGTGGGACGTATGTGAGCTGCGATGATGATGATGAATCAAGTGAAGAAATTCCAAATTTTATATATAAATAGGTCGATTGCCTTCCCATTTTGTCGAGCTCAGCAGTAAGACGGATATAAGCTTAGATGATGATAATTAGGGACCGGATTATATGCAACACTAGCAACCCGCCCTCGCTTCGCTTCGGTTTTAGTAGTTTTACCCGCGTAGTTCCCGTTCTCATGGAAATACCGAGATAAAATATAGCCTAGTTTACGCCCTGATATTATAGCTTTCCATTGGTGAAAGAATTTTTCAAATCGGTCCAGCCGTTTTGAAGATTACCCGGAACAAACAGACAGACAAAATTTTTTTAATCTGTGTTTTAGGCATAGGTGTCGTGCAAATAACCGTGTGAGCACGAAAAAAGCCTATTATTTTGACATTACAAACAAACACTCCAATTTTATTTATTGATATAGATAAAAAGCTTGTTATATGCATACAAATATGCATGAAAGATGCTTAAACTATGCACGAAAATGGGCAGAATATGCAAAATTAAATGATAAATTTTAATAACCCATAAAACGAAAAAAGTAAATTTTCATTTTTTTTATTTCAAACTCCGTATACATTTGGTAATAATCGTTTAAAAGGCGATAATAGATACAGCAACATTACATGACTTTAAAATAAAATTATTTAATATTTTTGTTTACGTAAATAATCAAGTATTGTGATTTGTTCCAAATGTTCAGTGGTAGGGTTGTCTTCGATGTTATTACGTAATTCGCGAATCCGGCCGGAATTATTCAATCGCCCTTATATTTTATGACTATTAAATTTCTAGACTATTAAATTTAGTATTTGCGATATTATCACATTTTAACACATTTCAGAACACAGAGTGAGTATACGGCGCTCGGAAAAATATTGAAATGTACTGATAATATGCATCATAATCTTAGGTAAAATATGCTATTACCGCTGAAATTGGCTTAAATATGCAAATGCATATAATCCAGTCTCTAATGATAATGAAGACGAAAAAATTGGTTGCCTGTAAAGTCGGTATACGGGCGAAAGTTTTACGTGACAACGACTTTGAGTGGTAAAATAATTTTAATGTGAATATTCATTCGTATAGTAGGAAGAAGGATGAAATAATAGTAACAATTTAAAACATTTATTTATACAAAGAATTATATTTAAAACATTAATTTATACAAAGAATCTCGCACTGAATTTCATATTAACAAAATTTTATTTTTACCTTTACACATACATACGTATTTATATACAAATATACAATTTTTATGTCTGTCTCTCTCGCTCTTAGGCGGGCTAACCATGCCCGAGTGGAAGGGACGCGTGCCTCTCACTCGCTCTCATTGTGAGCGCATAACGTGAGCGGAGCGTAACGCAGTTTCTTGAAGTGTCACCCGGCAAACCAATTTATAAGACGTTGTCACGTCAAAAAAGATGGAATCCATTATTAAATATTGTATATGTTCTATTTCAGGTGCAATGTTCTAATGGAATGATTGCATATGGACGCAAACGTCGTTCTATTGCCTCCACTGACTCCAACATTGAAGTATCTCTAACGACTTTCATTAAGGTTGATTATGAAAAAGGACAGGAAAATACAGGTTAGTCTATCTATAAATTAACTTATCCTATCCAATATTATATAATACTAGCTGACCTAACAAACGTTGTTCTGTTCAAATAAAATAAAAGCAGCTCTACCTACCGGCTCCAATTGTGAATCTAAACCATCCTCGAATGCCCTTGAACACACATAAAAAATTTCGTCAAAATCGGTCCAGCCAGTTAGGAGGAGTTCAGTGACATACACACTTACACGAGTAATTTATATACAGAGTGTATCAGGTTATGGGGCAACTGTTCGAGTATGTTGTAGTTTAATGGTCATAGATCGTAATTAGAATGTACATTACACAAAAAACAATATAACATAAAAGTTATAGTGATTTCAAAAAAATGTCTAAAATCTATGCCTTAAATGTTACGTATTATGTAGGCATGTACAGACAGAATACATGTAGGCATGTAAAGCTTCGACAGTATAATTTCATTCATTCATACCTAGAATTGCGCAAACGGTTTAATGACATCGTAGGTACAACGGCGAGCGGTCAACAGTCATAGGCCGATCAGCTGTTTTAAAGCGAAGTTTGTCTTGCTTACGTGAATGTAATCATTTATTCAATTTCTATTGAACTTTTAACAAAGTATGCGTATGTTGCGTATTAAGTATCATTGACTTTATACATTTCAATCAGATTACACAAAAACCGATGACAAAATTGAAAACTTTACATGTCTCTAATTCCTTAACGAATTGATATTTTTCGTTCAAATTTTTTTCATGGGTTCCTACCGCCATTGCCTAGTTCCCTTTTGACCAGTTGCCCCATAACCTGATACATCCTGTATAAAGATTATAAAATATGTGAGAATATGGTGATACGTGTTTGTGACTGATTGAGTCACGCGTAAATCGTTGAATTGATTACGATAAAAATTTGCACATAAATAGTTCATTTGCTGGATTAACGAATAGGGTAATTTTTGTTACAAGAATGCGTTCTCTTGGGTTAAAATATTCAAATTTTTTTTTTTTTACTCAATTGTAATACCCGTTCAAAAATTATTTCATAGCTTTGACTTGGATAACAATAATTCATCTCATTATCATCTCAGCCCATACACGTCCCACTGTTGGGCTCGGGCTACCTCCACTATGGAAGGAAAATTGACCTACTATACCACGCCGGTCGGACGTGTTGGTATAGGGTTTTGTTTCGAGTTTGCCCTCTCTTACATAAATATTATATGCATATATTTCTTGGTCGGTTTTTGCGACATCCACAGGCAAAAGAGGAGGTGGTGAATTGTATTCTTACTCCGTCACCACACGTATAAATAATAATTATACTCACGATATTTAAAATGAAAGTGTTTTATTAACTTGTAATTTCAATGAATAAATTATTTGTTTTACAGATGACATCTTAACCTTAATTCGGAACTTGAAGGTCGCGGATCAAACCCTCGGAGATACGGACGGAACACCAGCAACAGTAGAACAAACGAAGGATAACACACTTGCAGTGTCAGCGCCCAACGCCACAGAATATAACAAATCCAATATGGCTGTATACAGCAGCATATTAATTTTAACATGTCTGTTAGTCCTCCTCAAATAAATCAAATCTATATTTAATATCTAAAATGGCAACATTATAAAAAAATATACGATTTAATATCCGATTTTATTTCGTTCATCGAATTTATTTTTGAATTAGAATCGAATACGTTCATTATGTTTTAAATTTAAATTTATTTTTTCGTATTTACAAGTTTAAAACTAAACGATTCGAGTAGAAATAACTAATGATAAAACTTGACATTTATACATTATAATGTTAGTCAATTCCTAAACCATTACAAAAAAAATCGAACCATCAAAAAAGCAGTATAGAGTAAAATCTTTTTTTTTTATTAATATCATCTATTGCCAAATAATGACTTCTTAAAGTTATCAATCTTAAACCATTCAAATAGTTTTTGACAATTTAGTTATTAATAAAGTGATTTAATTATAACGTAAAGCTAAATGCATAATTAATTTAGTTTAGGATTTAATACCAGTGTATAGATAAGCACGTTAACTCTTGAGATGGATAAAAAGCAAGAAAAGACCTTATTTTCGTATATTTTTGCTAATGCCTGTATTAATTTTTAAAAAATGTAAACTTTTAAAATAGCAATAATGCCGAACTCTTTCTTTTATTTGTCATGAAATTTGAATTAAATTAGTTTTAGTGTTCTTATCTTCGACATTAAAAAAAACAAACATTTCTGGCGATACTGTACTTAAAATATTTCAATATAATTATTTACTCAAATAATTTACAAGTGTAGCCATCTATATTGTTATTTTTGAACGTGAGATTAACATTTTAATAATACTAACGTGTTTAAATCCTAGTCGTTTAGATAACTGATCGATAAAAATTCAGAAAAATAAATGTGAATATTGAACCCCATGATCTTTATCAAATCCTGATGATTTTTTTAATATTTCTGTTATTTTGGAAGTAATAATCAAATAGTATTTGATTTACTGTCTTAACCTCACATCCTAATTAGGCCCTTCATATGCCCGCCAATTTTCCTTTGACATTTAGTTGACAACAGATATTAAGTTGTACATCTAGGACAGTTTAGAAACGCTAGATTTATAATAATCACTGCCAATAAAAATATTTATAGATATTCTAAAATGAATGTAGAACTACTTTGACGAAATTTTATAGTATTTTTGACGAAATTTAATAGTATTTTGAAAAAGTTACAAATATAGACGCGAAATATATTTTGAAAGATAAATGTCTATTTCTTTGTTTACTGAATAGTCTGCGTAGTAGATTATTGAAATCAAAGTTTATTTCACATAAAACATATTTAATTCTATACGATTTAAACATAAAACAAACCAAATTAAACTACGATCCATCTCGAATATAATGTCAGAAATATTAGTGTTACCAATCCTTTTTTTATACTTTCCATTACATATTAAGAACATAAACTATAATAGGTATTTTCAATTGTTCTATTAAAATGATCGCAAGGACTCGATTGGTTAACACCATTTATTGCTACGGTAATTTTCTGAATGGTCATAATCTGATTATGGATTGAATTGAGAAACTTAACCCTGGACTTGGAATCTCAGCATGAATTCTCAAATATCCTATAACCAACACTGCAGAAATTTCTAATATTTCTATATTCCAATTATTAATTCAATGATTAATAATAATAAGTTAAAAAAAAAACACTTAAATATAATGCAAAAATACTTAAAAATTGGCCATATTATTTTTTTTATTTGTAAGTAGATTTTTATATTTTGGTGCTTGCAATACTTACTTACGTTTTGTGATTACTCTGAATTAGCTTTTGATAGGACCCTTTTTACAGATAATTCCTATAAAATTAGGTTCATAGGGGGTCTTTAAATATGTTTCTACGCCGTCAAATAAACCTGTTGACAATTTTTCATCTTGTAAATACTCTGTATGAAAATCAGTGTAGCAGGTAATAATTTCAAAGTTTGCAACCCCAATTATTTAAATGTCATATATTTTTTGACGGTGATGAATACATTTTTAACAATAGAGGTGATGGTTTATATTTTTACGGTTAAACACACTAAGGTATAAGGGACATTTTTTTTTCTTAATTATCGGCACGACATCACATTCATTGTTCTTTTTTAATCATGTCATTATGTATTTGTAAAGCGGGTCCTACGCTCTAATATAAGTTTTAGAAAAGTTAATTAATAAATAATAAAATTTACTTAAACCGAGACATTGGAGTTTCCTTAATATTTCTTCTTTTCTTACAAATACCAACATATTTTATGCATAACCCTATGAATATTCATTCCTAGAGTGAACATGTCCGTATCAGTTTGACAAATGATCATTGGTTTGTAAAAACGGGGCGTTTAGTTATTGGCTGAGCACAACAGGACAGACGGCCTAAAAACGGGGCTGTCCCGTTAAAAACAGGACTTATCGTCATGGAACATTCACTGAGCGAAATGGGATAGAATCACAATCACCACATTTAGCAATAGAGTTGCTGTGCCATCCATCGACCAGTTTTTATAACTCCCACGGGAGATTAGGGGTAAAATTCAAATTCCCGGTAATCTTAACCCGTCACCATACGGGATAATCAAATTTTCCTTATGTAGGAGTGTTTTAATTCGTTTGTAGATTTGTAATTGAACATCTCTTAAACGGCTGGACCTGTTTTGTGATGTAGATTAATGTTTCAATTGCCAATTATGTGCATTAGATTGTGCTAGGGATTCCTTTTTTTAAGTTCGCCTTTACTGTGTTAGTTAAATAATAAAGAAAATGAGATTTCAGTCTTTTAATAGAACCATTATTAATATAGATCTAACAATATAGGTACAATGAAAACTAATCTTATATTTATTAGTAAATAAAAATTACAATAGATAAATACAATTTGAAATCACTTATTATTAAAAATTCGTTCGGAAATGAAGTATATTAGAAACGGCAAAGGGTAAATATAAAAAAACGTACAAATTTGTCATTAGCGCGAAGAAATGGAGCTATTGAATTCTTTGCGACCTATTTTCCGCCATCTTGTCGCCTGCTCTTTGGCCGCCATATTGTCAATCGCTTTAAAGTCTTCCAATTACATTAGTCATTCAGTATAGTGATTTTATTACTCATAAACGAAACTAAAACAACGGGTTCAGACTTATATAGTCGAAAAATCAGCAGCTTTACACCAGCTTGATTTTGCGAAGAGAGCTATACAAAAAATTAGAAGCAAATGGAGCTTTCATTTCGTGTAGTGACGGAGTCAGAATACAATTCATCGCCCCCTACCTTATCCAAGGGCATCGCAAAACACCCCTAAGGGATTTAATATGCATATAACATCTATGCAAGAGAATAAAACTCGAAATAAAACCCTGTACCAACACATGTGATAAGCGATGCTGAATTGTATTCTTACATCGTCACCACACGAAAAAAGAAAGTATGAAAACACAATTTTTAAATAAAATAGTAACAAAACTGACCATAACATACAACTTAGTTTATTAATTAATTTCTTTATCCTTAATTAAGTACAGTAGAAACTCGATTATCGGGCTCTCAGTTATACGGATTCGTGATTATCCGGACTACCAACCACGACCTATATATTGTAACTAAAATTCGAATTTTTGCAAGCATGAACGTGTCTGAAATGACATGCGCCCCGCGAAATCGCTGCCCACACGTTTAATTATTGTTTTAGTCAGCAATTGTTACTCCGCTCTGACGTGCGTGCCCCGAGAATACGTATTTGTCTTTTAATAAACGCATGAAATTATGTACATAATAAATATGCACAAAACCAAAGGTTTTTCATACATTCGATTATCCGGCTTTTCGATTATCCGAATGCCTAACGACAACAATTAGTCCGGTTAATCCAGTTTCTACTGTATAAAGAAATTTGTCCTAGAATGACAATCTAAAATTACAAAATTTCGTCATATTCCATCTGGCAAGTATTATAAAATGTCAAAAAGAAGATAAAGAGGACAATATCACTTACAAAAGAAAGAAATCTATAAATTAGAATTATAATCATCTAACCGCCATAATTCAATGAGACTATTAGCTTTTTATATAGACTTATGCACAAAATGGGGTCATTTTAAATTAAAACAAGATATTAAAAAAACACCGCGACCGTATGGTGATGGAGTAGGTATACAATTCACCTCTCCCTATCTTGCCCGTGGATGTCGTAAAAGATAACTAAGGGATATAATAAGCATATAACTGTGCAAGAGAAGAAAAACCCGAAATGAGACCCTATCTATACCAATAAATAAAATTGGAGTGTCTGTTTGTAATGTCAAAATAATAGGCTTTTTTCATGCTCACACGGTTATTTGCAACGACACCTATGCCTAAAATAGCAATTAAAAAATTGTTGTCTGTCCGTCTGTTTGTTCCGGGTAATCTTCAAAACGGCTGGACCGATTTCAAAAATTCTTTCTCCAATGGAAAGCTATAATATCAGGGCGTAAACTAGGCTATATTTTATCCCAGTATTCCCACGGGAACGGGAACTACGTGGGTAAAACGACTAAAACCGAGGCTAAGCGAGGGCGGGTTGCTAGTATGCATATAAAATCTATCCAAGAGAAGAAAAACTTGAAATTAAATTCGACACTAATACGTCTGATCAGCATAAGTCAATTTCCCTCCTCTTGTGGAGGAAGCTCGAGTTCAAAATTGGAATAGGAAATCATCATGATAATCATCATTTCAGCTCATATAAGTCCCACTGTTGGACTCGGGCCTCCTCCATAATAAGAGTGAAATTGACCTTACTATAGCATGCTGGTCAGACAGGTTGGTATAGGATTTTGTTTCGAGTTTTTCTTCTCTTGCATAGATGTTACTAGCAACCCGCCCTCGCTTCGCTTCGATTATAGTCGTTTTACCTGCGTAGTTCCGTTTCCCGTGGGAATACCAAAATAAAATATAGCCTAGTTTACGCGCTGATATTATAGCTTTCCATTGGTGAAAGAATTTTTGAAATCGGTCCAGCCGTTTTGAAGATTACCCGGAACAAACAGACAGACAAAAGTTTTTTAATCTATATTTTAGGCATAGGTGTCGTGCAAATAATCGTGTGAGCATGAAAAAAGTCTATCATTTTGACACACAGACACTCCAATTTTATTTATTGGTATAGATATGCTTATTATATCCCTTAGTCGTCTTTTACGACATCCACGTGCAAGATAGGGAGTGGTGAATTGTATTCTTACTCGGTCACCACACGGAAAATGAAAATAGAAAATTATTTTTAACATTATTACCTAAATCGAGAAACAATTCCGTATAGGCAGGCAACAATAACACATTTAATAATTAATTAATTGGTATAAAGTGCAGTAATATTTTGATTATTTTATTAACAAAAAAAGATCGTGAAATTTCTTTGAAAAAGAAGTGAAACTTCTTTGGTGCCACATGTTTTTGGTCAATATTAAAAAATAATCAGTATTGTACTCTCTCACTCTCGATCTTTCTCACTCGCTTACTCTCTGCTCTCGCTCCATGACTATGTGCTTTGTGCTATGTTCGCCCTTTCTCACTCTCTCTCAATCGGTCTCAATTAGGGATGATCGATGTTAGGAAATCATCGATGTTACAGAAATATCGATATCGTCGAACATCGATGTTACGATAGAAATTCTCGTGGCAAATTTTGATGAGCTTTTTTTTTTAGGACATCTGCCGGATATTTTTGACATCGATGTTACGACGATGAAGTAAAATCTTCCAGGCAAATTCTGATGAGCTTTTTTTTTTAGGAAATCTGTCGAATGTTTTTAACATCGATATTATTTTATTTCGTTCTGCCCATAGCAACATCGATGTTTTTCCTTTCAACATCGATGTTCATCGATCATCCCTAGTCTCAATCGCTCTCTCCCTCTTCTTCGACAAAAACGTTCCACATTTTCATGTCATTAAATTGCGTTTCATTCGTAAAAATTTTACCCCCATGCGCGTAGAGAAGTTTCACTTCAAAAATATTATTAATAGTTACTCTGTTATAATTGCTATGGCGGTTACAAATACTATCAACCTTTTCATTGCTCATGGGTGTCGTAAAAGCCGACTTTGCATCGACATTTCCAACTCCATCTGATGCAGTCTGTGTAACAACTAAATTCCCAAAAAGAGTTGATGTCTGGCAGGCGGCCGGTCATCTGTACCGGTGGTCGACCCAACGGCGAAGGCGACGTACCACGGGTGGGTTACAGGACCGCGCACCACCCCTCTGTCACCCCGAACAGAGCCAGGCGGCGGGTGCGCTTACCGTAGCCCACAATAAAAGGCAGCCGGTCATAAAACTTTTGACAAAACTTTTACAATTTACGTCGATCCCAAATCATTTTGTATCTAATAATTTTTATAAATTGTTTCTATAAATGTTAAGAACAGACCCTAAAAAATATTACCACACTATTTATTATAATATTAGATATAAAATTACAAACTAGTCTAAAAATTAAAAATTATTTACAAAATTTATTTATTGCTTTAATGGAAGAATAAATTAATGTTCTATGGCAACATTGTGTTTAATAGTAGAATATTTAATTTTTATCTTTATTCAACCGTAAAATATTTTTGTTTATTTATTGTTCATCATCATCTTGCTCTTATCCCAATTACTTGGGGTCGACGCAATATGTCATCTGTTTTGACATATTGCAAAAAGTTTCGGCAATGACTTTTATGACCGGCCGCCTGCCTGACGTCAACCCTCCTTCTTGGGAATGTAATCGTTGACCCAAATGGTACCAGATGGAGTTGGTCCGGGTCAATCTAGGGCTCTTAGTCTTCTTTTACGACACCCACTAGGAAAGCAAGGGTTGGTAGTATTCGAAGCCGCTACCACACAGCACTCTTTTATTTATTGTTATAATATACAAATTAGTAATAATTTAAACGTTGGTAATAAAAGTTTTCAATATTTCCAAAAGATTGCAGTGAGCCGATGATTCAAGACTAAATGCAAAAGCTAAAAATTATTGCTTTATATTACTTTGTAAGTTCCAAATACCACAAAAAGAACACAAGGAACTAACAAAACGGTGGTATAGTTCTGTACGAAATTGCCACTTAATATGAAATACTACCAATATAGTATTAAAACATTGAAAATTTTTGGTAGCGTTAGAATTTGATGGTAGTTATTTGAATTCATTGAAGGTAAAATGTAAAAATTGACAATATGTAACTGCCCCCATGGAGTTTATGCCTTAGAATAATAACGTGTAGAAGGTAAGTCCGCGCACAAAAAATGAAGCATTTAAATTGCAGCCTAATGAAGCTTACGTCGGACCATTCTGTAATGTACAAGATCACTATACTGCACGTACGTACGCAACTCTTAAAAAATAAATAGGTAATTATGACGATTTGTGCATTCAAATGGAGTCATAACATATTTGAAAAACATAAAAAGTGTATTAACATCACTTTTAAAAGTATTTCGACGATTTATGTTAATAAAAACAAAATTTGATTTCATAATTTGTATAGTGGTGTGCGTGTGTACGTGTGTAATCGTCTGCGCGCTTGTAATATTTTTGGTTTCATGTTTTTGATCGCTTAAGTACCGACACTATCCTTCTATACGTTATTATTCTAAGATTTATGCACAATAAATAATTTGAATAATGAAATCAAGTCTTAGTAATGGAAAGTAGATAATCAAAAGCCAAATTATTTAACAGGCATTACAAATTGAACGAATGAAAAAATCTTAATAGTTATTTAAAATGCAACTATAACGGAATAATATTTATACTAAATTATATTATTTTACACTTATTTGCTATATTTAAACAAACAATTTTAATATGTATAACGTTATAATAATTACAACGAATTCATAAGCTAACATAACCGAGTTTAACTGCTATTTCAAAAGGTAAATAGCTGCTATTGTTACAGTGAATTTCACTGAATAAAAATAACGTTATTTTATTAATAAACTCCCTAAAATCTCAGAATGTAACTTTTATTTTCTAAACAGACTTTATTGTAATGATTTCTGATGTTTACGCGAGTATTTTAAATAAAACTACTTTACGGATTTTATCGCGTTTGTATTTGATTTTTGATTAGCCGACGTTTCGAACACTTTACAGTGTTCATGATCACGGGTGGACTTATTGTATTACGTCAAATAGTGAAAAACATCATGAAAATGTTTTGGAATTTATTTCTTGATTTAACACAAACAATTAATTCAAATGTTTAGTCATTAATACAAAATAACGCCACTTTACTAACTAACAAAAAATATTTAGTTATAACAGTTATTTTAATAACGAATATAATCTAGGCTTGAAACAATTTTACAAAAGGATCGCTATAAAATCACATTACGATATTAGTTCTTACATTCAAAATTAGCTGCTATTTTAACAGTGAAAAGTTATCACTAAATAAAATAACGCTATTTCACAATAGGAACAAAACTTTCTACAATATTAATAATCTTAAATAAATAATAGCTATTGCTATTAATTAATCAGTTACCTGCTTTTCCGAACCACTTTGCCATCCCGAATCCATAGTATTTGTATCACTATAACAATGTATATGGTTTATGTTACCTTTGATTATTTCTTCTTTAGTTTCACGTACAGGCTCGTATTGGGAATCCGGTCCCAAACACTTAGAAGACTCCGGATCATTCGAATACACCTGATCTGGCGTACCATCATCAGACAATAGCGACTCTTCAGTATTAGGCGATAAAGGCGAAATTTGATTAAAATTTTTCGTATCAGATGATCGAGTTTCCTTTGGCAGAGGACTCGATTTAAGGCGTAATGGTGAAATATGCGAGCGTTGTCCTTCAATTCTGATGCTAGAGTTTAGTTCACTCATTCGTTCTATTCTTGCATCGTGTCTGTCACTGCGGTCGCTGAGTTTCGAATCATTCATACGTTCCGTTCTTGACTCGTTTAGTCGATCTATGCGGGCGTCGTTCATTCGTTCACTTAAACATGTTTCGTTCATACGGTCACTGATTCTAGAATCATTCAAGCGTTCTATATGTGCATCAATGATAGCTTCACAGTTTCTCGAGTCATTCAATCTATCTCGAGAATCATTCATACGTTCAATTAAACGAGTATCATTCATTCTGTCACGTTCACTCAGACCACGCGGTTCGCTTATTCTTTCTCGGCCACTAAGACGAGTCTCATTCAATCTATCTCGTTCACTTAAGCGTGTCTCAGTTATTCTATCACGTTCAGATAGACGTGTTTCGTTCATTCTATCTCGTTCATTTAAACGAGTTTCATTCATTCTCTCGCGCTCACTCAATCGCGCGTCGCTAGCTCTATTAGCGATTCTGGTGTCGTTAATACGCTCACTCAAGCGGACTTCATTCATTCTTTCGCTGAGCCTCGAATCGTTCATTCTATCTATTTGCTCACATCTTTCATTTAATCTATCTCTTGAAGTATTTATGCGTTCACTCAATCTAGTTTCGTGCATTCTATCAGAAATTCTTACATCATTCAAACGGTCCCTGTCACTCAATCTATCTCGCGAATCATTCATCCGCTCACACATTCGTTCCCGTTCTAGTCGTTCATTCATTCGCATGGAATTATTTAATTGCTCTATCTGATGTTCAGTTAGTCTTCCTGAATTATTTAATGCTTGACGAATTTTGTCTTGATTTTTAATATGCTTCTCCTGACGGGGTCTCCGTTTTGACCCCACTTGAGGTTGGGGTCTCTGCTGGCGTGTTAGAGTGAATGACCCCGTGTCTGATTCTGAAGTGGACTCTGGATGATTTTCTATAGTACCTACTAAGGCTGATACGTTGGCGTTCAGACAGCATTCAGCCTGGAATATAAAAAGAAATTGATATGTACAAAATTTTCGCATGATGTCGGTGTAAGAATACAATTCACCCTTTCTTGCCCGTGGGTGTCATAAAAGACGACTAAGTAATATCGTATGCATTTAACATCTATGCAAAAGAAGGGACACTCAAAATAAAACCATTAACCAACCGGTCCGACCACCGTGGTATAATAGATTACTTTCTATCTTACTGTAGAGGAAGCTCGACCATAGTGAAACGTATGTGACCCGTGGTGATGATGATACTAGATTATTTATAAAAAAAAAATAGCGTGAGTATTAAGTACGCATATCAGAAGTGAAACTTCTTTGGTTTCATGTGTTTTTATCAGTATTAAAAAAAAAATAAACCAAAAATTAAAAAAAAAATCTCCCGATCTTTCTCACTCGCTCGCTCCCTACTCTCGCCCCATGGCTGTGCTTCGTGCTATGTTCGCCCTTTCTCACTCTCTCTCAATCGGTCTAAATCGCTCTCTCCCTCTTCTTCGACAAAAACGCTGCACGCTTTGTGACGCTTTTCATCCGTAAAAAAATTACCCTCATGCGCGCAAAGAAGGTTCACTTCAAAAAAGGTTTATGAACGAAAAACGATTACCATAATGATTTCGATCGTCTACATGAAAACCGTTCCATTCGTCTTACCATTTAGATTAGCGTTAGCCTACGTATGGTAACCAAATTGTCTCTCGCATTGTTGTATTAACCCCTCGAGCGTTTTTGGGACACCATTAGAGCCAAAAAAAAAATGTCGCCGAAGCACTTTTGGGACACACGTTGACCCAAAAAAATACTTTACAATTAGCAATTACTTTTAGTACATTTATTTAAATCAACCAATCAAAAGCTATTAATATATATTTTATTTCATATTTCCTTGTCATATAGCAACAATAATAGTTTACGTAAAATCATAAAATTCACTGAACTATTTTCAATATTATTTTTAATAAGCGCGTGGGGCACTCGAGAGCGCCGCGATGTTTGGCGCCTGAGGGGTTAAGTGAGATGTTTCAAAATTGCAATCATCATCTCTTATACGTCCCACTACTGCAGTCGAGCCTCCTCCACATTGGGAGGAGAGGAAATTAACCGCACTGGTCAAGCGGGGTGACATTAAGTTTTATTTTGACACACTTTTATTAGCTTCACCTGGATATTTGTAACGTCCACCTTTGAGCCCAATTTTGCCCTACTTTGAGCGATCAGATTTTCTTTAAATTTTGCACATCTATCAAGAACCGATGACAATGCAATAATCCGCTTTTTTTTTAAACTATATGTTTAGTTTTATATGCTATGAGCCGGCTGCACACACGAAAAATCATGACGTATGCGGCGTTACCTCGCTCTGAGGCGTTCCATTTAAGGCTTGATCCATACAAAATATCTATCAAACAAATAAAATTAAAATTTTCTTTTGAAAAATGAAACCATTCCATCAGTATTTTCTTATGACGTTGTCACGTTCAACTATCTTCAGTAAACCGACTTTACAGACAACCGATTTTTTTTAAACTATATTTTATCACTTTATTTAAGATTTTCTTCGCTTACATATTTGTATAAGATCAAACGCGTTTTACGTCACCACATGGCAAAGGTTATCCGTTTGGTGACGGAGTAAGAATACAATTCACCACTCCCTATCTTGCACGTGGATGTCGTAAAAGACGACTAAGGGATATAATATGCATATAAGATCTATGCAAAAGCAGGTAAACTCGAAATAAAACCCTATACCAACCTGTCTGACTAGCATGGTATAGTAAGATCAATTTCGCTCCTATTGTGGAGAAGGCTCGAGTCCAACAGTGGGACGTATATGAGCTGAAATGATGATGATGATGATGATGATGACGGCAAAGGTGTTCTAAGCGCCATCTATATTACTTACTTTGACAGATACATTGCAGCAACTTGATACATCAGCGAAGTATACTTCTGACTCGGCATTCTGATTCACAGCTAGCTGACGACAATCTTGAATAGATGCTCTGTAAAAAAGTGAACCTTTTGAACTGAAAACTTCTTTAGTCGCGTTGGGCCCAGCTGAGGCCGTAGGTGACCGGACCGGGGATTTTAGTCCGTCAGCCGCAGAGGCTGACCGTGGGACGGCGATCGACTTCCTGGGAAGAGGAAGTCGAGAGGAGAGGGTACCCCTCAGGGTATGCCGACCACGGAGAACAAGGAACTCGATACCGGTGGCCGATCCAACGACGAAGGCGACGAGGTACGGTGGATTATGGGGCCACGCGCCGTCCCTCTAGCGCCCCGGACGGAATCAGGTGGCGGATAGGCTAACTATAGCTCAGCCCAAAAAAAACAAAAAAAGCTGCGTCGGACACTTTTTGGTAGGGGAAAATCCAGGTTCGCGTCACCGACATGCTTATGTCTAGCGCACGCACAGTGTTCGCCTTAGACAGTTTTTGTATGAGTGAAATCTCATACTAGAGATGTGAAACAATAATCAATTTTTATAATAATCGATTATTAATCGTTTATTTTTTTTTTTGTAACAATCGATTATCAAAATAATAAAAAATCGATTATTTAAAAAAAGTGCGTGCAGTAGCACAGTATCGTGATGACTTTTTTTTAATTTTTCATACTATATTAGAAAATAAGGCTCACATTTCCAAAAAAAAAAGGTTCTCGCTGTTGGGAGAAAGAATCGATTATTTTGTAATCGATTATTTATTTTTAATTAATCGATTATTTTATATTCGATTTATTTTGAAGAACAAAAAATCTATTATTTAAAAAATCGATTATTTTCCCTCCAAGTCACATCCCTATCTCATACGTTATCGTCACCGACATGCTTATAGCAGTACATCTGTAGCTATACAGCTGACGTATAGCGCTGTGTATCCATACTAATATTATAAATGCGAAAGTAAGGATGTTTGTTTGTTTGTTTGTAACGCTTTCACGCTTAAACCACCGAACCGATTTCAAAAATTCTTTCACCAATGGAAAGCTATAATATCATTGAGTAACATAGGCTATATTTTATCCCGGTATTCCCACAGGAACGGGAACTACGCCGCGAATAAAGCGACTTAAACCGAAGCGAAGCGAGGGGGGGGTTGCTAGTATCTTATAAGTGAAATTGAATGGATTTAGTGAGAAGTTCAATATTTATATACTGTTATTGAAATAGTGTTTTGTTTGATTATTTTTATCTTATAGTATTTTAAATAAAACACAGACATCGTACAAATCAAAAACTTATCATTCAAATACCAGATAATTTTAATTGAAGGCCCAAAAATAGCAACTGTTTCGTAACAGCAACTGTATGTTTAGTAGTTTTAAGTTTTCACTCGTGTCGGCAATCATGATTGTTTTAATTTTTTTTTAAATACGTAGTGATTAAGATACTGTCCGACTGTGCTTAGTGTCGTGGGTTCGGTTCTCAAACAGGACAACAATTTGTGATATGCACAAATTGTTGTTATGAGTTTGTAATTCGAGTCCGTTATAAATAAAACTACTTTTCAGATGTCATGGTTCCTGACCACGAACTCTGTTAAGTGTTCGAAATGTCGTACAATCAAAAATTAAATACAAACGCGGTAAAAACCGTAAAAATTGGTTTATTTACAACTAGCTTATGACCCCGACTTCGTCCGCGTGGAACAGTTACTTTACGGGTTAAAGTTAGCTTTAGCCCAAAGCTAAAGCTAACTTTAACCCGTGACTTTTTTTACACAGAAGGTGAAAATATTTTCAATAATAATTGTGTCACACATGATTTTTGCGAAACCTAACCGTTTACGTAGTGCACGCAGCGGAAGCTCACAAAAAAAAAAAACCGATTCTCAAACATTTTTCATTGTTGCTCCGCTCCTATTGGTGTTAGCGTGATGATATATAGCCTATAGCCTTCCTCGATAAATGGGCTATCTAACACTGAAAGATTTTTCAGACCAGTAGTTCATGAGATTAGCGAGTTCAAACAAACAAACTCTGCCGCTTTATATATTTCCAATGTGTAAACATCAGAAAACATTGCGTTCGTTAGTTCTATGTTTCTAGGAGAGGATACTCCTCAAGGAGTATTCCGTCGGGCCGACCACTGACGACAAGTCACCCTGCGCCGGTGGTCGGATAATTATTGTGTGGTTTTATGAAACCACGTGAGTGTGTGAAACCATGTGTATGAAACCAAAGCGAAACTTATTTCGCAAAAATTTTTGCAAAATATTCGATTTAGGGTATTAAAATCGCATCATTCGTTGTTTATCAAAAGCAAAAAAAATAGCAACATTTATATTAAACACTGATAAAAACAAACAGCGCCTTTCACTTTGCCCCTACTCCGCGGCCGACCGTCACGCGACATGCAATAGATGGACAAAAAAGTTTGAGGCGATGTAATAAAAGTTTCACTTTAAAAATAACAATAATTTACATACCTTATAGGCGAGTGTTTGTCGTTTTGAAATCCCAGATTTTCTTTACCTTGCTTCGGACAAGAATCCGTACTTTGATCTGAAACTGTAAAAAATAATCCATATCTTTAACATCATCTTTCCATATGGTGACGGTGTCAGAATACAATTCAGCACCCCCAATCTTGAATGTGGATGTCGTAAAAGACGACTAAGGGATATAATATGCACATAACATCTGTGCAAGAAAACTCGAAATGAAACCCTATACCAACATGTCTTAGCCTAGTCCCTAGCCGAGGCCGCGGGTATTGGACCGGGGAATTGTCCGTCACCCGCAGAGAGGCTGACCGCGCGACTGACGTCCCAGGACGTCGAGAGGTGACGTTACCCGAAAGGGTATTCCGTCGGGCCGGCCACTGACGACAAGTCACATCTGCTCCGGTGGTCGGCCCAACAACGAGGTGACGTGGGTACGGGTGGGTTATGGGCCCGTGCGCCGTCCTTTCATCGCCCCGGACGGATTGGACCGCGCGTGCGCTTACCATAGCCCGCCCATAAAAAAAAATAAATAAATAAATAAAAAATACCAACATGTCTGACCAGCATGGCATAGTAGGTCAAATTCTCTCCTATTGTGTAAGAGTAGGGATGCAAGTATCGAAACCAAAAACATCGATGGATTAATACATCGATATTTCAGAACAAATATCGATGTACAAAAAACATCGCCCAAAAACGTTGATGTATCGAAACATCGATATTTTGTTAATTTCCTTGCGGGATTGCGATGAGCTTTTTTTATTAGCAATTTCTAAGAATAACTTATAATCAACTTCATGCAAGTACATTTGCGTGATTTTATGCAGTTTTTTTTTTTAGTTATTTTGATACAGATTACTTAAGCTGTTCCGCAGGCTCTGCTAAAAGTACCATACATTTTAAATCATGCAGGCAAAATATCGATGTCAAAACATCGTATAAAATAACATCGATACATCGATGTTTTACAATAGTGAACATCGACGGCAAGCATCGATGTTTTTTTATTGAAACATCGATGTTTCGGAAACGTCGACGTATCGTTTGCATCCCTATATAAGAGGGCCGAGCCCAACAGTGGGACGTATGCGGGCTGCGATGAGATATTAAAAAACAACTTTAAAAAATCTCACCTTTACTTCCAGTCTTCTGATGCAAACATTCAATAGCCACATCATCATCAGGCAATCTGCAATCTCTATGAAGGTTACTGGCGCTCATTCCCAATCTTTGACATCTATATGGCACGAGGTGACCCCTCAAAGTATTAAATCTCGCTTCCGGCAAATGAGGCGACATATTTTGTAATACTTCCGGTGGATAATGTCCAATAGGCCCCATTTGACTCATATGTGTCAGTTCCGGATTCATCCTAACAAGATCCGGATTCATCCTCACTAAATCCGGGTTCATCCGAGCCAAATCCGGATTCAATCTCGATAATTCCGGATTCATCCGTGCCAATTCCGGGTTTAGTCTCGCAAATTCCGCAAGTTCCGGATTGATTCTTGATATTTCTGGTCGGTTATGATCCGGATGTCTTGGGTGATTCTCTTGTTGGTGGATGAGGTAAGAGTTTCGACAGGTGTGTGGTTGAGTGTGATCCGGACGCTCCATATGGTGGTGATGGAGAAGAGTTGCTGCAGCTGGATCTTGGTGATGAAGATGATGTCTGGGAATGAGAATTTTTGTAAGTTTTACCTTCCAAGACAATTCTAAAAGCGTTTCGCGGGACTTCCTTGAAGTCAAACTTCGGTGACTTATACGAACACCATCCATTGTGGATCCTGGCTTTCAGGAGTTACAGTGGTAGGCATATGTGGTGGAATTAGTCCCAATTAAAAATAAGTTTTTATCTTCAAAGACATAGGCAACGGGATCTCCTACAATTAGACTACTATTATTACAGTTTTTATCACATTACATTTGATGATCAAAGAGCCATAAGTCCAATTTTCTGAGGGTGGCGGATTTTGCTGAGGTTCTCAGGATCACCAAAATTCATTGCACGCATGCATGTTCTCTTCAGATTTTTCACGATAAACAGCCATCTTGAAAAGGTCCATGAGCGACAGTATCAGTTACGGATGTGAAAAAATAATCGATTTTTATAATAATCGATTATTACAAAAATTTATCGATTTTTATAATAATCGATATTACAAAAATTTATCGATTAATAATCTATTTTTACAATCGATTATCAAAATAATAAAAATCGATTATTAATCGATTTTTTATTATTCGAAATTCGATCGAAATTAATCGATTATTCACTGCCAGATTTCCTAAAAAAAAGGTCATCACGATTTCCATTATTTATTTTTAATTAATCGATTATTTTATAATCGATTTATTTTAAAGAACAAAAAATCGATCATTTTCCATCCAAGTCACATCCCTAGTATCAGTTAACCTCAGGTAAGCTATTTTAGCCGAGGCCGCGGGTGACGTGACCGGGGATTAGTCCGTCACCCGCCGAGAGGCCGACCGCGTGAGGAAAGACCGACGTCCTCCCCGAGGGGGGGACGTCGGTCGATGGGAGGGTACCCTAAGTAGGGGGTATTTCGTCGGGCCGACCACTGATGATAAGTTAACTCTGCTCCGGTGGTCGGCCCAACGACGAAGGCGACGTGGTTTTCGGGTGGGTTGCGGGAGTTGCGTGCTTAAGCCCCTCTGTCGCCCCGGACGGAGTGGTGCGGAGGCGCGCCGACCGCAGCCCACCCACAAAAAAAAAAGGTAAGCTTTGCAAATTTGCTCGTTTGCGCCAAATAGCAATGAAAAAGAGTAAAACATGACTAAGGGATTTTAACATGCAGATAACGTCTGTTCATGAGAAGATGAACTCGAAATAAAACCCTATACAAATCCGTCTGACCAATGTAGTATAGCAGATCAATTTTCCTCCTATTGTGGAGGAGTCTTTAGCGCAGCAGTAGGACGTATATAAGTTCTGATAAATGATAAAATGGAATGGCGAGGCTCCATCTCAGAATGGTGCTGGTGAAAGAGATTAAGTAATTCTTTGTGATATACCTGCTGCCACTTCTTCCTTGTGGGCTATAAGGTGGTGGAGGTCCCCATACGCCTGTGGCTGCATCAAAACTACCACTCGCTTCACCAAACTGCTCCTGATTGAAGTTTGCTGGTGTGAAGTTAGGTTGAGCCTGGTAATCAAAAATAGTGTTAAGACCACACTGTTGAGAGCCTGTCTACAGCCGAGGGCCGGTCCGTCCAGGGTAGTACCACACTGAGCAGAAAATCAACGTCTGAGTAGTAGCAATTTGTTACTGCGCTTCGTTCGGTGAGCGAGAGAGCTGGAAGCCCAACTTTCTGAGGGTGTTTGCGTGTTTTGGTGATGCCTTTAGTGTCACCGAAGCTCAGTGTACGTATTCACACTCCCTTTATTTTCTTCATGGTAGGCAGCGGCGTTGTAAGGGTCCATGAGCGGTAGCAACACTTACCATCAGGTATTTGGCTGTTTGCTCGTTTTCCACCGATGGCAATAAAAAAAGTATGATTGGGTAATTCTGCTATCCGTCAATTCATCAGTGGCTATCTAGTATCATGTTTGATGGCTGTTCTAGTAGTTAACTCGTGATTAGGTACCGTTTGTGGAATCTGGTCCAGCCATAATTTTTGAAGGAAAGAAAGAAAGCAAACGAAACATCTATGTAAGAGATGGAAAACTCGAAAGATAATTCTATACCAACCCGTCTGACCAGCATGGTATAGTAGATTGATGAAAATAATATTCAAATAACATCTATCATCATCATCATCGCAGCCCACATATGTCCCACTGTTGGGCTGGAGCCTCCTCCACAATGGCAGGGAATTTTACCTACTATACCACGCTGGTGAGATATGTTGGTGTAGGGTTTCATTTCGAGTTTTCCTTCTCTTGATAATATCTGTGGAAGAGAAGAAAAACTCGAAATAAAACCCTATACCTGCCTGTCTCACCAGCGTGGTATAGTAGTTCAATGTCCCTCCCTGTATGGAGGAGGTTCGAGCCCAGTAGTGGGACGTATATGAGATGAAATGATGATGATGATATCTATACTGATATATAAAGCGGAAGAGTTTGTTTATTTGAACGCACTAATCTCAGGAATTACTGATCTGATTCGAAAATTCTTTCAGTGTGAGATAGGTGTTTTATCGAGGACGGCTATAGGCTACACAGGGTGTAAGGGGACCGCTCCCGAAAACAAAGACAAGTAATTTACTACTAGGACTATATACCTATTGTCACAAAATCGCGGGCAGTCCCTATTCAGTGACGTAGGGCGCACGGTGACTGACCTCTAGACCATAATGATATTAAGTTTTGCACAGATTGCGTTTTTTCTCATCCGAGTAAAGTAACGTATTTTTTATAAAATTATCGTTTTTTTTTCTAGTAGGACTAGTACTATCACCTGTTTGTTTTCGGGAGGGGTTCCCTTCCACCCTGTATATCATAACGCTAAGACCAATAGGAGCGGAGCACCAATGAAATACATACATACACATAATCACGCCTCTTTCCCATAGGGGTGGGCAGAGACCACTTCCTTCCACTTGCTACGATCTTGACATACCACTTTCGCCTCCACCACATTCATTAATCTCCTCATACATGTTCTTCGGTTCAGGGTACTCCTAACCTGGCCTTTCTTAAGAACGTCCCCGATTTGATTGTGGAACGTCCGCCTCGGTCTTCCCCTTCCAACACTTCCGTTCACATTCGCCTTATAAATTCTCCTTGTTAGTCTCCTTTCATTCATTCTCTCTACACACCAATGAAAAATATTTCAAAATCGTTTTTTTCCTTTTGATAGCTTCCACTGCGTGCACTGCATAAATGGTTAAGGATTCGCAAAAATCATGTGTGACAGAATTGTATTATTTAAAAATATATTCACCTTCTACATAAACAAAGCCGCGGGTTAAAGTTAGCACAAGCCCAAAATAACTATTCCACGCGGACGAAGTCGCGAGCAGAAGCTAGTAGAATATAATTACAGTTACCTGTGAAAAATTTGCCTGATGTTGTGGGAACTCCCTGTGCTGACTGAATCCTTGTTGATTGTGCGCTTGTCCCCTGAAGGGTTGCTCGAAGTTCTGTGGGTAACGAGGGTCATATCCAGTAGCGTTCTGTGGTGGAGCTTCAGTTTCGCAGAAGCCGTAAGCGCTGTCACCTGACTGCGGTATACCACCCATGCGACAACGGGAACTAGGAAATGAGACAGGATTTAAAATAATATAAATATTAACTTAAAAAAATTAAAAATAAGCTTTTATTTAAAACATTTAAATAAAAGCTTGTTTTTAATTTTCTAAACAAGAGTGCTTGTCAAGACTATTCAAACGAGTATTTGATTTTTGATTGCCCGACATTTCAAACACTTTACAGCGTTCAAGGCCACAGGCGGACGGAACCGCTCGTGGCGATAAAATCCGCAATATAGTTTTATTTACAAATATATTTTATATATATATATATACTTACTTCTGACTGTTACTCCTGGGCCAAGGAAACCAGCTCCACGCCGACGTTTTTCTACCAGTACCTGGATTTGGTGAATATAAATTACCAATGCGACCTGGAAATATTAATATTTGATCAAAATTTTTTCATAGAATTATGAGCATCATGGGGATGACGGTAATGACGGGTTAAGAATACAAATCAAGGAGACACCAAAGGCGATCGCTAATCTGCCTGGCAAACCTGGCGATCATTATCATTTCAACTCATATACGTCCCTTTGTTGAGCTCGAGCCTCCTCCAGTAGGAGGGAAATTGACCTACTGTGCCACGATGGTTAGACATGTATATGGTTTTATTTCAAGTTTTCCTTCTCATGCATAGATGTTATATGTATATTATATCACTTTGTGTTATATTACGATACCCACGGGCAATTACATTCTTATTCCACACGGAAAAGTTAAATGACAGTTAAAACTTCAAACTTCAGTCGAAAGTTGCAATTTAAACCTTTATTTAACAGGTATAAATTGCAAAATGCTGGGTATTTAATAAATATACCTGGATACATTTTGGTATGCTTTGCAGGGTTAAGTTGCAAATTAAGTTTCTATATTATAGTTCACACGTTTAAGTTGTAAAATGTTGGGTTTATGTAACCTGAGTTTTATGAACAGTGAGCTTACTCTTGAAATCAATCCTAAAATCGAATCCGATTCAATTCCAATCTTACCAAACTTATATTTGGTACTCTTAAACAAAATCGAGAATGAATTCTTCGCGTTTGCCGTTGTTATTTTCACCAAATGTGCCGTATTTTCTTACTTTAAATTAATAATGTTACCGAACTCGATCACCAGAAAGACACTTTCTTGAACTCGTGAAACATTCATGATTTTAAACCACGTATACTAAAACGTCAAAATCACGTAGGGAGTAGCAAAATTTTGACTTAATCGACCAGAGGCGAATTCGTTTAGTTTAAAAAATGCCACGGAATTCAGTTCTAATTGTGCGCTGGTGTCGCTTTCAAGAGTACGAGAATTGCTCAAATCCGAGCTGCGATTGGATTTAGGATTGGAATCGAGATTCAAGAGGAGGCACACAGGTGTCTATTTGACGTCAACCCTGAAAAGATAATTGTTGACCATACGACATCAGATGTAGTCGACCAGGACCAGATTATCCATAAGGCGGATTAGACAACTGCCTAGGAGCCCGGCATCGACTAGGGGCCCCGCATCGACTAGGGGCCCCACATCGACTAGGGGCCCCGCATCGACTAGGGGCCCCACATCGACTAGGGGCCCGAGCAAGCATTAAGAAAAAAATTCAATTCGTTTCAACGAACAATTTTTTTTAAGTCTCATTTCTATCGCCTACTCCATCATGAGACCTGGATCATCATTTAACTACAACTATCTATTCGTTATGATAATTTCAATAAAAGTAAAAATAAATGGTTAAATCAAGTCAAGGTGATAGGGTATGTTGTTGAAATAAGCGATTGAAGTAACAGAATACTAAAGAAGTCGATCTGATCGATTGCACTTATGTAATAGAAAATATATATTTTAAAAAGTAAGACAAAAGTAAAAGAAAGGGGCCCCGAGAATCGCATTGCCTAGGGGCCCTGGTAGAGTGAATCCGGCCTTGTAGTCGACCCAGATTCATATAAAGCTGTCGTCTTTTACGACACACACGAGCAATCTAAGAATTGGTAGTATTCGTAGACATACACAGAGCATAAATGGGAAAAACTGAATTTCGACTTACCTGGTGCCCAAAATCGATGCTGAAGGCTGATGTCCCAAGCTGGCTGACTCGGATGACATTGAGCGCAACAACTGCAATTGCTCTGTGATAAAAGAAATACATAAGAATGACGCTCATTTTCACCACTGACTCCTAAATTCTAGGTGGCACCTAAGACAGTTATCATCATATCAGACCATAAACCTCCCAGTGGGCTCGTACTTTCTCCACTATGAGAGGGAAATTGACCTATTATACCACGCTGGTTAAACGTGTTGGTAGTAGAGATGTGACTTGGAGGGAAAATAATCGATTGTTTGTTCTTTAAAATAAATAGATTATAAAATAATCGATTAATTAAAAATAAATAATCGATTATAAAATAATCGATTTTTCTCCCAACAGGCTTATAATGACCTTTTTTTTTAGGAAATGTGAGCTTTATTTTCTAATATAGTACGGAACAATCGTGATGACCTTTTTTAGGAAATCTGACAGTGAATAATCGATTAATTTCGATCGAATTTCGACTAATAAAAAAATCGATTAATAATCGATTTTTATTATTTTGATAATCGATTGTAAAAATCGATTATTAATCGATATTTTTTTTGTAATAATCGATTATTATAAAAATCTATTATTTTTTCACATCTCTAGTTGATAGAGGGCTTTACGACGAGAAAGAACTCGGTAAAGATGGTCGGCCAAATGGGTTTACGGTGGGTTATAGGATCGCGAGCTGTCCTTTCGTCACCCCAGACGGCATGGAGGGCGTGTGCGCTGACGATAGCCCACCCAAAAAAAAGCTTTTTTTTTTTCCAATTTTCCTTCTCTTGCATGTTATATGCACATTATATCCCTTACTCGTCTTTTACGACATCCACGGGCAAGACAGGGAGTGGTAAATTGTATTCTTATTCCGTTAATCATCATCATCATCACAGCCCACACTCGTCCCACTATTGGGCTCGAGCCTCCTCCATAATAGGAGGGAATTTGACCTACTATATCATGCTGGTCAGACATGTTGGTATAGGGTTTCATTTCGAGATTCCATTAATACTCGGGCAGAACCTAAGACAATATAAATAAATATTTTTCATTAAGATTAATGACATACATATTTAGCAAAAATAAGAATATTAGTAACTAATTTGTCGCTAAGTGTGACTTAAGTATACTGACCTGGACTTGTCTACCGGCTGCAGGTGTTGTCTGCCCAGCCGAAGGTCTGTATAATGATCTGCAGCGAAGCTCCAATTGTTCCCAATACATCTTCTTCCGTTCATGACTGCGAAAAAGAACATTCATCATTCATTTCGGCTCATATACATCCCAATGCTGGGCTCGAGTTCTCCTCCACAGTAAAAGGTAAATTGACCTACGATGCTGGTTAGACAAGTTAGTAGTGATTTCTGAATAAAACTACTTTACAGATTTTATCGCGTTTGTATTTGATTTTTGATTGCCCGACGTTTCGAACACTTTGCAGCGTTCATAGTCACGGGCAGACTAAGATGTCTCTCGTCCAACAAGTCATCGTTATTGCAGAAAATGTATAATTATCTACCCGATACAGAAAATAGTTATTAAATATTGACCCACATTTTGATACAAATTCATTGCCAGTGTAAGAAGAAAATGATTCTATATGAAAAAATTATATTGTTTATGGTTAGTAATTAAATATTTGAAAACCTAACAATCTAGTATACTACCACCGGATCGGAACACGGTCACACTGAGAAAGATCCAGCAGGAAAACTCAGGTGACATGATGCTGAATTAATATTAATTTTGAAGGCGGCTTACTTTATGGTTTTAATTTTTAAAAATTATCTTTAACTATTATTAGTTATTAAGTTGGTATAGATTTAACGTGTAACGCTCTTGTGTAACGGTAACGATACACTTAGCGGGAAAGAATGCCACAAACGTCCGCATAGAAACTACGCTACAAAAAAATACAGAAGTCCTTAGCTACTTATACAATTAAATAAAATTAGGGATGTGACTTGGAGGGAAAATAATCGATTAATAAATAATCGATTTTTTTTTCTTTAAAATTAATCGATTATAAAATAATCGATTAATTAAAAATAAATAATCGATTATAAAATAATCGATTTTTCTCCTAACAGGATTATGGACGTTTTTTTTTAGAAAATGTGGGCTTTATTTTCTAATATAGTATGAAACACTGCACGCAGTATCGTTGATGACCTTTTTTTAGGAAATCTGGCAGTTAAATTATCGATTAATTTTAATATAAAAAATCGATTTTTATTACATATTTTGATAATCGATTATTAAAATCGATTATTACAAAAAATAATCGATTATAATAAAAATCGATTATTTTTTCACATCACTAAATAAAATTGAAGTGTCTGTTTATTATGTAAAAACTAGCAGGGCCTACAGTTTTACCCGCATAGTTCCCCTTTCCGTGAGAATATCGGGATAAATTATAGCTTGTGTTATTAGGGTTCCGTACCCAAAGGGTAAAAATGGGACCCTATTACTGAGACTTCGCTGTCCGTCCGTCTGTCATCAGGCTGTATCTCATCTCAAAAACGGTGATAGCTAGGCAGTTGAAATTTTCACAGATGATGTATTTCTATTGCCGCTATAACAACAAATACTAAAAATAAAATAAATATTTAAGGGGGTCTCCCATACAACAAACTTGATTTTTTTGCTCAATATCGATAATGGCAATAGAGAGGCACTTGTTCACTCAGTCAGTGGTACGGAACCCTTCGTGCGCGAGTCCGACTCGCACTCGGCCGGTTTTGTTTATTCTGATATACATATCATAAGCTATGTTATTGTGAAATTTCATCAAAATCCATTCAGAAGTTTTTGCGTGAACGAGCAGTTGGTTTTCTTTAGTATTTTAGTCAGTCGCGTTTATAATATTAGTAGGATAATAGCTTCTTTTCATGTTCAAGCATAGATGTTGTGTAAATAACCATATGGTTATTTATACATTACCTATGCTTAAAAACCAGTTCAAACATTTTTAAAGTCATCGCCATCATCGCATCGCCTCAAACTTTTTCGTCCATGTATTGCATGTCGCGTGACGGTCGGCCGCGGAGTAGGGGTAAAGTGAAAGGCACTCGACAGAGCAGCCGAGGCCAATATGGCGGTGCCTATGGTTCGCATCAGCTGACCGTGTAGTGTAGACTATTACTCATTTGCGCCAGTGTTCCACGCTATTTGTTTGTTTTTATCAGTGTTTAATGTAAATGTTTTTACATTTTTGTATGAAACCACGGTAAAAGTTACACGTTTACCGTGGTTTCATAAAACCTCACAATACAATTTTTTGTCTGTCTATCTGCCTGTTTCGATTAATTTTCCAAACGACTGGACCGATTTTGATAATATTTTACTATGAAGTGTCTATATAAGGAGTAACTTAGTCTATTATTATATTCCTTTCAAAAAACCTATAAAATTTTGTAATCTTGGAAGCGACTCTGAAGCTTCTACGCCCTGCAGTCGCGTATTATAATATTTTAGAAAATATTGGAGATTGAAAATGCCGGAATAAGAGCGCCCGCAGACATACAATTGTAAGTTGGCCGACTAAATCGCAAGTAGGTGTATTAGGCGTTGTTACTTATGCTAGCCCGCACATCGTCTCCAACTAAATCGTCCAACTAATTAATTGGACACCGATCGTATCGAAATCACGATTCCCTTCCGATTAAAAAGTTGTCCAACTATCGGCCAACTGCTTATTAGTACGGTTATCCTATGCAAGTTCGCACACTATCCAACTTAGTTCGACAGTTGCACAGCAAGATTCAAGATGACCACACGCGTGCGCGTGATTTCCCCACGCTCGCATCTTCGTCGACGGGTACGATGTCTGTCTCCCGATCACTTGTTGCAAACGAAAAAGTAGAAGAGCTCATAGAGGAAGTTCAAAAAAGGCCAGGGTTGTACAAAAAAAGACTTGAAACAATTTGTCAGGGTAATATCTGAGTTAATAATGCAATGTATGATGCTTCCCATATTGTAATCTGTTACTTAATATGGAATGCACCCAAAATGTTCTCTTTTGTTTTCGTCTTCTTTTTATTAATAGAGCAATCAAAAGGTTTTTTTCCCGCATTTTCACGCACATGCACCGCGCTGGCAATACTGGCACCGACTAAATCGGTTAAGTCTGCGGCGTGTAACCAAATAAAGTTGGCCAACTAAATTATAAGAGCACGCAATTTAGTTGTACGATAGTCGTCCAACTTGCAATTGTATGTGTGCGGGCTCTCTAAGGCAACTGAAACTGAATCGAGAACGGGTTTCTAATAAAAAATTAAAAAAAAAAAAAAAAATAAAAGTAACGGTAAGTGTTACCCAAATGTTCCAATGCCAAATGTTGCGTGAGAAATAAAAGTGTTTACTATAAATAAGTACCAAGTAAAAGACGCAAAACTTTCCAGACACGTAAAGGAAATACCCCAGACATCTAAACGACGCCATAATATCGAATATATAAAGCCTCTAACATTTTTATTGCTAGTTATACATACAAGCAAGTTCACTGGAGCTGACAACACCAGATAAAATTGTCCCAGATATTATCTTTTTTTATGGGCTATTGTCCATTCCGTCCGCGGCGACGAAAGGACATCGCGCGGCGCTATAACCCACCGAATTGGACCTCACCTTCGTTACTGAGGCCTGGTGCCTGAATTCCATGTCGTCCGTGATGATTCCGGCTGGATACCCTTTCAGGTATCGTTTTTCCCTAACGCCCCACCCGGGACGTCGGTCACCCTCAGGTTATCCTCTCTACAGGTGACGGACTATTTCCCTGTCCAGTCATCCGCGGCCTCGGCTAGAGCGCCATGAGGCGCAGATCTCAGATATTGGCCTAAGGTATATAAACGTCTAGCCAACGTGGTATAATGGGCTGATTTTCGAAATCTAGAAGAGATCCTTATCTAATAACACATATGCGGTTTGCAAATAAGTAATTTTCCAAGACATTAAAGTGTGCCTAATTTCAATGTCAATTATTTTACTTAAATTCATCGGTGCTGAAAACAAAAATACTGAACAAACACACACAAATTTTCACATTTCTCATATCAGTTTCGTGTCTGCCAACAATAAAATACTCCATGAAGGCCAACACCATTTAAAGTTTCACATAGGCTATAAACAACACAATATCACCATAACAACAGTCGCTAGACCATACATAACATAGAAACCCGAATCATATGTATTCTGACAGTATAGCAAGACGTTTTAGACATATTTAATTTTTAGTTATATATTCAAAAACTATGTCACAACTTCAAGCTTGTTATAGAAGCAGTGTAAGCCAACATTCTCAACGTTCGCGATCTCTCAGCCAAGTACTTCAAGATACTTATGAGTTAACAGATCAGGAATTAATCCAAGCGGTATTCGAAATCAAACAGCAAATCCGGATTCTATCTATCGAGAATGAGATTTTAGAGAAAGCTATTATGAGATTTGATTCCTCTTTAATGCAGGGTGTCGTACAGGCATTGGAGTTAGCAACGAAGTTACAAAGTAATTCATCTATGACTCTTAGTAATGTTTCCAAATCACAAGCGTCAAGGGTCTTCTTCGGAGAATCTACAATAAGTCCTTCTAGAATCATCATGAACCCTTCTAGAGCATCATCGAGAAGGATAGATTCTTCTGCTAAATTAAGCGGTACAGTAATATTCGGTACCGGACCCAGAATTAACATTCTAGAGAAATCCGAATTAGTTTCAACGGAAATGGAAATTGTGATACAAGGTCTTGAAAGAACTAAAGAAGGTGCCGCGAAAAAACAGGCTTTACTGAAAGCTCAACTAGAGGAGATAAGTTCAAGGGAAGCGGATATTGAAAGAGCATCTGCAATGTTCAACGAAGAAGTCATAATTGGAGGCTGGGATAAAATAGCTCAAAGAATACCAGCTGAAGTATGGGTAAGATTTATGACTGAATGGGTGAAAATTTGTGATAATCACATAGGTAAACTTCGTTTAAGGACTAGTACATTGAATACGCGGCATAGTAAATTGAAAGGACACATAAACGAGATCTCACAAGTAAGCGAAAGTTTAAGACCTGTTGATTTTCAGAAGCTAAAAATTGAAAATTCCGAGTGTTTGAAAGTGATAGAGCAAAAGTTACAGCAATTGGAAGAATTGAAGAAGATGACAGGCGATGCTAATTTGAATTTGACGATACATAAAAAGGCATTGATGAATCAAAATTGTTATTTAAATTCTGTTATAAAATCTATGAAAGAGAAGGAGATTGTAACAGTACAATTGGATCAAGAGAAAAATGTAATTGAATCTCAAGCTAATGATTTAGCTGTGAAATTGGAAGGTGTTAGAAAAATACGAAGAGCTTATGAAGTTCCAGATATATTAGACTATGTTAGAGTGAAATCTGAAATGACTGATTTAAAACACGCTATAAAAATGTTAAATAACAGACTTCATATTTTGCAAATAGCTATGGCATCTACTAATAGGAATTTGCAAACTGAATAGTTTTTAATAAATTAATTCTCTATTATAATGATTTTTTTTGTTGCAAACTAAATGCACAACAAACACCTAATGGTAAGTGTTGCTGCCGCTCATGGACGTTTGCAAAGCCGCTGCCTACCGGGAAGAAAGTGAAGGGAGTCTGAGGACATGCACGGTTGGGTGATACTAAAAGCATCACTAAAATCCACCAAACGCAAACACCCTCATAAAGTTGGGAGTTCCAACTCTCTCGCTCACCGAACGAAGCGCAGTAACAAATTGCTACTACTCAGACGACGATTTTCAGTATGGTGCTACCCCGGACGGACTGGCCCGCGGCTGTAAACAACTGTCAACAGTCTGCTCCTACCACTGCAGTTCTTATGATAACCGCGGTTGCACAGAATTATTGAAGACCTTTGGTACTAAATTTTATCTGACTAATAAATATAGAAATTGCTCCGCTCCTATTAGAAGTTGCTTCAACCTTTCTCCATAAACGCCAGCTCACATAATATTATAATTTCTTTTTTTTGTCACTGGTAACTTCTGAGTAAGATTAAGGAATGGTGAATTGTATTCTTACTCCGTCACCACATGGTAAGAAACAAATCATGTTATTCTATCCTGTGTGCTTACTCTTGAATCTCGATTCCAATCCTAAATTCAATAGCAGTTCGAATTTGTGCAATTTGGTACTCTTGAAAGCGACACTAGCGCACAACTGGAATCAAATTTTGATTTTTTTTAAACCAAATGAATTCGACTCTCGTCGATTAAGTCAAATATTTGCTGCTCCCGATGTAATTTTGACGTAATTTAAAATCATTAATATTACACAATTTCAAGAAATCGTCTTTGTAGTGATCGAATTCGGTAACATTATTAATTTAAAGTAATAAAATACGGTACATTTGGTGAAAATAACAACAGCAAATGTGAAATATTCATTCTCGATTTTATTTAAGAGTACCAAATATAAGGTTAGTGAGATTGGAATTGAATCGGATTCGAAATTAAAATTGATTTAAAGAGCAGGCACACTGGTCTTATCCTAATTACATAGTTTAGAAACAATGTTATCTTGCAGGATCGAACCTCCTCCATATTCGGAGGCAAATTGACCTAATATACCACGCTAATTAGACGGTTTAGTATAAGGTTTTATTTAGAGTTTTCCTTCTCTTGCAAATATGTTGTATTAACATCCCTTACTCGTCTTTCACGATACCCACGGTCTAAAGAGGTCCCTAGGTTGACTGGTAGAAAATGCCTAAGGCATGAAGTCCGCCTTGTACCTTATATTTTGTGCTGAAGTTTGAATTAATAAATAAAAGAGGGGGTGGTGAATTGTATTCTTACTCCGTCGCTATATCCTTATAATATTATAAATACGAAAATAAGTTTGTTTGTTTGTTACGCTTTCACGCTTTAACCACTGAACTGTTTTCGAAAATTCTTTCACCATTGGCGAGCTATAATATCAAGGAGTAACATAGCCTATATTTTATCCTGGTATTCCCACGGGAACGGCAACTACGCGGGTAAGACGACTGAAACCGAAGCGAAGCGAGGGCGTGTTGCTAGTAGACAATATAATGTAATATTATTAAATTTTAATGCAACAAATGCAAGCGAAGCTGCTGACAAAACTAGTAAATGGTAATGGTAACATACCTCAACAGCTGGTAGGCCAGCATGCAACTGAATATGCAGACCAGTACAGCACTAACTGACAAAGCGAAGACTCCACGCAGACACCAATACAAAGCTCCGTGTACGACACCACACGCTGATACTCCTTCGAACACGCAGCGAACACCTGGAACATATCCTTACTGATATTATAAATACGAAAGTTTGTTTGTTACGATTTCACGCTTAAACCGCCGAACCGATTTCAAAAATTCTTTCACCAATGGAAAGCTATAATATCAGGGAGTAACATAGGCTATATTTTATCATGATATGCCCACGGGAACAGGAGCTACGCGGGTAAGGCGACTGAAACCCAAGCGAGGGCGGGTTGCTAGTTTATATATATGGGGTGTAAGGGGGACAACGGTTACTATGAACTGACACCAGCCCAATTGTCACCGCCCAAGTCCGGTGGTTCGTTACGAATAGCCGTCGGCGACGCCCTCTGGTGCCGCGATGATCCCTGCTAGATAACAGACGAGGCAATGGCGACAGAGCAGTGGCGAGATAACCACACACTCGACTACGGTAAGAAGTGACTACAGCGCCCTTGGGGTCTAAATAGCTCGAACCCACAACACTGATGGTAGGTCGGTATATTAACCACTACGCCATCTGTGCAGTCAAACAAAAAAACTCTTGTTGAGTTTAAAAATTATAACGCAATTATATAAATAGCTAACTTACCCTCATCATCACCCCCATGCTGGGAGTCAGGTGGCAAGGAGAAGCAGGTACAGGTGCGTGTCAGCTTAGTATACTCGCAGAATTTCAGAGTCTGGAGTCTGTAACAGATGATAATATGAAACAGTGATTTGTAGCAATCGGACTATTAAATACAAATTAATTTACTAAAAATTTCCCGCGGTTTCACCCGCGTAGTTCCTAGAAATATCGGGATCAAATATAGCCTATGCCATTCTTTATGAACACAGCTACCTGGTAGTAAAATATTATCAATATCACTCCCGCCATTTTTGAGGTAACCCGCAAGAAACAGACAAGAAAACATTTTTTTTAAACTGCTTTTAAGACATGAGTATCATGCAAATAATCTTATGAGCACAAATTGACGGTAAATTATTCCCATAATTTCCTTGTGGTGACGAAATAAGAATACAATCCCCCATCTTACGCCTAAATGTCGTGGAATTAAGGGATATACACCGTAGAATCGAATTGGCCATTTTCCTGAACCGTATGTACTCAGTTAATTATTCTTAATATCCCCATATAACTAAAACCATAATGCATTTAGAAAAAAAGTCTGATAATTAGACATTCTTAAGTTTGTCCGACATGCAACGGTATTGTTCCCAACATGCCTACTACATAGCATTCGTATTCATCATTCATCATCATTTCAGCCTACAGCCGTCCACTGCTGGACGTAGGGCTCCCTCATGTTGCGCCACAAGGTGCGGTCCTGTGCCGCCTGCATCCAACGACGCCCAGCAACTTTCATTAGGTCATCGGTCCACCTAGTGGGGGGGCGTCCTACACTGCGTCGTCCGATACGTGGTCGCCACTCGAGAACCTTTCTTCCCCAGCGGTTGTCGGTTCGTCGAGCAATGTGGCCTGCCCATTGCCACTTCAGCGTGCTAATTCTTCGTGCTATGTCAGTTACACCCGTTCTTCTGCGGATTTCCGTATTCCGGATTCTATCTCGCAGAGAAATCCCGAGCATAGCCCGCTCCATAGCACGCTGAGCGACTTTGAGCCGTGATATAAGGCCTACATTTAGGGACCACGTTTCCGTGCCGTAAGTCATCACTGATAACACACACACGCTAAATCGTAATAATAGGTAAAATAAAATAATTTTAGGCATAACACCTCGGAGCTCGGTGTCGCACCTCACCCGCTCGCGTCGCGCATCCCTTCTTCTTTTGTGATGCGCCCGATTCGCGCGACCTTGGTCTATGTTTTAATAGGTCGGTAAGCATGCTACCGTACCTACGGTCGATGCCCTTAACGACACGTTACAGGGATAGGTCAACGCACTTGTAGGTACTAAAAAGTTCGCGTGACATTGAACTAGTTATAAGGTTCATCTATACCAATAAATAAAATTGGAGTGTCTGTTTGTAATGTCAAAATAATAGGCTTTTTTCATGCTCACATGGTTATTTGCACGACACCTATGCCTAAAATTTATGTACCTCAAGATTTATGTACTTTCGGTTTCTTCTTTATACTATTAATGTTTATTTTATTTTATATTCTATATGTCTTTATTAAATAATTTGTTTCTTTTACTTAAGCTATTCTATGTGATAATTATGATATTTTTTACAAACTAGAATATGATATAGTATAGTATTAATTTATTTCATTCTTAATTTAATGTTACTATTTCAAATATTACTGTTTAACTTTTTTAAAATATATTTGTTTTGCATATATTGTTGCTGCCGCGACTTGATTGTACGCGTCCATCGGAATATCAGCGGTGTAGTACCATATTTACTGTACCATAAGCTGAGATGGGCACCATATTTTGGCCTCACATATTTCAACTCCTTGTTTTTAGTTAGTAGTTCTTATTTCTTTCGTTGTTGTCTATATTGTGTGAGGTTTACAAAATAAAATTTATTTCTTTCTTTCTTTTTTTCTTAAAGTAGCGATTAAAAAATTTTTGTCTGTCTGTCTGTTTGTTCCGGGTAATCTTCAAAACGGCTGGACCGATTTCAAAAATTCTTTCACCAATGGAAAGCTATAATATCAGGGCGTAAACTAGGCTATATTTTATCCCGGTATTCCCACGGGAACGGGAACTACGCGGGTAAAACGACTATAACCGAAGCGAAGCGAGGGCGGGTTGCTAGTTAGTTATAAAGTTAAATTATTCTACTTATGCGACTCGATCCAGTAGGTATTCTTTTCGCCGCGGGACGCAGACAAAGGTCAACGTACGCTGGCAAACCTATTGTTTTGATAAGAAACAAATCACTTTATCTCGAGATTGGTAAGAGCTAACTTTAATGTTTCTTTGACATTATTCCTACACCTAGTTTTATTAACTCTAGTAATAAATATCCAAATTTTGACAATAGTGCCACGGTAATATAATCTACCAGTAATCCAACTTCATACAAACGGACGAAACGCGAGCTATACCTACGCGCCTCGATCTCGGCATGCGCTCGGCATGCAGACAGTCGCGACTGTGCTGCAGTGACGAACGAACGGTGTGTTGTTTTTTTAACAATAACTGCGCGAATTTTTCACTAAAATACATAATATACACATAATTATACACATATTTAATATGACAAGTGGGGTATATTGTGCTGTTTTTGGTTGCATGAATTCGTCAATAACGAATCCAGAGATAACTTTTTTTAGATTACCTGGAAACTCTGAAAGGTAAGATTATAAAATAATTTTACTTACTAGTAGGTAGTTACATAATGTGTGTCGTTTTAATTTCCTTTTATCTCCCGAAAAAAAGTTGTCTGGTTTAATAAATAAAGTGATTGGCACGAGTGAAATAGGTAGTTATAGGCGGTTCATGAATCATGTTACGGTACGCTTGTGTTAAAACTCATAATGTGTTTTGTTTTGTTAGTTTATATAATTCAAAGTAAAGACGTAATAATAACAGATGTCTATTGTACTGTGTGTATGAATAGTACTAGAAAAAAATAATTTGACCGTCTGTCACTAGATAATTTAAATTTATAGACCGATTTGTTATTTAAACATAAACATTTTTTTTTTAATTAAAACTACCAATCAAAAATCAACACGCATTCTTATTGAACACTTCCTATTCAATTCACAAAGTATTTTATTTGCTTATATAAGAAAAGTATATACAAAACTAAATGGAAACACAAAGTAGGCAAATGTAATTAAAATGCTGGAGGCGGGCAGCCCTATCACATGTTTACGTTTAGGCATTTAATTCAAGGTTACGGCCGAGATACATTACTGGATAGATGACTATACTGTGATAGTGCTAACAAAACTGTAACTCGATAGCGCTATCGGTATCGGCGTATCGCCAGTAGGGTTATTTTTTTTTATGGGTGGGCTATAGTAAGCGCACGTGCGGTCCAGTTCGTCCGGGGCGACGAAAGGACGGCGCGCGGGCCCATAACCCACCCGTACCCACGTCACCTCGTTGTTGGGCCGACCACCGGAGCAGATGTGACTTATCGTCAGTGGTCGGCCTGACGGAGTACCCTTTCGGGTAACCTCACCTCTCGACGTCCTGGGACGTCGGTCACCGTCGCGCGGTCAGCCTCTCCGCGGGTGACGGACAATTCCCCGGTCCGATCACCGGGTGACAATATTTTTGGGAGTCTTGCAACTCTAATATTGTTGATGTTTACTATGTAGTTAATTAATATTGCCTTCTTTTTACATTTTTATTGGTTACATGTGACCATTATCTATAGTTTGTTTCAATATGTACAATCTTTTACCAGTCATATTGTATATAACACCTATGCAAGAGAAGGAAATTTCGAAATAATCCCTAGACCAGTGGTGGGTAAACTTTTTTAATGGCGGGCCACAGAGGTTAAGAAATTCCAGAGGAGGCCCAGAATTATAGAAAATGCATTTTATATTAAAGCTTTTTAATAAACAAAATGCCTTTTACTTTTACGCCTTGTTAGGCGTGTGAGACATATGGAATTATTTTTGATTTGCCATAATAATTTCGTTAGTGAAAGCTTTTCAATTATAAGCGGCAGATTTTATTTTTCGCGCCAAATTGCTGCCTAGAATATTTAGGAGGGATGTACTTACGGCAGGCGGGATTAAATGCTGCGCCTCATGCCGCCTTAGCCGAGGCCGCGGGTGACGTGACCGGGGATTAGTCCGTCACCCGCCGAGAGGCCGACCGCGTGAGGAAAGACCGACGTCCTCCCCGAGGGGGGGACGTCGGTCGATGGGAGGGTACCCCAATAGGGGGTATTCCGTCGGGCCGACCACTGACGACAAGTTAACGCTGCTCCAGTGGTCGGCCCAACGACGAAGGCGACGTGGTTTTCGGGTGGGTCGCGGGAGTTGCGTGCTTAAGCCCCTCTGTCGCCCCGGACGGAGTGGTGCGGAGGCGCGCCGACCGCGGCCCACCCACAAAAAAAAAAAAAAAAAAGGCGGGATTAAATACTTTCGAACAGCATGGTATAGTAGATCAATTTCTCTCCTATTATGGAGGAGTTACAAGCCCATCAGTTTGACATACAGAAGTTGAAATGCCTTGAAATGGTCTACTTACTTGTTCATATGTATAACTGTAGTGGTGATGGTGACGAGGACACAGGTTAGAGCGCAGACCAGACAACACGCACCAACAACTTTAATCTGTAGACAAATATGATCAATTAAAATACAACAACGCCTCATAAATTTTAGATAACGCTTAAGGGAATAAAAATTAAACCATAACATTGTGTTAAAATACTAAAATATTCTTACTGATATTATAAATGCAAAAGTAAGTTTTAATTGTTTGTTATGCTTAAACCACCGAATCGATTACAAAAATTCTTTCACCAATAGAAAGCTATAATATCAGGGAGTAACATAGGCTATATTTTATCTTGGTATTCCCGTGGAAACGGGCACTACGCGGGTAAGGCTACTGCAACCGAAGCGAAGCGAGGGCAGGTTGCTAGTAAGTATTAAATAATAAAAAAAATACCCCTTCATCGTCATACTTTTTTTTTTAGGGGTGGGCCATGGTGTGTGCTCCCCCCGCCCGAATCCATCCGAGGCGGCAGAGGGGCGGCGCGCGGCCCCATAACCCACCCGTGAAACGTTGTCTTCGTTGTTGGGCCGACCACCGATGCAGGGTAACTTGTCTTCAGTGGTCGGCCCGACGGAATACCCCGGTCTCGACATACCCTCTCCACTCGACGTTCCCCCTCTGGGACGTCGGTCGCCGTCGCGGGGTCAGTCTCTCTGCGGGTGACGGACTAATTTTCCGGTCCAGTCACCCGCGCCTCGGCTAGGGCGGCATTAGGCGCTGATTTCATCGTCATACTGGGGGTTGTTTAAAAATGTTTCATCATCTCAAGCCTGATACGGCCCACTATTGGGCTCGGGCCAAGTGGCATAGCGGTCTATGAGAGGGCAAGTGACCTTCTATACCACGCTGATCATACCGGTTGGTATAGCGTTTTGTTTCGAGATTTTCATCTGCTACATAGATGCTATATGCATATTATATCCCTTAGTCTTCTTTTACTACATCCTCGGGCAAGATAGAGGGTGGTGATTCGTATTATTACTCTGTCACCACACGGAAAAAACATATAATTAACGGACACAAATTATATCCAGAGTCAAAAGTGGTAGGACCACACTGTTGACAGTTATCTGTCTACAGCCGTGGGCCGGTCCGTCCGGGGTAGTACCACGCTCTCGCAGAAAATAGACGTCTGAGTAGTAGCGATTTGTTACTGCGCTTCGTTCGGTGAGCGAGAGAGCCGGAAGCCCAGCTTTCTGAGGGTGTTTGCGTGTGGAGGGTTTTGATGGTGCCCTTGGTATCACCGAGCCTCAAGGCACGCATTCACACTCCCTTCACTTTCTTCGCGGTTGGCAACGGCCTTGTAAATGTCCATGAGCGGCAGCAACACTTACCATCAGGTGTACTGTTTGCTCGTTTGCCACCGTTTGCAATAAAAAAAAAATCCAGACTCATAACAATAATTGGATTGCACAGTATTGTACTGCAGGGGCGGATTGCTTATCGAAATTAGTTTGTTGGTTTAAGCGTGAAAGCGTAACAAACAAAGTTACTTTCGCATTTATAATATTAGTAAGGATAGATTTATGTTCTCTTTCATTGTCGTTAAATGTATTATATCCCTTAGTCACCTTTTACGACACCCACGGGCAAGATAGAGGGTAATGAATTGTATTCTGACTCCATAACCACATTCTATTGTCATTATGCAGTAATTATTTTAAGAGAAAACTTCTATTATATTGTCAGGTTTGTATGTGTAGTAAATGTCATGTAAGTCGTCATTGATATCGTCATTGTGTCACGTGACGTATTAATTACTAGCAACCCGCCCTCGCTTCGCTTCGATTTCAGTCTTTCCTGCGTAGTTCCCGTTCCCGTGGGAATATCGGGATAAAATACAGCCTAGGTTACTCCCTGATATTATAGCTTTCCATTGGTGAAAGAATTTTCGAAATCGGTCCAGCCGTTTTGAAGATTACCCGCAACAAACATACAGACAAAAAAAATATAAAGTGTATTTTAGGCATATGTATAGTGCAAATAACCGTGTGAGCATGAAAAAAACCTATTATTTTGACATTACAAACAGACGCAGAAAATTGACGTCTGAGTAGTAGCAATTTGTTACTGCGCTTCGTTCGGTGAGCGAGAGAGCCGGAAGCCCAACTTTCTGAGGGTGATTGCGTGTGGAGGGTTTTGGTGGTGCCCTTGGTATCACCGAGCCTCAATACCGCATTCACACTCCCTTTGCTTTCTTCGCGGTAGGCAACGGCCTTGTAAAGGTCCATGAGCGGCAGCAACACTTACCATCAGGTGTACTGTTTGCTTCTTTGCCACCATTTGCAATAAAAAAAAAAAAGACACTTCAAACAGACACTTCAATTTTATTTATTGGTATAGATAATACAGAGAAAGAGTTAATTGAAAATTACATTTGTTTTGATAAATTTACATTTATTTGCACTCGTTAATTCAAATATCTTTTTAATCGAATCATATAGATAAATTAGAAATAACAAAGTAACAAGGCGAACGCGTATTCCGATCGTGCTTCTCTATCGCTTGGTCCGCGCTCTCGCTTACACGCTCAGCTCAGGCGGAACGTGACAATGAGTCATGATTTTTCATGCGCGCAACCGACGTTCTTCGATTTATCGTTTGTATTTTTTTTTTATTTTGAAAGAAAGAAAGAAATATCATTTATTTTGCTCTCATACATTTCATAAATAACAAAAAACCAATTTAGCATAATATATGCTGAGAGACAAAACAGGATCTTAGCTCAGCTAGTGTTACTTCATTGTGTAGAAGCAACGCTGATATTCTGCTAAGACCTAGAGTGGAATCACGGACAGTCACAATCAAATACTTTTAATTACTTAAATCTAGATAACTGCGTGCATATTATTACAAGAATGCGTAGAAACGTACATATTTAATTACCCTGTACATATTTATCGTTATCGCGTCAATAATGATAGTGACTTATGTCTACATGGTGTTTTTATGTTAATGAATGATAAACAAACATACTTTTCTTACCATATAGCTGTATCTGTTGCGACGTCGCGCCAGGCTCATGATGCAGACACCAGTTAACACCAACTGAAAGGATATTAAAAAATATAAGTCCATTTGAATGTAAATTCTACTAAGTGTGTAGTAGTAATTTATCCTTCTCGTGACAGAAGACAATTTACCACCCCCTTCTCTTACCCGTGGGTATTGTAAAAGACGACTAAAGAATATACGGTGGATTTCATTAATAACGACCTCGGTTGTAACGACTCTTCGGTTATAGCGACGTCGAACTTGCGTCCCTAGAATTTAAAGAATACTTTCGTAGGAAATTCATTCGGTAATAGCGATTCCGGATATAACGCCTAATTCGGGTATACCGACTTGTTTTTATGAACTATTTGGGACAGATTCCTAGAAATTCCATGCGGATGTTGCGACTGAGTCGGCAAAGGCACAAAGTCTCATACATAAGCTTTAACTATTAAGCTTACTTATCCTTTGTTTACATTCGCAGATGGTCAAATGCTTTGTTTGTGTGTAGGGTTATCCTTTGTTTATATTCGCAGATGGTCAATTGCTTTGTTTGTGTGTAGGGTTATCCTTTGTTTATATTCGCAGATGGTCAATTGCTTTGTTTGTGTGTAGGGTTATCCTTTGTCTACATTCGCAGATGGTCAATTGCTTTGTTTGTGTGTAGTGTTATCCTTTGTCTACATTCGCAGATGGTCAATTCCTTTGTTTGTGTGTAGGGTTATCCTTTGTTTGTGTGTAGGGTTATCCTTTGTCTACATTCGCAGATGGTCAATTCCTTTGTTTGTGTGTAGAGTTATCCTTTGTTTATATTCGCAGATGGTCAATTCCTTTGTTTGTGTGTAGGGTTATCCTTTGTCTACATTCGCAGATGGTCAATTCCTTTGTTTGTGTGTAGGGTTATCCTTTGTTTATATTCGCAGATGGTCAATTGCTTTGTTTGTGTGTAGCGTTACTTAGCATGTGCGCGAAGTTAAAATTATGAATCTTTATGGACTATAACCTGGCCTTTCTTAAGGACGTTTTGACATAGAACGTCCACCTTGCTTTCCCATCCATCACCACTTGGAAATATAAAAATTAATTACCATAGCAGCAGGTACGGCGGCTGGAACTGTCTCCAGGTGTTGAGGTGAAGCAGTATAAGCTCTTAGCAGGATATGCTGAGCAGCAAGAAGACCTCCTAACGCGGCTGCCAATGCCCCACAGCCAACACACCACCAGGCGTATTTTCGTCGACGGCATGTACCTTCATTGCCATTGCAACCAACTGATGCTGGAAAAAGAGAAAATTTTATAAAATTAAAAAAAACCAATGAGGTCATCTATCCTCTATACGAATAAATAAAATTGAAGTGTGTTTGTTATGTCAAAATAATGGGCCTTTTTTCATGTTGACATGGTTATTTGCACGATACCTATGTGTAAAGACCGGCTTAAGAAATTTTTGTCTGTCTGTCTGTTGAGGTAATCTTCAAAACGGTTGGACCGATTTTGATGATATTTTACTACCAGGTAGCTGTTCATATAAGGAGTAACTTAGGCTACATTTTATCCCAGTATTCACACGGCAACCGCAACTATGCAGGTAAGGCGACTGAAACCGAAGCGAAGCGAGGGTGGTTTGCTAGTATTACATAAAATGCCATTAAAATTATTTAATATAACACGTTAAATCACTAAGATTTATACCAATAAATAAAATTGGAGTGTCTGTTTGTAATGTCAAAATAATAGGCTTTTTTCATGCTCATACGGTTATTTGTACAACACCTATGCCTAAAATACAAATTAAAAATTTTTGTCTGTCTGTCTGTCTGTTTGTTCCCGGTAATCTTCAAAATAGCTGGACCGATTTCAAAAATTCTTTCACCAATGGAAAGCTATAATATCAGGGCGTAAACTAGGCTATATTTTATCCCGGTATTCCCACGAGAACGGGACCTACGCCGGTAAAACGACTAAAACCGAAGCGAAGCGAGGGCGGGTTGCTAGTATTAAATAAAATACGATACCACCACATGACACTTCTATATTCCCGCCAAAAATCCAAAGTAAGAGAAAAGAAAACCCGTCATGTCTTCGTGAGAATCTTAGGCAACGGACACAATTTTCTGTCAACCTATATCTTTAGTTTAATAATATATAAAAATATCTTTAGACTACAATGACTTTCTACAAACGTAAGTGCGCACGATTCTAACAATAACAACTTTTTTATGACCATTGATGTGCCGAAAATCGTGACTCAAACTGCATGTACCAAGTACTATGGTTTACTTTTTTTTTAAATTACAGAAACAGCCAACACGCAACGAAAGCATAATTCACGAATTCATCACTACGGGGTTACTAAGGGTTGATTGAAAATTAAGATTGGTCAAGATACGGACCTACCGCGTCAGTGTAGAGGGTTTGATTCCCACGCAAGACGATACTTTATGCGATTCATAAATTGTTGTTCTGAATCTGTGTGTAATTTGTATCAAACTCGTATAGAAGGTGTATCAAACTCTTAGAATAATAACGTATAGAAGGTAAGTCCGCGCACAAAAAATGAAGCATTTCAATTGGAGCCTAATGAAGCTTACGCCGGCACGGTTTCGTAATGTACAAGGTACTGCACGTACGTACGCAACTGTTAAAAAATATATAGGTAATTATGACGATTTGTACATTCAAATGGTGTCACAACACATTTGAAAAACATAAAAAGGTTTTTAACATTACTTTTAAAAGTATTTAGTCGATTTATGTTAATAAAAACAAAATTTGATTTCGTAATTTGTATAGTGGTGTACGTGTGCAATCGTCGGCGCGCATGTAGTATTTTTAGATTCATGTTTCGATCGTTTAAAGTACCAACACTATCCTTGTATACGTTATTATTCTAAGATCAAATATGTTTGTAAAGTCCCTCGCAATACAAGGATCACTTTCTTAGTGCATGATGCAGTTTTTAAAAAAATATTTCTTTATTAATAATTAATTATCCATGTGGTGACGGAGTAAGAATACAATTCACCACCCCCTATCTTACCCGTGGGTGATCGTACGAGACGACTAAGGGATATAAAACGCATATAACATCTATGCACGAGAAGGAAAACTCGAAATAAAACCCTATACCAACACATCTGACCAGCGTGGTATAGTAGATCAATTACCCTTCCATTATGGAGGAGGCCCGAGCCCAACAGTGGGACGTATATGGGCTGAGATGAAATGAAAGATGAATAATTAATTTTGTCCGTGTGGTGACGAAGTTAAAAATATAATTGCCCGCTTCATTACTTGCACTTGAGTATCATAAAAGACGACTAAGGGATATAATATGCATCGAGGAGAGGAGAAGCGAACTTGATATAAAGCCTATACCAACGCATCAAACCAGTGTCGAGTGACGGGAACACCATGGTTCATGCGCAATGTAGATCTTCACTTAGATCTAGGCTTGACGACCATCAGGCAATACATGAAGTAGTGCTGCCGCCGATACTTCCACTCTGCTGTGACGCAACCTAACCCACTGGTGGTATGGGCGTCCTCTTATATCCCCTCAAAAATTGCCGCGATCAAACAACCGCGACTAATATTATACGAAGACGACGATAGTATCATACTCGCCCAGACGGAGGCATATACAGCCAGCGCGGCCTTGACAAATAATTATCCACGATTCCGCCCCCGTCGCTGAGGACGGAAATCGTGTCGCGGTAAAATCAAAAACGTGAGAATACCCAATTTGCCAGCGACGCCCTGAGCCAAGGTCCGTACCCCACAGAGGGTGCCCTAGGGATCGGTCGCTTAACGGTTAAAACGGGTTGAGAGCCCTCAGCGCTCACCCAATAGTCCAGGTAAAGTTGTCGCAGCCATCTGCGGCTAACTTCTAACAATAAGTCACACAAAAAAATACAGCCCAATGTGACATAGTAGGTCAACTTGTCTTTCATTACGGAATAGGCTCGTGCCCAGACATGGGATCAATAAGAACTGTTAAGTAAGAAAATCAACTTCTACTTAATACTTAGTGCATACAACGTTGATTAGAAATAGAATTCAATAAATATTGTATCCATTCATTTTCATGTACACGATATTAAAAAAGTAAAATAAAATTACCAAAATATGGTGGCGGCGGCACATAGTGTTGTGCCACATCGGCCGCTATCGTCGACCTTGGAGTCGACACTTGATATTGTACCACTTGCATAATACCGCACGCTTGCATCCCTATTCACTCATAAAACTAGTCATAATACCGTTAAAATTTAATCAATTCACACCAAATCACTATTTATTGCTCATTTATTAACATAATTAACAATTTTTAAATGTAGAATCATTTCCCGCCACGTTTGTTTTGTTTTCGAACACAGATAAATTATTGCATTTTAAAGGAACTTTCGAATCTCGCGCCATTTAGACAAAATCGATATTTGCACTCGAAGCCTTGGATAGAACAATGACCCCTTTACATAAAACAACAAGTTTATATCGTTAACAATATTAAAGGATCACTCATTTTATTTCCTCGTACACTTCATTTACTATTTAATAGAAAAATAAAAATCAATTCCTTTTTCAAATTGCGAAATTTTACACACACACTATAATTTTCCCTCCTTTACTTGTTTGTTTTTTTCTAATTTATGAATGAAACCGTATCTGTTTTCTATCAATATCATAATTTTGATTAGAGATATTCCAAAATACGCAAGTTACACATTTGTTAAATAATATAGTCACAGAATAAACATAATTTTACATTCCAGAGTTTACATTAAGGTTATGTGATTTGACAATGGCGTCGCGCAGAAGCAATGGGCTCTTTACAATATGCAGGTAGAAACATTCTTACAATGACGCAAAGGGATGGTAACTTATGGATTTATTTATCTATAAAAACACCTTACTTTATAGAACAGGTATGTACCTACTAACGTATTGCAAAAAAAAAGCCTTTTTATTATCAGTTTCATTAAAAATTTCAGTAAAAAAATCAGTTCATGGCGTGGGAATGTAGATATAATAGGTATTATTTCGCCCCGCGTGTCGCTTTGGGCAGTATTAAAATTGCCATTTTGTTTTATTTTATGTGAAACCCTGTAAATAATAAGTTTGGTGGCCGGACGCATATTTTAATAAATTCTTTTGCTGTCAAATCGCTACTATTCTTTCTACAAAGGGATGCAACATAAAAACGTATTTGTAGTTTTTATTCAATTATTTGGAAAACTATGAAAGGCGATATAAATGATTAATTGTTAACTATATCTACACGTTGCAGTGACTTTTTTTTAAATTCCTGCTTTAAGGCAATAATCCTTGTATTGCGGTGGGACTTTACAAACATATAATTAATGGACACAAATTACATCCTGAACAACAATTTATGGATCGCACAAAGTGTTGTCCTGTGTGAGATTCGAATCCATGACACTGGCACGGTAGGTTATTTCAACCACTAGGCCATCTGTGCAGCCTAAATTGAAGCGGAACATTTTATAGATACGCTTTAAGATTATTATGTGTGAAAAAAGTTAATAAGAGTGATGGATGATCTAGTAGTTAACTCATGATCGGTTGCCGCTTGTGGGTTCTGGTCCAGCCGTAATCGTTTGAATTATATAACGTATCTTGTAGTTCGAAGGGCATCACACTGGAGCTAGTACTTGTAAGACATATTGTATTCAAATTTAATATAAAAGAAAATCATATAAATAATGGACAAGCCCTCTGAGATTCTTGACGAATCTTCTCAGTAGCGGTCGCGTTCCGATCCGGTGTTAGTTTATTGTCTTAATTGAAATGATGTTAAAATTGACAATATGTAAATGCCCTCGCGGGGGTTATGCGTAATAAATGATTTGAATATGAGAAAAAAAGAGCTTAAGCGACTGCTATGTCGCGTAATTACGGGTATTCGTCGCACATATTGAAGTGACTGAGTCTTACTCAGTCACTTCTAGACAAGAGAAGAAAAATCTTGACATAAAACCCTATTTCAACACGTCTGATCAGTGAGGTATAGTAAACCAAATTACCTTCTATTGTGTATAAGACCCAAAAACAGTGGGCCTTGTATGGGCTGAGATGTAGATGTTAAAAAAATCTGTCAAAATATTAATTCATCATCATTTCAGCTCATATACATCCCACTGCTGGGCTCGAGCTTCCTCCATAATAGGAGAAAAATTGACCTTACTATACCATGCTGGTCAAATAGGTTGGTATAGGGTTTTGTTACGAGTTTTCTATCTCTTGCATAAATGTCATATTTATTTATTTATTTATTTTATTAGGAAGACCAACAGCTAATAAGAACATTGTAAATTGAACAAATAAAAACTAAAAGCTAATAATAGGTCTCCACGCTTATGCAGCAATACAAAAACAAGTGACCTGATTATAAAGATAATAGGCAAACCAAAGTTAACAAAAAATAAACAAAAATGGGACAGTAACATTAAACATATTTTTTAAAAAACTCCAAACTAATCATCCGTCTTATCGGTTCCACCTTAGTGACAAATAGGTCAAAGTTTAATGTTTTAGTTTGATGATTCAAATTTGCCCGCTCGCCACAGAAATGCATTTTGACGATAATTGGTGGGCGCAGGTGGAAGATGGATTGGTGTATAGCGTCTAATAGATTTTGTTGGTATATTAAATTCAATTTTAGAAAGAAGATTGGGACTGTCAATCTTACCTGAAATTATGTTTAACAAATATACAGTATCAGCTATCTGACGACGTATGACCAATGGCAATAAAAGAAATTTAGCACATGTCTCTAAATATTTCTCAGAATTATAACTAAGTTTGGCATATGCGTAATATATCCCTTAGTCGTCTTATACGACACCCTCGTGTATGAGATAGGGTGGTGAATTGTAATCTTACTCCGTCATCACACGGACAAATTAAAGAAAAGATATTGCAATTCTTACCATTATTTCTTCTATTAGTGGCAGTAAGAGTTGTGGCTGGAGGCCTAGGTGGGAGTGCTGGTGGGGTATCGGTCTTCGCAGGCGCTGGTGGTCCCGGCTCGTCAGCACACGCATACTGAGCTGAACCCGGTTTGCATGTACATGCTACTTGATACTGAAATAATAAAAATATCATGTGTTATCGCCGATCGAAAGGTGGCAATTCAGAATGCTCTGGCAACACTTGTCACGTTTGAGTGGCTTAGAGTTTTGGCGGGTATGTCAAAATGTCATGTGACGCTCTTATATTTAATTCACTATTTAAGTATGTTATTGTTATTGGTATTTTATGTAATATAATACACAGAAAGTACTAAAGTATAATAATATGAAATAACAGTGAATTGCGTGCATTTTGGTGTTCTTTCAAAATTCCCAGTGAATGATTCATTTGATTGTCAGCGCCCAATCAATGGTAACTACTGACGGACTGTTTTTGTAAATTTTTAAACTATTAATTATTCGACTGAAAGACTTTGTATCCATGGTCAATTATTCATTTTATTAATTGAGTGGTTTACTAGCGCAGAACGGATATAAATAGCGTGCTCGAACGTGTAGACGGTTTACGAGTTGAGAGCCCTCAGCGCTCACCCACCAGTCCGGGTAAAGTTGTCACAGCCATCTGAGACTAACAAAAAATTCACACAAAAAAAAGATAAGAAACGTGTAGACGGCATTCGGTTGTAATTATCGTAAGGCAATGGTGAATAGCCAATAGTGAATACTCAATATATGTATATGTATAAAGGTTAAGGTTTCCGAATATTTAAAACCGGGTTGAGAACCCTCAGCGCTCACCCATAGTCCGGACAAAGCTGTGAAAGCCATATGTGACTAAGAGCTATGCACACAAAAAAATGCCGAAAATTTATAAGATTGCCGTATGGTGACGGATTAAGAATACAATTCACCACCCAATTTCATGGCCGTCGGTGTGGAAGACGACTTAGGGATTATAACATGACTTTTTTTTTTGGGGTGGGTTGCGGTCGGCGCGCTCCTCGTACCACTCCGTCCGGGGCGACAGAGGGGCATAAGCATGCACACCCGCAACCCACCCACGAAGCACGTCGCCTTCGTCGTTGGGCCGACCACCGGTGCAGGGTTACTTGTCATCAGTGGTCGGCCCGACGGAATACCCCCTATTTGAAATACCCTCCCATCGACCGACGTCCCCCCCTCAGGGAGGCCGTCGGTCTTTCCTCACGCGGTCGACCTCTCGGCGGGTGACGGACTAATTATTATAACATGACTTACAAAAATCTATACCAATAAATAAAATTGGAGTGTCTTATGTCAAAATAATAGGCTTTTTTCATGCTCACACGGTTATTTTCACGACATCTATGCCTAAAGTACAGATTAAAAAAATTTTGTCTGTCTGTCTGCTCCAGGTAATCTTCAAAACGGCTGGACCGATTTCAAAAATTCTTTCACCAATGGAAAGCTATAATATCAGGGAGTAACCTAGGCTATATTTTATCCCGGTATTCCCACGGGAACGGGAACTACGCGGGTAAAACGACTAAAACCGTAGCGAAGCGAGGGCGGGTTGTTAGTTGGGAATAAATTAATATATTAACTGTTTTAACTAGCGTGGTATAGTAGGTCAATTTCTCTCCTACTGTGAGGGAGCTATTATACCACGCTGTTACATCACGTCAGATGTATTAGCATAGGATTTATTTCGATACTTCCTTTTCTTGAATGGATTTTATCTGAATATTATATCCCTTAGTCGTTTTTTACGTTACCCACAGGCAAGATAGGGGTTCATTACCATCATCATTTCAACTCATATACTTCTCACTATTGGGCTCGAGTCTCCTTCACAATAGGAGGGAAATCGACCTTACTATTCCATGCTAGTGAAACAGGTTGGTATAGGGTTTTATTTCGAGTCTTCTATTTCTTGCATAGATGATATATGCGTATTATATCCCTTAGTCATCTTTTACAACATCCACGGGCAAGATAGGGATTGGTGAATGGTATTCTTAATTCCTCACCACACGGAAATAAAACCAACCTTGTGCAAATCTGATGTGACTGAAGCGCTGGTATCACATTCTGGACATGCTTCTGGTGTTGGTGAGCTCCGGGCTGACGTTACTTCCCCCAGCGACATAGCTGATTTCCAGGTTAATTACTTGGTGGTACTGTAACAAAAAAAAATGAAGATATGAATTTCCACTATCATCTATTAGCTTCGGCCTTTTTTTATTGCAAACGGTGGCAAACGAGCAAACAGTACACCTGATGGTAAGTGTTGCTGCCGCTCATGGACCTTTGTTAGGTCGCTGCCTACTATGTAGAACGTGAAGGGAGTGTGAATGCGTGCAATGAGGTTTGGGGAAACTAAAGGCATCACCAAACCCCACACACGCAAACACCCTCAGAAAGTTGGACTTCGGGTTCTCTCGCTCAGCGAACGTAGCGCAGTAACAAATTGCTACTACTCAGACGTTGATTTTCTGCTCAGTGTGGTACTACCCCGGACGGACCGGCCCGCGGCTGTAGACAGATAACTGTCAACAATGTGGTCCGTGGCGCGCGGGACCATAACCCACCCGTACCCACGTCACCTCGTTGTTGGGCCAACCACCGGAGCAGATGTGACTTGTCATCAGTGGTCGGCCCGACGGAATACCCTTTCAGATAACCTCTCACCTCTCAACGTACTGGGACGTCGGTCGCCATCGCGCGGTCAGCCTCTCTGCGGGTGACGGACAATTCCCCGGTCCGATCACCCGCACACTTAAAATTATATATGCAGCCACATATCTGGGTATAATAGATACACTATTATGATGCACCAGCCTGGGCTGATCGTGCCACCATAGGCGTGGCTCGGCGTAAATTACTACAGTCAACGATTAGCACTAATATTCCTGTGTAAGGCATACCGAACAGATAGCACCGAAACCTTACCAGTACTTGCCAGTGTACTCTCGGTCGATGATTCTGGATCCTGGCTTACAGGAGTTACAGTGGTGGGATTAGTCCCAAAAAAATCCATTCTCATCATCTATCCATCATATCCATTTATTTCAAGTTTTCCTTCCCTTGCACAGATTTTATTTGCATATTATAATCCCTTAATCGTCTTTTTCTTCCGTGTGGTGACGGAATAAGAATACAATTCACCACCCCCTATCTTACCCGTGGGTGATCGTACGAGACGACTAAGGGATATAAAACGCATATAACATCTATGTGAGAGAAAGAAAACTCGAAATAAAACCCTATACCAACACGTCTGACCAGCGTGGGTATATAGTAGGTTAATTACTTTTCCATTATAGAGGAGGCAGGAGCCCAACAGTGGGACGTATACGGGCTGTGATGATGATGAATCGTCTTTTACGACACACATGGACAAAAAATGGGATGAAGAATTCTTATTCCGACACCACATAAACTTTTTTATGGTTCAATCACTTCGAGTTTCTTTACATTTAATAAAACTCGCTAAGTGCGAGTCGGAGTAGCGCACCTAGAGTTCCGTACCATTATCTATAAAATCGAATTTGTTGTATGGGAGCCCCCCTTAAATATTTATTTTATTTTATTTTTCGTATTTGTTGTTATAGCGGCAACAGAATAACATAATTTATAAAAATTTCAACTGTCTAGCTATTGTGATTCTTGAGATGCAGCCTGGTAACAGACGGACGGACGGACAGACAGCGAAGTCCCAGTAATAGGGTCCCCTTTTTACCCTTTACGTACGGAACCCTAGAAAACATATTTCTTGACTGCACAGATGCCGTAGTGGTTAAGATACCGACCTCCCGTACCAGTGTCGCGGGTTCGAATCACTTTCTCCCAACAACACTTTGTGCAATCCGCGAATTGTTGTTCTGAATTGTAATTTGCGGCCGTTAAATATATGTATGTAAAGTCCGAACACCATTTCCGTGTGGTGACGGAGTAAGAATACAATTCACCACTCCCTATCTTGCCCGTAGATGTCGTAAAAGACGACTAAGGGATATAATATGCACATAACATCTGTCCAAGAGTAAGACAGCTCGAAATGAAACCCATACCAACATGTCTAACCAGCATGGTATAGTAAGTCAAATGCCCTCCCATTATGGAGGAGGCCCGAGTCCAACAGTGGGACGTATGTGGGCTGTGTTGATGATGAAAATCCCCCGCAATACAGGATTTTTCCTTAGTGTAGGGCGTTTTCTTTTCTATACAAATAAATAAAATTGAAGTGTCTGTTTGTAATGTCAAAATACTAGGCTTTTTTCATGCTGATACGGTTATTTTTATGACACCTATGCCTAAAAACCTGTCTGTCTGTCTGTCTGTTTGAGGTAATCTTCAAAACGGTTGGACCGATTTTGACAATATTTTACTACCAGGTAGCTTTCTATATAAGAAGCACCTAACTTAGGCTACTTTATCTCGGTACTCTCACGGGAACGGGAACGGGAACTATGCGGGTAAGGCGACTGAAACCGAAGCGAAGCGAGGGCAGGTTGCTAGTTAAAAGTAAGAAAAAGAAATAAGCCTTGAACTCAAAAACACATCATCTAAGATTGGCAGAACTAATAAACTAAATCAAGTTTAACCAGTGTCCAATATAAAAAAAGTCGTAAGCCCACATGCTGTATGTAAAATTCCAGTGCCGCTTGAAGTATGGTGCGCAAAAAACAAAATGGCCCCGCCCTATAGAAGCATAAACAACAGTTTTAATCCATATACATCCGGTCTATATGGTCGCATCCGTTCCGAACAGCTGTTTTAACCAACTTCACAGTAAATGCATTATACACTCATTTGCAAAAAAAACGGGCACCTAAGCAATGAACCATTTCAAATGTTAATATTTCTTTGTTTGATAATTATAGGTAGTTTTATCCACACAATTTGCTAACTTAATAAGAAAATAATCGTTTTCATCAGTATTTCATAAAATTTAGATACAATTTATGGGAAATAATGCTAAACCTCGCTAGTAGTGTATATTCGCTAGTAGTGCATATGCTCATGAAGTAAAAATAAAAAAGTTTTTTTGTTTGTTTTTCTTTAATAAAGTAAAAGCAGATAAATGTTTAGTATCGAGTGTGACCCCCTCTAGCTAAAATCACAGCTTGAATTCGTCTGGGCATGCTAGCGAGTATATCCCGGATACTTGCTTGCGGAATACGTTCCCACTCCGCAGTAATCACATTCTTCAGCTCTCTGATGGTCTGCGGAGCCGGGTGTACTGATCTCACACGCCGTTTCAGAACGTCCCAGACATGCTCTATGGGATTGAGGTCGGGACTTCGAGCTGGCCAATCCAAACGACGAATGCCGACCTCTTGCACATACGCATTAACATCGCGGGATCGGTGGGCGCGAGCATTGTCGTCCATAAAAATCGAGTCTTCACCTAGAGCGGCCAATGCGGGTTGTGCATGAGAAATTAGAACTTCCGTTATGTATCGATGCCCAGTCAGTGAGCCGTTTTCAATGAAGACTAACTCTGTACGATCCATTGAATTTATTCCTGCCCAAAACATAACAGAGCCCCCACCATAAGGTGTGATTTCTTCGAAACATGCCTCTGCAAAGCGTTCTCCTTGTCTTCTTAGCACTCGCCGACGTCGATCTTCACCGAACAGAGATATCCTGGCTTCATCAGAGAACAAAACCCTATTCCAATCGTCTTGAGTCCATGGTTCACAATTTCTAGCGAACCTAAGCCTGTGAACTCTGTGCTCACGGAGTAATTTGGGGCCGCGGGCCGGGCGGTGACTGCGTATATTGGCAGCGAGAAGCCTCCTCCTGACCGTCCATAGACTAATATGCACATTTCTTACTTCTTGGAGGTTGTTCTTAAGATCCACATACGAAGATTTGCGATTTCTCAATGCGCGACTCACAAGAAAACGATCATCCCGTGGTTGGGTACATGGTTTTCTTCCAGAACCAGGCCTTCTCTCGACGGAACCAGTCTCCTGATATCGCTGCCAGGTCCTTTGGACTGTCGAGCGACTAACATTTAGCCTCCTAGCCACGAAACATTGGCTGCAACCCTCTTCAAGCAGCGCGATAATTTTGGTAGCTTTTACCACTTTATCTACCATTTTTGATACAGCCAAACAGCATTAAATAAAGCTTTGACAGTCAAGGATATGAAATTAATCGATAAAAATTGAATAAAAGTTATGAAAGTCGATGTTAACTTCTGGAACTTCGCGCCAAAAATGTAGGATAAAAAGGGGTTTTCTGTAAAAATGAACATCAAATGAAAAATTGAATTTAGAACGTACTTTTTTAAATACCACAGCATTTTTAAAACCGGCCAGTAACGTGTACAAACGATTGAAACCTTTTTGGTATTGTATCTTTTTAAATATGAATGAAAATCAAAACCGCCCGTTTTTTTTGCAAATGAGTTTATATTTACGGCTGTATTTTAAACGATGTTTAAGGCCAGACATGTAAATAGTAATAAAAAAATGAATACATTTTTACACGGTTTCTCAATCTTATTTTGCCCATCGCCCACTTAGAGATTTTTTTTAAAGCTCTCTAAAGAAGAGAGTTTCAGAAAATGTTGAATATATCGTCATCATTTCAGCTTATCGCCGTCCACTGCTGGACGTAGGCCTCCCTCATGTTACGCCACAAAGTGCCACCTGCATCCAACGACTCCCAGCAAATTTCACCAGGTCGTAGGTCCACCTAGTGGGGCGGCGTCCTACACTGCGTCATCCAATATGGTCGCCACTTGAGAACCTTTCTTTCCCAGCGGTTGTCGGTTGTGGCCTGCCCATTGCCACTTCAGCGTGCTAATTCTTCGTGCTATGTCGGTTACACCCATTCTTCTGCGGATTGCCAAATTGAATATATCAATCCTACTAATATTATAAACGCAAAAGTTTGTGAGTATGTAAATGAGTATGTTTGTTACTCTTTCACACAAAAACTACTATATAGATTTGGATGCGGGTAAAAGCGTAGGGCGCTGCTAGTGTCCTATAATTTTATCAGGATATTCTACTGTATCCTCTGCAAACTTGCAGTGTTATATCGTCATCTTAGCCCAGATAGGTCCGCTATTGAGCTCGGGCCTCCTCCACAATGGAAGGCAAATTGCCCTACTAAACCGCGCTGGTCGGACGTGTTGGCATAGGGTTTTATATCAAGCTTTTCTTCTCTTGCATAGATGCTATCTGCATATTGTATCCCTTAGTCGTCTTTCACGACACTCGCGTGCAAGATAGAGGTGGTGAGTTGTATTCTTATCTTTCATCACAGGGAAAGCATTTTATACTTCTAGCTAAATATCACGTATGACATAATGATGGTGGAATAATCTATTTTTTCGTGTCCACATCCTATATAAACAAGTGTGCCCTTCAGAATGTAAGAGCAGGCTATAATCTGCTATGTGGACATGACATGGCTCTTCACGTGCTATATCTGAGGAATTTGTTTCTGAAAATGTTTTGTTTTTTTAATAAATCGATTAATAGAAACGCGTACAGAGTTCAAAATTATTAAAAACAGACTCTCAACCCTTAGTGGATATTTGATACTTTCTTTTGGAAGTCCCTGAAAAAATCAAGGGGCTTTGAGATGTCACAACATTTTTCATAAATTCTTCATTAGGGAAGTTGTAGATTTGAAATAAATAATGCAGTCACGGCTGGTGACGTAACTGAAAACTTTAAACTTCATAGTTTTAACAAACAATTGTAATTTTTGGATATTCAATTTAATGGATTTATATTAAAGTAACGTTCCGTGTGGTGACGGAGTAAGAATACAATTCACCACCCCCTATCTTACCCATGGGTGATCGTACGAGACGACTATCCCTTATATAAACGCATATAATATCTATGCGAGAGAAGGAAAACTCGAAATAAAATCCTATACCAACACGTCTAACCAGCGTGGTATAGTAGGTCAATTACCCTTCCATTATGGAGGAGGCCCGAGCCCAATAGTGGGACGTATATGGGCTGAGATGATGATGATGATGATTAAAGTAAAGCTTTTTTCATTTATCTAGTTTTATTATCTATCGTTACAGATATAGTGACATTGCCATGGTTACAGATATAGTGTTAGCGTTAACACGTCTCTTGACCATGTCCATGACGATTTACATGAATTTAGTCTCCATTCAAACCTGCCTTTTTTCTTTTTTTTTTATGGGTGGGCTATGGTAAGCGCACGCGCGGTCCTGTCCGTCTGGGGCGATGAAAGGACGGCGCGCGGGCCCATAACCCACCCGTACCCACGTCACCTCGTTGTTGGGCCGACCACCGGAGCAGATGTGACTTGTCATCAGTGGTATTCAAACCTGCCTATAGAAATTTTCACTTCAAAAACATACTCAAAATTGCTGAAGAAATAAGTTTGAGAAACTATGCTCTAAAGTTTTTGAAACGGGTTTTTAAACCATATTTATTTTCATACCCACTTATCCAACTCTGGTTTAGCCGCTAAATAGTAGACGTTAAGTCAAATAACTGTTGCATTAACAGTTCATATCCGTCAATTGAAATAGCTAACAGATTAGTGATGGAATATCATTCACATTATCGTTCGTTGCAAGTATGGCGCAATTGTTTAATCATTCATTCGGTCGTTTGTTCTTCTACTGTTGGATGGAAATTTGCATTATCTATGGGCTTTCATTCAATGAATTATTCTATTATTTCGAGTGTACAGATGGCGTATTGGTTAAAATACCGACCGTGCTAGTGTCGTGGGTTCAAATCCCACGCAGGACAACACTTTGTGCGATCCACATATTGTGGTTATGAGTCTTGAATATAATTTGTGTCCGTTAATTATATGTTTATAAAAGCCCACCGCAATACAAGGATTATTTCCTTGTGCAGGGTGTTCTTTAAAAAGAAAAATATAAAAATTGTCATGCTTAGCAAAAGGATTTGCAATCTATTATATCGCGCAATTTGGCAGTTATAAAAAAAGAGTGTGTGTACAAAGTACGCATATTAGCAGTGAAACGCCTTTATTCACTATCCTTTATCCTTCATTATTCATCCTTCGTGCTTCACCCTTTATCCTTTATCTCACTCTCTCGTCGGCTGAATCCTATACATTTACGTGTTGTATCTCTATGGACTCGCTTTTTCGTTTCATTGAGTTAGAAACGATTCTAAAGAAGTTGCACTTCAAAGAAAACTTACTTTTGGCATTGTTAACTATTTCTATATATATATTTATAAATCTTCTGTTCGTGTGTTTGTAACTGAACTCCTAAACGGCTGGCCCGATTTTAATGATTTTATTATGTGTCTTCAGTCGGATTCAAGAAGGGTTTAGATTAATAATTGGACCTTGATAGGCGGCACTGCGATCGATTTCACGTAGAATGTAATTTTTTTTTAGATTTAAATAGAAGAGCGTCTGTTGGATCAGCTAGGTGTATATAAAATTACAATATAATTTCATTATCAATATCATCTCAGCCCATATACGTCCCACCGTTGGGCTCGAATCTCCTTCACAATCCTTTTATAACCATGCTGGTCAGACATGTTGGCATATGGTTTTATTTCGAGATTTCCTTCTCCTGCATAGATGTTATATGCATAATTTATCCCTTCGTCGTCTTTTACGATACTCCAGACAAAAGAGAGTCTGGTGAACTGTATTCTTACTCTGTCACCACTAGTGTTGCCTAAATGCATGACCAAGACGAGACTTGGACCAGTCTTGGTCTTGGTCTTGCAACAGCACACCTGGTCTCGTCTTGGTCTTGGTATTGCACACTTGAGTCTTGGTCTTGGTCTTGCTATTGCAGCAAGAGTCTCGCAAAGTCTTGCAAGTCTTGCAGTTGGAATAACGTAACAGTCATTTATCATGGCAATGAAAAATCCAACTAAATTAATCAAATATCATCCTATCCTATCCATCCATGGGGTGCTACGCCAGAAACCTCCGCGTGGTGTACCCTGGGCACGAGCGACAATTTCTTGGACTGCTCTCTGGAATTGTCGCTCGTGGCAAATATCTGGCCCGAGGGGGGGCCCAGTTTGTGGGATGCCCCAAATTCGCTCCATGCCCTCTAATTGTAGAGGGTATTGGACGCGAAAATTCGACGGGCCCAGTCACTCATTCGTTTGAGGACTGGGCAGGCATTTGCCAACCGCGACAAATCGTAGACCTGATTCTTGCTTCGGGACATTTGTCTTGAGGCCTAGATTCAGGAGCGAGGGTCTTGGCTTAACCGCCTGGACCGCGAGGAAGAAAACCTCTATAAAACAATCACCCAGAATCCTAAGTTCTGGCGCGCGGCGAGAGGATGCATGGCTGATGGGTTGTTCAGTCGTTAGCGCGCCCCCAGCCAGGGTACCTGCGGACCCCCTGTGTTGGGATACAAATGTACGCTTGCCCGGGTATCGGGATCTCTGCCCGGGTCGACCTCTTTTTTCTCCCATACTCGTGGGAACTGTATGGATACTTGTTCTATAAACGACGCTGCAGATAGGAGGGGTGAGACGCCCATTACCACCACAGGGAACGGAGAGCCTAGTTCCCACATTACAGCCCGGCCAAGCTACTGTAAAACTGGCCCAAAGGAGAGGGATGCCTCGTCCGACAGCAGCTCAGCTGCTAGTCTGGCAATTGAGGCTCCAAGGTCAGCCGAGGGCCCGGCGAAAACAGTGGCCCGTAAAAAGAAGAGAGGAGGGAAGCCCACCCCTGCAACGGAGCGCGCCAGACGGCGCGCCGCGAAGCAGCAAAGGGCGGCAAAGAAGGCTGACGAGGGCGGCAGTACTGCCGCAGAGCCGTCGGACGTTGAGAGCGGCAGCACATCGGCTGCAGAGACCGTCGCTGGATCATCCCAGTCTCCAGCGTCGGCCTTGACGGCGGCCCTAGCGGCCAGGGAGGAGGACCTCCCCTCGCAGGTACGCAAGCGCCCCCTTAGCGAGGGTGGCAGCTCGGAGTCTGCCTCCGAGGGGAGTGGCATCATCATGCCTCCTCCCAAAGTTCCGGCCTCTCGCAGGGGACGAGGGGGTGCAGCAGTGGCGGCAAGGTCGGCGACGCCATCGCCGGCCGGCGCAGTACGGGGGACTGAGGCCCAAAAGCGAGCAAATGAGGCGGCTGCCGCGAGGATGATGAGGGTGTTGTCAGACATCCCTCCCACCGACACGGCGGCTGCTGAGCCCGCTATAGGTGGCGACCCCCGAGCTGCCAATGTGGCTACCCTGCAGGTCGAAAACACCCGCCTTAGTGGTGAGGTCTCAGGCCTGCAGGAGAAAAACAAGGCGCTTCGAAAAGAGCTGTCGGCGGTGCAGAAAGCGAACCGCGAGTTGGCCAAACAAATGGCCGACTTGCGGAGCCAGGTCGCGCAGCTGGCGAAGACCGCGCCGCCGACAAGCGCCGGCCCTGCCGCCGCACCCGCCGTTCCGGTTGCATCAACTCACACTGCGATGAGTCGCCAGAGGGCCCAGCCGGCTGAAGCGGTCCCGCTGCCCGCAGTGGATGGCGTGCCGGACCAGACCATGCGCGCCGTAGTGGAGGTCGTCGGCAAAATGCTCGACGCGCGCATGGCGTCTCTGGAGGAGAGACTGTCTCTGCCTCCGGAGCCCCGTCTCCGGCCGCCGCTTGCTGCGGACAGGCCGAAGGCCGTGGCGTCAGCCCCTGCCGCGCTACCCTGCCAGGGCGGGCGCGTAGGGAGCTACGCTGCGGCCATTGCTGGACCAAAGCCGAAGGGGCCCGCCGCCAAGAAGAAGGCGGCACCGGCTCCTGCCAAGACCGGACCTAAGCCGCCGGCGGCAGCTGCACCGTCGGCGGCGGCCAATGCAGCCGCGACCGCGACTGCTGCGCCTAGCCACCCCGCTACGCCCGAAGAGGGCTGGCAGACGGCTGAGCGCAGCCGGAAGAGTCGCGGTCAGAAGAGGAGAGCGGAGGCCAAAAGCGCCGCCAAAGCCTCCGCTCCCAAGGCAGGAGCCGGTAACAAGAGGTCGCGCAGGAGGCTCCGGCCGCCAAAGTCAGCCGCGGTGGTGATCACCGTGCTGCCTGAGGCGGCCGAAAACGGCCTCAGCTATGAGGCCGTCTTACGTCGCGCCCGGCGGGAGCTTGACGTCTCCGATTTAGGAGGCGTCGAAGCCAGGACCCGCAAGGCCCGGACAGGGGCTCGGATTTTAGAGTTCCCTGGGGCCGAGGGCGCCAAGACGGCCGATAGCATGACCGCGAAGCTGAGGGGTTTGTTTGCTGCGGAGGATGGCGTCAAGATCGCCAGACCCGTCAAGTGTGCGGAACTGCGGGTCACAGGTCTGGACGACTCCGTGACGGTGGATGACATCCGGGAGGCCATCGTCTCGAAAACCGGATGTCCCGTGGACACCGTCCGAATTGGCGCTATCCGCCCTGGTCCGGGCGGCGTCGGTGCTGCCTGGGTGCAGTGCCCGGTGGAGTCGGCCAAGCAATTGGCCGGCTCAGGCAGGCTCCTCGTGGGCTGGAGCTCGGCGCGGGTGACCGTGCTGGAGTCCCGGCCTGCGAGGTGCTACAAGTGCATGGCGGTCGGACACACTCGGCCGACATGCACTAACTGCTTTGACTGCAGCGATCTTTGTTTCCGCTGCGGTCAACCCGGGCATAAGGCGGCATCGTGCGCCGCCACTCCCCACTGCCCCGCGTGTGCGGCGGGCAATAGGCCCGCCAAGCACCGCATGGGGGGCAGGGAGTGCAGACCCCCGGCTTCGGCCCCAAAGGGGCGGAGCGGCCCGACGACCCCGACCGCTCCCGCCCCTAGCGCGACCCGATCGCCCGCCAGCGTGGAGGAGGTAATGGATACGGCCCACTAATGGCGGCCGAATCTTACCACCTCCTGCAGGCCAACCTCAACCACGCCGCCGAGGCACAGGACGTTTTCCTGCAAGCCATGGCGGAGTGGTTGATCGGTGCAGCCGTAGCCGCGGAGCCGTACGTGGTGCCTGACCGGCCCAATTGGCTGGGCAGCAGTGACGGCTCTGTGGCAATCGTCGCCTCCACGTCGTGGCATTCCCCGCCCTTGCTGCTCAAGGACAGGGGCGATGGGTATGTCGCGGCGGAATGGGGAGAGGTTACGCTATTTGGTGTTTACTTCTCCCCTAACAGGAGCGCGACGGATTTCGGGGCCTTCCTCACCATCCTGGGGGCCTCGATACGGCGACTGGCACCGCGCCAGGTCTTCGTCATGGGGGACTACAACGCCAAGTCCACGGCGTGGGGGTCCACCAGGACGAATGACCGCGGGCGGGCGGTCGAAGAGTGGGCGGCGGCACTGGGCCTCTGTTTGCTGAACAGGGGCTCTGTGCAAACGTGCGTGCGGCAGCAGGGCGGGTCGATAGTGGACTTGTCGTTCGCTAGCCCTAATGTCGCAGCACGTGTGAGGAGCTGGTGCGTCCAGGAGGAGGTTGAGACCCTATCCGACCACCGATACATCCGGATAGAGGTCTCCCGGACCCTCCTGCAGCCCAGCAGGGGTCACATGGCGGACGGAGCTCCCGCGTTTCCGCGGTGGGCTGTGGGTCGATTGGATCGGGACCTATTGGCGGAGGCAGCCATCGTTCAGTCGTGGCTGTCCTCACCGCCCCAGGCGGACGGGGTGGATGCCGAGGCTGGCCGCATCCGCTGTGCGTTAACGCAGATCTGCGATGCGGCCATGCCCCGTGTGCGGCGTCTGCCCCCGAAGAGTGCGGTCCCCTGGTGGTCCCGAGAATTGGCGGACCTTCGGGCCGCGTGCATACGTGCCCGGAGGGCCTACACCCGCAGCCGAGCGCGTCACCGCGACGCTGAGCGGGAGGGCCAGCTGTACGAGGCTTACCGCAGTGCGCGGTCTGCCTTCAGGCTGGCCGTCCGTACTGCCAAGGACGTTAGTCGGCGGGAGATGCTGGACAGTCTCGAGCGTGACCCCTGGGGTCGCCCCTACCTCGCGGCACTGAACAAGCTCCGCGGGCGGGGCCCCCCCCTCACCGAGACTCTCCAGCCCAGCCTCCTCACCAGAGTTGTCGAGGACCTCTTTCCACAGCGGGTGGAGCACACGCCCCCGGTCATGGCTTCGCCGGACAGCGACCGGGAGGCCGACGATGAAAGTGCTCCGCCCATCACGGAGCCGGAAATGGGGGCGGCGGTGGCGCGTATGCGAGTCAAATCCACCGCCCCCGGGCCCGACGGTATTCCGAACCGTGTGCTGGCCCTGGTCCTCGAGCATCTGGGACCACGCCTCAGGGGACTGTTCGACGCCTGTTTGACGTCCGGGCAGTTCCCTGGGTGCTGGAAAGAGGGGAGGCTGGTTCTCCTGCCGAAGCCGGGACGGTCTCCCGAGTCGGCCTCGGCCTACAGGCCCATCGTGCTGCTCGATGATGCGGGCAAGCTGCTGGAGAGGGTGTTGGCTGCCCGCATCGAGCGGCACCTTGTCGGGGTTGGGCCCGATCTGTCCGACGCCCAGTTTGGTTTTCGGAGGGGGCGTTCGACGATCGCGGCCCTGCTGCGCCTGAAGGCCGTGGTAGCGGAGGCCGTCACCGGCGGAGGAGTCCTATTGGCGGTGTCCCTGGACATCGCCAACGCCTTCAACAGTCTGCCATTCAGCTGCATCAGGGAGGGGCTAAGGTACCACGGGGTGCCCGTGTACCTCAGGCGGCTGGTGGCAGACTACTTGGAGGGGCGCAGCGTCCTCTACGTTGACCGAGTAGGGGACGTTGTGCGAACGCCCATGACGTGCGGTGTCCCACAGGGGTCGGTTCTGGGTCCGACCCTGTGGAACATCGGCTACGACTGGGCGTTGAGAGGAAGCCTCCCACCCGGGCTGGGCGTAATTTGCTACGCCGACGACACACTCGTCACAGCCCGGGGTGGGACGCTCGAGGAGGCGGCACGCCTGGCAACTCTCGGCACCGAGGAGATTGTCAGGCGGATCGAAGCGCTGGGGTTGAGGGTAGCCCTGGAAAAGACGGAGGCCCTTTTGTTCCATGGCCTCCGTACCGCCGGGCCTCCCGCCGGCGCTTCGATCACCGTGAATTCGGTCACCATCAGCATCCAGGCCCACATGAAGTATTTGGGCCTGGTGCTCGACGGGCATTTTTGGTTCCGGGAGCATCTCCATCGACTTGTTCCCCGGCTTGTCGGCGCGGCGTCCGCCCTTTCGCGGCTGATGCCGAATGTGGGTGGACCCAGTGCTACGTGCCGACAGCTGTACGTGGGGGTGATCCGGTCGATGGCCCTTTACGGCGCACCGGTGTGGGCGGGGTCCCTGACCGTCCGTCTTAGGGCCCTCCTGTGGCGACCACAGAGGGTCATGGCGATCAGGGCCATACGGGGTTACCGCACGGTGGCGACGGAGGCAGCGTGCCTCCTGGCCGGAACCCCCCCGTGGGACCTGGAGGCGGAGATGCTCGCCGACATTTATCGGCGGGTGTCGGAGACGCGCGCCCGCGGCAGCATGGTCTCCATCAATGAGATCACCGCCTGGCGGGTCGACGCCCGCCGAGAAGTAATTGCCCGTTGGGCAGTCCGGCTGGAGAGTCCTCGGTACGGTGTCAGGACTGTCGAGGCCCTCCGGCCGGTGCTGATGGAGTGGTTGGAGCGGACGCACGGGGTGCTTTCCTTCCGACTGGTGCAGGTGCTGACGGGGCACGGTTGCTTCGGGAAGTACCTGCACAAGATTGTCAGGAGGGAGAGCACACCGTCCTGCCACCACTGCAGTTGCGACGAGGACACGGCGCAGCACACGCTCGAGGAGTGTGCTGCATGGGAGGGGGATCGCCGTGAACTCGTCGCAATTATCGGTGCCGACCTGGCGCTGCCGACCATCGCCAGGGAGATGCTCGTCAGCGTCAGGAACTGGGACGCGGTCGCCGCCTTCTGTGAGGCCGTAATCTCACGGAAGGAGGCGGCGGATCGTGTGCGAGTAGAGCTCCTATTCGGCGACACGTTCCGCCGCCGGCGACTCGGGCGGCGCAGGCGCGAGTATCTGCGCCTAATGCCGCCCTAGCCGAGGCCGCGGGTGATCGGACCGGGGAATTGTCCGTCACCCGCGGAGAGGCTGACCGCGCGACGGCGACCGACGTCCCAGTACGTCGAGAGGTGAGGATACCCGAAAGGGTATTCCGTCGGGCCGACCACTGACGACAAGTCACATCTGCTCCGGTGGTCGGCCCAACAACGAGGTGACGTGGGTACGGGTGGGTTATGGGCCCGCGCGCCGTCCTTTCATCGCCCCGGATGGGTTGGACCGCGCGTGCGCTTACCATAGCCCGCCCATAAAAAAAAAAAAAAAAAAAAAAAAAAAAAAAAAATCCATCCATCTGTTAGCCTATAGTCCACTATTGAATATAACCCTTACCACTGGGGAAAATTACTCTCCTATTCCCCTGGTGTTACATTAGACAGAGTTACTACTCCTATGACAAAGGAAGCAATTTCGACCCTGTTTTCTTAAGACGTCACTACACGGGGCAGTTACAATAAATTTTATGTCATTTAACATTCCCCGTTCCAACAAAAAAGATTTTTCCAATTTGATTAGCAAGCGACGGAGTTATTTGACCACTGACGACAAGTCACCCTGCTCTGGTGATCAACCCCGGACGGAATGGACCGCGCGTGTGCTTACCATAGCCCACCCATTAAAAAAAATAATGGCTTCCTATCACCATTGCCTCGGTCCGATTTGATACGACATGCACGGGTAAGAGAGTGGTGAATTGTATTCGTACTCTGTCCCTACACGGACATTTATGTAGATTAATTGTAGGCATATTTCTATGTCCAACAGTGAACGTCGTTGGGCTAATGAAGAAACGAATATATAAATATGTATAATGGGCAAGAGCACTCTCGTGATTACGGTATTTTTGTCCTTAAGCCTTTCCGAAGAGTAATTCTGAAAAGCCAACACCAACATTGGGAATCGATTGGCCAATAGATGGATATCTCAAGACTGATTTGACTTGCCGTGTAGTGACGGAGTAAGAATATAATTCATCACCGCCTATTGTACCCGCGAGTGCGAACCCACGACTAAGGGCTATAATATATAACATCGGTGCAAGAGAAGGAAAACTTGACATGAAACCCTGTAAAAACACGGCCGATCACCGTGGCGATTCCCCTCCGGCCACGGCCGATTTCCCTCCTATTATGTAGAAGACACGAGCTCCACCGTATATAAGCTGAAATGGTGATTTGAATTAATTGCAAGACGGCGAGACTCTTGCAGGCTCAGTCTTGGTCTTGGTCTTGCAAAAATTAAGCGGTCTTGGTCTTGGTCTCGGTCTCGCATTTCTCGCAAGACCAAGACCAAGACCGCAAGACCAAGACTTTTTTGGGCAACACTAGTCACCACACGGAAATACTAATATTATTAACATTATAATAGACATTATTTTAATTTTTCAATTGAAATAAAATAAAATTTACTAGTATTACATCTGATCGTTGATTATAACCATAATAAATAAATATCATCAAAATGAAGTTTCAAAACAAGCTATGATATTGGCTGAATTGAAGTTTTCTCGCGTCTGACGAGTCAAATATAGGGTTGCCATAGAAACACAAAAATCGAGAAATCGATAATATACACACGTTACTCTATGCCAGGAATTCCCAAAGTGTGTTCCGCGGAACCTAGGGGTTCCGCGGAACCTAGGGGTTCCGTAGAATAGTCATCAGGGTTCCTCCAAAATTAAATACAAGCTTTTAATTTTAGTAAATTGGCTGTAAAATAATACCGCGGTTACAAATATTAACTTAAAATGGCGCTAAATTAGTGATGTGTAGAACTCATTGCTATTATGTAAGTAGACAAATAACAGGAATGAGGCCTGAACTATGGCACAGAACCGTTCATTACTTGATGACATTTGATATGGGGTTCCATAAAGTAAAAGGTATTCGGTTGGAGTTCTGTTATCTTTAACAATTAGGAACCCCTGCTCTATACAATTCTTGCAAAGACAATGAAGTTTTTTTAAAGACCGCTCTGCAGTAAGGAAATAATCATTTTATTGCGGAGGACTTTACAAACGTTTAATTAACAGACACAAATTACATAGAGACTCAGAACAACAATTTGTGAATCGCACAAAGTGTTGTCCTATATGGGATTTGAAACCACGACATTGGCACTGTAGGTCGGTCGGTATATCTAAATCACTACACCATCTGTGCAGTGCCTCCTCTCTCGCCCATGGGTGTCGTAAAAGGCGACTAAAGTATATCTTGTGCATACAACAACTATGCAAGATAAGGAAAAATCGAAATAAAACCCTATACCAATACGTGTGACCAGCGTGGTATAGTAGGTCAATTACCCTCCCATAGTGGAGGAGGCCCGAGTCCAATAGTAAGACGTTTATGGGCTGAAATGATGGTGATGATAATTCGAGAACATTTCTTCTTCAACGGTTGTCAGTTCGAAGAGCGATGTGGCTTGCCCATTGTTATTTCAACGTGCTAATTCTTCTATTATTAGTTCGCAAATAATATAATTGCATTGAAGGCGTAATAATTTAAATAACGTCTTCCCAATATCATGAATTGCCGCGGGTGATCGGACTCTGGATTAGTCCGTTATCCGCAGAGAGTTTGACCACGCGATGGCGATCGTCGTCCCGGGAAGGACGGACGGCCGGACGGCCACGGAAGACAAGGAACTCAATACCGGTGGCCGGCTGAACGGTTAAGGAGAGGAGACGGTGGGTTATGGGGCCGCGCGGCACCCCTTTGTCGCCCCTGACGGAACCGGATGGCGTGGGTGCTGACCATAGCTCAAACCAAAAAAAAACACATTCATGAAATCGATTCTCGTATAGAATAATTCTTTGTGCGATCCAAAAATAATCCTTTAGAGTCTGTATGTTATTTTTAAAGTGCTTCGCTATACAAAAAATACTTTTTTTAGTACTGGGTATCTTAAAATGTTGTCCGCGTGGTGACGGAGTAAGAATACAATTCACCACTCCCTATCTTACCCGTGGATGTCGTAGGAGACGATTAAGGGGTATAATACGCATATAACACCTATGAAAGAGAAGGAAAACTCAAAATTATACTCTATATCAACCTGTCTGACCAGCATGGTATAGTAAGGTCAATTCCTCTCCTATTGTGGAGGAGGCTCGAGCCCAATAGTGGGACGTATATGAGCTGAAATGATGATAATGATCTTAAAATATATCTAGTAGAATGTATTGTATTCTATAAAATTACGATTCTCATTACATAAGAATTAAAAAGTTGCATAATAAAATCAAAATGTCCGCTCTTCCTGTCTGCTTTCCTCAGCGAATAGAGAAAATTACAGCAACATTATAGTTTCTGACACATAAGAGAGACACGGTCGAAGCCGCAACTTATATACTCAGTCTTCTATTTCCTAATTCTTTTAATTGATTATAATTCATTCGCAAATTAAGACACATAATAATAATTCAATATCTAGTCGCAAATAAAGACACTTGCTATTTTGACAACAAAATATTTATATTCGGAATAAAAGAAAATACATTATAAATAAAACTATTTTAAGGTTTTTATCGTGTTTGTATTTAAAATTTGATTGTCTGACAATCGAATACAATGAAAATCAAATACATACGCGATAAAATCCGTAAAAATTGTTTTATTTACAATGTGTAATAGGTACTCGCGTAAACATCAGAAATCGTAAAGAGAAAATACAATTTAACTTTTAAAATAGCCCAGATTCATCCTAAGTGAATGATGTTGAATGAATGATTGAACGATTACGCGCGGTCATCGACCTCAGCGGAGTGGTTTGTCAACAATTCGTGAGCTTTTTTTTTGTTTTTAAACGCGTGGGAAGTCAAAACGATAATGCCTAGTTGATTCTGGACCGTTCTTTCTGCCAATGTGTTTATATTTTTGTATGTTGAATTAATTATTATATTTAATTATTATTAAGACCTTTGTATTGGATTTTCTCACGATGTTTTTACTCGGAATCAGGTCAATTGCCGCTATTGCATCCGCATGCTATAATACTCGTCGTAAATATGTTTAATTACGTTATATCTTATTCTCGTCATGTTAGAACATACATCTTATAGCTAGATTCGTACCTCTTCCACAGGAGGACGGTAGTTTCTTTTCTAATTTTGTTTCGTTAAGTTCATCTATTTTTAGGGTGCCGTACCCAAAGGGTAAAAACGGGACTCTATTACTAAGACTTCGCTGTCTGACCGTCCATCTGTCTATCACCAGGCTGTATCTCAAGAACCGCGATAGCTAGACAGTTGAAATTTTTACAAATTGTGTATGTCTGTTGCCGCTATAATAACAAATACTGAAAACAAAATAAAATATATGTTCAAGGGGGGCGCCCATACAACAAACGCGATTTTTTACTTAGTCAACGGTACGGAATCCTTCATGCGCGAGTCCGACTCGCACTTAGCCGATTTTGTTTTCTTTTTTATCATCACTTCGGCTCATTTACGCCCCACTGCCTACTTCGAGTTACCATTATAGGAAGGAAATTGTGGACGAGGCCTGAAGCCAACAATGGGGCTTATATTGGATGAAATGATGATGATGATGAAGTTTTTATAATACCTTAGTATCATAGATTTTATAATATCTTAGTATCTTTCCGTGTGGTGACGGAGTAAGAATACAATTCACCACTCCCTATCTTAGCCGTGGATGTCGTAAAAGACTACTAAGGGATATAACATGCACATAACATCTGTGCAAGAGAAGGAAAACTGTAAATGAAATCCTATACCAACATGTCTGACCAGCACGGTATAGTAGGTTAAATACCTTCCCATTATGGAGAAGGCCCGAGCCAACAGTGTGACGTATACCCTGATGATGATCATGAAAAAATACACCACCCCCTTTTGCATATGGATATCGTAAAAGACGACTAAGATATAAGACCTATGTATTTTTGAAGTGAAACATCTTTGCGCGCATAAGAGTAAATTTATTAAGGATGAAACGCAATTTAGTGCACCCCCTCTCTTGTCCGTGAGTGTAGTAAAAGACGAATAAGGGATATCTTGTGCGTATAACAACAGTGCAAGAATTCGAAATAAAAACCCTAACTACGATTTACCAGCCTGGTATAGTAGGTTATTTTCACCCTCAATATGGAGGACGTTCAAGCCTAGTAGTGGGACGTATATAAGCTGTGATGAATGAATGATAAAAATGTAGTTCATTCCAAAAACTCAATACTTAAGATATTACACTAGGGTTTAAAACGTGTATCTTAAAACTTGTAATTTAAATCCATATGTATCGAAGCGTTTTTTGTAATAGGTGTGCAATTTATGGTCACAAATTACATCAAGACTGAAGAACAACCTGTTATGAATCGCACAAAATGCCGACGGATTTTAGTAGAGCAATGGCTACGATATTAAATATTTTGCCATAAATTTAGATTTTTGTTCTGTGAGCTGTAAACTTCGCGAGTTGCGTTTTTAATTTTTTTTTTCAGTCCCTTAAACCACCATCCCTTGAAGTTCAACGCAAACAATTGTACAAACTGGTGCTCGATGGGCATCTTTGGTTCCGGGAGCATCTCCATCGACTTGTTCCCCGGCTTGTAGGCGCGGCGTCCGCCCTTTCGCGGCTGATGCCGAATGTGGGCGGACCCAGCGCTACGTGCCGACAGCTGTACGCGGGGGTGATCCGGTCGATGGCTCTGTACGGCGCACCAGTGTGGGCGGGGTCCCTGACCGTCCGGCTGAGGGCCTTCTTGAGGCGACCACAGAGGGTCATGGCGGTCAGGGCCATACGCGATTACCGCACGATGTCGACGGAGGCAGCGTGCCTCTTGGCCGGAACTCCCCCGTGGGACCTGGAGGCGGAGATGCTCGCCGACATTTATCGGCGGGTGTCGAAGACGCGCGCCCGCGGCGGTATGGTCTCCCTGCAGGAGATCACCGCCTGGCGGGTCGACGCCCGCCGTGGATTCATTGCCCGTTGGGCAGTCCGGCTGGGGAGTCCTCGGTACGGTGTCAGGACCGTCGAGGCCTTCCGGTCGGTGCTGATGGAGTGGTTGGAGCGGACGCATGAGGTGCTTTTCTTCCGACTGGTGCAGGTGCTGACGGGGCACGGATGCTTCGCGAAGTACCTGCACAAGATTGTCAGGAGGGAGAGCACACCGTCCTGCCACCACTGCAGTTGCGACGAGGACACGGCCCAGCACACGCTCGAGGAGTGTGCTGCGTGGGAGGGGGAGCGCCGTGAACTCGTCGCGATTATAGGTGCCGATCTGGCGCTGCCGACCATCGCCAGGAAGATGCTCGTCAGCGTCAGGAACTGGGACGCGGTCGCCGCCTTCTGTGAGGCCGTTATCTCACGGAAGGAGGCGGCGGATCGCGTGCGAGTAGAGATCCTATTCGGCGACACGTTCCACCGCCGGCGACTCGGGCGGCGCAGGCGCGAGTATCTGCGCCTAATGCCGCCCTAGCCGAGGCCGCGGGTAATCGGACCGGAGAATTGTCCGTCACCCGCAGTGTGGCTAACCGCGCGACGGCGACTGACGTCCCAGGATGTCGAGAGGTGAGGGTACCCGAAAGGGTATTCCGTCGGGCCGACCACTGACGACAAGTCACATCTGCTCCGGTGATCGGCCCAACAACGAGGTGACGTGGATACGGGTGGGTTATGGGCCCGCGCGCCGTCCTTTCATCGCCCCGGACGGACTGGACCGCGCGTGCGCTTACCATAGCCCACCCTTAAAAAAAAAAAAAAAAAAAAAAACAAATGTATAAAAATACGCCTAACAAAAGAGTTAAGTCTTTTTTTTAAATGTCTTAAATATGATTTCCACCCCCAAAAAAAAAATAACATCTATTTTTGCCATCTAAAATGTAAATAAAATAAAATTTTCACAAGGATTAGGACTGATATTCATTCATTCAGCTTATAAACGTCCCACTGTTGAGCTCTAGCCTCCTCCACAATAGGAGAGAAATTGACCTTATTATACCACGAAGGTTATACGTGTTGCCTTGAAGTGGTTTTATTTCGAGTTACCTGTCTCTTGTATAGATGTTATAAGCACATTTAATCCCTTAGTCGTCTTTTACGACATCCACGGGTAAGATAAGGGAGTGGTGAATCTTATTCTTACTCCGTCAATACAGAGAAACATTGGGATTTATATGGACTGAAATGATGAAGTATACTATATGTAATTTCTGACAGAAAGTCATAATCTTTGATTATTATTTCATCATCATCATAATCGCAGCCCACATACGTCCCACTATTGGCTTCAGGCCTCCTCTACAATGGGAGGGAATTTGACCTATTATACCATGCTGGTCAGACATGCTGGTATTTTTGTTTATTTTTATGTGTGGGCCAGTCCGTCGATGAAAGGATGGCACGCGGGCACATAACCCACCCGTACCCACGTCACCTCGTTGTTGGGCCGATCACCGGAGCAAATGTGACTTATCGTCAGTGGTCGGCCCGACGGAATACCCTTTCGGGTAACCTCACATCTCGACGTCCTGGGACGTTGCGTCGGTCGCCGTCGCGCGGTCAGCCTCTCTGCGGGTGACGGACAATTCCCCGGTCCGATCACCCGCAGCCTCGGCTAGGGAGACATGCTGGTATAGGGGTTCTTTTCGAGTTTTCCTTCTCTTGCACAGATGTTATGTGCTTATATCCCACAATCGTCTTGTACGACATCCACGGGTAAGATAGGGAGTGGTGAATTGTATTCTTACTCCGTCAACACACCGATATTTATTTAATAGTGATATGTATTTAGTAGATTATTATTTAATAGTGCATAATAGTTAATAAAAGGTAAAAAGGTCTTAAATAAAACAATTTTACGGCTCTTATCGCGTTTGTATTTGATGTTTGTTTGTCCGACGTTTCGAACACTTTACAGCGTTCAAGGTCACGGGCGGACTAAGATGTCTTACATCCAACAAGTCCTCGTTATTACAGGGATTTATATCTACCAGCTACAAAATTATTTTTTAAATATTCTGACACACATTTTGATAAAATTTATTGTCAAAACAAGAAAATGATTTTATATGAAAAAAAATATTTTGTTTTTGGTTAGTAATTATTAAAAGAAATTTCCGTGTGGTGACGGAGTAAGAATACAATTCATCACCCTTTCTCTTACTCAGACGACTAAAGGATATAATACGCATAAACATCTGTGCAAGAGAAGGAAAACTCGAAATAAAACCCTATACCAATCTGACCAGCATGGTATAGTAAGATCAGTTTCCCTCTTACTGTGAAGGAGGCTCGAGCCCAACAGTGGGACGTATACAAGCTGAAATGATGATGAAGAATTATGAAACATTTAATTTGTAGTGATTATTGTCGACAAGAGGTTAAAAGGTCTATAATACTTACTTGCTAAAAAAAACCAAGGCAGCATTTTAAACAATAAAACTGCCCAATTTATCCACACGTCATTTACAACGGCAAAATGGCCATAAAACGCTTTCTCTCAAAATGCCATGTGAACCGGACCATCATTGTCTAAATATTAACCAATTTGAAAACAATTTAAGTATATACTTTCTATAAAAGAAATACAAAGTATACAATTTTGGTCTGGTGTGGTGACGAAGTAAGAATACAATTCACCACCTATTTAGGCCGTGGATGTTGTAAAAGACATATAAGACTTACGTAAAAGAAGGGAAACTTGAAATAAACCGTTTGACCAGCGTGGTGTAGTAAGTCAATTATCCTATATCAATTATCCTATATCCTCTCATTGTGGAGGAGGCTCGAGCCCAGCAGTGGGACATATATGAGCTATGGTGGTAGTGCTTGACGTTAAGAAGGCGGCCGATTAAACAGTACATCATCGACCAGAAGAAGTAAAAGAAAGAAAAATTAAAGAGAAGTAGCACAGTTAATATTCTCCCTATCGTGAAGGAAGCACGAGCCTTTTTGACCGTGGGTGCCTTAAAAGACGACTAAGTTGTTATAATATGCAAATAACATCTATACAAGAGAAGGAAAACTCGATATAAAACTCTATACCGAGCCGTCTGACTAGTGTGGTATAGTAACGTCAATTTCCCTCCTATTATGGAGGAGGCTCGAGACATTGGGACGTATTTAAGCTGTGATAATATTTTTTTAAAACAACACACCGCACTAAAAAAATAATCCTTGCCTTCAGTGGGAATTCGCAAACATACAACGAACCTAAGTCTTAGACAGAAAAAAAGAAATGTGGTGTCGTGGGACACCAGGTAGGAACGAAGTTCCTTCGGCTAATGTAGAATCGACACAATTAGCAAAAAAAAAAAATAAACGTGGCTACTCACAAGTAAAATGTATCTATAATGTGAGTATTCGCCACGCGCTTGTCCATGAATTCATGAGTATATACTATGCATTGGCGGGGTGGAGTGGTAATAGAGAGAGAAGGGATGAGAGAACGAAATAAAGAAGGAGAAAGAGAAAGGTATTATACACTACTCGCTTGTGTATACGACTGTCGCGCCTGCGCACGTCTCATTTAACGGTTTTATTCCACGCACTTTTTCTTACGGTTTTACTATCACATTTTTTTCAGTTCGGTCGCGCAGCAAAATCCCTATCTCCTCCAAGCCTGCCATAAGGAACTTCGTCTCATTTAACGGTTTTATTCCACGCACTTTTTCTTACGGTTTTACTATCACATTTTTTTCAGTTCGGTCGCGCAGCAAAATCCCTATCTCCTCCAAGCCTGCCGTAAGGAACTTCGTTTCAAAAATGATTAGTCGACCGCACAAAATGTACGCGAATTCAACCCTCGACACTTGGAACTGTAAGTCAGCAACCAATACACTATCTGTGCAGTACAATTACGCGAGTTATAAGCTGAAATACTAGCCAGATCCTGGAGAAAACTATGAAAACCAATATCTGTTATGGCTACACCATAATGCAGAATTTGTCATAATAGCAATTTAGTCCTAATCGAATTCGATAGAATTTGTCTCGTATTGTCCTCTCTGCTCATGTAAGTCCCACTGCTGGGCTCGAGCCCCCTCCACAATAGAAGGGAAATTGACCTAATGTACTATGCTGGTCAGACATGTTGGTATAGGATTTCATTTCGAGTTTTCCTTGCACAGATGTTATGTGCATATCCACGGGCAAGATAGTGATGATATTCTTACTCCGTTACCGCACGGAAAAGAAATACGGCAGACAAATATTCTGACGTAAAAACGTTGACATATTTAGTCCAGCGCAGATTATGAAGTTGAGATCTTGTGATCGAAAGTCGCATATTACACCACTAGACTATAATTATTTTTTGCAAAAAAGAAACCGCCTTCTATGTAAACAATGTAGATAAATTTTTACATTTTGGTTGATTTTTCAAAAATCGCTTATTCGATTTCGATAAAATTTTCATGGAACCATTTGGGAACCCTTTCCAACAAAAAAAGAATCATCAAGATCGGTTCATAAACAACGAAGTTATCTGCGAACAAACATAAAAAAGCATATATATGGTCAAATTGAGAAACCCACTCCTTTCTTGAAGTCTGTTAAAAAACTCTTCCTTTTTTTGAAGTCGGTTAAAAACAGGCAGTGTATTTATGAGTGGTGGCACCATTTCGCCAATTATCATCTTTACGTTTAATTGACCTCAGCCTGACCTTAAGAATGAGCGTGGTCTTAATGGACAATGATTTTATGAGCCATTTTCAATTATGAAACAGTATAATAGCTTTCCTCCGCGTTCCGTGTGGTGACGGAGTAGGAATACAATTCACCACTCCCTAGTCTCCCTATCTTGTCCGTGGATGTCGTAAAAGACGACTAAGGGATATAATACACATATATCATCTATTCTAAGATATTATGTTATTATTCTAAGATAAAACGTATAGAAGGATAGTGTCGGTACTTAAGCGATCAAAAACATGAAGACAAAAATACTAAATGCGTGCAAGCGATTACACACGTACACACCACTATACAATAGAGTTGCCTTGTACGCTACTAGTACACTACGGGAGGGATGGCTTCTTTGTGAAAAAGATCGATACTTGAATTGATTTGAATCATCGTCCAAAGAGTCTATTCACAAGAAGGTATGCAGGATCGATCTCCGATTAATCAGTCTATCGATCTTTTTCTGCCGAGATTGTGATGAACTTTTATTTAGGAAATCTGAAAGTGTTCTTGTAGAAAAAAAATCGAATGGCGATTTTCTAAGCTAAAGTATCAATTCACCGAATCAATTTAATGCTTCGTATTGATTTACAAAATCGATATTTTGGGACTGAAAATCGATTCCTCGATTAATCATTCTCAGATCGCCATCCCTACACTACGGAACGGTCCGCGGCTTCAATTCAAATGCTTCATTTTTTATGCGCTGAGTTACCTTCTATGAGTTATTATTCTAAGCGTATGAGCATTAAAGTAACCTACATATTTTGACATGACAAACAGACAATTCAATTTTATTTATTTGTATAGATAAGATACATACAATTAAGAACTATAATTTACTTTTTAAGACATTAATAACTGTAAAATATTATATTACTTAACCGTATTTAAACAATGGATAGTTTATTTTTAAAAGCGTAATATTTCATTATAAAGACATGTTGAAATCATTTTGAATTGAGCCATTGTATTATATTGTAGTCCAAAGTTTAACATCTTAAACAATGGTTAACCAAATAAAGTGTTAATAGAATAAGCCTTTAAAATAAAAAGAAAACCGGTCAAGTGCGAGTCGGAGTCGCGCACGAAGGGTTCCGTACTATTATCTATAAAAAAAGACAAAAAAATTCGCATTTGTTGTATGGCCCCCTTAAATAGCTATTGTATTTTGTTTTTAGTATTTGTTGTTATAGAGACAACAGAAATATTTAATTTGTAAAACTTTCAACTGTCTAGCTATAGCGGTACTTGAGATACAGCCTGGTGACAGACGGACGGACAGACAGCGAAGTCTTAGTAATAGGGTCCCGTTTTTACCCTTTCGGTACGGAACTCTAAAAATGACTGATTTACGTGTTTTTATAGTAGTGAGTGCAGGGCATAGTGGTTAAGATACCGACCTACAGTGCCAGTGTTGTGGGTTCGAATCCCATGCAGGACAACACTTTGTGCGATCCACAAATTGTTGTTCTGTGTCTGTATGTAATTTGTGTCCGTTAATTATATGTTTGTAAAGTCCCACTGCAATACAAAGATGTCAATACAGGTCATTGCCTTTTAAATAAAAACGTATTTTTAAAAATATATATTTTTAAGACTTCTTTCAGAGTGTGGTGACGGAGTACGAATACAATTCACCAATTTTTATCTTGATCGTGAATGTAGTAAAAGACTACATTCACGATCAAGATAAAAATTACAGCGCAATTTAGCAAGACAGTGCAAATTCGAAATAAAACACCATACCAACCCGTCTGAACAACAGGTAGCGTTGCCAGGCGTCCGGATAAAGCCGGACATAGGTAGGCTTTATTTTAATTGCGTGTCCGGCCAAAATAATCGGTATCCGCCTTTTATTAGGCTTTTTTTATTTCGCAAACGAGCTAGCGCCGAGCGTGGCCTAGCGCTGGCGAGTCGACTGTTGTCATAATAATCCAAAAAGCTTAATTTTACATACATTTTTTGGCCTTTCTACCCAAATATCCCGCCAAACTGGCTGGTCTGTCCGGCTTGACGATCTGGCAACCCTAACAGCAGGTATAGTAGGTCAATACTCCTTTGATTGTGGATGAAGCTCGAGGATAGCAGTGAGACTTATAAGAAGCCAAAACAGTACGATCGAAAACCAAACAGAAGCGCGTCGCCTATCTAAAAAAATGCTAGTGATCGGCGAGTGGTCGAAATTCAGCCATAATTCATTTAAACTAATCTTTCTGCTGCACAATTTTTTCAAATATTTATGTACAATTGTATATTGAGCAAGCTGTATTTCACTAATCTATACCAATAAATAAAATTGGAGTGTCTGTTTGTAATGTCAAAACCAATAAATAAATTGGAGTGTCTGTTTGTAATGTCAAAATAATAGGCTTTTTTCATGCTCACACGGTTATTTGCACGACACCTATGCCTAAAATAGCAATTAAAAAATTTTTGTCTGTCTGTCTGTTTATTCCGGGTAATCTTCAAAACGGCTGGACCGATTTCAAAAATTCTTTCACCAATGGAAAGCTATAATATCAGGGCGTAAACTAGGCTATATTTTATCCCGGTATTCCCACGGGAACGGGAACTACGCGGGTAAAACGACTATAACCTATAACCGAAGCGAAGCGAGGGCGGATTGCTAGTAACTAATATAAGTACAAATGTCTATTAGACATTGTCATCATAATTATGATTGTTTGACATTCATTCGACCAAAGATTTTAACCGTAAACAAAAGTGTATTAATCGTGTGTATCGATGCATGGTAGTGTGTCTAATGCCTTTTTTAATGAATTTAATGTATTTCTAATACATTATTATATGAAATTTCAGTTTTATGCACTTCTCCTCATTATATACTTCAACTGTGCCAAATTTCATATTTGTCCATCTACATGATTTTCGTAAAAAGGGGTACAAAGTTTTTGCTTCAAGTATTAATATATAGATAATAAAAAAAGAAATAAACAGTAATTCTTTATAACGTATGCGTTATCTGATATTACGAAACTAATGTTTAATTATAAAGGAAGTTCTATATAAATAACAACAAAGATACATTGTTATATTCTGTATTAAAGTCTTGTTTCCGCCATTTAATTAATAACTGACTTAAGTAACGGATGACTAAAATTAAAAATGTTACGAAGCTTTTGCGTGTGGGGATGGAGAATACAATTTACTACCCCATCTCTTGCCCATGGATGTCGTAAAAGACGACTAAGAGATTAAATATACATCTATACCAATAAATAAAATTGGAGTGTCTGTTTGTAATGTCAAAATAATAGGCTTTTTTCATGCTCACACGGTTATTTGCACGACACCTATGCCTAAAATAGCAATTAAAAAATTTTTGTCTGTCTGTCTGTCTGTTTGTTCCGGGTAATCTTCAAAACGGCTGGACCGATTTCAAAAATTCTTTCACCAATGGAAAGCTATAATATCAGGGCGTAAACTAGGCTATATTTTATTCCGGTATTCCCACGGGAACGGGAACTACGCGGGTAAAACGACTATAACCTATAACCGAAGCGAAGCGAGGGCGGGTTGCTAGTATCTTAATATATGTAAATTACATGTCACGTTGTTTGTCCGCGATAGACTCCTAAACTACTTAACCGATTTTAATCAAATTTGCACACCATGTGATTGATCTAACTTGAAAGATAGGATAGCTTACATCTTAATTTATAGTCGCAATATTATTTTATTGCAAATTATTTATCTATTATTTCAAATAATAAGTTTTTTAAATATAATTACTATTAATTTTAATGTTTAATTATTACTAAACCATAAACAATATAATTTTTTCATATAGAATCATTTTCTTCTTACACTGGCAATAAATTTTGTACCAAAATGTGGGTCAATATTTAATAACTAATTTCTGTATCGGGTAGATAATTATAAATCTTCTGCAGTAACGATGACTTGTTGGACGTGAGACATCTTAGTCCACCCGTGACCATGAACGCTGTAAAGTGTTCGAAACGTCGGGTAATCAAAAATCAAATACAAACGCGATAAAATCCGTAAAGTAGTTTTATTTAAAATGTATAATACTCGCGTAAACATCAGAAGTTCTCCTACAGTTCCACTTAAATAGTTTAATAAAATGTAATATAACAAAAACATTAGCCACAGCAACGCGTGGCCGGGTCTGCTAGTAACATATATGCAAGAGAAGGAAAACTTGAACTTGAAACCGTCAAACGTGTTGGTGTAGGGTTTTATTTGGAGTTTTCCTTTTCTTGCACAGATGTTATATGCATATTACATCCCTTAGTCGTCTTTTACGACGGCCACGGGCAAGAGCTCCTCTCTTGCCGTGGGCGTCGCTTTTTTTTTTTAAAGGCAAATGCACCTGCACTAAATAAATAATCTTGTGTTGCGTAGGACTTTACAAACATATAATTAAGAAACACAAATTACATACAGACTTAGATCAACAATTTTTGGATCACACAAAATGTTGCCCTGCATGTGATTCGAACCCGCGACACTGGCACCGTGGGTCGGTATCTTAACCACTACGCCATCTGTGAATTGTATTCTTGCTCTTTCATTATATCATCATCATTTCAGCTCATATACGTCCCACTGTTGGGCTCGAGCCTCCTCCACAATAGAAGAGAAATTAACCTTACTATACCATGCTAGTCAGATAGGTTGCTATAAGGTTTTATTTCAAGTTTTCCTTCTCTTGCACAAATGTTTATGCGTATTATATCCCTTAGTCGTCTTTTACGAAAGCGTAGTAAATTGTATTCTTACTCCGTCACCACACGGACAAGTGCTATATATATGTAATTGTATAGAAAATATATTTTTTTAAAAAACCTCACCAACTTCTGTATACTTAAGGACCAAATCGAGTCAAACCGACAATTAATATCCGGCAGCATTTTAAAATTTACATAACACTAGGCAATTTTTTATTATTCATCAAACATAATTAATTACCGGAAAGACACTGATTAACATAATTAAAAGGACAGTTAATTAAGTATATTTTTATTATTATAACTTACACTTTTCCCAGAAAGCTTACGCAAGCAAAAATTATAAAGTGCAGACCTACTTGGAAATCGTGAATATAAACATAATATTAATTTCAACTACATATAAGTTGTTCTTAGAGTATCGCGTTACGAATACAATAAGACACCGTTGTATTATTTCCCGTGAGAGTTGTAAAAACTAGCTTAAGATAGCAACATTTTCAAGATGTTAGGTCAATTTCAATCAGCATTCTCAGTAGTTATAATATAATAGTATTGATGGCTGGTCTAGTACTTAATTAGTGATCGGGTACCTCTTGTTTTGAAAGTAAAGACGCTAAGTGTACTTACTACCTCAAAGGTGGCGTGGAAACGTGTGCATATTATGACGAACTCTTTCAACTTTTTGAATCGTTATTTCTCAAAAACGGTGGCTCTTAGGAAAAAAAAGTATTTAGGCATTTTCATAGAATCTGATCTGCAATTTTTATCTGGGCTAATTTTATGGTAAAAGTTACCCTTTTGCTGAAAATCGCGAAAGGCGTGGGCTGATCGTTGACGTGGCGTTACAGGACGTGGCGAGGCGTCGCCATGCTATTAGTAAGTGTAGTTCCGACCAATTGTACACACACAGTAATACCTCTTATTTTATAGTGAATTATCTATGAGGCATCGAATATTATATTATTACAAATAGGTAAATAAAATCACTTATTGAAGAATTGAGTTGTAACAATTTAAAAACTTTTGAATCTTTAATTCTTGTATTTAATGAAAATAAATGTTTATTGAATAAAAATCATCATTTTCTGGGAAAAATCATATTAGCTCCTGTTTTCTTTCTAATCCTGTAATCTTTCTAATTTCGATGTTTCACATCTGCCAGTAGTCGTAACCGACGGCTCACTCTTTTTTCAAGGTTTGATTGATGAGAACTTTTCACATTTCATAATGGTGTTTTGAACAGTCCTACCAATTTCGTGTGGGTGCGAATTATTATAACATCACCCCTATTTTTGGTCTAATTTGACCGTTTTCTATCAAAATTACAAAAAGATTACTATTATAAAGTAATCTTCTGGTAATTTTGATAGAAAACGAAAACCTGCATAAAACACTTTTATATCATATTCGCTACACCTCAGCAGTTTCTCAACAACACATTACATAAAATGCCAAAAAATTATTTAATATAACATGTAAACACTGATATAATACAATACCACTACATGACGCTTCCACGTTCCCGCCAAAACATCCGAAGTATAAATAAAAAATCATCTATTTTTTTTAGACAGCCTATGAACTGGATACATTGGCCTTAACGTCCAGTGCGATCTAAGGGCGGCATGCGGCCCCATAACCTACCCGATTACCCTCCCATCTCCATTTTGACTGACCACCATTGCAGCTCATATACGTCCCACTGGTGGAGCTCGAGCCTCCTTCACAATAGGAGGGAAATTGACCTTACTATACCATGTTGGTCAGACAGGTTGGTATAGGGTTTTGTTTCGAGTTTTCCTTCTCTTTCATAAGTATTATACGCTTATTATATGCCTTAGTCGTCGACATTCACTTGCAAGATAGAGAGTGGTGAATTCTATGCTTACTCTGTCAACACACGAACTAGACAACGGCATTTAAAAAAAATATATCAGCATCTCAGCCTATATATGTCCCATTATTGGGCTCAGGCCTCCTCCATTATGGGAGGTAAATTGACCTACGACCTACCTACCTACCACGCTGATCAGACGCGTTGGCATAGGGTTTTATTTCGAGTTTTCCATCTCTTACATAAAAGTTATATGCATTTTATATCCCTTAGTTGTCTTTTACGAAACCCACGAGCTAGGGATGTGACCTGGAGGGAAAATAAAATAATCGATTATTTTAAAATAAATAATCGATTTTTTCTCGCAACAGGATTGTGATGACTTTTTTTTTAAGGAAATGTGATCTTCTTTCCTAATATACTATGAAACAATCGTTATGACCTTTTTTTTATGAAATCCGGCCGTGAATAATCGATTAATTTCGAATAGTAAAAATCGAATAATAATCGATTTTTGTTATTTTGATAATCGATTGTAAAAATCGATTCTGACAAAAAAATAATCGAATAATAATCGATTTTTATAAAAATCGATTATTTTTCACATCCCTACCACGAGCAGTATAGGGGGTGGTGAATCGTTATTATGCCGTCACCACACGAGGAACTTGACTACGGTGTTAAAAAAAATATCTGACCATAGAATTTAATAACGTCATTCGACACGATGTACCGTAATAACTACCGAAATTAATGGCGTAATTTTTGTAACGAATTGTTTTGTAAAGCTTAAATATAAATTGTTTCTATATAATAGATTTGATACGGTTGTTGTTTTTAATACGATAATAAAAAGTAAAAGCTTAATTGATTATAGAAATCAACTGCATGTATGGCTGAATATATATCCGTGTGGTGACGGAGTAAGAATACAATTCACCACTCTCTATCTTGCCCGTGGATGTCGTAAAAGACAACTAGTGACTAACGATTCTGGGCTCAAGCTTCCTCCACAATAGAAGGTATATCAACCTACTATACACGCTGGTCAGACATGTTTGTATAGTATTCGATAGTATTGTATAGTATCGAGTATTTTTTGTCTTGTATAGATGTTATATGCGTATTATATCCCTTAGTCGTCTTTTACGACATTCATCGGCAAGATAGGAAAGGTAATGAATTGTATTCTTACTCTGTCACTACTTGTAGGCAAGTTTTATTTGTAATTGGACCGAATTATTTGTAAACTTTTTTGTTTAAAATGGTTATTATAAAATACGGTTCGAACAGGTAGTTATCCTTTTTTGTATTGAGTCAATTCATAAAACTTTTTTTCTAGAGACACTGCAATGGTCATTGAGCCAAGGGTCTTTGTGCTATAAATACAATGAATGTTGGACTTAATAATTTATTTTTATACATTGTTAGGTGTCGTAAAAGCCAACTAAGAACTTGTATCGGCCTGATCATTTCTATATATTGTCGTTCTATATATTACCAGGTACAAAATTGGTGTATCAAAGTAGGGTTGACGTCAAGTAAACGTCGTGTCCTAAAAGTTAGTCATAATCTTATGCATTAAATTTACCAGGACAAATAGCCCAGTTAGGTAGATCCAATTTCGAGAAATAGGTCAGTAGACGAATCCAATTCAGCTGGGCAGCGTTCGGGAAACTTAAGAGGATCTTCTCATCCAACATAACTCAGTGTCTGAAAGCACAGGTCTACGATCAGTATTACCAATAATGGCTTTGCCCACGGTAATGTGCTTCCTAAATGTAGGGTTCATAACCAAGCTCAAAGTCGCTCAGCGTGCTATGAAGCTACGGAGTACAGCCTATATTCAAGATTTCTCTGCAAGATAGAATATAAAATACAGAAATCCGTAGAAGAATGGGTGTAATCGACATAATACGAAGAATTAGCACGCTGAAATGGCAATAGGCAGGACACATCGCTCTACGAATAGAGAACCGTTGGGGAAGAAAGCTTCTAGAGTGACGACCACGTCTCGGACAACGCAGCCGACTAAGGAGCTGTTGAAAGTTGTAGGGCATTCCTGGATGCAGTCGGTACAGGACCGCACTTTGTGGCGAAAAACGAGGAAGGCTTACTACTCCACTCCACTACTACTTCAGCAGTGGACGGCAAAAGGCGAAATGATGCTTAATGATTAAATTTTTCGGGCCGACCACTGATGACAAGTAACCCTGCTCCGGTGGTCGGCCCAACGACGAAGGCGATGTGCACGTGGGTGGGTTGCGGGTGTGTGTGCTTACGCCCCTCTGTCGCCCCGGACGGAGGGGTGCGAGGAGCGCGCCAACCGCAACCCACGCCCAAAAAAAAAAGATTAAATTTTGGAAAAAAAGTGTATCCTATTTGGAAGGGCATCATACTGAAGCTAATAACTACCTACATGTGTGTTGTATGCTTACAATTTGATTTAAAAACAAAGTTACTTAAAAATGACAAGCCTACTGAGTTTCGTGCTGGCTCTTTCCAGCTTGTAGCCGTATTCCAATCGGGTGATAGATCTACATAAATAAATAAAATTGAAGTGTATGTTTGTAATGTCAAAATCCTGGCCTTTTTTCATGTTGACTGGGTTATTTGCACGACACCTATGCCTAAAAACCAATTTTAAAAAATTTGTCTGTTTGGGGTGATCTTCAAAACGGCAGCACCGATTTTGATAATGTTTTACTACCAGATCGCTGTTTATATAAGGAGTAACTTAGGCTATATTTTATTCCGATATTCCCGCGGGAACGGGAACTATGCGGGTAAGGCGACTGAAACCGAAGCGAAGCGAGGACGGGTTGCTAGTTATTAAATAAATTTCAGAGGAAATTTAAAATTGACAATATCTAAGTGGCCTTATGGGGGCTTATACATCATAAATGGTTTGTTTCAATTTGATTTGATTTAAACCATATAGAAATTCAGGCAATTTAAGTAAAACAGCTATCACTATACTATCTCAACTCCATTCATTCAAAGTATTACTTCAATACAAAAAATGGCTACTGTAGCTACGAAAGAAAAATGCGCGCCAACATACCATAAACATTAACAGATAAATAAAAGCTAACGCCGAGGCAATGTCTTTGTCATCAATGCTATACTATAAAACACACAGAAATATTAATACTTTAGAAAGGCCATTCGGCTGATTTTGTTCGAAAACCAGCGTGGCATAATTACTCCCTCCCGCTGATGTTAACACATATGCAAGGTCTATGCTTACAATAATTTCACACACTAACATAACACACACACATCAATCTCGAAGTTGCAGTTGGTACACAAACTATAACTAAGTTCTGTAGGCAACGTATACTCACATATAAAAAAGCACATGTACGCTAGTGCTTGCCATGGTCGATATACTACACGATATTTATTTAGCCTGTTTTATCGAAACAAAAATATTAATGCCTTTAAATTAAGCACTTGCTTGTGTAATGTGTTGAAGTTATTTGTAATGCAAGTCAGTAATTTAATAGTAAAATCATGCAAATGAAATACTCCTCACTATACTCTGTATAGGTGACAGAAAATTTAAGTGCTATAATAAATTACGTAAGCGAGTAGCGATTTGTATATTATATTGTTCCCATTTCAGATTGCCCGTTTCAGGATGAAGTCGGACAATCATAAATCAAATACAAACGCGATATAATCCGTATAAGTAGTTTTATTTACAAGGAGCAACCCGCCCTCGGTTCGCTTCGGTTATAGGTTATAGTCGTTTTACCCGCGTAGTTCCTATATAGCCTAGTTTACGCCCTGATATTATAGCTTTCCATTGGTGAAAGAATTTTTCAAATCGGTCCAGCCGTTTTGAAGATTACCCGGAACAAACAGACAGACAGACAAAAAAATTTTAATTGCTATTTTAGGCATAGGTGTCGTGCAAATAACCGTGTGAGCATGAAAAAAGCCTATTATTTTGACATTACAAACAGACACTCCAATTTTATTTATTGGTATAGATGTGAAGTGCTCGCGTAAGTATCAGATATCATTCTTAAAATATGTTAAAATATTATTGTTTATTGAAATTCGGTTTATTTTTATTAGTGCTATTATTTAACTTAAAAAACAAAACAGTTATTTAATTTTTTTTATACACTGCTACTGCTACTTGTTAGTACATTTTTTTTTATTGTAAAAAAAATGTACTAACATTATCCGTGTGGTGACGGAATAAGAATACCAATCACCACTCCGTATCTTACCCGCGGATGTCCCATCCTAATATATTGAGACGACTGAGAGATATAGTAAGCATATAACATCTATGCAAGAGAAGAAAAACTCAAAAGAAAACTCTACACTAAACTGTCTGACTACTATAGTATATTTTTTTTTTTTTACTATAATTTGCCTATTTTTGCGGAGGAGGCTCGAGCCCAGCAATGGAACATATATGAGCCAAGATGATGACTATTATGTCAACATTTCTTGGAATAAAAATTCAACACTTATGAAAAGTTAGAAATCAACACATATATAATAACTAGTAATGAATAACCAGTCTCAAGAAATTAATTCTTATCATAAATTATTCCATCTTAAGGAAGAATAGAACAATTATTTTGTACGACAACTAAATACCTACTTAATGTTTAATACATTACGTGTAAAATTCATATATATATATTTAGTGATTGGTCCCGAACATAGATATTTTATTACTATTATTTTGTTATTTCTATTTTATTAATTACTAAAGAGTGCTAATGAGCACTATGAAGTTTGTACTATAGATCATCATCATCATCATCATCGCAGCCCGCATACATCCCACTGTTGAGCTCGGGCCTCCCCCACAATGAGAGGTAATTTGACCTACTATACCATGCTGGTCAGACATGTTGGTATAGGGTTTCATTTCAAGTTTTCCCTCTCTTGCACAGATGTTATGCGCATATTATATCCCATTTTTTTTTTTTTTTTTTTATGGGTGGGCTATGGTAAGCGCACGCACGGTCCAGTCCGTCCGGGGCGATGAAAGGACGGCGCGCGGGCCCATAACCCACCCGTACCCACGTCACCTCGTTGTTGGGCCAACCACCGGAGCAGATGTGACTTGTCGTCAGTGGTCGGCCCGACGGAATACCCTTTCAGGTACCCTCACCTCTCGACATCCTGGGACGTCGGTCGCCATCGCGCGGTTAGCCACACTGCGGGTGACGGACAATTCCCCGGTCCGATCACCCGCGGCCTCGGCTAGGGCGGCATTAGGCGCAGATACTCGCGCCTGCGCCGCCCGAGTCGCCGGCGGCGGAACGTGTCGCCGAATAGGAGCTCTACTCGCACACGATCCGCCGCCTCCTTCCGTGAGATAACGGCCTCACAGAAGGCGGCGACCGCGTCCCAGTTCCTGACGCTGACGAGCATCTCCCTGGCGATGGTCGGCAGCGCCAGGTCGGCACCGATAATCGCGACGAGTTCACGGCGCTCTCCCTCCCACGCAGCACACTCCTCGAGCGTGTGCTGCGCCGTGTCCTCGTCGCAACTGCAGTGGTGGCAGGACGGTGTGCTCTCCCTCCTGACAATCTTGTGCAGGTACTTTGCGAAGCATCCGTGCCCCGTCAGCACCTGCACCAGTCGGAAGGAAAGCACCCCGTGCGTCCGCTCCAACCACTCCATCAGCACCGGCCGGAAGGCCTCGACGGTCCTGACACCGTACCGAGGACTCTCCAGCCGGACTGCCCAACGGGCAATGACTCCACGGCGGGCGTCAACCCGCCAGGCGGTGATCTCCTGCAGGGAGACCATACCGCCGCGGGCGCGCGTCTCCGACACCCGCCGATAAATGTCGGCGAGCATCTCCGCCTCCAGGTCCCACGGGGGAGTTCCGGCCAAGAGGCACGCTGCCTCCGTCGACATGGTGCGGTAACCGCGTATGGCCCTGACCGCCATTACCCTCTGTGGTCGCCTCAAGAGGGCCCTCAGCCGGACGGTCAGGGACCCCGCCCACACCGGCGCGCCGTACAGAGCCATCGACCGGATCACCCCCGCGTACAGCTGTCGGCACGTAGCGCTGGGTCCGCCCACATTCGGCATCAGCCGCGAAAGGGCGGACGCCGCGCCGACAAGCCGGGGAACAAGTCGGTGGAGATGCTCCCGGAACCAAAAATGCCCGTCGAGCACCAGGCCCAAGTACTTCATGTGGGCCTGGATGCTGATGGTGACCGACTTCACGGTGATCGAAGCGCCGGCGGGAGGCCCGGCGGTACGGAGGCCATGGAACAAAAGGGCCTCCGTCTTTTCCAGGGCTACCCTCAACCCCAGCGCTTCGATCCGCCTGACAATCTCCTCGGTGCCGAGAGTTGCCAGTCGTGCCGCCTCCTCTAGCGTCCCACCCCGGGCTGTGACGAGTGTATCGTCGGCGTAGCAAATTACACCCAGCCCGGGTGGGAGGCTTCCTCTCAACGCCCAGTCGTAGCCGATGTTCCACAGGGTCGGACCCAGAACCGACCCCTGTGGGACACCGCACGTCATGGGCGTTCGCACAACGTCCCCTACTCGGTCAACGTAGAGGACGCTGCGCCCCTCCAAGTAGTCTGCCACCAGCCGCCTGAGGTACACGGGCACCCCGTGATACCTCAGCCCCTCCCTGATGCAGCTGAATGGCAGACTGTTGAAGGCGTTGGCGATGTCCAGGGACACCGCCAACAGGACTCCTCCGCCGGTGACGGCCTCCGCTACCACAGCCTTCAGGCGCAGCAGGGCCGCGATCGTCGAACGCCCTCTCCGGAAACCAAACTGGGCGTCCGACAAATCGGGCCCGTCCCCGACGAGGTGCCGCTCGATGCGGGCAGCCAACACCCTCTCCAGCAGCTTGCCCGCATCATCGAGCAGCACGATGGGCCTGTAGGCCGAGGCCGACTCGGGAGACCGTCCCGGCTTCGGCAGGAGAACCAGCCTCCCCTCTTTCCAGCACCCAGGGAACTGTCCGGACGACATACAAGCGTCGAACAGTCCCCTGAGGCGTGGTCCCAGGTGTTCGAGGACCAGGGCCAGCACACGGTTCGGAATACCGTCGGGCCCGGGGGCGGTGGATTTGACTCGCATACGGTATTATATCCCATAGTCGTCTTTTACGACATCCACGGGCAAGATAGGGAGTGGTGAATTATATTCTTACTCCTTCACCACACGGAAAATATACAAGAATGTACTATAGATATACAAGATAAATTAAGTAGGTAATGTATATCAGAATAATTGATTTTTAAATACCTTATTAATATGATAAAATTAACACATAGCTAATTATTGAAATCGATAACTTATAGTATGCTGGACAACACTATCGATACGCGTGGATCAACGTCAATGTTTTGAATGAAAATGTATGCTAAGGCGGTTCTCAGTGATATCGCATTGAACGTAGTACATTGCGCGGTTGCTGGACTAATAAAAGGTGATATCCATGTATGGCAGACGATGTATAACGTTTGGCTCTTTTTACGATCTCATAATTGTTTGTTACAAACGACATAATACTCTCATAAAATTACGAAATATCACTGAATTAATAAGTTTATGGACTTAATGATGAAAAGAAATGCCTTCTTAGACTATAACTACGCAACTGACTTCGTTTTCGCCACGTTGTAACAGCGCAAGACGGCATATTTCTCTTTTTTGTCGGAGCTTCGTTCAAGGCCACTATATGAGCGCAACTAAGAACCGGTAAAACGACTTTCGTCAATATTAAGACCGTTTGATCGCAATTGTGGCACGCTTGCTCCGCCCACATGGCCGTTCTATCTTATTATTTTTTCTGTGATAAAACAGAATGTCTTGAGGAGTGTGAGTTGTAGTCTTGCAAAATGCTTAATAGGCTTTAATTACCACTTACTCTGTTACCGACGGACGAAATCATACTTAAAAACAAAGAAAGACAGAGTGCGTCGTAAAGCACATAATAGAAGTGAAACTTTTGTATCGGAAAGAAAGTAAATATTTTATTTAACGGCAGTAGCCAGACAACAGAAATTCACATTGAAATAAAAATTAGAAAATAGATACGCTGTTTAGATAGAAACAATGAAATGTAATGATTTATTATTATGACAGACACAAAGCATAAGAAAAGATAAATTTAAATAATGATAATTTCGAAAAGTGTTTGCCACAATCCGGTCCCAACTTAGCATAATGCTGGCCACAGATGACCAGCGCTGATCTTCCGTTGGTACTGGGAGGAGACATCACGCACATGCTCTCAGTTTAAATTCGAACTAATAATATTAACATAATTATTCCGTGTGGTGACGGAGTAAGAATACAATTCACCACCCCCTATCTTACCCGTGGGTGATCGTACGAGACGACTAAGGGATATAAAACCCATATAACATCTATGCGAGAGAAGGAAAACTCGAAATAAAACCCTATACCAACACGTCTGACCAGCGTGGTATAGTAGGTCAATTACCCTTCCATTATGGAGGAGGCCCGAGCCCAAAAGTGGGACGTGTATGGGCTGAGATGATGATGATGATGAATTAACAAAAGTGTACATTTTCACATAAATCTGATAATAAATTCTGTTTGACTATACCTGCTTAATTGCAATTTATAAATACATATTTTCCTAATTTTGATTATAAATAAAAAATAAAATAAAAATTATAATTGTCATGCCTGAAATAAATATAAATAGTCCTTTAAATGAACAAAAATATTTAAAATAATAAATAAAGAAATGAAATGGATCAATAATATGAAATCCGTGTGCCTTGGGACTGTCTTAAAAGGATTTTGGTCGCCATAAAGCATCTAGCCAGAACGCTGGCGCTGGTTTTTGAAGTGAAACTTCTTTGCGGTATGAGGGTATTATTATTACGGATGAAACGCAATTTAGTGACACGAAAATGTGAGACGTTTTTATCCAAGAAGACGGAGAGAGCTATTGAGGTCGATTGAGAGAGAGGGAGAGTGAGAAAGGATGAATATAGCACGAAGCACGTAACCATGGAAAGAGTTTACGAAGCAAGCGAGTGAGAAAGATCGAGAGAATGTGATAGATTACAATTCTTTTTTTATTTTTTTTTATATTGACTAAAAACACGTGACACCAAAGAAGTTTCACTTCTAACATGCCTTTGTACGCACGCTCTTTGTTTAGGTTAATTAAAGGACAACTACACAACTTTAATTATTCATCAATCACTTTTGAATAGCATAGATTCTGTTTATAATTAATTTATTTACATAAAATTATGAAAATGACAGTAGAGTATATGTATCTTATTTTTCTTCGATAGCAGACGAAAACCAAGACACCTACTGCTCCCGCTCTACCCGACACTGTTTACCGCCACCACTTTTCGACACACAAAATGGTTGCGGATCAGAATTTTAAAGCCCTTCCATAAAAATAGTCACTCGAATAACACGTAATTGCAATCTTTTCTGTATGAAATTTTACCACCTATCATCAGACAGGCTAACGACTCATAGCTACCATAGCAAATCAAACTAATATAAAAAAAGAAATCAATATTTACACTTCATACATCCAAAGTATCATGAAATAAAAAATACTACAAAAGAAAAAAAGCGCGCCAACATACCATAAACAATAACAGAAGCTAAGTGACGCCGAGGCAATGCCCCCGCCATCATTGCAATGCTATAAAACAAAACGCCTTGATGACTGTGAGAAAATACCAATCATATCAACTAGCTTAGTGGTTCTCACTTCGCATGGTTGGTTAGTAGCTGTAATTGTTTTTTCACGCCTTTGTTTTCGAAGGAATGATTATGGATTTCGTGTAAATACAGGATGTATCAGGTTATGGAGCAACTGGTCAAACGGGAGTTAGGCAATGGTACCACCATTAACGCGATAAAATCGAATGTGTAAATACATAGGTTTATAGAGCTTATCTATACTAATATATAAAGCTGAAGAGTTTGTTTGTTTGAATGCGCTAATCTCTGGAACTACTGGTCCGATTTGAAAAATATTTCAGTGTTAGATAGCCTATTTATCGAGGAAGGCTATAGGCTATATATCATCACTGTAAGATGGATGCACGGAGCGGAGCAACAATAACGAATGTTTCAAAATCGGGGTTTATTTTTCCATTTGAGAGCGTCCGTTGCGTGCGCTGCGTAAACGGTGAGTTTCGCAAAAATCATGTGTGATCTCATTATTTAAAAATATTTCTACCTTCTACGTAAACTTTGTGAGTTAAATTTAACGTTAGCCCGAAGTAACTATTCCTCGCGGACGAAGTCGTGGGCAGAAGCTAGTGCATAATAAATCAATTGTTTTGAGTTGAATGTTAGAAATAAGCATCCGCAATTTTGCAGCAGAGTTCCGTAATAGCCCCGCTTCGCAGGCACATTGGCAACCGAAGGTAGTTTTATGACTTTCCTAGAAGACCACTTTCTAAAAAAAATTTGGTATACCTACCCACACTAACCAGACAAACAGACAGATTCTAAGCTCGGTGACAGTTTATAAGTTGAAGTTTGGAGCTTGCTCATCACATAAGAGTAAAAAAGTGTTCCCCAAATCGTATTCCACCATCTTATCCTGTACTCTTGAGATGTATTCATTATTCTTGGAAAAGAAGTACCGTACCTCTCTTACTATCCTCAATTTTAAAATAATAATAGATTCCCGCTACAATTATCAGCCGTTAACATTAATGTTCCTCGCCACTATTTTCAAATTCTCTTAAAAAAAATAGGCTTTTGTAAAGTTATTGACTCTACAAACTTAATACCTAGATCAGTTTCTTCGCAATAATTTGAAGCATTTAGGCACGCGTTAGAAGCAGTTAAATAACTGCCATGTTTTTCTTACATCAATTTAGGGATGTATCCAATAATGATATATCGATGATAGTTTTTTTTCATATATCGACTATAATAATTATCGATTATCGACTATAATAATCAAGATATGGATATAAAGGAACTTGGTAAAAATATTATTAACGCCTCTAAGAGTTGTAGAACTCGCGAGTATAAAATTTTGGAGTTAATGAAATTAAAAAAAAAGTTACAATTTCCAAATGCCAAATCTTCACATCATCATCATTTCAACTCATATACGTCCCACTGTTGGACTCGAGCCTTTTCCACGATAGGAATAAAAAAGGCCTACTATACCGCGCTGTTAGTATAGGGTTTCATTTCAAGTTTTTCTTCTCTTGTATAGATGTGACCTGAATATTATAGCCCTTAGATTAAATAGGCATATAAAGTAGGCAACAAGAGAAACAACTTAAAACAAACCCCTATGGTTATCGGTCTAACCAACGCGATACCGTAGACCATCTTCCCTTTGGTTGTGTAGTTAGTTTCCTCAAACAATGGAGCTTATGCGGCATAAAAGAACAAATAAAAAGAAGATATTTTCTATATGTATCGATAATAAATCGATATCGACATTAGTTCGACAAAACCCGCATCGGAACATCTCTACAGTGATACTTGTAAAAACTTTTTTCAAACCATTCCTGTGAAGTAATCGTCAAGGAACAGCTGGCACATTCCGCGTTCCTAAGCTTACTGAGAAAAAATCTTACACGTCTCATTAAATGATAAAGGCGCCTTAACCACGGGGTATCATCCCAACTAGATGGATAAATACCCACTTAACTAGGCGGTTATTTTTACAAATAAACTTTAGATTGTAAAAAAATAACTTCTAAATAAATTATTACTATTTTTACGGATATTATTGCTTTGTCAACATTCATGATTACTCAAACTCCCATTTACCTCGGGCGGTAAAAAATACAAAACTTAGAAACAGTAAAATAAAATGAAATTGAAGAGAATAAAATGAGTTTAGTAAAATCAGTTGATTTGCGCAACTGCTTTTGTGACAGACGAGAGAGAGGATTAGAAATAATAGTAAGCGTCCACGTCCATAATGTTTGGGGCATGCAACGGAAGCTCTCAAAAGGAAAATACATACCTAGGGATGTGAAAAAATAATCGATTTTTATAATAATCTATTATCAATCGATTATTTTTTTGCAATAATCGATTAATCAAAATAATAAATAATCGATTTTTTTTATATCAATAGTAATCGACTTTTTTAGCATTTGCTTTTTTGTTTAAAATAAAATCACTGCCACATTTCCTAAAAAAAAAAGTTCATCACGATACTGCGTGCAGTGTTTCATACTATATTAGAAAATAAAGCTCACATTACCTAAAAAAAAAGGTCATTATAATCCTATTGGGAGAAAAAATCTATTATTTTATAATCGATTATTTATTTATAATTGATCGATTATTTTATAATCGATTTATTTTAAATAAAAAAACGATTCTTTATTAATCGATTATTTTCCCTACAAGTCACATCCCTTTCTTAAACCCCGTTGCAAAAAGAGGGGTGTTATTAGTTTGACGTTGTTTCTGTTTATGTGTCTGCCTGTGGCATCATACCTCTCAAAGGGATAAACCGATTTCGATGCGGTTTTTTTCATTTGGAAGCCAGTTTCCTTGCGGTGGTTCTTAGCTATGTTTGGTTAATATTGGTCCAGCAGTGTGAGAATATTGACTCTTTTCCAAAATGATGTAATGGCGTATGATTACTGGATCGAATGCTTCACGCGTGCCAATATGATCGTTAAGTGACAATTAATTGATAATTCCTGTTGAATATAACGTATTTTTTTTTTATTATTTATAATATATCGGTGGTTTATCCAAAATTTTCAATTTTACTTATTTACAATATTTTCCATTCATGCTCTAGTGGTAACGGGATTTTATATAGCCTATAATCTTCCCAGATAAACGGGCTATATAACTCTAAAATAATATTTCAATTCAAACCAGTAGTTTGGGATTGACACGTTCAATCAAATAAAATTTTAAGATTTATAATATCAGAATAGACATGTAACAGTCGCGTAAAGGCAACGAAATCAGAAACGACAGTGAACGAAATAAGCATTATAAGCTATAACTTAAAAACTACTGGTCAGATGAATGAATTTTAAACGCGACCTCATCGGAAGCAGCAACTTTGAAATAAGATAATCATAAAAATCGATACACCTAGAAAACACTTTAGGTAATATACACAAAAAATATAGAGGCATTACGAATTTACTCTATTTTTTAAGTTGCTCTATGGTCGTTCAAAATAGTTCAAGCTGCTTTTGTAGTGACCGTTAGATAGTATAGATTACATTTGCAATATCTACTATAGATATATAGTTATACAAGGAAAAACATCTCAATAATTATAATTACATAACGAAAAACATTAAAAAGTTAGAAACGTAGATTAGATAATCTAATATTCGTTTTCAACAAAGACATCTAAATTTTAGATAACACCTAAGATAATATAAATGACACAATTACGTGTTACTTAAAATATAGGTTTCGGTGAAAATAGGCGTAAGAATCGTAACAAAATCACTATGAAGCAGAAGAGTTTTGAAAATAAAACCATATGCCGAATGTCAAGTCAGAATAGTTTATTAGGTCAATTTCCCTCCCACTAAGTAGAAGATCAACAGCGGGCGTGATTTAGCTGTATATATAAAAGACAAAAAATAGGCGAGTAAGACGTAATTAATATGTTGGTAATATCCGATATATTACCGATTTGGTTATAAAATAATTAGAATGTAAATTTATTTTATCCATAACTAAATTTTGCTTAAAAATCTGTCTTGAAACTAAACTAGTGTACCAAATATGTACGCATTCTTGAGGATAACTCAAAAACTACTGGCCAGATTATGATCAAATTTAAATGGGCCCATGTCGGAGACTGTACAATTATTTGTTTTTTTTTTAAGACAACACTGCATCAAGGCAGTAATCTTTGTGTTGCGCAGGACTTCACAAACATATAATTAACGGGCACAAATTACATCTCGATTCAGAACAACAATTTGTGGATGGCACAAAGTGTGGTCCTGCATCAGCTTCGAACCCACGACACCAGCACGGTAGGTCGGTATCTTAACCATTACGCTATCTGCGCAATCAAAAGCAATTAAATTAGGTAATTATTGAAAATAAGTACCCATTAAAAATCGGTTCACCTAGAAAAAGTTCTGAAGTACACACGTACAACAATTACAGATAAATTAAGAACATCTACTACTTTTATTGAAGTCCGTCATAGATTATTCAACATGTAATATGTCCCAATTATAAGATTTATTTTAAAACGCATCAAACTATTTTCTTAACAAAACTATCAAACTATTTTCGTCGTCCATTAAATTGCTAAAATTGGACAAACTGTTACAACGTTGTCTATGTCATCCTAATTTAATAAAAATTTGATCGTTATGCAAAAAAAATGAGGCAAAGGTCCTCAGCAATACATCCTCATTACCGGTTCACAAACTACTAACGAAATTTACACCGCTTACTTTCAAAAACTAGTTTAAATCACGACGCCTTTGTTCTTCACCGGTTCATATCTTAAAATCAAACGCCCAAATATTTTAAAGTTATTTAGATATCACGTTAATAACTAAAGCTTACCATAAAACTGTTTAAATCACAAAATCCTGTTTCGTAAGAGCACCTTTTGCACACCACTAAACTATTTCGAAATTGTTTTTTTTTTAATAAGAACACATGTCAAACAGCCAACGGTCCTACACTCACTGAGTAACAATGCGAATATATTGAAATTTTAAGATTTTTCATTAAATATTTTGGTTTTAATGCTATAAATTTAATAATAAGGTTTTATTAACACGCGTACGATCCGCGTCGCGTCGCATTTTCACTGGATTCGAGTCAAGTTAAAGATAATTTTACCTGCGATGGCAAAAAAGTTTACTCCGCGCTCCAAGCTTAATTGATACCAACAAGCTAATTTATACTTTACATTTCTAAATTCTAAGTTGATTTTACTTTGAAACAGTGTAATTGCATTGGTGTGACCATAGCGCTCGAAATTCTCGATCAATATTGAAGCGTACTAGAAGGCTTTAAAGTCTATTATTGAGTGTCAATATTCAAAAGCTTCGTCTCAGTCGTGTGCCTTTAGTTATGTGGTGGGCAGTTGGTTCTCAACAATGGTTCTCAAAGATTTAACGTCACAACAAATATAATATATTTTATACATCATGTTAACGACGTCCATTGCTGAACCCAAGCCTGCCCAGGCAGTATAAAGCTCTTTTCGCCACGTTTGGCAGGTGACAAATTGATCTACTATACCATGTTGGTCAGACCGGTAGTTTTAAAAAGTAATTTTAAAAACAGTAATTTTAAAAAGAAAGAGCAGATTTACTTTATTTCAAGTTAACGAATGAAATAAAGTAAATCTGCTCTTTCTTTTTAAAATTTCATAATTTTTAGATATGGAAAAGATATTTGAAAACAAATACAGCTATAAAATAAGTTACGACAGAAAATAATCCAGTCTTAAGACACACAGTAAGCAACTAGCTTAATTTTAAAGTTGGCAAATTTTAGTTTAAAATAATTTATTTATCATTCACTGGAATGGTAAATATATTTAAGTTAAATGTATACGTGTAAAATTGCCTGAAGTTTATCTGGAGTGCTTAAGTATTACCTAAAATTTAAAAGTATGGGTAAAAATTGAAATTAGACCTCTTTTACGATAGTCATAGTGAATTCAAGTCTTATTTCGTCACCAGCTTAGAATAAAACAGACTCACTATAAAAGAGTATAGTGAAATACTGAAACGAATCATCGTTATCATCACAGTTATTATACGTCCCACTGCTGGGCTGCAGCCTCCTCCACAATGGGATGGAAATAGACCTACTATACGACAGATACCAAACTGGTTGATATAGGGTTTTATTACGAGTTTTTCTCCTCTAGTATAAATGTTATCTATAATTCCTTAATCATCTTTTACGAAACCCATTGACAAGAAAAGAGGTGGTGAATTGTATTCTTAATTCGTTACCGGAAGGAAACGGAAACTAATAAAAATATATGTGAATTGGTACCATTGATTGTAATCTATTTCTGGCAGCACACATCTGCAATGGTGAAATACTCGTGCCCCATATTATTTGACAGTGATGGAGTCTTTTGATCGTATGTGATACAAGATTTATAATTATGGGTTTCGCTGTAGTTCAAAATGTATAAATAGAAGCATGACGTGTTGAAATGTCTTGAATTTATTGTATATTGTGCAGCAGCATTCTCAGCATTTAATTTTGTATGTGAATATTTCATCTTATTATTTCACTGTCACTACGACACATATGAGCATTTATCCCACTGCACTATACTAGTCTTTGCCACAGTTGAAGAGAATGTGACCACCCTGGTCAGACACATGCATATAGGGTTTTTTAATTAGTTTACTTTCATAATGATATCTGAAGTTTACGCGAGCACTACACATTGTAAATAAAACTACTTTTACGGATTATATCGCGTTTGTATTTGATTTATGATTGCCCGACGTTTCGAACACTTTGCAGCATTCATGGTCACGGGCGGACTGAGGTGTCTCACGTCCAACAAGTAATCGTTATTACAGACATTTATAATCCGTAAAAGTAGTTTTATTTACAATAGTTTACTTTCATTCATAAATGTTAACTGCACATTATAACCCTTATTCGTCTTTTGCAATACTGACCGGCAAGAATGTGATGAAGAAAGATTGATGAATTTTATTCTTAGTCTTGACGGAATGAGAATACAAATTACCACTGGATTTATTGCTCTATAACATCTATACAAAAGAAACTCGAAGCAAAACCCTATGCCAACCCGCCTGACCAGCGTGGTATAGTAGATCAATTTCCCTCCCATTGTAGAGGAGACTCGAGTCCAGCAATGGGATGCATCTGAGCTGTGATGATGATGACACATTAAATGAGTAGTAATAATACCTTAGGTAGATGTGTCTCTACCGTGAGATTTGGAGACGAAGATGCTCGCTGGTCGTTTACTGGAGAGTGTCAGCGACGCTGGCAGAGGGCGGATATGTTTCGCTTCGAGAGCTGACCACCGGGCGCGGCGATACCCGCTGGGACGTCCTTACTATTTGGGCAGTCGGACTGGAAAGGCCTCTATTAGGTGTTCGGACCGTCGAAATCTTCCGGCCGGTGCTGATGGAGTGGTTGGGTTGGCGGCACGGAGTGCTCTGCTTCCGACGAGCGTAGATTTTGTCAGGGCATGATTGTTTCGGCAAGTACCTGCATAAGTTCACGCGGAGAGAGAGGAAGCTGTTTTGCCACTACTGCGATTGCGGCGAGGACACGGCGCAGCATACGCTCGAGGTCCGCGTGGCCTGGGCAAACTCAGCGCCGTGAACTCGTCGCAATCATCGATGCCGACGTGACGCTGCCGACCATCGCTAGAACGACGCTCCACAGCGTCAGGAATTGGAATGCGGTTGCCGCCTTCTGTGAGGCAGTTGTTGCGCAAAAGGAGCCGGCGGAGCGGGTCCTGGAGGAATTCCTTGACCATGACTCCCTCTACCACCGGCGCGTTGGGCGGGACAGGTGCGAGTACCTGCGCCTGATGACGCCCTAGCCAAGGCCGCGGGTAGACGGAACGGGGATTAATCCGCCATCAGCAGTGAGGCTTAGCGCGTGAAGGCGATGCTTCGGCAAGACTGTCTTGTTGCCGAAGCGTCGAATGGGACAATACGCGAAAGTGTATCCCGCCGGGCTGGCCACGAATGTCAAGAAATCGATTCCAGTGGTCGGCCCAATGGCGATGGGGAGGGAAAATGGTAGATTATGGGGTCCGGTAGATTATGGGGTCGTACGCCGCTCATCCATCGCTCCGGGTGGATTAGGCGAGGTGTGTCCAGACCATAGCTTACCAAAACTTGACTGCAAAGATGGCGTAGTGGTTAAGATACCAACCTACAGCACCAGTATCGCGAGTTCGAATCTCACGCAGAACAACACTTTGTGCGATCCACAGAGTGTCCGTTAATTATACTTTATTTGTGTCCGTTAATTATACTGTCCGTTATTATTTGTAAAGTCCCCCACAATACAAGAATTATATCCTTAGTGAAAAAAAAGAAGATAGTTGTGTCTTGTTTACGTTTAGAGTTGTTTTTGATTTCAAAGTATTGATTAGCAGGTCACTAAGTTCGGAAAATCTTCTCATATTTATATCTGTCCATCCCATTAGCCTATCAACGTTCTCTCTATTGAACATGAGCCCTCTCCGAGAGGACAGTGCTGTCAACGTTTAAAAAGTGGCTGCTGATCGCAGCTCGTGCTAATTACTTGAAACTAGATATTTCCTTATATTTAAGTAAAGGGAAATACCTAGTTTTGGAAGATAGTTGAGGCTTAAGATTCGAAATTTATACTTTTAAATTAGCTGTCCGTCATATCTCTTTTCCTTTTGGCAACGTGATATAATTCAATTATCAGCACCCATTACTTATCTTGAAAGTCGTGAAAATCGCTTAGAATATCTCCAAGAAAATAGACAAAAACTACCCTGACAAACGAGGCGGTTACCGCAATATCTTCTCATTTTTGGGGAAGACCTAACAGTGGACGGCGAAACATTACATAATGATGATGAATACATTTTGTTTGTTATTGAAAAAACTTTGACATGCACAGCATAGCGCCGTGGCAGTTCCAAACAGGTTTAAAGTAGAAATAATAACAGGCGCTGTATACGAATTAACCGTACCGAAATATTATCAAAAGCCTGCTTTCAAACATCTGTGAAAAAAAAAACAATGTCACATGATATGAGCGGGCAAATTTTTTTTTTAAATATGTGCATACGTATCGACGTAAACTTCCTTAGCAGCAATAAAATCTCTATGGTAATAATTAGTTTTAAGCATTTTTAAAGTAAATAATTAGCAAAATGGAAATATAGTTAGGGATAATTGTACATCTCGTATTCGAACCTCGCATATACGGTTATTTAGTACACCATGAATGACGTATTATTACAACTATATTGGTCCACTTAGTAAGCAACGAAAGGTCATACGACAGATCCATTTTAGTGGGTCATGGCCTCACAATATTCCGGCTTGTATACGGGCGTAGTGTATTACTGTTAGACTCTTTTCTGGTTTAAAAGAATATCAAAAGCTCTATAGTTTGTTTTTAGGTCTTTTTAGCACTATTCCCAGTAATTGTTAAGTATTTGTTTGAGATTCTCATTTACTCCTGTAAATGGTGAAAGTATATGGTGGGACTAATCCCAAAAAAACATATTTTAAAATGGAACGAAAGAAGGGAGACCAACCACTTTCTCACGGTTAATCAATACACCGCACACCACAATAGAATATATGGATTCTAAATATTTATTCTAAATATTCGAAGTTATGCGGTAAATTACAAGTTGATATTCTGGAAGGTGCTCATCACGTGAGAGTAAGATTTCCTTATCTCCTAGTCCACCTTGATACTATCCCGTATTCCTTCCATTGTGGTATGAGGTATATTGATTAACCGTGGGCAAGTGGCGAGTCTCCCTTCCTTCCATTTTAAAATAAAAATGGATTTACCACAATGTATCGCCTAATTTAATCAATTAACGAAAAAAATATTAACTTTTTTTTAATATCGAGAGGTCATCAACTTTTCAACGTTCCAATTTAAGATAAAATTGCTAGGTAGCAATATAAATAACATATACAACACTAGTGTTCATTATTTTTTAAATTAATTAAATTTATCTGTGATGACGGAGTAAGAATACAATTCACCATCCCCTCTTTTACCCGTGGGTGTCTTAAAAGCCGATTAAGGTATATACTAAGCACATAACATTTATACAAGGTAAGTATAAAGGACAACTCGAAATAAACTCACATCAACATATTTGATCAGTGTAGTATCATCATCATCATCACAGCCCCAATAAGTCTTACTCGTGAGCTCGAGCTTGTCAATTTCTCTCTTATTGTGGACAGCATAGTAGGAGAGAAATTGACCTACGTCCGACCTACTTCTAGGAACACGATATCGAAACGAAAGTATCGATACTATACTCATGAGCATCATCATCATCTTGCTCTTGTCCCAATTACTTGGGGTCGACGCAATATGTCATCTGTTTTGACATATTGCAAAACGTTTCGGCAATGACTTTTATGACCGGCCGCCTGCCTAACATCAACCCTCCTTGGGAATGTAATCGTTGACCCAAATGGTACCAGATGGAGTTGGTCCGGGTCAATCTAGGGCTCTTAGTAGTCTTTTACGACACCCACGAGCAAAGCAAGGGCTGGTAGTATTCGAAGCCGCTACCACACAGCATACTCATGAGTAGCATCGAAGAAAAAGTATCGAAACAAAAGTATCGATACCCCAAAGTATCGAGTACCGAGTACTTTTCCTAGAATCTAGGTCGTGATGAGCTTTTTTTTTAGGAATTTGTCCGTCTGTGTTCGTATGTTGAGCCACTTTTTCGAAGGTTAATTACGCTTTAACTAGATGGGGGTTACCATAAACATGATCCGTAAGGTCAAGTTTAACATGGATGCTTTCTACAATTTATTCGATACGATACCTGCCTAAAAGTCCTCATTGAGTAAAAGTATCGAGTACAAAAGTATCGGTTTCGAAAGGCAAGTACTCGATACCTAAAAGTATCGATACTTTTTTCGTGTCCCTACCTACTACTATTACCACGGGAACGGGAACTACGCGGGTAAAACGACTAAAACCGAAGCGAAGCAAGAGCAGGTTGCTAGTTTTAAAATATAAATGGATTGCCGCAACGTATCGCCTAATTCAATCAATTATGATATAAATTGCACAACATGAAAGGGACATATGTCCATACATAGTTTCGACAATAGTCTTATCACCGGCCGCTTGCCTGTCGTCAATGCTCCTTGGGAGTATATTAACCAGATGGCATTAGATAAAATCTGCTAAGTATAACGATATGTGTTATGCCCCCACTACACGTCGGCAGATGCGTCCGCAGATATCATCGGCGGACCCATCTGCCGACGTGTAGAGGGGGTGATTTGCTCGTCTGTGGTAGGTATTTGACGTCCGCAGATGCATCTGGCACTCATCCGTTAGTTGTCGGTTTTTGTAGCACGGATCAAAGGGTTTCAACGCCAACGCTGTGTGTTGCGTCAACACGTCTGAAGACGCATCAGTGTTCATCGAAAAGCGAATGAGAGTCCACGCGTGATTTCAGCTGTTTTTTTTTTGTTTTTATTATTTACTTGTTCGTAAAAATGGCTAACATGAGCACTAATGAAACTTTCAAATTCCTGGAGCTGTATCAAGCAGAAAACTGTCTGTGGAATCCAAAAAATAAATACCACAAAAATAAAAACGTTGTAAGTACCAGTTACTTATAATTTTTTTTTTTAATTCCTCTACTGCGATGGACACTTAAATAATTCTTAAAGGTACTAAATAAATAAATTGCTACGGCAGCCACGGTCTCGACATCCATTTCGCGTGCGTACGTGTTGCGTCCGTCAAGAATCAATACAGACTGATCGGCCTGCGTGTGGACGGCGCACAGAGATCCATCTGCCGATGCATCTGACGACATCTGCGGACGCATCTGCCGACATGTAGTGGAGGCATTACCGACGCACAATGAAGTTCAATATGAAGAAATTAAATATGTAAAGAAATCGATAATTTGTTAGAATTTTAAATCGACACTGGCAACAATAGTCTCGTATCAGTAGCTGATTGCCAATACAAAAGAAAAAAAAACTTTAAGCCAAATAGTTGGTTCTTCTAATTGTCTCACTGGATAGAAACTTCTCGTCAAAGAACGAAATATATGAGAGTACTAACTGGCCCAACAGGCGTTGTTCTGATCAAATAAAATAAAAGGAATTCTCCTTGAAACCGATAGCAGCGCCACCTACAGGGTCCAAATACTAATCTAAACTATTCTCGAATCCACTGGAGCATATACTAAAAATTTCATCAAAAACGGTCCAGCCGTTTAGGAGTGCAATTTCCAACACACAAGTACGTCTGTATGTCACTGAACTCCTAAACGCCTGGACCGACGTTCATGAAATTGTGTGTGTTCAAAGGGATTCGCGAATGGTTTAGATTCACAATTGGACCCGTTAGCCACCGAGCTATCGATTCAGACCGCTGCTATCGATTTCAAGGAAAATTCCTTTTTTTTAGTTTATTCGACAAGAGCAACGTCTGTTCGGTCAGCTAGTATATATATATATGTATAAAGATGTCGAGAGAAAATGTTGTTTTTTCGGCTCAAGCCTAGAGGACCACAATAGACTTACTATACCGCGCTGATCAAACATGTTGATATAGGATTTTATTTCAAGTATTCCTTCTCTTGCATAAATGTTATATGCGTACCTTTAGTTGTCTTTTACGATATCCACAGCCACGATAGATTTCTTACATTTACACATTATAAATCAAAATATTCTTACGAATTTTATTACTTCTTAAAAACAATGACTAGTTGTACGTGAGACATCTTCGTCCGCCCGTAACCATGAACGTTGTAAAGTGTTCAATACGTCGTGTGATCAAAAATCATATATAATGCGATGAAATGCGTTAAAACAGTTTTACTTATTTACATTGCAAACGGTGGCAAACGAGCAAACAGTACACCAGATGATAAGTGTTGCTGCCGCTCATGGAGCTTTGCAAAGCCATTGCCTACCATGAAGGGAGTGTGAATATGTGCATCATACGCAAACACCCTCAGAAAATTGGGCTTCTGTCTCTCTCCCTCACCGAAAGAAGTGCTGTAACAAGTTGCTCAGACTACTCAGACATATATTTTCAGCTCAGTGTGGTACTATCCCGGACGGACCAGCACGCGGCTGTAGACAGACAACTGTCAACAGTTTGCTCCTAACACTATTATGATAGGGAGTGTAGAATTATATTCTGAAAGTCGATTAAAAACACAAAAATAACAATAACTGCACATATTTATTTCACTTCTACTTAAAACTATAGCATAAACAATTTTATGATGTCGTTTTTGTTCTGTGGTTATAGACAATATTTTCTATAGACCGCCATTCAATACCGCGAAAGTGAAACCAGTCCATTTCTTGTTTCATTTGATTGATATACAAATACCCTCAAAAGAAAATACAACCATCAAAAAAGATTATCATAATTTATTAAAATAACATGTAACTTTGTTTATGCACGCTGATCTCCAAAACAGCTCGACCGAATTCTATGAATTATTTTGAATATGATACTTAATATTTTTGTTATCTATAAAAAATGTTTGTAATGAATAATTTCAAGGTTTTACTTTATTTTTTAATGTAACTAAAACCCCGTTGCAATAAGCGTTAAGTGGACCTGGTATGCTTCCGCGGTATTGAATGGTCATGCGAGTTTTCAATTTAATAGCTGGACTTCCTTTGTGGGACCCAGGGTTCAACCTTCGCTCTGGTGGTACTGTAAGGGGTATACTGTCCCGTGGTACCGGACAAATTCTCCGTAAACTCTGCCATCCATGGGTATTTAGGTCGGCTCGGGTCCTGGAAGATATAGAAACGTTTTTTTGAAAATATGTTTTGAAACCTTTTTTTTTTGTATAGGTACCGAATTTAATCAACATAAAAAATAACTAAAATAAAAAATCTAAATTCGATCTAGAAGACGGAGTAAAGATCGATTTGAAGTCAGTGTCAAGTCAATTCAAATACGCGTCATGCCGCCCTAGCCGAGGCCGCGGGTGACGTGACCGGGAGTTGGTCCGTCACCCGCCCAGAGACCGACCGCGTGAGGAAAGACCGACGTCCTCCGCGAGGGGGGGGACGTCGGTCGATGAGAGGGTACCCCAAGTAGGGGGTATTCCGTCGGGCCGACCACTGATGACAAGTAACCCTGCTCCGGTGGTCGGCCCAATGACGAAGGCGACGTGGTGTTCGGGTGGGTTGCGGGTGTGCGTGCTTATGCTCCTCTGTCGCCCCGGACGGAGTGGTGCGAAGAGTGCGCTGACCGCAGCCCACTCCAAAAAAAAAAAGTCAATTCAAATTGAAATCATTTATCATGCATAAACCAGCGGGGGCAATTACATATTGTCAATTCTAAGATTTTACCTTAAATTAATTTAAATAACTAACCACCGGATCGGGACGCGACCCCACTGAGAAGATAGGGATAAAATCTCAGGCAATATAAGTCGCGCTGTAACGGCTTAGATCTCCTCCAAAATGGAAGGAAAACTATATCGCGCTGGTCAGACGTGTTTGCATAGGGTTTGTTGGATCCCGCCATTTAGTTAATAGAGGATGATTGAATTTCATTGGCCACAGCCTCAAATATTTTTGCTGCCTACCCTCCATTGGTAAGCAATGTTATTAAACCGTTGAGAAATATCATCGGTTAGTTAGGCACAAACGGCCGTGCTGTATACTTGTGTAGAATATATTGTAATCAGGACGTTCCTCGATCTACATATAGACTCTGTCAGTTCCGTGAACTGAGCTAGCTCAAGACTTTATCTCATATACGCTGCCGTGCAGTTTGGTGTTAGTGCTGCTGTGACGTGAAAATAGATTCTGCACATATCTGCTGACCCCTTGGAATTGGCGCATTAAGGCTTAGAGGTAAGTGGTTGATTTATTCACCTCCTCGTCTAGATGCGGGATCTATTACTGTCCAACTACCACCATTCATAACCGTATTATACAGTCCACTACAATCAATTACCAGCCCTTTCTGCGTGCTATATCGCACAGGGTTTTATGTCGAGTTTTCCTTCTCTTGCATAGATATTTATTTCCATATTACAAACATTACATCACTATATTTTGTAAAGTGACCATCGTCTGATACGTGGTCGCCGCTCGAGAACCTTTCTACCCCAGCTGTTGTCGATTCGTCGAAAGATGTGTCCTGCCCATTGCCACTTCAGCGTGCTAATTCTTCATGCTATATCGGTTACACCCGTTCTTCTACAGGTTTCCGTATCTTGGATTTTATCTCGCAGAGAAATCTCGAACATAACCCATTCCATAGCCTGCTGAGCGACTTGAGCTTAGTTAAGACGTCTACATTTAGGGACAACGTTTCGTGCAAAATTTGTTTCTCCAAATTTCTCTCGTGGTGAAAGTCAAGAATTTCGTTTAAGCCTCAATTATTATCCGGTATCACGCAGTGCCAGCTTACCTGAGGCGGCTAGTGGCAGACTATTTGGTGGGGCGCAGCGTCCTCTGCACCAACCGAGCAGGAGACGTTGTGCGAACGCCCATGACGTGCGGTGTCCCACAGGGGTCGGTCCTCGGACCCACCCTGTGGAGCATCGGCTACGACTGGGCGTTGCGGGAGAGCCTTCCGCCCGGGCTGGGCGTGCTTTGTTACGCCGACGACACGCTCGTCACAGCCCGCGGTAGGACACTAGAAGAGGCGGTAAGCCTGGCGACCTATGGCACCGTAGAGGTCGTCAGGCGGATCGAGGCGCTGGGGTTGAGGGTCACCCTGGACAAGACGGAGGCCCTCTTGTTCCATGGGCGCCGTATGAGCCCTCCCATCGGCGTCTCGATCACCGTCCACTCGGTTGACATCAACATCCGGGCCCATATGAGGTACTTGGGCCTGGTTCTCGACGGGCAATGGTGGTTCCGGGAGCATTTCCGCAGGCTCGCTCCACGGCTCGTCGGCGCGGCGTCCGCCCTATCGTGGCTTATGCCGAACGTGGGCGGACCGAGCGCTACGTGCCGACGGCTGTACGCGGGGGTCATCCGGTCGATGGCCCTGTACGGCGCACCGGTGTGGGCGGGGTCCTTGACCGTCCGACTTAGGGCCCTTCTGTGGCGACCACAGAGGGTCACGGCGGTCAGGGCCATCCGCGGATTGCGGTATCCGGTGGCGACGGAGTCAGCGTGCCTATTGGCCGGGACTCCCCCGTGGGACCTGGAGGCGGAAATGCTCGCCGAGTTGTATCGGCGGGTGTCGGAGGTGCGCGGGGAGGGCGGTGTTGTTTCCTTGAGGGAGCTCACTGCCTGGCGCGTCGACGCCCGCCGAGACGTCATTGCCTGTTGGGCAGTCCGGCTGGAGAGGCCTCGGTTCGGGGTGCGAATCGTGGAGGCCTTCCGGCCGGTGCTGATGCAGTGGTTGGAAAGGCGGCACGGGGTGCTCTCCTTCCGACTAGTGCAGGTGTTGACGGGGCATGGGAGCTTCGCCAAATACCTGCACAAGGTCGTAAGGAGGGAGAGTACACCGTCCTGCCACCAATGCGATTGCGACGAGGACACGGCGCAGCATACGCTCGAGGCCTGCGCCGCTTGGGCCACGCAGCGCCGTGAACTCGTCGCAATCATCGGTGCCGACCTGACGCTGCCAGCCGTCGCTAGGGCGATGGTCGACAGCATCGGGAATTGGGACGCGGTCGCAGCCTTCTGCGAGACAGTGATCTCGCAGAAGGAGGCGGCGGATCGCCTGCGCGAGGAGCGCAGCCTCGATGAGGAGATCCGCCGCTGGCGAATGGGGCGGCGCAGGCGCAACTACCTGCGCCTCATGCCGCCCTAGCCGAGGCCGCGGGTGACGTGACCGCGGATTAGTCCGTCACCCGCCGAGAGGCCGACCGCGTAAGGAAAGACCGACGTCCTCCCCGAGGGGAGGACGTCGGTCGATGGGAGGGTACCCTAAGTAGGGGGTGTTTCGTCGGGCCGACCACTGACGACAAGTTAACTCTGCTCCGGTGGTCGGCCCAACGACGAAGGCGAGGTGGTTTTCGGGTGGGTTGCGGGAGTTGCGTGCTTAAGCCCCTCTGTCGCCCCGGACGGAGTGGTGCGGAGGCGCGCCGACCGCAGCCCACCCACAACAAAAAAAAAAGCCTCAATTATAGATTGCGCGGACAGCCCTTTTTTTATAAAACAAAGTATCTATTCAATGCCGCGAAGCATCTCCAAAATCGTATACCGGAAATTATAAACCGGCAGCTTCTGCAGTACCTAGAGGGTCACCAGCCGGTCAGTGATCGCCAGTGTGGCTTTCGTCATAGTCGGCCGACTGGTGATCTTCTTGTCTACCTTATACACTTTTGGACAGTGGCCTTAGAGGGCAAGGGTGACGTTTAATAGTAAGACGTTTAATAGGCACAGAGCTCTTCTGTCGAAGCTACCATCATACGGAATCCCTAAGGGACTCTGTAATTGGATCGCCACCTTTCTGAATGATCAGAGACTAAAATTCGTCATGTATGGTCCCTACCCCGAAACCTGAATTCCCACAGGGCTTAATGCTCTCCCCGACATTATTTATCCTGCATACCAACCACATATTCTCCACAGAGATTATGCGTTGCTATGCGGATGACTCTTGACAAACTCTTCAGCTATGCAATATTAGTATAGATATGTAAGGATTACCTGATGTGGTGGAAGATCGGTTTTGTAGTGGAGCCATCCATACCATTCTGCAGGAACCTGGAAAACGATAAGTCTCTATAAATGTGTGTTGAATGTGATTTAAGTTGAACAGTAGTTATGCAGGTATGTATTTCTTTTCTTAAAAAAACAAGGCACATTGTTTGTCATAATAACGTCTTATAAATCGATGAATGTATGCGCGCACGAAAAGAGCAGTACTCATTGTCAGGTTCCGCTTGAGCCGGGTGTGCAAGTGTGCGCGGAACAAACGATAGAGGTACACTATCGGCATAAGCGTTCGGCTTGTGATGCGTAATCACACATGTATATAAGTTGTTAATAGCACAATGTTACTTCAAATTAATCTGTATAATTTAAATAAAAAAAATATTTCAACTAACGAGTGCAAAATAATGTTAATTTATGGAGACAAATGTAACTTTCGTCCTGACAGACCGAGAATGTGCCTCGCGCGGTTGCCTCGCGCAGCTGCCTCGCGCGGCTGCCTCGCGCGGCTGCCTCGCGCAGCTGCCTCGCACGGCTGCCTCGCGCAGCTGCCTCGCGAGGTTGCTCGCTCAGTCAGTACGCGGCTATTAACAATTTATTTACAGCTTATATACATATCAAAGCAATAAGCGCAATACAATGCATAAAGCATTGCATTGACATGTATATGAAAGCATGCTTTTTCGTGCATGCAGTCGACATTCATCAGTTTATAGGACGTTATCACGTCAAAAAACTAAACCTATTGAACCCTGAGCATCATTTCTTGAGTCAGGATACATCATCTCAGCCCATGTACATCCCACTGTTGGGCTTGGCCCGCCTCCACAATGGGAGGGCAATTGAGCTACTATACCACGCTGGTCAGGCATGTTGGTATATGATTTTATTTCAAGTGTTCCTTCTCTTACATTATTTGTTGCTATTATATTTACCTGACTAGCGTCGTAGTTCATGTTGTATTTGTCCGAGTATTCAATCCAGCGGTTCCTGCCATAGAAGTAGCGTGGATTCTCAAAGTACTTGTTGCCATATTTGTCTTCACCGACAAGTGTACCATCCTTCAATTCATCTTGTCTGAAATATATTATTCGACAGACATGCATATTATAAGTTAATAAAAATAAGTTTTGGTGATCTAACAACAGGTGTGTGATAACTCTTTTTCTTCTGGTACTAATTCCACCACACAATCCTACCACAGTAGCTCCTGTAAACCAAGATCCACAATGGTCTCCATGTGAGACACCGAGGTTTGACCATTAGGAAGTCTTAGGAAACAGTTGGTCTTGGAACCCGTAACAAATTTAATTAGAATAGGAAAATCAGGAGGATTTGGCAAGGTTCTACTTCCCTCCTTTGGAAAGCCGGAGACTTGAAGCAAAATTTGCTAATAAGCCAGTAGATAAAATATGCAATTACATAAAGTGCAGCAGTACAGCCAGATTTAGCAGAGCTAAAGGGGCCTATAAGTGAGCTTTAGGAGTGGTTGCAATACTAAATACGGCAACAGCAGTACAGCACCACGGATTTAGTACAGCTAAAGAGGCCTATAAGTGAGCTTTAGGAGTGGTTGCAATACTAAATACGGCAACAGCAGTACAGCACCACGGATTTAGTACAGCTAAAGAGGCCTATAAGTGAGCTTTAGGAGTGGTTGCAATACTAAATACGGCAACAGCAGTACAGCACCACGGATTTAGTACAGCTAAAGAGGCCTATAAGTGAGCTTTAGGAGTGGTTGCAATACTAAATACGGCAACAGCAGTACAGCACCACGGATTTAGTACAGCTAAAGAGGCCTATAAGTGAGCTTTAGGAGTGGTTGCAATACTAAATACGGCAACAGCAGTACAGCACCACGGATTTAGTACAGCTAAAGAGGCCTATAAGTGAGCTTTAGGAGTGGTTGCAATACTAAATACGGCAACAGCAGTACAGCACCACGGATTTAGTACAGCTAAAGAGGCCTATAAGTGAGCTTTAGGAGTGGTTGCAATACTAAATACGGCAACAGCAGTACAGCACCACGGATTTAGTACAGCTAAAGAGGCCTATAAGTGAGCTTTAGGAGTGGTTGCAATACTAAATACGGCAACAGCAGTACAGCACCACGGATTTAGTACAGCTAAAGAGGCCTATAAGTGAGCTTTAGGAGTGGTTGCAATACTAAATACGGCAACAGCAGTACAGCACCACGGATTTAGTACAGCTAAAGAGGCCTATAAGTGAGCTTTAGGAGTGGTTGCAATACTAAATACGGCAACAGCAGTACAGCACCACGGATTTAGTACAGCTAAAGAGGCCTATAAGTGAGCTTTAGGAGTGGTTGCAATACTAAATACGGCAACAGCAGTACAGCACCACGGATTTAGTACAGCTAAAGAGGCCTATAAGTGAGCTTTAGGAGTGGTTGCAATACTAAATACGGCAACAGCAGTACAGCACCACGGATTTAGTACAGCTAAAGAGGCCTATAAGTGAGCTTTAGGAGTGGTTGCAATACTAAATACGGCAACAGCAGTACAGCACCACGGATTTAGTACAGCTAAAGAGGCCTATAAGTGAGCTTTAGGAGTGGTTGCAATACTAAATACGGCAACAGCAGTACAGCACCACGGATTTAGTACAGCTAAAGAGGCCTATAAGTGAGCTTTAGGAGTGGTTGCAATACTAAATACGGCAACAGCAGTACAGCACCACGGATTTAGTACAGCTAAAGAGGCCTATAAGTGAGCTTTAGGAGTGGTTGCAATACTAAATACGGCAACAGCAGTACAGCACCACGGATTTAGTACAGCTAAAGAGGCCTATAAGTGAGCTTTAGGAGTGGTTGCAATACTAAATACGGCAACAGCAGTACAGCATCACGGATTTAGTACAGCTAAAGAGGCCTATAAGTGAGCTTTAGGAGTGGTTGCAATACTAAATACGGCAACAGCAGTACAGCACCACGGATTTAGTACAGCTAAAGAGGCCTATAAGTGAGCTTTAGGAGTGGTTGCAATACTAAATACGGCAACAGCAGTACAGCACCACGGATTTAGTACAGCTAAAGAGGCCTATAAGTGAGCTTTAGGAGTGGTTGCAATACTAAATACGGCAACAGCAGTACAGCACCACGGATTTAGTACAGCTAAAGAGGCCTATAAGTGAGCTTTAGGAGTGGTTGCAATACTAAATACGGCAACAGCAGTACAGCACCACGGATTTAGTACAGCTAAAGAGGCCTATAAGTGAGCTTTAGGAGTGGTTGCAATACTAAATACGGCAACAGCAGTACAGCACCACGGATTTAGTACAGCTAAAGAGGCCTATAAGTGAGCTTTAGGAGTGGTTGCAATACTAAATACGGCAACAGCAGTACAGCACCACGGATTTAGTACAGCTAAAGAGGCCTATAAGTGAGCTTTAGGAGTGGTTGCAATACTAAATACGGCAACAGCAGTACAGCACCACGGATTTAGTACAGCTAAAGAGGCCTATAAGTGAGCTTTAGGAGTGGTTGCAATACTAAATACGGCAACAGCAGTACAGCACCACGGATTTAGTACAGCTAAAGAGGCCTATAAGTGAGCTTTAGGAGTGGTTGCAATACTAAATACGGCAACAGCAGTACAGCACCACGGATTTAGTACAGCTAAAGAGGCCTATAAGTGAGCTTTAGGAGTGGTTGCAATACTAAATACGGCAACAGCAGTACAGCACCACGGATTTAGTACAGCTAAAGAGGCCTATAAGTGAGCTTTAGGAGTGGTTGCAATACTAAATACGGCAACAGCAGTACAGCACCACGGATTTAGTACAGCTAAAGAGGCCTATAAGTGAGCTTTAGGAATGGTTGCAATACTAAATACGGCAACAGCAGTACAGCACCACGGATTTAGTACAGCTAAAGAGGCCTATAAGTGAGCTTTAGGAGTGGTTGCAATACTAAATACGGCAACAGCAGTACAGCACCACGGATTTAGTACAGCTAAAGAGGCCTATAAGTGAGCTTTAGGAGTGGTTGCAATACTAAATACGGCAACAGCAGTACAGCACCACGGATTTAGTACAGCTAAAGAGGCCTATAAGTGAGCTTTAGGAATGGTTGCAATACTAGATAGAACATAAACATGTGGTAACTCTTGCCGAGATCTCGGGTTAGAACTTACTCCAAACAAACTTAAACTAGATTTTTCACTAAGAAATTTATATTACCTATGATAACTATTCAAGGTAGAATCTAAACCAATAAATAAAATTGGAGTGTTTGTTTATAACGTCAAAATAATAGGCGTTTTTCATGCTCACACGGATAACCGTGTGAGCATGAAAAATGCCTATTGAGTGTTAACGTGTGAGTGCATAGGTGTCATGCAAATAATTGCATGACACCTATGCCTAAAATAGCGATTAAAAAATTTTTGTCTGTCTGTTTGTTCCGGGTAATCTTCAAAACAGCTGGACCGATTTCAAAAATTCTTTCACCAATGGAAAGCTATAATATCAGGGCGTAAACTAGGCTATCTTTTATCCCGGTATTCCCACGGGAACGGGAACTGCACGGGTAAAACGACTAAAACCGAAGCGATGCGAGGGTGGGTTGCTAGTGTGTAATAAGTGCATTCCTAATCTTTCTTTTAGATGTAGTAATTATATTAAAATTTTATACAAATGGAAGGTACTAAGTTGCCCTGATGATGTGTCAGATATTCTCGAAAATCGCACAACTGGGCTGGAGTCTCCTTCATAATAGAATTTCATAGATGACATACATCATCTCAGCTCTCACTTTCTCATCAAGTCACACTGTTGAGTTTTGTCCTCCTCCACAATGAAGGAGAAATTGATATATACTGAATGAATATACTGCGCTGATCAGGTTATTGTTAATATCTGGTTGACCGAGCTTCGCTCGAAATATTTTTATCGAATTTATTTAAATATATATTAATAAAAAATAATAAATGAATAATGAAAAATATATAAAAAATTACAAAAAGAGAATAATAATAACACCGAGATTCGAACCGACGCCGTTTGAATTTGAAAAACCAAAATTAGAACCTGTCAACTTCCCAGCTGAGCTATTGTAATTCATGACGTTGACAACGAAATTTGAATTCATATTCTTTTAAAATTTGATGTCATTGTTTGTTTTGCTAAAAACACTGAGAAAACAACATTTTCTATAAATAAAACCTAGCTAGATCGATTTTTTGGACCCGAAACCTCTAACTTGGCATACAAGTTTCAACAAAATCGTTGGAGCCGTTTCCGAGATTCTGAATATATATATATATATATACACACAAGAATTGCTCGTTTAAAGATATAAGATTGTGTGTTTATTCTATTCTTACTCTGTCATCACCTTCCATGTGGTGACGGAGTAAGAATAAAATTCACCATCCCCTATCTTGCCTGTGGATGTTGTAAAAGACGACTAAGGGATATAAAACATACATAACAACTGTGCCAGAGAAGGAAAACTTGAAATTAAACCCTATACCAGCATGACTGACCAAAGTGGTATAGTAGGTCAAATTCCCTCTCATTGTGGAGGAGCCCTGAGCCCAACAGTGGGACGTATGTGGGCTGCGATGATGATGAAGATTAACAGAGAATTGTGGGTGTTCTCAGGTACAGGAAATTGTGTGTATGTAATTGTTATTGGATATAGTTGAAAATATAACACTACATCTGTATGATAGGACTATACTTATAAAATGTGAAAATATTTTAATAATTATCAGTGTATTTGTTTTATCTTTGTTTTGGTATTACATATAACAAACAGTGCACAATGTTTTTATAGATCATTTGCTAGAGTCAAAATCAATTTGTGAAATTGAAAAATACATTAACTAATCAAAATGATCAAGGCACACTTCTGTTGGGGTAATACTTGACATTTTTAAATGCAGTAACTAGATGAAACCAAACGAAATATTTGAATACGAGGTCTATTTTACGTACTTAGTCAAAATGACATTAAAATACAAAAATATTGAATAAGTGCCTCGCAAAATTAAAAAGATTTTATACATTAGTAGGAAAGAGTGTAAACTAGATGAAAATATTTTAAAACTGATATAAATGCGCAAAAAAGATTCAATACCAAAATAAATCTCTTACTATGAAAAACATAACCTTACAACATTACATAATAATGTATTTTACAGCTTACCTGTAAAGCTTATACAAAGATCCCCTTATACCACCATTCTGACGGATTATATTGAATAAAGTAGCAACTTTGTCGAGCCCTAGTAATTTTACTATGGACATTTTGACGAAGTTTTCAATTTCGAATTCGAAGAAAAATACAATATTGACAAATTTGACATTTGACAGCAGGGCTGTCAGATGGAAAAACCAGATAATAGTATACCACCTGTAAAAAAGTAGTACATTTGGGAGTTTTGAATAAAAACAGTAGAACACATTAAAAATATGGATTTATTATAAATATGTATGTTTTTTATACAATACTTTGCTTGTCCTTTTAGCCATTATTTCGTTATTTAGTTTAAAATTAGCACAACTACCTGCTTCATTTACAATATGTTGTTTCGCCAGTAAGGTACCATTGATACTTTCATTGGATAAACTATTTCTAATTTTGGTCTTAATCAAGTTTACTTGGCTAAATATTCTTTCATAATCTACACTTCAATGTGCTAAAATTAATAATTTTAATGAAAATTGGGATACTGACTTATACTCTTCAAAATGCATAAAAATGCAAAATTTTACACAGCTCCCAGAATTAGCTAACCACTTTATTTTTTTCTATATCGAAGTATCTGACTATTACGCATGATAATTTATTGGTACTGATGTCAGTTGGCTCATCTATAGGGACACTGATCTTGTGGCTCTTCAACAATTCAATAAGTCTCAATTTTTCACAAACTTGAATCACTTCAGTTACGACAGCTGTTGCTTTTGTTTTCTTCATAGCAATTTTATGATAAACTCCGAAATCTTCCAATATGCTATTTATGAGATCTAACAGATGATGTGAACCACAAAAGCCAAATTATGTTCCGCTAGAAATCCATCTATTTTTATTTGCGTTGTTGTGGTGAGTTTATTTTTGGGAATATTTTTGATAACAAAACTTGTCATAAGGCTGCGTTCTTTGGAAGTACTTTGTGCAAACCCTAAAGCTTTAATATGTTTCTGGCGACTAGCAAGTGTTCTTAGAACATGGCAGAGTATATTTTGCTTTAAATTGGTTTTTCCCGGGCTGAAGCCATCCTTTAAATAAATTTAGTTTCTCTAAATCAGATCTATATTTTTGTGCCCGATGCTTAGCTTTTTCTGACGCAGGGAGTTCGTTTCTCCTTTTCAAAGTCTTCTTCGGAGTAATGGGTCCAGCGCTTTCATCTGACATTTTTAATTATATTTAATTCATTGCACGTAGCGTAGGTAGATTATAGTTATATGTATATAGTTAGTTTTAAAAACACATACGTCACACCTTTGAAAAGAGCTAAAAGGTGCAATAACTAATAAGGTAACTTGAGAATCCCTTGATAACATAGAGCAACAACCCGTGATGCTATCACCCTGCTATGCTTGATAACAAGTAAGTTTTATTTAACGTTGGCTTTTCAAATTATGTCGTTTAACCAACGATCACAGCCCAGTTAGCACTACTACGTAACAACGATTTATTAAAGCTTAGGAATCGGGGAAGTCCCGTGATCCGTTCTTTCATACATAATAGTTGGTCTATGGATTCATAATCCAGAGACCTAATAAAATCAAATATCATCCACTAAGTCGACGAAGCGAGACGGTTCGTTCTCTAAAATATTGTTTCTGTGTATATTGATGTTTCCGAATACAGTACAAACTAGAATTTTCATACTTTTGAATAAAAGACAGCTAGGTTTCAAAAAGTAGTACATTAGCCGTACTACTTTCGTATTGTGATAGTACGAGGAAGAAATTTAAAAAAAGTCGTACAAATACTATTTAAATAGTACATCTGACAGCGCTGTTTGACAGCCACCGTCACGTTGATGGGGTTGCTTATTATTGTATTTTATTTCTACCAACAGAGCTAATACGTAATACAAAAATATGCGCTATAGGTTCAGAGCAAGTATACTATCTCTATATCGGCAGGCAGGCGGAAAAACAAAATTTTATGCTCTTTTTTCAAAATGAAGGGCAGGGAGGGAATCCTACTACTTTTCCACGGTTGATCAATACACCATAAAAAAGGGAGCATTCCGATCAAGGTGGAATAGGATATAATAGAGTCTACCTACTCCTATGTGATGTGCTACCTCCAGAAATTCAATTTGCAATAATTGACAGAGTGCCTCGCTTTTTGTTTCAAACGTTTCGCCTCTAAATGAGGCATCTTCAGGACGTTTCCAACTATGAGATACTCTTTAAATATATTTTATAAAAAATATAGCTTAACTTTCAGTAAAAACTGGGCTCAACCAAATATTTTATTGTATAAGCAAATGAATTCCATAATGACATGATAACGCTCTAAGTAGTGATACCATTATTTAAATAAACTCGTGCATATGTCTATAAGGATAGCATTGTATTAATATTTTACATAAAATGCTGTACATTTATACTAGTTCATAGCAGAATTCACAGAAAATTTGGCCCTATTGCATACATGCTTCAGTAAATATGGCTCATTTTATCGTGCTGTACGTAATTAACATGCAAATTGTCGACTTTACTTTAGGCGCGTATGGCGTGATTTAGTTCCGTAGATTAAATTTGGAGCTTAATGTAACACGCAGTATGTGTTAATTCAGGAAATGTTCTTTTCATTATAAGAAAATTGGGCACATCTAGTTTAGAGAAAATAATTTATTGACATAAATATACAATGTTATGTTAGAAATAGTATATTAATCTGATATTTTCTTTTTCTTCTTTTTATGTTTTACTTTACAACCAAATGTATTATCGCCTGCGTTTACTGTCATTGCTGCTAAGTTAACGTCTACTTCTTTCTCATTCTTTCTTTTCTTTTTAATATTTTCACATGAATCGTTTTCAAGAATCACATCATTAGGATTTAAATCTTTTCGTTTAGACTTCCTCGGTTTTAGACTATCATCTATTTCTTTTATTATACTGGTAACATTGCCATTTTTTTCCATTTCATCAATCAGGTCAGGCACAAGCGTTTTGTTTGATTCAGCTACAGAAATGTTTTCAACTGATTTTTCATTACTGCAACAACGCTTTCGCTTCTTCTTTTTCTTTTTAGATTGTGGGACTTCAGAATCACTATTCAAATTAATTTCTTCCACAACTTTTTCTTTTAATTTTTTCGCATGAGAATAACCATCAAATCTTGACTCTCCAAGCAGTAATGCTTCCTGTTGAGCTATCCTTGCTAATTTACCAGTAGCTTTTAGGCCATGGCGTGCCCCTCTGTAAAAGACATAAATTAGTAAAAAAGTCCATCCGCATTATAATTACAAATGTATGATTGAATTTATAGCCTAGAAAATTAAATATTTTGGTGCCAACTATATACAGGGTGCATCACGTTATGGGACAACTGGTCAAAAGGGAGGTAGGCAATGGTGGTTGGAGCCCATGAAAAAAATTTGAACGAAAAATATCGATTCGTTAAGGAATTAGAGACATGTAAAGTTTTCAATTTTGTCATCGCTTTTTCGTGAAATCCGATTGAAATGTATAGTCAATGATACTTAATACGCAACATATTCATACTTTGTTAAACGTTCATTAGAAATTGAATAAATCAATGATTACGTTCGCATAAGCAAGACAAACTTCGCTTTAAAACAGCTGATCGGCCGATGACCGTTGACGGCTCGCCGTTGTTACCTACGCTCATTGAAGCGTTTGCACAGTTCTAGGTATGAATGAATGAAATTAACATGTATTCTGTCTGTACATGCCTACATAATACGTAACATTTAAGGCATAGACTCTTAGACACATTTTTTTGTAATCACTATAACTTTTTTTATATTGTTTTTTGTGTAATGTGCATTCTAATTACGATCTATGACCGTTAAACTACAACATACTCGAACAGTTGTCCCATAACCTGATACACTCTGTATATATATATATATATATATTCATATATATATATATATATATATATATATATATATATATATATTCAATATATATTCATATATATATTCATATATATTTATATATATATTCATGGAATCTGTGGTGTATTTAGCCAGAGTGAATGCTTTTTCGGCACCCTTTTTCCAGATCCATTTCTCCATACTTGTCTAGGAACCTGTATAGTGGCTTTAACACTGTAGCTTTATCTTTAATAAAGCCATTCCATGTGGCAACAGGAGAAGAATACAATTGTTGAGACCTGGTGCAAGCCTGATATTAGCAAGATAATTTTTTTTATAAAAAAAGCAACAACCCAAGCAATGGATATATTGTAGAATGGAAAATAAATGGATCTATGGTATGTAGGATAACTTACTTGTGAGCTGTCCTGCCTTCACAAGCCTTGAATAACTCCTCATCAGTCATCTTAAATACATCTCTTTTCATTTCTTCCTCTTCCTCCGATTCAGATTCTTTTAATTTCTCCATTTTACTGCCACCGTTTGTCAGCACTGCAGTTCTGACAAAAAATTCTGAATATTGTGCCTCATCTTCTTCAGTTTTGGGTTTCTGTTTTAATTTCCATGTACTGTTTGTAATTTGAAAATCATCCTTGGTTTTAATTTTTTTCGTTTTACCGTTTTTCTCATGGACCTAATAAAATAAATAAATTAAGAAATATTAACACTACTTTCTTATTTTGTGAAGTGATAAAGTAAGAATGCAATTCAAGACACCTTTTATTGCCCATGGGCATTGTAATTGTAAGGGATATAATATGCCTATAACATCTATTCAAGAGAAGGACAATTCGAAACAAAACCCTATGTAATGTTACATCTGGCCCGCATGGTATAGTAAGTTTTTATCCTCCCATAGTGGAAGAAAGCCTAGTACCCAGGTGGGATAGTGGGACATATACAGGCTGAGATGCTAATGAACAATACTTAATGTTGGTGACTTTGGTATGACACTGGTAATGTAGAAATCCATGAGGTAGATCTATCAAAAACTTGACTAACATTAGTACAGTCCAGTTTAATTCTCTATAGATATAAGCATGGAACTAGTGAGATTCAGGTTGCAACACTGGACTATGCAGTTGATATTATTGAGTTTTCAGGTTCGAAATTATTAATAAGAAGCACCTGTGTTCCTTAAACAATAATATTGTGTAGACCTTATACAGTTGCACCCTATTGTGTGATTAAAAAGTAAAATATCTGTGTGTAAATGTTTGCCTCGCTATAGCCATCTCCCAGCCTCCATCCATTAGTCTTCACTATAGAACAGTAAATATGTGCTGTTCTATAAAACCTTTGGAGGAAGTCCTCCCGAAAGTAGAATAGTAGTAAAACCACCATGCAATAGGCAGGTTAGGTTAGTAGTATTTTTTTCAAGCAAATGCTGTGCAAGTGTCCACAGGTCTCTGATCAAAATCTCATAGGCATGAAAGTTTATATTATATTAAAAATTTCTATCTCATCATCATCATCACAGCCCATATAGATCACTGTTGAGTTTGTACCTCCTCCACAATGGGAGGGTAACTGACTTACTATAACACTCAGGTCAGATAGGTTGGTATAGAGTTTTATTTTGAGTTTTCCTTCTCATGCATAGATGTTATATGCATATTATATCTCATAGTCGTCTGTTACGACACCCATTGTCACCACACAGAGGCTTCATTCAAAATTTTATCTATTTCTATCTACCTAAATAAAATTAAAGAAAAAAAATGTCAGTTACCTCGACATTCCCTGCAGCTTTATCATAGAGGGCAGTCCACCAGTGCTCATTAAATTCTGATGCAGGGTCATGTCCAATGCCAGCGGCACTCCTTTTCAATTTTGGTTTGAGTGCTTCTGATATACCATTTTCGTATCTACCGAGGCCTTTTCCTTTAAAAATTTAAACCATATTTAAAGAGTCTGCTACTAAGTGTAATGGGCCCAGTATACAAGCACTTTACAGGCTAATATGTCTATTAAACTTACCAAACAAAAGTAACTTAAAAAAGATGTAATAAGAATGGGTTCTATATATTTGATATCTATTCCAAGTGCTATATCATAGAAATAGCAGTAATACATACACACATGTAGAAACTAATTTCTCCTTTAATCATTATCTTAAGAAGTGTATGCACTTTGAGATATACTGTATAGATGGTGAAGTGATTAAAATAATGAAGACAGAAAGAATAGGTTCGATTCCCACATAGGACAACACTATGCAATCCAGAAATTGATGCTGTAAGTGTGCATATTTAATTTGTATCCCTCATTATGTTTACTATATTTGTAAAGTCGGCAATTATAGGATTTTTTCGATACAGGCACTGCTGACTTTTTAGAAATAAAAAAAATATTTTAAATATAATTTATTTCTTAAGTCTTTTACACTTTTGTTCAGATTTTCAAAATTCTAGTGAGTTTATATAACTTCCTTTTTGGTCTCCACAATTTTCAGATAACACTAGGAAATTTTGAAGTCATTTTTGGTACTGCATTCGCAAAGCTATATTTACCATCAGTCCAGCCGTATTTTTCCAATTGCTTCCGTGCAAAATCCATGCTTGTGCCAAAGATTTATGCGTAGCTATATTATACATTTATATAAACATAATAAGACTTTAAGATTTCAATTTGTTCACAATCAGACCAGTTTATAACCTAAAAATGTAAATGCTTTCGTTACTGTCATATTAATTTTTTTTTGTTCGGATCGCCCTTACGGGCAGGTTAAAGTCTTTTCGATCATACTGCCTTGTCTTACGTAGCTTACTTCTTTACATATTATTTACTTCTTCATATGGTATAACTTATTAATAGTCATTGTCCGTCAGTAAATAAAGTCGTTATCGTTAATTAGGCGCTGAAAACCTAATTAATGATTTCCCTGGGAATTTCGATTGAATATGAAAATACACGTATACCGCTCTTATATCACATTCACCACACTACATAACCTTAATTATATTACATAAAACATCAACAAAATTATACAATATAACACTATAAAACACAAAAAAAAATAATATAATACAAGAGCTTAACATGACATTTCATCATTTTGGTATAATGCCTTCACTGATTCTCATTGCACCCACTCATACTCTTCATCTTCTTCACAGTAGGGAACGGACTAGCAAAAGTCCATGAGCGGCAGTACCTACTTTTTTTATGGTCCGGAACAGGCGTCTATAGACTTAGGTTACCATACCATGAATTAAACAAGCACATCCATATAAAAATATTTTAATATATTACAACAAATTCAATAAGGAATGTTTTTAAACAATATATTTTTATTTAACTATTACATCATCCAAATCCTCTATAGTAGATTCGTTTGAACTGAAAAAAAAGAAATTAATCAAATTTCTATCTACATTATTATAATAATTTCTGAACTACCATTTGGAGTATAGAAATCTTGTTGTATAAGATAGCCTATTTATCGAGAAAGGCTATATGCCACAATACATAACGCTGCGACAATTAGGAGCGGAGCAATGACTATAAATGTTAGCATATCGGGCTCAGAGAGAAAGAATAGTTAGAGAGAATGAATGAAAGTAGATTGGTAAGGAAAATTTATAGTGCGTATGTGAACGGAAGTGTTGGAAGGGGAAGACCAAGGCGGACGTTCCACGATCAAATCGGGGACTTTCTTAAGAAACGTCAGGTTAAAAGTACCCTAAACCGAAGAACATGCATGAGGAGATTAATGAATGATTCATTCACGAAATGAATACTCGGAATAAGGACAAACTAGTTGTACATACTACTCGTCTCCAAAACATTAGCAAATCATTCATGGGGCAATGTATACGTTTCTACAATAGATTACCTAAAGATATCCGAGACCTTAAAAAAGTTTAAAAAAGCTATCAAGAATAGACTTTGTAAGAAAGCTTATTATAAAATCTCGGATTATGTAGATGATAATACTGATTGGTTGTGAGCAGCTCCTCATTATGCAATTTCCTTGTTATTTTAAATAAACTCTTTTTTAATAACTCTAATATTGTAAAGCGTAGCGTGTTTTGCCTAACGAAATTTTGCATTTTCGTCGTTTGTAACATATGGTCTTGGTCATGCTCACTGAAGGATCTACTTGCGGTAGCTGCGTGGAGCGGGTCTGAATTTTTGAATTATATTAAGTATCTTGCAGTTCGAAGGGCATCACACTGGAGCTAGGTCTTACAAAACATGTACAGAAATTTATATCTAGTAAGAAGAAAAAAAAATTAAAATAATAGACAAGCCCGATGAGTTTCTTGCCGGATCTTCTCAGTAGCGGTCGCGTTCCGATCCGGTGGTATTTTATTTTTATTGGATAATTTAATTTTATTTTGTAAAATTGACAATATGTAAATGCCCTCTCGGGGTCTATGCATAATAAATGATTTGAATGTGGAGGAGGCGAAAGTGGTATGTCAAAATCATAGCAAGTGGAGGGACGTGGTCTCTGCCTACCTCTATGGGAAAGAGGCGTGAGTCTGTATGTATGTATATCGGGCTCAATAAGATAACAATGACCGTCATGTGTTTTGCGCAATCGCCGTTCTCATGCTAACCGATGAGAACAAAATTGTCAATGATATATGCCAAAAAATATAAACTCAATATATATGGATATTTTATCGCTCCTATTACTACTAATATCGCAATAAAACGTGGGTGAAATTAAAAAAATAGGTATAAAATATAATATGTATAGGCAAGCAAAGCTTAGCATAGCTAGTAAATAACATAAAGACACTAAAAGTAAAGGCAAGTTTTATTCTGTAATTGATAAAAAGAAAACAGTTTTGGCTGAATGGATTTTCTCCCCTTTACCGACAGAATCGACGAATTAAACAACACAAAAATCAGTTTTAGTTAATAAAAAAATCGGTTTAGTTTTATTGGCAATTTGGCACAATTATGAGCTGAAATGAAGATGAATTTATTCTTAAAAAAAAAAATGATACATCCATCTTTCTTTATTTGAGATCAACATTCGAGATTAAAATGGTCGGTCCTTTTATTTTAAACTAGGTACTGCAAAGATTTTAAGAAACCCAATTTACAGTTAATATCGAAATCTCACCTTTAAAAACGTCACCTTTTCTTGGGAAACCAGCAAAATTTATGAGCGATCTGTACTTATCATAGATATACAAACTCGTTAATTCGTAACTTTGTTAATTTAATACTTCTTCACGCATAAATCAGTCAGAAAATATTTATTGAAATTTTACCTGGAGTAATACATAGTCTTATTATTACGATACTGACTAGAACTAGAGATAAAGATCTTAATTGAATTTATTTATATCAGTAGGCGGGTACTCCCACTCTTACCCGTGGGTATCGTAAAAGATGACTAAAGAATATAATACTCATATAACATCTATGCAACAGAATGAAAACTCGAAAAAAAACCCTATACCAACCTGTCTGTGTGCCTACTCTGGAAATCCATTCTAATTTCGAATCCGATTCAATTCCAATCTCACCAAACTTATATTTGATACTCCTGAACAAAATCGAGAATGAATTCTTCGCGTTTGGCGTTTGTTATTTTCACCAAATGTGTAGTATGTTCTTATTTTAAATTAATAACGTTATCGAACTCGCTCACTACAAAGACGCTTTCTTGCAATTGTGCAACATTAACGATTTTAAACTACGTCAAAATAGCGTCGAGAGTAGCAAATATTTGATTTAATCGACGAGAGTCGAATTCATTTAGTTCAAAAATATTCCACTGAATTTGATTCCAATCGTGCGCTAGTGTTGCTTTCAAGAGTACCAAATTTGCTAAAATTCGAGTTGCGATTGGATTTACGATTAGAATCGAGATTCAAGGGTAGGCACTCTGATGAGCATAGTATAAGGTAAAAGCTCCTAATACGGCGGTAGTCAAAATCGTTTCCTATTACGGTGGTATTTCTATTTTCGAGTTTTACTCCTGTTTTATTCAGTTTAAGTACACCAAAACGTAAACTATTTATTCTAAATCTATTACTTTATGACTTAACTGACGTTTGCAAGTATAGCACATAAACAACACAACAAGATCAATCAATCTGTGTAACGGCATCGATGTGAGAGGGGTTTCCATACAAACGCGGAACAACAAAAGTAAGTATACTAATATTTATAAACTAAATTTTTCATATTAATAAGCCGTTCAAGTTTGTTTATGTTATGTATAGCATTTTACTACTGTTACACCCACTATTTAAATAGCTTGTTTCATATTTGTAACTCATTTTATACCCAAAAAATAAGAAATAAAATACCGCCGTAATACGATACGAATTTTATAGATTAATCCTAATACGATGGTATAACTCCGAAATAGGAAAAATGCTGGGCATGTTTAATTGTTTATAACTTTCAATTTCTTAACTTATTGAATTAGTTCCAAGTTTAGTTGAAATAATTATTAATCTCTTAAATTAGAAACCATATTCTGTGGTATGTGTTCTTAATTAGAAATCTAGTTAAATATGAAAACTGTTGAGTGTAAAATGTTGGTTTCTTAGAAGGAGTAAAAGTAGGAAGGTGTATTTTAATTTATCACAAATCTTTTATTCTGTATAACTGTTGACTTGAGTGTTACACATCTGAGTCAAAAAACTGTTATCGTTTGATTAAGCATTTACATTCTTTTGTTTATCGAAATTTTGATGGGTCAGAATTAGGATTATTAAAAACACAAGTAGTTTTCCTATTACGGTGGTAGTTATTTCGAGGTAACTCTGTGTTAGGTTTTATGATCTCCCATTACGGCCCTATTCATAGAACATAAAATTACATGTTTTAGGGTTCTGTAAATAAATAAAAAGGTTTGTATCTTTTTTTGTAGATTCTTATTCGATATGCATGTTTGTTGTTGATTTTTGAAAGTTTTTAGATGATTGTTTTTATTCGTCATTATTTTTTAAATAATATAATTAGTTGATTCCTAAATAAACTTGTATTTTTAATTCTATAAAATCAGTGAACGCTATAAACACGCATGTAAAAATACACTAAGTACTACTTCCATCCATCCATCCATCAGCCTACAGACATCCACTGCTGGACATAGGCCTCCCTACGAGAAACCCACTGGAACGATCCTGCACCACTTACATCCAACGGTTCCCTGCAACTTTGAGAATGTCGTCAGTCCACCTAGTGGGGGGTCGTCCTACGCTGTGCCATCCGATTCGTGGTCGCCACTCAAGAGCCTTTCTGCCCCAACAGTTGTCGGTTCCACGAGCGATGTGGCCTGCCCATTGCTATTTCAACGTGCTAGTTCTGCGGGCTATGTCGGTTACACCTGTTCTTCTACGGATTTCCATGTTCGGGATTTTATCAAGTAGAGAAATACCGAGCATAGCTCTCTCCATAGTACGCTGAGCGACTTTGAGCTTTTTTATGAGACCGACATTTAGAGACCACGTTTCAGTGCCGTAAGGCATCGCTGGTTTATAAACCTTTGTTTTCGAACACTGCGGAATATTGGACGAGAAGATGCTCTTAAGTTTCCCGAACGCTGCCCAGCCGAGTTGGATTCGTCGGCTGACCTCTTTCTCGAAATTGGATCTACTTAACTGGACTGCTTTTCCTAGGTAAACATAATGATCCACAACCGCGAGAATCACATTTCCAACTAGGACCGGTACATGAATGACATGGGCATTAGACATAACTTTCGTCTTGTCCATGTTCATTTGTAGACCCACTAGTTGACAGCTACTTATTTATTTTTAAATTTCTTCGGAATCCGTTGGAATTCAGGAACAAAAGTATTGTATTTTAACATGAGAGAATGCTAGGGGATTCTCATATTAAAATACAATACTAAAAAAAATGAGCGAAGCGAAGTTGGTCTGTACGGAAAGATCTTTCTATACAGACCGATTTCGCTTGGCTCATTTTTTTTTATTTTACTGAATGTGAAAAGAAAAATCAATCTTATTTTAATAACCCAAAACTCTTTTTAAAACGTGTGTGTGAACGCTCGGTTATGCTATATTTGTAAATTTCATTAAAAAGAAATCAATGTAATCAAATCAATGGTCAATGAATGAAAAACTTACAATTTACTTTACTAACACATTTATAATATTTAATAAATATTATTTGAACGGAACTTCAATGAATATAATTTCTGACCCTCCGTATTAGGAGCCGTCTACCGCAGTAATAGGCTCTGACCAAAATCATACCTCCGTATTAGGGTAAATCGACCCGACTATTTAAATATTTTTGTAAAATAATAAATATCATGAAAAGAAACATAGACTCAGCAGTAATATAAAATGTAAATTCCGCTTTTGACGATAACATTTTTTTGCACCTTTAAAAATACTTACAAATACTTATTTTTTTTTCTTACTTTTAAATGTTGAGAAATACCTCCGTAATAGGTGCTTTTACCTTAGTAAGCACAATGTCCTTCCTATTATGGAGGAGGCTCGTGCCAAAGCAGTGGGACGTATATGAACCGACATAATGGTGATATCAGCAGGCCCCCATGAATATTGAAGTGATGAATATCATCCGAAAACAGATAGGAATACATTTGTCGCCACTTACTTGCCCGTGGGAGTCGTAAGAATGGGTAGCGGCACTCTCCTGGGGAAAGACTTTTACTGAGAATGTAAACCGGTTTGTCGACCGTGGCTATTATAGCAAAACACTCCAATGAATTTTGGACTCCACTTTCCGTGTGGTATATTCAGTAAGAATACACTTCCCCAACCCCTTTCTTGCCCGTGGGTTTCGTAAAAGACGACTATGGGATTATAATATGCATACAACATCTATGCAAAAGAAGGTAAACTCGAAATAAAACCCTGTAGCAACACGCCTGATCAACGTAGTACATAGTAAGTCAATTTACCTTTCGTATTTTACAACACCTCCAAAGAATATTAGATTTTCTATTAAGAATTTTGTGATGGGTATAATCCAATAATCCTTTTACTAGAATTAATGTGCCTACTCTTGAATCTCGATTCCAATCCTAAATCCAATCGCAATTCGAATTTGAGCAAATTTGGTACTCTTGAAAGCGACACTAGCGCACAATTGGAATCAAATTCGGTGGATTTTTTTAAACTAAATGAATTCGACTCGTCGATTAAGTCAAATATTTGCTACTCCCGACGTGATTTTGACGTAGTTTAAAATCGTTAATGTTGCCCAATTTCAAGAAAGCGTCTTTGTGGTGATCGAGTTCGATAACGTTATTAATTTAAAGTAAAAAAATACGTCACATTTGGTGAAAATAACAACGGCAAACGCGAAGAATTCATTCTCGATTTTGTTCAAGAGTACCAAATATAAATTTGGTGAGATTGGAATTGAATCGGATTCGAAATTAGGATTGATTTCAAGAGTAGGCCCACAGGACCTAGGGCGAGGAGATGACGACCTAAATATGACCTTCTAATCCTTTTTATCTCGACTTCATAAGGCTCAAAGTCGATCAACGCGCTAAAGAGAGGGCTATGCTCGGTATTTCTCTGCGTGATCAAATCCGGAATACGGAGATCCATAGAAGAACAGGTGTAACCGACATTGTCCGAAGAATTAATACGTTGAAATAGCAATGGGCAGTCCATATCGCTCGTTAAATCGACAACCATTGGGGAAGGAGAAGTTCTCGATTGGCGACTACGCATGGAATAACGCAGAGTAGGACGATCCCCTACTAGGTGGACTGACGCAATCCTGAAAGTTGCAGGGAACCGTTAGATGCAAGTACCACAGGACCGTTCTGAGTGGCATTCTCGTGGAGAGGCCTATGCCAAATAGTGGACTTTTACAGGTTGATGCATAGGTGGATATTAAATACGCATTCCAAGTCGAAGATCAGTACATGTTAGTTTATAAGCTATCTACAGATTAGCAGTAATTTTGTTAATGAATTTAGTCCCCTTTATAATACAATACATTATACATATATCTATAAGCAAGGATTTATTAAGGAACAAGCCGCCACCTCCATTGATTTTAAATAACTCACGGTATCGTTGGTCTTCTAAAAGACGGGAGTACAGTGGATTATTGGTTCCCCCTTGTTACTAACGACGAGCAACCTGTCATGTTCCGAAAAAAAAGATATCCATAATAAAGGTGTTTGTCAATTTACCGCGACACAAGTATATATTACTTAGAGCGTGACTTTAATTAGCTTGTTATATTTGGATATTCTGCTCACGCAAGCAAAAATCTAAGTCGCGGGGAATTTTATCAAATAAGATTATGTGAGCTGCAGTTAACAGATTTGTCGACTAAAACAGCGTGCAATTAAAACCTCCATGTACTGACCTCCGCCTTCAAATCATTAACTTCGTATAAATATTTAGGATCTCTTTCAGACCTTTCTAGGTACGGCCTGCCGTGTGTGCCGTACGAAGAATAGTTCTCCATCATAGGTAGCTGCAGCAAGTTCGGTTTGAATTTCTTCAGAAAATAAACCCAACATCTCATTATTTCCTCCTGATTTATTGATCTACAATGGTAAATTTGGTACTATAGAATATCACTAAGTGCATGCAGCCATATAAGTATGCAAAATTTTAAAACACGTTGCTTGCGGGCAAACACACACGCTGTGTTTTCGGTGACGTACGCGAGTGCGGCGATTAAACGCCTGGCGTATTTTCATACAAATGTGTAATAAAAAAACGCCGTTGGAATGTATCTTTTTTATCAAAAATTTTGTTATTTCAACAGCATTTATTGTCAGAGGCGCGTTTTGCCACATCGCCATTATCTTCTTTAACGATGTTACGTGCGCTGGAGAATAGATGGCGCTTTATAATAAGATAAACTTTTACAAAATACCAATTATCCGACATTTAAGAAAATAAGTCTTCGAGGACGAACTAAACCCGGTTTTGAAAAGGTATACCCCTTGAATGGTTATATGAGACCTTATGGATATTCTTAAATTTTGGATAATTGGTAAGTTTATTTTATTATAAAGCGCCATCTGTTCTCTACGGCGCGCAACACTCTTAAACCAGATAACGTCGACAAAAGATGGTATTAAACTTTTATGAATGTTACGACTGTGCGGCCGCACACACCGTATGTGTTTCTAGCCGCATCGTAATATATCGAATGCGATACAAGGCTGCAGTCCACGTATTAATCCAACGTTTAGAAGTGGATGAAAAACACGTTCAAATATACAAACTAACTTAATAAATGCATATTAAACAAAGGGGTATTAAACAAGGTGCTCTTTACTCTCCCAAGTCTCATTCAAACAAACTTTCTTCTCTTAATTTATCGATTATTTTCGCGAATCTTGACTATCAGGCAGTGGATAGCGGTGATTTAAAGAACTCGCAAATTTTTACCTTGATAGACATTTAGATACTTACTCGTTTAAAACCTTAATATCATCAATTTCTCTAATATAGTAATTGGGGTGGTCTTCTAATATATCTAAATTGGATAACATTTTATCGTCAATTTCATACACCTCTCCTGAAATATTGATAAAATAAATTTTATTCAAATTGAACCCAAACTTCTTTTTTTTAAGTGGACTATGGTCAGACCACACGCCGCCCATGCCATCTGGGGCTCTCACCTTATACCTACCCCTCCGCCACTGGGCCGCCCACTGGCATATAGTTCCTAGTCGTCCGTGGTCTTCCCGACGCCCCATCCAGGCCGTCACTCTCACGCGGTTAGCGTCATTGCTTGCGATGGATTATTCCCCGGTACAGGCACCCCACGGCCTCGGCTAGGGCGGCATCAGGCGCAGGTAAACATATAGATTACAAGTAGTATATGAAACTATTTTTATGGATTTTATAGAGTTTGTATTTTATTTGATTGCCCAACGTTTGGAACACTTTTCAGAGTTTATGGTCATGGGCGAACGGCAGTAAAATTAGTTTTATTTATGACTAGCAACCCGCCCTCGCTTCGCTTCGGTTTTAGTCGTTTTACCCGCGTAGTTTCCGTTCCCGTGGGAATACCGGGATAAAATATAGCCTAGATTACTCCCTGATATTATAGCTTTCCATTGGTGAAAGAATTTTTGAAATCGGTCCAGCCGTTTTGAAGATTACCCGGAACAAACAGACAGACAGACAAAATTTTTTTTAATCTGTATTTTAGGCATAGGTGTAAGCATGAAAAAAGCGTATTATTTTGACATTACAAAAAGACACTCCAATTTTATTTATTGGTATAGATGTGCAATACTCAAATATACATCAGAAAGCATGATATAATCCTTGTTATACAGAGGACTTTACATATTTAACAGACATAATTACATCCATACTCGGAACATCAATTCGTAGGTCTTTTTGTGAACTGTTGTACTGCATAGGCTCCGAACCCACAACACTGGTACAGTAGATCAGTATCTTACAGGTTACACTTGCATGCTCGCTGCAGTCTTAAGAAATTGAACTACCATATACCAACCACTATTGTCAGATATGTTGGTATAGGGTTTTATTTAGAGTTTCCTTTCTCTGGCATTGATAACACCCATGGAAGGGGTTCCATTCTAAACCATGAGTTACATTCTTACTTCGTCACTACTGAGAAAGAAATAATACCTCCTCATTTCACCAAATATACATTCCACTGTTGACCTCAGGCCTCCTCCATTGTGGGTGGGCATTTGACCTATTATATCATGCTAGTCAGACGCATTGACATAAGGCATCATTTTTGGCATCTCTGGCATCAAAGTTATCTGCATATTGCTTAGTTACGTAGTTATCGCTTGTGGGATCTGGTCCAGCCATAATCGTTTGAATTATATTTCGTATTTTGTGGTTTGACGGGCATCACACTGGAGCTAGTTCTTACAAAACATGTACACAATTTTATATCTTGTAAGAAGAAAAATCTATACCAATAAATAAAATTGGAGTGTCTGTTTGTAATGTCAAAATAATAGGCTTTTTTCATGCTCACACGGTTATTTGCACGACACCTATGCCTAAAATAGCAATTAAAAAATTTTTGTCTGTCTGTTTGTTCCGGGTAATCTTCAAAACGGCTGGACCGATTTCAAAAATTCTTTCACCAATGGAAAGCTATAATATCAGGGCGTAAACTAGGCTATATTTTATCCCGGTATTCCCACGGGAACGGGAACTACGCGGGTAAAACGACTATAACCTATAACCGAAGCGAAGCGAGGGCGGGTTGCTAGTAATAAATAAAAACAATAGACAAGCCCTCTGAGTTTCTTGCCGGATCTTCTCAGTAGCGGTTGCATTCCGATCCGGTGGTAGTTTATTTTTTTTTGGATAATTTATTTTAATTTTGTAAACTTGACAATATGTAAGTGCCCTCTCGGGGTTTATGCATAATAAACGATTTGAATTTATTGATCCCTTAGATTATCTTTTATGACACCTATGGGTAAGATAGGGGATAGTGACTTGTACTCTTATTCCGTCAACACAAGGAACAAAATACTTACCTTTAACAAAATATCCCGTACCAGGACTATACAACAAGAATGGTATATTATAATGCGTAGCTATAATCAAAGGATATTTACTGGTAGTGGTACCTTCTCCTACAAACTTACTAACTCCATTATTTTTATCTGTTAACCAGTAGTGATTGGGTTCGTTGCGTTTTAATGTACCATAGACAAAAACTTTCTGTGACATCTAGAAATAAAAAATAAAAAGATTTTATATGTACTAAAGAGGACAATTTAGTCATCATCATTATCAGAACTCGTATACATCCCACTGCTGGGCTCGATCCTCCTCCACAATGGGAGGAATATTCATCCATTACACTATAGTAGACAGGTGGATTGGTATAGGGTTTTATGTCGAGTTTTCCTTCTCTTGTATAGACATTATAAGCATACCTATTGTATCCTTTAGTTGTCTCTTATGCCATTATCGGCATCTGGTTCAGCCATAATCTTCTCATTATATTTGTGATTATTATTATATTTGTGAATTGTATTATATAATATTTCGAATGGCATCACACTGGAACTATTAATGAGGATGTTGTAAGATGTAATTTTATTTGAGTGAAATTAGAAAATAAATAAAAAAATAGACAATCCCGCTGAGTTTCTTGCCGGATCTTCTCAGTGGGGTCGCGTTCCAATCCGGCGGTAATTTTAAGAAAAAATTTAAAAATATGACAATATGTAAGTGCCCCCGCGGGGTTTATACATAATAAATGATTTTAATTTGAATTAAGGGGCAAGGAGGAGTGGTGAATTGTATTCTTAATCAGTCAACACACGGGTATACCAGGCTATAGCCTTTCTCAATAAATGAATTTTAATACATAAGATAATTTACTAATATTTATATAACATAATAAGTATTTAATAAAAGATGAGTATAGTGAGGAACAGCAGAGAATAATACTAAAAGAATTTTTCAACTTGAACAAGTAACTTCTGCGATCATAATCTCTAAGTTCAGCTCGAGACTCCTCCATAATAGAAAATAAATGGACCAACTATACCATGCTGGTCAAATCCGTATAGGGTTTCATTTCAAGTTTTACTTCTCTTGCATATGTATATTTAACCCCATAGTCGTCTTTAAAGTCATACAGGTAATAGAGGGCGTAGTGTAGTATTTTTCTCTGTCACCACACAGAGTAGCTTGTTCAACCAAACTTTTCAGCTTAGATACATAGATGACAAACATTACTAAATATAAAGGTTTCCTGGCATATAGCATCTAGATTCAATGCGTCAGAAAATTAATTAAAAAAGTGACAAGCTTTATTTTTTATTGCTATTGGTGGCAAACGAGTAAACAGCACAGCTGATGGTAACTGATTCTGCCACTCATGGTCCTCTGCAAGGCGAGGGTGAACAAAGTGTGAATGCATGCAATGAGGTCTGGTGATACTAAAGGCCTCACCAAAACCCACCATTTGCATGTGATCCCTAAGAAGTGCACCCTCAGGGAGTCAGGCTTCCGACAAATTCAAATACTTTATTATATATAAACCCCGCGGGGGCACTTACATATGGCCATTCTTTTTCATTTTACCTTAAATTACTACCGGATCGGAACGCGACCGCACTGACAAGATCCGGCAAGAAACTCAGTGGGATTGTCTTCTTTTTATTCATTTACTATTTTTTTAAAATAAAATAATATACAACAACACGTCTATTAATAGCTCCAGTGCAATGCCTTTCGAACCATCATACAATGCAATTATTAAATATAACGAAAAAGTACCATGGCCGGACCAGATCCCACAAGCGGCACCCAATCACGAGTTAACCACTAGAGCAGCAATCACTCCCCTCAACCACAATGGAGGGAAGGGAGTGACCCGCTCCTCGTAGCTACCGCAAGCAGACCCTTCAGTGAGCTTGACCAATACCATGTGCCACAAACATAAAACACAAATTAAATAACAAATTCGTTTGGCAAAACACGCTACGCTTTACAATTATAGTAACAACAACAGAATAAACATGTCTGTAACACATTTTGTAATAATGAGAAAATGCCTGAATGTGGAGCTGCTCATAACAGGTCTGACACTCTCGCTCTTCAAATAAAGTGCAGTAACAAATTGATATTACTCATATATCGATTTTCTGTAAGAATGTGGGACTACCCCAGACGGAACATCCCGCCACTGTCAACAGTGTGATCCTACCACATAAAGCTGTGCCTCGCAAAATAAAAATGCAATTGCACAATCTTAGAATAATAACATATAGAAGGATAGTGTCGGTACTTCGGACGTTCGAAACATCAATCTAAAAATACTACATGCGCGCCGACGATAACACACGTACACACGCACACCACTATACAAATTATGAAATCAAATTCTGTTTTTATTAACATAGATCGTTAAAATACTTTTAAAAGTAATGTTAAAACCCTTTTATGTTTTTCAAATGTGTTTTGACACCATTTGAATGCACAAATCGTCATAATTACCTACTTATTTTTAAGAGTTGCGTACGTCGTGCAGTATAGTGACCTTGTACATTACGGAATGGTTCCGGCGTAAGCTCCATTAGGCTCCAATTGAAATGCTTCACTTTTTGTGTGCGAACTTACCTTCTATACGTTATTATTCTAAGTGCACAGTATTATTTATAATAATGACTCATTTGTCTCATTAAACAAACAGCTCCTATGAATGTCTATATCACCATATTAGTTATGATAATTGGCAAACTAGATAACGTGACGTGTAATAGTTCTAAACACCTCACTATCTGTAATATAATCTATTTAATTGCACAAATAAAATATGGATTTCTAACAACTACATTGAACTAGAAGTCATACTACATGGAACAAGAAGTTGTCTTTCAATTATGAATATTATAATGAAAATTACTATTAATATTTTAGATAATTTTATTTGAAATTAATTAAATAGGTCTGTGTAAAAGTAACTTACAAGTCTCACTGTGTTGTATACAATTTTAGGAATATAGGCAATAGGCAAAGGACCAAGCATTCGATTGAATTAATTAATAAAAAATATCAAAATAATACTTTCCTGAAATTCAAAAAACTGCGCCGAGCAACACAAACCGACCAAACTCGGCTACTATTGTCAATTGAATGTCAAAGTCTTTCTTTTTTTTTTGGTTCTGTTTGTACATACGGACAGGCAAAGGGATCAAAGCCCATACAGCCAAATCTGATACAATTTTTCTTTACATATTATTTACTTCTTCATATTGTATAACTTATTTATAGTCATTGTCCGTCAGTAAGTCAAGTCGTTATCATTAATTAGGCGCTGAAAACCTAATTAGATGATTTCTCTGGGAATTCCGGTTGAATATGAAAATACACATAAACCACTCTTATATCACATTCACCACACTTCAGCACCTTAATTATATTATATTACATAAAATATCAGCAAAATTATTCAATATAACACTATAAAACACTAAAAAAATTAATATAATACAAGAGCTTAACATGACATCTCCATATTCGCGCCGAAACTCCGAATGTCAAAGTCAATTATGAATTGTCAATTAAGTGTCAGAATTATTGACATTGCCAATTCAACATTAAAAAGCTCGTTGGAAAACCTTAAAGCAAACTTATAAATTGTTTTGTGACGCGAGCCCGTTTTTATAAAAAATATTTTAAAATGTAACAGAGTATAATTTCGTTATCATTTTATATAATTTAGAAAAAAAAATAGTAGTAGTAAGTATATTAAATATCGATTAACCAAATATGCGTGTGTTAACGGATTAAGAATATAATTAAACACCCTCTCTCCTGCCACAACTAACTGATATAAATCGATTTAAGAAAAAGAAGCTCTATTCCAACACGCCTGACCAGTGAGAACTATATAGTAGGTCAATTTAACTCCCAATATGGAGTAGGCCTGAGCCCCACAGTTATATAGGCTGATATTATGAAGATGAACCATGCTATTGATATTAACTGCATAGTCGAGTGGAGAAATCCAAGTACCGGTGCCAGATGTTGGGGCTTCAAATCTCTGTAATAATTACAGATAATTATTTTGAGTGTGAGCTTTATACTTTGTGATGATTAATTATATTATATGTATTGTATACTTAATAAGCATATCGTCATCCTCTTTCAGCTTGTCCCCTGCCATAAACCCCCATAAATGAAAAGATCGTGCCGTAATCGCCATCGCTGATGATAACAATGTGTTATACGTTTTTGATGAGACCTTAGTCGATTTTTACCACTACCATGGGTATTCTTATCACTTTGCCACACGGGGCAATAATACATACACATATTATATTGCATACTTACAAATATTATATTTTCCGTGTGGTGACGGAGTAAGAATACAATTTGTAAGAATACAATACACTTTTTTTAAACTTTTCAGATCACTAAAATCATTGAACACCTTCAATCCTTAAGATATTGAAATGCAATGTAAGTGCTAAATTTATTTAAATCGTTCACCTTTACAGTTGGCATTTCAAGATTACCAGATTACGATACTTTAGGTAAAGTACTTTGTCTAAAGAGTAAAGTTTATTTACTTAAGAGGACTCGATATATTTTAGTATAGTATCATATTTAACATATTTACGAAGGGGTTACAAAGTGTATTTGCTTACATTGTAAAGTAGTCAGTGATAGCCTCTAATAACTACCAGTAATTTAAATAAAATTTATAAGAGTAGATATATTTCATAACAAAGTCTGCTTATGTATGTCTGTCATATGTATTTTAAGTTCCACTCGGCGTTCACAATGCTCACAATACCCCTTTAGTCGTTGCACTTGATGATTGCGGACGTTATGTTCGCGGCAAAAATTTCACAAGAATGACATCATTCTATTCTCATACTCGGGCAGTGTTCACAATGCCTCACACGTAAGGATAAGTCGCCGCGGTTGCGGCGACTTATCCTTACGTGTGAAAATAATTTTTCAAATGCTTTTATAATGCGTTATATTACGTGCTTTTATATTACGTGCAAAAATATTTTTTCAAATGCTTTTATAATGTTTATATCAGTACTCACAACGACTGATACTCCATTCTACTTGCAATAACAATTAATCCTTCACAAGCAAGTGGAACTTAAAAAACCTCATGTGTGCGGCTAAGTGGAACGCAAGCTGATCAAAGTCCGTTTTTGCGTCATACCGTATAAAAGCTAAATGCGTTAAGTGTGTTGACAACACCAGTTCCGCCAGTTCGTGAGTTCACTCAGTCTAAATTTGTGTTTGTGTGGGATTCACGCCAGTAGAATTTCCATTTGTTTTATATAAATCAATCATGAGTTTTAGTTACCTGTGACTGTGAATTTGTTTTTACGTGAATTTAGCTATATTTTATACAATAACATTGATAATAACAATACAAAATGAGGTTAGCAGGGGCTATTTTCAGTAATGTGACAAAAATGCTCGATTTTTACTCCCAATTCAACCCTTCGCCGCTGTCTATAAAACAATTTATAGATTTTGGTAAGTCTTTTCTATATCTGTTTATATATGTTTCGGTATCAAACAACTAGTTTTCTAATGTGTCAAGGTCATAATAGACTTTTTCGTACGACCTTAAAGTTTTTGTTTTCATGAGTAACCTGTTCGTAGAAAATGTTTATTCCTACGAAATTAATTAGGGCTTCTTACATTCTCCTAAAGTCACATGTTTAATTAATTGTATTTGTAAAGCTACTTATAAAGCAGTAGGTTCACTGTTTGTATGATTCAATTTACATAAAAATGTGAAATGTAATTTAACATTAATATTATTCGAAATATTTTTGTTGGTATTCTAAATTTAAAAACGTCATAACTAGCAAAAGAAATGTTATTCTTTCAGTCTTGTTATTTAAAGTTCTTTAAAAAAAACCAGTTCAAAAATTAAACATTTAAAATTTAATTGGCAGTTAAAAAAATCTTTTATGCTTATGTAGAATGGAAGAATCAAAAATATCAGTGAAAAGGATAAAAATCTCGGTAACTATGTCATTTCCATGGCTCATGTTATGAGCCATACATTTTCACAGTAATGGAAATTTAAGAATATGATACAAGGCCTTTGTAGAAATAAAATCATTTAATTATTTAAATATATTAGAATAAATCAATTATTCAATTAGTTACTACAGTACCTATTAATAGGAGAGGAAAAATCTGGTATTTTAGGCTGTCTAAATAGAAACCATAATCATAGAATATTGGATATTATTAAGAGATAATTTTAATCTACCCTAAGAGAATAAATAAATAAAATAAAAGAACATAGCAATACTATGTGACCTATTCAAGGAATAGAGGAGGAGAGTGCGCTGTGTTCGAGCCCCCTCCATAATAGGAGGGCAATTGACCTACCATACCATGCTAGTTGAACATGTTGGTATACAGTTTTATTTCAATTTTTCCTTCTCTTGCACAAGATCTTATATGCATATTATATCCCTTAGTCATCATTTACGACACCTATGTGTAAAAGAGGGTGATTTGTATTTTTACTCCGTCACCACACAGATATTTTTCATTTAGAATGGTATAATTTAAGTTATTAAAGTAGCAGTATTTTACTGGTCGATAGTTCACATTGTAGCAAATCAAAGCAAATGTCATTCCCACACGAAGACGGAAACAATACAAACGGAACTACAGGCAAAAACTTAGTATTACAAAGAAATTGTCAACATGTAAATGACCCTGCAAGTTTTATAAATAATAATTTGACGGTAACAAAGTAATTAGTTGCGCATATTAGCTGTAGTAAGTTCATCCCAGCGGAACAAATTGGTCTATATGGTTTTGCTTTAAGAACTACTGAACTATTAGTCTCGGAGAAGTATGTCATTTGCTTATATATTACTAACAATTACGTTTTTATCGTTTCTTTTAGAACCTGTGTGTTTTAATGTTGTAAAAGTAGGCTCATGGGTATATGATTTTATATATTACAAGCAAATTCGTCCAGTTTCACCCACATAGTTTCCATTCTTGTGGGAATACAGGAATAAAATATAGCCTAAGTTACTCATATAGACAGACATCTGGTAGGAAAAATATTATCAAATTCGGTCTAGTCGTTTTGAAGATTACCCACCCCATTGTGGTGGAGGCTCGAGCCTAGCAATGGGACATATATGAGCTGTGATGATGATGATGATTGTTTTGGTAATGAAGTAGAAACTTACCTTAGCCATAGCTAAAAAAAACCATGGCCATAGAATCTATAAAACATAGGAAATGTTGGCATACAGATAAACAAATTTAAAACGAAATAACATTTTTTTATTTAAATTTATGTATCTACCTTTATAAAAAAATACGTAATTGTACGTGATTTAAAATGAAAAGTGATAAACCCGTATTTACTTGTACTGCTGCTTACGTAAAACTTTGAAAAACTGACTACCCACATAATCAATTTATTTAATTTGACATTGGGACGAATTTTGTCTACATTTGAATGAAAGAAATTGAAATTTAAAACATTTTAAGTATTAATTTTCAGTATTTTTGCTATCTTTTACTTTTGTGTTTAGTTCTTTACAAAGTTATTTCTAATTCAGTTTGAAATTGGCGTATCCGCTATCACAATACAATTTATATTATCGCTTTCCGATTCTGTTGGCCAACACTCCTAACCGTGGCAATCGTCGCATTCATCATCATTTGAGGTGGCCTGTGTCCAGCTGAGGACTTTGGCTGATGGATACGTGGATTAATATCCATCAATATAGATTAGTTAAATGCGTCAGGACTTGCCTCAAGGTATATATGTATATCTGAAAAAGCGTGAAGAATTGGCGGGACCCATGTTACCTTGTTGTCAAATTAACAGTGAAAACAAAAATGACTTTGGGACATTATTATTACCCAGCTCTTCATCATGAGTAGTTGACATCCGTGACCAACCTGGCAGCGCATTCTCCTGGCCGGACCTTTAGCCTATTTTTACGACTCCTACGGCCAAGTAAGGCCAACGGCAGCAATTGGCGGACCGCGAAAGATCGACTTTCGGATCGCCAAATATTCTAATGTACACCAAGTATACATTCTCCGAGTGAGCTGTTCTTCTCGAGAACCAAAATATAAAAACTGTCTCCAGAGCGTCGCAATTTCTCACATTAAGTTTAGGTTCAGTTTTATAGTTCAGAATGTTATTTGAAATTGTACAATAAATAGGTAGCACTTAATTATTATCAGTTGTTTTTTCTGGATCTCTTTAAAATTATACCACAGTACTTGGTCCCCACCTAAAATTACTTGCCGACCCCTGTTACAGACAACTCTATGGAGTATTCCGCCTGCCATGACCCCAAATAATTGAGATTGAAGGAAGTCGTAGACTAGAAATCTATTTACATAAATTAAAAATAATGGGACATCATTGTAGCTGTTCTATACAATTGGTTTGCTTTTTTTTTTAATTGATGCACACCTATATTATTATTAAGAATTTATTTTGGTCCATATAAATACGTCCCACGGCTGTGTCTAGGCCTCGTCTAAGCCTCGTCTAGATCATCTCGGCTTTTATATGTCCCACTGCTGGGCTCAGCCTCGTTTATAATAGGAGGTAAATTGACTTACTATGCTAAGCTGATCAGGCGTATTATTATAGGATTTAATTACGAGATTTCCAACTTTAGCTTTAATGTTATAATTATGTACTTATAGCCTTTAACCGTTTTTCACGTCAGCCACGGGCAGAAAAGGAGATAGCGTATTCTTTCTCCTACACCACAAGGAAAGTTATTAAGAATTTGGAAAGCTTTAACTATCTCAATTTATGCTCAAATGTGATTACCTCCTGTTGATGTTTGTATAGCCTTCTTTTTCTATATCTCTGGTTCTAATTAAGGTACAAGATTTGCTATCGTCTAAATACTCCTTTTTCAACTGTTGTTGAATAGAAGTCGAGTTAGATATAAATATACAACATCACAAATCTTCATGATAGCAAGTATTCTTTCTTATTAGTTTTCTACTTCTCAGCTATAATTTATTTCACTCTTAGGCTCAAACCTCCTCTACAATAGGAGGGAAATTTTTCTATACCAGGCAGCTTAAATGTGTTATAGCTTTTTATTTCGAGGTTTTCTATCTGTATCCGTTTATTTCCTTAGTCGTTTTTCATGACACCCATTGGCAACAAAGGGCTTAGTAAATTGTATTCTTAATGCGTCACTATACGGCAAGGACACTTTAGTTTGTGTAAATTATATGTATTAACATTTTATAAAATAACAGAATTGTTGGATGCAGGCGGCATTTGGTCAATTCTTGCTAATAAAAATAGATCAGACCCGTCACGCACGACAGCCGGTCCAATGTCCGATTTATGTTTCTACTATCAAGCCGTCCTCGCTTCGCTTTGGTTTGAATCGACTTACTCTCGCATTTTGAAGCTCCAATACCTTCTAAAATATACGCGACGGCAGTCCATGAGCCCAGGGCCGGATTGGCCATATAGCAAGAGTAGCAAATGCTACGGGCCTCGCGAATTGGGGGCCCAGCGCTCCAACGCCTGTCTGTAATTAAAAAAAATATTGGTCGCCTGTAAAGTCGGTATACGGGCGAAAGTTTTACGTGACAACGACTTTGAGTGGTAAAATAATTTTAATGTGAATATTCATTCGTATAGTAGGAAGAAGGATGAAATAATAGTAACAATTTAAAACATTTATTTATACAAAGAATTATATTTAAAACATTAATTTATACAAAGAATCTCGCACTGAATTTCATATTAACAAAATTTTATTTTTACCTTTACACATACATACGTATTTATATACAAATATACAATTTTTATGTCTGTCTCTCTCGCTCTTAGGCGGGCTAACCATGCCCGAGTGGAAGGGACGCGTGCCTCTCACTCGCTCTCATTGTGAGCGCATAACGTGAGCGGAGCGTAACGCAGTTTCTTGAAGTGTCACCCGGCAAACCAATTTATAAGACGTTGTCACGTCAAAATATCAATTTAGGTATGAGCGTAAAATATCTTGCATGCCTTAACAGTTTTGTTTTATTTAATACCCTAAACTTGAGAACCTGAAGCACATCAAGGGCCCCTCGACAGAATTTGCTACAGGCCCCGCGCTACCTTAATCCGGCACTGCATGTGCCGTCGGGTTTGATTTTATAGGTGTTTCTTGAGTCGGGTCCCTAGAAGTAAAATATTATTTAAATCGGCCCAACCTTTTGGGAGATTACCTAGAAGATACAGCAGGCAAGCAAAATGTTATTAAGCATTTGCATTGTGTAAATAACCATGTGAGCATGAAAAAATTTAATTTTTTTGCCGTTAGAAATAGGGACTTCAATTTTAGTTATTTGTATAGATTAGGGCCTGGGAGATAGGGTTAATGTCTATCAGTGTACGTTGACCGGATATACCAATTGATGATTATACCTTTAAAATAATAACGTATAGAAGGATAGTGTTAGTACTTAAGTGATCAAAAACGTGAAGTCAAAAATACGACACGCGTGCAAGCGATTACACACGTACACCAATATACAATAGAATTGCATTGCCTACGCAGTGACCTTGTCACGATCCGGCGTAGGGTGCCCATTTGGCTCCAATTTAAATGCTTCATTTTTTGTGCCCGGAGTCACTTTCTATGAGTGAGCGGAAGTGTTGGAAGCGGCAGACAAAGGCGGACGTTCCACGGTCAAATTAGGGACTTTAAGAAAGGCCAGGGCTCAAAGTACCCTAAATCGAAGAACATGCCTGAGGAGATTAATGAATGTGGAGGAGGCGAAAGTGGTATGATAAGATCGTAGCAAGTGGAGGGAAGTGGTCTTTGCCTACACCTATGGGAAAGAGGCATGAATCTATGTATCATGTATGTATGTATGAAGAATGACGTAAATGTTTATTTCGGGAAAGCGGTTCGTTTACTAATAATGAAATAGTTATTTGGAATTCAGTATGTCGCACTAATAATTCGGCGAATTTCCTGATATATGAAGGATAAATATAGAATATTTAGTTAACTCATGCGGTGACGGTTTAAAAGTACAATGTGTCACCCCTTACATTCCCATGGGAGTTTTAAGGATCTTTAAATAAAATAGCATCAATTGACAAGAAAATAATTACATATAACATACTAGCTCACTCAATAGATGTTGTTCTGTTCAAATAAAATAAAAGCAGCGCCACCTACCGGGTCCAATTGTGAATCTCAACTATCCTCGAATCCCTTTGAGCAAACACAAAAAATTTCATCAACATCAGTCCAGCCGTTTAGGAGGAGTTCAGTGACATACCCACGTACACAAGAAATCTATATCTATACCAATAAATAAAATTGGAGTGTCTGTTTGTAATGTCAAAATAATAGGCTTTTTTCATGCTCACACGGTTATTTGCACTATACATATGCCTAAAATACACTTTATATATTTTTTTTGTCTGTCTGTTTGTTCCGGGTAATCTTCAAAACGGCTGGACCGATTTCAAAAATTCTTTCACCAATGGAAAGCTATAATCATCATCATCTTGCTCTTATCCCAATTACTTGGGTGGACGCAATATGTCATCTGTTTTGACATATTGCAAAAAGTTTCGGCAATGACTTTTATGACCGGCCGCCTGCCTGACGTCAACCCTTCTTGGGAATGTAATCGTTGACCCAAATAGTACCAGATGGAGTTGGTCCGGGTCAATCTAGGGCTCTTAGTTGTCTTTTACGACACCCACGAGCAAAGCAAGGGTTGGTAGTATTCGAAGCCGCTACCACACAGGACGGCTATAATAATGGAATGCTATAATATACAGCAGCAGCACAATGGAAAGCTATAATATCAGGGAGTAAACTAGGCTATATTTTATCCCGGTATAAAGATTAGTCCGAATTATTACATAGTTAAATTTTTCTTCTCTGTTCATACATGTCCTACTGCTGGGCTCGAGCCTCCCAACCAATAGAAGGTAAATTGATCTATACTATGCTGGTCAGACATATTGGTGTAGCGTTTTATTTCGAGTTTCCCTTCTCCTGCACATATGTTATACATATATCTCTAGACGTCTTTTACAACATCCACGGGCACGATAGGACGTCGTGAATTGTATTCGTACTCCGTCCCCACATGGGGACTTTACATACATAAAATTAACTGATACAAATTACAACCAGACCCGGTACAATCGTTTGTTAATCGTATAATTGTCCTGCATGGGAATCGAACTATTGACACGAGAGGTCGGCATATAAACTACTACGTCAGTTGTGAAGTCGATTCGTTAATGCAATATTTTTAATTTAATGTTATCTAATACTCAGTTGCCTACGTGACCGTTGGCATGGTCAAATACGGATTTGCGCCTCATGCCGCCCCGAGGCCGCGGGTGACGTGACCGGGGATTAGTCCGTCACCCGCCGAGAGGCCGACCGCGTGAGGAAAGACCGACGTCCTCCCCGAGGGGGGGACGTCGGTCGATGGGAGGGTACCCCGCGTAGGGGGTATTCCGTCGGGCCGACCACTGACGACAAGTAAACCTGCTCCGGTGGTCGGCCCAATGACGAAGGCGAGGTGGTTTTCGGGTGGGTTGCGGGAGTTGCGTGCTTAAGCCCCTCTGTCGCCCCGGACGGAGTGGTGCGGAGGCGCGCCGATCGCGACCCAACCAAAAAAAAAAAAAAAAAAAAGATACGGATTTGTTGTAGATATTGCTTTTTGTGTAATAATTGCCTTGCCTTGTGTAATACGCGCTGGAGGGAATGAAGATAGTCATACTGGACTCCAGCCGCCAGCCTCCTCCACAATAAGAGGGAATTTCACCTACTATATCATACTGGCTAGCCGGATTATGTTGCGAATATTTTTTTTATTGCTAGCGGTGACAAACGAGCAAACAATACACCTGATGGTAAGTGTTGCTGCCGCTCATGGACCTTTGCTAGGCCGCTGCCCACTGTAAAGACAGTGAAGGGAGTGTGAACGCGTGCAATGAGGTTCGATGATACTAAAGGCATCATCAAAATCCTCCACACGCAAACACCCTCAGAAAGTTGGGTTTCCGGCTTTCTCGCCCACCGAACGAAGCGCAGTAACAAATTGCTACTATTCAGACGTCGATTTACTTTGAGAGTGGTACTACTCCGGACGGACTTCCCCGCGGCTGTAGACAGGCTACTGTCAACAATGTTCTCTTTATCACTATTATATCAATTCAGACTGAAGAAAAAATCATGTTAAAGCCTTAGAATAATAACGTATAGAAGGATAGTGTCAGTACTTCGAACTTTAAAAATTTGAATCTAAAAATACTAATGGCGGACAGACGATTACACACGTACACACGGAAACCACTATACAAATTATGAAATCAAATTTTGTTTTTATTAACATAAATCGTCGAAATACTTTTAAAAGTAATGTTAAAAACCTTTTTAAGTTTTTCAAATGTGTTGTGACACCATTTGAATGCACAAACCGTCATAATTACCTATTTATATTTTAAGAGTTGCGTACGTACGTGCAGTACAGTGACTTGTACATTACGGAACGGTTCCGGCGTAAGCTCCATTAGGCTCCAATTGAAATGCTTCACTTTTTGTGCGCGAACTTACCTTCTATACGTTATTATTCTAAGGGCTGCCGACTCTCTCGCTTACCGAACGAAGTACAGTAACAAATTGCTACTATTGAAACGATTGATTTTTTGAGAGTGTGATTTTATCCCGGACGGAACGACCACCTGCCTAGCACAAAAAAAAATCACCTAAAAGACACGATCATTTTCATTGTAAAACGCAATTTTACATTAATTAAACTGTCCAATTGAAAGTTATGGCGGTAATGCGAAGTTTTGGCGCGAAGCCATACACATTTCTCTAGGTCAATGTTGCCAATTGCAACAAGCTAGTTATAAATAGAACTCTTCCTACACAGATTAAATAGAGGATGTTTTTGCAAGTGGCTCGTCGGTTTATTGTTAAGTCTGACATTTTGACAGTTCACGTGAATGGGAACGTTATTATTTCTTTGTTTGTAGGTAATTACAGAATGGTTTTTAAAATTTCTCGCTTTGATATCAATGGTTATGCTATTACTTTGTCTAAAGAATCAACGCCTTACTTTTTTATTATAATACTAGCAACCCGCCTTCGCTTCGGTTTCAGTCGTCTTTTCTGCCTAGTTCCCGTGGGAATAGCGGGATAAAATATAGCCTAGGTTACTCCCTGATATTATAGCTTACCATTGGTGAAAGAATTTTTGAAATCGGTCGAGCCGTTTTGAAGATCACTCGGAACAAATAGACAGACAAAAAAATATAAAGTGCAATTTAAGCATATTTATAGTGCAAATAACCGTGTGAGCATGAAAAAAGCCTATTATTTTGACATTACAAACGGACACTCAATTTTATTTATAGGTATAGATGTCCTTAAGTGCTAAGAGTTTTACATCGACCCTAGTCTTTGTCTATTTGTTGCCGTCCGGTCAACAATTCACAAGAAGGGTTGAAGTCAGGCAAGGCCACTGTCCATAGAACTATTGCCATTTTTTAAACGGTTTTATTTAGCTTACCTCGTTTATTTTGCAGCGCTGTGAACTCGTCGCAATCATCGGTACGGACCTGACGCTGCCGGCTATCGCTAGGGCGATGGCCGACAGCGTCGGGAATTGGGACGCGGTCGCAGCCTTCTGCGAGACAGTGATCTCGCGGAAGGAGGCGGCGGATCGCCTGCGTGAGGAGCGCAGCCTCGATGAGGAGATCCGCCGCCGGCGACTGGGGCGGCGCAGGCGCAACTATCTGCGCCTCATGCCGCCCTAGCCGAGGTCGCGGGTGACGTGACCGGGGATTAGTCCGTCACCCGCCGAGAGGCCGACCGCGTGAGGAAAGACCGACGTCCTCCCCGAGGGGGGGACGTCGGTCGATGGGAGGGTACCCCAATAGGGGGTATTCCGTCGGGCCGACCACTGACGACAAGTTAACGCTGCTCCAGTGGTCGGCCCAACGACGAAGGCGACGTGGTTTTCGGGTGGGTCGCGGGAGTTGCGTGCTTAAGCCCCTCTGTCGCCCCGGACGGAGTGGTGCGGAGGCGCGCCGACCGCGGCCCATCCACAAAAATAAAAAAAAAAACCCCGTTTATTTTTTTTGGGTCAAATTTAGTAATTGAAATTTCACCCTCTTGCTGTCAACCGATTGATCTGAAATTTGGTATACACCTTTGGTTTTGGTGACAATACAATTATGTATAGTCAATAATTTTGTAAATTCAAGATGGCCGCCGTTACAAAATGGCGGATAACCTATTTTTTTTTAAATCCCATTAATATGGGTATCGTGAAATCGTGAGGCACGTCAAATATCTAGAATCGTCGATTAAAATGTTTGTTTTGTAGTGTCCCACGATTTTATTTTTACTGTTTCTTTACAATAAAACCGTTTAATTTAAAAATTATTTTTTTCTATTTTTTTGTAATATGTGCGATAGAAGAAACGTACATATTGCGCCGATCCCAAGACTTTGTTTTCTTTTCTTGGGTAAGCTATGGTCAGCACACATGCCATCCGCTCGCGGCGGAGCGCGGCTCCATAACCCACTCCATTCCCGCCCCTTCGCCATTGGTCCCACCTCCGGTATCAAGTTCCTTGTCGTCCGTGGCCAGCCCGGTAGAATACTAGGGATGTGAAAAATAATCGATTTTTATAATAATCGATTATTACAAAAAAATAATCGATGATCAAAATAATAAAAATCGATTTTCAATCGATTTTTTATTCTTCGAAATTCGATCGAAATTAATCGATTATTCACTGTCAGATTTCCTAAAAAAAAGGTCATCACGATCGTTTCATACTATATCAGAAAATAAAGCTCACATTTCCTAAAAAAAGAAAAAAAAAGGTCATCATAATACTGTTGGGAGCAAAAATCGACTATTTTATAATAGATTATTTATTTTTAATTAATCGATTATTTCATAATCGATTTATTTTAAAGAACAAAAATCGATTATTTTCCCTCCAAGTCACATCCCTATAGAATAAATACCCTTTGGCGTATCGTCTCTCCCTAACATCTCTCCCGGGATGTTAATCGCGTCAACTAGAATGACGATGACGATGCTCATATTTTTCTTGCTCAGCATACAAAACCAAATAGCATTAAATAAATTATCTACAGTTGAGAATCTGTACAATTAAGAACTTCCTCCTTCCTGAAAGTCGATCAAAAAATCTCAATGATTCTACGAATAACAAGCTAATGTTTATCTCAATTTCCTGTGATTCAATGTAAACACACGTCGAGATTTAACGCGACAGGTTTTTTGAAGTGGCTGACTCATTGCTTAATATGGCTACCTGATACTGCGCATGCCTATCATGAGAGTGCAGTGATTATTCCATGCTATTAAAGTTAGTGGCTTTCATCCATTCATCAGCCTATTGTCGTAAACCATTTGGTGACGGAGTAGGAATACAAATCAAAAAGTGCCCCTTAAGGGCACTTACATATTGTCAAAAATTCACAACGTTTGAACACGATACAATAATCTACCACCGGATCGGAACGCGGCCAGAAACTGAGAAGATCCGGCAAGAAACTCAGCGGGCAGTCATTTTTTTCTTTAATCTTTTAAATATACATAATTTTATACTTCGTACAACATATATGGTATTAGCTCCAGTGTGATGCCCTTCAAAATTGTATATATGTATAAATTTTCAAAATTTAGTACAATACAAAAAAAAATTAAAGAAAGGAAGAAAATATGGCTGGACCAGATCCCACAAGCAATTTACCATCAATACAATTTACCATCTCTTATTCTTGCTTGTAGGTGGCTTGCTCTTGCTCGTAACGAGTTAAGGGACATCTCAGCTCATATAAAGTCCACTGCTGGACTCGAACCTCTTCCACAATAGGATGATAATTCACCTACTAAGTACCAACCCGTCTAGCGTTGCCAGGCGTCTGGATAAGCCGGACATAGGTAGGCTTTTTAATTGCGTGTCTGGTCAAAATAATTGGTGTCCGGCTTTGGTTAGCCTTTTTACATTTCGCAAACGAGCTAGCGCCGAGCGTGGCCGAGCGCAGACAAGTCGCCTGTTGTCATAATAATCCAAAAAGCTTAATTTTCATACCTTTTTTTGTCATACCTAATAATACTAAAACACAAAATCCTTAATAATATAGCGTCTGACCTTTATACCCAAATGTCCGGCCAAACTAGCTGGTCTGTCCGGCTATTAGGTATGATGACCTGGCAACCCTAAACCCGTCTGACCAGCGTGGTATAATAGGTTAATTTCCATTTTATTGTTCAGTGAGACTTATATAAGCCGAGATGAAATAAATAATTCACGCCAAACCGTTGGCACAGTTACTGTATATATCTAGGTACTACCAATCAAATTGAGAACTTCCTTCTTCCTTAAAGTGGTTCAAAAAATTTAAACGATTCCACGATTAACGAATTTAAATGTTTTTATAATTGTCTCTTTATTGATGTAAACATTGTAAGATGTAAAGACAGGATTTTTTTAAGTGACTAGCTCAATGCTTACATGATTCTGAGCATGTGTTGCAAAGAAATATAATGAAATTAATCTTGTCTATGGTATTATTAGTACTATTCTTTGCGGTGGGTGTAGTAAATTCTGACGTAGTGCTTAGAATAGAATAACTAGCAGAGGCTGCGCGTGATTGGACCGGGGAGTTGGTCCGTCACACGCCGAGAGGCCCACCGCGTGAGGAAAGACCGACGTCCTTCTCGAGGTGGGGATGTTGTTCGTGGAGAGGGTACTCCTCAAGGGGTATTCCGTCGGGCCGACCACTGACGTCAAGTCACCCTGCTCCGGTGGTCGGCCCAACGACGAAGGCGACGTGTCACGGGTGGGTTACGGGTATGCGTGCTTACGCCCCTCTGTCGCCCCGGACGGAGTGGAGCGAGGAGTGCGCCGACCGTAACCCACTCCCAAAACAAGAAAAAGGGCTTAGAATAACTAATTACTAACTCATAGAAGTGAGACATTCGCGGACAAAATTTGAGACATTTAAATTGGCGCCATACGCCGAATAGTGACGTAGTCGTAGTAGTAGACAAGGTCATTGCATCAAAGCAACTCTATTGTATAGTGGTGTACGTGTGTAATCACTTGCACGCATTTAGTATTTTTGGCTTCACGTTTTTGATCGCTTAAGTACCGAAGCTATCCTTCTATACGTTATTATTCTAAGGACTTAGCCAATAACATCTATGTCTGAAAACACAGGTCAACGACCAATGTGTGTTGCCAGTGATGACTTACGACACGGCAACGTGCTCCCTAAATGTTGGCCTCAATATCAAGCTCAAAGTCTCGTAGCGGGCTATGCTATAGAATCCGAAATATGGAAATCCGTAGAAAAACGGGTGTAACCGATATAGCACGAAGAATTAGCACGCTGTAGTGGCAATTGGCAGGCCACATCGCTCGTCGAACCGACAATTGCCCTGAAAGAAAGCTTCTTTATTGGTAACAATCTATCGGACGTATCTGTGTACTACTAATTGAGAACTTCCTGATTCTTTAAAGTCGGTCAAAAGATCTAAACGAATCTACGGAAAACAAATGTTTTTATTATTGTCTCTGATTCGGTACAAGCATATTGTGAGATTTAAAACGGACAGGATTTTTAAGTGCCTAATTCATAACGTCTACGTGATACCAAGCGTGAGTTGCAAGGTAATTAAATTCATCTTTTTTTTGTGGGGTGTATAGCCGCTGATGATTTTGACAACTTGATGCGGACTATGGGTGAGCGCTAGGGGCTCTCAACCCAATGAAAGTAAGTTAAGCGATATCGCCCAAGGGCTCTATGGGGAACGGACTTCGGTTTGGGGCATCGCTGGAGGCAAAGTGGGCGTACCCACGTTTATGTTAGTGACTTTTGCCCCGACTCGGTTTCGCATCTTGATGGCGAGGACGGAACCGCGGCAATTTATATATGATGGCCTCGCGGGCCGTGTACGCTCTACGTTGAGCGAGTGTGATGTTCGTCCTCCTTGTAGAGAACGTGTCGAGGACGTCGGATGCAAATTAAATTAATCGTGTCTATGGTTGGAACATTTGACTATGAAAACAGTATTGCAGGTCAATTTCCTTCCTGTTGAGTAGGAAGTTTGAGCCCAGTAGTGGGTATCGGAAAAGTTACCTTAAGGTTATGATATGCATATAACATATACGCGAGAAGAAAATCTCGTAACAAAACCCTATAGCAGCTATACTCTAAGTGTGTTCCGCGGAACCCTAGGGTTCCGTGATACCTCTGTCGGGGTTGCGCAAGAATTTAGAAATAAAAAAATCAAAACACCTCTCTCTGGTCGCTCCGCGGCTGTGCGGACTCCGCGGCCGCGCGGAGACAAAACGCTATGAATGTTATTTATTTATTTATTTGTATTTGTATAAGCTTGTGTTACATTAGCTGGTACAATATCTCATAAGTTTGGTCTCAACAATTTTATACTTGTACAACGCGTTCGCTCTAAGTTTGCCGGTCTGTGGAATGCGCGTACCCTCCCCCACGTGACAACAAAACTTATAATGTGTCATAGTTTTACCCAAATATCTAACGTACACAATTTTTATTGTTACAATTAAATAAAAAATTTCGAACGTCATACACTCATACCTATCGCCAGCGGCAAACTTAAAACGAGCGGGTAGTATACTTGTAAGCGCTCAGTCTCTTTGATAAAAGCCGCCTCTGAATTAGACGCTATAGTTGTCAACTAGCGACTTTCGTCTCTAACTTCAAAGGATAAAGTCGATATTGTTTACAACGCTATTTTTAAATTTCTGTTTTTATTTTTGCTTTTTGTTTATCAAAGGTGCCGACTCGAGTATTTTCGAGAATATTTGAGATCGAGTCTAGGACTAAGTATAAAAGCGGCGATCGCGCGTTGGCGTCGTCGTCATTCCGCGTCGGAGACTCGTAGCGCACGGACGTGCGCCTCGCTGCTCTCCATTTCGCCGCGCTCACCCCGCACCCGCCCCCTGCGGTCGTGCGTTCTCGCTCCGTCTCGCTCGCTCGCTCTCGCAGCGAACCACGCGTCGCGTCAAGCCGCCATCTTGTTCAACGTCTGTGGCCGTTCAGTGGCCCGCTCCGGGTGGCCGTGTATACGGTTGTCTGTGGCAGTTTCGCTGTTTGGACGCAGGTGTTGCCGGATCCCAACTGCACGAGTCGACTTTTTCAAGACGTCGAGTGCAGATTTCTACCGTTGGTAGATAAAAAGTCAACCTATTTTGGCCCCCTCAGGGTAGAAAACCATATTGTTTGGTCCCCGGCGGAAACCTCACGGTGTCAACGAAGCCGGGTGAGGCAAGGCCCCGATTTGCCTGCCGAGCCCCTTCAGGGCAGAGCTAACAATCGGAAGGGGTTAGAGCATCCGGCCTTGGGAGATCTCCTAGTCGGACCTAATCTACGGCCTTTCAACATTTTTCTGCGAAGGCCTAACGGCCCGAGCAGCTAGGAACCTATCGCACATTAAGATTGGCGAAGGATTACAAGCTTAGGGCACACTAATTAAGTACTCATCCTCCCGACCTGCACCCGGTTGGGAGGGACACGCACCACACACAACCCAGGGTATCCCACCCAGGGCGCTAGGTTTTTTACATCCCTCTTAGCTATCGTTTTTTCCGTTAGCCCACGATGGCGGAAAAAACCATCACTATAGACGCCCTTCTGGCAATTCCAGAAATCAAAGCTTATATCGCTCAACATTTCGGAGCGATAACGATCCTTCCTCCGCAACCCAAACCCGCTCGATCCACCGCCCAGCCGCTCGAACCGGAACTACCGGCCGTCGGTACGGCGATGGAAACGGAGCCGGTCTTGTCCTCCTCAAACTCGTCTTCCTCCTCCTCCGAGTCGGAAGATTCGTCCAATGAGGGCTCATTCATTGAGGTCCGCTCTCGCAAACGGAGCAAAAGGACCAAAAACACCAAAGAGGCCCCCTCTAAGACCCCAAAAATCAAGCAGACTGACTCGGCAACAACATCTGCCGCAGCCCCGCTTGCAACGACCGCCACGGCCGCTCCGGCCCCCCCAGTCGTCTCACAGGCAGCCCTAACCGCTGCCCCACCACCTACGGACAGCAATACCGTCGCCCCACCGACGGTCAAAAAATCACTCGCTCCGCCGCCCCTATATATTAGGGACAAGGACAAGTGGCTAGCCATCTCCGCATGGCTAAACACTAACAGGATTTCGTATAAATCTGCGAAATCCACCCCCCAAGGTATACGAGTGGACCTTCACTCGTCAGCCGACCACCGATCTGTATCAAAAATGCTAGGGAATCAACAGATTCCCTACCATACGTACACCCTCCCTGAAGCCAAACTTCTGCGTGCTGTAATACGCAACGTACCGAGGGAAATAGAGACCAAAGAGATTCTAGAATCTCTTAAAACCCAGGATCTACCGGTTGTAGAAGTACACCGGATGATCCGGGGTAGGGGTCGTTATCCCCTCAACATGATACTCGTCTGCCTTACAAATAACGCAGAGGGTAAAGGCATTTTTAAAATTAAGACCATCTGCGGTCTATCTGGGGTCTCGGTTGAGCCCCCACACAAAAATGGCAACCTGGCACAATGCCACAAGTGCCAACTGTATGGACACTCGTCCAAAAACTGCTTTGCCCGTCCTAGGTGCGTTAAGTGCCTAGGTGACCATCACACCTCTCAGTGTGAACGGCCAAAGGACATCTCACTCTGCAAAGAGCCACCAGCGTGTGTTCTCTGTGGAGAATACGGACACCCGGCTAACTACCGCGGCTGCCCAAGAGCGCCGAGGAGGTTAGTCCGCCAGCCCAACACAAACGGCAAGGCCTTGTACTATAACAAGACCTTCGTCCCAGCCCCCTTACCAACCCACAATGCGTGGGCTCGCCCCCTGCTAAACAGCAAGGAGGCTTTCCCAACCCTGCCCAACAGGCAGCCCGCTGCCCCACCCGCAACATCTCAACTCAAACCACCAACAACCGGGCCAAACCAGCCCACTGGTGGTAATCCCAAGCCCCCTCAGGGCGCCCCTATTCCTATCGTCGTCGCTAAAAGCGCGCCCCCAAAAGCCCCCCAAGGACTAGATCCAGATCTAGCCCTGGTGGCCAACTTCGCAGCTCAAATCAATTTCACGGAAATCCGCGAAATTGCAGCCGAATTAAGAAGGAACGAGGGAAACAACCTCGCCCTCCTTAATACCGCAATTAAATTTTCCCCCACGTTAGAGCGTCTAGGCTCGCTTAAATTCAAATAAAATGGATAGGTACACTCCAGGCAGAGTTAAACCCAGACACCTCAAAATAGGGACATTCAATGCCAATAGCCTAACCCAACAGAAGGATGAAGTAGGCACATTCCTTCGGGAACACCAGCTCGACATCTTGCTAGTACAAGAGACGTTCCTTAAACCATTTAACAAGGACCCTAGAGTCGCCAACTATAATATAGTTCGCAACGATAGGACAACCTCACCAATGGGCGGAACGCTTATCTACTACAAAAGGTCGCTGCATTGCACACCTGTGGATCCGCCCCCTCTGATGTACATTGAAGCTTCAATTTGCAGGCTAGCCCTCTCAGGCCATCAGCCTATCACCCTTGTATCCGCATATCTCTCTCCCAATAGAGAACATTCGAAACAGTTGGTTGAAAAAGATCTAAAAGCCTTGCTAGAATTGGGAGGCGCCGTCATCATTGGCGGTGACCTTAACGCCAAGAACACCTCTTGGAGCTGTCAAAGTTCCAATAAGAGGGGCAAGACTTTAGAGCTATTCGCTGACAGACTGGGATTTGATGTCATAGCGCCCATAGAGCCGACACACTTCCCCTTTAACGTTTCGCACAGGCCGGACATACTCGATATCTTTCTTCTCAAAAACATAAACCTTCGTTTATGTTCAATAGAAGTTCAACACGAGTTAGACTCAGATCACCGCCCGGTGACTCTGGAATTAGCCTCCCGCACCCCCGGCCCCTCAGGCCACAACAACGAAAGGACCAAGATAGCGACTGACTGGGCACGGCTAGAGAAAAATCTCAAGTCAACCTCGTCGGTCCACCTTGATCAAATTCCCAAAGACATTACGTCTAAGGAAGATACCTCTCAGGCGATCGACTCGCTCACAAGTCACGTGCAGTCGATAATGGACGACTGCTCGCGGCCGGTACCAGATACGAGCGATCGTAAATGGCGCCTGCCAGACGACGTCCGTGACTTGTTGAGACGGAAAAACGCCGCGACACGCGCTTATGACCGCTACCCTACGGAGGACAACCGTACCCGCCTACGGTCACTCCAGAGGGAGGTTAAACAAGCAATTAAAAAATTGAGACAGAGCAAATGGGACGCCATGATCGAGGAGCTAGAACCCTCTCACACAGCCTTTTGGCAGCTTTCCCGCTCACTCAAAAAAGACATCGTGTCCACTCTCCCTCCTCTCACCAGACCCAACCAGCCTCCGGCATTCATGGACGATGAAAAGTCAGAATGCCTGGCCGACTGCTTAGAGCTTCAGTGTACGCCGAGTACACTACACCCCGACGCCGCGAATCACCGCTTCATCGCCGACGAAGTCGAACGTCGTAACACTCTCTCGCGCTCGTTAGGAAACGACAGCCCCGATCAGCCAATCCCAGCAGTGACCACCGATGAGGTCGAATCGTTAGTCAGGGGTCTCAAAACCAGGAAAGCCCCAGGTTCGGACGGAATCTCAAATAAAGTCATTAAACTATTCCCCGCCCACTTGATAATCCTGTTGTGCTGCATCTTCAATGCAGCACTAAATAATAACATCTTTCCCGCGCAATGGAAAGAGGCCGTGGTAATAGGAATCCACAAACCCGGCAAGCGCCGTACCGAACCTAGTAGTTACCGCCCGATTAGTCTACTAAGAGGTCTAGGTAAGATCTACGAACGAATAGTTCTCAGTAGACTACGTACATTCGCCGAGGCTAACAACCTCATTCCCGACGCACAGTTTGGCTTCCGAGCTAAACACAGCTGCGTACAACAAGTTCACCGTTTGGTAGAATACACAAGTAGTCAGTTCATCATGAACAGATATACGGGTGTATTATTCCTAGACGTAGCGAAAGCATTCGACAAGGTTTGGCATGAAGGCCTAATCTACAAACTCTATCTCCTCAAGATCCCTCACTACTTAATTCACATTATACATGACTACTTAAGTCATCGCAGCTTTCGCTACAGGGTGGAAGGGACGTTGTCGACCTCCCACCCTATCAAGGCCGGCGTCCCTCAGGGGTCGGTCCTCTCCCCATTTCTCTTCACGCTATACACTAGCGATATGCCCAAATTCAACCGGGTACATAAAGCGCTTTACGCTGATGACACCGCACTCTTTTGTGCTGGTAGATCCCCGACAACAGTAGCCAGGACTCTCCAAACAGCGGTTACCGCCCTAGCCAATTGGTTTAGGAAATGGAGATTAGAAATCAACCCCGAGAAGAGTCAGGCGGTCATGTTCACTAGACGAACTGCCCGTTCCTACTCTATCGATAGCATTCCCCCCCTTAAAATTTTCAACAAGCCGGTCACTTGGACCAGGCAGGCCAAATACTTGGGTGTGACCCTTGACGATCGACTCAGCTTCGCCCCTCACATAAAGAAAGTCCGCGCACGGGCAGCCTTTGTGATGGGCCGTCTCCACTGTCTACTCAACTCTAGGTCGCGTATGCCCCTGAGTAGCAAAGTCCGACTTTACACCACCTGCATACGGCCTATCATGACCTATGCCAGCGTGGTGTTCGCGCATGTTAAGCCACACAGGATCCACAGGCTACAGACACTACAAAATCGTTTCATGCGCCGAGCTACGGGAGCACCGTGGTTCATACGAAACGTCGATCTCCACATCGACCTCGAACTGCCGACCATCAAGCAGTTTATGAAACGGTGCTCTCAGAGCTACTTTGACTCTGCCATGACACACCCCAACCAACTAGTGGTTGGGGCGGCTTCCTATAGACCCTCCAAAATCTCCTCCATCCGACGTCCTCGTCACGTCCTCGACGAAGGGGACGACATTATCACACTCGCTCAACAAAGAGCCTACACGGCCCGCGAGGCCTTAACAAATAAATATCCGCGGTTCCGCCCTCGCCGTCGAGGTGCGAAACCGCGCCGCGCAAAAGTCACTACCAAAAACGTGGGCACGCCCACTTTGCCTCCAGCGACGCCCCAAGCCGAGGTCCGTTCCCCACAGGGGGAGCCCTTGGGCGATGTCGCTTAGCATACTTTTCTCCGGGTTGAGAGCCCTCAGCGCTCACCCATAGTCCGCGTCAAGCTGTCAAGGCCATCTGCGGCCAACAGCTGTACACACAAAAAAAAAAAAAAAAAAAAAAAAAAAAAAAAAAAAAAAAAAAAAAAAAAAAAAAAAAAAAAGTTGGCGTCGTCATTCCGCGCTTGTCCGTCTCTCGGTACACTTGTGTGCCGTTCCGCGCTCTCTCGATCTCACGTACGCTCCCGATTACGTCATACGTGCGCTCACGTACGCTGACGATAGTTCGCGCGCTTTCTAACGGACGAGCCAAGTGGCAGTGCAAAACCGCCTCTTTCGAGGCGAATTATTGGACTGCTCACGAATATTGCTAACTGCCTGCGTTCAAAGCAAGGTCAGGTAGCAATATTTGTTTCTGTCTAGTAGAATAAAGTCAAAGTGACCCCCTAAGGGTAAAACCAAGTTTCTCTTGGTCCCCGGTTGAAACCTAACGGTGTCAACAAAGCCGGGTGAGGCGAAGCCCCGAATCGCCTGCCGAGCCCCTTAAGGGCGAGGCGCTTCTTCGGACGGGGTCGGACCAGTAGGCCTTGGGGGTGACCCCTAGTCTACCCCGACTATCACCTTTCCCACCCTTCCACCTCCTTCTCCTATTCCTGAGTGCGTAGCTTGGGAGTGCCGGCCCTCACAGGCCGAATACCTCTCCGCCACTCGGGCAGCTAGGGCCCCTCTCGCACAATAAGATCGGCGAAGGGATAATCACAGCTTAGGGCACACCTAGTTTTCTAAGTACATCCTCCTGACCTAACCCGGTTGGGAGGGAACATAATTACACATCCCCGGGTTTTCCCCCTGGGGAGTTAGGCATTACTTTAAACGCGTAGGAATATATTCATCTCCCACCATGGCTCTTCCAGCCACAATAAACATCGACATGCTCCTCGCCGACGAGGAGATCTACGCGCTACTGAAAAGACGGTTCGGGAATATGATTCCCAACCGCCCCGCGATCGCGAACACCGAGCCCGTAACCGGGCCGGTGCACATTGTCCCCCCCGCCTCCCCGGATGCGGAACCATCTCCGTCCGAGATGGAGACGGAGGAAGTCACTGACGACGAGAACGCCGATACGGCGTCGTCGTCCGCCGAATCGGAGTCCGAGTCCACCTCGGCAGACTCCGAATACACGGTGGTCAGCTCCCGTAAGAGGGGGCGTAAGGCCCAAAAAAAGGCGCGAAAGGCCGCCAAACTGGACGAGGCGAGCACTTCTGCCGCCAAAGACGCCCTCCCCCCACTCCGTCACCTAAGCCACAGGCCGCTGTACAGCAGCCCCCGGCTAAGGCCTACAAACCCCCCACCCCGCCTCCCCTTGTCATTCGGAACAAGGAGAAGTGGATGCCCGTCTCGGCTTGGTGTAACACCAACCGAGTAATATACCGTACGGCCCGTTCAACGGCCGAAGGTATAAAGGTGCAGTTGTCCACATCGGACGACCACCGTAAACTAACGGCTATGTTACGTAGCCAAAATATACCATACCACACCTTCACCCTCCCCGAGGAACGAAAACTTCGCGTAGTTATACGCAACGTTCCGGTCGAGTTAAGTACCGACCTGGTCAAGGAGGACCTATCACAACAAGGACTACCGGTGATCGAGGTGCACCGGATGATCCGTGGACACACACGTCAACCGATTGACCTTATAATGGTCGTCCTTGACCTCTCTCAGAAGGGAAAGGACATCTTCAAAATCACCACGGTGTGCGGCCTCTCCGGCATCGTGGTAGAACCCCCGCGTCGGAATGGCATGCTATCGCAATGCCACCGATGCCAGCTATATGGCCACTCAGCGCGCAACTGCCACGCGAGGCCCAGGTGCGTAAAGTGCCTGGAGGACCACGCTACGGCGGACTGCGCTAGGCCTAAAGCCAACGACCCCACAAAAAGTACCACACCACCATCGTGTGTACTATGCGGGCAAGTGGGACACCCCGCAAACTACCGTGGCTGCCCACGCGCACCACGGCCGGTTATGAGGAGGCCACCACCACCCCCACCACAAAGGTACCTTCCGGCACCTAAACCCACACGCAACCCGTGGGTTAATTCCCAAAGCAGGGCGCAATACCCCCCCTGCCCACCAAATTAGCCACCCCGCCGGCACCCGCGAACGCGACACCGTCGGCAAAGGCCGCTAATAATAATAATTATAAACCGCCAACCGTTGGGCAAAAACAGCCACCCGCGGGCCTCCCTAAGCCTCCTCAAGGCAAACCTATTAACACACACGCGCCAGCCGCTAGCGGTCTAGACCCGGATCTAGACCTAGTGGCCAGATTCGCGTCAATAATAAATATTGCAGAAATACGCGTAATCGCAGCGGAACTGCGTAAAAACGAAGGCAACAGCCTCGCATTACTTAACGTCGCCATGAGGTTCTCACCCGTTCTAGAGAGCCTCGGTTCCTTCAGAGCCTAAGTATGGATACGTACACACCAGGCAGAGTCAAAACAAGATCACTCCGCGTAGGGTTTTTCAACGCGAACGGTCTCGCTCGCCAGAGAGACGAAATAGGTACATTTCTACAAGACCAGCAGCTTGACCTTTTACTAGTCCAAGAGACTTTTCTTAAACCCTACTCTAGAGACCCTAAAATTGCAAACTACAATTTAGTGCGCAACGATAGGGTCGGTTCTCCCCTAGGTGGGACTCTCATTTATTACAAAAGGTCACTGCACTGCACACCCCTAGATCCCCCCGCCATGACGTACATTGAAGCCTCGGTCTGTCGGCTGGCCCTCACCGGTCACCAGCCACTGATCATAGCATCAGCATACCTTTCCCCTCCTAATGGGGACACACCAAAAGAGTTGCTTGAGAGTGACCTCCAAGCCCTCTTAAAACTCGGCGACGCCGTCATTATCGCAGGCGATCTAAACGCCAAAAGTAAGTCGTGGAATAGCCACACCAACAACCGCAGGGGACTGGCCCTCGAGACTTACGCAGATCGGCTCGGGTTCGACATCATAGCCCCAATGGAGCCGACTCACTTCCCTCACACAGTCGAGCACAGGCCCGACGTATTAGATATAGCCCTATTAAAAAACATAAACCTCCGTTTATGTCTAATAGAGGTAATATACGAGCTTAACTCGGATCACCGCCCGGTGGTCATTGACTTCGCCCCCCGATACGGCCCCTCAGGCCTCACCCCCCCCACTGAGAAAGTGTGCACAGACTGGGAGCGACTGAAGGCTAAACTCCAGTCTCCCTCCTCGTCGGCTCATCTTGACAGTATATGTAATACATTGAACAATAAAGAGGACATCGAATCCGCGATCGACGCCCTCACCGGTCACGTACAATCGTTAGTTAACGATTGTTCACGGAGAGTGCCCGACACGAGCAATCGTAGAAGGTGCTTACCCGCTGACGTCCGCGACCTATTGAGGCGTAAGAACGCAGCCATAAGAGCCTACGACCGCTTCCCCTGCGAAGATAACCGCTATCATATGCGGTCACTGCAGAGGGCGGTTAAGACGGCTATAAATGAGTTTAGACAAAACGAATGGGACGCCACCTTAAGCGAACTGGAGCCTTCGCACCAGGCTTACTGGCGGCTTGCCCGTTCTTTCAAAAAGGATACGGTGTCCACCATGCCACCCTTAAACCGCCCCAACCAACCGCCGGCGTTCGATGACGATGAAAAGTCTGAATGTCTGGCGGCCGACCTTGAGCAGCAATGTACGTCGAGTACACAACACACAGACGCGCGACACACCGACACCGTTAACAGCGAAGTGGAACGATGTACATCGCGTACGCGTACCGCAGACGCTGAGCCACAAGAGCCTATACCAACAGCGACAGTGGAGGAGGTTCAGTCGATAGTTAGAGGTCTCCACCCTAGGAAATCCCCCGGTTCGGACGGTATTTCTAATAGAGTTATTAAACTCTTCTCTCATTCACTATTATTAATATTAACAGCAATTATTAACGCCGCACTAGTCAATTACATATTTCCTAAACAATGGAAAAAAGCCGTGGTAATAGGTATACCTAAACCCGGCAAGCGACGTACCGAACCGTCATCATATCGCCCGATTAGTTTACTCAACAGTTTAGGTAAAATATATGAGCGCGTACTACTTAGTAGGCTAAGAAAGTACGCTGAGGAAAACAACCTCATCCCGCCGATTCAGTTCGGCTTTCGCACGCAACACTCTTGCGTTCAGCAAGTACATCGAATAGTCGAGTATACAAGTTATAAACTGCAACGCGGTTTATATACGGGTATGCTTCTATTTGATGTAGAAAAAGCGTTTGACAAAGTCTGGCATAACGGCCTTATTTTCAAGTTAATAAAGTTCAAAATCCCCCACTATTTAGTTATGATAGTTAGAGACTTCCTACTCGAGCGTAGCTTTCGCTACAGAGTGGAAGGTACTTTATCAGCACCGCACAAACTAGAAGCCGGCGTCCCCCAGGGATCGGTGCTCTCTCCAATTCTCTTCTCGCTGTTCACCAGCGACATACCCCAACATAGTAGAATACAAACAGCATTATTCGCTGACGACACTGCCATCTTCTATGCAGGTCGATCTCCCGCAACAGTGACAACCGTTCTCCAAACTGCGGCTACCGCCCTAGCCAAGTGGACTAGGAAATGGAGAATCGGTATAAACCCCACCAAAAGCCAGGCGATCATATTTCATAAGGGGATTGATCGCCGCTACCCAATGGCTGAATATCCACAGATAAAGATGTTCGACCAACCCATCCCCTGGACAAGGGAGGTCAAATATCTGGGTGTGACCTTGGACAGACGACTGACCTTCGGTCCTCACATAGGGCGAGTCCGCGCGCGCGCAGCCCTAGTGCTAGGATGGTTACACAGCTTAGTACACGCAAAGTCTAAGCTATCTCTCCATAATAAAGTTAGATTATACACCGCTTGTATACGTCCTATCATGACGTATGCAAGTGTAGTGTTTACACAAGCGAAGCCACGCAGGCTACATCGGCTACAGGCATTACAGAATAGGTTCATGCGCCGAGCGACGGGAGCACCGTGGTACATGCGCAATGTGGATCTTCACATAGATCTTGGCTTGCCGACCATCAGGCAATACATGAAACAGTGCTCCCGCCGCTACTTCGACTCTGCCGCGACACACCCGAACCCATTAGTGGTAAGGGCGGCTTCTTACATCCCCTCTAAAATGTCCGCGATTAAACAACCGCGACTAATACTCGACGAACCCGACGACACTATAACGCTCGCCCAGACTGAGGCATACACAGCCTTGACAAATAGTAGTAAATATCCACGTTACCGCCCCCGCCGACGGGGAAGGAAGACGTGTCGCGTTAAAATCATAAACGTGGGAGTGCCCACTTTGCCAGCGACCGCCCGAGCCGAGGTCCGTACCCCACAGGGGGTGCCCTCGGGATGGGTCGCTTAACTTTAAGCGGGTTGAGAGCCCTCAGCGCTCACCCACCAGTCCGGGTAAAGTTGTCACAGCCATCTGAGGCTAACAACTAAGTCACACACAAAAAAAAAAAAAAAAAAAAAAAATGGCGTCGTCAGTTGATGATTAGCGTTCGGAGCGATAAGTTACTACCTACTTACAAGCTCGCTAGCGAGAAACTAGTGTTCATTGTTTTACTGCCTGCTGTATTCTGTTGTCTCAGTTTTATACATTTCTTCCCTGTAGGTTCTAAATTTAGTCTCTTATACGCAGTAACGATTGTGCATTATTTAAACCCCACTATCCTGACTTGTAACATTATAAATAAAGAAGAATGGAACGTTGGCTTAAAGGTGTTAAACGTGTTCCAACAACATCTTCTAATGACGCTGAACGTTCAAAAGCAATGCGCGCGGAGAATTTAGCAATCACCGATCCAGAAGATGATGCCACGAGTGCCACGACGTCAAGCTCGACGGTTTCAAAGACGAAAAAAAGGAAGTATGATGAATCTTATATCAGTTTCGGATTTGTTGATTCCAACGGCTCACCTCTCTGCATGCTCTGTAGTAAACTGCTTCCTAATAGTTCCATGGCACCTGCCAAATTGCGTCGACATTTAGAAACCGTACACCCCGAGACTAAAGACAAGAATAAAGAATTTTTTGTTCGCAAAAAAGATCAGTTATTAGAAAGTCAAAAAAATATGATGCATGTAACACAAACTACCAACGAAAAGGCCACGGAGGCATCATACTTAGTTAGCTATCGCATTGCACAAGCAGGTGAAGCGCACACTATCGCTGAGAAATTAATAAAACCATGTGTATTAGACATAACAAAATGTATGCTTGATGAAAAATCTACAAAGCATCTTTCTACTGTTCCGCTATCAAACGATACTGTTTCACGACGAATCCATGATCTGGCAAGCTACGTCAAACAAGAACTAGTTACACGTCTACAAAATACACGATTCGCTTTGCAAATGGACGAGTCGACTGATGTCGCTGGTTTGACTATCCTGCTGGTTATTGTGAGATATCCATATAAAAGTTCTTTTGAAGAAGACATGCTTATGTGTTCATCGCTGCTTACAAACACTACCGGGGAAGAAATTTTTAATAAAATAAATATATTTTTTGAAGAACATAATCTCAGTTGGAACAATTGCATTGACATTTGTACAGATGGGGCCAAGGCGATGACAGGTAAAACAGCAGGAGCAGTGTCACGAATGAAAAATAAAGCGCCTAATTGTAGTTCCAGTCATTGTATTCTGCATAGACAAGCACTTGCGATGAAGCAAATGCCGTCTAATCTAAAATTAGTTATGGATGAAGCGGTAAAAATAATTAATTTTATCAAATCACGACCACTACAATCCCGATTGTTCTCATTATTGTGTGAAGATTATGGCAGCAAACATAAAACACTGCTGCTCCATACAGAAGTGCGATGGCTGTCTCGGGGAAAAACTTTAACAAGGCTATTTGAACTTAGAGCCGAGTTACAAATGTTTCTTTCAGCAGATACTTCTTTTAATTTGAAGGACCGTTTGTATGATAAAACTTGGTTGTTCCGATTGTCTTTTATGGCGGATATCTTTCAAAAACTTAACGAATTAAATTTATCGTTGCAAGGTAAACAGACAACAGTGTTTCAGGCCTATAATAAAATAACTGCTTTTAAAAGAAAATTAGATTTTTGGATCATTTGCATTGGTAAGAAAGAAATAGAAAGTTTTACGTTACTCAGTGAGTTTGTTAGCGAAAACGACTCAGAAATGTTTGAAGATAATGTGTTTGAAGAATTGGTCCAATATCTCAGTTCGATGCGCGCATCTTTTGAAAAGTATTTTCCCGAAGAACACAATACAAAAATTAAAGTGAACTCCTGGATTCATAAGCCTTTTTTACCCAACTTGGAAAAGCCTGAAAACATGTCAAATGAGATATATGAATCTCTTTTAGAAATGTCATCAGACACAAGTATGGAGTCATTGTTCAAAACGACGCCTCTTAATGATTTTTGGTGCAGAATCCAAGATGAATATGCAATGCTTGGCCAAATGGCTCTGGATATTCTTCTCCCGTTCCCAACTACATATTTGTGCGAAACAGGATTCTCTACCTACGCAGCCACGAAAACAAAATATCGCAATAGACTGGACGCCGAAGCTGATATGAGACTCCAACTTTCTTCCATCAAACCTGATATCAAGCAATTGATGAAAAATAAAAAACAGTTTCATACCTCCCACTAGTTAGATTTTTTCTTTTTTAATGGTGAAGTAAATAATAATTAGTAACTGATACATTGTACTTTTATTATGCTGATTAATATAGAATACACTTATAAAAATAATTGTTTTATTGTAGGGTTCCATCAAGTATTTTGCTTCCCAAAAGGGTTCCGTCATTTAAAAAGTTTGAGAACCACTGCCCTATAGCAACCTAGACAGGCATAGTACAGTATAGACCAGCATAGTACAGTAGATCAATTTCCCTCCTATTGTGGAGGTGACTCGAGCTCAGCAGTGGGACATATCAGCCGAGATGATGATGATGATAAAAAAACTTAACTCATTGAAACAAATACATATTACATGGGTTTTTCTATTACATTTAATTTATTGCATCATTATTTCTATTTCAATTGCATTTTGCATGAGATAAGAGCTCTTTGTTAATGCAATGATTCATTAATGCGTTGCAAACCGTACACGTGTACCTATATGTCCTACATTTATAGAAGGCATAAATAATCTAAGCTTTATTATAATACTAGTAGTTTCTACAAACATCTTCGTTTATATCTCAGCTCGTATGTATCTCTGCTGGGCTCGAGCTTCCATAAGGGCTGTCCATAAATCACGTGAGGCTCGAATAGAGGGGGGAGGTGATTTGGAAAAAATCACGAAATCTCACAATGTGGAGGGGGTCTGTCACCCAGGGAGACGCTGATCGCGTGACGGTGACCGACGTCCCGGGAAAGGGACGTCGAGAGGAGAGGGTACCCCCTCAGGTTATTCCATCGAGCCGACCTCTGAGGACAAGGAACTCGGCACCGGTGGTCGCCCCAACGATGAAGGCGACGTGCAACGGGTGAGTCATGGGGCCGCGCGCCGCCTCAGACGAAGCTGGGCAGCAGGTGCACTGACCAGGTATAAAAAAAGGGGGAGGGGAGTGTAGTAAGATATCATACGTATTTATTTATTCGTTAAACGTGCGATTTTTAAACTTATTTTTTATCAAATGCCTTCATTTCAGAATAAAATTTAATTATTATTACCCGCGTGGTGATCAAATGAGAATACAATTTACCACATCTTACCCGTGGCCTCCTCCACAATAGGAGGGAAATTGACCTTACTATACATACTAGTCAGACAGGTTGGTATTTTTTTTTATGGGTGGGCTATGGTAAGTGCGCACGCGGTTAGTTCCGTCCGGGGCGACAAAAGGACGACGCGCGGGACCATAACCCACCCGTACCCACATCGCACTTGTCGTTGGGCCGACCACCGGAGCAGGGTGACTTGTCGTCAGTGGTCGGCCCGACGGCAGACTGGTTGGTATAAGGTTTCGTTTCGAGTTTTCTTTCTCTTGCATAGATGTTATATGCATATTATATCCCTTAGTCGTCTTTTACGACATCCACGAGGAAGATATCTAGGGTGGTGATATGTTTGTTGCGTCATAATCTTATATCTTTAAACGAGCAATTCTTGTAAATATATATATTTTCAGGATCTCGGAAACGGCACCAACGATTTTGATGAAACTTGGCATACTAGAGGATTCGGATCCAAAAAATCGATCTAGCTAGGTTTTATGTATAGAAAATGTTCTTTTGTCGGTGTTTTTAGCAAAACGTTACAATGACATTAGATTTTAAAAGAATATGAATTCAAATTTCGTTCTCAACGTCAAGAGTTACGGTAGCTCAGGTGAGACATTTACCGGTTTTAAATTTAGTTTTTGTGTGTCAAACAGCGTCGGATCGAATCTCGGTGTTATTATTATTCTCTTTTTGTAATTTTTTATATATTTTTCATTATTTATTTTTTATTAATATATCCCTAAATAAATTCTACAAAAATATTCCGAGCGAAGCTCGGTCAACCTGATATTGTTAGTTAAGTAAGAATTGTCTTGAAACAGGTAGTTATTGTTACAGTTTCAGTAAAAATCTTTGATTACTTCCTTGATCGTCTCTTACGACATTCACTGTAAGAAATATGACCGATGTAATTGTAAAATTAAAACTATTTTTATTTATTTACTTGTTTTTATTACATACTAGTTTCTGCTCGCGACTTCGTCCGCGTGGTATAGATACTTTGGGCTAACGCTGACTTTAACTTAAGACTTTGTTTATGTAGAAGGTAAAAATATTTTTTAATAATACGATTCCGTCAAATTTTTTATTTTGAAACGTTCGTCGTTGGTGCTCTGCTCCTGTTGGTTTTAGCGTGATGATATATAACCTACGGGCTTCCTCGATAATTGGGCTCTCTAACACCTAAAGAATTTTTCAAATCGGACCAGTAGTTCCTGAGATTAGCGCGTTCAAACAAACAAACTCTTCAGCTTTATATATTTTTAATTTTTACTGCATATAGATTTTTACTTTCGGATGCTAAGAACACTTCAGCGCCAGCGATGCAATCAATACATCGATGTTTCTTTATACGATGTTTTTACATCAATGTTTTGCCTGCCATCTGTTTAAAATGTATGGCACTTTTAGCAGAGCCTGCGTGGTGACAGTTTAGTTACTGGAGTCAATGACTTCTGTACATTTTCATCAAAACTTTTATTTTAAACTCTGTTTCTAAATAACTTGCAGCAGTTAAGCTTGTAATAACTTTACTAAATAAAAAAAAAATGCAATTAATTTTATTTCCTCAACTCTACATCTTCCTTGATCTAAAGACTTACCTATTCATTAGATAATTGTTATCTATACCAATAAATAAAATTGGAGTGTCTGTTTGTAATGTCAAAATAATAGACTTTTTTCATGCTCACACGGTTATTTGCACGACACCTATCTATGCCTAAAATAGCGATTAAAAAAATGTTGTCTGTCTGTCTGTTTGTTCCGGGTAATCTTCAAAACGGCTGGACCGATTTCAAAAATTCTTTCACCAATGGAAAGCTATAATATCAGGGCGTAAACTAGGCTATATTTTATCCCGGTATTCCCACGGGAACGGGAACTACGCGGGTAAAACGACTATAACCGAAACGAAGCGAGGGCGGGTTGCTAGTAAATAATAAATATAGCTTGCATTTTAAATTAGAGTTAGGATGATTGTTTGCATGAATTAGAGGCTTAGATTATTAAAAAAAAAAAAAAACGATATATCGATACATCTTTTTAGTTTCGGTATTTGCGTCCCTATTCAGCGGCCATGGTCGCAGTAGGCCTAAGATATTTCACGTCCAACAAGTCATCGTTATAACTTATAAGGGGGCGTTCATAAATTACGTGAGGTATTTTCTGTACCTCCCTCCCCCCTGGTGAGATGTCGTGAGATTTTATTCAACCCCCTTCCCCAACCCCCAATCTCACGTGAGATTTTTCAAAATGTGGGTTTCTTACGTAAACGCGTTGGATTGTTATTGTAACAGGAAAAGAAAATTGCTTCGTGATTTTATTTACGACTAGTTAAGACTAGTAAAAGTGTAATAAAAATTTAACAATTTTTTTTTGTTTCAATCAGTAAAAAAAAAATTGCGTGATATTTGCCGAGACCGCCCTCTCTCCAACGTAAGATTAGATGAGATTTGACTCGACCCCCTCCCTCCCTTAAACATCTCACGTATTTTATGAACGCCCCCTAATAGGTTTTAACTATTCGCTACGGAATTAGTTACGAAACAATTTTAATACAAATTCATAGTTTATTTGATGCGTAATTTGATGCAAAGATGGATATTGATCGGTTGATCGATGGATAAATATTATATGCTAGTGAACTGCGACCTTGAACCTTAAGCGAACAGTCGAAATGTGAACGACTGCTTTGTTGTTAAATTTAATTGAAGATATATTTGAAAAACATACGTTTGATAATTTCATTACTCATCTTTCAAATAACTTCTTTGTGTTTCACGTACCTGAATGAACTTTATTGAGACAACGATTGGTATGATGCCAGAAAATGGTTACATGTGTTTGTCAACAGATTTAGATACTTCTGGTTTCCTGAACTTGGCTTGAAGTTATCTATACCAATAAATAAAATTGGAGTGTCTGTTTGTAATGTCAAAATAATAGGCTTTTTCATGCTCGCCTATAGCAATATCGATGTTTTTCCTTTCAACATCGATGATCATCGAATATCGATGTTCATCGATCATCCCTACTTTCTATTAATATCATGAACTAGCAACCCGCCCTCGCTTCGCTTCGGTTTTAGTTGTCTTATCCGCGTAGTTCCCGTTCCCGTGGGAATACCGGGATAAAATATAGCCTAGTTTACTCCCTGATATTATAGCTTTCCATTGGTGAAAGAATTTTTGAAATCGGTCCAACCGTTTTGAAGATTACCCGGAACAGACAGACAAAAAAAATATAAAGTGTATTTTAGGCATATGTATAGTGCAAATAACCGTGTGAGCATGAAAAAAGCCTATTATTTTGACATTACAAACAGACACTCCAATTTTATTTATTGGTATAGACTAGCAACCCGCCCTCGCTTCGCTTTCAATCGCCTTACCCGCGTAGTTCCCTTTTCCATGGGAATACCGGGATAAAATATTGCCTATGTTACTCCCTGATATTATAACTTTCCATTAGTGAAAGAATTTTTGAAAACGGTTCGGTGGTTTAAGCGTGAAAGCGTAACAAACAAACTTACTTTCGCATTTATAATATTAAGTAAGGAAGGTAGTGAAAATTTGTGAAGAATTTTAACCGACTTCTTAAAAAAGGAGGAGGTTCATGGTTGTTTATTACTCAATAACGTATGAACTGTTGAACAGATGTGGATAAAAATTGGCACATATATAGCCCATTTACTGGATTATTACATAAGGGTACCTTTATCGCGATAATATGCTTCCGTGGGCTGATAGTTCAACTTTACTTGGGGTTTAGGAAGACCTTTTACTGATGCTGTCCACAACTTAGTTGATAATGTAGTAAAGAAACTTACAAATAAACCATATTTGTAAGCTTCCTTGTTCGTCATTCATCTTGTTCTGGCGGGATCGGATAAATCACATATGGTGTTGCACATTTTTATAATTTGATGACGTTTTGTATAATATAATGCGTAGAGAGTTCCAAAGCGTATTAAACAACAGTGTATTGATATGATCTGTCAATATTCATAGAAATAACTGTTAATAGATTACGATATTCGGGCTAACGACATAACTAATTAAAGAACAATGATAAAATAATAAACTACGCAGTACAAAGATACCAAATAATTTTAATAATTTCAAAGAAATTATTATGGCTGTATCACCCCTCTTCCCTTTGCATGTCTGAAGTATACAACCAAAGAAAAATTGTGCGGTCGGGGGACCCCCGTCAGTAGTTACGCTCAAATCACATGTACAATAAACAAATGTAAACAGTAAGTAAATACTTGTATCGAGTTAAACAATTTTATCAACTTTTATAAACCTGTATTACAAACATTTGCTGCAGTTTATATTTTTCAAATCTGAATTGCAATAATTTACGTATGATCTATTTATATAACACAAAAACACTACAAGCTTTCACGAAATTTACACGTGTCTGTACAACCATGCGTTGAGGTTATATGATAAAAAGAGAAGAACAGAGAGAAAGAGAGAGAGAGTGCACACCCCGCTGCGCACTCATGCGTAGTAGGCTCGATACACAAGCACACACACAAAACATACAACAATTCGTTACGTGACGATTTTTACTAAATCACACTACCCGTAAGTAGGGATGTGAAAAAAATATAATCGATTAATAATCGATTTTTATAAAAATCGATTATTAATCGATTATATTTTTGTAAAAATCTATTTTTATAATCGATTATGAAAACGAGAAAGGTTATCAGGATTATTTTCATACTATATTACAAAATAAAGCTTATATTTCCTAAAAAAAGGTTATCAGAATCGTTTTCATACTATATTAGAAAATAAAGCTTACATTTCCTAAAAAAAAAGTCATCAAAATCCTGTTGGCAGAAAAAATCGATTATTTTAAAATCGATTATTTAAAAAAATCGATTATTTTATAATCGATTTATTTAAACGAACAAAAAATCGATTATTTAAAAATCGATTATTTTTCCCTCCAGGTCAAATCCCTACCCGTAAGCCGCGTTAAGGAACTTTATTCTAAAAAAAAATCTATAGTTGTGTACGAGCGGTTAGCTTACTAAAATCGTCTGTCGACACAATATATCTCACTAGACGAGCAATAAAATCCTATTCCGCGTCACAACTGCACCAATTACGAAATGGGAAGCCTTATGAATTGTAACACGTCCAACGCAACGTGTAAACGGCTCCTCAATTAATTTTGCCTGCGAAAGACCTTGAAATATCGCTTCAGTTTCTAGCTGCTCTGATATTAAACTAGTTTTGTTTTATACATTTATTTTATCCGAGTGGTGACGAAGAATATAATTCACCAGAGCCTTTTTATACATGCATAATACGGTATCATGAACATCACAGGATGATTTCTCCAGGATAGGAGAAAAATTGAATTACTATACCATACGATTTCGAGTCTTCCTCCTCTTGCATAGTATTCCACTTTAGTCATCTTTTACGACACCCACGGGCACGATAGGGCGAGATGAAATGTATTCTTACTCCATCACTACATGGAAGACTATACGTTTATGATCATTATCATGATTATCAGCCCATATAAGTCCTGCTGTTCGTGGGGTTGGGGGATTCGTCGGGCTCGTGCTTCCCTCGGGACTATATAGTCGGTCGAATTCCCTCCCCGAAAATAGGATTTTATATCGACTTTTTCTTCTCTTGCATTTATACGTTCATGATCATTATCATGATTATCAGCCCATATAAGTCCTGCTGTTCGTGGGGTTGGGGGATTCGTCGGGCTCGTGCCTCCCTTGGGACTATATGGTCGGTCGAATTCCCTCCCCGAACATAGGATTTTATATCGACTTTTTCTTCTCTTGCATGTATATTATCTACATCTACCTAATATCCCTTAGTCGTTTTTACGACATCCACGGCCGCGATAGGAAGTATTGAATTGTATTTTTACTCCGTCACCACACGATAATCTACGTTTACTCCCTTTCAATCTACGCTGCTTCATGCAATCCATCCATCTTTTATTTGGTCTTCCCTTACAGCCAAAATCTTCGATATTCATATAGAAACGTTTTGAAGAAATTCTTACTATTCTCGAAACATTGTTTTCATTTTGTCTCATCGCATGCCCATTTTCATAAAATTCGATTTCATAAATAAATAAATAAATAATAAAACTCCGAATTGGGTACCGGTTTTATTTTCAAGACCAGTTTGTTTAAACACGTGATTGTATTAATTATAAATTGTATCAAATTGTCGGACTGGTATACATACAGGTGTTCCTTTTATATTGCTTTTGATGCCAGAAGAACAGATAGTTCACCTGATGGTAAGTGTTAATTGCTGCTTATGAACTTCGAAGATCACGAACATGTCGCTGCCTAGTGTAAAGTTTAGGCCTCCAGCGGTGTAGCTCACCCAACGAAATGCAGTAACAAATTGTTAGTACTCATTTTCGTTTTTTTACAAGAGCCATAAAGGTGCTATTCCAACCTCGGCTGCAGGCAGCACATACAGCGGCTGCACGAAGCCGGCTGTGGCTGCACGACTGGTTTTCTATGTAGTAGTATCGATTTCTGTGAAAAACATTCCGAACGCGGCTGCGGCTGCACATGCTGCCGAGCCTCGGCTGTAAGTGCTGTTGCGACTTGCAGCCGCAGCCGATCGCAGAACAGTAGTGCTGCGGTTGCAAGTCGATGCGCACGTAGTTACGGCACTCCAACCTGTTGAGACAAGTTCCAAGTAGTCGCTACTCGGAGCCAATTTCACCAAACTTAATTTGCAATCCAATTAGCGCTCATTTTGAATAGAATCATAGAATTTTTGTAGGCTCTCTGGTCGCCACCTGCTGCCTACCACAGCACGTGCAGCCAGCCTTGGAATCACTACCGGCTGCGAATGCAGACAGCGGCTGCGTGTCATGCGTGTGCTACCTGCATCCGCAGCCTGCATCTGCAGCCTGCAGCCGAGGTTGGAATGGCACCTTAATTGGTCATTGGTCAAATTATGAGACAGAAAACTGTCAGCTCTCTAATCACCCTCAGTTTCTCTTCTTTAGATGCTTCATATAAGCCGTACGTCTCGTTAATGGGACTGAACTGCAAATAGGATCATCGTCATTGAGTCGAAATGCTACTCTAGCATAGCTTTTTTTTGTCACTTGAATAATGATTATTGTACATAGGGCGCCCTCAAAACCTCATCTATTCATCATCATCTCAGTTCATACACGTTCCTACCCTGGGATCGAATCTCCTCCAAATGATGAGAGGCGGCGAGTCTTTGGGTAACTTTGTGTTCTCTATCGGCTCTCTCATGGGGAGTGCTCTGAGGAAATGTTTGACTTGTTCATTAGGTATCCTGTCTACTCGCTGATAATCATCGGCAATAAAAAAAATTAGAGGGCAATTGACCTTATAGAGGTGTTGGCATGGGGTTTTATTTTATACTCATACTAATTGACCCAGCAGATGTTGTTCTGTTCGAATAAAATAAAAGCAGCGCCACCTACCGGGTCCAATTGTGGATCTAAACCATCCCGGAATCCTCTTGAACACACACGAAAAATTTCGTCGACATCAGTACAGCTGTTTAGGAGGAGTTCAGTGACATACACACGTACATAAGAAATTTATATATAAAGATATCGCAAAATAAATTATTTGATTTGAAGTGTCATTATCTTGGAGGGATGATCTCCATGCATCCATTAGTCGTATCTTACTATCATCCATGGAAAAGGAATAGACGGTGACGCTGTGTTAGAAGGAGTAGAGGAATACAATATTCTTATACTCCTTCTAACACAGCGAAAATTTTTTTTTTCTTTTTTATTGCAAACGGTGGCAAACGAGCAAACAGTACACCTGATGGTAAGTGTTGCTGCCGCTCATGGACCTTTACAAGGCCGTTGCCTACCGCGAAGAAAGCGAAGGGAGTGTGAATGCGTGCATTGAGGCTCGGTGATACCAAGGGCACCACCAAAACCCTCCACACGCAATCACCCTCAGAAAGTTTTAAACCCAATAACGATAGAAAATAGTAAATATCAAGTCAAATTGATGCGCATAATTTTAGTAAACATTTTAAAGCAAACATTTGCGTCAAGACCTTGATAAATACATTTGATATGTTTTTCTTAAATGTTTAGATAAATAATAGACTTACATTTCTATTTGTGATCATGTTTTCATATATTTTATACTTCTTGTTTGACGATTAATCGAGGAATCAATTTTTCAGGCCCAAAAGATCGATTTTATAAATCAATACGGAGCACTGAATCGATTTGGTGAATCGATACTTTACTCTCTTTAAAAATCTCATCACAATACTGTGGGAAGAATAGTGTATCGTTCGATTTTCTTGTGAATCGATTCTTTGGACGATGATTTTCAAATCGATCTTTTTCAGAAAGATCGCCCATCCTTATGACGGAGTAAGGATACAATTCATCACCCTCTATCTTGCTTGATGTCGTAAAAGACGACTAAAGGATATAATATACATATAATATCTATACAAGAGAAGGAAAGATGGAAATAAAATTTTATACAAACACGTTTGAACAGCGTGGGTCATATAGTAGGTCAATTTCCCTCCCATCGTGGAGGAGGCTTCAGCCCAGCAGTGTCACCAGGCACTAAGTAATTATAAATGTGTGCATTTTCCTTGAATAAATTTATTCTATTCTGATGATGATGATTGATGATATGTTAATGTGTTTAATTCTTTGGTTTCAGGTAAGTCATATGAAGGTTCTTCTCCTAACAATTGGTATGATATTCAAGCTTACATATAATATTTGTTAAAGGTGTAAATAAAGCTACTTTACGGATTTTGTAGAGATTTTATCACGTTTGTATTTGATTTTTGATTGCCCGACGTTTCGACCATGAACCGTGACCCGTGACCAGTAATTTTGTTTACAATGTGTAATACTCGCGTAAAAATCAGAAATCATTATCTAAAAGGTGTTTTTAGTTTTATGATTTCTTTTTTCTTTTCGGCGCGCTCCTCGCACCACTCCGTCCGGGGTGACAGAGGGGCATAAACACGCACACCCACAACCCACCCACGATGCACGTCGCCTTCGTGACTTGACATCAGTGGTCGGCCCGACGGAATACCCCCTATTTGGGGTACCCTCCCATCGACCGACGTCCCCCCCTCGGGGAGGACGTCGGTCTTTCCTCACGCGGTCGGCCTCTCGGCGGGTGATGGTCTAATTCCCCGATCACGTCACCCGCGGCCTCGGCTAGGGCGGCATGAGGTTCAGGTACTCGCGCCTACGCCGCCCCAGTCGCCGGCGGCGGATCGCCTCATCGAGGCTGCGCTCCTCGCGCAGGCGATCCGCCGCCTCATGAAATTTGTCTTACAAACAACACTAATATTTGATGAGCCATTTTGAATATTTTCTACCCTCATGACGAATAATAAAAGTCCATTACCTCGGCTCTTATGCGCCCCACTGCTAGACCTAATGTAATAGTAAAAATAGTTAATGTTGCACAATTGCAAGAAAGCGTCTTTGTAGTGATCGTGTTCGATAACTTTATTAATTTAAAATAAGAAAATACGACACATTTGGTGAAAATAATATTATAATTTATTCTATTGTACTTACTAAATAAAGTGTACAGTGCGCCCAAAGAGGTTTTTAACCTATTTCTAAAAAAGGAGTAGGTTCTCAATTCGGTTGTTAGTATCTTTTTTATGTTTGTTCACGCATAACTCCGTCATTTGCCAACCGATTTGAAAATATTATTATTTTGTTGGAAAGTGTATACATTCCAAATGGTTCCATGAAATCGGACAAGCGGTTCCCCTACTACTAGGTGGACTGACGACATTCTCAGTCGCAGGGAACAGTTGGATGCAAATGGCGTAGGACTGTTCCGAGTGGCATTCTCGTAGGGAGGCCTATGTCCAGCAGTGGACGTCTGTAGGCTGATGGATGGATAGATGGACAAGCGGTTTTTGAAAAATCAACAAAACTCAAAATTTATCTACATTGTCTACATTAGCGATCTCTTCGTTTACTTTGCATTGCGTTTTGAAGTCGATTTTTTTTTGCATAAATATTGTTATTATTACTTAAAATAGCGCAAAGAGATTTTCGGTGCATTGAAAGGTATAACAGTTATCAGAATTGCTTATGTAGACTTTATTGTATGGGATTATCGTACTTTGTCTGTTTATAGATAAAAAACAGTGGATAATCTTTTTAACTCCATGTTAATATACTCCTTTGTAAATTGACATCTGTAACTTGATAGTTTATATTTTTTTAAAAGAAAACAACTAAGATAACATTGTTTTTCGTTAAACATAGATAATATTTATGGCGTTATAAATTTAATTCGTGTAATCTTTATTATTTTTTTGTTTATATACTTATGCTCATCACGCCCCCTACTAGGTGGTCTGGACCCCTGGTGATAGTTGCTGGGTGTTGTTGGATGCAGTCATAGGTCTCTTCACAGATGGCTAAATGTCGTAACGCTTGTCAACCTAGGCAATCGTTGTTGTTTTGGGTTTGTTCTGGAAATCTCTTATTTAGCTGCGACGACTCTCACTATATTGATACAAAAAGAAATCGACTTCAATAAGCCTTATATAGTTTTTTAATGGACGCCATTGTCAGAACTAGACTAAAAAATGTGACCGAGAAGCACCAGTTTTCAAATAAAAAAAGAATAATCAAAATCGGTTCATCCAATCGTAAGTTCTGAGGTAATAAATATAAAAAAAATACCGAGTTAAAACTGTCGTTTAAAATATGTTTTACTCGAACAGGGGGTTCTTATTGGTATTGAATATCTATTTAATATTAAATTACCTATATTTCCTATAAATTATTGTATTGCGATGTGACTTTACAAACATATAATTAACAGACACAAATTACATACATACTCAGAACAACAATTTGCCGATCGCACAAAGTGTTGTCCTGCGTGGGATTCGAACCCGCGACACTAGCGTTGACGGAAATGACTTATTGCACCTACTGATTCCACAAATTGTTCATTCTTGGATCCTCAACCATTCTATATGCCTGAACACACTATTAAGTAGGGCCCATTTGGATCGTTCTGTAGGGGCAAAACTGAAACTAGACATACAAAGACCTGTGTGCCTACTCTGGAAATCCATTCTAATTTCGAATCCGATTTAATTCCAATCTCACCAAACTTATATTTGGTACTCTTGAACAAAATCGAGAATGAATTCTTCGCGTTTGGCGTTGTTATTTTTACCAAATGTGTCGTATTTTCTTATTTTAAATTAATAACGTTATCGAACTCGATCACTACAAAGACGCTTTCTTGCAATTTTGCAACATTAACGATTTTAAACTACGTCAAAATCGCGTCGGGAGTAGCAAATATTTGATTTAATCGACGAGAGTCGAATTCATTTAGTTCAAAATATTCCACCGAATTTGATTCCAATCGTGCGCTAATGTCGCTTTCAAGAGTACCAAATTTGCTTAAATTCGAATTGCGATTGGATTTAGGATTGGAATCGAGATTCAAGAGTAGGCACACTGTTCTTAGGAATCATGTCGATTTAAAAACACTTGTATTCTGAGAATCGAAACCTGTCGTATTGAAAAATAAAACATTATTACTATGTATTTGAATGTTAAATACGTAAGCTAGTAAATATTAATATGTATACATGATAAGTATATAAAATGTATTGTGTTAATTATTTTTCAATTTAATTAAGTACGTGTACGAAAAGACGGCCATTTTGTGTGATACATTATTCAACTCGTTTAGATAATTATTTTATTAGAGTATTTTATTATTTTTTTATTTTTAGGACACTGACTGATTTTAGGTCTTCAATTGTATATTACCAGGATATAATACAATTTTGCGGTCCATGGCGCTGTATGGTGCCCCTATCTGGTCAGAGTCCCTCACCGCCCGCAACAAGGCCCTCTTGCGTCGACCGCAGAGAGTCATGGCGGTGAGAACTATCAGGGGTTATCGTACAGTGTCTTGGACTGTGGGGACGCTACTGGCAGGCGATCCACCTTGGCCACTTGTGGCTGACGCGTTGGCGGAGGTCTACCAGCTCCGTGCAACAGCGTGGGCCAACGGCGAGCAAGTCTCTGCAAGGAGACTGGGCAAAGCACAAGAAGTGGCCCGAAGGGAAGTTATCTGGCGGTGGAGGGAAGACCTGGAGTCCCCCGTAGCAGGACGGGGGACTGTGGAAGCGGTTGCGCCGCATCTCCACCGCTGGCTCACAAGGAAGCACGCCAACCTAACATGTAGGATGGTGCAGGTGCTTACCGGACACGGGGTCTTCGGTAAGTACCTGCATATGATTAGAAGAGAAGAGACCCCCGGATGTCATGAGTGTGGCGCGCCAACTGATGATGCGCGTCACACATTGGAGATATGCCCCACCTCGGGGTCTCAGCGCCACGACCTGTCGGCGGTACTTGGAGCAGACCTGTCGCTGCCGACCGTTATCGCAAAGATGCTTGGTCATCGATGGCCTCATTTTGTGAGGCCGTCATAATATCAAGGAAGGAAGTGGCGGAGCGGGAACGCGAGGCGCTTGCGTCTGCTGACTCGATTCGTCGCCGGCGACCCGGGAGGTGGAGGCGACAATATGCCCACCTACTCCCACCGCCCTGAACAGTAATGACAGGACGTGGCCAGACGGCCATGCGTTGGGGTGTCGGGGATTGAATGTCATCAGACGACCTCTCCGGCACCCCGTAAAAGCGCGGAAGGGGCCGCTGTGGTTTTAGTGGGTATTCCGGCCGCGGATGTGGTCGGTGAGTCCCACAGGCCCCCCCTCCGTGCGGAAATGTATTAAAAAAAATCTCTATCTTTCTCACTCGCTTGCTCCGTACTCTCGCCCCATGGCTGTGCTTCATGCCATGTTCGCCTATTCTCACTCTCTCTCAATCGGTCTCAATCGCTCTCTTCCTCTTCTTCGACCAAAACGCTGCACATCTTCGTGACGCGTTTCAAACGTAAAAAATTTACCCTCATGCGCGTGTTAGATTATTGGTATAAAGCAAAGTTAAATATGTGTATGTCTCATTTTTAAGTAAAATTATACACAGAAACAGAATTAAGTAGTTATGTATATGTTGATGTATGTTTTAAATAGAAATGAATTGCTTTATTTATTCCTATAAAATTTATATATTCTAAGTATTTTTAAATATTTAGGTGCTGTGTGGTAGCGGCTTCGAATACTACCAACCCTTGCTTTGCTCGTGGGTGTCGTAAAAGACGACTAAGAGCCCTAGATTGACCCGGACCAACTCCATCTGATACCATTTGGGTCAACGATTACATTCCCAAGGAGGCTTGACGTCAGGCAGGCGGCCGGTCATAAAAGTCATTGCCGAAACTTTTTGCAATATGTCAAAACAGATGACATGTTGCGTCGACCCCAAGTAATTGGGATAAGAGCAAGATGATGATGATTTTTAAATATTTAGATACAACATGCCTTTCCGCGCAAAGAAGTTTCACTTCAAAAAAATAGTCTTTCTAGACTCACGGAAAAGAGAGGGTGTGGTGAATTGTATTCTTATTCCGTCACAATACGGATTATAAATAATTATTTGATGTTTATTTATTTTATATGTTCACATCGTGTCTGAATTTACAATAGTTACAATAAGAAACGTATGTTACTATGAACGTAATATTTCTATATCTATCTTTCGATGGCCGATAACAGCGTAAATTGTTTTGTCACGATTGACTGTTAGCAAGTGTATGTTAAATATATGTATTTTATGTACATAAATCTGTTTGTACAACATATTAAATAACTAATGGTGGCCTTGGGATTTATCTATACCAATAAATAAAATTGGAGTGTCTGTTTGTAATGTCAAAATAATAGGCTTTTTTCATGCTCACACGGTTATTTGCACGACACCTATGCCTAAAATAGCGATTAAAATTTTTGTCTGTCTGTCTGTTTGTTCCGAGTAATCTTCAAAACGGCTGTACCGATTTCAAAAATTCTTTCACCAATGGAAAGCTATAATATCAGGGCGTAAACTAGGCTATATTTTATCCCGGTATTCCCACGGGAACGGGAACTACGCGGGTAAAACGACTATAACCAAAGCGAAGCGAGGGCGAGTTGCTAGTTTGTAGAATAAATGTCATTATTTTCATTATTTCAGCTCTTACGTCCCACTGTTGGGCTCGAGTCTCCTCCACAATAGAAGGGAAATTGACATACTATACCAAGCTTGTCAGACATGGTTGGTATAGGGTTTTATTTCGAGAAATATATATTCATGTTTAATCTCTTAGTCGTCTTTTACGACACCCACGTGCAATAGGTAGGGTGGTGTGGTAGTGGTGGTGGTGAATAATATTCTTACAATGTCACCACACAGAAGATTTATAGATTAAACTAGCAACCAGCCCTCGCTTCGCTTCGGTTTTAGTCGTTTTACCCGTGTAGTTCCCGTGGGAATACCAGGATAAAATATAGCCTAGTTTACGCCCTGAGCTTTCCATTGGTGAAAGAATTTTTGAAATCAGTCCAGTCGTTTTGAAGATTACGCGGAACAAACAGACAGACAGAAAGAAATTTTTTAATCTGTATTTTAGGCATAGGTGTCGCGCAATTAACCGTGTGAGCATAAAAAAAGCCTATTATTTTGACATTACAAACAGACACTCCAATTTTATTTATTGCCATAGATGTATCGAATTTACAAATAATCGATACATATAAAATACTTTGTTCTCTGAATAACTGACTGACTGACCAATCAACACACAGACTATACCACCCATCGTGGAGATTTGAAACTGGGAGAATTCTCTAAAGGTATTCTTTGTATGATGTAGACATTCGATAAAAAAAAGCCGAAATTCTAGTCCTAAGGGGGTGAAAAAGGAGGTCAACGTTTGTCCAATTCACATCAAATTTTGCACAAACATTCCTTAACAGAATTGACAGAAAGTGTTTCGTATTTTATTAAAATTCAGTTCATTGTATGATGATATGATCTATGACCGTTAAACTACAATATACTCGAACAGTTTCCCCATAACATGATACTGCCTGTATAAGTAGACAGATAGCAAGAATTAGACCTGAACTATGGTACAGAACCGTTCATTATTTGATATCATTTGATATGGGATTCCTTAAAATAAAAGGTAATCGGTTAGGGTTCCGTTATCTTTAAAGTTTAGGAACCCTTGGTGTTATGAATCGAACGAAAAAGCGGTTCGATTGCCATACGGGGGGTATGCAATAAGCAGTCTCTCTTTGCCTGGGAGGGAAGTGGAATCAAACTTTTCCAACTCCTGTTGAACTTTTTCTAATTAAATTTGTTGCGGGTTCCAAGACAATTAAAATCATTGCCCGGGACTGCCTGAGAATCAAACCTCGGTGTTATCTATGGAGACCATTGTGGATCCTGGCTTACAGGAGTTACAGTGGTGGGAATGTGTGGTACGATTAGTCCCAAAAAATGAAGCAGTCTCTTGTACTTGCACATATCTTCCTCTCTTTCACAAACGTCTTTCCTTAACCTTAAATTTAGTGGTTACGTCTGTTTACGATGAACTCGTATCATTATTAACACATCACTGAATAGATAAATATTAAATCCACATAACAATTATCACTTTTTATATGTATGTTAGTATACATTAAAAATATATAAAAATAACTTTTTCTACGTATGTTGTAGATATGTGATTATCTATACCAATAAATAAAATTGGAGTGTCTGTTTGTAATGTCAAAATAATAGGCTTTTTTCATGCTCACACGGTTATTTGCACGACACCTATGCCTAAAATTACAATTAAAAAAATTTTGTCTGTCTGTTTGTGCCGGGTAATCTTCAAAACGGCTGGACCGATTTCAAAAATTCTTTCACCAATGGAAAGCTATAATCTATATCAGGGCGTAAACTAGGCTATATTTTATCCCGGTATTCCCACGGGAACGGGAACTACGCGGGTAAAACGACTATAACCTATAACCGAAGCGAAGCGAGGGCGGGTTGCTAGTTTTTAATAATATTGATTGTAAATAAAACTATTTTACGGATTTTATCGCGTTTGTAGTTTGGTTTGTAGTCTGTGACTATGAACGCTGTTAAGTGTTCAAAACCTCGGACAATGAAAAATCTAATACCAACGCGATAAAATCCATAGTTTTATTTACAACTAGCAACCCGCCCTCGCTTCGCTTCGGATTCAGTCGCCTTATCCGCGTAGTTCCCGTGGGAAGACCGGTGTAAAATATAGCCTATGTTGCTCCCTGATATTATAGCTTTCCATTGGTGAAAGAATTTTTGAAATCGGTCCTCTGCTTTAAGCGTGAAATCGTAACAAACAAACAAATTTATTTTTGCATTTATAATATTAGTAAGGATTATGTAGTGCAACATTTTCAACAAGAGTTAAGCAATATTTCAAATGTAGCGCTTCGTGTTTGTTGATTTGAAGGCAAAGAGGAGGCGCGCATGCACTACACGCACTTTCGTGCAAGTGGCCTGCACCATCTAAACCCCGCCGCACACTAAAACCTATAGCGCAGTACCAAACTCCGCCCGGGTTGAGAGCCGTCAGCGCTCACCCATAGGCCGGGCTAAGCTGAGAAAGCCATCTGAGGCTAACAGCTATACACACACAAAAACAAAAAATATCAAACACCGCATTTGGTCTCACGGTCACGTGTCGACGCAGGCACGTACATGAGCGTGTACGCCATAGGTTTTAAATACTGCCACTCGCACACGGCTCGTGACGGCCAATGCGAGTGTGGGCATGTGCGGCGGATGTTAGACATTTTCGATCAGGTCACGTGTCCTGACGTGAGTTTAACATTTTTCCATCCCAAAAAAGGGCACAACGCTAAAAAAGTTTTCACTTCACGAAATGGCGCGGGTGAGCTAGTATAAGATATGCATAAACTACAATTACTCTTATTTTCTTTCCCGGTGGTGATCGTAAACCACAATGGCAACATAATTTAACAACCAAAAAAACTTGAAATAAAATCCCACACCAATCTCTCTGACTAGGATGATAAGTCAATTGCTCTTCTATTATGAGAAGTCCCGTGCTCAGCAGTGATGAGCAGAGATGATGATGATGATGATATTTTTATCATATAAGATCGTCAACTGGCCTAACAAGCGGATATTGGGCATATTATCTTTTACGTGGCTAGTGTCCAAGTCGTTGATAGGCTGATAAATGATTAGATGGATATAGATTAATTGCAAATAATGATAATAGCTCATTGCAAACTAAAGAATATAAGCATTTCATTTTCAATTAACAAATTCCCGCTTAATCTTCGTAGGAATATGCCTATTTTATTCGCTGATAGTGTAACTTTCCTTTGGTGAAAGAATTTTTAAAATGGTTTAGTGGTTAGATGAAAGCGTAGCAGCCTTACAAACATGATCTGTAGTGTGCGTCTACAATGTAGTGATTGCAACGCACAGCCTTTAGAGCTGGTACACGACCGATTACTGCCACGGTCCGTAAGCGACTGACCGCAAAAAACCTCCAGCGGGTACTTGTAGGGCCCTGGAGGCGGAAATGCTTGCCGGTTTGTATCGACGGGTGTTGGTGGCGCGAGCGGAGGGCGGTGTGATTTCTTTGAGGGAGCTCACCGCCTGGCGTGTCGACGCCCGCCGAGACGTCATTGCCCGTTGGGCAGTCCGGCTGAAGAGGCCTCCGTTCGGGGTGCGAATCGTGGAGGCCTTCCGGCCGGTGCTGATACAGTGGTTGAAACGGTGGCACGGGGTGCTCTCCTTCCGACTGGCGCGGGTGTTAACGGGGCATGGATGCTTCGCCAAATACCTGCACAAGGTCGTTAGGAGGGAGAGTACACCGTCCTGCCACCACTGCGATTGCGACGAGGACACGGCGCAGCATACGCTTGAGATCTGTGACGCTTGAGAAGAGCAGCGCCGTGAACTCGTCGCAATCATCAGTGCCGATCTGACGCTGCCGAATATCGCTGGGCCTCGGCTAGGGCGATGGTCGGCAGCATCAGGAACTGGGACGCGGTCGCAGCCTTCTGCGAGGTAGTGATCTCGCAGAAGGAGGCGGCGGATGGCCTGCGCGAGGAGCGCAGCCGCGATAAGGCGATCCGCCGCCGGCGACTGGGGCGGCGTAGGTGCCAATACCTGCGCCTCATGCCGCCCTAGCCGAGGCCGCGGGTGACGTGACCGGGGAATTAGTCCGTCACCCGCCGAGAAGCCGACCGCATGAAGAAAGACCGACGTCCTCCCCGAAGGGATGGATCGTGGGTGTGCGTGCTTACGCCCCTCTGTCGCCCCGGACGGAGTGGTACGAGGAGCGTGCCGACCGCAACCAACCCCCAAAAAAACATCGGGTACTTGTAAATACGCATTATTCAATATACCCACATTTGCACATTTTATTTATTAATAAATTAAAAATATAAAAAATTAAATCAAACGTACGTGATCTAACTTTTGAAACGTCCATGTATGTGGGTACTATGGATCTACGCTGATGATGAAGCAGTTAGGAGATCAAATCCTGGATTTGATGCGACGATGCGTACGCACACCGTCAAAAATGTCAACTAGATCATTACGTTATAATAAAACTTTCAATGTATTAAATATCTTTTTTCTATTATTAGAGTCATTGTTTTCTACAAACGTAGGATAACATTTTTATAAAGATTTTTATCATGTTACGTCAAACAAGTGTAACTTCTTACGGGCGTATATAACGTACTCACACACTTTTTGGAGTGTAATTTCTTTAGAATCGTTGTGATTTCAAATTCGATGAAACGAAAAAGCGAGTCCATAGAGACATAAACACGTCAATGTATAGGATTCAGGCTGCGAGAGAATGAGATAAAGGATAAAGAAGTTTCACTTCTGCCTTGCGTACCTGCTAACGGCGTAGCTATTGAAGACTAATGTGACTTTGAATTACACAATTCAGGTTAAGATACGATAAGGATAATGCCATTCACGTGGCGAGAGAACTGTCCAAGCGCATGTGGCAAGTACCGGGTGCATATCTGATAAGCCTTAGATATACTATCGTAAAAAAAAAACAACACGCACACCGGTGCATGTGCATTGCCACGTGTTATTAACTTGCAAACCTTACGACTTCCTTTACATATCATGATCAGTTTTTTTGATGTGACACATCTATAGGCGAGGGTGAACCTGATCGTTGGCGTGGCGTTAACGCCACGCTTTGTGGTACACAAACATAACACATAAATATAGATAAAATGTCTAATTTTATTTTTATTGCTTTTTATTTGGATCTTAAGTTAAAGAGTGTTTATTTAAACGATTGTAATAATTTGGTTTGTATGTAACAGAACATTTAACGATGACTTTCGTTAACCTCTAAACTTTTGATTAATTTGGAATTTACCCCATTAGAGCTTTCTAGAACCTACGAGAATATAAAAATTTCAATTATCCTTAGAGCAGGGATTCCTAACTTTAAAAGTAACTGCCAAATACCTTTTATTTTATGGAACCCTATATCAAATGCCATAGTCGGCGCTGAATTCTTGCTACAGTCAGAGTTGCTATAATTAAAAGCTATTTAATTTTGGCGGAACCCTAATGGCTGTTCTACGGCACCCCTAGGTTTCGCGGAATACACTTTGGGAATCTCTGCCTTAGAGGATTAGCCATTTTTTTTATTCCGTGACTGAGATTTTAACTGACCGACTCGCTATGCCTATTTTCTGTATCGCACATTTTAATTCGCTTATCTACAAGAGTGTTTTTCCGTTTTTTTAAACTACCTACGTTTTTAAACTTTTATAATTTCTATTATCATTTTGTACTCAATCTTTACAAATCAAGGTCTTACCTTATCAAATCTATAAAGTGTCCATTGTTTCTATCATTGAGTGTTTATTTATTTGAAGTATTTTCTAACATAGTTCGAAGGTTAATCTGATTATGTTTAGAAATGATAATGTCACTTAGTAAATTGATATTTTTATTATAAATACATTATATCCATGTGCTGATTATATAATACGTATGCAACTAACTTATTCTTGTGGTGACGGAATAAGAATACAATTCATCAGCGCCTGTGTGCCTGTGTATGTCGTAAAAGACATCTGGAGCAATTATAATGTGTACGCCTATGCCATCGCCGTCGCAGCCCACATACGTCCCACTGCTGGGTTCGGGCCTCCTCCACAATGAGAGGGAATTAGACCTACTATACAATGCTGATCAGACACGTTGGTATAGGATTTCATTTGGAGTTGGCCTTCTCTTACACAGATGTTATGTGCATATTAAATCCTACGGTCGTCTTTTACGACATCCACGTGCAAGATAGGGGGTGATGAATTGTATTCTTACTCCGTCACCACAGAGATGGAAAACTTAAAATGAACGCCAAAGTAGTAACACGTCTGACAAGCATGGTATAGTAAGTCGATTTCCCTCTTATTGTGGAGGAGGCTCGAGCCTAGCTGTGGGACGTATATGTATAAACTGAAATGAAGATGATGATGATTTAATCCTTTCATCGTCTTTTACGACACCCACGGGTAAGTTAGCGGGTGTTAAATTGTATTCTTGCTTCATCACCATACGGAAAAATACGGCCATATTTATATCATCATCATCATCATCATTTCAGCCTATTGCCGTCCACTGCTGGACGTAGGCCTACCTCATGTTACGCCACAATGTGCGGTTCTGTGCCGCCTGCATCCAACGACGCCCAGCAAATTTCACTAGGTCATCGGTCCACCTAGTGGGGGGCGTCCTACACTGCGTCGTCCGATACGTGGTTGCCACTCGAGAACCTTTCTTCCCCAGTGGTTGTCGGTTCGTCGAGCGATGTGGCCTGCGCATTGCCACTTCAGCGTGCTAATTAATTCTTCGTGCTATGTCGGTTACACCCGTTCTTCTGTGGAGTTCCGTATTCCGGATTCTATCTCGCAGAGAAATCCCGAGCATAGCACGCTGAGCGACTTAGAGCCTTGTTATGAGGCCTACATTTAGGGACCATGTTTCTGTGCCGTAAGTCATCACTGGTAACACACACTGGTCGTAGACCTGTGTTTTCAGACACCGAGGTATATTTATATAATTTTATTATTTTTTTTCTTTATGCAGTGGTCGTTAGTCGTAAATCACTTGCGGTTTTATCATGCATGCGCATGCCTCTCGCCTCGTGCCCGTCATTGTTGATAATATAGTATTAATCAATATTTATTACTGCCGATTGTCTCATTTCTGTATTAAACGTATTTGCCTCTCAAAATATGCTTTATTTTTATATTGCTGTTAGTGGTAAACGAGCAAACAGCACACCTGTGTGCCTACTCTTGAATCTCGATTTCTATCCTAAATCCAATCGCAACTCGAATTTGAGCAAATTTGATACTCTTGGAAGCGACATTAGTGCACGATTGGAGGAATTTTTTTAAACTAAATGAATTCGACTCTCGTCGATTAAGTCAAATATTATTTGCTACTCCCGATGTGATTTTGATGTAGTTTAAAATCGTTAATATTATACAATTTCAAGAAAGCGTCTTTGTAGTGATCGAGTTCGGTAACGTTATTAATTTAAAGTAATAAAATACGACACATTTGGTGAAAATAACAACGACAAATGCGAAGAATTCATTCTCGATTTTGTTTAATTGTAAGAGTACCAAATATAAGTTTGGTGAGATTGGAATTGAATCGGATTTTTAAATTAGAACTGATTTCAAGAATAGGCACACTGATGGTTAGTGATACTGTCGTTCATAAAGCTTTGCTAGGTCGCTGCCTATGCTCGAAGCTCGTCAGCGTCAGGAACTGGGACGCGGTCGCCGCCTTCTGTGAGGCCGTTATCTCACGGAAGGAGGCGGCGGATCGTGTGCGAGTAGAGATCCTATTCGGCGACACGTTCCGCCGCCGGCGACTCGGGCGGCGCAGACGCGAGTATCTGCGCCTAATGCCGCCCTAGCCGAGGCCGCGGGTGATCGGACTGGGGAATTGTCCGTCACCCGCAAAGAGGCTAACCGCGCGACGGCGACCGACGTCCCAGGACATCGAGAGGTGAGGGTACCCGAAAGGGTATTCCGTCGGGCCGACCACTGACGACAAGTCACATCTGCTCCGGTGGTCGGCTCAACAACGAGGTGACGTGCGTACGGGTGGGTTATGGGCCCGCGCGCCGTTCTTTCATCGCCCCGGACGGACTGGACCGCGCGTGCGCTTACCATAGCCCACCCATAAAAAAAAAAAATGTCGCTGCCTGTCGTGTAGAAAGTGAAGGGAGTGTGAATGCGTGCAATGAGGCTAGGTGATACTAAAGGCATCACTAAAACTCTTGCTCACCAAACGAAGAGCATTAGCAAATTGCTAAGAGCGCAGCAGTCTTTAAATGAAAGAAAAAGTATGTGTACTTATGTAGGCACGTTTTCACGTCTTTGACGTGACATGATATTTTTTTTTATAAAAATCTTTCTAAAAATGTTATTCTTCGCGTGCCTACTAATTTTATCCTACGTTTGTAGAAAAAAAACGACACTAATAATAGAGAAAAAAGATATTTAATACATTGAAAGTTTTATTATAATGCATTATTTAGTTGACATTTGTGACGGTGTGCGCGCGAATCGTAAAAATTTACTCTTCATCATCATCATCATCATCATTTGAGCTCATATACGCCTCACTGTTGGGCTCGAGCCTCCTCCACAATAGTAGGGTAATTGACCTTACTATACCATGCTGGTCAGACAGGTTGGTATAGGGTTTTATTTCGAGTTTTCCATGTCTTGCATAAATGTTATATGCGTTATCCTTTAGTCGTCTTTTACGACATCCACGGGCAAGATAGGGAGTGGTGAATTGTATTCTCACTCCATCACCAAAAATTTACTCTTATTACTTCTCTAACTCGCCAGAAAAAGTATTACATCAAAAACTAGGTGATGTGATAGAGATATGCGTCGTATGAGATGCGAAGGCGTTGCCCCGCGCCATAGTATAGTCATCTATCCAGTAATGTATCTCGGCCGTAACCTTGAATTAAATGCCTAAACGTAAACATGTGATAGGGCTGCCCGCCTCCAGCATTTTAATTACATTTGCCTACTTTGTGTTTCCATTTAGTTTTGTATATACTTTTCTTATATAAGCAAATAAAATACTTTGTGAATTGAATAGGAAGTGTTCAATAAGAATGCGTGTTGATTTTTGATTGGTAGTTTTAATTAAAAAAAAACATGTTTATGTTTAAATAACAAATCGGTCTATAAATTTAAATTATCTAGTGACAGACGGTCAAATTATTTTTTTCTAGTACTATTCATACACATAGTACAATAAACATATATTATTAATAATAAAATACGACGTCTTTACTTTGAATTATATAAACTAACAAAACAAAACACATTATGAGTTTTAACACAAGCGTACGGTAACATGATTCATGAACCGCCTATAACTACCTATTTCACTCGTGTCAATCACTTTATTCATTTTATTTATTAAACTAGACAACTTTTTTTCGGGAGATAAAAGGAAATTAAAACGACACATTATGTACCTACCTACTAGTAAGTAAAATTATTTTATAATCTTACCTTTCAGAGTTTCCAGGTAATCTAAAAAAAGTTATCTCTGGATTCGTTATTGACGAATTCATGCAACCAAAAACAACACAATATACCCTACTTGTCATAATAAATATGTGTATAATTATGTATTTTAGTGAAAAATTCGCGCAGTTATTGTTAAAAAAACAACACACCGTTCGCTCGTCACTGCAGCACAGTCGCGACTGTCTGCATGCCGAGCGCATGCCGAGATCGAGGCGCGTAGGTATAGCTCGCGTTTCTTCCGTTTGTATGAAGTTGGATTACTGGTAGATTATATTACCGTGCCCGCGCTAAACAAGGCCGTATGACGTCAATTGTTATTATTTAATAATGATATATAAGTACAGTAATGTTTATTATAAATATCTTCATTGTTTCTGATAAAACTCTATTTGTTTCTCGTATAAATGATAACATACTTTTTAATCTTTGTGTTTTATTGACTACTAGCAATCCGCCCTCGCTTCGCTTCGGTTATAGGTTATAGTCGTTTTACCCGCGTAGTTCCCTTTCCCGTGGGAATACCGGGATAAAATATAGCCTAGTTTACGCCCTGATATTATAGCTTTCCATTGGTGAAAGAATTTTTGAAATCGGTCCAGCCGTTTTGAAGATTACCCGGAACAAACAGACAGACAGACAGACAAAAATTTTTAATTGCTATTTTAGGCATAGGTGTCGTGCAAATAACCGTGTGAGCATGAAAAAAGCCTATTATTTTGACATTACAAACAGACACTCCAATTTTATTTATTGGTATAAATTGTTTGTAAGATGATGCAAGGTGGCGACACACAGATAGCGTATTGTGATACCGATGTACCGTGCTAGTGTCGCGGGTTCGAATCCCACACAGGACAACGGACCGGTCCGTCCGGGTTAGTACCACACTCTCGCAGAAAATCGATTCCTGAGTAGTAGCAATTTGTTACTACCCTCCTTCGGTGAATGAGACAGACGAAAGCATAACTTTCTGAGGATGTTTGCGTGTGGGGGGGTTTTGGTGATGTCTTTTGTGTCACCGAACCTCATTGCACGCATTCACACTCCTTTCACTTTCTTCACAGTAGACAGCGGCCTAGCAAACGCCCATAAGCGGTAGTATCACTTACCATCAGGTGTACTGTAAACGAGAAACGTTTGCCACCGTCTGAAATTAAAAAAAAAAAACATATTGTGCAATCCATAAATTGTTGTTCTGAGTCTGTACGTAATTTGTGTCAATTAATTACGTGCTTTTAAAGTGTGTCGCAACACAAGCATTATTTCCATAGAGCAGGATGTTGTATTTGAAAAGAAATAAAAGGTATTTGGTAATTTAATTGGAGTATTCAAGTGATTCTTATGTGACGTGATGGCGTAGAATACAATTCGCTATCCCCTGTCTTGCCCGTGGATGTTGTAAAAGACGCCTAAGTGAAATAGTATGCATATAACATCTGTGCAAGAGATGAAAAACTCGAAATAAAACTACATCAATCTGTCTGGTCTGACCAAGTATAGTGGTGAATTGATTTTTTTTTTATTCCGTCACCACACGGATTTATTGTCACACTAGCAACCCCTCGCTTCGTTTCGGTTTCAGTCTTTCCTGCGTAGTTCCCGTTCCCGTAGGAATACCGGGATAAAATATTAAAATATAGCCTAGTTTACTCTCTGATATTATAGCTTTTCATCAGTGAAAGAATTTTTGAAATCGGTCCAGCCGTTTTGAAGATTACCTGGAACAAACAGACAGACAAAAAAATTATAAAGTGTATTTTAGGCATATGTATAGTGCAAATAACCGTGTGAGCATGAAAAAAGCCTATTATTTTAACATTACAAACAGACACTCCAATTTTATTTATTGGTATAGATAACAACAAATATCTGGTTGACCGAGCTTTGCTCGGTATATTTTTTTTTTGTATTTTTGCCGAACTTAATTAGATATATATTAATAAAAAATAAAAATGATGAATTAATGAAAAAAACATAAAAAATAACAAAAAGAGAATACTAATAACACCGAGATTCGATCTCACGCTGTTTGAATGCGACTGGACAACTTCCCAACTGAGCTATTGTCACTTGACGCCTACGGCGAAATTTGAATTCCCATTCTATTGATATTTTATGTCATTGTATTGATTAGCTAAAAACTCCGACAAAACAACATTTTCTATAAATAAAACCTAGCTAGATCGATTTTTTGGCCCCGAAACCACTAGCATGCTAAATTTCATGAAAATCATTGCAAACAATTGCTCGTTTAAAGATTAACAACAATCCTGTAACGATAATTTTTATATTTAAAGTTGACAACAGGAGAATGTGCAGCCTTGAGCTGCGTAGAAACTATGTAGGCCTGGTTTTCAGCAAACTTTTCGTTCGAAATATAGTGAAAATTAATATGTATCGATTATATTATTATCAGTAACGTGTGAGGTCGACATTATCAATGTATGTCGTTATTCAAGGCGATATCTGGACAGTACATACTTGTTTGTTTTAAATATTGTTTTTTTATTCTACAATTTTATCAGCTCACGCATATACGCACCGTTTGTGTCATAGAGCAAAATATATTTTTTATTATGTATAAATAATGTGACCGATTCCGCACAATTGACATCCGATCAGGAATTGGGATATTAAAATTAGTTTTGATAGTTATTTTTAAAATGTATATATATATATATATATATATATATATATATATATATATATATATATATACATATATATGTTTGTGTTTTTCATAGATGTAATGAGAACATAATAAATGTTTTCTTTCTTTTTACTTGTAATTAACTGTTAGAGCAGTCGTCATCTCACGGAAGGGACTCTACGTCGACACGATCCGGCGCCGTCTACTTGGGCGGCGCCACAGAAAATTTAATAAGTTTTCGAACAAAATCAGCTGAATGGCCTTTCTAAAGTATTAATATTTCTGTGGGCGGCGCAGGCGCGAGTACCTGCGCTTGATGCTGTCCTAGCCGAGGCCACAGGTGGCTGGACCGGGAAACAGTCCGTCACCCGCAGAGGCTGACTGCGTGGGAGCGATACTCTGAGAGAGGCGTCAGGGCCTCATTTTTCTTTTTTGCGGGTGACGTGACCGGGGATTAGTCCGTCACCCGCCGAGAGGCCGACCGCGTGAGGAAAGACCGACGTCCTCCCCGAGGGGGGGGACGTCGGTCGATGGGAGGGTACCCCAATAGGGGGTATTCCGTCGGGCCGACCACTGACGACAAGTTAACGCTGCTCCAGTGGTCGGCCCAACGACGAAGGCGACGTGGTTTTTGGGTGGGTCGCGGGAGTTGCGTGCTTAAGCCCCTCTGTCGCCCCGGACGGAGTGGTGCGGAGGCGCGACGACCGCGACCCACCCACAAAAAAAAAAAAAGTGAGCCGTCGCTCAGGACGCCTGGCCACAGAAATATTAATACTTTAGAAAGGCCATTCGGCTGATTTTGTTCGAAAACCAGCGTGGCATAATTGCCCCCTCCCGCTAATGTGAACACATATGCAAGGTCTATACTTACAACTATTTCACCCACTAACATAACACACACACATCAATCTCGAAGCTGCAGTTGGTACACAAATTATAACTAAGTTCTGTAGGCAACGTAAACCCACATATAAAAAAGCACTTGTACGCTAGTGCTTGCCATGGTCGATATACTACACGATATTTATTTACATTTTTGTTTTACATTTTTGTTTATTGTAAACAAAAATGTACTAACATTGTCCGTGTGGTGACGAAATAAGAATACCAATCACCACTCCGTATCTTACCCGCGGATGTCCCATCCTAATATATTGAGACGACTAAGAGATATAGTAAGCATATAACATCTATGCAAGAGAAGAAAAACACAAAACAAAACCCTATACTAACCTGTCTGACTACTATAGTAGTATAGTAAGGTAAATTTGCCTATAATTGCGGAGGAGGCTCGGGCCCAGCAGTGGAACGTATATAAGCCGAGACAATGACTATCATGTCAACATTTCTTGGAATAAAAACTCAACACTTACGAAAAGTTAGAAATCAACACTTATAATGATAATAACTAGTAATGAATGACCAGTCTCAAGAAATTCATTCTTGTCATAAATTATTCCATCTTAAGGAAGAATAGAACAATTATTTTGTACGACAATTAAATACCTACTTAATTAAACATTTAGTTTTCCAATAAAAATGAAATACAATAACATTTGATGACTTTGCCATTATTTTTAGTCTTTGTCTTTGCATTGGTGATTGGTCCCGAACATAGATATTTTATTACTATTATTTTGTTATTTCTATTTTATTAATTACTAAAGAGTGCTAATGAGCACTATGAAGTTTGTACTATAGATCATCATCATCGCAGCCTACATACGACCCACTATTGAGCTCGAGCCTCCTCCACAATGGGAGGCAATTTGACCTACTAAACCATGCTGGTCAGACATGTTGGTTTAGGGTTTCATTTCAAGTTTTTCCTCTCTTGCACAGATAATATGCGCATAACAGCGCATATTATATACCATAGTCGTATTTTACGACATCCACGGGCAAGATAGGGAGGGGTGAATTGTATTCTTACATTTCTTACTCCGTCACCACGCGGAAAATATACAAGAATGTACTATAGATATACAAGATAAATTAAGTAGGTAATGTATAACAGAATAATTGATTTTTAAATACCTATTTAAATATTGTTAATATAATTATATAAAACGATCACTAAATTAAATGTGTTAAAAATATTTATTTATATGATAAAATTAACCCATAGCTAATTATTGAAATCGATAACTTATAGTATGTTGGACAACACTATCGATACGCGTGGATCAACGTCAATGTTTTGAATGAAAACGTATACTACCACGCTAGTAAGGCGGTTCTTAGTGATATCGCATTGAACGCAGTACATTGCGCGGTTGCTCGACTAATAAAAGGTGATATCCATGTGTGGCAGACGATGTATAAAGTTTGGCTCTTTTTGCGATTTCATATTTTTTATTTATAAACGACATAATACTTTCATAAAATTAAGGAATATCACTGAATTAATAAGTTTATGGACTTAACGATGAAAATAAATGCCTTCTTAGACTATAACTACGCAACTGACTTCTTTTTCGACACGTTGTAACAGCGCAAGACGGCATATTTCTCTTTTTTGTCGGAGCTTCGTTCAAGGCCACTATATGAGCGCAACTAAGAACCGGTAAAACGAATTTCGTCAATATTAAGACCGTTTGATCGCAATTGTGGCACGCTTGCCCCGCCCACATGGCCGTTCTATCTTATTAATTTTTCTGTGCGCCTGGCAGATGTGAAACTTCGAAATTATTTTGTACAAGTATATATTAGGCTTGTTGAAAAAATATCGATATATGGATATTTTTTGTTAGAAATATCGATATTTTTAACCGATATATTTTGAGCTGATATATCGATATTAAATATCGAAATCGAATCAAAAACGATATTTTTTTTGGTTGTGTAAATCAAGTCTAAAATCTAGAACAGTAAAAGATAGGAAATATAAAAGTAGAGCATTAACTGTATACATACTCTGTGATTAGTATGTTTTGATTGCCACTACATTAGTATGTTTTGATTGCCATTTGATTGTCACTTTGTATTAAGGACAATTATTGTTATTGACACACATGATAATCGAATTATTCCAATACTTATTTATATCCAACTGTCGCTTAGAATTCAAATGATAAATCGTTAACCGAATAGTTTTATATCACTTATTGTTTTCTATATAATTGACTTGTTATTAAAAAAAAATAGACACAATTCCCCAGCAATTAAAATGATTTCGTTTTTAGTAATTTGATCTTAACTAAGTTACGTATGGCGTCGGGTTAAGAATATAATTGTCACCACCCCTTTCGAGTTGTAAAAATCGTATAAGGGTTTATACCACGAGAGTGGGCAGTAGCTCTCTCCTGGGATATGTATAAATATATAATATAAGTATAAATATATAATATGGGATATGAATAAATATATAATAAGTTGAAAAATATTGGTTCGAAAATAGCTTTTTGTTTTTGATATTTTTGTAATTATTGCTTAATAAAAAAGAATTTTGATTGAACTAAATACATTATTATTTTAAAAACACAAAATCTTTTAAAAATTTGACCTATATATCGATATTTTTCCTTAATATATCAACGTCGATATTGATATTTTGATAAATATAGATATATCTATATATTGATATGTTTTTTCATTTCCGACATCCCTACTAAATACTGTACTATTTAATAAACGCATTTTTTTAAAGACCGATATATCGATATTTCTTTTCGATATATCGACGTCGATATTGATATTTTTATAAATATCGATATTTTTTTTCACTTCCGACATCCCTATATATATGAATAAAGGCATAGATTACGACAGGAACTAATATGTAAAGTATTGAATAGAATAATACGATTTCTACTATTATCTAAGATATTACAAAGAAATGATATTAATTCACCGCTCGGCCGCTTACGACCTAACATAGCGTCGCTACGTCTCCCTCACACACTTCTGAGTAGTTCCAATCAAAAGGATCGGTTAAGAAAGTGTGATTTAGCAAACAAAAATAACGACATCTATCGAGCTAAGGCTAAATCTCAGCTACAAAATATATTTTATAAAGAAATCTCTAATCCTGTAATGATGATGATGATAATGAGACAAGCTATTTAAATTATTTTATCGTCATTGGTTCTTGTTAAATTAACAAATTTTACATGAAATCTGAATGTTGAAAGTGGGTCAAGATCCAATTCCTAGGAGTCTGTAATATACAAACAAATAAATATACATCTGAAACTAATAAAACACCTATAAAAAGCGATTGTCTAGTTTTCGTACGTGAAAGTACTGTAAGTAGGTATCGTATACTTACTTATATTGGCAAGTTAGAGAATTATACATTATTTTATAGATTAAGTATATATGCATAAAAGAACAGATTACGACAGGCACTAAAATAGCACATTAATAAAAATAATATTACGATTTTTTTTCCAAGAAAATGATGATTTTTATTCAATAAACATTTATTTTCATTAGTATACATTATAGGTAACAATTTACTTTAAGCGCACTAGATGGCGTTGTACAAATATTAAATCGCACTATGGTTTCGTTACAAAAATGTACACATATGTATTCGGATTTTTATTTTTCTTTAATTAAAAGGGTGCCGCGAAGCGTGGCGTTAACGCCACGCGATGATCGGGATCACCCTCGCCTATAGATGTTTCACATCAAAAGAAAAGGCCTCATTTTTGACAAGGAACTCGGTTAATAAATATAATATTTAATCCCTTAGCCGTCTTCACGACAACCATGGGCAGGTCAGGGGGTGTTTAATTGTATTCTCACTCCGTCACCACTGAGAGCTGGCTCTAAATGATTCATGCAAAATAACGCAGTGTAGCTGGCCAGTTTTACCCGCGCTCCTAGATTCTTTAAATACAACCATAAATTATTTTCTTCATTTCACGCGACTGACGAATGAACCGAGACCTTAATGTTTCGGCGGGATATTCTGTCTTCTTAGCCGTGATTCGTCTGACGTCATTGCATCCGAAATAATTCAGTTTATAGCACATATTTTGGGATATAGTATTGGGGGTTTTCCGTGTTGCAATTATGTCTTGGCAGCTGTTTATGTATTATTGACGTAGGGTTTGGAACAGTTCTCGTTATAACCTCGACTGACTGCTTTTGGAAAATTTAAGAGAATCTTCTCGGCCAATATTTCCCAGTTTCTGAACATAAGGCAGCGATGTCATACGGCACTCAAAAGCGTGGTCTCTAAATGTCGGCCTCATAAAAAGGCTTAAACTCACTCAACGTACTATTAAGAGAGATATGTTCAGTGTTTCTCCATGTAATAGCATGTGGAATTCATAGAAGAACGGGTGTAACTGACATAGCTTAAAGAGCACTTTAAAATGGCAATAGGCAACATCGCTAGTCGAGCTGATAATCGTTGGAGAAGAAAGATTCTCAAGTGGCTAATACGAATCGGACAACACCGCGTAGGGCGATCCCCTACTAAGTGAACTGATGACATCTTGAAGTCGCAGGGAACCGTTAAATGCAAGTGGCGCAGGCCTGTTGCGAGAGGCATCCTCGTGGAGAGACTTATGTCCAACGGTTGACTTCTACGGGCTGATAGATGGAATAAACAAGTATTGAACTATTTAAAGATTTTGAGTGAACGTGGATTGCCTCTGCAGTATTGTTTCAGATAGAAAAGAATATGATTGTACCCAATAGTAATTTAAGACGTTAGTTTGGCTCGTAACAGTAAAAAACAAACGGATTGACGTCAGCATTTATAATAATTCTCACGGCTCATTTACGACCTGCTGCTGGGCTCGAGCCTCCTCCACAAAGCGTGGAAAATTGACCTGCAATACTACGCTGGTTAGGTGGCATAGGATTTTATTTCGAGTTTTCCAACTTTTGCATAAATATTTTCTGCATATTATAATCTCTTAGTGGTTTTAAAGACACCCACGGGCAAGTAAGGTGCATTGTATTCTTACTCCTTCACCGCGCGGAATTCATAATATTAGTCAGAATATTTTCAAGAAATAGTTCTCTTTACCTTGATAACAAAATCGTGCAAAAACAAAATAGTACTGCGGAAAGAAGTTTCACTTCATAAGAAAACATGTAATATTGACGTCAAAGATTAGTAGAAACTTCTGGCTGTGTGTCAACGACATTTGACATTGATTACTGTTTCACAACAGTTTGTTTAACGATAAAGTGATGTAATTAGAGATTAGGCTGTATAGTGACGATGTCTTTGCCACTAGTTTTTTTTATGACTGTTATAAAATTTAAAAATAGAACAAGACACAGATAACGAAACATTTTTATATTTGGTAGGATTCACTCAGTTATTTGAATTGAAATAGCACTGCAATTTCCATGTTCCCTCCAAAATGTTTTTTTTTTAATATTAGGGGCAAAGGAGCAGACAGCACACTTCATAGTAACGAATACTGCCGCTAATAGACTATTGCTAGGCCGCTACCTATCGTAAAGTAAATGAAGGGAGTGTGAATACGTGTGATGAGGTTCTGTGTTACTAAAGGCATCTCCAAAACTCACTACACCCAAACACCCTCAGAAAGTTAAGCTTCGGGCTCTCGCTAAACGAAACACAGTAACAAATTGCTACTACTTGAACGTCGATGTTCTGCTTAATGTGGTACTACCCCGGACGGACCGGCTCGCGGCTGTAGACAGAAAACTGTCAACAGTGTGATGCTACCACTACCAGAAAAAAGGTTCGGTGATACTAAGGATACTAAAACCAAGCACACGCAAACATCCTCAGAATGTTGGGCTGCCGGCTCTCTCGCTCACCTAAAAAAGTGCAATAACAAATAGCTACTACTCAGACGTATCTTTTCTGCTCAGTGTGGTACTACCCCGGACGGATCGGCCCACGGCTGTAGACAAACGTCTGTCAACGTGCTCCTACAATATAATACGCGACAACAATTTAATATGCCTTTTGTAATAGAATAACGGGTTTTGTAAACGTGTACAACTGAAATTGGAGTACTTTTGTTCTAATGTTACGTGTAATGAGAAACCGTTGCGGTAATAACAAAAGGCAAAAACATTATGCAATACAAAATTATGGCTTTGTATAACGACTTGTGGTGACGGAGTAAGAATACAATTCACCACGATCTTGCATGTGGATATCGTAAAAGACGACTATACTATTTGCGCTGTAGCATGGTGCGGGTGACACATGTCAATACCAGGTGACTAGGGATGTGACGATTCGCAATTACATTTTTATCACTAATTATACTCGTAGCATAAATGTTGTTCTGTTTATTATTGTCACGAAAATTATATATAGGAAAAAATATATTCATACAAATTATTCAATTAATTTAATAGTTCAAAAATTTTAAAGAGTTTCGTAAACGCATTCAAAACAACTGGTATTTCATATTTTTTCGTGGCATATTTTTATTGATTAGGATCGTGACGTCCGTATTGATAACATAATTGAGACATCTTTAATAATATCCGTCACAGATACGGATGATGAAAGTGACAATTCCGATGTTCCTGACTCTGATATGAGTTTAGAAGAGGATTAAAATTGAATGAAAAATTGAAGTAAATATGTAATAATTGTATACTTTTTAACAATAAAAAATTGAGCGCACAAATTGTTTTTTATTTATTTTTTAATCGACAATTCTTCGTAGTAGTACATCCCATCACTAAATACGTCTTTGGTGTTACGTTATACGCATACCACTTTGATTATTTTTTCTTTCAATTTCATTTGATTTGTAGGCTAGAACATTCTAGTTGGGTTTAATTTGGAAGGTATACCTTTATTACTACAGTTATTAGTGATTTAATATATTACAGATGTGGTACAGCTGAATTAATAGATCATAATTATAAATCGCGGCAACTTTCAAGAGTGAAACGAAACTCGCCATAACTGTCACCCGCACCATGCTACAGCGCAAATACTTTAGGGGATATCATCATCATCTCAGCCTGGGTCTCCTCCACTATGGGAGGGAAATTGACCTACTATACCTGCTGGTAAGACGTGTTGCTATAGTTTTTCCCAAATATTCCTTCTCTAGCATAGGTATTACATGTAATTTCTTTTTTATTTCAATGGGCAGCAAACGAGCAAACAGTCCACCTGATGGTAAATGTTGCTGCAGCTTATGGATCTTTGCAATACCAAGGGTACAGCTAGGCCGCTGCTTATCGCGAAGAAAGTGAAGGGAGAGTGAATGCGTACCATAAGGTTCGGTGATATTAAAAGAATCACCAGAACCCACCACACGCAAACACCCTCAGAAAGTTGTGCTTCCGTCTCTCTCGCTCACCGAACGAAGCGCACTACAAATTGCTACTACTCTGTTGTATATTTTCTTCTCAGTGTGGTACTATTCCGGACGGACCAGCCCGCGACTGTAGACAGACAACTGTAAACAGTGTGGTCCTACCACTATCAATATATTATACCCCTTAGTCGTCTTTTACGATATCCACGGGCAAGAGAGAAAGGGTATAATACGCATATAACATTTATGCAAGAGATGGTATCTGATCAGCGCAGTATAGTACAGGTCAATTTGTTCTCTAAGTGAAGGAGGCTACAGTTTAGTAGTATATGAGCTGTAATGATGATGATGATAATGGCTTTTACGCAGAAGGAGCCAATCTATGATTTCAGAAAAATCTTTGCTGCTGGGTTCGAGCCTTTTACCCAATAAGAATCGAAGCTTAAGTTGCTCCTGATACACACAGCTATCTGATAGTAAAATATTATCAAAATCGTTCCAGCTGTTTTGTAGATTACCCGTAACAAACAGACACAAAAATATTCAAACTGATTTTATCCTGTAAAAAACCGCGTCAGCATGAAAATAACATATTATTTTGACATTACAAACAGACACTCCAATTATATTTATTTACATAGATGTTATTATAACAGCGTTTGAAATCCATAATGTTTGTTCGTAACTCATTCAAGAATGATCGGGAAATGCCTTATCTAAAATGTTTGCGAATTATTTTAAGGTTATCAATAAATTGACTCCCTTATTAATTTATTAAGGGTGTAGATTGTTGGCCTGAGTTCTCGATTTCGAGCGACCGCAGCGCCAAAGTTTAATGTAACATCCGACGGGGCGGATGAATGACCTAGAGAGCGCGATTTTCAAAATGTTTTGCAACAAACGTTCCACGTTGAGAAATTGTTATTGAACTTGAATATTTACAGCATAACAATAACGTTGAATTTTTGGAAACTAGCTGTTGATTCTTTTTAATAGATTAATAAGAGTAGTTGAGACACAATTTTTATGTTTTTCTATCATTACATTACATAGTATAAAACAAAGTCGCTATCCGCCGTCTGTCTGTCCCTATGTATGCTATATCTTTAAAACTACGCAACGGATTTTGATGGAGTTTTTTTAATAAATAGAATGATTCTTAAGGAAGGTTTATATGTATAATACATGCATAATATAGTAGAGAAACGCTGATTAATTTAGAGGTTTCTAATGTGATGTCGTAAATAAGCACGTTTTTGCGCTTATATTGCAAACGTTGGCTGAACCCTACGAGATAGACCAAAATAATGTACTACAGTATTATCCATCTTAAAAAGTTCAACAAAAAAGTCCACGATGGCATATGTCTATCTCTTAGGGATAACCCACCATAACCATTTTTTATCCTCTACTAAAAAATGATTATTTACTAAGTGATTTTATACAATACAGCATTAATCCTTATCCAATTAAGTACCTTAAATAAATTGTGCATTTATTATAGATCAATATGCTTTTTATAGTATGTAATGTGAAGTGAATATTGCCGAAGATAGCGAGGGCGGGTTACTAGTTTATAATATAATATACAATCAAGAGTAGGTCCGGACTGACATTTTTGTATTCTACTTACCTAAAATTCCAACTATTTATTTATTTGTAATTTCACTACCAAAATTTATTCTAATTCGTAAAATATTCATTCAATAAAATAATTGCAAATTCAGTAGGAAGTGTGTTTATCTCTACGCAAGGAAATGTGCCTATTGCGTAAACTCAAATACTTACTTTTTGTTTACGATCACCTCGTCGATATCTAAAAAAAAATCCTAGGGTTTTAAAAAAAATGTCAATAAATGAAATACAAGTATAAAAATGATTTATTTACTACACAATAACAAATATGAGTCGCCATTACTCGCTATCCTAAAAGCGTGCTAGGGTTGTACAAAAATTAGTAAATAATTCATTTATTTACTAATTTTAACAGAAGTTTGTAAATTATTAATATACTAATTAAAAGTATGTAATTAAACAATAACGAAATATGAGTTCAAAATTCTAATGGTTTTTCATTCGATTACGGATCAAGTTCTGATTTCTGCTAATTTGATGATAAAATCAATGGCTATCACAAAACCTATCAGAATGAAAACGTTACCAGCTGCCCGATTCACGTAAGTAATAAAAACCGTAGCGCAGTGACGTCACTTCGTTTTGTGCAAATTTAGCCCTTTTAACCGACTTAAAAAAAGGAGAATTCTCAATTCGCTGTATTTTTGAACCAATTTTTATGATTCTTTACACCAGGTAACTCAGAAATTGTATAGTAATTGAGCTATTGGAAGATTTATGACAATCCAAGACTAGATAAGTAAGTGCGTTTAAAACAGAAAACCAAAAGGCGATTTCTAAATTCCTAAGTTAAAACGACTTTTGGACTGGCGTGTTTACGTGAATCGACTGGCTGGGTAGTTAAGTTACCTGTATCTTTCAAAATCATTAGGCGTTCTTCTCTTTCATAACATGTACAGCTCTTTCTTTCCTCTCTTTCATAGCCTCTATGATACTGGGCGCGTCACGAATGGGCATGCTTCGTGACTGCCGAGGATCAACTAATTCTGGAAGTAGGCAATCGTAATAAAACCTAACTAATTTCATCTCCATTTTCTCCTCCCAAAATATGTCGTCCTTTTCTATAATATAAACTTTCATAGGTACAGTAGCACCAAACCAGATGCCAAGCATGCAAACGTTTCTTTTAGTAATATGTACCTGTCCCTGAATTTGGAAATACCAGTTATGATTTTTATTTATGACATAACCCTTGGAAGCCTTGTCCTTAACCCAAAAGGTATGTTTGGCCATTGCTTCATCAAGAGTCATGCCAGCTAAAGAATGTGGGCACTTAATTTCAATTAAACCGTTTGCATAAATGCCATCTGGTGTAGTACCAAGAAATTCATATTGATCGTCGACGAACAAACCGCAACCTTGTATACTAATATTCTCTTGAATTTCTAACTGTTTAATTGCGGTTTCTTCGTTTTCGATACCGTACCGTACAGCAGGCAAACTGGAGATATTACTACCATAAACGATTTTACGAACAAGAACAGCACAACTTGTGCTCTCTCGTTTTTTACAAACTTCCCCGAACGATGATGAGGTTAGTAATTTTCTCCTTGTACTCATCCACTCAGAACTACTTCTTTGCAAATGGGTCGACCTTTCAAGCTCCTCTCTTTCAGCACAAGACAACTTTAAATCGGCTAAAAAAGATGACTTGGCTTTCTCATATAATTCTGGACTCAGATCAGGTTTTTCGCAGTTTGGTCCATAGTGAGCGTCTTTCGATATAGCGCTGTGGCTCTTTTTCAATCTTAATTTAGGTTTAGCAATTAAACGGATTCTACGATTACAATTTTCCACTTTCGCGATCAAAGGATTAGGACTAGATTTAAATATTACTTCATGAGTTTTACTATGAATCGATCCTGTATTAAAAGACACAACAGCAGCTGCGCATCGGCCCGCATAAGAACCACGGGAAGAATAATTTACACGCTTACCCCCTACTAATTTGGCAATCACTGCGTTAAAACTTTCAACTATATTACTTGTACAATTAAGAATTAAACTTCTAGAATGATATGACAGTCTTTTACTTAAAATGTGTACCGCGTCCATTAATCCGCATCCAACAATTGCTGGAAGCAACCCAACAGGTTCTATTCGACGAGTATCAGGTCTACAGAAATACTCTTTGCAATATTGGTGATTACCAAATACGTGTTGTGGACCATTTAGGATATCTTCACTAAGATTTTTTATTTTTTCTTCGAGTGACTGATTTTGATCGCCCCAATATTTAATAGCGCATTTTACACCCGTTCTTAAACGCAAATACCTTTCTTTTAGGAATTTCCGCAATTCGCAAGGATACTTAGTGTCTTTCGACAGTTTCTCCAAGCTATTGCAGTAGTTTCGTAAAAGATGATTTTTGCATTCAATTTTCTCTACTGTTAAATTACCGTACGGTCGCGAATCTAATATTTTTTTATAAGTACTGGAATCGCCGTCTGCTACAAATTTATTATAAATTACACCGTGATCAACAATGGAACGTTTAAACCCCTCAACTATTATGGTCGATTCCATACCGGTAGATGATCCCGAATAATTCTTGAAACAACGGTGTTCCGAGGGCTGACTGTCGTTCTTTGCGGCTCGTGCACAAACTACGCAGTATTTATTTTTAACTCCAAAAAACAATACTTTATTAGTTTTAATGCCAATTATCGCAGCTGCGCCGGACAAGGCGGAAAAAATCTTACCATAAGATCTCTTGCTCCAACAACCGTCAACAGCAACAGATATTAATGGTGTACCATTTTTATCAACACTACCTATAGACACTGCGTACTCCGCTTCTTCCTTGACAGCTTCTGCCATGGAATGTGCTGCTGTCTTTTCCCACCAATCGCAAACCGTATTATTAATTTCATTGTATAATGAAGGTGACATGATTGGTAGGGCTACTGCGGCAGTTAATGTTTTTAACTGATAGTAGCTCCCACCAGATGATATGATACCAGATACAATTTGATGATTCACTTCCATTCTATCTTCTTTCTTTTCAATCAAACACACAGTAAATTTCATACTACACATACTACATTTCATGATGAGTTTTGAGTCCAGACCAACTTTTACTTCACCTATTATACTGAGGTAACTTAACTTACAATCCATTGGACCGTGGTCCCCTATGGCCTGAAGAGCTTTAAAAAAAAAAGAAACGTCTACAACTCTACGCCCAACTTCCATTTCATCCACCTTTCCCTCTTGGTCGTTTTCAATAACTAGTTCCTGTAAAGAAAGATAATGGCTTGATTTTTTTTATAAAAAATAATTAAAAATTTAAAAAAATGCAAAAGAATTTAATACAATATTAGGTTCCTGATGAATAGAAATTATAATTTCTTTACGCATTAGGTATTGTTTTTTTATGACGTCACCTATTTGAACGTAAATTTTCTTTTGAGAAAGTAATTGAGAAGTATTTCGGTACTAAGGTGTTTGTCTCTCGATGAAAATAATAAATATTGCAAGAAAAAATCTATAGGTAGGTATTGAGATTTTGTCTTCGCCCATCACTAACTAAGTAGTTTGTTTATTTATGTAACAAGTCTACAGGAATTACGTATAACAACTTACCTCTATACAGCGCGTAGCATTGTTGCTCAGTCTCGGCACCAAGGTTTTCTTTATTTTCAATACTGGAAATATTATTCATCAATATTATCCACTTTTTATTTATTTTGTACAACCCTAAGCCAGACGCTAGGCGCCTCGCGTCTGTTTGGCGGTATAGGTATGTCGACCAAGTTGCGCTGTCGCCTACCTACTTTCACATTTTGATATTTAGACAATACTAGCCGACCCGGCGAACTCCGTATCGCCTTTTTTTTTTTTAAATCCTATTATTTTGATATTACAATCCTATTATTTTATTTATCAGTATAGATATAGATAATACAAACCAATATTTACATGTTATTGTAGGTATATGTCTGAATCGGGCGATCTAAATCATATGACATATTGTATTAGCTTTGTAATGTACCCTGTTCAAATGCGATAATAAATAAGTAGGGAGGAACTTACATTTTATTCCGAGATCTTTTGGCTTTCATATTTTTATAATGCGTACAAAACTTTCTTTTCCCTGGCATGACACTCAAATTCAATCAGTCCTGCGAAAAAAATAGCCTATGTTACTCAGTGATAATGTAGCTTTCGAATGATAAAAGAATTATTAAAATCGGTCCAGTACTTTTTGAGTTTATTCGTTACATACAAAAATCCAAATCTTTCCTCTTTATAATACCTATTAGTGTAGATATTGTATTTTTTACGATTTATATCTAGTTCCATCATGGTTTTCTTTCAGACATTCATTATATCGATACTTTCTAATAACTGAAAATAAATTAATTATAAAAATGTTATACTTACAATTTTTTACAAAAAACACAAATTCACAATACGTAATTCTGCTGTCTGCAGCCGACAAGCGTGGTGTCACGTTCACTTACAGAAAGGAACTGCCGCTTTTGACCACCGAGATTGCACGAATGAAACGAACGTTTTACCCATACATTTTTGTATGAAAAATTTACCTTAAAATATATCTAGATTTTAGGGCTTTAAAAGAGGAAGTCTTTGTTTGTAAAGGTATAAAAAGAAGTATACAGCTATACTTATTGGTTTCTTCAGTGTTCAAAAAGTGTTTCTTTTTATCAATTTGTGTTGATTTATGGGGTTAAATCTGAAAAATACGAAGTCATGTTTTTGCATTTTTACTCAATTTTGTGCGTTTGTTGACGTTTATTATATAACAACTATTAGGTTTAAGAGTTTAATATAAGCATGAACATACTTATTGGTCTTTGATTGTAATATATACAAATTATCATTGATATCAATCATATGTAAATAGGTTAAATATGAAAAATCGTAACACTCTTTTCGGTGATTTTCACGATCTACACCCTTAACAGCCGTTCCAACAATTTTGTTTGCATGGAATAGTTGAATATTCTCTACCAATTTTTTAGTCTTAATGGTTGGCTTTTCTTGATTGGTTTTTCTGTATGGTGATGGAATAAGAATACAATTAACCACCCCTCTCTTGCTCGTGAGTGTCGCAAAATACGATTAAGGGATATAATATGCATATAATATCTATGCAAGAGATGAAAAACTCGAAACAAAACCCTATACCAACACGGCGTGGTGTAGTAGGTCAATGTCCCTCTCGTTGTGAAAAAGGCCCGAGCCCAAAAGTGGGGCTTATATGTGCTGAAATAAGATCATGAATAATAGGACTTTTAATATTATTTTTAACAATGTTTCGATATACAATTGTATACGTATACAATTGTAATTTTTCTCGCGCGCCTCTCAGTCTATCTAACATTCCTTGTTCCTATTTTAAATTTAAATGCAAAACTTTCCGTTCGGAATCTGTTAGACGTTTTAGTATTCAGTCCAATAACCTATGATAGATCTGAATAGTGCGAGAATAAATTATGCTTACAATGTCATTCGTGAATGTCGCCTATTAAAATATTTATACTTGAATGAAAAGTCTGAATGAAATGTAATTATTTTTATTAATTTCATAGAGTTTTTATATTTTTATTTCGACGTTTTGCCGTGTGGTGACGGAGTAAGAATACAATTATATTATACAATTTACCACTCCCTATCTTGCCCGTGGGTGTTGTAAAAGTCGACTAAGTGATTATTGCTGATAGCATCTATGCAAGGGAAGAAAAATTAGAATTAAACCCCATACCAACATAACTTAAAAGCGTGGTATAGGAAGTCAATTTCCCTCACATTGTGGAGGAGGTTCGAAGCCAGCATTAACGGGACGTATATAAAGCTATGATGATTTTGGCATTTGGGATAATCTTCAATTCATTAATCTCTTGTTGATCTATTTCAGAAGTTTCTATGACGACTTATGGCTATTATTCCAACCCCACAAATGACGTTGTGGTTTAGATACTTACCTATAAATATTAGGTGTCAGGATTTTAAGTGACAACTTACTTACCGGGTAGAGAGCCATCAGCGCTCACCCATTGCCCGCGTTATGATGACCTTGACAGCTTAACGCGGGCAATGGGCGAGCGGAAGGCTCGCAACCCGGTTAAAATGTAGGTTTTTTAAGAAAGTTATAAATAGGTTTATCGACATCTCACGTCACGCTCTAATCTCTTCTTTTTTATTAGCAATAAGCTACAATAACATCAGCCAGTGTTAAGTTAAAAACAAATTAATACGTCTTTAATAATAGTCATATTAGTCGTTGCCATTTATCGGGAGCTGATAACCAAATCAATTTTTTCCCTGGAAATTTTGCAGGACATGAAAATGCACGCAATTCACAATTAAATCATATTCAGAATTTTCTCTGCGTTATATTACATAAAATACCAGCAAAATTATTCACACTGTAAAACACCAAAGTAATAAATAAAACTTAAAAGCGCTACATGACATTTTGACATTCCGTAAAATCGAAATAATCTCAGACACGCATATAAAAAATCGCTAATCGCTGTAAGTATAATGTGACCAAACTATTTAAATTATTGTATTGTCATCGGTCACAAATAAGTGTGTAAAGTTTTAAATTAATATGACGTTTTAAAATGAATGAAAATATATACAAACCAAATTAATATAAGCGTGTTAATAATAAACTCGATACCGGCAACAATGCCTCGTATCCATGACTTACAAAAGGGTAAAAAAAAAATTGGCTGTCTGTAAAGTCGGTTTATGCACGTCGATTTTTCTTTTGTCATGCGAAACATTGCTGAAAAATTATACATACTGTTATGAATTGAATTATTATCATTGAATTATCATTATTTTGTATAATACAAGCGAGTTAATTAAAATTGGAATTTTTTTCTATCACTTAACATTTATTTGCACTCGTTAAGTCAAATATTTTAAGAGATAGATGCGTCACAAGCCGAACGCTTAGGCTAATCGTGCGTCTCAATCGCTTGTACCGCGGTCTCGCTTGCACGTTGAGCTCAGGCGGAACGTGACAATGAGTCATACTTTTTCTGTGTGTAGTCGGCGGTCATAGATTTCTAAGACATTATCACGTCAGAAGTTCAAATACTATCTATCGACTAGGAAAAATTCTTAACCTAAAAACATGAAACAAGTAAATACATATCAGTCGTTATATCATCTTGCCAATCATCTGTTGAGATAAATATTTGGGTATAGTATTCGTAAAACGTCTAAATAGTTCAAGAAGCGTCAATGATCGCCCACGTTTAAGTCGATTCTATAAACAGCTGTAATACGGTCAGGGTTGACTGTAATACGTTAGTCAGCCTGAATTATTTCGAGCAAAGGATATTACGGCAGTGTTGCGTTTGCCGGGCTGGCCATGGACGACAAGGAACTCGGTACCAGTAGTCGGACTAATGGCAAAGGGAAGGGAATAGGGTGTTTTATGGGGCCGAGCGCCGCCCTTTCGTCACCCCGGACAAAACGGACGGCATGTGAGATGACCATACCCAACCCAAAAGAAAGGGTTGACTGAGGTCTTGTTCTATGATTTGATATCAACGTGATTTTATCCATGTGGTGACAGAGTACGATTACAATTCACCACCCCCTATCTTGTCCGTGGATGTCGTAAAAAATGACTAAGGGATTTAATATGCAAATAACATCTATGCAAGATAAAGAAAACTCGAAATAAAACCTTATACCAAGCCGTCTGAGTAACGCGGTATAGTAAGTCAATTTAAACCTACTATTGTAGAGGAAGCTTGAGCCCAAGAGTGAGAAGTACGTGAGCTGAAATAAATGATGAATAGTGATAAATTTAAAATAATTTATACGTCAGCGATGACCTATGGCACCTGCGCCTGATGCCGCCCTAGCCGAGGCCGCGGGTGACCAGATCGGGGATTTTAGTCCGTCACCCACAGAGAGGCTGACCGCGCGACGGCGACCGACGTCCCGTGAGGGTACCCGATAGGGTTTTCCGTCGGGCCGACCACTGACTACAAGCCACCCTGCTTCGGTGGTCGGCCCAACGACGAAGGCGACGTGTCACGCGGGTGGGTTACAGGTGTGCGTGCTTGCGCCCCTCTGTCGCCCCGGACGGAGTGGTGCGAGGAGTGCGCCGACCGTAACCCAGCCCCAAAAAAAAAATCCGTATATTTTGTATTATTAATAGGAAAATTAGAATACGATTTTTTCTTGATTTCATTATCTATTTTTGTGAGTTTATCCCACCTAACCCAAAAATGCTAAGTACATCATCATCACAGCCCATCGCCGTCTACAGCTGGACGTAGGTCTCCCTCATGTTACGCCACAGAATTCGGTTCTGTGCCGTTTGCATCCAATAACACCGAGCAATTTTTATCCGGTTGTCGGTCCACCTATATTGGGTTTCATCCCGCGTTTACTTGACAACCTTTCTTCCCCAGGGGTAGTCAGTTCATCGAGTGATGTAGCCTGCCCGTTGTCACTTCAGCGTGCTAATTCTTCTTGCTATGTCGGTTACACTCGTTCTTCTGCGGATTTATGTATATGTATAGGCTGCAAAAAATAGATAGATAAGTGACAACCATAACCTTAGCAAACATGTAACCGTTATGATAATTGGTTTGTTTTTACAAATAGATCTTGTTACGTTAATTCTTACAAATTGAAACGTCCTTCTGTATAATACACTTAATTTATACAATGACACGGATGATCTAAGTATCCAGTTTCGATGCCGAGTATCCTAACTTCATAATTCCACTCAGGACAATTTCTTTTTAACGGACTTCAAAAAAGGAGGAGGTTTCTCAATTCGATCGTATACATATATGCTTTTTTTATGTTTGTTCGCGGATAACTTCGTCGTTTATGAACCGATTTTGATGATTCTTTTTTTGTTGGAAAGGGTATACTTCCCAAATGCAACCAGGAAAATTTTATCGAAATCGGACAAGCGATTTTTGAAAAATCAACAAAAATCTAAAAATTTATCTATATTATTTAAGGTTTGTTTTTTTTTTAAAAATTATTTGAAATAAAACGTGAGAATTGTCCTACAGTGAATCCTGAACAGTCATGTGATGACAGAATAAGAATACAATTCACCACTTCCTATCTTTCCCGTGGATGTCGTAAAAGACGACTAAGGCATATACGCATATAACATCTATGCAAGAGATGGCAAACTCGTAACAAAACCTATACCAATTTGTCTGATTAGCACGGTATAGTAAAATCAATTTCGCTTCTATTGTGGAGGAAGTTTGAGCACAGCAGTAGGACGTAGTATATGAGCTGAAATGATGATGATAATGACATGATGAATGCTGAAAAGTGTTCGAAACTTCGGAATATCAAATAATCTAATTGATTAAATTGGCGATCATCGTCATATCGGCACATATACGTCCCACTGCTGGGCTCGAGCCTCATCCACAATAGGAATGAAATTTACCTTGCTATACCATGCTAGTAAGACAGGTTGGTACAGAGTTTTATTTCGAGTTTTCCTTCTCTTACATATGCGTATTATATCGCTTAGTCGTCTTTTACGACATTCACGGAAAAATTGGAAGTAGTGAATTGTATTTTTACTCCATCACACACGGACAAGTACATTGCGGAAATCCATTATTATTTTAAAATGGAAGGAAGGAAGGGAGACACACCACTTTCCCATGGTAATCAATATACCGCACACCACAATAGAAGGAATACGGGATAGGATTAAGGTGGACTAGGAAACAAGGAAATCTTACTCTCACGTGATGAGCACCTTCCAGAACATCAACTTGCAATTTGCTGCAGTCTTACAAGAATAGTTCAGTCTCCCTCCTATTGAGGAAAAGGCTTGGATCTCTTGTTGTTAAAAAACAATGGCTTACATCTTCAGGAACGAAAGATAGCAACACGTACTATAAATAAAAATATATCTTACACATTTATATTCAATAGTTTGGCTACATTTAGCGCCAAAATCATATGGACTTTGTTCCGCCATAATTGTCTAGACGTGCCAAGGACACGCTTGTTTGTAAATCGAACGAGTCCAAAGTGCGTTGCACTGTGATGATTTTATTTTAATTTTATTTCCGTGCGAGTGAGAGATTATTGCTTTATTAATACAATTTCCGTGTGTTGACGTTGTAAGAAGATATTCAACAGCTCTCGAAAAAAACCCTACTGGGCCAACATGTTGTTCATTTCAGCTCATATAAGTCCCACTGGTGGGCTCGAGTCTCCTCCTGGATAGGAATGAAATTGACCTACTATACCACGCTGGTCAGACAGGTTGGTATAAGGTTTTATTTCGAGTTTTTCTTACATAAATATTATATGCTTATTATATCCCTTGGTCGTCTTTTACGATACGTACAGACAAGATAGGGGGTGATGAATAGTATTCTTACCAGTCCCCTTATGGAAAGTATGGTATAGTAAGGTCAATATAGTAAGTAGTACAGGTCAATATAGTAAGGTAAAAAGGCAAAACAACAACGCAAACAATAACGCAAAATCTGTTGTATGAAATTGAATGCAGTTTTTACGAAAGTACTGTGAGAAGCACATCGTTGCGAGTACGACGCCGTCAGCATCGAAACCATACAATGCAGTAAAAGCTCCTTATTCGTGGAGTGTTTTTTCTTTTTTTTTTTTTTATTGCAAGCAGTGGCAAACGAGCAAACAGTACACCTGATGATAAGTGTTGCTGCCGCTCATGGACCTTTACAAGGCCGCTGCCTACCGCGAAGAAAGTGAAGGGAGTGTGAATGCGTGCATTGAGGCTCGGTGATACTAAAGGCATCATCAAAACCCTCCACATGCAAACACCCTCAGAAAGTTGGGCTTCCGGCTCTCTCGCTCACCGAATGAAGCGCAGTAACAAATTGCTACTACTCAGACGTCGATTTTCTGCGAGAGCGTGGTACTGCCCCGGACGGACCGGCCCGCGGCTGTAGACAGATAACTGTCGACAGTGTGGTCCTACCACTCCAAATATGTTCCATAAATATGCTGCGAATACAGAAACCGTGAATACGGAATGGTAATTTATTAAATTATAGGGGATACGCTCCTAGGTGACAAAATAAAAAAAGCAATTCAAGCAATTCCTGAATGTCTGATTTTATCTATTGACTTGAAGTTTAGCGCTTTCTTTAAAAAACAGCCCTCTTGTACAGCAACACCATCTATATTTAACGCTATTCAGAGCACACTTTGCCAACACAGAGATTGTGCTCCTTACCCTCCATAGGGACACGATATCGAACGGAAAGTATCGATACTGTACTCATGAGTAATATCGAAGAAAATGTATCGCACTCAATAAAGTATTGAGTACGATACTTTTTCTTCGATATTACTCATCATACTTCGATATTATCTTGATGACCTTTTTTTTATAGGAAAATGTGGAGCCGTGTCTTATACTATAGTGTTAAGATCAAGTAAGTACTTACTAACATTTATCGATACGATACCTGCCAAAAAGTACTCATTGAGTAAAAGTATCGGTATCGAAAGGAAAGTACTCGTTACCTAAAAGTATCGATACTTTATATTAGAGACACGCTCTAACCCTCCATACCGATGATAAAAACGGAGTACGGCTGTCGTGTTCACATGCCACAAGAGAGCTACGTCCATAGCAGATTATGGGTTCGTTGCCCCAGATGGATTAGACGGGAAATGACTGCACTGCCTGTAGTCAAAAACAAAGAAAAAACAGCCTTACTTCAAACTGATGTCATCTAGGATAAACATCCATACTAATATTATAAATGCGAAAGTAAGGATGTTTGTTTGTTTGTAACGCTTTCATGCTTAAACCACCGAACCGATTTCAAAAATTCTTTCACTAATGGAAAGCTATAATATCAGGGAGTAACATAGGCTATATTTTATCCCGGTATTCCCACAGGAACGGGAACTACGCCGCGGGTAAAGCGATTGAAACCGAAGCGAAGCGAGGGCGGGTTGCTAGTTTTTAATAAATCTCAAATTAATGAATATTATTAATTACCTATAAATATACAACGCAAAGAAATGCTGTTATTTTTTTTTTAAATAATCAATCATATAGTTGAGTGAATATAAACTTGAATGTATTCCGGACCAACGGCTTAGATGATTGCGAAGCACTCTTGTACGAAACAGCTTATCAGCCTTATTGATATTATTAAGTAGAATTTATTTGAGCGTAAAATTATATTTTGAGGGTAGAATTACATTTTTTGTACATCATCTTAGCTTATATACAGGGTGTATCAGGTTATGGGGCAACTGGTCAAACGGGAGCTAGGTATTGGTGGGAGGAACCCATGAAAAAAAATGAAATAAAAATATTGATTCGTAAATGAATTAGAGACATGTAAAGTTTTCAATTTTGTCATCGCTTTTTCGTGTAAATATAATTGAAATGTATAAAGATTCGGCAAATCCGCGCACCCGTCGCCCGGTTCCGTCCGGGGCGACAGAGGGACGGCGCGCGACTATGTAACTCATCCATATAGCACGTCGCCTTCGTCGTTGGGCCGACTACTGAAGTCAAGGAACTATTCCTTGACTTCAGTAGTCGACTCAACGGAATACCTCGAGGGAGTACCCTCTCCCATCGACTTCTCCCCGGGATGTCGATCGCTGCCGCGAAGGATTATTTCCTTAATGCTTGCCTTTAAAAAAAACTTGTATTCAAAATGTTTATATTAATAATAATTCATTTGTTTCAGGACTCAATGCGTGCGAGAGGAAATCGTTTCTGTTTTTGCGCAAGGAGTTGCCAGTCAGGTAATTTAATTTTCAGTAATATCCTGCGTCATTATCGTTACTAAGGTTGTTATGGATATGAAGTTTCGGATCTGGATACGGATATTGTAACAACATGATATCGGCTTCCGATAGGCTTATATTTTTGAAATGAAACTTCTTTAGAATCGTTGTGATTTCAAACTCGATGAAACGAAAAAGCGAGTCCATAGAGACACAAACACGTAGGATATAGGATTCAATAGGCGAGAGAATGAGATAAAGGATAAAGGAGTTTCACTTCTGATATGGTTACTTTGTACACACATTCTTTTTTTTTTTTGGAGCGTGTTATTGTCAGCACGCGCCGTCCGTTCCGTTCGGGATAATGAAAGGGCGACACGCGGCTCTATCATCATCATTTCAGCTCGTATACGTCCCACTATTGGGTTCGAGTCTCCTCCACAACAGAAGGGAAATTAACCTTACTATACCATGCTGGTCAGACAGATTGGTATAGGGTTTTGTTTCGAGTTATCCTTTTCTTGCATAGATGTTATATGCATATTTAATCCCTTAGCCGTCTTTGCATGAACTGCAAGTAATTGGAAGAGGAAGAGGATATTGATGATGTCGAGGAAACATGAAGCGGCTTATATTGTTAACCAAAACGGATTCTGAATTATATAAACATATAGTCTCGGACATAGCTTATGATGTACAAAAGGAATTGACCTCGGACGGCTTCGTCATGTGACCCAAGTACTTATAATCGGACGCTGGAGGTCATACGGAAGTTTTTGCTCGACAAAATACAATTTTATATCAGTATGTATATAGCAAATGTTGACATTTGTATCGTTTTCATGGAGACTCTACGACTTTATGACCTTTGGGAGTTACAAAAAATTTTATTATTATTTATTTCGGCTCATGTATGTCCCACTGCTGGGCTCGAGCCATCTCCACAATGGTAAGGAAATAGGGATATGAAAAAATAATTGATTTTTATAATAATCGATTATTAATCGACTTTTTTTTTCTAATAATCGATTTTTACAATTTATTATCAAAATAATAAATAATCGATTATTTTTATATTAAAATTAATCGATTATTCCACTGCTAGATTTCCTAAAAAAAAAGGTCACCACAAAGTATTGTGGTGACCTTTTTTACGTAGTAACCACGTAGTAGCGTGCAGTGTTTCATACTATATCTATACCAATAAATGAAATTGGAGTGTCTGTTTGTAATGTCAAAATAATAGGCTTTTTTTCATGCTCACACGGTTATTTGTACGACACTTATGCCTAAAATACAGATTAAAATTTTTTTGTGTCTATCTGTCTGTCTGTCTGTTTGTTCCGGGTAATCTTCAAAATGGCTGGACCGATTTCAAAAATTCTTTCACCAATGGAAAGCTATAATATCAGGGTGTAAACTAGCCTATATTTTATCCCGGTAGTCCTACGGGAACGGGAACTACGCGGGTAAAACGACTAAAACCGAAGCGAAGCGAGGGCGCGTTGCTAGTTAGAAAATAAAACTCACATTTCCTAAAAAAAAAAGGTCATCATAATCCCGTTGGGAGAAAAAATCGATTATTTTATAATCGATTATTCGATATCGAAAAAATCGATTATTTTATAATCGATTTATTTTACAGAACAAATAATCGATTTTTTAAAAAATCGATTATTTGCCCTCCAAGTCACATCCCTAGAAGGAAATTGACCTAATATACCACACTTGTCAAACGTATAGGGTTTTACTTCGAGTTTTCCATCTCTTGCATGAAGATTTTCTCACATTATAATAGCTTGTCCGTGTGGTGACGGAAGAAGAATACAATTCACCACTCCCTATTTTGTCCCAGGATGTCGTAAAAGACGATTCAGGGATACAGTACGCATTTAACATCTATGCAAGAGAAGGAAAACTCGATAGAAAGCCCTATACCAATCTGTTTTACCAGCATGGTATGATAGGGTCAATTTCCCTCTGCTTGTGAAGGAGGCTCGAGCCCAGTAGTAGGACGTATATGAGCCGTGATGATAATCGCTTAGTCGTCTTTTACGACATCCACAGGAAAGGAATGGGGTGGTGAATAGTATTCTTACTCCGTCACCACACGGAAACATGTTGTCACTACAGTATTTTTTTATATACGACTTTTGTGATGTGGTTTCAGGGGCATCTAAAGTACTACATACCTAGCCCTTTTTTTTTTTGGGGTGGGCTGCGGTTGGTGCGCTCCTCGCACCACTCCGTCCGGGGCGACAGGGGCGTAAACACGCACACCAGCAACCCACTCGAACACCACGTCGCCTTCGTCGTTGGGCCGACCACCGGAGCAGGGTTACTTGTCATCAGTGGTCGGTCCGACGGAATACCCCCTATTTGTGGTACCCTCCCATTGACCGACGTCCCCCCCCTCGGGAAGGACGTCAGTCTTTCGTCTCACGGTCGGCCTCTCGGCGGGTGATGGACTACTCCCCGGTCACCTCACCCGCGGCCTCGGCTAGGACATACTTAGCCCTGACCCGCTAACCTAATTCATTATCAAATATAATCAATGAAGTTCGCATTCATAATACACTCATTTGCAAAAAAAACGGGCACCTAAGCAATGAACCATTTCAAATGTTAATATTTCTTTGTTTGATAATTATAGGTAATTTTATCCACACAATTTGCTAAATTAATAAGAAAATAATCGTTTTCATCAGTATTTCATAAAATTTAGATACAATTTATGGGAAATAATGCTAAACCTCGCTAGTAGTGTATATTCGCTAGTAGTGCATATGCTCATGAAGTAAAAATAAAAAAGTTTTTTTGTTTGTTTTTCTTTAATAAAGTAAAAGCAGATAAATGTTTAGTATCGAGTGTGACCCCCTCTAGCTAAAATCACAGCTTGAATTCGTCTGGGCATGCTAGCGAGTATATCCCGGATACTTGCTTGCGGAATACGTTCCCACTCCGCAGTAATCACATTCTTCAGCTCTCTGATGGTCTGCGGAGCCGGGCGTACTGATCTCACACGCCGTTTCAGAACGTCCCAGACATGCTCTATGGGATTGAGGTCGGGACTTCGAGCTGGCCAATCCAAACGACGAATGCCGACCTCTTGCACATACGCATTAACATCGCGGGATCGGTGGGCGCGAGCATTGTCGTCCATAAAAATCGAGTCTTCACCTAGAGCGGCCAATGCGGGTTCTGCATGAGAAATTAGAACTTCCGTTATGTATCGATGCCCAGTCAGTGAGCCGTTTTCAATGAAGATTAACTCTGTACGATCCATTGAATTTATTCCTGCCCAAAACATAACAGAGCCCCCACCATAAGGTGTGATTTCTTCGAAACATGCCTCTGCAAAGCGTTCTCCTTGTCTTCTTAGCACTCGCCGACGTCGATCTTCACCGAACAGAGATATCCTGGCTTCATCAGAGAACAAAACCCTATTCCAATCGTCTTGAGTCCATGATTCACAATTTCTAGCGAACCTAAGCCTGTGAACTCTGTGCTCACGGAGTAATTTGGGGCCGCGGGCCGGGCGGCGACTGCGTATATTGGCAGCGAGAAGCCTCCTCCTGACCGTCCATAGACTAATATGCACATTTCTTACTTCTTGGAGGTTGTTCTTAAGATCCACATACGAAGATTTGCGATTTCTCAATGCGCGACTCACAAGAAAACGATCATCCCGTGGTTGGGTACATGGTTTTCTTCCAGAACCAGGCCTTCTCTCGACGGAACCAGTCTCCTGATATCGCTGCCAGGTCCTTTGGACTGTCGAGCGACTAACATTTAGCCTCCTAGCCACGAAACATTGGCTGCAACCCTCTTCAAGCAGCGCGATAATTTTGGTAGCTTTTACCACTTTATCTACCATTTTTGATACAGCCAAACAGCATTAAATAAAGCTTTGACAGTCAAGGATATGAAATTAATCGATAAAAATTGAATAAAAGTTATGAAAGTCGATGTTAACTTCTGGAACTTCGCGCCAAAAATGTAGGATAAAAAGGGGTTTTCTGTAAAAATGAACATCAAATGAAAAATTGAATTTAGAACGTACTTTTTTAAATACCACAGCATTTTTAAAACCGGCCAGTAACGTGTACAAACGATTGAAACCTTTTTGGTATTGTATCTTTTTAAATATGAATGAAAATCAAAACCGCCCGTTTTTTTTGCAAATGAGTTTATATCTTATCCCAGATTATCTTTTTGGGGTAAGCGACGCTATCTGGATGATTCTACGGACGTATACTTGAAATTATTATGACATGCCTCTATAAATACATCGGTACATGTGTATGTATATTCAGTGTATTGTGAGTTTTAATATAATAAGTTATTGTTTGATATAATATATTATTGCCACGAACGACGGTTATCATTTACAATGATTTACGTAAAAAAATCTTCAGCCGAAAATCGAACTATTTAATTTTCCAAGACATTGTCATCATCTTTTTTCTTTTAATTATTACTTGGCTTTGATGCAATGTTTTTTCTTCCATAATATCGGATGTCATGTGCTTTACTCCCTTTCTGTACATGTCATGCTTCACGCAATCCAACTAGCTTTTCTTCGGGCATCCCTTACCCCTCTAAAACATTCATACTTAACTTTCCTCATAGTATTACTTTCATCCCGTCTCATCACATATCCTTACTACATCAGGCCTTCACTCGCTAACTTATACGTCCTTGATGCAGCTTTCAAATTTTCTCATACTTTATTTTTCTGAGCTACTATTGCACCAAACGGGTATTTTTGTTTTTTTTTTTTTTTTTGATGTGTTTGTAGCTGTTGGTCACAGATGACCTTGACAGCTTAACGCGGTCAATGGGCGAGCAGAAGGCTCTCAACCCGGTAAGTTAAGCGAACATTGCCCGAGGGCTCCCCCTGTGGGGAACGGACCTCGGCTCAGGGCGTCGCTGAAAGCAAAGTGGGCGTGGCCACGTTTAGGATAATGACTTTTACGCGCTGCGGTTTTCGACCTCGACGGCGAGGTCGATACCGCGGAGTTTTTTGTGTTATCGCTGCGCGAGCTGTGTAGGCCTTTTCTTGGGCGATCGTAATAGCGTCATCCTCTTCTTCAAGAAGATGATGAGGACGTCGGACCGCGGATATTTTTGAGGGGACGTAGTTTACCGCCCCAACCACTAGTGGATTGGGGTGAGTCGTGGCAGAGGGGTATTTTGATACTAAATACGCTATTAATATAACATACGCTTTTGCCGTTCGCTCTGCTACCCGCGCCGCTCATCACCATGTCCTATGTGACTGTGTTTGCACACGTGAAGGTCACCTACGTTGTCACACTGGGTGACTCCATAATCAGACGCTTACATAATTCTTGTAATTATTTATATCTATGTAAGAAAAAATATTTTATTTATCAATTTATGGACAATAATATGATTTTATCAATTACAATTGTATTTTAAACTTTCCATGTAATGACGGAGTAAGAATACAATTCACCAATCCCTATCCTTCACGCGTGTATCGTGAAAGTTGACTAAAGTATATAAATCCACATAACATCTCCCTCGCTTGCACACAGGTGTGTCGTAAAAGACGACTAAGGGATATAATATGCATATAACATCTATGCAAGAGAAAGGAGAACTTGAAATTAAACCCTATAGTAACACGTTTGAGCAGCGTGGTATCATCATCATCATCTCATATATGTCCCACTGTTCGGCTTGAGCCTCTTCCAATATGGGAGGGAAAGTGACCTACTAGATCACGCTGGTCAATAAATCGATTTTAAAATAATCGATTAATTAAAAATAAATAATCGATTATAAAATAATCGATTTTTTTTCTCCCAACAGGATTATTATGACTTTTTTTTTTAGGAAATGTGAGCTTTATTTTCTAATATAGTATGAAACGATCGTGGTGACCCTTTTTTTTAGGAAATTTTGCAGTGAATAATCGATTAATTTCGATGGAATTTCTGAATAATAAAAAACCGATTAATAATCGATTTTTATTATTTTAATAATCGATTAATTATTTGTAATAATCGATTATTATAAAAATCGATTATTTTTTCACAACCCTATCCACAATGTGAGAGAAATTGACTTATGCAGGTCAGGCGGGTTGGTATAGAGATATCTTTCAAATTTTCCTTCTCTTAATGCCTGATGGATAAATGAAAACGAAAAAATAATTACGCACATTCGAATGCTTTATAGGTATCTATTACATTTTTAAATTATATATTTTAGCATAAATTTTTCATACATATTTAATTATAAGAAGTTAATATTGTAAATAATATAAATTTTATATTTACGTATTTTTTTATATTATTCATTCTAATAATACTAAAGAATTTGAACGCTAAATTACTGAGGAAAACACTTCAAAGAAACTGCGAATTAATCTAATTAACGCTTTAAAGTTTTTATGTATAAAATTAGCAACCCGCCCTCGCTTCGCTTCGGTTATAGGTTATAGTCGTTTAACCCGCGCAGTTCCCGTTCCTGTGGGAATACCGGGATAAAATATAGCCTAGTTTACGCCCTGATATTATAGCTTTCCATTGGTGAAAGAATTTTTGAAATCGGTCCAGCCGTTTTGAAGATTACCCGGAACAAACAGACAGACAAAAATTTTTTAATTGCTATTTTAGGCATAGGTGTCGTGCAAATAACCATGTGAGCATGAAAAAAAGCCTATTATTTTGATATTACAAACAGACACTCCAATTTTATTTATTGGTATAGATGTAAAATAATCATTTGAAATGATTATAATATTGTGTGGTGTGAAGTGAAATGTCGACACCATGTTGGTTGCCCATGGTATTCGGCAAAATTAAATAAGGTATCAAAAGATGAATAAATGAAAGTAACGATTTTATTCAAGTAAAAAAAGATACATAGTAAACAAAGCTATATGGTATCTAAACGGCGGTCATGGATAAAGTATCTGTATTGTATGTATACAAAAAGAATTACACAAATGCCATACAGTAAATAAATGACCTATTTTGCTTTTACAATTACAGGCGAATTAAAAATTTGCATTAACTTCCGGCACCACCGCTTTAGTACGGCACTAGGTTTTTCGACATTTATTTTTAACTAGCAACCCGCCCTCGTTTCGGTTTTAGTCGTTTTACCCGCGTAGTTCCCGTTCCCGTGGTAGCTGCTTGCTGTGTGGTAGCGGCTTCGAATACTACCAACCCTTGCTTTGCTCGTGGGTGTCGTAAAAGACGACTAAGAGCCCTAGATTGACCCGGACCAACTTCATCTGGTACCATTTGGGTCAACGATTACATTCCCAAGGAGGGTTGACGTCAGGCAGGCGGCCGGTCATAAAAGTCATTGCCGAAACTTTTTGCAATATGTCAAAACAGATGACATATTGCGTCGACCCCAAGTAATTGGGATAAGAGCAAGATGATGATGATGAGTTCCCGTTCCCGTGGGAATGCCGGAATAAAATATAGCCTAGTTTACGCCCTGATATTATAGCTTTCCATTGGTAAAAGAATTTTTGAAATCGGTCCTGCCGTTTTGAAGATTACCCGGAACAAACAGACAGACAGACAAAAAATTTTTAATTGCTATTTTAGGCATAGGTGTCGTGCAAATAACCGTGTGAGCATGAAAAAAGCCTATTATTTTGACATTACAAACAGACACTCCAATTTTATTTATTGGTATAGATATAGGTAGTAATAGCCTTCTAAGCGTTATTCACGTTGGTTCATTTCACAGGTTAATTTTTTCCATGGGCTTGTAGTCTATATCATATATCACCATATCAAAAAGGGAATCAAAAATCATCTTTATAATGATAATATAGATTTTTTTTATTGCTTTTGGTGGCTGTATAGTAACTGATACCTCTGCTCATCTGCCTTTGTTAGACCGCTGCGTACCGTGAATAGGAGTGTTAGGACCACACTGTCGACAGTTATCTGTCTACAGCCGCGGGCCGGTCCGTCCGGGGCAGTACCATGCTCTCGCAGAAAATCGACGTCTGAGTAGTAGCAATTTGTTACTGCGCTTCGTTCGGTGAGCGAGAGAGCCGGAAGCCCAACTTTCTGAGGGTGATTGCGTGTGGAGGGTTTTGGTGATGCCCTTGGTATCACCGAGCCTCAATGCACGCATTCACACCCCTTCGCTTTCTTCGTGGTAGGCAACGACCTTGTAAGGGTCCATGAGCGGCAGCAACACTTACCATCAGGTGTACTGTTTGCTCGTTTGCCACCGTTTGCAATAAAAAAAAAAAAAAAAAAAGAATAAAGTGAAGGGAGTGTGAATGCGTGCTATGAGATTCGGTGATAGTAAATGCATCACCGAAACCCAAACACACTCTTAGATGATTGAACTTCATAATTGCATGTATCATAATTGATATTAAACATAAAACAATTAAATATTCATACGCAAGTTATAAATAATAAGATAATGAAAAACATCCTGTTTTGTTAATGAGGATATTATATACAAAGCGTTGTGTTTATTATACAAATAGTTATGATAAACGATAAACTAATAATAACTATGATGATCTCGCCGATCTGGCCACGAACGTTAAGGATTCGGTGCCAATGGCCGGCCCAATGACGAAGAGGTGTGAATTCGGTGGGTTATGTGGCCCGGAGGGAATAGACGTCTTGAATGGGCGCCCTGAACATAGCTTAAAAAAGGGACATGTCGGTATTGTTTGTGATTTAACGCGATGCAACCTTGTCTAGGACTCTCGCTGGAGACAAAGTAGGATTGCCTACGTTTGAATTACTGATTTTCATGCCGCGTTTTCTCCATAGCACGATTTATAATACGTCCGATACGCGGTCGCCACTCCCGAGTCTTTCTTCCCCAACAGTTGTCTGTTGGACGAGCGATTTGCTCTGTCCATTGTCACTTTAGCATGCTAATTTGATTTGTCTATATCTGTTCCAGGCTGGCGAACATAATGAAGGAAATAGCTCTACTGCCGGAAAACCTGCTTCGTATGCCATCCGTCGGTCTCGTTAATCAGTGGTACGAGAGATCATTCGAGGAGATCATACAGTTCGAAGAGAGCGATCCGGAACCACCAGTGCTGTCACAGTTAGTGGTTTTAATGTATTATTGGTACCAGACAGATTGGATTATTCGTGTGGTGAAGGAGTAAGAATACAATTCATCATTCCGGCGGAGGGAACGTATGACATGTATGCTGATGACCATAGCCCATCCAAAAAAAAAAACTTGACTACTGGAGATGAAGACGTGGTGGAGTTTCGTATTCAGATTCCCTGAACGCACAGTAAATCATTTATATAAGCAATGCATTCATGAAACTATCACGCTGCCAACACGTGGTAAAATTCACGTCTTGAAACAACGCCAATATGGATTAACATAAAGTTATATATTTATTTAAAATCGTTCACCAATTGGTGTTTGGGATCGGTTACGTCGAGCAGAGTTCTCTATGCATGAGCGATCAGCGCTCCTCTTTTAAATAATAATATCTTCCATTAGATTTTTTTTTAATATAGGATAGAAGCAAATTCTTTATTCTGCATACGCCTGTTAAGGCTTATATATTTTCTAGCCGAGGCCACGGGTGACTAGACCGGGGAGTTAGTCTGTCACCCGCCGAGAGGCCGACCGAGCGACGACGACTGACGTCCCCGAACAGCGGGTGGACCTCGGACGAGGAGAGGGTACTCCTCAAGGGGTATTCCGTCGGGCCGACCACTGACGACAAGTCACCCTGCACCGGCGGTCGGCCCAACGACAAAGGCGACGTGTTACGGGTGGGTTACGGGACTGCACGCGCCGCCCCTCTGTCGCCCCGGACGGAGCCGGGGGACGGGTGCGCTGCTGCAAATAAAAAAACTTATATAATTTCAAAATTATACATCGTTTAAAACAATTCAGTAATCTACCACCGGATCGAAAAGCTCACAAGCTGAGAAAATAGTTACGGCAAGAAACTCAGCGACACATTCTTCCATGTGATAATGGAGTAAGAATACATTTCACCACGCCCTCTTCTGCCCGTTGGTGTCAAAAAAGACGCTTACGGGATATATGCAAATAACACAAATGCAAGATAAGGAATACTCGATATGAAACGCTATGCCAACACGTCTGATACCACACTGGTATAGGAGGTCAAATGCTCTCCCATTGTAAAGAAGTGGGACAACCAACAGCGCGACTTTATGGCCTTTAGTTGTCTTATTATGTTACAAATATAATTGTTTCCATATAACAACGCATTTGGCTAACGTGGTATACTGGGTCAATTTCCCTCTCATTCTGGAGGAGCCTCGAACCCAGCTGTGGGTCGTATGTGAGCTGTGGGTTAATGTGTGAGTTTTGTTAATGGCCATCATCTTGATTTCAGATTCTGCGAACGTCTAGTACACATTCGGAACCGTCACGCTGATGTAGTCCAAACCATGGCGCAGGGTGTCCTAGAGCTGAAGGAATCTCATGAAGTGGATCCTGGCACAGAGAATTCAATACAGTATTTCCTGGACAGGTTTTATATGAGCCGTATATCAATTAGGATGTTGATCAATCAGCATAGTAAGTGGTCTTACCATCTTTGTTCCTTATCATCTTCATTCAGCCTATCGCCGCCCACTACTGGACGTAGACCTCCCTCATGTTTCGCCGCAAAGTGCGGTTCTGTGTCGCCTGCATCCAACGACGCCTAGCAACTTTCACCAAGTCGTCGGCCCACCTAATGAGGGCGTCTTACACTGCATCGTCCGACACGTGGTCGTCACTCGAGAACCTTTCTTCCTCAGCATTGTGCTAATTCTTCGTACTATGTCGGTTACACCCGTTCTTTTGGGGATTGCCGTATTTCGGATTCTATCGCACAGCATAGCCTGCTCCATAGCACGCTGAGCGGCTTTGAACTTAGTTATGAGGCCTACATTTAGTGATCACGTTTCCGTGCCGTAAGTCATCACTGGTAACACACACTGGTCTTAGAACTGTGTTTTGTTCCTTAGTTCAATGCTGTGTGGTAGCAGCTACGAATACTATCAACACATACATTGTTCGTGGATGTCGTAAAAGACAACCAAGAGTTTTACATAGTCCTGGGTCAACTCGATCTGACGCCGTCAGGTCAACAATAACACTCTCATGGAATTTGAAATGGACGTCAAGCGGGCGGCGGGTTACACAATTATTGTCAAAAACTTTTGCAATATGCACTATAAAAGAAGATTACATATTGAGTCGACTACAAGTCACTATAATAATAATAATAGATCGGCTAAAGCGCCGTGCAATGATTGTAGATGTCACTATCCCTCATGACGGGAATCTCGTGAAGGCTGAGAAAGATAAAAAGATAAAATATTAAGACTTAGCTCACGAGATTGTCGACATGTGGAATGTGGACACGGCAATCATTGTACCGATAGTCCTTTCGACCAACGGTCTAATAGCCAAGAGTCTCGACCAACACCTTACTAGGCTTACGTTAGGTGGTTGGATTGGAGGTCTGATACAGAAGACAGTGTTGTTGGGCACAGCTCGTATCGTGAGGAAGTTCCTCTCTATGGAGCCCTAACCACCGTCGGCTTGGTCCCTGTATTCGCCGCCGGTGGGTTAAACGCTTTTTATATTTTTAAATATATTTTTTTTTAATTTAATATTTGAAAATGTATTTAGCAGTAAGTATATTGAATAAAGATAATAGTAATAATTCATTTATTACCATAATAAAATTACATAGATATGTGGGAATCTCCGGCTCCTACGCTAGTTGTATACTGTGTTGCAGGAGCCAGTCAAGTCACTGGGACAAGCGCAGGACGACGATATAGGTTTTTTTTTATTGCTGTTGGCGGCAAGCACAAACAGCAAACCTGTTGGTAAGTGATAATGCCACGCATGGATCTTTGCTAGGCCACTGCCTACCGTGAAGGTGTTCAATGAGGCTCAGTGAACCACTTCGGAAACAAACCTCAGTAAGTTGGATTTCCGGCTTTCTAGCTTATAGAACGAAGTGCACTAACAAATAACTACTACTCTTGTATATTTTCTGTTCAGTGTGATATTATCCCGGATGCACCGGCCCGCGACTGTAGACAGAAGACTGTCAACGTAAATGCATCTACAAAGCCTTGTACACGATAAATTGATTTGTTTTCAGCTCTACTGTTCGGTGAACAGTTAGGTCCTAAGAAGGCTACCGTCAGCGGTATAGGCAATGGCGGCAGACATATTGGCTCTATCGATCCTGCCTGCGATGTGGTTGGTGTAGTCAAGGATGCGTACGAGAATGCCAGGTTCCTTTGCGATAGATATTATCTGTCTTCGCCAGATCTACGGCTGTTGCAGCATGGAGGTGAAATATTTTTTTTAAATGACGTCTTATATTTGCCCGTGTCGTGATGGAATAAGAATACAATTCACCACAAAGCATTTGCATTTCAGCTCACATACGTCCCACTGTTGGGCTTGAGCCTCCACAATAGGAGTGTAGTTGAACTTTTATACCACGCCGATCAGACTGGTTGGTATAGGGTTTTATTTTCAGTTTTCCTTCTTTTGCACAGATGTTATATGCTTATTATATCCCTTAGTCGTCTTTTACGACATCCACATTCAAGATAGGGAGTGGTGAATTGTATTCTTACTCCGTCACAACACGGACATTCGGCCATCTATGTTGTTAAAATCAATGTAACCTTTTTCCAGAGCCGAGCGAAACCCCCATGCCTGTAGTATACGTACCGTCACATCTGTACCACATGCTGTTTGAGCTATTCAAGAACTCCATGCGAGCCACCATGGAGACCCACAGCGATCCACCACCACCGATCACTGTGAATATCGTCGTTGGAAAAGAAGACGTCTCTGTTAAGGTTAGACTTCTTTTTTATGCTCCAGGTGATACAGCTTCGGTGGGTTTGGCTAGTGTAACTGCATCGGGCAGTAATTCGTCAACCGCAGAAAAGCTGACTGCGTGAGGGTGATACCTCAGAAGTGGTTTCAGGGAGGGATGATGTTCGAAAGAGTATCCGGCCGGGTTGGCTATGAATGTCCAGAAGCTCGATACAATTGGTCAACCCTATGGCGATAGGACGGTGTGTGTCCAAAACATAGCCTATCTAAAAATAAAAAGAAATTAACAAAAAAGCGTAAATTGCAATAAAAGAAATAGGAAATATGTATGTAATATAGAATACAATTCGGGGTAGAATACAATTGTGGTCTCCTCTTACTTCCCCGTGGGAGGACATTATACAGTTAGAATTCCGTAAGAATGGGCTAAGGGTCTCACCAGACCGCGTGAGGAAAGACCGACGTCCTCCCCGAGGGGGGGGACGTCGGTCGATGGGAGGGTACTCCACTAGGGGTTATGCCGTCGGGCCGATCACTGATGACAAGCAACCTTGCTCCGGTGGTCGGTCCGACGACGAAGGCGACGTGGTGTTCGGGTGGGTTGTGGGTGTGCGTGCTTACGCCCCTCTGTCGCCCTGGACGGAGTGATGCGAGGAGGGCGCAGACCGCAACCCACCCAAAAAAAAAAAAAAAAGGGTCTCACCAGGAGATTAGGCAGCAGCTCCGTGAAAACTTGTAAATTAATAACTAATTTCTGTATTGGGTAGATAATTATAAATTTTCTGCAGTAACGATGTCTTGTTGGACGTGAGACATCTTAGTCCGCCCGTGACCATGAACGCTGTAAAGTGTTCGAAACGTCGAGCAATCAAAAATCAAATACAAACGCGATAAAATCCGTAGTTTTATTTAAAATGTGTAATACTCGCGTAAACATCAGAAATCATTAAATTTGTAAAGTTTACTGCGATCGGAAACCTGCCTACTAAGCGTGGCAATTATGGCCTGATATGAAGATAACATATATGCAAGACAAGGAAAACTTGAAATAAAGCCCTATACCAATACGTCTTAGCGTATAGTCTCGTGGTATAGTAGATCAATTGCCTTTCCATTGTGGAGGAGGCCTTTTTTTGCTATGTTCAGCGCACCTACCACCCGGTTCCGTCCGGGGCGATAATGGGGCGGCGCGCGGGCCCCATAACCCACCGTAACTCGTCGCTTTCGTCGTTGGGCTGACCACCAGGACCGCGTTCCTTGTTTTTCATGGTCGGCTGAACCCAACAGTAGGCTGATGATATAAAGACAATGATGATTTTATTAAAAACGAAATACACATAATTCTTATTGCCTTTCAGATGTCAGATCGTGGAGGTGGTATACCTCGCAGTGTGACAGATCTGCTGTTCAAATACATGTACAGCACGGCTCCGCAACCATCCAAGTCTGATTCGCACACAGTGCCGCTTGCTGGTAAACTAACATTTTTTAACACGCTTTTATTAGTGTTGTTTGTAACTGAATCTATTGAACGTGATTTTGACACACTTTAAACTTATCTGCTTATTAAGAATTGATGATAATTGAATGAATTCAGTTAGTTTGTGACATTAAACTCATTCCGTGTGGTAACGGAGTAAGAATAGAAAGAAATAAAATCTGTTTATTGTGACAAACAAGACTTACAATTGATTTAAATAAAACAACAACTGAGATTATTGCTCGTCCCAATGCGTCCCAAACTCAACATATTGCAGGTTAAAAGAAACCTGCACTGATCTTCCATGGAGGCACTTTAATGACGTCACAGATGTCAAATACACATCATCAACATATTTAAATAAAGTGAAAAATAAACATAACATATGAAGACAAAAAAAATAGTCTGTAGGCTATAAGTTATATCTATGAGATATTTAAGTAAAGTTTATTAGGCATACAATTCACCACCCTCCTATCTCGCTAATGGGTGTAGTAAAAGACGACCAAGACATTATATGCATATAACATCTATGCACAAGAAGGAAAACTCGAAATAAAATCCTATGCCAACCTGTCTGATCAGCTTGGTATAGTAGGTCAATTTCCCTCCTATTGTGAAAGATTTCCCTCCTATTGGCTTGATCCTGACTTTTGCTTGTCAGTTTATTGATGAGTCATTTATTGATTAGAAGTAAATGTTCGCTTTTAAATAAAGTGTAACTATATTTTGCAGGTTACGGCTACGGTCTGCCGATTTCGAGGTTGTACGCACGCTACTTCCATGGAGACCTGACCCTCATGTCATGTGAGGGTTATGGAACTGATGCCATCATTTATTTGAAGGTAATTTAATATTATATGCCACAAAGAACAAACTTTCCATAAGACACCAGAGTAAGAATACATTTCACCACTCCCTATATTGCCCGTAGATGGAAATGATGACTAAGAGATATAATATGCAGATGATAGCTATGCAAGAGAAGGCAAACTTGACATAAAACTTTAGGCCAACATGTTTGACTAGCGTGGTTTAGTATATGGACATACTATTATATATTCCCACTGTGGAGGGGGCCTGAGCCCAATATTGGGACTTATGTGGGCTAAGATGATAAATCTCGACTTTAGAAATCTCGACATAAAATCTATATCAATTCGTCAGGTGAGTGTGGTATGTCAATTTTATTCCTACTTTGCAGGAGACTCGAGCCCAGTCCTGGAATGTATTTTTTGGCTGATAAAGAAGGAAGTCAATCTTATTTAATCATCTTCATCTCTTGCTTTTATAGTAATTACTTGAAGTTTCTGTCTACACCATCCTGGACAACATCCACCTATCCTTACGTCAGAAAGTGACACCGGTTCAGAGAATGATTAAAGGCCTTTTTTTCTTTTTGGAGGGTGCGTTACGGTCAGCGCCCTCCTCGCACCACTCCGTCCGGGGCGATAGAGGGGCGTAAGCACGCACACCCGTAACCCACCCGTATAACACGTTGCCTTCGTCGATGGGTCGACCACTGTTGCAGAGTTCCTTGACTTCAGTGATCATGACTAAAGGCTAAGCTAAATTTTGGACGTTCCAGGGCCACCTATATTCAGTTACCTGTAATTTTTACGATGTAGCAATTCCAAGTAGTAGGCGCCATTTTACAGTGCTTCGTCAGATTTCTGGTCGCCACGCGAGACTATTTCTGTTTTACCATTTCCCTTTTTATTCCTTTCATTGTCATTTCAGCTCATATACGACCCACTGTTGTTCCCTAGCCTCTTTTACGATAGGAGGGAAATTAATCCACTACACTACGCTGGTCAGACGTATTGTTAGTTTTATTTCGAGTTTTCCTTCTCTTAAACAGATGTTATAAGCATAATTAATCCTTTAGTCATCCTCTACAATACCTATGGGCGAGAAGTTGGTTGGTAATTGTATTCTTACTCTGCCACCACAAGGATTTTTTTTTAATTACTCAAAAATAATTTAATTAAACTCATTTTCTTCTCCATAGGCACTTACGAACGAAGCCAACGAACTACTGCCGGTATTTAACCGGACATCGTCCAAGTTCTACACTCCCGTGAATCAGCTAGCCGACTGGTCAGGGTCACTCAACACTGGCTCCAATGCCTCCGAGAGGAAGAACAGAGAGAAGGTCTCACCGCTCTCATCACACGGCCTATAGGGAAAGAACGAGGAGTGAATGGAATAGTGAGTGATATATCGATAATTTTTGTAAAATATCGATAGTTCTTGTCTATTGTTTTGTTGCCACCTATTGAATAGATATTCTGCAGATTCAGTACCTTCGTATATTCATAACATAATTATTTGTGACGTTGACGCAAGTAAATTGTTACGGATTTTTTCGCATTTGTATTTAAAGTCGTGGGGTCATGGGAGTTCTTCCATGAACCCTGTAAAGTCAAATACTAACGCGATAAAATCTATAAAAACGATTGTAGTTCAAATATTTTTGACATATTTCAATTTTAAATCATATCGAAATTTTATCTATCGATATTACCATCATTTAATTTATCGATAAATCATCACTATTACATCATTCACTCCTATTTATAATCTGTGGATAAATTTTAATAGCCATCCATAATAATAAAAAACACCCAATGCTTTTTCATCGTAGATCAAAATTAAGAAGGGTAATTTAGAATCTAGAATATTGTGTTGCCAAGTACAATTTAAAAGGAAATGGTAGTAATTTAGAATTTTTTGGTATTGTATGGTAGAAATTAATTTTGAAGTAAATTATTGTTGTTTAGATTATTCGGTTATATAATTTTATTAGTAATATTAAAATACAACAAATTTAGTCTGGTCCGACGACATTTTGCTATCATATCCTTAGTATGATGCAAGCCATACTTATTGTGACCATATTTCTTCAAAACGAGATGCTTCTATAATGTGTAAGATAATATTTTTGTATTAGAACAGTACAGTTACAAAAATAGCTAAATATGTGCACTTAAAGGACACGAAAAGTATATACCAAACATGTCCGTGATATTTGGAAAAGCAAGGTAAAAATATGAATGTAAAATTTAAAAAAGATGAGAACATCTGAAAAGTTTATAGAACACGTCCATATCAGTGTAATAAATGATGGTTTGCAACCGTAACAAATAATTGATTACAGAAACAGAGCATTTTTGTTCTGACAGGGGGCAAACCTGAAAGCAGTCCCAACATTAGCCCTGCTTGAGATCCTTCAGACAATTTATTGACAATCTTAGTTAGATCATAGATATAAAAATAATATTCTGGTTATTGATCTACTTTAAATGTCTTCATTGGAATAATTAGAAATGAAAGTGACCTTTTAATTTATTTGCAATTTGATATCTTATAACTAGAACAATTTAATATGTAGCTTATTGCATAGAAACATAGTTTTAAAAAATATTGATTTTAGCACACATTCTTCTTTCTTAAGGATTAATATACAGTATTGTTAAGTATATTTTCTGTCAGATATCAGTTGACAATTGATGGTTTAGTGTTACCAAGTAATTTTAATTCTACCATTTGTAATAAAAGCATCACATTATTTGTCGTCTTTGTATTATTTTTAATTTACTGTGTGAAAAAGGCATTAAATTGGCTATTATAAATTAGACTACACTGAAACTTGATGTACATTTTGTTTCTTTTAATTATATTTTTAATGTGATATTTGTCTAATAGTTTTAAAAGTTTTGATGTGGAGTTTTGTTAACGACTGATTTGAATTTAATTTTTATCATTGCGTTTTTAAATTTTAAACTACAAGCAAACGTTATTTTTTATACAGAAAATTATTTCTTATAAATTTCGTGTTAATATTTATTGAAAATCTCAAACAATTTAACAGTAAAAATTATATCATGGAAAGCTGACATCTTTCGGCTATCTTTAATTTGAATTATCGAATTTAAAAACATAATGACAAAACTAATCAAATAAGAAATGAAAGATATTATAATCGCTCTATTAAATAATAGAATTAGAAAGAGAAATTATATCCGTAGTATCTAATTGTCAAGTGCGGTGTGAATGTGTGTTGATGTTTATAGATATAAATAAAAAATCCTTATTTATATAATTATCTTTGTAAATCATTTTTTTTGTCATATACATATTAAAAGCCTGTTTAATTTCACAACCCGAAATTGTTATAAAATATTCTACGCCTTGAATGTATGAATTCAAATTTTAAACAGTAGAATTATTGTGAATCACGCGAAAACCCTATTGAAGTTGTTTATACAATATCAAAGTTCTTTTTCGAATATTACTGTAATAAAAATCATTAAGTTGAATGAAAATTGAATACTATTAATACATACATCTTACCATACTATAATACATTACATCTTTATATATATATTTCTTATGTACATGTGTATGTCACTAAACTCCTCCTAAACAGCTGGACCGATGTTGACGAAACTTTTTCTGTGTATTCAAGGAGATTCGAGAATGGTGGAATGGACCCAGTAGGTGGCGCTGCGATCCATTTCAAGGACAATTCCTTTTACTATATTTTTTTATATTTAAATAGAACAAAGTCTGTTGGGTCAATTGGTATATATACTAGCTTACCATTCTCGAATCCCCTTGAACGCACACAAAAAAAAATATAAACTTCAGTCCAGCCCTTTAGGAGGAGTTCAGTGACATACACAAGAAATTTATATATAAAGATATGTTTAACGTTGTATGTTTGCTTGATAAGATCTCGTACGATAACCATTAAAAGTAACTAATTAGTGTGACAGGTGTTGTAATGTTAATGGCTGCTATGATTGCCTTTTTCTTTAAATCCTAATAATAAGAGTTTATTGATTATATAATACATTATTTATATGAGTACCGTCAAATATTGCTGTGTACAATAGATTTATTTATAATGAAGTTTAGAATCATTGGTGAGGAATATTTTTGCGTGTGTTGACGGAGTAAGAAAACAATTCACCAACTCCTCTCTTGTCTCGGATATCGTAAAGACAAAGTATAATAATAAGTCGACAAAGGTATGTGAAATACAGATAACATTAATACAAGAGAAGGAGAACTCGAAATAAAAACAGTATGGTAACACGTCCGAGTTGTAAGTGAAATTCCTTCTCACAAAGGAGGAGGCCCTAGCCCAGCATTACTTATATGGGCTAAGATGATGATGATGATGACATTTCTTTGTCGGTTTAAATTATCGATAGAGTAATTTTGTTTTGATTAGATTTTTCAAAAGACCTTATTGTATAAGCGATGAATTTCATAGAAACCTATCAAATTACCTATGTATCTGGTTTTTATTTGTTAAATTGTACAGTAATATATTTAAAATATGATACGTAGGGTAGAGTTAAGGAGCACAATCTCTGTGTTGGAAAAGTGTCCTCTGAATAGCCTTAAATAAAGGTAGCATTGCTGTACCAGAGCGCCGTTTCTTAAAGAAAGCGCCAAAAGTAAACTTCAAGTCAATCAAACCTTCAACCAATCAGCAAACTTCAAGTCCTGTAAAATAGTTAAATTCAGATCATAACCTCTACATCTACACTACACTAGCACCCCTATTTAATGCTATTTCGTGGCCACTTTTTGAGACAGAAGGCAGTATGAGAGTGTACTTTTTAGTTCTAACCTCCATGAAATATGAATACAATTTGTTTCGGGTGAAAAAGTCTTGCTGAGTTTTTCTACAACCTCCCCAATTTTTGTAATTTGTCTCGGGAATTTTTCAGCAACTCTAATTTTAAAACGATGTTCAATTAATGGCAATAGACTTGTACTCTATTACGTGGTACTAAAGATTATATGCCGGAATGTGAATGTCTTTGAGCTTACCTTATTAAGGACATGAGATTATAAATATTTCTATATTATAGCAATATTTATTTATTTAGACACCATAATTAAAAGCGGATTTTACAGAAAATTTGACAGGTTAATCTGAAGGTTTGTGGTTTATATAGTAAAAAGATTTGTAAGAACGCGATAATAGGTCGGCAAATTATTTCTCTAAACTCATATTCAATTACTCTATTGTATTGTAAACATGAATTGATCCATTTAAATGCGAAAATGGCTATGTATGTCATAATAATTGTTTATTGCATTGATAAGTTTCATCATCATCGTCTGGAAACCACCATAATGGTCTTCAACTGTACGTTGCCAGTGTGCATTTCTCCCATGTATGTGCGTGCTCTAGAATGAACTACCTGCTGCTGTGTTTCCCGAGCGCCATGATATTTTCTTCTTTAAACGAGCCTTAAGAAGAGTATTTTCTTCACGGTAGACAACGGCCTGGCTGTGCCCCTGGTATTACAAAGGTCCATATGCAGCAGTATCACTTACCATAAGGACTGTTGGAGGGAAATTGACCTAAGTTCGTCAGACAGGTTGGTATAGGGTTTAACGTCGAGTCTAACTTCCCTTGCATAAAAGTTATATGCATATCGTATCCCTTACTCATCTTTTAGGAAATCCACGCGCAAGAGGCGGTGGTGAATTGTATTCTTACTCCGTCACCACATGGATGTATTGATAAGTTAATAAGTTTATTAATACATGTTTGTTTCAATTTTTCTGTTGTATAATACTTTGCTAATGCAAAGCAGATTAGGGATTTAATTTTATACATGTTTGTAATACGTTTTTAATAATAAGCTCTGTAAATAACCAATTTGTACGTAGTTTATTTTTAGATAGAAACTCTATTAACAGAAATTTTGTAAGGCATCCATTCTTTTTCTGTAAGTGATTTAAAAGTACAATTCGCTAATAATTCATTTTAAAAATCCAAAAATGTCTAGTAGAATAAAAAAAAATTATTGGTAATTTTTTGTTTATGATGTTTTGATCTGGCCACACTAATTCAGACAAACACGTTCCTATTTTAAGTGTATCATCCATGTTACACGTACAATAATATTTAAATACTTGTATTTATGTATGTGTATGTTCATTTTTAAATAACGCTTTCGTGGAAATTAAGTATATAGAACAAGAAATAATATAAACATGTGGAATATATTTTCTTAAGGATATGAATATTTTTGTATCGGCAACTTTTGTAATGGTTATTTACAGCCTGAAACCAAATTTTATTGAAGATTTTTTATGTTTTATTTTTGTAAGTAAACTAAGGGTAGCATTATATACTGTATTTGATGGAAACGCATGTTTTTAACAATTAGGAAAAGATATAATTTATATTCAAAGGTATTATCATAATTGTCGCCGTAGGTGTGAGCATAGATAATTCCTCCGTGCGGAATAAGGATATTTAGATGAAAGAAAATGATTGCAAATACTCCATAGTCTGGCTTAATTGTTCAACTGAACTGTTATACTAATATCAAAAGGTAGATACGTAATCTTCATAATAATTTGACATAGTAAAATAAACTTCTTCCTATCTGAACTAAAAGTTTACATCGTTTTGAGTACAAGTAATGGGTCTCTACCCAATTCCAGTTTTTTTTGTATATTATTGCTTATCTAGTATGTACACAAAAAGTACCTGTCGGCTAATAATCACATGTTTGCATTTTATAATATTTTGTTGATAAGTTTATTCCAAAATCGATATCATAATTTAGTGTATAGCTGTGTATGTAGTGAAGAAAGTTATATTTAATTTTTAATAAAATAAAACTATCAAATCAAATTGTGTGTATTTATTTTATTCATATAGTTTTGTTGAATTATCGATTATTGTGCTAAATACTCGCAGTGACTTGCTCGTGAAATTTTAACGCTTTAAATATGTATTTAAAGTTCCCGCTGTTTATGATGACAGTTATCTGTAGTTAAGTGTTGCCAGCAGCATATAACCAGAAAATATTTGTGTTAGATCCGACAGCGGTTTTTAAAAATACGTTTTACCTGTGTTTTGACGGAGCACAAATACAATTCGCCATCCCCTTTTTTGCCCGTGGGTGTCGTAAGATACAACTAAATATGCAGATAACATCTATGCAAGAAAAGAAAAACTCGTAATGAAATTCTGTACCAACGACATTTGACCTGCGTGGTATAGTAGCTCAAATATCCTCCCACAATGGAGGGGGCCGGAGCCCAACAGTGGAATGTATATGGACTGACGACGCTCAGATTTACGTAACATCTCTTGTAAGCCCTAGAAGAAAATATTATAATAATTTTTGCTTATGGACTAAATCTATATTGGCGTTTTAAATAAATGTCATTATATTCACGGCAACATCATTACAAAAATTAATAGCTTATGTTACAATGCATATATTTCGCACAAAATAAATCTCTGGGGAAACTCAACAACGGCCTGTTGCTCAAAGTGCCGTCATTCTGGTGATTAGGCATTTCCTTTCCCTCAGTTTGCCCTTTTAGGGCAAACTATGTTCGTCAGTAAATGTTTATGCGATTTATGGCGACACGATGAAAGAGTACATTACCTAGTTTGTGGAAGAAGTAATCAAGAAATATATGCGAAGTTGGTAAGCAAAATGCTAGGCACCCCGAACAAAACCAAGCATTAAGCCAATACAATGACTTGTGTCGAACAAGTGGAGTACAACTCACATCTTTAGAGGAATGCGTCAAAATATCTGCGCGAATCACTTGGCTCTGAAGACGTGCTATTAGAATTATTGATGATACCAATCTTACGGATGGATAGGAGGCGTTAGAGCAGCGAAGAGACTTGGGGTCTATTTGTGTGCCTAATAACTCTTTAACGGGGAGTTCTCTGATAAGTTGTTTGACTTGATACCAACGTCCCCTTTCTATCATCGTACTGTTCAATACTTCGGTATGATTCACCTGAAAATGAAAATTATATAATTCACGGCTTTACATTTTCAGTATTAATTTATTCTGCTGGCACTGCTACTATTGCGTAGATGTCACACTGCATACTATCCCCAACGATATTATTTTAGTAGATATGTCGGCTTTGTAATCGACAAATGGGCTGTAGTGTAATTTCTTTCAATATTTACAAAATATTAATCGCTTACTGCAGTGTTTCCCGACCGTTACGATATGTCTATCTCCAATCGAGGCTTAAGATGGATAGAGAGATGGCCAGTTTTTTTATTTAATTATTTTTTTTTTTGTGTGTGTACAGCTGTTAACCGCAGATGGCCTTGACAGCTTGACGCGGACTATGGGTGAGCGCTGAGGGCTCTCAACCCGGAGAAAAGTATGCTGAGCGACATCGTCCAAGGGCTCCCCCTGTGGGAAACGGACCTCGGCTTGGGGCGTCGCTGGAGGCAAAGTGGGCGTGCCCACGTTTTTAGTCGTGACTTTTGGGCGGCGCGGTTTCGCACCTCGACGGCGAGGACGGAACCGCGGATATTTATTTGTTAAGGCCTCGCGGGCCGTGTAGGCTCTTTGTTGAGCGAGTGTGATATTGTCGTCCTCTTCGTCGAGGACGTCGGATGGATGCGAGATGGCCAGATCAGTGGGTGATAGTTTACAGTTATCAACGGGAGAGCTGCTTTAAGGTGAACGCACACTTATTCAAGCCGAACGCGTCGAACGAAGCGAATTTTAAAATTCTCTCATATGAAATCTCATGAAACCTCACACACTTGACCGCGTCGAATCGTTCAAATCTGGAAGACGATTTCTATACAAAATTCGTTTTCATTCGACTCAGATAAGTGAGCATTCACCTTTATCGTTTGGATTATGGTTTTCGGTTTCAAGTTTTGCTTCTATTCTATGTATCGTAAGTTTATACTTGATTACTTGCCACAAATATATCAGCTGTTTAAGCACTATAGTGTGCTGAAAGACTTTGTACTCATAATCAAGAATTAAATAAAAAAGTCGTTTTGTCACATTGACAGTGGAGTGGGGCATTCCAGTTCACATCAGTAACTATTTGAAGAATCAGTTTTCATACGATATCTACCTATCTCATTCACTCATAGGAGTACTATTCATAAAAACAACTACCTTAAATTGTTGAAATGCTAAAATTGACAGGATTAGGAAATTATTCAGTTTCGCGATTTTCTGCCAGCTGGTTAGTAGTGTTTAGAGGTTATGGAAAATTGTTATTGAATATTATTAAATAAAATTAAGACTGAAAACTGTATTAAAATGAAGATCTATACTAATAAAAACAATACTTCTACCTTGAAGTTACTTATTGCCGCCAGATTAGCAGGCAAAGAAGTTTTTCTCTGTAATGCTTCTTTCGAAGGTAGGTGGATTTTCCTCATAATATAATTGATCGAACCATGCATGAATTATATGTATCTATAAAGCTGCCAATGTTCAAAGGACTTTTTCTCACTTCATATTTCTAAGTATTTTTGTACCAGTTTCTATCTATTTTCTTAACTAAATCCTTTTAAAGAATACCCACACAATATGTTTAATTAATTGTTTAGAATGAATAATTGCAATTAGTTGCGTCAGCGCCTTTCCCACAATAAAATACTCAAGATTTTTATAATTTATTAAATCCAGCACTACCTTGTCTATAGGTATTAAATGTCTTAATTAATTATATTTTATTGTTAATTTATAATAATTAATTAAAATTTGGTGTTATGGGATGTTAACACTTTTCATAATCAGGATATTAGTACATGCATGCTCTACCAAGGCCCTTGATTCTCCCTCCACAATAGGAAGGAAATTGATTTTCTGTACCATGTTGGTTAGACATTTTGGATATCTATGTAATGTTTTTATGATAATAAATGAAATGAAATGAAATTCTTGTCTCGCCTAGTCATCTTTTAAGACACCCATGGATTAGAAAGTGGCTTGTGAATTGTATAGTAACAATTATACAATACAAATTTTGTAATAATACTTTCTGTTTTAATTAACATCTTGACGGACAGTATGCCTGTGGACATCAAGATAGCCAAAATTAATACGACAGTACGCCCATCGACGTCCAAGTTTCAACTTACATAAAATCAATACATCTTTTGGTGTACAATTTATGAGGCAATTATATGGAATAGCATGTTGTACTGTCACCAAACATTTAATTTAGACTCTCTACTGTCACTACATAATGTTCACTACACCCGTAGATGTTGTATTTCAATACAAACTGTACAGTGCTACACCCCTTTGATGCGCCGACAATGTATAAAAAAGTACTGTCATAACACCCATGATCTGTAAGAGAGTACTGTCCGTCAACATGTATTAACATGTTGACGGACAACAACAACAACAACCTTAGAAAGTATGTTAAAAATATATTCAAATAAATAATCATTCATTATAAGGTTCTATCTTGCTCCTGGATGTCGTAAGAGACAACTATAGGACATAATATGCACATAACATCTGTGCAAGAGAAGGAAAACCCGAAATGAAACCCTATATCAACATGTCTGACCAGCATGGTATAGTTCAAATTCCAGTCCGTCCAGTGGGACGTATGTGGGCTGCGATGATGATGATTATAAGGTTTATTATTGGTGCCACTAAATTTGCCTTTATTTTTTAAATTAAGTTATGCGGTGATGTAACAATACGGTCTTCACATAATTCCAACTTAATAATAGGGCTCACTGACTTATCATGGACATGATACAGTTTTTAATTATTGAAATTGTTATTGGTTGTTTTATTTAGACCCAATGTTGCATGTTAACCAATAAATAATTTTATCATGGCCTATATTACAAACACAATTCATGAACACAAATATTGCCAATTATCCAATTTTTATTATATAATATTTAAAAACATAATATATTTGCTTATGCTCAGAACACTGAAATTAGCTGATGAAATTTGCTGACAAATATTATTCTGCACTCTCAATTTCAATAATTTGTTATGACAACAAATTGTTGAAATTGTAGTATTTATTCTACAATGCCTGATAGGACAGTGATTTTCCTGTTATTTGATTGCGTCAAATTTTCACAATATATAAAATTGAGAGTGAATGCGCGATCCAACATCAACTATAAAAAATCCAAAAAATTGCTAGCCGAACCTAAGCTGGGTAGCTATGCATTTACTCTGCCATGTCTGAAGAAGTATTTAGTGATTTAAGTCACTAGCATATAGTTTTCACTACACAACATTACGAGGGCAGAATAAAAATTTGTCAGTTATTTTTGTTAGCGAGTTTCTGCGTTCCTTAATGCTTGTAATTTTGTATGCATAGAAACTATATGTGAAATGCCTGCTAAATATCATTTTCATCATAATTTTTTGTTATGTATTGTTAATAATCAAGGCTAAATTTGCCTTCTATTTTACATGTTTATATTCTTTTGAGGGTCTGATGTTTCGAATATATCTTTTTAGTGAGTCTATGCATGGCTTGTCCAGGTGGAATAAGAATACAATTCACCACTCTCTATCTTGCACGTGGATGTCGTAAAACACATCTAAGTGATATAACAAGCATTTACCATCTGCAAGAGAAGGTAATCTCGAAACAAAGCTCTATACCAACCTGTCTGACCAGCATGGTATAGTAAGGTCGATTTCCCTTCTATGGTGGAGGAGGCTTCTACCCAGCAGAGGGACGTCTTTCGGCTGATATGTATGCATGGCAAAAGTAAGACACTGCTTAGTACTTATTTAAAAAAACATGACTGTGACCATGTTTGTTTTGTGTCCTTTCGACGACGACTCTCTCCTTTCGATGTCCCTTTCCCGGGACGTCGATCGCTGTGGCGCGGTCAGCCTCTCTGCGGTCTCAGCTAGAGCGTCGCCTGATGCCGCCCGAGTCGCCGGCGGCGGACCGTGTCGTCGTAGAGGCGTTCCTCCCGCGCACAGTCCGCCGCTTCCTTCCGCGAGATGACTGCCTCGCAGAAGGCGGCGATCGCGTCCCAGTTCTTGACGCTGCCGAGTTACTCCCTAGCAATGGTCGGCAGCATCAGGTCGGCACCGATGATTGCGACGAGTTTAAGGCGCTGCCTAGCCCACGTAGCACACCTCGAGTGTGCTGCGCCGTGTCCTCATTGTAATCGCAGTGGTGGCAGGACGGCGTGATCTCCCTACGTGATAGCATCATAAAAAAACATTGATGAAAATTTATTAAATGAATTATTATCACTGAATTATCATTATTTTTTTGCAAATAACGAAACTGCCTTCAATAATGTAGACAATGTAGATAAATTATTGGATTTTGTTGTTTTTTCAAAAACCGCTTATCCGATTTCGTTAAATTTTCATGGGACCATTTGGGCACTATACCCTTTCTAAAAAAAAAAAGAATTATCGAAATCGATTCATAAACGACAAAGTTATCCGCGAACAAACATAAATAAGCATATATAGGGTCGAATTGGGAAACCTCCTTTTTTGAAGTCTGTTAAAAATACAAAAAAGTTAATTGAAAATTACATTTTTTCAACAAATTAATATATTTATTTGCTCTCGTTAATTATGTCAATTTTTTTTTAAAGATAGAAGCGTCACAAGCTGTACGCTTAGACCGATTGTGCCTCTCTATCGCTTGATTTGCTCTCTTGCTTGCACGCTCGGTTCAGGCGGAACGTGACAATGAGTCATGCTTTTTGTGTTAGTGCAGCTAGCGTTCATCGATGTATAAGACGTTATTGTCAAAAATACTATTAAAATTTCATAGTTTCTAGTTAGTTTGACTCTTTTTGATCTAACGCTACTCACTGCATGTAACTAACGGGGTCCCGGTACTGAAAAGTCACTTGGTATTTCAGATGATGTATTCGCAGGACCGAGAGCGCTGCCATTCCTGGAGGTCGACGATAGCCTCAGTTTCTTCGCCAGTAATGCCGCTGCCCAATACTTATTCCCCATATTGGACTTATCAGAAAATGGACAGTGGTATGTTATATTATAGTTTCGTTTGGTGACGGAGTAAGAATACAATTCATCACCCCCTTATCTTGCCTGTGGGTGTCATAAAAGACGACTAAGGGATTATTGCAGATAACATCTATGCAAGAGAAGGAAAACTCGAAATGAAACCCTATACCAACCTGTCTAACCAGCATAGTAAGGTCAATTTCCCTCCTATTTTGGAGGATGCTCGAGCCCTACAATGGGACGTATATGAGCTGAAATGATGATGAATGATGACGATGATGATAAAATAGGCTTCATATAAGCTGGTGAGAGGCATTTATACTTTTGAGCATATCTATTTTTTTTTTAAATAATTGATCATTATCACTGAATAATTGACTGAAATTATCTTGTCAAATGATTGATCTATCTATAAAGTATTTTTACTTTTACTATTAAGGTTATCTGTGCTATACCTTTAAGGCTATCTATCTATATTTAAAAATAAAAATTTCGTAACATTATTTTCGTTCCCGGTAATCTCCTTAAACATTAAACTGACGGTCCCTACGTACATAAAGACATGTCAAAAATGGCATTTTTTATTGTATTCTTTAGGCTTTAGATTTTCAATACGCATATTTCATACTGCATATGTATTGAAAATGTAAGGCCTAAAAAATACAATTAAAAAATGACATTTTTGACATGTCTTTATGTACGTAGGGACCGTCGAAACGGATTAATTAAACATAAAAACGATTAAGTAAGCGTTAAACCGATTTTATAAATAAATCATTTAACTATTAACCCGATGAACACCAAATCTGATTATTTACATTACGTTAGACATTGAATCAATTACCTGAGCCTCATGCTGCCCTAGCTGAGGCCGCGGGTGACTGGAGCGGGGAATTAGTCCGTCACCCGCCGAGAGGCCGACCGCGCGAGGAAAGACCGACGTCCTCCCGGAGGAGAGGATACTCCTCAAGGGGTATTCCGTCGGGCCGACCACTGACGACAAGTCACCCTGCTCCGGTGGTCGGTCCAACGACGAATACGACGTGTCGCGGGTGGGTTACGGGTGTGCGTGCTTACGCCCCTCTGTCGCACCGGATGGAGTGGAGCGAGGAGTGCGCCGACCGTAACCCATCCAAAAAAAAATAAAGACATTGAATAAATTATTAAACTGATTTAAAAAATCATTATCTCAGCCCACGTAAGTCCCACTGTTAGGCTCGGGCCGTCTCAACAATGGGAGAGAAATTGACCCATTATACCGTGCTGGTTTGCCTTTTCTTTCATAGATATTATCTACATATCCCTTAATCATCTTTTACCGTATCTACGGCCTAGAGAGGGTCTGGTGAATCATATTCTCCATCTTCGATTTAATAAATAAAAAAAGAGCGAGCGTATAAAGTACGCATGTCAGAACTCAACTTCTTTGGTACCTTCGCTCCATGGCTATGTACTTCGTGCTACGTTCGCCCTTTTTCACTCTTTCTCAATTGCTTTCAATCGCTCTCTCTCTCTTCTTGGACAAAAAAGTCCTACATTTTCGTGTCACTAAATTGCGTTTCATCCGTAAAAGTTTTACCCTCATGAGAATTTTCACTTCAAAAATAAAATTATGTAAATGTATCTTGCTAGGTTTATTCTGCAAGATAAATTAGTTTTTAGCAACTGTAGAATCCCAGTCTTTGAATGTCTCCACAAATACTCATCAGTTTTTTTATTACCCTCGTAGCCAGCAAATGTTGGAATGGGAGGCGACACGTCTGTATCCAGCAGTCCACACTGTTTTGACGTCCAAAACTGTAGCATCAGATCTGAAGCAAGTCCTGCAAGCGTTGCTACAGCGCCACAACGGTATGCTGGAGAAGCATCAATATATATTAGGGGTAAGTTTAAGACATCCAGGCTCTTGTATCTCTTCATCATCTCAATCCTAAAACCATTTTGCCTGCCAGTGGTATCTTCAAGAGGTTTCGCGTGGAATTTCAGCTGCACTACCTTTTATTGAGGGCAAAGCTAAAATGATTGAAGCCCTGTGCCATGTGATAAGACGGAATAAAAGTAATGTTACGATAATTAAATATGAACGTAGAAGGATGTTTAAGGGTTAGGGCAGACTGAAGAAAAGATGGATTGGATTGCGTGAAGAATGATGCGGATGGAAGGTCAGTGAACACAGATATGGCATCTGATAGAATTGTGTGATAAAAAGGGTAGATATTAGTGTCGATCCCAAGTAATTGGGATATAAGCGTGAATGGTAATAATGCGAAAACTACCATCTACGAACCTGTCAACATCAACGGTTAGACAGGTCTAAAGCCATGAACGGCATATTTGCCAGGCAAGTAAGCGATCACAGTAGATATTAGAAGTTGCCCAGAATATTGCTACTCTTTTTCTGGTAATCCCTTAGTCAGTTCATCTTGAGCGAAAATAGAAAACTTAAATCATCATCATCATTTCAGCCTATCGCTGTCCACTGCTGTAGGCCTCCCTCATGTTACGCCACAAAATGCGGTCCTGTGCCGCCTGCATCCAACGACGTCCAGCAATTTTAACCAGGTCGTCGTGCCATCTATTGGCGTTCTACACTGCGTCGTCCGATACGTGGTCGCCACTCGAGAACCTTTCTTCCCCAGCGGTTGTCGCCTCGTCGAGCGATGTGGCCTGCCCGTTGCCACTTCAGCCTGCTAATTCTTTGTGCTGTGTCGGTTACACGTTCTTCTGCGGATTTTGAAAACTTAAATATTAAACCGATATAGTAAATCATCATTTGATCACCATTTTAGCCCGCATAAGTCCCACGCTGCTAGTTTCGTGCCTCCTCCACAATAGTAAGAAAATTGACCTATATACCACGCTGGTTAGACGAGTTGGTATAGCGTTTTGTTTCGAATTGTCCTTCTCTTACCTTATATAATTCCTTAGTCGTCTTTTATGACATCCACGGGCAAGTAAGTTTAGTATATATTTATTTGGAAATATATTTAAATATATTCGTAATTTTTTTACAGGACAAATTATCAACGGCAGATATTTCAATATGGAGTACATTGTATCCGATATATTATAATAATGATCTCAAACAAACATATATGTCGGACTGCAGCCATATTGTGAGGTGGATGGAGGAATTAGCGAATGCCAAAGCCATACAGGTATTTATTTCAGCTCATATATTGTGCCTTCTCTACATCATCTTTATCCAGGAATGTGAAAAGTAATCGATTTTTATAATAATCGATTATTAATCGATTATTTTTTGAAATAATCGATTATGAAAATAATAAAAAAACGATTTTTAAAATTAATCGATTATTTTACTATTTGCTTTTTGTTTAAAATAAAATCACTGCCAGATTTCCTAAAAAGAGGTCATCACGATACTGCCAGGATCAAATGTCAGTGTTTCATACTATATTACAAAACGGTTTATTTTAAAGAAAAAAAATCGATTATTAATTAATCGATTTTGTTTACCTCCAAGTCACATCCCTCAGTCATCTTTATCATAATCTTTATTATGATTATATTCATCATCATCATCACAGCTAATATACATTCCGTTGCTGGGCTTGAGCCACCTCCATGGGGAATGCGGTAGGTTAAGGGGCCCCACACCGCTCATCCGTCGCCCCGGATAGATTGGGCGGCAGCATGCCCAGACCTAGCCTACCAAAAAAACGTGTGGCACTCGAGGACTGCCGCGGCAAAGCTATTGCATAGCATTTTTTATCAACTTATGCAATTATAATTATTTATTTATGCAGTATTTTTTTCTTTGATATTAATTCAAGTTACACTTTTTGAGAGTGGTGACCGATAAGAAAACAATTTTTTTTCTTTTCTATACCAATAAATAAAATTGGAGTGTCTGTTTGTAATGTCAAAATAATAGGCTTTTTTCATGCTCACACGGTTATTTGCACGACACATATGCCTAAAATACAGATTAAAAAATTTTTGTTTGTCTGTCTGTTTGTTCCGGGTAATCTTCGAAACGGCTGGACCGATTTCAAAAATTCTTTCACCAATGGAAAGCTATAATATCAGGGCGTAAACTATGCTATATTTTATTCCGGTATTCCCACGGGAACGGGAACTACGCGGATAAAACTACTAAAACCGAAGCGAAGGGAGGGCGGGTTGCTGGCATTGAATAAATGAGAAGTTAATATCGTTTAAAATATTTTTATTATTTATGATAGATACCTATACACCTATATACTTTACCACAAACAGCTGCTTACGTATTCGTCCGATTTCGGAGCAGCTCGTCTCGATCCGTGCGAGCTTCGTACACTCGTACTATATACATACAGGTTAAGCGAACCCCGGTCGAGCTACATGTTAGGCGGAGACCCCCCCAGTGTTAGGTTTTATTTTCGTTACGGAATTTTTTGATTCGGTCGTCGCGCTCAAAACCCGCGATAAAAGCTATGCAATAGCTTAAAAAAAGGTATAAATACTTATTTGTGAGTGAAAAATGATTACCACAAGCGAGTCGATCATCATTATCATAGCTTATATGAGGAAAGACCGACGTCCTCCCCGAGGATGGGACGTCTGCCGATGAGAGGGTACCCCAAGTAGGGGGTATTCCTTCGGACCGACCACTGATGACAAGTAACCCTGTTCCGGTGGTCGGCCCAACGACGAAGGCGACGTGAATCGTGGGTGGGTTACGGGTGTGCGTGCTTACGCCCCTCTGTCGCCCCGGACGGAGTGGTGCGAGGAGCGCGCCGACCGCAACCCACTCCCCAAAAAAAAAATCATAGCTTATATACGTTCCACTGTTGAACTCGGCCCGAGTCCTCCATTGTAGGAGGGAATTTGACCTACTAAATCACACTGATCAGACGTATTGACATTTTTTCGTATGGGTGGGCTATGGTAAGCGCACATGCGGTCCATTCCGTCCGGGGCGACGATAGGACGGCGCGCGGGCCCATAACCCACCCGTACTCACGTCGCATTCATCGTTGGGCCGAGTTCCTTGCCGTCAATGGTCAGACGTGTTGACATAGGGTTTCATCTCGAGTTTACCTTCTCTTGCATCAATGTTATCCGAATATTAATCCCTTAGTCGTCATAATGATTTCTGATGTTTACGCGAGTATTACGCATTATAAATAAAACTATTTTATCGCGTTTGTATTTGATTTTTGATTGCCCGATGTTTCGAACACTTTACAGCGTTCATGGTCACGGGCGGACTAAGATGTCTGACGTGCCACAAGTCATTGTTATTACATCGTCTTTTACCACATCCTGGTAAGATAGATGGTGAATTGTATTCTTACTCCGTCACTACACGGCAATCGAATTGGCAATCAGTTTCGTAATATTTATTTCAGGAAGCTGTTAAGGAATGGGGTGGTTCTGCTATGGGTCCTTTTGGTGCGTCATCAGTACTTGGTATACCTCAGGTGTCGAGTCTCGCATCTCCCATAAAGTGAGTAACTAAAAGAAATCTTTATATATAATTTTTTTGCGTACGTGTGTGTCACTGAACTCCTCCTAAACGACTGGACCGATATTGACGAATTTTTTTGTGTGTTTTCAAGGGGATTCGAGAATAAACCATTGTTCTTCAGATTCACAATTGGACCCGGTAGGTGGCGCTTTATTTAAACAGAACAACGTCTGTTGGGTCAACTAGTAGTAATAAACTTATCTAACTGTAAATAGTTTCATTATCATCTGATCTCTTATATGACCCACTGCTGGGTTCAAACCTCCCCCACAATGGGAGGGGTATCGACTATTATATCACAGTAGTCAGAGGTGTTGGTATAGGGCTTCTATTTCAAGTGGGCTCGTAAATAGCTTGAGTGTGTTTAATTATTTTTAGAGTATGCCTGATCTGGATAAGCCATAATCTTTTGCGAATTGTGAATATATATAACTAGCTGAACAACGCAGCTTCGTCTGCGCCACTTAAGAAAGAGAGAGGGATAGTCTCTCTTAGGGACACGATATCGAACAGAAAGTATCGATACTCATGAGTAATATCGAAGAAAAAGTATCGAGTACCTCGGTACTCGGGGAAAAGTACTCATACTTTTCCCAGAATCTATGTCGTGATGGGCTTTTTGTTTTAGAAATTTTACCATCTTTTTTTTTTTTTGGGTGGGTTACGGTCGGCGCACTCCTCGCACCACTCCTTCCGGGGCGACAGAGGGGCTTAAGCACGCACACCCGTAACCCACCCGTGACACGTGGGCCTTCGCCGTTGGGTCGACCACCGGAGCAGGGTTACTTGTCATCAGTGGTCAGCCCGACAATTTTGACTGTCTGCGAATATTTCGAGCCACGTTTTTGAAGGTTCATTACGCTTGAACTCTAGTTCACCACGTTACCATAAATATGAGTCGTAAGGTCAAGTTTAACATGGATAATTTCTACAATTTATTCGATACGATACCTGACATAAAGTACTCATTGAGTAAAAGTATCGAATCCAAAGTATCGGCATCGAAAGAAAAGTATTCGATATCTAAAAGTATCGATATTTTTTTCGTATCCCTAGTCTCTCTGACCATATCTCTTGTGTTCGTCGTAAGTACAAGAGATGCATTCTAAAAAAATAATGCTACACGAGTCTCTATTACCTGCCATATTATCATTCCATCGCCAATTAGAAGACCACTGCCACAAATTTCTATAATTTATGGCAGTTAAAGATAGTTTTTTTTTTTTATTGCCAACGGTGGCAAACCAGCAAACAGTGGCAAACGAGCAAACAGTGCACCTGATGGTGAAGTGTTGCTGCCGCTCATGGACCTTTGCAAGGCCGCTGCTGTTCCGCGAAGAAATTAAAGGAAGTGTGAATGCCTGAATGAATGAGGTTCGATGATACTAAATGCATCACTAAAATCCACCATACGCAAACACCCTCAGAAAGTTGTGATTCTGGCTCTTTCGCTCACAGAACGAAGCGGAGTGTGGTACTACCCCGGACGGACCGGCTCGCGGCTGTAGACAGACAACTGTCAACAGTGTGCTCCTACCGCAGCCTGAATTCAGATATCCAGGGTGTATCAGGTTATGGGGCAACTGTTCGAGTATGTTGTAGTTTAACGGTCATAGATCGTAATTAGAATGTATATTACACAAAAAACAATATAACAAAAGTTATAGTGATTTAAAAAAAATGTGTCTAAGAGTCTCTGCCTTAAATGTTACGTATTATGTAGGTATGTACAGACAGAATACATGTAGGCATGTAAAGCTTCGACAGTATAAATTCATTCATTCATACTTAGAATTGCGCAAACGTTTCAATGACAGTGTAGGTTGTACCGCTCGCCGCTCGTAGGTACACTACGAGCGGCGAGCGGTCATCGGTCATAGGCCGATCAGCTGTTTTAAAGCGAAGTTTGTTTTGTTTATGCGAATGTAATTATTGATTTATTCAATTTCTAAGGAACATTTAACAAAGTATGAATATGTTGCGTGTTAAGTATCATTGACTTTATACATTTCAATCAGATTTACACGAAAAAGCGACGACAAAATTGAAAACTATACATGTCTCTAATTCCTTAACAAATCGATATTTTTCGTTCAAATTTTTTTTATGGGTTCCTACTACCATTGCCTTGCTCCCTTTTGATCAGTTGCCCCATAACCTGATACATCCTGTATATCTCCGGTGTTATTGGGCAAGCGATGGTCTGCAGATACGCCACCTCGTGGCCACATACACTGTATTCCCTCCCCACCCCCATGGGGCCGACCACTAAGACCGAATCCTTAACGTCTGTGGCCAAACCAGATTAATCTGCCGGTTGTTGGCACCTATAAACTGAGCATTACTGGTTCAAGTCCTGAAGTCCTCGACGATAAAAGGACGTCTTAGAGAATTGTTTACAAAAAAAAATCTAATGAGAATGTTTTCTAAGTTCACCAGACGAGGAACTGGAAACAGGGCTTTCACCAGAGGAGATCGAGTCTGCCAAAGATAATTGGATGAATGGCTTGAAGAAATTGCAGCCGCCCCTGAAACAGGAGAAACTCGTGTAAGTACTAAACGATTAGGAGTTAGAAATATAATATCATAATTTACTTCATGTCTTCCGCTTTGCATAAGAAGGAAGTGGAATCTTTACGACTCCTCCTGTTTTTCTTTTCTAATTAAATTTATTGCGGGTTCCAAGACAATTAAGAGCGTTTCCCGGGACTTCCTGAGGATCTTATATGGAGATCATTGTGGCTCTTGGCTTACAAGAGCTACAGTAGAGGGAATATGTGGTAGGATTCATCGCATCATCATCATCATCATCGCAGCCCACGTACGTCCCTCTATTGGGCTCGGGCCTCCTCCACAATGGGAGGGCATTTGACCTATTAAACCATGCTCGTCAGACAGGTTGGTATAGGGTTTGATTTCGAGGTTTCCTTCTCTTACACAGATGTTATGTGCATATAAAAGACGAATATGACGTATTTTACGACATCCACGGGCATGATAGGGAGGAGAGTCATCATAAACGGCTAGACCGTTTTTGATGAAATTTTTTACACAATGCTTATCTAACCACCTTATCAATTAGGCTAGTGTTGGTATTTACCATACGTATTTATGTATGGTAACCAAATTATCACTTGCATTTTTTTTTGCAGATTACCATTGAAAGGTCGAAAGAACATACTAATAACATCCGCTTTGCCTTATGTGAATAATGTACCACATTTGGGCAATATAATTGGATGTGTGCTGTCGGCTGATATATTTGCAAGGTAAATATTTATTACAAAGATTAAAAAAGACAAAGATTAAATAAAACCGGCTAAGTATAAGTCGGAGTCGCGCATGTAGGGTTCTGTACTATTATCTATAAAAATTGCGTTTGTTGTATGGGAGCCCCTCTTAAATATTTTTTTATTTTATTTTTAATATTTGTTGTTATAGCGACAACAGAAATACATAATTTGTAAAATAATCAACTGTCTAGCTATCGCGGTTCTTGAGGTACAGCCTGGTGACGGGCAGACAGCGAAGTCTTAGTAATAGGGTTTTTACCCTTTTACGGAACCGTAAAACAATATCTTGAGGGGGTTTGGACATGTAGAAAGAATGAGTGAAGAGAGAATGACGAAGCAAGTATACAAAGCAAGTGTGAGTGGACGGTTGCAAGAGGATGGCCACGCCGTACGTTTCTGGATCAAATTGGAGATGTGCTGGTGAAAGGTCATGTTAAGAGTACGCGTAACCATAGATAATGTCCCTCGGAGTACACAGGCAGGAAGAGTTCAACTTGTGTCTGAAGACGAGCGCTCTCTGGGGCGGACCTCGAAATGGGGTGAACGGAACTTAGTCCAGTTCAACCCCACAAACACACAAGTTTGCGCGTTCACTGCAAAGAAGGACCCGTTTGTCATGGCGCCTCAGTTCCAAGGAGTAATTCTCCAAATAGCCGACAGTATTGTGATCCTCGGTGTCGAAATATCGCACAAAGTCCGGTTTGGCAGTCATTTGGAGGGCAAAGCCAAATTGGCAAGCAAAAAGTTGTTCGTCCTGAACAGAGCCAGGCGGTACTTCACACCGAGACAGCGTCTTGTACTATACAAAGCACAATATCAGCTAGACCCACTTGACTCCCTCCAAAGGCGTGCTGTTCGAATCATCGGAGATCCCAATCTTACGGACAGATTGGAGTCGCTGGAGCGGCGGAGAGACTTTGGGTCACTCTGTGTACTCTATCGGCTCTTTCATGGGGAGTGCTCCGAGGAACTGTTTGACTTGGTACCACCGTCACCGTTTTGCCAACGTACCACTCGACACCGACTTGGTACCACCGTCACCGTTTTGCCAACGTACCACTCGACACCGCAGCAGGGTTCATCCATTTCTCCTGGAAACGTTATGCTCTTCAACTGTACGTTTCTAGCGATCATTTCGCCCACGTACGTGCAAGCTCTGGAATGAACTAGCTGCTGCTGTATTTCCCGAGCGCTATGACATGTCCTTCTTTAAACGAGGTTTAAGAAGAGTATTTTCTTCACGGTATGCAACGGCCTGGCTGTGCCCCTGGTATTGCAAAGGTCCATGTGCAGCAGTTTCACTTACCATCGGGTGTGCTGCCAGCTCGTTTGCCACCATCGGAAATAAAAAAAAAATGTGGCCTGAGATGATGAAATATTTTTAACAACCCTCAATATAACGACGGAGAGGTATTTTTTTATTTACTAATACCTATAATTTGTTTATTTTACAGATATTGTCGACTATGTGATTATAATACGTTATATATATGTGGTACGGATGAATATGGTACAGCTACGGAGACTAAGGTGAGTTTCATCCATATATCCATTAACAATCTCTGCGGGATAGAATCCGAAATACGGAAATCCGCAGAATAACGGGTGTAATCGATATAGCACGAAGAATTAGCACGCTGAAGTGGCAATGGGCAGGCCACATCGCTCGACGAACCGACAACTGCTGGGGAAGAAAGGTTCTCGAGTGGCGACCACGTATCGGACGACGCAGTGTAGGACGCCTCCCCACTAGGTGGACCGATGACCTGGTGAAAGTTGCTGGGCGTCATTGGATGCAGGCGGCACAGGACCGCACTTTGTGGTGTAATATGAGGGAGGCCTACGTCCAGCAGTGGACGGCGATAGGCTGAAATGATGATGATGAATGATGATCCATTAACCAATCTACGTACAATGTTGCACATAGACCTCTTACAAACGAACAATAGAGCCTCCTCCAAAACATGTAGGAATTTAACTTACTATAGCACGCTGGTCAAACGAGTCGCTATAGGGTTTTATTTCGATAATACCTTAATCTTTTACGACATCTATGGGTAAGAATCATCATCATCCTGCTCTTATCCCAATTACTTGGGGTCGACGCAACATGTCATCTGTTTTGACATATTGCAAAAAGTTACGGCAATGACTTTTATGACCGGCCGCCTGCCTGACGTCAACCCTCCTTGGAAATGTAATCGTTGACCCAAATGGTAACAGATGGAGTTGGTCCGGGTCAATCTAGGGCTCTTAGTCGTCTTTTACGACACCCACGAGCAAAGCAAGGGTTGGTAGTATTCGAAGCCGCTACCACACAGCATGGGTAAGAATAGTGAACTATATTCCTACGCCGTCATCACACGAAAACATCATGGCATATTGGGTTAATATTCCATACCTACATTTCCGTGTGGTGACGGAGTAAAAATACAATTCACCACTCCCTAACTTGCCCGTGGATGTCGTAAAAGACGACTAAGGGATATAATATGCACATAACATCTATGCAAGAGATGGAAAACTCGAAATGAAACCCTATACTAACATGTCTGACCAGCATGATATAGTAGGTCAAATTCCCTCCCACTATGGAGAAGGCCCGAGCCCAACAGTGGGACGTATGTGAGCTGCGATGATGCTGATGATTCCATACTTTGAATAGACTGAAGACCAGTCGTGGAATGCTCATGGATTGGAAAAAATTGGTTAACTGTAAAGTCGATTTACCCACGACATTTTTACGTGATAACTTTTGTGAATTGAATTCATTTCCTTCATTTTGGCTCATATACGTCCCACTAGTGGCCTCGAGCTTCCTCCATAGTAGGAGGGAAATTCACCTTACTATACCATGCTGGTCAGACAGGTTGGTATAGGGATTAGTTTCAAGTTTTTCATCTCTTGCATTGATGTTATATGCGTATTATATCCCTTAGTCACCTTTTACGACATCCACGGGTAAGATAAGGACTGGTGAATTGTATTCTTACTCCGTCACCACACGGCAAATATAATAATCATCGATATAAAAGACAAAAATTTAAAACAATATTAAAATTACTTTTCCAGGCTTTGGAAGAAGGCGTTACTCCTAAAGAAATCTGTGATAAATACTTCGAGTTGCACAATGGCATCTATCGCTGGTTCAACATTGGCTTCGACTACTTCGGAAGGACCAGCACACCACAGCAGACCGAGTGAGTCAATCTACTTCATCAGCCTTTAGTCCACTGCTGGACATAGGTCTCCACCGATAAGGTATTTTGTTAAAGCCTGGTGACTGATAATATCCTTCATTTACGGAGGTACGATTTGAAGTGTGGTACGCTTGCCAGGTTGTTTGGCAACCATAGTGAGGCATTATATGTTTGCTTGAAGATAGCTGCTGCCAACTCTCCTAGTGAGACCTTCAGTAAGCAAGGGGCAACTAAAGGTTGGCGACAATTGCATTCATATCCTTTACCACATGGAAATAATTTCATCATCAGCCCATCCTATATACTTCGCATTGTTGGGTACGCGTCTCCTCCGCTGTAGGAGGGAAATTGACCTGCTATACCACGCTGATTAGACGGGTGGTCATAGGGTTTTTATATCGAATTTTCCTTCTCTTAGATGTTTGTTTTCTGTGTGGTGACATTAAGAATACAATTCACCACTCCCTATCTTGTCCATGGATGTCGTAAAAGACGACAAAGGGATATGCATATAACATCTGTGCAAGAGAAGGTAAACTCGAAATGAAACCCTATACCGATATGTCTACCTGCGCCTGATGCCGCACTAGCCGAGGCCGCGCATAAAAAAAATACCAATATGTCTGACCAGCACCGTATAGTATGTTAAATTCCCTCCCATTGTGGAGGAGGCCCGAGCTCAACAGTGATGCGCCTGGAAATACACTAAAGCGTCATTCAGAAGATAGAAACCCGAAAGATGAAGTCTTTTCGTCATTTTTGACAGCCTATAGTCTGACCATATCCCGCCTAAATGATCTCTTGTATAGGCTATCTGCATATTATAAAACTATATTAAAAGGGTAAGAAGGTAAGGTAGTGAATTTTATTCTTCAGCATCTGAAGAAAAGCCGAGATTTAATATAATTAATTTCTATTTGCAGAATATCACAGAAGATGTTTCTGAAGCTTCGTGAGAATGGTTTTGTCAGCTCTCAGTCGGTTGACCAGCTTTTCTGTCAGAACTGTGATAGATTTTTAGCGGACAGGTAATAATTTTATCCAAGAGGTTTTATCTATTCAAATCTAACTGCACAAATGGCGTAGTGGTTAAGATACCAAATTACCCGCTAGTGTCGTGGGTTGGAATTCGCACAAATTGCTGTACTGAGTCTGGATAGTCGCACCGTAATACAAAAATTATTGCCTTAGTGCAGTGTTTAAAAAAAAATCAAATAACTTATATATAAGCCTCATAAGGGCACTTACATATTGTCAATTTTATATTTCCTTTAAAATTAACCTAATAATCTACCACTGGATCGGAACGCGGCCCCAAGCTGAAAGGACCGACCGACAAGAAACTCGGCGTACTCGTATTTTTTTTATTATTGTTTATTTTTTCTGCAAACGGTGGCAAACGAACAAACCTGATGGTAAGTGTTGCTGCCGCTCATGGACCTTTGCAAGGCCGCTGCCTACCGCGAAGAAAACAATGGAAGTGTGAATGCATCCAACGAGGTTCGATGATACTAAAGGCATAACCCGCTACACGCAAACACCCTCAGAAAGTTGTGCTGCCGTCTCTCTCGCTCACCGAACGTAGCGCAGTAACAAATTGCTACTACTCTGTTGTATATTTTCTGCTTAGTGTAGTACTACACCAGACGGACCGGCCCGCTACTGTAGACAGACAATTTTCAACGGTGCTCCTACCACTAAAGAATTATTCCGCGTGAGGAAAGACCGACTTCCTCCCCGAGGAGGGGACGTCGGTCGATGGGAGGGTACCCCAAATAGAGGGTATTGGGACCACTAACGTCAAGTCACCCAGCGCCGGTGGTCGGCCCAACGACGAAGGCGACGTGTTGCACGGGTGGGTTGCGGGTGTGCGTGCTTACGCCCCTCTGTCGCCCCAGACGGAGTGGTGCGAGGAGTGCGCCGACCGCAACCCACCCCAAAAAAAAAATCTAAAGAATTATTGAAGTCAAATTTCTTTAATTGTGACTCATATATTCTTTTTTAAAGAATTGACTTAAAATAATTTAAAAGTTACTTTACGATAGTAGTTTAACTATAGTGTAAGCACGTGTTATCTACATAATCGTCATCATAATTTCAGCTCATATACGTCCCACTTTTGGGCTCGAGGCTCCTCCACAATAGGAAAGAAATTGACCTTCAGTACCATGCTGGTCAGACATGTTGGTATAGGGTTATGTTTCGAGTTTTATTCTCTTGCATAGATGTTATACGCATACTATGTCCCTTAGTCGTCTTTTACGACATCCACGGGTAAGATAGAGAGTGGTGGATTGTATTCTAATTTCGTCACCACACGAATACGCCACTTGGGATCGCATTGGTCTTTTAAATTTAGAGAATGCTTTCTTGGATAAAAAAAAAACTTTTAAACAACCCCCATTTTGACCGTGGGTGTCGTAAAAGACAACTATACAACATGCGCATAACTTTCAGGCAAAAGAAGGCAAACTTGAAATAAAAGTTTATATTAAAACTGTCTGGCCAGCGTGGATAGTAGATAAATTTTCCTCCTATTGTGGAGAAAGCTCGCACTGAAAATGGGCAATAAATATTGTTTTTTTTAATGTATTACAGATTCGTTGAAGGGACATGTCCCCACCCGGGCTGTGGTTACGATAACGCTCGCGGCGACCAGTGCGATAAATGTGGAAAGTTGATCAACGCGATAGAGTTAATAGAACCAAAATGCAAAGTATGTCAACATACTCCTACTGTGAAACCGAGCGAACAACTCTTCATAGAACTTGGACAGGTACAGTGATTTTAACTACTACGCGTTCACTTCGAGATTGCCGTCGTCGACCATTACGACGTCACAGCTATCAATACCGTTCACAAAACAATGAAATTATTGGTGATTTTTTTTTTTTTTTATGGGTGGGCTGCGGTCGGCGCGCCTCCGTACCACTCCGTCCGGGGCGACAGAGGGGCTTAAGCACGTAACTCCCGCAACCCACCCGAAAACCACCTCGCCTTCGTCGTTGGGCCGACCACCGGAGCAGGTTTACTTGTCGTCAGTGGTCGGCCCGACGGAATACCCCCTACGCGGGATACCCTCCCATCGACCGACGTCCCCTCCTCGGGGAGGACGTCGGTTTTTCCTCACGCGGTCGGCCTCTCGGCGGGTGACGGACAAACCCCCGGTCACGTCACCCGCGGCCTCGGTTAGGGCGACATGAGGCGCAGATAGTTGCGCCTACGCCGCCCCTGTCGCCGGCGGCGGATCTCCTCATCGAGGCTGCGCTCCACGCGCAGACGATCCGCCGCCTCCTTCTGCGAGATCACTGTCTCGCAGAAGGCTGCGACCGCGTCCCAATTCCCGACGCTGTCGACCATCGCCCTAGCGATGGCCGGCAGCGTCAGGTCGGCACCGATGATTGCGACGAGTTCACGGCGCTGCACTGCCCAAGCCGCGCAGGCCTCGAGCGTGTGGCGCGCCGTGTCCTCGTCGCAATCGCAGTGGTGGCAGGACGGTGTACTCTCCCTCCTTACGACCCTGTGCAGATATTTGGCGAAGCTCCCGTGCCCCGTCAACACCTGCACTAGTCGGAAGGAGAGCACTCCGTGCCGCCTTTCCAACCGCTGCATCAGCACCGGCCGGAAGGCCTCCACGGTTCGCACCCCGAACCGAGGCCTCTCCAGCCGGACTGCCCAAATTATTGTTGATTAATTTACTAACACAAAAAACTGGACAAGTTGATAAAATAAAATACTATGCTTATTCTCATTAATATTATAAATGCAAATATGACTTTGTTTTTTAGTTAATGACTTAAGTATTCGACTCATTATTACAAAATTTATTAGAAGTTTTCGGGGGTACAGAAAATCACTCGGCCAATACTTTTCATTGAACATTATAGGCAAAAAAATGCAAAGCAATTGATAACGCTTTGCATTTTTTTTTCTTGTTCAAAGAATGTAATTATTTTATACTAGCAATCCGCCCTCATTTCGCTTCGGTTATAGGTTATAGTCGTTTTACCCGCGTAGTTCCCGTTCCCGTGGGAATACTGGGATAAAATATAGCCTAGTTTACGCCCTGATTTAGTGATTTACGCTTTCCATTGGTGAAAGAATTTTTGAAATCGGTCCAGCCGTTTTGAAGATTACCCGGAACAAACAGACAGACAGACAGACAAAAATTTTTTAATTGCTATTTTAGGCATAGGTGTCGTGCAAATAACCGTGTGAGCATGAAAAAAGCCTATTATTTTGACATTACAAACAGACACTCCAATTTTATTTATTGGTATAGATAATAAATTACGTTCGCCGTTATGCAAAACCTTTCCTCTCTTACTAATTTTAGTAACAACCAACACAATATATTAAAAAAGTATGGGAGCATGAAAACACAAAAACCGTAAGTACATAGAAGCAGACGAATACACACATTAGCGTTGCTATCGCTACTTAGCGGGCGATGCTTGCGGCATGAGGTAGGGATAAGGGACGGGAGGTAGTGGCAATCTTGAAGTGAACGCGTAGTATCTGGTTATATGGGTATGTCTCAGGTTATTTTTTTTTTATTTATTGCCAACGGTGAAAAATGAGCAAATAGCTCACCTGATGATAAGTGATACTGCCGCACATGGACCTTTGCAATACCAGGGGCACAGCCAGGCCGTTGCCTACCGTGAAGGAAATACTCTTCTTAAAACTCTTTTAAAGAAGGACATTTCATAGCGCTCGGGAAACACAGCAGCAGGTAGTTCATTCCAGAGCTTGCACGTACGTGGGAGAAATGATCGCTGGAAACGTACAGTTGAAGACCATAACGTTTCCAGGTGAAATGGATGAACCCTGCTACGATGTCGAGTGGTACGTTGGTAGAATGGTGATGGTGGTACCAAGTCAAACAGTTCCTCGGAGCACTCCCCGTGAAAGAGTCGGTAGAGTACACAGAGTGACCCAAAGTCTCTCCGGCGCTCCAGTGACTCCAATCCATCCGTAAGATTGGGATCCCGAAGATTCGAACAGCACGCCTTTGCAGGAAGGAAAGTGGGTCTAGCTGATATGTGGTTATGGAACAATTGTTCCAGTAGTCATGGATCGGTCATGGAACGGAATTAGAATGTATATTACACAAAAACAATAAACATATGCCCCACTTGTTAAGCTCAGATCCCCTCCCCCCACTATGGGAGGGAAATTGACGTACTATACTTCGCTGGTCAGATGTGTTGGTATAGGGTTTTATTTCGAGTTTTCCTTCTTCGTAGATGTTATATGCGCGTTATATCCCTTAGTCGATTTTATGACCCCCACGGACAAGATAGGGGGTGGTGAATTGTATTCTTACTCCGTCACCACACGGACATATAAAACTTTATTATATACTTGCAACCCGCTCTCGCTTCGTTTCCATTTCAGTCGTCTTACCCGCATAGTTCCCGTGGGAATACCGGGAGAAAATATAGGCTATGTTACTCCCTGATATTATAGCTTTCCATTGGTGAAAGAATTTTTGAAATCGGTTCGGTGGTTTACGCGTGAAATCGTAACAAACTTACTTTCGCATTTATAATATTAAGTAAGGAAGAATCTGTCTATTTTAGTTGGAGCCTGTAATACGAACATGGATTAACGCCAATGAGAAGGGATGGTCACCACCTGCGAGGGCTGTCACGCGAGCGTGGCTAAAGGAACCGCTCAGAGCTAGGGCTGTCACCAGAGATCTCAAGTGGGGAGTTCCAGTACCTATTGAAGGTTATCAGAATAAGGTAGGTGGACACCATTCTATAGTTAACAGGGAATTTTAAAGATGGACATGAACTTCGAAAAAATTTTTTTATCATCATCATCATTTCAGCCTATCGCCGTCCACTGCTGGACGTAGACCTCCCTCCTGTTACGTCACAAAATGCGATCCTGTGCCGCCTGTATCCAACGACGCCCAGCAACTTTCACCAGGTCGTCGGTCCACCTAGTGGGGGGCGTCCTACACTGCGTCGTCCGATACGTGGTCGCCACTCGAGAAACTTTCTTCTCCAGCGGTTGTCGGTTCGTAGAGCGATGTGGCCTATTCATTGCCACTTCAGCGTGCTAATTCTTCGTGCTATGTCGGTTACACCCATTCTTCTGCGGATTTCCGTATTTCGGATTCTATCTCGCAGAGAAATCCCGAGCATAGCCCACTCCATAGCACGCTGAGCGACTTTGAGCCTCGTTATGAGGACTACATTTAGGGATCACGCCAACATGTTTTCATTATCATCGCAGCCCACAAACGTCCTACTGTTGGGCTCGGGCCTCCTCCACAATGGGAGGGAGTTTAACCTACTACACCGTGTTGGTCAGACATGTTGGTATAGGGTTTCATTTCGAGTTTTCCTTCTCTTGCACAGATGTTATGTGCATATTATATCCCTTAGTCGTCTTTTACGACATCTACGGGCAGCATGTTTTAATACATTTTAATTAGAAATGTGCCGACTAATAGGTAAAGGCCACTATCCGACTATTATCGTAGTCGGCGATTATTCGGCAAAGAGCGCCTACTATACCATGCTGTTTTAAATAAAACTACTTTACGGATTATATCGCGTTTGTATTTGATTTTTGATTGCCCGACGTTTCGAACACTTTGCAGCGTTCATGGTCACTAAGATGGCGGACTAAGAAGTCTCATGTCCAACAAGTCATCATTATTGCAGAAAATTTATAATTATCTACCCGATACAGAAATTAATTATTAAATATTGACCCACATTTTGATACAAATTTATTGCCAGTGTAAGAAGAAAATGATTCTATATGAAAAAATTAAATTGTTTATGGTTAGTAATTATTTAACATTAAAATTAATAGTAATTATATTTAAAAAACCTAACAATCTAGTATACTACCACCGGATCGGAACACGGTCACACTGAGAAAGATCCGGTAAGAAAACACAGTGACATGATGCTGAATTAATATTAATTTTGAAGGCGGCTTACTTTATGTTACTAAGAGGTTTTAATTTTTAACAATTATCTTTAGTTATTATTATTATACTATGCTGGTCATACATGTTTAGATGGGGTTTCATTTCGAGTTTTTGTTCTCTTGCACAGATGTTATATGCATATAATATCCCTAAGTCGTCTTTTACGACATCCACGTACAAGGTAGGCAGTGGTGAATTGTATTAATTACTCCGTCAGACGGAAAGTGATATTCTATTCTCTTCTATTCTAGGTGTTCTATGTATGGTTTGATGCGCCAATCGGTTATATGAGTATAACTCAGATAGCGACCAACGAATACGAGAAATGGTGGCGAGCTGATAAACAATATGACGTAAGTTATATTTAAAATTATTTTTTGTAAAAAAAATCCGACTTCAAAACGCAATGCAGAGTAAACGAAAAGATCGTTAATGTAGACCATATATTTTAAGATATTTGTTGATTTTTTCAAAAAACCGCTTGTCCGATTTTGATAAAATTTTCATGTTACCATTTGAGAAGCAGCAGCAATCGACGGAGTTACGCGCGAACAAACATAAAAAAATACAAACGTCCGAATTGAGAACCTCCTCCTATTTTAGAAGTCTGTTAAAAATTATCTATTATTGTTTAACGATGCCTAATTTCTTTTTAAATTTTGAAATGAAAACTATTATAGGCTTTGTATGGTGGAGTAAATTTCATGTAAGTCAATGGACTTGTTAACGATAGCAACTATATCTGTAGATAATATGACAATGTAATACTATACAGGGTGTATCAGGTTATAGGGCAACTGGTCAAAAGGGGGCTAGGCAATGGTGGTAGGAATCCATAAAAAAAAATTGAACGAAAAATATTGATTCGTTTGGAAATTAGAGACATGTAAAGTTTTCAATTTTGTCATCGCTTTTTCGTATAAATCTGATTGAAATGTATAAAGTCAATGATACTTAATACGCAACATATTCATACTTTGTTAAATATTCATTAGAAATTGAAGAAATCAATGATTACGTTCACATAAGCAAAACAAACTTCGCTTTAAAACAGCTGATCGGCCTATGAGCGTTGACCGCTTGCTGTTGTACCTACATGTCATTGAAGCGTTTGCGCAATTCTAGGTATAAATGAATGAAATTATACTGTCGAAGCTTTACATGGCTACATGTATTCTGTCTGTATATGCCTACATAATACGTAACATTTAAGGCATAGACTCTTAGACACATTTTTTTGTAATCACTATAACTTTTATGTTATATTGTTTTTTGTGAAATATACATTCTAATTACGATCTATGACCGTTAAACTACAACATACTCGAACAGTTGTCCCATAACCTGATACACCTGTATATGTGACAGATATATATCAAACACAAAATAAATACAAAAAGTTTAAATTAAGGATAAAACAATTAATTTGAATATCCAAAAATAACAACTGTTTATACACAGTTTTAAGTTTTCACTTCTGTTGACAGTCTGAGTATTGAGTTTTTTTTTTTCAAGACAATACCTTGCATTAAAATACCTATCTTTATATTGCTGAGAACTTAACAAACATACCCACTGCTGACCTCGGGCCTCATCCACAATGGAAGGAAAATTGACCCTATTATTCCACGCTGGTCAGACGTGTTGGTATAGGATTTTATTTTGAACTAGCAACCCGCTCTCGCTTTGCTTCGGTTTCTATCGCCTTATCCCCGTAGTTCCCGTTCCTGTGGGAATACCGGGATAAAATATAGCCTAGTTTACTCCCCGATATTATAGCTTTCCATTGGTGAAAGAATTTTTTAAATTTCATAAGTTTTGAAGATTACCCAAAACAAACAAACAGACAGACAGATAAAAAAATATAAAGTGATTTTTAGGCATATGTATAGTGCATTTAACCGTGCGAGCATGAAAAAAGCCAATTATTTTGACATTACAAACAGACACTCCAATTTTATTTATTAGTATAGATTTCCTTGTCTTGTATCGATGTTATCTGCATATATCCATTAGTCGTCTTTTACGATACCCTCGGGCAATATAGGGAGAGGTGATTTGTATTCTTACTCCGTCATCACACGGAAGAAACATACTAGGTACAAGAATTATGGTAAAAGAAACAATTATTATCCTATTATGGTACAAGAATTTTAACCAGACTCGTAACAATAATTTGTGAATCGTGCAAGCTTTTTTTATTACCGTTCGTGGCAAACAGCACACCTCATGGTAAATGATACTGCCGCTCATGAACCTTTCCTAGGCAACTGCCTACCGTGAAGATAGTAAAGGGAGTATGAACGCGTGCATTGAGGTTCGATGATACTAAAGGCATCACCAAAACCAACCACACGCAAACACCCTCAGAAAGTAAGGGGCCGTCCATTAATCACGTGATCTTTTTTTAAGCATTTTTAACCCCCTTCCCCCTTGGTGATACGTGGTGAGATTTAAAACTACGCCAAACATAACGTGTATTTTTAGTACCTATAAAGAATCTTAAAATTTTTAGAGTATAATATTCTATCTCTAAATACAGGTATAAAGTATAATCTTATTTTATTCTGAAATTAAGGACCACGATAAAAATGTCCAAACATCATGTCTGTCGGTTTAAAAATCGCGCGTTTGACGAAAAAGTAAATACACGTGATATGTTACTACACCCCCCCTCCCCCTTTGTGATATTTCGTGATTTTTGTCAAACATTTCAAGCCTCACGTGATTAATGGATGGCCCCTAAGGCTTCCGACTCTCTCGCTCATCGAAAGAAATTCAGTAACAAATAGTTACTAATCTGTTGTATATTTTCTGCTCAGTGTGGTACTACACCAGACGGACCGGCCCTCAGCTGTAGACAGACAACTGTCGACATTGTGCTCCTAACATATAAGATTGAATCCACCAGGCATGGTTGGTTGATATCTTGACCAGCCATATATAATCCCACCACCGTAACTCCTGTAAGCTAGGATCCACAATGGTCACCGTATAAGACACCGAGGTTTGACCCTCAGGAAGTCCCGGGAAACACTTTAATTGTCTTGGGACCCGCAACAAATTTAATTAGAAAAGAAAATATCGGTTGTCTGTAAAGTCGGTTTACTGACGATAGTTGAACGTGACAACGTCATAAGAAAATACTGATGGAATGGTTTCATTTTTCAAAAGAAAATTTTAATTTTATTTGTTTGATAGATATTTTGTATGGATCAAGCCTTAAATGGAACGCCTCAGAGCGAGGTAACGCCGCATACGTCATGTTTTTTCGTGTTTGCAGCCGGCTCCATCGAATTATAAGACGTTGTCACGTCAAAAACAGGAGGAGTTGGAAAGATTCCACTTCCCTCCTATGCAAAGCGGGAGACATGAAGCAAAGTTGGCTAATAAGCCAGTAAATAAGAATTTGTACAACCATATATAAACCAGCCAAATATAAACCAATTTTCTGCTTCACAGGTTAAACTGTACCAATTCATGGCCAAGGATAACGTTCCATTCCACGTGATCATGTTTCCCGCCACGTTATTAGGAGTCAACGAAGGACATGTATTAGTCAACCATATATATGCTACAGGTAAATAATAATAAAGGTACTAACCTATACTACGTGACTCATTCTTATACATATTTGAAGCCCCTCCCTTGATAAAGTATATTGAATATGATTTCATGTTCTGCCAAATTTTCTTAGAGGAATCGTTGATTTGGTTGTTAGCGTCCAATTAATAATAACGACTTACTGATGGACCGTAATTATGAATAAGCTACCCAATATGAAAAAATAGAATATTATGTTTTAAATTTTTTTCTTCTCTTTAAGTTTTCATTCTGGTGGCGGGGTTAAAGTACAATTCACTATTCCCTATTTTACCTATGGGTGTTGTAAAAGACGACTAAGGGATATAATATGCATATAAAATTAATGCAAGAGAAGGAAAATTTGACATAAAACCCTATACCAACCAATTTGGACAGCGTTGTATTGTCCCAAGCCAAGGTCCGTTCCCCACAGGGGAAGCCCTTGGGCGATGTCGCTTAGCATACTTTCTCCGAGATGAGAGCCCTCAGCGCTCACCCATAGACCGCGTCAAACTGTCAAAGCTATCGGCGGGTAAATATACACACACACAAAAAAAAAAAGTAGTATTGTAGGTCAATTTCCCCCTCATTGTCAAGAAGGTTCAAGCCCAATAGTTGGACATTATGTGGGCTGAGATAATGATAAAATTGATGTATACGATTTGATTATATTCAAACTATTAAACTAACAGTTTGTCGTATGGTCACGGAGTAAAAATACAATTCACCACCCTCTATCTTGCCCGTGGATGTCGTAAAAGACGACTAATGGATATAATACGCCTTTAACATCTATGTAAGAGATGGAAAACTCGAAATAAAAGGCTATACCGACCCGTCTGAACAGCATTTTATAGTAAGTCTATTTCATTTATTGTGGACAAGGCTCTAGCCCATCTGTTGGACATTTTATATGTGAGCTGAGATGCTGATAAGCACAAGCAGACTTCCACTATGTCATGGTAAACACGAATGAAGGGGGTACGAAGCAGAGCACAAAGAGAACACGATAAGAAACACTGTAAGTACAGTTTGGGAATCATTTGGAGGACAAAACCAAATTGGCAAGCAAAAAGTTGGACGTCCTGAACAGAGCCAGACGGTACTTCACACCGAGACAGCGTCTTGTGCTATACAAAGCACAAGTTCGTCCTCATGTGGAGTACTGCTCGCATCTCTGGGCAGGTGCGCCCAAATATCAGCTACCCACTCCCTGCAAAGGCGTGGTGTTCAAATCGTCGGGGATCCCAATCTTGCGGATGGATTGGAGTCGCTGGAGCGCCGGAGAGACTTTAGGCCACTCTGTGTACTCTACCGACTCTTTTACGTTGAGTGCTCCGAGGAACTGTTTGACTTGGTACCACCGTCACCATTCTACCAACGTACCACTCGGCACCGTAGCGGAGTTCATCCATTTCGCCTGGAAACGTTATGGTCTTCGACTGTACGTTTCCAGCGATCATTTCTCCCACGTACGTGCAAGCTCTGGAATGAACTACGTGCTGCTGTGTTTCCAGAGCGCTATGACATGTCCTTCTTTAAACGAGGTTTAAGAAGAGTATTTTCTTCACGGTAGGCAGCGGCCTGGCTGTGCCCTTGGTATTGCAAAGGTCCATGTGCGGTGCGGCAGTATCACTTTACCATCAGGTGTTCTGCCTGCTCGTCTGCCACCGGTGGCAATAAAAAAATGCTTCCTATCTCATTTTCTCCCACGTTAAATCTTATGAATTTATGTGTCGGTCTCTTTTTACTGTCGCTTTTTCGTTTCATCGACTTTCAAATCACAACTATGATAAAGAAGTTTTCACTTTAAAAATATAGTGAGATGGGAAGCTAGTAACATCACTCTCCGGAGAAATTTGTCAATAAGGAAAACAAGAAAAATAAAACCCTATACCAACATGTCTGACAAGCGTATTATAGTTTTCTCCTCCGCCTTCTCATCCTATTGTAGAGGAGGCTCGAGCCCAGTAGTTGGATTTATATGAGCTGTGATGATGATCATAACTTTTATCACCAGAATACTTAAATTATGAAGACGGCAAATTCTCAAAATCACGCGGTGTGGGAGTTTTCGGCAATGATGCACAGGATACTGGTATACCTTCGGACGTGTGGCGGTTTTATCTGGCGAGCATCAGGCCCGAGACTTCAGATTCTAGCTTCAGTTGGACCGAATTGGGTACCAGGTAATCTTTATATTAACTACTACCAACCCGCCTTCGCTTCGCTTCGGTTTGAATCGCCTTACCCGCATTGTTCTCATTCCCGTGGGAATACCAGGATAAAATATAGCCTATATTACTCAGGGTGAATGTGGCTTCCCAATGATGAAAGAATTTTTGATATCGGCACAGTAGTTTTTAAGTTTATTAATTACAAACATACACAAAAATACAAATTTTTCCTCTATTAATGTAGATTGCTGTAAATTGGTTCAGCCGTTTTGAAGATTACCTTAAATAAACAGACAGATAAAAAAAATTAAACTGTATTTTAGGCATGGGTGTCGTTCAAATAATCGTGTGAGCATGAAAAAAGCCCAGTATTTTGACATTACAAACAGACACTTTAATTTTATTTATTTGTATAGATTTCTGACAGTTATGCGTTTTTTGTTTTTTTTTTTTCACAGAAACAATTCGGAGCTGTTGAACAACCTCGGTAACTTCTGTCATCGTTCCTTATCGTTCTGCGCTAATACATTCAAAGGTCAAGTCCCAAGTTTGATTCTCAATCAATCTGATTATGAACTAATAGCGCTAATCAACAGGGAAGTTGTTGGTGAGTTGGAAATTTTTAATATTTTTTTATAACTATTTTCATCATTACAAGTTGCTGGGCGTCATTTTATGCAGGCGGTACAGGACAGACTTTGTGGCGTAACATGAGGGAGGCCTGCGTCCAGCAGTAGACGGCGATAGGCTGAAATGATGATGATGATTATCTACTGAGCTTGGACTTCCTCCACAATGAAAGAGAAATTGACTTACTAATCAGCGCTAGTTAGACATGTTGGTATACGGTTTTCTTTCGAATTTTCCTTCTTTTGCATAGATGTTATATGCATATTATATACTTTAGCCGTCTTTTACGACACCCACACACTGGGATCATCATCTCAGCCCATATACGTCCCACTGTTGGGCTCGGGCCTCCTCCATAATTGAAGGGTAATTGACCTACCACGCTGGTCAGATGTGTTGGTATGGTATTTTATTTCGAGTTTTCCTTCTCTAGCATAGATGTTATATGCGTTTTATATGCTTTAGTCGTCTCGTACGTTTACCCACGGGTAAGACAGGGGGTGGTGAATTGTATTCTTTCTCTGTCACCACACGAAAAGAAGAAATACGTTTCTATTATCTTCTTTATATATATTTCTTGTGTACGTGTGTATGTCACTAAACTCCTCCTAAACGGTTGGACCGATGTTGATGGAATTTTTTGTGTGTGTTCAAGGGGATTCGAGAATAGTTTAGATTCATAATTAGACCCGGTAGGTGGCGCTGCTGTCGATTTCATAGAAAATTCATATATATATATATATTTTTCTTTGACAGCATATGTTCAGCATATTGAAAAAGGTCGCCTGAGAGAATCGCTTCGTCATGTAATGAGCATATCCCGTTTGGGTAATCAACATATGCAGTCAGAACAACCTTGGGTACTGCTCAAAGGGTCTGATGATGATAAGTAAGTACTTAAAAAAATATCAGGTTGAGAGCCCTCAGCGCTCATCCAACAGTCCGGGTAAAGTTGTTACACAAAAAAAAATACAGAAAAACTGGAATTATAAATAAAATTACCTCGTTCATGGTCACGGGCAGACTGGAAGTGAGCGCTGTAAAGTGTTCGAAACGTTGGGCAATGAAAAATCAAATATAAACGCGACAAAATCCGTTTTATTTACAATGTGTAATACATAAATCAATATACTAGTGGTCGAAATTCGCCCATAATTCATTTTAGTTAATTTTTCTGTTACACAATTTTCTTTAATTTTATTTATGTATAATTGTAAATTGAGCCCGCTGTATTTCACTAATAACTAATATATAAGCACAAATCTCTATTAGACATTGTCATCATAATTATAATTGTTTGACATTCAGTTCGACCAAAGATTTTAACCGTAAACAAAAGTGTATAAGCGTTGCTACGCAACACACTCACACAAACTTATGTGTGTGTGTGTGTAGCGATTGCGTTGTAGTGTGTCTAATGCCTTTTTTAATGAATTTAATGCATTCCTAATCCATTATTATATGAAATTTCAGTTTTATGCACTTCTACTCATTATATACTTCAACTGTGCCAAATTTCATACTTGTCCATCCACGTGATTTTCGTAAAAAGGGGTACAACAATTTTTGCTGCACGTATTTATATATAGACTAGCAACCCGCCCTTGCTTCGCTTCGGTTTCAGTCGCCTTACTCGCGTAGTTCCCGTTCCCGTGGGTATACTGGGATAAAATATAGCCTATGTTACTCAGGGATACTGTAACATTCTAATGGTGAAAGAATTATCGAAAGCCGTCCAGGAGTTTTTGAGTTTATTCGTAAGGAACGTTTCGTCTTTATAATATTAGTGTAGATTACACCCTTAGAGGGTGAAATTTAAAAAATGCTGAAACACGTCTTTTGTTATTTTTACTAAAGAGTATCTTTGGAGAATTTAAAGAAAATCGATGTAGATTTTTTTTCTCCTTATACAAACTTTGTTACTGCGGTTTATCCCCTAGGGGTTGAATTTCAAAAAACCCTTTCTTAGTGAGTTTCTACGTCACGTAAAAAACTAATGTCAAAATTTCGTGTTTCTGGCTTCAGTACTTTCGGCTCTGATAAGTCAGTAAACTGACATCTTTGTACCTATTTTACATCCTTAGAGGATGAAAAAGGACAAACGCTGAAACACGTGTTTATTTTTTTTTATTAAAGAGTTTTAAAGACAGCTAAAGAATTTTTTTCTTGCCATACAAACTTTACCGTTGCGTTTCAGCCCCTTAGGGGTGGAATTTAAAAAAATCTTTTCTTAGTGGGTGCCTACGTCACAAAATGAAACTGCAGTCCAAATTTCATTTTTCTAGCTTCAGTAGCTTCGGCTCACCCTGTTCCTTTATATGTATATTATTGTTAACGCCCCCGCAACACCCCTTGCAGGTGGAATTTCGTAAAATCCGTTTTTGGTTGACCTCTATTCGACGAAAGGAATATTTATGCCAAATTTCAAATCTGTACGCCTTATGGTTCCAGATATGGTGATGAGTCAATATGTCGCTCGCAAAACCCGCCTCTCCCATATATATATGTAGATTCGTAAAAAGGGGTACAAAGTTTTTGCTTCACGTATTTTATATATAGATTCTTACATGTAATTTGTTTTGTAATACAATATATTCTTAACTGCAATTTATTCTTTAACTAATCTTACAATTTCTTAATATTAAATACGCGTGTAATACGTTCTTTAATATAAATACTATTCAAAATGTAATTGCAATTTGTTCTTTAACTTATTGTAATTCTGTACATTTTTTTTTATTACAGACAGCGCGGTGCAACGGCTATAGGGCTGTGTTGTCAGCTGGTGGCCTTATTATGTACCTTGATCTCTCCATACATGCCGGACACCAGCAGAAAGCTTAGAGAACAGCTCAAATTAGATGCAACAACATTGAGGATCAACCCAGAGTATGTAGTTCTGAGCAAATAAACTCTTCGTGTGGTGACGGAGTAAGAATACAATTCACCACTCCATATCTTGCCCGTGGATGTTGTAAAAAACGATCGAGGGATATAATATGCATATAACGTCTATGCAAGAGAAGGCAAACTCGAAATAAAATCCTTTACCAACCCGTCTGACCGTCGTGGTATAGAAGGTCAATTTCCTTCCTATTGTGGAAGAAGCTTGAGCCCAGCAGTGGGACATATATGAGCTGAAATGATGATGAATGATGAAGAGAAGAACATCCCACTGTTGGGCTTTGGCTCATCCATTTTAGGAGACAATTCGACCTGCTATACCACGCTAGTTAGAGTAGTCGGTATTGAAACCTTTTATTTCGAAATTATCGGCGTATTTAAGATTGATGTTAATACTACATAGAAGCAATATATATCTACAGCAATAGAAGGAAAACCCGAAACAAACTTTTATTGTAGGCACATGTAATAATTTCTGTTGCAAAACCTGAAGCTGAAAGGATGTTAGAAGGAAATAATGATTGTATATCTTCACCAGGAATCCATCGTTCCTCCAATATCTACCATCAGGTCATGTCATCGGCAAACCGGAGCCTTTGTTCGCCAAGATAGAGGCTGAAACGTTGGATAAACTTCGTGCAAAGTATGCCGGTTCGCAGACTGAACGTAACGATAGGGCTAATAAGGTATTTGTTATTGCCATATCGTTGCTTACGTTTAAGAATATAATCCATCCATTACTTGGGGAATCTTAAAAAAATTTGAGCCGTCCCTGAGGACGCCTGGCAGATGTTAAACATCGAAATTATATGTTATAAGTAAATATGCATAAAATAACAGATTGCGACAGGAACTAATATGGCATTATATGTGGTAATAAAATATTAGGATTTTTGAAGTGAAACTTCACTCAACGCTCATCCAACAGGCCGGGTAAAATTGTCACACAAAGATCGGTTGTCTGTAAAGTCGGTTTACTGACGATAGTTGAACGTGATAACGTCATAAGAAAATACTGATGGAATGGTTTCATTTTTCAAAAGAAAATTTTAATTTTATTTGTTTGATAGATATTTTGTATGGATCAAGCCTTAAATGGAACGCCTCAGAGCGAGGTAACGCCGCATACGTCATGTTTTTTCGTGTGTGCAGCCGGCTCCATCGAATTATAAGACGTTGTCACATCAAAAAAAATTAAATAAAAGACTGAAATTAACTCTATTGTTAAGAAAAGTGCCGATGGACACATTCTTTACCCCGAAACTCCTAAGCAAATTAAATGAAATTTAAATTACTTATTAACCTCATAGCTAGATTATAATTATTATAAGGTAACCGTTAGGTTATATCATAATGAAAAATAAACTAAATTCTTAACTTACTGTGGACTTGATTTTTCGTTCTTTTTGAAGTGAAACTTCTTTAGAATCATTGTGATTTCAAACTCCATGAAACGAAAAAGCGAGTCCATAGAGACATAAACACGTAAATGTATAGGATTCAGCCGGCGAGAGAGTGAGATAGAGGATTAAGGAGTTTCATTTCTGATAGGCGTACTGTATACCACACACTAGGGATGTGAAAAATAATCGATTTTTTAAATAAAAAAAAAATCGATTATTTTTTGTAATTTTCGATTTTTACAATCGATTATCAAAACAATAAAAATCGATTATTAATCGATTTTTTACTATTCAAAATTAATAGATTATTCACGGCTAGATTTCCTAAAAAAAGGTCATCACGACTGTTTCATAGTATATTTTATAAAAAAAAGTTGACATTTCCTTAAAAAAAAAAGGTAATCACAATCGGGAGAAAAAATTCAATTATTTTATAATCGATTTATTTAAAAAAAAAATCGATTATTTTCTCTCCAGGTCACACCCCTACCACACACGTCATAGGCATGTGTTTAGATTAATAATTTATTTTTATCTCACTAAACAGGTTATGGTTTGGTTACACAAATGTACATATTCAAGCGTGGCGTTAACGCCACGTCAACGATCAGGTTCACCCTCGCCAAAGATGTTTCACATCAAAAATTTACTAATGAAGCAGTGGTGAACTAGATGGGAGTGCTAAATAAATTGGTATAAAAACAATAATACACGTTTTATTGTAACAGGAGAATGGCGTCACTAGTTCGGCTGTAATGTGTAATATAGGAGAACTTGAAGCCGCTATTGCAGAACAGGTAAATATATTTTTATATTTCTTGTGTACGTGTGTATGTCACTGAACTCCTCCTAAACGGCTGGACCGATGTTGATGAAATTTTTTGTGCATGTTCAAGGGGATTCGAGAATGGTTTAGATTCACTATCGGACCCAGTAGATGGCGCTTATTTGAACAAAACAACGTCTGTTGGGTCAGCTAAGGAGCGTTCAAGGAGAATTACTTTTACTGTTTTTTTTTAGATTTGAACAGAACAACGTCCGTTTGGTCAACTAGTACATCATATTTTGTTAAAATATACAATAGATAGATGGTTTAAAAACCAGTTAAACATTTTTTATCTGTCTGTTTGTTCAGAGTAATCTTCCAAACGGCTGGACCGACTTTAATAATATTTTACTACCCGGTACCTATCTATTTAAGGAGTAACTTAGGCTTATTTCTCTCAAGAGACTCCTATACAATTTTACCCAGCCCCGAATAGCCCAAAGCCTCATTCCACAATTTTTTTGGTTCCGTACCCAAAGAGTAAAAACGGGACCCTATTGCTAAGACTTCGCTGTCTGTCCGTCCGTCTGTCTGTCACCAGGCTGTATCTCAAGAATCGCGATAGCTAGACAGTTGAAATTTTTACAAATTATGTATTTCTGTTGCCGCTATAACAACAAATACTAAAAACAAAATAAATTAATTATTTAAGGGGGGCTCCCATACAACAAACGCAATTTTTTATAGATAATGGTATGGAACCCTTCGTGCGCGAGTCCGACTCCCACATAGACGGTTTTTTAATAATTATTATTTCATATCCAGGGTAATAAAGTTCGCGAACTAAAAGCTGCCACTAAAGACAAAGCAGTATTGCAGCCGGAGGTGAACAAACTGTTAGATTTAAAGAAACAGCTGGCTGCGGCTCAGGGTACTCCTCAAACTGCGACCAAGGTAAGTCTTCAGCCTCAACTGTAGATGGCCTAGTGTTCTAAATAACGATCTTCTTAGCCGAGGGTTGTTTATTTGATATATTTTTACAAGCTTTTATTTAGTTTCACTTGTCCCATTGTCTGTAATCAAATCTTGCAAGTTAAATTTCATCCACTTCCCGGTTTCTGATTCAGCTGAAATTTTGCATGCATGTATAAATCGGATGACAATGCAATATTATTGTGACGTAGAGCTGATCTGATAATGCCTGGAAGCTGGTCATAAGAACTCCGTAATTAAACGACGCAACCCCATCGAGTTTGGGCTCATCTAATTCGTCTTGACAAGTACTTTGATACTATATGGTCCACCAGGGTCTGATGATGGACCTGGATTTTCACCTGGTAAATTTGCCTGCATGGGAATCGAACCACATGACATTCGGTGTGGAATGATGGCACTTCGACCAATACGGCATCTGTGCATATATTAATGCACTAAGAATTTCCCGTATGGTGACGGAGTAAGAATACAATTCTGCACTCCCTATCTTGCACGTGGATGTCGTAAAAGACAACCAAGGGATATGATATGCATATAACGTCTATGCAAGAGAAGGGAAACACGAAATAAAACTATATACCAACACATCTGACCAGCGTGGTATAGTAGGTCAATTACCCGCCCATTGTAGAGAAGCCTCGGGCCTAGAAGTGGGATGAATATGAGCTGAAATGATGATATTATATTTTAATTTATTTATAACATTTTAGGCCACATCAAGCAAGAAGGCAAGTCCTAAGAAGAGTCAGAGCGTCGCCCAGACTGCTGCCCCAGGCGATACAGCAGAAGCTTTAGAAAAAGCTATTGCCGAACAGGTATATTATTATGATATCTGATGTTTACGCGAGCACTACACATTGTAAATAAAACTATTTTTACGGATTATATCGTGTTTGTATTTGATTTATGATTGCCCGACGTTTCGAACACTTTGCAGCATTCATGGTCACTACATGCTCATGCTACAAATTTAATAATTACTAACCATAAACAATATAATTTTTTCATATAGAATTATTTTCTTCTTAGACTGGCAATAAATTTGTACTAAAATGTGGGTCAAAATTTAATCAATTTATAACTAATTTTCTGTATCGGGTATATAATTATAAATGTCTGTAATAACGATTACTTGTTGGACGTGAGACACCTTAGTCCGCCCGTGACCATGAATGCTGCAAAGTGTTCGAAACGTCGGGCAATCATAAATCAAATACAAACGCGATATAATCCGTAAAAGTAGTTTTATTTACAAGGTATATTATTTCTTTTTATTGCTTACGGTTGCAAACAGTACATCTGATGGTAAGTGTTGCTGCCGCTCATGGACCTTTGCAAGCCGCTACCTACCGTGAAGGAAGTGAAGGGAGTGTGAATGCGTGCAATTACAGATTTGGTGATACTAAAACCCTCCACACGCAAACACCCTCAGAAAGTTGGGCTTCCGGCTCTCTCACTCATCGAACGAAGCGCAGTAACAAATTGCTACTACTCGGACATCAATTTTCTGCTCTGTGTGGTACTACCCCGGACGGACCGGCCTGTGATTGTAGACAGACAACTGACAACATTGTGCTCCTAAAAGAACGGGTGGTGAATAATTTTGTTTTTCCTTTTTCAGGGTGATAAGGTCAGGAAAATAAAGGCTTCGACAAAAGACAAGGCAGTATGGCAGCCAGAAGTGAATATACTCCTCGATTTGAAGAAACGGCTTTCGGCGCTACAGATAAACAAATAAATTATTATATATATATATAGATATATGTACAGCATATATTGTTGTTTTATTTCTCTTCTTGAGAAGAAAGTGTCAAATGATCATTTCATCTCAACTTATGCAGGTTAGGTCTCAGATTATGAAACAGCGGGCGTTAGTCAATGGTGGTAGGAACCCATGAAAAGAAATTTGAAGTCAAAATATCGAGTCGTTAATGAATTAGAGACGTAGATTTTTCAATTTTGTCATTGCTTTTTCGTGTAAATCTGCAATGTATAAAGTCAATGATACTTAATCTGTAACATATTCGTACTTTATTAAATACTCATTAGAAATTGAATCAATGATTACGTTCGCATAAGCAAGACAAGACTTCGCCTTAATATCAGTTAATCGGCCGATGACCTTAAGCCTAACGCGACGGCGCGCCTTCGTACCTACTTATACCGTCTACGCGACTGGCATGCCTATATGTATCCTGTTCATAATAACGCAATGGAAGTATTTAATTGATTTTGAGTTATGAAGGCGTCATAAGTGATTTGAAATTGCTTTTGTAAACTTACATACAGTGCTACTAATTTTATTAGCTTGAGACGACTACTACGTTTCTATAACTCAATTTTCATACTATTTTTGATAACTATTATATTTATCATCGCGGCTCATATACGTCCCACTGCTGGGATTGAGCCTCCTCCACGATGGGAGGAAAATTGACCTATTATACCTCACTGGTCGGACGGGTTGGTATAGGGTTTCATTTTGATTTTTCCTTCTCTTGTTATAGATGTTATCACTAAATAATCCATTAGTCGTCTTTAACGACACCCTTGGGTAAGAAAGGAGGGTGGTGAATTGCAAAGGTGGGCATTAACTCGTTAATCCGTTAATCGTTAATTAACGAAGAACATTTTGCTTAACGGATTAACTTTTAAGTTAGCTTCAAAAAATGTTAACGCTCTTGTTAACTTCCGTTAAATTGAACTTCCGTTAATTTTAATCCGTTACATTAGTCGTTTGTTGACATAATGTCATTATGTTTGTTTGAATTACGCGTCATGCTACGTTCGTAATTTCCATGAGACCTGCGCCGCCCAAGTTGCCGGCGGGGCGGATCGTGTCGTAGCGGAGCTCCTCCCGCGCAGTATTCGCTCCCACTTTGCGTGACATAACTGCCATACGGAAGGCGACGACCATGTCCCAGCGCAACTCTGGCGCAACGAGCGGAACGTCATGTTAGATAATATGCATGTCACGTCTGGGGTAGTATACTATTCGGATCTTGTAGCAACTCGAGAAAATTTCCGTGCGTTTAGGCGCTTTTGCCATACCTATTACTGTAATCAAACCTAAAGCTCACAAATAGGTCCATTAAGCTTTGTCCAATCCGTGGTGCTGTACCGCTGCGTTTCACGTAGTTGTACAAACTCTTATTTACTGGCTTATCAGCCACCTTTGCTTCATGTCTCCCGCTTTGCATAGGAGGGAAGTGGAATCTTTCCAACTCCTCCTGTTTTCTTTTCTAATTAAATTTGTTGCGGGTCCCAAGACAATTAAAAGCGATTCCCGGGACTTCCTGAGGGTCAAACCTCAGTGTCTTATACGGAGACCATTGTGGATCCTGGCTTACAGGAGTTACAGTGGTGGGAATGTGTGGTGGGATTAGACCATGTCCCAGTTCCTGACGCTATTGAGCACCACCCTAGCGATAGTGACATCGATAACTGCGACGAGTTCAAGGCGCTGCTCTAGCCACGTAACACATACCTCGAGCGTATAATGTATCGTGTCCGCGTCGCAATCGTAATAGTGACAGGACGGTGTGCTCTCCTTTTTCACGGTCGTGGCCAGCTACTTGACGAAGCTACCATGTCCCGTCAATACCTGCATAAGTCGGAAGGAAAGCACCCCGAGCCGCCGATCCAATCACTCCATCAGCACCGGCTGGAAAGCCTCGATGGTCCGAACACCGCACCGATGAGGCCACGGCGGGCGTCGTCCCGCCGAGCGGACATCTAACTATACGAGACTAAAGTCGCTCCCCGCGAAAAACGAAACTGATCCCGAACCTTCTTCAAATGTTGTGAATTCTTCTATTGTAGATTATGCATTAGCAGAAGTGATATGTTCTCACCTCCACCTGATTATTAGGTCAATAGCGTCGTAAAGTATTGGTGAATCATTTCGTATGGCGGCTATCGACAGTAGCGTATCCCAAGCTAGTGCGGATAGATGCATGCAAATATGATTCCGCCATATGCTGTAGAATATATCTATTTATCTCAGACTAAAAGCAGTCGTCTTCGTCATCTCAGCTGGAACATGTTCCACCTCTGGGCTTAAGCCTCCTCTTCAATAGAAGGGTAATTGAATACATGCTGGTCAGACATGTTGTATAGAGTTGTATGTTATAGTATGTATAGGGTTTTATTTCAAGTCGTCCTTCTGTTGCACAAATGTGATATGCATATTATATCCTTTCGACTGTCTTTCGCGACATCCACGGGCAAGATAGGGAGTGCTGAATTATATTATTACTCCTTCGTCACCACACGGACACCAAACCAGAACAAGTTTTAAATGGTTAACTTTAACTTGCGTTAAATTTTCGCAAATTTAACGCTTTAACGATTATCGAAGTTAACATTTTAATTAACGATTAACAAAGTTAACTTTTGGATTAACTGTGCCCATCTACGTTGAATTGTATTTTTACTCCGTCACTACACGGAATACTATTATATTATTGCCTATTATATTACTATGTATAACTCTGGCCGCTCCGAGTTTGCTTTCCTGACGCATATCGATTCGTCATAACTAAGGTAAAAGCACTTATGACCGCGGTAAATCGAGGTAGTTTGACTTTAGAGTAAAATATTGTGGTATTAGGACTGTCCTTTCCTAATAAGGTTTTTTTCTAGCGTTGTATAGACTTTTAATTCCGTACTTTTGCACTTTTCTTTTATATAATTTAAATGGTTCTATTTATTTAAATTGTTTTGAATCAGGACTACTACTTCCTCTATTACCGAGGTATGCCCTACCAATTTAATCTATCACCGCGGTATGTGGCTTCTATTACCGAATAAAGGACCAAAAAATAATACGGGCGGACTAAGGTGTCTCACGTCCAACAAGTCCCGTGACCATGAATGCTGCAGTGTTCGAAACGTCGGGCAATCATAAATCAAATACAAACGCGATATAATCCGTAAAAGTAGTTTTATTTACAATGTGTAGTGCTCGCGTAAACATCAGATATCATTATACTATAGATATTTTTTTTTTACTTAATAATGTGAAAATTACTTATACCTAATATCCGTTAGGACTCGCTACACAATTAATAAAAATAGAATCAATAAAATCATCTTTGCAACTAAATGTTGAGCAATATATAGGGACTACTTAATAGCTTCATAGAAACTTGTTTTAAAACAATGCTATTATAAATGAGACTTATAATTAAAAAAATTAAACTGAACTATCAGAATCAATTCCAAAAAAACATCGACGTTTTACCTTGTTCATAATCGCAACTAGATTATTTGATTTACCAGAAATGTCATCGCAACCAACTTCTTTTCCTCTCAAAGTATTTCGTTCACCAGATACTACGTACTTCAGACGACAATAATTTGCTAATATGTGTATATACATATACAACATTTCAAATCGATACGATAACTAGAGGCAAGTTAAAATTTAGTTACAGGTGAACTAAATAAAAGCGCATTAAAAAGAAGTAAATTTCTATTCAGTAACGGAATCCTAAATAAATAACCACTAATAAATAATAATATTACTTGGATTATCACTCGTTAATACATTATATTGGAAACTGTGTTTCCGAGTACTTCACACTCGGTAATACAAGCTCATATAATGTATTACCGAGGTATGCCGCTGTAGTAGGAGTAGGATGGAGTGTTCTAAAATGTAATTCCGACCCTTAAAAAACTAATACATTTACGATTTTTTGATGTTAATTCGCAAAAAGAGATTTCAAGCTTCATGTAAAACAATACTTTACATCACTAGATATCTCGTATTATATTTTTCTTTAAATGAGTATGGCAAATATTTTATGTCATTCTGAACATTCTGTATAAAATTTGACTTTCAGTATGATAGTTTTTATAAAAATATAAAGACTTCTACTGGACCTTGCATACATCGGAATTAGATTTTTCGTTTTTAGAATACATGAGAAATGAAAAATAATTCAATGTTCACTAAAAAGATAGTGATTTTGAATATAACCAGCACATATCTACTCTTAATATTATCCAATACCGATGGTACCCTCCATGGGCGTACCCAGGGTAGGGCAGGGGGGGCAGCTGCCCCCCCTGGATAATGTTGACGTCCCTACTAACTATGTATCTTATTAGTACTTTTATCGATAAAAATTAAGAAAACGAATTTTGTCATTAGTTTGCAATACAATATTTATAATACAAGTTGTAAAAACAACTAAAAATTACGCGGCGCGTTCGTTAGATACCTATAACAGCAACAGTCAAATCGTTTTGCTGAAGACCCTCGAAAGTTACTTTTAAAATAGCCATTGTATAAGTACCTAGTTAAAGAATTTATATTAAAACATATCTATTTTAATTTAAGTTTTTTTATTTTTTACTAGTTTTTGCCCGCGACTTCGTCCGCGTAGAAAATGATTTCTATACACATGAGTGTGCCAGAGGCAATCACCGATAACTGTGTAGTGTGTTCAGGGTTCTACAGGCTCACTGTTGCTCTTGATGATTTAATGCTAACCTGGTATATCAGAGAGGTGCTATTATCAGGGGGTGCTTCTATACCTTAGGCGGCTGACTCCAGACTAATTGAAGTGGCGCAGTGGCTCCTACGTGAAGCGCGCAGAAGACTTTGTGCTAATCCCTACGTTGTACTGCTCCCCGTTCCGTACTTGCGGGTGATTGTATGGTACTAATGTACCATACAATGGGATACAAAGGGACCAGCCTCAGCTAATGCTGAGGCTGGTCCCTTTACGGGCTGGGTTTAATTTAAATAAGCGATATGTTTGTCCATACTCGTTATCAAGGTGGTGATTCGATGAGTCACGATGCCGCCTAGAGTAGCCCCATATAAAACGAATGATTTGCTGTTTCATAGACCCTGTTGCTATACACCTGTTGGCACAGCAATCATCGGTGATTTAGTTCCACTCGGTCGAGGACCAAATGAAATATTTGGCTTTAGTTCTCGACGGGCAAAGGTAATTCAGGAACATTTTTATAAAATCACTAACCGCCTCGTTAACACGGTGTTAAATGTTGTCGTCGGTACGGGAGACTGGTTAGATCAATGGCCCTGTACGGTACACCTGTGTGAGCGAGTTCTGACCACTTGGTACACTTGTCTTAAAATTTTCTTCTGGCACTCGCCATGGTGTTCAAAGCTACACACGGATACCGCGCCATGTCGACCGAGCTAGCGTGCGCTTTAGCCAAAACACTGCCGTGGGACTTAAGGGTGGCAATACATGAAGCCCTCCCACAATTGTGATTCATTGTAAGCCACTTGGTTGTTTTAATACAGTGATCCGCCTGGAAGGTAATCGTTTCATCCGAAACGATTACCTTTCAGTACAGTACCTTCACTACTATCCGATTCAGTAGTGAGGCATCTGCCTCACTACTGAATATCGTCTAGAAACGAAGTTGGTCATAATTGGCGCACTATCATCCCTCCTTGTACCCACTGCTGAAGCGCTACTCACTACTTACCTAGTCACCTTAAAGGAGAAAGTTGATTTTGCTTATGTATTTACATGAATAATCTCATCAACTTAATCTCAGTCTAAACTCCCACTGTTGGGTTCAGGCCTTCTCCACTGTGGAAGGGAATTTGACCTATTATATCACGTTGGTCCAACGTGTTGGCATATAGTTTCATTTCGAGTTTTTCTTCTCTTACAACGAATATCTACATATTATATCCCTTAATCGTCTTTTAGGACACTTACAGACAAGAGAGGGGGTGGTGAATTATATTCTTACTCCTTCATCACACGGAAAAGAATAATAATAAGAATCTTTCATCTATATAAAGGTCTTTACCTATGTAATTGCCGTTCTGCAGTACTGGCCATTTCAAATCAAAATAATTTTTGTTTGGCTAAGAATTCTAATTTCAAATTAATTTTATTTTAAAACATGGAATTCATTTTCCAAAAGTAGTCATTTGTTTATTGATTAGTGTTACGTTTTCATCGTATTTCAGTCTTTTTCGTCATCATGGATACGTTAAAAATTCGAGTAATTATGGAATATGGGTATCGTCGTGGCAGCAACGCGGCACAAGCGGCACGCAACATCAACGACGTTTACGGAACTAACACTACAAACCAACGCACCATCTGTTATTGGTTTGCTCGCTTCCGTTCTGGAAATTTTGACCTGAAAAATGAACCTCGCGGTCGTCCGAAGACTTTGGTCGACAATGACGAATTAAAGGCGATTGTGGAAGCCGATGATACACAATCTACGGCTGAATTAGCAGCAGCTTTCGACGTTAGCGTCAAAACAATATTGGTCCATTTGCGTCAAATTGGCAAGGTAAGAAAGCTTGACAAATGGGTGCCCTACGAACTCAATGATCGCCAGCGCGAAGTACGCGTCGAGACATGACTTGCTTTGCTCAACAGACACACAAATGAAGGAATTTTGAAACGCATTGTTATTTGCGATGAAAAATGGATTCTTTATCAAACCGTTATCAAACCGCAAGCGCTCAGCAAGGTGGTTGGATCGTGGTGCAGCACCTAAACAATGCCCTAAACGAAAACTTACCCCTAGAAAAGTGATGGTCACTGTTTGGTGGTCTAGCGCCGGTGTGATTCATCACAGCTTCTTACCAAACGGGGTGAGCATTACTGCAGATGTGTACTGTGAAGAACTGAACACAATGATGGAGAAGCTGGCACATCTCCAACCAGCATTGGTCAATCGCTCGTCTCCGCTGCTCCTGCACGACAATGCGCGACCTCATACTACACAGCAGACGGTCTCCAAGTTGCAAGAACTGGGGTTGGAAGCTCTCCGTCATCCGCCATACTCACCAGACCTTGTGCCTACAGACTACTTCTTTTTCCAGAATATGGATAACTTTTTGGCGGGAAAGAAATTCAATACCCAAGAGGCAGTACAAAATGCCTTTGAAGAATTTGTTGCCTCCCGTCCAGCTGATTTCTTTAAGACGGGCATCAATAAACTGCCGCTGCGTTGGCAAAGATGCATTGATTGCATGGGTGATTACTTCGATTAATACAAATAAAAAATACATGAAAAAAATCGTTTAATTTTTTTCATACATAACGGCAATTTCATAGGTAAAGATCTAATGTATAAAAGAAAGTGTTAGTTACACTATTTATAACTCAAGAACAACTGTACCGATTTGACTGAAAATTGGTGGGGAGGTAGCTTAGAACCAGGAGACGGATAGGTACTTAGATAGATAGGGTACTTTTTATCCGGTTCGACCGCATTCCCGTGTGACGTGCCTGCCGTAAAATGACAAAAAGAATACAAGTCACTATGAAACCCTATTGCTACCACCCTATTGCTACCACCCTATTGCTACCACCCTATTGCTACCACCCTATTGCTACCACCCTATTGCTACCACCCTATTGCTACCACCCTATTGCTACCACCCTATTGCTACCACCCTATTTCTACCACCCAATTGCTACCATCGTTTTTCTACCACCCTATTGCTACTACCCTATAGTCCTACAATCCTATTTCTACCATCCTATTTCTACTACCATTTTTCTACCACCCTATTTCTACCGCTGCTATTTCTACCAACTCTATTTCTACCATCCTATTTCTACCAACCACCCTATTGCTACCACCCAATTGCTACCACCCTATTGCTACCATCCTATTTCTACCACCCAATTGCTACCATCCTTTTTCTACCACCCTATTGCTACCACCCTATTTCTACCACCCTATTTCTACCACCCTATTGCTACCACCCTATAGTCCTACAATCCTATTTCTACCATCCTATTTCTACTACCCTTTTTCTACCACCCTATTTCTACCGCTGCTATTTCTACCAACGCTATTTCTACCATCCTATTTCTACCAACCACCCTATTGCTACCACCCAATTGCTACCACCCTATTTCTACCACCCAATTGCTACCACCCCATTACTACCAGCCCATTGCTACCACCCTATTGCTACCATCCCTTTTCTACCACCCAACTGCTACCATCCTTTTTCTACCACCCTATTGCTACCACCCAATTGCTACCACCCTATTGCTACCACCCAATTGCTACCACCCTATTGCTATCACCCTATTGCTAACATCCTTTAACTTAAAAACTATCTAACCTCAACCTAAAACTTTTTATAATTTTACCAGAGGACTGTCAATCTTTAGTATTGTTATTGATTAACTAAAGCAAGATGGATGGATAGGTAATGAATTGTGGAGTAATAATAAGGACTTGGCCCAAAAGTTTTCGCAACCAGTACATATATTTTTATAAAAATAAAAATATAGTTAATCTGTGACAGTTTTTAGTGTAGACAATTTAGTGGCTTCCCTTAAAAATAAGGAGATATTTTTTTAAGGTATTTGTATGGATTCCTATGGGTCGATCGATATATGAATGCATATATGAATTTTATAAATATTTTATGAGAAGTATGGGAATTTTTAATTTTTTTTGGACTAGGGTGTTCATCTCGGCTCATATACATCCCACTGTTGCGCCTCCTCCACACTAGGAAGGAAATTGACCTTACTACGCCATGCGGGTCAGACAGGTTGGTATAGGGTATTGTTACGAATTCCCCTTTTGTTGCATAGATGTTATATGCGTATTACATCACTTAGTCGTCTTTTACGATATCCACGGTCAAGATAGGGAGTGGTGAATTGTATTCTTATTCCGTCACCACACGGAGAAGGGGTGTTGTCAAGCCCTAACAAAACATTAAAGAATACTATTGCCTGAAGCTTGGCAAGTAAAAGTTGATATACAGATTAGCGTTGAGTATGAACCACGGTGCTTTGTAGCTATAAACATAAATCTATTCTGTAGTGTTTTTAGCCTATGGATTGGATTCTACCTGGTATAATATGAGTGAGTACTATAACACTGGCATACGTCTTAAAATGACGTAATAATATGCAGTTACTATAAATTCTGTCTTAAAAGTTTTACGATAGCATACTCTTGGGGTTAAACAGACTGGTTCATGGTGGCGTCGAACGAAGCTGAGGTGATTATCAACAGTGACATCAAGGTATTAGTGTTGACGCCCAAGGTATGCCCTTGTTGAAGTTGCGGATTTAATTTTATGGAAATTATGAAGACTACTAAAGAAACAAATAAAGAAAATTTGGGATCAAGAATAAAGTCTTAAGTTATAAACTTGATATAACGTTGTTCAGCTCCAATAAAACCATATCGGTTATTTAAATGAGTAATATATAACTTTTTTACAATTTAGACTTTTGGACAAGTGATTGAAAGTTTTATTCTAAAATCAGACCAATAGCAATATTTACCTGAATTAAAGAGCAACTCAAAATATTTTACTAATGGAAAAATTATACATCGCTTTTTTATGGTCGGCTATTTGTTTTGTCAGGTTCATATTTTTTGAGCGTTAGGATAAAAATTTAAAATCAAGTCCCAGTTATTATTATTTGAGCAATAGATCTATCGATTTCTTTCAAGTAGTTACAACTCGTTCTTCACTTTACGGACTTAACAATATCACAACTCCCACGTCATTGGGGAATTCGTGGCAACCCTATGCCACTGACTGAAGCCACAACAAGAAGTTGAAATTATTCTTTTTCTAACAGATATTTTTGCGAATATTATTGATTTATAACTATAATGAGTGATATAAATATTAATGTGGAGTTATTTGATAAAATATGTCGTGTATGTTTAGTACAAACTACTGAATTAAAATCATTATTTAGCAAACTAGAAGATGAAGATAGAAGTTTGCTCGATTTACTTTCTTTCACAGCGAATATTGATATTAAACTTGAAGATAACTTGCCTAAACAAATTTGTATTACTTGCGAAACTAGTATGTGTAAAGCGAATGTTTTTAAACAACGTTGTATCGATTCCGAGACAATTTTAAATAACATATACCGAAATGCTACTGGCTATGATGAAACCACTAATAGTGCAGAAAACATTTCAATAAAAGACGATAAAAATGACTTGAAACAAAAATTAAGTGAGTACGGCACTTTTTTATCCTTCGTGCCTGTAGAAAATAGCTCTAAATATGAAATTGATAGTAAAAACTCAGTATTACAAGAATTTTTAATATATCCAACATCCGATGCATTAGACGACATTCAGATGGTAAAAAATGAACAAACAAACAAATTTGAACAAAATGATCACGATTTTATAGACTTTGATAATGGTAGCCAATTTGAAACAACTGAAAAACCCGAGGAAAATATTGAAACAGAAAAAGCTCCTACAGTAAGCGAAAATACGAAAATAGGTATTAGGTACCAATGTTATTGTGAGGCAATATTCACTAATAAACCTGAATACAAAGCACATTTAAAAGAAAATAAGTGTAATGCAGTAAAAGTTATAAAATTCGGCAAAGACAAAGATAAACTCGTAAAAAATCGACTTTATTGTCAAAAGTGTGATGCGTTGTTTAAAACTGTATACGCTTTCAAAGCTCATCGCCGTATACACAAAAACAGTGATAGCAACACCAATAGTACCTCATTATACGAATGTTCATTTTGCTTAAGGAAATTTAAGAATAAAAATTATTTAGAAGCTCATATGCAAAAACATGAAGAATCTGATAACGTAAAGCATGTCTGCGAGATATGTAAGCGTGAATTTAAATATAAAGCATATTTAGAAAATCATATAGCGACAATGCATTCTAAAACCAAAGGGTTTACTTGCGAAGTGTGCATCCAAACTTTCGCTGATAAAGAAACCTTGGACGAACACAAGAAAAGCCATGAAAGTGAAAAAAAGCACCGTTGTACTATTTGCCATAAGGGTTTTTATATGTTATGTACTTTGAAGGAGCATATGAGAACGCATACTGGGGAAAAACCATTTCTATGTTCGCAATGTGGTAAAGGGTTTAGTCAGAAGACTAATTTGGCACAGCATACGCGTAGACATCAAGGTTTGAAGCCGTTTAAATGTGAAACTTGTGAGAAAAGGTAACATTATTGATGCAATTAATTATATTAAAACTACACTAGTATTAAACAGCTGAAGAGTGCTTGGTTGAATGCACTAATCTCGGGAACTGTTGGTTTAAATAAAAAAAATGTTTGTGTCTAATAACATAATTATCGTATAAAGCTATTTAGTCCAGTCAAGATACATTTTTGTGCTTGCAAAAGGTCGTGTAGTCGCGAATTTTTGATATGTTTTTAAGACCCAAATGAACATAAAAATACAGAATTTGCAACTTCCAAAGTGCTGTGCTAACGGTAGGGTGACCATAAAACCATAAAATTTTTGGACATTTTTCAGATTTTATTGAATATCTTAGTGGAGGAAGGGTCTGACATATTTGGTTGCTATGAAACATTTAAAGTACACTAAATTAGCTACAATTTGAGACTAAAACTACTTCTATACCGCCATTGGTTCTTGAGATACAGTCATTCAAATATAGTCAACTTTTTCAAAAAAGGGGATATTTTTCAAAATAGTCACCTACTTTCTGTAATATCTTCTATAATACGCATTTTACACCAAAACTTACTATAACAAAGTTGAAGAATATTTAAATAGCTTTTATTTGAAATCAAATTGGTACCTGTAGGACCAGGCGTTCCCTCAAAAATGGCAGATAACCAAAACCAGGACAAATAACCAATACGTGGGCTTTAAGGGGTGATACAAATAAACTGCTTTCACGTCTTTCTAACCGACTTCAAAAAACCAAAAAAGGAGTTTATCAATTCTACCTGTGTTTTAAAAATGACGATGTTGATAATAGTAATAATTAAAAAAAAATGTAGTGTCGTGGGACACCAGGTAGGAACGAAGTTCCTTCGCCTAATGTAGAATCGACACAATTTGCAAAAAAAAAATCGTGCTCAATTTTATGTAGGTTTTCTTGATTTTTCTCTTAAATTTTGCTGATTAGTTTTTATTTAAGTACAGGAAAGTATTTAGGAAATTCAGTATTTTAGGAAATAATAAATTACGTTAAATAAAATAAAATCGTAATTCAAATTATCAATTAAAATAACAAAATATGTCTCTTTATTTTTGTGTGACAACATAAAATTACATAGAAATAGAAAATAGAAATAATTACAAAAAATAAACGTGGCTACTCACAAGTAAAATGTATCTATAATGTGAGTATTCGCCACACGCTTGTCCGTGAATTCATGAGTATATACTATGCATTGGCGGGGTGGAGTGGTAATAGAGAGAGAAGGGATGAGAGAACGAAATAAAGAAGGAGAAAGAGAAAGGTATTATACACTACTCGCTTGTGTATACGACTGTCGCGCCTGCGCACGTCTCATTTAACGGTTTTATTCCACGCACTTTTTCTTACGGTTTTACTATCACATTTTTTTCAGTTCGGTCGCGCAGCAAAATCCCTATCTCCTCCAAGCCTGCCATAAGGAACTTCGTCTCATTTAACGGTTTTATTCCACGCACTTTTTCTTACGGTTTTACTATCACATTTTTTTCAGTTCGGTCGCGCAGCAAAATCCCTATCTCCTCCAAGCCTGCCGTAAGGAACTTCGTTCCAATAAAAAATAAAATCCATATTGTTGCGTTTTAGTTAATAATATCGTAAGCTCCTTTCGTGTCTACTAATGTACGGTATGCACAGCCTGCAGTGGACTGTATGAGGTGATTTTACGGAGTTAGGTGAGGAACTGATCTTTTCCTATCCCTGCAAGCCGCGAAGAAATAAGTATGGAATACTCCACCAACCTTTCATCTACTCCTGTCGAGGGCAGTAGCGTCGTCGCAATAGGCTTGCCAAACTGCGCGGTCAGCTTCACTATATTCTTAATAATATTTATAACTAGGCAGTTCACAGCACCACAAAACACTATTATGGTGGTTCCAAATGTTCCGTATAATAATGTCCTTCCAAGGATTGAGCAGGCGCGGCGATTACGAATACACCGGTGGCACAACCGCCTGGCGGACCGATTTGTCTCGAATCTTCTACTAGACTGTCTTAACGACGATTGTAGAAATCAAGTTGTGAAGTTTTTCCAAATACCCTCCACATAGCTTGCAGAGACCGAACAACTAAGCTTTTCTTTTTATTTTAGATGGCCTGGGCTTTGGCTCGGGCGGTGATGACGGTATCCCAATCAATGCGATGGATGCTGGGACAGGTGCCCAGTCTGTTATCGGGTCATCTTCATCGTCAGAGTATTTTAGCTCCACATCTGGGACGTTAGCACAAAATTTGCCACCGCATGACTGGCAAAGAACTGAGCAGCGGAGTCCCACCTTTCTGCACGAATAGCTCCTAGAGCCTCCCTTTCTTGCATTTGCAAGTAATTTTTCGCAGAAGGGTAGGAGGTGCGGGATCCATAGTGGTGGGAATAGGAGCGAATCACTGAGGAGACAGTTTCCAACCCCAATCAGTTGCATTTAAGTTAATTCCTCGCCACTTCTGCACTTGGAGGTAGCCCCTCGCTGCATGATGGCCTGCGACATTTTCCATCGGTGGCAAACGGGTGAGGTTTAAGGTTTTTGACGAAACAAACGTCTTATATCGCAGGAAGTCTAAACTATCCCTTGCAATGTCACCGCCATACAGAGCTACAAAGCAATCGATACCTGCTTCTTTCACGGCTTTTAGGGTGGAGTCTGGACACAGAAAGACCTTCACTTACTCAGCAATTGGTTTACTCTTGCTGAGGAGTGAGGTGATTTTAGTCTTTCCTTAGCCAAACTGTGCTGAAGTAGTATCGCACCAGGTAAAAGCGTGGGCGAACAGTAACGTTCCTGGTGATGACTGGGGGTCTTGTTGGATGTTATAGGACTTTGAGGAGTAGTGACAGTAACCAGCTTTGCCCTTTGTGCTCTTTTGAAGGTAGACGTTTGTCTCTTCGGTGCCGTAAACCGTTAAGAAGAACGAATAAGTCGACATCTTCTCCAACAATTACTACGCGATCAGCTACTGCTCTTTTGAAAACGCAGACGAAAACATGACGATCTCATGACCTGCATCTTCTTCGGTCACAGCCACTTCTACTCCCTCCGTCCGAAATGCGTCACAAAGAAAATCTATTAAGCGTCTCTTGTTGTTCTCATTGCCAATTGCAAATTTCTTAATCTGCTCTAGATAAACACTTTTACAATACAATTCACTCGTTTGGTGGCTGCTCCCCTGCGTTACCGGATACACAACCACACATACACCGCATCAATATAGACAACTACAATATAAGCCCGAAGGCATGTTAATTTTGCACTATGGTTAAATTATTTGTTAGTTTGGGAGTTTTAGCCAATATTTAATAGTATATTGTTACCGCCTCCACCGCGTGAAGGAACTCTCAGCGTATGTTTCTTTCTTTTTTAATTGTCGTTTTTGTTCATATTTTTTTCTTGCATATTTCATTTAGAAAAAAAATTAGAATATTTGTGGCCGTTACGTAAAATATCCACTTTTCGGCATATTTTCGAAGATTTGTATGTTATTTGCCAAAACTATGATGATCATCATCTTTAAAAAGACGTGAAAACAGTTTTTTGCATTGTTTCTCAAAACCCAAGTTTTCGTTATCTGCCGTTTTTGAGGGAACTACTGGTTCAACAAGTACCAATTTGATCTCAAATGAAAGCTCATTGAATGTACTACAACTTTGTAATAGTAAGTTTTCGTGTGAAATGCGTATTATAGAAGATATTCATCATCATCATCTTGCTCTTATCCCAATTACTTGGGGTCGACGCAATATGTCTTCTGTTTTGACAAATTGCAAAAAGTTTCGGCAATGACTTTTATGACCGGCCGCCTGCCTGACGTCAACCCTCCTTGGGAATGTAATCGTTGACCCAAATGGTACCAGATGGAGTTGGTCCGGGTCAATCTAGGGCTCTTAGTCGTCTTTTACGACACCCACGAGCAAAGCAAGGGTTGGTAGTATTCGAAGCCGCTACCACACAGCTACAGTATTATAGAAGATATTATAGAAGATATTACACAAAATAGGCGACTATTTTGAAAAATATTCACTTTTTTGAAAAAGTCGGCTATGTGTGAAGAACTGTATCTCAAGAATCAATGACGGCATAGAGCTGATTTTAGTCTCAAATTGTAGCTTATTTGGTGTACTTCTAATATTTCATAACAACCAAAGATGTCAGATCTTTCATTAACTAAGATATTTAACAAAATCTGAAAAATGAGCAAAAATTGTATGGTTTTATGGTTACCCTACCGTTAGCACAGCACTTTGGAAGTTACAAATTGTGCATTTTTATGTTCATTTGGGTCCTAACAACATATCAAAAATTCGTGACTACACGACCTTTTGCAAGCATGAAGGTGTATTTGGGCCTATCTTGACTGGACTAATTATTACTCACTAGCTTATGCCTGTGACTTTGTATGCGTGGATTAGTTTGGGCTAATGCTAACTTTAACCTGTGACTTTGTTTACATAGCAGGTGAAACTATTTTTTAATAATACAATTAGGGCAGTACCATTGGTCCTACTTTGTTCATCCATACTAATATTATAAATGCGAAAGTAAGGATGTTTGTTTGTTTGTTTGTTTGTAACGCTTTCACGATTAAACCACCGAACCGATTTCAAAAATTCTTTCACCAATGGAAAGCTTTAATATCAGGGAGTAACATAGGCTATATTTTATCCCGGCATTCCCACAGGAACGGGAACTACGCCGCGGGTAAAGCGACTGAAACCGAAGCGAAGTGGGGGCGGGTTGCTAGTCATCTATATAAATGAACTGTGCCGTTTGCAACTTCCCCATGGTACAATCTTTGCCTATGCTGACGATACTGTTTTGTTATTCCATAGTAACTCTTGGGGGTCTTTGGGCACGCTCAGCATGGTTTTAATGTTGTAAATAACTGGTTAGCCTCGAACGTGTTAACCTTGAACTTGATAAGACGACGTACATTACCTTTTCGTCATCAACTGTTGGTAGCTGGCCCGCCTGCCTTGAAATATTTAACCGCACACTCGTGCCCTACATTAGCTAATGTGACGCGTAATTGCCCTATACTTAAATGTTCGAATTGCACCAAATACCTAGGGGTTCACATTGATAATGTACAAAAAACGATTATGAAACATTTTTCATTGTTGCTCCGCTCCTATTGGTCTTAGTGCGATGATATATGAGTCAATATTTGAAAATCGGGCGAAAACGACTACAAAAATATTACGAATTTTTTGTCGTATTTTAAATATAATTGGATACTGATAAGCAATAATGTGTCAGCCCACAAAAAGTCAAAATCAAAGATATTGATATATTTTGAAAATACATCACATATTTTGATAATACATCACATATTTAACATTTTGGTAAAGAGCTTCAGGTCCCTTGAATAAGTTAAGTATGAAAAAAATTGATAAATATCATAAAACAAATCGTAACAAATCACGTATACAATATTTTTCAATAATCCTTCAAGTTTCTTAACGTAGTTCAAATTCGGAATGTGCTATCTATCTTATGTTATGAGGCTTGACACTGTATTGCTTAAATCACATTCATTTATTCTACGTAGCGTCAAACATGTTTTTTTATTACATTAGATAGCCAATTTTTTTTAGAAATAGTTTAGGTTTCTTGTATTTTTCAAATAATAAAAGGAAAATAAAAAAAAATCGTATCTTAATATTTCTACTTAAAACATTTTACATATTATAATCGTATCTTAATATTTCTACTTAAAACGTTTTTCATATGTTTATCAATATTCATTTATGTTCCTCAACATGCTTTTATTGTCACTAAGTATTAGTGCGGGCATTTAGCAAAATAGTGTTAAGTTCCTAAGTTCATGTTTCGATTATTTTAGTGTGTTCCATATTTTGTAATAAGCAAAAATCTTATTTTTGTGATTTTCATATTAACTTTTTTTCTTTTTATGTTGCCAATCTATATATAATCAATTATTCTTTTTATTAAATAGAGGAAGAATCGGTGGCTATATATTTTTTCAAACAAACTTATTAAGAATTGGTTTGAAATCTTTAAACGCCATTTTCTCAAAATAAAGTTTGTGAGGGTTAACATATTATCGCTTATCAGCATCCAATTGATGTTTAAGTAATAGAGTCAAGTTCAATCTATATAATAACTACCAAATCAATATACTTTATTCGATTTTACGGATTTATGAGCAATATTTGCAAATATACAGAATAGGAAAATGACACTAGTGGCAGGATAATGAAATGGACCGATAGACTAATGACAGGACAGCAGGAAAAAAGATTGAAACATCAAAAGAACTAAAATTATCCATTATTAGTAATTATTATATTCATTATTAATCCAAGAATAATAATCAGTATCACAGAAAATAAAATTACATTGCTCTTCTTAAAGTTTTGTACAACATACAATTATATTTAATAAGTAATATAAATGACCAGATTCATTAGTACTTCAACTTACTGTATTAAGCACCACACATATAAATCACAACTCTTTCCTTGTACCTTTATATTATATTCTGCCTTTATTCAATAATCAACAAATAAGTAATATTCTTTCATTTAAGAGTAATAGTGAATAGCTAAATCAAATACTGAATTTTTAATTAGTTACTTGAAGAATGTATGTGATAAGTTATATTTTCTTTTCTTGGAATGTTAGACGAGCTAGTTGTCGCAGCGTGATCTTCAACAGCATCAAAATTTATATTTGAAGTATTTGGATTGATGTTTTTTTTGGGAATATGGATGGGTTTTTTAAATATTAGGTCCTTACATATGAAATTGGCGTTTTGTACGGGCGGAATATAAAGTCAACGTTTTTTTTGTAAAATATATTTAATTAATCAAAGTATGCATCGTTGTTATCTATGCACTTTTGCCATCTCATAGGTATTGATCCCTTTACTAAAAAAACCATGGGGGCGAGAATCAATAAACTCTTTGAAGACGGTTTGGACTGCCGCATTGGAGTTGAATTTTTTTCCTTGTAAGAAGTTGTCCAAATTCTGGCAAAAATTGTTATCTGTTGGAGCAAGGTCTGGGGAGTACGATGGATGTCGCAGACATTCCAATTGTAGCTCATCTAACTTAGTGGTTGTTTGTTGTGCAATGTGTGGTCTTGCGTTGTCGTGAAGCAGCAGTGCCCTAGAGCGATTGACCAATCTCGATTGTTTAGCAGCTAGTTCCTCCGTCATGGTTTGCAGTTGCTGACAACAGATATCTGCCGTAATCGTTTGGCCAGATTTTAGAAAGCTGTAGTGAACGACACCAGCGCTAGTCCACCAAACACTCATAAGTAACTTTTTCTGAGTCAATTTTCGTTTAGGGCAGGATTTGGCTGGGTCTCCAGGGTTTAGCTATTGCGACGAGCGCTTCCGATTATCGTACAGTATCCACAGAGTCATTTTCCTGTTAAGAAAATAACAGGAAAATGACAAAAATGCACTTTATATTTCTTATACATTCTAATAACTAAAATAACTACAAAATCATTATATTATACCTTAATTCGTGAAAGTTTGTTACAAAAAGCAGAATGATTTACTTACGGTTCACCTAATTGCCTCACGGATAAATGACAAAGTGTATTAACTATACGCACGCACATGTCATAATCAGTCCACAACGCCGAAGCAACTGCTGACACCGCGTCTCTCTTCTCACCAACCACAAACACGGACACCGCGTCTATTTAGAATGCGCTCATTCGTTGTCCGCGACATTATAAAACGCAATAAATTTAAATTTCGGCAGCCTAATGACGCCGTGACCATTCCCTTAGATTTTTTTTGAGTTTAATACCATATTATCTTAAATAAAATATTGAACAGTTTCAGATTAATGCGTATACAATGTAAATATAGTCAAGTTTTTATAATTTATTTTTAATTCTCCATGTTATTATTAAAAAAATGTCACCAAAATGGAAAATTCCACCGAGAGGAAATATGACCTCTATAGTGTTTGCCAAATAGCATGGCAAAAGAGGTCATTTGGTGACCTTCACCACGATATCGTCAAATCCAAGTAATTTATCGCTAATTCTATCGCTTTCCATACAAACCGTCTTATCGTTGTAATATCGTGGTGAAGGTGTCTAGACCGTACAGAGGTTACAAACATTTGTCTGCGTGTAATTTGTTTAGAATTTTAATTAAGAAATTATTAAACACCTACACGTGCAATAATAAAGCATACGTACACGTTACCTACCTTACCACTGCCCTAGCATGAAACTGATAGCTAACCTATCTTAAGGCTAACTTTTTGTTAAATACGTAAGGTGAGGTAAAATAATATACTAAAATAATTTATTTATGACTTTACAAAAATCTATAGTTCTGAACTGTCACTTCCACTACTGTTACTATCACTGCTGTCTGATACATGAATTATGAATGCATCAATCTTTCGGTATATACTGTCATCGAGGCTCATCATTTTTTTTCAATATCTTTTACTCCACACGGAATGTCAAACAAAATGGCGACTGGGCCACATGACGCCACTGATCTCGTACACCTGACGCTAAAATCAGTTAAGAAAAGATTTTATATTTGATACACATAACCTAAAATCTTGCATCTACTTGTGCGATCCTTTAGGTTTATTACACCTGACGGTAAAATGAGTTGAAAGAAATGTGTCATAACTTAAAACTTGGCATTTTTTGGGCGTTACATAACTCTTCGAAGCTAATTACGTATTTAATTATAGGATCTATATTATATTGAATTTATATAAATATTCTCGGTACTTTAATTTTAATGTTACTTAAAAACTTTTGATTTTCAGACATTTGAAAGTAATTTGGCATTGTTATCAATGATATTATTTATAAAATAATGAAATGTCACCAATTACAGGTTAATCTGGTATTTTAAAACAATGAAATACATGATTATAGGATATTAAAAACATATATTTTCTATGGTAATTTTACTAGATTTCGTAAAATTTTGGGTTGTGCTGTTTGTAATGTTGCTTCCTGGTAGGCATCTACCAAGAGAATTTTGCGATACAACTTTTCGATAGATTTGTATGGTAAGCGATAGATTTTTTTTTGCATTTTAAGATATCGTGGTGAAGGTAGGTGAAGGTCGTCTTTTGCCACGTTATCTGGCACTGAGTATAACACTTTTTGTTTGTTTTTAATATATGAAAACCAAACACATACCACTTTGGGTATGTAAACAAAGTATTGCACTACATTATGAAAATACTATTAAGTTCAAATATTACATTAAAATTACAAAATAATTATGGGGACATGTTTTGGCCGATTATCAAATATCGACCCATATAGCCCATAACCATAACCTCAATAAATGGGCTATCTATCACTGAAATAATTTTTCAAATCGGACCAGTAGTTCATAAGATAAGGACGTTCAAACAAACAAACTCTTCTGCTTTATATACTAGTATAGATATGTTTATGGCCATAAAGTAATTAAAAAGGTTACGATGTTTTTTCCTTATTATATTTTTATAAAATTTAATTTTTATGAAACGTCAGGTCGTTTTAGTTATATAAACAATTTCTTTTCAGATTCGTTTCCAAAGGTGAGTTGGACGCCCACATTCGTAAGCACAGCGGCGCTCATCCATTTATCTGTGACGATTGTGGCAACGGATTCACTACATCTAGCGCTCTAGTAAAACATCGCAGGATACACACCGGAGAAAGACCATACCAATGCGATCTTTGCCCCATGAGGTTTGCTGCATCCGGTACTTTGAAGAATCATAGGCGTACTCATACAGGAGAACGACCTTTTCAATGTTCGTATTGCGAGAAAGCTTTTGTTCAACGGAACGACTTAGTCTCTCATATCCGCTGTCATACTGGTGAGAGACCTTACGTATGCACCCAATGTGGCCAGGCTTTTAGAAAGGCCAGCGGTTTGAAGGCCCATGTTAAATTACATATAAAGGATCCTATTGTTGGTATCAATGCTTTGTTAACTAGTATGCATTGTACTAAAGCTTAAAATGAACTGAAGTATTTCTAATTTATTTCTACCCTCGATATCTAAATTAATTGTGTTTTGCTTGTGTTGGAGGCATGAAATATACATGGAATAATGCTCAATTAATAATTTATTTTTATGTACAAGTCTTAATCTCCTCATAATGGGGATTTCAATATTTTTTTGTTTATTTTAATCAACACGCTAGTCAGTAATCTTATTATTGAAGCATTAATTTACAGTGGCGCTTCTCATAAAATTAAACAAAATTTAGTTACATTTAAAATTGAATAAGGTATTATTTTTTTTTATATTGCTATTAGTGGCAAACAACATACCTGATGGTAAGTGATGGACACTCATGGACTTAGCTAGACCGCTGCTTACCGCGAAGAAAGTGAAGGGAGTGTGAATGCGTGCAATCACGTTCGGTGATATTAAAGGCATCATCAAAACCCACCAAACATTCTCTTCTCAGAAAATTGAGTGCCCGGCTCTCTTGCTTACTGAACGAAGTGCAGCAACAAATTTGCTACTACTCAGACGAAGATTTCTCTGAGAGTATGGTACTACCCCAGACAGGCCCGCGGCTGTAGACAGACGATTGTCAATAGATTGCTCCTACCACATATAAAGATATTTTTTATATTTATTACTACGTAGAGGAAATGGTGGTAATGTGGCCCCCCATTTTGTTTTTGAGGTCTCATGTAAAAAATAAAAGGCAGACTAGATAAAATAAAAGGCAGGTAGGTAATAAATTCATCATTAGTTTTCTTATTTATTTGCCAATACACGACATAGAATGGAACAAATAAAAATGCAACAAATAACTTTTAAATATATTTATTAAAAACAAGAGGAAATTTGGCAATTTGAGATCAAGTGAGGGTTATATGGCACCCAGGGGGCCAAATTAAATGTATTATACTTACGACAGAAATCGCAAATATAATATTCACCTTCAGGGCCGGCGCAACTACCAATAGGCTTATGCACAAGTAAATCTAAAGATTCTTGAGAGTCTTTTATTAATCATTATAATGTAGACCTAGGTACGGTAAATACTTTTACTGCCTTTTTATAGCCCCTGGTCGTGGTTCTCACTGCTTCAATAGCCTTTTTCATTTGGCCTGGTTCCCAAGTTTTTCTTTTCTTAGAAGATGGAGGCACTAAACTTAGTCGAGGCATCTGTAAGTAAATGAAAAAAATCAATATCACTCGTGTATGTTATATAGCTCCCGGGACCATAGTACAACCAATATGAGGGGGCCAAATTACCAGTACTCTGGAATCTACAAACGAACCTCTAAAAAAATTTAACATCAAATATTTTGCGTACGTACCTTTAAAATCCAATGAGAAAACGTTAATCCAACACAATATCCAAATTGCAGATGCATAAACTCGGTATATCCAGAATTATACAATTAAATACAACACAACAAAAAAGTTTTTACGAGTGCCAGTTCAAACTAGTTCGAATAACAAACGCGCTTATTTTTTTTTGCATTATATTAAAATTGTCATTGTTACTCCTCGTTATTAAAAAGTTACTCTAGATGACGTGATTCTAAATTAGAAATATCGAAGGGGGCCATAATACCTGTGGGGACCACATTACCACCTTCTCCCTGTAAGTTCATTATTATCAGCATCGTTTTAGTCACAGAAATATTAATACTTTAGAAAGGCCTTCAGTCGTATTTTGTTCTAAAACCAGTATTACCGTATTTCTCCCTCCAATTAATGTTAATACAAGGGCAAAGTCTTACAACAATTTCGCACACTAACATATTACACACACATAAATTTCGGCGCTGCAATTTCTATACAAACTAGCGCTAACTTTTGTAGGCAACGTAAACTACATAAACATTTATTATGAATACGGACACTATTTCGGCGCTAGCGATACCGCATTGGGAGCAGTACATTGCGCGGTTGCTTAAATAATAAAAGATGAAATCAATGTATGGCAGACGATGTATAATGTTTTTTCTATTTGCGATTTTATCGTTATTGTCTGTCTATAAACGACAATACTATTATAAAATTTACATTTTTCTTTTGAATTAATAAGTTTCTGGCTTACCGATGAAAATAAATTATTTCGTGGTTACTAGCAACCCGTCCTCGCTTCGCTTCAGTTTCAGTAGCCTTACCCGCGTAGTTCCCGTTCACGTGGGAATACCGGGATAAAATATAGCCTATATTACTCCGGGTGAATGTAGATTTCCAATGGTAAATGAATTTTTGAAATCGGCACAGTAGTTTTTGAGTTTATTCATTACAAACATACACACACACACACACATACAATTTATTCCTCTATAATATTAGAGTAGGTAGGAACAGCTCAAGACAACATATTTCTCTTTTTTTGTCAGAGCTTTGTTCAAACACTGTATGAGCGCGACTCTTAGTCGAGAAATTGAATTTTGTCAATGTCTGAACAATTGCTCATAATTGCGGCACCCCTCCCCGCCTGCAAGGCAGTTCTATTTTATTAATTTTTCTGTGGTCTTAAGCTAGCCGCACACGCAATAATATTGTCAATAAAGTGTATATTGTCAATAATATTACGGCAATATCGGGGGGAGGCAGGGATATTGTCAATAATATTGTCGTATGCGGGCGCGCGGCAATATTTTAGTTGAGGAAAAGATTTCATGGCAGGTGGACGTTCATGTTTTTTGTAAAAAATGGGCGACGAAAACAGTATCCATAGCGAAAATAGTGTTGATAATACTAATTTCACACAAAAACAGTATTTGTCAGTATTAATTAAAACTTGGGCAACCTATCCCGAATTATGGAATACGTCCAGCGAAGGATATCGTATTAAAGTTAAGAAAAACAATGCGCTTGAAAAGTTGCTCGATATTTATAAAAAAAAAAATCAAACCAAATAGCACGAGAAAAGATGTAAAGAAAAATTAAATTCTTTACGAACTAATTTTCGGAAAGAATTAAAGAAAATACATAAATTGAAATCATCAGGCAAATTCTCATGTAATTTTTAAAACCATTTTCTTCAGTAACTCTTAATTCATTTATTAGATGAAAATGATTCAATTCAGCTTTTTTCTCGTCCAGTCCTTAATCCACCGTTTTTTTCTTGATTGTCTTTTTTAGTAGTTAAAATTAATGCAATACTCCATGCAACGACTTTTTCTGTCTATCTACTATATAAAATGTACGCACACGAGTCTAGCTGCCGAGCGACTAAGTCAGATTAACGATGCGTAATTCGAATCATTTAATGCGAATAACTTTAATAAGACTATTGACTCGTTCATTCGAATCGCCGTTGACCGAAACCGAATCAATTCGTTAACTCGTGTCGTACTCGTAGCGTGAGCGGCCGCGACGCGCCGACGGCGCGGCGATCAGTCGACTCGGCTTGATTGGACATTCGTTGATTCGTTCTCTATTCGTTGATTCGCTCAATACGGAGTCGAAGAATCGTATGAATGAATTCTACGAGTGAGAGAATACGAAAATACACGAAATGTTCTAAGAATCACGAGTTGGTCGGATGCAATTCAATTCGTTTGCCGTAGATACCTATTATGCCCCGTCCACATGTTGGCCGAGCGTAGGCGAGCGATGGCGAACGCTAACGTGTGTACACCCGATTTGCCTTACTTGGCCAACGCTCGCCGTCGCTCGTCTAGTTGGCCGAGTGAATACAAGCGCCAACGTGTGGACAGCTGATTTGTCTTCACTCGCCGTCGCTCGTGATCACTTGCCTCACTTTGCCTCGCTGTCGGTTATTGTGCACAAATCAAAGGCACTCGTCTGCGTTCGGCCAATGCCGTCCACACGTTGGCCTGCTCGCAGTGCTCGCCATTACACGGTTGACATCCATCGCGGTTAGACGCGTTTAATGTGATAATGTCGCTCAACACAAATGATTATATTTTCAAATTTGCATCACTACTTCTAGATATGCGACGTAAATAATTAGATCCAAGTCACCCTATATGTTACCTATAGTATCAAAATGTATCTTCATCATTCATCATCATTTTAGCTAATATACGTCCTACTGCTGGGCTCGAGCCTCCTCCACAATAGGAGGGAAACTGACTGTATTTCATGCTAGTCAAACAGGTTGGTATAGGGTTTTATTTCGAGGTTTCCTTCTCTTGCATAGATGTTATGTGCGTATTATGTATTATATCCCTAAGTCGTCTTTTACGACATCCACGGATAAGATAGGGACTGATGAATTTTTTTCTTACTCCGTCACCACACGGATATATCTTACACTGTTCTATTTTTGTGAATACTCAGTATCAACCACCTTCTTTTTTTCCCCACTTTATTTTTATTTATTATTTATTTTTATATTATTTTTATATACCTATATTCTATTTATTTTTATATGAAACAAAAGAAAATTTCGATGTTTTGGTAACAAATAAACAAACCAATTTTTTTATGAAATGAGTTTTTATTTATTTTATATGTAACATAAGTAAACATGGACATATTTGGTAACCGACAAATAAAACAGTCAAATTATTTTTATGAATTGCGTTTTAATTTATTTTATGAAACAAGTGTTTTTGATAACATACAAATAAAACTCTAAAATTTTTATCATTTATGAAATGTTGTATGAGTTGTACTTATGTATTTTTACACGAAACAAAAGAAAACATCGGATCTTTTCGGTAACAAACAAATGAAAGTCTATTTTTTTTATGAAGTGTGTTTCTATTCATAAAAATGTTTGAAACAAAAATAAGGGGACAATAGCAGTCTTAGTATCGTTTAGGCACACTCTGTAAAAAAAAAAATTCAACAGGTATTTCTAATGTTGCTCTAAAGAATTATTGACTATTAAATGTTTTTCTTTTTTCGTCGATGTATCGATGTTATCGGAGTTAAAGCATCGATATTTTTTGCTAATGTATATCGGTCATCCCTATTTTGTAGTTTTTTTGTTTTTTGTTTGTTGAGGGCGGGTTTCTAGTATAATATATTTTTTGAAGTGAAACTTCTTTAGAATCGTTGTGATTTCAAACTCGATGAAACGAAAAAGCGAGTCCATAGAGATACAAACACTTAAATGTATAGGATTTAGCCGGCGAGAGATTAAGATAAGGATTAAGGATGAAGTATACACTTTTGATATGCGTGCTTTTTACACACACACTCTTTTCTTTTTTAATCAAAGTACTTCCATGTAATATAAAATTTCACTTCTATCATAAAGACGAAAAGGCTAGACAGGGTGAAGACCCTGTCTAGCTTTTTCAAATAATAGAAATGTATTTTGAAATTCAATGTCCAATTTCCTTTAATATATTTGTGCATTTTGGTTTTGCGAGAATATATTTATAAAATACTTGTCTGAATAACTATTTGTATGATCACGCAATTTATGGCGAAACGACGACGGATGTCTCATAGTCAATTTGAAAATATTCATGAATGTAATATGCCATGATAGATTTTAGTCTGGCCCACCGAAATCTACGAATTTGTCCCGGATGGCTAGACTATAATAATAATCTTTGTGGACGGGCTTATGTCCAGTTGTGAACGTCGGTAGATAGAGGCAATGACTCCAACACATCCATCTTCTGATAACATAATGAGCTTGCGTCGGTTTCGATGTGTTAATGTGATGTCAAGATTAAAATATATACGATTGAATGCTAATACGATTCTTTAGATATAAGTTAGTTTAAGTTTTGTATTTGTTTAATACAAAGATGATAAAGGTAACATCTAAGGTATGAATATATTTTATATTCTTATCAAAGTTTGAACGGTGTGGCGAAAACTCTTCAACCTCTAGAACCGTTATTTGAAGTTTTCCTTCTTTTGCAGTGATTTCTTCTCCATCATAGAATACTTTAAATTCTCAAATTTAATACTCAACTTGCTAAATTCGTAATTTTCTGAAATAAGACTATTTTAACATACAAAGTATTCGAATCATTGTAAAATTAAATATCAAATAAAATCGCAAAAAATCTTTAAAATAGTTTTATTTCGAATGCGTAATTGGCGCGTAAACATGAGGAAATGTCACTTTTTGATCAATCGATAAAAAGTACTTACGAACCTAATGGCTACCATACTAAATGTATACCAACTTACAAATATAAATATCGTTACGACGATATTTATATTTGTAAGTTGGTATACACGATTCCATTCTAAGTCTCAACATCATGTCTGTTAATAAATTTATAAGTCCGTCAACATGGACATTTGTAAATATCAATCAATAATTTTATTGTACTCTTTTACGTGAAGTGTATTATACATTTTAAAAAGACGGGTCTTTTATTTATCATCATTGTTACCTTGCTTCTTATTACAATTACTTGGGGTTCAACATATATCGCTGGTTTGCGGGAATATTGACGTAATTTAAAATTATATCAAATTGAATATTGCATGCCAAATTATTTTTGGTATCTAAAATCCGTGTGGTGTCGGAGTAAGAATACAAATCACCGCTCTTGTCCTATCCTCCTGATGTCGTAAATGACGACTGAGGGATATAATACGCATATGATATATATGTAAGAGAAGGAACACTCGAAATAAATCCCTATACCAGCCTGTCTGACCAGCATGGTATAGTAAGGTCGGTTTCCCTCCTGTTGTGGAGGAGGCTCGAGCCCAACAGTGGGACGTATCTGAGCTGAAATGATGATGAATGATGATCTAAAATCCTTGATATTTTATCGTGAACAGAGAAATTTTCTTTTAATAAGTACAGTACCTTCAATAAATCATTGAAATACATATTATGGTTTTTTTTTGTGGTGGGTTACGGTCGGCAGACTCCTCGCTCCACTCCGTCCGGGCGACAGAGGGGCGTAAGCACGCATACCCGTAGCCCACCCGTATAGCACGTCACCTTCGTCGTTGGGTCGACCACCGGTGCAGAGTTCCTTGACTTCAGTGGTCGAAATATTATGTTATGCACTAAAATATTAATAAAAAGGTGGTAGGACCACACTGTCGACTGTTATCTGTCTACAGTCGCGGGCCGGTCCGTCCGGGGTAGTACCACACTGAGCAGAAAATAGACGTCTGAGTAGTAGCAATTTGTTACTGCGCTTCGTTCGGTGAGCGAGAGAGCCGGAAGCCCAACTTTCTGAGGGTGTTTGCGGGTGGAGGGTTTTGATGGTACCTTTGGTATCACCGAGCCTCAATGCACTCATTCACACTCCCTTCACTTTCTTCGCGGTAGGCAGCGGCCTTGTAAAGGTCCATGAGCGGCAGCAACACACCATCAGGTGTACTGTTTGCTCGTTTGCCACTGCAATAAAAAAAATAAAAATCTAGGTCTCCAAAATCAGTAATTTTTATTTGCATCGTTATTCTCGCAAAACCAGCGATATGTCCTCTTTCACAGAACCCTATCATATGTCAATTTTGCGCTCACTAAGAAATGAACGCAAAATAGAAAGGATTCTATCCATGTCATATGCAATTCATCCATCCTCGGTCTTCCCTTACCCCTATGGCCTTCAACATATGAACTTAAAACTTGAAGTCATCATAGCAGCCCACATATATATATCTACCACTACCACATCTATACTAAGCTGGTCAGACATGTTGGTATAGTTTCATTTCGAGTTTTCCTTCTCTTGCACAGATTTTATGTGCATATTATATCCCTTAGTCGCCTTTGCGACATCCATGGACAAGGCAGGGAGTGGTGAATAGTATTCTTAGTCCGTCACCACACTGTAACTTAAAGTGAAATCTGAAAAACTTGAAGTGGAATCTGATATATGCCAGAATTAGAACGCTGCACGACAGGTTATAATTATTTAAAAAGATTTATATGTACGGGTAACAAGGTTCTTGTACTCATCATCACAAATCACACCCACTGTTAGGCCCGGATCTACTCCGCAAAGGGAGGGAAGTTGATTTACCATACCACGCTGGTCAGACTGCTTGGCATAGGATTATATTTCGAGTTTGCCTTCTCTTACATAGATATATGCATATAATAAATACCCTTTACTCGTCTTTTACTACATCCACGGACAAGATTCCTATCTTGTATTCTTATTCCTTCATTCTAGAAATTGCCTTGAACCGCTTTTGAGTATAGTTGCATTTATAAAGCTTATAATAATGAGGCAAAGTAAAGATTTAAACGACTGTACAAGGTGCTCAAAAATCTTGGTAAGAAGACTGGCGCCTTTTTTGTTGCAGTCTGTGATATGAGACACTCCATCCGATCCGTCCAGATTGATGGAAGAGCCTATGTATAAATGGCTTATAATTTACTACACTTAACTCCCTATCGCCATATGAGCGGGTCACCGTTACCAAGTCCTTGTCCCCGTTGAGCGGGCTAACCCTTTCGTAACCATTTTTTTTTTAAATTGCAAACGAGCAAACCTGATGGTAAGTATTGCTGCCGCTCATGGACTTATGCAAGTGAAATGCAGAAAAAAAGGTGATTAGGTTCGGCGATACTACAGGTATCACTAAAACACCTTCACAAAGTTGGGCTTCTGGTGTCGACATCTCAGCAGTATTGTTAAACTAATATGTTAGCTAGGCGGGTTGGCATTAATTTTGTTTAAATTTCTCTTGTTATTCTTATTCCTTTCAAACGTTATTGTCTCTAATATGCCTGGTGTATCATCATCATTTCAGTCCATATAAGTCCCACTGTTAAGCTTATGCCTTTTATACAATAGAAGTCAAAACTGGACTACAATACCGCGCTAGTCAGAAGTGTTTGTATGTCGGGTTTTATGTCGAGTTTTCCCTTGTCTTGCATAGATATTATCAGCATATCATATCACTTAGTCATCTTTTACGGCACCTAAAAGTAAGAGATATGGGGTATAGGGTTGTTGAGCGAGGAGCTGAGGAGCGGGTCACTCCCTTTCCTCCATTGTGGTTGAGGGGAGTGATGGCTGCTCTAGTGGTTAACTCGTGATCGGGTGCCGCTTGCGGGATCTGGTCCAGCCATGGTACTTTTTGGTTATATTTAATAACTGTATTGTATGATGGTTTGAAAGGCATCACACTGGAGCTATTAATAGACGTGTTGATGTATATTATTTTATTAAAATAGATGAATAAAAAAGAAGACAATCCCACTGAGTTTCTTGCTCGATCTTCTCAGTGCGGTCGCGTTCCGATCCGGTAGTAATTTAAGGCAAAATGTAAAAAAATGACCATATGTAAGTGCCCCCGCGAGATTTATACATAATAAAGGATTTGAATTTGAATTGTTGAAATCCAAATTGAATTGTTCATCACGGTGACGGACAATTAAATAAATAGCGGCAAAATAATAAAAAAAACACCAAAACAGAAAATAAATTCTTTATTTTTAATAATATCCAATTTCATCAGATTAACGTAGTCAATTTGAAAAAAAAGTAATACATATTTTTAACTTCGACTAATTTCATTGTTACATCGGAGGTACAAAAAAATATCTTTTCTTTTTTAATCTGTATTGAGATCGTAAAATACATCACAATGTTTACATTGCCATTTTAAAAATATTTTTTTAAAAAAGTATTGCCATTCAACGAGGTGCTTACACCGATTCTACAGCCTAAAGGCTAAAAATATCAAATAATAAAAACAATAATTATTTACATAAAAATTTTAATTAATACTGCCAGACATTTATTATTATAATCTGGCCAAAATAAAAATGGAATTTGAACACAAAAATTTATGAAAAAACTAGAAGGTGTAAGTCGCCCTCATATAAAAAATTTCTAAAAGTTTTTTTTTTTACAACTATACCTATTTTATTATATACAATATACACTGCACTGAGGTAACAACTTCCGTTCGGAAGTCTTTGTACTGATTTGTATTTCCTGTCTAAATTATTATTATTAATAATATCAAATGTCGTAATATCTTTTGTCTAAACTCTTTTACGTATCTAGAAATCTAATATAACTTTCTTATATATCTAATAACTGTTATTTATTAACAATGGTTTTTTTTTCGATTATTGGCACGTCACTTGACTCCATGTAATAATTGTATAGAATAGTCAAATTGCATCAAATAAAAGTCCATAGGCGATCAGGGATTTTATATCTATGGATATAAATACTAATGCCTTTATATGACAAAAAAAAATATGCCGCAATTTATTGTCTTGGTCGATTAATCGGCAGAAGAAAAAAACATGCATATTTTTTTCGTTGTTTTAACTATTCCATAAAATTAATACAATATTTAAGACTAGGTTAATTACCTTACATTTTGCTTATAAACATTAATATTAAAACTATTGAGCGGTTTAAAATATACGCCAGCGGCCATCTTTATTTCAAATGAAAATAATAAAAATAATGTTTTCGTGTTTATAAGCAAAACGGCCATCATTTTAGACACGATACAGATTCCATTACATTCTTAACTTATACAGACCAGACAGCTTTATCAAAATCAAGAGAATTTTAAAAATTAGTGTTACCAGATGATAGGAATTTATTTTGGTCCAATCAAACAAACGGATAATTCATAACGTAGTAGAAATTAATAATTAATTGTCAATGATTTAATGTATTTGAGTAATTTAGCTGCCTTCGAATACATCATTCATACTAAATGTTAGATCATTCAGTAAAATGGAAACATCAATAAAACAATAATGATTATTTAGACTGGTAAATCAAATAGGAGTTTTATTATTGACCGATCTACGTATAAGTTAGAATCAACATGCCATATAGAAAATTATTACGGACTGGCGGGTTACTAAGTACTATTTTACAAAAAAAAAAAACGCAATATCGTTTGATTTTACAAAAAAAAAAAAACGCAATATCGTTTGGCAGTATTTTAACCGTCAAAAATGTCAAATTTTGACATATTAAGTTGGCAAGGCACTATAGATTAATTTTGACGGCTTTACAAAAGTAGGTATTCATTATAGAAAAATATATTTATTTATTGTAAAACACGTAACCGAAATTATTATGAATGAATCCAGCATAAGGCAAATGTACAAAAATAATCAAATTTGTCACAATAAAAAAGCTGCCATAGATAATACTATTAAAAAAACTGCACAGCATTGCATAATCTTAAGTTTCCTTACTCTATAGAAAAAATAACATAAAAAATAAGCTATACGCAAATATAACGAATACAAAAATAATTAACTTTGTAATCACATTTTATATTATGGGGCGTGGAGACCATGGCTTATTATTAAAAAAATATTGAATGAGCATTAGATGCCTACCACATACTTTATATAATTCGATAATTTAATGACCAGCGTGTATATTGCTTTATATTTTTATGAATAACTCAAAAATATAGTATTAAAATATAAAAAAAATCTGGCCATAACAAAAAAAAAACAGCATTTCAGCAGCCGCCGACCAGATTAAGTATAATTGCGAAATAAAAATATATCTTTCTCTCTCTCTTAAAGCTTGATCGTAGTTTTACTACAGTTATCAAACTAAAAGAAATTAATTCGGTAACTCTACAATAGATGGCACTTTTATAAAACTAGATACACTCGGCTGTATGCTCGGTTTCCTTGGCCGTTTTTGTTTCATAACAAATACGGGTGACGACTTTAGTTCAATATTTGTAGCGCAAACTGTAAAAAAATATAGCATTTAGCTTATTAATTCTGATGTAAAACACTTATAAGCGAGGGTGGACCCGATCGTTGGCGTGGCGTAAATGCCACGCTCCGGTGAGTACATTCGTGTAACGAAACCATAACCTGTTTTAAAATTTTGTACAACGCCATCTAGTGAGCTCAAAATAAATTATTAACCAAATACATACCTACAGTGTATCATCATCATCATCATTTCAGCCTATTGCCGTCCACTGCTGGACGTAGGCCTCCCTCATGTTACGCCACAATGTGCGGTCCTGTGCCACCTGCATCCAATGACGCCCAGCAACTTTCACTAGGTCGTCGGTCCACCTAGTGGGGAGGCGTCCTACACTGCGTCGTCTGATACGTGGTCGTCACTCGAGAACCTTTCTTCCCCAGCGGTTGTCGGTTCGTCGAGCGATGTGGCCTGCCCATTGCCACTTCAGCGTGCTGTTTCTTCGTGCTATGTCGGTTAGACCCGTTCTTCTGCGGATTTCCGTATTCCCGATTCTATCTCGCAGAGAAATTCCGAACATAGCCCGCTCCATAGCACGCTGAGCGACTTTGAGCCTTGTTATGAGGCCTACATTTAGGGACCACGTTTCCGTGCCGTAAGTCATCACTGGTAACACACACTGGTCGTGGACCTGTGTTTTCAGACACTGAGGTATGTTGGACGAGAAGATCCTCTTAAGTTTCCCGAACGCTGCCCAACCGAGTTGGATTCGTTGGCTGATCTTTTTCTCGAAATTGGATCTACCTAACTGGACTGTTTGTCCTAGGTAAACATAATGATCGACAACTTCGAGAATCGCATTGCCAACTAGGATCGGTACAGGAATGACATGGGCACTTGACATGACTTTCGTCTTGTCCATGTTCATTCGTATGCCCACTAGTTGGGATACCCTGCTGAGATCATTGAATCATTGTGTCAAGGTCCTCCATGGATTCTGCCATAACGACGATATCGTCTGCAAATCGAAGGTGAGTGATGTATTCGCCGTTAATGTTGATGCCGAGTCCAGTCTAGTCTAAGAGCTTGAAGACATCTTCCAGTGCAGTGGTGAACAGTTTCGGAGAGATGACATCTCCCTGTCTCACACCTTTCTGCAACTGGATCGGTTTCGTACTCTTATCCCGGATACGGACTGACATTGTGGTGTTCCTATACAAACACTTGCACTTCGATATAGCGATGGTCGATTTGGCACCGCTGGACTGCAGCACCGCCCAAGTTTCGACTGAATCAAAGGCTTTCTCATAGTCCATCAACGCTAAACACAGGGGCCGATTATACTCCTCGGTCTTTTGTATAATCTGCCGAAGCCTGAGGATATGGTCTATGGTGCTATAGTCTTTTCGGAAGCCGGTTTGTTCGGGCGGCTGGAAGTCATCGAGCTTGCGCGTGAGTCGATTGGTAATGACCCTCGAAAGCAATTTATAAACGTGGCTCAGGAGTGAGATGGGTCTGTAGTTCTTTAAAAGAACTTTGTCACCCTTCTTGAAGAACAGCACCACCACACTCCTGGTCCACGACTCTGGAACGTTGCCCCCGAGGATAACAGAATTAAATAGCTTCTGAAGGGCATTTAAGACCAGCTTGCCGCTCGCCTTCAGAAGCTCTGCCGTAATTCCGTCATCTGCCGGTGCCTTACCTTTACGTAGTTGTTTGAGAGCCATTCTGATCTCGTACAAGCTGATGTCCGGGATTTGTTCGGTATAGTGCCGAGTTGGCTTGGATCTGGGATCTTGGACCAAGCCGACAACAGGATTTCGGGATGATTTGTATAACTGTCCATAGAACCTTTCGACCTCTCCCAAGATCTCACTTTGGGATTTGCAGAAGGAGGCGGCGGGTTGCGCGCGCGAGGAGCGCAGCCTCGACGAAGCGATCCGCCGCCGGCAACTCGGCGGCGCAGGCGCGACTACCTGCGCGTCATGCCGCCCTAGCCGAGGCCGCGGGTGACGTGACCGGGGAGTTAGCCCGTCACCCGCCGAGAGGCCGACCGCGTGAGGAAAGACTGACGTCCTCCCCGAGGGGGGACGACGAAATTGTGTCCGTTGATTATATGTTTGTAAAGTCACACCGCAATACAAGGATTATTTCATTAGTGCAGGGTGTTTTTTTCATGGGTACCTACCACCATTGCCTAACTCCCATTTGACCAGTTGGCCCATAACTTGATACATCCTGTCTAATAATTACTAGCTGATACAACAGACGTTATTCTGTTCGAATAAGCGCCACCTACCGGGTCCAATTGTCAATCTACACCATTCTAGAATCCCCTTGAACACATAGAAAAAAATCATCAACATCGGTTCAGCTGTTTAGGAGAAGTTCAGTGACGTACACAAGAAATATATATCATCATCATCGCAGTCCACATACGTACCACTGTTGGGCTCGGGCCTCCTTCACAATGGGAGGGCATTTGACCTACTATAATGGTATAGTAAGCTGGGCAAACATGTTTTCTTACACAGATGGTATATGCATATTATATCCCTTAGTGGTCTTTTATGACATCTACGGGCAAGATATGGAGTGGTGATTTGTAATCTTACTCTGTCACTACACGGAAAATACTTAATATATATAAAGATATAATCCTTACCCCATCATTTAGCGCTAGCCTTCTCCAAAAAGTCCATTTTCAATCTCAATTCTATTAAAAATAATTGTTTCTGCAGAGAGAAAATCTCTTCTTTCTGTCTCAACTCCATATTTAAAATCTTCATCTTCGCTTCATGTTCCCATATGGCATGTTGTCTTTTAGCCGTAAAATATAATCTCTCTTCTTCAGTCGCAGTACCGCAGTCATGTTTAATCTGCTCCTCTATCTTATCTTGACTCCTATCGTGACCATTCTTCCTTTTAATATCGTCTAAATTACTCAAATTTAATGGAGTATTTGATAATTCGTTTAATTTCTGAAGGAAATTCTGTTGTATTCTTGCTTGTTCGATCGCTTGGAGGGGGTTAGTTAGGACGGGTATTGGCATGGTTAGAGGGGTGGTAGTTGAATGCTTGTGGAGGGGCGGTGTGGGGGATGATTGGGGTATAATTTGGACATGGGGTTCTAATACATTCGGCATCGTGTCTTCGCTTTCGTTCGTACTTGATAATCGACCGTTCGACATCTGTGGATAAAGATAATTCATATTATCAAACTTGTTTTTGTTTAATAGTTCAATGTCGGGCTTGAATGTGCATTTTTTTAGAGTATTTCAGGTTGCTAGTACTAAATAAAACAAGAGATTTTTAATCTGCAACCGCAGGTGTTGCAGATTATTATGTTTATTTTTATAAATTTTTGGCTTTACACACAATTGTTTTTCTCCTTCATTCTCCTAAGTATTTTAGCTTTTTTTTTACTAATAAACTCTAAAATAAAATAACATATTTATTTTAACCTTTGGCAATGCAATTATAAACAGAAACCCAACTGAAATTATACATTTTACTCGAAATAATATCGTATTCTTAACAAAATTAAAAAAATAATCAATTATTAACTAAGGTCTATAAAAATAATTCGATTGAAATTACTGCTCCTCTGTCCACGCGTTTGCTAGCCACTCAGATTCTTTCTCACGGCACCTGGAGTGCAGACGGAGACGGTTCTGGAATTGTTAAGCCACTTGCATCAACTTCGTCTTCGTCGAGCCAGTCAGCATCATCAAACGATGTTTCATTTTGCCCTTCTGGCAGCAAGGCGCTGTGGCCGCACTCTAGTTTCATGATGGTCTTGGACAGTCTTACCATACACGTAACGATAGGGCATTTGAACGTTTTTGTGAGATGTGAAATAGATCCCACAGGTTGGACTTTTTTCTTTAGGTCGGATTGTACAGATGGACAAAATAAATCGTAAGGCATTTGCTTAAACCCTTCTAGAGGAGGTGACAGATCAACGGACAACCTCACAAGAAGTGGCGAAAACTTGATCTTCCTTTTTCTAACAAACTGGGTACTACGAGCTTGCTTGGGGTTTGAATTATTGGGCAAGGTGCCGGCATGAAAGTATCCGCAAACACAGATTTCAATGCATTTCTTGGTGGTGAACAGCAGGATTCATCCGCGCATGTTATATCCTGTAAGAAATATTGCGATTCACTGACGTAAACGCTATACCACGCCAGATTTGGTTCTGCTGGATACTGCATGCTATCTAAACTCCGCCGAAACGTCGTAATTACCAATTTACATTTCTTTCCACACTTCTGCAAGTGTTTCCCCAGAGTGTTGAAAATTTCGTTTTTCCAAATCGTCATCCGTAGTCATTCCTTTGTCGTCGAGATGAAAACCAAAATGTTCATGAGGCAGAATGACGCCTGCTAGTCGTTTGTTGAGGGGAGCCATGCGACGCTCAACTCGGTTATATGCGCTCCGCCCAGGAGCATTAGTCGCTATAAACAGGGCGTCCAAGTTATATTTTTTAAAGTGTTCAATCGCACAATTCTTGACTTTGCGATAACGCGGGTTTTCGTCCGGTCCACCATCTACAAAGATGATGATCACTGGCTTCACAGTGTTCGATTCTGTCATTATTAAGAGTTTGAATGAAGGTATGGATAAAAATGATTCGAAATGATAAGCTGTGGAGGATGTGTTTCTCGCTCCTTATGGATATGTGTGTCGGCCCGCTGTACCCAACAGCTTCTTCCTTACCGAAATTGTTAGGTTCCAGGTTGACGCCGGCGTATACAGAAGGAATAAGTCTGTGCCGCTCTGCCACGACTCAGTTATGATCAGGTAAAAGTATTTTGTATTCCATATGCATTAAAAGAGGGCTCTGACTTTTCACTGCTAGTAAACCTATTGGTACACGTGCCTTATCGTCTTGTAAGAGAACGAATACTTGTTGCGGTCCCAGAAGCGAAGCGAGAGATTCCAATGACTTGATTGTAGCAGTACAAAATTCCCCATCCTCGTGGTTTTTGTGCATCTCGGTCTGTGGTCTTGCTAACTTTACCTGCCTTCTTCCCTTTTGTATTAGAAACGCGTGGGAGTAAATGAAGGTATGTGCCGCTTCGAGAAATTTGGAAGCCCATTAATAATAGCCTCTCATGCAGGTCGGACAGAGTGAGACAACTCCTAAACATCTCTGTTCAGCGGCGTTCATCAGCAGTGATGCCATGAATGATAATATTAATTATGGTCTCTAGGACAGCAGGTTGTGAGTCAACTAAAGGGGGCTGTCCAGGGCCAGTTCGAGCTTGTGCTGCAGCAGTAATGTGTCTCTGACGTTCAGTTTTCTTCCAGTTTTTCTTTGGCTCGAAATTTTTTTGCATGCTTAGCAGAGTCTCTTTTATTCTTTAAACATTTCTCTTCTTCTTTCAACTCTTTGCGTAGCTTTTTAATTTCGCTGTGAACATCATATTTGGCTATACCAGTATCCCTTGCTTCAGTAAGAACATTTATTCTCCGTTACAGTAGACCAATTTTCTTCATAAGACTTTCTTGAGACGGTTTGCTTGGAACATTTTTAGTGATGCCCGAATCAATCAAAGTCGTGTATGGTTACGTAGACGGTGTCTCCAGTTTCCTCATCAGTATTCTGACTTTGCTCATCGTGGGTGTCGCTCATCTTTCGTTTGACGGCAGTGCTTTTTTGTCTAGCGACGACGACAATCGGTTCCATAAGAGATGAACACGTGGATGAAACTACAACATTCGAATCCTATAGACCAAGAGAAAATAAATTAAGAATAGGTATTATTGACATATGCGATAAAAAAGAACATAATATACAACATATACAAGCAGATGTACCTGTTTTTATTGAAGAGCACGCGAAGTCGAGGGAACATTGGGCCTTAGTATTACTAGCGTGCTTGATGTTTTCATAGGTAACTAGAAATAATACTTATGACCAGTTCTTTTATGAAAAAGCAACAGAAAAATTATTCTACCAATAAATAAAATTGGAGTGTCTGTTTGCTTCGCTTCGGTTATAGGTTATAGTCGTTTTACCCGCGTAGTTCCCGTTCCCGTGGGAATACCGGGATAAAATATAGCCTAGTTTACGCCCTGATATTATAGTTTTCCATTGGTGAAAGAATTTTTGAAATCGGTCCAGCCGTTTTGAAGATTACCCGGAACAAACAGACAGACAGACAAAAATTTTTTAATTGCTATTTTAGGCATAGGTGTCGTGCAAATAACCGTGTGAGCATGAAAAAACCTATTATTTTGACATTACAAACAGACACTCCAATTTTATTTATTGGTATAGATGTGTAGTGCTCGCGTAAAAATTAGATATTTTGGATTATATATTATAATACTTATGCCATTATTACATTTTAGCAGTAAACTTACCTGTGTAAAATAACTAAGCATTGTTGCTTTCTTCTTCGTGGCCTTCAATTTCAATTCATCAATTCGTATATACAGTATGACTGGTAAAAGATTATACATATTCAAGGAAACGATAGATAATGGCCACATGTAACTACTAAAAGTGTAAAACACTAAAGTTATTTGCAGATTCATAGCTCTTACCAATCCTGAGATAAAGTGATTTGTTTCTAATCAAAACAATAGGTTTGCCAGCGTACGTTGACCTCTGTCTGCGGCCCGCGACGAAAAAAATACCTACTGGGTCGAGTCGCATAGGTAGAATATTTACCTAAAATGTAACTAGTTCAATGCGCGAACTGTTTAGTACCTACAATTGCTGACGTACGTTGACTTATCCCATGTGTCCATAACTAAATATTTTATAAGATAATTAGTTCAAAATTGAAGTACCAATTTTTTTTATATATTCGGTATCAGAATCGAGTACTGAATACCCTCCTTCAATATGTAAAATCTTTTACCAGTCACCCTGTATATAAACTTTTTTTTATTTTTTAGTTTTTCATTAGCCGTTTTAAAAATTTCGCTGCATTTTTTTGACACAGTTGCGCTGACAAGTCAGCATGAGAGCATTTATAGGCCAATAACAGCTGATGATACAAATCTCCCTCTTTTGAGGACAATACCGTATGAAAACTATGAACTCACTTTAATAACACCGACTACAGCAATGTGCTTCTGCATAAACACTAACGAATACTGACAACGAAAACCAGTGTTGCCAACTCCTAGAAGTTCGAGTCGCTAGACAGAAATTCAAAAGTCGCTAGAAAGTCGCTAAAACAGAAAATCCCGTCAGGTATTGTCCGGTCAAATTTTGATGAGCTTTTTTTTTAGGACATGTCGGAATGTACTAAGTTATAGTAGGTCACATTGATGAGTTTTTTTTTTTTAGGAAATAGTTCGAGGATTCCAAAAAGTGCCAATAGCATACTAACATACTACCTCGGAACACTAATATCCGTATCAACTTTTGACTTTCGAGCTGATTCCAAAATTCGCCAGATTTGTCGCTAAACAATTTTTAGCGACGAAACTTTTTTTTTGTCGCTAACACTTGAACAAAAGTCGTCATTTCTAGCGACAAAGTCGCTAAATTGGCAACACTGACGAAAACAACATTAAATGACGTACAATACGATCTAAGGATTCCCCGTGAAATAAAAACAAAAAGGTTTGCCAACTTGCGAGAACAAATTAAAAAAAAATATTATACATACAGACGAATTGAGAACCTCCTGCTTTTTTGAAGTCGGTTAATGACGACCAGACTAATACAATCGAGGGATTCCCCGTAATACGTAAACGAAAAGGGTTGCCAATTTGGGAGTTTTAATTCCCAAATTTTTTATTTTAAAAAGAAACAATGTTACGTAACGTGTTGTAAGAAAGACCCCTCCCGTCCCCGTAACGCATCGTAACGTTTTAAGAGACCCCCTCCACCCCAAATCGCGTTACGTAATACTTGAACGCCCCCTTTTCACCAACGGAACGTTGGTAAAATGGTGACGGTGGTAGCAAGTCGAACAATTCCTCAGAGGACTCCCCACCAAAGAGTCCGTAGACGACAAAGTTATCCAGTCTCTTCGCTGCTCCAGTGACTCCAATCTATGAGTAAGATTGGGATCTCGAGGATGCGAACTGCACGTCTTTGTAGGGAGTCAAGTGGGTCTAGTTGATATTTGCGCGCGCCTGCCCAGAGATGTGAGCAGTACTTCACATGAGGACGGAATTGTGCTGATGCTCAAGACGTTATCTCGGTGTGAAGTACTGTCGGGCTCTGTTCAGGACGCCCAATTTGCTTGCCAATTTGGCTTTGTGTTCCAAATGATTCCCAAATTGGGCTGTGCTCGATATTTCGACGCCGAGGGTCCCAGTATTGTCGGCAATTTGGAGAGTGTCTCCTTGGAACTGAGGAGCCATGATAAATAGGTCCTTCTTTGGTTTCCAAACATTACTAGAATACAAACTAGCCTACTACACCATGGTCTTATTTCGGCATTTACTTTTAGATGTCTCGCGAAAGCACTACATGGGAATTTAAAAGCCTTCGAGATATATCATAATATTTAAAACAAGTGGTAAGTTAATAATATGTAGTAATAAATTAATAATTTACCGTGTGGTGACGGAGTAAGAATACAGTTTACCACTCCCTATTTTGTCCGTGGGTGTCATAAAAGACGACTATGGGATATAATATGCACATAACATCTGTGCAAGAGAAGAAAACACGAAATGACAAGGGTATAGGGATACCAACATGTCTAATCAGCATGGTATAGTAGGTCTATTTCCCTCCCATAGTGTAGGAGGCCCAACCCAGCCAAGCCCAGTGACATAGGTTCGAATCCACACTTTGTGCTATCCACAAATTGTTGTATTGAGTCTGGAAATTATTTGTGTGCGTCAATTACATGTATGCAAAGTCGCCGCAAACAAGGGTAGGGCAGGGTATTGTTTAGAAAAAAAGGCGTTGGATGCAAGCGGTAGAAGACTCTAGGCACAGATATGCTCTAGAGTAAGCCTACATTCAGCAACGGACGATTAAAGGTTGATTAGTCTGTGATATCAATAATTATTATAAAATTAAATCGTATAGAGTTTAGAACCCGTCGTATTTGGAAAGAAACTCGCATCTATATTGTATGTTAAGGTATTAATTAACAGTAGAAAGACGAATCGTGTACAGCTAATAACATTCCAAATACAGTGTGTATCAGGTTATGGGGCAACTGACCAAACGGGAGGTAGGCAATGGTGGTGGGCACCCATAAAAAAATTTTAACGAAAAATATCGATTCTTTAATGAATTAGAGACATGAAAATTTTTCAATTTTGTCATTGTTTTTTCGTTTCAATCTGATTGAAATCTATAAAGTCAGTGATACTTAATCTGCAACATATTCGTACTTTGTTAAATGTTCATTAGAAATTGAAAAAAATCAATGATTACGTTCGCATAAGCAAAATGAACTTCGCTTTAAATCAGCTGATCGGCCGATAACCGTCGCTGAACCGAGTTTGTACCTACGGTACCATTGAAGCGTTTGCGCAATTCTAGGTATGTATGAATGAAATTATACTGTCGAAGATTTACATGCCTACATGTATCCTGTCTATACATGCCTACATAATACGTAACATTTAAGGCATAGACTATTAGACACACATTTTCGAAATCACTATAACTTTTATATTATATTGTTTTTTGTGTAATATACATTCTAATTACGATCCATGGTAATCTATTACATACTCAAACAGTTGCCCCATAACCAGTTGACCATACACTCTATATATTATGCAATTGCAATTAATTCCATCCCAAATTTAGGACTATCTCTAGACTAAATTTAAAACTATTTAAATTTCAAATTTAGAATGGTTTACATTCTAAGTTTATAACTGTTTACAATACAAATTAAGAATTGCTTACATTCTAAATTTGGAACTGTTTACATACTAAATTTAGAACTATTTACATTGTAAATTATTAACTGTTTACATTCCATGACTTAGGCCTCAACGGCTGGGGTGCGCTTGCATTCCCAGTCATAAGTTGAGCTCAAATCCCTTTTGTATTTACTTTTATTTTTTGAATACTTATTTAAAATTTTATGTTATTGCGTTTTCTTTAAACAAATAAATTGTAAAAACAAATTAAAAATAAAAATTTAAAATTGTTTACATTTTAAATTTAGAACTGTTTATATTCTAAATTTAAAAATTATTTACGTTCTTAATTTAGAATTGTTAATATTCCAAATTTAGAACCATCGAAATTTTTAATCAAATCCATTGATGATTTACAGTGTGATTAAAACACAATCACATGTTTTCACACCCCCATGTGATTAGAATTTGATAATGAATTAAATACTAACGTTGACAGGAACGCAGTCATCATCCTTAACGCTGTGACCACCGTCCACACTGGTGGTGGGCTCGCCATCATCATCTGTAACAAAGCATCACCTAAAAGTTACCCTTTTTTGGCGGCTGAATATGATGCGTTTCTCACCGTCGGATCCATCCAGGGTGACGAGAGTGTGTAGTGAACGAGCCCATAGCATACCGGGTGCGTATCTTCAAGGGTCAAGTGGTTGGGCCACCGTTACTCGACCTTGAATAACGTCACCAGTATCCTTACGCAATCAACCTCTCTGCGGGCTACCATACTATTCCCCGGTTCAGTAAACCACTGCCACGATTAGGGATTTAAGAGTTACCATAACATATTATGTGTTCTTCGTCAGTCATCATCATTATCTCAGCCCATACACATCCCATTGTTGGACTGACGCCTCCTCCACAATGGGAGGGAACTTACTATACCATGCTGATTAGACGGGTTGGTATAGGGTGTTATTTTGAGTTTTCCTTCTCTTGCATAGATGTTATATGCATATTATATCCCTTGGTTGCCTTTTACGACATCCATGTGCAAGATAGGGAGTGCAGAATTGTATTCTTACTCCGTCACCACACGGGAAATTCTTACTGCATTAATATATCCACAGATGGGGTATTGGTAGAAGTGCCAGCTTTCCACACCGAATGTCATGTGGTTCGATTCTCATGCAGGCTAATTGTTAGAATAGGCAAAAGACACTTTTGAATTCGAAGTGCAATTTGTGTCAGTTGCAGCATTTCCGTTTGGTGACGGAGTAAGAATATTATTCACCGCACTCTGTCTTGCCTGTGGGTGTCGTAAAAGCCGATTTTTTCATTTTTCATCATTTCGGCTCATATACGTCCCAGTGTTGGCCTCGAGCCTCCTCCATAATAGGAGTGATATTGACCTTACTAAAACATGCTGGTCAAGCAGGTTGGTATAGGGTTTTGTTTCGAGTTTTCCTTCTCTTGCATAGATTTCGTATGCGTATTATATCCCTTAGTCGTCTTTTACGATATCCACGGACAAGATAGGCAGTGGTGAATTGTATTCTTATTCCTTCACCACACCGAAAATAGTAGTAGGTAGGTCAATTTCATTCCAATTGTGGAAGAGGTACGATCTCAGCGGTGGGACATGAATGTGCTGTGACTATGAAAAGACTTAAATAAACCCACGTTCAGCTATTTGAAAGTAAATTTTTGGTGTACCTTTGACTTCGAGTGGATGTATGTTTTGCCAGAGCATGCCGTCCAGGAGCCCTGGTGGCTCGGGCGGCGTTTGCTGAAAAATATAATAAAAATAATGAAAAACCACTTAAAATATAAAAAATCGCCCAAATGAGATTCATCATTTATTTATTTAAAAATTTTTCACAAACAAAGGTACAAGGCTGACTTAATGCCATAGGCATTCTCTACCAGTTGACCTAGAGTGGAGCAGAAATACAAGGCAGGTGCAATACAGATAGTTGAACATACATAAAAATGGATGTGAGCCGTCACAGCCATTCTAATGTCAAGAGGTAATGCATTCCAAAGAATAACCTGGATATCAAAGGAGGAATGCACCAGGCTAGAAGAGTGAGAGGGACAGTAAAGAAGAAGATTTTTGGAGGAACGAAGAGTACGGTCATCATCATCGTCATCTCAGACCATATACGTCCCACTGCTGGGCTCGAGTCTGAATTTAAACCGTCCTTAGGATGCCTCGTTTAGAGGCAAAACACGTCTCGAATAAATATTCAAAGCTCTGCAGCAAATTGCAAGTTGATGTTCTGGAAGGTGCTCATCACGTGAGAGTAAGATTTTCTTATTTCGTATTCCACCTTAATCCTATCCCGTATTCCTTCTATTGTGGTGTACGGTATATTGATTACCGTGGGAAAGTGGCGGGTCTCACTTCCTTCCATTTTGAAACAGCAATAAAAAAAAAAATATCCCCTAGTCGCCTTTTAGGACACCCACGGGCAAGAGATGGGGTGGTGAATTGTATTCGTATTCTGTCACCACACGGAAGATTTAGCTTAACTTTCATTTTTTAAAGTGGAACTTCTTTAGAATCGTTGTGATTTCAAACTCGATGAAACGAAAAAGCGAGTCCATAGAGATACAAACACTTAAATGTATAGGATTCAGCCAGCGAGAGAATGAGATAGAACACATTTCTCACTATCGTCTACTAATGTACTACTTACTACTTATGAGTAACGATTTACGATTAAGATTTACGTATTTTGATTTACCGTAAAGGATAAAGGAAAACACGTGAGACCAAAGAAGATTCATTGACATGCGTACTTTGTACGTGCGTTCTTTTTAGGGTGCCGTACTCAAAAGGTAAAAATGGGCATCTATTACTAAGACTTCGCTGTCTGTCTGTCACCAGGCTATATCTTGATAACCGCGTTATCTAGACAGTTTCACAAATTATGTATTTCTGTTGTCGCTATAACAACAAATACTAAAAACAAAATAGAATAGATATTTTAGGGGGGCTCCCATACAAAAAACGCAATTTTTTGCCTATTTTTCATAGATAATGGTACGGAACCCTTCATGCGCGACTCCGTCTCGTACTTAGGCGGTTTTTTTTTTAATTATATTGGCTACAAAAATACACCAATATCAGTACATGGTTGCATAGAGTTTATATACGTGTCATGTTATATCCTTTAGTCGTCTTTTACGACATTCACGGGCAAGATATATAGGGTGGTGAATAGTATTCCTACTCCGTCACCACACGGAAAATATGTAATAAGTATGCAGCAATATATTCCGTGTGGTCACGGAGTAAGAATACAATTCACCACTCCCTATCTTGCCCGTGGATGTCGTAAAAGACAACTAAGGGATATAATATGCAGATAACATCTATGCAAGAGATGGCAAACTCGAAACAAAACCCTATACCAATCTGTCTGATCAGTATGGTATAGTAAGGTCAATTTCCCTCCTATTATGGAGGAGGGTCGAGCCCAGCAGTGGGACGTATATGAGCTGAAATTATGACGATGTGTTAAGAATGAATTTGCAAGTATACCTGTGTGTCGTGAGCGCGCATTTTACACTTCTTCTTATAATTCTCGTACCACATTTTGACTTGAGCGGGTGTGCGGGGACGGTCACCACCGCAGCGTTTGTTCACCTCCTCGCAGATTGTGGACCATACCAGCTACGAATAAAGAGAAATTTTCTCATATAATTCACTTCAAAGTGTGACGAATTTCTTAAACTTTTCATCACGTAAAAAGATTCATCTCAGCCTACATACTGCCCACTGTTGGGCTCGGATCCCCTCCACAATGGGAAGGAAATTGACCTACTATACCACGCTGGTCAGATGTGTTGGTATAGGGTTTTATTTCGAGTTTTCATTCTCTTGCATAGGTGTTATATGCTTATTATATCCCTTAGTCGTTTTTTACGGCATCTACAGGTAAGAGAGGGGTAGTGAATTGTATTCTAGCCCTGACATAAGAAGTTTCACTTCAAAAAAGCAGTTTCTTTGCCCGTTCTTGTCAGCTGGAGTCATAGCATAAAAAGCTGGCGATAACCGTTGACAACAAATCCAATCATTTATTTTGCATCAGCCTCATAAGGGCCACTTACATATAGTCAAATTTAGACATCGTTTGTAACAAACCAATAATCTACCACCTGCAAGAATCTCAGCAGGCTGTTATATTTTTTCATTTTTTAAATAAAATTGTACGTATAAAATATATAGTATTAGCTCCAGTGTCATGCCCTCGGATATAGGATACTAGCAACCCGCCCTTGCTTCGCTTCGGTTTCAGTCGCCTTACCCTTCTTTTTAACTGCAAACGGTGGCAAACGAGCAAACAGTACACCTGATGGTAAGTGTTGCTGTCGCTCATGGACTTTTACAAGGCCGCAGCCTACCGCAACGAGACTGAAGGGAGTGTGAATGCGTGCAATAAGATTCGGTGATATTAAAGGCGTCACTAAAACCTACCACACGTAAACAACTTCAGAAAGTTGGGCTTCCGATTTTCTCGCGCTCCGAACGAAGCGCAGTAACAAATTGCTACTACTCTGTTGTATATTTTCTGCCCGGCCCGCGGCTGTAGACAGACAACTGTCAACAGCGTGATCTTACCATTATAAGAGATAAGATTTGTATCTTGTTGCGCCAAAGAAACTTCTTATGTACGTACATATGTACACACCTTAGAATAATAACGTATAGAAGGTAAGTTCACGCACAAAAAGTGAGGCATTTCAATTGGAGCCTAATGGAGCTTACACCGGAACCGTTCCGTAATGTACAAGTCATTGTACTGCACGAACGTACGCAACTCTTAAAAAATAAATAGGTAATTATGACGGTTTGTGCATTCAAATGGTGTCACAACACATTTGAAAATTATAAAAAGATTATTAACATTACTTTTAAAGGTAATTCGACGATTTATGTTAATAAAAACAAAATTTGATTTCATAATTTGTATAGTGGTTTGCGTGTGTACGTGTGTAATCGTCTACGCGCCATTAGTATTTTTAGATTCAAATTTTGAAAGTACGAAGTACTGACACTATCCTTCTATACGTTATTATTCTAAGGAACACACACATATTTTTATTGATCAGTGATGCCGCGGTCGAGTCCGTATAAGCTTCAGGTCAAAGTATAACTATTTGCTGACTATAATATTATCATATTACTTAATACAAAATTATCGTTGACAAACGAAACGTAACATTATTATTTATAACTAGCTGACGCGGCGAACTACGTACCGTCATATTTTTTTTTTGTGTATATTCTAAAGTGCCGAATATCTAGTTTCTTTGATGGGCATGAAGCTTACTCAGCGCCGTAAAATAGCGGCGATACCAGGGGTCACGTTTAAGTACCTCTAGCACCTCCTGTCGTGCGATGTCCTTGGCGTGACAGAAGGTCAGCCAGACAGAAGGCAGACCGTGTACTGCAGTAAGCCTCGTATAAGGGTCCACCCCTTCCATTTAGCGTTGCGATAGCGGCGCCGCCTGTGAGTACAGTACCTCCGGGCATGTATACACGCAACCCAGAGATCCAATAACAGGATAACCACATCCGCCTGGGGCGGCGAGAAAAGCTACGGCGGCTATGAAACTGGGGTGGCGAGTATGAAGGATGGCTGCCTAGGCCAATAGGTCTTCAGTCGACCTGTCAGAGATAGAGCCCACTGCGAAAATACGGGAGCTCAATGCGCTGTGTCACCCCTGCTGAGCTGCCGGAAGGGCCAATAGACCTCTATTCGAATGCACCGAGTCCCTATTCAGCAAACAGAGACCTAGTAGTGCTGCCCGCCTGCGATCGTTCGTCCTGGAGGAATACTGCGCCATAACCTGGGTGTTAAAGTCGATGGCATGGGTTCTATCTTCTTCAGTTTTATCGAAGATTGTGAACTCGACTTGAGATTTTCTCTTCTTGCATAGATGTTATATGCATAGTATGTTCGTTAGTCTGCTTTTACGACACCCACAGACAAAATGATGATTTTGTCACCACACGAAGAAACGAAATGAAACATAGCTAGATTAATTTATTTCTAAATGTATATTATGTACACGTGTATTAGTTTGCCTTGTCAGCTGTAAATGCGAAACTGATTTCAAATTACATAATGCATACCAGTGTCGTGTTTAATTTAAAAGTTATGAATAATAGACATTTATTTGGATTTGTTTATGTTCGAAGAGTACAATTCAACATTACAAATCATCATCATCATTTCCGTTCATATATGTACGTCCCACTATTGGCCTCGGGTGTCCTCCATATGGGAGGCTAATTAACCTACTAATATCTGGTTGACCGAGCTTCGCTCGGTATATTTTTGTTGAATTTTAATAAAAAATAAAAATTAAATAACGAAAAAAATATCAACAATTACAAAAAGAGAATAATAATAACATCGAGATTCGAACCGACGCTGTTTGAATGCTAAAACAATACAAAAACAGAACTGAACAACTTTCCAACTGAGCTATCGTAACTACGTACGTATGACGTTGACAACGAAATTTGAATTCATATTCTATTAAAATTTAATGTCATTGTATTGTTTTGCTAAAAACACCGACATAACAACATTTTCTATTAATAAAACCTAGCTAGTTCGATTTTTTGGACCCGAAACCTCTAGTATGCCAAGTTTTATCAAAATCGTTGGAGCCGTTTCCGAGATCCTGAATATATATATATATATATATATATATATTATATATATACAAGAATTGCTCGTTTAAAGATATAAGATACCACCCTGGTTTAGCGTGTTGGCATAGGGTTTTGTCACGACTATTCCTTCTCTTGCATAGATGTTATATACGTATTATACCCCTTAGTCGTCTTTTACAACATCCACACGCAAGAAAGAAGTAATGAATTGTATTCTTACTCCGTCACCACACGAAAAAAGTAGGACATTAATTTCTGCGATCCACAAAAAGTCTGTATGTAATTCGTGTCCGTTAGTTTGTAAAATCCCACCTCAATATAAGGATTATTTCCTTAGAACAGGGTGTCTTTAAAATAACCGATATAGCACGAACAATTAGCACGTTGAATTGGCAATGAGCAGGCCACATCGCTCGACGAACTGACAACCGCTGGGGAAGAAAGGTTCTTGAATGACGACCACGTATCAGTAGGATGCCCGCTACTACGTCGACCGAAGACGTGATGAAAATTGCTAGGCGTCGTTGCATACAGGCGGCACATGATCGCACTTTGTGGTGAAACATGAGGGAGGCCTACGTCTAGTAGTAGACGACGATAGGTTAAATGATGATTAGGGACACGAAAAATGTATCGATACTTTTCGGTATCGAGTACTTTTCCTTTCGATACCAACACTTTTGCATTCGATACTTTTACTCAATGAATACTTTTTGGTATCGTATCGAATAAATTGTAGAAATAACTTATTTTAACTCCAATTTCCATCCGTTCACAGATGTTCAATTTTTAAAAAAAGCTTATCACAGGAATCCCGCAAATGTGCTTTTTGGTACTTTTGCTTGCATGAAATTGATTATAAGTCACTTCTTTCTAGATTTTAACTAAAAAAATGCTTATCACAATCGCGCAATGAAAGTATCTGATAGGCTCTATGAAAAGTATTCGATACTTTATAGTGGTAGGACCAAGCTGTTGACAGCTACAGCCGCGGGCCGGTCCGTACCACACTGAGCAGAAAATCAAGGTCCGAGTAGCAGTGATTTGTTACTACGCTTCATTCGATGAGCGAGAGAGACGGAAGCCCAACTTTCAGAGGGTGTTTGCGTGTGGAGGGTTTTGATGATGTCTTTAGTATCATCGAACCTCATTGCACGCATTTACACTCCCTTCACTTTCTTCGCGGTAGGCAATGGCCTGCAAAGGTCCATGAGCGGCAGCAACATTTACCATCAGGTGTACTAGTCACTCGTTTGTCATCATTTGCGACAAAACAAAAACTTTGTAGTATCGATAGTTTTGTTTCGATACTTTTATGAATCCGATATTTTTTTCTCGATACTTCTCATGTGTACATGTGTATCGATACTTTCTATTCGATACCGTGTCCCTAATGATGGTGTGAGCTGTATACAGACCTGTTTGCTCCTGTTGGTTGCGTTGTTAGATCTGCCCTGGCGCAACACATCTCGGTGTCGCGCAATCAACTCCAGCACGGTGCGTTTCTCCAGTTCTGTGAAGTTCTTTGAGCGTTCTTTGTGTCCGCGTCTGGCGCGGAACGATGTCGCCGTGCTGCGTGTTGACATATCACTCTGCGGACAATTATTATAATTTCATTTATTAACCGATTTTAAAAAAAGAGGCTCTCAATTCGTCTATATTTAATGATTTCCGTGTGATGACGGAGTAAGAATAAAATTCACCACGCCCACTCTTGCCCGTGGGTGTCGTAAAAGACGACTAAATGATATAATACGCATATCACATCTATGCAAGAGAAGGAAAACTCGAAATAAAACCCTACACCAACACGTCTGACTAGCGTGGTATGTCAATTTTCATCCCATAGTAGAGGAGGCCCGAGCCCACCAGTGGGCACGTGTATGAACTGAGATTATGATATTTACGCGAGTATTACTACTTTATTGTATATAAAACTATTTTACGGCTTTTATCGTGTTTGTATTTGATTTTTGATTGCCCGATGTTTCGAACACTTTACATCGTTCACGGTCACGAGCGGTCTGTATTTTTTGGTCCGTTTGCGTGTCTGTATTTTTTTATGTGTGGCCAGAACCCTTTCTTATTATTTCTAAAGACACCCTGCACTAATGAAATAATCTTTATATTGCGGTGGTACTTTACAAACATATAATTAACAGATACAAATTAAATACAGACTTCGAACAACAATTTGTGAATCGTAAAAAGTTTTGTCCAGCGTGGGATTCGTACCCATGAAACTGACACGGTAGGTCGATATCTTAACCCCTACGCCATCTGTACAGTTATATCTTTTGTTCCTAGGAAACTTATAAAATGCAATAACCAACCATTAAGAGTAAAGATTACGGGATTGTTCCTATGAAGGCCTATATATCTAACAGTGTCATCGGTACGCTGATGAATAAATAGATTATTTTAAAACTAACTTCATCACAGCTCAAATATGTCCCACTGCTGGGCTTGAGCCTCCTCATAATAGAAAATAAATTGGCCTATAATACCTGTATAAAATACTGCTGTATTATACCACGCTAAGTGAGACATTGGTGTAGGGTTCTATTTCGAGTTTTCCGTCTCTTGCATAGATGTTATATGCATATTATATCCCTTAGTCGTCTTTTACGACATCCACAGTCAAGAAATGGAGCGCTGAATTGTATTTTTAAACGACTTTAATAAAGGAGTACTCTCAATTCGACTGTATTTATTTTATGTTTGTCGACTCGGAACTTCCGACTGGGTGAACCGATTTTGATGATTCGTTTTTTGTTTTGATAGGTGGTGTTTGCCGTGTTGTCCTGTTTCAAATTAGTCAAAGAATTTATTTTGTTAAAATTATTACTACGTCATCATACGGAAGGTACCTTACACATTCATAATTACTTAGTTTTTAAACGAGATCCATTAAAAACAGCCTAATAAAAATTACAGTACATTCCTACATAATAAAATCTAAGCGATAAAAAACTCACATACATTTTTCTCAGTTAATTTTACCAAAAACTGGTTCACTTGTTTTCGTGATAAAGCAATCGACAGTTCGATAGTAATAAATCTGAAGGTTATTTTAAATATTCAAAGGGCGAATACGATAATTATCGTTAATTACTATTTTAATTGATATCGATTCAAATAATATTAGTTTTGTATATCTTTTTTTTTAATGCAAACTGTAACAAATGAGCAAACAGTACACAGTAACAAATTGCTACTACTCTGTTGTATATTTTCTGCTCAGTGTGTTACTACCCCGGACGGACCGGCCCGCGACTGTAGACAGACAACTGTCAACAGTGTGGTCCTACCACTGCATCTTGTCCGTGTAATGACAGAGTAAGAATAAAATTCACCATCCCCTCTCCTGCCCGTGCGTATCGTAAAGGACGAGTAAAAGATTATAATATGCAGTTAAACGTCTATGCAAGAGAAGGAAAACTCGAAGTAAAATCCCATGCTTTTTTTTTTGGGGGTGGGTTGCGGTCGGCGCGCTCCTCGCACCACGTCCGGGGCGACAGAGGGGCGTAAGCACGCACACCCACAACCCACCCACGATGCACGTCGCCTTCGTCGTTGGGTCGACCACCGGAGCAGGGTGACTTGACGTCAGTGGTCGGCCCGATGGAATACCCCCTATTTGGGGTCCCCTCCCGTCGACCGACGTCCCCCCTCGGGGAGGACGTTGGTCTTTCTTCACGCGGTCGGCCTCTCTGCGGGTGACGGACTAATTCCCAGGTCACGTCACCCGCGGCCTCGGCTAGGGTGGCATGAGGCGCAGGTACTCGCGCCTACGCCGCCCCAGTCGCCGGCGGCGGATCGCCTCATCGAGGCTGCGCTCCTCGCCCAAGCGATCCGCCGCCTCCTTCCGCGAGACTACTGCGTCGCAGAAGGCTGCGACCGCGTCCCAGTTCCTGACGCTGCCGATCATCGCCCTGGCGATGGTAGGCAGAGTCAGGTCGGCACCGATGATTGCGACGAGTTCACGACGCTACTGAACTTTTGCAGGTATTTGGCCATTCATGCCCCGTCAACACCTGTGCAAGTAAAATCCTATGCTAATGCGCTTGACCAGCGTGGTATAGTAGGTCATTTTCTTTCCCATTGTGGAGGAGGCTCGAGCTCAACACTGGGTCTGTAAGCGATGATGATACAGTTGCCCCAATTTTTTTTTTTGGGTGGGCTATGTTCAGTTCACCTGCCGTCCGGCACCGTCCAGGGCGACAGAGAGCAGCGCGCGGCCCCATAACCCACCCGATAGCACGTCGCCTTCGTCGTTGGGCCGACCACCGAGTTCCTTGACTTCAGTGGTCGTCCCGAATAGTTTCCCCTTGTAGTATAGTATATTGATTAAAGGTCTTCCCGTACAAATTCTGCCACTACGTTTTACCCCATGTGGGGTTAAGTTTCGTAATACAGGCACAGATCATAGTTAGATTCAATGGACAGACGGCTAGTTAGAGCAGCGGAAAGACCGAGGTTATGTCTGCATTTTGACCACTGATGACAAGTAACCCTGCTCTGGTGGTCGGCCCAACGACGAAGGCGACGTGGTTTTCGGGTGGGTTGCGGGTGTTGCGTGCTTACGCCCCTCTGTCGCCCCGGACGGAGTGGTGCGAGGAGCGCGCCGACCGCAGCCCAACCCAAAAAAAAAAGTCTGCATTTTATCCTCTTTAGAATTTCCACTTACTTTTTAGAGGATCAATCGCTATCAATTATTTATTCATCATTTCAGCTCTCTGTTGGGCTCCAGCCTCATCCACAATGGGAGGGAAATTGATCTACTATACCATGTTGGTCAAACGGGTTGATATAGGGTTGTATTTCGAGTCTTCCTTGTCTTATTTTTATTTATAATTTCTGAGAAAATTATAATTATTTTCATATAACCGTAATTCCCAGAGAAATCATATAATTAGGTTTACAACGGCTAATTAATGGTAACGACTTGACTTACTGATGGACATGACTATAAATAAGCTATTCTATATAAAGAAATGTTAAATAATATGAAGAAAATTGTATCAAACTTGGCTGTATGGTTTTTGATTCCTTTGCCCGTCCGAAAGGACAAACAGAAACAAAATAAAATCTATTTGACATTTTATGCCATGTCACACGGGAACGCGATCGAAAGGGATAAAAGACTTTTGACGCGAACGACTGACTGAAAGACTAAGACTAAAGACGTGAATAATAATCAATATACTCGACACTGGCACCAATAGCTCATAGCCATTAACTAAGAAGAAGAAGACTTTTGACGCGAATGTTAAAATGTCATGTAGCGCTTTTATATTCTTTTCATTATTTTAGTGTTTTAAAGTGTTATATTCAATAATTTTGCTGATATTTCATGTAATATAATGCAGATAAAATTCTGAAATGTAGTGAAAATGATATAATAGTGAATTACGTGCAATTTGACATTCTGCCCAAATTTCCTGAGACGCATGACTTGGATATTAGCACTAAGTCATGCTAACGACTGACTGAAAGACTAAGACTAAAGACGTGAATAATAATCAATATACTCGACACTGGCACCAATAGCTAATAAATATTATTGTAGCTCATTGCCATTAACTAAGAAGAAGAAGAAGAAGAAAGGGATAAAAAGTAGCTCATTGCCATTAAGAAAAACAAGAAGAACGGGATAAAAAGTATCCTATGTCCGTCTCCTGGTTCTAAACTACCTCCCCACCAATTTTCAGCCAAATCTGTACAGCCGTTCTTGAGTTATAAACATAGTAACTAACACGACTTTCTTTTATATATATAGATGTACATTATTATTATCCACAATGTATTTATAAAATAAGTTTTCAAAATTATTACTTTTGCTTTTTATTTCTTCTAATCCTTTTTGTTTAACCAAAAAGTCCAATGTTTAGTGGCCTTTGATAGACCGATGAATGTATTGAAGATAGCCTCTATACTACTCACATCATGCAGAATTAAAAAAAAAAATCGCTTACACTAACTAAAATTATCTCTGAATATTATAAATTACATTTTCGCCCGAACAATTGTTAATTTTTATCCTAGAGGGCAAATGCTGCGAGTAGTCATTCTGAACAAAAAACATCAAACCATTTATTCATGGATGCTATTGTGAGAACTGGACCACTAAAACCACCACGGGAAGCACCAACTTTCAAACAAAAAAAAAAAGAATCGTCAAAATAGGTTATCAAGTCGAAAGAGACATAAAAAACCGGTTAAGTGCGAGTCGGAGTCGCGCACGTAGGGTTCCGGACCATTATCTATAAAAATTGCATTTGTTGTATGGGAGAGAATTATTTTATTTCGTTTTTAGTATTTGTTGTCGCCAACAGAAAAACATAATTTGTGAAAATTTTAACCGTCTAGCTATTGCGGTTTTTGAGATACAGCCTGGTGATAGACAGACGGACGGACAGACAGCGAAGTCTTAGTAATAGGATTCCGTTGTTACCCTCTGGGTATGGAACCCTAAAAGAGTGAGGCGTCGCTCAGTATGCCAGGCAGATATGAAACATCAAAATTATTTTGTACAAGTATATATGTATAAAAGTACAGATTACGACAGGAACTAATATGGCAGAATGTATAAATAAAATATTACGATTTTGCCCAGAATATTATGATTTTTATTCAATAAACATTTATTTTAATTAAATACAAGAATTCATCATCATTTCAGCCTATTGCCGTCCACTACTGGACGTAGGCCTCCCTCATGTTGCGCCACAATGTGCGGTCCTGTGCCGCCTGCATCCAACGACGCCCAGCTACTTTCACTAGGTCATCGGTCCACCTAGTGGGGGGGCGTCCTACACTGCGTCGTCCGATACGTGGTCGCCACTCGAGAACCTTTCTTCCCCAGCGGTTGTCGGTTCGTCGAGCGATGTGGCCTGCCCATTGCCACTTCAGCGTGCTAATTCTTCGTGCTATGTCGGTTACACCCGTTCTTCTGCGGATTTTAGGAGTGGTAGGACCACACTGTCGACAGTTATCTGTCTACAGCCGCGGGCCGGTCCGTCCGGGGCAGTACCATGCTCTCGCAGAAAATCGACGTCTGAGTAGTAGCAATTTGTTACTGCGCTTTGTTCGGTGAGCGAGAGAGCCGGAAGTCCAACTTTCTGAGGGTGATTGCGTGTGGAGGGTTTTGGTGGTACCCTTGGTATCACCGAGCCTCAATGCACGCATTCACACTCCCTTCGCTTTCTTCGCGGTAGGCAACGGCCTTGTAAAGGTCCATGAGCGGCAGCAACACTTACCATCAGGTGTACTGTTTGCTCGTTTGCCACCGTTTGCAATAAAAAGAAAAAAAAAATCCGTATTCCGGATTCTATCTCGCAGAGAAATCCCGAGCATAGCCCGCTGAGCGACTTTGAGCCTTGATATGAGGCCTACATTTAGGGATCACGTTTCCGTGCCGTAAGTCATCACTGGTAACACACACTGGTCGTAGACCTGTGTTTTCAGACACTGAGGTATGTTGGACGAGAAGATCCTCTTAAGTTTCCCGAACGCTGCCCAACCGAGTTGGATTCGTCGGCTGATCTCTTTCTCGAAATTGGATCTACCTAACTGGACTGTTTGTCCTAGGTAAACATAATGATCGACAACTTCGAGAATCGCATTGCCAACTAGGACCGGTACAGGAATGACATGGGCGTTTGACATGACTTTCGTCTTGTCCATGTTGATTCGTAAACCCACTAGTTGGGATACCCTGCTGAGATCATTGAGCATTGTCCCAAGGTCCTCCATGGATTCTGCCATAATGACGATATCGTCTGCAAATCGAAGGTGAGTGATGTATTCGCCGTTAATGTTGATGCCTGAATACAAGAATTAAAAATTCAAAAATATTTAAATTGTGACCACTCAATTCTTTTAATCAGTGATTTCGGTAATAATATAATAGTTATATTAGATGACTCTGACGATATTACTGTGACAATTGGTCAGAACTACACTTACTGTCATATAGCATGGCGACACCTCGCCACAGCATGCGATCAGGTTTACTCTCACCTATATAAAAAGTTTCAGAACCTCGTCCTTTTTTGAAATCGTTTAAAAATATAAAAAAGAGCGTGTGTACAGAGTGCGCATGTCAGAAGTGAAACTTCTTTATCCTCTATCTCATTCTCTCGCCGGCTGAATCCTATACATTTACGTATTTGTTTCTCTATGGACTCGCTTTTTCGTTTCATCGAGTTTGAAATCACAACGGTTCTAAAGAGGTTTCACTTCAATAATTTAAAGACATTAATACGGGTATTTGGTTCCGACCTTGTAGACTGCAGTCTCCCAGGTCTACGAATAGTAATTTTTTTTAAACCTAGTACATGCTTTATATAATACTAATAAAAATTCGGCACGTGTGCTAATAACGTTTGTTTAAGCAACGTTTAAAAATTCTAGTATTATTTTTTTTTGTTCAAGTTTAAAATGTTAATATTGTGTAGAACCAGTTATTTAGATATTTGACTGTATCTATATATTTTATAGCCTATTCAGAATATCCTAGGATTTTTAATGTTACTGGTTGTTTTAATAGGATTCATACAGGTGTATAGAAAAGAACTGGTATTTTGAACTTTAGTTAACAGATTCTATTGAAATTTGGCATTTTGTATCAGTAATATATCTTTTAAGAGAAGGGAATCTTGGAATTAAACTGTATGCTAACACGTCTGACCAGCGTGGCTACTCTCCTATTGTGAAGGAGGCTCGAGCTCAACAGTAGGACGTATATGAGTTGAGATAATGAATATAACATTTTATTACATACCAGCAACCACGCCCTCGCTTCGCTACGGTTTCAGCCGCCTTAAGGACGCCGCGTGAGCAAAGACCGACGTCCCCCCCTCACGCGGTCGGCCTCTCGGCGGGTGACGGACTAATTCCCCGATCCAGTCACCCGCTGTCTCGGCTAGGGCGGCATCAGGCGCAGGTATTCGCGCCTGCGCCACCCCAGTCGCCGGCGGCGGTTCGTGTCGTCGAGGAGACGCTCCTCGCGCACGCGCTCCACCGCCTCCTTCCGCGAGACTGCTGCCTTGCTGAAAGCTGCGACCGCGTACTAGTTCCTAACGCTGGCGATGGTCGGCAGCAGGTCGGCACTGATGATTGCGACGAGTTCACGACGCTGCTCTGCACAAGCGGCACAAACCTCGAGCGTATGCTGCGCCGTGTCCTGTCCCGTGGCAGGACGGTGTGCTCTCCCTCTTAACGACCGTGTGCAGGTATTTGGCGAAGCTACCATGCCTCATCAACACCTGCACCAGCGGCGGCACGTGGTGATCACCACGTGCCGCCGCTTTAGCCACTGCATCAGCACTGGCCGGAAGGCCTCCACGGTCCGCACACCGAACCGAGGCCTCTCCAGCCGGACTCCCAAATGGGCAATGACGTCTCGGCGGACGTCGACGCGCCAGGCGGATTATTTCAATGCTGGGCTCGACCCTCCTCCTTAATACGAGGGAAATGGACATTACTATAACATGCTGGTCAGACAGATTGGTATAGGGTTTTATTTCAATTTTTCCTTCTTTTGCATAGATGTTAGATGCGTATTATATCCCTTAGTCGTGTTTTACGACATCCACAGGCAAGATAGGGAGTGATGAATTGTATTCTTACTCCGTCAGTACACGGAATATTATTTAAAATTACTTATTTTTTTTACAGTAACGATCTCACGTCCAACAAGTCATCGTTCTGCAGTAACGATGACTTGTTGGACGTGAGACATCTTAGTCCACCCGTGACCATGAACGCTGTAAAGTGTTCGAAACGTCGGGTAATCAGAAATCAAATACAAACGCGATAAAATCCGTAAAGTAGTTTTATATAATACTCGCGTAAACATCAGAAATCATTACTTATTTTTATCAAAATTGTATATATACAACATAGTCAATAAATCTTTTCAAAAATATAAGATAAAGATATTGGCCCAGATTCCATTCGATTATTAGTTTAGCAGCCAACACTCTCCTCAAATTAGAAGGGAAAGGAAGAGACCAGTTTTACTTAAATTTTTTAACCAGTCAAATGAAAAAGATAACAGGTAATTGATATCTTTAATGACTGCTAACGACCGCTGTATCAATTCTAAACGTTGACAGAATAAAATCACATTAAACTTATAAGCAAATAGTATCAATAATTTAATATGTCCAATCGAAAATGACCGCTAACAAGTCGGTATGTGTTTTTTTTTTGCATATGTTAATAATAAACTAGATTATTCGTATACCAGTATTATAATTACGTTCAAATGTTAGTTTTCTTGAAATTATCATAATAAACCGCTATCGTGTTTCCGTTCGTAAAGTTTCTAAAATATTTTTAAGCATTAAGATTTACATCTGGTTGCTTTTTTTAAAGTTATACGATCACGTAGTTAAGTTGGTTTTGGTGCATATTATTATAATTTATCTCAACTTGTATACGTCTTAATACTGCCCTTATATACGTGCTAATACTGGCTTTATGTACGTCCTAAAGCTGGAATTGTATACGTCCTAATGCTGCCCTTATATCCGTCCTAATGTTGGACTTATATACGCCACAATGCTACCTTTATATACGTCCTAATTTTGCCCTTATGTACGTCCCAATTCTGCCCTTATATACGTCCTAATATTGCCCTTATATACGTCTTAACGGTGTCCTTTTATCCGTTCTAACGTTGAACTTATATACGTCTATCGCTGCCCTTATATACGTTTTAATGCTGTCCTTATATACGTCCTAATGTTGGACATATGCGTCCTAATGTTGGCCTTATATACGTCCTAATTCTGCCCTTATATACGTCCTAATGTTGGACATACATAGGTCCTAATGTTGGCCTTATATACGTCCTAATTCTGTCTTTATATACGTCCTAATTCTGCATTTATATACGTCCTAATATTGCCCCTACATAGGTCTTAATGGTGTCCTTTTATCCGTTCTAACGTTGACCTTATATACGTCTATCGCTGCCCTTATATACGTTTTAATGCTGTCCTTATATACGTCCTAATGTTGGACATATGCGTCCTAATGTTGGCCTTATATACGTCCTAATTCTGCCCTTATATACGTCCTAATGTTGGACATACATAGGTCCTAATGTTGGCCTTATATACGTCCTAATTCTGCCCTTATATACGTCCTAATTCTGCCCTTATATACGTCCTAATTCTGCACTTATATACGTCCTAATATTGCCCCTACATACGTCTTAATGGTGTCCTTTTATCCGTTCTAACGTTGACCTTATATACGTCTATCGCTGCCCTTATATACGTTTTAATGCTGTCCTTATATACGTCCTAATATTGGACATAGGCGTCCTAATTCTGCCCTTATATACGCCCTAATGTTGGACATACATAGGTCCTAATGTTGGCCTTATATACGTCCTAATTCTGCCCTTATATACGTCCTAATTCTGTCTTTATATACGTCCTAATTCTGCCCTTATATACGTCCTAATGTTGGACATACATAGGTCCTAATGTTGGCCTTATATACGTCCTAATTCTGCCCTTATATACGTCCTAATTCTGTCTTTATATACGTCCTAATGTTGGACATACATAGGTCCTAATGTTGGCCTTATATACGTCCTAATTCTGCCCTTATATACGTCCTAATGTTGGACATACATAGGTCCTAATGTTGGCCTTATATACGTCCTAATTCTGCCCTTATATACGTCCTAATTCTGTCTTTATATACGTCTTAATTCTGCCCTTATATACGTCCTAATGTTGGACATACATAGGTCCTAATGTTGGCCTTATATACGTCCTAATTCTGCCTTTATATACGTCCTAATTCTGTCTTTATATACGTCCTAATTCTGCCCTTATATACGTCCTAATGTTGGACATACATAGGTCCTAATGTTGGCCTTATATACGTCCTAATTCTGCCCTTATATACGTCCTAATTCTGTCTTTATATACGTCCTAATTCTGCCCTTATATACGTCCTAATGTTGGACATACATAGGTCCTAATGTTGGCCTTATATACGTCCTAATTCTGCCCTTATATACGTCCTAATTCTGCCCTTATATACTTCCTAATTCTGCCCTTATATACGTCCTAATTCTGCCCTTATATACGTCCTAATTCTGCCCTTATATACGTCCTAATTCTGTCTTTATATACGTCCAATTCTGCCTTTATATACATCCTAATGCTCATCCATGTGGTGGCGGAGTAAGAATACAATTTACCACTCCCTATTTTGCACGTGGATATCGTGAAAGACGACGATATATTATGCATATAACATGCGAAGCAAGCGAAAGAAAACTAGAAATAAAACCCTATAATAACACGTCTGACCATCGTGGTATAGTATTTTTTTTTTCGTGGTATAGTATGACCTACATTCTCTTATTTCCCTCTTATAATGGAGGAGGCCCGAGCCTAACAATGGGGCGTATATGCATTGAGATGAATGCTGGCCTCCTCTAAAATAAGAGCGAAATTGACCTATTATACCACACTGGTTAGAAAGATTAACATAGAGTTTTATTTTGGAATTATCTTCTTTTGCATAGATGTTATATGCATATTATATCACATAGTCAGGGTCGGAGTATCTATAAGGCGGATTAGGTAACTGCCTAGGGGCTCCGCATCGACTAGGGGCCCCGATCATACCTTCAGGATGACGCAGGTACTTACCGGACACGGGGTCTTTGGTAAGTACCTGCACAGAATTGGACTAGAAGAGGCCCCTGGATGCCATGAGTGTGGCGCGCCACACACTGGAAGTATGTCCCGTCTGGGGGCCTCAGCGCCACGACCTGTCGGCGGTCATAGGAATGGACCTGTCGCTGTCGACCATCATCTCAGAGATGCTGGACAGCGACAGGTGCTGGACGTCGATGGCCTCTTTCTGCGAGGAGGTCATCACAAGGAAGGAGGCCGCGGAGCGGGAACGCGAAGCACTTGCGTCCGCTGACTCGCTCCGCCGGCGGCGAGGAGGGAGGAGGAGGCGCCGATATGCGCATCTCCTCCCTCCGCTTTGATTGACGACAGGACGTGGCCAGACAGCCTTGCGTAGGGGTGTCGGGGATCGAATGTCATAAGACGACCTTTCCGGCACCCCGTAAAAGCGCGGAAGAGACCGCTGTGGTTTTAGTGGGTATTCCGGAAGCATAGCCGGTGAATCCCACACTCCCCCTCGTCTGACACCGGCGGAGGATAGTGCCTAAATTGCATTTCCACAACGGAAAAAAAAAAAAAAAAGGGGCCCCGATCATGCATCAAGACTGGCAGGTATTGTAATGGTATTGTGGCGGAGAGCTCGCTTTCATTTATTTATTTAATAACAATGTTTTACAATTACTTTGACAAGCTTATAAATATGACAAAAGTCTATATATTGGCTTAAACGCGTATTTGATTCGTCTTAAGTATTCTAATCAAGTAAACAGTAAAAATTAAAATGAAAGAAAGAAGAAAAATAAGTTTGCAATAATAAAATGACGGTGCCCGCATAAAAACAGCAAAACATAACACATCTCTTATGTGGGGGTAAGTAGAAATAATGTTCCTTGTGTAGTTTAATAGTTTATATACGGAATGTTTCACATAATAATGGATTTTTATTCAAGTTAGAATTTAATTTAGTTACGTAATCAGTGTGTTAATGAAATGTTGTTTTAGTTTATTTTTATAGTTATTGCAATTTATTGTTGCCTTCATTGCCGGGTTAAACGTGATGAGCTTTTTTTTTAGCTAATATGTAGTAGTATGCTGTGTGGTAGCGGCTTCGAATACTACCAACCCTTGCTTTGCTCGTGGGTGTCGTAAAAGACGACTAAGAGCCCTAGATTGACCCGGACCAACTCCATCTGGTACCATTTGGGTCAACGATTACATTCCCAAGGAGGGTTGACGTCAGGCAGGCGGCCGGTCATAAAAGTCATTGCCGAAACTTTTTGCAATATGTCAAAACAGATGACATATTGCGTCGACCCCAAGTAATTGGGATAAGAGCAAGATGATGATGATGATGATGATGTAGTAGTAAATGGTAACTTATCATCAATTTCCTGCCAGCCAGAGTTTCTTGATTTCCTCTTAGATTACAAAAAACAAATCTCATCAATTTCGTCTCTATATTATAAGATATCACTTTTACTGAGATTTTAGCGGGTTGAGAGCCCTCAGCGCTCACCCACCAGTCCGGGTAAAGTTGTCACAGCCATCTGAGGCTAACAACTAAGTCACACACAAAAAAAAAATACTGAGATTTTCTAAAAAAAATAGACTAAGCTCATCACGATCCCGTCACGAATATATCTCGTATTTGATAGGCTGTATGAAAAATACTCGACTCGATACTGATACCGGTTAAAAAGTCAATGAAAAGGGGCCCAGAAACGTATAGCTAAATTTGCCAATGTTTATTTACATAAAATAGTTGACAACTCTAAATATTAGATATCATAAACTCGTTTTAGGTGTAAAAAAAAACGCAGTATTCATTACCAGACTTAGTGTTGCCAGATTAAAATGTACAAGTTTTTTAATTATATCATTTTAGCGACCATTGCGTTTCATCCATGATCGATGGCTTCCATATTTAAATGTAATTCAATGCGAGATACCGTTTTAATAACTGACTTAGCAGTTGGAGTGGTGATCTAGGTAACGATTGCCCACGTCGATTGTAGAAGGTTTGATTCCCAGCTGCTGCAGCTGTAATTCGCAAATAATTTGATTTGTATTCAATAATTATGTGTAAAGTTCATAAATTTCGTAACGGAGTAAGAATACAATTCAGTACTCTCTTTTTTTTTTAATTTTTAATGTTGTTTTATAAATTAACATAAGTTTGATTTTAGCCGTTTATTAAGATATCTAAAAATACTAATTAATATTATTAATTTTAATGTATGTTTGATACGCTGCAACGCCTTAACCAATCAATTGATCGTAATTATTTCTGATGATTACGCGAGTATTACACATTGTAAATAAAACCACACGACACCGCAGCAGGGATCATCCACTTCACCTGGAAACGTTATGGTCTTAAACTGTATGTTTCCAGCGATCATTCCACCCGCGTACGTGCAAGCTCTATAATGAACTACCTGCTGCTGTGTTTCACGAGCGCTATGACATGTCCTTCTTTAAACGAGGTTTAAGAAGAGATTTTTCTTCACGGTAGGCAACGGCCTGGCTGTGCCCCTGGTATTGCAAAGGTCCATGTGCGACAGTATCACTTACCATCAGGTGTGCTGCTTGCTCGTTTGCTACCATCTATAATATAAAAATGAATCGCTGAATGTATTGCTAAGCGAAAATCTCGAGAACAGATGAACCGATTTCGCTAATTCTTTTTTTTTGAATATTCCTTGAAGTACGAGGATGGTTCTTACGCAGAGAAAAATTGCCTAATAAGGTCTAAAAACAACACTTTTCTATACTCCTATACAAACGATTCGTAATACTTAAAAGTCAATTTGAGCTTTAAGACCATTCCATAAAGTTCAAGTGTTAGTGGAGAGGTTCCAGGAAGGCAGAACAATTGAGTGATGTTAGTATCGTAATTATATTGATGTCAAACGCAAAATTTTAGATGTTTCATAATTTTTATTATTTGAAATAATGTAATTGTTGACTTTGTTAACTTTCTTTTTTTATTTTACTAGCTAATCCGGTGTCCCGAATAGCAGAATAAGTTTTAAAAACTAAAAATTAAAGAATCGACTGTTAGGCGCTACGCCGGGTCAGCTAGTCTATACCAATAAATAAAATTGAAGTGTCTGTTTGTAATGTCAAAATAATAGGCTTTTTTCATGCTCACACGGTTATTTGCACGACACCTATGCCTAAAATACAGATTAAAAAATGTTTGTCTGTCTGTCTGTTTGTTACGGGTAATCTTCAAAACGGCTGGACCGATTTCAAAAATTCTTTCACCAATGGAAAGCTATAATATCAAGGCGTAAACTAGGCTATATTTTATCCCGGTATTCCCACGGGAACGGGAACTACGCGGGTAAAACGACTATAACCTATAACCGAAGCGAAGCGAGGGCGGGTTGCTAGTAAGTAATAAAAAAAAAACACGCATTTTATCGCGTATGTATTTGATTTCATTATGTTTCAAACACTTCAGTGTTCGTGGTCACGGGCGGACTGGGCAGTAAAATCCGTAAAAATGGTTTTATTTATAACGCGTAATACTTGCGTGTAATAATAAATGTGCTGTGTGGTAGCGGCTTCGAATACTACCAACCCTTGCTTTGCTCGTGGGTGTCGTAAAAGACGACTAAGAGCCCTAGATTGACCCGGACCAACTCCATCTGGTACCATTTGGGTCAACCATTACATTCCCAAGGAGGGTTGACGTCAGGCAGGCGGTCGGTCATAAAAGTCATTGCCGAAACTTTTTGCAATATGTCAAAACAGATGACATATTGCGTCGACCCCAAGTAATTGGGATAAGAGCAAGATGATGATATGACTTGCGTGTAATAATATGTAATAATAATAATCCGTGTGGTGACGGAGTAAGAATACAATTCACCACTCCCTATCTTGCACGTGGATGTCGTACAAGACGACTAAGGGATATAATATGCACATAAGATCTGGGCAATAGATGGAAAACTCGAAATGAAACCCTATACCAACATGTCTGACCAGCACGGTATAGTAGGTCAAATTCCCTCCCATTGTGGAGGAGGCCCGAGCCCAACAGTGGGACATATGTGGGCTGCGATGATGATGATGATGATGATGAATACTTACGTAAAAATCAGAAATCATTACGATCGATTGATTAGTTAAGGCGTTGAAGCGTATCAAACAAACCATAAAATTATTAATACTAATTAGTATTTTTAGATATCTTAAATTCGGCCAAGTGGCGCTTGCGCAAGAAGGGTTCCGTACCATTGTCTAGGTAAACAACAGTAGATACAATAGAAATAGGCAAAAAGGCGTTTGTTGTACGGGAGCCCCACGGAAATATTTATTTTATTTTGTTTTTAGTATTTGTTATTGGCAACAGAAATATATAAATTGTAAAAAATCAACTGTCTAGCTATCGCAGTTCTTGAGGTACAGCTTGGTGATAGAGAGACGGACGGACAGACAGCGAAGTCTTAGCAATAGGGTCCAGTTTTTACCCCCCTCTCTTACCCGTGGGTATCATAAAGACTACTAAGGGATACAATACGCATATAACATCTATGCAAGAGAAGAAAAACTCGAAATAAAACCCTATACCAAATTGTCTTCTGCGCCTAATGCCGCCCTAGCCGAGGCCGCGGGTGATCGGACCGGGGAATTGTCCGTCACCCGCAGAGAGGCTGACCGCGCGATGGCGACCGACGTCCCAGTACGTCGAGAGGTGAGAGGTTACCCGAAAGGGTATTCCGTCGGGCCGACCACTGATGACAAGTCACATCTGCTCCGGTGGTCGGCCCAACAACGAGGTGACGTGGGTACGGGTGGGTTATGGGCCCGCGCGCCGTCCTTTCATCGCCCCGGACGGACAGGACCGCGCGTGCGCTTACCATAGCCCACCCATAAAAAAAAAATAAAAAAATACCAAACTGTCTGTCAAAAAAAAAATACCAAACTGTCTGACCAGCATGGTATAGTAAGGACAATTTCCCTCCTATTGTGGAGGAGGCTCGAGCCCAGCAGTGGGACGTATATAAGCTGAAATGATGATGAAAAATGCTTTTTTTTTAATTTATACTTAATATTACAAAGAGGAAAGATTTGTTTGTTATAAGCAGCTACGAAACTACTGAACCGATTTCAAAAATTCTTTCACCATTGGAAAGCTACATTATCCCTGAGTAATATAGGCTATATTTTATCCCGGTATTCCTACGGGGAAGGGAACTAAGCGGGTAAGACGACTGAAACCGAAGTGAGGGCGGCTTGCTATTTTTTATAAACCGAAATTATAATGTACTACCACTGCAACCCGCTCTCGCTTCGCTTCGGTTTTAGTCGTTTTACCCGCGTAGTTCCCGTTCCCGTGGGAATACCGGGATAAAATATAGCCTAGGTTACTCCCTGATATTATAGCTTTCCATTGGTGAAAGAATTTTTGAAATCGGTCCAGCCGTTTTGAAGATTACCCGGAACAAACAGACAGACAGACAAAATTTTTTAATCTGTATTTTAGGCATAGGTGTCGTGCAAATAACCGTGTGAGCATGAAAATAGCCTATTATTTTGACATTACAAACAGACACTCCAATTTTATTTATTGGTATAGATAGTGTACGAGACTACGTAAGAAAGAAAGAAGAAAGAAAAACATTTATTCTGTTCTCGTTAGATCTTATAAAAAATACAAACAAAAACAAAAAAGCTTACATAAAATGAACAAAAAAGGCTATTGGCTCAACTGGTGTGTTACTTCTACTTAAAGAAGTAGCGGCAGTATTCTGCCAACACCTGGTATATACGAAAACGTACGAAATTCCTTATTATTTTATTATCATCATCGCAGCCCACGTACGTCCAACCCGCCCTCGCTTCGCTTCTGTTATAGGTTATAGTCGTTTTATCCGCGTAGTTCCCGTTCCCGTGGGAATACCGGAATATAATATAGCCTAGTTTACGCCCTGATATTATAGCTTTCCATTGGTGAAAGAATTTTTGAAATCGGTCCAGCCGTTTTGAAGATTACCCGGAACAAACAGACAGACAAAAATTTTTTAATTGCTATTTTAGGCATAGGTGTCGTGCAAATAACCGTGTGAGCATGAAAAAAGCCTATTATTTTGACATTACAAACAGCCACTCCAATTTTATTTATTGTTATTATAAGACATTTCTAGTCATCTTAACTACTGACATTAAAAATATTAATATTTTCCAGAGAAAAGCCAATGACTGCAAGGTGCATGTTTTTTTTTGCATAGAGTGTATATCTATACGAATAAATAAAATTGGAGTGTCTGTTTGTAATGTCGAAATAATAGGCTTTTTTCATTCTCACACGGTTATTTGCACGACGATGTTACAAAACATAAAAAGTGTAGTTTCTTTTAAAAGTATTTCGATGATTTATGTTAATAAAAATAAAATTTGATTTCATAATTTGTACATAGTGGTGTACGTCTGTAATCACTTGCACGCATGTAGTATTTTTGGCTTCACATTTTTGATCGCTTAAGTACCGACACTAACCTTCTATACGTTATTACTCTAAGTCTAAATCATTCTATAATCTACCTGAACACGCACACACACAAACACAAACTTTCATCAACTGAATTTCCCTCTTATTGTGGCGAAGGATGTATACGACCTATGATCATCATCATAAAAAAAAAATAAACTATCTATTTTATTTTTAAAGACACATTGAACTATGAAATAAATTATTGTATCTCTGTATTATCTATCTAGATCCAATCACTTAATACTGATAATATTGAAATTCAATTATTAATAATATATTTAAGTATATTTCGGATGTTCTGTGTAGTGACGGAGAAAACAATTCACAACCCAGCCTCTTGCCCGTGAGTGCCGTAAAAAACGACTAAGCGATTAAATATGTAAATAATATGTATGAAAGAGAGTGAAACTCGAAATAAAATCCTATTTTTTTTTTTTTTTTATGGGTGGGCTATGGTATGCGCACGCGCGGTCCAATCCATCCGAGGCGACGAAAGGACGGCGCGCGGGCCCGCAACCCACCCGCACCGGTCGGCCCGACGGAATACCCTTTCGGGTAACGTCACCTCTCGACGTCCTGAGACGTCGGTCGCCGTCGCGCGGTCAGCCTCTCTGCGGGTGACGGACAATTCCTCGGTCCGATCACCCGCGGCCTCGGCTAGGGCGGCATTAGGCGCAGATACTCGCGCCTACGCCGCCCGAAAATAAAAAACCCTATAGCAACACGTCTGTCCAGCGTCGTAGTAGGTCAATTTCCTTCTAATTGTGGAGGAGGCCCGAGCTCATGGGGGACATGGCATTTACAATGAGCTTCGTTACAACTGAGTGGGAGAATCACTAGTTAGAAGAATAAAGCCCGCTTTACGGTATTGCAGAAATCACCAGTAGTCACCATTTATCACCAGGTGGACTTCTGCTTCTTGCTGAAATTCTTACATTTGCTACAAAAAGAATTAAAAAAAAAAAACGGCTGTAATATATTTATTAATAAATATAAAGACGAAACCGCCTATACATATATAATAAAAGCAAGATTAATAATTTGCCATTTTGAATTCGAATACTTAAATTGTAAATTTTGTTACTATTTTTAGGCTATTTAGGCTAAAATGTCAATAAAATACATTAGTAATAGTTGAATTTTATTATTATCAGTGTTATCTGATCGTATATAAATAGAACATTTAGTAAAACAATAATATATTCAGCTAATTCTTTAGAAAAAAAAATGCGAAGTCTCGTGTTAATTCAGTCACACGACTGTAAATGAACACGTTTTTCATTTTATTGTACACCTGCAAATTAAATAGTGAAGACGGGAGTAAAGGAGTTGACTGTTTGACTTGATACCACCGTCACCATTCTGCCAACGTACCACTCGACATCGTAACAGGGTTCATCCATTTCACCTGGAAAAGTTATGGTCTTCAACTTTTCGCCCACGCACGTGCAAACTCTGGAATAAACTACCTGCTGCTGTGTTTCCCGAGCGCTATGACATGTCCTTCTTTAAACGAGGTTTAAGAAGAGTATTTTCTTCACGGTAGGTTACGGTCTGGCTGTGCCCCTGATATTGCAATGGTTTATGGCAGTATCACTTCCCATCAGGTGAGCTGCTTGCTCGTTTGCCATCGTTGGCAATAAAAAAAAATGCCGAAAATATGTAATTTCATGATTAAGGCTGCAGTATTTTACTATTACATACTGTAATCTAAGGAAATATGGATAAAAATATTTAGGGAATAGATTGTATGTTAGAAAATGTCTCTCTTTACTTTCTTAATAAACATTGATTTTCGTAGATATGTATTCGTCTTTTAATAAACGCATAAAATTATGTATATACTACACATTCACAAAACCATAGGTTTTTCATACATTCGATTATCCGAATGCCTAACGACAATTAGTCCCGTTAATTGAATGTCTAGAGTATATATTAAGTCGACACCAAGTAATTGGGATAAGAGCAAGATGTTTAAAAATATATAAAATTGAAACCACCTATATATAATATATCCAAGCGTAATAATTCGCCATTTTGAATTCGATATCTTAAATTGTATATTTTGTTACTATTTTTAAGACTAAAATGTCTATAAAATACATTAGTAATAGTTAAGTTTTTATATTATCAGTGTTATCTGATCGTATATAAATAGATAGTTTAATAATATATTCAGCAAATTCTTTAGAAAAAAAAATGTGCAGTGTCTGACTGAGAATTGACACATGTAAAAATTATATATGTATTTATATATCCACACCATCGAATTCCTTATCTTGATACCCACCGACCAACAAAGAAAATTTAAAAATCTCATCACTACTTGAATGACGCTATCATGGATAAGAAAAAGTACATCGAGTGGTCCAAAACAAAAAAAGAAAAAAAAAAAAGAAAAAGTACAATATATACATCCTTACTAATATTATAAATGCGAAAGTAAATGTGTCTGTACCGCTTTCACGCTTAAACCACCGAACCGATTTCAAAAATTCTTTCCCCAATGGAAAGCTATAATATCAGGGAGTAACATAGGCTGTATTTTTCTCGGTATTGCCACGGGAACAGGAACTACGCGGATAAAGTGTATAAAACGGAAGCGAGGGCGGGTTGCTAGTATATAATAGAATTCATTTCAAGGATTTGTAATATGATGTTGTACAAAACATATTGATGGAGCTACATTGCAAACATTGGCTAAACCTTATGAAATAGATTGAAATAATGTACTAAGCAATTGCATATCTTAAAAATATCAATAAACATTTTTGCATTAGTTCATGTATACCTCCAAAGGGTAACCGACAGTCAAAATTTTTTTATCTATACAATTTTATTTGTTTTTTTTTTATTGCAAGGGGTGACAAACGAGCAAACAGTACACCTGATGGTAAGTGTTGCTGCCGCTCATGGGTCTTTACAAGGCCGCTGCCTACCGCGAAGAAAGTGAAGGGAGTGTGAATGCGTGCATTGAGGCTAGGTGATACCAAAGGCACCACCAAAACCCTCCACACGCAAACACTCTCAGAAAGTTGGGCTGCCGGCTCTCTCGCTCACCGAACGAAGCGCAGTAACAAATTGCCACTACTCAGACGTCGATTTTCTGCTCAGTGTGGTACTACCCCGGACGGACCGGCCCGCGGCTGTAGTCAGATAACTTTCGACAGTGTGGTCCTACCACTAATAATGGTCAAACAAATAAAATTGAAGTGTCTCTTTGTAATGTCAAAATACTAGGCTTTTTTCATGCTCACATATTTGCATGATACAAATGTCTAAAAACCAGTTTAAAAGATTTTTATCTGTCTGTCTATTTGTTTTGGGTAATCTTCAAAACGGCTGGACGGATTTTGATAATTTTTTACTACCAAGTAGCTGTCTATATAAGGAGTAACTTAGGCTTAATATTTTATTTAGGGGCTTTGATAAAGAAAAAAATAATGGGTTATTTCATCATCATCACAGCTCATATACGTCCCCCTACTGAGCCTTCTCCATATTGGGAGGGAAATTGATCTACTATACCACGCTGGTCAAGCGGGTTAGTATAGGGTTCAAGTCTTTATTCTTTTGCATAGTAGTTACATGCACAAGATATCCCTTAGTCGACTTTTACGACACCCACAGGTAAGAGAGGGGGTAGTGAATTGTATTCTTACTGCGTCACCACAAGGAAAATGGGTTATTTAGGCATCTATTTTAAATAATACAGGGGTATTCTTTATCTAATTAAATACGTTAAAGATAGTACATTAAAATTGTTCTTTACAGCATATCTTTGAAATGAATATCTTAACAGAAATTAGAGATTTAAATGAGCAGGCAAAGGGACCGAACCCGAAGCGTAGCAAAGGCTGGTCGTTAGTAATTTTTATACTGAAAATTGACATAAATGATTCATTAGTTTTTGTAGTATTATTAATAAAAATATTAATTGATTCCAGTACTTTTAATGTTTTCTTGCTAATTCATGATCTAATATACCCCTACTGCTAGTTTAAAACGGCTGAATAAATTGGACTAATTATAAATAATGCAAAATGATATTACATTTAAAATTTATGTTGCCTTTTCAAAAGAGACACAGCTAAAAACTAAATTCACCTATACAGACTTAACTGAAAATAAGAAATATACGTACATTGTTGGGTAATAAGGAAATAACTACAAAAGTCAAATTTTCAGTTTAAAAACAAGATTTCTATAATATGAGTCTTTTAGCTGCACATGAAAAGCATAAATCTACATAGAAAAAGCCTGCAGTGCACATGGACACGGGTACCTATCAGTTTATCGTAGTTTCTGAAATAAGTGCTTTTTTGAGTTAATATCTGTTTATATCTAGATGTGGAATATATGTACATATATGTTCTTGCATCACTTATGAGAGATACGGTCACGACCTTCACTAGCTTGCCATCTACCTGATGGAGATCGTCAGAGAATCCTTGAAGGCGTAACGAAGAATTCATTATCGATAACACGTAAATGTCGAGGCTATCCAGCTCCTTGACACCACAGACATAGGAGACTGAAAAGAACTAAGTCTTTTGAGTTAATTTGTGATATGTAAAGCAGTGAGTGCATCCTTTGAATAACACAAAAACAATGTGTATTTAATTATTATTAGAGACTAGAAGAAAAATGCCAATGGACATTTTTTACTATGTAAATCTTAGCAAATTAACTTAAATAATGATATCTGATGTTTACGCGAGCACTACACATTGTAAATAAAACTACTTTTACGGATTATATCGCGTTTGTATTTGATTTATGATAATAATAGTTAAAGATAATTTTATAAATCAATAATCTTTTAGTAAGACAAACTAAGCCGCATCTAAAATTAAAAATCAATATTAATTTAGCATCATGTCCCCTGAGTTTTCTTGCCGGATCTTTCTCAGTGTGGCCGCGTTCCGATCCGGTGGTAGTATATTAGTTTTGTTAGTTTTAAATCAACAAATTGTAACAATAATTGCTACAAATTGAATAATTAATAATTACTAACCATAAACAATATAATTTTTTCATATAGAATCATTTTCTTCTTACACTGGCAATAAATTTATACTAAAATGTGGGTCACAATTTAATAAATTTATAACTAATTTTCTGTATCGGGTAGATAATTATAAATGTCTGTAATAACGTTTACTTGTCGGATGTGAGACACCTTAGTCCGCCCGTGACCATGAATGCTGCAAAGTGTTCGAAACGTCGGGCAATCATAAATCAAATACAAATGCGATATAATCCGTAAAAGTAGTTTTATTTACAAATTAACTTAAATTTAAATTCAAATCTTTTATTATGCATAGACCCCGAGAGGGCACTTACATATTGTCAATTTTACAAAATAAAATTAAATTATCCAATAAAAATAAACTACCACCGGATCGGAACGCGACCGCTACTGAGAAGATCCGGCAAGCAGCGGGCTTGTCTATTATTTTAATTTTTTTTTCTTCTTACTAGATATAAATTTGTGTACAAGTTTTGTAAGACCTAGCTCCAGTGTGATGCCCTTCGAACTGCAAGATACTTAATATAATTCAAATGATTATGGCTGGACCACATCCCACAAGCGGCACCCGATCACGAGTTAACTACTAGAGCAGCCATCACTCCCCTCAACCACTATGGAGGGAAGGGAGAGACCCGCTCCACGCAGCTACCGCAAGTAGATCCTTCAGTGAGCATAACCAAGACCATATGTTACAAACATGTTACAAACGATGAAAATGCAAGATTTCGTTAGGCAAAACACGCTACGCTTTACAATATTAGAGTTATTAAAAAAAAGTTTATTTAAAATAACAAGGAAATTGCATAATGAGGAGCTGTAAAATAATTTATTAACCTCATGGGTAGATTGTAATTATTATAAGGTAACCGTTAAGTTATAACAATGAAAAATAAAACATCGATAAAGTTTCGGCTAAAACTTGACCTATAGATAATATTTTAACTGTTATACCAAAAAGCTGTGTGGTAGCGGCTACGAATACTACCAACCCCTTCATTGCTCATGGGGTGTCGTAAAGAACGACTAAGAGCTTTACATAGAAAAGGGCATGCTACATCTAATACCGTCTGGTCAACAATTACATTCTCAAGGAAGCTTGACATCAGCCAGGGGGCCGGTTATAAAACTATTGCCAAAATATTTTCAAATACATATTATCAAAAGAAGAGTATATATTGAGCTGATACCAAGTTATTGATATAAATGTAGGATACTTGAAAATATACAAAAATCAAACATCCTATATATAATGTATCCAAGCTTAATAATTCGCCATTTTGAATTCGATATCTTAAATTGTATATTCTGTTACTATTTATAGACTAATGTCAATAAAATACATTACTAATAGTTGAGTTTTAATATTATAAGTTATCTGATCGTATGTAAATAGAACATATAGTAAAACAATAATATATTCAGATAATTCTTTAGAAAAAAAAAAAAGCGTAGACTGTTTTAAAATTGACACGTGATTATTTCAAAGTCATATTAAAGCTTTTAAAAGTAGAATTCATCACCGTAATACCGCTATTCGTGTGGTGACGGAGTAAGAATACAATTCACAATCCCTTCTGTTGCCCGTGGGGTGTCGTAAAAGACGACTCATCATCATCATCATCGCAGCCCATACCTCCCATAATATAGGTATAGTAGGTAAATTTCTCTCATAGTGGCGGAGGCCCGAGCCCAATAGTGGGAAGTATATGGGCTGAGATGATGATGTCGTAAAATACGACTAAGCGCTACAAGCTGATAACATACTTGCAAGAGTAGATAAACTCGAAATAAAACTTAACACGTTTGACTTAAGTGGTTTATCAGGGCAATCTCCCTTCGATTTCGAACACTTTCGAACAGTAGTGGGACGCTTATAAGTTGAAATGGTGATGAAAATAATGCCGTCCCCCATGCCATACCACTACCCCTTACTTTTGAGTGAGAGCAGTCCCATAAGCTACCGTATTCTCTCTCGCTGAGACAACGATGACGAATAAATCACGGGACAATTTGAATTTAAACGGAAAATACTAAATATAATAATCGTCCTTGTTTATCGACCTTCAATTTTATCATTGCAGACGTTTCACTAATAAAAAAAACGGACCACAGCTTAAACAAGTTATTAATAACAACATTAAAAAGTTTTTAAAAGTTTACAGCCAAAGGAAGTAGTTATATTTCCTTAATTGTAGGGGGATATCGATAAATTGTTGATTAACTTGTTAGGGTGGTCATTTACTAAGCTAAGTATATCATAACTTCTCACGTTCTATAAACTAATGTAATGTACATATTTTTTTTAATAACTGGTTGGTTATTTTCGGTTAGACCAGGCCACATCTATCAGTGCATCTCAATATACAGGATGTATCAGGTTATGGGGTAATGTTCGAGTATGTTGTAGTTTAAGGGTCATAGATCCTAATTAGAATGTACATTACACAAAAAACAATATAACATAAAAGTTATAGTGATTTAAAAAAATGAGTTTAAGAGTCTACGCCTTAAATGTTACGTATTATGTAAGCATGTACAGACAAAATACATGTAGGCATGTAAAGCTTCGCCAGTATAATTTCATTCATACATACCTAGAATTGCGTAAACGTTTCAATGACATCGTAGGATGTACCTACGATTGCGCGAGCGATCAACGGCCATAGGCCGATCAGCTGTTTTAAAGCGAAGTTAGTCTTGCTTATGTGAATGTAATCATTGATTTATTCAATTTCTAATGAACATTTAACAAAGTATGAGTATGTTGCGTATAAGTATCATTGACTTTATACATTTCAATTAATTTTACACGAAAAAACGATGACAAAATTGTAAACTTTACATGTCTCTAATTCCTTAACGAATCGATATTTTTCGTTCAAATTTTTTTCATGGTTTCCTACCACCATTGCCTAGCTCCCTTTTGACCAGTTGCCCCATAACCTGATACACCCTGTATAGATTTTTTATTATTGCAAACGGTGGCAAACGAACAAACAGTACACCTGATGATAAATGTTGCTGCCGCTCATAGGCTTTTGCAAGACTGCTGCCTACCGTGAAGAAAGTGAAGGGAGTGTGAAGGCGTGCAATGAGGTTCGGTGGTTTTAGACTAAGCAAAACTAAAACCTACCACGCGCAAACATTTTCAGAAAGTTGGACTGCCGGCTCTCTCGCTCATCGAACGAAGCGCAGTAACAAATTGTCTACTACTCGGACATCGATATATGAGATACATTATCAGCAGTTAATGACTTAAGAGGCTATGTAACTTCTTTGAATCAAAGCAAAGACGCAATTGCAAAATTAAATTACGTTGAAAATCTTGTAATTGCTGTCTCAAAATCTTTTTGTCAAACTAAAAAGTGTTTACTTAATAATAATAAACAACATTTTATTTTAGGTAATTTTTAAATGTTAAATTCAATACGTAAGTATTCAAAACAATAATAGAATATTCTATACCAATAAATAAAATTGGAGTGTCTGTTTGTAATGTCAAGTAATAGGCTTTTTTCTTGCTCACACGGTTATTTGCACGACACCTATGCCTAAAATAGCAATTAAAATTTTTTTATCTGTGTCTGTTTGTTCCGGGTAAACTTCAAAACGGCTGGACCGATTTCAAAAATTATTTCACCAATGGAAAGCTATAATATCAGGGCGTAAACTAGGCTATATTTTATCCCGGTATTCCCACGGGAACGGGCACTACGCGGGTAAAACGACTAAAACCGAAGCGAAGCGAGGGCGGGTTGCTAGTCTATACCAATAAATAAGATTGGAGTGTCTGTTTGTAATGTCAAAATAATAGGCTTTTTTCATGCGCACACGGTTATTTGCACGACACCTATGCCTAAAATAGCAATTAAAAAATTTTTGTCTGTCTGTTTGTTCCGCGTAATCTTCAAAACGGCTGGACCGATTTCAAAAATTCTTTCACCAATGGAAAGCTATAATATCAGGGCGTAAACTAGGCTATATTTTATCCCGGTATTCCCACGGTAACGGGAACTACGCGGGTAAAACGACTAAAACCGAAGCGAAGCGAGGGCGGGTTGCTAGTACTTAAATAAATATGGAGTTAGTTGATAATTCATAGGGTTTTTGTGACAAATAAACGGAGTAATTTCATTGATCTCATATTAATACTTTAATAAATGTGTAGTTAGTTGATTAATTCATTATTTTTTTGTTACAAATAAACGGTGTAAATTGATTGATCTCATATTAATAGTAATATGTACGTAAATAAATGTGGAATTGATTAATTAATTCTTTTATTTGTCTTATGTAAATGTGAGTATTCTCGATGTGCGAGATCCCGCAAATACCGGGATCCCACGGGATTGAAGATTCGTAGTCTCGCAAATACCGAGATTGAATTCAGGATGCGGGATTGGAAACCCTAGAGCGGCCCTGTGCCTCTTGCATCTAACGGCTCTTTGAGACTAAGATGTTATCAATTCACCAAGTGCGAGGTCGCGCTACGCCTTTTGTGTTTGTCACTCGAGAACATGTCTTTCCCAACCATTGTCAATTCGACCAGCTATATGGCTTGCCCACTTCAACGTGTGGTCGCCATTCGAGAAGCTTTATTCCTCGACGGTTTTTGGTTCGATGAGCGATGTGGCCTGCTCATTGCGATTTGAACGTGCTAATTTTTAGGGATAAGACGGTTACACCCTTTTTCCACGGCTTTCCGTGTTCTGGATGTGCGAACAGTACTCGACTAGCCGACTACGATACGTCAAACCGACTATGATACGACCCAACCCGTCAAGCCGACTACGATACGACCTTACCCGTCAAGCCGACTACGGTAAAAACGGTCCGAACTGATCTGAACTAGCACGTTATGTAGTTGGCGTTTACGACATCTATATGTTAAATAGAGGGGTGAGAAATTGTATTCTTATACTGTCACCATATAAGAATCTATACCAATAAATAAAATTGGAGTGTCTGTTTGTAATGTCAAAATAATACGCTTTTTTCATGCTCACACGGTTATTTGCACGACACCTATGCCTAAAATAGGAATTAAAAAATTTTTGTCTGTCTGTCTGTCTGTTTGTTCCGGGTAATCTTCAAAACGGCTGGACCGATTTCAAAAATTCTTTCACCAATGGAAAGCTATAATATCAGGGCGTAAACTAGGCTATATTTTATCCCGGTATTCCCACGGGAACGGAAATTACACTGGTAAAACGACTATAACCTATAACCGAAGCGAAGCGAGGGCGGGTTGCTAGTTTAATATATAATGCATTGCTTTGCATTAATTGTAAATTTTATCAATACCTGTTTAATAAATGACGAAATATAAACTGACATAGAAACAGATCGTATAGAAACGTGCTTTTTGGATCAAAAGACCAGGTCGTTGGCCCGTGGGTGTCGTAAAAGACGACTAATGGATGTAATATGCACATAACAACCACGCAACTGAAAAAGAAAACTTATACCAAGACGTTTGACCAGCGGAGTACAGTAGGTAAATTTTTCCTCCTATTCGGGAGGAGGCTCGAGCCCAGCAATGAGATTTACACGCGCTGAGACATCGAGGACGGGGGATGTTATAAGAATTAGGGATGTGCGATATTTATCGATATTGTTGAAATATCGATATTAGCCGCCGAAATATCGATATTTATAACTTTGAAATATCGCCATATCGATATTATTAACACGATATCGATATCGCTTTTGCAATGAAATGAAAAATTATTAATAACATAATTTTGATAAAATGTGTGATTCCTAGGCATCCGGACAAATTTTCCTAAAAAAAAGGTCATCAAAATTTGTCCGGAGGATTTTCTTTCCTTTACTTTCGATATTATAAAATATCGATATTACAAAATATCGATATTTTGTGTCCGATAATGTTGACTTAACGATATTTAGCTATCGATATAAATATCGATTTCAATATCGATATTTTACTAATATCGCTCATTCCTAATAAGAATTACGCCCCCTTTTTTTTTTTTTTTGTGGGTGGGTCGCGGTCGGCGCGCCTCCGCACCACTCCGTCCGGGGCGACAGAGGGGCTTAAGCACGCAACTCCCGCGACCCACCCAAAAACCACGTCGCCTTTGTCGTTGGGCCGACCACTGGAGCAGCGTTAACTTGTCGTCAGTGGTCGGCCCGACGGAATACCCCCTATTGGGGTACCCTCCCATCGACCGACGTCCCCCCCCTCGGGGAGGACGTCGGTCTTTCCTCACGCGGTCGGCCTCTCGGCGGGTGACGGAAAAATATCGATATTACAAAATATCGATATTTTGTGTCCGATAATATTGACTTATCGATACTTAGCTGTCGATATAAATATCGATTTCAATATCGATATTTTACTAATATCGCTCATTCCTAATAAGAATTATGCCCCTTAAGCGGCGTTTAAGACACTCACGGATAGGAAAAGAGGGGGTGGCGAATTGTATTTATACTTCAGTCACCAGATATTAAAATAAAAATTCAAGTATACGTAAACTTCAAAAGAGATCATTAAAAAGTAATTTATTAGTAATTATAAAAAGTAGTTTGTAAGTTATTTTAAGAATTTTTTTTTCTTACCCGGACGGCGCAGGAGCGAGTATCTGCGCCTGATGGCGCCCTAGCCGAGGCCGCGGGTGACCGGCCCAGGGATTTTAGTCCGTCACTAGCAGAGAGGCTGACCGCGCGATGGCGACCGACGTCCCGGGACAGGGACGTCGAGAGGTGAGGGTACCCGAAAGGGTATTCCGTCGGGCCGACCACTGACGACAAGTCACCCTGCTCCGGTGGTCGGCCCAATGACGAGTGCGACGTGGGTATGGATGGGTTAGGGGCCCGCGTACTGTCCTTTCGTCGCCCCGGACGGAATGGACCGCGTGTGCGCTTACCATAGCCAACCCATAAAGATTTTTTCTTGACTAATATTCGTCATTTCATCATGTGGTGACGGAGTAATACAACTCATTACCCCCTTTCTTGTCTATGGGTGTCGTAACAGACGATTAAGGGATTGTTGCGAAGAATATCTATCAAACCCTCTGATCAGGATGGTATAGTCGGACAATTTCTATCACATTGTAAATTGTATTCTTACTCAGTCAAATGGAAATATATCGTAAAATGATTAGTCGTCCTTTATTACACCAACAAACCTTGTCATGGTAGTATTCGTAGCATAAAAAGTATGTAGGCATTACAATTGAGAAAAAATTTAGTACTTTCAAATTGCCGATTAATTTTAACTATCTCTAAAACCGATCCTAAGCTTTAAAATATTCATAAGCAAATCTTTAATCACTTCTACAACAAGATAAAGAACGGGTCTAAAATGTCAAACGAACTCCCCCTCTCACCCCTCTACTTGACAGTTACGATACAAAATACAAGCGCTAAGGTCACCATTATATCCTATTTATTAAAACAAATAATCTCTTAAAGATTTTGATAGTATGTTTAATTATTTTTTGGTGTATTTATATATTACGCGAAGCGAAGAAAAAGGTATAACGCATATGCAATCGCTACACACACACCAACTCTTATAGACTTTTGTTTACGGTTAAAATCTCTGGTCGAACTGAATGTCAAACAATCATAATTATGATGACAATGTCTAACAGAGATTTGTGCTTATATATTAACAACCCGCCCTCGCTTCGCTTCGGTTTCAGTCGCTTAAACCCGCGTAGTTCCCGTTCCTGTGGGAGTACCGGGATAAGATATAGCCTATGTTACTACCTGATATTATAGCTTACCATTGGTGAAAGAATTTTTGAAATCTGTTCGGTGGTTTAAGCGTGAAAGCGTTACAAACAAACATCCTTACTTTCGCATTTATAATATTAGTATGGATTAGTGAAATATAGCTTGCTCAATATACAATTATCTATACCAATAAATAAAATTGGAGTGTCTGTTTGTAATGTCAAAATAATAGGCTCTTTTCATGCTCACACGGCTATTTGCACGACACCTATGCCTAAAATACAAATTAAAAAAATTTTGTCTGTCTGTCTGTTTGTTCCGGGTAATCTTCAAAACGGCTGGACCGATTTCAAAAATTCTTTCACCAATGGAAAGCTATAATATCAGGGCGTAAATGAGGCTATATTTTATTCCGGTATTCCCACGGGAACGGGAAGTACGTGGGTAAAACGACTAAAACCGGAGCGAAGCTAGGGCGGGTTGCTAGTCTATACCAATAAATAAAATTGGAGTGTCTGTTTGTAATGTCAAAATAATAGGCTTTTTCATGCTCACACGGTTATTTACCCGACACCTATGCCTAAAATACAGATTAAAAAATTTTTGTCTGTCTGGCTGTTTGTTCCGGGTAATCTTCAAAATGGCTGGACCGATTTCAAAAATTCTTTCACCAATGGAAAGCTATAATATCAGGGCGTAAACTAGGCACAATTTTTTCCGATATTCCCACGGGAACGGGAACTACGCGGGTAAAACGAATAAAACCGAAGCGAGGGCGGGTTGCTAGTACATAAATAAAATTAAAAGAAAATCGTGTAGCAGAAAAATTAATTTAAATGACTTAAGGCCGAATTTTGACCACGTAGCGACCACTAGTTTCTATAACTCTAGATTCTCTCTACACGTCCAAACCAAGAGAGATCGAATGAAAGGAGATTGACAAGGAGATTATAGGTTTATAGGGTTAATGTGAACGAAAGTGTTGGAAGGGGAAGACCAAGGCGGACGTTCCACGCGCGAGGACGTTCTTAAGAAAGGCCAGGTTAAAAGTACCCTAAACCGAAGAACATGCATGAGGAGATTAATGAATGTGGAGGAGGCGTAAATGGTATGTCAAGATCGTAGCATGTGGAAGGAAGTGGTCTCTGCCTATCGCTATGGGAAAGAGACGTATGTATTTCTATAACTGTATCGATTTTTCTATAATCTTGTTATCCAGATATATACATCCTATTGCTGGGCGTTTTTTTATGGGTGGGCTATGACCAGCATATACGCCGTCCATTCCATCTGGGGCGATGAAAGGACGGTGCGCGGGCCCATAACCCACGTCGCCTTCGTCACTGGGCCGACCACCAGTGCCGAGTTCCTTGTGCACAGTGGTCGGCCCGACGAAATACCCTTTCGGGTACCCTCACCTCTGGACGTCCCTGTCCCGGGACGCCGGTCGCCGTCGCGCGGTCTGCCTCTTTGCAGGTGCCGGACTAAAATCCCCGGTCCGGTCACCCGCTGGGCTGAGGATTCTTTCCCAGTGGCAGGGAAATTGACCTATTATACCACGCTTTTCAATGACAGAGTAAGAATACAATTCACCATCTCCTATCTATATATCTTTTCTAAGGGTGTCGTAAAAGCCGACTAAATAATATAATATGCATATAACATCTATGCAAGAGAAACGATATAAAACTATATACCAGCTCGTTTGAACATTGTGGAGGAGATTTGAGCCCAGCAGTGGGTTGTCTGAACTGTGATCATACGAAGCTAGACAGACGGCTCAGTATAGGGGTTTTTCGTCAAGTTCTTTTTCATATGCAACAATTTTTCTATAACTAGCAGCGTCCTGCGGTTTTACCCGCATAGTTCCTCTTCCCGTGGGAATATCGGGATAAATTATAACCTTTTTTTTTGCGGGTGGGTCACGGTCGGCGCACTCCTCGCACCACTCCGTCCGGGGCGACAGAGGGGCGTAAGCACGCACACCCGTAACCTACCCGTGACACGTCGCCTTCGTCGTTGGGCCCCCACCGGCGCAGAGTTCCTTGACTTCAGTGGTCGACCCAACGGAATATCCCAAGGGAGTACCCTCTCCCGTCGACGACGCCGAACGCCGTCGCGAGGCTTACCTCTCCGCGGGTGCCTGGACTGAATCCCCGCTCCGGTCACCCGATAAATTATAACCTATGTGTTATTCTGATATGTAAGCTATATTATGGTGAAATTTCATGCAAATCCATTCAGTAGTTTTGCGTGAAACAACAACAAACATTTTCAAAAACTTTCGGGTTTATAATATCAGTAGGATACCATCCATTTCCCATAATAAATACTTCCTTACTAATATTATAAATGCGAAAGTAAGTTTGTTTGTGTGTTTATTTGTTTGTTACGCTTAAACCACCAAACCGATTTCAAAAGAATTTCTTTCACCAATGGAATGCCATATTATCAGGGAGTAACATAGGCTATATTATATGCTGGTATTCCTACGGGAACGGCAACTACGCGGGTAAGGCGACAGAAAGCGAAGCGAGGGCGGGTTGCTAGTATATTATAATATATTCACCGTGTACTGACGGTGTAAGAATACAATTCACCACCGCCTGTCTTGGCCGTGGATGTCGTAAAAGACGACTAAGGGATATAATATGCATATAACATATATTCAAGAGATGGTAAACTCGAATTAAATCACTTTAACAACCCCTCTAACCTTTATGGTATACTAAGGCCAATTTCCCTCCCATTATAGAGGAGGCTCAAGCCCAGCAGTGGGACGTACATGAGCTATGATGCTGATGAATATATCCATTAGGTTTTTACGACACCCACGGACAAGAGAGAAGGTGGTGAATTTTATTCTCACTTAGTTACCAAACGAAGTTATTCATTTTTAAAATAGTATTTCTCATCAAATATTCAATAGATAATTCAAGTATTAGGAATGTCCAAAATATGCACGCTTCATACGCGTGATTTTTTTTATAAGTTCTCATCAAACGATTAAGAAGAATACTGTGAGTGTAAAAGGGAAAGACCGTGTAGCGGATAAATACCGTCATAGGGTGGTGAGTGTTATGGGTTCAATTCCGCGAGTGACGTGACCGGGGATTAGTCCGTCACCCGCCGAGAGGCCGACCGCGTGAGGAAAGACCGACGTCCTCCCTGAGGGGGGGACGTCGGTCGATGGGAGGGTACCCCAAGTAGGGGGTATTCCGTCGGGCCGACCACTGATGACAAGTTAACCCTGCTTCGGTGGACGGCCCAACGACGAAGGCGACGTGGTTTTCGGGTGGATTGCGGGAGTTGCCTGCTTAAGCCCCTCTGTCGCCCCGGACGGAGTGGTGCGGAGGCGCGCCGACCGCAGCCCACCCAAAAAAAAAAAAGGTTCAATTCTCTTGCAGGACACTACTTTCCGCGATCAAAAAAACTGTTACTCTGAGTCTGGATGTAATTGCTGTCTGTCAAATTATATATTTGTAATAGTTTTGTAGTAGTTTAATGATGATGATGATGAATAGTTTTCCGTGTGGTGACGGAGTAAGAATACAATTCACCACTCCCTATCTTGCCTGTGAATGTCGTAAAAGAGGACTATGGGATATAATATGCACATAACATCTGTGCAAGAGAAGGAAAACTCTAAATACAACCCTATACCAACATGTCTGACCAGCATGGTATAATTCAACATAGTGATTATTTTTTGTATCAGAATAGCGTGCCTACTCTTGAAATCAATTCTAATTTCGAATCCGATTCAATTCCAATCTCACCAAACTTATGTTTGGTATTCTTGAACAAAATCGAGAATGAATTCTTTGCGTTTGCCGTTGTTATTTTCACCAAATGTGTCGTATTTTCTTACTTTAAATTAATAACGTTATCGAACTCGATCACCACAAAGACGCTTTCTTGAAATTGTGCAACATTAACGATTTTAAACTACGTCAAAATCACGTCGGGAGTAGCAAATATTTGATTTAATCGAGGAGTCGAATTCATTTAGTTCAAAGATATTCCACCGAATTTGATTCCAATCGTGCGCTAGTATCGCTTTCAAGAGTACCAAATTTGCTCAAATTCGAGCTGCGATTGGATTTAGGATTAGAATTGAGATTCAAGAGTGGCACACAGGATCATGCAGAAATTGGTAAAAGCAACTTAAAAGAGAAAAAATATGAATATATCCATTATCATCTCGGCCCATCACCATTCCATTGTTGGGCTCGAGCCTTCTTCATAATAAGAGGGAAATTGACCTACTACACCACGCTGGTCAGACGTGTTGGTAATAAATTGTTTTGAGTTTGATTTCTCTTACATTTTATGGATATTTAATCCGTGCGTGGGAATCGAACCCGTACGGTACTAGCATGATAGATCTTATTCACTATGCCATCTGAGCAGTCATATATTTAAATGACATTAATTTATTATAAATAAAACAATTTTACGGATTTTATCGCGTATGTATTTGATTTTTGATTGACCGGCGTTTCGAACGCTTCACAGCGTTCATGGTTCGGGCGGCGAAGGCACGAGTACCTGTGATGACGCCCTAGCCGAGGTCGTCGGTGACAGGGCCGGGAATTAGTCCATCACCCGCAGAGAGGCAGACCGCACGACGGCGACCGACGTCCCGGGAAAGGGACGTCGAGAGGATGCAAAAGAAATTTAGAAAGAAAGTTCTATGCCAACACGTCTGACCAGCACGGTATAGTAGGTCAATTTACGTCAAATTGACCTTTGACCATGAAATGAAGTGGGTTCGACCCGAACAGTAGGACTTATAGTGGTAGGATCACACTGTCGACAGTTATCTGTCTACAGCCATGGGCCGGTCCGTCCGGGGTAGTACCACGCTGTAGCAGAAAATCGACGTCTGAGTAGTAGCAATTTGTTACTGCGCTTCGTTCGGCAAGCGAGAGAGCCGGAGCCCAACTTTCTGAGGGTGTTTGCGTGTGGAGGGTTTTGGTGGTGCCTTTGGTATCACCGAGCCTCATTGCACGCATTCACACTCCCTTCACCTTCGTCGCGGTAGGCAGTGGCCTTATAAAGGTCCATGAGCGGCAGCAACACTTACCATCATGTGTACTGCTTGCTCGTTTGCCACGGCTTGTAATAAAAAAAAAAAAAAAAACTTATATGAGTTGATATCTCATAAAACATCATCATCATCGTCTCAGCGCATTCAGGTCCCATTGTTGGGCTTGGGCCTCCTCCTTTATGACAGGGAATTACCTCGCTTCTCTTCCATTGATGTTAATACATTCCTTAGTCGTCTTTTACGACACCCGCGGGTAAGATGGTTAATTGTATTCTTACTCCGTTACCACACGCAAATAGACGACTAAGGGATATAATATGCATATACTGCATATACCGCGAAGAAAGTGAAGGGAGTGTGAATGCGTGCATTGAGGCTCGGTGATACCAAGAGCACCACCAAAACCCTCCACACACAAACACCCTCAGAAAGTTGGGCTTCCGGCTCTCTCGCTTACCGAACGAAGCGCAGTAACAAATTGCTACTACTCAGACGTCGATTTTCTGCGAGAGTGTGGTACTACCCCGGATGGACCGGCCCGCAGCTGTAGACAGATAACTGTCGACAGTGTGGTCCTACCACTAATTAAATATGCCACCGTTTGCAATAAAAAAAGACACGTTTATGCTTGCATAAATTCGATTTGAATAAGGTCGCGGTTGGTAATCCGGATATTCGTGAATCCGTATAGTCGAGGGCCGGATAATCGAGTTTCTACTATATATCCCTTAGTCATCTTTTACGATCCACGGGTAAGATGGTGGTGAATTATATTCTTACTCCGTCATCACACAGAATCTTTCGATTTAATAAAAAAAAACGGGGGGGTGTGTGTACAACGGCACGGAAACGTGGTCCCTAAATGTAGGCCTCATAATAAGTCTCAAAGTCGCTCAGCGTGCTATGGAGCGGGCTATGCTCGGGATTTCTCTGCGAGATAGAATCCGGAATACGGAAATCCGCAGAAGAACGGGTGTAACCGACATAGCCCGAAGAATTAGCACGCTGAAGTGGCAATGGGCAGGCCACATCGCTCGACGAACCGACAACCGCTGGGGAAGAAAGGTTCTCGAGTGGCGACCACGTATCAGACGACACAGTGTAGGACGCCCTCCCACTAGGTGGACCGATGACCTAGTGAAAGTTGCTGGGCGTCGTTGGATGAAAGCGGCACAGGACCGCACATTGTGGCGTAACATGAGGGAGGCCTACGTCCAGCAGTGGACGGCAATAGGCTTAAATGATGATGATGATGAATGTGTGTACAAAGTAAGTACGCATATCAGAAGTGAAACTCCTTTATCCTCCATCCTCTATCCTTTATCTCATTCTCTCGTCGGCTGAATATATTTACGTGTTTGTGTTTCTATGGACTCGCATTTTCGTTTCATCGAGTTCGAAATCACAACAATTCTAAAGAAGTTTCACTTCAAAAATCGCAATAAAAGATAACTAGCCAGGAAATAGATAAACTACGATCACGAAAATAGTAGTCATTAGCTTCCAAATATATTAAACATATTACATAAAACTAATCAATGATAACATCTTAACAATATAGCAATGATAAATGGTAACATTTATCAAAAAAATGATTACCCGTTCTATAATATATATCAATTTAGATAAAATATTTAACTAAAATATAAGATTACGGTAAAATATATTTGGATTAAAATTAAAGTGAACATTATTCCGTGCGGTGACAGAGTAAGAATACAATTAACTATCACTCTCTTGCCCGTGGGTGTTGTAAAAGACGATTAAGGGATGTAATATGCATATAATATCTTCACAATCAAGATTTTATTCACAAAGAATCTTGATGTTAATGAAATAAGCTATTGTTTTCAAATATTTACACGAGTATCGTGGTGAAAACTGTATTTTCCGTATGGTGACGGAGTAAGAATATAATTCACCACCCCTCTGTTAACCATGAGTATTGTAAAAGATGACTAACAGATATAATATGCATATAATATCTATGCAAGAGAAGTAAAATTCGAAATAAAATCCTTTACCAACTCACCTGATTAGCATGGAATAGTAAGGTCAATTTCCCTCCCATAATGGAGGAGGCTGGAGCCCATCAGGGGAATGTAAATGTGCTGTGATGATGAATACAATAGAAGGTACACTTAGATTTAAAGTTTATAGCAAACCTTCTAAACTGTGGTCATAACATAACCTACCCTCATTTAGCCTGTGGGTGTCATAAAAAAAAGAATAAGGGATAAAATAAGCATATATTGTGTATAATTTAAGAGAAGGAGAAATCGAAATAAAGCCTTATTAAACAGTAGACTTGAGTCCAATATTGAAACATTCATGAGCTGTGATGTAGATAATGATTAATCTAATGATTAATTGAACAAAAAAGTATCTTTGGAAAGCATTTTATTTACAAATAAAGATGGAGGATTTGGAGTATGATCTATTTATATTGTTTAAATTAATAATTAATTTTATTTAACTAATAAAATAATAATAAATAACTAATAAAAATATACTTCATAATGGAAGTATGCTAATTGTATTAAAGATAAATAACACCATTAACATCATAATTAATAACCGGTAAAATAAATGTCATTTTTACATTTAGCACTGAAATAAAAATAAATACTATTAATTATTATAAAGTGTGTATTTTTTAAAGAATTCCTTTTTTATATTCAGAAATATTATTTGTAGTATCAACATTAATTGCATAAATAAAAAAAAAACTATTAATTAAAAATAAATTTAAGTGAAAAAATAACTCACCTGTTAATTTGACATTTTTTTACAAAAAAAAATAAGGCAATGAGAATTTCGCCGACAGCCAAATATTTATTACACAACTAGCTATATGTATTCACAATCACTGATTGCTATTTTCATGATAAATAACTTTGCATATAGTTTAATGTGTTTTATCATTCAGTTTATACCCAATCAAGGGTTTAAATATGAAATTTGTACTAATATAGATAAAGAAACAATTACGTTTTGATAAGTAACGATTACGGTTAGGCGTTTTATTAATGTAGATCAAATAGTAAAGTGGGCGCTTGTTCTCTTACTAATGTATGCGCCGCCGAGCGAATAGTAATAAAATTATACACGGCATAGCGTCGAATTACGCGTCTCCCGCTTTTAGTTAAAAGGTTAACAGCCAATTGACTACGGTTTTTTTTAATCAGTTAAAAATACAGGCATAAGCTTACTACAGAGTGTATATCGTACTCACCGTCGCTAGCGGGTCGCATTCCACCTTTCCCGATGTGCGTGGGCTCTCATTTTCATCTTGTTCACGTAATACCACTTTACGAATATCTAATATTTTGGTATCAAAATGCAAGGAGGTATAAAAAACTAGGATGACCACTGTTACATTACAACTGTCAAAACTGAACTTCATTCGGGTACTTGTGCCAAATGCCATAGACAAGGTTAAGTTTTATTTATAGATTTTGATTTTACTACTCCATCAGAGATGGCAGTAACAGCATTAAATTATAAGATTATTTTATTCTAACAAAAATAAACAAGTCAAGGCAATATAGTAAATTATAATAGCATATAGAAAATATTTTATATTATATAAATTAATAACATGATAAAGTTATCAGGTCAATTCTATTTAATTTTACATTCATAAATATTTAAAAGGATGGATAACGCATTTTAGAATTATCTATTTCCAGTAATATTTATGTAGGTGAAACTGTTACTCATAAATATTATTAGAGCACAAATTACAATATAAGACAAAGTCATGTCTTTTTTAGTATTTAAATGGAATTGTGTACTTACTACTGTCTCATAGATGGCAGTAGTATTTCAATAAACATTGAAATTGCAGCAAATCTATTGGCTTAAAGTTAGTTTGACACGATACCGTGCGTGTGGATATCAAAATTGCTGTGATAACCGATACGGTTAGTGTGGCTTTTGGAGGAGTATTTTTTTGATAAACATGAGCCAATTTTATATCCGGCCGTCTGCCTGACGCCAACTCTACTTGAGAATAATTGTTAACAAAACGACATCGGATGAGAGTTGGCTCAGTGGGCCTACTCTTGAAATCAATTTTAATTTCGAATCCGATTCAATTCCAATCTCACCAAACTTATATTTGGTATCTATAGGCCTACTCTTGAAATCAATTCTAATTTCGAATCCGATTCGATTCCAATCTGACCAAACTTATATTTGGTACTCTTGAATAAAATCGAGAATGAATTTTACGCGTTCGTCGTTGTTATTTTCACCAAATGTGCCATGTTTTCTTACTTTAAATTAATAACGTTATCGAACTCGATCACTACAAAGACGCTTTCTTGAAATTGTGTAAAATTAACGATTTTAAACTACGTCAAAATCCCGTCGGGAGTGGCAAATATTTGACTTAATCGACGAGAGTCGAATTCATTTAGTTTAAAAATATTCCACCGAATTTGATTCCAATCATGCGCTAGTGTCGCTTTCAAGAGTACCAAATTTGCTCAAATTCGAGCTGTGATTGGATTTAGAATCGAAATCGAAATTCAAGAGTAGGCACACTGGCAGCGCCGTTCCGAAGTAAATTTTAGAATGGAACGAGATCCAATTATGGCGCCTCTCCCGTTTGCTCCTAATAATATATACCTATACTTTTATTTTTCTTTACCATTTAGGCGCCCCATAGGATTTGCGCCTGGAGCGCCTGGAGCGACTGCTCTGTTCGCCGTATGGGCGGGCCGGCCCTGCACACTAGACCATATGAAGCTTCCGTCGGAGTTGTGGTGCAAGTAGTGTTGCCCAAATGCAAGACCAAGACGAGACTTGGACCAGTCTTGGTCTTGGTCTTGCAACAGCACACCTGGTCTCGTCTTGGTCTTGGTATTGCACACTCGAGTCTTGGTCTTGGTATTGCAGCAAGAGTCTCGCAAAGTCTTGCAAGTCTTGCAGTTGCAGGGCAATGAAAAATCCAACTAAATTAATCAAATATCATCCTATCCTATCTATCCATCTGTTAGCCTATAGTCCACTATTGAATATAACCTTTACCACTGCGGAAAATTACTCTCCTATTACCCTGGTGTTACATTAAACAGAGTTACTACTCCTATGACGAAGGAAGGGTCAAAATTCCGACCCTGTTCTCTTAAGATGTCACCACACGGGGCAGTTTGTATAAAAAATTTGATGTTATTTAACATGCCCCCTTTCCAACAAAAAAGATATTTTCAATTTGATTGGCAAGCGACGGAGTTATTTGACCACTAACGACAAGTCACCCTGCTCTGGTGGTCGGCACAACAACGAGGCGACGTGGGTACGGGTGGGTTATGGGCCCGCCGTCCTTTCATCGCCCCGGACGGAATGGACCGCGCGTGTGCTTACCATAGCCCACCTATAAAAAAAAATAATGGCTTCCTAACAACATTGCCTCGGTCCGATTTGATACATCCACGGGTAAGAGAGTGGTGAATTGTATTCGTACTCTGTCCCTACACGGACATTTATGTAGATTAATTGTAGGCAGATTTCTATGTCCAACAGTGAACGTCGTTGGGCTAATGAATAAACGGATATATAAATATGTATAATGAGCAAGAGCACTCTCGTGATTACGGTATTTTTGTTCTTAAGCCTTTCCAAAGAGTAATTCTGAAAAGCCAACACCAACATTGGGAATCGATTGGCCAATAGATGGATATCTCAAGACTGATTTGACTTGCCGTGTAGTGACGGAGTAAGAATACAATTCATCACCCCCTATTTTACCCGCGAGTGCGAACCCACGACTAAGCGCTATAATATATAACATCGGTGCAAGAGAAGAAAAATTTGACATGAAACCCTGTAACAACACGGCTGATCACCGTGGCGATTCCCCTTCGGCCACGGCCGATTCCCCTCGTATTATGTAGAAGACACGAGCTGCACCGTATATAAGCTGAAATGGTGATATGAATTAAATGCAAGACCGCGAGACTCTTGCAGGCTCAGTCTTGGTCTTGCTCAAGTCTTGCAGGGCCAGTCTTGGTCTTGGTCTTGCAAAAATTAAGCGGTCTTGGTCTTGGTCTCGGTCTCGCATTTCTCGCAAGACCAAGACCAAGACCGCAAGACCAAGACCAAGACCGCAAGACCAAGACTTTTTTGGGCAACACTAGGTGCAAGTAAAACGGTCCCATGTCTTCGCCGTAACCAAGGGATAGGAACAGCGTGTGGTTTTTAGGTGGTAGTGGAGAAAAAAAAGTGAAGTTTTTAGTTGTCTTTTATAATAATAATAATAATAATAATAATATTATTATAAAAGCGACCGTTTGGGGGGGCCCATTCAGTGAGTTGGCGAGTCACCGTCTGCCAAAGTTCAAGACGATAGTTTTTCAATCAATAGTTTTTAGTTTAGCCAGTCCATCAAACCTCCAACCCCATAAACAGTTATTAGATACCATCATCACACAATAGTTTTACACCTACCGTTGGCAGTCCATGTGTGTTATGTGCAGACGTGGAGTGTCATCGGTAGATGTCATATCCCATTTTTACATTAAATTTCTTCAAAGGCCTCTGCGAGTTGGATTCATATCCCCATGTAAGCCTTTCAAAGGACCGGGTATCTTCCCTTGAAAGATAGCCGTGAATCGGAGATACATAATAATAATAATAACCTCTGGGCCAGTCGTTATCTCACCATGAGACTAACGCAAACCTCGGAGGAATATTATATGGCTCTCGAAATTCTTTTGATATAAAAGAAAAAATGTATCGCAAGATTTATAGGAAAGCCAAGTGATATAGGAACTTCTAATTATAAAAAGTCATTGCGAACTCCACTAAGAACTAGGGAGATTGTGGAAAAACCATTGAAAGTTATAAATACCCCAAAAACTTCAGGGAATAAACCTATGAACATCCATAATTCATCAGAAGACACTTTCGAAAAGCAGTACATACTCCAACATGATAGGCAGTTAATAACACCGCAAGTCAGACCAAAGTTGTGCATCTTAAGTGCTAACAAAATTAACAAGATATTGTCTATAGCTGAAGATTCATTTCCAAATTTTAACCTTTGTCATCACATCTCAACTAATTGTAGTATTGATTATTTTGTTTCTAACCTACATTTAAAATTAGCTAACTTCACTGTAAATGACTATTGCCTGATTATGATTGGAGAAGAAGACATTCTAAAAACTAAGGACTATTTTGAATTAATTGTAAACATACGTCTTAACTTACTAAAAGTACAACATACTAATATTATTCTTAGTCTACCTACTTATAAATATAATAACTACTGCAAAATGTATAACTCTAGGATAGAAATTTTTAACCATTTATTACACCTTGATAATTGTACGCATAATTATGCAGTGCTATTTGATACTAACTTAAGCCTCAAATATGATTACACAATGTTCTCCAAGCGTAGTGGAGTAGTAAACAATTACGGCATGAGAAATATATTTAAGAGCCTTATACCGTATATAACCTGTACTAATGTAATTAATTCTGTAACTTTGGACTCATACTCTAGTAAAGAAAGAATAACAAGCTGGAGCCAATCACCTAAGCATTCAGAAAGTTTTTTTCGTGAGTAATAATAATATCTTTAGAATCTGTCATCAGAATATAGCAGGTATTAAATCAAAAAAAGACATAATTGAAATTATCTTGAATGATTTAGACTTAGGTAATAAACTACCCACGGTACTCTGTTTTTCTGAGACATTTTTAAAAACCGGGACTGAGTATAGTGTAAAACTGAATGGTTATAATTTAAGTTCTTGTTATTGTAGAGATAAGTCCAGAGGTGGTGTCTGTATTTATACAGAAAAAGGTTTGATACCTTTTTCAAGAAATAGTTTAGTAGAAGAAATTATTTTTTTAAAACAATTAGCTAAAAAAGAAGTTTTTGAATGTTGTGGAATTGAGGTTGATGATCATAAAATTATAATAATATGCATATATCGCACCCCTCAATCAAATACCAGGTTATTTTTTAATTCCCTGGATTTTTTGCTTTATAAGTTAATATCTTACAATAAAAAGAAAATTATTCTTGTGGGCGACCTGAATATAAACACACTAAAACACAACAAAATCGTACAGCAATTGTTAGATATCGTAAATAACTATAATTTGCATTTTTATATTACTACACCTACCCGGCAGCAGTCGTGTATTGATCATATAATAGGCACCTATATTGCAAGCGCGAATAGTGAGACTCTTAAATTAGGTTTGTCAGATCACGACACTGCGCAGATGTTAAATATACCAGTGAAAACGGTGACTAAGCAGCCTAATTACATTTGCATCAGCAAAAGAGATTATGAACCCATTAATATTTCTAAGTTTATAAATTGTATCAAAAGTCTTAGCTTCAAAGAAATTTATAGTATTCTCGACATAAATACAGCATTTAATAATTTTCATGACACTTTTCTTTTATATTATCATCTATGTTTTCCAGTCACGAAATATAAATTAAACCTTAAAAAACGGGACCTTAAGTGGATAACAAAAGGACTACGATGTAGTTGCAGTACTAAAAGAAATTTAAGGTACAAATTTTACAAAAATAAAACAAAAGAAAATAAAATTATTTATAAAAAGTATAGTAACATATTAAGGCGCTGTCTGTCCCAATCACAAAAAATATGTAATCATAAATTCATATTGAAATCGAAGAATAAATGTAAAGCAGCATGGAATATAATTAAGGAACACAGTCAAACGAATCTTGCAAATCCTATAGATGAAATTAGGATTGGAAACCAACTGCTTAAACAACCAAACCAAATAGCATGTCAATTTAACAAATATTACACTGATTGTTACACAAATCCATCGAATATCCTCCATAACACTAATAAAACCTCTCTTCATAACAGCTTATTTTTGGAGCCACTAAGTGTTTCAGAAATACATAAAATAATAATGTCATTACAAAACTGCTATTCAGTGGGATATGATGAAATCACTACGACAATAATAAAAAAATGTGTACTTTTCATCTCCCCGGTTATAACATACCTGATAAATCTCTCTTTTGAACAGGGAACGTTTCCAGACCGCCTAAAAATATGTTTAGTGAAACCGATTTATAAAAAAGGGGACAAAACTTCAATGTCCAATTATAGACCAATAACTCTGATACTTATATTATCAAAGATTTTTGAAAAAGCTATGTACACTAGACTTACCTCGTTTTTTAGCAAATACAAAGTAATAAAGCCACAGCAGTACGGTTTTCAAAAGGGAAAGTCCACTACTCTCGCGGCTTTTAATTTAGTTAATCGAGTTCTATCAAATATAGATAAAAAAACACAAACATTGGTCATTTTCTTTGACATGTCTAAGGCATTTGATTTTGTATCACACGAATTATTATTAGAAAAACTACGGAATTACGGTATAAGAGGACCGGTGCTCAATTGGTTTGAATCCTACTTGACGAATAGGAAACAGTATGTGGAAATAACCTATATAGATAAATACTTTAATAAAGTGCAATATACATCACCATACTTAGTGAATAAGTGTGAAGTACCCCAAGGGAGTGTTCTGGGCCCTTTATTATTTCTATTGTATATTAATGATCTTCCTGACATAACTGACTATGATTGTATTTTATTTACAGATGACATTTCTATTACTTTGACACATAAAAAATTGACTAATTTTGATGACGAAATAAATAGGATATTCGATTCCATAATGAAATGGTTAAACTATAATAATCTTAATGTAAATTTAAATAAAACTAGTTTTATGCAATTTCAAGGACATAGGTCTAACCTAACTTATAGAAGTAGATATAATTTATAATAACATTACAATAAATGAAACGGATAATATTAAATTCTTAGGAATAACCCTTGACAAATATATTACTTGGAAGCCACAGATAGATGTCATATGTAATAAACTTAACAAATTTGTCTATGTACTAACCAGATTGAGACAAACATCTTCACTTGAGACAACATTAATGGCTTATCATGGTTATATTAGTGCTATTCTGAGGTATGGCTTGATACTATGGGGTAATTCGACTGACGCTTATAGGGTATTTCTGACTCAGAAGCGCTGCATCCGAGCCATGGCTGGGATTTCACCTTATGAATCATGTAAATCATATTTTAAAAAATTTGGTGTGCTAACCTTAACCTGCATGTATATCTACGAAATAAGAACATTCGTAAAATGTAATAGGGACTTATTCTATACTGCAAAGGATAAATTTCTGCGCAATACCAGAAATCCGCACAGATTAGTTCTAGAATCTCGACCACGTACTACCAAGTTAATGAAAAATTGCTATTCAATGTGTATATTAATTTATAACAAATTACCAGAATATATTAAGACACTTCCTCTTCCACAATTTAAAAAACATTTAAAATCATGGTTACTAGACAAGAATTATTACGAATTACATGAAATGTGTGCATATAATTAAGGTTATTATTGTTGTAATTCTTATTATGATTGACATAACCATTTAAAATGGTGCAATTACTTTCACATGCCTCTACAGGCAAGATAGATGAGCCAAACTAACACACTAAACACCTAATGTACTCTATTTTGTGTGAAATAAATTATTTCATTTCATTTCATTATTTCATTTCAATAAACCGCAGGGCAGCTTGTGGCGTGCTGAATGTGAGTGGCGACACTGCGGTTCTGAGTGCCCCAGAGAGTCGGCCAGGGCCTCGTATCCAGCTGGCCTTTATTGGCTGGCTGGAGTGGAAACCGAAGAGTGCCCGCAGGATTCTCAACTCTGGCTTGCCTTAAACGGCTGGTCAGAGAGGGGTCGCCAGAGCTATATGCTCGGGGGTGGAAGTGTCCTTTTCAAGGGCATAACTACGGGGAAACCACTGCGATGGTGAAACCGGCGCCGCACCGCTCGACACCCCAAGCCACTTGCACTAATGTTGCCCAACTGTTGCCCGTATGGCCTGAGTGTCTGTGGCGACCGTTTGGGGGGGCCCATTCAGTGAGATGGCGAGTCACCGTCTGCCAAAGTTCAAGACGATAAAGGTATTGAAGGCAGACGACAGGTCAAAATCAATAGTTTTAAGTAAAATAGTCCATCAAACCTCACAACCCCATAACCAGGTTTTAGATATCATCATTGTACAATAGTTTTACACCTACCGTTGGCAGTCCGCGAGTGTTATGTGCAAACGTGGAGTGTCATCGGTAGACGTCCCATCCCATTTTAACATTAAATTTCTCCAAAGGCCTCTGCGTGTTGGATCCATATCCCCATGTAAGCCTTTCAAAGGACCGGGTATCTTCCCTTGGAAGATAGCCGTGAATCGGAGATACATAATAATAATAATAATAACCGCAGGGCAGCAACATAATAATAATAACCGCAGGGCAGCTTGTGGCGCAAGAATGAAATGCTACATTATAAGTGAATAACATATACAGGGTATTTTCATACCGGTATTTGCCCAGGAACGAGAACTTCGCGAGTGAAACCGGCGGATGTTAACCAATTTTTAAAATTCTTTCAACAATAGAAAGCTACGTTATCAGCGAGTAACATAGGCAATTTTTATCTCGATATTTCCATGGGATTTGATTAATGTTTTTTTTTTCACCCATGTAAACTTAAAAATATCAGTGAATAACATAGGCAGTTGTTATCTCGGCATTCACGTGGGAATAGGGTCTACATGGGTGAAACCGCGGGAGTTAATTATTTTCACCAACGGAAAGCTACATTATCGGCTTCTAAGGAAGCCCATATTTACCATCGTATTTCCACGGGAATCTGAACTACAAGGGTGGAAGTAATATTCAGATGTGAAAGTTTGTGAAGATATTTGAATGTTTGTTACTGAATCATACGTAAACTGTTGAGCAGATTTCGATGAAAACTGACACGTAGATACAGTGGCGGACTAAGCCTGTCAGAGGCCCGGGGTGGCAAAGCTGAATGAGGCCCCTTTAAAAAAAATAGTTTCACAAGCTTTTTCTTCAGTTCATACTTGTATGTATAAATAAGCGAAATTTAAATGACACTTAAATTATTTAGGCTAAATAATACAATAGGAATGGATCATCATCATCTTGCTCTTATCCCAATTACTTGGGGTCGACGCAATATGTCATCTGTTTTGACATATTGCAAAAAGTTTCGGCAATGACTTTTATGACCGGCCGCCTGCCTGACGTCAACCCTCCTTGGGAATGTAATCGTTGACCCAAATGGTACCAGATGGAGTTGCTCCGGGTCAATCTAGGGCTCTTAGTCGTCTTTTACGACACCCACGAGCAAAGCAAGGGTTGGTAGTATTCGAAGCCGCTACCACACAGCACAATAGGAATGGATATGGGTGGGAAAAATAAAATACAAATCGACCGACAAAAGAAAAATTGATGTAATAAAAAGACAGTTTTTTTTATTTTTGTAGCGTGTTACATCATGTTTTCGTGCCTTCAACTTACTGAACTCCTCAATAACTTCTGTGAAATCGATTTCGTTTCAAATTTTTCATTCTATTGTAAGCAAGGCTAGATTAACCAGTCACTCTTGACCCATTGTAGATCGAATATTCTTTTTTTTTAATTAGTTTAAGTTTCGAAAAACTCCTCTCGCATGATGCAACTGAGATATAAATGGTCAAAATGAAGTATAAGCGATGTAGTGAATGTAAATGCAGGTGTACATGAGTTGAGCGGACGGTGGCATGGTTTCTTTGAGGGAGCTCACCGCCTGGCGCGTCGACGCCCGCCGAGACGTCATTGCCCGTTGGGCAGTCCGGCTGGAGAGGCCTCGGTTCAGTGAGCGGACCATGGAGGCCTTCTGGCCAGTGCTGATGCAGTGGCTAAAACGGCGGCACGGGGTGCTCTCCTTCCGACTGGTGCAGGTTTTGACGAGGCATGATAGCTTCGCCAAATACCTGCACACAGTCGTTAGGAGGGAGAGTACACCGTCCTGCTACCACTGCGATTGCGACGAGAACAATCATCGATGCCGACCTGACGCAGCCAAACATCGCCAGGGCCAGCGTCAGGAACCGGGACGCGGTCGCAGCCTTCTGCGAGGCAGTAGTTTCACGGAAGGAGGCGGCGGCGAGGAGCGTTTCCTCGACGACGCGACCCACCGCCGGCAACTGGGGCGGCGTAGGCGCAAATACCTGCGCCTGATGCCGCCCTAGCCGAGGCCGCGGGTAACTGAACCGGGGAGTTTATCGCGCGAGGAAAGATCGACGTTCTCCCCGAGGGGGGGGGGGGGGACTTCTATCGAGGAGAGGGTACTCCTCAGGGGGTATTCCGTCGGGCTGACCACTGATGACAAGTCACCCTGCTCCGGTGTTCGGCCCAACGACGAAGGCGACGTGTCACGAGTGGGTTACGGGTGTGCGTGCTTACGCCCTTCTGTTGCCCTGCCCTGGGCGGAGCGGAGCGAGGAGTGCGCCGACCGTAACCCACCCCAGAAAAAAAAGGCATACAGGAGTGAATAGTTTGCACTTCACTCATTCCTGGATGCCTGTGGAAGTACTCGCTACAAAGATAGGAATTCCCCCATCGTATTGGACGCGTTCAGAAAAAGTTAAAAAAATTATTAGTACCGCGTAAAAAGCCTTGATGGCTGTAGTGTTTTGATCTTGATGAAGTTATGAAAGTAGGTACTAAGGACATTTTAAAGTCTTGTTTATGATTTGATCAGGGGAAGACGAAGGTATTCGGGGGCCCCCCAAGACTGAAGACCCGGGGCGGTCCTCCCCTTCCGCCCCCTATTAGTCCGCCACTGCGTAGATAGAGTATTTCTTAAATTAAAAAATAGAATATTTTTATGCTGATAATATCCCTTGAACTACAAGGGTGGATGTAATATTCAAATGTGAAAGTTTGTGAAGATATTTGGATGTTTGTTACTCAATCAAGCGTAAACTGTGGAGCAGATTTCGATGAAAACTGACAACAAGATAGAGTATTTCTTAATTTAAAAAATAGAATACTTTTTATGCTGATAATATCCCTTGAGGTAATAGTTCAATAGGAAAGTTACTTTTTAAGCGGGCGAAGCCGCGGACAAGAGCTAGTATTCCATATTTCAACTATTACAAGGAAAATAAACGTAATACATTGGTAATATCCTTGTGGTGACGCAGTAAGAATACAATTTACTAATCGTTATTTTGACATTGATTGTCGTAAAAGACGACTAAGGGATATAATAAGTACCCATATAACATCGGTGCAAGAGAAGGAAAACGTAAAACAAAACTCTATACTAACACGTCTGACCAGCGTGATACTGTAGGTCAATTTCCCTCCCAATATGGAAGAGACTCGAGGTCATTAACATTTTTAATTATTGGTATAATAATCAAACGAATGTGGTGCGGTGGGCACGTCAGTATTCTGATGCTTATAAGTTGAAGTGCGGTGTGAGACAGGGGGGATTAAGTTCGCCGCGCATTTTCAACTTGTACATGAATGGGCTTGTCGAGGAGCTAAGTAGCGCCGGCGTCGGATGTTCTATTCTATTGATGGTACTTTTATAAATAATATCAGTTACGCAGACGACATGGTGCTGCTTGGACCCTCGATAAGTGCGGTCAGAAAGCTCCTCGGTATATGTGAGAAATATGCCGAGGCACATGGGCTCAGGTATAATGTCACGAAGAGTGAGTATCTGGTCTTTCAGTCAAGGGCCTTTAAGACGAACACCGTACCGCCTCTATTGCTGGCTGGTGTCCCCTTGGCTAGAGTTTTTCGCTTTAAGTACTTGGGCCATTGGATATGTGAGGATCTCAAAGATGCTGAAGACATTGAGAGGGAACGCAGGGCGTTGGATGTCAGAAGCAATATGCTGGCACGCAGATTTGCACGTTGCACAGTTGAGGTGAAAATCTCTCTTTTCAAAGCATTCTGCCAATCTTTCTACACGTGCAGCCTGTGGGTCTGCTATTCGCGGAAGGCAATCAGCGCCCTCCGTGTGCAGTACAATAACGCATTCAGGATGCTGTTGGAGCTGCCGTGGCGCTGCAGCGCGTCTGGCATGTTTGCTGACGCCAGGGTGGATGGCTTCCATGCTATCATGCGCAAGCGGGCAGCCTCGATGTTAAGCCGTGTCCGGGGCAGCACCAACGGTATCCTGAAGGTCGTAGTAGGACGATTTGACTGTCCCATTATGAGACATGCGATTGGCCTACATGTCAATTATAATTAATTCTGGACATATCCAAAATAATCTATTCTATTTATTTTTAATTTATATTTAACTTAAAACATTGACATTCAAAATTACACATTACAAAATTGACATTCATATTAATATTTAATTTCATATAATTTTAATTTGATTCTAATAACTCTTATTGATATTGAAATTGACATGTGACAATCTGGTTTAGGTTAAATTTTTTGATTTATTTATTTTAATTTAGTTTTAATTAGTACTAGACATAGTTAAGCTTTTTATATGGACATAGTCTGAAATAAATTGATATTATTATTATTATGTATCTCCGATTCACGGCTATCTCTCAGGGCAAGATACCCGGTCCTTTGAAAGGCTTACTTGTTGTTGGCATTCGGATAATCGAAAATCCGAATAATCCAATGTATGAAAAACTGCCTTTAGTTTTGTGCATATGTAGTATGTACATAATTTTATACGTTTATTAAAGACGAATACATATCCGGGGCACGCACGTCCGAGTGGAGTAACAATTATTAACTAAAACAATAATTAAACGCGTGGGGCAGCGGTACCGCGGGGCGCGCGCCGGACATGCCATTTCAGACACGTTCATGCCTGCATAAAATCGATTTGTAGGGACAATACATAGGTCGCGGTTGATAGTCCGAATAATCGGGAATCCGTATAATTGAGGGCCGGGTAATCGAGTTTCTACTGTGTATTCATATGATGTGAACCACTAATCCGACAGAGCATGTGCCATTGACCAGAACAGATAATAACCGGACGGTGCCATGTCTGGTGCACTTGTGGGTTCTGGTCCAGCCATAATCGTTTAATTATATTAAGTATCTTGCGGTTCGAAGGGCATCACAGTGGAGCTTGTTCTTACAAAACATGTTGTACACAATTTTAAATCTAGTAAAAAGAAAAAAAGTAATAGACAAGTCCGCTAAGTTTCTTACCGGATCTTCTCAGTAGCGGTCGCGTAGTTTATTTGTTTTAGATAATTTAATTTTATACACTTGACAATATGTAAGTGCCCTCTCGGGGTTTATGCATAATAAATTATTTGAATTTGAAAAGTTTGAATTTGGTGGAATAGCTGGTGAACCCCACCTGGACTTCTCAATCAAGTATTTTTAAATAGTTTTTCACCGGAATCGCTACATGCGGACGAGCATTATCATGTAGACGAATAATTTTGTCGTGTCTGGAGTAGTATTGCAGACGTTTTTCCTTTAAGAGCTTGGCTCAATGTCATCAATTGTGTTCGGTAAAGAGTTCCAGTGATTGTTTCGCTTGGATTAAGCAACTTGTAATACACCACACCTAGTTGATCCCACGAAATGTACAGCATGACTTTTCCGTGAATATTCGGTTTAACTATGGATGTGGACGCATGACCAGGTATTTCCCATGATTTTCCTGTTTTTGGATTATCATAATGTATCCACTTTGCCTCATCAATGACGCTTTGTTCTCGGAAACCGTTATTTTTGTGCCTAGCTAGCAGAATTTCACTCATGCATAATCGGGGCTCGACAAATCTCGACTTTAATTCGTATGGAATCCCTATTACTAACTATTTTAAACGATGTGAGACTGCTTCCTGAGTTACTTAAAGTAACAGACGCGATCCTCAATCGACATCAAAACAATATCTTTATTACCTTTAAGACCTATAGTATCAGTGTTGAATTATCTGGATAAATGGAATGGAAACAAAGCCAATTGGACAATAAATAAAACAGTTTGCGCAGTGGTAGAAGTACACTGTTGACAATCTTTTGCAGCCGCGGGGCCGGTCTGTAGAGGTACCACACAGAGCATAAAATCGACCTCTGAATAGTAGCCATTTTTTACTGCACTTCGTTCGGTTACGGAGAGAGCCGGAAGACCGCAGTAGCAAAGTTTGTATAGAGAGAAAAAAAATCTTCGATTCGATCGATCGATTTTCTTTAAATTTTGCATAAATACTCTTCATTCAGCATTTTTTTCATCATTTCAAATCATCATTCCCTTATACATCTCATTGTTGGGCTCAAGCCTCCTCCACTATGAGAAGGAAATTGACTTTGCTATACCACGCTGGTTAAACGTGTTGGCATAGGTTTTAGTTTCGAAGTTTTCTTCTCTTGCATACATGTTGTATGCATATTATAATCCCTTAGTCATCTCCTACGACAGCCACAGGTAGCAGAGGGGGTGGTGAATTGTATTCTTATTCCGTCACCACACGGCAAATTCTCTCAAGTAAAAATGAATAAATAGCATTTGTCAATTTTTACCTTCTAAGGGAACTAGGCGAGAAGGACTGAAACCGGAGCGAAGCGAGGACGGGTTGCTAGTTATACATAAATATAATTAATTTAAATAAACTAATTATTTCAAAACTGTAATATCAGCTAATATATGGGGTTTAGTTGGTTTATCCTTGAAATCAATCCTAATTTCGAATTAGACTCAATTCCAATCTCACCAAACTTGGTTGGTATTTGGTACTCTTAAACAAAATCGAGAATGAATTCTTCGAATTTGCCGTTGTTATTTTCATCAAATGTGTCGTATTTTATTACTTTAAATTAATAACGTTACCGAATTCGATCACTACAAAGACGCTTTCTTGAAATTGTGCAACATTAACGATTTTAAACTACATCAAAATCGGGAATGTCGGGAGTAGCAAATATTTGGCTTAATCGACGAGAGTCAAATTCATTTAGTTTAAAAAAATTCACCGAATTTGATTCCAATCGTGCGCTAGTGTCTAATTAAATTTGTTGCGGGTCCCAAGACAATTGAAAGCGTTTCCTCGGACTACTTGAGGGTCAAACATCGGGGTCTTAAACAGAGATTATTCTGGATCCTGGCTAACAGGAGTTACAGGTGTGCTGTTTGCTGGTTAGCACCAACAACAATAAAAATAAAACAAAAAACATTTAAGCAAATACTATATTGTATACAAAATTTACAAGTATAAAGGTAAATATTTAATTGTTATCTAAACAGTTATTATGATAACGGTTAAAGTTATTAAACATATTACTACAGTGGAGGTGTATAATTAGAATTTATAAAGATAACATTCCGCACAAAGGAATAAACTCTTTTTCGTAGGAGAACTTCACAAATATAAAAATAATAAAAACCATATCAAGATTCAGATGTATAATTTGTAGATTCGCACAAAAAGTTACCCTGAGTGGATATCGAACCCTCAAACACTTGACAGGAGAGGTCGGTACTGACACTACTCCACCATCTGTGTACTCTTATAAACCTAATCATCACTAGTATAATCAAACTCTGAATAACCAAACAGCAACGGCACTATCTTACCGCCGACTATCGTCATGTTTTTGCCAATGAATTTCGAGGACAAAGCCGAAAATCGAGCCGATACTACAATTACATCAAACAGCAGCACAAAGGCGACAACGATCACAGCAACCAAGTGTAGCGTCCGCATTATTGATACAGTCGGTGCTGTTGTCTTGTGTACTGTACACAAAAATAAAACAAATTTAAAAAATACATTTGAGAATACGTTTTGACTGTTGGGGTCGAGCTTCCTCCGCAATGGGAGGAACTATACCACGTTATTCGGACGGATATTTCGAGTTTTTCTTCCTTGTCTACGTTTCATGCTCCTTACTCCTCTCTAACCACACTCACGGACAAGAAAGTGGGGAATTGTACTGTTACTGCAAAATTTCTTGCGGGTGACCGAACCGGGGATTCGGTCAGGGCACCCGTGGAGAGGTTAGCCTCGCAACAGCAATCGGCGTCCCAGTAGGGGACGTCGAAGGGAGAGAGTACTCCTCGGGCTATTCTGTCGTCAAGTCACCCTGTTCTGGTGGTCGGTCCAGCGACGATGGCGACGTGTCGCGGATGGGTTACGGGTGTGCGTGCTTACGCTCCTCTGTCACCCCGGACGGAGTGGTGCGAAGAGAGCGCCGAGCGTAACCCACCCCCAAAAATAAATACTGCAAAATTTCCATGTGTATTTAAAATTAAATTTAGTGTTTCATACTCCCTGGGTTATTTCTGAACTAAAGGCCTCTAGGATCATGATATATTACCAGCCCATAGTTATGCTTGAATGTCAGGTTTTTATAGTGGCAGAATAGGACAAAATTCTATAGCATTTTTCGGAGAGGAAAAATTGCCTAAGCTACTTTTTACATAGACAGCTACTTGGTAGTAAAATATTATCAAAATGGATCTTGCCGTTTTGAAGATTATCCGCAACAAACAGACAAAGAGAAAAAATATCTCTTGAATATTATTTATTTGTGTAGAAAATATACAATATTATGTAATCACTTACTGTTTTTATTTCACGTTAAGCGTCACTTGTGTTGTCACAGCGGAGTCGCGCTCTGTACTAATAAGCATACAATTAATTTATATATATTAAAACGATATTTATGCAGTTGGAAATATAATTAGTCATTGTAAGGAAAATAAACATAATAATTGCTAATATAATCTAATCTTGCACCTGTTGTGTTTTTTGGTCAACTTTGGTTTTTTGGGCTCGAAATAAATTGCTTGAGGGTCATTCGATTTGCAATGGCATTCAGATGATTTTTGAGACAAATTTTAGTACCGATCACAAATATTGCTAAGTCATAAATAAAAGGGATTATTTTATTGTAACAAAAATAAACAGTGTAAGGCAATGCAGTAAATTATAATAGCATATGAAAAATATTTTATATTATACAAATTAAACATGATTAATATTCTGATAAAGTTTTCAGGTCAATTCTATTTACTTAATTTTACATTCATAAATATTTAAAAGAATGGATAAAAATTTGTACGGCAATAACTATAATAAGATGTTTTAATAAATATTCTTAAATAGCTTTACAAGAGCTGTTTAAGGATATAAATAAAATAACATCCCGGACCGTAGTAATAGCGGTGAAATTATTACTTTATTGTTAATATTGTTAGTTTGGTTAGAGTAATATTATTTGCATTTTTGAATTATCTATTTCCAGTAATATTTATGTAGGTGAAACTGTTACTAATAATTATTAGAGGATCATAAATTATAATATACTTGATCGTCTTGTTTTTTTAGTATTTAAATGGAATTGTGTACTTACTACTGTCTCATAGATGGCAGTAGTACTTCGATAAACATATTGAAATTGCAGCAAATCTATTGGCTTAAAGTTAGTTTGACACGATACCGCGTGTGTGGATATCAAAAATGCTGTGATAACCGATACGGTTAGCGTGGCTTAGTAGATCTAAATGCCTTATATTCTGTTTGGAGGAATATTTTAACGTGACAACGTCTTATAAATTGGTTTGCCGGGTGACACTTCAAGAAACTGCGTTACGCTCCGCTCACGTTATGCGCTCACAATGAGAGCGAGTGAGAGGCACGCGTCCCTTCCACTCGGGCATGGTTAGCCCGCCTAAGAGCGAGAGAGACAGACATAAAAATTGTATATTTGTATATAAATACGTATGTATGTGTAAAGGTAAAAATAAAATTTTGTTAATATGAAATTCAGTGCGAGATTCTTTGTATAAATTAATGTTTTAAATATAATTCTTTGTATAAATAAATGTTTTAAATTGTTACTATTATTTCATCCTTCTTCCTACTATACGAATGAATATTCACATTAAAATTATTTTACCACTCAAAGTCGTTGTCACGTAAAACTTTCGCCCGTATACCGACTTTACAGGCAACCAATATTTTTTTTTGACAGACATGAGCCAATTTTATCTCCGGCCAGCTGCCTGACGCCAACTCTAGAATGTAACTGTTAACAAAACGACATCGGGTGGGAGTTGGTTCAGTGGGCCTACTCTTAAAATCAATTTTAATCTCGAATCCGATTCAATTCCAATTTCACCAAACTTATATTTGGTACTCTTGAACAAAATCGAGAATGAATTCTTCGCGTTTGCCATTGTTATTCTAATCAAATGTGCCGTTTAAATAAATAACGTTATCAAATTCGATCACCACAAAGACGCTTTCTTGAAATTGTGCAGCATTAAAGATTTTAAACTACGTCAAAATCACGTTGGGAGTAGCAAATATTTGACTTAATCGATGAGAGTCGAATTCATTTAGTTTAAAAATATTCCACCGAATTTGATTCCAGTCATGCGCTAGTGTCGCTTTCAAGAGTACCAAATTTGCTCAAATTCGAGCTGTGATTGGATTTAGAATCGAAATCGAAATTCAAGAGTAGGCACACTGGCAGCGCCGTTCCGAAGTAAATTTTAGAATGGAGCGAGATCGAATTATGGCGCCTCTCCCGTTTGCTCCTAATAATATATACCTATACTTTTATTTTTCTTTAGCATTTAGGCGCCCCATAGGATTTGCGCCTGGAGCGACTGCTCTGTTCGCCGTATGGGCGGGCTGGCCCTGCGCACTAGACTATATGAAGCTTCCGTCGGAGTTGTGGTGCAAGTAAAACGGTCCCATGTCTCCGCCGTAACCAAGGGATAGGAACAGCGTGTGGTTTTTAGGTGGTAGTGAAGAAAAAAAAAGTGAAGTTTTTAGTTGTCTTTTATGACACCCACGAGCAATGTAAGAATTGGTATTAATCGTAGTCGCTAACATACAGCTTATTCATCATCATCATCATCATCGCAGCCCACATACGTCCCCATACGTCCCACTGTTGGGCTCCGGCCTCCTCCACAATGGGAGGCAATTTGACATACTATAGCACGTTGGTCAGACATGTTGGTATATTTTTTTTCATGGGTGGGCCATGGTAACACACGTAGTCCACTTCGTCCGGGGCGACAAAAGGACGGCGCGTGGGCCTATAACCCACCCGTACCCACGTCAACTTCGTCGTTGGGCCGACCACCGGAGCAGGGTGACTTGTCATCAGTGGTCGGCCAGACGGAATACCCTTTCGGGTACCCTCACCTCCCAACGTCCTGGGACGTCGGTCACCGTCGCGCGGTCAGTCTCTCTGCGGGTGACGTACTAAATTCCCCGGTCTGGTCACCCCCTGCCTCGTCTAGGGCGGCAGACATGTTGCTAAAGGGTTTCATTTCGAATTTTCCTTCTCTTGCATAGATGTTATGTGCATATTAAATCCCTTAGTTGTCTTTTACAACATCCGCGTGCAAGATAGGGAGTGGTGAATTGTACCTATTCTTACTCCGTCACCACACGGAACACTGCTTATTATCAAACGTATACTATCATCATTATTACAACTCACGCGTGTCCCTCTACTGGGCTCGAGTCTCCTCCACATTGGGAGGGAAAGTGACCTACAGTACCACGCTGGTCAGACGTGTTGGTATAGAGTTTTGTTTCAAGTTTTCCTTCTCTTGCACCGATGTTATATAGGTACTTATTATATCCCTTAGTCGTCTTTTACGACAATCAATGTCAAAATAACGATTGGTAAATTGTATTCTTACTGCGTCACCACAAGGATATTACCAATGTATTACGTTTATTTTCCTTATAATAGTTGAAATATGGAATACTAGCTCTTGTCCGCGGCTTCGCCCGCGGCAAAAGTAACTTGCCTATTGAACTGTTAGATACATCAAGGGATATTATCAGCATAAAAGTATTAAATTTTTTAATTTAAGAAATATTCTATCTACGTGTTAGTTTTCATCGAAATCTGCTCAACAGTTTACGCATGATTGAGTAACAAACATCCAAATATCTTCACAAACTTTCACATTTGAATATTACTTCCACCCTTGTAGTTCTGATTCCCATGGCAATACGATGGTAAATATGGGCTTCCTTAGTCGCTAATAATATAGCTTTCCATTGGTGAAAAAAATTAATATCGACAAAACTGCCGCGGTTTCACCCACGTCGACCCTATTCCCATGCGAATACCGAGATAAAAACTGCCTATGTTACTCGCTGATATTTTTAAGTCTACATGGGTGAAAAAATTTATATTAATCAAATCCCATGGAAATATCGAGATAAAATTTGCCTATGTTACTCGCTGATAACGTAGCTTTTTATTGGTAAAAGAATTTTAAAAATTGGTCAACATCCGGATTCGATTTCACTCGCGGAGTTCTCGTTCCTGGGAAAATATCGGTATGAAAATAGCCTTTATATCTAAGAATAATAACGTATAGAAGGTAAGTTCACGCACAAAAAGTGAGGCATTTCAATTGGAGCCCAATGGAGATTACACCGGCACCGTTTCGTAATGTACAGCTCATTGTACTGCACGAACGTACGCAACTCTTAAAATATAAATAGGTAATTATGACGGTTTGTGCATTCAAATGGTGTCACAACACATTTGAAAAATATAAAAAAGATTATTAACATTACTTTTAAAGGTAATTCGACGATTTATGTTAATAAAAACAATATTTGATTTCATAATTTGTATAGTGGTGTGCGTGTGTACGTGTGTAATCGTCTACGCGCCATTAGTATTTTTAGATTCAAACTTTGAAAGTTCCAAGTATTGACACTATCCTTCTATACGTTATTATTCTAAACATATAAATGTTATTCACTGATAATGTAGCCTTTCATTCGTCACATTCGTGAATTAATTTTTAAATCCATTAAATGCGCGGGATCTCACATGGACTGTGCCCGCTCCCGTAGTAATACCGGGATAAAAATAGCCTAAATATGTTACTCGCTGATAAAACAGCTTTCCACTAGTGAAATCTTTTTAAAATCGATGAAATTCTCACAGTTGCTCCAGCCACACCGGAAGACTGGGATAAAATATAGCATTGGTATTCCTTATGTAAGCCTGATGGACTTGGTAGTAAAATATTAACAGTATCGGTCCAGCCGTTTTGAAGATTACCTAAAACAAATAGACAGACAGACAAAAAAAATGGAACTGTTTCTTGGGTATAGACATCATGCAAATAATTATGCGAGCATAAATAAAACCTATTATTTTGACAGACAAACGGCCGCTACAATTTAATTTATTTGTAGAGATAGGAAATTGGAGTAGGTAATATCTTGATTGTAACTTACTGTCTGGTAGTGGCTAGGAATATTAGCACTTTCATTGTTCATGTGTGTCGCAAAATACCTACTACTAAGACAAAGATTTACATCAACCTGGACTAATTGGTGATGCCATCTGGCGAATAATGTCGTCCGGCAGGCAACTGGTCATAAAATATTGCTGGAACCTTTGCAATAGGTATTTGTACGATGTCAGAAGCGTACCTAAATACATACTGCGTCGATCTAAAGTAATTAGGATAAGAGCAAGATATATAGGCTGGGTGTCTTCGACTACATGCTTTTCAAAATTATTTCTTAGTGGGCGCCTACTCCAAAAAACAGATCTGTATACAAAATTTCACATTCCTAGGCCCGGTATCTTTGGCTATACACTTTTCAACCTCTTAGGGGTTGAGTTGCCAAAAATTCTTTCTTAGTGCTCGCTTATCCCAAAACAGAACGGCGTACAAATTTTTACGTTCCTAGGACTATTATTTTAGGTTATACAAGTTTCATCGCCTTAGTCTCATCCCACCCGGATTGCTAAAAAACTTTCATAGTTCTTGGTAAGCGAGCTCTAAGAAAAAAAATCTTGGGGTAACTGAAGAAAGCCGACCGTGTACTAAAATGATCGTTCCTAGACTCAGTGATTATGGTTATACGCTTTTCACCTTCTTAGGGGTAAAATTGCAGAAAAACTCTTTTATAGTGAGCACTTTCTCCAAGAATGACAACTTTATATAAAATTTCACGTTTCTAGACCTAATGGTTCAGGCTATACATTTTTCACCCCCTTAGAGGTTGAATTTAAAAAAATAATTTCTTAGTGCTCACTTACCCCAAAAGAAAGAGAATCGCATACTAAGTTTCACGTTCCTAGCACCAATAGTTTCGGCTATACGCTTTTTATCCCCTTAAGGAAGTGATTTTCCAAAATTCCTTTGTTAGTGCTCGTGTAAAAACAATACGTTTCTAGGCCCAATGGTTACGGCTGTGTGCTTTCTGGGGTTCTGATCTTTTAGGGTTTCATCCCCATATAAGTGAAACTTCATTATCAAGTGCCTTAATACAAAGATTCATGGTTACATCATCGAAAATGACGAATTTACATACAAAATGTCGTCCCCTATTCCAACTCTCAAAAATAGCTTATGTGCTTTCTCAAGCTTTAGCCCATCTCTGTACCAAATTTCATCAAAATCGATTCAGTGGTTTAGACGTGACAGCGTAACAGACAGATAGAGTTACTTTCGCATTTATAATATAATATTAGTAAGGATAAGGATAGTAAGGATAAATAACAGCGCATATTATTCGTTTTAATATAAAATTAATTAAATGCATAATTCCTCAATAGTTTAGTTCGCGACGCCATTGTGACAACACATAGGTATAATACCTACCTAAGGCTCAACGTAAAATTAAAACTAAGTGATTGCATGATATTGTATATATTATATTGTAATACAAACTTTATCTCTTTCTCTAATAGATCACTAAATCACTAGATTTTGCCACCGATTTCGTCCGTCCCCGTTTAGTATTAGTTTCAGAATGTAGGGCTACCGGCTCTCTCACTCAAACGTAGTGCAGTAACAAATTGCTACTACTTAGATGTTGATTAGAGATGGGCGATGGTTCTGAAAATGATCGATTCTTGAATCGATTCCAATTGTCGTCCAAAAAATCGCTTCACAAGAAAATTGAGGTCTGAAGGATCGATTCCCGATTAATCGATCTATCAATATTTTCTTTTGGACGGGCTTGTGATGACCTTTTTTATTTTTTTTTTTAGGAAATCTCGAGAGTAAATATGTGATGAGCTCTGAAAGTGTTATTAATTGTATAATATAGTCAACATAGTATCGAATGGCCAGATAAAATCAAATGACAATTCTCTAGGGTAAATTATCGATTCACCGAATCGATTCGGTGCTTTGTATCGATTTATAAAATCGATTTTTGGGCCTGGAAAATCGATTTTTCGATTAATCGACCTCAGATCGCCATCCCGAACGTCGATTTTCTGCGAGAGTGTGGTCCCGGGAGGACCAGCCCATGGCTGTAGACAAACAACTGTTGATAGTAAGCTTCAGACTTTCTAGTCCGTGAGTGTCGTAAGAGATGAGTAAGGAGTAAGGTACGCGGACAATATCCGTGCAAGAGAAGAAAAACTCTAAATACACGTCCGATAAACGTGGTATAGTTCCTCCCATTGTGGTGGAAGCACGACCCCAGCAGTGAAAACGTATATGAATTATAAATTTATATCTTAATTTTGTTTTTTTTTTGTGTACAGTACACAAGACAACAGCACCGACTGTATCAATAATGCGGACGCTACACTTGGTTGCTGTGATCGTTGTCGCCTTTGTGCTGCTGTTTGATGTTATTGCAGACGGCTCTCCGCTACCTGATAACATTTTTGGAAACAATATATTCGGAAAGAACAATATTAAACCGGCTATGGGCTCCTTATACGTTGGTGAAGACATGACGGTAGTCGACGGTAAGATAGTACCGAAGACGTCTGATGATTCAGAATTTGATATTAGTAGTGATGATTAGGTTTATATGAGTACACAGATGGCGGAGTAGTGTCAGCACCGACCTCTCCTGTCAAGTGTTCGTGGGTTCGATATCCACTCAGGATAACTCTTTATCCACAAATAATTAATCTAAACGTTGATGTAATTTTCATTATTTGTACGTTTGTGAGAGTCTTCTACGAAACAAGGATTTATTCCTTAGTGCGGAATGTTACCTTTATAAATTCTAATTATACACCGCCATTATAGTAATATGTTTAATATTAAAACTATAACCGTTATCATAATAACTGTTTAGATAACAATTAAATATTTACCTTTATACTTAATTAATTTTTGTATACAATATAGTATTTGCTTAAATGTTTTTTTGTTTTATTTTTATTGCTGTTAGTGGCAAACGAGCAAACAGCACACTGATGGTAAGTGATAACGCCACTCATAAACTTTTATTAGGCCGCTGCCTACCGTGAAGAAAGTGAAGGGAGTGTGAATGCTTGCAGTGAGGTTCGGTGATAGTAAAGGTATCAACAACAAACGTAAACACCCTCAGAAACTTGGTCTGCCGGCTCTCTCCGTAACCGAACGAAGTGCAGTAAAAAATGGCTACTATTCAGAGGTCGATTTTATGCTCTGTGTGGTACTACCTCTACAGACCGGCCCCGCGGCTGCAGAAGATTGTCAACAGTGTACTTCTACCACTGCGCAAACTGTTTTATTTATTGTCCAATTGGCTTTGTTTCCATTCCATTTATTCAGATAATTCAACACTGATACTATAGGACATTAATACATGACATAATAAATGATTTGAATTTGAAAAATTTGAAATTGGTGGAATAGCTGGTGAACCCCACCTGGACTTCTCAATCAAGTATTTTTAAATAGTTTTTCACCGGAATCGCTACATGCGGACGAGCATTATCATGTAGACGAATAATTTTGTCGTGTCTGGAGTAGTATTGCAGACGTTTTTACTTTAAGAGCTCGGCTCAATGTCATCAATTGTGTTCGGTAAAGAGTTCCAGTGATTGTTCGAATTATGGCGCCTCTCCCGTTTGCTCCTAATAATATATACCTATACTTTTATTTTTCTTTACCATTTAGGCGCCCCCTAGGATTTGGCGCCTGGAGCGACTGCTCTGTTCGCCGTATGGGTGGACCGGCCCTGCACACTGGTCTATGTGAAGCTTCCGTCGGAGTTGTGGTGTAAGTAAAACCGACCCATGTTTCCCCGTAACCAAGGAATAGGAACAGCGTGTGGTTTTTAGCTGGTAGTGGGGAAATAAAAAGTGAAGTTCTTAGTTGTCTTTTATGACACCCACGAGCAATGTAAGAATTGGTAGTATTTATAGCCGCTAACATACAGCTTATTCATCATCATCATCATCATCGCAGTCCACATACGTCCCACTTTTGGGCTCGGGCCTCCTCCACAATGGGAGAGAATTTGACTTACTATATCATGCTGGTCAGACATGTTGGTATAGGGTTTCATTTCGAATTTTCCTTCTCTTGCATAGATGTTATTATGTGGATATTATATCCCATAGTCGTCTTTTACGACATACACGGGCATGGTAGTGGTGAATTGTATTCTTACTCCGTCACCACACGGAACACTGCTTATTATCAAACGTATGCTATCATCATTATTAAAACTCATGCTTGTCCCTCTACTGGGCTCGAGTCTCCTCCACATTGGGAGGGAAAGTGACCTACAGTACCACGCTGGTCAGACGTGTTGGTATAGAGTTTTGTTTCAAGTTTTCCCTCTTGCACCGATGTTAAATGGGTACTTATTATATCCCTTAGTCGTCTTTTACGACTATCAAGGTCAAAATAACGATTGGTAAATTGTATTCTTACTACGTCACCACAAGGATATTACCAATATATTACATTTATTTTCCTTGTAATAGTTGAAATATGTAATACTCTTGCCCGCGGCTTCGCCCGCGTAAAAAGTAACTTGCCTATTGAACTGTTAGATACATCAAGGGATATTATCAGCATAAAAGTATTCAATTTTTTTATTTAAGAAATACTCTATTTACTTGTCAGTTTTCATCGAAATCTGCTCAAAAGTTTATGCATAATTGAGTAACAAACATCCAAATAACTTCACAAACTTTCACGTTTGAATATTACGTCCACCCTTGTAGTTCCGATTCTCTTGGAAATACGATGGTAAATATGGCCTTCCTTAGTCGCTGATAATGTAACTTTACATTGGTGAAAAAATTAATATCGACCAAGCTTCCGCGGTTTCACCCACGTAGACCCCATTCCTATACGAATGCCGAGATAAAAACTGCCTATGTTATTCGCTGACATTTTTAAGTTTACATGGGTGAAAAAAAATATTAGTTAAATCCCATGGAAATATCGAGTTAAAATTTGTGGTGAAAGAAGTTCCCGTAGGAATACCGGGATAAAAATAGCCTAAATATGTTACTCGCTGATAAAATAGCTTTCTACTAGTGAAATAATTTTGAAAATCGATTGAGTTCTCACAGTTGCTCCAGTCACACCGGAAGACTGGGATAAAATATAGCGTAAGTTATTCCTTATGTAAGCTTGATGGACCTGGTAGTAAAATATTATCAGTATCGGTCCAGCCGTTTGAAGATTACCTAAAACAAATAGGTAGACAGATATTCAAAAATATTTTAACTGTGTTTTTAGGTATAGGTCGACGGGTGCAAAGTAAAAAGAGTTATATACAAAACAGCTACTTTTCAGGAGAGTGCATAATAGAAAAAAATGCTCCCGTTTTGTTAATTATGAACCAAATTTGTCGAAATTTTCATCACTACTCTGTTATTTAATAAAGTATCTATATTTATAATTAATTTTATATAATTATCTTTATTTTACGAGATACTGCACTTGTCTGCATCTACGCTGTACTCTATGGCAACTGTGTTAACTACCACTTGGTCCTTTCTATATGGGATTTAAAAAATCTAGGTTTAATTAAGTATTTTTCATATATTTCAGTAGATTCTAAAATCGCAACATTTAGAACTACTAATATTAGATTTTTGACTAAGTATGATAAATCCTAAATAGATCTAGTTCAAAACAAAATTAGGTAGATGTACTTTTTTACGTGTTAACGTTTTTGAAACATGCAAGATTTAGAACGAGTTCAAATGAAATATTCACGAGGGAATTATTTTTTTATTAAAGAAAAAATCTTATATACATATTTTTTTGAGAGCGCGATATGATACTTTTGAGACACATACATCAGAAAAACAGTGCGATTCCTATTTTGACCACCACAATTATCGGACTACAGGCGGATATCTTTGATACCGTTTTCAGCTGATTGCTCTATAAAATTATAAAGACAACTAGCCACTCTATTCGAACCCCGCTTAGCCATGGTTTCTGGCCACATATAACTTATTCCTTTTCTAAGACCCATTTCAAAAATGGTAAACTTGAAGACAGAAATTTTACGTTTATAATAAAATGAATTGGTTTCTCCATGTGGCGTAGACAAAATTTTATAAAAATCAAAAGTAGCTGAAATTACAGTTTCAGGATTAGAGACAACATCAATTTTATCTTGTTTTTTTTAAAGATCTCGCTATATTTTTATTTGTATATGTTTATTGTATTGATTTAGTGCATTGGTTTGTGAAGGAGGGCAATTTTTAAATGCTGTACATACGTCACACTGATCTTTATTTGGAACATAAAAAGCTATGTTCATTTCTTTGTTAACTGTGTCTCGGTACTGGCGCACTGTATGCACTCTTTCCACAATATGATTCTGCTCTGCAAGTCTGGTATTACTTAAACATTATGAAAAAATTTAAGTTAGTGAAGTAAACTTTGTTAGAACCTTTTCTCGTGCAATGAGACTCCACAGGATGAAATGAATTTACATGATCACAAACTCTTTTTATTGTAGCAGCTGTAATAACCTTATTTTTATTATAATGATGACCTCTCAAATCTTTTTCACAGTTACCAGTAGTTTTATTATATTTATCTAGAGCACTCTGTATAAACTGCTTACTTATAGACATTGTATTTTTAAATATTGTTTTGCAAAGTTTTACAGTTCTAGGGATAGTTCCTTTTAAATCAATTGGCAATGTATATATCACCCTATATTTGCATTTAGAATCATTCTTTGTAGTGATTCTTTTTTTCATACACTGTTTTGTGTATTTACATATAAAAACCCATTGCTTTTCGTGATCAGAGAGATCCCAAAAACGCTTAAAGATACATTTTCTATCTTCAGAAGATATCTTTGAACTGCAGTTTTTGCAAATATTGCATGCCGGTTCTCAAATATGTTTCGCAGGTTGCACTTTTTCATTCATAGACAGGTGCTGTTTACCCAAATTTAATAGTAATTTACGCCGCGTATCAATCCACTTGTTTTTATTTTGCAATCACTTTTTTTTTTTAATATCCGCGTATATGCGGCAAGTGGCAGTTACACGTATCTACATCGGCCAAATTTACAAATCAGGAGTAGTTGTCTTCTTTTACATGACACAAGTACAAAAAATAGGGAGATATATTTATTTCTGTTTTTACTATGTTGTAGAACGTTATATTTTTATTAAGTTACTGCAATAATATGAAAATCGCATAATTTCAGTTAACTTTTTTTACTTTGCACCCGTCGAGGTATCGTGCAAAAAATTATGCGAGCCTAAATAAAACCTATTATTTTGACAAACAAACAGCCGCTTCAATTTAATTTATTTGTAGAGATAGAAAATTGGAGTAGGTAATATCTTGATTGTAATTTACTGTCTGGTAGCGGCTAGGAATATTAGCACTTTCATTGTTCATGTATGTTGCAAAATACCTATTACTAAGACAAAGATTTACGGTGATGCCGTCTGGCCAACAATATCGTCCGGCAAGCAGCTGGTCATAAAATATTGCTAGAACCTTTGCAATATATGTACGATGACAGAGGAGTACCTACATATTACGTCGATCCAAAGTAATTAGGATAAGAGCAAGATATATAGGTAGGGTGTCTTCGAATACATGCTTTTCAAAATTATTTCTTAGTGGGCGCTTACTCAGAAAAACAGATTGTATACAAAATTTCACATACCTAGGCCCGGTATCTTTGCCTATACACTTTTCAACTTCTTAGGGGTTGAGTTTCCAAAAGTTCTTTGTTAGTGTACGCTTATCCCAAAACAGAACGGTGTACAAATTTTTACGTTCCTAGGACTATTATTTTAGGTTATACAAGTTTCATCCCCTTAGGGATGGGATTGCCAAAAAACTTTCATAGTGCTTGGTAAGCGAGCTCTAAGAAAAAATATCTTGCGGTAACCGAAGAAAACCGACCGTGTACTAAAATGATCGTTCCTAGGCTCAGTTATTTTGGTTACACGTTTTTCACCTTCTTAGGGGTAAAATTGCAGAAAACTCTTTTATAGTGAGCACTTTCTCTAAGAATGACAACTCTATACGAAACTTCACGTTTCTAGGCCTAATGTTTTTTGGCTTTTTCACCACCTTAGGGGCTGAATTTCAAAAAATAATTTCATAGTGCTCACTGACCCCAAAAGAAAGAGAATCGCATATTAAGTTTCACGTTCCTAGAACCAATAGTTTCGACTATACGCTTTTTATCCCCTTAAGGAGGTGATTTGCCAAAAATCCTTTGTTAGTGCTCGTGTAAAAACATTACGTTTCTAAGCGCAATGGTTACGGCTGTTTGCTTTCTGGGGTTCTGATCTTTTAGGATTTCATCCCCATATAAGTGAAATTTCCAAATCGCTAGAACGAATATTTATTTATTCATTATCAAGTGCCTTAATACAAAGATTCATGGTTATGTCATTGAAAATGACGAATTTACATACAAATGTCGTCCTCTATTTCAACTCCTTATACTCATGTTTTTCGTGATAAAAATAGCCTATGTCCTTTCTCAAGCTTTAGGCCATCTTCGTTGTCATCCCTACTCCGTGCTATTTACTGAGTGAGAAGTGAAACCGGTAGACACATGGAGGGGATAACTTACCAAGTGATAATAATTGAAGTTATCGAGCGGGATAAAAAATGATGAAATTATTAAAATGACTATTAAAAAGCAGGGGTTGGTGATAGAAAAGTGAAAATTTAGGGTTGTATGTATTTTTAATGCCACATAATAACAAAAAAATAAAAATAAAAAAATCATAAAAATTAAAAAATAAAATTGGGGTGGACACCCCTTATCACTTAGGGGTTTGAAAAATAGATAGTAGCCGGATTCTCAGACTTACTGAATATGCATAAAAATTTCATGAAAATCGGTCAAGCCGTTTCGAAGGAGTATGGGAACGAACATTGTGACACGAGAATTTTATAGGTATATTAGAAGTAGTTAACATAGTATCGAATAGGCAGAAAAAATCAAATGACAATTCTTTAGGGTAAATTATCGATTCACCGAATCGATTCAGTGCTTCGTATTGATTTATAAAATCGATTTTTGGGCCTGGAAAATCAATTCTTCAATTAATCGATCTCAGATCGCCCATCCCTAACGACGATTTTGTACGAGAGTGTGGTCCCGGGAGGACCGGCCCATGGCTGTAGACAAACAACTGTTGATAGTAAGCTTCAGACTTTCTAGTCCGTGAGTGCCGTAAGAGATGAGTAAGGAGTATAGTACGCGGACAATATCTGTGCAAGAGAAGAAAAACTCTAAATACACGTCCGATAAACGTGGTATAGTTCCTCCCATTGTGGTGGAAGCACGACCCCAGCAGTGAAAACGTATATGAATTATAAAGCTATTATTCTCAAATTTATATCTTAATTTTGTTTTTTTTTTTTGTGTACAGTACACAAGACAACAGCACCGACTGTATCAATAATGCGGACGCTACACTTGGTTGCTGTGATCGCCTTTGTGCTGCTGTTTGATGTTATTGTAGACGGCTCTCTGCTATCTGATAACACTTATGCAGACAATAGATTGAGGAGGAGGAACAATGAAGGAGCCCCCGTCTTCGTCCACACAATCAGTATGGACTCAACTTACATTGGCAAAAACAAGGTAATGGTCCAGGGCCATGTAGTAGACATGAACAATAATGGTTCAGAGTTTGATTATACTAGTGAGGATTAGGTTTATAAGAGTACACAGATGGCGGAGTAGTGTCAGTACCGACCTCTCCTGTCAAGTGTTTGAGGGTTCGATATCCACTCAGTATAACTCTTTATGTGAATCCACAAATAATTGATCTGAACGTTGATGTAATTATCATTATTTAGTACGTTTGTGGAGGGTCTCCTACGAAACAAGGATTTATTCTTTAGTGCGGAATTACCTTTATAAATTCTACCGTACCTTTATAAATTCTAATTATACTCCGCCATTATAGTAATATGTTTAATATTAAAACTATAACCGTTATCATAATAACTGTTTAGATAACAATTAAATATTTACCTTTATACTTAATTAATTTTTGTATACAATATATTATTTGCTTAAATGTTTTTTGTTTTATTTTTATTGCCGTTAGTGGCAAACGAGCAAACAGCACACTGATGGTAAGTGATAACGCCACTCATAAACCTTTATTAGGCCGCTGCCTACCGTGAAGAAAGTGAAGGGAGTGTGAATGCTTGCAGTGAGGTTCGGTGATAGTAAAGGTATCAACAACAAACGTAAACACCCTCAGAAACTTGGTCTGCCGGCTCTCTCCGTAACCGAACGAAGTGCAGTAAAAAATGGCTACTATTCAGAGGTCGATTTTATGCTCTGTGTGTACTACCTCTACAGACCGGCCCCGCGGCTGCAGAAGATTGTCAACAGTGTACTTCTACCACTGCGCAAACTGTTTTATTTATTGTCCAATTGGCTTTGTTTCCATTCCATTTATCCAGATAATTCAACACTGATACTATAGGTCTTAAAGGTAATAAAGATATTGTTTTGATGTCGATTGAGGATCGCGTCTGTTACTTTAAGTAACTCAGGAAGCAGTCTCACATCGTTTAAAATAGTTAGTAATAGGGGTTCCATACGAATTAAAGTCGAGATTTGTCGAGCCCCGATTATGCATGAGTGAAATTCTGTTAGTTAGGCACAAAAATAACGGTTTCCGAGAACGAATCGTCATTGATGAGGCAAAGTGGATACATTATGACAATCCAAAAACAGGAAAATCATGGGAAATACCTGGTCATGCATCCACATCCATAGTTAAACCGAATATTCACGGAAAAGTCATGCTGTACATTTCGTGGGATCAACTAGGTGTGGTGTATTACAAGTTGCTTAATCCAAGCGAAACAATCACTGGAACTCTTTACCGAACACAATTGATGACATTGAGCCGAGCTCTTAAAGGAAAAACGCCTGCAATACTACTCCAGACACGACAAAATTATTCGTCTACATGATAATGCTCGTCCGCATGTAGCGATTCCGGTGAAGAACTTTTTAAAAATATTTGATTGAAGTCCAGGTGGGGTTCACCAGCTATTCCACCAAATTCAAACTTTTCAAATTCAAATCATTTATTATGCATAAACCCCGAGAGGGCACTTACATATTGTCAAGTGTACAAAATTAAATTATCTAAAACAAATAAACTACGCGACCGCTACTGAGAAGATCCGGCAAGAAACTTAGCGGGCTTGTCTATTACTTTTTTTCTTTTTACTAGATTTAAAATTGTGTACCTACATGTTTTGTAAGAACAAGCTCCACTGTGATGCCCTTCGAACCGCAAGATACTTAATATAATTAAACGATTATGACTGGACCAGAACCCACAAGTGCACCAGACATGGCACCGTCCGGTTATATCTGTTCTGGTCAATGGCACATGCTCTGTCGGATCAGTGGTTCACATCATATGAAGACACAGTAGAAACTCGATTATTCGGCCCTCAATTATACGGATTCCCGATTATCCGGACTATCAACCGCGACCTATGTATTGTCCCTACAAATCGATTTTATGCAAGCATGAACGTGTCTGAAATGGCATGTCCGGCCCTCGCCCCGCGGAACTGCTGCCCCACGCGTTTAATTATTGTTTTAGTTAATCATTGTTACTCCACTCGGACGTGCGTGCCCCGGATATGTATTCGTCTTTAATAAACGTATAAAATTATGTACATACTACATATGTACAAAACTAAAGGTAGTTTTTCATACATTGGATTATTCGGATTTTCGATTATCCGAATGCCAACAACAATTAGTCCTGTTAATCGAGTTTTTACTGTACTCAAAATTGGGTCGATTCGTGGATAGCCTCAAAAGACAGGAGTTCTTCAGACGCGAAATCCGAATACTGCCTGAAACATGAGAAAAAGTAGTTACTAGTGATGGACAATAGTTCGATTACATTTAAACTATTGTTCTTTCACAATAAATGTTATTTATTTGACAAATCATAGGCGGAAATTGGTTTCACTTCATTACCACGAGGAAAATTAGTTATGTACCTATAACAAGGTATGGCAATGACACGAAATAAACCTACCATTTATGGTAACATATAATCAATTATAACGATTATTTTCCTGGCAATGGCTAAAATATGTACTCTCAATATACAGAATGTATCAGGTTATGGGGCAACTGTTCGAGTATATTGTAGTTAGTGTTGCCCAAAAAAGTCTTAGTCTTGCGGTCTTGGTCTTGGTCTTGCGAGAAATGCGAGACCGAGACCAAGAGCAAGACCGCTTAATTTTTGCAAGACCAAGACCAAGACTGGCCCTGCAAGACTTGAGCAAGACCAAGACTGGGCCTGCAAGAGTCTCGCAGTCTTGCATTTAATTAAAATAATCGTTATAATTGATTATAAACGATTATTTTCCTGACAATGGCTAAAATATGAACTCTCAATATACAGAATGTATCAGGTTATGGGGCAACTATTCGAGTATGTTGTAGTTTACCATTACACGTTTAATATTATACAAAAAACCATATAACATAAAAGTATAGTGATTTCAAAAATGTGTGTCTAAGAGTCTATGCCTTAAATGTTACGTATTATGTAGGCATGTACAGACAGAATACATGTAGGCATGTAAAGCTTCGAAAACTTCGATTCCATATTTTTCTTTCAATTTTTTTTCATGAGTTCTTACCACCATTGCCTAACTCTCGTTTGAACCGACTTGAAACCCCAATTGTAAGTCAGGTAAAATACCTATTATTATCCTCTAAGTAGGACATAACTTGAGTATAGATCAGCCGCTGCAAGCAACTGACAGACATGGGATAATACTAATGGGTCTTAAATCTATAAAACTTACTGGATTGCCATTTTTGAATAATGGTCGAATAATTGCACACAACAATTTTTTTTAAAGACCACACTCTGCTTTATCATCATCATCGCAGCCCATATACGTTCCATTGTTGGGTTCGGGCCTCCTCCACAATGGGAGGGAACTTGACCTACTATACCACGTTGGTCAGAAATATTGGTATAGGGTTTCATATCGAGTTTTCCTTCTGTTACACAAGTGTTATGTGCGTATTGTATCCCTTATTCGTCTTTTACGGCATCCACGAGAGTGGTGAATTGTATTCTTACTCCGTCACCATACGGAAAACGCCCTGCACTGAGGGTTATTTGTATTGCGGGTGTGACCTTACAAGCACATAATCAACGAACACAAATTACATCCAGACTCAGAACAACAGTTTGAGGATCGCACAGAGATTTGTCCTGAGTGGGATTCGAACCCCTGACACTAGTACTGTAACTTAACCACTACGCCATCTGTGTACTCAGAGTGTATCTATAAATTATTACGTGAAGCAAAAACTTGGTACCTCTTTTTACGAAAATTACGTGGATGGACAAGTATGAAATTTGGCGCAGTTGAAGTATAATAATGAGGGAAAGTGCATAAAATTTAAATTTTACATAAAAATGAATTAGAAATACATTAAATTCATTAAAAAACGCATTACGCACACTACCGCGCAATCGCTGCACACACACACACCTTATACACTTTTACGGTTAAATCTCTGGTCGAATGTCAAATAATTATAATTATGATGACATTGTCTAATAGACATTTGTACGTATATATTAGTTGTTAGTGGAATACAGCTTGCTCAGTATACAATTATACATAAATATAATTAATTTAAATGAACTACGGCCGACTTTCGACCACTAAGTGGCCACTAGTTCTATGAATTAGGGCCCATAACAATTATGGGCTATTGATTTATTTTCAACTAACGACCCGCTCTCGCTGCCCTTTGGTTCCAGACGCTTTGGCCAATCATTTCAAAACTGTAATATCAGCTAATATATGGGGTTCAGTGGGCTTACCCTTGAAATCAATTCTAATTTCGAATTAGACTCAATTCCAATCTCACCAAACTTATTTTTGGTACTCTTAAACAAAATCGAGAATGAATTCTTCGCATTTGCCGTTGTTATTTTCATCAAATGTGTCGTATTTTATTATTTTAAATTAATAACGTTACCGAATTCGATCACTACAAAGACGCTTTCTTGAAATTGTGCAACATTAACGATTTTAAACTACATCAAAATCGGGAATGTCGGGAGTAGCAAATATTTGGCTTAATCGACGAGAGTCGAATTCATTTAGTTTAAAAAATTCCACCGAATTTGATTCCGATCGTGCGCTAGTGTCGCTTTCAAGAGTACAAATTGCTCAAATTCGAGCTGCGATTGGATTTAGGATTGAAATCGAGATTCAAGAGCACACAGGTCTGGGGAAAATTTCATAAGGTTATTCTGAGAGGAAAGCTCTTAACTTTCTCGTTATATAAACAGCTACCTAGTAGCAAATTATTATTAAAGTCTCGTCGTTTTGAATATTACCGGTAACAAACGGACACGTCAATCATATTTATTTGAACCCAGCCGCGGTGGACTATATGCCGTATCGATGAGAATTTTTCTTCGGCATTCAATTATCGTCCCCCTAAGTTGCTGCGCTTCCCGTAGTTGTACATCCTGTTATTTACTGGCTTATTTACTGTGCTTTATGTCTCCCGTTTGGCATAGGAGGGAAGTGGAATCTTTCCAAGTTCCCCTGTTTTTCGTTTCTAATTAAATTTGTTGCGGGTCCCAAGACAATTAAAAGCGTTTGCCAGGACTTCCTGAGGGTCAAACGTCAGTGTCTTATACAGATACTATTCTGGATTCTGGCTTACAGGAGTTACATGTGTGCTGTTTGCTGTTTAGGACTAACAACAATAAAAATATAACAAAAAGCATTTAAGCAAATACTATATTGTATACAAAATTTAGTTAAGTATAAAGGTAAATATTTAATTGTTATCTAAACAGTTATTATGATAACGGTTAAAGTTATTAAACATATTACTACAATGGAGGTGTATAATTAGAATTTATAAAGATAACATTCCGCACAAAGGAATAAACTCTTTTTCGTAGGAGAACTTCACAAATATAAAAATAATAAAAATCATATCAAGATTCAGATGTATAATTTGTAGATTCGCACAAAAAGTTACCCTGAGTGGATATTGAACCCTCAAACACTTGACAGGAGAGGTCGGTACTGACACTACTCCGCCATCTGTGTACTCTTATAAACCTAATGATCACTACTATAATCACACTCTGAATCATCAAACGTCAACGGCACTACCATACCGTTGACTATCGTCATGTTTTTGCCATCGAAAATTGAGAGAAAAGCCGATAATTGAGCTGATTCTACAATTACATCAAACAGCAGCACAAAGGCGACAACGATCACAGCAACCAAGTGTAGCGTCCGCATTATTGATACAGTCGGTGCTGTTGTCTTGTGTACTGTACACAAAACAAAAAAAAAACAATATTAAAAAATACATTTGAGAATACGTTTTGACTGTTGGGGTCGAGCTTCCTTCGCAATGGGAGGAACTATACCACGTTATTCGGACGGATATTTCGATTTTCTTCCTTGTCTACGTTTCATGCTCCTTACTCCTCTCTAACCACACTCACGGACAAGAAAGTGGGGAATTGTATTGTTACTGCAAAATTTCTTGCAGGTGATAGGACCGGGGATTTAGTCAGGGCACCCGTGGAGAGGTTAGCCTCGCGACAGCAATCGGCGTCCCAGTAGGGGACGTCGAAGGGAGAGAGTACTCCCTCGGGGTATTCTGTCGTCAAGTCACCCTGTTCCGGTGGTCGGTCCAGCGACGAAGGCGACGTGTCGCGGATGGGTTACGGGTGTGCGTGCTTATGCCCCTCTGTCACCCCGGACGGAGTGGTGCGAAGAGAGCGCCGAGTGTAACCCACCGCCAAAAAAAATACTGCAAAATTTCCATGTGTATTTAAAATTAAATTTAGTGTTTCATACTCCTTGGGTTACTTCTGAACTAACCTCTAGGATCATGATATATTGCCAGCCCATAGCTATGCTTGAATGTCAGGTTTTTATAGTGGCAGAATCGGACAAAATTCTATAGCATTTTTCGGAGAGGAAAAATTGCCTAAGCTGCTTTTTACATAGACAGCTACTTGGTAGTAAAATATTATCAAAATGGATCTAGTCGTTTTGAAGATTATCCGCAACAAACAGACTGTTCACGCTGATACCGTGACGTGTCGTGTGGGTTCGGTTAATTCCGCCTATATTCGGTAGACAGTCGTGCGCCGACGCCATTCTCGTTTTGTCACTTTCGTGAAGCTCTTGTGACGTATTCGTTCTGCGGCGCCCGCGTCTGCCGCTCAGTATAAGAATCGAAATAAGTACCACGTTGGTCAGCCTAGTGTATATACCGTAATAGTGATATTAAATAGACAATAAATTCAGTGCCCGCGTTAGTAGTAGCCCAACCTAGCTCGTCGTGAACATCACCTTCAGCCCGGCAGGTCAGCAGCACCACCAAAGCGCAGGAAAGACGAGGTAAGTTCTCCACTTACCGCCCACCTTTGCCGAACAAACCCTCATTTTGTGGGAATCAGTCCCACAAGTGGGATTGGCTCCCGCTGGTCCTTCGGCAAGCCCACGTCGTTATGTTGCTGGCATAAGGTGTCCCATACAGTCCACTAAGCCGCAACACAGACAGACAGACAGAGAGACAAAAATCTCTTAAATATTATTTATTTGAGTAGAAAATATACAATATTATGTAATCACTTACTTAATGAATTCTGATGTTTACGCGAGTATTATACATTTTAAATAAAACTACTTTACGGATTTAATCGCGTTTGTATTTGATTTTTGATTACCCGACGTTTCGAACACTTTACAGCGTTCATGGTCACGGGTGGACTAAGATATCTCACGTCCAACAAGTCATCGTTACTGCAGAAAATTTATAATTATCCACCCGATACAGAAAATTAGTTATTAAATATTGACCCACATTTTGATACAAAATTAATTGCCAGTGTAAGAAGAAAATGATTCTATATGAAAAAATTATATTGTTTATGATTAGTAATAATTAAACATTAAAATTAATAGTAATTATATTTAAAAACTAACTAATAATCTAGTATACTACCACCGGATCGGAACACGGTCACACTGAGAAAGATCCGGCAAGAAAACTCAGGTAACATGATGCTAAATTAAAGTTAATTTTGAAGGCGGCTTACTTTATGTTACTAAAGGTTTTAATTTATAAAATTATCTTTAGTTATTATTATTGTGGGTCAAATCTATACAATATGAGCTCACGGCGTCTTGCAGTCTTGTGGTGGTCTTTTTGGATTTGTTTTTAATAATGTTTATAACAGGATCCCAGCTTGATGGTAACACCCAGCCACCCTCTCTATTGAAATTTTTGTGTTTTTTAATCTCAATAGCCTCGCGTACCATTCTAGGCAGGTATCAGTGTTCTTTTGCGAGGATTTGTGGTTTATCAAACCTGATGTTATGGTGGGCGCGGTCCTGACTATGTTCACAGACTGCAGACCTAGTGTCCCGGCGGTGCTTCACATCGGCTATGTGTTCTTTGATCCGAGTTCTTATGGATCTCTTTGTTTGTCCAATGTAAAGACCACAGTCACAGTCAAGTTTATATACTCCTGCATCTTGTAAAGGGATCTGGCACTTGACAGGTGGTAAGAATTGACTAATCCTCTTCAGTGGCTTAAAATAAGTTTTAATGGAAGAGCGTTTCAGGATGTAGCCAATCTTGTCAGTGACTCCTTTGACATAAGATAGTATTGCAGGAAGGCGCTCAACTGTGGGTGGTTTCACCCGGTCTCTGCGACGGGGGTGAGGAACTGGAAGCTTGTTTGCACGTAGCACCTGCTTGACATGCTGCAGCTCCCCAGCCAGGTGTTCATCGTCACAGATTCCTCGTGCTCTCTGCAACAAAGATTTACACACGGTAGCTAACTGTGAAGGGGGATGATGAGAATCACCGTTCAAGTATCAGTCTGTATGTGTTGCCTTACGATACACTGTATGTCTCAAGGTGTTATTAGGGTTACGTATAACCAAAATGTCTGAGAAGGCTAAAGAGTAATCACTTACTGTTTTTATTTCACGTCAAGTATCACTTGTGTTGTCACAGCGGAGTCGCGCTCTGTACTAATAAGCATACAATTAATTTATATGAAAACGATATATATGCAGTTAGAAATATAATTAGTCTTTGTAAGGAAAATAAACATAATAATTGTTATGGGTCATTCGATTTGCAATGGCATTTAGATGATTTTTGAGACAAATTTAAGTACCGCTCACTAACATTGCTAAGTCAAACAATTAACTATACTAACGGGGTTTAGTTATTTCAAAAATTAGTTGAATATATTCAAATTTGACAAATTGTTAATTAAGTAATGGATAATAAATAAAAAAATTATAAATATTGTTGGCACAGTTCTAATAGTTGATACTCTTTTTTTTGGCAATTGCCTCCTCCTTTGCCAAATATAAAAAAAATCTCTTTTGTCAAATATAAAAAAATCTAGTTTTCAATATACTTGTAAAATCATAACTCATTCTTTAGGTAATTGTTTATAACTTTAACAATTTTTGAGAGCGGTACTTCATATTTTTTCAATAATCATGTATTTGCAATTCCAAATCGTATGACAACTCAAACATAATTTTCAAAGGCCTAATTCAAATCATTTATTATGCATAAGCCCGGGCACTTACATATTGTCAAGTTAACTAAATTAAATTAAAAATTAACCACCACCGACTGCTCCTGAGAAGATCCGGCAAGAAACTCAGCGGGCTTGTCTATTATTATTTTATTTTCTTACTTTATATAAAATTATGTAGGTATAACATGTCTTGTAAGTACTAGCTCCAGTGTGATGGCCTTAGAACCACAAGATCATCATCATCATCATCTTGCTCTTATCCCAATTACTTGGGGTCGACGCAATATGTCATCTGTTTTGACATATTGCAAAAAGTTTCGGCAATGACTTTTATGACCGGCCGCCTGCCTGACGTCAACCCTCCTTGGTGTTGTTAATTGTTGATGTGTTAAGGTTCAAATTTGTTTGTAGGGCTTCTCAGAAAAATAAACTCGTCTTCACTGTATAATGATTTTATTTGCACTGAATGAGTGGGACAGCAAATACATCAAACATACCGCCTACCAAAAGGGATTATGAATACCTTTTAATTAAACCAAAAATGCATTTTCAATAATTTAGGTAATAAGTAAATAATTAAATTGTGTCTAAATGATATAAAAAATTATCATAAATTAGTTTAAACATAATTTAAACTAACAGATACATAATTGTGAGATAAAACATTACAGATACAGCATTGAGAATTTATCTAATAAAATGATAATTATATTATATGTATAAATGAGACATATGTATAAATAGCTTGGTGTGACTACAACATTAGTTTTACTGAAAAACAATTGAGAGTCTATAAAAAAATTATAAAATGATTGATTGCAAATGATTGATTGTAAATGATTGATTATAAAAGATTGATTATAAATGATTGATAGTAAATATGGTGAAATCTTACACATCTTATTTAATTAATAATCTTTATCAATCGGCAACAGGCACAGTTTAGTGATTGACCTTCTGACTATGTTAGGGCCACTCTTCACACTATAGACTCTGGTCACTCCATCTGGACCGGGATGCTTGTTCACAATACGCCCCAAAGGCCATTTTCCTGGTGGTAAATTTTCTGTTTTAATTAAAACAATCTGGCTTATATCAAACTCATCCTTTCTCGATAACCACTTAGATCTCTGTTGAAGTCTAGATAGATATTCAGATTGCCATCTATGCCAAAACTTCGATAGTAGTTTTTGACAGTGTTGCCATCGCGATAACCTCGATTGAGTGGTGTCTTTCAGGCTCGGTGAAGGTATAGTGATGAGAGACTCGCCGATTAAAAAATGACCAGGTGTTAGTACATTGCAATTTTCTACATCTGAGCCATCCAGTGGACAAAGAGGACGTGAATTAAGACATGCTTCTACTTGACAAAGTATGGTGGTCTACTCTTCAAATCCGTCTGAGGTGATACTTCATCCGTATCCATAATCCGTCTGAGGTGATATTTCATCGATTTCACACCTGAATCCCATAAACCACCAAAATTAGGGCTGTACGCTGGAATAAAATGCCATTGAGTGCCATCATGGGCTAATAGATTGGATATGTAATCTCCGAATTCTAGGTTTGCCTCTTTAAAAGCCTCTGCCAGTGCCTTGTTCGCACCAATAAAAGTACGTCCCTGGTCGCTCCATAAGTCGCTACATCTACCCCGCCGTGCCACAAAGCGACGAAAGGCTACTATGAAGGCTTCTGAAGTCAGGTCTCCCACCAGCTCTAAATGAAAAAGTATATCGACATTTGTTGTCGATATTTGTTGACATACAAACGAAAATAGCGATATAGGCTTTATTTGTCTTCGCACCTCTACCTTTCGACATCAAAACGTCATAGGGACCTGCAAAATCTATGCCACTGTGAAGGAAAGCCCGAGCTGTCGTCACGCGTACCTTTGGTAACTCTCCCATCAACTGCGCACGAGCTCTGGCGTTGAGCCTCGCACAGATAGTATATTTGTGTATATATCGTTTGACCACGCCATTTGCCTTCAAAATCCAATACTTCGATCGTAGATAGTTCAGCATCAGCTGTACTCCTCCATGTAAGGTCTGTTTATGCGCGTCAGCGAAGAGTAACCAGGTAAGTGAATTTTTGTTATCTAATAGGATCGGATGTTTATAGTCACGATCAAGGTCAGAATTATTCAATCTTCCGCCCACCCTGAGTATCATTTGAGAATCTATAAATGGACTCAAGGTCTTCAAACGACTTTTATTTTTTAATTTCTTTCCTTTTTTCAGATCTGTAATATCTTCATGAAATATAATATCTTGTGTAATTTTTATGCATATCTGGAGCCACAGAAAAATTAATAAGATAGAACGGCCATGTGGGCGGGGCAAGCGTGCCACAATTGCGATCAAACGGTCTTAATATTGACGAAATTCGTTTTACCGGTTCTTAGTTGCGCTCATATAGTGACCTTGAACGAAGCTCCGACAAAAAAGAGAAATATGCCGTCTTGCGCTGTTACAACGCGTCGAAAAAGAAGTCAGTTGCGTAGTTATAGTCTAAGAAGGCATTTATTTTCATCGTTAAGTCCATAAACTTATTAATTCAGTAATATTTCTTAATTTTATGAAAATATTATGTCGTTTATAAAGAAAAATTATGAAATCGCAAAAAGAGCCAAACATTATACATCGTCTGCCACACATGGATATCACCTTTTATTAGTCCAGCAACCGCGCAATGTACTGCGTTCAATGCGATATCACTAAGAACCGCCTTACTAGCGTGGTAGTATACGTTTTCATTCAAAACATTGACGTCGATCCACGCGTATCGATAGTGCTGTCCAACATAATATAAGTTATCGATTTCAATAATTAGCTATGTGTTAATTTTATCATATAAATAAATATTTTTAACACTTTTAATTTAGTGATCGTTTTATATAATTATATTAACAATATTTAAATAGGTATTTAAAAATCAATTATTCTGGTATACATTACCTACTTAATTTATCTTGTATATCTATAGTACATTCTTGTATATTTGCCGCGTGGTGACGGAGTAAGAATACAGTTCACCACTCCCTATCTTGCCCGTGGATTTTTTTTTTTTTGCCAACGGTGGCAAACGAGCAAGCAGCACACCTGATGGTACGTGAAACTGCTGCACATGGACCTTTGCAATACCAGGGGCACAGCTAGGCCGCTGCCTACCGTGAAGGAAATACTCTTCTTAAACCTCGTTTAAAGAAGGACATGTCATAGCGCTCGGGAAACACAGCAGCAGGTAGTTCATTCCAGAGCTTGCACGTACGTGGGAGAAATGATCGCTGGAAGCGTACAGTTGAAGACCATAACGTTTCCAGGTGAAATGGATGAACCCTGCTGCGATGTCGAGTGGTACGTTGGTAGAATGGTGACGGTGGTACCAAGTCAAACAGTTCCTCAGAGCATTCCCCGTGAAAGAGTCGGTAGAGTACACAGAGTGACCCAAAGTCTCTCCGCTGCTCCAGCCACTCCAATCTGTCCGTAAGATTGGGATCCCGACGATTCGAACAGCCCGTCTTTGCAGGGAGTCAAGTGGGTCTAGCTGATATTTGGGCGCACCTGCCCAGAGATGTGAGCAGTACTCCACATGAGGACGAACTTGTGCTTTGTATAGCACAAGACGCTGTCTCGGTGTGAAGTACCGCCTGGCTCTGTTCAGGACGCCCAACTTTTTGCTTGCCAATTTGGCTTTGTCCTCCAAATGACTCCCAAACTGGACTTTGCTCGATATTTTGACGCCGAGAATCCCAATACTTTCAGAAATTGGGAGAGTTACTCTTTGGAACTGAGGCGTCATGACAAACGGGTCCTTCTTTGCAGTGAACGAGCAAACTTGTGTCTTTGTGGGGTTGAACTGGACTAGGTTCCGTTCACCCCATTCCGAGGCCCGCCCCAGAGAGCGCTCGACTTCAGACACAAGTTGAACCCTTCTTTCCTGAGTACTCCGAGGGATATTCCGTTGCTCAGTGTACCGCTCATCACCCGTACTGTCATCCGCATAGCAATGCATACTCTCGATAGAGAGCATGTCATTGATATGCAGGATAAACAAGGATGTCGTAAAATACGACTATGGTATATAATATGCGCATAACATCTGTGCAAGAGAGGGAAAACTTGAAATGAAACCCTATACCAACACGTCTGACCAGCATGGTTTAGTAGGTCAAATTGTCTCCCATTGTGGAGGAGGCCCGAGCTCAACAGTGGGTCGTATGTGGGCGGGAGGTTAGTATAGGGTTTTGTTTTGAGTTTTTCTTCTCTTGCATAGATGTTATATGCTTATTATATCTCTTAGTCGTCTCAATATATTAGGATGGGACATCCGCGGGTAAGATACAGAGTGGTGATTGGTATTCCTATTCCGTCACCACACGGACAATGTTAGTACATTTTTGTGTACAATAAACAAAAATGTACTAACAAGTAGCAGTACCAGTATATCTAAAAAAATAAATAACTGTTTTGTTTTTTAAGTTAAATAATAACACCAATAAAAATAACCGAATTTCAATAAAAAATAATATTTTAACATATTTTAAGAATGATATCTGATGCTTACGCGAGCACTACACATTGTAAATAAAATTACTTATACGGATTATATCACGTTTGTATTTGATTTAGGATTGCCCGATGTTTCGAATACTTTACAGCATTCCTGGTCACGGGCGGTCTAAGATGTCTGACGTCCAAACAAGTCAACGTTATTACAGACGTCCATGGCCCCCGTCGCAGAGACCGTCTGAAAACATCCACAGTTGAGCGCCTCCCTGCAGTACTACCTTATGTGAAAGGAGTCACTGACAAGATTGGCTTCATCCTGAAACGGGCTCCCATAAAAACATATTTTAAACCACTCGAGAGGATTAGTCAATTCTTGCCACCTGTCAAGTGCCAGATCCCTCTACAAGATGCAGGAGTTTATAAACTTGACTGTGGTCTCTTTTTAATACATTTTAATTGTATCTTGTGTACTGGTGTGTACCATATATGGGCACAATATAATATACAAATCGCTACTCGCTTACGTAATTAATTATAGCACTTAAATTTTCTGTCACCTATACAGAGTTTAGTGAGGAGTATTTTATTTGCATTATTTTACTGTTAAATGACTGACTTGCATTATAAATAACGTCAACACATCACACAAGTGCTTAATTTAAAGACATTAATATTTTTGTTTCGATAAAACAGGCTAAATAAATATCGTGTAGTATATCGACCATGGCAAGCACTAGCGTACATGTGCTTTTTTATATGTGGGTATACGTTGCCTACAGAACTTAGTTATAGTTTGTGTACCAACTGCAGCTTCGAGATTGATGTGTGTGTGTGTTATTTTAGTGTGTAAAATTATTGTAATCATAGACTTTGCATATGTGTTAACACTAGCGGGAGGGGGCAATTATGCCACACTGGTTTTCGAACAAAATCAGCCGAATGGCCTTTCTAAAGTATTAATATTTCTGTGTCTGGAGCGATTCTTCCAGGTCAGCATTGGTGATTGGAGAATCTATAATTTCATTTTTATAAACCTTAATTAATCTAAGAAATCTCATTGCATAGTTTTAGCAATGCCGATAAATTTTTAAATCCTTCAAAGTGTTTGTATATGGAGATTGTTTCATTTCCTTCGATTGTCAGGTAAGTATTTATTTTTATTTTTTCTAAGTCTGTATCTCTATCTGTTAATTCTTCCATTATTATTTCTTTCTGTTTCAGGCTTTCCGGACCGTGCCACCACAGCGAGTAGTCTTTTAATTCTGCAGCTAACATTCCTCTCGAAGCCACGTCTGCTGGATTATGCTGTGACTGAACGTGATACCATTTGTTTCCAATATTAGCGAGTATGGTAATTACTCTATTTCTAACGAATGTTTGCCATCGGTTGGGATCTCCATTGAGCCACGACAAGACTATTCTGGAGTCAGTCCAATAAAAGATTTGGCTCTTTGGAATGCGCATCGCTTCACTTATATGTTTTAACAACTGTGAGAGAAGAACTGCCCCACATAACTCCAGACGTGGTAGAGATAATGACTTAACAGGAGCTACCTTTGTTCTTGCAGCAATGATACCAGTGCGATAATCTCCATTACGTCTTTGAACTCTTACATAGGCTACAGCACCGTAGGCCTTTGTTGAAGCGTCACAGTAGCCATGAATAGTGACCTCCTTCAGGTTGCTGGTGTATAGCCATCTAGGTATCTGTATATATTTAATATCCTCAAAACTCTGTCTTATTTGCAACCACTCATTTTTTATTTCCAGTGAAATTTCTTCATCCCAATGAACCTTTTGAAGCCATAGTTTTTGGATTATTATTTTTGCTGGTATTAGTGCTGGTGTTAACCAGCCAAGAGGATCGAAGAGTTTTTGAACATCAGCTAATATTTTTCTTTTAGTGATAATATCAGAAGAAGGCAGTAGCTGGACTGTGTATTTCAACACGTCATCTCCCATGTTCCAGGATAAACCCAGTGTCTTTATCAAGCCATCTAATTTGATATCTATGTTTACATGAGCGCTAAATTCAGCTGGAGGAAATTCTTTCAAAAATTCTGAATTGTTAGATGCCCATTTCTGTAAAACAAATCCTCCTTTACCAATAATTTTCTTCACCTCCTTAGCAACATTAATGGCCTCTTGAACAGTGTCTTGTCCAGACAACAAATCATCTATATAAAAATCTTCTTTAATAGTATCTGTTGCTACAGGATAACCGTGACCTTCATCATTTGCCACCTGCTGAAGAGTTTTGACGGCAAGATAGGGTGCACATGCTGTGCCAAAGGTGACGCGAAGAAGGCGATACTCTTTCATAGGGTCAGTCGATTTGTTACGCTAGACAATTCTCTGAAAATCTCTGTCGGCTTCACTTACAAGTATTTGCCTGTACATTTTTTGAATGTCAGCAATAAATGCTATTCGTTTCAGGCGCCATCGCATGACAAGAGATCTCATGTCATCTTGAAGTTGGGGTCCGACCAGTAGTTCGTCATTGAGTGATGTATTATTAACACCCTTATAAGATGCATCAAAAACTGGTCTAATTTTTGTAGTCTCACTGTCTTCCTTTAAGATAGCATGATGTGGTAGGTACACTGCTGGCTTACTCAACTCGTTCAATGGAACTTCTTCCATGTGATTCATCTCACAGTATTCATTGATAGCCTTTGCATACTCTTTTCTCAGATCTTCATTTTAGGTAAACCGTCTTTCTAAATGATGTAACCTCTGAACAGCTCCTTCTCTGGTGTTACCATAAGGTGACTGTAGATTTTTAATCTTGAATGGTAACTTAACTATATAACGTCCTTCTTCATTTCGGGTATATGTTTCTCTGTATATTGTTTCGAATTTTTATTCATCTTCAGTGAGCTTCTTCTTTTCGATTTCCCACATAGTCTTTAACATGTCGTCTAGATTTAATTCATGATGCATTACTAGTATATGTTCTTCAGAAGGTTATGCTTGTATCATACCAAATAAGATCGAACCTAGGCTGGTATTCTGGGCGCATGGGGCCCCAGGCGGACCGTTGATAATTTCGGGTTTCAAAATTTTAGCACATACTTCTACTACCAACAGCATGTCTATTCGCCCTGGTGAATGGAAACTTGGATCTGCCAGGGTGAGCTCTCGTAGATGCGGCCAGGTGTGTATATTACCAGTAATTGTTTTAGATGGCAGATGGGAAGTTAGACGAGTAGGCATTACGTACGCTTTAATCGCTAGCTTGAAGTCATCATCGTGTCTTGAATGCAATTCTATGTGTACTATGTGATTAACCGTGGTTCGTGCTGAGCCAACACCGGTAATAGTTCCCTTTAGACAGGACCTTTTAGCCTTCATCAATTGTGCAGCTCTCTCGCTCACAAAATTTGCTTGCGACCCTTGATCAACTAACGCTCGTAATATTGTGCTATGTCCCTGTTCATCTGTCACTCGAACTAAAGCTGTGGTGAGCAAGGCCATCAATCTCTCCGATACAAAATGCGTGGATATAGTTGTTTGTGGTTCTTCCTCGTACTCCATATTCGCTTTGTCTTCTACAATTTGATTATGGTGAGTCTTTACGTTGTCTGATGGACCGCCACTTGTGTGATGGAGCAAAGTGTGATGGCGGCGATTACATCTTAGGCAGGACATCCGATTACGATATTTCATGACAGTGTGTCCTGGCATAGTGGTGGTCGTTGAATAAACGAACAGTTTTTTTCGACTGTTTCTTTGCCGTGAACTAATAAACCAGTTTATAGTTGACTGATAAACATGTTTACGTATGAACGGCTTCGTGAAACGGTCGTCGTATCAACGAATGACACGAACGCAACGACTTGCGACTATTCGAAAGCGCCCGAATCGGCCCGAACTTGGAAGACGAGATGCGCGCGCGCTCGCACGGCTCGCTACGCTTTTTACCCGCCCCGCAAACCTCACCGCCCGTAGGCGTGAGTTGAGCCGAAATCATAACGCATAGATAGATTGATTGCAATTCATTGAACTCTGCTATCGTGTGATGGGACTATCATTACATATTGAAGCGTCAATGTATATTGTACAATGAAACTGTTGTCTAATAAAATTCGTTGAAGTTTCGTTGTCCTTTACCAATGGACGATTAACGTACGTCATAATATAAACTAAACGTCTCGTCTTGTCTAAGAGTCTACGACGTAAACCAGTCGAAAATTAGACTGTTTATTCAACTAGTTTACCATCGACGATAAACGGTCTCGTTGCGTCGACTGTAAAATCGTCGACGACCCATTACTATCCTGGCATCAGACAGTTAAAGCATAAATTGCTTTTCTTAATAAAATCACTTCGTTCGTTGGGTTGCAATTTACCAAATTCTTTGCAGTGACACAAGGCGTGTTCTGCGTTACACATGCTACATGATTTGTTTCTTGTTATAGCTGTATTTGCCTGTATCGATGTGGCATGGAATGATTTTGTCTTCACCGAAGTCTGCTCCTTTTTAACGCCAGGATTAACCATCTCCAGTGACCGGTACTTCGTCTCCAAGAATGACATCAATTCCTCCCAGGTAGGTAATTCATCTGCCTTTTCTTTATAAGATTCTTCTTCCCAGGCTGTGTGTGTGTCTACATCTAATCTCTGTACTACTAGGTGAATTATTAATTGATCCCAGGACTCGACAGATAATTCTTGATTTTTAATATTACTCAAACACTGAGAAGTTGTATCCAATAAATTTTTAATTTGGGCAGCTGATGGTGTGCTAATTTTCTTTTGATTAAATAATTTTTGCAATAAAGAATTAATTATCATTCGTTTATTTCTGTAGCGTTGAGTAAGTATATTCCAAGCTTGTTCATAATTATCGTCAATAACAATAACGTGTTTTAATAATGTATTAGGTTCATCAACAAGGCTTAATTTCAAATAGTGTAACTTTTGTACATTGCATAATGACGTGTTATTATGTATTAGCGAGATAAACATATCGTGGAATGTAGGCCAATCCTCGTAACGCCCGCTAAAGGTAGGTAATTCCATACGGGGTAATTTAACATTTAACGGATTTAACGCTTTATGAATCGACGTTTGATTGCTCGAAGTGTTTGGCATCGATAATAGCATATCCTTCAAATCACCTTGTAAACATATGTATAAATCTACAACAAAATAATATTCGTTTGCAAAATAAGGAATTTCATTTCGATTACCTTTCGGTGTGAGCTTCACTAATTCTTGATGTGCCGTGCTAAACGTCCGCCAATATCCTTCTAAACAAAGTAACTTCGCTTCTATATAACCGGTCGTCAATCTCTGTTTCGGACATTTCTTTAAATTAGCTTGCGTTTTTTGTAGAAGTAAATATGTATCTTCAATGGCGTTAACTAATTGCTGTTGTTCATTAGTTAATGAAACACTCATGGTTCACAAAAGCAGTTTTCGTACACTCTTAATAGTCTTATTTTTACTTCAAAACGACGTCAACAAGGCTTGTTTACAAGTTATTATAAAATTGTATTATAATATCTTCAATAAATTGCATAAAAACTGCAGCGCGATAACTCAGGAATGCGGCCTAATATACTCGCGGCTCGCCGAGTCGCCCTTATCTATATTGCAATGATTCGGCTCGCTTGGACCATATGGTGATGTGTTAAGATTCAAATTTGTTTGTAGGGCTTCTCAGAAAAATAAACACGTCTTCACTATATAATAATTTTATTTGCACTGAATGAGTGGGACAGCAAATACATCAAACAGGAATGTAATCGTTGACCCAAATGGTACCAGATGGAGTTGGTCCGGGTCAATCTAGGGCTCTTAGTCGTCTTTTACGACACCCACGAGCAAAGCAAGGGTTGGTAGTATTCGAAGCCGCTACCACACAGCATGCCCTTAGAACCACAAGATACGTAATTTAATTCAAACAATTATGGCTGGACCATACATCCATTGGCGGCCCCCGAAATTAGAAGTTGACCAAAAAGCACTTGTTGACTAGACTAATGTATCATATCAACTCATATACCTGCGTCCCATTGCTGGGCTCTACTCTCCTACAAGACAGCAGAGAAATTGATCTATACCATACTGATCAGAAGGTTTGGTATAGGCTTTTATTTCGAGTTCTCCTTCTCTGGCAGACATTATATGCGTATAATATCCCTCAGGCGTCTTTTACGACACCCACGGACAAGATAGGGAGTGGTGAGTTGTATTCTTACTCCGTCACCACACGGATAATTATTTATTCAATGCGATCGAATATTTAATTGCTTTTTATACACTTCACATGCTTATGAAATATTTTTGAAATAGAAAAAACAGGTTTAAATTGAAACATATTTATGTTAATATTTAGATCTTCTTCTCGAAAGTATGTATTTTTTTTAAACTAGCAAAACTAGTAAGCTAGCAAAATAACAATTATAGACCCTATAGAGCACGGCAACGACAGAAGAGAGGAACATTTTTATAAATTGTTATAATTTGATTACAATTTTTAGGGATCCGTATCCAAAGGGTAAAAACGGGACGTGTAGTCTTAGACTACACTGTCTTCTGTCCGTCCATCTGTCTGCCACCAGGCTGTATCTCAAGAACCGCCTTAGCTAGACAGTTTATTACAAATTATGTATTTCTGTTGCCGCTATAACAACAAATACTAAAAACAAAATAAAATAAATATTTAAGGGAGTCTCCCGTACAAAAAGCGCTATTTTTGTCTATTTTTGCTCGATAGCAGTAAATTGTAACAGGTAGGCACTTGAAATAATCACAAAATACTTAATTGTAGATTTAATTAAATATTTTTTAAAGGATTTAATAAAGGAATAAAAGTGATTTTTCGTCGCTTTTTATAGATAATGATACGGAATCCTTCGTCCGCGACTCTGACTTCGCACTTAAGCAGTTTTTACACATAGGTACGCAAATCAATAGAATTATTATGTTATTATTATTTTATTACGCATAAATGTTATTATACCTATAGGCAGTTAAATGCTATTATTTAAAATATTCATTAACACTACAATAACATTTTTTTAATTAACGACTATTTTCACTATCTTCAGTAACATCACTAGTATAATCAAAGTCTGTATCTTCAGACGTTATCGGCACTATCTTACCATCGACCATCGTAAAGTTTTTACCAACGTATAGGGAGGGAAAAGCCCCTTCATTATTATTGTTTCCGACTTGTCCTGCCTGCAGTATGGCGTCTAATTCTCTCAGTATATTGTTTCCATAAGTGTTATTAGGTAGCGGAGAGCCGTCTACAATAACATCAAACAGCAGCACAAAGGCGACAACGATCACAGCAACCAAGTGTAGCGTCCGCATCATTGATACAGTCGGTGCTGTTGTGTTATGTACTGTACACAAAAAAAAAACAAAATTAAAAATAATAATTTGAGAATAAAAGCTTTATAGTCCACTATTCATATAGGTTTTCACTGCTGGGGTCGTGCTTCCTCCACAATGTGAGGAAAACTAACTATACCCCACTATTCGGACGGGTGTTTCGAGTTTCCCTTCTCTTGCAAGGGATATTGCCTGCGTATTATATCCCTTAGTCGTCTCTTACAACACTCATGAACAAGACAGTGGGGATTGGATTGTTACGGCATCATTTTTAAGTGTTAAGAGTACACTGTTAACAGCTGAGATTAAAAATTAAAAAAAAATACTGAAGTTAAGTAAAATCTGGTTTGAAATGTTTGCATCCGGTTTTTTTACGTAAAGGAAAAACATGTCCAATTTGTAGTAAATGGAAATATAAATAAGTTTATTTATTCTTAAATAACGAATACTTGTTTATTAAAAAAAAAAAAATATTAGAACAAAAATGCTTTCGAAAAATCCTTTGTTTTTTGGCTAATTCTTTAAAGTCTAATAAACAAGGAACTCATCGTCATCATCGCAGCCCACATAAGTCCCACTGTTGGGATGGGGCCTCCTCCACAATGGGAGGGATTTTTTTTTTATTTAAGACAACACCCATATATGCTGTGTGGTAGCGGCTTCGAATACTACCAACCCTTGCTTTGCTCGTGGGTGTCGTAAAAGACGACTAAGAGCCCTAGATTGACCCGGACCAACTCCATCTGGTACCATTTGGGTCAACGATTACATTCCCAAGGAGGGTTGACGTCAGGCAGGCGGCCGGTCATAAAAGTCATTGCCGAAACTTTTTGCAATATGTCAAAACAGATGACATATTGCGTCGACCCCAAGTAATTGGGATAAGAGCAAGATGATGCACTAAGGAAATAATCCTTGTATTGCGGGGGACTTTACAAACATACAATTAACGGACACAAATTACATCCAGACTCAGAACAACAATTTGTGGATCGCACAAAGTGTTGTCCCGCGTGGGATTCGAACCCTCGACACTGGCGCTGTGGGTCGCTATCTTAACCACTACGCCATCTGTGCAGTCCTTTTTGTTTCCAATTTGACCTACTATAACATGTTGGTATAGGGTTTAATTTCGAGCTTTCCTTCTCTTGCACCGAACCACGTGAACACGAAAAAGCCTTATTTTGTCATTACAAACAGACACTCAAATATTTGTGTAGAAAATACAAAATATTATGTAATCACTTACTGTTTTTGCTTCACGTTAAGCGTTACTTGTGTTGTCACAGCGGAGTCGCGCTCTGTACTAATAAGCAATAATAAGCATACAATTAATTTATATTAAAACGATATATATGTACTATTAGTCATATTTCATATTGTAAGGAAAACGAACATGATAATTAGTAATATATCTCTGTCAACAAGTACTTTTTCAATGTCTTAAATTAAGGTCAATTTCCTTATCCGCTTTGGAAAATACATTTGTGGTGTCATTCGATTCCTAATAGTGATGTAACGAATATTCGCATTCGCATTTGCATCGCGAATATTCGCATATGCTTCTGACATTCGCAATCGCATTCGCAAGGAACGATGCGAATGTTTGGCGAATATATTTGACAAACTAAAAGCAAATTATACCTATATGTAATTGTGTAATGATATGATAATATTTATTATTTTTATTTACTCATAATATTTGAATAAAACAATATTATGGAACACTCAGGTCGGCAACTAAATTAGAAATACTGTCTCTCTTATTTTTGTCAGTCTAATATAAACTAATGAATGGGGAGCCGGTTTTTTGTTCGGTTATACTGCGAAAACCATTGAACCATCAGAATAATATTTATACCCTTAGAATAATAACGTATAGAAGGACAGTGTCCCTACTTCGAACATTCCAAAAATGAATCTAAAAATACTAATGACGCGCAGACGATTACACACGTACACACGCACACCACTATACAAATTAAGAAATCAAATTTTGTTTTTATTAACTTAAATAGTCGAAATAATTTTAAAAGTAATGTTAAAAACCTTTTTAAGTTTTTCAAATGTGTTGTGACACCATTTGAATGCAGAAACCGTCATAATTACCTAGTTATTTTTTAAGAGTTGCGTACGTATGTGCAGTACAGAGACCTTGTACATTACGTAACGGTTCCGGCGTAAGCTCCATTAGACTCCAATTGAAATGCTTCACTTTTTGTGCGCGAACTTACCTTCTATACGTTATTATTCTAAGAATTTAACATACCAAATAAAAAAATAAACGTCGAAAAAATCTGTTACAGAAGGTGCCTCAACAGATTGAGACAATCGTATTTTTTTATTTAATATCCATTACTTAATTAACTATTTTTTTTATTATTTTTTACAATCTTGAAAATATAGTAATAGTAGTTGAGTTATGGTTATAGTTTTTGAAATATTTGCAAATTACCCCGTTTTTATAGTTAATTGTTTATAACTTAATGATTTTTGTAAACGATCCTTAAATTTGTCTCAAATCATATGAATATCATTGCAAATCGAAGGACGCCTCAAAAATCTTTTTCAAGACTGAAAAAAATGTGAGCCGATTAATTAATCCTACTAATATTATAAAAGCGAAAGTTTGTATGTTTGTTGCTCTTTCAGGCAAAAACTACTGAATAGATTTTGATGAAACTTCACAATAATATAGCTTACATATCAGAATAACACATAGTCTATAATTTATCTCGATCGGGAAGGGGAACTAAACTGATAAAACGGCAGGGCGCTGCTAGTACTAGGCATGCCTTTTAAGTTCTGTCGTTTCCATATTTGCCGGCAATTTTGAATTTTCCAAATTCAAAATTGCCGGCAAAGGAAATAAACCCTGAGAAACCTAGAAATGAAAAGCTGAAATAATGATGATGAATAAATATTTATTAAGGCTTTGGCTTTTTAATTTATGGCTTTATGTTCTCATTAAAAAGCCTAGCTGCATAAAAAGCTCCAAACCGGGTCAGCTCAGAAATAAGATTTTAGCTCAGAAGACCATTTTTTTAAATCTCTAAAGCATTTGCAGCTTTTTTACCTAATAAGAACAGGAAATAAGTCAAGCTATTTAAATTTAATGCACTGACCAAGTGTAGGTATCGGTACAGGATGATTCTGTATTAGTTCTAATACAAATTCTGTATTAGAGAAGTTGGCAGTGTGTAGCATGAGTTACATCCCAAATAAATCCTAACCTGTTAGGTACTTGGTAGTATACGACGAGATACATTCATTTAAAAAAACAAATAAATCCATGCACCAGATATTTTCAACTGATAAATTTAGTAGAAAAATAAATGAGATTCATAATTTTACCAATATATATACATATGTCTATCTATCTATAATCTATATCTATATATATATATATAAAAGAAAGTCGTGTTAGTTACACTATTTATAACTCAAGAACAGCTGTACGGATTTGGCTGAAAATTGGTATGGAAGTAGCTTAGAACCAGGAGACGGACATAGGATACTTTTTATCCCGTTCGATCGTGTTTCCCTGTGACGTGAGATAAAATGTCAAAGAGAATTCAAGTCACTATGAAATGTGGTATAACAAAAACTCATTTGATATGTAATAATAAAACGCAAATGACAGCTGAACGTAATTTTGTATATGATTAAGTATGGTTAAAAATTTGATAAATATTATTTTGTCAGAAATCAATAATCAGTCGAACGCCGTTGCGAGGCTAGCCTCTGCGCGGGTGCCCGGATTAAATCCCCGGTCCGATCACCTGCAACCACGGTCCGGTCACCCGCAGCCATGCCATTTATTTGCATAAAGTAAATAGTACTAGTAAAGAAAGAGTGACATTAAAAATAAAAAGTGACTTGTGTGATTACAATGCTGTCTTCTTATACAATGTTAGAATCCCCTAATATGCATTTGATCTATGGAGAGTACAGATGCAATGATCATGCTGCAAGTAGATTGTATTGTGAGCGATATCTGAATACTGAACGCTATCCGGACCATCGAGTGTTCATTCATGTTCCTCGAGCATATTCGGAGGGACATTTACCTAGTGCCCAATAAAATACAATAGGCGTCACTCTCTGTCTCTCTTTCACACACGCAATATGATTTTTTATAGGAGGTCTAATAAAATAGAACAAAAAATATACCTAATAATTTTTTATAAACTTCGTAGTCTGTCACAAAAACATTATTTTTGATGTGAAACATCTATAGGCGAGGGTGATCGTCATCGTCGCGTGGCGTTTGACGCCACGCCTCGCGGTCCCCTATTAATTAAACATTAAATATATTTTTTTTGTGTGACTTAGTTGTTAGCCTCAGATGGCTGTGACAAGTTTACCCGGATTTTTTATTTTTTTGTGGTTGTGTGTATAGCTGTTGGTCGAGATGACCTTTACAGCTTAGCGCGGTCAATGGGCGAGCGGAAGGCTCTCAACCCGGTTAACTTTACCCGGACTGGACCAAACATTAAATAATTATTTGGATGCATATACTTACATTTTTGTAACGAAACCATGGTGCGATTTAGAATGTTCGAAGTATATCCTTCTATATGTTATTATTCTAAGGTTAAATTATTATTATTGATATAAAGTCCAAAATGGGCGTGGTTTACGCAAGACCGGGACCGTTATCCTCTGTAAAAATTATAAATATTGGTGTTACAGTTCTAATAGTTTATAGACTTTTTGGAAATTGCCTCCTGTTTTTAGGCTTTTTTCAAATTTGAAAAATATCGAACAGTTTTTAACATACTTGTAAAAAACATAACTTCATTTTATAATTAATTGTTTATAACTTTAGCAATTTTTGGGAGCAGTACCTAAACTTTTTCAAAAATTATAGAGTTGCTCTGCAAAATCGAATGATATTTCAAACATATTTCTCAAAGGCTTATAAAAAAAGTTGAGCTAAACGTACTTGTTGATTTGACTAATATACCATATCAACTCATATACGTTCCACTGCTGGTTTCGAACCTCCTTCATCATAGGAAGGCAATTGACCTACTATAGCACGCTGGTTAGACGATATAGGGTTTTGTCGAGTTCTCTTTCTCTTGCATAGACTTGCTTGATAGTGGTAGGACTACACTATTGACAGTTATCTGTCTACAGCCGCAAGCCGGTCCGTCCGGGGTAGTACCACACTGAGCAGAAAATCGACGTCCGAGTAATAACAATTTGTTACTGCGCTTCGTTCGATGAGCGAGAGAGCCAGAAGCTAGCTATCTGAGGGTGTTTGCGTGTAGTGGGTTTTACTGGTGCCTTCAGTATCACCAAGCCTCATTGCACGCATTTATACTTCCTTCACTTTCTTTTCGGTAGGTAGCGCCCTTGCAAAGATCTGTGAGCGGCAGCAACTGTTACCATCAGGTGTACTGTTTGCTCGTTTGCCACCGTTTGCAAAAATAAAAAAATAATGCACATATAACACCCGAGGAGTGAGTAGTCTTTTACAACACTCACGGACGAGATATCGCCCCGCGGTGAGTTGTATTCTTACTTTGTTGCTACACTGTCTGTTTCATAATTATTTAGGTATTCAATGCGATCAAATGCTTAATTGTTTTTTAGATACTTCGCATGCGAAATATTATTTTAAATAGAAAAAACAGGTGTAAATTGAAACATATTTATGTTATTATTTAGATAATTTCTTTCTTTTCGAAAGCACGTTCATTTTTAAGCTAGTAAGACTAGTGACCTGGCAAACTTTTTTTAAAATCAACCGAAGCCATGCTCCCGCGCAAATAGGTAAGCAAAATTAGAGAAGTACAGCGCGCTCAGTATACCTACAATTGTGCGGGTGACGTGACCGGGGATTAGTCCGTCACCCGCTGAGAGGCTGACCGCGTGAGGAAAGACCGACGTCCTCTCCGAGGGGGGGATGTCGGTCTATGGGAGGGTACCCCACGTAGGGGGTATTCCGTCGGGCCGACCACTGATGACAAGTAACCCTGCTCCAGTGGTCGGCCCAACGACGAAGGCGACATGGTGTTTGGGTGGGTTGCGGGTGTTGCGTGCTATACGCCCCTCTGTCGCCCCGGACGGAGTGGCGCGAGGAGCGCGCCGACCGCAACCCATCCCAAAAAAAAAAATACCTACAATTGTACATAAATAAAATGAAAAGAAAATTCTGTAGCAGAAAAATTAACTTAAATGATTTATGGCTGGATGTCGTCCACTCGGCGATCACTAGCTGTATTAAAAATACTTGTGTCAGCAAATAAAGAGTGACCTAAATTTTTTTTCGAACATTACTACTTAGTTATGGAACAGTGGTTCTCGAATAATTCTCATTACAGCTCAGGGGACAGTATAACGCTTGTCTCGCGTCTGGGCGATTTCTTGGGTGTTCCAAGGAGGGAAAGCTGTAGGCAGAGTCCCTGACCGTCTGTTTCAGGACCCTCTCGTGGTTACTATAGAGAGCCAAGCTGATCAGGTCCAAACGTGGTAGCGACGAAGGCACTGTGCTTGTTGGCTAGAACTCTTACGTGGGACTTGAAGGCAGGCATGCCCGCTGGACTTTAGCGGCGGGTATCAGCAACGCTAGCTGGAGAGTTCCCCGTCAGGAGGACCCATTCTCGCCGCGACGTCGGTGCTTGTTAGGCAGTCCGGCTAGGGCAGCCTCAAGTCTGTGTTTAGACCTGGAGACCTTGCGGTCACTGCTGGTGGAGTGTAATGGACTGGTACTGGATGTAGCTGGGCATGGTTGCTTCGGAAAGTACATGTACGCTACCGCGAGGGGGGAGAGATTGTGTTGATGTTACCGATCATTGCTAAGACGACGCTCGACAGCGTCAGAAACTAGTACATTATCACTTCATGAGTATTATGTTGTATAGAAACTATGCAGGCTAGTAAGGAAAATATAATTTATTATTAGTTATACATGACGAAGGAGGCACCTCCTTCGTATTTTTACATAGCGTGACGTCATCATTGCTGATGTCAGTAATGTCTATTTCACCATGACTCATATTTGGTTCTTAAAAGAAAACTGCAAGTACTGGATAATAACTTCGTCTATTCTGCGAACAGCGTAATGATTTAACAGAGAGGTCCTTGTTTTACGGCGACTTGATTACGAAGCACGAATGACCAAGCGTCTTTTTTTTTTGTGTGTGTACAGATGTTGGCCGCAGATGGTCTTGACAGCTTGACGTGGACTATAGGTGAGCGCTGAGGGCTCACCTATAGTATGCCCGGAGAAAAGTATGCTAAGCGACATCGCCCAAGGGCTCCCCCTGTGGGGAACGGGCCTCTGCTTGGGGCGTCGCTGAAGGCAAAGTGGGCGTGACTACGTTTTTAGTAGTGACTTTTGCGCGGCGCGGTTTCGCACCTCGACGGCGAGGACGGAACCGCGGATATTTATTTGTTACGGCCTCGCGGGCCGTGTAGGCTCTTTGTTGAGCGAGTGTGATATTGTCGTCCTCTTCATCGAGGACGTGACGAGGACGTCGGATGGATGACCAAGCGTCGACAGTGCGGCTGTATTTGTAGACCACATACATATGTACGAAACATATGCATTACGATACACATTTACTGTACATGTTAGCGATGCAGTTTCACGATTCACATAAGAAAGATACGTGCATGCTTTCTTAAGTAACCGGCAAACTGTTGTGCGCCGATATATGTACATAATAAATGAAAGGTTTGATTTGTTCCTATTGCTATACATATATGCTAACAAAAAGTATTCCGTGTAGTAATGGAGTGAAACTACAATTCAGCAACCCCGTTCTTACCCATAGGATCGTAAAAGACTACTAACACATTTGAGATGCAAGCAACATAAATGAGAAGTAAAACTAGAAGTAAAATTTTATACCATTTAATAATAAAAAAAGAAACATTAAATCTTTTAAGCAAACAATATATTGCGTACAAAAGTTAATTAAGCATAAAGGTAAATATTTAATTGTTATCTAAACGGTTATGGTAACGGTTAAAGTTTTCGTATTAAATATATAACTATAATGGTGGTGTATTATTAAGTAGAATTTATAAGGATAATATGCCGCACTAAGGAATAAATCCTTGTTTAAAAATGTATTCTCATTGGATATCTGGTAAACACAGATGAGTACAGACTGTACAATCTAGAAATAAAGACAATATTGAATACTAGAGATATGGTTATAGTTGAACAGGAATCAAAATCTGAATGTCAGATGGAAGTTCCATCTCAGAGTTTTGATTCAGTGGGGGAATAAGAAGTTAAAATAGATAAAGCAAACTCAGAATCTCACAACACAGTTAGTTCAGAGGACATATTTCAGGATATAAATGATGAGACACATGAACCTAGAGATTCTGAAATTAACGATGTCACGAAAATCATTTCTCAAAGACCTACACGAGGGAGTAAGCAACCAAACAGATTTCGTATATCAAATTTTTGTGCAGGTGAGAATACATGTGATGACGTTTTTCTTAAAATATTTTTTTCAGTTCTGTTCTGCACTAGGTACGAGTTGTTTTTATAAGACGTTGTAGAACATCACAAACGTACAAATAATAAAAATCACATCAAAATTCAGATCGTTTATTTGTAGATTCGCACAAATAGTTATTCTGAGTGGAGATAGCACCCACGAATACTTGACAGGAGAGGTCGGTACTTAAACTACTCCGCCATCTAAGTACTTTTATAAACCTAATCATCACTAGTATAATCAAACTCGGAATCTTCAGTGTTCTCCTCTACTACATGGCCCATGACCATTACCTTATTTTTACCAATGTAAGTTGAGTCCATAACCCCTCCTTCATTATTGTTGTTTTCAACTTGTCCTGCCTGCAGTATGGCGTCTAATTCTCTCAGTATATTGTCTCCATAAGTGTTGTCAGGTAGCGGAGAGCCGTCTATAATAACATCAAACAGCAGCACAAAGGCGACAACGATCACAGCAACCAAGTGTAGCGTCCGCATTATTGATACAGTCAGTGCTGTTGTGTTATGTACTGTACACAAAAAAAAAAAACAAAATTAAAATATAAATTTGAGATTAAGGGCTTTATAGTCCACTATTCGTATAGGTTTTCACTGCTAGGGTCGTGCTTCCTCCACAATGGGAGGAAAACCAACTATACCCCACTATTCGGACGGGTTTTTCGAATTTCCCTTCTCTTGCAAGGGATATTGCCGACGTATCATATTCCTTAATCGTCTTTTACAACAGTCATGAACAAGAAAGTTTGGACTGGATTGTTACTATATTATTTCTATGTGTTAGGAGTACACTGTGAACAGGCGAGGTTAATACGTTCCCTGCGCTGTCATTTTCAAAGAACTTTCAGCTGGTGCTTTGGTGACCTAAAAAATCTCGTAACTGACCTACCCTTGGGTGCGTTTGAGACCTAATCAGTCTCCCAAAAATACGGTTTTGTAAATAATTTATATACTACTATGAAAATAATTATACTACTGTGCGTTAGGGACCTAATCCATCTCTAATAGTTTTTTTATGTCCTTGAATTCACATTTAGGTAGAAAGCAAATATGTATATTTGTTTTACCTACTTATACTTCTTTAAGTAAAGTACTTTTTACACGTTAGCGCCTCCCACAAGGAGTGAAAAAACACGATTATGGTCAACGCATAATATAAAAGTGCTGCAAGAGATCTGATAGATCTCGTAACGCTAAGAACGTGTTAAAATTAAAAAAAAAGAACTGAAGTTAAGTAAATTCCGATTTGAAACGTTTATAGTTTTCCACGTAAAATAAATAAATTTCAAATTGGTAGCCATTTGCTACCAATTTGAAATTTATTTATTTTATAAGTATCTTTATTTAGTCTCAAACATTTTACACGTGGTACGAGCACGCTGTTGACAGTTGTCTGTCTACAGCCGCGGGCCGGTCCGTCCGGGGACTACCCCGGACTAACCACACTGAGTAGACTCGACGTCTGAGTAGTAGCAATTTGTTATTGCGCTTCGTTCTGTGAGCGAAAGAGCTGGGAGTCCAACTTCCTAAGGGTGTTTGTGTGTGGGTGGATTTTGGTGATGTCTTTAGTTTCACTGAATCTCATCGCACACATTCACACTTCCTTCACTTTCTTCACGGTAGGTAGCGGCCTAGTAAAGGTTCATGAGTGGTAGCAACATTTACCATCAGGCGTACTGTTTGCTCGTTTGCCACCGATTGTAATAAAAAAAAATACTTAGTTTATATTTTATAAAATCTTAGCAACAAAACTTAAGAAAAATCTGTTGTTCAAATTTCGCTAATTCTTTAGGAACTAAGAACTAACTAAATAAAAAAAACAATGTATATCTATTCAGGTCTTACAGTAATTTTTAATCCAAATATGAACAAGGTCTGAACTATGACATTTCTTTCGCTGCCCGCTTCAGAAATGCCCCATCTAGTAGACACAATTTTTTAGCGTTTTCTGAGAGAAAAATAGCCTTAATTACTTGTTACATAGGCACCTGGTAATAAGATATTATCAAAATCGGTCCAGGTGTGGCGAAGATTATACGAAACAAATAGAAAGAAAAATCGACAGATTTTTTTTTTTTTTTTTTTTTTTTTTTTTGGGTGGGTCGCGGTCGCCGCGCCTCCGCACCACTCCGTCCGGGGCGACAGAGGGGCTTAAGCACGCAACGCCCGCAACCCACCCGAAAACCACCTCGCCTTCGTCATTGGGCCGACCACCGGAGCAGGTTTACTTGTCGTCAGTGGTCGGCCCGACGGAATACCCCCTACGCGGGGTACCCTCCCATCGACCGACGACCCCCCTCGGGGAGGACGTCGGTCTTTCCTCACGCGGTCGGCCTCTCGGCGGGTGACGGACTAATCCCCGGTCACGTCACCCGCGGCCTCGGCTAGGGCGGCATGAGGCGCAGATAGTTGCGCCTGCGCCGCCCCAGTTGCCGGCGGCGGATCTCCTCATCGAGGCTGCGCTCCACGCGCAGACGATCCGCCGCCTCCTTCTGCGAGATCACAGTCTCGCAGAAGGCTGCGACCGCGTCCCAGTTCCTGACGCTGTCGACCATCGCCCTAGCGATGGCCGGCAGCGTCAGGTCGGCACCGATGATTGCGACGAGTTCACGGCGCTGCACTGCCCAAGCCGCGCAGGCCTCGAGCGTGTGGCGCGCCGTGTCCTCGTCGCAATCGCAGTGGTGGCAGGACGGTGTACTCTCCCTCCTCACGACCCTGTGCAGGTATTTGGCGAAGCTCCCGTGCCCCGTCAACACCTGCACTAGTCGGAAGGAGAGCACCCCGTGCCGCCTCTCCAACCACTGCATCAGCACCGGCCGGAAGGCCTCCACGGTTCGCACCCCGAACCGAGGCCTCTCCAGCCGGACTGCCCAACGGGCAATGACGTCTCGGCGGGCGTCGACGCGCCAGGCGGTGAGATCTCTTAACGAGATCACACCGCCCTCCCCGCGCACCCCCGACACCCGCCGATACAACTCGGCGAGCATTTCCGCCTCCAGGTCCCACGGGGGAGTCCCGGCCAATAGGCACGCTGCCTCCGTCGCAACCGTGCGGTATCCGCGGATGGCCCTGACCGCCATGACCCTCTGTGGTCGCCACAGAAGGGCTCTAAGTCGGACGGTCAAGGACCCCGCCCACACCGGTGCGCCGTACAGCGCCATCGACCGGATGACCCCCGTGTACAGCCGTCGGCACGTAGCGCTCGGTCCGCCCACGTTCGGCATTAGCCACGATAGGGCGGACGCCGCGCCGACGAGCCGCGGAGCGAGCCTGCGGAAATGCTCCCGGAACCACCATTGCCCGTCGAGCACCAGGCCCAAGTACCTCATATGGGCCCGGATGCTGATGTCAACCGATCGGACGGTGATCGAGACGCCGATGGGAGGGCTCATAAGGCGCCCATGGAACAAGAGGGCCTCCGTCTTGTCCAGGGCGACCCTCAACCCCAGCGCCTCGATCCGCCTGACGACCTCTTCGGTGCCATAGGTCGCCAGGCTTACCGCCTCTTCTAGCGTCCCACCGCGGGCTGTGACGAGCGTGTCGTCGGCGTAACAAATCACGCCCAGCCCGGGCGGGAGGCTCCCCCGCAACGCCCAGTCGTAGCCGATGTTCCACAGGGTGGGTCCGAGGACCGACCCCTGTGGGACACCGCACGTCATGGGCGTTCGCACAACGTCCCCTGCTCGGTTGGTACAGAGGACGCTGCGCCCCACCAAATAGTCTGCCACTAGCCGCCTCAGGTAAGCAGGCACTCCGTGATACCGGAGCGCCTCCCTGATGCAGCTGAATGGCAGACTATTGAATGCGTTGGCGATGTCTAGGGACACCGCCAACAGCACTCCCCCACCGGTGACGGCCTCAGTCGCCACGGCCCTCAGGCGCAACAGAGCCGCGATCGTCGAACGACCCCTCCTAAACCCAAACTGGGCGTCCGACAGATCGGGCCCCGTGCCGACGAGGTGCCGCTCGATGCGGGCAGCTACCACCCTCTCCAGTAGCTTGCCCGTGTCATCGAGCAGCACGATAGGCCTGTAGGCCGAAGGCGACCCCGGAGACCGTCCCGGCTTCGGCAGGAGCACCAGCCTTCCCTCCTTCCAGCACCCAGGGAACCGTCCGGACGCTAAACACGCGTCGAACAGCTCCCTGAGGCGGGGACCCAGGTGGTCGAGGACCAGGCCCAACACGCGGTTTGGAACACCGTCGGGCCCGGGGGCGGTGGACTTTGCGCACATGCGCGCCACCGCCACTCCCATCTCGGGTTCCGTGATGGGCGGAACACTGTCGTCGTCGGCCTCCCGGTCAGTGTCTGGCGGAGCCATGACCGGGGGCGTGTGTTCCGCCCGCCGCGGGAACAGGTCCTCGACGACCCGGGTGAGGAGGCTGGGCTGGAGAGTCTCGGTGAGGGGAAGGCCCCGCGCGCGGAGCTTATTCAGCACCGCGCGATAGGGGCGTCCCCAGGGGTCACGGTCGAGACCGTCCAGCATCTCCTGCCGACTGACGTCCTTGGCGGAGCGGACGGCCAGCCTGAAGGCCGACCGCACATTGCGGTAGCCCTCATACAGCAAGGCCTCCCGCTCCGCGTCGCGTTGCCGCCGCCGGCTGCGGGTGTAGGCCCTCCGGGCGCGAATGCACGCGGCCCGGAGATCCGCCAGCTCCCGGGACCACCAGTGGACCGCCCTCCTCGGGGGCGGACGCCGTACCCGGGGCATGGCCGCATCGCAGATCTGCGTCAACGCACTGCGGATGCGGCCAGCCTCGGCGTCCACCCCGTCCGACTGCTTGGCAGAGGACAGCCACGAGTAAACGATGGCTGTCTCCGCCAGCTGGTCCCGGTCTAAGCGACCCACAGCCCATCGCGGGAACGCAGGACGTCCATCCGCCCCGTGACCCCTGCTGGGCGTCGGGATTACCGGGGAGACCTCCATCCGGATATACCGGTGGTCCGACAAGGTCTCCACCTCCTCCACGACGCGCCAGCTCCCCACGCGTGCGGCGACCTCAGGGCTAGCGAACGAAAGGTCCACTATCGACCCGCCCCGTTGTCGCACGCACGTATGCACCGAGCCCCTGTTCAGCAAACAGAGGCCCAGTGCCGCCGCCCACTCCTCGATCGCCCGTCCTCGGTCGTTCGTCCGGGGAGACCCCCACGCCACGGACTTGGCGTTGAAGTCCCCCAAGACGAAGACCTGGCGCGATGCCATTCGCCGTAACGAGGCCTCCATGATGGTGAGGGAGGCCTCGAAATCGGTCACACTCCAGTTAGGGGAGAGATAGACTCCGAGGAGCGTAATCTCCCCCCAGTCCGCCGCGACGTATCCGACGCCCCTGTCCCTAAGGGTCAGAGGCGACGAAGGCCACGACGTGGAGGCGACGATTGCCATGGTGCCATCGGTGCTACCCAACCAGTTAGGCCGGTCGGGCACCACGTACGGCTCCGCGGCTACGGCTACTCCTATCAACCACTCCGCCATGGCTTGCAGGAACACGTCCTGCGCACCGGCGGTGTGGTTGAGGTTGGCCTGGAGGAGACGAATGGATACGGGGTCCATTAACGGTCCGTATCCATCGTCACCTCCTCCGCGCTGACGGGCGATCGGGCCGCGCTCGGAGCGGGGACTGGCCCGGTCGATGGGCCGTCCCGCCCCTTCGGGGCCGATGCCGGGGGTCTGCAGTCCCCAGAGCCCATGCGGTGTTTGGCAGGCCTATTGCCTGCCGCACACGCGGGGCAGTGGGGCACCGCAGAGCACGATGCCGCCTGGTGTCCGGTCTGACCGCAACGGAAACATAGCCCGCTGCAGTCAAAGCAGTTTTTGCATGTCGGTCGGGTATGCCCGACCGCCATGCATTTGTAACACCTCGCGGGCCGGGGCTCTAGCACGGTTACCCGCGCCGAGCTCCAGCCCACGAGGAGCCTGCCTGAGTCGGCCAATTGCTTGACCGACTCCACCGGACACTGCACCCAGGCAGCACCGACGCCGCCCGGACCAGTGCGGATGGTGCCAATCCGGACGGTGTCCGAGGCACATCCGGTACGCGCCATAATGGCCTCCCGGACGTCCTCCACCGTCACGGAATCGTCCAAGCCCGTCAGGCGCATCTCTGCGCACTTGACAGGCCTGGCGATTCGGACACCATCCTCCGGCTCGAACAGCCCCCTCAACATCGTGGCCAAACTATCGGCCGTCTTCGCGCCCTCGGCCCCAGGGAACTCGAGTATTCGAGCCCCTGTCCGGGCCTTGCGGGTCCTCGCCTCGACGCCCCCGATACCGGAGACGTCCAGCTCCCGCCGGGCGCGTTTTAGGACGGCCTCATAGTTGAGGCCCCTCTCAGCCGCCTCAGGCAGCACGGTGATGACCACCGCGGCCGTCTTCGGCGACTTGAGGCCCCTGCGCGACCTTTTCTTCCCCTTTCTGCCAGCTCCCGCCTGGGGAGCGGCGGCCACGGCGGCACTCTTGGCCGCCGCTCTCCGCTTCTGGCCGCGTGCCTTCCTGCTCCGCTCAGCCACCTGCCAGCCCTGTTCGAGCCTGGCAGCAGCGCTGAGCGCAGCAGGAGCGGTCGCGGGTGCGCTGGCCGGCGCCTGCGGTGCAGCCGCTGGCGCCGGCCGCGGCCCGGCCTTGGCGGGAGCCGGCACCTTGCCGGCTTTCTTGGCCCCCTTGGGCCCGGCCGCGGCCGCAGCGTAGCAAAAATCGACAGATAAAACAATTTTAAACTGGTTTTTACGCGATCCATATATCGTGCAAATAACCACGTGAGCATGAAAAACCCTATCTTTTCATTATAAAAAAAAAACACTCAAATATTTGTGTAGAAAATACAAAATATTATGTAATCACTTACTGTTTTTGCTTCACGTTAAGCGTCACTTGTGTTGTCACAGCGGAGTCGCGCTCTGTACTAATAAGCATACAATTTATTTACATTAAAACTATATACGAGTACATATGCATTATTAGCCTAGTATTTTATATGTCGGCCATTTTAAGGAAAACAAACATAATAATTAGAAATATAGTCTAATAAAAATATAAATAAAAATATAGTCTAACAAGCGCTTTTTCAATATCTTAAATCAAGGTTAAATTTCTTATCGGTTTTGGAAAATACGTTTGTGGTGTCACTTGATTTGTAATATCATCAAGATACTAGTCGAGAAAATTGCTAAAGTAATGAAGAATTAACTGGAAAAAAATGCAGTTTGGTTATTTGTAAATTACTCTAAAACTATTCGATAATTTTCAAATTGGCGAATATATTCAAAAAGATGATGAAATTTTCCATAAATTGTTTATTAAGTAATGGAAAAGAAAATGCTAAATATTTTTTGATGGCGAACAATTATTTATTTATTTGTCTCAAGTATCTGCTGTACTTAGATGATCAATGACAAATGCGCTGATCTTGCCACCACTGCGGCCTCTTGCTCCCAGTGGGAGGTGGAGTCACTTTATAAGGAGGCATGATGACAACACTGCTCTCATCGGATCCCAAGCTTATTGAGAGGCGCTCCTGCACCTTCGAGGGCAGGACCTCCTCCGTGACTGTCAGTGCCATCGCCTGGGCTGATGCCGGAGAACGCGACGTTATTTCAGCGGCGATCTCGGCGGCCGGCTGCTGCCCTCCATGTTAGACAGCTCCGCGGCAGAGTTGCCACCGTAGTCCTTCCTGTACGGCTCTGCGGTAGAACTGCCTTCGTGTTTCGGATGAAATTCAGCACTTTTACGCACCCGCTTCTACCCCCTCTCCGCCTAGCGTCTTTTGATGCTGAAGGTTTTGTCGCGGAGCATTTTTGGAGGTCTCCCTCTGTTTTTTCTCTGGGCCTCATGTGTTGTCAGGCTCTCGGCTGTGGCGTCAGTTGTTCGTCTTCCATACGAAATGGAGCTAATTGAGTTAGTCTGACGCGTTTTGCGTTCAGATACCAGTTCAGCAACAAATACAGTACGTTTGTTTGGCCTCCGCCATTGGATTAGAGTTTATAGTCCTTTATAGTTCCATCCTTTTATGGGTTATTGGGGTGGGCTATGGTCAGCTCACCAGCCACCCGGCTCCTCCTCCTTTACGTTCTCATTAAAAAGCCTCAATAAATATTTATTCACCATCATCATTTCAGCTTTTTATTTCTAGGTTTCCTTCTCTTGCACAAATGTTTTATGCATATTTAATCTCTTAGTCGTCTTTTACGACACCCACGGGCAAGAGAGGGAGGTGGTGAATTGTATTCTTACTTCGTCACCACACGGAATAAATATTTATTAAAATTAATTATTTCATAAAAACGTGTCTTTAAACATAATTAGAAACTACAAAACCTATTTATAACTCAAAAGGCAATTAAACAATTTGTTTTCAGCACTGACAACACGGTCTACCGCCCGCAGTTTATTACTCTGGCAACATTTTACTTACAACTGTGAATAATGGCGCGAAATGTCAATGAGACATAAAATGGTATGTTTTCGTGGCTTCCCTTTGAGTGTGAAGCTAAAATTGGATTGACAGATGTGTACGAGTATGTATAACTTTTATTGTTTGCAATGTGAACGCTAAGTGATTTTAGTCACTTTAAATGTTGTGTTATTGATTTTTCTATTTAGTTATGTTCGGGAAACTTATGGATCTTCACCTCCAATATATCTCAGTGTCTGAAAACACAGGTCTACGATCAGTGTTTGTTACCAGTGATGATTTATGGCACGGCAACGGTCTCTCTAAATGTAGGCGTCATAACCAAGCTCAAAGTCACTCAGCGTGGAACGGATGAACGGGTATAACCGACATGGCACAAAGAATTAGCACGCTGAAGTGGCAATAGCCAGGCCACATGATTTGTCAAACCGATGACCGCGGATCGGACGACGCAGTTTAGGAAATAGGTAGACCGACAACCAGGTGAACGTTGCTAGGCGTCGTTGGATACAGGCGGCACAGAACCGCACTTTGTGGCGTAACATATGAGAGGCCTACGTCCAGCAATGGACGGCGATAGGCTGAAATGATGATGATGATATGTTATTCAAACTCAGTTCGTAATAACAGTGATGACTCCTCAACTAAGTCTGAAGTCTCCTTTCGTATAATGTTTTGTTTTTTGGTACCAAATTCCTTAACGCGGCTTACGGGTAGTGCGATTTAGAAGAAATCGCCACGTAACGAAATGACGTATGCTGTGTGTGTATGCGTGTATCGAGCCTACTTCGCGTAATTGCGCAGCCGGGTGCGCAACTCTCTCTCTCTCTCTCTCTCTCTTTATCCCTGTCTCTTTTTATAATATAAACTCAACACACTGTTGATGATGATGGCAAACGAGCAAACAGCACACCTTTTTTTTAGGGTGTGCTACGGTCAGCGCAACCTACGCCTGGCTCCATTCGGAACGACAGACAGCGGCGTGCGACTTCGTAACCCAGCCGTGGCACGTCGCCTTTGTCGTGGGTCGACCACCGATGCAGGGTGTCTTGTCGTCAGTGGTCGGGCCGATTGAATACTCCTGCGGAGTATCCTCTGCCCGTCCTCCCATCGGAGACTTCGGTCGCCGTCGCGCGGTTGGCCTCTGGCGGGTGACGGACTAAAACAGAGCACTTGATTGTGATACAACCGCTCATAGATCTTTGCTAGGCCGCTGCCTGCCGTTAAGAAAGTGAAAGGATTGTGAAGACAGCGTTTGATCCACCTGGGACAACAGAGCGAGTGATAAGCAAGCCCAAAGCCCGCTGGATGCATACTAGAGATGTGTAACATGGCCCTGCACCGCGGAAATTCGCCAACTCATTTCGCAACTCACTTCTTCTAAATGCGTTGGCGCATAGCGCAGGACAAGGCACTACGAACATCATTTTTTTAAACTGCAAAGTTCGTGAAATGTAAATAGAATTATAATATTTGTTTATTTGGAAATGGAGTTATACCTAGGTAATCTTTATTTTCTAGATTTCACTTACTGGTTAAGTGAATAATGAGTCAACGCAGTTTGTGCCTGTAAACGCGGCGAGCACTCGCTCCTCGTATTATCATTTTGTTGCGCCATGGCGCAATTTTGTGTTAACGCAATGAGCCGTCGCAGTTATTTGCGCCTGAGTTACTGGGTTAATGTACGTATTTTCGCTAACCTACCCATGTCTAATGCGTACTCTCTAACGCCAAGTGGGACCGCCACCGATACTCAACCTTGTCATTGCCATAACTTACAATCCCATTTTTCAATTAAAACATTTAATTGCTAATAATAATAACAATATCTAATAAAAATAACAATATCTAATAAAAATACCTGTTACTTACAAAGTCACAAACGTAAATGTCAAGTATTAAATCACGTAGGTACATGAAACGTACACATTCGTTTTGTTCGCGCCAAAATGAACGTCAATAGTTACCGCCTATTTGTATTAATCATTTTGACTGATGACATAGCAGGGTTGTCAACATCACGAGATGCTCGAAAGCGTCGAGATGCTCGACAGCGTCAGGAACTAGGACGCGGTCACTGCCTTCTGTGAGGTCGTAATCTCACGGAAGGAGGCGGTGGATTGTGCGCAAGAGGAGCTCCTCTTCGGCGACACGTGCCGCCGCCGGCGACTCGGGCGGCGCATGTGCGAGTACCTACGCCTGATGCCGCCCTAGCTGAGGCCGCGGGTGACTGGACCGGGGAATTTAGTCCATCACCCGCAGAGAGGACTGCGGGTGGACAGACACTTCGGATGGCTACTTTTAGACTAAATTCTATAATTAACGTTAACACAATTTTCTAATATAACTAATGATTACGTATGCCGACGGATAACTTAAAGAGTTTGTGAAACGCGGTGAATTTGATACAGCTGGCAGCAATAACGACTGATCGCTATCGATTCTCGTTCCCAACTGAGTATTCAACGGACCGCTCTCAATAAAGTATTTCAATAAATATTTCAAACGTTAACAGTTAAACGACAAACATCAAAAATCATTGCCAACGTTGTATCAAACACACCCAAGTATAATACTTGACGTTTCCGTAATCGATTGATTCTTAAAAACTATTAAGATATGGTGCCAGAGGTAGTGACGCTACGACATATTAATTATAGTAGCATTGACGACATTTAATAATTTCCATTGTTCCATCCACGAGTATGAACAATCAGCACATCACATTCTCTGGGAGTGCGATCTCTGGCGAAACGAGCGTAACCTTATGTTAAACAGTTTGCAAGTCACCTGTGGGGTAGTATACTACACGGACCTTGTAGCAACTCGAGAAAATTTCCGTGCGTTCATGCGTTTCTGCCATACCTACTGTAGCAATCAATCTTAACGCTCACATATAGGCCCCGTTAAGCTCTTCCGTATCCGTGGTGCCGTACTGCTGCGCTATCGTAGCTGTACTCCTGTTTACTTATTGGCTGACTAGTCATTTTGTTTTCCTGTCTCCCGCTTTGCCTGGGAGGGAAGTGGAATCTCTCTTTCCAACTCCTCCTCTTTAATCTTTTCTAATTAAATTTGTTGCGGGTCCCAAGACAATTAAAATCATATCCCGGGACTGCCTGAGGGTCAAACCTCGGTGTCATTTATGGAGACCATTGTGGATCCTGGCTTACAGGAGTTACAATGGTGGGAATGTGTGGTGGGATTAGTCCCCAAAAAAAAAAAAAAAATTTCCATTGTCTGTGTCTCATTAGAGGATCGGAAAGTCATTTCAGGTTATATACGTCCCACTGTTGGGCTCGCGCCTACTGCCTAATAGTAGGGGAATTGTACTACTTCACCACGCTGAACTGGTTGGTATAGGGTTTAAAGTTTTCCATCTTTTGTACAGATATTATATGCATTTTATTATACATTAGTCGTCTTTTACGACATTCACAGTCAAGATAGGGAGTGGTGAATTGTATTCTTACCCTGTCACCACACGAAAAATGTTGCTATAATATCCATTCGAAATATCCTAATTAAGATATGTGACAACCCTGTGTTATCTATTAATGGTCGTTAAGCTTTGATGACTGTGTTAATTGTAACGCGACACGAAATTAGAATGAAACAAAGCATAAATAAACCAGAGACAAACTGATGCGGTTGTCAACTGTCACGCTAACTGTCAGGAATGTTAATTTAGAATTCTTTAAACCGTTCATATGTTTCGTCAAATCATAAATCGTTAATAGTTTGAATTCCGTGAGAGAAAATTATGTTACGATTTATTTCTTACAAATTAAATTATGGTTGACTAGTAGAGAATGCCTTTGGCATGAAGTCCACCATTGTACTCAATACATGAAGTTTAATAAATAATAATAAAAAAAAAATAAAGTGGGTAGGTATGGATTGACATGAGTACACTTGTAAATAAAACTACTTTACTGATTTTATAGTGTTTGTATTTGATTTTTGATTGCCCGACGTTTCGAACACTTTGCAGCGTAAAAATATGGGCCCATATGAGGTACTTGGGCCTGGTGCTCGACGGGCAATGGTGGTTCCGGGAGCATTTCCGCAGGCTCGCTCCACGGCTCGTCGGCGCGGCGTCCGCCCTATCGTGGCTTATGCCGAACGTGGGCGGACCGAGCGCTACGTGCCGATGGCTGTACGCGGGGGTCATCCGGTCGATGGCCCTGTACGGCGCACCGGTGTGGGCGGGGTCCTTGACCGTCCGACTTAGGGCCCTTCTGTGGCGACCACAGAGGGTCACGGCGGTCAGGGCCATCCGCGGATACCGCACGGTGGCGACGGAGTCAGCGTGCCTATTGGCCGGGACTCCCCCGTGGGACCTGGAGGCGGAAATGCTTGGGGAGCTCACCGCCTGGCGCGTCGACGCCCGCCGAGACGTCACTGCCCGTTGGGCAGTCCGGCTGGAGAGGCCTCGGTTCGGGGTGCGAATCATGGAGGCCTTCCGGCCGGTGCTGATGCAGTGGTTGGAAAGGCGGCATGGGGTGCTCTCCTTCCGACTAGTGTTGACGGGGCATGGGAGCTTCGCCAAATACCTGCACAAGGTCGTAAGGAGGGAGAGTACACCGTCCTGCCACCACTGCGATTGCGACGAGGACACGGCGCAGCATACGCTCGAGGCCTGCGCCGCTTGGGCCACGCAGCGCCGTGAACTCGTCGCAATCATCGGTGCCGACCTGACGCTGCCGGCCATCGCTAGGGCGATGGTCGACGGCGTCAGGAATTGGGACGCGGTCGCAGCCTTCTGCGAGACAGTGATCGAGCGAGATCACTGTCTCGCAGAAGGAGGCGGCGGATCGTCTGCGCGAGGAGTGCTGCGATGAGGAGATCCGCCGCCGGCGAATGGGGCGGCGCAGGCGCAACTACCTGCGCCTCATGCCGCCCTAGCCGAGGCCGCGGGTGACGTGACCGGGGATTAGTCCGTCACCCGCCGAGAGGCCGACCGCGTGAGGAAAGACCGACGTCCTCCCCGAGGGGGGGTCGTCGGTCGATGGGAGGGTACACCACGTAGGGGGTATTCCGTCGGGCCGACCACTGACGACAAGTAAACCTGTTCCGGTGGTCGGCCCAACGACGAAGGCGAGGTGGTTTTCGGGTGGATTGCGGGAGTTGCGTGCTTAAGCCCCTCTGTCGCCCCGGACGGAGTGGTGCGGAGGCGCGGCGACCGCAGCCCACCCACAAAAAAAAAAAAAAAAAGCGTAAAAACATAAATTAATATTAATTTAGCATCATGTCCCCTGAGTTTTCTTGCCGCATCTTTCTCAGTGTGGCCGCATTGCGATTCGGTGGTAGTATACAAGATTTGTTAGGTTCTTAAATTAATAAATTGTCATAATAATTACTACAAATTTAATTTTTAATAATGACTAACCATAAACAATATATTTTTTTCAAATAGAATCATTTTCTTCTTATACTGACAATAGATTTGTACCAAAAAATGGGTCAAAATTTAATAACTAATTTTCTGTTTCGGGTAGATAATTATAAATCTCTGTAATAACGATGACTTTTTGTACGTGAGACATCTTAGTCGCATTATTAGTAGCATTTATTCTCACATAATTACTAACAATTATTATTATTTTTTTTTTTTTGTTTTTTAAAATATGACATAGAAATTATGCAGGGCTGGTTTTCAGCAAACCCCTTTCCCCAAATATATAGGAAAGAAGAAAAATAACAAAAAAGAGAAAAAAGAATATTTTTTTTTTATTGCAAACGGTGGCAAACGAGCAAACAGTACACCTGATGGTAAGTGTTGCTGCTGCTCATGGACCTTTACAAGGACGCTGCTTACCGCGAAGGGAGTGTGAATGCGTGCATTGAGGTTCGGTGATACCAAAGGCACCACCAAAACTCTTCACACGCAAACACCCTCAGAAAGTTAGGCTGCTGGCTCTCTCGCTCACCGAACGAAGCGCAGTAACAAATTGCTACTACTCGGACGTCGATTTTCTGCTCAGTGTGGTACTGCCCCGGACGAACCGGCCCGCGGCTGTAGACAGATAACTGTCGACAGTGTGGTCCTACTACTCCTACCTAATAAAATAAAAAACAATAAGAATGATAACAATATAAATAACATTAATGTATTGAATTATGAAGGATGTGCTTTTAAACGATGAGTTCGCTTTTACATTTTTGTGTGTACGAGTATTGAGTGCTTGTTTGTGTGTGTGTGCGTATGCGTGTATGTGTGCAGCGATTGACGTATGTATTTATTGCAAATTTGTAGCTATTTCATGTAATTATTCATCAGTTCGTTATACAAATATCGCATCAAATATGGTTTTATTTCGGAATAATAGTAGTAGTTTAATTTTTTTTTGTGAAGAGGTTAAAACTTGTATTTTGACTCAAAGGAGGTGGAATATTATACCATATTTTTGATGCGCTATATTTGAAACAGCCTTTGAAACCACTCAATCCAACCTCGCACAACCCGCCCTCGCTTCGCTTGGGTTTCATTCGCCTTACCCGCGTAGTTCCCGTGGGAATACCGGGATAAAATATAGTTTATGTTACTCAATGATATTATAGCTTTCCATTGGTGAAAGAATTTTTTTTTTATTTATTTATTTAAGACAACACCCTGCACTAAGGAAATAATCCTTGTATTGCGGGGGACTTTACAAACATATAATTAACGGACTCAAATTATATCCAGACTCAGAACAACAATTTGTGGATCGCACAGTGTTGTCCCGCGTGGGATTCGAACCCCGACACTGGCAATGTAGGTCGCCATCTCAACCACTACGCCATCTGTGCAGTTTTTGAAATCGGTTTGGTGGTTTAAGCGTGAAAGCGTAACAAACAAATTTACTTTCGTATTTATAATATTAGTAAGAATTTATCTATGGTTTACGACATCCACGGGCAAGATAGGGAGTGAATTCTTACTCGGTCAGACAATTTTATTCCAATCAGTAATGATTTTGAATTACGAATTATTCATTATTAGCAACCCGTCCTCGCTTCGCTTCGGTTTCAGTCGCCTTACCCGCGTAGTCTCCGTTCCCGTGGGTATACCGGGATAAAATATAGCCTATGTTACTACCTGATATTATAGCTTTCCAATGGTGAAAGAATTTTTGATATCGGTTCAGTGGTTTAAGCGTGAAAGCGTAACAAACAAACAAACAAACATCCTTACTTTCGCATTTATAATATTAGTAAGGATACGTAGTAATGTGCGAGTGAGACAGAGCGACGCGATGTTGTGCGTAAGCGACTATATCGGTGAATTAATTATGACTTTTGTGTAAAATTTTAAATTATAATATAAATCGTAATATTTTATTTATACATTGTCATATTAGTTCCTATCGTGATCTATTCTTTTATGCATGCATCTTTTATGCATACTTATTGCGATGTTTCACATCTGCTGGGCGTCCTGAGCGACAGCTCACTTTTTATATAAACACAAAAATAATTATACTAAATTTGTAAATTACCAAACAATTTGTTAGGTAACATGTAGTTAGAGAAACAAATAGTTATAATTGGGGCACATAATGATTGGGTTCTTGTAAACCCCCCCACCTATGAGCACAAAATACAGGTTAGCACAAACGTGCTATTATCGAGTAGTAAGTATCGATCTATAGAAAGGCCAATGTTTGATCAAGCGTCCAAACATTTGTTAAATGACCGCAATAACTTTGTTGTAACGTATATCTGTGTTTAACTATTTATATATAAAGATCTAAATATATAATGAACTGATTCATCAACACTGAGCCGAAATTACTGAAATCATAAACATGAAATTTTGATAGTAGTTTTTTTTGACTTATGGACTCACTTTGAAAGGGTTTTGCGAAACTCAATCTACAGATAATGTTGAATGTATACAAAGGTAAAAAATATCTTCAAATTAAAGGCAAAAAAATCTATGGTAAAAATAAATAAACAATTTTAATAGTGGTAGGACCAAATTGTTAATAATTGTCTGTCTACAGCCGCGGGTCAATTCGTCCGGGCTCCACACTGAGCAGAAAATCGACGTCCAAGTAGTAGCAATTTGCTACTGCGCTAATCGGTGAACGAGAGAGCCGGAAGTCCATCTCTCTGAGGGTGTTTGCGTGTGGTAGGTTTTAGTGATGGCTTTAATAACACTGAACCTTATTGCACGCATTCATACTCTTCACTTATCTTCACGGTAGGCAACGGCCTTGCAAAGCTCTATGAGCGGCAGCAACATTTACCATCAGGTGTACCTCGTTTGCTTACCATTAGGTGTACCATGTTTATAATGAAAAAGAAAACTAGCTTGCATGCTACTAACAGCAATGCAGTAAAAATTCCTTAAAAGAGTTTACTAAACGCAAGAGACCGATCAAAATAATTGAAGTACTCATCTTTCACTGCTACCTAGATAATGAAGTCATGCTGTACCAAGTCCATATAAAATGGAGCAGACGGAATATTATTGCTCTGGTCCACTATCTTTTAATTTCTATGAAATAGCAAAGGATGCCTCCTTGCGACATAACGAATGCACTGTTTTGCTCTGTCCTGCTTGGGCGTCGACGTGAAATGGTACCCAAATAGGTAATCTGCTGAGCTGGCCACAGACGTCAAGGATTCAGTACTAATGGTTGGTATAAAGGCGATAGAGATGAAATACGGTGGATTATAGGATCACGCTCCGCCCTTTCCGTCGCCCCGGATAGAATGGATAGCGTGTATTCACACCATAGCTTGCGACAAAAAAAAAAGAAAATGGGTGCGTGTACTTATGTACGCGCGTGAGAAGTTATACTTCTTTGGCATCATTAAAATATATATATATATAATTATTAAAAACCAAATTTAGAGAATAATCTAAATAAAAAAAAAAAAAAAAAAAAAAAAAAAAGAAAAATGAAAAAAAAGAAAAAAAAAATAAAAAAAAAATGAAAAAAATAAAAAAAATAAAAAAAAACAGTGATCAGAGGTGACGAGCGTACCAACATGCGCGACTAATATCGAGGTTCAATTTCTATTTTGTTGGTAGCTTTTTTTTCGAGACTTAATGAGCGGTTAAGCAGACAACTTCATACTGTTAATTTTGTGTCACATAATTAAAATTTCACTCTCATCATTTTTTTATAACGCGCCTAAAGAAGTATAACTTCAAAAAATGACGCATTTCATTAAATATTTGAACCTGACACCAATAAAATAGCTAAAAATAAAGTCATCGTTATCATCATCATCATCTCAGCCCATATACGTCCCACCGCTAGGCCCGGGCCTACTTACTATACAACACTGTTCAGACGTGTTGCCATAGGGTTTCATTACGAGATTTCATTCTCTTACACAGATGTTACATGCATATTATATTTGTTATTCGTTTTTAAGACACCCAAGGGCAAGAGAGAAGAGGGTGGCGAATTGTATTCTTACTCCGTCATCACACGGCAAGTCCAAAATAAACAAGTACAATAATATTCACGCATACATTGGATCAAACATTGGCTGGAACCATAGATTATAGTATCGTAATCGTCGGGTGCTCAAGCAGACTGCTCATTTGTACAATACATATTATTAGCGACTAGAGGGGTTCCTATTTGCGTTGATCCATAGACTATAGAGTATTGTAGAGTGGCCATTTTTGTAGTTGCATTCAAAATTTTTACTTTGTGCTATTTTTTATATGGGTAAGAATATTCACAAATATTCTTATGTTATGTGCTGTGTGGTAGCGGCTTCGAATACTACCAACCCTTGCTTTGCTCGTGGGTATCGTAAAAGACGACTAAGAGCCCTAGATTGACCCGGACCAACTCCATCTGGTACCATTTGGGTCAACGATTACATTCCCAAGGAGGGTTGACGTCAGGCAGGCGGCCGGTCATAAAAGTCATTGCCGAAACTTTTTGCAATATGTCAAAACCGATGACATATTGCGTCGATCCCAAGTAATTCGGATAAGAGCAAGGTGATGACGATGTGTCGTATATTTTCGTGTGATGACGGAGTAAGAATACAACTCACCACCCCCCTCTTTTACCAGTGGATATCGTAAAAGACAATTATGGGATAATATGCATATAACATCTGTGCAAGGGAAGGAAAACCATATTGTATCAGGATTAGCAAGTTTTATACCAAGTACTCCTTTCATTATAACGCTTTCTTTATTTATATACATATTTTTCATTAGTATCATCATCACTATCTCAGCGTATATTCCATTGCTGCTGGAGCTGGCTCTTCTTCCACAATGGTAAGGAAATTGACCAACAATACCATGTTGTTCAGACGGGTTGAATTACTGGGACGCGGTCGCAGCCTTCTGCAAGACAGTGATCTCGCAGAAGGAGGCGGCGGATCGTCTACGCGAGGAGCGCAGCCTCGAGGAGGCGATCCGCCGCCGGCGACTGGGGCGGCGTAGGCGCGAATACCTGCGCCACATGCCGCCCTAGCCGAAGCCGCGGGTGACGTGACCGGGGATTAGGCCGTCACCCGCCAAGAGGCCGACTGCGTGAGGAAAGACCGACGTCCTCTCCGAGGGGGGGGACGTCAGTCGATGGGAGGGTACCCCAAGTAGGGGGTATTCCGTCGGGTCAACCACTAATGACAAGTAACCCTGCTCCGGTGGTCGGCCCAACGACGAAGGCGACGTGCATCGTGGGTGGGTTGCGGGAGTTGCATGCTATACGCCCCTCTGTCACCCCGGACGGAGTGGTGCGAGGAGCGCGCTGACCGCAGCCCACCCCTAAAAAAAAAGGGTTGATTTAGAGTTTTGTTTTACGTTTTTCATCTCCTGCAGTGATGTTGATCTGCTTGTTTTTAGTCGCTTTTTACTTTCATCTTGTTTCTCTTCTTCTCAGTCTTTATTAGAGTTTTGATATGAAATATTTATAGGCTAGGGTAAACGTAATCGCTGGTGTGACGTATACAGGGCGTGGCGTGCGAGCTGCGTGCCGTGGTAGGCGATGCCTTACGCTATATGATGATAGAAAGTGTAGTTGCGACTAATTGTCATAGTAATATCGTCGATGCCTACGACTTATAACCATTATATTACATTTTTACAGAAATCACTGATTAATTGAGTTGTCATAATTTGAAATATTTTTTATTTCTTGATTCTTGTATTTATTGAAAATAAATATTTACTGAATCATTCATCATCAAACATCATTTTCTGGAAATAAATCGTAATATTTTATTTATAAATTATACAATATTAGTAATCGTAATCTGTTGTTTTATGCATATACTAGCAATCCGCCCTCGCTTTGCTTCGGTTTCAGCCGTACCCACGGCGTAGTTCCCGTTCCTGTGGGAATACCGGGATAAAATATAGCCTATGTGACTCCCTGATATGATAGCTTTCCATTGGTGAAAGAATTTTTGAAATTGGTTCGGTGGTTTAAGCGTGAAAGCATTACAAACAAGCAAACAAACAAACATCCTTACTTTCGCATTTATAATAGGATACTTGTACAAAATACTGCTATGTGGTAGCGGCTTCGAATACTACCAACCCTTGCTTTGCTCGTGGGTGTCGTAAAAGACGACTAAGAGCCCTAGATTGACCCGGACCAACTCCATCTGGTACCATTTGGGTCAACGATTACATTCCCAAGGAGGGTTGACGTCAGGCAGGCGGCCGGTCATAAAAGTCATTGCCGAAACTTTTTGCAATATGTCGAAACAGATGACATATTGCGTCGACCCCAAGTAATTGGGATAAGAGCAAGATGATGATGATGACTTGTACAAAATAATTTAGACGTTTCCCATCTGTCATTCGTCCTGAGCGACGACTCACTTTTTTATTACCATAAGGAACATTTAATAGTATCATAATATGTACATATGTTGCATCTATGAGTTTTCTAACTCTACATCCTAATATATAATTTGATAATAAAAGGTTCTCAGTATATGTTTAAACATCGATTTAACAATTAAATTAACATGTTTGGTGCATGCAAATTGGTTGGAAATTTACTGAGTTTGAATCATCAATTTTATAAATATTAATTAATACTAATAAATGTATTTCCAAGAAATATTCATCATCATTATTCATCATTTCAGCGCATATACGTGCCACTGCTGGGTTCGAGCCTCCTCCATAATAGAAGGGAAATTGACCTTACCATATCACGTTCCCTGCGTCATGATTTTCAAAGAACTTTCAGCTGGTGCTTTGGAGACCTAAAAGATCTCGTAACTAACGTACCCTTTGGTTGCGTTTGAGACCTAATCGGTCTCCTAAACATACGGTTTTATAAATAATTTATATACTACTGTGAAAATAATTATATTACTGTGCGTTAGGGACCTAATCCATCTCCAATTGTTTTTTTTTATGTCCTTGAATTCACCTTTACATAGGAAGCAAATGTGTCTTACTCATACTTAAAGTACTTTACACGTTAGCCCCTTCGCAAGGAGTGAAAAAACACGATTATAGTCAACGCACAATACAGAAGTCCTGCAAGAGATCTGATAGATCTCGTAACGCAACGAACGTGATATCATGCTGGTCAGACAGGCTTGGTTTTGTTTCGAGTTTTCCATCTCTTGCATAGACTGAATTGTTCTTGCATAGATTCTTAGTCGTCTTTTACGATACCCATGGGTATGAGAGGGGGTGGTGAATTGAATTCTTACTCCGTCACCACAAGGAAGGATATATTAATTTAAAATTAATGTAGGTGTAATATAATATAATTATTTCCTCGTAATTCGAACGAGGGATAAAATATAGTTTGTTACTAATTGATAAATAGTGCGGCTTTTTTTGGCAAAAGACTTATTTAATCCGTTTAGTGGATTAGGTTTGATAGTGTAATGAAATAAAAGAAACTAATTTTCGCGTTTGTTAAATTGCTAGAAGCTGGTTGACCCCATGCTTTTTTTTTTGTGTGTATATAGCTGTTGGCCGCAGATGGCCTTGATAGCTTGACGCGGACTATGGGTGAGCGCTGAGGGCTCTCAACCCGGAAGAGGTTGACCCCATGCCGAACTACTGCAAATAATATTCTTTTTCAAGTGAAACTTCTAATGCGACTTTCAATAAGGTTGCGTTAATCGTTTAACGTTACCATGGAGGGGGAATAGAAAGAGACAGAGCGAGTGTGAATGCGTGGCACTCAAACGCATGCGCGTGATAGGTATACCTGTTACAGGCCAGCGCGAGCGTTAGCAACGAGTCCAATATTTTCTATCATTTTTGTTTTACTTTTTTGTATTGACAAAAAACACGTGGCAGCAAAGAAGTTTCACTTCTGACATGCGTATTTTGTACACACGCTCTTTTTTTTTTCAGCATCTAATTTGTTTTTGTTAAATAATGACTCACTAATAAGGGATTTAATGAAATTTCACCATAATGGAGCTTAAATGTAGTGGAACAGTTTAGAAAAATATCTTTATCCATTTTTTTTTCAAATAAATAAAAATACGTTTTTATAAAAAAAAACCGTCTAAAACAACTCAAGAGTGAAATGATTCTGTAGTTCTTTAGAAGAGCTTTGTCATCCTTCTTGAAGAACAGCACCAGCACTCTCCTGACCCACAACTCTGTAATGTTGTTCCCGAGAACAATGGATTTATCTTCTGAAGGGCTTTTAAGTTAGTACTTTGTTTTCCGTCTGGCCTCGGGAACTGTGCTACAATTCCGTCATCTATCGATGCTTTATCGTTTTTATTATTTTGAGAGCCATTCTGATCTTATACAAGCTGAGCTATTAGGAGCCCAGAACGACATATCTCTCCACTTATTTAGCTACCAAGAAACGTGATTGATATACCAGAATATTTCTACTGTATCTAATAGCTGCTACCTTATAGGCTGAAGTATTATAAATCTATTGCTAATGGTTATTGTCTTTTTTTCTCGTATGAGGAACGAGGAGAGGAGAAAAAAGAACACACTTAAAAATATAACTTTTAACATAAAATAATCAAGTTCACGATGGATGGCTAGCCTGAAGGCAGCTTGCGCTAAGAGCGGTGCGTGACTCCATAACCCACCGTCTACCTATCCCTTCGCTTTTGGGCTGACCTAGTGATCGGCTCAATGACGAATACTGTAGTTCCTTGCCTTCAGTGGCCAGCTCGGCAGGATACCCTTTCGGATACTGTTTATTTCCGTTGCCCTCACGCGATCCCACACTCTGCGGGTCACGGACTATTATTAACGAGGAACAAAAAGGCTATTGGCTCAATTCCCGGTACATCTCCTTAAAGAAATAGCGCTGATGTTCTACCAACACCTGGATGAGAGTAAAAACGCATAATTTACAAGCCCCTTTTTTACCTGCGTATATTGTAAATAATCGGCTAAGTGCGAGTCGGACACGCGCACAAATAGGGTTCCGTACCATTGAGCAAAAAAGGCGCAAAAAAAATCGCGTTTGTTGTATGGGAGCCCCCCTTAAATATTTATTTTATTTTGTTTTTAGTATTTGTTGTTATAGCGGCAATAGAAATACATAATTTGTAAAAATGTCATCTATCTAGCTATCACGGTTTTTGAGATACAGCATGGTGACAGACAGACGGATGGATAGACAGCGAAGTTTTAGTAATAGGGTCCCGTTTTTACCCTTTGGCTACGGAACCCTAAAAATTGACTAAGGGTTTTAAACATACAGCGTTTTTTTATAATTGCAATCGGTGGCAAACGAGCCAACAGTACACCTGATGGTAAGTGTTGCTGCCGCTCATGGACCTTTACAAGGCCACTGCCTACCGCGAAGAAAGTGAAGGGAGTGTGAATGCGTGCATTGAGGCTCGGTGATACTAAAGGCATCACTAAAACCCATCACACACAAACATCCTCAGAAAGTTGGGCTTGCGGCTCTCTAGAGCGTTAAATAGCGTTATTGATAAATAAAACTTGAAATATATTTATTTTAGGATTACCAACGAAAAATACACAAACATACAATGTAGTAAAAAAAAATCACATGGATCATGTTTTGTACTCTTTCATTTACAGGTTTACAACAACTAATTAAATGTTACTTAAACTTTTTTAAACAAAATATCTATTATTCTACTTTTTTAAAAAGGAAAACAAAAATTGATAAGAAACAATACACAACTTGCAAAATATAAGTATATACATACACAGATACACATGTATACATACATAATATATATATGTACTTATATACGCACAAAATAAATAAATGATATTTGGCGTTAAATAAATGATATATGGCGTTATTGATAAATAAAACTTGAAATATAAATTAATTGAATATTGCGGTATAGTAACTGAATTGTTAAATACATTTTGTGTATGTCCAATAATGGTAATAATGCGATATATTTTATTTTGATTATATGCACCGAAGAATCAATATTTCCTTTTTGCGAAAGCGTTATTAATTATTATGTTTGTTTTCCTTACGATGGCTAACATGAAATACTAGTGTTTACCTCTGACTTTATCAGCGTAGAATGGATCATCGTTCGTCATTTCAACCTATCGTCGTCCCATATTGGACGTGGGCCTTCCTCATGTTACGCCACAGAGTGCAATCCTGTGCCACCTGCATTCAACGACGTTCAGCAACTTTCACCATGTCATCCGTCCACCTAGTCGTCGTTGTAGTGTTAGGATCACACTGTTGACAGTTGTCTGTCTACAGTCGCGGGCCGGTCCGTCCGGAGTAGTAACACACTGAGTAGAAAATATACAACAGAATAGTAGCAATTTGTTACTGCGCTTCGTTTGGTGAGCGAGAGAGACGGCAGCACAACTTTCCGAGGGTGTTTGCTTGTGGTGGGTTTTAGTAATGCCTTTAGTATCAACCAACCTTATTGCAGGTATTCACACTCCCTTCACTTTCTTCGCGGTAGCTAGGTACAAAGATTCGCGGCAGCAACACTTACCACCAGGTGTAGGGGAGAGTGTGTATGAAAGAGCCAGTTTTAAAAAGTATAAAAAAAATGGAAATTAAACCCTTTGTTTCTAAATAAAACTATATTTTTTTAGTAATTACTATCATTATGAATGTCATTAAATTAAAAAAGAAAATATAACAACGTTAATAATTCCTTACATGACTACTTAAAAAAAAAAGAGAAACCAGCTCTTTCATGGCAACATGTCAATGAAAGAGCCACTGTGTGTTATGAAAGAGCCGATATGTACTTATAAAGAAAAACCGTTTTTTTTTTTTTTTTCATTTAAATTCTTATAAACAGTCTTTAAAAATCATATTCATATTAAACTTAAATAACTCTAAGAAAATCACAGTTTTTAACCAGTCTCAATATTAATTTAACATTATACTGATTAACAATAACATCCACATAAAATGTCCACACAAAAGATAAAATCAAACTCTTCTAAACGATATCAGTTTATGAGAGTTTGGTTTTATGTGTTACATGAACCTAAAACATTTTTGGCAGAAGAAATTAATCACTCCTTTTTGACCACAAGATTCATTTGCCCGCCCTCCACATATCTTGCACTGGTACTATTCTCCTGTGCTATTAACATAGTGTTCATTACACACAACACAATAATTTTTATCTTCTGTTTACGAAGACATGTTTTTGTAATCTGTAAGATAATAATCATATTCAATTAAAATCATCATCTTGCTCTTATCCCAATTACTTGGGGTCGACGCAATATGTCATCTGTTTTGACATATTGCAAACAGTTTCGGCAATGACTTTTATGACCGGCCGCCTGCCTGACGTCAACCCTCCTTGGGAATATAATCGTGGACCCAAATGGTACCAGATGGAGTTGGTATTGGATATTCAATTAAAATATAAGAAACTATTACTAAGAAATATATTGAGAAACCAATTTTCGTGTCATGAAAGAGCCGGCTCTTTCAAAGCACAGACAACTGGCTCTTTCAAAACATTACGTCTTTAAAAATGTAACCTTAAAATAAAGTTATTACAATGCAACGCCGGTTTATCATTATTTGTGCAAAAGAAATGCAAATATATACCTACCTACCAATACGGCAGATCCTTTTTGTCAACCTATGCAATACTTATCTTAACAAACAATAATATATAAACACAAAAAAACTTACTTTTTACCTCCTCAATTTTTGTAATAGTCCTGCGACGCCATTTGTTTTAGTTGAACTGTCAAATGTTTGTGGGTGACAGTTATCCAATGTTGTCATATAAAGAGTAAAATGAAATATGGGTAGAATTTCGGTAAGTTATAAAAAAATCACATCGGCTCTTTCAAAACCTGGCTCTTTCATACACACTCTACCCTACTGTTCCAAAAAATAAAATGAATTCTCCTTGAAATCGACAGCTGCGACACCTACCGGTTCCAATTGTGAATCCAAACAATTCTCGAATCCCCTTGAACGCACACAAAAAATTTCATGGGTCCATCCGTTTAGGAGGAGAATTGTGACATACACACGTACACAAGAAATATATACATAAAGGTATATATATATATATGGTCAGTCTTAGTCTTTCTTTTATGACCTATTAGTCATCTATGTATATATATATATATATATATATATATATATACAGGATATATCAGGTTATGGGGCAACTGGTCAAACGCGAGTTAGGCAATGATGGTGGGAATCCAAGAAAAATTTAAAAGGAAAAATATCAATTCGTTAATGAGTTAGAGAAATGTAAAGTTTTAATCTTTGTCATCGCTTTTTCATGTAAATCTGATTGAAATATATAAAGTCAGTGATACTTAATCTGCAACATATTCGTACTTTGTTAAATGTTCATTAGAAGTTGAATAAATCAATGATTCGGTTCGCATAAGCAAGACAAACAAGCAAGCAAGACAACTATACAATTTCGAAGGGCATCACACTGGAGCTAATACCACATATGTTGTACGAAGCATAATATTATGTATATTTAAAGGATTAAGAAAAAAATGACTGCCCGCTGAGTTTCTTGCCGGATCTTCTCAGTTTGTGGCCGCGTTCCGATCCGGTGGTAGATTGTTGTATTGTATTCAAACGTGTAATTTGACAATATGTAAGTGCCCTTAAGGGGCCTATGCAGAATAAATGATTTGATTTGACTTCGCTTTAAATCAGCTGATCGGCCGATGAACGTTTACGAGCCGTCTTTGTACCTACGTTACCATTGAACTGTTTGCGCAATTAATACCTATCAATACTGTCAAAGCTTACATAATACGTAACATTTAAGGCACAGACTCTATGACACACATTTTTGTAATCACTATAACTTTTATGTTAGTTTGTTTTTTGTGTAATATACATTCTAATTACGATCTATGACCGTTAAAACTTCAACATACTCGAATAGTTGCCCTATAACCTGATGCAACCTGTATATAGGTAACTAATAATATACCATCGATTTACCGACCATATAAGTATATTATTAGTTTTAATATAAATTAATTGTATCCTCATTAGTACAGAGCGCGACTTCGCTGTGACAACACAACTGACACTGAACTTCGAAGTAAAACAGTAAGCGATTATTTTTTTTTAATAACAACACTGCACCAAGGAAATAATCCTTGTAATTGCGGTAGGGCTTTACACACAGAAAAATTAATAAAATATTTCTGTGGCTTTACAAATATGTCGCAATAATCACACCCAAACTGAAAACAATAATTTGTGGTTTAGGTATGATCAATATTGGGGCGGCGCAGGCGCGAATACTTGTGTCTGATGCCGGCCTAGCTGAAGCCGCGGGTGACTGGATCGGGGAATTAGTCCGTCACCCGCCAAGAGGCCGACCGCGTAAGGAAAGACTAACGTTCTTCCCGAGTGGGGGACGTCGGTTGAGGAGAGGGTACTCCTCAGGGGTTGTTCCGTCTGGCCGACCGCTGACGACAAGTCACTCTGCTTCGGTGGACGGTCTAACGATGAAGGCGACGTGTCGCGGGTGGGTTACGGGTGTGCAAGCTTACGCCCCTCTGTCGCCCCGGACGATGTGCAGCGAGGAGCGCGCCGACCGTGACCCACCCCAAAAAAAAAGGTATCAATATTCATTGTGAATAAACATCATCGAGCAGTGGGCCGTATATGACGTGCGATAATTTAGAGGCAACGTTCAAATGTTAAAATGTAAAAAGACTTATTTTTAAAATATCTTGTTGAAGTGATGGAGTAAGAATACAATTCACCAGTCGCCCTCTTGCCTTGTGCATACCCATGCATACCCATGTCGTAAAAGACAACTAAATGATACAAAATGCATATAACATCTATGCAAGAGAAGAAAAACTCGAAACCAAACCCTGTACCAACCTGTCTGACCAGTTCTGTTATTTAGAGAAAGAAGCGACAGTTTGATTTGAAAAGAAATACGTTACACATCCAAGTCTTCCTTCTTTACCTATAGAGTAGTGTTAGACTACATTTACTGAAATAAAACTTGTACGCGTTTGGCTAGTGTAGTGTAGTAAATTTCCCTTCTATTTTGAAGAGAAATTTACTTTGAAGCCTTTTTGATGTGAAAAATCTATAGGTGATGGTGAACCTGATCGTTGGCGTGGCGTTAACGCCACGTTTTGATATATACATTTGTGTAATGAAACCATAACCTGTTTTACAATTTTGAACAACGCCATCTAGTGAGCTCAAAATAAATTATTACCCTAAACAATAATAAAAATAAATGTTTATTGAATAAAAATTATCATTTTTTGTATAAAAATATCGTAATATTTTATTAATACTTTATGCCATGTTAGTTTCTGTCGTAATCTGATCTTTTATGCATATATACAAAATAATTTCGATGCTTCACATCTGCTAGGCGTCCTGAGCGACGGCTCCCTTTATTTACTCAAGTCGTTTTTATTTATCCAAGTCTTTTTTTGGGGATCTTTGGCCAGCTCACACGCTGTCCACTCCGTCCAGGGCGACGAAAAGGGGGTATGCGGCCCCATTACCCACCGTAATCAATCCCCTTCGCCATGGGCCGACCACCAGGTACCCAGTTCCTTGAGATCCGTGGCTAAGGAGGAGGCTCAACCCCAGCAGTAAGGATGTATGAGCTGAAATAATAAAAAATAAAACTATTATTTCCAATTTCATATATAGTGGTAGGAGCACGCTGTTGACAGATGTCTGTCTACAGTCGGGGGCCGGTCCGTCCGGGGTAGTAACACACTGAGCAGAAAATATACAACAGAGTAGTAGCAATTTGTTACTGTGCTTCGTTCGGTGAGCGAGAGAGCCGGAAGCACAACTTTCTGAGGGTGTTTGCCTGTCGTGGGTTTTAGTATCATTGAACCTCATTGCACGCAATCACACTTCCTTCACTTTCTTCGCGGTAGGCAGCAAGCCTTGCAAAGATCCATAAGCGGCAGCAACACTTAACATCAGGTATGTTTGCTAGTTTGACACCGTTAGCAGTAAAAAAAAATGAACGTGTGTACAAAGTACGCATAGCAGAAGTGAAATTTCTTTATCCTTTGTCCCTCTGTCCCTTTGTCCCGTTGTTCCTTTATCTCTTTGTCCCTTATCCCTTTATCTCTTTATCCCTTTATCCCCTCATCCCCTTATCACCTTATCCCTTTATCCCTTTATCCCTTTATGTCCACTTAAACGACATGCTATCCCTACTCCACTGGAGAAAGTACTCTTTATTCGAATCGAGGACAAAAATGTAGCGCGTAACGAAAAAATGTGACGCGTAACCGAAAAATGTGACGGTAAATTTTTTTCCAACGCCGATAAAGAAGTTTCACTTCAAAAATCCGTTTGCATTCTGTTTACAGTAATGCGGACGGTACTCTTGTTTGCTGTGATTTTGGCTGCCTTCGTGTTGATGCCTGATGCAGAGGGATCTGCTCCAGCTAAGAATAGAAACGGAAATAATTTACGGAAAGAAGAATACTCAATATGGCCAGCAGGTCAACGAACCAAACGAGGCCTAATATTTAGGGTGCCCCCAAATTTTGTGATTGTCAACGACAAAATTGTACCAAAGAATTCTGATGACGATCTAGATTATGACTATGCTAGCGATGATTATGTTAATTTGCCTTAAAAAAATGTTTAAATTATTGATAATTTGCCTTAAAATATAGAAAAAAATAAAGAATATTATTTGTTTTGTCTCTACAGTTTGATTTTCTTTAAAAAAACATCAATTATCAGCTCCACGCATAAAAATAAAAATATTAAAAAGAATTATTATTTTTCATATTATATTTAAAAATTAGATCTTAAGAGGATCTTCTCGTCCAACATACCTCAGTGTCTGAAAATATAGGTCTACGACCAGTGTGTGTTACCAGTGATGACTTACGGCACAGAAATATAGTCCCTAAATGTAGGCCTTATAACCAAGCTCAAGGTCACTGAGCGTGCTACGGCGCGGGCTAAGCTCGGGATTTGCCTGCGACATTGAATCCCAAATACGGAAATCCGCAGTAGAACGGGTATAACCCACATGGTACGAAGAATTAGCGCGCAGTGGCAATGGGATGTCCACATCGCTCCACGAACCAACAACCGCTGGGGATGAAAAGTTCTCGAGTGGCGACCACGTATCAGACAACGCAGTGTAGGACGCCGTCTAGGTGGACCGACGACCTGATGAAAGTTGCTGGGCGTTATTGCAGATGCAGGCGGCACAGGAGCGCTCTCTGAGGCATAACATGAGGGAGGCCTACATCCGGTAATAGACGGTGATAAGTTGAAACGGTGATGATGATTTAAAAATTATTTAAAAAACATTTTAACCGACTTCAAAAAAAGGAGGAGGTTCTAAATTCGTCGGATTTTTAAAAAAAAAAATTATTTAAGTGCTCTAAAAAGAAGATGAGAGAAGAAAAAGAGTTTGTCAAGATTATTCAAACGAGTCCAAACTCGACGGTTTTATCTTGTTTAGTTTAGGAGTTTCTATAGCTACCTTCCAGATTTATGATAGATACCATATTATTGAAATGTCATCGAAGTTACGTAAGTAAACCAAATTTCAAACTTATCTAACGACAGGAAGTGGTTCTATCATATCCCTTAGTCGTCCTTTACGATACCCACGAGGAAGGGAGAGGGGTGGTGAATTGTATTCTTACTTCGTCCTCAGACGATCTCTCTCGCGTGAAAGCGCGGAAGTGGCCATTGTGGCTTTAGTGGCTATTCCGGTTACGAATGTGGCCAAAGAGTCCCACATGCTATCCTACATCCCCTCCATCTCATTTGTCACTGATGGGGGACAGTGCGTAAATGCAGGGACACGAAAAAAGTATCAATACTTTTAGGTATCGAGTACTTTTCTTGCGATACCAATAGTTTTGTATACGATATTTTGTATTCGATACCTTTACTCAATGAGTAGGTACGTGAATAAATTGCAGAAATTATCCATGTTAAACTTGACCTTACGGCTCATGTAAATGATACAACATCACCTAATTCAAACGTGACTCGAAATATACGTTCACAGACAATCAAATTCTTAAAAAAAAGCTCCTCACGACATAGATTCTAGGAAAAGTACTCAATACTCGATACTTTGAAGTATCGATACTTTTGTTTCGATACTACTCATGAGTACAGCATCGATACTTTCTATTCGATACCGTGTCCCTACGTAAATGTATGTGCACAGCTAGGGTTGCCAGGTACATTAAACCTAATAGCCGGACAAACCAGCCCGTTTGGCTGGACATTTGAGTAGAAAGGCCGGACACCCTACATTATTGAGGATTTTGTGTTTTAGTATTATTAGGTACGACAAAAATGTATGTAAAATTAAGCTTTTTGGCTTAGAATAATAACGTATAGAAGGTTAATAGGCGCACAAGAAATGAAGCATTTCAATTGGAGCCTAATGGAGCTTACGCCGACACCGTTCCGTAATGTATAAGTTCACTGTATGTACGCAACTCTTAAAAAATAAATAGGTAATTATGACGGTTTGTGCATTCAAATGGTGTCACAACACATTTGAAAAACATAAAAAGGTTTTTAACAATACTTTTAAAAATATATCGACGATTTATGTTAATAAAAATAAAATTTGATTTCATAATTTGTATAGTGGTGTGCGTGTGTACGTGTGTAATCGTCTGCGCGCATATAGTATTTTAAGCTTCATGTTTTCGATGGCTCGAAGTACCGACACTATCCTTCTATACGTTATTATTCTAAGCTTTTTGGATTATTATGACAACAGTTGACCCGCCTGCATTTGGCCACGCTTGGCGCTAGCTCGTTTGCGAAATATAAAAAGCTTAATAAAAGCCGGACAAGCCGGACACCGATTATTTTGGCCGGACACGCAATTAAAAAGCCTACCTATGTCTTGCTTTATCCGGACGCCTGGCAACGCTATCCACAGCATTAAAAAAGGATGGAAATTATTTTAATTATTCAATAAGTATTAATATGGTCTTAATTGGTAGTAATCCTTACTAATATTATAAATGCGAAAGTAACTCTGTCTGTCTGTCTGTCTGTCTGTCTGTCTGTCTGTCTGTCTGTCTGTCTGCTACGCTTTCACGTCTAAACCACTAGACCGATTTTGATGAAATTTGGTACAGAGATGGACTAAAGCTTGAGAAAGGACATAGGCTACTTTTTATCGCGTAAAAATGGGTATAAGGGGTTGAAATAGGGGATGACATTTTGTATGGAAATTCGTCATTTTCGATGATCGAACCACGAATCTTTGTATTGAGGCACCTAATAATAAATAAATAAATATTCGCTCAAGCGTTTTGGAAATTCCATTTACATGGGGATGAAATTCAACCCCTAAAATACCAAAAAGCAAACAGCCGAAACCACTGGACCTAGAAACGTATTTTTTTTTACACCATCGTATTTCTTGGGGTGCACGAGCACTAGCAAAGGATTTTTGGAAATTCACCCCCTTAAGGGGGTGAAAAACATATAGTCTTTCGCGTCTAAACCGATTTTGATGAAATTTGGTACAGAGACGGACTAAAGTTTGAAAAAGGATATAGGCTACTTTTTATTGCGAAAAAATGGGTATAAGGGGTTGAAATAGGGGATGATATTTTGTATGGAAATTCGTAATTTTTGATGATAGAACCGTGAATCTTTGTATTAAGGCACCTGATAATAAATAAATAAATATTCGTTCCAGCGTTTTGGTAGTCTCACTTACATAGGGATGAAATTCAACCCCTAAAATACCAAAAAGCATACAGACGAAACCGCTGGGCCTAGAAACGTATTTTTTTTACACCATCGTATTTCTTGGGGTGCACGAGCACTAGCAAAGGATTTTTGGGCACTCACCCCCTTAAGGGGGTGAAAAACATATAGTCGTTCACGTCTAAACCGATTTTAATGAAATTTGGTACAGAGATGGACTAAAGCTTGAGAAAGGATAGGCTACTTTTTGTCGCAAAAAAATGGGTATAAGGGGTTGAAATAGGGAATGACATTTTGTATGGAAATTCGTCATTTTCGATGATCGAACCACGAATTTTTGTATTGAGGCACCTAATAATAAATAAATAAATATTCGCTCAAGCGTTTTGGAAATTCCATTTACATGGGGATGAAATTCAACCCCTAAAATACCAAAAAGCATACAGCCGAAACCACTGGGCCTAGAAACGTATTTTTTTTTACACCATCGTATTTCTTGGGGTGCACGAGCACTAGCAAAGGATTTTTGGAAATTCACCCCCTTAAGGGGGTGAAAAACATATAGTCTTTCACATCTAAACCGATTTTGATGAAATTTGGTACAGTGATGGACTAAAGCTTGAGAAAGGATATAGGCTACTTTTTATCGCAAAAAAATGTGTATAAGGGGTTGAAATAGGGGATGACATTTTGTATGGAAATTCGTCATTTTCGATGATCGAACCACGAATCTTTGTATTGAGGCACCTAATAATAAATAAATAAATATTCGCTCAAGCGTTTTGGAAATTCCATTTACATGGGGATGAAATTCAACCCCTAAAATACCAAAAAGCATACAGCCGAAACCACTGGGCCTGGAAACGTATTTTTTTTTTACACCATCGTATTTCTTGGGGTGCCCGGACGGAGTGGTGCGAGGAGCGCGCCAACCGCAGCCCAACCCAAAAAAAAAATAGGGGTTGAAAAGCATATAGCCTTTTACATCGAAACCACTTAACCGATTTTGATGAAATTTGGTACAGAGATGAACTAAAGCTAGAGAAAGGATATAAGGCTACTTTTTATCGCGAAAAAATAGGTATAAGGGGTCGAAATAGGGGAAAGTATTTTCTTTTTACGTCGTCTTATTTCTTGGGGTACACGAGCACTAGCAAAGGATTTTTGGAAAATCATCATTAAGTGGGTGAAAAGCGTATAGACGAAACTCTTGGAGCTAGGAACGTAAAACTTTCTATGCAATTCTCTTTCTTTTGTTGTAAGTGAGCTCTGAGAAATTATTTTATTAAAATCAACTCCTAAAGGGGTGCAAAATATATAGCCGAAATCATTAGGCCTAGAAACGTGGAATTTTGTATAAAGTTTCCTTTCTTGGGGTAAGAGATTTTTGCAATTTTAGCCCTAAGGGGGTGAAAAGTGTTTAACCGAAATCACTGAGCCTAGGAAGGATCATTTTATTACACGGTCGGCTTTCTTGGATTACCCCCAGATTTTCTTAGTGCTCACTTACCAAGCACTATGAAACAATTTTTGGCAAGGATAAGCGAGCTCTAACAAAGAATTTTTGGAAATTCAACCCCTAAGAGGGTGAAAGTGTATAGCCAAAGATACCGGGCCTAAAAATGTGAAATTTCGTATACCGATCGGTTATTTGGGGTAAGCACTCACTAAGAAACAATTTTGGGCTGCCCCAAAAGGATAAAACTCATATAGTCGAAGACACCCAGCCAATGATATATCATCATTATCTTGCTCTTATCCTAATTACTTTGGATCGACGCGATATGTAGGTACTCTTCTGCCATCGTAGATATATTACAAAGGTTCTAGCAACATTTTATGACCTGGCCGACATTGTTGGCCAGACGGCATCACCGGTCCAGGTCGATGTAAATCTTTGTCTTAGTAGTATTTTGCGATACCTACGAACAATGAAAGCGTGGTAATATTTCTAGCAGCTACCAGACAGTAAGTTACAATCAAGATATTATTACAATTTTCTATCTCTACAAATAAATAGATTTGAAGCGTCTGTTTGTCTATCAAAATAATAGGTTTTATTTATGCTCACACAATACGGTCCAATTTTTTTTGTCTGTCTGTCTATTCGTTACAGGTAATCTTCAAAATGGCTGGACCGATATTGATTATATTTTACCATCAGGTCTACCAGTCGTACATAAGGAATAACTTAGACTATATTTTATCCCAGGTTATATTTTATCCCGGTGTGGCTGAATTAAGTCGATTTTAAAATTATTTCACTAATGGAAAGCTATTTTTAAGCGAGTAACATATTTAAGCTATTTTTATCTCGATATTCCTATGGGATCGGGTACAATGTCGATGAAATCACGAGAATTTAATGGTTTTAAAAATTAATTCACTAATGAAAAGCTATATTATCAGTGAAAGGCTATTTTCATCCTGGTATTTGCCCAGGAACGAGAACTATACAGGGGGATGTCGAACAATTTTTAAAATTCTTTCACCAATGGAAAGCTACCTATGTTGTCAGCGAGTAACATAGGCAATTTATATCTCTGATATTTCTGGGATTAATATTTTTTTTTTTTTTGGTATGTATGTGTGTAAATTTATAATATCAGCGAGTAACATAGGCATTTTTTATCTCGGTATTGGCATGGGAATTTCTACGTGAATGAAACTGCGGGTGTTTGATTGATATAATTTTTTTTTCACCAATGGAAAAGTACGTTATCAGAGACTAAAGAAAGGCATATTTATCATCGTATTTGCACAGCAATCTGAACTACAAGGCTGTAAGTAATATTCAAATGTGAAAGTTTGTGAAGATATTTGGATGTTTGTTACTCAATCACGCTTAAACTGTTGAGCAGATTTGGATGAAAATTGACACGTAGATAGAGTATTTCTTAAATTAAGAAATATAATACTCTTTATGCCGATAATATTTTTTACGATAATAGTTATTAATATGCAAGTATTAATATGCAAGTAAATTTTTACGCGGGCGAAGCCGCGGGCAAAAGCTAGTTATATTTATATATCAGAAATGTTGTCAATTCAGTAAATTAAACTAACCGTAATAATAAACCATGACGTAATTCAACACATTGTTTTTTAAATATGTTGACTATTTCCTTCAAATTTGTCAGACAAAATGGCGGCAAGACGTTCCGTTCTGCGCAATAAATCTTGACATTATTAATTATACCATTAGTTAAAGCGACAAAATTGTGTTGAGCTTTACTGATTTTGTTGTGTATTATTTATAGAAGACCACCCCTAATTGATTATTAGTTATAGAGTATATGTAATGTGGCCATATTTTATTATTACGTCCAAACGGGACGCTTGAATAATTATGCCATTTTTTGTGTTAGAACGGATTACTTACAGAAATAGGTAAAAGTATGAAATAAATAAAAAAAAAAGAGCGTGCGTACAAAATACGCATGTCAGGCTTTAGTGCCACGTGTTTTTTGTCAATATAAAAAAGAGATAAAAAATAATAAAAATTGATAAAAAAATTGGTACGTTACTCGTTGCTAACGCGCTCGCGCTGGCCTGTAACAGGTATACTACGCGCATGCGTTCGAGTCCCACGCATTCATTCTCGCTCTGTCTCTTTCTATTCCCGTAACGTTAAACGTTTAACGCAACCTTGTTGGAAGTCGCATTAGAAGTTTCATTACACAAACAAAACAAACAGGTCAAAATTCTTTCAGGGAAAAGAAGAAAATGAATTCTTTTGGAATAAAACTTGTTTAACTTATTCCGTTTTTAATAATATTTAACAGATGAGAGATGTTGTTAGAGTTCTTATTTACGTTGTGTAATACTAGCGTAAACATCAGAAGTTAATATTAGAAAATATGACGAAACCGCTGAATTTTTGTCGAATGACTTCAAGCTGGCTGTATTCTGTAAAAAGGCGGTTTTGACTATATGAACATGCATAGCGTTTATATATAATAAATGATTTTAAACAACAAACCTTTTCATCATCATCATTATCTCAGCCCATATACGTCCCACTGTTAGGCTCAGGCCTCCTCCATAATGGAAGGGTAATTGACCTACTATACCACGCTGATCAGACGTGTTGGTATAGGGTTTTATTTCGAGTTTGCCTCCTCTCGCATAGATGTTATATGCGTTTTATATCCCTTATTCGTCTCGTACGATCACCCACGGGTAAGATAGGCGGTGGTGAATTGTATTCTTACTCCGTCACCAGACGGAATACACAAACCTTTTAGTTTTGATGTATTCCGATATAAAAATAGTCGTCGTCTTCTGAATGCTAGACTCAACAGTAGGAGGGAATTTGACCTACTATACCATACTGGTCACGCTTTGGTATAAGGTTTTATTACGAGTTTTCCTTTTCTTGCACGAATCTTATATGCATACTAGCAACATCCCCTTCATTTTCAGTCGTCTTACCTGCGTAGTTCCCGTTCCCGTGGGAATACCGGGATAAAATATAGCCCTGATAGTATAGCTTTCCATTGGTAAAAGATTTTTTTAAATCGGTCTAGTAATTTTGGAGCCTATTCAATACAAACAAATAATCAAATCTTTCCTCTTTATAATATTAGTACAGACTGGCAACCCGCCCTCGCTTCGCTTCGGTTTTAGTGGTTTTACCTGCGTAGTTCCCGTTCCCGTGGCAATATCGGGATAAAATATAGCCTAGCTTACGCCCTGATGTTATAGCTTTCCATTGGTGAAAGAATTTTTGAAATCGGTCGAGCCGTTTTAAAGATTACCCAGAACAAACAGACAGACAGACAGAGAAACATTTTTTAAATGCTGTTTTTGGCATAGGTGTCGTGCAAATAACCGTGTGAGCATGAAACAAGCCTATTATTTTGACATTACAAACAGACACTCCAATTTTATTTATTGGTATAGATTATATTCCTTAGTTTTTACGACATCCACGGGCAAGAGTGTGCTGAATTGTAATCTTACTCCATCACCACAGGAAAAAAATAGTAACTAATAGATTAATTACAACAAAAGATAAAACTAAATAACTAAATCTCCTTCCTTTTAAGTGGCGGTTTAATCTGTGGCAAGTAATTTGGAGCGCTATCATGATGACAGCTCGACGGAAGGGGGCGTGGCTTCCGGCCGCGTTCCGTTTTACTTAACGTGCGCTCGCAAAATGACACGGCCCATTAAAATTAACCAGTGTTATTTGAGCTCCCCTATAAGACGCTTTGATCTCAAAACGGTGACAGCATTTAGATTATTGTGGTTATACTGGTAAATTAAAATGGCGATGTATTTATTCATCAGATATACTCTTATTTTAGATTTGAAATCATAAAATGTAATCATGGGCAGTTGATGTCCAAATCTTTATATATAAATTTCTTGTGTACGTGTGTATATCATTGAACTCCTCATAAACGGCTGCATCGATGTTGATGAAATTTTTTGTGCATGTTCAAGGGGATTCGAGGATGGTTTAGATTAGTGATGGGCAAAGTACGGCCCGCGGTAGTATTTAATTCGGCCCGCCGAGAGTCCATCCATCCTAAATATTCTAGTCAGCATTTTGGCGCGCAAAATAAAATCTGACGTTTATAATTGAAAAGCTTTACCTATCGAAAATATTATGGAAAATCAAAAACAATTCCATATGTCTCACACGCCTAACAAGGCGTAAAAGTAAGAGGTATTTTGTTTATTAAAAAGCGTTAATACAAAATGCATTTTTCTATAATTCTGGCCCTCCTCTAGAATTTCTTAAACTTTTTGGCCCGCCATTAAAAAAGTTTGCCCACCACTGGTTTAGGTTAGATTATTATAACAACATACATCCAAAACATAAGTCCGTTGATAAAGTAAAACACAACTCACCACCCCTTTTCTTGGCCGTGGATGTCGTAAAAGACGACAAAGCGATTATATATGCATATAACATCAGCAAGAGAAGGAAAACTCGAAATAAAACCTTACACTAACCGTTTAACAAGTGTGGTGTAGTAGAATTCCCTCCTTTTTTTTTTGTGGGTGGGTCGCGGTCGGCGCGCCTCCGCACCACTCCGTCCGGGGCGACAGAGGGGCTTAAGCACGCAACTCCCGCGACCCACCCAAAAACCACGTTGCCTTCGTCGTTGGGCCGACCACTGGAGCAGCGTTAACTTGTCGTCAGTGGTCGGCCCGACGGAATACCCCCTATTGGGGTACCCTCCCATCGACCGACGTCCCCCCCTCGGGGAGGACGTCGGTCTTAAGAATTCCCTCCTATTGGGGAGAAGGCTCGAGCCGAGTAAGGGGAATGCTGATTGGAATGATGAATATTGCCTATCTGAGCTTTGTCAAGCTCAAGCTAGATACTTAAAACTATGTAAAAAGCAAAGCTTTCCATGTGGTGACGGAGAAAGAATACAATTCACCACCCCCTATCTTGCCCGTGGATGTTGTAAAAGACGACTGAGGGATATAATATGCACATAACATCTAAGCAAGAGAAGGAAAACTCGAAATAGAATCCTATACCAACATGTCTGCGTGTCATGCCGCCCTAATCGAGGCCGCGGGTGACGTGACCGGGAAATTAGTCCGTCACCCGCCGAGAGGCTGACCGCGTGAGGAAAGATCGACGTCCTCCCCGAGAGGGGGACGTCGGTCGATGGCAGGGTACCCCACTAGGGGGTATTCCGTCGGACTGACCACTGATGACAAGTAACCCTGCTTTGGTGGTCGGTCCAACGACGAAGGCGACGTCGTGTTTGGGTGGTTTGCGGGGCCCCGGACGGAGTGGTGCAAGGAGAGCGCCGACTGCGATCCACCCCAAAAAAAAAAACCAACATGTCTGATTAGTATGTTATAGTAAGTCAATTGCCTTCCTATTGAAGAGGAGGCTCGAGCCCAACAGTGGGACTTACGTGAGCTGTAATGATGTTGATGATAAACATTTTTGTGTCTCAATTATATGGTAACACTGATGACAATAATGGACGACTCCCGGTATTGTAAAATACAATTTAGGTATAGGGAAATAATGTGTATATTATATACGTAAACAAAATGATTTATAAAAGGATTTCTGATGTTTACGCGAGTATTATACATTTTAAATAAAATTACGGATTTTATCACGTTTGTATTTGATTTTTAACTGACTTCAAAAAAGGAGGAGGTTTCTCAATTCGACCGTATATATGCTTTTATGCGCCTCATGCCGCCCTAGTCGAGGCCGCGGGTGACGTGACCGGGGATAGTCTGTCACCCGCTGAGAGGCCGACCGCGTCAGGAAAGACCGACGTCCTCCCCGAGGGAGGGACGTCGGTCGATGGAAGGGTACCCCAAATAGGGGGTATTCCGTCGGGCCGACCACTGACGTCAAGTAACCCTGCTCCGGTGGTCGGCCCAACGACGAAGGCGACATGCATCGTGGGTGGGTTGCGGGTGTGCGTGCTTACGCCTCTCTGTCGCCCCGGACGGAGCGGTGCGGGGAGCGCGCCGACCGCAATCTACTCCCCAAAAAAAAATATGCTTTTTTATGTTTGTTGGCAGACTTCTCAAATGGTCCCATGAAAATTTTATCGAAATCGGATAAGCGATTTTTAAAAAATCGACAAAAATCTAAAAAAAAATATCTATATTGTCATTATTGAAGGCGTTTTCTTTTTGGTAAAACTCGCGTAAACATCAGAAATCATCAAGCTAGATATTTAAAACTAATGTAAAAAGCAAAGCAAAACAGTTGTGTAATAAAATTTCTTCTAATGGGTTAAACCAATAGTTATATTAACTAGAACATTCGGCATGTGGATTTTCCGTCACATATATGTCATTGTCTGTCTCATATGCTATTAATATCTTATCCATAAATAATAATTTAATTGGATTTGGAGGAAAATATTATACAATTTTGCCTGTAAATACAATTTGTACAACGATATATCTTTTATATATATATATATATATATATATATATATATATATATATATATATATATATATATATATATATATATATATATATATATATATATCTGGTGGTCGAACTTATCCATGTGGTGACGGAGTAAGAATACAATTCACCACCCCCATCTTACCCGTGGGTGATCGTACGAGACGACTAAGGGATATAAAACGCATATAACATCTATGCGAGAGAAGGAAAACTCCAAATAAAACCCTATACCAACACGTCTGACCAGCGTGGTATAGTAGGTCAATTATCCTTCCATTATGGAGGAGGCCTGAGCCCAACAGTGGGACGTATATGGGCTGAGATTATGATGATGATGAACGTCTGTTCGGTCAGCTAGTTAAATATATTGCATATAGGAAAGCTTAGCATTTTTAAATTTTAACCGCCTGGTGAAAACAGCTAAGCGTCGTTAGATGCGGGCGGCATAGGACCGCACTTTGTGGCGTAACATGAGGGAGGCTTAAGTCCAGCAGTGGACGGCAATAGGCTGAAATGAAGGAAATTACTTGATTTAATTCTACAAATATTCATGATATCTCAATGATCAGCTGGATTAAACCCATCACCGCTTAGTACGAGGACGTTGATAACCACAAGAAAGTCAAGCGACACGGTGTGATACATTCCACCCTTCGATCTGTCCAATACCAGAACCTCGAAAGTTTTCAACTCGAACTACACAATCGCTTCCAATGATGACGAGTGTGAATCCCCGAACGATATGAACAACAGGTCTGTAGAAACTGGCACTATACTTAACGATCTCAGCAAGGTATCTCATCTGGTGAGTTTAAGAATGAACATGGACAAGACGGAAGTCATACAAATGCCCATGTCATTCCTGTACCGGTCCTAGTTGGCAATGCAGTTCTCGAAGTTGTAGATCAGTATGTTAACCTTAGATAAATAATCCAGTTAGGTAGATGCAATTTTGAGAAAGATGTCTGCCGACGAATCTATCTCTGCCGGGCAGCGCTTGGGAAACTTAAGACAATCTTCTCATCTAATATACCTAAGTGTCAGCAAACTTAGATCTACGATCAATGTGTGGTGATGACTTATGGCACGGAAATGTGGTTCGTAAATATAGGCCTCATAATTAAGCTTAAAGTCTCCCAGCATATAGTCCAGTCATCTTAAGGCAAATTAGGGGAATATCTCGGCAAATCGACATATTATATTACCACGTAAAAACTTGTATTTTGGTATCCTAAAACTATTCTCACAATTCACATAGATATAATTAGATGTTTGGAAGTTTTAAAGTCAGGGTCAAAGGTCACAAAAATCGTATTTTTTTTAATTTTCTTGAAAAATATCTCGTTTTCTATGGGTTTTGCGCTATTTGTAATTATTATCAATATTGTAGAGAATTAAATTGTGCTGTGTGGTAGCGGCTTCGAATACTACCAACCCTTGCTTTGCTCGTGGGTGTCGTAAAAGCCGACTAAGAGCCCTAGATTGACCCGGACCAACTGCATCTGGTACCATTTGGGTCAACGATTACATTCCCAAGGAGGGTTGACGTCAGGCAGGCGGCCGGTCATAAAAGTCATTGCCGAAACTTTTTGCAATATGTCAAAACAGATGACATATTGCGTCGACCCCGAGTAATCGGGATAAGAGCAAGATGATGATGATGATGGTTGTAGAGAATTAAATTCTCTACAACTTTTGCATTTAACGACTTTAAAACTTGCGACCATCCAATTTATTTATTTTATTTATTTATTTAATTATTATAAAATATCAATGCTACATATTGATAAAACATAGCCCCACAAAACCGTGTTATCGGTTTGACTGTGGGATCGATGACTCTTAAGTTACATCTTTAGTATAAGACCTTTTTTTTTTTTTTTATAGGTGGGCTATGGTAAGCGCACGCGCGGTCCAGTTCGTCCGGGGCGATGAAAGGACGGCGCGCGGGCCCATAACCCACCCGTACCCACGTCACCTCGTTGTTGGGCCGACCACCGGAGCAGATGTGACTTGTCGTCAGTGGTCGGCCCGACGGAATACCCTTTCGGGTAAGCTCACCTCTCGACGTCCTGGGACGTCGGTCGCCGTCGCGCGGTCTTTAGTATAAGACCTACTTAACAATTACACTAAATATTTAAAATAATAATAATGATGAGGATATTAAACATGCAAATGCTCACACACATACATACACACACACACACACGCAAACGCACACACTACCGCACGTTATACGTGAATTTGTATAGGTACGTCAATTTTGAAAACAGTTTTAGGATGTCAAAATACGAGTTTTCAACGTGATAATATACTGCGCATATCAATTTTCCGAGGTCAACCCCCTATAATAACTGGACTAATACTATGAAGCGGGTTATGCTCGGCCTTTCCTGTGAGATAAAAGCCGAAATACGAAAAACATTTGAAGAACGGGTGTAACCGATACAGCTCGAAGAATTAGCACCTTGAAATGACAAATCGAAGTTGTACCGACAACCGTTGGGGAAGAAAGATTCTCGAGTGACGATCATGAATCAGACAACTCAGCGTAGGACAACTGCCTGCTAGGTAGATTGATGATCTTAAAAGTCGGAGGAAACTATTGAATGCAAATGGCATAGGACCGTTCCGAGTGACAGTCTTGTGAAGAGGCCTATGTCCAGCAGTGGACGTCCATATGGTGATGGATAGACGGAGATAAATCTGACAAGGTTCTCGAAGGATATTCTTAATAACGTTTGCACTCCCCGCGGAGATTATAATGATAATAATAATCTTATTAGCTTAGAATAATAACATATAGAAGGTAAGTTCGCGCACAAAAAGTGAAGCATTTCAATTGGAGCCTAATAGAGCTTACACCGGAACCGTTCCGTAATGTACAAGTCATTGTACTGCATGTACGTACGCAACTCTTAAAAAATAAATAGGTAATTATGACGGTTTGTGCATTCAAATGGTGTCATAACACATTTGTTAAACTTAAAAAGGTTTTTAACGTCACTTTTAAAAGTATTTCGACGATTTATGTTAATAAAAACAAAATTTGATTTCATAATTTGTATAGTGGTGTGCGTGTGTACGTGTGTAATCGTCTGCGCGCCATTAGTATTTTTAGATTCAAATTTTGAAAGTTCGAAGTATTGACACTATCCTTTTATACGTTATTATTCTAAGCTTATTAGTCTAAAAAGTTATTACCATGATCTCCTAAAATTAAACATATGAGAAACAAAAGAGTGTTTTGGCACTCGTACTAGGATACCCTCTGACATGAACGCGGTCATCTGCCGAGGTAATCAATCATCTAAGTTACATATCTTAAAGTAAAATTACAAAATTATATTTGACTAGCAGCGCCCTGCGGTTTCACTCGTAGTTCCTCTTCCCGTGGGAATTTTGGGATAAATTATAGCCTATGTGTTATTCTGATATGTAAGCTATATTATTGTGAAGTTTCATCAAAATCCATTTGAGAGTCACATCTTCACATCCTCACAAACTTTCGCGTTTATAATATTAGTAGGATGTAAAAAGATAAAAAATAAGTACAAAAATAAGTACAAGATAAAAAGTAAGCTTGTAAGAATACAAAAAAAAAAAAAAATAGTGTCCGTGTGTGCTTATCTGTGTGCTTGTGTGTGTGTGCGGGTATACTTACGTCAGTTTATATAAATTTATATCAATGACTAGCTGATCCAACCGACGTTGTTCTGTTCAAATAAAATAACAGGAATTCTCCTTGAAATCGACAGCAGCGCCACCTACCGGATCCAATTGTGAATGTAAACCATTCTCGAATCCCCTTTAACACACACACACACACACAAAATTTCATCAACATTCGTCCAGCCATTTAGAAGAAGTTTAGTGACGTACACACGTACACAAGAAATTTAAATATAAATTAGATAGAATTCCAATTTAATAAATATCTAAAACAGGAAAATAACACATCTCGTATTGCTAGTACAAGTTGTTGCCGCAATATACGTGGCTATGAATAAGGTGACCATTACTTTTTTTGTTAGAACGGGACGCTTGCAGAAATAGTTAAAAATCGGCCAAGTGCGAGTTGGACTCGCGCATGGTGCCGTATCATTGAGCAAATTAGGGCAAAAATAGTGTTTGTTGTACGCCAGCCCCTCTTAAATATTTATTTTATTTGGATTTTAGTAATTGTTGTTATAGCGGCAACAGAAGTACATAATTTGTAAAAATTTCAACTATCTAGCTATCGCGTTTCTTGAGGTACGGCATGGTGACAGACAGACGGACGGACAGACAGTGAAGTCTTAGTAATAAGGTCCCCTTTTTACCCTTCGGGTGCGGAACCCTGAAAAGTGAACTGTCGCTCAAGACGTCTGGCGATGTGAAACATCGAAATTATTTTGTATAAGTATTTTTTTTTTATTGCAAACGGTGGCAAACGAGCAAGCAGTACACCTGATGGTAAGTGTTGCTGTCGCTCATGGACCTTTATAAGGCCGATGCCTACCGTGAAGAAAGTGAAGGGAGTATGAATGCGTGCATTGAGGCTCGGTGATACCAAAGGCACCACCAAAACCCTCCACACGCATACACCCTCAGAAAGTTGGGCTGCCGGCTCTCTCGCTCACCGAACGAAGCGCAGTAACAAATTGCTACTACTCAGACGTCGGTTTTCTGCTCAGTGTGGTACTACCCCGGACGGACCGGCCCGCGGCTGTAGACAGACAACTGTCAACAGTGTGCTCCTACCACTATTAAGTACTAATATATACATAAAAGAACAGATTACGACAGGATGGCATAATGTATTAATAAAATATTACGATTTTTTCCAGAAAATAATGATTTTATTCAATAAATATTTATTTTCATTAAATACAAAAATAAAAATTCTAAAATAATTCATAAATTGTGACAACTCAATTCTGTTAATCAGTGATTTCTGTAATACTACTAGTACTACGTATAGACTACGTACAAACTAGGTAGGTACCTATAGTACATATATTACGTCATATATAGCGTGGAGTTGTGTCGCCGCGGCCTGTTTACGCCACACCAACGATCAGGTTTACTCTCAAATATGCCGTCATATAGTTATTGCATCACCGCGACTTGTTTACGCCACGCCAAAGATCAGGTTTATCCTCGTCTATAGATGTTTCACATAAAAAAATACTGAACTTATACTAATTTTTATATAACAAACAATAAAGACATGTAAAAAATGAATTAATAATAATGTATTGCATAAAATTGAAAGCACTTATGAACAAAACAAAGGTCTGGCCAAATTCTGCCACTGCAATGTGGAAACAAAAATATAGTATTGGAATTAAAACGTGTATCAGGTTCGATTAATCTTTTTAAAAATAACAAAAAAGCAAGTTTAGTTTTAAGTAGAAATGAAGCCTATCTGAAGATTTACTTTACCGGCGGTCGGCCCAACGACGAAGACGACGTGCTATATGGGTGGGTTATGGGGCCGCGCGCAACTCCTGTATTGCTCCGGACGGAGCCGGGCGGCGGGAGCGCTGACCGTAGTCCACACCAAAAAAAAAGCAGGTTTGTTGATATTGTACCTACTTTTTTTAATAAAACTAATTTACGGATTTTTGATTGCCCGACGTTTCAAACACTTTGCAGCGTACATGGTCACGGGCGGACTAACATGTCTCACGTCCAATAAGTCATCGTTATTGCAGAAAATTTTATAATTATCTACCCGATACAGAAATTAGTTATTAAATATTGATCCACATTTTAATACAAAATTTATTGCCAGTGAAGAAAATGATTCTATATGAAAAAAATATATTGTTTATGGTTAGTAATTATTTAACCTTAAAATTAATAGTAATTATATTTAAAAAACCTGACAATCTAGTATACTACCACCGGATCGGAACACGGCCACACTGAGAAAGATCCGGCAAGAAAACGCAGGTGACATGATGCTAAATTGATATTAATTTTGAAGGCGGCTTACTTTATGTTACTAAGAGACTTTAATTTATAAAATTATCTTTAGCTAAGTATTATTATTGTGGGTCAAATCTATACAGTATGAAACGTCGGGCAATCAAAAATCAAATACAAATGCGATAAAATCCGTAAAGTACTTTTATCTTGAACATGTGCGTATATTAATTAGTAGAGAGTTAAGTGTAAAGAATGATCGTTTGGTCTGTTCACAAAAACGGGACTTTTGTTTTCATCATCATCATCATATACGCCCCACTGCTGGGCTTAAAACTGGACACAAACAGAAAAATCATCATCAATAAAAGCGTTTCCCGCGACTTCCTGAGGGTCAAACCTCTGTGTCTTATACGGAGACCATTGTGGATCCTGGCTTACAAGAGTTACAGTGGTGGGAATGTGTGGTGGGATTAGGCCCAAAAACTAAACAGAGAAAGAGTGGTAAGAGTGGTAGGAGCACACTGTCGACAGTTGTCTGTCTACAGCCGCGGGCCGGTCCGTCCGGGGTAGTACCACACTGAGCAGAAAATCGACGTCTGAATAGTAGCAATTTGTTGCTGCGCTTCGTTTGGTGAGCGAGAGAGCCGCAAGCACAACTTTCTGAGGGTGTTTGTGTGTGGAGGGTTTTGGTGGTGCTCTTGGTATCACAGAGCCTTAATGCACGCATTCACACTCCCTTCACTTTCTTCGCGGTAGGCAGCGACCCTGTAAAGGTCCATGAGCGGCAGCAACACTTAGCACCAGGTGTACTGTTTGCTCGTTTGCCACCGTTTGCAATATAGAAAAAAAAAAGTCAACCTACTATTTCACGTTGATCACGCTGGCTTGGTACAGGATTTTTATTTCGAGTTTTCTATTTCTTGCATATAAAGATGTATATTTCCGTGTGGTGACGGAGTAAGAATACAATTCACCACTCCCTATCTTGCCCGTGGATGTCGTATAAGACGACTATGGGATATAATACGCATATAACATCTGTGCAAGAGAAGGAAAACTTGAAATGAAACCCTATACCAACATGTCTGACCAGGGAAATTGACCTACTATACCATATAGTAGGTCAATTTACCTTCCATTGTGGAGGAGGCCCGAGCCCAACAGTGGGACGTATGTGGGCTGCGATGATGACGATGATGATGATGAAAGAGGTATACTGTACTGTGTGTTGACGAAGTGAGAATGTAATTCATCACCACCTTTTTTACCCGCAGGTGATCGTAAAAGAAGACTAAGAGAAGCAAGCAGATAATAATTATTTCTGATGTTTACGCGAGTATTATACATTTTAAATAAAACTACTTTACGGATTTTATCGCGTTTGTATTTGATTACCCGACGTTTCGAACACTTTACAGCGTTCATGGTCACGGGTGGACTAATCTAACTACTAAACTAACTATGTCTCACGTCCAACAAGTCAAAATGTGGGTCAATAATAACTAATTTCTGTATCGGGTAGATAATTATAAATTTTCTGTAATAACGATGATTTGTTGGACGTGAGACATCTTAGTCCACCCGTGACCATGAACGCTGTAAAGTGTTCGAAACGTCGGGTAATCAAAAATCAAATACAAACGCGATAAAATCCGTAAAGTAGTTTTATTTAAAACAAGCACATAATATTATTGCAAGAAAAGGAAAGCTCAAAACGAAACCCTATCAACCCATCCGATCAGCGTGGTGTGGTAGTTCAATTCCTTTTACATTATAGAGGAGAGTCAGGCCCAATAGTGGCATATCATCATTTCAGCTTATATAAGTCCCATTGTTGGGCTCAAGCCTCCTCCATAATAGGAGGGAAACTGACCTAACTTTACCATGTTAGTCAGACAGTTTGGTATTTTTTTTATGGGTGGGCTATGGTAAGCGCACGCGCGGTCCAGTCCGTCCGGGGCGATGAAAGGACGGCGTGCGGGCCCATAACCCACCCGTACCCACGTCACCTCGTTGTTGGGCCGACCACCAGAGCAGATGTGACTTGTCGTCAGTGGTCGGCCCGACGGAATACCCTTTCGGGTAACCTCACCTCTTGACGTCCTGGGACATCGGTCGCCGTCGCGCGGTCAGCCTCTGCGGGTGACGCAGAGGACGGGACGGGACGGACGCACACGGATTTTTGTTTGCCGAAGAAAAATGGGACAGACAGCCTAAAAACGGGATTGTCCCATCAAAAACTGAACGCATGGTCACACTACCTATGAAACAAAGGCAGGCCTCTATTTATAATAAATATTTTATTCATTTATAATATCAGTATAGAGTTTAACTCGGTGTTGTTAAGAAGGAAAAATCTCAGTGTATTTTAATTAACAAGAAGAGCAAGTTAAATAATACCGTTTAAATAGTGAGTAATTTATATTCTACAAGATTCTGTCCGCCATTATATCCTTACTAATATTATAAATGCGAAAGTATGTTTGTTACGCTTTCGCACTTAAATTACCGAACCGATTTCATAAATTCTTTTATCAATATCAATGGAAAGCTATAATATCAGGGAGTAACATAGGCTATATTTAATTGCGGTATTTCCACGAAAACTACGCGAGTAAGGCGATGGAAACCGAAGCGAAGCGAGAGCGGGTTGCTAGTCTTTATATAGATCTTCTGTTCGTGTGTTTGTAAGTGAATTCCTTCTGGACGAACGACGAATGACTGGACCAATTTTGATGATTAATTTTGTGACTGTTCCGATCGATATAGAATGGTTTAGATTAATATTGGAATCGGTAGGTGGCGCTGCGATTGATATCAAGGAGAATTCTTTTATTACTTTATTTATTTGAACAGAACAGCGTCTCTTGGGTCAGCTAGTTAACGTAAAAATAATGTCTGACGTCTGATGTCGACTTCTAAAAAAGGAGGAGGTTCTCAATTCGGATGTTTGTATTTTTTTATATTTGTTCGCGCATAACTCCATCGCTTGCCAACAGATTAGAAAAAATCTTGTTTTGTTGGAAAGGCTATACTTCCCAAATGTTCCCATGAACATTTTATCGAAATCAGACAAGCCGTTTTAGAAAAATCAACAAATATCTAAATTGACAATAAGCTGGTCAGACGTTGCACGTGGTATAGGGTTTTGTTTTAAGGTTTTCTTTTCTTGGACATATATTATAGAATTTATACATATTTAATCCCTTATCTGGTAAGATAGGTGGGTAGCGAATTATATTCTCACTCCGTCACTACACGAACGTTAAGTGAGGTCTTCAAAAGGTCTACAAGATCCGTATTATATACTATCCTAGTAGTATTATGTATATAAAACTAAAGCAATATTCACCCCTTATTTTATACGTTAAGGAAGTAATATATCCTCTGAGGGATTGATATAAGAATACTCTTTTTAATAAGATCCTATATTACAAAACTAAGTCGTTTAATATTACTTATTAGTCTAAAATTTCTATTAAATAAGCAAGCAAGTAAAATTATCTGTGCAAAATTTAATACCCTATTTTAAACCCTTAGAGGACGAAAATGGACAAATACTGAAAAACGTATTTATTTATTTTTACTGATGGATATTTTTTCCCTTTTCACGACGACTAAGGGGTATAATATGCATATAACATCTATGGAAGAGAAGGAAAACTTGACATAAAACTGTATACCAACGTGACCAGCGTGTTATAGTAAGAAAATTTTTCTCCTATTATGGAGGAGGCTCGAGCCCAACAGTGGGACGTAAATGAGCTGTGACGACAATGATTTATTTATTAATGTATACAATTAAAAATATAAAGAAGATTCTTCTCGTTTATTATTACACCGCATCTGAAAACAATAACTTATAACAAGTGTCATTGACCTACGGCATAGAAACGTGGTCTCTAAATTTCGGCCTCATAAAAAGGCTCAAAGTCGTTCAACGTGCTACGGAAGGGCTATGTTTGATATTTTTCTACGTGATAAAATCCGAAATAGGACAAGCTCGAAGTTTAGAACTAGCAAACTGTCTGTGAAACACTTTACAGCGTTCATGGTCACGGGTGGACAGTCTACAAGTGTGTTCGAAACGTCGCACAATCAAAACTAAAATGCAAACACGATAAAATCCGTAAAAAAGTTTTATTGAACTGTTATATTGAGCCTCCTGGATTTGACTTTCACACCCAGTGACGTAACTACAGGGTGGCAAGTCGCGAAAAAGAAGAGCATTCGTGTATTTTGAACTAACGTGAGCAGATTTCTTATTAATTTTAAAGCCCTTAATCTAAATTTAATGCCTGCTTTGTCAATTCGAGTTCACAATTCCATGTTATTTTAGAAAATAGCTGAATATTGCTAGATAGTATGTAGAAGTATTGTTTTTTAAACAGTTCTCAGCTTGTTTCGAACTCTTCTGTCTTCAAATATTCCGTGCAGCAGATTTATCCTTCGTTTTCTACTTTTATCCATTTCTTTTTGGTATCCAGTAAAAATCCAACATCATACCGAGCTTCCAGGACACATGTTTTGATGAAATATTTCAATATATTCTTCTCTATAGTCTCAAGTTTAGGAAGTTCAATTTAAGATATGTCAAGAAACCTAAAATTTAATAATATACCAAATACCTCGACCAAATTTTGTCTCTCAATTTTCTTATTACACAAAACGTTCTGATGATCAGATTTAAAAACTTTGCAAACTTATTTTTTCACTGTCATCCATTATATCAATCAAATTTCATCCTCTATTAAACTGCAAATTTGTGGTCCATCGATATTACCTTATTTTAATTTAATATCATTTATTGCTGCGAACTTTCCTCCTAAATACTGCATCGCTACAATTAAATCTTTATTTGTGGATTATCGATTTTTTTTTCTATCAATTCAACATTACTTATTAGTGGTAACTTTTCTCCTAAATACTAAAACTAACATATTTATCAAGATCTTCGTCATCTATTTTTGCTATAGTTAGTTATATTTTTCTAGTCTAATGTTATTCTCGATCCAAAAGTGCAGCATAGGTCTCTTTACAGAAGTGAACAATGACAAACTGAAAGGTGATTGTCAGATGGGATATTTTGGAGTGATAAGTTCTTATGGGAAGATAAAACTTTTCGTTACGTAACTCGTTACGCCGCCAGTTTGTCTGGTTTTTCTTTCTCTCACGCATACGGCAGCGGTAGGCAGGCTCCTCCTCTCTCTCTATACCCACAGCTGCGCTACACTAATTAACTAATATATTGTGATCTGTTTACAGTACCTTCTTCAGCAGCGCCGCCAGAGTTTATAATGCAACTACTACATTTGTTGGTTGTAATCTTTGCCGCCATCGCGCTGTTGCCTCATATTCGTGCAAACAAATCTGTACCAATAGATACGACATATGGAGACAATGTATTGAGGGAATACTACGCAATATGGCTTGCAGGTCAGCAAGCTGTCAACGTTGGAGGGGAAGGCAGTATTATAGACTCGAAAATGTGTCCATATGGTACCGTCAGGGTTAATAATACCTGTGTGACGCCACAGACAGACCTTCCTACTGATTATGATTACGAAAGCTCATGAAAAAAAGAGTGTGCGTACAAATTACGCATGTCCGAAGTGAAACTTATTTAGTGCCACGTGTTTTTATCAATATTAAATTTTAAAAAAAATATAATAACGAATTATTTAAATAAATAAAAAAATAAAAATGCATAAACAATCAACACGCTTGTTTTATATTAAAACTTTCTAATAGGCAGTCGGAAACACATGTATTAAACACATACTAACATAAACACGTACAACGCTAGGAACTAGAGCAAGATATAGATATACTGACTATCCCACTACACAGGAGCATACATATGAACAATGCTTAGTAGACGATAGTGGGGAATGTGTTCTATCTCATTCTCTCGCCGGCTTCAGCTATTAGGATTCATCCTATACATTTACTTGTTTGTGTCTCTATGGACTCGCTTTTTCGTTTCATCGAGTTTGAAAACACAACGATTCTAAAGAAGTTTCACTTTAAAAAATTAATAGATACGTTTTCATAATGAGTTCTGATGTTTACGCAATTATTACACATTGTAAATAAAACTAAGATAACTAAGTATATAGAATCTAACGATAGATATGCCTAATATAAAACCTTAGAATAATAACGTACCGTTCCGTAATGCACAAGATCACTATGCTGCATGTACGTACGCAACTCTTAAAAAATAAGAAGATAATTATGACGATTTCTGCATTCAAATGGTGTCACAACACATTTGAAAAACATAAAAAGGCTTTTAACATTACTTTTAAAAGTATTTCGACGATTTATGTTAATAAAAACAAAATTTGATTTCATAATTTGTATAGTGGTGTGCGTGTGTACGTGTGTAATTGTCGGCGCGCATGTAGTATTATTAGATTCATGTTTCGATCGTTCGAAGTACCGACACTGTCCTTCTATACGTTATTATTCTAAGTATAGAACCTTTTTTTATAAAATACAATATATTCAAATGGAATTGATATGTACTCAATGTATAAAAGTTCCTTAAATAAAAAAAAAAACATTAAAATTATTTTACGGATTTTATCGCGTTTGTATTTTATTTTTGATTGTCCGACGTTTCGAATACTTTAAGGTTTGGTCAAACAGTAAAAGGGACGGGACGGCGACGCGACGCTGGCGGGATGTGAAGAGTTGTAATATATTAGTTAATGCAGAATATGTCACACAGAACCGTCGCGCTCGGCGCTCGACTAGCGGTCGCATCACGTTGCCGCTTCATTCAGCAGGAATGCAATAGGAGTGCGGCAGGACGGAGCGCGATCACGACGTGAGCGCGATCATCTTTTTGTGTTTTATGGATATTCATTAGAGTAGCCAAATAGACAGCGCGACGGGAGCACGCCGGGTTCGACGTGACGCCAGTTTTGTATACATTTACAAAAATTAATGTGGAGGAAGTAGAAAAATTGACTGAAATTGTTCGAGGCTACTACTTTTATGTACGACTTGAGCCATCAGCAGCTTCAACACTCCACAACATTCTCGAAGTCAAACAGTACAGCTTCCATGTCTGAATACAAGAGAAATTGCTTTAAGTGCGACGAGTCGGCCGACACGATGCGAGATCATCGAACGAACGATCAGCGAACGGGACGGAACGGCGAAGCGACGCTAGCGGGACGGCGTCACGATATGGACGTCATACTGCGGGCGAGATGATCTCGCTAGAATCGCGTCTGCATCTGCGTCGAGCATTTTGAAAAGAGATGTCGAGCGATTCAGACGTGGACTTCAGACTGTGCTGCTTGCCTTTGTGTTATCGAAAAAACGGCGTAAACGAATATGGGTGCACGAATTCAACCAAAAGCGTCATGAATATGGGGAAAACCATAGATTTTTATACTGCTGATGGTTCAAGTCGTTCATAAAAGTGTAGCTTGGAACAATTACCTACCATATTTTTTTTTACTTTCTCCACGTTCAATTTTGTAAATGGATACCAAACTGGCGTCACGTCGAGCGCGACGTGCTCCCATCGCGCTGTCTATTTGACTACTCAAATGAATATCCATAAAACACAAAAAGATCTTCACGCTCACGTCGCGATCCCGCTCCGTCCCGCCGCACTCCTATTGCATTCCCGCCGAACGCAGCGGCAACGTGACGCGTTCGTTAGTCGAGCGCCGAGCACGACAGCTTTGTGTGACATATTCTACATTAACTAATATATGTGTGCAAATCTTCACGTCCCGCCAGCGTCGCGTCGCTGTCCCGCTCCGTTCGCTGTGTGACCAAACCTTTACAGCGTTCATGGTCACGAGCGGACTAATATATCTCACGTCGAATAAGTCATCGTTATCACAGAGAAATCAAATCTAACGCGATAAAATTCGTAAAACAATTTTATTTATAATAATACGTTTTCAATGCAATTATATATCTAATCAATTTTAATGTGAGTTGTTTAAAATATATTGTCTGGAGTAATGATTTTTATTTATAACCTGAAATCTTATGTTTACCTTTATTTATATAGAATTCAAAATAATATAATAACTTTAAATGAATATTCCGTGTGGTGACGGAGTAAGAATACAATTCACCACTCCCTATCTTGCCCGTGGATGTCGTAAAAGACGACTAAGGGATATATTATGCATATAGCAGCGGTGTAGGAGAAAGAAAATTTGAAATAAAACACTACACCAACCGGAGCAGCATGGTCTAAGTTAATTTCCCTGACCTTGTGGAGGAAGCTAGTGCCCAATAAAACGTTTAAAAGAAAAATGATTTTTTGCCCTTGATGTCAAATCAACAAGCAGCATACCTGATGGTAAGTGATATTGCCACACAGAGACCTTTGGAGTACCAGGGCCTATGGCGTTGCCTACAGTAAAATAAATGTTCTTCTTAAATCTCGTTTAAAGTAAGATGTGTCATAACGCTCGGGAAACACAGCAGCAGCTAGTTAGATCCAAAGCCAGCACTTACCTACGTGGGAGAAATGATCGCTAAAAACGTACAGTTGAAAAGATTCTAGGTAACCCTTAACCGTCTTTTTAAAAGCTTTTATTTAACTTGCCCTGTTAGTATGGGACAAATCTTGCGAGTTAAATTAGAACCACTTCCTGTTGTTAAATTAGGTTGAAATTTGGTTTATTTATGTAACTTCGATGACAATCCAATAATATGGTGTCTCAAGATGGCGTCGGAAGGTGGCCATTGGAACTCCTAAACTAAACAAGATAAAACCGTCGAGTTTGAATAGTCTTGACACGCACTTTTTCTTCGTTTTAGAGCATTATATATATATTTTTATTTTATTTTTTATATAACATCTATAGTCAAAAGGTCAAGAATACAATTCACTACTCCTTATCTTGCCCGTGAACGTCGTAAAAGAAGACTAAGGGATATAATACGCATATAACATCTATGCAAGAGAAGGAAAACTCGAAATAAAACCCTATATTATATGTGTTTGAGTGTTTGATATTAGTGTGTGAGCGGCGATCATTCATACGATTTCTCATACAGGTACGTAGTATAATTAACGTGAGGCTGCGGCCGTCATGATCGCAGCTCCCTAGCCGACTGACTGTTTTGTAGGTGGACGAGTGGTATCGACTGCGTTCGCGATTCCTTTAAGCACATTAAGAATAGCACCTAACTACCTACCTAAATATCTGTTGTGTTATTATAATATTTTAATGTTTTTATTAGTCGTATGTATGCTCAACCATGTATATTGTGTCGTGTGGCTCAGCATCGAATAAATATGTTTTCTTTCTTTCTTTCTATACCAACCTGTCTGACTAGCATGTTATAGTAATGTCAATTTCCCTCTTATTGTGGAGGAGGCTTGAGCCCAACAGTGGGACGTATATCAGCTGAAATTAGGAAATGATGATGTTAGTCAAAAGGGGGGTGATTTTATTCTTACTCTGTCACCACACAAAAAATACACAATAATAACTTGGTAGAAATTCCTGTTCAAATGATAACGCATTGAGAATACAATTCATCAAACTTTTTACTAAGTATGATGTAAAGGCGGCCCTAGCCAAGGCGGCGGGTGAGTGGACCGCGGAATTAGTATGTCACCCGCTATGAGGCCGATCGCGTGAGGAAAGACTGACGTCCTCCCCGAGGGGGGACATCAATTGAGAAGAGGGTACTCCTCAGGGGGTATTCCGTCGGACCGATCACTGACGTCAAGTCACCCTGTTTCGGTGGTCGGTCCAACGACGAAGGCGACGTGTCATGGGTGGGTTGCGGGTGTGCGTGCTTACGCCCCTCTGTCGCCCCGGACGGAGTGGTGCGAGGAGTGCGCCGACCGTAACCCACCCCAAAAGAAAAAGTATGTCGTAAAAGCACTATGTTAGAAAAAAAACTCAATATAAAACCTTATACCAACCTGTTTGACTTACATGACTTTGACTGCACAGATGGCGTAGTGGTTAATACCGACCAACAGTGCAGTAATGTGGGTTCAAATCCCACGCAAGACAACACTGTGCGATCCACAAATTGTTGTTCTGAGTCTGTATGTAATTTGTGTCATTTAATTATACGTTTGTGAGGTCTCATCGCAATACAAGGATTATGTCCTTAGTGCAGTGTTGACCTTTTATTAAAAAAAAAAGAATACAGCTCAATTTTTTTTTCAGTTATTGTAGACTGTATTTTCTTCACTTCACTTTTCCGTGTGGTGAAGGATTAAGAATACAATTCAACACTCCCTATCTTGCCCGTAGATGTCGTAAAAGGTGACTAAGAGATATAATATGCACATAAGATCTGTGCAAGAGAAGGAAACCTCGATGTGAAACCCTATACCAACATGTCTGACCAGCATGGTATAGTAGGTCAAATTCCCTTCCGTTGTAGAGGAGGCCCGTGCCCAACAGTGGGACGTATGTGGGCTGTGATGATGATGAGACTGTACTTTATAAGTATTTTCATATTTTGCAAAACTTTCCAAAGGAATATTTAACTGATTAGTAAGCACTGCCTTTAAAACTTGGCTGTATGAGCCCTGTTCCGTTTGCCTCGCCGAATGGACAAATTGAACATAAAAGAAACCGGTTAAGTGCGAGTCGGAGTCGCGCACGTAGGGTTCCGTAGCATTATCTATAAAAAAATCGCGTTTATTGTATGAGAGCCCCCCTTAAATATTTATTTTATTTTATTTTTAGTACTTATTTGTTGTTATAGAAATACATCATTTGTGAAAATATCAACTGTCTAGCTATCACCGTTCTTGAGATACAGCCTGGTGATAGACGGACGGACGGACAGCGAAGTCTCAGTAATAGGGTCCCGTTTTTACCCTTTGGCTACGGAACCCTAAAAATGATATTTTATTTTATACCTAAATATTAGACAGTTAACGGAATATCGATAATTAACGGTGTTGACGTCTAATTATGAACCGTGGCGTAATTATGACTTTCTACTTGATTAACTCAAAATAGCATACTATTTTTGTTGTTAATTAGTGAAGTTATCTTTAAAAGTGACGATAGAAGGCGCTTTTTTATACCAGGTAAAAGGTAAAGACTAAGTATATATGGGCGCATATCGCCCTCTATCGCCAATATTTGTAAATTGTCGATGTATGTGTTATCAATTATAGTTATAAACATGTTTGAAATATTTGCAACTAATATTTAAATAATTATTTGTAGTAACAGCACTGCTATTTACCATGCTATGATATTTAAGACACTTTTTGAATGTATTTCTAGAAATCTTTGATTTAATTATTTAAATATTTATATAATTGATCAAATTAAAATCGATTAGAATTAATGTAATTATTTGTAACCATATTTAGTTGTTTTTACATAATAAAGATTGTAATTTATTTCTAGTTAGAGCGCCGTCTGTTGAACAATATATGAGAACAATATTTCCTTTAATTACATTAATGTAAATTGTGTAAAATTGACTATTTGGAATTATGTTAAATGCATTAGAATATTTATCATTATTATTTAGCTATATTCAGATAGTTAACAATATTGTTTTATTGGTTTGTTATAAAAAGTAATTGTAGTTACTAAGACTAGACCGTTTCATTGTAAAGCGGAGGTTATAAAAACATTGTAAGATTAGAATAGAGGACAGTTTTACTTCACTCACTTCTCCGGCAATAACTTGTAATAAATACAGTGATTACATACTCGATATTTTACTATCATCGTCCAAATTCCTGGCGCAACGCCGACATATATTATCCCCGTGGTGACGAAGTAAGAATAAAATGCGCCACTCTCTATCTTGCCCGTGGATGTCGAATAAGACGACTAAGGGATATAAAATGCATGTAAAATCTATCCCATAGAAGAAAACTGAAATATAAAACCCTATATTACCCATATGACAGGCACGGTATCTATAGTAGGTCAATTTCCCTCCTAGGGGAGAAGACCCGAGGCCAATAATGACATACAGTAAAACCCGCTTAAGACGATTTCGCAGGGACCTTTTTTTTTTATTGCAAGCAGTGGCAAGCGCGTAAACAGTACGCCTGATGGTAGGTGTTGCTGCTGCCCATGGACCTTTACAAGGTCTACCTACCGCGAAGAAAGTGAAGGGAGCGTGAATGCGTGCATTGAGGCTCGGTGATACCAAAGGCACCACCAAAACCCTCCACACGCAAACACCCTCAGAAAGTTGGGCTTCCGGCTCTCTCGCTCACCGAACGAAGCGCAGTAACAAATTGCTACTACTCAGACGTCGATTTTCTGCAAGAGCGTGGTACTACCCCGGACGGACCGGCCCGCGGCTGTAGACAGATAACTGTCGACAGTGTGGTCCTACCACTGCACCTGACCTGACCACCTGACCAAAAACGCGTCTTAGGCGGGAAAGCGTATTAAGCAGGAAAGGGAAAAACGTGGCATTATTATTTATTAAATTATATTATTATTTTGAATACCTACGTATTGAATTTAACACTAAAAAATTACCTAAATAAAATGTTATTTATTTGCTTTATTTAATATAGGTACTTACTACTAGATACATTTTTAAACATTAAAAATAAAAAATATTTAAAATATAAAAAAATGTTCTTTATTATTATTACGTTACTTAAAGTAATCACCTATTTTAGTTTGACAAAAAGATTTTTAGGCATTAGCAATTACAAGATTTTCAACGTAAATTTCGCAGAGCGTCTTCGCTTTGATTCAAACAAGTTACATCTCTTAGCTCTAGCGTTTTAAATCATTAACTGCTGATAATGCCTGGGCGTGTGACAAAATTGGAGTTGACTCATCTTTTTCTTGGTCATTATCACTTAGGGACTAGGGTCGCTCGACAGTCGCTGGCCGCTGCCGCAAGGGATAATGTGTATGTATTTGTGTGGCACGTGTTGGCGTATTAAACGGGATGACGATCGTATTAAGTGTTAAGAAATGTATGAAAACATGTCTCAAGTTGCTGGGACCGACGCAAAATGGCGTATTATGCGGGAAATCGTATTAAACGTGATCGTATTAAACGGGTTCTACTGTATATTGATTTAACTTTTGCAAATAAAACATCAAAAATATTCTTATACACATTATTAAGACTTTATTTAAATGAATATAAACTTAAATATTGTGTATAAGTAAAATATATTTTCGTTTCAAATGACATCCGATACGCATTTCAAATGCACTCAAATGGTGATATGACTTGACGTTCGGAAACGCGTAACGAATTGTTATTATAATTTTGTAGCGTAGGGATTTAGGGATTGTGTACGAGTGTTTTTAGCCATTTGCAATTCATATTTATGATACTTTGATTGGAGACGATGATTTTTTTTAAATGAAGTATTTTACATATTAAAATATTATACCTAGTTTAAAAAAAAGGGGGCCGTCGCTCAGGACGCCTGGTAGATGTAAAACATCGAAATTATTTTGTACAAGTATATATGCATAAGTATATAGGTATGAACGGAAACGTGGTCCCTAAATGTAGGCCTCATATCAAGGCTCGGCGCGCTATGGAGCGGGCTATGCTCAGGATTTCTCTGCGAGATAGAATCCGGAATACGGAAATCCGCAGATGAACAGGTGTAACCGACATAGCACGAAGAATCAGCACGCTGAAGTGACAATGGGCAGGCCACATCGCTCGACGAACCGACAACCGCTGGGGAAGAAAGGTTCTCGAGTGACGACCACGTATCGGACGACGCAGTGTAGGACGCTCCCCCACTAGGTGGACCGACGACCTAGTGAAAGTTGCTGGGCGGCACAGGACCGCACAATGTGGCGTAACATGAGGGAGGCCTACGTCCAGCAGTGGACGGCAATAGGCTGAAATGATGATGATGATATATGCATAAAAGAACAGATTACGACAGGAACTAATACGGCACGAAGTATTAAAAAATACTAGGTTTTTTTTCCAGAAAGTGATATAATAATTATTTATTTTCATTAGGTAGTATACACTATAGATATGTGTGTAGGTTAAGCTGATATCAGACGGTTAATTTTTTGTTCAATTTTGTCTTTCATTTTGCATCTTTCACTCGAAGTGAAGCATCTAAACAAAATGAAACAATAGTACTGAATGAATTCATTCTTCTTCTTCTTTTTTGTCTTGGCAATCAGCTACAAATACGAGCCATTTTTGCCAGTGTCGAGTTATAATTATCTTTTCAAGTTCTCAGTTTCTTCATGTCAGTAATGGTCTGTCAGTAAGTCAAAGTGTCGCCCTCAACAGTGTAATAGCCACTGTTAAGGGTATCTTCTGAGAATTTTGGTGGCAATACAAAGGTATGTATAGCAGTTTTATATCATATTCACTACACCTCAGCAGTTCTGTCGCTATAAATTACATAAAATGCCATCAAGATTATTTAACATAACACGTTAAAACACTAAGATGATTGAATATAATACAAGAACACCACATGACACTTCAGATTCCCGCCAAAAACTCAATGAATTCATTAGTGAACCGATCTAACAGTGTTGAATATTGGCATCCGGCATCTTTCACTCGCACTCCGAATGAACGAGAATTGAACAATCGGAACACTGAGAAAACGTTTATTCGGGTTCAGCCATTATGTTTCGAGTTCTGTAGCCGAAAGACATCACGTGTTGATATTTTTTCTGCTTTGCGTTGCACTAGTCGCACGCGGGAAAATGGTGTTTAAGTGGAACGATCAAAATACATTGCTTTTTTGAAGAACTTTAAAAGCTACCATTGCCTTTGGAACCACAAAATTGATGAATACATTTCTTCCTAATAAATTTCTTCTTTCAATCCATGGTCGCATCCACCACCGTCGACGTTGTTTTTGCTTCTTTTTTGTCAACTCTTTGATTAAATGATCATAAATTAAAGTAATTTCAAGACGCACGACTTCATTCGATGACATATTGTAAGAAAAGAATAGTGAATGTTCTTTTTTAAATCATTCCCTCTTAGCCGTGTGAACATAGAATGAAAAAAAAATGAACAGTCACTCGAGTGAATAACCACTCGATTGAACCGTCTGATATCGGCTTTGATAATTTATTTTGAGCTCACTAGATGGCGTTGAACAAAATTCTAAAACAGTTTTTTTTCAGGTTTCGTTACACAAATGTGCATACTCAAGCGTGGCGTTAACGCCATGCCAACGATCAAGTTCACCCTCGTCTAGAGATGTTTCACATCAAAATAATTCATTAATTTATCACAGCTCTCGTATACCTATGTTCCAATGCTCGATTGAGCCTCCTCCGCAAAAGGGAGGAAAATTGACTTTACTATACCACGCTGGTCAAATGGGTTCGTATAGGTCTTTATTTCAAATGGATTTTTTCTCTTGCGTAGATGTTACATGCATACTTAATCCCTTAGTCGTGTTTTACAACATCCACAGGCAAGAGAGGAGGGTGATGTATCGTATTCTTATTACCGTCATGACACGTAAAATTGTTTTATCAAAAATCCCTTGGTTTACCAAGTCCTAGAATTAATGTATTAAGAATCTAATTTATTACCAAGTATTCATCATTCATCATTGCAGCTTATACGAGTATAAGGTGGGTGGACCATGGATGGCCACTCTAACGAATAAATAGTTTTTATTCGTTCATTTACAGAATAAATTAAACAAACAAATTATTAATTAACACTTTGTTTTATTGTGTAACATATAAATTACTTTCTTTTATTCTAGATGTAATTATTATATATTAAATCGATACTTTTAATAAGCTCTTCCAAGCGGCCTTGCAAGGAACAGGGCTCCATACACGGCTAATATTATAAATCAGTCGTTTAACTTAAAACTAGAGTTGTAATAATCAAAATATTTGCTTTTATTAAAACTATATAAAAAGCTCTTTCATTTAAACGAAACAATAGATGCTTAACATATAATAATCTTCTTCATAAAAATCACCGAACATTGCATGAACAACATCGTATAACTAAGAACATATTAATAGAAATTATTTAAAATTTATAGTAAGGAGTATTATATCGATAAAAAATAAGTTGCCAAAGCGCTCTAGAACGAAATTATAAAAAAAGAAATTACCTATAATGGCCTTCTTAGGGGTCCGTTCTCTGTAAGGCCAAAATGTTTCTAAGAAGGCTAAACTAATAATTATGTGATATTGTGACACACTTTTTTATATTTTATTATTTTATACATATTAACTACTAACTAACAATTAATTTCTCTAATTGTAACGCACTTATAATGACACTTGCCAGTCTTGTAGTCAGGAATATTTAAAATCAACCATTCCTACGATTATAATATGAAAATATAAGAAAATAATAACTTAAGTTTTGAAACAAACTTATAAACTAAAAAGAATCATAGTTTTGGATGTTTAATCACAATCTGAGCATAAAAATATGAGGTATTTTAGTGAGATTAATATACTCCTCGTGATACCACTTTTGACCTTGGCTACATCTGCTTGCCTTGGTTGCCTCATGTCTTTGATTCCACACTCGCGACATGCGCCATTCCTTTTCTTGACCTTCTGCACTTTCCTTCATCTCTATTTTCAATCTTTTGTTGATTTGTTGTTTTATGTCCCCTAGCCATGCCATCCGTTATGATTGATTGGCTTTTTTGATTGGCCTTACGAGGAACCACCGGCTTTCATAGGAAAATTACCGATATTTTAACTCCAATAGAAGCAAAATTATTATTTTCTTCTTTAAGGTCATAACAAAGCCTTACATGACAATTTACAATATACAAAAATATGATAATAATAGGATATTTACATAAAAATGACTTTTTACTGTGAGCGGCAATTACAATTTTAGCGTCGTTTTTTGACTGAAGTCTACAAAGAGAGGGACTCTACGAACAAAATAGCGACGCGAGTGACTCGCCGCTGCGTCTGTGTGATTGAGATTAATGGATCTTAATATGAGTGGAAGGAATCTGTCATCACATGACAGGAACTATGACTTTTTTACAGTTGGTCTTCAAAGGAGCATAGCCTTCCATGGTCCACCCACCTTACGTCCCACTGTTGGGCTCGAGCCTTCTCCACAATATGAGCAAAATCGACCTTACTATACCGTGCTAATCGGACAGGTTGGTATAGGGTTTCATTTAAAGTTTTCTTTCTCTTGCATAGATGTTATATGCGTATTATATCCCTTAGTCTACTAAGGCACTTCCCACCGAGACAGCGCCTTGTACTATACAAGGCGCAAGTTCGACCTCATGTGGAGTACTGCTCACATCTCTGGGCAGGTGTGCCCAAATATCAACTAGACGCACTTGACTCCCTGCAAAGACGGGCTGTTCGAATCGTCGGGGATCCCAATCTTACGGACAGATTGGAGTCGCTGGAGCAGCAGAGAGACTTTGGGTCACTCTGTGTACTCTACCGACTCTTTCACGGGGAGTGCTCCGAGGAACTGTTTGACTTGGTACCACCGTCACCATTCTACCAACGTACCACTCGACATCGTAGCAGGGTTCATCCATTTCACCTGGAAACGTTATGGTCTTCAACTGTACGTTTCCAGCGATCATTTCTCTCACGTACGTGCAAGCTCTGGAATGAACTACCTGCTGCTGTGTTTCCCGAGCGCTATGACATGTCCTTCTTTAAACGAGGTTTAAGAAGAGTATTTCCTTCACGGTAGGCAGTGGCCTGGCTGTGCTCCTGGTATTGCAAAGGTCCATGTGCAGCAGTTTCACTTACCATCAGGTGTGCTGCTTGCTCGTTTGACACCGTTAGCAATAAAAAAAAAAAAAAAGTCTAAGCTAAAGTTCATCATACCATTAGTGAAGGTATTTCTGCAACGGAATTGAATCCGCGTCCAATCCGCGAAGCTCGTACTCGGGCTGCATCGGCTATCTCCGAGGGAGCTCGAAAGAATGTAAGCAAATCGAAAACAACTGCATCATCGAGTTTGACCCCTACTACAATTAGTGAATACCCGGCGCATCATTCCGTAAGTAATAACCGTGATGTGATGTGATTGAGACACGCGTGAGTTCCAACAAAGAGAAGGACAATAACTGGATCGAGGTACGCCGCCATACTCGTAAACGAACGAATGAGAACGTGACTCGTGGTACTGCCTCGCCTACCCCCACTTCACTACTTGTAGCGGAACGTAGAATATACCTGGGTTTTTGGCGGGCATCTGAAGTGTGATGTGGTGTTCTTGTATTATATTCAATATATTAGTGTTTTAACGTGTTATGTTAAATAATCTTGATGGCATTTTATGTAATATATAGCGACAGAACTGCTGAGGTGTAGTGAATATGATATAAAACTGCTATACATACCTTTGTATTTCCACTAAAATTCTCAGAAGATACCCTTAACAGTGGCCATTACACTGTTGAGAGCGACACTTTGACTTACTGACAGACCATTACTGACATGAAGAAACTGAGAACTTGAAAAGATAATTATAACTCGACACTGGCAAAAATGGCTCGTATTTGTAGCTGCAAATCAGCTGATTGCCAAGACAAAAAAGAAGAAGAGAAGAATATACCTGCATTTGTATTATTTACAAGTCGGAACGTCAGTTTTGTTTTTTTTTTTTATTGCAAGCATTGGCAAGCGAGCAAACAGTAAACCTGATGGTAAGTGTTGCTGCCGCTCATGGACCTTTACAAGGCCGCTGCCTACCGCGAAGGGAATGAAGGAAGTGTGAATGCGTGCATTGAGGCTCGGTGATACCAAAGGCACCACCAACACCCTCCACACGCGAACACCCTCAGAATAAATAATCTTAGGCCCAACCCAGTTCTTAATCATGGTCAAATGTCTCATGTTTGCAGATGACCTAAAACTGTTTTTGGGCATAAATTGTACGGAAGATTGCGAAGCGCTTCAGCGGGACATCGATAGTGTTGTTGCTTGGGGTGCGCGCAATCACCTAGAGTTTAATACGGCCAAATGTAAAACCATAACGTTTACTCGTTCACGAGCTCCACGCACATACAATTACAAAATATCTGGTGTACCGCTGGAGCGGGTCACTCAAATCCGCGACCTAGGCGTTACACTAGACTCGTGTCTAACTTTTAACACGCATATCGCAAACATATGTAAACAGAGCTATATGTCCCTAGGCTTTGTGATGAGACAATCATCCCTATTTCAAAGTAAGAGTACTATCATTGCGCTGTACTTTTCTTTCGTTCGTAGTATTTTGGAGTATAACTCCATAATCTGGGACCCACATGAGGTCAAGTACAGCGTGATGATTGAACGTGTACAACGTAAATTTTACAGATTTTCATACAAAAAAATATACGGTTATTACCTATCCATATTTATATCCGTCCCTATTTATATCCGGCGCGTTAGGTCTCGATACTCTCGCATTAAGACATAAGTGTGCTATATTATCACATTATTACTTAATGTTTAGTAATAAGATTGAAAATTCATATATATTATCGCATTGTTCGCTATTAGCACCAAACCAATATACACAGCTTCGTTCACGTCCCCTGTTCGCTCTACCGCAGGTGCGTACGTCTACTGCACAATATGCACCTAGGTACTAGTCAGGCTATTGCGTTGCTAAACTCACCGATTGCTCACTATCCGCAGATTGATATATTTTTCATCAAATTCGATCTATTCTTAAAATTTTGTTTGTATTTTTTATCTTTTAATTTTACTTTTAAATAATAAAATTGTAATGGCTCTCTACACGTTTTGGGTGACTATAAGTGTAGTAAGTAGTTGAATGATTAATAAATAAATAAATAGTCGTCTTTTACGACATCCACGTGCAAGATAAGGAGTGGTGAATTGTATTTTTATTCCGTCACCACACGGAAAATTATTATTATGTACAACAACACCTTGCGGTGGGACATCACAAACATATAATGCAGACACAAATCACAAACAGACTCGGAACAACAATTTGCGGAGCACACACAACAAAATACAAATTTTTCCTCTTTATAGTAGATACCTATTATTGCAGGTATGTCGTAAGTTACCTAATGTTTGATTAAGTCTATGTTATTTATTCCTTAATTAAGATACATGCTCGCCTTATATTATTATATGTAGGTATTTAGGTATACGATACAATGGTTAAGTTAAGTTAAGTAAAATTAATATAGGTTTTTATAAATATTATTTCAGTATTACTAAAAGTTTTAAAATGTAACGTCGACCGTTCATTGTGATTGTTCCTAGTAATAAAAATTGATTAAAATAATGTTTTTTAATTATGTTACCATGATTGGACGTTTTGTCTAACATATTCTAAGTCCATTGATGGCAACGGGGTGGTCCATTCAATGCAACGGTGGTCCAAGGAAGGCATCGCATCTCTAAATCATTTTACCACTACATCGCTAAAACTGCTCAATTTTGAATTGTAATACACATAACATCTTATATATATATATATATATATATATATATATATATATATATATATATATATATATATGTATATATATTAAGTCATCAATCATTCTGTCAGTCACTTTTATTTTTTTAGATATAACACTTTAAAGTTATGTGGTCCAATGATCGCAACCTTCCTCTACCTAATGCCTATGCAAGAGAAGGAAAACTCTAAATAAAACCCTATACCAACCCATCTGACGCGGCATAGTAAGTCAATATCCTTTCTAATACGGAAGAGGCTCGAGTCCAGCAGTGGTACGTATATAAGCTACGATGAATAAATGATCTTTTTAACACTAGAGGCTATACACATAAACAAAATTAATTGAGCCGCGCTAACAAAATTACGAACTTAAATGACTTGATATAAGATTAAAAAATTATCCGTCGGCTGTATGTGAAGCGTGTCATGCGCGCTGCTAATGAAAGAAATTACGGCCAGAAAAAAAAATAACAAACATTTCAAATTTCGAACCCTATTAAACGACCAATGATAGCGGCCGGTTTTGATTGCGGGGCGTGACGATGCTCATTACTAACAGAACAACAAGAAAATTGTACTAACAAAACTATACCTATCTCATTTTATTGTATAACATAAAGAAAGAGATGGTGAATAATTTGATTTTCGAATGCAATTTCGCTTTGGATTGTTGAGCACTTCACAGGCTGTTTTAATATTTAAGTTAATGGCCGCATTAAATTTCTTATGAATAAGATTATTATATTATTGTGAATTTATGTGGGGAGCGGCGTAATGGCGCGTGCTCTATTCGTGTTGATGTTAGCAAATGTGATTTGTTTAAATTAAGCTTTTAATATTGTTTTATTAAATTATCTGTGTTGCGTTTAAATTTATTATAGATATAGTTGTTTTTTTTATTATTTTGCCCATTGTATTGGCGGGTTGCGAATACAGTTTCTATAGGAGGAGATAAGTGAAAGATCATACTACTGTACAAACATACTTACATCTACCTTTTAAATAAAAGTTGTTTTATTAAAGTAACTAGTTATTGCCCGCAGTTACAGCCGCGTAGCTCCTATGCTCGTGCGAATATTGGTATAAAATATAGTTACAGTTATTCCCTAAAGAGACAACTACCCGGTAGTAAAATAGCATCAAATTCGGTTCAGCCGTTTTAAATATTATCTTCCCGGAACAAACAGGAGCGGGTAAAAATTATTTAAACTGGTTTAAATTAAATTGTAAGAATGCAATAAAACGCATTATATTGACATTAGAAATAGACATTTCAATTTTATTTATTTGTATAGATAATTATAGAATAAAAGTTACCTAAATGTCAATTTTGAAAATCAACTTCAAAATACACATTTGTAAGTAGGTACTCTATCTATCAATTTAATGATTTCTTATGTTTCAGGGATATTTCGTGTAGTGACGGAGTAAGAATATGATCACAGTCCTTATCTTGCCTGTGGATGTTGTAAAAGACGACTATGGGATATAATACGCATATAACATCTACGCCATCTACGGAAAACTCAAAATAAAACCCTATACTGTCTGACCAGCGTGGTATAGTAACTATAAACTACGTAAGAATTAAAAATTGACACAGACCATTTTGCTGATGCAAAATTTAGGATACTTTTATCCCGGTAATGTATTCTCCGTGTGGTGACGGAGTAAGAATACAATTCACCAGTTGCTACCTTAACCGTGGATGTCATAAAAGATTACTAAGGGATATAATATGCATATAATATCTGTCCAAGAGAAGGAAAATTCGAAACAAAACCCTATACCAACGTCTGATCAGTATGGAGGAGTAGGTCAAATCCCCTCCCATTTCTAATATATCCCCCTCCCTAATATTTCATCATTTTGCTTTTTTTTTTGTGGTAGATGTCTGGACCCATTCCTCTGGATCTGTTCAGGTTTTTTTTATTAACAGTGGCAAACGAGCAAACAGTATGCCTGATGGTAAGTGTTGCCGCTGCTTATGGACCTTTGCTAGGCCGCTGCCTATTACGAAAAAAGTGAAAGGAGTGTGAATGCGTGCAATGAGGATCGGTGATACTAAAACCCATCACACGAAAACACCTTCAGAAAGTTAGGCTGCCATCTCTCTCATTCACTAAATCAAGCGTAGTAACAAATTGCTACTACTCGGACGTCGATTTACTGCTCCAAAGGGACCGGCCCACAACTATCAGCAGCAGTGTTGCCAACTTAGGGGTTTTCCCCCCAAATATAGGGGGTAAATACGTGGAATGGGGTTTTTTTAGGGGCGTTCTATTTTTAGGGGCATTTTTAGGGACATTTTTAAATAAAAAAAATAAAAATACCAGCGTAGCGACATCTAGTATCCATCAGCACGATATCAGGCTTATTCGCAAGAATAATCCTGTCCGTGGTGATAGACCGGTCCCAGTAGAGCTTGGAGCTTACCCAATTATTATTATTATTGTTTATTAAGTAACTATATCTCATAAATGTCACATATATAAGGCATATTTCTTTTTTGCCCGGATATATATTTATTTTCAGTACGGGTACTAATTTATTATTTATTCTTATTTTAATGATAGCTGTGTGGTAGCGGCTTCGAATACTACCAACCCTTGCATTGCTCATGGGTGTCGTAAAAGACGACTAAGAGCCCTAGATTGACCCGGACCAACTCCATCTGGTACCATTTGGGTCAACGATTACATTCCCAAGGAGGGTTGACGTCAGGCAGGCGGCCGGTCATAAAAGTCATTGCCGAAACTTTTTGCAATATGTCAAAACAGATGACATATTGCGTCGACCCCAAGTAATCGGGATAAGAGCAAGATGATGATGATGATTCTTATTTTAATGAAATCATTTTTAGGGGGATTTTCATGTAATTGTGGCAATTTTAGGGGTTTTTAACTATGATTTAGATATAAATAGTTTAGGGAGTTGGTAATACTAGTCAGCAGTGTGGTCCTACCATTATGAAACGAGACGGGTTGACAGATGAGCGTCGTACAGCCCCATAACCTACTATATTCCCTCCTCATTGTCATTAGACCGACTACCGTTTCCTTGATATCCGTGGCCACTCCGACAGATTACTCTTTCATGTACCGTTTCTTCGACATAAAGGAGTGTTGCAGGGACGTTGTTCTCACGCATTTCCGAATAACACTCAAAATGGTTTTATCGGTTTTTGTTCAGAGGGTGCCACTACCAGTTGACTGTCCGTTAACTGATTAGTGTTGCTACGGGCACGCGATCCCGGACTGCTCCAGCTGCTCCTGTCATACTCCTATCCCATATCTAATGGCAGTAGTGTCCCCTAACCCAGTTTCCACCATATACATCCACCATATCTCCGTCCCTTTCCCATTAGCGAAAATTCCTGAGGAGGGTTGACGTCAGGCGGGCAGCCGGTCATAAAATAAATAGCCGAAACTGTAGACAACATGAACTTAAGAAAGGTAAGTTCATGTTGTGCCGACCCCACTTAGAGTGGGATGAGGACAGGCAAAGGAATGATTCAAAATGGTTTTATCCTGGTAATGCATTCACCTTAGTTAATAGTTCAACTTTACTTTTTTACTCGATTAAGTACCTATTATCCGTTGAACGAAATTGGAATGAAACACATAATATTTTTGACGCTGGCTGCATGCACGAAAAAGTGTCCCGTTACGCTCGTTGTCCCGTTACGCTGATTCAATTTTATTCATAAAAGTATGCAGTCATTTCATCAATGTTTTGTTATGATGTTGTCACGTTAAACTATCGTCCGTAAACCGACTTTACAGACAACCATGTTTATTTTTTTATTGTGAACACAAGTGTGTTAAAAGATAACCATTATGATTACGAGGGTATCGTAAAAGACGACTAAGGGATTAAATATGTATATACCTAATATCTATATAAGTGAAAGAAACCTCAAAAGAAAACGTTATAACGTCTAATTAACGTGGTATCATCAATCATCATCATCTAAGTCCCACTGTTGGGCTCGCGCCTCCTTCACAATTGAAAGAAAATTGGCCTACTATATCACACTGATCAAACGCGTTGGCACAGGGTTTTTATATAGAGTTTTCTTGCGTAGATATTATGGGTGGGTACGATGGGAGGGTACTCCTCAGGGGGTATTCCGTCGGGCCGACCACTGACGACAAGTAACCCTGCTCCGGTGGTCGGCCCAACGACAAAGGCGACATGGTGTTCGGGTGGGTTGCGGGTGTGCGTGCTTACGTCCCTCTGTCGCTCCGGACAGAGTGGTGCGAAGAGTGCGCTGACCGCAACCCAGCCCCAAAAAAAGGTATAAAAAAATGTCAAAAACAAAAGTTGTAGAGAATTTCATTCTCTACAATAGGTATTGATACTAAATACAAATAGCGTGAAACTCATAGAAAACGAGATATTTGCAAAAAACGTAAAAAAACGATGTTCTTTTTTTTTTTTGAGGGTGGGTCGCGGTCGACGCGCCTCCGCACCACTCCGTCCGGGGCAACAGAGGGGCTTAAGCACGCAACTCCCGCGACCCACCCAAAAACCACGTCGCCTTCGTCGTTGGGCCGACCACTGGAGCAGCGTTAACTTGTCGTCAGTGGTCGGCCCGACGGAAAAAAAAAAAAAAAAAAAAAAACGATGTGACCTTTGATTTTAAAACATGCGACAATCCAATTATACCTATGTGAATTTTGAGAACAGTTTTAGGATGTCAAAATACAAGATTTTACGTGATAATATACTGGATATATCGATTTTCCGAGATCAATCCCCTATAATTACTGGACTAATTTATATATTATCCGTGTGGTGATGAAATAAGAATACAAAGATCTCTATCTTGCCTGAGGATGTCGTAGAAGACGACTAAGGGATATAATATGCATATAACATCTATTCAAGAGGAGAAAACGAAGTAACGTCTGACGTAGTAGATCAATTGCCCTTCATTTATAGAAGCTCAAACCCAGCTGTATATGAGCTGTGATGATGATGATATTGAAAAAATCATTTCTGATGTTTACGCGAGTATCACATCCTTATTAATATTATAAATGCGAAAGTAAGTTTGTTTGTTTGTTACGCTTTCACGCTTGAACCACCGTACCAATTTCAAAAATTCTTTCACCAATAGAAAGCTGTAATATCAGGGAGTAAGATAAGCTCTATTTTATCCCGGTATTCCCACTTGAATGGGCACTACGCGGGTAAGGCGACTGAAGCCGAAGCGAAGCGAGGGCAGGTTGCTATTGTAAATAAAACTACTTTACGGATTTTATCACACACATTTTAAATGGTCCTTCAATCCGCCCGTGACCATGAACGCTGTAAAGTATTCAAGACGTCGGACAACCAATAATCAAATACAAAATGCATAATGAAAAAAAAGTTTATAACTTTTTTCTTTGTATTCTGTTTAAAAGCTTCTACATACAAACTATCAACTTATGATACAATATTTATTACCATCATCTAGACAAGTCATAAATTATATTTTAAGGGGGTATATCGGTGCGGGAAATAGCCACAATCAATTTAGTAGGGGGTGGATTGTTAAGTGATGCCGGGAGGGGACAAATTGCTCTCTAATGACGGGAAACTTGGCTAAAGCTTGTGCTGCCTTTGAATTTACTTGAAGACTACATAAAATTATTTATATTTTTGTACAACTTTGAAGAATACATAGTATTATTAGTCATATCAAATACATACATTTTTTTTTTGGGGATGGTTACGGTCGGCGCTCTCGTCTCCCGGCTCCATGCGAGGCGACAGAGAGGCGTAAGCACGCACACCGGCAATCCAGCCGTATAGCACATCGCCTTCGTCGTTGGGCTGACTACCGGTGCAGAATTCCTTGACTTTAGTGGTCGACCCGACGGAATACCCCGAGGGAGTACCCTCTCCCATCAACGTCCCCTACCGGGACGCCGATCACCATCGCGAGGCTAACAAATTCATTCAGGCTCTATCAAATTCATAGATAAAAGATTTTGGACGTGATAACGTTTTATAAAATTATGAAAACCGGCTGCAGGCACGTAAAAGTACAACTCATGGTTACGTTTCGCCTAAACCGAGCGTGGGAGCGAAAACGTGGAACAAGCGATAGGGAGACATGATTGGCCAAGCCTTCAGCTTGTAATGCATCTATATTTAAAAAAACGCCTTCATGGAAGATGCAGTTTCTTTTAACCTACAATACGCCTAATTGTTTAAGTTTTCACTTCTGTCGCCACTCTCGAAATGCCACTGTCTTTATATTCCTTTTTAACCTTCTACTTTCTTGTATTAGATACAGAACTGCACTGAAGCGGCAGAGATATGATTTATACTTAGTTCGACGGGTAGGTTTAAGGTTTTCAATTACAACCTTTATCCGTATGGTAACGAATACAATTAAACTCTCCTTATTTTGCACGTGAATGTCGTAAAAGCCAACTAAGAGAAAAAAAACTCGAAATAAAACCGTATACCAACCAGTCGCTGTTTAGCCGACGGACGTCCATGCGTAGTTATAAGACCATAGGTATGTAAAAGAAGTTATAGGCTTAATAAAAAGTTTAAAAATAACGTTTATTTTAAAAGTTATTTTTAAAGCTCTCATCTCTTTTTTTTTCATTTCAGATGCTGTACGTCCCACTGCTGGGCTCGGAACTCTTTTAAAATATAAGCGAAATTTACGGACTAAACCACGCTGATCGGACTGTTTAAAGTTTTATATCGAGTTTTGTTTCTCTTTCATTAATGTTGTATGTAGGTATATATATGCCTTAGTCGTCTTTTATGACACCCATGGCTACGATTGCGGGTGGTCAGTTGTACCTCTTACTTCACTGAGAACGAAAGTCATCATCTCTTTATTATCTCGATATTTAATTTGTTAATATTATTTCATTATTAATTACCTATTTTTTATCTTCGACATTTTTTACCAAAAATATCGGTCTGTTTTAAGTAAAATTATTTTTATGGCTTTTATTACGTTGGTATTTTTCAATCAAATACAAACGCGATAAAACCCGTAAAAAATTATTTATAACTAGCAACGCGTAGTTCCTGTTTCCATAGGAGTACCGGGATAAAATATAGCCCTTAGAATAATAACATATAGAAGGTAAGTCCACGCACAAAAAGTGAGGCATTTCAATTGGAGCCTAATGGAGCCTACGCCGGAACAGTCCCGTAATGTACAAGTCATTGCACTGCACGAACGTACGCAACTCTTAAAAAATAAATAGGTAATTATGACGGCTTGTGCATTCAAATGGTGCCACAACACATTTGAAAAACATAAAAAGGTTTTTAACATTACTTTTAAAAGTATTTCGACGATTTATGTTAATAAAAACAAAATTTGATTTCATAATTTGTATAGTGGTGTCCGTGTGTACGTGTGTAATCGTCTGCCCGCCATTAGTATTTTTAGATTCAAATTTTTAAAGTTCGAAGTACTGACACTATCCTTCTATACGTTATTATTCTAAGATATAGCCTATATTACTCCCTGATATTATAGCTTTCCATTGGTGTAAGAATTTTGCAAATCGTTTCGGTGGTCTAAGTGTGAAAGCGTAACAAACAAAAGAAATTACTTTCGCATTTATAATATTAATAAGGATGTATATCACTTGCGTAAACGTCAGAAATCGTAAAGTCGGTCTATGTTAGCAAGTCTAGGTAATTATCTACATCATGTTGCTAATTTTTTAAGATATAATAACGTATTTAGTCTTAGAATAATAACGTATAGAAGGATAGTGTCAGTACTTCCAACGTTCGAAATATGAATCTCAAAATATTAATGGCGCGCAGACGATTACACACGTACATATGCACACCACTATACAAATTATGAAATCAAATTTTGTTTTTATTAACATAGATCGTCAAAATACTTTTAAAAGTAATGTTCAAAACCTTTTTAAGTTTTTCAAATGTGTTATGACACCATTTGAATGCACAAACCGTCATAATTACCTATTTATTTTTTAAGAGTTGCGTACGTACGTGCAGTACAATGACTTGTACATTACGGAACGGTGCCGGCGTAAGCTCTATTAGGCTCCAATTGAAATGCTTCACATTTTGTGCGCGAACTTACCTTCTATACGTTATTATTCTAAGATATTTAGTATTGAAATGAAGAATAATATTTTGTCCTACATCATCTCATCCCACAAAAGTCCCATTATTGGCCTCAAACCTCCTCCGCAATGGGGAAGGAAACTGATCTATTATACCGCGCTGGTCAGACGTGTTGATATAGGATTTTATGTCGAGTTTACCTTCTCTTGGGTTGATGTTAGTTGTATATTGTATCTATTAGTCGTCTTTTATGGCACACATTGGCAAGAGATGTTGTGGTGAATTGTATTTTTACTCTGTCACCTCATGGACGTTATGTCGTACTTATTGCAATTATTGATTTTGTCGTGGATTCGGATCTTACGCAGGACAACATTTTGTGCAATTCACAAATTGTTGTTCTGAGTCTGGATATAATCTGTGTCCGTTAATTATCCATACTAATATTATAAATGCGAAATTAAGGATGTTTGTTTGTTTGTTTGTAACGCTTTCATGCTTAAACCACCGAACCGATTTCAAAAATTCTTTCACCAATGGAAAGCTATAATATCAGGAAGTAACATAGACTATATTTTATCCCGGTATTCGCACAGGAACGGGAACTACGCTGCGGGTAAAGCGACTGAAACCGAAGCAAAGCAAGGGCGGGTTGCTAGTATTTTTATAAAGTCTTCCGCAATACAAGGAATATTTCCTAAGTGCAGGGTGTTGTCTAAAAAAATCGATTCACTTTAATAACCTCATTAATGTAAGTACTAAATTATTTTTCAGTTGTGCGTTAAATTTTAGTCCAACTATCGAGACAGATAACGGACAGATGTTTGAGCTGGTACATTACGCTCGCTAATCTATGGGCGTGGCAGACAGATAGGCCACACGGGAGTGACAGAATAATACAAAGCATTGCCGATTGTTGGTATATTTATGGCAATTTTAATTCATGTCAGCTGTTCATTTAGATTCTAACAAAATGAGAATTTACTTTAACTGACTTATTAAGAAATTTAATACTTTCGAAAAATCTTTGTTATCGATTTCTTTCAAATTAAATAATAAATATTCTTATCTTTTATTTTAACTTTTTAAATTACGTGTAGTGACAGAGTAGGAATACAATTCATCAGCCTTCTTTTGCCCATGGGTGTCGTAAAAGGACGACTAAGGGATTTAATCCCTTAGTCGTCCTTATCTATGTATATAACATCTATGTAAGAGATGGAAAATTTGAAATATTATCCTATACCAACCCATCCAATCAGTTTGGTAGGTAGTAGTAGGTAGTAGGTCAATATCCCTACTATTGTGGATGATCCTATTGTAGCTCGATCCCAACAGTGAAACGTAGATACATGGGCTGAAATGACGATGACGACTTATATTCCAACATACCGCAGCATTTGAAAACACAGGTCTATGACCATTGTTTGTTACCAGTGGCACGGCAACGTGGTTCCTCAATATAGGCCTCATAACAAAACTCAAAGTTACTCAGCGTACTATGGAGCGGGCTATGCTCGGTAATTCTCTGCAAGATAAAATCCGAAATATGAAAATCCGTCGAAGAACGAATATCACAGACATAACACTAAGAATTAGCAAACTGAAGTGGCAATCGGCAGGCCACATCGTTTGGTGAAGCGACAACTACTGGAAAAAAAAAGTTCTCGTGTGGCAGTAATGGACCAACGACCTGGCTACCACTATCGGACGACGTAGACTTTTAATCGTCTTGTAAAACACTCACACAGGAAATAAAAAGCCATCTATAGGTAATTAATAGATAATAATGTAGAAATAAATAAAAAAGCCACTCATTTTGCCTACTAAAGTTATCATATACCTACGTTATCATATGTACCTACTTAGTTTGTTTTGCCTATACTAAAAACAATTATTAGGTACCTAGGTACTTATTAAACATGTTTTCATCACCATCATCATCGCAGCTCACATACGTCCCACTGTTGGGCACGAGTCTCCTCCACAAAGAGAGGGAATTTGACCTACTATAGGTACCATGCTAGTCGTACATGTTGGTATATGGTTTCATTTCGAATTTACCTCCTCTTGCACAGATGTTCTGTACATATTAAGTATATCCCATAGTCGTCTTTTACGACATCCACGGGCAAGTGGTGAATTGTATTCTTACTCACCACCAGATAAACATATTTTACTCATATAGTTTTAAATAAAAGCAATTTATAAAATAAAATGAGCCTGTTGAGTTTCTAGCTGCATCTTTCAGCTTACGGTCGAGCTCCTAGTGCATTAGTAAGTTACTAGGCTAATTTCAAATAGGTAAAATATTAGCATGACAATATAATACCTAGGAAACACATATATTCATAAACACAGATTTTATATTCTATAACAGGTATCTCTCTTAGAATAATAACCTATAGAAGGTAAGTTTACGCACAAAAAGTGAGGCATTTGAATTGGAGCCAAATGGAGCTTACGCCGGAACCTTTCCGTAATGTACAAGTCATTGTACTGCACGAACGTACGCAACTCTTAAAAAATAAATAGGTAATTACGACGGTTTCTGCATTCAAATAGTGTCACAACACATTTGAAAAATTTAAAAAGGTTTTTAACATTACTTTTAAAAGTACCTATTTCGACGATTTATGTTAATAAAAACAAAATTTGATTTCATAATTTGTATAGTGGTGTGCGTGTGTACGTGTGTAATCGTCGGCGCGCCATTAGTATTTTAGATTCAAATTTTGAAAATTCGAAGTATGGACACTATCCTTCTATACGTTATTATTCTAAGGTATCTCTGTTATTCCTACATATAAATCTTCCTCTTGAATTACTCAGTTTATTGATAAAAATCGCATTAAAATCATTGGTTACGGACGGATCATGAACGCTGTAAAATGTTGGAAACATCGGACAATCAAAAATCAAATATAAATGCGACAAAATCCGTAAAAATATTTTTATTTACAATGTGTAATACGCATATATAAATCATCATTACGCATTAAAATCCAATTCCTAGTTTAAAATATTTAAGCGTAAAGATGGCGGCAACAACTTTGTTTTGTAATGTGTAAAAATTGAGTTATGTGTCATGCAAGTATTTTATGTTAAGTGCTAAAATTGTGTTGGTATGCTAAAAATCGATAGATTTTAGATACGAGCCAGTTTAATAATTAGTCTAATTCAAAGAGAAGATGTACGTTTAGTTAGGCTATTGTAAAAATAAATAAAATATTCCATCAAACTAAACGAAGCACAAAACGACGAAATTTATACTGAGTGCTGACACTGGCAAAACATTCTGATCACCACCAATTACCACTGTACACCGCCAGCGCAAATATCTCTAGCGCTATCTCCTTTTAATTTACGCAGAACCATGTTTTTATCTCTTTCGCCCAACACACAAAAGTGTTCTTAATCATTTTCTTTTTATTTCCATTTGGGTATATATTCATTAAAAAGTTCGGTATTTAAAACTGTATTCAATAGAATTCAAAGTTCAATTTTCAATGCCATAAATATGTTTAGTAGACTTAATTGCTGTTTTGTAAAAGTAATCTTTAAGATAAGTGTGATAGAGTTTATTTTTAAAATAATTGTAATGGTTTATATGCTTTTTATTAATGTATACTATTGATAATGACAGTGGTATTATGATGGTAGCAATAAAGCTTACATTTGCTCGTCCAGCGGTTAGTACTAATAAAATAAAATAACTTTTTGACAACACCCCGTATGGGCGTGGCGGGCTTGTCATGAGTTTACGCGGGAATCTCGCTGTGAACGGACGCACCGTTCGAAATTTAATTTATAAATTTAAATTTGGAACAATGTAATCAATTTTCTACGAAACCGCTTATACTATTTTTTAATTATATTCAAGTGTGGAATTAAAAAAAATACAGTGTTTATGACAAGAGAAATTTTTATTTCTTTAATTTTAAAGCATAGATTAGTGAATGTCATGGTTAACAAAGGCCCGAAGTCGTTGAAATGAATACGAATGTGATTTTTTTTGTAATTTAAAACTACAAATATGTATTGTTCTTAAATTAAGATTGTGTTTTGTGTTACGAGTGACTGATAGCGTATAAAATGGAGTCCAATATAGAAATAAGTGAGACTCAAACACAAAAGAAAATTCCTAAGCCATTTTCCATAGAATCATTGATCGGCGACAGAAAATCTCCAGAGATAGACATAGAAAATAATATTTCAGAAAACTCTAGAAACTCAGAAGAAGACGAGAACGAAAGATTAGATGGATTAAATAGGATGAGATATTACGCGCCATTTTTACAACAAAATGGCTTTCCGTTTTTACTTGGTTACCCTGAACCATGGTTATCAAGAGTATTAGGTTCGGTGCCTGCACCAGTAAGGGAGAACAGAGAGGAGGAGAAACGGGATAGTCCAGTAAGCGTTGGTAGTGAGGCAGAAAGCGACGGCGGGGAGGAAACGAACCAAGGTTAGAAAATGTATCTACTTATTTAAATTTTTTTATGTGTAGTAGCTATGAATACTACCAAGCTTTATTTTTTTTGCTGTTGGGTTGCGGTCAGCACACTCCTCGCACTACTCCGTCCGGGGCGACAGAGGGGCGTAAGCACGCACACCTGTAACCCACCCGTGACACGTCACCTTCGTCGTTGGACCGACCACCGGAGCAGGGTAACTTGTCGTCAGTGGTCGGTCTGACGGAATACCCCCTGAGGAGTACTCTCGCATCGATTGACATCCCCCCCCTCGGGGAGGACGTCGGTCTTTTCTTTCGCGGTCGGTCTCTCGGCGTGTGACAGACTAACTTCCCGGTCTAGTCACCCGCGGCCTCGGCTAGGGAAGAGTTTTTCATAGACCTGGACCAAGTCTATCTGATGGCGTCTAATCAACAATTCCTAAGGAGGTTTGATGTCAGGTAGGCGCCTGCTCATAAAACTATTGACAATAACTCAATAGGTATGTAGATACTATAAAAGTATATATGTTTAGTCATCATTCAAGTACTTAACTAGCATAAGAACAAGGTGATGGAGATGACACCACGGAAACGTGGTCCCTAAATGTAGGCCTCATAACAAGGCTCAAAGTCGCTCAGCGTGCTATGGAGCGGGCTATGCTCGGGATTTTTTTGCGAGATAGAATCCGAAATACGGAAATCCGTAGAAGAACGGTAACTGACATAGCACAAAGAATTAGCACGCGGAAGTGGCAATGGGCAGGCCACATCGCTCGACGAACCGACAACCGCTGGGGAAGAAAGGTTCTCGAATGGCGACCACGTATCGGACGACGCAGTGTAGGGTACCCCCCCACTAGGTGGACGACCGATCTGGTGAAAGTTGCTGGGCGTTGTTGGATGCAGGCGGCACAGGACCGCATTTTGTGGCGTAACATGAGGGAGGCCTACGTCCAGCAGTGGACGGCGATAGGCTGAAATGATGATGATGATGAAGATGATGTGTAGATTATTTATTAATAGTTAATTGTGATATGATTTAAATAGCTTACAAGTCACGTCTGGAGTTACTACTCCTAGCTATACGGACCTTTTTTTTAGTTGGGACTAATCCCACCACGCATTTCCACCATTGTAACCCCTGTAAGCTAGGATCCACAATGGTTTCCACAGATCACACCGAGGTTTGACCCTCAGGCAGTTCCGTGAAATGATTTTAATTGCATTGGGCGCCGCAACAAATTTAATTAGAAAAAGTTAAACAGGAGGAGTTGGAAGAGATTGATTCCACTTCCCTCCTAGGCAATGCGGGAGTCATGAAGCAAAATTGATTAGTTAGTTCAGTGATAGGTAAACGTTTTTAATGGCGGGCCACAAAGTGTAAGAAATTAGAGAGGAGGGCCAGAATTATAGAAAAAATGCCTTTTGTATTAAAGCTTTTTAATAAACAAAATACCTTTTACTTTTACGCCTTGTTAGGCGTGTGAGACATATAGAATTATTTTTCATTTTCCATAAAATTTTCGATAGTGAAAGTTTTTCAATTATAAACATCAGATTTTATTTTTCGCGCCAAAATGCTGCCTATAGAATATTTAGGATGGATGGACTCTCGGCGGGCTGGATTAAATACTTTTGCAGGTCGGAGTTGGCCCGCGGGCCGTAATTTGCCCATCACTGAGTTAGTCCATAAATAAGAAGACGTGCAGTTAGAATAAACGTAGCCGCACAGCACCAGGGATATGGAAGTCTGTAAAAAAATGCAAAATTTTACACAAATCTGCTCAGTTTCTTGCCGGATCTTCTTAGTAGCGGTTACGCTCTAATCTTGTGGCATTTTATTGAATTATTCTAAGTTAAAATGTTAATATTAACAGTATTTAAATACCCCCGCGGGGTTTTGTCTCAGCTCAAAAACGTCCCACTGTTGGGCTCGAGCCTCCTTCCCAATAGTGGGGAAATTGACCTTACTATACCATGCTGGTCAGACAGGTTGATATAGGTGTTTTATTTCAAGTTGGCCTTTTTTTCATTATTTCATCATCATTTCAGCTCATACACGTCCCACTGTTGGGATCGAGCCTCCTCCACAATAAGAAGGAAAGTGACCTTATTATAACCCTTACTATACCATGCTGGTCAGACATGTTGCTATAGGGTTTTATTTCAAGTTTTCTTTCTCTTGTATAGATATTAAGTATATTCATATTATATCCATTAGTCATCTTTTACGACACCCACGGGCAAGATAGAGGGTGGTGAATTGTATTCTTACTCCGTCACCTGGGGTACCCTCCCATCGACCGACGTCCCCCCCTCGGGGAGGACGTCGGTCTTTCCTCACGCGGTCGGCCTCTCGGCGGGTGACGGACTAATCCCCGGTCACGTCACCCGCGGCCTCGGCTAGGGCGGCATGAGGCGCAGATAGTTGCGCCTACGCCGCCCCAGTCGCCGGCGGCGGATCTCCCCATCGAGGCTGCGCTCCTCGCGCAGGCGATCCGCCGCCTCCTTCCGCGAGATCACCGTCTCGCAGAAGGCTGCGACCGCGTCCCAATTCCCGACGCTGTCGACCATCGCCCTAGCGATAGCCGGCAGCGTCAGGTCCGTACCGATGATTGCGACGAGTTCACAGCGCTGCACTGCCCAAGCCCCGCAGGCCTCGAGCGTATGGCGCGCCGTGTCCTCGTCGCAATCGCAGTGGTGGCAGGACGGTGTACTCTCCCTCCTAACGACCTTGTGCAGGTATTTGGCGAAGCACCCATGCCCCGTTAAAACCTGCACCAGTCGGAAGGAGAGCACCCCGTGCCGCCTTTCCAACCACTGCATCAGCACCGGCCGGAAGGCCTCCACGGTTCGCACCCCGAACCGAGGCCTCTCCAGCCGGACTGCCCAACGGGCAATGACGTCTCGGCGGGCGTCGACGCGCCAGGCGGTGAGATCCCTTAACGAGACCATACCGCCCTCCGCTCGCACTCCCGTCACCCGCCGATATAGTCCGGCGAGCATCTCCGCCTCCAGGTCCCACGGGGGAGTCCCGGCCAATAGGCACGCTGCCTCCGCCGCCACCGTGCGGTATCCGCAGATGGCCCTGACCGCCATGACCCTCTGTGGTCGCCACAGAAGGGCCCTAAGTCGGGCGGTCATGGACCCCGCCCACACCGGTGCGCCGTACAGGGCCATCGACCGGATGACCCCCGCGTACAGCCGTCGGCACGCAGCGCTCGGTCCGCCCACGTTCGGCATAAGCCACGATAGGGCGGACGCCGCGCCGACGAGCCGTGGAGCGAGCCTGCGGAAATGCTTCCAGAACCACCATCACACGTCGAGCACCAGGCCCAAGTACCTCATATGGGCCCGGATGCTGATGTCGACCGAGTGGACGGTGATCGAGACGCCGATGGGAGGGCTCATAGTGCGCCCATGGAACAAGAGGGCCTTCGTCTTGTCCAGGGTGACCCTCAACCCCAGCGCCTCGATCCGCCTGACGACCTCCTCGGTACCAGAGGTCGCCAGGCTTACCGCCTCTTCTAGCGTCCCACCGCGGGCTGTGACGAGCGTGTCGTCGGCGTAACAAATCACGCCCAGCCCGGGCGGGAGGCTCCCCCTCAACGCCCAGTCGTAGCCGATGTTCCACAGGGTGGGTCCGAGGACCGACCCCTGTGGGACACCGCACGTCATGGGGCCGTAATAAGATGCCTAGCGTTCAACATCTAAGGAGATTTATATCTACAGAATTAGTTATGGAATTTTGGCCCACATTTGATACAGATTTTAAGTTAAATATGGTTTTTAGGGTTCCGTACCTAAAGGGTAAAAACGGGACCCTATTACTAAGACTTCGCTGTCTGTCCGTCCGTCTGTCTATCACCAGGCTGTATCTATCTCAAGAACCGCGTTAGCTAGACGGTTGAAATTTTTACAAATTATGTATTTCTGTTGCCGCTATAACAACAAATACTGAAAACAAATATTTAAGGGGGTTCCCATACAAGAAACGCGATTTTTATAAATAATGGTACCGAACCCTACATGCGCTACTCCGACTCGTAGGTACTTAGTCGGTTTTTCTTATTGGTTACAATAAATTTAAAAGACAAATTCACGCCACACAGATAATATTATCTTCTTCTTATTTAATGGCAATAAGCTACAATAATATGAGCTATTGGTGCCAGTGTCGAGTTATTATATTAGTTATTCACGTCTTTAAGTATTCGTCTTTCAGTCAGTTGCTAGCATGATTTGGTACTGATAACCAAGTCATGCCTTCTCTGAGAATTTAGGCAGAATGTCAAAATGCACGCAATTCACTATTATATTCACTACATTTCAGAATTTTATCCGCATTATATTACATGAAATATCAGCAAAATTATTCAATGTAACACAGTAAAACACTAAAATAATGAAAAAATATATAAAAGTGCTACATGGCATTTTGACATTCGCCTCAAAAGTCCCAGATAATATTATAGACTCCCGATAATTCGCAATATAAGTTGTACTACCTTTACCATAAGGGCACGCAGGTCTGTCTCCAGGGATTCCATTCTAACGAGGACCCTGTCCGTAGCATTCCTTTGTAACGCCCGAATTGGGTATCGTCCTACACTGTATCGTTCGATCCGTGGTCGCCAGTTGGCAACCTTTCTTTCGATTGTCGATTCTACGAGCAATATTGTCGACCCGTTGCCATTTTAAAGCGCTAATTTTTCCTGCTTCGGCTACATCAGCTCTGCCACGAATTTCCGTATAAGGATTTTATCACGTAAAAAAATACCAAGCATAGTCCTCTTTATTGCACGCTGATCGACTTTGAGACTATTTATAAGACGAATATTCACCGTAAATATGCAAATAAACAGTTCATAATTTCAGCCCGTACACGTCCCTCTGTTGGGGTTGAGCATCCTCCCTATAGGAGGGAAATTGACCTTACTATACCATGCTGGTCAGACAGGTGGGTATAGGGTTTTATTTCGAGTGTTCCTTCTCTTGCATAGATGTTATGTGCGTATTATGTTATCTGCGGGTGACGTGACCGAGGAATTAGTCCGTCACCCGCTGAGAGGCCGACCGCGTGAGGAAAGAAGTCCCCCATCGGGGAGGACGTCGGTCGATGGGAGGGTACCCCAAATGGGGGTTATTCCGTCGGGCCGACCACTGACGTCAAGTCACCCTGCTCTGGTGGTCGACCCAACGACTAAGGCGACGTGGGTGGGTTGCGGGTGTGCGTGCTTACGCCCCTCTGTCGCCCCGGATGGAGTGGTGCGAAGAGCGCGCCGACCGCAACCCTCCACAAAAAAAAAAGTGCGTATTATGTCCCTTAGTCGTCTTTTACGACATTCACGTGCTAGGGAGTGGTGAATTGTGTTCTTACTCCGTCACCACACGGATAAATAGTTCAGTTGATGGAGATTCTGCCTGCAGTTATAAATGTATCAGCTTGTCCATCATAGTACCCCATGCAGTAATATGTCTGAGTAATAGAATCAGCATTCATCATCATTTCAGCTCATATACGTCCCTGTTGGGCTAAAGCCTTCTCCACAATGAGAGGAAAAATTACCTACTACACCATGCTGGTCAGAAGTATTGCTATAAGGTTTTATTGCGAGTTTTCCTTCTCTTGCAAAGATGTTATGTGCATATTATATCCCTAGTCGGTTTTTACGACATCCACGACATGATAAGGAGTGGTGAATTGTAGTTTTAATTTCTTACTCCGTCAACATACGGAAACTGGGTGTAATTGCTGTGAGTTAATTTTATAAATATAGCATTTACACGTGAGAAAAGAGGGTCAAAATAACCCTACAGCAACCTGTCCGATCACGCGATATAGTAGGTCAGTTTCTCTCCCACTGTGGAGAAGGCCTCTCATACCTGAGAGTGGGGTTTATATGAGCAGCAATGATGTCGTTATATTATTAGGGAGGTTACCACTGAGCATCTATCTGGCTTTGGATTGTGATTTCTAATATTGTTCTAAATAAAATATATAAATATCGGGGGGTGGGGGCGGCGCCGTGCTGCATCACCATCAGGTCGGTCACACATCGCGAGGAGATAAAATAATACTTCGGATGGCTACTTTTAAACTGTATTCAACAATTAGCGTTAACACTTTTCTATCATAACCACAATTACACAGATACCGACAGCTAACTTACAAGTTAGGGAACCGAGGTGTAGCGGCCTCGCAAAGATCCATGAGCGGCAGCAACACTTACCATCAGGTGTATTGTTTGCTCGTTTGTCACTGTTTGCAATAGAAAGAAAATAATATACAAAACTCAGCTTTATACTTTAACAAATTTGTAGTCTACTTTTGATGCACGTTTCCTTCTGACACACCTTGCTTTAGATATGTAAAAGTCATCAAGGATGGCTCCTGCTCCGATACCACGATCATTAATACTGGTGGTTCCATGCTCTCCCCGACGCTGTTTATCCTGCACTTCCAAATCATTCATTCCGTAGAGAATATATGTATCGCTATGTGGATGACAGAATGGGTGACGAGCGGTATACTGATGCATCTAGAATGTTACAGAACAGAACGGTTCGCGCTGTGATGCGTCCGTCTTTCAACGAGATTTAAGAACAACACTTTCTTCACGGTTAGCAGCAGCTTAGTTGTGCCCCTGGTATTGCAAAGGTCTATGTATGGCAATATAACTTACCATTAAGTATGCTACTTGCTCGTTTGCCAACATCAGCATTAAAAATGTGATGCTATCATATTACCGCTAAAATTTTGATAGTAAGGAAAGACTACCACTATCTAATAGTTCTTCAGTCAAGCTCACGGCAAAAAAGGAAAGGAAACCAATTATGCCCAAGGAGGAAGAGGTCATTTTTTTTGGGGTGGGCCACGGTCAGTGCTCTCGCCGCCCGACCCCATCCGTAGCACGTCGCCTTCGTCGTTGGGCCGACAGCCGGTCGAGAGTTCCTCATCGTCAGTGGTCACCTCGACGGAAGGCGGAATAGGACATAAGAAAACTCTTTACTCTTATGTGATGAGAGACCTCCAGAACTTCAACATTCAATTTCTTACACGTGTACCGACTCTGAATGAGGCAACGTCGAGACGATTTGAGTTTAAATTCAGTTTTTATAATAAAAATATTATATTATTTTTCGTTATTCTAAATTTTAGTGTACTCTAAAAGTCAAAAGTCAACCGTTTAGCAGTTCTCACCCTCAAACATTAAATCAACAAATAATACCAATCAGCAATGCATGCTTGACATTAAAAAGAATATTTCACGCCACTAGAATGCATCTGTACCGTGAAATTGTCGCGTATCCGAACGCGGCTGTTCGTATTGGCGCTAATTTGAAACCAGGTGACAGCTGTCATATATTTTTTTAAATAAATATTACGACACAGACATTGCTTTTTAATTTTCTTTCTACATTCATTTGCCAATTCCTTTGCATTAACTAATTATGTGAAACCGTAGATAGGAGAACATTACCAGTAATTATACTATTCCGAAGGAAAGTTTTAAGCAGACGCCCGATTGTAAAGTCAAAGTTTTAGGATTATATTTTACTACAATTTCATCTGTGACTGTATTCCTAAACAAGTGATGCTGTATGGACCATATATTTTTACTGGTAGCTGATGGGCATATATCATTCTGTAGTCATTTCAAGTCATTTCAATCTTTTATTTTATATTTGAAAATTACATCGTGGTTTGAAGGGCTGGGGCTAAAAGGTAGTCAGGCACTAAATACCTATATTATACATAATTATATCTAAAAGAAGTCAGCAAAAGTTATCACAATCTCGCAGAAAATTGACGCCCGAGTAGTAGCAATTTGTTACTGCAAATTGTTCGGTGAGCGAGCGGTTTCGAAGGATTTTTCTAATTTTTTTTATTACCGATATTGGTAAACAAGCAAGCAGCATACCTGATGGTAAGTGATACTGTCGCACATGGACCTTTGCAATACTAAGGGCACAGCTAGGCCGTGGACTACCTTGTGAAGAAAATGTCCTTCTTAAGTATCTTGTAAAAAAACAGTGCTCGGGAAACACGCAGCAAGTAGAGTAGAGTACAGTTGAAGACCATAATGTTTTCAGATGATATGGATGAACTCCGCTAGGGTGTTGGTTCACCATCTGTGTGGACTCTCTCATCGCCTCCAATAAGGCTTTTCTGCGAAAGGCGCAAAAAGCCATGGCGGTGAGAACTATAAGAGCATATCGTACGGTGTCTTGGACCGCAGCCACACTGTTGGCGGGCGATCCACCCTGGCCACTTCAGGCTAGGGTGCTTGCAGAAGTCTATCAATTCCGCGCAATAGCGCGCGCCAGTGGCGAACCTAACGCCACGAGGGAAATGAGAAGGGCAAGAGAAACTGCCCAAAGGACAGTAATTCGGCGGTGGAGAGAGGAATTCGAGTCCCCCGTAGCAGGGCGGGAGACTATTGAGGCGATTGCGCCACCTTCACCGCTGGATGAACCGAAGGCACGGCAACCTGACCTTTAGGATGACGCAGGTACTTACCGGACACGGGGTCTTTGGTGCCTGCACAGAATTGGACGAGAAGAGGCCCCTGGATGCCATGAGTGTGGCGCGCCAAATGATGATGCGCGCCACACACTGGAAGTATGTCCCGCCTAGGGACCTGTAGTAGTATGTAGACCTGTCGCTGTCGACCATCATCTCAGAGATGCTTGACAGCGACAGGTGCTGGACGTCGATGGCCTCTTTCTGCGAGGAGGTCATCACAAGGAAGGAGGCCGCGGAGCGGGAACGCGAAGCACTTGTGTCCGCTGACTCGCTCCGCCGGCGGCGAGCAGAGAGGAAGAGGCGCCGATATGCGCATCTCCTCCCGCCGCTTTGATTGACGAAAGGACGTGGCCAGACAGCCTTGCGTAGGGGTGTCGGGGATCGAATGTCAAAAGACGACCTTGCCGGCACCCCGTAAAAGCGCGGAAGGGACCGCTGTGGTTTTAGTGCGTATTCCGGAAGCATAGCCGGCGAGTCCCACACTCCTCCTCGTCTGACACCGGCGGAGGATAGTGCGTAAATTGAATTTCCACAGCGAAAAAAAAAGGGTATTGGTTCAAGTCAAACAGTTCCTCAGAGCACTCACCATGAAGGAGATGGTAGAGTACACAGAGGGACCCATACACGGAGGTTTCCTGAAAATTTTGTATACAATAATAATAATAAACCCTCTGGGCCAGTCGTTATTTCACTATGGGACTAACGCAAACCTCGGAGGAACATTATATGGCTCTCTAACTTGTTTTGATATAAAAGAAAAAATGTGTCACAAGATTTATAGGAAAGCCAATAAACCGCAGGGCAGCTTGTGGCGTGCTGAATGTGAGTGGCGACACTGCGGTCCTGAGTGCCCCAGAGAGTCGGCCAGGGCCTCGTATCCAGCTCGCCTTTACGAGCTGGCTGGAGTGGAGACCGAAGAGTGCCCGCAAGATTCTCAACTCTGGCTTGCCTTAAACGGCTGATCAGAGAGGGGTCGTCAGAGCTCAGGGGTGGAAGTGTCATTTTCAAGGGCACAACTACGGGGACACCACTGCGATGGTGAAACCGGCGCCGCACCGCTCGACACCCCAAGCCATTTGCACCAATGTTGCTCCCCTGTTGCCCGTATGGGCTGTGTGTCTGTGGCGACCGTTTGGGGGGGCCCATTCAGTGAGTTGGCGAGTCACCATCTGCCAAAGTTCAAGACAATAAAGGTATTGAAGGCGGACGACAGTTTTCAATCAATAGTTTTTAGTTTAACGAGTCCATCAAATCTCCAACCCCATAAACAGTTATTAGATATCATCATTGTGCAATAGTTTTACACCTACCGTTGGCAGTCCACAAGTGTTATGTGCAGACGTCATCAGTAGATGTCCCATCCCATTTTTACATTAAATTTCTCCAAAGGCCTCTGCGTGTTGGATCCATATCCCCACGTAAGCCTTTCAAAGGACCGGGTCTTCCCTTGGGAGATAGCCGTGAATCGTAGATAATAAAGGTACGGTAAATAAGGTAATAAAGGTAATAATAAAGGTACTTACGAGCTAATTTCTGTAATTTTACAAATTTTACAATTTATTACCGAGGCCTCTCCAGCCGGACTGTGCATCTTGCTTAGCGAGACTAGGCCGCTTCCGTAATGGTGTAGTAATGCAGCGATTACCCTTGCCTTTTCTCTGGATATTGAAAGTAAATTGATTCCATGTGGCTACGGAGTAAGAATACAATTTATCACCCCCTCTTTTGCCCGTGGATGTCGTAATTGACTAAGGGATATAATATGCCTATAATATTTATGCAAGAGAAAAAAAACTCGATACAAAATCCTATACCAACACGTCTGACCAGGGTGGTGAATTGTATTCCTAAACTGTTACCAGACGGAAAGGAGGATATGAATCCATATAGGATGGAGAAGAAGGAGAAAGAAATACAAATATCCTTTCATTTTTTTATTAGCCTTTCGAATCGGACAACGTCATAAATAAACGCTATATTTTTTGTCTCTATATAGAGTTACTAGCTAGCCCGTTTTGGCGGGAACGGGAAACGTGGAGGCCTATGTCCAAAAGTGGACATTAATAGGCAGACAGATGGATAAAAGTTTAAATATGATAAGACATTGGTAAATTCACCCACATACGTGCCACTGTTATAATCGTCCTTTACGACACCCACGGGTAAGAGAGGGGGTGGTGAATTGTATTCTTACTCCGTCGTCACACGGAACATACATATACTCTGTGATAATTAATTTTGATGGGACTTTATGTAATATATTGCGGAGGAAGTACTGGAGTGTTGTAAATATAATATAACAGTGCTTTACATACGTTTTCGTTTCCCACCAAAGTTCCTAGAAGATAGCATTAACAGTGTAGCCATAATACTGTTGAAAAAAAGTAGGTCAAATTCGGTATTTTCCAAGTTAATTTGGGTGTCTCTTATAGACATTATAGTAAGAGGGAGAGAAAGAATTTTGTAATGAATTGTATTCTTACTCTATTCCTTGTAGGAAATGGTTTGAATCCACAATGCAAAGAAATTTACTTTTAATAAAATATTATTCAGCATGCATGCAAAATTATTCTTAAAGCATTGATAACGTTATTTATAACTGAATTACACATTATTTATGATTCAAATATATCACAAAAACAATCAAATAAACAAATAAATCGACCATTTTATTTCATATTTAAAATTCGTCTGCCATTCAAGGAAAACTGTCAATGTGACAGCGTGAAAATTTAAACTGAAATAGAACGTGACCGCCATTTTTAGTGCGGTATTTATCGTAATCGATACATCTGATTCGAGTAAAATGCATTTGACTTCACAATCGATTTAACTCGCCGCTCGGTACGATTTATTTAAAATTCAAATCGCGGTTATGGCGGAGACTTTATGCGTTTACAAATTTATTAAATGCAGTTGTAACTATAGCATTTAGGTTTGATATTTCGTTGTTATATCGTTTCTGAACGGTAATATCTAAGATGGCGGCGTTTACGATTCATTTAGCGCATTCGATAACTGTCAATCCTTGTTCGTTCGTATAAAATAAATATATATTTGCTAAAGGGAACTTCTAATGTTTTCCAAGAAAGTTGTTTAATAGTTGTTGCATTTTAGAAATGTGTATGAGCTTAGATAAGTATTTTTTTACCTGATACTTAATAGCATAGCTATAGCCTGGTAATATGCCACGGTCCTAGAAGTAACCAAACAATATTTTAGAATTTAGTCATTTTTTTAAAATACATAATAGGTCCTTACATTTGAAATTGGCGTTTTGTACGGGAGCAATTTAAAGTAATTTTTTTTTGTAAAATATATTTAATTAATCAAAGTATGCACCGTTGTTATCTATGCACTTTTGCCATCTCATAGGTAGTTCATTGATCCCTTTACTAAAAAAAAACATGGGGGTGAGAACCAATAAACTCTTTATTGCTCCTTGAAGGCGGTTTGGACTACCGCATCGGAGTTGAATTTTTTTCCTTGTAAGAAGTTGCCCAAATTCCGTTAAAAATGGTAACCTGATGGAGCGAGGTCCGGGGAGTACGGTGGATGTCGCAGACATTCCCATTGTAGCTCATCTAACTTAGTGGTTGTTTGTTGTGCAGTACCACACACTGCGTTTCTTGCGTTGTCGTGAAGCAGCAGTGGCCTAGAGTGATTGACCAATCTCGGTTCTTTAGCAGCTAGTTCTTCTTTTCTTTTTATTGCAAACGGTGGCAAACGAGCAAACAGTGCACCTGATGGTAAGTGTTGCTGCCGCTCATGGACCTTTACAGGATCGTTGCCTACCGCGAAGAAAGTGAAGGGAGTGTAAATGCGTGCATTAAGGCTCGGTGATACCAAGGGCACCACCAAAACCCTCCACACACAAACACCCTCAGAGAGTTGGGCTTCCGGCTCTCTCGCTCACCAAACGAAGCGCAGTAACAAATTGCTACTACTCAGACGTCGATTTTCTGCGAGAACGTGGTACTACCCCGGACGGACCGGCCCGCGGCTGTAGACAGATAACTGTCAACAGTGTGCTCCTACCACTACCTTCCTTTATGGTTTACAGTTGCTGACAATAGATATCTGCAGTAATCTTTTGGCCAGATTTTAGAAACCTTTAGTGAACGACACCAGCGCTAGTCCAATAAAAGAGTGTTACGAAAAGTGAAAATTGACTCAGAAAATGTTACTTGGGAGTAGAAGTAACTTTTTCTGAGTCAATTTTTGTTTAGGGCAGGATTTGGCTGGGTCTCCAGGGTTCAGCCATTACAACGAGCGCTTCTGATTATCGTACAGTATCCACTTTTCATTACAAGTACTAATTGTGTCGGAGGAGCAAAGTATCACAGCAGCCGACGCGTGTTTACAAGTTCAAGTCACTCAATTCATGAGGTGCCCCCGTTCAAGTTTTTTTCTTACTTTGCTGATTTGCTTCAAATGGATTAATAGATACAGTTTTGTCACTTACCCCGAAGCCCGCAGCTATCTCTGAAGTGCTTTGTGATGGATCCGCTTCCACAAGAGCCTTTTATTCTTCATTTTCCACTTTGGTCTCCGGCCGTCCACGGGGTTGGTTCTGAAGGCCGAAATTTTCAGAACCAAAACGTTGAAACCAAAAACGTACCGTGTTGTGGTTTGCGACACCAGCGCCGTGCATATCATAAATCATTCGAGCTGTTTCTGCAGCACTGGAGCCACGGTAAAACTCGTACTCGTAAATATACCGATATTTCATGTTTTCCATTGTGAGATAATAAGCGACGCCAAAGAAACAAATAATGAGGAAAAAAATTATGACTGTTTTCATAACTCAAATGTACCAGCTAAATGAATTTATAAATTTGAATTTGAAATTCTTAACCAAAGAGGTAATATTTCAGATCAAAGTGGTCAGTATGACAAAACGCTAATTTCATATTATGTAAGGACCTAATATTTACTAGTTGGCCGAACAGACATTGTTCTGCTCAAATTATAAAAAGGATTTCTCTTTGAAATGACACACAAAAAATCATCAACATTGGTACAGCCGTTTAGATGTAGTTCAATCATAAACACACGAACAAAATTTTTATATATAAGGATAAATGCATACATAATATAAAATTATTTCCCTCCGGGTTGAGAGCCCTCAGCGCTCACCCATAGTCCGCGTCAAGCTGTCAAGGCCATCTGCGGCCAACAGCTGTACACACAAAAAAAAAAATATTTTCTTAGGTTACCCCTAAACTATAACAAAAATCTCTAAAAAGTAATTCAGGTTCTGATCATCAGGATAAATGATCATTGTTTATTATTGAAAGACTAATTTATTATTTTTATTTATTATAAAACTAATGAATAGGCAATTCAGGTTTTCATCAATCGACATCTATCATCAGTCTACTCTGATCCATATTCCATGAATGGTTGTTTCAATTGTTAGTTCACAGATATATTTCAAAAATAATTTAAATACCAATTACGCGTTTGAAGCGAACTGATTATCTTAAAACTCTAGAAGAGATATTCAAGAATGAGTAGCTAACGACCATTTCGATTTTTTAAATATGAAAAACGCATCATAATCAGTCCATTCGTTTAGGACAGCTATACTCTAAGTGTATTCCGCGGAACCCTAGGGTTCCGTGATACGTCTGTCGGGGTTCCGCAAGAATTTAGAAATAAAAAAATCAAAACACCTCTCTCTGGTCGCTCCGCGGCTGTGCGGACTCCGCGGCCGCGCGGAGACAAAACGCTATGAATGTTATTTATTTATTTATTTGTATTTGTATAAGCTTGTGTTACATTAGCTGGTACAATATCTCATAAGTTTGGTCTCAACAATTTTATACTTGTACAACGCGTTCGCTCTAAGTTTGCCGGTCTGTGGAATGCGCGTACCCTCCCCCACGTGACAACAAAACTTATAATGTGTCATAGTTTTACCCAAATATCTAACGTACACAATTTTTATTGTTACAATTAAATAAAAAATTTCGAACGTCATACACTCATACCTATCGCCAGCGGCAAACTTAAAACGAGCGGGTAGTATACTTGTAAGCGCTCAGTCTCATTGATAAAAGCCGCCTCTGAATTAGACGCTATAGTTGTCAACTAGCGACTTTCGTCTCTAACTTCAAAGGATAAAGTCGATATTGTTTACAACGCTATTTTTAAATTTATGTTTTTATTTTTGCTTTTTGTTTATCAAAGGTGCCGACTCGAGTATTTTCGAGAATATTTGAGATCGAGTCTAGGACTAAGTATAAAAGCGGCGATCGCGCGTTGGCGTCGTCAGTTGATGATTAGCGTTCGGAGCGATAAGTTACTACCTACTTACAAGCTCGCTAGCGAGAAACTAGTGTTCATTGTTTTACTGCCTGCTGTATTCTGTTGTCTCAGTTTTATACATTTCTTCCCTGTAGGTTCTAAATTTAGTCTCTTATACGCAGTAACGATTGTGCATTATTTAAACCCCACTATCCTGACTTGTAACATTATAAATAAAGAAGAATGGAACGTTGGCTTAAAGGTGTTAAACGTGTTCCAACAACATCTTCTAATGACGCTGAATGTTCAAAAGCAATGCGCGCGGAGAATTTAGCAATCACCGATCCAGAAGATGATGCCACGAGTGCCACGACGTCAAGCTCGACGGTTTCAAAGACGAAAAAAAGGAAGTATGATGAATCTTATATCAGTTTCGGATTTGTTGATTCCAACGGCTCACCTCTCTGCATGCTCTGTAGTAAACTGCTTCCTAATAGTTCCATGGCACCTGCCAAATTGCGTCGACATTTAGAAACCGTACACCCCGAGACTAAAGACAAGAATAAAGAATTTTTTGTTCGCAAAAAAGATCAGTTATTAGAAAGTCAAAAAAATATGATGCATGTAACACAAACTACCAACGAAAAGGCCACGGAGGCATCATACTTAGTTAGCTATCGCATTGCACAAGCAGGTGAAGCGCACACTATCGCTGAGAAATTAATAAAACCATGTGTATTAGACATAACAAAATGTATGCTTGATGAAAAATCTTCAAAGCATCTTTCTACTGTTCCGCTATCAAACGATACTGTTTCACGACGAATCCATGATCTGGCAAGCTACGTCAAACAAGAACTAGTTACACGTCTACAAAATACACGATTCGCTTTGCAAATGGACGAGTCGACTGATGTCGCTGGTTTGGCTATCCTGCTGGTTATTGTGAGATATCCATATAAAAGTTCTTTTGAAGAAGACATGCTTATGTGTTCATCGCTGCTTACAAACACTACCGGGGAAGAAATTTTTAATAAAATAAATATATTTTTTGAAGAACATAATCTCAGTTGGAACAATTGCATTGACATTTGTACAGATGGGGCCAAGGCGATGACAGGTAAAACAGCAGGAGCAGTGTCACGAATGAAAAATAAAGCGCCTAATTGTAGTTCCAGTCATTGTATTCTGCATAGACAAGCACTTGCGATGAAGCAAATGCCGTCTAATCTAAAATTAGTTATGGATGAAGCGGTAAAAATAATTAATTTTATCAAATCACGACCACTACAATCCCGATTGTTCTCATTATTGTGTGAAGATTATGGCAGCAAACATAAAACACTGCTGCTCCATACAGAAGTGCGATGGCTGTCTCGGGGAAAAACTTTAACAAGGCTATTTGAACTTAGAGCCGAGTTACAAATGTTTCTTTCAGCAGATACTTCTTTTAATTTGAAGGACCGTTTGTATGATAAAACTTGGTTGTTCCGATTGTCTTTTATGGCGGATATCTTTCAAAAACTTAACGAATTAAATTTATCGTTGCAAGGTAAACAGACAACAGTGTTTCAGGCCTATAATAAAATAACTGCTTTTAAAAGAAAATTAGATTTTTGGATCATTTGCATTGGTAAGAAAGAAATAGAAAGTTTTACGTTACTCAGTGAGTTTGTTAGCGAAAACGACTCAGAAATGTTTGAAGATAATGTGTTTGAAGATAATGTGTTTGAAGAATTGGTCCAATATCTCAGTTCGATGCGCGCATCTTTTGAAAAGTATTTTCCCGAAGAACACAATACAAAAATTAAAGTGAACTCCTGGATTCATAATCCTTTTTTACCCAACTTGGAAAAGCCTGAAAACATGTCAAATGAGATATATGAATCTCTTTTAGAAATGTCATCAGACACAAGTATGGAGTCATTGTTCAAAACGACGCCTCTTAATGATTTTTGGTGCAGAATCCAAGATGAATATGCAATGCTTGGCCAAATGGCTCTGGATATTCTTCTCCCGTTCCCAACTACATATTTGTGCGAAACAGGATTCTCTACCTACGCAGCCACGAAAACAAAATATCGCAATAGACTGGACGCCGAAGCTGATATGAGACTCCAACTTTCTTCCATCAAACCTGATATCAAGCAATTGATGAAAAATAAAAAACAGTTTCATACCTCCCACTAGTTAGATTTTTTCTTTTTTAATGTTTTCTATTATTGTCCTTACCAAGTGGTGAAGTAAATAATAATTAGTAACTGATACATTGTACTTTTATTATGCTGATTAATATAGAATACACTTATAAAAATAATTGTTTTATTGTAGGGTTTCATCAAGTATTTTGCTTCCCAAAAGGGTTCCGTCATTTAAAAAGTTTGAGAACCACTGGTTTAGGAAATACGATGCCGCAAATAGATATACAAGACACATTGACACAACAAACTTATAATCACAGAATGATTTCTGATGATTACGCAAGCATTAGACGTTCCGTGTGGTGACGGAGTAAGAGTACAATTGGCCACCTCCTATTGCCCGTGGGTGTCGTAAAAGATGACCAAGGGATATAATATGCATACAACAATCTATGCAAGAGAAGGAAAACTCGAAACAAAACCCTACGCTAATACGTCTGATCTGTCTGGGTCAATTTCCCTCCCATAGTGGAGGAGATTCGAGCCCAACAGCGGGACGTATGTGGGCTGAGATGAAGATGACCACATATTGTAAATAAAATTATCTTTACGGATTTTATCGCATGTGTATTTGATTTTTGATTGCCCGACGTTTCGAACACTTTACAGCGTTTATGGACCATGAACCGTCCGGCCGTGACCGTAAAATAGTTTTATTTTCAACTTATTAACCACACTTTTTGCGTCGAGGGTTAAAAAAGGATTTCAATCAATCTTAAAATGCATATATTGAAACTAAAGTCTTTAGGATAAAACAGACTACCTATGTAATAGCCCAGCCATATTAGGGGTTTCACCTCGGAATGAAAGATAATAAGCTGTAAATTGGTATAAACCTTTGTTTTGTCGTTTTAAATGTTGTCTCAAAAGTCACAAATCTTATCGTGTCCGCGTCTTAAGATATTGAAGGTCAAAGGTCATAAAAATCGGTTTTTCGTGAATATCTCGCTTTCTATTACTTAAATGTGATTTGCACCTATTATAAAAGTTGTAGAGTATAAAATTCTCTACAACTTTCCTTTAAACTTTTTTTTCATACGATTAACCGTTTTTGTGGTAGACCGCGAAGAGTGCGCCGCGTACAGTGAACATTTACGAGCGACAACAAGAAGATAACTATAGTCCATAAAATATAGGATGATCTCTGTGACAGTTGTCCCTAGTGCTGTCACGCTTACGATAAAATCCGTAGTTTTTTATCGAAAAAACTCTTTATTTTTATAATTGTGATTTTCTATTAGAATTAAAATACAATCAATGAAAATCTTTTTTGAATTTATTACAAACAAAAATTGTTTTTTGACGGTTTTAATCATTCAAAAGGAGTACAATCAAGGTTTAGGTCACTATTATCGTCATCACTGGAGCGTTCCTGCTAGAACATTTATCATTTTTTGCCAAACTTGGGACAATCACTAGATCAATCGATCAATTACGACTGTTTTATTAATAAATTTGTCTAGTTTATTGACAATAATGCGTACATAATATTATCATTATCTCTGAGACGAAAAGTAGTTTTTTAATGTTTAATTAAGTGAATTTATGTATTTTAAAATATACCTAAATGTTTGTTTTAATTATAAAAAATATGTTGAAAGTCTTATATAGGTACTGTGTTGGGTTTATTTCTTTTATGAATAATTGAATAAAGATCGGTTATCGATTGACGTATATCGACTGTCCCATCTCTTTTTTATTTTCAGTCCAGTATGACCTTGCACGTGTGTAAGCGTCGTTTATGTATAAAATGTTTATTAGATATTTCAATACTTACGAGGTACATTTTAGGCATGAATATTAATATTTTTATATTTATAATAGGTATATGGCAATTCAGTTGCAATAAAACTGGCACGAAAAGAATGAAAATATATTTGATACAAAATGAAATTGTAAACATGTCGCTCGTTCAAACTTACTTCGTTGGTTTCGTTGACATCTGTCACAGAGATCAAGCTATATTTTATGGACTACATATAGCTTCCATTTACAATTTTATTATAATTAAAATCAACAAAAATTCTTTTAATATTTGAACTCACATTTCAATAAATGATTATTTAATGATAAATAAATATATCTATACCAATAAATAAAATTGGAGTGTCTGTTTGTAATGTCAAAATAATAGGCTTTTTTCATGCTCACACGGTTATTTGCACGACACCTATGCCTAAAATAGCAATTAAAAAATTTTTGTCTGTCTGTCTGTGTGTTTGTTCCGGGTAATCTTCAAAACAGCTGGACCAATTTCAAAAATTCTTTCACCAATGGAAAGCTATAATATCAGGGCGTAAACTAGGCTATATTTTATTCCGGTATTTCCACGGGAACGGGAACTACGCGGGTAAAACGACTATAACCTATAACCGAAGCGAAGCGAGGGCGGGTTGCTAGTGTATAAAACATATTCCCTTACTGTCTTTTTAACTTAAAATATAATTAAAATATATAATCCAAAATTAATAATATACTATAGTTAAATATAAATAATTAGTACATAAATAGTGGCCATTGTTTAAAAATAATATTTTTTTAGTAAATAATTAACTTAATACAACGTACTGATAACCGTAACTCACACTTGACCTTGCATTAGGCCATATATGACTGTACGCTACCTAATCCTACCACTCTAGGAGTGGTAGGACCACACTGTCGACAGTTATCTGTCTACAGCCGCGGGCCGGTCCGTCCGGGGTAGTACCACGCTCTTGCAGAAAATCGACGTCTGAGTAGTAGCAATTTGTTACTGCGCTTCGTTCGGTGAGCGAGAGAGCTGGAAGCCCAACTTTCTGAGGGTGATTGCGTGTGGAGGGTTTTCGTGGTGCCCTTGGTATCACCGAGCCTCAATGCACGCATTCACACTCCCTTCGCTTTCTTCGCGGTAGGCAACGGCCTTGTAAAGGTCCATGAGCGGCAGCAACACTTACCATCAGGTGTACTGTTTGCTCGTTTGCCACCGTTTGCAATAAAAAAAAATATTAAAAAAAAGTTCAAACAAAAGTTGTAGAGAATTTTATACTCTACAACTTTTATAATAGGTGCAAATCACATTTAAGCAATAGAAAGCGAGATATTCACGAAAAACCGATTCTTACGCCCTTTGACCTTCAATATCTTAAGACGCGGACACATTTGCACTTGTGACTTTTGAGACAACATTTAGAACGACAAAACAAAGGTTTATACCAATTTACAGCTTATTATCTTTCATTCCGAGGTTGACCCCTTTTTTTACCTAATATGACTTTCAAATTCAAATTCAAATACTTTATTATGCATAAACCCCGCGGGGGCACTTACATATGGTCACTTTTTTACATTTTTACCTTACACTACTACCGGATCGGAACGCGACCGCACTGAGAAGATCCGGCAAGAAACTCAGTGGGCTTGTCTTCTTTTTTATACATTTACTATTTTTTTTAATAAGATAATATACAACAACATGTCTATTAATAGCTCCAATGTGATACCTTTCGAATCATCATACAATACAGTTATTAAATATAACGAAAAAGTACCATGGCTGGACCAGATCCCGCAAGCGGCACCCGATCACGAGTTAACCACTAGAGCAGCCATCACTCCCCTCAACCACAATGGAGGGAAGGGAGTGACCCGCTCCTCGTAGCTACCGCAAGCAGACCCTTCAGTGAGCATGACCAATACCATGGGCCACAAACATAAAACACAGATTAAATAACATATTCGTTTGGCAAAACACGCTACGCTTTACAATTATATTAACAGCAACAGAATAAACATGTATGTAACACCTTTTGAAATAATGAGAAAATGCCTGAATGAGGAGCTGCTCATAACCAGTCTGTATTATCATCAAGATAATCCGAGATTTTATAATAACCTTTTCTACAAAATCTACTCTTGATTGCTTTTTTAAACTTTTTAACTGGCATATCTCGAATATTAATAGGTAATTTGTTGTAGAAGCGTATACATTGCCCCATGAAGGATCTGTTAACTCGTTGAAGACGAGTACTGTGTACAACAAATTTATCCTTATTCCGAGTATTTACATGATGAATGTCACTATATTTTTCAAAGTTACCCATATTTTTCTTTACATAAAATACATTTTCGTGTATATATTGAGATATAACAGTCAGAATATTTATCTCTTTAAATTTCTCTCTTAGTGACACTCTTGGGCCTAAATTATATATCGCGCGGACCGCCCTTTTTTGTAGAATAAAAATTCTATTCAATTCCGCGGAGCAGCCCCAAAGTAATATGCCGTATGACATGAGACTATGAAAGTATGCGAAATAAACTATTCTGGCTGTTTCAACATCGGTTAAAGCGCGAATTTTTTTTACCGCATAAGCCGCTGAGCTGAGCCTATTTGACAGTTTCTCAATATGAGGCCCCCATTGGAGTCTATTATCTATAGTGATGCCTAAAAAGGTGGTTGATTCCACAAGGTCCAGAGCCACCCCATTCATTTGAACATTGGTTTCCACTTGTCTCACATTGGGAGTAGTAAATTTAATACATTTAGTTTTTGTCTCATTTAGAACTAAATTATTAGAATGAAACCAATGAACAACGTTAGACAGTGCATTGTTCACATCGTCATAGTTGAGCATTTGTCGCTTAATCTTAAACAGTAAAGAGGTATCATCTGCGAACAACACAATGTTTTGATTGTCCCCTACATAATAGGGTAAGTCATTGATATATACAAGGAACAGAAATGGCCCCAGTATTGACCCTTGCGGAACGCCCATTTTGATAACAGAACCAGATGATCGTGCACCGTTAACATCGACTCTCTGAATTCTGTTGCTTAGGTAGGAAATTATAAGTTCCAGAGCGTTTCCTGATCCCATAATGGTGTAATTTCTTGATGAGAGTTTCGTGGTTTACGCAATCAAATGCCTTAGATAAATCGCAAAAGATGCCCAAAGCCTCGTGCGATTCCTCCCAGGCTGAGAAAATGTTTTTTAATAATTCTACACCCGCATCAATAGTAGAGCAATTCTTAGTAAAACCAAATTGATTTTTATGAAAAATACCATGGTTGTTAAAATAACTCAACATCTGAACAAGTATAATTTTCTCAAATACTTTACTAAGTGTAGGTAGTATGGATATCGGTCGAAAATTATTAACATCTGACATACTACCCGATTTAAACAAAGGAATTACTCTACTCATTTTCATGAGCTCAGGAAACACACCTCGAGCAACACAACCATTAAACACAGAAGTCAAGTGGGGGGCAATAATATTAATTATATAATTAACTGTCTTTACTGATAAACCCCACAGATCAACTGTTTTTTTCATATTAAGGGATTTAAAAGAGCGTAAAATATCTTTCACAGTGACATCTGAAAATTCAAAGGTTATGTCGCATTTTACAATATGTACATTGCTTAAGGAGCGATTCAGCTATAATAGGAGATGACACTAATGATTTTGTAATCAGTACAGGCACATTTGTGAAATGGGTTTCAAATTCAGCCGCCACTTCTTTATCTACTTTCACATTCTTATCACCTATCTTTAAACTAAAGTCTTTCTTGCGTGCAGTATTCCTACCAGTTTCACTATTTATCACATTCCAAGTCATTTTAATTATATCACCTGATTTTTTAATTTTATTTCTCAGATAAATAGATTTTGCACAGGAACAGGCACGTTTAAATATTTTGGAATAGTTCTTTACATATTCCAAAAATACTGGATAATGGTTATAAGATTTTTCATGATAAAGATCATATAACCTTTTTCTGCTTTTGTAAATACCAGGAGTAGCCCATTCACTAAAACCAGCAGGAACCCCAAAAGTCAATATTTTGGGTTTGAATATCTTATTAAATTCAGTATTGATTATGTGAGATAGAGATGTATGTAACTCATCTGGGTTGTCATGAATAGGCAACAGCGGCACTCTCATACTCAGGTTGTCTCTAAAGTTTTCTAAACGGCTGACATTCATAGGAATAAAGGTAACACTTTCTCGTTGAATCCTATTAGTTCGAGGCAGTACAACAAGTTGTCCACAGTGATCCGAATCCAGTGTGTTTAAGATGTATTTACTAATTGGCTTAGCATTTATAAAGACATTATCTATACAAGTTGCACTCCCAGCAGTTATCCTAGTAGGTTCCAAGAAAGCATTATACAAATTATAAGATTTCATCAAAGTTATAAATTTTTGTGTAATATTATTTTTTTCCAATAAGTTTATATTAAAATCACCACCGTGACTGGGCTATAAGTCGATTGCACAGATGGAGTTAGTGATTAAAATACCGACCCGTTGTGCTAGTGCTCCCTATTTTGCCCGTGGATGTCATAACAGACGACTATAGGATATTATATGCACATAACATCTGTACAAAAGAAGGAAATCTCGAAATAAAACCCTATATCAACATGTCTGACCAGCATGGTCTAGTAGGTCAAATTCCTTCCCATTGTGGAGGAGGCCCGAGCCCAGCAGTGGGACGCATATGGGCTGCGATGATGATGATGATGAAATATATGTTTGTAAATTTCCACCGTAATATAGTTATCTCCTTAGTGTAGGGTCTTACAAATGAATATTAATTAAAAAAATATTTTAAAAACAAGCCTTTATTTAATGCCCACCTTCCGACGTCATCTTGAGACCCTGAATATTACGTAACTCAAGAGTGCTTATCAAGACTTTTCAAACGAGTCCAAACTCGACGGTTTTATCTTGTTAGAAGTTCCTATGACCACCTTCCGACGCCATCTTGAGACCAGCTTCATGGTACCAAATTATTGCATTGTCATCGATGTTACGTAAGTAAACCAAATTTCAACTTAATCTAACGATAGGAAGTGGTTGTAATTAAACTCGCAAGATTTGTCCCATACTAACAGGGCAAGTTAAATAAAAGCTTTTAAAAAAATAGCTTTTCCTCTGATAATTTCATGATCCTTTGAATAGAGTAAACCAAGCAAACACCAATTTTCTGAGACTGTTCTTCTTCTTCTTTTTTGTCTTGGCAATCAGCTATTAATACAAGCCATTTTTGCCAGTGTCGAGTTATAATTTAGTTTTCAAATTATCAATTTCTTCATGTAAGTAATGGTCCGTCAGTAAGTCAAAGTGTCGCCCTCAACAGTGTAATGGCCGCTGTTATAGCAATTTTATATCATATTCACTACACCTCAGCAGTTTTGCAGTTTTGCCACTATATATTACATAAAATGCCATCAAAATTATTTAATGTAACACGTTAAAACACTAAGATATCTTATATCTTTAAACGAGCAATTCTTATATATATATATATATATATATATATATATATATATATATATATATATATATATATATACCTATATATATATTCAGGATCTCGGAAACGGCACCAACGATTTTGATGAAACTTGGCATACTAGAGGTTTCGAGGCCAAAAAATTTATCTAGCTAGGTTTTATTTATAGAAAATGTTGTTTTGTCCGTGTTTTTAGCAAAATAAACAATGACATTAAATTTTAAAAGAATATGAATTCAATGATTTCTGATGTTTACGCGAGTATTATACATTTTAAATAAAACTACTTTACGGATTTTATCGCGTTTGTATTTGATTACCCGACGTTTCGAACACTTTACAGCGTTCATGATCACGGGTGGACTAAGATGTCTCACGTCCAACAAGTCATCGTTACTGCAGAAAATTTATAATTATCTACCCGATACAGAAATTAGTTATTAAGTATTGACCCACATTTTGATACAAAATTTATTGCCAGTGTAAGAAGAAAATGATTCTATATGAAAAAATTATATTGTTTATGGTTAGTAATAATTAAACATTAAAATTAATAGTAATTATATTTAAAAACTAACTGTTTTTGCCTTGTTTCTAAAACATGCAAAGACAAAAACTACATCACATTAACAGTCAAAGAAAATATACCTGTTTTGAAGTAATCACCTCAAACTACAAAATTCGCGACGCACAAACACGAACGAAAGAACAAAAATTGTGAGATGATTATGAGCGCGATAAAATGACTTCGTTCTTCATGCATTTGGTCGAAACTAGGCCGAGACCGACACAGAAATTTCGGTCGGACACTAATTTCTAGTGGCTATCGTAAAAGTAGCTCAGCGTGCTATGAAGCGGGCTATGCTCGGGATTTCTCTGCCAGATAGAATTCGGAATACGAAAATCGGGTGTAACCGATATAGCGTGAAGAATTATCACGCTGAAGTGGCAACATCGCTCGGCGAACCAACAACCGCTGGGGGAGAAAGGTTCTCAAGTGGCGACCACGTATCGGACGACCCAGTGTAGGACGCCGTAGGATCCGATGGACAGACGACCTGGTGAGAGTTGCTGGGCGTCGTTGGATCCAGGCAGCACAGCACCACACCTTGTGGCGTAACATGAGGGTGGCCTACGTCCAGCAGTGGACGGCGATAAGCTGAAATGATGATGATGATCGTAAAAGTTGACTAAGAACTTAAGATCGACCTGGTCCAATTTTATCTGATGGCGTCTGGTCTAAAATTATATTCTCAAAAAGGGGGTCTGTTGGGTAGACGGCCGGTCATAAACTATTGCCAATAACTGTTGCAAGGAATAGTATCAGATTATAATTTACTTTTTAAAGAGATAAAGCTTATTTTTTAAATGATTTTTCAGTTTTAATTACGAATATCATCAATAATTCTTATTATATTTACTACTTGAACGAAAACTAATTGCGATCTTTTGATGTGAAACATCTATAGGCCAGGGTGAACCTGATTGATGGCGTGGCGTTAACGCCACGCTTGGGTATGTCCATTGTGTAACGAAACCATAACCTATTTTAGAATTTTCGCCATCTAGTGAGCTCAAAATAAATTATTAACTTTAACACATACCCATGGTGTTGTACTAATGAAAATAAATGTTTATTAAATAAAAATCATCTGACAAACATATAATTCATCTCCGCCCATATACCTATGTCCCACTGTTGTCCCTCTACATTTTTGAGAGGCTGTTTTAATTACTATACCACGCTATTGTAAATAAAACTGCTTTTACGGATTGTATCGCGTTTGTATTTGATTTATGAATGCCCGACGTTTCGAACACTTGGCAGCATTCATGGTCACGGACGGACTAACATGTCTCACGTCCAACAAGTCATCGTTATTACAGACATTTATAATTATCTACCCGATACAGAGTTGCTACAAATTTAATATTAATAATTACTAACCATAAACAATATCCTTTTTTCATATAGAATCATTTTCTTCTTATACTGGCAATAAATTTGTACTAAAATGTGGGTCAAAATTTAATAAATTTAATAACTATAGTCCATAAAATATAGCTTGATCTCTGTGACAGATGTCAACGAAAACAACGAAGTAAGTTTGAACGAGCGACATGTTTACAATTTCATTTTGTATCAAACATATTTTCATTCTTTTCGTGCCAGTTTTATTGCAACTGAATTGCAATATATTATAAATATAAAAATATTAATATTCATGCCTAAAATGTACCTCGTAAGAACTAAAATACCTAGTAAACATTTTATACATAAATGACGCTTACGGACGTACAAGGTCATACTAGACTGAAAATAAAAAAGAGATTGGACTATTGATATACGTAAATCGATAATCGATCTTTATTAAATTATTCATAAAAGAAATAAACCCTATATAAACTTTTAACATATTTTTTACAATTAAAACACAGTTACATTATAAAATACATAGTTTAAATTAATTAAACATTAAAAAACTACTTTTTGTTTCAGATTAAATGATAATATTATGTACGCATTATTGTCAATAAACTAGCTATATTTATTTATAAAACAGTTGTAATTGATCGATTGATCTAACGACTGTCCCTATTTTGGAAAAATAATAAATGTTCTAGCAGGAACACTCCAGTGATGACGATAATAGTGACCTAGACCTTGATTGTCTTGACCTTTTGAATAATTACAACAGTCAAAATACAGTTTTGTTTGAAATAAATTCAAAAAGATTTTCATTGATTGTATTTTAATTTTAAAAGAAAATCACAATTATAAAAATAAGGAGTTTTCTCGATAAAAAACTACGGACTTTATTGTAAGCATGACAGCACTAGGGACTATTATCACGGAGATCATCCTATATTTTATGGACTATAATTCTCTGTAAAGTGCCGTAAAGTGTAGTCCAACACACGTTTCGGCAGAAATTCTCATTTCCACCATGAGGTAGAGAAGGCGGCGCGTTTTTTTATCGTGGTATCCCCAGTAGACCTAATACATATCTGACTGTCTGACTGATCTGACAATCTCACTAGTTCCAAATTTAGTGCAATCTCCTTCGCTTCATTGTTGTTGACGGACCAGGTGCTAGTTGTGCTTTCATCGTCTTCAGTATTGACTGAAATATCTAAGGCGGAAGTTTTTTCTGTGTCCAATACTTTTTCCTTCACTTCAATAACTTCACTATCTTGTAGTATATCACCACAAATACAACAGCTTACTTCATTAGAAGCCATGACTCTATAAATGCAAACGACACTGAAATGATAAACATGTATTGATGACTCAGACTATATATATCTATTGAGCTCCGCTAGGGTCAGGTGTTTCTTTGAAGGGAGAGGAGGGGCCTGACATAGAAGGGAAGAACGCATTCCTTTATACCTGCGGAGACAGACCATAGTCAGCCGGGTTTTCAATCTACAGTACAATATTTAACCTTAGTATAATTTTTATATTTTACAATTCACACCTTTCCGTGTGGTGACCGATTAAGAATACAATTCACCACTCCCTATCTTACCCGTGGATGTCGTAAAAGACGACTAAGGGATATATCACTGGACCAGATCCCGCAAGGGGTGCCGCTTGCGGGATCTGGTCCAGCCATGATACTTTTTCGTTATATTTAATAACTGTATTGTATGATGGTTTGAAAGGCATCACACTGGAGCTATTAATAGACATGTTGTTGTATATTATCTTATTTAAAAAAAACAGTAAATGAATAAAAAAGAAGACAAGCCCACTGAGTTTCTTGCCGGATCTTCTCAGTGCGGTCGCGTTCCGATCCGGTAGTAATGTAAGGTAAAATGTAAAAAAGTGACCATATGTAAGTGCCCCCGTGGGGTTTATGCATAATAAAGGATTTGAATTATGTACATAAGATCTGTGCAAGAGAAGGAAAACTCGAAATGAAACCCTTTACCAACATGTCTGACCAGCACCACATATAGTAGGTTAAATACTTTCCCATTGTGGAGGAGGCCCGAGTCCAATAGTGGGACGTATGTGGGCTGCGATGATGATGATGATGACAATTCACAAATACGAGCAGTTTAAAGTAAATATTACGCGTTATTTTTTTTTTTATTGCAAACAGTGGCAAACGAGCATACAGTAGGTACACCTGATGGTAAGTGTTGCTGTCGCTCATGGACCTTTACAAGGCCGCTGCCTACCGCGAAGAGAGTGAAGGGAGTGTGAATGCGTGCATTGAAGCTTGGTGATACCAAAGGCACCACCAAAGCCCTCCACACGCGAACACCCTCAGAAAGTTGGGCTTCCGGCTTTCTCGCTCACCGAACGAAGCGTAGTAACAAATTGCTACTACTCAGACGTGGATTTTCTGCGAGAGCGTGGTACTACCCCGGACGGACCGGCCCGTGACTGTAGACAGATAACTGTCGACAGTGTGGTCCTACCACCTATTTCCGTGTGATGACGCAGTAAGAATACAAATTCACCACTCCCTATCCTGCACGTGGATGTCGTAAAAGACGACTAAGGGATACAATATGCATTTAACATAAAAATGTTGATATCGTGTTGCAAGAGCAAGAAAAGTCGAAACAGAACCCTATATCAACCTGTCTGACCAGCATGATATAGTAAGGTCAATCTCCCTCCTATTGTGGAGGAGGCTCGAGCCCAACAGTGGGACGTATATGAGCTAAAAGGATGATAACGCGTTAGCGTTTATGTATAATGGTTGACGGCGCTCTTACGCCGAAACTATTGATTTTAGGAAAAAAAGTTAAGACAAAAATTGTAGGAATTCTTTTGTAGAAATATGTTTTCCTGTAAAATGCGTAGGAAAGGAGTTATTATCAAATTACTGCTTTTAGGCGCCATTTTTGTAATATGGCGGCGCGAGCGGCAAAAATACGAGGTGGTAAAGTTGAAATTCGGAAAGAGCACGTCAAAGTCTATAAAATTGCCAATATTCAAAACTCCCGGAGAACTTTCCAGGTAACCTCTATTTTTTCAACCAAATGACTATTCTATTAAAAAGAAAATACTTTGACTTACTGAAGAAAATGAAGTATTATCTCCGAAATCCAAAATAATTAGGAGTTAAGGCAGGTCCCAAGAATATAGATAAAAAAAATATAGGAGATTCAAGATGATAATTCTTCTTCTAATATAATTGACTCATTTATAAGTTCCTTTAAAGTAAATGACAAACCTCTGCCTTAAAATTACATATTTATTTTTCCGAAACTTTTGCAAATTATACATGTATATATGTATAATAATAGCTTTTAAAGATAATTCAGTGATAGCTCCGAGTCTTAAACACCCGAAGAAGATCTTTCTAACATTATTATTACGATATTTATTGGTTGAAATCGGTTTTTGAGGTTCCCTAAAAAACAATTTAATGCGGCAAATATTGATATACGAAATCAAGATCTATACCAATAAATAAAATTGGAGTGTCTGTTTCTAATGTCAAAATACTAGACTTTTTTCATGCTCAAACGATTATTTGCACTATACATATGCCTAAAATACACTTTATATTTTTTTGTCTGTCTGTCTGTTTGTTCCGGGCAATCTTGAAAACGGCTGGACCGATTTCAAAAATTCTTTCACCAATGGAAAGCTATAATATCAGGGAGTAACCTAGGCTATATTTTATCCCGGTATTCCCACGGAAGCGGGAACTACACAGGAAAGATTGAAACCGAAGCGATGCAAGGGCGGGTTGCTAGTCGCCAATAATTTTGAAATAACGCGGAGTTACACTGTGATTTAGCATTAATAAACGCGAATTTAAGTATTTGTTTAGTCAAAAAATCATAATCTAATTCGCCATTCATCATTTCAGCTGATATACCTACGTCGTTTTTTAAGACACCCACGTGCAAGAAAAAGGAAATTGTATTCTTACTCCGTCACCACACGGAAAACCTACAAATATTGGACTTTAGAAGCGCCTCGTTGATCTGCAAAAGAATACAGAAATCTTTGTCAATTTAATAAAAACATCAACTTACTTGAACCCTAGGCCCTGTCCCTTCAATCGTTTAATCAGCTCGAATTAGATGGTCCAACGTGGGCGGGGCGCTGACAGTGCGATTCTCGACCGACGTTTTTTATCGGCCATTTCGGACTTGACGATATTGCGTCGCAAAAACTTGGGGGAAATGACGAGTGTAAAAAAAATATAAGTCAAGTTCGAGGGGAAATCTCTTATGAATGGTTTTGTACTTTCCTACAAAATTTTACACTATTTTTATAGCTTTTGCTCTTTCTATTTTTGAAGTGAAACTTAAAGAAGTTTCCAACGCCGATAAAGATTGGAAAAAAATTTACTGTCACATTTTTCGGTTACGCGTCACATTTTTTCGTTACGCGCCATCTTTTTCTCGTCCCCACCACGGTCGATTCGAATAAAGAGTACTTTCTCCAGTGGAGTAGGGATAGCATGTCATTTAAGCGGACATAAAGTGATAATGGAATAAAGGGATAAAGGCATAAAGGGATAAAGGGATAAGGTGATAAGGGGATAAAGGGATAAGAGAATAAAGGGATAAGGGATAAAGAGACAAAGGAACAACGGGACAAAGGATAAAGAAGTTTCACTTCTGCTATGCGTACTTTGTACACACGTTAATTTTTTTTTAAAGACATCCTGCTCTAAGGAAATATTCCTTGTATTGCGGGAGACTATCATCATCATCATCGCAGCCCACATACGTCCCACTGTTGGGCTCGGGCCTCCTCCACAATGGGCGGCAATTTAACCTACTATAATGGTATAGTAGATTAAATTGCCTCCGCCTCAGCATGGGCTGATCAGACATGTTAATTGTTTTTTTATAGGTGGGCTATGGTAAGCGCGCACGCGGTCCATTCCGTCCGGGGCGATGAAAGGACCGCGCACGGACCCCACACACTCGTACCCACGTCGTCTTCGTCGTTGGGCCGACCACTGGAGCAGGGTGACTTGTCGTCAGTGGTCGGCCCGACGGAATACCCTTTCGGCTACCCTCACCTCTCGACGTCCCTGTTCACCGTCGCGCGGTCAGTCTCTCTGCGGGTGAAGGACTAAATTCCCCGGTCCCCGGTTTCATTTCGAGTTTTCCTTCTCTTGCACAGATGTTATGTGCATATTATATCCCTTAGTCGTCTTTTACGATATCCAGGTGCAAGATCGGGAGTGGTGAATTGTATTCTTACTCCGTCACCACACAGAAAAGAATAATACCAGAAAACTACACAAATATGTAATTAATATGCTATACAGATATATAATTAATAGACACAAATTACATACAGACTCAGAACAACAATTTGTGGATCGTACAATTTGTTGTCTTGCGTGGGATTCGAACCCGCGACACTGGCACGGTGGGTCGATATGTTAACTACTTCGCCATTTGTGCAGTCAATGGTGTTTCAATGGTGTGTATAAGTATAAATAAAAAACTGTCTTTTTTGAATTTGGATAACAATTTCTTTTAAACAAAAACACCAAAAAATTCACGTCTCAAACTGTAATAATTTGATGACAGAGTTTAATTCGATGTTTGTTTTTTCATAAATTAATTAATTTAAAAATACTTTCCGTGTGGTCACGAAGTCAGTCCGCCCGTGACTATGGACGCTGTAAAGTGTTCGGAATGTCGGGCAATCAAAATTCATATACAAACGCGATAAATTGCGTAGTTATATTTATAAATAGCAACCCGCCCTCGCTTCGCTTCGGTTTTAGTCGTTTTACCCGCGTAGTTCCCGTTCCCGTGGGAATACCGGGATAAAATATAGCCTAGTTTACGCCCTGATATTATAGCATTCCATTGGTGAAAGAATTTTTGAAATCGGTCCAGCCGTTTTGAAGATTACCCGGAACAAATAGACAGACAGACAGACAAAAATTTTTTAATCTGTATTTTAGGCATAGGTGTCGTGCAAATAACCGTGTGATCATGAAAAAAGCCTATTATTTTGACATTACAAACAGACACTCCAATTTTATTTATTGGTATAGATGTGTAATACGCGCGTAAATATTAGTGTCCGACCAATGCTTCGGCTTCGGCCACCTTCGGCCAAATAATTGCCGAAGCTTTGGCCGAAGCCGAAGGTTTGCAAGTTGTCAAAATTTTAAATTTACTGAACGATGCTAGAGTGAGACGGAGAGTCACTGCTCTGCACACAGAATTAGCCCGCAGAATTAGCACGCTGAAATGGCAATTGGCAGGCCACATCGCTCGTCGAAGCGACAACCGTTGGGAAGAAAGGTTCTTGAGTGGCGACCACGAATCGGACCGCGTAGCGTAGGACGACCCCCCACTAGGTGGACTGACGACATTCTCAAAGTCGCAGGGAACCGTTAGATACAACCGTTCCGAGTGGGGAGGCCTATGTCCAGCAGTGGACGTCTGTAGGCTGATCGATGGATGGATAGATTTGAAAGTTTTATTTTAGACAATAATTTATTACCTACCTATCTTGGTCACTCGGCTCGTTATTGGACTATATCTCTAAAGCTCTCAGAATATACTACATATTCTGTTGTATTAAAATAACTATCGTATTTCTCAAGGTCATCACCTTCGGCGTCGGCTTCGGCCGAAGATTTTGGTGAATACCGATTAATCGGCCTTAGCTTCGGCTTCGGCCAGAATTGCACCTTCGGTCGGACACTAGTAAATATTAGAAATAATTAAGAATACAATTCTACACTCCCTATCTTTCCCGTAGATGTTGTAAAAGAGGACTAAGGGATATAATAAGCTTGTAATATCTATGCAAGAGAAGGAAAACTCGGAATAAAAATCTATAATAATCTGCTTGAATAGCATGATATAGTAAAGTCAATTTCCCTTCTATTGTGGAGGAGGCTCGAGCCCAGCAGTGGTACGTATGATGACGATGACATTTATCTTTATCTAAAATACAAGAGTCAAGACTATTTCCTTTTTAGGGTTCCGTACTCAAAAGGTAAAAACGGGACCCTATTACTGAGACTTCGCTGTCCGTCCGTCCGTCTATCACCAGGCTGTATTTCAAGAACGGTGATAGCTAGACAGTTGAAATTTTCACAGATGATGTATTTCTATAGCCGCTATAACAACAAATACTAAAATAAAATAAAATTAATATTTAAGGGGGGCTCCCATACAACAAACTTGATTTTTTTACCGTTTCTTGCTCGATACTAATAACGGTGACAGGTAGACGCTTTAACTATTCACAGAATATTCAGTTTTATGTTCTCTTTAAATATAATTAATTAAAATAAAATAAATATAATAAAAAAATGATTCTGAAAGGTAAAAGCTATGCGGCTACACATATTTTACTTACTTCCAAATCTTACATTTCTCGTGAGTGTCACAAAAGACGATTAAGTCGATTTTCTTTTTGCCTGGGAAAATGCAATCTTACGCATGCCCACCTCGATGGGCCACCTAGATCGGATATGCCGGGCTGAGCGACAATTTATTATCAGCGCCACTATCAGTAAGGCTGCGGGCACGAAACTTGCGATGGCCGAGCGATGGCGGCAGCGAGGCGACGCGACGCAGGGCGATCAGGCAGCGATATCTCGCGCGGGCACGAAACAAGCTGGCGGGCAGTCGCGCTCGAGCAGTGTTGTGAGAAATATGAGTTTACGTCGAAGAGAACTATTGGAGCCTAGTCTCCTAATGAGGGAATTATTATTACCTTGAGATGGTGTACATCCAATAAATCAACGAAGATCCAATTTGGGAGAATTTTCTACGCTTTATTGCGAGCTAAGGTGTCATTCAATGAAATTTTACAACTATACAAGAGTGAGTATAGAGACATTTGATTATATTTTATTCATTATTAATTTCCATTACTAAAATAATAATTCCATACAACACTGTGTACCCGCGCAAGCGACGAAACTAAACTCGTTTGTTCTGGTCGCTTCCGCGTCGCCGTCGCTCCACCGCCGCCCGTGCATCGCTCGATCGCCCCGCCCCGCCGTCGCCCGTTTCGTGTCCGTCGTTATACTGTGTAATGCTTTTGTATACATCGCCGTCGCGTCGCGTCGCCATCGCTCGGCCGTCGCAAGTTTCGTGCCCGCAACCTTAAAAACCACACGCTGTTCCTGTCCCTTGGTTATGACGAAGTTATGGAACCAGTTTCACATGTGCCACAACTCCGCCGCCCCACACTTCATGCTTTTTAGTCGTAGGACTACACTGTTGACAGTTGTCTGTCTACAGACCTGCGGCTGTAGATAGACAACTAGATGGACCGGCCCGCGCCAGTCCGTCTAGTAGAAAATCAACATCCGAGTAGTAGCAATTTGTTAATGAGCTTCGTTCGGGTTTTTTTTTTGAGCGTGTACAGCTGTTGGCTGTAGATGGCCTTGACAGCTTGACGCGGATTATGGGTGAGCGCTGAGGGCTCTCAACCCGGAGAAGATATGCTAAGTGACTTCGCCCAAGGGCTCCCCCTGTGGGGAACGGACCTCGGCTTGGGGCGTCGCTGGAGGCAAAGTGGGCATGCCCACGATTTGTTTAATGATCTTTGCGTGGCGCGGTTTCGCACCTCGACGGCGAGGGCGGAACCGCGGATATTTATTTGTGCGTGGATATTTGTTGAGCGAGTGTGATATTGTCGTCCTCTTCATCGAGGACGTGACGAGGACGTCGGATGGATTCGTTCGGGTGTTTGTGTGTGGTGGGTTATGGTGATGCCTTTAGTATCATCGAACCTCATTGCAGGCATTCACACTCTCTTCACTTTCTTCACGGTAGACAGCGGCCTAGGAAAGGTCCGTGAGCGGCAGCAACACTTAACATCAACAGGTGTACTGTTTGCTCGGAGAGGACGACTCCTGTTATGGGCCCAGTAGTACAAATAAACTGCCTACACTGGTAACTGCCGCTCCTAGCCTCTAAAACTTCATGGTTCGTCTAAAGTGGCTCATCGGGCAAGTATTCTATACGTATGACGACTTTTTGAAAATGTAGACAATACTCAACGCTGATATTACTTTAAGTTTTTATTGTTATTATTATATTATTCCTTGACATCGTTTGTTTATTTTTAATATGCTTTTATTAGCTTCAGACGTATGTATGTTAGTATGTAAGGGAATCTTTGAACATGATTTTGACCCCCTTCAAAACGTCGGATTAACTCGAAATTTGGCATACTTATTATGGACCGAAGACAATTCAATATTTTAAACAGTTTGAATCGTTATCCTTACTAGGATAATCAGGATTAGCGAAAATTCAACTAAAAATAAAAAATAAATAATAGTTCAAAAAACTAAAAAAATACGCTTTTAAAGAAAATCCAACTAAAAAGTAGAACACATTTTTAAAAATTTGAATTTTCTTAATTCAAATTTTTAAAAATGTGTCCACGCTTTTTTTACAATAAAATATTTTTTTCTTCAATTTCAAACTTTATTGCACTCCATAATGTATAAAAGATCTTAACAACAAAACATGCAACAATTATGGACCCTGTAGGGCACGGCAACAGTAGGAGAGAGGAACATTTTTATGAATTTTCCTAGATTTTTGTTATTATTAAAATTTTAATTACGGTTATTATATATATATATATATATATATACACTATTCTTAATTCAACTTTTTAAAAATTTATTTTCTATTTTTTAGTTGCATTTTCTTTAAAAGCGTATTTTTTTAGTTTTTTTGAACTATTATTTATTTTTTCAATTAGCCATCTAAAATGTATTGTTAAAATGTAATCATCTTTAGCAAATAATGACATGTAACAAACCCTTATAAATAAATGAGTTATGATTATTCTCGTTTGCCACCCTGAAAACTTGGCCGGAAACTTTACATACGCCTGGGTTAATTACATTTGTCACTACACCACGGAAAAGAAGGACTATTTTTTTTTTGGGGTGCTCTGTGGCCGGCGCTCTCCTCGCATCACTCCGTCTGGGGCGACAGAGGGGCGTAAGCACGCACACCCGCAACCCACCCGAACACCACATATCCTTCGTCGTTGGGCCGACCACTGGAGCAGGGGTACTTGTCTTTCCTCACGCGGTCGGCCTCTCGGCGGGTGACGGACTAACTCCCCGGTCACGTCACCCGCGGCCACGGAAAAGAAGGACTGCCTTCATGTCGGAATATAATTATTCGATGTGAAAGCTTTTAATTTTTATATTACAATCAATTTCAAATTTGTTTACCGTGTGGTGACGGAGTAAGAATATAATTCACCACCCCAGTACTTGCCCGTGGATGTCGTAAAAGACGTCTTACATATACACAGATAATATCTATAAAAGAGAAGGAAAATTAAATAAAACCCCTTTTTTTTTGGCGTTTTGGCGTGGGTTACAGTTAGCGCACTCCTCGCACCACTCCGTCCGGGGCGACAGAGGGGCGTAAGCACGCACACCCGTAACCCACCCGTGACATGTCGCCTTCGTCGTTGGGTCGACCACCGGAGCAGGGTGACTTGACGTCAGTGGTCGACCCGACGGAATACCCCCTTGAGAGGTATCCCCCCCGGGGCGGACGTCGGTCTTTCCTCAGGCGCTCACCCCCACGCCGGGTGACGGACTAATTCCCTGGTCCAGTCACCCGCAGCCTCGGCTAGGACTGAAATTAAATAAAACCCTAAAACAACAGGTTTGACCAGCGTGGTATAGTAGTTCAATTTCCCTTCCCTTGAGGGGAAAGCTCGAGTCCAGCAGTTGGTCATATATATTGCTGTGATATTTTAATTATATTTACCTTTCAACAGGCAATGACTCAGAACCGGACCAAGAAGACTCATCAGATACACCACGAGAGAGCAAGGCACGAAGAAGAAGAACCGCCTTCACGTCAGAACAACTGCTGGAACTGGAGAGGGAATTCCATGCGAAGAAGTACCTCAGTCTCACAGAGAGATCTCAAATAGCGTCCGCTTTGAAACTTAGTGAAGTTCAAGTAATTTTTAAAATATCTATCTCTATCTTCGTAAGAGAAGGAATTATCCATGTGGTGACGGAATAAGAATACATTTCACCACTCTCTATCTTGCCCGTGGATATCGTAAAAGAAGACTAAGGGATATAATATGCTTAAAACATCTATGTAAAAGAAGAAATACTTGAAAACGTTACTGAACAACCTTGAAACCTTTACCGACCTGTCTGACCAGCATGGTATAGTAAGGTCAATTCCCCTCCTATTGTGGAGGAGGCTCGAGCCCAACAGTGGGACTTATATGAGCTGAAGTGATAGAAGGATGATTATAATTCGTATCCTATGCAAAAAAAAATATATTCTGATATCCATATATAAGAAATAAAATTATTATTACTAATATTATAAATACAGAAGTAAATTTGTTTATTTGTTTGTTAAGCTTTCACCCTTAAACCACTGAAGCGATTTCAAAAATTCTTTCACCAATGGAAAGCTATATATCAGGGCTATTCGGGGCGTCCGAGTTGAATGCCGAAAGGCGACCCTCTGACGTCCCCAGAATGACGGGGTAGTGGAGCCGCTGATGGTTTTTAGTGGGTATTCCGGGAGGTTACGCCATCCGGTGAGTCCCACATACCCCACCCCCAATACCACCAAGGGGGGACATGCATAAAAGCATTTTCCATCAGTGTAAAAATATATATATATATATATATATATATCAGGGCTATACACATAGGCTATATTTTATCCCGGTATTCTCATGGGAAACTGAAACTGAAGTGAAGCGATGGTAGGTTGAATTCAAATTCAAATCATTTATTATGTATAAACCCCGCGGGGGCACTTACATATTGTCATTTTTTAAACATTTTCCTTAAAGTTATAATTACCGCCGGATCGGAACGCGACCGCACTGAGAAGATCCGGCAAGAAACTCAGCGGAATTGTCTATTTTTTATTTATTTTTCTAATTTCTTTTAAATAAAATTACATCTTACAACATGCTTATTAATAGTTCCAGTGTGATGCCATTCGAAATATTATATAATATAGTTCACAAATATAATAATAATCACAAATGTAATGAGAAAACTATGGCTGGACCAGATCCCGCAAGCGGCACCCGATCACGAGTTAACTACTAGAGCAGCCATCACTCCCCTCAACCATAATGGAGGGAAGGGAGTGCTAGTATAAGAATATTTTTAAAAACATACTTTTGACTATGTAAAAATTCATCATCATTATCTCAGCCTATATATGTCCCACTGTTGGGCTTACGCCTCCTCCATAATGGGAAGGGAATTGATCTAATATTCCACGATAGTCAGACAAGTTGAATAGACTTTTGTTTCGAGTTTTCCTTTTCTTGCATAGATGTTATATACTTATTTATATCACTTAATCGTCTTTTAAGACATTCACGTGCAAGATAGGGAGTGGTGAATTGTATTCTTACTCCGTCACCACACGGAAAACAATATACAATATACATTTATTCTCAGGTAAAAATATGGTTTCAAAATCGTCGAGCGAAATGGAAACGCGTGAAAGCCGGCCTTGCGTCGGGAAGTCACTCCAGTAAGAATGGTTCTGGAACAAAAATTGTGGTGCCTATTCCAGTACATGTGAACCGATTCGCTATCAGGACACAACACCATCAAATGGAGAAACAGAACCTTCAATTCAGGTATATTTACAAATTCTAGAACGATCTACCTTTTTTGAATGCTATTTTCTTTTAATCAGCTTCCCTGGACATTACTTCTACCCGTTCAGACAATTTTAACGATTTCTATTGATTAAAAATGTATAAATAGTCTAGTCATTATAGTGAGTTGACCTTGGAAAATCGACATACCTAGTATATGACCACGTGAAAACTTGTATTTTAGCATCCTAAAACTGTTCACAAAATTCACATATAAATTGGATGGTCGCAAGTTTTAATGTTAGGGGTCAAAGGTTTTCAATTTCTTAATAACATGGCCAGGTAAGTGTTATTAAATAAATTGACACTTATTTAAAAATAGATAAGTAACTAAAAAATAAATGAATTGAATCTAAAAGTTAATAAAAAATATAGTTATTTAGCAATAAATTATAACCTTAATATTACGAGTTTTTGATCGGGAGTACCAGTTGATCTCAGATAATTCTCTGACCGCGCGCTCTACGCCCTCTATCTCGAAAACAGTTAAGGTATAAAACAATGTTAAATACAAAAGTTGTAGAGAATTTAATTCTCTATAATATTGACCATAAATACAAGTAGTGTAAAACCCTTAGATTAATAACGTATAGAAGGTAAGTTCGCGCACAAAAAGTGAAGCATTTCAATTGGAGCCTAATGGAGCTTACGGCAGAACCGTTCCTTAATGTACAAGGTCACTGTACTGCACGTACGTATGTAATGCAAAATAAATAGGTAATTATGACGGTTTGTGCATTCAAATGGAGTAAAAACACATTTGAAAAAAATAAAAAGTATATCAACATTACTTTTAAAAGTATTTCGACGATTTATGTTAATAAAAACAAAATTTGATTTCATAATTTGTATAGTGGTGTGCGTGTGTACGTGTGTAATCGCCTGCACGCATGTAGTATTGTTTGCTTCATATTTTTGATGACTTATCTACTTATGGACACTATCCTTCTATACGTTATTATTTTAATAAAACCCATAGAAAAAGCGATATTTGCAAATAATGTGATGAAAATCGATTTTTTGTGACCTTTGACCACTGATTTTAAAACTTGCGACCATCCAATTATATGTGAATTTTGAGAACAGTTTTAGGATGCCAAAATACAAGTTTTAGGCGGTAATTAATATACTGAGTATGTCGATTTGCCAAGATATTCACCTAATTTGGCCTAAGTTGACTGGACTATTAGTAAAATTGAAAATTTTGTTTAACCCCGATATACACTAAAATAATAAAAAAAAAGTATTACGTTCTCTTCAACAGAAATTATCAATTAATTGTCATTTAACGATTATACTGGGACTTGATGCATTTAATCGAGTAATCATATGACATTATATCATTTTGAAGCTAATACTCTTACACTGCTGGACCGATATTAATCAAACATAGCAAAGAATCACCGCAAGAAAACTGGCTTTTAAATGAACCGCATCGAAATCGGTTCATTCGCTTGAAGCTACGATGCTACAGATAGACACACAGACATATATATTTAACTAGCAACCCGCCCTCGCTTCGGTTATAGGTTATAGTCGTTTTACCCGCGTAGTTCCCGTTCCCGTGGGAATACCGGGATAAAATATAGCCTAGTTTACGCCCTGATATTATAGCTTTCCATTGGTGAAAGAATTTTTGAAATCGGTTCAGCCGTTTTAAAGATTACCCGGAACAAACAGACAGACAGACAAAAATTTTTTAATCGCTATTTTAGGCATAGGTGTCGTGCAAATAACCGTGTGAGCATGAAAAAAGCCTATTATTTTGACATCACAAACAGACACTCCAATTTTATTTATTGGTATAGATTATTTATTATACACTTAATTTTACACCAGTATTGAATACATGAGCTTATTTTTTTTATTGCAAACGTACACGTTTGCAGCAGTACATCTGATGGTAAGTGTTGCTGTCGCTCATGGACCTTTACAAGGCCGCTGCCTACCGCGAAGAAAGTGAAGGGAGTGTGAATGCGTGCATTGAGGCTCGGTGATACCAAAGGCACCACCAAAACCCTCCACACGCAAACACCCTCAGTAAGTTGTGCTTCCGTCTCTATCGCTCACTGAACGAAGCGCAGTAACAAATAGCTACTACTCTGTTGTATATTTTCTGCTCAGTGTGGTACTACACCAGACGAACCGGCCCGCGGCTGTAGACAGACAACTGTCAACAGCGTGCTCCTACCATTGGAAAACCTACTAGGTCCTACCACTATCACCCGCCGCCCGACGTCCTCCCCGAGGGGGAGGACGTCGGTCGATGAGAGGGTACCCCAAGTAGGGAGTATTCCGTCGGGCCGACCACTGATGACAAGTAACCCTGCTCCGGTGGTCGGCCCAACGACGAAGGCGACGTGATGTTCGGGTGGATTGCGGGTGTGCGTGCTTACGCCCCTCTGTCGCCCCGGACCACCACCCCAAAAGTCCTACCACTATAAATTAGAAATCTACCTGTTTCATTTTATATATTTAATATTTTTTTTTTGCAGATTAGAACGCCAACAGCCATTACCAGGGAGCCTATTACAGTCACAATCGTCAGCGTTTCTAAGCGCGTCGAAAATCGATCGACTCGATACTCGAGACCGTCACGGCAGTAATCCTATTTATGACGCGTCAGTTTCACGTATTGCCACCATCAATTCGAATAATATGAGACATTATCAATCTAGACCTAGCTAATTTTGTAGTCTGAGTTTTGGACCAGATATATTTTGGCTTGTATAATTTTATCATCATTGTCAGTCCATAAACGTTCCACTGTTGGGCTTAAGCTTCCTCCATTATAGGAGAGAAATTAACCTACTGGTATAGTAGGTCAATTTTTCAGTATAAGTAGGACACAGATTGTATTGGTATAGGGTTTTCTTTCGAGTTTTTCTTCTCATGCATAGATATTAAATACTATCTCTTAGTCGTCTTTTACGACACCCACGGATAAGAGAGGGGGTGATGAATTGTATTCTTACTCCATCACTACACTGAAAGTATACTTGTGTATAGCAAATGTAAGCCATTTGGAATAAAACTACTTTTTAAGGCATTTTATCGCGTTTGTATTTAACATTACTGCTGTTAAATAGTGACTGGAATATTTTGTCATGATCATGAACGCAATAAAGTATCCAAAAAGTCGTTAAAAATCGCGATAAAGTGCATAGAAATTGTTTTATTTCAAATGTGTAATACGTTACAGAAATTATTATAAGCAGCCATTCGTAATGAACGTTGGGCTGCACGTAGCTCATCTGTCGCTCCGGACGTATTGGGCGGGATGTGTCCAAAACATAGCCTACCACAAAAAAAAAAACGGTTTCATGATTTGAAACCTCATGCAATTAGAAATCAAATACAAACATGATAAAATTCGTATTCGCGTAAACATCAGAAATTTATATACATTAAAACATACCTGGGCTCTAAAAAATATTTATGAATTACATGAATATTGAAGAAAACAAAAGTTTATAACCATTGTGTGTTACCAGCGATGACATGCAGCACTGAAATGTGCTCTCTAAATGTCGACCTCATAAAAAGACTCAAAGTCGCTCAATGTGCTATGGAGAGGGCTATACTCGGTATTTCTCTATGTGATAAAATCCGGAATACGGAAATCCGTAGAAGAACGGGTGGTACCTACAGATATAACCTGCAGAATTAGTAGGTTGAAATGGCAAGAGAAAGGCCGCATCGCTTGGGGAAGAAAGGTTCTCGAGTGGCGATCACGAATCGGACGAAGCAGCGTAGGAGGACCCGTAGGTGGACTGACGACATCTTGAAAGTCGCCGGGCACCGTTGGATGCAAGTGGGGCAGGATCGTTCCGAGTGGCATTCTCGTGGGGAGGCCTATGTCCAACGGTGGACGTTTATAGGCTGATGGATGGGTGGATGGATGAACGGCATGAATAATTGCCTTTTTAAAACGAACTCATGGCTTAAGAATCTTTATACGGAGATTTCAATCATAGCATTGATAATAATTAATGGACAACATCCGTCGTATTCCTGTAATATAAATTACATAGATATAATAAAAATAAATTAGTATGTAATATATTTAATTATAAAAGCAATGCCTATATTAGTAACGTCAAATTATTATAATTAAAGAATGTGTGATAAGAAAAAGATTGTTTTATTTTTGAAGAATTTAGTGTCAGAAATTATAATACCAACCCGTTTGAATAAGTTATTTCAGCTCAAATATGTCCCACTGTTGAACTCGAGCATTCTCCATAATAGGAAGGATATTGACCTTACTATACCATTCTAGTCAAACAGGGTGGTATAGGGTTTCATTAAGAGTTTTTCTTCCCATGCATAGATATTATATGGGTATTATATATAATATATTCCTTAGTCGACTTTTACGACATCCACGGGCAGACAGGGAGTGGTGAATTTTATTCTTACTCCGTCACCATACAGCAAATCTAGAGTTACTGTCTACTAGTTCAAGATGTGGGGTTAGTAATAAATCGTGGGTAAGTAACAATATTTTAAACATTACTGTCATTCCAAAAAGCTTTGCTACTGCAAAAGATTTGCTTTTTTTGTGTACCTGTTATTGGACGTCTACCTACTTCATCATTTCGTTATCATTTCTGCTCATATATGTCCCACTGTTGGGCTAGAGCTTCCTGCACAATGGGAAGGAAAATGACCTACTTTACCTCGCTGTCCAAACGGGTTGGCATAGGGTTTTATTTCGAATTTTCATTATCTTACATAGATTTCATGTCTCGATCTTCACGTGTTTGAGCTAAAATGATTCGTTAATGCTATATAATTAATAAAAGTGATTTTGCTTATGTCTATGGAGATGGAGTAAAGATACGTGTTAAACCTTTCCTTTCCTGCTGATATTATAAGAAACTCATAAGACATAGAACTTCTAACACTCGCCTTGTGGTGATAGGGTAAGTATACAACTATTCGAATGCACAGATTACGTAGTGGTTAAGATACCGACCTACTGAGTCGTGGGTTCGAATCCTACGCAGGAAAACACTTTGTGTGATCCACAAATTATTGTTCTGAGTCTGTATGTAATTTGTGTCCGTTAATTATATGTTTGTAGAGTCGTAATATAAAGATTACTTCCTTAGAGCAGAATGTTGTCTTTAAAACAAAAAAATTCGCCATCACTTACTTGCTCGTTTAAAAAGTGACTGAGGGAGAATGGGAAGCTATCCTGGGAAACGCATAATATCTCATTGCGATCGCCAAGCCGTTGGCGATTGCGGTACTATCGTCACATTTCTTCGAGGCTGAATTTTGATGATGGTGATGATGGTAAAAAAACTGAAGCAAGTAATAAGGGTTTAGGAGCGGCTAACAAAATAACATTTTTTACAAAACAGTATGACCAGTGTGTTGTGATTGGCCAATTTTCAGGCCTGGCCAATTTATGTTGGAGAAGTTTGCCGGGTGTCGTTGGACATAGACGGCACAGGACCGCACTTTGTGGCGAAACATGAGGGAGGCCTACGTCCAGCAGTAGAAGGCAATGGGCTGAATAATGATGATGATGAATGGTATAACTATAGAGTGAAGAAGAAGATGTAAATCTTTAAATAATTTGAAATTGATGGCCACCCTACTTTTTTACCGTCGTGGGCGTGTCGAGCAAATAATTCTATTTCTGAATCAGCACTACAAAGGAATTACAACTCTATTAGAGTAATATACAGCACATATTAAAACTACATGTTTTGAGATAAACATTTTCTCAATAGTATCTTTGGAAAAACCGTACACAATACATTTAATTTTCAACCTAATCATATAAGCATTTAAGTTGAATTTCGTTTAAAGAGCATATAAAGACAAAGCGATATTTCGGTTTGATTTCGCATTTGAAATTAAACTCTAAGTTTAAAGGGATAAGGTTAATAACAGTTTATTAAAAGCCTATTATTGTCAGTTCCAGTTGAAATGCCCTATGACTTGTGACAATAGATTTATGAAATATGGACGTCGATTAAGACACAAATGGACTCTTTAAATCAATAACAGTTACGAAATAAAACTATTTTTACTTATACATCAACATTATCCGTGTTGTGACGGAATAAGAATTAGGGGTCGCAAACCGGGATCCCGAATTTCGAAAATACCGGAATACCGGGCCACATTTAGGTATAATTAATACCGGTATTAATTTCACAAAAACCGAGATATTCGGTATATTTGGTTTTAGTGAAATAAATAAAAACAAATACAAATAGAAAAAGTTACGCGCCATTTAATTCAAATTACTCGCGCGCGAGTTCGTTCACATTTAATTAAAGTATTTGAACTAGTTAACCTAAGTTATTTTAATAAAGGAATAAACGGGCATTTAGTATTAGTAAATTATTGCTAAGAACTAACTGATTGATTACCAACATATCAAATAATAAACCTTGTGTCAATGAAAATTTTATTTTATTTAGAAGATAAATTCATTTAGGTTAGGTACCTACTCACTATTCCTCCGCAAACTAACTTTATTATACTAAATTTGCTAACTTTAGCTTAATACCGGAAATATCGAAAATACCGGATTATCGGTATTGGTCTGGAGCCAATACCGAAAATATCGGTTTTGCTTAAATGATTCGGTATTGCGACCCCTAGTAAGAATACTATTCACCACCCTCTATTTTGCCGTAGGGTGTCGTAAAAGACGACTAAGAGATATAATATGCACATAACATCTATGTAAGAGAAGCAAACCTCGACATAGCAGTGGTAGGGCCACACTTTTGACAGTTGTCTGTCTACAGCCACGGGCCGGTCCGTCCGAGGTAGTACCACACTAAGCAGAAAATATACTGCGCCTCATGCCGCCCTAGCCGAGGCCGCGGGTGACGTGACCGGGGATTAGTCCGTCACCCGCCGAGAGGCCGACCGCGTGAGGAAAGACCAACGTCCTCCCCGAGGGGGGGACGTCGGTCGATGGGAGGGTACCCCGCGTAGGGGGTATTCCGTCGGGCCGACCACTGACGACAAGTAAACCTGCTCCGGTGGTCGGCCCAATGACGAAGGCGAGGTGGTTTTCGGGTGGGTTGCGGGAGTTGCGTGCTTAAGCCCTTCTGTCGCCCCGGACGGAGTGGTGCGGAGGCGCGCCGACCGCGACCCACCCATAAAAAAAAAAAAAAAAGCAGAAAATATACAACAAAGTAGTAGCTATTTCTTACTGCACTTCGTTCGGTGAGCGAGAGAGACGGAAGCACAATTTTCTGAGGGTGTTTCTGTATGGAGGGATTTAGTGATGCCTTTAGTATCATCGAATCTCATTGCACGCGTTCACACTCCCTTCACTCTCTTCGCGGTAGGCAGCGGCCTTGCAAAGGTCCATGAGCGGCAGCAACACTTACCATCACGTGTGTTTGCTCATTTTCCACCGTTTGCAACAAAAAAAAGGAGATGGGGGTGTTAAATTGTATTCTTATTCAGCTACCATACGCAACTATACATAAAACGTAACAAAAGTTTAAAATATAAGAAATAATTATCAACAAAAATAGTTTCATAATAAAACAAGATAAAGGTAAAAATCGGAATCCGCAGAAGAACGGGTGTAACCGACATAGCACGAAGAATTAGCACGCTGAAGTAGCAATAGGCAGGCCACATCGCTCGACGAACCGACAACCGCTGGGGAAGAAAGGTTCTCGAGTGGCGACCACGTATCGGACAACGCAGTGTAGGACGCCCCCCCACTAGGTGGACCGATGACCTAGTGAAAGTTGCTGGGCGTCGTTGGATGCAGGCGGTACAGGACCGCACATTGTGGCGCAACATGAAGGAGGCCTACGTCTAGCAGTGGACGGCAATAGGCTGAAATGATGATGATGAAAGGTAAAAATTAAAACCCAAAATAAAATAAAATATCAGTTATCGGATAAAGTCACGAGCTATGCTAATATATATATATATTTTAAATGTACATACAAGTAATACTCTTTCCAATGACACGAAATACGACAGATTTATCTCACATTTATTTTTAACACAATACTTTAAGGCCTCTAGAGGGCGCGATATTAGATTCGGTGACACATCATATACTTAGCTTATAACCAGCGGACGGTCAAGACGTTTCTAACGATACCTCATTTGTCCGGTTCTGATAAGTAGTTGAGGAGCTATGAAGGAACAGATGAACATATACAGAGCCCATCAAAATCGTAAATCTCCGTAGTCGGGTAAAAAAATCTATGAGCAGATGTGTAAGCTTGTACATCACGCTCGCTAATCTATGGGCGTGGCAGATAGACAGGCCACACGGGAGTGACACAATAACACAAAGCGTTCGCTATTTCTATAAACATTATACGAGTTTTGACTTCACACCTCAGCTGTTACGCCAAAAGTTTGAATTAGGTATTAAGTTAGGTGATAATGCTGCGGTAGTCGGCCCAACGATGAAGGCGACGGATCCCGCGGGTGGGTTACGGGTGTGTGCTTACGTCCCTCTGTCGGCTCGGACGGAGCGGTCGAGGAGTGCGCCGACCGTAGCCCACACAAAAAAAAAATAGGTGATAATAACGGAGTAAGAATACAATTAACCACATCCTATCTTGTCTATGGGTGTCGTGAAAGATGACTATGGGATACGACTGCACAGATGGCCAAGCAGGATAACACTTTGTGCGATCTACAAATTGTTTCCTGAGGCTGTATGTAATTTGTATCCGTTAATTATATATTTGTAAAGTGATAATAAACTTACGGACAGATTGGAGTCGCCGGAGAGACTTTGGGTCACTCTGTGTACTCTACCAACTCTTTCACGGGGAGTGCTCCGAGAAACTGTTTGCCTTAGTACCACTGTCACCATTCTACCAATGTACCACTCGACATCGTAGCAGAGTTCATCCATTTCAACTGGAAACATTATGGTCTCCAACTATACGTTTCCAGCTATCATTTCTCCCACGTACGTGCAAGCTCTGGAATGAACTACCTGCTGCTGTGTTTCCCGAGCGCTATGACATGTCCTTCTTAAAAACGAGGTATTTTCTACACGGTAGACAACGGCCTGGCTGTGCCCCTGGTATTGCAAAGGTCCGTGCCCGGTAGTATCACTTACTGTCAGGTATGCTGCTTGCTCGTCTGCCACCGTTAAAAAAAAAGTCACACCGCAATACAAGGATTATTTCCTTAGTGCAGGGTGTTTGTTATCTTAAAAAAAGAATGCATGATAGATGTTATATCTATGCAAGAGATGCAACTCTAGAAATAAAACCCTATACCAATACGATTGTTGGTATGATGAGCGCTGTGGCCTGACCATTCCTCAGCCCATCCTCACCCAATAGTCAGCTCCCTTGCCGCCCGATTCCGTCCGAGGCAACAAAGGGGCGCCGCGGGGCTCCATGGCCTACCCGTGGCACGTCGCCTTCGTCGTTGGGCCAACCACCGGTGCAGAGTTCCTTGTCTTTGGTGGTTGGCCCGACGGGATACCCCTGCGGAGTATCCTCTCCCCTCGTTGTTCCCCCTCGGGGAAGTCGGTCGCCATCGCGCAGTTGGCCTCTTGGCGGGCGACAGACTAAATCCCCGGTTCAGTCACCCGCGACCCGTTTCTCTACGGATTGCCGTATTCCGGCTTCTAACACGTTGAGAAATACCAAACTAGCTCTTTATAGAAATAGCTCTTTCCATGGCAGGTTGAGCGACTTTGAGGCCGACATTCCGTGCCGTATTTCATCGCTGGTAACACAGGTAACACTGGTTAAAAACCTTAGTTTTGAGACACTGCCTAATGAGTAATGCCTAAATCGCGGATATAAAAAAACGGATATAAAAAAAACACTAATTGCTGTAAGTATAATGCGACAAACTATTTAAATTATTATATTGTCATCGATCATTGATAAGTGTACAAAGTTTTAAATTAATATGACTTGTCAGACACGTTTAATAGGCTGGCTAAAATGATGATAATGAATTTTACATTTAGGAATTTGTTCAGTTTACCGTCAATTTTGGGATTTTAACCCAAAATTTTACAATCAGAAAATACATACTATCACCATGCTCCCAAATACGATATTTGAAGCATAAAAATTTTACCCAATCGCCCTTTTAACACATTTTAACAACAATACTAACTGCTTAGGGGCGGTGTTGTCGCTTAAATCGCCTTTTGTGATTGAATTAATTGTTGCTTTTAAATCAGCTCCCTCTGTAACAGTTAATGTTAAAATGTCTGTCAAATAAACTGATACGTGTCATAGTCAAAATAGAAGGGTAGTTTTAGAAATGACATGGAATTTTAATAGATTAACTTCTTGTAAAGGACTTTTTATGAAGGGCTTTTGACTGTTCATTTAGCTCTAAACTGAGAATGGTTCGGCTACAAAACTCAGGGTACATGAATGAAATTAATGTAATTTAAAATAATAATTTCTGTGTCATGACGGAGTAAGAATACAATTCACCACCGTGGATGTCGTAAAAGACGACTAAGGAATATAATATGCATTTATCTAAGATCTGTGCAAAAGAAGGCAAACTCGTAAAAAAACCCAATACCAACATGTCTGACCAGTATGGTATAGTAGATTAATTTCCCTTCTATTGCTGAGGAGGCTCAAGTGGGACAAATATGAACTGTGATTATGATAAAAAAAAAATGAACGTGTGTACAAAGTACGCATAGCAGAAGTGAAACTTCTTAACCTTTGTCCCTTTGTAGCGTTGTCCCGTTGTTCCTTGTCCCTTTATCCCTTTATCCCATTATCCCTTTATCCCCTTATCACCTTATCCCCTTATGATCTTATCCCTTTATCCCTTTATCCCTTTATCCCCTTACCCCCTTATTCCCTTATCACCTTATCCCTTTATCCCTTTATGCCTTTATCCCTTTATCACTTTATCCCTTTATCCCTTTATGCCTTTATCCCTTTATCAATTTATCCCTTTATCCCCTTATCCCTTTATGTCTTTATCCCTTTATCACTTTATCCCCTTATCCCTTTATCCCCTTATCCCTTTATCCCCTTATCCCTTTATCCCCTTATCCCTTTATCCCCTTATCCCTTTATCCCTTAATCCTTTTAACCCCTTATCCCTTTCTCCCCTTAATCCTTTTATGCCTTTATGTCCGCTTAAACGACATGCTATCCCTACTCCACTGGAGAAAGTACTCTTTCTTCGAATCGACCGTGGTGGGGACGAGTAAAAGATGGCGCGTAACGAAAAAATGTGACGCGTAACCGAAAAATGTGACGGTAATTTTTTTCCAACGCCGATAAAGAAGTTTCACTTCAAAAAAAACAAATCACTACTTATAATTAACTACTTATTTTAATAGCTTAAAAACAATTAATTATAACCGTTTTAAACTCTATATGGTTTTGCACAGATGTGCGTTTAATGGGTATCACACCCCATATTATGGGGACCACGCCCCTTAGAGTTACTGACACCATGTCGCAATATACAAAGATCAATTGTTAACGATTTAAAAGGGATTTTTGTTACTTTTACTATACAGATATTATATAGAGGACGAATTTTATTAGTTTGCGTATGAGTAGAGTAATCATCGGAATTACTACACTTTGGTAAGTCGTCTTGCAAGACAGCTAACAACATCTATGCAAGAGTCCTTGCGACGGCGATGGGTGAGGATACTCCCTCGGGGTATTCCGTCAGGTTGACCACTGAAGTCAAGGTACTTTGCACCGATGGTCGGCCAACAATGAAGGCGACGTACTATATGGGTGGATTACGGGGCCGCGCGCCGCCTCTCCGTCGTCCCAGACGGAGCCGGGTGGCGGGTGCGCATACCGTAGCCCACCCCAAAAAAAGAAATCTATGCAAGAGAAGGCAAATTCGAAATAAAACCTTTTATTAACCTATCTGCCCAGCATGGTAAAGTCAATTGCCCTCCTGTCCTGGAGAAGGCTCGAACCCAAGACTGGGACATATGTGAGCAGAAATTTATTATCAATTTATAAGAAAACGTGTAGGGCAATATACACTGGTCCAGCCATAATTGTTTGAATTATATTTTGTATCTTGTGGTTCGAAGGGCATCACACTGGAGCTAGTTCTTACAAAACATGTACACAATTTTATATCTAGTAAGAAGAAAAAAGATAATTAAAAATAACACTGGTCTATAGTCAACCTTAATGTAAGGGTGGTTTTAATTTGCTTGATACCAACTATTTCCAAAATTATAAATGTTTTTTGGAGATTGGCTCTAGTTTTTTTTTTAACTTTCATTTTAACATTGTATGAAACACCCAGTAAGAACGGTAAATAAGCAGCAATTATATTTTTATTTATCAACTATTTTCTTAATATTGTTACTGGATGTTTTATTTTAATACATAATTATTGTACCTAGAAGATGAAAAGCAGAAAAAATTATATTAAGCTTTAAAGAAGAACTTCTATTAGTTCTCCTTTATGTTTTTGGAAATATTCCCTTTTCAATGACCAGCAGTAATCTGCCATCATGTGACAGTGTCCTCTACCCTGATATCATTCTTATATCACTTTAAAATCTTGGTGGAAGTACTGTAAGCATCATATTTCTCGCTATAATTTCTCAGACTTTCATAAAATGTATCCAAATAACTGCGGCGGAAATGTAGTTTTACGTTTATAGGTGGGCCAAAAACTTTGTTTCGAGTTTTTCTTCTCTTGCGTGATATTATATTTTGTAATATAGAAATTAATCGTCTTTTACTATAATTACAGGTAACATATATAGGGGTGGTAAAGCATATTCTTACTCCGTCACCATATGGAAATTTTAAACTAACTTAATCAGGTTAAACTGTAAATTAGTAAAATACACCAAAATCACAAAAACCAGAGCCAAGATTCAGATCTTTCATTAATATATTCTGAAACTGGGAACTTAAAAGCATATAAACTGACTCCACAGATGGCGTAGTCGTTAAGATAGTAGCGACCTACAGCGTCGGGGGTTCGAATCCCACGCGGGACAACACTGTGCGATCCACAAATTGTTGTTCTGAGTCCGGATGTAATTTGTGTCAGTTAATTATATGTTTGTAAAGTCCCCCGCAATACAAGGATTATATCCTTAGTGCAGGGTGTTGTCTTATAAAAAAAATAAAATCTGTGGAGATATCCACGGCAATAAAAAACATTTTTTTTTGTTGACCAGTGTAATAGACAAGCCCGCTGAGTTTCTTGCCGGATCTTCTCAGTAGCGGTCACGTTCCGATCCGGTGGCAGTTTATTTTTTTGAATGAATTATTTTAATTTTGCTAACTTGACAATATGTAAGTATCCTCTCGGGGTTTATTCATAATAAATGATTTGAATTTGAATTCTCAACAAATTTTGATTAACGTTACAAATTTAGCATTTAGTGTTTGTTGATTCAAAAGCAAAGAGCAGGCGCGCATGCGCTCTATATCATTACTCGAGACAGGTGTTTGGTGACGATGACGCGAGTTCCATGACTTTTGTTCACCGAAAAAAGTGCTCAGCGCGGCTAAAGTAGTTGTAATTTTAAAAATATGAACATATTTAAGCAGCGTGGTATAGTAGATCAATTTATCTGACATTATAGAAGAGGCAGATGCCCAGCAGTGGGATGTACAATCGTACATAATATAAAACTAGCAATCCGTCCTCACTTCGGTTCGGTTTCTGTCGCCTTATCTCCGTAGTTCCCGTTGGAATACCGGGATAAAATATAGCCTAGTTTACTCCCTGATATTACAGCTTTCCTGGTGAAAGAATTTTTTAAATCGGTCCAGCCATTTTGAAGATTACCCAGAACAAACAGATAGACAAACAAAAAAATTATAAAATGATCTTTAGGCATATGTATAGTGCAAATAACCGTGTGAGCATGAAAAAAGTCTATTATTTTGACATTACAAACAGACACTCCAATTGTATTTATTGGTACAGATGATGGTAATTTGTCCGTGTGGTGACGGAATAAGAATCAATTCACCACCCTCTACCTAAGGGATATATATGGTAAGTACATTACCATCTATGCAAGAGAAGAAATATTCGAATTGTTTTAGCTAGCGGTCCCAAACGAGCAAACAGTACACCTGATGGTAAGTGTTGCTGCCGCTCATGGACCTTTGCTAGGTCACTGCCTACCGCGAAGAAAGTGAAGGGAGTGTGAATGAGTGATGATGTTCTGTGATACTAAGGCATCATCAAAACCCACCACATTTAAACACCCTCAGTAAGTTTTGCTTCCGTCTCTCTCGCTCACCTAACGAAGCGCAGTAACAAATTGCTACTACTCAGACGTCGATTTTCTGCTCAGTGTGGTACTACCCCGGACGGACTGGCGCGCGTAGGGATATCGAAAAGAAAGTATCGATATTGAACTCATGAGTAGTATCGAAGAAAAAGTATCGTACTCAATAAAGTATCGATACTTCAAAGTATCGAGTACTGAGTACTTTTCCTAGAATCTGTGTCGCGACATTTTTTTTTTTAGAAATTTGGCCGTCTGTGAATATTTCGAGCCACGTTTCATAACGTTTAACCTAGATGGCGTTACTATAAACTAGAGTCATAAGGTCAAGTTTAACATGGATAATTTCTAAAATTTATTTGATACGATACCTGACAAAAAGTACTCATTGAGTAAAAGTATCAAATGTAAAGTATCGAATACAAAAGTATCGGTATCGAAAAGAAAGTATGCGATACTTAACAGTATCGATATTTTTTTCGTGTCCCTATTCCCGCAGTTGTAGACAGACAACTGTGAACAGGATGCTTCTACAACATATGCAATAAAACCCTATACCAACCTGTCTGACCAGTATGATATAATAAGGTCAATTTCCCTCCTATTGTGGAGGAGATTCGAGCCCAACAGTGGAACGTATATGAGTTCAAACGACGTAATTATTTTTTTAATTCAATCAATTAAATAAACCACAATAAGCACTTATTATTTTGACACCCCCATAACTACATAACTCTTGTTATACTGTAGAATCAACCGCGTGGCGTTTAAATCCATTTCCATGTCGGATTTATGCTAATGCTTGTTCTGTTCACCCCTCTAAAATAATAGGGATGCCCTTATATCGATCGTAAATTATCGATAAATTATCAAAATATATTTTTTCGTGTGGTGATGAAGTAAAAAAAATATCATTGTCTGAGACGTGGATGTCGTAAAAGACGATTATGGGATATAATGTGCATATAACATGTATGCAAGAAAAGGAAAACTCGCCCTATATCAAAACATTTGACTAGTGTGGTATTGTAGATCTCTTTACGCCATTGTTAAGTGAGCTTGCTCCCAACATCATCATCATCATCATCTTGCTCTTATCCCGATTACTTGGGGTCGACGCAATATGTCATCTGTTTTGACATATTGCAAAAAGTTTCGGCAATGACTTTTATGACCGGCCGCCTGCCTGACGTCAACCCTCCTTGGGAATGTAATCGTTGACCCAAATGGTACCAGATGGAGTTGGTCCGGGTCAATCTAGGGCTCTTAGTCGTCTTTTACGACACCCACGAGCAAAGCAAGGGTTGGTAGTATTCGATGCCGCTACCCAACAATGGGACGTATATTCGCTGAGATGATGATTATTACGTAGAAGAGTGCATATTCAGTTGACCACAAGTAATTGTACTTTTAATTTTTTTTCTAAAATCAACACCCTGCACTAAGGAAATAATCCTTGTATTGCGTTGAGACTTTCATCATCATCATCATCATTCATCATTTCAGCCTATCGTGCGGTGTATCTAAAGTGCGGTTCTGTGCCGCCTGCATCCAACGACGCCCAGCAACTGTCACCAGGTCGTCGGCCCACCTAGTGGGGGGCGTCCTACACTGTGTCGTCCGATACGTGGTCCCCACTCGAGAGCCTTTCTTCTCCAGCGGTTGTCAGTTCGTCGAGCGATGTGGCCTGCCCATTGCTACTTCAACGTGCTAATTCTTCTTGCTATGTCAGGTACACCCGTTCTTCTGCGGATATCTGTATTTCGGATTCTATCTCGTAGATAAATCCCGAGCATAGCCCGCTCCATAGCACGCTGAGCGACTTTGAACTTGGTTATGAGGCCTACATTTAGGGATCACGTTTCCGTGTAGTCCGGTAACACACACTGATCGTAGACCTTATGTTGGATGAGAAGATCCCCTTAAGTTTCTTGAACGCTGCCCAACCGAGTTGGATGCGTCGGCTGATCTCTTTCTGGAAATTGGATCGAACTAACTGGATTGTTTGTCCTAGGTAAACAATGATCCACAACTTCGAGAATCGCATTGCCATCTAGGACTGGTACAGGAATGACATGGACAATTGACGTGACTTTCGTCTTATCCATGTTCATTCGTAAACCTTGTTGGGATACCCTGCTGAGATCGTTGAGCGTCATGGAGTACCTCGGCACCATGCCAAGGTCCTCCTTGGATTCTGCCATAACGACGATATCGTCTGCAAATCGAAGGTGAGTGATGTATTCGCCGTGGGACTTTACAAAGATATAATTAACGGACACAAATTATATCGAGACTCAGAACAAAAATTTGTGGATCGCACAATATGTTGTTCTGCGTGGGATTCGAACCCATGACACTGGCACTGTAGTCGGTATTAACCACTGCGCCATCTGTGAAACTGGGATAAGAGAAAGATGATGATATTATTTTTTATATATAAATCTTCAGTTCGTGTGTTTGTAATTGAACTCCTAAACGGCTAGATCGATTTTGATGATGTCTTGTAGCTGTTCCGATGGATATGAGAATGGTTGAGATTAATAATTGGAACCAGTGCTGCAGTAGATTTCAAGGAGAATCATTTTTGATGTGAAACATCTATAGGCCTGTGTAAACCTAATCGTTGGCGTGGCCTTAACGCCACGCTTGGATAAGTACATTTGTGTATGGAAACCATAACCTATTTTATAATTTGGTACACCGCCATCTAGTGAGCTCAAAAGAAATTAAAACCTAAACACATATCTATAGTGTATACTAATGAAAATAAATGTTTATAGAATAAAAATCATCATTTTGTGGAAAAAAAATCGTAATATTTTATTAATACTTTACCCCATATTAGTTCCTGTCGTAATCTGTTCTTTTATGCATATATAGCTACTTGTAGAAAATTACTTCGATGTTTCACATCTGCCAGGCGTCCTGAGCGACGGCTCACTTTTTTTACTACTTTTTTTAGATTTGAACAGAACAACGTCTGTTGGATCAGATAGTTATTAATATTAATTTATCGATATAAGGTCCCATCTCTATCCCGGAAAGCTGTGATATGAAGCATAAAATTCATGGCTGCGTTCCCCTGATATTTGAAGCGTACTTCGCTCATCATTATATTCAAACGTATATTAAATATATATATCTCTGCATGTTTGTTAGTTCTTAGCGATGTAGAAAATAAAATTTAATAAAGTCAGGGATTAAAACATTACTTTTTACTCATTCGTTTATCTCAACTTATATAGCCACAATGCTAGGCGAATTGACCTGCTATTCCACGCTGGTCAGACGTTTTGGATTAGAGTTTTATATCGATTTTCCTTGTCTTACATTGATGTTATTTACCTTAGTCGTATTTTACGACACCCACGGTTAAAAGAGGGGAGTGGTAAAAAAATAACTTTTCTTTGTTTAATTATTTTTAATGTTAATGTGAGTATTATACTGAAATAAAACTATTATTTCCGTATAATAACGGACATTCCGTGTGATGACGGAGTAAGAATAAAATTCACCACCCTTCCATCTTGCACGTGGGTGTAGTAAAAGACGACTAAGAGATAATCATTGCAACCCACATAAGTTCCACTCTTGGGCTCGGGCCTCCTCCACAATGGGAGGGAATTTAATCTACTATACCATACTGGTCAGACATGTTAGTATAGGGTTTCATTTCGAGTTTGCCTTCTCTTGCACAGATGTTATGTGCATATTATATCCCATAGTCGTCTTATACGACATCCACGGGCAAGATAGGGAGTGATGAATTGTATTCTTACTCCGTCACCATACGGAAACAGGGGTGGATCAAGGATACAATATGCCTGTAAAATCTGCGCAAGAATACGAAATCTCAATATGAAACTCTATACCCGTTTAACCAACGTGGTATAAGTCAATTATTCTATTTGGCGTAGCTTAGGACGAACCCTTAGTAAGCTTTTTTTTTGTTTTGGCGTGGTCTTCGGTCAGCTCACCCGCCGCCCGGCTCCAGCCGGGGTGAGAGGCGGCGCGGCAGCCCCGTAACCCATCCGTGACACGTCGCCTTCGTCATTGGGCCAATCACCGGTGTAGGGTAACTTGTCTTCAATGGTCGGCCTACGGAATACACCTGAGGAGTACCCTCTCCTAGACTGAGGTCCCCCCCCCCCCCCACAGGGACGTAGGTCGCTATCGTGCGGTTGGTTTCTCGGCGCGTGATGGACCAAATCCCCGATCCAGTTACCCGCGGCCTCAGCTAGGGTGGCATCAGGTGAAGGTAATCGCGCCTGCACCACCCGAGTCGCTGGCGGTGGACCGCGTCGTCGTGGAATCGTTCCCCCACGCGCCCCGTTGCCTCCTTTCGCAAGACTACTGCGTCGCAGAAACTCCTATTAAGCTAACGATATCTTGAAAGTCGTAGTCAACCGTTGAATGCAATTGGCACTGGATCGTTCTATATAGTCCTGGTGCATGTGCATAGCATGCATAGTGCATGAATGCATTTCCACAGCGTGAACAAAAAAGGGTCAATTTCCATTGTCGAGGAGACTGGTACCTAACAGTGGGACATAATATGTAAGCCTAAATGATGATTAAGCAAAGACTTATTGATATAAATGTAAGTATTAAAATGAACTACATAAAGATTACTAGAATCTTTACTTTATAATTTTCTATCTTCGGCGCCATCTATTATTCATTCCGCATACTAAACAGTCGAATCATAGAGAAGTAATTCATATTTTTTTTAAATCCGTATTGTTTCTTTTTTTTGACAGCGCATGCGTCCGTGGCGCCTATTCGGATTTTTCAAGAAATTAATATTAATAAGATATTGTAACACTTTTTGTTTTATTTTTTTAGATAAATCCGCCGGGAGTTGATTTTTCGACAGGAAAATCACAATGGCGCCTTTTGAAACGTGCTTGGAACTCTTAATAGTATTTGTGATCTAGGTATTTGTTGAATCGGTAACGTTGTGATACCATTGTTCCTATTGTTCGAATGTTCATTTTAAAGACATTAATCGGTTAATCGACATTTTTATAGTCAAGTGTGATCAAATTATTGATTAGTATCAAATAATAGTGTGAACAGTATTTAGTTTGCTGTCATAATGGGTTTATTGCTTCTAAATATATATAAATAAACTCCATTATCTATACAAATAAATAAAATTGAAGTGTGCTTTTTTATGCTAACACGGTTATTCGCACGACACCTATGACTAAAATATAGTACAAATAGTCTGTCTATCCGTTTGTTTAAGATAATCCCTTAAAACGGATGGACTAATTTTGATAATATTTTACTAACAAATAACTGTCCATATAAGGAGTAACTTAAGCTATATTTTAAACCGAAACGAAGCGAGGGCGGGTTGCTAGTATTTATATAATTTCATGTGGTGACGGAGTAAGAATTCACCATTCCCTTGCCTGTGGATGTCGTAAAAGACGATTAAGCGATGTAAGATAACATCTGTACAAGAGAAGAAAACCTTGTAATAAAATCTCTATCCCAATCCAGCTTACCAGCGTAATATAGTTGGTTAGTTTCCTTACCGTTATGGAGGCGACACGAGCCCAGCAGCTAACACTATGATGATGAGTATTTTCTCTCCACATTTAATACGGTTACGTTAAAGTGGAGAGCTCTCGTGTTTTAGATTCGATCTCGGGGACAATTCTTTATAAGATCCACAAATGATTCTCTTGAGTTTGAGTGTAATTTGTGTCCGTTAATCGCATGTTGCGTATGGTGACGGATTAAGAATACAATTCACCATCTCCTTATCTTGCCTGTGGATGTAAAAGACGGCAGAAGGATATAGTATGCATATAACATCTATGCAAGAAAAAGAAAACTCGAAACAAAACCATACCACCTATCTGATCAGCATGGTATAGTCAGTTTTTTTTTCTTCTAATTTTTCCTTTAATTTATCGTGGAGTAGGCTAGAGCCCACCCGTGGGACATATATGATTCGAAATGAATTGCATGTTCGTGATGTCCCTTATAACAATAGGATTTATTTCTTAATGCCTGTCTATGGAGGGTAGAAGTAAGGAGAACCATCTCGGTGTATTAAAAAGTGTCTGTTGAAAGGGAGCAAATTAAGGTGGCGCTATAGTAACAAGTGGAAGAATTTTAAAGTACCTCGTAACGTTACTTTCAAACCAATTGAAGTACTTTTTGACACTGGTTATTTTTTTTCAAGATTTCCCCCATTTTGAAATACGTAAATAATTGAGATTTTAAATACTGCATATTTCTTAACTACTGAAGTCAAGAGAAATATTCAACTTTTCAACTCGGCACACTTCACTCTGTTTATAACTGCTAAGTTCATTTCATTTCCACTTGCTACACTAGCGCTATTTCGGTGAGAGTTCGAACAATAATTTGCTGTTTACAAGTGAACACTTTTTCGACTAATCCCCCATACAAGACCTCCTTACTTCTACCCTCCATATGCCTGTCTCAAAATTAGGTAATCTATGCTTTAAAAATGTGACAATTTATAATTCAGTAGCACCGTAATTTAAATATTAATATGTCCAAATAATTTATAATTCAAACAATTACTGTTTTAAATAATCAAAACTGGCTATCTTGTCACGCAATGAGCAATCAATTCATTTAAAATTCCACTTGCAACGAACCTTCTTTGACTTACCGCTATAGACGATGAGTTGTCTATGGCCCTATTTCTTTTTAATTTCTTTACAACGCCGCCGATCATGCGTTCGGGGAATAATCGACTAAAATACGTGTGTTACATTTTTATTAAGTGACTTTATGCATTTACATCGGACATGTTGGATTTTATCGATAAATCGATAATTCATCAGCACGGAAGCCATGCAGTCAAGCGGCCATAGCTCTATAGACACATTAATAAACAATAGTCGAAGTATCAAGCAATACTTTATCACTCTTCAGATGGTATATTAATAATTTACTAAGAAACGTCTTGGTATTTTTTTAATTATAATAGTGATATCTGATTGAAAGTAGTAGTTGCTGTCTAGTGGCGGCTACGAATACGTGAACGACTAAGAGTTTTTACTTCGACCTGGGAGATCTACATCTGAGGCCGTCACAACAACAATTATACTGGAGAGTTGCTGTTAGGCAGGCAGGTCATAAAAGTTTTGTGAAAAACTAGCCTAACAGTAGGCAGTATATTGGGCTGAGATGATGATGAATGCTTACTATTTCATCGAGAATTCTCATGAGCAGAAAGAGAGATAAAACCCTACTGCAAATCCATTACGATTGTATAAACCTTAAAATAAGGAAGATATTTAAAAGCACAATTTTGGTATTTTAAATTCCAGCACAGCTTGTTCTGGATTCATTGCTATTTAAATAATGCCGTTCCTTATAGTGATGGAGTAAGAATACAAATCATTTTACCCACAGATGATCGTAAAAGACAACGAAGAAGAAGGAGAAAGAAACGAAGAAGCACGCAGATATTATTACTGCAAAAAAAGGAAAGCCTATCAACCCATCGGATCAGTGTGGTGTAGTAGATCAATTCCTTTTCCACTATATAAAAGACTCAGGCCCAATAGTGACATATCCTCATTTCAGCTCATATACGTCCCACTGTTGGGCTCGAGCCTTCTCCATAATAGGAGTGAAACTGACCTAACTATACCATGTTAGTTAGACAGGTTGATATAGGGTATCGTTTCGAGTTTTCCATCTCTTGCATGGATGTTATATGCATATTTTATCTCTTAGTCTTCTTTTACGGCATTCACGGGCAAGATAGGGAGTGGTGAATGGCACCGTCACCACTCGGATAAATGACATATCCATCCATCAGTCTACAGACGTCCACTGCTGGACATAGGCCTCCCCACAAGAATGCCACTCGGAACGGTCCTGCGCCACTTGCATAGTGACATATATACTCGTATGAGTTGAAATAATGATAATTAGAAATACTGTCTCGTGCCGTGATTCAAAAAGCATAGAATTCAAAAACGCGTCACAGCTGTGACCACAGATACACAGGCTAAGGTTTGGATTAACGTGTAAAATTTAATCAGTCTCAAGTACTGAAATTATTACGTAATGTCAATTACAAAAAAAAAGCAAATTCACGGCAACTTGCTTTTTAAGGACTGAATTTAAATACAATTGTCTGGGCAAAAGCAAACAGCGGTCACATGGTGGTTCGTAAAGGCTCCGTGTATTTTCATTATTACCCCGGATAATGGGGAATTCATGGAGGACCACACTATGGACAGTCGTCTGTCTACAGCAGGAGGCCGATACATCTGGGGTAGTAAGTACACTCTCGCAAAAAATTTACGTCTGAGTGATAGCAATTTGTTACTGCACTTCGTTCGGTCAGCGAGAGAGCCGGCAGCCCAACTTTGAGGGTATTTGCGTGAGCTTTGCTAATTAGTATCACTGGCCCATTGCACACATTTATGCTCCCTTCACTTTGTTAATAGTACCTAAGCAGCGATCTAGTAAAGATTCATGGATTATTCATAAGGTGGATTAGGCAACTGCCTAGGGACTCCGCATTGACTAAGGGCCCCGAGCAAGCACCAACAGAAAAATTCAATTCATTTCATCACACAACACTTAAGACAAAATACTCAAAAAAAAAAAGTTACTACGCCTACCACTCAAGCGGCTAGAGTTAATAAAAATCATTCGATACGTCTTACACACACAAATGTGCCATATGCCAAAGCACAGCAGCCACATATACAAGCACTGGTACACGATACACAATCACCCAAGATGAGTGACTCCGATTTAAGTAACAACAATATAAATAGAATATTAAATATTTTAACTTCCTTTGATCAAAGATTGAAAAAACTAGAAGGTAGTGCCATACAACTACCTAGTGCCTTAGTGAAATTAGTGATTAGTAGTGCAGTGAGTGCTATCTTTGAAGAAAAAAGTATTTTTATTATTACTAGAGACTATAAGAAAAGTGTCAATGGACACATTCTTACTCAGTAAATCTTAGCAAATTAAGTTAGATTTAAATTACTTATTAGCCTTATGGCTTGATTGTAATTATCATGAGACAACTGTTAAGTTATATCATAATTAAAAAAAAATTTCTTCACACGATTTTTTTGAAAATTTTTCATTTCTCTTGCTTACTCCATCGTGAGACCTGGATCATCATTTAACTACTAATATAACCAATTTATTAGGATAATTTCAATGAAAGTAAAAAGAAATGAGTCAGGCATGTGAGGTGATGCTGCTTGCTATAGCATCAAGTCAAGGTGATAAGGTATGTTGTTGCAATAAGCGATTGCAGTATCTAACAGGATAATAAAGAAGTGCATCTAATTTACTGTACTTTAATAACAGAAAAAAAAAATTAAAAGTAACAAAAGGGTAAAAGAAAGGGGCTCCGAGAATTACATGGCCAAAGGGCCCTGATAAGGTTATTCCGGCCCTGCTTTCCATTAGGTAGTACTATTTGCACGTTTGTTACCAACAGCAATGAAAATTTTGAGTTAAGGTTAAGGTATAATGTCGCTAATACCATTTTAGATAGCTATCATATTTCTTTACCAAACTTACGTATGTATATCTAAATGTTGAAACTAAATAACAAATATAAAGTCTCTTACTTTTACTCAAAAAAAAAAATTACCAATAAAACAGTTTAAAAGAAAAGAAAATAATTTAAAAAGGGCCGAATGTCATAAATATGTGTGGCACGTATCACAGATAGCATCCGTCTCTGATATGCATTACAAAATTACTACGACATAGACTGTGTAAACCTCTTTAGGAATAACAACCATATGCCCTTTGCCTTGGAAGTGAAGAAGTGGTCATTGTCTATGGAAATGGCGTTTTGTTACAGAATTAACTTGGCCAATTTTCATTGAGCTTTCATTATAGAAAATAAAATAATCTGCGCTAAATTAAATTGGCTTAATTATATACAGTTTTTATTTGTTTTCCTTTTTGATTATTAACGAATAATGCAATAACCTTAGAATAATAATGTATGGTAAGTTCGCGCACAATAAGTGAAGCATTTCAATTGGAGCCTAATGGAGCTTACGCCGCAACCGTTCCGTAATGCACAAGGTCACTGTACTGCACATACGTACGCAACTCTTAAAAGATAAATAGATAATTATGACGGCTTGTGCATTCAAATGGTGTCACAGCATATTTGAAAAACATAAAAAGTATATTAACCTTACTTTTAAAAGTATTCCGACGATTTATATTAATAAAAACAAAATTTGATTTCATAATTTGTATAGTGGTGTGCGTGTGTACGTGTGTAATCTCTTGCACACATGTAGTTTGCTTCAAATTTTTAATGGCTGACGTATGGGCACTATCCTTGTTAACATTAATTGTGAAGTTTTGGATAAAATAATATATTAAGCTATTTTTATAATACAAGGCAAGTTTCTTGACAATAAGTAACTCGTAATAAATCCATATTCCAATCCTTCTGGCTAATACAGTATAACATAGTACTCATTTTCCTTATCTAGGCTCTTGCGTAATAATAGCCATAAAATATAAATCAAGAACAAGACGAAATTTTATAATAAAACTATATTAAAGGTAGGTAGGTTATCTTGGCTCATATACGTCCCACTCCTGGGCTCGAGTCTCTTCCAAAATAGGAGAGTAATTGACCGTACTATACTAAGCTGGTCAGACAGGTTGGTACATGGTTTTGTTTAGAGTTTGCCTTCAATCAAATATCATGTAAAAAAATATATATTTTTTGCCGCGCCCAAAAATCTCCGATGGATTTTGAAAAGTAATATATGTCATTTGTAACGAAAATTTAAAAAGCTTACTTTAAATAATTAAGCAATGTATCTATACCAAAAAATTTGAAAGAATGGCTTTATAAAATATATGTATTTAAATGCGCCAAAACTGACAGCTCTTCACAAAATGGCTCACTTAACATGGCCGCCGCGCGCGTATTTATGTTATGGTAATTGATTAATTGGAATCGGGCGTCGGCGGCGCGACAAAGTGCACTTTTGTGGCGATCAAATAACAAGCAAGTCTGCATTTAATTTAATTTTCACGTCAGTAATTTCTGAGAACTGGCCTTGGGAAGGCAATTTCGTTCAATTTCCCGCCATTTTGCTGTCAAAACTGTTCGATTGATATGTTTTTTATTGCGCCATTTTTAAAAGAATGTTTATATAGTTAGAGAGTGTTTGATGAATACTTAATTTCTTTGGTCAGTTCTTATAACGTAAGGCAATACAGACAACATTAGGTATTAGTAAAATTACTTAATAAAAATGAAAATATTTGACATTAATAAAAAGTATATTTATAAAGTACTTACAAATAAAAACCCGCAATTTACATTATTGTCCAAAATAGAGGTACCTAGGATCATACTGTTAACAGTTTTCGGCCTGGAGCCATAGATAGATCGGTTCATCTAGTAAAGCACCAACCTCTATAGATAGGACCTCTGGATAGCAGCAATTTGATATTGCGCTCAATTCCGTGAGGTAACGGCTGTGAATGAACCTGCTACCAACCCTTAATGCACTCCATCTTATGTCGTCTGGTCAACGATTACATTTCTAAGGAGGGTTGACGTCATGTTGGAGGCCTATCATAAAATTATTAGGCCAATAACTTTTGTAATATATGCGATGGACGAGAAGTTTGCGTTGGATTGAGATAAGAGCATAATGATTATGATTAATTCGGCGAGAGAGCCAGATGCCGAAAATTCACGTAACGGTAGATAGCGACCTGGCCGGGCCTTTGGGCCATTAGATGGCTTGCGTACTAGCACGCACTAAAAGCAAAATAATTAAAATTTCCGAGGTGATGCCTACTGAAAATTTACGGAAAATATTTTCGAAAATAGGAAGTATGGAAAACTAAGAACACATTCTTATATACGAGTCAACCTTAGTATTATCATTACCATCATTAGCCTATCGCCATCCACTACTGGACGGAGGCCTCCCTCATGTTTCGCCATAAAGTGCCATCCTATGCCGCCTGCATTCAACGAACCCCAGCAACTATCACTAGGTCATCGGTCCACCTAATGGGGTAGCGTCCTACACTGTGTTGTGCTCGCCACCCAAAAACCTTTCTTCCCAGCGGTTGTAGGTTCACCAAACGATGTGTATCATTGCCACTTCAGCGTGCCGACTTTAAGCTTGATTATGAGGCCTATAGGATCACAATAATATTAAGTACTAGCAACCCGCCCTCGCTTCGCTTCGGTTTCTGTCGCCTTACCCGCGTAGTTCCCGTTCCCGTGGGAATACCGGGATAAAATATAGCCTAGTTTACTCCCTGATATTATAGCTTTCCATTGGTGAAAGATTTTTTAAATCGGTCCAGCCATTTTGAAGATTACCCGGAACAAACAGACAGACAGACAGACAAAAAAAAAAGTGATTTTTAGGCATATGTATAGTGCAAATAACCGTGTAAGCATGAAAAACGTCTATTATTTTGACATTACAAACAGACACTCCAATTTTATTTATTGGTATAGATAATATTTACAATACTCGTGGATGTCGTAAAGGATGACTAAGAGCTTTACATTGACCTGTGCCGTTGACTCCGTCTGACGCCCTATGGTCCACAATTATCTACATGCCCAAAGAAAGTTGGAAGTCAAGCAGGCGACTAATCATAAAAGTATTGTCAATAACTTTTGTAAATATGTAATATAATTTTTAGTGGTTACACTGTCAACAGTTGTTTGTCTACAGCCGCGGGCCGGTCCGTCCGGGGTAGTACCACACTGAGTAGAAAATAGACTTCCGAGTAGTAGCAATTTGTTACTGCGCTTTGTTCGGTGAGCGAGAGAGCCAGGAGCCCAACTTTATGAGGGTGTTGCGTGTGCTGGGTTTTAGTGATGCTTTTAGTATCACAGAACCTCATTGCACCCATTTACATTCCCTTCACTTTCTTCGCGGTAGGCAGCGGCCTTGCAAAGGTCCAAAACGGCAGCAACACTTACCATCAGGTGTACTGTTTGCGCGTTTGCCACTGTTTGCAATAAAAAAAGATGATTTAACATTTAATATGTTTTCGTCATAAAACGACGCATGACTATGTACATATATTTAAAAAAAAGTGAGCCGTCGCTCAGGACGCCTGGCAGATGTGAAACTTCGAAATTATTTTGTACAAGTATATATTAGGCTTGTTGAAAAAATATCGATATATGGATATTTTTTGTTAGAAATATCGATATTTTTAACCGATATATATTGAGCTGATATATCGATATTAAATATCCAATATCGAAATCGAATCAAAAACGATATTTTTTTTTTGTTCGTGTAAATCAAGTCTAGAATCTAGAACCGTAAAAGATAGGAAATATAAAAGTATAGCATTAACTGTATACATACTCTGTGATTAGTATGTTTTGATTGCCATTTGATTGTCACTTTTTATTAAGGACAATTATTGTTATTGACACACATGATAATCGAATTATTCCAATACATATACCCAACTGTCGCTTAGAATTCAAATGATAAATCGTTAACCGAATAGTTTTATACCTATCACTTATTTTTTTCTATAAGTACAATTGACTTGTTATTAAAAAAAAAATAGACACAATTCCCCAGCAATTAAAGTGATTTCGTTTTTAATAATTTCATCTTAACTAAGTTACGTATGGCGTCGGGTTAAGAATATAATTGTCACCACCCCTTTCGAGTCGTAAAAATTGTATAAGAGTTTACCAGGAGAGTGGGCAGTAGCTCTCTCCTGGGATATGTATAAATATATAATATAGGTATAAATATATAATATGGGATATGAATAAATATATAATAAGTTGAAAAATATTGGTTCGAAAATAGCTTTTTTGTTTTGATATTTTTGTAATTATTGCTTAATAAAAAAGAATTTTGATTGAACTAAATACATTATTATTTTAAAAACACAAAATCTTTTAAAAATTTGACCGATATATCGATATTTTTCCTTAATATATCGACGTCGATATTGATATTTTGATAAATATAGATATATCTATATATTGATATGTTTTTCATTGCCGACATCCCTACTAAATACTGTACTATTTAATAAACGCATTTTTTTAAAGACCGATATATCGATATTTCTTTTTCGATATATCGACGTCGATATTGATATTTTTATAAATATCGATATTTTTTTTCACTTCCGACATCCCTAGTATATATGAATAAAAGCATAGATTACGACAGGAACTAATTTGTAAAGTATTGAATAGAATAATACGATTTCATCGATTTCTACTATTATGTAAGATATTACAAAGAAATGATATTAATTCACCGCTCGGCCGCTTACGACCTAACATAGCGTCGCTACGTCTCCCTCACACACTTCTGCGTAGTTCAAATCAAAAGGATCGGTTAAAAAAGTGTGATTTAGGAAACAAAAATAACGACATCTATCGAGCTAAGGCTAAATCTCAGCTACAAAATATATTTTATAAAGAAATCTCTAATCCTGTAATGATGATGATGATAATGAGATAAGCTATTTAAATTATTTTATTTATTTATTTTCTTCTTAAATTAACAAATTTTAAATGAAATCTGAATGTTGAAAGTGGGTCAAGATCCAATTCCTATGAATCTGTAACATACAAACAAATAAATATACATCTGAAACTAATAAAACATCTTTAAAAAGCGATTGTCCAGTTTTCGTACGTGAAAGTACTGTAAGTAGGTATGGTATACTTATATTGGCAAGTTAGAGAATTATACATTATTTTATAGATTAAGTATATATGCATAAAAGAACAGATTACGACAGGCACTAAAATAACACATTAATAAAAATAATATTACGATTTTTTTTCCAAGAAAATGATGATTTTTATTTAATAAACATTTATTTTCATTAGTATACATTATAGGTAACAATTTACTTTAAACGCACTAGATGGCGTTGTACAAATTTTAAATCTCACTATGGTTTCGTTACAAAAATGTACACATATGTATTCGGATTTTTATTTTTCGTTCGCGGGTTGAGAGCCCTCAGCGCTCACCCACCAGTCCGGGTAAAGTTGTCACAGCCATCTGAGGCTAACAACTAAGTCACACAAGACAAAAATTTTTCGTTAATTAAAAGGGTGCCGTGAAGCGTGGCGTTAACGCCACGCGATGATCAGGATCACCCTCGCCTATAGATGTTTCACATCAAAAAGCGTAAAATCATAAATAACATAGTCTATAGATGGATACATAGACAAATCAATTAAAGGCGCGTTTGTTTTGCTGCATTAGAATGCAACACACTGCGTCTGCCTTTATACCGCCGACTGAACGCGCGATGCATATAAGAATTGAAGAAATCATAATTAAAATTATGATTTAAAGACAGCTTGCCGGTTTATTTGAGTATTTATAGAATGTTAAAATATTAACATGGCGGATAATTTAATATCACATACGTTAAGAATATATCACTTTTTATTTTCTGTTGAGACTCGTAAAAATCAACTATGAGAATACTAGAAGACATGGTTCTCGCCTGGAAAACTACAATATCAAATGCAATTGCTAACCTTAAGCGTGGTGATTGTGACAATTCCTCCCTTAAAAAGGCTTTCATCTTATATTGGATTTCCTCGAGTTGATGGATGAATGTAAAAGTTCACAGTTGAAATATAAGTGCAATATTTTTGTGTCCAAGACTGGTGACCAAGGAGGTCCTTAAAACAAATAGAATAATGATGGTAGAAAGAAAATACTTGTGATAGATGGTAAAAAGAAAATACTTGAGGTAGTAAAATAATAAGGCGCAGGACCTCACTGTTGTCTGTCTGCAACCGCGGGCTGGTCCGTCCGGGGTAGTACCACACTGAGCAGAAAATCGACATCTGAGTAGTATCAATTTGTTACTGCGCTTCGTTTGGTGAGCGAGAGAATCGGTAGCCCTACTTTCTGAGATTGTTTTGCGTGTGGTAACCAAACCTCATTTCAAGCCTGCATACTCACTTCAATTTTTTCACGGCAGGCATCGGCCTAACAAAGGTTCATAAGCGGCAGTATCACTTACCATCAGGTGTTCGCTCGTCGGCTACCGTTTACAATAAAAAAAATACTTGTTTATGTTTTAAGTCCTGTGTGGTAGTTATAAATATTACCAGCCCTTACATTTCCCATTGTTTCGTAAAAACCAACGAGCTTTATATCAACCTGGGCTAACTCCATTTCAGGAAGGTTGACGTCATAAAGGCGGCTGATGAAAGAAGACTGCATATTGCGTTGTAAATAAATTATTGATTTAATAACAGGATGATGACGAAAACTTGCGCAGGTGTTGACATAACAATTCAGAAAGGTTTTTATAACTATTTTACGATACTTTAATCAGCTCTGAGACATAATGTCACGAACAAAATTGATGACGCTATTAATATTTATACAATGTGACCATTTCTTTTCCCACTATTGAGATTTCTGGAAAGGTTAACAGAGTTTTCTTTAAAAAAAACACCCAATGAGTAAAGAATTATGTCGTAGGTAGATAATAATTTGAATTAAATTATTTACTGAAATGTTAGTGTTACAAACATTAAAGATTGGATAATAAGTTCGAACATAACGACATCCTTCCGCCATCTTGAAGTAACTGTCAATAACTGTCACAGTGTCACATACCACAGATAAAAAAGCAATAAGTCAGAATGGGTCACATAATGTAATTGATTATTTTTATTTAGCTGGACCACGCCGCGTGCCTTCACGAAAAATGTACGGTCTGAAAATAAATTTATATTCCTTGTAATTTTTTTTGGAAACCATCGTAATTATTTTAAATAAGAAAGAACACTGCAATGAACTATCTATACGGGCCCTTCTTTGGGGAGAAAGTGCTCCTAGCCAGTCTCTTGATGTGAGGTTTTATTTTGAGTATTTTTTACTTTTATTCTCTTTGCCATGGTTTAAGACGGTTAAATGTTTTTGAGCGACCTGGTAACAACTATGTTCCCAAGAAGGGTTGATGTCAGGCAAAACGTCAATCATAAAACTTAACAATAACTCTTGCAGTATGTACAATGAAAGAAACGTACATATTGAATCGCCCTCAAATAATTAGAATAAGAGGAAGGTATTATTTTTTGCGCTTTGGAAAATGCATTTTAGTGTACCCATTGCTGGCCACGGCAAAGGGGTATGTAGGATTCGATGACGTGATATGGCTTTATTACCTCAGAATACCTACTAAAAACCACATCAGTCCTGCATCCTCGCCTTCCTGATTTGATTTGAATTGACTTTGGGAAGCCAGTGGTTCACGTTTTGTCACATGACTCTAACGTTCCGTCAGTTAGCCTGCTAGCTACGTCTCAAGTCAATCTTGCTCGGGAGTAAAGGAGCGCGTAAAGTTTTCTCTTCCTCCCTAGGCGTTGCCTACGCAGTGGGTCAGCATAGGCATCCGCCTCATATGTCTACCCTGCTGCCTCATTTTGCACTATAACGTTCTCATCTAAAGAACTAACGGCCATTCAGCGATAGGCCATTGTCAAGGATTTTATTAATAACGACCGGCAGCGATAGGTCGTCGCGTATAACAGTTGCCAGGGCAAGTATCCGAGTTCCCCAGGCTGCGCATTCTTCTAATATGTGGCTCTCTATCTACGGGCGCGCCACGCTCATAACATCTAGACGTTTCTTTGCATCTTGCATCTTGTTGCAGGTAAGTACCAAAACATCCAAGTGCGGTAAGTACCTGTATCAACCTGAAGGTCAAGGTGCCATGTCGTTCTGAGGATGCCTCGTTAAGAAGAAGAACACGTGTCGAATTAATGTTCGAAGCTCTGCGGAAAATTGCAAATTGACATTCTGGAAGGTGCTCATCACGTGAGAGTAAGATTGTCTTATCTTCTAGTCCACCTTGATCCTATCTCATATTCTTTCCATTCCATTGTAGTGTGCGGTATATTCGTTAACCATGGGAAAATTGTGTGTCTCCCTGCATTCCTTCCATTTTAAAATAATAATGGATTTCCACAATGTATTGCCTAATTAATTCCGTGTGGTGACGGAGTAAAAATACAATTCACCACTCCCTATCTTGCCCGTGGATATCGTACAAGACGACTATGGGATATATACACATAACATCTGTGCAAGAGAAGGATAACTCGAAATGAAACCCTATACCAACGTGTCTGACTAGCATGGTATAGTAGGTCAAATGCCCTCTCATTATGGAGGAGGCCTGAGCCCAACAGTGGGACGTGTGTGGGCTGCGATGATGATAATGATGATTGCCTAATTCAAACAATTCATCATCATCATCATCATCTTGCTCTTATCCCAATTACTTGGGGTCGACGTAATATGTCATCTTCCATACGATCCTATTAGACGTCATATCTGCAGTCACTCCCAGACTATCCATGTCATGCCTCAAGCAGTACATCCATCTTTTCCTCGGTCTTCCTTTATCCCTAAAGCTTTCAACATTCATTCCCATTACTTTTCTCACAACATTACTTTCATCCCGCCTCATCACATGTCCATACCATGTCAGCCGTTCACTCCTTAACTTTTCCGTCACTGGCGCAACTTTCAAACTTCCTCTAATTCAATTATATAAATAATATTTACAATTAGATCTTAAACTATTCAATTAAACTGCTTGTCCATTTTTATAATAATTTTGCTAATGACATTATTCAAATAAAGTAAATGAGCACGGTTAGATCAGCAATGTATCTGCTAACGGTACAATAGCGTCCGGTAGTCTATGGTCCGCTCACAAATCTATATATTATGTTAATTTCTCTATGATGCCGAACGGAAATTATTGACGAATATATTATAGAACTAGCTAACTTCATACCATCGATTGCTTAGCCTTTTTTTGACAGGTTACGATCTAGCCATGAAGACTAGGCATTTATCCCGAACACGGCAAATTATCCCTCCTAATTAATTGAGTTTTAATTAAGAGTTTTTCATCATCATTTCAGCTCATTTACGTCCCACTGCTGAGCTCGAGCCTCTTGCAAAATAGGAGAGAAATTAACCTACGCGCTGGTAACCCAACATGGGTTACCAGCGCGTAGGGTATAAGGGGTATAAGGGTTTTTTCAAATTTTCTATTTATTTCGTAGATATATGTATACCATAATCCTTAGTCGTCTTTTACGACAACCACGGGCAAGATAGGGGGTGGTGAATTGTACTCCATCACCATACGAAATGTGTTAACAGAATAAACGGTTGTCAAATATCTTTTTAAGAATGTGTTAATTCTTAATTTACATAGCCAACTTTTGAAAAAAAAATATGACGTCATACTCATATCACTATACAATGCTACCAACCACCATTTGTAAGCATATAATGTACATTTAATTGTCACACATTAACATAATAATATACTAAACTGAATAATAAAATTGCGTACACTGCTTACGCCATTATGAACAATATCATCTTGGTTTATATACATCCACTTCTGGAATGAAAGCTCTTTTACATTGGAGCTAAACTAAGCTATTATACCGCGTTTAAATGCGTCAGTATACGATTTTACATCGGGATTTTCTTCTCTTGCATCCTTTAGTCTTATTTGACGACATCCATGGGCAAAGCAGATAATGGTAGACAGTATGTTTTAAAATGGAAATCATTCAATTCCATGCAATCGTTTTTGCATATTGCGGGTTTAAATTGATGGCTCAATTGGTGAAGTCTCAATAAAATTAAAAAGGCTTCAATTGCAATTTTACAATGCCAAACGGGGTGAACATTAAATAATATAAATTCACCCGGCTAATCATTGCTTATTTACCTTGGTTTCGAATACGCTTAACTTTTCACCAGAATATCACGTCCGAAAATGGCTGACATGTTCTTCAACTTGCAACATTTTATAGCTTCATAACAATTAAATTAACGCATATAAAAATTATAATGGATAATCATTATTATATTATAAATGGTTCATAAAACAATTACATCGCGTCACTAATTAATATTAAAGTAATTGGCCGTTATTGTTACATATTTGTCACAATGGTTTTGGAACGAACTTATCCAATATGGCGGACAATTACTAGACGATCGCGCGCCAAATACGTTGACAGTATTGTATGCAAAGTTTTTTAGTGCATCAATGTTTGTCAGAGGTTATTAAAGTTTTAAGAATGATTTCGCTGTTTAGTTTGCAAACTGAATTTTATCGAGTTCTGTGTCTGTCATATTCAAACACACTTCTGTAGTTTTTTTTTTTTTTTTTTTATGCAAACGGTGGCAAACGAGCAAAGAGTACACCTGATGGTAAGTGTTGCTGCCGCTCATGGACCTTTACAAGGCCGTTGCCTACCGCGAAGGGAGTGTGAATGCGTGCATTGAGGCTCGGTGATACCAAGGGCACCACCAAAACCCTCCACACGCAATCACCCTCAGAAAGTTGGGCTTCCGGCTCTCTCGCTCACCGAACGAAGCGCAGTAACAAATTGCTACTACTCAGACGTCGATTTTCTGCGAGAGCATGGTACTGCCCCGGACGGACCGGCCCGCGGCTGTAGACAGATAACTGTCGACAGTGTGGTCCTACCACTCCTGAAAGAAGTAGAAGAAAGCAAAGATATTATATATTAAACTAGCTTCTACCCGCGACTTCGTCCGCTTGCAATAAATACTTTGGGCTAACGCTAACTTTAACCTGCGATTTTGTTTACGTAGCAGGTGAAAATATTTTTAAATAATACGATTCTGTCACACACGATTTTTGCGCAGTTTTAACCGTGTATGGGCTGACCATGAAAAATCCTATTTTGAAACATTCTTCATTGATGCTCTACTCCTATTGGTCTTAGCGTGATTATATTTAGCCTATAGCCTTCCTCGATAAATGGGCTCTCTAACACAGAAAGAATTTTTCAAATCGGACCCGTAGTACCAGAGTTTAGCGCGTTCAAACAAACAAACTCTTCAATTTTATATATGTACTAGCAGTGCCCGCGATTTCGTCCGCGTGGAATAGTGACTTTGGGGGGTATAGTGACTTTCAGGATTTATTTATTTATTTTAAAACTTCTGTGGCCAAACGGCACCTTCAGCACTTGATTCTCATTGTTCCGTTATCGGTGATTCAACTGATAACGTCTGTTATCAGTGACTCAACTGATAGCGGTTGTTATCGGTGACTCAACTGATAACGGTTGTCGTCGGTGACTCAACAATTAACGGTTGTTATCGGTGACTCAACTGTTAACGGTTGTTGTCGGTGACTCAATTAATAACGGTTGTTATCGGTGACTAAACTGATAACGGTTGTCATCGGTGACTCAACCTATAACGATTATTATCAATGACTCATCTGATAACGGTTGTTATCGGTGACTCAACTGATAACGGTTGTTATCGGTGACTCAAATGATAACGGTTGTTATCGGTGACTCAACTCATAACGATTGTTATCGGTGAATCAACTGATAACTGTTGTCAGCGGTGACTCAACTGATAACGTTTGTTATTAGTGACTAAATTGATAACGGTTGTTATCGGTGACTCAACTCATAACGGTTGCTATCGGTGAATCAATTGATAACGATTGTTATCGGTGGCTCAACTGATAACGGTTGTTTTCGGTGACTCAACTGATAACGTTTGTTGTCGGTTATTCAACTGATAACGGTTGTTATCAGTGACTCAACTGATAACAGTTGTTATCGGTGACTCAACTAAAAACGGTTGTTATCGGTGACTCAACTGATAACGGTTGTTATCGGTGACTCAACTCATAACGGTTGTTATCGATGAATCAACTGATAACGGTTGTCATCGGTGAATCAACTGATAACGTTTGTCATCGGTGACTCAACAGATAACGGTTGTTTTCGGTGACTCAACTGATAACGTTTGTTATCGGTGGCTCAACTGATAACGTTTGTTATCGGTGACTCAGCTGATAACGGTTATTATCGGTGACTTAACTGATAACGATTTTTTTCGGTGACTCAACTGATAACGTTTGTTATCGGTGACTCAACAGATAATGGTTGTTATCTGTTGAGACAGATAACAGATAACGGTTGTTAACGGTTGTTGTCTGTTAACGGTTGTTGTCTGTTAACCGTTGAAATAATTTTTCAAATCGAACCAGCGGTTTCTGAGATTAGCGCGTTCAAACAAATAAACAAACAAACTCTTTAGCTTTATAATATTAGTATAGATTAGTACAGATTTACCTTATTATTCGTGTGGTGACGGACTAAGAATACAATTTACTATCTCCTCTCTTGCCCTTGGGTGTCGTAAAAGACGACTAAGAGATACATTATACATACCTATGCAAGAGAAGGAAAACTTAAAACAAAACCCTATACCAACACGTCTGGCCAGCTTGATAAAGTAGGTCAATTTCCCTCCTATTGCGGTGGAGGCTCGAGCCCAATATTGGAACGTATATGAGCTGAAATGATGATGAATGATGAAGAATATTCTGCGTTTTTCTAATAAATTAATTTCAGGATAATCTACATAACTTGGCAGTCGTTAAATATCTCAGTTTTTTTATCGGTGACGTTAACAATCATACCATTTACCAGAATATGGCCTTGCCTTTTAACATTTATATTTTGAGCGGAATATAGTTTTAAGAAAACAATGTATGAAGTCGGGCCTAATCCAGTGACGGATTTAGGCTTGATGCCGCTCTAGGCCATGTTTATCGTGCCGCCCTTAACATTAGAATAATTTTTATCCAATATTTTTATTTTAAATTTAAATTAACTTATTTCGTTGGAATATAATTTTAAATTTTAGAAACGTAGGCTTTTACTTTTTCCGTCTCTGAGATTTTGACATTGCGAAAATTTTGCCGCCCCTCAAATCATGCCGCCATGGGCCCGGGCCTTTTAAAGATTTCATACATTTTATGTCAGATATTTATATCTGAACTAACGAAAAAATCTTCCAAACATGTAGTTCTTCAGATATCACTTATCAAATGTGTATGATGATATTATATTATAAATAAATATTTGAGAAACACAGCTTTCCATTATACGCATAGAAATGACTTCATTATATACATTATAAAGACATTGCGAGAATCAGTTTTACGATGTAAAGAAGTATCAATACTTTAGTAAAATTTAACTAAATAATGTTGCAATTTTACATTTTATTTTAACATGGCAACAAACGTAGATAGAATTGAATTTATCAACCGACTAAATGATATCTTTATCCTTTTTAACCCTCAACGCAAACGTTCCACAGAAAAAGGCATATGGTACAAGACTATCCAACGAAATATACTCAAATACCCTTGGTTCGGCAACAGTCAACTTAAACGTAATGCACTGGTGACAGCCCTCAGACTTCGTTCTGCGCACATTCCATCGAATGTGTTTGCATTCTTAATGAAAACGACAGAATCTCCAACATGCAATACCTGTGGAGTACTGGAAGATGTACAACACATTCTGATGGAGTGTGCGAGGAACGAAGGATATAGAAGGCACTATTTCAATGCAAACAAAATTTTTGATGTGGGCTATTGTAACAGCATACTGTCTGACGAGGCTATTATTTTATATAAGTTGGCGGAATTAGGTCTGCAAGGACGTTAATTGCGTCAGTTGTAATGATGTTTTATGTTTATTGTGTTGTTTTTTGTAGTCTTTTATAGGGCGATGTGGTCGCACAGCGACAAAGCCCTCTAAATAAATTAAATAAAAAAAAAAAAAAACCCTCAACGCATAGAGTGTTATAAGTTTGATGTCAATGACTGCCTGTTTATGTATGTGTATGTGTGTGTGTGTGTGTGGCATCGTAGCTCTCAAACGAATAGATCGATTTCCATGTGGATTTTTTTATTTGAAAGCCAGTTTCCTTGTGGTTCTTAGCTGTTTGGTTAGTATCGGTCCAACAGTGTAAGAGTATCAGCTCTTTTCCAAAATTATGTAATTTATTTATTTATTTTAAAACTTTTGCACAATAAAGGTACAAGGCGGACTTAATGCCTTAGGCATTCTCTACCAGTCGACCTAGGGTGGAGCAGAAATAATTTAAGGCAGATGCAATACAGATAGTTGAGGATAACCAGAATTTATCAAATATATGATTACCAAATGACACAGTATATAAATATGAGTACATATATATACCATATAAATATATATATATATACATACACATACATACATACACATACATACACATACATACGTATACATACACATACATACGTATACATACACATACATACACATACATACGTATACATACACATACATACACATACATACGTATACATACACATATACATACATACGTATACAATACATAGATAAAAATGGATGTGAGGATGATGTAATGTCGTATGATTACTCGATTAAGTGCTTCACGCGTGCCATTATAAGCGTTAAATGACAATTAATTGATAATTCCTATTGAAGAGAACGTAATAGTTATTTATTATTTTAGTTTGTGTCGGGGGTTATTCAAAATTTCAATTCTACTTATTTATTTAATTACAAGTGTTAACATTTTAAAAGTATTGTTCTTGATTGTATTATGATTTTATTTTTTTCCAATTGAAGTTAGTTTATTTTACTCGACGCGGCTGCCACAAGAGCGCCACTGTAGGAGGTGATGTAAGACGAGTGGCAGCCGTGTTCAGTCACAGGAACTGGGACGCGGTCGCCGCCTTCTGTGAGGCCGTAATCTCACGGAAGGAGGCGGCGGATCGTGTGCGAGTAGAGCTCCTATTCGGCGACACGTTCCGCCGCCGGCGACTCGGGCGACGTAGGCGCGAGTATCTGCGCCTAATGCCGCCCTAGCCGAGGCCGCGGGTGATCGGACCGGGGAATTCTCCGTCACCCGCAGAGAGGCTGACCGCGCGACCGCGACCGACGTCCCAGGACGTCGAGAGGTGACGTTACCCGAAAGGGTATTCCGTCGGGCCGACCACTGACGACAAGTCACATCTGCTCCGGTGGTCGGCCCAACAACGAGGTGACGTGGGTACGGGTGGGTTACGGGCCCGCGCGCCGTCCTTTCATCGCCCCGGATGGATTGGACCGCGCGTGCGCATACCATAGCCCACCCATAAAAAAAAAAAAAAAAAAAGCCGTGTTCAGTCAGTCGATCGGTGACAGCAGCGGTGAAATAGTCTAGCTAAGCTAAGGTTGTACGCCGAGTATTGGAATGTCGTGTTAGACATTCAATTATTGTTCGTTTAGTGTAATGGTGATTATATGTGATATCTGCGGTTTATTGGTAAGGTTAAATAATATTTAATACTAGTCCGCGAAAGTGTAATCAAGATGAGTTTAACACAAGTTTTTATTTAGTTTCGATTATATTAAACGTGGTCCTTGTTGCTCGTAGGTATCATAAAATAACTAAAGGATACGCTATCTGAATACAGATGCCTACATAGATGTATGCAAGAGATAGATAGCGCGATATAAAAGCCTATACCAATACGTCTCCCCCGCTTGGTATAGTAGGTTAATTTCCCTCGCATTGCGGCGGAGGCCTGACCTCAACAGCAGGACATATGTTGACTGAAATGAAATGAAAATCCTCATTGCACGCATTCACACTTTTTCTCACTCGCTTGCTCTCTGCGTCTCACTGCTGCTCCCTACTCTCGCCCCATGGCTGTGCTTCGTGCTATGTTAGCCCTTTCTCACTCTCTGTCGATCGGTCTCAATCGCTCTCTCCCTCTTCTTCGACAAAAACGCTACACATCTTCGTGACTCTAAATTGTTTCATCCGTAAAAAAATTACCGTCATGCGCACAAAGAAGTTTCAATTTAGAAAAAAAAGCGTGTGACCTATGTAAGAAGTTACACTTCTTTGGCGTAATAAGATAAAATATTTCTTCATCATTATCATCATTTCAGCTCATATAAGTCCCACTGTTGGGCTCGAACCTCCTCCACAATAGGAGGGAAATTGACCTTACCATACCCTGCTGGTCAGACAGGTTGGTATTGGATTTTATTTTGAGTTTTTCTTTTCTGTTTATAAAAAGCAAAAAACAACATCTATATATATAAAAGAAAGTCGTGTTAGTTACACTATTTATAAATCAAGAATGGCTGTACCGATTTACCTGAAAATTGGCGGAGAGGTAGCTTAGAACCAGGAGACGGACATAGGATACTTTTTATCCCGTTCGACCGGGTTCCCGTGGGACTTCACATAAAACGTCAAAGAGAATACAAGTCACTATAAAACGTGGTATAACAAAAACGCATCTATCATGTAATAACAAAACGCAAATGACAGCTATAGACAGACTATATTTTTGGAAATTTAGAAAATATATTACGAAAAAAATTATGGTGGTAAGAAGTTCGCCGGGTCGGCTAGTTGATAATAGAAAAATGGATTTAAAACATTGTTCAGTTTTATTAAAACTCATCATCTAGTTGACATTTGTGACTGTGTGTGCGCATCGTAGAAAATGTTGAATAGCTAACTTCAAGGTGTCGGTATTTTAGACATCGTAAAAATTTACTCTCATATTTTTTGATGTGAAACATCTATAGGCGAGGGCGAACCCCTGCCGTTAACGCCACACCAATGAACATATGTACATTTGTGTAACAAAACCATTACCTATTTTAGAATTTTGTACGCCATCTAGTGCGCCAAAATAAATTATTAACCTATAGTGTGTACTAATGAAAATAAATGTCTATTAAATAAAAATCATCATTTTCTGGCAAAATATCTTAAAATTTTATTAATAATTTATGCCATATTAGTTCATGTCGTAATCTGTTCTTTTATGCATAAATTCTTGTACAAAATAATTTCGATGTTTCACTTCTGACAGACGTCTTGAGCGACAGCTCCAGTTTTTTTTCCTATCACACCAAAAGAAGTATAGCTTCAAAAATACCTTAGAACTTTACTTTTTACAGTATATTATCTATGCCATGTACATAATAATTCTATAATACTAAAACTCTATGACTCATCGTTCACAATGGCAGTTATAAAACAAATATTAATACTCAAACAGGTGTCTATGGTTTAATATGTCGTAAACTCTATGATTGCTTCCGAATTAACTGTGCTATGAATTATAATTAACATAACGCTTCTTAGTAACATATAAATATATTGTGATAATGTCAATCTTTTAGTATTTTATTGTCGAATTTTATGACAATTATTGAATCGTTGGATGGATACAGAATATAATAAACTCATCAAATATGTTCTAAAAAAAGATGATCAAAAGTCAGTCCGCACGTGACTATGAACGCTGAAAAGCGAAACATGGAGAAATCAAAATTAAATACGAACCCGATAAAATCCGTAAAAATAGTATTATTCATAAGGCGATAAAAAAAATTAAATATCTGCCCGATATCTGCACCTTTCAGTGTGGTGACGGAGTAAGATTACAATTCCATCCATCCATCAGCCTACAGACGTCCACTGCTGGACATAGGCCTCCCCACGAGAATGCCACTCGGAACGGTCCTGCACCACTTACATCCAACGGTTCCCTGCGACTTTGAGAATGTCGTAAGTCCACCTAGTGGGGGGTCGTCCTACGCTGCGCCGTCCGAATCGTGGTCGCCACTTAAGAACCTTTCTGCCCCAACGTTTGTCGGTTCGACAAGCGATGTGGCCTGCCCATTGCCATTTCAACGTGCTAATGTAAGAAATAACGTAAGAATACAATTCACCACCCCCTATTTGTAATCGGGGGGAAATTGAGTTACTATACCACGATGTGCAGACGTTGGTATTTTCTTTCTCTTGCATATCTGTCATATGCATTTTGTATCTCTTAATCGTCTTTTACGACACCCACGGGTAAGATAGGGTGTGGTGAATTGTATTCTTACTCCATCACCACACGGATAAATAATTAATGAATACAAATAACACCCAGGCTCGGAACAAGATTTTGTAAATCGTATGTATTGTCTTGGGAATCGAATCCACGGCATTTGAAGGTATCGCAACCACTGCGACACCTGTGCAGTCGTACTATAATTATATCGGATACCATTTCGAGTACCGCGAATAGGGAGTGTACGATTTTTTTTTTTGGTTTCGTTTGTTCTTACCGACAGGTAAAATCCCATACAGCTAAAGTCTTATACAATTTTTTTCACATATTATTTAACACTTCTTCATATTGAGTAATTTATTAATAGACAGTTCAGTAATTAATAGTAGTTCGTCAATAAATCAAGTTGTTACCATTAATTGGGCGCTAAAAACCAAATTAGAACATAAAAATGCACGTAAACCGCTATTGCGTCATATTCACAACACTACAGCATCTTAACTGTATTAGATAACATAAAATATTACCAAAACTATATATTATAAAAACTGAGAATAGTTCCATATTGCCGCCGAAAATCATGAAGTATACGTATAATCTAGCTTTACCACCTGGTAAAGCTAGATTATACGTATCCTATAGGATACATATCCTAATTTGCGCGGGACGATCCGCTCTGCTGATCGGAACGCTAAATCTATACCAATAAATAAAATTGGAGTGTCTGTTTGTAATGTCAAAATAATAGGCTGTTTTCATGCTCACACGGTTATTTGCACGACATCTATGCCTAAAATAGCAATTAAAAAATTTTTGTCTGTCTGTCTGTCTGCTTGTTCCGGGTAATCTTCAAAACGGCTGGACCGATTTCAAAAATTCTTTCATCAATGAAAAGCTATAATATCAGGGCGTAAACTAGGCTATATTTTATCTCGATATTCCCACGGGAACGGGCACTACGCGGGTAAAACGACTATAACCTATAACCGAAGTGAAACGAGGGCGGATTGCTAGTGTTATAATAAATCAAAAGAGTAAAGAAATGCCTCTGAAGTTTAATGCTGTTTTAATAATAATATTCGTTCAAAAACTCAATCACTATCATTATCGCAGCTCACATACGACCTACTCTAACAGTGATGACTAAGAGATATAATATGCACATAACATCTGTGCAACAGAAGGAACCCGCAATAAAACCCTATACCAACCTGTCTACCTGCGCCTGATGCCGCCCTAGCCAAGGGTGCGGGTGACCGGACCGGGGAATTTAGTCCGTCACCAGCAGAGAGGCTGATCGCGCGACGGCGATCGACGTCCCAGGACGTCGAGAGATGAGGGTACCCGAAAGGGTATTCCGTCGGGCCGATCACTAACGACAAGTCACCCTGCTCCGGTGGTCAGCTCAACGACGATGTTGACGTGGGTACGGGCCCGTGCGCCATCCTTTAGTCGCCCCGGACGGAGTGGACGGTGTGTGCGCTTACCATAGCCCACCCATAAAAGAAAAAAAAAATACCAACCTGTCTGACCAGAATAGTTCAGTAAGGTCAATTTCCCTCCTATTATGGAGGAGACTCGAGCCTAGCTGTGGGCCGTGTATGAGCTGTGATGATGATGATACTAGATTATCATTCCATAGATAAGACAAGCCCCTCTTTCATACCTAAGTGTATTTTCCTGTTAATTTTGCAAATGGCGTTCAAGGCTACCTATATCACGAGCTAGCGGTGCAAATACTAATTTGTGGCGTTATGAACAATCGCATCAACAAACTGATCACGTTTTGAGTTTCGTTTCTAATGAATTGGCAATAAATCAATACGGCCGCGTTGCATTGCTTAATTTGACAACAATTTGACGTTTATTTTGGCGGGATTTCATTATGGTTATGTCGGTTCCTGTTTGTCTGTGGTGCGTACTAAAAATATTGTTTACCTTATAAAATAAATTGAACTCGTCGCAATCATCGGTGCCGACCTGACGCTGCCGGCCATCGCTAGGGCGATGGTCAACAGCGTCGGGAATTGGGACGCGGTCGCAGCCTTCTGCGAGACAGTGATCTCGCAGAAGGTGGCGGCGGATCGTCTGCGCGTGGAGCGCAGCCTCGATGAGGAGATCCGCCGCCGCCGACTGGAGCGGCGTAGGCGCAACTATCTGCGCCTCATGCCGCCCTAGCCGAGGCCGCGGGTGACGTGACCGGGGATTAGTCCGTCACCCGCCGAGAGGCCGACCGCGTGAGGAAAGACCGACGTCCTCCCCGAGGGAGGGACGTCGGTCGATGGGAGGGTACCCCACGTAGGGGGTATTCCGTCGGGCCGACCACTGACGACAAGTAAACCTGCTCCGGTGGTCGGCCCAATGACGAAGGCGAGGTAGTTTTCGGGTGGGTTGCGGGAGTTGCGTGCTTAAGTCCCTCTGTCGCCCCGGACGGAGTGGTGCGGAGGCGCGCCGACCGCAGCCCATCCACAAAAAAAAAAAAAAAAAGAAACCTTATAAAATAAGTCGAGAACTTAAGTTTAGACCATTATTACTAGTTATATAGGTTCCAGTATTGGGCTCGAGCCTCCTCTCCGTAATAGGAGGCATATTGACCTAAAATACCATGCTGGTTGTCTAACCAGGTTGGTACAGACTCAGAATAATAACGTATAGAAGGTAAGTTCGCGCACAAAAAATGAAGCATTTCAATTGGAGCCTAATGGAGCTTACGCCGGAACCGTTCCGTAATGTACAAGGTCACTGTACTGCACGTACGTACGCAACACTTAAAAAATAAATAGGTAATTATGACGGTTTGTGCATTCAAATGGTGTCACAACACATATGAAAAACATGGTCACAACAACAACACAACATAAATTGGCAAGTAAAAAGTTGGGCGTCCTGAACAGAGCCAGGCGGTACTTCACATCGAGACAGCGTCTTGTGCTATACAAAGCACAAGTTCGTCCTCATGTGGAGTACTGCTCACATCTCTGGGCAGGTGCGCCTAAATATCAGCTAGACTCAATTGACTCCCTGCAAAGACGGGCTGTTCGAATCATCGGGATCCCAATCTTACAGACAGATTGGAGTCGCTGGAGCAGCGGAGAGACTTTAGGTCACTCTGTGTACTCTACCGACTCTTTCACGGGGAGTGCTCCGAGGAACTGTTTGACTTGGTACCACCGTCACCATTCTACCAACGTACCACTCGACATCGTAGCAGGGTTCATCCATTTCACCTGGAAACGTTATGGTCTTCAACTGTACGTTTCCAGCGATCATTTCTCCCACGTACGTGCAAGTTCTAGAATGAACTACCTGCTGCTGTGTTTCCCGAGCGCTATGACATGTCCTTCTTTAAACGAGGTTTAAGAAGAGTATTTCCTTTACGGTAGGCAATGGCCTGGCTGTGCCCCTGGTATTGCAAAGGTCCATGTGCAGCAGTTTCACTTACCATTAGGTGAACTGCTTGCTCGTTTGCCACCGTTGGCAATAAAAAAATTAAAAAAAAATCTGCAAATCAAAAATTATAAACAAAGGCTATAAAATCCGTAAAAGGTAAAATTATTTTTTATTCAGAAGTATTGAATTATATTTTAATTCTGTCACTACACGGCATATTGGACATAATCGATAAATATATCCGTGTGGTGACGGAGTAAGAATATAATTCGCCACCACCCCATTTCTTACCCGTGGGTGCCGTAAGAAACGATTAAGGGACTATATTATGCAGACACCATCTAATCAAAAGAAGGACAACGTGAAATAAAAACCTATAAAACATATTTGACCAGCATGGCTAATTTCACTCCCATTGTGGAGGAGGCTCGAGTCCAGCAGTGGGACGTATAAGAGCTGTGATGATGATAAAAGATATATTTTATTTTATACTAGCAGCGCCCAGCTATTCCACTTGCAGTTCCTCTTCCCGTGGGAATATTGGGATAAATTATAGCCTATGTGTTATTCTGATATGTAAGCTATATTATTGTGAAGTTTCATCAAAATCCATTCAGTAGACGCGTGAAAGAGCTACAAACATCTTCACATACTCGCAAACATTCTCGTTTATAATATTATAGTTTTTTTTTTTTTTTCTCTTTATTTAAGTGGAATGGTTCAAATTTGAACATGTAATCCCCGTAAGAATAACAAACAAAAACAAAATTCCAAAATTAATACTTATTACATAAAATAATCAAATTGAAGGGAATGTACGGTTTCTTATTCCCATCTTTGCAATTTTATACAATAACTTAGCCTCCGAGGACGTAGGTAACGCTAAGATGCTATTACACCAGCCCACGTCCAATAAATTTACATCTAAGGATACTCTAAGCCTCTCGTTCCGCACACACTCCACTAAGATGTGGTGTACGTCCTCTAACACGCCACAATCGCTACAATTAGGAGTGGTGACTTTGCCCATCATGAAAGCGAACTTATTTAGTGGAATGTGACCGGAACGAAGTCTTAAGCCTGTAACAATATCATACCTTCCCATAGTGCATCTATCGAACCAAGGCAAGCGGGGTATGGAAGGTTGAATGGTCTTGTACCATATACCTTTCGTGAGAGATCTCTTATCAAAATACTCCGACCATAGCTTGATGCAGTGTTCTTTTATAACAGGTAATAAATTAGTGTAGTAAGGTTCACAATCAAAATTAACTCCGTCAGAGCATGCTTCTTTAGCCAATTTATCCACTGCATCGTTACCGTAAATACCGACATGGGAAGGTATCCATTGGAGCATGATAATCTTATTTTTGGAACTTAACTCTAATATAGTTTTTATAATGTCATATGCTATAGGAATGCCTCTGGCCGTAGATGTACGCTGCTCCAAATGCTGCAAAGCACTTTTGGAATCAGTGAATATTACAAATTTTTGATTATTATAAATTATAGATTTAATATATGATAATGCCTCTGCAATAGCGATAAGCTCCGTATACATTATTGAAATTTTAGGGTTGCTGATTTTAAACTTTACGTAGTCTTTAGTCTGAATGTCGAGAAAAGCCGCACCTGCCTCTTGACCGTCTTTAGAACCATCTATGTATATTTTATAGAAGTTACCGTATTTTTTAAGGATAAATTTATTACATAGATCTAGCAGATTATGTGTAGAATATTGGTTTTTAGGTTTGTCTATGGTCTTAACTGAGGTATTTAAAAAACTTTGTGTATTGATATTGCTTGTCCACGTGTCCAACCCAAACATTTCAAGATGATTGCTAGTTTGCATTTGTAAATTATTAAAATTGTTATAAATTGTTACTAGCAGTGGCTTTTTTTTACGTGACCAATAGGAATTTTGACATTTTGACATGAACTAGATATAATATTATAGTTAGGATAAGGACATGTAGCCACTGAGCAGGAGACGCTGTGAACCAGTAAGTTGCACTTCTCAAAATCTTACAACAAAGTTTTCTAATCGTTTCTTTTGTTTCCTTGGAAGATATCTTTACAATGCTGTAAATAAAGATCATAATATATATTCGCTCACTAAACAATCTTGCAAAACTAAGATTGCTAATTGGCTCATAAACTTGGACTATAAAAAAACTGAAAGTCTCCTAATCGTGCCCGTATAACATAAAATTAAAAATACACAGATACATTACTCACAGCTGGCATATTACAAAGGACATTCACATACACGCCATTAAGCGACATGTAATCATATACACTCCCACACACACACTGCACACTTCACATCCGCACCTCCATAACACCTATTTATTACACAAACCCAAGCAAACACACACATACTCTGACACACACAAACTCATTACTAACCCTGACGATACCAACAATCAAACTCTGTAGTTGTACCTATTATAACCTATATGTTATGCGGAACTAAATAGTGGCCCAGTGTTTCTACGGAAGCGCCTGGTGGCCTGAAATACAGGTTTTTCCTAGTTTGGGCACCAGTATGCCACAATAAGTACTATGTCATTGTACAACACGCATTTTTGTAACTTACTATTATTATTGTGGCGAAATAAATTATTATTATTATTATTTTATTTTGATATGTATTTCTCCCTTTTAAGGGGTGCCATAAACTAATCATACGGGCCATAGCCAAGCATAATTACGTGTTAACATATTGTGTGAGTGGCTGAAATAGATGATGTGGTGAGAAATTTACGAGTAAGTCGGCAAGTGTTGAGTATAACTGCTTTCTGAATGATATGAACTGCATGCTGTGGCATCTGCAAAAGGCTTAAACTACGTTGTAAACTCTTTGGTTTTATTCCGGTAGCTGAGAGAACTATGGGGACTATGTGTATGGTTTCCGCATGCCATTGACGCTTTAGCTCTATTGCCAATTCTTGATATTTTGAAAGTTTCTCAGATATAGTTGATTGAATATTATGTGTGTTTGGTAGGGCTATGTCAATTAGATATGCAATTTTATTTTCTTTTTCAAACAATGTGATATCAGGTCTATTGAAATATATGGCCTTGTCAGTAATAATGGTTCTGTCCCAATATAATCTATATCTATTATTTTCTAGAATGTTGTTGGGTTTATATTTATAATATGCAGTCTTTTTTTGTATAAAGTTGTATTTATGTGCAAGGTGTTGGTGTACAATAGAGGCTACTTGGTCGTGGCGGTGTTTGTAATCGCTTTGTGCTAAGGATTTGCAAGCAGATGTAATATGTTGTATTGTCTCAGAACTTAAGTGGCAGTGTCTACATGTATCTGTTGGAAGATTAGGTGCGCGTATTATATGTTTTTGGTAATTTCGAGTGTCAATCACTTGATCTTGGATGGCCATCATGAAAGCTTCCGTTTCAGGAAATAGCTCGCCGCGCCGCAACCAGGCGTTCGACTCTACTTTGTCGACATATGGTAGCTGCAGGTCTTGACGGTGCCTTCCGTGTAATGATTTCTTTTGCCATATTATTTATTTTATTTTAATTTATTTTTATTATTATGTAATTGCTATTGCCAATCAGTAAATAACGGACTAAATACCAAATTCCCGAGCTAAGTGTCACAAGTTTCACCTTACCGCGGAGAATATTATAAATTATAGTGATTTTTTTTGAGGGTGGGTTGCGGTCGGCGCTCCCCTCGCACCACTCCGTCCGGGGTGACAGAGGGGCGTAAGCACGCACTCCCGCAACCCACCCGCGATGCATGTCGCCTTCGTCGTTGGGCCGACCACCGGAGCAGGGTGTCTTGACGTCAGTGGTTGGCCCCCCCTCGGGGAGGACGTCGGTCTTTCCTCACGCGGTTGGCCTCTCATTGGGTGACGGACTAATTCCCCGGTCACGTCACCCGCGGCCTCGGCTAGTGCAGCATGAGGCGCAGATATTGGCGCCTACGCCGCCCCAGTCGCCGGCGATAAATCATAGTGTTAGAAGCACACTGTCGACAATCGTCCGTCTATAGGGCCGGTCCGACCAGTAAATATCTCGCACAAAGGTTTTCTCGTGGTAGGACCATACAGTCGTCTGTCCACAGACGTGGGCTGGTCCGTCCGAGGTAGAAAATTTACATTTGAGTACTTAGTAGCAATTTGTTACTGCATTTTGTTCTGTGAACTAGAGAGTAGGAAGCCTATCTTTTGAAGGTGTTTATGTGCAGGAGTTTGGTGATTCCTTTAGTATTACTGATTCTCATTGTACGCATACACGCTCCCTTCACTTCCTTCAGGATAGACAATGAGCTAGCAAAGGTCTATAATGGCAGTATTGTTTACCATTAGATATGCTGTTTGCTCGTTTGCCTCCAAAAGCATTAAAAAACCTCAATTACAAGTTAAATTAACATTTACATTCTGCGTAACTCTTAAAATGGATTCGTTCGTGATGATATCTCTTTAATAACAAAGATTCGTTCTATTATATACGCGTATGTAAAGCCATAAAACATCCCATTGTTCTACCTTTAGACTACCAAGAAAACGACCATTGTGTTGAATTTCATGGAAAAGGAAATTATTCTTTATTTCCTTGATTAGGCTATTAGGATTGTCTATGATTGAAACAAGAAAATATTAAAGTATTTTAGCACTACATTATTGTTTTATGAAACATTGTAAAAATAAAGTCAGGTTTAATAAAATATATTCAAAATTTGAAATATAAGGTTCTACTATTCTGAGGCTAATTGCAAAATACTATTTAATAATTTATCTATACCAATAAATAAAATTGGAGTATCTGTTTGTAATGTCAAAATAATAAGCTTTTTTCATGCTCACACGGTTATTTGCACGACACCTATGCCTAAAATAGCAATTAAAAAATTTTTGTCTGTCTGTTTGTTCCGGGTAATCTTCAAAACGGCTGGACCGATTTCAAAAATTCTTTCACCAATGGAAAGCTATAATATCAGGGCGTAAACTAGGCTATATTTTATCCCGGTATTCCCACGGGAACGGGAACTACGCGGGTAAAACGACTATAACCTATAACCGAAGCGAAGCGAGGGCGGGTTGCTAGTAGATAATAAACTAGCAACCCGCCCTCGCTTCGCTTCGGTTTTAGTCGTTTTACCCGCGTAATTCCCGTTCCCGTAAGAATTCCGAGATAAAATATAACCTAGTTTACGCCCTGATGTTATAGCTTTCCATTGGTGAAAGAATTTTTGAAATCGGTTCAGCCGTTTTGAAGATTACCCGGAACAAACAGACAGACAGACAAAAAATAAAGTGATTTTTTAGGCGTGTGTATATAGTGCAAATAACCGTGTGAGCATGAAAAAAGCCTATTATTTTGACATTACAAACAGACACTTCAATTTTATTTATTGGTATAGATTAGAGATAAGAAAAAAGGGGCAAGATAAGTTTGTTATAAAACCAAATACCTACCCTCCAACATATTAAGTCAATTTGACTTGCATCACATAGCATGCATAACATGCATTATGTACATAAGAGCTGAGATGATTATGAATAATTTTTTTCTAAAAAATAATAATAATACTTATTTATAGTATAGTCCGCGTTAAGCTGTCAAGGTCATCTGCGACCAACAGCTATACACACACAAAAAAAAAACTTATTTATAGATGTTACAGTCCCAGAAAATTGGGGCGATAATACATAACTAATATTCAATAATTTACGTTAAATAGTTGTGATGGAATTTCATTTAATGCATAGAAAGTTCAAATCTATACTAATATATAAAGCTGAAGAGTTTGAACGCGTTAATCTCAGGAACTACTAGTCCGATTTGAAAAATTCTTTCAGTATGCAATAGCCCATTTATCGAGGAAGGTTATAGGCTATATATCATCACGCTATGGCCAACAGGAGTGGAGCACCATTGAAGAATGTTTCAAAATCTGGTTCTTTTTTACTTTTGAGAGCTTGCGCTGCGTAAACGATTCAAGTTTCTTAAAAACCATGCGTGACAGGATCGTATTATTGAAAAATATTTCCATCTTCTACGTAAACAAAATCTTAGGTTAAAGTTAGTGTTAGCCTAAAGTATCTATACCGCGAGGACGAAATCGAGGACAGAAGCTAGTATCATATAATAGTACTCTACGCATGTTCGGCCAAATTTCACATTCTACCATAATGTCGAATAGAACTTTTAATTATGTAGTCGAAGCGAAGATCGTAGTTTATTTAATAAAAGCAACAATTTGATTTATGATCAACTAACGACTTTAAAACTACATGTAAACATAATTTTTTTTATTTTTTTTTTATTGCAAACGGTGGCAAACGAGCACACAGTACACCTGATGGTAAGTGTTGCTGCCGCTTACAAGGCCGCTGCCTACCGCGAAGAAAGTGAAGGGAGTGTGAATGCGTGCATTGAGGCTCGGTGATACCAAAGGTACCACCAAAATCCTCCACGCGCAAACACCCTCAGAAAGTTGGTCTTCCGGCTCTCTCGCTCACCGAACGAAGCGCAGTAACAAGTTGCTACTACTCAGACGTCGATTTTCTGCGAGAGTGTGGTACTACCCCGGACGGACTGACCCGCGGCTGTAGACAGATAACTGTCAACAGTGTGATCCTACCACTGATAATGACAAATAAACACTCGACACTAATAACAATGGGCTGGAATTGGCAAACAAATTGACAAACGCAAAATAGTTAACACTACGAATTTAGTTCCTATTTCATAACAAAAATTCCATACTTACTCAAAGCAATTGGTTGGATATTAGTAGGTTGTTATTAAAAAAAAACAAATTATGCTAAACATATAATTTGAATAAACCAATAACCGGATGTAGCTAGCAAGTGTGAACGAATCAATTTCTAACACTTAAAAGACGCGATGACTTGTGTTAAAAACAAAACAATAGGCCATAGACAATCGCGCCAAATTTCCAAACAAACGCGCTTTGATATTATCTTATAAATACATTGGTCAAGAGCGAGACGCTATTTATGTTTAACATGTTGCTTTGAATTTTCCTTCTCTTGTAATTCTTCTAACTCATTATGTTCCTTTGCCTTCTTTTACAACATTGAAGTTCCTCGTATGGCGACGGGAGAAGAATACAATTGTTGCCACCTTTTAATTCGCCGTAGAAGTCATAAAAATCGGCTGAAAGTCTCACCACGATACTACATGCTCGAATAAGATTTTTCGAAAACATTTTGCATCTATCATACAAACTACCTCTCAAAAAATGGCAACTTAGAACACAGTCTGATAAAGATTTAGCCAAACAAAGAAAAAAAGAAGTACAGGATAGATTCAGAAGTGAGATGGGGTTAATTGTGAATGTTCCTAGAGCCAATTTTGGCAACTCGAATGATGGAAATACTAGTAGACGATTTTTTGAGGGTCGATACAATTTTTTTTTTATTGCAAATGGTAGCAAACGAGCAACCACTTCACCTGATGGTAAGTGATACTTCCGTTCATGGACCTTTGAAAGGCCGCTGTCTACCGTTACGAAAGTGAATGGAGTGTGAATGCAATGAGGTTCGGTGATACTAAAGGCATTACCAAAACTCAGCACACGCAAACACCCATCGAAAGTTGGGCTTCCGGCTCTCTCGCTCACCAAACAAAGCTCATTAACAAATTGCTACTACTCGGAGGTCGATTTTCTGCGAGAGTGTGGTGCTAACCCGGACGAACCGGCCCGCGGCTGTAGATAGAAAATTGTCAACAGTATAGTTCTACTATCAAAACTTCTTCTTCCACACAGTCCTATCATCCATTATCCATCACCTCTGGGATTTCTTCCTGTTAATCAATATCATACTCACACATTCCATCATCTTTTCTTCTTCCCCTACCCTTAAAGACTTAAACATTCGTATAAACCTACTTAAAACTTTTTTCATGATATTTTTTTTATGTTTTTGCGTGTTTGTATAGCTGTTAGCTGCACATGGCTTTTACAATTTTGCCCAGACTATGGTGAGCGCTGAAGGCTCTTAATCCGGTGCCTCTTTATATTACTTTCATGCCGTCCCAAAGCGTAAGTCTCCCCATAGGGGCATAATATAATAGTGGTGGTGATTACACCATATTGGGCATTTCCTTTTGACTTGCTTAAAAATTCAATATCCGTAACCAAAACTATTCGAAACTATCGGATAATACGAAACAATTTCACATTTTTCTTTACTGTTAATGCCAAACTAGCAAACGGCATACCCGATGTTAAGTGATGCTGTCGCTCATGGACCTTTGCTAAGCCTCTGTCTACCGTGAAGAAAGCACTTTTATTGCTGAAGGTGACAATTGAGCAAACAACACATCTGATGGTAAGGTATACTGCCTGCTAAGATACCAGTGGCCGTCGGAGGTATCTAATACGGTGAGTTACGGGCACCACGCGCCGCATTTTTGTCGCTGTATTCTGTATTATTAATCTCGCATTGAAATATGGAAGCAGTGAGTGCAGATACAACGGCTGATAGGAGGCTACGGAAGGAAACAGCATGCAGGACGCTGCAGAAAAACAGCGACGTAGTATTCACTTTACCGAGTAGATACCTCAGCATAATGCTGAACAGCTATCCTTTTCCTCTTTTGCGAAGAGGACGCTAATCTTAATGTAATTTTTGTTATTTTCACTGTGTGCTTTTTTATTATTTACTAGCAACCCGCCCTCGCTTCGCTTCGGTTATAGGTTATAGTCGTTTTACCCGCGTAGTTCCCGTTCCCGTGGGAATACCGGGATAAAATATAGCCTAGTTTACGCCCTGATATTATAGCTTTCCATTGGTGAAAGAATTTTTGAAATCGGTCCAGCCATTTTGAAGATTACCCGGAACAAACAGACAGACAGACAGGCAAAAATTTTTTAATTGCTATTTTAGGCATAGGTGTCGTGCAAATAACCGTGTGAGCATGAAAAAAGCCTATTATTTTGACATTACAAACAGACACTCCAATTTTATTTATTGGTATAGATTGTTTTTATGTTATTGTACTTTTATTCTATTTTCTTGTACATGTCCCTCCCGTAAAGGAGTAATTAATTATTTTTCTTTCTTTCTTTCTTGTGCCAATCACACTTAACGTGGGGTGAGGGTAAACAAATGATGATGAATGTCGCATTCAAATTTTAACATCTGTCGTATAACTAAGACTATACGACAGATATAAAAAACATAATTTAATTATTGTTTTTTTGTGTGAAATTTTCATAAAATGTGATGTGCACTTTTTATGGGTATTGAATGAGATTGTTGTAACGCTCATTCAAGTAAAGTCTGCTCTCGTCGACTAAAAGAGCGAAATTTATAATCAAATCATCACTGCTAGAGATGAAACGGTCGTTAATTATCGGTACTCAATCAATACATCAATTAAGAAATATCGATACTTACTGGTATCGGTATCGAATCATTTTTAAAGTATAGAGTACTTTTCAGAGAGCCTACCAGATACGTTCCTGACGGGATTGTTCAGTTTTTTTTTTTGATAAACGGAAGAAGAAAGTTTTTTAGCCTTAATATTTCCATTTACTTAGCAAAAGAAAATGTTCATCACGGGATCCCCGCAATGAACATGTAAATCGAGGTTTCCACCTCAAAACAGTTACGATACTGGCCCATTTGATACTAGTACTCAGTATCAAATGTTAGTGTTATATACCAATAGTAGTAGGTAGTATTGAATGGAAAGTATCGATACCATATGAGCACTCGATAGTATCGATTCATCCTTAATCACTATTATAATTATACATTAGGCAATTTTAAAAAACTTCCCTTAATACATAATTTTTTTCATTTGGTTAAGAAGTAAGAAAACAATTATTAGCTATCAATGTTGTTGGGACGCCATACAATCAATGGAATAATGCCATAATCGCCACGCTAGGCAGCAGATTTAGGCCTCATTTAAGGAAACGCGGCGCGTCGCGCGTCGCGATAGGCTGCGCGGCCCGCACTAAATTCAAATGTAGGGCGTTGGATGAGTGCGTTTACGGAGAAGCGATTTTACACGCGTTTGCTTGAAATGGCGCGTGTTCTACGGCCGAGCCCGCGGATGGCATCGTCACGTCTCACGCGGCGTTTATCGCGGCGGCGCACGCAGCGGCGATTCTCGATGAAGCAATGCCTGTGGCGGAACCTTCTGCCAGTTTCATTTGCTAATCGTGCAACATAGACGTAGTTACCGTCGCAACGGAGTATGATATGATAGACTTTTTAGAAGAAAATTGTATTTTAATAAGTGAGTTATTTAATATAAAGAGTGGCCCAGTATTTATAATAGCGGAACATGAGAAGTTTGGGTCGGATTAACTGAGAACCCCGCGTGCGCTGCTCCGCTACACGCTTCAGAATACGACGCGGGCGCAGCGGCGGTCATCGCCACTCTTCCCGCCTCGCGTCTCTATAAACAACATCGCATATTGCTATAAGTCTGTCTTTACGCGTGCGATGATACGTGCCGCTTCACGCGGCGTCGCTACGTAAACAATAAAAACGTCCGACGCGCCGCGAGACGCCACGCCACACGCGACGCGCGACGCCCCGCGTCTCCGTAAATGAGGCCTAAGCGATCGCCGTTAGGGCCTTTTTTTGGGGTGGGCTACGGTCAGCTCACCGGTCGCCCGGCTCCATTCGGGGCGACAGAAGGGCGGCGCGCGGCCCCGTGACCCACTCGTGATACGTCGCCATCGTCGTTGGGCCGAACACCGGTGCAGAGTAACTTGTCTTCAGTGGTCGGCCCGACGGAATACTCCGTTCACGGGATACCCTCCCCTCACGGCGTCTTCCCTCGGGGACGTCGGTCACCGTCGCGCGGTCGGCCTCTCGGTGAATGACGGACTAAATCTTCGGTCCAGTCACCCGCGGCCTCGGCCACGGGACCCAATTAGGGGCTGTACATTTTTCAGGACATAGCTGTTTTTGTGTGGTCTTAAACGGGCGTATATCTAAGAAGATGCAAGTTTAATAAATGGTCGTTTTTCTTTGCTGTAAAAACGATTTTTTTCTTTTGCTAGGAACAACGGGACAGACAGCCTGATAACTATAGGCACGTTATTTTAAACACACACCATTTTTTATAAATAATATTGTTTTTAAAGTTTCTTTTTCGCGTTTCTATTTGATTTTTGATTGCCCGATGTTTCGGACACTACAGCGTTCATGGTCACAGGCGGACCTTGTCAAATGCAAATTCGTAAAATTAGTTTTTCATCCATCCATCCATCAGCCTCCAGACGTCCACTGCTGGACATAGGCCTCCCCACGAGAATGCCACTCGGAACGGTCCTGCGCCACTTGCATCCGACATTTCCCTGCGACTTTGAAAATGTCGTCAGTCCACCTAGTGGGGGGAGGGAGGTCCGATAAATAAAAATATCCGAAAAATAGTTTTATTTATAATGTGTAAGTAGGTAATGGGTACTCGCGTAAATATCAGACACGATATTTTGTATTTTAATTGCGGTTCACTACTTCAATATTTTTAATATATTACCTACAAGGATCTCTAAAAACCCAGATTAAATAATAAAGTGGAAAGTGACAGAACAATATGTAAATAACGTTATTTAGTTAATGCTTCGTCATCAAACCAATTTGTAAGAGACGCCATCTTGTATTGATTGCTGTGAACATAGACTCTATGGAGTGTATTCTGCCTCTAAAAAAATTCTACTAATAATATACAGGGTGGAAGAGGACCGCTCCCGAAAACAAAGACAGGTGATAGCATTAGTCCTACTTGTGGTGATAGGCTAAAAAAAAAATCGATTTGGACGAAAACATTTTTTTTGTCACAACGGTTCTTTAGCTTTTTTTACACTACATCGTATTAGGACACTCCCATGTAACTATAAATTCATAAAAAATACGTCACTTTACTCAGATGAGAAAAACGCAATGTACCTATACAAAACATAATATCATATGGTCTAGAGGTCAGTCACCGTGCGCCCTACGTCACTGTGTAGGCACTACGAGCGGCCGCAGACATACTATCACCTGTCTTTGTTTTCGGGAGCGATCCCCTTACACCCTGTTTATACTCATATTATGTGAGTTTGTGAAGATGTTTGGATGTTTGTTAATCAATCACTCGTAGACTACAGAACAGACTTGAAGGAATATTGAAACATAGATAGGATTAACACATATATGTACTTTACTTTTTTACTCAAGCATAATCCATGTAATAAATTTGTATTTTTTTATTATTGCAAGCAGTAGCAAACGAGCAAACAGTACACCTGATGGTAAGTGTTGCTGCCGCTCATGGACCTTTACAAGGCCGCTGCCTACCGCGAAGAAAGTGAAGGGAATGTTAATGCACGCATTGAAGCTCGGTGATACCACCACCAAAACCCTCCACACGCAAACACCCTCGGAAAGTTGAGCTGCCAGCTCTCTCGCTCACCAAACGAAGCGCAGTAACAAATTGCTACTACTCAGACGTCGATTTTCTGCGAGAGTGTGGTACTGCCCCGGGCGGACCGGCCCGCGGCTGTAGACAGATAACTGTCGACAGTGTGGTCCTACCACTAAAAAGTATAGTATTTCATCTGGGGCAAGAGTTTCGAGCGCATTTCCATCCCGGGCAAAATATGCAATTTTAAATTGTGTCTGCTCGTAGAATGCGAATGCTACGAATTTTACTTTTGCTATTCAGAAAAACTTTTCTATAAAAAAAAACCAAAGAGCTAAATAAATAGATCTATTTGATGAATTCCCCCAAGTGATACGCAGATGAATTGATACAAAAATTTAACTATCGTTGGACAATTGAGATAATGTGTTATTCCTATGATGACGGGTTAATAATACAAATATAACACAATACAATTTACCTTGTCTACCTGTGGGTGTTGTAAAAGACGACTAACAGACATGATGTGCATAACAACATGGATGGCAAGAGAACGAAGACTTCATAATGATTTTTGATTTTACACATTATAAATAAAATTATTTTTACGAATTTTGTCGCATTTGTACTACATCCGGGAGACTATATAATATAATAATAATAATTTCATTTAATTAAGTAACAAGGTCTCATTTTTGTTAGTAATACTTAATCTACGGTTGTTAGTAAACATATTAAATATTCGAAAAATCAATTATAATTACAAAACAATATGCGTATACATTAAAATAAAATAAATTAAAACAAAACAAAATAATATCTGCTAATGTAAATCACTGTCGCCTCACTCCATGAGAGATCGCACAGCAGTGATTCACGTATATGCAGTCCAGCCGACTTGCAACCATGGCCAGGATGCTGTTTGAGCTAGCCCGCACCCTACGTACTAAGGATGCACACCTTTTGCGCATTATGGGGTACCAACAACACCCTGAACGCGTTGTTATATTGGATACGTAGAACACTGTAAGATTTTTGAGTATATCTAGCCCACAGGTTGCAAGTGTAGAACGATGTACAATAGGCTCTAAACAGGGTAAGTTTCACCTGTGTTGTACATCGTGCAAACCTGCGAGCTATCATGTTCGCTCTCACTGACAGCGCCCTCCGCTCCCTTTCCAGGTCATCGTTGTCCTTCAGATCAGGAGTCAATATATGCCCCAAATACTTAAATTTATAAACTCTTTTCAGGTGTTCAACTTTGAGGAGTATTGACGGCATACATTGAGGACTTTTACCCCCGGTCTCAAATCATAAGCTCACTCTTATTCGTGATGTATATTAACCCGTGACTTGCAGCATAACTCTCACAAATAGTGATAAGTTGTCGCAGTCCACACGGTGACGCACTCAGTAGCGCCATGTCATCGGCATAAGTGATGTTGTTAACACATGTTCCATCAATATAACATCCAGCCCTGGTGCTACTGAGCTCGCCAATTAAATCATTGATATACAGATTGAAATGAGTAGGTGAGGTCAACCCCCCTGTCTCACCCCACAATCCAATCTATACGACTGTGATAGAGCTCCTGCCCATCTCACATTATTCTGCTGGCCTCCGTACCAGTATTTTAGTATGTTTATAATTGCAACAGGTACATGAGCCTGTTGTAGCTTCAACCATAGGATGTCGCAGGAGACCAGGTCGAAAGCTTTGGAGAGATCTAGCAAGCAGCAGTATACATGTGTCTTACGCTTAGTATAATAGTTGACAGCATGCTTAAGGCACAATATAACACTTTCTGTTGATAATCCAGGCCGAAAACCGAATTGATTATCACTATATCTACCTGTAACCATGAACGCTAAAAACTGTTCGAAACGTTAGAAAATCGCGTTTTATTTATAGCGAAAACTGCACATAAAATTCTATATTTGTCTTGTCACGCTCTGACCAGCGTAGGATCAATTGCTCTCGCAGGTTGGAGGAGGACCGAGCCCAACATTGAGGCCTATATGGCCTGAAAAGAAAAGCTAATAGTATCTCTATCAATAAAAATATTCTACGCGTAACCGCTTTTTGTGTGCGAAGTAAATTACATTAAAAACGCAAACAACCAAAAATTATAAACGAATTCGACTCCATATCTCTTAAAACCAAATTGAAATTGGAACGCTCATAGACAATAACGATGGTATCGATGACCGTTTAGCATACTACACAGTTTGGCAACGGACGCGGCTTTGTATTCGATATTTAAATAAAATCATTTTAATTTCAACATGGCGCTTAAATAAATATTATACAGAATGAAATAAATCGATGTTTGATGGCGGCTGCAAATACCACGAAGTCTTACATTGCTGGGAGGTATAGTAAAAAACGATTAAGACCTTTTCATAGAATGAGGTTTATACCTATTATTATTTTAAATGAAATATACATACATACATATATTCACGCCTCTTTCCCATAGAAGTAGGTAGAGACCACTTCCCTTCACTTGTTACGATCTTTCCATTCCACTTTCGCCTCCTCCACATTCATTAATCTCCTCATGCATGTTCTTCGGATTAGGGTAGGTACTTCTAACCTGGCCTTTCTTAAGAACGTCCCCGATTTGATCGTGGAACGTCCGCCTTGGCCTCCCCCTTCCAACACTTCCGTTCACATTCATCATCATCTCATCATCATCTCAGCCCATATATGTCCCACTGTTGGGCTCGGGCCTCCTCCATAATGGAAGGGTAATTGACCTACTATACCACGCTGGTCAGACGTGTTGATATAGGGTTTTATTTCAAGTTTTCCTTCTCTCGCATAGATATTATATGCGTTTTATATCCCTTAGTCGTCTCGTACGATCACCCACGGGTAAGATAGGGGGTGGTGAATTGTATTCTTACTCCGTCACCACACGGAAAGTTCCGTTCACATTGGGCTTATAAATTCTTCTTGTTAATCTCCTTTAGTCCTTTCGAATGAAAGAGAGAATGAATATTCTCTCTACATGACCAAATGGAATATGGCTGTTGTTATCTTTGTATATTAAGTTAATTGGAGGGCTATTGATCTACCATACCACGTTGGTCGGACGGGCTGGCATAAGGTTTTATTTCGAATTTTTCTTCTCTTGATCGACGTTATATACATATTAGCCGTCTTTTACGATATCCACGGGTAAGAAAAGGAGTGGTGAATTGTATTTTTTTCTCCGTCACCACGAAATGAAACCCTATACCTACATGTTTGGTATAGTAAAATGGTCAAATTCCCTCCCGTTGTGGAGGAGGTCCGAGGCCAACAGTGGGACGTATGTGGGCTGCGATGATGATAATTGAATGTTAAATCGCACATAAAATTAAGAAAACACCGCATTTTTGCTGTACACAAACAATTCAAAGATTTTAGTATCATTATTCCCAAATAATCCTTTAGTTAATCAACTAAGACTAACTAAATAACTATGATATAGTTCAAATGATTGTGAAGTGGAATAGTTTTGAAAGTAAGGACTTTGAATTGGTAATTTAAATTTTAAAATAGCTAGTGGCATCTCTTAATAAGTAGCGTTATTTATGCCTAAAATATTTCTAATGAATGGATAATGAGCACCACCTAGTGTTGAGTAGCTATTGCCAAGGTCACATGAAGCTAATCATAGACAACGTCATAAATCATTCATTTCTATTTAAATATAGCCTTGCGAGTTTATATGAGTGTTATTGTTAGTATAATAAGTACTGCGATATTAACTTCATTATTTAGTTGCATTATACCAGTTCAGAATTTACGTTCAAAAGGTGTACATATACAACACCATGAAATTATTTTTAAATTTGTCATACATATTATGAATACTTTATTGTATTTAAGTTATTTAATATGGCACGTATATAACACATATATGAAAATGTATCGTTTAAATAGCTCAAATATTGACAATATCGTATAGTGTTTCACTAAAATATAGTTTTCGAACACATCATTGCACCGATGAGAAAAAAGAACAAAAATAAACACGTCAGCTGTCAAAATTTGTTGTGTCATGTCTCTGTAATATTTTGTTGTAAATCAAACATTGTCAAATTGTCTTAAATAGAACATATCTTACTGTATATATTATAACTAAACTAGAAAACTATTAGAAAATTTAAATAACCATGCATTGGTTCGGAGGAAGCATCGCCGAAGCGGTAACTTTGTCAAAGCAAAGAAATGCCATTTTTGTCGTCTTTGTCGAAGGTAATTATATTTTATACATAAAAAAAACATAATCGATACATTATACTTGATAATTTAATATAAATGTATCAAACTTACGTACATTTCAATAAAAATCTTTGAATATAGGTCAAATTATGTCAGAAGTTTGAGGCTATGTTTGGTATTTTGACGTGAAGAAGCCCCATTAAACATTAGTTATTAAGCTATATATACACAAGTAACATAAAATATAACTTTTGAACATAGTTGTTAAAACCACAGAACTATATTTTATAAGAAAATGTGCTTAAGTATCTATTTTAAAAAGTAATATACTAACTAACCTTACTAACCTGTCAAACCTAATTTAAATAAATAATGGAAATTGAACTTCATTAAAATTTGAACTCCATACAATTAATTTAATCTACAACTGAGAATTAGTTGATATATTATTGTGTAGTCTGTCAATACATGAAAATATTACCGACAAAAGTCAAGGCATTAATTAGAGGCCTGCTCAGTGGTGCAGAGGAGTAATTGGCACATTATAAGGACTTACTTCACTCTGCTCTCTGCAAGATTTTTTTTATTGCTAACTGTGGCAAATGAGCAAACAGTACACCTGATGGTAAGTGATACCAGTTATAGACCTTTGCTAGACCGCTGCCTAACGTGAAAAAAGTGAAGTGTGTGTGAATGTGTGCAATGACGTTCGGTGATACTAAAGGCATCACTAAAACCCACATGCAAACACCCTCAGAAAGTTATGCTTCCGGCTATCTCGCTCACCGAAAGAAGTGCAATAACAAATAGCTACTATTAAGATATTGATTTTCTGCTCTGCTGAGTGTGGTACTACCCCAAATGGACCGGCCTGTGGCTGTAGACAGATAACTGTCAACAGTGAGCTCCTTCCACTCATTTAGTCGGAAGTGTTGGTATAGGATTACAAGATTGCCCCATTTTGTATAGATCTTATATGTAATCACTTAGTCATCTTTTACACTCATTGGCAAAATAGAGGGTGATAAATTATATTCTTACTTTGTCACTATATGAAATTATCATTTAAAAAAATATTCAGTTAATTTTAACTGCAATAGCACAGAGCACTACGAAAGACGACTGTCAAGTTTACAATGATACTACAAGTTGGCAGATTGCCAAGTTTATTTGTTGGCAATGCGACCGCTTGAGTCATTGACAGGTGGGTTCTGTGTTTATATGCATGATGTTCAAATGATTCATTCATATTAAGAATTGAAAAAAAACATTGATTCTCTCAAATTAGATGTGCTCTGAAATTTTTGTGTATATTTAGAAGCTGTAAATTGGGGTGGTGATGGAGTTAGAATGAAATCCCCCTCCCCTCTTTCTTCCCCTTGGGTGTTGTAAAAGACGACTAAGGGATTATAATATGCATACAACATTACAATATAATATCTATAACGGCAAAACACTCGCGTACTGAGAGTGATTACGTAGATCCGGGTTTCGAGCATATCCGATGCTTATCATCAGGACGAGTGCGCAGCGGCGTCTGCGAGGCCCCGGCATGCACTGCACATATTAAAATTGCATACCACATCTATGCAAGACAAGGAATACTCGAAATAAAACCCTGAGTCAGAGTTGTATAGTTGGTCAATTTCCCACCTATTGTGGAGTAGACCCAAGCCCAGCAGTGGGACGTATATAAGCTGTGATGATGATAGCATTTCTCCATATGGATGAGTATATTTTACCCCCATTATAGGGAGAATGAGTTTTTCTTGACCAAATGGACTATCGATACATCGAAATGCTGAAGTGTTTGTATAGAAACGCCACTATGTGAGTTCGCATCCGGAATGAGAGTACGAAACAGATCCAGTTGCAGAGAGGTGTGAGACAGGGAGTCGTCATCTCTCTGAAACTGTTCACCACTGCGCTGGAAGATGTCTTCAAGCTCTTAGACTGGACCGGACTCGGCATCAACATCAACGGCGAATACATCACTCACCTTCGATTTGCTGACGGTATTGTAGTCATGGCAGAATCCATGGAGGACCTTGGCACTATGCTTAATGACCTCAGCAGGGTATTTCAACTAGTGGGTCTACAAATGAACATGAACAAGACGAAAATCATGTCTAATGCCCATGTCATTCCTATAACGGTCCTAGTTGGGAATGCGATTCTCGAAGTTGTGGATCATTATGTTTACCTAAGACAAGCAGTCCAATTAGGTAGATCCAATTTCGAGAAAGAGATCAGCCGACGAATCCAACTCGGCTGGGCAGCGTTCGGGAAACTTAAGAGAACCTTCTTGTCTAATATTCCGCAGTGTCTGAAAACAAAGGTTTATAACCAGTGTGTGTCACCAGCGATGACTTACGGCACTGAAACGTGGTGTCTAAATTTTGGCCTCATAAGCTCAAAGTCGCTCAGCGTGCTATGGAGAGGGCTATGCTCGGTATTTCTTTACGTGATAAAATCCGGAACACGGAAATCCGTAGAAGAACGGGTGTAACCGACATAGCACATTGAAATGGCGATGGGCAGGCCACATCGCTCGTCGAACCGACAACCGTTGGGGAAGAAAGGATCTTGAGTGGCGACCACAAATCGGACGGCGCAGCGTAGGACGACCCCCACTAGGTGGACTGACGATATTCTCAAAGTCGCAGGGAACCGTTGGATGCAAGTGGCGCAGGACCGTTCCGAGTGGCATTCTCGTGGGGAGGCCTACGTCCAGCAGTGGACGTCTGTAGGCTGATGGATGGATGGATGGAATTTTTCTTTTAAATTGACTATATGTTTTGTTTAGGTGACAATGACCTTTCTGTGGAGATGTCCACCACCATAGATGATGCAGCCGTAGTGACGCGACTGTCTGACCAATCTAATTTCCTGGCAGTCAAACTCAAAAGTGGTTCAACAAACTACACACACTTTGCACAGATATGTATCCTTTTGTAAAATCAATGAAGAAGATAATCTCGTTATTTTTGTTACTTAAATTTATACTTAAGTAACAAAAGTATCGAGATTATCAGAATAATTAGATTATCAGAATAATAAGAAGATTATCAGAATAATAAGATTTTGAAATAAAATCATCATCATCACACGCGCACCGCACGCTCGCACGCACGCACGTACTTATACATGCACACACACGAACTTACACACGCGCACACATACCCAAAAACACGTACACATGCGTGCTCAACCGCGAACACACGCGTGCTCAACCGCGAACACGCGTGCTCAACCGCGAACACACGCGTGCTCAACCGCGAACACACGCGTGCTCAACCGCGAACACACGCGCGTATCTACACGCTCACACACATACACAAATGTACATATTCATGTGTACGCACGCGCGCACTCGCGCTCTCTGTCACACACACACATGCGCCAAAAACACGCACACACTCGCGTATCTACACGCTCACACGCACACGCATGCGCACACACAACTGCACACATGTATACACACACGCGCTCACACAATTTTAAATTTACTATCTTGTAATCATCATATTGGATGCTATCACTCCTTTTTCAATTCTTAAACCAACTAAAGAAGACAACTGGCTTTTAATGACTACTGTGATAATTTTCAATTATCCTTAAATGTGAAGATCAGATCAATTCGTACCGGTACCATCGTTATTCTTCATAGGTAGGAATGGTACTCCTTTAGAAGTGGTCTGTGCTGGAGTTGAGGCTAACAATCTGGCGACCAGGATCGACAGGATATTGGAAGAACATCGTAAGTACAATTTTATTAAGTGTGGAGCCAAAATTTTATAATAATTACTCGGGAATCAGGGAAATACATTCTCTTTCAAGAAAACTAAAGTGAGCCTGTTTGTGGCAGTTCTTGGAAATTCTGAACCTTCTTATGTGACTAAAAGTTAACGAGAAAAAAGCTTAAGTGTTCTAAGTGTAAGTTCTTCTAAGTATTCGTCACACACTTTTAACTTCAACCTGATGAAGTGAATATCTCACTTACATTTTCTTCCTGGTGGAGTCCTTGGGGACAGACAACTGTTAGGGAAGAAGGGTTCTTGAGTGGCGACCACGAATCGGACGGCGCAGCGTGGGACGACCCCGCACCAGGTGGACTGACGACATTCTCCAAGTCGCAGGGAACCGTAGGATACAAATGGCGCAGGACCGTTCCGAGTGGCATTCTCATGGGGAAGCTTATGTCCAGCAGTGGACCTTTGTAAACCGATGGATGGATGGATGAAATCCTTATCCAATACTAGACATCGTAAGGCTATCAATAAATGAGACATAACAATTTTCTATCTCAATTCAAATGAAAATCCCCATTATCGTTTAGATAAAGAAAAGCCAGCTCAACCGTCGACAGCAGCTCAGAATATTAGAGACCAGACGATGACCTTCCTCCAAACCGAAGCTGGTACACCCTCACAGTCAACTGAGTTGAAACAGAACACCAGTGAGAAGATTACTGAGAAGAAACCAGCAGATAAGGAACTTGGTAAGTCTTTACCCAAGTACATCCACCCAGCGGCCTATCACAATCGCCACGCTTACAGGCGCGTTGGCAATTGTATTTGGCGTTTATAAGTTTCCTAGGAATTCTCCTCGATTCTTCGATTCCTCAGTAAAACTGGATATTAAGTAAGCCATATTGTATTCTTATGTTCAACATTAACTTTTGTCCGCGACTTTGTTAGCGTGGAACGCGCTGGCCTATATAGCCTTCAAACTAGATCCAGAAATTTATATATATAAAAGAAAGTCGTGTTAGTTACACTATTTATAACTCAAGAACAGCTATACCGATTTGGCTGAAAATTGGTGGGGAGGTAGCTTAGAACCAGGAGACGGACATAGGACACTTTTTATCCCGTTTCTTTTTTAATGGTGTTTACAAGATTTCGCCAATAACTCTTTTATCCCATTCGATTGCGTTACCATGTGACGTGACATAAAATGTTAAAGAGAATACAAGTCACTATGAAACGTAGTATAAAAAACGCATTTGATATGTAATAACAAAATGCAAATGACAGCTAGACGAAATTTTGTCTATAGTTAAATATGATTGAAAATTATAATTTTGTCAGAAATCAATAATAAGTAATTTGTATTCTCTTTGAATCATCATTAACAATGCCGCGACCAAAACTATCGAATCTTTCTCGACAAAGCTGTAATGGTTCTTCCATTAGAGACTATATTTTCGGAAATTTAGTAAACATATTTACGAAAAAAATTATGAGCTTACGAAGTTCGCCGGGTCAACTAGTATTAAATAAAACTAACTAACATGAATTTTTATTGCCGTTTTTATACCCTCAGAGGATGAAAATTGACAAATGCCGAATTGATTTTTACTAAAGATTTATTTGTGCTTGTTGAGTCTTCAAGACTCATTAAAATTTATTTTTCTTCCCATGTAAATTTTCATACTCCGTTCCATCCCATTTGGGGTTGAATTTCGTAAAATACTTTCTTATTGTGCATCTCTATTAAATAAAGTTCTCTATATTTTCATGTTTCTAGCTTCGGTAGTTTCCGCCAGTCAACTAACTTCTTTATATATAGTCTAAAACTTATCTTCTAGAACCTTCTGCGCCACCTGCTAAGCTAGCGAAGACTGAAGCCAACTCATCGGACCACGAAATTGTCTGTAATGATGGTGTTTGTATTCGGCGGCCTAAACCCAAGTCTGATGAGGCGGGACCTTCTCAAGCGCCCACTGCGACATTACCCGATAATTCTGATGAAATTGAGGTAAGAAGGCGACCAGGGATTAACAAATTAAGAATATAGTGCGATATAAGTTTCCGCATGGTGATATGGTGAGGGAGTAAGAATACCATGGATCTTCCATTCCCATGGGTGATGGTAAGAGACGACTAAGGGACTCAAGCAGATAACATAACTGAAAGAGGAGGAAAACGCGAAATAAAACCATATATAAGTCACACTGCTGAGCTCGAGCCTCATCCACAATAGGAGGGCAATTGACCACATACCAGGCAGGTTAAACAGGTTGGTATAGGGTCCATAGATATGATATGCGCATTATAACCCTTAGTCGTCTAATGATTTCTGATGTTTACGCGAGTATTACACATTTTAAATAAAACTACTTTACGGATTTTAGTTCTTACGCGTTTCAGAATCATTTTCTTCTTACACTGGCAATAAATTTGTATCAAAATGTGGGTCAATATTTAATAACTAATTTCTGTATCGGGTAGATAATTATAAATTTTCTGCAATAACGATGACTTGTTGGGCGTGAGACATCTTAGTCCGCCCGTGACCATGAACGCTGCAAAGTGTTCGAAACGTCGGGCAATTAAAAATCAAATACAAACGTGATAAAATCCTTAGTCGTTTTTTACGGCATCCACGGGCGAGATAAGGGGGGTTGATTTATATTCTTACTCCATCACCACGGTGAGAGTGACGGAGTTTGGCCCATAGTGGTCGTGAATTTGCTAATAGATTAATGTATTTACAGAAGGAGGCCTTGCAGAATACAGACAGCACTATCAGTATGGAAGAGAAGATGGAACGAGCCAAAGAGTTGATAGAGGCGAGGAGACGGGAGAAGATCGATAAGGAAAAAGAGGTAACATTTGATCTCCATATCCGACAGTGAACTGAATCGATAATGGTAAGACTAATAGAGTTTATCTCTTCTTCAGGCTGAAAAGCAGAAGGAGATAGAACGTCGTTCTCAGGGTAAAGATGTAGCAGAATTGAAGAGATGGCAAGCTGAACAGGAATTGAAACAGATACAGGTAAGTTTAGTTAGTCCGTGGGGTGACGTTGTGTCTCCCACGCTTCTTACGTCAATCCACAATTCAAATCATTTATTATGTATAATGTCTTCCGTGTGGTGACGGAGTAAGAATACAATTCACCACCATCTTACCCGTGGGTGATCGTACGAGACGACTAAGGGATATAAAACGCATATAACATCTATGCGAGAGAAGGCAAACCCGAAATAAAACCCTATACCAACACGTCTGACCAGCGTGGTATAGTAGGTCAATTACCCTTCCGTTATGGAGGAGGCCCGAGCCCAACAGTGGGACGTATATGGGCTGAAATGATGATGATTATGTATAAATTCCGCGGGGGCAAATGAAAAAAAATGACAATATGTAAATACATATTGTCACTTTTTTACATTTCTTCGAATTCATAATCATTTAATAACCCTCCTAGTCATATGCCTTTCATCCCCCCTCATTACATGTCTATACCAAGACAATCTCGCGCTCCTAATCTTCTCTATCACTGGTACTACTTTCAGGCTGAAATTAATCTATACCAATAAATAAAATTGGAGTGTCTGTTTGTAATGTCAAATTAATGGGCTTTTTTCATGCTCACACGGTTATTTGCATTATACATATGCCTAAAATACACTTTATTTTTTTTTGTCTGTCTGTCTGTTCCGGGTAATTTTCTAAACGGCTGGACCGATTTCAAAAATTCTTTCACCAATGAAAAGCTATAATATCAGGGAGTAACCTAGGCTATATTTTATCCCGGTATTCCTACGGGAACGGGAACTATACAGGAAAGACGACTAAAACCGAAGCGAAGCGAGGGCGGGTTGCTAGTCTATATAATATATATATAAAAGAAAGTCGTCTTAGTTTCACTATTTATAACTCGAGAATGGCTGTACCGATTTGGCTGACCCCGTACCGTACCGTACGACATAGGATACTTTTTATCCCGTTCGATCGTGTTCCCGTATGACGTAACATAAAACGTCAAAGAGAATACAACTCACTATGAAACGTGGTATAACAAAAACTCATCTGACATGTAATAACAAAACGCAAACGCCAGCTATAGACAGACTATATTTTCGGTAATTTAAAAAATTTTTACGAATTAAATTATGGATGTACGAAGTTCGCCGGGTCAGCTAGTCTATTTATTGACAAATTAAATTACATCTATTCTATACCAATAAATAAAATATATACCAATAAATAAAATTGGAGTGTCTGTTTGTAATGTCAAAATAGTAGGCTTTTTTCATGCTCACAGGGTTATTTGCACGACACCTATGCCTAAAATAGCGATTAAAAATTTTTGTCTGTCTGTCTGTTTGTTCCGGGTAATCTTCAAAACAGCTGGACCGATTTCAAAAATTCTTTCACCAATGGAAAGCAATAATATCAGGGCGTAAACTAGGCTATATTTTATCCCGGTATTCCCACGGGAACGGGAACTACGCGGGTAAAACGATTATAACCGAAGCGAAGCGAGGGCGGGTTGCTAGTAATAAATAAAACTAACTTTCAATGTGGTGACAGAATAAGAATACAATTAACCCTGTCTTACCCGTGGATGTCGTAAAAGACGACTAAAGGATATAGTAAGCATAACATCTATGCAAGACAGGGAAAGCTCGAAATAAAACCCTATACCAACCTGTCTGACCAGCATGGTATAGTAATTTCCCTCCTATTGTGGAGGAGGCTCGAGCTCAGTCGGATGTATATGAGCTGAAATGATGATGATGATAGGTTTGTTTACCCTCGTCGAAGGTAAGGAATCAGTCACGTTAGGCCAATTTGTAAGTGTTGATGGGTAATACAGTAGATTAAGGGGCCCCCCTTGGACCTGAATTAGGTAATATGTAACCAGGACAGGCAAAAACATGATGCCTGAATACAATATCACGATTTAAGTAAAAATACAAGTCACCACCCTCTATCTTAGCCGTGGGTGTCGTAAAAGACGACTAAGGTATATAATATGCATAAAACATCTATGCAAGAGAAGGAAAACTCGAAATAAAACCCTATAGCAACATGTCTGACCAACGTGGTAGATCAATTTCCTTCACATTGGGGTGGGGCCGTGGGGGCTCGAGCCCAACAGTTGGACTTTTGTGGGCTGAGATGGTCTATTAGTATAGTTATGCTGACAGTTTTCTGCCCGCAGTCATAAATGTGTCGCCACGTTCATGATCTAATTAGCCATATTTTGCTACTGCTGTATATCAATAGTAGCAACTCTTGCGCCTGAGAAGTAGCAATGTGCTACTCTTGCATTTGAGAAGTAGCAATGTGCTGCCTTTGCTTGAGAGGTAGCAATTCGCTATTGAGCCGTACTAGTTTTAAATTTTTGCCTATTCTAACAGTATAGGGTTTCATTTTGAATTTAACATCTCTTGCATAGATGTTATTTACATATGATATCCTTTAGTAGTCTTTTACGACACCCATGGGCAAGATAGGGAGTGGTGTATTCAGGTGGTTACCGGACATGGGGTCTTCGCTAAGTACCTGCACAAAATTGGAAGAGAAGAGGCCCCAGGATGTCATGAGTGTGGCGCGCTAGTCGACGATGTGCGCCACACACTGGAAGTATGCCCCGCCTGGGAGCCTCAGCGCCACGTCCTGTCAACGGAACTGGGAATAACAGACCTGTCGTTGCCGACCATCATCTTCAAGATGCTCGGCAGCGACAGCTGTTGGTCGTCGATGGTCTCCTTGTGTAAGGCTGTCATGACAAGGAAGGAGGCCGTGGGGCATGCATGCGCGGCCCTTGCGTCCGCTGACTCGTTCCGCTGCCGACGACCAGGGGGGAGGAGACGCCGTTATGCGCTCCTCCTCCCACCGCCCTGAATGATGACAGGACGTGGCCAGACGGCCAAGCGTTGGGGTGTTGGGGATGGAATGTTATCAGACGATCTCTCCGGCACCCCGTAAAAGTGCGGAAGGGGCCGCTATGGTTTTAGTGGGTATTTGGGTCACTTCTGTGGCCGGCGAGTCCCACACACACTCCCCTGTCTGTAACCGGCGGGTGATAGTGCATAAATGCATTTCCACAGCGTGAAAAAAAAACGGGAGTGGTGTATTGTATTCTTTCTCCGTCACCACATACAAGTCCCACACAATACAAGAACTACTTCCTTACATTGTCATTAAAAACTAAATTTCATCTTCAGGAGGAACGAAAACGTGAGAAGATGGAGAACAATCTCGCTCGTCAGCGCATCCTCGAACAGATTGCCCAAGACCGTGCTGAGAGAAGGGCGAGGGATGCACCCGTCCCACCTTCGACCCCATCACCTACTACACCTCAGCAAACGACTCAACCTGCCAGTACGATTTACTTATGCATTATTTTGAGACTTCTAACCATCTGACTTTGAAGGCATCTTCTCAGTGAAGAAGCGACGTGTAGAATAATGTGGCTTGACTTTCTCGTGGGATTCTTTAAATCCGGATAAAAAATCAGCCTTCTTTTTTAGGCTTCTTTTATCGATACATCGATATTGTTGGTTTCGATATTTGCATCCCTAGTTGGTATCGAGTTTTATATCGAGTTTCCCTTCTCTTGCATATACAGTGGATTTCATTAATAACGACCTCGCTTGTAACGACTTTTCGATTATAGCGACGTCGAACTTCCGTCCCTAGAATTTAAATCATACTTTCGTAGGAAATTCGTATGGTAATAGCGACTCCGGATATAACGCCTAATTCGAGTATCATCATCATCATCATCGCAGCCCACATACGTCCCACTGTTGGGCTCGGGCCTCCTCCACAATGGGAGGGCATTTGACCTACTATACCATGCTGGTCAGACATGTTGGTATAGGGTTTCATTTCGAGTGTTCCTTCTCTTGCACAGATGTTATGTGCACATTATATCCCATAGTCGTCTTATACGACATCCACGGGCAAGATAGGGAGTGGTGAATTGTATTCTTACTCTGTCACCACACGGACAGTATTCGAGTATACCGACTTATTTTTATGAACTATTTGGGACAGATTCCTAGAAATTCCTTGCGGATGTTGCGACTGAATCGGCAAAGGCACAAAGTCTCATTCATAATTTTTAACTATTAAGATTTTTTGTCCTTTGTTTATATTCGCAGATGGTCAAATGCTTTGTTTATGTGTAGCGTTACTTAGCATGTGCGCGAAGTTAAAATTATGAATCAGTTACGTAGCTATTTCCAGTGGGTGAACAGTGTTTCTTAAACTTGTGAAAATGGCTCCTAGAACTACATTTACTTACTGTTAAAGAAAAACTGATTTCGGATATAGAGACCTCCGGATATAGCGATGACATTCAAGTGGTCCCTCCGCCGTCGTTATAACCGAAATACACTGTATGTCTTTTACGATACCCACGGGTAAGATCTGGGGTTGACGAATTTTACTTAGTAGTAGTAAATTTTTTATGATATTGATAATATACTTACTTCCTCAGCATCAGGTGACAGTGGCGGCCGTGCTCGCATACAGTTTAAACTGCCCGATGGCAGTTCCCATACTGCACACTTCGACGCAGAAGGCACCCTTGCGGATGTTCATAGATATGTAGCTGATAATCTTCGGGTAACATCATCAAATATCCCTATAGTGAATTTATAAATGACAATTTTCATAATATCTTGCCCGTTGTCTTGCCATGTCATTCAAAACATAATTTATTTATGTTGAAAGTATAACTAAAAGAATTTTGATGTGATGCGTCTATATGCGAGGGTAAACCTGATCGTTGTCGTGGTGTAAACAAGCCGGCGACGTAACGCCACGCTATATGATGGAGTATATGTACGTGATGTTGTGCGTAAGCGACTGTGAGGTGAATTATGATTGTTGTGTAATATTTTAAATAATAATATAAATCGTAATATTTTATTTATAAATTATGCCATATTAGTTCTTATCGTAATCTGTTCTTTTATGCATATATACCTACTTGTACAAAATAATTTCGATGTTTCACATCTGCCAGACTTCCTAAGCGACGGCTCACTTTTTTAATTCGAATAAGTAATTCTTGAGATTAGGGCATTCAACCAAACAAACTTTTCATCATTTTAAAGCAGTTTTTATAAATTTAATTTTTATATTTAATTTTTATAAAATTAATTTCGTTTAATATTTCAGTTACCTAGTTCATCATTCTCGCTGTGGACGGCGTTTCCACGTCGCGAGCTGACTGAGCGAGACGAGACGCTTAGAGGATTGCAGCTGGCGCCCTCTGCTGCTTTACTGGTGCTAGCTCGGAGACCTGCACCGACGGTTGCCGCGCCTGCGCCTGTCACAGGCTTTATATGTAAGTAAGATAGTTTCCATATGCTAATGGTGTAAAAATACAATTAACCATTTCTTTGGATGTCGTAAAAGATGACTAGGGGATATAATACGCATATAACATCTATGCGAGAGAAGGAAAACTCGTAATTACACCCTATACCAGGAATTTCCAAAGGGTGTTCCGCGTTATTAAAAAGCTTTTAATTTTAGTAATTTGATTGTGAAATAATAACACTGTTATAAATGTTTATATTAAAATGGCGCAAAATTAGTGATGTGAAGAACTCATTAGTATTATGTAAGTAGACCGATAACAAGAATTAGGCTTTAACTACGGCACAGAACCGTTTATTACTTGATATCAATCGATATGGGGTTCCATAAAGTAAAAGGTATTCGGTTGAGGTGCCGTTATCTTTAAAGTTTAAAAACTCCTGCCCTATACTTTTGTGTGTGTTTAAGGGGATTCGAAAATGGTTTATATTCACAATTGGACCCGGTGACGCTGCTGTCGATTTCAAGGAGAATCTTATATCTTTAAACGAGCAATTCTTGTATATATATATACATATATATATATATATATATTCGATTTTGATGAAACTTGGCGTACTAGAGGTTTCGAGGCCAAAAAATCGATCTAGCCAGGTTTTATTTATAGAAAATGTTGTTTTGTCACTGTTTTTAGCAAAACAATATAATGACATTAAATTTTAAAAGAATATGATTTCAAATTTCGTTGTCAACGTCATAAGTTACGATAGCTCAGATGGTAAGTTGACAGGTTCTAATTTTGGTTTTTTTTTTTGCATTCAAACAGCGTCGATTCGAATCTCGGTGTTATTATTATTGTCTTTTTGTAACTTTTTATATATTTTTCATTATTTATTTTTTATTAATATATATCTAAATAAATTCGACAAAAATATTCGGAGCGAAGCTCGGTCAATCAAATATTTTATTTTATTTGAACAAAACAACGTCTGTTCGGTCAGCTAGTTACTTATATGATTTGAGCGCAAATGGGTGTTAAGTGTTTAAAATTATTTATGTATCCCTATTTTATGTGTGTTTATATTTTATTTACAGCATTCCTCACTCAACTGTTCACATCACTATTGCTAACTCCAACACAGCAACTTTACATGTGGCTTCGATCAAGACTGTTCCCCCCACCCCCGAATGTTCCCCGGGAATCCAGCCCTGTCACACCCCAACCTCCACAACCTAACGCAGGCAACGTACGCCGTCGTGGAAACATCCACCGTCTACCAAGCGATAGACCGGGCGATGATGAAAATAATACATGGAATGGTAATTCAACTCAGCAAATGTAGTAAGCGAAACTCGGCAATTTCAATTAATAAGTAAATTTAAGAATGTAATTGTGACTTACTATATACACACACAATGTTGTTATGTAATTCTTCGGGCGATATTGATAACTAAGAATTAAATCGATCCGCTTTACGATACAGATAGTTAAACTGGCGGTATACATATATAGATGTTAATAACCAACTACATCTCAGCAATCTTAAATATTAAACTCTGCAAATTCATTTATTAGGAACTGTTTATAAGTATTATAAATATGTTGCATTGTTCACTAATTATGTATATAGAATTTCAGCCATATTTTTAGTTTAATATGCAATTAGGTTTTGGTTATATTTTTAATGCTGTTGTTAAGGAAGACATTTAAATCACTTTATTCTAGTTAACAGCATTCGTAATTTTTTATTAAAGATTCAGCAATATCAATTATTTATTGTGAATTAAATAGAGCATAATATTTTTAAGTGTTATAACAATGTTTGATTTCATTGCACTTAATGATAAACTCGATTCTATATATATTTTAAATAATATCATTACTAAATCTCTAGCATAAAAATGAGCAATTTGAAATACGTTTAAAACTTACATCCTTAATTATTTATTTGCTTCATAATAATTATAAAATTAACCTGTTTGATGCAATTTTAAAAGTACATTTGTACACATAAATAAATTTTATTAATCAGTTTATCATGAAAATAAATAAATTAATTGAAACTGCTAAATGAGACTTTGGACTCTGTGTTTAATTATAATAAAGATGGAAAATTTATATGTTGGCTGTACATAGTTTAAGATATATTGCACATTCATAATATTATAATTTTTATTAATAAAGATAGAAATCAGGTCTTTGCCACCCAAACCAGGTCTCGGCTAGGTTTGCTGCCTGACTTTATTTGAAAAATTAATTAGTAAAAATTTAAATATCTTTTCTCTTTACCCATTTCTCCTTTTTCTAATTGCTAACATACTACTGAAGCAAGCAATTGATTCTCAGATTAATTGCTAGTACTTTGTAATTAATTGATACATTTTGATGCTGTAATTTCGATATTTCTTTCAATAATCATTTGTATCTATTTAATATTTATGCAAGAAAAAAATCGTAAAAATAACGTGCTAAATAAAAAAAGACCGCGCAATTATTGGGTGTAAATTAGGTTGCCATCAAATGGTCCCATTTTTTGATATGTTACTCCATACATCCTCCCAATCAAAAGTCCCACTGGGCATAAAGTCTCAAGGACTCGAAATTTTGAGCTGCTGACCTTTAAAGTTCAACGTGTTGCCTGCCTTCAAATAATGGCATCTGTGGATTAATACTAGGTTAACATGTTGAATATTTCTTATTAGAAAAATAACTATGAGACATATTCATCCTCCCTTACGCTAGGGGTTAATTTAAGGGTTGAAAAGAGGTGGCATCCGTGTAAGCTCAAAAGCAGCTATTTGAAATGTTTTTTTTATATGCAAAATTAATATCAGTATTATTTCTCATAAATTTACGAAATAAAATTTATATTTTAATGATATTTCATATCCTGTATCAATATATTTTATAATATACCTAGTTGGAAAATCATAAAAATGTGATTAAATAAATCTGTAAATTTTAATGTTTGATAATACCGAAAATCTTCCATCCATCCATCAGCCTACAGACGTCCACTGCTGGACATAGGCGTCCCCACGAGAATGCCACTCGGAACGGTCCTGTACCACTTGCATCCAACGGTTCCCTGCGACTTTGAAAATGTCATCAGTCCACCTATTATATATTTTTCTCAACTCTTATAGTTAACTACAGTTTAGCTTTCCCCGTTGGGGAAGCAAGGTTCTCGAATGGCGACCACGTATCGGACGACGCAGTGTAGGACGCCCAACTAGGTGGACCGACGACCTGGTGGAAGTTGCTGGGCGTCGTTGGATGCAGGTGACATAGGACCGCACTTTGTGGCGTAACATGTAGGTCTACGTCCAGCAGTGGACAGCGATAGACTGAAATGATGATGATGATTTTTCTTTTCTAATTTTTGTCCGGGTCCTAAGACAATTGAAATCATTTCCCGGGACTGCTGGAGGGTCAAAACTCGATGTCATATCTCGATATTAGTATAACAGAGGAACGGAGTTGCAGTGGTAGTAATTGTGGTAGAATTTGTCTAAAAATTAAACTCTATGGTTTCTAATCTATAGAATGTTTTCATAATATTACCAATTGCATAATAATTTAGCATCAAATAGGTTATTTTTCTAGTTTAGTTATGAAATATTATGAAAAATTTTGTTGCATCGGAATATAAATAAATATTTGTTTAAATAAATTATGTATATTTATCTCAGTGTCACGGGTATCTTACAAAGGAAGGTCCTTTGGTAGGCTTACATGGGGATATGGATCCAACACGCAGAGGCCTTTGGAGAAATTTAATGTTAAAATGGGATGGCACGTCTACCGATGACACTCCACGCTTGCACATAACACTCGTGGACTGCCAACGGTAGGTGTAAAACTATTGTGTTATGGTGATTTCTAAAACGGGATTATGGGGTTGTGAGGTTTAGTGGACTGTTTTACTTGAACTATTGATTTTTAAACTGTCGTCTGCCTTCAATAACTTTGTCTTGAATTTTGGCAGACGGTGACTTGCCAACTCACTGAATGGGCTCCCCCTAATCGATCACCACAGACACGCAGGTCATACGGGCAACAGGGGAGCAACATTGGTGCAAGTGGCTTGGGGTGTCGAGCGGTGCGGCGCCGGTTTCACCATCGCGAGTCGCTGATAAACGGTGACCCGCAGTGGTTCCCCCGTAGTTATACCCTTGAAAATTATTATCCTTAATCCTTTGCTGTGTTGTGGCGACTACGGATGCTACTAAGCGTTACAATCGCCATCTCAGCTGGTTCATGTCCCACTACTGAGCTTAAGCCCATTATTTTCGTGTGGTGACAGTATTAATACAATTCACCACAGCCTATCTTGTCCAAGGATGTCGTAAAAGACGAGTAATTGATATAATATGCACATTTTTTTTTATTGCAAACGAGCAAACAGTACACCTGATGATAAGCGTTGCTGCCGCTCATGGACCTTTACAAGGCCGCTGCCTACCGCGATGAAAGTGAAGGGAGTGTGAATGCATGCATTGAGGCTCGGTGATACCAAGGGCACCACCAAAACCCTCCACACGCAAACACCCTCAGAAACTTGTGCTTCCGGCTCTCTCGCTCACCGAACGAAGCGCAGTAACAAATTGTTACTACTTAGACGTTGATTTTCTGCTCAGTGTGGTACTACCCCGGACGGACCGGCCCGCGGTTGTAGACAGACAACTGTCGACAGTGTGGTCCTACCACTCTATGTGTGCAAGAGAAGGAAAACATAAAATGGAACCCTATATCAATATCTGATCAGACCTCTTAATAAAGAAGAGGTTCAACCCTGACATTACTCGTGAATTTCGTAAAAGATAATGAATAGTTTCACATTGACCTTTTCTTTTTGAAGTGAAACTTCTTTACAATCGTGATTTTAAACTCCATGAAACGAAAAAGCGAGTCCATAGAGACACAAACACGTAAATGTATAGGATTCAGCCGGCGAGAGAGTGAGATAGAAAATATTCGCGTAGCGTCCCCACTATCGTCTACTAATGTACGATTTACTACTTACAGTTAAGATTTACGTATTTTGATTTACAATTAATGATAAAGGAAAACAAGTGGGACCAAAGAAGTTTCACTTCTGACAAGCGTACTTTGTACGCACGCTCTTTTTGAAGTGAGACTCTTCGGTGTGATTTTAAACTCGATGAAACGAAAAAGCGAGTCCATAGAGAAACACGTAAATGTATAGGATTCAGCCGGCGAGAGAATGAGATAAAGAATAGAGGATAAAGAAGTTTCACTTCTGATTTGCGTTCTTTGTACACACTCTTTTTTTTTTTTCGCGTAGGAAAATGCAATGTTTACGCATGTCCACCTTTGATAGATAGAGTATGCGTGCTCAAAGTCGATTTATTATCAGCGCCACCACCAGCTAAATATCACACGCTGTTCCTGTCCCTCGGCTACGACGAAGTCATGGGATCGTTTTCACATGCACTGCAACTCCGCCGGCGTTTCACATGGACCTATACCAACCCCATTGGATTTCTTGTTAACAATTACATTCCCAAGGAGGGATGTCGGGCGGCCGTTCATAAAATGATAGCCAATAAGTTTAGCAATATGTACATATCGAATAAACCCCCAAGTAATTGAAAGAAGAGCAGGGTGATATTACATACCCTTTTCAGAGAACCCCCTGTCTTCAAAAATATCACGCTTGGATTTCGTCACATAATCTAAATTCATTCATCGTTAAGTTTTTCTTAACTTGCTGTTTGAGAAAATAAATTTATCAAAAAAAAAAAACAGTTTCAACTGGACAAAAAAGGAAGCGAGCACCAGCTTCAAAATGGTAAAACGAATCATCAAGCAGCAAGTAGTTCACCCAGTCGAAAGTTCTGAGGTAACAAACATTAAAAAAAACATACCTACAGTTGAACTGAGAACCTTCTTTCTTGAAGTTGGATAATGGGGGAGGAGGCTGTCGTATACTACGCATTGTTCCTGAGGGAAGGAGGGGGTAAAAATGAGTAACGATGTATAAATATATTCCCTGAACTGAAAATATAATTGCCGTTAAGAAATTATCAAAACTAGTTTCAGGGAACAGGGCGGCCCACAGAAAAATTAATAATAATATTTCTGTGGGGCGGCCTGCACAGCTGGCGTATTGGTTCTAATACCGATCTACAGAGCCAGTATCGGGAGTGCGAATCCCACGCAGGACAACACTTTGTGCCACCCAAAAATTTTTGTTTTGTTTATGTTTCTGTCCGTCAATTATATGTTTGTAAAGTCGCATCTCAATACAAGGCTTATTACCTTAATGCAAGTTGTTGTCTTTTAAAAAAGAAAGAACGGATTCAACTATTTTCGAATTTTTCATTTATTTTTCTCTAATCATATACAAGAACTGATCAATTTTACATTTATATTGTAAGAACTAGGATCTAGCCTGCATGGACCCCCTATTCTACTAAGCTCCGCGGGTCAGATCCGCAGAGGAACACGTACAAGCCGGAGCCCTGCTGACAAACGCCACTTCGGCTATGTAGCCAATTTAACGCTGATTGCACAATCATTTTCTTCCCCATCGATGTACACAGTTGAATACGGCTTCCCGAAGGCCACGCTACGCTTGGCTGGCGGGTTGACGATCAGTCAGGGACATTCAATACATATGGACAAGGTCGTGCAACAAAACGGCACCAAAGCGTGAATGAGCGCCTTCAAGTTAAATATAAACATATTTTGAAACTTCATTACACATTTACATAAAATCATAGATTTATTTGTGCGTTTAACCCTTCGTATTGTGATGACGGAGTAAGAATACAACTCGACCGTAGGTGTCGTAAGACTGATTAAATATGCAGATCTCTATGAAAAACAATGAAAGCTCGTAATAAAACCCAACCAGTCTAACCAGCGTTGTATACCTATTTCCCTCCTATTGTGGAGGAGGCTACAGCGCAACGATGAGACGTATATGAGATGTCATGATAATGATTTAAATCATCATTTCAGCTCATATACGTCCCACTGCTGGGCTCGAGCCTCCTCCACAATAGGAGAGAAATTGAGCTCACTATATCACGCTGGTCAGACTGGTGATATAGTATAGTTGGTATAGGGCTTTATTTCGGCTGGAGAGGCCTCGGTTTGGGGTGCGAACCGTGGAGGCCTTCCGGCCGGTGCTGATGCAGTGGTTGGAAAGGCGGCACGGGGTGCTCTCCTTCCGACTAGTGCAGGTGTTGACGGGGCACGGGAGCTTCGCCAAATACCTGCACAGGGTCGTAAGGAGGGAGAGTACACCGTCCTGCCACCACTGCGATTGCGACGAGGACACGGCGCGCCACACGCTCGAGGCCTGCGCGGCTTGGGCAGTGCAGCGCCGTGAACTCGTCGCAATCATCGGTGCCGACCTGACGCTGCCGGCCATCGCTAGGGCGATGGTCGACAGCGTCGGGAATTGGGACGCAGTCGCAGCCTTCTGCGAGACAGTGATCTCGCAGAAGGAGGCGGCGGATCGTCTGCGCGTGGAGCGCAGCCTCGATGAGGAGATCCGCCGCCGGCGACTGGGGCGGCGCAGGCGCAACTACCTGCGCCTCATGCCGCCCTAGCCGAGGCCGCGGGTGACGTGACCGGGGATTAGTCCGTCACCTGCCGAGAGGCCGACCGCGTGAGGAAAGACCGACGTCCTCCCCGAGGGGGGGGACGTGGTTTTCGGGTGGGTTGCGGGAGTTGCGTGCTTAAGCCCCTCTGTCGCCCCGGACGGAGTGGTGCAGAGGCGCGCCGAACGCAGCCCAGCCACACAAAAAAAAAAAAAAAAAGCCTTTATTTCGAGTTTCCCTTCTCTTGCATAGATGTTATATGCGTATTATATCTTAATCTTCTTTTACGACATCTATAGGCAAGATAGGAAGTGTTGATTGTATTCTTACACCGTCACCACACAGAGGCAGGCAGGCATCACACTGAAGCTATTAATAGGCATGTCGTTGCATGTAATTTTATTTAAATGAAATTTGCAAATGTATAAAAATTTGATAATCTTACTGAGTATCATGCCGGATTTTCTCAGTGCGGTCGCGTTCCGATCCGGTGGTAATTTAAAGACAAATGTAAAAAAAAATGTCAATATGTAAGTGCCCCCGCGGGGTTTATACATAATAAATGATTTGAATTTAAATATGAGCTGTGATAATGTTGACGCTGACAGATTATTGGTCAACTCTATTGGTTTCAGACCAGTGATGAAATTGTACGACTCCTACCTAGTTCTCACGTTTTATCCTCAGCATCATTATCGCAGTCCACATACGACCCACTATTGGGCTCGGGCTTCCTTTTTTTTATTGTAGACGGTGGCAAACGAGCAAATAGTACACCTGATGGTAAGGGTCGCTCATGGACCTTTACAGGGTCGGTGCCTACCGCGAAGAAAGTGAAGGGAGTGTGAATGCGTGTCTTGAGACTCGGTGATACCAAGGGCACCACCAAAACCCTCCACACGCAAACACCCTCAGAAAGTTGTGCTTCCGGCTCTCTCGCTCACCGAACGAAGCGCAGTAACAAATTGCTACTACTCGTACGTCGATTTTCTGCTCAGTGTGGTACTACCCCGGGCGGACCGGCCCGCGGCTGTAGACAGATAACTGTACAGTGTGCTCCTACCATTCCACAATGGGAAGGAATTTAACCTAACCGTGTTGGTCAGACATGTTGGTATAGGGTTTCATTTCGAGTGTTTCTTCTCTTGATCAGATCTTATGTGCATATTATATCCATTAGTCGTCTTTTACGACATCCACAGGCAAGATAGGGAGCGGTAAATTGTATTCTTCATCCGTCACCACACGGAAAGTCCCTCCATCAGTCTCACCATCAGCTCAGTCGATATACCTTTCGTCCTATAGCTGAGCTTCAGCCTTCTCACAGAATATAATGGTAGTTGATATACTATACACGATGCTCAAACCAGCTGGTATTTTATTTTACTTTGAGTTTTCCATTTCTTGGATAGTTCTTATATGCACAATATATTCCTTAGTCCTCTATTTGGAGTTTTCGTCCTCTTGCATAGATGTAGACACCTTTATGGGCAGCCAGAGCCTAAGAAGGCTCGCCTGGCTGTGCATAGGGGAGTCCTTGTACCAACCCTAACGTATATAAGTGAGAGCTGGGTATGGCAGAAGAAACATGAAAGTAGAATAATGCTGTGGAAATGAGAGCGCTGAGGAGCATGATTGGTGTAAAACTGGGTGATAAAATTAAGAACAGTGTAATCAGGGAACGTTGTGGTATGAATGTTGATGTAGTGACAAGGATGGAGAAAGGTATGTTAAGTTGGTTTGGTCATGTAGAAAGAATGAATGAAAGGAGATTAACGAGAAGAATTTATAAGGCGGATCTGAGCGAAAGTGTTAGAATGGGAAGACCAAGGCGAACGTTCCACGATCAAATCGGGGACGTTCTTAAGAAAGGCCAGGTTAGAATTACCCTAAACCGAAGAATATGCATGAAGAGATTAATGGATGTGGAGGAGGCGAAAATGATATGTCAAGATCGTAGCAAGTGGAGGGAAGTGGTCTCTGCCTACCCCTATGGGAAAAAGGCATGAATATACGTATGTATATATGTATGCATAGATGTTACACGCATATTATATTCCTTAGCTGTCTTTTCAACGCTCACGGGCAAGAATCGGAGTGGTGTATTGTATTCTTACTCCATCAACCCAGGGAAAGTATTCTTGTTATAAACATGAAACGTATTTTCCGCCAAGTAAATATATTGCATGATCTCGTTCATGTGTGACGGAGAAATCGTATGCGTTTGAAGAGAGTTGTGAATTGAAGTTTATTTGCTCAACAGCTCAATAGAAACATTGCTGTGTACAAATTTAAATTTTTATAATATTCCTCTGCAGTAACTGAGTAAGAAAACAATTCAATTATTTTATATTTACAGTTGTTATATAAATAAATAAGCCGTAGAATTAGCACGTTAAAATGGCAATGGGCAGGCCCACATCGCTCGTCGAACCGACAACCATTGGGGAAGAAAGGTTCTTGAGTGGCGACCACGAATCGGACGATGCAGCGTAGGACGATCCCCCACTAGGTGGACTGACGACATTCTCAAAGTCGCAGGGAACCGTTGGATGCAGGTGACGTAGGACCGTTCCGAGTGGCATTCTCGTGGAGAGGCCTATGTCCAGCAGTGGACGTCTGTAGGCTGATGGATGTATAGATGGATATAAATAAAACTATTGTTAACCCTCGACGCAAAAAAGGGGTGTCATAAGTTTGACGTCGTTGTCTCTCTATCTATGTATGTCTCTGTTTGTGGCATTATAACTCTCAAACGGATAGACTGATTTCGATGCAGTTTTTTTTCATTTGAAAGCCAATTTCCTTGCGGTTCTCAGCTACGTTTGGTTAAAATCGGTCCAGCTGTGTAAGAGTATCAGCTTCAAAATGATGTAATGTCGTATTAAGTGCTTCACGCGTGCCAGAATAATCGTTAAATGACAATTAATTTATAATTATTTTGAAGAAAACGTAATTTTTTGTATTATTTTAGTTTGTGTGGGGGGTTCATTCAAAATGTTCATTTTTATTTATTACGGATTTTATCGCGTTTGTATTTGATTTTTGATTGTCTGACGTTTCGAAGACTTTACAGCGTGTGTGTCTTGCGTTATTCTGATATGTAAGCTATACCATTGTGAATTTTTATTAAAATTCATTCAGTAGTTTTTGCGTGAATGAGCAACAAACATCCTCACATACAAATTTTCGCGTTTATAATCATCATCATCATTTCAGCTCATATACGTCCCACTGTTGAAACTCTCCACAATAGGAGGGAAATTGACCTTAGTATACGCTGTTTAGAAGTGTTGGTAAAGGGTTTTGTTTCTAGTTTACCTTAGGGATGTGAAAAATAATCGATTTTTATAGTAATCGATTATTTTTTTGCAATAATCGATTTTTATAATCGATTATCAAAATAAATAAAAATCTATTTTTTATATTAAACTTAATCGATTATTAATATTTGTTTAAAATAAAATCATTGCCAGATTCCCTAAAAAAAAGGTCATCATAATCGTGTTGGGAGAAAAATCGATTATTTATTTTTAATTAATCTATTATTTTAAAAAACAAACAATCGATTATTTAATTAATCGACTATTTTCCCTCCAAGTTATATCCCTAGTTTACCTTCACTTGCATAGATGTTATATGCGTATTATATCCCTTGGTGGTGAATTGTATTCTCATTCCGTCCCCATACGGTGGAATTATTATATTAACAAACTAGCAACCCGCCCTCGCTTCGCTTCGGTTATAGTCGTTTTACCCGCGTAGTTCCCGTCCCCGTGGGAATATCGGGATAAAATATAGCCTAGTTTACGCCCTGATATTATAGCTTTCCATTGGTGAAAGAATTTTTGAAATCGGTTCAGCCGTTTTGAAGATTACCCGGAACAAACAGACAGACAGACAAAAATTTTTTAATCGCTATTTTAGGCATAAGGTGTCGTGCAAATAACCGTGTGAGCATGAAAAAAGTCTATTATTTTGACATTACAAACAGACACTCCAATTTTATTTATTGGTATAGATTATTTTGTTTTCTAGTTTATTTACTATTGTAAAATTTCACACTGTACGCGCACGAGGTAAATGAACTAATAAAAATTCAAAACATGTTACATTAATACCTTCACGCATATCTGCTTCGACAGAATGCAAGGAGTGTTGTTTGCAACGAAATATTTTTTCATCCAAGTTAATATACGAATCATTATTGGGCTTAGATCCTTGTGGTGACGGAGTAAGAATACAATTCACCAGCCCGTGTCTTAACCGTGGATGTCTTAAAAGATGACTAAGGGATATAATATTCATATAATATCTAGACAAGAGATGCAAAACTCGAAATAAAACCCTATACCAACCCGTCTGACCAGCCTGGTATAGTAGGTCTTTTTTGTTTTTTTTTATTCGTATTTCATTTTAGTCCCATCTATATCTATACCAATAAATAAAATTGGAGTGTCTGTTTGTAATGTCAAAATAATAGGCTTTTTTCATGCTCACATGGTTATTTGCACGACACCTATGCCTAAAATAGCGACTAAAAAATTTTTGTTTGTCTGTTTGTTCCGGGTAATCTTCAAAACGGCTGGACCGATTTCAAAAATTCTTTCACCAATGGAAAGCTATAATATCAGGGCGTAAACTAGGCTATATTTTATCCCGTTATTCCCACGGGAACGGGAACTACGCGGGTAAAACGACTATAACCTATAACCGAAGCGAAGCGAGGGCGGATTGCTAGTAAATAATAATATTCTTAGTCGTTATAACACGACAGTTGTTGGCAAAACGAAGCGAAGCGAGGGCGGGTTGCTAGTTGTATTATTATAAAGGGTCATCATCATCATCTTGCTCTTATCCCAATTACTTGGGGTCGACGCAATATGTCATCTGTTTTGACATATTGCAAAAAGTTTCGGCAATGACTTTTATGACCGGCCGCCTGCCTGATGTCAACCCTCCTTAGGAATGTAATCGTTGACCCAAATGGTACCAGATGGAGTTGGTCCGGGTCAATCTAGGGCTCTTAGTCGTCTTTTACGACACCCACGAGCAAAGCAAGGGTTGGTAGTATTCGAAGCCGCTACCACACAGTATTATTATAAAGGGTATAGTTAAAAAATACAAACATTTCAAAACTAGTATAAAAAGAGCCTTCGCTCAGGACGCCTGGCAGATGAAACATCGAAAACAACAAGTTTGTACAAGTTTATTTGTATAAAAGAACAGATTACCACAGGAACTAATATGGCAATAAGTATTAATAAAATATTACGATGTTTTTTCCAGAAAATTATGATTTTTATTCAATAAACATTTATTTATACACTTTAGGTACGTTTAGGTTCATAATTTATTTTCAGCTCACTAGATGGTGCTGTAGAAAAATCTAAAACAGGTTATCGTTACGTTACACATATGTACGTATCCAAACGTGGCGTTAATGCCACGTCAACGAGCAGGTTCACCCTAGGGATGATCGATGTTAGAAAAACATCGATGTTAACATCGAAAGCCCAACATCGATGTTCAATGTTTATCGAACACCGAACATCGATGTTACAGAAGTATCGATATCGTCGAACATCGAAGTCGAACTTCTATAAAATCGATGTTACGATATAAAATTCTCGTGGCAAATGATGAGCTTTTTTTTTTTTAGGAAATCTGTCGAATGTTTTTGACATCGATGTTGCGACGAAAATATACAATCTTTCGAATAAATTTTGATGACCTTTTTTTTACGAAATTTTGTTCTGCCCATAACAACATCGATGTGTTTTCCTTTCAACATCGATGTTAAAAACAGTTAACATCGATGTTACGATGTTTTACCTATATTTATTTTTATTTTATTTTATTTATTTACAAGCAATTATAATACCTTTACAGGACATTTAACCTAATGCGATATTATAAGTAAAATTAGAAAATTAATACAGTTATATATAGTAAGACAATAATATTATACAAATAATAAAATATAATATCAAAATATTAATCATAATTTAATATTATATTTTACCAAATAATATTTAACTAAATAATAAATTAAGACATGTAATACATATGGCAATAAACGAATAATAAAATATAATATCAAAATATTAATCATAAGTTAACATTATATTTTATCAAATAATATTTAACTAAATAATAAATTAAGACATGTAATACAATATGACAATAATATAAAACAATTAATAAAGAATAATATCAAAATATTAATTATAATTTAATATTATGTTTTACTAATTATAAGCCACGCACTTATATACAACGTCTGAGAATTCTCGCAAACTGCAGTTGTAAATGTCCGTGGAATAGTGGACTGTATTTATTAGTCTGATAGCACGTGTCAGTGGAGCGTAATGGAGCATATTAGTTCTGGCCGTTGGCAAGCTTAACGCAAGCGGCCGGCGCCGTATGCCCATGCGACCTGCTGGTGCGCACAGGTGTAGCATTGCCAGTATAGCGGGGTGATGTAGTTGGCCGCGAAGTACACGCGTAGCGGGCCAGCGACACATCGCGCCGCACGCTCAACTGGTCATAGCCAACCATACCCAACACAAACAGGCTTGGGTACATAAGTGGATAAAACGGATAAACTCCGTACTCTTTCATATATAAAAAACGGGTGAATTTATTCTGAATTTTTTCTAGCATTAGACTATATTTAGACTCGTGAGGATTCCAAACGATTGCGGATGTCTCTAGGTGACTGCGTACAAGAGCGTTATATAAAATTTTGATGGTCAAAATATTATTGAAATCTTTACAAATTCTCAAAATTAAACCTAATTTTCGGAATGCTTTACTACAAATTTTGATAATGTGTTTACGAAACCTTAATTCAGGTACCATATCAACGCCTAAGTCTCGTATATAACTTAAATGTAGAATAGCTTCACTATCAATTTTATAAGTGTATTGTTGTGGATTTTTTGCTCGGCAGTAACTCATTATTCCACATTTAGAAATTATATATTATCATTTCCACATTTAAAAAATTATATTGTTTATGGTTAGTAATAATTAAACATTAAAATTAATTGTAATTATATTTAAAAACTAACTAATAATCTAGTATACTATTGTTTCGTATAGAATCATTTTTTTCTTACACTGGCAATAAATTTTGTATCAAAATGTGGGTCAATATTTAATAACTAATTTCTGTATCGGGTAGATAATTATAAATTTTCTGCAGTAACGATGACTTGTTGGACGTGAGACATCTTAGTCCACCCGTGACCATGAACGCTGTAAAGTGTTCGAAACGTCGGGTAATCAAAAATCAAATACAAACGCGATAAAATCCGTAAAGTAGTTTTATTTAAAATGTATAATATTCGTGTAAACATCAGAAATCACTAATGTTGCTGTTCCCTGCAATAGGTACCGAAAATGTCCCATTACTGCAAATACATGATCGAAATGCATAAATAATCATTTGTTATACTAATAGGGGACGTGTCCTTGTTTTTCTAGTTTTACTTACCCAAATATGTAGGATCTAAAAAATAATATTAAATAATACCAGTACATAAAACTAATATAATTGTAGATTATTTTTAAGCTAGTAATCGTTTTCTTAGACAGAGGTTTTAATGAATAAATAATTGTCTTTGAATATACTTACAGACTTACTGGCAGAAAATAAATGTAAAAAAGGTCTTTGGGCGGAAATGTGGAAGTGTCATAATGGTGGTTTACTATATACAACGTGTCCCAAAATTCAACGATAAGCGGACACCAACAGATAGGCCTACTTATGACTGCTCGAGTAAACTTAAAAAAAAATTCTACCCTTATTTTTCTTTTTCGTTACCAAAAAAAAGTGAAATCATTAAAAAATGGACACTTTTTATTATATTTTTACGTGACATTGCTACAATTTTACAAATAATTCGGTATATTTTTTGTATTAGCAACGTAAGTAGCGCTGCTATCGATCACAACCATTAAAAATCCCAGAATGTCTATACTTTCTACACAAAAATTAACCAAAACTGTGTTTTTCCATCTGTTGTTGCCCGCTTATCGTTGAATTTTGGGACATTCTGTATATATATATACATATATATATATACAGAATGTATCAGGTTATGGGACAACTGGTCAAACAGGGGGTAGGCAATGGTGGTAAGAACCCATAAAAAAATTTGAAGGGAAAATATAGATTTGTTAATGAATTAGAGACATGTAAAGTTTTCAATTTTGTCATTGTTTTTCGTTTAAATCTGATTGAAATGTATAAAGTCAGTGATACTTAATCTGCAACATATTCGTACTTTATTAAATGTTCAATAGAAATTGAAAAAATCAATGATTACGTTCGCATAAGCAAATCGAACTTCGCTTCAAATCAGTTGATCGGCCGATTACTGTCGCGCAGTCACGTTTGTACCTTTTTTTTTTTTTTTTTTTTTTTGAATTGCCCTTCACCCGCAGAGAGGCTGACCGCGCGACGGTGACCGACGTCCCAGGACGTCGAGAGGTGACGTTACCCGAAAGGGTATTCCGTCGGGCCGGCCACTGACGACAAGTCACATCTGCTCCGGTGGTCGGCCCAACAACGAGGTGACGTGGGTACGGGTGGGTTATGGGCTTGCGCGCCGTCCTTTCATCGCCCCGGACGGATTGGACCGCCCGTGTGCTTACCATAAAAAAAAAAAAAAAGTCACGTTTGTACCTACGGTCCCATTGAAGCGTTTGCGTAATTCTAGGTATATATGAATGAAATTATACTGTCAAAGCTTTACATTACATGCCTACATGTATCCTGTCTATCCATGCCTACATAATACGTAACATTTAAGGCGTAGACTATTTGACACACATTTTTGAAATTACTATAACTTTTATGTTATATTGTTTTTTGCGTAATATACATTTTAATTACGATCTATGGCCGGTACACTACAACATACTCGAACAGTTAGGTACTCCATAACCTGATACACTCTGTATATGTATATATATATATATATATATATATATATATATATATATATATATACTAGCACACCCAACAGACGTTGTGCTGTTCAAATAAAATAAAAGGAATTCTCCTTGAAATCGACAGTAGCGACCCAATTGTGAATCTAAATCATTCTCGAATCCCCTTGAACACACAAAAAAAAAAATTGGTTGCCTGTAAAGTCGGTATACGGGCGAAAGTTTTACGTGACAACGACTTTGAGTGGTAAAATAATTTTAATGTGAATATTCATTCGTATAGTAGGAAGAAGGATGAAATAATAGTAACAATTTAAAACATTTATTTATACAAAGAATTATATTTAAAACATTAATTTATACAAAGAATTTCGCACTGAATTTCATATTAACAAAATTTAAAATTTTTAACCACTTTTTATGTCTGTCTCTCTCGCTCTTAGGCGGGCTAACCATGCCCGAGTGGAAGGGACGCGTGCCTCTCACTCGCTCTCATTGTGAGCGCATAACGTGAGCGGAGCGTAACGCAGTTTCTTGAAGTGTCACCCGGCAAACCAATTTATAAGACGTTGTCACGTCAAAATTTTATCAACATCGGTCCAACCGTTTAGGAGGAGTTCAGTGACATTCACACGTACACAATAAATTTATATATAAAGAAGATATGTCTGCTAGTGTACCGTTCTGCCACAAAAAAATAATAGCACTTATTCAAGCGTTGTGTATTGACGTAAAAAAAATTCGGTTAAATTAGACATTATCCAATATCACCTATGGCTGTCATATGTAATTTCAAACTACATTCACCGAAAATCAAAATATAAGTACAACGAAATTGTAACACAATATTATAACTACTTTCACGAATAAATTTGTCATATTTTTAATTGCTAGAAATGATGTTATGATCTCAACATTTTTGGGGACATCACAAAGCATTGCAAATAAACTAATTGGAGTGTTAACGAGATTTTATTGTTGTACTTTTTAACGTGGCAACGTATAACATCAGGTATATTTGAAGAGGCATTGTTGGTATCATGAGAAAGAGGAGTACCTCCCTGAAGTCGCGTTTACGCGGTAAACCTAGGCGTTTTTACGGATTAGTTGGAGACTCGGATGTTTTGTTAATTGCTTACTGCTTCATGACAATTTCTCACTTATTTTCGAGGAGTTTCAAGCCCAATAATGGGACGTATGTATGTCAGCTGAGACAAGAGTTCTTAAGCACATTGTTATTAATACGGACCCTGGTCTAAAATAAATGTTTATCAATATTATAATTAACAAACACTGTGTTTAAAGGCTTGTATCAACTCAATTTTGTGTAGTGAGTAATAATACAATTCACCAATTCATTCCTTACCTGTGAGTATCGTAAAAACACGACTAAGGGATATGATATGCATATATTATCTATAAAAAAGAAGTAAAACCCGACATGCCAACCCTATGTCAATACTGACCAGCACGTTATAGTAGGTCAATTTCCCTTCCACCGTGGAGGAGGCCCGAGTCCAACAGTGGGACTTACATGGCTTAGATGGTGATTCGTTGAGTCGAACGTTATTGAGACTAAGCTAAGATTTGGAATAAAATCCCGTACAAATTGACCTCAAAAATGATACGATAGCTTTGACGTTAATTTTCGTGCATTTAGGGAGCGTCCATAAAGTACGTCACAAGTAATTAAGGACCTCTTCAGAGTCGATGAAGTATGACATTGTGTGCCAAGGGGAGGAAGGGGGTCCTAAGATTCGCGACAAAAATTCTTCACTTTTCAAAATCTTATAACATATTACATATAAATATAAAAATACCAATTTTTAACTATTAACCCTATCTTTTCAAGCAGCATCAGTTCTTTGGACAAATGCTGCCATACGCGCCGCGTTTACTCATAATTTTATTACTTAAATTTTGTATAATTGCAAAATATATGTGACGTTACACTAGGGAGGGAGTCACACAAATATAATTAAATGTGACGAGAACGGAAGTGGAGTCAAAAAATCATAAGATTAGTGTGACATACTTTATGGATGACCCCTTAGCCTACTACTGTAAAAAAAAAGAGATTTTTATACGTATGGAGACAATGGGACAGACAACCTGAAAACGAGACTATGATCACGTTATGTTCAGACTATAACAGTAAAATAAACTAAAAGTAAGAAGTTCTACAAGAAAAAAAAAACATTCTCACACTAATTGTATTCATTCTTGGCTAATTTGACTTCAGTAAGGAAATTACAGTTATAATAGTGGCTTGTTATTGTGGTTCAAAAGAACGTTTTTATTTTATTTTCAATAGATAATTTAGAAGAAAACTCAAACGAGCATAGACAAAGAGTGACATCTGTCAATCATTGTATATGCTCACTGGCACAGTGGCTTTTTAAAATTGTTAAATAGGAACAAAAGAACTTCCACCAACTGCCAACAAATGTTTCTAAATGTAACTCATTTAAAAAAAAAACTTTCTAAAATTTTCTACACTTCTCTCCACCATTTTCATAAAACCGCGCATTTGTACTTAAATCGTACAGGACATGAATTTTAATGGGAAAGCGAAAGTTGTGACCAAGTGATTTTATTTGTAAAACTAACAACAACGTCATTAGCGTAGTGATGTCTTACAAGTTATGTAACTATTAACTAAAAGTTATCTTTATTGCTATAAATTAAAACCACGACGCGTCGCAGCGACACACGATAGTAGTGAAACTTTTTTACTATAAGGAAAAAAATATTAATCAAACACGCAATCACTTCCTTTTGAATTGCGTAAATTGCCTTTTCTTTTTTTTGTGGGTGGGCTGCGGTCGGCGCGCCTCCGCACCACTCCGTCCGGGGCGACAGAGGGGCTTAAGCACGCAACTCCCGCAACCCACCCGAAAACCACCTCGCCTTCGTCGTTGGGCCGACCACCGGAGCAGGTTTACTTGTCGTCAGTGGTCGGCTCGACGGAATACCCCCTACGTGGGGTACCCTCCCATCGACCGACGTCCCCCCCTCGGGGAAGACGTTGGTCTTTCCTCACGCGGTCGGCCTCTCGGCGGGTGACGGACTAATCCCCGGTCACGTCACCCGCGGCCTTGGCTAGGGCGGCATGAGGCACAGGTAGTTGCGCCGGCGCCGCTCCATTCGCCGTCGACGGATCTCCTCATCGAGGCTGCGCTCCTCGCGCAGGCGATCCGCCGCCTCCTTCTGCGAGATCACTGTCTCGCAGAAGGCTGCGACCGCGTCCCAATTCCCGACGCTGTCGACCATCGCCCTAGCGATGGCCGGCAGCGTCAGGTCGGCACCGATGATTGCGACGAGTTCACGGCGCTGCGTGGCCCAAGTGGCGCAGGCCTCGAGCGTGTGCTGCGCCTTGTCCTCGTCGCAATCGCAGTGGTGGCAGGACGGTGTACTCTCCCTCCTTACGACCTTGTGCAGGTATTTGGCGAAGCTCCCATGCCCCGTTAACACCTGCACTAGTCGGAAGGAGAGCACCCCGTGCCGCCTTTCTAACCACTGCATCAGCACCGGCCGGAAGGCCTCCACGATTCGCACCCCGAACCGAGACCTCTCCAGCCGGACTGCCCAACGGGCAATGACGTCTCGGCGGGCGTCGACGTGCCAGGCGGTGAGCTCCCTCAAGGAAACAACACCGCCCTCCCCGCGCACCCCCGACACCCGCCGATACAACTCGGCGAGCATTTCCACCTCCAGCGTAAATTGCCTTTATCATTCACTTATATTAAATTATGAAAGCGAGAAGGGCGTATCTCAATCTTCTCTGATTCAAGAAGACAAACAATATACTGCTATCATTCTACTCGACTCTAAATTAATTGCCAAAATATTACACACAAAAGGGTCGCCGATTGAAATTTCAAAGCTTCTCATATAAAATTTCACTCCAAGACAGTAATAATTTAATTTGGAGTTTGGGTATCATCCCACCCCGATGAACGGGATGTCATCTACACGTGGTCAGCCTCTCTGCCGGTGATGGACTATCCCCCGATTCAGTTAGCTACGGCGTGCCGTCCTAGGCGCTGCTGGTGGTAGAGCTTGTCAACGTGGTCTAACTCGGCCCTGAATCACTTCCTCACTTTCTTTTGCGAGACTATTGTCGCGCCCTACCTATGTTGTCGATACCCGCCGATAAAGTCCGGGTCCCATTGCGTGAGACCCATCTTATTTTCCTCCCCATGTAGATATCACCTGAGGGAACGCTTTCTTCGCAAACCTATAATACTCATTGCATTTGCCAAGCTAGCTACCAAGAGTCACGATTATTATATGTATTTCCAACTTTGTATGCACATATAAAATTCAATAATAAACTCTAGAATATCGCGGCATATGTACGGCTGAAATTCGGTACACTAGATATTACACGGCACTATGATTATAAAAGGCACATTAAAAACTCGAATGATTCACTAATACTATAATATAAAATATAAATCGTTGGTTGAGCTTCTATTTCACACTGTCTCCTTCGCGTAATGGTGTAAGCAAGGAGCAGAGGATAGAGAATGAATTTAAATCTTTATAAAGAAAGTTAATAATAATTAATAAGTAGCAACAACATGGTTACAAGCACGAATAATGGGTAAAGCAATAAGTGTATTTATCGTCAATTTCTCTCGTATTATATGGGAGTAAAGTTACGACAAAACGTGTTACAACTATTTCTACAATTTTGCAAATTTAAAAAGAAAATTACCCATAAATACTCATTTAAATAGAGGAGGCTTTCCGAACATTATGTAAAAACTTTTATAACTTCAACTCCGTAAAAATTATTCATTCGTGACGTTATTATTTGCTCAACTAATAATGCGTCGCATCCCTATTTCGGAGAAAGAAGAAATGGGTGATCGGCCTTAACGAACGGTACTAAAACGATTCCGTTCATACACCATTCAGTTTTGAAATGGCGTCCAGCGTTGAATGACGTTTGTCGTAACACTTAGTCAGTCGCGTGTTTACTTACTTGGGAAAATATTGTTTAACATTAAACTGTGAATAAAATAATGGATTTAAAAGAAATTATCAAATGGTTTATCCCTTGTTTTCATATTTTGCTATATAACAAAGTGAAAATGTTAAAAATGTGGCAAATATTGTGTTTATTTTTACTTTTTTTTGCGCGTCCCAGTTATGGTGCAAACGTAAACAGTTTAAGTGATATTGATGCCAAAAACTTAATTAGTTATAATGATTTAGTTAATAATAGCGAAAGTGATTATTTTAATAATAAACAATTGAACGATGACAAATCAAAGGATCTTGGTATGTCTATTGGTAAGTTTATTCCTTTTTCGTTATTAATATTCATAATTACATAAATATAGTTATTAAAAAGTGAGCCGTTGCTCAGGACGTCTGGCAGATGTGAAACATTGAAATTATTTTGTACAAGTAATGCCCAAAAGAATAGAATACGACAAGAACTAATATGGCATAACGTATAAATAAAACATTACGATTTTTTTCAGAAAATATTGATTTTTATTCAAGAAACATTTATTTTCATTAGTATACATAGTGTATTTTAATGAAAATAAATATGTGTGTGTTATGTATTTAGGCTAATAATTTATTTTGAGCTCACTAGACGGCGTTGTACAAAATTGTAAAACGCGCTATGGTTTCGTTATCCAAATGTACATATAAAAGCGTGGCGTTAACGCCACGCCAAAACGGGTTGAGAGCCCTCAGCGCTCACCCACCAGTCCGGGTAAAGTTGTCACAGCCATCTGAGGCTAACAACTAAGTCACACAAAAAAAAAAAAAAAACGGCACGCTAACACTGGATTGAGAGCCCTCAGCGCTCACCCATAGTCTGGGCTAAGCGGTGAAAGCCATTTGCGGCTAACAGCTATACACACAAAAAAATCAGCCAAGTGCGAGTCGGACTCGCGCATGAAGGGTTCTGTAGGTGACTAGGTAAACAAGTGCCTCCCTATTACCATTATCGATATTGAGCAAAAAAAAAAATCAAGTTTGTTGTATGGGAGCCCCCCTTAAATATTTACTTTATTTTTTTATTTTATGTTATAGCGGCAATAGAAATACATCATCTGTGAAAATTTCAACTGTTTAACTATCACCGTTCTTAAGATACAGCCTGGTGACAGACAGACGGACAGCGAAGTCTCAGTATTAGAGTCCCGTTTTTACCCTTTGGGAACGGAACCCTACAAAACGCCCCGTCATCGATCAAGTTCACCCTCGCCTATAGATGTTTCACATCAAAATGGCTGTAGTCATTTACCAAACTGATTCTCATGGAAGTGCAACGATAAATGTTTGTAATAACATTGTCTGCCCGTTATGCTTTATTATACATTGTTATTTAAATTTCTCATAGGATTTTATCGAAGCATAAAAACGCATAGGTAATTTCATGTTATTTGATAATTATTATGTAATTTCGAAGTTTTATTGTTTAAAATATAACAGTTATTTTTTCTTTATATAACCCGATGTTTTCGTGTATTGTCGGAGTAAGAATATAATTCAACACGCTCGTGGGTGTCATAAAAGACGATTTTTTTTTGTGGGTGGGCTGCGGTCGGCGCTCCTCCGCACCACTCCGGGGTCCGGGGCGACAGAGGGGCTTAAGCACGCAACTACCGCAACCCACCCGAAAACCACGTCGCCTTCGTCGTTGGACCGGACCACCGAAGCAGAGTTAACTTGTCGTCAGTGGTCGGCCCGACGGAATACCCCCTATTTGGAGTACCCTCCCCGAGAGGGGGACATCGGTCTTTCCTCACGCGGTCGGCCTCTCGGCGGGTGACGGACTAATCCCCGATCACGTCACTCGCGGTCTCGGCTAGGGCGGCATGAGGCGCAGGTAGTTGCGCCTGCGCCGCCCCATTCGCCGGCGGCGGATCTCCTCATCGAGGCTGCGCTGTCATAAAAGACGATTAAGGGATATAATATGCATATACATCTATGTGAGAGAAGGAAACCTCGACCCTATGTCAACACGTCTGACCAGCTTGGTATAGTCGATCAGTTTCCCTTTCATAAAAAGGAAACCCAAGCCAAACCAGACTTAATAATATATGGGCTGCAATAATCCATCCATCCATCATATCAGTCCTTAAACCTCCACTGATGGACATTGGCCTATTCACGAAAATGCCACGCAAAACAGTCCTTTGCTACATGCAACCGTTCCCTACGACTTTTAGAATGTCGTCAGTCCAATTCATGGCCGCCACTTGAGAACCTTGCGTATGGTTTCTTATCCCATCTTTGCAATTTAATACAATATATTACACAACTCCCTGCACCAAGGAAATAATCCTTGTATTGGTGTGTGACTTTACAAACATAATTAATAGACACAAATTATATATAGATTGAAATCAAATCTGTGGATCATACAAAGTGTTGTCCTGCATGGTATTTGAACCTACGACACACAACATTGTAGGTCGGTATCTTAACCAATACGCCATCTGTGCAGTCAAGTTGACATTTGGCCTCCGAAGCCGAAGGTAATACCCAATTTAAATTTACCTCCACAGCCATAGTCTAAGTGTCCGTGTGGTGACAGAGTAAGAATACAATTCTGCACTCCTTATCTTGCCCGTGGGTGTCGTAAAAGACGACTAAAGGATATAATATGCATATAACATCTATGCAATGCAAGAGAAGAAAATCTCGAAATAAAACCCTATACCAACCTGTCTGACCAGCATACTATAAGGTCAATTTCCTTCCTATTGTGAAGGAGGCTCGAGCCCAACAGTGGGACGTATATGAGCTGAAATGATGATGATGAAAGTCACCCCGCAATAAAGGGATTATTTCCTTAGGGAAAGACATTGTCTTAAAAAAAAATCTAGTTATACTAGGGATGTGAAAAAATAATCGATTTTTTATTATTCGAAATTCGATCGAAATTAATCGATTATTTCATTGCCAGATTTCCTAAAAAGAAGGCATCACAATACTGCGTGCAGTGTTTCATACTAAATTAAAAAATAAAGCTCACATTACCTAAACAAAAAAAAAAGGTCATCATAATCCTGTTGGGAGAAAAAGTCTATTATTTTATAATCGATTATTTATTTTTAATTAATCGATTATTTTATAATTGATTTATTTTAAAGAACAAAAAATCGATTATTTTCCCTCCAAGTTACATTCCTAAGTGATACTCTAAGCCTCTCGTTCCGCAAACACTCCAAAGTATTTCAAACTAAAAACCCCAAAACGCTTATTATCATCCTATATAATTGAGCCTATTGTTATTTGGTGCGTAACTTATTATGCTAAGTAGTTATTTATCTGTATTTTAAGTTACTATAATGAGTAAAGCACAGGTCTACGACCAGTGTGTGTTACCAGTGATGACTTACGGCACGACAATGTGCTCCCTAAATGTAGGCCTCATAAACCAAGCTCAAAGTAACTCAGCGTGCTATGGAGCGAGGTATGTTTCGGATTTCTTTGCGGAAGAACGGATGTAACCGACATAGCACGAAGAATTAGCTGAAGTGTTAATTGGCACATCGTTCGACGAACCGATAACCGCTGGGGAAGAAAGGTTCTCGAATAGTGACCACGTATCTGGACGACGCAATGTAGGATACCCTTCCACTAGGACCGACGATCTGATCACAGTTGCTGGTCGTCGTTGGATGTAGGCGGCACAGGACCGCACTATCTGGCGAAAGATAAGAGAGGCCTACTTCCAGCTATGGACGGCAAGTAAAAAAAATATTCACCTTTTATTCGATAACGTCGTTTAATCGTTCTTTGTTTTCGAATATTCTGAGCTTTTCTTGTATTATTTACTAATTGCTGCCCGCGACTTTGTTCGTATGGAAAAGTTACTTTCGGCTAACGCTAACTTTAATCCGCGAATTTTTTTACGTAGAAGGTGAAAATATTTTTAAATAATACGATTCTGTCATATATGATAACTTTTGCGAAACTAACGGTTTACGTAACGCACACAGTGGCGGCTCTCACAAGGAAAAAAGTCAGCCGTCGCTCAGGACGCCTGGCAGATGTGAAACATCGAAACTATTTTGTACGAGTAGAGACACGGTATCGAATATAAAGTATCGATACTGAACTCATGAGTAGTATCGAAAGATAAGTAACGTACTGATTAAAGTATCTATTACTTTTACTTACTTTATCTTTAGGTATCGAGTACTTTTCTTTCAATACCGATACATTGCATTCGATATTATTCGATTTTAGTCAATAAGTACTTTTTAGCAGGTATCGTATCGAATAAATTATCCATTTTAAAATTGACTTTACGGCTTATATTTATGATAACGTTATTTAGTACAAAAGTAATTAACCTTCCAAAATGTAGCTTGAAATACTTTCATCCGTTCACAGACGTTCTTTTGCACGATAGGTCCAATTTATAAACTAGAAATAGCGGCATCTATCGAGCTATGCAGCATCGAGCACGAAGTGCGCGATTTAGGTAACATAAATAGTGGCATCTATCGAGCTAACGACCAGCTCGCAGACCAATATATTGAATATTTAATAAAGAAACCTTTAATCCTGTAATGATAATAAGACAAGCTATTTAAATTATTTTAGCGTTATTGGTCCTTGCAATTTTACAAATTGCAAAGTTTACAAATTTTAAATGAAATCTGACTGTTTTAAGTGAGTCAAAATCCAATTCCTAAGAAATCGGTGACATACAAGGAAATAAATATATAAAAATACAGCTGAAACTAATAAAAGCCTATAAAAACGGTTACCCATTTTTCGTAACTGAAAGTAAACTAAATCCCATACCTACTGGTATATTTATATTATGAAGTTATTATACATTAATTTATAAAACAAGTAAATATGCATAAAAGAACAGATTACGCCAGGAACTAGTATGGCATAAAGTATTAATAAAACATGGCGATTTTTTCCAGTAAAAGCTAATTTTTATTCAATAAACATTTATTTTCATTATAGGTAACAATTTACTTTGGGTTCACTAGATGGCGTTGTACAAAATTTTAAATCGCACCATGGTTTCCTTACAAATTTAGATATGTATATCCAGATATTTATTTTACAGTAATTGCTAGTCCGCGTAAGGGTGTAACAGCCATCTGAGGCTAACACTCCTTGTCAGAACAAAAAAAAAAAAAAAATTACATTAAATTAAGAGGGGAGCACAAGGCGTGGCGTTAAATCGCCACGCGGCGATCGCGGTCACCCTCGCCTATAGATGTTTCACATCAAAAAACCCCGATTTTTAAACATTTTTCGTTTCTGCTCCGCTCCTATTGGTCTCAGCGTGATAATACATAGCCTATAGCTCTCCTTGATAAATGGGCTGTCTAACACTGAAAGAATTATTCAAATCGAACCTGTAGTTCCTGAGATTTTCGCGTTTAAACAAACAAACTCTTCAGCTTTATATATTAGTATAGATATAGATGATATGCAAAAATAATTCAATCCTTACGTGATCAAATGTTTTTATAAGTCTCTAATACGTATTGACCGAGTAGTATCTTCGCTATAACGTTCTATAAACACCAAAATAAATACTTAACGGATATGAAATTTTTGAGAAAGAATCAAATAGCTCTATCTATCTATTCTTTATCTTTATCTCAGCCCACATAAGTCTACGTTGGGCTCGGACCTGCTTCACATTGGCAGGGAAATTGAACTACAATACCACGCTGGTCAGACGTGTTGGTATAGGATTTTATATCGAATTTTATTACTTTTGCATAGATGTGATCTACATATCTATCCCTTTTTTTTATTACGGTCGGCGCTCTCCTCGCCCGACTCCATTCGAGGCGACAGAGGGGCGTAAGCACGCACACCTGTAACCCACTCGTATAGCATGTCGCCTTCGTCGTTGGGCCGACCACTGGTGCAGACATATCTATTCCTTAATTGTTTTTAATGATACCTACGACCGAGAAAGGGGGTGGTAAATTGTATTCTTATTTCGTATCCAAATGGAAGATATTCTATCTCTATCCAATATTCTAAAGTGTTTCTTCGGTGGAAGGCGCTTATCTCCGTAACTACTGATTTACTTTTTACTTTGACCATCCTTCTGTATGTTAACGGACAAAGAATATTGTTCACCATTCCATTTCTTGTCCGCGGGTGTCTAAGAGATATAAACAAACATATACTATCTAAAAAGAGAAAGGAAAACACAAAATAAACCTCTATACTAACCCGTCTGACCAGCATGGTATAGTAGATCAATTTCACTCCTATTCAGGCAGAGCCTAGTTCGAGCCTAAGCCTAACAATGGGACATATATAAGCTGAAATGATGAACTTATATGAAAGAGAAAGAAAGCTCGTAATAAAACCCTACATGAATCCCTTTAACCAGCGTGTTATAGTCAATTTTTAATCGACTTCAAAAAAGGAGGAGGTTTCTCAATTCGACCGTATATATGCGTTTTTTATGTTTGTTCGCAGATAACTTCGTCGTTTACGAACCAATTTTGATGATTCTTTTTTTGTTGGAAAGCGTATACTTCCCAAATGGTCCCATAAAAATTTTATCTAAATCGGCCAAGCGATTTTTGAAAAATCAACAAAAATCTAAAAATTTGTCTACATTATTGAAGGCGGTTTCTTTTTTTGCAAAAAATAATTGTCCTTCCATTGTGATGGAGGCGCAAGTCCAGAAGTTGGATATTATGAGCAGAAACGAATAAATGATGATTTACCATCTCGGGCGAGTAGACTTGACCCTGCGGTTGGTACCGTAATTCTAAAATACCGTTTTACTATTAGCAAATATGTAAACCGCTTGAATACAATTAATTTTAATGGATTTTTAAGACGTATTGAAAATGATTTTTAGCTTACTCTAAACTAGCAACCCGCCCTCGCTTCGCTTCGGTTTCAATCACATTACCCCGTATAGTTCCCGTTAGAATCTTCATCATTTCAGTCTATCGCCGTCCACTGTTGGAGGTAGGCCCCCCTCATGTTATGCCACAAAGTGCGGTCCTGTGCCCCCTGCATCCAACGACGCCCAGCAACTTTCACCAGGTCGTCGGTCCATCTAGTTTGAGTGTCCTACACTGCGTAGTCCGATATGTGGTCGCCACTTGAGAACCTTTCTTCCCCAGCGGTTGTCGGTTCGTCGAGCGATGTGGCCTGCCCATTGTCACTTCAGCGTGCTAATTCTTCGTGCTATGTCGGTTACACACGTTCTTCTGCGGATTTCCGTATTTCGGATTCTATCTCGCAGATAAATCCATTATATAGTTACGTCCAAGAAATATATTAGTTACATCCCACTGCTGGGTTCGAGCCTCGTCCACAATGGGAGGGAAATTGACCTATTATACTACGCTGGTCAGACGTGTTGCTATAGCGTTTTGTTTTAAGTTTTCCTTCTCTTGCAGAGATATTAAACGCATATTATATCTCTTAGTCGTCTTTTACGACACCCACAGTTGTGAACAATTCACACATTCTTACTCCGTCATCTCGCGGAAAATTAAGCTAAGTAATTGTTACAGTTTAATGGCGCTCCTAATTTTTTGTATGAAAACGAAAAATTTTTTTGTTGTTGTTATTCTTGTGGTTATACAGCGTATCGTGTTTTTCCTGACGAATTTAGATTTTGGTCTGTTTAGTAGTTTTACTATAGTTCGCAGTTTATGATTTGGTCATGCGTACTGAACAAGGTCCTGCCTGCGATAACTACATGAAGCGGGTCGCTCCCTTTCCTCCAATATGGTGACCGGATGCTGCTTGTAGGGTGTAGTCGAGCCATATTTTCTTACTTTATAATTGTATTAGTTTTTGAAAAAAAAAATCCTATATCAAAGGGCATTTTTTCTATTGCTAACGGTGGCAAACGAGCAAACAGTACACCTGATGGTAAGTGTTGCTAGCGCTCATGGACCTTTGTTAGGCCGCTGCCTACTGTGAAGAAACTGAAGGGAGTGTGAATGCGTGCAATGAGATTCGTTGATACTAAAGGCATTACTAAAACCCACCACATGCAAACACCCTCAGAAAGTTGGACTTCTGGCTCTCTCGCTCACCGAACGAATCGCAGTAACAAATTGCTACTACTCGGACGTTGATTTTCTTCGAGAGAATGGTACTACACTGGACAGACGGGCCCGCGACTGTAGACAGATAACTGTCAAGAGTGTAGTCCTATGACTACAACTCTTTCGGTTCTACACTTTAAAAGAAGTTATTTAAAAAAATTACAGTCCGCCGAGTTTCTTGCCTGATCTTCTCAGCTTAGTGTTCCGATCCGGTGTTAGATTATTGTATTGTTTTAAACGATGTGTAAAGATAATATGTAAGTGCTCTTAAGGCTTTATCTTTCCACAATGGTGTTCGGCTCGTGTATAATAAGAGGGTTTGCAATGCTTATGAATTCCAATAAACCTTTGTATACAGTTCAAATATAAATAAAAACGAACAAATGGACGAATGTCGACCTCATTAGTCATGGGGCGGCGCAGGTGCGATTACCAGCGCGTATTATGCCGCCCTAGCCGAGGCCGCGGGTGACGTGACCGGAGAGTTAGTCCGTCACCCGCCGAGAGGCTGACCGCGTGAGGAAAGACCGACGTCCTCCCCGATGGACGTCGGTCGATGAGGGGGTACCCCAATTAGGGGTATTCCGTCGGGCCGACCACTGATGACAACTAACCCTGCTCCGGTGGTCGGCCCAACGACGAAGGCGATGTGGTGTTCGAGTGGGTTGCGGGTGTTGCGTGCTTACGCCCCTCTGTCGCCCCGGACGGAGTGGTGCGAGAAGCGCGCCGACCGCAGCCCACCACAAAAAAAAACCTCATTAGTCACGATATTACATTTTGAAATCATTCCACGTAATGCCTTGGGTTGGAGTAGTTCTCTGAGCTCTTTTTTACGGTTGATTGTTATTCTTGGCTGGCCAACAGCCAGGAAGCAATCTACCGTTAGAAAACCACTTAACATGAGGTGGACTGTTTGCATCAAAAGTTGTAGAAATAATTTCTTAATGTGAATCTCATTTTTGTAAAATCCTCACTCAATATAAGAAAGGCCGCCTGTGACCATGTTTAATAAAACATAGTCCGCCCGCTGCAAAGTGTTCGAAACGTCGGGCAATCAAAAATCAAATATAAACGAGATAAAATCCGTAAAGTAGTTTTATTAAAAACTAGCAACCCGCCCTCGCTTCGCTTCGGTTTCAGTGGCCTTACCCGCGTAGTGCCCGTTCCCGTGGGAATACCGGAATAAAATATAGCCTACGTTACTCCCTGATATTATAGCTTTCCAATGTTGAAAGAATTTTTGAAATCGGTTCGGTGGTTTAAGCGTGAAAGAGTAACAAACAAACGAACAAACATCCTTACTTTCGCATTTATAATATTAGTAAGGATGTGTAACACTCGCGTAAATATCAGGAATCATTATGGTTTAGTAAAAAATGTCTTTAAAAAAAATACTTTTCATCTTCTTAACTCATATATGTCCCACTGCTGGGCTAAATACCCGTCGATAATAGGAGCGCAATTGACACACTCATCATTTTAATATTTTTTCTAGACCTTGTTACTTCCCTTTTTTGCCACATAGCCGACGTAAAAAAATAAAGTAGGTACATCTAGAAGGCAAAATTTTCCCTGGCAATGTTTAATTCAATGAAATCTTATTTTATGTAAAAAACAATATGTACTCTATGTTCGTAGAATTAAAGGAACGATTTCTGATGTTAACGCGAGTATTACACATTTTAAATAAAACTACTTCACGGATTTTATCGTGTTAGTATTTAATTTTTGATTGGCCTACGTTTCGAATACCTTACAGCGTTCATGGTCACGGGCGGACTAAGATGTCACACGTCCAACAAGTCATCGTTAATCATAATTTTCTGTAACACATCTTAGTCTACCCGTGACCATGAATGTTGTAAAGTGTTCGAAACGTCGCATAATCAAAAATCAAATACAAACGCGATAAAACCTGTAAATTAGTTTTATTTAAAACAATAAAAGTGTTACCATATCTAATTTCTATAACATCTAAATAGTTTTCGTTTAAAAATATTAGACCCCAGGTATTTTAAGCCCCGCTCTACATTACCATCTCGCTTCTACAATCCTATATTTGCTGATAATGCTTCATCATCATTTCGGCTCATATAAGTCCCACTGCTGGACTCGAGCCTCCTCCGTAATAGGAGGGAAATTGACCTTACTATGCTGGTCAGACACGTTGTTATAGGTTTTGTTACGAGCTTTTCTTCTCTTACATAGATGTTATATGCGTATTATATCCCGTAGTCGTCTTTTACGACACCCACGAACAAAATAGGGAGCGGTGAATTGTATTCTTACTCACTGTCAACACTCCCTGTGTTAAATTGTATCCTGATTCCATCACCACACGGAAAATTGTGATTGTGCTTAGAAACTTAGATTTTTACAATGCTATTCGCATATTTAAACCACTGGACCAATAAGATAGTGTTGATTCAAGATTTAGACTAACCAAGGTAGTATTATTTATCACCAATTAACCTTGGTATTGAACAAACTTAAGACCCAAAACCAATATTTATGTAAACACTTAATAAGCATTAGTTTAACCTTAAGCGTTCAATTGCTGTTCTTTGACCGTGTGATAACGAATTAAGAATATGATGTGTGTGTCACTATCCCTTTTTAGTGTTCCGTACCCAAAAGGTAAAAACGGGACCCTATTACTAAGACTTCACTGTCTGTCCGTCCGTCTGTCACCAGGAAGAACCATGATATTCTCATGATCCTCATCCATGATTCTCAAGAACCGTGATAGCTTTTTTTTGGGGTGGGTTGGGGTCGCCGCAATCCTCGCACCACTCCGTCCGGGGCGACAGAGGGGCGTAAGCACGCACACCCGCAACCCACTCGAACACCACGTCGCCTTCGTCGTTGGACCGACCACCGGAGCAGGGTTACTTGTCGTCAGTGGTCGGCCCGACGGAATACCCCCTAGTGGGGTACCCTCCCATCGACCGACATCCTCCCTTCGGCTAGGGCGGCATGAGGCGCATAAACCGCGATAGCTAGACAGATGATTTTTTTACAAATTGTGTGTTTGTTTTGCCGCTATAACAAAAAATTCTACAAACAAAATAAAATAAATATTTAAGGAGGGGCTCCCATACAATAAACGCGATTCTTTGTCCTTTTTTTTTGCTCGATATCAATAATGGCAACAGGTAGGCATTTGAAATATTTACAATAACTCACTTGTATTTTTACTTCCATTATAAATAATAAAATTAAAATAAAATAAAAATAACACAGAAAACGCCATTTTTGCCTATTTTGATTTAGATAATGGCACGGAACCCTTCGTGTGCGACTCCGACTCGCATTTAGCCGGTTATAATCACAATAATAATCCTCTTGCTCGTAGCCCAATTTTTTTAAACAACACCCTGCACTAAGGCTATTAATTTTTGTATTGCGGTGGGACTTTACAAACATATAATTGACGGACACAAATTACATACACAAATCCATCCATTAATAGTAGGAGCTAGGGACACGACATCGAACAGATCGTACTCAATAAAGTATCGAAACAAAAGTATCGAGTACTGAGTACTTTTCCTGGAATCTATCGTGATGAGCTTTTTTACTTTTTAGGAATTTTGATGGTCTGTGAACGGATTGAAATATTGCGAGAGCCACATTTTAGAAGGTTCATTACGTTTGAACTAGATGGCGTTACCATAAATAATATAAATAATAAGCTGTAAGGTCAAGTTTAACATGGATACTCACTACTATTTATTCGATATGATACCTGCCAAAAAGTACTCATTGAGTAAAAGTATCGAATACAAAGTATCGAGTACAAAAGAATCGGTATCGAAAGGAAAGTACTCGATACCTAAAAGTATCGATACTTTTTCGTGTCCCTAGTGGGAGCACAATGTTGACAGTTGTCTGTCTACAGCCGCGGGCCGGTCCGTCCGGGATAATACCATACTGAGTCTTGTCCATTCGCGGAAGAAAAAACTATATAAAATATATCGCAAATATAGCCGCTATAGCCGTAATAGCCGTATAGTTATAAATTTAAAAAGCGTAAAACGCTACTAATTTAACGATTTCTCGTAACTATTATCGTTATCTGTTTAATTATGATCGTGAACAAAACACTTTCAAATTTTTATGTTCATGTTTTGTAATTTCATTGTTAGTGGACACGCTATAACTATCATTTATACATAACAAATGAGAAAGTCTGTCTATATAGCGGTCGTCAACATGCTTTGGCATGGCTATTATATCATCCCCTCTGGATGATGTATTCCAGTGTAGTGATGAAGTAAAAATACAATTCACAACCCCTTTCTTAGCCGTGGGTAGCGTAAAAAATGACTTTAGGTTTGTAATATGCAGATAACATTTGTACAAGGGAAGGAAATCTTTAATGACCAAATTCGTCATAAACACTTCTTTATAAACCAAAAATAATTCGAAAATAATAATCTTAATTAATAGGTTATGGCTAAGTGTGGTCCTGCTCCGGTGGTCGGCCCAACGACGAAGGCGACCCGCATCGTGGGTGGGTTGCGGGTGTGCGTGCTTACGCCCCTCTGTCGCTCCGGACGGAGTGGTGCGAGGAGCGCGCTGACCGCAACCCACCCCCAAAAAAATGGCTAAGTGTGTTAAAATATTTTCAATATACGTTAAATAACATTTTAAAATTATAGTCCATAAAATATAGGATGATCTCTGTGACAGTTGTCCCTAGTGCTGTCACGCTTACGATAAAGTCCGTAGTTTCTTATCGATAAAACTCTTTATTTTTATAATTGTGATTTTCTATTATAATTAAAATACAATCAATGAAAATCTTTTTGAATTTATTTCAAACAAAAACTGTTTTTTTTTACTGTTGTAATTATTCAAAAGGAGTACAATCAAGGTCTAGGTCACTATTATCGTCATCACTGGAGCGTCCCTGTTAGAACATTTATCATTTTTTGCCAAAATAGGGACAGTTGTTAGATCAATCGATTAATTACGACTGTTTTATAAATAAATATGTCTAGTTTATTGACATTAATGCGTACATAATATTATCATTTACTCTGAGATGAAAAGTAGTTTTTTAATGTTTAATTAATTCAATTTATGTATTTTATAATGTCTGTTTAAACTGTCTGTTTTAATTGTAAAAAATATCTTGAAAGTTTTATATAGGTACTGTATTGGGTTTATTTCTTTTATAAATCATTTAATAAGGATCGGTTATCGATTTACGTATATCGACTGTCCCATCTCTTTTTTATTTTCAGTCCAGTACGATCTTGTACGTGCGTAAACGTCATTTATGTATAAAATGTTTACTAGGTATTTCAGTATTTACGAGGTATATTTTAGGCATGAATATTAATATTTTGATATTTATAATATATTGCAATTAAGTTGCAATAAAACTGGCACGAAAAGAATGAAAATATATTTGATACATAATGAAATTGTAAACATGTCGCTCGTTCAAACTTACTTCGTTGTTTTCGTTGACATCTGTCACAGAGATCAAGCTATATTTTATGGACTATAGCTCATGGTGTTTGTGGATTTGAAAGCAAACAGCTGACGCGCATGCGCTCCATATCATTTATAGAGACAAGCGTTCGGTGACGATGACGTTTAATAATTTTTGTTTACACAAAAGAGGAGTTCTATTAATCAAACATCTTAAAACTAACATTTTCGTTGTAAATCAAATTTATTAACATTTATTAATTTAATTTCCGTGTGGTGATGGCGTAAGAATACAATTCACCACCTCTTTCATACCTGTGTAAGATGATAAAACAATAAAATGTGACGTTTAAAAAAGTAACAGAAGTAGAATAAATAAAACCTTATTTTTTTTTGGGGTGGGCTGCGGTCAGCGCACTCCTCGTACCACTCCGTCCGGGGCGACAGAGGGGCGTAAGCACGCACACCCGCAACCCACCCGAACACCACGTCGCCTTCGTTGCTGGGCCGACCACCGGAGCAGGATTACTTGTTATCAGTGGTCGGCCCGGGTACCCTCCCATCGACCGACGTCCGTCCTTCGGGGAGGACGTCGGTCTTTCCTTATGCGGTCGACCTCTCGGCCGGTGACAGACTAACTCCCCGGTCACGTCACCCGCGGCCTCGGCTAGGGAAATAAAACTCTATATCAATCTGTCAGTTCTGTGGTCTGGCTTTCAAGATTAACAACAGTAGACGTGAGTTGAAAAAAATTTTAATAAAATCCTATACCAACATGACTGACCACCGTGGTATAGTAGGTCAATCTGTCTCCCACAGAGATGACCCGTGCCCAACAGTGAGACTTATATGGGCTCTGATGACGATGACAATAATTAATTTCATAATTACACAATCATTCATCATTATAGCTCTTATACGTCCAAATGTTGGGCTCGAACCTTCTCCACAACAGGAGGAAAATTGACTTTACTATACCACGCTGGTCAGACAGGTTGGTATTTTGACGTGACAACGTCTTATAATTCGATGGAGCCGGCTGCACACACGAAAAAACATAACGTATGCGGCGTTACCTCGCTCTGAGGCGTTCCATTTAAGGCTTGATCCATACAAAATATCTATCAAATAAATAAAATTAAAATTTTCTTTTGAAAAATTAAACCATTCCATCAGTATTTTCTAATGACGTTGTCACGTTCAACTATCGTCATTAAACCGACTTTACAGACAACCGATTTGTTTTATGGGTGGGCTATGATAAGCGCACACGCGGTCCATTCCGTCCGGGTCGACGAAAGGACGGCGCGCGGGCCCATAACCCACCCGTACCCACGTCGCCTTCGTCGTTGGACCGACCACCAGTTGGTATAGGGCAGGGTGGTATAGAGTTTTATTTCGAGATTTCCTCCTCTTTCGTAGATGTTATATGCATATTATGTCCCTTTTACGAGATTCACGGGCAAGATGAAGATGTGAATGATGAAGTGGTAAATTGTATTCTTACTCCGTCTCCACACGGAATACACAGTAATTGTTATGAATCTACAAAAAAAAATCGTTCTTACATCATTGCCTATCTCTAGTAATAAATTACTTAACACATACATATTAATAATATAACTTTTAACGATTATTGTAATAGTTATTAATGAGGTTAAAATGATATTTAAATTTTAAACGTTTAAATTAACAGTTATAAGTTTTAATAATCATCTCTATGAATGTTTGTTCCGGTCTTAGAATAATAAGGTAGTGAGTTATTATTCAAAGGTTATGGTACTGTTACTTGTATTACTTAATACCAGCTGATCTAACAGACGTTGTTCTGTTCAAAAAGAAAATGGGTGCGTGTACTTATGTACGCGCGTGAGAAGTTATACTTCTTTGGCATCATTAAAAAATAGTTTTTAATTGCATGCAAATAATTAATTACAATAAAATAATAGAAGGATTGGAAAAGGATAATCAACAAAGTTCAGTTTAATAGTCATCAAATTTAAACTAAAAGAATCTTAGATTGATCTTAGATATCAATAATTAATATTAAAAATTGAAAATTAATATATTTATATAATAATATATTTAATATATATATTTCAAATATATATATATATATATATATTTCAAATATATATATATATATATATATATATATATATATATATATATATATAATTATTAAAAACAAAATTTAGAGAATAATAAATATATAAGACATAATTTGTACTAAATATTATAAGATTCTTAATTTTAAATGTTTATTATTGATTATTTAATATTTTAAAAATAAATTTATTAATAAATTCAAAAATTGAATTTAAGGTTAAGTAGACAGCTTCATACTGTTAATTTTGTGTCACAGATGCGCGCGCATCTTAAAATTTCACTCAATGAGCGGTTAAGCAGACAACTTCATACTGTTAATTTTGTGTCACAGATGCGCGCGCATCTTAAAATTTCACTCTCATCATTTTTTCATAACGCGCCTAAAGAAGTATAACTTCAAAAATCAAATCTAAAAAAATAGTAAAAGGAATTCTCCTTAAAATCGATCGCAGCGCCGCCTACCGGTGCCAATTATTAATCTAAACCATTCTCATATCCATCGGAACGGCCACAAAAATCATCAAAATCGGTCCAATTATTTAGGAGTTACAGAAGCAAAAAAAAGCAATCCATTATTCTTAAAATTCAAAAGAAATTATATCCCATCATTAGCCCGTTACCGGACTAGGCTTAAAATTTGTATTAAGTAAGTATACAAACAACTTTAATAATTCATGATTTAATTTTGAAATAAATGAAAACCGACCAGAATAATCATGAAATTTAAAGAAAATTCATTAAAAGCACGAATTTTAAAAAAAGACATGCTGGACATTTTGTTATAAAGTTACGACTATTAACAAGAAAACTGAAATTTAAAAAAAAATCTCTGAAGTGGTGATATAAAAAAAACGAGAAAAATCAGAGAAACCCTTTTCGACGGCTACAAAAAGTTTCAGCCAAATCAGAGATGCAAAGTCAATTGGTAGGATGAGTTGGCTTCATGCCCCATATAAAAAAGTAGAAACGAGCGACAAAATGATTGGTTCTGGTCGCTATTTTTGCAGCATTCTGCATGTAATTTGAGTCTGTTAATTATATATTTGTAAAGAACCACCCCAATACAAGGATCATTTCCTTAGTACAGAATGTTGTAGTTTTATAAAAACAAAGTTTTGGTCTTAGAATAATAACGAATAGAAGGTAAATCCGCGCACAAACAAATGAAGCATTTCAATTGGAGCCTAATGGAGCTTACGCCGGAACCGTTCCGTAATGTACAAGGTTACTGTACTGCACGTATGTATGCAGCTCTTAAAAAAATAATTAGGTAATTAAGACGGTTTGTGCATTCAAATGGCGCCACAACTCATTTGAAAAACATAAAAAGTGTATTAACTTTTAAAAGTATTTCGATGATTTATGATAATAAAAACAAAATTTGATTTCATAATTTGTATAGTGGTGTGAGTGTGTACGTGTATAATCGCTTGCGCGCATGTAATATTTTTGGCTTCATGTTTTTGATGGCTAAAGTACTGACACTATCCTTCCACTATACGTTATTATCCGGCTATCGCTAGGGCGATGGTCGACAGCGTCGGGAATTGGGACGCGGTCGCAGCCTTCTGCGAGACAGTGATCTCGCGGAAGGAGGCGGCGGATCGCCTGCGCGAGGAGCGCAGCCTCGATGAGGAGATCCGCCGCCGGCGACTGGGGCGGCGCAGGCGCAACTATCTGCGCCTCATGCCGCCCTAGCCGAGGCCGCGGGTGACGTGACCGGGGATTAGTCCGTCACCCGCCGAGAGGCCGACCGCGTGAGGAAAGACCGACGTCCTCCCCGAGGGGGGGACGTCGGTCGATGGGAGGGTACCCCAATAGGGGGTATTCCGTCGGGCCGGCCACTGACGACAAGTTAACGCTGCTCCAGTGGTCGGCCCAACGACGAAGGCGACGTGGTTTTTGGGTGGGTCGCGGGAGTTGCGTGCTTAAGCCCCTCTGTCGCCCCGGACGGAGTGGTGCGGAGGCGCGCCGACCGCGACCAAGCCACAAAAAAAAAAAAAAAATACGTTATTATTCTAAGGTATTGGTGGTTGGTATAGAGTTTAAAATAGATTTTTTTTCTATTGCATAGATGTTATATGGATATTATAACCCTTAGTCGTCTTTTACGACACAGACAAAATGTGGTGAATTGTATTCTTATTCCGTCACCACACGGAAATTGTTAATAAATTGTTTGAAAGCGAAAACGTCTAAAACAGGTACCTTGTAATGACGCTTAGTACACTAGCTTGTCAAATAGAAGTAATTTAGGTCACAAATTACAACCAGACACAAAACAACTTTTGTGGCACGCACAAAAAAAATTAATTAAACATCAAAGCCAGCTGTGAAGTAGATTTGAAAGCGAACTTAATTATGATTGCAATAATAATAGCTAAAATGAATATGTATTTTGTTAATAACATAAAATATCTTGCTCTAGCAATCAAGAAGATACAATTTTTATTTATTTTTCTAACAACTTGTCGTGCTGGGCTTTCTATTAAATTAATTTTTCAATTATCTATATGTATATTAATACGTGAAATAAAAACTTTGTACCCTTTTTTACGAAAATTACGCGAATGGATAAGTATGAAATTTGACACAATTGAAGTATATAATGAGGAGAAGTGCATAAAACTGAAATATCATATAATAATGGATTCGAAATACATTAAATTCATTAAAAAAGGCATTACGCACACTACAACGCAATCGCTACACACACACGCACACATGCGCGCGGTTATACATTTTTGTTTACGGTTAAAATCTCTGGTCAAACCGAATGTCAAATAATCATAATTATGGTGACAATGTCTAATAGGCATTTGTACTTAGAACTTTGTATATTGAAAATGGTTGCCTTGATCAATACAAAGCATTCTCTCAGGATCTTTTATCTTGTGCTAAGAGCAGATTATTCTGTAGGTGGGGGGAACATTGGGATAAATCTAGCTCGGTTAAGGGAAAATATTATACATCACTACAGAGTAATATTCCATACAAACCTTGGTTTTCCAAATTCAAAAATGTGAACAAAAAGCCACATCTGTTATTTGCCGCCTCAGACTTGGTCATACTTGCTCTAATTTTCACTTATCCAAGCTTCGTATTAAGGACAGTTCACTCTGTGAGTGTGGTCTGGATGAAGACACGAATAATCACATTTTCTTTGAGTGTCCCAAAAGATCATACTCTCTATACGATATTCTTCCTGTTGACTCCATTCCTCGTCCTTCTAACTTTAATTGTCTTCTCACTTATGTTAATTCTTCATTTGTATACATTTTAGCAAATTACATTAACACAAATAACATTAAATTATAGTTAGATTAATTAGTATCACCACAGACTAAAGGATACTTAATTAACATCTTCTGTTTTTAACCCTTTTTTTTTTTTTTTTTTTTTTTTGTTTTATTTCTTATTTTTACTGTACATAGCTGAATTAGATTGTCATCCACGTGATTGTAGTCAAATGTTATAATTTTTTAAAAAATAATCCCTCTCATATATCAGTTTTTTAGAATAATTCAACTAATCAACATATTGAAAATTCGAAAGCCAACAACTAAATTTATCTTGTAAATTTCTTAGATATTAGTGTCCTAATTCCTATAACTGTCAATCTAAATTGAGTAATTGGCGAAATTTTGTAAACGCCATACTATAAAAAAAAAAAAAAAACTTTATATACCTATTAGTTATTAGTGAAATACAGCGGGCTCAATTTACAATTATACATAAATAAAATTAAAAGTCCTGTCCTGTCCGTGTGGTGACGGAGTAAGAATACAATTCACCACTCCCTATCTTGCCCGTGGATGTCGTATAAGACGACTATGGGATATAATGTGCACATAACATCTGTGCAAGAGAAGGAAAACTCGAAATGAAACCCTATACCAACATGTCTGACCAGCATGGTATAGTAGGTCAAATTCCCTCCCATTGTGGAGGAGGCCCGAGCCCAACAGTGGGACGTATGTGGGCTGCGATGATGATGATGCGATGAAAATTAAAAGTAAATTATGTAGCAGAAAAAATCATTAAAATGTATTTTGGCCGAATTTCGACCACACGGCGATCACTAGTAATATAAAATAATCAAAAATAAATATATAATAGTTCCGTTTCGTACTTTTTTTTTCCATGCTCAAATGGTTACACCAGGGATTCCCAACCAGTGGGGCGCGCCTCACTTGGGGGCGTAGAATGATCCAAGGGGGTTGCGCGTAGAAATTTGTTAAAATTCTCTACGATGAAAATGATCTACGATGTGCACTGGCCGATTTGCAGCCAAGGATTCACCAATTGGCTAATAAAGTGTAGGCTCAATGTTCTCATTAATTATGTTATATTCGAGTCATTTGATTACATATGCACTTGCTATTTAAATGAAAATAAAGTCTATTGAAATTTTCATCCTTTTGTTTTTTTTTATTGTAGTAGGACAAAGGGGGCGTAATATTATAGCATAAACTTGGGTGAGGCGCATAAGGTAAAAGGTTGGGAATCCCTGGGTTACACGATACTTATGCATAAATACCAGTTTTTAAATATATTTCCCTGCCCGTTTCTCTGTCTGTCTACCAACGACAAGGCAAGATGGCGAAGGGGTACGGTGGATTATGGGGCGCGCCCTTGCCTCGCCCCCGATGGAATGGATGGCGTTTATGCTGACCAAGTCCACCCTAAAAAACACTGTGGTCCCTTAAATGGCGATCGGGAGCCGCCGTTTCGTCGCTCCGGACAATTCAGAAGATGTTTGTTCAGACGATAGCAAAAATATGGGTAAAATATTTGCTTTTAATATTTTCTTATATACTTTAAAGACTTGAGCACTTTACAAGTTATTAAATAACACTTAAATTCCATGGTTAAATTGTCTATTGTAAGTGCAATTTATTTCTCGTCAAAACACTTATTATTTGACGTTGACCCTGAATAGACGTAACTTACAATTTATTTTTTTATACATCTTTTAGCGCGTTAGGGAAAAACGATGACAATCACGAAAAACCGACACTCTGAAGTCAACATTTTTTACTTAGCGCACGCAAACCGTCACAAATGTCAACTACATAATGCGTTGTAATAAAACTTTCAATGCATTAAACACCTTTCTTTAGAGTTCTGTACCCAAAAAGCAAAAATGGGACCCTATTACTAAGACTTCGTTGTCCGTCCGTCTGTCTGTCACTAGGCAGTATCTCAAGAACCGCGATAGCTCAATCATCATCATCGCAGCCCACATACGTCCCACTGTTGGGCTCGAGCCTCCTCCACAATGGGAGAGAATTTAACCTACTATACCGTGCTGGTCAGACATGTTGATATAGGATTTCATTACGAGTTTTCCTTCTCTTGCACAGATGTTATGTGCATATTATATCCCTTAGTCGTCTTTTACGACATCCACGGGCAAGATAGGGAGAGGTGAATTGTATTCTTAATCCGTCACCACACGGAAAATAGCTCAATAGTTGAATTTCTGTTGCCTCTATAACAACAAATACTAAAAACAAAATAAAATAAATATTTAAAGGGGACTCCCATACAACAAATTTTATGTCCTTTTACTCGATATCGATAATGGCAACAGGTCAGCACTTGAAATATAGGAATTGAATTATATTTGTGTACCTATTGTTGTTTACCTAATCAAATGGTACGGAACCCTTCGTGCGCGAGTCTGACTCGCACTTGACCGATTTTTTTTTTCTATTATTAGAGTCGTTTTTTCACAAACTTAGGATAACGTGAAGGACAAAATTTTTATCTTGTTACGTCATAGAAATGTAGTTTTTTTCGTGCGATATAAAAACACACACAATTTTTTTTTGGGTGTAAAATAGTTGGCCGCAAATGGCTTGTCAATCGGTGAGCATTGAGGGTTCCCAAACCCTGTACGTCAATACAAATACGTCTGACTTTTTTTTGGGGGGTGGGTTCCGGTTGGCGCACTCCTCGCACCACTCCGTCCGGGGCGACAGAGGGTGTAAGCACGCACACCCGCAACCCACCCGCGCGTTACGTCGCCTTCGTCGTTGGGCCGAGCATCGGAGTAGGGTGACTTGACGTCAGTGGTCGGCCCGAAATACGTCTGACTAGCATGCTAATGGTCAATTCCCCACCTGTTGTGGAGCAGGCTCGAGCCCATCGATGGGACGTATATGAGCTGAAATGATGTCTATCTAGGACAATCAGTTCGGTAAAATTTTGAGAAAGTTCAGCAGCCGAATCGATATTGGCTGGGTAACATTCGAAAAACTTAACAGGATCTTCTCATTCAATATACCTCAATTTACCAACCTACCATGCTGGTCAGACGTGTTGGTATTGGCTTTTATTTTGAGTTTTCCTTTCCTTGCATAGATGTTCTATTCATATTTAATACCTTAGTCGATTTTTGCGACACTCACGGGCAACAGACGTTTTCCATGTGGTGACGGTGTAAGAATACAATTCACCACTCCCTATCTTACCCGTGGATGTCGTAAGAGACGATTAAGGGATATAATATGCTTATAACATCTGTGCAAGAGAAGAAAAATTTGAAATAAAACCCTATATCAATATATCTGACTAGTATGGTTTAGTAGGTCAACTGCCCTCCTATTTGGGAGGTGGCTCGAGCCCAGCCCACGTGTATAAGCTGAAAAGACGACGGGCAAGAAATGGGTGGAGAATTGCACTCTTGCTCCGTCATCTTACGAAGAGTTTAAACATAATGATAGACAACTTCGAGGATTGAAGCTACGATTTTAAAAGAGAGAGGTTAATAATTAAATTTAAAAGGTATTCGATATTATATAGGTATGCGAAGAAAGTAGACAATATAATAGATTCGAACCGGTTTCCATTTGGGCGTGTTGACGCATGAGATGGGTTAGGCCATTTGGCCATTTCTAAGACATTTTTACTTACTAATGCAGATTTCATTCGGTGACGTAATGCAATTATTATCAATGATTCCTTAGGTGCCGTAAAATTTTCGGTAAAGGAGAGGGGGGTATTCCATCGGGCCGACCACTGATGACAAGTCACTTGCACCGGTGGTCGGCCTAACGACGAAGGCGACGCGCTATATGGGTGGGTTACGGGGCCGCGCGCCGCACCTCTTTCGCCCCGGACGGAGCCGGGCGGTAGGTGCGCTGGCCGTAGCCCACCATCTAAAAAGAAGAGAGGGTATCGTAAAAAAAAAAAAAAAATCATCATTCGCCCATAGACGTCCCACTGCTGGGCTCGGGCCTCCGACACTATGTAAGGGAAATTGATGTTGATGTATTGGCATAATGTGTTTTGAGTTTTCCTTCTCTTACATAGATATTATATGCATGTTATATGGATTTGACAATACGGGCTTTGGCAGTTATATATTTGACATAATTTTTGTAATAGGGGATTAGACAAAGGGAATACAGGAAGGCATAGTAAATTATTAAAAAACAAGTGAGCCGTGGCTTAGGACGCCTGGCAGATGTGAAACATCGAAATAATTTTGTACAAGTATACATGCATAAAAGAACAGAGTATGACAGGATCTAATATAGCATAATGTATAAATAAAATATTATGTTTTTTTTTCGTAAATGATGATTTTTATTCAATAAACAATTATTTTCATTAAATACAAGTATTAAAAATTTTAAAATATGTCAGATTGTGACAACTCTATTTTTTTAATCAGTGATTTCTGTAATCATTTAATATTATACTTATACTCGATGCCTTTGAACATATTACTATCATAGAGCGTGGCGAGGTATCGCCACGGCATGCGTCGCTTTACGCCACAGCAACGATTAGGTTTACCCTGGACTATACAATTTTCACATCAAAAATTAATTGTACCTTATTTAAAACATCAATCGTTTTGATTTCAGGAAGGACTTTTGGCCGACCTCTCAAGAAAATGGCGCAGGCACTCATACCTCTAGCATTTCAAATCGGAGCGGCATCCACTTGGATGGTGGTAGCCGCTATAGTTGGAGTCAAGACATTGATGGTGGCGCTGGTTATCTTGAAATTACTGCTGTTAGCTGGAGCGGTGAAGGTAATTTCTTCTTCATCATCATCATCTTGCTCTTATCCCAATTACTCGGGGTCGACGCAATATGTCATCTGTTTCGACATATTGCAAAAAGTTTCGGCAATGACTTTTATGACCGACCGCCTGCCTGACGTCACCCCTCCTTGGGAATATAATCGTTGACCCAAATGGTACCAGATGGAGTTGGTCCGGGTCAATCTAGGGCTCTTAGTCGTCTTTTACGACACCCACGAGCAAAGCAAGGGTTGGTAGTATTCGAAGCCGCTACCACACAGCACATTCTTTCTCTCAGTAATTTCTTCTTCATCAAATTTGTTTATTTATTTATTGTGTTCAAAGAAACAAACAGTCATCATCATCATCTCGGCTCATATACGTCCCACTGTTGGGCTCGGGCCTCCTCCATAATGGGAGGGAATTTGACCTACTATACCATGCTGGTAAGACATGTTGGTATAGGGTTTTATTTCGAGTTTTCCTTCTCTTGTACACATGTTATGTGCATATTACATCCCTTAGTCGTCCTTTACGACATCCACGGGCAAGATAGGGAGTGGTGAATTGTATTCTTAATCCGTCACTACACGGAAAAAACAGTATTATGAGCTAATTTACAAGGTAAATAAAAATTAATAACGCTGTCACCAGTTAAGTTTCTAATCAATGTTCATTAAGAAATTAATATAATTTTCCGTATTGCGGATTAAGAATACAATTCACCACTCCTTATCTCGCCCGTGGATGTCGTAAAAGACGACTAAGAGATATAATAAGCATATAACATCTATGCAAGAGAAGAAAAACTCGAAACAAAACCCTATATCATCCTGTCTGACCAGCGTGGTATAGTAAAGTCATATAGTAAATCATCATGTTTTTAGCTGATGTAAGTCCCACTACTGGGCTCGAGTCTCCTCCACAATAGGAGGGAAATTGACCTTACTATACCATGCTAGTCAGACAGGTTGGTATAGACTTATAGAGTTTTGTTTCGAGTTTTCGATCTGTTGCATAGATGCTTCTTCTTCTTCTTTTTTGTCGTGGCAATCAGCTATTAATACAAGCCATTTTTGCCAGTGTCGAGTTATAATTTTCTTTTCAAATTATCAATTTCTTCATGTAAGTAATGGTCCGTCAGTAAGTCAAAGTGTCGCCTCCAACAGTGTAATGGCCACTGTTAGGGGTATCTTCTGAGAATTTTGGTGTAAACAAAAAGGTATGTATAGCAGTTTTATATCGTATTCACTACACCTCAGCAGTTTTGCCGCTATATATTACACAAAATGCCATCAAAATTATTTAATATAACACATTAAAACACTAAGATATTGAATGTAATACAAGAATACCACATGACACTTCGAGATTCCCGCCAAAATCCCGCATAGATGCTTACTATATATACCTTAGTAGGGATGTAAAAAAATAATCGATTTTTATAATAATCGATTCTTACAAAAAAATAATCGATTAATAATCGATTTTTATAATCGATTATCAAAATAATAAAAATCGATTATTAATCGATTTTTTATTATTCGAAATTCGATCGAAATTAATCGATTATTCACTGCTAGATTTCCTAAAAAAAAGGGTCATCACGATTGTTTCATACTATATTAGAAAATAAAGCTCATATTTCCTAAAAAAAAAGGTCATCATAATCCTGTTCGGGGTAAAAATTGATTTTTTTATAATCCATTATTTATTTTTAATTAATCGATTTTTTTAAATAGAGTTATTTTAATGAACAAAAAATCTATTATTAAAATATCGATTATTTTGCCTCCAAGTCACATCCCTATCCCTTAGTCGTTTTTTACGACATCCACGGGTAAAGATAGGAAGTGAAAATTCAGCTAAGTTCATAGAAAAATATCGTAAATGTATTAAACAGGGCATTGGCCTTATATAGCTATCTCTTTCATTGGTGGCCCAGTTTCTTAGTACACACTTTCACCGGCCGCGAATGTTAATGTCTTGTTGCCGTGACCTTGTAGTGTGGTGTCTGCGGTTTGAATCCTATGTAGATACGTTAATTATGTATATTATTTAATTCTAAATTTGTGTATATTAAAGTACCAATATACAAATTGATTCCGTGTGGTGACGGAGCAAGAATACACCACACCCTCTCTTGACTGTAGGTGTCGTAAAAGACGACTAATGGATTATATATGAATACTAGCAACCCGTCCTCACTTCGCTTCGGTTTCTGTCGCCTTATCCCCGTAGTTCCCGTTCCCGTGGGAATACCAGGATAAAATATAGCCTAGTTTACACCCTGATATTATAGCTTTCCATTGGTGAAAGTATTTTTTAAATCGGTCTAGCCGTTTTGAAGATTACCCGGAACAAACAGACAGACAGACAGACAAAAAAAATATAAAGTGATTTGTAGGCATAAGTGTCGTGCAAATAACTGTATGAGCATGAAAAAGGCCTATTATTTTGACATTACAAACAGACACTCCACTTTTATTTATTGGTATAGATAATATCTATGCTAAAGAAAGAAATCTATACCAATAAATAAAATTGGAGTGTCTGTTTGTAATGTCAAAATAATGGGCTTTTTTCATGCTCACACGGTTATTTGCACGACACCTATGCCTAAAATAGCAATTAAAAAATTTTTGTCTGTCTGTCTGTCTGTCTATCTGTCTGTCTGTTTGTTCCGGGTAATCTTCAAAACGGCTGGACCGATTTCAAAAATTCTTTCACCAATGGAAAGCTATAATATCAGGGCGTAAACTAGGCTATATTTTATTCCGGTATTCCCACGGGAACGGGAACTACGCGGATAAAACGACTATAACCTATAACCGAAGCGAAGCGAGGGCGGGTCGCTAGTCTCGAAATAAAATTCTATATCAATCCATTCCGTGTGTTGACGGAGTAAGAATACAAATCATCACTTCTGGATCTTGTCCGTGGATGTCGTAAAAGGCGACTAAGGGATATAATACGCATATAACATCTATGCAAGAGAAGAAAAACTCGAAACAAAACCCTATATTAACCTATCTGACCAGCATGTAGTAGGGTCAATTTCCCTCCTATTGTGGAGGAGACTCGAGCCCAGCAGTGGGACTTACATCAGCTAAAAACATGATGATTTACTATATGACTTTACTATATCACGCTGGTCAGACAGGTTGATATAGGGTTCTGTTTCGAGTTTTTCTTCTCTTGCATAGATGTTATATGCTTATTATATCCCTTAGTCGTCTTTTACGACATCCACGTGCAAGATAGGGAGTGGTGAATTGTATTCTTAATCCGCAATACGGAAAATTATATTAATTTCTTAATGAATATTTATTAGAAACTTAACTGGTGACAGCGTTATTAATTTTTATTTACCTTGTAAATTAGCTTATAATACTGTTTTTTCCGTGTAGTGACGGATTAAGAATACAATTCACCACTCCCTATCTTGTGGAGGAGGCTCGAGCTCAGCAGTGAGGCACATATGAGCTGAAATGATGATGATGATGATAAAGGCTTCCACTATTTCTATACATAGAAAGAAAGTCATCGGCAATGCTTAAAACAGTCACTAAAGATACTTTGTGTTCAAGTTTGAATTGAATCTCAATCAATCAATCATTTATTTGCAAATATGGATACAAATATGATCTTACAAAGGTTTTACAGTTCTTCCATATTTCACCATAGGGCATGCAAATTTTGGTATGATATATTTATTAAAATTATAGTAATTAATTTATACAGTAGAAAAAAAAAATATACAGAACAGTCCAAATAAATCAAATAAAAAATAAACAGAAATATAAAAGTATTTGCAGTAATTAGAAATATAAAGGCACAAAATGATTAGAATTAGAATTATTAGCATTTTGAATTTCTTTTCCTCCAAAAATTCCTTTACACTATAAAATGCTTTTTCACACAATATAGCATTTAACCTATTCTTAAATACATGTGGATTATTAATTTTGCCTAATTTCATTGGTAATCTATACAGAAAAACTCATTGAAGTTCGAAAGACAGTTTCCAACCACTATTTGTAAGGCCCTCCTCTTGGACGTATAAAATGATTTTGTGGCCGTGCTTCCTGGCATCAACTCTCCATAAAAATATTGACGACATTAGTTAGAATTGATAGAAATTAATCCCGAGAAGAGCCAAGCGGTCATGTTCACTAAACGAACTGCCCGTCTGTGCTCTCCGGACCGTATCCCTCCTCTCACTCTCTTCGGCCGACATTTCTCATGGAGCAGAGAAGCCAAGTACTTAGGTGTGACCCTTGATAGCCGACTCACTTTCCTGTCCCACTTGAAGCGGGTCCGCGCGCGCGCCGCCTTCGTGATGGGACGCCTTCACTGCTTATTAAATGCAAAGTCAAAACTATCACTTAAAAATAAAGTCCGATTATACACTACCTGCATACGGCCGATCATGACGTATGCTAATGTAGTGTTCGCGCACGTTAGGCCAAACAGGATCCACAGGTTACAAGCACTACAAAATAGATTCATGCGACGGGCAACGGGAGCACCGTGGTTCGTTCGTAATGTCGATCTACACATCGACCTCGAATTGCCGACCATCAGGCAGTACATGAAGCGTTGCTCCCAGCGCTATTTTGACTCTGCCACGACTCACCCCAATTCACTAGTGGTTGGGGCGGTAAACTACGTCCCCTCAAAAATATCCGCGGTCCGACGTCCTCGTCATCTTCTTGAAGAAGAGGATAACGCCATTACGATCGCCCAAGAAAGGGCCTACACAGCTCGCGCAGCGATAACAAATAAAACTCCGCGGTATCGGCCTCGCCGTCGAGGTCGAAAACTGCGCCGCGTAAAAGTCATTAACCTAAACGTGGCCACGCCCACTTTGCTTGCAGCGACGCCCCGAGCCGAGGTCCGTTCCCCACAGGGGGAGCCCTCGGGCGATATTCGCTTAATTTACTTGCCGGGTTGGGAGCCATCCGCGCTCACCCATTGACCGCGTTAAGCTGTCAAGGTCATCTGCGACCAACAGCTACACACACAACAAAAAAAAAAGGTTAGAATTGGCCCAGGTCTTTGTGATACTCTTAGTCGTCTTTTACGACACCCATGAACAATGTTAGAGTAATATTCACAGCCGCCTCCACACAACCATTTAGCTAATTTTGGTAGATATTATTATCTTGGACTAGTTTTTTTATTTGTGTACACTCCTTACGCGTTTTTTACCACACCGGAGGAAGTTGAAGCGATAGTGCATTTTAATAAGGCATTGCACGAAAAAAAAGGAGCTTAGTGCTATCGCATCCTCCCATCTCCTCCCGGAAAAGTCCCCCCTGAGTTTTCTTGCCGGATCTTTCACAGTGTGGCCGTGTTCCGATCCGGTGGTAGTTTACTAGATTGTTAGGTTTTAAATATAATTACTATTAATTTTAATTAATTTCTAACCATAAACAATATGATTTTTTCATATAGAAACATTCTCTTCTTACACTGGCAATAAATTTGTATCTAAATATGGCTCAATATTAATAACTAATTTTCTGTATCGGGTAGATAATTTAAAATTTTCTGTAATAATAATGACTTGTTGGACGTGTGACATGTTAGTCCGCTCGTGACACTGCAAAGTGTTCGAAAGGTCGGGCAATCAAAAATCAAATACAAACGCGATAAAATCCATAGAGTAGTTTTATTTAAAATGTGTAAAACTCGCGTAAACATCAGAAATCATTACTTACTTATTTTTTTATACCACTATTCGATAAAGGCGATTATGATACATATTATGTGTAATAAGTTTGAAAAAAATATTCCAAAAATGACGGCAATATCGCGAATTTAGCGATATGTTGCGTTTTTTATTTATTTATCCCCTACGCAATAAAAGGGGTGTTATAAGTTTGACGTCCATGTCTGTCTGTCTGTGTGTGTGTTTGTCTGTAGGGATGTGACTTGGAGGGAAAATAATCGATTTTTGTTCTTTAAAATAAATCGATTATAAAATAATAGATTTTTTCTCCCAACAGGGTTATGATGACCTTTTTTTTAGGAAATGTGAGCTTTATTTTCTAATATAGTATGAAACAATCGTGATGACCTTTTTTTTTTAGGAAATCTGGCAGTGAATAATCGATTAATTTCGATCGAATTTCGAGAAAAAATTATTATTATTTTGATAATAATTCGATAAAAATCGATTATTAATCGATTATTTTTTTGTAATAATCGATTATTATAAAAATCGATTATTTTTCACATCCCTATTTGTCTGTGGCATAGTAGCTCTCAAACACATGGATCGATTTTGATGGGGTTTTTTTTTATTTGAAAGCCAGTTTCCTTGCGGTGGTTCTTAAATATGTTTGGTTAATATCAATCCGGTAATATAAGAGTATCGCCTCTTTTCCAAAATAATGTAATGGCGTATGATCACTCGATTAAGTGCTTCACGCGTGTAATATCGTTAAATAACAATTAATTGATAATTCCGGTTGAAGAGAACGTAATACTTTTTTTATTATTATTTTAGTTTGTTTCGGAAGTTATCAAAATTTTCAATTTTGTTTATTCGCTTATCAATTACGTAAGTTGTGTTTGTATTTATAAAATATTACCTCTGAATAAAAGTTTAATATACTTATACACCATTTTATTGTGATATACGGGAATAAACTAACTTACACTATAGTATTTGTTGAAAAAGATATAAGTAAAAACTAAAACCCAACTACGATAAAAAACGAGTTATCGGATAAATACCGATAAAGTCACGAGTAGATTCTAATCATATATATATATTTTTGAAATATACATGTAACGCAAGAGCGTAAAAAATAAATTTCAGACAAATATGTCGCCGTTCACATCATTGGAAAGATCCAATGATGTGAAACAGGACATCTTTGTCTCAAATTTATTTAGTAATACAGGACTTTAAGACATCTAGGGGGCGCCATATTAGATTCAGTGACACATCATATATTATAGCCTAATTCAGCGGACGATCAAGACGCTTCTAACGATACCTCATTTGTCTGGTTCTAATTAGTAGTTGAGAAGCTATGAGGGCACAGATGAACATATATACATACATACATAGCCTGTCAAAATCATAACCGTCCGTAGCCGGGTAAAAAATAAATGCTTAAGTCATGCTTTTCTTCCACGATGTTCTAAACTTTTACTACTTTTAAACTAAAGAAAATAATTTTTGTATTGCGGTGGTACTTTACAAACATATTATTTAACGGATACAAATTACATACAGACTCAGAACAACAATTTGTGTATCGCACAAAGTGTTGTCCTGCATGGGATTCGAACATGACACTGGCATTGTAGTTCGGTAAGTTAATCACTACGCCATCTGTGCAGTCTTTAATATTAAATACATGTATTGCTTACGTAAATCATGACAGCAACAAATACGTAAATAAAATTAAGAACAGGATGATAGTTGACGAACCGACAACAGCTGGGGAAGAAAGTGGGCGTCGTTTTTTGCAGGCGGCACAGGATCGCACTTTGTGATGTAACATCAGGAATGCCTACGTGCAGCAGTGGACAGCGATGGGCTGAATGATAATGGAGCATTGCATATAGCATTGTCATAAGAACTAAAAGTATATACAAAACGTCAGCTTAATCAGATACCAGGAAGCGTGTCAAATTTAACGTGCAAGATTTGAATCATCATCATTTCAGCTCATATACGTTCCACTGTTGAGCTCGAGCTTCCTCCATAATAGGAGGGCAATTAACCTCACTATTTTCTGTATGTTGACGGAGTAAAAATACAATTCACCACCCCCTATATTACAAGTGAGTGTCGTAAAACAACTACATAAATTAAAATTCAAATCATTTATTCTGCATAAGCCCCTACATATTGTCAAGTTTAAACATTGTTTGAACACAATACAATAATCTATTATGTATAAACCCCGCGGAGGCACTTACATATTGTCATTTTTTTTTAATTTTTCTTAAAATTACCACCGGGTCGGAACGCGACCTCACTGAGAAGATCCGGCAAGAAACTCATCGGGAATGTCTATTTTTAAATTTTCTAATTTCACTTAAATAAAATTACATCTTACAACATGCTTATTAATACACTCATTTGCAAAAAAAACGGGCACCTAAGCAATGAACCATTTCAAATGTTAATATTTCTTTGTTTGATAATTATAGGTAGTTTTATCCACACAATTTGCTAAATTAATAAGAAAATAATCGTTTTCATCAGTATTTCATAAAATTTAGATACAATTTATGGGAAATAATGCTAAACCTCGCTAGTAGTGTATATTCGCTAGTAGTGCATATGCTCATGAAGTAAAAATAAAAAAGTTTTTTTGTTTGTTTTTCTTTAATAAAGTAAAAGCAGATAAATGTTTAGTATCGAGTGTGACCCCCTCTAGCTAAAATCACAGCTTGAATTCGTCTGGGCATGCTAGCGAGTATATCCCGGATACTTGCTTGCGGAATACGTTCCCACTCCGCAGTAATCACATTCTTCAGCTCTCTGATGGTCTGCGGAGCCGGGTGTACTGATCTCACACGCCGTTTCAGAACGTCCCAGACATGCTCTATGGGATTGAGGTCGGGACTTCGAGCTGGCCAATCCAAACGACGAATGCCGACCTCTTGCACATACGCATTAACATCGCGGGATCGGTGGGCGCGAGCATTGTCGTCCATAAAAATCGAGTCTTCACCTAGAGCGGCCAATGCGGGTTGTGCATGAGAAATTAGAACTTCCGTTATGTATCGATGCCCAGTCAGTGAGCCGTTTTCAATGAAGACTAACTCTGTACGATCCATTGAATTTATTCCTGCCCAAAACATAACAGAGCCCCCACCATAAGGTGTGATTTCTTCGAAACATGCCTCTGCAAAGCGTTCTCCTTGTCTTCTTAGCACTCGCCGACGTCGATCTTCACCGAACAGAGATATCCTGGCTTCATCAGAGAACAAAACCCTATTCCAATCGTCTTGAGTCCATGATTCACAATTTCTAGCGAACCTAAGCCTGTGAACTCTGTGCTCACGGAGTAATTTGGGGCCGCGGGCCGGGCGGTGACTGCGTATATTGGCAGCGAGAAGCCTCCTCCTGACCGTCCATAGACTAATATGCACATTTCTTACTTCTTGGAGGTTGTTCTTAAGATCCACATACGAAGATTTGCGATTTCTCAATGCGCGACTCACAAGAAAACGATCATCCCGTGGTTGGGTACATGGTTTTCTTCCAGAACCAGGCCTTCTCTCGACGGAACCAGTCTCCTGATATCGCTGCCAGGTCCTTTGGACTGTCGAGCGACTAACATTTAGCCTCCTAGCCACGAAACATTGGCTGCAACCCTCTTCAAGCAGCGCGATAATTTTGGTAGCTTTTACCACTTTATCTACCATTTTTGATACAGCCAAACAGCATTAAATAAAGCTTTGACAGTCAAGGATATGAAATTAATCGATAAAAATTGAATAAAAGTTATGAAAGTCGATGTTAACTTCTGGAACTTCGCGCCAAAAATGTAGGATAAAAAGGGGTTTTCTGTAAAAATGAACATCAAATGAAAAATTGAATTTAGAACGTACTTTTTTAAATACCACAGCATTTTTAAAACCGGCCAGTAACGTGTACAAACGATTGAAACCTTTTTGGTATTGTATCTTTTTAAATATGAATGAAAATCAAAACCGCCCGTTTTTTTTGCAAATGAGTTTAGTTCCAGTGTGATGCCATTCGAAATATTACATAGTACAATTCACAAACATATAATCACAAATATAATAAGGAGATTATGGCTGGACCAGGTCCCGCAAGCGGCACCCGATCACGAGTTAACCACTAGAGCAGCCATCACTCCCCTCAACCATAATGGAGGGAAGGGAGTGACCCGCTCCTCGTAGCTACCGCAAGCAGACCCTTCAGTGAGCATGACCAATATCATTTGCCACAAACATAAAACACAGATCCAATAAAAAATTAATTTGGTAAAACACGCTACGCTTTACAATTATAGTAGCAACAATAAAAAAATAAACATGTGCGTAATTTCTATCATTAAAATAATGAGGAAATTCCTGAATGAGGAGCTGCTCATTGCCAGTCCCGAGTTATCATCAAGATAATAAAGGATATAATATAAATTTAACACGTATGCAAGAGATGGAAAACTTGTATTGAAACCCTGTATCAACACGCCTGACCAGCGTGGTATAGTAGGTCAATTTCCCTTCTATTGTGGAGAAGGCTTGAGCCCAACATTGGGACATGTATGACCTGAAATGATGATACCATGCTGATCAGACTGTTGGTATGTTTTTGTTTCGAGTTTACCTTCTCTTATTTTTGTGTGCGTATTATAATCCCTTAGTCTCGCCCAGACTGAGGCATACATAGCCCGCGAGGCCTTGACAAATAAATATCCACGTTTCCGCCCCCGCCGCCGGGGACGGAAGGCGTGTCGCGTTCAAATCATAAACGTGGGAGTGCCCACTTTGCCAGCGACCCCCCCGAGCCGAGGTCCGTACCCCACAGGGGGTGCCCTCGGGATCGGTCGCTTAACTTTAAACGGATTGAGAGCCCTCAGCGCTCACCCGCCAGTCCGGGTAAAGTTGTCACAGCCATCTGAGGCTAACAACTAAGTCACACACAAAAAAAAAATCTCTTAGTCGTCTTTTACGACAAGGGCAAGATTACTTACTCCGTTATTACACGGAATTTGGTTATAGACAGATAAATACCATGATATATGAAACTAAATAAAAGCTTACAATGTTTTCAGGTGGGTGCATTCTTCGCTCAAAAGACGCCATACAGTCACGGCTGGGAACCTCACCAGCCACAGAAGGAAATACATCTTCATATTCACGGTCAGCAGGGACCGCATGAGGAGCATATTTGTAAGTATTATTTCTTCTTCAATCCATATGTTTTCTTTCCGTGTATGATGGATTAAGAATACAATTCACCACTCCCTATCTTGCCCGTGGATGTCGTAAAAGACGACTAAGAGATATTATATGCATATAACATCAATGCAAGAGAGGGAAAACTTGAAATGAAACCCTATAACAACCTCCCTGACCAGCATGATATTGTAGGTCAGTTTCCTTCCCAATATGGAGGAGATTTGCTAGTGGTAGGACCCTGTCTACAGCCGCAGGCCGGTCCGTCCGGGGTAGTACCACGCTCTCGCAGAAAATCGAGGTCTGAGTTGTAGCAATTTGTTACTGTGCTTCGTTCGGTGAACGAGAGAGCCGGAAGCCCAACTTTCTGAGAGTGTTTGCGTGTGGAGGGTTTTGGTGGTGCCTATGGTATCACCGAGCCTCAATGCATGCATTCACACTTCCTTCACTTTCTTCGCGGTAGGCAGCGGCCTTGTAAAGGTCCATGAGCGGCAGCAACAATTACCATCAGGTGTACTGTTTGCTCGTTTGCCACTGCATGCAATAAAAAAAAAAAAGATTTGAGTCCAGCAGTGAGACGTATATAAGCCAAGATGCTGGATGATGATGATGAATAGAAGAGAAATTGACAATAAAATCTTATATCTCACCAGCATGATATAATAAGCTGATTTTTCGCCCATTCACGAGTAATGCCATGTAGAAGGGTAATACCACAATGCGGGATATCATTATTATTTTTTTAAAGAGACCCCGCACTACGCATATAGTCCTTGTGTTGCGGTGTGACTTTACAAACATATAATTAACGTACACTAATTACATACAAGACTCGGCTAAATAATTGGGTGAATAGTACAAAGTATCAGACTTCACTGTCAGTAAGCACAGGTCTACGACCAGTGTGTGTTACCAGTGACGACTTACGGCACGGAATCGTGCTCCCTAAATGTAGGCCTCATAGCCAACCTTGAAGTCGCTCAGCGTGCTATGAAGCGGGCTATACTCGCGATTTCTCTGCGAGATAGAATCCTCAATACGGCAATCCGTAGAAGAACGGGTGTAACCGACATAGCACGAAGAATTAGCACGCTGATATTGCAATGGACAGGCCACATTGCTCGACGAATCGACAACCGCTGGGGAAGAAAGGTCCTCGAATGTCGACCACGTATCGAACGACGCAATGTAGGACGCGCCTCACTAGGTGGACCGACGACCTGGTGAAAGTCGCTGGGCGTCGTTGGATGCAGGTGGCATAGGACCGCACTTTGTGGCGTGTATCTACGTCCAGCAATAGGTGCACGTGGGCTATTGCCCAGTACGCCATCTATGTATTGGAGTAGAATTCAAACACAAAAATACTATGAATTACGTTTTATGTCTTAGGGAACCCATCAGCAAAGCAAGTCTACTTAAATCCATACACTCAGGCGAGCAATATTAGACCATTTACAATAGACCAGCGACCATCTTAACAATGTCATGTAAGTCAGGAGAACTGAAAATAGTAAACTCTTTATGCTGGAAAATCTGTCATGTCTGAAGCACATTTATAATCTGGGTGTTCTGAGGCGTGCATAAGCTTGTATCTATAAAAGCAGCGCCATCTTTAATTTTCAACTTCTGGCTTGCCTATAAATTTGAATTTTAGGAATCGTGACCTACTTATAGTAATATAATTTCTTTGTTATCATGTTATGGTAAATATTAAAAGTAAATTTTAGAGTTCCGAATAGAAAAAAATATCTAAGATTTTATGTTTAGTTGATATTAAATAAAATATTTCCTTTTTTTTAAGACAACACCCTGCACTAATGAATTAATCCTTGTAACGCGGGGGACTTTACAAAACATATAACTAAGGGACACAAAAATTACATACAGACTTCATAAGACCTCGTTTTCTGCTTTGCTAAATAATTTTTATTGTCACGCTCAGATATTTATTTAATTTCTTGCTAAAATGTGAATATTTAGACACGTGTAATTTACAATTTTTTCAGTTCTACCTTTACAGAATATAACAAATTTAACAGATATCTAAATTAAGTTTTTAATGCCATATCGACGTAAGGTCAAAGTACTGATCTCTCTAAATATGTAAGTACATAGATTTAATAGGTGATATTGTTGTCATATATTTTTATAACAGTTAAAAGTAACATGAGGTTTTCTATGAAATAATTCAAATAGTCTGTCCCTACTACATAATTATCTTAAAAAATTATGCATAACAACATTTTTTACGGTTTGCTTTAATTTTGTTATATTATCAGTGCATAAACATTATTTAGGTATATAAACATTATTTTTGACGTGATAAAGATTGATAAATCGATGATGAACGCCGGCTGCACACACAATAAAGCATGACTCGTTGTCACGTTCCGCCTGAGTCGAGCGTGCAAGCGAGGGCATGGAACAAGCGGTAGAGAAGCACGATCAGTCTAAGCGTACGACTTGTGACGCATCAATTTAAGTTAAAAAAATATTTGAATTAACGAGTGCAAATAAGAGTTAATTTATCAAACAATTAATTAAGTCATTTGTATTAAACAAAATAATGATAATTCATTGATAATAATTCAATTCATAAAAGTATACAATTTTTCTTAAATGTTTTCTTAGAACGTTATCACGTACAAATTGTCGTCCTTAAACAGACTTTGACAGACAACGAATTTCTTATGGATCTACTTATTCTCTTGGCTCGCTCTAAATGTTTCTATCTGAACACCAGCCTTATCTTCAGCTTAAAGACGATGAGCTTTATTCTATAATTGCAATCAAATTATCAGACACATCGAAATATTCTTACCTTTATTCTATAATTTCAATTTACTTTCGAATACCACTCTAATACACAGATCTCCAATCAACATGTCTCCTTTTTACAGGTTCTGTATCAGTTCAAAAAACCATCAAACACTATTCCTCACGATATTTGCCTTCAACTATTCAAATAATTTTCCACGTGGTGACGGATTAAGAATATATTTTACCAGCCCTTTTTTGCTCTTGGGTGTCTCAAAAACGACTAAAGAATTATTGGAGATAACATCTATATAAGAGAAAGAAAACTTGTAATAAATTCCTATATTAGTCAGTCTGTCCAATGTGTAGTGTAGGTTAATTTCACTCCCATTGTGAAGGAGGCTCGAGCCTAGAAGTGGGACGTTTTATGAGCAGTGATGATGATGATCAAAATATTACGAACTGCTAGATGTTTAAGTATTACAGCGCCATCTACAAGAAAATACAAATCAACTGCTTAATAGTTAAACAATTGTTAGTATTACATTTACAAGATAGATGGCGTTAATAAAATATTAAACAAACCCTTTTATTAATTAATATGTTCTCCAAACGTAAAAGGAATCTATGATTTATATGTAAACTAATATAGCCCAATTTCGATATTCTTATATATCTTATCTATTTATCTTAATAGTCAATGATTTGGAGGTCCCTGCGAATTTTATTGTCTCGTGAACATTTTGATTAATACTTCTGTATCCAGTATTTTCAGTTAGCTTGCAAGTTTTTATTTTGCAATTTTCACTGCTTACATTTCGCTAACTTCAATTTGAATCGAAACTACGCACATTTTCTGACATTTTTCAAATCATTCTTTAATTTTATTACTGTTTCTAAAGTTACCAACTAGATGTCACTAAATTAATAATTTAATTTCAGCTGACTGGAGCAGAGATGGCGCTACAGACAACTCTGTCGCAAAGGATGTTAACGTTGTGGTGCACCCGTATTCCGCTGGACCGCAGACAATCAGTACGCCATTCGGCGATTATATTAAAGTTGATTCCTCACAGACATACAGTCAAGGTTTGTCTAAGTATAACACTTAGACAATTCCCTAGGCAATAAACTATATGAAAACTTTTTAAGTTTTAATACGTTTTATGAAAACCTTTGGTTGTTTCTTAAACCATTTCGAGTTTTCTTAATAAAATTTCATTTACTTATTATCTTAGGTCTTCATCGGTTGATGATTCGTTGAATCATATTTGAAATTATTTTTATTACGTTTGACTGACATTTTTATTAATTATACACGTCTCCTGCCCAGCCATGCATACATATAAGGTTAAATGTTTGTAAAATATATTAAGTAAGGCTTTTCATATAGAATTCTGACGTGAACAAGTATATTAAAAATAAAATAATTCATTTTAATGGATTTTAACATACGTCAGGATTGAAAAAACAAAATTAAGACAAAAGAGATTCCGTGTAAATGATTTTATTTCAATGTACTGCCCGTTATTTCTATTGTCAATCCTTTTGGCTTGATTTTAGAAATAGTTATGCGTTCCTTGAAGCTAGTTGACCTAATTGTAACCGACCATCCATGTAGATAATTTTCTAGTTATCTCGCTATCGATTCATGTAACCAGCTCTTTGGTATACAAGTGTTGGGGAGAATACAATACGTACAGCTGCTGGTCCATTCGTATAGTCATCCCATTATATAGTAAGCACGCTGAATACGTACGCCATAACAAGCGATAGATATTCTCTGATGAGATTAGCCGCCGTGACCGGTCTGAAGAGTATTATTATTCTAGTAGTTGTTTAGTTATGATTTTTCTTTAAATTTTTTTATAATAACCTATTTTAATTTTGAGTTTTCTTTAACTTAGAGGGGCCATTCATATATTATGTAAGACGAATTAGGGGAGAGGACGTCGATCTTATATCACTTTTTCGTATTCACGGGTATGAGTTTTTTAATTCATATGATGCAGATAAGAATATAATTCACCATCCTCTACTTAATCGTAGGTGATGGTAAGAGACGCAAGCAGATACTATGGACGAGGCTGGAGCCTAGCAGTGGAACAATATATGAGCTGAAATAATGATCAGTTTTGAAAGCCCACACGTAACGTTTAATTTGTTTTTCTTACATATAGGTGAGTTACGGAATAAAAATACAATTCACCATCACTTTTCTTGCCCGTGGGGGGCGTAAAAGACTACTAAGAGATATGATAGGCAGATAAAATCTATGCAAGAAAATAAAATTTGAAATTTGGATCGACGTGGTATAGTAGGTCTCTCTCCTAAAGAAGCCCCGAGCTCAACAGTGGGACTTATATGGGTTGTGATGACGATAACTGGAAGTGGGTTTAAAAAATTAAGTCCTACGTAATTTATGAACGATCCCTTACAGTTTTTGTATTTATTAAATTAGTCATCTTAGAGTTTCGTGAGACGGAATGTGGAGATGTCATTGTGTACTTTGATGCTAGTAGCTTACAATTACGTATAATATTGTTACCAAGTATTATTTATTTAAATTAATAAAATGTAAGTAACTTATAATAAGGTGTAAATTTGTATAAGAATTTTTAAGAATAAAATATTAAAAGAAAATTGTGTGATTTTTTTAAAGTGTCAATTTTATTGTACTAGTTGGTTGAGATAGCAACGTGACGTGTCATGTGTCGCACGTTCGATTTCAGCGCAGGATAATAAAGTGTGCAATCTGCAAATTACTTATTACACACAGAAATGTTGATGTAATTTGTTGCAGTCCCCGCAATACAAGTCTGAGAAGGAAGCCTTTAGAGCATGGTATATTCTGTGTGGTGACGGATTAAGAATACGATTCACCACACCTTATCTTGCCCGTGGATGTCGTAAAAAACGACTAATGGATATAATATGCACATAACATCTGTGTAAGAGAAAGAAAACTCGAAACAAAACTCTATACCATCATGTCTGACCAGCGTAGGATAGTGGGTCATTTTCCCTCCTATTGTGGAAGAGGCTCGAGCCTAGCAGTGGAACGTGTATGAGCTATAATGACAATGAATTAATTCTGATCAAAAAAAGCTTCAACCGTTTTCTAATGGATGCCATTGTTAGAACTGGACCAAATTGGATCAAGCTGGAAGCGTTCAAATAAAATAAGATTTATCAAAATTGGTTCACTAAGTCGAACGTTCTGAGGTAACAAACATAAAAAATATAATCGAATTGAGATCCTCCTCCTACTTTGAAGTTGGTTTAAAATAGTATATATTAAGTTGACAATAAGTAATTGGCATCAGAGCAGGACGATAATGATTTTTTTTAAACGACAACAGTCTGCACTAAGGGGATAATCCTTGAATTGCGCGGTGTGACTTTACAAACATATAATTAACGGACACAAATTGCATTCAGACTCAGAACAACAATTTGTGGATCGCACAAAGTGTTTTCGGAGGATTCAAACCCACTGGCCTGTAGCATGGACCACTGGTCTGTAGCATTGACCACTGGCATTGTAGGTCGGCATTTTTACCACTACGCCATCTACGCAACGAAATGATGATAATTATCATTTTGTCAATAAAAATAATTTACGGATTTTATCACGCTTGTATTTGATTTTTGATTGCCCGACGTTTCGACCACTTTATAGCGTGACCATGACCAAGAACGCCGCATACAAACGCGATAAAATTCGTAAAGTAGTTTTATTTACAACCCGCCCTCGCTTCGCTTCGGTTTTAGTCGTTTTACCCGCCTAGTTTCCGTTCCCGTGGGAATACCGGGATAAAATATAGCCCAGTTTACTCCCTGATGATATCTGATGTTTACGCGAGCACTATACATTGTAAATAAAACTACTTTTACGGATTATATCGCGTTTGTATTTGATTTATGATTGCCCGACGTTTCGAACACTTTGCAGCATTCATGGTCACGGGCGGACTAAGGTGTCTCACGTCCAACAAGTAATCGTTATTACAGACATTTATAATTATCTACCCGCTACAGAAATTAGTTATAAATTTATAATTATAAATTTATAACTAATTTCTACCCGATACAGAAATTATAACTAAACTAAATTTCTGTATCGGGTAGATAATTATAAATGTCTGTAATAACGATTACTTGTTGGACGTGAGACACCTTAGTCCGCCCGTGACCATGAATGCTGCAAAGTGTTCGAAACGTCGGGCAATCATAAATCAAATACAAACGCGATATAATCCGTAAAAGTAGTTTTATTTAGATACTCCCTGATATTATAGCTTTCCATTGGTGAAAGAATTTTTGAAATCGGTCCAGGCGTTTTGAAGATTACCCGGAACAAACAGACAGACAGACAAAAATTTTTTAATCTGTATTTTAGGCATATATGTCGTGCAAATAAGCGTGTGAGCATGAAAAAAGCCTATTATTTTGACATTACAAATAGACACTCCAATTTTATTTATTGGTATAGATGTTTAATATTCGCGTAAACATCAGAACACAATTATTATTTTAAGAAATTTGTTTGTAGTTTGATTTCTAACTATGAATGTCGGCTATTCCATTATATATCTTCGCCTACACATACCTTACGTATGTTCCGTTTGTGTTTCTTAGAATTATGACATCATTTTATGACGAAAGGACTGCGTAATCTTTGTACATAAACTTAGCGAACCACTAGAATGTATATACTAAGATTCGCGTGACCTGCGAGGAATCTTTGCCAACGTAATTATTTGCAATATAACTATTGAAAAAATGATGTGTAATAATATATTCCCTATCTTGTCCGTGGATGTCGTAAAAAACGATTAAGGGATATAATACACTTATCGAGGGGTGAAAGGCTATTTGGTTTAAGCGACATCTAGGGTGATATTGAGTTATATACATATTTGGCATCAGCGAATTTTTCTCCATCAAATGATACCGGATTCATTAAAATCAAAGCACTTAGTTTTCATACGCTGAAATCTTTTACACTTTCCATACGCTCAAAGACGAGGGCTTAAAGCAATTTATATTAAACAACATTTATCTTTGTAACTAAAGGTACGTTTTATTTAGTATTAGCATCAAGAACTCGATGTTTTTAATTGAATTTTAATTAAATTTACCCCATTCAAATAGCTCGAGAAGTTTTTTTGTTATATTTTTTTTTCTAAAATATTAAACTTTAAATGGCTCTTCTGTATAGTTACAAAAATGTCGCTTAAACCAAATAGCCTTTCACCCCTCGATATAATATCTATGCAAGAGGGGGACTCGAAACAAAATCCTATACCAGCCTGTCTAAACAGCATGATATAGTGAGGTCAATTGCCCAATTGTGTAGAAGGCTCGAACCCAGCAGTAAGACGTATATGAGCTGAAATGAAGAATAAACCACTCCCTATCTTGCTCTTGGATATCTTAAAAGATGATTAAGGTGAGTTAAAAGATGAGTAAGGATATTGTTGGATAGTGTAATCTGCACAAACATGTACATGTGACATGGTAACCCTTTGCCTATGAATCTATATTCCTTTATGGGCCTCTTCCTTCCTTCTTCTTCCTTCCGCCGACCTGCGTAACCATGTTCACGATAAATCGTCTAATAATTAAATCTATAATTATTTCATTGATCATACTCTAATATGTATATAAGTTGTAACAGGGGCGTAGCTACTGCCGTATCTGCCGTATCAATTATACGGGGCCCACGGGCCACGGGGGCCCCCGACATGTGCAAGCAAAAATTAATAAAAACTTTCCAAATGTTTTATTATTTCAGAAATGACAAAAGTAAAAAAGTAATTATAAATAATTTAGTAAATCATTTTGCCGAAAAAAGGCAAGGAGAGTGTATATTTAATTTGAATTGTTTGTAAAAATTAAAAAAAAGTGATAGATAATTATGATATGATGAATAAATATATATTTCTATCAAATTTATGCACACATTTTTTTTCTTTTGTGAGAAATCTTTACCCTTCATAAGGGCCCCCAAATAATTTTTTATACGGGGCCCCACCAAGGCACGCTACGCCACTGAGTTGTAATGATGACAATTATTTGTGGTATACTTTTATATAATAAAACTTAGTTCACCGCATTGACGTGTATTACAAAAGTTCATCTTCATCCACGGAGGATTCACTTGCAACCAAGTAAGTGCCATCTCATCTCTCAACAACATATAGCACGCATTTAACATCTATGCAAGAGAAGAAATACTCGAAACAAAACCCTATACCAACCTGCAAGCGTGGCAAACGAGCAAACAGTACACCTGATGGTAAGTGTTGCTGCCGCTCATGGACCTTTACAAGGCCGCTGCCTACCGTGAAGAAAGTGAAGGGAGTGTGAATGCGTGCATTGAGGCTCGGTGATACCATAGGCACCACCAAAACCCTCCACACGCAAACACCCACAGAAAGTTGGGCTTCCGGCTCTCTCGCTCACCGAACGAAGCGCAGTAACAAATTGCAACTACTCAGACGTCGATTTTCTGCTCAGTGTGGTACTACCCCGGACGGACCGGCCCGCGGCTGTAGACAGATAACTGTCGACAGTGTGATCCTACTACTCCTACCTTTTCCTCCTATTGTGTAAAAGGCTCGAGCCTAACGGATGTTTATGAGTTGATGATATGTAATAATAAATTTTCCGTTTGGTGACGGAGTAAGAATATAATTCAACAATCTTGCCCGTGGGTTTCGTAAAGGACATTTCAAATTTATATTACATTATACATTATTACTAGCAACCCGCCCTCGCTTCGTTTCGGTTTAAGTCGCCTTATCCGCGTAGTTCCCGTGGGAATACCGGGATAAAATATAACCTATGTTATTGCCTGATATTATAGCTTTCCATTGGTGAAATAATTTTTGAAATCGGTTCAGTGGTTTAACCGTGAAAGCGTAACAAACAAACAAACTTACTTTCACATTTATAATATTAGTAAAGATGCATTAACCCTGCGTAATTACTTACATATTGTCAAATTTAACATTTTACTTGATATTAATTCAAATTACCACGTTTGGTGATGGAGTAAAATTACAATTCACCATCTATCTTGCCCGTGGGTGTAGTGAAAGACGACTGAGGGATATTTATGCAGATAACATAAATGCAAGACAAGGAAACTCGAAATAAAAGCTTATTCCAACACGTCTGACCAGCGTAAAGTAGTTTAATTTGCCGCCCATTGTGAAGCCCCGAGCCCAATAGTGGGACCTTAAAATAATAACGTATAGAAGGATAGTGTCAATACTTCGAAAGTTCGAAACATGAATCTAATAATACTAATGGCGCGCAGACGATTACACACGTACACACGCACACCACTATACAATTTATGAAATTAAATTTTGTTTTTATTAACATAAATACTCGAAATCGTACGTCGAAATACTTTTAAAAGTAATGTTAAAAACCTTTTTAAGTTTTTCAAATGGTGTCAACCATTTGAATGCACAAACCGTCATAATTACCTAATTATTTTTTAAGAGTTGCGTACATACGTGCAGTACAATGACTTGTACATTAAGGAACGGTTCCGGCGTAAGCTCCATTAGGCTCCAATTGAAATGCTTCACTTTTTGTGCGCGAACTTACCTTCTATACGTTATTATTCTAAGAGTGGGACGTATATGGGGTGAGATGATGGTGATTAAATAAAAAAGTGTGTGTACAAAGTACGCATATCAAAAGTGAAACTTTTTTATCTATTATCCTTCATCCTTTATGCTTTATCTCATTCTTTCGCCATCAAGTTTGAAATCACAACGATTCTAAAGAAGTTTCACTTCAAAAATAGTCCTTCACCTTTACTTTTTTACTCAATCAATCATCATTCGTTAAACGCATTGGAAAACAATTTTATTTTGAGAAAGTAGTTAGTCGGTAGCTAGTAGTCAAATAAGAAGTACTAATCATGTAGCAGTTGCCGATTCCCGCTAGTGTATCACGTAAAGCATGAGTGACAGTAAAATTAAATATTAGGCTTAGAATAATAACGTATAGAAGGTAAGTTCGCGCATAAAAAGTGAAGCATTTCAATTGGAGCCTAATGGAGCTTACGCCGGAACCGTTCCGTAATGTACAAGGTCACTGTACTGCACATAGGTACGCAACTCTTAATAAATAAATAGGTAATTATGACGGTTTGTGCATTCAAATGGTGTCACAACACATTTGAAAAACATAAAAAGGTTTTTAACATTACTTTTAAAAGTATTCCGACGATTAATGTTATTAAAAACAAAATTTGATTTCATAATTTGTATAGTGGTGTGCGTGTGTACGTGTGTAATCGTCTGCGCGCATGTAGTATTTTTAGATTCATGTTTCGAACGTCCGAAGTATCGACACTATCCTTCTATACGTTATTATTCTAAGATATTAGGATTGACAGTTATTCGCGCTGTCCTGACACGTAACGACAGTGTAGGCTATTTAGAGGTTTAACTTAGAGATTTAGGGCGAAAAATATTCCTTGCGGCGATTTTAGGTCCAAAAATATTAAGCATGTTTTAAATTTTGTTCGATAAAAAAATTATTTTTTTTTTTAATTGAAATGAAACTTCTTTAGAATCGTTGTGATTTCAAACTCGATGAAACGAAAAGCCGAGTCCATAGAGACACAAACACATAAATGTATAGGATTCAGCCGGCGAGAGAATGAGATAAAGGATAAATGATAATTAATGGGTAAAGGATTTTCTTTTTTATGGACTGGGTAAAGAATAAAGCCGTGTCTCTTCTGCCATGCGTACTTTGTACACATGCTCTCTTTTTGTTAATGGTGGTGTTTACCACCAGCTGGCTTGCTTAAGCCAGCAGCACAACTGATGGTAAGTGATACTGCCTCACATGAACCTTTACAAGTACAGCCAGGTCGCTGCCTACAGTGAAGGAAATGCTCTTTTTAATCATTAAGCAGATAGCTTTCTTTTTGGGGTTCCGTAGCCAAAGGATAAAAACAGGACCCTATTATTAAGACTTCGCTGTCTGTCCGTCTGTCTGTCATCAGGCTATATCTCAAGAACCGCGATAGATAGACAGTTTAAATTTTTAACATCCCGCGATGCACGTCGCCTTCGTCATTGGGCCGACCACCGGAGCAGGGTGACTTGACGTCAGTGATCGGCCCGTCGGATACCCCCTATTTGGGGTACCCTCCCATGGACCGACGTCCCCCCCTCGGGGAGGACGACGGTCTTTCCTCACGCAGTTGGCCTCTCAGCGGGTGACGGACTAATTCCCCGGTCACGTCACCCGCGGCCTCGGCTAGGAACATAATGTTAGTTTGACAAGAGTTTAGTTTTGACAAGAGTTTAATGAACAACCGCTTGCTTAATGTTAACATTATTTGGGAATGTAATTCTTGAACAGAGGGCAGCAGATGGAATTACCTAGGTGTATCTAAAACGTCTTACGACATTTCTTAATGTGAAACGTCTATAAGCGAGGGTGAAGCTGATCGTTGGCGTGGCGTAAACAGCTCGTGGCGTTATGATGTCACGCTATATGACTGTATACGTGAGGGTAAACCTGCAATTCGCTACATACGTAGTCTGTAGCAAGTAGCGTGCGAGTGAGACGGAGCGATGTTATGTGCAAGCGCCTGTGCGCTATCTCTCTCGCCGCACTGAGCTCGCATAGGTACCTAATATCTGGTTGACCGAGCTTCGCTCGGAATATTTTTGTCGAATTTATTTAGATATATATTAATAAAAAATAAATAATGAAAATTGTATAAAAAACTACAAAAAGAGAATAATAATAACACTGAGATTCGAACCGACGCTGTTTAAATGTCACATAATCCAAAATTAAAACCGCCCGCCTCCCCACCTGAGCTATCGGAACTCATGACGTTGACAACGAAATTTGAATTCATATTCTTTTATAATTTAATGTCATTGTTTGTTTGGCTAAAAACACGGACAAAACAACATTTTCTATAAATAAAACCTAGCGAGATCGATTTTTTGGACCCGAAACCTCTAGTATGCCAAGTTTCAACAAAATCGTTGGAGCCGTTTCCGAGATCCTGAATATATATATATAAGAATTGCTCGTTTAAAGATATAAGATAGTGTATACTAATGAAAATTAAAGTTTGTTGAATAAAAATCATCATTTTCTGGAAAAAAACCTAATATTTTATTAATACTGTATGCCATAATAGTTCTTGTCGTAGTCTGTTCTTTTATGCATACATACTTGTACAAAATAGCTTTGATGTTTCACATCTGCCATGCGTCCTGAGCGAAAGCCCCTTTTTAATTTTTCTTTGGGTGGGCTGTGGCCAGTATACACGCGGTCCACTTCGTTCCGAGATAACGCACGGGCGCACTATGGGCCCAAACAGTATTTGCCATCTCATAAATGGTTTTAACAAAAGTCGTAAATACATAGATCCTTTTATAGTTTTATACCCTCAAAGGATGCAACTTTCGAATTAATTCCAAAAAAAATTAAATAATTTAGTTTCATGTTTATAAAGTGAACCTCAAACATTGAGCATAAATATTTTCATGCCAATTAAATTACCGTTAAGGAAGTTCAACACAAAATTATTCGGATGTTTTCCATGGAAACATATTAGTGTAATACATCATTAGATAGATCAGAATGTACACTTTGTATCCACGTTCAGTTTTGTAAAAAAAAATAATGATATATATTTTTTTTTTATTTTTTTTAGTAAAGTAAAGAAAATTTCGATTTTGTTTATTTCAATTGGACTTTTCTATGTTGCCGAAAGCTGCCGGTGTCAAGTTAATCACTCTATTTGAGACCTTACCTATTCAGTAATACGAGGATCAAAAAAAAAATTGCGCGTTTTTTGCGCGAATGGTGATTTCAAGGCAATATGTCAATCGGGGGCAAAAAAAAATCTCGAAACTTATGTTCGGTTCTTCTTTTTTACTGTGATATATTATATTTGATGTCTAACTTGTCTTTTTTTTTTCATTTCTATGATAGAAGCATACATTAACAAATAAATAGACTACAAGAATATTCACTTGGTACTTTCGATAGCGGTAATAAACCACAAGTATGATAAACTATATTGTTGCGGAAGTTCTATTTATCTGTTGCGGTAATTTATTACAACCAGTATCTACTGATTACACTATTTCGATGACAACTATCACAATCAATTACCCTGCGGTTTTTGCACAAGGCACCAACATATTGGTCCTTTATATACGCGTGTTTTCAGCATACTATTCATCAAAGTATTCAGATACTTCTTTTCGATAACAATTAACAGAAAAAAAACATGAGTGAATTCGTTTGTGTTCGACGCGATCTTTGTGATCAAATAATAAGAGGGAAGAGTATTTCAGACCTTAGACAATATTTGTTGAACAACTTTCAACTGTCGGAAACTGACGTTATCACTGTAATAGAAAGTATTCAAAAAATTTAACATCAAGTTGCAACCAGAAATGGACGAAAGCTCAAAGAAAGCCAGACAGGTTTGAGAGTCTATACTCAAATTGGTTAAACGGTGAATTTAAAGTACCATTGAATTCTTGCAGTACCTCAACCTCTGAAATATCTGGCTTGAATACTTCTGGTGATCGTGGTAGACCAACAAAACCATACGACGAGTGTTCGGAAAACACAAAAAAACGAAAAAATATGGAACTGCTCCAGGAGTATGGAATGGGACATGTCCGTAACGCTTATGTGCAAGGTTTACGATCTATGGGTGAAAATGACGAAGCGTCAATTGTGTCTATTATCAGAAACAAGGAAAAAGACGAGAAGAAAGCAATTCTACAAACCATAATCAGTCCAGATAGTGCACTTTCTTTTACAAAAGAAGAGGCATTGAGCATGTGTATTGAAACGGATCTAACGAAAGCCCAATATGGGTACCTAAGAAAAAGGCTCGTTGATAAAAATTTAAGTTCTGTTTTACCTTCGTATCAAATACTAAGTGAAGCAAAAAAGGCTTACTATCCGCCTGCATCTAGCATAACGGTGACAAATATAAGCGCAAAAATTAATCTGCAAGATCTCTTAGACCATACAGTCTGCCGTATTATAAAGATAAAGTCAGGTTCGACAAACTACAATCGTCTCAAGCTGTTCACTAAATGGGGGTGTGATGGATCTTCCGGGCAAAGTGAGTATAAACAAATTCTACCGGAAGAAAACGAACAAATATCGGATGCTAATTTGTTTATAGTGTCTCTTGTACCACTGCGACTAGTAGACGAAGAAACGTCTACAGTTATATGGCAGAATCCTACTTGCTCATCTGTTAGATATTGCAGACCAATTTCATTAGAATTTGCAAAAGAAACACCCGAAAAAACTACAGCGGTTGTCAGTGAAATTGAAGCCAAAATTAATCAATTGATTTCAACTCTTGTGTCTATAGACGACAAAGTCATCGAGGTTAAACATGAACTGTTTATGACAATGATTGATGGGAAAGTTGCTCAAGTGTTAACGAACACATCATCCAGTGCTACCTGCACTGTTTGTGGAGCAACTCCCAGACAAACGAACGATCTTTTAAAAGTTACATCAAGAGTTGAAAATGAAGATGCATTTAAATACGGATTGTCGACACTACATGCATGGATAAGATTTATGGAGACGATCCTCCATATTTCTTATAATTTGGGTTTTGAGAAGTGGTCAGCAACAACTCCAGAAAACAAGCAACTTAAAGAAGACAAGAAAAAATATGTCCAAAAACGTTTCCGAGAAGTGCTTGGTTTGCACATTGATAAACCACGTCAAGGTTCCGGTAATAGCAATGACGGAAATACAGCAAGGCTATTTTCCAAAATTACGAATGCTCTGCAGGGATAACTGGAATTGATGGAGAATTAATTAAGAGATTTTATGTAATTCTTCAAACCATGTCATCGGGATTCCCTATAAACGCAGAAAAATTTGGTCAGTATACATTGATAACCGCGCAATTATACGTAAGCAAATATAACTGGTATTACATGCCATCTTCGGTCCATAAAGTACTTATACATGGTGCTAAAATAATAGAGCATTATGCAGTTCTGCCTATAGGACAATTATCCGAAGATGCTCAGGAAGCCAGGAATAAAGATTACAAAAAATATAGGTTACATCACGCTAGGAAGTGTTCCAGATCAGCAACAAACGAGGACGTTCTGCATATTTTGTTATATACATCTGATCCTTATATATATAGTTTAAATAAACCCAGTTTTGTAATATCCAAAGAATTGTTTGACGAAGCTAAAGAATTATTGGAAATAGAAGGTTATGAATAGGATCGCAATTTTTTTTATGGTGTCATTTTTTAGCATGTTTGTTTGATAATAATAATAATAATTAAGTCTTAAACTTATTTTAAGTAAACGTGTTACTTTTATTGTCATTTTATTATAACTGTATAATTTTTTGTATGTAATTTCGTATATCGTTATCTTTGTCATTTTTTTATGAAAATTATATAACTTTTAAAATAATGATGTTTAATTTATTTTATTGCCTATATATTCATTAATACATAAAAAAAAAATTCAAGGGGAAACATCACAAAACAACAAAGTTATCGATTTTTGAGATGAAATATACCGATCGGTCCCACAGTGGGGCGGCGGGAAGCCTCATGACACATCGTAATCCCTTCCTTTCACCGCACATCAACGACACGACACCCACTGGCAAGAGAGGGGGGTGATGAATTGTAATTTTACTCGATTACCACACGAAAAAATATCAATTTACAGAAAAACAAAAAAGATGAAGTGAATAAATTAAGGCTTATTGAAAAAAATATTAGGAAAATCTATTTTAATGCCAGCGAAGCCTAGAACATAGCTTGTACGAAATAAAGTATTTCTGGCCTTGTTTGTGAATGTAATTTCTTTTTCGTATATACAAATATGTAGTTATATGTAATAAACAAGAAAATTGCGTAATAATACAAAATTAACCAAGGTAAATGTAAATGAATATGTTTTGCGTATAGTGACGTAGTTTCCGTATGGTGACAAAATAAGAATGCAATTCACCACTCCTTATCTCACCCGTGGATGTCGTAAAAGATCACTAAGGGATATATATACGCATATAACATTTATGCAAGGGAAAACTCGAAACACCTCGCCTATGTCTGACCTTCCATCTCTTGTCGAGTTTATGAATACGATTAGAACTCTTCCCCTCAACAAAGCCGCTGGTGAAGACAAAATCTATACCAATAAATAAAATTGGAGTGTCTGTTTGTAATGTCAAAATAATAGGCTTTTTTCATGCTCACACGGTTATTTGCACGACACCTATGCCTAAAATAGCAATTAAAAAATTTTTGTCTGTCTGTCTGTCTGTTTGTTCCGGGTAATCTTCAAAACGGCTGGACCGATTTTAAAAACTCTTTCACCAATGGAAAGCTATAATATCAGGGCGTAAACTAGGCTATATTTTATCCCGGTATTCCCACGGGAACGGGAACTACGCGGGTAAAACGACTATAACCTATAACCGAAGCGAAGCGAGGGCGGATTGCTAGTATCAAATAAAATGATTAAAGAAGCCAGTCGAGGTTCGGGCGACTTGATGTTAATGGTTTTTAATCGTTGTATAACTGAAGGCATTTTTACTCGTTTATGGCGACGTGGTTATATACGGATAAGGGAACGCACTCATACTACGTGAACTATGTGGGGAGGCTGTCTCAAGGTTTTAGTCACGTAATTAATCGTAGAATAATTTTTCTTAATGTACAATTCAGTGGTAGTAATAGTAGTAGTAGTAGTAGTAATTTAAGTAAGTATGCATGCAGTCTTATGCAATAAAGACGAGGAAAAGCCAAATGTTTTTATTTTTCACTTTTTGCCTGTGAATTGATTAAAATTCATAATTATAAATTACTACGTAAAAATGGAAGGAGGAGAACGGGGTCGTGGCATATACTACTAATGGTCACTGAGGGGAGGGAGGGGTCGAAAAATCGAAAAAATAGGTCACGTAGTATGGGTATGTGCCCTAACTCCTTAAGGCGGTGATAAACCCTCGGACGACCCGAAATTATATCGACCAATCACTTTATTGGCCATCACTAGGCAAGCTCTTAGAACGTCTTATTGTGCCCCGCTTAATGCTGGATGGACCAACATTCGATAATAAACAATTCGGATGACGATTCGAATGGCAGAAGAGATGGGATTCGTCATCAAAATCCCTATCTATTTTTCCCATATAAACGCAAGCGCATGGAGAAAGTGTGGCTTGAGGTTGACCATTGTATAGGCCAATTCCTATGGGCCAATTCCTAACTGGCCATGGCAATTTCAAGAGTAAGTTATTTTCTTGTCTTAAGCTCGTATCCTCACCATTATGTCAATGTTCCACATTTGACTACCAATATGAACAATCAGCTAACCACATTCTCTGGGAGTGCGATCTTTGGCGTAACGAGCGCGACCATATGTTAATCAATTTGCAAGTGACCTCTGGAGTATTATACTATATGGACCTTGTAAGCAACTCGAGAAAATTTCCGTGCATTCAGGCGTTTCTGCCATACCTACTATAGCAATCAATCTTAAGGCCCACATATAGGCCCCGTCAAGTTCTCCCATATCCCTGGTGCTGTGCAGCTACGTTTATAGTAACTGCGCGTCTTCTTATTTATTGACTAACTAGTCAATTTTGCTTCATGTCTCCCGCATTGCGTAGGAGGGAAGTGGAATCAATCTCTTCCAACTCCTCCTGTTCAACTTTTTTTTTTATTAAATTTGTTACTGGTCCGCAGACAATTAAAATCATTTCCTGGGACTGCCTGGGGGTCAAACCTGTGTGATATATGGAGACCATTGTGGATCCTGGCTTATAGGAGTTACCATGGTGGGAATGTGTAGCGGCATTAGTCCCAATAATAAAAGAACCTTCTTCCCTAATAGTTGTCGGTTCGTCGAGCGATGCGGCCTGCCCATTGCCACTTCAGCGTATTAATGCTCTGTGCTTTATCGGTTACACTTGTTCTTATGTGGATCTCCATATTTTGGATTCTATCTCACAGAAAAATACCAAGCATAGCTAGTTTCATAGCACGCTGAGCGACTTTGAGGTTTGTTATGAGAGTTTTAGGGACCACGTTTCCGTGCCGTAAGTCATTACTGGTAACACACACTGGTCTTATACCTGTGTTTTTAGATACTGAGGTATGTTGGACGAGAAGATCCTCTTAAGTTTCCCGAATACTGCCCAACCGAGATGGATTTGTCGGCTCCTCTTTCTCGAAATTAAATCTAACATAATCTAACTGGACTGTTTCTCCAAGGTTATTTGTCAAAACTTGAATTATTAACACAAACTTTATTTAATAAAAGTTGTTTGTCAAAATTTTAATTATAGTTTAAACTCCTGCCCGCTTTGCGATATTATATGGTATAATGAGTAGACTAGCGCAAGTTAGCGAAGCTCTGGCAACACTTATTTGTTGGCGTGGGCGTTTCTTGGATGTTACCCGAAAAGATAACCCAGTAGGCCTCCTATGGATGCCAAGGAATTACCAAAAAAAGTAACTTAACTTTCCGTTTGGTAAAGGTGGTCCAAGTATATGTTACAAAGTTCTAATATTCTGTATAAGTCTGTAGTATCTCTGCGCCAGGCGGCAAGGTTACGGGTCAAGGGTAGCCGGTTCGATTGTTGTTTCATATTTACTATTTTAGTTACAATTTGATTAGCGGCGGTTTTCCATGGTATATAGCTATACTAATAAAAGGAGAGCCGGTTTTGTTCGGTTATACTGTGAAAACTACTGAACCGATCAGATCAACTTGAAATAATTCCGTATACGAACAAGTCTAACCAGCGTAAGTAAATTTCCCTCCTATTATGGAGGAGGCTCGTGCCCGACAGTGGACATATATGAATGAAAATGATGAATGATGAATACTTTGGCGATTTAGGGGGAACCTCAAAGTTTCATATCGTGACACTGTTGAAGACTATGATTCGACTTGCTAACGGACAATTACTTTTGACTGCATGCACGTAAAAGCATGACTTATTGTCACGTTTCGTCTGAGTTTTACGTGCATGAAGCAATCCGGCAAGAAAACTCAGGCGAGATAATGGTAAAATAATATAAATTATTATTTTTAAAGTGCGGCTTACTTTATCTTGCTACAAGGTTTTTGATTTTATAATTATCTCTAACTATTATTATTGTGGGTCAAATCTATACTATAAGTGCTCACAGTGTCTTGTGGTGGTCTTTTCTCAATGTGGCTGCGTTCCGATCCGATGGTAGAATACTAGATTTGTTAGGTTTTTGAATTAATAAATTGTCATAATATAATTACTACAAATTTAATGTTTAATAATTACTAACCATAAACAAAAAATAAGTTTTTCATATAGAATCATTTTCTTCTTATACTGGCAAGAAATTTCTGCCAAAATGTGGGTCCAAATTTAGTAACTAGCTTTCTGTATCTGGTAAATAATTATAAATCTCGTATAACGATGACTTTTTTCTTGGGGTGGGCTACAGTTAACGCACCTGCCGCCCAGCTTCGTCCGAGGCGACAGAGGCGGCGCGCGGCCCCTGGGTGGGTTAAAAGCACGTCGCCGTCGTCGTTGGCCCAACCACCTTTTGTTGTGAAATATCTATAGGCGAGAGTAAACGTAATCGTTGGCATGGCGTAAACAGGCCGTACCGTAAAGCGACGCATGCCGTGGCGAGGCCTCGCCACGCTCTATGATAGTAAGTGTAGTGCCGACCAAATGTCACAGTAATATCGTCAGAGGCCTCGTATTCATTAATTCATTCATCCCAGCCCACACTCGTCCCACTGTTGGGCTCGGGCCTCCTCCATAATGGGAGGGAATTTGACCTACTATACCATGCTGGTCAGACATATTGGTATAGGGTTTCATTTCGGGTTTTCCTTCTCTTGCACAGATGTTATGTGCATATTGTATCCCATAGTCGTCTTGTACGACATCCACGGGCAAGATAGGGAGTGGTGAATTGTATTCTTACTCCGTCACCACACAGAGGAGCCCTCGTATATAACTATTACAGAAATCGCTGATTAAAAGAATTGAGTTGTCACAATTTGAAATATTTTTGAATTTTTGAATTCTTGTATTTAATGAAAATAAATGTCTATTGAATTGTTCATGGGGTACTACGCCAGAAACCTCCGCGTGGTGTACCCTGGGCACGAGCGACAATTTCTTGGACTGCTCTCTGGAATTGTCGCTCGTGGCAAATATCTGGCCCGAGGGGGGGCCCAGTTTGTGGGATGCCCCAAATTCGCTCCATGCCCTCTAATTGTAGAGGGTATTGGATGCGAAAATTCGACGGGTCCAGTCACTCATTCATTTGAGGACTGGGCAGGCATTTGCCAACCGCGACAAATCGTAGACCTGATTCTTGCTTCGGGACATTTGTCTTGAGGCCTAGATTCAAGAGCGAGGGTCTTCGCTTAACCGCCTGGACCGCGAGGAAGAAAACCTCTATAAAACAATCACCCAGAATCCTAAGTTCTGGCGCGCGGCGAGAGGATGCATGGCTGATGGGTTGTTCAGTCGTTAGCGCGCCCCCAGCCAGGGTACCTGCGGACCCCCTGTGTTGGGATACAAATGTACGTTTACCCGGGTATCGGGATCTCTGCCCGGGTGGACCGTTATTTCTCCCACACTCGTGGGAACCTTATGGATTTCTTGTACAATAAAGATGCAGATAGGAGGGGTGAGATGCCCAAAACCACCACTAACGGGGAGCCTAGTTCCCACGCTAAAGCCTTGCCAGGCTACTGCAAAACTGGCACAGACGGGAGAGATGCTTCGTCGGACTGCAGTTCCGCACTGGAGGCATCCAAATCAGCCGAGGGCCCAGCGAAAATTGAGGCTCGAAAGAAGAAGAGGGGGGGAAACCCACCCCCGCAACGGAGCGCGCCAGGCGACGCGCTGCGAAACTGCGACGGGCGGAGCAGAGGGCACGGGGGGCTGCCGATGTTCCGCCCAGCGATGGTAGCGTATCTGACGCTGACAGCAACGCGACGGCGGAGACCGATGGGACTGCAGAGCAGTCAATGGACGAGGGCGGCAGTGCCGCAGGGCCGTCTGATGTGATGGAGAGCCCAGCCGCTCAGGCCGCCGGGGGGCCTGCGTCGTGTTCTGCGGCGTCATCCCTGGCGGCGGCCCTGACAGTGAGGGAGGAGGCCCTCCCCCCACAGGTGCGGAAGCGCCCCCTGCACAAGGGTGGCAGCACTGCATCTGACTCGGAAGGGAGTGGAGACATCATGCCTCCTCCCAAAGTGGCAACCTCACACAGGGGTCGCAGAGGGCGTGGGGCTGCGGTGGCGGCGAGGACTGGGGCTCCGTCTCCGGTAAGCCAGGCTGCAAGGATAGTGGGGGATCCTCCAACCACAGGAGTGGCGGCCCTGCAGGCTGAAAATGCCCGCCTCAGTGGCGAGGTATCAGGTCTGCAGAAGCACAATAAGAAGCTGGAGACGGAGCTGGCGGCGGTGAAAAAGGAGAACCGCAGGTTGGCCAAAGAAATGGCTGACCTACGGGCCCAAGTCGCGCGGCTGACGCCCGCCGCGCCGAATGCAGGGCCACCGAAGCCAACCCTGCCACCGACGCCGGCGACGAGGGCTGTCGCTGCCACCCCCCCTGCTCCGTCGACTCGCGCCACGGGACGTACCCCTGTCCCGGCTGCAGAGGTGCCACTTCCCGTAGTAGACGGCGTGTCGGATGAGGCGATGCGCGCCATTTTCACCAGAGTTGGTCGGATGGTCGAGGCGCGCATTGAGGCCGTGGAGGCGAGACTCCCTCCTGAGGCACCTCTCCGGCCGCCGCTCGCTGCGGACAGGGCGAGGGCAGCGCGGCCGACGGTAGCGTCGAGTCCCACCCCGTTACCATGCCAGGGGTGGCCGCGTGGCCAGCTTTGCGGCAGCCGTGGCTGGGCCTAAGGGTCCCGCCACAACAAAAAAGGCGAGGGTGGCGCCAGCTCCCGCCATACCGCAGTCGGTGCCCGCAACGATACCGCAAGCACCAGCTAGCGGGCCCGTGACCGCGCCCGCTGCGCTCAGCGCTGCTGCCATGCTGGAACAGGGTTGGCAGGTGGCTGAGCGGAGCAGGAAGGCTCGCGGTCAGAAAAGGAGGGCGGCAGCCAAATACGCCGCGGAAGCTGCTGCTCCCCAGGCGGGAGCCGGAAAAAAGAAGAGAGGCAAGAGGTCGCGCAAGGGGCTCCGGCCGCCAAAATCAGCCGCAGTTGTTATTACTGTGCTGCCTGAGGCGGCTGAGAGGGGCCTAAGCTACGAGGCCGTCCTGAGTCGTGCCCGGCGGGAGTTAGACGTCTCTGACATTGGAGGCGTCGATGCTAGGACCCGCAAGGCCCAGACAGGGGCTCGGATCCTGGAGTTCTCTGGGGCCGAGGGCGCCAAGGCGGCCGACAGTTTGGCCACGAAGTTGCGGGGTCTGTTCGAGGAGGAGAGTGGCGTCCGAATCGCCAGGCCCGTAAAGTGCGCCGAAATGCACATTACGGGTCTGGACGATTACGTGACGGTGGAGGACGCGACACAACGCATGGGGGGCAAGGATTGCAGACCCCCGGCTTCGGCCCCAAAGGGGCGGTGCGGCCCGACGACCCCGGCCGCTTCGGTCCTTAGCGCGACCCGATCGCCCGCCAGCGTGGAGGAGGTGATGCATACTGCCCACTAATGGCGACCGAATCCTACCACCTCCTGCAAGCCAACCTCAACCACGCCGCCGAGGCACAGGACGTTTTCCTGCAAGCCATGGCGGAGTGGTTGATCGGTGCAGCCGTAGCCGCGGAGCCGTACGTGGTGCCTGACCGGCCCAATTGGCTGGGCAGCAGTGACGGCTCTGTGGCAATCGTCGCCTCCACGTCGTGGCATTCCCCGCCTTTGTTGCTCAAGGACAGGGGCGATGGGTATGTCGCGGCGGAATGGGGAGAGGTTACGCTATTTGGTGTTTACTTCTCCCCTAACAGGAGCGCGACAGATTTCGGGGCCTTCCTCACCATCCTGGGGGCCTCGATACGGCGACTAGCACCTCGCCAAGTCTTCGTTCTGGGGGACTACAACGCCAAGTCCACGGCGTGGGGGTCCCCCAGGACCAATGCCCGCGGGCGGGCGGTCGAAGAGTGGGCGGCGGCACTGGGCCTCTGTTTGCTGAACAGGGGCTCGGTGCAAACGTGCGTGCGGCAGCAGGGCGGGTCGATAGTGGACTTGTCGTTCGCTAGCCCTAATGTCGCAGCACGTGTGAGGAGCTGGTGCGTCCAGGAGGAGGTTGAGACCCTATCCGACCACCGATACATCCGGATAGAGGTCTCCCGGACCCTCCTGCAGCCCAGCAGGGGTCACACGGCGGACGGAGCTCCCGCGTTTCCGCGGTGGGCTGTGGGTCGATTGGATCGGGACCTGTTGGCGGAGGCAGCCATCGTTCAGTCATGGCTGTCCTCACCGCCTCAGGCGGACGGGGTGGATGCCGAGGCTGGCCGCATCCGCTGTGCATTAACGCAGATCTGCGATGCGGCCATGCCCCGTGTGCGGCGCCTGCCCCCGAAGAGTGCGGTCCCCTGGTGGTCCCGAGAATTGGCGGACCTTCGGGCCGCGTGCATACGTGCCCGGAGGGCCTACACCCGAGTCAAAAAGTCAAATTTGCGAGTCAAATCCACCGCCCCCGGGCCCGACGGTATTCCGAACCGTGTGCTGGCCCTGGTCCTTGAACACCTGGGACCACGCCTCAGGGGACTGTTCGACGCTTGTTTGTCGTCCGGACAGTTCCCTGGGTGCTGGAAAGAGGGGAGGCTGGTTCTCCTGCCGAAGCCGGGACGGTCTCCCGAGTCGGCCTCGGCCTACAGGCCCATCGTGCTGCTCGATGATGCGGACAAGCTGCTGGAGAGGGTGTTAGCTGCCCGCATCGAGCGGCACCTCGTTGAGGACGGGCTCGATTTGTCGGACGCCCAGTTTGGTTTTCGGAGGGGGCGTTCGACGATCGCGGCCCTGCTGCGCCTGAAGGCCGTGGTAGCAGAGGCCGTCACCGGCGGAGGAGTCCTGTTGGCGGTGTCCCTGGACATCGCCAACGCCTTCAACAGTCTGCCATTCAGCTGCATCAGGGAGGGGGTGAGGTATCACGGGGTGCCCGTGTACCTCAGGCGGCTGGTGGCAGACTACTTGGAGGGGCGCAGCGTCCTCTACGTTGACTGAGTAGGGGACGTTGTGCGAACGCCCATGTCGTGCGGTGTCCCACAGGGGTCGGTTCTGGGTCCGACCCTGTGGAACATCGGCTACGACTGGGCGTTGAGAGGAAGCCTCCCACCCGGGCTGGGTGTAATTTGCTACGCCGACGATACACTCGTCACAGCCCGGGGTGGGACGCTAGAGGAGGCGGCACGCCTGGCAACTCTCGGCACCGAGGAGATTGTCAGGCGGATCGAAGCGCTGGGGTTGAGGGTAGCCCTGGAAAAGACGGAGGCCCTTTTGTTCCATGGCCTCCGTACCGCCGGGCCTCCCGCCGGCGCTTCGATCACCGTGAAGTCGGTCACCATCAACATCCAGGCTCACATGAAGTACTTGGGCCTGGTGCTCGACGGGCATTTTTGGTTCCGGGAGCATCTCCACCGACTTGTTCCCCGGCTTGTCGGCGCGGCGTCCGCCCTTTCGCGGCTGATGCCGAATGTGGGCGGACCCAGCGCTACGTGCCGACAGCTGTACGTGGGGGTGATCCGGTCGATGGCTCTGTACGGCGCACCGGTGTGGGCGGGGTCCCTGACCGTCCGGCTGAGGGCCCTCTTGAGGCGACCACAGAGGGTAATGGCGGTTAGGGCCATACGCGGTTACCGCACCATGTCGACGGAGGCAGCGTGCCTCTTGGCCGGAACTCCCCCGTGGGACCTGGAGGCGGAGATGCTCGCCGACATTTATCGGCGGGTGTCGGAGACGCGCGCCCGCGGCGGTAAGGTCTCCCTGCAGGAGATCACCGCCTGGCGGATCGACGCCCGCCGTGGAGTCATTGCCCGTTGGGCAGGGGGGGGGGAGCCCGACTAACTCGTACGCGGGACTGTCGGTGGAGCCAACGAGGTTCCGGGACCGTGGGGTGGGTTGGGCCAGGTTTCGCGCGGGTATCCACGAGAGTGTGGGGGGGCTTAAATTTGGGGAACCCGCGGACGCCCTTTGCGCGTCCTTCCAGGCTATGGTTTTACGGGTGGCGAAGTCTATTCTGGGTATTGCGGGTAACACCCAGGATCGGGGCTATGAATGGTGGACCCCAGAGCTGGACAGGCTCAGGAAGGCCTACTCTCGCAGCCGCCGCCGGTATAGGGGTTGCGGAGCCACCGATGGCTTTGCCGCGATATCAGCCAGAGCTGATATGTGTAGGGCCCGCCGCAGCTACAGAATTGCGATGAAGCGTGCGGAAATCGAACATTTCAGGAGCCTTGCGGACTCCGCGAATGAGAACCCTTGGGGCGCGGCCTATCGTGAAGCTACTGGCCGAACGAGGCCGCCTCCCAATGAGGTTCATGGGATCGCGTATGCGGGTCGTCAACAGGGTGACCTACGGGGTGCCATCAAAGACCTGATGATGGCTCTGTGTCCTGACGATATACTGTCACGGGACACTGCGTACCACCGGCAGGTCAGGGTTGCGGCTATATGTATGCCGTCCGGGAGGGATGCACTGCCGCCTGCGGAGGCTGCATTGGGAGGAATAGTTAGAGCGCTGCCCAACACTGCACCGGGTGCTGATGGGATCACCGCACGCATGCTGCGTCACATTTGGTGCGCAGCGTCGTCCGAGTTGACGTTGGTAATGGGTAAATGCGTATGCGAAGGTACCTTCCCAGCCGTCTGGAAGATTGGTAGGTTACTCGTACTGCCTAAGGGCAATGGCAGGCCTCTATCCGATCCTAAGGCTTACCGCCCTATTACGATGTTACCTGTGCTGGGTAAATTGTTGGAACGCGTAATGTTAAAGTGTGCACCGGGGGGATTACTAGGGGAATCTCGACCTCACAGCATGGTTTTACGCTGGGGAGATCTACGTCTTCGGCTTTGCTGAGCATTACGGGTGCGGTTAACTCTGCAGATACTAAATACCTGCAGGCTATCTTCCTGGACATCTCGGGGGCATTCGATAACGCCTGGTGGCCCATGATCTTGCTGAAAGCGAAGGCCAGGGGATGCCCGGGCAATATCTATCGGATGTTGTCTGGGTACTTCGCTGGTCGGCGCGTGGGTATGGGTGCGGGCGACCAGGTGGTGTGGAAGACCTCTACTATGGGATGTCCGTAGGGCTCGGTCTTGGGGCCGGCTCTGTGGAACCTGCTCATGGATGACCTGCTTCGGCTACCGCTTCCGGGGGGGACCAGAATGGTAGCATACGCCGACGACCTGACGGTCCTGATTGGGGCAAACTCCAGGGCGGGCATTGAGGCCAACGCGGCGGCCGTTTTACAGGCTGTTGGAGAGTGGGGGGCCCGGAATAGGCTGGACTTCTCCCCGGGAAAGTCAGCGAGTATGACGCTGAGGGGGCGTTTCCAGAGGCCTCCCACAATACGTCTTGGGGGGAGCTCTGTCAGGGACATCAAGTGGACTACTGTTCTGGGGGTGGTGCTGGACGCGGGTCTGTCTTTCACGCAGCATGCGCACTCGATTGGCGAGCGAGCGGCCAAGTGCTTTGGTAAGGTGGCCCGTATTTCGGCGTCTTCGTGGGGCGTTCGCTACAGGGCCCTTAAGACCCTGTACCACGGGACATATGTGGCGACGATTGCGTATGCTGCAGATGTATGGTTCCATAGAGCCGGTCTCTACGCGGTTAAGAGCGCGTTGTTACGCTCGCAGAGGGCTGCGCTCGTTCTGCTCACCAAGGCATATCGCACGACCAGTACGGCTGCCCTGCCGGTCATCGGTGGGGTACTGCCGGCCGACCTGGAGGTCATCCGTGCTGGGAGAGCAGCGGCGGCGCGCCAGGACGCGACTAGGCAGGAATATCGGGATAGGCGGAGGGCTATATGGACGGATGTTGTTGCTCAGTGGCAGGCGCGGTGGGATCGCGAGGACAAGGGGAGGGAGACGTATCGGTTTTTTCCGGACGTGGCGGCTCGCCTCAAGGCGACTTGGGTCGAGCCGGACTATGAAACCTCCCAATTACTGGGGGGTCATGGGTGCTTTCGCAGGCGGCTGTACGATTTAGGGCTAGGAGCTCACGCGGAATGTAGCTGCGGCGAAGGGGATGAGGACATGCACCACGTTCTGTGGGCATGTCCCCTCTATGATGAGATTAGGTCGGGGATGCTCTCGGGGATACATCGCGACGGAGAAGGTCCGGTATACTACACAGATCTCGTGGCTTCGGAGGCGAACTACCGGCAGTTACGGGAATTCGCGCACGCCTGGTACAAGGCCCGCCGGCTTGAAGACCAGGTTGGCAGGATAAGCCAAGATGACAGCCAGAGTAGCGGGTAAATGTGGCTAGCTAGCAGGAATACCGCGGACGACGAATTTCGTACCGTGTGCTGTCCGCCCTAGTTATACAGGGAGAAGGACACAGGGCAAAGGATGAAGAAAGTTAAATAACTTGTAGAGATTCAAGAAACATGTGCATACTTACGCAAAGAGCATGGTGTGCACATGTATCTCGATGATTCGGCCTGTATGACCAAGATGTCGAAAAGGCCATGGGTGGTTGGAGGGATTTGCCCGTTGGGCAGTCCGGCTGGAGAGTCCTCGGTACGGTGTCAGGACCGTCGAGGCCTTCCGGCCGGTGCTGATGGAGTGGTTGGAGCGGACGCACGGGGTGCTTTCCTTCCGACTGGTGCAGGTGCTGACGGGGCACGGATGCTTCGCAAAGTACCTGCACAAGATTGTCAGAAGGGAGAGCACACCGTCCTGCCACCACTGCAGTTGCGACGAGGACACGGCGCAGCACACGCTCGAGGAGTGTGCTGCGTGGGAGGGGGAGCGCCGTGAACTCGTCGCGATTATCGGTGCCGACCTGGCGCTGCCGACCATCGCCAGGGAGATGCTCGTCAGCGTCAGGAACTGGGACGCGGTCGCCGCCTTCTGTGGGGCCATTATCTCACGGAAGGAGGCGGCGGATCGTATGCGAGTAGAGATCCTATTCGGCGACACGTTCCGCTGCCGGCGACTCGGGCGGCGCAGGCGCGAGTATCTGCGCCTAATGCCGCCCTAGCCGAGGCCGCGGGTGATCGGACCGGGGAATTGTCCGTCACCCGCAGTGTGGCTAACCGCGCGATGGCGACCGACGTCCCAGGATGTCGAGAGGTGAGTGTACCTGAAAGGGTATTCCGTCGGGCCGACCACTGACGACAAGTTACATCTGCTCCGGTGGTCGGCCCAACAACGAGGTGACGTGGGTACGGGTGGGTTATGGGCCCGCGCGTCGTCCTTTCATCGCCCCGGACGGACTGGACCGCGCGTGCGCAGCCCACCCATAAAAAAAAAAAAAAAAATTGAATTGTTCATCATCAATCTATAATCTATATCTGCCGAAGCGTGAGTTGTCTATGGTGCTATAGCCTTTTCAGAATCCGGCTTGTTGGGGTAGCTGGAAGTCATGAAACTTGCGCGTGAGTGATTTGTAATGACGCTGGAAAAGAACTTGAAGGTCTAGCTTTCCACCCGCCTTCAGGAACTCTGGCGTAATTGCATCATCTCTCGGTGCCTTATCGCTTCTTAGTTACGTGAGAGCCATTCCAATCTCATACAAGCTAATGTACAGGATTTTTTTATAGTGCTGAGTTAGAGTGGATCTGGGATCTTAAACCAAGCCGACAACAAAATAATTTTATAGTCTCACGCCATGATACCGCACATATACACGCACACGAACGCACATACACTCATACGCACGTACATACACCCACACGTACGTACACGCACGCACACGCACGAACATGCATGCACACGCACGGACACGCATGCACGTAGACGCACAGTATCAAACTTGGCTCTGCTGACAGATCTAAATGGGTCACTCTGTATCTATATATTAATACGTGAAGCAAAAACTTTGTACCCCTTCTTACAAAAATTACGTGGATGGATAAGTATAAAATTTGGCACAGTTGAAGTATATAAAAAGAAGAAGTGCATAAAACTGAAATTTCATATAATAATGGATTAGAAATGCATTAAATTCATTAAAAAAGGCATTACGCACACTACAACGCAATCGCTACACACACACGCACACATGTGCGCGGTTATACATTTTTGTTTATAGTTAAAATCTCTGGTCAAACCGAATGTCAAATAATCATAATTATGATGACAATGTCTAATAGGCATTTGTACTTAGAACTTTATATATTAGTTATTAGTGAAATACAGCTTGCTCAATTTACAATTATACATAAATAAAATTAAAAGTCGACTATCCAAATCGACTATCGCTATATCGAAGTGCTGAAGTGTTTGTATAGGAACGCCACAATGTCAGTCCGTATCCGGGATAGGAGTACGAAACCGATCCAGTTGCAGAAAGGCGTGAGACAGGGAGATGTCATCTCTCCGAAACTGTTCACCACTGCACTGGAGATGTCTTCAAGCTCTTAGACTGGACTAGACTCGGCATCAACATTAACGGCGAATACATCACTCACCTTCGATTTGCGGACGATATAGTCGTTATGGCAGAATCCATGGAGGACCTTGACACAATGCTCAATGATCTCAGCAGGGTATCCCAACTAGTGGGTTTACGAATGAACATGGACAAGACGAAAGTCATGTCAAATGCCCATGTCATTCCTGTACCGGTCCTAGTTGGCAATGCGATTCTCAAAGTTGTCGATCACTATGTTTACCTCGGACAAACAGTCCAGTTAGGTAGATCCAATTTCGAGAAAGAGGTCAGCCGACGAATCCAACTCGGTTGGGCGGGCAGCGTTTGGGAAACTCAAGAGGATCTTCTCGTCCAACTTACCTCAGTGTCTGAAAACACAGGTCTACGACCAGTGTGTGTTACCAGTGATGACTTACGGCACGGAAACGTGGTCCCTAAATGTAGGCCTTATATCAAGGCTCAAAGTCGCTCAGCGTGCTATGGAGCGAGCTATGCTCGGGATTTCTCTGCGAGATAGAATCCGGAATACGGAAATCCGCAGAAGAACGGGTGTAACCGACATAGCACGAAGAATTAGCACGCTGAAGTGGCAATAGGCAGGCGTCGTTGAATGCAGGCGGCACAGGACCGCACATTGTGGCGCAACATGAGGGAGGCCTACGTCCAGCAGTGGACGGCAATAGACTGAAATGATGATGATGATGAAAATTAAAAGAAAATTGTGTAGTAGAAAAATTAATTAAAATGAATTATGGCCGAATTTTGACCATACGGCGACCACTAGTATTTATATATTATACTAGCTGACCCAAGAGACGTTGTTCTGTTCAAAATAAAATAAAAGGAATTCTTCTTGAAAACGACAGCAGCGCCACCTACCGGGTGCAATTGTGAATCTAAAAGATTCTCAAATCCCTTTGAACACACAAAAAAAAATTTCATCAACATCGGTCCATCCATTTAGGACATAGTTCAGTGTCATACACACGTACACAAGAAATATTTATATATATGTAGATAATGTATTCATATCTACGAGTCAAGGACAACGGCTGACGTCATAGCTCTCTATTGGTCTACTCTATTAATAGAATATTGATTCTATTATTTGGAATTTTCCATAATCTACCAAAATAGTTGTCTATATGTAATATGACCAGAATTTATTAGGTGAGAATGGGACGCTTGCCCTCTTGTCCTGTTCTGAAGATATAAAATAAAATATGATACCTTGAAATCGATCGCAGGGAGCTACTCGGTACAATTATTAATCTAAACCATTCTCAAGTACACTTGAGCACAGACAAAAAAAATCATTAAAATCGTTACAGCTGTTTAGGAGGAGTTCAATTACAAACACACAAACAGAAGATCTATATATATAAAGAATTTATAAAAATAATAAGGTTATTTATAAAATATTAATAATAGGAATTACATTTATTTTCGATGACTAAGTAAGAATACAATATAACACCCCTATCTTACCCGGGGGTGTCGTAAAAGACGATTAAGGGATATAAAATGCAGATAACAGCAATGTAAGTGAAGGAAAACTCGAAATAAAATCCTATACCAACACGTCTAAACAGCGTGAAATTAGTAGGTCAACTCGCCTCCTATTATGGGGGAGGCCTGTGCCCAACGGTGGGACATATGTATATAGGCTGTGGCGATTATTTTGAATTAATCAATCATGACAATCTCAGAAGCATTATAAGTAATTTTTTTTTAGAATTTTTAATACATTTATTTTAAATTGGTCTTAAGTTCTAAATAATATTAATAAATTTATTAATGATTTAATAAATAGTAGGATAATACAGTAAAACCGGTTTAAGACGATTTCGCAGGGACCCGACCAAAAACGCGTCTTAGGCGGGCAAGCGTATTATGCGGGAAAGGGGAAAAACGTGCCATTCTTATTATATTCTATTATTATTTTGAATACCTACGTATTGAATTTAAGTAACGTAATAATATTACGTTACTTACAGCAGGTAATCACTTATTTTAGTTTGACAAAAAGACTTTGGGGCATTAGCAATTACAATTTTTTCAACGTAATTTAATTTTCGCAGTGCGTCTTAGCTTTGATTCAAAGAAGTTACATAACGTCTTAAATCATTACTGATAATGCCTGGGCGTGTGACAAAATCGGAGTTGACTCATCTTCTTCTTGATCATTATCACTTAGGGTCGCTCGACAGTCGCTGGCCGCTGCCGCAAGGGGTAATATGTGTATTTGAGTGGCACATGTTGGCGTATTAAACGGGATGACGAGCGTATTAAGCGTTAAGAAATGTATGAAAACATGTCTCAAGTTGATGGGACTGACGCAAAATGGCGTATTATGCGGGCAATCGTATTGAACGTGATCGTATTAAACGGGTTCTACTGTATATATAAAATACAATCATCATCATCTTGCTCTTATCCCAATTACTTGGGGTCGACGCAATATGTCATATTCTTCCATACGATCCCATCACACGTCATCTCTGCAGCCACTCCCAGACTATCCGTGTCATGCCTTACACAGTCCATCTTTTCCTCGGTCTTTCCTTACCCCTAAAGCCTTCAACATTCATACCAAAACTTTTCTCACAACATTAATTTCATCCCGCCTAATCACATGTCCATACCATGTCAGCTGTTCACTCCTTAACTTTTTCGTCATTGGCGCAACTTTCAAACTTTCTCTAATGTTCATTTCTTACTTTATCCATTCTTGTCACACCACACATCCATCTCAACATTCGCATCTTCGCTACATGCAGTAGTCTCTCATTCGTCGCTTTTTGACCGACTTCTAAAGAATGAAAAAGTTCTCAATACGTCGGAATATTTTTTTTATGTATGTTCACCGATTACTCAAAGACGCCTGGACCGATTTGTAAAATTCTTTTTTTGTTTGATAGTGTATACTTCCCAGGTGTTTCCATAGTCATCAGGTCAGGATCTGATGATGGTGTCCCTGAGAAATTGGTGGAATTCTTAAAATTTTATAGGCAATTTTAAGGTTTTTCTTATACTTCGTAAAGCTATTTAGGTATTTCCGCCTGGTAGTCATCATCTCGTTGCAGAGCTGATGATGGAAGATACAATTTGAAGGAGGTTTTTTTTTAAATTAATAATTATAGATTATGTCGCTCAACATGCTGATCCATACAGTACATCAGGTTTTATTAGGGTTTTGTAAATTTTGCTCTTTAATTTGAGGGGTACTAAAAAATAAAATACAATATGAGAAATAGAACGGTATCAAGCATTATAAAATTCCTCCGCATCAGGGTCCACCGGTATATTACCGGTCCATGGGTTGTGGTATGAGCATGTTGAATGGTAATGCTAATCTTTTCACACAGTATCTTTTTTATCTATATTACATGTTTGTTGACAAAGCATATCAGCGTTTAAAATATCTCAATTAGTTTTCAAATAGAAATAAACGAAAGTGCATCGAGCACATCCATGTTTTGGCCACGGCTAAGAAATTCTTGTGTAATAAGTAGGTCGCACGTTGTAATGGCAATGGGCAGGCCACATCGCTCGTCGAACCGACAACCGTTAGGGAAGAAAGGTTCTTGAGTGGCGACCACGAATCGAACGGCGCAGCATAGGACGACCCCCCACTAGGTGGACTGAGGACATTCTCAAAGTCGCAGGGAACCGTTGAATGCAAGTGGCGCAAGACCGTTCCGAGTGGCATTCTCGTGGGGAGGCCTATGTCCAGGAGTGGACGTCTGTAGGCTGATGTATGGATGGAAGTAGGTCGCTAATTATAATAAATAATCGATTCGTCTGATCTGATAATGGCAAACGAGCAAGCAGCATACTAAGTAGCATAGATGATAGTAAGTCATACTACCACACATGGTCCTTTTTCAACACCAGGGGCACGGCTGGACTGCTGTTCACAATGAAAAGAGTGCTATTCTTTAACTTCTTTTAAAGAAAGACATGCCATAGCGCTCGGGAAACATAGCAGGAGGTAATTCATCTCAGAGCCTGCACGTACGTGAGAGAAACGATTGCTGGAAACATACAGTTCAAGATCATAACGTTTCCAGGTGAAATGGAAGAACCCTGCTATGGTGTCGAGTGGTAAGTTGGTAAAACGGTGAATGTGATACCAAGCCAAACAGTTTTTCAGAACACTCCCCATGAAATACGTTTATAAAAACGGAAGATTTCTATTTAGCCTAAGGACAAATTATTATCCTACGCGGGAATCCAACGTTCCTTGTGGTGACAGAGTAAGAATACAATACTCCACTCCCTATCTTGATGTCGTTAAAGACGACTAAGGGATATAATATGCATATAATATCTGTACAAGAGAAGTAAAACTCAAAATAAAACCCTATACCAACATGTCTGACCAGCATGGTATATGACGTCAATTTCCCGGAGGAGAAGGAGGAGGCTCGAAGACAGCAGTTGGGACATGTAGGAGCTGAGAGGACGAGGACAATGGAACAGTTGATATGAAGAGTCACTGAGATGTCACACTGTCGGGCTCGGGCTCCTTTGTGAGAGGGCATTTGACCTACTGTATCACGTTGGTCAGACGTGTTGGCATATGCTTTTATTTCAAGATTTCTTTCTATAGCTTTGTGATTTCTAAATTTTATCTGTTATTAATTCCACAATCATAGTCATCATTTCATCTCATATATGTCCCAGTGCTGGGCTCAAGCCTTCTCCTCGTGCTGGTCAGACAGGTTGGTATAGGGTTTTGTTTCTAGTTTGCCTTCTCTTGCATATATGTTACCTATATGCGTATTGTATCCTTAGTCGTCTTTTACGAGACTACGGGCAAGAGCGTGTATGGTGAACTGTATTCTTATTCCGTCACCACATGGAATATAAGTTTTTTATTGTCAACGGTGGCAAACGAGCAGGCAGCACACCTGATGGTAAATGATACTGCATATGGACTTTTGTAATACCCGGGGCACAGCCAGACTGTTACCTACCGTGAAGAAAATAGTCTTCTTAAACCTTGTTTAAAAAAGGAGATGTTTTAGCGCACGGGAAACACAGCAGCAGGTAGTTAATTCCAGAGCTTGTACGTTAATTATGACTATACTAAAATATATTCGTATAATATTATTTAAAGAATAAACTAGTCAGGCTTGTATTCTTAAAGCACCAATGTCACCTACAGAAATACCAGTTTATAAAACTAAACGCTCAAAGGTCGACGCTTCAAGCTAGAGTTTTAGATTTCCTGTTAGATTGATATTATATCTTTTTTAGTTTTTTCGTTTTTATTATATCAATGTAAATGTATTTTTTACTTCTTACTGTACATATCGTATAGTATTTTTCTTATTAAATTCGACTTCATAGTTTGTGTAATTGTTATGTAGTAAGACCGTAGAACGTAGACCGTAGACGTAGTGCCAAACATGGACCTACACAAACAAAATAAAACAAAGAATAACAACAACACAGAGAGCAATGGAAAGAAGCATACTAAAAATTAACAAAAGACATAAAATTAAAAACGAAACAATTAGACACAAAACGAAAATATTAGATGCACTAACACATGCTTTGAAGCTCAAGTGGCAGTGGGCGGGTCATATCTCACGATATATAGACAGCAGATGGACATTACTAACTACAAGATGGAAGGGACCAATAGGAGGCAAAAGGAATGTGGGAAGACCTATCAAACGCTGGCCTGATGACCTCATAAAGATTGCAGGAAAAGACTGGATGTATAAATCAAAAATTAGAAACTTGTGGCAAAATCTGGAGGAGGCCTTTACTTGAAACGAGATCCACAGCTCGAGAAATAGAAATAGTTAATCATACTACATTTATATTAACCATACTAACATTTTATATAAAATTACTAACATACTAATAAATACTAAAATACATACTAACATCATCAATGTTAAACTTAAAAAGAGTTATGGAATAAAGAGGCTTTATTATATTATTATTAAGACCGTAGACAGCTGTAGACACTCGCGGGCCGGTCCGTCCTGGGTAGTACAACACAGCAATTTGTTACTACACTTTGTAAGGTGAGCGAGAAAAATGGATGCATAACTTTTTGAGGATGTTTGCGTGTGGTTTTTAGTGTGGTCTTAAGTATCACCGAATTTCATTGTACGGATTCACACTCCCTTCCCTTCATTCTTCATGGTAAGCAGCGGCCTAGCAAAAGTCCATGAACGACAATATCATTTATCATCAGGTGTTTGCTCTTTTGCCACAATAATAAGATGAAAGATGCTATGGTGCCTGTATTAGATTTATAACAGGTCTTTTTTCTCCCACTACTGCGCTCCAGCCTGCTCTACAATGGAAGGGAAATTTAGCATACCACGCTGATCGGACGAATTGGTTTCGTTTCGAGTTTTCGTAATCTATATATATATATAAGAAAGTCGTGTTAGTTACTACGTTTATAACTCAAGAACGACTGTACAGATTTGGCTGAAAATTGGTGGGGAGGTAGCTTAGAACCAGGAGACGGACATAGGATACTTTTTATCCCGTTCTTCTTCTTCTTAATGGCAATGAGCTACTTTATATCCCGTTCGATCACGTTCCCGTGTGACGTGACATAAAATGTCAAATAGATCTTTTTTTTTGTTTCTGTTTGTCCATTCGAACAGGCAAATGGATCAAAGCCCATACAGCCAATTATGATATAATTTTCTTCATATTATTTAACATTTCTTTATATAGAATAGCTTATTTATAATCATGTCCGTCAATAAGTCAAGTCTTCACCATTAATTAGGCGCTGAGAACCTAATTAAATGCTTTCTCAGGGAATTTCAGTAGAATATGAAAATACATTAGGTGTATTTTCCACCACTCTTATATCACATTCACCACACTTCAGTACTTTAACTGTATTATATTACAATATCTGGTTGACCGAGCTTCGCTCGGAATATTTTGTCGAATTTATTTAGATATATATTAATAAAAAAAAATAATAATAATGAAAATTATATAAAAAACTACAACAAGAGAACAATAATAACACCGAGATTCGAACCGACGCTGTTTGATTGAAAAAATACCAAAATTAAATTTAATTTGCTAAAAACACGGACAAAACAACATTTTCTATAAATAAAACCTAGCCAGATCGATTTTTTTGGACCCGAAACCTCTAGTATGCCAAGTTTCAACAAAATCGTTGGAGCCGTTTCCGAGATCCTGAATATATATACAGGGTGGCCCAGAAAGACCGAAGTGGTGTGAATTCCTTATAACTTTTTTATTATAATTTTTTTTTTCCTTTCTTTTCAGTATTTTGTAAAGAAGACTTGGATAATTTATAATGGAGCAATACACAATTGAACAACGTGCCCAAATTGTTGAAATTTACTTTTCAAATCAACGGTCCATTGTGTTGACTCAGCGTGCATACCGTCGTCAATTTAATGTGCGGGTTGCACCCTCTCAGTCAACAATAAACCGTCTGGTTGCAAATTTTCGAGAACAAGGAGCAGTAAGGAACCTTCCTGGTCCCGGCAGACACCGAACTGTCCACACGGCTGACAATATTCAAGTGGTACAGGAGAGTATTCGGGAGGATCCAGAAACATCAACCAGGAGACGTTCGTCACAACTGGGCCTCTCAAGAACGTCGCTGCAGCGAATTTTGCACACCATAGGATTGTTTCCATACAAAATTCAACTTGTCCAAGAATTGAAACCAACAGATTACCAGCAACGACTTGACTATGCAATTTATTTCCAGCAAAAAGCACAAGAGAATCCAAATTTTATTCATAACTTAATAATGAGTGACGAAGCCCATTTTCAATTAAATGGGTTCGTTAACAAGCAAAACTGTAGGATATGGGCTACGGAAAACCCGAGAGTACTTCATCAACGACAATTGCACCCAGTTAAGTGTACCGTTTGGTGCGGTGTTTCTTCAGAAAGGATCATTGGCCCATTTTTTTTGAAAATGAACAAGGTGTCGCCATTTCCGTCAATGGTGATCGATATCGGGCCATGTTGCAAAATTTTGTAAGGCCAGCCGTGGAAAACCATCCGCAAATATGGTTCCAACAGGATGGAGCCACAGCGCACACTGCGAGGGCCACAATGACTCTTTTACGCGACATCTTTGGTGAAAGAATAATTTCTCGTAACAGCAATTTTAATTGGCCTCCGCGTTCCCCGGATTTAACCGCTCCAGACTGTTTTCTTTGGGGCTATTTAAAAGGAAAAGTTTATGTTAATAAGCCTAGGACTATTGAGGAGTTAAAAACCAATATTCGAGAAGAAATTAACAACATACCACCGGAAGTTTTGCGAAAGGTCATGGAAAATGTGTTGGAAAGAGCACATTTGTGCGAAGCAGAATATGGCCACCACTTGCGGGATATCATTTTTAATAACTAATCCAAAAATATTCCCCATAAATTTAATGTATTTAAAAAAAAAAAAATTAAAAAAATATCTCTTAAATAAAAAGTTATAAGGAATTCACACCACTTCGGTCTTTCTGGGCCACCCTGTATATATATATATATAGGTGTATATATATATATATACAAGAATTGCTCGTTTAAAGATATACAAGATAAAATATCAGCAAAATTATTCAATACAACACTATAAAATACTAAAATAATGAATACAAGTCACTCTGAAACGTAGGATAAAAAACGCATTTGATATGTAATAACAAAATGCCAATGACAGCTAAACGTAATTTTGTCTATAGTTAAGTATAGTTGAAAATTTAATAATTATAATTTTTTCAGAAATCAATAATCAGTAATTAGTGTTCTCTTTGAATCATCATTAACAATGCCGCGACCAAGACGATTGCATCTTTCCTGATAAAGCTGTAATGGTTCTTCCGTTAGAGACTATATATTCGGAAATTTAGAAAATTATGACGTTACGAAGTTCGCCGGGTCAGCTAGTTATGTAATATATCTTAGTCATCTTTTATTACATCAACGGGCAAGAAATTAGATGGTAAATTTTACTTTTACTTCGTCACTACACGGAATATACGATTCCTGCGCAGAAAAATCATCATTTTCTGGAAAAAAATTAATATTTATATTTATACATTATTCCATATTAATTCCTGTCGTAATCTGTTCTTTTATGCATATATACTTGCACAAAATAATTTCGATGTTTCAAATCTACCAGGCGTACTGAGTGATAGCTCACTTTTTTATTTTTGGTGCGAAAAGACACCGTCCGTCCCGTGCCCTTTGCCATTGGACCAATGGCTAGTAACAAATCCTTGACTTCCGTGACCAGTTTGGGGGGACTTGATAGAGTTCTTTTTTTTTTATATATTTTAAGCCCCTAGTTTTACCTACGCCCACAAGACTTTTCACGGGTTCTTTTTTTTACTTTAACGTTGTAAATAAAATTACGGATTTTATCGCGTTCGCTTTTGTTTGCCCGACGTTTCAAGCTTATAAACATCAGAAATCATTACGTAAACCTACTTTATCGTTGTTGAAGCGTCCTATTATGATATAAAAAAATATATATCAACTATAAAAATATATATACTATCAACCCGCTCTCGCTTTGCTTCGGTTTCAGTCGCATTACCCATGTAGTTCCCGTTTCCGTGGGAATACCGAGATAAAATATAGCCTATGTTAATCCCTGATATTATAGCTTGCCATTGGTGAAAGAATTTTTGGAATCGATTCTGTGGTTTAAGCGTGGAAGTGTAACAAACAAACAAACTTACTTTCGTATTTATATACGAGCTAAAATTATGATATGATGATTCCCATCAGCCCATATACGTCCCACTGTTGGCCTTAAACTTCCTCTATGGAGGGAATTTGACCTATTATATCACGCTGTTCAGACGTGGAGATGGTATAGAGTTTCATTTAGGTTTTTCTTTCTCTTGCATCGATTTTATCTCCATACTCTCTTAATCGTCTTTTACGACACCCACGGGCAAGAAGTAAGGTAAGCACCCCCTCGGTGGTGAATTGTATTCTTATTTCGTCATCACACAGATTCGATAATGATTAACTTAGATAAATCATAGGTTTGCAGCATATGGTTAATATCCGAAATGTAGCGGTCTTCAAAATCAGTTCTTCCACATTTTAAATAAAACTACATACTTTACGGCTTTTATCGTGTATATATTTGATTTTTGATTGCTTGACGTTTCGAATACTTTGCAGTGTTCATGGTCACGGGCGGACTAAGATGCCTCACGTCCAACAAGTCATCCTTATTACGTTATTACGCGTAAACATCAGAAACCATCAGGTCTTCCAGTTGATTCTTACTCCTGTTGATTGTAAAGATACAATACATAATACCTACTACAAACTAATACAATCAAATCTTCTTTCTTCTTTGCATATTTCTTTCTTCTAATATTTTCTATTGCTGATATAAGGGATAAAACGTAACCTCTATCAGGCTATGTCTGAAATATATCTATGAACAGACAAAGCCAAGGAGAGGCTAGGTCAAAATCCCGAATCTTCTCCATCTTGAATAGTCTTCTATTTCTAGAATCTTCTATTGTAGATAACGTCTTCTTATATACTTCATTTATGTAACCACCCTATGATTTAAACTAGATATCCTATCAAATAATATCGCGAGGTGTAAGAATACATCACCCCTTTTCTTTTCTACCTGCCTGTAGATGTTGTAAAAGACAACTAAGGGATATATTATTCATATAAAAACTATACAAGAGAAGGAAAACTCACAATTAGACCCTATACCAACCCGTTCAATTACAGTGGTATAGTAAGTTATTTCGCTCTCATTATTGAGGGGGCCCGTACCCAATAGTGGGACGAAATGATAATGACGTATAACTTAAGCTACGTACTTTATATATAAATTTCTTCTGTACTTGTGTATGTCACTGAACTCCTCCTAAACGACTGGACCGATGTTGACGAAATTTTTTATGTGTGTTCAAGGAAATTCGAAAAAGGTTAAGATTCACAATTGGACCATGTAGGTGGCACTTATTTGAACAGAACAACGTCTATTGGGTCAGCTAGTTTTTTTTCTAATTTTCAATTTTTATATTGTTATTTCAGCTCATATACGTCTCACTTGTCGTCCGTTCTACTGTGGCCCAGCAATGATGAGATGGTAAACAAAACAGTAAAATATTTTTTTTTCTTTAATGATAACATCCACTCTAAGGAAATAATCCTTGTATTGCGGTGTGACTTTACATACATATAATTAACTGACACAAATTACATACAGACTCAGAACAACTATTTGTTCTGGGTGGTATTTGAACCCCGACACTGGCGCTGTAGGTTGGTATCTTAACCACTTCACCATCTGTGCATATGATTTATACTCAGAACAACCATTTTTGGACCACACAAAGTGTTGTTCTGCGTGGGATTCGAACCCCTGACACGGGCACTTTAAGTTGGTACCTTAGCCACTACGCCATTTGTGTATATAAGTTAAAAAACCGGGTAAGTAAGAGTCGGAGTCGCGCATGAAGAGTTCCGTACCATTATCTATAAAACATAAGCAAAAATAGCTATTTTTGTATGGGAGCCCCCCTTAAATATTTATTTTATTTTATTTTGAGTATTTTTTTGTCATAGCGGCAATAGAAATACATAATTTGTGAAAATTTCAACTATCTAGCTATGGCGGTTCTTGAGATACAACCTAGTGACACACAGATGGACGGACAGACAGCGAAGTCTTACTAAATAGGGTCCCGTTTTTACCATTTGGGTACGAAACCCTAAAAAGCTTAAAAAGTCCAACACCTTAACTAGTTTCTAAGCTTATCGAATGTAAATTATCTAAAAGAAACATATGTATAATTCCAAGTCAATAATTATCATTTTCTCATCCGCCATAGTCTATAAATGTCTAGTCAGAATGCCACTAAAATTGTATGTCTATATATATCTTGATGTTGCAAAACTGCTGACCAATTTTGCTGATTGGTTAATAGATCAATTTGTGAACTATTAAGTGTAGATCTATAGTGTTGAAATTTTACCAATTAGTTTTATAGTGAAATAGGTGGGCAATTTAAAGGATTGGCAATTTATGATCTTCGTATAAAGATGTGTAGCGATAGTTACGAATGCTGCCAAATATTGCATTGCCTACTTGATTACACAGCTGATGTAGTGTTTAAGATACTGACCTATTAAGCCAATGCTGTTCGAATCCCATGCAGGTCAACACTCTGTGATCCACAAAATTGTTGTTCTGAGTTTGAATGTAATTAACAAACTTCTAAAAAAGAAGGAGGTTCTCAATTCGGATGTTTGTATTTTTTTATGGTTGTTCGAGCTCCGTCGCTTGCCAACCGATTTCAAAAAATCTTTTCTTGGTTGAAAAGGGTGTACGCAAATGGTCTCATGAAAATTTTATCGAAATCGGACAAGCTGTTTTTGATAAATCAACAAATTCTAAAAATTTATCTACATTAACGCACTTTTCGTTTACTCTGCATTGCGTTTTGAAGTCGATTTATTTTTGGAAAAATTATTTGTGTACGTTAATTATATGTTTGTAAAGTCTACCAGAACACAATGATATATTTCCCTAGCGCAGGGTATTGTCATTTAAAAAGAAAAGAAATCGAAACCAGCTCCACTTGATGTCACCTGGTTAACAATTATATTTTCAAGGAGGATTGAATTCAATCAGGCTGGCCATTAAAATATCAAAATTTTTACAATATGTCGAAGAATATTAATCATGGAGTTGACTCCAAGTAATTGGGATTGGAGCAAAATAACAATGATGATGATTTATAAAATATAAATCTTAGTATAATGCTCTGTGGTCGTGGTTAAGGGTGTCGTAAAAGACGACAAAAAGATGTAAACTAGCGATATCTGATGCCGATTTGTTAACATTTACGTACTCAAGGAAGATTGATATCAGCCAAGCTGGTCATAAACATATTGTCATAACTTATGTAATATGTAAGTTGCAAGTAAGATACATATTTCGTCGGCTACTAGTAATTGGGATAAAAACAGGCTGTTGACAATATTCTCCGTATAGATTAAGAATATTTTATGATGATTATTAAAAAGTGCTTCTATATCTATACCAATAAATAAAATTGGAGTGTTTGTTTCTAATGTCAAAATAATGGGCTTTTTTCATGTTCACACGGTTATTTGCACTATACATATGCCTAAAATACACTTTATATTTTTTTTGTCTGTCTGTCTGTTTGTTCCCCAGTAGCCCAGTAGTTCCTGAGATTAGTACGTTCAAACAAACAAACTCTTCAATTTTATATATTAGTATAGAAGTATAGATATAGATTTAAATTTAATAGAGAAAGCCGATAGCCTGTTGGTTGACTAAAGCAAAGAAAACAAAAGCATGATGTACTATTATTGTTTGTCTACATAGTCGTATAACGATAACGTTATCGCACTTAGCACAGAAAGGGTGTCCGGTCCCCGAAAGTAAGAATAGAAAATTTCATACAAAAGACATCAACGAGTACATATTAATTTAAGCTATTTTAAGAAATTTCTATCACTCTTCTAATATTGATTTAATATGTTATAAACAATTTTGAAATGTAAGAAAACTTAAAATTTACGGCAGTGTTATTGTTACGCTGCTGTAATTTCTCCTGGTGTCATTAATATGTCGTCCCATGGTAGTTTTACACTCTACTTTATACTACGTCAAATATTACGAATTTGGTAATGTAGTATGTTCGATGAGAGAGAGATTCAGATAAACAACACCATTAGGTAAATAGCAATATATCTACGTCCCTGTTAATGCTTCATAGTCTGTCCAAATAATAATAAAAAAAGCATGTCTTTAGAAACGGTTATATTTTTAACTCTTTTTTAAGTACGGTATTTATTCTACCGAATCACCAATTAGCGCTCATCATCATCATTGTCCGTGTGGTGACGGAGTAAGAATACAATTCACCACCCCCTCTCTTGCCCGTGGATGGCGTAAAAGACGAGAGGCTCTTACTCAATGGGAGAGAAATTCACATACAACATCATGCTGTTTGCAGACGTAACTGGGGGGAGACATTGTTTTGTTTCGAGTTGTCCTTCTCTTGAATGGATGTTTTAAGCTATTTAACTCCCATATATGTCCCACTATTGGGCACAGCTCTCCTCCATAATGGGAGGGGGATTGACCTACTATTTCACGCAGGTCAGACGTATTGGAATAGGATTTTGTTTCGAGTTTTACTTCACTTGCACAGATGTTATATGCATATTATATCCCTTGGTTGTATCTTATGACATCCATATGCAAGATAGGGAGTGGTGAATTGTTGAGTTGTACTAAAAACTATTTTTACAGATTTTATCGCGTATTTGATTTTTGATTGTTCGACGTTTCGAACAATTTACAGCGTTCATGGTCACGGGTGGACTAAGATGTCTCACGTCCAACAAGTCATCTTTGTTACAGAGATTGATATCTACAGAAAGTCCCTTTTACAATATTCACTTACAAGATAAGCGTTGGTGAAAACATAGGTACGAGTAATTAAGTCATCATCATCATTATCTCAGCTCATATACGTCCCACTGTTGGGCTCGAGCTCTTTTATCATCTTTTGAATACAATTACGTATACAACATATAGTCTTAGCTCCAGTGTGATGACCTTCGAGATAGGATATAACTATTTTTTTTTAATTTAGTTCAAATAAAAAAAGAACGGAAAACATGCTTGGACCAGATCCCACAAGCAGCACCCGATCACGAGTTAACTACTAGAGCAGCCATCACTCCCCTCAACCACATAGGAGGGAAGAGAGTGACCCGCCCCACATAGCTACTAAGATATATATATTTAATCCCTCAGCCAGCATTTAGGACACTCGCGGGCAGGATAGGAGATGTGGAATTGTATTCTTACTCTGTCACCACGTGGAGAAATGATTTATTCCTTAAAAATTCCGTGTGCTGACGGTGTAAGAATACAATTCACCCCATATCTTACCCATCGGTGTCGAAAAAGACAACTGAAGGACATAATATGGGGATAACATCAATGTAAGAGAACGAAAGATGAAATAAAACATTATGCGTTTGATCAGCGTGTTTTAGTAGATCAAATTAATCTCATAAAGGAGGAAGGCCGAGCCCAATAGTGAAACATATACGGCCGCGATTCATCATTTTAGCTCATATACGTCCCACTATTGGGCTCGAGCCTCCTCCACAATAGGAGAGAAATTGACATTACTATAACACGCTGATCAAATGTGTTGGTATAGAGTTTTATTTCGAGTTTCCCTTCTCTTACATAGATGCTATACGCATATTTAATCTCTTAGTAGTCTTTTACGACACCCAAGGTCAAGATAGAGGATATTGAATTGTATTATTACTCCGTAACCACATAGATTTTTTTATCTTTTTTGCCTTTATTTCTAATAACATATCAAATAGTACAATGTCGATTATTTTAACCTATTCATATGATTATAGTACTACTAATAAAATATTTAAACAGTTGTAACATGTCAAACACGTTAATTTTGTAATATATTTACTTTACACAACTGCTTGTTAATAATATTATAGCTTAGACGAGCCATGGGTTACGCTAACGTAAACTGCTTAGATCTTAAATTAACAATAGTTTTGCCAACAACTGCCGTGTTATAACGACTAAGAATATTATTATTTATTTATTTTAATTATTTTAAAGCTTTTGCACAAACAAAGGTACACGGCGGACTTAATGCCTTAGGCATTCTCCACCAGTCGACCTAAGGTGGAACAGAAATAATTCAAGGTAGGTGCAATACAGATAGTTGAAGATCAGAATTTATATATAATTACCAAATGATACAAATATATAAATATGAATACATATTTATACTATATAAATACATATATACATAAGTATACATACATACATAAAAAAGGATGTGAGCCGTCACAGATGAGTTGACTCCGCCAGAAAATCTAAGTAAAGTCGTTTAACTTTAGCCTTGAAAATGTCAATTATTAACCCTTAAATTTCTCGTGGCTATCGTAAAAGATAACAAATACGTATTGTTTTCAACGATTTCTAAATTTTAAATAACATCTAACGTGATATTGAATTTTGGAGACGGATTAAGAATAATCCGCTACCCTATCTCTTCCCCGTGGGTGTATAATGCGACCAAGGGATATCTGTATGCTTACTCTTGAATAATGATTCCAATCCTAAATTCAATCCCAGCTCGAATTTGAGCAATTTGGTACTCTTAAAAGCGACACTAGCGCACGATTCGAAAAGAATACGGTGGATTTTTTTGAAACTAAATGAATTCGAAGGACTATCATCGATTAAGTTAAATATTTACTACTCCCGACAGATTTTGACATAATTTAAAATCGTTAATAATGCACAATTTCAAGAAAGTGTCTTTGTAGTGATCGAGTTCGATAACGTTATTAATTAAAAGTAATAAAATACGGCACATTTGGTGAAAATAACAACGGCAAATGAAAGAAAGAAAGAAAGAAACTCGTTTATTTCGATCTCATAATGATACATCGATACAGAATCAATATAAATTCCAAAAAGACTAAAATATAACTTAAAAATCTATACTTAAAGTTATACTAAGTTAAAAAAAAAAAATAAGGTAAAATCCATAGAGAGGAATTCTTTCCCGATTTTGTTAAAGAATACCAAATATAAGTTTGGTGAGATTGGCATTGAATCGGATTCGAAATTAGAATTTATTTCAAGAGTATGCACACTTGTGCAGATAACATCTATGTATGCTAGTGAAGGAAATTTCGTAATAAAATCCTATATCAACTCGCCTGACCAGTGTAGTATATTAGGCCAATTACCCTCTCAATGTGGAGGAGGCTCGATCTCAATAGTGGGGTATATATGAGCTGTGATGATGATAATGATGCCATAAAGCCGAAATGAATTATTTTTTTATATTTAATGATGATAAATAGAATTTAATTTTTACTTGACACTCCAATCTCTTTATCGATGATATGTAGCATCAATGCTGTGTGTTATTTATACGTTTTAGGTGTTACTTAAACATTAGAGGTCATTGGTGAAAACGAGCATTAGATCTCTGCATTCTGAGCTTCTTAAAAAAAATCCCCGATTTTTAAACACCATTCATTGGTGCTCCGCTCCTGTTGCTCTTAGCGTGATGATATATAGTTTATAATCTTCCCCAATAAATGGACTATCTAACACTGAAGGAATTTTTCAAATCGAACCAGTAGTTTCCGAGATTAGCACGTTCAAACAAACTCTTCAGCTTTATATATTAGTACTAACTGACCCAACAGACGTTGTTCTGTTCAAATAAAGCGCCACCTACCGGGTCCAATTGTGAATCTAAACCATTCTCGAATCCCTTTAAATACACACAAATTAATTACTCAATCCAGTCAACAGATATCGCCATCTGTTAAAATCGTTTGGAGTTAACAGATAATTGTGAATGTCAAATAATAGACAAATAATTTGCAATAAAATAATAATGCGACTATAAATTAAGATGTAAGCTATCCTATCTTTCAAGTTGGATCAAACTGCACACGGTGTGCAAATTTGATTAAAATCGGTTAAGTAGTTTAGGAGTCCATCGCGGACAAACAACGTGACGCGTAATTTATATATATTAAGATAGATATCAACGAAACAAACATTAATTGTTATAAACATAAGTATGATAGATACTTTTTATTGCTGTAAGTGATACTGCCGCACCTGAACCTTAACAATAACAGGTGCACAGCCAGGCCGTTGCCTACCGTGAAGAAGATGCTCCTTTTAAACTTCGTTTAAAGAAGGACATGTCATAGCGCTCGGGGAACACAGTAGCAGGTAGTTCATTACCGACGTGCAGGCTCTACGGAGGTACGTGAGAAGAATCGCTGGAAACGTATAGTTGACCATAATGTTTCCAGGTGAAATGGATGAACTCTGCTACGGTGTAGAATGGTACGTTGGTAAAACTATGGCGGTAGTACCCAGTCAAACAGATCCCTTGGAATAGATTTTATGTACATATTATATCCTATAGTCGTTTTTCTCGACACTCACGGATAAAATGGTAGTGGAAGGTGGTGAATGGTATTCTTACTCCATCAAAACGCTTAAAATATAGATGAATAATGATTTAAAACCCTACTTAAGCAGTTTATGTATTCCTTAAAATACATATTTAACTTAATTAATTTCAATTTCAAATCCTACCTGCTTATAAATGAATTGTTTTACATATAATTAATATATACTGTTTAGCATTGACATTTAAGTTTGACCGTAAACCCCCGCGGCGCCTCCGCACCTCTAAATGAGAGGGGGGTATAGAAGTTCTAGGTAAACTGGTTAGATCTTTGATAGCAAGATTCCAAGGTTTATAAGTATATTACCATATAAAGCGAGTTTTTTTTTTTATTAGTGTTCTTAGAATGTCTGCAGACATATTGCTATTTTACTGTTCGAAGTTTATTTGAGCGCTGTAATCTCAGAAACTTAAAGACTTAAAAATCTTCTCCCTGGGTGTCTATGCAATTTTCTGAGGACTTTTTAATGTATATTATTTTTAGGCAATGGTCTATACCACGTAAAACGGATTGGTCATAGGGTTTTATTTTGTGTTCCTTTTCTTTTGCATAGATGGTATATGCATTAGGCATTTGCCTTAGTGTTTTTTATGACACCCGCGGTCAGGAAAGGAAGATTGTATTCTTACTGCGTTATCACAACGGGGATATTTTCCTAATGGGTCACAATTCTTGTGTGCCTAAAGGCTCAGGCATGTCCCAAGACTGTATCTATAATATACCCTACGCTTTATTTTCTTATTTCTACATGTAATTATTCGTGAGTAAGAATACAATTCACCACTCCCTCCATCTTGCACGTGGATGTCATAAAAAATTACTAAGGGATATAATAAAACTATGCAAGAAAAACTCGAAAGAAAACCCCATACCAACCTGTCTGACCAGTATGGTATAATAAGGATAATTTCCCTCCTATTGTGGAGGAGGCTAGAGCCCAGTAGTGGGACGTATATGAACGAAGATGATGATGAATGATTAATGTGAAGAAGCTAAAGCTGAGAAGAAAATTATAAAAATTTGTGAAGAAAATTGATACTATCTGACCAGCATGGTCTGGACCATAAGGTCACTTTCTCTCCTATTGTGGAGGAGGCTCGAGCCCAACAGTGGGACGTATAAAAGATCTCGATTTCAATAAATTAGTAATATGAATTTCAAAATCTGACATACGAGTATAAACGTATTGTATTTTTATTAGCAATTATTATAAAGAATAATTTAATCTGTCCGCCATTTAGCATATAACATTGGCAAGACATTTCGCATAAAAATTCTCGATTGTAATATAAAATGTTAACTTGATTCAAATCCGGTTATGACGTCATTCGGCTCGCGTAGGTGCCACAAAGACGACCAGGTCAAACGTATTACTAACTTTTTTTTTGGTCAATAGAGGACAGACAGGCAAAGGTGTTTCCTTTTTTTTCGTTTAGAACACAGACTAAATATTAAAGGTCTTGTGACGATGTGTTTTTGGAATGTTGCGAAATAAATTTATATATTTGTGTTCTTTTAAATATAAATTATGCTGTCTGGTTTGCTTAAACGTATGAATAATGATTGTAGGTTCAAAGTTCTGTAATTTCTCGGTATAATTCTCAAAAGATATCATTAATAGTGCAGCCGTAGCACTGTTGAAGGTATCGATTTAATTTTCTGACAGACTAATGTGAAAAAACTGATAATTTTAGAGAAAATTATATCTTGGCTTTGGCAATATTGGTTTCTTTATTGCAAACTAAGGCAAATGAGTAAGTAGTAGATCTGATGGTAAGTGTTGCTGCCGCTCATTGACATTTACAAGGCCGCTGCCTACCGTGAAGAAAGTCAAGAGAGTGTGAATGCGTGCGTGAACCTCATGTTCAATGATTCTCACTTTATCGAACCCAACCGATCGATCGATGGGAGGGTCTAGGGGGTATTCCGTCGTGCCGACTACTGATGACAAGTAACCCTGCTCCGGTGGTCGGTCCAAAGATGAAGGCAACGTGGTGTTCGAGTGGGTTGCGGGTGTGCGTGCTTACGCCCCTCTGTCGCCCCGGACGGAGTGGTGCGAGGAGTGCGCCGACCGCAACCCAACCCAAAAAAAAAAAAAGTATTTTATGTCGAGTTTTTCTTCTCTTGCATAAACGTTATATGCATATTATATCTCTTAGTCGTCTTTTACGACACCCACGGGCAAGAGAGGGGTGGTGAATTGTATTCTTACTTACACGGCTGTGGGACATATACAAGTTGAAATATTGATATTTTTTTATTATATAATATTGATATTTTTATCCTGTTTTAAAATCAAACGTTTTAAACTCCTAAAGAATATAACAATGTCCAAAGTTACACGCTTTGAACCGCCAAAATATGCAAGTTATCCCACACATAAATAAAAAATCGGCTAAGTGCGAGTCGGAGTCACGCACGAAGGGTTCCGTACAATTATGTATAAAAAGGGGAAAAAAATAGCGTTTGTTGTATGGGACTCCACCTTAAATATTTATTTTATTTTGTTTTTAGTATTTGTTGTTATAGCGGCAACAGAAATACATAGTTTGTAAAAAAATCAACTGTCTAGCTATCGCGGTTCTTAAGATAGTCGGGTGATAGACAGACGGACGGACAGGCAGTAAAGTGTTAGTAATAGGGTCCCGTTTTTACCCTTTGGGTAGGGAACCCTAAAAAAGAATTAAAACATTACAACACGCTATTCAGATTCAAAATTCAAATTCAAATATTCATTTGGGTCACAGTAACACATATGAATGTCAAACTATTGACAAGGTTGAATGATAAAATCAAGTACTAAAAGCATAGAGGGACTTTTATTAACTGGGACGTATCAATTTTAAATGCCAATGTAGACATTTATTAGAGGACTGCACAGATAGCGTAGTGGTTAAGATATCAACCCCCATGTTAATGTCGTGGGTTCGAATTCCACGCAGGGCAACATTGTCCTATAGGGTATCCTGCTGTATCGGCCACGGAGGATAAAGAGAGGAAACGGTGAGGTAATTCAATTCAAATAGTTTATTGCATTCATGTGTACATTTTGGTGTTACAAATATATTACAGGTCAACATGAACCCTGATAGGGCACAGCAATGTTATGAATTTAAGATTACATGTCATTATATTTACCTTTGTTACCTTTAAATACCTTCATTAATTTATTGTATTACGTTGCTAAAATATAATGTCAATCAATGTATGAATTTAATGTTATTAATATAATGTCTCGATATAAACTAGATTAATGCAATTGTAATTTAGTTAACAATTATATCAATGTCAATTTAATAAATAATTAAACTATTATATGTCGTTCGGCACGGCACGGAACGTGGTCCCTAAATGTAGGCCTTATATCAAGGCTCAAAGTCGCTCAGCGTGCTATGGAGCGGGCTATGCTCGGGATTTCTCTGCGAGATAGAATCCGGAATACGGAAATCCACAGAAGAACGGGTGTAACCGACATAGCACGAAGAATTAGCACGCTGAAGTGGCAATGGGCAGGCCACATCGCTCGACGAACCAACAACCGCTGGGGAAGAAAGGTTCTCGAGTGGCGACCACGTATCAGACGACGCAGTGTAGGACGCCCCCCCACTAGGTGGCCCGATGACCTAGTGAAGGTTGCTGGGCGTCGTTGGATGCAGGCGGCACAGGACCGCACATTGTGGAGCAACATGAGGGAGGTCTATGTCCAGCAGTGGACGGCTATAGGCTGAAATGATGATGATGATGATATGTCATTCTATTAAAATAATTGTAAATTAATGTAAATATGGGGCCGGCGCCCCTTTGTCACCCCGGACGGAGCTGGACAGCCCCAAAAATAAGAATTATAACATTTTATGTGATCCACAAATGATTGTTCTGAGTCTGGATGTAATTTGTGTCTGTTAATTATATATTTGTAAAGTTACACAGTAATACAAGATTCTTTTCAAAGTGCAGGGTGTTGTTTTTTATAAAAAGAGGAGTATTTTTAACCATTCCATTTTATGCCTTTGGCACAGCTGTTGATTTTCATGTGACCATCATTTCCATATACGTATCACTATCTTCTGCATAACAAAAGGCAAATTGACTGATACCACGCTGGTCAGGCGGGTTGGTAAGGATTTATTTCGAGATTTCTTTCTCTTGCATAGATGATTCCCATGCATAAGAAAGGGTTTGACGATTAGCACTCTTACTCCGTCACCACACGAAAGAATGTCTCTTTTACTATGATAACTTATATCAATTGCGAATTTATTTCAGCTTATATATATCCCACTGTTGGGCTCTAGCCTTCCTCCACTGTACTAGTTGATAGTGTTTTATTTCGAGCTTTCCATCTCTTGCATAGATGTTATATGCATATTTATATCGCTTCGTATTTTACGACATCCACGTGCAAAATAAAGGTGGCTTACTTTATCTTACTAAGAGGTTTTGATTTATAAAATTATCTTGTCTTATCTTGTATTATTATTCTGGGTCAAATTTATACAATAAGTGCCCAGTGTGTCACTGGTGTCTTAGTCTTGTGGTGGTCGTTTTGGATTTATTTTTAATAGTGTTTATAACACAATCCCATCTTGATGGTAACATCGAGCCATCCTCTCTATTGAAATTTTTGTGTTTTCTGAGTCCTAGTTCCAGTTGTCTTCAACGGGCATCCACGGGCAAGATAGGGAGGGAGGAGTGGTGAATTGTATTCTTACTCCGTCACCACACAGAAAGTACGAATTATTTGTAATTAATAAGCTACAAACAAAGAATTCCTTTATGGACAAATAATAATGTAATTTATGGACAAATAATTAATGAAATAATTACACTTTTTGGGGTCGCGTATTTTTTTTAATGTTTTTTTTTTTTCAATATATGAATGATGTAATATTTCAACTAAATTAAATAATACAAAAATCATGTTTCGTCCGTTAAAACATTTAACATTTTAAAGTAATTTGTTGTGTCGTACAAAGAATATTAAGTTCCCTTGACCTTGGCAAGTCTTCTTGTAACGGCCATAGCATATACGCTACATTTAGTTTGGGTGTTTGACTATTATACTATTCCAGCGATGACTAACGCCAATTTCATCATCCTAATATTATAACTGTGATTGTTACATTTTTGTGCCTAAAACAGCAAACCGATGTTAAACATTCTTTCACAAATTGAAAGTTACTTAAAAAAAAAAGATCACGCTGCACTTTTTTTTTGTGTGAGTGTATAGCTGTTAGCCTCAGATGGCTTTCACAGCTTAACCCGGACTGTGGGTGTATCACGCTGCACAACGAAAATAATTCTTGTATTACGAATGACATTACAAACATATAATTATAAATAATAATAAAATAAAATAAATTATTATTCACTTAGTCGTCTTTTACAACACCCACGGACAAGATATGGAATGGTGAATATTATTCTTACTCCGGCACCACAGGGCAAGCTATATTACCAGTAGAATAGCCTATAATTTATTCTCGTATTCTCACGGAAATGCAAACTACGTGGGCAAGCTCTGCAAGAATTTATTAAGATTGAAATAAAGCTATTTTTACGGATTTTATTGAAATATATACTTATAGACCTATCTTGACGTGAAATACTTCAGTCCTCTCGGGACAATGAACGTTGTTTGAAAAGTCGGCAAACTATAAATCAAATATAATCGTGATAAAAGTCGTAATAATCTATCTATCAGCCCATGAACGTTAACTGTTTGACATAGGCCTGCCCACGGCAATGCCACACAGAACGTATTGTCGTGTGAATACAATAGTTATTTAAACTAAATGAAGTTATTTATCCTTAAATTAGAAACAATAGTTACATAGATAGATAGATAGATATTAGGGCAAAAGTTACAAATAAATAACTATTGTTTATCCGTAAATTATCCATAAAAATTGGTATTTTATTTCATATAATTATTTTTAATAATGTCATCCGCCGGGACTTTTTAAAATGACCGATTAAAGTTTTTGCTTGAATACTATGATTGTCTATTATCTAATCAAAGAGTCGTATTAATCCCATACATTATCTAGCTAATAACATTTTGAATCTATTATGACATAATGTATTTTATGTAGTTATTTTTATTATAACATGTTAGATAGAACGAATTTGGACTTACATTTTATTATTGGAAATCAATGTTATTAAAACGTTGCTGTTAAGTAAAATATATAAATAATTTTAAATAGATTTAGAATTGCAAAAAAAATTGTTCATAGCCGTACTACCACGGCTAAACAGTCACAATAATTATTTCAGAATATCATTTTTCGATGAAACGACTGCCATTTTATTCCAAACCAAATGTATAATGATGAATTAGAGCCAATGTCAGAATGATTATAAGTGTTGACTTTTCAAATCGACTGCTATATCGATGTTCAACACTGCTAAAACCTAAACTGCACGTATTTTGCTCATCGTCAAGAACATAGGTGAAACTGGAATGGATTTCCTCTTCATTTTTCCTTTCAAATCAAGCAATAATTAATAAAAAGAAATTGCCGCTCTGCCAAACTTGTATAATATTAATATATTAGGATAAAGACTATATAAAAAGGTATAAAAATATTCCTAATTATCTCGGCTTTAACATATAACTGCATGTTATATATCAATGTTGAGCTCGAGCCTCCTCCCCAACGGATAGAAAACTCATCTACCATATCCCGCCGGTCAAAAGGGTTAGTATGGAATTTTATTTAAAATTTTCTATTTATATAGAGGTTACCTACATATATCCCTTAGTCGTCTTTAACTACATTCACAGGTCAAGAGTGGTATTGTATTCTTACTCCATCACCACAAGGAAAAATAAATAAGTATTAATCTTTGTGATTAAAGTTTGCAGGTTTGCATACAAAAAAAATCCTCGATCATAGTAAGGAGCTAGAGAATACGTCTCAATCGATTTCATCAATATAATAGTAAAAATAAAATCGATATTAGCAGCACATGTATATGCTATGGCCTTTAAATTGTTAGCGAATTTGGTGTACGCGTTCCAATAACCGCTCTAAACTAGATTGAACCAGTCTAGTAAATATTTTAAAACTTATCTGACAAATATAATTGTGATATTTTAAAATGGGGGAAGGAAGGAAGCCCCACCATATTCCCAAAGGTAATCAACATACCGCAAAAAAGTAAGAAATACGGAATAGCATCAAGGTAAAATAGGATCTAAGGAAGTCTGCCTACTCCTATGTGATGAGCTACCTCCTGATGATAAGCGTGCACTTGAAGCTGACCCATCCTAAGGATGTATCGTTAGGTGAAAAACATTACATCATTTGTAGAAAAAGGACTCAAGTGGAAAGCACAAACTTTTCAGGAACGTGCAAAACTGTATTGCAGAAAACTGCGACTGCATAGATGGCGTAGTGGTTAAGATACCGACCTACAGTGTCATTGTCGCGGGTACGAATCCCACGCGAGACAACACTTTGTGTGATCCACAAATTGTTGTTCTGAGTCTGGATGTAATTTGTGTCCGTTAATTATATGTTTGTAAAGTCCCCCGCAATACAAGGATTATTTCCTTAGTGCAGGGTGTTGCTAAAAAAAACTATAGAAAATAAGCTAATAATATGCTTCATAGACAATATTAATCTGCACGTGCATACTTTATTTAAAATAATTGACAGGTTTAGAGATAAATTAAAATTAATACGTTACGACTTTAATCTCCGTCTTAGTATTATGACTTTTAAGAATAAATAAAGTAACCACTTTGTTGCTACGGTATTCACACGAAGCTTCGCTATTTTATTTACATACTAGCAACCCACCCTCGCTTCGCTTCGGTTTCTGTCACCTTATCCCCATAGTTCCTGTTCCCTTGGGAATACCGGGATAAAATGTAGCCTAGTTCACTCCCTGATGTTATAACTTTCCATTGGTGAAAGAATTTTTAAATTGGTCCAGCCTTTTTGAAGATTATCCGGCACAAACAGACAGACAAACAGACAAAAAAATATAAAGTGATTTTTAGGCATATATATAGTGCAAATAACCGTGTGAGCATAAAAAAGGGTATTATTTTGACATTACAAACAGACACTCCAATTTTATTTATTGGTATAGATTTCTTGCCAATTTACCAAAGTCATACATGTGTTTCGGTATAGTGACGAATTAAGAATACAATTCAACACTATACGTCCCACTGCTGGGCTTGAGCCTTCGCAATAAGAGGGCAATTGATCTTACTATACCATGCTGATCGTATAGTGTTTTGTTTCGAGTTTACCGTCCCTTGCATAGATATTATACGAATATTATATCAATTAGTCGTCTTTTACGACATCCACGGGCAAGATAGGGAATGGTGAATTGTATTCTTACTCCGTCACCACATAGAAAAATTGCACATTTGTTTAAAAATATAAATCCAACTAACAGTCTTTAACTTTCTATGCTTTGTCTTCAACTTTTCTCGTGATAAAGTAAGAATACAATTCACCACCCCATTTCCCATTCCCCATTCTATAATATTTCGTATGATGGCTTCAAATCGTATCTTCATTTTGGATTAGTTGCCCGTCTCAGATCCAAATAATTGAGAATACAGGATTCCCAAAGAAAATTATAGATATTGACCATGTGGTGACGGAATAAGAATATAATTCATCACTCCCTATCTTACCTGTGAATGTCGTAAACTTCTAAGGGATATAATATGTTAAATTATCTATGCAAGAGAAGGAAAACTCGATACAAAACTCTGTATCTGTCTGACCAGTATGGAATAGTAAGGTAAATTTCTCTCCCATAGTCGAGGAGTCCCGAGCCTAACAGTGGGACGTATATAGGCTGAGATGATGATTATAAATATTAGACAAACCAAAGACCGATAACTTATTAGAAGCGCCGATAAAAAAAAGTGTACATTCAGAAAATACAGGTAGTATTAACAAGATATTGCGTAAGTTGGCCTTAGTTATCCGCTTCATGAATAAATTCAATGGCAAATTATATTGATAAGACTGAATACGAGGAAATCCTTAGACAAACTAACGTATTTATTTTTTTATATTCTTCATACCTAAGAATCATGCAAGAGAAGGTAAACTCAGAATGAAACCTTATACCAACCCGCTTCCCGCAGAGAGGCTGACCGTGCGACGGCGACTGACGTTCCGAGACAGGGACGTCGAGAGGTGAGGGTACCCGAAAGGGTATTCCATCGGGCTGACCACTGACGACAAGTCACCCTGCTCCAGTGGTCGGCCCAACGACGAGTGCGATGTGGGTACGGGTGGGTTATGGGCCCACGCCCCGTCCTTTCATCGCCCCGGACGGAATGGACCGCGTGTACGCTTACCATAACCCACCCATATTAAAAAAAAAATACCAATCCCGCCTAATGATCTTTTCTATTTCTTGCATAGATGTATGCAGCTATATTAATATTGTTTTAATATTTTAATGATGAGTCTTTTAATTTAGCAAATTTTAATCATAAGTTTATTGATTTGTTAAGAATCATGCTGACTAAGCAATTTATAAAGGCAGCCCCATACAGCATTTTAGCCTTTCATCATGACTATCGACATCATTATCGTCATTCCAGCTCATATATGTCCCACTGTTGGGCTCGAGCCTCCTTCACAATAAGAGAGAAATTGACCTTACTATACCACGCAGATATTGGTAAAGGTTTTTGTTTCGAGTTTTACTCGTCTTGCATAAATGTTATATGCATATTTAATCCCTTAGTCGTCTTTTACGATACCCACGGGCAAGTGAGGGGGTGGTGGATTGTATTCTTACTCCGTCACCATACGGAACATTATCATAGGTCTCACTAGTAATACGCCCTCGCTTCGCTTCGGTTTCAATCACCTTGCATTATAAATCTCCAATATTTTTTTTGATACGCGATCGCAGTCCACGAGGTCTCGGGTTTGATGCCCGGGCAAAATTTTACAGGGGTTTCTTGAGAGAAAACATAGCCTACGTTACTTCTTATATAGACAGTCTGCTAGTAAAATGTTAATGAAATCGGTCGAGCCCTTTGGAAGACTACCCGAAACTAACAGACAGACAAAAACTTTTTGTAGTGGTCGTAAGGCATAGGTATCGTGTAAATAACCGCGTGAGCATGATAAAAACATTATTTTGATATTACAAACTGACACTTCAATTATATTTCTCGCACCTCCTCTACAGTAAGATGGAAATTGAGTCTTCTAAGTCTTGTCATTGTCGCCTGTGTCGAGTCAAAATTTAGAAATTTATTGGTTGCGAAAAAGACATTGTAGTGCTTCTGCAAACGTTTGTACCAATTAGGTTTTTGTAGCAATTTTAAAAGTCGTATCTTACTAAATAAATTATATTTTTTCATACTAACTCTTTAAACTTAAAACTATCAATTCGTAACAGTCAATTAATAATTTTCCAGAGCTATTCGTGAAATTTGAAAAACAAGCTTTTTCTTTACAAATTTTCATAATTTAAATGTCATATTTTTAAGTTCCCGCCAAAATATTCTTCAATTTGCCATCAGAGAGGTTTGCCTATTCTATAGTATTACACGAACTTGCTAATTCAGTTGAATAAATTTACACTGTTGTCAGGCGAGGTTCTTTTTCCTTAACAAATAAATTATCTTCTAAACCCGTTTCACATTAGCATAATAATCGGTTAAACTATTTTGCGTAATACATTTAAATAGGTGGGTTTCTGAGTTTCACACAATCTATGCCAACATTTTAATTTTTATAACACATAGTAACCGGTTAGCAAAGGTATTAAGATAGAATGCCAACGGCTGTTTGGCGCTCAATGTAACTACTTTGCAATTTTAATAGGCTGTATAAGAATTTCCTCTTATGTCAGGATTATAAATAGATACAAAGTAAGCCAACAAAAATGTTTATTTTTCATTATAAATAATAATATTCTTAAACAAATTTCTGTGGTTAATAAATTAATATACAGCTTAAAAAAAAAGAAATAAAAATTAAAAAATATAAATTGCTTTCCCGCGCATTATGCATAGATTAATAAAAACATTGAAAAAGGTTTGAAAACATATTATAAGGAAATAAAATGACTTACCTTGAAGAAATAAAATGAAATAATGAACACAATTTTGAAAAATAATAAAAAATAATGAATTAATTGGTGGGCACGTCCGTTCACACTGTAACACAAAGCAAACTGAACGATAGTCAAAGAGCGAGATATCGATATGTCCTCTTAAGAATCGATTAAAAATATCTAAAACAGGTTGTTACTTTAATTATGATGAGACGTTAGACTGTTGGCGGATTTTAAAACGATCTTCGAAAAAATATGGCGCGGATTTGTAGACGGTCGTATTTTTTTGGCGGGAATGTGTGGAAAGGGTTCTGTAGTTTCTTTTTTATTTTCATTTACGATTCTGTAGCCATGGCGGGCTATTGCTTAACATACATTTATTCAGTTTACTATAGAAATTCAGCTGGGTATTGAAATACAAAATTTGCGTTAACCTTAGAATAATAACGTATAGAAGGATAGTGTCAATACTTCGAACGTTCGAAACATGAATCTGAAAATACTAATGGCGCGCAGACGATTACACACATACACACGCACACCACTATGCAAATTATGAAATCAAATTTTGTTTTTATTAATATAAATCGTCGAAATACTTTTAAAAGTAATGTTAAAAACCTTTTTAAGTTTTTCAAATGTGTTGTGACACCATTTGAATGCACAAACCGTCATAATTACCTATTTATTTTTTAAGAGTTGCGTACGTTTGTGCAGTAAGTACAATGACTTGTACATTACGGAACGGTTCCGGCGTAAGTTCGATTAGGCTCCAATTGAAATGCCTCACTTTTTGTGCGTGAACTTACATTCTATACGTTATTATTCTAAGTAGAAAGTATAATACTTCCTCGGTGACACGTTTGTAATAATGAAAAATTCAAATTATGAAAAAAAAAAACCCTACGGATGCGTAAATATTGTGAATTTTAAAATAAAATTAATTCTAAACTAACATGTAAATGGAACGCGACCACCATGGAGAAGCTTGTCAGCTGGACTATAGATCCCTATGTGATAATAATAATTAATATTATACTCGCATAATATTCTTATGTGGTACCTATTCTTTTCGAATGGTGACGGAGTAAGAATACAATTCATCACCCCCTCTCTTACCCGTCGATGTCGTAAAAGACAAGTAGGGGATATAGTGTGCATGTAATGTTTATGCAGAAAAAGGAAAACTCGAAATAAAACCCTATACTATCAGGTTTAACCAGCGTGTTCGTCAATCCACCGTGTAAGTCAATTTCCCTCCCCTGGAGCTCAGCAGCGGGTCGTATATGAGCTGAAATGAATTCTTTACTAGTCAACGTACTCCCCGAGGGGGAGACGTCGGTCGAGGAGAGAGTATTCCTCAGGGGGTATTCCGTCGGCCCAACGACAAAGGCGACGTGTCTGGGGTGGGTTACGGGTGTACGTGCTTACACCCCTCTGTCCCCGAGCGCCGACCGTAACCCACCCCGCAGAAAAAAAGGTGAAAATGATTAAAAACCTATTTTAAAAAAACTTTTACCCTCAAAATTTCGTCCCCATATTTCACAATCTTTCAGTTCTATGCATAATTACTATTTGGGCGTTAATTTGTTTTAATTGCTTTAAAAAAATACGGAAAATGAGCATTCTGTAATAGGCAATTATATATTTTTTTAAATCAAATTCTCAATTATTCCGTCTCCGCTAAAAACATCCTGTTGAAAAAAACATACTAATTAAATTTATGTGTTAGTATTTGAAATTTATATCTATACTAATATATAAAGCTGAAGAGTTTGTTTGTTTGAACGCGCTAATCTTAGGAACTACTGGTCAGATTTGAAAAAAATTTCAGTGTTCGATATCCCATTTATCGAGAACGGCTATATATATAATCACGCTAAAACCAATAGAAGCGGAGCACCAATGACGAATGTTTCAAAATCGGGGTTTTTCCCGTTTTGAGAACTTCTGCTGCGTGCGCTGTGTAAACTTTTAAAGTTTCGCAAGAGTCATGTGTGACAGAATCGTATTATCTAAAAATATTTTCACCTTCTACGTAAATAAAGTCGCGAGTTAAAGTGAACGTTAGCCCAACGTAATTATTCCTCGTGGACGAAGTCGCGGGCAGAAGCTAGTTTAATTATAAATTTATAATAGACTGCATCTATGATATAATTATTTGGAAGATTGAACTGTTCACTTTCCGTGTGGTGACGGAGTAAGAATACAATTCACCACTCCCTATCTTATCCGTGGGTGATCTAAAAGACAACTAAGGGATATAATATGCATATAACATCTATGCAAAAGATAGAAAAATTTAAATAAATTTACCATACATTTAATATTTAATCATAACCGAGCAAAAGCTATATAATTGTTTTTATATAGAATCATTTTATTTTTAATCTGGCAATAGTAATAATAAGACTACGGGGAACCCGCTGCGGGTCTCTGTTTATCGGGTACTTGCAACGGTAAAACCGGCGCCGCACAGTTTGACACCTCAAGCCACTTGCACCAATGTTGCCTCCCTGTTGCCCGTAGGGCCTGTGTATCTGTGGTGACTGTTTAGGGGGACCCATTCAGTGAGTTAGCGAGTCACCCTCTGCCACCGTTCAATACTACAAGGGATTGAAGGCAGACGACAGGTTAAATCAATAGTTTTAAGGAAAATAGTACACCAAACCTCACAAGCCCATAACCAGGGTTGAGATATAGTCATTGTACAATAGTTTTACACCTACCGTTGGCAGTCCATAAGTGTTATCTACAAACGTGCAAGTGTCATCGGTAGATGTCCCATCCCATTTTAACATTAAATTTCTGCAAAGGCCTCTGCGTGTTGGATCCATATCCCCATGTAAGCCTACCAAAGGAAAATAACCGTGACACTGAGATACATCAAAATAATTATTTATTTATTTCTCTTTTACACACAAAGATTATACAGGTACAACATAAATATGGTGGCCAACTTTCCTTTGTGAGAGGTGAAATAAAACCCTATACCAACTTGTCTAACTAGCATGCTATAGTAAGATCAGTTAGTAAAGTCAGTGGGACGTATATGAGTAATTGATTGTACGGGTCCATCAGAATATCAGCGGTGTAGTATCATATTTACTGTACCATAAGCTGAGATGGGTACCATATTTTGGCCTCACATATTCGACTCCTAGTTTTTAGTTAGTAGTTCTTATTTCTTTCGTTGGTGTCTATATTGTGTGAAGTTTACAAAATAAAATTTCTTTCTTTAATTGTGGGATCTGATCCAGCCATAATTCGTTTCAATTATATTAAGTATCTTGCGGTTCAAAAGGCATCACACTGGAGCTAGTTCTTACAAAACATGTACTTAATTTTAAATCTAGTAAGGAGTAAAAAAAAAATGATAAATAATAGACAAGTCCGCTGAGTTTCTTGCCGGATCTTCTCAATATCGGTCGCGTTCTGATCCGGTGGTAGTTTATTTTTTTGGATAATTTAATTTAATTTTGTAAACTTGACAATATATAAGTGCCCTCTCGGGGTTTATGCTTAATAAATGATTTGAATCTATATATAAATAGGTGAAGCAAAAACTTTGTATCCCTTTTTACGCAAATTACATGGATGGACAAGTATGAAATTTGGCACAGTTGAAGTATATAATGAGGAGAAGTGCATAAAATTGAAATTTCATATAATAATAGATTAGAAATACATTAAATTCATTAAAAAAGGCATTACGCACACTACACACAATCGCTACACACACACGCCAATGCTTATACACTTTTGTTTACGGTTAAGATCTCTGGTCGAACTGAATGTCAAACAATCATAATTATGATGACAATGTTTAATAGAATAGACATTTGTACTTATATATTAATTACTAGCAACGCGTCCTCGCTTCGCTTCAGTTTGAGTCACCTAACCTGCGTAGTTCCCGTGGGCGTACAGGGATAAAATATAGCCTATGTTACTCCCTGATACTATAGCTATCCATTGGTGAATGAGTTTTTGAAATCGGTTCAGTGGTTTAAGCGTGAAAGCGTAACAAATAAACAAACTTACTTTCGCATTTATAATATTAGTAAGGATTAGTAAAATACAGCTTACTTAATGTACAAGAAAATTGTGTAGCAGAAAAAATAATATAAATGAATTATGGCCGAATTTCGACCACTCGGTGACCACTAGTTTATTTAAATTGTCAAACTAATAATGTGCACTACTGAAGGACTTTGTACATCATCACCTTGCTTTTATGCGAATTACTTGTGGTCGACGCAATATGTAATCTTTTTTCATAGTACATATTTCTACAATTATTAGCAATAGTTTTGTGATCGGCCTAACGTCAATTCTCTTTAAAAATGTAATTGTTGTACCAATGGCAACAGATGGCGTTGAACTAGGTCAATGTTAAACTCTGAGTCTTACGTCTTTTATTATGTGTTAGTTGCACGCTGTCGACAGTCGTCTGTTTATAACCGTGGGCCGTTCCGTCCGGTGTAGTACCACATTGAACAGAAAATATACAACAGAATAGTAGCTATTTGTTACTGCGCTTCGTTCAGTGAGCGATAGAGACGGAAGCACAATTTTTCTGAAGGTAGAAGGTTGTGTGTGATAGATTTTGGTGACCTTTAGTATCATCGAACCTCATTGCACTCATCACTCCCTTCACTTTCTTCACAGCAGGCAGCAGTTTATCGAAAATCCAAGAGCAACAGTCTCACTTACCATCAGGTGCACTGTTCACTCCTTTTATGAGCAGTATATGGTAATACTCGTAGCAGTCACCACACAGCACTTGGCTTTACATGCATAGTCATGAAGTTATAGTTTCTTTTAGCGGGCAAAAATATGAAAGTAAATTTTTAAGATGCGCGCGGACAATGTCACGAAAAACGTTGTGGTAGGACCGGACCACACTGTCGACAGTTATCTGTCTACAGTCACGGGCCGGTCCGTCCGGAGTAGTACCACACTGAGCAGAAAATTGACGTCTGAGTATTAACAATTTGTTACTGCGCTTCGTCGTTCGGTGAGCGAGAGAGTCGGAAGCCCAACTTTCTGAGGGTGTTTGCGTGTGGAGAGTTTTGGTGGTGCTTTTGGTATCACCGAGCCTAAATGCACTTATTCACACTCCCTTCACTTTCTTCACGGTAGGCAGCGGCCTTGTAAAGGTCCATAAGCGGCAGCAACACTTACCATCAGGTGTACCATTTGTTCGTTTGCCACAGCTTGCAATTATTATGCCGAGACCGCGGGTGACGTGACCGGGGATTAGTCCGTCGCCCGCCGAGAGGCCGACCGCGTGAGGAAAGACCGACGTCCTCCCCGAGGGGGGGACGTCGGTCGATGGGAGGGTACCCCAATAGGAGGTATTCCGTCGGGCCGACCACTGATGTCAAGTAACCCTGCTCCGGTGGTCGGCCCAACGACGAAGGCGACGTGGTTTTCGGGTGGGTTGCGGGAGTTGCGTACTCAAGCCCCTCTGTCGCCCCGGACGGAGTGGTGCGGGGGCGCGCCGACCGCAACCCACCCACAAAAAAAAAAAGCTTGCAATTATAAAAAAAACCGACACCCTGAAGTTAGCCAGTCAACATTTTTACGATTCGCGCGCACACAGTCACAAATGTCAACTAGATAATGCGTTATAATAAAACTTTCAATGTATTAAATACCTTTTTCTATTATTAGTGTCATTTTTCTACAAACTTAGAATAACGTTAAGGATAACATTTTTATAAATACTAGCAGCGCGCTTTCACCCGCAGTTCCTCTTCCCGTGGGAATATCGGGATAAATTATAGGCTTTTTTTTTTATTTTGTGAGTCCACTCCGTCCGGGGCGACAGAGGGGCTTAAGCACGCAACTCCCGCAACCCACCCGAAAACCACGTCGCCTTCGTCGTTGGGCCGACCACTGGAGCAGCGTTAACTTGTCGTCAGTGGTCGGCCCGACGGAATACCCCTAATTGGGGTATCCTCCCACCGACCGACGTCCCCCCCTCGGGGAGGACGTCGGTCTTTCCTCACGGGGTCGGCCTCTCAGCGGGTGACGGACTAATCCCCGGTCACGTCACCCGCGGCCTCGGCGGATAAATAATAGCCTATGTGTTATTCTGATATGTAAGCTATATTATTGTCAAGTTTCATCAAAATCCATTCAGTAGTTTTTGCGTGAAAGAGCAACAAACATCTTCACATTTTCACATCTTCACATACAAAATTTCGCGTTTATAATATTAGTAGGATTTTTACCTTGATACTTCAAAGAAGTACCTATAAGTTCTTACGTGCGTACATATGTACACACACTCATACTTTTTTTATTTAGTTTATCATATATTTTTTTCTAATAAGGCAATCGTTTTGATCGCAGCTTGCGGATCCCAAATCCCCTTCTCTAAAATGTCAATGTTGAAGGTTAGACAAACGAAATGTCAAATAAATGTAATGAATAATATATTAACTAAAGTTTATTGATAATAATCCTACCGAATGTCACGTTAGTACAGAACTATTATAAGTAGACGGACCGGGGATTAACCCGTCAACTGGAGAAAGGCTGACCGCGTGAGTGTGACGCCCCAGCAATACTGTTTTATTGCCGGGACGTCGAAGGGAATGGTACCTGAAACGGTAATCCCGTAAGTCTGCCACGGATGTCAACGTTTCAGTAATCGGCCCAATGGCATTAGGAAGGATCATGGTAGGTTATTAGCCATACGTTGCCCCAGCCAGATTGGGGGGTGTGTCCATTAAAAAGGAGTATTATAATGCGGATGGACAGACTGAAGATTAGTCCGCCACCCAGCAAAACTGTCTTGTTGCTGGGGCGCAGAGGGGAACAGTACTCGAAAGGATAATTCGCCTTATCTGTCACGGATATCAAAAAATCGGTACCAGTGGTTGGCCCAATGGCGGTTAGGAGGGAACACGGTAGTTTATGGGGCCGAATATTACCCCGAATAGATTGGGTGGGGTGTGTCCAGAATACCTTTTAAGATAGCCTACCATAAAAAAGGAGTATTATAATGCGATTGTGAGATTCCAAATTTAGAATCCTTCCACGGGCAATGTTATTTTTTTTTTAAAAACGACAATTTTTCGTTTTTTTTTTTTTGAGAATACTTTGACGTTGTTAACCTCGCTCTTTTTCCAGGTGGTGACGGATTAACAATACATTTCAATTCCCCTATCTTGCCTGTGGGTGTTGTAAAAGAGGATTAAGGGAAATAATAAGCATACAACATCTGTGCAAGGGAAGGAAATCTTGAAATAAAACTCTATACCAACACGTCTGAATACTGTGGTAATTGTGGTATTTATAGGTAATTTTTCCTCTGATTGTGGAGGAGATTCGAACCCTGTAGTAGAGCGTGTATGGGCTGTGACGAACCTCGAAGCTACTTGTTTCATGGTACTAAAAATTTTGCTGTAAATTGTATGGTATTTTTTTACCCTTCAAGCATAAAGACTTGTCACTATCAAATTAAATGACTTATGTATAAACCCCCATTTACATATAGTCAAATTTATATTTCGTTTGAAAACTATTTAATAATATAGCACCAGTTCAGAACTCGGTTGAGAGCTGAGAAGATCCGGTAAGAAACTCGACGGGCTCATGATTATTATTAAACTTTACTTCTTTTGAGTAAAATTGTGTCTACACGTTTTGTATTATTAGCTCCAGTGCTTTTCAATCTAAGATACATATTATTGTTTTCAAATTTTGAAACAAAATCAAAATTAAGATTGTATATATACCTGGAACAAGTTTCAGTAGCAGCATCCAATAAAGGCAAGAGGCTCAGTCTAGAATTGGGACTCTATGGCTTTTAAAAAAACATAAGAATACACATACATATTTGCCGTGTGGTTTTCTATGTATGAATAAAATTAACCATCCCCTCTCTTACCCGTGGGTGTCGTAAAAGACGACTGAGTAATTACAATATGCTGTAACATTTATAGAAGAGAAGAAAAACTCGATATAAAACCTTATTTCAACACTTGTGATCAGCGTAGAATACTATTAATTAATAATATCGGCCCAATCCCTAATTAATACAGTGTTAGGAGCATACTGTCGACAGTTATCTGTTTACTGTCACGGGCCGGTCCCTTCAGAACAGTACCACACTGAGCAGAAAATCAACATCTGAGTAGTAGCAATTTGTTATTGCAATTTGTTCGATGAGCGAGAGGGACAGCAGCCCAATTTCCTGAGGATATTTGCGTATGGTTTTGGTGCTACCTTTAGTATCATAGAACCTCAATCCGCGCATTCATACTCTCGTCACAATAGGCAGCGGTCTAGTAAAGGTCCATGAGTGGCAGTATTACTTACAATTAGGTATGCCTTTCGCTCATTTGCCACCAATAGCAATAAAGAAAAATAATAGTATAACAAGTTGGATATAATTAAAGTCGCCAACTTTTTTTGACAAAAAAGAAGTAAAAGTGATTTGGATAGGAAAAAATTAAGTATTTAGAAGAAAAATAAAGTATTATTCAAATATTATGTTTTTATTACCTTAAAACATATTTTTAAACACGTTTATTATTATTTTTTTGGTTTAGATCGCCCTTACGGGCAGGCTAAAGTCTTTTCGACCATACTGTCTTGTCTTACGTAGCTTACAAATAATTGTCTTTACATATTATTTACTTCTTCATATTGCATAACTTATTAATAGTCATTGTCCGTCAATAAGTCAAGTCGTTATCATCAATTAGGCGCTGAAAACCTAATTGAATGATTTCTCTGGGAATTTCGGTAGAATATAAAAATACACGTAAACCACTCTAGTATCATATTCACCATACTTCAGCACTTTAATTGTAATATATTACATAAAATATCAGCAAAATTATTCAACATAATACTATAAAACACTAAAAAACACTAAAAAAATTAATATAATACAAGAGCTTAACATGACATTTATATATTCACGCTGAACCCCCTTGTGCACTTCTTCTTCTTCTTTTTTTGTCGTGGCAATCAGCTATTAATACAAGCCATTTTTGCCAGTGTCGAGTTATAATTTTCTTTTCAAATTATCAATTTCTTCATGTCAGTAATGGTCCGTCAGTAAGTCAAAGTGTCGCCTCCAACAGTGTAATGGCCACTGTTCTTTCTATCTTCTGAGAATATGGTGGAAACAAAAAGGTATGTATAGCAGTTTTATATCATATTCACTACGCCTCAGCAGTTTTGCCATATATTACATAAAATGCCATCAAAATTATTTAATATAACACGTTAAAACATTAAGATATTGAATATAATACAAGAACACCACATGACACTTCCAGATTCCCGCCAAAATCTCCCTTGTGCACTTTTAACACATATAAAATCTGATTCACATCACATCTGACATCTAATATTTCGTTTAGTAATTATAAATCGTTTTCTTCGTCCGTTTTCACTTATGCGTACCGTTAAATAGTTCAATACCCATAATTAGTGTTTTGTTTTACGCATCACAGGAAAGGTTGGAAATAAAGTATTTTCATATACTTTATTGGAATGCAAAAGTATAAAATATAATTATCAAAAATAATGTAGACTACTTTACTATAAAATGGTTGACAATCCTAAATATAGTCGTAATAGAAGAATACCACGCAATGCTTTCACATTACCGTCAAAAGTCCGCGTCCTTGTATTCCGTATATGAAGTCCTAAGGTTACTTCAATACCCTTCTGATTACAAGTCATGACATTATAATTGCTGATTCTAATAACAGATATAATGGCGTCAATAAAAACAAACAAGGTTGCATTTAATTGAACAGTTATTACAGAATTATTTATTATCTATACGTAAGGTGGCCATATTGAAAAGTATTTTTCCGTGTGGTGACGGATTAAGAATACAATTCACCACTCCCTATCTTGCACGTGGATGTCGTAAAAGACGACTAAGAGATATAGTATGCATATAATATCTATGCAAGAGAAGGAAAACTCGAAATAAAATCCTATACCCACCAGCATGGTATAGTAAGGTCGATTTCCCTTCTATTGTGGAGGAGGCCCGAGCCCAACAGTGAGACGTATATGAGCTAAAATGATGATGATGATGAGATAAAGCTTGCCATAGGTGACGGAGTAAGAATAAAATTGATCCCCTCTCTTTCCCACCAATGTCACAAAAGACTACTAAAGGATTAAATATACAAATCGACGTCTGAATAGTAGCAATTTGTTACTGCGCTTCGTTCGGTGAGCGACAGAAACGGAAGCACAACTTTCCGAGGGTGTTTGCGTGTGCACATATTCACACTCCCTTCACTTTCTTCACGGTAAGCAGCGGCCTAGCAAACGTCCATGAGCGACAGCAACACTTACCATCAGGTGTGCTGTTTGCTCGTTTACCACCGCTTGCAATAAAATAAAAACTTAACATCAATGCAAAAGAAGAAAATCTTGAAATGAAACCCTATGCCAACATATCTCACCAACGTGATAAAATAGATCAATTTCCCTCCTATTATGAAAGAGGCCTTTTTTATGGGTGGGCTATAGTTAGCATACACGCCGCCCATTTCGTCCGGGGCGACGAAAGGACGGCCCGCGGGAACGTCGCTTTCGTCGTTGGGTCGACCACCGGTGGAGAGTTCCTTGACTTCAGTGGTCGGCCCGACGCAATACTCCGAGGGAGTACCCTCTCCCGTCGACGTCCCCTACCGGGAAGCCGATCGCCGTTGCGAGGCTAACCTCTTCGCCGGTGCCCGGACTAAATCCCCGGTGCGGTCACACGCAGTCTCTGCTAGGGCGGTATCAAGCACAGGTACTCGCGCCTGCAAAATCATGTATGATGCGGCATGCTCAGTCTGCTTGCAACGATTTAACAAAATTTGTTAGCTAATAGAATACAATTCACCACTCCCTATCTTGCCCGTGGATATCGTAAAAGACGACTAAGGGATATAATACGCATATAACATCTATGCAAGAGATGGAAATAAAACCCTATACCAACATGCCTGACCAGCATGGTATAGTATGGGAGCAATTGCCCTCCCATTGGGAAGGAGGCTCGAGCCCAGCTGTGGGACGTTACGAGCCTTGATGATCATGAATAGTATGAAAATAAGATTCATAATCATATCCTTTTAGAAAAATTGTTTTTATGCCATCTTGTCAAATTAGCGTTGGCCCTTAGAATAATAACATATAGAAGGTAAGTTCGCGCACAAAAAGTGAAGCATTTCAATTGGAGCCTATTGCAGCTTACGCCGGAACCGTTCCGTAATGTAAAAGTCATTGTACTGCACGTATGTACACAACTCTTAAAAAATAAATAGGTAAATATGACGGTTTGTGCATTCAAATGGTGTCATAACACATTTGTAAAACTTAAAAAGGTTTTTAACGTCACTTTTAAAAGTATTTCGACGATTTATGTTAATAAAAATAAAATTTGATTTCATAATTTGTATAGTGGTGTGCGTGTGTACGTGTGTAATCGTCTGCGCGCCATTAGTGTTTTTAGATTCAAATTTCGAACCTTCGAAGTATTTACACTATCCTTCTATACATTATTATTCTAAGCGCTGGCCCTTATTCGTCTTTTACGATACTCATGTGTAAAATAAAGCATTGTGAATTGTATTCTTACTCCGTCACCACACGTTAAATGTAAAATGTCACTATTTATCAAAAGGAAACTTTAATATCATCAGAATAAATGCTACATTATCATAAAAGACGACTAAAGGATATAATATGCATATATATTAATATCCATGCAAGACAAGGAAAATTCGATATTTTATTAACGGTAGGACCACACCGTTGAGAGTTGTCTGTCTACAGCCGCGGGCTGGTCCGTCCGGGGTAGTACCACACTGAACGGAAAATCGACGTCCGAGTAGTAGCAATTTGTTACTGCGCTTCGTTCGGTGAGCGAGAGATCCGGAAGCCGAACTTTCTGAGGTTATTTGCGTGTGATAGGCCTTTTGTATCATCGAACATTGCACGCATTCACGCTCTCTTCACGGTAGGCAGCAGCTTAACAAAACGGCAGCAACACTTACCATCAGGTGCCCGTTTGCCACCATTTGCAATAAAAAATAAATAAAAACAAAACCTTATACCAATCTGTCTGACCAGCATGATATAGTAAGATCAATTTCCCTCCTATTATGGAGGAGGCTTGAGCCCAACAGTGGGACGTATATCATTCGAGATGATGATGATGGTAATGAAATCCTACATAACTTGAACAGATGGTAACTCTACAATCTATTGCAGTTAAGAATCTTTGCCTTGTAATAACTTTAACCTTAAAACGATGATTTAGGTAAAACAAGTAATCAATAATTATGACGTAATTTTGTATTTAATATCGTTAAGGTAAAGTGTTTTTATTGCAATAATACATCATCTACATCTTACTCATATTCCGTACTAGCAACCCGCCCTCGCTTCGCTTCGGTTATAGGTTATAGTCGTTTTACCCGCGTAGTTCCCGTTCCCGTGGGAATACCGGGATAAAATATAGCCTAGTTTACGCCCTGATATTATAGCTTTCCATTGGTGAAAGAATTTTTGAAATTGGTCCAGCCATTTTGTAGATTACCCGGAACAAACAGACAGACAGACAGACAAAAATTTTTTAATTGCTCTTTTAGGCATAGGTGTCGTGCAAATAACCGTGTGAGCATGAAGAAAGCCTATTGTTTTAACATTACAAACAGACACTCCAATTTTATTTATTGGTATAGATGATGACAGAGTATGAATACAATTCACCACTCCCTATCTTGCCCGTGAATGTCATATAAGACGACCAATGAATATATTATGCAAATAACATATTTTATTGTAATCGGTGGCAAACGAGCAAGCGGTACACCTAATGGTAAGTGTTGCTGCCGCTCATAGGCCTATGCTAGACTGTTGCCTACCGTGAAGAAAGTGAAGGGAGAGTCATCTCATCATCATCTCAGCCCATATACGTCCCACTGTTGAGCTTGGGCCTCCTTCATAATGGAAGGGTAATTGATCTACTATACCACTCTGGTCAGACGTGTTATACCAACACGTCTGATGATCCGTCAGTTACAGCCAATGTTTGCCCAGACCAAAGGCCGCCCAAAAAAATAAGGAGGGTTAGTCCTTGCTTCCTTTTCTTACTAATATTATAAACGCGAAAGTTTGTATGTGACGATGTTTGTTACTCTTTCACGCAAAAACTACTACATGGATTGTGATGAAACTTCACAATAATATAGCTTACATATCAGAATAACACATAGGCTATAATTTATCGCGATATTCTTACAGGAAAAGGAACTGTGGGTGAAACCACAGGGCGCTGCTAGTAAGTAATAAAATTATTAGATTCAATATCCCTTCACAATATTTATATACACGGATACATTTAACAGTTGCCAAGTATTTTAATAATGATATCAGCATATATATATAACTGGTTTGAAACCAGTTGTAGATCTTAAAACGGGCGCCGGCGTCTAAAAGTCGTTATGTCAAATTAAAACGATACTTACCTATCAACCAGTCATTAATATATTGATAGGTATATCAAACGAAGGTAGAAGTACTCTTCAATGGAGGATTTTGTCCGTTAGAGGCCCAAGGAGGAAATAATAAATGCGACAGTATCATTCAGCTATTTTCTGTGTGATGACGGAGTAAATACAATTCATTTTTTGCCCGTGGGTGTCGTAAAAGACAGAGTATTGTGCATATAACAACTAGAAATGTTATGGCGCTACATAACCGAAATTATCGGATATCTATACCAATAAATAAAATTGGAGTGGCTGTTTGTAATGTCAAAATAATAGGCTTTTTTCATGCTCACGCGGTTATTTGCACGACACCTATGCCCAAAATAGCAATTAAAAAATTTTTGTCTGTCTGTCTGTCTGTCTGTTTGTTCCGGGTAATCTTCAAAACGGCTAGACCGATTTCAAAAATTCTTTCACCAATGGAAAGCTATAATATCAGGGCGTAAACTAGGCTATATTTTATCCCGGTATTCCCACGGGATCGGGAACTATGCGGGTAAAACGACTATAACCTATAACCGAAGCGAAGCGAGGGCGGGTTGCTAGTCTAAAATAAAAATATAACCCAAACCGATGTAACAGTTGTATTTATTATTTTACTAGCAACCCGCAATTGCTTCGCTTCGTTTTCAGTCATCTTACCCGCGTATTTCCCGTTTACGTGGGAATATCGGGATAAAATATAGCCTATGTTACTCCCTGATATTATAGCTGTCCATTGATGAAAGAATTTTTGAAATTCGGTACGGTGGTTTAAGCATGAAAGCGTAACAAACAAACTAACTAACAAACAAACTTACTTTCGCATTTATAATACAGTGGATTTCATTAATAACGACCTCGGTTGTAACGACTTTTCGGTTATAGCGACGTCGAACTTCCGTCCCTAGAATTTAAATCATACTTTCGTAGGAAATTCGTTCGGTAATAGCGACTTCGGATATAACGCCTAATTCGAGTATACCGACTTATTTTTATGAACTATTTGGGACAGATTCCTAGAAATTCCATGCGGATGTTGCGACTGAGTCGGCAAAGGCACAAAGTCTCATTCATAAGCTTTAACTATTAAGCTTTATTATCCTTTGTTTATATTCGCAGATGGTCAAATACTTTGTTTGTGTGTAGCGTTACTTAGCGTTAACAAAATTTGATTTCATAATTTGTATAGTGGTGTGCGTGTGTACGTGTGTAATCGTCTGCGCGCCATTAGTATTTTAGATTCAAATTTTTAAAGTTCGAAGTACTGATACTATCCTTCTATACGTTATTATTCTAAGCCTGCAAATAACCGCGTGAGCCTGAAAAAGACCTACTATTTTGACATTACAAACAGACACTTCAGTTGTATTTATTTGTACAAATTTTCTTACATTGAAAGCCATTTTGTGCAATACTTAATAACATTTCTTCAAACATTGTAATCCTCCAGAAATGTACAGATATCCAGCGACAAATGCCTGCTCGCTTAAAAATGACTTTCAACCCAAAGTCTCACGCTCCACACCTACACAATTTAAAATATGATCAATTAATAATATTTTTATTATTTAACCTTTAAATAAGCAGAATATATGATAGTATCCTCTTACTTCGATTTGAATAATAATCAATCAGCTGTTACCGGTCAGACATGTTAGTTATATGTTTTTTTTTTTAATCAAACGCCAAAGGAATGCAAGGTTATGCCAGTCACGGATTCTTTGATACATATTTATAATGTATACGATTATATTTATAGTTACTTTGTATTTTATATGTCAGAAGCTTCTGTAAAAGATGTGATCTTCTATATTTTTAATATTTATGTCTTAGAATAATAATATATAGAAGGTAAGTCCACGCACAAAAAGTGAGGCATTTCAATTGGAGCCTAATGGAGCCTACGCCGGAACAGTCCCGTAATGTACAAGTCATTGCACTGCACGAACGTACGCAACTCTTAAAAAATAAATAGGTAATTATGGCGGCTTGTGCATTCAAATGGTGTCACAACACATTTGAAAAACATAAAAAGGTTTTTAACATTACTTTTAAAAGTATTTCGACGATTTAGGTTAATAAAAACAAAATTTGATTTCATAATATGTATAGTGGTGTGCGTGTGTACGTGTGTAATCGTCTACGCGCCATTAGTATTTTTAGATTCAAATTTTTAAAGTTCGAAATACTGACACTATCCTTCTATACGTTATTATTCTAAGATTTATGTAAAGGTTTTAAATAGTTATATTAAAGTGGTGGGACCACACTGGTGATAGTTGTCTGTCTACAGCCGCGGGCCAGTCCGTCAGGGGTAGTACCACACTAAGCAGAAAATCGATGCCTAAGTAATAGCAATTTGTTACTGCGCTTCGTTCGGTGAGCGAGAGAGACGGAAACCCAACTTTCGGAGGGTGTTTGCATGTGGTGGGTTTTGGTGATACCTTTAGTTTCACAGAACTTCATAGTACGCATTCACCGTATTCACACTCCCTTCACTTTCTTCACGGCCTTGTAAAGGTCCATAAGCGGCAGCAACACTTACCATCGGGTGTACTGTTTGCTCGTTTACCACCGTTGTCAATAAAAAAATGGGCCAAATATCTAACCAGTTATTCATTTAACAACCTATCGATGTTCTGTTCCATTTTCTCTTATGACCCCCGACGGAAAAAGATGGTTTATAAATTTGACATCGATGTCTGTCTGTCTGTGTATGTGTATGTCTGTGGCATCGTAGCTCTCAAACAGATGGACCGATTTCGATGCTGTTTTTTTAATTTGAAACTCAGTGTCCTTGAGGTGGTTCTTAACTATGTTCGGTTAATATCAGTCCAGCAGTATAAGAGTATCAGCTCTTTTCCAGAATGATATAATGTCGTATGATTATACGATTAAATGCTTCACGCGTGCCAGTATAATCGTTAAATGACAATTGATTGATAATTCCTGTTAAGAACATAATACTTTTTAGAGTGCCGTACCCAAAGGGTAAAAACGGGACCCTATTACTAAGACTTCGCTGTATGTTCGTCCGTCTGTCTGTCACCAGGCTGTATCTCAAGAACTGCGATAGCTAGACAGTTGAAATTTTTACCAATTATGTATTTCTGTTGCCGCTATAACAACAAATACTAAAACCAAAATAAAATAAATAATAAAGGGGGTATCCCATACAACAAACGAGATTTTTTTGCCCTTTTTTGCTCAATGGTACGGCACCCTTCGTGCGTGAGTCTGACTCGCACTTGGCAGATTTTTTTTAAATAATTTTAGTTTATATCGAGGGTTATACAAAATGTTCAATTGCATTAATTTAAAATTTCTGGCAAATTATATTATTGTATTTGTAATCAGCTTGTAGTGACGGAGTAAGATTACAATTCATCAACCCCTATCTTGTCCGTGGATGTCGTAAGAGACGACTAAGAGACTATAACATGCAGATAACATCTATGCAAGACAAGAAATAATCGAAATAAAACTCTACTTTTTTTTTGGGGCGTTGGGCCGTGGTCATTTCACTCGCCGCCCGGCTCCGTCCGGGGCAACAGAGGGGCGCCGCGTGGCCCCATGACCCACCCATGACACGTCGCCTTCGTCGTTGGGCCGACCACCGGTGCAGAGTTTCTTGTCTTCAGTGGTCGATCCGACGGAATACCCCGGTCACGGGGTACCCTACCCTCACGACGTCGCCCTTCGAGGACGTCGGTCACCGCAGTTTCTCCGCATCACATTACATAAAAAGCTATCTTAATGATTTAATTCACATTAAGTCAATTATTAAGATAGTAATAAGATACAAGACCACACTGCATATTTTTGTTAGTAGCACACTATCGACAGTCGCCTGTCTACAGCCGCTGGCTGATCCCTTCGGGCTAATATCACACTGAGCAGAAAATAAAAGTCTGAATAGTAGCAATTTACCGTGTGGTGATAGAGTAAGAATACAATTCTCCGCCCCCTCCCTTGCCCGTGGGTATCGTAAAAGACGACTAAGGGATATCTTGTGTACATAACAATAATGCAAGAGAAGGAAATCTGGCAATAAAACCCTATACCAACCCGCCTGACCAGTGTGGTATAGTAGGTCAATTTTCCTCCCATTGTGGAGGAGGCTCAAGCCCATTAGTAGGACGCGTGTGAGCTGTGATGGTGATGATACATTATGCATATAACATCTATGCAAGAAAAGGAAAACTCAAAATGAAACCCTATGCCAGCACGTCTGACCGTGTGGTATAGTAGGCAGGTCAAATTCCCTTCCCTAATCATCATCTCAGCCCATATAGGGATATGGGCTGAGATGATGATTTAGATTCCGGAATTCCAACGGGAACGGGTACGGCGCGGGTAAAACCACGGGAATTGGCTAGTCTATATTAATATTATAAAGAGGACATATTTATTGTTTGTTTGTATAGAATAGGCTCCGAAACTACTGGACCGATTTCAAAAATCTTTCACCAATGGAAAGCTATCAGGCAGTAACATAGGCTACATTTTATCCCGGTATGCCGACGAGAACGGGAACTACACGGGTAAGACGACTGAAACCAGAGCGAAGTGAGGACAGGTTACTAGCACAGAATAAATTGATTTGTTTTCAGTAAGCAATTTAAAAATAAACTAAATAATATTCGTGAATATTCTCTATGTTGCACCAAACTGGATCTAGATATGCATACCTGGTGACCTAGACTGCATACAAGTAACCTTTGATGCCAAATTTAGACTTTGTAGACTTATATATTGCTAATAATTGATTGCACACGAATGGCGCAATATTTCAATTACCGACCTGATCCGGGGTGATTGCCGTGTGTTGACGGAGTCAAAATACAATTCTCCTCTCTTCCCCGTAGGTATCGTAAAAGACGACTAAGGGATATAGTATGCATATAATATCTATGCAAGAGAAGAAAAACTCTAAACAAAACCTTACACCAATACGTCTCCGACCACTGACGACCAGTCACCCTGCTCCGATGGTCGGCCCAACAACGAGGTGATGTGGGTACGGGTGGGTCATGGGCTCGCGCGCCGTCCTTCCGTCGCCCTGGACGGAACGATCCGTGCTTACCATTGTCCACCCATAAAAAAAAAACATCAATACGTCTGACCAGCGAAGTAGGTCACTTTCCTTCCCATAATGGATGAAGCTCGAGCTCAGCAGTTCATATATGGGCTATGACGATGACGTTGATCTGGGTTGACAAAAGGACGCTGGCATCCTGCTGGACTAACTGCTGTACTCAGACTCTTACGGGCAAGAAAAGGGGTGAATTGTATTCTTACTCCGTCACCACACGGATAATATCTATTTTGTACTAGTTTATTTCATAATAGTTTTTCTTGAATGTTAACTTGTACGAGATCGGAATGACTCTGAAACAATCAAAGAATCTGAAGGCACAGAGAGTTGACGAAATTATCATAGAGCGCGACGGTAGACGGAAAGTCAGTAAAAACCCCAACAGAAGCTGTTCAATTCTATCATTCTTGGCCACGTGCCAGAGTTGTGGACCGGGCGTGTAGTGGTGGTATTAATTAAGACAGGCGATATTGCTCTTAAAGAGTAACAGACCCATCTTAATATTGTGCCACGTGTACAAATTGTTTATAAGATTACAAACCGTCTTGCACGCTTGACGTCTACCGAAGAAGCTCAATTTCGAAATGGTTGTAGTATTATGGACTACATCCACACGCTACGCCAAATTAAACAGAAGACGTCTAAATTTGTATTAGGTCCTTACATATGAAATTAGCGTTTTGTCGTACCACTTTGAACTGAAATATCTCCTCTTTGATTAAGAATTACAAATTCAAATTTATAAATTCATTTAGCTGGTACATTTGAGTTTTGAAAACAGTCATTCATTTGTTTTTTCCTCGTTATTTTTTTCTTTGGCGTCGCTTATTACCGCACATTGGAAAACATGAAATATCGGTATGTTTACGAGTAAGAGTTCTACCGTGGCACCAGTGCTGCAGAAACAGCTCGAAGGATTAATGATGTGTACGGCGCTGGTGTCGCAAAAGAAAGCACGGTACGTTTTGGGTTTCAACATTTTCGTTCTGGAAAATTCGACCTTCAGAATCAACCCTGTGGACAGCCGGGAAATGGAAAATTGGAAAAGTAAAAAAGACTTGAACGATGGGTACCTCATAAATTGAGTGAATCGAACTTACAAACACGCGTCGACTGCTGTGTTACTTTGCTCAACCGACACAATAATGAAGGGATTTTAAATCGAATTATTACTTGTGATGAAAAGTGGATACTGTACGATAATCGGCAGCGCTCGTCGCAAAGCCTGAACCCTGGAGACCCAACCAAATCCTGCCGTAAACGAAAATTAACTCGGAAAAAGTTACTTGTGTTTGGTGGACTAACACTGGTGTCGTTCACTACAAAAATCTGGCCAAACGATTACGGCAGATATCTATTGTCAGCAACTGCAAACCATGAAGGCAGAACTAGCTGCTAAACAACCGAGATTGGTCAATCGCTCTAGGCCACTGCTGCTACACAACAACGCAAGACCAGACACTGCACAACAAACAACCACTAAGTTAGATGAGCTACAATTGAAATGTCTGCGACATCCACCGTACTCCCCGGTCCTTGCTCCAACAGATTACCATTTTTTTCGGAATTTGGACAACCTCTTACAAGGAAAATAATTAACTCCGATGTGGCAGTCCAAACCGCCTTCAAAGAGTTTATTGATTCTCATCCCCATGGTTTTTTTAGTAAAGGGATCAATGAACTACCTATGAGATGGCAAAAGTGCATAGATAACAACGGTGCATACTTTGATTATTTAAATATATTTTACAAAAAAAAAATGGCCTATATTCCTCCCGTACATAGTGCCAATTTCATATGTAAGGACCTATTATTATGTAGATCATCTGTGCAGTCGATTTTATCTCGAGGGTTCCTACTCTTACGATACATCATACTCCCTGAAGCAAGTGGTTATAAATAGGCTTATGGATAGAAGAAAATTTAGTCATCTAATTTCTGAGCTGGTGGTAGAACTACACACAGTCTTAAAAGTCACTTTGTTCCTGATAGTACCATATACTCGTGGAAAACAACGTGTTTTATTGTTGCTGATGGCAAACGATCAAACAGTACACCTGAAGGTAAGTTATTATTAGCTCATGGACCTAGGTCGCTGCCTACCGTGAAGAAAATAAAATGAGTGTAAATGCGTGCAATGAGGCAATGTAAAGGCATCACCAAACACACCATTTTTTTTTTTTTATGGGTGGGCTATGGTAAGCGCACGCGCGGTCCAGTCCGTCCGGAGCGATGAAAGGACGGCACGCGGGCCCATAACCCACCCGTACCCACGTCACCTCGTTGCTGGGCCGACCACCGGAGCAGATGTGACTTGTCGCCAGTGATCGGCCCGACAGAATACCCTTTCGTCGGTCGCCGTCGCGCGGTCAGCCTCTCTGCGGGTGACGGACAATTCCCCGGTCTGATCACCGGCGGCCTCGGCTAGGGTGGCATTAGGCGCAGATACTCGCGCCTGCGCCGCCCGAGTCGCCGGCGAAGGAACGTGTCGCCGAATAGGAGCTCTATTCGGACACGATCCGCCGCCTCCTTCCGTGAGATTGTGGCCTCACAGCCGCCTTCTGTGAGGCCGACCGCGTCCCAACCAAATCCACCATACGCAAACATCCTCAGAAAGTTGTGCTACCGGCTCCCTGGTGCATCTAACGAAGCGCAGTAACAATTGCTACTATTCAGACGTCGATTTTCCTTCTTTTTCTTTACTGCAAACGGTGGCAAATTAGCAAATAATACACCTGATGGTAAATTTTGTTGCCGCTCATGGACCTTTGCTAGGACACTGTCCACCGTGAAGAAAGTAAAAGAAGTGTGAATACGTGCGGTTTGGGAGGTAATACTAAAGGTTTCACCAAAACCCAACACACGTACATCCTTAGAAAGTTGTGCTCCCTCTCTCACTGAACGAAGTGGAATAACAGATTGCTACTACTCAGACGTCGATTTTTAGCTCAGTGTGGTAATACCCCGAATGGACTGGCCCGCGGCTGTAGACAGACAACTGTCTACAGTGTGATTCTAACACATTTATCGTCATACATATATGTCTCGCTACTGAGTTTGGAGCCTCCTTTATAATAAAACAGAAGAGAGAAGCGAAGAGTTTTATTTATAGTTTGTAAGGATGTGTTATGGCTTAAACCTTTACAGCAGGCAGAAACTTGTCTGGGCAGCTGTTATTGCAAAAAGTTCAGGAACGGCATTATTATTTACAGCCGTATGATTTATTTGGAGTTTTAAGTTTATATTTTTATCTATTTCCACAGAATGATTTTTAATGTTTACGCGTGTATTATAGATTATAAATAAATCTATTTTTACGGATTTTATCGCTTTTGTATTTGATTCCGTGTGGTGACGGAGTAAGAATACAATTCACCACTCCCTATCTTGCACGTGGATGTCGTAAAAGACGACTAAGGGATATAATAAGCATATAACATCTATCCAAGAGAAAGAAAACTTGAAATAAAACCCTATACCAACCTGTCTGACCAGCATGATATAATAAGGACAATTTTCCTCCTACTGTGGAGGAAACTCGAGACCAATAGTGCACTGATAACTAATGACGACGAAATAATGATTTGATTTTGATTGCTTTACATTTCGAACACTTTTCAGCGTTTATGGTCACGGGCGAGCCAAGATGGATGATCCGTGATGGGGTGATATTTCTACAAGACTTTTCATGTGTTTTTTTACTAGTTTTCCTAGCTTTGCAGTTGATATTTTCGCCCACTTCATTAAGTGTGCCTTGACACAAAAAGTAACGGTTACCTTTTTCAAGCGTCCCGTTTAAAAAGAAATAAATAGGTTATATCATGTATGCCGGATGTGAACAAATTTTAGTGTCTCGACAGACACGATTGGAGATGCTTTATAAGAATGATAAAACCTATTTAACATGTTTAACGCCATGGCGGACACCATATGGGTCTCACTTATCTAATATATAGAGCCAGCATAAAATCGCTTGATTCTATAATTTTAATTATAATTTATTATATATATATATTAATATTATTATTATTTACTTTAGAGGCTTTAAAATGTGATGAATCACGTAGTGAACACCGAAGTAAAGTAATTTGTGACTTTATTTTGCATAAAGTCGCCCCTGTTTCGCGGTCACATGGTGTCCCCTACGACTCCAACGGAACAACTGTGTGTCGGTCCCATGGCCCAAATGGAAACACTGAAAGATCAGGCTGGCGTCTAACGTGTTAATAAACGAAATCCAATCTTTATAAGAATATATTTTTGAACCATTGTGTTTCTACTCTGATCCTAATTACTTATCGACGACGCAGTACAGTCCGTATTTTGATGTGAAATTCCTTCGCGCGCAATTTTTTAAAATTTTTACGGGTGAAAAACAATTTAGTAACTCGAAAATGTGAGACGTTTTTGTCCAAAAAGAAGGAAAGAGCGATTGAGACCGATTGAGAGAGAAAGTGAGAAAGGGCGAACATTTTTTTTAATATTGACAAAAACCACAGAGTAAGTATATGCTCCGTGCCAAAAACATGTGGCATCAACGAAGTTTCACTTCTGACATGCGTTTTTTTTTTTTTTTGTGTGACTTAGTTGTTAGCCTCAGATGGCTGTGACAACTTTACCCGGACTGGTGGGTGAGCGCTGAGGGCTCTCAACCCGGCAGACATGCGTTTGTACGCATGCTATTTATTTCTATTGCAATTTTCTTGTGGTGATTGAACAAGAATACAACTTCCTACACTTACCACTCTTCTTGGCCGTGGTTGTAATAACAGAGTGATTAAGGGGCATCATATGCTAATAACATTTAATATAATGTAAGAGACAAAATAGAAATAATATTCTATAGCAAAGCGTTTGACGTAATTGGTCAATTCCTCGTACTGTTGTGGGGAAAGCTTGTGCAGTGGGCACGTATATGAGCTGAAATAATTATATTTTTAAGACTAAGTATATTTTTGAAATGAAACATCTTTAGGGTCGTTGTGATTTCAAACTCGATGAAACGAAAAAGCGAGTCCATAGAGACATAAACCCGTAAATGTATAGGATTGAACCGGCGAGAGAATGAGATAAAGGATGAAGGAGTTTCACTCTCTTTTTTTATTTTTACGTGGATGTTCGGATCGGGGATTAGTCCGCCACCCGTATAGAGGCCGACTGCGAGAGGGCGACGCTCCAGGAACATTGTCTTCCTTGCATCGAAGGAAACAGTACCCGCCGGGGCGGCCACGGAAGTCAATGAATCGGTACCAGTGGTCAGCTCAATGGTGATGGGGAGGGAATAAGGTAGGTTACGGGGTCGCACTCCGCTCATTCGTCGCACTGGACAGATTAGGCGGGGTATGTCCAGACCAAAGCATACCAAAAAAAAGGCTAGTTTTTTAGTATTTTAGGATAGATAGTAGACAGACCACATCGCTCAACGAACCGACAACCGCTGGGGAAGAAAGGTTCTCCAGTGGCGACCACGTATCGGACGACGCTGTGTAGGAACTACTAGGTGGACCGACGACCTGGTGAAAGCTACTGGACATTGTTGGATGGAGGCGGCACGGAACCATACTTTGGCGTAACATGAGGGAGGCCTACGTCCCGCAGTGGATGGCGATAGGCTGAAATCATGATGATGAGGATAGTTATTGATGATAAGTTCGGATACCGCTGGCCCGCCCATATTGCGCTTGAGAGAGGTATGTACCCGGTTCGGGTTATGATTGCAGTGGGTCTTTACAAACATATAATTCATCACAGCTTATAAACCCACTATTAAGCTGGAGCCTCCTCCGCAATGAGAGGAAAATTGATCTACTACACCGCGCTGGTCAGACGTTTTGGTACAGAGTTTTAAGTTTTCATTCTCTTGAATACTTAGATATTATATGGAAAACCCTTAGTCGTCTTTTACGATACCCACGGACAAAATATCGTCATCATCATTTCAGCTCAAACTCTTTTGTTGGGCTCGAACCTCATCCTCAATAGAAGGGAAATTGACCTTACCATGCTGGTCAAACAGGGTGGTATAGGGTTTTATTTCGAGTTTTTATTTTTCTTGCATAGATATTACATGCATATTATATCCCTTAGAGCGCCCGCAGACATACAATTGTAAATTGGCCGATTAAATCGCAAATACGTGTATTAGATATAGTTACTTATACTAGCCCGCACATCTTCTCCAACTAAATCGTCCAACTAATTAATTGGACACTGATCGTATCAGAATCAAGATTCCTTTCCGATTACGCACAATTAAAAAGTTGTCCAACTATCGGTCAACTGCTTGTTAGCATGGTTATCTGCAAGTTCGCGCACTATCCAACTTTATTGGACAGTTGTACGGCAAGATGGAAGATGATCACACGCGTGCGCGTGATTTCCCCACGCTCGCATCTTCGTCGACGGGTACGATGTCTGTCTCCCGATCACTTGTTGTAAACGAAAAAGTAGAAGAGCTCATAGAGGAAGATCAAAAAAGGCCAGCGTTGTACAAAAAAGACTTGAAACAATTTATCAGGGTAATATCTGAGTTTAAAATGCAATGCATGATGTTTCCCATATTGTAATCTGTTACTTAATATGGGATGCATTCAAAATGTTCTCTTTTGTTTTCGTCTTCTTTTTATTAATAGAGCAATTAAAATGTTTTTCTTTTCGCATTTTCACGCACACGTACCGCGCTGGCAATACTGGCACCGACTAAATCGATTAAAGTCGACTTTTACGATACTCACGGGCAAAATATGGTGTGGTGTATTGTATTCTTACTCCATCACCACACGGATATATTCTTTGCCACAATCCTATCTATACCAATAAATAAAATTGGAGTGTCTGTTTGTAATGTCAAAATAATAGGCTTTTTTCATGCTCACACGGTTATTTGCACTATACATATGCCTAAAATACACTTTATAATTTTTTTGTCTGTCTATCTGTCTGTTTGTTCTGGGTAATATTCAAAACGGCTGGACCGATTTAAAAAATTCTTTCACCAATGGAAAGCTATAATATCAGGGAGTAAACAAGGCTATATTGTATCCCGGTATTCCCGCGGGAACGGGAACTACGCGGGTAAAACAACTAAAACCGAAGCGAAGTGAGGGCGGGTTGCTAGTAAAGAATATATTTCTAATTATTTAAAAGTCATAACTGCATTCAAGATATTAATAACGTGATTTACATATATACATATATATGTTGGATGACGTCACGTTACCTGGCTGAGTTCTTAGAATACCTTGACTTGAATCGTTACTGAGATTTACGAAAATATCAATAAGGTATATTTAAATGTGACTGACAGCCGTCGTAGGCTGTGCCCAAAGAGTGCAAAGAAATGCAAAGTCTCTTACTTAATAAATTTATTTAACTAACTAGCAACCCGCCCTCGCTTCGCTTCGGTTATAGGTTATAGTCGTTTTACCCGCGTACTTCCCGTTCCCGTGGGAATACCGAGATAAAATATAGCCTAGGTTACTCCCTGATATTACAGCTTTCCATTGGTGAAAGAATTTTTGAAATCGGTCCAGCCGTTTTGAAGATTATCCGGAACAAACAGACAGACAGACAAAAATTTTTTAATCTGTATTTTAGGTGTCGTGCAAATAACCGTGTGAGCATGAAAAAAACCTATTATTTTGACATTACAAACAGACACTCCAATTTTATTTATTGGTATAGATTATAAGAAGTACGTCGACAATCGATCGTTTCTAGACAGTGACGGATTTAGACTTGATGCCGCCCTTGGCCCAATTTATCGCGCCGCCCTTAATATTAGAAACTTTTTTTATTAATTTTGATCCAATATTTTTATTTCTACCAAATAATAAGCATGAAATACAAAATACAGACGCTTTAGTTTTTGAATAAATTAATCACTCACGGCGTCGAATCTCGCCATTTTTCAATGTACTGAGACTGTCTGAGAGACTGTCTTTAATTTTTATCGTCTCTAAAATTTTGGCATTTCAAAAATTTTACCACCCCCTCAAATTATGCCGCTCTAGGCGCGGGCCTTTGATAATCGATCGATGCTAGATCGAGAGTGAGAGTTAGTAGGTAGAGTTGCAATTTATTGTAACGCTCAAGGCTTCTGGTGTTCTGATGCGGCACGTCCTGCTCAATCTACTATTGCCATGTCAATATTGCGGAAGGCGCGTATGCGAGGTCAACTAGGCGGAATCTAGTCTCGTGCTGAGTTTTCAGAAGTATAATACGTGTGGTGACGGAATAATAATACAATTCAACATTGTCCAGTGGCGTAGCGTGCCTTGGAGGTGGCCCTGTATCAAAATTAGTTCGGGGCCCAAATGAAGGGTAAAGATTTCTCACAAAAGAGAGAAAAATGCTTGCATAAATTTGATTATTAGTTATCAGTTCCTCCTAGAAATTGAACTATAAAAATGTCATTGCGGGAATCCCGCACAACATTGAGTGACATTGTGAATAACATTTTACTAATTATTACTTACACACAAAGAATTAGCACGTTGAAGTGGCAATGGTTATGCCACATCACTCGATGAACCGACTAGGGAAGAAAGGTTCGTGTGGCGACCACGTATCGAACGATGCAGGGTAGGATGTCGCCCCCACTAGGTGCACCGACGACTTGGTGAAAGTTTGCTGGGCGTCGTTGGATGCAGGTGGTACAGGACCGCACTCTTCAGTGTGACATGAGAGAGGCCCACGTCCAGCAGTGGACGGCGAAAGGCTGAAATGATGATGAAATGATGACACACTTTAGAAGCCCCTGTAGCCTGGAGACCCCGAATCATCGATACGGCTGATATGGCGGTCGCTATGCCTCTGACTTTGCCTCTTGCCCGTGGATGTTGTAAAAGACGGCTAAGGGATTTGGACAGAGGCCTGATCCACTTCTCCACCACTTCAACGGCCCATATGATGAATACCACGTGTTATCTTTTAAATAAATTTTATTATTATAATTATCATGTCTCTCCGTTTCACGGGATCTGCCTAGGGAAGATACCCGGTCCTTTGAAAGGCTTACATGGGAATATGGATCCAACATGCAGAGGCCTTTGGAGAAATTTAATCTAAAAATGCGATGGGACGTCTATCGATGACACTCCACGCCTGCACATAACACACGTGGACTGCCAACGGTAGGTGTAAAACTATTGTGCGATGGTGGTATCTAATACATACATGGTTATGAGGTTGGAGGTTAAATAGACCAGATTAACACAAAACTATTGATTTAATAACTGTCGTCTGCCTTCAATAGCTTTAACGTTTTGAACTTTGGCAGACGGTGACTCGCCAACTCACTGAATGGGCCCCCCTTAACAGTTGCCACAGACACGCAGGCCATACGGGCAACAGGGGGGCAACATTGGTGCAAGTGGCTTGGGCGAGCGGTGCTGCACCGATTTCACCATCGCAAGTCCTCGATAAACGGAGACCCGCAGTGGTTTCCCCGTAGTTATGCCCTTGAAAATGACACTTCCACCCCCGAGCATATAGCTTTGGCGACCCCTCTCTGACCAGCCGGTTAAGACAAGACAGAGTTGAGAATCCTGCGGGCACTCTTCGGGTTCCACTCCAGCCAGCCAATAAAGGCGAGCTGGATACGAGGCCCTGGCTGACTCTCTGGGGCACTCAGGACCGCAGTGTCGCCACTCACATTCAGCACGCCACAAGCTGCCCTGCGGTTTATTGGCTTTCCTATAAATCTTGTGATACATTTTTTCTTTTATATCAAAAGAATTTAGGGAGCCATATAATGTTCCTCCGAGGTTTGCGTTAGTCTGGTGAGTGTTAGATGATGAGATAACGACTGGCCCAGAGGTTAATTATTATTATTATTATTAATATAAAAAGGTGTGACACTTGAGAAGTTTTATATACTTTATTGGCGTAACAAGATAAAAAAAAAACTGAAAATTTTATTCTTCACGTTAATTTACGTTTGTAGAAAAAACGACACTAATAGGTAATAGAAAAAAATGTGTTTAATACATTGAACGTTTTATTATAACGCATTATCTAGTTGACATTTGTGACGGTGTGCGCGCTAAGTAAAGTGTTGACTTGCTAACTTCAGGGCGTCGGGTTTTCGTGATGGTGTGCGAGCACAACGTAAAAATTTTGCTGTCATAAAGTTTTCCTAATACGTCAAGAGAAGCATAACTTAAATAAATAATTTGACTGCCATTAAATACCGCATCCATTATTTCTAACATCATTTGATAGCGTCCATCTTGGGTCATAAGTATTTTTGGGACAAATACGCGGGTTTGATTCAATACTTTGATATGGAATATGTATGATGATGAATCATAATGCATTCTTTTAGTTCTTTTAGTTTTTATAAGTATTTTTTATAGTCACGCCCTTGTCCGGCCGTTCGTTGTATGTAGGTAGCCGTACCTAACCATATTTATTAAAGTACAGAATGAAATCATAGGAGAGACTTTGGGTCACTCTGTGTACTCTATCGACTCTTTCGTGGGGAGTGCTCTGAGGAACTGTTTGACTTGGTACCACCGTCGCTGTTTTACCAATGTACCACTCGGCACCGCAACAAGGTTCATCAATTTCACCTGGAAACGTTATAGTCTTCAAGTGTACGTTTCCAGCAATCATTTCGCCTACGTACGTGCAAGCTCTGGAATGATCTACATGTTGCTGTGTTTCCCGAGCCTTATGACATGTACCTACTTCTATAAACGAGGTTTAAGAAGAGTATTTTCTTCACGGTAGTCAAGGACCTGGCTATAGCCCCGGTATTTCAAAGGTCCATGTAAGGCACCATCACTTACCATCAAGTGTACTGCTTTTTTTAATGCCTATGGTGTCAAACGGCAATAAAAAAGTCATTTTCTATTCTACGCAATAAGTGTCATCTTTGCTCATATATTTCCCGTTGCTGGACTTGAGCCTCTTTCATAATAGGAGGAAAATTGGAATTATTACAGCACGTTGATCAAACGGATGAAATGGGGGAAAGGAAGCGACCTACCAATACTATCACACAGCTAATCATTGAAGTGCAAATTCTAAGAAAGCAGTTCCGTGTGGTAACGGAATAAGAATACAATTTGCTACTATCTCTCTTGTCCGGGGGTAGCGTAAAAGACGACTAAGAGATATAATACACAGAGAAAGAAAACTCGATATAAAACCCTATACCGACACGTCTGACCAGCAGGCCCGCCGCTAGCTGTTTCAGCGCCCGCGTGCAATACCAATTATGCCACCCTATTTTTTGGTAGGCTATGGTCTGGGCACATCCCGCCCAATACGTCCGGGGCGACGGATGAGCATCGCGCGACCCCATAAACTACCCCCACCCCGCCGTCAGTGGGCCGACCCCAGTGGTAACGATTCCTTGATATCAGTGGCCGGCTCGGCGCGTTACCCTTTCTGGTACCGTCCCCTTTGACGCTCTGGCAACATTGCAGTGTTGCCAGCCGGCGAGTCGCACTCACGCGGTCGGCCTCTCTGCGGGTGGCGGACTAATCCCCAGTCCATCCACGCGGGACTTCAGCTAGGGCGGCATTCGGCGCAAGTACTTGCGCCTGCGCCGCCCAACTTGCCGGTGGTGGAGCTTATCGTGGTAGAGGAATTCCTTATGGACCAGCTCCGCCGCCTCCCCCTGCGAGACAACTGCCTTGCAGAAGCGGCAATCACGTTCCAGTTCCTGACGCTGTCGAGCATCGTTCTAGCGATGGTTGGCAACGTCAGGTCAACACCAATGACTGCGACGAGTTCACGGTGCTGCTCTGCCCAGGCTACGTAGACTCATTTCAATCGCAGTGGTGGCAGGACGGCGTCCTCTCCCTCTTCAGGTTCTTCTCTTGTGCAGGTACTTGCCAAAACAACGATGCCCCGACAACGACAAGACAGTCCGTGATACTGGACGGCCTCCCCGACGCAGCTGAATAGCAGACGATTATATGCATTGGCGATGTCCAAAGAGACTGCCAACAGCACCCCTCTGTGACTACCGTCGTGACCATGGCCTTGAGGCGCACAGCCGCGATCATAGAATGTCCCTTCCCAAAAGCCCGGGTAGGAGGCTCCCTCTAAACGCCCAGTCATAGCCGAGGTTCCACAGGGTGGACCCGAGGACCGAACCCTATGGAATACCGCACATCATAGGCATTCGCACAAGGTCCTCCACTCGGTTGGTGTAGAGGACGCTGCGCCCTTCCAAATAGTCCACCACCAGCCGCCTCAGGTAAACGGGCAGTCCGTGATACAGTCAGTCTTTTTTTGCTATGAAATTTTTTATGCTTGAAGTAGGGTGAATAATATGACATGAATTACGTGATGAGTCGCTCGATTTGCCGACCCCCTGGACGTGCCGCCCGCTTGCGGTGCACGCCTTGCACGCCCGCTTACGACGGGCCTGGTGACCAGCATCTTATAGTAGTCACCTACTATTTCAATTTCCTCCCATTATGGAGTAAGCTTGAGCTCAGCAGTGTCCCTATATGGCTAACATTATGATTAAGGAATCTAGGATGAGAGCAAGGTGGAATAGGACATAAGGAAACCCTCTTACTACTATGTGATAAACAATCTCCAGAACTTCAACTTGTAATTTTCTCCTGAATTTTGAATATTGATTCAGCACCTGCCTATTGTGGGTTCTCCATATTTTCTCCATTAAAAATAACAATAGATTTCTATGACGTTTTTCCTAATTCAATCAATTATTTCAATTTTGATTATATTAAATTTTGTGATTAAATATTTATTAATTTATGTTGAATTTTTCTGTCGTGCAGTGACATCTCTTGGAAAAGATTATAAAATAAATCTAGTCATCTAGGTTAATCTTAAAGTACTATGTACACATCTCTACAACTAGTCAATCTAATGTTGTAATAGCGGAAACTAGATGTCGCAGTCTCCTACAAATGGCTGTAAGTCTGTAAGAGTGCGCATGTCAAAAATTCATGTCATTCGCATTCACAGTTCACACATCATTTTATTTAGTGATATAGTCAAAACGAGTTGAATTTGTGATGAGATAGGGACGCAGTGTCTCTGGGCATGAGATTCATATATAAACAGAGTCTTATGTTACAAAAATCAAGTTGAACAGTGCAATAAGTGGCCTGAAAAACGGTGGTGTAATAGTAGTTACGACTCCAAGAAATCTTTTGGATTTTCTTAATTTCCCTCTGAAAAAATCACTCTGCCGTGGACAGTAGAAAAATGTATGACAGTAGAAAAATCTGTTTTGCTAACATTCCGAACATAATGTGACTGTGTTTTACTCGTTTAATTTCGTGTACAACATTTAAATTATTGTCTATTTTCGACTACGTTTTTAATCTATATTTAACAAGAGGATATTCACTTTTAATGAATTTCAGACATCTGAAGACGAAAAAATTGCGTAAGTCCTAGATTAATTTTCAATTATTTAACATATAACTGCTAATCATTTCAAGGCTTATAAATTATAAATGAAAACACAAAAATTATGTTTACATACAAAACTTAAAAATTTGGTCCAACAAGTCATACCTGATTTTGAATATGACGTTATTTTTTTTTTTATTGATAATGACTCAGGAATTGAAAACTGAAGAATAATTATCGTCTTTGAAATCTCTTACTTTATTAAAAACAATTAAATTACCCTACCTCTAAATCTCATTTTTAAATTTACTATTTTTATCTATGCATAATAAATACTCAATTCCTTACTGCAAAAACTGTACTCTGTATGATGACGGAGTCCAATTTTTTGAGGGTCTTTGCATGTGATGAGTTTAGGTGATGCCTTTCTTTATTCAACATCATTACGGCTCATATACATCCCAATACTGGGCTCGACCCTCCTTCATAATATTAGGGAAGTTGACCTTACTGTACCATGCTGGTCAGACAGGTTGTGTTATGTTTTGAGTTTTCCATTTCTTGTATAGATATCATATAAGTAATACATCCCTTAGTCGTTGTTTACAATACCCACGGGTAAGAGAGGGGTGGTGAATTGTATTCTTACTCCGTCACCACACGGGCATATGTCTTTAATATCACCAAACCTCATAGCACGCATTCACATTCACTTTCTTCACGGTAGGTCGTTGCCTAACATTATATATTAGCTGCCGGAGTGACAATATCACTTACCATCAGGTATGCTGGTTGTCCATTTACCACCAAAAGGAAATGATACTTAACTATATAAATACTAGCTGAACGAATAGACGTTGTTCTGTTTAAATCTAATATCACTTGAACACACACAAAAAATTTTGTCAACATCGGTCCAGCCATTTAGGAGGACTTCAGAGTCATACACACATACACAAGAAATCTGTACCGAAAAATTGGAGTGTCTGTTTGTAATGTCAAAATAATAGGCTTTTTTCATGCTCACACGGTTATTTGCACTATACATATGCCTAAAATACACTTTATATTATTTGTCTGTCTGTTTGTTCCTGATAATCTTCAAAACGGCGGGACCGATTTCAAAAATTCTTTCATCAATGGAAAGCTATAATATCAGGGCGTAAACTAGGCTATATTTTATCCCGGTATTCCCACGGGAACGGGAACTACGCGGGTAAAACGACTATAACCTATAACCAAAGCGAAGCGAGCGCAGATTGCTAGTATATATATATATATATATATATATAAAGATAGTACAAGGAAATTAACAAAATGCTATTTTTGCAGCATTTAAGGATAATTACATCTATGTAAATAGTTCTAATTGCTATGTACCTATCTGTTAGTTACAAATTACCTTCAAAGTACCAGCATACAATATTAGCATTATTTAATTAATCATTTTTCCATGTGGTGACAGAGTAAGAAAACAATTCACCACTCCCTATCTTGCCCGTGGATGTCGTAAGAGATGACTAAGGGATATAATATGCACATAACATCCGTGGAAAAGAAAGAAAACTGAAATAAAACCAACCTGTCTGTCCAGAATGGTATAGTTAGGTCAATTTCCTTACTATTGTGGAGGAAGCTCGAGCCTAACAGTGGGACGTATATGAGCTGAAATGATGATGAATTAGCCATTGAAAGTTCTTCAATCATCGTCATCTTGGTTCGTATACAGGCCACAGCTGAGCCCAAGCCTCCTCTGGAATAGTTGGATAACGAACCTACTACACCACGCTGGTCAGACGTGTCGGTATAGCATTTTATTTCGAGTTTTCTTTCTCTTGCATAGATGATATATGCATATTATATCACTTAGTCCTCTTTTACGACATTCACGGGCAGATAGGGAATTGTGATTTGTTTTCCTACTCCATTACCACACTGAAAGCTTATAGCCGACCACCGGAGCAGGACCACACTTAGCCATAACCTATTAATTTAGATTATTGTTTTCGAATTATTTTTGGTTTATAAAGAAGTGTTTATTATGAACAAGGATTAAATTTTGAATTAGTCATTAACAGTTCTTTATAAAACAAAAATTAAAAAATAATAATAGCTAACTAATAGCTCGATGACAAAGTTACTTAGTTTTCAATTCTATCAGTCTCGAAAGACTGCCTCGTTATTTTTTTTGTCTTCGCTATCAGCTAATAATACGAGTCACGGGTATGAGCGGGGGTGATAAACAGCGGTGAACTGTATTCTTCCTCCATCACCACACAGATAAGCGTGATAGGTATAGTACATCAAATACCCTCTCATGAAGCAAGAAGGCTGAGGCCAACAATGAAACATATACGGCCGAGATTATAAATCTTTAAAGCTTCTATAATCTATAACTAACATCGTATTAATATTTACTAATATTATAAATGCGAAAGTAAATTTGTTTGTTACGCTTTTACGCTTAAACCACTGAACCGATTTCAAAAATTCTTTCACCAATGGATAGCTACAGTATCAGGGAGTAACATAGGCTATATTTTATCTCGGTATTCCCACGGGATTAGGAACTAAGCGGCTAAAGAGACTGAAACCGAAGCGAAGCGAGGGCGGGTTGCTAGTTCGCTAATAAATACTTATAACAACTGGAAAAGAATATACAGAGAAAAACATGAACCTGACATCGCCCTCATTAATAGGGCAATGTCAGGTTCATTCTGGGCATAGGAAATAGGAATTCTGCCAAAACTTTTTAAATTACATATTGATGGTTGTATGTTATTGTATGGTTGAATTACGTATTGTGGTGCGTGAGTTTTGGCGGGAATGTGAAAGCGTCATGTGTTGATTTGTATTATATTCAGAAGTTTAATGTGCTCAGTAGTTTGCTGTGTGGTAGCGGCTTCGAATACTACCAACCCTTGCTTTGCTCGTGGGTGTCGTAAAAGACGACTAAGAGCCCTAGATTGACCCGGACCTACTCCATCTGGTACCATTTGGGTCAACGATTACATTCCCAAGGAGGGTTGACGTCAGGCAGGCGGCCGGTCATAAAAGTCATTGCCGAAACTTTTTGCAATATGTCAAAACAGATGACATATTGCGTCGACCCCAAGTAATTGGGATAAGAGCAAGTTGATGATGAGTTTAATGTGAAACATTAAACTACGTGTTATCTATACCAATAAATAAAATTGGAGTGTCTGTTTGTAATGTCAAAATAATAGGCTTTTTCATGCTCACACGGTTATTTGCACGACACCTATGCTTAAAATAGCAATTAAAAAATTTTTGTCTGTCTGTTTGCTCCGGGTAATCTTCAAAACGGCTGGACCGATTTCAAAAATTCTGTGGAAAGCTATAATATCAGGGCGTAAGCTAGGCTATATTTTATCCCGGTATTCCCACGGGAACGTGAACTACACGGCTAAAACGACTATAACCTATAACGGGCGGGTTGCTAGTATTAAATAATTTAATACAAGTTTTTCGTGTGGTGACGGTGTTTTTTATTTATTTACCATAATAACATCTCGAAAATATATAATAAACTGATAATAATATGTAACTTGACACTGGCAACAATGGGCTCGTATTTGTAATCGATTGCCAGTACAAAAAAAGAAGAGTACTGTAATACCCCGACTTACGCTACCCCGTTTTACGCGAATTCAAAGATTCGCGGTTTTCTCTTGGAGGATTCAGGCCTTAGATTTACTTTTTTATTCATAAAATTTCTTTTATTTTTTATATAATATTTTGACTATATTCTTTAATCCGTGTGGTGACGGAGTAAGAATACTATTCACCACTCCCTATTTTGCCCGTGGATGTCGTACAAGACGACTATGGGATATAATATGCACATAACATCTGTGCAAGAGAAGGAAAACTCGATACAAAACCCTATATGTGGGCTGCGATGATGATGATTCTTTAAAATTATTGCCTTCTTTGAACTAGTTTCCAATAACCAATTTTTTGTACATAAAATAGAAGCAAAATTAAAGCATGCGCTACACGGTTTCAAACAGTGGTTTGAAACAGTGTAGATAGATGTTTTATACCAAATTTCATATGACCTTTAAACGCCCTTGGTAGCGAGGCTTGTGTTTCAAACCACTGGCCAAGCGTTGGTTTTTATCTTGTTTGAAACCGTCTAGCCGCTTGCTTAAAACCAAGCGAACGACAGTCACGCTGCAGAGGTTAGCGCAGACGCACGCGACGATGTTCTGTGCACAAAATGGCGCGTGGGCAGACAGAACGCAATCGCGATGTTATTACTCAACTTCTCGAGTTATACAAAAAGTTGCCCTGCCTTTGGGACTTAAATTGTGAAGGGTATAAAAATAAAACACAAAGAAGAAATGCGTGGGATATTTTAATTTTTTCCTTCAATTGCACACAAAAGTACAAGACTTACTCCAACTTTTTGTTGTTTTGATAGGTAAGGCGCCATGACGTCGTTGTAGTGAATATACGTTACGGGAGTGTAAAAACGTCCTATCCGCGCCACGTTCTCTAAACACTGTTGGTTTCAAACTAGCTTAAAAACCATGTAGCCAGCAAAGTGCTTTTCTGCTTTTTCTGTTTCAAACCACTGTTTGAAACCGTGTAGCGCATGCTTTAAGCCCGACTGACGCGAATTCGACTTACGCAGTTATCGCTCGGTCCCGCCTATCGCGTAAGTCTAGCCGCTCGGTCTCGCCTATCGCGTAAGTATTACTGTACTAGAAATACAGAATAGTTAGGTATGACCATTTCGTCCGCGAAATATGCATATTCTCTTTCTCTCTGAAAATAAAGGTTTATAACCAGTGTGTGTTACCAGCGATGATATAAGACACTGAAACGTGCTCTCTAAATGTCAGTCTCATAAAAATGCTTAAAGTCTCAACGTGGCATGGAGAGAGTTGTGCTCAGTATTTCTCCACGTGATAGAATCCGGAATAGGGCAATCTGTAGATGAACAGATGTTACCTAATAGGTCGAACAATTAGGACGTTGAAATAGCAATGGGTAGGACACATCGCTCGTCGAACCGACAACCGTTAGGGAAGAAAGGTTCTCGGGTGGCCACCACAAATCAGACGACACAGCGTAGGACGAGCCTACTAGGTGGACTGACGACATTTGAAAGTCCCGATCGAAAGTCGGGTACCGTTGAATGCAAGTGGCACAGGACCGTTTCGAGTAGCATTCTCAAGGGCAGGTCTATTTGCCTAGCGTGAGTAAAATACTCTTCCTAAACCTCTTTTTAAAAGAATAACGATGACTTGTTGGACGTGAGACATCTTAGTTCGCCCGTGACCATGAACGCTGCAAAGTGTTCGAAACGTCGGGCAATCATAAATCAAATGTAAACGCGATAAAATCCGTAGTTTTATTTAAAACTAGTTGACCTAACAGACGTTGTTCTGTTCAAAGAAGCGTCTACCAATTGTGAATCTAAACCATTCTCGAATCACCTTGAATATGGACCAAAAATTTCATTAAATCGGTCCAGCCGTTTAGGAGGAGTTCAGTGACATACACACGTACAGAAGAAATTTATATATAAAGATGTGTAATACTCGCGCAAACATCAGAAATGATTAAACTTCGTTTGAAGAAGGACATGTCATAGGGAGTACACAATTTGTGAATAGCACAAAGTGTTGTCCTGCGTGGGAATCGAACCCGTAACATTAGGCATGGTAGCTCGATATCTTAACCACTGCGCCATCGAATAAAAAACATAAACATGTAAATCGATAAGACCCTTTAAACCTATGACCTACATAATGTCAGGGTTAGTTGAGTCATTGCTGATTCACTGGTGGGTGGTACCACCACGTTGGTGGTGGGAGTTAAAGATGGCGCCGATACGGCCCTATTTATTAGTGGGGGGGGAGACCAATCATTGGGATTTATTGCTGTGAGTTTTTGAAGAATTCTCAGAACTGAAGGTCGAATTGATATTGGGTTAGATTGGGTTTTTAGAATTCTAGGTTCTGTTTATTTGAAACAATGAATTTTGGTGATACCATCGGTTATGAGGTCAAGGTTTTCTTTCAAAGACATGGCCCATAATTATTGTTACCAATTCCCACTAACCCTTTCTCCATCTCTTTTTCGTAAGATGGTTTTTTGCTTAAAGCAGGCACAGATTTGTATGTAGAACGCGCTGGTTACGTCACATTGTTAGTATTGGTCTCTCTGTCTAAATAAAACTAGATCGTCACTAGTTCGATATGAAAAAAAGGTTGATTGTTTTCAAATAACAATATCTATATATATATATATATATATAGGAGAGGCGGGTTTTGCGAACGATATATTGACTCATCACCATATCTCTGGAACCATAAGGCGTGCGGACTTGAAATTTGGCAGAAATATTCCTTTCGTCGAGTAGAGGTCAGCTAAGAACGGATTTTACGAAATTCCACCTGCAAGGGGTGTTGCGGGGATGTTAACAATAATACACATAGTGTTGCCCAAATGCAAGACCAAGACGAGACTTGGACCGGTCTTGGTCTTGCAACATCACACCTGGTCTCGTCTTGGTCTTGGTCTTGCGCACCCGAGTCTTGGTCTTGGTCTTGGTCTTGCGCACCCGAGTCTTGGTATTGCAGCAAGAGTCTCGCAAAGTTTTGCAGTTAGAATAACGTAACAGTAATTTATCATGGCAATGAAAAATCCAACTAAATTAATCAAATATCCTATCCTATCTATCCATCTGCTAGCCTATAGTTCACTATTGAATACAATACTTACCACTGGAGAAAATTACTCTTCTATTCCCCTGGTGTTCCATTAGACAGCGTTACTACTCTTATGACAGGACTTTCGACCCTATTTTCTTAAGACGTCACCACACGAGGCAGTTGATACAATAAATTTTATGTCATTTTATAATCAATGCGATATTTTACAATTAATGCGATTGTTTATATTCCCCTTCAAGTTAAGTGATATGTATCTATTGTATTTCCAGATTAGTTACTGATACTCTGGATACTTGAAAAAACCTGTTGCTCTATTGCCTATATAAATACTTTGGCCGCTGGATCCATGTAGCTCTTAATATACTATTTATTCAAGAACATATAAAACTGATTTAAAATTTTATGGTTTTAATACTTGTAAAATGTATGATATTCGTCGTCATCGTCACAGCTCATAAAAATGCCACTGCTGGGCTTAAGCTTCCTTCCAGTAAGAGGAAAATTGATCTACTATACCACGCTGGTCAGACATGTTGGTACAGGATTTTCTTTCTACTTTCACTTCTCTTGCACATATGTTATATACACAGGGTGTATCAGGTTATGGGACAACTGTTCATGTATCTTGTAGTTCAACAGTCATAGATCATAATTAGAATGTATATTACACAAAAACAATATAACGTAAAAGTTATAGTGATTACAAAAATGTGTGTCTAAGAGTTTATGCCTTAAATTTTATGCATTATGTAGGTATGTACAGACAGGATATATGTAAGCATGTAAAATTTCGACAGTATAAATAGGTATTAGATTTGCGCGAACCTTTCAATGGTTACGTAGGTACAAAGGCGACTCATCAACGGTCATCGGCCGATCAGCTGATTTATGTTAAAGCGAAGTTTGTCTTGCTTATGCAAACGTAATCATTGATTTATTCAAATTCAAATGAACATTTAACAAAATACGAATATGTTGTAAATTAAGTATCATTCCTTTATACATTTTAATCAATTTACACGAAAAAACGATGACAAAATTGAGAACTTACATGTCTCTCAATTCATTAACGAATCGATATTTTTATTTAAATTTTTTTTTCATGGGTTCCTAACACCATTGCCCGATCCGATTTGATACGACATCCACGGGTAAGAGAGTGGTGAATTATATTCGTACTCTGTCTTTTTTTTTGTGTGTGTGTAGCTGTTGGTCGCAGATGACCTTGACAGCTTAACGCGGTCAATGGGTGAGCGCTGATGGCTCTCAACCAGGTAAGTAAGTTAAGCGAACATCGCCCGAGGGCTCCCCCCTATGGGGAACGGACCTCGGCTCGGGGCGTCGCTGAGAGCAAAGTGGGCGTGGCCAAGTTTAGGTTAATGACTTTTACGCGGCGCGGTTTTCGACCTCGACGGCGATGCCGATACCGCGGAGTTTTATCTGTTATCGCTGCGCGAGCTGTGTAGGTCCTTTCTTGGGCGATCATAATAGCGTCATCTTCTTCTTCAAGAAGATGACGAGGACGTCGGACCGCGGATATTTTTGAGGGGACGTAGTTTACCGCCCCAACCACTAGTGGATTGGGGTGAGTCGTGGCAGAGGCAAAATAGCGCTGGGAGCAACGCTTCATGTACTGCCTGATGGTGATCGTACTCTGTCCCTACATGGACATTTATATAGATTAATTGTAGGCATATTTCTATGTCCAACAGTGAACGTCGTTGGGCTAATGAATAAACGGTTATATAAATATGTATAATGGGCAAGAGCACTCTCGTGATTACGGTATTTTTGTCCTTAAGCCTTTCCGAAGAGTAATTCTGAAAAGCCAACACCAACATTGGGAATCGACTGGCCAATAGATGGATATCTCAAGACTGATTTGACTTGCCGTGTAGTGACGGAGTAAGAATATAATTCATCACCCCCTATTTTACCCGTGACTGCGAACCCACGACTAAGGGCTATAATATGTAACATCGGTGCAAGAAAAGGAAAACTTGACATGTATGACCTGTAACAACACGGCCGATCACCGTGGCGATTCCCCTCCGGCCACGGCCGATTCTCCTCCTGTTATGTAGAAGACACGAGCTCAACCGTATATAAGCTGAAATGGTGATTTGAATTATATGCAAGACCGCGAGACTCTTGCAGGCCCAGTCTTGGTCTTGCTCAAGTCTTGCAGGGCCAGTCTTGGTCTTGGTCTTGCAAAAATTAAGCGGTCTTGGTCTCGGTCTCGCATTTCTCGCAAGACCAAGACCAAGACTTTTTTGGGCAACACTAAATACACATATAAAGGAACAGGGTTAGCCGAAGCTACTGAAGCTAGAAAAATGAAACTTAGACAGTAGTTTCATTTCGTGACGTAGGCACTCTATAACAAAGATTTTTTTGAAATTCTACCCCTAAGGGGGTGAAACGCAACGGCAAAGTTTGTATGGAAAGAAAAAAAAATATTTAGCTACTGTCTTCAAATTAAGCACAAATACTCTTTAATAAAAATAATTAAACACGTGTTTCAGCGTTTGTCCATCCTCTAAAGGTGTAAAATAGGTAGAAAGATGTCAGTTTACTGACTTATCACAGAGCCGAAACTACTGAAGCCAAAAAATGAAATTTTGACATTAGTTTCTTTGCGTGACGTAGAAACCTACTAAGACAGGGTTTTTTGAAATTCAACCCCTAGGGGGTAAACCGCAGTAACAAATAAGGAGAAAAAAAAAATCTACATCGATTTTCTTCAAATTCGCCAAAATAGTCTTTAGTAAAAATGAATAAACACGTGTTTCAGCATTTTTTAATTTTCACCCTCTAAGGGTGTCATCTACACTAAGATTATAAAGACGAAACGTTCCTTACGAATAAACTCAAAAATTCCTGGACGGATTTCGATAATTCTTTCACCATTAGAATGTTACAGTATCCTTGAGTAACATAGTCTATATTTTATCCCAGTATACCCAAGGGAACGGGAACTACGCGAGTAAGGCGACTGAAACCGAAGCGAAGCGAGGGCGGGTTGCAAGTTTATAATATATAAAAGAAAGTCGTGTTAGTTACACTATTTATAACTCAAGAACAGCTGTACCGATTGGGCTGAAAATTTGTGGGGAGGTAGCTTAGAACCAGGAGACGAGACGGACATAGGATACTTTTTAACCCGTTTCTTTTTTTAATGGTGTTTACAAAATTTCGCCAATAGCTCTTATCGCGTTCGATCGCGTTCCCGTATGACGTGACATAAAATGTCAAACAGTCACGATGAAACGTAGTATAAAAAAAAGCATTTTTCCAACGAATTTCATACTACTATTTTTTTCTTCACTTTTTACAATTTTCAAAGCTTCAGCCCTGGTCTAGTATTTTATAGATGATGTGTCATAAAAAATGGCCTGCGGCCCTGGTATTTCTGAGGTCGATAAATAGCAGTTCTTCTCTTTCTTGCTACAATTTTCTTCTTAAATTATCTCAAAAAGAAACTTCACTTATGTAGTTTTTTTTGTAAGACAAACCCTGCACTAAGGATATACCTAATCTTTGTATTGCAGTCTTTACAAACATAATTAACGTACACAAATTACATTCAGACTCAGAACAACAATTTGTGTATCGCACAAAGTTGTCCTGCGTGGCATTCGAACTCCCGACACTGGCACTGTAGATCGATATCTTTACCACGGTGCCATCTGTGCATTTCATTTTTAATTAATTTATTATAGAATATACGAGAAATGCCTTTTAAGTTTTGTCGTTTGAAGAAAAAAAACACAACTAGAACTTTATAGTACTTTTTATTGTTTTTCAAAGTATTCACCACGTAGCTTAATACACTTTTCCATTCGCTCAAACCAGTTAAGTATTCAAAATGGCTGACTTGAAAGCGTCGACTGCTTCCTCACCGGACTGGAACCTTTGACCACGAAGACTTTTATTAATTTTAGGAAATGTAAAGAAATCGTTAGGGCTTAGGTCAGGACTGTATGGAGGATGGTCAAGAATTTATATTTTTTCCTGCTTCAAATACTCAATCGTTTAACGAGCGCTGTGTGAGCTTGCGTTGACGTGGTGCAGAATGATGCGTTGACGTGGTGCAGAATGATGCGTCGCTTTAAGTTAGATTTTCGAAGTTCGGCGATGACTTGTGGTAAACAAACTGTGGTATACCACTCTGCGTTAACCGTTCTACGATCTTCAAGTGCAATAGTCGCAACATGGCCAATATTGCAACGAACGTGGCCACCATCTTCTTTGAAGTGCTTCGAGAACGAACAACTTTAGTCGGCTTTGGTTCGTCTTGAAAGACCCAGATTGTAGATTGTTATTTGGAATCAGGATCGTAGGCATAGATCCAAGATTCGTCACCACTGATGATGTCGTAGACGTGATTTGACTCTCCTCGGTTGAAACTGCAGTTTTCGTACACCATCTGACGCAGGTCGCTTGTGATCGTCGGAAAGCAGATGTGGTATCCAACGGCAAACTAGCTTTCTCACACCAAGCGCTTCACGCAAGATCTTCTGAATGGTTGTCCCTGAGATGCCTAATAGAGCCTCTATCTCTCGATACGTCACATGACGATCTTCGAGAATTAGTTGTCTCACAGCAATGATGTTATCTTCAGTGAAGGTGGATTTTGGGCGTCCTTCGCGAGATTTGTCACTAACACTAGTATGTCCACGCTGGAATTCTAAATATCAGCGTTCGACAGTCTGCAGATATGGGCTTCGTCACTGAACACAGATGTTAGCTCTTTAAAACACTGAAGCCGTGTCAGGACTCTTCTAAATTTGTAGAAAATTATTGCACGAACATTTTCCATAGAAAGATTCATATTCGTACGTAACCTGATAGATTCCAATCGACGCTGTGACTAAACAATAGTATTAATCCTAATACTTTCAACTGTTTTGAGATTCAAAATTTAAACACATTCGAATATAGAACAGTTCCAAATTCAAAATTGCCGGAAAATATGGAAACGACAGAACTTAAGGCATGCCTAGTATAGGCCGTGACATTTTCATATTCCCGCCAAAAGTCTACATATCCGTTTTACATCAATCGCCTCTAGTGATGTACGTAAGTGTTTTACGACTACCGTCATCAAATAAAGATATAAATTGCAATGTTTGCTTTTATATATTCAATCGATTGAATTACGCAAATGTAATCGATTTGAATTAGGGATGTGTAAGCTATATTTAATTGTGACTTTGTGGAAATAATAATTATTTTTAAAATTACTCTTCTTTCTCTATCCATGACGGAGTAAGAATACAATGCACCATCCCCCTCTCTTACCTGTGGGTGTCGTAAAAGACGACTAAGGGATATGATATGCACATAACATCTATGCAAGAGAAGGAAAACTAGACATAAAACTTAAATAGATGAATTCTCCTTAAAATCAATCGCAGCACCACCTACCGGGTCCAAATTATTAATCCGAAACCATCCTAATATCCACTAGAAATCACAAAAAATCGGTCCAGCCGAAGGGGATCAGTCTCAGACACACGGACCGAAGAATTATATATTATCTAATATGTATCCTCCATGTGTTGACGAAATGCGGTGGTAGGTGAAGCGCCTTTCTAGTCCGTAGCTGTCGTAAAAGGCGACTAAGGAATATAATATGCAGATTAACATGTATGCAATAAAAAGAAAACTTGAAAAAAAAAATCTTATACCAACACGTCTGACAAACGCGGCGTGGTAGGTCTATTACCCTTCCATAGTGGAGGAGGCCCGAGCCCAACAGTGGGATTTATGTGGGCAAAGATGATGTTGTGATGACTTCTTTTGTCACGTTAAGGAAAAAAATGAGAGTAATTTTTTACGATATGCGCGGACCACCTCACAATTGTCAAGTAGATAATGCGTTATAATAACACTTACCCTTTTTTCTATCATTAACGTCGTTTTTTGACGTGACAACGTCTTATAATTCGATGGAGCCGGCTGCACACACGAAAAAACATGACGTATGCGGCGTTACCTCGCTCTGAGACGTTCCATTTAAGGCTTGCCATACAAAATAATTATCAAACAAATAAAATTAAAATTTTCTTTTGAAAAATGAAACCATTCCATCAGTATTTTCTTATGACGTTGTCAAATGTCACGTTCAACTATCGTCAGTAAACCGATTTTACAGACAACCGATTTTTTTTCCCGTACCCAAAGGGTAAAAACGGAACCCTATTACTAAGACTTCGTTATCTGTCCGTCCGTCTGTCTGTCACTAAGCTGTACATCAAGAATCGCGATAGCTAAACAGTTGAAATTTTTACAAATTATGTATTTCAGTTGCCGCTATAACAACAAATACTAAAAACAAAATAAAATGAATATTTAAGTGTGGCTCCCATACAATAAACGCGATTTTTTTGCCCTTTTTTATAGATTTTTTTATAGAATAGTACGTAACCCTTCGTGCGCGACTGTGACTGCCGATTCGCGCTCACCGAATGAAGCGCAGTAACAAATAGCTACTACTCTGTTGTATATTTTCTGTTCAGTGTGATTCTACACCGGACGGACCGGCCCGCGGCTGTAGACACACAACTGTCAACAGTGTGGTCCTGTCACTATTAAAATTATGTAATGCAATAAAGAGAAAATTCTAAATTGTAGTGAATAAGATATAAATATCAGGTTGACCGAGCTTCGCTCGGAATATTTTTGTAGAATTTATTTAGATTAATAAAAAATAAATAATGAAAAATATATAAAAAATTACAAAAAGAGAATAATAATAACACCGAGATTCGATCCGACGCTGTTTGATTGTCAAAACAATACCTACTAATAGAAAAGCGGTCGCGTTCTCCAGTGAGCTATCGTAACTCATGACGTTAACGGTGAAATTTGAATCCATATTCTATTGATATTTTATGTCAGTGTATTGATTAGCTAAAAACACGGACATAACAACATTTTCTATAAATAAAACCTAGCTAGATCGATTTTTTGGACCCGAAACCTCTAGTATGCCAAGTTTCAACAAAATCGTTAGAGGCGTTTCCGAGATCCTGAATATATATATATATACAAGAATTGCTCGTTTAAAGATATAAGATAACATTCGAAACAGTAGTTTCTGAGATTTGCGCACACAATAAAACATACCCTTCAGCTTCATAATATTTGTTAAGATTTGTTTATAAAACGCCATATAAATAACGTAAACTGCGTTCAAAGATATTAAAAGTTTTTATAATCTGTTTTTATAGCACAGATGAAACGTATTTTGTTATTTTTGTAACAATGAATTCTTGAATAACTCCCCAGATATGATGATTATCTTGGGAATATAGACTGTGATCTCATGGTAGACTTTTATTGCCGTTAGTGCCAAACGACCGACATAACTCAGTGACTAAAAGCATAGATATATGACCAGTGTATGTCACCAGTGATGACTTACGGAACGAAAACATGCTCCCTGAATGTAAGCCTCATAACCAAGCTCAAAGTCCCTTAACGTGCTATGGAGCGGGCTATGCTCGGGTTTTCTCTGCGAGATCCAAACTGTTAATAATGTTTCGTATAAATATTTAATTAAAAGCTTTTATTTAACTTGCCTTGTTAGTATGTGAGTATGGGACAAATCTTGCGAGGTAAATTAGAACCACTTCCTGTCTTTAGATTAGTTTGAAATTTGGTTTACTTACGTAACTTCGGTGATAATACAATAATATGATACCATGAAGTTAGTCTCAAGATGGCGTTGGAAGGTGGCTGTAGGAACACCTAAACAAGATAAAACCGTCGAGTTTGGACTCGTTTGAATAGTCTTGACAAGCACTTTTTAAATTTCTTTTTTTTTTATTAATATTTTATTGTAAGTAAATAAAACTACTTTTACAGATTATATCGCGTTTGTATTTGATTTATAATTGCCCGATGTTTCGAACACTTTGCAGCATTCATGGTCACGGGCGGACTAAGGTGTCTCACGTCCAACAAGTAATCATTATTACAGACATTTATAATTATCTACCCGATACAGAAAATTAGTTATAAATTTATTAAATTTTGACCCACATTTTAGTACAAATTTATTGCCAGTGTAAGAAGAAAATGATTCTATATGAAAAAATTATATTGTTTATGGTTAGTATTTTTTTTTTTATTGCAAACGGTGGCAAACGAGCAAACAGTACACCTGATGGTAAGTGTTGCTGCCGCTCATGGACCTTTACAAGGCCGTTGCCTACCGCGTAGAAAGCGAAGGGAGTGTGAATGCGTGCATTGAGGCTCGGTGATACCAAGGGCACCACCAAAACCCTCCACACGCAATCACCCTCAGAAAGTTGGGCTGCCGGCTCTCTCGCTCACCGAACGAAGCGCAGTAACAAATTGCTACTACTCAAACGTCGATTTTCTGCGAGAGCATGGTACTGCCCCGGACGGACCAGCCCGCGGCTGGAGACAGATAACTGTCGACAGTGTGGTTCTACCACTCCTGAAATTATTAATTATTAAATTTGTAGCAATTATTGTTACAATTTGTTGATTTAAAACTAACAAAACTAATATACTACCACCGGATCGGAACGCGGCCACACTGAGAAAGATCCGGCAAGAAAACTCAGGGGACATGATACTGAATTAGTATTGATTTTAACTTTAGATGCGGCTTACTTTGTCTTACTAAAAGATTTTTGATTTATAAAATTATCTTTAACTATTATTATTGTGGGTCAAATCTATACAATAAGTGCTCACAGTATCATGCAGTCTTGTGGTGGTCTTTTTGGATTTATTTTTAATTATGTTTATAACAGGATCCCAACTTGATGGTAATACCCAGCCATCCTCTCTATTGAAATTTTTGTGTTTTTTGATTTCAATAGCCTCGCGTACCATTCTAGGCAGGTATCGATATTCTTTTGCGAGGACTTGAAGTTTATCAAACCTAATGTTATGGCGGGCGCAGTCCTATGTTCACAGACTGCAGACTTAGTGTGACGGCGGTATAATACACACGCGATATAATCCGTAAAAGTAGTTTTATTTACAATGTGTAGTGCTCACGTAAACATCAGATATCATAATATTTTATTGTTATAATTAAAAAGAATATGAAAATATAGCATTTGGTTAATCACAACTCATGTATGTTCCACTGCTGGGCTCGTGCCTCCTCCACAATCGGAAGGAAATTGCTTTTTTAAGTGAACTTTGGTTAACATACACGTCGTCCGGGGCGACGCAAAGACGGCAGTGCGGCCACATAACCCACAGTATTCCCACTGCTATGCCTTTGGGTCGAGCACAGGTATCAAGTTCCTTGTCATCCGCGGCACACCCGTCGACCTACCCATTCAGGTTCCTCTCGCGGCGTTCGCGCTTACACGGTCCGTGAGCGGTGACGAACAGTCTCCAGTCAAGTCACCCGCGGCCCCAGCAAGGGTAGCACCATGCTCAGGTACTCGCGCCTGCGCCGCCTAAATTGCCGGCAACGGATCGTGTCACTGTAGAGGAGATCATCCCGTGCACGATCCACCACCGTTAAATGATTACCTGATAGAAGGCGGCGACCGCGTCCCAGTTCCTGACGCTTTCGAGCGTTGCCCCAGCATCAGGGACTACTATTCTAATCAGATGTCAGTATTTTTTTTTTGTTATGGGTGGGCTATGATAAGCGCACAACCCGTCCATTTCGTCCGGGGCGACGAAAGGACGGCGCCCATAACCCACCCGTACCCACGTCGCCTTTGGCGTTGGGCCGACCATCAGTGCCGACTTCCTCAGTGGAGATATGCCAGTATAGGGTTTTATTTTGAGTTTTACATCTCTGACATAAATATTATACGTGTATTTATTTTTTAGTAGTCTTTTACGACACCCTCGAACAAGATAGGGGCGTGGTAGATTGTATTCTTATTCCTTCACTACAACGAAAAGAAAATATAATAAATCTAGTTGAAAATAGTTTAAAACTAGTGATGTTAAACGAAACATTAATAATAACTTTTATATGATTAGCTAACGACCGACATCTGCACGATGGATAGCTTTGACGGTATTTCCGGCGTTATCGCACTAGTGATGGTGTTCTGGACGTTTATCGACAAAATTCTGAACAAAAAAAAATAACCGACTTTAACCGTTTTCTAATGTATGCGATCGTCAGAACTGGACTATTGAATTGGAACCACACGGGAAGCATCAACTTTCCAATATAAAATAATCATCAAAGTCAGTTCACCCAGACGGTAGTTCTGAGGTAACAAACAAAAAAAAAACAATCGAATTGAGAAATTCCTTTTTGAAGTAGAAAAATGTTTAAAATTTGCGGTTATATCAATTGCAATTTTTACATTTTTACGATTATGAATACTACCAACCTGTATGAATACTACCATTGGTGGTGTCGTAACAAACATCTAAGAATTTTACCAGGGCCAACTCCATCTGTGGTCGTGTTGTCAACAATTACATTTCTGTCAATCACATTACATATAGCAGTAACTTTCGAACGGATGGGCTGATTTCGGGGCGATCTTTTATGTGTACGCGAGTTTCTTAGCTGTTTGGTAAAACTTGATCCAGTAGTTTCAGGCAATTTCGGCATAAAATGAAATTGAAGATTTGTTTTTTGTTATTAGTTTTTTTTTTGTAGATTTTTTTATATTCAATTTTATATAATCTGCGCCGGCGGTTTCTCGTCTTTTATTTTTCCACAGAATAAAATAAAAACAGGCATGGATTAAAAGTATCGATGGCACTTTATCGATATATTTCCATCATTATCCATCGACATTGACCATCGGTCTTTCGATTAGTCTATGACGTAATAGTAAGTTATATCTCTTTGATGGAGGTGGATTGATGGTCATGTCGAGGATGATGAGGAAGGCTCCTGAAGATGTAATTTGAACAATTTTAAAAAATATTATGCCTCTATTGAAATTAGGGCTAATTTTTATTTATTTATTACACACTAGCAACCCGCCCTCGCTTCGCTTCGGTTATAGTCGTTTTACCCGCATAGTTCCCGTTCCCATGGGAATACCGGGATAAAATATAGCCTAGTTTACGCCCTGATATTATAGCTTTCCAATGGTGAAAGAATTTTTGAAATCGGTCCAGCCGTTTTGAAAATTACCCGGAACAAACAGACAGACAGACAAAAAAAATATAAAGTGTATTTTAGGCATATGTATAGTGCAAATAACCGTGTGAGCATGAAAAAAGCCTATTATTTTGACATTACAAACAGACACTCCAATTTTATTTATTGGTATAGATTAGCTTACCTTACAGATGTTTTACTGAACAAATAAAAAAATATAAAATACTTCTCTATCATCTCAGTTCATATATGTCCCACCGCTGGACTTTGGACACCTTCTTAATGAGAAAGAAATTAACCTACTATACCACACTAGCCACTGTGTGGTAGCGGCTTCGAATACTACCAACCCTTGCTTTGCTCGTGGGTGTCGTAAAAGACGACTAAGAGCCCTAGATTGACCCGGATCAACTCCATCTGGTACCATTTGGGTCAACGATTACATTCCCAAGGAGGGTTGACGTCAGGCAGGCGGCCGGTCATAAAAGTCATTGCCGAAACTTTTTGCAATATGTCAAAACAGATGACATATTGCGTCGACCCCAAATAATTGGGATAAGAGCAAGATGATGATGATGATGACCACACTAGCCAGACATGCAGTAAGATTTTTCAAGCTTTTCTTCTCTTGTATGGATTGTATATGCTTATCATATCCCAAAATTATCTTTTACAACACTCATGTACATTTATAATAAAGAAGTACCTAATTCATTTTGTGCAACTAAAAAAAAATAATAATTCGTATTTTTAACTTAATACTAGCTAAGCCAACAGGCGTTGTTCTGTTCAAATAAAATAAAAGGAATTCTCCTTAAAATCGATAGCAGCACCACCTACCGGGCCCAATTATTAATTTAAACCATTCTTGAATCCACTGAAGCACATACGAAAAATTTCATCAAAATCGGTCCAGCCGTTTAAGAGTTCAATTAGAAACACGAACAGAAGATTTATTTATATTAAGACGCATTTCCTTTCTCATTTCTTACTCCTTCACCAGACGGAAAATATTTAATAACTAGCAACCCGCCCTCGCTTCGCTTCGGTTATAGGTTATAGTCGTTTTACCCGCGTAGTTCCCGTTCCCGTGGGAATACCGGGATAAAATATAGCCTAGTTTACGCCCTGATATTATAGTTTTCCATTGGTGAAAGAATTTTTGAAATCGGTTCAGCCGTTTTGAAGATTACCCGGAACAAACAGACAGACAGCCAGATAGACAGACAGACAGACAAAAATTTTTTAATTGCTATTTTAGGCATAGGTGTCGTGCAAATAACCGTGTGAGCATGAAAAAAGCCTATTATTTTGACATTACAAACAGACACTCCAATTTTATTTATTGATATAGATAACTAGTGGTCGCCGTGTGGTCGAAATTCGGCCATAATTCATTTAAATTAATTTCTGCTACACAATTTGCTTTTAATTTTATTTATGCATCCTTACTAATATTATAAATGCGAAAGTAAGGATGTTTGTTTGTTACGCTTTCATGCTTAAACCACCGAATCGATTTCAAAAATTATTTCACCAATGGAAAGCTATAATATCAGGGAGTAACATAGGCTATATTTTATCCCGGTATTCCCTCGGGAACGAGAACTACGCCGCGGGTAAGGCGACAGAAACCGAAGCGAAGCGAAGGCGGGTTGCTAGTAATTGTACTTATATAGAGCAAGCTGCATTTCACTAATAACAAATATCTATTAGAAATTGTCATCATAATTATGATTGTTTGACATTTACTTCGACTAGGGATTTTAACCATAAACAAAAGTGTATAAACATTGGTGTGTGTGTAATGCCTTTTTTATTGAATTTAATATACAGTAGAACCTGTTTAATACGATTTCCCGCATTTCCATGAGTGGTAGGACCACACTGTCGACAGTTATCTGTCTACCGGCCGGTCCGTCCGGGGTAGTACCACGCTCTCGCAGAAAATCAACGTCTGAGTAGTAGCAATTTGTTACTGCGCTTCGTTCAGTGAGCGAGAGAGACGGAAGCACAACTTTTTGAGAGTGTTTGTGTGTTGAGGGTTTTGGTGGTGCCATTGGTATCACCGAGCCTCAATGCACGCATTCACACTCCTTTCACTTTCTTCGCGGTAGGCAGCGACCCTGTGAAGGTCCATGAGCGGCAGCAACACTTACCATTAGGTGTACTGTTTGCTCGTTTGCCACCGTTTGCAATAAAAAAAAAAATAATAATACGCCATTTTGCGTCAGTCCCAGCAACTTGAGACATGTTTTCATACATTTCTTAACGCTTAATACGATCGTCATCCTGTTTAATACGCCAACTCGTGCCACTCAAATACACATATTACCCCTTGAGTGTGACGATTGTCGAGCGACCCTAAATGATAATGACCAAGAAGAAGATGAGTCAACTCCGATTTTGTCACATACCTAGGCATTATTAGCAGTTAATGATTTAAGACGCTATGTAACTTCTATGAATCAAAGCGAAAACGCACTGCGAAAATTAATTTACATACGTTGAAAATCTTGTAATTGCTAATGTCTCAAAATCTTTTTGTCAAACTAAAATAAGTGATTATTTTATTTTAGGTAATTTTTAAATGTTAAATTCAATACGTAGCTATTCAAAATAATAATATAATATAATAAATAATAATGGCACGTTTTTCCCCTTGCCCGCATAATGCGCTTTTCCCCCTAAGACGCGTTTTTGGTCGGGTCCCTGCGAAATCGTCTTAAACGGGTTTTACTGTATTTCTAATCCCTTATTTTATGAAATTTCTGTTTTATGCCTTCTTTTCATTATATACATCAATTGTGCCAAATTTCATACTTGTCCATCCACGGCATTTTCGTAAAAAGGGAGTACTAAATTTTTGCTTCATGTATTAATATATAGATAATGATGTCCCAGTCCCCCTTGATAAGAATCTCATGAAGGCTAAAAAAATAAACTATCAAGATTTTAACTCATGAGATTATCGACATGTGGAATCTGGACGTCGTGATCATGACAATGGTTTAATAACCAAGAGCCTCGATCAAAATCTAAAGAGTTAAGCAAAATCTGGCGACTGCGAATCGTCTATTATTAATCGCACAAAGAATTAACTTGTATTGCAATCGAACGACGCTTAATGATATCTGTTATTTACGCAAGTATTACGCATTGTAAATAAAACTATTTTTACAGATTTTATCGCGTTTGTATGTGAAAGTGAAATTAGAAAATAAATAAAAAATAGACAATTCCGCTGTGTTTCTTGCCGGATCTTCTCAGTGCGGTCGCGTTCCGATCCGGCGGTAATTTTAAGAAAAAATGTAAAAAAATTACAATATTTAAGTGCCCCCGCGGGGTTTATACATAACTAGCAACCCGCCCTCGCTTCGCTTTCTGTCGCCTTATCCCCGTAGTTGCTGTTCCCGTGGGAATACCAGGATAAAATATAGCCTAGTTTACTCCCTGATATTATAGCTTTCCATTGATGAAAGAATTTCTTAAATCAGTCCAGCCGTTTTGAAGATTACCCAGAACAAATAGACAAACAGACAAAAAAAAATATAAAGTGATTTTTAGGCATGTGTATAGTGCAAATAACCGTGTGAGCATGAAAAAGGCCTATTATTTTGACATTACAAACAGACACTCCAATTTTATTTATTGGTATAGATGAATGATTTGCTTGTGGGATCTGGTCCAGCCATATTTTCTTCCTTTCTTTATGCTTTAATTATTTTTTGTCTTGTACTAAATCTTGAAAATTTATACATATATTCAATTTCGAAGGGCATCACACTGGAGCTAATATCACATATGTTGTACGAAGCATAATATTATGTATATTTAAAGGATTAAGAAAAAAATGACTGCCCGCTGAGTTTCTTGCCGGATCTTCTCAGTTTGTGGCCGCGTTCCGATCCGGTGGTAGATTGTAGTATTGTATTCAAACGTGTAATTTGACAATATGTAAGTGCCCTTAAGGGGCCTATGCAGAATAAATGATTTGATTTGAATTTATGATTGCCCAACGTTTCGAACACTGTACAGCGTTCAGTCACAGACAAAGATGTCTCACGTCCAACAAATCATCGTTATTACAGATATTTAAATCTACCCGCTACAGAAATTAGTTATTAACTTCGACACTTAACTAATGTATTAAAGAATTCTCTCACCGTACAGTTCAATTCTGTTTCCATACGATGGTAAGTCCGAGGCGCGGTCGGTAGCTGACGTCACACGAAACATTTCGCTAAACTATTAATACCCGAACAGCGTTTACCGTCGCCCGTACAGCTGCCAAAATTTTATATACTCTCTAGTTAGTTGTACATGTAAATAATGTGTTGGTTTGTTTTTCTCATCATCTTAGTCCATACACGTCTCACTGTTGGGCTCGGGCCTCCTCCACAATGGGAGGACAATTGACCTACTGTATCAAGCTGGTCAAACGTGTTGGTTGGTTTTGTTTCGAGTGTTCCTTCCTTTACATAGATATTATATCCATATTACTGGCTGCTCTAGTAGTTAACTCGTGATTGGGTCCTGCTTGTGGGATCTGTTCCAGCCATATTATTTTCTTTCTTTTGTTTAAGGAGTCTTCTCACTTTAGGCACCTCGAAAATAGGCTATTTTCGCGATTTTTTTCTAGGATTTTTGCAAAAGATTATGGGATAAAATGGATCCTATGTAATAAACACATCTTTCAAGTACAAGAAAAAAAGATTTTTTTTTTGAACAATTATTATTATAAACCAGTAGCATCGAAAAACCCGTGTAGAAATGTTATGTTCGTGGCTTGTTGATGGTATCTCCGAGACAGGTCATCTGAAACAAAAAACTAAAACAGTTTTAGATTCAGTATGTCAGTGGCTATAGCGCATATCATCAGATTTTTGATATTCGCGAAAATAACAAAATGGCGTATGTTTTTCGAAAAAGTAAAGAAAAAACGCTTTTATTTGCAGTTTTTTGTAAAAAAAAATACTTCAAATCAAAATTTCAAAAATCTGATGATATGCGCTATAACCATACCTATGAAGAATATGTCATTCAAATTTCATGACAATTGGCCGGATAGTTTCCGAAATTTCATCAACAAGACACTGAAAATCCTTGTTTTGAGATAAACGCGTTTAAAGTTTTGGTTGCAGAAAAATCATGAAAAAACCTTACCTCGGGTTAATCAGCGATGCCTGCTCTATACAATGAAATTTTGATATAACATTTTTAATGATATGTACTTTCAAAATTAAAAAAAAAAACGTTTTTTTTTAATTTTCAATGTGAGAAGACGCCTTAATTTTTAGGGTTCTTTACCCAAAAAGTAAAAACGACACCCTATTACTAAGACTTCGCTGTCTGTCCGTCCGTCTGTCTGTCAACAGGCTGTATCTCAAGAACCGCGGTAGCTAGACTGTTCTGTTGCCGCTATAACAACAAATACTAAAAACAAAATAAAATAAATATTTAATTGCTTCCATACAACAAACGCTATTTTTTGTCCTTTTTTATAGATGGTACGGACTCGTGCGCGACTCCGACTCGCACTTAACCGTTTTTTTTTTGTTTTGTTCTAAATTTTGAAAATTAACATTTATATAATATCGAAGGGCATCACACTGGAGCTAATACCATATGTTGTACGAAGTATACAATTTGTATATATTTAAAAGATTTAAAAAAAATTGACAGCCCGCTGAGTTACTTACCGGATCTTCTCAGCTTGTGGCCGCGTTCCGATCCGGTGGTAGATATTGTATTGTGTTCAAACGATATGTAAATTTGACAATATGTGCGCTTAAGGGGCCTATGCAGAATAAATTATTTAATTTGATTTATATATCCCTTAGTCGTCTTTTACGACATCCACGGGCAAGAGAGGGAGTGGTGAATTGTATTATTACTCCGTCATGGCCTTATCTCAGTCAAGGTGACTCTATATGTAAGAAGAGTTTCTTTCATAATTATCATCATTTAAGCTCACATACTTCGCGTTTTTGGGCTCGTGCCTCCTCCACAATGGCAGGAAATTGACCTATACCACGCTGGTCAAACTTGTTGGTTAGGTTTTTATTTCGAGTGTTTCTTATCTTGTAATTTTACTGCTTTCGTAATACATTTTCTGTATGTTGACGAAGTAAGAATAGAATTCAATAGGGAGTATTGAATTCTATTCTTAATTCTTATCCGTAGGTGTAGTAAAAGGGATATAATATGCATATAACATCTATGCAAGAGAAGGAAAACTTGAAATGCGTTTGAAAGAATGAAAGAACAATGGGACTGAGCTGAGACAAGACGACGATATCGAAAGTTATTGGCAATAGTTAAGGTTTTTTTTAAGAAGGTACCTTCTCAATACTTCTTTATATTTTTCACAGACTTCAAAAAAGGAGTTGAAGAAAAGATGCTTTATTTGTTTGTTCACGGATAACTTCGTCGTTTATAAACCGATTTTGATGATTATTTTTTTTATTTTGAAAAGGGTATGCTTCCCAAATGGTCCCATGAAAATTTTATCGACATGTGACAAGCTGTTTTTGAAAAATCACCCAAAATCTAAAAAAATATCTACATTGTCTATATTACTGAAAGCGGTTTCTTTATTTGCAAAAAAAAAATATTATTGTTCTTTATTATTTTCTCGTTAAAATTAAACTATTTAAGAAGATTTTTCTTTAGTTATGTTTTATAAGATTTAACGAGATAGGAATGAATATTTTCCTTTCTTTCATATATGTTCACTTCAGAACTTTTTCTAGGTTGACAAATTATGATAATTATTTTCCTATTAGAAAACTGGTGCTTCAGACATGGTCTCATAGAAATCTGCTAAGTGCGAGTCGGAGTGGCGCACGAAGAGTTCCGTACCCTTATCTATAAAAAGCGGAAATATAATACATTTTTTTTTTGTATGAGAGCCCTTTAAATATTTATTTTATTTTGTTTTTAGTATTTGTTATAGCGGCAACAGAAATACATAATTTGTAAAAATTTCAACTGGCTAACTATCGTGGTTATTGAGATATATATAGCCTGGTGACAGACAGACGGACGGACAGACAGCGAAATCTTAGTAATAGGGTCCCGTTTTTACACTTTGAGTACAGAACCCTAGTAAATTTGATCAAGATCTGTCGTTTTTGAGTTATCCTCAATAATGCGTATTTAATCCACTACATTATTATAAATGCGAAAGCTATGCTCGTTTTCACCACCGACCACCTAAAAGTTATATAATAATTAAGGTGATATCAATAACACATAAAGGTAATAGGCATTTATACTGCTTCAGGAGTTACTTAAATTTTATCATAATCATGATCTCAGCCCACCGAAGTCCCTGTGTTAGGCTCGGCCCTCTACAAAGGCAGTTAAATTGACCTTCTATACCGCCCTGGTAAGACGTGTTAATAATCGAACCTTAGACACTAAAAGGGAACTCATTCTTTAAACAATTACGCTATCTGATCATTCCAAACTCATAGACAATAGACATAACAACCAAAAAAAAAAAATAAACGCTCCGTTTATTTATTGCAATGACATGCAAAAGAAATCAAACAGAATTATACAAATTGTTTACGTCAGTATTTCTCAAAGGTCTCTAGTGCCATTGTTTCCCCCCTTTACTGATTGAATAGATATTATATTTGTATGTGGTAGAACCACATTGTGGACAGTCTACGGTCTATAGCCGCTGGCACACTCTCGCAGGCAATCTTCGTTTAAGTAATAGTATTTTTTTACTGCCCTTCGTTCGATGTTTGCATGTGGTGGGTTTTGGTGAGGACTTTAATATCAACGAACTTCATTGCACACATTCACATTTTCTTCACGTTTCTCACGGTGGGTAGCGGCTCAGCAAAGTCCATGAGCGGCAGTATCACTTACCCTGAGGTGTGCTGTTTGCTGCCACCGACAGCGATAAATAAAAATCTGCTTTTTTTAAAGTATCTTATAAGAATCATCATCAGGAGTTAAAATGTCCCACTGTCGAGCTCGAGCCTTCTCCATAATAGGAAAGCAATTGACTTCGCTACTATTTCAATGATGGTATTTGCTTGTTTACCTTAGTGGTCTTTTGGAGTCATTTATGGGAAGGATGACACATCGCACTTATGAAGAATACAATAATGTCACATACATTCTCTCACAGAATTTTCAAAATATTAATGATCAGCGCCTGTATTGTAATGCAGAAAGCAGGCAATATATTATAGCTATCATTTCACGTTCTCCATATAAATAGTTATTCCGGAATGAAATGTAGCTACTCTGTTTTATAATTGTCTATTTACAAAGTTGTTTTAGGCTTAATTAAAAGTGAAAGCGAGTAAAAGAGCCCAATGCAAACGAGACGTTATGCTGGAGAGCGAGGGGGCAATTCTCATCATTTGAATTTTATCTGGATTTCGTAATCCGAACTTTTCTCCGTTCTCGAAGACTCATTGAGAATGGACGAGTCCTACTTATGCATTTTTCGAATTCGAATTTTACCTCGATTTAGTGATCTATTCGTATGACGAGAAATTCTAGGATTATATGAATCAAAGTCACAAAAATACTCAAGCCCCCCACAGATCATTAGGCCACAGTTTGAGAAACGACGATTTACACTATGAAAATAAAAATAATCGTTGAAATATATCTAAATGGCCGTCTAGTAGTAGCGGTTTCATTCAGAACTTATGACGTAGAACATATTTGTATAAATACATATGTATTTTCGACTTGTATATATATACAGAGTGTATCAGGTTATGGGGCAACTGTTCGAGTATGTTGTAGTTTAACCATCATAGATCGTAATTAGAATGTATTACACAAAAAAAACAATATAACATAAAAGTTATAGTGATTACAAAAATGTGTGTCTAAGAGTCTGTGCCTTAACTGTTATGTAGGCATGTACAGACAGGATACATGTAGGCATGTAAAGCTTCGACAGTATAAATAGGTATGATTTGCGCGAACGTTTCAATGGTAACGTAGGTACAAAGGCGCCTCGTCAACGATGATCGGCCGATCAACTGATTTAAAGCGAAGTTTGTCTTGCTTATGTGAACGTAATCATTGATTTATTCAATTTCCAATGAACATTTAACAAAGTACGAATATTTTGCAGATTAAGTATAGCTGACTTTATACATTTCAATCAGATTTACACGAAAAAGCGATGATAAAATTGAAAACTTTACATGCCTCTCTAATTCATTAACGAATCAATATTATTTTTATTTCAAATTTTTGTCATGGGTTTCTACCACCATTGCCCGTTTGACTAGTTGCCCCATAACCTAATACATCCTGTATATTGTCTTTGAACTAGCGAAGTTTTTATTTGTAATGTAATTTTTGCATATGCGTGGGTGAAAAGCTTTTGTATTATGTAAGTGTGCGTGTAAATATTCGTTCATGTGTGCGTGGAATTTTCTGTACGATATTATATTTAGTGTTTGTTTGTGTGCGTCATATGTGACGTCAGTCACGTGTTGTGATAGGCGCGTTTCAATCTTATTTATGTGTGCGTTTACTTATGATGGAGTACGAATACAATTCACCACCCTATATCTTGACGACTAAGGAATCATCATCATCATTGCAGCTCACACACGTCCCACTGTTGGGCTCGGGCCTCCTCCACAACGGGAGGGAATTTGACCTACTATACCATGCTGGTCAGACATATTGATATAGGGTTTCATTTCGAGTTTTCCTCTTGCACAGATGTTATGTGCATATTATATCCCTAAGTCGTCTTTTACGACATCCACGAGCAAGATAAGGAGTGGTGAATTGTATTCTTACTCCGTCACCACACGACTAAGGAATATAAAATGCATATACCAACACCTCTGACCAACGTGGTATAGTAAGTTAATTTCCTTCCTATTTTGGTTAGTGTTGCCCAAAAAAGTCTTGGTCTTGCGGTCTTGGTCTTGCGGTCTTGGTCTTGGTCTTGCGAGAAATGCGAGACCAAGACCAAGACCGCTTAATTTTTGCAAGACCAAGACCAAGACTGGCCCTGCAAGACTTGAGCAAGACCAAGACTGGGCCTGCAAGAGTCTCGCGGTCTTGCATTTAATTCAAATCACCATTTCAGCTTATATACGGTTGAGCTCGTGTCTTCTACATAACAGGAGGAGAATCGGCCGTGGCCGGAGGGGAATCGCCACGGTGATCGGCCGTGTTGTTACAGGTCATACATGTCAAGTTTTCCTTCTCTTGCACCGATGTTATATATTATAGCCCTTAGTTGTGGGTTCGCAGTCACGGGTAAAATAGGGGGTGATGAATTATATTCTTACTCCGTCACTACACGGCAAGTCAAATCAGTCTTGAGATATCCATCTATTGGCCAATCGATTCCCAATGTTGGTGTTGGCTTTTCAGAATTACTCTTCGGAAAGGCTTAAGGACAAAAATACCGTAATCACGAGAGTGCTCTTGCCCATTATACATATTTATATATCCGTTTATTCATTAGCCCAACGACGTTCACTATTGGACATAGAAATATGCCTACAATTAATCTATATAAATGTCCATGTAGGGACAGAGTACGATCACCATCAGGCAGTACATGAAGCGTTGCTCCCAGCGCTATTTTGCCTCTGCCACGACTCACCCCAATCCACTAGTGGTTGGGGCGGTAAACTACGTCCCCTCAAAAATATCCGCGGTCCGACGTCCTCGTCATCTTCTTGAAGAAGAAGATGACGCTATTATGATCGCCCAAGAAAGGACCTACACAGCTCGCGCAGCGATAACAGATAAAACTCCGCGGTATCGGCATCGCCGTCGAGGTCGAAAACCGCGCCGCGTAAAAGTCATTAACCTAAACTTGGCCACGCCCACTTTGCTCTCAGCGACGCCCCGAGCCGAGGTCCGTTCCCCATAGGGGGGAGCCCTCGGGCGATGTTCGCTTAACTTACTTACCTGGTTGAGAGCCATCAGCGCTCACCCATTGACCGCGTTAAGCTGTCAAGGTCATCTGCGACCAACAGCTACACACACACAAAAAAAAAGACAGTACGAATATAATTCACCACTCTCTTACCCGTGGATGTCGTATCAAATCGGATCGGGCAATGGTGTTAGGAACCCATGAAAAAAAAATTTAAATAAAAATATCGATTCGTTAATGAATTGAGAGACATGTAAGTTCTCAATTTTGTCATCGTTTTTTCGTGTAAATTGATTAAAATGTATAAAGGAATGATACTTAATTTACAACATATTCGTATTTTGTTAAATGTTCATTTGAATTTGAATAAATCAATGATTACGTTTGCATAAGCAAGACAAACTTCGCTTTAACATAAATCAGCTGATCGGCCGATGACCGTTGATGAGTCGCCTTTGTACCTACGTAACCATTGAAAGGTTCGCGCAAATCTAATACCTATTTATACTGTCGAAATTTTACATGCTTACATATATCCTGTCTGTACATACCTACATAATGCATAAAATTTAAGGCATAAACTCTTAGACACACATTTTTGTAATCACTATAACTTTTACGTTATATTGTTTTTGTGTAATATACATTCTAATTATGATCTATGACTGTTGAACTACAAGATACATGAACAGTTGTCCCATAACCTGATACACCCTGTGTATATAACATATGTGCAAGAGAAGTGAAACTAGAAAGAAAACCCTGTACCAACATGTCTGACCAGCGTGGTATAGTAGATCAATTTTCCTCTTACTGGAAGGAAGCTTAAGCCCAGCAGTGGCACTTTTATGAGCTGTGACGATGACGACGAATATCATACATTTTACAAGTATTAAAACCATAAAATTTTAAATCAGTTTTATATGTTCTTGAATAAATAGTATATTAAGAGCTACATGGATCCAGCGGCCAAAGTATTTATATAGGCAATAGAGCAACAGGTTTTTCAAGTATCCAGAGTATCAGTAACTAAACTGGAAATACAATAGATACATACCACTTAACTTGAAGGGGAATATAAACAATCGCATTAATTGTAAAATATCGCATTGATTATAAAATGACATAAAATTTATTGTATCAACTGCCTCGTGTGGTGACGTCTTAAGAAAATAGGGTCGAAAGTCCTGTCATAAGAGTAGTAACGCTGTCTAATGGAACACCAGGGGAATAGAAGAGTAATTTTCTCCAGTGGTAAGTATTGTATTCAATAGTGAACTATAGGCTAGCAGATGGATAGATAGGATAGGTATAGATATATTTGATTAATTTAGTTGGATTTTTCATTGCCATGATAAATTACTGTTACGTTATTCTAACTGCAAAACTTTGCGAGACTCTTGCTGCAATACCAAGACTCGGGTGCGCAAGACCAAGACCAAGACCAAGACGAGACCAGGTGTGATGTTGCAAGACCAAGACCGGTCCAAGTCTCGTCTTGGTCTTGCATTTGGGCAACACTAATTTTGGTGTAGGCTCGAGCCCAATAGTGGGACGATTTTAGCCGATGTAGGTGACGGAGTAAGAATACAATTCACCACCATATCTTGCCTGTGAATGTCGTAAAAGATGACTAAAGAATATAATATGGAGATAATATCTATGCAAGAGAAGAAAATCTCGATATAAAACCCTATACCAACACGTCTGACCAGCGTGGTATAATAGGTTAATGTCACTCCTATTTTAGAGTACGATGGTACAACATCATCTCATGATCTCAGCTCATATTACATCCCACTGTTGAGCTTGGAAGCTATCCTGCACTGTGGGAAAGGAATTTGATTTATCTCTTAATCGTCTTTCACTACGCCCAAAGACATGAAAGGCGGTGGATTTTATTTTTAATCCGTCACCACACGGAATCAATCATTCATCATTATAATCATTTCAGCTCATATAAGTCCCACTGCTAAATCTTTTTTTTTTTTGGGTGGGCTGCGGTCGGCGCACTCCTCGCACCACTCCGTCCGGGGCGACAGAGGAGCGTAAGTACGCACAACCGCAACCCATCCGAACACCACGTCGCCTTCGTTGTTGGGCCGACCACCGGAGCAGGGTTACTTGACATCAGTGGTCGGTCCCACTGCTAGACTTAAGCTTCCTCCACAATAGGAACGACATTGATTACTTATGCTGGTCAGACAGGTTGGTATAGGGTTTTATTTCGAGTTTCCCATCTCTTGCATAGATGTTATATGCATATTATATCCGTTAATCGTCTTTTACGACGTCCATGGGTAAGATTGGGAGTGGTGAATTGTATTCTTACTCCGTCACCACACGTATATTAGCTTACTGCAACATGGAATTTACTACGCCATATCTGTATTTCAAGTCCATTAACGAATGAACGAAAATAAATTAATACAACGGAAACGAATACCAAACTACGCCCCATCTATTTCCAAACCTTGCTTACAATACACATCCCGAAGTTATTTAAAGCACGACACGATGCAGGAAATACCAAAACATACAGCATGCCTATATATTAACAGTATCGTAACAAATTTTGTAAATTTAACTATTTTACGGATTCTATCGCGATTGTATTTGATTTCTGATTGCCCGACGTTTCGAACACTTTCCATCCGTCAGCCTACAGACGTCCACTGCTGGACATAGGCCTCCCTGCGAGAATGCCACTCGCAACGGTCCTGCGCCACTTGCAACCAACGGTTCCCTGTGACTTTGAGAATGTCCTCAGTCCACCTCCTGGGAGGTCGTCTTACGCTGCGCCGTCCCATTCATCGTCGCCACTCAAGACCCTTTCTTCCCCAACGGTAGTCGTTTCGACGATCGATATGGCCTGCCCATTGCCATTTCAACGTGCTAATTCTGCGGACTATGTCGGTTATACCCGTTCTTCTACGGATAACCGTGTTCCGGATTTTATCATGTAGTGAAATACCGAACATAGCCCTCTCCATAGCAGGTTGAGCAAGTTTAAGCTTTTTTATGAAGCCGAGATTTAGAGAGCACTTTTCAGTGCCGCAAGTCATCGCTGGTAACACACACTGGTTATAAACCTTTGTTTTACAGAATACAATTCCCCACCCTCATATCTAGCACGTGAATATCGTAGAAGACGACTAAGGGATATAATATGCTGATAATATTTATGTAAAAGAAGGTAAACTCTACATAAAACCTTATGCCAACATTCATGGCACATTTTCCCTTCTACTGTGAATAGGGTTGCCAGGTCGTCAAACCTAATAGCCGGACAGACCAGCCAGTTTGGCCGGACATTTAGGTAGAAAGGCCGGACACCCTACATTATTGAAAATGTTCTGTTTTAGTATTATTAGGTACGACAAAAAATGTATGTAAAATTAAGCTTTTTGGATTATTTTGCCTAGTTAACTCCCTGATAATATAGCTTTCCATTGGTGAAAGAATTTTTGAAATCGGTCCAGTCGTTTTGAAGATTACCCAGAACAAACAGACAGACAGATAGACAAAAAAAATATAAAGTGTATTTTAGGCATATGTATAGTGCAAATAACCGTGTGAGCATGAAAAAAGCCTATTATTTTGACATTACAAACAGAAACTCCAATTTTTTTTATTGGTATAGATTGCAAACCTATTGCGTAGCTCGTCGCCTTCGTCGTTGGGCCGACCACACTGGTACGTAATTCCTTGTCCTCCATGGTCGGCCCTACATTGAAAGGTATATGGAGGAGATTCGAGCCCAACAGCAGGACATATATAAGCCTAAATGAAGATTAAAACGATTTTACTGACATAGAATTAACAGACACGAATTATGTCTAGTTTTTGTTTTTCTCACAAAGAGCTTGCCTGAATCGAACCCGCGACGTGCTATTTCGGGTAACTACTTGAATTACTACATTTGTCTGTAGAAAAATTATCTTCTACTCACAAGTAATACGCCCCAAAATTGGGCAAGCTCTTCCTCTAGTTGAGGGAAAATTGCCTGCTAAATTACGCTGAACTAATTGGCATAAGATTTTATTTTTAATTGGTAATCTCCTAAACGAAGCAGAGGTGGTCATTGTATTCTTCGTAACAAATAATATTGTATTTTGGCAAGACTGAAAATTTTAGTCAGTATTTGAATTTTTCAGTTATCCGATATATCGCCGATGTCCTATGCCCTATATTGCACAACGAATGCACAAAGGATGGGCCCTGGGCGCGTGTGCGATGCCCTAATGACCCACTAACCGGTTACAACCGGATCGTTCGGGAACGAGCCGAGCGCTTGCGAAAATGCCCGAACGATAAAATCACTTTTATTGCAAAGTTGCTAATATTATATAATCTAATAGCCCGATGTGGAGATGGAGAAAGAACAAAGAAATGATGGATTGTGAAGGAAACCACCCTTATTAAAGGGAGTTAAGGGGGGTGGATTAGGAGTTGAAATAAAGGGGCAGAAAAAAATTCTGACAATTATAGATGTAGATTCCCCGTGTAGTGACCGAGTAAGAATACAATTCACCACTCTATCTCTTGCGGGTGTGTCGTAAGAGACGACTAAGGGGTATAATATGCATATAACACCTATGAATACTTTAAATAAAACCCTATGCCAACACATCTGACCAGGGTGGTATAGTAGGAAATTTCCCTCCCGTAGTGGAGGAGGATCGTCTCCAACAGTGGGACGGCTATGGGCTCAGATGATGATAATATTCTGTTATCATCATTGTCACTTTGTGCATTCCATAAATTGTTACCCTGTGCGGGAATGGTCTGGAAAGTGTAGGTGTAACTTGTATTCCTTAATTATATTTTTACAAAATTCTACCTTTTTTTGGGGGTGGGTCACGGTTGGCACACTCCTCGCCCGGCTTCGTCCAAGGCCACAGGGGGGCGTAAGCACGCACACCCGCAACCCACCCGCGCGGCACGTCGCCTTCGTCGTTGGGCCGACCACCGGAGCAGGGTGACTTGACGTCAGTGGTCGGCCCGACGGAATACCCCCTATTTGGGGTACCCTCCCATCGAGTACCCATGTCCTCCCCGTCGGGGGAACGTCGGTCTTTCCTCACGCGGTCGGCCTCTCGGCGGGTGACGGACTAATTCCCTGGTCACGTCATCTGCGGCCTCGGCTAGGGCGGCATGAGGCGCAAACAAAATTCTACCTTAAGATTAATTTCTTAGGCAAGAGAATTATTTAAAAAAAAATCTTTTTAACCGACTCCAAAAAAGGAGGTTTCTCGATTCGACTGTATATGTATATGCTTTTTAACATTATTGAATGCGGTTTCTTTTTTTGCAAAAAATAATTATTAAAGTACACCCTACACTTAGGAAATCATCCTGGTATAGGGGGTCTTTACAAACATAATTAACGGACACAAATTACATTAAGACTCGGTACAACAATTTGTGGATCGCACAAAGTGTTGTCCCGCGTGGGATTCGAACCAACGACACTGGAGCGGTAGGTCGGTATCATAACCACTACGCCATCGGTGCAGTCGTTGTCAAATTTAATAGATTATGGTTGACTGGTAGAGAATGCCTTTGGCATTAAGTCCGCCATTGCATTGTTGCATGAAGTTTAATAAATAAATAAATTATTGTCAGTTTTATAAACTTTTGTCCGCGATTACTTTTGCGTGGATTTAAATAATAAATAATAGTTGGAAAAACTAAAAAATACGCTTTTAAAGAAAATCCAACTAAAAACTAGAAAATTATTTAGTTGAATTTTCGCTAATCCTGATTATCCTAGTAAGGATATCGGGTCAAACTGTTTAAAATATTGGATTGTCGTCGGTCCTTAATAAGTATGCCAAATTTCAAGTTAATCCGACGTTTTGAAGAGGGTCAAAATCATGTTCAAAGATTCCGTTACATACTAACATACATACGTCTGAAGCAATAAAAACGTATTAAAAACCTATACCAGTATTGACTATGGGTTTACCATACGTAAGTTGTGGGGTTAATTGTCACATTTGTCAAGGGATTTTTTTTAATGGCGTTCACAAGATTTCGCCAATAATTTTATTTATAGGAGTTAGAAACCGAAATTTTAAGAAATTTAACGAGTTATATTTTGACTTAACTTTCGAATCGGTCATGTTCATTAGTTGAATTATTCTTAAAAACAAAAAGTCGTTTCACTTGGACTTTATTATTATATACATGTCGCTGGTTTGCGAGAATATCGACATAAATCAAAATGATGTAAAATTGAATATTGTATACCAAATGATCCCTGTTATCTAAAATCCTGAACAGAGGAGAAATTTTCCATTGAACAGTATAGTCACAATCTCAATAAATCATTTAAATATTATTGTATGCACTAAAACTTTTATAAAAACAACATAAAAATGCCCTTCTCTAAAATTAGTATTTTTTTATTTGTGTAACTATTCTCGCAAATCAGCGATATATAAACAATCATAGAACATACATAAATTTGTATTAAAATAAGATCAATATTTTTTGTTAACGATCAAATATAAAATTGACACAATTTAAAACTTCTAATACTACAAGACTTATTTATGACCTTCAAAAGATCCGTGAAACATAACAAAGTTCCGATTTTTAGTGCTTAATACCAACCCCATAATTTGTTACATGAACCCAAGGTCGGTGCTGACACCCTCGCGAACGCTAATATTTCTTTCGCGGCGTTTTGCCGCAATTCTTATCTGACCGAGATTTTGTTCCACTGCACGAATATAACGCTCATTAAATCGCTTCAACTTCAGTATAGATAGAACTTGAGGTACGAGGAACTATGAACATCCCTTACCATTTACTATTAGGTACGCTACTTACTAGTGTGCGAACGAAACTAAAAAATGAGTAAGCTTTTCCATATAATATTCTAATGTCACATTTTTAATCTTTTCGGAACAGTGAAAGACAATATTGCCCTATAAACCGGCCTCATAACCTGCCATATTATCGGTGACCAATCGGTGGCTATCAGGTACCTCCTCTCGTCGGCGGCGGCGTCCCAACAATACGGAGATATTATACTCCAAGGTAGCCTTTGAAGCTTATATGAGTTTAGTAGTGGTAGGACCACACTGTCGACAGTTATCTGTCTACAGCCGCGGGCTGGTCTGTCCGGGGTGGTACCACGCTCTCACAGAAAATGACGTCTGAGTAGTAGCATTTTGTTACTGCGCTTCGTTCGGTGCGCGAGAGAGCCGGAAGCCCAACTTTCTGAGGGTGTTCGCGTGTGGAGGATGTTGGTGGTGCTTTTGGTATCACCGAGCCTCAATGCACGCATTCACACTCCCTTCTTTCCCTTCGCGGTAGGCAGCGGCCTTGTAAAGGTCCATGAGCGGCAGCAACACTTACCATCAGGTGTACTTTTTGCTCGTTTGCCACTGCTTGCAATAGAAAAAAAAAAAAAAGAGTTTTTCCCAGTAGATTGTGTACTCATATAACTGTTATTTAAAAGAGTCGTGCTCTGACAGAATTATTCACATTCAGGCTTTCGCCGTTCATTACTGGATGTACTCCTGTCACTCAGAATGCCACATGATACCTTTTTTTTAGAAGGGCTAGTACCGGCCAATCAGCTTTTACGACAGCGATATACTTTTCCCAGGAGAGAGCTGCTTCACACTTACTTTAACAGCGAATAGCGCTACGTGTACTTGGAAAGCTTTACGTGGATCGCTCTAGACTGGCTACACCCTACCCAATCCGTCTATAACGACCTAAGCGCGGCGAGCGCCTACATAACTTTCGATATTACCTCCCCCCTTGCTATCAGAGCGATCACTGGTACCGATACCTTGATTTACGCGTCCAGCCTAGCGGATTGCCCGCTAACTGTCTGGCGTATACTTTATGTTTATCAAGGTGAAGGTCATATGATTCACCAAGGTCTTGTATGTCTCGGTATGCATACTATTAGTGTCTTATATGCCTTAGTCATTGTTATGCTTTAGTAATACTAAATTATGTCTGTATACCTAGTGCGTTATATTATGGATAAAATATAGGATACTATCCCATTTTTTAGGGTTTCGTACCCAAAAGGTAAAAACGGAACCCTATTACTAAGTCTTCGCCGTCTGTCTGTCACCAGGCTGTATCTCAGGAACCGTGATAGCTACAGTTAAATTTTTTGCAAATTATATATTCCTGTTGCCGCTATAACAACAAATACTAAAAATAAAATAAATATTTAACGGGGGCTTCCAAACACACACAACGCCTTCAATGGTACGGCACCCTTCGTGCGCGTGTCCGACTCGCACTTGACCGATATTTTAAAATTAATTTATTTTTACCGTGCGGTGACGGAGTAAGAATACAATTCATCACCCCTTATCGTACCCGCGGGTGTCGTAAAAGATGACTAAGGGATTAAATATGCATATAAGATCTATGCACAAGAAGGAAAACTCGAAACAAAACCCTATACCAACCTGTCTGACAACCATGGTATAGTAAGGTCAATTTCCCTCCTATTGTGGAGGAGGCTCGAGCCCACCAGTGGGACGTATATGAGCTAAAATAAATAAACATACATATTCAACTTTATACCCTTTTAAAATTTTCCAATAGTATTCAATATCGAAATTGAATTTCAATAAAATCAAGTCGAGTGAATATATTGAATTTATGAAGTCCTAGCAACCAGGTCACCTGGAGTGTGTCACGTCCCTCCCCACTTCGAGCACCTCCCCGCAGCGTATGCACCGGGCCATACTGCACAGTGACCTATATTGAAGGCCGGCGACCTCTCCCGGCCGTAGCTACCGACCCTATTACTAAACTAGGGCTAGTGAAAGGATACAAAGCTTAATAAATTGTAATATTTAACTTATTTAAATAACTTAAAGAAATAAGATTATGCGTGTGATGACGGAGTAAGAATACGTGTCAGCTTCCTTTTTCTTGACCATGGGTCATATGCATACAACATCTGCGCAAGAGAAGGAAAACTCGAAATAAAATCCTATAGCAACACGTCTACCCTGCTCCGGTGGTCGGCCCAACGACGAGTGCGACGTGGGTACGGATAGGTTATGGGCCCGCGCGCGGTCCTTTCGTCCGAATGGACCGCATGTGCACTTACCATAGCCCACCCATAAAAAAAATACCAACACATCTGATCAACATGGTATAGTCATATTAATAACGCTTGATGGAAGGATTTTGTAGGAGGCCCGACCCCGACAGTGGTTCTTATGTGGGCCGAGATGATGATGAACAGTTTTTATAAGTTGTGGCGTAACATGAGGGAGGCCCACGTTCAGCAGTGGACGGCTATGGGCTAAAATAATGATTGATAATTCTAGCCTTAGATTTATTTAGATAAACTGTTTTTCGGGTTTCGTACCCCAAGGGTAAAAACGGAATCCTAATACCAAGACTTCGCTGTCTAACATAACTAGCAACCCGCCCTCTCTTCGCTTCGGTTTCAGTTGTCTTACCCGCGTAGTGCCCGTTCCCGTGGGAATACCGGCATAAAATATAGCCTATTTTACTCCCTGATATTATAGCTTTCCATTGGTGAAAGAATTTTTCAAATCGGCACAGTAGTTTTTGAGTTTATTCATTACTAACATACACACATACAAACTTTTCCTCTTTATAATATTAAGTATAGATGGTACGGAACCCTTTGTGCGCAACTCCGACTAGCACTTAACCGTTTTTTTTTTGTTCCAGATGGATGGCGTCCGAGTATTTGAACCGGTCTTCTAAAACCCAATCACCTCTCCCAATTTCCAAATTACAATAACAAATATTGAAAGAAAAAAAATGCACTCCGTCATTCACCGTCCACGAGCGCAAACAACAAAACAGTTGAAAAAACTAAAAATTAAAAAGAAAAACGAGCTTACCAACATCAGAATATTGTGTTCGACATAACTTGAAACAAAAAAAAAAATATTAAAAAAAAAAACGCGAAATACGGTTTTTATTGAAAAGTTTTTCGACTCGAGGCTTTAATGGACGTAGTATTAAAAAGAAATAATAAAAAAAATATATAGTTGCCTTTTTTAGAGAGTAGATAATTCGTTGGTCCAAAACACTTTGTAATTGCTAAGTAATAATTTTTTCTCCCCTTGGTGTATATCTATTTATACGGAATACCCTGAGTTTTATAGGTGCTGTTGTGTCGAGTGGAATAAGTACAGGTAAGATTTTGTTGTACTAGTTCCGTCCATGTGGTGACGGAGTAAGAATACAATTCACCACTCCCTATCTTGCCCGTGGATGTCGTAAAAAACGACTAAGGGATATAATAAGCATATAACAGCTATGCAGGAGAAGGAAAACTCGGAAAATAAACCCTATACCAAACCCAGTGACCATCGTGGTATAGTAAGGTCAATTTTCTTCCTATTGTGGAGGAGGCTCTAACTGACATAGCACGAAGAATTAGCACGTTGAAGTAGCAATGAGCAGGACACATCGCTAGACGAACCGACAACCGCTGGGCCCCGATGGCCCAGCGGCGCGTGGACCGATAACCCACCCAAACTCACGTCGCCTTCGTTGCTGGGCCGACCCCCAGTGCCGAGTTCCTTGTCTGCAGTGGTCGGTCCGACGGAATACCCTGACATCGACGTCCCTTTCCCGGGACGTTAGTCGCCATCGCGAGGTCAGCCTCTTCCCGTGTGACGGATTATCCCCAGTCCGGTCCCCCGCGGCTTCTGTTAGGGCGGCGTCAAGTGCAGACGTCAACCCCCCTAGAAAAGAAAGGCTTATATAACAATGTTATTTTTGTTTTATTTCAGTATATCATAAGAAATGGAGAACGCAGAAGTCGAGAAGAGCACCTGCTCTGAGGAAAGCGCTGGCCAGTTGAACAGGAATAGGGTAAGTGATTACATATAATGTTCTTTATATTTTTTTGTTGCCGGTGGTGGCAAACAAAGCAGCAGCACACCTGATGGTAAGTGACACTGCTGCACATGGACCTTTGCAATATCAGGGCCACAGCTAGACCGTTGTCTACCGTGAAGAAAATGCTCTTCTTAAACATCGTTTAAGAAAGGACATGTCATAGCACTCGTGAAACACAGCAGCAGATAGTTCATTCCAGATCCTGCACGTACTTGGGAGAAATGATCGCTGGAACTAATGCGCTTTATATAGTGTCCTGGCCATCATGGTATTGATATCCCACTAAAAGTATTTCCTCCACGTGTGGCGTCGTCTCGGCTCATACACGTCCCACTGCTGGGCTCGAGTCTCCTCCCCAATGGGGGGGAAATTGACCTACTATACCATACTAGTCAGATATATTGGTATAGGGTTTTATTTCGAGTTCTTTTGCACAGATGTTATATGCATATTATAATATCCCTTAGTCGTATTGTGTGGTAGCCGGCTTCGAATACTACCAACCCTTGCTTTGCTCGTGGGTGTCGTAAAAGACGACTAAGAGCCCTAGATTGACCAGGACCAACTCCATCTGGTATCATTTGGGTCAACGATTACATTCCCAAAGAGGGGTGACGTCAGGCAGGCGGCCGGTCATAAAAGTCATTGCCGAAACTTTTTGCAATATGTCAAAACAGATGACATATTGCGTCGACCCCAAGTAATTGGGATAAGAACAAGATGATGATGATGATCCCTTAGTCGTATTTTACAACATCCACATGCAAGATTGAGAGTGGAGAATTGTATTCTTACTCCGTCACCATATGTGTGGCGACCAACCCAAAAATACAATTCTCGTTAGCTGCAGTGAAAGTCCTGAAAATAGCCTAAGGGTCACTAAACACGAGACATCAGGTGCGCCCGAACCAAAATTAAATTTCGATTATTTTTTACAGAGCTTCAAGTCAAAACAGCTGGTCCGTAGTCAGGCGATCCGTGAGTCTGCATCACCTCCACGCGCAGCCACCCCTTCACCCACACCGACGGCGAGTGGTGGGGAGGTGATCTGCGAACAATCTAGTCATAGGTGTAATGATGACTTTAAGAAGAAGCAACCGGTTGAGATTCAAGTAAATCTTTTAAAATTTCTTTAAAAATACACCCTTCACTGAGGCAATAATCCTTGTATTGCAATGGGACTTTCATCATCGCAGCCCACATACGTCCCATGGTTGGGCTCGGGCCTCCTCCACAATGGGAGGCAATTTGACCTAATAGACCATGCTTGTCAGACATATTGGTATAGGATTTCATTTCGAGTTTTCCTTCTCTTGCACAGATTTTTTGTGCGTATTATATCTCTTAGTCTTCTTTTACGACATCCACGGGCAAGATAGGGAGTGGTGAATTGTATTCTTACTCGGTCACTACACAGAACTGTTTTATATCAATTGCAGATAACTTCAGGCGGTTGGGAGGAGTCCCAATGCGAGCAACGTCAGCGCGCTCGCCGCTGGCTGTCTGACACACCCAGGGATCTGCTGTCAAATAATCCGCGGGTGGCGTGCGTTTGCGGCGCGTGCGCCTGCCCCAATTGCAGGTGACCATCATTAATTTAGTCGTTATAGTTTTCAATTTTAAACCAAGGATGACTTTTATTTGGTAGACTATAGTCTGAAACTAGCTGAAGTTGTTGGTGGACGAACAGGGGATTAGGCGAATAATTTTATGGTCCATTTCGTAATTCGTGATGGGGGACCGCTTATAGGATCTGATGCAGCTATTTATGAAGTGAAACTTCTAATGCGACTTCCAACAAGGTTGCGTTAAACGCTTAACGCTACGGGAATAGCAAGACTGAGCCAGCGCGAAGGATAAAGGGGTACTTTGTACACACACTATTTTTTTTTTAAGTTAAACCTTCTTTAGCGGCGTTATGCATTTTTTGAGTTGGGTAATAAAGGTTTAACTCGCTTCAGGACACGTAACCTGATCGAAAATTCGTAAGACGGCGCAGGGCGCTTACGCGAATGTGCGTGTAGCCCCTCCCTTAGTCGTATTTTACAACACCCATGGCTAAGAGGACATGGAGAGTTGCATTCTTACTCTATTACCACGCGCAAAGGACTACTATGTACTTAAGTATTTGGACTAATACGTAATTTTTTCGATCATGACTAAAGACCGTCTTATGTTGATTGCTCGAAGTTTCAAACACTACAGCGTTCATGTTCACTGGTGGACTAAGATGGCTCACGTCCAACAAATCATCGGTATTACAGAGATTTATACCTACCCGCTACAGACATTAGTTATTAAATTTTAGACCCACATTTTTAATATAAATTTATTGCCAATAACAAAACTTTTTGTCTAAAATCTCTTTAATAACGATGACTTGTTCAACGTGAGACACCTTAGCCCGCCCGTGAACATGAACCCTGTAATGTATACCTAACGTTTAGCAATCAATAGTCAAAATAAACGCGATATAATCCCTAAATATAGTATCATTTCAAATGATGTAATAATGCCGTAAACATCATAAATTATAACCGCCTTATGATGTCTCCTTCAGGGGTCGGAGACGCCAGCACGCTTGTCCAACTAAGCAGGACTCTGGCATCATGTGTTCAGAGGAATGCCCAGATTGCGACACGGATACAGGTAACTATATACCATTGCAACTTGTATACGTCCTACTGCTGGGTATAGGCCTCCTCCACAATAGAAGGAAAAAATTAATTTACTATACCACGCTGGTCAGACGTATTGGTATAGGATTTTATATCAAGTTTTCCTTTTCTTGCATAAATATTATCTACGTATTATATATACCCACTAGCAACCCGCCCTCGCTTCGCTTATAGGTTATAGTCGTTTTACCCGCGTAGTTCCCGTTCCCGTGGGAATAACGGGATAAAATATAGCCTTGTTTACGCCCTGATATTATAGCTTTCCATTGGTGAAAGAATTTTTGAAATCGGTCCAGCCGTTTTGAAGATTACCCGGAACAAACAGACAGACAGACAGACAAAAATTTTTTAATTGCTATTTTAGGCATAGGTGTCATGCAAATAACCGTGTGAGCATGAAAAAAGCCTATTATTTTGACATTACAAACAGACACTCCAATTTTATTTATTGGTATAGATAGTCGTCTTTTACGACATCCACGTGTAAGATAGGGAGTGTTGAATTGTATTCTTACTCCGTCACCACACGGACAGATTAGGATTATTACAATTTATAATTTCTGATACTCATCATCTCAGCTCATATACGTCCTACTGCTGGGCTCGAATCTCCTTTACGATATGAGGGAAATTGCCACAGAGTACACAGTTAACGCTTCATTTGTCATATTCATTGATGGATCTGTCAGAACATCGGCACTAGGCTAATCATATTACCTCAACAGATGCGACAGATAACTATATTTTGGTCTAACGCATGTATACATTATTAGTCTTACATCTGTGAGGTTGCAAAATTGAAACTACTTTCTTTCTTTTTTTTTTCTTCTTTTTTCTATGGAAATACTATACAAACTGGTCAGGTGTGTTCGTATATAGTTTCGGGTTTGCCTTCTCTTTCATAGATTTGTTTTTGGTTCTGTTTTTCCATTCGGATAGGCAAAGGGATCAAAGCCCATACAGCCAAGTCTGATACAATTTTCTTCATATTATTTAACATTTCGTTATATAGAATATTATATAAAATTCTTATTTATAGTCATTGTCCGTCAGTAAGTCAAGTTGTCACCATTAATTAAGCGCTGAAAACCTAATTAAATGATTTCTCTGGGAGTTTCGGTAGAATATGAAAATACATGTAAACCACAAGAGTGATATAAGAAGATATCACATTCACCACACTTCAGCACCTTAATTGTATTATATTAAATAAAATATCAGCTAAATTATTCAAATAACACTATAAAACACTAAAAAATGAATATAATACAAGAGCGTAACATGACATTTCCATATTCGCGCCGAAACTCCCCTCTTCCATAGATATTATATCCTTTCTTTTTTTTACTACACCCACAGATAACAGAGGAGGTGGTGAATTGTTTTTTTTTTTTTTATTTATTCTCACTCCGTATACACGGAATTATCTTTTAATAGATCGTTATGTTTTCAGGTGCTAACAACGATGGTATCAGAAAGTCCCATAGCCATGAAATTGATGAGCAAAATTATTATTGTAGGTGAGTTGAGTTTTACCTATATTCATAGTTTCTTCACAGTAGGCAACGGCCTAGCTGTGACCTTGGTATTGCAGAGGTCCTGGTGCGGCAGTATCACTTACCATCTGGTGTAGGGACACGATATCCAAACGAAAGTATCGATACTGTACTAGGAGTAGTATCGAAAAAAAAGTATCGTACTCAATAAAGTATCAAAACAAACGTATCGAGTACTGAGTACTTTTCCTAGAATCTAAGCCCAACTTTCTGAGGGTGTATGCGTGTGGAGGATTTTGGTGGTGCCATTGGTATCACCGAGCCTCAATGCACGCATTCACACTCCCTTCACTTTCTTCGCGGTAGGCAACGGCCTTGTAAAGGTCCATGAGCGGCAGCAACACTTACCATCAGGTGTACCGTTTGCTCGTTTGCCACCGTTTGCAATAAAAAAAAAATCTAGGTCTTGATGAGCTTCTTTTTTTTAGAAATTTGTCCATCTGTACTTACTCGGATTAAAATATATCGAGCCACTTTTTACAAGGTTCATTACGCTTTAACTAGATGGCGTTACCATAAGCATGAGCCGTAAGGTCAAGTTTAACATGGATACTCTCTACAATTTATTCGATACCTGCCTACTCATTGAGTAAAAGTATTGAGTACAAAATAAATCGAAAGACAAGTACTCAATACCTTAAAGTATCGATACTTTTTTCGTGTCCCTAATCAGGTGTGCTACCTGCTCGTTTGTCACCATAGGGAATAAAAAACGTTATCATCTCTCCTTCATAGTCTAGTCTAGTCTCCTTCACAATAGGAGGGAAATTCACCTTACTATACCATGCTTGTCAGATGAGTTGGTATTAAGTTTAATTTCGAATTTACCATCTCTTGCATAGATGTTATATGCGTATTATATCCTCGTCTTTTACAACATTCACGGGCAAGATGAGGTGAATTGTATTTTTATTGCGTCACCACACAGAACAAATGCACTGGCACGGCTGGATCAATATTAATAATATTTTACTATCAAATAGCTGTATAAGGAGTAGCTTAGCTTATTTTTCCTCTCAAAGACGCTATAAAACAATCCCGATGCCATATCTTAGAAGATACTGCAAATTTAGAGTGAAAGAAAGAAAAATAATTTATTACTCCTTTATGTGTTCCATGTGGTGACGGAGTAAGAATACTATTCATCACTCCCTATCTTGACCGTGGATGTCACAAAAGACGACTATGGGATATAATATGCACATAACATCTATGCAAGAGGAGGAAAACTCGAAATAAAACCCTATGTCAACATATCTGACCAGCATGGTATAGTAGGTCAAATTCCATCCCATTGTCGAGGAGGCCCGAGCCCAACAGTGGGACGTATGTGGGCTGCGATGATGATTCCTTTACGGGAGAAACATGTACAAGAACATAGAATAAAAGTAAAATAACATAAAAACAATAAATTTTAAGGAAGAGAAAAAATAACAAGATTAGGGTCCCCTTCGCAAAAGAGGAAACAGATAGCTGCTCAGCATAATTTTGGGGTATCTACTCGGTAAAGTGAATAATACAACGTTGTTTTGGGGTATAAACCGCTGGATCTAAAGCGAAACAAGGGCAGGTGGCATAATCATCAGCTCAACCCATAAACTTCCCACTGTTAGACACCGGCCTCCTGCACTTTGGAAGGGCAATTGTCCTACTATACCACGCTGGTCAGACATGTTGGCCTGGTATTTTTTCGAGCTTTTCTTCTTTCACGTAGATGTTACTTCTTTTACGACACCCACGTACAAGAGAGGGGGTGGTGAATGGTATCCTTACTCCGTCACCACACAGAAATTTCATCCATTTCACCTGAAAACGTTATGGTCTTCAACTGTACGTTGCCAGCGATCATTTCTCCCACGTACGTGCAAGCTCTGGAATGAACTACCTGCTGCTGTGTTTCCCGAGCGCTATGACATGTCCTTCTTTAAACGAAACGGTTTAAGAAGAATATTTTTTTCATGGTAGACAACGGCCTGGCTGTGCCCCTGTCACTTACCATCAGGTGTGCTGCTTATTCGTTTGCCACCGTCGGAAATAAAAAAAACTACATAATAATTATTAAAAAATTTCAGATGTCCTGACCGCAGAGATCGACCAAAGAATAACTCGATAAGTAGAACCGATTCAAGTGATTATTTTAAATGTATGTTGCCATTTTTTTATTTATTTCAGAAGTGAAACTTCTTTAGACGCGACGAAGATAAAACAGTGACATTACGTTTTTGTAACAAAATAATACTAAATTGTTACGCTGGACCGTTACTTTATAAAAATACTAGCCGACCCGGCCAACTTAGTACCGCCCTTAGGCGGCGGATCGCCTGCGCGAGGAGCGCAGCCTCGATGGGGCGATCCGCCGCCGGCGACTGGGGCGGCGAAGGTGCGAGTACTTGCGCCTCATGCCGCCCTAGCCGAGGTCGCGGGTGACGTGAACGGGGAATTAGTCCGTCACCCGCTGAGAGGCTGACCGCGTGAGGAAAGACCGACGTCCTCCCCGAGGGAGGGACGTCAGTCGATGGGAGGATACCCCAAATGGAGGTACTCCGTCGGGCCGACCACTGATGACAAGTAACCCTGCTCCGGTGGTCGGCCCAACAACGAAGGCGACGTGGTTTTCGGGTGGGTTGCGGGTGTCCGTGCTTATGCCCCACTGTCGCCCCGGACGGAATAGTGCGAGGAGCGCGCCGACCGCAACCCACCCCCAAAAAAAAAACCGCCCTAATTTTTTTCGTAAATATATTTTCTAAATTACCGAAAATCTAGTCTCGGATTATGCCGCGCACGCGCACTTTTAGCTGTCATTTACGTTTTGTTATTACATGTCAGATGCGTTCTTGTTATCAGGGCTGGATTTAAACTTAATACCGCTACTGGGCACAGAAATTAAATCCGCCCCAATGTTGCAATTTTACCTAAATATTTTATTTTTAGAATATTTTTTACATATATAATTTTTCGAGATTAAAATAACTAATTTATTACAGAAACTTTATTATTTGTTATATATTCCAAAAAATATTTGTTTGTTAAATATTTGTTTTTTTTTTCTAACAATTATAAATTTGGCACTAACTCATAATTGCCGCCCTGGGCGCTTGCCCGGACTGCCCCTAGTGTAAATCCACTGCTGCTTGTTATAGCACGCTTTATAATGACTTGTATTCTTTGACGTTTTATGTCACGTCACACGGGAACCCAGTCGAACGGGATAAAAAGTATCCTATGTCTGTCTCCAGGTTCTAAGCTACCTCCCCACCAATTTCCAGCCAAATCGGTATAGCCGTTCTTGAGTTATAAATAGTGTAAATAACACGACTTTCTTTTGCATAGATTGATGCAAATAAGTATTCGTAATTTTCACGGCTCATTTACGTCCCACTGTTGGGCCTACTACACCACGCTGGTCAGATGAATTGGCGTATGGTTTTATTTTGGGTTTTCCATCTCTTGTATAGGTGTTTTCTGCAATTTTTTATTCCTTGGTCGTATTTTACGACATCTCCTGTCACTTATTTCTGGTGAATTGTATTCTTACTCCGTCACCACATGGAATAAGCTTTTTTTTTAATTATTTGTAATCTACGGAAGTTTCACTTCTTTTAATAGTTTATAATATTTTTGATGGATTTAAAACAAAATAATGTTTTTCCAGACGACAGAAACGAACCAACTGGTCCGGAGTTGGTGGCCTTTATAAAGGACACCCTGAATAAGAACCCAAGGGATAGAATGGCACTACTCAAAATAGAGAAAGAGTTGCATTCACTCGTCAATGATACTGGGTAAGTACCTTTTAGGAAAGAAAGAAATAGTAGTTTATTATTACAAGCAACATAAACTAGTCACAAAAATAAAGGGATATAAAAAAAAAACTAAATTTTGGGTGATTTTCAACGAGCTGTAACTCCAAGGAAAATGATCGTACAGCTCGTTGAAAATCACGCAAAAACAAAAACTATTTTTTTATATCTCTTAATTTTTATGACTACTGTATATAATGTAATGTATATTTTGTATATAAATTGTATACATTTTAACTTACCCAGGATACTTTTCTGGTCTACCCTCAGTCAGTTAAACCTACTATCCGGCTACTATTGTAGTCGACGACTATTCGCCAAAAAGACTATTCGGCTTCCTACTTTGTATGTATTTCTCAATAAAATGTATATAAGAGATTTAATACGACGATTCCTCATATGTGTAGTATTTGCTGTTTTTTCCTGACCATCATGAGAAATTGTCATATGATTGCCAAGAAAATCCATCATCACAGCTCATATACGTCCTACTGCTGGGTTCAAACCTCCTCCACAATAGAAGAGAATTTGACCCACTATACCACACTGGTGAGACGTGTTGGTACAGGGTTTATTTCGAGTTATTATAACCCCTTAGTCGTCTTTTACGACACTCACGGGTAAGAAAGGGATGTGGTGAATTGTACTCTTACTCCATCACCACACGGAGAAATAGTTTTTTACTATTAATACTTTTTTATTGGACATGAAAACATACATAAAGCACTGTTATATCATATTCACTGCACAAGCATTTTCTCTGCATTACATTATAAAAAAATATAATTATCGTAATATTATATGCAGTTGACGTTATAACTTACCCAGGATTCCTTCCTGGTAAGCCCTCGGTTGGTTTCTACGAGTTACATTGTAAAATTAAGGGTTTTACTCTTAATCCGTCTACAGACTGAGTGAATTGACTTTCATTGCCTTTCCAGACGTTGTATAGTTCGATTCCCAGTGATGACTTCATACGGCCGGATGCTAGTCCACCGCTGCGCATCATTATTCCAACTATCCCATCATCTGGATCAAAACAGCAAGACATCGGTTCTCGTCTCCAAGAGTGGTAAGTGATGTTTGAAGTATATATTTCTTTAACCGATGAACCGACGACCTGGTGAAAGTTGCTGAGCGTCGTTGGATATAGGCGCCATAGAATCGCGCTTTGTGGCAAAGCATTGGGAGGGCTACGTCCGCCAGTGGACGGTGATGGGCTGTATAATGATGATGATGTCACCGTCACGTCACAGATGGCGTAGTGGTTAAGATATTGACCTACCGTGCCGGTGTCGTGAGTTCGAATCCCACACAGGACAACACTTTATGCGATCCACAAATTGTTGTTCTGAGTCTGTATGTAATTTGTGCCAGTTAATTATATGTTTGTAAATACAAGAATTATTTAGCGCAAAATGTTCTTTAAAAAAATCATTATACCATCGCTGACTGTGGAGGAGAGTCTTGTCTAGCAGTGGGGCATATCTGAGTTGTGATAAAAGAAATAAATAATTTCCATGGCAACGGGAGCTACACTGGTGAAAACGCGGGGTTTTTTATTTCTATAATTTAGATTTGTTGATTGTTATATTTTTATTTTCAGGTACATGTGGTGGTCGGATTCCTTGCACCAGTTTCAAGGAGTGGTGCACGGCTGCCTTCCCGCCGAGCCCTCAAAGACACCAGTCTGATGTACACCATGCCAAGTAATTTATATACTTTTGTTATCATCATCATCTAGCTCTTATCACAATGATTTGATCGAAGCAATATGTAATCTTCTTCAATACTTTATCAGATGTCACCTCTGGTGAATCTTTGTCTATCCGTGTCCATGCTTCATGCTGTCCATATATGGGTATTGTGGTAAGCGGTAATAAAGTATGTAGTCCAATGCAGAATAAGTTTATTGGAAGAAGTACCGTGCACAGATAAACATTAGAAGAAGAAGTAAGACGAAAGAATACAGGATGTAGAATGATTTACGTAAATATAATAAGTCGACGAAAGGGTACAGCGGAGAAGCAAACGTGCGTATACAAGGCTGCGTCGAGAGCGTGTGTAAAGAAGTGTGGACTGCGGCCGGCCGCCTGAGCCCGTGCACTGCCCTCCGCGCGTTTCCGCGGGGGCAACGAACAATAGGTTTGCTTGTCCGCTTTACTTACAAAAGTAGTTATATAAAAATAAAATATTTATAAATATTATTGAATTAGGCGTAACTAAACATACATATAAACGCCACACATACATATTTTTAAAAGCTTTTATTTAACTTGCCCTGTTAGTATAGGATAAATCGATTTAAATTAGAACCATTTCCTGTCGTTAGATTAGGTTGAAATTTGGTTTACTTACGTAACAATTTCGGTGACAATGCAATAACATGGTACCATGACGCTGGTCTCCTGATGGCGTCGGAAGGTAGCCATAGAAACTCCGAAACAAAACAAGATCAAACCGTCGAGTTTAGACTCGTTTGAATGGTCTTGACAAGCGCTTTTCCTTCGTTTTAGAGCATTTAAATAAAAGCATGTTTTAGTTTTTTTTTTTAATAAATTTTTTTCGTCCTACCCTTAACGTAACCTAATAGTGGTAGGAGCACACTATTGGCAGAGTTGTCTGTCTACAGCCGCTGGCCGGTCCGTCCGTGGTAGTACCACACTGAACAGAAAATATACAACAGAGTAGTAGCTATTTGTTACTGCGCTTCGTTCATTGAGCGAGAGAGACGGAATCCCAACTTTCTGAGGGTGTTTGCGTGTGGTGGGTTTTGGTGATGCCTTTAGTATCACCGAATCTCATTGCACGCATTCACACTTCCTTCACTTTCTTCGCGGTAGGCAGCGGTCTTGCAAAGTTCCATGAACGGCAGCAACACTTACCATCAGATGTACTGTTTGCCATCTTAATGTAATAAAAAAAACTTTAAGGCTTTCAACATTCATACTTAAAATTTTCTTGTGCGAGTCGAACTGGCTAGTGGTGGGGAGGTGATCAGTGAACAATCTAGTCATAAGTGTAATGATGACTTTAATAAGAAGCAACCGGTTGAGATACAAGTAAATCTTTTAGTACCTTCGGACCTGTTAAAAAAAATAACTAATATTCTTACCGTACATTTTTATAACCTTTTTTTTTTTAATTTAAATAATATGAAACATTAATAATATTAAAATATAAAATAAAAAACTGGCCAAGTGCGAGTCGGACTCACGCACGAAAGGTTCCGTACCATTGACTAGATAAATAAGTGCCTCTCTATTGCCATTATCGATATTGAGCAAAAAATTGCATTTGTTGTATGGGAGCCCCCCTTAAATATTTATTTTATTTTGTTTTTAGTATTTGTTGTTATAGTGGCAACAGAACAGTCTAGCTATCACAGTTCTTGAGATACAGCCTGGTGATAGACAAACGGACGGACAGACAGCGAAGTCTTAATAATAGGGTTCCGTTTTTACCCTTTGGGTATGGAACCCTAAAAAACTTGAAATAAAACCCTATACCAACCCGTCTGACCAGCGTGGTATAGTAGGTCAATTTTATTCTTTTCTAGGAAGAGGCTCTAGTCCAGCAGTGGGACGTATATGAGCTGAAATTGAATGAAAATGTATAGATTTAATTGACGTGCCGTTTACCTTTACAGATCAATATTAAAACGTGACACGAATTCCCTGGACGAGCCAGGCGCTGGCTCCTTGGCTTCAAATAGAAGTAAATCCCTGGAGCAACGCGAAAAGGAGTACGAAAGAGTTAGAAGGAGAATATTTAGCTCTGTAAGTAATTATTGCATTTGTTAGTGAACTAAGAGGCTCTTCTCAGTCTATCAGTGACTGACTTGACTGCATAGATGGTGTAATGATTAAAATACCACCCTACCCTGCCAGTGTCGCGGGTTCGAATCCCATGCAGGACAACACTTTGTGCAATCCACAAATTGCTTCGCTTCAGTTTCAGTCGCCTTACCCGCGTAGTTGCCGTGGGAATACCGAGATAAAATATAGCCTATGTTACTCCCTGATATTATGGCTTTCCATTGGTGAGAGAATTTTTGAAATCGGTTTCGGTAGTTTAAGCGTGAAAGCGTAACAAACAAACTTACTTTCGCATTTATAATATTAATTAAGTAAGCGGTCGGCGCGCTCCTCGTACCACTCCGTCCGAGGCGACAGAGTAAGCATGCACACCCACAATCCACCCACGATGCACGTCGCCTTCGTCGTTGGGACGACCACCCGAGCAGGGTGACTTGACGTCAGTGGTCGGCCCGACGCAATACCCCATATTTGGGGTACCCTCCCATCGACCAACGACCCCCCTCTCGGGGAGGACGTCGGTCTTTCCTCACGAAAATAATACCGAATAACAAATTGTCTGACGCGGTACAGTAGGTCAATTTCTCTCCTATTGTAGAGCAGGATCGGGTCCAGCAGTGGAACATACATGTCCCGAGATGAAGAGTAGTTTATATACTATGTACCTGAAAGAGTTGATAGATAAAAAAATTTAATCATGGTGTTTATTGAATATATCTTTATTTTTTTAGCAGGATGAAGCCCAGTGGCCTTGGTTGGCGTCTGGACCAGTCAAACTATTAACACCAGAAGGCGGCAGAAATAAACTGTTGAAGGTATGTTCTTATTCACCACAATCCTCTCTAGTTCTTGTGTGTCCTAAAAGACGACTAAGATATAAAATATGCATATAACATCTATGCAAGAGCAGAAAAAATCGAAACGAACCCCTATACCAACATGTCTGACCAGCATGGTAAGTCAATTGCCTTACGACATCCACGGGCAAGTGAGGGAGTGGTAAATAGTATTCTTACTCCATCACCACAAGCACTTTGGTTATATTTTTATAATATGATGTAACCACAAAAAAGCTAATAATAGATTATATTTTTAAATAAAAAATAACGCCTTTAAAAAAATATCGAGGATGTTATCACCATCACAGCCCTTAATATCCTACCTACCTACTGCTGGCCTAGAGCCTACTCCACAATAAGTAGTGAAGTTAATCTATTATACCACGTTGCTCAGACGGGGTTGGTATAGGATTTCTTTTGGAGTTTTCCATTTCTTGCATAGATGTTATATGCACATTATATGCTTTAGTCGTCTTTTACGACACCCACGGGCAAGATAGTGAATTGTATTCTTATTCCATCACCACACAGATAATTCTTCAGAATATGGTGCATTAAATTTTGGCTGGAACAAAACATACATACATAGATTCACGTTTCTTTCCCATAGGGGTAGGCAGAGACCACTTCCCTCCACTTGCTACGATCTTGACATACCACTTTCGCCTCCTCCACATTCATTAATCACCTCATGCATGTTCTTCAGTTCAGGGTACTTTTAACTTTGCTTTTGGAACGTCCGCCTTGGTCCCCTTGTAACACTTCCGTTAACATTCGCCTTATAAATTCTCCTTGTTAGTTTCCTTTCATTCATTTTCTCTACATAACCAAACCAACCTAACATCCTTTCTCAATCCTTGTCACTACATCTACTTTCATACCACAACATATAACAAAACTGATAATCATTAATAATAATAAATTCTTGTATTACCAGGTTCAATCTTTGGAAGGTAGCGGAGCACCGGGGCCGCAGGGTAATTGGAGGGGTCGGGGTGCTGTATCCAAGTCACACAGCTTCGGTGGTTACACCGGCGCTGAACTGCCCCAACAACCAAGGTTGCTGAGTAGACAAGGTGAATATATTTTTATTTTTTTGTGCCCTAGTCATGTGATGCCGTCTGGTCAACAACACAATATTCTCAAGAAGAGGTGAAGTCAGGGAGGTTGGTCCTAAAAGCAATAATAAGCATTATATAATATATTATATAATATTAATATAATATATTATATAATATTAATATATTATATAATAATAATAAGCATTTTCGCAATATTTATGATGGAAGAAAAGTACATAATATTGAGTTGATTCCAAATAAAATATGTGGATCGCTCAAAATGATGTCCTGCGTAGGATTCGAACCCACGATACTGGTCGGTATTTTCACCACTACGCCATCTGTGGAGTAGTTGGATGCCTGTCTGCATCTAATTCCTGAATATAAGTGTAGACATACGTACATTTCCCATACCAGTCCTTATTCAGTTTACAAGCCCAATTTCCCTCCTATTATGAAAGAAGTTCGTGCCCAATCGTGGGCCATATCTGAGCTGAGATGGTGATGAAATGGAAGGAAAATTTAGATTTGTCTATAATTACAGGTGATCTGGCATCAAGCAGTTGGCGTCTCTCACCATCCAGCTCCGGATACAAAACCCTAAGTCTTCGCAGCACGGATTCAGTCACACCATCACCGACTGGTAAGCTTTCAATAAGCTACCTTTTCATAATACAATTTGCCCCACTCTACTCTCATGGGAGTCTTAAAAAGGGACTGACGGAGTACCTGAAGCCATGCTAATACTTAATCCTCTACCGAGACTCTTAACCGATTCATCAGGACTGGATTATCCATAAGGCGGACTAGGCAACTGCCTAGAGTCTCCCAAGCATACATCAAGAACAAAAACATATTATCGATTTTTTTTTAATTTTTATCATCGTCTCAACCTATATGAATTCCATTGTTGGGCTCAGACCTTCTTCACATTGGGAGGGGAAATGACTTACTATTCCACGCTGGTCAGACGCATTGGAATAGGGTTTTTTGTAGTTTTCCTTCTCTTGCACAGATGTTATATGCATATTGCATCCCTTACTCGTCTTATACGACATCCACGTGCAAGATAGGGAGTGGCGAATTGTATTCTTACTCCGTCACCACACGGAGAATAGTGTAGTATAGTCAACAGTGGGGTATAGTAGATCAATTTTCCTTCTATTATGGAGGAGGCTCGAGCCCAGCTGTGGGACATATATGAGCTGAGGTGGTGAATTTAGGTGGATCGATGACCTAGTGAAAGTTGCTGGGCGTCGTTGGATGCAGGCGGCACAGGACCGCACATTGTGGCGTAACATGAGGGAGGCCTACGTCCTGCAGTGGACGGCAATAGGCTGAAATGATGATGAGTTTAAATACTACAAATAAATAAAATACACAAATATACCAAAATTTCCCATTTTGCTTGGGAATCAAAGCTATGACATCCTTACTAATATTATAAATGCGAAAGTAAGTTTGTTCGTTACGCTTTCACGCTTAAACCACCAAATAGATTTCAAAAATTCTTACACCAATGCAAAGCTATAATATCAGGTAGTAACATAGTCTATATTTTATCCCGGTATACCCACGGGAACGGTAAGGCGACTGAAACCGAAGTGAAACGAGGGCGGGTTGATAGTATTGAATATTCTTTATTGTGACTACTACACTGAATATAATTGAATTATACTAAAATTATCCAGGTGGTGCAAGTCCGGAGCCAACCAGCATGAATCAAGGTGCAGTCCAAGGTGTGGGTCCGCCTATAGATGGCGCTGCAGTCGTTTGGGCCGTCACCGATATGTCTGCCGTCCCACCAGGCGCTGTCGTGATACACCCACAGGTAAATTTATCTGTTTATAAATGTTGATCATGAAAAGAAAATCTATGTATTGTGATTAGTGATGGTCGACTCGAGTTAACTCTGGTTGGGCTTAACTCGGACCAACTCGAGTTCGAAAACTGAATGGGACCGATATGAAGCGAAGTTTGCCGATCATTTGAGACTATATTCATTCATAACAAACAATATGTCACATTATTACTATAATATGTAGATTGTGTTTAACTTTAAAATGCCGATTATTGTTGTAGATTTTCGCGTTTTACATTCTGTTTTTGAAAAATGCCAGTGGTTTGGGATATATTTGAATCGTTATTGAGTGGACATGTTACATATATATAGGATTCAGATTCATTCAAATATAATAGAAATACGACCACATCATTAAACCACAAGAAACGCCCGACTTCATCATCAACAAATAAAAATAATACGTGTGCTTTAGTCGATTCATCGCACTCACTGGACATCGCTCCACAACCACACTGAATGTTAAGTCTCCTCAAAAAAGGGGCACATCCAAACCCGTTTTATTGTGCCAAAAATAAAATAACGCCAAATTCTGGTAATAACTTTAATTAATTTAGTTTAAATATGCGCAATCCAAAAATCATTAGTCATGTGTGACAAACGCCATGTTTCACTCTGTGACAACCGAAATAATAAATGATTTAGGGTTTTCCAAACTATATAACTCTTTTTAAGAGCTTGCTGCATAGTTTATCAAAAATGATAATTTGTTTTCAATAAAAAATGTCCTTTAGATATTGCAATGTTAAAAATCAAACCAAAAATACGTAAATAAAGGATTCTATTTCAAACAATAATTTTAATTTTTACTTTAGTTAGTGTAACTCGCCCAATACATTATCAATAGCTAATATAAAAAATGAAAGAATTGAAGCAGATAAAAATATCATTAGCCTGATCAATTTTTTTTTAACTATTAATGCGAAGCTGAGGAAATATATTGGTAAAAATTGTAAAAATCATTCACTCTTCGATCAAGTTAACTCGAGTTATGTAAATTTTGACTCGGGTTAATTAGAGTTTTGTTTTTCCCGAGTTGGCACATCACTAACTGTGATGAACAAATTTTACAGTTGATTTAGATAAACGAATAAAATAACAATTGCTATTGTTGCTCATCACAAAACATCTCCATCTCAGCATATTGCAGGTTAAAGGAACCTGCACTGATCTTCAGTGGAGACGCTTTAAATGACAGCTTGGTTTTTTCGATGTGAAACATTTATAGGCGAGCGTGAATCTGAACGCTGGCGTGGCGTTAACGCCACGCTTGGATATGACATTTGTGTAACGAAACCATAACCTGTTTTATAATTTCGTACAGCGCCATCTAGTGAACTCAAAATAAATTATTAACCTAAATACATACCTAGTACCATAGAGGATACTAATGAAAATAAATGTTTATTGAATAAAAATCATCATTTTCTGAGAAAAAAAGCAATATTTTATTTATACATTATGCCTTATTAGTTCCTGTAGTAATCTGTTCTTTTATGCATATATGTATACTTGTAAAAAATAAATTTGATGTTTCACACCTGCCAGGCGTCCTGAGCGACGGCTCCCTTTTTTTTTTATCTCTTCTGTCGCCAGTGCTCATGAGAGCTTTGTTTTATGTTTATTACAGACTGGACGTCCATTAACCAACCCAGATGGTAGCATATACCACTTCGACCCATCGAACCCACCATTGGTATACGATCATAGCATTGTACAGAACGAACAGGTATGCATTCATCATAACTCATTTACGTCCCACTGTTGGACTCGAACCACCTCCACGTGAGGGTGAAGTCCCGGCAACACAGCCGGGGGCGTCGAAAGAGACGGTACATCATCGGCATCATCTCACCCGATACACGTCCCACTATTGGGCTCGAGCCTCCTCCATTATCGGAGGGAAATTGACTAGAGTTGTGAAAAAATAATCGATTATTACAAAAAATTAATCGATTTTTACAATCGATTATCAAAATAATGAAAATCGATTATTTATCGATTTTTTATTATTCGAAATTCGATCGAAATTAATCGATTATACACTGCCAGATTTCTTAAAAAAAAAGGTCATCACTATTATTTCATACTATATTAGAAAATAAAGCTCCCATTTCCTTAAAAAAAGGTCATCATAATCCTGTTGGGAGAAAAATCGATTACTTTATAATCGATTATTTATTTTTAATTAATCGATTATTTTACAATCGATTTATTTTAAAGAACAAAAAATCGATTATTTTCCCTTCAAGTCACATACCTAAAATTGACCTACTATACCGCGCTGCCGAGATATGTTGGTATAGGGTTTTGTTTCGAGTTTCCCTTCTCTTGCATAGATATTATACGCATATTATATCCCTTAGTCGTCTTTTACGATACCCAAGTGCAGGATAGGGGTGGTTAATTATATTCTTACTCCGTCACCACATGATAAATATTTGTACCAATTAAATATTTTTTTAGTGCCGATACGCCATAAGTAATTTAAAATTATCTTTTTTTTGTTGTCCAAACAGCAAATAGACCAACACAATGAGAAAAGACGTGGCCGATTGGAGAAGCAACAATCCTTCATAGATCATGGTAAGTTATCTAACTATCATTATACCAGTACAGTAGAACCCGTTTAATACGATCACGTTTAATACGATTTCTCGCATAATACGCCATTTTGCGTCAGCCCCAGCAACTTGAGACATGTTTTCATAGATTTCTTAACGCTTAATACGATCATCATCCCGTTTAATACGCCAACACGTGCCTTTCAAATACACATATTACCCCTTGCGGCAGCAGCCAGCGACTGACGAAGTGACGACTGTCGAGCAACCCTAAGTGATAATGACCAAGAAGATGAGTCAACTCCGATTTTGTCCCATGCCCAGACATTATTAGCAGTTAACGATTTTAGACGCTATGTAACTTTTTTGAATCAAAGCGAAAACGCACTGCGAAAATTAAATTACGTTGAAAATCTTGTAATTGCTAATGTCTCGAAATCTTTTTGTCAAACCAAAATAAGTGATTATTTTATTTTAAATAATTTTAAATGTTAAATTCAATACGTAGGTAATCAAAATAATAATAGAATATAATAATGGCACGTTTTTTCCCTTTCCCGCATAATACGCTTTCCCGCCTAAGACGCGTTTTTGGTCGGATCCCTGCGAAATCGACTTGAACGGGTTTTACTGTATATGTATAGCAGGGATAATAATGATCCATGTGGGAACAGTATAAAAATATGATACAGTAAGACATTGAATAAACATAGACAGAGAGAGAGAATGAGAGAGAGATATATATATGCACACACATGCAAAATAAAAGTAAAAAAATATTTTTAAAAGCAAGATTTTATTTAGATTCTCTAAAAAGACAAAATTAAACTTTTAACTTTAAAACTTTTACTATCAACTGATACAAGAAAATTGAAAGAAAAGTAAATTTAAGAGAGATTTTCTTGTGTAATCAAGTTAATTAAATAACTTCATGCGATTGATTTTAACTATAATAATTTTTAAAAAAAGCATTTAAATAAATTTACTTGAAAATAATTTATTTTTAGTAATTACACAATATGAAAAATATACCCAAATCGCTTCAAGTTTCCATATATTTTTTTATAATATCCTCGTTGTTTTTCGGAATCTCATCATCAGATACTTAAAACGTAACCTGATGATAATCGGACCACCCGGCAACCCTTTCCGAAATATAATGAAGAAAACTAATTTTTCAAATCAGTTCATATGACTTTGAATAAACATACATAAAAGGTTACGACTTATTGAGAACCTCCTTTTTTGAAGTCTGTTAAAAACTAAATAATTTGAAATCTCTTCTTTTGCAGAATGCGAATGTCCGCCATCGGAGGAGTGTCGCAATAAATGCTGTTGTGACTGTCGTCGACACGACGGGTGTCAACAGGGCGCGTCGGAAAAGGTAACCTTGGAGGAGGTCAAGGTTAGTTTATTTGATATCATCGTCCTAGCCCCCATAAGTCCCACTGTTTGACTCGAGTCTCCTCCACAATGGGAGGGAAATTGGCCTACTATACCACGCTGGTCAGACGTGTTGATACAAGGGTTTCGTTCCTTCTCTTGTATAGATGTTAGCTGCATATCATATCCCTTAGTCATCTTTTACGACAATCATGAACAAGAAAAGAGTTGGTGAATTGTATTCTTACTCCATCACCAAACGGACCTTGTTTGATATGATTTAGTTTAATTGATGCCATTGTTGCCAGTGATATCTATGAAAGCTATGTGGTAGTGACCAAGGGTGTTAATCAAGCTATGCCAAATCCATCTGATGACGATAACCAGACAAGTCAACAATTACGTTCCTAAGGAAGGTTGGCGTCAGGCAAGTGGCCGGTCATAAAACTGCTAATTTTGCAATTTGTATTAGAGTACTTATCAAGTCGATCATAAGTAATTGCGAGAAGATCAGGGTGTCGATAATAATGATGCCAATAACATGTATTCTATATGGTGATGAACTAAGACCATTCACCAAACCCTTTCTTGCCCTTGGATGTCGTAAAAGACTAATAAAGAATATAATATGCATAAATCATCTACCTTAGAGAAGTCTAAATAACGTCTGACCAGCATGGTATAATAGGTCCGTTTCCTTTTTGCTATGAAGGGCTCCGAGCTGAACAATATATGTATATAGGTTGGGATGAAGGAGAAGATAATTGTTAACTTTTATCATCATTATCGCAGCCCACTGTTGGGTTCGGCCCTCCTCCACAATGTGAGGAAATTTGACCTACTATACCATGCTGATCAGACATGTTGGTGTAGGGTTTAATTTCGAAATTTCCTTCTCTTGCACAAATGTTATGTGCATATTATATCCCATAGACGTCTTTTACGTCATCCACGGGCAAGATAGGGAGTGGTAATTTGTATTCTTACTCCGTCACCACACGAAAATTGAATTTTAACTTTATTTATTTTATATTCTTTCAGGAAACCAACACATCACCAGCTATTAATCCACCCACTCCAATCCAAGAGACCACGCAACTCTCACCATTACAAAACCATAACCAAACACAAGAACGAAGCCCACATCTCGAACCGGTAAAACAAGATCACGAAATAACCAGTCAGAAGATAGAACAAGAGGAAACGACCAATCAGCGTTCGTTCGAAAATCGAAAACAGAATTCAACCAATCAGAAGGCGTTCGAAACTCAAAAGAGTTTAGAATTGACCAGTCATAGGGCGTCGAATGATTTAAATAGGTTGAAGGAAACTCAGGAGATGCAGTACCAACAATATCCCCAACCTTATAGAGTAGAAGAGGTAAGCACCGTATTCTCGGTTCGACACCCATGCAGGACATTTTTTTTAAACAACCCTGCACTAAGAAAATAATCCTTATATTGCGGTGCGACTTTACAAACATATAATTAATGGACTCAAATTACATACAGACTCAGCGGGTCAGCTCACATGCCATCCATTCCGTCCGGGACGGCGCGCAGCCCCATAACCCACCTCTTTACCGTTAGGCCGACCACTGGTACCCAGTTCCTTATCATTCGTGACGGGATAACTTGTGGTACCAGTTTTTTACCCGTGGTTGTCGAAAAAGTGGGTAATTAAGCAGATAACAGCACTTCAACGATGAGAAAATCGACATAAAACATTTTTTTTAAGACTACACACTGCACTAAGGAAAAAGTGCTTGGAGTGCGGTGGGACTTTACGAACATATAATTCAACAGACACAAATTACGTCGCGACTCAGCACAATAATTTGTGGATTGAGTGAACATGGGAATCGAACCCACGACACTGGCTTACAATAGGTCAGTATCTTAACCACTTTTTTTTTTTTGTGGGTGGGCTGCGGTCGGCGCGCCTCCGCACCACTCCGTCCGGAGCGACAGAGGGGCTTAAGCACGCAACTCCCGCCACCCACCCAAAACCACGTCGCCTTCGTCGTTGGGCCGACCACCGGAGCAGGTTTACTTGACATCAGTGGTCGGCCCGACGGAATACCCCCTATTGGGGTACCCTCCCATCGACCGACGTCCCCCCATCGGGGAGGACGTCGGTCTTTCCTCACGCGGTCGGGCTCTCGGCGGGTGACGGACTAATCAGTATCTTAACCACTACGCTATCTGTGCAGCCAATTGTGAAACCCATTACAGGTATGTATAGAAATTAAGACGATGAATTTCGATTTTTTTTCTCTTCAGGTAACTTCCCCACATCATCCGTTACAAAATCAATATATGCAGCCGGATGCGATGCACGCTATGCACAATAAAATGACACCCGTTCCCACTGTTCTGCCTGACCCTAACATTCGTAAGTACAATTATAGTATCGAGATATTTTTTACTATATTAAAACATTTATATTAACTTGGTTTATATCTACCCTCTACAGAAATTAGTTATTAAATTTTGACCCACATTTTGGTAAAAATTTGTTGCCAGTAGAAGAAAATGATATAAAAAAATTATACTGTTTATGATTAGTAATTAATAAATATTAAATGTGTAGTATTTATTATGACAATTTGGTTTGTATGTAATGAAATCTTTGTATGTCATCATCCCCTTCTAAATGTCGAATTAATTTGTAACTTTGTACATGTCGGCGTTGCGCCAGGAATTTGGACGATGATAGTAAAATACCGAGTATGTAATCACTGTATTTATTACAAGTTATTGCCGGAGAAGTGAGTGAAGTAAAACTGTCCTCTATTCTAATCTTACAATGTTTTTATAACCTCCGCTTTACAATGAAACGGTCTAGTCTTAGTAACTACAATTACTTTTTATAACAAACAAATAAAACAACTACTTTTACTATCGGCATATAGCTAAATAATAATGATAAACATTCTAATGCATTTAACATAATTCCAAATAGTCAATTTTACACAATTTACATTAATGTAATTAAAGGAAATATTGTTCTCATATATTGTTCAACAGACGGCGCTCTAACTAGAAATAAATTACAATCTTTATTGTGTAAAAACAACTAAATATGGTTACAAATAATTACATTAATTCTAATCGATTTTAATTTGATCAATTATATAAATATTTAAACAATTAAATCAAAGATTTCTAGAAATACATTCAAAAAGTGTCTTAAATATCATAGCATGGTAAATAGCAGTGTTGTTATTACAAATAATTATTTAAATATTAGTTGCAAATATTTCAAACATGTTTATAACTATAATTGATAACACATACATCAACAATTTACAAATATTGCCGATAGAGGGCGATATGCGCCCATATACACTTACCAATGACAATACAATAATTTAAATTTTCCATCCCATTTTTCATCTCAATATTTGATTTTCATCCCTTTCTAAATGTCGGATAATTTTGTATCATTGTACACTTATCCAAGGACAGATGACAATGAAATAATTTTAATTTTCCATTCCATTATTTGATTTACATCCCTTTCTAGAAAGTCTTATCAATTTGTAATGTTATACACTTATCAAATACCGATGACAATGCAATAATTTAATTAGTTTTATACATTATACTTACAGCATTGGATTTTTTTTTTTTTTATATGTGTCTGAGATTTCAGCCTGACTCGATAGATGTCGCTATCCCTATTTTCTGCGCGCCCACTTTTTAGTTCTGTTATCTACAAAAACATGATTTTAATTTTTTAAACTACCTGTAATATTATTTTTTAATGCGCTATTTTCATTTCTGTTGGTGGTAAACAGCATACTTGATGGTAAGTGTTGCTGCCGCTCATAAACCTTTGGCAGGTCGCTGCCTAGCGTGAAGAAAGTGAAGGGAGTGTGAATGTGTGCAATGACGTTCGGTGATACTAAAGGCATCATCAAAACTCACCACATACAAAAATCCTCAGATAGTTGTGCTTCCGTCTCTCTCGCTCACCGAACGAAGCGCAGTAACAAATTGCTTTTACTCAGACGTCGATTTTGTGTGGGAGTGTGGTACTATGCCAGACCAACCAGTCCGTGGCTGTAGACAGACCACTTTGAACAGTGTTTCATAGGGTGGTCGTTAAAAATTGAATTTCTTGCGGCGCCCCCTAAAAAGCTTCCTTTTGATGAAAAAACACTGGGAATTTTTTTATAATTTTTTTAAATCAAGACAACACGTGCCTCAAGATGATTTAAGTTAATTTTTAGGTATAATCATGTTTTTTGAAGATTTTTAATAATAAATACAATTTCATACAAAATATAGACAACCACAGAACCAAAATTCATGAGAATACAATAGTTAATCAAAATAACAATAGATTTTCTTAAAATAATTATTACTTCATACTTAATAAGAAGTTTCCTAAAAAAACATGATATTACCCAAAAATTAACTTGAATCGTTTTGAGGCACGTGTTGTCTTGACATGAAAAAATTATAAAAAAAATTCCCCGTGTGTTTTCATTAAAAGGAAGCTTTTTAGGGGGCGCCGCAAGAAATTTAATTTTTAACGACCACCTGTGTGTTTCTACACAAAATAATTTAAAAACTTGGTTTACTGTACCACACAATGTGTAAAGTCGGTATACTCTAATTTGACAGACAAATTCCTCACAAATATCGTAACGGCCGCATACTTGTCGGTCTGGTTATAAAAATAAGATTCCTAGCAGGTGTGATGATTTTAGGTTAAATTGGCGACTAAGTAGCGTAGAAAATGCCTCCCAAACTACAATGCGTGTCACAATTTGTTTGTCATACGTAACGACCCACCTTAGCCTAATTGATAAGGTAGTTGAATTTTCAATAGATGTGGCTTCAATTTCAACGTAATGATCATTTTTCTTTTATAAATAGCCTTATAATAGAAGCACGCTTTCGCCAGTCATTTACCTTGGCAGATAATATAATAGACAGCACAAAATTTCTCACGGTTCTGGGCCAGGTAGACCACCGCTAAATGCTGGAGGACAGGGTATAATAGAACATCGCTCAGTCACTGATAAATATGGGAGAGGTTACCCCATCAGAGTATGACGTCGGGCCGATCACTGACGACAAGGAACTCTTGCACCGGTGGTCGGCCCAACGACGAAGGCGACGTGCTATCGAGTGGGTTATGAAGCCGCGCGTCACCCCTCTGTCGCCCCGGACCGGGCGGCTGACCTTAGCCCACCCCAAAAAAAGCCACTGATAAATATTTCAAATTATGGATGATGATTTTAATAAATATTTATTTTGATATTTTGTATTCGCAGGTCCGATGTCATTGACTAATATGTCGAATATTATATATCCGAGTGCCGCTGTCGCACAGTCTTACCCGTATGCGCAAATGAGACTTGTGAGTTTAATCTAATTTTTATATATAACACATATACAGAAACACTCACACACACACACACAGTTTAAAAATTAAGATTCGTTAATGAACTTAACTGAATAACTTTCAGGATCAACCTATGGTGTACCAACAGTTACTTCAGCCCGAAGAACATAAGTTGACTGCGTCACCGCACAACAACGAAACAGCATTCAGAATTGGTGAGGAGGAATCTACTTTTCATCATCATCAGAACAGGTCATATACGTCCAACTGTTGGGCTCAAGCCTGCTACACAATAGGAGAGAGATTAAATTATTATACCACGCTGGTCAGCCGTGTTGCTAGAGGGTTTTATTTCGAGTTTTCCTTTTTTTGCATAGATATTATATGCTTTAGGCGTCTTTTACGACACCCATGCGTATGAAAGGGGCTGATATGTTGTATTGTTATTCCGTCACCACACGAATTGGAATTTACCATTTAAATAAAACTACTTTTACGGATTATATCGCGTTTGTATTTGATTTATGATTGCCCGACGTTTCGAACACTTTGCAGCATTCATGGTCACGGGCGGACTAAGGTGTCTCACGTCCAACAAGTAATCGTTATTACAGACATTTATTATTAACTACCCGATACAGAAAATTAGTTATAAAATTATTAAATTTTGACCCACATTTTAGTACAAATTTATTGCCAGTGTAAGAAGAAAATGATTCTATATGAAAAAATTATATTGTTTATGGTTAGTAATTATTATTTACAATGTGTAGTGCTCGCGTAAACATCAGATATCATTATTTACCATTTAGTTAATTATACAGAGTGTATCAGGTTACGGGGCAACTGTTCGAGTATGTTGTAGTTTAACGGTCATAGATCATAATTACAATGTATATTACACAAAAAACAATAAAACATAAAAGTTACAGTGATTTTAAAAATATTTGTCAGAGTCTAAGCCTTAAATGTGACGTGTTGATGTTACGTAGGCGTCTAAGTCGCCTCGCCCGCCTTCTTTACTTATAAATATCGGTGTGGTAGGCTATTGAATTTGACTGCACGGATGGCATAGTGTTTAAGATACCATCTTACCGTGCCAGTGTCGCGGGTTTGAATCCCACGCAGGACAACACTTTGTGCGATCGACAAATTGTTGTTCGGAGTTTAGACGTAATTTGCCTATTTTGTGTCTGTTAATTCTATGTTTGTGAAGCCCCCTACAATACAAGGTTTATTAACTTAAAAATAAAATAAAAATTAAATATCTACCTATTTTTAATAAAAATATAGCCTAACTTTTTCGTGAAAGTGGCCGTAAAGGGAAGTATCCCATATCGATAACCGCAGTAATCCAGATAATAGGTATGTGGTATTAACATTCCAAAATTATCAATTGCTAAGATTCCACACATTTTTGATACCGGACATCAAACACAAACACCACAACACATCGAACCGGGAATAAGCCATATTTGAATCACTTTAAATCGTTGAGCCTTAGAATAATAACGTATAGAAGGATAGTGCCAATACTTTTGAAAGTTCGAAACATGAATCTAAAAATACTAATGGCGCGTAGACGATTACACACGTACACACGCACACCACTATACAAATTATGAAATCAAATTATGTTTTTATTAACATAAATCGTCGAAATACTTTTAAAGATAATGTTAAAAACCTTTTTAAGTTTTTCAAATGTGTTATGACACCGTTTGAATGCACAAACCGTCATAATTACCTATTTATTTTTTAAGAGTTGCGTACGTACATGCAGTACAATGACTTGTACATTACGGAACGATGCCGGCGTAAGCTCCATTAGGCTCCAATTGAAATGCTTCACTTTTTGTGCGCGAACTTACCTTCTATACTTTATTATTCTAAGCGTTGACCTTTAATACGCGAGAAAAGTCGCCTGGCCTGCCTATTGTCACTTCAATGTACTTATTATTTGGGTTATGTTCGTTATATATTTTCTTCTACAGAGTTTGTTAAGTAAAGAAATACCGAGCGTTGTCTTCACCATATGATGAGGCTACATTGACGGTGGAACTCTGTATAAATTAATTTTCCGTTTGATAACAGAGCAAGAATACAATTTAATAGCATTTACTGCATATGTCGTAAAATAAACAAGCAAATCACACTAATAAGAGAAAGCAAACTTGTCCGTGTGGTGACGGAGTAAGAATACAATTCACCACTCCCTATCTTGCCCGTGGATGTCGTATAAGACGACTATGGGATATAATGTGCACATAACATCTGTTCAAGAGAAGGAAAACTCGAAATGAAACCCTATACCAACATGTCTGACCAGCATGGTATAGTAGGTCAAATTCCCTCCCATTGTGGAGGAGGCCCGAGCCCAACAGTGGGACGTATGTGGGCTGCGATGATGATGATGATGAAACTTGAAATGAACCGTTTTCCATCTCATCTGGTTAGTATGCCAGATCAATTTCTTTATCACCAATAAAGTTGGCAACCACTGTTGGGCCCACATAAGAGATATAATATGCAGATAATACACCGTGGAATCTAATTGGCTGTTTACCCGAAATGTACATACTCAATTAATGATATAGAACTATAGCATTTATTCAATAAAATAAACTCATAAATTCTTGCCATTTGCAATCCTGGACGTTTCTTTAAAATATCATTTTTGCATAAGGCCTGTATTTTACCACTATCTTTAATAGTCGTCAAAGGAATCTTCGTAGGTTTTGGATTCACCCGTATATTAGAAATAATGTAAACTGCAGATTATCAGTTGAGTAATCTGACAACATCTTTCCTTGAGTAATCCGAGTTTATCTATACCAATAAATAAAATTGGAGTGTCTGTTTGTAATGTCAAAATAATAGGCTTTTTTAATGCTCACACGGTTATTTGCACGACACCTATGCCTAAAATAGCAAATAAAAAATTTTTGTCTGTCTGTTTGTTCCGGGTAATCTTCAAAACGGCTGGACCGATTTCAAAAATTCTTTCACCAATGGAAAGCTATAATATCAGGGCGTAAACTAGGCTATATTTTATCCCGGTATTCCCACGGGAACGGGAACTACGCGGGTAAAACGACTATAACCTATAACCGAAGCGAAGCGAGGGCGGGTTGCTAGTAATTATATAAACATGGATACTTTTCCACCTCCTGCACAAATGATCGTTCATTTTTCACAACAAAAACAGAACTCTGGTAACCAGTAGCGCGACGACCGGCACGACGCGTCATGCGTGATCAGTTGCTAACGTGTTATTAACCGGTTGGTGACTAGTCGCGTCGTGTGCGACCCCCAATGAGAATGTATGGGCGGTGACGCTCAAGCAACTCGTTAGTAATTTGAGTTTGTAACTAGTACTTTTTCAGTAGCTCCATGTGCGGAGGGCCTAACTGTAACATGTGGTTAAGGGCATTGACCGTAAGTACTGTAGCATGCAAACTGACCTATTAAAACATAGACCAAGGTCGCGCGACTCGGGCGCGTCACAAAAGAAGAAGGTTTACAGCCTTCTGCGAGGCAGTAGTCTCGCGGAAGGAGGCGGCGGATCGCGCGCGCGAGGAGTGCAGCCTCGATGAGGCGATCCGCCGCCGGCGATTGGTGCGGCACAGGCGCGATTACCTGCGCTTCATGCCGCCCTAGCCGAGGCCGCGGGTGACGTGATCGGGGAATTAGCCCGTCACCCGCCGAGAGGCCAACCGCGTGAGGAAAGACCGACGTTCTCCCCGAGGGGGGGATGGGAGGGTATCCTAAATAGGGGGTATTCCGTCGGGCCGACCACTGATGACAAGTAACCCTGCTCCGGTGGTCGGCCCAACGACGAAGGCGACGTGCCGCGCGGGTGGGTTGCAGGTGTGCGTGCTTACACCCCTCTGTCGCCCCGGACGGAGTGGTGCGAAGAGTGCGCCGACCGCAACCCATCCCAAAAAAAAAATCACAAAAGAAGAAAGGCGTACAGGACGCGAGCGGATGAGGTGCGACACCGAGCTCCGAGGTGTTATGCCTAAAATTATTTTGTTTTACCTATTATTGCGATTTAATACAAATGCTATGCCGTTACATATCAAACAAACTTTTTTTTTTTATTGCATACGGTGGCAAACGAGCATACAGTACACCTGATGGTAAGCGTTGCTGCCGCTCATGGACCTTTACAAGGCCGCTGCCTACCGCGAAGAGAGTGAAGGGAGTGTGAATGAGCGTGCATTGAGGCTCGGTGATACCAAGGGCACCACCAAAACCCTCCACACACAAACACCCTCAGAAAGTTGGGCTTCCGGCTCTCTCGCTCACCGAACGAAGCGCAGTAACAAATTGCTACTATTCAGACGTCGATTTTCGGCGAGAGTGTGGTACTACCCCGGACGGACCGGCCCGCGGTTGTAGACAGATAACTGTCGACAGTGTGGTCCTACCACTCTTAGAACTTCTAATTAAAGAATGTCTAATTATCAGACGTTTTTTCTAAATGTATTATATTTTTAGTTATGTGGGGATATTAAAAATGATTAACTGAGTACATACGTTTCAGGAAAACAGCCAATTAGATTCTACGGTGTATATATGTAGCGATGGAAAACTTTAAATAAAACCCTATACCAAAACGTGTGACCAGCGTGATACAGTGCTTCCCTCCTATTATGGAGGAGATTCGAGCCAAACAGTGGATATTATGAACCAAATGATAGTATTGCTATTTATATGTTTAGATCCATCGTATCCTTACGCCGGTGTGGAGTATACGGGCGCTTGCGGTGCATGCGTGGACTCCAACGTAAACTCCCTTCATCATCAGCAAAGAAGGTCAGTACTGCTTCCTTTATTTCCTTAATAGCAGCACCCTGCAGTGTTGCCCGCGTAGTTCCTCTTCCCGTGGGAATATCGAGATAAATTACCAATATTGATATGATACGAATATCGAGATAAATAACAATGACTTGTTAGACGAGAGACATCTTAGTCCGTCCGTGACCATGAACACTGCAAAGTGTTCGAAACGTCGGGAAATCAAATACAAACGCGATAAAATCCGTAAAGTAGTTTTATTTAAAACTAGCAATCCGCCCTCGCTTCGCTTCGGTTATAGGTTATAGTCGTTTTACCCCCGTAGTTCCCGTTCCCGTGGGAATACCTGGATAAAATATAGCCTAGTTTACGCCCTGATATTATAGCTTTCCATCGGTGAAAGAATTTTTGAAATCGGTCCAGCTGTTTTGAAGATTACCCGGAACAAACAGACAGACAAAAAATTTTTAATTGCTATTTTAGGCATAGGTGTCATGCAAATAACCGTGTGAGCATGAAAAAAGTCTATTATTTTGACATTACAAACAGACACTCCAATTTTATTTATTGGTATAGTAGATGTGTAATACTCGCTTAAACATCAGATCGCGCCCCATCTCTTTTTTATTTTCAGTCCAGTATGACCTTGTACGTGCGGTAGTGTCATTTATGTATAAAATGTTTACTAGATATTTCAGTACTTACGATGTACATTTTAGGCATGAATATTAATATTTTTATATTTATAATATATTGCAATTCAGTTGCAATAAAACTGGCACGAAATGAATGAAAATATATGTGATACAAAATGAAATTGTAAACATGTCGCTCGTTCAAACTTACTTCGTTTGGTTTCGTTGACATCTGTCACAGAGATTAAGCTATATTTTATGGACTGTAATTTCTGTATCGGGTAGATAATTATAAATATCTGTAATAACGATGACTTGTTGGACGTGAGACAACTTAGTCCGCCCATGACCATGAACTCTGTAAACTGTTCGAAACATCGGGTAATCGAAAATTAATTACAAACGCGATAAAATCCGTAGTTTTATTTACCTCACCTGATTTTTATGATGTCCATGAGAAAGTAGGAAAGGGGATCCCTACTAGTATTATAAATGAGAAAGTAAGTTTGTTTGTTTGTTACGCTTTCACGCTTAAACCACCAAACCGATTTCAAAAATTACTTTAGCATTGCAAAGCTATAATATCAGGGAGTAACGTAGGTTATATTTTATCCCGGTGTTCCCACGGGAATGGGAACTACAGACGACTGAAACAGAAGCGAAGCGAGGGCGAGTTGCTAGTCTTACATAAAAGAACTTATTTCATTTAGTTACAGTGTACCGTACAGCCAAGTGGAAGTGCCCCAGGTGATGCCGGGACCTTATCCGGTCGGTAACGTCATCCTACCACAGCCACAACTTCAGCCTTACCCGGTAAGTATACTTGAAACATTCATTACAAGCCATTTCATGATCCTTGTAGTCCTTGTAGTCCTTGGAATCATCTTCATCATCTCGAGTCATACACGTCCCACTGCTGGGCTCGAGCCTCCTCCATAATAGCAGGGAAATTGACTTTACTATACCATGCCGGTCGGACAGGTTGGTATAGGGTTTTGTTTCGAGTTTTACTTCTCTTGTATAGATGTAACTAGCAACCGCCCTCGCTTCGCTTCGGTTTTAGTAGTTTTACCCGCATAGTTCCCGTTCCCGTGGGCATACCGGGATAAAATATAGCTTAGTTTACGCCCTGATATTATAGCTTTCCATTGGTGAAAGAATTTTTGGAATCGGTCCAGCCGTTTTGAAAATTACCCGGCACAAACAGACAGACAGACAAACATTTTTTAATCGCTATTTTAGGCATAGGTGTCGTGCAAATAACCGTGTGAGCATGAAAAAAGTCTATTATTTTGACATTACAAACAGACACTCCAATTTTATTTATTGGTATAGATATGCTTACTTGCCTTTAGTCGACTTTTACGACATCCACGGATGAGATAGGGAGTGGTGAATTGTATTTTTATTTAATCACCATGACAGGTTGAGCTCATTAATCACTACACCATCTGTCTGTCTCTTCCGTGTGGTGACGTAGTAAAAATACGATTCACCACCACCCTCTCTTGCCTGCGGATATCCTAAAAGACGACTAAGGAATGTAATATGCATATAATATCTATGCAAGAGAAGGAAAACTCAACATAAAACTCTATACCAACAGGTCAGAGTGCTTACACTTGAATCTCGATTCCAATCCTAAATCCAATCGCAGCTTGAATTTGAACAATTTCGTACTCTCGAAAGCGACACTAGCGCACGATTGAAATCAAATTCGGTGGAAATTTTTTAAACTAAATGAATTACACTCGAGTCGATTAAGTCAAATATTTGCTACTCCTGACGTGATTTTGACGTATACATTAGAGTTTAAAATCGTGAATATTTCACGATTTCAGGAAAACGTCTTTGTGGTGATTAAGTTCGATTACGTTATTAATTTAAATTAATAAAATACGGCACATTTAGTGAAAATAACAACGGCAAACGCGAAGAATTCATTCTCGATTTTGTTTAAGAGTACCAACTATAAGTTTGGTGAGATTGGAATTAAATTAAATTGCATTCGAAATTAGAATTGATTTTAAGAGTAGGCCCACTGATCAGCGTGGTATAGTAGGTCAATTTCCCTCCCATAGTGGAGGAGGTTCGAGCCCAACAATGAGACATGTATAGGCCGAGATGATAGCATCTGCGCAGTCTATTCTGTAACCTTAGAATAACAACGTATAGAAGGATAGTGTCAATACTTCGAACTTTCAAAATTTGAATCTAAAAATACTAATGGCGCGCAGACGATTACACACGTACACACGCACACCACTATACAAATTATGAAATCAAATTTTGTTTTTATTAACATAAATCGTCGAATTACCTTTAAAAGTAATGTTAATAATCTTTTTATATTTTTCAAATAAATTGTGACACCATTTGAATGCACAAACCGTCATAATTACCTATTTTTTTTTAAGAGTTGCGTACGTACGTGCAGTACAATGACTTGTACATTACGGAACGGTTCCGTTGTAAGCTCCATTAGGCTCCAATTGAAATGCCTCACTTTTTGTGCGTGAACTTACCTTCTATACGTTATTATTCTAAGTCTGTAACCATATTTCTTACTATGACACATTATGCTTTCAGTATCAGGAGCAGTTACAGTGGCCCCAAGTGGCACCAACACCGAAGCTGGTGGTCCCTGAACTATATCCGAGCATGTTGCCATACCCACAACCGGCTTATCCACACTACAACATCATGTACCCACAGGTAAACATCATTAAGACCACCCTAGTCAAGCATACAGTCCCGTTGTCACGCTCAATTAGTGATCCAGCTGACTGAGTAAGCCACATGGATAACCATATCGCTCGACGAACCAACAACCGCTGGGTAAGAAAGTTTTTCGAGTGGCGACCACGTATCGGACGACGCTGTGTAGGGACACGAAAAAAGTATCAATACTTTTAGGTATCGAGTACTGTTATGTTGTGGCTTAGTGGACTGTATGCCAGCTTATGCCAGCAACATAACGACGTGGGCTTGCCGAAGAACCAGCGGGAAGCCAATCCTGGTTCCCACAAAATGGGGGTTTGTTCGGGGAATATGGAAATCAAGAGGAGACCTTACCTCGTCTTGCCTGTGCTTTGGTGGTGCTGCAGACTTGCCGGGCTGAAGGTGGTGTTCACGACGAGCTAGTTGGGCTGAATGCGAGCACTGAAGTTATTGTCTATTTAATATGTGATCACTACTACGGTATATACACTAGGCTGATCAACGTGGTACTTTATTTCGTGTCTTTAAAGCGGAACTAGATAGTGTGGGCGCCACGGAACCGATGCGTCACAAGAGTCTTTCGCGAGTGTCAATTCAAGAATCTCAAAATGGCGGGGCGCACACTGTCGAACGAATGTAGGCGAATGTAACCGAATATCGCTCTTCAATCAGACGTCACGCGATTGGCGTGAACAAGTACTTTTCTTTCGATACCGATACTTTTGTACTCGATACTTTTACTCAATGAGTACTTTTAGACAGGTATCATATCGAATAAATTGTAGAAAGTATCCATGTTAAACTTGACCTTACGCCTTATGTTTATGGTAACGCCATCTAGTTATAAAAAATAATACAACATATTTTAATCCGAACACAGACGAACAAATTCCTATAAAAAAGTTCATCACGACCTAGATTCTAGGGAAAGTACTCAGTACTCGATACTTTGGAGTATCGATACTTTTGTTTCGATACTTTATTGAGTACGATAGTTTTTCTTCTATACTACTCATGAGTACAGTATCGATACTTTCGTTTCGATATCGTATCTCTAACGCAGTATAGGAAGCCTCCCCACTAAGTGGACCGACGACCTGGTGAAAGTTGCTGGGCATCGTTGGATACAGGCGGCACGAGACCGCACTTTGTGGCGTAACATGAGGGAGGCTTACATCCAGCAGGAGACGGCGATAGGCTGAAATGATGATGATGACTGAGTAAGAATTCACTATCGCTTGCATATAGATGTCGAATATTTTACCGTATTGATGGCATAGTGGTTAATATGCCGACCTACAGTGCCAGTGTCGTGGGTTCGAATCCCCCGCAAGATAACACTGTGCGAACCGGAAATTATTGTTCTATGTATGTAATTTGTGTTATTTAATTATATAGTTAATTTAATTATATGTTTATAAAGTCACATCGCAATACAAGGATTATTTTCTTAGTGTTTATAAAAAAATTCATAACATCTATTCAAGAAAAATTGCAAATATAATTCTATATTGTCTGACCAGCATGGTATCATCGTCATCATTATTTTAGCTCATATACGTCCCACTGTCGGGCTCGAGCCTCCTCCACGATAGGAGGGATATTGACCTTAGTATACCATGCTTTTTTTTTTGTGTGGGCTGCGGTCGGCGCGCCTCTGCACCACTCCGTCCGGGGCGACAGAGGGGCTTAAGCACGCAACACCCGCAACCCACCCGAACACCACGTCGCCTTCGTAGTTGGGCCGACCACTGTTACAGGGTTACTCATCAGTGATCGGCCCGACGGAATACCCCCCTACTTGGGGTACCCTCCCATCGACCGACGTCCCCCCCCTCGAGGAGGACGTCGGTCTTTCCTCACGCGGTCGGCCTCTCAGCGGGTGACGGACTAATCCCCGGTCACGTCACCCGCGGCCTCGGCTAGGGCGGCATTGCACGCAGGTAATCCCGCCTGCGTCGCCCCAGTCGCCGGCAGCCGGTCGCATCATCGAGGCTGTGCTCCTCGCGCTCGCGACCCGCCGCATCCTTCTGCGAGATAACTGCCTCGCAGAAGGCTGCGACCGCGTCCCAATTCCTGATGCTGCCGAGCATCTCCCTAGCGATGGTCGGCAGCGTCAGGTCGGCACCGATGCACCGGCATACGAGGGCTGTGCCGACAGCCCTCGTATGCTGTGCCGTGTCCTCGTCGCAATCGCAGTGGTGGCAGGACGGAGTTCTCTCCCTCCTAGCAACCCTGTACAGGTACTTTCCGAAGCATCCAGGCATCCGTCAAGACCTGTATGAGTCGGAAGGAGAGCACCCCGTGCCGCCTTTCCAACCACTGCATCAGCACCTGCCGGAAGGCCTCCATGGTCCAACCACCGTATCGAGGTCTCTCCAGCCGGTCTGCCCAACGGGCGATGACGTCTCGGCGGGCGTCGACTCGCCAGGCGGTGAGCTCCCTCAAGGAAACAGCACCGCCCTCCCCGCGCACCCCCGACACCCGCCGATACAAGTCGGCGAGCATTTCCGCCTCCAGGTCCCACGGGGGAGTCCCGGCCAATACTATACCATGCTGGTCGTCTGACCGGCAATAAAACCTTATACCAACACGTTAGTGTTGGTATAAGGTTGTTTTATTTCGAGTTTTCCTTACATAGACGTTATATGTACATTATATCCCTTAGTCGTCTTGTACGACACACAAAATATCGGGGTGGTGAACTGTATTCCTACTCCATCATCACGCGACATGATACCTAAAATGAATTACAGGTTATACCACAGCCGTATCCAATCTGTCAACCGATCTACCCGATAATCGAACCTAAGCCGCCTGAGCGTCGCAATAGCATACCCAACGCGAGAATCAAACACAACGCCATATCCAACTCATCACGGAACACACCGGACAAAGTTCTATACGACGAACAAGCTAGGCAAGCGGAGATAGCAGCCAAGATACAACAGATAAAATCACAGGTAAGTCCACTGCTGGACTAAATTATATTTCAATAGATAAAGCTATATTTGATTTTTAAATAAAATGTCCCGATGCTGGGCAAAAAGTCCCAATGCTGGGAAAATATTGAAATACATTAATACCCCGATTTACACTACCCCGTTTTACGCGAATTCAAAGATACGCGGTTTTCTCTTGAAGCGTTCAGGCCTTAGATTTACTTCGTTATTCATAATTTTCAATTATTTTTTTCTGTAATATTTTGAACATATTCTTTAAAATTATTGTCTTTTTTGAACTAGTTTCAAATAACCATATTTTTTTTGTACATTTAATATAAGCAAAATTAAATCCCAACTTACGCGAATTCGACTTACGCGGTTACCGCTCGGTCCCATCTATCGCTTAAGTCCGGGATATTACTGTACTGTAAATTGAATTGTAATATAATCACGAAGGAAGTCCACTATTGGGCATTTGAACCTGATGATCAAAAAATCTAGGCTACGGGTGGACGCTCCAGAAATTAGTGGAAGTACAGCTAATCGGTTCACAAATAAATTTAAAAAGTCTAATGTGTTTTCAGCTCATATACATCCCACTGCTGGGCTCGAGTCTCCTCCCCAATAGGAGTGAAATTGACCTAATATATCATGCTAATCAAAGGTGTTGGTATAGGGATTTATTTCGGGTTTTCCTTCTTTTGCACAAATGTTATATGCATATACCTTAGTCGTCTTTTACGACACCCGCAGCAAGAGAGAGGGTGATGAATTGTATTCTTCCTCTAACACCACACGGAAAAGAAAGAAGTCTATATATAAATTGTGAACGTTTCCAGATGGCCCAGTTAGATGTGAAAGATACGAAGCGACCAGAGAGGACCGAGCGGCCAGATTGGAAGGAAGGTAGGAGGCGGAACAGCGGCAACGGTATCCTGGGCAACTGTCCTGTCAATACTTTTAATGGAAGAGTTATGGGGTGAGCGGCAATTATTTTACATCATATACGTCCCACTGTTGGGCTCTGGCCGCCTCTATTGTGGAAGGGAATCTGACCTACCTAGAATTTGACCTATACCTCGTTATTCCATGTGGTGACCGAGTAAGAATACAATTCACCATCCCTTCTCTTGCACATCGGTGTCGTAAAAGATGACCAAAGCATTACCATTTACAGGCAAGAGAAGAAAACTCAAAATAAAAACCTATATAATAACTTAATAAAACCCGTTAAACTCGGACCTCCTCCACATCATCATCATCATCATCATTTCGGCTCATATATGTCGGCGTTGCGCCAGGAACTTGGACGATGATAGTAAAATACTGAGTATGTAATCACTGTATTTATTAGGAGTTCTTGCCGGAGAAGTGAGTGAAGTAAATCTGTCCTCTATTCTAATCTTACAATGTTTTTATAACCTCCGCTTTACAATGAAACAGTCTAGTCTTAGCAACTACAATTACTTTTTATAACAAACAAATAAAACAACTATTAAATAACTATCGGCATATAGCTAAATAATAATGATAAATATTCTAATGCATTTAACATAATTCCAAATAGTCAATTTTACACAATTTACATTAATGTAATTAAAGGAAATATTGTTCTCATATATTGTTCAACAGACGGCGCTGTAACTAGAAATAAATTGCAATATTTATTGTGTAAAAACAACTAAATATGGTTGCAAATAATTACATTAATTCTAATCGATTTTAATTTAATCAACTATATAAATATTTAAACAACTAAATCACATATATCTAGAAATACATTCAAAAAGTGTCTTTTAAATATCATAGCATGATAAATAGCAGTGTTGTTACTACAAATAATTATTAAAATATTAGTTTATAACTATAATTGATAACACACATCAACAATTTACAAATATTGCCGATAGAGGGCGATATGCACCCATATATACGTCCCACTGCTGGGCTCGAGCATCCTCCACAATAGGAGGGAATTTGACCTTACTATACAATGCTGGTCAGACAGGTTGGTCCTATACCAACCTTTTATTTCGAGATTACCTTCTCTTTCATAGATATTATTTGCGTAATATATACCTTAGGTCTTTTACAATACTCACGGATTTGAGAGGGGGGGTGTTGAATTGTATTTATACTTCGTCTACTAATAAGTTATAATTTTAGTTGAAACTCTGTCGCTACTCGCTAGTCTCTGAATGTCGGTGTCATAAGGTCGCTCAACGTGCTATGGAGAGGGCTATGCTCGGTGTTTCTCTATTTGAGAAAATCCGGAATACGGCAATCCATAAAAGATGGCGTATAGCCGATGTAACCTGCAGAATTAGTACGTTGAAATGTCAAGGGGTAGATCATATCGCTCGTCGAACCTATAACCGTTGGGGAAGAACGGTTCTGGTGTGGCGATCATGAATCGGACTAGGCGGACTAGCGATTTCTTAAAAATCGTAGGGACCCCACGGTTAAGAGATGGGGTGAATTGTGTTCTTACTCCGTCACCACAGGGAAAAATGGATTACTTTAACTGAAATAAAAATTGCGAAAATGTTATACATCTGGTCAGCAGTAATAATTATCTCCAAGTATATATCTCTAAATAAAAGTTCTCTACTGGGTGAACCGATGACATTTTGAAAGTTGCAGCCAACCGTTGGATGCAAGCGACACGGGACTGTTGTGAGTGGCATTCTGTGGAGGGCCCATGTCCAACAGTGGACGTCTATGGACTAATGGATGGATGGATCAAGTATTCCATGTGGTGACGGAGTCGGAATACTATTCACCACTCCCAATCTTACCTATGGATGTCGTAAAAGACGGCTAGGAGATATAATATGCATATAACATCTATGCAAGGGGAGGAAAACTCGAAATAAAACCCTATATCAACCTGATGGAGTGGTTGGAGCGGACGCACGGGGTGCTTTCCTTCCAACTGGTGCAGGTGCTTACGGGGCACGGTTGCTTCGCGAAGTACCTGCACAAGATTGTCAGGAGGGAGAGCACACCGTCCTGCCACCACTGCAATTGCGGCGAGGATACGGCGCAGCACACGCTCGAGGTGTGTGCTGCGTGGGAGGGGGAGCGCCGTGAACTCGTCGCGATTATCGGTGCCGATCTGACCCTGCCGACCATCGCCAGGGAGATGCTCGACAGCGTCAGGAACTGGGACGCGGTCGCCGCCTTCTGTGAGGCCGTAATCTCACGGAAGGAGGCGGCGGATCGTGTGCGAGTAGAGCTCCTATTCGGCGACACGTTCCGCCGCCGGCGACTCGGGCGGCGCAGGCGCGAGTATCTATCTGCGCCTAATGCCCCGGGGAATTGTCCGTCACCCGCAGAGAGGCTAACCGCGTGATGGCGACCGACGTCCCAGGACGTCGAGAGGTGACGTTACCCGAAAGAGTATTCCATCGGGCCGACCTCTGACGACAAGTCACATCTGCTCCGGTGGTCGGCCCAACAACGAGGTGACGTGGGTACGGGTGGGTTATGGGCCCGCGCGCCGTCCTTTCATCGCCCCGGATGGATTGGACCGCGCGTGCGCTTCCCATAGCCCACCCATAAAAAAAAAAAATATCAACCTGTCTGACCAGCATGGTATAGTAAGGTCAGTTTCCCTCCTATTGTGGAGGAGGTTCGAGCCCAACAGTGGGACGTATATGAGCTGAAATGATAATGATTTCAATCCATTATAATTCTATATACTTACACAGCTGTATCACTCAGGTATTCATATATTAATTCTTATATGTGGTATTTTCACAGGCGTTCCCAGGAGGATGCCCATTTGAGTACAGCCGCGAGAGCCATAGTCAACTCCATAAGGAATATGCAAGTTAAAAATAATACTACATGTAAGTTTCAGTGCTGTGTGGTAGCGGCTTCGAATACTACCAACCCTTGCTTTGCTCGTGGGTGTCGTAAAAGACGACTAAGAGCCCTAGATTGACCCGGACCAACTCCATCTGGTACCATTTGGGTCAACGATTACATTCCCATGGAGGGTTGACGTCAAGCAGCGGCCGGTCATAAAAGTCATTGCCGAAACTTTTTGCAATATGTCAAAACAGATGACATATTGCGTCGACCCCAAGTAATTGGGATAAGAGCAGGATGATGATGTAAGTTTCAGTTAATTTTCTTTCTTATTTGGTGGCAAACGAGCAAACAGCACATCTGTTAACTAAGCCGCTGCCTATTGTGAAGAAAATGAAGGGAGTGTAAATGCGTGCAATGTGCTTCGATGATAAAGGCATCACTAAAACCCACTATACGCAAACATACTCATAAATTTGTGGTTACGTCTCTCTCGCTCACCGCTTTATTTTTTCGACTGCACAGATGGCTTAGTAGTTAAGATACCGGCCTACAGCGCCAGTATCGGGGGTTTGAATCCCACGCAGGACAACACTTTGTTCCATCCACAAATTGTTGTTCTGAGTCTGGATGTAATTTATTTCCTTAGTGCAGGGTGTCTTTAAAAAAAATCATTATTATACATTATAGATATGGGAGCTAGCACTATAGGTATGGCGTTTGTTTTTTTTTTTTTATTGCAAACGGCTAACGAGCAAACAGTACACCTGATGGTAAGCGTTGCTGCCGCTCATGGACCTTTACAAGGCCGCTGCCTACCGCGAAGAAAGTGAAGGGAGTGTGAATGCGTGCATTGAGGCTTGGTGATACCAAGAGCACCACCAAAACCCTCCACACGCAAACACCCTCAGAAAGTTGGGCTTCCGGCTCTCTCGCTCACCAAACGAAGCGCAGTAACAAATCGCTACTACTCAGACCTGATTTTCTACTCAGTGTGGTACTACCCCGGACGGACCGGCCCGCGGCTGTAGACAGATAACTGTCGACAGTGTGGTCCTACCACTCTGAAAACAACAATTTTTTTACAATTTTCTTTACAACAACAATCAGGTTTGCCCTCGCATATTCCGTCATATAGCGTGACGTCGTAACGCCACGGCCTGTTTACGCCACGCCAACGATCAGGTTCACCCTCGTCTATAGATGTTTCAGATCAAAAGCATTGTAGTTACATGTATAGAACTATAATTTTTTCAGCCTTATCAACAATATAAGAGAAATTAACCAACTTAATATGGCGTGATAGTTATACGGGGTTTTATTTTGAGTATTAATTTTTTAAAGCTTACCTTACCTTAATTTTTTAAAGCACCTGGAGTGGTAGGACCACACTGTCGACAGTTATCTGTCTACAGCCGCGGGCCGGTCCGTCCGGGACAGTAACACGCTCTCGCAGAAATTCGACGTCTGAGTAGTAGCAATTTGTTACTGCGCTTCGTTCGGTGAGCGAGAGAGCCGGAAGCCCAACTTTCTGAGGGTGTTTGCGTGTGGAGGGTTTTGATGGTGCCTTTAGTATCACCGAGCCTCAATGCACGCATTCACACTCCCTTCACTTTCTTCGCGGTAGGCAGCGGCCTTGTAAAGGTCCATGAGCGGCAGCAACACTTATCATCAGGTGTACTGTTTGCTCGTTTGCCACTGCTTGCAATAAAAAAAAAAAGAAAAGAAAGCTTTTATTTAACTTGCCCTGTTAATATGGGTGGTCTTGCGAGTTAAATTAGAACCACTTCCTGTCGTTACATTAGGTTGAAATTTGGTTTACTTATGTAACTTCGATGACAATGCAATAATATGATACCATGAAGCTGGTCTCAAGATAGCGTTGGAAGGTGGCTATAGGAGCTCCTAAACTAAACAAGATAAAATCGTCAAGTTTGGACTCGTTTGAATAGTCTTGACAAGCAGCATTTAAATAAAAGCTTCTTTATTTTTTTTTTAATAACTATATTGTCTTAATCATCATTTCTGCTCATATATGTCCCACTGTTGGGCTCGAGCTTCCTTCACAATAGGAGGGACAATAGACAATACATCATGCCGGTTAGATAGGTTTATATAGGATTTTATTTCGTTTTGTATTCTCTGGCAAAGACGTTATGTATATGCCGTTCCTGTGGGAATACGGACATAAATTATAGCCTAAGTTACTCCTTATATATACAGCTACTTAGTAGTAAAACATCATCGAAATCGGTGCAGCCGTTTTGAAGATTACCTCAAACAGACAGACAAAAAAATAAACTACCAAACTGTATTTTTGGTATAGGTGTCGTGCAAATAACCGTGTGAGCATGAATAAAGGCCATTATTTTGACATTACAAACAGACATTTTTAATTTTATTTATTTGTATAGATTAAATCCTTTAGTAGTCTTTTACGACACCCAAGATAGGGTGTTGAATTGTATTCTAACTCCGTCATCACACTTAAAAAAAGTAACCGAATTATATTTTTCAGATCAAGATCAACGGCGGGAATACCAACGATACGATTCGAAGGATCGGCCACGGCGCCAGGAGAGGGACTATAGGGACAAGTCGAACAGTGGCCCCAGTGCTGGGCAGGAGAGATACGACGTCAGGAACAGCGGTATAAATGTACAGTTGTACAGACAACCCTATTTATTTAGACAAGTAAGTTCATTCCTAGTAAGGATTGAAAAAGGTATGTTAATTATATAGAGAGAATGAATGAAAGAAGATTGAATAGGAGAATTTATAGGACGAATGTGAACGGAAGTATTGGAAGGGGAAGGCCAAGGCGGACGTTCCACGATCAAATCGGGGGCGTTCTTAAGAAAGGCCAGGTTAGAAGTACCCTAAACTGAAGAATATGTATGAGGAGATTAATGAATGCGGAGGAGGCGAAAGTGGTATGTCAAGATCGTAATAAGTGGAGAGAAGTGGTCTCTGCCTACCCCTGTGGGAAAGAGGCGTGAATATATGTAAGTTTATTCTACGCGACGTTGAAGTTCTTTTCAATACTTCTACTTGCTTCTGTTCGCGACTTCGTCCGCGTGGTGTAGATACTATGGGCTAACTTCAACCTAAGACTTTGTTTACTTAGGTGAAAATATTTTTTTAATAATATGATTCTGTCACACATAACTTTTGCAAAAATTTAGACGTTTAAGCAGCAGAAACTCTCAAAAGGAAAAAAAAAACGATTTTGAAACATTTTTCATTGGTGCTTAGCTCCTGTTACTCTAAGCGTGATGATATATAGCCCATAGCTTGCCTCGAATGGGCTATATAACACTGAAAGAGTTTTTCAAATCGGACCAGTAGTTCTCGAGATTAGCGCGTACAAACAAACTCTTCAGCTTTATGTATTAAGTATAGATCGACGAACCACTAAAAATGGGTTATATTTTTCTTGTAGTAACGATAACAGGCTTCCGTGTGGTGACGGAGTAAGAATACAATTCACCACTCCCTATCTTGCACGTGGATGTCGTAAACTACAACTAAGGGATATAATATGCATATACCATCTATGCAAGAGAAGGAAAACTGGAAATGAAAACCTGTACCAACACGTCTGACCCGGGTGGTGTGGTAGGTCAATTTCTCTTCCATTTTGGAGTAAGCTCAAGCCCAACAGTGGGACGTATATGGGTTGAGATGAATTGCAGTATAGTAAATTGTATTTCTTACTCCGTCAACACAAGGAGAATGATAACAGAGTGAAGGTAATGCTAATAAATTAAAATAACATATATTCCTTATCAACAGATGTCTCCGGGGGCGTGGTGCCGTCGGTCACCAGGACCTGTACATCCAGGTATGTTTTTTTATAATTCAGCTTATATTCGATCAAGTGTTGCGTTCGAACCTACTGTATATTACCATACCACGCTGGTCAGACATGTTGGTATAGGAATTTATTTCGAGTTTTCCTTCTCTTGTATAAATTAAATTACTTGTGGTCGACTCAGGATGTGCTCCTCTTCCATCGTACATATTTCAAAAGTTATTGGTAATAGTTTTATAACCGGCCGTCTTTCGAGTTTTCCTTCTCTTGCACAGGTGTTATGTATATATTATATCCCTTAGTCCTCTTTTACGACACCCACGAACAATGTAAAGGTTCGTTCTATTCGTAGACGCTATCGCAAGAATAGATCACGAAATCGAGATCTCTTCGAAACGATTGGTACGTTCTCGAATACTCATCGAGAACGTAACATAATTTTGCTATTGGTAATTTCTTCAAAAAAAAAAACCAAGCAGCTTTTTGTCTGGCACAGTATTTGAAGCGGACTTCCAAAGTTTAAAATCTTAGTCTAACAACATATTTTACCTACACCTGATACCGCCTTAACCGAGATCGCAGGTGGACGGATCGGTCAATAGTCCGCCACCCGCAGAAAGGCCGATCGCGTGAGGGCGACGCCCCGGCAACAAGGCAAAGTTTCTGAGACGGAGGGGATGGTAATCGAAGAGGTAACCCGCCGGGCCGACTATGAATGTCAAGGCATCGGTACCAGTGCCCGGCTCAATGGCGAGGCAAGACGCCGCTAGTCCGTCACCCCGGACATATTGGGCAGATAGTATCCAGACTATAACCTATCACAAAAAAAGGCTAGACATATTTAAAATTGACGAGGACACGGCGCAACACACGCTCGAGGTGTGTGCCGCGTGGGAGGGAGAGCGCCGTGAACTCGTCGCGATTATCGGTACCGACCATAGCGGATGGCCGATAGCGGTTGCCGCCTTCTGTGAGGCCGTAATCTCACGGAAGGAGGCGGCGGATCGTGTGCGAGTAGAGCTCCTATTCGGCGACACGTTCCGCCGCCGGCGACTTGGGCGGCGCAGGCGCGTATATCTGCGCCTAATGCCGCCCTAGCCGAGGCCGCGGGTGATCGGACCGGGAAATTGTCCGTCACCCACAGAGAGGCTGACCGCGCGACGGCGACCGACATCCCAGGACGTCGAGAGGTGAGGGTACCCGAAAGGTTCATCGCCCCGGACGGAATGGACCGCGCGTGCGCTTACCATAGCCACCCATAAAAAAAAGACATTTAAAATTATTAATACATTATATTTATTTTCAGTACTTAATCCGCCTCGAAGGCAACACCCGGACGGACGGAATCCCCGCCGTTAAATATGTAATACTATATAAACAATTGTAAAACAATAAATATATGTAATAATTTATAAATAGGCGACAGAGAAACGTTTTAAACCCAATAAAAACTTTTTTTGTACTAAAAGCGGATAAAATCCCCAGTTTTTTAAAGTTTAGTCTCTCACCGCGTAAGTCTCCTAGAAAGTTAAAATAATATTCATAAATTTCGTTCGTTATTTGAATTTATTTTAATAATATAAAAACAGTCTAAAATTGAGGTATTTGTATTAGAATCATTTTTAACGAAAGTCTAATAAGTCTCGTATGCAAAAATCTCTTTTAAAGTTAAATTAGCGTTCATAAATTTTATTCGTTGTCCTATTTAATTTTATTGAATAATATACGTATAAAAATAGTCAAATATATGTTGAGATTTATTTTAAATGGAAGTCTATTATTCTCATATGCTAAAGTCGCTTGTAAATTGAAATCTTGTAAACGTAAATTTAAATATTCTTAGTTTATCACTAAACGGCTAAAGGTGATTATTCAGATTATTAATGTATTTTTTTAATATAATAAAAGTTCCAAAACGTTTCTCTGTTGCCATCACCTAAGTGGTACACTCGTCAAAGGAATAACAAAACGTAGTCGGAAATGAGATCTCACAGATTATATAAACGAAAACCGGATCTAGTCATTTTTTTTTTAAACGATCATAGATTAGTCTTTTTTTATATGAAAAAATCTTTTGTTAAGTCAACTACGTCCTTTGACTATAAATAGTGTATTTTGTAAGTCTAATTTAGTTTGTTTTTAATTATTATCCGCCATCTTTGTTAAATTGAATTTTGTTATTTAAGTCCCTTTGGGTAAGCGACTTATACATACTGCATAAACGATTAAAAATAGTTCCGCGTTTGGTTAGTCCTCTACGATACATACCGAAGCGGATATTTGATTAAAATGATATTACCTTTATAATAACTCAAATGTCGCTTTGTATTTCATGCAATCCATATCCATTCTTTGGCTGATACCGACATTTTGTTGTTCACTTGGTACGAATTATATTTCATTTTCTTTCCAAAATAACGTTTAGTCGCACTAGTCCCACATGGTAAGTTTAACAAAATTCAATTTAACAAATAAGTCCCCTAATAACTAATTTAAGTTAATAACAAAACTGATTACCTGTAGAATTTATATTTATTTATTGTAATACTTGATAAAGGTAGTAATTTATAGCTGTAATAGACGATCGGACTCCGGACAGAATCGGACAACCATACAAATGTAGAAATCCAATTTCGACTTAGCCCACAAAAGTCTCACCCCAGGACTTAAGACTCTACGACAATGAGAGGGGAATTGATCTATTATACCACACTGGTCAGACGTGTTGGCATAAGATTTTATGTCAAGTTATTACATTAATATTATCTGCATATTATATCCCTTGGTCGTCTTTTACGACACCCTCGTGCAAGATGAGTTATGAATTGTATTCATTCTCAGTCATTACCATTCATGTTCGTCATTTCAGCTCATATACGCCCCACTGTTGAGGCTCGATTCTCCTCCGTAATAGGCGGTCAATTGAGCTACTATACCAAGCTAGTCAGACGTATTGGTAGATATAGATAGATTTTAAATCGAGTGTTTCTTCTTTTGCGTACGTGTTATCTGCAGTAATGCCTTAGTCGTCTTTTACGACATCCACGTGCAAGATAGGGACTGGTGAATTGTATTCTTACTCCGTCACCACACGGAAAATTAAATTTTTTGTTGAATCGCACCGGATACCATCACCTATTACAGCTATGAATCGATAAGCTAAAAATAGGACCCTGATTCGCTATGGTATCTGAAATAACGCCATAAAACGTCTTATAAAAAGATCTATCAAATTGCTGTTTTAAAATTTTGCACCGTTTTCACGCAGATAACGTGTCCGCGTTAATTGAATGTATAATAGCGAATAAGGGTCTAGAGTAGTGTTTCCCAAGCCATTTCGGCCATGCTTCACCCTAAATTATTATGCCAATAATATTTTTGGAAATGTTAAGATGCCCCCTTAGTTATCAAATTTCCTGTGGAGCGTGGGCCCCACGTTGGGAAACATTAGTCTATAGTTTATCAAACGCAGCGACTGTGAAAAAAATAAATTAAAATATATATATATAATATACCAACAGTGTATATTTTTAATTTTTACTGTGAAACTATAAGATAGTTACGTTCTGTTAAATATGTCAAACGATCTAGGCGTAATAGTAAAGGGATCATCCATATAGTACGTCACATGTTAAGGCTTTCCATTAACGACGGGTCGACGAAATGTGACATTGGGAGGAGTCCTAAGTGACGTCATTTTACAAAAATCTTATACATTTAAGTAATCAAGTGTCACTTTTGAACTGTATTAATAGTGTTAGGACTACACTGTTGACAGTTGTGTGTCTACAGCCGCGGGCCGGTCCGTCCAGGGGTAGTACCACACTGAGCAGAAAATATACAACAGAGTAGTAGCTATTTGTTACTGCACTTCGTTCGGTGAGCGAGAGAGACGGCGCCCAACTTTCTGAGGGTGTTTGTGTGTGATGGGTTGTATAACTTTGGTATCATCGAACCTCATTGCACGCATTCACACTCCCTTCACTTTCTTCGCGGTAGGCAGCGGCCTTGTAAAGGTCCATGAGCGGCAGCAACACTTACCATCAGGTGTACTGTTTTCTCGTTTACCACTGTTCGCAATAAATAAAACTCTTAACGGAATACTTATAAATATTGCCCAATCCTATCTCTTTTCTACCCTATTGGTTCTAGCCACCACATTAGAAGGTAGATTAACTTATCATGCTGGTTATATGTGTTAAGATTTTATTTCGAATCTTTCTTCTCTTGTATAGATATTACATGCACATCCCTTAGTCGTCTTTTACGACACCTACGGCCAAGTAGGCTGCACTGTATACTTTCTGTGTCACCTCACGGAGAAAAGAAGGGAGCTGTCGCTCAGGACGCCTAGCAGATAACAGCAAAATTATTTTGTACATGTATATATGCATAAAAGAACAGATTACGACAGGAACTAATATGGGGTAAAGTATTAATAAAATATTATTTGTTTTTTTTCCAAAAAATGTTAAGTTTTATTCAATGAACATTTATTTTCATTAGTATATACTATAGGTATATGTTCTGGTCAATAATTTGTTTTGAGCTCACTAGATGACGTTGTACAAAGTTATAAAACAGGTTATGGTTTCGTTTACACAAATGTACATATACCTATACGCCACGCGTGGCGTTAACGCCACGCCAACGATCAGGTTCACCCTCGCCTATAAATGTTTCACATCAAAAAATATTTAACAGAACGTTACTATCTACATTTTATTAACTTATTTTTTATAATCGGTTGATTAAAAGTCTATGAATTGATGTTACAATAATCGTTTGTAATGGTCTGGCTCTGACAATGTATTGTTATGTACATATCTATTAATAATAATAAGAATATGTGTGTCTTCTGCTTAGAATAATAACGTATAGAAGGATATTGTCGGTACTCAAGCGATCAAAAACATGAAGACAAAAATACTACACGCGTGCAAGTGTTTACACACGTACACACGCACACCACTATACAATAGAGTTGCCTTGTATGCAGTGACCTTGTACACTACGGCATAGTCCGGCGTAGGGAGCCATCTGGCTCCAATTTAAATGCTTCATTTTTTGTGCACGGAGTTACCTTCTATGAGTTATTATTCTAAGGTCTTCTGATATTTCACTCACAAAAATTAACGCTCAAATTTCTAACCGTCATTTGAGGGATGAACGAATGAAAAAAAGGAATATTATTACCTTAAATGCGATGGACTGACAAGGTGATGCAGAAGGATAGAAAAATACAAAAATTTACCATTTATATCCATTAAAACGTAGCAAAAGCTATCAATATTTTTGCCTATGTAAAAACGTTATTCATATAATAACTTTTTAAGTTTATAAAATTAATCAAAATAGCTGCCGTTCCGTTCCGGAACTGTTTCGGAGTTATGATACCGTATATACATACACAAATATACAAGTTATAATTAGAACCTTTGGATGTTACTCTGAGACGACTGTTACGTCCTTACACGGACTAATAATAAGCGCAAAGGACTCTCAACCCAAAACATTTTGACAATGAAGCCCAAATGTGCCCCATGTGGGATACCAACTTCGACTTTGAGCGTCGTTGAAAGCGTTGTGGGCGTTGATACTTTATTGAAAAGGGGCACTTATTTAGGGTTCTGCTCATAATATTTATTTTTTGCATCGTCAAAATAAGGCAAATTATGAGGAAGTTTATCTACTGCAATAGTAAAGATGAAATATACATTTTTAGGTTATTTGGATACATACTTTTGGGGGATAAAATGGATATTAGGAGAAATAGTGATTGAAATAATATTAAGGACAGCTAATTCCATCTTTCAAAAGGTTATTGTGTGTTAAATTTTGTTCATTGTCGTCTTTAAAGCACTCGTGAATTGGGATGGCGATTTATTCATTGTTAAATGGTCAACATAAGGGGTATAGAAAATAAAATGATCGAGAAGAAACGTAAGAGTTTGAGCAGTTGCAAACGAAAATATGTAAAAAAAAATGCTACTTGTATTTTTAGAGAAATATTGTTTAAAAAAAAAAGGATGTCTTTGTAGTAATAGAACAATATGACCCCATAAACTTGAAAATTGATAATTATAATACAGTTTTGGGGCATCTGCCTTCTTTGGGAGCTAACGCAGTGATTCTCTTTGTTTCTTCTCTTCTTTTTTCTACTAGTTTCTTTTTTTAGGAATGATATTTACTCTATATGTCAAATGTCAAGTATATCTGTCATTACATTCCGACTAACAGAATTCTGATCTTCTTTATCGTCATATGTATCGATAATAAAAAAAATCGATTTAATTCTCATTATCGATATACCGATTCAATCAATGCAAATTATAATTTAAAAGTCTATACGCTTCTTTTTACAAAACTACAAATTCTTTTCATTAATAAATTTAGCGAAACCATGTTTCCATAGTAATCCAGTTGGCTATTGCTAATAAAGAGAACCTATAATTTATAAATTTTGTACTTAACTATTCAACCACTATTAAATATATTATGGCAAAGCACTCACGTGCTGGGATCGATTAAGTGGACCAGAGCTTCGAGCATATCTGATACTGATCTTCCGAATGAGTTGGCAACAGCGTCTGCAGGTCTTCGGCGTGCAGTGTTTGCCTTTCAAATTCAGGATAATTTCAATACTAAAATATTCATCTCCTCTTTTATACCATCAGGTCGAAATATATATAATTCTAATATATCTCAACTCATTAAGTTGAATACTAAAATATTCAACCCTTCTTTTATAGCGTCAAATCGGAATATATAATTCTAATATACATCAAACACAAGTTAATTTGAATAATAAAAATATTCATACCCTCTTTAATACCGTCATTGTTTAAGTTTGTTTCTTCTTGAAAAATACTGTTTATTGTTTTGTATTTTATTTTTTAATTTATTATCTATTTAATTTTAACACTGTCTGATATTTAAATAAATATAAACGTAGATATTTCATTCATGTTGTGATTAATTTAAGTAAAATAAAATAATTAAAATAAGTGATTAATGTTACATTTGATGTTGTCCACTCAAATCGTCGTAAAAAAAGCAAATAGTGCGTATCAATAGCTGTATTTTAAATGTGGTCTGTTCAGTATGTTCCTTAGTGTCTCTGGGTGTATTCTATATTCGTTAATACCCGTTAAATCGACCAAAAATACAAATTAAAACACAAGATAATTTAAAGCGGGCTTATTCTTTGTTACATTCATCCATCATACATGTGTATATAGGGGATGAATACGTTTACAACAACGCACCCTTAAGTAGTAAATAGATAATACCTAAGACAATATAAATAGCAACATAGATTTTGTGTCACTTATTTTGCATGCGTGTTCTCTAAAATTTAGAATTCCTCTTAATATTTGTCGTGTTATAAAGAAAACATTAAAATAACTGTGTTTTAAATGTGCCCTGCAAATAATTGCTTCCGTAGTAAAGCCGTTTCAAGTATGTTATATCTACCTTATATACCTATATAGACCACCCCTTATTCCCTTATACCCTTATATTTACCGTCGTATAAGGAAAATGAACAATATAGTATCTTCTTTATATGTAGTCGTCTGTCTACACTCGCAGAAAATCTATTTCTGAGAGGTAGAAATTTGCTGTTCGGTGAGCAAAATAGCTGGCATCCAAATTTTCTGAAGGTGTTTGCGTGTGGTAGATTTTGGTGCTGATTTTATCATAGAACTTCATTGCACGCATTCATACTCCCTTCACTTTCTTCACGATAGGCAGCGGCCTAGCAAACATCTATAACAAATACTTCCTCTTATGTCTGAACTTAATCGTTCCGTAGCGAGTCTGAATGTATTTTATATTCGTAAATTTTTTGTCATACGTACATAGATGAATACCCTTCGTCAATGTTAGCAATATATTAAAAGTAAAAATAAAGAAAATGTACATGATTGTGCCGTAGTTATATTGGTGTATTCTGTCAGTCAAACGCATTACTATAATTGATTTAATCAATGTCATACGTTTTTAAACGAGAAACATAAGAAATAAACTAATAAATCGCATATTTCAATAGTGAAATGAAATATTCAATACATCAGTTGTCATAGCCAGGCCATTTAAATCCAATATGGAGTTTAAAGCGTTATTTAGTCAAAATAACGCTTTGTCAAACAAGCGATTTTATGCCACTAATCCTTATGATATGCCTTAGTTTTGAATTTAACTTTATTCTTGGGGTTTTGATAAGAAACTTCATGGTTTGGAAGTACGAAATTACTTTCAGAATACAAAAGAAATGTCAAAATGAAACCACGGCGAAGAAATAAAGAAACAGCATTTCTTTGCCCTTTTAACGTTATATTCAAAATTAGCATATATCTACAAGGTTAGTACGCCAAACTCTTAACCAATGAAAAAGCACGAAATTTGACAAGATTGACAGTTGAACTGTCAAAATGGCGTCGCCACAGCGCCGTTTTTATGAAAGTTTAAATAACATGTAGAGTATATTATTGTTAATAATAAAGATTTTAGCCTAATTATGAGATTTTTTATTTAACCCCGTCTTGTCCAGACATTTTCACAATAAATCATAATCCATTTCAGCTCATATTCGTCCTACTGTTGAGCTCGAGCCTCCTCCACAATAGGAGAAAATTCACCTTACCATGCTGATCAGACAGGTTGGTATAGGGTTTTTTTTTAGTTTTCCTTCTCTTTTATAGATGTTATATGCGTATTATATCCTTCAGTCGTCTTTTAAAACATCCACAGGCAAGATAGGGAGTGGTGAATTGTATTCTTACTCCGTCACCACACGGCCAAGCCAATAAATAACAGAAAAAAAAGTGTGTGTACAAAGTACGCATATCGGAAGTGAAACTCTTACCTCATTCTCTCGCCGGCTGAATCCTATACATTTATGTTTGTGTCTCTATGGACTCTCCTTTTCATTTCATCGAGTTTGAAATCACAATGATTCCAAAGAAGTTTCACGTCAAAAAGTGAACATTTTCAACCCATAGTGCTAGTAGTGTAATGTGTAGTATATTGTGCTGTGTGGTAGCGGCTTCGAATACTACCAACCCTTGCTTTGCTCGTGGGTGTCGTAAAAGACGACTAAGAGCCCTAGATTGACCCGGACCAACTCCATCTGGTACCATTTGGGTCAACGATTACATTCCCAAGGAGGGTTGACGTCAGGCAGGCGGTCGGTCATAAAAGTCATTGCCGAAACTTTTTGCAATATGTCAAAACAGATGATTTATTGCGTCGACCCCAAGTTATTGGGATAAGAGCAAGATGATGATGAGTGCCAGTAGTGTTGTGCCCTAGTTTTAATATAGAAAAGAAGAAATGCTGACAGATTATTCTTCTTCGTCGTAATTTCTGATGTTTTCATCCATCCATCGGCCTGTAGATGTCCACACGTTGTCCGTTAACTTGACATAAAATTCTATATCGCTACGTCGGACCAGCTTGGTATAGTCTGTCAATCTCTGTCCCACAGAGAGAGCCTGGGCCAATAGTGGGACGTATATGGACTGTGATGATTATAGTTATGAATACTGAAGAATTGTATTCGTTCCGCAACGTTGAACAATCTATATTTATGAATAAATTCAAAAACTTTAGACAAAAAAAAATTGTTAAAAATCCATTGTCATGAGTTCGATTTCAACGCAGAACTATTGTTCTGCACAAAGTATTCTTTGTGCGATCGATAAAAAATAAATTACGTCCTCTGACAACAGCAACCTTAAATGTAACTTCAATGGATTAAATTGTTTCAAATGCGTGCCTTAATGAGAAATTAAATGTAATACGCCATCGGACATATTATGAATCATATATTTTGGAAATTCCACAACAGATGGCGTTAATTAAACATAGATGTTGTAATTTCGAACTAGATGGCGCAATCAATGCATTTAGTTGAAACTAGGTGGCGCTATAAACAAATAATTATATTTACAGATGACGGTTTAATCCAAAGTTCTTCAATCAATCAGATGACTCGTACAATCCTCGCGTAGAACAAATTCTTCTACGAACCACAAACGAGTATACTCGGCTAGGTATATGTCTAGTTTAATATTTGTAGTGTCCTGTGACACTGTGTTCCGTGTGATGGCGGAGTAAGAATACAATGCACCTCCCCTTATCCCGTGGATGTCGTAAAAGAGGACTAAGGAATGTAATATGCATATAACATCTGTTTAAGAGAAGAAACACTCAAAATAAAACTCTAATACAGCCTGTCTGACCAGCATGATATAGTATATTATCGAGCAACCCTAAATGATAATGACCAAGAAGAAGCTGAATCAAAATAAGTGATTACTTTAAGTAACGTAATAATAATAAACAACATTTTTTTATATTTTTAAATATTTAAAAATGTATCTAGTAGTAAGTATATTAAATAAAGAAAATAAACAACATTTTATTTGGGTAATTTTAAATGTTAAATTCAATACGTTGGTATTTAAAATAATAGCATGTTTTTCCCTTTTCCGCTTAATACGCTAGCCCGCCAAAGACGCGTTTTTGGTCGGGTCCCTGCGAAATCGTCTTAAACGGGTTTTACTGTACTTAGAAACTATTTTAAACCACATGCCTCATTCCATACTACTTACTCTTTATACGTCAAAAATTTTCTTTTCTAAGGGGCATTTTTTTTAGTTTTACTTTAAAAGAACTTAGTAACAGTAATCTATTTTTTTCTGGAATTTGATTATAAATATTTCTACACATTACGTAACATTTTTTTTGCATTCGACAACTTTTCGAAACCTCCTCCAGTACCAATGGATTTGGATTTCGAGTATTTCCTCTAATACATCCCGCTGCCGTATATATCTCCAGTAAAGATTATACAATTAAGAAAATGGATAGATATTTTAAACCTTTTTTATTAGCTTCAGACGTATCTATGTTAGTATGTAACGGAATCTTTGAACATGATTTTGACCCCCTTCAAAACGTCGGATTAACTCGAAATTTGGCATATCTACTTATTAAGGCCCGATGACAATTCAATAATTTAAACAGTTTGACCCGTTATCCTTACTAGGATAATCAGGATTAGCGATTTAAAAATATTTTTTTAGTTTTTTTGAACTATATTTATTACTAACATGTCTGACCAGCATGGCATAGCATAGTAGGTCAAAGCCTTTACATACCTTTTTTTTATTGCCGATGGTGGCAAACGAGCAGGGAGTACACCTGACGGTAAGTGATACTGTCGCACATGGACCTTTGCAATACCAGGGGCACAGCCAGGCCGTTGTCTACCGTGAAGTAAGTACTCTTCTTAAACCTCGTTTAAAGAAGGACATGTAATAGCGCTCGGGTACCACAGTAGCAGGTAGTTCATTCCAGAGCTTGCACATTTCAGTCGGTTAACACACAAAAATTGTTAAAAAGGAACACTTTTTTCTTATTGCTGTTGGTGGCAAATAAGCAAACAGCATATCTGATAGTAAGTGTTGCCGCCGCTCATGGACCTCTGCTAAGCCGCTGCCTACCATGAAGAAAATGAAGGGAGTGTTTGAAGTCTTCTACTGTTGCCATGCCTGTTCACGCCGATGGCACGACGTGTGACACGTGGCTAATTTCACTTTAGTTCCGTCGTGCGCTGGCGCCTAGCCGCCATTTTAACATTCTGCTTTTGAGACTCGCGTAGGATTCTCGTGACGTTTTCAGCATAAGAACCGAAATAAGCTTACCACGCTGGACAGCCTATCCGCACGCAAGTGTATATACTATACCGTAATAGTGATATTAAATAGACAATAAATTCAGGGCCCGCATTCAGCCCATCCTAGCTCGTCGTGAACACCACCTTCAGCCCGGCAAGTCTGCAGCTCCACCAAAGCACAGAAAAAACGAGATAAGTTCTTAGCTTACTCCTCACCCGTCCCGAACAAACCCTCATTTTGTGGGAACCAGTCCCACTAGTGGGATTGGCTCCCGCTGGTCCTTCGGCAAGCCCACGTCGTTATGTTGCTGGCATAAACCACCCCATAGAGTCCACTAAGCCACAACATAACAATGCCCTACAGGGTCCATAATTTTTACATGATTTAGTTGTTAAGATCTTTTATACATTATGAAGTGCAATAAAGTTTGAAATTGAAATTGAGGTTCGGTTATAAAGACATCACCAAAACCCACCACACGCAAACATACTCAGTGCTCTGTGTTTCCATCCATCTCTCTCGCTCACGGAATGAATCGCAATCGTAACAAATTGCTACTACTCCGATGTAGATTTTCGGCTCAGTATGGTACTACCCCGGACGGACCGGCACGCGTAACACATGATACATCATAAAATAACTCTCTATTTCTATTATCGGTCGGTTAAATCCCCAAATCCGTCCCCCAAACAACAAAGGCTACTTGATTAACGCTACCAATGTCGTTATCTCGCTCACACTCACAACAAAATATCTGCTATTTCAATCGCACGAATATATCTTCACTTCTATTGAAGAGGCTGTTTCTTTTTTCAATTAAAAATTGTTATAATTATATTGTAATTATGTAACAACGTTCGGGGGTGTCGTAAAAGACGACTATGGGATGTTATATGCACATAACGTCTATGCAAGAGAAGGAAACCTCGAAATAAAACCCTACACCAACATGTCTGACCAGCACGGTATTGTAGGTTCAATTCCCTCCCATTGTGGAGGAGGCCTGAGCCCAACAGTGGGACGTATGTGGGCTGCGATGATGATGATGAACTACATCAGATGCTGTCTGGTGAACAATTACATTCCAAGAACGGTTGACATCAGGCAGGCGGCCGGTTATAACTATTGCCAGTAACTTTTACGTTCATCATCACAACTCATATACCTACGTCCCACTGCTGGGCTCGAGCCTCCTCCACAATAAGACGGCAATTGACTTACTTTAACATAGATCAGACGTGTTGGTATAGGATTTTATTTCGAGTTTTCCTTCTCTTGCATAGATGTTATATGTGTATTATAATCCCTTAGTCGTTTTTGTACGACACCCATGGGTACACCACAGGAAAAAATCTTTTCAATACGTACTATGAAAGAAGAGCACAAATTGAGTCAATTACAATCTAGTTGGGATAATAGGTGTATGGATAAAATAATTAGAACATAATAAGTATATTTTGAATTCAATTTAATATATATATTTTTTTTTTGGGACTAATCCCACCACACATTCCCACCATTGTAACTCCTGTAAGCCAGGATCCACAATGGTCTCCATAAATGACACCGAGGTTGGATCCTCAGGCAGTCCCGGGATATGATTTTAATTGTCTTGGGACCCGCAACAAATTTAATTAGAAAAGATTAAAGAGGAGGAGTTGGAAAGAGAGATTCCATTTCCCTCCTAGGCAAAGCGGGAGACAGGAAAACAAAATGACTAGTCAGCCAATAAGTAAACAGGAGTACAGCTACGATAGCGCAGCAGTACGGCACCACCGATACGGAAGAGCTTAACGGGGCCTATATGTGAGCGTTAAGATTGATTGCTACAGTAGGTATGGCAGAAACGCATGAACGCACGGAAATTTTCTCGAGTTGCTACAAGGTCCGTATAGTATATATGGGCGCATATCGCCCTCTATCGGCAATATTTGTAAATTGTTGATGTATGTGTTGTCAATTATAGTTATAAACGTGTTTGAAATATTTGCAACTAATATTTAAATAATTATTTGTAGTAACAACACTATTTATCATGCTATGATATTTAAAAGACACTTTTTGAATGTATTTCTAGATATATTTGATTTAGTTGTTTAAATATTTATATAGTTGATTAAATTAAAATCGATTAGAATTAATGTAATTATTTGTAACCATATTTAGTTGTTTTTACACAATAAATATTGCAATTTATTTCTAGTTACAGCGCCGTCTGTTGAACAATATATGAGAACAATATTTCCTTTAATTACATTAATGTAAATTGTGTAAAATTGACTATTTGGAATTATGTTAAATGCATTAGAATATTTATCATTATTATTTAGCTATATGCCGATAGTTATTTAATAGTTGTTTTATTTGTTTGTTATAAAAAGTAATTGTAGTTGCTAAGACTAGACCGTTTCATTGTAAAGCGGAGGTTATAAAAACATTGTAAGATTAGAATAGAGGACAGTTTTACTTCACTCACTTCTCCGGCAAGAACTCCTAATACATGATTGTGATTACATACTCAGTATTTTACTATCATCGTCCAAATTCCTGGCGCAACGCCGACATATACTACCCCACAGGTGACTTGCAAACTGTTTAACATAAGGTTACGCTCGTTTCGCCCGAGATCGCACTCCCAGAGAATGTGATGTGCTGATTGTTCATACTCGTGGTCAGATGTGGAACATTGACATAATGGTGATGGTACGAGTTTAAAAGAAAATAATTTACTTTTAAAGTTGCCATGGCCAGTTAAAAATTGAGCCACGAAGTGGTCAACCTCCAGCCACACCTTCTCCAGGCGCTCCCGGATGCATGGAAAAAATAGATAAAGATGACGACCTTTCGATGATGAATCCCATCTTTCTTGCCATTCAGTTAAAAGTTCCTCATAAACAATGGATTGTGGTGCAAACAATCTAGCAATTTTATTTCGGTCGCGCGGTAGAAGGAAATCTGTATTCATAGTTTCCTTTGTGGTGTAATACATTGACGCTCGTCTCTGAATCTCCAAATCAACCGGAAGTACACCCGCGAGTACTGGTAAGGCCTCGGTACTAACCGTTCTATAGGCTTTACATAAGAATATTAGGGCCAATCGTTGGCTCTGTAGTAATTTAAGGCGAGCCGCCCCTATGGTGGCCCTATCGGCCCATACAGGTGCAGCGTAACAAATACACCCCAAATATGTGGCCATGTATATGGTTTTAAGTGTATTAAAACGAAGGCCCCAAGTAGATGTGGATATTCTAGTAAGCGCGTAGAAATTCCGTTTCGCTTTTTCGCCTACAGTTTTAATATGTTCAATAAATGAAAATTTTTTTTCTAAGACTAGGCCGAGATAGCAAACTGATTCTTTCTTTTTGACAGTCATATTATTGAATTTTATACGCGGCGCTGATTGTAAATGTCCTTTTAATAAAAGATATGTTTTTTGTGGTGCGAAGGCAAGCCGGTTTCTTGTACCCCAATCGAATATATCATTGAGGCATGTTTCCGCTAATTTCTCTAAACTATCCCTTGTGTTCGATTGTATAAGTAAAAGTCCGTCATCTGCATAGCCGATCAGCAGACAATTTTTCGGTAGAGGTAACTCGAGAAAATCGTCAAAACCTAAATTCCATAGATATGGACTTAATACCGAACCTTGAGGGCAGCCCATCGTCAGTGGTTTCGACACAGCATGGTGACCAAGTTTCAATTTAGTCGAGCCATTTAAAAAGTACGACTGTATGATTTGGTAGATATTTCTATAGCAACCACGAGCCTTTAATTTAAGAAGTAGCATTGGCCACCAGGCGTTATCGAAAGCACCTGAGATGTCCAGGAAGACACCTAGTACGTATTTAAAAACGGATGCGCTAATGACACGTCTTACCGCAACGGCCGCGTCGATAGTTGATTTGCCGTGAGTGAAGCCAAATTGTTTATGATTGAACGTTGGTCCACCCGGCAATAAACGAGGAACAATGAGACGTTCTAAGAGCTTGCCTAATGAAGGCAGTAAGGTGATTGGTCGATATGACTTCGGGTCGTCTGGTGGCTTATCACCGCCTTTAGGAATTATACGTATATAACCGCGCCGCCATATACGAGGAAAAATGCTTTCAGTTATGCAACGATTAAAAATTATTAACATTGAGTCGCCCGATGCTCGACTAGCTTCTTTGATCATTTTATTTGATATTTTATCTTCGCCAGCAGCCTTGTTGAGGGGAAGAGTTCTAACGGTATTCATAAACTCGGCAAGAGATGGAAGGTCAGACATAGGCGAGAGAGGTGGCTCGGCGGCCCATGCACGTATTTGTTTATGATGTTCGCTGTCGACTGAGATGTCATCGTCTGGGATTAACGTATTTAATAAAACTTCCGTGGTCTCCTCAATACCCGTAGTGTGTTTACCGTTCACTTTAATGTTTTGTATGTACGCTAAGTCGACTGATCGATTCGCTTTAAACTCGTGATATAGTGGAGACCATGGACCTTCACTTTCTAATCTTTCCACAATCTTATTTAACAAAGCGTCTTTCGATTTTTCCACTGCAATCCGGTAGCGAGACCTGGCAGCTTTCAGTACAGATAGAGATTCATCAAAGGCCCTTCCTATGTTAGGTGACTTTTTAAGTTTATTATGCTTCCTGCGCGCCCTTTGAAAGCGTTTGCGGAGTTCCACTAGGTGATTGTTCCACCAGTCATATCTCTTAGTATTAGGCAGGGATGTTCGGCCTAGGGCTACATCAGCACAGTATATAAGAGAATGTGACATTAGTTCAGCGCCTTCTTCTGCGGTTAATTGTCTACGAGTGAAATCCCTGGCACACGAAGAAAAGAGAGAACAGAAAAATTCCCAGTTTGCGCCTTTAGATTTGTATCTAAAATTATAACTTTGTCTGGGAGGAGCTTGTAACAGTCTCGATCCAAATTCATACACGATCAGGCGATGATCACTACATGACGCGTCCGGAAGAACGCGCCACCTATTCAAACGGACGTCTGCACTTGAAAGCGTGACGTCAATAGAAGATTCGCCCAAAGGGCTGCAAAAAGTTAATATATATACTATTTTAGAATTTAATATATATACTAATTACCAATAACTAAGTATTACTTATAAATAAGGCTCGACCGAGAATCTCGGTCTCGGTCTCGGCATTCTCGGCTACAAATCCAACCGAGAAATTTGTCTCAGTTCTCGGCTAATTATAGCCGAGATTCTCGGTCATGACCGAGATTGGAACTTTGTTTGAATTGCCATTCAAATTTTACTGCGCGTGGCCACGCGCCGCAATATGGAGTCGATTAGTGAGTGCGTGAGAGAGCTGAATTGTGATTGGCTGAAGTCCTGGCTGGCGAACTGCGACCGGCCGTCTTCGCTCCGTTCAAGCAGTATTTGTAATGTTCGAGCAGTATTTGTAACTAAAAGCGAAGTTAACTCAGCCAAGCTTCATATTATTGAGGCTCTCACTCTCAATAAAAATGTAGGATTCTCGTGAGACGACATGAGCATCTTCAACTAACTCGTCAAACATGGCTGCTACAAATCAATCCAACTTATGGGCAGCTCAGGATTCGATAGAGTTGGAAGACGAGTCAATGCCCAGTGACGAATACAGTTCAAGCTCTGTGATCGAAATAGCGCTAGAAAGCTTCCTTAGAGAGCCAAGACTGCAAAGAAATGCTAATATTTATGAATATTGGTGTTCGTCACCTTCTGAGGTGCTTATGCCTGCAGCAAATAAGTTTTAATCTGCGCCGCCTACTAGCGTAGCAAGTGAACAACTGTTTAGCAAAGCTGGACAATTGTATGACGAGAGGCGACATTCTTTGAAGGGCGAAAATGCTGAAAAATTGCTTTTTATGTGTTATAATATAATGTTATTTAACTTTGATTATTAAAACAGTTAATTTTGTTAAACAATTAGTAGTGTATTAAAAAGTTTACAGTATTAAAATTTATTTTTTCACGCTTTGTCTATTCTCGGTCTCGGCTCTCGGTCTCGGCCGAGATATTATTTTATTCTCGGTCTCGGTCTCGGCCGAGAACGAAAAACCCATCTCGGTCGAGCCTTACTTATAAATAAATATAATAGTTCAAAAAAACTAAAAAAATAAGCTTAAATCGCTAATCCTGATTATCCTAGTAAGGATAACGGGTCAAACTGTTTAAAATATTGAATTGTCATCGGTCCTTAATAAGTATGACAAATTTCGAGTTAATCCGACGTTTTGAAGGAGGTCAAAATCATGTTCAAAGATTCCGTTACATACCAACATACTAACATAGATACGTCTGAAGCTAATAAAAGCGTATTAATAAGTGAGTGTTTCATCGTCTTTCATGTTTAATTTGTTCGTTTCCTCTTAGTCCACGAGTTTTTATAGTCCAGGAGTGTAGACTTTTTACAACTTGTCCTATTTTGGACACGATGGACGATAGCTAAGATTTTTTATAGACCTATCGGTGTATTCAGACAAATATGTAAAATATTACAATCATCATCGCAACTAACATACGTCCCACTGTTGGGCTTGTGCCTCATCCAGGGGGGGAATTTGACTTACTACACCTTGCTAGTCAGACATGTTGGTATAGGGTTTCCTTTCGAGTTTTCCATCTCTTGCACAGATGTTATGTACAAATTATATCCCTTAGTCGTCTTGTACGACATCCACGGACAAGATAGGGAGTGGTGAATTCTATTCTTACTCCGCTGCCACACGGAAAATATTACAATCGCCAAGTCTTTTTTATTTGCAGGCATGATATAGACGCATGACGTTCATTCCATCCAGGGCGAAGAAATGGGTTGCAATTCTAGAGGAGGGCCAGATCGCGTCAGCAGTATCGCGTCTGTTTTCGTGTTCAATGGATCTGGATACGCATAGATTTATATACGAAATTGAACAACGTCCAGCAATTTGGGATATGAATTGCAAAGAATACAGTGATAGCGTATAAAAGTAAATTTGAAGAAGTAGAAGTGGAAAGTAACCTTTAGTTTGGTACGGGACGCCGTCAGACGCGGAGGTGCGGTTAAATCTACTCGAAGAGGCAGATCTGTTCCTCGGCGCATCCGCGCCTGGGCGTCGCCAATGTGTGAATCGCTGTACGCTTTCGAATACAATATCCTGGCCCCCGCGCGCAGTCAACCTTTCTGTGTCTGTGACGGACGTTTCCAATCTGGTCCTTTCTAATCACTCGTGTAATCACCAAGCCCAGCGTTTTGGTGATCGTATTTAGTGTTACAAGCTTTCCAGAAGAGTGCATTCCTCATTCACATGAGGAATGCACTCTTCCCCACGGGCAAATAAGGATGTGTTAAATACATATTATTTCCATGTGGTGACGGAGGGAATACCATTCACTACTCTTGCACATGGATGTCGTAAAAGACGACTAAGGGATATAAATAAGAGAAGGAAAACTCGAAATGAAACTCTATACCAACATGTCTGACTAGCATGGTATAGTAGGTCAAATTCTCTTCCATTGTGGAGGAGGCCGAGCCCAACCAATGTATCATAAAAAAATAAAACAAAAAAAAAAATGATTACAAGATAAAAAAAATTAAAGGGGTGGATCCACTCTTAACATTTAGGAGGAAGAAAAATGGATGTTGACCAATTCGCAGACGTACCCGATAGCTACACAAAATTTCATGAAAATCGGTCGAGCCATTTCGGAGGAGTTTAATTAGGTACAAACACCATGACACGAGAATTTTATATATTAAAGATTTATCATTACTAGTGGTCGCCGTGTGGTCAAAATTCGGCCATAATTCATTTTAATTAATTTTTCTGCTACACAATTTTCTTTAATTTTATTTATGTATAATTGTAAATTGAGCAAGCTATATTTCACTAACAGCTAATATATAAGCACAAATCTCTATTAGACATTGTCATCATTGTCGACATTGTAATTATAATTGTTTGACATTCAGTTCGACCAGAGATTTTAACCGTAAACAAAAGTGTATGAGCGTTGCTACGCAACACACTCACACAAAAGTGTGTGCGTGTGCGTGTTTGTGTGCGTGTGCGTGTGCGTGTGCGTGTGTGTGTGTGTGTGTGTGTGTGTGTGAGTAGCGCGATTGCGTTGTAGTGTGCGTAATGCCTTTTTTAATTAATTTTATGCATTTCTAATCCATTATTATATGAAATATCAGTTTTATGCACTTCTCCTCATTATATACTTCAAACTGTGCAAATTTCATATTTGTACATCCACGTAATTTTCGTAAAAATAGTGACGAAATACACCCAATTCCTGTACTATTAATTTCAACAAAACGTACGACTAATTGCGATAATTACTGGAAACACTGTCTCATTGCACTGAAACTCGTTTCTCCCACCCTCATACCACCTGCCACCTGCTCCCCCCACGGAGAGTATTCAAGTCGTAATGTCACCTTATATACGCCACTGACAAGAATCATTTTTAGTATTTACTAACAATTACTTGATTAAATCTTTTTATATCAGTGTAGTAACGGAGTAAGAATACAATTCGACACCCCTCTATCTTACCGGTGGATGTCGTAAAAGACGACTAAGGGATACAATATTCAATTAACTTCTATGTAAAGAGAAGGAAGACTTGAAATAAAACTTTATGGCAACATGTCTGATCAGCTTGGTATAGTAGGTCAATTTCCCTTTCATTTGGAGGAGACTCAAGCCCAGCAGTGGGACGTACATATATGAATTGAGATGATGACGGAATAGGAAGAAAATTGACCTACTATACCATTCTGGTCAATAGGCCAACAGGTATAGGGTTTTATTTCGAGTTTTCCCTTTCTTGCACAGATGCTTAAATGCATATTATATATCTAAACTGTTCGTTTCTGGATCAAATTGGAGATATGCTGGTGAAAGGCCATGTTAAGAGCATACGTAACCGTAGAGAATGCAGTCGCGCACTGCGCTTGATGCAGCCCTATCCGAGGCCGGGGGTGACCGGACCGGGGACTTTAGTCCGTCACCTGCAGAGAGGCTGACCGGGCGATGACGACCGAGTCTCGACCGAGGCCGTTCTGGAACAGGGACGTCGAGAGATGATGGTATCCGAAAGGGTATTCCGTCGGGCCGCGCGCCGTCCTTTCGTCGCCCCGGATGGAATGGACGGCGTATGTGCTGACTATAGCCAACCCATAAAAAAAAACCGTAGAGAATATATGAAGACTTTGTTGAGTGCGAGTGAAGCGATGGAAGTATGCCACGATGGCTTGTAGCAATCCGTAGTCTATGCCTATCCCTCTGGGAAACAGATGTGAGGATATATATGTCATCATCATCGTGAGGGCCACCCTCATGTTACGCCACAAAGTGCGGTCCTGTGCCGCCTGCATCCAACGACGCCCATCAACTTTCACCAGGTCGTCGGTCCACCTAGTTGGGGCGTCCTACACTGCGTCGTCCTGAGTATATAGGTATATGTATGTATTTATATTCCTTAGTCGTCTTTTACGACATCCACAGTCAAGAAAGTAGGTGTATTTTAGTCTTACTCCGTCACCACGCGGAAAAGGTAAAATAAATATATTTTTTTTAATTTTCTTATTTTTTTTCATATCCAATATTTTCCGAGTACGTTCCTGCTACCCATCCAATTAGCTATCAGATTAAAGATATGCCGGGGGAGCTATTAGCTAACAAATTACCGCTCGGCGTACAACTGCCACCCCCGAACCACCCTCAGTTAGGTGGCAGCAAGTTATAAGTATCAGCGGACAAAAAAACAATGTTTATTTTAAGTTTTGGTATATTTTATTCTTTTTCCGTATGGTGACGGAGTAAAAATACAATTCACCACTCTTTATCTTACCCGAGGAGGTCGTAAAAAACGACTAAGGGATTTAATATGCACATAACATCTGTGCAAGAAAAGGAAAACTCGAAATGAAACCCTATGACATGTTTGACCAGCATGGTATAGTAGGTCAAATTTCCTACCATTATGGAGGAGATTTGAGCCCAACAGCGGGACTTATGTGGGCTGAGATGATGATGATGATCTAACCTTTTACTAATATTATAAATGCGAATGTGAATTTATTTGTTACGCTTACATGCCTAAACCACTAAACCGATTTTAAAAATTTTTTCACCTATATTAGGCTATATTTTATAAATATAATCCCACGAGAATTGACGGTGTGGTGAAGGAATAAGAATACAATTCAAGCTCCCTATCTAGTCCGAGGATGTCGTAAGAGACGACTAAAGGACTAAATAGGCACATAACATCTATACAAGAGGAGGGAATCTCGAAATGAAACCCTATATCAACACGTCTGACCAGCGTGGTATAGTAAGGTCAATCTCACTCTTATTGTGGAGGTGTTTTAATTTAATATAACTGATTAGATTTAAAAGTCAACAAATACGATTGCAAATAAATAAAGGCTTGGAGGAATAATAAATTAAAATTATAATGATTTCTGATATTTACGCTGGTTTTACAAATTAAGAAATAAACTATTTTTTACGGATTTTATCGTATTTATATTTCATTTTTGATGTCTCGACGTTTCGATCACTTTACAGCTTTCATGATCATGGTCGGGCTAAAATGTAGCGGTTAGATATAAATATCTGTAATAACAATGAATTGTTGGATACAGATAAAATCCGTAAAAATTGTTTTCTTTCAAAATAGTTTCCTTCACAAAATATTGTCCGCCATTTTCTTTTAACTTGGTCCATCGACAAACGCTCTACGTTTCATTCTCTGTTAATTGTTTTAATCGCGATACCTACTGTTATATATGCCCCTTATATAAGAACTATACCTATATAGTATACTAGCTTATGCCGTGGTTCTGTTTGTGTGAACTAAGGAGGTATTTTAGCATAATCTCAGCTTTCCTACGTCTGACTGCTAAGCTTGAACCCACGAGCAATTTAAGGGTCGATAATATGCCTACGCGTCACACTTAAGTTTTCTTGTTGTTTAAAATACATTTTTTTAATTTTGTCTTGATTATGTGATAATCTAAGCTTATATAATAAGGCAGCTCAACCAAAGGCCCGCGGACATATTTTGAATGGCCCGCGGAGGCATAATTCATTCCCGCCAAGTTGAAAATGTGAAAATTTACTTAAATCATCTAAAAATGTTTATCTAAATAAATTTGAAAACTTATTAAGCATTAAAATTCATTAATAAACTATTTTGAAGTTATACTTCTTTAGGCGCGTTATGAAAAAATGATGAGAGTGAAATTTTAAGATGCGCGCGCATCTGTGACACAAAATTAACAGCATGAAGCTGTCTGCTTAACCGCTCATTGAGTGAAATTTTAAGATGCGCGCGCATCTGTGACACAAAATTAACAGTATGAAGCTGTCTGCTTAACCGCTCATTGAGTGAAATTTTAAGATGCGCGCGCATCTGTGACACAAAATTAACAGCATGAAGCTGTCTGCTTAACCGCTCATTGAGTGAAATTTTAAGATGCGCGCGCATCTGTGACACAAAATTAACAGTATGAAGCTGTCTGCTTAGCCGCTCATTGAGTGAAATTTTAAGATGCGCGCGCATCTGTGACACAAAATTAACAGTATGAAGCTGTCTGCTTAACCTTAAATTCAATTTTTGAATCTATTATTAAATTTATTTTTAAAATATTAAATAATCAATAATAAACATTTAAAATTAAGAATCTTATAATATTTAGTACAAATTATGTCTTATATATTTATTATTCTCTAAATTTTGTTTTTAATAATTATATATATATATATATATATATATATATATATATATTAATTATATGTATATTATATAAATTTATATTAAATATATATATTTGAAATATATATATTAAATATATTATTATATAAATATATTAATTTTCAATTTTTAATATTAATTATTGATATCTAAGATCAATCTAAGATTATTTTAGTTTAAATTTGATGACTATTAAACTGAACTTTGTTGATTATCCTTTTCCAATCCTTCTATTATTTTATTGTAATTAATTATTTGCATGCAATTAAAAACTATTTTTTAATGATGCCAAAGAAGTATAACTTCTCACGCGCGTACATAAGTACACGCACCCATTTTTTTTTTTGAGGGATAGTGTTACTTCAGAAAATCTAAGAATTCTATATATTCTATTCGTTTATTCGAAAGAATAGGCGTGACGAAATATTTTAAAATTCTTTTCCTTAATGTGGACACACACTTACTATTTACGAAAAAAACCTATATTTCGGTAATAAATTTATGTTTAAAGAAGTTTAAAACAATTATTCCAATATTTTTAAATATAGCGCGAAAACAGCTCGCCGGTGTCATGGCGTCGGCTGTTACGTCACGTTAAGGTAACCACGTCCTTGTGTCTATGTGTAGCGAAGAAAGTAAGATAAACATTAAATTAATTCTTGTGATAAAAATGAATTCCAAAGTTTATAAGTGGTGTGCAGTACCTCAGTGCAAAAATACATCAATAAAAACCCCCAACAAAGTATTTGTACATGTTCCTAACAAGAAAATAATAAGAGTTAAGTGGTTAAAGCTCGCAAAGCTGTGAGGGAGCTAACCTCAAGAATAAACAATGACAAGTTTAATGTAAAAATAAGCTATGAAAATAAAATAAACTCACATCAGTTCAAAACGAGTTAGATTATATCTAAGTTGGTACTAGAGATTAGGTTACTAGAAATATGGTAGTAAAGATAAACAAAAATTTACTTACAAAGAAGTTTTTACGTTTCTAAACTCAGGCGAGCAAAATTCTTTATTTATAGCGAGGAAATCACCCAACAACAATACATCAATCCTTTTTTTTTTTTTTGGGGTGGGCTGCGGTCGGCGCGCCTCCGCACCACTCCGTCCGGGGCGACAGAGGGGCTTAAGCACGCAACACCTGCAACCCACCCTAACACCACGTCGCCTTCGTCGTTGGGCCGACCATTGGAGCAGGGTTACTTGTCATCAGTGGTCGGCCCGACGGAATACCCCCTATCCGGGGCACCCTCCCATCGACCGACGTCCCCCCCTCGGGGAGGACGTCGGTCTTTCCTCACGCAGTCGGCCTCTCGGCGGGTGACGGACTAATCCCCGGTCACGTTACCCGCGGCCTCGGCTAGGGCGGCATTGCACGCAGGTAATCCCGCCTGCGCCGCCCCAGTCGCCGGCAGCGGGTCGCATCATCGAGGCTGTGCTCCTCGCGCTCGCGACCCGCCGCCTCCTTCTGCGAGATAACTGTCTCGCAGAATGCTGCGACCGCGTCCCAATTCCTGATGCTGCCGAGCATCTCCCTAGCGATGGTCGGCAGCGTCAGGTCGACACCGATGATTGCGACGAGTTCACGACACGGCTCTGCCCAAGCGGCACAGACCTCGAGCGTATGCTGCGCCGTGTCCTCGTCACAATCGCAGTGGTGGCAGGACGGAGTTCTCTCCCTCCTAGCGACCCTGTACAGGTACTTGCCGAAGCATCCATGCCCCGTCAAGACCTGTACGAGTCGGAAGGAGAGCACCCCGTGCCGCCTTTCCAACCACTGCATCAGCACCGGCCGGAAGGCCTCCACGGTCCAAACACCGAATCGAAGCCTCTCCAGCCGGTCTGCCCAACAGGCGATGACGTCTCGGCGGGCGTCGACTCGCCAGGCGGTGAGCTCCCTCAGGGAAACAACACCGCCCCCCTGCGCACCCCCGACACCCGCCGATACAAGTCGGCGAGCATTTCCGCCTCCAGGTCCCACGAGGCAGTCCCGGCCAACAGGCACGCCGCCTCGGTCGCCACCGTGCGGTACCCGCGGATGATACTGACCGCCATGACCTTTTGTGGACGCCACAGAAGGGCCCTAAGTCGGGCGGTCATGGATCCCGCCCACACCAATGCATCGTAGAGGGCCATCGACCGGATGACCCCCGCGTACAGCTGTCGACATGCCGCGCTCGGTTCACCCACATTCGGCATCAGCCATTGTAGGGCGGACGCCACGCCGACGAGCCGCGGGACGAGCCTGCGGAAATGCTCCTGAAACCACCATCGCCCGTCGAGCACCAGGCCCAAGTACTTCATATGGGCCTGGATGCTAATCCCAACCGAATTGATGGTGATCGAGATGCCGATGGGAAGGTCCATACGAGGCCCATGGAACAAGAGGGCCTCCGTCTTGTCCAGGGCCACCCTCAACCCCAGCGCCGCGATCCGCCTGACGACCTCTTCGGTGCCTGAGGTCGCCAGGCTTACCGCCTCTTGTAGCGTCCCACCGCGGGCTGTGACGAGCGTGTCGTCGGCGTAACAAATCACGCCCAGCCCGGGTGGGAGGCTTCCCCGCAACGCCCAGTCGTAGCCGATGTTCCACGGGGTGGGTCCGAGGACCGACCCCTGTGGAACACCGCACGTCATGGGCGTTCGCACAACGTCCCCTACTCGGTTGGCGTAGAGGACGCTGCGCCCCTCCAAATAGTCTGCCACCAGCCGACAATACATCAATCCTGGGCAAATTTCAGCTGTTTGCTTTAACAAAGCTTGGTTCCATTGTAATAATCGAGTGGAGTCGGTAAATCACACGTAAACAAATAAAAAATCAATCCAAATGCGTAATCAGTAGTACTGAGAACAACAAACAGAGTAGTTTACCTTAACGTGACGTAATACACTGTGATTGGTGTTTCAGCCAAAATGGCCGAATGCAGTATTTTAATGATTTAATTTATTGAAAATCTTAATAATCTCAATTATTTAGATAAATCTAAAGTAGCGTATTAAATTTTTTTGATATGTATTTTCCCCTAAAATCATTAATGCATCGATTCTTTTATACTGTCGTCACGCCTATTCTATTCGTTTTGTTAGTCGGCCCCTAAACAATTCTGTATCATCAGTTTGGCCCGACTCTTAAAAAACTTGAGCAGCCTTGTCATATAGGGTCTTGTTTCGAGGTTTCCTTTTCTTGCATAGATGTTATATGCATATTATATCCTTGAGTCGTCCTTTACGATATCCTCGGGCAAGGTAGGAGTTGGTAAATTGTATTTTAACTCCGTCAACATTTAGAATTCATATAATTTGTTATACTTAATATTTTTTATTTCTAATATTATTAATTCGTATGGTGACGAAGTAAGAATACAATTCACCACCCCCTCTCATACCCGTGGCTGTCGTGAAAAACGATTAAGGGATATACAGGATGTATCAGGTTATGGGGCAACTGGTCAAAAGGGAGCTAGGCAATGGTGGTAGGAACCCATAAAAAAATTTGAACGAAAAATATTGATTTGTTAAGAAATTAGAGACATGTAAAGTTTTCAATTTTGTCATCGCTTTTTCGTGTAAATCTGATTGAAATGTATTAAGTCAGTGATACTTAATACGCAACATACAACATACTCTGTTAAATATTCATTAGAAATTGAAGAAATCAATGATTACGTTCACATAAGCAAAAAAAAACTTCGCTTTAAAACAGCTGATCGGCCTATGAGCGTTGACCGCTTGCCGTAGTACCTACATGTCATTGAAGCGTTTGCGCAATTCTAGGTATAAATGAATGAAATTATACTGTCGCAGCTTTACATGTCTACATATATTCTGTCTGTACATGCCTACATAATACGTAACATTTAAGGCATAGACTCTTAGACACATTCTTTTGAAATCACTATAATTTTTATGTTATATTGTTTTTTGTGTAATGTACATTATAATTACGATCTATGACCGTTAAACTACAACATACTCGAACAGTTGTCCCATAACCTGATACAGCCTGTATAACACACTAGCTCCTGCTCGCGACTTCGTCCGCGTGGTATAGATACTTTGGGCTAACGCAAACTTTAACCTAAGACTTTGTTTACGTAGGCGAAACATTTTTTTTTACTAATATGATTTTGTCACACATGATTTTTGCGAAAATTTAGCGGTTTACGGAGCGGAAGCTCGCAAAAGGAAAAAAAAAACGATTTTGGAATATTCCTCATTAGTGCTCCGCTCCTGTTGGTCTTAGCGTGGTGATAGTATAGCCTATAGCCTTCCTCGATAAGGGATTTTAGATTTTATTCAAATTGGATTAATAGTTCCTGAGATCCTATCTTGTCTTTGGGTGTCGTATAAGACAGACTAAGGGATTAAATATACAAATAACATCTATGTAAGAAGAAAAATCGAAATAAAAACCCTATACCATTACGTTTTGACCAGCATGCTATAGTAAGGTTAATTTCCCTATCCCTATTATGGATTCCCTATTATGGAGGCAGCTCGAGCCCAGCAGTGGGACTTATGTGGGATTTTTTTCTTTTTGTTGGGTTGGGCTGCGGTCGACGCACTCCTCGCACCACTCCGTCCGGGGCGACAGAGGGGCGTAAGCACGCACAACCACAACCCACCCGAACACCACGTCACCTTCGTCGTTGGGCCGACCACTGGAGCAGGGTTAGACTTGTGTGGGCTGTCATGATGAAGCATTTATATTATCCATACAAATAAATAAAATTTTAACGTCTGTTTGTAATATCAAAATAATAAAGTTTTTATGCTCACACGATTATTTACACTATACCTACCTATGTCTAAAAACGAGATTAAATATTTTTGTCTGTCTGTCTGTCTATTACGGGTAATCTTCAAAACAGCTGAACCGACTTGGATAATATTTTACTATCATTTAGGTATCTATAAATGGCGTAACTTCCTACTAACATTATAAACGCGAAATTTTGTGAGTATGTTTGTTGCTCTTTCACGCAAAAACTGCTGAATGGATTATGATGAAATTTCACAATATTACAGCTTACATATCAGAATAACACACATTTATCCCGATATTTCCACGGGAAGGGGAACTATGCTGGCAAAACCGCAGGGCACTGCTAGTAGGCTATATTTGATCCCAGTTCGCACGGGAACAGGAGCTACGCAGATGAAACCGCGGGAATTTGCTAGTAGATAAATATAAAACATCAAACATATATTTATCAATTATCTTAATAACATAAAAAGCTTTAGTTTTTCGTTTTTATATTAACTCAAACGGTAGGCAATGGTATTAAATGATACTGTTGTGAAAAGCGTAAAAACATATTTCATTTATGGGTTCCGTATCTATATATATACAATTTCGAGAAAGAGATCAGCCGACGAATCCAACTCGGTTGGGCAGCGTTCGGGAAACTTAAGAGGATCTTCTCGTCCAACATACCTCAGTGTCTGAAAACACAGGTCTACGACCAGTGTGTGTTACCAGTGATGACTTACGGCACGGAAACGTGCTCCCTAAATATAGGCCTCATAATAAGACTCAAAGTCGCTCAGCGTGCTATGGAGCGGGCTATGCTCGTGATTTCTTTGCGAGATAGAATCCGGTATACGGAAATCCGTAGAAGAACGGGTGTAACCGACATAGCACGAAGAATTAGAACGCTGAAGTGGCAATGGACAGGCCACATCGCTCGACGAACCGACAACCGTTGGAGAAGAAAGGTTCTTGAGTGGCGACCACGTATCGGACGACGCAGTGTAGGACGAACTAGGTGGACCGACGACCTGGTGAAAGTTTCTGGGCGTCGTTGGATGCAGGCGGCACAGAACTGCACTTTGTGGCGTAACATAAGGGAGGCGTACGTCCAGCAGTGAGACATGTATGGGTTGAGATGGAGATAATACTATTTTTAGTACGGTCCGCCCGTCAACATGAACGCTGTAAAGTATTTAAAACTTCGGTCAATCAAATCAATTACAAACACGATAAATTTCGTTACAATAGTTTAATTTACAATGTGTAATACTGTCTCTGTTCGTAGTTAAGTCTTGTCGAACAAATTCTGGGCGACGATGTCCTGTTCGCCGAATGGTGGAGTCATATAATTGTAATTTTATTAATATAGATATATATTTGCATGCACTAAATCTAAATATAGACATAATATTACTAAACATTTATCATTTAATTAATTGTACCTACTGATTCTATAGCGATGTAATGGATGTGTTTCATTTGTTTGTACTGTTTAATCTGAATTTTTATTTAATTTATTACATTTAATAATAATGATAACTTTAATTAATAATAACTTAACCTTAGAATAATAACATATAGAAGGTAAGTCCACGCACAAAAAGTGAGACATTTCAATTGGAGCCTAATGGAGCTTACACCGGAACAGTCCCGTAATGTACAAGTCATTGCACTGCACGAACGTACGCAACTCTTAAAATATAAATAGGTAATTATGACAGCTTGTGCATTCAAATGGTGTCACAACACATTTGAAAAACATAAAAAGGTTTTTAACATTACTTTTAAAAGTATTTCGACGATTTATGTTAATAAAAACAAAATTTGATTTCATAATTTGTATAGTGGTTTCCGTGTGTACGTGTGTAATCGTCTGCCCGCCATTAGTATTTTTAGATTCAAATTTTTAAAGTTCGAAGTACTGACACTATCCTTCTATACGTTATTATTCTAAGAATTTAACATAAATTCTCTGCTTTGGTTAATAGTCGTAATGTTATTTATATCTCATGTACTTCTCTAGTGGCGATGTGTATTTAATTTAATTATATTTATATGTGGATAATGTAGTTGGCTATAATATTATTTATATTGTAGCTGTTTATTATCCCATAGCAAATAAAATAAAATACTCGCGTAAATATCAAAGATCATTAAAATTTAAGTGTATGTAATTGTAAAAACGAGTAAGCAGCACACCTGATGGTAAGTGATCCTGCCGCTTATGGACTTTTGCTGGGCAGCTGTCTACTGTGAAGAAAGTGAAGGGAGTGTGAATGCGTGCAATGAGGTTCGATGATACTAAAGGCATCATCAAAACCCACCACACACAAACACCCTCAGAAAATTGGGATTACGTCTCTCTCGCTCACTGAACGAAGTGCAGTAACAAATCGCTACAACTCAGACGTCTATTTTCTGCTGGAAATCAAACCGGAGGCCTCACGGACTGCCGTTGTGTAGCGTAATATTTTAGAAGATCTTAGAATAATAACGTATAAAAGGATAGTGTCAATACTTCGAACTTTCAAAATTTGAATCTAAAAATACTAATGGCGCGCAGACGATTACACACGTACACACGCACACCACTATCATCATCATCTCAGCCCATATACGTCCCACTGATGGGCTCGGGCCTCCTCCATAATGGAAGGGTAATTGACCTACTATACCACGCTGGTCAGACGTGTTGGTATAGGGTTTTATTTCGAGTTTTCCTTCTCTCGCATAGATGTTATATGCGTATTATATCCCTTAGTCGTCTAGACACACACACACACACCACTATACAAATTATGAAATCAAATTTTGTTTTTAATAACATAAATCGTCGAAATACTTTTAAAAGTAATGTTAAAAACCTTTTTATGTTTTTCAAATGTGTTGTGACACCATTTGAATGCACAAACCGTCATAATTATCAATTTATTTTTTAAGGGTTGTACGTACCTGCAGTACAATGACTTGTACATTACGGAACGGTTCCAGCGTAAGCTCCATTAGGCTCCAATTGAAATGCCTCACTTTTTGAGCGTGAACTTACCTTCTATGCGTTATTATTCTAAGTAGAAGATATTGGGAATTAAAAATGCAGGGGCAAGGCGACTGAAACCTAAACAAAGCGAGGACAGATTGCTAGTCTATACCAATAAATAAAATTGGAGTGTCTGTTTGTAATGTCAAAATAATAGGCTTTTTTCATGCTCACACGGTTATTTGCACGACACCTATGCCTAAAATAGAAATTAAAAAATTTTTGTCTGTCTGTCTGTCTGTCTGTCTATCTGTCTGTTTGTTCCGGGTAATCTTCAAAACGGCTGGACCGATTTCAAAAATTCTTTCACCAATGGAAAGCTATAATATCAGGGCGTAAACTAGGCTATATTTTATCCCGATATTCCCAGGGGAACGGGAACTACGCGGGTAAAACGACTATAACCTATAACCTATAACCGAAGCGAAGCGAGGGCGGATTGCTAGTATAATATAAAAATGTAAGTTATCTTCATCGTGTCCGTTGAAGTCATTTTCAACTTTGATTAGTCGCTAATCACCCAATTGAAGATTGAAAAAATATTTTGCTGAATATAAAAATACACAGCCCTATTAAATTATATTCACTACGCTTTAGCATAGTCTTAGTCTTATATGTAAATTTCTAGCGTACGTGTGTATGTCACTGAACTCCTCCTAAACGGCTGGACCGATGATGACGAATTTTTTTGTGTGTGTTCAAGGGGATTCGAGGATGGTTTAGATTCACAATTCGACCCGGCAGGTGGCGCTGTTCGGACAGGACAATAACATAACTTGAGAACGACTTTACCGATTTCGTTCATTTTATTTTTTAAGTATTAACTTTAGTACTTACTTTGGAAAAGGCTTTTACGGAAACAAAAATTAAGGATGTGGCACAGAAAATTAGAAAATTTGGGAAAAAATTTACGACTATATAAATACAGTACAACGTCTGTCGCGTCAGCTAGTATTAAATAAAATTCCAACAAAAATCATTGAATATAAAATCATAAAACGTTAAAATATTGAATATAAATTAAAATCGCTACATGATATTTTCACGCTCCCGCCAAAAACTTCCAAAGATCCCAAAAAAAGTACACCACAGATACAATATCGTTATCAAACGTTATCACAGAGCACTAATTGACAGTAAGTGATCGTAAGTGTACGGAGTAAATGTAAACATGGCTACCGAACACATTCATACAACACATGTGTTATATTGACAATAAACAAACAAGTTTATAAGCCGTATTATGAAATGTATATTATCTGTACTATTAGAATATAATATCCGAGTAGCGACGGAGTAAGAATACAATTTACTAGTCTGGCTACTACTAGTAATGGCAATATACTAGAATGGCTACTAGTCGTGACATTTTCAAGGCCAAGGTTAAACGACTCTACTTAGATTTTCTGGCGGAGTCAACTCATCTGTGACGGCTCACATCCATTTTTATGTATGTATTGTATACGTATGTATGTGTATGTATGTATATGTATGTATATGTATGTGTATGTATGTATATGTATGTGTATGTATATATATTTATATGGTATATATATGTACTCATATTTATATACTGTGTCATTTGGTAATCATATATTTGATAAATTCTGGTTATCCTCAACTATCTGTATTGCACTTGCCTTAAATTATTTCTGCTCCACCCTAGGTCGACTGGTAGAGAATGCCTAAGGCATTAAGTCCGCCTTGTACCTTTATTGTGCAAAAGTTTTAAAATAAATAAAGAAATAAATTTACCACTCCCTATCTTGCCCGTGGATGTCGTAAGAGACGACTAAGGGATATAATATGCACATAACATCTGTGCAAGAGAAGGAAAACTCGTAATGAAACCCTATACCAACATGGTTGACCAGCATGATGTAGTAGGTCGAATTCCCTCCCATCGTGGAGGAGGCCTGAGCCCAACAGTGGGACGTATGTGGGCTGCGATGATGACGATGATGACCCGTGCGGTGACGGAGTAAGAATACAATTTATTACTCACTATCTTGCCTGTGGATGACGCAAAGATAACTAAAAGATAGAATATGCGAACAACAACAAAAGGGAGACTCGAAATAAAACCCTATACCAACACGTCTTCGGACCGCGGAATTGTCCGTCAGCCGCAGAGAGGCTGATCGCACGACGGTGACCGACGTCCCAGGACGTCGAGAGGTGAGAGTACCCGAAAGGGTATTCCGTCGGGCCGACCACTGACGACAAGACACCCTGCTCCGGTGGTCGGCCCAACAACGAGGTGACGTGGGTACGGGTGGGTTATGGGCCCGCGCGTCGTCCTTTCATCGTCCCAGACGGAATAGACCGCGCGTGCGCTTACCAGAGCCCACCCATAAAAAAAATTACCATCACGTCTGATCGGCTTGGTATAGTAGGTTAACATCCCTCCTATTATGGAGGAAGCCCTTGCCCAACAGTGGGACGTATGTGGGCTGCGATGATGATGATGTTTTAGTACCATAATGTTAGGAGAACACTGTTGACAGTCGTGTGTCTACAGCCACGGTCTGGTCCGTCTAGGGTAGTACTACACTGAGCAGGGAATATACGTCAGAGTAGTAGCAATTTGTTACTGCACTTCGTTCGATGAGCGAGAGAGACGGAAGCTCAACTTCCTGAGGGTATTTATGTGTGGTAGATTTTCTTCTTCTTCTTATTTAATGGCAATGAGCTATAATAATATGAGCTATTAGTGCCAGTGTCGAGTATTATATATTATTCGACATATTATCCGACCTGACGCTGCCGGCCATCGCTAGGGCGATGGTCGACAGCGTCGGGAATTGGGACGCGGTCGCAGCCTTCTGCGAGACAGTGATCTCGCAGAAGGAGGCGGCGGATCGCCTACGCGAGGAGCGCAGCCTCGATGAGGAGATCCGCCACCGGCGAATGGGGCGGCGCAGGCGCAACTACCTGCGCCTCATGCCGCCCTAGCCGAGACCGCGGGTGACGTGACCGGGGATTAGTCCGTCACCCGCCGAGAGGCCGACCGCGTGAGGAAAGACCGACGTCCTCCCCGAGGGGGGGACGTCGGTCGATGGGAGGGTATTCCGTCGGGCCGACCACTGACGACAAGTTAACTCTGCTCCGGTGGTCGGCCCAACGACGAAGGCGACATGGTTTTCGGGTGGGTTGCGGGAGTTACGTGCTTAAGCTCCTCTGTCGCCCCGGACGGAGTGGTGCGGAGGCGCGCCGACCGCAGCCCACCCACAAAAAAAAAAAAAATGTCGAGTATTATATTGATTATTCACATCTATAGTCACATATTATTATTATTCACATATATATCTATAGTCTTAATCTTTCAGTCAGTCGTTAGCATGATTTGGTGCTGATATCCAAGCCATGCCTTCTCTGGGAATTTTGACAGAATGTCAAAATGCACGCAATTCACTATTATATCATATTCACAATATTTCATAATTTTATCTGCATTATACTACATAAAATATCAGCAAAATTATTCAATATCTTCAAAACACTAAAATAATGAAAAAAAAAAAATAAAAGCGCTACGTGACCTTTTGATATTCGCGTGAAAAGTCCGTAGTAGGGTGGTAGGTTTTAATTATGTCTTTAGTATCATCGAACCTGCACGCATTCACACTCCCTTCACTTTTTTTCAGTACCTAGGCAACGGCCTAGCAAAAGTTCGTGAGCGGCAGTATCTATAATATATCATCATCATCTCAGCCTATATATGTCCCACTGTTGGGCTCGAGCCTCCTCCACAATAGGAGGGAAATTGACCTACTATACCACACGAGTCAGAGGTATCGGATTTTGTTTCGAATTTCCCTTCTCTTGTACAGATGTTATATGCTTATTATATCCCTTAGTCGTCTTTTACGATTTCCACGGGCAAGATAGGGAGTGGTGAATTGTATGCTTACTCCATCACCACACGGAAATGATGTAGATACTAAATCTTTGTAATTTAAATTAACATTCTGAACTAAGTAAATAATTCTTGTGTTTTGAGGCGAGTGAATAATTCTTGTGTTCCTTCCTATATCGCTCCTAGTTGGCAATGCGATTCTCGATGTTGTCGATCATTATGTTTACCTATGACAAACAGTTCAGTTAGGTAGATCCAATTTCGAGAAAGAGATCAGCCGAGAAATTCAACTCGGTTGGCCTCATTCGGGCAACTTAAGAGGATCTTCTCGTCCAACATACCTCAGTGTCTGAAAACATAGGCCTACGATAAGCGTGGTGTGTGTTACCAGTGATGACTTACGGCCCGGAAACGTGGTCCTTAAATATAGGCCTCATAACCAAGTTTAAAGTCGCTCAGCGTGCTATGGAGCGGCTATGCTCGGCATTTCTCTGCGAGATAGAATCCGAAATACGGCATTCCGCAGAGTGTGAATGAAATAGCACGAAGAATTAGCACGCTGAAGTGGCAATGGGCAGGCCACATCGGTCAACGAACCGACGATCGCTGGGGAAGAAAGGTTCTTGAGTAGCGACCACGTATACAGTGTAGGACGCTCCCCCACTAGGTAGATTGACGACCTCGTTAAAGCTGCTGGGCGTCATTGGATGCAGGCGGCACAAGACCGCACTTTATGGCGTAACATGATGAAGGCGTACGTCCAGCAGTGGACTGCGATAGGCTGAAATGATGATGATGATGATACGGGACTTTTAATCCATCCATCTGCCAACACATAGACGTCCACTGTTAAAGATAGGCCTCCCCACGAGAATGCCACTCGGAACGTTTTTTTTATTGCTAACGGTGGTACACGAGCAAGCAGCACACCTGATGGTAAGTGACTCTGCCCCGCACATGGACCGGTGCAGTAACAAGAGCACAGCCAGGCCGTTGCCTATCGCGAAGAAATTACTCTTCTAAAACCTCGTTTAAAGAAGGACATGTCATAGCGCTCGGGAAACACAACAGCAGGTAGTTCATTCCAGAGCTTACACGTACGTGGGAGAAATGATCGCTGGAAACGTACAGTTGAAGACCATAACGTTTCCAGGTGAAATGGATAAACCCTGCTACGATGTCGAATAGTACGTTGGTAGAATGGTGACGGTGGTACCAAGTCAAACAGTTCCTCGGTGCACTCCCCGTGAAAGAGCCGGTTGAGTAGACGGAGCGACCCAAAGTCTCTCCGCTGCTCCAGCAACTCCAATCTGTCCGTAAGATTAGGATCCCCGACGATTCGAACAGCGCGTCTTTGCAGGGAGTTATGTGGGTCTAGCTAATATTTGGGCGCACCTGCCCAGAGATCTCACGTCTCTGGGCAGGTGCGCCCAAATTCTCCACAGTACTCCACATGAGGACGGACTTGTGCTTTGTATAGCACAAGACGCTGTCTCGGTGTGAAGTACCGCCTGGCTCTGTTCAAGACGCCCAACTTTTTGCTTGCTAATTTGGCTTTGTGCTCCAAATGACTCCCAAACTGGACTTTCCTCGATATTTCGACGCCGAGAATCCCAATACTCTCAGAAATTGGGAGAGTTACTCCTTGGAACTGTGGCGCCATGACAAACGGGTCCTTCTTTGCAGTGAACGCGCAAACTTGTGTCTTTGTGGGGTTGTAGTGGACTAAGTTCCGTTCACCCCATTCCGAGGCCCGCCCCAGAGAGCGCTCGACTTCAGGCACAAGTTAAACCCTTCTTTCCTGAGTACTCCGAGACATATTCCGTTGCTCGGTGTACCGCTCGTCACCCGTGCTGTCATCCGCATAGCAACGCATATTATCGATAGAGGGCATTCCATTGATATGCAGGATAAACAACGTCGGGGAGAGCACGGAGCCTTGTGGTACGCCAGCATTAATGGTCATGGTATCGGAACAGGAGCCATCTACGACGACTTTTATGCTGCGACCATAAAAAAGCTGGCGATCCAATTACAGAGTCCCTCGAGAATTCCGTATGATGGTAGCTTCGATAGAAGTGCCCTGTGCCAGACCCTATCGAACACCTTTGGGATATCAAGGCTGAAAGCCAGCGCCTCACCCTTGCCCTCTAAGGCCTCTGCCTAACGATATGTGAGGTACACAAGAAGATCACTAGCCGACTGGCCATGACGAAAGCCGTATTGGCGATCACTGATCAGCTGGTGATCTTCAAGGTACTGCAAAAACTGGCGCTTTCTAACTTTCTCCATTATCTTGGAGAGCAAGGATGTTATCGCGTTGCTGTGCCACTTGCATTCAAAGATTTCCTGCAACTTTGAAGAAATTGTAAGTCCAAATATTAGGGGGTCATCCTACGCTGCGTCATCTGATTTATTATCGCCACTCGAGAACCATTCTTCCCCACTGGTTATCGATTCAACGAGCGATGTGACCTGCACATTGTCATTTCAATGTGCTAATTCTATGGGCTATATGGCGACGCTAATTAAATCTACGTTTAAGCAACTATTTCTAGCACAGAACATTGTCCTGAGTGGGATTTGAACCCAATGCGCTGACACTGGAGATATCTTAATCACTACGCCATCTTTGCAGTTAATTTTTTTACCACATGTTTAAAATACTAATTATAACTATTTGGCCCGTGAAATGGAATAAGATTATTTTGCACCACATCTCTATATTACCCGTGGGTGTCGTAAAATCCAACTAAGTTATAATATGCATAAAATATCTGCTACAAGAGAAGGTAAATTTGAAATAAAGTCCTATACCAACTCGTCTGACCAGCGTGGTATAATAGATTAATTTCCCTTCGATCGTGGAGGAGAAGTTATATTTAAGTAATCCATCGATAGGCACATAACATCTGTGCAAGAGAAGGAAAACTCGAAATGAAACCCTATACCAACATGTCTGACCAGCATGGTATAGTAGGTCAAATTCCCTCCCATTGTGGAGGAGGCCCGAGCCCAACAGTGGGACGTATGTGGGCTGCGATGATGATGATGATGAATCCATCAATCAATCTACAGATGTCCACTGCTGGACATGGGGCTCCCCACGAAAATGCCACTCGTAACGGTCCTGTTCCACTTGCATCCAACGGTTTCCTGCGACGAGAAATGTCATCAGTCCATCTAGTAGGGAGTTTTCCTACGCTACGTCGTCCGATTTGTGGTCGCCACTCGAGAACCTAAATCGTTAATGATGATAATAAATTATTGATAATCACAATTCTCCGTGTGGTGACAGAGTAAGAATACAATTCACCACCCCCTTTATTACTCGTGGGTATCATAAAAGACGATTAAAAGTTTAATTCCAGGTAACATCTATGCAAGATAAGGAAAAATCGAAATGCAACCCTATACCAAATCGCCTGAGCAGTGTGGTGTAGTAGATCAATTTCTTTTCAATTGTGGAGGAGGCTCAAGCCCAGCAGTGATCCCTAGCCGAGGCCGAGGGTGACGTGACCGGGGAATTGGTCCGTCACCCGCCGAGAGGCCGACCGCGTGAGGCAAGACCGACGTCCTCTCGGAGGGGGGGACGTTGGTTGATGGGAGGGTACCCCACTAGGGGGTATTCCGTCGGGCCGACCACTGATGACAAGTAACCCTGCTCCGGTGGTCGGCCCAACAACGAAGGTGACGTGGTGTTCGGGTGGGTTGCGGGTGTGCGTGCTTACGCCCCTCTATCGCCCCGGACGGAGTGGTGCGAGGAGTGCGCTGACCGCAGCCCACCCCAAAAAAAAAGGCCAGCAGTGATACGTGTATGAGCTGTGATGGACTTTACAAGGCATAATGGACTATTCTTTCGGGTACCGTCCCTTTGACGCCTCCGCTGGTAGACTAATCCCCGGTACGTACACCCACGACGTCGGCTAAGGATATTATATCCCTTAGTCGTCTTATACAAAATCGAATAGTTTTCTTATTCTGTCACCAGACAAAAAATCGTTGCAGTTTAATTGCAATTGAAATTTAATAAAAAAAATTATATTAATCTAGCAACACTAAACGTCATTTAATACTAAATCTACACAGCTCTACCGCAAATCGACTAATTATTTCCCACAGCGTGGTTATTATCAGTTGGTTCAGATGTTAATATGTTTACCCTTAGTATTTGTATGCGGCGATAAGCGTGGGTTCACACGGCTAACAAACATGAATATTGGCACGATGACCGCTTATTTTCTATTTAGTATATTTTTATAATATTTGAATTTGTGTTGAGGTAAAGCGATCTTTGCAATGTCAATGTGTAGATGGGTGGTTATAGTATGAATGTATATTACTAGCTATTGTTTTATTGATAGCGGTAAATAAGTTATTTTTCATTCTAATGACGAAAATTTTCCATTTTATTTCTCTAAACTGTTTTCTGTCCTTTTTCCGAGATCATTCTTATAATTTTGACTAATTCCATGATTTAGTCTTCATTTTAAGGGTTTTTTTACCAGCTAATGATAAAAATAGAACCATAGTTTAAAAATGTACATCTCCTAAATTTATGATTGAAATTAATCTAAGAAGAGATCCTCTGGATTGGGCTAAAACTCATAGGCTAGGGAGCGCTCACATTCCCAGCCTTATTTATGGCTTAAGCCCAATTCTATTTTGTTCTTTTATTTATTTTCGCACATTGATGTGAAACATCTATAGGCGAGGGTAAACCTGATCGTTGTCGTAGCGTAAAGCTATGCGTGGCGCAAAGCTACGCGTGGCGTGAGGCTAAGTGTGGCGTGAAGCTACGCGTGGCGTAATGTTACGCGTGTCACAATTTCATATATGTTTGAATTTTGAATTCTTGTATTTAATGAAAATAAATGTTTAACATCAACATTAACGGCGAATACATCACTCACCTTCGATTCGCAGACGATATCGTCGTTATGGCAGAATCCATGGAGGACCTTGGCACTATGCTCAATGATCTCAGCAGGGTATCCCAACTAGTGGGTCTACGAATGAACATGGACAAGACGAAAGTCATGTCAAATACCCATGTCATTCCTGTACCGGTCCTAGTTGGCAATGCGATTCTCGAAGTTGTCAATCACTATGTTTACCTAGGACAAACAGTCCAGTTAGGTAGATCCAATTTCGAGAAAGAGATCAGCCGACGAATCCAACTCGGTTGGGCAGCGTTCGGGAAACTTAAGAGGATCTTCTCGTCCAACATACCTCAGTGTCAAGGCTCAAAGTCGCTCAGCGTGCTATGGAACGGGCTATGCTCGGGATTTCTCTGCGAGATAGAATCCGGAATACAGAAATCCGCAGAAGAACGGGTGTAACCGACATAGCACGAAGAATTAGCACGCTGAAGTGGCAATGGGCAGGCCACATCGCTCGACGAACCGACAACCGCTGGGGAAGAAAGGTTCTCGAGTGGCGACCACGCATCGGACGACGCAGTGTAGGACGCCCCCCCACTAGGTGGACCGACGACCTAGTGAAAGTTGCTGGGCGTCGTTGGATGCAGGCGGCACAGGACCGCACATTGTGGCGCAATATGAGGGAGGCCTACGTCCAGCAGTGGACGGCAATAGGCTGAAATGATGATGATGAAATGTTTATTGAATAAAAATCATCATTTTCTGGATGAAAATCGTAATATTTTATTTAATACTTTATGCTATATTAGTTCCTGTCATAATCTGTTCTTTTAGGCATATACCTATACTTTGTGCAAAATAATTTCTATGTTTCACATCTGCTCGGCGTACTGAGCGACGGTACACTTTTTTTTTTAAATTGTATGTTTTTGTATATTTTTATCTTAAAAACAAATAAAATCTTTTTCTTTAATATTTTTTTTCCCTTTGATGCGCACTATGGAATGCTGTATAAGTCGATTAGTAAACATATGATAATAAATAAGGAATGCCCATTTCGGTAATATATTTACTTTCAAACGGCTGCAAATAACCCTTTTACCTCAGAATAATAACGTTTAGAAGGATAGTGTCGGTACTTAAGCGATCAAAAACGTGAAGACAAAAATAATACATACGTGCATGCGATTACACACGTACACATGCACTCCACTATACAATAGAGTTGCCGTACGCAATGACCTTGTATACTACAGAAATGGCTTCCTATGTCACGATCCGACGTTGGAAGCCATTTCTGGCTCCAATTTAAATGCCTCAAATTTTGTGCGCGAATTGAGCTTGTATGAGTTATTATGTTAAGCCTTAAATCTTAGCGATTTCCATTTGAAGCTATCTACTTAACAATTACATTCAAAAGGAGGGTTCTTTTTTGCGGTCGGCGCGCTCCTCGCACCACTCCGTCCGGGGCGACAGAGGGACACCCCGCAACCCACCCACGATGCACGTCGCCTTCGTCGTTGGGCCGACCACCGGAGCAGGGTTACTTGTCATCAGTGGTCGGCCCGACGGAATACCCCCTACTTGGGGTAACCTCCCATCGACCGACGTCCTCCCCTCGCGGACGTCGGTCTTTCCTCACGCGGTCGGCCTCTCGGCGGGTGACGGACTAATTCCCCGGTCACGTCACCCGCGGCCTCGGCTAGGGCGGCATGCGGCGCAGGTATTCGCGCCTACATCGCCCCAGTCGCCGGCGGCGGATCGCTCCATCGAGGCTGCGCTCCTCGCGCAGGCGATCCGCCGCCGCCTCATTCAAAAGGAGGGTTGACGTTTGGCAGGCTCCAGTTATAGTTAAAACTGCACAGATGGCGTAGTGGTTACAAATACCGACCTACCATTCCAGTGTTATGGGTTCAAATCCCATGCAGGACAACACTTTGTGCGATCCACAAATTGTTGTTCTGAATTTGTATGAAGTTAGTGTCCGTTAATTGTACGTTTGTAAAGTCCTAAATAATTTCCTTAGTGCTGGGCGTTGTCTTTCATTAAAAAAAAAACTTTTCAATAGGTACTTTGAAAGATGACTACATATTGCGTTGACCTTAAGCTATTTATTGGGACTAGTGATCCCCGAGTGGTCGAAATTTGGTCATAATTTATTTAAATAAATTTTTCTGCTACCTACACAATTTTCTTTTAATTTTATTATATGTATATAATTGTATATTGATCAAGCTGTATTTCACTAATAACTATTGTCCATAAAATATAGGATAGTTGACGCTGTGACAGTTGTCCCTAGTGCTGTCACGCTGACGATAAAGTCCGTAGTTTTTTATCGATAAAACTCTTTATTTTTATAATTGTGATTTTCTATTATAATTAAAATACAATCAATGATTTTTTTTTTATTTATTTCAAACAAAACTGTTTTTTGACTGTTTTCATTATTCAAAAGGTCAAGACAATCAAGATCTCGGTCACTATTATCGTCATCACTGGAGCGTTCCTGCTAGAATATTTATCATTTTTTGCCAAAATAGGGACAGTCGCTAGATCAATCGATTAATTACAACTGTTTTATAAATAAATATGTCTAGTTTATTGGCAATAATGCGTACATAATATTATCATTTACTTACTCTGAGACAAAAAGTTGTTTTTTAATGTTTAATTAATTCAATTTATGTATTTTATAATGTAACTGTTTTAATTGTAAAAAATATGTTGAAAGTTTTATATAGGGTACTGTATTGGGTTTATTTCTTTTATGAATAATTTAATAAAGATCGGTTATCGATTTACGTATATCGTCTGTCCCATCTCTTTTTTATTTTCAGTCTAGTATGACATTGTACGTGCGTAAGCGTCATTTATGTATAAAATGTTTACTAGGTATTTCAGTACTTACGAGGTACATATTAGGCATGAATATTAATATTTTCATATTTATAACATATTGCAAATCAGTTTCAATAAAATTGACACGAAAAGAATGAAAATATATTTGATACAAAATGAAATTGTATACATGTCGCTCGTTCAAACTTACTTCGTTGGTTTCGTTGACATCTGTCACAGAGATCAAGCTATATTTTATGGACTATAATATATAAGTATAAATCTCTATTAGACATTTTCCTTATAATTATGATTGTTTGACATTCAGTTCCACCAGAACCATAAACAAAAGTGAATAAGCGTTAGCGTGTGTATGTGTGTGTAGCGATTGCATAGTAGTGTGCGTAATGCCTTTTTTATTGAATTTAATGTATTTCTTCTTAGAATAATAACGAATAGAAGGATAGTGTTAGTACTTCGAACGATTGAAATATGAATCTAAAAATAGTACATGCGCGCAGGCGATTACACACGTACACACGCACACCACTATACAAATTATGAAATCAAATGTTGTTTTTATTAACATAAATCGTCGAAATACTTTTAAAAGTAATGTTAACAACCTTTTTATATTTTTCATATATGTTGTGACACCATTTGAATGCACAAACCGTCATAATTACCTATTTATTTTTTAAGAGTTGCGTACGTATGTGCAGTATAGTGACACTAGTGACACACACTAGTGTACACTACGGAACGGTTCCGGCGTAAGCTCCATTAGGCTCCAATTTAAATGCTTCACTTTTTGTGTGCGAACTTACCTTCTATAGGTACGTTATTATTCTAAGGTATTTCATATTATTTTAGGAAATTTTAGTTTTATGCACTTCTCATTATATACTTCAACTGTGCCAAATTTCATATTTGTACATCCACGTAATTTTCGTAAAAAGGGGTACAAAGTTTTTGCTTCACGTATTAATATATAATTGTGTAATAATAGTTGTGTAATTGTGTAATAAGGCGGTATTATCGCTAAGCGACAAAGCCTTATTTAAATAAATTTAAAAAAGTATTAATATATTGATAAGGGAGGATTATGAGGATTACTTTAAAAATTTCAGAAGAACTTAATTATTCACAAAGGCAAAACCCAAGATATTCACACGAAGATAATTTACAGCGAATAAAAGAACCATGTAGGTAAATATTTATCATTTATATAAATCGTGTCGATAGTGTGATACTAAAGAGCAAATAATTCATAATAATTTTGACGTTATCTATGACACCTGTCAATTTGGGCACCATTTTGTTGTGTTGTCTGTGGGTTGCTCAGTTCAAATTTTAATTTTCACCGTTTTTTTTCCATCATTTCAGTCTATCACCGTCCACTGCTGGAGGTAGACCTCCCCCATGTTACACCACAAAGTGTGGTCCTGTGCCGCCTGTATACAACGACGCCCAGCAACTTTCACCAGGTCGCTGGTCCACCTAGTAGGCGTCCTACATGCGTCGTCCGATACGTGGTCGCCACTCGAGAACCTTTCTTCCCCAACGGTTGTCGATTCTTCGAGCGATTTTCACTGTAATTATTAATATTTTGTATCAATTTTGTTACGTCATCATTGGATCATCTCAGCTTATATACGTCCCACTGCTGGGCTCAAGCTTCTACAACGCTAGAAAAGGAAATAACCTACTATACCATATTGGACTGATTGGAGTGGCGAATTGTATTCTTACTTTGCCACCATACGAAAAAAAATCTTTTGTATTTACCCCTTATTCCGATCAATTGTGTATTAACACTATTATAACAAATATTTAGTTTTGGTAAAGTCAAAAGACGAGATTTTTACTTAAATTTATATTAAACTAAAGTATTTAATAATTGCTTAGGATGCTCCTTGTATAGCTTTCCAGAATTGATCAGTACGCCTCGTCTCCTTCCTTCAACAAAAGAAGCTCTTCTTCCAGAATTAAACATACTGGAAGCTTATACATAAATTTTACAAATAACCACCTCGCCTGATGTGTACCCTCTTTGGGTGTGCTATTGATGATGATAGATTGGATGGGTTGTGCCAGAGCAGTCCTTAAAAATATGGCTGATAAAATAGCTACCATAATGTACCGCTACCTCCTAATAGTAATTTCTTAAAACAAAGCCAAAAATCTATCCTATCTTATTATTACCAACAAGTTATTTTTATCAGAGAAACATCATAGCAAATATAGCATACTAAAAATATTACAAAATTCCTCCCAAAAATTGCATCTAAATTTACCCAAAAATAAAGTAATAATTCCAACGACTGACAACACAGTCATCAGATGAATTCACAACTAAATGATTTGTAAATGATTACACGGCTCACTCTTGACAGATCTACTTATCTTCGTTATGATAACGTGGGACATGTCGCAACATGGTTAACTTGTTTGTGTAACATATATAGTGGTGATGGCGAGCTAAAAATGCTATGAGTCAACATCCCTTAATTTTCTTTCACCATCTCGGCTCATATACATCCCAAGTTAGCCTCCTCCACAATAGTAAGAAAATTGATCTACCTTTTTTTGGGGGGTGGGCTACGGTTGGCGCACTCCTCGCACCACTCCGTCCGGGGCGACAGAGGGGCGTAAGCACGCACACCCGCAACCCACCCGTGACACCACATCGCCTTCGTAGTTGGACCGACCACCGGAGCAGGATAACTTGACGTCAGTTGTCGGCCCGACGGAAAAATTGATCTACCTAGGTTGATATAGTTTTATTTTGAGGTTTACTTCTCTTGCATAGATATTATTTGCATATTTATATCTCTAACTCGTCTTTACGACACTCAAGAGTAAGACGGGTGATAGGCAATTGTATTATTACTCCGTCACCACACGGAAAAGTTTAGTTTTCACGTTAGAGTATTAAAAATCAACTGAGTTTTATCGGCAGAATGGTCTATAGCACTCTCTTGAGATGCTTAGAAGTTAGAATATTTAATGCGGTCGCCAACCTACATACAAAACGTGGCGATTAATAATAATAATAATTTATTTGTAATATAAGCATAATCAGCCTTTTTTTTTGGGTGGGTTACGGTCGGCGCACCCCTCGCCCCGCTCGGTCCGGTTCGAAACAAGGGCGTAAGCACACGCACTCGTAATCCACCTGTATAGCACGTCGACTTCATCGTTTGGCCGACCACCGGTGCAGAGTTCCTTGACTTCAGTGATCAGGCATAATCAACCTTAATGAATCTTATAACGGGCCGCCGAAGACAAGATCTAAGCGCCGGAGTCGAGAACGGTAGATTATGTGGCTGTATGCTACGCTTCCATTGCCCTGAATACTATGAACATATATCCCAACAAAAAAGGGAAACCTAAATCCAACTATAAACGTCAATAACCGGACGAATGAACGGTATACAATTTATTATCATATTATCAAACGACATCAGACGTAAGAATTCTCCCAAAAACGCCCCAATAATACATAAATACATAGACAATATCAAAACTCCTCCTCTATAACAAGCTCTTTTGTCTATGCAATCCCCTTAATGGCGGCAATTTAAGTTGAAATGAAAATTTTCATCCATTTTCATAGATTATACGCCATTTCTCACCCCTCCTGAGTGGCGCTAAAATTAATTAAAGCGCGGGCGGACTAATTTCGGCGACATTATATAATTTTATATGTAAATTGCGATTTACGAGCGAAATGCTTGCAATCCGCCATGTTTGTTTCTAAATAGTCTTTTTATGTTTCAAATATTGTCTTATTATTTTTGTTGTATTCATTTAATTAAGATTTTTAGTGAATCATTTATGATACAATTATTAGTAACTAGCAACCTGCCCTCGCTTCCTTTCGGTTTTAGTCACCATACCCGCGTAATTCCCGTTCCCGTGGGAATACCGGGATAAAATATAGGCTATGTTCTTAGAATAATAACATATATAAGGTAAGTTCACGCACAAAAAGTGAGGCATTTCAATTGGAGCCTAATGGAGCTTACGCCGGAACCGTCCCGTAATGTACAAGTCATTGTACTGCACGAACGTACGCAACTCTTAAAAAATAAATAAGTAATTATGACGGTTTGTGCATTCAAATGGTGTCACAACACATTTGAAAAACATAAAAAGGTTTTTAACATTAATTTTAAAAGTATTTCGACGATTTATGTTAATAAAAACAAAATTTGATTTCATAATTTGTATAGTGGTTTGCGTGTGTACGTGGGTAATTGTCTGCGCGCCATTAATATTTTTAGATTCAAATTTTGAAAGTTCGAAGTACTGACACTATCCTTCTATACGTTATTATTCTAAGGCCTATGTTATTCCCTGATATTATAGCTTTCCATTAGTAAAAGAAATTTTGAAATCGGTTCGGTGGTTTGAGCATGAAAGCGTAATAAACATACTTTCGCGTTTATAATATTAATAAGGATGTGTTTGATTTATTCATTAGTAGACTAGCTGACCCAACAGATGTTGTTCTGTTCAAATAAAATAAAAGGAATTCTCCTTGAAATCGACAGCAGCACCATCACCGGGTCCAATAGCGAATCTAAACCATTCTCGAATCTCCCGAACCATGCAATTTGTAGGACAATATGACTATTAATTTAAAATATTAAATAAGTAAAATATAAATCAGCTTGTTAGTAATCGTTTTTGATGACCTCGTTATCGATACATGTTGGAAGCACCCTTTGATCAAAGCATACATTTTGTAGGACAAATATTTTTTTAGATAATTATCATGAGTTTTACCAAAAATCACCCTGTTAGCAATAAATTTTTGAGAACCACCAAATGGACACATTCTATGCCTCCTACCTCCGTAACCTACCACAATTGAGAGTTTTCGTACATATATTGTTGGGCGTCTCATCAAAATAAACCTACGCACGAAAAATTAGCTTCAAATGAAAAAATGTACCGTGGATCCACGTACCTACTATAATATTTCCAATCGTTATCGGCCATACTTTTATTTTTTACGGAGTTAGAATACAATTCACCACCCCTCTCTTGCCCGCGGATGTCTTAAAAGACGGCTAAGGGATCAAATATGGATATAACAATTAAGCGAGAGAAAAAAAGACCCGAAAAGAACTCAGAGGTAAAATGAGGCGCCCGTTGGGCAGTCCGGATGGAGAGGCCCCGGTACAGTGTCTGGACCGTCGAGGCCTTCCGGCTGGTGCGATGGAATGATTGGAGCGGACGCAGGGCGTGCTCTCTTTCCGACTGATGCAGGTCTTGACGGGGCACAGTTGCTTGGACAAGTAGCTGCACAAGATTATCAGGAGGGAGAGCACACCAGCCTGCCACCACTGCGATTGCGATGAGGACACGGCGCAGCACACACTCGAGGTGAGTGCCGCGTGGGCTGAGCAGCGCCGTGATCTCGTCGCAATCATCGGTGCCGACCTGACGCTGCCGACCATCGATAGGGAGATGCTCGGCAGCATCAGGAACTGGGACGCGGTGGCCGCCTTCTGCGAGGCAGTCGTCTCGCGGAAGGAGGTGGCGGAGTGCGTGCGGAGGGAACGCCTCCACGACGTCACAATCCGCCGCCGGCGACTCGGGCGATGCAGGCGCGAATATCTGCGCCTAATGCCGCCCTAGCCGAGGCCGTGGGTCATAGGACCGGGGATTTAGTCTGTCACCCGCAGAGAGGCTGATCGCGTAACGACGACCGACGTCCCCGAGGGGAACGTCGAGAAGAGAGGGTACCCCGCGACCGGGGTATTCCGTCGGACCGGCCACTAACGACAAGTCACTCTGCTCCGGTGGTCGTCGCAACAACGACGGTGACGGGGCTAGGGGTGGGTCATGGGGCTGCGCGCCACCCCTCCGTCGCCCCAGACGGAGCCGGGCGGACCATAGCCCACCCCTAAAAAAAAAGAGGTGAAATGAGGTATGGTGAATTGTATTCTTACTCCGTCACAATGACATTACAAAAAGATAAACTAGTATTTAAATAATATAAAAGCTTTTTACATCTGTGTTATCACTGCATTGAAGTGTTTCTCCTTATCAGTATAGACTTCGTGACTTTTTGATGACATCAAAACGCAATGATGCATTTAAAATGATAAATGATTGTTGTAAAATGTCATCATCATCATCTCAGCTCGTATCCTTGCCACTATCGGGTTCGAGCTGGGTATGGACAGAAGAAACATGAAAGTAGAATAAATGCTGTGGAAATGAGAGCGCTGAGGAGCATAATTGGTGTAAAACTGGGTGATAAAATTAAGAATAGTGTAATCAGGGAACGTTGTGGTATGAATGTTGATGTAGTGACAAGGATTGAAAAAGGTATGTTAAGTTGGTTTGGTCATGTAGAGAGAATGAATGAAAGGAGATTAACAAGAAGAATCTATAAGGGGAATCTGAGCGGAAGTGTTAGAAGGGGAAGACCAAAGCTGACGATCCACGATCAAATCAGGGACGTTCTTAAGAAAGGCCAGGTTAGAAGTACCCTAAACCGAAGAACATGCATGAAGAGATTAATTAATGTAGAGGAGGCGAAAGTGGTATGTCAAGATCGTAGCAAGTGGAGGGAAGTGGTCTCTGCCTACCCCTATGGGAAAAAGGCGTGAATATACGTACATATGTATGTATGTTGGGTTCGAGCCTCACCCACAATAGAAGAAATTGACCTAATATACCACACTGGTCAGACGCGTTGGTATAGGGTTTTATTTCAAGTTTACCATCTCTTGCATAGATGTTATATCCGTATTATATCCCTTAATTAACTTTTACGACATCTACGGTCAAAATAGAGAGTGGTGATTCTTACTCCGTTACCGCTCGGCATAAGGGGTAATTGGTGGCAATAATTGTATTTTATCCCATCGCCACATGAAGAGTAGTAACTAAGTCATTAGCTTAGTTTGTGTATGTCCCACTGTTGGACTTTAGCCTCCTTTTTTGAGAGTGGGAATTTGACCTACTTCCTATACTAGAGTTTCATTTCGAATTTTCTTTCTCTTGCAAAGTTGTTATTATCATAGTTTCAGCCTATCGCCATCCACTGCTGGATGTAGACCTCCCTCATGTTACGATGCATCCAACGATGTTCAGCAACTTTCACCAGGTCGTCGGTCCACCTAGTGGGGAGCGTCCTACACTGCGTCGTCCGATATGTGGTCGCCTTCGAGAATCTTTCTTCCCCAGTGGTTGTCGGTTCGACGAGCGATGTGGCCTGCCCTTAACCATTTCAGCATGATAATTCTTCGTGCTATGTTGGTTACTCCCGTTCTTCTGCGTATTGCCGTATTTCGGATTCTATCTCGAGCATAGCTTGAAATCCCGAGCGACTTTGAGCATTGTTATGAGGCCTACATTTAGGGACCACGTTGCCGTGCCATAAGTCATCACTGGTAACATACACTGGTTGGTGACCTGTGTTTTCACACACTAGGGTATGTTGGACGAGAAAATCTTGTTAAGTTTCCCGAATGCTGCCCAACCGAGTTGGATTCGTCGGCTGATCTCTTTCTCGAAATTGAATCTACCTAACTGGACTGTTTGTCTTAGGTAAACATAGTGATCGACAACTTCGAGAATCGTTTCACCAGGTCGTCGGTCAACCTAGTGGGTCGCCCTACACTGCGTCGTCCGATACGTGGTCGCCTTCGAGAATCTTTCTTCCCCAGTAGCTGTCGGTTCGTCGAGCGATGTGGCCTGCCTATTGCCACTTCAGCATGCTAAATCTTCGTGCTATGTCGGTTACACCCGTTCTTCTACGGATTTCCGTATTTCGGATTCTATCTTGCAGAGTAATGCCGAGCATAGTCCGCTCCATAACACGCAGCGCGACTTTTTGCTTGATTTTGAGGATTACATTTAGGGAGCACGTTTCTACGTAGTTAATCATCTTCTAATTAAGTATACTTATTATTAACTATTGCTGTAATTTATATATTTCTTAAGAATTTTTAAAATATCTTTATTTATGAATTTATCATTTCGTTCAATGTCATTGTCCATCAGTAAGTCAAATCATCACCTTTAACGGTGCAATAGCTACACTATTAAATGTACACGGGAAACACAGATGGTCTATATCTATAACTAATCTTTAACAAAAAAAACCGACTTCAAACGGTAAACTAAAAAGCAAAAAACTTTACGAAGTATAAGAAAAACATTAAAATTGCCTGTAAAATTTTAAGAATTCCACCAATTTCTCAAGGATACCATCATCAGATCCTGACCTGATGACTATGGGACCACTTGGGAAGTATACCCTATCAAACAAAAAAAGAATTTTGCAAATCGGTCCAGGCGTCTTTGAGTAATCGGTGAACATACATAAAAAAAAAAAATTTCGGCGAATTGAGAACCTACTCCTTTTTTTTTGAAGTCGGTTAAAAAAGGTGACGGTTTATACTTTATTCATCATTATTCCTTCAAATTTTATCCGTGTTGGGATGGAGTAAGAATACAAATCGCCATCCCCTAATCAGTGGGTGCCGCACAAGACGACTAAAGGATTAAATATGCATATAACATCTATGCAAGAGAAGGAAAACATGAAACTAAATTCTAACCAACACATGTGACCAGCGAAGTATAGTAGGTCAATTTCTCTCCTATTGTAGAGCAGACTCAAACCGAACAGGGAGACATATATATATGAGCTGGAATGAATGATAATATCTTCAAAAATAATACTATATCTATAAAATATGTTTTTCAGTACAAAGATTACTCTTAAATCGATAAGATAAGTTTGTAAGAACAATCAATTCTCTGACTCATTATACTACCTATATAGATAGATTCGTAATCATGACTTAGTTTTTATTTTTATAATTTTAAGATCTGCTGTGTAGTGACGAAGTAAGAATACAATTCGCCACTCCTTTTTTTTAGTTGGATTCGTCGAGCCTTTTTTTTTGGGATGAGCTTTTTGGTCAGCGCACCTGCCGCCCAGCTGTATCCAGGGCGACAGAGGGAGGTACCACCGTCGGTCATGAACATTTGCTTGGCTGCTATCGTGAAGAAAGTGAAAGGAGTATGAATGAGTGCAATGAGGTTTGGTGATACTACCTAAAGGCATCTCTTAAACCCACTACACGCAAACACCCTCAGAAAGTTGTGCTTCCGTCTCTCTCGCTCACCGAACGAAGCGTAGTAACAAATAGCTACAACTCTGTTGTATATTTTCTGTTCAGTATGGTACTACCCCGGATGGACTGACCCGCGATTGTAGGGAAATGACTGTCGCCAGTGTGGTCCCATATTGCGCCGTCCGATACGTGGTCGCCACTCGAGAACCTTTCTGCCCCAGCGGTTGTCGGTTTGTCGAGCGATATGGCCTGCCCATTGCCACTTCAGCGTGCTAATTCTTCGTGCTATGTCAATTACACCTGTTCTTCTACGGGTTGCCGTATTTCGGATTCTATCTTGCAGAGAAATCCCTAATACCCGTTTCGTCCGTTTAGTTATGAGGCGAACATTTAAGGACCACGTTGCCGTACTGTAAGTCATCACTGGTAACACACATTGGTCGTAGACCTTCAGAATTTGTGACATATAAATTTGATCAAGATCGAGCGAGTAGTTTTTGAATTATCCTAAATATTGCGTAGTAGTTCATCTCGACTAAGATTGTCTTGAAGTCGGTTTTTATTTGTTAAAATTTTGTATTATTTCATGAAATATAACAAAATAAAAGTTTTAATCTTATTTAAATTCCACGTAATTTAAACAATTATCTGCATTTGGAATTTAAACATCCCTTAATGAAAAACATTACGCAGCTTTTTAACACTAAAAAAAAAACGAAAGTGACAAAAATAATCACACTAAAAAGCATCATTTCGTTGTGCAAACACAAAATCTGATGCGGTTTAGTTAAAACGAATAGAATAAGACAACTCATGCGAGAATACAACAAGCTGAAACGGGACAAAGCATTCTAAAGTGAGAGAGATAACAATGGGGGTGGGGCATCAAAACCACCAATGTACACTGAGCTTTTCTACACCCAAATATTGGTTTAAAAGTGTGGAAATATAAGTGCCTCGTTAAAATGGTAGTACCCGCCCAACAGTCTGTCCACATACGACACAATATGACAATAATCGGTGCTTGCCGTAATAAAATAATTCAGTTGATTTTAGATACTGTTCTCGAGTGGATATCCGAGCGCAATTTACGGCGCGAAATAGTTTCAAGTGTGTGTTTAAAAAAGTGTTGTGTTCTTTTATTGTCTGTGGTGTGAACATTTTTTTTATTAATTTTTTCGCGGGTGAGTTGAGTCATTGTTTTTTTTTATTGCAATGATGTAATGGATGAATTAACTTTTAAAACAAAATAATTGAAGCGAGTTAATAAGTGATCTCATTTCAATTATTAATAAATAAATAATATTGTGCTGTGTGGTAGCGGCTTCGAATACTACCAACCCTTGCTTTGCTCGTGGGTGTCGTAAAAGACGACTAAGAGCCCTAGATTGACCGGGACCAACTCCATCTGGTACCATTTGGGCCAACGATTACATTCCCAAGGAGGGTTGACGTCAGGCAGGCGGCCGGTCATAAAAGTCATTGCCAAAACTTTTTGCAAAACAGATGACATATTGCGTCGACCCCAAGTAATTGGGATAAGAGCAAGATGATGATGAATAAATAATATTTTAAAAAGTATTAGGGATTTTATAAATGGTTTATAGGAGACACCAACTTCAAACTATTTTTTCTTTTTAGTTCCTCGGTGTTTTTTCGAATGCGGTTTTTTTATACCTACTTTTTTTTCTTTTTAGTGATGAATTTCATCATCAGATCCCAATCTAATAATTATGGGATCACCCGTAAAGTATACCCTAACGAACAAAAAAGAATTTTCTATATCGATCTAAAACAAAAGATCGCTTGCGCTTTTTCGACATCGGCTAAAATTATACAAATATTTTGTTAAATACATATTTACTTTGAAATGTATTCAATAATTACTTAATAATAGGTATAAATTAAAAAAATCCAAAGATTATTTCAGTTTTACCGCAAAATAATATTCGACTTCTGACCATAAGATGTCAAATTCAATTATTGTGAACATCATTGATTAAGTATTCGCGACATAAATTCGTAATATTTTCTATCATTTAGAAATCAAAAAGATGACAGTCTCTTTTCCGTGTGGTGACGGAGTAAGAATACAAGTCACCACCCCTTATCTTACCCGTGGATGTCGTAAAACACGACTAAGGGAGATAATATGCATATAACATCTGTACAAGAGATGGAAAACTCGAAATAAAACCATATGCCAACATGTCTGACCAGCATGGTATAAGTAGGTCAAATTCCCTCCCATTATGAAGGAGGCCCGAACCCAACAGTGGGACGTAGGTATGTGGGCTGCGATGATGATGATGATGAACCCTACCAACAAGTCTGATTAGCTTGGTATAGTAGATCAATTTCCCTCTTGTTATGGCGGAGGCTCGAGCCTGACAGTGGAACGTCATGTCGGCTGAGATTATGATAAACTAGCAATCCGCCCTCGCTTCGGTTTTAGTCGTTTTACCCGCGTAGTTCCCGTTCCCGTGGGAATACCGGGATAAAATATAGCCTAGTTTGCGCCCTGATATTATAGCTTTCCATTGGTGAAAGAATTTTTGAAATCGCTCCAGCCGTTTTGAAGATTACCCGGAACAAACAGACAGACAGACACAAAAAATTTAAAGTGATTTTTAGACATATGTATAGTGCAAATAACCGTGTGAGCATGAAAGAAGCCTATTATTTTGACATTACAAACAGACACTTCAATTTTATTTATTGGTATAGATATAGATCCCTTGTCCGCTATCACGGCCGTAGTATCATAAAAGACAATATATAATTTGCATATAAAAACTATGCAAGGGATGATAAGCTTGTAATAAAAGCCGATTGAGCCTTCTCCATATTAGGAGGAATATTGACAAACCACGCTGGTTGGACATGTTAGTAGTTTTTTAGACACACGCGGTCCATTCCGTCCGGGGCGATGAAAGGACCGCGCGGGTCCATAACCTACCCGTACCCACGTCGCCTTCGTCGTTGGGCCGACCACCGGAGCAGCGTGACTTGTCGTCAGTAGTGGACATGTTAGTATAAGGTTTCATTTCAAGTTTTCCACCTCTTGCACAAAAAGATATGCAAATTTTATCCCTGGTCGGCTTTTACGGCATCCGCGGGAAGAGATCGTCCAGTTTAGTGTAGGTAATTTTAATCTTAATATGAAAAATTATTCGAATATAAGTAAAAAATACGAGAATATTCTAAGTAAAATCGACTACGTGACAAAAACCTGAGCCACCAAACCAGCTTCTGTGACTAACCATAGTATTTTAAGGACCCTGCTCCCCCCCTAAACGGGGCACATAATATGGGTATGTTCCCTAAGGTCAATTTCCTTCCTATGGAGAAGGCTCGAGCCCAACAGTTTAAATCAACAAATTGTAATAATAATTGCTACAAATTTAATAATTAATAATTACTAACCATAAACAATATAATTTTTCATATAGATTCATTTTCTTCTTACACTGGCAATAAATTTGTACTAAAATGTGGGTAACAATTTAATAAATTTATAACTAATTTCTGTATCGGGTAGATAATTGTAAATGTCTGTAATAACGATTACTTGTTGGACGTGAGACACCTTAGTCCGCCCGTGACCATGAATGCTGCAAAGTGTTCGAAACGTCGGGCAATCATAAATCAAATACAAACGCGATATAATCCGTAAAAGTAGTTTTATTCACAATGTGTAGTGCTCGCGTAAACATCAGATATCATTACTATTATACCTTTTCATAGAAAGAACTATCGCCTCGTCCTCCTAATCACGTCTTAGGCAGTTTTTACGACAGCTACCCTTACGTAAGGAGTATTGACAGTAAAGGTACTTACTCTTGCTGTCCCCCCCTCAGGGAGGACGGCTAGGGCGGCATGAGGCGCAGGTATTCGCGCCTACGCCGCCCCAGTTTCCGGCGGCGGATCGCCTCATCGAGGCTGCGCTCCTCGCGCAAGCGATCCGCCGCCTCCTTCCGCGAGACTACTGCCTCGCAGAAGGCTGCAACCGCGTCCCAGTTCGCGTCCATCGCGATGCTCGACAGCATCAGGTCGGCACCGTATTTTGGAGTGGTAGGAGCACACTGTTGACAGTTGCCCGTCAACAGTCGCGGGCCGCTGACCTGAGTAGACAATATACAACAGAGCAGTAGCTATTTATTACTGTACTTCATTCGGTGAGCGAGAGAGACAGAAGCACAACTTTCTGAGGGTGTTTGCGTATGGTGGGTTTTGTCAGTCACCATCCCCATTGGTGATTGGGGAGATGAATAAGGAATAGGTATCTGACACCATGCAGGCAATTTTTCTTTTTAATAACCAAACTCATATTAAACATAAATGTGTTGTTTGTTACGCTTTCGCGTTTTAACCAGTTAACCGTTTTTAAAAATACTTTCACCAATGGAAAGCTACATTATTAGCGAATGACACAGGCACAGATTTTATTTCCGTAAAATTCCGAAATAAAACCCTAAGCCAATACACCTCATCATTATTTCAGCCTATTGCCATCCACTGTTGGACGTTGGCCTCCCTCATCTTACGCCACAATGTGCGGTCCTGTGCCGCCTGCATCCAACTTTCACTAGGTCATCGGTCCACCTAGGGGGGGAGCGTCCCACACTGCGTCATCCGATACGTGGTCGCCACTCGAGAACCTTTCTTCCCCAGCGGTTGTCGGTTCGTCGAGCGATGTAGCCTGCCCATTGCCACTTCAGCGTGCTAATTCTTCGTGCTATGTCGGTTACACCCGTTCTTCTGCGGATTTCCGTATTCCGGATACAATTCACCTCACCAGCGTGATATAGGTCAATTCTCTCCTATTGTGGAGGAGGTTCGAGCCCAGCAGAGGGTCTTGTATGAGCCGAGATGATGGACGTATGTACAAAAAAATCTCTGTTTTTCCGACATTAGAAAGAAACGGATAAGACGAAATATGTTATCACCCATTAAAATTAAGAATTAGACATCTCTATACAAATAAAAATACTTAGAAAATAATGCTTGTTTTCACTATTGACATCTATCTCATAATAATTACACAAAATATGATGATAATTAATTTTTTATCGACTTCAAATAGAGGAGGTACTCAATATGTTTGTATTTTTTACGTGTGTTTCTCGGCTCTTTTTTATGGGTGAATTGATTTTGATGATTCTTTTTAGTTCCTCTTCCGAAGGGGACACTTTTTTGGTAGGTTATAGTGCAGAGACCCGCCGTCCATGCCGTCCAAGGCGACGAGAAGGCAGAGTGTGACCACATAACCCGCCGTATTCCACCTTCCCGACCAGCGATAACGAGTCCTTGAGGTCCGTGGCCAGCCCGGCGGCATACCTTTCCTGATACCCTCCCTCCCCGAAGCCTCCCGACCTCCAATATGCTTTTATTTAAATTTTATCAAGTTGACCAGTAATTTTTGAGTTATGGACATTAATATGTAAAGAAGCAATGTTATATTATATTGATGTTAATCGAATCATGATCAACATAGCTCATACACGTCGTAAGGTCAGTTTTCCTCTTTTTGTGGAGGAGGCTCGAGCCCAACAGTGGGACGTATATGAGCTGAAATGATGAAGATGATTTAAAAAACTGTGAAGTATTAAGATTTACTACATAAGATTAGCTTGTGACAGCGATTTTCGATTTAGTATTAGCATTAGCATTCGATTTAGCATATCTCTTCAGTCTCTTCATATCTCTTAGTCGCCTTTTACGACACCCACGAGTAAAAGAGGCAGTGGGGAATTCTATTATTACTCCCTCAGCACACGGAATAAAATTCTACAAACAATAAAAAACTATAATAATGATTTACTAAATCCTTACTAATATTATAAATGCGAAAGTCAGGATGTTTATTTGTTTGTTTGTTACGCTTTCACACTTAAACCACCGAACCGATTTCAAAAATTCTTTCACCCATGGAAAGCTATAATATCAGGGAGTAACATAGGCTATATTTTACCCCGGTATTCCTATGGGAACGAGCACTACGCCGCGGGTAAAGCGACTGAAACCGAAGCGAAACGAGGGCGGGTTGCTAGTATTTAATACACGTGAACATACCGTTTCGATGGTAAAAAGTGAATACAAAAAAACGGGCAAGAACTATTTGAGAATATTTCTCAAAATATAAAATTTTCATACAATTTCATCGTTTTCTCTTTTATATATCCTCCTTTCTGTGTGCGGAAAGATAAAATAAATAAAAAATATAAAAAAATTATTTGATACAGAGTAATGTTACACACTTAGAATAATAACGTATAGAAGGTAAGTTCGCGCACAAAAAGTGAAGCATTTCAATTGGAGCCTAATGGAGCTTACGCCGGAACCGTTCCGTAATGTACAAGTCATTGTACTGCACGTACGTACGCAACTCTTAAAAAATAAATAGGTAATTATGACGATTTGGGCATTCAAATGGTGTCACAACATATTTGAAAAACTTAAATAGGTTTTAACACTATTTTTTAAATTATTTCGGCGATTTATGTTAATAAAAACAAAATTTGATTTCATAATTTGTATAGTGGTGTACGTGTGTAGGTAATCGTCTGCGCGCCATTAGTATTTTTAGATTCATGTTTCGAATGTTCGAAGTAGCGACACTATCCTTTTATACGTTATTATTCTAAGGTTATACACATTATAATTTAAAACTAGGAACTTAGGGTTGTTGCAAAAGATACTGAAACTCCTTCCCAAACTAGGTCAAGAAAGAGTAAGAATACAATTCAACACGCGCCATCTTGTCAGTGAGTATCGTAAAAAATTACAAACGGCATAACTGCATATAAGATGTACGCCAGAGAAGACAAATTCAAATTAAAACCATATCCCAACACGTCTGACCAGCATGGTATAATAGGCTAGTTTGTCTCCCATTGTGGTGGAGGCACGAACCCAAAGTGGGACGTATATGATGATGATATAACCCACAGATCACCAGTCCTATAAGGAGTAAATTTTTGCCCGGTCCGAGAACCCGAAGCCTTATAAACTAGTCGCGTATCGAAATATTTTAGATTTAATTACCTATCTATACCAATAAATAAAATTTGAGTGTCTGTTTGTAGACTTTTTTCATGCTCACACGGTTATGTGCACTATACATATGCCTAAAAATCATTCGATATTTTTTTTGTCTGTCTGTTTGTTCCGGGTAATCTTCAAAACGGCTGAACCGATTTCAAAAATTCTTTCACCAATGGAAAGCTATAATATCAGGGCGTAAACTAGGCTGTATTTTATCCCGGTATTGCCACGGGAACGGGAACTACGTGGGTAAAACGACTAAAACCGAAGCGAAGCGAGGGCGGGTTGCTAGTTTTAAATAAAACTACTTTACGGATTTTATCGCGTTTGTATTTAATTTTTGATTGCCCGACGTTTCGAACACTTTGCAGCGTTCATGGTCACGGGTGGATTAAGATGTCTCACGTCCAACAAGTCATCGTTACTGCAGAAAATTTATAATTATCTACCCGATACAGAAATTAGTTATTAAATATTGACCCACATTTTGATACAAATTTATTGCCAGTGTAAGAAGAAAACGATTCTATATGAAAAAATTAAATTGTTTATAGTTAGTAATTATAATTGATTGAATTAGGCGATACCTAGCGGAAATCCATTTTTATTCTGAAATGGAATTTTTCATTTCATTCAGACTTTCCATTTCAGAGGCTAGTAATTATGCCTATTTTAGATTTAAAATGCGGGGAACAAGGCTGATGAATCGAAGCAAGCGTGGATTGCTAATAATTCAATCAAATTTTAATCGCCACGTGGCAAGATACGTGTAGAATAGATAACAGAAGTTTTATTAATATTTAATATAATATAATAATGATAATCTATTTAATATTATCAATGAGTAGCTTTTAATATATCTTAATATCTTTTAATTAACTACCCACAAGGATATTATCAGTTAATTTTGTATATATTTTGTTATCAATATCGAGTTTTTATTGTTGGTTACGAATCCCCGTGTGGCGACGGAGTAAGAATACAATTCACCACCCCCTCTCTTGCCCGTGGGTGTCGTAAGACACGACTAAGGGATAAAATATGCATGTAATATCTATCTGTGCAAGAGAAGGAAAACTCGAAATAAAGCCATTTTTTTTGTGTGTGAGCTATGGTAAGCGCACACGCGGTCCATTCCATCCGGGGTGACGAAAGGAAGGCGCGCGGGCCCGTAACCCACCCGTACCCACGTCGCCTTCGTCTTCGGGCCGACCACCAGTGCCGAGTTCCTTGTCCTCAGTCGGCCCGACAGAATACCCCGAGGGAGTACCCGTTCCCATCGACGTCCAGGGCGCCGATCGTCGTCGTGAGGCTAACCTGTCCGCCGGATTGCTGAATGCCGGATTAAATCCCCGGTCCGGTCACTCGCAGTCTCTGCCAGGGCGACATCAGGCGCAAGATTTTATTGTTGGTTACGGATCCCCGTGTGGGGACGAAGTAAGAATACAACGCAACCCCCTCTCTTACCCGCGGGTGTCTTAAAAAACGACTAAAAAAATATGCTTATAAGATCTATCGTGGTTATATTAAGTCAATTGCCCTCTGATTGTGGGGGAGGTTTGAGCCCAACTTGGAATGATGATTGTTGTTTAAATCGTACATAGTCATTGTGTTTTCTTTATTGCTGTTAGTAGCAAACAAGCAAACAGTATACCTGATGGTAAGTGTTGTTGCCGCTCATGGACCTTTGCTAGGCTGCTGCCTACCGTGAAGAAGGTGAAGGGAGTGTAAACAGGTAAAGGCATCACCAAAACCCATCACACGCTAACTAGGGCTCCCAATAGAGAGATCTCGGTATTGCGGGATCCCGCGCCATTTCCCAATCCCGCATGATGCGGGATTACGGGTGCGGAATCCGCGGGATTTGCGGGACTGAAAAAAAGCATGCATTCAACCTCAAACTTAATAAACTCTCAAACTCAAACAATAACACATTCTATTATATATAAATTTACAATTTTTAAATTTTTTTGGTTGATTTTTAATTTTCGTTGTGTATTTTTTGAAGTAGATTTGTTTTTATTCAGTATTTGTTACTGTTTTTGTGAAGAAAAAAATAACGGTGTAGTTTGATCGATCACATACTAATAGTAATAGGTACGTAAATAAATGTGTAGTTAGTTGATTAAATCACTCTTTTTGTGTGATAAATAAACGATGTAATTTGATTGATCTCATACAAATAGTAATACTTCAATTAATATACACGTTAGTGGATTAATTCATTATTTTTTCGAGTTACAAACAAACTGTGTAATTAGATTGATCTCATATTAATATGTACGTAAATAAATGTGGAGTTGATTTATTCATTGTCTTTTTGCCTTATATAATATTTGAATATTTTCAATTAATTAAATGTGAATATTTTCGATATGCGGGATCCCGCAAATACCGAGATCCCGCGGGATTGAGAATTCATAGTCCCGCAAATACCGAGATTGAATTCAGGCTGCGGGATTGGCAGCCCTAACGCTAACACCCTCAGAAAGTAGTTGTAGTATTATTGCTACATTTATGTACTGTGCTGGTAAATTACCGCGGTTTATCCGTATAATACCCGTTTCAGTAGTAATACCTTGATAAAATATAGTCCAAGTTACTCCTCATACAGACAGCTGGTAGTAAAATATTATCAAAATCAGTGCAGCCGTTTTGGAGATTCATTATCATCATCTCAGCCCATATACGTCCTACTGTTGGGCTCGGATCTCCTCCATAATGGAAGGGTAATTGACCTACTGTACCACGCTGATCAGACGTGTTGGAATAGGGTTTTATTTCGAGTTTTCCTTCTCTCGCATACATGTTATATACGTTTTATATCCCTTAGTCGTCTCGTACGATCACCCACGGGTAAAATTGGAGGTGGTGAATTGTATTCTTACTCCGTCACCACACGGAAGGAGGTTTTGAAGGTTACCCGGAATAAACAGACCGAAAAAAATATTTAAACTGATTTTTAGACATAGGTACCTATAGCGCAAATAACCGTGTGAGCATGAAAAATCTATTTGACTGCACATTATTGACAAACACTGCAATTTTATTTATTTTATTTATCTGCATAGATACATATATATTTTATGCTGCACAGAGATAAGAATAAAAGTTTCAAACGTCTAAACTTTCACATTTCTAAAGTAATTTTAACCAGAGTTCGAACGTAAACGCATACAGCTATTTATTATTGCAGATAAAGGGTTATTATGAAAAAAATGTATATAACCTTTTTATAAATATTTTAACAATCATAAAATTTATAGGTACCGGAGGCCTGACCTCTTGGCGTCAGACGTTCCCAGCAGGCTTTGGGTTCCCTAGCCCCCTCATCCGTCACCCCGGATGAATGGAACTGCGTATGGAACGCACCATGGCCTAACGCCAAAAGCAAAAAAAAAAATAACTAAATCTGTTGCGGGTAGATATAATTTTCTGTAATAACGAGGACTTGTTAGACGTGAGACATCTTAGTCCGCCCGACCAGAGACCATAAATACTGTAAAGTTCGAAACGTCGGTCGATCAAAAATCAAATACAAATATTTAATATAGGTATATAAATTACGTGTCACGTTGTTTGTCCGCGATGGACTCCTAAACTACTTAACCAACTTTAATCAAATTTGTACACCGTGTGCAGTTTGATCCAACTTGAAAGATAGGATAACTTACATCTTAATTTATAGTCGCAATATTATTTTATTGCAAATTATTTGTCTATTATTTGACATTCACAATTATCTGTTAACTCCAAACTATTTTAACAGATGGCGATATCTGTTGACTGGATTGAGTAATTAATTAATAGATGGGGCTGCTATGTAAAACCTACAAACGTGGCATATACGATTTTAACTTGCTTTTTTACATGCCTTTTGGAAAATACGTGACGACCTCCATGACAGATGTTCTCCTACAGTTACACTTAAATAGTTTAATAAAATGTAATATAACAAAAACATTAGCCACAGGAACACGTGGCCGGGTCTGCTAGTATATATATATATATATACATATATATATATATATATATATATATATGTATATATATATATATATATATATATATATATATGTATATATATATACATATATATATATATGTATATATATATATATATGTATATATATATACTAGCTTCTGCCCGCGACTTCGTCCGCGGAAAATTTCTTGTTTTAACATAAGATTACACTCGATTGATATTACTGTATTTAATTTTATTAGTAAAATATTTTTTGGAATCAGATCAGTAACTTAAAAGATTACCGAAGTTCTATTTTCTGCTCAAGGTAACTTAACCCTTAGTTGCCTTTTACTTATTTTATTTATTTGTTTAAGTTAGGTATCTATTTAATTTAAAGCTTCTCTATATACAATGTTTGAGGTTGTTTTATTTTCCGGTAACAGAATAATCTGCCTTTCGGATGATCCCACTCTTGATAGACCAACATATAATTGCCCATGGGAAAAACATTCTTTTCGTAGGTCAATGCCAACCAAAGAGAATGTTTGTCCCTGGGACTTATTAATAGTCAGGGCAAATGATTGCGCACGTTCAGCGCTAGTTTCTCGAGCACGGGCCCGCGTCGTCCTCACATTTTGGCTTGCGAGGCGCTGTGAGCGCTCGGAGCTAGATTCTCTAGCGCGTGCTTGCGAAATATATTCTCTATTTCTCGAGAGGCGTTGCTCATTTTCAGGGGCAGATTCTTCCGTACGGCGTACTCGAGCGGCTCTTGTCTGTGATGTCTGCCGAGACAGTTGAGATTTCCTTTTAGGCATGCTCTCAACAAACCACGCACAGACTTGAAAACAATTATGAACAAAGGGAGAGCGACTCGAACACCGTCCGCCTTTACAAAACAAAACAATCGTAATATCGAATAACTCGTGTCGATTATTACGATAGAACGAAGTACGAAACTACGAACATACAAAACAAACGTACAACGAAATTACGATATTTTCGATTATGAGGTATCTATCAACAACAACAACCATGCGAACGAAACAACCGAAACCAATAACCAACTGACATGTAATTTTTAGAACTCCAACTAACGACAACGTGGGCATAATAATTCGAGAGGGTCATCAATCCACGGAAAGTCTTAACACCGCGATTCAGAAAAATGACGTCATTGCAGAACGCCATCTATGGGCAAATAGGTAAAACGTCTGCACAATGAAAGTTATGCTAGGGTCATTTTGCGTTTTAGTAATTTTATATTATCTCCGAAACTGTATGACCAATTGATATACTGTAAATGGCAAATCTTATCTGTATGATGTTCTTGTGATACTGAAATAATTTATTGTCATAAGAATTAATATTTTGTTGCTCAAATAATCAACCAAACGTAACAATGCCGAAAAAAAAATTTTTTAATGCAATAATAGAAGTATAAAAGATAAAATATAAAAGATAGAGATATGGTATCGCTGACTTTTTTGTAGAAATAATTAAGATGAACCAGGTAGCCATACATTCTTTTTAATTTTAAGCAACTGTTTAGGCAGCGCACGCAAATAATTCTGTTTTACGAGGTATTTTTTTCCGACTTGCCAGACAAAAGTTGTGATAGCTCGGTTAATATACATGTTATAGAAACAATTTATAGCCTATAGCACTCAGGAATAATGTAGCTTTCTGCCAGTTAAAATAAAATTAGAATTAGATTATGAGTTCCAGAGATTACCCCCTGCATACAAACTTACAAATTTTACCTCTTTATAATATTAGTATAGATATATATATATATATATATATATATATATATATGTATATATATATATATATATATGTATATATAATATATAAGTATAAGCAGTACGTCAACCCCGTGTATTTTATATAATCCGTTACACGTATGTCAACGGTCCCTATGTACATAAAGACATGTCATAAATGGTATTTTTTAACACTCTTATTAGTTTCACCTGGATGTATGCTTGTAATCAAACTCTTTGAGCTCGATTTTGCCTTACTTCGAGCGACCAGATTTTCTTTAAACTTTGCACACCTATCAAAGACCAATGACAATGCAATAAGAGCTTTTTTTTTTGGGTTGGTTTTTTGGAGGTTGGTACATCGATGTACCGACAAATCTAATACGCATACTAATATATTTAATAAATTTATTATATTTTTAATAAATTGACCCTACCAGAAAAATAAAATACGGCACTGAGCAAATTATTACAACTAATATGTAAATTCAGTGTTGAAATATCGTCTGGCTACAAAGGGACACGATAATATGATAGCAATCTGTTGTTATATTATTTTTTAATCGAAAAATTATACTATAATTGGCTTAAATAATATTATAAAATATTACTTAAATGTACAATAAACCTAATGTAAAATTTTGTGCTAGTTTCAAATAGAATTAATTGTTTAAAAAAGGTAATGTTTTAGAGGGACAGGCCTGAAAACGCCCTTGTGCATTTTTATGAAAATGCCCAATTACATTCCGGTGGCTACTCACTAAAAAGTGAAAATAAATATAATTAAAAAAAACTAAAAAACACGCTTTCAACTAAAAAGTGTAAAATAATTTTCAATATAGGCAGAAAATAATAATGAACGAAATATATTAATATTATTGTGAGAAAAGCGTGGGGCGCTTTGTACCACATTTTCTTAAATCGAGCACCCCACGCTTTTTAGTTGAAAGCGTGTTTTTTAGTTTTTTTAAACTATATTTATTTTCATTTATTGTATTCTTTAAGCTTTAGATTTTCAATACACATATTTCATACTGCATATGTATTGAAAATCTAATACAATAAAAAAAGCCTTTTTTTGGGGCGTGGGTTAAGGTTGGCGTACTCCTCGCACCACTCCGTCCGGGGCGACAGAGGGGCGTAAGCACGCACGCACGCACAAGAGTCTGGTCAATAATTAAAACTTGTCAAAACTTTTGTAATATATATGATGGAAGAAAAGTACATACAAATTTCGTCGATCACAAGTTATTGAGAATGAAAATTTTGATGATAATTGTAACTGACAGAATTAGCACGTTGAAATGGCAATAGGTTAGGTCGCATTGCTCGTCGAATCGACAATCGTTGATGAAGAAAGGTTTTCGAGTGGCGACCATGAATCAGATGCAGTGCAGGACAATCCCCTACTAGGTGGACTAACGACATCTTGAAAGTCGTAGGAAATTGGATGCAGGTAACACAGGACCGTTCTGAGTGGCATTCTCGTGGGGAGGCCTATGTCCAGCAATAGACTGATATGCTGATGAATGAATGGATGGATGTTAATTGCTTTTTTAAAGACAATACCCTTCACTAAGCTATCCTTGTATTGCGGGGGACTTTCAACATCATCATCTTCATTTAATCTATCGTCATCCATTGCTGGATGTAGGCCTCCTTCATGTTTCGCCACAAAGTGCGGTCTTATACCGCTTGCATCCAACGATGCCTAGCAACTTTCACTGGGCCGTCAGTCCACCTAGAAGAGGAACGGCCTACACTGTATCGTCTGATACGTGATCGCCACTCGAGACCTTTTCTACCCCAGCTCTTGACAGTTTGTCGAGCGATCTTGGGCTTACCCTTGAAATCCATTCTATTTTCAATTCCAATCTCACGATTATATACGAACGAACTTATATTTGGTACTCTTAAACAAAATCGAGAATGAATTCTTCGCATTTGCCGTTGTTATTTTCACCAAATGTGCCGTATATTTCTTATATCTTTAAACGAGCAATTCTTGTATAGGTATATATTCAGGATCTCGGAAACGGCTCCAACGATTTTGTTGAAACTTGGCATACTAGAGGTTTCGGATCCAAAAAATCGATCTAGCTAGGTTTTATTTATAGAAAATGTTGTTTGTCGGTGTTTTTAGCAAAACAATATATGACATTAAATTTTAAAAGAACATGAATTCAAATTTCGTTGTCAACGTCATGAGTTACGATAGCTCAGTTGGGAAATTGACCGGTTCTAATTTTGGTTTTTTTGGCATTCAAACAGCGTCGGTTCGAATCTCGGTGTTATTATTATTCTCTTTTTGTATTTTTTTATATATTTTTCATTATTTATTTTTTATTTTTGTTAATATATATCTAAATAAATTCGATAAAAATATTCCGAGCGAAGCTCGGTCAACCAGATATTTACTTTCAATTAATAACGCTACCGAACTCTATCACTACAAAGACGCTTTCTTGAAATTGTACAACATTAACGATTTTAAACTAAGTACGTCAAAATCACGTCGGGAGTAGCGTAGCACGTAGTAAATATTTGATTTAATCGACGAGAGTCGAATTCATTTAGTGTAAAAAAATTCCACAGGATTTGATGCCAATCGTGCGCTAGTGTCGCTTTCAAAAGTACCTAATTTTCAAATTCGAGCTGCGATTGGATTTAGGATTAGAATCGAGATTCAAGAGTAAGCACATTGGCCTGCCCATTGCGGGGAATGATAAGTATGTCAAATTTCGAGTCACTTCGACGTTTTGAAAGGGGTCACAATCATGTTCAAAGTTTTCATTTAATAGGCACCAACATACATATAAGTTAATCATCATCATCATCATCACAACTCACATACGTCCCACTATTGGGCTCGAGCCTCCCACAGAATGAGAGGGAAATAGACCAATTTCAACATACATCACGCTGGTCAGAAGGGTTCTATTTCGAGTTTTCTTTCTCTTGCATATATATTATATGCATATTATATCCCTTAGTCGTCTTTAACGACATCCACTGCCAGGATAGAGACTGGTTCAGTATTCTTACTCCGTGACCACTCGGGGATAAAGTTAATAAAGGCATGTTAAAAAGATATAGATCATTCAGCGTTTTCCATTGATGTTATATCAAGTGATACCATATAGCCTTCTATAATATAGCGGGTTATCTAAAGCTCAAACTATCAAACAATAAAAAAATTCTTCAATTCGAACCAGCAGTTCCTGAGAATAGCGCATTGAAACCAAACAAACCCTTCAGCTTTATAAATATAGATATGCTCATAATTTTAATTAATTTTATTTATGTTACAGGTACATAATGTAAATAAATATATAAAAAAAACAATATGTCTTCCCAAATATTATCGCACGGAATCTATCGGCGTGAGTCCAGCGAATTACAAGAGAAACCATTGGAAATCGACACGGAGTCTAACCCGGATCGTAGCAGATCTAACAGCCCTAAAAACATGAAATTTTACAACACCGAAGACAAAACCATATTGAATCAAGGCAAGAAATCATTTTGCATAGATGCATTGCTGTCCAGACAATTGCCGGAAACCAGTTTGCCAGACAAAATGGCACAACAAAAGTATTTAACTTTGATACACAATAAAAATTATATAGGCAGATACCAAGAAAATTATGATGCTCAAATTGAGCAAAATATGATCAGTAAATGTGAAGGTAGAGAGAGTCCAAGGTCTGGTAGATCTGGGCAGAGAAGTCCGCGATCTGGAGGGAGCAGCCGATCGGCAAGTCCAGCATCTGATGATGGCAATCGTTCTGGGAGTTACAGCCCGCCGATTTCACCGGGAGTTGAAGGGGGCAATGAAGAATTTGAAAGTTATAGACCTGGTATGTTTTTTTAGTATTATTATTAACAGATGTGCTGACGGAGTAAGGTTATAAATTGCCACCTCCTCTCTTGCTCATGGGTGTCGTAAAGGACGATTAAGAGATATGCATATAACATCTATGAAAGACAAAGAAAACTTGAAATAAAACTATATACCAACACGTCTGACCAGTGACCCTTAAAATCAATTCTAATTTCGAATCTGATTCAATTCCAATATTACCAAACTTATATTTGGTACTCTTAAACAAAATCGAGAATGAATTCTTCGCATTTGCCGTTGTTAATTTCACCAAATGTGCCGTATTTTACTTTACGTACGTTACCGAAATCGATCACCACAAAGACGCTTTCTTGAAATTGTGCAAAATTAAAGATTTTAAACTACGTCAAAATCACGTCGGCAGTAGCAAATATTTGAGTCGAATTCGTTTAGTTTAAAAAAAATCCACCCAATTTGATTCCAATCGTGCGCTAGTGTCGCTTTCAAGGGTACCAAATAGCTCAAATTCGAGCTGCGATTGGATTTAGGATTGGAATCGAGATTCAAGAGTAAGCACACAGTATGTTGTATTAGGTCAAATGGTCCATTGTGGAGGAGATCCATGCCTAACAGTGGGACGTATGTGGGTTTCGATAAAGATGATGACATATTCAACTCATGTGTGATAGTGCGAATTTGAACGGAAGTGTTGGAAGGGGATGACCAAGGCGGACGTTCTTAAGAAAGGTCAGGTTAGAAGTACTCTAAACTGAAGAACATGTATGAGGAGATTAATGAATGTGGAGGAGGCGAAAGTGGTATGTCAAGATCGTAGCAAGTGGAGAGAAGTGGTCTCTGCCTACCCCTACGGGAAAGAGATGTGAATGTATGATGAATGAACTTATCATAATTATCACTAAAAATATCGGTTACATGAAGCACATTTCTTATTCAATAACTATTTGTTCGTCAAGCGATTGGCAACCATAGTAATTTTAATGTGTTGATTCTTCATGCTATGTCGGCTACTGTTTCTCTTCAACGGCTTTCCATATTTCGGCTTACATCCCGTAAAGAAATATCGAGAATATTCCTCTCTATAGCACGCTGAACGCAATCCGTGTGGACAGAATAAGAATACAATTCACCCTCTTTATCTTGCTCGTGGGTGTCGTAAAAGACGACTAAGGGATATAATTTGCATATAACATCTATGCAAGAGATGGAAAACTCGAAATAAAACCCTATACCAGCATATCTGACCAGCATATTATATCAGGATGCTTCGCCAAATACATGTACACGGTCGTTAGAAGGGAAAGTACACCGTCCTGCCACCACTGCAATTACGACGAGAACACGGCGCACCATACGCTCGAGGTCTGTGCCGCTTGGGCAGAGCAGCGTCGTGAACTCGTCGCTAGGGCGATGCTCGGGACCGGGACGCGGTCCTCCCTGAGGAGGGAACATCGGTCGATGGGAGGATACTCCTCAGGTGGCATTCCGTCGGGCCGACCACTGACGACAAGTAACCCTGCTCCGGTGGTCAGTCCAACGACGAAGGCGACGTGGTGTTCGGGTGGGTTGCGGATGTGCGTTCTTAAGCCCCTCTGTCGCCCCGGACGGAGTGGTGCAAGGAGCAACCCACACCAAAAAATAGCATGGTATATCAATTTCATGTTTAGGGTATGTCAATTTCAAACCTATGTTGGAGTAGACTCGAGCAAACAGTTCGACGTAATTTCAGCGTTCTTGGTCACCCGTGAACATGAGCACTGTAAAGTGTTCGAAACGTCGGGCAATTGAAAATCAAATACTAACGCGATAAAATCCATAAACATAGTTTTATTTATAATGGTTATGGGTTGGGGTAGGATTTATTTCTAAATTTCCTTCACTTGCATAAATGTTAACTGCATATTGGAATCTTTCCAACTTGTTCTGTTTTATCTTTTGTAATGAAATTTGTTGCGGGTCCCAAGACAATTAAAAACGTATCTCGGCATTTCCTGTGAGTCAAACCTCGGTGTTTTATATTGTTTTATACGGAGATCATTGTGGATCCTTGCTTACAGGAGTTACAACGGTGGGAACGTGTGATGGGATCCCAAAAAAAAAAATATAAGAACCCCAAAGTCGGAGTTTACGGCAGTCATGAGCAAAAGAGGGTATGGTCGCTCCGTCACCATACAAAATATACACGTATTTATACCACAAATTATTAAACCACCCATATTTTCCTCAGGTATAATACCAAAACCAGGTTTGCTACCACAAAATCCTGCCCTGGTAGCAGCACAATCGGCAGCGCTGTTCAACTATCCAATGTCGCAACCCGGGGGCCTACCACCAGGAGGTCCTATGCCATCAGCATTCCACCACCCTGGAGATCGTGTACTCCATCATATGCAGTTGGAGTGGCTGGCTAGAACTGGAATGTTTTATCACAGAATACCGGAGTTAGGAGGTAAGTGAATCATTAAATCCCGTATGATGACGGAGGAAGAACACTTTCCCCAATACCCGAGGGTGTCGTAAAAGACGACTAAGGAATATATTACGCATATGACATCTATGCAAGAGAAGAAAAACGCGAAAGTCCTAGTCCAACCTATCTGACCAGCATGGTATAGTAAGGTCAATTTTCCTCCTATTGTGGAGGAGGCTCGAGCCCAACAGTGGGACGTATATAAGCCGAAATCATGGTTTTATAATAATTACTAATTTTATGTTTAATAATTACTGAACAAAACAATATACAGCGTGTATCAGGTTATGAGGCAACTGGTTAAACGGGCGTTAGGCAATGGTGGTAGGAACCCATATAAAAAAAATTGAAGGAAAAATATTGATTCGTTAATGAGTTAGAGACATGTAAAGTTTTCAATTTTGTCATCGCTTTTTCGTGTAAATCTGATTGAAATGTATAGTCAGCGATACTTAATCTGCAACATATTCGTACTTTGTTAAATGTTCATTAGAAATTAAATAAATCAATGATTAGGTTCGCATAAGCAAGATAAACTTCGCTTTAAATCAGCTGATCGCCCGACGACCGTTTAGGAGCCGTCTTTGTACCTACGTTTCCATTGAAGCGTTTACGCAATTCATACCTATGAATACTGTCGAAGCTTTACATGGCTACATGTATCCTGTCTGTACATGCCCACATAATACGTAACATTTAAGGCATAGACTCTTAGACACATATTTTTGTAATCACTATAACTTTAGTTGCATTGTTTTTTTGTGTAATATACATTCCAATTACGATCTATGGCTGTTAAACTACAACATACTCGAACAGTTGCCCCATAACCTGATACACTCTGTATATTTTTTTTCATTTTTATAGTAAGTTAAATCAACTGACGGAACTAGACCATTATCATTATTGTGAAGGCTAGGCCAAAACTATACGTAGATAGGTAGATGGATGACACACTAATCAATCAAAATGATAATCAAATAGATCTGTACCAATAAATAAAATTGAAGTGTATGTTTGCAATGTCAAAATAGACTGTTTCGTACTCACACGATTATTTACACGATAACTATGCTTGAAATCCAGTTTAAACATTTTTAGGGTTCCGTACAAAAAGTAGTGTTGCCAACTTAGGGGTTTTCTCCCCAAATTAAGCGGGTAAATAAGTGGGATGGGGCTTTTTAGGGCCATTTTTAGGGATTTTTTGTACAAAATAAATAAAAAAACTAGCGTAGCGACATCTAGTATCCATCAGCACGATATCAGGCTTATTCGCAAGAATAGCCCTGTCCGTGGTGATAGACCGGTCCCAATAGAGCTTGGAGCTTAACTAATTATTATTATTATTGTTTATTAAGTAACTGTGTCTCATAAACGTCACATATATGAGGTGTATTTCTTTTTTGCCCGGATATATATTTTTTTTCAGTACGGGTACTAATTCACTAATTTATTCTTATTTTAATGAAATCATTTTTAGGGGGATTTTCATGTAATTGTGGCAATTTTAGGGGTTTTTAATTAATATTTAGGGATAAATATTTTAGGGAGTTGGTAACATTGACCCAAAGGGTAAAAACGAGACCTTATTACTAAGACTTCGCTGTCTGTCCGTCCGTCTGTCTGTCACCAGGCTGTATCTTAAGAACCGCGATAGCTAGACAGTTGAAATTTTTAGAAATTATGTATTTCTGTTGCCGCTATTACAACAAATACTGAAAATAAAATAAATATTTATACCAATAAATAAAATTGGAGTGTCTGTTTGTAATGTCAAAACAATAGGCTTTTTTCATGCTCACGCGCGACACCTATGTCTAAAATACAGATTAAAAAATTTTTCAGAAAAAAAAATTAAAAAAGAGGCCGACCGCGTGAGGAAAGACCGACGTTCTCCCCGAGGGGGGGGACCGTCGATCGATGGGAGGGTACCCCAAATAGAGGGTATTCCGTCGGGCCGACCACTGATGACAAGCCCTGTTCCGGTGGTCGGCCCAACGACAAAGGCGACGTGCACGTGGATGGGTTACGGGTGTGCGTGCGCCCCTCTGTCGCCCCGGACGGAGTGGTGCGAGGAGCGCGCCGACCGCAACCCGACCCCAAAAAAAAAAAGTATGTGTTTAATACATGTGTTTGCGCCTGCCTATTAGAAAGCTTTAATATAAAGTAAGCGTGTGAATTGTTGATGCATTTTTATTTGTGTGAATATTTTCATCTCCTTCATAAATTACATACATTTTTTTTTACTTTTGATAAAAAACACGTGGGACCAAAGAAGTTTCACTTCTACTACTTTGTACGCAAGCTTTTTTTTTCACGGTATGCAATGGCCTACGTGTACCCTGGTCTTGTAAAGATGAGTGCTGCTTGCTCATTTGCCACCCAAGGCGATAAAAAATACATAACCTACAATAAGTCTATTCGTGTGGTGACGGAATAAGAATACAATTCACCACCCCCTCTCATACCCGTGGATCGAGATCGTAAAAGACGGCTAAGGGATATATTACGCATACAACATCCATGCAAGAGATGGAAAATTGGGCTTTTGAAAAAAGAAACATATTTATTTTTCTATGTATTTTAAAACTTTCTTAATAATAATATTGATATTTAATGCGGAAAACTTTAAAAAAGATTTTTCGATTGATTATGTACAATTAAAAATTATCAAAATTTGTATAAAAATCACGTGACAATGAACGCGCTAAGACTGGTTAGCACAGCTGTGACGTCATAATGTTAAAGCTATTTTATAACAGTAGTGTTTACAGCTATTACCCGTGAGTTGACAATAATATTGGTAATTTACTGCTAAAAAACGATTAGTTGTTACTTATATTTAATTATTTAACAATGACAACAGAATTAAATAGATCAAAACATTGTACTTATTATCTTTGTATAAATTGCAATGAGTGAAAACTAACATTATGACGTCACACACGTTTGGATTTGTTCGGGAGCTATCGGCGTGTTTTCGTCTCTGGATTCAAAAAATTATTTTTATTTTGATTTAACTTTTGAATTATTGCAATACATAAATAAAAAAAATAGTTTTGTTATAAAACTTAAATATGATCTTTCCATTTATTACAAAAAAATTTCAAAAACCCAATTCGAAACAAAACTTTATACCGACACGTCTAACCAGCGTGGTATAGTAAAGTCAATTTCACTCCTATTATGGAGACTCGAGCCCAACAGTGGGACGTATATGAGCCGAAATGATGAACAATAAGTCTAAATATCAAAAATCATCTACTTAATAAGTATTTTAACCTGTACAAATACTAATATCTATGTATTATTTAAATCCCCCAATAGTCGCAGCCAGTTGTACGTGAGCGACTTATCGCTGCACTAAAAGCGACATATGCGACTAATATGATTAGCAAAACTATATTTAACGCAAACAGATATACAATGTTAGGGGAGCGATCAATCGACAAACTGTAGGGGTGAAGAAAATTAAATAAATTAGGCAACACTTATTTTTATTACCTAATTTGTATTTATTATAATAAAATGTGTAATGACGGAGTAAGAATACAATTTTTATCCGTGGGTTAGTAAATAAGTGAGCCGTCGCTCAGGATGGCTGGCAGATGTGAAACATCGAAATTATTTTGTACAAGTATATATGCATAAAAGGACAGATTACGACAGGAGCTATTATGGCATAATGTATAAATAAAATATTACGATTTTTTTTTCAAGAAAATGATGATTTTGATTTAATAAACATTTATTTTCATTAAATACATGAATTAAAAATTCAAAAATATTCAATTTGTCTCAACTCAATTCTTTTAATCAGTGATTTCTATAATAATATAATAGTCTTATTCGATGTCTTTGACGATATTACTGTGAAAATTGGTCGGAATTACACTTACCATCATATAGCGTGGCGAAGCCTTGCCACGACATGCGTCGCTTTACGCCACGCCAACGATTAGGTTTACTTTCGCCTATTCTTGTTTCAAATCAAAAAAGACTAAGGAATATACAAATAACATCTATGCAAGCAAGAGAAGAAAAACGCTACATAAAATGCCAACACGTCTGACCAGCGTGGTATAGTAGATAATTTTACCTCCTATTCTAAGGGAGGCCCGTGCTTAACAATGGTACCTATGTGGGCTAAGATGATGATGATGATGATGAATTTATATATTTGTGAAGTCCCTATCGACATAAGAATTCTTAACTCTTTACTGCAGTGTGTTTTCTTTGAAAAAAAAAAATAACCAATCCAAATACAAACCGTCGCTGTGTAGCTGAACATCAAACAATTAGAGCTAATACTAGTTAATCAACCAGTGTGCACCCTTATTTGCTGTCACCACATGCCACCTGCTATTAACACCCACCCCGAATGCAACCCTTCAAAAAAAAATAATTGCTAATCTACGGGATGATTTTTAGCTTTTTTAGTCGCGGTTTTTTTTACTAATGAGGGATAGTTTTAACCAATCATGCGTAGAGGGATGAAATATTTGATTAAACAGATGGCATAGTGGTTAAGATACCGACCGTCGCGGATTCTATTCCCACACCGGTAGGAGCAAACTGTTGACAGTTGTCTGTCTACAGCCGCGGGCTGGTCCGTCCGGTGTAGTACCACACTGAACAGAAAATATACAACAGAGTAGTAGCTATTTATTACTGCACTTCGTTCAGTGAGCGAGAGAGACGGCAGCACAACTTTCTGAGGGTGTTTGCGTGTGGTGGGTTTTAGTGATGCCTTTAGTATCATCGAACCTCATCGCACGCATTCACACTCCCTCCACTTTCTTCGCGGTAGGCAGCGGCCTTGCAGAAGTCCATAAGCGGTAGCAACACTTACCATCAGGTATACTGTTTGCTAGCCACGAACAGCAATATAATATCTATATTTTATACCGGTATTTCTACGGGAACGGGAACTGAAACCGAAGCGAGAGCCGGTTGCTAATTTAAAATAAAATTTACGCCTAATATTCATTCATTCATTTCATCTCTTATACGTCCCCCTGGTGGGATCAAGCCTTCTCCACAATAGGAGGGAAATTGACCTTACTATACCATGTCAAATCAAATCATTTATTATGCATAGGCCCCTTAAGGGCACTTACATATTGTCAAATTACACGTTTGAATACAATACAATAATCTACCACCAGATCGGAACGCGGACACAAACTGAGAAGATCCGGCAAGAAACTCAGAGGGAGGAAATTTCTTTTTCTCATCTCTTAAATATACTTACATAATTTTATGCTTCGTACAACAGATTTGGTATTAGCTCCAGTGCGATGCCCTTCAAAATTGTATGTATATATAAATTTTCAAAATTAAATTCAAGAAAAAAATTAAAGAATTAAAGAAAGGAAGAAAATATGGCTGAACCAGATCCCACAAGCAGCACCGAATCACGAGTTAACTACATGCTGGTCAGACGTATTGGTACAGGGTTTTATTTCCAGATTTCCATTCCTTACATAGATGTTATATACATATTTAGCTCCATAGTCGTCTTTTACGACACCCACGGGCAGGTGAATTGTATTTTTACTCCGTCACCACACGGAAATTATTTACGCCTAATTCAAAATTAATATTGCAATAAAATTATTATAATCATTTCAACAAGTGCTTAACATATGGGGCTGCAATAAAGTTACCCTTAAATAAGGGTGTAGTTAAATCCACTCATGCGATCTATTTAACCGTTTAGCCAACATTATAAATAGTTTGATGTGATTTGAGAGTTGGTAATATAAAAAAAATACAAAACAGGGTATGTCGTAAAGACATACGAAAGAGATCATACGTTTGTATTTCATTTAGGGATGTGACTTGGAGAGAAAATAATATTTTTTTTAAATAATCGATTTTTTGTTCTTTATAATAAATCGATTATAAAATAATCGGTTTTTCTCCCAACAGGATTGTGATGACCTTTATTTTTAGTAAATGTGAGCTTTATTTTCTAATATAGTCTAAAACACTGCGCGCAGTATCGTGATGACCTTTTTTTTAGGTAATCTGGCAGTGAAGTAATCGATTAATTTCGATCGAATTTCGAATAATAAAAATCGATTATTAATCGATTTTTTATTATTCTGATAATCGATTGTAAAAATCGATTATTACAAAAAAATAATCGATTATTATAAAAATCGATTATTTTTCATATCCCTAATTTCATTTTTATAGTGTTAGAAGCACACTGTTGAGAGTCGGTGGTTGGTCTATGGTCTTCAAACGTTTCCAGCGATCATTTCTCCCACGTACGTGCAAGCTCTAGAACGAACTACCTGCTGCTGTGTTTCACGAGCGCTATGACATGTCCTTCTTTAAACGAGGTTTAAGAAGAGTATTTTCTTCACGGTAGGCAAGCTAGCTGTTGCCCCTGGTATTGCAAAGGTCCATGTGCAGCAGTTTCACTTACCATCAGGTGTGCTGCTTGCTCGTTTGTCACCGTTGGCAATAAAAAAAAAAGTCGTCTGTCTACAGGGCCGGTACGTCCAAGGTACCACACTGAGCAGAAAATATACGTCCTGTGTTGGTATAGGGTTTTATTACAAGTTTTCCGTCTCTTGCATTGATGTTATCTGCATATTATATCCCTTAGTCGTCTTTTACGACTTCCACATGCAAGATAGTGGTGAATTGTATTCTTAACTAGCAACTCGCCCTCGCTTCGCTTCGGTTATAGGTTATAGTTGTTTTACCCGCGTAGTTCCCGTTCCCGTGGGAATACCGGAATAAAATATAGCCTAGTTTAGGCCCTGATATTATAGCTTTCCATTGGTGAAAGAATTTTTGAAATCGGTCCAGCCGTTTTGAAGATTACCCGGAACAAACAGACAGACAGACAGACAGACAAAAATTTTTTAATTGCTATTTTAGGCATAGGTGTCGTGCAAATAACCGTGTGAGTATGAAAAAAGCCTATTATTTTGACATTACAAACAGACACACCAATTTTATTTATTGGTATAGACAATTTCGAAGGGCATCGCACTGGAGCTAATACCAAATGTGTTGTACGAAGCATAAAATTATGTAAGTATATTTAAGAGATGAGGAAAAAAAATGACTGCCCGACTGAGTTTCTTGCCGGATCTTCTCAATTTGTGGCCGCGTTCCGATCCGGTGGTAGATTATTGTATTGTGTTCAAACGTTGTAAAATTTGACAATATTTAAGTGCCCTTAAGGGGCCTATCTATACCAATAAATAAAATTGGAGTGTCTGTTTGTAATGTCAAAATAATAGGCTTTTTTCATGCTCACACGGTTATTTGCACGACACCTATGCCTAAAAGAGCGATTAAAAAATTTTTGTCTGTCTGTCTTTCTGTTTGTTCCGGGTAATCTTCAAAACGGCTGAACCGATTTCAAACATTCTTTCACCAATGGAAAGCTATAATATCAGGGCGTAAACTAGGCTATATTTTATACCGGTATTCCCACGGGGACGGGAACTACGCGGGTAAAACGACTATAACCGAAGCGAAGCGAGGGTGGGTTGCTAGTGCATAATAAATGATTTGATTTGAGTGTGGTACTACACCGGATGGACCGGCCTGCGACTGTCTACAGTGTGTCGTAAGTATCAACTAAAGGATATAATATGCATATAACATCTATTCAAGAAAAGAAAAACTCGAAATAAAATCCTATACCAACCTGTCTGACCAGCATTGTAAAATCAATATCCCTCCTATTGTGGAGGAGCCTCTAGCCCAACAGTGCGACGTATATAGGCTGAGATGATGATAATGATACAGAAATACTGGATTGGCTAACAGTCTGAGCGTATTAACCACTGAACTATTAGTATAAAGGGGTTTCAGAATAAATAATATAATGTTAGGTGAAAACGCTGTGGATACGATTGTGCGTCGTAAAAGGCCTACCAGGGCGTTTGATAGTGATGTACCATAAATATTATCGATAAAAAAATAATAACATATTTTAGCAAACATATCCAACAAGTCATCGTTCTTACAGAGATCTAATCGCTACAGATATTAGTTATCCAATTTTGACACACATTTTGATACAAATTTATTGCCAGTTCATCTTAATCCTCCCGTGAACGCTATAAGTGATCGAAACGTCGGGCAGTAAAAAAATTAAATACAAACGCGATAAAATCCGTAAAATAGTTTTATTTACAATGTGTAATACTCGCGTTATATCAGAAACATTAGACATATCCATTTATTTTCACTGTATTAGCAGACTAATACCCATTTTTCATCAAGTACTCCAAATTTAAGGTAAACATCTAAGGCGAATGGCATATAATATTGATGTTATCGGTCACTTAGGTTGCCTTCGGTGTTACCTATTTTAGAGGTTATTGATCAATATTTTAACTCGCGGATATATTCCAAACCTGTGCCATTAGCTATGATAACCTTGGTTAAAATGTGGTCATGTTTATATAATGACTTCACGTAATGTGGTTAAGATACGATCAATACAAATTATCATACCGAGTGTAGCAGCTTCGATTCCCACGCAGAATAATATTTTGTATAATCCACAAATTGTTGTTCTGAGTTTAGATGTAATTGTTCATGTTAATTTTATTCCAAAGATGAGTACTTTCGAGTTAAAACTAGTAAGATTGCCTTCAAAACAATTACACTAAAAGAAAGACGAAAAAAAAGAAAATATCACTTATTGGACACTAAAATGTAATCTTGTCTTTCATTTTGTGTGTATTTTAGCGTATATTTGAAGTATAATGTTAAATAGAAAACCAAAAAATATTAATAACTCAACTCTCTGCTCGCGACTTCGTCCACGTGGTAGATACTTTGGACTAATGCTAACTTTAACCTAAGACTTTGTTTACGCAGAAGGTGAAAATATTTTATTATATAGTCTATAACCTTCCCCGATAATTGGGCTATCTAGCACTGAAAGAATTTTTCAAATCACACCATAAGTTTCTGAGATTAGCGGGTTCAAACAAACAAACTCTTCAGCTTTATATTAGTATAGATTAAATAATGGTAGTATATAAAAAACGGGGCATATCAAAGTTTTAAAATATTAATTAAAAATCATAGTGACAAAACATGCGAAGGGAAATACAAACAAAAGAAATAATTAATTTATCGATAACGCAATTCAAGCTATCGACACATTCGCATCCCTACTACGTGGATCTAATTAGTTAAGGGCCGTCCCTTTGTTTACGGGAACAAATTGCTGCCGGATAATTGGCTTAAACCCCCTACAGGATAACCGGGGTCCCAGTAGCAGCGGCCAAGTGGTATAACAAATTAACTAATCATTTATTATTATGTAATAGTCGGACGAAAACTACGATGGTTCAGTGGTTAGGAAAATTTAAGTACTCGCGTGTTTAAGTCCTAAGTGTTAATGTTTATATATGGTAGGAAGACACTGTCGATAGTGGTCTGTCTACAGTCACAGGCCGGTCCGTCCGAGATAGTTCCATACCGAGAAGAAAATCCGAAAAAAAAAAATTCGTGCTGTGGCGGAGTAAGAAAACAATTCACCACTCCGTATCTCGCCCGTAGATGTCTTAAAAGATGACTAAGGGATATGTATATAATATCTATGCAAAAGAAGGATAACTTGAAATTATAACAACCTGTCTGACCTCCAGTCGTCTTTTACAACATCCACTCGCAAGACGAGATGAGACGAGACGAGACAAGAGATGAATTCTATTCTTCTTCCGTCACCACACGGATAAAATCAGAAAACAGTAAGTTTTAAACTAATCTTTTGAGCAAATATCAGTAATATCGACAGATATAATAGTATTCCTTAATTTTGTGTTTCAACTGAATTCCTACTAACCAGATATTTGATGAATTAGAATAGAATATACATACATATACATAGCCTCACGCCTGCTTCTCAGAGCGGTAGGCAGACACTACGGATTGCCACAAGCTACGATCCTTCCATTTTCATCGCTTCACCCATACTCATCAAAGTCTTCATACATTCTGTACGGTTACGCGTACTCTTAACATGAACTTTCACCAGCACATCTCCAATTTGATCCAGAAACGTACGGCATGCTCTTCTTCTTGCAACCGTCTCACTCACACTTACTTTGTATACTTGCATCGTCATTCTCTCTTCACTCCTTAGAATAATAACATATAGAAGGTAAGTTCGCGCACAAAAAGTGAGGCATTTCAATTGAAGCCTAATGGAGCTTACGCCGGAACCGTTCCGTAATGTACAAGTCATTGTACTGCACGTACGTACGCAACTCTTAAAAAATAAATAGGTAATTATGACGGTTCGTGCATTCAAATGGTGTCACAACACATTTGAAAAACTTAAAAAGGTTTTTAACATTACTTTTAAAAGTATTTCGACGATTTATGTTAATAAAAACAAAATTTGATTTCATAATTTGTATAATGGTGTACGTGTGTATTTGTGTAATCGTCTGCGCGCCATTAGTATTATTAGATTCAAGTTTCGAACGTTCGAAGTACTGAAACTATCCTTCTATACGTTATTATTTTAAGCTTCACTCATTCTATCTACATGTCCAAACCACCTCAACATACCTTTTATAATCTTTGTTACTACTTGTTTGTTCACTCCACAGCGCTCTCTTATCACACCAGTTCTAATTTCTTCTCACACCAGTTCTATCTTTCAGCCTTACGTGGTGTAAAGGCTATACTAGATAGAGCTCTTGTAGAATAGAATATAAAATCAGTATATCATCACAGCTCATAAACATCCCACTACTAGGCTTGAATCTCCTCCATAACGGAAGGAAATTGACTTAAAATAAAAACTATATTTAACTATATTTGATTGAATTAAATAATAAAAACTATATTTGATTGAATTAAAATAAAAACTATAGTAAAATATATCATCATCATCATCAGCCCGCATAAGTCCTACTATTGGGATACGGTAGTCCTCCACAATGGCAAGATAGAAGGTGATGAATTGTCTTCTTATTACGGCACTACACGGAAATTAGTACCACAATAGAAAGGTAATCGACCTCCTCATGCTGATGAGACGGGTTGGTATAACTCCCTATTTATTTCGAGTTTTTCTTCTCTTATTTTATACATATTACTAACTGCCCCAATAGACGTTGTTCTGTTCAAATCTAGAAAAACAGTTAAAGAAATTCGTCTTGAAATCGATCGCTGCGCTACCTATCGGTTCTAATTATTAATCTAAACCACTCTAATATCCATCGGAACAGCCACAAAAAAAGTTATCAAAATCTCTTCAGCCGTCTAGGAGTTCAACTGCAAAAACATGATATGAGATATATATATATGTATAAAGGCTAGCAACCCGTACTCGCTTCGCTTCGGTTTCAGTTATCTTACCCACGTGGTTCCCGTTCCTGTGGGAATACCGTTATAAAATGTAGCCTATGTTACTCCCTGATATTATAGATTTCCATTGATGGAAGAATTTTTGAAATCGGTCCGATGGTTTAAGCGTGAAAGTGTAACAAGCAAACAAACTTACTTTTTTAGAAAAAGAATACACAGACATTTTTAATTATCTCTTTCATTCTCCAGCGGTCACTGCGACCACACCCATTCCTACTGAATTACATTCGAGCGCCATGTTGATTTATAAATTAACTTTAAAGTCGCCATTTTAAGATTTAATTATATCCTACTTAATTATACGAAATGAGTTGGATTTTTATTTACTTTGCGACTTGTTTAAGGTTTTAAATATGTTTTTGAATTAAAATTATTTCTCTTGTTGATCTCTGCGAGTGTGGAATTAATGAATCAAATATTAATTTGGAATTTAGGCGGGAATTTGATATTAATTTCAGTTTTAGCAGGAATGTGAAAGCGTTATGTGATGGGCTTAGAATAATAACGTATAGAAGGATAGTGTCAGTACTTGGAACTTTCAAAATTTGAATCTAAAAATACTAATGGCGCGCAGACGATTACACACGTACACACGTACACCACTATACAAATTATGAAATCAAATTTTGTTTTTATTAACATAAATCGTCGAAATACTTTTAAAAGTAATGTTAAAAACCTTTTTATGTTATTCAAATGTGTTGTGACACCATTTGAATGCACAAACCGTCATAATTACCTATTTATTGTTTAAGAGTTGCGTACGTTCGTGCAGTACAATGACTTGTACATTACGGAACGGTTCCGACGTAAGCTCCATTAGGCTCCAATTGAAATGCCTCACTTTTTGTGCGTGAACTTACCTTCTATATGTTATTATTCTAAGGTGATGGGCTTTTATTAAATTTGGTATTAGCAATTCGCCTTCGCTTCGCTTCGGTTATAGTCGCCTTGCCCTCCGAATTCTTTTAAAATATTACACTACGTGACTTCGGTTTATGAGAACTCGAGTTCGATTGCCGCGTCAGGCAAAATCTTATACGGGTTTTTTTTTTTTTTTTTGAAAGAAAAATAGCCCAAATTACACCTACTAAATTCCACATATCTGTGTGGTGACGGAGTAAGAATACAATTCACCACTCCCTATCTTGCGCGTGGATGTTGTAAAAGACGACTATGGTATACAATATGCACATAACATCTATGAAAGAGATGGAAAACTCGAAATGGAACCCTATACCAACATTTTGGGCAGTCCGGCTGGAGAGGCCTCGGTTCGGGGTGCGAACCGTGGAGGCCTTCCGGCCGGTGCTGATGTAGTGGTTGGAAAGGCGGCACGGGGTGCTCTCCTTCCGACTAGTGCAGGTGTTGACGGGGCATGGGAGCTTCGCCAAATACCTGCACAGGGTCGTAAGGAGGGAGAGTACACCGTCCTGCCATCACTGCCATTGCGACGAGAACACGGCGCGCCACACGCTCGAGGCCTGCGCGGCTTGGGCAGTGCAGCGCTGTGAACTTGTCGCAATCATCGGTGCCGACCTGACGCTGCCGGCCATCGCTAGGGCGATGGTCGACAGCGTCGGGAATTGGGACGCGGTCGCAGCCTTCTGCGAGACAGTGATCTCCGGCGACTGGGGCGGCGCAGGCGTAACTACCTGCGCCTCATGCCGCCCTAGCCGAGGCCGCGGGTGACGTGACCAGGGATTAGTCCGTCACCCGCCGAGAGGCCGACCGCGTGAGGAAAGTCCCCCCCTCGGGGAGGACGTCGGTCGATGGGAGGGTACCCCACGTAGGGGGTATTCCGTCGGGACGACTACTGACGACAAGTAAACCTGCTCCGGTGGTCGGCCCAATGACGAAGGCGAGGTGGTTTTCGGGAGGGTTGCGGGAGTTGCGTGCTTAAGCCCCTCTGTCGCCCCAGACGGAGTGGTACGGAGGCGCGCCGACCGCAGCCCACCCAAAAAAAAAAAAAACCCACACTTTTGACCTGCATGGTATAAGTAGGTCAAATTCCCTCCCATTGTGGAGGAGGCCCGAGCCCTACAGTGGAACGTAGGTGGGATGTGATGATGATGATGAAATTCCATAGAAATTCTTTATGTTACTAAATCTTACTGTTTTAACGTTTTATATTAAATAATTTTGTTAGCATTTTATTTATTAATGCGAAGGAAATGCTCGATTGTAGTGAATATGATAGCTATAACAGTGCATACATATACTTTCATTTGCCACCAAAATATAACAAAGAAAAACCTTTTATATGTGGAAAAAAAGTAAGAATACAATTCACCACCCCCTTTCTAGCCCGTGGGTCTCGTAAAAGACGACTAAAGAATATAATATGCATTTAACCTCCATCCTGGAAAAGGAAAACTCCAAACAAAACCTTACTAACCTATCTGACAAGCATGGTATAGTAAGGTAAATTTCCCTCCAATTGTGAGAAGACTCGATCCCAACAGTGGGACGTATGTGGGCGTATGGAAACGGGAGCTACGGGAGTCAAATCATGAACATTTTCTATTACGTAATAAGTCATCTGAGTATAAGACTTTTAATAAAACAAATTGTTTTTTGAGTTTCAAGATTCGACAAGGGTATTATGTACGTTGAATAAAAGGGGTGTTTACTGGGCGTGGTTAAGACACGCATGCGTCCTTACAACGATATGGAATGGGCACTTCATAAAAAAGCTTTTAATATAAGATATTTTACGAAATTATATACATACCTACCAGCTAGGTACCCCGCCCGCTTCGTTGTCTCGAATTTGAAAATTACGTTTTATTAACAGACTATTCTCGAAAAATAATTAAATATGCCTTTTTTTTTAATGCTGTCGGTGGCAAATGAGCAAATAGTACATCTAGTAAGTGTTGCTGCCGCTCATGAACATTTGCAGGTTCGGCTTTGAACCCCTTACGTATTCCTCCTGGTGATGGATCCGCTGACATCGAACATTTTTTTTTCTTTTTTTTATTGTCGTTGGTGGCAAACGAGCAAGCAGCACACCTGATTGTAAGTGACGCTGCCGCACATGGACCTTTGCAATACTAGGGGCACAGCCAGGCCGTTGCCTACCGTGAAGAAAAAGCTCTTCTTAAACCTCGTTTAAAGAAGGACATGTCATAGCATAGCGTCATACAGGAGGAAGCTCCATGGTGCATGCTATTTACAGATGACATTATCCTCGTCGGGGTAAAGGCAACTGGGGTACAGAGCAGACTGGCGCAATGGCGTGAGAGGTTGGAAAGAGTAGGCCTTAAGATCAGCCGCACCAAGACTGAACATTGTTCTGTAACTTTGGTGGCTCTTCCAAATTCTCTCACATTGCCCTAGACGGGGTATACCTACCGGTTTGCTCATAAATAATTTCATTACTTTTAATAATTCTTCTTCTTATTTAATAGCAATGAGCTACGATAATATGAGCTACTGGTGCCAGTGTCGAGTATTATATTAATTATTCACGACTTTAAGTCTTCGTCTTTCAGTCAGTCGTAAGCATGATTTGGTACTGATAACCAAGTCATGCCTTCTTTGGGAATTGGCAGAATGTCAAAATGCACGCAATTCACTATTATATCATATTCACTACATTTCAGAATTTTATCTGCATTATATTACATAAAATATGAGCAAAATTATTCAACATAACACTGTAAAACACTAAAATAATGAAAAAAAATATAAAAGCGCTACATGACATTTTGACATTCGCGTCAAAAGTCTTAATAATTCTTCTTTCTTCTTATTTGATGGCAATGAGCTACAATAATGTGAGCTATTGGTGCCAGTATCGAGTTATTATATTATATTGATAATTCACGTCTTCAGTTTTAAGTCTTTCAGTCAGTCGTTAGCATGATTTGATCCTGAAATCCAAATCATGCTTTCTCTGGAAATTTTGGCAAAATGTCAAAATGCACGCAATTCGCATTCGCATTAATAATTCTTAAAAGCCCTTGATTCACCAAATATCAAATTGACAAATAAAACATAAGCAATAAATTTGAATGACAATCGAATAGAACAAATTTCATGACGGCTCATATACGTCCCACTGTTGGGCTCGAGTCTCCTCCACAATAGGAGGAAATTGACCTTATTATACCAGGCCAGGTTGATGTAGGGTTTTAATTAGAATTTTCGATATTGTATATATACATTGTAATTCTTTAGTCGTTTCTTACGATACTCAAATTAAATAAACCCTACATCATCAGTCACCGATCGCAGACCGGGTCGAACGCCTTCAATCCGTCGCCCCGGGTGGATTGGCCGAGATGTGTTCAGACCATAGCATACCAAAAAAAAGGTCCTTAAAAAACAACTTATTTTTACTATCAAAATATGTCCATGAAATAAAGTTCAAACTATAATGAAATTCAATTCAACAATAGTTACATTTATTCGAACTAATTTGTTGATAATGCCAAATTGTCTCAAATTAAATATAAGTTAAATCTAAATATATCCCCCCAATTTAATCTTTTCAAATCATTAACGGGCCAATAATTTAGGCTTGCACTATTTGATATACAAAAACAAACAAACACTTTAACAATAGCGTAAAATTACAATAATCTAATGCAAGGGCTTACCCTAATTTCAATATTAACTAACAAGAAAAATACACTTTAAAATTATTAATATAAAGTTCAATTTTAAATGATGACGAACTAATATTTCCGATAATTCGCTGTCAAAGTGAATCAAACTTTATTTATAGTGTAAATAGATGTGAGAATAATTCAATTTGTCGACTATAGGGGTGGCACACTAAATGGCTAACATATGATTAGTATGTCCTAATTAATTTTATTTATTTAACGCTTATGTTTGGCAAAGGAATATATTTTATACTGCCAGATTAGAAATTTGTTAGGATTTAACTGGTGCCGGGCTGGCCAGGGACGACAAGAAACCCGATACTGCTGATCAGCCCCATGGCAAAGAGGAGGAAATATAATGGGTTATGGGACCGGATGGATTATGGCTAGTGACCATATTTTTTTAACTCAAAACGTGACGCTTGAACAATTGATTGATCAAAATTAAACAAATATAACTACACTTGTGAAATTAAAAGCTGAAAAATCAATAACATGTAAAGAGACGCCAATTACCTATTATAAATATGGACGGAAAACAAAAAAACGTCCCTGTCAGTATAATAAATTATGAATGTGGCTCTGTTTGTAAAACGGGACATTTTTGTACTATTCGGAATAACGGGACAGTCAACTTGAAAACAGTACTGTCCCATTCGAAACGGGTCGCATGGTCACTTTACGCATATAACACCCACTAAAAAAGCCACCATACCCGTACCATAACAAAAAAAATAAATATTTAACCGGTGAACTATTCATTATCTATACCAATAAATAAAATTGGAGTGTCTGTTTGTAATGTCAAAATAATAGGCTTTTTTCATGCTCACACGGTTATTTGCACGACACCTATGCCTAAAATAGCAATTAAAAATTTTTTGTCTGTCTGTCTGTCTGTCTGTCTGTTTGTTCCGGGTAATCTTCAAAACGGCTGGACCGATTTCAAAAATTCTTTCACCAATGGAAAGCTATAATATCAGGGTGTAAACTAGGCTATATTTTATCCCGGTATTCCCACGGGAACGGGAACTACGCGGGTAAAACGACTATAACCTATAACCGAAGCGAAGCGAGGGCGGGTTGCTAGTAATAAATATAAATTAATAAATCCATTTAGTCCATCCGTGTGGTGACCGAACAAGAATACTATTCAGCACTTCCTATCTTGCCAATGGATGTCGTAAAAAACGCCTAAGGGATATAATACGTTTATGAGCCGTTTAAAGAATGAAAGAAAATGAACGCTGCAAAGTGTTCGAAACGTCGGGCAATCAAAAATCAAATACAAATGCGATAAACAAACGACAAAACGACAAATAGCAATCTCGCTTCGCTTCGGTTTCAGTCACCTTACCCGCGTAGCTCCCGTTCCCATGGGGATACCGGGCTAAAATATAGCCTATGCTACTCCATGATATTATAGCTTTACATTGGTGAAAGAATTTTTGAAATCGGTTTGGTGGTTTAAGCGTGAAAGCGTAATAAACAAACTTACTTTCGCATTTATATTATTAGTAAGGATTTAAATGCTAATAAAAAATCGGTTGTCTGTAAAGTCGGTTTACTGACGATAGTTGAACGTGACAACGTCATAAGAAAATACTGATGGAATGGTTTCATTTTTCAAAAGAAAATTTTAATTTTATTTGTTTGATAGATATTTTGTATGGATCAAGCCTTAAATGGAACGCCTCAGAGCGAGGTAACGCCGCATACGTCATGTTTTTTCGTGTGTGCAGCCGGCTCCATCGAATTATAAGACGTTGTCACGTCAAAAATGTATATAATTTGAATTGAAAATTTTGAAATACCCCCGACACAAACTAAAATTATAATAAAAAAGTATTACGTGAAGCACTTAATCGAGTAATCATACATCATTACATCATTTTGGAAAAGAGCTGACACTCTTACACTGCTGGAGCGATATTAACCAAACTTAGCTAGGAACTACCGCAAGGAAACGGCTTTCAAATGAAAGAAACCGCATCGAAATCGGTCCATCCGTTTGAGAGCTATGATGCCACAGACATTGACGTCAAACATAACACCTCTGTTTGGCGTCGGGGGTTGAAAAAGGTTTCAAAATGTTTTATATGTAACGATTTCTGATGTTTACGCGAGTATTACACATCTATACCAATAAATAAAATTGGAGTGTCTGTTTGTAATGTCAAAATAATAGGCTTTTTTCATGCTCACACGGTTATTTGCACGACACCTATGCCTAAAATAGCAATTAAAAAATTTTTGTCTGTCTGTCTGTTTGTTCTGGGTAATCTTCAAAACGGCTGGACCGATTTCAAAAATTCTTTCACCAATGGAAAGCTATAATATCAGGGCGTAAACTAGACTATATTTTATCCCGGTGTTCCCACGGGAACGGGAACTACGCGGGTAAAACGACTATAACCTATAACCGAAGCGAAGCGAGGGCGGGTTGCTAGTCTATATATATATAAAAGAAAGTCGTGTTAGTTACTACGTTTATAACTCAAGAACGGCTGTACAGATTTAGCTGAAAATTGGTGGGGAGGTAGCTTAGAAACAGGAGATGGACATAGGATACTTTTTATCCCGTTCTTCTTCTTAGTGGCAATGAACTACTTTTTATCCCGTTGGATCGCGTTCCCGTGTGACGTGACATAAAATGTCAAATAGATTTTATTTTTGTTTCTGCTTGTTCATTCGGACAGGCAAAGGGATCAAAGCCCATACAGCCACTTGTTGAACGTGAGACATCTTAGTCCGCCCGTGATCATGAATGCTGCAAAGTGTTCGAAACGTCGGGCAATCAAAAATCAAATACAAACGCCATAAAATCCGTCAAGTAGTTTCTTTTATATGTATCAAAATACTTATTATCTGTGTTAAACCATGCTCTAAAGTGCCGTAACATAATAATAAGATCGGTTTTAGTGCCCCATTAGGGTCGACATGGTACCGAAATGACACCCTCATTCATAAGGGTAGTAAAAATAAAGTGGTACATTGATGTCATATGTTCAAGGGAATTTTAACAGCGGTTATGAAACTAGTATTGATCGATAAGGCGTTAAAATTTTTTCGTTCAAAGAAATTATCTATACAAAAATAAATAAAATTGAAGTGTTTGTAATGTCAAAATAATAGGCTTTTTTTCATGCTCACTCAGTTATTTTCACGATAGCTATGACTTTATTTTTTTTGTTTGTCTGTATGTTTGTTCCATGTAATCTTCCAAACGGCTGGACCGATTTTAATATAATATTTTACTATCAGGTACTTGTCTATATAAAAAAAAACTTGGGCTATTTTTCCTATCATGAAACCTCTAAAAAATTTTGTCAGGTCTGAGAATCGAGCCCGAGGCCTCAAAGACTGCCGTCGCGTATTACAATGTTTTAGAAGTTATTGGAAATTTAAAATGCGGGGGCAAAGCGACTGAAATCGAACCGAAACGAAGGCGGATTGCTAATTATTTATAACTAGCAGTGCTCTGCGTTTTCACCCGCAGTTCCTCATTCCGTGGGAATATCATGATAAATTATAGCCTATGTATTATTATGATATGTAAGCTTAATTATTGTAAAGTTTCATTAAAATCCATTTAGTAGTTTTTGCGTGAAAGAACAACAAATATCTTCACATCCTCATATATAAACTTTCGCATTTATAATATTAGTAGGAAGTGGCATACTTATAAGTTTGAAAATATTTTTTTCACGTTGACAATTTATTAATTCTATGAAATTTCTAAGGATCTGGAAAGATTTTACCGAATTGTTTTTTTTTTCTGTAAAAACGTGGAATGCGTATACGCGAGAATAACGACGCCAATAAAAATTACAGATTTTTGAGAAGGGCATTTTTAATTATTTTAGTGCTTTTTTTTTTGGGGTTGGTTGCGGTCGGCGCTCTCCTCGCACCACTCCGTCCGGGGCGACAGAGGGGCGTAAGCACGCACACCCGCAAACCACCCGCGCGGCACATCGCCTTCGTCGTTAGGCCGACCACCGGAACAGGGTGACTTGACGTCAGTGGTTGTCCCGACGGAATACCCCCCATTTGGGGTACCCTCCCATCCACCGACGTCCCCCCCTCGGTGAGGACGGTGTACTCTACCTCCTAACGACCGTGTACAGGTATTTCATTCATACCCCGTCAACACCTGAACCAGTCGGAAAGAGAGCACCCCGTGCCGCCGTTTCGGTAACACCACAACGCTGTTTTTCAGTAGCGGCCTATGGTGTGACTATTGTCAGCAGACTCAATGCTTACTTACTACAATGACTCCTTAAGAAGATCTTATCAAGATTTTATCAAGATCTTAGAAGATTTTATCAAGAATCATTAGGTATACAATATTCAATTTTAAATAATTTTTACATCGATATTCTCGCAAACTGCCGGCCATGGCCGCACTTTTTAAATCTGATATTTTCATTTTTTTGGGCGGGCTCTGGTCTGCACACACTCCTTCCGTGCCGTACGGAGTGACTTACTACTATTCTTACTTCATCACCATGTATATTTAATACGATCCACAAATCCTTGTTGTAAGGGTAGGTATCATTTTCACCATTTAATTATATGCCCGTAAAATGCGTGATTTGAATAGAGCACTGTTGGTTTTTCCTTATCTTTCTTCTTCTGCTTCTTGAGTAATGGCTATTGCCATTACTTGCTTGAGTAATGCTTAATAGCTACAATTATGAGCTATTGATGCCAGTGTTGAGTTATAATATATGTACATATATTCTTCACGTTTTCAGTCTTCGTCCTTTAGTCTTAGAGGTTCCCATGGATTAGGTGCTGAGAACCAATCCATGGTTCCTCTAGGAATTTTATCAGAATATAAAAATGCACGCAATTCACTATTATATCCCATTCACTATATTTCAACATTTTGTCCGCATTATATTACATAAAATATCAGCAAAATTATTTAATATAACACAGTAAAACACTAAAATAATGAAAAAAATATAAAAGTGCTACATGACATTTTGACATTCGTATCAAAATTTTCAAAGTGTTATCTTTGAAAAACAAAGCGCGTGCAATAATAACACGCGGTTAAACATTTTTGACATCCTGGCAGATGATGATAAATTTAAAAAGAGAAAGGCATAAAGTATGCTTCCAAATTTAAATATCAAAAACGCCATTTTACATAATACAATTAACTAACTCAATATCATTATTTTACTATTATTATAACATATTAATATTATAATAATAATATCTTAGAATAATAACGTATAGAAGGATAGTGTCAGTACTTCGAACTTTAAAAATTTTAATCCAAAAATACTAATGGCGGGCAGACGATTACACACGTACACACGGAAACCACTATACAAATTATGCAATCAAATTTTGTTTTTATTGACATAAATCGTCGAAATACTTTTAAAAGTAATGTTAAAAACCTTTTTATGTTTTTCAAATGTGTTGTGGCACCATTTGAATGCACAAGCCGTCATAATTACCTATTTATTTTTTAAGAGTTGCGTACGTTCGTGCAGTGCAATGACTTGTACATTACGGGACTATTCCGGCGTAGGCTCCATTAGGCTCCAATTGAAATGCCTCACTTTTTGTGCGTGGACTTACCTTCTATATGTTATTATTCTAAGAATAATATATAATATATAATGTTTGATTAAAAATTACATATTAATATGTAAATAACCCGTGTACTCACATTACAGTTAGACTTCTACAAGAGAAGGGAAGGCAAGGGAACTTATACATTATTTTTTTTATACGTCATTTCCGTCCGCAAAAAAATTTGAGATACTCCTAAATCCTGGCTAAAAAGTTTTACTTTAAAAATTATTCACATCACTATGAGGAACATTAAAAAATAACGATATTATAGGACTTTTGGCGGGAATATAGAAGTGTCATGCGGTGTTCTTGTATTGGGTATATCTATTCAATATCTTAGTGTTTTGCTGTGTGGTAGCGGCTTCGAATACTACCAACCCTTGCTTTGCTCGTGACGACTAAGAGCCCTAGATTGACCCGGACCAACTCCATCTGGTACCATTTGGGACAACGATTACATTCCCAAGGAGGGTTGACGTCAGGCAAGCGGCCGGTCATAAAAGTCATTGCCGAAACTTTTTGCAATATGTCAAAACAGATGACATATTGCGTCGACCCCAAGTAATTGGGATAAGAGCAAGATGATGATGATGATGATCTTAGTGTTTTAACGTGTTATCTATACCAATAAATAAAATTGGAGTGTCTGTTTGTAATGTTAAAATAATAAGCCTTTTTCATGCTCACACCGTTATTTGCACTATACATATGCTTAAAAATCACTTTATATTTTTTATCTGTCTGTCTGTTTGTTTCGAGTAATCTTCAAAACGGCTGGACCGGTTTAAAAAATTCTTTCACCAATGGAAAGCTATAATATCAGGGAGTATAATATCAGGGGATAAGGCAACAGAAACCGAAGCGAAGCGAGGGCAGGTTGCTAGTATGATATAAAAATGCTTTACATACCTTTTTGTTTCCATCAAAATTCTCAGAAGATACCGTTAACAGTGGTCATAACAACTATTAAGGCGACAACTTGACTTACTGACGGACAATGACTAGGTAATTAGAAGAAACTGATAATTTGTAAAGAAAATTATAACTCGACACTGGCAAATATGGCTCGTATTAGTAGTTGATTGCTAAGACAAAAAAAGAACGATACAAGAAAAAAAAAACCGACGCGAGTGCCCGCGATAAAAACTGTTCGGAAATTGTTCCCGGATATGACATAAAGTCTCCCCCAAATTATATATTATGTTGATATAAAGTCACAGCTCCGTCCCGGGGGTTGTTATCGAATTACCTTGATTGCAAACTCACGCTCGACGGACTGACTTAACACCATTGTTCAGACCCGCCATAAACGTACTATTAGAAAGCGTACAGTTTACAAAATGGCGGATATATACCTATTGTTCATTCATTTATGTAGGTACTGTTATATTTTTAATGCCATCAAAAACAAAACTTGTAAAAGATCAAGTCTCGCAACTACTTGTAAAGTAAAAAGTTGTGAAATCCATGTACAGTCGACTCTCGTTAATTCGAAACTCGAGGGACTATAAATATTACGAATTGTCGCGTGTTTGAAATATCAAATGGTTCGAAATTTGTGAGAGAAAATAAATAAAACTTCGAATTATTAAGTGTTGATCAATTATTATTTATTAACTGCTATTCTATAACAATGACAAAAGTTTAGTTACATACATGTACATATTCAAAATGTCAATTAATTAATCTTTCGAAAGACCTCTGTTATACTGGTTTGCTTCAAAGCACATTGCTGCTGCTCAGACTGCTCAATAACTTTTTTTAAGAGGAAGAGTGCCTTAAAAGCCACCCTTCACTTGCCGTAAAGTTTTTAATGCTTAGAGTAGATGCGAACTCTTTTGCTTTTCCTTCAACAAGTTTCCGCTAATAGACACTTTTTGTTCTCTACACTAGCTTAGCCAAATTATTAGGCTTTCTTCCAGATGAGGTAATTCAACTTTAGTAGTTCTTTTCCGTACTCCAGCAGTTTGAGCAACATTAATTTTCTTGCTTGTCTTGTGCGTTATTATGGTCGAGAGAGTACTCAGAGGAGTCTTAAATTCTTTTGCAACATCACTTTTCTGCTTATCTTCCTCTACTTTTTCGATTCACTTCTTCTTTTCAGCAATCGTCAAACATTTATACTTTCTAGGGCTCATAATTAACACAAACTTTTAATTTGTATATCAACGAAAGACTAACAGTAACTGAAACGTAACTAAACATATCAATTCGTGCGAACCAGTGTGTGTCAAATAGTCAAACTAATCATAACAAAGACAAGGGCTCGTGTACTTTGATACAAATTTGAACTGGTCGCAAAATATTCTTACAATTTTTCCACCTCTTTCCCTCTGCAACTTTGAATTGTCGAATGTTGGACGCCGATGAGTTCGAATTAATGCGTTTTTTTATTATATAGCAATGATTTTTTCGTTCGAATTACCAAGTGCATAAAAATGTATTGATTTAGTTCGTAATACAAAGAGATTTTGTAGGAAACTCGTGATGACTTTGAATTACAGAGAGGTTCGAATTATCGCAAGTTGGAATTAACGAGAGTCGACTGTAATACTAAGTTGGTTTTATTCAGTCCCTATTTAAGGGACTTTCTGTGTTATTTTATGAAGTTAGATGTTAGATTAGCTATTTAGCTAACCTAACAACTTCTTATAGTGACCATATCAATATTTATTTTTTTATTGTTTTAATAATTTTAATTTTAAATATTTAATTTTGTGTGTAATTGTTTTAAATAAAAATATTGTATTGTGTATTGAAAACAATGTATCTCACAAATAATACATATGTATTATTAGCTTTCATTCTTCCATTTCTTTCCTTGTGGTGACGAAATACACTACTCTTTTCTTGCCAGCGTATGTCTTAGCGCAAAAAATCTCAAAATAAAACCAACGCGTCTAACCAGTTTAGTAAGTCAATTTCCCACTTTTAGCAGAGAAGGCTCGAGTCCAATAGTGGGATGTATATAGCTGAGAAAAAGATAAAAGACAACCGCCTCCTAAAACACTGGATAACTGAAAAGGAAAAGATACAAGTTCGTATATTTTAGGTATAGGTTTATAGCGGGCAGTGTTTTTTCAAGACGGTTTGCTTTTTTACTATTTTTTGACGTGACAACGTCTAATAAATCGATGAACGCTGGCTGCATGCTCGAAAAAGTGTCCCGTTACGCTTGTTGTCCCGTTACTCTGATTCAATTTTATTCATAAAAGTATGCAGTCATTTCATCAATGTTTTGTTATGACGTTGTCACGTTAAACTATCGTCCGTAAACCGAATAGATCTCATCATTATATCCCGATCTAATGATCATGGGACCACCTGGAAAGTATACCCTATTGAACCAAAAAAATAATTTTCTTAATCGGGCCAAGCGTCTTGGAGTAATCAATGATACGTAAAAAAAAAGAATGTATGTACAAAGTACGCATATCTGAAGTGAAACTCCTCTATCTCATTCTCTCGTCGGCTAAATCTTATACATTTACGTGTTTGTGTCTCTATGGATTCGCTTTTTCGTTTCATCGAGTTTGAAATAACGATTCTAAAGAAGTTTCACTTTAAAAATGTAAAGATTCCGACGGATTGGGCACCTCCTTTTTTGAAGCTGTCAAAAAAACAAGTAATTATGTGTCAGGAGCATACTCGACAGTCTCCTATCCACATCTGTGTGCGGGTCAGTCCGGGGTAGTACCACACTGAGCAGAAAATATACAACAGATTAGTAACAATTTGTTTACTGCACTTCGTTTGATGAGCGAGAAAGCCTGAAGCACAATTTTTGATTGCGTTTGTGCGTGGTAGATTTTCGGGTTTTGGTGATTCCTTTAGTATCACAGAAACTTGCACGTATTCACACTTCCTTCACTTTCTTCACAGTAGGTAGTGATCTAGCAAAGGTCCATGGGCGGCAATGTCGCTTACAATCAGTTGTGCTATTTCCTCGTTTGCCACCAACAACGATAAAAAAAATAAAACTATCAAAGTTTCATTTGATTCTTACAGGGTGTAAAATAGTAGGCGTGGCTAACATTACTGTAAGAGAAAGCCAAATCAATATTTAACTAACCCTTTATTAACCCAATATTTATTACCCAAATCCTAACCTAACCCAATATTTAACCACCTATACTTTTTTATAGTCTATGATCTGGACACACCCCGTCAAATCGGTCCGGGGCATCGAATGTGCGGCGTGCAATCCATACCATGTTCCGATCCGTGTAAAGATTTTTTGACATCCATGGCTAGCCCGGTGGCTTATCTTTTTCGGCAATGTCCCATTCGATGCCAGGACGACGCACTCACGCAGTTGGCATCTCTGTGAGTAACGACTAATCATTCCACTTATTCCTAACAGAATGTAACTGATTTATAAAGAAAAAAGAAATAAAATTCAAATGAGTTTAAAATAGGAGTGAGTAGAACCTTTTTTGGGAAGTTTCGTTAGATTAAAAGTCTTGATCCGACAGTTATCTATGGTCGGTACACAGAGTAATATACATTGGAGGGTAATAAAATTATACAGTAGTTGCTCTACTTAGGTACGTATTATTTTTTTTTTATATGTCACGGCTATTTATACTATACCTACTAGCAACCCGCCTTCACTTCGCTTCGGTTTCAGTCACATTACCCGCATAGTTCCCGTTCCCGTGGGAATACCGCGATAAAATATAGATTAATTTACTCCTTATATCGCTACCTGGTAGTAAAATATTATTAAAATCGGACCAGTCGTTTTGAAGTTTACCTCAAATAATCAAACAGACAGACAAAATAATTTTAAACTGTATTTTAGGCATAGGAGTCGTACAAATAACCATGTGAGCATGAAAAAAAGCGCAGTATTTTGACATTACAAACAGACACTCCAATTTTATTTATTTGTATATGTTAAGGGAGCTAGAGCAACTTCCTAGCCAGTTACATTATGTAGCGGAACTTTTCTTATAAATATATCTTCGACAGTACTTAGGGGTCGTGATATATGCGTTGATTTATACTGGGCGGTAGATTCGGCGCCATTTACGTTTGCACAATCTATAATCTTTAATTTTCTTCCTACGACCAGTTCATACACGTCTTATTGCTAGGCCTTCTCCACAATGGCAGCTAAATAGACCTATTATACCGCGCTGGTCTGATAGGTTAGTTTTATGTAAGAAAAAAGAAACAAAGAAAAAACGGAGCCGTCGCTCAGGACGTCTGGCAGATGTGAAACATTGAAATTATTTTGTACAAGTATATATGCATAAAAGAACAGATTACGACAGGATCATAAATAAACATAAACTATAAATAAAATATTACGATTTTTTTTCCAGAAAATGATGATTTTTATTTAATAAACATTTATTTTCATTAGTACCTATACACTTTTTCAAAAGTATGTGTTTAGGTTCATAATTTATTTTGAGCTCAATGAATGGCGTTGAATAAAATTCTAAAACTGGTAATGGGGTGAATCTTAACAACCCACCAACTCGCAGCCTTTACGCGTACATAGGAAATTTAGTTTATTATCAATAAATAGACGTTTGATGAAACTTCTAAGATAATTTTATTCACACTCTGTCACTCTTGACACATTTTCCTTATTTATAGGTAAAAGAACATTCTAATATTAAAATACAAAATATAAAGTAGAAAAATAAAACTTATAGGGAAAAAAGATCTTATATTAAAATAATAACTCTTTTATTCCAAGACTCCTCCTCAAGTTCATTTCTCTACTTTCATCCATCACACACACATACTCACACCACACCCATATTCAGTGCACACCACTTATAATTTGGGGCGGCGTAGGCGCGAATACCTGCGCCTCATGCCGCCGCGACGCGACCGGGGAATTAGTCCGTCACCCGCTGAGAGGCCAACCGCGTGAGCAAAGACCGACGTCCTCCAACGACGAAGGCGACGTGCATCGTGGGTGGGTTGTGGATGTGCGTGCTTACGTCCCTCTGTCGCCCCGGACGGAGTGGTGCGAGGAGCGCGCCGACCACAACCCAACCCAAAAAAAAAAAAAAGATATATAATTCCCTTTCAACAAAGTTTTGTCACAGCATCTGCAACCATACGAGCTGTCTCTACATACTGAAGTACAATTTGCCCATACTCGACTGCTTCCCTTATAAAATGGTGTCGCACGTCTATGTGCTTCGTGCGTTGATGGTGCACGGTGTTCTGCGCAAGCGGTATCCTGCATAAAGGCGAAACAAACCAAACAACCGTTTCGCAAAAGCGGTCTTTTTCTTCTAAAACAGGTCATGGTTTCGTTATACAAATGTACATATCAAAGCGTGGCGTTAACGCCACGTCCATGATCAGAGTCACCCTCGCCTATAGATGTTTCACATCAATAATAAAACGCCCTTCATTGAAACATACGAACATTATAGATAATTATCATAATATTTACTGCTACTGGTTGGAACATCTCATTTCCAAAGATTATATATTTACTTAAACGTAATAACGCTTTAGTTGAAAATGTCCCATACATTATCTCAGTAAAAAAGTAAACTATTTTTTTAAAAGTCAAAGACAACATTCTCATACAGTCCATTATCTTTTTTCTTTTTATTACTTATAAATGCATTACGATCTACATGTAGGTACACAGTGTAAATATAAAATCGTGCTTAAGTGTCGAAATGGTAAATAAATAGTTATTTCGTGTAGGCTGAACGTGACTTTCCTATGCCAGGGTTGTTTGAAAATGTTTGATTCCTTCCTGTCCAATATGCTTTTTTTCGTTTTTAATATTTTTTAAATCTATTTGTCTATGATTAGATTGAGAATCAATTATAATAGTAGATATGGCTTCAGTAGACATACCGAGACTTTTTAAATTTGTAATAAGTCTTTTCTAGAGATTGAGAGAAAGAGAGAGAGAGTGAGAGTGAGTCGAATACTACCAACCTTTATTTTTAAGTGAAACATCTATAGGTGAGGTGAACCTCATCGCTGGCGTGACGTTAACGCCACGCTTGGATATGTAAATTTATGTAACGAATCCGTAACTTATTTTACAATTTTGTACAACGCCATCTAGTGAGCTCAAAATAAATTATTAACCTAAATACATACTTACAGTGTTTACTAATGAAAATAAATGTTTACTAAATAAAAATCATCATTTTCTGGGAAAAAAATCGTTGTAGTTTATTAATACTTTATGCCATATTAGTTTCTGTCATAATCTGTTCTTTTATGCATATATACTTGTACAAAATAATTTCGATGTTTCCAGGCGTCCTGAGCGACGACTCCCTTTTTGCTATACTATACACCAATCTGTAGATATTTTTTAGAAATTACAATAGTACTGCAGCAATTCGTAGCCTATTAAGCTGATATAGTTAAACAGAACTGTACCTATTCTCTATTTATTGACAGATTGTGTAAAATAATAATATGAATAATTTTAATTTAAAATAATGTTATTATTAGATTTCAAATACAAAGCATGTGCATAATGCCTCCTCCCGGTAACACGCTGGTCGTCTGCAGCTAGCATTATGCTGAGTTAAGACCGGATTATGGCAAACACTTTTTGAAATTATTATTTTTTGATTTGATCTTTGATTTGTATCTGTCATAATAAATAATTTTATTTTTTAATACAAAAGATTCAATTCTAGTGTGTGTTTTTACCCCATACTCTGTCTAATTTCACTTAGATTTATTCAAGTGAAATTAAAAACGAAGTAATTTTCTCCTAATTTGTTACCTGCTCATAACCATTAGTAGTCTGTGATACAGCAAATGATGGGTTAGCTAATTATGAAATCTATAATAAAACATACACCCCACTATTCATTTATTTATTCGTACAGTTAAATTATCGCATCAAAGTCACCCGCCGAGCTTAACTAAGCTTATAAAAATGATAATTAACAATTACCAGTTCGCTAGCAACATTTGGGCGTTGTTGACACAATACGATAATGTCATTGACGCATCTGTCAAGTTTTGGCGCGAACGGCCATTTATTTTTTTTATTTGCTAATTGTATTATTTTTGTTTGTATTTATTGATACGGTATTTTTGGGGTTGAATGTTGGTTGCTTACGGTTTAGCGAACTTATCGAATTATGTTTTAAGAGGAAAAACGTGAAGTTAATACCTAGTCTTTTTAACCGACTTCAAAAAAGAGGCTTGTTGGTATAGGGTTTTATTTCGATTTACTTTCTCTGGCAGAGATGTTATATGCATATTATGGTCCCTTAGTCGTCTTGTAAGACACGGAGAAACACTTCCACGGGGACACAATTAAATGGGGGTATTACAATTTAATACCCTCCGTATTAAATTGTATTCTGACTCCGTCACCATACGGATAATTACAATTCCGAATCATAGATTGACCATAAGCAAATTAGTTTCTTTTTTAATTATAATACTTAATTTGTTATTTTAACAGGAGCCCCACACGCTCTTCTCGGTAAGACCAGAAGACCGCGCACCGCTTTCACTTCACAGCAACTTCTGGAGTTAGAGAAGCAATTTAGAATGAACAAGTATTTGTCAAGACCAAAGAGGTTTGAAGTGGCTACCAGTCTTATGCTTACTGAAACTCAGGTGAGACGAAGGATACTGAATACTTAGCTATCGGCTGCACAGACGGCGTAAAGATTAAGAGACCAGTGCCGTGGGCCCGATTCTTACGCAGGATAACAACATATTGTGTATCGCACAATATATTGTCCTTTTTTGAGTTGGCTATGGACAACCCACACGCGAAAGGGCAAAGCGCGGCCTCATAACTCACCGTATTCCTTCCCCTTCGCCACTGGGCCGAACACCGGTGCCAAGTTCCTTGTCGTCAGTGGCCAGCCCGGCGGGACACCCTTCCGGATAGGGATGGCGATCTGAGATCGATTAATCGAAGAATCGATTTTTCAGGCCCAAAAGATCGATTTTTAAATCGATATGTTGTACTGAATCGATTCAGTGAATCGATCTTTCACCCTTAAAAATCGACATTAGTTTTTTTTTCCTGTCCATTCGATACTAAGATAAATAACACTTTCAGATGTCCTATAAAAAAAATCTCACCACAATTCTACTAGGTGAAAGGTACCCAATACTTTAAAAGCGATTCTTCGATTTTCAATCAATTCATGTCTATATTATTGTAAGACATTACTCTCGCCAGATTTCCTAAAAAAAAAAGTCATTACAATCGCGCTAGAAAAAATATTTCGTATGGAATTGAAAGAAAATTCGAAAAAAAGATCGATAGATCGATTAATCGGGGATCGATCCTTCAAACCTCGATTTTATTGTGAATCGATTCTTTGGACGACGATTCAAATCGATTCAAGAATCGATCTTTTTCCGAAAGATCGCCCATCCCTACTTCTGGGTACCCTCCCTCTCTGACGCCCTACATGGGATTTCGGTCGCCCTCACGCTGTCAGCCTCTCTGCGGGTGACGGATTTTTTTCTGGTCCAGTCACCCGCGGCACAATGTGTTGTCCTGCGTGGAATTCGAATCTCCGACACTGGCACTGTAGGTACCTTAACCACTACGGCATCCGTGCAGTCAAATAGTTGTTCTGAGTATGTAATTCGTGTCCATTAATTATATGTTTGTAAAGTCGCACCGAAATACAAGAATTATTTTCTTAACGCAGAGCATGCATGTCTTTAAAAAAACTGCATTTAGAGAGCGAATATTGACTAAAATCGCATCGTAAATTTGTTATTATACTTACATTTTATTGATCTGAATCTTGCCCGTTGATGTAAAAGACGGCTATGAGATATAATATGCATAGATATAACATCTATGCAAGAGATGAAAAACTTGAAATGAAACTTTTATACGAACACTTCTGACTAGCTTGGTATAGTAGGTCAATTTCCCTCCTATTGTGGAAGAGGCTCGATCCCAGTAGTAGAAAGTGTATGAACCGAAGTGATGAAAGTTGTATATAATAGACTATTCCTATTTCTTTTATTGTACTATGTGTTATCGGGTTAAGGGACTATAACAAAATGATATCTGATGTTTACGCGAGCACTACACATTGTAAATAAAACTACTTTTACGGATTATATCGCGTTTGTATTTGATTTATGATTGCCCGACGTTTCGAACACTTTGCAGCATTCATGGTCACGGGCGGACTAAGGTGTCTCACGTCCAACAAGTAATCGTTATTACAGACATTTACAATTATCTACCCGATACAGAAAATAGTTATAAACTTATTAAATTGTTACCCACATTTTAGTACAAATTTATTGCCAGTGTAAGAAGAAAATGAATCTATATGAAAAATTATATTGTTTATGGTTAGTAATTATTAATTATTAAATTTGTAGCAATTATTATTACAATTTGTTGATTTAAAACTAACAAAACAAATATACTACCACCGGATCGGAACGCGGCCACACTGAGAAAGATCCGGCAAGAAAACTCAGGGGACATGATGCTAAATTAATATTGATTTTTAATTTTACATGCGGCTTACTAAAAGATTTTTGATTTATAAAATTATCTTTAACCATTATTATTGTGGGTCAAATCTATACAATAAGTGCTCACAGTATCATGCAGTCTTGTGGTGGTCTCTTTGGATTTATTTTTAATTATGTTTATAACAGGATCCCAGCTTGATGGTAATACCCAGCCATCCTCTCTATTGAAATTTTTGTGTTTTTTGATTTCAATAGCCTCGCGTACCATTCTAGGCAGGTATCGGTGTTCCTTTGCGAGGACTTGAGGTTTATCAAACCTAATGTTATGGCGGGAGCGGTCCTGACTATGTTCACAGACTGCAGACTTAGTGTGGCGGCGGTGCTTCACATCAGCTATGTGTTCTTTGACCCGAGTTCTTATGGATCTCTTTGTTTGCCCAATATAAGAGAGACCACAGTCACAGTCAAGTTTATAAACTCCTGCATCTTGTAGAGGGATCTGGCACTTGACAGGTGGTAAGAACTGACTTATCCTTTTGAGTGGCTTAAAATAAGTTTTTATGGAAGCCCGTTTCAGGATATAGCCAATCTTGTCAGTGACTCCTTTCACATAAGGTAGTACTGCAGGGAGGCGCTCAACTGTGGGTGGTTTCACACGGTCTCTGCGACGGGGGCGTGGAACTTGCAGCTTGTTTGCACGTAGAACCTGCTTGACATGCTGCAGCTCCCCAGCCAGGTGCTCCTCGTCACAGATTCCTCGTGCTCTCTGCAACAAAGATTTAGACACGGTAGCTAACTGTGAAGGGGGATGATGAGAATTGATGATGAGAAACGGAGATTCTCATCATCCCCCTTCACAGTTAGCTACCGTGTCTAAATCTTTGTTGCAGAGAGCACGAGGAATCTGTGACGAGGAGCACCTGGCTGGGGAGCTGCAGCATGTCAAGCAGGTTCTACGTGCAAACAAGCTGCAAGTTCCACGCCCCCGTCGCAGAGACCGTGTGAAACCACCCACAGTTGAGCGCCTCCCTGCAGTACTACCTTATGTGAAAGGAGTCACTGACAAGATTGGCTATATCCTGAAACGGGCTTCCATAAAAACTTATTTTAAGCCACTCAAAAGGATAAGTCAGTTCTTACCACCTGTCAAGTGCCAGATCCCTCTACAAGATGCAGGAGTTTATAAACTTGACTGTGACTGTGGTCTCTCTTATATTGGGCAAACAAAGAGATCCATAAGAACTCGGGTCAAAGAACACATAGCTGATGTGAAGCACCGCCGCCACACTAAGTCTGCAGTCTGTGAACATAGTCAGGACCGCTCCCGCCATAACATTAGGTTTGATAAACCTCAAGTCCTCGCAAAGGAACACCGATACCTGCCTAGAATGGTACGCGAGGCTATTGAAATCAAAAAACACAAAAATTTCAATAGAGAGGATGGCTGGGTATTACCATCAAGCTGGGATCCTGTTATAAACATAATTAAAAATAAATCCAAAGAGACCACCACAAGACTGCATGATACTGTGAGCACTTATTGTATAGATTTGACCCACAATAATAATGGTTAAAGATAATTTTATAAATCAAAAATCTTTTAGTAAGCCGCATCTAAAATTAAAAATCAATATTAATTTAGCATCATGTCCCCTGAGTTTTCTTGCCGGATCTTTCTCAGTGTGGCCGCGTTCCGATCCGGTGGTAGTATATTTGTTTTGTTAGTTTTAAATCAACAAATTGTAATAATAATTGCTACAAATTTAATAATTAATAATTACTAACCATAAACAATATAATTTTTCATATAGATTCATTTTCTTCTTACACTGGCAATAAATTTGTACTAAAATGTGGGTAACAATGTAATAAGTTTATAACTATTTTCTGTATCGGGTAGATAATTGTAAATGTCTGTAATAACGATTACTTGTTGGACGTGAGACACCTTAGTCCGCCCGTGACCATGAATGCTGCAAAGTGTTCGAAACGTCGGGCAATCATAAATCAAATACAAACGCGATATAATCCGTAAAAGTAGTTTTTATTTACGACTATAACAAATCCAATTGTGACATTTATTTTGCCGCCAAAACTGCTGTCAAATATGGAGTAACAAATGTCAAGATTACAGGGGTCGTACAACACGGGCGCAGGTTTACCCGATTTCAACGAGTATTACTCGGGTTTTAAGATTAATCTCGCACCCTTGTGGATGTGAAGGGGAATCTTAGATATATATATTTACACCTGTTAGGATTTTACAATATGTGTGGGTAATTGTAAAAAATTGAGGTTAGGTTTATGTATAATATAATTTTTTTGCGTTTTCCTTTATACGATCTTAATTAGTATTGCGGTTTGTTTTGTATTAATTCTATAAGCTAAGTCATCATCGCTATTTAACCTATCAACGTCTACTATTGGACTAACTACTGTTTTAGCCACAAAGTGTGGCACTTTTGGGGTCTGGTGCAGCCATAACCGTTGACATATAACTTTTATTTCGTATCTTGAGGTTCCAAGGTCATCACTAGAGCTACTATATAAAATAATGTCTATATAAAAGAAGTTAGAAGAAATTAAATAAAAATAATAGACAAGCCCGCGAAGTTTCTTGCTGGATCTTCTCAGTAGCGGTCACGTTCAGATCCGGTTGTAGTTTTGCTGCATTAATTTGTGTTAAAATTGACAATACATAAGTGCCCTCTCAGGGTATATGCATAATATATGATTTGAATTTGAATCTGAAAGTGTAGACCTATGCCACCTGCATCCAACGCCCAACAACTATAAAATGAGGTTTTAGGATAACGGAGCTGCCGTGACTAGGAGCTATTTTTTCTTTGTCTGTCATTTGAGGAGATATTAGCGTAATCGTCACGCTTGGCAAGCGGGTTGACGATCGCAATTAGATGTTAAACATTTCCCAGGAGAGTGGCGCTCTCCTAGTGAACACTTAGCCGATTCGTATGACTCCCACGAGCAAGCAAGGGGTGGCGACAGGACGTCAGACAGTTGGCCGTTTGTAAAACTTAGAACTTCAAGCAGCATGTTTAGCTTTTCTTCCACCTGCTTTTAAAGAACAAGGCAAGCTGTAACGACCGTTTCTTGTTTGAAATAAGTATAGAAAAATGATCAGGTAGTTATTATTGTATTGACTTTCTAAAATAAGAAAATTAAACTTAAAAACAATAGTCTAACAAAATGTATTATTAATTTTATCTCAAAAACTAATCACAAACTAGAAAAAAGACTGAAACTGGGTCTGGTAGATGTAAATAAGAGCACCTGTTTTGGTTAGATTGACCAATCGATAAATACTAATAATATAACCCTATTTATATTATTTACGTTATATATAACATAATTATTTTGTCTACAGGTAAAAATATGGTTTCAAAACAGAAGAATGAAGTGGAAACGCTCGAAAAAAGCTCAACAAGACTCCAAAAATAAAGACGCACCACAATCGGAAGAGAAGAAACCAAAAGAAATTGCAAACGAACAGGAAAAGCCAACACAAATGGCGGGTGATTTGACAGCTGTCAAACCGATGCTTGACAGAGATAGAATTATCGCATTAGAACGGGAGAGAGCTATGGCAGCCGCAAATTTTAATTCGAATATAGAAAACAGACGAGGCTTGGTCGTTATGAATCAAGATGGTGGCCGACCATTGGATATGTTTAGGCCTTATGTGGTATGAAAATAAATATTTTTTTACGTTTTTTATTGTTAGTTATTTGTAAAATTGTATTTATTTACTATTTTTGCCATTTAAGAATAATATTATTTTTCCTTAAAATGTTAGTGATTGAATATTTTTTATATAAACAAAAACCCCAGTCATTGCCCAATATTTTGTGATTTTGTTAATTTTAACGCTATTTAGTTAAGGAGATCGGCAACAAGTATACTATAACCATTAGATTAAGATAGAAGTTAACTTTACTAGTCAAGAATGTACATTAATAAATATTTCTTCGTTTAAAATATTATTTGGAGAAGTAAGGTTCTTGAGTGGTTTTCTTGGACCTTGGAACCTGTAGCACTGATGATCTAACCAAATTGACAGGTATCCACTAGCGTCACGCATAATATAGAAATCTTTAAATCTCTATGATTAGCTATGGACATCTTCATTGCTCTTTTTTTTTAATTAAAAATATAACATGTTATACTCAGTATTGCTGGCACTTTGTTGCAGATTTAAATTTACTTTCCTACAAAATATTAGTATCAAAATATTTTGATTCTTATCAAATTCTATGTAATATGTAAATTAATTTATAAGCTCTAAGTTAAAACAACTATCGATTTACTGTAAAATCAATATTTTTCTTTAATCCAATTACGTAACATTATTTAGCAAAATCTCCTCTGCTACTAGTAAAGAAAATATTAGTAATACTAGAGACAACTGTTCAACAAGGGTATGACATGATTTATAATTTAAAAGGATTATCAGTCAAGAAATTGCAATTATGTTTGACATTATTGATAAAATGGATTTAATTGTTTTACTTAATTATAATTTATGTATAAAAAATAACAAATGCGACATCTTTCCAAACAGTATTATTAATTTAAGTTACTGACAAGAATTCTTACGCAGTGTTGTAAAAATATGTACCTATATTATAATTAGGAAATATAAGGACATAGTCATAATATTACAATTAATCAATTTAGATAATTTTAAAGGTGCGATTGCAATCATTGAGAAAGATTATAACATCATCCAGATACACAAATGTATTTCACGTTATTTTTAGTTATAAAGTACCATGCCATAAACTAAATAGTTCACTACTACTTTCTATATTGAAAATCCACAAGCTTTTATGTTATTGCAAAGCGGGCATGCAGCTATCTACTAAATGCATATTCATAATATATTCAAAACTTCCAAGATACTTACGATCCCTTACAGGAGAACCTAAGACAGTTTTGACCAGCCCAGGAATCGGGCTCAAATTTGTAAATGTTCCTATATCTATTTTTTCGTACTCCAAGATTATTGCTGAGAATTTCCCTTGATTTAGGAAACTGTAATGGTAACAAAATTGATCAAATTTATATTTACATCTAGATATTTCAAGCAAGAAAATAAAGTTTTAAATTTGAAGCATGTGGATATGTTAGAAACCTTTTGGTAGGTCGATGTTGCTACAAACTTTTAATAAACTAATTTTTATTGCAAATTTCAACTACTATGGCTATGTCCTTAAGTAATTAATAACATGAAGTAGGCATATGTGACTGAAGTGATACTTCAATAATATGTTTTATAGAAATACATTTATTTGTATGGAATTAGTGCAGCAGGTTGCATGTAAGCAATAGAAAACAGCTCAATAATATTTAGAATTCATTGAATTCATATGTACACCCTAAACTTTTATATAAATAAAATTTACCTGTACCCGACTTCAAAAAATGATGATTCTATTTTATTAGAAAGCTGGTACCCCCGATGTGGTTGCATATAAATTTATCTGATCAAGATCTGTATGCTTACTCTTGAATCTTGATTCCAATCCTAAATCCAATCGGAACTCGAGTTTGAGCAATTTGCTACTCTTGAAAGCGACACTAGCGCACGATTGGAAACAAATTCGGTGGATTTTTTTTTAAACTAAATTAATTCGACTCTCGTTGATTAAAGTCAAATATTTGCTACTCCCGACGTGATTTTGACGTAGTTTGAAATCGTTTGTTTTAATTAAAACTATTTTACAGATTTTATCGCGTTTGTATTTGATTTTTGATTGTCCGACGCTTCGAACACTCTGCAGCGTTCATGGTCACGGGCGGACTAAGATGTTTCACGTCCAACAAGTCATCGTTATTGCAAAAAAATTATAATTATTTACCCGATACAGAAAATACAGATTATATTAATTGAAGTTTCACTTCGTTAGTAATAGATTAAGATTAGCTCATCGACTGTTACGTCTGTCACAACTAATTAATAATAACTTTAGTATTAAAAAAATGTATATGTTTATACGTAAGAGTACTTGTAATATATAAATATCTTGTAATAAAATTATACGGCAAATTATTAATGAATATATAGTTGATATGTTGCATTTTTGTAGTTTTATTGCAATTTCCGTGTGGTGACGAAGTAAGAATGCAATTCACCAATCCCTTTCTGGCCCATGGGTATCGTAAAAGAAGACAAAGGTCTAACATGCAGAAAACACCTATGAAAAAATCGGTTGTCTGTAAAGTCGGTTTACTGATGATAGTTGAACGTGACAACGTCATAAGAAAAAATTAACGTGTGTAAAAAGTACGCATAGCAGAAGTGAAACTTCTTTATCCTTTGTCCCTTTGTTCCTTTGTCCCTTTGTCCCGTTGTTCTTTTGTCTCTTTGTCTCTTTGTCCCTTATCCCTTTATCACTTTATCCCTTTATCCCCTTATCTCCTTATGCCCTCATCCCTTTATCCCTTTATCCTTTTATCCCTTTATCACTTTATCCCTTTATCATTTTATCCCTTTATCCGTTTATCACTTTATCCCTTTATGTCCGCTTAAACGACATGCTATCCCTACTCCACTGGAGAAAGTACTCTTTATTCGAATCGACCGTGGTGGGGACGAGAAAAAGATGGCGCGTAACGAAAAAATGTGATGCGTAACCGAAAAATGTGACGGTAAATTTTTTTCCAACGCCGATATAGAAGTTTCACTTCAAAAACACTGATGGAATTGTTTCATTTTTCAAAAGAAAATTTTAATTTTATATGTTTGATAGATATTTTGTATGGATCAAGCCTTAAATGGAACGCCTCAGAGCGAGGTAACGCCGCATACGTCATGTTTTTTCGTGTGTGCAGCCGGCTCCATCGAATTATAAGACGTTGTCACGTCAAAAACTCCAAATAAAATCCTATAAAGACATGTCTGATTAGTATAGTATACAGCCCAGATGGCTTAGTGGTTAAGATACCGACATACCGTGCCAGTGTCGGGGGTTCGAATCCCACGCACGACAACACTGTGATTCACAAATTGTTGTTCTGAGTCTGTATATAATTTGTGTCCGGTAATTAGGTATATGTTTGTAAAGTCACTGCTATAAAAATATTATTTCCATGGTACAGAATGTTGTCTTTAAAAAAAAATCACACCTATTATGGAGGAGGTTCAAGACCAGTAGAGGGACATATATGAGCTGTGATGATGATGATTGGGTTGAGGGTGACTGTAATCGTCGCATGGCGTTTAACGCCACGCCTCGCGGTCCCCTAATAATTGAATATTAAATAAATATTTGGATGCATATACCTACATTTTTGTAACGAAATAATAGTGCGATTTAAAATTTTGTACAACGCCATCTAGTGAACTCAAAGTAAATTGTTACTTATAATGTATATTAATGAAAATAAATGTCTATTGAATAAAAATCATCATTTTTTGGAAAAAAATCGCGATATTTTATTAGTACTTTATGCCTTAGTTTTTTCGTATTAGTTCCTGTCGTAATCTAATGTTCTTTTATGCATATATGTATACTTGTTTTATAAATTAATGTAAAATTCTCTAACTTAGTAATATAAATATACCAGTAGGTATGGTATTTAGTTTACTTTCAGCTACGAAAACTGGAGAACAGTTTTTTATAGGCTTTTATTAGTTTCAGGTGTATATATATTTATTTCTTTGTATATTACCGACTTCATAGGAATTGGATTTTGACTCACTTTAAACAGTCAAATTTCATTTAAAAGTTGAAAATTTAAGGAGGACCAATGACGTTAAAATTATTTAGATAGCTTGTCTTATTATCATTACAGGATTAAAAATTTCTTTATTAAATATATTGAAGCTGAGAGTTGGTCGTTAGCTCGATAAATGCCGCCATTTCTGTTTCCTAAATCACACTCTTCGTGCGAAAAGAATGTCTGTGAACGGATGAAAGCATTTCATTTTTTATAGGCTTTTATTAGTTTCAGCTGTGTATTTATTTGTTTGTATGTCACCAACTCCTTAAGAATTGGATTTTGACTCACTTTAAACAGCTTGTCTTATTATCATTACAGGATTAGAGAGTTATTTATAAAATATATTGTAGCTTAGAGTTGGTCGTTTGCTCGATAGATATGAGTCGTAAAGTCAATTTTAAAATGGATAATTTATTCGATACGATACCTACCAAAAAGTACTTATTGACTAAAATATCGAATACAAAAGCATCGGTATCGAAAGAAAAGTACTCGATACCTAAAGATAAAGTAAATAAAAGTACTTGATACTTTAAACAGTACGTTACCTATCTTTCGATACTATTCATGAGTTCAGTATCGATACTTTATATTCGATACCGTGTCTCTACTCGTACAAAATAGTTTCGATGTTTCACATCTGTCAGGCATCCTGAGTGACGGCTCACTTTTTTTTTTAACAATAAGACCTTGTGCTAAGTTAATAATCCTTGTATTGCAGTGTGACTTTACAAATATATAATTAACTGACGCAAATTACATACAGACTCAGAACAACAATTTTTAGATCGCACAGTGAATAGTCCTTTTTTATAGGGATGGGCTATAGTTAACGCACCCGCCGCCTGGCTCCATCCGGGACGACGGGGAGGCTGGCGGCCCGTCGCCTTCGTCGTTAGGCCGACCACCGGTGCAGAATTTCTTGTCTTCAGTGGTCGGCTCGACGGAATACTCCGGTCGCGAGATACACTCTCCTATCAACGTTCACCCTCGGGGACGTCGGTTGCCGTGGTCAGCCTCTCTGCGGGTAACGGATTAAATTCAGATCCAGGTCAAGTCACCTGCGGCCTTGACTAGGGCAGGCATCAGGTGCAGATAACACAGTGTTGTCTTGCGTGGAATTCGAACTCGCGACACTGGCACGGTATCTTAACCACTACGCCATCTGTTCAGTTGGTTGTAATTTTAAGTATGGTGACGTAAGTATACAATTCCCCACCCTTTAACTCGTATCGTAAAAGACGACCAAGGGATGTAATATAAAATCTATGCAAGAGCTTCGAATATCACCACGTCTGACCTTTGTGGTATCATCATCATCTCAGCTCTTGTACATCAAACTCCTGGACACGAGCCTCATCATCATTTCAGCCTATCGCCGTCTACACCTGGACGTAGACCTCCCTAATATTACACCATAGAATGCAGTCCTGTGCCGCCTGCATGCAACGACGCCCAGCAACTTTCACCACGTCATCGGTCCACCTAGTGAGGGGTGTCCTACACTGCCTCGCCAGATACATGGGTGCCACTCAACAACCTTTTTCCCCAACGGTTGTCAATTTCGTCGAGAGATGTATCCTGCCCATTGTCACTTCAGCGTGCTAATTCCTCGTCGGTTACAACCATTCTTCTGCGGATTTCCCTATCTCGGATTCTATCTCGCAGAGAAATCCCGAGCGTAGCCCGCTGCATAGCACGCTGAGCTACCTTAAGCTTGTTTATGAGGCCTGCATTTAGAGAGCACGTTTCCTTGCCGTAAGTCATCACTGGTAACACACACTGGTCGTAGACCTGTGTTTTCAGACGCTGAGGTACGTTGAAGGAGCTTCACATAAAGAAGACACATAATTATTATCATTTGACACCCGTGTGGCAACAGAATAAGACCACAATTCACCACATCTTGCCTATGACGGTCTTAAACATCGAGTAAGAGATATAATATGCATATAACATTCCAGAGTAAAGAAACTCGAAATAAAATCCTTTGCCAACAAGTTTGACCATTTGATAAGTCAATTTCTCACCCATAGTGGAGGAGATTCGAGCCCAGCAGTGGTACCTCTATGGACCGATATGATGATGATGATTTAACTGTCATACGCCAGTCCACACTGGTCCAAATGATATCACGTCCTCATCAAGAGAAATGAGAACTAATGATTTCTGATATTACGATATTACGTTCGAAACGTCGGGCAGTCAAATACAAACGTGATAAAATCCGCAGTTTTATTTAAAACTAGCAACCCGCCCTCGCTTCGCTTCGGTTTTAGTCGTTTTACCCGCGTAGTTCCCGTTCCCGTGGAAATACCAGGATAAAATAGCCTGGTTTACGCGCTGATATTACAGCTTTCCATTAGTGAAAGAATTTTTGAAATCGGTCCAGCTGTTTTGAAGATTACCCGGAACAAACAGACAGACAGACAGTAAAAAATTTTTTAATCTGTATTTTAGGCATAGGTGTCGTGCAAATAACCGTGTGAGCATGAAAAAAGCCTATTATTTTGACATCACAAACAGACACTCCAATTTTATTTATTGGTATAGATGAGAACTATTTAAGACGAATCTAATTTGTACAAACTTGATGAATTAATAACAGTCAATATCGTTTATCTTCAAGATCTATCATCAGTGGTACCAGACAAAATCTCAAAAATAATAGGCAAATTGACCTACTACACCACGCTGGTCAGATGGGCTGGTATGAGGATTTACTTCGAGTTTTCCTTCTCTAACATAAATCTAATATGTTTTTCATGCTCATACGATTATTTACACGATACCTACTCCTAACAATCAGTTGTAATATTTTATGTCTGTCTATCTATTTGCTCCGGGTAATTTTCAAAACGGCTGGACCAATATTGATAATATTTTACTAACTAGTACCTAGCTGTCTATATAAGGAATAACTTAGGCTATATTTTATCCAAGTATTCCTACGGGGAATAGAAAGAACGCTGGTGAAATTTCAGGAATTTAATCGATTTTAAAAATTCTTTACAAATGGAAAGCTATTGAGATACTATAGCTATATCTATACCAATAAATAAAATTGGAGTGTCTGTTTGTAATGTCAAAATAATAGGCTTTTTTCATGCTCACACGGTTATTTGCACGACACCTATGCCTAAAATAGCAATTAAAAAAATGTTATCTGTCTGTCTGTTTGTTCCGGGTAATCTTCAAAACGGCTGGACCGATTTCAACAATTCTTTCACCAATGGAAAGCTATAATATCAGGGCGTAAACTAGGCTATATTTTATCCCGGTATTCCCACGGGAACGGGAACTACGCGGGTAAAACGACTATAACCTATAACCAAAGCGAAGCGAGGGCGGGTTGCTAGTCTATACTATAGCTATATCAGCGTCACCAGGCTGTATCTCAAGAACCGCGATAGCTAGACAGTTGAAATTTTATATACAACAAAAGCGATTTTTTACCCTTTTTAAATAGATTTTTTGAATAGATATTGGTACGGAACCCTTCATGCGCTCCGACTCGCGCTTAGCCGGTTTTTTTATTGTTGTTGGTGCAAAAGAAAAAAACAGCTCACCTGATCGTAATTGATACTACTGTTCATAGACCTTGGATCATGGACCCGAGAATCGCATTGCCTAGGGGCCTTGATAGCGTTATTCCGACCTTGCTAGGAACTAAATTTTGGACACGAAATCGCTACTTCAGTTCGCAACTTCGATTCTACCAACTAGCTGTTATTACTTAGATATACTGCATATAGACACTGAGAATAGTTAAATAACATCGGCTGGTAACTGTTCACTTACATCACTAAATTAAGCGGGAGGGAGCAGTGGGGATACGTAGAGTGACCATCATATAGACAACGAAAGAAAAAGAAATATTGTAAATAAAACTACGGATTTTATCTTATTTAAATTTGATTCATGATTGCCCGACGTTTCGAACGCTTTACAGCATTAAATAAAATCCGTAAAGTAGTCTTATTTACAACTAGCAACCCACCCTCGCTTCGCTTCGGTTATAGGTTATAGTCGTTTTACCCGCGTAGTTCCCGTTCCCGTGGAAATACCGGGATAAAATATAGCCTAGTTTACGCCCTGATATTATAGCTTTCCATTGGTGAAAGAATTTTTGAAATCGGTCCAGCTGTTTTGAAGATTACCCGGAACAAACAGACAGACAGACCGACAGACAAAAATTTTTTAATCTGTATTTTAGGCATAGGTATCGTACAAATAACCGTGTGAGCATGAAAAAAGGCTATTATTTTGACATTACAAACAGACACTCCAATTTTATTTATTGGTATAGATGTGTAAACTCACGTAAAAAAAAAACATCAGAAATCATTAAAATTAATATTGATTAAAATCCGTGTGCTGTCGGAGTAAAAATACAATTTACCACTCCCTATTTTGTCCATAAATTTCATAAAAAACCACTAAGGGATATCTACGCATTTAACATCTATGCAAGAGAAGGAAAACTCGAAACAAAACCCTATACTAACCTATCTGATCGGCATGGTATAATAGGGTCAATTTCCCTCCTATTGTGGAGGTGACTCAAACCCAACAGTGGGACGTATATGAAGTGAAATGATGAATGCTTTATCGTCTTTATGGGAAACGTGCTCCATCTATCAAAAAGCTCATCTATGTGATAGTGGAATAATAATTCACCATCCCCTATCTTGGACGTAGGTTTTTTTTTTTATTGCAAGCAGTGGCAAACGAGCAAACAGTACACCTGATGGTAAGTGACAATGCCGCTCATGGACCTTTACAAGGCCGCTGCCTACCGTGAAGAAAGTGAAGGGAGTGTGAATGCGTGCATTGAGGCTCGGTGATACCAAAGGCACCACCAAAACCCTCCACACGCGAACACCCTCAGAAAGTTGGGTTTCCGGTTCTCTCGCTCACCGAACGAAGCGCAGTAACAAAATGCCACTATTCAGACGTCGATTTTCTGCTCAGTGTGGTACTGCCCCGGCCGGACCCGCCCGCGGCTGTAGACAGATAACTGTCGACAGTGTGGTCCTACCACTCAATGTGTCAGGTGTCTTAAAAGACATATAAGAGATATAATATATAGACAACTATGCAAGAAAAGGAAGTCTCGAAATGAAACCCTTTGCAACACCTCTGCTACGGACGTCCAGGACTCTGTACTGGTGGTCGGCCTAATTACCAAAGGGATGGAATACGGTGGGTTATGGGCACTCGCTCCGCCCTTTTATCACCCTGGACGAAACGGACGGAGTGTGTACTGATCATATCCCACCCAATAAAAATATACCACATGTCTGACCAGCATTGTATAGACCAATTTCTCTCCCATTACGGAGGAGGCTCGAACCCAGCAGTGGTACCTATAGAAGTTGATATGATGATGACTGAATAGATAACTATGAGTCAAAAGGCGGCTATTTTGAGACAGTCTGAACCACATATTGGAGTGTTAGTTAAAATACCAAGCTCACGCTACCGGGCCAGTGTCCTGGGTTCGAATCCTACGCAGGCATTTTTTACGCATTCTTATTATGAGTCTGTGTGTAAATGGTGTGCATTAATTATATAAGATTGCTTAGAAAATTGTGCTTCTGTCTCTCTCGCTCACCGAACGAAGTGCAGTAAGCCAGTAACAAATTGCTACTCCCCAGACGTCGATTTTTTGCTCAGTGTAGTACTAATCCGGACGGACCGGCCTGCGACTATAGACTGACGACTCTCGACAGTATGCTTTACACAGACAAAATAAAAAATATAATTTATTATCAAGACTATCCGCTATTTACCTTAAACATATACACCCTACATATCTGGAGCGGTGTCTGTACAAATTGCTCTGAAAAACTCAGCCACTCTGTATTCTGTACTCGTTTGCGCGATGGTGATATAGTTGCGTCTCTTTCTATCGCCTTCTGTTCGCGTTGAGAACGCGTATTCATAGTGCAGCTTAATAATAATATACAATAAAATAATTTTGTGAAACAAAAAAAAAATATAACACCAATGGCTCGTAGGTGTCGTAAAAGACGTCTAAAGGATTATCGCAGATAACATATGTGCGAAAAGAACTCGAATACATTTTATTTATTTTATAGGAAATAATATATATTTTTTTTATTTTTCAAAGACACTTCATTTACCTTTTTTTTTCTTTTTATTAGGACTGATCCCACCACACATTCCCACCACTGTAACTCCTGTAAGCCAGGATCCACAATGGTCGCCGTATAAGACACTGAGGTTTGACCCTCAGAAAGTCCCGGGCGTCGCTTTTAATTGTCTTGGGACCTGCAACAAATTTATTACTTCATTTATCTAGAAAATTTTTCTAGAGAAATCAATTCAGGCGATAAAAGTATTATCGCGAACTTTATTGTTCACATAAAATACACAGTACAATTACCCGAAATGACGTACAATGCTTTAATAAAGGACGGGTGGCAATCCTAACCTCAGCCCATATATGTCCCAATGTTAATCTCGGGCCTTCTCCATTGTGAAAAGGAATTTGACCTACCTGGTCATACCTCGCCGGTCAGTTGTTGGGATTTCGAGTTCGATTTCGAGTTTGCCTTCTCTTGTATCGATGTTATCTGCATATTATATGCCTTAGTCATCTTTCATGACACGTACGGGGGAGAGAAGAGGTAGTGAATTGTATTCTTATCCGACACCACACGAGAACAGTTACTAATATGAAATTATTTCTGATCATATGATAGTTTTGAATAGTTTTACGGATATTGAATTTATTGGCAATTGTAAAAGGGAGCGAACCCAACCATTTTGAAGACTTTTCAGCGTTCATAGTCACAGTCAGACAAACAAAAATCAAGTACAAACGTGAATAAATCCGTAAAAATAGTTTTAATTATAACGTGGTATACTCGCGTAAACAAAAATCATTTTTAAACAATTAATTTCAATATCCAAAAATAACAACTAATTGTTTATAGTTTTAAGTTTTCACTTCTGTATTCATGACTACTTTGTGCTTTTTTTCGTAATATTTCATTTATCGCTCATTATCCAAAAATAACATGTCTAACCAGTATGTCTGTAATACCAACATGTCTGACCAGCATACATAAAATTAAATACAGGCTAAAATACAGGCCTAGGCTTAGCTTAGACTCCAGATCTCCCACGAACAGTGGCGGCTGTACCTTAAGTGCGTTTGTGCGCTGAACCACCAGATCAAAATATTTAAAAACTACAAAATTTAACTTCATCTTTATTTTTAAATTACCATTAATATTTATTCTTTGAACATAAAAAACATATAACAAATAAAATTTCAAATTAAGACGAAACAATATAAGCGCATTACTAAACTATTAAAACTTATATTCCTTGTAAAAAAAATCTCGTGCGCTGAGGCGAGCGCACGGGGACTGCCCATACAACTTGTATTAGATAGGAGTTAAACGCCTGGCGTGTGAGACAGAAGATAGTTCATAGAAATATGCTGAAAAATGAGTCTGTTCCCGTACGGCGCACGGGCGAACCAAACGTTGCCGAGAGAACTCGACTTACGACGAAATTCGCCGATGATGTCTCGTTAAGTACAGTAAGTAGATATAGTTTCGATGTATCTGTGACGAGTTAAATATGGTTTGTTTACATTGTTTTTTTTTATTTTGGTCTTAGTTCTATTTTATACTGCGTATACAGTGGGTGAAAATGAGTATAAATATAGACTATATTAAAGACAATAACAAAACGTTTTAAAATAAAGTTGATATAAATTGGCGGGACCGCCAAGGCCCTCTTTTATAAATATTTTTTGAAGTGTGAAAAACAAACAAAATACCTATTTTTCTTCGCAAGTACACCTACAAAATGTAACGCGTTCAAAAAAAATTAAAAAAAAAATTACGTAAATTATTGTTCCATTGCAATTTCTGATCTTAATACTTAGTGAGGAAGTAAAGTGCACCACTTTGATGACCCACCAGCCGCCACTGCCCACGAATAGCATAATCCTATTAATTTTAATGTAGTTACCATCAATAATGTATCTGTAAATGTTGTTTGTGAAGATGAATAAAGTTATTATTATAATGTATCTCCGATTCACGGCTATCTTCCAAGGAAAGATACCCGGTCCTTTGAAAGGCTTACATGGGGATATGAATCCAACACGCAGAGGCCTTTGGAGAAATTTAATGTAAAAATGGGATGGGACATCTACCGATCACACTCCACGTCTGCACATAACACACGTGGACTGCCAACGGTAGGTGTAAAACTATTGTGTGATGATGGTATCTAATAACTGTTTATGGGGTTGGAGGTTTGATGGACTGGCTAAACTAAAAACTATTGATTGAAAAACTGTCGTCTGCCTTCAATACCTTGATCGTCTTGAACTTTAGCAGACGGTGACTCGCCAACTCACTGAATGGGCCCCCCCAAACGGTCGCCACAGACACACAGGCCATACGGCCAACAGGGGAGCAACATTGGTGCAAGTGGCTTGGGGTGTCGAGCGGTGCGGCGCCGGTTTCACCATCACAGTGGTTTCCCCGTAGTTATGCCCTTGAAAATGACACTTCCACGCCCGAGCATATAGCTCTGGCGACCCCTCTCTGACCAGCCGTTCAAGGCAAGCCAGAGTTGAGAATCCTGCGGGCACTCTTCGGTTTCCACTCCAGCCAGCCAATAAAGGCCAGCTGGATACGAGGCCCTGGCCGACTCTCTGGGGCACTCAGGACCGCAGTGTCGCCACTCACATTCAGCACGCCACAAGCTGCCCTGCGGTTTATTGGCTTTCCTATAAATCTTGTGATACATTTTTTCTTTTATATCAAAAGAATTTAGGGAGCCATATAATGTTCCTCCGAGGTTTGCGTTAGTCTCATGGTGAGATAACGACTGGCCCAGAGGTTTTATTATTATTATTATTATTAGCATGGTATAGTAGGTCAAATTCCCTCCCATTATGGAGGAGGCCCGAACCCAATAGTGGGACGAGTGTGGGCTGCGATGATGATGACCCAAAAATAACAACTAATTGTTCGCTCGCTTGACTATGAATTAATTCGAGGGGCGTTCCCGGCCTGATTGATGTCTTTTGTTTAAACAACTTACCGACAGTCGGGAGATACCGACAATATACATAGTTATATCGATACGGGAGTTAAAGTAACAATATCTTTATTAAGTCAATATTTATCGTTATATTTTTAAAAGAACAAAATCACAGACCAACTTTCTGAGGGTGTTTCCGTGTAGTGATTTTGGTAATGCCTTTAGTGTCATCAAACCTCATTGCATGCATTCACGCTCCCTTCACTTTCTTCGCGGTAGGCAGCGGCATTGCAAAGGTCCATGAGCGGCAGCAACACTTACGATCAGGTGTACTGTTTGCTCGTTTGCCAACGTTTGCAATAAAAAACCTCGGAGTAAAGTCAGCAATACCACTATCAAGACGAGCGTGGTGTAGCTGAATTTCCGTTCTATTGTGTTTCCGTGTGGTGACGGAGTAAGAATACAATTCACCAACCCCATTCTTGGATGGATGTCGTAAAAGTCGACTAAGGGGTTTAATATGTATATATGTAAGAGAAGGAAAACTCGATATAAATAAAACCCTGTTCCAACACGTTTGATCAGCGTGGTATTGGTCAATTTCCCTCCTATTGTAAAACAGGCTCAAGCCCAACAGTGCGATGTGCATTAGCTAAAATAATGAAGATTGGCAATCAGATTCTAATGTAAGCTATTATTTAAAAAAAAACGTGTGGCACTCGGGGACTGCCGCGGTAAAGCTATTGCATAGCATTTTTTATCAACTTATGCAATTATAATTATTTATTTTTTATTTATGGAGTATTTTATTCTTTGATATTAATTCAAGTTACACTTTTCAACCGTGGTGACTGATAAGAAAACAAATGTACTATATGTATAACAATAAAGGCGGTTTGAATTACCACTGTCGTCCCCTGAAGATCATTGGGACGGTTAGAAAGCGCGCGAAAACACTTTTTGATGTAAGCTACCCAAAGCGGTGGCACGTGTGCGCACCGAGACACACGAACGCAGAATATCGACGTTCGACGACCGTACGCTCGGCCGAGCTGCCGCCACCCGCGTACTATGTAGCTCGTACTGTGTAGCTAGTTACATGGTAGTGGGGTGTAAGGTTTTATTTTCATTACGGAATTTCTTGATTCGGTCGCCGCGCAAAGCCCGCGATAAAATCTATGCAATAGCTTAAAAAAATGTATCTATTGCAATAAGGATCTATGTACTTCATATGAATATTGGGCACTAAAACCAAAAATTACTATGTAACCAATTTCTCGTTTGCTTCCAGTTACGGAAAATGTATTACCACGCCATCTATCGGATGTGCTTACACATTACTCTTACCTACTATACTTTTAATGCCTTTTTTTTCTGGGGGTGGGTTACGGTCGGCGCACTCCTCGCACCACTCCATCCGGGGCGACAGAAGGGCGTAAGCATGCACACCCGTAACCCACCTGTGATATGTCGCCTTCGTCGTTGGGCGGTCCCCCCTCGGGGAGGACGTCGGTATTCTTTTAATGCCTGTCGTGGCATAAGGGGCTGTGATGCAGCCATGTTATTATCCTACTAATATTATAAACGCGAAAGTTTTTATATGAGGACGTTTGTTGCTCTTACACGCAAAAACTACTGAATGGATTTTGATGAAATTTCACAATAACACAGCTTACATATCATAATAACATATGGGCTATAATTTATCTCGATATTCCCACTGGAAGGGGAAATATGCCGGTAAAACCGCAGGGCACTGCTAGTCTAGTATAAATTGTAAACCTCCGGCTCTTGCTCATCAATCAAAACTCAGAAGCAAATTGCTACTGAATCTATGGCTAATTCTAATTCTAAAATAATTATCCAGCTTCCAGTATTTACAAGATTTTTCAAACCTAACCTTTCGTCCCACAGCTGGACTCAAGTCTCATCCACAATAGGAGGGTAATTAACATACTATGCCATAATGGTCAGACATGTCGATATAGGGTTTAATTTCAAGTTTTTCTTCTTCTGCATAGGTTTTATATGCATATTATATCCCTTAGTCGTCTTTTACGACATCCACGGGCAAGACTGTACGTTTCCAGTGACTGTACGTTTCGAGCGATTTCTCCCAGGTACGTGCAGGCTCTGGAATTAACTACCTGCTGAGGTTTCTCCCGACTGCTGTGACCTTCTTTAAACGAGGTTTAAGAAGAGCGTTTTCTTCACGGTAGGCAACGGCGTAGCTGTGCCCCTGGTCTTGTAAAGGTCCATGCGCGGCAGTCTTAGAATAATAACGTATAGAAGGATAGTGTCAGTACTTCGATCTTTAAAAATTTGAATCTAAAAATACTAATGGCGGGCAGACGATTACACACGTACACACGGAAACCACTATACAAATTATGAAATCAAATTTTGTTTTTATTAACATAAATCGTCGAAATACTTTTAAAAGTAATGTTAAAAACCTTTTTATGTTTTTCAAATGTGTTGTGGCACCATTTGAATGCACAAGCCGTCATAATTACCTATTTATTTTTTAAGAGTTGCGTACGTTCGTGCAGTGCAATGACTTGTACATTACGGGACTGTTCCGGCGTAGGCTCCATTAGGCTCCAATTGAAATGCCTCACTTTTTGTGCGTGGCCTTACCTTCTATATGTTATTATTCTAAGGCGGCAGTATTACTTACCATAAGGATTGCTGCTTGCTTATTTGCTACCATCGGTAATAAAAAAAGGGACTAGTGAATTGTATTCCTACTCCGTCACCACAAAGTTACTTTGTCTATTATTATTTATTTCTTCTACTACTTGAAAATGTGCTACGACAAATCAGTAAGCTTCTATAAGTAAAATAAATTTAATCGCGTTAACATTCCAATCATATCTGTCTATATAATCTGTGCACATAAAACCGAGCCCAAACTGATGACAGACATAACTGTAGCAAGTAGAAGCGCAAATAGTATCTGACACTTCAAACAGAATACAAAATCGTGGAGCGAATATCAATATTTGATATTTGGTTTTGTAACGACACCCCGTGAGCGGGTATCGGGGCGCCATTTTAACGGGCTTTTTTTTTTTTTTTTTTTTTTTTTTATATTATGGCGTTTACAGAATTTCGCCAATTACTCAATTTAGATTGACAGTTATAGGAATTAGGACACTGATGTCTAAGAAATTTACAAGATAAATTTAGTTGTTGGCTTTCGAATTTTCAATATGTTGATTAGTTGAATTATTCTAAAAAACTGATATATGAGAGGGATTATTTTTTAAAAAATTATAACATTTGACTACAATCACGTGGATGACAATCTATTTAACGGGCTTACTGGTTGCCGCGCATTTTGACAGTTACAGGTTATTTTTTTTTATTTTTTTATTTTGATGAGCTTTGGCAGAAAGGTGAAAATGCCACGAAGTTTTTAACTATAATTAATAGTAAAAGGATAGGATCATCATCAGCAAGACAGCTCTTATACGGGTACAAGTCTCCTCCAAAATGATAGATTGACTTATTGAAGTGAAACTTCTTTAGAATTTTTGTAATTTCAAACTCGATTAAACGAAAAAGCGAGTCCATAGAGATATAACCACGTAAATGTATAGGATTCAGCGAGCGAGTGAATGAGATAAAGAATAAAGGATGAAGGATAAAAGAGTTTCACTTCTGAGCGCACTTTGTCTCACAAACACACACACACTATTTTTTTATTACACGCTGGTTAGACCTGTAGGCGTAACGGCGCACTATGGGCCCAAACAGTATTTGCCATCTCATAAATGGTTTTGACAAAAGTCGTAAATCCATAGATCCTTTTATAGTTTTATACCCTCAAAGGATGCAACTTTCGAATTAATTCCAAAAAAAATTAAATAATTTAGTTTCATGTTTATAAAGTGAACCTCAAACATTGAGCATAAATATTTTCATGCCAATTAAATTACCGTTAAGGAAGTTCAACACAAAATTATTCGGATGTTTTCCATGGAAACATATTAGTGTAATACATCATTAGATAGATCAGAATGTACACTTTGTATCCACGTTCAGTTTTGTAAAAAAAAATAATGATATATATTTTTTTTTATTTTTTTTAGTAAAGTAAAGAAAATTTCGATTTTGTTTATTTCAATTGGACTTTTCTATGTTGCCGAAAGCTGTCGGTGTCAAGTTAAAGGCGGCTTACTTTATGTTACTAAAAAGGTTTTAATTTATAAAATTATCTTTAGTTATTATTATTGTGGGTCAAATCTATACAATATGAGCTCACAGTGTCTTGCACTGCATCTTAGTCCACCCGTGATCATGAACGCTGTAAAGTGTTCGAAACGTCGGGTAATCAAAAATCAAATACAAACGCGATAAAATCCGTAAAGTAGTTTTATTTAAAATAAATAGACTACAAGAATATTCACTAGGTACTTTCGATAGCGGTAATAAACCACAAGTATGATAAACTATATTGTTGCGGAAGTTCTATTTATCTGTTGCGGTAATTTATTACAACCAGTATCTACTGATTACACTATGTCGATGACAACTATCACAATCAATTACCCTGCGGTTTTTGCACAAGGCACCAAAATATTGGTCCTTTATATACGCGTGTTTTCAGCATACTATTCATCAAAGTATTCAGATACTTCTTTTCGATAACAATTAACAGAAAAAAAACATGAGAGAATTCGTTTGTGTTCGACGCGATCTTTGTGATCAAATAATAAGAGGGAAGAGTACTTCAGACCTTAGACAATATTTGTTGAACAACTTTCAACTGTCGGAAACTGACGTTATCACTGTAATAGAAAGTATTCAAAAAAATTTAACATCAAGTTGCAACCAGAAATGGACGAAAGCTCAAAGAAAGCCAGACAGGTTCGAGAGTCTATACTCAAATTGGTTAAACGGTGAATTTAAAGTACCATTGAATTCTTGCAGTACCTCAACCTCTGAAATATCTGGCTTGAATACTTCTGGTGATCGTGGTAGACCAACAAAACCATACGACGAGTGTTCGGAAAACACAAAAAAACGAAAAAATATGGAACTGCTCCAGGAGTATGGAATGGGACATGTCCGTAACGCTTATGTGCAAGGTTCAATTGTGTCTATTATCAGAAACAAGGAAAAAGACGAGAAGAAAGCAATTCTACAAACCATAATCAGTCCAGATAGTGCACTTTCTTTTACAAAAGAAGAGGCATTGAGCATGTGTATTGAAACGGATCTAACGAAATCCCAATATGGGTACCTAAGAAAAAGGCTCGTTGATAAAAATTTAAGTTCTGTTTTACCTTCGTATCAAATACTAAGTGAAGCAAAAAAGGCTTGCTATCCGCCTGCATCTAGCATAACGGTGACAAATATAAGCGCAAAAATTAATCTGCAAGATCTCTTAGACCATTCAGTCTGCCGTATTATAAAGATAAAGTCAGGTTCGACAAACTACAATCGTCTCAAGCTGTTCACTAAATGGGGGTGTGATGGATCTTCCGGGCAAAGTGAGTATAAACAAATTTTACCGTAAGAAAACGAACAAATATCGGATGCTAATTTGTTTATAGTGTCCCTTGTACCACTGCGACTAGTAGACGAAGAAACGTCTACAGTTATATGGCAGAATCCTACTTGCTCATCTGTTAGATATTGCAGACCAATTTCATTAGAATTTGCAAAAGAAACACCCGCAAAAACTACAGCGGTTGTCAGTGAAATTGAAGCCAAAATTAATCAATTGATATCAACTCTTGTGTCTATAGACGACAAAGTCATCGAGGTTAAACATGAACTGTTTATGACAATGATTGATGGGAAAGTTGCTCAAGTGTTAACGAACACATCATCCAGTGCTACCTGCACTGTTTGTGGAGCAACTCCCAGACAAACGAACGATCTTTTAAAAGTTACATCAAGAGTTGAAAATGAAGATGCATTTAAATACGGATTGTCGACACTACATGCATGGATAAGATTTATGGAGACGATCCTCCATATTTCTTATAATTTGGGTTTTGAGAAGTGGTCAGCAACAACTCCAGAAAACAAGCAACTTAAAGAAGACAAGAAAAAATATGTCCAAAAACGTTTCCGAGAAGTGCTTGGTTTGCACATTGATAAACCACGTCAAGGTTCCGGTAATAGCAATGACGGAAATACAGCAAGGCGATTTTTCCAAAATTACGAATGCTCTGCAGGGATAACTGGAATTGATGGAGAATTAATTAAAAGATTTTATGTAATTCTTCAAACCATGTCATCGGGATTCCCTATAAACGCAGAAAAATTTGGTCAGTATACATTGATAACCGCGCAATTATACGTAAGCAAATATACCTGGTATTACATGCCATCTTCGGTCCATAAAGTACTTATACATGGTGCTAAAATAATAGAGCATTATGCAGTTCTGCCTATAGGACAATTATCCGAAGATGCTCAGGAAGCCAGGAATAAAGATTACAAAAAATATAGGTTACATCACGCTAGGAAGTGTTCCAGATCAGCAACAAACGAGGACGTTCTGCATATTTTGTTATATACATCTGATCCTTATATATCTAGTTTAAATAAACCCAGTTTTGTAATATCCAAAGAATTGTTTGACGAAGCTAAAGAATTATTGGAAATAGAAGGTTATGAATAGGATCGCAATTTTTTTTATGGTGTCATTTTTTAGCATGTTTGTTTGATAATAATAATAATAATTAAGTCTTAAACTCATTTTAAGTAAAAGTGTTACTTTTATTGTCATTTTATTATAACTGTATAATTTTTTGTATGTAATTTCGTATATCGTTATCTTTGTCATTTTTTTATGAAAATTATATAACTTTTAAAATAATGATGTTCAATTTATTTTATTGCCTATATATTCATTAATACATAAAAAAAAATTCAAGGGGAAACATCACAAAACAACAAAGTTATCGATTTTTGAGATGAAATATACTGATCGGTCCCACAGTGCGGCGTAGGGTTTCGTTTAAATTTTTCTGTCTCTTTCATAGATGTTATATGCATATTATATCACTTAATCGTAATTTACGACATCCACGGGTACTACGATACGAGGTTGTGAATTCTCTTCTTACTCCGTCACCACACGAATAATGGAGGCGTTTGGTCTGTTAATTCCTAAACCTAGGTATATCCAGCATTGGACATCCAAAGATTGATGATCATCCATGACCCAATCTATCCATGATATATCGACACGTCAGTAATATTTTTATCATAAGGAGATGGAGACACCGAGCTCTCGGTCCTCATTTTGAAGAAAGTCAATTGTAAGTATGCGAGTTGTATTCGCTTACATTATCTTTACTAATATTATAAATATGAAAGTAAGTTTGTTTGTTTGTTACGCTTACACGCTTCAAACACCGAACCGATTTCAAAAATTCTTTTACCAATGAAAAGCCATAACATAATTCCCACGGGAGCGGGAACTGAAACGGGTAAGGTGACTGAAACCGAAGCGAAGCGAAGCGAGGGCGGGTTGCTAGTAATTTATAATTATGTATAATGTTAAGAGATTTTGCCCGCGATTTCAAACGCGTAAAAAATTATAGCGTTAAATAAAACTTTAACGAGGGAAGCTCTGGGGAACTGTTTGACTCGCTTCACCTGAAGACGTTATGGTCTTCAACCGTACGTTTCCAGCGATCATTTCTCCCACATACTTCCAGGATCTGGAATAAACTACCTGCTACTGTTTTTGTCGAGCGCTATGACATGTCATTCTTTAAGCAAGGCTTAAGAAGTGCTGAAAACACTTTCCTTCCAGTAGGCAGCAGTCTAGCTGCGCCCCTGGTATTGCAAAGGTATCACTTACCATCAGTTATGTTGCTTGCTCGTTTGCCACTAGAGCTAGAAAAAAATCTAATTAAATTTGCTGTACGTTAGATATATCGAAATAAACAGTTCACGAACGGTTGAAACACGCAATTATTTATTTTTACTGAAGAGAACCTTTGTACAATTTGGAGACTATGTACTTACATGTTTTTTTCTTTCCATACAAACTTTACCACTATGATCTATCCAAGCATGCTAATTCTTCGTGCTATGTCGATTACACCCGATTTCCATACTTCAGATTTTATCTCGCAGAGAAATCCCGAACATAAGTCGCTCCATAACACACTGCACGACTTGAGCTTGGTTGTGAGACCGACATTCAGAGACCACGTTTCCATGCTGAAAGTCATCACTGGTGGTAAACCTATATTTTTAGACACTGAGGTGTGTTGGATGAGAAGATCCTCTTAAGTTTGCCAAACACTCCACAGCCGAGCTTGATTCATCGGCTGGCCTCTTTCTCGAAATTTGATCTACCTACTATTTGTCCAAGATAAACATAAAGATCGATAATATCAATCTGTTCTATTTGGATCTGCATTTCATTCGCTGAGCAAGAGAGATGGACACCCAACTTTCTGAGGGTGTTTGCATGTGGAGTTTAGGTGATGCCTTTATACGTTGCGGCTTAGTGGACTGTATGGGGCATCTTATGCCAGCAACATACCGACGTGGGCTTGCCGAAGGACCAAGCCAATCCCACTAGTGGGACTGGTTCCCATAAAATGGGGGTTTGTTAGGGAAACGGTGGGAAGTAAGCGGAGAACTTACCGTGCTTTGGTGGAGCTGCAGACCTGCTGTGCTGACCTGGTGGTGTTCCCGACGAGCTAGTTGGGCTGAATGCGGGCACTGAATTTATTGTCTATTTAATATCACTATTACGGTATAGTATATACACTCGCGTGCGGATAGGCTGACCAGCGTGGTAAGCTTTCAGTGTCTTTAACTGAGGTATGGTAAACGCGGGCGCCGCAGAACGAATATGTCACGAGAGTGTCAAATCAAGAATGGCGTCGGCGCACGACTGTCGCACGAATATAGGCGGATTCAACCGAACATCGCTCGCCAATCAGACGTCACGCCATTGGCGTGAACAAGTATCACCAAACCTCATTGCACACATTCACAATTTCACACTATCTTCACTTACTTCGCGGTGGATAGCGCCCTATCAAAGATCTACGTTCCGTGTGGTGACGGAGTAAGAATACAATTCACCACTCCCTATCTTGCCCGTGGATGTCGTAAAAGACGCCTATGGAATATAATATGCACATAACATCTGTGCCAGAGAAGGAAAACTCTAAACGAAACCCTATACCAACATGTTTGACCAGCATGGTATAGTATGTCAAATTCCCTCCCATTGTGGTGGAGGCCCGAGCCCAACAGTAGGACAGCAGCTGCCAGCGGCCGATGAATTGACGACTGTCGAGCGACCCTAAGTGATAATGACCAAGAAGAAGATGAGTCAACTCCGATTTTGTCGCACGCCCAGGCATTATCAGCAGTTAATGATTTAAGACGCTATGTAACTTCTTTGAATCAAAGCGAGGACGCACTGCTAAAATTAAATTACGTTGAAAATCTTGTAATTGCTAATGCTTGAGGCAATCGTTTTGTCAAACTAAAATAAGTGATTATTTTAAGTAACGTAATAATAATAAACAACATTTTTTTATATTTTTAATTATTGTTTATTTTTTAATATTTAGAAATGTATCTAGTAGTAAGTAGATTAAATAAAGAAAATAACATTTAGGTAATTTTTAAATATTAAATTCAATACGTAGGTATTCAAAATAATAATAGAGTATCTATACCAATAAATAAAATTGGAGTGTCTGTTTGTAATGTCAAAATAGTAGGCTTTTTTCATGCTCACACGGTTATTTGCACGACACCTATGCTTAAAATACAGATTAAAAATTTTTGTCTGTCTGTCTGTCTGTCTGTCTGTTTGTTCCGGGTAATCTTCAAAACGGCTGGACCGATTTCAAAAATTCTTTCAGCAATGGAAAGCTAGGCTATATTTGGGCGTAAACTAGGCTATATTTTATCCCGGTATTCCCACGGGAACGGGAACTACGCGGTTAAAACGACTAAAACCGAAGCGAAACGAGGGCGGGTTGCTAGTAATAAATAATAATGACACGTTTTTTCCCTTTCCCGCATAATGCGCTTTCCCGCCTAAGACGCGTTTTTGGTCGAATCCCTGCAAATTCGTCTTAAACGGGTTTTACTGTATTTTCATTTTATTTTTATTCTGTGCGGTGACGAAGTAAGAATACAATTCACCACCCCCCTATCTTAACCTTGGGTGTCGTAAAAGACGACTAAAGGATATAATATGCATATACATCTATGTAAGAAAGGAAAACTAGAAATAAACCCTATACTTACTAATACATCTGACCCGCGTGGTATAGGAGGTCAATTTCCCTCCCATAGAGGAGGAAGCCCAAGCCCAACAGTGGGACATATATCGGCTGAAATGATGATGATGTAACTATATATTTACTGGCAATAGGTATATACTATTTTGCCGAATCTCTCAATCTGTTATCTCAGCCTAACAAGACCCAGAGCTCAGGCCTCCTCCACAATGGGAGGGAATTTGACCTACTAAGTATTTCTCAATAGTCAGACCTGCTGGAATAGGTTTTAATATTGAGTTTTCCTTTTCTTGCACTGATGTTACCTGCATATATCCCTTAGTCGCCTTTTACGACACCCACGGGTAAGAAAGGGGATGATTAATCGTATTCTTACTCCGTAATCACACGGAATAATCTCTCAATCACTCAGAATAATAAACTGAAACCATAACCAAGGACCATAAAAATCCCACAGAAAAAAAAAATAACAAAAGATATTACACCGCAAACAATCAAAGACAATAGCGGCAATATTTTTTTTTAAAAAGCAACATTCGTCACGTCCGTGGAAGGCGGGAAGACAGAGGCCGTTGATTGGTGCAAATTGAATTTGGAATCAAGGAGCGGCCGCGGGGGTTGCGGGATGGTAAAGGGGGTCGGCGCGGGGTGTTGTCGTGTTGGCGATCGCTCGCTGATTGCTCGTTTGTGGTACGACTAGAATAATATGGATATTTCCTATTGTTATAATAATTTTAAGGTGATAGATCGGCTAGAGCGCCGTCCAATGATTGTCGATGTCACTGTTCCTCATGACGGGAATCTCGTGAAGGCTGAGAAAGATAAACAAATAAAATTTTCACGGCAATCGTTGTACCTACCGATAGCCATTTCGACCAATGGCTTCGACCATCACCTAAAGAGGCTCACGTTAGGTGATTGGATTGGGAGGGTCTGATGCAGAAGACTGTGTTCCTGGACAGGGCGCGCATCGTAAGAAAGTTCCTCTTTCTGTAGCCCTAACCGCCGATAGCTTGGTACCTGTACCTAGCTGTACAAGTTAAAAACATATTAGGTACTATTGAAGACGAACGACAGTTTAAATCCGTGTAGTGACGGAGTAAGAATACAATTCACTACCCCTCTTGCCCGTGGCTGTCGTAAAAGACTATTAAGGAATACAATACGCTTATAACATCCATGCAAGAGAAGGAAATCTCTGCACAAAACCCTATGTCAAGATGTCTGATCAACATGGTATAGTAAGTCAATTTCCCTCCCATAATGGAGCAGGCCCGAGCCCAACAGTGATATGGATTGAGATAATAAGAGTCCATGAATCATCCATCCACCCCTAAGGTAAAAATTACCCACCATGCTGGAAACGGACGTCTAACATTCGGTACTAGTGACCAGTCCAATGTAGAAGGGGAGGGCATATCACCATATTCCACGACCCCATAACCCACGAGTCATGAAGCCGCGCGCCACACTTTCGTCGTCCCGGATGAAATGAAAGACATGGTGCTAACCACAGTCTGAAAAATATAAATATATCAGATCCTGTAAAAATAGAAGATAAGACTAATATTGAACTATTACCCTGTCAACCCTTTCCAAGGGCTTGGCAGGTGAATTAGCGGGCCACTTTATATCAGGCCCTGGTGGGGATCACTCATGAATTGGCCAAAAATAATTTTCTTTTTTTTTCTATGTAAGAATCAATTTGACCATCTCAGCTAGCAGCAGCTTGATAATAGGGTCTTAACGCTGGTTTTCAAATGACTGTCTTCATGTTTTTGTTACAGTTTTTAATACTTCAGACATCTTGGTCATCTCCATTTTAATATCATCAAATTCATCATTTTCCGTTTGGTGACGGAGTAAGAATTCACTACCCCCTCTCTTGCCTGTGGGTGTCGTAAAAGACGACTAAGGGATTACAATATGTATATAACACCTATGGTATAGAAAGACCATTTCCCTGCCATTATGGTAGATGCTGGAACTCAGCAGTGGGACATATATGAGCTGTGGTGATGATAATGATGAATTCAGGAAATGGTCTAGGCATATCTATTTATCAATTTACATTGAAATCTGTTCAGTGATGATTCCACAACAGGTCTTCACAAACATATGTATTTATAGTACATACATACATATATTCACGCCTCTGTCCCTTAGGTGTAGGCAGAGACCACTTCCCTCCACTTGCTACGATCTTGACATACCACTTTCGCCTCCACCACATTCACTAGTCTCGTTATGCATGATTTTACCGACGTCCTCCCCGAGGAGGGGACGTCGGTCAATGGGAGGGTACCCCACGTAGGGGGTATTCCGTCGGACCGACCACTGATGACAAGTAACCCTGCTCCGGTGGTGGGCCAAACGACGAAGGCGACGTGGTGTTCGGGTGGGTTGCGGGTGTTGCGTGCTATACGCCCCTCTGTCGCCCCGGATGGAGTGGTGTAAGGAGCGCGCCGACCGCAACCCACTTCAAAAAAAAATGCATGATTTTCAATTTAGGGTACTTATAACCTGGCCTCTATTAAAGACGTCCTCCGTTCACATCCGCACTACCTATAAATTATATTTTTTGTTTACAAACAATCTTGTTTTTTTTGGCAAACCAGCAAACGATATAGGTGACGGTGCCTTTCTGCGAAAGTGTTTGTTATTGAACTCCTTCTGGCTGGACGGATTTTGATGTTTTTTTGTGGCTATCTCAATGGATATGAGAATGGTTTAGATTAATAAATAGGTGGCGCTGCGATCGATTTCAAGGAGAATACCTATTACTATTTTTTAGATTTGAACAGAACAACGTCTGTTGGGTCAGTTAAAAAATTAAAATATTAATAGAATAAGAGTGTCATATCAATACTTTTGTTAACGCAGTTCAAATTCACTACAAATGTATTGTGTGGACAGAATACACTTCGCTGAATGCTACTAGCACTTCTCTTGTCGATTGTGCTCTTATATTTACGTACATAGGTACAGACAGTGTCGTATCAATGTATTTTATAATATATCATTTAAATTTTCAGAAATAGCACGTTGAAATGGCAATGGGCAGGCCACATCGCTCGACGAACCGACAACCGCTGGAGAAGAAAGGTTTTGATTGAGTGATGACAACGAATCGGACGACACAACGTAAAAGTACCGTTCCGAGTGGCATTCTCGTGGGGAGGGCTATGCCTACGTCTGTAGGCTTATGCATGCATAGATGAATTGAATTTATACAACATATTTTGTGTGGTGACGGAGTAAGAATACAATTCACCACTCTCTATCTTGCACGCGGATGTCTTAAAAGACGACTAACGGATATAATACGCATATAAAGCAGGGATGTGAAAAAATAATCGATTTTTATAAAAATCGATTATTATTTTGTAATCATCGATTTTTATTATCGATTATGAAAATGAGAAAAATCGATTATTAATCGATTTTTTACTATTCGAAATTAACCGATTATTCATGGCCAGATTGCCTAAAAAAAAAGGTCATCAGGATTGTTTCAGGTGTGTTTTCATACTATATTACAAAATAAAGCTCACATTTTCTAAAAAAGGTCATCAGAATCGTTTTCATACTATATTAGAAAATAAAGCTTACATTTCCTAAAAAAAAAAAAGGTCATCACAATCCTGTTCGCAGAAAAAAATCGATTTATTTTGACGAACAAAAAATCGACTATTTAAAAATCGATTATTTTCCCTCCAGGTCACATCCCTAATATAAAGTCATTGCAAGAGAAGGAAAAGCGAGTTTTTGGCGGGAATCTGAAGTGTCATGTGGTGTTCTTGTATTATATTCAATATATTAGTGTTTTAACGTGTTATGTTAAATAATCTTGATGGCATTTTATGTAATATATAGCGACAGAACTGCTGAGGTGTAATGAATATGATATAAAACTGCTATACATACCTTTGTATTTCCACCAAAATTCTCAGAAGATATCCTTAACAGTGGCCATTACACTGTTGAGGGCGACACGTTGACTTACTGACAGACCATTACTGACATGAAGAAATTGAGAACTTGAAAAGATAATTATAACTCGACACTGGCAAAAATGGCTCGTATTTGTAGCTGATTGCCAAGACAAAAAAGAAGAAGAAGAAAGAAGGAAAACTCGATATAAAACCGTATACCGACATGTTTCATCAGCATGGTATGATATCTATAGTAGAACTATTTCCCTCCCGTAGCGGAGGCCTTTTTTTCTTTTTTTTTTGGAGGATGGGCTATGATCAGCGCCCACGCCATCCAGCTCCGATCGCAATTACCATTGGACCGAGTGGAAGAGTGCCGTAGTGGAAGCCTGAGCTTAATAGTGGCACATATATAAGCTGAAATGATGGTAATGATAAATTTTAATTTGAATTCATCCATGTGCTATATAAATTGCATAAAAATAGAGAACAATTTTTAATTCAGTTTGGAAAGTTATTTATGCATTTTTAAGAGTCTATTATTGTTGTGTGATCGATTTCAAGGCAAAGTCCTTTTACTATTTTTTTAGATTTAAACAGAACAACGTCTGTTGGGTCAGCTAGTAAAATAATGAAAAGAATGCCCTGCAAGAACTTGTCTAACCAACGTGGCGTAATTATTAGAACAAATTCTTTCCTATTGCGGCCTATCTCTATAGGACGCCTATAAATAGGTATGTATCTATGAGCTAAATATGAAGAGAAATTATTAATAAACATCAAATAGTTTCTCATACCACTAACAAATAATAACTTAGGTATAATTTACAATCTTAAGCTTTACAATAAAAAAATACTGGGCCTGAAAAAATTACATGTTTTAATACGAATAAATGTTTTTTAAAACAATAAGGTGCTAATATAGCCATGAAGATACTAAGAACAGTGAAATAAATACAAATAAAACCTCCGGCTACGCATTAAATCAGAGGACAGAATTAAATCACGACTAACGCCATCTAACGGGTAACCTTATGAATCTCATGAATACAACATGAACTACTGACGTATAGATGGCGCTCTAACAAATTTATCGCCACTTTTATTGTTATTGGCGCTTTTCGCGGGCTTTTAGCTAAATTACACTCATTACTTACATAGTACGTTAACATATTGCCGGGAATGTACAATATAGCGAAAACAGCGCTTACTTGTGATATTTAGTTTGAATACATTTTTATATATAGACAATTGTTTTTATCCCAAAAAGAGTGAGTCAAATTGTAACATTTTCATTTAGCTTTATGTAATTTTTTTTCAGTATTAATTTTTTTTTTTGTTTGGATCGCCCTTACGGGCAGGCTAAAGTCTTTTCGACCATACTGCCTTGTCTTACGTAGCTTACTTCTTTACATATTATTTACTTCTTCATATTGTATAACTTATTTATTGTCATGGTCCGTCAGTAAGTCAAGTCGTTATCATTAATTAGGCGCTGAAAACCTAATTAGATGATTTCTCTGGGAATTCCAGTTGAATATGGAAATACACGTAAACCACTCTTATATCACATTCACCACATTTCAGCACCTTCATTATATTATATTACATAAAATATCAGCAAAATTATTCAATATAACACTATAAAACACTAAAAAAATGAATATAATACAAGAGCTTAACATGACATTTCCAAATTCGCGCTGAAACTCTTTTCAGTATTAAGGGAGTGACCATATTACTTGCTTTTTTTTTTCTGACGGCGAACGTAATGGCAATGTTCGCCAAGAAATCAGTCTTGCATTGTAGGTCAAAAGCCTAGATGAAAAATGAAAAGTTATATGGTATACATAAAATTAACAAGAAATAAGTTAAATATATAGCGCATTTTTTCATGTTACTGTATTATGGAGGCTACTGGCTCATAGATCATGTCAGCCTCATCATACCCTAAAGTGTGTGTATCGTATCCTAAGTGCCAACACAATGTTAGTTCTATTTAATTCATCTTTTTTTTTTTGGGGGTGGGTTGCGGTCAGCGCACTCCTCGCACCACTCCGTCTGGGGCGACAAAGGAGCGTAAGCACGCACACCCCACGACCCACCCACGATGCACGTCACCTTCGTCGTTGGGCCGACCACCAGAGCAGGGTTACTTGTCATCAGTGGTCGGCCCGACGGAATACCCCCTATTTGGGGTACCCTCCCATCGACCGACGTCCCCCCTCGGGGAGGGCGTCGGTCTTTCCTCACGCGGTCGGCCTCTCGGCAGGTGAGGGGCTAATCCCCGGTCACGTCTCCCGCGATTTAATTCACCTTGCACAAACCAAGGAATCCGAGGAGGTTATACCTACCGCATTTTTGTTTAATCCAATATTTTTGTGTCTGTGTGGCGAGGGCTTTTGACCACTCTTTCTCTCTGTCGTAATATACGTGAATAAATCGGCCAACCTATGTGGCTAGAGTAAAATATTAGACTAATTTCATCCCACTGTGAAAGTAACCAACGATGGGAGATATATGAACTATGAGTTAAAAAAAAATACACAAAGCAGTAATGAGGACCGCTGACAAGAGTGAAAACTTAAAACTATGTACAAACAGTTGTAATTTTTGGATATTCAAATGATCTTAAATTAAAATTTGTCATTTAGAACTTTTTACACTTATGTATATGGTGGTATATAGTCACAGTCAATGTACATTGATATATCTACAGATGTAGTATTAGCGTTAACACCCACATGAAGTACTTGGGCCTGATGCTCGACGGGCATTGGTGGTCCAGGAGCTGTCGGCGCGGCGTCTGGCCGTTCTCGGCTGATGCAGAATGTAGGCGGACCCAGCGCTACGTGCCGACGGCTGTACGCGGGGGTAATCCGGCGCTTTACGGCGCACCGATGTGGGCGGGGTCCCTGACCATCCGTCTTGTGGCATCCACAGAGGGCAATGGCGATCAGGGCCATACGCGGATACCACATGGTGGCGACGGAAGCAGCGTGCCTCTTTGCCGGAGATGCTCGCCGAACTTTACAGAAATTAGAAAAACAATATAACATCATCATCTCAGCCCACAGAAGTCCCATTGCTGAGCTTGGGCCTATTCCGTAATATGAGGGAAATTGACCTAAGTACAATGCCACACCGGTCAGACGAGTTGATATAAGGTTTTATTTCGAGTTTACTTTCTCTTGCATATGTACCTATTATTAAACGGGCAGGATAAGGTATGGTGTATTGTATTCTTACTTCGTCACCACACGTAAATTACTTACGAAGCTTACGATTAGGGAATTTAATAACATCCCTAATGTTTAGTTACCAATAATTTAGAGTATTTTTATCATACTAAAATGGCAATATATAAATAAACTTTTAAATAAAACATTAATTGATACTAATTTCACAATTATACAAACTTATCCGTCAAAAGGCATGGAAGCCATTAGTAGCAGCGTGAATTTTTAATTACGCTCAATAAAGTCGCTTTAACCGCTTTTATAAGTCTGCCACGCGAGATAAACACAAACAGATCGCACAAATAACATTTTGCCGTCCGTAATTCGACTAATGTATCATAAACATTTTTGCTTCATCTGTTCACTAGGCTGAGTGGGCAGTTATCGTTGCGTAGCGGAAGAATAAAATATTCTTATTATTTGTTTATGGTTGATATTCATTTATATTCAAGATTTTTTTTTCGTAAGTCATGACATAGTTTTGTAGCATACATTAAATTAGCGTGATATTAAGATAAACATTTTTATTTACATGTATTTTTCTATTACTTACTTTTAATAAATGAAGACAAGTATTCCTGCTTAAATAATGTATCATATTCTATCAACTGTTTTTTTTTTATTTGCAAATAGCTGTTAACATGTTATCTGCATACAGTATCCTCTAGTCGTCTTTTACGACACCCACGGCTTGCTCATAGATGTCTTAAAAGACGGAAGAGGAATGGGAATTGTATTCTTATTCCGTCACTACACGGACTTTTGTAACTAGCAAATGCCCGCGATTTTACCCACGTAGTTTTTGCTCTGTTTTCATCAATAAAGTGAGTTCAAACAAAGTGAGTCAAGGGGGAAATTTATGCCCTCGCTTCGCTTGGGCTTCAGTCGCCTACCCGTATAGTTCCCGTTCCCGTGGTAATACCGGGATAAAAAATAGCCTAAATTACTATATACAGGGTGTATCAGGTTATGGGGCAACTGGTCAAAAGAGAGCTAGACAATGGTGGTAGGAACCCATAAAAAAATTTGAACGAAAAATATCGATTCGTTAAGAAATTAGAGACATGTAAAGTTTTCAATTTTGTCATCGCTTTTTCGTGTAAATCTGATTGAAATGTATAAAGTCAATGATAATACGCAACATATTCATACTTTGTTAAATATTTATTAGAAATTGAATAAATCAATGATTACGTTCACATAAGCAAGACAAACTTCGCTTTAAAACAGCTGATCGGCCTATGGCCGTTGACCGCTTGCCATTGTACGTACATGTCATTGAAGCGTTTGCGCAATTCTAAAGTCTAACTTTTTATTAGCTGCAGTAAAATGACGTTTTGTGGGTTGCCGGTTTTTGAAGAAAAATAAATAGGGATGTAGCTAAATGATTGAATCATAAATGAATAATCAGTTTGGTTTTTTTTTTGAGATTTCATATTAAGTTGTAATGTATTTTTTAAACCTATTATTATTACTATACTAGAGGATTGATCTTTTTTAGTGGAAGTATAGGGAGGTACATTCAAAATGAAACAATAACGTCATAATAATGTTATTTAATTAATCTTTTTCGAAATCACTGTCGCTGTCGCTTTCGGTCACACTAATAACAAATCTATCTGTCACTTCATCTATAATATGATCGAGGTGGCACATTTTATCTTCCTCTTTAATAGTGTGAGACACACAGTCACTCCACTTAGCCGGTGTCACTTTCTTGATTCCTTCTTGGAATAAAGTTTTCACTTCTTGCATTTTATACGTCTTATTATTGTTTGCGACGTGACTCTTTACCTGCGCCCATACCAACTCAATGGGGTTCAATTCACAGTGATAAGGGAGCAGTCTTAAAAGTGTGATACCTTTTTGTGCAGCCATCTCGGCATCTACGCCATATTTCTCAGTATGATTTTGTTGTTTCACAATATCTATGAGAGTGGCCTTGACCATATTTGGTTCAAACGCAATATTTTTAGTAGTCAGCCACTCTTGAATTCGTGCTTTCGTCCACGACATCTTCGGGATTGTTTCGATCTTCCGAGAGTGATAGGGCGCATTGTCCATTACGACTACTGCATTCGGCTTGAGTTTAGGTAGAATACCGCCGAACCAATTCTCGAAACACTCCGCGTTCATTTCATCATGGTAGTCTTCTGTACCTTTCTTTGCTTCAAACATAAGAAGTCCGTCGACCAGGAAGCCTTCTTCTCCGCCTATGTGACTAATTATGAGTCGTTTGCCCTTTCCTGTGGGATTTTTTAATCCCGTAGTCAGGCCGTCTAAAAATGCCTGTCGAGAAGATTTAATACTTCCGTCAATCCAGGTTTTTTTTTATAGTATGACCTGAAAAGAACAAAAAAGAATCATAAGTTTCGACATCAAAACAAAAAGGGAACAAATAGAAGAAACTAAGGGTTGACACGTACCAGCGTTGACCCAGGTCTCGTCTTGATAATATATGTATTGTCCCTCCCTACGATATTGTTTAATTAAATGCAGGTAGCACTGGCGCCATGATATGATATCTTGTCTATCAATAAGCACACTCTTGCGTGATCGAGTAGCGAATTCGAAATTAAGGTGCTTCATAATTTTTCTCAATGTCTCTTTCGAGAAGTTAGGCAATCCTGGGTCATCATTTACAACTTGCAGCACCTAAAAATGATTAAAGTTATTACCTAATTGGTTAAGATTACACATGGGATGGGAGAAAACATACATAACGTATAATAAAAAGATGAGTGACGACATGTGTCAACTAACTTTTGCGATGGTGGGTATTTCATTTCTATGAAAGAACTGATGTACAATTCGTCTAACAGCAGTGAATGTGAAATCATCAAGTTTATCTTTAAATGTAAGTTTTGGGCCCGTTTTTTCGGGAGGTTTTGGTGATTCGCTGTCGTTCTCCTTGTGCTCCTTTAAAACGGAATAAACTGTGCGGACGGATATTCCCAATACTTCAGCCACCTTGTTAACGCATTCACTTGTTTTTGGAACTTCAATGTTTGATTCTGAAGATTCCACTTCAAACACATATTTGTAAACGTTTTGGACCCAAAGTTTTTCAGTTGCACTTAGAGCTACACGTGGCCTTTTTTTCTTAGGAGATAAAAATGTGTCTCCATCTTGCGATGTGCTCGGCAGAGCATCCATGTCTTCAATGTATCAAACAAAAAAAAACTAACACGATTAACGAAAACAGGTAATGAAAAACAAACACAACGTAACATAAGTTTAACAATAATGATAACAAAAACAACGCGCAGTGGGCAAATCAAAGTTATTTATGCACTCAAAACAGAAGTATGAAGCCGAATGAGCGAATGACAACCGAAACAAAATGGCGGTCAAGCGTCATCGTAGCACCGTAACCAAAAACCAGTACTACCAACTTGAGAGAGCGTTTTCTTGAGTGTTACCTTGTATATGTCTAAAAGGATCAACGTTTATACAGCCTTTTATTTACATTAATATTAAATAGAATTTAGTATGATCATTATGAGTCAGCTATGGAACGATTAGATATTCTGTAAACTTTTGTGAACTGAATCACATCCCTATTGAGATTAGGCTGTCAACATTATTTTACGGAATGACATTTAGAAACGTCATTTTACTGCAGCTAATAAAAAGTTAGACTTTAGGTATGAATGAATGAAATTATACTGTCGAAGCTTTACATGCATACATATATTCTGTCAGTACATGCCTACATAATACGTAACAATTAAGGCATAGACTCTTAGACACATTTTTTTGAAATCACTATAATTTTTATGTTATATTGTTTTTTGTGTAATGTACATTCTAATTACGATCTATGACCGTTAAACTACAACATACTCGAACAGTTGTCCCATAACCTGATACATTCTGTATATAGATAGCTAGTAGTAAAATATTATCAAAATCGGTGCAGTCGTTTTGAAGATTACTCCAAACAAACAGACAGACAGACAGACAAAAAACAATTAAACTAGTTTTAAAAATAGGTATCGTAATGATATCTGATGTTTACGCGAGCACTACACATTGTAAATAAAACTACTTTTAATAATAAACTCATTTGCAAAAAAAACGGGCGGTTTTGATTTTCATTCATATTTAAAAAGATACAATACCAAAAAGGTTTCAATCGTTTGTACACGTTACTGGCCGGTTTTAAAAATGCTGTGGTATTTAAAAAACTACGTTCTAAATTCAATTTTTCATTTGATGTTCATTTTTACAGAAAACCCCTTTTTATCCTACATTTTTGGCGCGAAGTTCCAGAAGTTAACATCGACTTTCATAACTTTTATTCAATTTTTATCGATTAATTTCATATCCTTGACTGTCAAAGCTTTATTTAATGCTGTTTGGCTGTATCAAAAATGGTAGATAAAGTGGTAAAAGCTACCAAAATTATCGCACTGCTTGAAGAGGGTTGCAGCCAATGTTTCGTGGCTAGGAGGCTAAATGTTAGTCGCTCGACAGTCCAAAGGACCTGGCAGCGATATCAGGAGACTGGTTCCGTCGAGAGAAGGCCTGGTTCTGGAAGAAAACCATGTACCCAACCACGGGATGGTCGTTTTCTTGTGAGTCGCGCATTGAGAAATCGCAAATCTTCGTATGTGGATCTTAAGAACAACCTCCAAGAAGTAAGAAATGTGCATATTAGTCTATGGACGGTCAGGAGGAGGCTTCTCGCTGCCAATATACGCAGTCACCGCCCGGCCCGCGGCCCCAAATTACTCCGTGAGCCCAGAGTTCACAGGCTTAGGTTCGCTAGAAATTGTGAATCATGGACTCAAGACGATTGGAATAGGGTTTTGTTCTCTGATGAAGCCAGGATATCTCTGTTCGGTGAAGATCGACGTCGGCGAGTGCTAAGAAGACAAGGAGAACGCTTTGCAGAGGCATGTTTCGAAGAAATCACACCTTATGGTGGGGGCTCTGTTATGTTTTGGGCAGGAATAAATTCAATGGATCGTACAGAGTTAGTCTTCATTGAAAACGGCTCACTGACTGGGCATCGATACATAACGGAAGTTCTAATTTCTCATGCACAACCCGCATTGGCCGCTCTAGGTGAAGACTCGATTTTTATGGACGACAATGCTCGCGCCCACCGATCCCGCGATGTTAATGCGTATGTGCAAGAGGTCGGCATTCGTCGTTTGGATTGGCCAACTCGAAGTCCCGACCTCAATCCCATAGAGCATGTCTGGGACGTTCTGAAACGGCGTGTGAGATCAGTACACCCGGCTCCGCAGACCATCAGAGAGCTGAAGAATGTGATTACTGCGGAGTGGGAACGTATTCCGCCAGCAAGTATCCGGGATATACTCGCTAGCATGCCCAGACGAATTCAAGCTGTGATTTTAGCTAGAGGGGGTCACACTCGATACTAAACATTTATCTGCTTTTACTTTATTAAAGAAAAACAAACAAAAAAACTTTTTTATTTTTACTTCATGAGCATATGCACTACTAGCGAATATACACTACTAGCGAGGTTTAGCATTATTTCCCATAAATTGTATCTAAATTTTATGAAATACTGATGAAAACGATTATTTTCTTATTAATTTAGCAAATTGTGTGGATAAAACTACCTATAATTATCAAACAAAGAAATATTAACATTTGAAATGGTTCATTGCTTAGGTGCCCGTTTTTTTTGCAAATGAGTGTAGTTAAAGATAATTTTATAAATCAAAAATCTTTTAGTAAGCCGCATCTAAAATTAAAAATCATTATTAATTTAGCATCATGTCACCTGAGTTTTCTTGCCGGATCTTTCTCAGTGTGGCCGCGTTCCGATCCGGTGGTAGTATATTAGTTTTGTTAGTTTTAAATCAACAAATTGTAATAATAATTGCTACAAATTTAATAATTAATAATTACTAACCATAAACAATATAATTTTTTCATATAGATTCATTTTCTTCTTACACTGGCAATAAATTTGTACTAAAATGTGGGTAACAATTTAATAAATTTATAACTATTTTCTGTATCGGGTAGATAATTGTAAATGTCTGTAATAACGATTACTTGTTGGACGTGAGACACCTTAGTCCGCCCGTGACCATGAATGCTGCAAAGTGTTCGAAACGTCGGGCAATCATAAATCAAATACAAACGCGATATAATCCGTAAAAGTAGTTTTATTTACAATAGGTATCGTGCAAATAACCATGTGAGCATGAAAAAGAACATATTATTTTGACAACAAACAAACAGACACTTCAATTTTATTTATTTATATAGAACATGAATAAATTAGTCATCTACGTCAGATAATATGTAAAATGAACCGTTCCATAGACATGTAGGATAGCATAGACAATTTGACAATTTTTTTAAACCACTCATATGTAGATGCTATGGGCTTTTTATGTAAATCCTATTGAATGTTACGGCGGGTCTGATTTCTGACGCAACTGAATTAGGAACGAGGGGTAATACTCAGAGATGTTTGTACCCGTCGTTCAATTAGGACTATTTTTAGGACACGCTATAAACCATGTGAAATGTCTAAAAGTTGCTGAGCGTCGTTAATGTGGGCAATTCAGGGCTACACTTTGTAAGTGAAACATAAAGGAGGCTTACGTTCAATAGTGGCCTGCAAGAGGCTAGAACTCTTTACATTTAACAGACACAAATAATAAGCAAACTTTTATACAAATAATTGAAAATATGGAGTTTAAAATACTTCTAGAACAACAAATATTCATTTTATGTCATCATTATTCTTCTGGTTCCTATTCAAGTTTAAATAACACAGCCTTTCTTCTACTATGGTACGGAGAGAGCAAAAGTTAAATATCTTGTGTTCAATTTTGGCTAATTTTTAAGATCGGCCGCTTGCTACTTGAGAATGTAATTATTAACTGCGCGGTACCATGGGTCTTAGTCGAATTTTAGGATACCTACAAGTAATTAAGAGTGGTAGGACCACACTGTCGACAGTTATCTGTCAACAGCCGCGGGCCGGTCCGTCCGGGGTAGTACCACACTCTCACAGAAAATCGACGTCTGAGTAGTAGCAATTTATTACTGCGCTTCGTTCAGTGGGCGAGAAAGCCGGAAGCCCAACTTTCTGAGGGTGTTTGTGTGTGGAGGGTTTTGGTGGTGCCCTTGGTATCACCGAGCCTTAATGCACACATTCACACTCCCTTCACTTTCTTCGCGGTAGGCAGCGACCCTGTAAAGGTCCATAAGCGGCAGCAACACTTACCACCAGTTGTACTGTTTGCTCGTTTGCCACCGTTTAAATAAAAAAAAAAAATGAATGACACATTGCTAATTATCTACATAATAATCCTAACTAATATTATAAAAGCGAATATGAGTGTGTTTGTTAAGCTTTACCTAAGCCTAAACAAGGAAACCGTTTTGAAAAATTATTTCACCAATGGAAAGCCACATTATCACTAAGTAACATAAGCTATATTTTATCCTCGTATTGCAAAAATCAGTTGTCTGTAAAGTCGTTTTATTGACGATGGTTGAACGTGACAACGTCATAAGAAAATACTGATGGAATGGTTTCATTTTTCAAAAGAAAATTTTAATTTTATTTGTTTGATAGATATTTTGTATGGATCAAGCCTTAAATGGAATCCCTCAGAGCGAGGTAACGCCGCATGCGTCATGTTTTTTTCGTGTGTGCAGCCGGCTCCATCGAATTATACGACGTTATCACGTCAAAAGAACGGGAAATAGGTGAAACCACGAGCCGTTGCATTAGCTCTACTTTTTTTTCTCAATCAAGCCGTTGAATCCGTTGAAAAGATTTGGAAAAAAATTATTGGCTAAGCTATTTTTAAGGCGAGCGAAGCTGCAGGCAGAAACTAGCATAAATATAAAAATAGATTTATTGGTATACAGAGTAAGAAATCCATCTTAAATTGATAAAACGAAAGAAAATCTTGACTTATGTGATAGGCGTAAAAATGATTATTGTTATCTATGGCTCTATAAATGTCCTGACAAATTTAATCTGTATAATGTTTTCCGATTTTCGGCTTGACTTGTAGCGGTTCTTACACAACAAATGTATTTTGCCACAAACGTAAAGAATAATAGTCCCTATTTTAAACGATTAAGGTATCTGTAAAAAATAACGAACGAAAATATAAATTTGTAAACGATTTACACAAATATTATAATGGCGGTCGAGAGCACTCGCAAATCGGCCATATTGGATTAGTTTTTCCGCTTTTATTTTATTGATTCGAATATGTTATCGTGTTCGTTGAATTAGTAATTTGGTACTAAAAAATTTAACGAAAATATAATGATATTTGAAAATTACAGATAAATTTTATTTTAACTGCCTCATTGGTCTACTAGAGAAAAATGTCGTTAACCCGGTTCAGATTCCTCAAGATTTTAATAGCGAATTATACCTACATCAAGAACACTCAACACAAACTTAGGAAACGAGTCCGACAGGTAACAATGTGGTTCTAAATAATGAGGAATTCTCTAGTCCTACGAAGGTGATATAAACTCATTTGCAAAAAAAACGGGCGGTTTTGATTTTCATTCATATTTAAAAAGATACAATACCAAAAAGGTTTCAATCGTTGTACACGTTACTGGCCGGTTTTAAAAATGCTGTGGTATTTAAAAAAGTACGTTCTAAATTCAATTTTTCATTTGATGTTCATTTTTACAGAAAACCCCTTTTTATCCTACATTTTCGGCGCGAAGTTCCAGAAGTTAACAGCGACTTTCATAACTTTTATTCAATTTTTATCGATTAATTTCATATCCTTGACTGTCAAAGCTTTATTTAATGCTGTTTGGCTGTATCAAAAATGGTAGATAAAGTGGTAAAAGCTACCAAAATTATCGCGCTGCTTGAAGAGGGTTGCAGCCAATGTTTCGTGGCTAGGAGGCTAAATGTTAGTCGCTCGACAGTCCAAAGGACCTGGCAGCGATATCAGGAGACTGGTTCCGTCGAGAGAAGGCCTGGTTCTGGAAGAAAACCATGTACCCAACCACGGGATGATCGTTTTCTTGTGAGTCGCGCATTGAGAAATCGCAAATCTTCGTATGTGGATCTTAAGAACAACCTCCAAGAAGTAAGAAATGTGCATATTAGTCTATGGACGGTCAGGAGGAGGCTTCTCGCTGCCAATATACGCAGTCACCGCCCGGCCCGCGGCCCCAAATTACTCCGTGAGCACAGAGTTCACAGGCTTAGGTTCGCTAGAAATTGTGAATCATGGACTCAAGACGATTGGAATAGGGTTTTGTTCTCTGATGAAGCCAGGATATCTCTGTTCGGTGAAGATCGACGTCGGCGAGTGCTAAGAAGACAAGGAGAACGCTTTGCAGAGGCATGTTTCGAAGAAATCACACCTTATGGTGGGGGCTCTGTTATGTTTTGGGCAGGAATAAATTCAATGGATCGTACAGAGTTAGTCTTCATTGAAAACGGCTCACTGACTGGGCATCGATACATAACGGAAGTTCTAATTTCTCATGCACAACCCGCATTGGCCGCTCTAGGTGAAGACTCGATTTTTATGGACGACAATGCTCGCGCCCACCGATCCCGCGATGTTAATGCGTATGTGCAAGAGGTCGGCATTCGTCGTTTGGATTGGCCAGCTCGAAGTCCCGACCTCAATCCCATAGAGCATGTCTGGGACGTTCTGAAACGGCGTGTGAGATCAGTACACCCGGCTCCGCAGACCATCAGAGAGCTGAAGAATGTGATTACTGCGGAGTGGGAACGTATTCCGCAAGCAAGTATCCGGGATATACTCGCTAGCATGCCCAGACGAATTCAAGCTGTGATTTTAGCTAGAGGGGGTCACACTCGATACTAAACATTTATCTGCTTTTACTTTATTAAAGAAAAACAAACAAAAAAACTTTTTTATTTTTACTTCATGAGCATATGCACTACTAGCGAATATACACTACTAGCGAGGTTTAGCATTATTTCCCATAAATTGTATCTAAATTTTATGAAATACTGATGAAAACGATTATTTTCTTATTAATTTAGCAAATTGTGTGGATAAAACTACCTATAATTATCAAACAAAGAAATATTAACATTTGAAATGGTTCATTGCTTAGGTGCCCGTTTTTTTTGCAAATGAGTGTATATTATTTTTTTATTTGGAAGTATTAAAAATAATTTGATATTAATCAAATACCTTATATTTGTTTAGCCTTAAAAGCTAGTCTATCGGAATTCCCCTCCCCATCCCATTGAACTCGGTAACCAGCCTAGCGGGTACCCTTTCGGGTACCGTCCCCGTCGATGACCTAGTAACAACCAGCTGTGATACCGGGGCGCTACACTCGCGCGATCAGCTTCTCTGCGGATGGCAGACTAGTCCACCTGCAACTACGATTAGGTCGGCAGCAGGCGCAGGTGAATGCGCCGTCACGGTAGAAGAGTTACTCGGTTTCCGCTTTCTGCTAAGCGGTACTTTCACAGAAGGGTTCCAATTCTTGAGCGTTGTTCGACAGCGTCAGCTCGGAATTGATGATTACGAAGAGTTCACAGCGCTGGGCTGCCTAGGTCACACCAATTTTGAGTCTGTACTGCGCCGTGTCACGTCTACCATCTCCGCTTCCAAGTACCGGCCAAAAGGTACACTGCCTCGATAGAGCGGTGTCCACGTATGGTCCTGACAGCCAAAGCCTTCTGTGGTTGCTAATTGCTATAAGAGAATTCCGAGATGAACGGTCCGGGACTCCACCTACACGGCTGCCTGTAGGGGCCCATTGACTGAACCATCCCTGCGTACAGCTGTCCGCACGTAGGCGTATGCCTACATTCAGCAGAAGCCAATAAAGAGCAGATTCTACGTCGATAAGCCGCGGCGAAAATAGGCGAAAATGCTCCTGAAATTACCATCGCCCGTGGAGCGCTAAACCCAGATATTTGATCTAGACGTGGATGCTGACGGAAACCGAAATTACAGTATCGTTGCGGGGCCGATTGAATAAAAAAGCCTTCGTAAGGCCCTCCGCATCGATCCTTGAACGCACCGAACATTCTATAATAGAATAATTAATTGTACTTATAGGACAATAACTCTGTATACTTAGATAATATACACTCGTGAGTGGTATATAATCTAAGTCTGTATATTTCATCGTTCTTCAATAAAATCATGTAACTGAGTACACGCATTTTTATAATTTTCACATTAAAATGGCCAAAGAACAAATTTATTATCTGTTTTCAATAGATATTGTATTAGCAAAATTTGGGCTTCTTATTATTATAAAATATATAAAAAAAATATGTAAAAGTTTATTCTTAGAATAATAACGTATAGAAGGTAAGTCCGCTCACAAAAAATGAAGCATTTAAATTGGAGCCTAATGGAGCTAACGACGGACCGTTCCGTAGTGTACAAAGTCACTATTGCACATAGGTACGTACGCAACTCTTAAAAAATAAATAGGTAATTATGACGGTTTGTGTGAAAAACATAAAAAGGTTTTTGATATTATATATATATATATATATCTATATATTTTGATATATATATATCAAAATATATAGATATATATTGATATTATTTTTAAAAGTATTTCGACGATTTATGTTAATAAACACAAAATTTGATTTCATAGTTTGTATAGCGGTGTGCGGTACGTATATAATCGCCTGCGCGCATGTAGTATTTTTGGTTTCATGTTTTTGATCGCTCGAAGTACTGACACTATCCTTCTATACGTTATTATTGTAAGAGTTTATTATATTGAATTCATTTATATAAGTATAACAAACGTTTTATAATATACCCTTAATTTATTACATGTGAAAATTAACAATCCTAATAAATAAAATCCTTACAACTACATTCCTAATAAAAATGGCGTCAATTTTATTATTATCTCAGTCGATCTTATAGCAATCACTATTAAATATCTCATAAACTATCAAATTGATATTTTGCCATAAACTAACAGATATGTCATTAAGAGTATAGACTATTAAAAGCTTTTATTAGATTCGAGTATGATGGTTAAGTCGTAAATCTATGGTTTGCTTGGCATAAATACATTATTAGTTTTATTTATCAATAATAGTCTTTTACTCTTTAACCATAGATATTATTACGTTCATTAATACATAATTTATATATGACCCATAGCTGGGTCTCATCAGACAAGCTAGAACAGGGCTTTATTACGAGTTTGCCTTCATTTGCATGGATTAAATCTCGTTTCCGTGTGGTGACAGAGTAAGAATACCATTCACCACCCTCTCTCTTGCCCGTGGGTGTCATAAAAGACGACTAAGGGATTAAATATGCATGTAACAACTACGGAAGAGAAGGAAAACTTGAAACAAAACCCTATACCAACACGTGTGGCCAGCGTGTTATAGTTGATAAATTTTCCTCCTATTGTGGAGGAGGCTCGAGCCCAGCAGTGGAACGTATATGAGCTGAAATTATGATGATTATGTAATACCTTCCTCGTTTATTACGACACTCGGGCAAGAATTATTTTTCTGGATTCTTACTCCATTACCACACGGAAACATAATACGCAAAACAAATCTATAAATCGAGGTTCCATGACAGAAACCTCTTTCTTATGTTGCTTAAAACGCATCCAATTTTCCTTAAGCCTTTTATGGTGTTATCAGTTTACCTGGTAGGAGGCTGACCATCCTGCACTAAGTCATCCCATTAATAATTTCCACTCCAACAGTTTTCTTTCCTAACAGTCCTTTAGGCGAACTACATGCTATTCATTGCCATTTCAGGCACTTATAACGCGCAGTGGAATAAATTCCCGTACTTGTAATATTTTTCATTGAGTATCTGCTACTATTCGTTATAGAGTGTTACTATGTAGCCTTCCTCGATAAATGGGCTATCCTACACTAAAAGAATTTTTCAAATAAAAATAGTAGTTACTGAGAAATTAGTGCATTTAATCAAACAAACTTCAGCTTAACAAATTAGTATAGATAGCCGTCCTTCTAAGAATTTCCATATTTCGGATTTTATTAGATCGGAGAGATAATATGGGTTCAGAGACAGCCAGTCAAGAATGGATGCGCTGGCCGACCTGCAGTGCTTGGCCTTGGCTATTTGGAGTGACGGCACATGTTCTGGGAGGGGGAACAACACGCCCAAGCATCGTCATCGAGTGCAGTGCGACAAAACACAAGGTTGGGTTGGGTCGTTCTGTTGGTATATCCTGAGCCGAACACAAAGGGCTTTGGCGTTGCTGGCAGGTGACCCGTCTTGTCCCCTCGTTACGGCGACATTGGCGGAGGTATACCGGCTTCACGCCACAGCGCGGACCAAAGGCAAACAAGTCTCCGCGAGACAGAGGACAGACTACAACAGACTGGGCAGTGTACAGAAGTAGCCTGGAGGACAGTTTTCCAGCGGTGAAGAGAAGAACTGTAATCCTCCGTTGCACAGTTGGAGACTGTGGAGGGGGCTCCGCCGCATCTCCACCAATGGTTTAGGAAGAAGCACGTCAACCGAACGTAGAGGATGGATGATATAGGTGCTTACTGGACTAAGGGAGATCGGTAGGTATCTGCTGCATAAATTAAGAGAGACGGGGATACAGTATGCTATGAGTGTGGCAATGACGTACCTACAACGCGTATTGGAAGCCCTGCCAAGAGACTCCAGCTCCACGGCCTACCACGGTTATTGAAATTAATCTGTCGCTGTTGAGCATCATTGCCGAAATGCTCAGCAGTGATAGGTGCTGATCGCCGACGCACTCTGCTGGCAGCGACATGTGCACCTCCTCCCATCTCCTTGATTGACGGCAGGAAGAAGCCAGACAGGCAAACATTGCAGTGCCAGAACTAAAAGCCATCAGACGATATCTCCGGCACCCCGTAAATGTAATACTGAAGGGGCCGCTGTGATTTTAGTGGATGTTCCGGTCGCGCTAAACTACAGGTAATGTATAGATTAAAAAAAATTAAAATATGAGTTACGTAGGTACAACTGTTACGTTCCCTTAGATAAAATCACACTTGTTTAAATACAATATTAAAATATATTTTGATGTGCTGAAATAATATGATAATTTTATTCATAAATTCAATAATTGAATTTATTATTAAAAGCTTTTATTTAACTTGCCCTGTTAGTATGTTAGTATGGGACAAATCTTGCGAGTTAAATTAGAACCACTTCCTGTCGTTAGATTAGGTTGAAATTTGGTTTACTTACGTAACTTCGGTGACAATGCAATAATATAGAACCATGAAGCTGGTCTCAAGATAGCGTCGGAAGGTGGCTATAGGAACTCCTAAACTAAACAAGATAAAACCGTCGAGTTTGGACTCATTTGAATAGTCTTGACAAGCACTCTTGTGCTACATGACAGCCAGGGTCTCCAGATGGTGGCCATAGGAACTAGAGCATTTAAATAAAAACTTGTTTTAAATATTTTTAACTATTAAATTTTTTTAATGAGATGAAAGTAGAAAAACATTTAAGTCATAATTATGTAAGTAGATGTCTCTCCAAGAAGTTTTAGTTGCTTTGGTAGATTTTATTTTAATTGAGGTATTTTTTTATTCCAGATTGAAAATAGTTTGAGATTAATAATGCTTTTATTTTGGAATCTATACGATTTTCTGACCGAGAGAATGTATAAATCCATTCGGATAATAAAAAGTATGATTGAATTTTATTATTGCGCCATCTATCTATATATACCTACAACTATAATACGTTGAAAGGAACTTATTCATTAGTTTATACGTGATACATTTCTATATGACATAATGTTTATTATAGTACTACATAGATGTCGCTAACCAACCATCATATATTATCCTATTAAACTTAGAACATACAAACTTTTCAAATTAGTTCGTAATGATGATTTCGTAATGAATCTCATATACCTATTCTCAATTTGTTAAGTTTACTTCAGTTTAGGGATGGTCGATGTTAGAAAAACATGGATGTCAACATCGAAAGCCCAACATCGATGTTCGATGTTTATCGAACACCAAACATCAATCGATGTTACAGAAATCGATATCGTCGAACATCGAACTTGTATAACATCGATGTTACCATGATATAAAATTCTCTTGAGCTTTTTTTTTTATACGAAATCTGTCGAATGATGTAACATATGGCGGGAGTTCTGACATCGATGTTACGGCGAAGATATAAAATCCTCTGAGCAAATCTTGATGAGCTTTTTTTTTTAGGAAATTTCATTCGCAACTGAGGTTACATCGTCCGTCATTACCGACATTCGACGATCCGTTCCAATGTTACAATGTTCTGCCCATAGCAACATCGATGTGTTTTCCTTTCAACATCGATGTTTTCCCTTCAACATCGATGTTTCCTTTTCAATATCGATGTTTTCCTTTCAACATCAAATCAAATCATTTATTCTGCATAGGCCCCTTAAGGGCACTTACATATTGTCAAATTACACGTTTGAATACAATATAATGATCTACCACCGGATCGGAACGCGGCCACAAACTGAGAAGATCCGGCAAGAAACTCAGCGGGCAGTAATTTTTTTTCTTAATATTTCGTCATTCAGTCATTTTTTTTTCTTAATCATCGATGTTAAAAACAGTTAACATAGATGTTACGATGTATTGCCTATAGCAACATCGATGTTTTTCCTTTCAACATCGATGATCATCGAACATCGATGTTCATCGACGTCCCTACTTCAGTTAGAAATTTGCGAATGTAGTACGAGCGTGTCGCAATTGAAATGATATTTAACATAAACAAAAGTAAAGCTTTGTGAAATGAAAACAATGTAAAAGTTGTTATTGAAGCAGAATATAATTTGTGTAAATGTGTTTGTGTACAAAATGAAAGTTATTGAAGCCAAAATAGTAGTTTTAGGATCCCAAGGTAGGTTTATTAAAATATTCTTTATTTGAACAAAGATTTCAAGTATTGTCTGTTACTGATGTAATAAATTATAATGATTATAGTTGTATGTGGATTTTACTAGTGACTGTATCGAATGTTTCGTCATAGATCCGGTTTTTAATACTTTACATGGCTTAATGTTGTGGCAGGCATCATAAAACAAAATTGACCTATAATCATTTGCTATCGAATTTCATTATTACTTAACTAATACGTAAGTATTTTTTATAATTATTAACTCATCAACGCGTAGTCTTTTCGATTATCTAACGAAATTGCAAAAGCGCGACATCAAAACATTTTTGCCTTTTTATATTGACCTTTTCGAAATCATCAACTTGTTAAAATTTTAAAAATCCACGAATAACTTAGAGTACAATCAACACAAAGACTGTTGATTTGGAGACATTGCAATATAACGAATGCAATCTTATCGAATTATCAATTGACCATTGTTTATATCAATAAATGTAGCCTTATACTTCGAGTTGTTGTACCGAAATGATATTATTGAGTTTCTTATACTTATCTTATCTCATACTGCGGTTATAGTATATAATACGGCATTTCCGGTATCTAATACTGCATTTCTAGTATCTCATACTGTGTTTTCAGTATCTAATGCTACATTTCTGGTATATAATCTGTATATGTGGTATCTAATACTGGTTTTCTGGTACCTAATGCTGCATTTCCGGTATCTAATACTATGTTTCTGGTATTTAATACTGCAATTCTTATATCTAATACTAAGTTTCTGGTATCCAATACTGTATTTCTAGTATTTAATACTGCATTTCTGGTATATAATACTGCGTTTCTGGTATTTAATACTGCATTTCTGGTATATAATACTAGGTTTCTGGTATCTAATACTGTACTTCTCTAATACCGTGTTTCTGGTATATGTCTCTGGTATCTAATACTGCATTTCTAGTATCTAATACTGTGTTTCTTGATTCTAATGCCCCATTTCTAGTATGTAATATGGCATTTCTGGTATCTTACACTAAATTTCTCTTATCTTATACTGGTTTCCTTGTACTTAAATTTGTGAAAAGGACTGTTTTTATGCTTTTGTAATGAGCAATAAATACAAATAATATAGTTTATATTACTTACATTTGCATAAAAGTGTGTTTGCTTATATTGCAAACACAAATTGCTTAAATGTTTCTGATAAATTTCTTATTTGAATAAATCTGTCTAGAGAGCCAAGTAATGCAAATATTATCTGGAACATTATCTAAGGCCTGGTATCAAACAGTAGCCCCAAAGATAGTTCTACCACTCGTAAAAAAGAACTTCTGCAATATGTACAATCTAAGAATGGTGCATATTGCATCCATCCATCAGCCTACAGACGTCCATTGCTGGACATAGGCCACAAGAATTCCACCTAGTAGGGGGTCATCCTACACTGCATCGTCCGCCGTCCGATTCGTGGTCGCCACTCAAGAACCTTTCTTCCCCAACGGTTGTCGGTTCATCGAGCGATGTGGACTACCCATTACCATTTCAACATGCTAATGCTGCGGGCTATCATCTACAGATTCTGCAGGCTATGTGGGTTACATCCATTCTTCTATGGTTTTCAGTGTTTCGAATTTTATCACGTAGAAAAATACCGAACATAGCCATTCTCCATAGCATGTTGAGCGACATTGAGCCTTTTTATGAGGCCGACAATATGTACATTCTAATAAGGGTGCTTATTGCAGCAGCTACAAGTAATTATCAAAAGAGCAGAATAATGATAAAAGTTCTTGTTGCATACAATACTTTCATAATTATTTCTTTTTGTATGAGCGTTTACTCTTAAACCTTTTCTGTATAGGTATCTTTGACTTACCTTCGGAATTTATGATAATTTTTAATCTTATCATTCGATCTTATTAATTAGTAAACAGTAAAATGATGTTTGATTTAAACATCTGTCATATTCCTCAGTGATAAAGATGTTACCTAAACTGACTTCACTGTACAGATGGTGTAGGGCTTAAGATATCACCCTAGCCGTGACCGCTGGTGACTGGACCGGGGAGTTAGTCTGTCACCCGCCGAGAGGCCGAAGGCGCGACGATGACCGACATCCCCGAACAGCGGGGGGACCTCGGTCGAGGAGGGGGTATTCCGTCGAGTAAACCACTTTTTTATTGAGCCGACCACCGGTGACTTACCAGTGGTCGGCTCAATAAAAAAGTGGTTTAAGACCTACCACACCAAAGATGTCAATTCAATTCTCAAGCGGGACAATACCTTGTTCGATCCATAAATTGTTGTTCCAAGTCTGTATGTAATTTGTGTCAGTTAAATTATATGTTTGTAAAGTCCCACTGCAATACAAGGATTATTTCCTTAGTGCTGGGTGTTGTCTTTTTTAAATAAAAAAAAAAATATATCTTGTATATCACACCATAGAGGAACTTCCTTTACTTCTATATACCAACTATCATCACAGCTCCTACATGTCTCACTCTTGGACTCGAGCCTCCTCCACAACAGAAGGGAAATTATTATTTTTTTTAACGCTGTGGAAATGCAATTTATGCACTGCCCCTCCGCCGGTAACAGACGAGGGGGTGTGTGGGACTTGCCGGTCACCTATGCAACCGGAATACCCACTAAAACCAACAGCGGTCCCTTTTGCGCTTTTGCAGAGTGCCGGATAGATCGTCTAGTGACATTCGATCCCCGGCAAGGGAAATTAATCTACTATATGACACTCAAGATCAAATTTGGTTTATTAAATGTGAATTTTTGACAATGGGAATGCAAACAGGACAAATTGATCTTCAAAATATGTATCAAGACGATTGCTGAAGTACAAATAGATAATTTGAACCAAAAAAAAAACAACTTCAACCGTTTTCTCATGGCTGCCACTGTCAAAACTGGACCAAATAAAAATGGGACCACACGGGAAACAGTAGCTTTCAAATAAAAAAAGAATCATTCAACATCGGTTCACCCAGTCGTAAGCTCTGGGGTAACAAAATAAAAAAAAATACAGTTGATTGAGAATCTCCTTTTTTGAAGTCGGTTAATAAGAAAAACGGCTATAGTTCTCGGAGAGTGATGATTTAATCGAAATATCAAAAATAAATGTCAGGGAAGATTTTCAATTAGGAATCTCATGATGACCTTTTACTTTACCTTGACCTTCATTTTCAAAGTTATTTCAAGATAAACTTTTTTTTTTTGAGGATGGCCTCTATTTTTGACGTTGGTAATCAAAAGAGCGGAATATTTCCGTACAAATATGTATCGAGGAGGTTATCACAGGTTGTATCCTGGAGGTTTCTGGGTTTACTGGAAAGAACGCGTCTATAAAATCCCATTTAAATAATAAAATTGACCTTGAAATAACTTTGAAATAGAAGATCAAAACTAAGGTCACCATGAGATTTTTAATTGAAAATTGATGGATTTTATGGATTTCATATTTCACTTAATTCATACCTTGCCAATATATTCTGGGGTTTCCATACTTTTTCCTCACCTTGGATATAAATTCATGATTGACTAGTTTTTTATTTCTTTGTAAACATTTTATCTTTCATATGTTTACGCGAGTATTACACATTTTAAATAAAAGTACTTTACGGATTTCATCGCGTTTGTATTTGATGACGGGCGGACTATCCGCCGACTGTCACCGCCCGTGACCATGAACGCTGCAGTGTTCGAAACGTCTGGCAATCAAAAATCAAATACAATACAAAAGATAAAATCCGTAGTTTCAAATACAAAAGATGAAATCCGTAGTTTTATTTTATTTTTCTTCTGTTTAAATGATGGGAGGGTGAGTCGTTAGTTAAATAATGAATATTTAACTAACAACCCACCCTTGCTTCGTTTCGATTTTAGTCGCTTTACCCGCATAGTTCCGTAAGAATACCTGGATAAAATATCCTAAATTACTCCTTATATAGCGAGTAAAATATTATCAAAATCGGTCCAACCGTTTTAAAGATAACCCTAAACAGACAAAAAAAATTTAAACCGTTCTTTAGGCTTAGGTGTCGTACAAATAACCGTGTGAACATAAAAAAAGCCCAGTGTTTTGATATTACAGATACTTAAATTTTGTTTATTTGTATAGATTATGATCAAATTTCGTGTGGGGACGAAGTAAAAATACAATTCATATCCCCCTCTTGGGTTCATAAAATACGTGAGATGTTTAAGGGGGGGAGGAGGTCGAGTCAAATCTCATCTAATCTTACGTTGGAGAGAGGGGTGGTCTTGGCAAATATCACGCAATTTTTTTTCTGATTGAACCAAAAAAAATTGTTAAATTTTTATTACACTTATAATTAAACTCTCAGCAATATTGATTACTATACTCCTTCCAACCCTTTATTTTACTTTTGACACATGCTTTAGGACGTAACTGTTTCATTATACGCAATTATTAACTTTGAAACGAGTGAACAGAGAAATATATAAACTGCCCAATAATATTTATATATCTTAATTATTACCCACTAAATACATTAATATGCCGTAAATAGCTCTATTCATAAAATTTAAGTGATAATTCATTTCCGTTATAAAAAAAGTTACGTTCTATCGCATCTAGTGACAGGATCAAAAGTATTCGGTGCAAACTAATGAATCGCAAATAATCGATTACACTTATTTGCAGTTAAGTCAGCTGACAACTGAGTTTTGAATTGTTGTAATAGACAACACGTTAAAATTGTATCAGGGAGATATAAAAATCTTCTCATCATACCTATAACATGAAATAAAACAACCAAAATATTTTAATATTATTTTATTATAACGAATCGTCAGATTCTTCATACGAACTCGAATCGTCGCTTGAATCATCTGCAGTGTTTATTATAACTCTTGTGTAGGTATGTTGTCAAATTCAATTTCCCGATCCCAATCAGAGAATATTATATTTTTTGTCTTGTTGACGACACTCGCCCAGTTTTCAGGCGTCACACTAGCACATGCGTTTTTTAAAAGTTCAAGCATTTTATTTGCTGTGAAAGGAGGAGTTGTATTGTTTCTTGCGGCGTGTCCTTTGACTTGTGCCCAGATCATTTCAATTGGATTATATTGACAGTGGTACGGAGGAATTCTGATTACAACATGCCCATATTCTGCTGCCATTTCGTCGATGACATATCGTTTTGGCTGCTTTTTACTTTTTAATATTTTAAGTAATTCTACTTTTAGTAGGGATTCGTCCACATCTTCCCCATTATCACGAAGCCAGTTTATAATCTCGTGTTTTTTGTTGGCCTGTGTTGGCATTTTATTAATTTGGCGAGAGTGATAGGGTGCATTATCAATAAATATTGTTGATGGCTCTTCAAGTGATGTAAGCATTTCTCTGAACCACTTTTCATACACGTCCGCATTCATCTCCTCATGATAGTCTCCTGTTTTTTTTTATTTGAACGCTAACAGAGCGTCTGGTACAAATCCCTTTGTAGTTCCCGCATGGCAAATGATGAGGCGTTCACCTTTCCCCATTGGCACTGCAGAAGTAGAAGCAGCAGTATCGTCAGTCCAACCTTTTGGTATGGAATGATTGGCATTGAGCCAAGTTTCATCTGTGAAAACGACATTCGACCAGTCTTCTATTTTCTTCGCTTGTCTTAAAAATTCACAGCGAGACAAGGCTATATCACGACGTTCCATTAAAATTTTTCTTTTGTCGGATTTCTTATACAAGAACCCGATTTGGTGCAGCACCTTTGACAAAGAAGATTTTTGACCACGAAACAAGCCACAATTTCGTAGAGACGCTACTAATTCAAAGTAGGAATCTCTTTGCTTGTGTAATAATTGTATATATGACGACGAATAGCATCAGTATCAAAACTGTCAATTGCTGTCACTTTACGGGGCTGACGTTTTTTCTTAGGCGTAGATAGCTTTTTCTGTTCAATACCACTACTACCATAGGCTTCTTTAGTGATTTTCGCCACCGTTGGAGCACTAATACCTAATGCTGCTGCAACACGGTCTCTAACTTGGGTTACTGGTATAAGGAATCCGCCATTGCGGCTTTCCTTTTCAAAAAATTCACGAAGCCGCAGCACTAACTCTCTGGATTGTCCTTTAATCACCATACCTTTCGGCATTTTGCAAGTAAAATCTTACTGGGAGGAACGATACGCTCAACTCAATCAAAGTAAGAACAATGAAATCAATACGGTGGAATATAAATACTCAACACAGCGTATGAAAAATATGAAAGAGCACTCAGCGAACAGAAATGTGACTAGCACGGGAGTCTTGTTGCGAGTGACAGACAACACAACAAAATGGCGTCGCCGGCGCGCCGTTCAGTGTTGCCAATTCGGCTTAAAAAAAAGGGGTAGGCTGGATGAGAAAATTAGTGATTTACTACCGCAGACGAGGGCGCCATTGTCTCTATCAAGTTTGGAGCAGCGGACTCCGCTTAATGGAAAAATGCTTCATAAAGTAGTTATTTTTTATTTTGCAAAGTACAAAGTAAAATATTTTGGGAGGACTGAATTAGTGGGTATGCAAAAATTAATGTGCCCAAATAACAAATATATTTACAGAAGTGAAGTTTTTAAATAATATGAAATATGTATTTAAGCAAAAATAAAATATCCGTGTTAAATCGATTAAAAGTTCTTCCTGACTAAAATCGATTATTACAAAACATAGTATCCGTAATACATTGGTACAACACTAATTGATCAGAATTCGACCTGCCAAAAGTAAAATAAATGGTTGGAACGAGTATAGTCTTAACTAGTCGTAAATAAAAGCACGAAGCAATTTTTTTTTCTTTTTACAATAACAATCCAACGCGTTTACGTAAGAAACCCACATTTTAAAAAATCTCACGTGAGATTGGGGGGATGGGGGAGGGGGTTGAATAAAATCTCACGACATTCACCAGGGGGAGAGGGGGGGACAGAAAATTTAAAAAACACCTCACGTAATTTATGGACGCCCCCTTGCCATTGAGTGTCGTAAAAGACGACTAAAACATATATAAAGTAAACAACTATGCAAGAGAAGGAAAACTCGACATAAAACCCTGTGCCATCTGACCAGCGTGGTATAGTGGGTCAAATTCTCTCCCATTATGGGGGAGGCTTGAGCCCGACAGTTGGACGTATATCAGCCGAAGTGAGGTGAATAAAAGACGATTAAAATCTTTCCTTGGACCTGTACCAACTATATCTAATGCCAACGATTACATTCCCAGAGTCAGGCAGGTCCTCGGACATAAAGTGAGGGCGACCGACATCCTGGGCGGTTCGTTAGAAAAAAATTGCAATCAAAAGCATATTAAAAAAAAATAGCGTGAGTACCAAGTACGAATGTCAGAAGTGAAACTTCTTTGGTTCCATGTGTTTTTATCAATATTAAAAATAAAAGTAAAAAAATTTTGGACCTTTCTCACTCGATTGCTCCCTACTCTCGCCCCATGGCTGTGCTTCGTACGCATCGCTATGTTCGCCATTTCTCACTCTCTCTCAATCGCTCACTCCCTCTTCTTCGACAAAAACGCTGCACATCTTCGTGACGCTAAATTGCGTTACATCCGTAAAAAATTTACCCTCATGCGCGCAAAGAATCTCGGAAATTATAAGATTATTAAAATGCTGGGCGAGAACAACGATTGAATCCAATGCGAAGCGATGGCAATTCGCTAATTGTATAATAACAGATAAAAACTGTCCTATATAATTAATTAATTTGTATTATATCAAATCTGTCATGATATGAACAACAAAATACGGAAATTATACATTCTAGAATTGATAATGACATTTTTCGTATTATTAATTATCTAATTACATCGATAATTAATCGATACAGATTATTGCAGTTGCATCTCTATAACTCGAAATTCGTTAATACAAGGACTATTGATTACCTCAGTATATCGATAAAAAGGTATTTCCGTGTAACTGCAAAAATTTCTGTGTGGTGACCGAGTAAGAAGACAATTCGTCACCCCCTCTCTTATCCATAGTTGTCGTAAAAAACGAGTAAATGATATAATTTACATAGAATAGAATAATTTATTTGTTAAACATAGGTACATAAATGGTCTTATATTAGTAGTTGGTTCACTATGTTTTGCCTCTAGGGGCGTACAAATTAAATATAACAAATTCAGTTAAGCGTTGAAATGAAGCAATACAAATAGGAATTATTACTAAAAACTAATAATACATAATTATAATAAAAAGAAAAAAATAAAAACATTAATCAGATTTAATTACTAAAAGCTATTCTAGGTAGAAAGGTATTTTAGGTATATTCTAGGTAGATAGATTAAAATACAGTAAATTAAAATTGCAATACAAGAATTAAAAAAAAAAATAATAATAATAATAATAATACTAAATCAACATCTAAAGAGGCTCGCGTTAGGTAGTTGGATTGCGGGTCTGATGCAGAGGCGGTCTTACTGGACACGGCGCGCATCGTGAGGAAGTTCCTCTCTTTGGAGCCCTAACCACCGACAGCTTGGTCCTTGTACTCGCTGCCGGTGGATCATCACGCTTTTTATATTTTTAAATATTTTATTTTTTTTATATCATATTTAAAAATGTATAAGGTAGTTAGTAAATTAAATAAATGTCATAATACTAAAAATATCAATAATCATTCAATTATACAATGTCAATAATAATTATAATGTCAGATTAATTGATTAATTAATTATATAATATCTGTGCAAGACAACTTTTTATAAGTAAGGCGATTCACACACTGCTCCGCGCTCCGTCGCCTGGCGCGGAGTGGCAGATTTTAATATTGTAAAGAAAACACGCCAGCTCCAACACACCGAAAATGCGCCACAGCGCAGGAACACCGCCCGCTAGCAGATACTGCCGCCAGGCGCGGGGTGGACCGCAGCAGATCTGGACACGGATAGATTTATATACGAAATTGAATGACTTCAATATTGCCCATTGTAACGTAACTAACCACGACGACTAAATGGAATGTAACCTTTAGTGCGGGCCGCGTACAAAGACGTCAGGCGCGGTACCGGTAAAATCTGCTCGTAGAGGCAGATCTGCGCCCGGGCACGTCGCCAATGTGTGAATCGCCTTATAACTAACTTTTAATAACTTTTCCGTGTGGTGACGGAGTAAGAATACAATTCACCACCCCCTCTCATACCCGTGGGTATCGTAAAAGACAACTGAGGGATATAATATTCATATAACATCTATGCAAGAGATGGAAAACTCGAAACAAAACCCTATAGCAACCTGTCTGACTGGTATAGCAAAGTCAATTTCTCTCCTATTATGGAGGAGGCCCCAGCAGTGGGATGTATATGAGCCGAAAATGATGAACTGTGCCAGAGAAGGAAAACTCGAAATTAAATCCTATACCAACCCGTCTGACCAGCGTGGTGTAGTAATTTCCCTTCCATTGTGGAGGTGGCTCGAACCCAACAGTAACAAAAAAATAGTCGAATTGAGGACCACCTTTTTAGAACTCGGTTAAAAAGCTTACTCCGTCATCACACGGAAATAAATTGCAATAATCTTTACATTATGAAGTCGTCTACATTATTATCATTATCTACCTACTATACTTTAATAAATGTGTAGTTAGTCGATTAATTCTTTCTTTTTGTTACAAATAATTTGATTGATCTCATATTAATAGTAATATATCTATACCAATAAATAAAATTGGAGTGTCTGTTTGTAATGTCAAAATAATAGGCTTTCTTCATGCTAACACGGTTATTTGCACGACACATATGCCTAAAGTAGCAATTAAAATTTTTTTGTCTGTCTGTTTGTTCCGGGTAATCTTCAAAACGGCTGGACCGATTTCAAAAATTCTTTCAACAATGGAAAGCTATAATATCAGGACGTAAACTAGGCTATATTTTATCCCGGTATGCCCATGGGGACGGGAACTACGCGGGTAAAACGACTATAACCGAAGCGAAGCGAGGGCGGGTTGCTAGTACGTAAATAAATGTGCAGTTGAGTAATTCATTAGTTTCTTTGCCTTATATAAATGTGAATATTTTTGATATGCGGGATCCCGCAAATACCGAGATCCCGCGGGATTGAAAATTCGTAATCCCGCAAATACCGAGATTGAATACAGGCTGCGGGATTGGAAGCCCTAGTCACGCCACGTCGCCAGATCGGTCACGCCACGCCGGTCAGACGTGTTGTTATAGGGTTTTGTTTTGAGTGTTCCTTTTCTTGCATAGATATTACATGCATATTATATCCCTTAGTCGTCGTTTACGACATCCACGGGCAAGATAGGGGATGGTGAATTGTATTCTTACTCCGTCATTACACGGAATAAAGTCGTCTACATACCACAGTTAAATATAACCGCATTGAAATAACTGGTTGTTCATTCTTAGTGCGTAAAGCGTAACGGTATGAGGCGGATAATATGATATGATTGTGTACACATTGAATGTAATATAGATTTGTATAATATGGAGATTCTCAACGAGAACCACGACGACCCCTTGTAAATATTTCATGCTTATACAGGTAATGAAAATAAATTAAAAAACATACTTTCTGTTCTCGTAAAATCTATATGATCTATACTTCTATACTAATATATAAAGCTGAAGAGTTTGTTTGAACCCGCTATTCTCAGGAACTACTGGTCCGATTTGAAAAATTCTGTGTTAGATAGCCCATTTATCAAGGAAGACTTATAGGCTATATATCATCACGCTAAGACAAACGGGAGCGGAGCACCAATGAAGAATGTTTCAAAATCGGGGTTTTCCGCAAAAATCATGTGTGAGAGAATCATATTATTAAAATTTATTTTCACCTTCTACGTAAATAAAGTATTAGGCTAAAGTAAGCGTTAGCCCAAAGTATTTATACCACGCGGTCGAAGTCGCAAGCAGAAGCTAGTCTAATAAAAAAATTGTATCTCCTCGCACAGTCGCGGTCAAATGTTAACTTTTGAAAAATTCGGACAAATACTAGGTGACCCCGCGTCGGTAAATTGTCAAGATGTACTTATTCTGCCATGTCTAAAGAAGTATTTCCGTGTGGTGACGGATTAAGAATACAATTCACCACTCCCTATCTTGCACGTGGATGTCGTAAAAGACGACTAAGGGATATAATAAGCATATAACATCTGTGCAAGAGAAGAAAAACTCGATATAAAACCCTATACCAACCTGTCTGACCAGCGTGGCATAGTAAGGTCGATATCCCTCCTATTGTGGAGGAGGCTCGAGCCCAGTAGTTGAACTATTATGAGTTGAAATGAAATAAGTATTGTACAGTAACTTAAATCGCTAGCTGAATGCGTAAAGTTTTCATGACACATAAAATCGAGAGCCCGGAATGAAAATTTGTCACCCAGTTTTGTCAGCTAGTTTCAGCATTCTCTTAAGGCACGAACCAAAAAAAAACTTTCGCCCTTATTTATTTACTAGCAACCTGCCTTCGCTTCGGGTTCAGTGGCCTTACCCGCGTAGTTCCCGTTCCCGTGGGAATATCGGAATAAAATATAGCCTACTTGCAACCCGCTTCGCTTCGGTTTCAGTCGTCTTACACGTGTAGTTCCCGTTCCCGTGGGAATACAGGGATAAAATATAGCCTATGTTACTCCCTCATATTATAGCTTTCCATTGGTGAAAGAATGTTCAAAATCGGTTCGGTGGTTTAAGCGTGAAAGCGTAACAAACAAACTTACTTTCGCATTTTAAATATTAGTAAGGATTTAGATTAGTCACGCTTCAGGTGTATTAGTTAAAAATGCTTATAAATGTCAAAATTATTTGCGGTATTCTTGTATGATTTCTATCTTATCATTCTCTAAGCCTTTTAATACTATCGTGGTCGGCTTTTCAGTATAAGGTTTCGGCATAAAAACATTTCGATGGTGACGTAATAGCAATGGTCACCTGCCCTTTTTTGTGGTAGGCTTATGGTCTGGACACACCCGGCCCAATCTGTCCGGGGTGATCTCACCGCGTCGCCATAGGGCTGACTACTGGTACCGATTGCATCCGTAGCCGGCCCGACTAGTTACCCTTTCGAGTATCATCCCCTTCGACAGCCGAGTAACAAGGCAGTGTTACCGGGGCGTCAACCCGGATGGAACGCACCATACCCTGTCAAAAAAAGCGTGACAAACGATAAAATATGATTGAACTGGACCAGGTCCCATAAGCGGTATCAAATCATCATCATCTCGGCTCATATACGTCCCACTGCTGGGATCAAGCCTCCACCACAATTGGAGGGAAATTGACTTAAAGCCCGCTGGTCAGACGGGTTGGTCTTGGTATAGGGTTTTATTTCGAATTTTCCTTCTGTTGCAAAGATCTTATCTTCTCGTTAAAATCCCTTAGTCGTCTTTGGACACCCATATGTAAAGTGGGATGGTGAATTGTATTCTTATTCTGTCGCACACGGCAATCTCAGAATCGGCACCAAATAATCATAAGTATATAAAAATACTAGCAACCCGCCCTCACTTCGGTTTTAGTCGTTTTACCCGCGTAGTTCACGTTCCCGTGGGAATACCGGGATAAAATATAGCCTAGTTTACGCCCTGATATTATAGCTTTCCATTGGTGAAAGAATTTTTGAAATCGGTCCAGCCGTTTTGAAGATTACCCGGAACAAACAGACAGATAAAAAAATTTTAATCGCTATTTTAGGCATAGGTGTCGTGCAAATAACCGTGTGAGCATGAAAAAAGCCTATTATTTTGACATTACAAACAGACACTCCAATTTTATTTATTGGTATAGAAAGATTATTGTTAACGCCCCCGCAACACCCCTTGCAGGTGGAATTTCGTAAAATCCGTTCTTAGCTGACCTCTACTCAACGAAAGGAATACTCGTGTCAAATTTCAAGTCTGTACGCCTTATGGTTCCAGAGATATGATGATGAGTCAATTATTCGTTCGCAAAACCCTCCTCTCCTATATATATATATATATAATTATATATAGAATATAGATATTGTTCCGTGTAGTGACGGAATAAGAATACAATTCACCACCCCCTATCTTACCCGTGGGTGTCGTAAGAGACGACTAAGGACGTCTAACATCTATGCAAGAGATGAAAAACTCGAAACAAAATCCTATACTAACCTGTCTGACCAGTATGGTATCATCATCATCATTTCAGCTCATATACGTCCCACTGTTGAGCACGAGCCTACACAATAGAAGGGAAATTGACCTTACTATACAATACTGGTTCAGACAGGTTGATATAGGGTTTTATTTCGAGTTTTCCTTCTTTTACATAGATGTTATTTGCGTAGTATATCCCTTAGTTGTCTTGTACGACAACCACGTTCAAGATAGGGAGTGGTGAATTGTATTCTTACTCCGTCACCACACGGACAGTATGATATATTAAGGTCAATTTCCCCTCCTATTATGGAGGAGGTTCGAGCCCAACAGTTGAAATGAATGAAATGAAATAATTAATTTCACACAAAATAGAGTACATTAGATGATTAGTGTGTTAGTTTGGCTCATCTATCTTGTCTGTAGAGGCATGTGAAAATAATTGCACCATTTTAATGGTTATGTCAATCATAATAATAATTACAACAATAATAATGACCTTAAGGATATAGACACATTTCATGTAATTCGTAATAATTCTTGTCTAGTAACCATGATTTTAAATGTTTTTTAAATTGTGGAAAAGGAAGTGTCCTAATATATTCTGGTAATTTGTTATAAATTAATATACACAAGCATAGCAATTTTTCATGAACTTGGTAGTACGTGGTTCATCACGTTGAATCATTTATCCTTTGCAGTATAGAATAAGTCCCTATTACATTTTACGAATGTGCTTATTTCGTAGATATACATGCAGGTTAAGGAATGCACACCAATTTTTTTAAAATATGATTTACACGATTCATAAGGAGAAATACCAGCTATGGCTCAGATACAGACGTCTGTAAAGCTAGAAAGGTCAAGTCGGCAGAATCACTAGTTTTACATATCAAAATTTAGTGCTAATTTAGTGCTGATAACAGATATTTGGTGCTGTGATAGGTGGACCAAAAATGAGAACACTGCTAACTTTTGATTAAGCTGTGTACCGTTCGTGACCGCGCTATGGTACAGTCGCAGCATAATAACCTAAGGACAGAATATTCCTGACATAAAATCCCAAAAAAGTAATTGGAACCATGAGATAATTCTGAGGACAGTGACTATTCCCCAATACTAATCAGTTAGTTATTCGGTCGAATAGTACAATAATCTACGTCATTAAAAGAATATATTAATGGAAAATTATTCGATAAAAATTTATTTTCAAAAATCTTTTGCTATACTGGCAGCACTAATTGAGCACTAAATAGTCGCGTCTATCCATTCCATTGGTTCCTGATTTAAAGTCTTTTTCTAGCTCTTGAGACTGCTGGCGTTGTTATACTAGCAGTATTTGATTTGAAAAAAAAAATAAAATAAAATTTATTTTTTAACTATCTTTTGCTATACTGGCAGCACTTATTGAGCACTAAATAGTGACGTCCATCCATTCCATTGCTTCCTGATTTAAAGTCTTTGTCTAGCTCTTGAGACTGCTGGCGTTGTTATACTAGCAGTAGTTGATTTGAAAAAAAAAAATATTTTTTAAAAATCCTTTGCTATACTGGCAGCACTAATTGAGCACTAAATAGTCGCGTCTATCCATTCCATTGGTTCCTGATTTAAAGTCTTTGTCTAGCTCTTGAGACTGCTGGCGTTGATATACTAGCAGTGGTTAAATTGAAAAAAAAAAAAAAAATTTTTAAAAATCCTTTGCTATACTGGCAGCACTAATTGAGCACTAAATAGTCGCGTCTATCCATTCCATTGGTTCCTGATTTAAAGTCTTTTTCTAGCTCTTGAGACTGCTGGCGTTGTTATACGAGCAGTAGTTGATTTGAAAAAAAAATTATTTTTTAAAAATCCTTTGCTATACTGGCAGCACTAATTGAGCACTAAATAGTCGCGTCTATCCATTCCATTGCTTCCTGATTTAAAGTCTTTGTCTAGCTCTTGAGACTGCTGGCGTTGTTATACTAGCAGTAGTTGATTTAAAAAAAAAAAATATTTTTTAAAAATCCTTTGCTATACTGGCAGCACTAATTGAGCACTAAATAGTCGCGTCTATCCATTCCATTGGTTCCTGATTTAAAGTCTTTGTCTTGAGACTGCTGGCGTTGTTATACTAGCAGTAGTTGATTTGAAAAAAAAAAATTATTTTCAAAAATTTTTTGCTGTACTGGCAGCACTAATTGAGCACTAATTAGTTACTCTGTCCAATTTCACCAACACCGATTTTTAAGTCGTCTTCCAGCTTTATGATTGCTCGTGTCATTATGTCAGCAGTAGTCTATACTCAAAAACCAAAAAAAAAAAATATTTTTTAAAATCTGTTTGCTTATACTGGCAGCACTAATTGAGCACTAAATTATTAGCCCATGTGCCTCTCGCTGCGACTGTACCATAGCGCGGTCACGAACGGTACACTGCTAGCTTAATCAAAAGTTAGCAGTGTTCTCATTTTTGGTCCACCTATCACAGCACCAAATATCTGTTATCAGCACTAAATTAGCACTAAATGAGCACTAAATTTTGATATATAAAACTAGTGATTCTGCCGACTTGACCTTTCTAGCTTTACGCGGCACGGACACAGTGTTTCTGAGTCAGAAATACCCTATAAGCGTCAATCGAATTACCCCATAGTATCAAGTCATACCTCAGAATAGCACTAATGTAACCATGACGTATATTGGACGTATATGAGCTGAAATGATGATATAAAAATATAAAATCCAACAAAAACTGCTTCACTGTCTGCAATTTTATTGATAATCTTATCTGCGAGATAAATCGTAACTATTGAAACGGTAGCTGCGTATGACATCAGATGTTCATAAGTTATTTTAAGATTAAACATTAATGTTTTGTATCAAGGTTAAGGAGATCAATGATCATTTTGTTTGATAACCGTGTTTATTTTTTAATTAACCGACATCAAAAAAGGAGGAGGTTTCTCAATTCGACCGTATATATGTTTATTTATGTTTGGTCGCGGATAACTTCGTCGTTTATGAACCGATTTTGATGATTCTTTTTTTTGTTCGAAAGGCTATATTTTCCAATTGGTCCCCATGAAAATTTTATCGAAATCGGACATGCTGTTTTTAAAAACACAACAAAAATCTAAAAAATTATCTACATTTTCTACATTATTGAAGGCGGTTTCTTTTTTTTTGCAAAAAATAATTATTCTATTATTTTTGGTTGTATTTGTTGTGGGCATTTTGCTAAAATATAAAAATACAAGTAAACCACTAAAATATCATATTCACCATACTTTAGCATCTTAACTGTAACTATCTATACCAATAAATTAAATTGGAGTGTCTGTTTGTAATGTCAAAATAATAGGCTTTTTTCATGCTCACACGGTTATTTGCACGACACCTATGCCTAAAATAGCAATTAAAAACTTTTTGTCTGTCTGTCTGTTTGTTCCGGGTAATCTTCAAAACGGCTGGACCGATTTCAAAAATTCTTTCACCAATGGAAAGCTATAATATCAGGGCGTAAACTAAGCTATATTTTATCCCGGTATTCCCACGGGAACGGGAACTACGCGGGTAAAACGACTATAACCTATAACCGAAGCGAAGCGATGGCGGATTGCTAGTATTACATAAAATATCAGCAAAATTATTCAGTACTAGCAACCGCCCTCGCTTCGCTTCGGTTTTAGTCGTTTTACCCGCGTAGTTCCCGTTCCCGTGGGAATACCGGGATAAAATATAGCCTAGTTTACGCCCTGATATTATAGCTTTCCATTGGTGAAAGAATTTTTGAAATCGGTCCAGCCGTTTTGAAGATTACCCGGAACAAACAGACAGACAGACAAAAATTTTTTAGTCGCTATTTTATGCATAGGTGTCGTGCAAATAACCGTGTGAGCATGAAAAAAGCCTATTATTTTGACATTACAAACAGACACTCCAATTTTATTTATTGGTATAGATAACACTATAAAAACAAATATAATTCAAGAGCATGACGTGATACTGCCCACCAAAACTCCATAAATGTGTTGAATTGTACGTATCTTGAAGGGCACGTATAACAAACATTCTGACTCGCTATGTCATTGCATAATACGATAGGAACGGATATATTTACTGACCCGCATAAATTCCTCTGCGACGCAAAAGAGAGGTCAAGAAAGAAGAAATAAAACCAGAAAAATTATTTTGACACGCATATAATACCTAAGCAAGAGAAGGAAGACTCGAAACAAAACCCTACACCAACACGTCTGACCAACGTGGTATAGTTGGTCAATTTCCCTCCCATAGTGGAGGAGACCCGAGCCCAACAATGGGACTTGTATGGGCTGAGATGATGATGATGTTGATGAATATAAACGTCGATTTTTTTTTTGTTGGACGGGCTATGTTCATCATCCATGCCGTCCACTTCGTCCGGAGTGACAAAAGGGGTGGGGTTATGGGGCCGCGTGACCCCATCATCATCATCGCAACCCACACTCGTCCCTCCTCCACAAAGGGAGGGAATTTCACCTATTATACCATGCTGGTCAGACATGTTGGTATTTTTTGTGGGTGGGCTATGGTAAGCACACGCGCGGTCCAGTCCGTCCGGGGCGATGAAAGGACGGCGCGCGGGCCCATAACCCACCCGTACCCACGTCACCTCGTTGTTGGGCCGACCACCGGAGCAGATGTGACTTGTCGTCAGTGGTCGGCCTGACGGCATACCCTTTCGGGTAACTTCACCTCTCGACGTCCTGGGACGTCGGTCGCCGTCGCGCGGTCAGCCTCTCCATGGGTGATGGACAATTCCCCGGTCCGATCACCCGCAGCCTCGGCTAGGGCGGCATTAGGCGCAGATAGACATGTTGGTATTGGGTTTCATTTCGAGTTTTCCTCCTCTTGCACAGATTTTATGTGCATATTATATCCCATAGTCGTCTTGTACGACACCCACGGGCAAGATAGGGAGTGGTGAATTGTATTCTTACTCTGTCACCACACGGTAAATGGTGCGCGGCCCCATAGCCCAACTTATTCCCTGATTCCTTATTTTATTGATCCCTTATTCACTGATTTAGTGGTATTCATGATTTTCAGCTGATGTGTTTGGTTAGTTTGGTGGCGATGTTGCGTCGAGTTTGAGCTATAGAAATCAACCGATATTATACGTTCAACAGAGATGGAAGATCCCATCAGCATGGATACCAGCTCATAGTTATGGAATGCGAAGTGGTTAAAGGGCTATGTGCTGGTGACATCATACTAATAGATAACGTCTTATAAATTGATGAACCCCGGCCGCACGCACGCAAAAGCATGCCTCATTGTCACGTTCCGCCTGAGCCGAGCGCAGATAGTCGTGTAGTTTTTAAGTAGCTTATATGTTTAAACTAGCAACCCGCCCTCGCTTCGCTTCGGTTATAGGTTATAGTCGTTTTACCCGCGTAGTTCCCGTTCCCATGGGAATACCGGGATAAAATATAGCCTAGTTTACGCCCTGATATAGCTTTCCATTGGTGAAAGAATTTTGAAATCGGTCCAGCCGTTTTGAAGATTACCCGGAACAAACAGACAGACAGACAGACAAAAATTTTTTAATTGCTATTTTAGGCATAGGTGTCGTGCAAATAACCGTGTGAGCATGAAAAAAAGCCTATTATTTTGACATTACAAACAGACACTCCAATTTTATTTATTGGTATAGATTTTTTAATTCAATCAATTTTAAAAGCGTGTTTTTTAGTTTTTTTAACTATAATTTAGTACATATATACAAAGTCCACAGTTTTTCTGTAGTGTATTTAGTATCAGCGTTGCACCTGTGCGAAGTCGGGGTGGGTCGCTAGTAAATAATAATTATCGTCCATTATATCTGCGGACGCATCTGCCGACGTGTAGTGGGGGCATAAGAGATAGACATATACCATCGCGGAGTTTTCTGTAGACCTTTTCAATGTGTACAATTACTTAGTACATTATTTTGACAAATCTCGTAGGGTTCAGCCTGCGTTTGCAATGTAAGCGGAAAAAATGTAATTATTTACGACATCACATTAGAAACCTCAAAAATAACGGTATTGCCCCACTATTTAATGGATGTTATTATACATATAAACCTTCCTCATCAATCACTCTTATCAATTAAAAAACTGCATCAAAATCTGTTGCGTAGTTTTAAAAATTTAAGCATACATAGGGACATGGGGACAGAGAAAGCGACTTTGTTTTAAACTATGTAGTGATTTAAAACAACAGTTTCCAAGTTAAGGTGAAATCAAGTTCAATTAACTTCCGTACTCTTATCTTCAACTCAACCCTCAACTTCCATGATCTGAAATTTCTCAAGCGAATTAGTTAGTTCGGCTTTCATTCTATCAAGCAAGCCGGGAAATCCACGCGTTTTATGAACATTCACCGCATTACCGCTTGTCAGACCGGGGAATCCCAGCTAGTTATATTGAAGTTGCCAACTCTTTGGTAAAAAAACATACCATAAAATGAGTTTCTTAATTTTTCCTAACTAAAAGTATAATGTGTTTTAAACATGTTTAAATGTGTTTTAAACATGTTTAAAACATATTGTTTTTAATTATGTTTTAAACGTGATATGTATTTTTGTATTGTTTTAAACGTATGCTTTAAACATTGCCAGCCCTGAGAGTACATTAACGATTACAAATAAATAATTTTCAATTAACTCCTTCTTCCAAAACAATATTAATTCATTGATAATAATTCAATTCATAAAAGTATGCATTTTGTATCAATAATATCTTATGATGTTATCACTTAAAATTATGGTGCTTAAACTTTGTTTTTATTTTCACCGGAGGCAACGGTAGGGATGTGACTTGGAGGGAAAATAATCGATGTTTTTGTTCTTTAACATAATCGATTAATTAAAAATAAATAATCGATTATAAAATAATCGATTTTATTCTCCCAACAGGATTATGATGACTTTTTTTAGGAAATGTGAGCTTTTATTTTCTAATATAGTATGAAACACTGCACGCAGTATCGTGATGACCTTTGTTTTAGGAAATCTGGCAGTGAAATAATCGATTAATTTCGATCGAATTTCGAATAATAAAAATCGATTAATAATCGATTTTTTACTATTTTGATAATCGATTATTACAAGAAAATAATCGATTATTATAAAAATCGATTATTTTTTCACATCACTAGGCAACGGCCTATTCAAGAAAAATACAGTATACCCGCCCGCTGCGGTATAGTTTTATACACAACAACGATAACAATAGTCCCCCATTAATTATTTCGACGACTTTGAATCAATCAGGCGAATTTATTGGTTTATAATAATATGATTGTATTAAATTTGACAAGGACGTGTTAAAAACCAAGGTTAGAGAGGTAAATCTAATTAGCATACACGATTGTTGATTATGCTGACAATTATATATTTAAAGTAATACTGATTTATTCAGTCCGATTGTTGAGCACGGGCCTCCACCTCAATGATAGAAAAATTGACCTACTATACCGACCTGGTCTGACGTGTAGGCATAAAATTTTATGTCCAGTTTTCCTCTGGCAACAAGTTTTCCCCACAGAGATTAGCTTGAGAGAGGATACTCCCTCGGGGTATTCCGTCGGACCAACCACTGGCGTCAAGTCACCCTGCTCCGGTGGTCGGCCCAACGACAAAGGCGACGTGTCGTTACGCCCCTCGATCGCCCCGGACGGAGTGGTGCGAGGAGTGCGCCGACCGTAACCCACCAGAAAAAAAAATAGATTAGTTATTTTTTTCGGATTTTTTATCAGTTAATTTTCGACCGCGCATTCGCTCTTGATGTGAAAACTTGACGCAATCACATAGAAATTTGTTGCCATGTACTTATTCTGCCATGTCTGAACAAGTATTAAACAGTGATTTAAATCTCGTATTAAATTCGTAAAATTGTCATAACATAAAATATCGAGAGCGCGAAATGAAAATTTGTCAGCTATTTTCAGCGTTCTGTCTGCATATTATATCCCTTAATCATCTTTCACGACACCACGGTTAAGCGAGAGGGTGGTAGGCTGTATTCTTACTCCGTCACCACACGAAAATTTTATTATCATATTAGTAATGATAATATTCCTATCTCTTTTGTGATAGTCATTCACCGACCTACCTACCAAGGTTATTAAGGTCTATGTTGTTCACAAGGCCAATTATCCATCATTATTTTATGTCATTAGGCATTAGACTTAGATTTTGCTATATGGTGGCGGCTACGAATACTTGAAAACCGTCGTTGTCCGTCCGGGACGACCGAAGTGCGGTTTATGACCCCATAACCTACTGTATCCCCTCCCCATCGCCATTAAAATAACAATTGGTATCGATTCCTTGATCTCTGTAACAACACCATGCTAATACATTGCCAAACTTTATTGCTGTAGAAAGACCATGAACAATACTCACTATCTATCATGACTCCAGACTCGAGAACGATAGTTACTACATACCTTTTGGTGTGATGAAAAGATTTTTTTAAAATGGTAGGTAGAAAAGGAGACGCACCCGTTTCCCTTCAAAAACGTCAATTTGCAATTTGCCGCAGAACTTCGAATATTTATTCGACATGTGTTTCGCCTCTAAACGAGACTCCTTCTTAAGACGGTTGCGCATTTGAAGCCGAACTGAAATAAATAATGGATTGCCGCAATGTATCGTCTAATTCAATTAATTGTGTGATGAAAAGAGTCCATCATAACTCACTTCGTTACTTACTTAGGGTGAATCAGGTTATGGGGCAACTGTTCGAGTATGTTGTAGTTTAACGGTCAGAGATCCTAATTAGAATGTATATTACACAAAAAACAATATAACATAAAAGTTATAGTGATCACAAAAATGTGTCTAAGAGTCTATGCCTTAAATGTAACGTATTATGTAGGCATGTCCAGACAGGATACATGTAGGCATATAAAGCTTCGACAGTATGAATAGGTATGAATTACACAAACCCTTCAATGGTAACGTAGGTAAAAACGCGACTTGTCAACGGTCATCGGCCGATCAGCTGATTTAAAGCGAAGTTCGCCTTGCTTATGCGAAAGTAATCATTGATTTATTCAATTTCTAATGAACATTTAACGAAATACGAATATGTTGGAGATTAAGTATCACTGACTTTATACATTTCGATCAGATTTACATGAAAAAGCGATGACAAAATTGAAAACTTTACATGTCTCTAATTCATTAACGAATCGATATTTTTCCTTCAAAATTTTTTTCATGGGTTCCTACCACCATTGCCTAACTCCCGTTTGACCAGTTGCCCCCACATAACCTGGTACAGCCTGTATATGTGTAAACTCACAAAAACATTCTCTTGTCCTTAATAAAGATAGTCTATAGCTTTTTCTGTAACCCTGACTACGCTGTAAGAAATTTCAAAATGATTGATTGTATTGGCTTATTGTGTTAAAAGCACACTTGACAGTTGTCTGTCTACAGCCGCGAGCCGGTCCGTCCGAGGTAGTACCACACTGAGCAGAAAATCAACCTTTGAATAGTGGCAATTTCGGTGAACGAGAGAGGGAGGAGCCCAACTCTGAGGGTGTTTGCGTGTGATAAATTTTGATAATGAACCTTATTGCACCCATTCAAACTACCTTCACGGTAGGCAGCGACCTAGCATAGATCCACGAGTGGCAGGATCACTTACCATCAGGTGTACTGTTTACTCGTTTGTCACCAGCGTGGTATAATAGCCCAATTTTCCTTGTTCGGGCCCTTTAGAGGAGGTTCGAGACAAGCAACGTAATTGCTGAAATAATGAATGATGACCAGCACTTAGTCATATTTCTGTTACAGGTGTTGGTAAGACATCCTTGGTGGTGCGTTACATAGGGAAGATGTTCTCCAAGCATATATCACCAACGATAGGCGCTTCGTTCTTCACTTGTAATATTAATCTAGATAATTCTAGAGTTAAATTGCAGGTAAGTTTTTTCCATGTGGTGACAGAGTAAGAATGCAATTGACCACCCCCTCCCTATCTTGCCTGCTGGTGTCGTAAAAGGCGATTAAGGGATTAAATATGCATATAGCAAGAGAAGGAAAACTTGAAATGAAATTTTTTAACACGTCTGACCAGCGCGTGTTGTAGTAGGTCAATTGCCCTCCTATAGTGGAGGAAACCCGAGTGCAACAGTGGGAGGAATATGGGCTGAGATGATGATTATCATGTCGGACCATATACGGGACGTACTGGACTGGAGCCTCCTCCACTAGCAGGCAAATAGACCTTAATGTACCATGTTGGTCAGACAGGTTAGTATAGGGTTTTGTTTCGAGTTTTCCTTCACTTGCCTATGCAATATATGTTACTATATACCTATGTACTATGTACCTATCTATATGTTACTCCATTAGGAGAGAAATTGATTTTACTATATTATGCTGGTCACTGGTCAGACAGGTTGGTATAGGGTTTTGTTTCGAGTTTTCCTTCTCTTGCATCTACATGTTAATCCATTAGGAGGGAAATTGATCTTACTATATTATGCTGGTCAAACGTGTTGGTATAGGGTTTTGTTTCGAGTTTTCCTTCTCTTGCGTCAATGTTAATCCACTAGGAGGGAAATTGATCTTACTATGCTATCTTACTATCCATGCTGGTCAGACAGGTTGGTATATGGTGTTGTTTCGAGATTTCCTTCGAGATGTTATATGCTTATTACATCTCTTAGTCGTCTTTTATGACATCCACGGGCAAGATAGGTAATGGTAAATTGTATTCTTACTCCGTGACCACATGGACAATATGTACTATAAAAGAATCCATACTAATATTATAAATGCGAAAGTAAGGATGTTTATTTGTTTGTTTGTAACGCTTTCACGCTTAAACCACCGAACCGATTTCAAAAATTCTTTCACCAATGGAAAGCTATAATATCAGGGAGTAACATAGGCTATATTTTATCCCGGTATTCCCTCAGAAACGGGAACTACGCGGGTTTAAGCGACTGAAACCGAAGCGAAGCGAGTTGCTAGTATATAATAATTCCGAATATTTGGAGTAAGAACAAGCTGATAATGATGACTCTTCTTCCAGGTATGGGATACTGCTGGACAGGAGCGGTTCCGCTCAATGGCACCTATGTACTACAGGAACGCGAACGCGGCTCTTCTGGTCTTCGATATCACTAGTTTGAACAGCTTCACAGCAATCAAAGGATGGGTTAAGGAATTGCAAAAGTAAATATTGAAAATATTCTCCTTTTTTAGGTTCCGTACCCAAAGTGACCCTATTACTAAGACTTCGCTGTCTGTCCGTCCGCCTGTCTGTCACCAGGCTGTATCTCAAGAACCGTGTTAGCTAGACAGTTGAAATTTATACAAATTATGTATTTCTGGTGCCGCTATAACAACAAATACTAAAAATAAAATAAATGTTTAAGTTGGGCTCCCATACAACTAACGCGATTTTATTTGCCGAGAAACTAAAAACAAGGTTACAATATGTGTGTACCTGCTGTTGTTTACCTAGTCAATGTTACGGAACCCCTTTTTTTGACGTTACAACGTCTTATAATTCGATGGAGCCGGCTGCACACACGAAAAAACATGACGTATGCGGCGTTACCTCGCTCTGAGGCGTTCCATTTAAGGCTTGATCCATACAAAATATCTATCAAACAAATAAAATTAAAATTTTCTTTTAAAAAATGAAACCATTCCATCAGTATTTTCTAATGACGTTGTCACGTTCAACTATCGTCAGTAAACCGACTTTACACACAACCGAGATTTTTTTGTCACTAATGGAAAATGCGTTTACGCATGCCCTCCCTTGGTGGTATCGAGGGGGTATGTCGGACTCACCGGGCGGCTTTCAACCTCCCGGAATACCCACTAAAAACCATCAGCGGCTCCACTCCCCCGTCATTCGGCATCACTAAACATCGACATTCGACATCAAAAAACATTAGTAAAGGCATGCTAAAACCCACTACACGCAAACACCCTCAGAAACAGTACTGCTCACATCTCTGGGCAGGTGCGCCCAAATATCAGCTAGACCCACTTGACTCCCTGCAAAGACGGGCTGTTCGAATCGTCGGGGATCCCAATCTTACGGACAGATTGGAGTCGCTGGAGCAGCGGAGAGACTTTGGGTCACTCTGTGTACTCTACCGACTCTTTCACGGGGAGTGCTCCGAGGAACTGTTTGACTTGGTACCACCGTCACCATTCTACCAACGTACCACTCGACATCGCAGCAGGGTTCATCCATTTCACCTGGAAACGTTATGGTCTTCAACTGTACGTTTCCAGCGATCATTTCTCCCACGTACGTGCAAGCTCTGGAATGAACTACCTGCTGCTGTGTTTCCCGAGCGCTATGACATGTCCTTCTTTAAACGAGGTTTAAGAAGAGTATTTCCTTCACGGTAGGCAGCGGCCTGGCTGTGCCCCTGGTATTGCAATGGTCCATGTGCAGCAGTTTCACTTACCATCAGGTGTGCTGCTTGCTCGTTTGCCACCGTTGGCAATAAAAAAAAAAAAAAAAAAAGAAATTTGGGCTGCCGGCTCTCTCGCTACACGAACGAAGCGCAGTAACAAATAGCTACTACTCTGTTGTATATCTTCTGCGAGAGCATGGTACTACCCCGGACGGACCGGCCCGCGGCTGTAGACAGATAACTGTCGACAGTGTGGTCCCAGTTTGGTACTCTAAAAAATACTATTCGTGTTTACATTATCAACATCTTCGTTCAGTCTATCACCGTCCACTGCCGGACGTAGGCCCTCCCCTCCCTCATGTTACGCCATAAATTGCGGTCCTGTGCCGCCTGCATCCACCAATCAGTGTTGCCAACCATACGATTCAAATCGTATTTATACGACCTTTTTGGTTCTTGTATAATGTACGATCGAGTAATCGAAATCGTACACAAAATATACGACCTTTTGAATGGAATCTTATATGTGTTATTTTTAATAAATAATTTAGATTTTTTTAATGTTGTAGAAATAAGATGAAGCCAGGACAACTTTTAACCGTATATTTAATATATCTCTATGGAAAAGACACCTACAGACAACTCAGATGAAACCATAACAGTTTCATCTCAGTTGAAGTTGCTTTTAATCAAAGTTCAGAATATACCTAACATTTTTTTAACCTAAAAAAAAATTCAATAATTATATCTTAATGCAATATGTTGATACAAGATAAATATTAATTGAAAATTATAATTACATGCCGTTTTTTATTTGATTTACGGCAATTTTAATGAAATTCCATTGCGTACTATTATATTTCTTGAATTATTGGCAAAATACTATCTTTTTTAGTCCGTTGTACGATCTACTAGAAAATAAAGTTGGCAACACTGCCACAGATGCTAAACAATCACTATAGTCCATAAAATATAGCTTGATCTCTGTGACAGATGTCAACGAAACCAACGAAGTAAGTTTGAAGGAGCGACATATTTACAATTTCATTTTATATCAAATATATTTTCTTTATTTTTGTGCCAGTTTTATTGCAACTGAATTGCAATATATTATAAATTTAAAAATATTAATATTCATGCCTAAAATATACCTCGTAAGTACTGAAATAACTAGTAAACATTTTATACATAAATGACACTACCGCACGTACAATGTCATACTGGACTGAAAATAAAAAAGAGATGGGACAGTCGATATACGTAAATCGATAACCGCTCTTTATTAAATTATTCATAAAAGAAATAAACCCAAAACAGTACCTATATAAAACTTTCAACAAATTAAAACAGGCAGTTACATTATAAAATACATAAATGGAATTAATTAAACATTAAAAAACTACTTTACGTTTCAGAGTAAATGATAATATCATGTACGCATTATTGTCAATAAACTGGACATATTTATTTATAAAACAGTCGTAATTGATCGATTGATCTAACGATTGTCCCTATTTGTCAAAAAATTATAAATGTTCTAGCAGGAACGCTCCAGTGATGACGATAATAGTGACCTAGACCTTGATTGTACTCCTTTTTAATAATTAAAACAGTCGAAAAACAGTTTTTTGCTTGAAATAAATTCAAAAAGATTTTCATTGATTGTATTTTCATTATAATAGAAAATCACAATTATAAAATAGAGAGTTTTATCGATAAAAAACTACGAATTTTATCGTAAGCGTGACAGCACTAGGAACAACTGTCACAGAGATCAAGCTATATTTTATGGACTATAAGGTCATCGGTTCACTTAGACGGCGTCCTACACTGTGTCGTCCGCGGTTGTTAAGAGAACCTTTGTGTTTACATAATTATTAAAATTATTTATAGGCATTTTATCGTTTTTCAATTATTATAATAACTATTCACATAATAACTTATAACAACAAGATTTGTAAAGATAAATACGGTAGAACCCGTTTCATACGATCACTTTTAATATGATTGCCCGCATAATACGCCATTTTGCGTCAGTTCCAGCAACTTGAGACATGTTTTCATACATTTCTTAACGCTTAATACGATTCGTCATCCCGTTTAATACGCTAACATGTGCCACTCAAATACACATATTACCCCTTGCGGCAGCAGCCAGCGGCCGATGAATTGACGACTGTCGAGCAACCCTAAGTGATAATGACCAAGAAGAAGATGAGTTAACTCCGATTGTGTCACACGCCCAGGCATTATCAGCAGTTAATGATTTAAGACGCTATGTAACTTCTTTCAATCAAGAAGACGCACTGCTAAAATTAAATTACGTTGAAAATCTTGTAATTGCTAATGCCTCAAAATCTTTTTGTCAAACTAAAATAAGTGATTACTCTAAATAATTAACAACATTTTATTTTAGATAATTTTTAAATGGTAAATTCAATACGTAGGTATTCAAAATAATAATAGAATATTTATACCAATAAATAAAATTGAAGTGTCTGTTTGTAATGTCAAAATAATAGGCTTTTTTCATGCTCACACGGTTATTTGCACGACACCTATGCCTAAAACAGCAATTAAAAATTTTTGTCTGTCTGTCTGTTTGTTCCGGGTAGTCTTCAAAACGGCTGGACCGATTTCAAAAATTCTTTCACCAATGGAAAGCTATAATATCAGAGCGTAAACTAGGCTATATTTTATCGCGGTATTCCCACGGGAACGGGCACTACGCGGGTAAAACGACTATAACCTATAACCGAAGCGAAGGCGGGTTGCTAGTAATAAATAATAATGGCACGTTTTTTTCCCTTTCCCGCATAATACGCTTGCCCGCCTAAGACGCGTTTTTGGTCGGGTCCCTGCGAAATCGTCTTAAACGGGTTTTACTTTAGAACTAACAAATTCCTAGTTTCGGTCGCGTAGTTCCCGTTCCTTTGAGAATACCGGGATAAAATACTCCTTATACAGATTGAGTATTTATATGATATCTGGTAGTGAAATATTGTCAAAATCTGTCTAATCATTTTGAAGATTATATCGGACAAACAAACAGATAGACAAACAAATAATTAAACTGTTTTTTTTTTTAGGCAAAGGTATCGTGCGAGCATGAAAGAAACTTATTATTTTGAGATTACAAACAGACACTTCAATTTTATTTATTTGTGTAGATCAGTGGTTCTCAAACTTTTTAAATGACGGAACCCTTTTGGGAAGCAAAATACTTGATGGAACCCTACAATAAAACAATTATTTTTATAAGTGTATTCTATATTAATCAGCATAATAAAAGTACAATGTATCAGTTACTAATTATTATTTACTTCACCACTTGGTAAGGACAATAATAGAAAACATTAAAAAAGAAAAAATCTAACTAGTGGGAGGTATGAAACTGTTTTTTATTTTTCATCAATTGCTTGATATCAGGTTTGATGGAAGAAAGTTGGAGTCTCATATCAGCTTCGGCGTCCAGTCTATTGCGATATTTTGTTTTCGTGGCTGCGTAGGTAGAGAATCCTGTTTCGCACAAATATGTAGTTGGGAACGGGAGAAGAATATCCAGAGCCATTTGGCCAAGCATTGCATATTCATCTTGGATTCTGCACCAAAAATCATTAAGAGGCGTCGTTTTGAACAATGACTCCATACTTGTGTCTGATGACATTTCTAAAAGAGATTCATATATCTCATTTGACATGTTTTCAGGCTTTTCCAAGTTGGGTAAAAAAGGATTATGAATCCAGGAGTTCACTTTAATTTTTGTATTGTGCTCTTCGGGAAAATACTTTTCAAAAGATGCGCGCATCGAACTGAGATATTGGACCAATTCTTCAAACACATTATCTTCAAACATTTCTGAGTCGTTTTCGCTAACAAACTCACTGAGTAACGTAAAACTTTCTATTTCTTTCTTACCAATGCAAATGATCCAAAAATCTAATTTTCTTTTAAAAGCAGTTATTTTATTATAGGCCTGAAACACTGTTGTCTGTTTACCTTGCAACGATAAATTTAATTCGTTAAGTTTTTGAAAGATATCCGCCATAAAAGACAATCGGAACAACCAAGTTTTATCATACAAACGGTCCTTCAAATTAAAAGAAGTATCTGCTGAAAGAAACATTTGTAACTCGGCTCTAAGTTCAAATAGCCTTGTTAAAGTTTTTCCCCGAGACAGCCATCGCACTTCTGTATGGAGCAGCAGTGTTTTATGTTTGCTGCCATAATCTTCACACAATAATGAGAACAATCGGGATTGTAGTGGTCGTGATTTGATAAAATTAATTATTTTTACCGCTTCATCCATAACTAATTTTAGATTAGACGGCATTTGCTTCATCGCAAGTGCTTGTCTATGCAGAATACAATGACTGGAACTACAATTAGGCGCTTTATTTTTCATTCGTGACACTGCTCCTGCTGTTTTACCTGTCATCGCCTTGGCCCCATCTGTACAAATGTCAATGCAATTGTTCCAACTGAGATTATGTTCTTCAAAAAATATATTTATTTTATTAAAAATTTCTTCCCCGGTAGTGTTTGTAAGCAGCGATGAACACATAAGCATGTCTTCTTCAAAAGAACTTTTATATGGATATCTCACAATAACCAGCAGGATAGCCAAACCAGCGACATCAGTCGACTCGTCCATTTGCAAAGCGAATCGTGTATTTTGTAGACGTGTAACTAGTTCTTGTTTGACGTAGCTTGCCAGATCATGGATTCGTCGTGAAACAGTATCGTTTGATAGCGAAACAGTAGAAAGATGCTTTGCAGATTTTTCATCAAGCATACATTTTGTTATGTCTAATACACATGGTTTTATTAATTTCTCAGCGATAGTGTGCGCTTCACCTGCTTGTGCAATGCGATAGCTAACTAAGTATGATGCCTCCGTGGCCTTTTCGTTGGTAGTTTGTGTTACATGCATCATATTTTTTTGACTTTCTAATAACTGATCTTTTTTGCGAACAAAAAATTCTTTATTCTTGTCTTTAGTCTCGGGGTGTACGGTTTCTAAATGTCGACGCAATTTGGCAGGTGCCATGGAACTATTAGGAAGCAGTTTACTACAGAGCATGCAGAGAGGTGAGCCGTTGGAATCAACAAATCCGAAACTGATATAAGATTCATCATACTTCCTTTTTTTCGTCTTTGAAACCGTCGAGCTTGACGTCGTGGCACTCGTGGCATCATCTTCTGGATCGGTGATTGCTAAATTCTCCGCGCGCATTGCTTTTGAACATTCAGCGTCATTAGAAGATGTTGTTGGAACACGTTTAACACCTTTAAGCCAACGTTCCATTCTTCTTTATTTATAATGTTACAAGTCAGGATAGTGGGGTTTAAATAATGCACAATCGTTACTGCGTATAAGAGACTAAATTTAGAACCTACAGGGAAGAAATGTATAAAACTGAGACAACAGAATACGGCAGGCAGTAAAACAATGAACACTAGTTTCTCGCTAGCGAGCTTGTAAGTAGGTAGTATCTTATCGCTCCGAACGCTAATCATCAACTGACGACGCCAACGCGCGATCGCCGCTTTTATACTTAGTCCTAGACTCGATCTCAAATATTCTCGAAAATACTCGAGTCGGCACCTTTGATAAACAAAAAGCAAAAATAAAAACAGAAATTTAAAAATAGCGTTGTAAACAATATCGACTTTATCCTTTGAAGTTAGAGACGAAAGTCGCTAGTTGATAACTATAGCGTCTAATTCAGAGGCGGCTTTTATCAAAGAGCGCTTACAAGTATACTACCCGCTCGTTTTAAGTTTGCCGCTGGCGATAGGTATGAGTGTATGACGTTCGAAATTTTTTATTTAATTGTAACAATAAAAATTGTGTACGTTAGATATTTGGGTAAAACTATGACACATTATAAGTTTTGTTGTCACGTGGGGGAGGGTACGCGCATTCCACAGACCGGCAAACTTAGAGCGAACGCGTTGTACAAGTATAAAATTGTTGAGACCAAACTTATGAGATATTGTACCAGCTAATGTAACACAAGCTTATACAAATACAAATAAATAAATAAATAACATTCATAGCGTTTTGTCTCCGCGCGGCCGCGGAGTCCGCACAGCCGCGGAGCGACCAGAGAGAGGTGTTTTGATTTTTTTATTTCTAAATTCTTGCGGAACCCCGACAGAGGTATCACGGAACCCTAGGGTTCCGCGGAACACACTTAGAGTATAGCTGGTGTAGATAAGCCGCGCTAGGACATTTACATATTGTCAATTTTAAAACATATTAATAAAATAATCTAACGGATCGGAACGCGACCGCTAATGAGAAGATCTGTTTGTAATGTCAAAATAATACGTTTTTTTAATGCTCACACGGTTATTGACACCATAACTATGCCTTTTTTTTTGTTGGGGTGGACCATGGTCCAGCATGGCTGACCATGGTCAGCGCATCCGCCGTCCGACTCCGTCCAGGACGATAGAGGGGTGGCGCGCGGCCCTATGACCCACCCGTAGCATATCGCCTTCGTCGTTGGGCCGACAGCCGATTTTAATAATATTTTACTGCAAGATACCTGTCTATAAAGAGATTAACTCAGGCTATTTTTCATCTCGAGGAACCCTATAAAATATTACATAGTATTTCAATCGAACACCAGGCCTCATGGACTGCAGTCGCGTATCGTAGTATTTTAAAAAGGTGAATTGGTGACTGCAACCACATTTAAAACAGAGAGAGCCGTCGCACAGGACGCTTGGCAAATGTCAAACATCGAATATATCTTGTACAAGTAGGTATACATGCATAAAAGAACAGGAGTCAGGCACTTAATATGGCATAATGTTATAAAATATTACGATTTTTTCCAGATAATAATGATTTTTATTCAATAAAGATTTATTATTAAAATTCAAAAAAACATTTCAAATTGTGACAAATCATTTCTTTTAATCAGTGATTTTTGTAATAATATAAAAGTTATATTCGATGCCTCTTGGCTCTGACGATATTACTGCGACGATTGGTCGTAACTACACTTACTGATAGTAAGTATAGCGTGGCGAGGCCTCGCCACGGCATGCGCCACTTTTCGCCACGGCCTGTTTATGCCACGCCAATGATTACGTTTACCCTCGCCTATAGATCTTTTACATCAAAAATGAATATAGCCTTGTAGTAATCATTTTCTGTTCCTAAATACAAGTTACTCTTCTGTTCCCAGTAATGTTCCCGAAGCCATGGTCCTCTCTGTGGTTGGCAATAAAAGTGATTTGGAAGAGTTGAGAGCCGTGTCAGCCAGCGAAGCTTCACAGTTCGCGGCTTCAATCGGTGCACATTATTGTGAAACTTCAGCCTTACATGACCAGGTAATTGGAATCATCATCATCATTCATTTCAGCTGATCTATCTCCCACTGGGGCTCGAGCCTCCTCCACAGTAGGAGGGAATTGACATTACTTGTAGATGTTATCTGCATATTGTTATTCCCTTAGTCATTTTTACTACCCCCAGTGGCAGGAAATGGAGTGGTGAATTGTATTCTTCCTCCATCATCAGAATAAAATCCATCTATATGAAATCCATCCAGAAGATAGTTGAATCCGTTTTCCAATAGATATAGGTTCAAGCCCCACGGCAGTAATCATTTTTCGTTCACAAATATTATTTTTTATAAAAACAACTCCAAATCAGTCACTAAATTGCCAATGTAATGTATGTATGTAGAGAGAGAAAGAGATGAAATATTTATGTAAAGAGAATTAATGAAAGGAGATTGACAAGGAGAATTTATAGGGCGAATGTGAATGGAAGTGTTGAAGGGGAAGACCAAGGCGGACGTTTCACGATCAAATCGGGGATGTTAAGAAAGGCCAAGTTAAAAGTACCCTGAACTGAAGAACATGTATGAGGAGATTAATGAATGTGAAGGAGGTGAAAGTGGTATGTCAAGATCGTAGCAAGTGGAGGGAAATGGTTTCTGCCTACCCCTGTGGGAAAGAGACGTGAATATATGTATGTATATATAAATTAAATAAATTGCTAAATTTCATGTTTGTCTATTTACAGCATGGTATTGACCAAGTATTCCTGAACACAGCAACAGCCCTGTTGAAGCTGTCCAGTTCCAATCTTTTATCCTCGCTCAGATCTTATGACAGTTCAGATAGTGATGACAGGGTACCTATAGGTAAGTTATCTGGCTATATTTCACCCTATTTTATGGGCCGACTATGGTCCAGTCTCTATCAATACTCCCCACGTGTCAGGTAATAATGGGATCTGTTACTTTACAGCTCATGTCAAACCTCCTCTTCAATGATAAAGTTATTTACCTACAACTATACCTATACAACACTGGTCAAATGGTTTGGTATAGGGTTTTATTTCGAGTTTTCCTTCTTTTGCATAGGTGTTGTATGCGTATATGTCTTTTACGTACATCCACTGGCAAGATAGGGAGTGGTGAATTGTATTATTACTCTGTCACCACACGGTAAGTCTGTCACCACACGGAAAGACCGTCACCATGCGAAAAGTCCGTCACCACACGGAAGGTCCGTCACCACACGGAAGGTCCGTCACCAGACGGCAAGTCCGTCACCACACAGAAGGTCCGTCACCACACGGAAAGTCCGTCACCACACGGAAGGTCCGTCACTACACGGAAGGTCCGTCACCACACGGAAAGTCCGTCACCACACGGAAGGTCCGTCACCACACGGAATTTCCGTCACCACACGGAAGGTCCGTCACCACACGGAAAGACTGTCACCACACGACAAGTCCGTCACCACACGGATGCATTGGCGGTCCTAAAAACAAGCCTATGATCATCTAGAGAGGATAGCTGTACTCTCCTGGAAAACTTATAATGCTACCTAGAATCACCAAATGGCCTCACAGGCGTGGCGATTATAATATTATTCCTACTTAGGAAAACCTATCTCCAATTAGTGTTGTAATGCTCATTATTTTTTGTTTCAGGCACTCCTACAGAAGAGGCCGCCACTCATACAGGAAAAGTGGAATTACCAGCGTGGGGTATCAACCATATAGCTCATGGGGACGTCCAGAAAAGTTGCTGCTAGAAATTATGAAGAAAGTCACCCTTTAGCACCTGTGAAATGGAATAAGATTTTGTCGACATTTCAATTCAAATCTTAATTTCATGTATTTTGGCAGCTGAGTTTGTACAGGGATACATTATATAAACTTAAATTATTTTAAAAATATGTTTAAAACTAATTGTAAGAACTACTTAATGAAATTAACTCATGAGATTTATTAATAAAAATTTGAGATAGCGCCATCTATCAGATGAGCTTGTAACTACATTCCAATTTACCAATTTTATATTTACTATTAGATATAGAGGGCAGCAGTAGTAAATTAATTGTAAGAATGTGATTCCGTATATAGGAAATATTTTGATCCAAATAAAAAAAATGTTTTCGCACCATCTGATTCTCGTATTTTTGTGATAAGAATTAAATAAATCGTGAAAAAAACTATTTCCTTCAAGATATTTCAAATATTTTTTTACAACAATAGGTTGTTGCATGTTTTAGAGTTTTGGACTGCCTGTCTACGAAAAACTTTATGCGGCTATTCTAATTAGGGACACGAAAAAAGTATCGATACTTTTAGGTATGCTTTTCCTTACGATACCCATACTTTGTATTCGATACTTTTGCTCAAGGAGTACTTTTTGGTAGATATCATATCGAATAAATTGTAGAAATAACTTATTTTAAACTTGAATTTCCATCCGTTTTTTCACCAAAACTTTTTTCACTGACCCACATCGCAGTTACTATTTATGGAGGGTAGGAATAGGGACACAAAAAAGTATCGATACTTTTAGGTATCGAGTACTTCTCTTTCGATGCCGATATTTTTGTACCCGATATTTTGTATGCGATACTTTTACTCAATTAGTACTTTTTTTGCAGATATATATTGTAGAAATTATCTATTTTAAACTTGACCTTACGGCTCATGATTATGGTAACGCCATCTAGTTCAAACGTACTGAACCTTGTAAAATGTGGCTCTCTCGAAATACTTTCATCAGTTCAATTCTTAAAAAAAGGAGCTCATCACGTCATTATGAAAGTACTCAGTACTTTGAATTTATATTATCCGACATTTGAAGTATCTATACTTTTTTCGATTCTACTCATAAGTACATGATCGATATTTTCTATTTGATACCGTCTCTAGGGACACGGTGTGTGGAAGGAGGGAAGTGTTAGTTGATATCAGTGCTACCAACTCCCTAAAATATTTATCCCAAAATCATAGTTAAAAACACCTAAAATTGCCACAATTACATGAAAATCCCCCTAAAAATGATTTCATTAATATAAAAAATAAATAATAAATTAATACCCATACTGAAAATAAATATATATCCGGGCAAAAAAAGAAATATGCCTTATATATGTGACATTTATGAGATATAGTTACTTAATAAACAATAATAATAATAAATAGGTAAGTTCCAAGCTCTACTGGGACCGGTCTATCACCACGGACAGGACTATTCTTGCGAATAAGCCTGGTATCGTGCTGATGGATACTAGATGTCGCTACGCTGGTATTTTTATATTCAAAAAATCTCTAAAATTGCCCCTAAAAAAACCCCATCCCACTTATTTCCCCCCTAAATTTGGGGGGGAAACCCCTAAGTTGGCAACACTGGTTGATATAGACATGAAATTAAGCTGCAGTATTAGACATACTAACTAAATCTCACTTTATGGCAAACCTTGTACCACGCCATCTATCGTATTTGCATACACATTATGCCTGCTGGTATTTGCAACCTTAATTTTGAAATTATACTAAATAATTTAATTAAAACTATTGCTTAATGTTCGACAATATATGTGATATTAGATTGCCTTGGAAATTTGTAATAACTAAGAAAGTTGTAATGTTCTTAGACAATTTGTATCAGATTTCTAGCATAAGACTCTACAACGAATAACAATTTATATAAAGGATTCTTTATAATCATTTCGGCTCATATACGGGACATACGACGACTGTTGAGCAGCCTCCCCCTCAATAGGAGGGAAATTCACCTTACTATATCATGCTGGTCAGACAGGTTGGTATAGGGTTTTATTTTGAGTTTTCCTTCTCCTGCATAGATGTTATATGCATATTATATCCCTCAGTCGTTTACGACATCCACGGGCATGATAAGGAGTGGTGAATTGTGTTCTTAATCTGTTACCACACGGAAACTATAATAACAGGGTAATTGGCTCACATTAAATTTTACCTAATACTGACATGTTTGTTATTATTCTTTTTACTCGGTAACATTTTGGGTGTGAATTTTCTTTCTTTATTTTAATAACGAAGTTAGTACATGCTAAAATTCCAATTTTCAATGGGATGACAGTAAAAATACAATTCACCACAAACTTGTCCATGGGTGTCGTAAAAGCCGACTGAGGGATGAAATATGCCTATAACATGACAAGGAAGGTAAACCCAAATAAAATTCTATGCCAACCCTTCTGACCAGCGTTATGTACCTAGTAGATTACTCTCCGATTGTACCCTCCACATATTACAAAAATTACGTCACTTTGTAAAGAAATAAAATTCTGACAAAACTTAGATTAAAAAAATCTATCACTGTTTTATTAAAAATATTAAAGTAACTTGTAAAATTCTAAAATCTCTAGATTGCTGAATGTAAGTTCTTAGGTTCTTCTTCTGGGACTAGACACTAGCGATTTTCCAATCTGGAGATTCTTAATTACATATGCAATCTTAATGACTATAGTTTTTATTAACGAAAGTTTATTAAAATGGGACCAAGTAGCCTAATGCCTGTTTTCACCAACAATCCCTAAGTAACACCTAATTCTAATATGCTAGCTTAAGTGTTACCTACAACTTAAATTTAATGTTAGTTGGTGATAACAGCCAAAGTATATTATAGAAATTAAAATGTTATAATTATAAATAAAATATACAATTATTTTAACAATTTTTAACATGATTTAGTTATAGTTAATTAAATACTTTTACGTAATAAACTCTTGCCAAGCCTAACGTTGAATTAAATTTGTAAATATAAATTTTATCACAATATATATAAGAAGTGTATTATAAGTTGTATAAGAATATTTTTATAATTAGAAAATATTTTCTAATTTAGTATAATTTTTTTGTAAATATAATTATAAATTATTTTTGATATATACAGTTTTTATTAAGTGCCAATGTTCGATGGTATAAATTTATATTAAAAATGTGATTATTCAACTAAAATAAAATTTAAATAAAGAATTTTCATTAAAATTGTATTTTACTATTCATAGTGGAAAACTGCAAAATTGATTTTCCGATACCGGGAATCGAACCCGAGCCTCCTGGGTGAGAGCCAGGTATCCTAGCCACTAGACCATATCGGATCATTGAAAAGTTGTTTATATTATTACCTTACATTCTACAAAATGATCTTCGTCTAAAATTGAATTTAGTGACCTTTTTTTATAGTTACCAACGACCCTTCCTTCAATATTCGGTTGCTCTATCTTCGCACTAGAAATATCTGATAACTTTTAAGATATTTATTTTAATATTGTATTCTTACTCGGTCACCACACGGATAATGACTTCATTATCATAGCTCCCACTGCTGGGTTCAAGCTCAACAATGGGCAAGAACCTACGATACCACGCTAATCAGACATGTTGGTAGGGCTTGCTTGGAGTTTTCCTTCTCTTGCACGGATGTTATATGCATATTATATCCCTAAGCCGTCGACATCCACGTGCAAAATAGGGGGTGATGAATTGTACTCTTACTCCGTCACTACACGGAAGAATGAACATTACTGTATTGTTAAAAATTGCTGCGTTTGTCCATAATTTTTTGAGTAAACAACTTTTTGTGTTTATAAGTAGTGTAAAAAATAGTAAAAATACGTAATCATCATCTCGGTTGACGTACGTACCATACTGAACTGGAATTCCTCTCCATAATAGGAGAGCAGTTGACCTGCTGTACCACGCCGATTACATTTATCAGCGTAAGGTTTTATGTAGTTTTCAATCTTTTGCATCGATTTTATCTTTATATCCTGTACCTTTTTTAGTCGTCTTTTACGATACCCACAAGACAGGGGGGTGATGAATTGTGTTCTCAATTACTATAAACTAGTGGACGCCGAGTGGTTGAAATTCGGCCATAATTAATTTAAATATTTTTTTCTGCCACACAATTTTCTTTTAATTTTATTTATGTATAATTATATATTGAGTAGGCTGTATTACACTAATAACTAGTATATAAGTACAAATGTCTATTGGACATTATAATCATAATTATGATTGTTTGACATTCAGTTCGACCAGAGATTTTAATCGTAAACAAAAGTATATAAGCGCGCGCATGTGTGTGTGTATCGATTGCATGGTAGTGTGTGTAATGGCTTTTTTAATGAATTTAATGTATTTCTAATCCATTATTATATGAAATTTCAATTTTATGCACTTTTCCTCAACTGTGCCAAACTAGATACTTGTTCATCCACGTCATTTTCGTAAAAAGGGATACAAAGTATTTGCTTCATGTATTAATATATAGATGATTAAAATTGAAATGATACACACCACGCTGGTGAGACAAGAGACGGTATAGGGTTTTATTTGCGAGTTTATCATCTCTTGTAAAGGTGTTATGGGCAAAGTATATTCTTAAGTTGTCTTTTACAACACCCACGGATAAGATAGAGCAATGTAAACATAGTATGTTATGCAGGTGACAGTTGTGAAAACCGGCCGAGGTATCGCCAGGAGAATCAGCTGCAAACTTCAGCAATCGTATGTCCATAGTAATAGTTATTATTACTATTGTATTTATCTACTTCACGGATATCTTTCAAGGGAAGATAACCGGTCCTTATATATATATATATAAATATAAGAGATAAATCCCTCACGCAGAGGCCTTTGGAGAAATTTAATGTAAAAATGGGACGTCTATCGATGACACTCCACGTCTGCACATAACGCTCGTGGACTGCCAAGGGTAGGTGTAAAATTATTATTACTCTTTTTTAACAATTTATCGGCATCTTTTTTAAATTCACTCATTATTAAAAGACGCTGATTTTTTTTTGTTCGATTGAGTATACTTTCCAGGTAGTCCCATGACCATCAGGTCAGGATCTGATGATGAGATCCTAGAAAAATCAAGGGTATCACTCAAATTTTATACGAATTGAGGAGATTGTGGTATTTTTAATGTGGTATAACCACTTCCCTGTAGTGACGGATTAAGAATACAATTCACCACTCCCTATCTTGCCCGTGAATGTCGTAAAAGACGACTAAGGGATATAATATGCACATAAGATCTGTGCAAGAGAAGGAAAACTCGAAATAAAACCCTATGCCAACATGTCTTACCAGCACGGTATAGTAGGTTAAATTCTCTCCCATTGTGGAGGAGGCCCGAGCCCAACAGTGGGACGTATGTGGGCTGCGATGATAATGATGATAACCACTAAAAGGGGAAAAATATTTTTGAAAAAGGAAACCGCCTTCATGAAAACACTGAGCAACCAAAAAGATAAAATAAGATCTTTTAGAATCGGTGCCTGCTATACTTCTACCTAACCTATAAGAACTTCCTACCTAAGGCACCGGTTAATGTCATAATCGATTCATCTGAATTTTGATAAAAATATGTTTACGAGTGAAAAATGAATGCCACACGCAGTCATCGAACCCACGTCTATCAGAATACCGTTCCAATCGTCCTAGCATTTGGACTAGTGTGAAATGTTAAAATTTTGGATACCTACACATTATTAAATATTCGTAGAACGATACAATACTAGGCGGGACGAAATTCTAAAAATTGCAGGGAACCGTTAGATGCAAGTGGCACAGGACGTGCCGAGTGGCATTCTTGTGGCCTACCTGGACTCAGCAGTAGACATTTACGGGCTGGTAAAGGGATGGATTTCATTTGAATGACAATTCATAATAACATAAGTTACGTCATTCTAAATCCAATATGGCGGATTGGCTATTTTATATGCACTCGCATGATTTAAGCATTTTTAATACCTAGGCTTGGAATGAATATGAAATTTAAAATGATTTTTTGTTTAAATGCTCTAATTTATATAAAAGCGCATATTTACTATTAATATATTTTATAAACGACCTAATTGCCGTCAATAAGTTTCCTATGAGAAGGTTGTAATGGTTACATAAAATACTTTGGTGTTTAATGCGAACTGCGAGCCATTCTTCTAATGATCTTTTCTGACATTTTAACGCCGCCTACGGGATATAATAAAGTTATTGTGAAGCTTGACGGTTTAGTCATTATCCTCCTCTTATCCCAATTACTATTGGTCCATGCAATATGTGCTCTTCTAACATCGTACATATTGCAATTTTAAGAAGTTTTATAACCTTTTGTGGTTGGACGCCACTGTTGACAGTCGCAGGCCGCTCCGTCCGGTGTAGTACCACACTGAGCAGATCTGGACATTTCAGTAGTAGCAATTTGTTACTGCGCTTCTTTCGGTGATCAAGAGTTGGAAGCCCAACTTTCTGAGGTGTTTGCGTGTAGTGGGTTTTAGTGATACCTTTAGTATCGCATTTACACTCCCTTCACTTTCTTCGCGGTAGGCAGCGGTCTTACAAAGTGCCATGAGCGGTAGCAACACTTACCATCAAGTGTACTGTTTGCTCGTTTGCAATAAAAAAACCTGCCATCTGTCTGTCATCAAACCTTTTTGCGAATATTAATTGTTGACGGGTTAACAGATAGTGTTGGTCAAGGTATGTTGACTTTTAGTCGTCTTCTAAGTCTAGCTGGTGGTCTAGTGATGAGTCTTCCGTGTGGTGACAAATCTATACCAATAAATAAAATTGGAGTGTCTGTTTGTAATGTCAAAATAATAGGCTTTTTTCATGCTCACACGGTTATTTGCACGACACCTATGCCTAAAATAGCAATTAAAAATTTTTGTCTGTCTGTCTGTTTGATCCGGGTAATCTTCAAAACGGCTGGACCGATTTCAAAAATTCTTACACCAATGGAAAGCTATAATATCAGGGCGTAAACTAGGCTATATTTTATCCCGGTATTCCCACGGGAACGGGAACTACGCGGGTAAAACGACTATAACCTATAACCGAAGCGAAGCGAAGCGAGGGCGGGTTGCTAGTTAAGAATATAATTCAACACCAGTGGCGGCTGTACCTTAAGTGCGCTCGTGCGCTGAACCACCAAATCAGAAGATTTAAAAACTACAAAATTCAACTTTATTTTAAAAAAATACCATTAATATTTATTCTTTGAACATACAAAAACATATAACAACACAAACAACAACAAATTATGACGAAATAATATAAGCGCTTTACTAAACTATTAAAACTTATTTTCCTTGTAAAAAAAAATCTCGTTCGCTTAGGCGAGTGCACGAGGATTGCCTATACAACTTGTATTAGTTACAAGTTAAAACGCCTGGCGCGTGTGACTAAAGATAGTTCATAGAAATATACTGAAAAATGAGTCTGTTCGCGTACGCCGCACGGGCAAACCGAATATTGCCGAGAGAACTCGACTTACGTCGAAATTCGCCGATGATGTCTCGTTAAGTACACTAAGTAGGTATAGTTTCGATGCATCTGTGACGAGTTAAATATGATTTGTTTACATTTTGGTCTTGTTGTTAGTGCTATTTTATACTCCGTATACAGTGGGAGAAAATGAGCATAAATATAGACTATATTAAAGACAATAACAAAACTTCAAAATAAAGTTGATATAAATTGGCGGGAAAGCCAAGGCCCGCTTTTATAAATATTTTTTGAAGTGTGAAAAACAAAATACCTATTTTTCTTAGCAAGTACTCCTACAAAATGTAATGCGTTCATAAATAATGAAAAAAAAAAATATACGTAAATTATTGTTCCCTTGCAATTTCTGATCTTAATACTTGGTGAGCAAGTAAAGCGCACCACCACGTTGATGATCCACCAGCCGCCACTGTTCAACACCACCATCACCCTTTATCTTACCCATGGCTGTAGTAAAAAACGACTAAGACATTAAATATGCAGAAACAACATATGCAGAAGGAAGACTCGAAATATAATCCTAAACCAACACGTCTGACCAGCGTGGTATAGTAGGTTAATTTCCTTTCTATTATGGAGGAGGCTCGAGCCCAACAGTGGGACCTATGATAATGATGTAGTATTCGTAAACGCTACCACATATCAGACTTAAAAGGTTTATTATAAAATAAAATAAATATAAAAGTATAGTCTTATTTTTTATTAAAATTCGGTCAATATTTACAGTGAGAAATTGCGAACATATATACAATAGGGACTCGCCCCACACACACAAACATACATCAAGACACACATTCAATGCGCTGTTTCATGCTGTCGCGCCAACCAAGCCCTAAACCTCTCCTTGCGGCGGGCTGCCGTGGGGGCGAGGGCTCTACGGGCGGCTCTGAGAGCCCCCGCCCTATACAACTGTAGGGGACGGAACGCCAATAACCGCACACGTAAAGAGGACCCTAGCGTACATTCACTGTTATCTAAAACCCTAGGTGGCGCTTTACGTCGATGCGGAACTCTTGGTATACCAACAGCAGACTGGGAATGCGCATTATGAGTATACCCAGGCGCCCTGGCGCGTGCATTCCTCAACAGGAAAACTGGTTTCGCAGCCGTACCCACCGTCGCTGGTCTTGCATACCGTTCTCTATATAAAGACCAGGCGGCGAGACGGCTGACAGCATCTCCATTAGGCGGTGGTGTGTCCGGTTCTCTCTCCCCTGGCGCGTCTAATAACTCGATAGCCAGTCTACATTCATGCGCACCAAAGACTCGTACCAGGAATGCTGCATGCTCTCGTCTCAATAACCTAGCCGCTCTCCTGACATAGGCGAGAGGACCCCGCATCCCTCTAGTGGCCAGCTCCACACAGCGTGCTGACCAAGGTTCAGCTACACAGTGCTGCAGCTGCCGGACTGCTATCGAGACTAATTTATCAAGGGTATACGCTGGATATGCTTTGATACCAAACATCTCTCTAGCCGCGTCTTCGTATGCTGGTGGTTCCATGTTACCGTCTAACACAGCACGTACTAAGTCGAGTAGTACATCGTAGTAATGCGCTGGGTCGCTCACTTCAGCTGGTAGATTGGTGGGTTTTAGACGTAATGCGTGTGCTACAGGTACCCGCTGGGGTCGTTCCCGTTCGGCTGCGCTTAGTGCTAGGGCGGCACGTCTTGCACCGGCCAGTCGTTGACATAGAGCGCCGTGTACACGGAAGAATAGGTACCATGATGATGTGCATACAAAACGGCCCTCCTGTAACAATTCATAGGCCGAATATTAGTATATATGTTTATCTTATGAAGCGAAGACAAAATTTTCTATAATTTTGGAGTCGTATGTCCTAAATTGTATGCTACAGCTATGTATTATTGTTATAGTCAAACCTGATAAATAAATGCTGTATGCGAAGAAAACTTTATTCCGGTACCATTATTTTATATAACTAAAATCTCAATAAGGGAGAATTTTTCCGTGTGGTTAGCAAGAATACAATTCAGCACCCTCTATCTTGCCTGTAGGTGTAATCAAATACGATTAAGGGATTCCAATATACAGCTAACATCTATGAGATGTGACAGAAGATTCTTAAATAAAATCCTACATGTTTTTATTATTCCATCAGTGGCAAACGAGCAAACAGTACACCTGATGGTAAGTGTTGCGGCCGCTCATGAACGTTTGCAAGGCCGTTACCTACCGCGAATAAAGGAGTGTGAATGCGTGCAATGGTTCGGTGATACTAAAGGCATCACTAAATCAACATACAACATCAACCCGTTTGGCCAGCGTGGTATAGGTCATTGCCCCTCCTATTATGGAGTGGCGTATATCTCCATAATACGCATGCTGGTCAGACAGGTTGGTTAAAGGATGTCAAGTTTTCCTTTACTTACACAAATGTTACATGTATAATTACATACCTTAATTGTTTTTATGATACCCACAGGCAAAGCAGAGAGGATGGTGAATTATTTTCTTACTCCATCACCACATTTGAAACTTATTTGAAATTAGCTATTTGAATCTTTATAAAATTTTATTTATTTCTCTATTATTTCTTCCGTGAGGTGACAGAGTAAGAAAACAGTTCACCACTCCATATATTGCTCGTGGATGTCGTAAAAGACGACTAAGGGATAAAATATACGCATAACATCTGTGCAAGAGAAAGAAAACTCTAAATGACACCTTGTACCAACATGTCTGACCAGCATGGTCAGACATGTTGGTACAAGGTGTCATTTCGAGTAGGTCAAATTCTCTCCCATTGTGGAGGAGGCCCAAGCCCAAAAGTGGGACGTATGTCATGATCATGATAAAATTTTAAAGGACAATTTGATTCAAATGACCGAATACACATGTTTCTTATTGTTTGAGGAACTTATATTCTATTAAAAATAATGTATTTTGTATATTGCATACATATTTGCTATATTTTTATAGACCAAATGAAATAGATCCTCCTCTATGCTATAAACTTGAGTTAGTCAGAATTATCTATAAGCGAAAAAGGATATTACGTTTCTTTGAGCTCTCATTTATTCAGGTTTGACCGTGTGTAGGTGGTTGATAACAATAATTTACTTAATTGAGACATATCAGTAGGAAGGCAGCATGCTTGTATCACCACAGACATTCTGTCAAAGGCACATCGCATGATCTATCATCATTTGTCTCAAACATTATCTAAATATTAAGTCCAAAACATGTAATTGTCTTCTTATAATTAGATTAGCCGCAAGCTCTCGCTTCCTTACTAGTCACTTAAGATGCTACAGTATGATTGCAAATTGCAGTCCAAGTCCATGAAGTATCGGGTTCGATCCGGACCAGGCAAAATTTTATTAGAATGTTTCTCTAAGGAGAAAATGGCAATTTTATAGAGTTTTTCAAGGAGGAAAATAACCTAAGCTATTCCTTATATAGACAGCTATCTAGTAATAAAATAATATCAAAGTTGGTTCAGCCATTTTAAAAATTACCCAGAGCAGACAGACAAAAATGTTGTAAACTGGCTTTTAAGCATAAATAACGTGCAAACCGTGTGAGCATGAAAAACCTACTATTTTGACAATACAGACACTTTAGAGTGCGGCCCACTCTCTCTCTAAAGATCGCCTCAAAGCTCTTGTGTGACACAAACGAAGCAGAGAGCACGCTAGTATGTACACATAAAAACGATATATTTAAACTCACATTGGGCGGATGATCCCTGTAATCGTCATCGGGCTCATTGAATTCATTCTTAGGCTCTAGCTTAATGGACATCTCCTCATTACTGCTGCTACGCTTCACTGAATTTGCTGGTGAATTCGAGTTATCTAAAATAATAATAAGATTATGTACAACTACATTTTTGTATAGTACTTTTATAGACGAGATTTTAAATAGAAAATGGGTGAATGGAATTGTATCAAATTAGATACAGAGATAGATTATAATTTAACACGTACGCTATTTGACATCGCGAGAATATATGGTGTGGTAAAATCTAACAAATTTAAAGTCTTTCTTCTTTTGCACAGATGTTATTTACGACCTTCACGGGCAAGATAGGGGGGTGGTGATTTGTTCACTACAGAGAAGAATTAATGTTATTTTTGTACAACATCGCGTTATTTTCGTGTAACCTAACGCGTTAAGTATGACCTAGACGCTAGGGTGTCTATTTTTTTGTCCAACACTAAATATCTTAAAATACCATTAATTTTAATAATGTTATTGGTCTATGACTAATTATTGCCGACATTGTTGTGGATATGTTCGAACAATTAGTTTTAGTTTTGCATTAAGAAAAATTCATCGGGCTATCAGGTGTCGACTGTGAGACATAGGCCTCCCCGCAAAGAGGCAATATTGCCTTAATCACCATATTTGCAAGGCAGGTTAATGATCGTGGTCAGTATTATAAGAGGGTGCCTCTGTCCAAGGTATATTGTACTCTTAATCCAAATAGAGAGAAGACTGTTTTAAATATACCGAAATATACAGTATATAGTTTTATTATGAAAAAAATTCTTTAAGGCAAAATTTGTATCACTTCAACCATTTTTTGAACCAGTGACGTATGTCTTAAGCCATTAGAGTATTGAGACCACTGTGTTACAATACAATAACTTTTAAAATACCCATAAATTATGGCGCTTAGTAATTCTCAGTTGGATAATAAACTTATATGGGAAAATCAGGGTTCTCTTAACATACGGAACGTAAAAACAGGGGGAACACTGTTTATTGAGACATATCAGTAGGAAGGCAGCATGCATGTATCAACACAGACATTCTGTCAAAAGCACATCGCATGATCTATCATCATTTGTCTCCATATAATCTATGTTGTTATTTCCATGTGGCGAGACATTAACATAACAAAATGTAATACTACCCCTTTCTTGGTCTTAGGTTTTTACGATACCCACGAAAATATACGGCAATAGTTTATATTTTTGATTCATCACCACATGGGGACTAAGCATACAGTATATTATTCATAACATACCTTTAGTATCTGTATTATTATTATTCTTAGGCTTGTTCTCCTTATTCTTATTGTTTTTACCGCTCTTGTCGGACGCGTTGTCAGATTCCGACGACTGTGGACAAACAAACATACATTATGTTTAATTATATACTTTTATATGACATATATAATTACGTATAAAAGACTATTTAAATAAACAGATTAGTGATTAATTATAAATTATTTAAAAGTTTTTCGTGTGGTTTTTTTTTTTATTGCAAACGGTGGCAAACGAGCAAACAGTACATCTGATGGTAAGTGTTGCTGCCGCTCATGAACCTTTACAAGGCCGCTGCCTACCGCGAAGAAAGTGAAGGGAGTGTGAATGCGTGCATTAAGGCTCAGTGACACCAAGGGCACTATCAAAACCCTCCACACGCAAACACCCTCAGAAAGTTGGGCTTCCGGCTCTCTCGCTCACCGAACGAAGTGCAGTAACAAATCACTACTACTCGGACGTTGATTTTCTGCGCGAGTGTGGTACTTCCCATGACGGACCGGCCCGCGGCTGTAGACAGGTAACTGTCGACAGTGTGGTCCTACCACTCTTATCAGAGTAAGAATACTATTCATCGCCTTCTTTTTTGTCCGTGGATGTCGTAAAAAAAGGAATATGAAAGATATAAGGACATAAGGAGAAATTAAATTAAATCTTTTTTATGGGCGGGCTATGGTCAGCACATACGCCGTACATCCCCTACGGGGTGAAGAAAGGCCGATGCGTGTGGCCTTAAAACTCATCTTATACCTTCCCCTTCGCCATTGGACCGTCCACTGTTAACAACTCGGACATAAAACCCTAACAACCAGTAGCATGCCTTTCACGATGAATTGTATTCTTACTCCGTCATCACACGGTAACAGTAAATATAGGTATATATTATTACATAGATTATAGAGACATATCAGTAGGAAGGCAGCATGCATGTATCAACACAGACATTCTGTCAAAAGCACATCGCATAATCTATCATCATTTGTCTCTGACATTTAGAAGAATCTAAACGTTATAAATTTATGTGTTTACTAGCCACCCGCCTTCGGTTTCAGTCGCCTTACCCGCGTAGTGCCCGTTTCCGTGGAATACCGGGATAAAATAGAGAATAATCCCTGATATAGCTTATCATTGGTGAAAGAATGGTTGAAATCGGTTCGGTGGTTTAAGCGTGAAAGCGTAATAAATAAAAAGTTATTTTCGCATTTATAATAGTAGGGCTGTATGTATCTATCTTTACCTTTATGTATATCGTACAAAACTAAAAAAAATATCACTCCGAAGTTCATGGCTTTTCCGCCAATAGAAAAGAATGATCTGTTACACTTCTTGAGGAGGCAACCGAACTGGAATACTTGACCAGCAAATAAATTCAAATCTTATCCTAATCTAGCAGTATATTAAAATAATTTTAAGAAATCCTGTCTTATAGGGTATACCAGGATATAAGTAGAAAGTGATAGTATAGCATTACCTCTTGCTTTTCCTGTTTCACCACCGTGTTTTTATCATCTGCTGTTGATAGGTCTCCGGTTGGACTGCCCGGGCTACCTGTTTCGTCTTTCTCCTCTGTAAGTATAAAAAAAATATGATTACCGAGAGAAAATTCGTAACGCCGAGACTATAATTATTAAAAAAAAGTTATTACAACATTCCTTATGGATGTGGTAATTAGGCAGACTAGATTTACCCCACGTGGTGACAAGATAAGAATACAATATCTCATAACCCTTAACTTTTGTGTAGTAATTGAAAAACCCAGCTAAGATACTACCAAAGAAGGTAGCCACAGTGCTTTTCTATGAACTCATATTGGCTACGATCGCCAACCCGCTAAGCACGGCGATTATAGCAATAACCATTAGCAATTTTAAATAAAACTAATTTACGGATTTTATCGCTAATTATAAATTTTCTGCAGTAACGATGACTTGTTGGCGTGAGACATCTTAGTCTGCCCGTGACCATGAACGATGCAAAGTGTTCGAAGCGTCGGGTAATCAAAAATCAAATACAAACGCGATAAAATCCGTAAAGTAGTTTTATTTAAAATGTGTATACTCGCGTAAACATCAGAAATCATTACATTAGCAATTTGTTACTGCGCTTCATTCGGTGAACGAGAGAGGCGGAAGTCGCAACTTTCTGGAGTCGATGCTTTTAGTATCAGCGAACAACATTGCACGCATACATACTCGTACTCTCTTCATCTTCTTCACCGTAGGCAATGGCCTAGCAAAGGTCCACGAGCAGTAGCATCACTAAACATTAGGGGCCGTCCATTAATCACGTCTCATCTTTTTTTAAGCATTTTTTTAACCAACCTTGGTGATACGTGGTGAGATTTAAAACTAACCCCCCAAAAGCCAAAACCAACATCACGTGTATTTTTAGTACTTAGAAAGAATCTTAAAATTTTTATAGAGAATCTTTAAATACAGGTATAAAGTATAATCTTATTTTATTCTGAAATTAAGGACCATGATAAAAATGTCTAAACATCATGTCTATCGGTTTAAAAATAACGCGTTCGATGAAAAAATAAATACACGTGATATCTTACTACACCACCCTCGTGATATTTCGTGATTTTTGTCAAACAGCTCCGCCACCCCCTTTCAAGCATCACGTGATTAATGGATGGCCCTTAGATGTACTGTTTGCTCGTTTGCCACTGTTTGCAAAAAAAATGCGATCAGATTGCAAGGACTGCTCTGCATGGGGATTTAACCACGACACTATACCTTAGACAGCTACACCATCTGTGTGGTGGAACTACTGTTCCACAATGAAAAGAAGATCATTGTAATGTATATGTTACCTTCATCTCTCTCATCATCAGAGAGTGGCTGCCGCGGGTGCGAGAACAGGTCCGGGAGGAACTGACGAAGAAGTTGCTTGATGCGTCTCTTCTCAGCCTTCTGGATCGCAGTCTGCCGCCGGGCATGATGGATGAGGAGCTCAGCAGTATCGCGAAGTATTTTTATCGCTGTGCAGACAAATATAGAATTTTAAATATTATTTTAATATTTCTTTTTTTTTTCAACTAATGTGTACATGTTACATTATTAGATTGGAAATATTTTAATATTCTGAGGTAAAATAGTTTTAGTAAACCATGATGACTGAACCTCCCAAATGGTTGGCTCGATTTTGATTAAATGTTGTATGCTTTCATGTAAATTCAAGAATGGTTTAAATCAGTTATACTTGATTTGCGAACGGCCTGAATTTTGTGGCTGGTAGCACTTTAAACAGTTTTGAATTGCAAAAATTTGAGAGCGAGCTATGTAAGTACTAGCTAAACTATATATTTTGAAGCAATACACATCAAAAAAATAAAAAATCACTGGTTATATTTTTTACTAGCAACCCTTCGCTTCGCTTTCAGTCGCCTTAACCGCGTAGTTGCCGTGGGAAAATCGGTATAAAATACAGCCCAAGTTACTCGTTAAAACAGACACAAAGAATTTTTAATCTGGTTTTTAGGCATTGGTATCGTGCAAATAATCGTGTGAGCATGAAAAAAGTCCATTATTTTGAAATTACAAACAAACACTTCAATTTTATTTATTTGTGTAGTTTTTTTTGTTCACTGAATCATGACTCATGTCTATGGCTGCTATGAAAAATAGAATACATTGTAATTGGAATCAGTAGGTGGCGTCTCGATTCAGTTAGAAATATTCTATTTTCTTAAGATTTTACAAGAGCCACTGTTTGTTAAATTAAGTTATTTATATATTAGTTTTTTTGTATATGAAATATATAACCCATTTTCATCATATCCTAAGTTACAAAGTGTACGTAACGACCGGTAAGTTACGGTCGGTTAAACGCGTCTAATTGCTGTGACTGTATATGAATCATTATTAATGACATTGCATTATACATATACACCAACATTATCATTTTTATTGTGATAGAATAAGAATAAAAATGAAATATAGAACAAAATAAATCTTTGATGACGGATTAAGAATACAATTCACTATTTCTTGATTGTCGTAAAAGACGATCAAGGGATATTATACGCATATAATATCTATGCAAGATAAAAAAATGTAGGAATAATACTACATTTTTTTTAGGTTGGGTTACGGTCGGCGAACTCCTCGCATCACTCCGTCCGGGGCGACAGAGGGGCGTAAGGGCGCACACCCGTAACCCACCCGTTACACGTTGCCTTCGTCATTGGGCATAATGCCCTATGCCAACACGTCTGGCAGGTAGGTCAATCTCCATCCTATTATGTAAGAGCCTCTAAACTCAGCAGTGGGACATGTATGAGCAGAGGCGATGAGATGAAAAATAAAATGGACACGAACCCCCCTTTGTCCTGTATATGATCCTAAAAGATGATCGAGATAAAACTAGAAAGAAAATTATGTATCAACCCATCTAATCAGCGTGGCATAGTGTAGGGGTGGACAACTGCATTAGCCCCAAGATCTATTGATTACTCACGAAACCCTGTGCTATCTACCATTTACATACTTCTTAAAATGTAGTTTCACAATTGGAATTGATGGGTGCAGCAGTTGCTGATCACGGTGTGCCTTCTACGCATTTACATTTTTGGCCTAACTACGATCGACTGGACTAATAGTCGCGATCGACCGGTTGGCCACCCCTGGTATAGTAGATAAATTTCTCGTCCATAGCAAAGGAAGATCATCACAATTTTCATTTTTTTCTTAAATAAAAAGAGTGTGTGTACAAAGTACGCATATCAGAAGTGAAACTCTTCTATCCTCTATCTCATTCTCTCGCCGGTTGAATCCTATAACATTTACGTGTTTATGTCTCTATGGACTCGCTTTTTCGTTTCATCGAGTTTGAAATCACAACGATTCTGAAGAAGTTTCACTTCAAAAAAATCTACACCGATGTGTAAATGGGCTTTATATAATAACCAGGCTAATAAATAAAAGGCAAAAAATAACCGTTTATGAGTCGCACAAAGTATTGTCCCTACGTAGAAATTGAACCTGTTACAGGTAGGTGGTTGGGAGAAGTTCTCTGCATTTTTTTTATTGCCGATAATGGCAAACGAGCAATCAGCACGACTGATGGTAAGTAATTTTGCTGCACATGGACCTTTGCAATACCAGGGGCATAGGCCCTAAGGCCGTTGCTTACCGTGAATTATTTTAATATATTTTTTTATATCTGACAGACTTATAATTTTGTCACACTTCGCCTACTGTTGAAAGACACTGTTGAATGGCAGTATTTTTTCCCATAACCTGTATTAATCACTATTAAAATTGCAACAGTTACACCTTGACTTGCATTGTCCTGTTTATAAACAAACTCGTTGCGATCGCAATACGTGTGACATTGACCGCAATGTCAAGGTCAAACTAAATATAAACACAATACCTCGTTTAATAACATAATAGACGAGATCTATGAATGACTAACGAATATAATCGTTACCATTATAAATAATTGCCAATTCATGATTTCATAATATTTTATGTTTTATCATGATGAAGTGTGATAGCTGATATTAACACGTTAACTGCCAATGTCTATGAGGAAACATGTCCATACTACGTGACCACTCCTAGTATATTCCAAGACCGAGCCAGTCGTTTAGGAGGAGTTCAGTGACATACACACATACACAAGAAATATATATATAAAGACTAGGTGAACCAACAGACGTTGTTCTGTTCAAATAAGCGTCATCCACCGGGTCCAATTGTGAATCTAAACCATTCTCGAATCCCCTTGAACACACACACAAAAAAAATTCGTCAACATCGGTCCCGCCGTTTAGGAGGAGTCGAATGACATACACACACACAAAATCTATACCAATAATAAAATTGGAGTGTCTGTTTGTAATGTCAAAATAATAGGCTTTTTTCATGCTCACACGGTTATTTGCACGACACCTATGCCTAAAATAGCATTTAAAAAATTTTTGTCTGTCTGTTTGTTCCGGGTAATCTTCCAAACGGCTGGACCGATTTCAAAAATTCTTTCACCAATGGAAAGCTATAATATCAGGGCGTAAACTAGGCTATATTTTATCCCGGTATTCCCACGGGAACTACGCGGGTAAAACGACTATAACCGAAGCGAAGCGAGGGCGGGTTGCTAGTATATATATAAAGATGTATACTGACCCTCTTGTCTATTTTGCATGTTATAATCAACGGTGACGTGTGGTGGCGGTCGCCTCGCCGCGTAAGCGCTCTCCACCTCGTTGAATAGTGTCTTTGAGCGCATCGCCTTCAGATCATTCTGTTTGAAATTAATACCCTGATGGTCGAGTGACTTCAGATAGTATTTCTCATTTTGTTCACGCCATTGCTTGTTGAAACCCTGCAGAGAAACATGGAATATATAAATATATTGGCTATACAGATAGTTTAGGTTGTCTAAATATTGAGCTCCCTATTTTGCACGTGGATGTCGTAAAAGACGACTATCTATACCAATAAATAAAATTTGAGTGTCCGTTTGTAATGTCAAAATAATAGGGTTTTTTCACGCTCACGTAGTTATTTGGACGATACCTATGTCTAAAAATCACTTTATATTTTTGCGTCTGTCTGTCTGTTTGTTCCGGGTAATCTTCAAAACGGCTGGACCGATTTCAAAAATTCTTTCACCAATGGCAAGCTATAATATCAGGGAGTAAACTAGGCTATATTTTATCCCGGTATTCCCACGGCAACTACGGGGCTAAGGCGATAGAAACCGAAGCGGGGGGGGTTGCTAGTATGCATATAAGATCTGTGCAAGAGGAGGTAAACGCGATATAAAACTATACCAACATGTCTGATCAGCATGATATAGTAGATCAATTTCCCTCCTATTAGAGAGGAGGCTCAGGCCCAGCAGTGGGAAATATATGAGCTGAGACAAAACGAGAAATATTAAGCGGTGGTGACAGAGTAACAAAACAATTTACCACCCCATTTCTTGACCGTGGATGTCGTAAGACGAGTACGAGTTATAATATCTATACAAGAGAAGAAAACTCGAAATAAAACCCTATACTGGCACATCCGACCAGCGTGCTATAGTGGATCGGTTTTCCTTCCGTTATGGAGGAGGCTCAAGTACAACAGTGGGGCGTATATGAGCTAAAATGATGATGATGATTGCCAAATGCCAGTATTAGGCAAAAAGTTTTAACTTATAAGCCAACTGATATTTTGGAGTTATGGTATGGTCTAACCACATTCCACATGCCCTCGTGATTTCATGGACCGGAATTTTAGACCACGATGTCAGCTTAAATACGTCCCACTGCTGGGCTCAAGCCTCCTCCACAATAGGGGGGAAATTGACCTACTATGCCACGCTGTTCGGACATATTGGCATAGGGTTTTATTTCGAGTTTTCCTTTTCTTGCATAGATGTTATATGCATATTGTATCCCTTAGTAGTCTTTTACGACACCCACGTGCAATAGGAGGTGATGAATTGTATTCTCACTCCGTCACCACACAGTTTTAGATCAAACATCTCAATTACCTTTTGCGCCTCTCGCCATTCCTCCTCCTTCGCCTTTAACCTCCTGAGGACAACTGGCACAGCTACGACCGGGTTCTTTCTAAGTCCAGCAATGATGTCCACCGCCTGCAAACATTTAAACATTTGAAATCGAGTCGTTTTTATATATCACAAACCAAACCACTACACTATTCTACTGTTCTATTAAATAATTCTACTACATCTAGCTTATTGCTGTGTGGTAATTGCTACTAATACTACCAACCCTTAAATTGCTCATGCTGTAAAAGACGACTAAGGAATATATTGAACATATAAAAACTATGCAAGAGAAGGAATGCTCGAAATTAACTCTATACCTGTCTGACCAGCGTGGTCAATTCCCCTCTCATTGTAGAGGATGCTCGACTCCAGCAGTGGGACGTATATGTACATATATATATATATATTCACGCCTTTTTCCGTACGGGTAGGCAGATACCACTTCCCTCCACTTGCTACGATCTTGACATACCACTTTCGCCTCCTCCACATTAATTAATCTCTTCATGCATATTTTTCGGTTTAGGGTACTTCTAACCTGGTCTTTCTTAAGAACGTCCCCGATTTGATCTTAGAACGTCCGCCTTGGTCTTCCCCTTCTAACACTTTCGCTTAGATTCGCCTTATAAATTCTTCTTGTTAATCTCCTTTCATTCATTCTCTCTACATGACCAAACCAACTTAACATACATTTCTTAATCCTTGTCACTACATCAACATTCATACCACAACATTCCCTGATTACACTGTTCTTAATTCTATCACTCAGTTTCACACCAATCATGCTCCTCAGCGCTCTCATTTCCACAGCATTTATTCTACTTTCGCGTTTCTTCTGCCATACCCAGTTCTCACTTCCATACGTTAGGGTTGGTACAGGGACTCCCCTATGCACAGCCAGGCGAGCCTTCTTAGACGGGCTCTGGCTGCCCATAAAGGCTTTTATTTGACGATTGGAAATATCGACTATACTAATGTAATTGCATAAAAACTAATTACAAAATTTATTCGCCGTTGTAACCTCGTATAACAATCAAAATAGTTTAAATTTTAATTTTATGTTAATATTATTTTTCCTTAAAGCCTATATAAGGGCAAGCAACAATGGCAGACTATATTATTTGGGGCTCGAAAGGACAATGCTAAATGTGGGACACAAATCGTACTGTCCAATCATGAGGTACAAATCGCGTAATGGTTGAGATGCCGACCAAACCGATTCGAATCGCCCCAAATTGTTGTTCCGAGTCTGATTGCAATTTGTGTATGTTAATTATATGTTTGTAAAGTCCCACTGCAATACAAAGATTATTTCCTTAGTGCAGGGTGTGGGCTTTGAAAAGAATGGTTGGACAATAAGGCACTGTGAATGACATTTCATTATAAGAATATTATTTCAAGTTTACAGGAATATTTATTATACAACTATACCATTAGAAAGTATAGGGCATGATAATCACAAATTACTTCTGAATCATCATTTTCTGGGAACCTCCACTACAATAGAGGGAAATTAATATAAGGTTTAATTTCGGAGTTTCCTTCTCTTGCATATATCTAAAAGTCCATATAGGCCTTTTAATCCCTTATTCGTATTATACAATACTTACGGGCAAGTCACTCTTTGTGTGATGACTGAGTAGTTATCACACGAAAAGGAAACTTAAAATAGCCATCGGAATATATTTTCACTAGCAGCGCCCTGCGATTTAACCCGCATAGTTCCCCCTCCTGTGGGAATATCGGGATAAATTATAGCCTATGTGTTATTCTGTTATGTAAGCAGCATTATTGTGAAATTTCATCAAAAGCCATTTATAGTTTTGGCGTGAAAGAGCAACAAATATACTCACATCATTTCACGTTTATAATATTAGTAGGATTGCTCTCAAGAATTGTTTACAGACTGCTTGGATCTTAAGTTTTTTTTTTATTGCAAACGGTGGCAAACGAGCAAACAGTACACCTGATGGTAAGTGTTGCTGCCACTCATGGACCTCTACAAGGCCGCTGCCTACCGCGAAGAAATTGAAGGGAGTGTGAATGCGTGCATTGAGGCTCGGTGATACCAAGGGCACCACCAAAACCCTCCACACGCAAACACCCTCAGAAAATTGGGCTACAAAAGTTCCTACAAATCGTTTTGCATTAAGCTATTTGGAGATCCGCCTTGACTGGAGTTTGCCACTGATAAGCATTGCAGTCAACCTTCCTAATAAGTAGAAGGTAAATAACCAAATACACATTAGCCATAGAGTTATATCTTTGTGTTGTACTTACCTTATATGGTTACGGTCATAAATATATTTAATAGATAATAATAGATAATAATGTTACAAAACAGGTTACAACGGAAAAAGACTAAAATAATAGCTAATAATAATAATATACGCGTGTATCAGCGATATACATAATAAATAAACCATCACCAACTAAAATATAATTAAAAACTAAATATAAAAGAGCATAGACAAATGCATGCAATGCTGTGTAGATATATAAAAAAATGCAAAAAAAATACATTAAGAGTTTTCAAAATTTCTATTCCTATGTGATTATGTGTGGGTATGGTGTATTTTTGTATGGGATTGTGTTATTAACCCCTTATTTCACCCCCTTGTACATTATCATAAGCGAATTAGTCGTCTACTGAATATGGGCCTCTCTACAGAGGAATAAAGTCACAGCCTTGGTGATTACAGTTTACAAATTGCCCAAGAGTGTTGCTGCCCTTTCCCACCACCATCCCCCTGTTGGGCTCGAGCCTCCTTCAAAATGAGAGGGAAATTGACCTACTATACCATACTGATCAGACGTGTTGGTGTAGGGTTTTATACGCCCATAGTAAATAAGGGGGCGATAGTGAGGTTATATTTTTGTTCATAGTAAATAAGGGGTGAAAATCAGGTTGTATTTTTGTTCACAGTAAATAAGGGGTGAAAATCAGGTTGTATTTTTGTTCACGGTAAATAAGGGGTGAAAATCAGGTTGTATTTTAGTTCGCAATAAATAAGGGGTGATAATGAGGATGTATTTTTGCCCGCTTACTACACTGTGTATGTAATAGTCTTTGCATTGTATACATATGAGGACAGTGTTGGGAGTTGTGCACAGCATGCCTACAAGTGGTCACCGCTCGTACCACCTTATCACCGTATATCCTGCGCAGCGCCCTCTGGTGGATGGTAGGCGAGTGACCTCCGAGGCATTCGTCCAGCCGGTATTTGGCAGCGTCTTCGGGAGTCATTCGTGATAATTTTTTCTGGACACCTTCTAATACACGGATGGTGGATGCGTTTGTTTCTATCACTACATCAAGCTGAAAATGAGAATATTTATTAATAAATGTTCCTATTGTAATTGTAAGTAATTCATTTTATTTAATTCCAACATTCTTCGTTAAGGGTTAAATCCTTGGTATCGCGAAAGACAGTACAGTACATCCAGAACCTAATACAAACAATTGTTTGTGGATATTACAATAATCGATTTCTTTTTAAAGTGAAATTTCAAAATGAAATCGTATTTTGTGTGGCACATTAAGTCTTATTGTGATTATCAATTTGACTAAATATACCGCAATCTTTTATGCAGAAGTTTTACTTCTGCCATGTCTTTTAAAAAAGATTTGAATTTTCTCAATACTATCTATTTATCTGATAGTATTGAGAAACCTTAAATTTATTACTAGAGTAAAAATCACTCCCCCTCAATGATATTGCAGGAGAGAGACCGGCTACACGGAACTATCGCAAGCAGAAATCCTTTTCAATATTCTAACAAAAATTATAAGTGTTTCTTTGTTATGCTTTCAGACCTAAACTGCTGAATCGATTTTAAAAATTCTTCCACCGGTGATAAGCTATGTGATCAGCAAACAACATAGGCTATATTTCATTCCCATATACCCACAGGAAGGGGAACTAAGCGGGAGAAACCTCAGGAATTTGCTAGCAAGTGGTATTTAGTTGAGCTGCTTACCTCAAATCTTTCATCTTCACATCTGTATATGTACTCCTCGTATTGTGTTTTCCGTGACGTTACAAAGGTAGAGTCCTCGCTCCACGTAGGGAACGATACCCACGTATCGTTCAACACCTGGCGATTACACACAATATTAATATACTAGTATTAATACTTTTGAATACGGTGACAAAGTAAGAGTAAAATTCACCAGTCCCCATCTTAAGCATGGTTCTTTCTTTCTAAAAAGATTCCCCCCTTTTATAGGTACCTAAAAGAAGGGAAACCTTTTTATAGACAACCTTCTTTATTTTATATATGAATTGTATCCTTACTCCTTCACCACAGGCACGGGTAATTCATATTTATCTATACAAATAAATAAAATTTGAAGCGGTTGTAATGTCATAATACTGGGCTTTTTTTCATGCTCACACGGTTATTTGCACAACACCTATGCATAAAATACAGTTTAAAATATTTTGTCTTTCTGTCTGTTCGAGGTAATCTTCTAAACGGCTGGACAGATTTTGATAGAGTTTTGGTAAGGCGACTGAAAGCGAAGCGAGGGTGGGTTGCTAGTTTATAATATATTTACCTCTTTACACAGCGGTGTTCGTCCTGAACATCTCCTGGCGGCCGCGTCTCGCGGCAACGCGCAATATGATGTCCCCAATCGCTTGCACGTTGTTAAATCTGTGGTAAAAACATAATACTAATTTGTGATTCATCATTTAATCACAGCTCATTTATTTCCCAATGCTGGGCTTGAGCCTACTACAGAATAGAAGTAAAGTTAACCTACAATACCAGGCAAGTCATACACATTAGTGTAGGGTTTTATTTCGAGTTGTACATCTTTTTGCATAGATGTTATGTGCATATTATATCTCTTGGTCATCTTTTACGACACCCACGAGTAAGAAAGGGGTGGTACTAACTTCTTCATCACTTGGATAATTTTCATTATCTACATCTCAACTTATGCAAGTCCTACTATTGGTTAAGAGTATGATCATCTGGACAACCACAATAGCATACAACTATTGTGGTTGTACACAACAATAGCATATTTCAATGTGGCAATGCCTCCAATTGTAAGAAAAATCTGGAACAATAGCGTTGCATCTACCAATTGAAAAATAATTTGTACAAATAAATAAAATTGAAGTGTCTGTTTGTAATGTCAAAATAATGGACTTTTCTTATGCTGAAACGGCTGTTAGTACGATACTTAAGCCTAAAACCTGATTTAAAAAAATTGTGTCTGTCTGTTTGTTTTGGGTAATCTTCAAAACGGCTGGACCGATTTTGATAACATTTTAGTTCCAGGTAGCGGAGCGTAACTATAAAGAGTAACTTAGGTTATATTTTATCCCGATATTCCCACGGGAACGGGAACTACGCAGGCAAGGCGGCTGAAACCGAAGCGAAGTGAGGGCCGGTTAGTATTATAAGGGGTAAATAGGTAGTATTATAATGAATGCCTTACCAATATCCATGGCGGCGTCCCCTTGTGGTCGTTCGTGCCGTAGTTGGGCGGCGAGTGCAGCGACCGGCTCATGGCGCACCTTGGGTTCTGGTCTAACTTCGGTGCGTACGTACAGTGAGCTGCTACCAGCCGCACTACCAAAGCAGTTATTCAACCCCGATGGTACTGCAAATATTTGTCATCATAAGTATAATTGAAAATTTTGAATTAACGACACAAACTAAAATAATTAAAAATATATAAAAAGCAGTCAGCCGACAGAAGTGAAAACTTAAATCTATGAACATACAGTAGCTAATTTTGGAGTTGTAATTAAAAGTATCTGGTATTATGGATGATAAGTTTTTGTCCAATGTCTGTCTGTTATTTGTGTAAGATATGCACATAATCAATCAATCATATACTGTTATAAGCATGTCGGTGACGCGAAGGTACGAGAGTTCACCCACTTAAAAAGTGTTTAAGGCGCACAGAACACTGCGCGTGCGCCAGTCATAAAAATGTCGATGATGCGAACCCGTAATATTCTCCCCGTCATCAAATTTATAACATCCTTCTTTTTGCGTCGGAGGTTAATTAAATATAATCATTCTTCTTATCTAAGTCTATCATCATCATCATTTCAGCCTATAGCCGTCCACTGCTGGACGTAGGCCTCCCTCATGTTGCGCCACAATGAGCGGTCCTGTGCCGCCTGCATCCAACGACGCCCAGCTACTTTCACTAGGTCATCTAAGTCTATAATAGGGCCTAATTGTATCTAAGGAAGAATAATGTCCTAATAGCTAAGATTGGTGAACGCAGTTGGTGTTTAAAGTTAGAGAGCGCTGCTGTTCATTATCCTGATGATCACCCGGTTGACTTTTTAAGACTCTCACGGAAAATCAAGGGGTGATGCATTCTTAACCTACCACATCCTAGCTCATAGATCTCACTGCTGGACTTAAACCACCTCCATAATGGAAGGCAAATGAATCTCCTATATGACGCTAGTGAGACGGTAGAATTTTAATAACTTATTCTGTAGCGGGTAGATGTAAATGTTTGTTATAATGATGACTTGTTGGACGTGAGACAACTTAAGTCTTCTTATAAACATGAACACTGAGAAGTGGTAGAGACGTTGGAACGTATTGAAATCAATAAAAATAATTTTTAATTAAAAAATAAGTTGATTACCAGTTTGTGGGGTAGGCGTATGTGGTGGCGATGGTGGACCGAGGAAGTCCTGCAGCCACTTCTGTAGCTCTGGATTCCGACATAGGAACGGCGCTGTCACGCTAAGTAATTCCGACGCTGATATTATTTCATTAGTGAACATCAGCAGGCATCTGCAAGAAAATTTCTTTGCTTTCATTCATTCTTTAACTTATATACGACGAAAAATATATTGAATCGGTTTTAAGTTTTCCGTCTATCTACATCAGTCCATCGACATATAAATTTTCTAGAAGAGCGCTGCTGCCCATTCTCCTAATCATACCTCAGTCTGTTTTTACAGCTCCCATACAAAAATATGGAGTGGTTCTTGTACATATGTATTAGCAGCAATTTTTCAAATAGAGATTATTTGCATATCGTATCCCTTAGTCGTCTTTTACACCCACGGGTAAGATAGGGAGTGGCGAATTATGTTCTTAATGCCTCACTACACGGATTATTATCCCTTGGGAGTTGTAAAAATCAACTGAGGAGAACCAGAACAATGGGCAGTAGTATTCCCTTGGTAAACTTATAAAACCAATTGTAATTGGTTTTATATCTAACCCCCATACTGTAAAGTATAATATTGTGATAATGGTCTACCCGCGAGGAACTCCTGTCATCCATTATATGTAGATGAACTGATGTATGATGGGAAGGTATTGTGATATGCAATGTGTGAGACATATCAGTAGGAAGGCAGCATGCATGTATCAACACAGACATTCTGTCAAAGACACATCGCATGATCTATCATCATTGTCTCAACATAAACTATAATCAGTCTTTTGTTATATGGCATTATGTATCCATGGACCTCTGCAATACTTGATTCACAACCAAATCGTGGCTTACCGTAGGTTTGTTTTTTGAAGTGAAACTTCATTGCGCGCATGATAGTATAATTTTTACGGATGAAACGCAATTTAGTGGCACGAATATGTGGGACGTTTTCGTTCAAGAAGAGGAAGAGAGTGATTGAGGCCGATTGAGAGAGAGAGTGAGAAAGGACAAACATAGCACACAGCCATGGAGCTGTTCATTTCTTTTTATTTCTCGTTTTTATTTTAAATATTGCCAAAAAACAAGTGTCACCTGACATACGAACTTATGCGCACGCCTTTTTTTTGATATAACTCTCCTGTACTACGAAAATAAAATTTTAACATACAGAAATTACAACTAAACTGAATCATCATCTTGCTCTTATCCCAATTACTTGGGGTCGACGCAATATGTCATCTGTTTTGACATATTGCAAAAAGTTTCGGCAATGACTTTTATGACCGGCCGCCCGCCTGACGTCAACCCTCCTTGGGAATGTAATCGTTGATCCAAATGGTATCAGATGGAGTTGGTCCAGGTCAATCTAGGGCTCTTAGTCGTCTTTTACGACACCCACGAGCAAAGCAAGAGTTGGTAGTATTCGAAGCCGCTACCACACAGCACCTACAACTAAACTGAATATGGCAGTAATTTTTGCGCGATAAATTTGCAGATTGCACAGGGACATTACGTCCTGCGTGGGAATCGAACCCACGACACTGGCATCTTAGGTCGACATATTAACCAGTACACTATCTGAGCAAGCAAAGATTTGTGCACCTAACTATATCACCGAGTGATCGAAGGCCAGTATTGAATTACTAATATTCCGACGCGGTATTTCTATATATGGTACTAAAAGGGACAAGATTATACATTAATGGCTTCAGAACTTATTTACCTCAAGAAATTATCATAGACATGTTGAGATCTTAATGCCTTCCTCGCTCTATCAAAGAAGTTGAATTCATGTACGGTTGCCAACTTGGCCGCCTCGGCGTAGGAAACATCACGTACCGTAGGCCCAGTCAGACCGGAGATGCGACACTTCTTTGCTGGTGGAGCACCCACCGCTGAAACGTTTATAATAGTTAAGAAATATATCCTTCTTTACAATTAGAGTATAATGATAGTGACGAAAAATAGAGCTACACAGCAACTTGTCTTAAATTTGAGATCTAAGAAGAGGTACCTTTGGTGAACAATGCGGAATCCTATACGTGTGGAATAATGTAAAAACCTTAGAATAATAACGTATAAAAGGTAAGTCCGTGATCAAAAAATTAAGCATTTAAATTGGAGTCTAATGGAGCTTACGACGGAACCGTTCCGTAATGTACAAGGTCACTGTACTGCACGTACGTACGCAACTCTTAAAAAATAAATAGGTAATTATGACGGTTTGTGCTTTCAAATGGTGACACAACATATTTGAAAAACATAAAAAGATTTTTAACATTACTTTTAAAAGTACTTCGACGATTTATGTTAATAAACAAAATTTGATTTCATAATTTGTATAGTGGTGTGCGTGTGTACGTGTGTAATCGCCTGTGCGTGTGTACGTGTGTAATCGCCTGCGCGCATGTAGTATTTTTGGCTTCATGTTTTTGATCGCTCGAAGTACCGACACTATCCGTTATTATTCTAAGGTAAAACTGAAAATTAAGTTAATGATTTATCATGTTTACGATAGTATTATACATTGTAAATAAAACTATGGATTTTATCGCGTTTGTATTTGATTTATGATTGCCCGACGTTTCGAACATTTTACAGCATTCATGGTCACAGGCGTCCGCCTGTGACCATGAATGATAAGGTCATCTTCAAACGTCAAATTCCTGAAATAGTTTTATTCACAATGAAAATTAAGTAGTTATACTTACACATAGGATTAGTTGATGAGAAACTGGGTGATCTCTTGAGATGGTGGTGCTGTTGTGTCTGTGGGACGACACCGGAGCTCGTACTTGTATGCTTGGGTAGCTGTACAGACGATACGGTTATATTAACATCCCATGGCATATCCGGCTAAGGACAAAATTATATTGTTAGCTAATTATCATATAAAGAAAATAACCAAGATTTGGAAGTGTTAGATACACAGTAAGAATACAATGGTCAACAGACCTTCCTTAACCGTCGGGGCATGAAAATTTTAAATTTTTATTTTGTTTTTAACATTCCATCTGTCAACCTGTCTGGCAGAGTGGTAGGCTTTTCCCTTTTTTTCTGGGGTAAGTTGTAGTCTGGTCACTCTTCGGCCAATATGTCGGGGGCGACGGAAGAGCGGCGTGCAGCCTCATAACCTATTGTATGCCCCCCCTCGCCATTGGACTGGAGACTAATACAGATTCCTTGATATCGTTATTCAGGCCAACAGCCTCAGGTGCAGAAGAACTAATCTTCATCACTTCTGTTTCCACTTAAGTGTGAATCTCCTTCACAGCTAATGTGATAATTATATTAAAAACCACACAATTGTCCAATTTTATCGAATTTAAAATTAAATTCAGAACCTATTTGCGGTTAATGAGTTAACTCATATTATAGTAATTATGTCCAAATACAATAGATTTCATGTCACCAATTTATTACAATTTCATGTCAAGATAACTGTCATTATGAAATCATAATGCCCATAATAATTATATTAGAGAGAATTGCCAATATTTCTCACTTAGTGTTCTAATGTATTTTGTTGATTAGTGTGTTATGTTGTCATACCTGTGGATGGTGGTGCTGATGAGTGGCATGAGGGGGTGAGACGGAGGCTGCCGGCCCGAACCTCTCCGGCTCCGGCTCAATACGCTGCTGCTAGTATTAAAAATATTTAATAAAATAATTAATAGTGTAAACTCTATTTAACGACACTCAAGGGACAGCGAATTTTTTGATGTTATAGAGAGTTGTCGTTAAATGGAGTGAAAAAAAAAAATGATATTATTTTACTATTCCAATATTTATTTACTAATATAGTGCAAATTTTACAAACGTAAAAAGAACTATGATTAAGATAACGTTTAACAACCTAACGACAGTCCAGTGGCCGAAGTAAACATGTGCAAGTTTATCACGCAAAAAACAAAAGAGAATTTTTTACAATGTTTCGTAGGTCAGTTGAGGTAAACACGTGCTAGATAATAAAATAACAAAGCAAAGAACGTACACAGCTGCAGTTCTTCTAATTTTGGCAATTAAGAAACTACTGCTCAATGATAAATAATGCCGTATAGTCGTCGTTATTTCGAGTAGACGTGATGTTATATAGATTGTATCATATGACATATTGTATGGATTATATGACAAACCAACCAAAATCAAGTTATGTCGATGTTTTAAGGAGTTTGTCGTTAAATCGAGTGACGTTATGAAGAGTTTACACTGTATACTTTTACAATCAATTAAAACACTAGTCTATCAACAGTGCAGTGGTTATCTAGTCGTCTTACAATTATACAGTAGTCAAGGAAAGTTTCCGTGTGGTGATAGAGTTAGAATACAGTTCACCAGCCTCCGTCTTAACTATTGGTGTCGTAAAAAAAGACGGATACATATAGCATCTATGCAAAAGAAGGCAAATATGAAATAAAACCTTACATCAACATTTCTGACCAGCGTGATATAGTACTGCAAGGTTCAAAGTCTCCTCCATGATATGAGGGATGATGACCTATTTACATTACGATGAATTGCTACATGATTGTAAGGGTGCCTTCTGATACAAAGGTGTTTATTATGTATATTTAATCCCATAGTCGTCTTTTACGACACCCACAGGCAAGATAACGGTCGCTGAATTGTATTATTCTGTCACCACACAGAAAAGTTCATTGCGACCCACTAAGGGCACTAAGTCCGTTTTGGGCTCGGGCCTCCTCCAGAATGGGAAATTAAATTGGCCTATTATGCTGGTCAAATGTGTTGGCATAGGGTTTTATGACGAGCTTTCCTTCTCTTGCATACATGTTATCTGCATATCATATCAGTTAGTCATCTTTTACGACACCTACGCACAATAAACGGGGTGGAGAATTGTATTCTTACACCGTCGCTACACGAACAAAAAGTTATTTGCATGTAATACATAACGTCGATCTTTCTGTAGGTTTGAAGTTCAATTACCTGATGGTGTAGTGCAGGAGGTGGAGGCGATCTGGTGTGCTGATAGTGACGCTCTCGCTCCCTTTCCGGTGGCTTCGTCACCGCCTTAGCATCAGGAAGAAACTGACCAAACTCCGCCAACAGATCGTCTTGGTTCTCAAATAGTTTAGCCACCTGTTAACAATAACATAGTTTATAATGTATACAAATAAATAAAATTGAAATGTCTGGTAATGTCAAAATAGTAGGGATTTTTCATGTTCCAAAGTTATTTACAGGTTACCGTAAAAACCAGTTTAATTCTTTCTTGTTTGTCTATTTGTTTTTTCCGGATAATTTTTAAGACAACTGAGGCGATAGTGATAATATTTTGCTACTGGATAGCTGTCTATATAAGGTATAACTTAGGCTATATTTGATCCCGGTATTCTCACGGGAAACAGTAGCTCCGCGGATGAAAACGCGGCTACTATATATACGAATGCCAGGCTATACTGGACACACCCTATTTATGCCGTGCGGGGCGATGAAGGTCAGCACAAGCCCCATAACCCACCATAATCCCTCCCTATCGACTGACCATTGGTACAGATTCCTTGACCGGTCACCAGGTCCTGTTGGGTTACACTTTCAGATACCGTTCTCATCGACGCAGAGACCTTCAACCGCGACCAATCAACTCTAAACCCTCTCTAAATTATTATTAAAGTAACTAAAATGATTAAAATGATGGAGATCATTATCTCAGCCAATATATGTCCCATTGTTGGGGCAGAGACTCCTCCATAAAAGGATCCCTCCTTTTGTTTTCCCAATTGTGACCTACTACAGTAAAACCCGTTTAAGACGATTTCGCAGGGAGCCGACCAAAAACGCGTATTATGCGGGAAAGGGAAAAAACGTGCCTATATTATATTATTATTTTGAATACCTACGTATTGAATCTAACATTTAAAGATTACCTAAATAAAATGTTGTTTATTTTCTTTATTTAATATACTTACTACTAGATACATTTTTAAATATTAAGAAATATTTAAAAATATAAAAATAATGTTTATTATTATTACGTTACTTAAAGTAATTATTTAGTTTGACAAAAAGATTTTGAGGCATTAGCATTTACAAGATTTTCAACGTAACTTAATTTTCGCAGTGCGTCTTCGCTTTAATTCAAAGAAGTTACATAGCGTCTTAAATCATTAACTGCTGATAATACCTGGGCGTGCGACAAAATCAGAGTTGACCCATCTTCTTCTTGGTCATTATCACTTAGGGTCGCTCGTCAGTCGCTGGCCGCTGCCGCAAGGGGTAATATGTGTATTTGAGTGGCACGTGTTGGCGTATTAAACGGGATGACGATCGTATTAAGCGTTAAGAAATGTATGAAAACGTGTCTCAAATTGCTGGGACTGATGCAAAATGGCGTATTATGCGGAAAATCGTATTAAACGGGTTCTACTGTATATCAAGCTGGCGTGTTGATATAGGCTTTTAGTTTAAGGGTAAGATAGAGGTGGTGAAATGTATTCTTACTCCATCACCACAGAGGATCTAACCCCCTCTAAATCGTTACTAATCGAAATGGATACAAATAATAGAAACTCTGAACGGAACTGTGGAAAGATATAATTTATACCTGCGAGTAGACCTCCTGTTCAGTCTGCTGTTTAGCCTGCGGTTCCTTCATCTCTCGATGACCTCTCTGATACGCGTGCAGTATCTCCAAGAACCTCTTATACTTGTCCGGTTGTCTTGAGAACCTCGACTAAAAATTTATGTATATATTAGCATATGGATATAATATATACACTAAAATGTATATAAGGAATTAAAATCAGAACTCAAATGAGCAGCCGAAATTTTTTTATCATTAGTATCGAACGGTAATTAATTTCATCATTTAATTTCTTAAAAGACCCTAAAGTGGTAGGAGAATACGGTTGACAGTTGTCTGTCTACAGCCGCGGGCCGGTCCGTCCGTGGTAGTACCACACTGAGCAGAAAATCAACGTCTGAGTAGTAGCAATTTGTTACTGCGCTTCATTTGGTGAGCGAGAGCCGGCAGCCCAATTTTCTGAGGGTGTTTGTGTGTTGGGTTTTGATGATGTCTTTAGTATCACCGAACCTTATTGTACGCATTCTCATTCCCTTCACGGTAGGCAGTGGCCTAACAAAGGCTCATGAGCGACAGCATCACTTAACATCAGGTGTAATGTTTGCTCATCTGCTACAGCTTGCAAATAAAAAAAAAATGGAGAATGATACACCTATTTAATGACCATTACAATACTCCTTTTGTTTTTTATAGACAAATTTTTATTAAGGCCTTGCATTAACTTGGGGACCTCATTGTTATGTTGCGGTACACTTTTTAAGTAGACTTAACGGTCACAAATTATGCAGAGACTTAGACCTAACCCTTACATACAAAGACAAAGCTCACCTTGATTTTATTAACATATTCAATCGCATGATTGAATTCCACCGGTTGGCTGGACGGCGGAGTCGACAGCGGCGTGGCAGCTGGCGGGTTCGTACCTAAAATAAAAATTATTATTAGCGCCTGAACTTCTCACACGTGTAATAAAAGGAAGATAAGGAAGATATCAGAACTCTTATAGAGCAGCCGCAAGTTATTCTCATATTGATCAATCGGTAATTAATTTCATCATTTGATAAAGGTAAACATGGTACGATTACACAAGTAAATTAAATAAGACCTTTTCTTTTTGAGGAGGGTGAACAAACCACCGGTCTGAAGTACATAACACTGACTAAACGTTCTGTATCCCAATTCAACCTCTATACAAAAAAGTCAAAAAGATTAAAAAAAAAAAAACACATTTTGAGGAGACAAAGCGACTTTTCACCACTCATTTAATCCCTACAAATAGTTGTATTCATTTCTGTTATCATCGTCATTTCAGCTCAAATATGTCTCACTGTTGGGCTTTAACCTACTCCACAATAGGAGGGAAATTGACCTACTATACCACGTTCGTCCGGCGTGTTGGTAGGCTTTTATTTCAAGTTTTCCTTCTCTTGCATAGATGTTATATGGATATTTAATCCTTTAATAATGTCTTACGACATCCACCAGTAAGAAAAGGGGGTGGTGAATTCTATTCTTTCTCAGTCACCACATGGAAAATTTCTTTATTCCATCTGTACTTCATTTAATTTCAATTTTTTTCAATTTCAAACTTTATTGCTCTCCATAATGTATAAAAGATCTTAACACATGACATCAAAACATGCAACAATTATGGACCCTGTAGGGCACGGCAACAGTAGGAGAGAGGAACATTTTTATGAATTTTCCTAATTTTATGATACATACTTTTACATATATTTACTAGAATAATTATTATGCGATTTTTGTTATTATTAAAATTTTAATTATGGTTATTTTTAAGATTTACTAGAATTTAGAATTTTTATTATTATTAAAATTTATTATTAATTTACTTAATTTAATAGAATTATTATTATTTAATTATTAGAATTAATTATTAATGTACTAGAATTATTTTTGAATTATTGTTATTATTAAAATTAATTATTAATTTACTTAATATAATTGAATTATTATTATTTGATTATTGTTATTAGATTATTGTTATTTATTATTAGAATTAATCTATATGTGGATGTTTTTACTACTACTACTATTTAGGTACCTAGTTAAATGATGTCATTTAAGTAATCATTGTCACTGTAGTAACTTTTACTTAGTAGAAACACCTTTAATTTTTTTACAAAGTCATTATATGTTTCTTCATTCTTTAAAGTTATAGGCAATTTATTATATATTATTATGGACATTACATAGGGGCTACAAGAATGCATTTTCAATCGAGACTTGGGTAGATTTAATCTATTTTTATGCCTAAGCGTGTAATGTGATTGTATATCAACCCGTTTTTTATAAAAGTCCATGTGTGTTTTTAAAAACTTACATATTTCAAAAATATACATACAGGGGAGTGTAAGGATTTTTAAGGTCTGAAAGTGAGGTCTGCAACTGTCTGCTGCAACTTTATGCAGTGTCTAGAATTTATTTTTGCTACTTACCAGGTGTTGCATGGTGTATTGCCGCCGCTTCTAGTTGCTGATGAGCTTGCGATATCTGATGAAGCGAGTTAGTCGGCGCCGCGCTCACAGACAAATTGTGTACGATCGCGTTGTTCACAGATCTAAGGAAGAAACGTTACAATTAATAACTTTACACGTAGTAGATCATAATATTTATATGGTGACAATGATTAGTACACGACACGTTTAGTATCGGCGATTTAGGGCGATCGTTGATTTTCAGAATTCCACAACATAACTGAAGTATCAATGCACTGACAATATAAATACAGATTCGCGACAAAGTAGACTAAATGTATAAAAGCGAATTTTTCATTAAAACACGACACAAATTCAACGTACTATTCAGTTGCTGAAACGCATTATTCAATTGCTGAAACGCATTATTCAGTTGCTGAAACGCATTATTCAGTTGCTGAAACGCATTATTCAGTTGCTGAACTGCATTATTCAGTTGCTGAAACGCATTATTCAGTTGCTGAACTGCATTATTCAGTTGCTGAACTGCATTATTCAGTTTCTGATGAACCGCATAATTCAACTTCTAGTGTAATGCATTATTCAGTCGTTGAAAAGTAATGTTCCTTTACTGAAATACGTTATTCACTATAATATACTATTGAATTTATAAACTGACGACTTATTCGCTAGTTGCTAAATCGTCGATCACTCTTACTAATAGTAGTGTGTCTTTTGAGATAATACAATATAAATGAAGATATCAATTTTTGATTCCTGCTAAATATTAAGCCTCTCTTGGCAACTTTCCTAAATCCACTAGTTTTAAACTATGATTGAAAACACTGCGTGATAATCTATATACGATAGATATTCATAGTGTGTGCAAACACATTCGGGTAGTGGATGACGACCTAAATCCATCCATTTCTTAGATCAGTCCAAGAGTGGGACTATAATGCTTAGGGATTACCAAAGTTAATGAAAATTAAACAAGTTTCTTACTTTCTACTTAGAATTAAAAAATAACATCAATTAAATATTATTAATTTCTAAAGCGTAAAAGGAAAAGAAAATTTGACTGTCATAAAATAAAGGAATTCTGATGTGCGAACATAAGGAAATGGTTTATAAATAAAGTGTTTTAAATTTGAATGAATCGAGTGAGTAATTTGAAACTTATAATCAATGAAAGATAATAAATAAAAAAATTAAGAATAAAACAATAATATTCAAAAATGTAAAACTAAGCATAACGGTTTTCCAAAGATCCATCTTTTCTTAATATAACATCGTCCAAAGAAAATCTACCGTATGTACAGAATTGTTTCAATCTAGTTAATATAGGTCCCATATTTGAAGACAAAAGGGGATAGGAATACTGAACAGCAAATTAATAAACATTTGAATTTCATTTTCACATTAGAAAAATATCCTCTGATTTTTTCAGCAGAATTATTGTATAATTCACACATTAAAAATAAAATCTTTTGGTATGGGGTTTTGCCAGCATACATTTCCAGTTAAGTAGCTCACCTTACGACGTATAGACAAAAAGAAAAAATACTCAGAAATCAAGAAAATAGAACAAGAATTATGACGCTATAGGGGCTGATATTTTTTTAAAAACTACATGCGCTGAGGGACTATCCCTATTTTGTGCGACTTTACAATTATACAATTAACGTACCGAAATTATACCCAGACTCGGAATAGTTTTTGGTTTGCATAAAATATGAGTATGGTAATCTCGCGTAACGATCTTTTCTTTATTATAAAGAGGTACCAAAGTAGGTTGAGACTTGCCTTGATATAGCTGAAGTTTAGAATTGGCGATTACTACTTGCCCTCAAGTTGGGTTACTTATTTATCATGGAAGTGACAAAAAATGTCAATAGCAACTGTAATATGCGCGAATACTTAGCCAATAATCAGGGAAACTTAAGTACCTTCTGTGAGAAAAGAAGACTTAAATCAATTCTAGTTGGAATTTTTAAGTTTTATACTATGAATCGAAATCTGTTCAAAAACTTTTTATGATAAACATTGTATGTTTATTATAAAATTCAGAAATTGTAATTAGTGTTTGAAAAAACTAAGCAAGCATAAAAGTGATGAAAATTAATGAAAGCATAGTGTATATATATGACTGTCTTAGAGAAAAAAGGGAAGCAAGAAAACTAATGAAATGCATGATACTATGATTTTTTTTCATGGATTGCATGATGCTACGATGCTAATTTTAAAGCGTTAACAGAGGGTCAAAAACTGATAGAAATATTAAAAGCTATGAATGTTCAAGCAAATGGCGACCCTACTCAGAATAATGAATAGTAATAGAAACTGTAGTAGGTGTATGTAGTTTAAAATTAATAGAAAAGTGACAACGCAAGTAGCCCCACGGAAGTGTTTGTTTATATGTAAAATTATTTGAAATACGTTACTAAAACATTCTGCATACGGTAATTTCTCTTTGTACAATACAAGCATATATGTAAACCATACGTACAGCTGATGGGTCTGCTGTCCAGAACTGTAGCATGCACAAAATATTTAGCGTCAAATTAGTCGCCCATACCGTCTTCAATTTAGCGACAGCTTATCCACACAGTAACGTTATAGTCGAAAATTTATTAACTTCCCATAAATAACCCAATTTTATACAATTAAGTCGTAATTTTTTGACGAAGCCAATCATAATTCGTATACATTAAATACTTAAAATCTAATGTATTATAATATACATTTACTTAATAGTCTAATCATGTATAATTATTATTTTACTCTCGAGTTGTGCTCGCGTTAATTAATGCGATTTTTATAATACGCAGATAGCGTTAAAATTAAGACGTAATTCAGATCAAGGTATAAATTTAATTATTATTCTATCAAATATATAATGTTAAATTCGATTTAAAAATATAGCAATAGAATTTTTTTATGCTATTTATAATTAGTACTAACGAAGACAAAATTTTTATGAAAATTAACTCTTACTAAGTACTTTTAAAGATCTAAAACGTTACATTTAAAATTTGGCACCTGATAAATCTATTAGTAGCTAAATTAAAAGTTGATTTGTATAGCAAAAATTTAAATGACGAAATGGCGAACAGATTTAGGATACGTAGCCACAGCTTGTAAAAAAATTAAGAAAAGGCATGCGCTAAAATCCCAAAGAATCATTTTAAGTATATTTTATGTTCTTTTTTTTTCAATCTGTTGAAGATTGCTTCTAAATTATCTTCGGTATTCTTTGCGTTAAGTTGTTCTACTTAAAGTCGTTAATTTATTGAAAGACCTGGCCACATTAGGGTAACGAGGCCCTTCCTTATCACTGACAGATAACTATTTTTTTAAAAAGACTGAAAGTAGATAAGCAGGGTTGTAGATTTATATTTATTTCTTTAAATAAAATATTATTTTCATCAACAAAAGCATGATTTCCATATTAAATGTTTTCGGTAATAAATATCGGTTATCATTTATTGATCTGACAGGAACGAAGGCCCTAGGGACCCACTATCAAAGACGGGGTCCTGTGCACGTGGCCAGAGTAGTGTCCAATGGAATAGAGGAGCCTGAACCTATTCATTTCTTATCGTTAATACATATCTTTGAACATTAATATTTTGCTGCATATCTAAATATTAATAGTCGCGTCCAATTGTATAAGCGTGTGAAGATAATGTACTGCCACCGATGGTGCGCATCCCAATGGTTCGCCATTTACTTAAGCAATACTAATCTCATAATGTTAATAAAATATAATTGTATTTAGTGAATAGAACTCACATTTTCCCAGAGGCACGTTGGCCCCTGCGTCTTTGGAAGCAATGAAAAGCATAATTTAAAATCGATGAACGTCCATAACACATGCAATTTTAAACCGGTATAGTATAAACAGTTTTAATAAACAAATAAATTGTTATAGTCGATTAATTCGTTTTAAATTAACAAACTAATTGGCTTCTGCTGTAAATTAGTGAGGTGAATACTTGTAATCTATAATCGTTATATAGTCGCTAGAATTTAAAGCGATAATTTTCGAATGTTAATAAACAAGATATTCCGTGTGGTGACGGAGTAAAAATATAATTCACCACTCCCTATCTTGTCCGTGGATGTCGTAAAAGACGACTATGGGATATAATATGTACATAACAACCGTGAAAGATAAGAAATACTCGAAATAAAAACCTATATCATCATGTCTAACCAACATGGTACAGTAGGTCAAATTACCTTCCATTGTGGATGAGGCCCGAGCCTAACAGTGGGACGTATGTGGGCTACGATGATAATGATGAATAACAAGACAGTAGAAATGAATTCATTCATTCTGCTGGGTACGATCCTCCTCCACAATGAGAGGGAAATTGACTTACCAAGCTAGTCAGACATTTTGGTAGGCTTTCATTTCGAGTTTTCCATCTCTTGCATAGATGTTATATGCCTATTATATCCCTTAGTCGTCTTTTACCGCGGGTAAAGTCATCTGATACAGTCTCTTCAACAATTATATACGCAATGTAGTGATGGGGTCAAGTAGGCCATAAAATATTGCTGAAACTTTATGTTGACCGTTGTTAATTCATTTCTTTTACGTGTGATCAGGAAATAAGAATACAATTTACTCCTTTTCCTACGCGTGGATACACCCACATAAATGACGTCTAAAGGATTATATATGCAAATAACATTTATGTAAGGAACAACATAAAAATCTATACCAACACGTGCAATCAAGCTGAGTATAGGGTATGTCAAGTTCCCTCCGTTATGAAGGAGTCCCGAGGCCAACAATGGGACTTATGTAAGCACTTCTAAGTGTCGGTTTCTTACAATTTTTATAAATAAACCGTATTTCATCTATTGACATCGCTTACTAGAAAAAAAAGTGAGCCGTCGCTCAGGACGCCTGACAGATGTGAAACATCGAAACTATTTTGTACGAGTAGAGACACGGTATCGAATATAAAGTATCGATATCAGCTGAACTCATGAATAGTATCGAAAGATAAGTAACGTACTGTTTAAAGTATCGAGTACTTTTATTTACTTTATCTTTCGGTATCCAGTACTTTTCTTTCGATATCGATACTTTTGTATTCGATATTTTAGTCAATAAGTACTTTTTGGTAGGTATCGTATCGAATAAATTATCCATTTTAAAATTGACTTTGCGACTCATATTTATGGTAACGTCATTTAGTACAAACGAAAAGAACCTTCTAAAACTTAGCTTGAAATAATTTGCGATTTATAAACCAGAAATAGCGACATCTATCGAGCAAACGACCAACTTTAAGCTACAATATATTTTATAAATAACTCTCTAATCCTGTAATGATAATAAGACAAGCTGTTTAAAGTGAGTCAAAATCCAATTCTTAAGGAGTTGGTGACATACAAACAAATAAATACACAGCTGAAACTAATAAAAGCCTACAAAAAATGAAATGCTTTCACCGTTCACAGATATTCTTTCCGCACGAAGAGTGTGATTTAGGAAACAGAAATGGCGGCATTTATCGAGCTAACGACCAACTCTCAGCTTCAATATATTTAATAAAGAAATTTTTAATCCTGTAATGATAATAAGACAAGCTATCTAAATAATTTTAACGTCATTGGTCCTCCTTAAATTTTCAACTTTTAAATGAATTTATAAAACAAGTATATATGCATAAAAGAACATTAGATTACGTCAGGCTAATACGATAAAACTAAGGCATAAAGTATTAATAAAATATCGCGATTTTTTTTCCCAAAAATGATGATTTTTATTCAATAAACATTTATTTTCATTAATATACATTTTACTTAAGTAACAATTTACTTTGAGTTCACTAGATGACGTTGTACAAAATTTTAAATCGCACCATGGTTTCGTTACAAAAATGTAGGTATATGCATCCAAATATTTATTTAATATTTAATTAAAAGGGGACCACAAGGCTTGGCGTTAAACGCCACGCGACGATCACGGTCACCCTCGCCTATAGATGTTTCACATCAAAAAAAAAAATTCAGTGACACGGTTTAAGTTACGGTTAAGACATCTAATATCCACAAAAATTGTTTTTATGGCAAAAGTTACGTTCGCAAATTGCAAGGATATTTAGAACTAGACAATTTGCATTTCCGATAAGGTGATATCGATGTTGTGTTATTTCCGTTTTTTTATTTTGTTTTTAATATGTTCATTCTTTTCATTAATGTTTTTTTTTTTACTTTTGAAGATAACTTACTCATTTTAATTTATAAAACGCAAATAAATTGTTTAATTTATCCGTGTGGTGACGTAGTAAGAATACAATTCACCACCCCCTCTCTTACCCGTGGGTGATCGTACGAGACGACTAAGGGATATAAAACGCATATAACATCTATAGAGAGAAGGAAAACTCGAAATAAAACCCTATACCAACACGTCTGACCAGCGTGATATAGTAGGTCAATTACCCTTCCATTATGGAGGAGGCCCGAGCCCAACAGTGGGACGTATATGGGACGAGATGATGATGATGAAATAAATTGTACATATTGTAGTTTACTAACAGTCTTCTAATATGACATTACAGAGAATGCAGTATTTTTTATAATTCATCACTATTACTTGAACAAAAGGAAATTGCCCAACATTCATTAGTTATAAAAATATTGCTATAAATTGTATATAATATTTCAATCTGTGTTAGGTTAGGTTATGAACGTCCGTTCATAAAATACGTGAGATGTTTAAGGGGGGAGGGTCGAGTCAAATCTCATCTAATCTTACGATGGAGAGATGATCAAATCTCATCTTACGTTGGAGAGAGGGGGGGGGGGGGGGGTGTTATCTCAGCAAATATCAGGCAATTTTTTTTCTGATTGAAACAAAAAAAAAATGTTAATTTATTATTACACTTATAATTAAACTCTCAGCAATATTGATACTAGTCGTAAATAAAAGCACGAAGCAATTTTTTTTTCTTTTTACAATAACAATCCAACGCGTTTACGTAAAAACCCACATTTTGAAAAATCTCACGTGAGATTGGGGGATGGGGAAGGGGGCTGAATAAAATCTCACGACATCTCACCAGGGGGGAGGGACCTACAGAAAATTTAAAAAAACACCTCACGTAATTTATGGACGTCCCCTTAGTTTTGGCGTGTGGTGACGGAATAAGAATACAATTCATCACATTCCTACCTAACCCGTGGGTGTCGTAGGTCTACTATGGGATAATTGCATATAACATCAATGCAAGAGAATGAAAACTCGAAATAAACACCAACCCTTTAGATTAGCGCGATATACTAGGTCAATTTGCCTCCTATTATGGAGGAGGCTCGAGCCCAGCAGTGGATCGTATGTGTATGATGATGACTTGATTTTAAGTAACATTTTACTTCAATTCTAAACGTCAATTATTAAACACTGTTCAAGCAAACAAACGCCTAATTTGACACGATCTAGTTAAACTTATCCGTCAAAGTTATAATGTTAAACCATATTAAATTATTTAACTAAGTTGGCTGCAATTTTATTACTATTATTTTACATAATGCAAGTAAATTTGAAAAATATATCCATCATTACAAGATTCTAAAGTTATTAGTTATGTAATCCGCGTGGTGACGGAGTAGGAATACAATTCACCAATCTCTATCTTGCCCGTGGATGTCGTAAAAGACGACTTACGGATATAATATGCACATAACATCTGTGTAAGAGAAGGGAAACTCGAAATGAAACCCTGTACCAACATGTCTAACCAGCATGGTATAGTAGGTCAAAATCCCTCTCATTATGGAGGAGGTCCGAGCCCAACAGTGGCACATATGTGGGCTACGATGAAATGAATGAACGATGAAAGTTATTAGCGGGTATATGCCATCCCTTTTCCGCACAACGATGTATGGAGATTGAGACGATGACGTCACTATGTACGTATTGCTCTCTCAGTCTAATTAATATAATTGTAACGCTTGTAACTAGCTCACTATGAAAGCATTTTTTTACACATCGTTAGAGTTTTTATTCTATTTTATATATAGGCCTTAAGAAATAGACGAAATGCCAAATTGTGAGTAAATATTATGTATTTAATATTTCGACCATATCTTTGATTGATAGCAATCATGGTTTTGTCTTGTTTTATTGAGGGAAAATATATATGTACAGATATTATTAATAGTAATAATAAATGTATTATTTTAGATTATAGGACTATTCTAAGGGAAGCCTTCAAATAATATACAATGGAAGGGGGGATATGTAATATTTTACCGTACCGGTGCAAAATTTGTATGTGCATGGTCGCTCCAAGCAAATGTGTAACTATAAACATGTGATTCTAAATGATACTATCGTAACTATATTAGTGAAGCGAAACTTCAAAAGCATAGTGAATTAGTACAGTGAATGAAGCATAATGTAATGATTAAAAACGTTGCGTTTTTTTATATTGAAGTTTCACTTCTGTCACGTGTCAATTAAGTGAACGTGAGACTGTTGAAGTTGAACTTCACAAGCGCTTTCAGTGTATGCGATATTTTCTTAGTAATTGTTTTTTTTTTTTTCTCGCATAACATTGAAGTTTCACTTCAAACACGTGCACTGAATTGCATGCGAGTGCATTTTTAAACCCTGTTTAGTCCAGAGCAGATTTAAACTGTACCCGCCATAGACTAACGGCTTAAATAACAAGTTCTAAGAGTTTAATTATATAAAAAATATAACTTATAGTTCATGATTTGATAATTTTAAATAGTATAATATAAAAAAATAGGATACGCATGTCCCATTTCTTTTTTAAATAGATAACACCTAGACAATAGATCCCTGTATCCGGGAGTACACAAAGACACAATAATAGACAAAATACATTCAGATTCAGAACATATAAATGTGTATAGCACAAATATATGTCCAGTGTGAGAATCGACCCACAACACTCGGCAGTAGCAGTCGCTATTTAAACCAATACGCCTTTAGTGTAATCAAATTATTATCCACTAACAAATACAATTTTAAAATATAATCTAATAGAAACGACTATGGGTTTTTGTTGGGTTTAGAAAGGATTTTGCCAACACCAAATTCCTTCCATAGGTTGCAAGTAGACGACTTCACTGTAACAAACGAATACTCTAAACATACCCTATAACCAATCAGTGTGGCCAATTAAAATAATAACTAACACTAAAAAAAAATCGATCTAAAAGGACCCGAGTTGTGAAACAAAAAAGAAATCCATTACTACCAAAATCTACCATCAAAATTAATAACTCAATACAATTGGCAACATTAACTCATACGGCTTACTGTATACAAAAAGTTAGAATCGTTGACAGATCGTATTTTGATAAAATATTTGTCAATCTTTAACTACAAAACTGCTTAGCAGAATCTTTTAAAATTTGTTATTATAATATCTTCTATACAGAATTTTTTCAAACCTTTATCATAAGCTAAATATACATTTAGCTCATGATAAAGGGCAATTCGTTATCACCCCCAAACAATAACGAACAGTGCAACGTCTCCAGTAGTGACCAGCAATGTGAATGGAATGCACGTTATCTTATTATTGGACCTAAGTTCACTTCTAACTAAGCAGTCTAAATTTTCTGGTTGAATCGCGGCATGGGTAATTCAGCTTTATTTGTGGAGTATACTTTAAGGAATAATACAATGAAAGATGTCTCTATTATGTATCCATTCAACAATAACTTATTACAAAGATAAAATATTAGATAATTTGACAACAAGGTAAAAATATTTACGATTGTAATATCTCAAAAAAATAATTAAAACAGATTCTATGCAAGCTTGTCATTACTAATATGCCTTCAAATATAGGTCTGTAGGCAGCACTTTGCAAACTAATTTTATCAAAAACTTCCAATTAAAATCCAGAACTCATGTGTAAAATATTCCCCTAATGAGAAAACATGCATATTCCTACATCTAAAGTGTTTAGGATGCTTTGAGACTATAATTTCTTGCACAAACCTCACAACTCAGGCCCCCAGCTGTATAGCGATAAAAATTTGACATACATATTGCTAAATTTAGTTTTTTGAAAAGAATGCCACCCTTAATTCTGACGCCTAAATATTAATGACAAAACTATTTTTACGAACTTACTTTCCAGCGTGGATTACGCGAGGACAAAGATATAAATGTAGAAATAGTTTTATTTCATACCCTAACTCATAATTCATTAACACTTGTAAACCTTATATATCCAAATCTCAGTTGTAAACGAAAGACTCTTAAGACATGCGTGCCCCCCATACTTATTGGACTTTGTAATTAAACCTAAAAGCATTTTGTTGAATTTAATAATGTAATATCAATTCCAGGTCTTGGGTGAAAATAAATAAATGATAAAACATGCATGTCCCTATACCTACAGTGCTTGTAAACTAATTCTACGAGCACTTTTTGAACACCTGGAAATTATTAGGTCTTCCAGGTGTTAGAAGTAATTAATTGATAATGTACTTACGGAGCTACTGGCAGCAAATGGACGAGCTGCGGCTGGGCAGCAGCGTGCTGGACACCAAGAAGCACGTTGCCGGCACCAAAGCTTGTAGGCGACGGCATGGACACCGATACCTGCACCAGTAAGCCGTTACGGACGTACAATTGTATGCGCCCCTCCATACCTTCTTATACTTAAGATAATGGAAATAAAAAATATTCAAATGATCCTGATATTAATGAAGTATCATTGGGTACTAGCAATTTATGTCATCTACTCGGGTCGTTTAGGCGCGTACGACATTTTTGTGTTTTGTTTTTCGTGTATGTAGCTGTTAGCCGCAGATGGCTTTCACAGCTTGACCCGGACTGTGGGTGAGCGCCGAGGGCTCTCAACCCGGACATTTTTGTGCGATACGAATCTCCACTATATTTAAACTTATTAACTATACCACTGTCGCCGCAATACGTACTATTCTTCGATAGCAAATATTGCAAAGTTTTGGCAATAGTTTTATCACCAACCAATAGGGTTAGGTGACATGGAGTCTTTGGGAAAATTAAATTAATATTATTCGAAAAAATCATTGTGGATTGTACAAAGAACTGTTCTACGTGGGGGGATTGAACCCACAAAACTCAGAATCGGATGTAGTTACATTAAAAATTTTACCATTACTTTTGTTTAATTATTTCCGTGTGGTGACGAAGTAAGAATACAATCACCACTCCATATCTTGCCCGTGGGATGGGGCACATAACGACTAAGGGTATGATTGCATATAACATCTCTACAAGAGAAGGAAATCTCGAAACAAAACCCTATATACCCACATGTCTGACCAGCATGATATAGTAGGTCAATTTCCCTCCTATTGGGGATGGGACTCGAGCCCCGCAATGAGAAGTGTTCTGTTTAATTATAACTCACCTGGCCATTACTCTGAACTTCAATCTTGTACCCGGGAGGTAGGAAAGTGTTGAATCCAACAATTAACTCGGGATGCCCCTTGAACAGGTTCGATACCCGTGTGATTACGCCCGGTGTGTCAATACTGCAACAATTGTCACTGATTAAGATTGTTAATTAAAATGTGTTCTTAAAGAAATATTGAAATTAATATCAGTTACAATAAAATTGCAGCCATTTTGAATTTTCATTTGTCTCAAACGGTAATTATTATCATCATTTGGAATGGTAAATAATTTGGGGCAAATTCAAAATATATTATGCCAAGAGGGCATTTAATTATTGTTAACAAAGTTAAAATTGAATTAAACCAATAAACTAACTTTTTTATCTGCCTGTGTGTTCTGCGTATCTTCAAAACGCCTGGACAGATATCGATAATATTTTACTAATAGACAGCCGTCTATATAAAGAATAACTTGGGCAATATTTAATCCCGATATAACCACGAAAACAGGGACTACGCGGATAAAATCGCGGGAATTTGCTAGTTGTAAATAGAAATGAATAATAACTATGTTGCCGCTTATTTTAGACTTTACCTATACCCACATACAGTAGAACCCGTTTAATACGATTGCCCGCATAATACGCCATTTTGCGTCAGTCCCAACAACTTGAGACATGTTTTCATACATTTCTTAACACCTAATACGATCGTCATCTCGTTTAATACGCCAACACGCGCCACTCAAAAACACATATTACCCCTTGCGGCAGCGGCCAGCGACTGTCGAGCGACCCTAAGTGATAATGAACAAAAAGAAGATGAGTCAACTCCGATTTTGTCACACGCCCAGGCATTATCAGCAGTTAACGATATAAGACTCTATATAACTTCTTTGAATCAAAGCGAAGACGCACTGCGAAAATTAAATTACGTTGAAAATCTTGTAATTGCTAATGCCTCAAAATCTTTTTGTCAAACTAAAATAAGTGATTACTTTAAGTAACGTAATAATAATAAACAACATTTTTTTTATATTTTTAAATATTTTTTATTTTTTAATATTTAAAAATGTAGTAAGTATAATAAAGAAAATAAACAACATTTTATTTAGGTAATTTTTAAATGTTAAATTCAATACGTAGGTATTCAAAATAATAATATAATAAATAATAATGGCACGTTTTTTCCCTTTCCTGCATAATACGCTTGCCCGCCTAAGACGCGTTTTTGGTCTGGTCCCTGCGAAATCGTTTTAAACGGGTTTTACTGTACTTATATCTTTATCAACCTGCTTATGAGGTGAGACGGCGATAACAGTGCCACAAAAAGAAGTTTTTTTTCCTATTATTCACGCACAGTCAAAGGCAACAATGTAAATACGTACCAAGAAAAACATGTGCGCAATTAACACGTGGTAGAAGTAAAACCGTCAATAATCTTGTACAAGTTTTGTACTACGCATGCGCGCACAAATACGCCGAGGCACTAGAAAACTCCAACTATGTTTTGGTAAACACGATTCAGAGTACATAGAGAACCACGAATATAAGAAACACTGTATAATGCTTCCTATTTATAATAATAATAATATAATATAATCACGCCTCTTTCCCATAGGGGTAGGCAGAGACCACTTCCTTCCACTTGCTACGATCTTGACATACCACTTTCGCCTCGTCCACATTCATTAATCTCCTCATACATGTTCTTCGGTTCAGGGTACTCCTAACCTGGCCTTTCTTAAGAACGTCCCCGATTTGATTGTGGAACGTCCGCCTCGGTCTTCCCCTTCCAACACTTCCGTTCACATTCGCCTTATAAATTCTCCTTGTTAGTCTCCTTTCATTCATTCTCTCTACATGGCCGAACCAACTTAACATACCTTTCTCAATTCTTGTCACTACATCTACATTCATTTCACAACGTTCCCTAATTACTCTGTTTTTAATTCTATCACTCAATTTCACACCAATCATGCTCCTCAGCGCTCTCATTTCCACAGCATTTATTCTACTTTCGTGCTTCTTCTGCCATACCCAGCTCTCACTTCCGTACATTAGAGTTGGTACAAGCACTCCCCTATGCACAGCCAAGCGAGCCTTCTTAGACAGGCTTTGGCTGCCCATAAAGGTGCGCAAAGCACCATTCACCATATTTCCCTTACACACTCTTCTTTCAATATCACTTTCACATTTACCATCTCTCGCAAATGTAGATCCCAGATATACAAACTCTTGCACTTGTTCTAATATTTCCTCTTCTATACGTATATTGCATTCCGTCATAGCTTCTTCCCTTTCAAATACCATAACTTTCGTCTTCTTTACATTAATTTTCATTCCTTTTCTTTCAAAAGCCTCATGTACTGCTGTTACCATCTCTTGCAACTCATTCACCGACGAAGCAAGTAGAACTTGATCGTCAGCGTAGAGAAGACATTTGATAAGTAATCCATTCATTCTCAGTCCATATTCACTCTCTTTTAAATCAGTCAAGCAGTTGTCCATGAATAGGTTGAACAGCCATGGTGACGCTACACATCCTTGTCTAACACCCTTTTGGATGCTAAACCATTCAGTGTATGCTCCCTCTATTCTGACACAGGCACTGGAGTTCTCATAGAGAGACTGCAGTGCCCGTATCAGGTTGTCGTTCACCCCATGCAAAGACAATGCTGACCACAATTCATTCCTAACCACTCTATCATAGGCCTTTTCCAAATCCACGAAAGCGCAATAGACCTTCTGGTTTTTAGCCAAGAATTTTTCGGCTATGCAACGTAAGGAAAAGACCTGGTCCGTGCATCCCATTCCCTTTCTGAATCCTGCTTGCACATCCCAGACTCTTTCATCCGTCTCTTTTATAACTCTCCCTATCAGTACCTTAGCATACAGTTTGCCGACGACGCTGAGAAGGCTTATGCCGCGGTAATTGGCGCAGTCTTGTTGCGACCCTTTTCCCTTGTATAAGGGCACGATTACAGCCTTGCACCAGTCTTCTGGTACTCGACCCTTTCTCCAACACAAGTTGAAAAGGTGGTGCAACTGACTCACCACTATCCCGTCGCCAGCCCTCAGCATTTCGACCGACACCCTATCATATCCCGCAGCTTTACCTAACTTCATATACTTCATTGCAGTCATGATCTCATCTGTACCTATCTCGCAATCACAGTCATAATCACTCTGCTCCTGTTCTAGCATCTGAATCAGTTCCTCGTCCTTATCAAATAAACTTTCAAAATATTCCTTCCATCTTTTCAACACGCAATCTGGTCCTTTCATAAAACTTCCATTCTGACTTCTGATTTTAGTAAGCTCCGAGTTTGTAGAACTCCCTCGAGCAATCCTTATGGATTTCCAGAATAGCTTTATGTTAGACCGGAAATCCCCAGCAAGCCTCCTGTCAAGCTCATCTTTTCGCTCATCTTTCTTTTTATTTACTGCTTTCTTTACCATCTCTTTCAAACATTTATACTTCTCTTTTGCTTCGTCTACATCCTCATTTGTCGCCTTTTGCATTCTTAAGTTAGCTTTTGTTGCTAACCAGTCCATCCATGCTTTCTTTTTCTTACCTATAACCACTTGTACATCTTTATCCATACAGACCTTATACTGCTTCCTTCCCTTTTTCCTTTTCGAAACACCACATACCTCAACAGCAACATTCACAACTCCTTCCTTAAAAGTCTTCCACACTTCCTCTATCTCACTGAACTTGTCTACATCTTTAAGTCTCTCATTCAACCTTTCGCAAAAGACTTCCTTTACAATCGTATCTTGTAAACTTTCCACTTTTATCCTTTCTAAATCATTCGCAAAATTCTTTACCCGATGTCGCCAGCGTTTAAAGAGACCACTTATTCGGGATATCACCAGGAAGTGGTCTGTGTCAATACTGACTCCGCGGTACGCTCGGGTATCTAAGACATTCTTCCTCAATCTTTCGTCAACAATTACAAAGTCAATCATACTTCTTGCCCCACATTCTTCTCTCGTAAAAGTGTGGATCCTCTTGTGAGCAAACATGGTATTTGTCACAAAAAGATTCCATCCCAACCAAACCTCCAGCAAACATTTTCCATTTTCATTCACTCTATCGTCGCCAAACTTACCAAGAACCTTTTCATATCCATCACGCTTTAGGCCTACCCATCCATTAAAATCTCCTAACATAATAATCCTTTCATTATCCCTATATTTCATCAGAATATCTCTCATACTATCCCAAAACTCCACGTTTTGCTGCTTGGCTTCCGTGGAGCCCCCCGAGCCCAAGTCTGTCGGTGCATAGACACCTAGGACAAAGAGGCGGGTGAGACCAATTTTCAGCCTCAACCATAAGAGCCTGGGATTCACACATTCATACTCAGACATACATTCAACCATTCTCGCAGAAAGGATTAAACCGACTCCTTGTTTACCTCGGCTGGTGTTAGGTACCCCGGACCAGTACGCCACATAGAGTCCATGACTCGTGGTATTACATCCTTTCCGCTTTGTTTCATTCACACACATAACATCAATCCCTCTTTCGTCCATCACCTGGTATACTTCATCTATTTTCTCATTTATTCCTCCTCTTACATTCAGCGTAGCAAAGCGGGCTCTCTGTGGGCCACTTTTCGCCCCCGATGGAAACGAGACGTGACGTGTCGCGAACCACATCGCCGCCCTTCCTACAGTTTTTATTTTTATCGAAACTCATAGCGTTCCCACGAGAAGCAAGGGAATTACTCTGTCCATCCCAGTAGAGCCCCGCTTACTAGGATAAGGTTAGCCATATTCTGGGGTCACCCGGTCCCAGGGCAATCGGCACGCTAAAGACTAGGCTCGCCCCTAGCCACGCATCTATCGGCACGGCAGACCTTAGATTGGCGGAGGAGGAAGGAATTAAAGGAAGTGGGATAGGACTGGGCGTTATAGATAGGAAGTTAAGAAAGGATGGGATAATAGGGATTAGGGACACCACTGCCTCGAAAGATAGGGTTTAGTACAGTGGTAGCTCGGGAAGCCGGGGACGCATACCCCGAATTATCCTACCACAATCGCCGGACAGGCATATCATGGAAGAGTAACCTATTTCTATTCCTATTTTTATTTATTTATTTTAAAGCTTTTGCACAAACAAAGGTACACGGCGGACTTAATGCCTTAGGCATTCTCTACCGGTCGACTGAGGGTGGAGTAGAAATAATTCAAAGCAGGTGGAATACAGATAGTTGAAGATCAGAATTTATATATAATTACCAAATGATACAAATATATAAATATGAATACATATTTATACTATATAAATACATATATACATACATACATAAAAAAGGATGTGAGCCGTCACAGATGAGTTGACTCCGCCAGAAAATCTAAGTAAAGTCATTTAACTTTAGCCTTGAAAATGTCACGACTAGCAGCCATTCTGATGTCTAGAGGTAATGCATTCCGCAGAAGAATAGCCTGGATATTAAAAAGAGGAATGCACCAGACCAGAAGAGTGAGAGGGACAGTGAAGAAGAAGATTTTCTCCCACATTAAATCTTATGAATGTATGTGTTTATCTCTTTTTACTGTCGCTTTTTCGTTTCATCTACTTTCACATCACAACGTTACTAAAGATGTTTTTACCTCAAAAGTATTAAGAAGAGATATTTAAATTAGAAGAATTATAAAAACGAATTAATACTTACGTCTGACTTTTAAACTCCTTCATAATATCCAAGAAGTCGTTATACACTTGAGGCTGTGTATTAAACTTGTATTTGACTTGATCGAGGTATGATAACGCATCTTCAACCTTCAGCCGCTGGAACTGAACGCCGGCTGGTGGTTGCACTCCGGGGATACCAACTCCTGGAGGGACTACACCCGGCGGACCGACGCCAGGGGGTCCCACTGGTGGAGGCCCAACTCCAGGTGAGCTGACAGCTGGTGCTGGAAGTGGCGCTGGAGCGGGGGACTGCCGCTCTAAAGCCGCTGGGAGAGACTGGAGATTGGATTGTTGCAGCGGTAAAGCCTGCTGTAGAAAGAAAACAAGTTCCATATTTTATCATCGAAGAGATTAGGCACAGTGCCACAACGAGGACCATCGCGTAGATACCATGATCCCATATCTGCAAGTAGATAATCTCATCTCAGTCGATATAAGTCCCACTGAAAGGGTTGGGCCTCTTCATTTGTTAGAAAATTTGACTTACTATACCACGCTCTTCCGTGTGGTGACGGAGTCAAAAAAAAAAATTCGTCAAAAAAAAAATTCACCACTCCTACTCCATCTTGGCCGTGGATGTCGTAAAAGACGACTATACCAACATGTCTGACCAGAATGGTGTAGGTCTAATTCTCTCCCATTGTGGAGGAGGCTCGAGTCCAACAGTGGGACGTATGTGGGCTGCGATGATGATATCACACTGGTCAGACATGTTAGCATACGGTTTTATGACGAGTTTTCCTTCTCTACTACCAATGTTATCTGCATATTATATCCCTCAATAGTCTTTTACGCCATCCACAGGAAAGAGTAGGGTTTAGTGAATTGTATTCCTCCTTTCCGTGTGGTAAAGGATTAAGAATACAACCACTCCTTATCTTGCTCGCGGATGTCGTAAAAGACAATTAAGGGATATAATACTCATATAACATCTATGCAAGAGAAGAAAACTCGAAACAAAACCCTATAGCAACCTGTCTGACCAGCATGTTATAGTAAGGTTAATTAGCCTCCTATTGTGGAGGAGGCTCGAGCCCAGCAATGGGACGTATACGAGCCGAGATTATATTACAGGCTAAATAAATTTATTTATAGAATGTCCTGCGTCATAACAATCTGTGACGAAATCTCTTTAATAATGGCAAAAGGGGAGTCGCTCATACAGCCAATTATAAACTATACATATTCTATTTTTAAACTAATCTATTAATAAAGTCATTGTTGCAAGTTTGAAACGCGACTAACGGTTGTGTAACTAAAACATTTGTTACAACTTCTATTAATAACTTATTTTCAAAGTCATACAAATATGAATGAATTTTCATGTTTTACACAGATTATGACGAACTTATAAGTACCATATATCAATATCTCTTATTTTCTCATCCGAACAATTAAAAGTGACTGAAGAATCAAATAATATGGGACATACACAACTGAAAAGCGTGGTATAATAGGTCTATTTCCCTCCAAATTGCACTGGTTGCTCAAACGCATTAGTAGGGAGTGAATGAATTGAGATGATGGTTAAATTTGCTTGGCCGTGATGATGATCTTCTGTGTGGCGAAGGAGTAAGAAGTGAGAACGGAAGAGTGTCGTAAAAAACGACTAAAGGATTACAATATGCATATAACATCTATGCAAGAGAAGAAAAATCTCAAAATATAACTATCAACACTTTTGACCAGCGTGGTTGTAGGAAGTCAATTTCCATCCTATTGTGGAGGAGGCTAACCTAACAATGGGACATCTATGATCTGAATTGAGACGAAAGGAAGCTGCATTGTCTCCAGATTACTTGTAGGAGGCTAATATGTAGTAATGTTCCCCCTGTCCAACCAGCATGGTATAGTAAGGTCAATTTCCCTCCTATTGTGGAGGAGGCTCGAGCCCAACAGTGGGACATATATGAGCTGAAATGATGATGATGCAATCCCACAAACCTTGAGCCTCTGTGGTACTTGCTGCGGCGGTGGCTGCTTGGCCGCATACTGCACAGCACCTGTCTTCATGTAATTGATGACTGCCGGCCCACCGCCCGCCGGCCTGGTGGGGGTCCGAGCGAAGTTACCACCGCCCACGTTCAACATCGCCGGCGCGCCCGCTGTTGGACAACAATGGACATAAAAGATTGCAGTTTTCCGTATCATGATGCAGCGAGAACATAATTCACCACCTCTTTCTTACCCATGGGTGCTATAGTAGGCGACTAATGGTGCAATCAGATAACATCACTGCAAGAGAAGGAAAACTCGAAACAAAATCAAATTATTTATGACGTATATGCTTTTTAGTCATCCTTGTGGTGAATAAAGAAAGACTGCACGTAGTGATGGAGTAACAATACAATTTACCACTCTATCTTGCCTATGGATGTCGTAAGAGACGACTAAATAATATATTGTGCATATAACATATCTATGTAAGAGATGGAAAACTCGACATAAAATCCTATGCCAACACATCTGACCAGCGTGGTGTAGGAGACTAGAATTCAAATTAAATTTTTTTATTTGCTCAATAATAGGGTTGTACATGGTCTTCTTTGAAATTGGATCACCTATTTGGGCTTTAAATAATAGATAGCATGCAAATATAAATACTTTAAAACTATTTTAAACTACTTAGAGCCCAAGAGTTAGACCTATGTGGGCTGAGATCAAACTTTTTAAGGGCACTTAGTTATTGTTAATTATAAATGTGTTTGAAATTAATCCAATATCTACTGTCAGATCAAAACATGGAGGCAAGCTGAGAGGATCCGGCAAGAAACTCAACTATAACAATCTATTGATTTGTTTACCCTAAACCGAATGAACATGCATGAGGAGATTAATGAATGTGGAGGTGGCGAAAGTGGTATGTCAAGATCGTAGTAAGTGGAGGGAAGTGGTCTTTGCCTACCCTTATGGGAAAGAGGCGTGAGTATATGTATGATTGAATTAGCTTGTTTAACGTGAGTGTAGTACATCAATTTGCCTCCTGGGGCTGGTAGCCAATAGCGAGATATATGCCCTAAAAAAGTCAAAATCTTAGCAAAAAAAAAAAATTATTAGTTTTCTATCTCTTGTAATTGTTTTATTTAATAAAACACCTTTATTATTTATATACTAAATAATTAAGACTTACGCAACATCTGAGCTTGTGGAGACTGAGACATTTGGTGAATGTTACTTCCACCCGATTGTTGAATCTGCAACAAAACAAAAATATTGATTAAAATTATAGCCCGTGTAGTGACCGAGTAAGAATAAAATTCACCACTCCCTATCTTGTCCGTGTGGTAAAAGACGACTATGAGATATAATACGCATGTAACATTTATGCAAGAGAAGGTAAACTCGAAATAAAACTCTATACCAACACGTCTGACCAGCACGGTATAGTAAGGTCAATTTACCTCCTATTGCGGAGGAGGCTCAAGCCCAACAGTGGGATGTGTATGGACTTAAATGATGATAAAAATACCAACATGTAGCTCATTCCAGCATTTTGCATGTACGCGGGCGTCATGATCGCTAGAAACGTACAATTGAAGATCATAAACGTTTTCAGGTAATTTGCATAAGAGCAATTTGATGATGATTTTAAGTAAACAATATATTGTTTATAATAATAACATATTATTACTATGATTATATATTACATAAATGTATTACAACAGGAAAATAGAGAACACTATCACGCGGAATGGAATTAATAATTTAAAAGGAAAAATATCTGTAAACATTATTCCTCAATGGGGTTTTTTTGTTTGTATGAAACAACTGTGCATTACTTATAATTTATCAAGTTTGCGATATTTCGTGGATTTTTGCACTTCTAAGGAGGCAAATTAAGCTCATATAAACCACTTTTGGGTTCGAGCCTCCTCCACAATAGTGCAGTCGGCGCGCTCCTCGCACCACTCCGTCCGGGGCGACAGAGGGGCGTAAGCACGTTATTATCCCTTAGTCGTCTTTTACAACATTCACGGGCAAGATGAGAGGTTTTTTTTTTATGGGTGGGCTATGGAACGCACACGCGGTCCATTCCGTCCGGGACGACGTAAGGACGGCGCGGGCTCATAACCCACCCGTACCCACGTCGCCTTCGTCGTTGAGCCGACCACCGGAGCAGGGTGACATGTTGTCAGTGGTCGGCCCGACGGAATACCTTTTCGGATACCCTCACCTCTCGACGTCCCTGTCCCGGGACGTCGGTCGCCGTCACACGGTCAGCCTCTTTGCGGGAAGATGAGAGGGGGTGGTGAATTGTATTCTTAGTCTGTCACCACACAAAGGCTTTTAACTAATAGTTAGCTACATACAATAGGCATATATTTTATCATAGTATTTCCACGGGAGTGATAATCATGCGGGTGCAACGGCTATTTGTTAGTAATGTATAAAAATGACTTAAAAACAAGGGTACACAAAATGCCAGTTGAAATACAACCAGTGAGTCATATTTGTATAAATAGAATACACTTACAAACGTTTTGTTTTTTTTTCGTCCTTGGCAATATTACCTGTACCAAAGACAGTGTTGTGTTTATTTTTAAAGGTTTATTTATTTATTACTAAGCGTAGGCAGGTCTGTTGTTACTTTTTGTTGATTTATCATTCGACATGGTACGCTATTTATGAAGACTCGTTTATGAACCATAATGTGTAAACATTTTCAATATTGTAATAGGTGTCAGTTAATTATATGTTAAGTCCCCCAATATAAGATTTTTTTATGTTGTGCTTTTCTTTAAAAAAATATACATATACAGGTGTATCAGGTTATGGGGCAACTGTTCCGAGTATGTTGTAGTTTACCGGTCATAGATCGTAATTAAAATGTATATTACACAAAAAACAATATAACACAAAAGTTAGTGATTTAAAAAATGTATGTTAAACAGTCTTATTGCCTTAAATGTTGCGTATTATGTAGGCATGTTCAGACAGGATACAGTAGGAAAAATATAGATATATTTTTCCTTTAATTTTTTTCATGGGTTCCTACCACTATTGCCTAACTCCCGTTCACAGTGATCACATGTAGCTCATTGGAAGCGTGCGGTGACGCGAGTTTCACGCTTTACATTTACTCGAAAAGTACACATACACACAACTCATTTTTTTTGGGGGTTGGCTACGGTAAGAGCACCCGCTGCCCGGCTCCGTCCGGGGCGATAGAGGGTAGGTGCACGGCTCCATAACCCACCCTAAAGCACGTCGCCTTCGTCGTTAGGCCGACCACCGGTGCAGAGTGCCTTGATTTCAGTGGTCGGCCCGACGGAATACCGCGAGGGAGTACCCTCTCCCATCGACGTCTCCTTTCCGGGTCGCCGATCGCCGTCGCGAGGCTAGCCTCTCCGCGGGTGCCAGACTAAATCCCCGGTCCGGTCACCCGCAGCCTCTGCTAGGGCGCCATCAGGGGTAGGTACTAGCGTCTGCGCCGCCCCAGTCGCAGACAGAGGACCCTGTCCGCGTGGAGACGTTCCTCACGCACACGGTCCACTGCCTCCTTCCGCGAGATGACGGCCTCGCAGAAGGCGGCGACGGCGTCCCAGTTTCTGACGCTGGCAAGAATCTCCCTAGCGATGGTCGACAGCGTCAGGATACACATGAAAAGCATTCTGTAACGATGACGCGAATTACGTGTTTTTTGTTCACCCAAAAATGTACTCAAAGCGCCTAAATAAGTTTTCACTTCAAAAAAATAATCATTAAAATCAATTTTTTTCTTTATTGCGAGCAGTAGCAAACGAGCAAACAGTACACTTGATGGTAAGTGTTGCTGCCGCTCATGGACCTTTACAAGGCCGCTGCCTACCGCGAAGATAGTGAAGGGAGTGTGAATGCGTGCATTGAGGTTCAGTGATACCAAAGGCACCACCAAAACCCTCCACACGCAAACACCCTCAGAAAGTCGGGCTTCCGACTCTCTCGCTCACCGAACGAAGCGCAGTAACAAATTGCTACTACTCAGACGTCGATTTTCTGCGACAGCGTGGTACTACCCCGGACGGACCGGCCCGCGGCTGTAGACTGATAACTGTCGACAGTGTGGTCCTACCACTACCCCAATTCTACCACTATACCAATTTCGCCCAAGTCCAAATCTCCTTTTGGAGTCTAAGTCAAAATATGTACTTAAAAAAACTCAGTCAAGGCTGCATGAAGATTCCTTAGTCGCATAAGGCGTAGATAATTATGAATGTATTGTAACATCGATAATTAATATAAACACAAACATAGGGTTATCGACACGTTATCGTAACACAAGGTGTTGTAAACAACTTGTTTGTGCGTGCTTATCATACGTTGTGATTATAGATGGCGTTTGACTCGTCTACAAATTGCAATGTTTGATATGAAAATTGAAATTATAATTATTAACCGTATGGTGACGGAGTAAGTAGAATCTTACGCGTGGATGTCGTAAAAGATGATTAAGTGATATATTATGCATAAAACAAACTGTAAGAAGCAAAATTCGATAAAAAACCCTAAGCCTGCAAGTCTGAACAAATTCAAATCAATTATTACGCATAAACCCCGAGAGTGTTAACAAAATTAAATTATTGAAAAAAAATAAACTACTACCGGATCGGAACGCGATCGCTACTGAAAAGATCCGGCAAGAATCTCAGCGGGTTTGTCTATGATTTTTTTTCTTACTTGATATAAAATTGTGTACATCGTGTCTTATAAGTAGCGTGATGCCCTTCGAACCACAAGATACGTAATATAATTCAAACAATTATGGTTGGACCAGATCCCATAAGCGACACCCGATCACGCGTTAACTACTAGAGCAGCCATCACTCCCCTCAACCACTAAGGAGGGACAACACCGTGGTATAATAGGTTATTTTCCCTCCAAGTGTGGAAGAGGTTAAAGCCTAACCATGCGACATAAAAGCAGAGATTATTTTGAACAAATTTCCAGACAGCTCTTTCCGTTTGGTGACGGGGTAAGAATATAATTAACCAACCCATTTCTTGGCCGTGATTATCGTAAAAGACGACAAAGATATTATATAACATCTATATATAACATCTATGAAAAGGAAAACTCCAAAACTTCTTATACCAACCCGTGTTTTCCCTCTTATTGTGGAGGAAGTTTAAGCCCAGCAGTGGGACGTATAAGAGCTGTAATGATTAGTAAATTCGGATCTAACACGTGTTAATTGCTTGGCGAAAATTTTGTATAAACATTTTCGGCACGTCGCAAATCATAAGAAACTGCGACGCTTCCAATGTTTAATTAATATACCCCCTTGTACGCAGTTGGACATACCTATTGAGGTATCCAACGGGATTGGGGGGAATCAATTCATTACGTGTAAACCTTTTAAACGCACTTACGTGTTGCTAGGATTCTTTTACGATGACCCACGGGTGAGCAAAGGCAAGTTCATCATCTCAATCCATATACGTCCCATTATTGGGCTCAGACCGGGAGGGAATTCGACCACCATGCTGGCCAAACATGTTGGTATAGAGTTTCATATCGACTTTTCCTTCTCTTGCACAGATGTTATGTGCATAATATATCCCTTAGTCGTCTTTTACGACATCCACGGGCAAGATAGGGGGTGGTGAATTGCATTCTTATTCAGTCACCACACGGAAAATTTTATTATTGCAGCGATAAATATAAGCACAGCTTATTTTAACCTCAAAGCTTATAATAACGTAGGGCGGAGCTCTCGATTGAATTTCCGGGTAGTTGAAATCGATAATGCACTGACCTATCTACGGATGCAATGCCCGTGGGCGGTATTCGAGGGGGCCCGCTTGGGAGATTTCAAACCCCACCCATAGGGTGGTAAACTTTACAGAGGGGCGTGCTAGCCATACCGCACTTTAGTTAGTACAGAAAAATTATAGTTTATGTTCATTTAATTGATTTTCTATTCTTCACGAGTAATATGTTTTATGTAGGACTGGAAGATAAAATTGGGAATACTGTGATAAGAGAGCGCTGTGAATGAAGAAGTAGTGATAAAGGTGGTTTGGACTTAGAAAATGATGTACAAAGATTTTAGAGGACATTTTTAAACTGTTTTTATGAATGTTTTTGTGCATACCATAATATTTAAATGATTTAATGAGGTTGTGATTATACTGTTTAATGGAAAATTCCAAGGATAAAATATCAAGGATTTTAGATATTAAGGATAATTTGGCATACAATATTCAATTTTATATAATTTTGAGTTATGTCGATATTTTCGCAAACCAGCTGGAGAACAATTGACGTCAGAAAGGCGGCCGGTTCAAAAATATAACCAATTCTTTTAAAACAACTATGCTGAGAGAAGTACATAATTATTGTTTCAACCACAAGTAATTGGGAAGAGAAAAGGGTGATGGCAATTGCGCCAATTATATTAATTAGACTGAGATAGCAATATAAACAACGTGACGTCATCGTTATAAAAACACTAATCTACGTCTGTCGTAAAATATCGTTGGACAAGATATAACATGTCCGCCCTAATAACAATTTTTCTTTCAATTTAAATGCATTATAAATAAAAAAGTAATCATTTAATAATTTCCGTGTGGTGACGGAGTAAGAATACAATTCACCACCCTCTCTCATAGCCGTGGGTGTCGTAAAAGACAACTTGAAGGATATATTAGGCACACGACATCTATGCAAGACATGGAAAACTCGAAGAAAACCGTATACCAACCTGTCTGACCAGCATGGTATAGTAAGGTCAATTACCTTCCTATTATGGAGGAGGCTCGAACCCAGCAGTGGGACGTAAATGAGCTAAAATTATTATAATTTTGATAGTAGTCAAGTAATAAACCAGAGCCAACGTCCCTCTGAAGCTGGCTCGTTCATAATTATATTCCTAAGGGTTGATGTCAGGCAGGCAGACGGCCGGTCAAGAACCATTGTCAAGTACATATTGCGTCGATCCCTAAGTAATTGGGAGAAGAGCAGGGTGATGGAGTCGTTGGGGTGTCGGGGATAGAATGTCATCAGACGATCTCTCCGGCACCTCGTAAAAGCGCGGAAGGGGCCGCTGTGGTTTTGGTGGGTATTTCGGTCACTTCTGTGGCCGGCGAGTCCCACACACACTCCCCTGTCTGTAACCGGCGGGGGATAGTGCGTAAATGCATTTCCACAGCGTGAAAAAAAAAAAAAAAAAAGGGTGATGGAGTCAAATAACCATTTTAATATTATCGAGAGAGAAATTTACGTTAGACAACTTGGTAACAAGTCAACGCACTCAAGTCTTAACGCCTTCGCGATGAGATTACGAAGCATTCATTGGAAACATTCCAAATTTGATGCAATACATATTTATACGTCGTTTTAAGGAGTTGAATATGGTAGACTTTCAGAATGTCCTATTAGTTCATATACGTCCTACTACTGGGCTCGAGGTATCCACAATAGGAGGGAAATTGACTTGCCACACCACGCTGGTCAGAGAGGTTATTGTTGATATAGTGTTATTTCGAATCTTCCTTCACTTTCATAAATGTTACATACATATTATAATCCCTTAATAGACTTTTACGATACCCACGGGTAAGATCGGGGATGGAGAATTGTATTCTTGATCATGAATGTTGTATGCATATATCTTAGACGTTTCTTAAGACATCCACGGGCAAGATAGAGAGGGTGGCGAATTGTATTCTTACTCCGTCACAACACGCAAAAGATTATTGTCACTTATAAATATCATCATAAATATAAACATAATCATAAATAATAGGTATAAAAATATAACATTTGGGAGCGAAAAACGATTACCACAGATGGTACTTGAACCCACATCTACGTTCAAACAATTAACAATTAGGCTAATGTCGGTGCTACATTGATATAAAGAATTCCTTTAATTTTGGGGGGTGTTGTCTTAAAAAAAAAACATAGTATCAAGTCAGTGACCTCGAGACTTCAATCTAATGCTATGACTAATAAGCAGAGTTGCATTGGCGATGTGCCAAGTTAGATGCTAGCTATACATTTATCGAGTATTTCAAGTTGTACGCAAACGATTTAGTATGTCTTAAGTAAAAGTTATTAAAACAAATCTCGCTTAAGATGTATTCTTCTACTTCTTTAGACAATATTATCATCATCACAGCTCATGTACGTTCCCACTACTGGACTTGAGCCTCCACCAGGCCAATTGTCTTATTACGCTAGCTACCACGCTAGTCAAACGGGCTGGTACAGAGTTTTATTTAGAGTTTTCACATTCTTGCATATTTGTTATATTCGCAAGATACTCCTTAGTCGTTTTTTTTTATTGCAAACGGTAACAAACAAGCAAACATTACACCTGTGTGCCTACTCTTGAATCTCGATTCCAATCCTAAATCCAATCGCAGCTCGAATTTGAGCAAATACTCTTGAAAGCGACACTAGCGCCCGACTGAAATCAAATTCGGTGGAACGTTTCTAAACTAAACGAATTTGACTCTCGTCGATTAAGTCAAATATTTGCTACTCCCGACGTGATTTTGACGTAGTTTAAAATCGTTAATGTTGCACAATTTCAAGAAAGCGTCTTTGTGGTGATCGAGTACGATAACGTTATTAATTTAAAGTATGAAAAGTTGGCACATTTGGTGAAAATAACAACAACGACGACGACGAACGCGAAAAATTTTTTCTCGATTTTGTTCAAGGGTACCAAATATAAGTTTGGTGAGATTGAAATCGAATTGGATTCGAAATTAGAATTGATTTCAAGAGTACCACTGATGGTAAGTGTTGCTGTCGCTCATAGATCTTTGCAAGGACGCTGTCTACCGCAGAAAGCGAAGGGAGTATGAATGCGTGCAATAAGGTTTGGTGATACTAAAGGCATCACCAACCACACACATACACCCTCAGAAAGTTGGGCTTCCAGCTCTCTCGCTCACCGAACGAAGCGCAGTAACAAGTTGCTACTATTCGGACGTCGATTTTCTGCTCAGTGGTACTACCATGGACGGACCTGCCCGCCGCTGTAGATAGACAACTGTCAACAGTGTGGTCCTACCACTATAACGACAGCCACGGGCAAGAGGGATTTGGTGAAGTTCTTACTCCGTCACCACACGAAAAATTAAATTTAGCCAATTAACAAACCAATTTTAAAGAGCCTCTTATTTCATAATTAGTAACTCGTGCCGCTTGTGGAATCCGATTCAGCCATAATAGTTAGAATTCTATCATCATCATTTCAGCCTATCGCCGTCCACTGCCGGACGTAGGCCTTCCTCATGTTACGCCAAAGAGTGCGTATATGCCGCCTGTATCCAACGACACCCAGCAACTTTCACCAGGTCGTCGGTCCACTTAATAGAGGAGCGCCCTACACTGCGATGTCTCATACGTCGCCGCCTCTCGAGAACCTTTCTTCCCTAGCGGTTGTCTGTTCGTCGAGATGTGGCCTACCCATTGCCACTTCTGCGTGCTAATTCTTCGTGCTATGTCGGTTACACCCATTCTTCTGCGGTTTTCCGATACTTTGAGTTATATATGCGAATTATATTATGTATCTTGTGAGTCGAAGGGTATCACACTGGAGCTGGTACTTGCAAGTCATGTTGTATCATCATCTCGACCAATACACTGTTTGGCTCGGGCCTCCTCCTCCACAGTGGTAGGGAATTTGACCTACTACACCATGCTGGTCAGACATGTTGGTATAGGGTTTCACTTCGAGTTTTCCTTCTCTTGCACAGATGTCATATGCATTTTATATCCCATAGTCGTCGTTTACAACATCCACGGGCAAGATAGGGAGTGGTGAATTGTATTCTTACTCCGTCACCACACGGAAAATACACCCACGGTCAAGATAGGGAGGTAATGAATTGTATTCTTACTCAGTCACCAAACGGAAAATTACGCAATCTATAGTTCCGACAAAATTCCTTATTGTTCTCAAACAGCTAAAGATAGCAACAGGGCCTTTACGGGATCTCACAATCTGGAAGCTTATAGAAACGCGTAACAAACCACCCCGTACCACCCCTCACCCCATTCAAGTGGATGGTCGGTAGTTATGCGCATGTCATAAAAATTCAAAGGGTAGGGGAGCCCTCCTACCGCCGTGTAACTGATAAAATATGGGTAGGGGGGGATACATATTCGTATTTTATAGTTTATTTTTATTTGCCTGTGACGGCGGACATAGATAATAGTGGCAAATATTGTTTATGGTTTAAAACAGCAAGTCTTTGTCGAACAGAAAATATTGGACGATTTTTTTATTTCCTACTAATATTATAAACGCGAAAGTTTGTGATTATGTATATGAAGATGATTATTGCTCTTTCATGCAAAAACTACCGAATGGATTTTGATGAAATTTCCCAATAATACAGCTTACGTATCAGAATAACACATAGGGTACAATTTATCCCGATATTTCCACGGGAAGAGGAACTATGCGGGTAAAATCTCAGGACGCTGTTAATAATTTTGTATTTACTTAAAATTAAAAGCATATCTTTGTGGTGACGAAGAAGGACGATTCCCCACCCCCTATCCAGCTCGTGGGAGACGTAAAAGACGACTATGGTGTATAATATGCATATAACATCTATGCAAGAGAAAGCAAACTAGAGAGAACTCGCTATACCACCATGTCTGATCAGCTTGGTATAGTAGATTTATTTCCCTCCTATTGTGGAGGAGGTTCGAGCTCAGCAGTGGGACTTATATCAGCCGAGATGATGATAATGAAAGCATTATTATGATGCCGTATATATGACGTCATCGGTTCACAACTGAATAAGAATAAAATTGTCGCTAAACCTTACTTGCCCTTAGGAGTTGGCAAAGTTGGCCGAGGGTTGGAAGCGTGTTCCGGCGAAGTAGTAGTGAATGTGAAAACGGTTTTATGACTTCGCCGTAGTCAAGGAACAGGAACAGCGTGTAGTTTTTAGCTGGTAATGGCGCTGACACTTAAATCTAATAATTTATTCCCTGTAACGACCACGACCGCCAAACCTCTAGCTAAGCGTGCCGATTATGAAAAAAAAAGCTACAAATGAATAAAGCTCACGTTATGTGGCGTACTGTAGGGGAGCCCTCTGATGGTCTCGTGGTCGGGGAAAGGGTGATGACATCACTCTACGACCTTATTTGGAACGATAAAGATTTAAAAGATAGAGTTTGAGATAATGTCTTTAGCACCTTTAAAATGCAGTGCATGTTGGCACATATGAAAAAAATTCATTGTCCCCATTTTTACGATATCTTTCATTGATGCTCTATTCCTATTGGTAGTACAGTGAAGTGAGATGTTAGACAGCATAGTCTTCCTCAATAAATGATCTTTCCAACACTAAAATAACTTTTTAAATCCAACCGGTAGTGCCCGAGATTATCGTGTATAACGAAATAAACACTTCAGCTTTATATATTACTCCATAATATGGAGTTGTATTATAGTGAAATAAGATCAAAACCGGTGTAGCCGTTTGGAAGATTGTCCGAAACCAACAAGCAGACAAAAATAAAATTGGTTTTTAAACGTTATTACAAATAGACATTTCAATTTTATTTATTTGTATAGATATGTTAAAAAAAATCAAACCTTGTTAAGTTTTAAATTTTATCAAACGCATTCTCTACTAAATTGAGCCGTAGTAGAATAATTTAGGTAATAATAAAGGTATAAAAAGTCCATTATTCTAATATAGTTATTTGTATTTATTTTTTTTAGAAAGTGTATGTATCCGAACTGCCTCAAACACTTGGAAGTGTATGTGCATAATAAAACAATAAAGTCGGTCATATTTTTTTAAATTTTAAATTACTGTTATGGCGCAACGTATCTTGAGCTAAGAAGCAATTTAAAAAAATATTTTAAGCTTGTAGTCTTCAATGTGGTGACGGAGTAAGAATACAATTTTCAACCCTCTTTTTTACCCGTGGGTATGGTAAAAGTCGACAAAGGAATTTTTGCAGCTCGATATAAAACCCTATAAAAAGTCGTAAAAGGCGACTAAGGGATACTATATGCAAGAGAAGGAAAACTCGACATAAAGTCAATAAGTTTGACCAGCGCGATTTTCTTCCCATTGTGAAGAAGGCCCGAGCCCAAAAAAGCCCGAGTACTTAAGAGGCAAGGTGGATTCTTTTTATTGTAGGCGTTGAAAATTAATTTACGCATCACTCCTGCCTCCTGCTATCCGTTGAAAATTAATTTACGCATCCTCCTGCTATTACAGCAGAAGGGTATACAGAATTTACCAACAGTGTAGCCAGTTAAAAAGCCAAGAGCGACGCCAAGTTCCTATCCATTTGGGAACGTCAGAGGTTCATCTTCTGGAGCTACAAAACTTAACGTCGCGGTATGTAGTAAATTAGCCGAAGCCGCTGGTATTTGCACCGAGAAATAGTCAGTCACACGCAGAGGCTGACCGCGCGAGGGCAATTACTTCCTGGGACGGGCGTGGGCAGTCCCATGGCAAAGGTGAGAGAAATCGGTGGATTATGGTGCCACGCTCCGGTCTTTCGTCACCCCGGGCGGTGTGTGATGACCATAGCCCACCGAATAAAAAAAAATTGTTCTAAACTACAGCTCATGGACTAAAGCAGTATCAGGGGTCTAATTCATCATGAAAGACTGCCTGTCCCATCCGGGAACGGATCTCCTATCAGAACGAGTCGCTTCTAGGCCACAGCATACTAAATTGGCACCAAGCCACTTGTGAACCAGCCAGGTAAAATGCAACTACAATATTGGCAGCAATGCATTTCGTGATATGGCCTGAACCCTTCACTACACCAAATCCACGCCAATAACGTGTTACGTCACAAATGTTATGATAGTAAGAACCATTCGGTAACTATTCCACTCAAATATTACAACGTGGGTAGCCGTTTTATTTGCGCGGTATAATACGAAACTGTATGATTACCGCTTTTCTTTTTGTAAAGGAAATAATCCTTGTATTGGTGTGCGACTTTACAAACATAATTAACGGAAACAAATTACATACAGACTCGGAACAATTTATGGATCGCATAAGTGTTGTCCTGCATGGGATTTGAAACCCCGACACTGATACTGTAGGGATGTACTGTACTGATCTTAACTACTAGGCCATATGGCACCTTTAATCCAATACCGTAACTATCCTAAATAAGCTAATTTTACAGGAGAGCTCTTTAAAAATTTATGACAAATATTAACTAATATAAATAAGAGTATATTAGCATTTCAGGAATAATTGTCATTTATACCTGGTTCAACTTCATCTGATGCCTATTAAACAATTCATTTCCAAGGAGGATTGACAAATTCAAATTATTTATTATGCATAAACACCGAGAGGGCACTTACATATTGTCAGATTTACAATTTCCAAAAAAAATATACTACCACCGGATCGGAACGCGACCGCTACTGAGTATATCCGGCAAGAAACTCAGCGGGCTTGTCTATTATTTTTAATATTTTTTTTTCTTCTTACTAGATATACAATTGTGTACATGTTTTGTAAGAACTAGCTCCAGTGTGATGACCTTCGAACTGCAAGATACTTAATATAATTCAAACAATTATGGCTGGACCAGATCTGACAAGCGGCACCCGATCACGAGTTAACTACTAGACATCAGGCTAGCGGTCAATCATAATGCAATATGTACTGTGGAAGAGATATTGCATCGACACCAAGTAATTGCGATGAAAGCAGAATGATAATGGAGAAATCATCATCCTTTTAGCCTATCGCCGTCCACTGCTGACCGCAGGCGTCCCACATGTCACGCCACAGAGTGCGGTCCTGTGCCGCCTGCATCCAACGACGCCCAGCTACTTTCATCAGGTCGTCGGTCCCCCTAGTGGGGCGTACAAAACTGCGTCGTCCGATACGTAGTCGCCACTTGAGAATCTTTTTTCCCCAGCGGTTGACGGTTCGTCAAACGACGTGTCCTGCCCATTGCCACTTCAGCTTGCTAATTCTTCGTGCTATATCGGTTACACCCGTTCATTTGCGCATAAATGGCCTCTGAAATCAAATCTTGGCTGACCGGTGCAGGTCAGATCATTATCAACATCACAGCTCAGACAGGTCCCACTGCTGGGCTCGAGCCTCCTCCACAATTGGAGAGAAATGACTGCACAGATGGCGCTGTGGTTAAGATACCTACAATGCCAGTGCCACGGGTTCAAATCATGCAGGACAATAGTTTTGACTCTGGTTCAACAGACGGGTTTTATTTAGAGCATTCAATCTCTTTCATAGATGTTAACTAGGTATAATCGCTCGGTCGAGTAAACAGTACACCTGATGGTAAGTGCTGCTGCCACTCATGGACCTTTGCAATGCCGCTGCCCACCGCGAATAAAGTGGAGGGAGTGTGAATGCGTGCAATGAGATTCGATGATACTAAAGGCATCACTTAAATCCACCCACACGAAAACACCCTCAGAAAGTTGGCTTTCTGACCTGTTGGACAACCTAATATTAAACGCGGTAAATTCCATAAAAAACATATTCATTTAAAGACTTTCATGACAATAGAATAGAAGTGAATTTATTTTTATAACTAAACAAAAACAAGCGAACGCCAAGCCCGCCATTTTGTTTCCACTATTACGAACGAGTTACGTAAATAAAAAACAAAAGAAATAATTAACTATGTTTATACCGTTTTTTATTATATTAGTCATACAATGTTTTTAATTTGAAGTTGCGCAAACTTAGGTTATAACAAATTTGGAAATATATACATTAAAGAAAGACTTTGGTTTAGAGTAATAACTCTTAGACGCTCAATTCGCACACAAAATTTGAGGTATTTAAATTGGAGCCAGAAATGGCTCCCTACGCCAGATCGTGACGTAGTGTGCAAGGTCACTGCGTACAAGGCAACTCTAATGTATAGTGGTGTGCGTGTGTACGTGTGTAATCGCTTGCACGCATGTAGTATTTTTGGCTTCACGTTTTTGATCGCTTAAGTACCAACACTATCCTTCTATACGTTATTATTCTATGGACTTTCGCTTTTTTTGCGTTGTGACAATGTAAGACAACACCCCTTTACTCGACCGTGGGTGTTGTAAAAGACGATATGATTAACATAACGCATAGATCTTATGTGCATATTATGTCCCTTTTTTTATTTTTTGGGCCGACCACCGGAGCAGGGCGACTAGTCGTCAGTGCTCATATTATGTCCCTTAGTAATCTTTTACGACATCCACGGGCAAGATAGGGAGTGGTGAATTGTATACTTAATCCGGCACCACAAGGATAATGTAATAGTCTAAAAAAAATCGTCCACTACCCAAAACAAAACAGTATGGTGACAGTAAGAATAAAATTCACCACTCCCTATCTTGCCTGTGGATGTCGTAAAAGACGACTAAGGGATATAATACGCATATAACATCTGTGCAAGAGAAGGAAAACTCGAATTAAACCCTATACCAGCCTGTTTGACCAGCATGGTATGGTAAGATCAATTTCCCTCCTATTGTGGAGGGGGCGTATATGAGCTGAAATGCTGATTCATAATCATCATTTCAGCTTCTTTCAAGGGTTCTATCTAGGGTTGTCAACTCTCGAAAACACCAACCCGGGAGAATTGTGTTTAAAATTTTTAAAAATTTATCCGTTTGAAAGAAAATTGTGAATTAAATTTTAAATTTATATTTATTTTGTTTTCGAGCAGCATCTAATAAAGGGTTTTTCAACAAGAACTTTGTTTTTCAATTGTGGCAACACCAACTACATGATAGTTTTGGCATTTAGTTTTTTGACGTATTCTTAGTAGATGCATTGGCAATTGTTACAATGAATTCAATTTCGCTCGAAATTCGCATCCAAATAATTAAAATCCACTAGAAAAATGGTGGTTCTGTTAGTTACATTTCGTAAAATTCGTGATATTTTCGGACAACATAATCGTCCTTCTGAGACTGCTATTAAGAATTTGGTCGTTAAATTTGAGTCGACAGGCTCTATACAAATTGTGCCAACACCAACGCGTGTTCGACTGGGTCGTTCAACTGAAAAAATCGCAGCCGTGAGCCACAGTGTTGAAGAAGATCCAAATTTGTCAATTCCTTGACGTTCTCAACAATTGGGGTTATTCAAAACCACCACATGGCGAATTTTGCGTAAGGATTTGGCTTTGAAGCCTTACAAGGTTCAACTGGTGCAGGAATTGAAGCCGACCGACCATTCACATCGCCGTAGATTCGCTCAATTCATTCAGGAACAACCCGCTGGTTTTTCTGAAGAAATCATTTTTTCAGACGAAGCCCATTTTCACTTGTCAGGATACGTCAACAAGCAAAATTGCCGCATTTGGGCTTCTGAAAATCTTAGAGCTATTATTGAGAAGCCTTTGCATGCTCAACGTGTCACTGTATGGTGCGCTATGTGGTCTGGAGGCGTGATTGGGTTGTTTTTTTTCGAAGATGAAGCTGGAAATGCGGTAACGGTCAATGGATCACGCTATCGCGAGATGTTACCAACTCAATTTTGGCCTATTATTGATGACGTGGATATCACTGACATGTGGTTTCAACAGGACGGTGCCACGTCACACATCCAATGAAACGATCAATTTATTTATTGCAAACCAAATTTCCCGATCGTATTATTTCACGAAAATCAGCTGTTATGTGGCCAGCCAGATCGTGATTTAACACCACTGGATTATTTTGTGGGGCTATGTTAAGGACAGTCTATTCGGAGCCAATCGAATCGATTGCAGCCTTAAAACTCAAAATCCGTGATGTGATTAACGAAATGGACCCGCCATTTTGCCAAAGTGATTAAAAACTTTGATGAAAGAATCGACATCTCTCAGCGCGGTCGTGGTGGACATTTGCCAGATATCATTTTCATTCATAATTGTCGAACTTTTCTCTTCGTAATACAATAAAAATTTGAATCATCTTCATCTAAATTCCTTGTTTTATTTTGTTTTAGAATACAAAGTTCTTGTTGAAACCCTTTATTTGTCAGTTTTCACCACAAAATCGTAAAAGTTTTTACATGTAAAATCGAAGTTTGTTAGCACTTGCAAATCTGCTTTGACTAAAGGAATACTCGTTCGGTTTCTTTCCTTGCTTCATCATGTTGAATACAATACTGAATAGCGACAGCGACGAATGCATTTAATTTTAGGAAAAAACGAAAAAATTATTGCTATCCGGGAGATCAGGAGGATAACCATTATTACCGGAGTCGCCCGGGCAATCCGGAAGGGTTGGGAACCCTAGTTCTATCCCTTCATGACAAACGTTAAAGTGATCCATAAATAACTTTTCATTGTTTTTATTTTTACAAAAAGAAAGGCTAACTATAGATATACATACTAAACATTCCGTGTGGTGACAGAATAAGAACAATTCATCACTCCATCTCTTACCCGTGGGTGTCGTAAAAGACGACTAAGGGATGTTATATGCAGAAAACGGCATTGCAAAAGTAAATTTCTATATAAAACCCTATATTAACCCATCTAACCAGCATGGTGCAGTCAGTAAATTTGCCTTCCGTTGTGGAGGAGGCTCGAGCCCAACAGTGGGATGTCTATGAGCTGTAATGATGATGATATACTATACGATCGGCCTCCGTAAACCAGATATCAGACTTAAAAAGAATGTTCTACAACTGCTCAAACTCCCAATTAGACGTCTAAGAAGCTTCTTTAATAAATATCAGTCTTACCTGTGCTGGATTCTGAGAGATTTGCGCGGACTCATCAGGCCCAAGCCTTGGACCTCCTGAACGCTTCATTGCTGATCAATGATCACCCATAACACAGATCACCTGAAATTGAAAATGAGTTGTCCTTATTCACAAATTTAATATTCCCTAATGTAGATATGCTAATGGGATCCTATAAGACTGCGATGTATCCATAGACCCATCAACGGGATATAATTCCATGAACTATAAAGTTTATTTGTGGTGACAAAGTATGATACAATTCAGGGTGAGAGAAAGAAAACCCTAGACCAACATGTCCGATAAGATTAATCTGACGGAGTAAGAATACAATTCACCACTCCCTCCTCCCTCTTGACTGTGGATGTCAAACCTAAGGGACTATAATAAACATATAACATCTATGAAGATATGGAAAACTCGAAACAAAACCCTTTACCAAACTGTCTGACCGGCATGGTATAGTATGGTCCATTTCCCTTCTACGGTAGAGGACACTCGAGCCCACCAGTGGGACATTATAGAGCTGAAATGATAATGATCTGCCATCCCAAGGGCAGATAAGGCCACAATCTCCACACTACCACTTAAGCTACTACCTATTCTAATGGCATGCCTACAACATAGTCATCTCCAACAAAGTGAATGGTGGTAACAAATTGTATTCTTTTCCTGTCACCACACACAGCATAACATTATTCAGTTTAGGTCAGAACCCTAGTGTCCATTCAGCTATCCAACACTCTAGACCACTGATGGGCAAAGTACGGCCCGCGGGCCAACTCCGGCCCGCCGAGAGTCCATCCACCCTAAATATTCTAGTCAGCATTTTGGCGCGAAAAAGAAAATCCGACGTTTATAATTGAAAAGCTTTCATTATCTCATAATTAACCTGGCCATAATAATAATTATCTCAACAGTCTGCCACAGGTGTTAGTTTATTTATTGGCAAAATTGCACTCTATTCACCTATCGGTGAAGCTAAACTATTATGGAAAATCATAAACAATTCCATGTCTCACACGCCTAACAAGGCGTAAAAGTAAAAAAAAAGCTATTTTGTCTATAAAAAGCTTTAATACAAAATGCATTTTTCTATAGATGGCCCTCCTCTAGAATTTCTTAAACTTTGTGGCTTATAAAAAAAGTTTGCCCACCACTGCTCTAGACAGTGAATAAATGAATTATAGAGGTACGACCACACTGTGGACAGTCATCTGTCGACAGCTATGGGCCGGCCCGTCCAGGGTAGTATTACACTGAGCAGAGAATCGACGTCAGAGTAGTAGCAATTTATTACTGCAGTTAGGTGAGCGAGGGAGTCGGAGGCCCAACTTTCAGAGTGTTTGTGTAGCAAGTTTTAGTAATACCTTTATCACCGAACCTCATTGCACACAATCCCATTCACTTCACTTTCTACATAGTAGGCAGCTTGCAAAGGTCCATGAGCGGCAGCAACGCTTACCATCAGGTGTACCGTTTGCTCTTTACTACCATCTATACCAATAAATAAAATTGGAGTGTCTGTTTGTAATGTCAAAATAATACTTTTTTCATGCTCACACGGTTATTTGCACGACGCCTATGCCTAAAATACAAATTAAAAATTTTTTGTCAGTCTGTTTGTTCCGGGTAACCTTCAAAACGGCTGGACCGATTTCAAAAATTCTTTCACCAATGGAAAGCTATAATATCAGGGCGTAAACTAGGCTATATTTTATCCTGGTATTCCCACGGGAACGGCAACTACGGGGGTAAAACAACTAAAACCGAAGCGAAGCGAGGGCGGGTTGCTTGTTTGTAATAAAAAAAAAATCTGAATTTAATTCTTGATAGATAATGATGCTCTAAAGAGAACATTGAGCCTGATTGCAGGACAAATCCTAGAACAGGCAGGTTCCAGCTGTACCGTTTTAAACATTTTTCATCACAAAGTGCGATCCTAATTTTGGAAGTCAATTTGACTGAAAATCAAAGCCAATTTTTTTTACTTTTCACAACAGCCTGGCTAAGCTAATGTGAAAAGCCATCCATCAGACCATTTAGATCTACTGTTGGACGTAAGATGTCCTACAGCTGGATAATACCAAAATCGGCATTGGCATGTGCAGTAGTCATAGTTTTTTCCGAGGGAAAACAAGGAATCAATTCTGGTGTGGATCCCATGCAAAAGTGACGAGTGCCGACACATAATATTCTTTACCTGCCACTATAAAAGTTACACATATTTATCATTGTGGACTCGAGCCGAGCCTGAACAAAAAATGAATTACTATACCAAGCCAGTCAATACAGGATTCTATATCAGGTTTACTTCTCTTTCACAGATGTTAAAAGCACCTCATATCCTTTGTCTTTTAAGACACTCGCAGCCAAGATAGTGGATAGTGAATTGTAAGAAAAAAATTAAAAATAATCAATACATAGTTTACTAATGTTAAAATAACAATTGTATAAACATTTTCGGCACGCCGCAAGTCATAAGACACCGTGACGCTTCCAATGTTTAATTAATATACCCCCTTGTACGCAGTTTGATATACCTATTGAGGTATCCAACGGGATTGGGGGGAAAATAATTTTTTTATACGATAAACTATAATTAATACAAATGAGAGCCTCAAGGTGAGATTTCGATAGTGAACTTTTACGAATTGATTTTCGTATTAAAAACAAGAAACGTTTAGCAAACTGTTGGTTATGATGTCCCAAGTGGCATTCTCAAAATGAATATTATATTGTGGTATCGAGAAATTAGTATAAGTTAATAAATCTAACCTATCTTGTACGACCAGTTCAATTGTTTTAAAAATAATACTGTATATAAACGGATCATATATCCTTTGTCATACATAAATAGGTTTAGGAGTTTATTTCTACAGCAAAAGATACTTACTACACGTGGCTGAATTATAGAAAACACGCATGAACACTTGAACGAACATGTACTGATAAAATATAAACTACTCACTGTAGTAGTAGTAGATAGTAGTTCAAATCGAAATGGCAGTGAAACGTAAAAGTTATATAGGTGGATCAAAACTATAACAAAACACAAACCATTTCTAGGTTACAGCGTGGGATGCATGTGTTACTAGTACTATGAAATAAATCAACTTACAGACAGGCTTTTATCTTCTAAATCAATATGTATTTTGAGAAACAATACTTTCAAGTCTACAATAGTGTTAATTTCAATTTAATCACAAAAAGAACGCAAATTTAAGTACTGTAATAAGTAAAAGATGTTGCAGAATTAATCTCGTGACAACATTGGCATTTGCAACGTCATGTCCGCTTTTCATTTACGACAGCTACTATTAACTACGAAAATCACTGAAATTTATAACCAATTACATTTCAGATTTGAAATTTATAACAACATACATTTTACAATTCAATGAGTTTAATTTAACTATGTATCGTAAATTGATTTTTGAGAAGTAAACTATAACAAGTTCCCGCGCGTTTTTAAATTAGTGTTGCAAGAATTGTGGTCACATCCCAAAATATTCGTTTGTTTTCCTTAACATTAGGGGTTCTTAGTATTTAATTTATTAATAATTAATTAATTCACGTTGTAGAACGGTTGCATCGACCAGGATTTCGATCACACCCAACCTCCAACATCGGGTAGAGTATATTTATCTCAAGAGTAATTTGAATTTTACATAAACCTTTGTTGCAATATTTCGCCCCAATTATTTCATTCTACCTTTCGTCCTAAATTCCTTTTAGTCTAATCTTGTTTTTTATTTTTATTTATAGTCTCATATTTCAAAAGGCTTTTGATAATTTTCACCACACAAAATCATATAAATTATTCTAAGTTATTTTATAATTAAATATCTATTGCGGTTTTAAAGGGTTTTACATAGAATAAATTGACGAAGATTAATTGTTCAGGACCAGAATAATTATGTATCAAAATGTTTTACATACATTCACGTACATATTTATAGATAACATTAAAGTAAATGATTTGAATAAGAAATAAAGTAGAAATCAACGTGACCAACGCATCGTTTTGTATGTTAACTGTATGACTTTTATAAACATATTACGCAACTAAATCACGCTCGTAAAGGTGGGCAAGTATTTGAGTGCTAGAAGGCGAGACGCATTCGAATTTGGAATTTCGAATCTCCGGTCACAGCTCCCACACAGGTTTCGTTCAGAAACCGGTCCGACAACGACGACGATGACACAAACTCGTACTTATTTATAGCGAAAAACGTATACAAATCGATAACAACTTAACTAGGATAACAATTATAGACAGACGCCTATAAGGCCATATTATGCACCAGATATTTTTAAACCTTAACTAATAGTCACTATGAATCCCAAAACAACCATATTCTGCTGCTATTTAGATACCAAATTCGCCTGTCTTAGTACAGTCACTAACAAAAATCGTTATGATTATTTTATTTTTACAATGAATCATAGCGAACGTATCTCGTTTAAAGAAAAGATCGTGGCAGTTAAGGATAATAATCTTTCGGCATAGAGCGGTAAAGTCCGGTTTGCATCGAGCCTGGGAAAACGAGGACGGCGCGGTGGTATTCGTCACCAATGTAGAAAATGGCGACTAAATACCAACAATTACATAGCGCGACATACAAACGTCAAATCAATGTTTACGCACCGAGAAGAACATTGATCACACTTAAGTAGGACTCGAAAGATTTAAGTCTATTATCTTTGAACTGCGAACGAAATAAGAATTGGCCCTCTCATGTGTTTGTATCAAAAATGTAACAAAATTAATACATACCGTTTAATATTAAACGATGTCACGCAGATAACTTCAACTTGAAGTAAATTATGTTTATTACAACTCAAGAAACTGTTCAGAGACAATGAATAAAGATAATAGCGCGTCACGGTTTGCTCCGTGCGAGCACATTCGTGCGCCTCCAAATAGCGCAGCGGCGCAACTTTTTCGAGCGCGGCGTCAACACGGTCAGGTGGGCGAGGTTGCGACACTGCCATGGTGCTGTCTCGCTCGCGCTATTCGTCGTCCCTTTCGCACTCGCGACACTTTCAAGGCGGGACAGGAGGGACACGAGCGGAGCCCTTCCTCGCACAAACGTCGCGCACCGAGCTGCGCGGCAGACTGACTGCTCGCAGCGCCTCCCAAACCGCCGCGGTATAACTAAGAATCGAGTTCGAGGCATTAGACGGAACGGCAACGCCGCTAAAAAATAATAGCGAGCGAAACGGACTTGTAGCGATATGAAATGCCACGAACTATCGCCGCGGCACTGGTGGACCAAAACAAAATCTCCTTTCTCTAAAATTATACAACAATTGGTATCGAGGGCACACCACCCGGTGCACTTTGCGTTCATTTCCCTCCAAAATTTAGGAATGACGGGCGGCCAATAGTAATTGTGTTCACTATTATAATGTCTTATCAGCAAAATATTATGCATTACGGTATTATTATGGCTATGACTGCATAAAGTGTAATGGAGATAGTCATGATAACAAACAATATACATATTTTTGTAATAAAATGAATGAATTACATAAATAAGATGGTGAAGCCAGCGATATAGATACTATATTGATTAAAAATATATACTTACAAGAAAACATGTTTCACAAAATCCTAAAACTTGTTTACATAAAAATCTTGACAAAATATGGGTTAAAGAGCAAAAGAAACAATGAAAATTTGTATGTAATTTTATTTTATTATAACTTTAATATGTTGCTATTTTCTTTATGTGACTGCAAAACCTAAAAAAATACTAAAATATATTAAAAAAATACAACATAACAGTATTTTTCCAGAAACAACTAATAGAATTAATAAAACTACATTAGCAAATTTTATAAAGAATATAATCAAACCTAAAAGCAATTTCTACATATTGTAACAGTAACTAATTATTGCAAATAGATATAATAACGTATTTTAAAATTTGTATTTAAGAAAGATGAAATAAAAATGGTAGTGCTTGAATTTGAAACCCAAGCTAAAAAATATACAGGACAGATGTTTACAAATTTTCTGATTACAGAAACTTAAAAAATATGATGATATTTTTCTCAAAATTCGTTAGGTAGTCAACGATTTTCTTTTGTCAAGGAAGTAAGTCTTAGTCACTTGGAAAATCCAATTGAGCAAAGCATATAAATAAAACATAAGAACTTACGATGTATTTCTAGTAGCAACATATTTTAAACTCAAAATTCTAAAAGGTTGGTTTATAAAAAGATAATAAAAAATTAAAAGAAAATATTATTATGTTTTTTTAACACCAATAATATATTCAAAAAGGATCTATTTTATCATGAAACTAATATAATTATTAAACTTGATAGTTAGCAAAATATTAGTCATCATCACAGTCATTTCAGCTCATATACGTCCATGTCCCACTGTTGGGCTCTAGCCTCCTCTATAATATGAGGGCAATTGACCTTACTGTTACTGACCTGACCTGTTGTTACTTTATTATTTTGGAAAGAAACCAAAACCAAATCTTGAAGATCAAGTATTTCTGGCAAACATGTTATATAATTAATAACTGTTCAGGGATTAGTGTTTAAAGTGAACTGAAATGCATTTTTGTATTCATTATTGCCAAGGGGTTAAAAAAATCAACAAAGTTGGTCACAAGATCAATATTTAACATAATATATAATAGAACTTTTTTATTTTTAGTAAATAGATCACCGGAACCCAATGTTTATCAAGTTAATATCGTCGTTCATTGTTTCTAGCATGTTATTACATTTGCCGAACGTGTTACGAATGTGATAATTGGAAAATCACGAAATTATTTGCATTTATCAGATCGCTTTGGGCCTCACTTGTGTTTTAAATATTTTGCCCTTCCTAAAGCATACATTCAAATTTTCAATGACTGAATTAGAAAGAAATATCATACGAGACAAAAATAGCCGGACAAATACATCCAGTAAAATCAATTTAAATAGGAAACGGAAGTTATAAACTGTGTTCGTAATTCCTACCATCTAAGGTAGACAGAGGCAACACTAATAGGTTTTATAAGTTATACAGTGGTGAGGAGACTTAGTCATAATCCACCCAGCAGAAGAGGACCCATAAAGATTTATCTCATGAGCACGAAATGGTAGGCATCTCTATTGTTGTCTCAGCTCATACACGTCCCTCTGCCGAGTACGAGCCTCCTCCTCAATAGAAGGGAATTTGACGAATTTGACTATACCATGCCGGTCAGACAAGCTGGTGTAAGGTTATATTTTACGTTTTCACATAAGTTATATGCATATTATATCTCTTAGTAGTCTTTTACGATATGAACGATCAAGATAGGGAGTGGTGAATTGTATTTTTACTCAGCCACCACACGGAAAACAACACGAGTACTTCTATTACAAATATAAATTGATGTAGGTATATACCAGTTACAAAATATCTTATCATGGAATGGGACAAATAACGTTATCTCGGCATTATCGGTTTCCATGGTTTTCCATGTTCTCTTATCACAAATGTTATGTCTAATGGTCACTAACAAGTTTGATGTGGAAATTCGGAATAAAACACACCACCCCTGTTCGCACATGTGTCGTAAAAGACGACTAGCCATGCGAGATATTACATTATTAGAGAAGAAAAACTCGATTCAATCTATGTGACCATCATGGGATATTAATTATCACTCCAATTACAAATGGTACCCATGAATTGAATTAAAGACAAAACAATAAATAAAGCCTCAATATATAGTTACTTTGCTCTGCCTAGGTATCAGCAATAAATATTTCAGTATGCGTTTTAAAGCGAATACTATGTTTTAAAAAAATCAAAGAAACAACCTACGCATCAGATTTTGATTGCATTTAAATTGGTTCTGAACATTCATGGTTATGACTTTGGCGTTTTAGGATTACGTCCTCCAAACTGTTAAATATTTTCTTTGTTTTCATTAAAAGTATATTTTTTAACTTTTAGTATAAAATGATAGTTCTAATATTGCTAATAGTATAATAAAGCCAATAATAGTTCTAAATTTGAGCTCTAGCCCTTAAGTTCATCATCATCAGTTCAGCCTATACAAGTCCCACTGTTGCTCGGGCCTTCTCCACAATGGGAAGGAACTTAACCTACTATAGCGCGCTAATCAGACGTTTTGGCATAGGGTTTTATGTCTGGTTTTTCTTTGCCTGTATAGATGACAACATTGAACTCTGTTATCAATATATTTTATAAGGTATCCGTAACGTAACTTTACGTAAGTGACCGCCATTTGTTACGAAATCCGATAAATAGATACTCAACAACAAGACGAAAAGACGCACAAAAAGAAACTAATTTAGTAAATCAAACTTAAATGTTTATTATCGTACGTTTTTGTGCAAATGCAGGCGATAAGGTTTGTTGATCTTTATAAAGACTTATACAATAGTAAATCGGGAGTTTGGTTTTTTACCCGGGTATACGCGAATATATTTCCTCCCTATATGAGCACTCGGTTACGTCGCATAATGTTACACCAATGCTCATTTATCCCTTCCGAGATAAGGGAGACTATAAATATTTATATGAGAATAGCCTAGATATAAATAAATATACATTATAAATGGCACGCAGATTTCTTATCAGAGTAAAGAGGTTATACGTACATATCTTCTGTAAAATTAATAAACATTGTGCCAAAAATTAGCAAATTGCTTGAAACTAATGTATTTATATCAATGTATGATTTTTTTGCCAACTTTGTTGTATCCTACCGTCAAACTAGAGTCTAGTGGTAAAGCTTTCTGTGTGGTGGTAGAGTAAGAATATAATTCACCACTCCTCGGATGTCGTAAAAGACGAACAAGGGATATAATATGAATATAACATCTATGCAAGAGAATGTAAACTCGAAATGAAATATATTTCCCTCCTAACGGGGATGACACTCAAGCTCAGAAGTGGGGCGCGTACGAGCCGAGATGAAGTTCGAGTCTCCTTCACAATGAAAGGGAATTCAACTCGCTGTTACAATGATTGGTTGCTCAGAAGACATGGCATAAAGGATACACTTAGTAATTTTAAGTTTCGTATTTGGCATTAAGTAATCAGCTTATTCAAATTTAATAATTCACGTGATAGAAAAGCGATGATGAATTTAATTCTTCGTCACAACACGGAAGATATCACTATAAATATTAATTCTTATGCAAAATTTGTTACTAAAAATATGTCCCGCAGCTATATTCATCTTAAGTCTATATAACATTTTTACAACCTGTTGAATCACGTCGTGATAAATATAACAATACTAGCCAATTGAGAAATCAGCAGGGCATATCAAACAAATCTTGTAACAAATTTTATCATCATTATAAACTTTACGAATATCAATATTTTGGAACGAAGGATACCTTGTACAATGTAACTAATTCAAAGGCCATATTAGAGACGTGTCGATTCAATAACAAGCCAGTTTGTTTATTAGTAATATACCCTGAGCTAGTAAACAGGTATACAACATATATTAACCTCATTATGGCAACTACATATGTGTGAGTAGCACACGGACAGCTAATAAATAAAATATAATTACAAAACATCAAGGTGTTTGTTGTGCGTTTAAAAACTAGTTTATCGTATTAATTTTATCCTATTGTTAAACTGAGGATACAACATTTAGCCTTGAAAATTCTTAGTTCTTATCGAACAAGTGAGTCGACTACATACAATTACTCGTCAAGCGCAACGTTGCCAACATTCAGCGCGTAATATTGCGTCTTAATTTTACAATGGCCGCCATCTTGTTCCTATTTATCGGATGCAGCTTAAAATGAGATTCTGTTATTTCTACAGTTTAAGTTATGATGAGTTAAGATAATATGATTAAAATTATGTATTTACTACTTTAAATGAAAGAAACTAAAATATATATTACGTAATCAATGTGCACAGCAAGGCTGTACGAAAGGCGTGATATATCTATTATGAATGCAAGATACCTGAAATATCAAAAACGCTCGATAATTATTATAGGATACGCTATAGATGCCTAGATCCATCGATATTGCAAGCGCATCCTAGCCATACCTAGGTATTTATGTAGATATAAAGTGTCGGCGCAATATGGTTGAGATACGTACATTGAGCAGGTCGTGAGCTAGCAACCGGGTGTGTGGCGCACGCCCCATGCTGCCAGGGTAGCCCTCCGGCCGACTCACAACCAAATACATCACAAATACGGGCATTTTCAACTCCAATTCCGAGGTATCGATCACGCACAGACGCCATTTTGAACCGACACTGAGCGCGGCTAAACCTGCGACGTTGCCACGTCGCACGTTTCCAATCCGTACTTCTATTTGTGGCACCCCTCGGCCCTCTCACCGCGCACCCCGCATTCGTCCTCACACCGGAGGTCGCTAAACAGCGCTCGACAAAACATTCACCATTACAATTTATAAATTGACTTCGCGGGTTCTTATTTGAAAATCTCATAATCTAGTAGGCCTTCGTTTTCACGAGTGGGGCAAGGTGTAGAGAGGCGGGGTGGAGGGGGGAGCGTCGAGCTATAACAGCATTTCCAATGATAAGATAGTTATAGACATCGTATAGATAGATGTACGTGAATTGTAATATACCGTCCGAGCGCGCCCGGCTTTCACCAAAGCGCCGAACGAGGCGCGGTGCGCAGGACCGCGCCAACATGTGCCATTGGCCACCACAGAGATCGATAGACAAACACCGAGGAGGACGCCGACCTACATACGATATTAAGCCTTACTGCTACCATAATAGACAGTGTTTTTGTACGGTAATTACTATAAACAAACTGCCGCACGAGCACACTGACGTAGACATGTAGATACGCACGAACACAGGCGTTGTGAAAACGACGCGAGCGGACGGCGAGCGCGACCCGACCTACCGATGTATACCATCATTGTATTATGGCACTTTTCTAGAGTCTAAATTCCTGTACCACGACGCGCCCAGCGCTCCCTACCGAAGGACAAAGAGACGATTTCACACGGAAAACAAAGGGAAACACCGGTCAACGATAATAACATATTTTTTGTTTGATAAATTAAGTTTTCAATTAGTTTTATAACGACAAGCGCGTTGCCAGGTCGCCCGACAGCGGTAACCGCGCGCTTACTCATTATGAAATTGGGATTTTTTTAACTGCAATACAATGCAATCTGTTGATAACAATATTTTTAAGAGTTATATAAAATATGCAATACTACATCAAACGTAGCGTATGGAGTGGGCACAGGTGTGCCCAAGAAGTCATTGACGATATGGCACTATTTATAACATCTACACAGAAATACTACATGTTTTACATCGATGATAGCAATTATAATTACTAAAATGACAAATTAATAAGCTCGAAATAGGCAAAGACGCAATCTGTCAACCAATCACTTACCTGAATTTTTACACCATATGTAGATATTTCTTCAAGAAACTCACTGGAACGTCACTCAAAAGACGATTTAACGTTAGAATTTAAGGTATTTTGAGATTTTTGTACAATTTGATGTGCATAAAAAAATTATACATGCCGTTGGACAAACGTCTATCGCGCATAGAAACCGAATGCGAACTGTTGGTTAGTTTGGTTTGGTTGGGTCGGTTGGTAGGTGGGGGACGGCGGTCGGAAAACCGGAGAATGGGCTGTTGGGAGAATCAGAAAGTGCAACATTAAATTAGAATATTGGTCTTGGATTATGTAACGTTAAATAAATTACCTAAAATCTCATGCTATTTTTTTATTTTGTTACAACTGAATAGTATAATAATTGTTGAGATAAAAATAAAAGAGATTGTCTTGTCTTTATTGCTTTTCCTGTTAGCTATAGATTACACACTCATAAAAATAGTACTAATTTGATATGTTGCCAATACCAAAAAATATTAATAAAAGGAATTCATTTATAAACTTCATACATTATATTTTTCTTCTTTAATTAATTGATAAACGCACAAGCATTTGGAATTATTTTTAAATGTTATATAACTAATCTTATTTAAATAAAACGATCACAAACTAAAAAAAAACATTTGGACGGTCTTGCCCTGGCATCATAAAACCTGTCCTATGGTCTTCTTACCTTTAACTCTGTGATTTAAATATGTACTATAATAGTTTACATACTATGGTATGTTTTGGTCTTTTAATATTGGTCGCGTAACATTTAACATAGAGCAGCCAATGAGAAGGTGATTCCCTATATTATTTACGAAAATCAGACCTATTAGAAGCGAGATCGTGTATAACAGAAAAAAGATAAATTACCTTAACACGTATAAAAGTTTCCCCGACATTTATCTCGTGTTTTCCTTGTAAACTAAGAGCTTATTCTGTTTAATAAATTTAAGTGTAGTAAAAATGAGATCTACTATTATTTTCTGGGCATTCACAATTCTTTTTGCAGTAGTATCGGCCAGAATAGATCCAAAAAATTTAAAATGTCTAGGTGCGTATTCACTAGAACTAAACAATATACCTTTTTTATTTTGATTTGATGATTTTTAATTATATAATGTTTCTAGTGTGCCGGACGACCTTCGAGGAGCTTAATGATGTGATAAAGAAAGTTGATAAATGGAAAAAAGTTGATGTAAGTACCTACTTCATTCATGGTAATAGGTAAAAATGACAAAAAATATTCTCAGAACTTCGAATATTATGACTTAGTTTTATATAGTTTTATATTTTACAAAGTTTAATAGTTTTGCGATTTTACTTTGTAAACCTATTATAAAAAGTAAGCCTTCTACCGACCTTACATTCATCTTAGTTCATTATTTACATTCAAATTTTTTTTTAATCGTAAGTTTATATTAAAAGAAATGTATGGAAGTCATGAATGAGACATTTGCCATAGATGGTCTGATTTGTTCGGTAGTACCACAGTAAAAATTCGACGCCGGAACAGTTGCTACTGCCTAGCAAATTGCTACTTTAACAAATGTTCACCGATCTCGCTGTGCATCTGGTCCTTAGAGGTCCGTGAGAGGTAGTTACTGCTTACCATATGGTGGACTGTATGCTCAATTACCATAAAAGTCAACAAAAATATATGACTCACAATTAAGCACATTACCTTCTGCAATAATTTGATTTACACCATCCTGATCAAACAATGTGGATTTTAAGTTTTCTTTTCTCGTATAAGCTCTATTTTACAACAAAATGTTATCCTACTTCTTAGCATAAGTCTTAAGTAAACCAAAGTGTCGATCCTAGGGGATGGGGCCTCTTTAAATAGGCTTAAATTTAGAATGGTCAACATTTTCATTGGTATCTTATGTTAAGAATTATGATTATTGGTGGACGTGGGTTTAACATTGGCCATAGTTAATTATTAGATAAGGATTACCCCATTTACGCTGCACAGTTATCAATTAAATGATTAAAGATATTAAATTGTAAGCAGTTTCTTGATAACTATTTATTATTGATAAGAAAATAACACCTAATATTGTAAATTTATACCATATCTTTATATCATTTAAGTTCAATTTCTATTATATTAATATCTTTGATTTATCAGCGTGAATGAAGAAATGAATTTATAAAAGGTAAAAACCAAAACGTATGGTTTTTCCTGCATTAAAACATGGTCTCACAATGGAGAAGTTGAATTTTCCTTAGTTAATTAATGGAATTTAAAAAACGTAATAGAATATTATGGTGATGGGATGGTGGCATGGCACCCGAGTTTTTACTGTTACGAATGCAATTTTAATATCGAAAAAAATATCTTTTATAAAAATTATTTATGGTCAGGAGTTTCGGCGCGAATATGGAAAAGTATTGTTAAGCTCTTGTATTATATTAATTTTTTTAGTGTTTTATAGTGTTATATTGAATAATTTTGCTGATTTTATGTAATATAATACAGTTAAGGTGCTGAGGTGTGGTGAATGTGATATAAGAGTGGTTTACGTGTATTTTCACATTCTACCTAAATTCCTAGAGAAATAATTTAATTAGGTTTTCAGCGCCTAATTAATGGTAATCACTTGACTTACTGACGGACAATGACTATAAATAACCTATCCTATATAAAGAAATGTTAATATGAAGAAAATTGTATCAGACTTGGCTGTATGAGCTTTGATCCCTTTGCCTGTCCGAACGAACAAACAGAACCAACAAAAAAATAAAATATTTATGGTCAGATAGTTACTGAAAATGTTTTTTTTTAAGATAACACTGAACTAAGGGATAAATCCTTATGTCGCAGATGACCTTAGAAACCTATTAGCTGATCCAATAGATGCTGTTATGTACAAATCCGAAAAAGTAATATCATCATCATTTCAGCCTATATATGTCCCACTGTTTGGCCTCAGGCCTCCTCTGTAATGGGAAGAGAATTGACCTACTATTACTATTCCACTCTTATCAGATGTGTTGGAATAGAGTTTTGTTTAGTTTTTCTTCTCTTGCATAGATGTTATATGCATATTATATCCCTTAGTCGTCTTTTACGACACCCACGAGCAAGATAGGGGGTGGTGAATTGTATTCTTACTCTCACCACATGGAGAAGAAAGGGAATTCCTTCTGAATCTATGATATTGTCACCTACTGAATGCAATTGTTAATCTAAACCATTTTTAATTGATCTGGACACAAAAAAAAGGCAGCCGTCACTCAGGACGCCTGGCAGATGTGAAACATCGAAATTATTTTGTACAAGTATATATGCATAAAAGAACAGATTACGACAAGAACTAATATGGCATAATGTATTAATAAAATATTACGACTTGGTTTTAACAGAAAATTATGATTTTTATACAATCAACATTTATTTTCATTAGTATGTACTATAGGTATGTGTTTAGGTTAGTAATTTATTTTGAGCTCACTAAATGGCGTTGTACAAAATTCTAAAACAGGTTATGGTTTTCTTACGTAAATGTACATATCTAAGCGTGGCGTTAACGCCACGCCAACGACACGCCAACGATCAGGTTCACCCTCGCCTATAGATGATTCACATCAAAGATCATCAATCCAGCCATTTAAATCCTCATTTCTGTCACATTCACTTCATTATCATCATAACTTACACACATCCCCTAATTGGGTATTGATCATCGTGGTATATTAGGTCAATTTTCCTCCCATAGTGGAGGAAGCTCGAGCCCAAAAGTGAGGGCATGTATGGGCTGAGATGATGATGATGACCAACCAGATGTTTAATTTAATTAAATTAATATTTATAGGTTGGCAACTTCAGAATGGATGCAAGTGGTAATACGCTCCAGGAGAAGGTGCCTGCACATCGTTCAGCAGTCTACATCTCCGAAGTTGTTGATGAGATTTGTGAGTATATTTTTATTGCTAACTAGCAATCCACCCTCATTTCGGTTTTAGTTGCCTTACCCACTTGCTTGCATAGTGCCTGTTCCTCTGGGAATACCAGGATAAAATATGGCTTAAGTTACTCCTTATATAGACAGCTACCTGGTAGTGAAATATAATCAAAATCGGACCAACCGTTTTGAAGATTACCCAAAATAAACAGATGAACAAAAATTTTTTAAACCAGTTTTTAGGCATAGGTGTCTTGCAAATAACTGTGTGGGCATGAAAAAAGCCCAGTATTATGACATCAATTTTATTTATTTGTATAGATTTGATTCTCCGTGTGGACGGAATAAGAATACAATTCACCAACCCCCTATCCTACCCGTGGGTGCCGCAATAGACGACTAATGGGCAATTTATTCATATAACATCTATGCCAGAGATGGAAAACTCGAAATAAAAGCCTGTACCAACACATTTGACCAGCATGGTATAGTAAGGTCAATTTCCCTCCTATTATGGAGGAGACTCAGCAGTGGGACCTATATGAGCTAAAATGATGACGATGATGACTAATTTGATTGGCACTATAGCAGTGGATGGAAATGTAATCCATCACACTTCTCATCTCATCACCATCATCATTTCAGCCTATTGCCGTCCACTGCTGGACGTAGGCCTCCCTCATGTTACACCACAATGTGCGGTCCTGTGCCGCCTGCATCCAACGACGCCCAGCAACTTTCACTAGGTCATCGGTCCACCTAATGAGGGGCGTCCTACACTGCGTCGTCCGATACGTGGTCGCCACTCGAGAACCTTTCTTCTTCAGCGGTTGTCGGTTTGTCGAGCGATGTGGCCTGTCCATTGGCACTTCAGCGTGCTAATTCTTCGTGCTGTCGGTTACACCCGTTCTTCTCATCTATGGATCGCCAATTGATGTACTCTGTACGTTGATCATTTGATCAACGTACAGAGTTGGCACCGTTTACTTCAAGTTTTTTTTTCTCTTCATCATCATCATCACCATCTCAACCCACACAAACCCCACTGTTGAGGTTGAGTCTTCTCCACAATGAAAGGGAAAAATAACTGCTATACCGTGCTAATCAGACGTATTGCCATAGGGTTTTATGGCGAGTTTTTCTTCTCTTATATATTTTATAGATGTTATCTGCATATTTAATCCCTTAGAAGTCTTTTACGACACCCACGTGCAAGAGAGGGGGGGTGGTGAATTGTATTCCTACTCCGTCATCTTGTGTTCCTTCTCTTACAAAGATATTATTTATTCAAATCGTTAAGTCCCCTTTAGCGACACGTACATCCATTAGAAAGGAAACCATGGTTCATAATATTCTCATTGTCTCGGCTCTATATGAGCTCTCTCATTGGCTTGAAACTCTTCCACAATAGCAAGAAAAATTTACGTACCGCACCACGCTAGTCAGATGCTGGTTGGTATAAGGTTTTATTTAAGAATATTCCTTCTCTTGCATAGATGTTAATATCTGGTTGACCGAGCTTTGTCCGAGTTTGAACTGAGCTATTGTCACATGACGACGGTTAAATCTACATTCCTATTCTAATGATATTTTATTGATTAGCTAAAAACACCGATAAGATGATCTTTTCTATAAATAAAACCTAGCTAGATAGATTATTTGGCCCCGAAACCTCTAGTATACAAAATTTCAAGAAAATATATATTTTTTTTTTACATTACTATCAGGTGTACTGTTTGCCACCGTTTGCAATAAAAAAGAAAATATAAAATCATTGGTGCCGTTGTCGAGATTCTGAAAATATAGAAATATATATCTATATAGAAAGAAAGAAGAAAGAACTTCTTCTTTCTATATAGAAAGATAGAAATATACAAGAATTGCTCGTTTAAAGATATAAGATACACATATTTAATGCGTCAGTCGTCTTTTACGACACCCATGGTTAAGATTGGGAGTGGTGAATGGTATTCTTACACAATGCAATTCAACATCTCCTATCTTATTCGTGGGTGTCGTAAAAGATGACTATGTGCTATTATGTCCATGTCTGTCTGACTAGCATGGTATATTAAGGTCAATTTCCCTCCTATTGTGGAGGAAGCTCGAGCCCGACAGTGGGACCGTTCCCATATGGAGAATTGTATTTTCATTAGCAAACACATAATACAAGATCTGTTTGGTAATTTCCAGGCAAGAAAATGGATGACTATGTTCGTGTGTACTACAAGTCCACAGGCAAGTTGGCCATCATGCAGCTGATCACGCGTGAGGGTGGAATGAACCCGGAATTCTCCAAGACGAAGTTTGTCACCGATGATGATCTTAACAAGAGCTTGGAATATTATGTAAGTATAATTTTTCATGTCATTCCGGTTCTAGTTGTCAATGTGATTCTCGAAGTTGTCCATCATTATATTTACCAAGGACAAACAGGCCAGTTACGTTAGGTTAGAAGAAATTGGATCTAATTTCGAGAAAGAGATTGGCCAACTAATCCCAACTCGATTGGGCAATGTTTGGGAAACAAGTTTTTTTTTTCATTACATTCGGTGCCAAACGAGCAAACAGTCCGCCTGATGGTAACGGTTGCTGTCGTTCATGGACCTTTGCAATGCCGCTGCCTACCGTGAATAAAATGAAGGGAGTGTGAATGCGCGCAATGAATTCTGTGAAACTAAAGGAATCACTAAAACCCACTACACGCAAATACCCTCAGAAAGTTGAGCTTTCGGTTCTGTGGCTCATCGAACGAAGCGCAATAACAAATTGCTACTACTCAGACATAGATTTTTTGCTCAGTGTGGTATTACCTGCGGACCTGCCCGCGACATATGTCCAATGCTAGGAGAGTACCTAGTACCTACATATTGCATGAAGCCAAAATAATTGTAGTTAAGAGCAGAAATGATAATAACTGCTTTAATTTTTCAGTGTGAGCGTATGTTTGAGGAAAATGAAGACGAGATTGCCGCTCTGTATAAGAACAGACCACACGATGATATCATGCCTGATGCTGAAAGAGAGGTAAATATATTTTGAAGATTGTAAGACAGGTTTGATTCTACTCGGGACAAATTTTTAAAGTGATGAACTTAGAATCGTTGTGATTTCAAACTCGATGAAACGAAAAATCGAGTCCATAGAGACAATCACGTAAATGACGACCGGCGAGAGAATGAGATAAAGGATGATAAAGGATAAATAAGTTTCATTTTTGCTATGCGTACTTTGTACCCACGCTCTTTTTTTAGGGTTCCGTACACAAAATGATAAAAACGGAACCCTATTATTAAGACTTCGCTGTCTGTCTGTCACCAGGCTGTACCTCAAGAACCGCGATAGGCTAGACAGTTGATTTTTTAACAAATTATGTATTTCTGTTGCCGCTATAACAACAAATCGAACTATCTTGATGAAATATGTTTATTTTCCAGATTTGTTTCAATCATGCTCAATATTGTGAGGAATGGATGTTACCAACCGAAGAAGACACTACATGGACACCAGAAATGGAGGAGGAGTATGTCAAGGTATGATGAACTAACATCTTACCTCAAGTTTTTGAAGTGAGAGAGTCAAGTTCATTAGAATCGTTGTGATTTCAAACTCGATGAAACGACAAAGCGAGTCCCATCTATATATATAAAGGAGAAAGTGTGTGGGTATGTTCCATATAGGCTCCGAAACAGCTGGACCGATTTCAATGAAACTTTCAGGGAATCTCCAGATTGACCTGGCGAGTAATCCTGTAAAGTTTGGTGACGATCGAAGCACTCCTCTTTCTGAACTGTCAAATGATGTAAGTTATTGTTTAAACTAGTAACCCGCCCTCGCTTCGGTTTCTGTCGCCTTATCCCCGTAGTTCCCGTGGGAATAACGGGATAAAATATAGCCTAGTTTACTCCCTGATATTATAGCTTTCCATTGGTGAAAGAATTTTTGAAATCGGTCCAGCCGTTTTGAAGATTACCTGGAACAGACAGACAATAAAAATATAAAGTGATTTTTAGGCATAGGTATCGTCCAAATAACCGTGTGAGCATGAAAGAAGCCTATTATTTTGACATTACAAACAGACACTCCAATTTTATTTATTGGTATAGATAAAATAGGGCAAAATCTAGCTCGGCGAAGCGGGCTGGGTACGCTAGTAGAGACATAAACATGTCCATGTATAGGATTCAGCCAACGAGAGAATGAGATAAAGGATAAAGAAGTTTCACTTCAGATATGCGTACTTTGTACATACACTTTTTTTTTCTTTTTAATGTCGATGAAGCAAACGAGCAAGCACACTTGATGGTAAGTGATACTGCCGCACATGGACCTTTGCAATACCAGGGGCACAGCCAGGCCGTTGCCTACCGTGAAGAAAGTACTCTTCTTAAACCTCGTTTAAAGAAGGACATGTCATAGTTCTGGGGAAACAGCAGCAGCTAATTCATTTCAGAGCTTGCACATACGTGGGAGAAATGATCGCTGGAAACGTACAGTTGAAGACTATAACGTTTCCAGGTGAAATGGATGAACTCTGCTGTAGTGTCTAGTGGTACGTTCGTAAAACGGTGACGGTGGTACCAAGACAAACAGTTCCTCAGAGCACTCTCCATGAAAATGGATCAGTTATAATTTAACCTTTCGTGTGCTTGACGCACGCTCGTAATTATTACCGTTGTGTGCCCGGCCAGAAGAAATTCTGGCAAGCATTGCGTTATATGTGTGCGTAAACATTTCAAATTTCGCGCCACAACATACTGCAATGATACAGGACGCTTCTTTTTTGATAGTTGAAAAATGTTGAATAAATAAAAAAACGTGTACGAAATTGTATCATTTATTTATTATAATACACTACACTATTATAATACACTCGTTGCAACTTACAATTATTTCGATATACATGGTGCGTACTACTCCGCCGCACCCACAGTAGAACGCGCCATGGATACGAAATTGCTGTCGCCGTCACGTGCAGCGACAGGTTCGTGGCCATGAACCAGAAGGTAAAAAATCACTTTTATTAACGGCCGTCATGTTTTTAATTAGTAACTTGCGCTTCCATTACTTCTGAATTATAAATTATATGATCACTATTCGATTATATTTTTCATCTCCTTGAAGTATTAGGTTAAAAATAAATTGAATACAAGTATAAAATAATTTTCACATTATGATTTCTCGATGTGTGTCAATTTGATTATATTTATTGCATTAGCAATAAATATAATCAATTTGACACACATCGAGCATTCTTGTGACTTGAATTGAAATTAGCTATTTTAAGGCGCCGAATAATATGATCCAATCATGAAAAATCATAATTCAGAAGGATTGGAAACGTGAAATAATTATATAAAAGTTAATTTAACAAATATCGTTTATAAATTTTCGTCAGTGTGGTAGTCAATCCAACATTGACCGAGACAAATGAATATCTGACACTTCTGACACATAGTATTTACTTCCTTTCGTATTTTTTTTATGGAGCAACGAACGCAGCGGTTCCTTTTAATTTTATTTCTCTTGCTGCCTACTCGATCCTCTAAAGAGTTTGCATATATTGGGAAGTGATTATTACGATCTAATCGGAGAATAGCAGGAGGATTTATTACACGGGGTATCACAAAATTTGAGTATCTCTGAACGAGTTGCTCCGCCAATTTGTACCTGAATTGCCTATGGCTGAGGGGATTAGTACTATTCTCACGGTGTATAATGTAAGTGTTCAAAATGCTAACATTCATTAGGCGTTTGAATACTTTCATGTACCATTTTATACCTCTTTTACGCTCCATTAAATACATGGACAGCTTTTGATCTTTTAAATCTACGCCGCCCATGTATTTATTATAATCGTGTACAACCAAAGGCTTCAGTATATCTTGGCCTGCTCTTCTTCCAGGCCTCATATCCGCATTATGGTAAGTTGACACTGTGGTTACTAACTTAACATCTTTCCAAGATAATACAGAAACATCACCACAATGTCTAGCTACCACTGTTCCTTTTTGAAGTCTCTTTTCGTTGATAATTTGAATGTCCCCCGGTGTCCCCATTCGTCGCCTGTTCAGAGTTCCAATGACGTCAGTCTTGTTAGACTTTAAAAACCTTGCCAATTTAACGGAATTGTAAAAGTTGTCCATTACAAGGCAGTGACCTTTATGAAGAAATCCTTGCATAAGCCTTAATACCACTTTTGCACTTGCGCTCGTAAACCCATACATGGAGTTCACCACAGAAGCCTCTGTCTGTGAAGATTGTTTGCCCGTGTAAACCTCAAATTTAAGAAGATAGCCTGTGACCGCCTCGCAAAGTTCATAAAATTTAATGCCGAATCGTGCCGCTTTTGATCGGATGCACTGGATCCAACTCAAGCGTCCTTTAAAAAGCATCAATGATTCGTCAATGCATATTTCTCGGCGAGGTGTGTACATGTTGTTAAACTTTCTATTACAATGGTCAATGATGGACTGAATTTTAGCTACTTTGCGATTAGATCCACGGCTATTGATGTCATTATTATTGATAAAGTGCAAAAAACGCATAAGAAGCCAGTACCGTTTTATACTCATAAGACTACGAAAACCTGGCATGCCCAGAACACCGGTACTCCAGTACTCAGATACCCTTCCTCTGACATTCAGTGACATAAAAATCATCACTGCAAAAAGCCTGTACAGTTCATCAATTGATGTTTCTACCCAATCGTTTAATCGGGAATGGGTTGAGATTCCTTCTGAAAATTCGTATGCTGGTGCTATTGTATCCCAGGCATATTGGTTAGTCTCTGCCACGATTACCTTCATTATGTCGTCATCCCAAACATGAGTGAACAGTTCCAAAGGATCTGTTCCTTCGGTATTAGGGCCACACTCGCCTGCCTGGGAGTATTCCTCTGGTTGGCCTGTAAATGTAGTGTAGTCGTTTGACCAATCGAAAGATTGAAATAGCCTCTCGTATTCTTCGGGATCATCGTCTTCTAAGTCTGCCACTGTCTCTTCCAGAATAGCTCAGAGCTCCTCCAGTGACATAGATTCCTCCTCTTCTTCACTACCCGAGTCTAATCGTAGCTCGTCGGCTAATGGTCCATCAAATATCTACAAGAACAAATAAAAATTAAAGACGCATCCCTAATTCGTTTATAATCAGAGAGAAAGACAGGCAAAATCCTTACTAATATTATAAATGCGAAAGTAACTCTGTCTGTGCGTTACATAATCACGCCTAAACTACTGAACCGATTTAAATGAAATGTGACAAAGCGATAGATAGAATCCCGCAAATGGGCATAGGCTACTTTTTGGTGCCATATAACTGACATACACGCGGGCGGAGCTGCGCGCAATAGCTAGTAGTAAATATAGTATGTAAATATATCAAAAGTAAAAGAAAATGTTTAAGTATATCTACCTCGGACACAGATACGAGGGGTGATCCAAAAGTAATGATAATCAGTTATTTCTAGTGCACACAAAAATACAAAAAAATTTCAGTCACTTGCTCAGTTACCCACTAGTTCAGGAAAAAAAAATCATATAAATAGGCCACAATTCCCGGGAGCTACATTCATTTGAATACGGACTGTCAAGGAGTGAACATCAAAATGGAAAAACACGAAATCAGAGCTGTCATTAAATACCTCTGCTTGAAAAAAATGTCTACCAAAGACATACACAGCGACTTGGTGGAAACATTAGGGACTCTTCTCCTCCATATTCCACAGTTGCACGCTGGGCTAAGGAGTTTAAGCTGGGAAGAACATCGACGGAAGACGAACACCGCGAAGGACGCCCATCGACGTCCCTCACTGAAGAAAATGTGAAAAAAGTTGAAGAAGTTGTATTGGAAGATCGAAGAGTGACTATCAGGCATGTAGCTGAGGTCACAGGGATCTCATATGGCAGCATTCAAAGAATCCTTGCGAACGAATTGCATATGAGAAAGGTCTCCGCGCGTTGGGTACCGAAAATGTTAAACGACGAGCAAAAGAAGAAACGAGTCGACATGTCAAGAGCAAATCTCGAAAAGTTCCAGGCAGACAAGGACAATTTTTTGTCACGTTTTGTGACCATGGACGAGACCTGGATCCACCATTTTGATCCTGAAACAAAACAACAATCGATGACATGGAAACGATCCGATGAACCGACGCCGAAGAAATTCAAAGTGTCAAGCTCAGCAGGGAAGGTTATGGCGTCTGTTTTTTGGGACGCTGAAGGAATAATCATGGTGGACTACTTGGAAAAGGGGGCCACTATTACAGGCTCCTACTATGCAGAACAAATAAGAAGATTGCGGGAGGCTATTAAGGAGAAAAGGCGAGGCAAACTGCGGGCTGGAGTGTTGTTCCATCAAGACAACGCACCTGTTCACAAAGCTGCAATTGCCATGGCTGGCATTCAGGAAGCGGGCTTTGAGTTGGTGGAACACCCCCCCTATTCACCAGATCTAGCCCCCAGTGACTTCTATCTCTTTCCACGACTCAAGGAACACCTCCGAGGCAAGAAATTTGATGATGATAGCGACGTGATGGCCGCGGTTGAGGACTTTTTTGAGAGTCAAGATAAAGATTTTTTTTGTAAGGGAATTTTAGGTTTAGAAAAGAGATGGACTAAATGTATAGACTTGCTAGGAGACTATGTTGAGAAATAAATATATTTTTTTATTTTATTCATTGTGTTTATTATTGATTATCATTACTTTTGGATCACCCCTCGTATATCAAGGTTATGTGGTCTTTGACTAAACTGCCAATCATCTTTGAAGTTGACGAGACTTTCTTGATCCTACAAAAAAAAAGTAAAAATCACTTACACATAAAAGGTTTTTCCATAGCAAAAATTACAAATATTTTAAACAACATACCACACTTTGTGAAGCGCTGCCTCCGGGAACCTCGCCGTCGTCAATATTTCTGTCCAGCTCCATTACCTACGGTCATTAAGGAATTAGTCTTCTATTCTATTATTTTTAGTATTGGTAATAAAATATGTGTAGGTAGGTATCCTTACCTAATATTACAAATACGAAAGTGAATGTGTTTATTTGTTAGTTTGGCTTCCACACTGTAAGTAGGTAGTCAATCATCATGAAATTTTATTATTAATAGGAAAGAGACTATCATCACCAAAAATATGCGCAGGCAAAAACTAGTAATATAGCGTCCATAGACTAGTAAAAACAATTTAAAGATAAAAATGATTATATTCTGGAATGATCTGATCAGTAAAACGTGTTATAAAAAAGAATCAGATTGATAAAAACAATTCTGCGTTTTATCATTTAGCATTATTTATGAACAACATTCGTCTGGGGGATAGTGATCGTAGACACTATAACCACAGGTGCACCAAAAATAGTGTGAGAGTAGAAGCTGACGAATCGCACTTCTATTCATTATGACGACACGGATATGCCTAATTGGGCTGTAATTGACTTGCCTGCGGCAAGCATAACAAATAGATGCCCGCAAGAAATGCGTTTCCTCCCATGGCCAATTACACTCTTCATTGTAGCATGAAATATAGTGCCGTTTGTGCAAAAATCGGTCAATATCCAGGACCACAACCATGGTGATTTTCTAAAAAGAATGAAAAACGCTGTTAAATTAAATTGATAGCACAGATAATAAATTAATATTTATTAATAACTAGCTTTTGCCCGCGGCTCCGCCCGCGTAAATATCGATATCGCGACGAAAAGCAGCCTATGTATTATTCTGATTATACATCAGATTGTATGTATTATTCTGATTATACATTAGCTTATAAAGATATATTACTGTTAAGTTTCAGCAAAATTGGTTCAGCCGTTTGGGGGTGAAGAAATAACAAACATACACTCACAAACTTTCGTCTTTATAATGCGATGTGTCTTTATAATTTTAGTGTGATAAGTAGGTACTAGGAGCGCCAGAGAAACTGTGTGCAAAAAATAGTCAACGAAATTGTATATAAATGCTAGTTTTATGGTTTATAGATTCTAAAAGCGAGAGAAATCTTATCACGTGCACATATTCAGTGTGCAAAAACTACTATATAAAAAAAAGCCTTTATTCATCAATAATAATGTATAAAAACTAATAAACATATCATCACGACATATCCCTCATAATAATTATATAAGTGGTAAAAAATCCAACTACATACTTCAAATAACAGAACATTCTGTATAAAATAATTACGGCTGACGTCACAGGGCGCCATTCGAATACATCATCCGTTTCACGTAAATACAAGACCCAAATATGAGAGTGTGTGCGTGGATTTTGCATAACCTTTGAAGTATTGAAATTTTGTCATATTCTGATAAAAACAAACTAAAGCCTTTACATTATTTAAAAGTGGAATGAATTTCGCTTTGATTTATATATGAACAATATTGTTACATGTAATATAAATGCAATAAAATCGTAATGCATATATCAAACATTAACGAATATTAACATTGCTGGACACATTTGATCATAGAAATACGGCAAACCAAGTTATATTACATTTAATTTGAATCATTTTAGATTCTATATAACATAAATAATAGAAAAATAGATAGAAATACTTACACTTGTTTATTTTTGCCACAATCACAACGAAAACAATAAAAACACGACACGAGTTGCACGCGTTACCTGAATTTGAATGCTTTTTTCTTGTCATTCCCGCGGCGTAATCATTCACTCCCGATCGCAAAAAAAGTTCAGTCAGTACACTTTCGATGCAAATACAAATAGAACCTTAACAATCAAGGAATAATTTGTAAAATCGCGTGTAAAGGGTTTTGTCGTGGATCCACGTTTAGACACATAAGCACCGAGATTTTTTGAACGTGGATCCACGCGTTATACACACGAAAGGTTAAACTAGCAACCCGCCCTCGCTTCGGTTTTAGTCGTTTTACCCGCGTAGTTCCCGTTTCCATGGGAATACCGGGATACAATATAGCCTAGTTTACTCCCTGATATTATAGCTTTCCATTGGTGAAAGAATTTTTGAAATCGGTCCAGCCGTTTTGAAGATTACCTGGAACAAACAGACAGACAAACATTTTTTAATCTGTATGTTAGGCACAGGTGTCGTGCAACTAACCGTGTGAGCATGAAAAAAGCCTATTATTTTGACATTACAAACAGACACTCCAATTTTATTTATTGGTATAGATAACGGAGTAAGAATACAATTCTGCATCACCTTTCTTGGCCGTGGGCCATATTCGTGCAAAAGAAGGCTGACTATAAGGTAAATTTCACTCCTATTGTGTAAGATGCTCGAGCCCAGCAGTGGGACATACAGAAGCTGAAGTGAATTGTATGTTGATACATCTTGCCCATAGGTGTCGTAAAATACAACTACGGGATGTACTTATGCAATTAAGTGTATAACATCTATGCAAGAGAAGTCAAACTCGAAATAAAATTATACCAATCTATTTAACAAGTATCATTATTTTAGCTCATATACGTCCCACTGTTGGGGTCGGGCCTCCTCCGGGAGGAAAATGACCTACTATAGCACGCTTGGTCAGACGTGTTGACATAGGATTTTGTTTCGAGTTTTCCTTCTCTTGCATAGATGTTGTATCCATATTATATTCCTTAGTCGTCTTTTACGACATCCACAGGCAAGATAGGGAGTGGTGAATTGTATTCTTACTTCGTCACCACACAGGCATTTTAACAAGTATAGTTGGTCAAATTCCCTCCTATTGTGGAGGAGACTCTTGTCGAACAATGGGATATATATGAGCTGATCTGATAATGATTTCTATTTTCCAGGTCCACGGCCGAGATCCATACGGCTTCGGTGGATTACCTCCTCCACCTAGTTCGATGCCCGACTTGGATGACTTTGATGAAGTGCCCGAAGAGAATGACGACTTTGACATACCAGCTGAGCCCAAGGACGAATTATAAATATTTTCATAATAATTTCATATGTGTATTGTACACATTAAATAAAATTATTTTTACGGATTTATCGCGTTTCAAATCAAATCATTTATTCTGCATAGGCCCCTTGAGGGCTCTTACATATTGTCAAATTTATACATCATTTGAATACAATATCTACCACCGGATCGGAACGCGGCCACAGGCTGAGAAGATCCGGCAAGAAACTCAGCGGGCTGTAATTTTTTTACCATCTTTTGAATTCAATTACGTATACAACATATAGTCTTAGCTCCAGTGTGATGCCCTTCGAGATAGGGTATAACTATTTTTTAATTTAGTTCAAATAATAAGGAAAACATGGTTGGACCAGATACCACAAGCAGCACCCGAGCACGAGTTAACTACTAAAGCAGCCATCAGTCCCCTCAACCACATTGGAGGGAAGGGAGTGACCCGCCCCACTTAGCTACCGCAAGCAGAACCTTGTTCAGTGAGCATGACCAAACCATAAATGTTTGTTTGTTTATTGATTTCCTAAAAATTGGTCGCCTAACTAATATTACCAACCATTTATTGCTCGTGGGTGGCAAAAGACCACTAAGAGTTTTATATAGACCTGGTGTTTGTTCAATAATTTTTAAATAGTGTGTGCCATCAAACAGTTTGTGGGTCATAAAAACTATTGTCATAACTATTAACTATATGTACGTAAGTTAATCGGGATAAAAGACTTTCCTCAATATTCTTAAATATATTTGCGAAATTTAAAAAAAAATTAAGACAGACGCGATAAAATCTGTAAAAATAATCGTTCCTTAATATATTTGTCTTAGTATACAAGGAGATATTTTATTAAAAAAAAAAAATACAAGTGTGTGAGGCGTGCAATTTTTGAATAACTAATATTAAAGTCCAAGACATGTCAATTAGGAAATTTAATATCATTATACTATTGTTATGTTGCCCATAAGTCCCGTTTTGAAGGGAAAAGTCCCGTTTTTAAGTTGTAATTGTACACAAATTACTTGTTTTTTGAAAACAGAACATAAATGTAATCATTTATGTTTTTTTTAAATCTGATAGGAGGGATAGGGGTGTGTTTTTATTGTATTTCTTTTTATTTCACTGCAACCACTACTCCATCTACATTTTAAGCTAAAATCTTATAAGACTTTTTTGTTGAAGTTAGTCAAGAAACAGATCTTTTAGAACGCTACCCAACTTTAAAGTATTTATTAAATACTAGCAACCCGCCCTCGCTTCGCTTCAGTTTCAGTCGCCTTACCCCCGTAGTGCCCGTTCCTGTGGGAATACCGGGATAAAATATAGACTATGTTACTCCCTGACATTATAGCTTTTCACTGGTAAAAGAATTTTTGAAATCAGTTCAGTGGTTTAAGCGTGAAAGCGTAACAAACAAACTTACTTTCGCATTTATAATATTAGTTAGGATATATACCTATTTCTGCAAATGTCCCATTCTGACTCAAAAAAAATTATGGAGTATAAATGATCACTTGTTATATGGAAAGGAGTGTGCTTTGGTATTTTAACTTTTAATTTAATATTTTTACTTATTTCTGCAAGTGTTGCGACACAAATAAATAACGGGAACGTTATTCAAGTGTCCCATTTTGACATCAAAATATGGTCACATTATGCTAAGGTGCTTTAAGATACATTTTAAATATATTTTATCAAAATAGGTCATAATTATAGTAGTTAAAGTGATTAAAATATACCTACATACAAAGAATTTTGTATGTATTTATAGATAATAAACTGTGTGAAATCGAGTGTTGTTAATTTTGCTGGGACTTTATGTAATGTAATACAGGGAAAGTGTTAAAGTGTAGTGAATATAATATAGAAGTAGATAATGTATAGCGAATTAAGTGTATTTTATATTCTGCTAAAATTTGCCAGAGGGGTCGCCAATTTGGTTGTCAGTGCCCAATTAATGGTAAAGACTTGCCTAACTTACGGACAGTAAATACTGTTTATAAGAATGAGCCATTTAATATGAAGAAGTGAAATATTGTATATGTTATAAAGAAAATTATATGAGATTTGGTTATATTTAATTTATTTAACTAATGATGTATTTGACTTAAGGACTTTGTGTCTATGGTCTTGAATAAAGATTTTTATAAAAAACAATACACAGGGTATTTGGCGGGAACGTGAAAATATTACGTGGTGCTCTTAAATTATAAGCAATATTTTATTAATTGAATGTAATGCTGAGCAAGTGCTAAAGTGTAGTCAATATAATATAAAGGTGGTTTAAGTGTATTTTCATGTACTGCTATGATTTCCTGTAGAGACGATATAACATTGTTAAAACTAAGTTTATCTAAGTAATGAATATGTTGTAATATTTGAAGATTTTTTTTAGTAATAAAAATTAAGGTTTTAATATTTGTTTTTAATATATTTAGGTGCTTTAAAACCTTTTTTCTTGTTATTGGTTCATAATTGGTGATACTTGCGCCTAGATAACGGAAATTTTTAAAATGAAGCTAAATGTGTATCAAAAATCTTAAGTTTTCGTCTCCAATTCCAGTTATATCCAAGTATGGAGACTTCTTTATTGGTGATAGGAGCATACTGTTGATAGTTGTCTGTCTACACCCGCGAGCCGGTCCGTCCAGAGTAGTACCACACTGAACAGAAAATTAACGTCCGAGTAGTAGCAATTTGTTACTGCGCTTCGTTCGGTGAGCGAGAGAACCAAAAGCCCAACATTTTGAGGATGTTTGCGTGTGTTATGGTGATGCCTTTAGTATAACCGAACCTCATTGCACGCATTCAGACTCCCTTCACTTTCTTCACGGTAGGCAGCGGCCTAACAAAGGTCCACAAGCGGCAGCAACACTTACCATTAGGTTGTTTGCCACCGTTTGCAATAAAAATAAAAAACTTCTCAACGTTCATGGGCTGGTTCGTTCATGGTTAAGGGTCTCCTTGTGGTGATGAATTTAGAATACAATTCACCCCTTTTTTGTCCGTAGTCATCGTAAAAGACGATTAATTGATATGCAAGTAACGTCCAAAAACCCTATTCCAACACATTTGATCAGTGTGGAATAGTAGGTCAATTTCCCTTCCACTGTGGAAGAGACCAGTAGGCCTACTGTTGAAATCAATTCTAATTTCGAATCCGATTCTATTTCAATCTCACCAAACTTATATTTGGTACTCTTGAACAAAATCGAGAATGAATTTTACGCGTTCGTCGTTGTTATTTTCACCAAATGTGCCATGTTTTCTTACTTTAAATTAATAACGTTATCGAACTCGATCACCACAAAGACGCTTTCTTGAAATTGTGTAACATTAACGATTTGAAACTACGTCAAAATCCCGTCGGGAGTAGCAAATATTTGACTTAATCGACGAGAGTCGAATTCATTTAGTTTAGAAACGTTCCACCTAATTTGATTCCAATCGGGCGCTAGTGTCGCTTTCAAGAGTACCAAATTTGCTCAAATTCCAGCTGCGATTGGATTTAGGATTGGAATCGAGATTCAAGCGTAGGCACACAGAGCCCAACAGTGGGACTTATATAGGTTATGGAGTGTAGAGGTAAGGAGAACCGTTTCATATGGGAGGAAGCTTGAAAAAGTGTCCCACTTTCAGCACTAAATAGCAGTTCAAAAATCCTCCAGAATGGCGCTAGCATAGGCAAGGTTCTATGAATTGAGCAGTTGTTAACTGATTGAAGTATGCTGAGTTAAGTTAGTGATAGTTGTGATATGACAATGACTCATTATTTTTTAATGCAAGCCTAAATGTTTTTAAATATCAATTCTTTTTATATTCTTCATTAATTATTAACATGAATTTTTACATTTTAAAACTGACATTTATGAAATTTACTTTTATTATTTTGCTTTTTAAACGAGACGGAAGTTCTTTCGTCCTTTTTTATCTCACTATCTTATTCCAATAACTTTCAGCGCCTTTTTTAAAATTTACCCTGTCGCTACTGTAGCGCCACCCTTATTTAGCAGATTTTAACGGACACTTTTTCACACACAGAGACGGTTCTCCTTACCTCTAACCTCCATAATATAGGTCGAAATGATGATTCTTATTGCCATCACGTGGTAAAATTATTTTACATTTTTTTAGTTTGCAACAAAAGTGTACTTTTTTAAAATTGTTATTTGCTTTATAGTTTAAGTTATCATAGTGCGTGAATTTTAATTTTTTAATCGCTTTGAGCTTAGAATAATAACGTATAGAAGGATAGTGGCGGTACTTAAGAGATCAAAAACGTGAAGCCAAAAATACTACATACGTGTAAGCGATTACAGACGTACACACGCACACCACTATACAATAGAGTTACCTTGTACGCAGTGACCTTGTACACTACGGAACGATTCGGCGTAGAGAGCTATCTGGCTCCAATTTAAATGCTTTTTTTTTGTGCGCGGAGTTGCCTTCTATGAGTTATTATTCTAAAGTTCTGAGGTTAATACTTAGTTTCTTTTTTGTTGCTTTCAAAATTTTTGTAGTTAAACTCCTTTATTTTACTCAAATTGGTTGTATTGAAATCGATTTTCTCGCAAATTCTAAAATTTGATCTTTTAATAAATTGTTTATAAGTACTTGCTAATATAATAATTGGCTTTTAATTTTTTTTGCTTGCATCACCTAGGCTTAGTAGTTTCGATTTTAATAAGGATTAAAAGTGTGGGCGGCGCAAGCTGAAGTAACTGCGGTTGATGTCGCCCTAGCAGAGATCACGGTAGAAGAACCCGAGATTAGTCAACCACAAGCAAAGAGGCCAACTATCTGAGGATGACGCTCCGGTTATACTAATCTGGTTGCTGTTGGGGTCGGTATCCGAAAATTTAATCCACCAAGCTGGCCACCGAGATCAAAGAATCATTACTAGTAGGCAATGCCGTAAATAGGGCGATATAGGTGCTCAGGCACAAGGTGTAGACTTTGGAGGCGCAAGAATGGAAAACTCATTTGCACTAGTGAATTTGCGTTTGAGTTTTAGTGAGCGAGATACAGGTAGGTGGTATAATAGGCGAAGGGTCCACTTAAATAGCTCATCTGCTTGTTTGCCCACATAACTAGTTCTTCAAAAAAATAGATTTTTCTTCAAAAATATTAGATAATTGGTCGATCAATACCAAGGTCCTCGTGCTTAATTTTATCGCCCTAAATAGAGAAGAAAAATTCGAAGTAAAACCTGTAAAACTAACCTTTCTGACAAGCGTGTTATAGGTCAATATTCCTCCTATTATGGAGGAGGCTCGAGCCCAGTGGGACGTATATGTCGGCGTTGGGCCAGGAATTTGGACGATGATAGTAAAATACGGAGTATGTAATCACTGTATTTATTAGAAGCTCTTGCCGGAGAATCGAGTGAAGTAAATCTGTCCTCTATTCTAATCTTACAATGTTTTTATAACCTCCGCTTTACAATGAAACGGTCTAGTCTTAGTAACTACAATTACTTTTTATAACAAACAAATAAAACAACTACTTTTACTATCGGAATATATCTAAATAATAATGATAAATATTCTAATGCATTTAACGTAATTCCAAATAGTCAATTTTACACAATTTACATTAATGTGATTAAAGGAAATATTGTTCTCATATATTGTTCAACAGACGGCGCTCTAACTAGAAATAAATTGCAATCTTTATTGTGTAAAAACAACTAAATATGGTTATAAATAATTACATTAGTTCTAATCGATTTTAATTTGATCAATTATATAAATATTTAAACAATTAAATCCAAGATTTCTAGAAATACATTCAAAAAGTGTCTTTTAAATATCATAGCATGGTAAATAGCAGTGTTGTTACTACAAATAATTATTTAAATATTAGTTGCAAATATTTCAAACATGTTTATAACTATAATTGATAACACATACATCAACAATTTACAAATATTGCCGATAGAGGGCGATATGCGCCCATATATATGAGCCGAGATGATGATCGTGTGGCGACAGAGTAAGAATACAATTAACTACTAAAAAAATAAAAAAAAACCGGCCAATATAAATAAAACATTTAAAAATACATTTCAATATTATTTTATATTTATTGTTAGTTTTATTATTAATTCAAGAAGTCAAGTGAATATTGAATAAACTCCTGTCATCCGATATGGTCTAGTGGCTAGGATACCTGGCTCTCACCCAGGAGGCTCGGGTTCGATTCCCGGTATCGGAATGTCTCTTTTTGTTTCTTTCACCTTTATAATTGTTTTTCTTCTAAAATAAGCAATTGTAACAAATTTCAAAGCTAATTTATTTTATATTTTAATACGTTTATAAATTTCAGATAACTTTTCTCACTATATCTTGTTACCATCTGGTGATGGAGTAAAAATACAATTTACTGAATTTACCACCCCCTCTCTTGCCCGTGGATGTCATAAAAGTCCACTAAGGGATGAAATATACATATAACATCAATGCAAGAGAAGGAAAACTTGAAATAAAACCCTGTACAAACTTGTCTGACCTGCGTGGTGCAGTAGGTCAATTTTCGTTCCTATTATGGAGGAAGCTCAAGCCCAACAGTGGAATGTATGAGTTGAAATGATGATGAATACGCTTTTAGAATTTTCTGTTTTTATTTTTAAGTGAAACTTCTTTAGAATCGTTGTGATTTCAAACTCGATGAAACGAAAAAGCGAGTCCATAGAGACACAAACACGTAAATGTATAGGATTCAGCCGGCGAGAGAGTGAGATAGAGGATGATAAAGGAGTTTCACTTCTGCCATGCGTACTTTGAGATACACCCGCTTTTTTTTTATTTCACTTCAGCATATTAGTTTTTTTTTCTAAAACAATTCCCTAAATGATCATTATAATTCAGGGCCCCGCTGTCCACTGCTGGACATACGCCACCCTAATGGTTCGCCACAAAGTGCGAATCTATGCCGACTGCAACCAACGACGCCCAGTGACTTTTACCAGGTAGTCGGTGCATCTAGTTGGAGTCCTACACTGCGTTGTAGGGATGTGAAAAAATAATCGATTATTACAATCGGTTATCAAAATAATAAAAAACGATTATTAATCGATTTTTTATTATTCGAAATTCGATCGAAATTAATCGATTATTCACAGCCTGATTTCCTAAAAAAAAGGTCATCACGATTGTTTCATACTATATTAGAAAATAAAGCTCACATTTCCCAAAAAAAAGGTCATAATCCTGTTGGTAGAAAAAATCGATTAAGTTATAATCGATTATTTATTTTTAAATCGATTTATTTTAAAGAACAAAAAAGCGATTATTTTACCTCCAAGTCACATCTCTACTGCGTTGTTTGATACGTAGTTGACATTCAAGAACCTTTCTTCTCCATCGGTTGTTGGTTCTTCGAACAAAGTAAGCAAAGTCCTGCTCAGTGCTACTTCACCGTGCTATATCGGTTACACCCGTTCTTCAACGGGTTTCTATATTTCGGACTTTGTCTCGCACCAAATTTCTGGGCATTGATTTTTTTAACCATCATCATCATCTTGCTCTTATCCCAATTACTTGGGGTCGACACAATATGTCATCAATCATATTGGCAATGACTTTTATGACCGGCCGCCTGCCTGACGTCAACCCTTCTTGGGAATGTAATCGTTGACCCAAATGGTACTAGATGGAGTTGGTCCGGGTCAATCTAGGGGCTCTTAGTCGTCTTTTACGACACCCACGAGCAAAGCAAGGGTTGGTAGTATTCGAAGCCGCTACCACACAGCACCGATTTCTAAAAAAGGAGAACATTCTCAACGAATTCGGATGTTCGTAATTTTTTTTGTTAGAAAGGGTACCTATACTTCCTAAATGGTCCCATGTAAATTTTATCGAAATCGAACAAGCAGTTTTTGAAAAATCAACATAAATCTATTTATCTACATTGAAGTCGGTGTTTTTTTGCAAGAAATAATTTCTTATTTAAGCGACTGCACGCCGTTCATCCTGCCCGGGGCGACGAGGGTTGCACGAGGGTTGGGTGAATCTATAACCCATTGCATTCCCTCCCTTTGCCATTGGGCCGAACACTCGTACTGAATCCTTGACGTCCGTAGCCAACCCGACGGGGCTCCATAGCACGCTGAGCGACTTTGAGCTTGATGATGAGGCTTACGTTTAGGGAGTACTTGCCCGTACCTACCGTAGGTCATCACTGGTAACAAACACCGATCGTAGACCTGTGTTTTCAGACACTGAGGTATGTTGGAATAGGGATTATGCTTGTTGTTTATATAAAAAAAGATTGTATTGAGTGCGCAATTGTCTTTATTATATTTTCAATAATAGGTGTTATAATACACTAAACAATCGTTACTATGTTCTTTAATAACTGACATGACGAAGTAGTGACTATGGATGCTCGAAGATCATCGATGTTAATCGAATTGATCAACGACGTTAAATCACGCACGACCAATGCAACGAAACAAATCGTCTTCTATGAACGCTCTTACATCCTCTGGTGGGTAGCTGTCTCCACCTATTAATTATTCAATAAAAAGAAATAAAATGTAACGATTTAACTGTATTTTATTTCTTTGTTAATTATTAATGCAAAATCATTGATGTTCAGTATTCTATAAATATCGAAGATCGATGTTGTGCTTTCGATTATGACATTGATGTTTTTCTAATATCGATCATCCCTAGTAGTGACGGACGATTGACTGTGTTGCCAGCCTTAGCACTATAGAATAGGGGTGTTGGGCATATGAAATTGTTTCGGATAGCTTCAGGTACGGTAAAAGCCCAACTTTCAGATAGTATTGCGTGTGGTGGGTTTTGGTGACCTCTTTAGTAACACTGAACATCATTGTACGTATTCCCATTCCATTCACTTTCTTCACGGTAGGCAGCGGCCTAACGAAGATCCATGATCACGTACCATCGGGTGTATTGTTTGCTCGTTTGCCACCAATAGCAATAACAAAAAAGTGATAAGTATAAATCCATACTAATTAAATGCGAAAGTAAGGATGTTTGTTTGTTTGTAACGCTTTCACGCTTAAACCACCGAACCAATTTCAAAAATTCTTTCACCAATGGAAAGCTATAATATCAGGGAGTAACATAGGTTATATTTTATCCCGGTATTCCCACAGGAACGGGAACTACGCCGCGGGTAAAGCGACTGAAACCGAAGCGAAGCGAGGGCGGGTTGCTAGTATTGAAATAAAAATCTTTTTTTTTCATAAGTTTATTATCACCGAGTTATATCTATTTATACTAAGGTATAAAATTTTTTGTATATTTTTTTTATTAATGAAACATGTTACAATTATGAAATCAATTTCTTAAATATATAAGTATATACCTAAATAAATTGCCATTTAGGTATAAATGGACCTCCCAACATATGCTCTCTACGCGCGCTGCGCTCTACAGTGCTGCTTAAAGCGCAATGTTACTTCGTTGTATAAAGAATATTACAAAATCTGGGTTGAGAGCCTTTAGCACTTACACAACAATTTGGGTAAAGTTGTCATCGCCGTCTGTGGCTAACAACTGTCATACGAAAAAGATATCTGCGAATATTGGTGGAGAGTCCTCAGCGCTCAATCTGTTAAGGCCGTTTGCGGCTACCAACTGACATATAAAAAAAAGAAGCATGCAAACCATCGGGTCGAAAGCCCTCAGGAGAGTCAGCGCTCAGGCAACAGTTCGGCTGAAATTTAGCCATTTGTGACTTTTAGAAGTAAAATCAGATGGAACCTTTTCAGTTTAACATCTTATTTTCTATTATTAAAAATAATAAAAATATAGGACTAGAAGTATATATCTAATCAATCCTATTTATTCCAAAGGTACAGTGTACAGTTACAACAGTAAGACTTCCCTAACAGAACATTATTTACTAATTTAGAATATTATTTATTATTAGTTTATTATTTATTTCTTTTTTTTTTCATCAATATATTATATATATATTATATATATTATAAGTATATGTTATAATTTAAGGAGGATTTTGACTTAAGTTTTAGGGACTAATCTTTTAGAGAGTTGGTAACACTGACGCACACAACAATTTACACACACGTGCAAAACATACGCACAGAACGGCTTAGACATACAGAAAATCAAGGCTTTGATTTTCTTCAAAGCTGTACCAGTGGGCGACATAGGTCGAGACAATTCTTTAACATAATAAAATGTATCTACAAAGCCATTATGCTGACGAGATAAAAATAAGACCCACTGTCAACCTTTAGTTACTTTTCCTCAAGAGTGGTAAATGCCGACTACAAGGGAAGGGAGAACCAGGGTACCACCCTTTCCTATAAATCTTAACTAAACTCCTTACCAAAGTGGTTTGTATGGCATAATCCTTCTTATACTGAGAATAGCATTGAATGTCGTTGAGTGCATAGAAGTAACATGGTAAATTTTGAAAACGAATATTAATTTAAAAAATACAAATAGAGTAATGCACTGTGCATTTTCTAGTGTATTTATGATATGGAGTGTAGAGGTAAGGAGAACCGTCTCTGTGTGAAAAAGTGTCCGTTAAAATCTGCTAAATAAGGGTGGCGCTACAGTAGCGACAGAGTAAATTTTAAAAAAGGCGCTGATAGTTATTAGAATAAGATAGACAAAAAAGGACGAAAGAACTTCCGTCTCGTTGAAAAAGTAGAAAACAAAAGTTCTTAAAAAGCAAAATAATAAAAGTAAATTTCATAAATGTCAGTTTTAAAATAGATGTAAAAATTCATGTTAATAATTAAAAAGAATTGATATTGACACTGTCACTAACTTAGCATACTTCAATCAGTTAACAACTGCTCAATTCATATCATACCCTGTGCCTATGCTAGCGCCATTCTGGAGGATCTTTGAACTGTTATTTAGTGCTGAAAGTGGGACACTTTCAAGCTTCCTCCCATACGGTTCTCCTCACCTCTACACTCCATAATTTATGACATCCATAAAATAACTAATTTATTACTCTATGATATCATCGTTGAATCGATTACTTATTATCGAGTATTAAAATTAATATAAATAATTGGATATTTGGCTTTAAATGGAGTTTTTCTATGAAAATATTATATTTTCATAATGTCGTATAAAAAGGCGATATTAACAAAAAACTATAAACAAGTTACTAGTTTTTGATGTTATCATGTCGGGCATATTATCTGGCATTCGTTATGTCAGAACGGGATAGAATATGTTTGTTCAGTATAGACGTTCATTAATGTATTGCATCGTTGACGTCACAATGTTCGTATTGCGTTCTCTGTCTACTTTATAAATCTGATATGCTTATATAGGTTAAATTGAAAATAAATGTTGTGTTGTTAGATGCAACTAAAAAGTTTATTAAAACCTATGTCAGGGCAAATTATAGCCAATGCAGAGATATCTTAGGTATAAATTATACATTAGAAGTACATACGCTACGCCTAATTCTTCAATTTCAGATATATTGTCACATTCACCAAACAATATATTTGCTTTAATATTACAAATCCTCTTTGCCTTTATTTATTGCCTTTGGTGATAAAAGTTCAGCACCTCGTAGACCTCAGCCAGGATAGGTAGCGGCCTAACGTAAGGTAGGATTTGTGTTTTTAGCTCTTACAACTATCGAATTACACATAGTAGCAAATAGCCACTACTTAGATTTTCTGCTTCAGTTTGGTGCCTTTTCGAACTAGGCGACATATTTATGGCTGCAGCCAAATTGTCAGCCACCATGAAATTGTTGTGATTACATAAAATTACAAATTAAATCAGTTTATTTTCGTTAAGATTTTATTATCTTTAAACTGGTATAATCTTAATTGCATTCGAGGTATTATTAGATCTGGGCTAATATCTTTATACAAAACCACTACATCCTTATTGAGATTCCAGACTTATGTTATAAGGTTGGTACTTTTAAACTGATATTCATATCTGATTGTACATTAACAGCAGACCTATTATGTTTCATGTGGGACTTCACTAAATCAGAGTTCACAAGAGCAGCCATCAAACTCAACTCTCCTGCTAAAACCGTTGCACAAATTAATGAGGCGAGTCGAGCTGAATTTTCAGCCGGCGTCATACCAGCTCCTTTCACGCCTAAGATGTCCAAACAAGCTCCTTGGGCCGTTAAGATTGTTCCACCCCCAACGGTACCCACTTCCAATGAGGGCATTGTACAAGTTACATATAAGTCTTCTCCATTTTCACCACACATTTCCATGCTAGTGGAACAGTTTGAACTGGTGACGTTTTGGGCTGGATCTTGACCCGTTGCTATGAAGATTGCTGTAACCATATTCGCTGCGTGAGCGTTATTGCCTCCAATAGATCCAGCTAATGCAGAACCAGAAAGATTTTTGACTCTGTTACACCTAGCCAAAGTTCTAGAATCGGTTTTGAAGATACTTCTTAGATTTTCACCAGAAATTATGGTCTCGCAAACGACCCTTTTGCCTCTACCTTTTACCCAATTAATGGCTGTAGCTTTTTTATCTGAACAGTAATTGCCAGAGAGACTTATAACCTCCATGTCAGGGAAATAGTTTTTGAGGAATTTCAAAGCATTTTCAGCTCCTTTGGATACCATGTTCATGCCCATAGCATCACCAGTAGTAGCTCTAAATCTTAAGTAAAGGGTAGCGCCATCCACCCCTATATGAATCTCTTGTAGACGTGCAAATCTCGAGGTAGAATCGAAGGCTTCTTTGATCAATGCATAGTTTTCTTTATTGTCAATCCATTGTCGGCATTCATGAGCTCTGACTACGTTAGGCAGCTTCACTGCTGGAGCCCTTGTCATTCCCACATCTTCAACAACACTTGTAACACCTTTAGAGCCAATAGCTTTTGCTCCCCTATTAGTCGAAGCAACCAATGCTCCCTCAGTTGTAGCCATAGGCACCATATAAGGCCTGCCGTCGACCACCAAAGGACCCGCATATCCAACAGGTAAGCCGACATAACCAATTACATTCTCACAGCACGTATTTAAGACTTTAGAATAATCATAATTTAAATAAGGCAATTGTTTTATAGCTAGTTCAGTCTGGAATCTACTACCTACTACTTTTCTGCGAAGTTTAACACCACGTAACGGGTCTCCTAACACTGATTCAAGTCGATGCAGAGGTATATGGGACTGCTCAACTAACATTATAACTTCTTCATCGCTCAATGAAGAGCAAGCACCTTCAGATCGATAAATCTCTAGGCATTCGGCCATTGGACGCTTTTTGCCGTTTAATTTAGCCGCAGAAGAACTCGCTGAAAGTGTAGGCCATTCGGATTCATCCGGGCACCCTTCGGTTTGTGTAGATACTTCCGAATACAAATCATCTCCTACTGAAAATTTGGGCTTAGGTTTCGCACGTTCCCGAACCATTTCTTTTACTGTCATATCATTCATATCAATCAACCAGTTTCTTTGCTCTTCGAAAAACACAAATTTTATGATAAGAGCACACAGCAAAGTTGCTATGACGATGTAGTCAGCAGAAACTGAAAACCATTTCACGTACGAATGAAGAAACACGTTTTCATCAGTCGCAGGAATTAAATTGTCCATTGGACCTTCCATAATTCTACTATCGGAATTCCAAGGCCACCTGCTTGTCAAATGAACACATAGAAGACCAGCTGCCATTATCATTTTTACTCTCTGCACTACTGGATTTGGCGTTAAATCAGCTTCAGAAAATGGACTATTCGGAGCCATTTCTTTTCTTCCAGATGCAAAGTCAGCTACAAGAGACAGACACGCTGGGTAAAACGTTATAAATACTAAATAATCTACCAATAATGCTAGACAAGCAAATGTACACATATGCTCTAGTCTGGGGACTCCAGACAACGCCCCAACTCCAACTAAAAGTACGGCTAGTAAGGTATCCAAAGTTGCAGTAGGTCCTAGCAAAGCTAAGGCCTTGCCGACTCTTTTTCCTTGATCCTCACCAGCGCACCAGCCTGCTTTCGCCATTCTAGCTCCTCTAGCTACATCAGCAACCAATAAAAATAGAAATGGTGCGTCTTTTATGCCAGCCAGCTCATTAAAGAACAAACTAGCGACGGCAGATGTAAAGATAAAACTTGCAAAAGTCGAAAACACCCCGGCAATGATGAGGAGATATTTTGATGCAATTTTGTGAAGATTGGAGATTTGGTAGTAGGCATATAAGAGTGCAGCACATCGAACGAAAGTCATTATTACAGCGTCAGCCGCTTGGTATTCTGCTTCTAATCCTGGACATGCTCTTGCCCATCCGGCGCAATGTTCTGATCCATTTCCAGGACTATTTCTCTCAACGCTGGCGGCGCACGCTAATAACGCTAACGTAGCGACTATTACCTCCCACTGATGTCTCGCACAAAACTCTCCGTGAGCTCCCCAAACCTTCATGATGGCTGCTTAGCTGGATCACAGTTAAGATCTGCCAAAATAAAAAAAACAACGTTATTCTCATCGTCATCATCAAACATAGTTGCAAATCTAAGTACTAACATATTATCTTGAAAAGTTCTTAATGTTTGACAATGCCAAAATGCCAATTTGATTAGATTCATATGCGAGGACAAATAGTTATCCATGTGGTGACCGGCAAAGAATACAATGGACTTGTCTTTCTTGCCTGTGAATGTTGTAAAAAGGCGAACAAGGTATATGATATACAGATAACTTCGATGCAAGATAAGGAAATCTCTTCATCAAACTATACCAACCAACGTCGTATAGTAGATTAATTTCCTTTCCATTATGCAAAAGGATCGATCTCAATGTGAGATGGATGTGAGCTAAAAAGAAGAACAAAAAGAAGTTATAAATACACTCGAGAACTTTCTATGGCATTTGCCCAGATGGCGAAGGGATATGAGTGAGAGTCATAAAAATCGGTAGAACGGCCCTTCTAGGAAACTTATAATATCTCACTGCAAATGTCAATCCACTGGCCAAGCGAGGCGATTATGACAATAGCACAATCCATGACCATGTAGCGTTTTACAAGGGAAGTTTACGTTCAGTAGTATATTAGGAAAGACCGAACCATTTTTTTTTAATGCAAACGGTGGCAAACGAGCAACAGTACACCTGATGGTAAGTGTTGCTGCCGCTCATGTACCTTTACAAGGCCGCTGCCTACCGCGAAGAAAGTGAAGAGAGTGTGAATGCGTGCAATGAGGCTCGGTGATACCAAGGGCACCACCAAAACCCTGGGCTTTCGGCTCTCTCGCTCACCGAACGAAGCGCAGTAACAAATTGCTACTACTCAGACGTCGATTTTCTGCGTGAGTGTGGGGTAGTAACCCCGGACGGACCGGCCCGCGGCTGTAGACAGATAACTGTCGACAGTGTGCTCCTACCACTCGTAATATTTTTATAGCACTTATTTTTTTCGCAAGCAAAATATGAATTATGGATATGGACGATAGCGAAGAGTATTTAGGCATGATTTAGAAAACGACCTAAAGACCTCTAAACCTGTTTTCGACAAATTTTGCCTCAAAATAAATTACAGCCTACATTTAGATCGCGAAACTACTGTTAAACGTCGTTCAACACAATTACATACTCATATTTGAAAACCAGTTTTTGTGAGAGTAAATGACCAGCGTTGTGTGAAGGTTTGCTCATTCATACAAGGCTGGTCATTAACTTTGCGTTATTGATATATTACGATGAAAGTCCGCAGTTATAGTCTAGTGGTAGTATTAGGGACGTAAAATCTTGGCTTTCAAATTAAGGCATTGAATTTAATACCCGGTCAGGAGTCTTCCATATAAATCAAGGTATGAAGAGTAATAACAAAATTCACCACCCCCTTTACTGATTCCCTGATGACTTGTTGGATGTGAAACATTTTAGTCCGCCTGTGACTTTAAAAGCTCTAAAGTGTTCGAAACGCCGGGCAATCAAATATCAAATACAAACATGATAAAATCCGTAAAATAGTTTTTTAAGTCATCGTTATTATAGAGATTTAAGACGCCGAAGATTCAAAATATAATCAGGCGGCTATTAGTTTGATTTTTTGTCACACAAGAAATTAAAAAAGGTCAGTAAAGCCGGCTTTGTGACCTGGGTCAGATGACGACGGTACCGCGTCAATATTTAATTATTACCAAATTGTAATTTGAATAAGGTGGTCTTTGACATTTAAACATAAACCAGATGATAGCTATGAAATTTTTAGTGTTAGAGTAGGATTATTTGATAACCCATCCATCTTAGATCATATTAGCTTCTGCCGCCCGCGACTCCGCGTGGTATAGATACTTTGGGCTAACGCTAATTTTAACCAAGACGAAGGTGAAAATATTATTTAATAATACGATTCTGCCACACATGGTTTTTAGGAAAATTTAGCGGTTTACGCAGCGGAAGCTCTCAAAAGGAAAAAATAACACAATTTTAAAACATTCTTCATTGGTGCTCCGCTCCTGTTGGTCTTAACGTGATGATATATAGCCTATAGCCTTCCTCGATAAATGGGTTATCTAACACTGAAAGAATTTTCAAATCGGACCAGTAGTTCCTGAGATTAGCGCGTTCAAACAAACAAACTCTTTAGCTTGGTATAGATACGTCCCATTGCTGGGCTGCCTTCTCTACATCAGGATGGAAACCTAGCTACTATAACCACGCTGATCAGACGAGTTGGTATAGGGTTTTATTTCCAGCTTTACTTCTTCTAAGATTTTGTATTATGCATACTGATCCCCCGCACCAGGTGGACCGACGACCTGGTGAAAGTTGCTGGACGTCGTTGGATGCAGGCGGCACAGGACCATACTTTGTGGCGTAACATGAGGGAGGCCTACGTCCAGCAGTGGACGGCGATACGCTGAAATGATGATGAAAAAAATACTGATCCAACTGATGTTGTTCTGTTCAAATCTAAAAGAACGATCACGATTTTTCGATTACGAGCGCCACATTCTTTACTCTCTGAATCAAGTTTTGCCGCTGGTTCTGGTTGCCTTCCCTTCAATATATCCTTTCAGGTATCCTCGTAAATGCCGGCAACAAACAACAGTGTAGCCTGGGCGTTGCTTTTAAACAACACCCTGCTCTGTAGAATTTATCCTTATTTTGTAGAAATTTACAAAAATAGCAGAGACAAATAACACTCAGGCTCAGAACAATACTTTGCGGATCACACAAAATGTTGCGCAGGAATTGAACCTGAAATCTCAACTTCAACATCATCTGTGCCGTGTTATTTGGCAACAACAGTAATTGATGTTAAAATGTAATGTTACAAGTGAAGAAATAACGCAACCTCTGAGGAGTGTAAGGCCAAATATTTACGACATCGGATGCTTATTAAATATGCGATTATGTTATTTAAATCAAATTAATTTATTATACTTATACTATACTAGCGAGCCGCCTTTGCTGCGCTTCGGTACCAGCCGCTTTAGTCTCGCATTTAAATTAAAACCTACAATAACTCCTAAAATATGTCTTTGGGTTCGACTCCCAGACCAGGCAAAATTTCATAGTGCTTTCCTGAGAGGAAAGATAGTTAATACTCTTTATATAGACAGCTGTTTGGTAGTAAAAGATTATCAAAATCGGTTCAACCGTTTTGAAGATTACTCGGAACAAAAGCACAGATAAAAATTTGAAACTAGATTTTAGGCATAGATTTCCGTACATGCGCCTGATGCCACCCTAGCCGACGCCGCGGGTGACTGGGCCGGGATTAGTTCGTCATCCGCAGAGAGACTAACCGCGCGAGGGCGACCGACGCCCCGGGAGAGGCGTTGGAAAGGGAAAGGGTATCCCGCCGGGCTGGCCATGGACGCCAAGGAACTCGGTGGTCGGCAAAATGGCGCTGGTAACACACACTAGTTATAAATCTTTGTTTTAAGACACTGTGCTGTATTGGTCAAGAAGATTCTCTTAAGACGCTCGAACGCTGCCCAGTCGAGTTGGATTCGAATGGAAGTCAAGACTAAAAGATCCTACGCAATTAATGGACCACTCCTTAATAAACGTCGGGTTCGCAATGGATCTACGTCCCACTGTTAGACTCTAACCTCCTCCATAACAGGAGCAAAATTGACCTACATACAGTAGGTCAGACATGTTGGTATAGGGTTTTGTTTCGAGTTTTCCATCTCTTGCATAGATGTTATATCCATATTATATCCCTTACACTCACGGGAAAGAGAGAGGGCGGTGAATTGTATTCTTACTCCATCACCACACGGAAAAACTGGTATGGAGCATCGCGTTTACGTGCTTCTAATAAATCTAAGCATCAAAAATCACATTATTTAAACGTGATCGTAAATTTAATGTACAGACATACAAGTGAATATGAACTGTGTTGATATGGCATTTGAAATAATAATTGTTTAAAACTAATGTGAATTGGCAAGTTATTTCATAACTATGACCTTGGGTCTAGTTGAGTACTTCAAATATTTTAACAAACCTAAAAACTCGAATTGCGACCACTTTATTCATCATTTCATCATCATCATTTTAACTCATATATGTACGTCCCAATGCTGGGCTCTAGCCTTCTCTACAATAGGAGGGACATTGACCTTACAATTCTGATCAGACAGGTTGGTATAGGGTTTTATTTCGAGTTTTTCTTCTCTTGCATAGATGTTATGTTTATTATATCCCTCAGTCGTCTTTTACGACATCCACGAACAAGTTACGAGTGGTGAATTGTATTCTTACTCCGTCACCACATGCAAATACCCTCAGAAAGTTGTGCTTTCGTCTCTCTCGCTCACCGAACGAAGTGCAGTAACGAATTGCTACTACTCAAGACGTTGATTTTCTACTCAGTATGGTACTACTCTCCACATAACATCTGTGTAAGAGAAGAAAACTCAAAATGAAACTACAAACATGTCTGACCAGAATTCTCTCACATTGTGGAGAAGGTATGTAGGCAGTGATGATAGCTTGTGGTGGGTTTTGGTGATGCCTTTAGTATCACCAAACATTGCACGCATTCACACGCCCTTTGCTTTCTTCACGTTAGGCAGCAGAGGTGAATGTGCGTCAATATCATTTATTATCGGGGTATTCCGTCGGGCCGACCACTGACGACAAGTAAACCTGCTCCGGTGGTCGGCCCAATGACGAAGGCGAGGTGGTTTTCGGGTGGGTTGCGGGAGTTGCGTGCTTAAGCCCCTCTGTCGCCCCGGACGGAGTGGTGCGGAGGCGCGCCGACCGCGACCCACCCAAAAAAAAAAAAAAAATCATTTATTATCAAATATGCCGTTTACTCGCCAACTACAGCAATAATCAAATACATATATAGATACATATGCGGACAGCTAAACTGTCACTATAAATAGAAGGGCAGACATTTTCTCCAGCCATACGCAATGGTTTAGATTGATTAATTAAAATACAGGTAAGCGTAGAAAGCGCTTTAGAAAGCGCGTTAAATTGTTCTAGTTTTCCGCGTAGTGACGGATTAAGAATACAATTCATCACTCCTTAACTTGCACGTGGATGTCGTAAAAGACTAAGGGATAGACTAGACTAAGGGATATAATACACATATCATCTACTTAAGAGAAGGAAAACTCTTTTCCTCCTATTGTGGTGGAAAGTCGAGCCCAACAATAATACATCTATAAGCTGAAACCATGATGATGAATTCGTTCTAGTCTGGACGATAATGGATCCATGTCCGTTTTCACCAACGTCCCCCTAAAGGTTAAGTAACACCTAAAATAGTAAATATAACACATAATATTAAGCGTTATTTGTCATCATCTGAAATGTTATATATTATACTTTTTATACTGTTTTTTAAAACTATACCTATTTAATTTTTAATTGTTACATAAACTATTTAGCGTCAAAAAAATTAATTTAACCTCCATGTTTAAACTAAATTATAGTTAAAAATAAAAGTAATTAAAACAACGCGACTTAATATAAAAATTAATAAAACTAGATGACCCAACAGACGTTGTTCTGCTCAAATCTAAAATAAATATAGTTTAAAAAACTAAAAAACACGCTTTCAACTAAAAAGTGTAAAATAATTTTCAATATGGGCAGAAAATAATAATGAACGAAATACATTAATATTATTGTGAAATAAGCGTGGGACGTTTTGTGCCACATTTTCGTAAATCGAGCACCTAGTTAGTTTTTTTAAACTAAACTCATTTGCAAAAAAAACGGGCACCTAAGCAATGAACCATTTCAAATGTTAATATTTCTTTGTTTGATAATTATAGGTAGTTTTATCCACACAATTTGCTAAATTAATAAGAAAATAATCGTTTTCATCAGTATTTCATAAAATTTAGATACAATTTATGGGAAATAATGCTAAACCTCGCTAGTAGTGTATATTCGCTAGTAGTGCATATGCTCATGAAGTAAAAATAAAAAAGTTTTTTTGTTTGTTTTTCTTTAATAAAGTAAAAGCAGATAAATGTTTAGTATCGAGTGTGACCCCCTCTAGCTAAAATCACAGCTTGAATTCGTCTGGGCATGCTAGCGAGTATATCCCGGATACTTGCTTGCGGAATACGTTCCCACTCCGCAGTAATCACATTCTTCAGCTCTCTGATGGTCTGCGGAGCCGGGTGTACTGATCTCACACGCCGTTTCAGAACGTCCCAGACATGCTCTATGGGATTGAGGTCGGGACTTCGAGCTGGCCAATCCAAACGACGAATGCCGACCTCTTGCACATACGCATTAACATCGCGGGATCGGTGGGCGCGAGCATTGTCGTCCATAAAAATCGAGTCTTCACCTAGAGCGGCCAATGCGGGTTGTGCATGAGAAATTAGAACTTCCGTTATGTATCGATGCCCAGTCAGTGAGCCGTTTTCAATGAAGACTAACTCTGTACGATCCATTGAATTTATTCCTGCCCAAAACATAACAGAGCCCCCACCATAAGGTGTGATTTCTTCGAAACATGCCTCTGCAAAGCGTTCTCCTTGTCTTCTTAGCACTCGCCGACGTCGATCTTCACCGAACAGAGATATCCTGGCTTCATCAGAGAACAAAACCCTATTCCAATCGTCTTGAGTCCATGATTCACAATTTCTAGCGAACCTAAGCCTGTGAACTCTGTGCTCACGGAGTAATTTAGGGCCGCGGGCCGGGCGGTGACTGCGTATATTGGCAGCGAGAAGCCTCCTCCTGACCGTCCATAGACTAATATGCACATTTCTTACTTCTTGGAGGTTGTTCTTAAGATCCACATACGAAGATTTGCGATTTCTCAATGCGCGACTCACAAGAAAACGATCATCCCGTGGTTGGGTACATGGTTTTCTTCCAGAACCAGGCCTTCTCTCGACGGAACCAGTCTCCTGATATCGCTGCCAGGTCCTTTGGACTGTCGAGCGACTAACATTTAGCCTCCTAGCCACGAAACATTGGCTGCAACCCTCTTCAAGCAGCGCGATAATTTTGGTAGCTTTTACCACTTTATCTACCATTTTTGATACAGCCAAACAGCATTAAATAAAGCTTTGACAGTCAAGGATATGAAATTAATCGATAAAAATTGAATAAAAGTTATGAAAGTCGATGTTAACTTCTGGAACTTCGCGCCAAAAATGTAGGATAAAAGGGGTTTTCTGTAAAAATGAACATCAAATGAAAAATTGAATTTAGAACATACTTTTTTAAATACCACAGCATTTTTAAAACCGGCCAGTAACGTGTACAAACGATTGAAACCTTTTTGGTATTGTATCTTTTTAAATATGAATGAAAATCAAAACCGCCCGTTTTTTTTGCAAATGAGTTTATATTCATTTTTCACCTTTAAGTGAATAGCCACCGGAATGTAATTAGTATGCATATTAGATTTGTCGGTACATCGATGAATGTAGGTATATGGCTCAAGACGCAATTATTACCATAGGAGTCTCTACGCGTTTGTGCTATGCTGAGTGCCCGACTAGCTCTATCTCTGTTACTCTCATGCAAAGGATGCGGAAAGAAGTTAATGAATCCTGGCGAATCTAATTAGGACAATCGATTTTTTTTAAGGGGATTTTTGCATCCGACGACTGAAGTCAAGTCACCTGCGGGTGGGTTACGGGCGTGCGCACTTACGTCCCTCTGTCGCCCCGGATGGAGCGGGTGAGGAGTGCGCCGACCGTGACCCACCTCCAAAAAACCAACCCCCAAAAAAAAAGCGGTTTATTGCATTGTCATCGGTCTCTGATAGGTGTGCAAAGTTTAAATAAAATCGAATCGCTCAAAGTAAGGCAAAATCGAGCTCAAAGAGTTTGATTACAAGCATACATACAGGTGAAACTAATAAAAGCGTGTTAAAAATAAGGAATTCTCCTTTAAATCGATCGCAGCGCCACCTACCAATTCCCATTATTAATCTAAACCATTCTCACATCCATCAGGAACAGCCACCCGTTCCTGTCCAGCCGTTTAGAAGGAGTTCAATTACCAACACACGAACAGAAGATTTATATCATTACGTGTACGTGTGCGTGTCACTGAACTCCTCCTAAACGGCTGGACCGATGTTGATGAAAATTTTTGTGCATGTTCAAGGGGATGCGAGAATGGTTTAGATTCACAATTGGATCCGGTAGGTGGCGCTTATTTGAACAGAACAACGTCTGTTGGGTCAGCTAATCCATACTAATATTATAAATGCGAAAGTAAGGATGTTTGTTTGTAACGCTTTCACGCTTAAACCACTGAACCGATTTCAAAAATTCTTTCACCAATGGAAAGCTATAATATCAGGGAGTAACATAGGCTATATTTTATCTCGGTATTCCCACAGGAACAGGAACTACGCCGCGGGTAAAGCGACTGAAACCGAGGCGAAGCGAGGGCGGGTTGCTAGTATTAGTATAAAGATAAATTATAATTTAAAAGCTATTGTGTGGTGTGTTGGCTTTGAATACTAGCAACCCTTGCATTGTTCGTGGTTGTCGTAAAAACTTCCAAGAATTTTACATACACCTAGGCCAAATAAAACCTTCCGTGTGGTGACGGAGTAGGAATACAATTCATCACCCTCTTTCCTGCCTGTTGGTGTCGTAAAAGACGACTAAGGGATATATGCATCTAATATCTATGGAAGAGAAGAAAACTCGAAACAAAACCCTATGCCAACACGTTTTTCTCGGGCTGACCACTGACGACAAGTCACCCTGCTCCGGTGGTCGGCCCAACGACGAGTGCGACGTGGGTACGGGTGGGTTATGGGCCCGCGCGCCGTCCTTTCGCCGTCGCCCCGGACGGAATGGACCGCGTGTGCGCTTACCATAGCCCACCCATAAGAAAAATGCCAACACGTTTGACCAGCGTGGTATATTAGATCAATTTCCCTCCTATATTGCGGGAGGTCTAAGCTCAACAGTGGGATGTGTCTGGGCTGAGATGATGATCATGAATCTTCCAAATGGCTGGACCGATTATAATAATATTTTAATGCCAGGTATATACCTATAAAAGGAGTAACTTAGGCTATTTCTCCCCTTAAGAAACCTCTATAATTTTTTTACCTAGGCCTCATGGACAGCAGTCGCATATAGTAATATTTTAGAAGATATTGTGCATTTAAAATATGTGGACAAGGCGACTCAGGGTCGTAGCACATTTACACAACCCCGCTTCAAAATCGCTCCCGCACAACACTGCCTTCAACACGTCGGGTTGAGAGCCCTCAGCGCTCACCCATAGTCCGGACTAAGCTGTGAAAGCCATCTGCGGCTAACAGCTATACACACACAAAAAAAAAACGCGACCATCAGCTGTACATGCTCTTACAACTGTCCGGCAACTAGCTGTCACCGCGCTTACACCTAGCAGTCAACTACTCTTACCGCGCATCAACCGATTTTTTTTGCAACGGAGTTGTGATCGTCTTCCATTGAAATAACTCACAGGCGGCGGTGTACGAGCGGCAGCTAGCAATGTGCTTATCAAGCGAGCAGTCTGTGTGTGTACAACGGGCGGACTGCTCGCTTAGGGACAAGTATCGATACATTTAGGTATCGAGTACTTTTCTTTTGATACCGATAGTTTTGTACTCGATACTTTTACTCAATGAGTACTTTTTGGCAGGTATCGTATCGAATAAGTTTTAGAAATTATCCATGTTAAACTTGACCTTACGGCTCTTGTTTATGGTAACGCCATCTAGTTCAAACGTAATGAACCTTCTAAAATGTAGCTCGAAATATTTTAATCCGTTCACAGGCGGTCAAATTTCTAAAAAAGAAGGTCATCACGACACACATTCTAGGAAAGTACTCAGTACTCGGTACTTTGAAGTATCCGTACGTTTCGATACGTTATTGAGTACGATACTTTTTCATCGATACTACTCATGAGCACAGTATCGATACTTTCTTTTCGATATCGTGTCCCTTATGCTCGCTTAAGAGCGTTTTCGGTAATAAGCGGCCGTAAACCCAAAAATGTGGTTTTTTGAGGACTGGTTACTCGTTCATGATAATAGCTTACTAAAAATTTATATAACCACTACATTGAACACATCTTTATATTGTGTTTGTATAGAATTATAACTCAATATTGTAACTATTTTATTAAAAGGCAAGGGTATTTTGAACTTAAGTTCCGATTACCGATAATCCTCTTAAAGCGTGCGGTAAGCGAGCCGTCAACTACCGATTGGTACAATGGCAGTAAGCTCGCTGTCTGCTAATTCGTATTGTCAATGTAATATATGACTACACCGAACGACCTAAAGCTCATATCTAAATGAAATCAATTTTGCCGAGTGGGAGCCGTGTTGTATAAGTCGGCTACGAAACCGAAGCGACGGCGGATTGCTAATTACTAAATATGATTAGTATTGAACTAATTTGGATTAATCAGTCATTGCTAATTATATATTTGTGGAATTCATATCACGTTTTATCGATTTCTAGAAACCAAATCATCATTGGCCTGCCTTCATCCTACGCTGTGTGGTCAGCACAACATGTCCTTACCTTCTATAGTCTCCTATCAGCCGTCATATCTACACACATTGCTTTCATACACATATCCTCATCCACTCAATCCATACATCTCTTTGTCCTTTTAATAATATTTTTAGAAACCAAATTATCATTATAATTTCAGCTTATATATGTCACCGTATTATTGTACGAACCGTTAGTTTATAAACTATCTAGTGAGATTATAATCTATCGATAGATTGTGAACGGACACGAAACTTTACAATCTAACGCTTATATTTTCGTAAGATTATAAACTGACTATGTTCAACCGTCAAATTATGATTTTAATACTTTTAACCATCAGTTCAAAAAGAAATGACCCAATCACCGCACTGTCTTACAATTTCTCGCCTGCGAATTTGTGAACCGTCCTCTGATTGGTTGGCGTTATACTCTCCTCGCAAAAATTAAAGAAACAAAAAGATTTTCAAAATTTTTTGGCAATTTTCAACAGGCTGTATTTAAATGAAAAATGGTCGTACAGAAAATAAAAAAACATAGCTTTTCAAGCTTGAAGACTCTAGTTTACGAATTTTTTGGTTAAAATTTTTTTAGAGCACCGGTAATCATGCGATTCTTGGATCAAGCACAAAGAAAAAATTTCTAAATTTTTACATTTTTTTTTCCGCTCTACGGACATGGAAAAATTTTTTCGACCTAAACTAATGCATAGGTCGTATAGCCTGTTTATTCAGCTTCAATTTTCTTTTTACAAGAGTCAGATACGACCATTTGTCTTCGAGATATCGAATTTTGAATGCAAAAGGATCCTTTTTCACTCAACTGCCCATATCTCTGAAACTACTGATCGCTCAGCGAGCGGACAGGGGGTTTCGTTTGTCCCAGAAAATTGCCGATAAAAAAGTCTGTCATGGTTTGTTGGAAAAAATTTTTCCACCTGAAACGTTAACGTGAAAAAAGAGCAAAAAATGCTATTTTCCCTTTTTTCGGTTAATCGACTGTATTTTCGGCAATATTAGGAGAAATACGTAGGTTAGAAGAAAATTTTACTGTCTAATGTACCCCAAAGGCCTTCCTAAATCGGTAGATCGATCGGTTCAGCGGATTCCCTGGACCGATTGATTGAAATTTTGAAAAAATTAAGGGAACAAGATTTTTGTTCCTTAAACTTGATCTAATCTTTTCAAAAATCAATAATTTCATTTTTTTTACATTTTACTCAATTTCGAGTCTTCTAAAGATTGATTAACAAAAAAAAATCCAAAAATTTTTTTTAAAAATTTTGATAATTTCCAAAAACATTTTTTTTGAAAATTAAAAAATAAATATTTTAATTTTTAAGAAAATCAAAGTTTCTGACAAAAATTTTCATTGATAACTGATTCACCGCCGGCATTAGCGTTATCCAAAGCATACCACGTGGAGGTTGTTGAAATTTAGAAAATTTTTTCTTTGTGCTTTATCCAAGAATCGCATGATTACCGGTGCTCTAAAAATTTTTTAACCAAAAAATTCGTAAACTAGAGTTTTCAAGCTTGAAAAGCGTTTTTTTATTTTCTGTACGACCATTTTTCATTGAAATACAGCCTGTTGAAAATTGCCAAAAAATTTCGAAAATTTTTTTGTTCCTTTAATTTTTGCGAGAAGTATAGATAGTACGCGTTCGTGTGCATAGAGTTACAAACGTAATTATCAGCAATTAAAAAGCTCATTGTCAGCAAATATTAACGTACATTATTAAATACCACCTTAAAACTATCTATACCAATAAATAAAATTGGAGTGTCTGTTTGTAATGTCAAAATAATAGGCTTTTTTCATGCTCACACGGTTATTTGCACGACACCTATGCCTAAAATAGCAATTAACAAATTTTTGTCTGTCTGTCTGTTTGTTACGGGTAATCTTCAAAACGGCTGGACCGATTTCAAAAATTCTTTCACCAATGGAAAGCTATAATATCAGGGCGTAAACTAGGCTATATTTTATCCCGGTATTCCCACGGGAACGGGAACTACGCGGGTAAAACGACTATAACCTATAACCGAAGCGAAGCGAGGGCGAGTTGCTAGTTTTTAATATCTTTAAATTGATGTAATGTAGTAATGTCGCTAAAATAATAATGGCGGCGGGGCAGCGTGTGAAAACAATGATTTGTTGAACCAATCAGCGTGCACTTTGCGTTTTGTTCACAATTTGACGGTTGAACATAATCAGTTCATAATCTTACGAAAATATAAGCGTTAGATTGTAAATTTTTGTGTCCGTTCACAATCTGTCGATAGTTTATAATCTTACTAGATAGTTTATAAACTAACGGTTCGTACAATTTTATGGTGACATATACGTCTCACTGTTGGATTGAGCCTCCTCAAGAATGGGTGGGAAATTAACCTTATCACGCTGTTCAGACGTGTTGCTAGTTGAGTTCAGTTTGCCTTCGCTTCAATGCCGTAAATAGGGCGGTGCCACCGGTGCTCAGGCACAGGGCGTAAACTTTGAGAGGCGCAAGAATGGAAAACTCATTTGCACTAGTGAATTTGCATTTGAGTTTTAGTGAGTGAGATATAAACTCATTTGCAAAAAAAACGGGCGGTTTTGATTTTCATTCATATTTAAAAAGATACAATACCAAAAAGGTTTCAATCGTTTGTACACGTTACTGGCCGGTTTTAAAAATGCTGTGGTATTTAAAAAAGTACGTTCTAAATTCAATTTTTCATTTAATGTTCATTTTTACAGAAAACCCCTTTTTATCCTACATTTTTGGCGCGAAGTTCCAGAAGTTAACATCGACTTTCATAACTTTTATTCAATTTTTATCGATTAATTTCATATCCTTGACTGTCAAAGCTTTATTTAATGCTGTTTGGCTGTATCAAAAATGGTAGATAAAGTGGTAAAAGCTACCAAAATTATCGCGCTGCTTGAAGAGGGTTGCAGCCAATGTTTCGTGGCTAGGAGGCTAAATGTTAGTCGCTCGACAGTCCAAAGGACCTGGCAGCGATATCAGGAGATTGGTTCCGTCGAGAGAAGGCCTGGTTCTGGAAGAAAACCATGTACCCAACCACGGGATGATCGTTTTCTTGTGAGTCGCGCATTGAGAAATCGCAAATCTTCGTATGTGGATCTTAAGAACAACCTCCAAGAAGTAAGAAATGTGCATATTAGTCTATGGACGGTCAGGAGGAGGCTTCTCGCTGCCAATATACGCAGTCACCGCCCGGCCCGCGGCCCCAAATTACTCCGTGAGCACAGAGTTCACAGGCTTAGGTTCGCTAGAAATTGTGAATCATGGACTCAAGACGATTGGAATAGGGTTTTGTTCTCTGATGAAGCCAGGATATCTCTGTTCGGTGAAGATCGACGTCGGCGAGTGCTAAGAAGACAAGGAGAACGCTTTGCAGAGGCATGTTTCGAAGAAATCACACCTTATGGTGGGGGCTCTGTTATGTTTTGGGCAGGAATAAATTCAATGGATCGTACAGAGTTAGTCTTCATTGAAAACGGCTCACTGACTGGGCATCGATACATAACGGAAGTTCTAATTTCTCATGCACAACCCGCATTGGCCGCTCTAGGTGAAGACTCGATTTTTATGGACGACAATGCTCGCGCCCACCGATCCCGCGATGTTAATGCGTATGTGCAAGAGGTCGGCATTCGTCGTTTGGATTGGCCAGCTCGAAGTCCCGACCTCAATCCCATAGAGCATGTCTGGGACGTTCTGAAACGGCGTGTGAGATCAGTACACCCGGCTCCGCAGACCATCAGAGAGCTGAAGAATGTGATTACTGCGGAGTGGGAACGTATTCCGCAAGCAAGTATCCGGGATATACTCGCTAGCATGCCCAGACGAATTCAAGCTGTGATTTTAGCTAGAGGGGGTCACACTCGATACTAAACATTTATCTGCTTTTACTTTATTAAAGAAAAACAAACAAATAAACTTTTTTATTTTTACTTCATGAGCATATGCACTACTAGCGAATATACACTACTAGCGAGGTTTAGCATTATTTCCCATAAATTGTATCTAAATTTTATGAAATACTGATGAAAACGATTATTTTCTTATTAATTTAGCAAATTGTGTGGATAAAACTACCTATAATTATCAAACAAAGAAATATTAACATTTGAAATGGTTCATTGCTTAGGTGCCCGTTTTTTTTGCAAATGAGTGTATATAGTAGATAGGCGATTGGTCCACTTAAATAGTCGTCTGCTTGTTTGCTCACATCAATTCTAGTTCTTCAAAAAAATTAGATTTTTCTTCCAAATAATAATTGGTCCACTAACACCAAGGTCCTTGAGCATTATTTTATCACCCCGAATGAAATAAATAGGCCTATGGAAACGCGCATAGGGCCCATAATAGGCTAGTTACGGCACTGCGTTTCTTGCAGAGAATTTATAACCGTATTTAATACCTTAGTCGTCTTTCACGACACCCACAAGCACGAGAGGATATGGTGAATTGTGCTCTTCTCAGTGACGAAAGAGACTGTTACTAGTCGAATAATTTACTAGGGATATGTGTGGACTGGTTTTTACTCTGTATGAACGAAACAAAGGCGAGGCCAGACTCATCGCCAACTATATAAAAAAGGGCACATATCTATTTTAAATTATATTTATACGTACCTAATTGTAATGTGCTTCCGTACCTGTTTGGAATCATAATAGAATTATTATGTATGCATTTGCGTCATTTCATTACTGACAGAATTACTAGATACATCTATGATAATTCTGATGGCTATCAGTGTGGCGACAGAGTAAAACACAATATCCATACATCTTGTCTATGGATTTTTTTTTATTGCAAGCGGTGGCAAACGAGCAAACAGTACACCTGATGGTAAGTGTTGCTGCCGCTCATGGACCTTTGCCTGCCTACCGCGAAGAAAGTGAAGGGAGTGTGAATGCGTGCATTGAGGCTCGGCGATACCAAGGGCGCCACCAAAACCCTCCACACGCAAACACCCTCAGAAAGTTGGGCTGCCGGCTCTCTCGCTCACCAAACGAAGCGCAGTAACAAATTGCTACTACTCAGACGTCGATTTTATGCGAGAGTCCGGGGTAGTACCACAGTACTACCGGACGGACCGGCCCGCGATTGTAGACATAACTATCGACAGTGTGGTCCTACCACTCGATGTCGTAAAAGATGATTAAAGGATATAATCTATCAGTCTTTCCGGTGGTAGGACCACACTGTGGACAGTTATTTGTCTACAGTCGCGGGCCGGTCCGTCTGGGGTAGTACCACACTGAGCAGAAAATCGACGTTCGTAGTAGCAATTTGTTACTGCGCTTCGTTCAGTGAGTCAGAGAACCGGCAGCTCAACTTTCTGAGGGTGTTTGCGTGTGGTGGGTTTTAGTGATGCCTTTAGTATACTGAGCCTCATTGCACACATTCAAACCCTCTTCACGGTAAGCAGCAGCCTTGCAAAGGTTCATAAGCGGCAGCAACACTTACCATCAGGTATAATATTTGCTCGTTTGCCACCGTTTTCAATAAAAAAAAAATTATAATATGCAGATGAAATTTATGCAAAAGAAGGATAAAACTGATGTAAAATTATTAAAGAAGTTATCTTTGTACATACTGATAAACAAAAAGTATTTCAGCCTGTATCCGAAACCGGTATATTCAATTCAACTCGTATACTGCCCATTGTCAAGCCTCCTCTGCGATAGAAGGGCAATTGACCTGCAATACCATACTGGTTATGCATATTAATATAGGGTTCTATCTCGAATTTTTCTTCTCTTACATAGATATTACATGTTATAATCCTTTAGTAGACTTTTATCACATCCACGGGCAAGAGGAGTGGGGAATTGTATTCTTACTCCGTCATCACGCGGTAATTTCGCTTTTCATCATTCATCATCATCATTTCAGCCTTCCTCATGTTACGCCACAAAGTGCGGTCATGTGACGCATGCATCCAACGACGCCCAGCAACTTTCACCAGGTCGTCGGTCCACATAGTTTGTCCTACACTGCGTCGTCCAATACGTGGTCGCCACTCGAGAACTTTTCTTTCCCAGCGGTTGTCGGTTCGTCGAGCGATGTGGCCTGCCCATTGCCACTTCAGAATGCTAATTCTCCGTGCTATGTCGGTTACACCCGTTCTTCTGCGGATTGCCGCATTTCGGATTCTATCTCGCAGTTGAGCGCACGCTGAGCGACTTTGAGCCTTGTTATGAGGCCTACATTTAAGTACCACGTTTCTGTGCCGTAAGTCATCACTGGTAACACACACTGGTCGTAGACCTGTGTTTTCAGATACTGAGGTATGTTGGACGAGAAGATCCTCTTAAGTTTCCCGAATGCCTTTTAAAATTCCCTAAAAATCCATTATCCAAATAGAAACTAGATCCGAAACTGATCGGATTATCCAAAATAATTTTACACACGTGATCGAATCCATAGTCCATGTGGTGACGGAGTAAGAATACAATTCACCACTCCCTATCTTGCACGTGGATGTCGTAAGAGACGACAAAGGGATATAATATACAGCTAACATCTATGCAAGATAAGAAAAAGTCGTCATAAAATCCTATGCCAACACGTTTCCCTTTTATAGTGGAGGAGGCACGAGCCCAACAGTGGGACTTATGTGGGCTGAAATGATAAGATAAACTGTTTACGATTATTATTTGAATATCCGTATTAATAACTTTCTATTCACAACGTTCCTTGTCAGTATGAGGTAATACATAATTCTTTGAATGTATGCCAGATTTTAAAACAGATAATGATAACATATTGATAAGATAATACAATGACTGTATTCAATATCAGCATGATGACGGCAAAAGAGCACAATCTCAACAACATCTTGGCTGTGGCTGTCGTAAGAGACGACTATGGTATCTATACCAATAAATAAAATTGGAGTGTCTGTTTGTAATGTCAAAATAATAGACTTTTTTCATGCTCACACGGTTATTTGAACTATACATATGCCTAAAAATAATTTTATATTTTTTGTCTGTCTGTGTCATTTTATATGTTTGTTCCGGGTAATCTTTAAAACGGTTCAACCGTTTTGAAAATTCAAAAATTCTTTCACCAATGGAAAGCTATAATATCAGGGAGTAACTTAGGCTATATTTTATCCCGGTATTCCCACGGGAACGGGAACTACGCGGGAAAGGCGACTGAAACCGAAGCGAAGCGAGGGCGGGTTGCTAGTACTTTAATAAATGTGTAGTTGATCAATTTATTCTTTTTTGTTACAAATAAACGGCGTAATTTCATTGATCTCATATTAATAGTAATATATACTGTACGTAAATAAATGTGGAGTTGATTAATTCATTGTTTTATTTGCCTTACATAAATATGCATATTTTCGATATGCGGGATCCCGCAAATACCGAGATCCCGCGGGATTGAGAATTCGTAACCCCGCAAGTACCGAGATTGAATTGAGCCCGGCGAAATACTTTTTCGCGTAACATCCCTACCTGACATCCTGGAGCGTCGCCCTTACGCGGTCAACTTCTCTGCAGGTGACGGACCATTCCCAGGTCCAGTCTACCACAAAATAGTAACCATAATATACAGGGTCTGTCGTAATTAGTGGAGCATCCGTTAACCAGGGGTAGTCCGGATGTCTAGCTCATGTCAGGGTTGCCAACACTGCGAAAGTTGTTAAATTTTTTTGTGTTTTTTCTAAAATCTTCTATCGTGACTAGTAATTTGGCCATAATTTTTACAAATTAAGATATTTTAGTGTACTTTTTTTTGTATTTTACTCGGAAATAATTGTACTATTTAATCAAATTACTATTTTAGGCAGCATACATTCTAAACTTATGAATATTAGAGTTAGATGTTATTTTTATTTTTACTTTTTGGCAAGTTATAACCATTGATTGTGAAAAAAAAATGTACTGCACTGTGAGTACCCATTATTTAAAAAAAATGCTTAGTTTGTGTAGATTCTAAAAAGATATAACAATCAGTACTTGACAAGTAAAATTACTTTGTAGGAGCGAAAGAGCTTAGGACAGTCGGAAAGTTGGTATTTCACCTAATGCGTCAATGTCCCGATTTAGGCACCTTAACTTATTTATATCATTTATTAAATAAAAAATAGCTGTTGTATAATTTAATCTTGTCCATAGAACTGTAAAAATTATAACATTTATTTAAATGAAAGACTTTCGACTACCTAGGGTCTGTCGTAAGTTATAACCATTGATTGTGAAAAAAAATGTACTGCACTGTGAATACAAATTATTTAAAAAAATGCTTAGTTTGTGTAGATTCTAAAAAGGTATAACAATCAGTACTTGACAAGCAATATTACTTTGTAGGAGCGAAAGAGATTATCACAGTCAGAAAGTTGGTTTTGTGTCATTAGCGTTTGTGTCACTCAAATTTTAGGGTACAGAAAAAAAAACAAAGGTTTTTATAATAAAAATATTACATTTATTAAATCAAACTAAATGTTCGAAATGTCCTCCATTGGCAGCAATGCAGGGTCGGCATCGCCTTATAAAAGATCGTTTTATGCGGCGTGCATAGCCTGATTCGTCTATTTCACGAGCAGCTAATTGCACACGTGTACGCAATTCTTCAATCGTTGCTACCGATTTGTTGTAGTCTTTTTCTTTAATGCATCCCCAGTAAAAAAAGTCCAAGGGGTTTAGGTCAGGCGATCGCGGTGACCATAAAATTGGACCCAAGCGCCCGATCCACCTATCTGGATAGGTATTATTCAGATTGTACCGCACTCGAACAGCAAAATGCGCGGGACATCCGTCATTTTGCAGCCATATTCCTTCTCTCACCTCCAAAGGCAAATCTTGCAGCAGCCTCGGTAAATTATTTTGTAAAAAATTTAAATACATTTCGGCATTTAATGTTGCTGGTAGCTCATATGGGTCAATAATTATCCCACCAACAATACCTGTCCATAAATTAATTTTAAATTGTTGCTGTGCTCTGTCTGTACGTATTCCTCTAGGGTTTTCTAGGTGCCAACTGTGTAAGTTGTGCAGGTTTAAAAATCCATCCCGCCGACACGTCGACTCGTCTGTCCATAAAATTTTGTCGAAAAAAGTTGTATCCTCTCTCATCTTTCGTAATATTATTTGACAAAATGTTACCCTGAATGCGCCATCCCTTGGCAACAAAGTTTGAACTCTTTGGAAATGGTACGGGTATAACTGGTGTCTTCTTAAAATTCTGTGTACAGATTTCTGTGGTATGCCGGTACGTCTTGTTATGGCACTTATTGATGTAGAAGGGTCTTCCTCAACTAATTCCAGCACTTCGGCTGCATTGTGTCGTTGAGGCCGTCGTTCGCTGGTTCCACCTACGCCACTCCCGGGAAATCTTCCTTCACTCAATGAATTATGTACTCGAATGAAGACACGATAATCAGGATGCCGAGCATTAGGGTATCTTTCCCGATAAAGTACAGCAGCTTAACTGGCGTTGCCGTTGCATAAGCCATAAATAAAATGCATGCTTGCATATTCAGCCGGTGTGTACTGGGACATGTTTAACGTAAATTACACCAAACAGCAGTTTTCAGCACAATTCACAGCGTAAGTCTATAGAAAAGAGCCAAGTCGTTAGGATCACCGAATTAACTAGTCCAAATCACAAAGCAAAACAGAGTCCAATATCAAAAAGTTGTAGTCGTTGAAAATACACAGCAAACAGGAGCGCATGTAACGTTTAAAATCACAATGAGGAAAGTATTTAATTTAAATAAATGTTATAATTTTTAACAGTTCTATGAGCAAGATTAAATTATACAACAGCTATTTTTTATTTAATAAATGATATAAATAAGTTAAGGTGCCTAAATCGGGACATTGACGCATTAGGTGAAATACCAACTTTCCGACTGTCCTAAGCTCTTTCGCTCCTACAAAGTAATTTTACTTGTCAAGTACTGATTGTTATATCTTTTTAGAATCTACACAAACTAAGCATTTTTTTTTAAATAATGGGTACTCACAGTGCAGTATATTTTTTTTTCACAATCAATGGTTATAACTTGGCAGAAAGTAAAAAATAAAAATAACATCTAACTCTAATATTCATAAGTTTAGAATGTATGCTGCCTAAAATAGTAATTTGATTTAATAGTACAATTATTTCCGAGTAAAATACAAAAAAAAAGTACACTAAAATATCTTAATTTGTAAAAATTATGGCCAAATTACTAGTCACGATAGAAGATTTTAGAAAAAACACAAAAAATTTTTACAACTTTCGCAGTGTTGGCAACCCTGACATACAAAGTAGATTTTCTTAGAGTTAGACATCCGGACTACCCCTGGTTAACGGATTATCCACTAATTACGACAGACCCTGTATTTCCTCGTCATAAAAATCAGTCCAGGCATCGCTCGATGATTTAACTGCACAGATGATAGTAGTAGTTAAAATACAGACTTATTCCAAGTATCGTGGTTTCGATTCCCAATAAAAAATACTTTAGTCCATTCATCGATCCATCAGCCTATATACAACTGTTGGACATAGGTCTCCCTACGAGAATGCCACTCGGAAAGAAAGAAAAAAAGAAAAACCATTTATTTTGCTCTCATACATTTCATAAATAACATCAAAAACACATAAAAAAAAATTAGAACTTAATTAACTTAATATATGCTGAGAGACAAAAGAGGATCTTAGCTCAGCTAGTGTTACTTCATCGTGTTGAAGTAACGCTGATATTCTGCTAAGACCTATAGTGGAATCACGGACAATCACAATTGAATATGTTAAATTAATGAAATCTAAATAACCGTGTGCATATTATAATAGTAATTTGTGGAAACATACATATTTAATTACCTTGTACATAGGTCTACTACATAAGTCTGTATACAGACATACGCTCAGAACGGTCCCGTATCACTTGCATCCAACGGTTCCCTGCGACTTTCAAGATGTCGTCAATCCACCTAATAGGGGTCGTTCTACGCTGCGTTATCTGATTCGTGGTCACCACTCGAGAACCTTTCCTCCCCAACGGTTATCAGTTCGACGAGCGATGTGGCCTGCCCATTGAAATTTCAACGTGCTAATTCTTCAGGCTAAATCGGTTACATTACATAGGTATTGTAATTCCAATGTACGTTTGTAAAGTGTATTGTAATAATCATCATCACAACTCATGTACTTCCCACTGTTGGGCTTGAGCCTCCTCCACATGGGGAGGGAAATTGACCAATTACATCACGCTGGTCAGGCGTGTTGGTATAGGGTTTTATTTATTTTATTTTTTATTGCAAACTGTGGCAAACGAGCAAACAGTACAACCTGATGGTAAGTGTTGCTGCCGCTCATGGACCTTTACAAGGCCGTTGCCTACCGCGAAGAAAGCGAAGGGAGTGTGAATGCGTGCATTGAGGCTCGGTGATACCAAGGACACCACCAAAACCCTCCACACGCAATCACCCTCAGAAAGTTGGGCTTCCGGCTCTCTCGCTCACCGAACGAAGCGCAGTAACAAATTGCTACTACTCAGACGTCGATTTTCTGCGAGAGCATGGTACTACCCCGGACGGACCGGCCCGCGGCTGTAGACAGATAACTGTCGACAGTGTGGTCCTACCACTCCTAAATATTTCGAGTCGTCCTTCTCTTGCATATTTATTATATGCACATTTTTTTTTTATTGCAGACGGTGGCAAACTAGCAAACAGTACACCTGATGGTAAGTGTTGCTGCCGCTCATGGACCTTTGCATGGCCTACTGCGAAGAAAGTGTGAATGCGTGCAATGAGGTTCGGTCAAAACCCTCCACACGCGAACACCCTCAGAAAGTTGGGCTTCCGTCTCTCTCGCTCACCGAACGAAGCGCAGTAACAAATTGCTACTACTCTATTGTATATTTTCTGCTCAGTGTGGTACTACCCCGGACGGACCAGCCCGCGGCTGTAGAAAAACAACTGTCAGCAATGTAAGTCTACCATTCATATCCCTTAGTCGTCTTTTACGATACCCACGAGCAGGAGAGGGCATGGTGAATTGTATTCTTACTCCATCAGTTCTATAGTTATGAAATCATTGTCAAGCAATTTTGTTCATTATACGATGTTGCCGAATGAAAATCTAAAAATAGCTAACATTAGCCATGCCGTATTATTAGTTCATATTATCTGTAAACAAAACTATGTTAACACGTACATTATTCGTTTAATATTTTACGCTGGCTTTTTTCCTCTTTCCTCTGCATAGAAATTATCTATACTAATATTATAAAGAGGAATGATTTGTTTGTGTTGAATAGGCTCGGCAAACTACTGAACCGATTTCAAAAATTCTTTCAACTATGGAAAGCTATAATATCAGGGAGTAACATAGGCTATATTTTATCCCGGTATTAAGCCGGTAAGGCGAGTGAAACTGAAGCGAAGCGAGGGCGGGTTTCTAGTGAGTTATAAAGAGAAACCGTTGACATCCGTGGCCAGCCAGTGTTACCCGAAAGGCTATCCCTGGGCTGGGCAGAAAATCAGAGAGGTAATGCCAAATCCGCAAAATAACGGATATAACTAACGTAGCACGAAGAATTAGTACGCTGAAGTGGCAATGGGCAGGCCACATTGCTCGACGAACCGACAACCGCTGGGGAAGAAAGGCTCGAGTGGCGACCACGTATCGGACGACACAGCGTAGAACGAACTAGGTGGATGCAGGCGGCACAGGATCGCCTTTGTGGCGTAACATGAGGTAGACCTACGTACAGCAGTGGACTGCGATAGGTTGAAATGATGATGAATGCTATAAACGATGGATAAAATCGTATCTAACTAACCGGTCACAAGCAGTTGTATTAGGGGGCGTCCATAAATTACGTGAGGTGTTTTTTTAAATTATCTGTTACTCCCTCCCCACTGGTGAGATGTCGTGAGATTTTTCAAAATGTGGGTAGGTTACTCAGATTACAAATTTAAAACCTCAGTTGCACATCTATCTTATTTTATAGTGAATTATCTATGGTATAACGTCGAAGTATGAATGAAATTATTTTGTTTCGTACGAATTAGTGAATGATCTTAATCGTATTACGATTACGCTTAAGATTAAATCTTAAGCATGTACAATCTAGATTAAATGGACCAAAGTAGTATATTTTTTTTGTTTCAATCAGAAAAAAAATGCGTGATATTTGCCGAGACCCTCCTCTCTCCAACGTAAGATTAGATGAGATTTGACTCGACCCCCTCCTCCCCTTAAACATCTCACGTATTTTATGAACGCCCCCTTAGGGGGCTTTAAGTCAGATTATATTAAAATTCCTTCGGGCGTGCCCCAGGGATCGCATCTCGGTCCATTACTCTATAATGCATATATATATGACATACCCGAGTGTTTCGATAATACACACCATTTACTAAGTATATGCTGATGACAAAAAAATATTCTTAAAAGTTAATGAAATCACTGACTGTTGGACATTACAAAGGAATCTGGACAATTTATACAGTTGCTAAGCAAAAAATAAAATCTGCATAAATATGTAAATGTCAATGTATAACTTTTAGTAGGCAAAGGCATATTATAAAATTTGATTATAATTGTAATGGCGCTTTAATCGAAAGAGTTGATACTGTGCGTGATCTAGGTGTTGAATTTGACTCAAAGATGAGAATGAATTCCCATATCAATAACATCGTTAATAGATCTTATAGAAATCTAGGATTCATAATACGTACTTGTCAACCCTTTAAGAAGTCTAACTTGTCTTATGATTATTTTTTATTCTTATGTTAGAAGCACTTAGGAGTACGCTTGCCAGATTTGGTCATCGTTTTATGCAGTTGAAATCAATAAAATCGAATAAATTCAAAATTTTCTCTGCTTAGTGATGAATGGTACACAATAACTAGTCTGTTCACGAAAATTTTTATAAATAATGTGTATAACTGTAATTGGTCCTATTAGTTAGTATATTTGTTTTTATGTTGTATGCATTTGTAACGACTGTTGCTATCCCAAATATAATAAAATAAACGCCACGGTTGACAGATATACGATCGCAAATGGTGCTGTAAGCCGAGTGTTTTTTTTTAAACAATCGGACACAGAAATTAAGGGATTATGCATACATCTATGTAAGAGAATTCATTTCCCAATTCAATTCCCGGATCGCGCGAAGGGTTTTTCTAAAATGGAAAACAGCCTAAGTTACACCTTATATAAGCAGCTACCTGCCCAAATCAAAATCGTTTTAACCGTTTTGAAGATTACCCAGAACAGTGAAACAAAAAATGTTTAAACTGGTCTTCAAGCATAGCCATCATGCAAATAACCATGGAAGCATGAAAAAATCTAATATTTTGACATTACCAACAGACACTTTTTTTTTTACTCGTATTGAATCTTGAAATTTACTTGTATTGAATCCATCATCGAAGAATTAACACGCTGAAGTGGCAATGGGCAGGCCACATCGCTCGACGAACCGACAACCGCTGGGGAAGAAAAATTCTCGAGTGGCGACCACGTATCGGACGACGCAGTGTAGGACGCCCCTCCACTAGGTGGACCGATGACCTGGTGAAAGTTGCTGGGCATCGTTGGATGCAGGCGGCACAGGACCGCACATTGTGGCGTAACATGAGGGAGGCCTACGTCCAGCAGTGGACGGCAATAGGCTGAAATGATGATTATGAAATGATGAATCCATCATCAGGTCAGTTCATATCCTATTCAAATTCAAATTATTTATTATGCATAAACCCCGAGAGGGCACTTACATATTGTCAGGTTTACTATTTCCTAAAAAAAATACTACCACCGGATTGGAACGCGACCGCTACTGAGAAGATCCGGCAAGAAACTCAGCGGGCTTGTCTATTATTTTTAATTTTTTTTTCTTCTTACTAGATATACAATTGTGTACATGTTTTGTAAGAACTAGCTCCAGTGTGATGCCCTTCGAACCGCAAAACACTTAATATAATTCAAACGATTATGGCTGGACCAGATCCCACACGCTCTAGACTACTGCAAAATGGAAGGGAATTTGAGGTACCACATCATGCCGGTCAGGTGGGTTGATATAATACTTTATTTAGAGTTTTCCTTCTCTTGCATGAATGTTATATACATACAGGACTAGGTTATGGAGCCATTGGTCAAACGGGAGTTAGACAATGGTGATAGGCACCCATAAAAAAATTTGAATATCGATATGTTAATGAATTAGAGACGTGTAAAGTTTTTTCTTCTGTGTGGTGACGGAGTTTGAATACAATTCACCACTCCCTATCTTGCCCGTGGATGTTGTACAAGACGACTAGGGGATAGGTATGCATATAACATCTGTGGAAGAGAAGGCAAATTCGAAGTGAAACCCTATATCAACATGTCTGACAGGCATGGTATAGTAGGTCAAATTCCCTCCCATTGTGGATGAGGCCCGAGCCCAACAGTGGGACGTATGTGGGCTGCGATGATGATGATAAATCTATATCTATACAAATAAATAAAATTAAGTGTCTGTTTGTAATGTCAAAATAATGGACTTCTTCCATGCTGATAAGGTTATTTGAATGATACCTATAAATATAGTTTAAAAAATTTTTGTCATCTGTTTGTTTGTTTGGGGTAATCTTCAAAACGACTGAACTTTGATAATATTTTACTACCAAGTAGCTGTCTATAGAAGGAGTAACTTAGGCTATATTTTATCCAAGTATTCTCACAGAAACTGGAATTATGCAGGTAGGGCGACTGAAACCGAAGCAAGAGCGGGTTGCTAGTCAATAATATAAACAGGATGGTTAGGCTCAGATTATGGGGCAACTGGACAAGGGAAATTCGGCAATGGTGGTAGAAACCCATGAAAAGAAATTAAAGTAAAAAATAGTGATTTGTTAATGAATTACGAGACCTGTAAAGTTTTCAATTACGTCATCGTTTCAGCATCAGATCTGGCAAGAAACTCAACAGATTTGTAATTTTTTTAAGTTGCTTTTTTTCAGTTCATATACATACCCACTGTTGGGCTCAGGCTTCCACAATGGGAGGTAATTTGACCTACTATACTATGCTGGTCTGGTATAGGGTTTAATTTCGAGTTTTCCTTCTCTTACACAGATGTGTGCATATTATAACCCATAATTGCCTTTTACGACCTCCACGTGCAAGATAGGGAGTGGTGAATTGTATTCTTACTCCGTCACCACACGTAAAGTGGTATATTATTTACGTCTGTGTGGTGACAGAGTAAGAATACAATTCACCACACCCTCTTGCTTATGGATGTAATAGACGACTAAGGGATATATTTCTTTTTTTTTTGGACTAATTCCACCACACAATCCCACCACTGTAACTCCTGTAACCCAGAATCCACAATGGTCTCCGTATAAGACACCGAGGTTTGACCCTCAGGAAATCCCGGGAAACGCTTTTAATTGTCTTGGGACCCGCAACAAATTTAATTGGAAAAGAAAAACAGGGAGAGTTGGAAATATTCCACTTCCCTCCTATGCAAAGCGGTAGATATGAAGCAAAGTTGGCTAATAAGCCAGTAAATAAGAATTTGTACAACTACGTGAAATGCAGCGGTACAGCACCACGGATTGAAAAGAGCTTAATGAACTGCTAGTTGGGAGCTGGAATGGGATATATTATGCAGATATCAACTATGCAAGAGAAGGAAAAGTCTACATAAAACCCTATACCAACACATTTGACCAGCCTGGTATAGTAGGTCAATTTCCCTATTGTACAACTTGTAAAAGAATCATCATCATCTTAGCCCATATATGTCCCACTGTTGGGCTCAGCTCCATAACGAGGGAGGAATTGACCTACTATTCTATGCTGGTCAGACGTGTTGGCATAGGATTTTATTTGGAGTTTTCCTTCTCTTGCACAAATGTTATATGCTTATTATGTCCCTTAGTCGTCTTTTACGATACCCACGGGTAAGATAGGGAGTGGTTAATTGTATTCTTACCCCGTCACCATATGGAGAAAATGGAATAAAAAAATAGTTAAGATAATTTTGGATTTCGTAAAAGGTTAGGTTAGTCAAAAATTTTCCAAAATAAGGATAAATGATTGTGAATGGAATAAAGAAGAATTTGTGAACCTTAATGAATGTTATTTATGTATGCAGAGTATTCAGGTTTCCGAATCTGAATTCCTAATAAGATAACTTAATCAGGAAGCTAAGTGTGCATCCAACTTAGAGACTGGCCTTCTGATCATGTCTGATTTGAGATTTAAAAGCTGGTAGATACTCCCATAATTGTCCCCGTGTTACGTTTTTCCTGTTTATTATTAAATATGTGTGTTCAAAATACAAATGTTATGTTTTCCATTCTATAAAATTTAGATCAGTTTTTGAAATTTTTATATACTCAAGAACTTTACGAAACTTTCTATTCAATGTCCTTTAGTTTTAAAAAGCATAATAGATAAATCGTCTCGTCTATGATTTTGAGAAAGTATGTCATGCGGTTCCGTTAACGTTAGTGGGTCACCAAATGTTTTGTTTGTGAATCTAATGTATTTATGTCATATAGTAACACATAATAATAATTTAAAGTAATTATAATATATATTATCGTGTATCATTTAAAATCGTATATTTCCACGAATAACTCTTCGTTTAGGCTTGTATATAATCACGTAATCTTTTTTTAAAACAATCGTGCTAGCTCTTTTTCTTTCAATTCAAATATAAAAAGATATTTAATATATGCATCTAAACACAGATAAATAGACAAAAATAGTATCACATCCTTTAGAATCGTGATTTCTCTTTATTATTCAAATTGTTTGAATAAATACATTCGGAGAAAATTTCACTTTTTCATCATGTAGTATTAATTACTCACCGGTAGATTTTTGTGTTGATTCGAGGTGGATTAATATATCCGCGATTTTAACTGCTCAGATTGATATATTTCAATGTGGAATAACGTTCAAATTTATTAAGAAAAGTTAACAGGAAAACACAACACACTTCTCGCCATTTTCGGGGTGACTGACGTAAAAGAAGAAATATCACCATTCCTGCGAATTGCTGTCACTTGTCAGTTTCTTTTTTGCTTCAGTTTGTTCATTCGGACTGGCAAAGTAAACAAAGCCCATACAGCCAAATGTGATACAAATTTCTTTATATATTATTTAATATTTCATCATATTGAGTAGCTTATAGATAGTCATCGTCCGTCAGTGAGTCAAGTCGTTACCACGAATTGGATTCTAAAAACCAAAAGCAATTTCTCAGGGAATTTAAGTAGTATTATCTTATTCACCATACTTCAGCACCTTAACTGTAAAATACTACATACAATATCAGCAAAATATGCAATATAACATTATAAAACACAAAAAAAAATTAATATAATTCAAGAGCGTGATATGACACTTTCATATTCCCACTGAAACTACTGTCACTAGTAATTTTTTTTTTAATTGATTCGCCTTTATGGGCGTATACGTAACTATATATCACATTCACCGCAGTTTAACACCTTAACTGTATTATATTATAGCAAATATTAACAAGATTGTTTGGCACTTTTGAACAAAACAAGAAACCGACACCCGCCGGCTCAGCCATATGGTCGTTCGCCGGAGGCAACGCGTGCGCCTGTATCGGGCAAGACACGTCCGTACAGACCAAGATCCTACGTGAGGATTTGCCTCACGTAGAATCCTCGCAAGGCTACTCGCTGTGTGGAGATCCACCTAATGATTAAATAATAATACCTCGATGTGTTCAGAGCATTTTATATTTCGTTTTAACTATACTTGTTGATGCTACATAATCTTGTTGGTCGATATGGTTAATGGTGCAACTCTCAAAAGCATATGACATGTTCATTAGTTTATGTTGAATTGAGAAGGGGTAAAGGATAAAAGAAAGATAAAAGAAGGTACTTGAGTAGAACAAAATTATAAAGCCTCCTCCACATGTTGGCTTAGGACAACGCGAGCGTCGGCAAATAGGTACAAAGTAAGTGCTAGCGTCCACACGTCGGGCAAGTGCGTCGAACGCCAAAGCGAGTGGCCAATGTAAACGAGTATTTGTAGAGCTGTCCACACGTTAGCCTTGGTCAGTGTTCACTGTGCACTGAAACACTATGGACGTTAACATTGACGTTGCTGCAGCTTAGGCTATTTATTTAATGAGCGTATATAACTATTATCACAGTGTATACTGCAGTAAAGTGGTAAAAAATAAGGTGGTTGATAGTGAGTATTCACAGAAATAGAACAATGTAAGATGTATCCGTGTGGTGACGGTGTAAGAATACAATTCACCACTCCCTATCTTGCCCGTGGATGTCATAAAATACGACTAAGGAATTTAATACATAATACGCATATAACATCTATGCAAGAGAAAGAAAATTAGAAATAAAGCTCAATACCAATCTGTGTGACTAGCATGGAATAGTAAGGTCAGTTTCTCTCCTATTGTCGAGGAGGCTCGAGCCCAACAGTAGGACGTATATGAGCTGAAATGATGATGAATGATGAAGATACTTTTTGATACTATAGGTAATATATAGGGTGACTTGGATCTAATTATTTACGTCACATATCTAGAAGTAGTGGTGCAAATTTGAAAATATAATCATGTAATGGCGAGCAGGCCAACGTGTGGACGGCATTGGCCGAGCGCCTTTGATCTGTGCACAAAAACCGACACTGAGGCGAAGTGAGGCAAGTGATCACGAGCGACGGCGAATGACGGCGAGTGAAGACAAATCAGCTGTCCACACGTTGGCGCTTGTATTCACTCAGCCAACTAGGCGAGTGACGGCGAGCGTTGGCCCAACTAAGGCAAATCGGGTGTACACACATTGGCGTTGGTCATCGCTCGCCTACGCTCGGCCAACATGTGGACGGGGCATAAGAAATAGGCACCAGACAATCATTTAATGTTTTCACCGCCCCTCATCATGTATCCCTAGTTTGCCAGGCAAGTTCGCTTTTACGTCTGTCATTTCTTACATCATCCATTATCATCACGTCGCATTTGACTATCAGCGTTCGCATCTATGCTACATGCAGTCTCGCATTCATCGCTTTTATAGCCCAACATTCAAATACAGTAGGTACAATAGATTTTATACAGGTTTTGTAAATTTGATCCTCTTCATTTAGGCTAAAAAAATATTTAACTTTGTTTTATTGTTTATTGGCTTATTGACATTATCTCAATAGACCAAAGAAATGAATTAAAATGCCAAAACGTAATTATATTTTTATAGAATCAAACAATATTAATTTAATTATAGTTAATAATATGTATTAATAAAACACTTGATAAATAAATACATCAAGAACAAATGCTATGATCACTGATGATCGATTCAACGATCTACGTGTTAGACTAGCGGTATTTTCAGTTGGATTATCAAATATCTCACCTTTTCGGAAACAATATTTTCTAAAACGCATCCGCGTTCCCGTATTATTATATGGCGTACTCTCAACGTCCATAAGAGCTTCATAAAATGCTACAGAATAAGGTATGATAACGCTTTCACCGAACCAAACCCATAATAAAATGAAGAATAAGGTTAAAATTAAAACTTGACCAAACATATAGAAATAATACGGAAACATTATCGAATTAGGACTGGTGAATTGACTTACTTTGCATAAGACCCATCGTATCATCATCCAATAGACCAAACATTGGTTTGTACCCGCGCATAAAGAGCTAAAGCAACCGCAAAACCTTGAGCACAATACATATGGGAAGCAGAAAATCTCAAACCAATCAAATTTGAATAGGTCTTCAGCTGCAGGAGAGTGAAATTTTTCACCCTCGATATCATCACAACTAAATTTCACTTCTTGTTTTTTCTTTTTAGATCTTCCTGGTGGCATTTTGATTTTAATACTTTTCAAGAGAACTTTAAGTTTGTTAGCGGGCGATTACGATGCTCCTGATTTAATATGATATCATTAAATTTTAGCTGGTAAAATAAATTATTGTAACTTCAACTTTCGTGCTACGTTGTCATGTTTTTTTTTTTTAAATATTTCTCCCTATGGCAATAATAAACACTTAAAGTATGGAATAAGTATATAATAAAAAAAGGCTTATCATCGATGTATACTATTAAACAGAATATTATATAACATCTAAATGCAAATAAAAAATGATGGATTTCAATGTAATGGTCATCAATAGACGGAGTGATTCAAGGGAATGGTTTATATTTATAATATATACATATCATAGTATAGTTGTGAATTTTAAAGATTTATATTATGATGCGAAAAACATATTTTTGTACGCCTACATCATGTACAGATTGATTGTATTTTACATATTATATAACAATAATGAGTTAATATAAGCAATAAAATTTTATACTTTTTCTGATTAAATACATTAAATTGTTGTTTGTTGTTAGGTTGTGAATTTAATCTAGATAAAAATTACCCCTTACAGCCGATCAATAAATAAATACCTTAGAAAATATTTTAAATTTAAAGGAGAGGGACAAGCTCTTGAAGCAAAAGAAAAGCGACGTCAGGACGTTAGTATAAACATATGTTCTTCTATTTTCTGTTTTCTTTCTTTTATTAACATAGTAGGTATCAAATGTAGAATTATAAGTTTATTTAATGGAAAATATGAGATTTTACTACCGTATATGATAATTAATAAACTTGACGCTAGCAAGAATAATTTGTACTAATATCAGTGGGTTTCGCATGTATAATTGCTCCAAAGCATTATTTTCGCTATCGCGACTAATTTGTATGGGTACTGGAGCACCGCCTCTATCGGGCGGTAGAGATATTATTCGTGCTTAACCCACAGATTGTTAAAGCCATAAAATTGTAGTTTTAGTTATTATTAAGGGCAATACTGTATTTTATTTTTATGATAATGTGTAATAGCAACACTAATTGTTAGTTTCGTGTTGATCATGGTGGGGTGGTGTTACGCAGTTTTATAAAGAAAATAATATTACGTGTTTTGCAACCATAATATTATGTTACGAATATAAAACGTTGTCATCAACTGCAGGATTTGTGAAATTTATATTAACTTAAAAATTAAACACAGGTAAATTATTTTATTATTAGTATTTGCAAGTGAAAGTTTTCTACAAGTTGATAAAGGATACCCAAACGAATGAATATCACAGCTGATGTAATATTTACGAGTTAACAGTTGTTGATTAAGTATAGAAGCAAACAGTTATGTTAAAGTACTATATTATTTCGTAGTTAGAACAGGTTTTGTGACCTTAAATAATTTAAATGCAAAATAAATAATGTACATAAAGAAGTAACTATTAAAAACTTGCCCAAGGTTGTGTGGACAACTTTTTTACACGTTACCTGTTCCTTAGTTATTTAAATACATAAATGTAACAGTACAGAATAAAATCATCATTTTCTTGGGTTTTTTTTTATAATTCGTTAATCATTATTAATGTAATTTTGAATAAATTACAAAAGCACAGCAATTTTGATATTCTTAGTATAAAAAATCATAGGAGGAATTAGGCGTAAAGTTTTACAGTGGCATGCGTCATATGACCTTATTTTTTAGTTCAAAACAGGAATTTTAAGTAATTGTCCTGTAATTTTTTGTGTTAGTATAATAAAATAATGCATTTGCAGAAATAGGTAAAATATGAAATTAAAAGCTCAAACCCAGTCCCCATCTTGCCCGTGGATCTCGTGAAAGACGACTAAGGGATATAATATGCACATAACATTTGTGCGAGAGAAGGAAAACTTGAATTTTGAAACCCTATACCAACATGTCTGACCGGCATGGTATAGTATGTACAGCTCAAGGAGAGGTCAAGAGAGGTCCCTATCAGCTTTTATGCTGTTTAAAAAATTAACAGATTTTTGTACAGCTTAGAAGAATGGGACAGGCAACCTGAAAACGGGAGTCTCACATTAAAAACAGAATATATGATCATGTTAGACATGTCTCAAAATGGCGATATTTATTAGAAATGTTATCATCATCATCTCAGCCCATATACATCCCACTGTTGGTTTCGGGCCTCCTTTATTATGGGAAGGGATTTGACCTTTTATACTGGTCAGAAGTATTGGTATAGCACAGAAGTACAGCGGAGGGACCACTTTAATGTCGTCACTATATCCTGAGGTCTCTATATCCGAAATTAGTTTTTCTTTAACAGTAAATGTACGTCTAGGAGCCACTTTCACAAGTTTAAGAAACACTGTTCACTCAATGGAAATAGCTACGTAACTGATTCCTAATTTTAACTTCCCGCACATGCTAAGTAACGCTACACACAAACAAAGCATTTAGTATTAGGACCACACTGTCGACAGTTATCTGTCTACAGCTGCGGGCCGGTCCGTCTGGGGTAGTACCACACTGAGCAGAAAATCGACGTCTTAGTAGTAGCAATTTCTTACTGCGCTTCGTTCGGTGAGCGAGAGAGCTGGAAGCCCAACTTTCTGAGGGTGTTTGTGTGTGGAGGGTTTTGGTGGTGCTCTTGGTATCACCGAGCCTCAATTGCACGCATTCACACTCCCTTCACTTTCTTCGCGGTAGGCAGCGACCCTGTAAAGGTCCATGAGCGGCAGCAACACTTACCATCAGGTGTACTGTTTGCTCGTTTGCCACCGTATGCAATAAAAAAAAAAAAGCATGTGACCATCTGCGAATATAAAGAAAGTTAAAGCTTATGAATGAGACTTAGCACCTTTGTCGATTCAGTCGCAACATCCGCAAGGAATTTCTAGGAAACTGTCCCAAATATTTCATGAAACAAGTCGGTATACACGAATTAGGCGTTACATCCGGCGTCGTTATTACCGAATGAATTTTCCACGAAAGTATGCTTTAAATTCTAGGGACGCAAGTTCGACGTCGCAATAACCGAAAAGTCGTTACAACCAAAGTCGTTATTAATGAAATCCACTGTATTAGATTTTGAATTCATACGCAGGCCAGATTGAAAATAAAAAAAACTTACTTATTATAACATTTTATTTATTAAATTATATATGATATATGGTTATATTGCTGTGTGGTAGCGGCTTCGAATACTATCAACCCTTGCTTTGCTCGTGGGTGTCGTAAAAGACGGCTAAGAGCCCTAGATTGACCCGGATCAACTCCATCTGGCACCATTTGGGTCAACGATTACATTCCCAAGGAGGGTTGACGTCAGGCAGGCGGCCGGTCATAAAAATCATTGTCGAAACTTTTTGCAATATGTCAAAACAGATGACATATTGCGTCGACCCCAAGTAATTGGGATAAGAGCAAGATGATGATGATGATGATGATGATATGGTTGTAGAAAATCAATTGCGGCATCGGCGATCGCGGGGCTTTATTGATACGGACCAGGGGCCGGACGCGGCCCGCAGGCCGTATCTTTGACATGACGGATATAACATTTTATTTTGAGTTTTCTCTCTCTTGGATCAATGTTAGCTGCATATTATATCCCTTAATGGTATTTTACATAACCACGGGTAAGATATAGGACGGTGAATTGTGTTCTTACTCCGTCACCACATGGGAATTTTACTAGGAATTAGTAATCTCAAAGATGGGTAACGTTTCCCTCATGCAATAAAGATATGATTCATTTATATTTTTAGTGTTTCGAAATTTGTTAGTAATTTATTTAATTTTAATTAAAAATTATTATCAACCGTTGTATAATATAAAATAATATTTTTATAATTTTTATTACAATATAATATTTAAATAGCATGTTGTGAAATATAATGAAGGTTACTAATATGTTATAAGGCCATATGTTAAAAAGAAAACCGTCTAACCTATGATTCAACCTATGATTCTAAGAAAACTATTTTTTTATAACACCCTGCTTTAAGGAAATAATCCTTATATTGCGGGTGACTTTACAGACATAATTAACAGACACAAATTACATCTCAGAACAACAGCAATTTGTGGATCGCACAAAGTGTTGTCCCCCGTGGGATTCGAACCCCCTACACTGGTGCTGTAGGTTGTTACCTTAACTACTACACCATCTGTGTAGTCGTATATTGCTATTAAGTTTTTAAGACTATTCAAGCCCCGACCATGAGGACAGATTTTTCAAGAATTTCTGGGAGGTGACAGAGTAAGAATACAATTCACCACCACCATCTTGCCCGTGGGTGTAGTAAAAGATGACCAAGGGATATAATATGGAGATAAGATCTATGAAGAGAAGGTAAATTCAAAGTAAAACCATGTACCAATCCGGATGGGTTGGTACTGTTAGAAATGAGAATAGTAGAGTCTTTTTAAAAAATAATATTTATTAAGTTCCCAGAATATTACAGATTTGTTCTTGAGCTGAGGAAAATTCAGTATACGTCCCACTGTTACAGCTGTCTGACCCGAACTGAGGCACTCCTGTTGACTGTCTAAGACGACTGGCGGGGAGAGGGCTGACACAGTAAAACATAGGCTTTTACTTGAACAATGCAGGGATGTAAAAAAAGTCAGATGATCAGAGTTGTATAGTAGGTCAAGTTCCCCCTTATTGTGGAGGAGGCTCGAGGCCAGTAGTTGGATATATGTGAGCTGAGAGTATGAGATGATGATAACATTAAAAAGGATAACTCAGATATTGCTAGAATATGATTCATTCTTTTTACTGAGTAAATCTTATGGTCAAGGTTATACAGCGGGCGGATGTCGGTCGAGGAGTACTCCTCAAGGAGTATTCCGTTGGGCCGATCACACTTTTTTTATTTGACTAGAGATTGAATTAAGAATAAAGGTTACTATTTAAGGTAGGGTCACATGAAAGTTATCGAGACTTCTCAAGTGATATATGATACTTATAGACTATATAAATAGGCAGGTATATATTATGTATGGCCTGTACACATAGGTGGGCACAGTTAATCCAAAAATTAACTTCGTTAATTCGTTAATTAAAATGTTAACTTCGATAATCGTTAAAGCGTCAAATTTGTGATAGTCCATTAAAATGTTACATTTTTTAGGTCTAACCTTGCGTTTTTTAGAGGACGCAATTTTATTTTTTAGATGTGTTCAGTGTAAAGCTAAAACCAAGTTTGAACCAATCTTGAAAATAGGGGATGAATTGGTTTTTACGATATTTCTCTTAAACTATTAATCTGATAAAAAAATAATTGTTAACATTTTTTGTTGAAAATTAAATTCTCTACAACTTTGGTCAAGTAACTTTTGTCGTAGAACTATATATAAAAAAGTTATAAGCACAAATGTTCAGAAATTCGAGAAAAATATTATATTTTTCGATATAACTTTTTTTTATCATTTTACGAAAAAATGATATCAGTCAATTTTTGTAGATCGTTTTTTAAGGAACAACTTTTATAAGCAACATTTTTTCATTATGTCAATAGCTAAGGTTTTACAGCGCTCCGAAGTGAGTACTATTTTTCAGTACTCTTAACTATACATACTACGTTTTTTTTTTTTTTATTGCAAACTGTGGCAAACGAGCAAACAGTACACCTGATGGCAAGTGTTGCTGCCGCTCATGGACTTTGATGATGGACCGCCGACATTAACACCCCTTCCTTCTCCAGTTCTCCCACTTATATTTAATTCAAAAAGCCGAGATGCTGAGCCGCAGCCTGGTCTATCGAAATACTGAGGGCGGAGTAGTTCAAATTTAGAAAATCACCGTGGATTATGCCTCTTGGGGATACCACGTAAAAGAAAACGCGCCTCCAGTACTCACTTCGGAGCGCTGTAAAACCTTAGCCATTGACTTAATGAAAAAATGTTGCTTACAAAAGCTGTTCCTTAAAAAACGACCTAAAAAAATGGTCTGATATTATTTTTTCGTAAAATGATAAAAAAAAGTTATATCGAAAAATATAAATTTATTTCTCGAATTTCTGAACATTTTCGCTTATAACTTTTTTATTTATAGTTCTACGACAAAAACTTACTGGACCAAAATTGTAGAGAATTTTATTTGCAACAAAAAAGTTAACAATTTTTTTTATCATATAAATAGTTTAAGAGATATATCGTAAAAACCATTTCAACCCCTATTTTCAAGATGGCGGCCGTGGGACAAGGGTGGCGACCCCACAAACTTGGTTTTAGCTTTACACTGACCCCTACACATCAAAAAAATAAAATTGCGTCCTCTAAAAAACGCAACCCCAAATGTAACTTTTCAACGGACTATGAAAATTTAAGAGGATGTAAGATCAAGACTTTGTTTTTTTTTTATGGTTGGGACAATTCACCACCCCTAGAGGCTCGAGCCTAGTTGTGGGATGCATATGAGCTGTGATGATGATGATTAAATTAACTTTTTTTTTTCAGATCACTCGCCCCTCCGAAAATGATCACACAAGTAATAATAATTACTGTGGCAACACTGCTTTCTTTCACATATACAGAATACATTCCTCCAGGCCCCGCGTATCCATGTCCGAAGGATTCTACCGTTTCGTTGTTGTATCCTTGCGTTTGTGAGAAGGGTAGTGATACAGGATTATATATAAAATGTGAAAATACCGGCTTAGCCGTGTTGAGTGTTGGCTTGGGTAATATTGCAGGATTGGGGTTGCCAATAGAAAGATTACTTTTAAAGGAGTGTAAGATTTGTAAGTATTTAACCTTATATTTATTTTATAGATAATTAGCCTTACTAGCATATTTCCCGTTGCCGTGGGAATACCGGGCTAAAATATAGCCTAAGTTACGACTTATAGACAGCTATCTGATAGTAAAATATTATCAAAATCGGTCCAGCCGTTTTGAGGATTACCTCAAAAAAAAAAAAAATTCAAACTGGTTTTTAGGCATAGTGTCGTGCAAACAACTGTGCGAGCATGAAACAATACCAATATTTTGACATTACAAATAATTGGAACAATTAAATTAACTGTTAAAATTCATAATAATTATGTTAGTGCCCTCGCGAGGTGTATGCATGATAAATGATTAGAGTTAGAGTGCACATTTTTAACTTTATCCCACGCGAAGGCTCTAGAATGAATTATCTGCTGCAGTGTTGCCCAAACGCTAAGATTGTCGTTCTTAAAACGAGGTTTAAGCTGGATTTCTTGCCATTCAGATTACGTTGAAATAGCTACACGTTACGGCAAGACATATATTTTTTAATTATTTATATTAAAAGTTCTTATTAAGTTCATTACTGCTTTTTGGCTGGATATAAATGTTTTTGACGACATCCTGAAAGTCGTAGGGAACCGTTGGATGCAAGTGACACAGGACTGTTCCGAGTGGCATTTTCGTGGAGAGGCCTATGTATAGGCTGATGGATGGATGGATAAGTAAATTTTCTCTTTCTTTCATTCTTCCAGCACATCTCTTCGGCTCCTTATTCCATCGCTCGACGATCAGAGTGCTGGATATAGTGGATACTCCTATAAGTACCTTCGATGAGTATGCCTTTGCAGGAGTGAACAGGACGTTGAATGAATTGCACATGAGAAATACCAAGATAGAGGTGTTCCCTAAAGAGGCTTTTAAGGTAAAATAGGATTTTTGGTATTTTTTATTGTACGTTAGTTGTTTAGATTAACTCTGTTGCTATTTACGAAAAAATTGAATATAATATTATACCATTTTTCCTTAAGCAAGTTTAAACGCGAAGGGGTATCCTGTCAGGCTGGCCATGGACGACAAGGAATCCTATACTAGTGGTCGGTCCAATGGCGAAGGGGTGGGTTATGAGGCTGCGTTGCCCTGGACGAAATGGACGTGCTAAAAAGGAAAGGCTATTTAAACACAATTTCGTGTGATGACGAAGTAAGAATACAATAAGGCACCCCCTATCTTGCCCGTGGATGTCGTAAAAGACCACTACAAGATGTAATATACGCATAATGAGAAGAATCCAATAGCAAACTACCTGACTAGTAAGTCAATTCCCTCCCATTGTGGAGGAGGCTCTAGCCTAGTAATGGACCTTATATAGCTCAGATGATGATTTGAGCATTTGTCAAACTTTATCCTCTAATTTCCGTGTGGTGATGGAGTAAGAATACAATTCACCAGGGGGTGTTCCTACCCGTGGGTGTCGTAAGAGATGACTAATGGATTATAATATGCATACAATGCAAGAGAAGGACAACTCGAAAAAAAACCCTCTTTTGTTTTTTTTTTTGGGGTGGGTTGCGGTCGGCGTGCTTCTCGCACCACTCCGTCCGGGGCGACAGAGGAGCGTAAGCACGCACACCCACAACCCACCCACGATGCACATCGCCTGCGTCGTTGGGCCGACCACTGGAGCAGGGTGACTTGACGTCAGTGGTCGGCCCGACGGAATACCCCCTACCAACCCGTCTTACCAGCGTGGCAACGTGGAGTAGGTTTGAGCCCAACAGGGGAAAGTGTTGGCTGAGATAATGATGATAGTCATGTGCAAAAGAATACCACGTAGGTAAGCCAATCTGTGAATTCGGACCGACCACTGACGACAAGTCACCCTGCTCCGGTGGTCGCCCATCAATGAGGTGACGTGGGTAAGGGTGGGTTATGGGCCTGCGCGACGTCCTTTCGTCGCCCCGGACGGAATGGACCGCGCGTGCGCTTACCATTACCCACCCATAAAAAAAAAAGCCAATCTGTGAATGCAACTACGCTTTATATGATAAATTTAATTTCATATTTGACCCAATACTTGATCCTATGATAACCTTGTTAAATAAATTATTTGTTTCGTAATCAATTGCAATAATTCGTTATCTGTTGCAATAAGTAATGCCGAATTTAAAGGTCTGGAGGCCTCGGGGCGACAAAGGAGTGGAGGTCTCCCGGCCTCAAATATATTTTCAACTAGCAACCCGTCCTCGCTTGGCTTCGGTTTTAGTCGTTTTACCCGCGTAGTTCCCGTTCCCGTGGGAATACCGGGATAAAATATAGGCTATTTTACTCCCTGATATTATAGCTTTCCATTAGTGAAAGAATTTTTGAAATCGGTCCAGCGGCTTTGGAGATTACCCGGAACAAACAGACAGACAGACAAAATTTTTTAAATCTCTATTTTAGGCATAGGTGTCGTGCAAATAACCGTGTGAACATGAAAACAGCCTATTATTTTCACATTACAAACAGACACTCCAATTTTATTTATTGGTATAGATTAAAATCGCTCGACGAACCGACAATCGCTGGGGAAGAAAGGTTTTCGCGTGGCGAATATTTATTAGACGAAGCAGTGTAGGACGCCTTCCACTAGGTGCACCAATAACCTGGTGAAAGATTTTGGGCGTCGTTAGATGTAGGCTGCAGAGGACCACAATCTGTGGTGTAACATGAGGGAGGCCTACGTCCAGCGTGGACGGCGTTAAACTGAAATGATGATGATAATGGTGAATTTTTTAGACGAGTTGTCCAATAAATATTTTATTGTAAAACCAAATACAGTTTTTTTTTATTAATTACTAGCAACCCGGCCTCGCTTCGCTTCGGTTTTAGTCATTTTACCCGCGTAGTTCCCGTTCCCGTGGGAATACCGAGATAAAATATAGCCTAGTTTACGCACTGATATTATATCTTTACATTGGTGAAAGAATTTTTGAAATCGGTCCAGCCGTTTTGAAGATTACTCGGAACAAACAAACAGACAGACACAAACATTTTTTAATTTGTATTTTAGGCATAGGTGTCGTGCAAATAACCGTGTGAGCATGAAAAGACCCTATTATTTTGATATTACAAACTCCAATTTTATTTATTGGTATAGAAAACATATAATTGTTATCGAAAACAAGAATGATTAAAAATAAAATTTTAGCTATTTCTGATATTTACGCCAGTATTACACATTTTAAACAAAACTACTTTACGGATTTTATCGCGTTTGTATTAGATGTTTGATTGCCCGACGTTTCGAACACTTTGCAGCGTTCATGTTCACGGGTGGACTAAGATGTCTCTCGTCCAACAAGTCATCGTTTAAAATTTATAATTATCTACCCGATACAGAAAATAGTTAATATTGACCCACATTTTGATACAAATTTAGTGTAAGAAGAAAATGATTCTATATGAAAAAATTAAATTGTTTATGGTTAGTAATTTAACATTAAAATTAATAGTAATTATATTTAAAAACCTAATAATCTAGTATACTACCACCGGATCGGAACACGGCCACACTGAGAAAGATCCGGCGGGAAAACTCAGGTGATATAATGCTAAATTAATATTAATTTTGAAGGCGGCTTACTATATGTTAAATAATATAACTTGTTGGACGTGAGACATCTTAGTCCGCCCGTGACCATGAACGCTGTAAAGTGTTCGAAACGTCGGGCAATCAAAAATCAAATACAAACGCGATAAAATCCGTAAAGTAGTTTTATTTTAGCGTTAATGAACGCCACCTTCCGAGATTTTTTCTATCTATGATAATTTTAGTAATGAAACAAATGTAAATAAAACTATTATACTGATTTTATCGCGTATTTGATTATTGATTGCCCTACGTTTCGAACACTTTGCAGCGTTTATTGTCACGTGCAAACCAACTTGTCCCACATGCAACAAGTCATCTTTATTTCAAAGATTTATAATAGTTTCAGGCTCTTTTTAACTGGCTAGCTTCATCCCGACATAATCGCTGGGTATCCGTAAAAATTGTTCAATTTGAGTATCATTTGAGAATGAAGCCAAATTGGCGAGCAAAATCTGGGTGTTCTAAACATAGTGATGTTTTACGGCGAGACAGCTACTTGTCTTGTATAATGAACTTGGAGTCTCATATCTCTGGGCGGGTGCACCGAAATAACAGCTCGATTGTAACTCTCTGCAAAGATGCAATTTTTAATTATGGATTGGGGTCGTTAGAGTAGTGGAGAGATTTCGGGTCCCTCTGTGTGCTCTACTGGCTCTTTGATGAGGAGTTTTCTGAGGAGTTTGACCAACGTTTCTGTTCTATCATAGTATCATTTAACACCGCAGTATGATTCACCCATAACACCTGGACACTATATCGTTTTCGACTGCACATTTTCAGCGTTCATTTAATAGAGTGAATTGTGTTCTTACTTTGTGAGCACACGAAAAATCTTGGGATAAAAACGTAAACTTTTACGTTTTTAAGGTCTGGTGGATAATTCTCTAATAAGCGACTTCATTGCGAGTTAACTGTATTAACAAAGTACGAAGTATAAATATATTAATTAAATGTGACATTTAACCTAACGGTATCGAGAAATATTGATAACTTTGCGAGTTATCTGTGCAATTATGCACTAAAATAATATATTAATATACTTTTTTTTATAGATGCCCTTTCAACCTTAATTGCCTGCAATGGACTTAAAATCTATTTCTTTTAGATATACATATATTTTTTTACCCTGCCTATCTTGCCGGTGGATATCGTAAAAGACGACTAAGGAATATAATACGCATATAACATCTATGCAAGAGAAAGAAAACTCGAAATAAAACCCTATAGCTACCTGTCTGACTAGCATGTTACAGTAAGGTTAATTCCCCTCCTATTGTGGAGGAGGCACGAGTCCAACAGTGGGACGTATATGAGCTGAAATGATGTTGATATATTTTGAAGTGCTAGAACTTTAGAATTTACGGTAGGTATTGCAGAGGTCCATCTGCGAAAATATCACTTACCAGCAGATGTGCTGCTTACTCGTTTGCCACCATCGACAATAAAAAAAAAACCTATATTTTTCCTTTTTTTGCAGAGAGGTCCTTTTTTTTGAAGTGAAACTTCTTTAGAATCGTTGTGATTTCAAACTCGATAAAACGAAAAAGCGAGTCAATAGAGACACAAACACATAATAGGATTCAGCCGGCGAGAGAATGAGATAGAACATATTCCCCACAATCGTCTCCTAAGCATTGTTCATATACCCGCCGTCGGCGACTGGGGCGGCGTAGCCGCGAGTACCTGCGCTTCATGCCGCCCTAGTCGAGGCCGCGGGTGACATGACCGGGGAATTAGTCCGTCACCCGCCGAGAGGTCGACCGCGTGAGGAAAGACCAACGTCCTCCCCGAGGGGGGACGGGGGGGACGTCGGTCGATGGGAGGGTGGCCCACTAGGGGATATTCCATCGGGCCGACGACTGATGATAAGTAACTCTGCTCCGGTGGTCGGTCCAATGACGAAGGCAACGTGTTGTTCGGGTGGGTTACGGGTTGCTTGCTTACGCCCCTCTGTCGCCCCAGACGGAGTGGTGCGAGGAGTGCTCCGACCGCGACCCACCCCAAAAAAAAAAAGCATTGTCCATATGTATGCTCCTGTGTAGTGTGATGATTAAAATACACATTAAAGAGTATTGAAAATGCACACAAACACATTTTTTTAACAATAATTTGAAACAAGTAATAGCGTCGTAGATCGAAGAACGGGTATAACCGACATAGCACGAAGAATTAGCACGCTGAAGTGGCAATGGGCAGGCCACATCGCTCGACGAACCGACAACCGCTGGGGAAGAAAGGTTCTCGAGTGGCGACCACGTATGGGACGACGCAGTGTAGGACGCCCCTCCCCCCACTAGGTGGACCGATGACCTAGTGAAAGTTGCTGGACGTCGTTGGATGCAGGTGGCACAGGACCGCACATTGTGGCGCAACATGAGGGAGGCCTACGTCCAGCAGTGGACGGCTGTAGGCTGAAATGATGATGAATAGCGTCGTATTTTTACGTCCAGATCTTAAAAGCTCATATTACTGCTGAAATGGAATAAAACCAGTATGATGATGATTGATTTTTCCTTTTTCAGATCCTCGGGAACCTGTCCATCTTATCGATAGATGGACATCAGATGTCCAAGCTGACGAAAGACATCTTCGCTGGAAGCGAAGCTACGGGTAGACTTGAGAAGTTATATCTAATCAATGGTTTACTCGCTGATATACCTATAGAAGCTTTTCAAGTATGTATTTTTATTTTTTCTTTGAAGCTATGCTTCTTGTGGCGCGTCAGGGAAAAATGTTGAGAGTAAATGTTTACGACGCGCGCGCACATCGTCACAAATGTCAACTAGATAATGCGTTATAATAAAACAGAACAATGTATTAAATATCTTTTTTTCTATAGGGTAAAAACGGGAGCCTATTACTAAGACTTGGCTGTCTGTCCGTCCGTCTATCTGTCACCAGGCTGTATGTCAAGAACTGTATAGCTAGACAATTGAATTTTTTACAGATTATGTATTTCTGATGCCGCTATAACAACAAATATAAAAAACAAAACACCTAAAATTAATATTTAAGGGGGCCCATTTCATGCAACGCGCTTTTTTGCTCTTTTTTGCTCCTTTTTGCTCAATGGTACGGAACCCTTCGTGCGCAAGTACGACTTGCACTTGGCCGATTTTTCTACAAACGTAGTAGATAACTTGAAGGAATACAATTTTTATAAAGATTTTTATCTTGTTATGCTAAAGAAGTATAATTTCTTACGCGCGTACACAAGTACACATACCTTTTTTCTTAGACCATTGAGGAATTATTTCTTTATTGTAATAGATCGTACGACTACGGCTATTCTTTGAATATAGCTATAAATATTGTCTTATTTCATACTTTTTAGAGAGGCATTATTTTGTGGTGACAGATTAAGAATACAATTCACCATTTCCTATATTGGATGTCGTAAAAGACGACTAAGGGATATATTATGCATTTGACCATCTATGCAAGAGATAGAAATCTCGAAACAAAACCCTGTACTAATCTGTCTGACCAGCGTGTTATAAAGTCAATTTCCCTCCTATTGTGGAGGAGGCTCGAGCCCAACAGTGGGACGTATATGAGCCGAGATGATGATGATGATTATAATTGGCGTACGTGAATTTATGATTCAACTTCTTCTAAACAGTTGAATCAATTTTACTGATTTATTTTTGCAATGTTCAGGTTGATTCAACAATGGTTTAGATTGATAAATGGATCTGATAGGTGGCGCTGTGATCAAGGATTTATATTTTCAATAGCTTCTAAAATTGAGTATAATAGAGTGTTTTTTCCTTGTGACTGAGTAAGAATACATTTCACCACTCTCTATCTTGTCCGTGGATGTTGAAAGAGACGACTAAGGAATTATAATGTGCATACAATGCGAAAGAATAACTCGAAATAAAACCCTGTCCCAACCCAGATGGGTTGGTACAGGACCAGCGTGGTATAGTAGGTCAATTTCCCTCCTATTGTGGACGAGGCTCGAGCCCAACAGTGGGACGTAAATGAGCTGAAATGATAGATTAATTTTCTTTTTGTCACAGCCGCTGAGAAAATTGAAGACTTTAGATTTACACGGTAATAAATTGTCAACGTTAAAGCGTAATCAATTCAAAGGTCTGAGAGATACAGAAGGATTAGATTTAAGGTAAATAATGTTATTAGCTTAGAATAATAACGTATAGAAGGATAGTGTCGGTACTTCGAGCGATCAAATTATGAAGCCAAAAATACTACATGCGCGCTGACGATTACACACGCACACCACTCTACAAATTATGAAATCAAATTTTGTTTTTATTAACATAAATCGTCGAAATACTATTAAAAGTAATGTTAATACACTTTTTATGTTTTTCAAATGTGTCGTGACACCATTTGAATGCAAAAACTGTCATAATCACCTATTTATTGTTTAAGAGTTGCGTACGTACGTGCAGCACAGTGACCTTGTACATTACGGAACGGTTCCGGCGTAAGCTCCATTAGGCTCCAATTGAAATGCTTCACTTTTTTGTGAACTTACCTTCTATAAGTTATTATTCTAAGGTTATTTCTTAATTTTATACATGACAATTATACGTCGTAACTTAATATTATAAACTAGCGACCAGTGCGCTTACTCTTGAATCTCGATTCCAATCCATAATCCAATCACAGCTCGAATTTGAGCAATTTGTTACTCTTGAAAGCGACACTAGCGCACGATTGGAATCATCGGTGGCATTTTTTTAAACTAAATGTGTTCGACTCAAGTCGATTAAGTCAAATATTTGCTACTCCCGACGTGATTTTGACGAATACATTCGAGTTTAAAATCGTGAATGTCTCACGATTTCAAGAAAGCGTCTTTGTGGTGATCGAGTTCGGTAATGTTGTTAATTTAAAGTAATAAAATACGGCACATTTGGAGCAAATAACAACGGTAAACGCAAAGAATTCATTCTCGATTTTGTTTAAGAGTACCAAATTTAAGTTTGGTGAGATTGAAATTGAATCGGATTCGAAATTAGAATTTATTTCAAGAGTATTCCCACTGCCCATGCTTCGCTTTGCTTCCAACCGCTTCGCGATTTTAAATCTGCTATATCTCGTAGATACGGCCTCGGGTTCGAATCCCAGCTCGGGCAAAATTTATAGGCTTTATCTGACAGGAAAAAGTCCCACCACAATACAAGGATTTATATCCTTAGTCCAGGGTGTTTTGTCTTTTTTTTAAAGATGACTTCTTATGTGCGTACATAAGTACATACACACTTTATTTAAATAATTCTTTTTATTAATTTCAGTTACAATAGTATAACTAAATTAGACGGTAGCCATATTGGTGACTTAACTAAACTAGTTTGGTGTAACGCCAGTCACAACTTAATCGGTGACATACCCAGGTGAGTTACTTTAAATCTACTACTACTACCCATTTACTATTTTTATTGCAACCGGTAGGAAATGAGCAAACAGTACACCTGATGGTAAGTGTTGCTGCCGCTCATGGACCTTTGCTAGGCCGCTGCCTACCGCGAAGAAAGTGAAGGGAGTGCGAATGCGTAAAATTAGGTGACGTGATACGCAAACACCCTCAGAAAGTTGAGCTTCCGTCTCTCTCGCCCACCAAACGAAGTGCAGTAACAAATTGCTACTACTCGGACGTTGATTTTCTGCTCAGTGTGGTACTACCCCGGACGGACCGGCCCGCGGCTGTAGACAGATAACTGTCAACAGTGTACTACTAACACTTCTGTAAGGGTAGTATTTCGTCGGGTGACTGGATCGGGGAATTAGTCCGTCACCCGCCGAGAGGCCGATCGCGTGAGGAAAGACCGATGTCCTCCCCGAGGGGGGGACGGGACTTCGATCGAGGAGAGGGTACTCCTCCAGGGGTATTCCGTCGGGCCGATCACTGACGTCAAGTCACCTGCTCCGGTGGTCCGCCCAACGACGAAGGCGACGTGTCGCGGGGGTGGGTTACGGGTGTGCGTGCTTACGTCCCTCTGTCGCCCCGGACAGAGCGGACGAGGAGTGCGCTGACCGTAGCCGACCCCAAAAAAAATGGTAGTATTTCGTAGCCGCCACCGTACGGCAAATTTATATCATTTTAAATACCATTATTTATTTAAATACCTTAACTGGCAACACTCGACTTTTTAATTGTTATATGGGGAGTTTTGGCGCAAATGTCAAATGTCATGTATGTAGCGTTCTTATATTTTATTCATTATTTTAGTGTTTTACAGTGTTATATTTAATAATTTAGCTAACATTTTATGCAATATAATGCAGAGAAAGTTCTGAAGTGTAGTGAATATAATATAATGGTGAACTAAGTGCATTTTCAGCGTAGCAAAGCGGTTCTCTGTGGGCCACTTTTCGCCCCCGACGGAAACGAGACGTGACGTGTCGCGAGCCACATCGCCGCCATTCGTACAGTTTTTTTTTTTCAAGTCAAAGATCGTAGCAGGTGGAGGGCAGTGGACTCTGCCTACCCCTATGGGAAAAAGGCGTGAATATATAAAAAAAAAAAAAAATAAAGTGCATTTTCGCATTCTTCCAAAATTTCTAATGAAATCGTCATTTGGATGTCAGCAACCAAATCAGGATAACCACTTGACTTACTGACAGACTATTTATGTGAATTCTTAAACTACAATGTATTCGACTGAAGGACTTTGTATCCATAGTCATGAATCAATATTAACAACAATAATTGTTATATATATTTTTTTTTAATTTTCAGAGGAATGTTCGCGAGAAATACTCTTTTAAAACTTTTAGATTTGGGTTATAATAAGATAAAGAAATTGGACACTAACAGTTTTAGAGGCATGAGACTGCTTAGGTAAGACATACCTATTTCTGCTTTTATTGTAGTCACACTAAATGTAGTACACCTCCATCTAGCGGAGGGAACTTAAAAGTTTTGAACCGCGAACTCTAGAAATCATTTTCACTTCAAAAACTTAAGAAATAGTACCTGTATTCTTAGAATAATACATTTAGAAAGATAGTGTCGGTACTTAAGCGATCAAAAACGTGAAGCCAAAAATACTACATGCGTGCAAGCGTTTACACACATACACATGCGCACCACTATACAATAGTTGCCTTGTACGCAATGACCTTGTACACTATGTCACGTTCCGGCGTAGGGAGTCATGTCTGGCTTCAATTTAAATGCCTCAACTTTTGTGCGCGAATTGAGCGTCTATGAGTTATTATTCTAAGTTTTTTGTTTTTAAGTATCAGGTTATGGAGCAATTGATCAAATGGGAGTTAGGCAGTGATGATAGGAACCCATGAAAAAAATCAATTCGTTAATGAATGAGACATGTAAATTTTTCAATTTATATCATCGCTTTTTCGTGTAAATCTGATTGAAATGTATAAAGTCAGTGATACTTAATCTGCAACATATTCATACTTTGTTAGACATTAGAAATTGAATAAATCAATGATTATGTTCGCATAAGCAAGACAAACTTCGCTTTAAATCAGCTGATCGGCCGATGACCGTTGAGGGGGCGCCTTCATACTTACTTTACCATCGACGCGTTTGGGCGATTCATACCTATTTATACTGCGATACATGTCTACATGTATCCTGTCTGCACACGCCCTTGTACATAACATGAAACATTTAAGGCATAGACTCTTAGTTACACATTTTTAAAGTCACTGTAACTTTTATGTTATATTTTGTTTTTGTGTAATATACATTCTAATTACGATCTATGACCGTTAAACTACAACATACTCGAACAGTCCTTCTAAAACCTGAGACACTTGAATATACCGAGGGGGTGAAAGGCTATTTGGTTTAAGTGACATTTTTGTAACTTTACAGGCAAGCCATTTAAAGTTTAAAATTTTAGAAATAAAATCATAACAAAAACTTCTTGAGCTATTTGAATGGGGTAAATTTAATTAAAATTCAATTAAAAACATCGAATTCTTGATGCTAATACTAAATAAAACGTACCTTTAGTTACAAAGATAAATGTCGCTTAATACAAATTGCCTTAAGCCCTCGTTTTTCAGCGTATGGAAAGTGTAAAAGAGTTCAGCGTATGAAAAAAAAATTGCTCTGATTTTAATGAATTCGGTATCATTGAAAAATTCGCTGATTCCGAATATGTATATAATTCAATATCACCCTAGATGTCGCTTAAACCAAATACCCTTTCACCCCTCGTATATTTTTTATTAATGTTTTTTTCAGACGTTTATATCTACAAGATAATGAAATCTTCGACGTAGGTCGTGGCACATTCGCGTCTCTTACTCGTATAGGAACCATAGACTTAGCGAGGAATAAACTCACCAAAGTAGACTATCAAATGTTCCAGGCAGCCAAATATGCTGAAGTAAGTTCAAATTTACATACTAATATTCTTCTTTTCCTTAAACCTTCCCTTAGCCGGAGAGTAGCTCCGGCACTGTTCTCTTTCAGATTGAGTGAGAATTTAATCTAATATACCACGCTATTTCCTTTTTTTTTATTTTTTATTTATGTGTGTGTATAGCTGTTGGTCGCAGATGACCTTGACAGCTTAACGCGGGCAATGGGTGAGCGCTGATAGCTCTCAACCCGGACGCTATTTCCGTGTGGTGACATAGTAAAAATACAAATCACCACCTTTCTTGACCAAGTGTGTTGTAAAAGACGATTAAAGTATATAATATGCAAATAACACTATGGAAGAGAAGGAAAACTCGAAATAAAACGCTATACCAACCTGTCTGACCAGCACGGTATAGTAAGGTGAACTGCCCTCTTATCGTAGAGAAGGCTCGAATCCATCAGTGCGACATATTTAAGCTGAAATGAATGAATAATGATGAATGGATATCATATCACTTAGTCGTCTTTTACGACACCCAGGCAGTGGTGAACTCTTCTTACTCTGTCACCACGTGTAGTATAGTAAGTCAAATTCCCTCTTATAAATAAATAATAGTTAAAAAAAACTAAAAAATACGCTTTTATAGAAAATCCAACAAAAAACAGAAAATATTTTTTAAAAAATTTGAATTAAGAATAGTGTATATAAGAAAAAAAATATGGTGGTGAAAAAAATAGGGTGCGTGTTGTCAATAGTTATAAATATTTTATTGACAGATATGAGTAGAAGGATTATCATTTTGATAATATCTTAAAAAGCACCCCACGCTTTTTTTACAATAAAAATATTTTTTTCTTATATACACTATTCTTAATTCAAATTTTCAAAAATTTATTTTCTATTTTTTAGTAGGATTTTCTATAAAGGCGTATTTTTTTAGTTTTTTTGAACTATTACTTATTTTTCATTTTTAGTTGAATTTTCTATAAAATCTCATTTCCTAGTAAGGATAACGGGTCAAACTGTTTAAAATATTGAATTGTCATCGGTCCTTAATAAGTATGCCAAATTTCGAGTTAATCCGACGTTTTGAAGGGGGTCAAAATCATGTTCAAAGATGCCGTTACATACTAACATACATACGTCTGAAGCTAATAAAAGCGTATTAATTAGGAGGCCCGAGCCCAGTAGTGGCACATTAATGATCTTTTTGAAGTGTAACTTTTTTAGAATCGTTGTGATTTTAAACTCGATGAAACGAAAAAGCGAGTCCATAGAGACACAAACACGTAAATGTATAGGATTCAGCCGGCGAGAGAATGAGATAGAGGATAAAGGATGACGGATTAAGGATAAAGACGTTTCATTTGTGATATGCGTAGAATGATACATTCTAAATAGCATCACGTTCACTCGAAATAACGACAATAAGCCATTATTTAGCATTGAGCAGTACTTTCTTAATTGCTAAAATTAGTAAGAACTGCAGCTGTGTACGTTCTTTCTTTTATCGTTTTGTTATTATATTATCTAGCACATGTTTACCTCAACTGACCTACGAAACATTGTAAAAAAATTTCTTTTATTTTTTGTATGATAAACTTGCACATGTTTACTTCGGCCACTGGGCTGTCGTTAGGTTGTTAAATGTTATCTTGATCATATTTGTTTTTACGTTTGTAAAATTATAATGCAAATTTTATTAAATAAATATTAGAATAGTAAAATAATATCAATTTTCTTTTCACTCCAATTAACGACACCTCTCTATAACGTCAAAAGATTCACAGTCCCTTGAGTGTCGTTACATAAAGTTTACACTGTATTTACAATATAATTTTTTTTCTGTTATAATTTTTTATTAATTATAAATATATTTTTACAGATAATAAATGTTGCCGAAAATCGAATAACTATAATCGAGAAGCAAGCCTTCACTGACCTCTACCACGCCGTATTAAATGTTTCACATAATGAGCTAATGACTATTGAGAGTGGCGCTTTCCAGAACTGCAACAATGTGACTCTGATGGACTTCAGTCACAATAATCTATCAACTATAAGTCGAATGGCATTCGATGAGAACAGTTATGCCTTCGAATTGCAATTTTCTTATAACAATTTCACCGATTTCAGTCAGGTACGTAATTTTTGATGTGACACATCTGTAGGCGAGGAGAAACCTGATCGTTGGCGTGGCGGAAAACGACACATGCCGTGGCGAGGCCTCACCACGCCCTATAATAGTCATTGAAGTTTCGACCAATTGTTATAGTAATATCGGCAGAGGTATAGAATAGAGCTATTATATTATTAAAGAAATCACTATTTAAAATAATTGATCTTATCGTAATCTGTTCTTTTATGCATATATACTTGTACGAAATAATTTTGATGTTTCACATCTGCCAGGCGTCCTGAGCGACAGCTACCTTTTTTTAAATACTGCACCCGGCACTAAGGAAATAATCCTTGTATTGCGATGTTACTTTACAAACATAAACTAGGTGGACCGATGATCTGGTGAAAGTTGCTAGGTGTCGTTGGTTGCAAGCGGCACAGAATCGCATTCTGTGGCGTAACATGAGGGAAGCCTACGTCCAGCAGTGGACGGCGATAGGCTGACCTGAAAATTACAAACATATAATTTAACGGACACAAATTATATACAGACTCGGAATAACAATTTCTTGCCTTCTTATTTGTGTGAAGATGGAGTAAGCATACAATTTACAACTCTCTATCTTGCCCGTGGATGTCGTAAAAGACGACTTAGGGATATAATATGCATATAACATCTATGCCAGAAAAGAAAGACTAAATTAAAGCCTAAAAAAAACTAAACTGTTTAGTTGACCAGCGTTGAAGTGAAACTTCATTGCGCGCATGAGGGTTTTTTACGAATGAGTGAGGGAAATTTTTTACGAATGAAACGCAATTTAGCGTCACGAAGATGTGCAGCGTTTTTATCGAAGAAGAGGGAGAGAGCGATTGAGACCGATTTTGAGAGAGTGGGAAAGGGCGAACATAGCACGAAGTACAGCCATGGGGCGAGAGTAGGGAGCAAGCGAATGAGAAAGATCGCGATTTTTTTTTTAATACTGATAAAAGCACATGGTACCAAAGAAGTTTCACTTCTAACATGCGTACTTAGTACTCACGCTATTTTTTTTTAATGTATAACTGTATTTTTTTTTTCAGATACCCATCTACAATATGTCCGGTATACAAGTGCTTAACGCTTCACACAATCAAATAGTATCAATACCGAAAATGGCGTTCCCCAAGTTGTATGAACTACATACAGTGGATCTATCATACAATAATCTTAAAGAGATATTCAATGCTGTATTTCAAAATTTATTCAGTTTGAGGTAAAGTGTCAGGGTAATAAATATATTTTATGTCGTGAGGGCCTTATATAAACAGCTACCTTGTAGTAAAATATCAAAATCAGTCTAGACGTATTGAAGACTACCTCAAACAGACAGACAAAAAAAAATTAAACTGTATTTAAGGCATAGGTATCGTGCAAATAACCGTATGAGCATGAAAAAAAGCCCAGTCTTTTGATATTATAAACACATCAATTTTATTTATTTGTATATATTCAGTACAAGAAGCGATTAGATTAAGGCTGTTTGCTTTTAAGTGGTACAGTTTTTACGTCCCCTTTCTTCAATATGTCACCTCGTGCGGCGAAGGGATATAAATACAATTATAACTACCGTTCATTGCCCATGGCAGTCGTAAAATTCGGCTAAGAATGTCACCAGGAGAGTGGACAGCACTTCTCTTTAAAGAAACGTATATTATCTCACTGCGATCGCCAATCCACTTTCCAAGTATGGCGATTACGGTATTATCTCATCTTGAAGAGATCGTGGACTTTAATAGGCTGATAAAAAAAAGTATATTCATAGGACAAAGGTTTTTACAAATTAGTCTTAGATAGATAGATGGCGCTGTCGTATTTATAGTTGGCGTACCTCAGGATAGATGGCGCTATCGTACTTATAGTTTATATATTCACAGCATAGATGGCGTAGTCGTTAAAATATTGCCCTGCTATTCCAGTGTCTCCGGTTCGAATCCCACCCTGGATAATATTTTGTGTGGACCACAAATTGTTGTTCTGAGTCTGTATGTAATTTGTATCCGTTAATTGTTTTCCAGCGCAATATAAGGATTATTTCCTTAGTACAAGATCAAAAAAAAAATGTTATCTTGAATGTTAATCATTAGTATTTTGTACTATGAGAAATTGTCTTCATTAGAAAAACTTCGATCAAATAAAATTGCAACTTAAATTATTATAGCTTAATAATTTATAATAGATATACATTATTTAAAACAGTAGTTTATAAGCATCGGTGGTTCAGTGGTAGAATGCTCGCCTGCCACGCGGGCGGCCCGGGTTCGATTCCCGGCCGATGCATACTGCTTTTTGCTTAATTTTTCCTTTTTTATTGGATATTTATGTGTAATTGCGTATATCTTTTTATTATTTCTTTATTTTCGCTTTATATTTGTTTTTTTAAGAAATATAAAAAATGCAATTTCTTAAATGATAACCAACTAGATATTGAGTGAAATACACGTCTCTTGCTAAAATGTCTTAAGTTCTATCCCCTCGAGAAAAAAAAAGGACTCTTCACAAAGACTTGAAAGCCAGTTAATTGCTTATTATGACAGACTTAGGGAGTACTTTTAACCTACTTAAAAAAAAGGAGAGTCTATTTCAGGTTCTCAATTCGTCTTTATTTTTGCTATTTTTTTTATGAAAGAACTCTTAGCATTTGCTTCTAGGTGAATCGATTTTAACCGACTTCAAAAAAGGAGGTTCTTAATTCGACTGTATGTTTTTCTTTTGTATGTATGTTATGCGGTCATTCCGCCAAATATAAATAGATTTTGTTGGTTCGTTTTTTGTTTAGTAGATTATAACTTCAGAGGTCCCATATAGATTTGCTCAAGGTCTGATCAGTAGTTTATGAGTTATACTTAATAATGCGTATTAATTCGACCTTGAATATATTGTATTGAAGTCAATTTTATTGTATAGTAATACATAAGTAATAGCGTGTCTTCGAGTATTTGTCGCAGCAATTGCGATTATGAAATCGTGGCGATTTTATCTTAAGCCAAGGAGGAACTTGAAGAGCCCTATTATAACAGTTGACCTTGAAACTTTCGTATGGGGGGGACTTAATGATCCCTATAATAATAGTTGACCTGAAACTTTCCGTGTGGAGGAACTTGAAGAGACCTATAATATACTTACCTTAAAACTTTAAGTATGATGACGGAGTAAGAATACAATTCACCACCCCCTATTTTGCTTGTGGCTGTCGTAAAAGCAACTAAGGGTTAATTAACTATGAGATGTGTACAAAATCCTATATCAGCTGACCAGCGTGGTATAGTAGGTCAATTTCCTATTCTGAAGAAGTCTTGAGCTCATCAAGGTCACGTATATTAGCTGATATGAGGAAAACACATTGATTGATGGATGAATGGAATTATAATGATATTCTGTATAAATCTTCCAGGTTCCTGAATCTAAGCTACAATTCCATGGAGGTGATAAAACCGGCGACCTTCGGCACCATACCTACTGTCCTTGACCTTAATTTATCACACAACAAACTGAGAGACATCAGCAGGGGAAGCCTCGCAAAACTGGCCAGCTGCAGGACTATAGATATCAGCTACAATGTAGTGGAGAAACTGTTTCAAATACCTATTAGTTTAGGGTAAGAATTATTTCTGTAAATGTGAAGCGCCTATAATTGCTTGACCTTGACCCTTATATTGCTACCAACTCGTAAAAATCTTATATTACGACTAAGAGGGCCTGGGCCAGAAGACAGGCAACTTACTAAATTTAATATGTGCGGGTGGATCAATATGAATGTGCGAATGAGTAGTTGAATATGTGATTGAATGTATGAATGAGTGGTAGAATGTATGAGTGGCAAAATGTATGAATGTGTGATTGAATGTATGAATGAGTGGTAGAATGTATGAATGAGTGGCAGAATGTATGAATGAGTGGCAGAATGTATGAATGTGTGATTGAATATATGAATGAGTGACAGAATGTATGAATGTGTGATTGAATGTATGAATGAGTGGTAGAATGTATGAATAAGTGGCAGAATGTATGAATATGTGATTGAATGTATGAATGAGTGCTAGAAAGTACGAATGAGTGGTAGAATCTATGAATGAGTGGTGGAATGTATGAATGTGTAATTCAATGTATGAATGAATCGTAGAATGTATGAATGAATGGCAGAACGTATGAATGTCTGATCGAATGTACGAATGGGTGGTTGAATGTATGAATGAATGGGAGAATGTATGAACGAACGGGTGAGTATGATTGAATGGGCGAATATATGCTTAAATGAGGGGATAGATTGGTTCAATGTATGAACGAATGAATGAATGAATGTGTATGGGTGAATATGAAAAGAAAGTAAAGTTTGTGGTGCTAACAATACATACTACCATACTAAAGTATATGGTTGAATATATGAATAAATTGCTGAATCAATGGTTGAATGTATGTTAGCTTTTTTTTATGTTACCCTGCTCCGGTGGTCGGTCCAACGACGAAGGCGACGTGGTGTTAGGGTGGGTGGCGGGTGTGCGTATGCTTACGCCTCTCTGTCGCCCCGGACGGAGTGGTGCGAGAAGTGCGCGCCCCCGCGACCGACCCAAAAAAAAAGGTTTTTTTTTCTAAAGTTGGATGATGGCTTTTTTTTTGAAGAATCTAAAAAAGAAATACAACACTGTATTTATAAAATAAACAAATTTCCGTGTGGTAACGGAGTAAGTACATTTCACCCCTTATCTTGGCCGTGGGTGTCATAAAAGACGACTAAGGAATATAATACGCATATAACATCAATGCAAGAGAAGAAACACTCGAAATGAAACCCTATACCAACACGTCTGACCAGCGTGGTATAGTAGGTCAATTTGCCTCTCGTTGTAGAGGGGGCTCGAGCCCAGCAGTGGGACGTATATGAGTCAAGATGATGATGATATTGATTTAAAATAGTACCCAGTAGTAACCAATACGTAACCAGTAAAATATTATTGATACTAAGGTACTTTAAGAGGTCATCATCATCATCATCATCTTGCTCTTATCCCAATTACTTGGGGTCGACGCAATATGTCATCTGTTTTGACATATTGCAAAAAGTTTCGGCAATGACTTTTATGACCGGCCGCCTGCCTGACGTCAACCCTCCTTGGGAATGTAATCGTTGACCCAAATGGTACCAGATGGAGTTGGTCCGGGTCAATCTAGGGCTCTTAGTCGTCTTTTACGACACCCACGAGCAAAGCAAGGGTTGGTAGTATTCGAAGCCGCTACCACACAGTAAGGTACTTTAAGAGGTATCAAAAATAAAATATTTTCTCTGTCACACACCTTATCTGTATATGTCTTTGTTATTATATAATTATTGATGTGAAACATCTATAGGCGAGGGTGAACCTGATCGTTGGCGTGGCGTAAACAGTTCATGTTTCGTCGGTCGTTCGTTTTTTTCTCTTACTCTTGTGATTGTACAGCGTAGCGTGGTTTGTCTGTCGAATTTTGGTTTCGATCTCTTTTAGCCTACCTGCTATAGTTCATAGTTTATTTTATAGTACTTAGTGGTTTTTTTTTTTTATAGTAGGTATAGTAGTAGTATAGTAGTAGTAGGTATAGTAGTAGTAGTAGAAACGTGGACGGTTCGCCTCAAAGACCGACGCAAAATCGATGCACTCGAGATTTGGTGCTGGCGACGACTGTTGCAGATTCCTTGGACAGCGTTTAGAACCAACGTCTCAATTCTGACTGAGCTAAAAATCCAACAAAGATTATCGTCGATAGTGCAAACATGAATCTTGAAATATTTTGGACATATTGTTCGGAACGAGCATTCCATGGAACGGCTGGTTGTCCAAGGACATGTAGAAGGCAAGCGGTCACGCGGTCGATCACCTGCGCGTTGGATGGATCTGATTAAAGCTGCGACACAAACCTCCGTAGTCCAGTGTTCCCGAGACGCTGAGGACCGGAACAAGTGGAGGCGCATCGCGAGAGCTGCTCTATCCAATAATGACCCATCATCAACCACGACCACTCCGTCAGGAGTGAACGACTAAGGAGGAGGATAGTAGTAGTTGTAGTTCGTTTTGTTTTTTTATTTATGGTTTGGTCATGCTCACTAAATAAGGTTCTGCTTGCGGTAGCTATGTGGGGCGGGTCGCTCCCTTCCCTCTAATTTGGTTGAGGAGAGTGATGGCTGCTCTAGTAGTTAACTCGTGATCGGGTGCTGCTTGTGGGATCTGGTCCAGCCATATTTTCTTCCTTTCTTTATGCTTTAATTTTTTTTTGTCTTTCATTAAATCTTGAAAATTTATACATATATTTAATTTCGAAGGGCATCACACTGGAGCTAATACCATATATGTTATACTTAAGCATAATATTATGTATATTTAAAAGATTAAGAAAAAAAATGACTGCCCGCTGAGTTTCTTGCCGGATCTTCTCAGTTTGTGGCCGCGATTCCGATCCGGTGGTAGATTATTGTATTGTATTCAAAACTGTAATTTGACAATATGTAAGTGCCCTTAAGGGGCCTATACAGAATAAATGATTTGATTTGATTCGTGGCGTTAACGCCACGCTACAACAATCTATACGTAGTAGTGTGAGTGCGCAAGCGCCTGTGAGCTATCTCTCTCGCCGCGCTGAACTCGCATACCTATATATACTAATAAAAATAAATGTTTATTGAATAACAATCATCATTCTCTGGCAAAAAATCGTAATATTTTTTAATACTTTATGCCATATTTCGACACCAACAATTTATACTACGCTAAGTCATAAAAGTGTATTTTACAGTAGAGGTTTATATAGGCAAAAACATGATAACTTTATTAGTTAAGATATTTATTTGCGTTGTATGAGCTTCGTAACTTTGTTATTGTTGTGTATTTCTTCACGATTTTTTTATGACATAAAAGAAACCACATTTAAAACTGTGTGGCATAAAACACGATTTTTCTTAAAATTTGAGTTAGCGTAGTATAAATTGTTGGTGTCGATTTGTTCCTGTGGTAATCTGTTCTTTAATGCATATATACTTGTACAAAAAGTTTCGATGTTTCACATCTGTCAGGCGTCCTGAGCAACTGCTCCCTTTTCTTTAATCAAAATAGATTAATGATAATTATATTAATTAAAAGAAAATATGAAAACAGGGAATTGAACCTAGCATACAACAGACTCGAAGAGATCAAACCTAACACTTGGCCGACTATGAACGCTCTGCTGCGTCTCAATTTCTCGTCGAATATGTTGGGCGATTCGTTGGGCTCGGACGCATTCTCCGGCCTGTTGACACTTCAATCCCTCGATCTGTCTAACAACGGGCTAACAAAACCACCATGGGAGGCACTTAACTCCATGTCCAGTCTGCAGTATCTATATCTTCAGGTAAGTTTTTTAAGAAAGAAGAAAGGAAAGGAATATTTTTTATTTTAGTACAGAAGCTAAGAAAGAGGTAAAAGTAAAGCAAAAAAAAAAAACAAGAATATATACTTTTAGACACAAAAAATAAATTAGAAATAAAAATAATTAATCCCGTTCCCATGGGAATACCGGGATAAAATATAGCCTAGTTTACTCCCTGATATTATAGCTTTCCATTGGTGAAAGAATTTTTGAAATCGGTCCAGCCGTTTTGAAGATTACCCGGAACAAACAGACAGACAGACAAAAAAATTATAAAGTGTATTTTAGGCATATGTATAGTGCAAATAATCGTGTGAGCATGAAAGAAGCCAATTAATTTGACATTACAAACGGACACTCCAATTTTATTTATTGGTATAGACTAGCAGTCCGTCCTCGCTTCGCTTCCGTTTCAGTCGCCGTACTCGCGTAGTTGCTGTTCCCGTGAGAATATCGGCATAAAATATAGCCTATGTTACTCCTTATAATAGACAGCTAGCTGTTAGTAAAACATTATCAAAATCGATCCGGCCGTTTTGAAGATTACCTCAAACAAACAGACAGACTGACACAAAAAAATTTAAACTAGGCAGAGAGACAATTTTAAACTGTATTTTAGGCATAGGTGTCATGCATATAACCGTATGAGAATGAAAAAAGCCCAGTATTTTGACATTACAAACAGACACAACAATTATATTTATTTGTATAGACGTGTAATACTCGCGTAAACATCAGGAATCATTAAGAGAAGGCAAATTCGAAATAAAACCCAATCAATTTGACCAGCGTAGTGTAGTAGTTCCCTCCGATTGGGGATATCTGGTGCCTTGAACATCCTGCACAGATTTCTCTATTTGCCTCTGTGACACATTTCTAGGCGAACAAAGTTGTGGGCAAAAACAAGTATGTATAGATATAAATTTTTTATACTTCTTTCGTTCTAGAATAACAACTTAACATCCTTAAGCAAGTCAGCCTTCGGTAACTTACCAACGACTTTCAAAGTGGACTTATCAAATAATCAAATAACAAGTATTGAACGGCAGTCGTTTAGCGGCTTGCAGCAGTTGTTGGACCTGTCTCTGAGGGGTAACGGCTTGGAGAGAATACCCAACGAGGCTTTCAAAGGTTTAGTCGCTTTAAGGTACGTATGTATTAAATTACATAGTTTTTTAAAGGCTAATAAGTTTATTTAAAAACACTGCTGACAAAATACTTTCCACTGCTAACAAATTGTTACGCTGTCGACAAACTGTTTTGCTGCAGACGAACTGTTTTGCTGCCGACAAACTGTTTTGCTGCCGACAAACTGTTTTGCAGCCGACAAACTGTTTTGCAGCCGATAAACTATTTTGCTACAAACCATTTTGTTGCCGACAAACTGTTTTGCTGCAGATAAACTGTATTGCAGATTGGCAGAAGATATTTGTTAATAGAACTACGAAACTAAATAAAAAAAAAAAACCTTATATTATATAATATATGAGCTGTGATAATAATGATGAATCTTGTTTTCAGAAAGCTGGATTTGTCGTACAATTTGTTGGAGAAGATAGACAACAAAACCAATGGATTGTTGGATGATTGCTTGTCTCTGGAAATGGTCAGTACTTTATAATTGCTATCTTGGCAATAGTATTTTTGATGAAGTTTAATAGGCGGAATTCCAACCTTTTTTTTTTTTTGGGGTGGGCTGCGGTCGGCGCGCTCCACGCACCACTCCGTCCGGGGCGACAGAGGGGCGTATAGCACGCAACACCCTCAACCCACCCGAACACCACGTCGCCTTCGTCGTTGGGCCGACCACCGGAGCAGGGTTAGTTGTTCACGGTCACGTTACCCGCGGCCTCTGCTGCGTGCCATGCCCAGGACGGCATGGAGTTCACGACGCTGCTCTGCCCAAGCGGCACAGACCTCGAGCGTATGCTGCGCCGTGTCCTCGTCGCAATCGCAGTGGTGGCAGGACGGTGTTCTCTCCCTCCTAGCGACCCTGTACAGGTACTTGCCGAAGCATCCATGCCCCGTCAAGACCTGTACCAGTCGGAAGAGAGCACACCGTGCCGCCGTTCCAACCACTGCATCAGCACCGGCCGGAAGGCCTCCACGGTCCAGACACCGTATCGAGGCCTCTCCAGCCGGTCTGCCCAACGGGCGATGACGTCTCGGCGGGCGTCGACGCACCAGGCGGTGAGCTCCCTTAAGGAAACAACACCGCCCTCCCCTCGCACCCCCGACACCCGCCGATACAGGCCGGCGAGCATTTCCGCCTCCAGGTCCCACGGGGGAGTCCCGGCTAATAGGCACGCCGCCTCCGTCGCCACCGTGCGGTACCCGCGGATGATCCTGACCTCCGCGGCCTTCTGTGGACGCCACAGAAGGGCCCTGAGTCGGGCGGTCATGGACCCCGCCCACACCGGTGCGCCGTAGAGTGCCATCGACCGGATGACCCCCGCGTACAGCTGTCGGCATGCGGAATTCCAAGCTACACTTATTTTTTTGTAAATTTAATAAATTTGAAAAAAATAAAGTGTAACTTTGAGACCTCACAAAATTTTACTTTATTTTTGTAAATTAATTAAGTGGGTCACAAAGTTACACTTATTTTTTTTGTAAATTTATTAAGGAGGCTTCAAAGTAACACTTATTTTTTTGTAAATCTATTACGTAGGTCTCACAGTTACACTTATTTATTTCTAAATTTCTTAGCTGGCCCGCAAAGTTACATCCTTTTTTTTTTGTAAACTTATTATTCAGGGCTCAATGTTACGATTATTTTTTGTGAATTTATTAGACGACACACAAAGTTACACTTATTTATTAATTTTGTGAACTTTTTATTCGGGACTTCGTTACATTTATTTGCTTCTGTGAATTTATTACGTGGAGCTCAAAGTGACAACTATTTGTTTTTTGGGGAAATTTAATAAATTCGTGCTTAATTATACGCCATAAAGTACCTTATCATTATTTGTGAATATATTAGGCGATTCTCAAAGACATATCTATTTTTTTTGTTAACATATTAATTCGAGCTTGGAGTTATTTTTTAGGTGAATCTAAGTCACAACAAGTTCGGTTTCCTAACCAAGAAGATGTTCCCCTCCAGTCCTTGGATCCCATACAGAATACAAGAGATAGATCTGAGTTACAATGAGATACCTGTCGTAACATTTGACCTGACTCTGGGTGCTCAGAAAGTGAAAAAACTAAATTTTGCGGGCAATTATATTAACGATATCAGAAACAGTAAGTGTTATTTTTTCTATTTATTCAATAGTGGTAGGAGTACACTGTTAACAGATGTCTGTCTACGGTTATACCGGTCCGTCCGGGGTAGTACCACACTGAGCAGAAAATTGACGTCCAAGTAGCAGCAATTTCCGTGTGAAGGAAAGGGTGTGAAGGAGAGGGTACTCCTCCGGGGGTATTCCGTCGGGCCGACCACTGACGTGAAGTCACCTGCTCCGGTGGTCGGCCCAACGACGAAGGCGACGGGTCTTACGGGTGTGTATGCTTATGCCCTTCTATCGCCCCGGACGGAGCGGACGAGGAGTGCAACGACCGTAGCCCACCCCAAAAAAAAAAACAGAAAAAGTAGGAGCAATTCGTTACTGCGCTTCGTTCTGTGAGCGAGAGAGACGTTAGCCCAACTTTCTGAGGGTGTTTGTGTGTGGTGGGTTTTGGTGGTGCCTTTAGTGTCACTGAACCTCATTGCACGCATTCACGCTCCCTTCACTTTCTTCGCGGTAGGCAGCGGTCTTGTAAAGGTCCATGAGCGGCAGCAACACTTACCATCAGGTGTACTGTTTGCTCGTTTGCTACTACTTGCAATTAAAAAAAATATATTAATCTACAGTTGGGGGAATATTTCGTAATTCTTTCGTCAGCTTATAAGAATCATCATCATTTTAGCTCATATACGTCCCACTGTTGGGCTTGAGCCTCCTCCACAATAGGAGGGCAGTTGACCTTACTATACCACACTGGTTAAACGTGTTGGTATAGGGTTTTTGAGGTTTTCTTCTCTTTTATAGATGTTATATGCATAATATATCCTTTAGTCGTCTTTTACGACATCCACGGGCAAGATAGGGAATGATGAATTGCATTCTTACTCCGTCATCACACGGTTTTTTTTTATATATTTTATTTTACAGATGTACTCGGCAATTTGACTTCATTAGAGGTTTTGGATTTGTCCAATAATAATCTTAAGGAATTAATATCGAGAACTTGTAAGTATATTAATATTTTTATAGCTTCAAGCCTTAACCACGAAGAGGTAAGTAGATTTTGTGTCATATAAGTGGCGAATTCATTAATGATTTCAGCCTATCGCCGTCCACTGCTGGACGTAGACCTCCCTCAAGTTATGTCACAAAATGCGGTCCTATGCCGCCTGCATCCGAAGACGCCCAGCAACTTTCATCAGGTCGTCGGTCCACCTAGTGGTTGCCATTCGAAAACTCTTCTTCCCCAGCAGTTGTCTGTTCGACAAGTGACGTGTCCTGCCCATTGCCACTTCAGCGTGCTAATTCTTCGTGCTATGTCGGCTACACCCTTTTTTCAGCGGATTTCTACATTTCGGATTCTATCTCGCAGAGAAATCCCGAGCATAGCCCGCTCCATAGCACGCTGAGCGACTGTCAAAATCTTGGTCTTGGTTATGAGACTTGCATTAGCATTGGCGTAAATTAATTATTGTAATGCTATTCAAAATTTTATTATACTCTCCCTTTTGTTTTTGGGGGTGGGCTACGGTCGGCGCTCTCGTCGCCCGGCTCCGTCCGGTGTGACAAAGGGCGTATGCACGCACACCCGTAACCCACCCGTGAGACGTCGCCTTCGTCGTTGGGCCGACCACCGGAGCTGGGTGACTTGTCATCAGTGGTTACTGCTAATCCACCTTAACGATCTCTCGGCCAGGATTCCTACGTAAAAGTATGACTTTCATAATAAGCTCCTTTCTAAGCTTCGGTTTCATAATCCTCACAAAATGAAAAAAATATTGACAATTATTTTTTGTAAATAATTGTCGAAATATTCAAATATTTTTTAATTTTTCTTATTTTTTTTTATATATTTATTGCATTATTTTTGAGAAAAAAAAAAATAAATATAAATTATTTTTTGACGTGGTAACGTCTTATAAATCGATGCACGTACGAGCAAGCATGACTCATTGTCACGTTCCGCCTGAGTCGAGCGTGCAAGCAAGAACGCGGTCAAGTGATAGAGAGGCACGATTAGCTTAACGCCTAAGCGTTAAGCTTGTGACGCATATATCTCTATATTTAGTAAAAAAATATCATTAATCTTTTCTTATTACGATATCACATTAAAATTATCATACGTAAACAGACTTTAATCATCATCGCAGCCCTCATACGTCCCACTGTTAGGTTTGGTATTCTTCAGAATGGGAGGGAATTTGACCTACTATACCATGCTGGTCAGACATGTTGGTATAGGATTTCATTTGGAGTTTTCCCTCTCTTGCACAAATGGCACATGCATACTACCTAGTCGTCTTTTACGACATCCACGGGCAAGATAGGGAGTGGTGAATTGTATTCTTACTCCATCACCGCACGAAATAAAACCGACTTTAAAGACAAACTGTTTTTTTTTAATGTGACAGTCATGCGAACAATTAATATTGCTTATTTGTTTTTCAGCGGAATTAAAATTCGCTCTACCAGAGAATATAAAAGAGTTATATTTACAAAATAACACGCTGTTGGCGCTGCCTACTCCTCAAATAGTGAATGCTACACAACTGAAGATCCTTGATGTTAGATATAATCAACTCATTAGCTTCGAGCCACCCATAGTTAAAAAGGTTAAGGATCAAGGGTTACAAGTCTATTTTGAGGGTAAGAGAATATATCTTTATACCTTTGTATGTCAGAGTATTTCTTGTGTACGTGTGTCACTGAACTCCTCCTAAACAGCTGGACCGAAATCGGTGAATATTTTATGTGTGTTCAAGGGGATTTGAGAATGGTTTAGATTCAGAATTGGACCCGGTAGGTGGCGCTGCTGTCGATTTGAAGGAGAATGCCTTTTATTTTATTTGAACAGAACAACGTCTGCTGGGTTAGATAGGATATATATATATAATTCTTCTGTAGGTGTGTGTGCACGTTTTTCTTCTATGGGGTCTCATGCCATTCATCTGTTGCCCCGAACAGATTGGGCGCGGTTCACCCAGATTATATATAGCCTACGACAAAAAAAAAGAAAGGTATTTAAGTAATGAAACTTCTCTCTTTGGAGTAATTTTGATAAAATTAGTATTCAGGTAGATTGAAGAATGATTTAGATTAACATTTGAACCCGTTTCTAGCGATTTCAAATAATTCTACTCTATTTTATTAGCAATACCTTTTTTTTTGTGTAATATATAGTTAAAAAGTTATAGTTAAAAAAAATAAAAAATAGCTTGCGTACAAACGTACTTATTGGTGGTAGGACCACACTGTAGACAGTCTTTTGTCTGCAGTCGCGGGCCGGTCCGTCCGGGGCAGTACCACACTCTCGCTGAAGATCGACGTTTGAGTAGTAGCAATTTGCTGCTGCACTTCGTTCGGTGAGCGAGAGAGCCGGGAGCCCAACTTTCTGGGTGTGTTTGTGTGTGGTTTTGGTGAGGCCTGAAACCTGCGGTGGTGAGGTCTTGGTCGGGGTATTGAGCGTGAGGGGCTGGTATGGTGTACAGGGAGACCCGATGGGAATGGTCACCGCCGGCCACCTGCCGGTCAGCAGGGGACCCGAACCCAGGATCATCCTCCCTGGGAGGCTGTCCCACCAACCAGCGAAAATCCCGTTGGGTAGTCGTCGTGCCGGTGTGGGAAACCGGAGTGGACCTCGGCGGCTACACACGGGGGGGCATCGGGGGCCCTTCCGTGCTTCGTGTCAGCTCCTCATAAAACTCACTCCTCGACCATGCACTATGAACTCCGTTATACACATTCACACTCCCTTCCTCCTCTTCTTAAATTAAAAATCATGGCCAAGAAAGTTAAAAAGAGACGATTTTCTACGGCGGTCCCCTTATCCACATTTGATGTGGATTTTTGCAATATCAGGGGTTTACATAGCAATCTCGACGCCGTCCACCATCACCTCGAGACGGCGCGGCCTGCCTTACTCTTTTTAACGGAGACGCAGATAGGTGCTCCGGATGACATTTCGTACCTAAATTACCCCGGCTACGAGTTGGAGCATACCTTCCGTCGTAAAGCCGGGGTGTGCGTATTCATCCGAGGTGATATCTGCTGTCGCCGCCTTCGGGCCCTCGAACATGGTGACTTGTCAATCCTGTGGCTACGCGTAGACTATGGAGGGCTTACCCGCATCTACGCATGCCTCTACAGGTCCCATGGCAGTGATCCGGGGTCAATTCAATTATTTGAGAACGTCCAATGGGGGATTGACGAAATATTGGAGCAGTGTCCATCAGCGGAGGTGGTGGTTCTTGGAGACTTCAACGCTCATCATAAAGAGTGGCTGGGGTCCCGAGCCACTGACCTCCAGGGTCGACATCTCTTCAATATGGTCTCGGCCTATGGTCTCTCACAACTGGTGACACAGCCCACCCGTATCCCAGATATTGAGAGCCATGAGTCTTCTTTACTGGATCTTCTGCTGACTACACACCAGCACGGATATTAGGTAGTGGTTGAAGCGCCTCTTGGGTCTTCTGACCACTGCTTGGTCCGTAGCAGTGCCCCTGTTGTAAGGCCTAGTCGTTCTAAGGCGACTGGGACTCGCAGAGTCTGGCAATATAAGTCAGCAGATTGGGATGGACTGCGCGAGTTTTACGCATCCTACCCATGGAAGCGGCTTTGCTTCGCCTCTGGGGACCCTGGCGTCTGTGCGGACTGCGTTACCGAAACGGTTATTACGGGGATGGAATTATTCATCCCCAACACCAAAATACCCGTCGGTGGCCGCAGCCGACCCTGGTTTAACAAAACCTGCAGGACGGCTGCATGCCAGAAACAGTCCGCATATCGGGCCTGGAATAGGGCCAAAAAATGCCAGGACCCGAACGCCAAAGAGGTGAAGCGGAAATTTAACGCCGCTTCTAGATCTAGTAAGAAGGCTATTGCCAGAGCTAAGGCGGAACATGTTGCCAGAATTGGCGAGCGATTGCAAAGCTATCCCGCTGGGAGTCGTGCATTCTGGTCGCTCGCCAAGGCTGCACAAAGCAACTTCTGCCAGCCCAATCTCCCACCACTGCAGAAACACGATGGTAGTCTGGCCCACAGCGCAAAGGAGAAGGCCGATCTTCTAGGTCAATTCTTTGCCTGTAACTCGACTTTGGATGCCAGAGCTGCCACACCACCTACCATCCCACGGTGTGAAAGCTCACTGCCCGAAATCCGCATCACGTAGCGAGCGGTTAGGCGGGAGCTGCGGCTTTTAGACGTCCATAAGTCGAGTGGACCGGATGGCATCCCTGCAGTGGTACTAAAGACGTGCGCCCCTGAATTGACTCCCATCCTCACGCGCCTATACCGACTTTCCTACGCTACTAATAGGGTTCCGTCTTCGTGGAAGGTAGCCCATGTCCACCCGATCCCTAAAAAGGGAGACCGGTCTGACCCATCGAATTACAGGCCAATTGCGATAATGACATGCTCTCTATCGAGAGTATGCGTTGCTATGCGGATGACAGTACGGGTGATGAGCGGTACACTGAGCAACGGAATATCCCTCGGAGTATTCAGGAAAGAAGGGTTCAACTTGTGTCTGAAGTCGAGCGCTCTCTGGGGCGGGCCTCGGAATGGGGTGAACGGAACCTAGTCCAGTTCAACCCCACAAAGACACAAGTTTGCGCGTTCACTGCAAAGAAGGACCCATTTGTCATGGCGCCTCAGTTCCAAGGAGTAACTCTTCCAATTTCTGAGAGTATTGGGATTCTCGGCGTCAAAATATCGAGCAAAGTCCAGTTTGGGAGTCATTTGGAGGACAAAGCCAAATTGGCAAGCAAAAAGTTGGGCGTCCTGAACAGAGCCAGGCGGTACTTCACACCGAGACAGCGTCTTGTGCTATACAAAGCACAAGTTCGTCCTCATGTGGAGTACTGCTCACATCTCTGGGCAGGTGCGCCCAAATATCAGCTAGACCCACTTGACTCCCTGCAAAGACGGGCTGTTCGAATCGTCGGGGATCCCAATCTTACGGACAGATTGGAGTCGCTGGAGCAGCGGAGAGACTTTGGGTCACTCTGTGTACTCTACCGACTCTTTCACGGGGAGTGCTCCGAGGAACTGTTTGACTTGGTACCACCGTCACCATTCTACCAACGTACCACTCGACATCGCAGCAGGGTTCATCCATTTCACCTGGAAACGTTATGGTCTTCAACTGTACGTTTCCAGCGATCATTTCTCCCACGTACGTGCAAGCTCTGGAATGAACTACCTGCTGCTGTGTTTCCCGAGCGCTATGACATGTCCTTCTTTAAACGAGGTTTAAGAAGAGTATTTCCTTCACGGTAGGCAGCGGCCTGGCTGTGCCCCTGGTATTGCAATGGTCCATGTGCAGCAGTTTCACTTACCATCAGGTGTGCTGCTTGGTCGTTTGCCACCGTTGGCAATAAAAAAAAAAAAAAATTTTGTCTTTTTGTTTAATCTATTTATTTTATTGTAAATAAAACAACTTTACGGGTTTTTTTTTTATTGGCAACGGTGACAAACGAGCAAACAGTACACCTGATGGTAAGTGTTGCTGCCGCTCATGGACCTTTACAGGGTCGCTGCCTACCGCGAAGAAAGTGAAGGGAGTGTGAATGAGTGCATTGAGGCTCGGTGATACCAAGGGCACTACCAAAACCCTCCACACGCGAACACCCTCAGAAAGTTGGGCTTTCGGCTCTCTCGCTCACCAAACAGAGCGCAGTAACAAAATGTTACTACTCATACGTCGATTTTCTGCGTGAGTGTGGTACTACCCCGGACGGACCGGCCCGTGGCTGTAGACAGATAACTGTCGACAGTGCGGTCCTACCACTCTTAAGGATTTTATCGCGTTTGTATTTGATTTTTGATTACCCGACCTTTCGAACACTTTGCAGTGTTCATCGTCACGGGCGGACCAGTCCGACCGATAAAATCTGTAGTTTTATTTACAATGTGTACTACTCGCATAAACATTAGAAATCATTATTTATTTTATTTCAGGTAATAATCTAAAATGCGATTGTTTTGTTCGTCCTTTAAAACATTATTTAAACAAATTCCCTCCATCCGCATTGAAAATGGACGATAAATATCAAAATTTAATTTGTGCTGAGCCTGTGACACTCGAAAACGAGAACCTACTGACCGTTGATGAGGAAAGATTATTGTGTTCTGGCAACACTGATGTGGACAGCAAGATTATCGATAATAGCAACACTGAGGAAATCTCGTTTGATTTTACATCAGAACCGGATGTGGCTTTCAGAGATATACAATAGTAAGTATTTTGTTATATTTATTTTATTGCAAACTAGCAATCCGCCCTCGCTTCGATTCGGTTATAGGTTATAGTCGTTTTACTCGCGTAGTTCCCGTTCCCGTGGGAATACCGGGATAAAATATAGCCTAGTTTACGCCCTGATATAATAGCTTTCCATTGGTGAAAGAATTTTTGAAATCGGTCCAGCCGTTTTGAAGATTACCCGGAACAAACAGACAGACAGACAAAAAATTTTTAATTGCTATTTCAAGCATAGGTGTCGTGCAAATAACCTTGTGAGCATGAAAAAAGCCTATTATTTTGACATTACAAACAGACACGCCAATTTTATTTATTGGTATTAGATGGTGGCAAATGAGCAAACAGTACCTGATGGTAAGTGTTGCTGCCGCTCATAGACTTTTGTAAGGCCGCTGCCTACCGCGAATAAAATGAAGGGAATGTGAATGCGTGCATTGAGGTTCGGTGATATTAAAGGCATCACTAAAACCCATCACATGCAAAAACCCTCAGAAAGTTATGCTTCCGTCTCTCTCGCTCACCTCATGAAGTGCAGTAATAAATTACTACTACTCTGTTGTATATTTTCTGCTCAGTGTGGTACTACCTTTTTTAACCGACTTCAAAAAGGAGGTTCTAAATTTGACTGTATTCTTATTCTATGTTTGCTATCTCAAATCAAATCATGTATTCTGCATAGGCTCCTTGAGGGCACTTACATATTGTCAAATTTATACATCGTTTGAATATAATACAATATCTACCACCGGATCGGAACGTGGCCACAAGCTGAGAAGATCCGACAAGAAACTCGGCGGGCTGTCATTTTTTACCATCTTTTGGATACAATTACGTATACAACATATAGTCTTAGCTCCAGTGTGATGCCTTTCGAGATAGGATATAACTAATTTTTTAAAATTTTTTTAAATCTCTTTTTAATCTCAGAACTTTCAAGTGGATGTTCCGATTTTGATGATTCTTTTCATTTCATAGCTAGTGCTTCCCGTGTACCATTTCCATTTGGTCCAGTTCTGATAATGACATCCATGAGAAAATGGTTGAAGTCGATTTTTTATGAGAATTATTACTGCACAGATCGTCGCGTATTCAATTCCCACGCAATACAATAATTTTTACATACATACATACATATATTCACGCCTTTTTTCCGTAGTGGTAGGCAGAGACCACTTCCCTCCACTTGCTACGATCTTCACATACCACTTTCGCCTCCTCCACATTCATTAATCTCTTTTTTTGGTTTTGGGTACTTCTAACCAAACCTTTCTTAAGAACGTCCCCGATTTGATCGTTGAACGTCCGCCTTGGTCTTCTCCTTCTAACACTTCCGCTCAGATTCGCCTTATAAATTCTTCTTGTTAATCTCCTTTCATTCATTCTCTCTACATGACTAAACCAACTTGACATACCTTACTCGATTCTTGTCACTACATCAACATTCATACCACAACGTTCCCTGATTACACTGTTCTTAATTCTATCACTCAGTTTTACACCAATCATGCTCCTCAGCGCTCTCATTTCCACAGCATTATTTATTCTACTTTCATGTTTCTTCTGCCATACCCAGCTCTCACTTCCATACGTTAGGGTTGGTCCCCTATGCACAGCCAGGCGAGTCTTCTTAGACAGGCTCTGGCTGCCCATAAAGGTGTGCAAAGCAATAATTTTTGCGATTCAGATATTATCGTTTCCTATTATTTCCGTGTGGTGACGGAGTAAGAATATAATTCACTACTGCCTATCTTGTCCGTGGATGTCGTAAAAGACGACTAAGGGATCTAATACGCATAAAAATCTGTGCAGGGGTTGGAAAATCGAAATAAAACCCTATACCTTAGAATAATAACGTATAGAAGGTAAGTTCGCGCACAAAAAGTGAGGCATTTCAATTGGAGCCTAATGGAGCTTACGCCGGCACCGTCCCGTAATGTAGAAGTCATTGTACTGCACGCACGCACGTACCTCTTATAAAATAAATTGATAATTATGACGGTTTGTGCATTCAAATGGTGTCATAACACATTTGAAAAACTTAAAAAGGTTTTTAACATTACTTTTAAAAGTATATCTACGATTTATGTTAATAAAAACAAAATTTGATTTCATAATTCGCATAGTGGTGTGCGTGTGTACGTGTGTAATCGTCTGCGCGTCACTAGTGTTTTGAGATTCATGTTTCGAACGTTCGAAGTACAGATACTATCCTTCTATACGTTATTATTCTAAGCCCTATACCAACATATCTGACCAGCAAGGTATACATCTCAGCCCATACACGTTCCACTGTTTGGCTCGGGCCTCCTCTATTATAGAATTCTATATTACCTATAGGAGAAATTTACCTACTATATACCTATACCACGCTAGCCAGACGGTATAGGGTTTTGTTTCGACTTTTCCTTATCTTGCATAGATAGTACATGCATATTATATCACTCAGGGAGTGGCGAATTGTATTCTTACTTCGTCACCACACGAATATTATTTTTTTTCATGTATTTTAAAGAATGTATACATTTTTTTCTTAAATTTGCAAATATGGAATGTTTTGAATTTTTTTATTTTTCAATTTCAGCTCGCAACCATCGATATACGTGCATTGGTTTGTATCAACCAACGAAGATGTCGCCGATTTTAATGTATACTTTAGAGATAGCACAAATAAACTATTTTTTAGTTCAATTGTCGCTTACCATCTGCGCTCATTAAAAATACCAGTTGACGAAGATTTAAAAGCCGCCTTCAAAACCGGTGGTACTTTCGAAGTATGCATACAAGCGAAAAGTTCCAATGGTTCACCGAGAAAATGGCATCCGTCTCAATGTCAGCCGACCCCGTCCGGGTTCGATTCCTGGCCGAAGAAATTAGTTGTCGATAAAAGAAGACTTACTAAGAAGAAACAGAGGAATAGTTGGTTCCGTAATAGTGTTTTGGGACTAGTAAGCGATTCCATACTAATTACCTTGTGTATTTTCCTTGGAGTATGTTTTAAAATAACTGACGGCCTATGATCTTTGAATTTTTAATAGTACGGATGATTTGAGATGGAGGAAAACGGATGAAAAATACAAAAATGAGAGATTATTGAGGGAAAGTCATGCAGTCCTTTATTGGATTGAGAGTTGGAGAAAAAACGATGAAAGTATTATCACTGCCTTGTCACAAAAATTATAATTAAGTAATTATATTTTTAACTAGCTGTACCCGCAGCGTCGCTTGAGTATATTGAATTCACATTTCATACGAATTCGTTATGATAACGGTTATGATTACCACAGACGTCGAAAATTATAAAATGATTAAATTTGCTTGAATTTTCAACATTTCTGGTAATTATTCAGTTTCATGTTTATCAAAAGATTGTAAGAACCTTCTAATAATTAATCAGAATATTCTTTCCAACCACCCCTTTTAGCCATGGGGTGTCGTAAACGGTGAAGAAGGGATTGTGTATAATATAACTATGCAAGAGAAGGAAACATTTTTTAGGACACCCTCGGGGTGGTGAATTGTATTCTTACTTCGTCACCACACGGATATTTTTTAAATATTTTAATTTATAGCAGGCAAGTCGATATTCAGGCAACACAGGCTGTCAGGGTACGCTAGTATTTATATATTACATATATTTTTATTAAAAAGAAACATCACAAAAAAGCTTTAAATGAATGAATTAAGATTTTCTAATTGTGATATATACGAGCTCAAAAATACAATTAAAAAAGAAATGTATTTCTTTTTAATTTTTTTTTTATATACTCAATTATACACGATGAAAGTAAAACTAGCTTTATACATTCCAAAAAGAAAATGTGTATTTTTTTATTTTTATACACATTTCTATTTCTAAAAATAAAATTCCGTCCAATTTTTTTTATATATTTTTTATTGAATAAATAAAATTTAATCTTACAAATTAGAAATGCATTTTTATTTAAATAATAAATTAGTATATTACAAAGCGAAAATAAATTAAATTTTTTTTTACAAAATATACTTAAATCTATCATTGTGTCCTTATATCATCAGGGCCGAAGTCTTTTCATAGAACAAGGTGCCTCCAAAATCCTCATACAAAGTATTCTGTGCATTAACAAAATATCACCATTATCACCAGCTCATATACGTCCCACTGCTGGGCTAGAGCTTCCTCTATAAGGGCAATTGGCCTAACTTTCACTTTTTTTTATGGTAAGCGCACACGCGGTCCATTCCGTCTGGGGCGACGAAAGGAACGCGCGCGGGAATGTCGCACTCATCGTTGGGCCGACCACCGGAGCAGGGTGACTTGTCATCAGTGGTCGGCCCGACGGAATACCCTTTTCGGTACCCTCAGCCTAACTTTTATGGATTTTTTTGAGTATTGCTTCTCTTGCATAAATATTATCTGCATAAAACTCATACTCTGCATCAAACTCGGGGATTATATATATAATCCCCGAGTTTTATGACACCCACGGGAGTGGTGGTGAATGGTTCTTATTCCGAGCTTCCTCTATAAGGGCAATTGTTCTGACTTTTGCCTAGAGCTTTAGAGTTTACGGTAGGTATTGCAAAGGTCCATGTGCGAAAATATCACTTACCAGCAGATGTGCTGCTTACTCGTTTGCCACCATCGACAATAAAAAAAAAATCTATATTTTTTCCTTCTTTTGCAGTGAGGTCCTTTTTTTTGAAGTGAAACTTCTTTAGAATCGTTGTGATTTCAAACTCGATGAAACGAAAAAGCGAGTCCATAGAGCCACAAACATGTAAATGTATAGGATTGAACCGGCGAGAGAATGAGATAAAAAATAAAGAAGTTTTACTTCTGACATGCGTACTTTGTACATACGCTGTTTTTTTTGTGTGTGACTTAGTTGTTAGCCGCAGATGGCTATGACAACTTTACACGGACTACTGGGTGAGCGCTGAGGGCTCTCAACCCGTAGAGGTCCCTTACTAGTATTTTACTACACTCAAAAAAGGGAGTGGTGAATTATGTTCTTATTCCGTCACCATTCATTTATCATATATCCCACTGCTGGGCTTGAGTCTACTCAGTAAAGGGAGTGATATTGACTTGTGTATACCACGGTGGTCATAGGGATTCGTAGAGCGTTTTATTGCGAGTTTTACTTCTCTTGCAGATATATAGATATAACATCTATGCAAGAGATGGAGAAAAGTCAACCTCTTTTTTTGGGTGGGCTATGGTCCCCCCCCGCTCGCTATTGGGCCGACCACTGGTACCGAATTCCTTGTCGTCCGTGGTCAGCCCACACTCTCTCCTTGACGCCCCTCCAGGTACGTTAGTCGCCCTCACGTAATCAGCCTCTCTGCGGGTGACGGATGATTCCCCTGTTCAGTCACCCGCGGCGAAAGGTTAACCCTAGACTAACTTCACTTCTAATATGCTAAAGTCCCGAGCCCAACAGTGGGACATATGTGAGCTGAAAAGAAGAAGTCAATTAACTAACGCTTTGGGTTGATTTTATTAGAATCAGCTCTTAAGACGATACTGAATTGAGAAAAAAGCCGAATGGCAGTTTACAATTCTTAGGGCTATAAGGTGTTGATTCATAAAATCAACCTTAAACGTGTGTTATTTGACTATGGGTGCTGATTTCCTCAGGATATTTATTTTTACCTGCTATGTAGATCAATCCACATGACTATCGCCAGAGGATTAATGAAAAGGAGTTGTGGGGCTTTTTTTGGCGGCAGACCATGGTGCGTTGCGCATAGTCCGATCTGTTCAGGGCGAAGAGAGGGGGGCGGCGAATGAGCCCATAGTCCGCCAGGTGCATACCTCTTTCAAACGTCAAGTGGGTAGGCCACCAGCCACCACAAAAGGAGCTGGGCGGCTAGCCCTTAGTTTAAAAGGATGCAGGATCGAGTGACAGCCTCGGATGAACGTAATGACAATCTAGGTATTTTTTTCTTAAAAAAATACACAAAAGTAATGTTTTTGTCGAGGGAGATTTTACAAACAAAATTAGCGAACACGTAACCCAGACTCAGGACACTTATTTGTGTACTATACAAATAATTGTTCTACGTGGGCTTGAACCCACTACACTCGGAAGAGTGTGCGTGAAAGTGCGAGCGTCTGTCAATATTAGTACTCAAATTGACAGTCGTTCGTGCTTTATTTGTTACAGTAATTCGACTCGAAACTGTCACGTGACCTTAGCAACCTATTATGTGGGCTATAAAATTAATTATTTAAATTTCAACGATGATAATTAATTTTCGGATGGTATGTATTCGTACTGTAGAAATATTGTAATATAGAAGTATATACTTATTTGTACTGTAGAAATGAGAGGCCTATATGTGATGTAACGGGGCCTAGGTGTGATGTAATGGCAGCTATATGTGACGTAATGGGCTTATATGTGACGTAACAGAGCCTAGGCGTGATGTAACGGGGCCTATGTGTGACGTAACGGGGCCTAGTTATGTTTGTCTCGTTTATAATAGTAATTAGTATCAAAACGCGAGATTAATTTATCTACATATGTGCAAATATTTAATACAGTTTTGAGAATACTTTGTAGAGGATTTATTGGGCATATAACTGAAATTTAATAACGTTAAAATGGTATCCTTTGCTAAATTTACTTATGTAAAGATTGATCGCGATAATCGAATTATAGTTTTGATTAAAAGCATTACTTTTAAATTTTTACTTGTACTTTGTGTTTAGAATGGAAAATCAAATTCAAAATGGCGTAAATATTAACATTGTCATCTTAGAATAATAACGTATAGAAGGATAGTGTCAGCACTTCGAACTTTAAAAATTTGAATCAAAAATACTAATGGCGCGCAGACGATTACACACGTACACACGGAAACCACTATACAAATTATGAAATCAAATTTTGTTTTTATTGACATAAATCGTCGAAATATTTTTAAGAGTAATGTTAAAAACCTTTTTATGTTTTTCAAATGTGTTGTGGCACAATTTGAATGCACAAGCCGTCATAATTACCTATTTATTTTTTAAGAGTTGCGTACGTTCGTGCAGTGCAATGACTTGTACATTACGGGACTGTTCCGACGTAGGCTCCATTAGGCTCCAATTGAAATGCCTCACTTTTTGTGCGTGGACTTACCTTCTATATGTTATTATTCTAAGATTGTCATATTATGCAAAAATTGTCAAAACTACCTTTGAGATACTCCATACTTTGAGAATTAATAAAAGTTAAATATTATTACTAGCTTTTACATAAAAATTCTTATTACAATAAATTATTAATTATAGTTACGTATAATTTATTTATTTTAAATAATTATAAAGATTCACGCACACTTACAAAAACACAAAAAATCGAGACCCACACTTTGTTAATATTTAAAATAAATAAAATACTCTTCATCTTCCTCGGATGCATGGATCAAGAGCTTATAGAGAAGGTATTTGGAAGGTGGTACCGAGGTAAAGGCTTCAGTTAATGAGAGGAAATACGGCAGATAATGAAGTTTATCCCGGTCCTTCAAAACCCCAGACAGTTGGGCAGTATGAAGACGTTACCATAGTCAGTCAGCCTAGACAAAAAAAAATTTAAAAATCAGAGTGAAGTTATAAGGTTTTATCGGATTTTACAACCCGTCGTGCGATTCTATGCGTGTCTCGACTTCTAGAAACTGCACCAGCACCGTGGATATCCAAGATCTGACAGCCTTTTGGTCACCTATCCCTTAAACGGCAGACCTATTTCTTCACTTGTAAGCAAGAATGAGCCACTTCTAACCACTGCACAATTGAGGATACCTTCGCATCAAACCCTTGATTTTATCACCCGATTTTAACCTCTTTATAAGTTACTCGATGCCCTGATGAGGGTATTTGATTGTGTAAAGTATACAATAGATTCATATAGCGTATAATTTGAAAATGATTATGTATTTTTAGACGAAAAATACGAAATATTGTTGTCAAAAAATCTATATGTACATATATGTATATAAAAAAAAGAATACAAATTTCGGTCATGTGAGAGTCTACGCTCTAAACGTCACAAGAAAGTCAAATGAGGATTTAAATAAATTGTCGAAAAAAATACAAAGTTTTCTCTGAACCTATTTAAAATATAAATTGCAGTAAATATTTTTTTGGTACACTTTTTATTATTCTATAAAATGAAATTTGAGACATTATAAAATAAATGTTCAAGAATATGACTTTTTAAATATATTATGACGTCACAGAGCGATGGTAGGCTTTCTGTAATACTTTGAATATTCTCTAATAATTACTATGAAAAGAAATATTGACTTGTAAAACCAATTATCGACAATCTGATAGTTTTTTAGACAATCAAATACCCTATTAGCCGATGACTAATACGACTAATTATTATTAAAAAACTATATACATAATTTGACTTATAATTATAAAATACATTATCAACGATTTTGACTTATATTTATATTATTATAAATTAATTATCTTCGAATATGACTTTTAACGGTTCGTTATTTATTTAATATGTTGTTATCTAATTTTAAATGACATTTTGTTGTAAAAATACATTTCAGATGTTATAAAAAATATGGATATTTTGATGATCGATGTTTTCTTCACGTTTTGCACTAGACAAAACAGGAAAAAACATAAAACTCTGACTAACGATTAACATTAAAAAAGGGAACTCGAAAAATTTTGCAATTAGTAATTTTACGTGCAATGTTTGGACCTTAGAATAATAACGTATAGAAGGATAGTGTCGGTACTTCGAGCGATCGAAAACATGAAAAATACTACATACGCGCAGGCGATTACACACGTACAAACGCACACCACTATACAAATTATGAAATCAAATTTTGTTTTTATTAACATAAATCGTCGAAATACTTTTAAAAGTAATGTTAAAAACCTTTTTATGTTTTTCAAATGTGTTGTAACATCACGTTTTGAATGCACAAACCGTCATAATTACATATTTATTTTCAAGAGTTGCGTACGTACGTGCAGTACAGTGACCTTGTACACTACGGAACGGTTCCGGCGTAAGCTCCATTAGGCTTCAATTTAAATGCCTCAAATTTTGTGCGCGAATTGAGCTTCTATGAGATATTATTCTAAGGTTTGGATTTTAAATTTAGAAAATATGAAAAATAACCACACCAGTATATACCCATAATACTTATTTGGACTTAAGTCAATGATTTTTATTGCAAAAATCCGATTGATTTAAATCGTATATTCGAGGAATTAGTATGTCAAAATTTTCTTTTCTTGATGTACTATTCCTTCGAATGGTTCTTCATGCGTTTTGTATGTAGCCATTGATTTGTAGGACGGTGTCTCCACCCGGTGGACCTCAGATGTGTACGAGGTATAATCAGAAGGACGGTAAGAAGAACCTGGGGAAGAAAGATTTTATTTATAATATTTTGGCAGGTAGAGGTATACTTCCGACGTCCCCGAGGGGAGGACGTCGGTCGAGGAGAGGCCAGTCCTCAGGGGTATTCCGTCGGGCCGACCACTGACGACAAGTCACCCTGCACCGGTGGTTGGCCCAACGACGAAGGCGACGGGCCACGGGTGGCTTACGGAGCCGCGTGCCGCTCCTCTGTCGCCCCGGACGGAGCCAGACGGTAGGTGCGCTGACCGTAGCCCACCCAAAAAAAAATGTAATGTAGTCTTCGTGAGAGGACGCTACTCAAGAGAGTAATCCGCCAGGACTATATGGATGTCAAGGAATCTGTAGCAATGAATACGGTAGGTTATGGGCCAGCACGCTGCCAATCCGTCGCCCCAGAGAGATTGGGTGGGATGTCCAGACCATGGTCTATCAAAAAAAAGGTAGAGGTATACCTATATTTCTTCTACCGTCACCATTTATGGATTACATTGCTAGGTTCAAATGTGGTTAATAAGAATCTTAAGGAATATCTCAATACCGTCTGACTCAGGGAACGAACCTTTTTTATAGTAGACTATGGTTGGAATTCATTCAGTCTAATTAGTCCAAGGCGATTCCCCATAACCCCATTGTCATTGGGCCGACCACTGATAGCTATTCCTTGATATGCCAGGGATCGAACCTAAGGCTTTAATGTCAACAATCATACCTAAGCCACTAAATTAGCGAGGCAGTCAGTTGATTCTACTTTTTATTATAACCATTTATAGATTTATCAACATTGCTAGAATTAAAATGATTATTAAAACGATTCTGTTATCTTTAATAGAATTATAAAAATTATAGTTTAATTAAATAGTTTACAAATATAAAACTTTTTGACCAACAGATTTAAACTACAAAATTAAAATATGTAGCATAGTATTTTTTAGTTTTCAAATGATACAGAATCGTCAGAATAATTTGATTTTGCGATAATCTTACGTTAGTTACCAAACAAAATCTCATTTATATAAAAAATAAAGTCTTAAATAAACATAAAAAGAAATCTTCTTACCTATTTATAAAATGACCTCACTCATGACCTGCAAGAGAAAACAGATCACCATAAATAAGATTTTGTTAGATAACTAAAATATAATACGCCCAATAATATAACATATACGCCCAAGCATGTAATAATACCGACCGGTTATTTAACACGTTGGACCGACCGGTTATTTAACAACTGCGACCGACCGCTTATTTGACACTTACGACCGATTATTATTTATCAGAAATATAATTATAATCAATTTTAGATATATTTTAGGTATATTATTTTTATTATTTACATAATTCCTTGATGTTTTTTTTTAAATATATACATCTGACTGTTTCGCGTTTGATTTTAAGTGGCAATGTTATTTTTAATCTATCTATAAAGACTTATACTTATTTTTGTGTAGGTTTATTAAAAAATAGTACTTATCATTGAAATATTGAGCAATCACGTGCTATTTATACCTATATAGCCAGCCCATGGCGAGTCCCTGCCGAATATGGATCTCTTCTCTTTAACGCCATTTGAGCCTGTTTGGATCACTTCTCGTTCCGTGACTGCTATATTGTCTCCCATCGACGGCCAGAATACAATATTCTGGCCATCGGGCTGGTCTGCCACCTGGACTGTCCCTGGTTCTGTGCTGCCGCTCGGCAATCGCCTTGGTCGAGCTCCTATCCAATTAATTGATCACCTTAGCCATTATTCTAGACCCTATATTAGGTTTTTTGGAATTTCATCGATATTGTTTTTTTAATTTTGAAGGAGTGTAAATTTTTTTTCAATGTAATTTTGCTATAGATCTGGATAATATAGATTATAATTTATTTTAATTCATTTGATAAAATGTAGTTTTGTATCACTAAATCGTGTTGAACCGATAACATGCTTGGGCGTATACATAAATTAAAAAGGGATTTAGTAAAAATATTAGTATTTAATTACTATTTTAGTAAAAACATTAGTATTTCAAACGAGACAACGGCGTTTCTCAAACGTATATTCTTTGAAATGCCAGTGACCACAAGATATATATTATAATTTTAATATACATTGACTACTTTCAAGCGTAAGCTTTATTTTTGAAATAAAACAATTTTTACGGATTTTATCGCCTTTGTAACACTTCAGCGTTCATGAGAGGGCTGAAACGCTGAAAAGTCTTCGAGATGTCGGGCAATTAATAATCAAATACAATCGCGATAGAATCCGTAAAAATAGTTTTATTTCAAATACGTAATAGTTATGTAAATAACTGAAATGATTATATTTTCTTTTTTAAATCATGCTCTAGTTCTTTTTTATTGTAATTTTTGACTAGCTGGCTGTCTGCATGCAAAGATCAAAAACATTTTTCCTAAACTGTGACAGTAAAGCTTTTGCACGTTTTACAAGATAAAAATAATGTTTAAGAAAATCTTTAAAAGATTGATTATATGTATATGGATGTATAAAATTTTCTCCTTTAGTTTCCTTCCCTTCCTTATTAATAAGTCTCCCTTCTTTATTAATAAATATAAATAAAATTTTACCATTGCGTAAATCGATGAAAAGTTTGTGAAACGTTATTCTGATTATTATTGTGGGTAATTCGAGAAAAATTTGTTAATAAATTAGTTATTGTGATTTATTGTTTGCTTACCATGATGTTCGTAATGGGGTGGACTCCATGACCAGTCGTGGCGATCGCTTTGCTTCGATGATGTCTTCATAGACGTGAAGAAGGATGCCACCTGAGTAAAAAAAAAAATTATTCAGTGGTTCGTATTAGGGATGTTGAGGGTAACATTATACCGTATTTAAATACGGTTACGGGTATGAAATTAATTCGGAATATCCGATAATTACCCGTGTGGTGACGGAGTAAGAATATAATTCACCACTCCCTTATCTTGCACGTGGATGTCGTAAAAGCCGACTAAGGGTTATAATATGCATATAACATCTATGCAAGAGAAGCAAAACTCGAAATGAAACCTTATACCAACCTGTCTGACGAGCATGATATAATAATGTTAATATCCCTCCTATTGTGGAGGAGGCCCAACCCTAACAGTGGGACGTATGTGGGCTGCGATGATGATGATGAATATAAAAAAGGTGTAATGTAAAGGTATTATCATCATCATCATTTCAGCTCATATACGTCCCATTGTTGGGCTCGAGGCTCCGCTACAATAGGAGGGAAATCGACCTGTACCATGCTAGTTAGACAGGTTGGTATAAGGTTTTATTTCGAGTTATTCTTCTCTTGCATAGATGTTATATGCGTATTATGTACCTTAGCCGTCTTTTAAGATACCCTCGTTCAAGATAGGCAGTATTGTATTGTATTCTTCCTCCGTCACCATACGGAAAGGTGTTATAATGACACATTAATCTTAATAACACAGTAAGTTAATACTGCTGGACAGATTTTGATAATATTTTACTACCAGCTATAAGGAGTAATTTAGGCAATTTTTCCTCTCAGAAAATCCTATAAAATTTTGCACGGTCTGGAAGTCGAATCCCAGGCCACATTTTTTTTATTGCAAACGGTGGCAGACGAGCAAACAGTACACCTGATGGTAAGTGTTGCTGCCGCTCATGGACCTTTGCAATACTAGGGGCACAGCTACGCCGCTGCCTACCGCGAAGAAATTGAAGGGAATGTGAATGCGTGCAATGAAGTTTGGTGATACTAAAGGCATCACTATTTCCGTGTGGTGATGGAGTAAGAATACAATTCACCACTCCCTATCTTGCCCGTGGATGTCGTATAAGACGACTAAGGGCAATAATGTGCACATAACATCTGTGCAAGAGAAAACTTGAAATGAAACCCTATACCAACATGTCTGACCAGCATGGTATAGTAGGTCAAATTCCCTCCCATTGTGGAGGAGGCCCGAGCCCAACAGTGGGACATATGTGGGCTGCGATGATGATGATGATGATGAAAGGCGTCACTAAAACCCAGCACTAGCAAAAACCCTAAAAAAGTTGTGCTTCCGGTCATCTTAGCAGTGGGGTTACCCTTGAAATCAATTCTAATTTCGAATCCGATTCAATTCCAATCTCATCAAACTTATATTCGGTACTCTTAAACAAAATCAAGAATGAATTCTTCGCATTTGCCGTTGATATTTTCATCAAATTCATCAGGCCTTTATTAATATGGTTAACACTTTATTTGGCATAAGTGACTTCACTGATGGATCTGTCAGAATACCAGCGCTAGGGTAATCATATTGCCTTAGCAACAGCTGAGGCAGATACCATATTTTGGCCTCACGCATGTGCACATTATTAATAAAATCCATAAATTTGTTGCTGTAGGAAAATGTGAGATTGCAAATTAAAATTTTTCTTTCTTTCTTTTCTTTAAATGTGCCGTATTTTTTACATTAAATTACCGAAATCAATCACCACAAAGGCGCTTTCTTGAAATTGTGCAACATTAACGATTTTAAAGTACGTCAATTTCACGTCGGGAGAAGCAAATATTTGACTTAATCATCGAGAGTCGAATTCATTTAGTTTAAAAACATTCCACCGATTTTTGATTCCAATAGTGCGCTAATGTCGCTTTCAAGAATACCAAATAGCTCAAATTCAAGCTGCGATTGGATTTAAGATTGGAATCGAGTTTCAAGAGTAGGCACACACGAATCGTAAATCGGGTCGTTAGTAAATAATAAAAATACAAAGACTTCAGTGTAATAGTTGATGACATTATAATTTATATGAAGATATAAAACATTATAATAATTATTTTAGGTCAGTCGAGATTGTGCGGTCAAATTATGAAAAAAAAAAAGAAAAAAGTAATTGACATCTTTATAGTCTATGGCCTCATTATTAGCGGTAAATGACGTTTTGGCGCGAATGTCAAATGTGGTTAAGAGACCTACAGTGACAGTGTCGCGGGTTCGAATTCCACGCAGTACAACACTTTGTCGAGTCTGTATGTAATGTGTCCCTCAATTATATGTTTGTAAAGTCCCTCGCAATACAAGGATTATTGCCTTAGTCCAGAGTGTTGTCATTTAAAAAAAGATATTAAAAAAGAAAAAATATATAATGTGGGGCAAGTTAAGTTAAAAAAAAAATGGATGCAGGGGAAGTTCTGAAGTTTAGTGCATATGATAATGAAATCATGGTAGCGACCTAACTTACTGACAGACTATTTATGTGAATTGTCAAACTAACGACGATGTATTCGACTAAAGGACTTTGTATTCAAGGTCATGAATAAATGTGAACAGCAATAATAATAGCGGTAAATAAGAAGTTTTGGTGCCAATGTCAAATAAATTTTTATTTAATATTTTAGTGTTTTATAAGTTATGTGGTGACGGAGTAAAGATACAATTCACCACTCCCCTCTCATACCCGTGGGCGTCGTAAAAGACGCCTAAGGGAAATATTATGCATATGACATCTATGCAAGAGATGGAAATCTCGAAACAAAACCCTATACCAACCAGTCTGACCAGCATGTTATAGTAAGATCAATCTCCCTCCTATTGTGGAGGAGGCTCGAGCCCAGCAGTGGGACGTAAATGAACCGAAATGATGATGATAAGTTATATTTAATATTTCTGCTGGTATTTTATGTAATGTGATGCGGAGAAACTGCTGGGGAAATATGATATAAAAGTACTTTTACAAATGTTTTTGTTTTCTTATAAATGCCCAGAACTACCTACTATTACTATTATTAATGTGGCTATAGCGATTAAAGGCGACGATTTTATTTACTAATGGAGAATAAATAATATGAAAGATGTAAAGTGTTTAATGTAGTGACGCAATAAGAATACAATTCACCACCCGCTCTGTTCCCGTGGGTGTCATAAAAGATGACTAAGCGATATGATATGCAGATAACATCCACGTAAGAGAATAGAGAAAAAACTCGACATAAAACCCTTTTTTTATTGCAAGCAGTGGCAAACGAGCAAACAGTACACCTGATGGTAAGTGTTGCTGCCGCTCATGGACCTTTACAAGGCCGCTGCCTACCGTGAAGAAAGCGAAGGGAGTGTGAATGCGTGCATTGAGGCTCGGTGATACCAAGGGCACCACCAAAACCCTCCACACGCGAACACCCTCAGAAAGTTGGGCTTCCGGCTCTCTCGCTCACCGAACGAAGCGCAGTTAACAAATTGCTACTACTCAGACGTCGATTTTCTGCGAGAGTGTGGTACTACCCCGGACGGACCGGCCCGCGGCTGTAGGCAGATAACTGTCGACAGTGTGGTCCTACCACCAGGGTCTTACCCTATGCCCACACGTCTGCGTGGGCATAGGGTAAGACGATAGTAGATAAGAAGATTGTAGATCAAAATATCCCTCTTATTATTGAGGAGCACGAACGCCAACAATGTGTATGGGCTGATGATGATTATTAATACAAAGAAAAAGAAACAATTGCGAATGTATCCATGTAGTAATGGGGTAAGGATACAATATATTTCACCACCAATCGTAAAAAATGACAGCAGCACTCTCCTGTGATCAGTGGCGTAACTATACCGTTCGAAAAAGAAGGCAATCCCACTGAGTTTCTTGCCGGATCTTCTGAGTGCGATCGCGTTCCAATCCGCTAGTCATCATCTCATCATCTCAGCCCATATACGTCCCACTGTTGGGCTCGGACCTCCTCCACAATGGAAGGGTAATTGACCTACTATACCACGCTGGTCAGACGTGTTGGTATAGGGTTTTATTTCGAGTTTTCCTTCTCTCGCATAGATGTTATATGCGTTTTATATCCCTTAGTCGTCTCGTACGATCACCCACGGGTAAGATAGGGGGTGGTGAATTGTATTCTTACTCCGTCACCACACGGAAAACGATCCGGTAGTAATTTAAGGTAAAATGTAAAAAAAATGACGATATGTAAGTGCCCTCGCGGGGTTTGTACATAATAAAGGTTTTGAATTAGAAGCCACGAAACTCATCGGACCCCCCAATTATATAAGGAAGCTGAACCAACAATAATAGTATTTATGTTGTGAGTTGGGATTCTTTTCTGACCGAGGGCCCCTTCCGGCTGGCACCCTGTAGTTACGTCACTGCTTGGGATAATAGAGATATAGCAGATATGAATCTATCTGGATACGGATGTTAGAATAACATTATACTGGTTACAGATACAGTTATTTATATGATACTACCTCGGCTCATTTTGTTATTACTGTTGATGGCACACGAGTATACAGCACCAGGTGTGCTATGGTAAATGATACTGCCGCCAAAGGACCTTTGCTAGACCGTCCGCTGGCCTACCGTGAAATAAGTGAAGGGAATGTGAATGCCTGCAATGAGGTTGGATGATAATAAAAGCATCACCAAAACCCTCCACAAGCAAACACCCTCAGAAAGTTGTGCTGCCGTCTCTCACGCTCACCGAACGAAGTGCAGTAACAAATTGCTTCTGCTTAATGTATTACTAACCCGAGGCTGTAGACAGACAATTGTTAACAGTGTGGTCCTACCACTAAACATGTCTAATACAGATCCAAATCTTCATCATTCATCATTTCAGCCTATTGCCGTCCACTGCTGGACGTAGGCCTCCCTCATATTGCGCCACAATGTGCGGTCCTGTGCCGCCTGCATCCAACGACGCCCAGCAACTTTCACTAGGTCGTCGGTCCACCTAGTGGGGGGGCGTCCTACACTGCGTCGTCCGATGCATGGTCGCCACTCGAGAACCTTTCTTCCCCAGCGGTTGTCGGTTCGTCGAGCGATGTGGCCTGCCCATTGCCACTTCAGAGTGCTAATTCTTCGTGCTATGTCGGTTACACTCGTTCTTCTGCGGATTTCTGTATTCCGGATTCTATCTCGCAGAGAAATCCCGAGCATAGCCCGTTCCATAGCACGCTGAGCGACTTTGAGCCTTGATATGAGGCCTACATTTAGGGACCACGTTTCCGTGCCGTAAGTCATCACTGGTAACACACACTGGTCGTAGACCTGTGTTTTCAGACACTGAGGTATGTTGGACGAGAAGATCCTCTTAAGTTTCCCGAACGCTGCCCAACCGAGTTGGATTCGTCGGCTGATCTCTTTCTCGAAATTGGATCTACCTAACTGGACTGTTTGTCCTAGGTAAACATAGTGATTGACAACTTCGAGAATCGCATTGCCAACTAGGACCGGTACAGGAATGACATGGGTATTTGACATGACTTTCGTCTTGTCCATGTTCATTCGTAGACCCACTAGTTGGGATACCCTGCTGAGATCATTGAGCATAGTGCCAAGGTCCTCCATGGATTCTGCCATCCATCCAAATCTTATCCACAACTGATTCGAAACTTTTATATCAGATTGGATTAAGTTTTTGGAGCTCAATAACATCCCCATATAATATCTACTTTAATCGTCAAATCGCCTGTCAAGCTTGGGCTCGATTCAATATGTATTATTTTTGAAGTGAAACTTGTTTAGAATCGTTGTGATTTCAAACTCGATGAAACGAAAAAGCGAGTCCATAGAGATACAAACACGTAAATGTATAGGATTCAGCCGGCGAGGGAATGAGATAAAGGATAAAGTATGAAGGATAAAGGATTTATCCTTCCTTTAGGATGAAGGACAATGGATAAAGGAGTTTTACTTCTGATATGCGTACTTTGTACAAACACTCTTTTTTTACATCGTACATATTGCAATAGTTTTACGATCGACCTACTTGACGTTTATACTCCTTGAGAATGTAGTTGTTGATCAGACGCCATCAGATGGACTTGATTCAAAGTTAATATAAAGTTCTCAATCGTATTTTACAACACCGACGAGCATTATAAGGGTTCGTAGCATCCGCAGCCACGCAGTATTCATGTTCTTTTTTTTTTTTTGGGGGGTGGGTTGCGTTCGGCACGCTCCTCGCACCACTCCGTCCGGGGCGACAGAGGGGCGTAAGCACGCACACCCGCAACCCACCCACGAATGCACGTCGCCTTCGTCGTCGGGCCGACCACCGGAGCAGGGTAGTATTCATGTTCTACAATAAACGTCGAAAACAGGATGAATCTTAGAATAATAACGTATAGAAGGATAGTGTCAGTACTTCGAACTTTAAAAATTTGAATCTAAAAATACTAATGGCGCGCAGACGATTACACACGTACACACGGAAACCACTATACAAACTATGAAATCAAATTTTGTTTTTATTAACATAAATCGTCGAAATACTTTTAAAAGTAATGTTAAAAACCTTTTTATGTTTTTCAAATGTGTTGTGGCACCATATGAATGCACAAGCCGTCATAATTACCTATTTATTTTTTAAGAGTTGCGTACGTTCGTGCAGTGCAATGACTTGTACATTACGGAACTGTTCCGGCGTAAGCTCCATTAGGCTCCAATTGAAATGCCTCACTTTTTGTGCGTGGACTTACCTTCTATATGTTATTATTCTAAGGGATGAATATATTTCGATTATAACTTATTTATTCATAAATCGCTCCGCTTAATGCCACGCTTACACTGAAACCTTATCTCCTCATTAGTCTACATATTTTATATACTTAATACAAACTTCAAATTTCATATAAAAAGTACGCCCATTGTCAAAATCAATTTAGCCGTTAGTTAAGACGTGACAACGAAGAGGCGTTCTTTAACGTCCAGTTGATGAAATGAAAAAAAGTTTCTATGAACTAGGTACAAAAAACACTCTCATTACACGAATGCCGGATATTTTTTTCTATTTATGGGGTCACCTTTTAGTTTTAAATTACAACAAAGTCAAGTATTAGACTGTTTTCAATTATTAAGACATTTTTAAAATTTAAAACTTGTGTTGAAAAAATTAAATTTAGTTTTTAAATTTAGAACACTTCAGATTACATTATGGGCGTCACCTCTTTTAGTTGTAAAATAAATATGGCAAAATAAATTAATAGACAATATTAAAAAAATATAATAAGTTTTTAAATTTAGAACACTTGAAATTACACAATTGCGGTACTTTTTATTTACGAAAAAATGCGGCAAAATCAATTAATAGACAATTTTAATAAGTTATTAAGTTTTTCAAATTAGAACGCTTGAAATTACATTATGGGCGTCACCTCATAGTTGTAAGAAAAAGGCGGCAAAGTCAAATTTAAGAAATTGTGATTAATTTTTAAATTTAAAACGCTTAAAATTATGTTATGGGCCTTTTAATTGTTAAAAAAAGCGACAAAATCAATTTATAGATACCTAGTTTTAAAAAGTTATAAAAGTTTTTAAAATTAGAACACCCAAAATTGCGTGTTGCAAATTTAAAATTATGAAAACAAAAGTTAAAAAAAGTTCGACACATTGACCTCAAACGATAGTCAAATCAAAGTCCAAGAAAGTAAAAATATTTTTGTTTTTAAATTCTTCATTATAAAGCAATTCAGAAAACTGTTCATAAAGTTGGATAATAATATACATGCTTTTTTCCATACATACTATTTTTTCTCTGTTCTGGTGGCAAACGAGCAAACAGGCAAACTGTCAATAATGTGGCTACATCTAAAGCTGGCGACTGACATGAGCATTTGGGCGTAACGTACATTCGAGGTGAGCGTGTTACGTTACGGCATTACCTGACTGACCTGTTCCCCTAGCTCGTGGCGAGCACTATGCTCGATTGCCCTCCGTCTTTTGGTAATCAAAATGTCGGATAACGAAGACATGTTTCTAGGATATGTGATTTTACTAAATTATTCCTTACTCCAGATGAAGAAAAAAAAGAAGATATTGGATTTCAAACTTGTACAAAAACAGAAATATAACTAATGGTTGTGCATGAGAGGGGTCCCATGAAATAGGCATTTCTTTATGTTTTTCAATGAACAACAGAGTTTTATCCTGGTCCCAATCCATCTTCAACGCTCGTCAATAATACTTCGAAACTGTGATACCCGATTGACATGCGCTCGCAAGGACGCTAGGGGCTGTACTGACCTAAAATTGAGGCGTAACGTAATACTCAAAGGGATTCACGAAAATACCGATAACCGGGTGGAGCACGCAGCGCTCGCAGCGAGCGGATCGGTTCGCTGTACTGACCTAACACTAACATTTCGTCTTAACGTAACGTTACGTTACGACGAAATGATACAGATCAGTCGCTAGCTTAAAATTAAAAGTAAAATATAGTTAACATACCTTTGCTGAGCCAGCAGCGATTTTGAACACCAACAGGATTATACCAAGACCAACAGACTTGGCTGCCATGAGACTGGTTAATACCATCCACGTGGAAGTCGCTCCGACGTGGAAGATGAGAGGAATAAGCGCCATCGACATCTTCTTCAAATTCCTTGCGTCTAATAAGAAAAAAATTTAATGCAATTTAAATTAATTTTTCGTGCCTTGACGGAGTAAGACTATTAACTGCCCATGGGTGTCGTAAAATCCGATTAAAGGATTGAATATGCGTATAACATCTATGCAAGAGAAGGCAAACTAGAAATAAACCCATCTATACGTCTGACAAGAGTGTTTTAGTAAGATCAATTTCCCTCCTATTGTGGAGGAGGCTCGAACCCAACAGTGGCACGTATTTGAGCTGCAATGATGATAATAATGAAATTTTATTTTGTATCTATTTATTAATGAAACGATTTCTGATGTATAGGTACTCGAATTCGCGTGGTGACGGAGTAAGAATACAATTCACCACCCCTCGCTTGTCCGTGGGTGTCGTAAAAGACGACTAAGGGATATATGCAGGTTACGTTTATGCAAAAAAAGGAAAACTCGATATTAAACCCTATTCCAACAGATCAGACCAGCATGAAATAGTAGGTCGATTCCCCTGTCACTGTGGAGGAGGCCTTCGCCGGGCTGGCCGTGGACGATAAAGAACTCTGTAACCAGTGGTCGGCTTCATAGGAAGGGGAGGGAAGGCGTGTGCGCGCTAACTATAGCCCACACAAAAAAAGGTGGATAAGGCCTGAGCCCAACAGTTAGACTTACATAGGCTGAGATCAATCAAATTTAAGTACTTCACATCTATGCATATAAATAAAATTGAAGTGTCAGTTTGTAATGTCAAAATAGTAGGATTTTTTTAAGTTCATACGGCTATTTGCATGATACCTATTCTGAAAAAACAGTTTAAATGTTTTATGTCCATCTGTTTATTCCGGGTAATCTTTAAAACGGCTGAATCGAAAGTGCAACCTTGTTATAACGAAACTCAAGGGGAGTAGAAAATATTCGTTATGTAGGTTAGGCAGGTCTCAGATTCGTTTTAATAAGGTGGAACGTGACCTCTTAAAATAGTAACTCTTCCAATTTAAATGCTTTATTGAAACAACAAATAATGAAGCATTTAAATTAGCCTTTTTCCTGGGAAGATTTAAAAAAGATCCGCTAGGGGCAGCACCAGTGGGAGTACAAATGTTTTGCAGTCTCCGTCTTCCGTTAATTCCATTGTAATTCTATACGTTTGACGTTGTTGTCAATAGAGAATTCAAAATATTTGTACCCCCCACTGGTGCTGCCCCTAGCGGATCTTTTTTAAATCTTCCCAGGAAAAAGGCTAATTGGAGCCTACGCCGGACCGTTCCGTAGTGTAATACGGCGTAAGCAAGGCAACTCTATTGTATAGTGGTGTGCGTGTGTATGTGTGTAATCGCATGCACGTATGTAGTATTTTTGACTTCACGTTTTTTATTGCTTAAGTACTGACACTATCCTTCTATACGTTATTATTCTAAGCGTGGCGTGTGTTTACGCTGCTTGTTCTTACGATGTATTTTATAGTATCTGAACCTTGAAAGATTTGAATTAATACAGCTATTGTGTTTGATGATTGTTAGAATGCGTTATATAAATATTCTAGTTGACAAAAATCGTTAAATAGAGGTAAATTATATCCTCTATTTAAATTTTGCAATTATTAAAAATTCGCTATATAGAAGTTTCTGACAAAAGTATTCATAATTCTATTTACTGAGATTTCCAAGGGATTTCAAAAACTTCTTTAAATCGAGTCCATTCGTTATATTGACGTTTGTTATATTAACATTATACTGTATTTTACTCAGTGGTAGCTGTCTGTATAAGAAGTAACATAGGCTATATTGTATCCTGGTATTCCCACGGATATATCTGGTATTTTCCGTGTGGGGACGGAGTAAGAATACAATTCACCACTCCCTATCTTGCACGTGGATCTTGTAAAAGACGCCTATGGGATATAATATGCACATAACATCTTTGCTAGAGAAGGAAAACTCGAAGTGAAACCAGCATAGTATAGTAGGTTAAATTCCGTCCCGAGCCCAACAATGGGACGTATGTGGGCTGCGATGATGATGATGATCCCACGGGAACTACGGCGTTAAAAACATTTAATTCTAAACCCTAAGTCATCTGTGAATTATGTCTTGTGATCGTAGCCCATATACGTCCCACTGCTGGGCTCGAGCCTCTTCTGCAACGGGAAGGTAATTGACAATTGGTTAGATAGTAATTAGTAAGTAATTAATTCATATAAGTAATTACATATTTTGTTTAGATAACTTTTAAGCATATTGCACATCCTTTAGTTATAATTTATCATTTACCGACTTTCATTATTCTACTAGTCATTGTAAGCTATATGTGAAAACTTGTAATTGGCCTTTGTTATTTAGTATATATTGTTAAGCATGTATTAGCTGTAAGTTTTCCGAATAAATAAAAATAAAATAAAAATAAAATAGGTTGGTATAGGGATTTGTGTGGCATTTTTTTCTCCTATCCCTTACTCGTCTTTTACGACACTACGAACAAATTAGCGTATGGTGAATTGTATTCTTACTTCATCACCTCACAAAAAATATATATTTGTGTATTAATAATATTAAATAAAAAATATTAATATGAATATTTTTAAATACATTTTTAAAAATAATATTCTTATTGCTTTTATTTTAATTTGCGTTTCAAAAACTAGCGCGAAATGAAAAACGAAAGTTTTATAATTATAATTTTTAACAAAAAAACCCGACTTCAAACAGTAAACTAAAAACGTTAAAATTGTCTATAAAATTTTAAGAATTCCACCAATTTCTCAAGGATACCATCATCAGATCCTGACCTGATGACTATGGGACCACTTGGGAAGTATACCCTATCAAACAAAAAAATAATTTTGCAAATCGGTCCAGGCGTCTTTGAGTAATCGGTGAACATCCATAAAAATAAAGATTCCGATGAATTGAGAACCTCCTCCTTTGTTTGAAGTCGGTTAAAAATAGTTCCATGAATAAATTTAAATATTTTGACAGCTGTCAGTTTTATTGCAACGGAAGCTTTGACAAGGTTTTTTATTATTATTTTTCTTTATCTCTGAGAATCTAAGTAGGAGGAATATGATACGTTTTTTTTCAAGACAACACTCTGTGATGAGAAATAAATTGTGTTGACGTTGCAAATATTAAATTCATAATTTCGGCTTATATACGTCCTACTGATGGGCACGGGCCTCCTCCGTTATAGGAGGGTTATTGACCTACTATACCACGCTGGTCAGAAGTGTTGGTATAGGGCTATCCCTTAGTCGTCTTTTACAACATCCACAGGTAAGGAAGGGGGTGGTGAATTGTATTCTTACTCCGTTAATACACGGCATAATATTTATTTAATTAACTGATCTAAATAATATGCATATTTCTAAAGGGTTCGATGGTACAGATACTAGAGATGCAAATATCGAAACTAAGAACATCGACGTACAAAAAACTCGCCCTAAAAACATCGATGTATCGAAACATCGATGTTTTTAGAGATCTATAAAGTATCAGATACTTTCCTTGCGTGATTGAGATGGTTTTTTAATCGATAGAATTCGGAATAGACCTGTCGTCGTCGACCATCTTTTCACAGATGCTCGACAGCGACAAGTTGCTGGTCATCGATGGCCTCATTTTGTGAGGCCGTCATTCCAAGGAAGGAGACTGCAGAGCGAGAACGCGAGGCGCTTGCGTCAACCAACTCGCTCCGCCTTCGACGGCCAGGGAGGAGGAGGCGCCAATATGCACAACTCCTTCCACCGCCTTGAATGACGATAGGACGTGGCCAAACGGCCATGCGTTGGGGTGTCAGGGATCGAGTGTCATCAGACGATCTCTCCGGCGGCCCGTATAAGCGCGCAAGGGGCTGCTGTGGTTTTAGTGTAGGGTATTCCGGTCATGCAGTGGCTGGTGAGTCCCACACACTCCTCCGTCTGTCACCAGCGTGGGACAGTGCGTAAATGCATTTCCACAGCGTGAACAAGAAAAAGAGTAATAAATTATAATCAATTTTATGCAAGCACGTTTTTTACATGAAGCACCAACCAATCTCACATCTTAAATCATGCAGACAAAACATCTAGATTGACCCGGACCAACTCCATCTGGTACCATTTGGGTCAACGATTACATTCCCAAGGAGGGTTGACGTCAGGCAGGCGGCCGGTCATAAAAGTCATTGCCGAAACTTTTTGCAAAATGTTAAAACAGATGACATATTTGCGTCGACCCCAAGTAATTGGGATAAGAGCAAGATGATGATGATGCAGACAAAACATCGTTGTTAAACTATCGTATAAATTGACATCGTTACATCGATGTTTTACAATATATGGCAAGCATCGATGTTTTTTTTTATTGAAACATCGATGTTTAAGAAAAAATTGATGTATCGTTTGCATCCCTAATAGATATAGATCTACCGTGTCCAGTGTCGTAGGATTGATACCTTAAACAATATTTTGTACGATCCACAAATTGTTGTCGAGCTTGGGTGTAATTTGGGTGCCGGAGTTCTTACTCCGTCACTCAATTGTATTCTTATACAATTCAGCACCCCCTCCCCATCTTACCTTTGGCTATCGTAAACGACGACTAAGGGATATGATATGACGAAAGAAAGAAAAACATGTTTTCCCGTTTCCAAAACATAAGGTGATCAAAATTCTTACAAATTCATATACATAGGATACCGAAAAAAGTCCCACTTGAGCATAGGCTGCATCCCAAAGGTGTATGCATATAATATCTATGCAAGAGAAGGAAAACTCAAAACAAAACCTTATACCAACACGTCTAACCAGGGTGGTAGGTCAATTTCCCTACCATAGCGGAAGAAGCCCGAGCCCAACAGTGGGACGTGTATGGGCTGAGTTGGTGATGATATTTGCAAAGTCCACCACAATACAAGGATTAGATTTTACCTGCAGGATGTTATATTTTAATTAATACAAAATTAAAAAATAACAACCGTTTCAAGCTTTATCATTTTTCAAGCCCGTGAACTTAGAATAATAACGTATAGAAGGATAGTGTCAGTACTTCGAACTTTAAAAATTTGAATCTAAAAATACTAATGGCGGGCAGACGATTACACACGTACACACGGAAACCACTATACAAATTATGAAATCAAATTTTGTTTTTATTAACATAAATCGTCGAAATACTTTTAAAAGTAATGTTAAAAACTTTTTTATGTTTTTCAAATGTGTTGTGCCACCATTTGAATGCACAAGCCGTCATAATTACCTATTTATTTTTTAAGAGTTGCGTACGTTCGTGCAGTGCAACGACTTGTACATTACGGGACTGTTCCGGCGTAGGCTCCATTAGGCTCCAATTGAAATGCTTCACTTTTTGTGCGTGGACTTACCGTCTATATGTTGTTATTCTAAGCCCGTGAAGAAAATACGCATTTTAAATTAAACTATTTTACGGATTTTATCGCGTATTTGATTTTTGATTGCTCTACGTTACGAAAATTTCACAGCGTATGAACGCTGTTGTTCTGTTTCTGAGTTGCTGTTCACGGACAGACTGTTTGCATTAATTACAAACGTAAAATAATTTTATTTACAATATGTAATCGCGTAAACGTCAGATATCATTACGAATGCGCATTATTAAGGATAATTCTAAAACTATATGATTATAATTGTATTGATAAAATTTAAATAAGATTAAAAAAGAATAATTTTTTTCCGGAATTTAACATCAGTAGTTGCTGATATGAGAATTTACCGAATAAAAAAAGCTTTCGCTCAAACATGAGAATCGAAGCTACGTAAGATCTATGCCTTTTGGCGGATCTTACTACTGATGAGTTTGAGCCAAAACACAGGCTTTAAATTGACTTATTATACCAGGTTGTTCAAACGAGTTGGTATAGGGTTTTATATCGATTTTTTCCTTCTTCATGAATGTTATCTGCAAATTATATCCTTTAGTCTTCTTTTACGACGCCCACGGGAAAGAGAGAGAATGGGGAATAATATTTTTACTCTATAACCACAGACTATAGGCTCAATTAAAGATAAAAAAAAGTGAGCCGTCGCTCAGGACGCCTGGCAGATGTGAAACATCGAAATTATTTGTACAAGTATATATGCATAAAAGAATAGATTACGACAGAACTAATATGGCATAAAGTATTGAATAAAATAATACGATTTCCATTATTATTTGAAATATTACACAGCAATAAAATTAATCCACCGCACACTGAATGAATTTTAAACATTTATTTTCATTAGTATACATTATAGATAACAATTTACTTTGAGTTCACTAGATGGCGTTGTACAAAATTTTAAATCGCACCATGGTTTCGTTACAAAAATGTACATATATATCCCGTTATTTATTTAATAGTTAGTTAATCAAGAGGGCACCGCGAAGCGTGGCGTTAAACGCCACGCGAGCATCGCGGTCACCCTCGCCTATAGATGTTTCACATCAATAATCCTATTTTAAACCTATTTTACTTGTAATGGCGGCATTAAAAAGGCGCCATTAAAATACTTTTTATGCGAATGAAATTAACTAGAATATCCCTCTAATTAAATGATATGCGACTTTATAGCAGTAATTGTTATTCTTAAAGTGATATAAATCTCCTGTGATAAAAAATGCTAGAGAATAAGAGGAGTACTGATACCTCACTATTTTTTGTCTGTGACTGAAAGATTCATATTTTACTAATGTTTGTACGCGTGGTTACAGAGTAAGTATACAATTTACCACCCTCTATCTTGTCCGTGGGTGTCGTAAAAGGCGATTAAGGGATAAATAGTGCATATAGCAACTATGCAATAGTAAAATATTTGAAATGAAACCATATACTAACCTACTTGATCAATGTGGTAATTGTTTTTCAATCAGTTGGCCGATTTTGGATAGGCTCAAGCTCAGCGAGAGGACGTATATTAGCTATGATGATGTGATGATGATGACAAAAAATTATCATCATCATCATTATCAACAGCCCGTATACGTCCCACTGGTCGGCACGCGCCTTCTACAAATGGGGGCGAAATTGACCTAACATACCACGCTGGTTGAACGGATAGATACAGGGTTTCGCTTCGAGTTTTCTCCTCTTGCATAGTTGTTGTATGAATATTATATCTTTTAGTCATCGTTTACGACACCTACGGCCAAGAAAGATGGGTGGTGAATTTTATTCTTACTCCATCACTACAAGGAATGGATGGTAAATCTGTAGGGAATAGATAAAGTCTTGGATGTGATTCAAATGTAACTTTAAAAAGAAATCGATCAGAAAAAGTCTGATAAAACCTTATCTTCCTCGACAGTTTTCAAGCATATTGTGCTTTAAAAAAATAAAAAAAACTATATATTAAAAAAACTCACCTTGTGCTTTTGGTACAATTCCAAATTTAAGTTTCAAAAAGTTGTAACGAATCATTCTGCCCATCTCACTGTTCCCTAACCGTTGATCGTTGAATTCTTCCAATGTTTTCGCCATATAATTTGTATATTCACTTAATTTCGATTCTAATTTTTCTTCCAAAACTGTTGTTAAACCTTCATCAGCTAAATTTAATTTAATATTTAAACATAAAATCAAAAATAAAATAATTTTCGTTACAGACTCCATGTTGGATTTTTGAATTTAGAATGCGCGCGCTCACCGACGTTCCGTAAATGCTACTGGCTAGTACGTTTCGTTTCAAAGTAACCTATGTGAATTTATAAACCAAATTATCTTGATATTCATTATAACACTATCTCTATAAATAAAATGGGTCTTATTAAAATGACTTCATGACCGCCTAATTTATTGTGAAACCTAACGCGGTAGTGATTTATAAATGTATAAAGGTCTTATTAAATTGGACACTTATATCAATTGAGTACTCTTTCCATAATTTGAATATGGTTCTTGTCAAAAATTGCCAATTTACGGTGAAGCATATTCATGCTTATTTTAGGCGCTAAAAGAGATCTAATTAAAATTGTTATTTATATTTTAATTTATTTTGATCTTATCACCATGAAAAATACAAGAATTTAATGGACTTTCAGTGTAGGATAATCCGTTTTGATGACAAATTCGTTATTATGGTTATTTGAATGGGAAAGGCTACGTGAATCTGGTTTTTTTATTTACTTTTTATTACAAGACTATTTTTTTTTAATTTTAATATTTTATTAGCCATAGACAGTCATTTAACACGTTCCTTGGTCGTCTTTTGCGGTTGCCGGGACTTTATTATCAGCAAGTCAGAATTATCTGCGTTGTAGTATAGTGTTTACTACATTATAAGCTGAAATGGACACCACATTTTGGTCTTGCGCATTATTGATTCGGTTTTTAGGTAATAGGTACTTATTTTTCTGTGATCTAAATTAATGTGTGTATTCTGTGTGTCACCCAGAGTAAGAATACAAGTCGCCACCTATAAGGCGACTAAAGGATAATATGCAGATACAATTTATGGAAGCGAAGGAAAGCTCAAAACAAAATCCCGTCTAACCAGCGTAGGTCAATTTACCTCCCGGAGGAGGCTCGAGCCCAGCATTGGAACGTATAAGAACTGACAATGATGATTAAATTAATGTATGGTCTTTACTTAATCTTATGAGATGCATTGAATAAAAATATTAGATTTATATCGTCATCATCATCTCAGCCCACAAAAGTCCCATTACTGGGCTCGGGCCTCCTCCGCAATGGGAGGGCAATTGACCTCCTATAGTTGTCAGACGTGTTGGTATAGGATTTTATATCAAGTTTTCCTTCTCTTGTATATAATATCTATTATTTTATATATCTGGTTGACTTTTTCCATTTTTTTTCTAAGTAAATGGTATTTTTAACGAATATATTTAGGACTAGCAACCCGTCCTCGCTTCGTTTCGGTTTCAATCGGCTTACCTGCGTAGTTCCCGTGCCCGTGGGAATACCGGGATAAAATATAGTCTATGTTACTCCCTATATAATTTATAATCATAAATTATATTATAATTATTAACCGATAAAATCCGTAAAGTTGTTTTATTTAAAATGTGTAATACTCGCGTAAACATCGTGAATCATTTTCTTATAATGATGACTTACTAAGATAATATTTAATCACCTCATGTTCCTCTACTGAGCGCGAGACTCGTCCATAATAGGAGGGAAAATGACCTACTATAGCATGCTGGTCAGACAGGTTGGTATTTTTTTTGGGGTGTGCCATGGCCGGCTCTCTTCCCGCACCACTCCGTCCGGGGCGACAGAGGGGCGAGGGCACGCACACCCGTAACCCACCCGTTATACCACGTCGCCTTCGTCGCCGGATCGACCACCAGAGCAGGGTTACTTGTCGTCAGTGGTCGGCCCGACGGAATAGAGGTTGGTATAGGGTTTTGTTGCGACTATTCCTTCTCTTGCATAGATGTTATATGCATATTATATCCCTCAGTCGTCTTTTACGACATTCGATGAGAGTGATGTATTGCATTCTTACTCCCTTACCACGCAGATAAACATTTAATACAAACTGTCATTTTAAAAGATAATTCTAATAATAACAATTAATAATTTCTAAATTAATTATCTAGTTAATTATTATTTTTTAATTATCTATTTTTTCTCTCTTTAATTTTTTTTTACTTAATAATTAATGTCTTTTTTTAATTTTTTATTTATCTTTTATTAATTTTTCTACTACCTATTAATAATTAAGTTAATTAATTTTAATATTTGGTTAATTTGATATTCATTATAAGAAAATTCTCCTGTACTTCTTCAAGGTAAATGGTCATCATCATCATCTCAGCTCATATACGTCCCAATGTTGGGCTTGAGCCTACTCCACAATAAGTGGTAAATTAACCTACTACACCACGGTGGTTAATTTATTTTTCTCTATTGGAAATGATGGCAAGCGGGCACACACCTGACGGTAAATGTTGCTGCCGCTCATGGATCTTTGCAAGGCCGCTGCCTGCCGCGAAGAAAGTGAAGGGAGTGTGATTGCATGCAATGAGGTTCGATGATATTAAAGGCATCACTAAAATCGATCACACGCAAACACCCTCAGAAAGTTGGGCGTGTTGATTTTATATCGACTTTTTTTCTTCTTGCAAGATGTACTTATCAACGTTTATACGTGTAATATTGTGGATTTCATCGCGTTTATGTTAGATTTTTAGATTGCCGACTTTTTAAACAGTTTTAAACGTTTATTATCCTTTCAGAAAAATGTTAAAAACGCTATAAAATCCTCGCATTCCCACGGGCAGAGGAATTACACGGTTAAACTGCGGGTATTTACTAGTTCTAAATAAATAAAATACTTCGCAATTGTTATACTAAAAGCGGTTAAAATTAACTCTGCTTTGTTTATGTCTGCTAAATCAAATAATTTTGGCGCACCGTGTATATTTTTGAATTATAAATAACGTAATTTGCATATCAATTATCATATTATAGTAATTACTTATATTTATTTTAATTATACTTTTATATATGTTGCTGGTCAAATTCGATTGTAGGATAAGTTACCTTTGTCTGGATTATAATAATTTTAAGACTTCACAAATGGCGTTGTGATTAAGATATTGTTCTAACGAGCTGCGTGTCTTCGATTCACATATAGGACACTTGTGCGATCCAGAAACTGTTGTTTTGGATGTAATTTGTATCCGTTAATTATAAGTTTATAATCAACACAGTTCAGCCGATCACCGTCCACTGCTGGAAGTAGGCCTCCCTCATGTTTCGCCACAAAGCCTGCATCCAACGACACGCAGAAACTTTCACCAGACCGTCGGTCCAGCTAGTTGGCGATGTCCAACATTGCGTTGCCCGATATGTGGTTCCCCACTCGAGAACCTCTCTTCCCCGGCGGTTATCAGTTCATCGAGCGAACAGGCCACATCTGCCCATTGTTACCCAACTTGTTAATCTTCCTGCTATGTCGGTTACATCCATTCTGTATTTGGGTTTCTATCTCGCAGATAAATCCCGAGCATAGCCCGCTCCATAGCACGCTGATCGACTTTGAGCTTGGTTGTGACGCCTATATTTAGGGACCAGGTTTCTGTGCTGTAAGTCATCATTGGTAACATACATTGTCCATAAATCTGTGCTTACTACAATGGGGTATGTTTATAATACCCCCGCAATACAAATATATAATCGGGGGCCCGGCTGTTTGACCAAAAGTCATTTGGCAAAATTACACTTGACAAACAACGTTTGGCAAAGCAATGGATTCGCATATTGATCATTTTACTACTGATCATTTTATGTTTCACTTTGCCAAATGATCAACACTTACATTTACATTTGATAAATGATTAATTTTCAAAACGAACATTTAGCAACTGAGTTATCAGATAAAACTACTATATAGAGATATATTTATTTTATTAGGTTGGGTTAGGTTAGGTTAGAACTTTAACCCCAAACCCAGAAGCGACTTTAGGGCATTTCTCATTAATAATGATTCATGATTATGATGATTATACATTTAAAACAAATTAACAATTGCATGCCTTTTATCTATTCTTGTAATCCTTTTAACTAACAACTGACTGTCACGGCGATATGAGGGTAGAAATAACTTTTTGTTAAATGACATTTTAATACTTAACACATTTAACAAGTGTACTGTTTGCTAATGGATCATATGCTAAGTAAGTTTTTGTAAGATGAGACTTTTGTCAAATGTATCGTTTGCCAAATGATCATTTGGTGAAACGTGGTTTGTCGAATGAGCATTTGTCAATAGTTTTTTGGTGAATCATTAGGGAACCATATAATCGTAACTGAATCCAATATAATATCTTCACAGTAACATATAATCCTACATGTAAATCGAACCCAGACGCTGGCACGATACATTGGTATTTTAATCACTAACCCCATCTGCGCAACCTTGTCCTAGCCGAGGCCGCGGTTGACCGGACTGGAGAATTTAGTCCGTCACCCGCAGAGAGGCTGACCGCGCGACGGCGACCGACGTCCCAGGACAGGGACGTCGAGAGATGAGGGTATCCGAAGTGGTATTCCGTCGGGCTGATCACTGACGATAAGTCACCCTGCTCCGGTGGTCGGCCCAACGATGAAGGCGACGTGGGTACGGGTGGGTTATGAGCCCGCGCGCCGTCCTTTCGTCGTCCCGGACGGAATGGGCCGCGTGTGCGCAAACCATAGCCAACCCATAACAAAAATAAAAAAATAAAAATTCTGCGCAACCTTAGACAATTTTAGGTAATACGAAAATTAGTCTTGCTCAGTAGCATTTATAAGTTTAGAATGATTAGAATTTTAGTGAATGAACTCTTACTTTTTAATTTCTTAAAGTGTAAAAATAAATATTTTCGCCAACCTTGGACATCAGCGGTAGCCTAAACCAACAAAAAAGGAATATACTTCGCTCATGGCCTACATAGAGAAAGAAAACAAAATAAAACACAACAGACTCTTACTTTCTTTAATATTTCTTTATTATTTAGAAAAAAAAAATAGTGTTATAAAAATTTTAAAGTTTTCATTTTCGTTAAGAAATTAAATATTTTTTTGTACATTACTTTAGATCCGGGTTATATATGTGAAATTGACTGTTTATTTTCCCCCTAAAGTCGGTATACGTGGTGTTTAGTATTTGGCAGAGAATATTCACAGTACATTCACACTCTCCTGTGCGGTGACGGGAGTAAAATACAATTAACCACCCCCCCTTTCTTACCCCTGGGTGTCGTAAAAGACTACTAAAGGATTAAATATACACATAACATCTATGCAAGAGATGGAAAAGTGAACTGTAAGGTAATATACGAAGGAAAAAACGACACCTTATGGTAACCAACGACCTGTACTCCATATATTGCTGAGGTATGACTCCTGATAAGTGATAACTGGCATGGCCTATCACTTTTCAAGTAGGCTATCTATCTCGGGCGGGCCGGTCCGTCGGGGATAGTACCACATTGAGCAGAAAATCTACGTCGGAATAGTAACAATTTATTACTGCACTTCGATGAGCGGGAGAGTCGGAAGGTCAATTTTCTGATGGTGTTTGCGTGTGGTGGGTTTTGGTGATGTCTTTAGTATCACCAAATAAAATTCCTTTTTTTTTGGGCTACGGTCAGCGCATCCGCCGCCTGGCTCAGTTCGGGGCGATCGAGGGGCGGCGCTCGGCCCCGTAACCCACCCATAAGACACGTCACCTTCCTCGTTGGGCCGACCACCGGTGCAGAGTTCCTTGACTTTAGTGGTCGACTCGACGGAATACCTCTCGCATTGACGTCTCCCCGGGATGCCTATCGCCGTCGTGAGACTAAGCTCCGCAGCCCCGCAGCTTCTGCTAGGGCGGCATCAGGCGAAATAAAACTCTTTGCCAATCCGTCTGACTAGCTTGGTATATTAAGTCAATTGCCTTCCTATTGTGAAGGTCGCTCGAGCCCAGCAGTGGTGTATTAAAATTATGATCATGACATTGAAGAATGTTATATGAGGTTCTCATCCAAATTAGGTTAATTTACGACGAAAGTTAAATATTTCTGAATACCTACAATATTTAAGAAATACCTAATGATAATGTTTAAAACCACAAAATGTCTTGTGAAGAAAAAAATAACATCTCTATTTAGTCGTGACGATACGGTAACGATACGACCTATTATTGCTATTCATTATCGTCTCAACGCATATACAACGCACAGCTGGGCTCGGGCCTCCTCCATTGTCGGAGGGAATTTGATCCACTATATCACACTGGTCAGGTGTGTTAGCATACGGTTTCATTTCGAGTTTGCCTACTCCTACATAGATGTTATATACATAATTAATGAAGCCCTTTGTCATCTTATACCACGAGTAAGATCAGGAACGGTGAACAGTATTCTTTGTCCGTCACCACACAAATAAACTTTTTTGGTACATACAAATTATTAAATTTTAAAACGAGATCAGAATAAATATCATTTATCATTTATCCTTCTTTTTCTTTCATAATATAGTTTTCTTGCATCCAGCAGCCCACAGAGGTCCATTGTTGGACATAGGCTTCTCCATGAGAATGCCACTCGGAACGTTTCTATGCCACTTTTAACGGTTGCCTGCAACTTTAAAGACCTTGTCAGTCCAACTAGTAGCGGATTCATCCTACACGGGTCGCCCAATTCGTGGTCGCCACTCGAAAACCTTTGTATCCCAATGGTATTCCCTTCCACGAGCAATGTGGCCTGCCCATTACTATTACAATGTGCTAATTCTGCCGCATTCTGTTATGACGGTTACACCCGTTCTGCTATGGATTTCTGTAGTCTGGATTCTATCATATAAAGAAATACCGAGCATAGCCGCCCTCACATAGCATGTTGAGCGAGTTTAAGCCTTTTTATGTGGCCGACATTTAGAGAGAGCACATTTCAGTGCCGTATGTCATCGTTAGTAGCACACACTGGTTATAAATCTTTGTTTTCAGACACTGCGGAATATTGAACGAGAAGATTCTCTTAAGCAGAAGAGTTTTTTCATAATAATAACATAAAATATTAGTTTATTTGTAATTAATAACGTTGTCGTAGCCGTGTCGTGTAAATATATCACATTTTTTTATATTAATTGCCCTATTTTGTGGTTTTAAAAAAGGACATTAAGTTACAATACATTTAGCAAATTTTTTGTATTCTCTATGCACTCATTTCGCAGGCACAAAAGCGAACGTATACACCATGGATGGTGACGGAATAAATATATGTTCTCAGACATTTCTTTAATACTTGCGTCCTTACTCTGCCATGACTCACCCCAATCCACTAGTGGTCTCCGTCATCTTCTTGATGAAGAGGATAACCCTATTACGATCGCCCGAGGAAGGGCTCTCACCGCTCGCGCAGCGATAACAAATAAAGCTCCGCGGTACCGGCCTCGCCGCTGCGCCGTCGAGGTCGGAAACCCTGCCGCATAAAAGTCATTAACCTAAACGTGGCCACGCCCACTTTGTTGCCAGTGACGCTCCGAGCTGAGGTCCATTCCCCACAGGGGGAGCCCTCGGGCGATATTCGCTTAACTTTCGTACCAGGTTGAGAGCCATCAGCGCTCACTCATAGTCCGGGCTAAGCTGTGAAAGCCATCTGAGGCTAACAGCTATACACACACAAAAAAAAAGCTTGCGTCCTTTTTTTTATAAGCCAATACCTTGCATTAAACAGATAAATCCTTATGTGGCGGTTGGACTTCACAAAGATAATTAACGGACACAAGTAAATTTTTCTTCTCATGAATAGATGGTAACTGCATATTATAATCCCTTAGTTGTCTTTTACGACACCCTCAGGCAAGAGAGGGAGTGGTGAAGTGTATTCTATCTTCATCAATATTAGTAGATATTAAATATTTTGTTTATGAACTTATATCCGGCTGTAATTGTATATTTCTATTGTTATAACAAGTAAATAAGTTTTGAATTACATTGAGGTTCGGTGCCAGTGTAAGATGAAACTGTGTTGTTCCGAATTATTAATTGATAATAAATTACTTTAAAATGGTAAGCCAAACAGTGGCGGATTAAGGCAGCGCGGGGCCTGTAGCAAATTCTATCGAGGGGCACTTGGTTTGCTTCAGGTTCTGAAGTTTAGGATATTAAATAAAACTGTTAAGGCATTCAAGATATTTTACATTCCTATCGAAATTGATATTTTTTAAATTAGCGGAGTGGAGTTAGAGCGCGGGGCTCCCCGATTCACAGGGCCCGTAGTGTTTGCTACTCTTGCTATATGGCTATTCCGGCACTGAAGCCAAATCATCATTATTTCACCTCATATACGTCCCACTGTTGGGCTTAAGATTCTTTCACAATAGGAGGGAAATTGAGCTAATAGACTCTGTTGTTATAAGTTTTATCGATATTCCTTATATAGGCAGGTACAGTAAAATATTTTCAAAATTGTCCCATCCGTTCCCCGAAACAACCAGGCAGGAAAAATATTTAAACTTGTCTTTATAGCATAGGTATCGTGTATATAACCATGTGGGCAAGAAAAAGCCCACTATTTTGATATTACAGACACTTCAATTTTATTTAAATGTATAGATAAGTTACTGCATAGATGGCGCAGTGGTTAAGATACCGACCTACCGTACCAGTATCGTAGGTTCAAATCCCATGCATGACAACACTTTGTCATCATCATCATTTCAGCTCATATATGTGCCACTATTAGGCTCGAGCCTACTACACAATAGGAGGGAAATTGACCTTATCATGCTGGTCAGACAGGTTGGCATAGGGTTTTATTTCGAGTTTTCTCTTGCATAGATGTTTTATGCGTATTATGTTCCTTAGTCGTCTTTTACGACATCGACGGGCAAGATAAGGAGTGATGAATTGTATTCTTACTCCGTCATCACACGGCACATTGTACCATACTGTACCTTACTGTATATAATTTGTGTCTGTTAAATATACGTTTGTAAAGTCCCACCGCAATACAAGAATTATTTAGTGCGGGGTCTTTTCAATAAAGAACAACCTGATTCTAGCTAAAACGGTCATTTAGTATTTGTACTCAGTCTAGATACTATTGAACGCGTTCAAAACATCTCATCTCATCTTACACTGAAGCCCCACACGTTTTTAAACTCTCTAAGCATATATAAACGTCAACACAATCTTACTTTCACTGGAAATACGATCTTCAAAATGGCTAAAAAAAATCTAAGACCATTTTTTTAAATTATATGTTTGTAACGATTTCTTTAGAAAAGTGTCCTAGATATTATAATTTTGGCTTTATAGACAGTTAAACGGCGGTTATCTGTGTAGTAATATCTGTTCACCACCACCTAACTTGCCTGTGGGTGTCATAAAAGACGACTAAGGGATATATTATGCACATGAAACCTATACAGGACATGGCAAATTCGAAACAAAACCGTATACCACTGCTCAGCTACATCTTACTAAATCTACACTAATATTATAAAGACGAAAAATTTGTATTTTTGAGTGTGTGCATGTTTGTAATGAATGAACTCAAACACTACTGTGCCGATGTCAAATATTCTTTCACCAATGGAAAGCTATAATATCAGGGACTATTATAGGCTATATTTCATCCCGGTATTCTCACGGAAACAGGAACTAAGTGGGTAAAGCGACTAAAACCGAAGCGAAGCGAGGACGAGTTGCTAGTAATAGATAAAAACTTGACTTATGTACTATACAACGCTGGTCCGACGTGTTTGTATAAGGATTTTTATTTGTTTTTTATTGCCAACGGTGGCAAACGAGCAAGCAGCACACCTGATGGTAAGTGATGTTGCCGCACATGGACCTTTGCAATACCAGAGGCACAGCCAGGCCGTTGCCTACCATGAAAAAAATACTCTTCTTATACACAACGTGTCTCAAAATTTAACGATTTTTAAAACTATTTGCCATAGTAGTGTCAATACTTTTTTTTTTCACCACGATGAGTGAAAGTGAGCTGAAAGTCAAAACCTTAGAAAATTTATGGAAAAAACACAGTTTTGGTTAATTTTTGTGTAGAAACTATGGACATTCTGGGATGTTTAATGGTTGTGTTCATTAGCAGTGCTACTTACGTTGCTAATACTAAAAATCACTGAATTATTTGCAAAATTGTAGCAATGGCACATAAAAATATAATAAAAAGTGATGAAATTCGTAATGAAAAAAAAATAAGGGTAGAATTTTTTTTTTCTCGAGCTGTCATAAGTAAGCCCATCTGTTTGTGCCCGCTTATCGTTGAATTTTGGGACACGTTGTATATAAAAATAAAAAAAATAAATATCTTCTTCTTCAGTTTCTTTTCGAGTTTTATTGCATAAGTATATGCATATCGTATTGGTCTTCTTTAACGACACGCGCAGGTCAAGTGCTGTAATTTTATAGTTTGTAATCTATTTTGTACACTCTGCTAGTAGTCGTAAAGTAAATGGATTACACCAAAAGTCATTTTAATTTATTGCCCAAACACTTATTGCGTCTGATTTTCACGTGTTTTGAAGTGAAACTTCTTTAGAATCGTTGTGATTCCAAACTCGATGAAACGAAAAACCGGCTAAGTGCGAGTCGGAGTCGCGCATGAAAGGTTCCGTACATCTATACTAATATTATAAAGAGGAAAGATTTGTTTGTTTGTTTGTATTGAATAGGCTCCGAAACTACTGGACCGATTTCAAAAATTCTTTCACCAATGGAAAGCTATACTATCAGGGAGTAACATAGGCTATATTTTATCCCGGTATTCCCACGGGAACGGGCACTACGCGGTTAAGATGACTGAAACAGAAGCGAAGCGAGAGCAGGTTGCTAGTTATCTATAAAATGGCCAAAAAAATCGCGTTTTTTGTATAGGAGCCCCCACCCCTTAAATATTTATTTAATTTTGTTTTTAGTATTTGTTGTTATAGCGGCAACAGAAATACATAATTTGTAAAGATTTCAAATGTCTAGCTATCGCGGTTCTTGAGATACAGCCTGGTGACAGACAGACGGATGGACAGACAGCGACGTCTTAGTAATAGGGTCCCGTTTTTACCCTTTAGGTACGGAACCCTAAAAAGCGAGTCCATAGAGACACAAACACGTAAATGTATAGGATTCAGCCGACGAGAGAGTGAGATAAAGGATAAAGAAGTTTCACTTCTGACATGCGTACATTGTAGGCACACTCTTTTTTTCTTTTTTTTCATTTCCATTCTTACATCGAATTGTATTCTTACTAACCATATATACAGCTGTATATATTAAAAATAACCAAATAAAACATCAATATTAATATATAAATTTATTACCAAATGGTAGAAAATCTTATAGCTAGCAACATTGACGATAACATATAGGTAGGAATATTTAAATGCGTGCTGCCACCCCGCTGCGGTGAGAATAGTGCCACGTCGTGATAATTAGAACTCCAGCCGATGAGGGGTTCATCCCTGTTCTGGACTCGTAGCCAAAGTTCTAGCGGACGAAAATACCTGGACAGAAATATAATATTCATCATCATCATCATTTTAGCCTGTGCCATCTGCATTCAACGAAGCCCAGAAACTTTTACCAGGTCGTCGGTCCACCTAGTGGCGGGGCATTCTAAACTGCATTGTCCGATATGTAGTCGCCACTCGAGAACCTTTCTTCCCCAGCGGTTGTAAATTCATCGAGCGATGCGTCCCATTCATTGCCATTTCAGCGTGCTAATTCTTCGTGCTATGTCGGTTACATCCGTTCTTCTATGGATTACCGTATTTTTGATTCTACCTCGCAGAGAATTCCCGAGTATAGCCCGCTGCATAGCACGGTGAGCGACTTTGAGCTTGGTTATGAGGCCTACATTTAGGGAGCACGTTTCTGTGCCGTAAGTCATCACTGGTAACACACACTGGTCGTAGACCTGTGTTTTCAGACACTGAGGTAACCTACTATTATCTTTGTATTATTCTAATTTTATATAGATCTGGTTCAACTAGATCTGATGCTCTAGACAATAATTATATTCACAACAGGAGCTGATGTCAAGTCCTAAAAATATTGATACGACTTTTGCCATATTTACGCTGTAAGAAGAGTATAGTTTCCGTGTGGTGACGGAGTAAGAATACAATTCACTACTATCTTGCCCGTGGGTGTCGTAAAAGATGACTAAGGGATATAATATGCATGTAATATAAAAGGAAGAAAAACTCGAAACAAAATCTTATACCAATACGTCTGATCACCGTGGTATAGTAGGTCAATTTCCATCCTATTGTGTTGAGCCTAACAGTTGAATATATGTGAGTTGCGATGATGATGATAATGATGATTATATCTAATGATGTCTGATGTTTACGCGAGTATTACACATTGTAAACGGATTTTATCACGTTTGTATTTGATTTTATGATTGCCCGAAACCCTCTGAGATTTATTATCTCTCCGTAATAACGATGACTTGTTGGACGTGATACATCTTAGTCCGCCCGTAAACACGTGAATCAAAAATCAAATACAAACTCGATAAAATTCGTAATACAGTTTTATTTATAATGTGTAATGGGTGTAGTAAACATCAGAAATCAAGGTAGGAAGGTAATCTTGAAATAGTACCAATCAGCTCTTAAAAATACAGACCTTTTTTTTACGGTCGGTGCACTCCTCGCTCCACTCCGTCCAAGGCGACAGAGGGGCGTAAGCATGCACATCCGTGACCCACCCGTGACGCGTCGCCTTCGTCGTTGGGCCGATCACCGGAGCAGGGTGTACTGTCGTCAGTGGTCGGCCCGATGCAGTCACCCTTAACCTCGGCTAGGGCGGCATCAGGGGCAGGTAAAAAAAAATACTGACCTGACAAGTGCTTCAGGTGATATCCTGTTCGTCTTCCCTCTGGTCATAGATTTGATCAGCTCAGACGCAGGCTTCGATGATCCTGACTGCATTATTTCACTGAAAATAAATTGATGTATGGTGACGGAGTAAGAATATAATTCACCACCCCATTTCTTGCCTGTGGGTATCGTAAAAGATAACTCAAGGACCACATACGTGTAAAATCCATGCAACAGAAGGCAAACTTGAAATAAAAGTTTTTACCGTTCGACCAGTGTGGTATAGTAACGCTCACTAAGTCGGTCGCGGCACTGGGAAGGCTTCTGTCAAACACTGGTGGCTCTGGGTCGTCTTGCCGGCAGCTCTAGGCCGGAATCGTGCGGTCCATGGCACTGTACGGTGCCCCTATATGGTCGGAGTCCCTTACTGCCCGCAACAGGGCCCTTCTGCGACGACCGCAAAGGGTCATGGCGGTGAGGGCCATTAGGGGTTACCGTACAGTGTCCTGGACTGCGGCAACGTTACTGGCAGGCGACCCACCTTGGCCGCTTGTAGCTGAGGCGTTGGCGGAAGTTTACCGGCTCCGCGCCACAATGCAGGCCAACGGTGAGCAAGTCTCCGCAAGGAGACTGGGCAGAGCACAAGAAGTAGCCCGAAGGGAAGTTATCCGGCGGTGGAGGGCAGATCTGGAGTCCCCCGCAGCAGGGCGGGGGAACCTAACCTTTAGGAACCTTTTGGAACTTAACCTTTAGGATCGTGCAGGTGCTTACCTGACACGGGGTCTTCGGTAAGTACCTGCATGGAATCGGAAGACAAGGGGCCCCAGGATGCCATGAGTGTGGCGCAGCAATCGATGATTCGCGCCACACATTGGAAATTTGCCCCGCCTGGGGCCCCAACGCCACGTCCTATCGATGGAATTCGGAATAGACCTGTCGTTGCCGACCATCATCACATAGATGCTCGACAACGACAGGTGCTGGTCGTCGATGGCCTCATTTTGTGAGGCCGTCATTTCAAGGAAGGAGGCTGCGAAGCGAGAACGCGAGGCGCTTGCCTCCGCTGACTCGCTCCGCCGGCGGCGACCTGGGAGGAGAAGGCGCCAATATGCGCAACTCCTTCCACCGCCTTGAATGACGATAGGACGTGGTTAGACGGCCATGCGTTGGGGTGTCGGAGATTGAATGTCATCAGACGATCTCTCCGGCGCCCCGTAAAAGCGCGGAAGGGGCCGCTGTGGTTTTAGTGGGTATTCCGGTCACACGGTGGCCGGTGAGCCCCACACACTTCTCCGTCTGTCACCGGTGGGGGACGGTGCGTAAATGCATTTCCACAGCGTGAAAAAAAAAAAGCGTGGTATAGTAGGTCAATGGTATAGTAACTCAATTTCCCTCCTATCGTGGAGGAGGCTCGTATCCATTGGGACATACATGAACCTTAAGGATGAGAGCGTCGTTGGTCATTCGAGTTGGTTTAGAGTTTTATTTCAGCCTCGCGACGGCGATTGGCGTCCAGCAGGGGATGTCGACGGGAGTGGGTACTACTTTTTTTTTTGGTGTGGTGTGTTGCGGTCGGCGCACTCCTCGCACCACTCCGTCCGGGGCGACAGAGGGGCGTAAGCACGAGAACACCACGTCGCCTTCGTCGAGAGGGTACTCCCTTGGGGTATTCCGTCAGGTCGACCACTGAAGTCAAGGAATTCTGCACCGATGGCCGGTCCAACGACAAAGGCGACGTGCTATACGGGTGGGTTACGGGTGTGCGTGCCTATGCTTCTATGTCGCCCTGGAAGGAGTGGAGCGAGGAGTGCGCCGACCGTAACCCACCCCCCAAAAAATAAGGGGTTTTATTTTGAGTTTATCTTCTCTGGAGCAGTTCAAGTATTAGGTAAGCACTATACAGGTTATCTAAGGTTGCGCAACAACTGTTCGAGTATGTTGTAGTTTACCGGTCATAGATCATAATTAAAATGTATATTACACAAAAACAATATAACATAAAAGATACAGTGATTTCAAAAATGTGTGTCGAAGAGTGTATGCCTTAAATATTACTTATTATGTAGGCATGTACAGAAAGGATACATGTAGGCATGTAACGCGTCGACAGTATAAATAGGTATGAATTGCAAGCGCATCATATCCGGGTTGAGAGCCCTGAGCACTCACCCATAGTCCGGGCTAAGCTGTGAACGCCATCCGCGGCTAACAGCTATACGCACACAAAAAAGAGAAAAAAAACAAGTGTTTCAATGGTAAGGCAGGTACGGTCAACGGACATCGGCCTATCAATTGATATTAAAGCGATGTTTGTCTTACTTAATCATTGATAGCGAACCTAATCATTGATTTATTCAATTTCTAATGAACATTTAACAAAGTACGAATATGTTGCAGATTAAGTATCACTGACTATACATTTCAATCAGATTTACACGAAAAAGCGATGACAAAATTGAAAACTTTACATGTCTCTATAACGAATTGATATTTTTATTTCAAATTTTATTCATGTGTTCCTACCACCATTGCCTATACTCGTTCCAACCATTTATTTTACTTTTGGCAGGTCGAATTCTGATCAATTAGTGTTGTACCAATGTATTACGGATACTATGTTTTGTAATAATCGATTTTAGTCAGGAAGAACTTTTAATCGATTTAACACGGATATTTTATTTTTGCTTAAATACATATTTCATATTATTTAAAAACTTCACTTCTGTAAATATATTTGTTATTTGGGCACATTAATTTTTGCATACCCACTAATTCAGTCCTCCCAAAATATTTTACTTTGTACTTTGCAAAATAAAAAATAACTACTTTATGAAGCATTTTTCCATTAAGCGGGGTCCGCTGCTCCAAACTTTACTTAGAGACAATGGTGCCCTCGTCTGCGGTAGTAAATCACCAATTTTCTCATCCAGCCTACCCCTTTTTTTTAAGCCGAATTGGCAACACTGAACGGCGCGCCGGCGACGCCATTTTGTTGTGTTGTCTGTCACTCGCAACAAGACTCCCGTGCTAGTCACATTTCTGTTCGCTGAGTGCTCTTTCATATTTTTCATACGCTGTGTTGAGTATTTATATTCCACCGTATTGATTTCATTGTTCTTACATTGATTGAGTTGAGCGTATCGTTCCTCCCAGTAAGATTTTACTTGCAAAATGCCGAAAGGTATGGTGCTTAAAGGACAATCCAGAGAGTTAGTGCTGCGGCTTCCTGAATTTTTTGAAAAGGAAAGCCGCAATGGCGGATTCCTTATACCAGTAACCCAAGTTAGAGACCGTGTTGCAGCAGCATTAGGTATTAGTGCTCCAACGGTGGCGAAAATCACTAAAGAAGCCTATGGTAGTAGTGGTATTGAACAGAACAAGCTATCTACGCCTAAGAAAAAACGTCAGCCCCGTAAAGTGACAGCAATTGACAGTTTATGATACTGATGCTATTCGTCGTCATATATACAATTATTACACAAGCAAAGAGATTCCTACTTTGAAAAAATTAGTAGCGTCTCTACGAAATTGTGGCTTGTTTCGTGGTCTTCTTTGTCAAAGGTGCTGCACCAAATCGGGTTCTTGTATAAGAAATCCGACAAAAGAAAAATTTTAATGGAACGTCGTGATATAGACTTGCCTCGCTGTGAATTTTTAAGACAAGCGAAGAAAATAGAAGATTGGTCGAATGTCGTTTTCACAGATGAAACTTGGCTCAATGCCAATCATTCCATACCAAAAGGTTGGACTGACGATACTGCTGCTTCTACTTCTGCAGTGCCAATGGGGAAAGGTGAACGCCTCATCATTTGCCATGCGGGAACTACAAAGGGATTTGTACCAGACGCTCTGTTAGCGTTCAAATAAAAAAAACAGGAGACTATCATGAGGAGATGAATGCGGACGTGTATGAAAAGTGGTTCAGAGAAATGCTTACATCACTTGAAGAGCCATCAACAATATTTATTGATAATGCACCCTATCACTCTCGCCAAATTAATAAAATGCCAACACAGGCCAACAAAAAACACGAGATTATAAACTGGCTTCGTGATAATGGGGAAGATGTGGACGAATCCCTACTAAAAGTAGAATTACTTAAAATATTAAAAAGTAAAAAGCAGCCAAAACGATATGTCATCGACGAAATGGCAGCAGAATATGGGCATGTTGTAATCAGAATTCCTCCGTACCACTGTCAATATAATCCAATTGAAATGATCTGGGCACAAGTCAAAGGACACGCCGCAAGAAACAATACAACTCCTCCTTTCACAGCAAATAAAATGCTTGAACTTTTAAAAAACGCATGTGCTAGTGTGACGCCTGAAAACTGGGCGAGTGTCGTCAACAAGACAAAAAATATAATATTCTCTGATTGGGATCGGGAAATTGAATTTGACAACATACCTACACAAGAGTTAATAATAAACACTGCAGATGATTCAAGCGACGATTCGAGTTCGTATGAAGAATCCGACGATTCGTTATAATAAAATAATATTAAAATATTTTGGTTGTTTTATTTCATGTTATAGGTATGATGAGAAGATTTTTATATCTCCCTGATACAATTTTAACGTGTTGTCTATTACAACAATTCAAAACTCAGTTGTCAGCTGACTTAACTGCAAATAAGTGTAATCGATTATTTGCGATTCATTAGTTTGCAAAATACTTTTGATCCTGTCACTAGATGCGATAGAACGTAACTTTTTTTATAACGGAAATGAATTATCACTTAAATTTTATGAATAGAGCTATTTACGGCATATTAATGTATTTAGTGGGTAATAATTAAGATATATAAAAATTATTGGGCAGTTTATATATTTCTCTGTTCACTCGTTTCAAAGTTAATAATTGCGTATAATGAAACAGTTACGTCCTAAAGCATGTGTCAAAAGTAAAATAAATGGTTGGAACGAGTATAACTCCCGTTTGACTAGTTGCCCCATAATCTGATACACTCTGTATTGAGTCGTTTTCTATTTTGCTTATTTTTGATGACACTTTTTTTTTTGGGGTCTGCGGACTTCTCGCACCACTCCGTCCGGGGCGACAGAGGGGCGTAAGCACGCACACCCGTAACCCACCCGTAAAGCACGTCGCCTTCGTCGTTGGGTCGTCCACCGGTTCAGAGTTCCTTGACTTCAGTGATTTTTGATGATATAAGTAACATCATAAGTACACCATGGTAAGCATAATAACCTCTAAGAGCATTGCTTAATTTTACTGACAAGAGGGGAGGAGGGACGGGGGAGGCTAGGTTAATTATTGTAATAAATCTGCTTACGTAACTTGAACGACCCCTGAATAGATGTTATCTGCATGTTGTCATTTACATCACTCTCGGGCAAGAAAGGAGGTGGTGACTTGTATTCTTAGTCCGTCACCACACGGAATCTTGGATGACAACGACCACGCGACCAGCGTGATATAGTGGCCCTTGTTAATGCGGAGGAGACTCGAGCCCAACAGTGGGTCATATGGACTAAGAAGAATAAAAGTTGGTTGTTACCTGAGGATCCTGCCCGCATCCCTGCTTCTATAGATATCACATTCGTACAGATGACCTGTATGTCCAGACGCTGAGCACAGCTGTTCAAAGATCTGGAATTCCAGAACCGTTGCCAAGAAGTATTTGATGTACTCCTGGAAGACCAAACATATACTATTTGTACCAAACATATACATAGGTTTGAAAATGGAACTGTTTTTAATACGCTTTTATTAGCTTCAGACGTATCTATGTTAGTATGTAACGGAATCTTTGAACATGATGTTGACCCCCTTCAAAACGTCGGATTAACTCGAAATTTGGCATACTTATTAAGGACCGATGACAATTCAATATTTTAAACAGTTTGACCCGTTATCCTTACTAGGATAATCAGGATTAGTGATTTAAGCGTATTTTTTTAGTTCTTTTGAACTATTATATTTATTTATAAAATACATTTATTTATGTCAGGTCACATAAGTCTCATTATTAGTCTCGGGCCTTCTTCACAATGGAAGGGAAATCGACCCACTATACCGCGCTGGTCAGACGTATTGCCATAGAGAAACCCGACATCCAAATGTCGGGATTTACTTCTTTCTAGATGTTATTCGCTATTATATCCCTAAGTCGTCTTTTACACCAGTCGGACGGGGTGGACGCCGAGGCTGGCCGCATCCGCAGTGCGTTGACGCAGATCTGCGATGCGGCCATGCCCCGGGTACGGCGTCTGCCCCCGAGGAGGGCGGTCCACTGGTGGTCCCGGGAGCTGGCAGATCTCCGGGCCGCGTGTATTCGCGCCCGGAGGGCCTACACCCACAGCCGGCGGCGCCAACGCGACGCGGAGCGGGAGGCCTTGCTGTACGAGGGCTACCGCAATGCGCGGTCGGCCTTCAGGCTGGCCGTCCGCTCCGCCAAGGACGTCAGTCGGCAGGAGATGCTGGACGGTCTCGACCGTGACCCCTGGGGACGCCCCTATCGCGCGGTGCTGAATAAGCTCCACGCGTGGGGCCCTCCCCTCACCGAGACTCTCCAGCCCAGCCTTCTCACCCGGGTCGTCGAGGACCTGTTCCCACGGCGGGCGGAACACACGCCCCCGGTCATGGCTCCGCCAGACACTGACCGGGAGGCCGACGACGACAGTGTTCCGCCCATCACGGAACCCGAGATGGGAGTGGCGGTGGCGCGCATGTGCGCAAAGTCCACCGCCCCCGGGCCTCGACCACATGGGTCCCCGCCTCAGGGAGCTGTTCGACGCGTGTTTAGCGTCCGGACGGTTCCCTGGGTGCTGGAAGGAGGGAAGGCTGGTGCTCCTGCCGAAGCCGGGACGGTCTCCGGGGTCGCCTTTGGCCTACAGGCCTATCGTGCTGCTCGATGACACGGGTAAGCTACTGGAGAGGGTGGTAGCTGCCCGCATCGAGCGGCACCTCGTCGGCACGGGGCCCGATCTGTCGGACGCCCAGTTTTGGTTTAGGAGGGGTCGTTCGACGATCGCGGCTCTGTTGCGCCTGAGGGCCGTGGCGACTGAGGCCGTCACCGGTGGGGGAGTGCTGTTGGCGGTGTCCCTAGACATCGCCAACGCATTCAATAGTCTGCCATTCAGCTGCATCAGGGAGGCGCTCCGGTATCACGGAGTGCCAGCTTACCTGAGGCAGCTAGTGGTGACTATTTGGAGGGGCGCAGCGTCCTCTGTACCAACCGAGCAGGGGACGTTGTGCGAACGCCCATGTCGTGCGGTGTCCCACAGGGGTCGGTCCTCGGACCCAGCCTGTGGAACATCGGCTACGACTGGGCGTTGCGGGGGAGCCTCCCGCCCGGGCTGGGCGTTATTTGTTACGCCGACGACACGCTCGTCACAGCCCGCGGTGGGACGCTAGAAGAGGCGGTAAGCCTGGCGACCTATGGCACCAAAGAGGTCGTCAGGCGGATCGAGGCGCTGGGGTTGAGGGTCGCCCTGGACAAGACGGAGGCCCTCTTCTTGTTCCATGGGCGCCGTATGAGCCCTCCCATCGGCGTCTCGATCACCGTCCACTCGGTTGACATCAGCATCCGGGCCCATATGAGGTACTTGGGCCTGGTGCTCGACGGGCAATGGTGGTTCCGGGAGCATTTCCGCAGGCTCACTCCACGGCTCGTCGGCGCGGCGTCCGCTCTATCGTGGCTTATGCCGAACGTGGGCGGACCGAGCGCCACGTGCCGACGGCTGTACGCGGGGGTCATCCGGTCGATGGCCCTGTACGGCGCACCGGTGTGGGCGGGGTCGTTGACCGTCCGACTTAGGGCCCTTCTGTGGCGACCACAGAGGGTCATGGCGGTCAGGACCATCCGCGGATACTGCACGGTTGCGACGGAGGCAGCGTGCCTATTGGCCGGGACTCCCCCGTGGGACCTGGAGGCGGAAATGCTCGCCGAGTTGTATCGGCGGGTGTTGGGGGTGCGCGGGGAGGGCGGTGTTGTTTCCTTGAGGGAGCTCACCGCCTGGCGCGTCGACGCCCGCCGAGACGTCATTGCCCGTTGGGCAGTCCGGCTGGAGAGGCCTCGGTTCGGGGTGCGAATCGTGGAGGCCTTCCGGCCGGTGCTGATGCAGTGGTTGGAAAGGCGGCACGGGGTGCTCTCCTTCCGACTAGTGCAGGTGTTGACGGGGCATGGGAGCTTCGCCAAATACCTGCATAAGGTCGTAAGGAGGGAGAGTACACCGTCCTGCCACCACTGCGATTGCGACGAGGACACGGCGCAGCATACGCTCGAGGCCTGCGCCGCTTGGGCCACGCAGCGCCGTGAACTCGTCGCAATCATCGGTGCCGACCTGACGCTGCCGGCCATCGCTAGGGCGATGGTCGACAGCGTCGGGAATTGGGACGCGGTCGCAGCCTTCTGCGATATCAGTGATCTCGCAGAAGGAGGCGGCGGATCGTCTGCACGAGGAGCGCAACCTCGATGAGCAGATCCGCCGCCGGCGAATGGGGCGGCGCAGGCGCAACTACCTGCGCCTCATGCCGCCCCAGCCGAGGCCGCGGGTGACGTGACCGGGGATTAGTCCGTCACCCGCTGAGAGGCCCACCGCGTGAGGAAAGACTGACGTCCTCCCCGAGGGGAGGACGTCGGTCGATGGGAGGGTCCCGCGTAGGGGGTATTCCGTCGGGCCGACCACTGACGACAAGGAAACCTGCTCCGGTGGTCGGCCCAACGACGAAGGCGAGGTGGTTTTCGGGTGGGTTGCGGGAGTTGCGTGCTTAAGCGCCTCTGTCGCCCCGGACAGAGTGGTGCGGAGGCGCGCCGACCGCAGCCCACCCAAAAAAAAAAAAAAAAGTCGTCTTTTACAACACCACGAGCATAATAGGGAATGGTGAATTGTATTCTTACATCGTCTGTGTATCCATCTGTATGTTCCATTTAATCTTCCAAACGCCAGGAACTATTTTAGTAATAATTTACTACCAAGTACCTGTCTAAATAAGGAGTTTAGGCTATCTTTCCCCCCAAGAAGCACATATAATTTTTTTCTAACTTCTCGATGGAATGCTTTAGCGTATCATAATATTTTAGAAGATACTAGCTGAATAACAGACGTTGTTCTGAGCAAATCTAAAAAAAATAGTAAAAGGAATTCTCCTTTAAAACTACTGCAGCGCCACCTAACGGGTCCAAGTATTAATCTAAACCGTTCTCGAATTTATTTGAACATACTCCAAAAATTTCATCAAAATTGGTGCAGCCGCTTAAAAGCAAATACACGTACAGATGATTTGTAATATGTAAAAAGACTAGCAACCCGCCCTCGCTTCGCTTCGGTTTCAGCCTTGCCTGCGTAGTTCCCGTTCCCGTGGGAATACCGGGATAAAATATAGCCTAGCTTACTCCCTGATATTATAGCTTTCCTTTGGTGAAAGAATTTTTAAAATCGGTCCAGCCGTTTTGAAGATTACCCGGAACAAACAGACAGACAGACAAAAAATTTTTAATCTGTATTTTAGGCATAGGTGTCGTGCCGTATGTATGAGCATGAAAAAAGCCTATTATTTTGACATTACAAACAGACACTCCAATTTTATTTATTGGTATAGATTGCAGATTTAAAATGCAGGGACAAGGCGATTGTTATCGAAGCGAAGCCAGGGCGAATTGCTAGTGCAGATAGCATCTTTCCCATGTGGTGATGGAGTAAGAATACAAGTCACCATACCCTATCTTACTCGTGGATGTCGTAAAAGACGACTAAGGGATATAATATGCTTACAACATTTGCGCAAAAGATGAAAAGCTCAAAATAAAACCCTTGTCTGATTAACATGAAATCATCATAGTCAATATATGCTGCACTTCTGGACTCGGACCTCATCCACTATGGGAAGGAAATTGATCTACTTTTCTACGCTGGTCAGACGCGTTGGGGTTTTTTTTTATGGGTGGGTTATGGTAAGCGTGCTGTGTGGTAGCGGCATCGAATACTACCAACCCTTGCTTTGCTCGTGGGTGTCGTAAAAGACGACTAAGAGCCCTAGATTGACCCGGACCAACTCCATCTGGTACCATTTGGGTCAACGATTACATTCCCAAGGAAGGTTGACGTCAGGCAGGCGCCCGGTCATAAAAGTCATTACCGAAACTTTTTGCAATATGTCAAAACAGATGACATATTGCGTCGACCCCAAGTAATTGAGATAAGAGCAAGATGATGATGGTGGGTTATGGTAAGCGCACGCGCGGTCCATTCCGTCCGGGGCGATGAAAGGACGGCGCGCGGGCACATAACCCACCCGTACCCACGTCATCTCGTTGTTGGGCCGACCACCGGAGCAGGGTGACTTGTCGTCAGTGGTCAGACCGACGGAATACCCTATCGGGTACCCTCAACAGACGTGTTGGTATAGGGTTTTGTTTGGAGTTCTCTTGCATAAATATTATACATAATCATTTCAGCCTATTGCCGTTCACTGCTGGACGTAGGCCTCCCTCATGTTACGCCACAAAGTGCGATCCTGTGCCGCCTGCATCCAACGACGCCCAGCAACTTTCACCAGGTCGTCGGTTCACCTAGTCTGGGGGCATCCTACACTGCGTCGTCCAATACGTGGTCGCCTCTCGAGAACCTTTCCCAGCGGTTGTCGGTTCGTCGAGCGATGTGGCCTGCCCATTGCCACTTCAGCGTGTCAATTTATCATACTATGTCGGTTACACCCGTTCTTCTGCAGTTTGCCGTATTCCAGATTCTATCTTGCAGAGAAATTCCGAGCACAGCCCTCTCCATAGCATGCTGAGCGACTTTGAGCTTTGTTAATGTTTCACATATGCATATTATATTCCTTAATCGTCTTTTATAACATCCAAGATAGGGTGTGGTGAATTGTATTCTTACTCCGTCACCACATGGACACTGTATCTCCATGTCTACTGAGATAGGTTCCCTCCTGTTGTGGAGGAGATTAGAGCCCAACAGTGGGACATGTATGAGCTGAGACGAAGACATATTATAACGACCGTGACTAATTGGGAGAAGAACAGGATAACTATTATGGTATCTTACCTGATCAGCAATAACGTGGTACTTTGATCCAGCATCGAAGTCACCTTCGGATCTTGGTATAGGTGGTATAACTCCCTAGAAAATAAGTTAAATTGAAATTTTAAATAACCCCACAACCGGCACAAACTAAAAAATAAGCCGTCGATCAGGACGCCTGGCAGATGTGAAACATCAAAATTATGTTGTACAAGTATATATGCATAAAAGAACAGACTACGACAGGAACTAGTATGGCATAAAATATTAATAAAATATAAGATTTTTTCCAGAAAATGAGTTTTATTCAATAAATATTTATTTTAATTAGTATACACTATAGGAGCTCAGTGCCGCGAAAGAGATAGCGCACAGGCGCGTCGCTCCGTCTCACTCACACACTACTACGTATAGACTACGTATGTACATATATGTAGCGTGGCGTTAACGCCACACTACAATAATCAGGTTGGTCCTCGTCTATTCCGTCATATAGCGTGACGTCGTGTCGCCACGAGCTGTTTACGCCACGCCAATGATCAGGTTCACCATCACTGTTCGCGCGAACCGCGACATCTCGTGGGATGTCGGTTAACTCCGCCTAGATTCGTGCGACGCTAGCGCCGCCGCCATTCTGCATTTTGATATTCTGCACTTAACAGTTTCGCGATGTAGCTGTTCACGCGGCGCCGCATCTACCGCTCAGCATAAGAACCGAAAATGGTACCACGTCAGTCAGCTTATCCGCACGCGAGTGTATATATTATACCGTAATGGTGATATTAAATAGACAATAACTTCAGTGCCCGCATTCAGCCTAACCTAGCTCGTCGAGAACACCACCTTCAGCCCGGCAAGTCTGCAGCACCACCAAAGCACAGGAAAGACGAGGTAAGGTTCTCAACTTACTCCGTTCTCCACCCACCTTTCCCGAACAAACCCTCATTTTGTGGGAACCAGTCCCACTAGTTGGGCTGGCTCCGCTTACCCTTCTCGTTCAGCCCACCTCGTTATGTTGCTGGCATAAACCATCCCATACAGTCCACTAAGCCGCAACATAACACTCGCCTATAGATGTTTCACATCAATAATAAAAAAGAAGTATTATGTTCTCTTCAACAGGAATTATCAATTAATTGTCATTTAATGATTATACGAGTACGCGTGAAGCACTTTTCAAAACGCAACGTTAAACGCAGACTTTGGGTGAGCGCTGAGGACTCTTAATCTGGTGAAAAGTAAGCTAAGCGACATCCCCCTGGGGGGGACGGGCCTCAGCTTGGGGCGTAGCTGAAGGAAAAGTGGACGTGTCCACGTTTATACTAATGACTTTTGGGCATCGGGGCTTCGTACCTCAACGGCGAGGATGGAATTGCGGGTATTTACGTGTATTCGCCTCGCGGGCCGTGTAAGCTCTACGTTGAGCGAGTGTAATGATATCGTCTTTCTCGTCAAAAATTATTAAGGCCGTCGAATATATAGCCATATTTTCTTTCTTTTTTCTTTGTACTAAATTTTAAAAAGTTATAAATGTATATACGAAGTACATACAATTTCGAAGGGCATATGTTGTACGAAGTGTAAAATTATACTTCGAAGATTTAAAAAAAAAACGACAGAGGTCCTCAGCTTGTGGCCGCGTTTTGATCCGGTGTTAGATTATTGTATTGTGTTCAAATAATGTATAAATTTGTCAATATGTAAGTGCCCTTAAAGGGCTTATGCAGAATAAATAATATAATTTGAATTGGTCCAAAAATACTGTGATACTTAACTATTACGAGGGATAATGGTACCGTTTTTCTCAATAATGTCCCCAGCTTAAATAAATTTAGATCGCCATTTACCTGATATCTAAGCTTCATTTGCCACCATCTTGTATTCATATTCTGTACACCATCTTCGAATACAGACCATCGCCACTGAAAACAATACAAAGAGCCAATCATTAAATATTGAAATAAACGCCATCTATTGAATGTTAGCAGAACTAGTATCAGAGCAAACAACTTTAATATTATGTGATTTTTAAACGAGTAATCCTTATTAATATTATAAATGCGACAGTAAGTTTATTCGTTTGTTACGCTTTCACACTTAAGCCACCGAACCGATTTCAAAAATTGTTTCAAAAATGGAAAGCTATGAAGAAGTAACATAGGCTATATTTTATCCTGGTATTCCTACGGGAACGGAAACTACGCGGAGAAGGCAACTGAAACCGAAGCGAAGCGAGCGCGAGTTGCTAGGATTATAAAAACCCCATCTATTGAATGTTAGCAGAACTAGTGTCAGAGGAAATAACTTTAATATTATCTGATTTTGAAAACGAGTAATTCATGTATATTTCTATTTATGTATGTTATATTTTCAGACAATGAAAAAATCTATTCATCAGATGTCGACTATTAGACATAGGCCTCCCCATAAGAATGCCACTCGGAACGCTCATGCACCATCTGTATCCAACGGTTTCCTGCGACCTTCAAGATGTTGGCAGTCCTAGCAATAGGTCATTCTACGCGGCGTCTTCCGATTCGTGCGCACCACTGGGGATTTTTTTTTTCCAATGATCGTCGGTTCGACTTACCGTTCTTCTACGGGTTTCCGTATGCCGAATTTTATATATTTTCTCGCATAATATGTACATCAAAAGTGGGATTTATACAGAGTGTATCAGGTTATGGGGCAAATGGTTAAACGGGAGTTAGGCAATGGTGGTAGGAACACATGAAAAAAATTTTAAATAAAAATATCGATTCGTTAATGAATTAAAGACATGTAAAGTTTTTAAATAAAACTACTTTACGGATTTTATCGCGTTTGTATTTGATTTTCGATTACCCGACGTTTCGAACACTTTACAGCGTTCATGATCACGGGTGGACTAAGATGTCTCACGTCCAACAAGTCATCGTTACTGCAGAAAATTTTATAATTTTTTTTGTAATCACTATAACTTTTATGTTATATTGTTTTTTGTGTAATGTACATTCTAATTACGATCTATGACCGTTAAACTACAAGATACTCGAACAGTTGCCCCATAACCTGATACACTCTGTATAAGCCGAGATGACGAGATTTTTTATTTCATTTTCTTTTTAACCTATAATATACCTACCTGATCTACCATAAACGCGAATGGTAAGTAAGCCACCTTCTCCAATGCCATCGTCATGAGGAAATTCATGCCGACCTCGTAAGGGTCATTAGTTCTGAAATATAATAAAGATTTATTATTTTAATTTACAATTTGTTTGCAACTATGGCGTAGTCGTCGCTATAGTCGCTTTCCTTGAGCAATGGTTTCGAATCCCAGATGGGACAGCTCTTTTTGCGATTTATGAATGATAGAGAAATTTGACTGTTATTAATCAATAACCGCGATAGTTAGATGGTTGTTTTTTACAAACTATGTATTTCTGTTGCCGCTATAACAACAAATATTAAAAATAAAATAAAATAAATATTTAAGGCTTCCATACAACAAACGCGATTTTTTTTGCCTTTTTTTATAAATAATGAGTACGGAACCCTTCGTGCGAGATTCCAACTCGCACTTAACCGGCTTTTTTTTGTGGTGACGGAGTATGAATACGATTCGCTACTCCTCATCTTACCCGTGGATGTCGTAAAAGACGTATGTGGCATCTGTACAAAGGAAAACTCGGAATGAACCCCTATACCAATATGTCTGACCAGTACGGCATAGCAGGTCAATTTCCTTCCTATTGGAGAGGAAGCGCGAGTCCAGCATTAGGACATGTATGAGTTGAGACGACAAAGGTAAATTGCTATGTGATCTCCGTGTGGTGATGGACTAAAAACACAATTCACCACTCCCTATCTTGCCCGTGGATGTCGTAAAAGACAACTGAGGGATATAATACGCATATAACATCTATGCAAGAGAAGAAAAACTCGAAACAAAACCCTATACCAACCTGTTTGCCCAGCATGGTAGGTATAGTTAATTTCTCTCTTATTGTGGAGGAGGCTCGAGCCCAACAGTGGGACGTATATGAGCTGAGATGAAACGACCACTGTGAAAGAAGAGAACATATTAAGTCGACCACAGGATAATTATGATAGATATCAATGATACTCACTTATTTTGATAAAGTCCAACTCGTTGCAGATGAGGTAAGTTGTAAACGGACAATGTGGCAGCGTTCGCTATTGCTTCGTGAAATGCTGCGAAATTAAAAAAATAATGAATAGAAATTATGCTTTATTGTGAAAAATCGATGAACACCGACTCCACGCGTGGAAAAGTACGATTCAATGTCACGTTCCGCCTGAGCCGAGCGCGAGAGCGCGAAACAAACATTAGATAGACATGATCGGTCTAAGCGTTCGGATTATGACGCATATATCTCTAATTTAAGAAAAATATTTGAATTAATAAGTACAAATAAATGTTAAAATATCAAAAAAGAAATGTAATTTTCAATTAACTTTTGTATTCTTAGAATAATAACGTATCGAAGGTAAATTCGCGTACAAAAAGTGAAGCAATGCTTCTAGTGAGTCTAATGAAGCTTTCGCCGGAACCGGTTCGTGATGTACAAGGTTATTGTACTGCACGTACGTACGTAACTCTTAAAAAATAAATAGGCAATTATGACGGTTTGAGCATTCAAATGGTGTCACAACACATTTGAAAAACATAAAAAGTATATTAACATTACTTTTAAAAGTATTCCAATGATTTATGTTAATAAAAACAAAATTTGATTTTATAATTTGTATAGTGGTGTACGTGTGTAATCGTTTTTCTTTTTTTTTTTGGGGTGGGCTGCGGTCGGCGCGCTTCCGCACCACTCTGTCCGGGGCGACAGAGGGGCTTAAGCACGCAACACCCGCAACCCACCCGAACATCATGTCGCCTTCGTCGTTGGACCGACCACCGGAGCAGGGTTACTTGTCATCAGTGGTCGGCCTGACGGAATACCCCCTACGTGGGGTACCCTCCCATCGGCCGACGTCCCCCCCTCGTCGGTCGTTCCACGTCGGTCTTTCCTTACGCGGTCGGTCTCTCGGTGGGTGATGGGCTAATCCCCGGTCACGTCACCCGCGGCCTCGGCTAGGGCGGCATGGCACGCAGGTAGTCGCGCCAGCGGGTCGCATCATCGAGGCTGTGCTACTCGCGCTCGCGACCCGCCGCCTCCTTCTGCGAGATAACTGCCTCGCAGAAGGCTGCGACCGCGTCCCAATTCCTGATGCTGCCGTGCATCTCCCTAGCGATGGTCGGCAGCGTCAGGTCGGCACCGATGATTAAGTACACGACGCAGCTCTGCCCAAGCGGCACAGACCTCGAGCGTATGCTGCGCCGTGTCCTCGTCGCAAACGTGTGTAATCGCTTGCACGCATGTAGTTTTGTTTGCTTCATATTTTTGATGGCTTACGTATGGACACTATCCTTCTATACGTTATTATTCTATGTTTGTAATTTACGGAATAATGATAATTCAGTGATAATAATGCAATTTATCATCAATGTTTTCTCATGATGTTATACGAAAAATGATCGTCCTTTATAGAAAAACTAGCAGCGTTCTGCGGTTTCACCCTCAGTTCCTCTTACGGTGGGAATATCGGGATAAATTACAGCCTATGTGTTGTTCTGATATGTAAGTTCTGTTATTGTGAATTTTCATTAAAATCCATTCAGTAGTTTTTGCATGAAAGAGCAACAAACATCTTCACATTTTCACATCTTCACTTGCTCACAAACTTTCGCGTTTATAATATTAGTAAGGACAATAAATTTTTTAGCCTCACGTGTGATTTAAACCTATATATACATATTGAAAATATGTTTCAAACCAAGTCTTACGCATTAGACAAGTATGGCCCTACGAATGAAAACTAAATTTTCGCTCACATTGTCGTTCTTCCGAAAGACGTTCCGATAAGATGTCATGTCTAATTCGTAGTTGAAACGGCTATTGTACCTAATAGATGTAGATTCAATTACCAGGTTTGCCAATAATTTTCATTTGCAATACAAGTTTTTATAAATACCTTAGCATGATAAATAAGTAGTAATTTAATTTATGCTTGTATGTTTTCCGCCTGGTGACGGAGTAAGAATACAATTTACTACATACTATCTTGACCGTGGTTATTGTAAAATACGATTAAGGGATATAATATGCATATAACATCTATGCAAGAGAAAGGAATACTCGAAATAAAACTCTATACTAAAGACTGATCAGCGTTTGCATAGGTTAAATTTCTTTCTGCTTTAAAGAAAACCTGTTTAGCAATGGGTGTATATAAGGTAAAGAAGTAACGTTGTTGTCATGATTGCCTGGCAAATAAGTCTACAATCACAGTGTGTTAAAACTTTCTTATCTATATATAAATACGTGAAGCAAAAACTTTGTACCCATTTTTACGAAAATTACGTGGATGGACAAGTATGAAATTTGGCGCAGTTGATGTATATAATGAGGAGTAGTGCATAAAACTGAAATTTTATATAATAATGGATTAGAAATGCATTAAATTCATTAAAAACGGCATTTCGCACACTACAACGCTATCGCTACACACACACACACAAACGTCTGTGTAAGTGTGTTGCGTAGCAACGCTTATACACTTTTGTTTACGGTTAAAATCTCTGGTCGAACAGAATGTCAAACAATCATAATTATGATGACAATGTCCACTAAAGATTTGTGCTTATATATTAGTCATTAGTGAAATACAGCTTGCTCAATGTACAATTATACATAAATAAAATTAAAGAAAATTGAGTGGCAGAAAAAGTAATTAAAATGAATTATGCCCGAATTTCGACCACACGGCGACCACTAGTAGGATTAATTACCCAATTTCTGGTTATCTGTCAGGCATTTTTACGACTACCATTGCAAAATTTGAAGTGTTGAAAAAAGGAAAGAAGAAAGGACGTAAGAAAGACAACAACAGCAAGAAAAAAGCAAGAAACTGCTTTTATAGAAATAGAAAATTCTTTTGTGTGTTAGGAGCACACTTTTGACAGTTGTCTGTTTACAGCCGCGGGCCAGTCCGTCCGGGGTAGTACCACACTGAGCAGAAAATAGGGATGTGAAAAATAATCGGTTTTTATAATAATCGATTATTTTTTCGTAATAATCGATTTTTATATTCGATTATCAAAATAATAAAAAATCTGTTATTTTTATATTAAAATTAATCCATTATTTCACTGCCTAAAAAAAAATCATCACGATACTGTGTGCAGTGTTTCATACTATATTAGAAAATAAAGCTCACATTTACTAAAAAAAAAGGTCGTCATAATCCTGTTGGCTTAGAATAATAACGTATAGAAGGATAGTGTCCATACTTCGAAAGTTCGAAACATGAATCTAAAAATACTAATGGCGCGCAGACGATTACACACGTACACACACATACCATTATACAAATTATGAAATCAAATTTTGTTTTTATTAACATAAATCGTCGAAATACTTTTAAAAGTAATGTTAAAAACCTTTTTAAGTTTTTCAAATGTGTTATGACACCATTTGAATGCACAAACCGCCATAATTACCTATGTATTTATTTTTTAAGAGTTGTACTGCACAATGACTTGTACATTACGGAAAGGTTCCGGCGTAAGCTCCATTAGGCTCTAATTGAAATGCTTCACTTTTTGTGCGCGAACTTACTTTCTATACGTTATTATTCTAAGCCTGTTGGGAGAAAAAATCGATTATTTTATAATTGATTATTTATTTTTAATTAATCGATTATTTTAAAAATGATTTTTTAAACGAACAAAAAATCAATTATTTTATAATCAATTATTTATTTTTAATTATTCGATTGTTTTATAATCGATTATTTATTTTTAATTAATCGATTATTTTATAATCGATTTTTTTAACGAATAAAAAATCGATTATTTTATTAATCGATTATTTTCCCTCCAAGTCACATCCCTAGTAGAAATATACGTCTGAGTATTGGCAGCTTGTTACTGCATTTCGTTCTGTGAGCGAGAGGGCCGGAAGCCCAAGTTTCTGAGGGGTTGCGTGGGGTGGCCTTTAGTATCACCGAAAATGCTTGCCGGCATTTATACTCTTTCAATTTCTTTGCAGCAGCCTAGCAAACGTTAAAACAGGTGTGCCGTTTGCTTGTTTGCTAGCAAAAACAATAAAAACAAATTCTTTTCTTCCTAATTGTTGGTCACTTGTATTCTTAATCCGTTTTAATGTGACAGAATTCTTTTTTTCACTCTTCGGAAGTACGCTTACCAGGATTAGCTCCATCTCTGAAGAGTTGTGGCTGTTCAGTATACTGAAGATAGTATTGGATGTGTGCCATCTCATGATGAGTGGAAACCAGGTCCTGCATGGTGACCTCTGTGCATTGCTTGATCCTGGAAGACGAAAAGATTTTTGATTGTCAAAATACTTTCTACCGGTGTAACGAATAAAATGACTAATGATCGCTTTATGGGACCTGCTCCAGCTTTTGTATTATTGATGTGAAACATCTACAGGTGAGGATAAAGCGACAAGTGACGTAAAGCGACGCATGCCGTGGCGAGGCCTCGCCACGCTATATGATAGAAAGTGCAGTTTCAACCAATTGCTACAGTAATATCGTCAGAAGCATCGAATATAACCGTTATATTATATTATTACATAAATCACTGATTAAAAGAATTGATTTGTCACAATTTGTAATATGTTTGAATTTTTAATTCTAAGTTTATTGAATAAAAATCATCATTTTCTAGAAAAAAATCGAAATATTTTATTTATACTTGATGCCATATTAGTTCCTGTCGTAATCTGTTCTTTTATGCATAAACACTTGTACAAAATAATTTCAATGTTCCACATCGGCCAGACGTCCTGAGCGACAGTTTTTAAGAATTATAACTCTTTTCCCAGTGCTGATGGAATAAGAATACTATCCACCAGTACTTCCCTTGCCCGTGGGTGTCGTAAAAAGTAACGTGTTGTGCTTTGTATCGAGTTTATCTTCTCTTGTATACATCTTATCTGCATATCATATTTTTATTGCAAACGGTGGCAAACGAGCAAACCATCTGATGATAAGTGTTGCTCCCGCTCATGGACCTTTGCTACGCCGCTGCCTACCGTGAAGAAAATGAAGGGAATGTGAATCCGAGTAAAAAGGTTAGGTGAAACTAAAGGCATTCTCAAAACCCACCACACACAAACATCCTCAGAAAGTTGAGCCTCCGGTTCTCTCGCTTACCTAACGAATCGCAGTAACAAATTGCTACTACTCAGACGTCATTTTTTTTGCGAGAGTATGGTTCTACCCTGGACGGATCGGCCTGCGGCTGTAGACAGACAACTGTCAATAGTGTGGTCCTACCACTATGAATCTCTTAGTCGTCTTTTACGACACCTATAGGCATGAGAAGGGGTCGTGAATTCTTACTCAACCACCATATAGAAAGATATTAGCTTACCTGTAATCAATTCTGTTACAAAAATCCCAAGCACTTGCAGTGCATTGCACACTTCTCTGTGGTGGTCTGACCAGCATGGAACCTCTCCAGAACTCTGGAGGGACTGGTTTCAGACCCATAGATGTGTAGAACTCTTCAGCCATTTGAAACATTCTAGAAAATTCGAAGCATTTTATCATCTTTAATTGTCTACGAAATTTGACAATATGCAACCCCGCAGGGGTTTGTGGGTTTAAACAATGATACCTTAAAGGAGTAAATCCCTGACGCAACATCTCTGCAGTGACGTCCACGTTGGGTGACTGTGGGAACGGCATCACCAGGTCCATGATGGACTTCCAATTCTGGGCCCACATGTTACCTAGAAGACAGTTACATCATTTTTAGTTTTACAACCGAATCGAAAAGTTTTCCCAACGGTTTCTGAATACAATGGGTGTCATAAAAACCCGCCAAAATATTATCAGGGGATTGCTCAGCAGTACTCTTATAATAAGAGCTATGATTGTAAGCATTCCGTGTGGTGACGGAGTAAGAATACAATTCACCAGCCCCTTTCTTGCCCGTGGGTGTCGTAAAAGACGAAAAGGAGAATATAATATGCACGTAACATCTATGTAACAGAAGGGAAACTTGACATAAAACCAACCAACCAACCCACCTCCCCAGCGTAGGATAAAAGGGTAATTTCCCTCCCAACATGAAGGAGGTTCGAACCTAGTAGTCAGACGTATATGAGCTGTGATGATGATGTTGGGGCTCACTATTTATTGCCATTAACTATCAACTAAATGGACCATATCGACTTGCACTTATAGACCATCAGGCAGTACATGAGACAATGTGCCAGTAGATACTTTGGGCCACGAAACACCCCAATCCCTTAGTTGTTTCTGCGACTAACCACACCAAGTCTCGGATTTCGAAAGTCCCTTGGCAGAGACTCATTCTCGACGAGTCTGATGACGAGATTATCATAAGTCAAACAATAGCATAAACGGCCCGGGAGGTCATAATAAAATTGCTTGCTGTTGAAGTACAAAACTGTGCTGCATAATAGCCAATAATTCTAAAGTGGGTACTGCCATATTGGCCTCAGCAATGCCCTAAGGCCCTAAGCTCTTACTATACGGAGTTCCTTTGGGTTCCGTTGCTTAAATATTGTGGACTAAGAGACCTCTGCGGTTATCACTCATCCGAATAAAGTTGTAACAGCCATTCGAGGCTAAGATCCCAAATCCAAACGAAATAAAACAAGTAAACGGAGGGAGTTCTTAACCAGACGGCATCAGAAAGAGCTGATCCAGGTTAACGTAAAGTTCTTAATGGTCTTTTACGACACTTACGAACAATGGACTGGTAGTATTCGTAGCTAATACCACACAGTATAAACAGATAAATATAACCAAATAATAGCTAATGTACGCAGTCAATATCACTTACCCAATAAATGTGCTGGAATAGGTCCATCAGATCTTACGCTGGTCTCTCCATACCTCTGAACAAGTCGTCTTCTGACATACGTGAACAGTTGCTTATATAAAGGAATGACCTGATTATAAATTTCCTCAACGCTAGCCCTGAACGAGGAGTCTTCGTATGCTGCACGCATTTGATCACCAGCATCGCGGTATCCTGGACAAAATCAATTCGAATATCTTCAGTATATAGAATGGAATCGAATAGAATGGAATAGAATGTACTAGAATGAAAGAGCATGGAATAGAATAGAATCATCATCATCATCATCATCCACGAGCAAAGCAAGGGTTGGTAGAATTCGAAGCCGCTACCACACAGCATACAGGAATAGAATAGAATATGTTTATTAATATCTTTTTTGTTTTTGGGGGTGCGCCATTATCAGCGCAGCCGCCACCCGGCTCCGTCTGGGGCGACAGAGGGGCGGCGCGCGGCCCCATGACCCACCCGTAGCACGTCGCCTTCGTCGTTAGGCCGACCATCGGTGCAGAGTTCCTTGTCGTTAGTGGTCGGCCTGACGGAATACCCCCGCGGAGTATCCTCTCCTCTCATAATAATATGTTTATTATGACGAAAAGATATTTTAACTAAATTAATCATAACTATACAAATAAAATCGATTGTATAATTGTTTGTAATGTCAAAATAATATGTTTTATTTATGCTGCCATGTTTGTTTTGGGTAATCTTCAAAACCACGGAGCGATATTGATAATATTTTAATCATTTATATATTTAAACTTCTGCACAAAAAAAAAGGTACAACACTAGATGGGAGCCATCATTGATGAGTCAGAAGAGAGACAGAACTAGGTTTAGACATTCGACCATATAACAGTTTTATCTATAGGTACAAATAAATAAACTTGAAGCGTCTGTTTGTAATGTCAAAATGATAGGTTTTTTCATGCCCGCAGTTATTAACACGATATCTAAGCCTAAAAAAAACTTTAAAATTTTTATTGTGTTTTAGTCTACTTGTTCTGGGTAATCTTCCAAACGGTTGGACCGATTTTAATAATATTTTACTACCAAGTACTTGACTATATAAGGAGTAAACTTAGGCTATTTTTCTCTTGAGGAACCCTTATAAAATATTGCTCGCTCCGGAAATCGAACTCGAGGCCTCTCAAATCCTAAATCAGCAGTTATTACTATTATGGATTAAAAAACATGCTTACCAGCAGCTGCTGCTGCTTGATTACCCAATTCCACATATCTCATGAACCGATTCCTCAATTTTGGACCAGTCTGATCCCTAAAACTCCTCCACACATAAAGCAGTTCATTCTCAATCCTCGAATGAGCCAGTATCCTTGTGATTTCCGGGTCAAGTTGCATGTCACAATAGTTCGAAGTTTCTGTAGGTTCATTTGATTGATACTGCTGGTAACCCTGATTTGGGAGTTGGTATCCTACATTCATGATGTTCTCTTGATATTCACGATTGAATGGTATTCTTGGTACGTGAGGATCATAAGGTTTCTGTCCATAGGGGCAGATTTTTGCCATGTTGTAAATCTCTTTCATTTCCGTTATTAGTTGTTGTAACTGAAAATAAATCATCATCATCATCATCTTGCTCTTATCCCAATTACTTGGGGTCGACGCAATATGTCATCTGTTTTGACATATTGCAAAAAGTTTCGGCAATGACTTTTATGACCGGCCGCCTGCCTGACGTCAACCCTCCTTGGGAATGTAATCGTTGACCCAAATGGTACCAGATGGAGTTGGTCCGGGTCAATCTAGAGCTCTTAGTCGTCTTTTACGACACCCACGAGCAAAGCAAGGGTTGGTAGTATTCGAAGCCGCTACCACACAGCATTGTAACTGAAAATAAATATTAAAGTAAAACTTTTATCATTATATACAACCCACTGTTGGGCTCGGGGCTCCTCTATTGTAGGAGGGAATTTGACCTACTATACCATGGTGGTCAGACGTGTTGGCGTAGGGTTTCATTTCGAGTTTTCCTCCGCTTGCATCGAGGTTATCTATATATTATATCCCTTAGTGGTTTTTTACGACACCCACGGGTAATGGGGTGGACGTATCTGGGTTGAGATAAAGTATTCTTATGGGGCGGCCTTTGCATAATAAATAATTTGATTTGCATCATTACATAGATCCCACCGGGCGAGCCACCAAAGTCAAAGATTCTCCTCAGATAGATGATAGAAACACCGTCTTTTTTGGCATCGAACGATTTGAATAGGGATAACCAGACCTAGGTCTGTCGAAAAACAAAGGATGTTAGCAGTTTATATGTGCTCCTAGCACACTATTGCTAGTCTTCTGTCTACAGCCTCGGGCCGCTCCGTCAGGACTAGTACAACATTTTTGCAGAAAATGTTCACCTGAGTAGTAACAATTTGTTACTGCACTTCGATCAGTAAGTAAGGGACCCGGCAATCCATCTTTCTAAGGGTGTTTGCATAGTGGATCTTGGTGAGGCCTTTAGAATCATCGAATCTCATTTCATGTATTCATAATCTCTTCACTTTCTTCACAGTAGGCAGTGGCCTAGCAAAGGTCCATAAGCATTATTACTTAATATCGAGCGTGCTGTTAGCTCGTTTGCTACTAATAAAAAAAAGCAGTTAAAATTAATGCCAGAGATAACTATTCCCATCAGAACAGCGGGCTGCAGTGTTAGGCTAAATTTTCTTATCTGAAAGAGGAGCAATCTAAAAAAAACGAAGTTTACCTCAGCAAACTTATCATCAGGTAAAGCACTCCTACTGCTTTGCACAATCTTCATCATCTGTCGCCTGCCCTGCGGATCTGATAATCTGGAACTATCATACGCAGCCGCCTTCCGCCAGGAGAGGCGTTCAAACTTGGAGCTCAAAGCCAGTTCCTCTTGCATACGCCGGCGATTATAATCCGTTATATTTGTTACAAATTTCCATTGCGACATCGTGACTCTGGAAAAAGTTGTATTTCTACATCATTATTGTAAAATGGAAGGAAGGAAGACCCACCACTTTCCCACGGCAATCAATATACCGCACACCACAATAAAAGGAATACAGGATAGGATTAAGATGGACTAGGCAATAAGGAAATCTTACTATCACGTGATGAGCACCTTTCAGAACGTCAACCTGCAATTTGCCACAGAACTTCGAACAGTTATTCGACACGTGTTTCGTCTCTAAATGGGGCATCCTCAAACTTTTCGGCAGGACGGTTCAGCTTCAAATGCACATTTGAAGCCGAACCGTCCTGCCGAAAAGTTCGGCGGTAAATTGCAAGTATATATAAATATATAATTAACGGATACAAATTACATCCAGACTCAGGTGCCATTTGTGTCCGTTAAATTATGTTTTTCCGTGTGGTGACAGAGTACGAACACAATTCATCACCCATTAATCGTCTTTTATATGTATATTATATCCCTTAGTCAGCTTTTACGACTTCCACGTGCAAGAAAGGCGGTGAGTTGTATTTTTACTCAATCACCACACGGGCTATTATTTATTTTATTAATAACTAGCTTTGCTTCGGTTTCAGTCGCCTTACCAGCATAGTTCCTGTTCTTGTGGGAATACCGGGATAAAATATAGCCTATGTTACTCAAGGATAATGTAGCATTCTAATGGTGAAAGAATTATCGAAATCCATCTAGTAGTTTTTGAGAATATTCATAATAAACATACAACGTTTTCTCTTTATAGTATTAGTGTAGATAAAATAATTGTTACCTATAACACATTCCAGATGCTTCTCTGTCGTATTCGCGGAGAAATTGGGATGCCTCCGCTGAATTAGTGTTGACACCCTAAAATATAAATTTAATTTTCTTATATGTATCGTTTCATCATCATCATCGCAGCCCACATACGTCCCACTGTTGGGCTCGGGTCTCCTTCACAACGGAAGGGAATTTGACCTACTTTGCTGGTCAGACATGTTGGTTTAGGGTTTCATTTCGAGTTTTTCTTCTCTTGCATAGATGTTATGTGCGTATTATATCCTATAGTCGTCTCTTAAGACATCCAGGGGCAAGATAGGGAGTGGTGAATTGTATTCTTATTCCGTCACCACCATATGTATCGTTTACCATATATTAATTTTCCGTGTGGTGACGGAGTAAGAATACAATTCACCATTCCTCCACTCCACTTATCTTACCCGCGGATGTTGTAAAAGACGACTATAATAATAATAATAATATTAACCTCTGGGCCAGTCGTTATCTCACCATGAGACTAACGCAAACCTCGGAGGAACATTATATGGCTCTCGAAATTCTTTTGATATAAAAGAAAAAATGTATCACAAGATTTATAGGAAAGCCAATAAACCGTAGGGCAGCTTGTGGCGTGCTGAATGTGAGCGGCGACACTGCGGTCCTGAGTGCCCCAGAGAGTCGGCCAGGGCCTCGTATCCAGCTGGCCTTTATTGGCTGGCTGGAGTGGAAACCGAAGAGTGCCCGCAGGATTCTCAACTCTGGCTTGCCTTAAATGGCTGGTCAGAGAGGGGTCGCCAGAGCTATATGCTCGGGGGTGGAAGTGTCATTTTCAAGGGCATAACTACGGGGAAACCACTGCGATGGTAAAACCGGCGCCGCACCGCTCGACACCCCAAGCCACTTGCACCAATGTTGCCCCCCCTGTTGCCCGTATGGCCTGAGTGTCTGTGGTGACCGTTTGGGGGGCCCATTCAGTAAGTTGGTGAGTCACCGTTTGCCAAAGTTCAAGACGATGAAGGTATTGAAGGCAGACGACAGTTTTAAATCAATAGTTATTAGTTTAGCCAGTCCATCAAACCTCCAACCCCATAAACAGTTATTAGATATCATCATCACACAATAGTTTTACACCTACCGTTGGCAGTCCACGTGTGTTATGTGCAGACGTGGAGTGTCATCAGTAGACGTCCCATCCCATTTTTACATTAAATTTCTCCAAAGTCCTCTGCGTGTTGGATCCATATCCCCATGTAAGCGTTTCAAAGGACCGGGTATCTTCCCTTGGGAGAAATCCGTGAATCGGAGATACATAATAACAAGACTTTATTGAACCAAAAGTATTAATAGTATACATTCCATGCACTTACTGTAAAAATGTTATTGATTAGGTAGGTATAACTTAGCTCAAAAAGAAAACAATTCAGCCCTTATTAGGTCACGGCTAGTATTTACTGCCCACTTAAACTTGGACATACGTAAGAAATTTAAGTGTCGAAATTTGGCATTTCTATACGCAGCTCCCGCAAAAGAAAACAAAACACGAAAAGAAACAACTTATTCACTATAACTACTAAGATTAAGTAAAATTACGTTCAAAATCCGTACAAATTTATGTAACAAATTTCGCATATTTATTAGGAATTTTGAGCAATATAAATATACAAAAAAGAACTCACGTGTATAATTCAACACAATAGTTCCAAGACTCAAAGGTAAGAAGCACCTTTTGAGTTTTATATCTTATTTCTCCTCACGTTATACTCGTATGTACCTCAGAATCACTTATGTTATAAATTTCATAAATTTATTAAGATATACTAAATATACTAAATAAAAACCTCACTTTATGATAGAAATTTTAAATAGAATATTATACTTGCACACCATATATTTGAATACCCTCCACCTTTTTTGTGGGTGGGCTGCGGTCGGCGCGCCTCCGCACCACTCCGTCCCGGGCGACAGAGGGGCTTAAGCACGCAACTCCCGCAACCCACCCGAAAACCACCTCGCCTTCGTCATTGGGCCGACCACCGGAGCAGGTTTACTTGTCGTCAGTGGTCGGCCCGACTGAATACCCCTTACGTGGGGTACCCTCCCATCGACCGACGTCCCCCCCCTCGGGAAGGACGTCGGTCTTTCCTCACGCGGTCGGCCTCTCGGCGGGTGACGGACTAATCCCCGGTCACGTCACCCGCGGCCTCGGCTAGGGCGGCATGAGGCGCAGGTAGTTGCGTCTGCGCCGCCCCAGTCGCCGGTGGCGGATCTCCTCATCGAGGCTGCGCTCCACGCGCAGACGATCCGCCGAATACCTTCCACCTAACAATGTAACGCCCGAGACTCACTGAAGTAGGTACACAGAACTAATGAAGCAAACTACGCTCAAAGCGACTGGATGTGGTAGATTAGATATAGGGAAATTTATGTATGAGTCTTAATATGTATTATGAAGATGACCTATGTCCTTCATTTTATTAGGGATTTTATCGTTTAAACACAAACACACACATATCCACACGCTCACACATGAACGAGGAGTGGGCAGCAAATGGGAAAGAAAAACTTTTTTCTTTCTTATCATATTCTTTTTTTTTTTAGTATTCTTGTCCAACTGTCTCATTAATCATCATGAAACGATAACCTGAAATTGAATAAAGTTTTGACCACGAGACATTTATTGCCGGAGGGGTAAAATTATAAATATTATATAACAACTACTAGTATATAATTGTTGTAAATGGCATATATGCGCCCACGAATCAGGGACGTATGCATATTTACTCATGAACATACACGCATAATCACTCACACAAACAAATATACGCACACCCGCACATATGTGCATAACTACGTATATACACATATAGTTTTTAACAATTCTATAACGAATGGATTAATAAAAGGATGAAAATGTAATTATATTAATTACTCAAAGGCGTTGCTAGTTCATTATTTGTAAAAGGTTTTCAGTATCGGTATAGCTTTTATTAAAAAGCCATGCTTGAATTGTCCGCTTTAGCTTCAATCTCGTCATTTTAATAATGTTTGTTTTTTGATTAATATTATTGTAAAGATATGCCGATAGAAACGGAATTTGGTGATTGGTAAATTTAGCTATTTTTAAGGAGCTATTCTTAAGCCAATCAGCTACTTCAGCAAGGCCTCCTTCTGCTACAGTTTTAACGTCATCCCACGAACTACCAGAGAATATTAACGCGGTATCATCTGCATACGTAGATATTACAGCATTTGGCATTTGCATACTGCACAGCTCATCTATGTATATCGTAAAAAGTGTAGGGCCAAGGATGCTACCCTGTGGCACTCCATATGTTATGGAAGCCTCACTAGTTATATAATCTCCAATTCTAACGCTTTGGTTACGCTTAGATAAGTAGCTCTCGAATAGTTTAAGTTGCAGTCCCCTCACACCAAGACGTTCCATTTTATGGAGCAAAATGGGAATGGAAACCGTGTCAAAGGCTTTTTTTAGATTAAGAAATACCCCCAAACATTTTTTGCTTCCATCAAGATTACTTACAATCTCATTGGTGATAAATGTGATCGCATCAGCGGTTGATCTATTTTGTCGAAAACCAAATTGATTATTTGAAAATAAATTTTTGCTCTCTAAATAGTTTATTAATCTCTTATTAATAACCTTTTCTATAATTTTGGATAGTGTAGGCAGTAGAGAAATAGGTCGATAGTTCGATGAGCAACTTCTGTCACCATCCTTATAGATAGAGCATATGATAGTTTTTTTTCAAAGCATGCGGATAGATACCGGTTGAGATGCAGATATTGCATATGTGAGAAATGGGTTTACTTAGAGCATACCTTGCGTATCTATACTATTCACTTGAAATGCCATCCCATCCAGGAGCTGATTGAGTTTTTAATGAGTTAATTATGCCAATGATCTCATTTTCAGATGTTGGATATAAAACAAAAGAAGATGCCAAAGAATCTTTAGTATCACGATATGGACCCTTAGAATTTCTTTCAGATAGGCTATTTGAAATACTTTCTGCAAGAGAAGCACCAACCTTAGCAAAATGATTATTAAGATTATTAACTGACTCTTGAGGCGGTATAGAAGGATTAATTAATTCAAAGCCGCTATTATGTCGACTAAAGGATATAATATGCAATATCTGTGTAAGAAAAGAAAAATTCGAAATAAAACCCTATACCAACATGTCTGAACACGGTATAGTAAGTCAAATTCCCTCCCACTGTGGAGGAGGCCCGAGCCCAATAGTGGGACTTAGGGGGCGTCCATAAATTACGTGAGGTGTTTTTTTAAATTTACTCCCTTCCCCCTGGTGAGATGTCGTGAGATTTTATTGAACCCCCTCCCCCATCCCCCAATCTCACGTGAGATTTTCAAAATGTGGGTAGGTACTCAGATTACAAATTTAAAACCTCAGTTGCACATCTATCTTATTTTATAGTGAATTATCTATGGTATAACGTCGAAGTATGAATGAAATTATTTTCTTTCGAACGAATTAGTGAATGATCTTAATCGTATTACGATTAAGCTTCAAATTAAATCTTAAGCATGTACAATCTGGATTAAATGGATCAAAATAGTATAATTTTATTTTGTTTCCATTAAAAAAAAAATGCGTGATATTTGCCGAGACCCCCCTCTCTCCAACGTAAGATTAGATGAGATTTGACTCGACCCCCTCCCCCCCTTAAACATCTCACGTATTTTATGAACGCCCCCTTACGTAGGCTGCCATGATGATGATATATTAATTACTGAAAACATAATTCTATGACCAGTGTGTGTTATCAGTGATGACTTACGGCACTGAAACATTGTCCTTAAATGTAGGCCTTATAACCAAGCTCAAAGTTAGTCAATGTGTTATTGAGTGGGCTATGCTCGGGGTTTCTCTGCGAGATTGAATCCGAAATACAGAAATCTGTAGAAGAACTGGTATAATCGACATAACACTAAGAGTTAGCATGCTGAAGTGGCAATGGCCAGAACACATCGCTTGACGAACTAACAATCGTTGGTGAAGAAAGGTTCCCGAGTGGCGACCATGTATCAGACGACGCAATGTAGGACGCCCTCCCCATTAGGTGGACCGACGACCTGGTGAAGCTTGCTGGGCGTGATTGGATGCAGGCAGTACAAGACCGCAATTTTTGGCGTAACAGGAGGGGGAAGTATGTCCAGCAGTGGACGGCGATAGTTTGAATGATGATAATGCTGCTATTAATTACGTTGTATCGCTAAGAATGTTATGTGTTAGGTTAGGTAGGGCCGACTAGGGATGTGACTTGGATGAATAATAATAATCGATTTTTTCTTTAAAATAAATCGATGATAAAATAATCAATTAATTAAAAATAATTGATCTATTATTTTATAATCAATTTTTTTTACTATTCATAGTTCTTTCTTAAAATTTTTCTCTCAACAGGATTATGATTTTTTTTTTTATGTGTGGGCTATGGTAAGCGCACTCGCGGTCCTGTCCGTCCGGGGCGATGAAAGGACGGCGCGCGGGCCCATAACCCACCCGTACCCACGTCACCTCGTTGTTGGGCCGACCAGCGGAGCAGATGTGATTTGTCATCAGTGGTCAGCCCGACGGAATACCCTTTCGGGTAACCTCTCAACGTACTGGGACGTCGGTCGCCATCGCGCGGTCAGCCTATCTGCGGGTGACGGACAATTCCCCGGTCCGATCACCCGTGGCCTCGGCTAGGGCGGCATTAGGCGCACATACTCGCGCCTGCGCCGCCCGAGTCGCCGGCGGCGGAACGTGTCGCCGAATAGGAGCTCTACTCACATACGATCCGCCGCCTCCTTCCGTGAGATAACGGAATCACAGAAGGCGGCGACCGCGTCCCAGTTCCTGACGCTGACGAGCATCTCCCTGGCGATGGTCGGCAGCGCCAGGTCGGCACCGATAATCGCGACGAGTTCACGGCGTTCCCCCTCCCGATTAATGGACTCCCGATAACAGGATTATGATGACCTTTTTTTTTTAAGAAATGTGCAAAAGCAAATACCTACTAAAATAATCGATTAATTTTAATATAAAAAAATCGTTTCCTTTTGAATCGATTTTTATTATTTAGATAATCGATTATTAAAATCGATTTTTACAAAAAAAAAATCGATTCTTTCTTCACATCCCTAGGGCCGACTACTGGTAGCGAGTTCCTAGTTGTGGCCAGCCTGGCGGGATACCCTCTTTAGGGTACTCTCCCTTTCTCTAACGCCCCTCTCGGGCCGTCGGTCGCCCTCGCACGGTCAGCCTCTCTATAGGTGACGGATTATTTCCCCGCTCCAGTCATCCTCGACCTCGGCTTGGGCGGCATCAGGGGCTGGTACTCGTGTCTGCGAATTGTTCCATAATCTGAGACACTCTGTATAATGTAGGTGCATTATGGTTTTCGGATGTAATATGAAAAAATCTTTAATTGCGACCTTCTACGGCGTTGAGATAATAAGTTGAAATTGGCGGAAATCCTTTAACTTGTTACATGAATTATGACCGTTTCAGTTTAATAACATTATTATATATAATCTTGATTTGAAGAATATAATTATTTATACTAAAATTATAAAGCCGAGGGGTTTGTTTGGTTGAACAAGCTAATCCCAGGATACGTCAGGTAACCTGTTTGTTGAATAGGCTATAGGATATAAAATTTTACATCACGCTACGATCAATAACAGCGGAGTATTCAAGGGAAATGTTGCAAAAAGGAGGTGTTTTCATTTTGAGAGTTTCCATTGATAGCTCTCTACGACCATTCTTTAAACCTGACTCTCCTATGTGATGCAGACGAAGGCGAGCCTAGTATTGCATGTATGTATTAACAAAGCTTAACTCTGTTGAGGAAGAAAAATCGGCCAAGTGCGAGTTGTACTCGCGCACGAAGGGTTCCGTACCATTGACTAGGTAAACAAGTGCCTCCCTATTGCCATTATCGATATTGAGCAAAAAATCAAGTTTATTGTATGGTAGTGGTTAAATATTTATTTTATTTTTAGTATTTGTTGTTATAGCGGCAATAGAAATACATCATCTGTGAAAATTTCAACTGTCTAACTATCACCGTTCTTGAGATACATCCTGGTGACAGACGGACGGACGGATAGCGAAGTCTCAGTAATAGGGTCCCGTTTTTACCCTTTGGATGCGGTACCCTAAAAACGATTGAAGAGATATGCCCAATAGACACTCTTTAAAAAATGGAATAAAAAAACAAATTTACAAATTCGTGTTACGATAATTATACCATTGTTAATATGCCTTTTTTTGGGCTGGGTTACGGTTAGCGCGCCCGGCTCCGTCTAGGCAGTAGAAGGGCAGCGCGGCCCCGTAACTCACCCATAGCACGTCGCCTACGTGCCGAGTGCCTTTTCGTCAGTGGTCAGCCTCTCCGCGGGTGATGGACTAAAATCCCCGTCCCAGTCACCCGAATAATCCCTTTCTTGCACGTGGGTGACGTAAAAGACAAAAAATCGGTTAACCGCAAAGCGGAGTCGAGCACGAAGGGTGCCATACCATTGAGCAAAAGAGGGCAAAAAAATAGCGTTTGTTGTATGGGAGCCCCCCTTAAATATTTATTTTCCTTAGTTTTTAGTATTTGTTGTTATAGCGGCAACAGAAATACATAATTTTTTAAAATTTCAACTGTCTAGCTGTCGCGGTTTTTGAGATACAGCCTGGTGACAAGACGGACGGACAGACAGCGAAATCTTAGTAATAGGATCCCGTTTTTACCCTTTGGGTACAGTACCCTAAAAAGTGATATGATATGCAGATATATTCTATGCAAGAGAAGGAAACCTTGACAAAACTATGCCTACACGTCTGACCAGCGTTATAGTATATCAATTTCCCTTCTATTGTGGCCCGAGCCCAACAGTGGGACGTATATGGGCCAAAATGATGAAAGAGATACCAAAGACATTTGATACGTTAATCTTTAATCTTTATATATAAATTTCTTGTGTACGTGTGTGTCACTAAACTCCTCCTAAACGCCTGGACAGATATTGATGAGTTTTTCTGTGTGGGTTCAAGGGGATTCGAGAATGGTTTAGATTCACAATTGGACCCGGTAGGTGGCGCTTTATTTGAACAGAACGTCTGTTGGGTCAGCTAGTTGATTTATAAACTTCTTGTCACCCTAGCAAGGGTACGGAAAGGGCGGTGCGCATGTGTTCTAAACACGCCTCCCTCAAAAGGGTTGGGCCTTCTAAATGAATAATCAAGATGGCAGTCAACTTATCAAAGGTAAAGAAATAAATGTAATGAACGTATCTCTTAACCAACACAGCATTAAACCTTATCCAATTAAATGCTTTAAATACATTGTTGATTTAATATAGATCAGTGGTTCTCAAACTTTTTAAATGACGGAACCCTTTTGGGAAGCAAAATACTTGATGGAACCCTACAATAAAACAATTATTTTTATAAGTGTATTCTATATTAATCAGCATAATAAAAGTACAATGTATCAGTTACTAATTATTATTTACTTCACCACTTGGTAAGGACAATAATAGAAAACATTAAAAAAGAAAAAATCTAACTAGTGGGAGGTATGAAACTGTTTTTTATTTTTCATCAATTGCTTGATATCAGGTTTGATGGAAGAAAGTTGGAGTCTCATATCAGCTTCGGCGTCCAGTCTATTACGATATTTTGTTTTCGTGGCTGCGTAGGTAGAGAATCCTGTTTCGCACAAATATGTAGTTGGGAACGGGAGAAGAATATCCAGAGCCATTTGGCCAAGCATTGCATATTCATCTTGGATTCTGCACCAAAAATCATTAAGAGGCGTCGTTTTGAACAATGACTCCATACTTGTGTCTGATGACATTTCTAAAAGAGATTCATATATCTCATTTGACATGTTTTCAGGCTTTTCCAAGTTGGGTAAAAAAGGATTATGAATCCAGGAGTTCACTTTAATTTTTGTATTGTGTTCTTCGGGAAAATACTTTTCAAAAGATGCGCGCATCGAACTGAGATATTGGACCAATTCTTCAAACACATTATCTTCAAACATTTCTGAGTCGTTTTCGCTAACAAACTCACTGAGTAACGTAAAACTTTCTATTTCTTTCTTACCAATGCAAATGATCCAAAAATCTAATTTTCTTTTAAAAGCAGTTATTTTATTATAGGCCTGAAACACTGTTGTCTGTTTACCTTGCAACGATAAATTTAATTCGTTAAGTTTTTGAAAGATATCCGCCATAAAAGACAATCGGAACAACCAAGTTTTATCATACAAACGGTCCTTCAAATTAAAAGAAGTATCTGCTGAAAGAAACATTTGTAACTCGGCTCTAAGTTCAAATAGCCTTGTTAAAGTTTTTCCCCGAGACAGCCATCGCACTTCTGTATGGAGCAGCAGTGTTTTATGTTTGCTGCCATAATCTTCACACAATAATGAGAACAATCGGGATTGTAGTGGTCGTGATTTGATAAAATTAATTATTTTTACCGCTTCATCCATAACTAATTTTAGATTAGACGGCATTTGCTTCATCGCAAGTGCTTGTCTATGCAGAATACAATGACTGGAACTACAATTAGGCGCTTTATTTTTCATTCGTGACACTGCTCCTGCTGTTTTACCTGTCATCGCCTTGGCCCCATCTGTACAAATGTCAATGCAATTGTTCCAACTGAGATTATGTTCTTCAAAAAATATATTTATTTTATTAAAAATTTCTTCCCCGGTAGTGTTTGTAAGCAGCGATGAACACATAAGCATGTCTTCTTCAAAAGAACTTTTATATGGATATCTCACAATAACCAGCAGGATAGCCAAACCAGCGACATCAGTCGACTCGACCATTTGCAAAGCGAATCGTGTATTTTGTAGACGTGTAACTAGTTCTTGTTTGACGTAGCTTGCCAGATCATGGATTCGTCGTGAAACAGTATCGTTTGATAGCGGAACAGTAGAAAGATGCTTTGCAGATTTTTCATCAAGCATACATTTTGTTATGTCTAATACACATGGTTTTATTAATTTCTCAGCGATAGTGTGCGCTTCACCTGCTTGTGCAATGCGATAGCTAACTAAGTATGATGCCTCCGTGGCCTTTTCGTTGGTAGTTTGTGTTACATGCATCATATTTTTTTGACTTTCTAATAACTGATCTTTTTTGCGAACAAAAAATTCTTTATTCTTGTCTTTAGTCTCGGGGTGTACGGTTTCTAAATGTCGACGCAATTTGGCAGGTGCCATGGAACTATTAGGAAGCAGTTTACTACAGAGCATGCAGAGAGGTGAGCCGTTGGAATCAACAAATCCGAAACTGATATAAGATTCATCATACTTCCTTTTTTTCGTCTTTGAAACCGTCGAGCTTGACGTCGTGGCATTCGTGGCATCATCTTCTGGATCGGTGATTGCTAAATTCTCCGCGCGCATTGCTTTTGAACATTCAGCGTCATTAGAAGATGTTGTTGGAACACGTTTAACACCTTTAAGCCAACGTTCCATTCTTCTTTATTTATAATGTTACAAGTCAGGATAGTGGGGTTTAAATAATGCACAATCGTTACTGCGTATAAGAGACTAAATTTAGAACCTACAGGGAAGAAATGTATAAAACTGAGACAACAGAATACAGCAGGCAGTAAAACAATGAACACTAGTTTCTCGCTAGCGAGCTTGTAAGTAGGTAGTAACTTATCGCTCCGAACGCTAATCATCAACTGACGACGCCAACGCGCGATCGCCGCTTTTATACTTAGTCCTAGACTCGATCTCAAATATTCTCGAAAATACTCGAGTCGGCACCTTTGATAAACAAAAAGCAAAAATAAAAACAGAAATTTAAAAATAGCGTTGTAAACAATATCGACTTTATCCTTTGAAGTTAGAGACGAAAGTCGCTAGTTGACAACTATAGCGTCTAATTCAGAGGCGGCTTTTATCAAAGAGACTGAGCGCTTACAAGTATACTACCCGCTCGTTTTAAGTTTGCCGCTGGCGATAGGTATGAGTGTATGACGTCCGAAATTTTTTATTTAATTGTAACAATAAAAATTGTGTACGTTAGATATTTGGGTAAAACTATGACACATTATAAGTTTTGTTGTCACGTGGGGGAGGGTACGCGCATTCCACAGACCGGCAAACTTAGAGCGAACGCGTTGTACAAGTATAAAATTGTTGAGACCAAACTTATGAGATATTGTACCAGCTAATGTAACACAAGCTTATACAAATACAAATAAATAAATAAATAACATTCATAGCGTTTTGTCTCCGCGCGGCCGCGGAGTCCGCACAGCCGCGGAGCGACCAGAGAGAGGTGTTTTGATTTTTTTATTTCTAAATTCTTGCGGAACCCCGACAGAGGTATCACGGAACCCTAGGGTTCCGCGGAACACACTTAGAGTATAGCTGATATAGATCAATATGGCCCCTTACAGCATATGATTTAAATGAATATTTTCGAAGATATTACAGAATTAAAAATTGCGGGACGTAGCGTTTGCGTTTGCGAGGAAAATGAAAGAAAGAAAGAAAGAAAGAGAAAGAAATCTGTTTATTGTGACGAACAAGACAAATAATTGAAAGGTACAAAATAAAAAAAAGAAATTTACAAATGGAGCTTATTGTCCGTCCCAAAGCGTCCCCAACTCAGCATAATGCAGGTTAAAAGAAACCTGCACTGATCTTCCGTGGAGGCGCTTTAATGACGTCACGGATTTCAGATACACGAGTTAGCATCAAGAATATATTTTAACGAGATAAATAAAAACACATGAATAAAAGATAAAAAAAGAAGGCTATAAATTAGTTGTCTATGAGGTATTTAAGTAAAACTGTATTAGGCACATATATTAGGCATTTTAAGTAGGAACATGAGTGCGTGTACATATCTATGCGATACAAGTGTCCAGATCACCCGGTTAAAGTTATTAACTACATCAAAGCATTGTTGTGGTATATGAAAGGTATAATATATTCAGGCAATAAGCGACTTTAAAAATTAAAATAATTATGTAGATATAGAATTAAAATGTAATGAATAAAATAATAATGAAAAAAGTAATAATAATAATAAATAATACTAATGGTGTTCTTAAATAGCACTAGTATCATGCGTTAAAAGTTCTTCCCATTTTTGATGTTTGAAAATAATTTTTTTCAAGTTAATTTTAAAACATTGCGCATTTTGTATATTTCTTATAGGCGGTGGGATGTTGTTCCAGCACTTTGTTGCTGCATACCGGAAACTACCTCTAAAAGTCGCCGATCTATGACTTTTCGTGGCAAGCTGATCTGCACACCGTCGAGAACCATGAGGCCTGCTTTTCGATAGCCATGACAGCTTATTATATAGGTAGCTCGGTGCTTTAAACTTTAGCACACCAAAAAGGAGACAAGCTAGGTGCAGTTTACGTCTATGTCTCATCTTCAGAATTGTGTGCTCATTCAAATATGGAGTGACATGGGCTCTAAAAGGAATGCTGAAACAAAAACGGGCACAGGCGTTTTGAACTCGCTGAATAAGCTTCTGTGTTCTAGCTAAGAGACGTGGTCCAAAAACTGTATCCATGTAATTTAATTTGGACAATATTAAGGATTCAACCAACTGCACGCGCAAAGATTCCTGCAGAAAAGGCCTCGCCTTATATAAAACTTTAAGTTTATAAAAGCAGGTCTTCACCGACTGTATTACATGCTTTTCAAACCGTAAACCAGCATCCATGTGTAGACCCAAATTTCTTGATTCCATAACGCGCGCAATTGCTTGTCCCTGCAACATGACATTTATTGACGGACACAGTGTAGCAAGACGGTGGCTACTACCAAACAATAAATATTTCGTCTTTTCAGGGTTAAGTAGTAAGCAATTACTGGTAGACCATGTAGCAATACTTAAAAGATCCTCATTTAAAATACTTATTGCATTATCAATTTCGGAAGGCTTAAACGAAATATACAGTTGGATGTCATCAGCGTAAATGTGAAATTTACAGTGATGAATATGTTGCCCTATGTCAGCTGTGTACAAAATAAAGAGGATTGGGCCCAATATTGAGCCTTGGGGAACTCCTGTGGTCACAGCAATCCTTTCAGAAATTATTGATGATCCGTCCGGACGATTGAGCTCTACATATTGATAACGTTCACTCAAATAACTATGAAACCATTTTAAAGCTTTGACATCAAAGCCATAATAGGACAATTTAGATAATAGTAAATTTAAGTTTATTGAGTCGAACGCCCTAGAAAAATCTAGTAGTACTAGTATTGTGCAAAGACCCTCATCCTGAGCACACAAGATATTATCAGTAACATCTAGCATAGCGGTTACCGTGCCACGCCCCTTCCTAAAGCCAGACTGTGTTTCAGGTAAAATATTGTGAGGTAAAATAATGACAATCTATGCCAATAAATAAAATTAGAGTGTCTGTTTGTAATGTCAAAATAATAGACTTTTTTCATGCTCACACGGTTATTTGCACGACACCTATGCCTAAAATACAGATTAAAAAATTTTTGTCTGTCTGTCTGTTTGTTCCGGGTAATCTTCAAAACGGCTGGACCGATTTCAAAAATTCTTTCACCAATGGAAAGCTATAATATCAAGGAGTAAACCAGGCTATATTTTATCCCGGTATTTTCACGGGAACGGGAATTACGCGGGTAAAATCACTAAAACCGAAGCGAAGCGAGGGCGGGTTGCTAGTGTATTATATTATTCTTTTTTATATTTTAAGGCATTTTGCGACATTAAATCATTTTGATTGAACTTTATGTAATTTAATGCGCAAGGAGTGCTAGGTTGCAGTGATTATGATATAAAAGTGTTTTTCAAATGTTTTGCGCATTTTTTTATTACTATTGGTGGCAAACGAGCGTACAGCAAACGTGATGTTAAATGAAACTGCTGCTCATGTATGTTTGCCAGGCTGCTGCCTACCGTGAAGAAAGTGAAGGAAGTGTGAATACTTACTTGCAATGAGGTTTGGTGATATTAAAGGCATGATCAAAACAGACGCAAACACCCTCAGAACGTTGTGCTACCGACTCTCTCGCTCACTGAATGAAATGCAGTAACACATTGCTAGAGTTTTTGGCGGGAATCTGAAGTGTCATGTGGTGTTCTTGTCTTAGAATAATAACATATAGAAGGTAAGTCCACGCACAAAAAGTGAGGCATTTCAATTGGAGCCTAATGGAGCCTACGCCGGAACAGTCCCATAATGTACAAGTCATTGCACTGCACGAACGTACGCAACCCTTAAAAAATAAATAGGTAATTATGACGGCTTGTGCATTCAAATGTTGCCACAACACATTTGAAAAACATAAAAAGGTTTTTAACATTACTTTTAAAAGTATTTCGACGATTTATGTTAATAAAAACAAAATTTGATTTCATAATTTGTATAGTGGTTTCCGTGTGTACGTGTGTAATCGTCTACCCGCCATTAGTATTTTTAGATTCAAATTTTTAAAGTTCGAAGTACTGATACTATCCTTCTATACGTTATTATTCTAAGGTTGATGGTATTTTATGTAATATATAGTGGCAAAACTGCTGAGGTGTAGTGAATATGATATAAAATTGCTATACATACCTTTTTGTTTCCACCAAAATTCTCAGAAGATACCCTTAACAGTGGCCATTACACTGTTGAGGGCGACACTTTGACTTACTGACATGAAGAAACTGAGAACTTGAAAAGATAATTATAACTCGACACTGGCAAAAATGGCTCGTATTTGTAGCTGATTGCCAAGACAAAAAGAAGAAGAACAACAAATTGCTACTAATCAGACGTAGATTTTCTGCTCAGTGTAATACTGCCCCGGATGGACCGGCCCGCGGCTGTAGACAGACAACTGTCGACAGTGTAGTCCTAACACTATTTCCGCTATTGGGCTCGGGCCTCTTTCTTTATGAAAGGAAATTTGACGTGTCACGAGCTTTTTTTCATTATTAAAAAAAAAAATGTATTATCTCACTCTCTCTTTCGATCTTTCTCACTCGCTTGCTCTCTACTCTCGCTCCATGGCTGTGCTTCGTGTTGTGTTCGCCATCTCATTCTCTCTCAATCAGTCTCAATCGCTTGAGACCGATTGAGAAACGTGTGCGCAAAGAAGTTTCACTTTAAAAAGTGTGCGTCCCGGGACACCCCATCATTTAATATTCAAATCGTTAAACTTGAGAAAAGCTTATGTTATTACTTGAATTTTATGTATGATAATGTAAGGAAACGTTATCTATATATATATATAAACTAGCAACTCACCCTCGCTTCGCTTCGGTTTTAGTCGTTTTACCCGCGTGGTTCCCGTTCCCGTGGGAATACCGGGATAAAATATAGCCTAGTTTACGCCCTGATATTATAGCTTTCCATTGATGAAAGAATTTTTGAAATCGGTCCAGCCGTTTTGAAGATTACCCGGAACAAACAGACAGTCAGACAGACAGACAGACAGACAGACAAAATTTTTTTAATCTGTATTTCAGGCATAGGTGTCGTGCAAATAACCGTGTGAGCATGAAAAAAGCCTATTATTTTGACATTACAAACAGACACTCCAATTTTATTTATTGGTATAGATGAATGTTTGTCTGCATGTCCTTTATAGAATCGTAAACTAAGCATTTGATCATGTGATGATCTTCAGCAAAGTGTTATGCATGAGCCCACGAAGGTTTCTGAGTTGGTACGACCAATCTTCGACAGATGGCGCCACGATAAAATGATTCAAAAAATAAATTTAATATTTGGGTAAGTTCAAATTTAGTTAAGTTAGTGGCGTAGCAACAGGCGCAGGGTACAGCTAGTTTATTAATAAAATCTTTTATTAATTATAAAATATATTTTATTCTTATTTACAAATCTTGAATAGGTAGAATTATGTGTATGTACCTACATTATTAGTATCATTATTTAATCATATAAAGGTTACAATTAGCTTAAGGTAGCTAATAAGCTCCGAAATTTTGATAACAGACTGGGGCGCCGTAACTAGAAATGTAAACGATATATGATGTTTCTGAAACATCGATGTCTCAAAAAAAAACATCGTTCCTTCCATCGATGTTCACTATGGTAAAGCATCGATGTGCCGATGTTATTTTATACGTTGTTTTGGCCGGCATGATTTAAAATGTATAGTACCTATTTTAGCAAGGCCTGCGTGACAGGTTAGTTACTCAGTTTATAAATAACTTAAAAAAAGCTCATCACGCAAATGTTGGAGCTTCATTTAAAAAAGGAAAGTAACTTATACTTTATAGTTCTTTAATAATTATAATTTTTAACAAAAAAAAAAAACCTCAAACAGTAAACTAAAAACGTTAAAATTGCCTTTAAAATTTTAGGAATTCCACCAATTTCTCAAGGATACCATCATCAGATCTTGACCTGATGACTATGGGACCACCTGGGAAATATACCTTATCAAACAAAAAAGAATTTTGCAAATCGGTCCAGGTGTCTTTGAGTAATCGGTGAACATACATAAAAAAAAATTATGCTGACGAATTGAGAACCTCCTCCTTTTTTTGAAGTCAATTAAAAAAACACAGATGTTTCAATACGTCAATGTTTTCAAGGCGATATTCTTTTACATCGATGTTCTTGGTATCGATATTTGCGTCCCTAGCCGTAACGCGTTACATAACGAAGTGATTTACCCTCTCATAGGAAGTTATCATTTCAAAAGTTTTTCCCGAACTTATATAACCAAGCTTGATATGCTATCGTTTTACGCAGTCGGTTGGCATAATTATATAGACAATATACTTGATGTGAAGTTTTTTGTTGTTCATCCTTCACGGTATGAACACCAAACATGGCCGAGATGTCAAATTGTTTATGAAATATGAAAAAAAACAAGGCATTTTGGCAACTGTGTCTTGTTAATTGCGGGAATGGTACAATTGTTAAAGAGATGACTTTACTTAGGGTATTATAGCTTCATAGATCTAATGATAGATTAAATGATCACAGTTCATATACGCCCCACTGCTGGGCTCGAGCCTCCTCCACAATAATAGGGAAGTCGACCTTAAAATATTATGCTGGTCAGACAGGTTGATATAGGGTTTTATTTCGAGTTTTCCTTCTCTTGCATAGATATTATATGCGTATTAGATCCCTTGATCGTCTTTTACTAGACACACTGTTTATTCCGGGGTTCGCTGACCGTAACCCACCTCTAAAAAATTAATCCCAAAAAAAGCGGACTATTGCATTGTCATCAGTCTGATAGGTGTGCAAAGTTTAAAGAAAATCTGATAGCTCAAAGTAGGGCAAAATCGAGCTTAAAGATGGACGTTACAAACAAACATACAGGTGAAGCTAATAAAAGCGTGTTAAAAAGCGTTTTGCATTTTTTAAACTACATCTTCGCTCTGCTCTTATCTCCAAATAACCTTTGATCAACACAATATGTACAAGTTCTTTCATACGTACAAATTATAAAAGTTATTGACAACAATTTTATGACCGACCACCTGACTGACCTTAATACTTCTTGAGAATAAGTATAATTGCTGACCTGACGGCATCAGATGGCCCAGGTCTTTGTAAAAATCTGAATCTCCTTTACAAGACCTACTGTCCGTCTATTATTCTATTCTAAGTTTATCTATAGGTAATCTTATATCTTTCAACGAGCAATTCTTGTATAATATGATCTCGAAAACGGCTCCAATGATTTTGATGAAATTTGGCATACTAGAGGTTTCGGGGCCAAAAAATCGATCTAGCTAGGTTATATTTATAGAAAATGTTGATTTGTCGGTGTTTTTAGCAAATCAATACACTGACATAAAATGTCATTGACACTCTCTGAATAAGAATTCAAATTTCGTCATCGTTGTCAAGAATGACAATAGCTCAGTTGGGAAGTTGTCCAGGTTTTTTTGTTTTGTTTTGGCATTCAAACAGCGTGGGTTCAAATCTCGGTGTTATTATTATTCTCTTTTTGTGATTTTAGAATTTTTTTTCATTATTTCAACATTTTTTTTAATCATATTTATATTTAAATAAGTTCGGCAAAAATACAAAAGAAATATACCGAGCTAATCTCGGTCAACGAGATATTAAGTATAATTGCTGACCTTTTTTTTTTTAGGGGTGGGCTGCGGTCGGCGCACTCCTCGCACTCCGTCCGGGGCGACAGAGAGGCGTAAGCACGCACACCCACAACCCACCCACGATGCACGTCCCCTTCGTCGTTGGGCCGACCACCGGAGCAGGGTTACTTGTCATCAGTGGCCGGCCCGATGGAATACCCCCTATTTGCCTCCCTATTTGCCTCCTTCTGCGAGATCACTGTCTCGTAGAGATCACTGTCTCGCAGAGACAATTCTTCGGTAGAGATAACTCGAGAAAATCGACAAAACTTCAATATGTCAATTTTTTATCGTATGTTAATAAGCAATTTCCCGTGGTTATTTGTAGCTGGAATACCGAAATAAAATAAAGCTTATTTTCTTCTTCTCAGCCATATACGTCCCACTGCTGGGCTCGAGTCTCCTCCGCTATAAGAGGGAAATTGACCTATTATACCACGCTGGTCAGACGTGTAGGTCAATTTTCCCCTCTGTTATGAAGAAGGCTCGAGCCCAGCAGTGCTCCTGAAATCATCCATACAAGTTATTTTATCACGTTTTCGACATTAATACATTTAATTTCATCAATACAATTGATAATGATATCAATTTGTCTCCGTTAAGTGTATTTTTAGCAAGTCCAACAAAACATAAAGATTAATTCTTTAGATTTCAAAAATATATCTTTTCCAGTCAATGAGAAGTACCTACATTTGTCGCATCGATAGACATCTTTGCATGACTGATTTGCATGCATGGTTAATGCGAAATTCATTTTACAACTTATTAGTCCGTAATTTCTATATAATATATGTGAAACGATAGATAATGAGATAAAAAGGCATACTCACCATTCTAAAATACTCCTGAGATAAGGCATACCGTGTGAAGAAAGCAAATAATATAAGGCGCAACAACGACACGCCTACGCAAGCGTCCATTTTTAAAAAATCAACTGTCATAACAACATCAATTGAGTCACTTTTTAATTAAATGCAAACATAAAAATATAACTTTTATAAAATCTTAACAATTTATTTAGGTGTTATTTTAAATTAAAACAATTTATATAAATATTAATTTCTTTTACTTTTGTTACGTAAATATCTCTATTTACAAAATTTGCGCGGTATTTTTTGACAGGCGTCCCTTTTTTTAAATTTAATCGCTGCGACGCAGTATTGAATCGTTACACAGCCTAATATTTTTGATAGTTTAATTAACGGTCTTAGTATAGAAAACTGTCCCATGGGCTTTCTTGTCGTCGACTGGAGTAATATTTCCGTTGCTTTTGTTTTCTGCATGCTTTGATGAGCACGCAGCGAGTTGTGAGCTGCGGCACGAGTCACAATACATCTTAAGATAAATGGTATGCATTGAATTTTTAGGATTAATCGTTCGTAAATCGTATGTTAATACAAAAATTTGAGGAATGGATGTTTATTATTCAATCACATCAGAACGGTTGAACCTTAGAATAATAACGTATAGAAGGTAAGTTCGCGCACAAAAAGTGAAGCATTTCAATTTGAGCCTAATGGAGCTTACGCCGGCACCGTTCCGTAATGTACAAGTCACTGTACTGCACGTACGTACGCAACTCTTAAAAAATAAATAGGTAATTATGACGGTTTGTGCATTCAAATGGTGTCATAACACATTTCAAAACTTAAAAAGGTTTTTAACATTACTTTTAAACGTATTTCGATGATTTATGTTAATAAAAACAAAATTTGATTCCATAATTTGCATAGTTTTTTTTTTGGGGTGGGTTGCGGTCGGCGCGCTCCTCGCACCACTCCGTCCGGGGCCACAGAGGAGCGTACAGCACGCAACACCCGCAACCCACCCAAACACCACGTCGCCTTCGTCGTTGGGCCGACCACCAGAGCAGGGTTACTTGTCATCAGTGGTCGGCCCGACGGAATACCCCCTACGTGGGGTACCCTCCCATCGACCGACTTCCCCTCCTCGGGGAGGACGTCGGTCTTTCCTCACGCGGTCGGCCTCTCGGCGGGTGACGGACTAATCCCCGGTCACGTCACCCGCGGCCTCGGCTAGGGCGGCATGAGGCGCAGGTAGTCGCGCCTACGACGCCCCAGTCGCCGGCGGCGGATCGCCTCATCGAAGCTGCGCTCCTCGCGCAGGCGATCCGCCACCTCCTTCCGCGAGATCACTGTCTCGCAGAAGGCTGCGACCGCGTCCCAATTCCCAACGCTGTCGGCCATCGCCCTAGCGATAGCCGGCAGCGTCAGGTCGGCACCGATGATTGCGACGAGTTCACAGCGTTGCACTGCCCCAGCCGCTCAGGCCCCGAGCGTATGGCGCGCCGTGTCCTCGTCGCAATCGCAGTGGTGGCAGGACGGTGTACTCTCCCTCCTAACGAACTTGTGCAGGTATTTGGCGAAGCACCCATACCCCGTCAAAACCTGCACTAGTCGGAAGGAGAGCACCCCGCGCCACCTTCCCAACCACTGTATCAGCACCGGCCGGAAGGCCTCCATGGTTCGCACCCCGAACCGAGGCCTCTCCAGCCGGACTGCCCAACGGGCAATGACGTCTCGGTGGGCGTCAGCGCGCCAGGCGGTGAACTCCCTTAACGAGATCACACCGCCCTCTGCTCGCACCCCCGTCACCCGCCGATACAATCCGGCGAGCATTTCCGCCTCCAGGTCCCACGGGGGAGTCCCGGCCAACAGGCACGCTGCCTCCGTCGCCACCGTGGTGTGCGTGTGTACGTGTGTAATCGTCTGCGCGCCATTGGTATTTTTAGATTCATGTTTCGAACTTTCGAAGTATTGACACTATCCTTCTATACGTTATTATTCTAAGGGTTGAACACTTTTTTTTAACAACTTCTTTGTGCTAAGAAACTAATCGTATATTGCGGCCTAGCGGGTTCACAAACAAGCAATTCGTTATCATCTCAACCCATATGAGTCCCAGTGTTAGGCACGGGCCTTGGCCATCGAAGAATTTTTATTATACAGGCTGTATCAGGTTATGGGGTAACTGTTCGAGTATGTTGTAGTTTAACGATCATAGATCGTAATTAGAATGTATATTACACAAAAAACTATAAAACATAATAGTTACAGTGATTTCAAAAATATGTGTCAAAGAGTCTAAGCCTTAAATGTGACGTGTTGATGTTACGTAGGCGTCTAAGTCGCCTCGCCTGCCTTATTTATCTATATATGTCGGTGCTATAGTCTATTGAATTTGACTGCATAGATAGCGTACTGTTTAAGATACCATCTTATCGTGCCAGTGACGCGGGTTCGAAACCCACGCAGGACAACACTTTGTGCGATCGACGAATTGTTGTTCTGGGTCTGAAAGTAATTTGTGTACGTTAATTCTATGTTTGTGAAGTCCCCTACAATACAAGGATTTTTAACTCAAAAATAAAATAAAATTAGATATCTACCTATTTTTAATAAAAATATAGCCTACCTTTTTCGTGAAAGTTGCCGTAAAGGGAAGTTTCCCATATCGATAACCACAGAAATCCAGATAATAGGTATGTGGTATTAACATTTCGAAATTAACAATTGCTAAGATTCCACACATTTTTGATACCGCACACACCGAAACGGGAATAAGCCATATTTGAATCACTTTAAATCGGTGATCTTTAATACGCGAGAAAAGTCGTAAGGAGGATAAATAATCGTCCATACGTGCCCCTAAACCGGACATCAGAGTCAGACTAAAATAAAAACGAATAATTCAATTTTAAAAACCTAAATCTTTCGTAGGTAAGGTAGGCGACTGACGGCGCGACGGCTCCTTTGAGCTCGGCCGTCGGCATTATTAGCCTGAAATATGTAAACAGAGATGAATTTTTATTTTTGATAAAAAATTACAGTTTAGGTTTTATTGTTTTATTTTGCCTACAAGATATAGGTAATTATTTCATTTATTTTCCTTTTTTTTAGTACATCACTGTGTCGGTATTTCTTTCAATAGCTGTGGCCACGCCTCTTGGTCATTGCCACGAATCAGCTGATTTTAAGGCGAAGTTTGTCTTGCTTATGTGAACGTAAGCACTGATTTATTCAATTTCTAATGAACGTTTAACAAAGTACGAATATGTACACTTTATACATTTCAATAAGATTTACACGAAAAAGCGATGACAAAATTGAAAATTTTATATATCTCTAATTCCTTAACGAATCGATATTTTTCGTTCAAATTTTTTTATGGGGTCCTACCACCATTGCCTACCTCCCGTTTGACCAGTTGCCCCATAACCTGATACACCCTGTATAAATATATTCGAATTTAGAAAAAAGCTACTTTAATATAGTTTTCGATTTGTGAAGAGTTCATACCATTTTCCTAATTTTATCTGTTACGCATTTTTTCTTACTAACTGATTTTTTAAATATAATATAAACTCATTTGCAAAAAAAACGGGCGGTTTTGAGTTTCATTCATATTTAAAAAGATACAATACCAAAAAGGTTTCAATCGTTTGTACACGTTACTGGCCGGTTTTAAAAATGCTGTGGTATTTAAAAAAGTACGTTCTAAATTCAATTTTTCATTTGATGTTCATTTTTACAGAAAACCCCTTTTTATCCTACATTTTTGGCGCGAAGTTCCAGAAGTTAACATCGACTTTCATAACTTTTATTCAATTTTTATCGATTAATTTCATATCCTTGACTGTCAAAGCTTTATTTAATGCTGTTTGGCTGTATCAAAAATGGTAGATAAAGCGGTAAAAGCTACCAAAATTATCGCGCTGCTTGAAGAGGGTTGCAGCCAATGTTTCGTGGCTAGGAGGCTAAATGTTAGTCGCTCGACAGTCCAAAGGACCTGGCAGCGATATCAGGAGACTGGTTCCGTCGAGAGAAGGCCTGGTTCTGGAAGAAAACCATGTACCCAACCACGGGATGATCGTTTTCTTGTGAGTCGCGCATTGAGAAATTGCAAATCTTCGTATGTGGATCTTAAGAACAACCTCTAAGAAGTAAGAAATGTGCATATTAGTCTATGGACGGTCAGGAGGAGGCTTCTCGCTGCCAATATACGCAGTCACCGCCCGGCCCGCGGCCCCAAATTACTCCGTGAGCACAGAGTTCACAGGCTTAGGTTCGCTAGAAATTGTGAATCATGGACTCAAGACGATTGGAATAGGGTTTTGTTCTCTGATGAAGCCAGGATATCTCTGTTCGGTGAAGATCGACGTCGGCGAGTGCTAAGAAGACAAGGAGAACGCTTTGCAGAGGCATGTTTCGAAGAAATCACACCTTATGGTGGGGCTCTGTTATGTTTTGGGCAGGAATAAATTCAATGGATCGTACAGAGTTAGTCTTCATTGAAAACGGCTCACTGACTGGGCATCGATACATAACGGAAGTTCTAATTTCTCATGCACAACCCGCATTGGCCGCTCTAGGTGAAGACTCGATTTTTATGGACGACAATGCTCGCGCCCACCGATCCCGCGATGTTAATGCGTATGTGCAAGAGGTCGGCATTCGTCGTTTGGATTGGCCAGCTCGAAGTCCCGACCTCAATCCCATAGAGCATGTCTGGGACGTTCTGAAACGGCGTGTGAGATCAGTACACCCGGCTCCGCAGACCATCAGAGAGCTGAAGAATGTGATTACTGCGGAGTGGGAACGTATTCCGCAAGCAAGTATCCGGGATATACTCGCTAGCATGCCCAGACGAATTCAAGCTGTGATTTTAGCTAGAGGGGGTCACACTCGATACTAAACATTTATCTGCTTTTACTTTATTAAAGAAAAACAAACAAAAAAACTTTTTTATTTTTACTTCATGAGCATATGCACTACTAGCGAATATACACTACTAGCGAGGTTTAGCATTATTTCCCATAAATTGTATCTAAATTTTATGAAATACTGATGAAAACGATTATTTTCTTATTAATTTAGCAAATTGTGTGGATAAAACTACCTATAATTATCAAACAAAGAAATATTAACATTTGAAATGGTTCATTGCTTAGGTGCCCGTTTTTTTTGCAAATGAGTTTATAATAAATACTTTAGAGTAATAACGTATAGAAAGATAGTCCACACATCGTAAGCCATGAATATGAAGCAAACAATACTACATGCGCGCAAGCGATTACACACACACACACACACGCACACCACTATACAAATTATGAAATCAAATTTTGTTTTTATTAACATAAATCGTCGGGATACTTTTAAAAGTAATGTTAATATACTTTTTATGCTTTTCAAATGTGTTGTGACACCATTTGAATGCACAAACCGTCATAATTGCCTATTTATTTTTTAAGAGTTGCGTACGTACGTGCAGTACAGTGACCTTGTACATTACGGAATGGTTCCGGCGTAAGCTCCATTAGGCTCCAATTGAAATGCTTCACTTTTAGCGCGCGAACTTACCTTTTATACGTTATTATTCTAACACAAAAACGAAAATATTTGAAAATGTAAAAACCGTGTTGACCTGCCGACAGCGAATACAAGCACCAAGCTGAGGGCGGTTAGGGCTGTAAAGAAAGTAACTTTCTCACGATGCGCGCCGTGTCCAGGAACACTATCTTCTGCATCAGACATCCAATCCACCTACCTCACGCGAGCCTCTTTATGTATTGAATATAATTATTATGTCAGTTGAGAATTAAAAATTAATAAAATAAATAGATAAAATGGAAGAACTGTTTTAATACGGATTTTCGCAATTTGTAGTCGAAAGCCTAACGTAATTAAATTGTATTGGTGTACATAATATCGGGGCATAATATTGGGCTGGTGCCTTCTGCACAATAGGTGGAGTATTGACCTACTATCCCACGCTGGTTAAACGGGTTGGCATAGGGTTTCATTTCGACTTTTCCTTCTCTTGCATAGATGCTATGTGCATATTATATCCTATAGTCGTTTTTACGACATCCGCGGACAAGATGAGCGATGAATTGTATTCTTACTCCGTCACCACACGGCAATTTTTCAGTACGCGTAAAAATCTTATACAGATATATCTCAAGCAAATAATCTCATGTATGGCAGTGTCCATAGTACAATCGCGTGCCTTACTGCGACACACTTATACCGAGATTAAGGAAATACAGATATGTCTAAAGCGGTTAACTGCCTATAGGAAACGCTATGATATTCTTCAACTAATGCTCTCGTTTGATTTGACGTATATAAGCTGAAATGATGATGATGTTTATCAAATTAATATACATAAGATTTAAGTAATACCCTTTTTTTTTGTGGCTCGGTTACGGTCGGCACACTCCTCGCACCACTCCGTCCGGGGTGACAGAGGGGCGTAAGCACGCACACCCGTAATCCACCCGTGACACGTCGCCTTCGTCGTTGGACCGACCACCGGAGCAGGGTGACTTGTCGTCAATGGTCGGCCCGACCTTTAAGTAATAACCTACGCTTTTCTCGAGTTAAACAATTTCAATATTAAATAGTTCAATTTAGATTAGTTTAAGTTATTACTTTTGTCTGGCGTCCCGAGATGCACACGTTTTTTTTTTGTTTATAATGTGTAATACTCGTGTTATAACAGAGCATAACAAGGGCAGCATACTGCTTTAGATTACTGCTTATTTCGCAATATTATACGCTAACAATAATCTATTTGTAATATATGGCGGAACAATGAAAGCACAGTACAATTACTGCTTATTTCGCAATATCGTAAGCTAACAGTAACTTAATTGTATTATAATTATGAACTTTGAATACACGCGAAGACGAAACTGCTGATACTAGCTAGCAACGCCCGCCACCTCAAGCCTCGATAACAAGTAACCGACGCGACGTTTCTTTTTGTACATCAAATATAAATCGCCAGTCTAAACCTAGCATCGATTTAGATAGGACTAGTTTTAGTTAGAAATAGTATTAAATTAGTATAGTCAATCCAGTCTAAACCTAACATCGGTTTAGATAGGATTAGTTAGTAATATTTAGTATTAAATTAGTATAATCAATCCAGTCTAAACCTAACATTGGTTTAGATAGGACTACTTAGTTGTACTTAGAGCTAAATTAGTATAGCCAATTATTGTAATCCTTTACTTATTAAATAAGTATAAATCATTTTGGTTTTTTTGGGTCCTCCGTCGTGGACGTACATAATTCTCGTGTAAACATTAAGAATCATTATTATAACTATGTTCAAAAGCCGCTTCTATTAATTATAATCTATAACCAAATGTATTTAGATCTGTTCAAGACAAGACATCATTGTATTGTTATACGAATATGTAATTAGAAGATGTTCTCGCGACTTCGTAAGCGACATCTAGTTCTTACATTTCAGCTCATATATGTCCCACTGTTGGGCTTGAGCCTCCTCCACAATAGATGGGAACTTGACCTACTATACCACGCTGATCAAACGTATTGGGTTATGTTTCGAGTGTTTCATCTCTTGTCTAGATATTGATTTCTGGTGTTTACGCGAGTATTACACATCTATATATATAAAAGAAAGTCGTGTTAGTTACACTATTTATAACTCAAGAACAGCTGTACCGATTTGGCTGAAAATTAGTGGGGAGGTAGCTTAGTACCAGGAGACGGACATAGAATACTTTTTATCCCGTCTTTTTATAAATTGTGTTTATTAGATTTCGCCAATAACTCTTTAATCCCGTACGATCGCGTTCCCGTGTGACGTGACATAAAATGTCAAAGAGAATATAAGTCACTATGAAACGTAGTATAAAAAAAAAAAAACGCATTTGATATGTAATAACAAAACGCAAATGACAGCCAAACGTAATTTTGTCTATAGTTAAGTATGGTTGAAAACTTTGATAATTATAATCTTGTCAGAAATCAATAATGAGTAAGTAATTTGTATTCCCTTTGAATCATCATTAACAATGCCGCGACTAAGACGATTGAATCTTTCCCGACAAAGCTGTAATGGTTCTTCCATTAGAGTCTATATTTTCGAAAATTTAGAAAATATGTTTACGAAAAAAATTATGGCAGTACGAAGTTCGCTGGGTGAACTAGTTTTAATTAAAACTACGGATTTTATCGCGTCTGTATTTATAATTATCTAACCGATACATAAGTCAATCAATATTTAATAACTAATTTCTGTATCGGGTAGATCATTATAAATTTTCTACAATAACGATGGATTGTTGGATGTGAGGCATCTTAGTCTGGCCGTTTTTTTTTGGGGGGTTGTTTGCGGTCTGCGCGCTCCTCGCACCACTCCGTCCGAGGCGACAGAGGGGCGTAAGCACGCACACCCACAACCCACCCACGATGCACGTCGCCTTCGTCGTTGGGCCGACCACTGGAGCAGGATGACTTGACGTCAGTGGTCGGCCCGACGGAATACCCCCTATTTGGGGTACCCTCCCATCGACCGACGTCCCTCTCTCGAGGAGAACGTTGGTATCTTAGTCTGCCCGTGACCATGAACGCTGCAAAGTGTTCGAAACGTCGGGCAATCAAAAATCAAATACAAACGCGATAAAATCTTGTATAGATGTTATGTATATGCAATATGTATATGCTTATTATATCCCTTAGTCGTCTTTTACGACATCCACAGGAAAGATAGGCAGTGGTGAATTGTAATACGCAGATAATATTTATATAAGAGAAGGTAAACTCGAAATAAAAACCTTATACCCGTTTGATCAACGCTGTATAGTTGGTCAATCTCCTTATTGTGGAGGAGGCTTGAGCCCAACAGTGGGACGTATATGAGCTGTAATGATGATGATGAATACTTTAATCGCAACCTTTTAAGCTATTGCATAGCTTTTATCGCGGGCTTGGCGCGGCGACCGAATCAAGAAGTTCCGTAACGAAAATAAAACCTCAACCCCCCTATGTAGCTGCTATATGGTACGCGGGTGGCGGCAGCTCGGCCGAGCGTACGGTCGTCGAGACGTCGACATTAGGGATGATCGATGTTAGAAAAACATCGATGTTAACATCGATGTCAACATCGAAAGCGCAACATCGATGTTCGATGTTTATTGAACAACAAACATCGATGTTAGGAAATCATCGATGTTACAGAAATATCGATATCGTCGAACATCGATGTTACGATATAAAATTTAGATGAGCTTTTTTTTTTAGGAAATCTGTCGAATGTTTTAATGTTTCTGACATCATGTTACGACGTTGAAATAAAATCTTCCAAGCAAATTTTGATGACCTTTTTTTTTAGGAAATTTCGTTCTGCCCATAACAACATCGATGTATTTTCCTTTCAACATCGATGTTTTCCTTTCAACATCGATGTTTCCTTTTCAATATCGATGTTTTCCTTTCAACATCGATGTTAAAAACAGTTAACATCGATGTTACGATGTTTTGCCTATAGCAACATCGATGTTAAAACATCGATGTTTTTCCTTTCAACATCGATGATCATCGAACATCGATGTTCATCGATCATCCCTAGTCGACATTCTGCGTTCGTCCGTCTCGGTGCGCGCACGTGCCACTGCTTTGCGTAGCTTACGTCACAAAAGTGTTTTCGCGCGTTTTCTTACGGTCCCAACTATCTTCAGGGGACGACAGTGGTAATTCAAACCGCCTTTATTGTTATACATATAGTACATTTGTTTTCTTAACGGTCACCACGCTCAAAAAGAGTAACTTGAATTAATATCAAAGAAAAAAGATACTGCATAAATAAAAAATAAATAATTAATTATAATTGCATAAGTTGATAAGAAATGCTATACAATAGCTTTACCGCGGCGGTCCCCGAGTGCTACACGTTTTTTGTTTAACAAAATGCAGCTTTAGCGACTGCTGCATCGTTAGCTTACGCGTTTTTGTCATACATTACAAAGTCAAAAATATTTGACGAATACGCGTAAATATGCGACACGGTCCTCACTTAATGTTATTTTTCTTACGAACTCGCGATGAGTTAGTCAGGTTACACTCGATTTCATAATCTATACAAATAAATAAAATTGAAGAGTTTGTTTGTAATGTCAAAGTAGTGGGTTTTTTAATGCTTACACGCTTAGAATAATAACGTATAGAAGGATAGTGTCAGGACTTCGAACGTTCGAAACATGAATCTAAAAATACTAATGGCGCGCAGACGATTACACACGTACACACGTACACCACTATACAAATTATGAAATCAAATTTTGTTTTTATTAACATTAATCGTCGAAATACTTTTAAAAGTAATGTTTAAAACCTTTTTAAGTTTTTCAAATGTGTTATGACACCATTTGAATGCACAAACCGTCATAATTACCTATTTATTTTTTAAGAGTTGCGTACGTACGTGCGGTACAGTGACCTTGTACATTACGGAACGGTTACGACGTAAGCTCCATTAAGCTCCAATTGAAATGCTTCACTTTTTGTGCGGGAACTTACCTTCTATACGTTATTATTCTAAAGCTTACACGATTATTTATAAAAACTAGCTATTTTTTTGTCTTTGTGTCTATTTATTACGAGTAATCTTCAAAACGGCTGAACCGATTTCAATAATATGTTACTACCAGGTAGCTGTCTATATAAGGAGTAACTTAGGACTATTTTAATAATTTCTGATACGCGAGCATTACATATTGTAAATAAACTATTTTACGGATTTAATCGCGTTTGTATTTGATTTTTGATTGCCAGACATTTCGAGCTCTTTACAGCGTTCATGTTCACGAGCAGACTAAGATGTCTGACATCCAACAAGTCATCGTTATTACAGATATTTATACCTCAACAGACATTAGTTATTCAATTTTGACCCTTTTGGTACAAATTTATTGCCAGTACTAGAATAAAATGTCGAATGAACTCCATGACTTTCTATGGTCTCCATAAGAAAACCTTAATGTGATTGGTCAGCGAATGAGTCCACGCAAACCCAAGACAGCCAAGACAAGCTTACAACGGTGAACCATATTGGTTGACTATTGTAAGATGACTATGATTCTACATACCTGGCAGAGTGGACATCGTGTCTGCTAGTCGAGGTAACTTGAAAATGCTCCCGAAACCACCGTCACCATTCGAGTCATCATCATCAACCATGCTGGTCAAACAGGTTGGTATAGGATTTTGTTTCGAGTTTTACTTCTCTTACATAGACGTTATATGCATATTATATCCCTTAGTCATCTTTTACGACAGAGAGAGGTCAATCGTATTCTTACTCCGTCACCACACTGAGATCCATTCGAGTACTAGGTCTGAATTTTCATATAGACCTCGACGCTGATGGGAATAGAATTGACGATGATTGAGGCGCCAGGTGGACCATTACGGGGTCCATAAAACAGTAAATTATTAGTTTTTTAGGGGGAATTTTTAATTGCACCTCTATTTAAAATTCAAGCAATCTAAATGTCCCGTCTAATAACCCACTGCATATCAGATAAATGACTGCGTTACAAATTAATTACTTGATTACCTAAACATTTTTTATTAAAACACACACAAAGTTAAACAAAATCAGATGGCCTTTTTTATCTAATTTACAACGATAATCTAACTCTAATCACAGATATACAGACTTTAAAACAAAATTACTCACCGTATAATAAAAATACTGATTTGCACACTAAATTAACAATCTTACAACGACATTTCCAAAATCATTTTCTAAAACTGCATAACAAATAATGTATGTTTACATTATGAAATTACATTCCTCGAATTTACTATTCGTGTAACTTAAATCCCTATCATCCAACTCTATTTCCTTTTGTTTATCTGTTTTATTGAAAAACTGTTTTGATGCGCTGTTATCGGCGGAGGTCGCGCGTGCAACGCACTAAACGCCCGAATAAATCTATCAAAGATTCCCACACTCTGCGTGAACGTTTTCCACTATCCAGATTTTTGGTTGTTGTCTGAGATATGGTGAAAGAATGGTCAGAAACCTATCAGTTGGAATCATTTTCAAATTCTCCTTCGATCGAGCTCAAAGATCCGCAGGTACCAATGGGCAAAGTCAGACCGAAAAGTCTTAAAGGCAGTTTTCATGAAAATTTCTACTTGATTGCAAGTTCAGGAGCATTAACCGTTCAGTTTGGACAAGACTGGAGTTCTTTCGACGATATAAAGAAGTTGCTTTCGCATATTGAACTGTTGTATTGCCCATAATCAAAGATCAACGGAAAAATGGTGACTGTAATTGTCTGTATTTTTTCAAACACTACATTTGCAAACATATCGCGGACGTCCAACAAAAGCAAGATCTGCCATAATCATGCTGTGGGCTGCGCACCCGCCGCCCAGCTTCGTCCGGGGTGACAGAGGGGCGGATAGCATGTCGCCTTCGTCATTGGGCCGACCACCGGTGCAGGGTTCCTTGTTCAGTGGTCGGCCCGACGGAATACCCCAAGGGAGTACCCTCTCCCATAGATGTCCCCTTCGTCCACGTCAGTCGCCGTTGCGAGGCTAGCCTCTCCGCGGGTGCCGGACTAAATCCCCGGTCCGGTCACCCGCAGCCTCTGCCTGGACGGCGCAGGCGCACGTACTCGCGCCTGCGTCGTCCCTGCAGCCGGCGGCGGACCGCGTCCGCGTGGTGGCGTTCCTCAAGCGCACGGTCCGCCGACCCTCATCATACAATAAGATTTTTTTTTTTATGTTGTAATAACAAAGATTGATTTGTTAAAAAAATCTGAGTTATCTTTCTGTTTTGCAATTGTTAGTGTATATTAAGATTACACTTCATTGATTTCTTGTACACTTTAATTAGATAAATATGACTAATTAACTGGTGTTTCATTTAGAGTAACTGATACTCTTAACAGTTTAATAGGTGATGAATTAAAAAAAAATTGATTTAAATATTTTGTTGCACTCACAGAAGTATCAGTTTTACTTTTAATTAACAGATAGTCATTCAGTAAAACAGTTTAGTTTATAGATCAAACAGTATATTAGATTTGATTTATTTGACGAGCAAATTTAGTGTTCAATTCAGTATTTTTGGTGGTAATTTCGAATATTTGAATAGAAAAAAATGGATTTACAGTTGTAGGATTAAATACTACCCGTTTTTATGGCCATTTTAAGCCGCAGCGTGATCCATCGATTCACCTCCTTAATGCCGAGTGTGGTCAAGCTTATCGCCAAAAGTTATATTTTTAACAAAATTTTCGCCCGTTATAATGTACATCCATTTATTTTATACTTATTGTTGTATCCATTTGTTTTCTTTGGAGCGACTGGGTACGGCCGCGTGGAGCGACTGGGTACGGCCGCGTTGGAGCGACTGGGTACGGCCGCGTCGAGGATGTCGACGGACGAGGGCGGTGAGACCGCAGAGCCGTCTGACGACAAAGGGCCGCGGGCCGGCCAGAAGAAGGGAGATGGAGGGGAGGATAAGGAGAGGAATGGTGAGCGTGCAGCAGGGCCGTCCGGGATGATGGTTGGTGGGTCGTCCGGGATCGTGGATAGGGAGGTAGGTGTTGCGGGTAGGAATGCTGATAGGGAGGTGATTGATAGGGGGGCCGCTCTAACGGCGGCTCTAAGTCCTAGGAGGGGAAGGGAGGAGGCCCGCCCCCCGACGAGGGATCGGAAGCGCCCCCTGCCAAAGGGTGGCAGCTCCGAATCCGAATCGGAGGGGAGCGATACCATCAGGCCTCCCCCCAAGGTTGCGACCGCGCGCCGGGGGCGCAGGGGTCGGGGAGGTGCGGTGGCGGCCAGACCGGCGACGCCGTGTCCGACTGACCAGGGAGGCGAGATGGCGGCCCTTCAGGCCGCAAACGCCCGCCTAAGCGAGGAGGTCTCCGGCTTGCGAGAGCGAAACCGCAGGCTGGAGACGGAACTTTCGGCGGTGCGGAGAGAGAACCGCGGGTTGGCCAAGGATGTCGCTGACCTGCGGTCTCAATTCGAGCGCCTGGTGCCGGCTGTGCCGCCGGCGCTGGCCCCGCCGCCGAAACGGGTCGCGCCAGTGAGGGCGGGGCCATCGTCTGCGCCCGTGGCGCCGGCTGCGCCCGTCGCGGCTTCGCCGCTGCCTCCCCTTGTCGTGGTCCCTCCGCCGGCTCGTGGCCGCGGGAGACCTCGGAAGGGGGAGGAGCCGCCGCCCGACGAGGTGCATGGCGTGTCGGAGTCGGCGATACGCGTCATCCTAGCCCGAGTAGGGCTAATGATGGATGCGCGTATCGAGGCCGTAGCGGCCAGGCTCCCGCCTGAGCCGCCCCTCCGACCGCCGCTCGCCGCGGACAGGACGAGGCGGCCGCAAGCGTCGGCTCCCACCCCGCTGCCCTGTCAGGGTGGCCGCGTGGTGAGCTACGCTGCGGCCGCGGCGGGACCCAAGGGGGCCAAGAAGGCCGGCAAGGTGCCGGCTCCCGCCAAGGCCGGGCCGCGGCCGGCGCCAGCGACTGCACCGCAGGTGCCGGCCGGCGAACCCGCGACTGCGCCTGCTGCGCTCAGCGCTGCTGCTAGGCTCGAACAGGGCTGGCAGGTGGCTGAGCGTAGCAGGAAGGCACGCGGCCAAAAGCGGAGAGCGGCGGCCAAGAGTGCCGCTGTGGCCGCCGCTCCCCAGGCGGGAGCCGGCGGAAAGGGGAAAAGGTCGCGTAGGGGCCTCAAGTCGCCGAAGACGGCTGCGGTGGTAATCACCGTACTGCCTGAGGCGGCTGAGAGGGGCCTGAATTATGAGGCCGTTCTAAGACGCGCCCGGCGGGAGCTGGACGTCTCCGACATCGGGGGCGTCGAGGCGAGGACCCGCAAGGCCCGGACAGGGGCTCGAATACTCGAGTTCCCTGGGGCCGAGGGCGCGAAGACGGCCGATAGTTTGGCCACGATGCTGAGGGGGCTGTTCGGGCCAGAGGATGGAGTCCGAATCGCCAGGCCCGTCAAGTGCGCAGATATGCGCCTCACGGGTCTGGACGACTCCGTGGCGGTGGAGGACATCCGGGAGGCCATTATGGCGCGTACCGGGTGTGCCTCGGACACCGTCCGGATTGGCACCATCCGCCCTGGTCCGGGCGGCGTCGGTGCTGTCTGGGTGCAGTGCCCAGTGGAGTCGGTCAAGCAATTGGCCGACTCAGGCAGGCTCCTCGTGGGCTGGAGTTCGGCGCGGGTAACCGTGCTGGAGCCCCGGCCTGCGAGGTGTTATAAATGCATGGCGGTCGGGCATACCCGGCCGACATGCAGAAACTGCTTTGACTGCAGCGGGCTATGTTTCCGTTGCGGTCAGGCTGGACACCAGGCGGCATCGTGCTCTGCGGTGCCCCACTGCCCCGCGTGTGCGGCGGGCAATAGGCCTGCCAAACACCGCATGGGCTCTGGGGACTGCAGACCCCCGGCATCGGCCCCGAAGGGGCGGGGCGGCCCATCGACCGGGCCAGGCCCCGCTCCGAGCGCGGCCCGATCGCCCGTTAGCGCGGAGGAGGTGACGATGGATACGGACCGTTAATGGACCCCGTATCCGTTCGTCTCCTCCAGGCCAATCTCAACCACTCCGCCGGTGCGCAGGACGTGTTCCTGCAAGCCATGGCGGAGTGGTTGATAGGAGTAGCCGTAGTCGCGGAGCCGTACGTGGTGCCCGACCGGATTAACTGGTTGGGTAGCGCCGATGGCACCGTGGCAATCGTCGCCTCCACGTCGTGGCCTTCGTCGTCTCTGACCCTTAGGGACAGGGGCGTCGGATACGTCGCGGCGGACTGGGGGGAGATTACGCTCTTCGGAGTTTATCTCTCCCCTAACTGGAGTGTGACCGATTTCGAGGCCTTCCTCACCATCATAGAGGCCTCGTTACGGCGACTGGCATCGCGCCAGGTCTTCGTCCTGGGGGACTTTAACGCCAAGTCCGTGGCGTGGGGGTCCTCTAGGACGGATGACCGAGGACGGGCGATCGAGGAGTGGGCGGCGGCACTGGGCCTCTGTTTGCTGAACAGGGGCTCGGTGCATACGTGCGTGCGACAACGGGGCGGGTCGATAGTGGACCTTTCGTTCGCTAGCCCCGAGGTCGCCGCACGCGTGGGGAGCTAGCGCGTCGTGGAGGAGGTGGAGACCTTGTCGGACCACCGGTATATCCGGATGGAGGTCTCCCCTGCAATCCCGACGCCCAGCAGGGGTCACGGGGCGGATGGGCGTCCTGCGTTCCCGCGATGGGCTGTGGGTCGCTTGGACCGGGACCAGCTGGCGGAGACAGCCATCGTATACTCGTGGCTGTCCTCTGCCGACAAGTCGGACGGGGTGGACGCCGAGGCTGGCCGCATCCGCAGTGCGTTGACGCAGATCTGCGATGCGGCCATGCCCCGGGTACGGCGTCTGCCCCCGAGGAGGGGTGTCCACTGGTGGTCCCGGGAGCTGGCGGATCTCCGGGCTGCGTGTATCCGCGCCCGGAGGGCCTACACCCGCAGCCGGCGGCGCCATCGCGACGCGGAGCGGGAGGCCGTGCTTTACGAGGGCTACCGCAATGCGCGGTCGGCCTTCAGGCTGGCCGTCCGCTCCGCCAAGGACGTCAGTCGGCAGGAGATGCTGGACGGTCTCGACCGTGACCCCTGGGGACGCCCCTATCGCGCGGTGCTGAATAGGCTACGCGCGCGGGGCCCTCCCCTCACCGAGACTCTCCAGCCCGGCCTTCTCACCCGGGTCATCGAGGACCTGTTCCCGCGGCGGGCGGAACACACGCCCCCGGTCATGGCTCCGCCAGACACTGACCGGGAGGCCGACGACGACAGTGTTCCGCCCATCACGGAACCCGAGATGGGGGTGGCGGTGACGCGCATGCGCGCAAAGTCTACCGCCCCCGGGCCCGACGGTGTTCCTAACCGCGTGCTGGCCCTGGTCCTCGAACACCTGGGACCCCGCCTCAGGGAGCTGTTCGATGCGTGTTTAGCGTCCGGACGGTTCCCTGGGTGCTGGAAGGAGGGAAGGCTGGTGCTCCTGCCGAAGCCGGGACGGTCTCCGGAGTCGCCTTCGGCCTACAGGCCTATCGTGCTGCTCGATGACACGGGCAAGCTACTGGAGAGGGTGGTAGCTGCCCGCATCGAGCGGCACCTCGTCGGCACGGGGCCCGATCTGTCGGACGCCCAGTTTGGGTTTAGGAGGGGTCGTTCGACGATCGCGGCTCTGTTGCGCCTGAGGGCCGTGGCGACTGAGGCCGTCACCGGCGGGGGAGTGCTGTTGGTGGTGTCCCTAGACATCGCCAACGCATTCAATAGTCTGCCATTCAGCTGCATCAGGGAGGCGCTCCGGTATCACGGGGTGCCAGTTTACCTGAGGCGGCTAGTGGCAGACTATTTGGAGGGGCGCAGCGTCCTCTGCACCGACCGAGCAGGGGGCGTTGTGCGGACGCCCATGACGTGCGGTGTCCCACAGGGGTCGGTCCTCGGACCCACCCTGTGGAACATCGGCTACGACTGGGCGTTGAGGGGGAGTCTCCCGCCCGGGCTGGGCGTGATTTGTTACGCCGACGACACGCTCGTCACAGCCCGCGGTGGGACGCTAGAAGAGGCGGTAAGCCTGGCGACCTCGGGTACCGAGGAGGTCGTCAGACGGATCGAGGCGCTGGGGTTGAGGGTCGCCCTGGACAAGACGGAGGCCCTCTTGTTCCATGGGCGCACTATGAGCCCTCCCATCGGCGTCTCGATCACCGTCCACTCGGTCGACATCAGCATCCGGGCCCATATGAGGTACTTGGGCCTGGTGCTCGACGGGCGATGGTGGTTCCGGGAGCATTTCCGTAGGCTCGCTCCGCGGCTCGTCGGCACGGCGTCCGCCCTATCGTGGCTTATGCCGAACGTGGGCGGACCGAGCGCTGCGTGCCGACGGCTGTACGCGGGGGTCATCCAGTCGATGGCCCTGTACGGCGCACCGGTGTGGGCGGGGTCCATGACCGCCCGACTTAGGGCCCTTCTGTGGCGACCACAGAGGGTCATGGCGGTCAGGGCCATCCGCGGATACCGCACGGTGGCGACGGAGGCAGCGTGCCTGTTGGCCGGGACTCCCCCGTGGGACCTGGAGGCGGAGATGCTCGCCGGACTATATCGGCGGGTGACGGGGGTGCGAGCGGAGGGCGGTGTGGTCTCGTTAAGGGATCTCACCGCCTGGCGCGTCGACGCCCGCCGAGACGTCATCGCCCGTTGGGCAGTCCGGCTGGAGAGGCCTCGGTTCGGGGTGCGAACCGTGGAGGCCTTCCGGCCGGTGCTGATGCAGTGGTTAGAGAGGCGGCACGGGTTGCTCTCCTTCCGACTGGTGCAGGTTTTGACGGGGCATGGGTGCTTCGCCAAATACCTGCACAAGGTCGTTAGGAGGGAGAGTACACCGTCCTGCCACCACTGCGATTGCGACGAGGACACGGCGCGCCATACGCTCGAGGCCTGCGGGGCTTGGGCAGTGCAGCGCTGTGAACTCGTCGCAATCATCGGTACGGACCTGACGCTGCCGGCTATCGCTAGGGCGATGGTCGACAGCGTCGGGAATTGGGACGCGGTCGCAGCCTTCTGCGAGACAGTGATCTCGCGGAAGGAGGCGGCGGATCGCCTGCGTGAGGAGCGCAGCCTCGATGAGGAGATCCGCCGCCAGCGACTGGGGCGGCGCAGGCGCAACTATCTGCGCCTCATGCCACCCTAGCCGAGGCCGCGGGTGACGTGACCGGGGATTAGTCCGTCACCCGCCGAGAGGCCGACCGCGTGAGGAAAGACCGACGTCCTCCCCGAGGGGGGGACGTCGGTCGATGGGAGGGTACCCCAATAGGGGGTATTCCGTCGGGCCGACCACTGACGACAAGTTAACGCTGCTCCAGTGGTCGGCCCAACGACGAAGGCGACGTGGGCTTCGGGTGGGTCGCGGGAGTTGCGTGCTCAAGCCCCTCTGTCGCCCCGGACGGAGTGGTGCGGAGGCGCGCCGACCGCGGCCCACCCACAAAAAAAAAAAAAAAAAAAAATCCATTTGTTTTCTTCAGTCATCTCTTACTTCTAAGGCCTTCATCAACATTCATACTTAAAACTATCCTTCATCATAATCACAGCTCATATACGTCCCACAGGCTCAAGCCCAACAGTGGGACTTATGTGGGCTGCGATGATGATACGTCCCACTACTGGGCTCGAGTCTCCTCCACAGTAGAAAGGAAATTGACTTTACTATACCATGCTGGTCAGATAGTTGGTATAGGGTTTTATTTCGAGTATTTCTTCTTTTACATAGATATCATTTGCGTTTTATATCCCCTATTTCCGTGTGGTGACGGAGTAAGAATCCTATTCACCACTCCCTATCTTGTCCGTGGATGTCGTATAAGACGACTAAGGGATATAATATGCACATAACATCTATGCAAGAGAAGGTAAACTCGTAATGAAACCCTATACCAACATGTTTGACCAGCATGGTATAATAGGTCAAATTCCCTCTTATTGTGGAGGAGCCCAACAGTGGGACGTATGTGGGCTGCGATGATGATGATGATTATTATATCCTTTAGTCGTCTTATACGACATCCACGTGCAAGATAGGGAGTGGTGAATTGTATTCTTACTCCGTCACCACACGGATAAGCAATGGGCATGATGACAGTAACCAAAAATCACTAAAATAATGTGTTTATCTACTGTAACACAAAGAATATATCTTGGAATAAATATTTATTTTCTTTTATGAGATGAGATTATTAATTTATTTAATAAAATAAAACTACAAAATACACAAGTCCGCCATGTTCAGCTAAACACCAATCAAGTTGAGTTACGTCACTCCTATGTGCACCTATCATTATCATAGCAAATTCTGTACGAAACCCTACGATCGTTACACTTATTAATTGTTTTAACTTGCATTTAAAGAGTATTTCGTGATTTTTATCGATATCTTGCTTACTTTTGTGTTCTTACTAAAAATGTAAGTCATGGAAGAAGGATTCACCAAGGCAAACAGCTCTAATTTGCCTAGAGTTGATTTGTTAATGCTGGGAGAGTACCTAGCATCAAACAAATACTTCTTCTGTTCAGCAGAATTTAGAAATGTCAAAACTACGATGTAAATAAAATATTGATTAATAATCTTCTAACACCAATAATTTAAAATCTATTTAAAAATATGTTATTTAAATATTCGTCATGTTATTTAAATAATGCTTTTGTAAACTTGGTATTAAACTGCAGTTATATAAAATCACACACCAAATAAAATATACGATATAAAGTAATTACTTACGTCAAAATGATCTTCACAGAAACAAATAGTCTCCTATTTATTTATTTAAATTTATGACTTTGAATTTCGTCGTGCAAGATTAAGCCTTACCTATATCTTACTGTTTTATTGTGTGGCACATAAACAAACAGTTTGTTATGAGTTTTATTGATGTATTAATACATTGAGGAACCGCACACCACTTATAGACTTTCAAATTAAGGTCTAAATAAAATATATCGGATTTTTTGCTTTAATTCCCTTACATTTACAACTCAAGTAAATAGACGTGACGTCACACGCGGACGCCATGACACTAGGCACCGTTTTGGCGCTAATTTAAATGCATTTAATTAAAATAGCATTTATATCTAAAGAAACCGTACTTATTGCAAAAATAATGTTTTATGGTAATAGTGGTTATTTAAGAATATTATAAAACCGTTTTTCAAAATTAGTCATCATGCCTATTAACCTCAGAATAAACTATTATGGTAGGTACCCATGAGAACTGCTTTAATCAATGAAATTAAACTATTCTTGTCATCATTATATTGTTCCTGCACTTGGATGTCGTAAAAGACGACTAAGGCAGGAAAGCCCAATGTGTGTACCATGGAACCTAGGCGTTCCGTAGAATAGTCATTAGGGTATTCCACGAAATTAAAAAGCTTTTAATTTTAGTAATTTGGTAGTGAAACAATGTCACGATTACAATTATTATTTTGAAATAGGCGCGAAATTAGTGATAAGAAGAACTTATTTCTTTTAAATAAGTAGATACTTAGCAAGAATTCAGTCCAGATTATGGCATAACACACCTAACCAGAGGCAATGTGTGGCGGTCTTCATCCCCCGTTCAGATTTACTATCATTTGATATAGTGTTGCACGGAATGTGTGGCGGTCTTCATCCCCCGTTCAGATTTACTATCATTTGATATAGTGTTGCACAGAAAAATAGGTATTCAGTTGGTGTTCCGTTATCTTGAAAGTTTAGGAACCCCTGGACTAAGGGATACGCATATAATATCTATGCAAGAGAATGAAAACTCGAAATAAGTCAAACAACCTGTCTGACCAGCATGGTAAGGTTAATTGCTCTCCTATTGTGAAGGAGGCTCGAGCCCAGCAGTGGGACATTATTATTTCATTTCATCATCATTTCAGCTCATATGTATCCCACTGTTGGGCTCGAGCCTCCTCTACAATAGGAGGGAAATTGATCCTATTATACCATGCTGGTCAGATAGGTCGGTATAGGGTTTTATTTGGATTTCTTTCCCTTGCATAGATGTTTTATGCATATTATATTCCTTAGTCGTCTTTTATGACACCCATGGGCAAGATAGGGAGTGGTGATTAGTATTCTTTCTTCGTCACCACACGGCAGTGTTGCCAACTTAGGGCTTTGCCCCCTAAATTTAGGGGGTAAATAAGTGGAATAGGGTTTTTTAGGGGCGTTCTATTTTTAGGGGCATTTTTAGGGATTTTTTGAATAAAAAAATTAAAATACCAGCGTAGCGACATCTAGTATCCATCAGCACGTTATCAGGCTTATTCGCAAGAATAGTCCTGTCCGTGGTGATAGACCGGTCCCAGTAGAGCTTGGAGCTTACCTAATTATTATTATTATTGTTTATTAAGTAACTGTGTCTCATAAATGTCACATATATTAGGCATATTTCTTTTTTGCCCGGATATATATTTATTTTCAGTACGGGTACTAATTTATTATTTATTCTTATTTTAATGAAATCATTTTTAGGGGGATTTTCATGTAATTGTGGCAATTTTAGGGGTTTTTAACTATAATTTAGGGATAAATATTTCAGGGAGTTGGTAACACTGCTACACGGATAGTGGATGAGACATATATGAAATGAATGGTTTATAAGGTAAGTCCATGTGTTGGCAGGTATAATATTATTTGTGTATTCGCAAGACTGGCCAAGTGTTTCGTACGGGACGCGAGCTACACGCTTATTCTTTCAACAATGGGTGATACAGACCGTGTCCAAAGTGTCGCGTTTCTTTACAAAATGGACGACAATATGGAGTCGTATGTGATATTTTGACACAATTTATTTAGTACTAGCAACGCGTCCGCGTTTCGCTTCGGTTTCAGTCGCCTTACCCGCGTAGTTCCCGTTCCCGTGGGAATATCGGGATAAAATATAGCCTATGTTACCCCCTAATATTATAGATTTCCAATGGTGAAATCGGTTTGGTTATAGCCTGAAAGCGTAACAAACAAACAAAAAATTTACTCTCACTAAGAAATGTTACACGCGTTCGAAAAATAGCCTAAGTTACTCCTTTTGTAAACAGGTACATGGTAGTAAAACATTACTGAAATCAGTCCAGCCGTTTTGGAAGATTAGCCGAAACAAACAGACAGATAGACAAAAAATTTTTAAAGTGGTTTTTAGGCATCGTGTACATAACCATGCGAGCCTAAAAATATCCTATTATTTTGACATTACAGATACACTTTAATTTTATTTGTATACATTTTTCATGCGAACTTTCTCCATTTTTATACGTCCCATTGCTGGGTTCGAGGCTTTGTTTTTTTTTATTGCAAGCAGTGGCAAACGAGCAAACAGTACACCTGATGGTAAGTGTTGCTGCCGCCTGCCATTCAGCTGCGTCAGGGAGGCGCTCTGTTACCACGGAGTGCCAGCTTACCGGAGGCGGCTGGTGGCGGACTATTTGGAGGGGCGCAGCGTCCTCTACGCCAACCGAGTAGGGGACGTTGTGCGAACGCCCATGACGTGCGGTGTTCCACAGGGGTCGGTCCTCGGACCCACCCTGTGGAACATCGACTACGACTAGGCGTTGCGGGGGAGCCTCCCACCCAGGTTGGGCGTGATTTGTTACGCCGACGACACGCTCGTCACAGCTCGCGGTGGGACGCTACAAGAGGCGGTAAGCCTGGCGACCTCAGGGACCGAAGAGGTCGTCAGGCGGATCGAGGCGCTGGGGTTGAGGGTGGCCCTGGACAAGACGGAGGCCCTCGACAAGACGGAGGCCCTCGACAAGACGGAGGCCCTCTTGTTCCATGGGCCCCGTATGGACCCTCCCATCGGCGTCTCGATCACCGTCAATCAGTCACCTGGATCAGCATCCAGGCCCATATGAGGTACTTGGGCCTGGTGCTCGACGGGCGTTGGTGGTTTCGGGAGCATTTCCGCAGGCTCGTCCCGCGGCTCGTCGGCGTGGCGTCAGCCCTACAATGGCTGATGCCGAATGTGGGCGGACCGAGCGCGGCATGTCGACAGCTGTACGCGGGGGTCATCTGGTCGATGGCCCTGTACGGCGCACCGGTGTGGGCGGGATCCAAGACCGCCCGACTTAGGGCCCTTCTGTGGCGTCCACAGAAGGTCATGGCGGTCAGGATCATCCGCGGGTACCGCACGGTGGCGACGGAGGCAGCGTATCTATAGGCCGGGACTCCCCCGTGGGACCTGGAGGCGGAAATGCTCGCCGACTTGTACCGGCGGGTGTCGGGGGTGCGCGGGGAGGGCGGTGTTGTTTCCTTGAGGGAGCTCACCGCCTGGCGCGTCAACGCCCGCCGAGACGTCATCGCCCGTTGGGCAGACCGGCTGGAGAGGCCTCGATACGGTGTCTGGACCGTGGAGGCCTTCCGGCCAGTGCTGATGCAGTGGTTGGAACGGCGGCACGGTGTGCTCTCCTTCCGACTCGTACAGGTCTTGACGGGGCATGGATGCTTCGGCAAGTACCTGTACAGGGTCGCTAGGAGGGAGAGAACTCCGTCCTGCCACCACTGCGATTGCGACGAGGACACGGCGCAGCATACGCTCGAGGTCTGTGCCGCTTGGGCAGAGCCGCGTCGTGAACTCGTCGCAATCATCGGTGCCGACCTGACTCTGCCGACCATCGCTAGGGAGATGCTCGGCAGCATCAGGAATTGGGACGCGGTCACAGCCTTCTGCGAGGCGGTTATCTCGCAGAAGAAGGCGACGAGTCGCGAGCGCGAGGAGCACAGCTTCGATGATGCGACCCGCTGCCGGCGACTGGGGCGGCGCAGGCGCGACTATCTGCATGCCATGCCGCCCTAGCCGAAGCCGCGGGTGACGTGACCGGGAATTAGTCCGTCACCCGCCGAGAGGCCGACCGCGTGAGGAAAGACCGACGTCCTCTCCGAGGGGGGGATGTCGGTTGATGGGAGGGTACCCCGGGTAGGGGATATTCCGTCGGGCCGACCACTGATGACAAGTAACCCTGCTCCGGTGGTCGGGCCAACGACGAAGGCGACGTGGTTTTTGGGTGGGTCGCGGGAGTTGCGTGCTTAAGCCCCTCTGTCGCCCCGGACGGAGTGGTGCGGAGGCGCGCCGACCGCGACCCACCCACAAAAAAAAAAAACGCGAGTATTTATACATTATAAATAAAATTATTTTATCAGATTTTATGGCGTTTGTATTTTATCCAGACCGCTCGTGACCATGAACGTCCATTTCGTCTGGGATGACAAAAGGGCGGTGCCCACCAGTGGGTACAGGGTTCTTGACGTCCGATCAACGTCGATGTACGTAATATATTTACAAAAATAAATAATTTGTGAAATCTAACTAATAATGTTTTAATTTCAAGTCCCATCTGCAATATAATATCCGTTTCAATATTGTCATCTTTTTTATAGTTACAACACTGAAATTTATAGGCTGAAAGATGTTCTGTAATAAAAAAAAAAATAAACTTAAAACCATATTCCAAAACAATATGGTACAACTATTGTCCAATAGATGGCGCTAAAACAATTTTGTGCCTTCTTTTTTTTATGTTGTGTATGAAATTTCGCCATCAAGGAAACCTAATAAACTATAGTATAATGGCTATAATAATAAAATTTTATGGTATAATAATAAAGAATGGCTTGTGCCTACATTACTCACTAGTTGCGTTGATTAATTGGATAAATATGATATCCATTGTTATCGGTGCCGGATTAAGGCAGCGCGGGGCCTGTAGCAAATTCTGTCGAGGGGCCCTTGGTCTGCTTCAGGTTCTTAAATTTATCCTCCCCGAGGGAGAGGGGGGCGTGGGTCGAGGAGAGGGTACTCTTTAGGGGGTATTCCGCCGGGTTGACCTCTGACGACAAGTCACCCTGCTCCGGACGGAGCGGGGCGAGGAGTGCGCCGACCGTAACCCACCCCCCCAAAAAAAAGGTTCTCAAGTTTAAGGTATTAAATTGAATTGAAAACTGTTAAGGCATGCAAGATATTTTACGCTCCTATGTTGATATTTTTTTAATTACAGTCAGACATGCGTTGGAGCGCGGGGCCCCTCAATTCGCGGGGCCCGTAGCATTTGCTACTCTTGCTATATAGCTAATCCGGCACTGATTGTTATTCCTGGATGAAATTATATACTATAGTAGGACCAGCCTGTTTGCCAGTAATCTGTCTACAACCGCGGGCCAATCTATCCAGGATAGTGCCACACTCTCGCAGAAAGTCGACGTCTGAGTAGTAGCAATTTGTTACTGCACTTCGTTCGGTGAACGAGGGAGCCTGGAGCTCAACTTTCTGAGCATGTTTGTCTGTGGTAGATTATGGTGCCTTTAGTATCACCGAACCTAATTGCACGTATTCATACTCCCTTCACGGTAGGCAGCGGTCTAGTAAAGCTCCATGAGCGGCAGAATCACTTACCATTAGGGGCCGTTCATAAAATACGTCACGCTATAATCAACTTTTTTTCACCCCCTCCCCCCTATTGTCACGCTGTGTCACACTTTCTGTGACCCCCATGTAAATATTTCGTCACAAAAATATAAGACCCCCCCCCCTGAATATAATAAGTTTCACAAAGGGTTAAGTATTGAAAAAACAAAGAAACCAATTGTGACGGATTGCAACGGCGCTATAGCCGAGTCAAAACGCTAGAACCGCGCCACAGAGCTCATGTCGAAAAATAAACATAAGTAAATATATCGTGTTACAATATATTGTAATAATACAATAAATAAAATTGGAGTATCTGTTTGTAATGTCAAAATAATAGGCTTTTTTCATGCTCACACGGTTATTTGCACGACACCTATGCCTAAAATAGCAATTAAAAAAATTTTTGTCTGTCTATCTGTTTGTTCCGGGTAATCTTCAAAACGGCTGGACCGATTTCAAAAATTCATTCACCAATGGAAAGCTATAATATCAGGGCGTAAACTAGGCTATATTTTATCCCGGTATTCCCATGGGAACGGGAACTACGCGGGTAAAACGACTATAACCTATAACCGAAGCGAAGCGAGGGCGGATTGCTAGTATTGTAATAAAACTATATACGTTTAGAAGTCTATGTATTTACTAAATACGAAATGAATGACTTTGTATCATGAATTGAGAAAAAAGTATTTAACTCACAACGCCCCCCCCCCCTTGTAGGCGAACGTATTTTATGAACGGCCCCTTAAGTGTTTTCTCATTTGCATTAAAAATGAAATAAAATTTATTTGCATTAAAAAAAAGTAGTAGTAGTCTTAGTAAGGTCTCTAAGTAAAATTTAATTTCATGTAGTAATTTTCATATGATGCAGGGTACAAAGCCCAATTACCCGGTGAAATAGGGGTCGTTGGATGCCAGTGGCACAGAACCAATTTAGGTGATACTCTTGTAGGGTGGCCTATGTTCAACTGCTGATTTCTATGGGTTGATAGATGAATGAATGGATGTAGGGTACAAACAGACACCTAGACAAAAATAAAATTTTATTATATGTATAAATAAGCATGAGATAATAAAATTAATGTGAATTTTACTATAATAAATACTTGTATTTATAAACCATTGACACAGAGAGACATATTTTTAATTTTCAACCATAAAGTTGGCCATTTAAAATAAAACAAAAAAAAAAATAAATGTGTAATTAAAATTTTGAATTATATTCTTAAAAAGGTGGGATAAATTATTAATACTTGTAAAACTACCCTCATTTGCTAATATTAAAAGTACCCTATTTTTTTATTGCTTGTGGTAGATGAAACCCACCTATACAGTAAGTGGTAACTGCCGTTTATGAAACTCTGCCGTACTATAGGCACAGCCAAGTTGTTCCTTACCATGAAAATAATTTTCACATAATTACCATATCTTATTATTTTTAATTATTTGTAATATTGACATTACCTTAGGTTTTATAGTACAATAAGACACAAGTTTCATAATCTTTTCACCAATGACTTCTAAATTTTAAGTAACACTTAAGTTGATAAATAAATTTTAACACTGGTCAATTACATAAATATAATGATGTTTAATAAAATAACAGTTTTATACAACACCTAAGTCATTTTATATAGGTGTTACCTAAACTTTACAAGTTGTGGGCGAAGTTTATTAATATAAGGGCTATATACAGATCAATGATGTACAATAACTAACTATACTGTATTATTACAGAGTAATTATCCGATACCTTTCTTATCCATGGGTCCTGTAAAGGACGACTAAGGGACTACATGCATACAACATCTATTTAAGAGAAGGAAAACTCGAAATGGAACTCTTTACCAACTCATCTGACCAGAGTGGTTTAGTGGGTCAATTTCTCTATTATCGTGGAGGAGGCTGGAGCCCAGTGGGCCATATATGAGTTATGATGAAGATGAATAATACAATTCTATACGCCTCTGTCATAAGCAACGACTAAGTGATTATATGCAAGAGAAGGGAAACTCGGAATAAAATACTTTATCAACCCAGATGGGGATGGTAAGATTACCAGCATGGTATAGTCTATTGCCCTTCTATTATGGAGGAGGCTTGACAGCTGTGAGGTATACAAGAGCTGTGACAATGAATAATCAACAAAGATTCTGTAGGACTAAGTAACAACATAATTTACCATTCTTTTTGTCTCTAGGTATCGTTATAGATGATTAACAAGTCAACCACAAGTAATTGCTATAAGAGTGAGGTAGGGATGTGAAAAAAATAATCGATTTTTATAAAAATCGATTATTTTTGTGTAATAATCGATTATCAAAATAATAAAAAATCTATTTTTTTTATATTAAAATTAATCAATTATTTTAGTATTTGCTTTTTTGTTTAAAGTAAAATGACTGCCAGATTACCTAAAAAAAAATTATCATCACGATACTGCATGCAGTGTTTTCATACTATATTAGAAACTAAAGCTTACATTTCCTAAAAAAAAAAAACAAAAGAATTATGATAATTCTGGTGGATGAAAAAACCGTTTATTTTATAATAGATTATTAATTTTTAAATAATCAATTATTATAAAATCCATTATTTTAAAGAAAAAAATCGATTAATTTCCCTCCAACTCACATCCCTAGAGTGAGGTGATGATAATGATCTTCATCTTAACTATTGGTCTCATGTCTCCTCCACAATGAAAGGGAAATTTATATTCTGGTCAAGCATGTTGGAATAAAATTTATGTCGAGTTTTTCTTCTCTTGCTAAAGATGTTACCTGCATATCAGATCCCTTAGTAGTCTTTTACGACATCCACAGGTAAGAGAGTGTGTTGAACTGTATTCTTACTTCATCACCGCAAAACGATGACGATGAATGAACTAATTTCTAATCTAAGTCTGACTTCTCTCAATATCACTCTTCTCTAAACTACGATTTGTTACAATGTTACTATATTTCTGTCTAGAAGTATCAATATTATGTTTCCGTCTCATATGTTTTTTATAATTAGATCCGTTCGTAAAGTCCCGTTGACAGTAAATACATTTATAAGGCTTCGCTCCTGTATGCTGACGTAAATGAAGATTCAAACGTGTCTTAAATCTAAAAGTCTTATTACAATAATTACACTCGTAAGGCATTAAGTCTGTATGAATTATGGAATGTGATTTCAAATGGCGTTTAACACGAAAACTTTTACCGCACTGTTCGCATACAAACGGCTTTGCACCGGAATGAAGGCTGATATGTGATTGTAAATTACCTCTCGCACGAAATGTTAACGGACAGAATTCACATTTGAATGGTTTGGTTTCATCGTGAGTCATCATATGAGTGCTCAAAGTGCCTTTCGTAAAGAACATTTTACCGCAAATATGACAAGAGAAGTCTCTACTACGTTCCATGTGTATTACTTTATGCTGTTGAAGATTGCTACGTGATTTAAATTCTTTACTACAATGCTCGCATTTCAAATCTTCAGAAAAATCATGTTTTTCCGACTTCATCGGTCTTCTTTTCAATTTTCTTGAATACAGAACTATATGGTCATGTAGCTGTTCAATATTTTCGAAATTTGAACCGCAATTATGACATGTAGTATCGTGGTTTTCTTTATGTATTTTGCTATGATGACTTTTGAGGTATGTATAATTCATGAAACGCTTATTGCAATACTCACAGCAGTACCGTAAACCTTTTTTATGCGTTCGAACATGGTTTATGAATGATTTATTATTGCTTATAACTTTACCACAATCTGAACATTTAAATAAACAGCAGCGGGTATGTATTTGTAATGAATGCAGTCGTAAAGACATTATATTTTTACATTGAGCGTCACAATCCGCACATAGACACATGCAATCCGCCCAAGTCTGAGAATTTAAGTCATCGGAATCATTTAAAATATCATTTTTGGTATTTTCTTTTGATTTCGTTTTCTTCTTGTTTTTCTTTTTAGTTGTTAGATATAATGGTGCATCGCTATCCGAAGTTATGCATCCGTCAGATTCTGGGATATAGTCATCGCTATGACTTTCCGTTTTAACTGCATCTAAATCTATTAAAGTACTAGGATCTACTGTCATTATCTGCAATTCGTCATTGGAAATTTCGGGTTTTACTTCATGTTTCAAATCTTCGAATATTTCCCAATCTTGATTAACAGGTTTACCTGTAATATCAACATCTGATTTAGCATTAGATGCTGTATTTTCATTGCAATTGTTTTGAATTGATTCAACACTGATATCGGGTTCTGATTTTATGTCTGATGGTGTATTTCGACCATCTGATTTTTGTGAAAATATCTCATTTAATTTTGTTTGTGCTGTCCTGACATTGTGTAAAAACGACCATGTACGTTCTAATAAATCGAAACACGAGAAGCATATAGCATTTGGAAGATTGTTTTCTGTAGAAATATCAATATTAATCCATGACATCTTTGTGGCTATTTTTGAATTTAATCCAACATCATCATCTGGATCTATTAGTTGGGTTTTCGGTGTTGGTTCAGCGCATAAGCGACAATATGAATCTTCCTCTGCCGACATTTTTAACATAAATATAATATATATCAATAGATAATAATAAGTTGGTTATTTATGAGATTAAAAATGCACTTTTCCATTAGTAAACAAGCAATTCGATTTGACAACGAATTGACATGGACGCGATGGTGTTGCCACAAATCTTAGTTTTTTTTAAATATATATTTTTAACACATTGGCTACTAAGAGCTTTAAGACAAGTCTTTATTGTTCACTATTTATAAGTTATTATCAATTTGAGTCGTTTTCCTTTATATGGTCAGTTTAATACCATTATCAGAATTCAGAACACCATTATTTTATGCTAAATTATACTTCAGCATTTTTCTGTTTCTTTACTATTACATTAAGTGAATTGCCAGCAAATTCAAGAGAATTTCGACGTTTTAAAACCAACCAGAAATCTAGAAACATATGATAATAAATATAAACAAATATTCAACACTTCATATTACATTTTGTGATTTCTACTTCGAACAGGGATTTTATTTAAAAGTGGAGGTTACTTTGTATTTTTTCAAGTACGCATACTTGTCTAATTTTGTGCCATATGAAGCCTATAGCGATATGAATTTATGCATAACGAAATCATTTTTTTAAAGACAGCCAACAAATATATAATGTTTCTTGAGTTAGAATCTACGTGGAAAGTTGCAGACTGAGAATTTATCGAATTTTTGTTAAAGTGCCTTATAATTTATATGATTGTATTGATAACATTGTACATGTATGTTGTATATTAAAGAATATATAGTTAATTAACAGCCCTTATTTATTTATTTACCAGCCCTCAAGTTTTGATAAATTAAGTAATAGTAAGTAGGCAGTCTGTAGGCTGATGGATGGATGGAAGTAATAGTAGAAGTGAATGAAACACATTTTTGTGATTCGAAATAAATTTCTTTTTATTTAATCATTTTCGTTTTCTTATGACGTTTTCACCTAAAATTATAGCTTGTAAATCGACTTTACAGATAACCAATTTTAAGTGAAAATTTTAGAGATAGGTTTGGATAACCTCATTTAAGTAATGATTGGTCGAGTTTTTCTTTTCTTACATAGATGTTATCTGCATTATATCCCTTATTCGATTTTAGGGTTCCGTGCCCAAAGGGTAAACGCGGGATCCTATATATAAAATAAATATTTAATTTCTCCCATACAACAAACGCCATTTTTTTGCTCGATATCGACAATGCTTACTGATAGGCATTTGTTTACTTATTCAATGGTACGGAACCCTTCGTGCGGGAGTCCGACTCGCATTTGGCCGATTTTTATTAACGACAACCACGAGCGAGAAATGGAGTGGTGAATACTATTCTTACTCCATGGTTTGTTTTTTAAAATGTAACAATTTATATTTCTCTGTGGTGACGGGAGTAAGAATACAATCGCAATCCTTGAATGCTAAGTCTCAATTTACTGGGCTTAAAGCTCTACTGATTGTGACCATGTGGAAAGTAATATAAATTAGACTATGCAAACTTATAGGTACGTTAAAATCCGTCACCATTCATAGAATTCCCATCCATGACAACTTATCCCTGTTCGTTCTCACTCATCTCATTCATCACCATGCATCACCGCTTATTTTATCAATCACCATCTATCACCACTCATCCCATCCGTTTACGAGTTAATAACTAGAACTTTCTTTTCTAAGCTATTATTATGCAAATACGCCATTATCTCTACTCGGGTAAGTCTATGTTCAAACGTTGAAGGACAGATGTAGGTACGGAGAGGTGGAAGGATGGATTTTTTATTGCCATTGATGGCAAACGAGCAAACAGAACACTTGATGGTAAGTGATATTCCCGCTCAGGGACTTTGCTAGACCACTGCTTAACATGAAGAAAGTTAAGGGAGTCTGAATGCGTGCATGCTCGGTGATACTAAAGGCATCACTATAGTCCACCACATGCAAACATCCTCAGAAAGTTGAGCTTCCGTCTCTCTCGCTCACCGAACGAAGTGTAGAAACATCTTACTATTACTCATACGTATATTTTCTGCTTAGTGTGGTACTACTGAAGACGGACCGGCCCGTGGCTGTAGACGACTGTCGACAGTGCAAATCTTAGTAAACTGAATAGAAACGCTCTGAAACATGCTATGCTCAGCATTTCTCTGCGAGGTGGAATCCGAAATACAGAAATCCTGCGAAGAACGGGTATAACCGACATAGCACTGTTAGAAATGAGAATAGAAGAGTCTTTTTAAAAAATAAACGTTTATTAAGTTCCCTAGAATATTACAGATTTGTTCTTGAGCTGAGGAAAATTCGGTATACGTCCCACTGTTACGGCTGTCTGACCCGAACTGAGACACTCCCCGCGACTGTCTAAGGCGACTGGCGGGTAGAGTGCTGACACAGTAATAGATAGGCTCTTACTTGAACAATGTAAGGATGTAACAGCATGAAGAATCAACACGCTGAAGTGGCAATGGGTAGGTCACATCGATGAACCGACAACCACTGCGGTTGGGTTATCGAGTGGCGACCACGTATCGGACGACGCAGTGTAGGACGTATCTAAGTGGACCGACGACCTGGTGAAAGTTGCTGGAATTGGATGCAGGCGGCACAGGACCGCACTTTGTAGCGAAATACGAGGGAGGCCTACGTCCAGCAGTGGACGGCGATAAGTTGAATGATGATGATGATGATGATTAGATGAAGGGAGAGAACGGGTGACAATCTAGATTCTTAGTTTATCATAATATGTATACAATATGAAGACTCTGTATAATGAACTGTATGCTAACTCAAGGTTAGCAATGACGGTATCGCTCAATTGGACCGGTAACGGCTGTCATCACTGTCACTTGACAAGATTGACAGATAAACTATTTGTATCAGTGTGAGCGATGAGCGAATTCTTTTCGCTTTTAGTTGGTAGATCTTTCACTTTTTCGAAAGACTTCAAAACAAAGCAAATCAAAAAAAATGGTTTACTATGATAATTCGATTTTATTACCAGCTATAAACTGCATTACGGTACAATGAACGAGGTGCTTTACAACATATAATTACCAGGAAACTAATTAATTTTCAGTGTGATGACAGGTAAAGATTAAAATCCGTAACCACCCCTTACTTCCCCAGAGAGAAACAAAACCGACTAAGGGAGTAAGCAGCGGCACTCTTTTTAGAAATCTTACCTACTGTAATCACCAGCCTGCTCGCAAAACGTCGATTATAGCGTTGTCCTTTTTCGGTGGGGAGCCAGTTGTGTTGACTGATTTGATTGCGTTGATGATTTCGTATTTTCAGTTTTTTTTTGTTTAGTTATGCTGAATGACACTAAGTTTTAAGTTTAGACTTTTGGGAAGACATCGATGAAAACTGCATTTAAACTACATTGTTTTCCAACCTTCTACTTTTTGTGTGATGATACAAACGCACATACACACAAAAAATATAAAAAAAGTGTTGTTTTGGACTTCTGTTGCTGTAATGAAGACCTATATTAATGTTGTTCAATATTTATAATGTATGGACATCTTTCTTACATTTTGCAGTAGCTAACCCAATATATACCATTCTCTACAAATGAAAAAAGAAAGTACATTTCTAATTGATCCGCCGTTTAGAAGAAATTCAGTACATATACGTACAAAAAAAAGATTAGAAGATTTGTATGTGTGAATGAATCGCTACATTAATCGCTATCCGCTACTCGCAATAATGAAGACCACATCCTATCTAGTTCCACGATGCTCCACAAACAATTTAATATTCTTTTTATGAAACCACAAACGTTAGTAGTCAAGTCACGCACGAAATAAAACATCTGGTTTTTTTTTACAACATTGCCAATTCTAAAAAGAAATATGTGTGTGAACCGGTATATTTGTGTCGGGCTAACGGATTTTTTTATGTCTATTGTTATTGAAATATGTTTCAAGAAAGAATTTGGATGCAAATATCTTTTATTAGACCCTTTTTGAAGTTGTTCTTTTTTCGGCGCGTTAGAGAAAATGATGAGAGTTTATCCGTGTGGTGACGGAGTAAGAATATAATTTACCCTACCCTATCTTGCACGTGGATGTCGTAAAAGACAACTAAGGGATATAATACGCATGTAACATCAATGCAAGAAAAGGAAAACTCGTAATAAAACCCTATATCAACCTGTTTGACCAGTATGTTTTAATAAGGTCAAATTCCCTTCCTTTGTGGAGGAGGCTCGAGCCCAGCGGTGGGACGTATGTGAGCTTAGATGAAGTTTACGATGCGTGGCCACACCGTCACGAAAAACCGACACCCTGAAGTTATCTAGTCAACATTTTTTACGATACGCTCGCGCGTAACGAATGTCAACTGGATAATTATCATTCATCATCATTTTAGCTAATATATGTTATGCTATTAGGATCAAGCCTCCTCCACAATAGAAGGGCAATTGACTTACTATACCACGCTGATATGTTGGTAGGTTTTGTTTAAAATTTTCCTCCTTTTGCATAGCTCTTATATGCACTTTTATTTCCTTAGTCGTCTTTTACGATAACCATGGGGAAAGAAAAAGTGTGGTGAATTGTATTCTTACCCCGTCACCACAGAGAAAGATAATGCCTTATAATAAAACTTTCAATGTATTAAATACCTTTATTTCTATGAATAGTGTCGTTTTTTTTTTCTACAAAAGTAGGATAAAGCGAAGGATAAGGATTTTAAGAAAAAAAAACTTTACATGCCAATAAAGTATAACTTCTTACACACACTTTTTCTTTCTTTCTTCTTCTATCTTTTTACCAGATACGTATCACCTCTAGAACAAGAGAGAATTGTTGTCAGACGTCCCTTTGTTTGGGGTCACAATTCATCTGACATTCCGCTACCTACATACATATATTCACGCCTTTTTCCCATAGGGGTAGGCAGAGTCCACTGCCCTCCACCTGCTACGATCTTTGACATATTCAGCGTAGCAAAGCGGTTCTCTGTGGGCCACTTTTCACCCCCGACGGAAACGAGACGTGACGTGTCGCGAACCACATCGCCGCCATTCGTACAGTTTTTTAATTTTTGAAACTCATTGCGTTTCCGCGAGAAATACATACACATATAATTAACGGACACAAATTACATCCAGACTCAGAACAACAATTTGTGGATCGCACAAAGTGTTGTCCTGCGTGGGATTCGAACCCCCGACACTGGCGCTGTAGGTCACTAGCATTAACCACTACGCCATCTGTGCAGTCATTCCGCTACCTGAATTAAAGCATACCACGTACCAACGATTTTGTAGTATGCTGGTCGTTGGCTAGGATTTACAGGCATTCAAATGGAAAAATTACGGTGCTCGCGGACAAAATCCGAAAAAGACTGCCAAAACTTCCATATCAAAATACAATAAAAATCCCAGCTAAGTGCGAGTCGGAGTCGCTCACAAAGGGTTCCGTACCGTTATCTTTAAAAGATCGTGTTTGTTGTATGAGAGCCCTAATTAAATATTTATTTCATCTTGTTTTTAGTATTTGTTGTTATAGCGGCAACAGAAATACGTAATTTGTAAAAATTTCAACTGTCTAGCTATCACGGTTCTTGAGATATAGCCTGGTGACAGACAGACGGACGGACAGACAGACAGCTAAGGCTTAGTAATAGGGTCCTTTTTTTACCATTTGGGTACGGTACCCTAAAAAGCAAAAAGAAAGGGAATTAATGAAAACATATTTATTTAGTTATTATTTTATTAACATTAAAAACAATTTCATATTAACAGATTATTACGCCAAATTACTTACACGATAAGGGACCTAATTCAGCTAACCTTTTGAAGTTTATTCTGTTAAAACATATAATCTTGTTCAAAGTTACTGGAGTTCATGATCATCATCATCATCATCGCAGCCCACATACGTCCCACTGTTGGGCTTGGGCCTCCTCCGCAATGGGAGGGCATTTGATTTATTATACCATGCTTGTCAGACATGTTGAGATAGGGTTTTATTTCGAGTTTGCCTTCTCTTGCGCAGATCTTATGTCCCTTAGTCGTCTTTTACGACATCCACGGGCAATATAGAGTGTGTTGAATTGTATTCTTACTCCGTCCGTTAACTAAACGTGCAATTCAATATGAAATGATCAATAAAAAAACAAGGGCACTCCGGGAGTGCCAATAGAAATGAATCTATATAGTTCGATCCTTTATCGATTTAGTTATGTAATTTCACTTTTGTAAAATCCCCGTAATACAAGAACTCAATCCAGTTGACACTCTGCAAAGGCGTGCTGCAAGAATCGTCGGGGATTTCAATCTTACGGACAGATTGGAGTCACTGGAACGGCGGAGAGACTTTGGGTTACTCTGTGTACTCTATCGACTCTTTCATGGGTAGTGCTCTGAGGAACTGTTTGTTTGTTTGTCTTCGACTGTACGTTTCCAAAAATCATTTCTCCCACGTACGTGCAAGCTCTGGAATGAACTACCTGGTGCTGTGTTTCACGAGCGCTTGTCCTTTTGTTCTTCTTTAAACGGGCTTGAGAAGAGTATTTTCTTCACCTTAGGCAGCGGCCTGGCTGTGCCCCTGGTATTGCAAAGGTTCATGTGCGGCAGGATCACTTACCATCAGGTGTGCTGCTTGCTCATTTGCCACTATTGGCAATAAAAAGCACGAGGATTTAATAATCCTGGTAATACCTTAACGCAGTATTTTCTTAAAGAAGAAAAAAGCATTTATCATTTCATCAGGAAACTTATTTCCAACTATAGACTTTCATAGTTAAGGGTACAATGCGCCATAGATTCGTCATTTGGGAAAATAATAATTTTGTTATTTCTCTAATAGGCATAAACGATACTATAGTTCAATGACATCAAGGTTCTGATCTGTATGCCAGGTGCTATCTATATTGGCACGCTGTTCACATCACGAATGCAAATAGATTGATACTGTGTAGCGAAACATTTTTGTGTCATATACCTCTAAAACTGTCCGTGTGGTGACGGAGTAAGAATACAATTCACCACTCCCTATCTTACCCATGGATGTCGTAAAAGACGACTAAGGGACTTTTTTTTTTAGGAAATTTTTCTAATATAGTATGAAACACTGCTCGCAGTATCGTGATGACCTTTTTTTAGGAAATCTGACAGTGAAATAATCGATTATTTTCGATTGAATATCGAATAATAAAAAATCGATTAATAATCGAATTTTTATAATAATAAAAAATTTTACATTATCATGAGGTGTGCTGTTTGTTGATGGAATGGAAAGGAATGATATTTATAACAATAAAATTTATTGAAATTACAATAGATGTCGGAAATAAATTTGTAGATCATAAAAAGTAAGACGCTCTCTATAATTTATTTAAAGGAATTTTAAAAGAAAGAAATTAAGTAAAAATTTCACTGAACAATTCAATAGAATAAAGATTGACTAATCTAGAGATATCATCAAAGCCTTTATACATCTTACTGTCAGGCTCAAGCCTCCTCCACTGTGGAAGAGAATTTGACCTATTATATTCGCTATTCAGATGTGTTGGTATAGAGTTTCATTTCGAGTTTTCCTTCTCTTGCAAATATGTTATCTGCTAATATTCGCTTAATCGTCTTTTACAATATCCACGGCAAGAAAGGGGGTGGTGAATAATATTCTTACTCCATCACCACACGGAAATACTAAAGAGTATTCGTATTATTATTAATTTAAAGAAAATGAATAAAGTTCTTTTTTTATTCTCATACAAACTTCGCCATTATGTTTCATCTACATTAGGGTTGTATTTCGTTAAATATTATCTTAGTAAGTCTTCTTATATTGATTCACGATGTTTACGCGAGTATTACACATTGTAAATAAAACAACTTTACGGATTTTATCGCTTAATAATTATAATATATTTTATGATTATAAATCTATACCAATAAATAAAATTGGAGTGTCTGTTTGTAATGTCAAAATAATAGGCTTTTTTCATGCTCACACGGTTATTTGCACGACACCTATGCCTAAAATAGCAATTAAAAAATTTTTGTCTGTCTGTCTGTCTGTCTGTTTGTTCCGGGTAATCTTCAAAACGGCTGGACCGATTTCAAAAATTCTTTCACCAATGGAAAGCTATAATATCAGGGCGTAAACTAGGCTATATTTTATCCCGGTATTCCCACGGGAACGGGAACTACGCGGGTAAAACGACTATAACCTATAACCGAAGCGAAGCGAGGGCGGGTTGCTAGTTTTCTATAATAACGATGACTTGTTGGACGTGAGACATCTTTGTTCACCCGCGACCATGAACGCTCCATAGTATTCGAAATCAAAAATTAAATACAAACACGATAAAATCCGTAAAGTAGTTTTATTTACAAGTCTTCTTATGTTTTTCTCCGTGACGGAGTAAGAATACATTTCACCACCCCCTATTTTGGCCATGTCTTATTGAATGTGAGACACTTTAGTCCTCCCGTCACTGTGAACACTGAAAAGTGTACGAAACATTGGGAAATAAATGCCATAAAAATCCGTAAAATTACTTTTATTAAATAGGGATTTAGTAATAAGTTTTTAAATCAATAGTTTTTAGTTAAACCAGTCTATCAAACCTCCAACCCCATAAACAGATATTAGAATATCATAATCACGCTATAGTTTTACACCTACCGTTGGCAGTCCATGAGTGTTATGTGCAGATATGACGTTCCATCCCATTTTTTTATATTAAATTTCTCTAAAGGCCTCTGCGTGTTGGATCCATATCCCCATTTAAGCATTTCAAAGGACCAGGTATCTTCCCTCGGAGATACTTATTGCAGGTAAAAAAAAGTTTATTTTTGAAGTGAAACTTCTTTGCGCGTATGAGGGTAAATTTTTTACGGATGAAACGCAATTTAGCGTCACGAAGATGTGCAGCGTTTTTGTCGAAGAAGAGGGAGAAAGCGATTAAGACCGATTGAGAGAGAGTGAGAAAGGGCGAGGTATAGCACGAATCACAGCCATGGGGCGAGAGCAGTAAGCAAGCGAGTGAGAAAGATGGAGAGATTTTTTTTTAATTTGTTATTTTCTTTATTTTTTTTTTAATACTGATAAAAACACATGGATCCAAAGAAGTTTTACTTCTGACATGCGTACTTAGTACTCACGCTATTTTTTATATTTAGTCGTAGATTTATTTGATTTAATAGCATACTATTTACAGAATTACATATTTATAATATTCAAAACACGACAAATGTAGAGTTTCTGTTGTAAAATGTTTTGTGATAAATTTAAAACAAGTTCGGTGAACTTTGCTTAGGCAAGGTACTATGGAATAGCTTCACGAAGCTATAATTTTGATGTGATATATTATAATAATTCGGCAATAACCTTAAATTGTATGACCCGCTGATGGCAAACGAGCAAGCAAATCTGTTGGTGTTGCTGCCGCACATAAACTGTTGCAGTAGGTAGGTACTAACCTACTAGGGGCACAGCTAGGGATGTGAAAAAATAATCGATTTTTATAATAATCGATTATTAATCGATTTTTATATTCGATTACCAAAATAATGAAAAATCGATTATTTTCGATTATTTTTAAAATTAATTGATTATTTCACAGCCAGATTTCCTAAAAAATAGGTCATCACGATACTGCATGCAGTGTTTCATACTATATTAGACAATAAAGCTCTCACATTTCCTAAAAAACAAAGGTCATCATTAGGTCCTGTTGGAGAAAAAATCGATTATTTTATAATCGATTTTTTTTAAAGAACAAAAAGTCGATTATTTAATTAATCGATTATTTTCCCTCTAAGTCACATCCCTAGGCACAGCTAGGCCGTTGTCTAACGCGAAGAAAGTGCTCTTCCTAAACCTAGTTTAAAAAAGAACATGTCATAGTGTTCGGGAAACACAGCAGCAGGTAGCAGGTAGCAGATCCTGCACGTAGGAGAAATGATCGCTGTAAACGTACAGTTAAAAATCACAACGTTTCCAGGTGAAATCGGTGAACCCTGCTACGGTGTCGAGTAGTACGTTGGTAAAATTGTGACTAAGGTACTAAGTCAAACAGATCCTCAGAGCACTCCCCATGAAAGAGTCGGTAGAGTATTCTTAGAGACACGCCATACAAGTGCCATAAAAAAGTTTCATGAGAATTTTAATACTTTTTTTTTATAAGACACTACACATCAGCACATCAGTTCTTGCCTTTAGTGAATCTATTTTAATGTTTAGAAATAAAGTGGTTAAGGGATATAACGATATATTAATCTATGTGGTGAGGGATTAGCATGACTTATAGCCAGCGAATAGCGATAACCTATGGCACAGAAGCGAGTTCTAAATGTCAAACTCATAAAAGTCTCAAAGTCGCTCGACATACTATGAAGAGGGCTATTGCTAGGTATTTGTCTACTTGATAAAATATGGAATACGGATATTGAAGAACGAGAGTAATCTACATAATCCAAAGAATTAGTACGTTGAAGTGGCAATGGACAGGCCATATCACTCGTCGAACCGACAACCGTTAGGGGAAAAGTTTTTTGAGTGGCGATCATGAATCGAACGATGCAGCGTAAGACGACTCTCTACTAGGTGGAATGATGACATCTTGAAAGTCGCAGAGAACCGTTGGATGCAAGTGGCACAGGATTGTTCCGAGGGGTATTCTCGTGGATAGGCTTATGTCCAACAGTGGACTGATAGGTGGAGATTTATTATATACAATGGAGCATCAGGACGGCTTGCAGAGCGGTTTAAGGTATCATGCTCCATTGTGGGCGAATTGATAATGGAGATTTTAAAATTAGTGAAAATTCAACTAAAAATGAAAAATAAATAATAGTTCAAAAAACTAAAAAAAAGAAAATACGCTTTTAAAGAAAATCCAACTAAAAATAGAAAATATTTTTTTTTAAATTTGAATTAAGAATAGTGTATATAAGAAAAAATATTTTTTATTATAATAAAAGCGTTTCATTTTTTAGTTGAATTTTCACTAATCCTGATTATCCTAGTAAGGATAACGGGTCAAACTGTTTAAAATATTGAAATGTCATCGGTCCTTAATTGCCAAATTTCGAGTTAATCCGACGTTTTGAAGGGGGTCAAAATCATCTTCAAAGATTCCGTTACATACTAACATACATACGTCTGAAGCGTATTAATAAAAACACGATTGCACCTTTTGTTCTTATACAATTTGATATTAATACAGATACACATCAAAAGGACTACAATATTTCAGATTTAACTTGATGAAGAGCCAGTAGGTTAGAACGCCTCATGTACTAGCTGTCAAGAGCATGACCCGCTCTTACTACGTTTGGCGCCATTCACTATTCGGCGGTTACCCGCTCTTATTTTTAATTTTACCATATACTTTAACTATTTATATTTTAAACAATATCATTCTTTTCTAAACCAATTATTGATTATATCAAGTATTCCTTTAAAAATTAACAAAATAATATTTAGTTAAAACGCACGCGGTCTTATAAGGAGCTCTGAGGAACTGTTTGACTTGGTACGACCGTCACAGTTTTACCAACGGACCACTCGAGTATTTTCTTCACGGTAAGCAACGGCCTAACTGTGCCCCTGGTATTGCAAAGGTCCATACATGTGCGGCAGTGTCATTTACCCTCAGGTGTGCTGCTTACTTGCATAGACATGTTGTTGTATATTATCTTATTAAAAAAAAAATAGTAAATGAATAAAAAAGAAGACAAGCCCACTGAGTTTCTTGCCGGATCTTCTTAGTGCGGTCGCGTTCCGATCCGGTAGTAGTGTAAGGTAAAATGTAAAAAAGTGACCATATGTAAGTGCCCCCGCGGGGTTTATGCATAATAAAGTATTTGAATTTGAATTTGCCGCAATAAAAAAAATATAAAAAACAAAAATCACAAAGGCGTCTCTATTACTTTTTGAATAAGAATTGATGTACCTAAGTGTTGACTTCTAAGTTATAAATCTGTGTCTTTTGATCTAGACTTGAGATAGGCATTGCATTTATATGATGTACGAGAAATTTATATTTTAGACAGCTTTTTGTAGAAGGCGGTGTCTTAAAACGGTCTTTAACCTGTGTGCCATGAACTAAGAATTTAAACCACTAACCATGATGAAAGCATATAAAATTACTACCATAAAAAGATTCATCTAGCCATCAGAATATTGACGTCTGTTATTTATTTTTTTTTGAATTGACATCACTCCACACTAAGGAAGTAATCCTTGATTGCGGGGGACTTCACAAATATATAACTAAGGGACACATCCAGACTTACAACAACAATTTGTGGATTGTACAAAGTGTTATCCCGCATGGGATTCGAACCGCCGATACTGGCGCCGTAGGTCGCTATCTTAACCATTACGTCATCTGTACAGTTATCTGTATTGCAACCAATGTTCCATGTGGTGACGGCGTAAGAATACAATTCACCACCTCCTTTCTGTGTCGTAAAAGAATGTGCCCTACGGGTTTAAATGTGCAGATAAATTTTTTGTTGGTTGGATTATCGTCAGCGTCCACTCCGTTTGGGGCGACGAAAGGACGGCGCGCGGCCCCATAATCCATCGCATCTACTCTCCTTCGCCATTAGGCCAACCACCGGGACCAAGTTCCTTGCCCTCCGAGGCCGTCCCGGTGCAGATAACATTTACGCTACAGAAGAAAAATTCAAAATGAAACCCTATGCCCTGATCGTCCGTCTGAGGGCCCTCTTGTGGTGGCCACAGAGGGTCATGGCGATCAGGGCCATACGCGGCTACCGCACGGTGGCCACGGAGGCAGCGTGCCCCCTGGCCGGAACTCACGATGACTGGACCGGGGAATTTAGTCCGTCACCCACAGAGAGGCTGACCGCGCAACGGCCACCGACGTCCCGGGACAGGGACGTCGAGAGGTGAGAGTACCCGAAAGGGTATTCCGTCGGGACGACCACTGACGACAAGTCCCCTGCTCCGGTGGTCAGTCCAACGACGAGTGCGACGTGTGTACCCGTACCCGGGTTATGGGCCCGCGCGCCGTCCTTTCGTAGCCCCGGACGGAATGGACCGCGTGTGTGCTTACCATAGCCCACCCATAAAAAAAAGAAAAAATGCCAATCCACCTAATCGGCGTGGTTGATGGTGGCGCCGGTGGTAAGTTAAATTTTCCTCTCAATACGGAGGAGGCCCGAGCCCAGTGTGACAAGTGTAGGTTGATAATGATATTCATCTAAGCATTATTAGTTTTATAGGTAGGCTAACAAACTACCTCCCTAGCCGATGCCGCAGGGGATTGTATCGGGGATTAGTCTGTCATCCGCAAAGAGGCTAACCGTGTGAGGGCAACCCACGTCCCTAGAAGGGCGTTGGGGAGGGAGGGTACCCGACAGGGTATCCCGCTGGTTTGGCCACGGACGACAAGGAACTCGGTACCGGTGGTCGGCCCAATGGCGGAGGAGAGAGTATATAATGGGTTATGGGGTCGCACTCCAACCCTTTGGTTATTGACCAAAGCAAAAAAAAGGCTATCAGACTCCCTCGCAAATATTTTGGATTTGAAACCGCGACTCTCAATTCAAGCATACAGTGTAAACTCTTTATAACGACACTCGGTTTAACGACAAACTCTTCAAAACATCGAAATGACTTGACTTTGAGGAGTGTTAGGACCACACTGTCGACAGTTATCTGTCTACAGCCGCGGGCCGGTCCGTCCGGGGTAGTCCCCGGTATTAACCACACTGAGCAGAAAATATACAACAGAGTAGTAGCAATTTGTTACTGCACTTCGTTCGGTGAGCGAGAGAGCCGGAAGCCCAACTTTCTGAGGGTATTTGCGTGTGGAGGGTTTTGATGGTGCCCTTGGTATCACCAAGCCTCAATGCACGCATTCACACTCCCTTCACTCTCTTCACGGTAGGCAGCGGCCTTGTAAAGGTCCATGAGCGACAGCGACACTTACCATCAGGTGTACTGTTTGCCCGTTTGCCACCGTTTGCAATAAAAAAAAATTTGGTTTGTTTGACATACTATCCATACAATGATACACTCTATATTATAGCATCACATACACTCGAAATAACGACGAAAATACGGTATTATTAAGCATTGAGCAATACTCTCTTAATTGCCAAAATTAGTAGAAACTGCAGCTGTGTACGTTCTATCGTTTGTTGTTTTGTTATTTAATAAAATAAGATAATTATCTAGCACGTGTTTACCTCAACTGATCTACGGAACATTGTAAAAAATTATCTTTTGATTTTTGTGTGATTAACTAGCACATGTTTATTTCGACCACTGGGCTATCGTTAGGTTGTTAAACGTTATCTTAATTATAGTTGTGTTTAGGTTTGTAATATTGGTAAATAAATATTAGAATAGTAAAATAACATCAATTTTGTAAATAAAAACTACTTTTACGGATTATATCGTGTTTGTATTTGATTTATGGTTGCCCGACGTTTCGAACACTTTGCAGCATTCATGGTCACCGGCGGACTAAGGTGTCTCACGTCCAACAAGTAATCGTTATTACAGACATTTATAATTATCTACCCGATACAGAAAATTAGTTATAAATTTATTAAATTGTGACCCACATTTTAGTACAAATTTATTGCCAGTGTAAGAAGAAAATGATTCTATATAAAAAAATTATATTGTTTATGGTTAGTAATTATTAATTATTAAATTTGTAGCAATTATTGTTACAATTTGTTGATTTAAAACTAATAAAACTAATATACTACCACCAGATCGGAACGCGCCCACACTGAGTTTCACAACATCAATTTTGTTTTTCACTCCATTTAACGACAACTCTCTATAAAGTCAAAAAAATCACAATCCCTAGAGTGTCGTTATATAGAGTTTACACAGAATATTATCCACGTGGGTGAGGCGAAGGTCATTAAAAATCCAACTCACGCTCAGACGAAGCGAATTTTTTTTTGCGCCGCACCTCTAACAGTATGGGGGACTACAGTTATATGATATTTACGGCTTTGAAGCTATCTGGATTAGGTTAATAACGGCAGATAAGATACTTAGATGGCCAGGATATAAAAAAAAACAACAAATACGTGTCGTGAATATAGAAAAAAGGGATTTTTGAGGAATGACACTTCAGTTTACCTTGTTCTGGGAATTTTTGACATAATGATCACTTTCGGAAATTTTAAGAATGAATGTGGTGACGAAGTAAGTATACAATTAGGTGTTAGGAGCACGCTTTGGATAGTTGTTGCTGTCTACATTCACACGCCGGTCTGTTCGGGGTTACCACATTGAGCATAAAATCAATGTTTGAGTAGTAGCAATTTCTTACTGCACTTCGTTCAGTGAGAGAGCCGAAAGGTTTCTTTCTGAGGGTGTTGTAGGTTTTGGTAATGCCTTTATTATTACAAAACCTTATTGCACGTATTCACACTCCCTTCACTTTCTTCATGGTAGGCAGCGGCCTAGTAAAGGTCATTTACCATCAAGTGTATGATTTGCTAGTTTGCCACCAAAAGCTATTTTAGTGTAGAGGCATGAACTTGAGGTGTTTTTTCAGGTGCTATAAATAAAAATCAAAAAATATTTTTACCATCCATTTTTTTACCAGGTGTTTATTATTGTTTGAAGATTACAAAAAAAATATAGTCAAAAAATACAAAATTGAAAGTGGTATGAGTTGTTGAAGTGGGGGGTACAAAAAAAAATGGCGCGCCAATCTTGTCATGATTGCAAGCTTTTTCAAAATCTGAAACAAAAAGAAAAAGAGATTATTAATTTAGATAAATGCAGCTATCGTACTAAGAAAAAGTGTAAAAAATATTATTTTTTACTAAATTACGGCTGTCCGAAAAAATTATACATTTTTTACGATTTTTTTGGACTTTTCTGAATTTTTTAAAAATAGTAAAAATTATTATTTTGTTATAATAATAGTTAGGACGATAGAGACATGTATTGAGAAGATTCACACCAAATTTTAAGTCAATTGGTTCAATAGAACTTGAGAAATCAAGTCAAACGTTTTGAAAAATGTAGTTTCGAGAAAAACGCGTTCAAAGTTTCGAGTAAAATTATGCCCGATGTTAACCATTAAATGACATATTATACTTACATTTCTTCAATCCGCGATTCCTGCTCCATACATGGGGCCTTCCTCTACTTGAAAATATCAAAAAATAAAATTCGACTTTTTCAAATTTCTACACTAGAATACCCCCTTAAAAAAGCTTCCAAGATGCTTCAAATATAATATACTACTTATGTTGACTTCATATAAATGATCACAAATCGTCACTGGTCTGCCAAAATTTTCATTAATCCTTACTAATATAAATGCGAAAGTATGTTTGTTTGTTAAGCTTTCAAGCTTAAACCATTGAACCGATTTCAAAAATTCTTTCACCAATGGCAAGCTGTAATATCGGGGAGTAACATAGGCTATATTGTATCCCGGTGTTCCCACGGGAACGGAAACTACGCGGGTAAGGCGACTAAAACCGAAGAGAATTGAGGGCGGGTTGCTAGTCTAATAATAATAATTTAGAATTGAAATGTGACCTCTAGTAAAGAGGTCTGGAAATAAAGTCAAATAAAGACTCGATTCTTTCGTTTATTTTTAGAAAAAATTGAGTGAATGAAAGTAGTTTAGTATTTCCATTCCTAACTTTGCTGTGCTTTTCTTCATCATTAGCTAATATCATCATCATCATTTCAGTCTATTGCCGTCCACTGCTGGACGTAGGCCTCCCTCATGTTGCGCCACAATGTGCGGTCCTGTGCCGCCTGCATCCAACGACGCCCAGCAACTTTCATTAGGTCATCGGTCTATCTAGTTCGTCCTACACTGCGTCGTCCGATACGTGGTCGCCACTCGAGAACCTTTCTTCCCCAGCGGTTGTCGGTTCGTCGAGCGATGTGGCCTGCCCATTGCCACTTCAGCGCGCTAATTCTTCGTGCTATGTCGATTACATCCGTTCTTCTGCGGATTTCCGTATTCCAGATTCTATCTCGCAGAGAAATCCCGAGCATAGCCCGCTCCATAGCACTATTGCGCTCGAGCTTCCTCTATTATAGGAGGGCAATCGACCTTACTATATCATGCTGGTCAGACAGGCTGATATAGGGTTTTATTTCGAGATTGCCTGTTTTGCATAGATGATATATGCGTATTATATCCGTTATTCGTCTTTTACTACATCCACGGGCAAGATAGGGAGTGGTAAATTGTATTATTACTCCATCACCACAGGGATATACAATAACCACTAATCAGACAGATTGGTTTAGGATGTTATTTTGAGGGTTTCTTCTTCTTTTTTTTTTCAAATATGTTCAGCACTAAAGAAATAATCCTTGTATTGTGGGGTCTTCCCAAACATACAATTCAATGGATACAAATTACATCCAGACTCGGAACAACAATTTGTGAATCACACAAAGTGTTGTCCCGCGTGAGATTCGAACTTACAACACTGGCACTGTATCTTTATCACTACGCCAGCTGTGTAGTCAATTAAATATTATCTATTTCATCATTATCATCGCAGTCCACATACGTTCCACTGTTAGGCTCGGTCCTCCTCCAACCATGGGAGGGAATTTGATCTACTATACTATGCTGATCAGACATGTTGGTATAGGGTTTCATTTTGAGTTTTCCTTCTCTTGCACAGATGTTATGTGCATATTATATCCCTGAGTCGTCTTCTAAGACATCCACGGGTAAGACAGGGAGTGGTGAATTGACTTACTCCGTCACCATACGGATAATAGGGAATATAGAGAATGTAAATATTATCTACAAGCAACTCACCCTCGCTTCGCTTCGGTTTCAGTCGCCTTACCGGAATACCGGGATAAAATGTAGCCTATGTTACTCCCTGATATTATAGCTTTCCATTGGTGAAAGAATTTTTGAAATCGGTCCTGTAGTTTCGGAGCCAATTCATTACAAACTTATATACTTACATACAAATCTTTTCTCTTTATAATATTAGTATAGATTTACATCCCCTGTATTCTCTATTATCTATTTTCCGTGTGGTGACGGAGTAAGAATACAATTCACCATCCTTCTTAGGTTTGTGTATCATAAAAGACGGCTAAGGGATATAATATGCATATAACATTTGTGCAAAAGATGGATACTTGAAATGAAACTCTATACCAACACGTCTGACCAGCGTGGTATAGTAGGTCAATTTCCCTCCCATTTTGGAGGAGGTCCCATTTTTTTTTAATTGCAAACGGTGGCAAACGAGCAAACAATACACCTGATGGTAAGTGTTGCTGCCGCTCATGGACCTTTACAAGGCCGCTGCCTACCGCGATGAAAGTGAAGGGAGTGTGAATGAGTGCAATGAGGCTCGGTGATACCAAGGGCACCACCAAAACCCTCCACACGCAAACACCCTCAGAAAGTTGGGCCTCCGTCTCTCTCACTCACTGAACGAAGCGTAGTAACAAATTGCTACTATTCAGACGTCGATTTTCTGCTCAGTGTGGTACTATTCCGTACGGACCGGCCTGCGGCTGTAGACAGATAACTGTCAACAGTGTGGTCCTAACATCCCCTATCTCCTCCTTCTCCTTACTCTTCCGCTGGTTTAGCGGGTGAGAAAGGGTTGGTGTATATGCTTACTTCGTTATCGTGGGATATATGATTATAAATTCAAATAGTTCGTGAAGTTATCCATAGAATGTTGTCGATGGTTGTTATCTGTTAATAGAATGATTTGGCGCTGGTTTTCGTAACCGTTTGGATTTCATGTCATGCGCCAATGAGACTGCCAAAGCTCTGATCGATGTAGCGTTAGCAAAAATGATTAAGCTTTTAATAAAATAAAATTTTGTTTTAGTTTGTCTTTAATTTTCGTTAAGCGTGGTTTTTGCAATGATTTCTGATGTTTACGCGAGTATTAAATATTGTAAATAACACTATTTTATGGATTTTATCGCGTCTGTACCTTTGATTGTCCGATGTTTCGAATACTTTACAGCGTTCATGGTCAGGCAAGAGTTTTTTTTTTTAATCGGATATGTAAGTTTTTAGAGTAACAAGTAGTTTTAAGTCGTAGAGATAAACTGCAAAGTAATGTCAAGTTTATTTTTAGTAAAATACTTTTAGTACAATTGTGGGGCACAAAAATTTCAAATCATAATAAAATGATGTAAAGTTTAAAAAATAAGAGCTATAAACAAACAGATTTGTAAAACAAAAAATTATTTTGTTTATTTTTTGCCTAAATATCGTATAGATTTTTTTAATATTTTTCATTTTGTATATATCTACAATGTGTGTTATTTGGTTTCTCTTGCTAAATCTTTGTATCTTTGCTCTTTGTAAAATTTTTATTTGTTGGTATTTTTAATAATAGAGCATATTTTTATTAATTCCATGTGATGACGGACTAAGAATACAATTCATCACTCCCTATCTTGCCCATGGAAGTCATCAAAGATGACTAAGGGATAAAATGCAAACATCGAAACAAAACCTAACTAAATCAAGCTGCTTGAGCAGCATGGTAAATTACTATAAATACCATGCTGCGCAAACAGGTCAAATTCCCTCCTATTGTGTAGGAGGCTCGAGTCCAGCAGTGGGATATATATGAGCTGAGATGATGATGATAATGATTGATTGAACGTTTACCTTTTTCTAATTCAAACTTTTCTTCTTCTACCTGGTATTTTCCCTATTTTATTTAAAGTCTGCCCTCTTGGTGTTTTTCTACCGCACCGCACTATTATAATGTTTCTTCATTTGTATGTAGTTGTGTATTTAATGCCATACAAATTGCTGTTGTTTACGTGAGTATTATACATTTTTTTTTTGGGGTGGGTTGCGGTCGGGCCCTCCTCGCACCACTCCATCCGGGGCGACAGAGGGGCGTAAGTACGCAATACCGTAAGCACGCAACACGAGTATTACACATATAAAGGAAATTGTTTAAACGTATTTTGTCACCTTTGGAACTGATTTTTATTTTCCCAATGTTGCGAAGACTTTTCAGCATTCATGTCCATAGAAAGACTACTCTCACGTGACTAAGAAAGAAAATAATTGATTAAATTAAGCAATAGGTGGCGGCAATCCATTATTATTTTATAAAGGGGGAAAGAAGGAAGACCCACCACTTTACTACGGTTAATCTATATAGTGGGGACCACACTGTTGACAGTTGTCTGCCTACAGCTGAGGACCGCCCCGTCCGGGGTAGTGCCACACTGAGCAGAAAATCGATGTCTGAGTAGTAGCAATTTGTTACTGTGCTTTATTCAATGTATGAGAGAGCCCGAAGGCCAAATTTCTGAGGGTGTTTGCGCGTGGTGGGTTTTGGTGATGCCTTTAGTTTCACCGAACCTCATTGCACGAATTCACACTACCTTCATTTTCTTCACGGTAGGCAGCTGCTTTGCTAAAGTCCATCACGTGTTCTGTTTGCTCGTTTGGCGCCGTTTGAAATTTAAAAAATATATATCACAAATCATTGTGATATGCGATATTGGAAAGAATACGTGATTGCATCAAAATGGAATAATGAATAAGGAAGTTTTCTTACTTTTCAAAACTTCCAACTTGCAATTATACATACTTCGAATATTTATGTGACATGTATTTCGTCTCCTAACGAGCCATTTTCAGAACGGTTTGGCATCGAATTCGTAAAGTTGTTTTTTTTAAGTGAAACTCCTTCGCGCATGAGGGTAAAATTTTTACGGATTAAATGCAATTTAGTGACACAAATATCCCACGTTAAAAACATCCCACGTTTTTGTCCAAGAAGAGGGAGAGAACGATTGAGACCGATTGAGAGAGAGTGAGATAGGGCGAACATGGCACGAAGCTCATAGCCATGGAGCGAGAGTAGGGAGCAAGCGAGTGAGAAAGATCGAGGGGTTTTTTTTATTTTTTTTTTATTATTATTATTTTTTTATAATACTGATGAAAACACATGGCACCAAAGAAGTTTCACTTGTAACGTTGAAGTTTCACTTATAAAATTTTTGTTCTTTTTTTGCTGTCGCTACAGATATCATTGCGAATTCAAAGCTGGGGTTGTTTCGCGTTTATAAAAGAGCTTAACATCACATCAGCATGTACATAGCCGTGTTATCGCAGGCGAAGCCGGATCCTTTACATAGTGTTTACAGTGATACTGTGATTGTGTATTTTATATTGTAAGTGATTTTTTTAAATTTTCAACCTTTTTTCCGTGTGGTAACAGGGTGAGAATACAGTTCAACACAATCTTGCCAGTGGGTGTCGTAAAAGACGACTAAGGGATTAAATATGTATAAAACATCTATGCAAGAGAAGGAAAACTCGAAATTAAGCGCTATATCAACATGTCTGACCAGCGTGTTAGGTCAATTTCCCTCCTATTGTGGAGGCCCGATATCAATAGCAATAATTTTTTTATAATTTTCAACAATAAAAACCGACTTCAAACCGTAAACTTAAAAGCAAATAAAATACTTCATGAAAAAACTTACAAATACACTAGTCACCCCCTACGATTTTTGAAAGTTCCCCTCGATTTCTCTATTCTGCCATCATCAAATCCTGATTTCCTTATCATGGGACCACCTTTGAAATATCTCGTTTCCAACAAAAAAATAATCATCAAAATCCGTTCATAAACGACGAAGTAATCCGCGAACAAACATGAAAAGGCATATATACAGTCGAATTGAGAAACCTCCTCCATTTTTGAAGTCCGTTAAAAATGTTTTATATTTTGTCATTTAATTTGTGTGGTTGTACTTTTCCGTGTGGTGACGAAGTAAGAATACAATTCACCACCTCTTATCTTACCCGTGGGTGATCGTACGAGACGACTATGGGATATAAAATGCATATAACATCTATGCGAGAGAAGGAAAACTCGAAATAAAACCCTATACCAACACGTCTGACCAGCGTGGTATAGTAGGTCAATTACCCTTCCCTTATGGAGGAGGCCCGAGCCCAACAGTGGGACGTATATGAGCTGAAATGAATGGGGATATTGTATAAGGGGTAGATTTTCAGAATATTCCTTTATAGTGAGCCTACAGGCTCATTAAAAGTAAGACGCTGTCTGTAATTTGTTTGAACTAAGTTTTAATCTTAATATATATATTTCTTGTGTGTCGTGTGTATGTCACTCAACTCATCCTAAACAGCTGCACCGATGTTGATGAAACTTTTTGTGCATGTTCAAGTGAATTCGAGAATGGTTTAGATTTACAATTGGACTTGGTAGGTGGCGCTTATTTGAACAGAACCACGTCTATTGGGTCAGCTAGTATATATATATATATATTATAGCAATCCGCCCTCGCTTCGCTTCGGTTATAGGTTATAGTCGTTTTACCCGCGTAGTTCCCGTTCCCGTGGGAATACCGGGATAAAATATAGCCTAGTTTACGCCCTGATATTATAGCTTTCCATTGGTGAAAGAATTTTTGAAATCGATCCAGCCGTTTTGAAGATTACCCGGAACAAACAGACAGACAAAAATTTTTTAATTGCTATTTTAGGCATAGGTGTCGTGCAAATAACCGTGTGAGCATGAAAAAAGCCTATTATTTTGACATTACAAACAGACACTCCAATTTTATTTATTGGTATAGATTATTATTATAGATATATGTTTCAGATAAGATTTCAAAATGGCGGTCGAGCTGAGATCGTTGCTGATATTGTTTTTGGTGTCACTTTCATTCGCTGATGATATTGACTTCGCTGTTAGCAACAGCATCTTAATTAAGGCTCTAAGGGTATGTATTTTTTTTTAATTACCCTTATTTACTACCCTTTAGCTACCATTTTCTATATCTTCAAAATTCAATGGACTTTTATTTTGTGAGTAAATATTGAAGTGGTACTGGGCAGGCCACATCGCTCGACGAATCCACAACTGCTGGCCTGCCTACTTGCCACTTCAGCGTGTTAATTCTATTTTCACCAGACATTCCTGAACGTGTGAATTTAGTCGTACCGAGAGTTGGCAGTCATCTGTGGAATCGTAAAACATTCTACTTAAACAGATTCAGAACAAATGTTGGCCAACACTCTTCTATCTATCGCATGAGCTCTACATCAAATTTCATTAGAAACGACATTGATATATTTCGTAGTGGTTCTCTCGCTTCCTTTAAAAAAATATTAAAATCAATTTTGAAGTGAAACTTCTTTGTGCGCATGAGGGTAAATTTTTTACGGATGAAACGCAATTTAGCATCACGAAAGAAAAAAAAATGTAGTGGTAGGACCACACTGTCGACAGTTATCTGTCTACAACCGCGGGCCGGTCCGTCCGGGGTCTGAGTAGTTGCATTCTGTTACTGCGCTTCGTTCGGTGAGCGAGAGAGTCGGAAGCCCAACTTTCTGAAGGTGTTCGCGTGTGGAGGGTTTGGTGGTGCCCTTGGTATCACCGAGCTTCAATGCGCGCATTCACACTCCCTTCACTTTTTTCGCGGTAGGCAGCGGCTTTGTAAAGGTCCATGAGCGGCAGCAACACTTACCATCAGGTGTACTGTTTGCTCGTTTGCCACTGCTTAAAATAAAAAAAAAACAAAAAAAATGAAGAAGTGCAGCGTTTTTATCGAAGAAGAGGGAGAGAGCGATTGAGACCGATTGAGAGAGAGTGAGAAAGGGCGAACATAGCACGAAGCACAGCCATGGGGGAGAGAGTAGGGAGCAAACGAGTGAGAATTAATTCTTTTTTTTTAATACTTATAAAAAACACATGGAACCAAAGATGTTTCACTTCTGACATGCGTATTTAGTACTCACGCTATTTTTTTTATTTACTTCTTGATTGTATTTCTTTTTTGTAAATCAGCAGTTTTTTGTTTTTGTAATTTTATAGTTCTTTTTTGATAGTAACGCTATCGCTCTACGCATGTTCTGATCACATCGAGCAGGATACAATCTAACGAATGTTACTTTATCAATTAGTATATGTAAGTTTTCTTTGTGGATTGTTATACAGTTTTGTGACGCAAAATAAAATAAATATAAACATATGCCCAAAATAATTGTAAATAAAACTACTTTTACGGATTATATCGCGTTTGTATTTGATTTATGATTGCCCGACGTTTCGAACACTTTGCAGCATTCATGGTCACGGGCGGACTAAGGTGTCTCACGTCCAACAAGTAATCGTTATTACAGACATTTATAATTTTTTATAAATTATATTATAATATCATAATATTATAATATCAGATATCATTATGCCCAAAATAAGTTTATTTTTAGGCATTTCCGTGTAAAATATATTATTTTTTTTTAAATTTCAGGAAATGACAAATCAAACAAGTGCAGACAGTCTGAATCTACCAGCGAATGCGTCTTCCATCCGCGAGAACATTACTGATACATTCAGGTTAGTAGTTCTATCCGTGTGGGAACAGAGTAAGAATACATTTCAACACCCCCTTTGTTAACCGTGGGTGTCGTAAGACGACCAAGGGTTATAATAGGCAGATAACATCAACTGAAAGAAAACTGTACATAAAAACGTGAAGTCGTCTATGCAGAGTGGTATAGTAGGTCAATTGCCCTCTTATTGTGGAGGAGGCTCCAGCTCAGCAGTGGGCTGAGATGAGATCATCAGGTTAGTGGCAACAATTTGAATAACAACTGTGTTTCTAAAACTAAAGTCTTTGATTAATCTTGCCATATATTAATTTTTTGGTTTGGGTTACGGTCGGCGCACTCCTCGCACCACTCCGTCCGAGGCGACAGAGGGGCGTAAGCACGCACATCCGTAACCCAATCTATGACACGCCGCCTTCGTCGTTGGAACGACCACTGGAGCAGGATGACTTATCGTCAGTGGTAAGCCCGACCGAACACCCCCTGAGTACCCTCTCCTCGACCGACGTCCCCCCCTCGGGGAGGGGACTCGACGTCGGTCTTTCCTCGCGCGGGCGGCCTCTCGGCGGGTGATGGACTAATTCCCCAATCCAGTCACCCACGGCCTCGGCTAGGGCGGTATCGGGCGCAGGTAGTCGCATCTACGCCGCCCCAGTCGCCGGCGGCGGTTCGTGTGGTCGAGGAGACCCTCCTCGCGCACGCGCTCCACCGTCTCCTTCCGTGAGACTATTGACTATCGCAGAAGGCTGCGACCTCGTCCCAGTTCATGACGCTGTCGAGCATCGCCCTGGCGATGGGGGCGAACCGGCGAGCATTACCGCCACCAGGTCCCACAGGGGAGTCCCGGCCAACAGGCACGCTGCCTCCGTCAACACTAACTGCCATGGCCCTCTGTGGTCACCACAGAAGAGCCCTGAGTCGGACGGTCAGGGACCCGCCCACACTGGTGCGCCGTTCAGGGCCATCGGCTGGATGACCCCCGTGTAGAGCCGTCGATACGTAGCGCTCGGTCCGCCCACATTCGGCATAAGCCAGGATAGGGCGGACGCCGCGCCGACGAGCCGTGGAGCGAGCCTGCGGAAATGCTCCCGGAACTAGGTACCGATGCCCGTCGACCACCAGGCCGAAATACTTCATATGGGCCCGGATGCTGATTTCAACCGAATTGACGGTGATCGAGACGCCGATGGAAGGGTCCATGCAGGGCCCATGGAACAAGAGGGCCTCCGTCTTGTTATAATAACTAATACCCAAACCTCTAGTTTTTCATGTGGTGACGGAGTAAGAATACAATTCACCACTTCTATCTAGCTCGTGGATGTCATAAGAGACGACTAAGGTATATAACATCTAAAAAAGAGAAGGAAACCTCGAAATAAAGCCCGTCAGACCAGCATGGTATAGCAGGTCCTCTACAAAAGGATCCCCCCTTCGCTCAGCTCGAGCTGGAGCCCATCGGTGGGACGCATATGAGCTGAAATGATGACGATTGGTGATATTTAAAACCGTTGGGGAAATCTCTCCAGCAACCGGCCCAATAAGATTAAAAACTGTCAAAAATTTTTAAAAAACTTCTTTCAGTTGCGAAAATCGAACTTATGGTTATTATGCAGACGTGGACAATGAATGCCAGGTGTTCCACGTGTGTCTACCATCACAGACACCTGGTGGACGAAATGTCACATATCGATACAGCTTTATTTGTCCTGCTGAAACTATATTCAATCAGGTAAGTTGAATTTGCTTACTGTACATAACAGCCATACGTTTGGACTCTATAACATTCATTATTTTAAAATTTAAAAGATCTATATAAATTCATTTGCGAGCGATAACACATCTGCCCTTAAGACAGATCTGTTGGAAATTTATTTCAACTGCCTTAACAATTAGGCCATTGTGGGCCGGTATGTGTAATAATCATACAGTTATCCGCATCTTCGCCTTTACTTGAGTTGACCTTGCTATGTGTCAGGCTTAAAAACAAATAAAATCCACGCTAGCCTAATTGATTTTCAAAAGATCTGGGTTCAACCTTCACGTGTGCTAATAATTATCACCCATAAATAAGTTATAAATAATCTTTCCGGATTTCACCGCGTTTGTATTTGATTTTTGATTGCTCGACGTTTCGTACACTTTTCAGCGTTCATGGTCACGGTCCCACATCCCGATCCCACATCGGGCAAATATCAAAACACACGACAAAGTTTGTAAAAATAGTATTTTTTATAATGCGTAAAATTCGCGTAAACATCAGAAATCATTACATAAATAAGTTTTTATCATTTGTCTATCACGTGAAATGCAAATCAAAATTATGAGAGAAAGATTACTGCAGAAGCTTAAACAACTGATAATTTAATTTGTGCCGAGTGTTTTATCAAATACAAACCGAATGTATCAATTTATTATTCACTTTTGCAAATTTAACACACATTTTTTTATCTTAGTACTTTTAAACACTTTTTCTTAAACACTTTCTGTGTGGTGACGAAGTAAGAAAATAATTCACTATCCCATGTCTTATCCATGGATATCATAAAATACGACTAAGGGATTATAATATGAATACAACATCTTTGCAAGAGAAGGAACACTCGAATTGAAACCCTATATCAACCCATCTGATCAGCGTGGTGCTGTACGTCAATTTTCCTCCCATTGTCGAGGAGACTTGAGCCCAGCAGTGGGACATATATGAGATATTAAATAAAAAAAACACAATAGAATAATTAAACTATTTGTTTGGTCTTTTCAGGAAGTATTAACTTGTACCAGGCCTATAGATTCAATCCCCTGTGAAGAATCTCCAAACTTCTACCACGTTAATATGGAAATAGGTAAAGAAAGTAACAAAACAGCAGAAAACGATAATAAGAAAGAAAACCGAAAGATTCAAAAGAGGAAAGAAATTAAAAGAAAAGATAACTACGTAATGGAAAACCTAATTAAAAATATTATTAAAGACGAAATAAAAGATAAATTAGAAGCTATAGAATTAGGTGTTAAGAATGCTGAAATAGAAGAAAGTCCCATGTTGATAGAAGCAGTAGTTGAAAATATTGAACCAGAAAGCAGCCAAGAAGAGAAGGAAAAGGAAGATGATTTAGATAGGATAATTATGGAGAGGAATATGAGAAATGAAAGACAAATGAGGAGAGGTGGTTTTAGGTTTAAGAGCGATGTGAAAATAGCAGAATAGACAGAATAGTTCTAGTTACTGTGCCATTGTAAGTTTATTTAGATATTAGTTAAAATGTATTTCATCTATATCTATATATTATTATAAATCTGAAGGGTTTTACATAATGATTTCTAACGTTTACGCAAGTGATACACATTGTAAATAAAACTATTTTCACGGATTCTCTTGCATTTGATTTAATTGATTGATTTAATTTGATTTAATTGCATTGTATTTGATTTAATAATTACAGACTAAAATAATATAATCTTTTCATATAGAAACATTTTCTTTTTGTACTGGTATCAACTTTGTATTAAAATGTGGGTCAAAATTTAATATATTTTAATTCTGTACCAGGTAGATGTAAATCTCTGCAATAACGACGACTTGTTGGACGTGAGACATTTTATTCCACTCATGGCCATGAATGCTGTGAAGTGTCCGAAACGTCAGACAATCAAAAATCAAATACAAGCGCAATAAAATTTATAGGGTTTGTTAGTTTCAATGTTAAACTTAGGTACTAAAACTTGGGTTCTGAAAAAATCTTATTGTGTAAGGCAGCCATTAATCGAGAAAGGTTTTAAGATATAATACATAATGCTGCTATTAATAGAAGTGAAGCAATATCTATAGATGTTAGCAAATACGACAAAAATGACACAATGGTAATCTCAGAGATAACAAAGATGGTGATTGATTTATTTTGAATATTATTAATGTTGATACAATTATTTTTCATTAATGCCACGGGAGATGTCTGTCTTCAGATAATATCTACGTACTTAATATATACAAGAAAACTGCTGACATAGTAAGTAATGTAGTCTAAAAGAATTACAAACAAATTCACGTAACAGTAGCATTAAATGATAATGTAGATGTACGTATACAACGGATTTTACAGGTTGCATACCATCCCCTCCGTTGCTCTAAATAGTGTGTTTATTCTTGAATCTCGATTCCAATCCTAAATCCAATCGCAGCTCGAATTTGAGCAATTTGATACTCTTGAAAGCGACACTAGCGCACGATTGGAATCAAATTCGGTGAATTTTTTTTTTAAACTAAATGAATTCGATTCTCGTCAATTAAGTCAAATATTTGCCTACTCCCGACGTGATTTTGATGTAGTTTAATATCATTAATGTTGCACAATTTCAAGAAAGCGTCTTTGTAGTGATCGAGTTCGGTAACGTTATTAATTTAAAGTAACAAAATACGACACATTTGGTGAAAATAACGGCAAATGCGAAGAATTCATTCTGGATTTTGTTTAAGAGTACCAAATATAAGTTTGGTGAGATTGGAATTGAATCGGATTCAAAATTAGAATTGATTTCAAGGGTAAGCCCACAGATCGGGTGGGGTATAACTATAACACAGGCTATTAGGGTATTATTTTGAAAAGTATTTGGAGGTAGAAGTACTTGAAATTATCTTTAATATTTATTCAAATCTCTTATGAGATGGTATGGCATAACGTTGTTGATATGATTTATGATTCAACTTATAGATTGGGTTACCAGAATTTCTAATTACCTACATTTAATAAAAATAGTACCTATATACGAACACAATTTCGTTTAAGTAAATAAAATATTTCATTGATACCCCCTTCGCATTTATAAATTGCAATATCAAGTAAATTAAGTTATAGTATTAATTTTCATGTGGCCAATTTAGTTTATTTCAATACGTAAAAAATAAGTTTATAAGTTACTGTAAATAGAAAATTTTAAATCAATTAAAAGGATTATAGCATTTCTGTTTGTTATTTAGCCAATTCCGTGTGATGACGGAGTAAGAATGCAATTCATCACCCCCTATCTTAAGCCCCCACTACACGTCGGCAGATGTGTCCGCAGACGTCGTCAGATGCATCCGCGGAAGGATCTCTGTGCACCGTCCACACGTCTGCAGGCCGATCAGTCTGTATTGATTCTTGACGGACGCAACACGTACATGCGTACGCACGCGAAATGGATATTGAGACCGTAGCTGTTGCAGCTATTTATTTATTTAGGACCTTTAAGTACTATTTAAGTGTCCATCGCAGTAGTTATTAAAAAAAATGGAGAAGAGGAACGTGGTGGACGCTGTAATCAGCATACATAGAAACCGAATAATGTGGAAAAAAAATCATTTCCATAATGTATTTTTTGCCTTCCGTGTGGTGACGGAGTAAGAATAAAATTCACCACCATCCCCCACACATTCATTCTTACCCGTGGGTGATCGTACGAGACGACTAAGGGATATAAAACGCATATAACATCTATGCGAAGGAAAACTCGAAATAAAACCCTATACCAACCTATACCGACACGTCTGACCAGCGTGGTATAGTAGTCAAATACCCTTACATTATGGAGGAGGCCCGAGCCCAACAGTGGGACGTATATGGGCTGAGATGATGAAGATGATGATTTATTGCAATTTTTTTTAACACATCCTCCTGGACGCCATTTTATATAGCGTGAATAGCGTGGATAACTAGCTTTTAGAATTACATATATGCAGAGCCATCCCGAGAATTTGATAATTTTGTTCGAATTTCTGCTTGATACAGCTCCAGGAATTTGAATGTTTTGTCAGTGCTCGTGTTAGCCATTTTAACGAGCAAGTAAAAAAGAAAGAACGAAAAAATACTGCAGAAATCACGTGTGCATTCTCATCCGCTTCCCGATGAATATTGATGCGTCGTCAGACGTGTGGACGCAACACTCAGCGCCTGGCGTTGAAACCCTTTGATCCGTGCTACAAAAACCGACAACTAACGGATGAGTGCCGGATGCATCTGCGGACGTCAAATACCCACCACAGACGAGCAAATCACCCCCTCTACACGTCGGCGGCCGCGTCCGCCGATGACATCTGCGGACGCATCTGCCGACGTGTAGTGGGGGCTTTACCCGTAGGTGATCGTACAAGACCGCTGGCGCTGAAACCCTTTGATCTGTGCTACAAAAACCGACAACTAACGGATAAGTGCCAGATGCATCTGCGGATGTCAAATACCTACCACATACGAACAAATCACCCCCTCTACACGTCCGCGGACGCATCCGCCGATGACATCTGCGGACACATCCGCCGACGTGTAGAGGAGGCTTTACATAGATGTTATTTGCATATCATATATCCTTTAGTTATCTTTTACTACACCCACGGAAGACAATAAATACATTATGGAAAAGATTTTTCCACATTATTCGGTTTCTATGTATGATGATTATAGCGTCTACCACCTTCCTCTTCTCCATTTTTTTCTCAATAACTACTGCAATGGACACTTGAAGTAAAATAAATAAATAGCTAGATAAATAAATAGCTGCAACAGCTACGGTCTCAATATCCATTTCGCGTGCGTACGTGTTGCGTCCGTCAAGAATGACTGATCCGACAGACTGATCGACCTACAGACGTGTGGACGGCTCACAGAGATCCATCCGCAGATGCATCTGTCGACGTCTGCGGACTCATCCGCTGACGTGTAGAGGATACGATGTTTCAACATCGATCTTGCTATAGGCAAAACATCGTAATATCGATGTGAACTGTTTTTAACATCGATGTTGAAAGGAAAACATCAATGTCGAAAGGAAAACACATCGATGTTACTAGGAGCAGAACGAAATTTTACTAGGAGCAGAACGAAATTTTACTCTATCGATGTCAAAAATATTCCACAGATGTCCTAAAAAAAAAAGCTCAAAGCTCATCAAAAATTGCCTGGACGATTTCCGTAACATCGATGTCAAGAATAAAAAAAAGCGCATCAAAATTTGCCACGAGAAATATCGTAACATCGATGTTCGATACTTTTGTAACATCGATGTTAGGTGTTCGATAAACATCGAACATCGATGTCAACATCGATGTTTTTCTAACATCGATCATCCCTAGTAGAGGAGGCTTAAGAGAGAAGGAAAACTCGACATGAAACCCTATGCCAACACGTCTGACCATCGCGGTATAGATCAGATCAATTCCTCTCCGATTGTTGAGGAGGCTCGAGCCCAACAGTGGGACTTATATGGCTGAGATGTAATATATATTTTTTTTTTCTCGGAATTATCCACATTATACTATAAAAAGCGTGGCGATTATGTTTACTATCATCATTTGCCACCTATATCCAACAGTGGAAGTCGACAGGCTTGGTCGATAGGCTCTGAATACGAAATCCTTAAAGAACGCCTGCCAACTTACCTAGCAGAAGATAAGACTTCTAGATACATGAACTAAGAGTTATAATCTATATATATAAAAGAAAGTCGTGTTAGTTACACTATTTATAACTCAAGAATGGCTGTACCGATTTGGCTGAAAATTGGTGGGGAGGTAGTTTAGAACCAGGAGACGGACATAGGACTTTATATCCCGTTCGATCGCGTTCCCGTTTCCCGTTCGATAAAATGTCAAAGAAACGTAGTATAACAAAAACGCATTTGATATGTAATAACAAAACGCAAATGACAGCTAAACGTAATTTTGTCTATAGTTAAGTATGGTTGAAAATTTAATAATTATAATTTTGTCAGAGATCAATAGTCATTAATTTGTATTCTCTTTGAATCATCATTAACAATACCGCGACCAAGACGATTGAATCTTTCCGGACAAGGCTGTAATGGTTCTTTCTAGAAACTGTATTTTCAGAAATTTAGAAAATATATTTACGAAAAAAAATATGGCGGTACGAAGTTCGCGGGGCTAGCTAGTTATTTAATAAATAACATTGCCGTGCCGTGATGGACTAAGAATTCCATTCACTACGGCCTTTCTTAGCCGTGAGTGTCGTAAAAGACAACTAACGGGATTCATCATCATCATCATTCTAGCTCATATACGTCCCACTGTTGGGCTCGAGCCTCCTCCACATTAGGAGGGAGATTGACCTTACTATATTATGCTGGTCAGACAGGTTGATATAGGATTATGTTTCGATTTTTACGACACGACGTCTTTTACGACATCCACGGGCAAGATAGGGAGTGGTGAATTGTATTCTTACTCCGTCACCACACGGTATAAAGGATATGCATATAACATCTATGCAAGAGAAGAAAAACTCGAAGTACAACATTGTGCCAACACATCTAACCAGCGTTGTATAGTAGGTCAATTTCCCTCCCATTGGGACGTATATGCTCAGCAGTGGGACGTATATGCGCTGTGCTGATGATGATGATAAAACCTATGCAAGACAAGAAAAACTCGAAATAAAACAATGCACCAACCCGTCTGACCAGGGGGGGTATAGTAGATAAATTCTCAGAGGAGGAGGCTCGAGCAGTCAATATATGAGTTGTGATGATGACGATGATGATGAATAAATATTAAATTCTGTTTTATAATTTACTTATATCCAAGAAGCAAGTTGATACGCTTCAAGTTATTACGCCGTCACTGACAAAATCTAATTACGCCTTATCGCAGAAAAGTTAATTGTTTTTCGTGGTTTATTTGTATACAGCATTTTATTTATACAATCAAAGAACTACTATGCTACGACTATCAATACGTATTATTGAAATAACGTTATGATTCAAAATGTTTTTTGTATTAGTTATATACTTTACAACAGTTTTCGCAAGTAGTCATGAAAAATATATTGATTTACTACCCGAGGAGGAGAAACAGGAGTTTCTAGATAGAGTTGCGAGAAGAATATTGGAGACTGTACAACAAAAGGTACCTAAAAATTCATCTAGTGTAGTATTAAGTGATGAACATTTGCAAGAGCATAATGATTTTGTTCATTCAATATTAAAGGAAGAATCTGAACGGATGAAGAGAAGCAAAGAAGAACAGGTCAATGAAAAGGATGATCAAGACAATTTAGAAGTTAAGCCTTTAAGTACTGTTAAAATTGAAGCTACTGATAAAATTAAAGTTTCTGAAAGAGTACCTATAGACTTAACTATTAATGAAGCAAGGCGACGTAACAGTAATGAGAGTATAACAACAGATTCTATTAGGGATGTTACAGAGGATGTTATCGAAAACGTATCACCTATGCATAAAAGATCTGTGCGAACTGATGATGAAAGCAGTAAACTGCAGGAAAAACATACAGTTATACGTAAAGAACAAAAATATGCTACTCTAGATGATTCGATACAAACAAGCGAATCACCTCTGCATTCCTTAAGTTTTTTAGGATCAACAACCGAATCACAGAATTGGGACTCCAAACAATATGATTACTCTACATCGAGAACTCAGAAAAATAAAATCGATTACAATTCATTAGGAAATACCACATTAGGCGATAAACCTCGAAATGATTTGGAATATGAAATTTCGAATTTCAAAGAAAATATCAACACATTAGAAACTTGGAAACCAGTTGATATCTCTACAACTGAAATAAATGTAATGGAAGGTCAAGTAATGAAATACACAGATGATGAATCTAAGTATAAACTACCAAATAATAAAAGTAAAAACAAGTCTGAAATACAAGATGATGATTATCTTGAAAATCATAGTCTAGGAATTTCTCCTATTGAAAATATAAACCTAGCGAGGAGTTATGTGACATCGAGGCTAAATTTAGCTAAAAGTAAATCTTATTCTGATGTCGAAGGTAGTAGAGAGGGAGGTAAAGATCACGGCACTTTATCAGATATTCTCAGTGATGAACGTACATCAGGCATTACACAAGCAACTGCACATGATGTTTTTACTGTACACTCTATTCTTTTAAATGTTTCTGAACATCAACAAAAGAATAATACTAATATTGATATTGGTAATATTACATCAGTATTAAGTCCAAAAAGTGCAAAGAAGAAAACGATTAAAAAAGCTGAAAAACGGCACCCTAAAACTGTGAAAGAGCATAAAAATATTGAATTATCAAACAAATTTGTTAACGAGGCTTTAGAAGAGGCTAAGGCTAGAAGAGAAAAATATAATAATGTCGAATACTTACAAAAGAAATTACAAGATGAAATATTGAAGAAAGATAAAGAGTGTAAAGGAGATCATTGTAAACATTATAAGGTTTATGAAATCCGTAAGTATTTTATTATAATTTATATTATGTTCACATCCATACTAATATTATAAATGCGAAAGTAAGGATGTTTGTTTGTTTGTTATGCTTTCACGCTTAAACCACCGAACCGATTTCAAAAATTCTTTCATTCAATGGAAAGCTATAATATCAGGGAGTAACAAGGCTATATTTTATTTCGATATTCCCACGGGAACGGGAACTACGCGAGTAAGACTGAAACCGAAGCGAAGCGAGGGCGGTTGCTAGTAAAGGAATAAATGCTAAACAATCAAAGATAACTGTTTGTGTTTTGTTGAATGCATTTGGTGACAGACGAGCAAATAACCAACCTTATGGTAACTGGTTACGTCTGCGCATGGATATTTGTATTGTCAAGAAGAATACTCTTCTAGAACTAATTAATTGCTTACGCAAACGTTCTTCTCGCCATCATAATTTTAAGTAAATAAATGAGTGAATGATTTTCTGTGTGGTGACGGAGTAAGAATACAATTCACCACTACCTCTACTACATATCTTTCCCGTGGATGTCTTTGGAGACGACTAAGGGAAATAATAAGCATATAACATTTATGCAAGAGAAGGTAAATTCGAAACAAAACCCTATTCCAACACGACTCACCAGCGTGGAATAGTAGGTCAATTCCCCTCCCAATATGGAGGAGGTCTGAGCCCAAAAGTGGGCAAACTACAAAAAAGTATTTTAATAGATATTAATAAGGTAAGTTTTTTTGACATATTTAGTACAAACCTAATTTTATTTACAATATAAAAACCATTATTCTTATTACAGAATCACCTAATAGAAATGATAATCTCTCGTTCCTCAGAAGTCAATCAGTGGATCAGGCATACTTTATACCAGTTTACGATTATTCACCTAACAAAGCATATTATAATCCTGAGAACCGTTATGGCCCAAACTTTGTTGAAAAAAACTCAATAGGATTAGATACGGAAGCATTACGCGTAGGTGGTACTAATGATATAAACATTCCAAATGTAAGAGATTTGCCAGAATTTATCATCAATTTAGACGACGAAGTAGATAAATTTTCTATCTATCACAAGAAACGCAACAATGCAATATACAGACACGGATATATACAAGGGAAAAATTCTAATAATTACAAGACACCTCTTAAGATACCAAAAAAATATATTTCTAAATCTTTATCACGTGAACATGTTGAAAATTATACAAATGGATATTCAGTTCATATTCCTGACTCCCACGAATTTCAGCATTATAATAATATGAATAAAGATTTAAAAAGAAATATTAAAGCTATAAGAGACATATTATATTATAATAGACTTTTTGACAATGTTCCTCGGCAAACCAAAGACGATTATATAAAGTATATACATAACACGGATATTGCAAGAGACGAGCGTAAAGCTGATTTAGTAAGATCTGAAAACGATAAAAGTAAGCTAAGAAATTATTATTTTGATGAGAGAAAAGAGAAAAAGATTAAAAAGTCCTTCAATCAAATAAAAATACTTGATATAACTGATGATATAAATGTGGCTTTAAAAAAGTTTTATACGGTTCTTTTCTCAGAAATGTCTGAAAAGTATCAATCACCGTTAAAAAACATACAAGTAATTCAGAAGAATAATGCAAAGGCAGTTGATGCCATAAGTAAATTAATCGAAGCTACTAATGAAAAAGATATGTTGATTAATTTGGAGAAGATGAAAGATGTGAATATGTCAGGAATGACAAAAAATATTAACATTCAGACTGATATTTATATGAAAACGCTTAAAAAATTAATCGTTGAGGATAGTAATGCTTTGAAGCAATATGATTGGTTGGGTACTACTGTACAAATTCAATCGGCGTTAGAAAAATTTAAAATACTGATGTAAGTATTTCAGATGTATCTAAAGAAATACATTATTGATTATATTCATTTATCGCTAAATAATGGAAGCTTGACTTGATGCATCTAATGATAATTAGATTTTACGAGCCTTTATGTGAATTAAGTTACTGTTTCTTGAATTCTCAACTCTGGTAGTGAGTTGAAACAGCGAGAAACTTATGAAATCTTTGTGAATTTGAATTTAATTCTTCATCATTATCATTCTCATATACGACTCGAGCCTTTGCCACAATAGGAGGGAAATTGACTTACTATACTATGCTTATCAGGTGTGTTGATATAAGGTTTTATTTCAAGTTTACCTTCTCTTCCATGTTACTATTCAAATTGATCGTAACAGACACAGATCAATACCATTCAAAATTCAAGCCATTCGGCTTAATCTTGTAAGCATTCAGTGTTGAATTTCAAGTCAGTGTTGTTTCAGAAAACGCTTGCAAGAATCAAAACCTATACATCCATCGGACATAGAGATTCTGAAATATTTGGCATTTTTGCAAAACTTTTCATCGCAGATACTCGAAGTAAACTATTATACGAACAAGCTTAGAAAAAAAAATATATTGCCTAAGATTAGAAAGAAAAATAGAAAGATAATAAAAGACAAAGGATTGATAAATAGAGTTTGGTTGTATTTGAGAACGCATTTGCCTGATTTGACTGCAGAAGAACAGATTACTAAGCTAAAAAGTTTCATAATGGATATTGAAGATGGGCTCCATGATGTAGGTATAGAAAAAAGTAATTGATGTAAAGTATCCCATTGATGTAAAGTATTTTCCGTATGGTGACCGAGTAAGAATACGATTTACCACTCCATATCTTGCACGTGGATGTCGTAAAAGACGACTGAGGGATATGATACGCGTAAGAAACGCGTAAAAAAGAACCATGCAAGAGAAGAAAAATTCGAAATAAAACCCTATACCAACCTGTCTGACCAGCATGGTATAGTAAGGGCAATTTCCCTCTTATTGTGGAGGAGGCTTGAGCCCAACAGTGGGATAGATTTGAGTTGAAATGATGATGATGTTGATCCACAAGATTCATTCACCATCATCTTAGCCCACATATGTCCCACTATTGGGCTCGAAACTCCTCTATTACAAGAGGGAAATAGACCTACTATATCACGCTGATCAGACGTGTTGGTACAGGGTTGTATGCCAAGTCTCCATTAGAGATGTCAAATGCAGGTTATATCTCTTAGCCGTCTTGTACAATGCCTACGGGCCACACGGAAGTCCCATAAGATTGGTGCTATCTACCTCTTCTGTTGACCTTTCAGGCGGTTGATTACGAACTGTCCTTGTAGTTTCTTTTTTAATTAAAAAGACCACCAGTCGGGAAAGTTTTTATTTACACGATTCTGACGAATGCATCTAGACTTCAAAAAATCGATTATGATGCGCAAACTATTGTCCTGATTGGCAATCTAAATGAGAAGATTCTTGGACCACTACGCCATATATATATGCCATCCAACTCAATTTCATTATTATTAATTTAGACGATGAAGTTGAAAAATGCTCATAGAATTCGAGTTTCCTCAACAGTCGAAGTGGAATTGATCAACTATACACCATTGTTCAGACGGATTGCTGTAGAGTTTTATCTTTTATCTATACCACGCTGGTCAGACGGTTTGGTACAGGGTTTTATTTCGAGTTTTCTTCTCTTGAATAGATGTTTTATGCATATAATATACAGAGTCGGCTTTTACGATACCCACGGGTAAGATAGAGGATAGTGACAGCACATGGAAGGCAATCTAACTAATGAGTAAATATTTCTATTTAAAGCTACATGGAGCGTTAAAAAACATAGCAATGATTACGAAATTCAGAAACCAAAATTGGTATGTGAATCTTAAAGAACTTTATTTAAATACTGAAAAGAAGACGCTTCGTGAATTACTTCTGCATTTATCAGTGTCCAGACTGATCAGCTTGATAGAGAACAGCTGCGAGAACGGATTGGAAGAGGACTTTGTTAAATATATGAAGAACCATAGAGTGGAGTCGAAGAGGACTTTGGAGGAAACCATATTCGTTTTTAGAATTATTGAGGAAATTAATAAAGATTTGGGATAAATGATAATTTGTAGTTTTTTATCTATATTTGTGTGGTAATAGTTTAAGAATACACCAACCATAATTATTTACGCACAGGTCTCGGTTTTTATTTTTGGGAATGCTATGGTGAACGTACACGCCGCTCCCTTCTTCCGGGGTGCAGAAAGAGTCAGTGCCGAGTTCCTTGTGGTCCGTGGCCAGCCCGGCGTGATACCCTTTTGGGCACCTTCCCTTTCTAACGCCCTTCTTAGAACGTTGGTCGCTCTTATGCGGTCAGCCTCTCTGTGAGTGACGGATTATTGCCCTGTCAAGTCATCCACGGCCTCGGCTTGCGATGGGTAAACTGCTTGGTGGATCGCCAAGAGAATAGGTTAGTAGTACTTACCTGTGCATTATCGGTAAGATCAAACGTGGTCGCCAATCAGCCTGCCTAATGTGGCGATTGTGGCATTTTCTCCCTTTTGTAATGGACCTATGCTCAGCAGAGGAGGTCTATAGGCGATGAAGGCCAGATTAGATTCAGATCAGACCCAGGCCCAGGTCACCGCCCAGGTCCAGTTCCAGACCTAGACCCAGGCCAGGTCCAGATTCCTCCACTACAGAAACATGTTTGCAGTATTACCCACAGCGCAAGGGAGAAAGGCCGATCTTCTGATCCAGGTTCTCATTCATACAGGTTCAGGTCCAAGTCCAAGAGGAGTTCGCTGCGTCTGATTCCTGCCCGTCACTCGATCATAAATTTTTCCCCAACGGTTGTAGGTTCTAGGACTGATTTTGCCTGTCCCTTGCAACTTCATATGCATAACACCCCTAATCTATGGCACAGTTATACATATTTACAGTGATAATCTTCTGTTTGTGTGTTTGTAATTGAACTACTTTTAAATGGCTGGACCGATTTTGATGAAATAAATTTTTTTGTGTGTGTTCAAGTATGTTCGAGAATATTTTAGATTAATATTTGGACCCGGTAGGTGGCACTGCGATCGATTTCAATTAGATTTTCTTTTACTATTTATTTAGATTTAAACATAAAAACGTCTGTTGGGTCAGCTAGTTTGTTTATAAACTTATAATGGGTAGAAAAAGTTATGAATATATTGAAATGTGTAGAATTTTCCGAGTGGTGAAGGGGTAAGAATACAATGCCCCACCCTTACCCGTGGGTGTCGGAAAAGATGACTAAGGAATTAAAGATGCATCCCATACAAGAACATCTAAGGAAAACTCGAAATAAAACCCTATGACCAGCGTGGTATATTAGGTCAATTTTCCTTCCATTGTAGAAGAGGCTCGAGCCCGACAGAGGCACGTATATGAGCTGAAGTGAATAAGTGAGTTTAGAATTAAGTTTTGTCCCGAATTTGGAATAAGTAATAGACTAGTATTTTGACATAGCTTAACCCAGCCTTTGGTGTGAATATACAACGTACGAACGGGTTGGGACGCCAGAAGTATAGCCACATTGATTTGTTCTTGCCGACCATCAGGCAATATATGAAACAGTGTGCCCGTAGGTATTTTGATTCTGCCACAACACTCGCAACCTCTTAGTAGTTGCTGCGGCCAGCTATACCCCGTCTATGATCTCGAAGGTCCCTCGGCCGAGACTCGCTCGCTCGACGAACCAGATGACGAGATCACGAAAACGAATCAGCAGCAACGCCCCAAGTCGAGGTTCGTACCCCACAGGGCTTACCCCTTAGGTCCCATTATTATTATTTGTTTTTGGGTTGAGAGCCCTCAGCGCTCACCACGAGTCTGTCTAAGGGTGTAACAGTCATTCAAGGCTAACATTCTTAGTCCAAACATAAAAAAACCAGAAGCAAAATAATTATTTGACATTAGCACAAACCCTTTACGGACTGAAACCTTGAAAAACTAAATAGCGACATCTATTGGCAAATGTTGTAACAAAGAAACCAACAGCTTGCAAAATTTACAATTTATGTACTAGAATTTGAATACAGCGCCACCTCTTTATGGATTGTGGAACCAATAGTAATAATAATTTAAGACTTGACGTTTTCAGATGGACTCAGGATTGGCATAGATTGTTGTTATTGGAATATCATCATCTTAGCCCACGTAAGTCTCACTGTTGGGCACGGCCTTCTTCCACAGTAGAAAGGAAATTGTAAGTAAATTTTTCTAGTATAGGTAGGTATTTATTATAGGGTTTCATGTCAAGTTTTCCTTCTCTTGCATAGATGTTATATGCATATTTAATCCCTCAGTAGTTTTATAGAATAACCCACGGGCAAGAGGGTAGTGAATTGTATTCTTATGGAAATATACAATATTATCTTAACTCATATACGTTTCACTGTTAATAGAATAATAGGAGGGTAATTGACCTACTATACCATGCTGGTCAGACAGTCAGTAATATCTTATATCTTTAAATGAACAATTCTTGTATACATATATACATATATATATATATATATATATATATATATATATATACCTATATATATATATATATATATATATTCAGGATCTTGGAAACGGCTCCAACGATTTTGATGAAACTTGGCATACTAGAGGTTTCGGGTCCACAATATACAATACAATGATACAATGACATTAAATTTTAAAAGAATATGAATTCAAATTTCGTTATAAACGTCAAGAGTTACGGTAGCTCAGTTGGGAAGTGATCCAGTTCGCTTTTTGTTTTAGCATTCAAGCAGCGTCGGATCGAATCTCGGTGTTATGATTATTCTCTTTTTGTAATTTTTTATATATTTTTCTTTATTTAATTTTATTTTTTATTAGTATATATCTAAATAAATTCGACAAAAATACAACAAAAATATTCCAGGTCAACCAGATATTATTTACATAAGTGAAATAAAAAAGTGAAAGAAAAATTTTCACAACAAACTTTATTTTGAAAACAATCTCTTAAAATATCTATCTACAATTTATTATAATTATAGACTAAGATCACATAATTATAATTTTGGTATATAAAACACTATTTTTTTTTCAAAGCAATGAGGTAACACATTATATAAGTATACTTTGCAAAAATTAAAATCTCTAGTTTTTTTTTCATATTCTAATATTTTATATAAATATTTAAATAACACAATCATTAATTTGATAGTTATAGTATCTTGAGAGGTCCAGATCAGTTTACAAAAGTTATTTCTCGTAAAGAAGCTTGTCTGAATCATCAACGCTGAATAAAAACTACTAAAGCTATAAACATGAAATTATAACGTAGTTTCTTTTTGTGACGAAAAGACTCTCTAAGAAAAAATATTTTAACCAAAGGGCGTGAAAGGCAATAGCAAAGATTGGCGATGGAGAAAAATCTTATATAGAGTCTTCAAATTAAGTACAAATACTTGCTCTTCAATTAAAATAAGTAAACACTGAAGTATTTGTCAATTTTTATCCTCTGATAGTGTAAAAAATTTTACACAAATGAAATAAAACAATTTTTAGGGATTTTTTCTACATGTGCATAATTTTTTTTTGGTGGGGTGGGCCATGTTCAGCTCACTCACTGCCGGGCTCCGTCCGGTGCGACAGAGGGACGCCGCGCAGCCCAATGACCCACCCGTGGCACGTCGCCTTCGTCATAGCGCCGGCCACCTGTGCAAAGTTTCTTCTTTCTTCTTCTTCAAAGTGTCTTCAGTGGTCGGCCTGATAGAATACCCCGGTCGCGGGGTATCCTCACCTCTCGACATCCCCTACGGGGACGTCGATCGCCGTCACGCGGCCTCGGCTAGGGTGGCATCAGGCGCAGGTAGTCGCGCCTGCACCGTCCTAGTCGCTGGCGGCGGACCGCGTCGAGGTGGATGCGTTCCTCCGAACCGAGGCCTCTTCAGCCGGACTGCCCAACGGGCAATGACGTCTCGGCGGGCGTCGACCCGCCAGGCGGCAATCTCCTTGATTGAGACTATGCCACCTTCCGCTCGCGTCTTCGACACCCGCTGATATAGTCCGGCGAGCATCTCCGTCTAGGGGACCTAGAGAGGGAGATGCTGGGGGAGTCCCGGCTAACAGGCACGCTGCCTCCGTCGCCACCGTGCGGTACCCATGTATAGCTCTGAATGCCATGACTCTCTGCGGTCGCCACAGAAGTCCTGAGACGGACGGTTAGGGACCCCTGTGTGGGTACACCGGTGCGTCGTATAGGGCCATCGACAGGATGACCCCCGCGTACAGCCGTCGACACGCAGCGCTGGGTCCGCCCACATTCGGCATAAGCCAGAATAAGGCGAACGCCGCGCCGACAAGTCGCGGAGCAAATCGCCGGAAATGCTCCCGGAACCACCAGGCCCAAATACTTTATAGGGGCCCGGATGCTGATATTTTTTTTTTTTATTGCCAACGGTGGCAAACGAGCAAGCAGCACACCTGATGGTAAGTGAAACTGCTGCACATGATATCAACCAACTTGACGGTGATCGAGGCGCCGATGGGAGGACTCATACGGGGCTCGTGGAACAAGAGGGCCTCCGTTTTGTCCAGGGCCACCTTTGACCCCAGCGCCTCGATCCGCTTGCAAATCCTCTCCCTTCCCTCCATTGCAGTTAACTAGTGATTGTTTGCTGCTTATAGGATCTGGTACAGCCATAATCTTTTGCATTCTATTTGAGAATTATATTATATCATGGTTCGGTTGCCTTCACATTAGAGCTATTACTAGGCATGTTATGCGTATGAAATTTTATTTAAAAGTCATTAAAAGAATAAAAAGTAGATAAACCCGCAGAATTTCTAGCCAGGTGCTATCACTGTGTTAGTGTTCCAATACGGTGGTAGTTATTTTAATTATTTAGGGTAAAAATTGACAATATCTCATTTCCTCCGCGGGGTTTATTCATACTAATTTGAATTTGAATAACGATTACAATCAATAAAATAATTGATGGTGTCAAATTAAAAATTAAACACCTATTTATTTCAACTGCCACTATTTATCTCCATTATTAAAATATACTGTCAAATAATACTAAGATTTTTAACCAATATACGATAATTATGTATTCATATAATATTTTTCGTTAAAGGAACCAAACATTAATAATTTATAAATTGTAAAGACATTTTTACGGCAGTATACATATTTTTAAATCTATGAAAATATTTAATTACAGCGCCATCTATGACATAGTTATTGACAACAACAAACCTTGATAATTTATGGAACGAAAAATCATGGTTCAAAATTTGGCGGGCAGGTGGAAATGTAATATTATCTATAAATTATATATTTCTTCTATCCGTGTGTATGTTACTGAATTCCTCTTAAATGGCTGAACCGATTTTGATGAAATTTTTTGTGTGTGTTCAAGGGGATTCGACAATGGTTTAGATTCACAATTGGATTCGGTAGGTGGCGCTGCTGTCGATTTCAAGGAGAATTCCTTTTATTTTAACCTTTTATATATACTAGCTGACCCAACAAAACAGCGTCTTTTGGGTCAGCTAGTATATAAATATATATATAGATATTATATAGAAAACTTTCATTGAGTAAAGATGTCTGTATTTATCACAGAGAACTATAAAAACCCACAACTAGAAGTTTTGAGTAATATTATTTCCATACTCTGTGAAGTTTTATCAATTTCAGATATAAATAACTTATTTTTAAATGTACATTATGATACAATATTTGTATTTGGCTCGGATTTTAATTAATATACTTATTTTAATTATTATACCTAGCCTCACACAGTAAAAATATATTAGAATCTATACATAAATTATGCTTCGGTTTCTAAGTCGGCTTCTATTTCTTCTGGACTCCTAAGGTCGATGGCGAAACGTTTTTTCATGCTCGAAGGTCGTTCGTCTAGTTCTGAAATAATATAAAATTTCTGATGTTTACGCGAATATTACACATTTTAAATTAAATAACTTTACGGATTTTATCGCGTTTGTATTTGATTTTTGATTACCCGACGTTTCGAACACTTTACAGCGTTCATGGTCACAGGCGGACTAAGATGTCTCACGTGCAACAACGATAACTCAGGGCAATCAAAAACCAAATACAAACGCGATAAAATCCGTAAAGTAATTTTCACACCGCCACATCACCGCAGCCCACGTACGTCCCACTGTTGGGCTCGGGCCTCCTCCACAATGGGAAGCAATTTGACCTACTATACCATGCTGGTGAAATATGTTGGTATAGGGTTTCATTTCGAGTTTTCCTTCTTTTGTACAGATGTTTTGTGCATATTATATCCCTTAGTCGTCTTTTACGACATTCACGTGCAAGACAGGGAGTGGTGAATTGTATTCTTACTCCTTCACCACACGGAAAAAGTAGTTTTATTTAAAAATAATATAAAATTATCATGAAACTCTTTTATACACTTCATAAATGATTTTCAATCGTCATGATTATGACCTTCTGATGTTTACGCGAGTATTACTCATTATAGAAAGTTATGTTAAGTTGGTTCGGTCATGTAGAGAGAATGAATGAAAGGAGATTAACAAAGAGAATTTATAAGGCGAATGTGAATGGAAGTGTTGGAAGGGGCACAATACTCATAATCATATTAATTACTAGCAATCCGTCCTCGCTTCGCTTCGGTTATAGGTTATAGTCGTTTTACCCGCGTAGTTCCCGTTCCCGTGGGAATACCGGGATAAAATATAGCCTAGTTTACGCCCTGATATTATAGTTCCATTGGTGAAAGAATTTTTGAAATCGGTCCAGCCGTTTTGAAGATTACCCGGAACAAACAGACAGACAGACAAAAATTTTTTAATTGCTATTTTAGGCATAGGTGTCGTGCAAATAACCGTGTGAGCATGAAAAAAGCCTATTATTTTGACATTACAAACAGACACTCCAATTTAATTATTGGTATAGATGTTTACGCGAGTATTAAACATTGTAAGTAAAACTATTTTATGGATTTTATCGCGTTTGTATTTGATTTATTATTGTCCGACGTTTCGAACACTTTGCAGCGTTCATGGTCACGGGCGGACTAAAATATCTCACGTGCGCCTCAGTGTGGTCGCGTTCCGATCTGGTGGTAGTATACAGGATTGTTAGATTAAAATTAATAAATCCTCATAATAATTATTACAAATCTAATGTTTAATAATTACTAATCATAAACAATTTTTTCCCTGTGAAGGAGTAAGAATACAATTCACCACTCCCTATCTTGCCCGTGGATGTCGTAAAAGACGACTAAGGGATATAATATGCACATAAGATCTGTGAAGGCAAACTCGAAATGAAACCTTATACCAACATGACCGGACCGTGGGTGATCGGACCGGGGAATTGTCCGTCACCCGCAGAGAGGCTGACCGCGCGACGGCGACCGACGTCCCAGGACGTCGAGAGGTGACGTCACCCGAAAGGGTATTCCGTTGGGCCGACCACTGACGACAAGACACATCTGCTCCGGTGGTCGGCCCAACAACGAGGTGACGTGGGGTACGGGTGGGTTACGGGCCCGCGCGCCGTCCTTTCATCGCCCCGGATGGATTGGACCGCGCGTGCGCATACCATAGCCCACCAATAAAAAAAAAAAATAAAAAAAAAGAAATATACCAACATGTCTGACTAGCATGGTACAGTAAGTCAAATTCTCTCCCATTGTGGAGGAGGCCCGAGCCCAGCAGTGGGACGTATGTGGGCTGCAATGATGATGATGATGAATCATAAACAATATATGTTTTTTTCATATACTATAATCATTATCTTCTTGTACTGGCAATAAATATGTACCAAAATGTGAGTCATAATTTAATAGCTAACTCTGTATCGGGTAGATAACTATAAATCGCTGTAATAACGATGACTTGTTGGACGTGTGACATCTTAGTCCGCCCGTGACCATGAACGCTGCAAAGTGTTCGCAATGTTGGGTAATCAAATACAATCGTGATAAAATCCGTAAAGTATTTGCATGTTATAGTTGATATGAAACTTTTATGATCGTGTACTTAGTAATCTCAAACAGACAGACTTTAGGACCTCGTGGTGGTATTTGGTACCTTTATACCTGTATTCACAAACAATACTTAAAAATTAGGCAACACCCAATTTAATTTGGGGCCGACCTGACGCTGCCGACTATCGCCAGGGCGATGGTCGGCAGCGTCAGGAATTGGGACGCGGTCGCAGCCTTCTGCGAGACAGTGATCTCGCGGAAGGAGGCGGCGGATCGCCTGCGCGAGGAGCGCAGCCTCGATGAGGCGATCCGCCGCCACCCTAGCCGAGGCCGCGGGTGACGTGTGCGGGGAGTAGTCCGTCATGCGCCGAGAGGCCGACCGCGTGAGGAAAGACCGACGTCCTCCCCGAGGGGGTGACGTCGGTCGATGGGAGGGTACTCCAAATAGGAGGTATTCCATCGGGCCGACCACTGATGACAAGTTAACCCTGCTCCGGTGGTCGGCCCAACGACGAAGGCGACGTGTGTCGTGGGTGGGTTGCGGGTGTGCGTGCTTACGCCCCTCTGTCGCCTCGGACGGAGTGGTGCGAGGAGTGCGCCGACCGCAGCCCACCCCAAGTATTTTTAGTATTCTTAATTTAGCAATTTCTTAATTTGTAAGACAATTTACCATTATTTGCTTGCATCTCTTTGACTCTTCTTGAGTAATCCTGGAATGCGGCGGCCAGTGAATACGTTAGACGTCTTGCAGCATTTCTGAAAGAAGGAAACGTTTAATGACTTTTATATGATTATTATTTCAGAGTAACAAATAGGTATTATTTCCTAGTTTTTTTATGTGTGTTTAGCTGTTAGTCACATATGGCTTTCACAGTTTAACATGAGCTACGGGTGAGCGCTGAAGGCTCACAACCCGGATAATTATTCCTTAGGTAATTCCTTAGATAATTATTCCCCAGGCTGTTGTCTTAAATAATAAAAAAGTGAGCCCTCCCTCAGGACGCCTGGCAGATGTGAAATATCGAAATTATATTGCACAAGTATATATGCATAAAAAACACAGATTACGACAGGAATGGCATAAAGCATGAATACTATGCCATAAGGCATTAATAAAATATTACGATTTATATATAAGACTAGCAGACCCGGCCACGTGTTCCTGTGGCTAATGTTTTTGTTATATTACATTTTATTAAACTATTTAAGTGGAACTGTAGGAGAACATCTGTCATGGAGGTAGTCATATTTTTTTACAAATGGCATCTATGTAAAAAAGCAAGTTAAAATCGTATATGACACGTTTGTAGGTTTGACATAACAGCGCCATCTATTAATTAATTACTCAATCCAGTCAACAGATATCGCCATCTGTTAAAATCGTTTGGAAGTTAACAGACAATTGTGAATGTCAAATAATAGGTATATATAGGTAATACAAATAATTTGCAATAAAATAATATTGCGACTATAAATTAAGATGTAAGCTATCCTATCTTTCAAGTTGGATCAAACTGCACACGGTGTGCAAATTTGATTAAAATCGGTTAAGTAGTTTAGGAGTCCATCGCGGACAAACAACGTGACACGTAATTTATATATATTAAGATTTAAAATATTACACAACAATCATAATTAATTCACCGCACAGTCGCACAATATTGCGACGCTCCATCTCATTCACACACACTACTACGTATAGTACATATATTCCATCACATAGCGTGGCGTTATGTCGCCGTCGCCGGCCTGTTTACACCACGCCAATGATCAGGTTTATTCTCACCTATAGATTTTTAACATTAAAAATTAAAAAAACACGTTTGTGTATTATAACCGAGCTAACAAATGCTATGCAGCTCATCATATCTCCTTCTGCAATAGGAGGGAAATTGACCTACTATACCGCGCTTAGACGGGTTCCATCCATCCATCAGCCTACAGACGTCCACTGCTGGACATAGGCGTCCCCACGAGAATGCAACTAGGAACGGTCCTGCGCCACTTGCATCCAACGGTTCCCTGCGACTTTGAGAATGTCGTCAGTCTACCTAGTGGGGGGTCGTCCTACGCTGCGCCGTCCAATTCGTGGTCGCCACTCAAGAATCTTTCTTCTCCAATGGTTGTTGGTTCCACGAGCGATGTGGCCTGCCTATTGCCATTTCAACGTGCTAATTCTGCAGCCTATGTCGGTTACACCCGTTCTTCTACGGATTTCCGTGTTCCGGATTTTATCACATAGAGAAATACCGGGCATAGCACTCTCCATAGCACGCTGAGCGACTGTGAGCTTTTTTATGAGGCCGACATTTAGGGACCACGTTTCAGTGCCGTAAGTCATCGCTGGTAACACACACTGGTTATAAACCTTTGTTTTGAGACACTGCGGAATATTGGACGAGAAGATCCTCTTAAGTTTCCCAGACACTGCGGAATATTGGACGAGAAGATCCTCTTAAGTTTCCCAGACACTGCGGAATATTGGACGAGAAGATCCTCTTAAGTTTCCCAGACACTGCGGAATATTGGACGAGAAGATCCTCTTAAGTTTCCCAGACACTGCGGAATATTGGACGAGAAGATCCTCTTAAGTTTCCCAGACACTGCGCAATATTGGACGAGAAGATCGGCTACTATAGACGGGTTACTATTTTTTTTTATGGTTGGGCACAGACGGGTTACAATAGGGTTCTATTTCGAGTTTTCTTTCTCTTGCATAGATGTGCAGAATAATATATTCCATAAGTCTTTTACTACACCCACGGGCAAGATACTGAATGGTGAATAGTATTTTTATTCCGTCACATGTAAAGTTGATATTAAAGGCTCAAATTTTGAGCTTTTTTCTCGATTCATATGCCATTGCTGGGCTCGAAGCCTCCTCCATAATGGAACGGAAATTGACCTTACTATACAATGCTGTTCAAACGCGTTGGCATATGGTTTTGTTTCGAGTTTTCCTTCTCTTGCAAAGATGTTATATGCGTATTATCTTAGTCGTCTTTTACGACATCCACAAGCAAGATAGGGGGTGGTGAATTGTATTCTTATTCCGTCACTATATGAATAAAGCGTTTACAGCTTATAAAAGGTGCGTTTACAGAGAGTAATCTTCTTTAACCGACTTCAAAAAAAGGACGAGGTTCTCAATTCGTCGGCATATTTTTGTTTTTTTTTTTTATGTATGTTCACCGATTACTCAAAGATGCCTGGACCGATTTGCAAAATTCTTTTTTTGTTTGATAGGGTATATTTCCCAAGTGGTCCCATAGTGATCAGGTCAGGATCTGATGATGGTATACTTAAGAGTGGTAGGACCACACTGTCGACAGTTATCTGTCTACAGCCGCGGGCCGGTCCGTCCGGGGTAGTACCACACTCTCGCAGAAAATCGACGTCTGAGTAGTAGCGATTTGTTACTGCGCTTCGTTCGGTGAGCGAGAAAGCCGGAAGCCCAGCTTTCTGAGGGTGTTTGCGTGTGGAGGGTTTTGGTGGTGCCCTTTGTATCACTGAGCCTCAATGCACGCATTCACACTCCCTTCACTTTCTTCGCGGTAGGCAACGGCCTTATAAAGGTCCATGAGCGGCAGCAACACTTACCATCAGGTGTACTGTTTGCTCGTTCGCCACCGTTTGCAATAAAAAAAAAAATACTTGAGAAATTGGTCGAATTCTTAAAATTTTATAGACAATTTTAACGTTTTTCTTATACTTCGTAAAGTTTTTTGCTTTTTAGTTTACTATTTGAAGTCGGGTTTTTTTTGTTAAAAATTATTATTGGCGTGCTATGGTCACGTCTATGCCATTCCGTCCGGAGCGAGGCAATGACGGCTCGCGGTCCTATTACCCGTATTCTGTTTCGCCATTGGGGCAACAATTGTACCAAGTTCCTTCATGTTAGTGGCCAGTCCAGCACAGAGCTTAGTTAATAATTACTGTTAGTAGGTATAAATACGTAATATCTGTTTGACCGGTATATTTTTGTTGTATTTTTGACGAATTTATTTAGATATATATTAATAAAAAATAAAAATTAAATAATGAAAAAAATATCAAAATTACAAAAAGAGTATAATAATAACACCGAGATTCGATCCCACGCTGTTTGAATGCCAAAACAAAACAAAAAACTAGACAACTTCCCAACTGAGCTATCGTCACTCACGATGTCAACGACGAAATTTGAATCCATATTCTATTGACATTTTATGTCATTGTATTGATTAGCTAAAAACACCGACAAAACAACATTTTCTATAAATAAAACCGGGGTAAGGCAAACGGGCCACGCGGTATCATCATCATCATCATTTCAGCCTATTGCCGTCCACTGCTGGACGTAGGCCTCTCTCATGTTGCGCCACAATGTGCGGTCCTGTGCCGCCTGCATCCAACAACGCCCAGCGACTTTCACTAGGTCATCGGTCCACCTAGTGGGGGGGCGTCCTACACTGCGTCGTCCGATACGTGGTCGCCACTCGAGAACCTTTCTTCCGCAGCGGTTGTCGGTTCGTCGAGCGATGTGGCCTACCCATTGCCACTTCAGCGTGCTAATTCTTCGTGCTATATCGGTTACACCCATTCTTCTGCGGATTGCCGGATTTCTGCGGATTCTATCTCGCAGAGAAATCCCGAGCATAGCTCGCTCCATAGCACGCTGAGCGACTTTGAGCCTTGATATGAGGCCTACATTTAGGGAGCACGTTTCCGTGCCGTAAGTCATCGCGGTATAATCCACCAAAATTCCACCCTTTCGTCATTGGGCTGACTACTGGTACCGAGTTTCTTGAATAGCCCGGCATAGAACCTAGTTAAGAATTACTCATAGTAGGTATAAAAGATTCTGATCATTTCACACAATATGTCAAGATAATGTTATAATCTAAACTTAGATATTTGCTAATATTTACACAATACTCAAGATAACTTGTTTTGATCTAGGTCACATTTTAGAATTGATAAATATTAAGAAATATCTCTCTAATAATTTATGAATGTTTATGTGAATATTATTTATATGAAATAAAAGTATTTTTTACTTATAAAGGGAACGTTGTGGTATGAATGTAGATGTAGTGACAAGGATTGAGAAAGGTATGTTAAGTTGGTTCGGTCATGTAGAGAGAATGAATGAAAGGAGATTAACAAGGAGTATTTATAACGCGAATGTGAACGGAAGTGTTGGAAGGGGAAGACCGAGGCGGACGTTCCACAATTAAATCGGGAATGTTCTTAAGAAAGGTCAGGTTAGGAATACCCTGAACCGAAGAACATGTATGAGGAGATTAATGAAATGTGGAGGAGGCGAAAGTGGTATGTCAAGATCGTAGTAAGTGGAGGGAACTGGTCTCTGCCTACCCCTATGGGAAAGAGGCGTGATTATATGTATGTATGTAATCGGGTATGTATTCTGTGTGGTGACGGAATAAGAATACAATTCACCACCCCTCCCTTATTCGTCTTTTAAGACACTCATGGACGTGTCTTAAAAGACGAATAAGGGATATAATATGCCTATAATATCTATGCTAGAGAGTGAAAATTCGAAATAATACCACTATACTGTCTGACCAGCATGGTATAGTAGGTCAAAATCCGTCTTATTATGGAGAGGCCCGAATCCAAGATTTTTTAATGTCTGTCCAATGATCTGTTTTTGTTTTGTGTTCGGGAGGGCAGTATAATATAGGCTATTAGTTTGTAAGTTTAGCTTTTGTTTTGGGGGGGTGGGTTATGGTCGGCATACTCCTCGCACCACTCCTTCCGGGGCGACAGAGGGGCGTAAGCACGCACACCCGTAACCCACCCGTATAGCACATCGCCTTCGTCGTTGAGTGGACCACCGGTGCAGAGTTCCTTGACTTCAGTGGTCGACCCGACGGAATACCCCTAGGGAGTACTCTTTCCCTTCGACGTCCCCTACTGGGACGCCGATCGTAAGTTTGGCTTGGGCTGGCCATCGACGGCAGGGGTGCGCTCGTATTCTCAATCATAAGTTGAACCCAATTCTATTTTGTTTTTAAGTTTTATTTTTAGTTTTTTTTAATTTTTAGGTTTTTGTATTTTGTTATAGAATTGTAAAAACAAATGAAGATCTTTACTTTCTTTCAATGAATTATTATGTTTACACGACTATATTATTCATATGAAATACAAGTATTTTTAAAGATTTTATCGAGTATTGAATTGTTTGTCAAATCACACCGCAATATAAAGATTATTGCCTTAGTGCAGGATGTTGTCTTTTAAAAAATCCTTTCACGAACGGTAAAGTTGTGATAATGACCGCTAAAAATTGATCGAAATTTCGGCAAATTTCAAATCAACCAGACAAGCATGACAGGCTAGGTCAATATCCCTACTATTATGGAGGAGGCTCGAGCCCAGCAGTGGGAAGTATATGAGCCGAGATGAGATGATGATTAAAGAATTTTTTATTAAATAATGCTTACCTGGATTCACAAACGAAGGCATGACATTCAAAAGGGTTCAGACCCTTAACATCAGCATTATCCTTCACGATAATCATTGAGAATACTCTTGTATACACCAGGTCTTGGACACCATAAGAAATGGACTCTATGTTGAAGAATACCGACATGTGCTCGAATTCATCTCGCTTATTCACCTGACTGACTGTCTCCAGATGTACACCGTCTACTGTCACCGTTAGCTTCACTATTGGAAGGATTTGACCTGGAAATAAACATTGAATAATATTAAATAAATGTATAATAATAAAACCTTAATGTATAATAATAAAACCTTAATGTATAATAATAAAACCTTAATGTAAAATAATAATACTTTAATGTATAATAATAAAACTTTAATGTAATATAATAACGCATTCATCATCATCATCATTTCAGCTCATATATGTCCCACTGTTGGGCTCGAGCCTCCTACATATTCGGAGGGAACATAACCTACTATACCACGATGGTCAAACGGGTTGTTATAGGATTTAATTTCGAGTTTTCCTTCTCTTGCATACTTATTTTACGATACTCACGGGAAAGAGAGGGAGGTGGTGAATTGTATTCTTACTCCGTCACCACACGGAAAAGTAAGTAATTAATGTAAAATAATAAAACATTTTTCCGTGTGGTGACGGAGTAAGAATACAATTCACCACTCCCTATCTTGCACGTGGATGTGGTAAGAGACGACTAAGGGATTAAATGTGTATATAACATCAATACACGAGAAGGAAAACTAGAAACAAAACTCTATGCCACCATGTCTGACCAGCGTGATGTAGTAGGTCATTTTACCTGCCCATAGTGGAGAAGCCAGTTCAGCAGTGGTACTTATATAGGCTGAGATGATGATGATGAATAGTATTCTTATTTCTTCATCACACTGACAGAGGTGATCGCGTTCAAACAAACAAACTCATTAGCTTTGACTATATTAGTATAGACAAAGCTGAATGAGTTTGTTTAGTGTTTTTTATAATATTAGTATTATAAATAGGAAAGATTTGATTGTTTGTTTGTATTGAATAGGTTCCGAAACCACTGGACCGATTTCAAAAATTCTTTCACCAATGGAAAGCTATACTATCAGGGAGTAATATAGCCTATATTTTATCCCGGCATTCCCACGGGAACGGGAACTACACGGGTAAGGCACTGAAACCGAAGCGAAGCGAGGTCATGTTGCTAGTAATAGATAAAATAGAAATACTCAAATATCATTTTTAACTCCACGCCCTTTGCTTAGTAATTATGATAAACTTTACAGATTAAAACAATCTTTTTAGATTATAATAATTAATATGGATTTAAAAATTAGTGTGATAAGAAATAGAACAAAAATCGGCCAAGTGCGAGTCGGACTCGCGCACGAAGAGTTCCCTACCATTGACTAGGTAAACAAGGGCCTCCCTATTGCCATTATCGATATTGAGAAAAAAAAATCAAGTTTGTTGTATGGGATTTATTATTTTTACTATTTGTTGTTATAGCGGCAATAGAAATACATCATCTGTGAAAATTTCAACTGTGTAGCTATCACCGTTTTTGAGATACAGCCTGGTGACAGACAGACGGACAGCGAAGTCCCGTTTTTACCCTTTGGGTACGGAACCCTAAAAATCTAATCAATTTTAACATTTGTTCATTTAATCTCAGGTCCGCCTTTTTTTATTAGCGGTAGAGCATGGTTTGAGTACCGTCCGGTGCCATCGAGGCGCTTAGAGGGGGCTGTGAACAAGCCTATAGCCCGAATACCTCCTTCAAGCGCCTGGGTGGGCCACTCTTAGGTGTTTTGAGATCAGTGGCCCGTCCAGGCGCTCTACCTCCTTTATGAGGAATATATGAATTTAGTAAAAATTTCAATATACTGTACATTGTTGAAATAGTATTTTTGTTTGATTAAATTAATATGATTGTATATTAACTGTTTAAATGCGAAAGTAAGTTTGTGTATTATGCTTTTATGTCAAAAGTATTAAATCGATTTTAAATTTTTTTTCACTAAGCTAAAGCTTCATTATCAGTGAGTAACATAGGTTATTCTCACGGGAATAGGTAATACGCAGGTGACGACGTGGAAATTTGATAGTATTATATAAAAGTACCTGGTGGTAATGCTTTAGCGGCAGCAACCATCATGTCAACAGGTTTCCTGGTATGTTTGATACCCCATAGTCCTCGTGCGTCACTTTGACCCAAATATTTGACCTGAAAACAATAACAAAAGTTTCTGTAGTCATTTTCGAATAATAACGTATAGAAGGATAGTGTCGGTACTTAAGCGATCAAAAACGTGAAACCAAAAATACTACATGCGTGCAAGCGATTACACACGCACACTTAAACAATAGAGTTGCCTTGCGTACGCTGTGACCTTGTACACTAGGTAACGATCGGGCGTAGGGAGTCATTTCTGAGGCCGCGGGTAACTGGACCGGGGAATTAAGCCGTCACCCGCCGAGAGGCCGACCGCGTGAGGAAAGACCGACGTTCTCCCCGAGAGAGGGACGTCGGTCGAAGAGAGGGTACTCCTCAAGGGATATTCTGTCGGGCCGACCACTGACGTCAAGTCACCCTGCTCCGGTGGTCGGCCCAACCACGAACCCGAGGTGTCACAGGTGGGTTACGTGTGCGTGCTTACGCCCCTCTGTCGCTCCGGACGGAGTGGAGCGAGGAGCGCGCCGACCGTAACCCATCCCAAAAAAAAGGGAACCATTTCTGGCTCCAATTTAAATGCATCAAATTTTGTGTGCGAATTGAGCTTCTATGAGTTATTATTCTAATTCTATTTATGTGGTGAGTAAAAAAATTACAAGTCACTAATCCTGCCTTATGTATAGGTATCATAACGGATGCCAAAGGGATATAAGCAGTTAAAAGTTATTTGGAAAATCCGAAAATGCACACCGTATAATGTATTTGTTTGGATTATTTTATTTCCACCCATCCATTCATCAGCATATAAATGTCTACTGTTGGACATAGGTCTCCCCACGAGAATGCCACTCAGAACGGTCGTGGACCACTTGCATTCAACGGTTCCCTGCGAGTTCCAAGATATCGTCAGTCCATCTAGTAGGAGGTCGTCCTGTTGTTACTCGAGAACCTTTCAACGGTTATCGGTTCGACGAGTGATGAGACCTTCCCATTGCTAGTTTAGTACTAATTCTTCGGGATATATCGGTGATAAGAGTTTCAGCAATATTGCCTTCGTAATATATTTGCAAAATAAAAAGAAATATATTCAGGCTTAAAGTGCATCATACTTTACTTTTTAGTTGTCTATCGTCACCACACACGGTCTATTCCGAACGGGGGACGAAAGGGCGACGTGGGACTCCATAACATACCGTATTCCCACCTCTTTCTCATTACGCTGACCATTGCTACCGAGTTTCCTTCAGAGTCATCCGTGGCCAGGCCGGTTTGTTACCCTACCGGGTATCATCCCTCCCCGACGCCCTTCTTAGGGGTTTCACCCTAACGCGGTCAACCTCTCTGCGAGTGACGGAGTATTCCCCGGTTTGGTCATCCACGACCTCGGCTAGGGTATAATCAGACGCAGATATTTGCTGTCCAAGTCGCCGGCGGCGGAACGTGTCGCCGTAGAGGAGTTCTTCCCGCGCACGATCCACCGCTTCCTTCTGCGAGACTGCCTCGCAGAAGTCGGCGACCGCGTTCCAGTTTTTGACGCTATCGAGCATCGTCCAAGCGATGTTCACGGCGCTGCTCTGCCCACGCGGCACACCTCGAACGTGTGCTGCGCGGTGTCTTCATCGCGTTCCTTACGAATGTAGTTATTAAGCAGACTGCATCAGATGGTATACTTTCAGGGTTATATGAGGCTTTTACGACACTCATGATCAATGTAAATGTTGGTAGTATTCATAGCCGCCATAACAATACCCTTACAACTTACTTCATACATATTTAAAAGATTTAATTTATTTCGTCGAAAGTGAAAGGGATTATTTTTACATCACATTATTAAGCAAACAGTTTTTTTTTAAACTGCTTATACGTGTGGTTGCTGACCGTGAAGTCCTCAATTTGAATCCGGGACAGGCAAAAGTGTTATTCGGATTTGTACATTAAAGGCTTCGATTGCGATCACTATCGCATGGTTTCAATTCCCTATGATGTCAGATTAAGAACTACCAACTTTCTTGTCCGTCATCTTATCTCAGCCCTCATAAATCTCACTAATCGGCATGAACCTCCTCCACAATAGAAAGTCAATTTGACCTGCTATACCCCGCTAGTGCCTACGTGTTGGCACAGGGTTTTATGTCGAGTTTTCCTTCTCTTGCATAAATACTATCTCCATTTTATATCACTTAGTCGTCTTATTCGACACCTATGGGTAAGATAAGGGGTGATGAATTGCATTCTTAGTCCATCACGACATGGAAAACCTTTCTTGCCATAATACACATAACATTTACGCGATAAAGAAAATTCGATATAAAACCCTATAAAAATACGCCTGACCAGCGTGGTATATGCCATATGTGTTTCTCTCCACAGTAGCAGAGAAACTGACCTACTATACCACGCTAGTCAGACGTGTTGGTATAGAGTTTTATTTCGAGTTTTTCTTCTTTTTAATTAATGATTTATGCATGTTTAATCTCTTAGGTATCCCTGTGGTGACGCAGTAAGAATATAATTGACAACTCCCTATCTTGCACGTGGATGTCGTAAAAGACGACTAAGGGTTACGCATATAACATCTAGGCAAGACAAAGAAAACTCGAAATAAAACCCTATACCAACCTGTCTGACTACCATGGAATAATAAGGTCAATTTCCCTCCTATTGTGGAGGAGGCTCGAGCCCAACAGTGGGACGTATACGAGCTGAAATAATGATGATGATGAATCCCTCAGTCCTCTTTTACGACACCCACGTGCAAGATAACGGGTGATGAATTGTATCTATTCTAAGCCCGTCACCACATAGAAACTATATTTATACAAATATACAGGTTGTATCAGGTTATGGGGCAACTGGTCAAACGGGAAATAGGCAATGGTGGTAAGAACACGAAAAAAAATTTGAAGGAAAAATAACGATTCGTTAATTAGAGACATGTAAAGTTTTCAATTTTGTCATCGCTTTTTCGTGTAAATCTGATTGAAATGTATAGTCAGTGATACTTAATCTGTAACATATTCATAGTTTGTTAAACATTCATTAGAGATTGAAGAAAATCAATGATTACGTTCGCATAAGCAAAACAAACTTCGCTTTAAATCAGCTGATCGGCCGATGACCGTCGCCGAGTCGTGTTTTTACCTACGCTATCATTGAGGCGTTTGCGCAATTCCTACCTATTCGTATTGTCGAAGCTTTACATGCCTATATGTATCCTTTCTATACATGCCTACATAATACGTAATATTTAAGGCATAGACTGTTTAACACAAATTTTTTAAATTACTATAACTTTTATGTTATTGTTTTTTATGTAATATATATTTTAATTACGATCTAAGACCTGTAAACTACAACATACTCGAACAGTTGCCCCATAACCTGATACAGCCTGTATAACATTTAACATTGAATCTGTTTAAAATGTCACGGTTATTTATACGATACTTATACCTAAAAATCAGTTTAATAATTTTTTTGGCTATTTGTTTGTTTCGGGAATTTGTGTATTTGTTTGTTTGTGTCTTCAAAACGGCTGGACTGATTTTTTATAACTGTGTGATTTTTATAATAGTAATTTTTATAATAGTCTAGTTTTTAGTTTTCCTCTCAGAAAATCCTATAAAGTTTTGCTCTGTCCGGGCATCAAATCCGAGACCTCAAGGACATAATCAGATAACCGAAAAACTACATTTTCAACGACTAATATCCTACTAATATTATAAACGTATGTATGTGAAAAAAAGTTTGTATGTATGTATGTTTGTTGCTTTTTCACGCAAAAACTACTGAATGGATATTGATGAAACTTCACAATAATATAGCTTACATATCAGAATAACACATAGGTTGTAATTTATCCCGATATTCCAACGGGAAGGGGAACTATGCAGGTAAAACCGCAGGGCGCTGCTAGTAGGCTATCTTTTATCCCGACCTTCTCACAGCAACGCGGGTCGCGTCGCGATCAGGCATTTGACACTTTGCGAAAAGTATTACTTATAGTTTTATTGACCGGCCGCCTTCCTGACCTCAACCCTCCCTGAGAATGTATTTGTGAACTAGACGATATCAGACAGACTTTACGACACCCACGAGTAAATTTTTATATCATCATCATCATTTCAGCCTATCGCTGTCCACTGCTGGACGTAGGCCTCCTTCATGTTACGCCACAGAGTGCGGTCTTATGCCGCCTGCATCCAACGACGCCCAGCTACTTTCACCAGGTCGTCGGTCCACTTTTGGGGGCGGGGGAGTCATCTGTCGGCACTTGAGTACCTTTCTTCCCCAGCGGTTGTCGGTCCGTCGAGCAATTTTTATATAGGTAATTTATTGTAAATAAATCACAAATTTTACACGATATCATCAATGTCCCATTTGTGAAATCGACTAGTACATTACACAAGTTAATTTACCGTTAATATGAATGCTTATGGCGGCCGTGACGTCACATCCTGCATACAACATGGCCGCTCTAATTACGACGTTTTTATAGCACATTGTTCAACAATACGATTTAAATCTATGCGTGTAGGGAATTTGATTTCAATGTTGTATTTTTATTGTTAATTTTATTTGCATATTAGGTATATTAAATTGATTTTATCCTTGGGGTAACGGGGAAAAAGTTATCTATACTAATATTATAAAGAGGAAATAATTACATTTTTGTGCGTGTATGTTTGTAATGAATAAACTCAAAAAGTACTGTGCCGATTACAAAAATTCTTTCACCAATGAAAAGCTATAATATCAGGCAGAGTATATTTTATTTCGGTATACCCACGGGAACGAGAACTACGCGGGTTAGGTAATTGAAACCGAAGCGAAGCGAGAATGGGTTGCTAGTCCTTAATAATACCTATTTGGTTTATCTAGACTACAATCATGATATGTTTGAAAACCCCCTACAACTTGAAGATAACGTAGAGTGTGTACGATCTCTTACATCTTTTGAGATCTATTATAATTATTTTATCCTGAATATATGGGAACCATCATCAACATATTAGCTCAAAAACGTTTCACTGTTGGACTCTAGGCTTCTTCACAATATAAAGGAAATTGAACTTACTATATCGTTGATCAGACAGATTGGTATTGGGTTTTATTTCAAGGTTTCCTTATCTAGCTCTCCTTTTTTTCAATTGTGAAGAAAGTGAAGGGAGTGTGAATGCGTGCATTGAGGCTCGGTGATAGATACTAAAGGCACCATCAAAACCCTCCACACGCAAACACCCTCAGAAAGTTGGGCTTCCGGCTCTCTCGCTCACCGAACGAAGCGCAGTAACAAATTGCTACTACTCAGACATCGATTTTCTGCTCAGTGTGGTAGGGATGTGACTTGGAGGGAAAATAATCGATTTTTTCTCCCAACAGGATTATGATTCAAGAGTGGTAGGACCACACTGTCGACAGTTATCTGTCTACAGCCGCGGGCCGGTCCGTCCGGGGCAGTACCACACTCTCGCAGAAAATCGACGTCTGAATAGTAGCAATTTGTTACTGCGCTTCGTTCGGTGAACGAGAGAGCTGGCAGCCCAACTTTCTGAGGGTGTTTGCGTGTGGAGGGTTTTGGTGGTACCTTTGGTATCACCGAGCCTCAATGCACGCATTCACACTCCCTTCACTTTCTTCGCGGGAGGCAACGGCCTTGTAAAGGTCCATGAGCGGCAGCAACATTTACCATCAGGTGTACTGTTTGCGCGTTTGCCACCGTTTGCAATTAAAAAAAATACAGATTATCAAAAGAAAATTCTAAATATTTTTATTAAATATTTTAATATTTATTTATTGACTTTTGTTGACTATAATAACTCTCATATTAGTTTTTCTTCAATATCTATGTACGTAATAAATCCTTTATTATTGTAACGAACTATTTTCACATGTCTTAGTACTAATTTGTTGACAAATACGCAACAGTTTATTAATGTCAATATATTTGACCTCATATGCACATTCGATGAGTTGTAGGATTTAATTAATTTTAATTAACTGCTTTTTACGAGTGAAACTTCTGTAGGCAGGTTTGTATGGGGCAGTAAATGTCTTGTAAGCCGTTATGACGTGTCATGTGACGTGTTAACGATAAAAATATATCTGTAGATATGTCAATGTCACGGAAGACTCTATAACCCTATAACCTGTCCAATAAGCAGGGATGGATTATCCATAAAGCGGATTAGGCAACAGCCTAGGGGCCCCGAGCATGCACCAAGAAAAAACATTTCATCGAATGATTCTTTTTGAAAATTTACATACTTCCTCAATGTTATTTCTTTTTTTTTATTGTTGTTAATGGCAAAAGAAAAAACAGCGCACCTAATGCTAATTGATGCTGCTGCTTATAGCTTATATATACCTTGGACCATGGACCCGAAAATTGCATTGAATAGGGGTCCTGATAGGGTTAATGCGGCTCTGCCAATAAGGTATAGTAGGCCAATTTGCTTCCTGTTATGGAGGCGGTTCGAGCCTAGCAATTGGATATACAAGGTGTATCAGGTTATGGAGCAACTGTTCGAGTATGTTGTAGTCTAACGGTCATAGATCGTAATTAAAATGAATATTACACAAAAAACAATATAACATAAAATTTATAGTGATTACAAAAATGTGTGTCTGAGAGTCTATGCCTTAAATGTTACGTATTACATCGTGCCAGGCATGTACATACCTACGCATGTACAGACACGATACATGTAGGCATGTAAAGCTTCGACAGTATAATTTCATTCAAGCATACCTAGAATTGCGCAAACGCTTCAATAGTAGCGTAGGTAAAAACACAACTCAGCGACGGTCATCGGCCGATCAGCTGATTTAAAGCGAAGTTTGTTATGCTTGTGCGAAGGTGATCGTTGATTTTTTCAATTTCTAATGAACATTTAACAAAGTACGAATATGTTGCAGATAAAGTATCACTGACTTTATACATTTCAATCAGATTTACATGAAAAAGCGATGACAAAATTTAAAACTTTACATGTCTCTAATTCATTAACGAATTGATATTTTTCCTTCCAATTTTTTTTATGGGTTCCTACCACCATTGCCTATCTCCCGTTGGTATAATAAGGTCAATTTCCCTCGTATTGTGGAGGAGGCTCGAGCCCAGCAGTGGGACGTATATAAGCTGAAATGATGGTGATGATGATGACTGCCCACTTGAACTCACGCCCATGACTCACCATGTACTTCTATATCTATCATTTTAATAGCCTAAATATTTTTAACTTTGATATCTAAATAACAAAATGTCCGTGCTTATCATTTTGAAGATAAATTGGCTAACATAAGAATAGTATTTATCCAAATCACTTCTTTTGACGCCTTAGGGAAAAAATATGAGAGTAAATTTTTACGATGAAGAAAAATAAATTGAATATAGTAGACAAGACCAGTGAATTTCTTGCGAGATCTTCTCAGTAGCGGGTCGCGTTCCAATCCGGTGTTAGTTTATATTTAATTCAACGTAAGTGCCCTTTTGGGGTTTATGCATAATTATTGATTTAAATTTGAATCAGTTTTCATCATTTGAGCTCATATACATCCTACTGATGACCAGGAGCCTACTCCTGGATAGAATTTAGATTGAGCTACTACACTACGCTGGTCAGATAGTTCGTGTAGGGTTTTATATCGAGTTTTTTTTTATCTTGAATAAATTTTATATGCATGTTAAATCCCATAGTCATCTTTTACGACATTCACGGGCAAGAGTTGTGAATTATATTCTTACTCCGTCACCACCCGAAAAGATAATATTAGCATGGATGGTATAAATTACTTACTTGAAACGACATAGGAAGATCCTCAACGGTAACAGGTCCCTCGTTTTCCGCCATCTTTGTTTATATATCGCCTTATTCTTGATTAAAATTTATAAAATTAATTTCGTTCATAGTTTTACCTGTAACAAGAAAAAGCAAGTCTTCAGTATATATCATAGCGACAACTTTTTTAAATAATATGTCCTTAGGCCCTCTTGCTCCAACAGATTACAATTTTTGCCGGCATTTGGACAACTTTTTACAAGGAAAAAAATTCAACTCCTATGCGGCAGTCCAAACCACCTTTAAAGAGTTTATTGATTCTCGCCCTTATGGTTTTTTTAGTAAAGGGATCAATGAAACTGCCAATGAGATGGCAAAAATGCATAGATAACAACGGTGCATACTTTGATTAATTAAATATATTTGCCAAAAAAAAAATTGACTTCATATTTCTCCCGTACAAAACTCCAATTTCATATGTAAGGACCTAATATAACATATCCTAACCACCAGCGTGGAATAGTAGGTTAATTTCCCTCCTATTGTCGAGGAGGCTCGAGTCTAGCAGATACACATGAATAGGCCAAGATAAAAAACTAGTGCATCAAATCGAGTAAAGTTTTTACCAATGTATTGCTAGAGAGCGAGAGAGAGAGAGAGAGAGAGAGAGAGAGAGAGAGAGAGAGAGAACATTATCACCATCATCATCTCGGCCCTTTTTTTCTAGACTATGGTCTGGGTACACTTCGCCAAATCTGTCCGGGGCGACGGATGAGCGGTGTTCGACTCCATAACCCCCATCCTGCCTCCCCATCATTATTGGGCTGATCACTGGTACCGATTCTTTGACATCCGTAGCTGGCCTGGTGGGTCGGGCCGACCACTGATGACAAGTAACCCTGCTCCGGTGGTCGGCCCAACGACGAAGGCGACGTGGTGTTTGGGTGGGTTGCGGTTGTGCGTGCTTACCTCCTCTGTACCACCCCGGACGTAGCGGTGCGAGGAGCGCACCGACCGCAGCCCACCCCAAAAATAAAAAGCCGGCCTGGTGGGTTAATCTTTCAAGCATCGTCCCCTTTGACGCACATTGCAGTGTTGCCGGCCGGGACGTCGTCTTCACGCAGTCGGTCTCTCTGCGGGTGGAGGAATAATCCCCAGTCCGTCCACCCACGACTTAAGGCGGTATCAGGCTGGTATCATAATCTCAGCCTAGAAATTTCCATTTCAAAATCTGAATATATTTTAAAACTAGTTGATAATATAGTTTTAAACGTGCATTAGTTTACTGATAGACAATGATAACGGTCACCTTGAGCGACAAATGTGTTTACATTTTACCTTACAATATGTTATGTCGCTGTTATATACCTAAATCGGACATTTATGATTTTTATTGAAGTGAAACTTCTTTGCGCACAAGAGGGTAATTTTTTTACGGATGAAACGCAATTTAGCGTCACGAAGATGTGCAGTATTTTTGTTGGAGAAGAGGGAGAGAGCGATTGAGAAAGAATGAGAAAGGGCGAACATAGCACGAAACACAGCCATGGGGCGAGAGTAGGGAGCAAGTGAGTGAGAAAGATCGAGAGATAATTATTTTTTTTATTCGCTTTTTGGATTTTTTTTGATATTGATAAAAACACATGGAACCAAAGAAGTTTCACTTCTGACATGCGTCCTTAGTAGGTACTCACGCTATTTTTTTTTTATTTTTTATCTAGCCACTCGCCCTCGCTTCGTTTCGGCTTCAATCGCCTTAACCGCGTAGTTGCCGTTCCCATGGGAATACCGAGATAAAATACATATAACCTAAGTTACTTCTTATATAGACGGCTACCTGGTTGTAAAATATTATCAAAATAATTGCAGCCGTTTTGAAGATTACATAAAACAAACTAACAGACAGACATAAAAATTTTAAACCGGTTTTTAGGCATAGGTATCGTGCCATTAACCGTATTAGCGTGAAAAAAGCCCATTATTTTGACATTACAAACAGACACCTCAATTTTATATATTTTTATAGATGTATAGAAGACAACACCTTGCATTAAAAATAATCCTTGTATTGCGGTAGGACTTTACAAACATATTAACTAACATAAATTACATCAATATGGTGACGGAATAAGAATACAATTCACCACTCCTTATCTCGCCCGTGGATGTCGTAAAAGACGACTAAGGGATATAATAAGCATATAACATCTATGCAAGAGAAGAAAAACTCGAAAGAACACTATACCAACCTGTCTGACCAGCATGGCATAGTAAGGTCAATTTCTGAGCTGTGATTATGATGAGGAATGTAATTTATTTAGTTGCTTATATTAGACGAAACGACTTCCACGTACGTGCAAGCTCTGGAATGCTGCTGCCTGCTGCTGTTTCCCGAATACTGTGACATGTATGTACTTCTTTAAACGAGATTTAAGAAGAGTATTTTCTTCACGGTAGGCAACGGTTTAGCTGTGCCCCTGGTAATGCAAAGGTCCATGTGCGGCAGTATCACTTACCATCAGGTGTACTGCTTGCTCGTTTGCCACCATCGCCAATACAAAAATGGAAATTTTTACTCCAAAATGTTAATGCAAAAGTATGTTGTAAATAATAAATTTTGACCTATTTCCGGCGGATGTACGGTCAAGTGGAAGATAACATTCTATTGTATTCTTATCATTTTGCACGAAGTTGTTTAAAATATAAACTACCAAGGACTTTTTTAGAAATTAGACCTATTCCTGGTCCATTCACTGGAACCGAAAGTAGCTAAGAATTACCTTCAGATCGTTACCATCATTTCAGCTCATATACATCCCACTGCTGGGCTCGCCTTCTTCACAATAGGAGGGAAATTGACTTTACTATATCGTGCTGGACAGGAAGGTTGGTATAGGGTTTTGGTTCGAGTTTTCGTTCTCTTGCATAGATTTTGTATGCGTACTATATACCTTAGTTGTCTTTTACGACATCCACGGACAAGTTATGGAATAGGAAGGTGAATTGTATTCTTACTCCATCACCACACGGAAGCCCCATTACCAATCTCAAAGTCCCTCAGAGTATTATGGAGCGGGCTATGCTCGGGATTTCTTTGCGAGATAGAATGCGAAATACGGAATCCGTTGAAGAATATGTGTAACAGACATAGCACGAAGAATAATGACGCTGAAGTGGCAATAGACGACAGGCCACATCGCGGGTATCGAACCAACATTCGCTGAGGAAGAAAGGTTCTCAAAGGAAACTGTACGACGATCTCCCACTAGGTGTATCGACGATCCGGTGAATGCTGCCAGGCAACGTTCGATGCAGGTGGCACAGGACCGCACTTTGTGGCGAAACATGAAGGAGGTTTACGTGCAGCAGTGAACGGTGATAAGCTCAATACTGATGATGAACTCAGACACGTAACTTTAGGCTAACTTTGACTTTAATGGACGTAAACTAGACAATCATTGGGGTATATATAGCACAATGATGTCCTGCATGGAAATAGAAACCGCGACACTCGGCACAGTAGGTCGGTATTTAATTAGTAAGCTATTTGTGCAGTTAAAACACGTGCACTGTACAGGTAGGGATGTGAAAAATAATCGATTTTTATAATAATCCATTATTTTTTTGTAATAATCGATTTTTATATTCGATTATCAAAATAATAAAAAATCGATTATTTTTATGTTGAAATTAATCGATTATTTCACTGCCAGATTTCCTAAAAAAATCATCACGATACTGCGTGCAGTGTTTCATACTATATTAGAAAATAAAGCTCACATTTTCTAAAAAAAGGTCATCATAATCCTGTTGGGAGAAAAGATCGATTATTTTGTAATCGATTATTTATTTTTAATTAATCGATTATTTCATAAACGATTTTTTAAAGAACAAAATACCGATTATTTTTGATCCAAGTCACATCCCTATGTATAGGTAAACATAATAAAATAGTAATAATTACAAGCAATGGAAAAGTCAAAGAACTGTAAAATAATAATAAGTACTAAAAGAAAAACATTGTTTAAAAATAACCGAACTAAAATGTGCGTACAGAAAATCGAGACAGCGACATCTATCGAGTCATAAATATAAAAAAAAACATTAATTCTATAACTATAATGTGAAAAACTATTTAAATTATTACATTGTTATCGGTCCTTGGCAAGTGTGGTTTCAAACTAATCCAACGTGTAGAAGGAGGTGAAAATCAAGTTTAAAGATTCCATTACATACAAACAAAATTAATATAAACATGTTATAACTAGCACCAATAAAGAAAATAATCTAAAATGGCGGTAACTATTTGTAATGACATCTTCGACCGTCCGCAAAACAAGACTTCTGGATAGATTTTTTTTTAATATAGAACTTTGTTGTCTGATAATTAATAGTAAACAGGGTATTTAAAAAGCCAACAAGTGTTTATTGACGTCGCGAAGAAGCACGAGTTAAGTACCTTCCTTTAGAACCTAACCTGAATACAAAATTAAAATGTCCAATGGACCCAATAGAGTCCGATTGATACATCGTTATCGTATTTTAGTATGAATATTATTTTAAACATTTTTATGCCCTTGAATCATTATAAATAAAGTAAAAAAATAATAATAAATATTGAAATTAACTTTATTAACCACAATAATAATAAACAACAACGAACACCAATAATAAAGAAAAAGCTTAAAAGATAATTATAATTTTTAACAAAAAAAAAACCCAACTTCAAACAGTAAACTAAGAACGTTAAAATTGCCTATTAAATTTTAAGAATTCCACCGATTTCTCAAGGATCTGATGACTATGGTAACCTGGGAAGTATACCCTATAAGACAAAAAAAAATTACAAATCGGTCCAGGCGTCTTTGAGTAATCGGTGAACATACATAAAAAAAAAAAAAAGATTCCGACGAATTGAGAACCTCCTCCTTTTTTGAAGTCGGTTAAAAATAAAGAAAATTAACAATTGATTAATGATTTCTGATGTTTACACGTGTACTACACATTATAAATCAAACTATTTATACGGATTTCAGTGCGTTTGTATTAGAGTTTTGATTTCGCAACGCTTCGAACACTTTTCAGCGTTCATAATTTGTAATAACGATGATTTGTAATGACGATTTGTTGGACGTGAGATATCTCAGTCCGCCCGTGACCATGAACACCAAAGTGTTCGAAACGTTAGACAATTCAAAATTAAATACAAATGCGATAAAATCCGTAAAAATAGTTTTATTTATTTATTTGTGTACTGTACCAACGTGTGTGATTAAAGATAGACATAACGTGCGAGTGAGATGTAATGATTAGCGCCGCCATTTTTGTTCTTTATTCGCGCGGATTATACAAAGAAAATTTATTCTGTCGTTTCATTAAATTATCGATTTAAGTATTTTCAGCGACATTCATAAACTGACATACGCAATAACGTATTATGTATAAGCGATACAAATTATTATCTTTGAAGTAATTTGTGACTTAATGTCTATTATAACTTTGCCGTGTGGTGACGGAGTAAGAATATAATTCACCATCCCATTTACGTCCCACTGTTGGGCTCGAGCCTCCTCTTCAATAGGAGGGGAACTTGACTTTACCATACCATGCTGTTCAGAAAGGTTGGTACAGGGTTTTATTTCGAGTTTCCATTCTCTTGGATAGATGTTATATGCGTATTATTTCCCTTAGTCGTATTTTAAGACGATTCATGAGCAAGAAATAAGATTAAGCGATTTGTATTACTCCGTCACCACACGGATATAATTATATCGTACAGAAATACGTATCTCAGCTTATATGTGACCTACTGCTGGGCTCGAGTTCCCGTCATGATGGGAATGAAATTATCCCACTGTTTTTTTTTTTTTAGGTGTGGGCTGCGGTCGGCGCACACCCCGCTCCACTCCGTCCGAGGCGACAGAGGGGCGTAAGCACGCACACCCGCAACCCACCCGAACACCACGTCGCCTTCGTCTTTGGGCCGACCACAGGAGCAGGGTTATCTGTCATCAGTGGTCGGCCCGACGGAATACCCCCTATTTGGGGTACCCTCCCATTGACTGACGTTCCCCCTTCGGGGAGGACGTCGGTCTTTCCACACGCGGTCGGCCTCTCGGCGAGTGACGGACTAAATCCCCGATCCAGTCACCCGCAAATAGTACCGCCCTGCGATTTTATCCGCATAGTTCCTCTTCCCATGGGAATAACGAGATTATTATTTTTTTTTACACCCTGCACTAAGGAAATAATCCTTGTATTGCGGAGGACTTTACAAACATATAATTAACGGACACAAATTACATCCAGACTCAGAACAACAATTTGTGGATCGCACAAAGTGTTGTCCCGCGTGGGATTCGAACCCCCGACACTGGCAATGTAGGTCGCTATCTTAACCACTACGCCATCTGTGCAGAATTATAGCCTATGTGTTATTTTAATATGTAAGCTATATTATTGTGAAGTTTAATCAAAATTCATTCAGTAGTTTTTGTGTGAAAGAGCATCAAACATCTTCACATCTTCACATACTCACAAACTTTTGCGTTAATAATATTAGTAGGATAATGATATTCAGTGATAATATTTCAATTCATAAAAAGTATACAATTTTTCATCAATGTTTTCTTACGACGTTGTCATTTAAATTATCTTTGGGAAACCGACTTTACAGATAATATTTTGTTTTATTAGTCATCATCATCATCATCGCAGCCCACATACGTCCCACTGTTGGGCTCGGGCTTCCATAATGGGAGGGAATTTGACTTACTATACCATGCTGTGTGGTGTCGAAGTAAGAATACAATTCAACACTCCTTTTCAATCTTGCCTGTGGATGTCGTAAAAGACAACTAAGGGAAATAATATACACATAACATCTCTGTGCAAGAAAAGGAAAACTCGATATGAAATTCTATACCAACATGACTGACCAGCATGGTATAGTAGGTTACATTCTCTTCCGTTGTGGAGAAGGTCCGAGCCCAACAGTGGGACGTATATGGACTGCAATGATTATGATGATACCGTGCTGGTTAGACATGTTGGTATAGGGTTTAATTTCGAGTTTTCCTTCTCTGACGCAGATGTTATGTACCATATCCCTTAGTCGTCTTTTACGACATCCACGGGCAAGATAGGGAGTGGTGAATTGTATTCGTACTCCGTCACCACATGGAAATTATAATTAGTACATTACCTTAAATCTTTTACGATGATACGGAACCCTTTGTGAATTTATCCAACTTGTACCTATTTTATACCTGTCTGTATTTCGTAACGGTTGGAACACATGTTCCCCTAATTCTGACCCCCTTAAAATATAAACGAGGGGTCAGGTGTAACTATTCATAATAACAAAGTCGTATTGAATCGTGTGTTTTATATCCTCGAAGATTAATTGCAATGCATATGTTTTATCTTACTTAGATGGTATTCTCTGTGGTGACGGAGTAAGAATCAAATCAAATCTTTTATTCAGCATAAGACCCTTAGGAGCACTTACATATTGTCAAGTTTAAACATTGTTTGAATACAATACAATAATCTACCACCGGATCGGAACGCGGCCATAAACTGAGAAGATCCGGCAAGAAACTCAGCGGGCTGTCACTTTTTTTTTTTTTTTTTTTTTTTTTTTTTTTTTTTTTTTTTTAGTCTTTTAAATATAATTTTATACTTCGTACAACATATATTAGCTCCAATGTGATGCCCTTAGAAATTGTATACATGTATACATTTTCAAATATTAGTAGATGACAAAAAAAAAAAAAAAATTAAATAAAGAAAAGAGAAAAAAATGGCTGGACCAGATCCCACAAGCAGCACCCGATCATGAGTTAACTACTAGAGTAGCCATCACTCTCCTCTACCACATTAGAGGGAAGGGAGCGAGCGAAGAATACCATTCAGCACCCCATATCTTGCCCGTGGGTATCGTAAGAAAGGGATAAGGGATTTGCTTATAACATCTATGTTAGAAAGGAAACTCGACATAAAACCCTAAGACCAACTCATCTGACCAGCGTAGTGTAGTAGATCTATTTCCTTATGTGTCGGAGGCTCGAGCCCACCAGTGGGACGTATTATGAGCTGAAATGATGAATGATGATATATTTTGTCTTGCCTCGATATTGTTTCGCGTGGTGATGGTGTAAGAATACCATTCACCACTCCCTTTCTTGCCCGTGAGTGTCGTAAAAGACTACTAAGGGATATAATATGCATATAACATTTGTGCAAGAGACGTAAAACTCGAAATAAAACCCTATACCAACCTGTCTGATCAGCATGGTCTACGGTCAATTGCCTTCCCATTGTGGAGGATGCTCTAGTCTAACAGGGGGACTTATATGAGCTGAAATTTTTTTTTTGGGGTCGGTTACGATCACCGCACCCGCCTTCGTCCGGGGCGACAGAGGGGCGGCACGCGACCCCGTAACCCACCCATACACGTCGCCTTTATCGTGGGGCCGACCATCGGTACAGAGTTCCTTGACATCAGTGATCGACCCGCCAATATGAGCTGAGATGATGGTGATATTCCTCAGTCATCTTTTACAACACCCACGGGCAATAGAGAGGTTGGTGATTTGTATTCTTACTCCGTCATCTTACGGAATATCTTGTATTAAATGAAATTTAAGAGCTTCCTGGATTCCTAAGTTTTTTTTTATTGCAATCAGTGGCAAACGAGCAAACAGTACACCTGATGGTAAGTGATAATGTCGCACATATACCTTTGCAATAACAGGGTCACAGCTGAACTGTTACCTGCCGTGAAGAAAATACTCTTCATAAATCTCGTTTAAAAAAGGATATGTAGCGCTCGGGAAACAAAGCAGCAGATACTTCATTCCAGAGCCAGCACGTACGTGGGAGAAATGTTCGCTGGAAACTTACAGTTTAAGACCATAACGTTTCCAGATGAAGTGGATGAACCCTGCTATAGTGTCGAGTGGTACGTTGGTAAAATGGTGACGGTGGTACCAAATCAAACAGATCCTCGGAGTACTCCTCATGAAATAGTCGGTAGAATACACAGAGTGTTCCAAAGTCCCTCCGCGGCTTCAGTGACTCCAATCTGTGGGCTTACCCATGAAATTAATTCTAATTTCGAATCCGATTCAATTCCAATCTCACCAAACTTATATTTGGTACTCTTAAACAAAATTGAGAATGAATTCTTCGCATTTGCCGTTATTATTTTCATCAAATGTGCGCTATTTTATTACTTTAAATTAATAACATTACCGTACTCGATGCAGCAAATATTTAACTTAATCGACCAGAGTCGAATTTATTTAGTTAAAAAAAATCCACCGAATTTGATTCTAATCGTGCGCTAGTGTCGCTTTCAAGAGTACCAAATGCTCAAATTCAAGCTGCAATTGGATTCAGGATTGGAATCGAGATTCATGAGTAAGCACACTGTCCTAAGGTGATGGTGTATTTAAAAATAATAATAAGTGACGCTATTCAATGATGTCTCAGTGATCAGCAGAATTAAAACTGGGAGCGATCACCGGATGGTACGAGGCACATTGAATATCCATACAAAAGTCGAGCGGTCACGCTTGATGAAGTCTACACTCCGACCTACATCTGTCCAATACCAGAACCTCGAAAACTTTCAACTCGAACTACATAATCGCTTCCAATGTCTGGACGAGTGCGAATCTCCGAACGATATGAACAACAGGTTCGTGGAAACTGTCCACGCGGTTGGGTCGAAATTTTTCAAGGCTCACCGCGTTAATAGACCTAAAAAACTTTCTGACCAGACTCTCGAGCTCATGGAGAGGAGAAAAGAGATGACGGTGCAGTCTGCAGCCGATTGGTCCAAACATAGGCAGCTAAATAGACAGATCTCCAGGTCTGTGCGTCGCGATATTCGCCGATTTAATACGTTCCGTATTAAAGAAGCGATAGAGCGGAATCGTGGCTCGAAAGTGTTCGCACAAGATCTGTCTATTGGGAAAAGCCAAATGACTAAGCTGAAGACCGATGACGGCACTGTCATTTCATCCCAAAGTGAGATCTTGGGAGAGGTCGAAAGGTTCTATGGACAGTTATACAAATCATCCCGAAATCCTGTTGTCGGCTTGGTCCAAGATCCCAGATCCAAGCTAACTCGGCACTATACCGAAGAAATCCCGGACATCAGCTTGTACGAGATCAGAATGGCTCTCAAACAACTACGTAACGGTAAGGCACCGGGAGATGACGGAATTACGGCAGAGCTTTTGAAGGCGGGCGGCAAGCCGGTATTAATAGCCCTTCAGAAGCTATTTAATTCCGTTATCCTCGGGGGCGACGTTCCAGAGTCGTGGACCAGGAGTGTGGTGGTGCTGTTCTTCAAGAAGGGTGACAAAGCTCTTTTAAAGAACTACAGACCCATCTCACTCCTGAGCCATGTTTATAAGTTGTTTTCGAGGGTCATTACCAATCGACTCACGCGCAAGCTCGATGACTTCCAGCCGCCCGAACAAGCCGGCTTCCGAAAAGGCTATAGCACCATAGACCATATCCTCACGCTTCGGCAGATTATACAAAAGACCGAGGAGTATAATCGGCCCCTGTGCTTAGCGTTTGTGGACTATGAGAAAGCCTTTGATTCAGTCGAAACTTGGGCGGTGCTGCAGTCCCTTCAGCGGTGCCAAATCGACCATCGCTATATCGAAGTGCTGAAGTGTTTATATAGGAACGCCACAATGTCAGTCCGTATCCGGGATAAGAGTACGAAACCGATCCAGTTGCAGAAAGGCGTGAGACAGGGAGATGTCATCTCTCCGAAACTGTTCACCACTGCACTGGAAGATGTCTTCAAGCTCTTAGACTGGACTGGACTCGGCATCAACATTAACGGCGAATACATCACTCACCTTCGATTCGCAGACGATATCGTCGTTATGGCAGAATCCATGGAGGACCTTGGCACTATGCTCAATGATCTCAGCAGGGTATCCCAACTAGTGGGTCTACGAATGAACATGGACAAGACGAAAGTCATGTCAAATACCCATGTCATTCCTGTACCGGTCCTAGTTGGCAATGCGATTCTCGAAGTTGTCAATCACTATGTTTACCTAGGACAAACAGTCCAGTTAGGTAGATCCAATTTCGAGAAAGAGATCAGCCGACGAATCCAACTCGGTTGGGCAGCGTTCGGGAAACTTAAGAGGATCTTCTCGTCCAACATACCTCAGTGTCTGAAAACACAGGTCTACGACCAGTGTGTGTTACCAGTGATGACTTACGGCACGGAAACGTGGTCCCTAAATGTAGGCCTCATATCAAGGCTCAAAGTCGCTCAGCGTGCTATGGAACGGGCTATGCTCGGGATTTCTCTGCGAGATAGAATCCGGAATACAGAAATCCGCAGAAGAACGGGTGTAACCGACATAGCACGAAGAATTAGCACGCTGAAGTGGCAATGGGCAGGCCACATCGCTCGACGAACCGACAACCGCTGGGGAAGAAAGGTTCTCGAGTGGCGACCACGCATCGGACGACGCAGTGTAGGACGCCCCCCCACTAGGTGGACCGACGACCTAGTGAAAGTTGCTGGGCGTCGTTGGATGCAGGCGGCACAGGACCGCACATTGTGGCGCAATATGAGGGAGGCCTACGTCCAGCAGTGGACGGCAATAGGCTGAAATGATGATGATGAAATGATGAATAAGTGACGCAATCAAAGATAACTTTTTTACCTTCTGCTGTTTAAATTAATATCTATATAATCCAAGTTTGATAATCTAGTTATAAAATAATTGTATCTTATAATAATGCCGACGAGAATGATTATATTCGCGAGATAACAGTAGTCGGTAGGATGTTTAGTGATAATATCTTGATAAATAAATGATTATGAAGAAAATTATGTTCAGATGGCGTATTGATCAAGCACCGATCTTTCTTTACCGAGAATTCTTTAAATTATATAAATTTACTTAGATATCGGCGAATGATGTTGGTGTCGACTTAGCGACCATCGCTAGGGTGATGTTTAACAACGTCAGTGTGCCTACTCTGGAAATCCATTCTAATTTCGAATCCGATTCAATTCCATTCTCACCAAACTTATATTTGGTACTCTTGAAAAAATTGAGAATGAATTCCTCGCGTTTAGCGTTGTTATTTTCACCAAATGTGTCGTATTTTCTTACTTTAAATTAATAACGTTATCGAAGTCGATCATTACAAAGACGCTTTCTTGAAATTGTGTAACATTAACGATTTTAAACTACGTCTTGCGTCGGGAGTAGCAAATATTTGATTTAATCGACGAGAGTCAAATTCATTTAGTTCAAAAATAATTCACCGAATTTGATTCCAATCGTGCGCTAGTGTCGCTTTCAAGAGTACCAAATTTGCTCAAATTCGAGCTGTGATTGGATTTAGGATTAGAATCGAGATTCAAGAGTAGGCATACAGGTCGCTACTTTCTGTAGTCACTTCACAGTAGGAGGTGGCGGATCGTGTGTAGGAGGAACTCGTACGGCAGTACAATCTGCCGCCGCCGCCTGGCGCGGCGTAGGCGTGAGTACCTGCGCCTTATGCTGCTATAGCTGGCAAGAGGAAATCGGGGAGGGATGGTCTCTGCGTATCCTGCTGGGCTGGCCACAGACGACAAAGGAATCGGTACCAGATCGACCCCAATGGCGAAGGGGAAGTAAATTTAAAATTGTATTAAACAATAACACGACCCTACTATCTAAAATAGTAAAATTGAACATGCTAAGATGTTTATAAAAACTTATTAAGAAAATTCTTTGCTCGATCCACCAATAATGTTTGTAACGCGTCTGGAAGCAATTTATGTCCGTTGTACTAAAGGCATCTCTAAAATCTACCACACTCAAACCCCCTTAGAAAGTTGGGCTGCCGGCTCTCTCGCTCACCGAACGAAGTGCAGTGACAATTAAACAGAGAGAGCAATACAAACAATGTGACGTCATCAGCTTTATACAATGACGCAGTTTGTTATGCGACGCTAGAAAGCGATAGAATATGAAGATGAGTTGGTATAGAATTTTATTACCAGTTTTCCTTCTCTTGCTTAGATCCATCTATCAATCAGCCCACAGACGGTCACTGTTGGATATGCGCTTCCCCAGAAGTATACCACTCGGAGCGGTCCTATGTTACTTGCATCCGATTCCCTGTGATTTTTAAGATGTCGTCAGTTCACCTAGTAAAAGGGTCGTCCTACGCTGCGTCGTCTGATCCAATCGAGAACAGTGTGCCTACTCTTGAACTCGATTCCAATCCTAAATCCAATGGCAGCTCGAATTTGAGCAAATTTGGTACTCTCGAAAAGGACACTAGCGCACGATTGGAATCGAATTCGGTGGAATATTTTTGAACTAAATGAATTCGACTCTCTTCGATTAAATCAAATATTTGCTACTCCCGACGCGATTTTGATGTAGTTTAAAATCGTTAATGTTGCACAATTGCAAGAAAGCCTTTTTGTATTGATCGAGATCGATAACGTAATTAATTTAAAATAAGAAAATACGACACATTTGGTGAAAATAACAACACCAAACACGAAGAATTCAATCTCGATTTTGTTCAAGAGTACCAAATATAAGTTTAGTGATATTGGAGTTGAATCGAATTCGAAATTAGAATGGATTTCCAGAGTAGGCACACAGATCTTTTCTGACGGTTATCGGTGCGACGAACAATGTGGCCTGCCCATTGTTATTTCAACGTACTAATTCTGCGGGATATGTCAGTTACACTCGTTCTTCTACCGATTTTTGTATTTAGAATTTTATCACATAGAGAAATATCGAGCATAGCCTTCTCCATAGCACGTTGAGCGACTTTGAGGCTAGGGCGATCTGAGATCGATTAATCGAGGAATCGATTTTTCAGGCACAAAAAATCCATTTTATAAATCGATACGAAGCATTGAATCGATTCGGTGAATCGATACTTTACCCTAGAAAATCGTCATTCGATTTTTTCTTCAACAACACTTTCAGATTTCCTAAAAAAAAAAGCTCATCACAATCCCGCCAGAAACATATCTCGTATTGAATAGGAAGAAAATTTGAAAAAAAGATCGATAGATCGATTAATCGGTAATCGATCCTGCAGATCTCGATATTCTTGTGAATAAATTCTTTAGACGACGATTCAAATCGATTTAAGAATCGATCTTTTTGAGAAAGATCGCCAATCCCTACTTTGAGCCTGTTTGTTAGGCTGACATTTAGGGCCCACGTTTCAGTGTCGTAAGTCATCGCTGGTAGCACACACTGGTTATAAACCTTTGTTTTTATATCCCTTACTCCTCTCTTATGGAACCTATTGTCTACATAAGGGATAATGAAATGTATTCTTACTTTTTCACTATGTGTTAAATACGTAAGTTTAGTTTAGACTAAGATGTTTTCAAGGTAACATATAGTATATACAGAATTTACTCAAGTGCTATTATTTCGTTGTGTCATATTGCTTGCCAAGTGAAATACGTCACCCATTCGTAGGCAGAAATCATCTCTAAGAAATATTATTATTGCTGGGACAATAGAGACGATGATTATTTTTTTAGGATATATCTTTTGACGTGACAACGTCTAATAAATCGATGAACGCTGGCTGCATGCACGAAAAAGTGTCCCGTTACGCTCATTGTCCCGTTATGCTGATTCAATTTTATTCATAAAAGTATGCAGGCATTTCATCAATGTTTTGTTATGACGTTGTCACGTTAAACTATCGTCCGTAAACCGACTTTACAGACAACCATGTTTTTTTTTTTGGGGTGGGCTACGGTCAACGTATCCGCCGCCCGGCTCCATCCAGGGTGACAGATGGGGAACGCGCGGCCCCGTAAGGCCGTAACCCACTCGTGGCACGTCGCCTTCGTCGTTGGGCCGACCACCGGTGCAGGGTGACTTGTCGTCAGTGGTGAGCCTGACGTCGTCATCGCGCGGTCGGTCTCTCGGCGGGTGACGGACTTACTCCCCGGCCCAGTCACCCGTGGCCTCGACTAGGGCGGTATCAGGTGCAGGTAATCGTGCCTGCAACGCCGCCCTTTATAAATGTTACAATCTTGAAAAAATTCTGCGAAATTATTTTATCTTCCCGTGTAAGAATACAATTCACCACACCCATCTTGCATCCCTATGTCGTAAAAGATGACTAAGGGATATAATATGCATATAACATATATGCAAGAGAAGGAAGACTTGTAATAAAACGCTATAGGTACCAACATGCTTGATCAGCTGACTTACTAGACCACGCTGGTCAAAAACTATAGATTTTTGACGTGACAACGTCTTATAATTCGATGGAGCCGGCTGCACGCACGAAAAAAATATGACTCATGCGGCGTTATCTCGCTCTGAGGCGTTCCATTTAAGGCTTGAAGTGCAAGCGAGAGCGCGGAACGAGCGACAAAGAGGCACAATCGGCCTCCGGGTTCGGCAGCGTTCGACATCTGTCTCTCTCCTACTTGAGTGAGCGATGCGTCCGCGTGGACAGCTGCTGTACAATAATACATTTACATGTTTTCATCAAGTACGAAGTGCAGTGAAAAGTGAATGTGGTGTCAGTTGTTTATAGCAACGATAATGGCGGCGATAAAGGTAATGATTCTTTCGATATTAAATATATGTTCAGTGATATATTGTCGAATATTCGACGACATTGACGTTGTCACGTTCAACTATCGTCAGTAAACCGACTTTACAGACAACCGATTTTTTTTCGATTTTATTCGCCTTGGAGATTTAAATCGAGTTCAATTTTCAGAAAAAAATATAGTTTTCTTGAGAGGAAAAATAGCATAAGTTACTCCTTATATAGACAGGTACCTGATAGTAAAATATTATTAAAATCGGTCCAGCTGTTTGAAAGATTACCCGAAACAAACAAACAGATAGACGGACAAAACCCTTTAAAATGGTTTCAATCATAGGTATCATGTAAATAACAGTGCGATCATGAAAAAAACGTATTATTTTGATATTACATATATTTCAATTTTATTATCTGTATTGATTATTAAACCTCGTATTGATAGTTTTCACTTCTGTCCTCGTACTAAGCACACAGCAATGTAAATAATCTTATTACACCTTTTACTCTAAAAATATCACTTATAGCTGTGTATTTTTTATCTTTACATTATCATTGAAAGATTTTTGCTTTAAGCCAGTTCTAATTAACGAAATCTTGTGAGAATATCTCAGCCTTTATATAAAGCAATTACTTGTATTATAATTTAGAATGGCATTGTCAGATGTTTTATTTATTTATTTTTATTGCTATTAGTGGCAAACGAACAAACAGCACACCTGATGGTAAGTGATCCGCCACTCGTTAACTTTTGCTAGGCCGCTACCTACCATGGGAGCTGGAAGGGAACCTCCCTTCATGTGATGTGAATGCATGCAATGAGTTTCGATAATACTATCACCATTACCAAAACCCAAAAATTGCTAAAGTATCACTAATATCTTATGACAGTGTTTGGTGCCCGTGGGTGTCGTAAAAGACGACTAAGTAATACTGTCGCCCGTACACCTTTGCTAGACCGTTGCCTATCGTGAAAAAAGTGAAGGGAGTGTAAATACGTACAATGAGTTTCGGTCATACTAAAGGCATCACCAAAACCCACCACATTTATTTTTTTTTTGTGGGTGGGTCGCGGTCGGCGCGCCTCCGCACTACTCCGTCCGGGGCGACATAGGGGCTTAAGCACGCAACTCCCGCGACCCACCCAAAAACCACGTCGCCTTCGTCGTTGGGCCGACCACTGGAGCAGCGTTAACTTGTCGTCAGTGGTCGGCCCGACGGAATACCCCTAATTGGGGTACCCTCCCATCGACCGACGTCCCCCCCTCGGGGAGGACGTCGGTCTTTCCTCACGCGGTCGGCCTCTCGGCGGGTGACGGACTAATCCCCGGTCACGTCACCCGCGGCCTCGGCTAGGGCGGCATGAGGCGCAGATAGTTGCGCCTACGCCGCCCCAGTCGCCGGCGGCGGACCTCCCCATCGAGGCTGCGCTCCTCGCGCAAGCGATCCGCAAAATCCACCACATGCAAACACATCCAGAAAGTTAGGCTTCCAGCTCTCAATTATTACTACTCTATTGTAAATTTTTTGCTCAGTGTGGTACTACCCTGGACGGACCAGCGTGTGACTGTAGTTTATCTACAGTCGACAGTATCCTTCTACACATAAACTGATGATTTTGAATAACTAATTTGACTGCATAGGTGGTTATGATAACACCATCAATTGTTATTCTGAGTTTGTATGTAATTTGAGTTAATTATATGTTTGTAAAGTCACACCGCAATACAAGGATTAGAATAATAACGTATAGAAGGTAAGTTCATGCACAAAAACTGAGGCATTTCAATTGGAGCCTAATGGAGCTTACGCCGGAACAGTCCCGTAATGTACAAGTCATGGTACTGTACGTACGTACGCAACTCTTAAAAAATAAATTGATTATTATGACGGTTTGTGCATTCAAATGGTGTCACAACACATTTGAAAAACTTAAAAAGGTTCTTAACATTACTTTTAAAAGTATTTCGACGATTTATGTCAATAAAAATAAGAGAAGGAAAACTCGAAATGAAACCCTATACCAACATGTCTGACCAGCATGGTATAGTAGGTCAAATTCCCTCCCATTGTGGAGGAGGCCCGAGCCCAACAGTGGGACGTATGTGGGCTGTGATGATGATGATGATGATGTCAATAAAAACAAAATTTGATTTCATAATTTGTATAGAGGTTTGCGTGTGTAATCGTCTGCGCGCCATTAGTATTTTTAGATTCAAATTTCGAAAGTTCGAAGTACTGCCACTATCCTTCTATACGTTATTATTCTAAGATACAAGGATTATTTCCTTCGTGCAGGGTGTTGTCGTTAAAAAATATGTATAGTATTAATACAACGTCACTGAAATAATTTCAACTCGACAATTTTGTTATCTCTTATCATTCGTGATATGTTATCATAGTTTCATAAATTTATCAAATATTCACAGCTTTAATGATAAGTTTTAGAATAGCGGTAAATTGCTATTGTCTTTTTATTAATGGACTAACAACCCGTCCTCGCTTCGGTTTCAGTCGTCTTTCCTGCGTAGTTCTCGGGAATACCGGGATATAATATAGCCTAGTTTACTCCCTGATATTATAGCTTTCCATTGGCGAAAGAATTTTTAAAATCGGTCCAGCCGTTTTGAAGATTACCCGGAACAAACAGACAGACAGACAAAAAAAAAAAAGTGTATTTTAGGCATATGTATAGTGCAAATAACCGTATGAGCATGAAAAAGGCCCATTATTTTGACATTACAAACAGACACTCCAATTTTATTTATTGGTATAGACTAATTCACCTGGTGAAGAAGTAAGAATTCATCACCATGTGACCATCTGAGGAACTGTCTGATATCACCGTCATCGTTTTACCAACGTACCACTCGGCGCCATAGTAAAGATTAATTCATCTGGAAACCGGGAAACGTTATGGTATTCAACCACAAACTCAGCATACACAAACACTTTTAGAAAGTGAAACAACAGTACATCTGATGGTAAGTGTATCCCTGAGGAGTACCCTCCCATTGACTGACGTCCCTTCCTTGAGGAGGATGTCGGTCTTTCCTCGCGCGGTCTGCCTCTCAGCGGGTGATGGACTAATTCCCCTGTCCGGTCACCCGCGGCCTCGGCTAGGGCGGCATTAGGCGCAGGTAATCGCGCCTAAAATGGTCTCATTATACCATGGTCGACAATTGTGTTGGTAATCAAATCAAATCAAAATCAAATCAAATCATTTATTCTGCATAGGCCCCTTGAGGGGACTTACATATTGTCAAATTTATACACCGTTTGAATATAATACAATATCTACCACCGGATCGGAACGCGGCCACAAGCTGAGAAGATCCGGCAAGAAATTCAGCGGGCTGTCATTTTTTTACCATCTTTTGAATACAATTACGTATACAACATATAGTCTTAGCTCCAGTATGCCCTTCGAGATAGGATATAACTATTTTTTTTTAATTTAGTCCAAATAAAAAAGAAAATTTCCGTGTGGTGATAGAGTAAGAATACAATTCACCACACCCTATCTTACCCGTGGATGTCGTACAAGACGACTAAGGGCTATAATATGCACATAACATCTGTGCAAGAGAAGGAAAACTCACAATGAAACCCTATACCAACATGTCTGACCAGCATGGTATAGTAGGTCAAATTCCCTCCCATTGTGGAGGAGGCCCGAGCCCAACAGTGGGACGTATGTGGGCTGCGATGATGATGATGAAAAAAGAAAAGGAAAATATTATTGGACCAGATCCCACAAGCAGCACCCGATCACGAGTTAACTACTAGAGCAGCCATCACTCCCCTGAACCACATTGGAAGGAAGGGAGTGACTCTACAGTACAGGTACAGGGTTTTATTGCGAGTTTTCCCTTCCTTGCAATGATGTTATTTACATACTGGCAACCCGCCCTCGCTTCGCTTCGGTTATAGGTTATAGTCGTTTTACCCGCGTAGTTCCCGTTCCCGTGGGAATACCGGGATAAAATATAGCCTAGTTTACGCCCTGATATTATAGCTTAATATTGGTGAAAGAATTTTTGAAATCGGTCCAGCCGTTTTGAAGATTACCCGGAACAAACAAACAGACAGACAGACAGAAAAAAAATTTTTAATTGCTATTTTAGGCATAGGTGTCGTGCAAATAACCGTGTGAGCATGAAAAAAGCCTATTATTTTGACATTACAAACAGACACTCCAATTTTATTTATTGGTTTATATGTCTTATCTAATCATCGAACCTCTCAAAACTACCTTACTATACCATGATGGTCAAACAAGTTGGTATAGGGTTTTGTTTTGAGATTTTTGAATACATGTTATATGCTTATTACATCCTTTAGTCGTCTTTTTAACCGATTTCAAAAAAGGAGGTTTCTCAATTCGACCGTATATATGCTTTTTTATGTTTGTTCTCGGATAACTTTATCATTTATGAATTGATTATGATGATTCTTTTTTTGTTGGAAAGGTTATACTTCCCAAATGGTTCCATGAAAATATTATCGAAATTGGATAAGCGAGTTTTTGAGAAATTAACAAAAATCTAAAAATCTATCTATACCAATAAATAAATTGGAGTGTCTGTTTGTAAGGTCAAAATAATAGGCTTTTTTCATGCTCACACGGTTATTTGCACGACACCTATGCCTAAAATAGCAATTAAAAATTTTTGTCTATCTGTCTGTTTGTTCCGGGTAATCTTCAAAACGGCTGGACCGATTTCAATAATTCTTTCACCAATGAAAAGCTATAATATCAGGGCGTAAACTAGGCTATATTTTATCCCGGTATTCCCACGGGAACGGAAACTACGCGGGTAAAACGACTATAACCTATAACCGAAGCAAAGCGAGGGTGGGTTGCTAGTTGTCTATATTATTGAAGGCGGTTTCTTTTTTGCAAAAAATAATTATACCACATACACGAGTAAGCTAAGGAGAGGTGAATTGTATTCTAACTCCGTCATCACACGTATCTGTGTCCCTTAATAGTCTTTTAAGGCACTAACGGGTAAGAATGGGTAATTCGTATCCTTATTCCATTATTACACAACAAATCCACTCTCAACCCATAATATGGACTAAGTGCCTAATAAAAGACTGGGTCGTTATTTCTAAATCCCCTTGTCCATTATTTGCTTCATTCTCACTAATAACTATCCAACGATCGTACTCTTAATACTTGAAAAGGAAGACCGTTTTCTAAACCGCTACGCCATCTTTGCAAAGCGTTTTAACTGTGGAGTTTATATATAAAATCTTGCTCTTCTTTTTCCACAATAGGAGGGAAATTGACCTCTATATTACGCTGGTAAGGCGAGTCGTATAGGGTTTCATTTCGAGTTTCACTTCTTTTTGCATAGATGTTACCTTAATACATCCCTTGTTTCACTTTTACTACACCCACGGGAATAAAAGAGGGTGATAAATTGTATTTCTATTCCGTTACCATAGAGAAAAAGTTTTATTTTTATAATAGGTATATGATCAATATTATATTCAACGCAACTATGTATTTCATTAGCAAGTTCTTACGTATCTTTACAATTTTATTTATGTTTTATACTAAAATAGCATTGTTAAAAATCATAAGAAAAAGAAATCGGTTAATTATATTATCAGATTTAATTATATTTAATTCTTAGTATGCAACGAGTTATCAAAAGTTAATAAGTTGTCTAATTTTAAAACTTGAAAAAATGGCAGTTCACGTTTGCTTATTGCTTCAAAATATGAAAAGATTATGAATTACGTTATTAATAATACACGTCGGAAGAACAATCAAGATTATTATCAAAATACTGAGAATTTTTAAATTTATGTAAAGATATAATGTAAAACTTACTTGCATTTATACATTGAAATCAATATATTTTTCCAAAAAATCCTTAAACAACACAACAAAAGTTTCAATTTGGTAAAACTTTGAACACCAAAACCACAGTTAAAAAAAATAAACAAAATGGCCGCTGCGCGCGACGTCCAACTCGCGAATGAATAACTAATTCGGTTTTCAAAATCGGAACGTTAACGTCCAATATTTCTTGACCTATGAACTTGTATAAGTTTTCACTTCGCAGTTCGTAATTTAATACATTTCTACGGGACGGGGAAGTTCTAAGTATATTTGTGCTGGTATGTTTCTACCACGCATTATTTGCGGTAATTTTTTATAATTTTCAACTTTATTGTAACGAATTAAGGTAGCTTATATATTTAGTTGCTAGTAAATAGGTAATTGTAGATTACTCATATAGTAAGGTAAAGTACTGATAAGATATACAGACTGATTTAAAATTTAATTTCACATTTTTTTATTTAGTGACTTTTGTATAACTTATTTTTTTTTAAACTCTTTGCCCTGCCCGTGTAATGACGGGTTAATAATAATGTGTCAACACGTCACCCATAGTAATCATAAATACCGGCTACTGCATAAGGAGAAACGACAGCAGCGATCTTCTGAGCAGCTTTTAACAGCAAGAGCTATTGATATACCGTCATCATGTCATCATGTGTGTATGGAAAGTCTCAGAGTGATGTCGAGGTTTTAGTTATCCAAAAATTTTAACCTCGTTCTTTCGAAATCATACTTATATTGAGAAACAATTTATAGAATACCGAAACAATTAAAAATCACGTATATTTTTCTTTTGTAATTAATCAAACATCAATGAAGAATGCAATGTAATTGCTGCAATACTTGAAAGAATGCCGATAGCGTGTATAAGTCAAGTATTTATGACAAGAAAATGCAAGTAAATAAACCTAAATCATATTATATGTCACGATCTATTTTTTTAAACAATAATTCGCACTTAGGAATAAATCTTTGTATCACAGTGGGACCTCATAAGTATATAATTAACGGACATTAATTACATCCAGACTTGTCCTTGTGGGGGACAGGATACACGGCCTTAAGATCTTTACTTAGACCATTTCGGCTATCAAATATATGTTCATCATCATTTTAGCTAAGATACGCCCATTTTTGAGCTCAAACCTCCTCCATTATAGAAGGGAAATTGACTTACATCTTCATCATTGCATCACGCTGGGCAGACGTGTTGGTGTAGGGTTTTATTTCGAGGTTTACTTTTCTTACATATAAATTATATACATATTTAAATATATTTTACTAAGTGTCATTTAACAAATTGTAGGTGTCTGCCAAGATTGAGGGGGTAAGGCATATTTTTTACGCTTCGCAGGCGAACTAACGTAAATGCTTAAGATATAAGTTTCTTAGGAGATAGTTGGTCCACATTTTAGAAAATCGGCTTTAGATCACACCAGGAAGGTTAGCTTAAGCCGATTTTCACGAGAGTGATAGTAATTTTATTCTTATCCCGCCGCTGCAGAAACAGGGCGAGTCATCAAAATTGATTACAACACAGTTAAATTACGCCCCATTGCTGGGCTTGAATTTTCCCCGACGGCAGGAAAATTTATCTACTATACCACGTTGCTTAGACGGGTTGGTATAAGGTTTCATTTCGAGTTTTCCTACTCTTGAATAATAGTTATATTTTTTTTATTGCCAACAGTAGCAAACGAGCAAGCAGCACACCTGATGGTAAGTGATCCTGCTGCACATGGACCTTTGCAATACCAGGGACACAGTCAAGCCGTTGCTTACCGTGAAGGCACGTACGCACGAATACGCATGCACGAGCGTATATGTACATTATATCCCTTAGTAATTTTTTACAACATCCACAGGCGAGATCGGTTTTGGTTTACTACTCCGTGACTACACGAAAAAAAAATTAAAGTGAAATTTGTTAAATTAGTAGTTTACTGAAATTAGTTTAGTATTTGGCAAAGCAACAGGAACAAAAATACTTCATCCATATTTTAAATTACTGTCATTTAGTATCTGCGTTTTTCTATTATTTGCAGAGGTCGTACAAGATGACTAAAGGATTTAAGCTTATAACATAATTAAAGAGAAGCAATGATAGAAAATTAGACACAATATCTTGTACTAATCGGTCTAACCACACGGAGATCGGCAAATTACTTTCCCATAGAGTAGAAAACGTCCGTATCCATTAGTGAAATATATGTGGGGTCATTAAGAAGAAGGTTGTACCATCAAAGGTATCATTACAATTGTGCAATAGCAGGATGAATCGCCGAATAGGTTACTTTAGTCATGGTCTACATAGCCCCCTCAATTGACAGTGAGAGGTAGTACGACAGGTTATGAAGCCAATCTAATCCCAGATATTTTAAGTAAAACCAGATGTTTTAGGGTTTACGAGACGAGAATACAGCCTGTTAAAAAATTACATACTGTTTACTCTGGATATAACGTCATCCATAACCTCAAACATATAGTTTTAACAACGATGGAACACCACTGTTAGACGAGCATATTCCTTATTCCACTAGAAGGGAGGTGAGATAAAGTTACTTACTACTTACACTGTTATCAATGTGTTTAGGTTATGGTGAAAACTTCGTGCATAAATACGTTCTTCTTCATTACAAATATGTTATTCCTTATCCATGTGATGGCCGAGTAAGAATATAATGTTCACCACCCCTTTTTTTCCTGTGGAAGATCATAAACAGAAGCGGATAATATACTTATACACAGCAATAGAACAAAATTTTTACATGAAATCCTACATCAACCCGCCTGGTAGTATGACATAGGTCAATTGCCTTCTCTCTGAAGCTTAAGCCTAGCAATAGGACGCATATAATCATGGGATAATAATATAAACAAAGTCAAATTTTGAATTTCGCAACATGCTGTATATCTGCATATGGATGTGTGCACCTGTTGAATACATATGTATGTGTGCGTATTATGTGTGTTACATACAAATATATTGTGTGAGTTAGGTGATGCGGGAACACGCTGGATAAGTTGCTCTATTTTGTTAAAAGAATATATATTTCGACAATAGAATGAAATAAAATGGAACAGAATGCAATGGAATTATTTTTTTTTATAAAAGAAAACTGCACTAAGACTTGCAATAACCCTTGTATAGTGATGGACTTTACAATAACTACATTTTTTAATTAACAGATCCAAGGCTCAGTAGTGACCGACTGAAACTACTTTTTACGGCCGAAATCGAAACCGAATTAGCTTCAATCTCAGTTTCGTCCAAAACCGAAATGATTACCTAATGCCATACCCATATTCGAAGTGATTATTCTCAAACTGCGAAATTCACGACGCGCAGACATAAATGAAAGAACTAAAATTGTGAGATTACTATGAGCACAATAAAGTAAGATTTCGTTTCTCCCTTTTTGTTTGATGAAATTTATTTTGAGCTCACTAGATGGCGTCGTACAAAATTCTAAAACAGGTTACGGTACGGTATTACTATTTTGGCTTATATATTGACTTTTTTTTTTTTTTTTTGTTGACTTATTTGACTTATACATGTATTACTAATTGACCTCATAATGGTTATCATGACTGTTTTTCATTTATATTGTTTTGATTATGCAATTATTATTATATAACTTAACTATTGTTTATTATTATTATTCTGTTTGCTTTGATTATTATGTTTTTATTGATTCTCATATTGGCTGCTATTATTTGACCATTTACTTTTCTTTTTTTAACTACATTTTTAGTAGCTGGCCAAATTATTATCATATACCTATATTTGTAAGCCACACAGTCGGTAAACGCGTCTGAACACCTTAAATGTAACATCTTGCATGCACTTAATAGTTTGTATGTATTTGTATATACATGTTTCACAAATAAATTTTTACTTTACTTTACGGTTTCGTTACACAAATGTCCAAGCGTGGCGTTAACGCCACGCCAACGATCTGGTTCACCCTCGCCTATATGTAGATCAGCTATACTCTAAGTGTGTTCCGCGGAACCCTAGGGTTCCGTGATACCTCTGTCGGGGTTCCGCAAGAATTTAGAAATAAAAAAATCAAAACACCTCTCTCTGGTCGCTCCGCGGCTGTGCGGACTCCGCGGCCGCGCGGAGACAAAACGCTATGAATGTTATTTATTTATTTATTTGTATTTGTATAAGCTTGTGTTACATTAGCTGGTACAATATCTCATAAGTTTGGTCTCAACAATTTTATACTTGTACAACGCGTTCGCTCTAAGTTTGCCGGTCTGTGGAATGCGCGTACCCTCCCCCACGTGACAACAAAACTTATAATGTGTCATAGTTTTACCCAAATATCTAACGTACACAATTTTTATTGTTACAATTAAATAAAAAATTTCGAACGTCATACACTCATACCTATCGCCAGCGGCAAACTTAAAACGAGCGGGTAGTATACTTGTAAGCGCTCAGTCTCTTTGATAAAAGCCGCCTCTGAATTAGACGCTATAGTTGTCAACTAGCGACTTTCGTCTCTAACTTCAAAGGATAAAGTCGATATTGTTTACAACGCTATTTTTAAATTTCTGTTTTTATTTTTGCTTTTTGTTTATCAAAGGTGCCGACTCGAGTATTTTCGAGAATATTTGAGATCGAGTCTAGGACTAAGTATAAAAGCGGCGATCGCGCGTTGGCGTCGTATCCATCCGACGTCCTCGTCACGTCCTCGACGAAGAGGACGACATTATCACACTCGCTCAACAAAGAGCCTACACGGCCCGCGAGGCCTTAACAAATAAATATCCGCGGTTCCGCCCTCGCCGTCGAGGTGCGAAACCGTGCCGCGTAAAAGTCACTACCAAAAACGTGGGCACGCCCACTTTGCCTCCAGCGACGCCCCAAGCCGAGGTCCGTTCCCCACAGGGGGAGCCCTTGGGCGATGTCGCTTAGCATACTTTTCTCCGGGTTGAGAGCCCTCAGCGCTCACCCATAGTCCGCGTCAAGCTGTCAAGGCCATCTGCGGCCAACAGCTGTACACACAAAAAAAAAAAAAAAAAAAAAAAAAAAAAAAAAAAAAAAAAAAAAAAAAAGTTGGCGTCGTACACAGAATAGGTTCATGCGCCGAGCGACGGGAGCACCGTGGTACATGCGCAATGTGGATCTTCACATAGATCTTGGCTTGCCGACCATCAGGCAATTCATGAAACAGTGCTCCCGCCGCTACTTCGACTCTGCCGCGACACACCCGAACCCATTAGTGGTAAGGGCGGCTTCTTACATCCCCTCTAAAATGTCCGCGATTAAACAACCGCGACTAATACTCGACGAACCCGACGACATTATAACGCTCGCCCAGACTGAGGCATACACAGCCCGCGCGGCCTTGACAAATAGTAGTAAATATCCACGTTACCGCCCCCGCCGACGGGGAAGGAAGACGTGTCGCGTTAAAATCATAAACGTGGGAGTGCCCACTTTGCCAGCGACCGCCCGAGCCGAGGTCCGTACCCCACAGGGGGTGCCCTCGGGATGGGTCGCTTAACTTTAAGCGGGTTGAGAGCCCTCAGCGCTCACCCACCAGTCCGGGTAAAGTTGTCACAGCCATCTGAGGCTGACAACTAAGTCACACAAAAAAAAAAAAAAAAAAAAAAAAAAAAAAAAAAAAAAAAAAAAGTTGGCGTCGTCAGTTGATGATTAGCGTTCGGAGCGATAAGTTACTACCTACTTACAAGCTCGCTAGCGAGAAACTAGTGTTCATTGTTTTACTGCCTGCTGTATTCTGTTGTCTCAGTTTTATACATTTCTTCCCTGTAGGTTCTAAATTTAGTCTCTTATACGCAGTAACGATTGTGCATTATTTAAACCCCACTATCCTGACTTGTAACATTATAAATAAAGAAGAATGGAACGTTGGCTTAAAGGTGTTAAACGTGTTCCAACAACATCTTCTAATGACGCTGAATGTTCAAAAGCAATGCGCGCGGAGAATTTAGCAATCACCGATCCAGAAGATGATGCCACGAGTGCCACGACGTCAAGCTCGACGGTTTCAAAGACGAAAAAAAGGAAGTATGATGAATCTTATATCAGTTTCGGATTTGTTGATTCCAACGGCTCACCTCTCTGCATGCTCTGTAGTAAACTGCTTCCTAATAGTTCCATGGCACCTGCCAAATTGCGTCGACATTTAGAAACCGTACACCCCGAGACTAAAGACAAGAATAAAGAATTTTTTGTTCGCAAAAAAGATCAGTTATTAGAAAGTCAAAAAAATATGATGCATGTAACACAAACTACCAACGAAAAGGCCACGGAGGCATCATACTTAGTTAGCTATCGCATTGCACAAGCAGGTGAAGCGCACACTATCGCTGAGAAATTAATAAAACCATGTGTATTAGACATAACAAAATGTATGCTTGATGAAAAATCTGCAAAGCATCTTTCTACTGTTCCGCTATCAAACGATACTGTTTCACGACGAATCCATGATCTGGCAAGCTACGTCAAACAAGAACTAGTTACACGTCTACAAAATACACGATTCGCTTTGCAAATGGACGAGTCGACTGATGTCGCTGGTTTGGCTATCCTGCTGGTTATTGTGAGATATCCATATAAAAGTTCTTTTGAAGAAGACATGCTTATGTGTTCATCGCTGCTTACAAACACTACCGGGGAAGAAATTTTTAATAAAATAAATATATTTTTTGAAGAACATAATCTCAGTTGGAACAATTGCATTGACATTTGTACAGATGGGGCCAAGGCGATGACAGGTAAAACAGCAGGAGCAGTGTCACGAATGAAAAATAAAGCGCCTAATTGTAGTTCCAGTCATTGTATTCTGCATAGACAAGCACTTGCGATGAAGCAAATGCCGTCTAATCTAAAATTAGTTATGGATGAAGCGGTAAAAATAATTAATTTTATCAAATCACGACCACTACAATCCCGATTGTTCTCATTATTGTGTGAAGATTATGGCAGCAAACATAAAACACTGCTGCTCCATACAGAAGTGCGATGGCTGTCTCGGGGAAAAACTTTAACAAGGCTATTTGAACTTAGAGCCGAGTTACAAATGTTTCTTTCAGCAGATACTTCTTTTAATTTGAAGGACCGTTTGTATGATAAAACTTGGTTGTTCCGATTGTCTTTTATGGCGGATATCTTTCAAAAACTTAACGAATTAAATTTATCGTTGCAAGGTAAACAGACAACAGTGTTTCAGGCCTATAATAAAATAACTGCTTTTAAAAGAAAATTAGATTTTTGGATCATTTGCATTGGTAAGAAAGAAATAGAAAGTTTTACGTTACTCAGTGAGTTTGTTAGCGAAAACGACTCAGAAATGTTTGAAGATAATGTGTTTGAAGAATTGGTCCAATATCTCAGTTCGATGCGCGCATCTTTTGAAAAGTATTTTCCCGAAGAACACAATACAATAATTAAAGTGAACTCCTGGATTCATAATCCTTTTTTACCCAACTTGGAAAAGCCTGAAAACATGTCAAATGAGATATATGAATCTCTTTTAGAAATGTCATCAGACACAAGTATGGAGTCATTGTTCAAAACGACGCCTCTTAATGATTTTTGGTGCAGAATCCAAGATGAATATGCAATGCTTGGCCAAATGGCTCTGGATATTCTTCTCCCGTTCCCAACTACATATTTGTGCGAAACAGGATTCTCTACCTACGCAGCCACGAAAACAAAATATCGCAATAGACTGGACGCCGAAGCTGATATGAGACTCCAACTTTCTTCCATCAAACCTGATATCAAGCAATTGATGAAAAATAAAAAACAGTTTCATACCTCCCACTAGTTAGATTTTTTCTTTTTTAATGTTTTCTATTATTGTCCTTACCAAGTGGTGAAGTAAATAATAATTAGTAACTGATACATTGTACTTTTATTATGCTGATTAATATAGAATACACTTATAAAAATAATTGTTTTATTGTAGGGTTCCATCAAGTATTTTGCTTCCCAAAAGGGTTCCGTCATTTAAAACGTTTGAGAACCACTGATGTAGATAATTCACATCAAAAATGCACAGCGAGAAGATATCACATCAAAAAATCTAAGTAGAGTAACTTTTTAAGCATATCGTGTCATTCTTCATGCATGGCGGACTTTGTGCGGTACGGTTCAAGAAACAACATGGTTCAGTGATGTTACGGGTTCGATGTACGCCTGTTTGAAAACATTTAATTGAGACAGAGGGGTTGCTTTCACACGGTACACGTATAAGGGATGGTATTTAAAAAAATGTTCCGTCAACCATAGAGCATTGGTATTCTTTTTAAATATCATCATTGTCTCAGGCCTGACCCCATTATGGCTGGATTTGAATTTAGTGAGATTAATATTTTTAGATGAATAGGTTTTCCGTGTGGTGACGGTGTAAGAATACAATACATAGACGGAGTAAGAATACACCCATATGTGAGGGGGTGGTAAATACATATTCACCAGTCATTGCCGATGGGTGTTGTAAAAGACGACTAAGGGATATATTACGCATATGACATTTATGCAAAAGATGAAAAACTCGAAACAAAACCCTATACCAACCTGTCCGACCAGCATGGTATAGTAAGGTCAACTTTCTTTCTATTATAGCTGAGGCTCGAGCCCAGCAGTGGGACGTATATGAGCCGAATGATGTGGTAAAAGGTTTTATTTCGAGTTTCCCTTCTCTTGCATAATACATATATTACCTGCATATTATAAAGCCTTGGTTGTCTTTTACGACATCCACGGGCAAGATAGGGGTTGGTCCACACAGCGCTTATGGATCTCAGCAATATAGGTACAACCAGTCCGGCGTTTCAAGGCAAATCGGCAGGTTTGAAATTTTATTTCTGATCTTTGCTATATCTTTAATGTTATTTCGCGTGCTGACGGAGTAAGAATATAATTCACCTGTGGGAGAGTTTATGACTGTGAGGATCGTAAAAGACGATTAGAGGTTATAACATCGCAGGTGACGAGACGGAGATTATTCCGTCACCCGCAGAGCATCTCCCGTCACCTGGAGAGGGTACCCCGCGGGGGGATGCCGTCGGGGCGACCCCTGACGCTAAGGAACTCCGGGTGGTCGGGCCAACGACGAAGGCGATGTGGTATGGCTGGATTATGGGGCCACGCGTCTCACTGTTGCCCCGGACGGGATCGGGCAGCGGGTGCGACGACCATGGCCAACACACCAAAAAAAAAAGTTTAAAATATTTTAAATAAAACTATTTTACGGATTTTATCGCGTTTGTATTTGATTTTTAATTACCCGACGTTTCGAACACTTTACAGTGTTCATGGTCACGGGCGGACTAAGATATCTCACGATATAATTATTCTCACAATATAATTACTATTAATTTTAATGTTAAATAATTACTAACCATAAACAATATAATTTTTTCATATAGAATCATTTTCTTCTTACACTGGCAATACATTTTGTATCAAAATGTGGGTCAATATTTAATAACTAATTTCTGTATCGGGTAGATAATTATAAATTTGCTGCAGTAACGATGACTTGTTGGACGTGAGACATCTTAGTTCGCCCGTGACCACGAACACTGTAAAGTGTTCGAAACGTCGGGTAATCAAAAATCAAATACAAACGCGATAAAATCCGTAAAGTAGTTTTATTTAAAATGTATAATACTCGCGTAAACATCAGAAATCATTAGTTTAAAATATGCATCCCTAGCCGAGGCCGCGGGTGACGTGACCGGGGATTAGTCCATCACCCGCCGAGAGGCCGACCGCGTGAGGAAAGGCCGACGTCCTCCCCGAGGGGGGGACGTCGGTCGATGGGAGGATACTCCAAGTAGGGGGTATTCCATCGGGCCGACCACTGATGACAAGTTAACCCTGCTCCGGTGGTCGGCCCAACGACAAAGGCGCCGTGGTTTTCGGGTGGGTTGCGGGAGTTGCGTGCTTAAGGCCCTCTGTCGCCCCGGACGGAGTGGTGCGGAGCCGCGCCGACCGCAGCCTACCCACAAAAAAAAAAGTTTAAAATATGCATAGTCAAATACTATGCGCAGTAAGCTTAATAGTAGACAATACATAAAGACTTTAATGAGTGTGAGTGAAGCAATGGAAGTATGTCAGGATCGTGGCTTGTGGGAACGCGTAGTCTCTGTCTACTACTCTGGGAAGCAGGCGTGATACTCTATCTATGTATTTGTGCAAGCAAAGGAAAACCTGAAATAAAATCCTATACCAACCAAGAAATTTATCTGTAGGACATCAATTTACTTCTGTTATAGTCAAGGTCAAGGAGACATGTATAATCTATTTCAGCTCATAAACGTCCCACTGCTGGGCTCGAGTCTCCTCCTCCGGGAAATTGGTCTTACTATAATAGTATAGTAGAAAACTCGAAACAAAACTATACTAACTTGTCTGACTAGCATAGGCTAGTCAGACAAGTTAGTATAGTTTTGTTTCGAGTTTTCTTTCTGTCGCATAGATGTTATATGCTTATTATATCCCTTAGTTATCTTTTATGACATCCATGGGCACGATAGGGAGTGGTGAATTGTATTCTTATTTTATCACTACACGTACGACATATGTATAATCCGTGATAAATATATTTTTTTAGGTAACATGCTATGATAAAAATAACAGGCGCTTTTATTATTTTGAAACTAACAGGCGTTTTTGTTAATTTAGCTTATAAGTCTTATATTTGAACTATGCCTTGGAGGGTAGAAGTAAGGAATACACTCTCATATGGCCTTCTAAAAGTGGCCACAAAATAGTATTAAATAGGAGCGCTGGTTTAGTGGAGGGTATGATCAGAATTTAACTATTTTAAATGACTTGAAGTTTGCTGATCGGTTGAAGGTATGATTGACTTTTTTTTTTTGGGGTGGGCTGCTGTCGGCGCGCTCCTCGCACCACTCCGTCCGGGGCGACAGAGGGGCGTAAGCACGCAGACCCGCAACCCTCCCGAACACCACGTCGCCTTCGTCGTTGGGCCGACTACCGGAGCAGGGTTACTTGTCATCAGTGGTCGGCCCGACGGAATACCCCCAACTTGAGGTACGCTCTCGTCGACTGACATCCCCCCCTCGGGGAGGACGTCGGTCTTTCCTCACGCGGTCGGCCTCTCGGCGGGTGACGGACTAACTCCCCGGTCACGTCACCCGCGGCCTCGGCTAAAGGTATGATTGACTTGGAGTTTACTTTTGGCGCTTTCTTTAAAAAACTGTCCTCTGCTACAGTAACGCCTTATTTATTTAAGCCTATTCAGAGGATACTTTTCCAACACAGAGATTGTGGTCCTTACCTCTACCCTCCATAGTCTGAACAGTGTCTTGATAAATTGAATGAATGTCTATGTAGCCGTCTTGCAAAGCTGAATATCGGAAGTTCGATGCACATGCAGGACAGTTTTATTCTTTTTTTTAAGGAGCTTTAGTCCTAGTGGACTACGCCGCTCTCTTAGACTAACACTTATCAAAGTATATTAGTATATAGATTAAAGTACAGTATACTATATAAACTAACGACTTTGCATGCCTTTATCAACTATTTTATACAAAGTAATAATATTTTCAATGAGAGAATAAGATTTATTTTTATTGCAAACAGTGGCAAACGAGCAAATAGTACACCTGATGGTAAGTGTTGCTGCCGCTCATGGACCTTTACAAGGCCGCTGCCTACCGTGAAGAAAGTAAAGGGAGTGTGAATGCGTGCATTGAGGCTCGGTGATACTAAAGACATCACCAAAACTCACCACACGCAAATACCCTCAGAAAGTTGGGTTTCCATCTCTCTCGCTCACCGAACGAAGCGCAGTAACAAATAGCTACTATTCTGTTGTATATTTTCTGTTCAGTGTGGTACTACCCCGGACGGACCGGCCCGCGGCTGTAGACAGATAACTGTCAACAGTGAGCTCCTACCATTATAAAAAAAAACTTACCATAAATTTACCATCAGGTGAGCTGTTTACTTATTTGCCATTATAAGCTGCAAAAAAGGAGTGTCTTTTTGATCCTGAAATATTATATTGTTTCTTTCAAATTTTCCTGAAAAAAATCTCAATAAACTTGGTAATCTATACCAATAAATAAAATTGGAGTGTCTGTTTGTAATGTCAAAATAATAGGCTTTTTTCATGCTCAGTTATTTGAACTATACATATGCCTAAAATACACTTTATATTTTTTTTTGTTTGTCTGTCTGTTTTTTCCGAGTAATCTTCAAAACGGCTTTACCGATTTCAAAAATTCTTTCACCAATGGAAAGCTATAATATCAGGAAGTAACCTACGCTATATTTTATCCGGTATTCCCATGGGAACGGGAACTATGCAGGAAAGACGACTAAAACCGAAGCGAAGCGAGGGCGGGTTGCTGGTTTCTTAATAATAGCTTCGCAGTTTCTATGTAAATTTGCCTGAAAAAAATCCCAACAAACTTGGTAATATATTTTATAAATTGACACATACTTACGTCTTAGACACTGCTGGATTTGAATCTACTTTACAATACAAAGGATTTTGTCCTGTACCACGCTGGTCAAACGTCAGTTAAATACATATCCTTTAGTCGTTTTTTATGACCCTCACGTCTACTAGAGCGTAAATAAAATGCTATAAAAAGAATAGAGAGTATAAGAAGAACATTCAAGGAATTCTATGACTCATGTATACACACGCAAATACAAGGATGGATTGACACGTGATGGTTAATATGAAAAAAAAAACAAATATAATTACAATTAGTATTCAATTAATTACGATTCAATACGCTTTGTTTATTTTCTACACGATATATATATGTAAATATTTGGTTGACCGAGCTTCGCTCGGAATATTTTTGTTGTATTTTTGTCGTATTTATTTAAATATATATTAATAAAAAATAAATAATGAAAAATAAATAAAAAATTACAAAAAGAGAATAATAATAACACTGAGATTCGAACCGACGCCGTTTGATTGAAAAAATACCAAAATTAAAACCTGTCACCTTCCCATCTGAGCTATTGTAACTCTTAACGTGGATGGCGAAATTTGAATTCATATTCTTTTAAAATTTAATGTCATTGTTTATTTTGCTAAAAACACGGACAAAACAACATTTTCTATATATAAAACCTAACTAGATCGATTTTTTGGATCCGAATCCTCTAGTATGCCAAGTATATAGGTATATATATATACAAGAATTGCTCGTTTAAAGATATAAGATATTGCTTGTTATGGCGGCTTCGAATACTACTAACACTTACAATGCTAGCTGCAGCCGCGGGAGACTGGATCAGGGAATAGTCCGTCACCAGAGAGGCAGGCAGCCGTCTAGTAAATAAGCGTCAGCAACACTTACTTAGGGATGTGATTTGGAGGGAAAATAATCGATTAATTAAATAATCGACGTGTTGTTCTTTAAAAAAAAATCGATTATAAAATAATCGATCACGCTCCCAACAGGATTATGATGACCTTTTTTTTAGGAAATGTGAGCTTTTTTTTCTAATATAGTATGAAACACTGCACGCAGTGTAGTGATGACTTTTTTACGAAATCTGGCAGTGAAATAATCGATTAATTTTAATATTAAAATAATCGATTTTTTATTATTTTGCTAATCGATTATTACAAAAAAAAAAAATAATCTATTAATAATCGATTATTATAAAAATCGATTATTTTTTCACTACATTTACTATCAGGTGTACTGTTTGATCGTTTGCCACCGCTTGCCATAAAAAGAGAAAGTAATTCTACTATGTTGTGGTTGAACCTCTTCTATAATAGGAAAGAAATTGACCCACTATATACTTCCCTGGTCAGAGATTTTGGGAAACAATTTTCGGTCAAGTTTTCTGCATAGTTGTTATCAGCATATTCTATCACTTAGTCATTTTCTTCTACAACCACTAAAGAACATGGGTGGTGGATTGTATTCTTACTCCTTCACCACAGGTATGACAATATACCGCAGTAAAATAGATCCTTTTTTTTTTTTTTTTTTGTGGGTGGGCCGCGGTCGGCGCGCCTCCGCACCACTCCGTCCGGGGCGACAGAGGGGCTTAAGCACGCAACTCCCGCGACCCACCCGGAAACCACGTCGCCTTCGTCGTTGGGCCGACCACTGGAGCAGCGTTAACTTGTCGTCAATGGTCGGCCCGACGGAATACCCCCTGTTGGGGTACCCTCCCATCGACCGACGTCCCCCCCTCGGGGAGGACGTCGGTCTTTCCTCACGCGGTCGGCCTCTCGGCGGGTGACGGACTAATCCCCGGTCACGTCACCCGCGGGAGTAAAATAGATCCTGGATCACATTCAGAAGATGTATGCTACAATTATTATGCCTGGCCTATACAGTTTTTATCTTATATCTTTAAACGAGCAATTCTTGTATATATATATATATATATATATATATATATACATATATATATATATATATATATATATATTCAGGATCTCGGAAACGGCACCAACGATTTTGATGAAACATACTAGAGGTTTTAGGGTCAAAAAATCGATCTAGTTAGGTTATATTTTTAGAACATGTTGTTTTGTCGGTGTTTTTAGCAAAACAATACAATGACATTAAATTTTAAAAGAATATGAGTTCAAATTTCGCCGTCCACGTCAAGAGTTACAATAGCTCAGTTGGGAAGTTGTCCAGTTTTCTTTTTGTTTTGTTTTGGCATTCAAACAGCGTGGGATCGAATCTCGGTGTTATTATTATCCTCTTTTTGTAATATTTGATATTTTTTATCATTATTAAATTTTTATTTGTTATTAATATATACTAAATAAATTCGACAAAAACACAACAAAAATATTCCGAGCGAAGCTCGGTCAACCAGATATTTTAAAATAATGTAGCGTAATCATTATAATTGTTATCACTAGAAAAATATATAATTAAACAATTGTAATAATCGATAATTAAATAATTGTGAGAAACCTTCATTTGTGTACGATAATTGTATGTTTGTAATGTGCATTATTTCATTTGATTACTTCAATTAAAAAAGAAAGAGTATCTGTATCTTAGAATAATAACGTATAGAAGGATAGTGTCAGTACTTCGAACTTTAAAAATTTGAATCTAAAAATACTAATGGCGCGCAGACGATTACACACGTACACACGGAAACCACTATACAAACTATGAAATCAAATTTTGTTTTTATTAACATAAATCGTCGAAATACTTTTAAAAGTGACGTTAAAAACCTTTTTAAGTTTTGCAAATGTGTTGTGACACCATTTGAATGCACAAACCGTCATAATTACCTATTTATTTTTTAAGAGTTGCATACGTACGTGCAGTACAATGACTTGTACATTACGGAACGGTTCCGGCGTAAGCTCCATTAGGCTCCAATTGAAATGCTTCACTTTTTGTGCGCGAACTTATCTTCTGTATGTTATTATTCTAAGGAGTGTAAAGTCCAAGTACACATATTAGAAGTGAAACTCCTTTATCCTTCATTCTCTATCCTTTATCTCATTCTCTCGCCGGTTGAATCCTATACATTTACGTATTTGTGTCTCTATGGACTCGCTTTTTCGTTTCATCGAGTTTGAAATCACAACGATTCTAAAGAAGTTTCACTTCAAAAAACATGGGTTATTTATTGAAAGTGTTTTTTTCTAATGTCGGAATACTAGGCTTAGTACATTGGCATTATTGTCATTGGAATCTTGTACGAATATTATTTTAAAAGTTGCAATAATTAAAAAAACCTTCCGTGTGGTGACGGAGTAAGAATATAATCCACTACATCCTTTCTTGTTCGTGGGTATCTTAAAAGATTTGTTTTTTTAATGGGTGGGCTATGGTAAGCGTAGACGCGGTCCATTCCGTCTGGGGCGACGAAAGAGTATCTTAAAAGATAACTGTTATAATCTTTATCTTATTTATAAATTTCTAGCGTACGTGTGTATGTCATTGAACTGCTTCTAAACGGCTGGACCGATGTTGACGAAATTTTTTGTGTGTGTTCAAGGGGATCCAAGGATGGTTTAGATTCACAATTGGACCCGATAGGTGGCGCTGTTCGGGCAGGACAGTAACATAACTTGAGAACGACTTTAAGTTTTCTAATATTTTAAAAAAGTTATGGAAAAAAATTAGAAAGTTGGACATTGGAACATTGGAATTGGATTGGGTCCAGAACATTGGAAAATTATGAAAACAACGTTTATATATGCTTTTCTAATGTAGCCTTTTTTCGACTATATCTTATATACGGTAATGAATAATAATAATAAAAAATAATATAATCTTCTAAACGGCTGAACCGATTTTTTTTGAGATCATTCCGATGGATATGAATTCTCATATCCATCGGAATAGCCATTCGGCACATCCAAACCATTCGGTTTAGATTAATGATTGGTATCGGTAGGTGGCGCTCCGATCGGTTTCAAGGCGAATTCAATTTTCTATTTTTATTCAGATTTGAACAGAACAACGTCTGTTGGGTCAGCTAGTCTTTATATATAAATTTCTTGTCTATATATAAACGAGAAGAGGAACTCTAAACAGAACCCTATACTAACCTGTCTGTCCCCGCCTTCTGTGAGGCCGTCATCTCACGGAAAGAGGCGGCGGATCGTGCACGAGAGGAGCGCCTCTTCGATGCCACGTTCCACCGCCGGCGACTGATGCAGCCCTAGCCGAAGCCACGGGTGACCGGACCGGGGATTTTAGTCCGTCACCCGCAGAGAGGCTGACCGCGCGACGGCGACCGACGTCCCGGGACAGGGATGATCGAGAGGTGAGGGTACCCGAAAGGGTATTCTGTCGGGTCGATCACTGACGACAAGTCACCCTGCTCTAGTGGTCGATCCAACGATAAAGGGGATGTGCGTACGGGTGGGTTATGGGCCCACGCGCCGTCCTTTCGTCGCCTCGGACGGAGTGGACCGCGTGTGCGCTTACCATAGCCCACCCATAAAAAAAATACTAACACGTCTGACCAGCATGATATAGTAGGTCAATTACCCTCTTAATGTGGAGGAGACTCGAGCCCGTCAGTCAGACGAAAAACTTTGTATTCAAATTCAAAACATTTATTATGCATAGACCCCGAGAGGGCACTTACATATTGTCTATTTTACAAAATAAAATTAAATTATCCAATAAAAATAAACTACCACCGGATCGGCACGCGACCGCTACTGAGAAGATCCGGCAAGAAACTCAGCGGGCTTGTCTATTATTTTAATTTTTTTTTTTCTTCTTACTAGATATAATTTGTGTACAAGTTTTTTAAGACCTAGCTCCAGTGTGATGCCCTTTGAACTGCAGGATACTTAATATAATTCAAATTCTGTACATAAATAGTTAAAAAAGACTATTGCAATCTCTGCGGTCACCATCGCAACATTATCGCTGTAAGCCCTAAATTTTCATAATAACTTGTTTTAGTGTTGTACACAATATTATGATTACATATAGTTACCGATCTGTTTTGTTAGTATTTCGTAACGGCGCGGGAATATACGCGCATCGCCGGTTTGTAATTATATTAAAATATGTAACCGATTAACTGTTTTGATACTTGTTATATTAGTATTATATTCTTACTTTTTTTTTATTGCAATTAGTGGCAAAAGTGCAATCAGTACACCTGATGGTAAGTGTTGTTGCCGCTCATGGACCTTTACAAGGCTGCCTACTGTGAAGACAGTGAAGGGAGTGTGAATGAGGGCAATAAGATTCGACGAAATTTAAAGGCATAAACCCACAGTCAAATATCCTCAGAAGTTTGGGCTTCCGTCTCTTTCGCTCACTAAACGATGCGCAGTAACAAATTGCTACTACTTAGACGTCGATTTTCTGCGAGAGTGTGTGTTTATTTGAATAATGATTTCTGATGTACGCGAGTATTATATATTTATATATCATAATCATTCTCATCTCAGCCTACATAGGTCCCATTATTGGACTCGAGCCTCCTCCGCAATGGGAGGGAAATTGATCTACTATACCGCTTTCGTTGGAGGTGTTTGTATAAGGTTTTATGTCTAGTATTCTTTTTCTTGATGTTATCTACATATCATATCCCTTAGTCGTCTTTTACGACAGCCACAGATTAGTGAAGAGGTGGTGAATTGTATTTTTATTTCGTTACCACAAATTTATCCAAAAAAATAAAATAGAAGTGTCTGTTTGTAAGGTCAAAATAGTAGTATTGTGAAAGTCATATATGTCTATGTAGTTTAGTCTACTTTTCAAGAAAATTTTGTTCGGTCCTGGAGTAGAACCCGAGGTCGTATGAACTGTAGTCGTGTATCGTAATATTTTAGAAGATATTGGCAATTTACAGTGCAGGAGCAAGGAGACTAAAAAAGAAACGAAACGAGGGCATATTGTTAGTTATAAATAAATATTTTTACGGATTTTATAGGGTTTGTATTTGATATTTGATTGCCCGACATTTCGAATACTTTTTAGCGTTCATGGACACGAGCAGGCATCATTTTCTCAATAATATCGATCATTCGATCAATAGTTTGCTTCCCTTAGTAATATGCTCTCAATGATGCCAGAAACGTTTATCGGTCAAGTGGTGATCCAAAAAAAAAAATACGCATGAAGGTATATATATGTACATATACTTATGTACAGTACACAAAGAAACGTTCGGTGATGATGACGCCAGATACACACTTTTTGTTCACCCAACGATGACGCGAGTTCTAGGATTTTTGTTCACACAACAAAGTACTCATCATTTCATCATCATCATCATCATCTTAGCTTACATATATCCCACTGTAGGGCTTGAACCTCTTCTATAAAAAGAGGGAAATTCACCCTATTATACCATGCTGGTCGGACAGGTCGGTATATGTTTTAATTTCGAGTTTTTCTTGTCTTGCATGTTATATGCGTATTATATATCCTTTAGGCGTCGTAGTATTCTTATTTCGTCGCCATACGGCCAAAAGAAAGTACTCAACGCGTACTAAAATACAAAAAAAAAATACAGTCGAATACGATATGCGCACAAAAAAAATACAGTCGTATTGAGAACCCCCTCCTTTTTTGACGTCGGTTAAAGAAAAATACAAAGCAGAAAATTGTAGTACTAGCTACAATAGCCAACCTGTCTATTAGGTCTAGCAATAATGCAATTATTAACAAATAGCTAACGTCGAGGGATGGATAGATGAATAGTTACAAATTCAATAGATCTTTTTCTCAAGTATCAAAATCTCTCGCTTGCTCTATAAGTAAATCAGATACAAGTAAATAGTTATGGGAAAAATATACCTGTGACCGCTTCCAAGCCCAATCACTACGACCTTGGTGTATCTTTACTATACTACATACTTTCTCTAAAGCTTGCGAGGTCATCTGTTAGGGTAATAATGCTTCTGGAAAAGAACACAGTCATGAAGACTACCGACAGAAGTGTTAACTTAAAACTGTTAATAAACAATTGGATGTTTGATTTTTTTTTGTAATAAATGGAAAGATCATATTTAAGTTTTATAACAATACATTTTTTTTTTATTTATGTTTCGCAATAACTCAAAAGTTATCTATACCAATAAATAAAATTGGAGTGTCTGTTTGTAATGTCAAAATAATAGGCATTTTATCATGCTCACACGGTTATTTGCACGACACCTGTGCCTAAAATACAGATTAAAAATTTTTTGTCTGTCTGTCTGTTTGTTCCGGGTAATCTTCAAAACGGCTGAACTGATTTCAAAAATTCTTTCACCAATGGAAAGCTATAATATCAGGGAGTAAACTAGGCAATATTTTATCCCGGTATTCCAACGGGAACTACGCGGGTAAAACGACTAAAACCGAAGCGAAACGAGGGCGAGTTGCTAGTATCAAAATAAAAAAAAATTTTGAATCCAGTGACGAAAACACGCCGACAGCTCCCGAACAAATCCAAACGCGTGTGACGTCATAATGTTAGTTTTCACTCATTGCAATTTATACAAAGATAATAAGTACAATGTTTTGATCTATTTAATTCTGCTGTCATTGTTAAATAATTAAATATAAGTAACAACTAATCGTTTTTTAGCAGTAAATTACCAATATTTCACAACTAACCTAAACTAACCTAACCAGTCTTAGCGCGTTCATTGTCACGTGATTTTTATATAAATTTTAATAATTTTAATTGTTTATAATTAATTAAAAAAATATTTTTTAAATTTTGCTGCATTAAATGTCAATATTATTATTAATAAAGTTTTAAAATACATAGAATTTTTTTTTTCAAACGTCCAATTGTTAGTTTTGGATATTCAAATTGTTTGATTTTAAGTGTTTCCGTGTAGTGACGGCAAAAGAATACAATTTATCACCCCCTCTCTTGCCCGTGGGTGCTGTAAAAGACGACTACGGGATTTAATATGCATATAACATCAATGCAAGTGAAGGAAAATGAACAAAACCCCTATACCAACCTATCTTTTATAACATCCACAGGCAAGATATGGGATTGGTGAATTGTATTCTTATTTCACCTATACATAAAATTAGCATAGAGAATGTTGAACTTTGTGTTAAAACCATTCACTTTTAAGGACGATTCCCATTGAAGCGACAATTACGAAATTGTGATAGTAACCAAGGTTGTATAAGTGTTTATTATTATTTTAAATTGAGTAAATATGAAAGTTTTAATTGAAACCACACACATACGGCTTAGTAACATAAGTGTCGGCCTTTCATGCTGAGTGTTGTGGCCTTGATCCTTACGCAGGGCAATATTTTGTATATAACTTTTGTGGAATGAATTGTTCTTCTGAGTTAGGGTTTGATTCAAGTATATTAATTATATCTTTATCTTTTTTATTGTAAACGATGGCAAACAAGCAATCAGTTCACTTGATGGTAAGATGATGTTCATGGACCTTTGCTAGGCCACTGCTTACCGTGAAGTAAGTGAAGGGGGTATGAATGCGTGATTCTAAAGGCATCACCAAAACCCACCACACGCAAATACCCTTAGGAAGCTGGGTTGCCGCGCTGTACCGTGTCATTCACCGAACGAAGCGCAGTAACAAATTGCTACTACTCGGGCGTAGATTTTCTGCTGTGTGGTACTACCCCGGACAGACTGCCGGCGTCTGTAGACAGATAACTATTAACAGTGTGCTCCTACCGTTAATTGTTTTTCTTTCTTTCTTCCTCTGTTAATTGCATTTTTCCGTAACATGACGGAGGAAGAAAACAATTCACGAGGTGTTGTATTTTATTCTTAAACAAAACTGCATTTTAGTTCATAGACATCCCACGCCTGGGATTGAGCCTCCTCCACAATAGGATTAAAATTGAGCTACTATACCACGCTAGTCAGACAGGGCTTTACTGAATCTACATATTATATCCCTTAGTTGTCCACCCACGGGTAGAAAAGGGGATGTTGAATTGTGTTCTTACTCCGTCACCACACGAATCATCATCATTCATCAGCCTATCGCCGTCCACTGCTGGACGTAGGCCTCCCTCATGTTACGCCACAAAGTGCGGTCCTATGCCGCCTACATCCAACGAGACCTAGCAACTTTCACCGGGTCGTTGGTCCACCTAGTTTGGAGGGCGTCCTACACCGCGTCGTCCAGGTTAATAGTAGAATGAATGCAGGATGGATGAAGTGGCGGCAGATCTCGGGAACAACTTGTGATGCACGGTTTTCTATCAATCTTAAGGGGAAAATATACAAGAGTGTTATCAGACCTATTGCTATGTATGGATCTGTCTGGATGTTGGGCGTTGAAAAAGATGGATGAGAGAAGAGTGCATGCTACAGAGATGCGTATGCTAAGATGAATGTGTGGGGTTACAAGGTTAGATAAGAAATGAGTATATTAGAGGAAGCCTAAAAGTGGCACCAGTGATAGAGAAGATTAGAAGCGCGAGATTGTCTTGGTATGGACATGTGATGAGGAGGGATGAAAGGCATGTGACAAGGAGGGTTATCAATATGATTGTGGATGGACGAAAGAAGCGTGGGCGACCTAAGAAGAGATGGATGGACTGCGTGAATGAGGATATGCGTATGAAAGCAGTGAGTGCAGATATGACGACTGATAGGAGACTATGGAAGGTAAAAACATGTGGTGCCGACCACACTTAGCGTGGGACGAGGGCAGGCAAATGATAATGAAATGAAGATGGTTAGACGTGAGACATCTTAATCCGTCCGTGACTATGAACTCTGTAAAGTATTCGAAACGTCGGGCAATCATAAAATCAAATACAAACGCGATATAATCCGTAGAATAGTTTTATTTACAACATTCTTCGTATATTTAAAATACTAGAACTATAATATCTCTCGTATCATTATCTCATTATTACGACAAAGAAACATCTTCACATAAATCATGGGATCGTGATGCTTGTAAACCATTATTAGTCATTATGTGGTTTAAAGGTTAAATAATAATATTTTGTTCCATATAATGGTCGCCAAAACTCTTAACCAGAATGTATAGGCGTAGTCTGGGCTAGTGGACTAACGCCGTGTTTGACAGAAGAACCTAAGGTTATAGTTTGATGTACCTAAAGCCCTTAAGTTCCTAGCCTATATGATGGGATACCTGCACCGCGCTACCTAAGGTGACAGGTAGATGTGAGATGGATGTTGGGTGGAGGATTGGTAATTCTCACTGCCAGTCAAACAGACTCACTTGACTGATCAGAACTGACGGCTAAGGGTGTCTTGGCCACAGTGAGATGGAGATTTGAATTTATTCATCTCTCACTTACATCCCTCTCACTGTGGCCAAGACACCCTTAGCCGTCAGTTCTGACCGGTCCTGTGAGTCTGCTTGACCGGCAGTGAGAATTACCAATCCTCCACCCAAAACACGGCGTTAGTCCACTAGCCCAGACTACGCCTGTACACAGAATATGTTAAGATATATTAAGGAGTTTCGATGGGAATATGAAAGTGTCACGTAAATTTCTTGAATTTTATATTTTATACTGTTATATTGAATAATTTTGCTGATATTTTATATAATATCAGCAACCCGCCCTCGCTTCGCTTCAGTTTCAGTCACCTTGCCCCCATATTATAAATCTCCAATATCTTCTAAAATGATATGTATTATTTATTATTATATGATACTAATTATATTATTTATTATTATTGATATTGTATCTCCTTTAGATTCACGAGATCTTCTCTAGAGAAGATACCCGGTCCTTTGAAAGGCTTGCATGGGGATATGGATCCAACACGCAGAGGCCTTTGGAGAAATTTAATGTTAAAATGGGATGGGACGTCTACCGATGACACTCCATGTTTGCACACAACACTCGTGGACTGCCAACGGTAGGTGTAAAACTATTGTGCAATTATGATATCTAAAACCTGATTATGGGGTTGTGAAGTTTGATGGACTGGATTAACTGAAACTATTGATTTAAAACTGTCGTCTGCCTTCAATACCTTATACGTCTTGAACTTTGGCAGACGGTGACTCGCCAACACACTGAATGAAACGGTCGCCACAGATACGCAGGCCATACGGGCAACAGGGGGACAACATTGGTGCAAGTGGCTTGGGGTGTGGAGCGGTGCGGCGCCGGTTTCACCATCGCAAGTCCTCGATAAACGGAGACCCGAAGTGGTTTCCCTGTAGTTATGTCTTTGAAAATTACACTTTCACTTATTATTAATATTATTATGGTGTTCCTTGAGAGGAAAAATTTGTTACTTCTACTTGGTAGTATAATACATATAAAACGAACAAACAGACACACAGAGAATTTTTCTTTTTAATTGGACTTTAGGTATAGGTTTCGTGTAAATTACCGTGTGAACATAAAAAACGTATTATTTTGACATCATAAAGAGACACTTAAATTTTTTTATTTGTAAAGTTAATACAGTTAAGGTGCTAAATGGTTGTGAATATTACATAATAGTGGTTTAATTGTATTTTCATGTTCTACCGAAATTCTTAGATGTAGTTTTCAGCCCCCAATTAATGTTAACTGCTTACTGACGGACGATAACTATTGATAAGCTACTGAATATAAAGAAGTGTTAAATAATATGTGAAGATAATTATATAAGACTTGGCTATATGGGCTTTGTTACCTTTGCCTATCCGAATGTACAAACATATTCAAAAGAGTTTACAACGAAGTTATGGTTCAGTCATTGCAAAAACTTTATAGCTCAAAAGCACATCCTTCATAATTCAATTCATTAATGTTATTTAAATTGTTATCATTCTTATTGTAAGTTATTTTTATTCCTTTTCTTTCTTTTCTTTTCTTTTTGTTATTTTTTCTTTCTTATATGTTTGAGGAAAGGGGTTTGCTGAAAACCAGCCCTGCATAATTTCTATGCAGCACAATGCTGAGCATTCCCCTATTGTCAAAATTAATTAAAAACATGTATTATAATTTTTAGTTATTATGTGACAATAAATGCTATTCTATTCTATTCTACTAACTAGAATTAGAATTTTTGAGGAAACAAGTAAAATGAGATATTAAAAAAAATATAAATTTTTGAGCTTAATACAGTTTTTTTTCTATTTTATCCATGTGGTAACAGAGTAAGACTACAATTCACCATCATAATTTGTATATTTGTAACTTAACCTCCAAACACAAGCAATAGTTTATCAACAGTAATGGGAGTACTTAAAAAAATTACAAACCATCTCACGATAACCGAATACGTTGAACAGTCTCTTTTAGAACAGATTGTGTGGTCATAACAATGATGGTAATAAATATTGAATAATGGCTATGGGAATCTATAAAATTGATTTCAACAACTGTATAAAACAGTCCGATGATCCCAAATGAAACTCTATACCAACATGTCTGACCAGCATGGTATCATCATCATCATCATTTCAGCCTATTGCCGTCCACTGCAGGACGTAGGCCTCCCTCATGTTGCGCCACAATGTGCGGTCCTGTGCCGCCTGCATCCAACGACGCGCAGCAACTTTCACTAGGTCATCGGTACACCTAGTGCTAGGGCGTCCTACACTGCGTCGTCCGATACGTGGTCGCCACTCGAGAACCTTTCTTCCCCAGCGGTTGTCGGTTCGTCGAGCGATGTGGCCTGCCCATTGCCACTTCAGCGTGCTAATTCTTCGTGCTATGTCCGTTACACCCGTTTTTCTGCGGATTTCCGTATTGCGCATGGTATAGTAGGTCAAATTCCCTCCCATTGTGGAGGAGGCCCGGACCCAACAGTGGGACGAACGTGGACTGGGATATAACATTTATGCAAGGGAACGAAAACTCCAAATAAAACCCTATGCCAATCCGCCTGACCGATTTGGTATTGTGGATAAGTTTTTCTCTAATTGTGGAGGAGGCTGAAGCCCAGCAGTGGGACGGATATGAGCCATGAGGATGCATGGATAAGCAGTAGTTCTAGTTGGTTATTGAATCCATTACACTCGGGGTTGATAGGTATATAGATTTCTAATTCTCAGTGTTAAGAGTACATTGTTGACAGCTGTCTGTCTACAGCCGGCCGGTCCGTCCGGGGTAGTACCACACTGAGCAGAAAATATACAACAGAGTAGTAGCTATTTATTACTGCACTTAGTTCAGTGAGCGAGGGAGGCGGTAGCCCAACTTACTGAGTGTTTGCGTGTGGCGGGTTTTGGTCAAACCTTTAGTATCATCATCATCATCATCTTGCTCTTATCCCAATTACTTGGGGTCGACGCAATATGTCATCTGTTTTGACATATTGCAAAAATATGACTGAATGACTTTTATGGCCGGCCGCCTGCCTGACGTCAACCCTCCTTGGGAATGTAATCATTGACCCAAATGGTACCAGATGGAGTTGGTCCGGGTCAATGTAGGGCTCTTAGTCGTCTTTTACGACACCCACGAGCAAAGCAAGGGTTGGTAGTATTCGAAGCCGCTACCACACAGCACGGTCAAACCTTTAGTGTCATCGAACCTTATTGCATGCATTCACACTTCCTTAAATTTTTTCACGGTAGGTAACAGCCTAGCAAAGGTCAATGAGCGGCAGCAACACTTACCATCAGGTGTACTGTTTCCTCATCTGCTACAGTATGAGACAAAAAATACACATTCAGTCAACTGCAATATATTCACGACAGATAAATCTCTGTGCAGCGGCGGCCTTACCCATTGCGAGGCTCTGGGCGGCAGGTCTTTGCGAGGCCCCGGGCGGCAGGTCTTTGCGAGGCCCTTTGTCCTCCGTGAAAAGTATGAGATACGAAAGTAGGTTTGGTTGTTTGGTTTAGGGATTTGTCATGTTTGATGAAAAATACTAAAGTTGTACAAATAAATAAAATTTAAGTTTTAAAATATTGTAAATAAAGTGAAAAATATAATTAATAAGTAAAAATGTAATTTAAAATCTATATTTTTTTAAATTTGCTTGGTTTATTGCGTGAGGCCCCTGTAAGCGTGAGGCCCCGGGCGATTGCCCTGTTCGCCACCCCCTAAGGCCGCCACTGTCTCTGTGTTACTCACGATTGCTCATTATCTTTTTTTTTTTCATCTCAGTCCATATACTTCCCACTGCTGCGCACGAGCTTCCTTCACGATGGAAAGAAAAGAAAACTATACCACCCTGATCAGACTTATTTTTATATGGTTTTATTTCAATATTTCCATCCCTTGCATAAATGTTAAATGCTTATTATATCCCTCATGTTTTATTACATCCACTTGCAAGTTATGGGGTGGTGAATTGTATTTTTACTCCGTCACCACATCTATAACAATAAATAAAATTGAAGTGTCTGTTTGTAATGTCAAAATAATAGGCTTTTTTCATGCTCACACGGTTATTTGCACGACACCTATGCCTAAAATAGCAATTAAAAAATTTTTGTCTGTCTGTCTGTTTGTTCCGGGTAATCTTCAAAACGGCTGGACCGGGCGTATCAGGGCGTAAACTAAGCTATATTTTATCCCGGTATTCCCACGGGAACGGGAACTACGCGGGTAAAATGACTAAAACCGAAGCGAAGGCGGGTTGCTAGTTGAATATATAATTAACGAACTTATATTACATTCAGTCATACACAATATTGTTCTCGGTGGAAATTGAACCAGGATCATACCCTTGGGACTGTCGGTAGATTTCAACCATCACTCCATCTGTGCAGTCCATAATGTCACTGTTGCCTTAACCTATTGTGACTAATTAACTCCTACGTAATGTATTTTATTATGATAATCTTTTACAAATTCGATACACTACAGTTTTAAAAAACTTTTTTTTTGTTTTCTGTTGGTGGCAAACAAGCAAATGGAACACCTGATGGTAAGTGATTTTGCTGCTCATGGACCTTTGCCAGGCCGCCTTCTGTGAAGAAAGTGATGATGAGTGAACACACTAAGGAAGTTGGGCTTCCAGCTCTCTCGCTCGAACGAAGTTCAGTAACAAATTGCTATTACTCGGACGTGGATTTTCTTTACCGTGGTACTATCCCGTACAGACCGGCCCGCGGCTGTAGACAGATAACTAACGAAGATGTGCTTCTAACACAATAAAATGATATTAAGTTAATTTAAAAGATAACATATGACCAATTCACACGTTCAGTAATTTAATAATAGTTATTTCGTAGATATAACATTAACAAATAGATTGACAATAAGATTATTAATAAAATTAGACTTCTTGATAAGACTATCAATCAGAAGTTGCCGTGGGATATTCCCTTGGAATATAATATAGCACGTGTAGCCAACATAGCACTAAGAATTAGCACGCTGATGTGGCAATGACAGGCCACTTCGGTCGACGAACCAACAACCGCTGGGGAAGAAAGGTTATCGGACGACTAGTGTTGGACGCCCCCCACTAGGTGGACCGACGACCTGGTAAAAGTTGCTGGACGTCATTGGATGCAAGCGGTCTGACAGTCTGTGGCGTGATATGACAGAGGTCTACGTCTAGCATTGGACGGTGATAGACTGAAATGATGAAATGAAAAAAAAATCCTTTGGAAAATATATTTGTAAAAGCATTTAAATTCCAAGAAGACGCACGGATGTCCCTTAAACTTAAGAGAAAAATATACAAGAGAGTTGTCGGACCTCGCCATGTATGGATCTGAATGTTGCATTGAAAAAGACGGATGAGAGAAGAGTGTATGCTACAGAGATGCGTATGCTAAGATGGCCCCAGCGGTGAACAATAAAAAGCTTCAAGGTCCGCCTAAAGCAGTGGCTCGTCAGGCAAGCATCCTATACGTATGACGAATTTTTGAAAATGTAGACAATACGCAACGCGGATATTGTTTACGTTTTTTATTATTAGTATTATTATTCTTTGACATCGTTTATTTATTTATTTTCCTTTTAATTATGACATGAAAAATAACATGACAAGAAACCCTTATGAATAAATGAGTTATGATGTGGGTTTACAAGGTTAGATAAAATAAGAAATGAGTATATTAGGGGAAGCCTGAAAGTGACACCAGTGATAGAGAAGATTAGGAGCTCGAGATTGTCTCGGTATGGACATGTGATGAGGAGGGATGAAAGGCATGTGACAAGGAGAGTTATCGATATGATTGTGGATGGACGTAAGAAGCGTAGGAGACACAAAAAGAAATGGATGGGTTGTGTGAATGAGGATATACGTATGAAAGCAGTGATATGACGACTGATAAGGGGCTTTAGAAGGTAAGAAAATCTTGTGCCGACCTCAATTAGCGTAGGATGAGGGCAGGCTAATTAATTAAATGCAAAGAGGAACTGTTGTAACTGACATAACCTGAAGAAGGGTGGTTTTATAGTGATAAGACCACACTGTTGTTTGATGGCTGCTCTAGTAGTTAACTCGTGATCGGGTGCCGCTTATGGGATCTGGTCCAGCCATAATCGTTTGAATTATAGTAAGTGTCTTGCGGTTCGAAGGGCATCACACTGGAGCTAGTTCTTACAAAACATGTACACAATTGTATATCTAGTAAGAAGAAAAAGAAAAGAAATTAAAAATAATAGACAAGCCCGCTGAGTTTCTTGCCGGATCTTCTCAGTAGCGGTCGCGTTCCGATCCGATGGTAGTATATTATTTCTTTTTGGAAATTGTAAACCTGACAATATGTAAGTGCCCTCTCGGGGTTTATGCATAATAAATAATTTGAATTTGAATTTGTCTCTAGTCACGGGCTGGTCCGTTCTGGGTAGTATCAAACTGAGCAGAAAATCGGCGTCCGAGTAGTAAGTAACAATTTGTTACTGCGCTTCGTTCGGTGAGCGAGAGGGCCGGCAGTCCAACGTTCTAAGGGTGTTTGCGTGTGGTGGGTTTTGCCTTTAGTAACACCGAACCTCATTATATGCATTCACACTCCCATCACTTTCTTCGCTGTAGGCAGCGGCCTTGCAAAGGTTCATGAGGGGCAGCAACACTTACCATCAGGTGTGCTGTTTAATCGTTTGCCACCGTTTGCAATAAAAAGAAACATGGCCCGATAGTCCGAAGAAGGGTAAAGGATTATAATATGAAGATCTTATATCTTTAAACGAGCAATTCTTGTATACTACCTATATATATATATATATATATATTGTATACATATATATATATATTTATATATATTTGTATACCTGTATATATATATATATATATATATATATATATACCGTGTACCTATATATATATATATATATATATATATATATATATATATTTTCAGGATCTCGGAAACGGCACCAACGATTTTGATGAAACTTGGCATATTAGAGGTTTCGAGGCCAAAAAATCGATCTAGCTAGGTTTTATTTATAGAAAATGTTATTTTATCGGTGTTTTTAGCAAAACAATAAAATGATATTAAATTTTAAAAGAATATGAATTCAAATTTCGCCGTCAACGTCATGAGTTACGATAGCTCAGTTGGGATGTTGTCCAGTTTTCTTTTAGTATTGTTTTGGCATTCAAACAGCGTCGGATCGAATCTCGGTGTTATTATTATTCTCTTTTTGTAATTTTTTTTTTAAATTTTTTTCATTATTTAATTTTCATTAATATATATCTAAATAAATTCGACAAAAATATAACAAAAATATTCCGAGCGAAGCTCGGTCAACCAGATATTAATATTTATAAGAGAAGCAAAACTCTAACTAAAACCTTATACTAACTAGCCTGTCTGACCAGTGTGGTAAAGGAGGTTAATTTCGCTTCTATTGTGGAGGAGGCTCGAGCCCAATAGTGGGAAATAAATGAGCTGTAATGATGAATCTTTTAAAAGTAAAAAATAAATCCCTATTCTACAACTTTGTATATAAAATATTATTCGTAGACTAAGTAAGGATTAGTCTATAGTCCACCAGGTTTGTCTAATGCTATTAGACTAGATATTATCTCGAATATAATTATAATTGTAAGTTGCTTTATTTTAGTTACGATTGCGTGGCCGGCGGTCGAACGTGGGAACCATGTTGGTATAATATGGATATGACCAGTTAAAACCTAATTTAAATTATTTTTTTATTAACTATCAAGACATTTTCGCTGTATTGTAATGAAGAATACAATTCACCATCACCTTTCTTGCCCGAGGGTGTCGTAAAAGACGACTGAAGGATTATAATATGTATACAGCATCTATGCAAGAGAAGGAAAACTCGATATAAAACCCTATACCAATCCGTCTGATCAGCATAGTATAGTAGATCAATTTTCCTCCTATCTGCCCGAGGCTTAAGCCCAACAGTGGGAAGTATGGCCTAGATGATGATGATAATCATAATCATCATCATTTCATCCTATCGCCATCCACTGCTGGACGTAGGCCTTCCTCATGTTATGCCACAGAGTGTGGCCCTGTGCCGCCTGCATCCAACGACGCCCAGCAACTTTCACCAGTTCATCCGTCCACCTAGTGAGGGGCATCATACACTGCGTCATGATAATGATTATACATAAAACCCGTAGGATAATATATTGTATTTTTTTACAATTTAACTTATACTAGCTGACCCAACAAACGTTGTTCTGTTCAATTACAAACTACAGCAGTGTGACCTACCGGATCCAATTGTAAATCTAAACCATTCTCGAATCACTCGAGTCAATATCGGTCTAGCCGTTTAGTAGGAGTTCAATGACATACACGCGTACACCGGATCGAAACACGAACACACTGAGAAGATCCGACAAGAAACAGCGGGTTTGTCTTTTTTTTTTATTGCAAGCAGTGGCAAACGAGCAAACAGTACACCTGATGGTAAGTGTTGCTGCCGCTCATGGACCTTTACAAGGCCGCTGCCTACCGCGAAGAAGGTGAATGGAGTGTGAATGCGTGCAATAAGGCTCGGTGATACCAAAGGCCTCCATACGCAAACACCCTCAGAAAGTTGGGCTGCCGTCTCTCTCGCTCACCGAACGAAGCGCAGTAACAAATTGCTACTACTCAGACGTCGATTTTCTGCTCAGAGTGGTACTACCCCGGGCGGACCGGCCCGCAGCTGTAGACAGATAACTGTCGATAGTGTGATCCTACCACTTGTCTATTTTTACTCATTTACTAAATTCTTTTAAATAAAATTACATACAATAACATGCCTATCAATAGTTTCAGTATGATGCCTTTCGAACTATATATAATTCAATTCTCAAATATAATAAAAAAGATTATGGCTGGATCGGATCCCGCAAGCGGAACCCCATGACGAGTTAACCACTAGTGATGGTAGGTTATCCGTATGGTGATGGAGTAAGAATATAATTCACCACCCCTTATCTTACCCTTGGGTGTCGTAAACGACGACTGAGGGATGTGCATTTAATATCTATGCAAGAGAAGGAAAATCAGATATAAAACTCTAGACTAACTCTTCTGACCAACGTGGTATAGTAGGTTAATTCTCTCCCTTTGCAGAGGAGGTTCGAGCTCAGCAGTGGGACGTATATGAACTGTGATGGATGGGTAGGTGGTAGTGATGGTGGCTGGTGACAGAGTACAGATAGAGGTTCGTTTCGAGTTATCCATCTTTTGCATAGATTTTATATGCATATAAAAATCCTTAGTCGCCTTTTACGATAGCCACTGGCAAGATAAGGGGAATGTATTTTTACTCCATCACAATACGGGTCATCACAATATAAGAGTATTACTGTTCAATCTCCTAGTGATTTTTCATCGGGTTTTTAGAACTCTCAGAGGCAATTAAAAGTTGGATTTCTTGATTTCGTAAGAAGAATGCAATTCACCAGCCTTTATCTTACCCGTAGGTGTCGTAAAAGACGACTAAGGGATGATTTCTCATGTTTACACGAGTATTTACACATTTTAAATAAAATTACTTTACGGATTTTATTGCGTTTGTATTTGATTTTTGATTGCTCGACGTTTCGAACACTTTGCAGCGTTCATGGTCACGGGCGGACTAAGATGTCTCACGTCCAACTAGTCATCGTTATTGCAGAAAATATATAATTATTTACCCGATACAGAAATTAGTTAGTTATTAAGTATCAAAATGTGAGTCAATATTTAATAACTAATTTCTGTATCGAGTAGATAATTATTAATTTTCTGCAATAACGATGACTTGTTGGACGTTTTTCACGTCCGCCCGCCCGCATCTTAGTCCGCCCGTGACCATGAACGCTGCAAAGTGTTTGAAATGTCGGGCAATCAAAAATCAAATACAAACGCGATAAAATCCGTAATTTTATTTAAAATGACTAAGGGATTAAATGTGTATGAAATATCTATGTAAGAGAAGGAAAACTCGAAACAAAACCGTATTCCAACACGTCTGACCAGCATGGTATATTAGATCAATTTCCCTTCTATTATGGAGGAGGCTCGAGCTCAGCAGTGGCACGTATATGCACTGAAATGATGATGATCAGATGACGAGCCAGGATACAGATACAGTACAAAATTAAAAACTGCCCAAGTACGAGTCGGAGTCGCACTTGTAGGGTTCCGTACCATTTAGTATAAAAATCGCATTTGTTGTTATGGGGGCCCCCCTTAAATATTTATTTTATTTTGTTTTTAATATTTGTTGTTATAGCGGCAACAGAAATACTTAATTTATGAAAATTTCAACTTTCTAGCTATCGCGGTTCTTGGGATATAGCCTGGTGACAAACAGACGGACAGACAGTTAGCCAAGTCTTAGTAATAGGGTCCCGTTTTTACACTTTGGGTACAGAACCCTGAAAAGGAATCACGAATTCAGGATCCTACATGCGTCATTTGACAGTTAACTACTAAAGCAGCCATCACGCAAAATAAGCTTGTACTTATTCTGTTTACAAATGATAAAGAACATGAAAGAATGAGGTAGTCGTATCGCAAATGAATAACCACGCTTATAAAAGCATTTATCATCAAAATTAATCACCACAGAACATTATATTATTCAATAAATAAATAAAATAGTATTAGAAAGTTATGTTTATAAGTGAATGACCCGTGAATTGTTTTAAATAAGAGCTATATTGTGTAATATTATTACTTAGTTTCAACTTAAAATCGGATGAATTGAGTTAAATTTTATCTTCTATTCCTAAATGCATGACTATGATCTCAGCTCGTAAATAACCTTGAGTTCTCTAAATAATAGGAGGGTAATCGATCTAATGTGCTATGCCTGCCGTGTACGGAGTAAGAATACAATTCACCACCCCCTTTCTTACGCGTGGGTGTCGTATAAGTCGACTAAGAGATACAATATACATTAAATCTATTGAAAAGAAGGAAAGCTAGAAAATAACCCTTTTTTTTTGGGGGTGGGTTGCGGTCGGCGCACTCCTCGCACCACTCCGTCCGGGGCGACAGAGGGACGTAAGCACGCAGTCCCGCAACCCACCCGCGATGCACGTCGCCTTCGTCGTTGGGCCGATCATCGGAGCAGGGCGACTTGACGTCAGTGGTCGGCCCGACGGAATACCCCCTATTTGGGGTACCCTCCCATCGACCGACGTCCCCCCCTCGGGGATGACGTCGGTCTTTCCTCACGCAGTCGGCCTCTCAGCAGGTGACGGACTAATTCCCCGGTCACGTCGCGCAAGGGATCCGCCGCCTTCTTCCGCGAGTCTACTGCCACGCAGAAGGCTGCGACCGCGTCCCAGTTCCTGACGCTGTCGAGGATCGCCTTGGCGATGGTCGGCAGCGTGAAGTCGGCACCGATGATTGCGACGAGTTCACGATGCTGCTCTGCCCAAGCGGCACAGACCTAGAGCGTATGCTGCGCCGTGTCCTCGTCGCAATCGCAGTGGTGGCAGGACGCTGTACTCTCCCTCCTAACGACCTTGTGCAGGTATTTGGCGAAACATCCATGCCCCGTCAACACCTGCACCAGTCGGAAGGAGAGCACCCCGTGCCGCCGTTTCAGCTACTACATCAGCACCGGCCGGAAGGCTTCCGCAATCCGCACCCCGAACCGAGGCTTCACCAGCCGGACTGCCCAACGGGCAATGGTGTCTCGGCGGGCGTCGATGCGCCAGGCGGTGAGCTCCCTCAAAGAGACCACACCGCTCTCTGCTCGCACCCCCGACACTCGCCGATACAAACCGGCGAGCATTTCCGCCTCCAGGTTCCACGGGGTAGTCCCGGACAACAGGCACGCTGCCTCGTCGCCACCGTGCGGTATCCTTGTATGGCCCTGACCGCCATGGGCCTCTATGGTCGCCACAGAAAAGCCCTGAGTCGGACAGTCAGGGACCCCGCCCACACCGGTGCGCCGTACAGGGCCATCGACCGGATGACCCCCGCGTACAGCCGTCGAAGAAAATAACCCTATACCAAGCCGTCTGACTAGCGTGGTATAATAGGTAAATTTCTCTTCTGTTGTGGAGAAGGCCCAAGCCCAACAGTGGAACGTATATGATCTGAGATGAGACGATGAAGATAATATTTATGTAAGTGTAGGAAAACTCGAATTTAAACTATACTAATATCTGATTATTGTGATAATAGGGCGATTTCATTACTATTGGAGACGAAGCTTGAACCCAATAGGGGAACGTATGTATGTGCTGAAATAATTCTGATGTTCAATAGTGAATCATCATCATTATCATTTCAGCGTATCGCCGTCCACTGCTGGACGTAGGCCTCCCTCATGTTACGCCACAAAGTGTGGTTCTGTGCAGGCTGCATCCTAAGACGCTCAGCAACTTTCACCAGGTCGTCGGTCCACCTAGTGGGGGACGTCCTACACCGCGTCGTCCAATACGTGGTCGCCACTCGAGAACCTTTCTTCCCCAACGGTTGTTGGTTCGTCGAATGTATGTATGTGCTGAAATAATTATGATATTCAATAGCGGATATTACAAGCAAAACCAGCATTATTAGTGGCTGTCGTAAAAGCTTACTAAATACTCTACATCGAACTGGGCTAATACCAGCTCATCATTATCATCATTCGTGCATTCAACGACGCCCAGTAACTTTCACCAGGTTGTCGGCCTGCCTGATAAGCGGACTGAACGTCCAGCACTGCGTCGTCTGATACGAGGTCGCCCCTCGAGAGCCTTTCGTTCTCAGTGATTTTTGGTCCATGTACCTGCCCATTGTCACTTCAACGTGCTATGTTGGTTACAACCCGTTCTTTTACGGACTTTCTTATTTCGGATTCTATAAGCCATATTTATTAATTGATCTGAATTCTTATTTGTGTGTCCATGAACTCAAATGGCCATGTGGTCATAGAGTAATAAGACAAATCCCCGCCCCATATCTTGTACATGAGTGTAGTAAAAATCGGTTAAAGGATATGGTATGCAGATAACGTGCTCGTCTTAAACTTCGAAGAAGGACTTGTCATTGCGTTTAAGAAGCATAGCAGCAGTTCATTCTAGATCCTGCAAATACATGGGAGAAATTATCGCTCGAAACGTACAGTTAAAGATAAGGCTTTCCAGATGAAATAGATGAATCCTACTATGATGTCAAGTGGTACGTTGGTATAATGGTATCGGTGGTACTAAGGCGAGCAGCTCAGAACATTGCCCAAAATTAAATTAATACAATAAATTATCAATGGATCAAAACTATATGTCGTGAAAGAAAAATCCGGTAATTTACCGTGCGGTGACGGAGTAAGAATACAATTAGGAAATTCGACATAAAATCCTACATCCACCCGACTGACCAGCGTGGTAGGCCAGTATAGTAGGTCAATTTCACTCCTATTATGGAAGAGGTTCTAGCTTAACAGTAAACTTATGTAGAACGAGATGATGTTGATGATGATTTCAAAATACTGTTAATATGTAATTAACTTTTTCATGCATTGCATGATGACTAAGGAAATGGTTTATTTATTTATTTATTTATACTTTATTGTACACCATATATTATATATAAAAGTAGAAACTTATAATAACAATAGTCAGTACAATGGGCGGCCTTATCGCTAACAGCGATTTCTTCCAGGCAACCTTTGTATGGAGAAATTATTGTACAGAGAGAGAGTGGTAGTTTATGGTGTAGTAGTTAATATAAATACTAATACACATATACACATACAAATATACATAAACGTATACATACAATGAAAATACATATGATTAAAAATAAACTCATTTGCAAAAAAAACGGGCGGTTTTGATTTTCATTCATATTTAAAAAGATACAATACCAAAAAGGTTTCAATCGTTTGTACACGTTACTGGCCGGTTTTAAAAATGCTGTGGTATTTAAAAAAGTACGTTCTAAATTCAATTTTTCATTTGATGTTCATTTTTACAGAAAACCCCTTTTTATCCTACATTTTTGGCGCGAAGTTCCAGAAGTTAACATCGACTTTCATAACTTTTATTCAATTTTTATCGATTAATTTCATATCCTTGACTGTCAAAGCTTTATTTAATGCTGTTTGGCTGTATCAAAAATGGTAGGTAAAGTGGTAAAAGCTACCAAAATTATCGCGCTGCTTGAAGAGGGTTGCAGCCAATGTTTCGTGGCTAGGAGGCTAAATGTTAGTCGCTCGACAGTCCAAAGGACCTGGCAGCGATATCAGGAGACTGGTTCCGTCGAGAGAAGGCCTGGTTCTGGAAGAAAACCATGTACCCAACCACGGGATGATCGTTTTCTTGTGAGTCGCGCATTGAGAAATCGCAAATCTTCGTATGTGGATCTTAAGAACAACCTCCAAGAAGTAAGAAATGTGCATATTAGTCTATGGACGGTCAGGAGGAGGCTTCTCGCTGCCAATATACGCAGTCACCGCCCGGCCCGCGGCCCCAAATTACTCCGTGAGCACAGAGTTCACAGGCTTAGGTTCGCTAGAAATTGTGAATCATGGACTCAAGACGATTGGAATAGGGTTTTGTTCTCTGATGAAGCCAGGATATCTCTGTTCGGTGAAGATCGACGTCGGCGAGTGCTAAGAAGACAAGGAGAACGCTTTGCAGAGGCATGTTTCGAAGAAATCACACCTTATGGTGGGGGCTCTGTTATGTTTTGGGCAGGAATAAATTCAATGGATCGTACAGAGTTAGTCTTCATTGAAAACGGCTCACTGACTGGGCATCGATACATAACGGAAGTTCTAATTTCTCATGCACAACCCGCATTGGCCGCTCTAGGTGAAGACTCGATTTTTATGGACGACAATGCTCGCGCCCACCGATCCCGCGATGTTAATGCGTATGTGCAAGAGGTCGGCATTCGTCGTTTGGATTGGCCAGCTCGAAGTCCCGACCTCAATCCCATAGAGCATGTCTGGGACGTTCTGAAACGGCGTGTGAGATCAGTACACCCGGCTCCGCAGACCATCAGAGAGCTGAAGAATGTGATTACTGCGGAGTGGGAACGTATTCCGCAAGCAAGTATCCGGGATATACTCGCTAGCATGCCCAGACGAATTCAAGCTGTGATTTTAGCTAGAGGGGGTCACACTCGATACTAAACATTTATCTGCTTTTACTTTATTAAAGAAAAACAAACAAAAAAACTTTTTTATTTTTACTTCATGAGCATATGCACTACTAGCGAATATACACTACTAGCGAGGTTTAGCATTATTTCCCATAAATTGTATCTAAATTTTATGAAATACTGATGAAAACGATTATTTTCTTATTAATTTAGCAAATTGTGTGGATAAAACTACCTATAATTATCAAACAAAGAAATATTAACATTTGAAATGGTTCATTGCTTAGGTGCCCGTTTTTTTTGCAAATGAGTGTATATCAATATAAAATAACAATTAAATAGACTACAATATAACATAGACAGGAAATAGGTAAATTACAGTATTTATACAAGAAGTCAGAGTAGTAAAGTTGACGTAGCAAGTTGTAGGAAAAACGTTAAAGTCTAAGATAATGCGTTTTTAACAAAAGCTTAAATGTAGATAAAGTTTTGGCTTGACGTATTTCAAGCGGCAGTTCATTCCACAAACGTACGGCTGAAACAGTGAAAGAGTTTGCGAAAAAGGTTGTGGAATGTACTGGGATTTTTAATTTTAAGTTTTCAGATGATCTTAGACATCTTTCATGCGTTTTATGGAGGTACACGATGGTTATTTGACTTCAAGAACCTTGCAAATTAAATTATACGGAGTCTAGACTAAATTTTTTTTTATTGCAAACGGTGGCAAACGAGCAAACAGTACACCTGATGGTAAGTGTTGCTATCGCTAATGGATCTTTGCTAGGCCGCTGTCTACCGTGAGAATGTAGTTCGGTGAAAGTAAAGGTATCACCAAAACCCACCACATGCAAACACCCTCAAAAAGTTGGGCTGCCGGCTCTCTCAATATAATTGAATAAAAACGTAACACGACATTGTTAAGATATCAACGTGGAATTGGTTTGGAATGTACATATAAAATTAATTCATCATCATCAACTCTACTCATATACGTCGCTGATGGGCTTGAGCCTCCTCTATAATAGGAGCGAAATTCATCTTACTGTATCATGCTGGTCAGATAGGTATAGAGTTTTGTTTCAAGTTTGCCATCTCTTGCACAGATGTCATATGCGTAAGATATCCCTTAGTCGTCTTTTACGACACCCACGGGTAAGAGAGTGAGTGGTGAATTAAATTCACTATGAAGGCATTGCAATTCTGTTTTTTTGTACACGAGTTACCAGCCTGATGTGACGACACATAACCACAAAATCTAGCGAAGTAATATAGGCCTTAATATTTCATACATAACTAGCAACCCGCAATCGCTTCGCTTCGGTTTCAATCGCCTTACCCGCGTAGTGCCCGTTCCTGTGGGATTACCGGGATAAAATATAGCGTATGTTACTCCCTGACATTATAGTTTTCCATTGGTAAAAGAATTTTTGAAATCGGTTCGGGGGTTTAAGCGTGAAAGCGTAACAAACAAACAAACAAATACAATTCACCATCCCAATCAAGCCCATGAGCATTCTAAAAGATAACCAAGGGATTTGATTTGTAGATAGAATCTGCGCAAGATATGGAGCACTCGAAATGACACCCTATAGGGTTTGGTGGTATACCACCATCTTATCAACGTGGTATCATGATCATCCCCATAACAACGTCTCTTCTAAAATAGGTCGTAAATGACCCTATTATACGACGCTGGTCAGACAGATTACTTGTTTTGTGACTGGACCAGGGATATAGTCCATCACTCGCCTAGAGGTTGACCGCGGAACGGCGACTGACGTCCCCTAGGGAGGGGGGACGTCGAGAGAAGAGGGTACTCTGCAGGGGTATTCCGTCAGGCCGACTACCGAAGTGCCACGGGTGGGTTACAGGGCCGCGTGCCGCCCCTCTGTCGCCCCGGACGGAGCCAGGTGACAGGTGCGCTGACCGTAGCCCACCCAAAAAAAAAGTAGTTGTTTTATTTGGAGTTTTCATTCTCTTGCATAGATGTTATATGTAAATTATATCCCTTAGATCGACGTCCGAGTAGTCGTTTGGTGAGTGAGAGAGCCAACAGCCCAACTTTCTGAGAGTATTTGTGTTTTGTAGGTTTTGGTTATGCTTTTAGTATTATCGTACCTCATTACACAAATTCACCCTCCCTTTACTTTCTTCGCAGTAGGCAGCGGCCTTGCGAAAGGCCATGAGCGGCAGCAACATTTACTTACTATCAGGTGTACTATTTGCTAGTTTGCAATAAAATAAAAATATATTTTTGATGTGTGATACACCCCTTTTTTATCTCCTACTAGAATCTACCCATTTCAGTCGCCTTGCCCCGCATTTTAATCTCCAATATATTCTAAAACATTCAGATACGCAAGTGCAGTATATGAGTCCTAGAGTTCGATAACTGGATCAGGCAAAATTTTATAGGAGTTCTTGATAGGAAAAATACACTAAGTTACTCCATATATATGATAGATATCTGGTAGTAAAATGTTATTAGAATCGGTCCAGCTATTTGGGTGATTATCTGAACCATACACACAGAGAGGTGTTATGCCTTGAGCATAAGGCCTAAGTCACTGTTTATATAATAAACAGGTACCTCGTAGTAAAATATTATTGAAATCGGGCCAGCCGTTTGGATGATTACCCGAACTAAACAGGTAGGCAACAGATTTTTAAGCTTCAAGTATAAGTATCATGTGTATCGGGTGAGCATGAAAAAAATGAATTATTTTGACATTACAAACAGACACTTTAATTTTATTTTTTGTATAGATTTTATAAATATTACAATACGTTATTCCACTGTTACTCTTTAAAATATATTCAAAATAATAAAAACATCTCTCCCAATGAAAAAATAAATATATTTCGTATACAAATAAAACAGTAAGATGTCTTATCCATATAATTCTTACAGTGTATATAAAACATGGCGACTGCAACGGTCACATTTCAGTTGTATTTTGTGTTTGAACGTGTGTGTTTTAATCTGTGACTGTGTTCTACGGGTATGTGATAATTTAATTATTTTATTTAATAACTTAACAATTAATTAATTAATAACTCACAAATAAATCTGTGTTTATAATAAAACAGGAGACAAAATATGTACTTTGAAGATATTTGTAAAAAATATGTATTTAAGTTATAACCATCATTTCAGTCCTGGACTTGAGCCTCCTCCATAATAGGAATATTGACCTAATATAACCAAGCTGGTCAGGCGTGTTGGTATAGGGTTTTATTTCGAGTATCCCTTCTCTTGAACAGATCTTATATGCATATTATATCCCTTAGTCGTCTTTTACGACATCCAAGGGCAAGATAGGGAGTGGTGAATTGTATTCTTACTCCGTCACCACACAGAACGTTAAAATAAAGTATTTATTAATTTCTTTTGTAATTTTTGGTAATAGCAGAACAGTTTCACAGACTCCATTAAAATAATGGATTATATATAAAATGTTAAGAAGACTTATAATATTAACTAAAACCTCTAAATAGCAAGAGAATTACTCCTAATTATTTGTGAATTAATTAAATAATTAATTTCCTTGTGGTGACGGAGCAAGAATACAATTCTCGACCCCCTGTCTTACCTATGGATGTCGTAAAAGACGACTAAAGGAAATACTATTCAAATAACATCTGCTCAAGAGAAGGAAAAATCGAAATAAAATCCAATATCAACATATCTGATTAGTACGGTACTATAGGTCAATTTCCCTCCTATCGGGGAGGAGACTCGAGCCCAGCAGTGGGACATATATGAGATGAATCAAAATAGGAATTAAATGGAGAAATTTGGATGTGCTATACATATTTTTTGGCTGTGTGGGAATGAAGGTGTTATACTCTAAATATCCTTATACATTAAATTAAACACAAAACTCTCTTATTTTTTTAATACCTTGGAGACTGATTATAATGTGGTCACACTACATCCAGGATGAAAGGAACGTAGGGTAACCAAATAACCTACCGTATATGTACATGCAACAGGTCCTTTTCATCGGTGTTGTAAACAACACCCTATAGAAATATTACTTGTATTACGTGTGTCATACAATTTATTACAATTATTATAAAAAATAAATAATAAAATAAAGGACTCAAATTACATCCAAACTCAGTACTTAGTTATATGAGCAAAGTATTGTATTGCGTGGCAATTGAACCCGTAACACATTGACATATGCTATCTTAATTACTGGACCGTTACTGCAGTAGGGAGGGTGCTCTGAGATCGACTAATCGAAGCATTGATTTTTCAGGCCTAAAAACCGAATTTATAAATCGATACGAAGCACTGAAGTGATTCGGAGAATCGATACTTTACCCAAGAAAATCGTCATTTAATTTCCCAACAAAAAGGCACAAATCACATATTTACTCTCCAGATTTAAAAAAAAAGGCCACAAGCCCGTCCAAAAAAAAAATCGATAGATCGATTAATCGGAAATACTTCCTTCAGACCACGATTTTCTTGTGAATCGATTCTTTGGACGGCAATTCGAATCGATTCAAGAATCGATCTTTTTCAAGAAGATCGCCCATCCCTATAATGCAGTCTATATTAAAATCTTAAAAATATATAATTACAAAACTATTTTGTTCTATGAATAATTAATTTTTATTATTTTCGTGTGAGGATTTTCAAAAAAATTACATTTAATAATCACCTATTGTATGTATTTTATATTTTAAAAAATCCTTCATAACCAAAACCTTGTAATTCAAAACGTGGGATATAATAATGTATATAAAAAAATATCTCGCATTATTTTGTTATATATTTAGTATTATTTCTATAAATAATACTACTTAGATAAATATTACTATTTTCCGTGGGGAGACGGAGTAAGAATACCATTCACTACTCCCTATCTAACCTGTGGGGGTCTGAAAAGATGGTTAAGGGATATAATATTGCGCCTGATGCCCCCCAGCAGAGGCTGTGGGTGACCGGACCGGGGATTTAGTCCGGCAGCCGCGGAGAGGTTAACCTCGCGACGGTGATCGGCATCCCAGTATAGGACGTCGACGGGGAAGGGTACTCCCTTGGGGTATTCCGTCGTGTCGACCATTGAAATCAAGGAACTCTGCACTGGTGGTCGGCCCAACCACGATCGCGACATGCTATATGGGTTGCTTTCGGGTGTGCATGCTTACGCCCCTCTGTCGCCCCGGACGGCGAGGAGTGTGCTGACGTAAAAAAAGAGGGATATAATATGCATAATAACATCTATCCAAATAGAGGAATATTCGTAACAAAATCCTATATCAACAATTCTGACCAGCATGATCTAGTTGATTGATTTACCCTATATTGGGCAGGCGGCTCAAGTTCCACAGTGACATTTATTATAATATTTATAACGGTAAAACACTCATGTTTTATACTAAATTTTGTTTTTTTTGTATTCTCTTTGTTACTTTGTTTAATTCGCTCTATTTCGTGACGTCGACATAACGAGTCCACGGATGATCAGTACAGGTTTTTAACCTGCAGTATGCTGAGTAGGATTCGTTTTGTGACGAGCTGTAAATATATATGTACTTTGTAGTTCATACTTTCATGTAAATTCTGTTCATTATCTATACCAATAAATAAAATTGGAGTGTCTGTTTGTAATGTCAAAATAATAGGCTATTTTCATGCTCACACGGTTATTTGCACGACACCTATGCCTAAAATAGCAATTAAAAAATTTTTGTCTGTCTGTTTGTTCCGGGTAATCTTCAAAACGGCTGGACCGATTTCAAAAATTCTTTCACCAATAGGAAGCTATAATATTAGGGCGTAAACTAGGCTATATTTTATCCCGGTATTCCCACGGGAACGGGAACTACGCGGGTAAAACGATTATAACCTATAACCGAAGGGAAGCGAGGGCGGGTTGCTAGTAATAAATAATTTCATTCATTCATTCATTTATTTATTCATTCATTCATTCATTCATTCATTCGTTCATTCATTCACTCATTCATTCATTCATACGTTCATGCATTCATTCATTCATTATTTCATGTGCTGAGATCGATTATGTCGACTCGGGTTGCGAGCATATCCGATGCTCATTATCAGGGCGAGTGTGCAGCGGCTTCTGCGAGGCTCCAGCCTGCACTTATGTGAAAAGAATAACCAGTTAATTGCAAGTCAGAGTCGCGCACGAAGGGTTCCGTACCATTATCTATAAAAAGGGCAAAAAAAAATCGCGTCTGTTGTATTGGAGCCCCCCCCTTAAACGTTTTTTTTTTTTTTTTTAGTATCTGTTGTTATAGCGGCAATAGAAATACATAAATTGTAAAATTTTCAACTGTCTAGCTATCGCGGTTCTTGAGATACAAGCCTGGTGACAGGCAGACGGATGGACAAGCAGCGAAGTCTTAGTAATAGGGTCCCGTTTTTACCCTTTGGGTACGGAATCCTAAAAATGAATCATCATCATCATCGCAGCCCACATACGTCCCACTGTTGGACTTGGGCCTCCTCCATAATAAGAGGGAATTTAACCTGTACCGTACTGGTCAGACATGTTGGTATAGGGTTTTATTTCAAGTTTTCTATCTCTTGCACAGATCATCATCATCATCATCTTGCTCTTATCCCAATTACTTGGGGTCGACGCAATATGTCATCTGTTTTGACATATTGCAAAAAATTTCGGCAATGACTTTTATGACCGGCCGCCTGCCTGACGTCAACCCTCCTTGGGAATGTAATCGTTGACCCAAATGGTACCAGATGGAGTTGGTCCGGGTTAATCTAGGGCTCTTAGTCGTCTTTTACGACACCCACGAGCAAAGCAAGGGTTGGTAGTATTCGAAGTCACTACCACACAGCACAAATATTATATGCAAAATAATGAACGATGATAATTATTTAAAAGCTTTTATTTGTATGTACATGTTTGTACTTCATTTAAAACTCTCTACCTTATAGATAGGGGGCTACCTAGTTCTTCCCAACCGTTAACCAATATTTATTTATAACTAGTGGTCGCCGTGTGGTCGAAATTCGCCCAAAATTAATTTTAATCAATTTTTCTGCTACATAATTTTCTTTAATTTTATTTATGTATTGTAAATTAAGCATACAAGTATTTCACTAATAACTAATAAATAAGCACAAATCTCTATTAGACATTGTCATCATATTTATGATTGTTTGACATTCAGTTCGACCAGAGATTTTAACCGTAAACAAAAGTGTATAAGCGTTGCTACGCAACACACTCACACAAACGTGTGTGTGTGTAGCGATTGCGTTGTAGTGTGCGTAATGTCTTCTTCAACGAATTTAATGTATTTCTAATCCATTCTTATATGAAATTTCATTGCACTTCTACACATTATATACTTCAACTGTGCCAAATTTCATACTTGTTCATCCGCGTAATTTTCGTAAAAAGGGGTACAAAGTTTATGCTTCATGTATTTATATATAGATTATCAGTCATTATTTCATCTGATAGACGTCCGACTTTTGGGCTCAAGCCTCCTCCACAATTGGAGTCAAATTATATACCTTTAACTAATATACTATACTGGTTAGTCGTATTGGTACAGGATTGCATTTCAGTTTTCCTTCTCTTGTTGATGTGATATGCGTATTAAATCCCACAGTCGTCTTTTACTACACCTACAGGAAAGATAGGGAGTTGTGATCTATATCCTTTATTTGTCACCAAAAAAAAGACATAGGTGTTCCACTATCCCAATGTCCCTATAATCATCATCACCATCTCAGTCCATATACGTTCCACTGTTGAGCTCGGGCCTCCTCCATAATGAAAGGGTAATTGAGCTACTATACCACGCTGGTCAGACGTGTTGGCATAGGGTTTTATTTCGAATTTTCCTTCTCTCGCATAGATGTTATATGCGTTTTATATCGCTTAGTCGTCTCGTACGATCACCCACGGGTAAGATAGGGGGTGGTGAATTGTATTCTTACTCCGTTATCACACGAAATGTCTCTATACCCAATATATACTCTAAGCCCAACTTTCTGAGGGTGATTGCGTGTGGAGGGTTTTGGTGGTAAACTTGGTATCACCGAGCCTCAATGCACGTATTCACACTCCCTTCGCTTTCTTCGCGGTAGGCAACGGCCTTGTAAATGTCCATGAGCCGCAGCAACATTTACCATCAGGTGTACTGTTTGCACGTTTGCCACCGTTTGCAATAAAAAAAAAAAAAAAAAACGAGGAATAAATATATAATCTCCATCATATCAACTAGTATACTTAGCAATGCTGGTGCTGAGTCTCTTAACACAATAGGAAAGATATTTACTAACATTTTGTGTTTTCTCTCACTAGCATAGATGTTAGCTGCATGTATCCCTTAATCTTCTTTTATCTATCAGCGTCTATTGCTGAACGTACGACCTTTATGTTTCGCCACAAAGTGCGGTCCTGTGCCGCCTGCGTCCAACGATGCCCAGGAACTTTCAGCAGGTCCTTGGTCCACCTAGTGGTGCATCCTATACTGCGTCGTCCGATATATAGTTATCACTCAAGAAACTGTCTTCGCCAGCGGTTCTCAGTTCGCGAGCGATGTGGCCCATCGTTATTTTAGCAGAATGTAATTCTGTGTGCTATGTCGGTTACATCCGTTCTTCTGCGGATTTTCATATTTTGGATTCTATCTCACAGAGAAATCCCAAGCAATCAGGTCGTGGTAGGACCACACTGTCGACAGTTACCTGTCTACAGCCGCGGGTCGGTCCGTCTGGGGTAGTAGCACACTGAGCAGAAAATCAACGTCCGAGTAGTAGCAATTTGTTACTGCACTTCGTTTGGTGGGCGGGAGAGACGGAAGCTCAACTTTCTGAGGGTGTTTGCGTGTGGAGAGTTTTGGTATCACCGAGCCTCAATGCACGCATTCACACTCCTTTCACCTTCTTCGCGGTAGGCAGCGGCCTTGTAAAGGTCCATGAGCGGCAGCAACACTTACCATCAGGTGTACTGTTTGCTCGTGTACCACCGTATGCAATAAAAAAAGAAAAAAAAAACATAGCCTGCTTCATAGTACGCTGAGCGACTTTAAGCTTGGTTATGATGTCCACATTTAGGGATCATGTTTTTGTGTCGTAAGTCACTGGTAACACATACTGGTCATAGACTTGTGTTTTCAGACACTGAGACATTTTGAAGGAGAAGATTCTCTTAAGTTTTCCGAACGTTGCCCAACATAGTTAGATTAGTCAGCTAATCTCTATCTCGAAAATTGACCTACCTAACTGGGCTGTTTATTTAAAGTAAATAAATAATGATGGACTACTTCGAGAATCACATAGCTAACTAGGAGTGGTACAGGAAAATGGACATTTGACATGACTTTCGTCTTATCCATGTTCATTCGTAAATCCACTAGTTGGGATATCTTGCTGAGATTGTTAAACATAGTGTCAAAAACTTTCATAGATTTTGCCATAACGACAATAGCGCTTACAAATTGAATCTGCATATTATAGAAAATTAATTTAGTACGACATTAAATTTGATAAAACTCTTCCTGTTCGCACTTTCTAACACGACTCAACAAATATTAAACTAGTCAGGTGTAACTTGCGTGAGTACAAAATAAATCGTACATCTGGTCATAACCATTTGTTTCCTGAATTGTTTTAATAAAAAAACCCCGGCATGTTATTGTCACTACTTTGTATGTACATGAAAATCATATTTTCCTTCTAATAACGAAGTAAGAATACAATTCACCTGCCCGTGGGTGTCGTAAAAGACGACTAAGGAATATAATATACATATAACATCCGTGCAAAAGAAGGAAAACTCTAAATGAAACTATAAATCAATATGTTTGACCAGCACGGATTATTTTTTTTTAATACGCTTTTATTAGCTTCAGACGTATCTATGTTAGTATGTTGGTATATAACGGAATCTTTGAACATGATTTTCACCCCCTTCAAAATGTCGGATTAACTCAAAATTTGGCATACTTATTAAGGACCGATGACAATTCAATATTTTAAACAGTTTGACACGTTATCCTTACTAGGATAATCAGGATTAGCGATTTAAGCGTATTTTTTTAGTTTTTTTGAACTATTATATTTATTATCTCATAATTGTGTATTTAAATTATAGAATTGTAATGGTTTACTATACGCTTTAGGTAACTTTAAGTGTAATGAACAGCTGAATAATAAATAAATAAATAGGTTAATTACCGTCCCATTGTGAAGAAGGCTCGAATCGAACAGTGGGACATATGTGGGCTGCAAGGATGATGATGATGAGTAGGAATACAATTCACCACTCCCTATCTTGCCCGTGGATGTCGTAAAAGACGACTAAGGGATAAAATATGCATATAACATCTATGCAAGAGAAAGAAAACTCGAATTAAAACCCTATACCAACCGGTTGTGTGAGAGTCGGACTTGTGCACGAAGGGTTCTGTATTATTGAGCAAAAAAGGGCAGAAAAATTACGTTTGTTGTATGGCAGGCCTCCTTAAATATTTATTTTATTTTGTTTTTAGTATTTGTTGTTATAGCGGCAACAGAAATACATAATTTATTAAAATTTCAACTGTCTAGCTATCGCGGTTCTAAAGATAGACGGACTAGACGGACGGACGGACAAACAGCGAAGTCTTAGTAATAGAGTCCCGTTTTTATCTTTTGGGTACGGAACCTTAATTGTAATCTTATTCCGTCACCACGCAGAAAAACTTACATTTGCAATATTAGGATAACTTTGAATATGTTACTTTGTATATAAAATTACATCATCAACTACTTAAGTCATATAATGTCAAGCTTCTTCGTGCATTTACTTGTTACAAGTTAGAAAAAAACTAAATGTATATTTGACTAACACTTAATATTTGCTTCCTAATGATTTGCATAACTTTGTTCAAGATGGCGTTTATATGTTATATGATTATATTTTTAACATTAAAATAATATTTAACATCGACGTGGACGCAATTTTTTTTTTAAAACAACAACATTCTGCTCTAAGAAAAATTCTTGTGTTGTGGTGGAACTTGACAAACATATAATTGGTCTTTTGACGCGAATGTCAAAATGTCATGTAGCGCTCTTATATTTTTTTCATTATTTTAGTGTTTTACAGTGTTATATTAAATAATTTTGTTGATATTTTATGTAATATAATGCAGATAAAATGCTGAAATATAGTGAGTACGATATAATAGCGAATTGCGTACATTTTCACATTCTGCCAAAATTCCCAGAGGAAGCTTGATTTGGCTCTCAACACCAAATCAATGCTAATGACTGACTACTTACGAAGACTAAAGATGTGAATCCATCCATCCATCCATCAGCCTACAGACATCCACTGCTGGACATAGGCCTCCCCACGAGAATGCCACTCGGAACAGTCCTGCGCCACTTGCATCCAACAGTTCCCTGCGACTTTGAGAATGTCGTCAGTCCACCTAGTGGGGGGTTGTCCTACGCTGCTTCCATTCGTGGTCGCCATTCAAGAACCTTTCTTCCTCAACGGTTGTGGGTTCGACGAGCGATGTGGCCTGCCCATTGCCATCTCAGCGTGCTAATTCTGCGGGCTATGTCGGTTACACCCGTTCTTCTATGGATTTCCATGTTTCGGATTCTATCACGTAGAGAAATACCGAGCATAGCCCTCTCCATAGCACGTTGAGTGACTGAGTTTTTTTATGAGGCTGACATTTAAAGAATAAACAAAGAACTAAACGACGTGAATAATTAATTACATAACTCGACGTTGGCACCAATAGCTCATATTATTGCAGCTCATTGCCATTAATCAAGAAGAAGAAGAACATTAATTGACGGACACAAATTACATACAGATTCAGAACAACAAAATCGGATAAAGTATTGTGCTGTGTTGAATTCGAACCTACAACACTGGCGTGGTATGTCGGTATCTTAGCCCCTGCGCCAAATGTGCAGTCTTTATGATAGTGCAGAATTACTTGTGGTCGATGCAATATGTATTTTTCTTTTATATTACATACTAGCAACCCGCCTTCGCTTCGCTTCGGTTTTAGTCCTTTTACCCGCGTAGTTCCCGTTCCCTTGGGAATACCGGGATAAAATATAGCCTAGTTTACCCCCTGATATTATAGCTTTCCATTGGTGAAAGAATTTTTGAAATTGATTCAGCTGTTTTGAAGATTAGCCGGAACAAATAGACAGACAGACAGACAAAATTTTTTTAATCTGTATTTTAGGCATAGGTGTCCTGCAAATAATCATGTGAGCATGAAAAAAGCCTATTATTTTGACATTACAAACAGACACTATTTATTGATATAGATTGATAATGTAATTATTAACGAAATAGAATAAAATGGAGTTGGTCTAGGTTGATGTAAAGCTCTTAGTCTTGTACGACACCCACGAACAATGGAAGGTTTGGTAGTATTCGTAGTCACCACCATAGCTTTTTAGAAGCTATTCTTTTTTTTGGCACGTTAGGGAAAAATTGTGAAAGTAAATTTTTACGATGCATGCGCACACCGTAACGATAAACCAACACCCTTTTGTTTTTAGGGGGGTTGGCTATGGTCGGCGTACCCAGGGCGACAGAGGGGCGTAGGCACGTACACCCGTAACCCACCCGTAACATGTCGCCTTCATCGTTGGGCCGACCACCGGAGCAGGGTAATTTGTCTTCAGTGGTCGGCCCGACGGAATACTCCGGTCGCGAGGTACCCTCTCCTCTCGACGTTCCCCCTCGGGGACGTCGGTCGCCGTCGCGCGGTACGCCTCTCTGCGGGTGACGGACTAAATTCCCCGGTCCAGTCGCCTGCGACTTCGGTTAGGACGCCATTAGGCGCATAAACCGGCACCCTGAAGTTAGCTTGTCAGAATTTTGATCTATTATTAGTGTAATTTTTTCTATAAACGTAAGATAACACAAGGGATTTTTTTTTCTTGGGGTGGGCTGCGGTCCCCCCCTCGGGGAGGACGTCAGTGAGGAAAGCCTCACGCGGTCGGCCTCTCGGCGGGTGACGGACTAATCCCCGGTCACATCACCCGCGGCCTCTGCTAGGGCGGCATTGCACGTAGGTAATCCCGCCTGCGCCGCCCCTGGCGTCGCTGGCGGTGGGTCGCTTCGTCGAGGCTGTGCTCCTCGCGTTCGCGACCCGCCGATAACACAAGGGATAACATCTTTAGTGATTTTTATCTTGTAAAGCCAAAGAAATATAACTTTTTTTTTTCGATAGGCTATGGTAAGCCAACACGCCGTCCTTTCCATCAGGGGCGATGCAAGGCCAGCGCAGGCCCATAATCTACTGTATTGGAATTCCTTCGCCATTAGGCCGACCACTGGTGGCGAGTGTCTTGTCATCCGTAGCCAGCCCGATGGGATACCTTTTCATATACCGTACCTTAGCCTCTCTACGGGTGACGGACTATTCCCTATTGAAGTCACTCGCTAGGTCGGCTAGATCGGCATCAGATGCATGTACCTACTCGCCCCTGATGCCGCCCTAGTACTTCAATAATATATAAAACAATCATCATCATATCATTTCATATACGTACCACTTCTGGGCTCAAGCCTCGTCCGTAATAGAAGATAAATTGACCTACTATACCACGGTGGTCAGACGGGTTGGTATAGGTCTTTGTTTTGAATTTTCCTTCTCTTACATAAATGTTATAGACGTAATTACTTCCTTATTTACTACATTCACGTGCAAGATAGAGAGTGTCGAATTGTACTCTTACTCCGTCATAATACGGGTCAAAAATAGATAAACATCTTTGTTAAATTTCAAAATAAACCATTTCCAGACATATACAAATTATCATACGGCCCCTTGCCGATGATACGTAGATAAGATTACTTTGTTTGCCATTACAAAACTCTCCCACAGTTATTGCCCGCCATATTGTCGAAACAATTCGATTTTGTAATGGTGGATACGTGACGTCACCTATTAATGTTCATCCATTCCCTTGAGACGTTATTATTCCTGTTTTCTCTCTTTTCTTTACTTAAAAAGATAATCTGGTCTGAGTAAATAGTCCATAAATTGCGACGGATTTTACAAACATATAATTAAAGGACACAAATTATACACAGACTTGGAACAATGATTTTTGTATCGCACAAAATGTTTGTTAAATCGTGATCGGGTGTTGCTTGTGGGATCTGGTCCAGCCATAATCGTTTAAATTATTTTAAGTATTTTGCGGTTCGAAGGGCATCACACCGCAGCTAGTTCTTACAAAACATGTACACAACTTTATATCTAACTAGCAACCTGCCCTCGCTTCGCTTCGGTTTCTGTCGCTATAAGGCGTACCATAACCCCGTAGTTTCCGTTCCCGTGGGAATACCGGGATAAAATATAGCCTAGTTTACTCCCTGATATTATAGCTTTCCATTGGTGAAAGAATTTTTTAAATCGGTCCAGCTGTTTTGTAGATTACCCGGAACAAACAGACAGTCAAACAAATAGATAAAAAAAATTGAAGTGATTTTTAGGCATATGTATAGTGCAAATAACCGTGTGAGCATGAAAAAGGCCTATTATTTTAACATTACAAACAGTACTCCAATTTTATTTATTGGTATAGATAAGAAGAAAAAATAATTAAAATTAATAGACAAGCCCGCTGAGTTTCTTATCGGATCTTCTCAGTAGCGGTCGTGTTCCAATCCAGTGGTAGTTTTTTTTTGGATAATTTAATTCTATTTTGTAAACTTAACAATATGTAAGTGTCCTCTCGGGGTTTATGCATAATAAATGATTTGAATTTGTTATCTTTTTTATTTGTGGCGTTCAGAGTCGCTCTGTGTGTTATAGTGCGAGCAATCTGTAGATGAACGGATGTAACTGACTTTGTGCAAACCGCATCGCTCGCCGTTCTGACAACCGCTAAGGAAGAAAAGTTATTGAGTGGAGACAGCATATCGGAGTAGAGTACCCAGTTCCTATTTATCCTTGGCTAGCCTTTCGGGTACCGTTTCTGCCCGACGCTGCTGGCGGCGCCCTCACGCGGTCAACCTCTCTGCGGATGGCGGCATATTCCCCCAGTTCAGCCACTCGCAGCCTCGGCTAGGAAGCACTAACAGTCTCGTATCTGTTAGCAGCTATGTTTTATGATCTAGAATCGCATTGTTGATCACAAAAGGAGTAACAAGAAGTTTTTTTTAATCGACTTCAAAAAAGCAGGAGATTCTCAATTTGATTGCACATATGGCGTAGTGGTTAAGATAGCGACTTACAATGCCAGTGTCGGGGGTTCGATTCCACGCGGGACAACACTATGTGCGATCCAGAAATTGTTGTTCTGAGACTGTATGTAATTTGTATCCGTTAAATATGTTTGTAAAGTCCCCCGCAACCCCCCCCCCCCCCGATTATTTACTTAGTGCAGGATGTTGTCTAAAAAATAATCCATTTTTTACGTCTGTTACTTCAGAACTTTCGACTGGATGGACCGATTTTGATGATTCTTTTTTTTAAACTGGTGCTTCCCGTGTAGTATAGTTCTGTCAATGGCTTTCATTAGGAAACGGTTGTGGTTTTCTTTTGTTCAGAATTATATTTAAAAAAATACAGTAATCATTATGACTTTATAAGTATTTTGAAGGTTAAATTATATATATATATATATATATATATATATATATATGTATCTAATGTATCTAGAACTACAGTTTTAAACCATTAAATGATTAACTAGTAATTGAAAAACTTAATTAAAATAAATTTAAGGAGAATCAAAGCGAAGTTTGAAATTATACAATGCTTTTTGTACTAAAGTTTAAAATACATAATATTTTAACAAGGAACTAACAAATAATTAAAATATTTATAAGAAAAATCATTTATAAATTACTGTAGATTTTGAATACACAGATAGTGTAGCTCCTCATTCAGGCATTTTCTCATTATTTCAAAAGGTGTTACATACATGTTTATTCTGTTGCTGTTAATATAATTGTAAAGCGTAGCGTGTTTTGCCAAACGAATTTGTTATTTAATCAGTGTTTTATGTTTGTGGCCCATGGTATTGGTCATGCTCACTGAAGGGGTCTGCTTGCGGTAGCTACGAGGAGCGGGTCACTCCCTTCCCTCCATTGTGGTTGAGGGGAGTGATGGCTGCTCTAGTGGTTAACTCGTGATCGGGTGCCGCTTGCGGGATCTGGTCCAGCCATGGTACTTTTTCGTTATATTTAATAACTGTATTGTATGATGGTTCGAAAGGCATCACACTGGAGCTATTAATAGATATGTTGTTGTATATTATCTTATTAAAAAAATAGTAAATGAATAAAAAAGAAGACAAGCCCACTGAGTTTCTTGCCGTATCTTCTTAGTGCGGTCGCGTTCCGATCCGGTAGTAGTGTAAGGTAAAATGTAAAAAAGTGACCATATGTAAGTGCCCCCGCGGGGTTTATGCATAATAAAGTATTTGAATTTGTAGTGGTTAAGATACTGACTTTTTTATTAGTGATATGGGTACGATTCCCATGCAGGACAATACTTTATGTGCTGCAAAAATTTTTGTTCTGAGACTAGGCGTCTACATCATCATCGCAGCTTATATACGTCCCACTACGGGGCTCGAACTTCCATCGTATTAGGAGGAAAATTGACCTACTATACCACGCTGGTCGGGTGGGCTTCATTTCGAGTTTTCTTTCTCTTGCAAAGTTGTTATATGCACAAAAAATCCCTTAGTCATATTTTACGATACCCACGGGTATGAGAGAGGGTGGGGAATTGTATTCTTACTCTGTCACCACACGGAAACTAGGTGTAATTTTATATAAATTGTATTTCTGTAAAATCCTCGCAATAGGTTATAAGATTCAGTAATACTCTCTTAGGAAACATGTACCTAGTATCTAGGAAACTCTAGTTTCAGAAACCTTACTAACTACAATTAAATACGCCTTGTAAGCTTTTATTATGGCATTATTCTCCTTTAAAGAGGCTAATGAATAAAAGTCAATATGTCTTGCCTTGTCCGGTCGGCCATGCAAAAGTAAGAAGCTCCATACAGCCATTTTCCTCATAAAAGTCGATTCTTATAAATGTATTTCACATTTTTCAAGCTGTGTTTATTTATCTAAGTCAATAGAGCAATGGCTACCCTATTAAAAAGTAAGTTTGAGAATTTTTGCCAGAACATTACAACGTTATTTAAACAATAATATATGATATTTATTATACTTTCTATCTAATCATCATTATCTTGCTCTTATTCCAATAACTTGGGGTCGACGCAATATGTCATCTGTTTTGACATATTGCAAAAAGTTTCGACAATGACTTTTATGACCAGCCGCCTGCCTGACGTCAACCCTCCTTGGGAATTTAATCGTTGACCCAATTTATATAATACAGTACAGCATTAGAATAATAACGTATAGAAGGTAAGTTCACGCACTAAAAGTGAGGCATTTCAATTGGAGCCTAATGGAGCTTACGCCGGTACCGTTCCGTAATGTACAAGTCATTGTACTGCACGTACGTACGCAACTCTAAAAAAATAAATTGATAATTATGACGGTTTGTGCATTCAAATGGTGTCATAACACATTTGAAAAACTTAAAAAGGTTTTTAACATTACTTTTAAAAGTATTTCGACGATTTATGTTAACAAAAACAAAATTTGATTTCATAATTTGTATAGTGGTGTGCGTGTGTACGTGTGTAATCGTCTGCGCGCCAAGTATTTTTAGATTCAAATTTCGAACCCTCGAAGTATTGACACTATCCTTCTATACGTTATTATTCTAAGAGTAGCATTGGAATATTTAAAACAAAGTTCGCAAAATTACATTTTTATTTGCCCGCCAAAATATAGATAATGAATGACATCTGTCAATTATTGTCTATGCTCACTAGCACAGCGGCTTTTAATCTAATTGTTAAAATACAATTAATTGTAACTATAATGGTATTATAGTGACAAAAATAAAAAAAAAAAATAATAAAACAAACAAAATATAACTAGAGCTTATCGGTACCCGGAAAAACCTCAGCATAATACTGAACGCTGACAAACACCGCTGGTCTTCCGTTATTACCGGAAAATGACATCACACACGTCATTTTCTTTTTTCTAAATGATATTGCTACGGTATTTTCATAATATATATATTTATTTATTTGAAACGGTCTGTAAACATATCTAAACATTACTAAAGAATTTCTTATGTAAAATAATTTAATTTTAACGAGAAACAAAAAAGTATGAAGGGTAAGGATAGAGGGAGTACACTCCCATGTGTCCTTCTGTCTCAAAAAGTGGTCACAAAATAGCATTAAATAGGGGCGCTAGTGTAGTGGATAGTATGATCTGAATTTAACTATTTTAGATGACTTGAAGTTTGCCAATTGGTTGAAGGTTTGATTGACTTGAAGTTTACATTTGGCGCTTTCTTTAAAAACCGTCTAAACCGAGTCGGAGTCGCGCACGTACGGTTCCGTACCATTATCTTTAAAATCGTTTATTGTATCGGAGCCCCTCTTAAATATTTATTTTATTTTGTTTTTAGTATTTGTTGTTATAGCGGCAACACAAATACATAATTTGTAAAAATTTCAACTGTTTTACTATCAGCTATCACGATTCTCTATAAACAGCCTGGTGAGAGACAGAAGGACGGACAGACAGCAAAATCTTATTAATTGGGTCCCGTTTTTACCCTTTGGGTACGGAATCCTAAGAACGGTCCTCTGGTACAGCAACGCCATCTTTATTTAAGGCTATTGAGAGGATACTATTCCAACGCAGAGATTGTGCTCCTTACCTCGACCCCTCCATACAAAAAAGGCGTATGGCTCAGCTCGTGCTACTTCTCTTCAAAGAAACAGCATTGCTGTTCTGCCAGCATCTGTTATATATATATTTTTTAAAAATAATTATCAAAACTTAACTAATATGTGAATGTGTGTATTTGAGATTGTATTGAATGGGGAAAGTCACCCAAAATTGTAACCCACCAGAAAGGCTATCGAAGTTCAAGTCCACTGAATCGCTGGAGAATGGATATAAAGCGAGTTCTACGTTGCTTCGGTACTGCTAGACGACTAATTGTTATGAGATCGGAGACTAGGGGCTGAAAGCCAATAAAAACTAAAAACGCACACCTAACAATATAAAAAATGATAATTTATGCTCTGTTTGAAAAGAAAAACGTGATATTTTTGTACGACTGGAGACAATGGGATAGGAAATTTGAAACCGGGAGTATAGCCAAATGGGAAGTACAGTCGTCTTATATATACTTCTCAAAACACATTATTTTTTTTAACGCGTATAATCATTCATCATCATCATCATTTCAGCCTATCGCCGTCCACTGATGGACGTAGGCCTCACGTTACGCCACAAAGTGCGGTCCTGTGCCGCCTGCCCCCAACGACGCCCAGCAACTTTCACCAGGTCGTCGGTCCACCTAGTGGGGGGCCGTCCTACACTATGTCGTCTGATACATGGTCGCCACTCGAGAACCTTTCTTCCCCAGCGGTTGTTGGTTTGTCGAGCGATGTGGTCTGCCCATTGCCACTTCAGCGTGCTAATTTAGGGAGCACATTTCTGTGCCGTAAGTCATCACTGGTAACACACACTGGTCGTAGACCTGTGTTTTCAGACACTGAGGTATGTTGGAGGAGAAGATCCTCTTAAGTTTCCCGAACGCTGCCCAACTGAGTTGGATTGGACGCGTATAATATGAAAATATAAAATTTGCCCGAGCCCAATAGTGAAACGTATATGAACTTAGATGATGATGATGATAAAATATTTCATAGGGTAGCCTTTCTTTGGTAGCAGACCATGGTCCTCCTCTGATACGTGCTAACAAGCCCATAGCCCGGCTGTGTATCTCTTGCAAGCTCCTAGTAGGCGGACCACAATAGGATAGCCTGAGAAATTTGAAACATTATCTCGAGAAATATTAGTAACGAGCTTGAAACGGTGTTATTAGGACAATGGTGTTATCTGATATGTGAATTTGTAATGATTTGAATTTCTGCGGTTGTTTCCGTGTTTGAGGTACTATTGCGTAATATGAAACAGTTAAGTAAGCCCTTTTTATGTAGTGACGTCATAGTACAGTTCACCATACCCACTCTGACCAGTGGGTGTCGTAAAAGATGACTAAGGGATATGATATGCAGCATAACATCTATGCAAGAGAAAGAAAACTAACATGAAATCTTATGGCAACTCGTGTGGTATAGTAGGTTAAGATAATGCTTTCTGATATTTACGCGAGTATTAGACATCCCTACTAATATTATAAATGCGAAAGTAATGTTGTTTATTTGTTTGTTTGTTACGCTTTTGCGCTTAAACCATCAATGGAAAGCTATCAAGGAATAACATAGACTATATTTTATCTCGCTATTCCCACGGCAACAGGAACTACGGGGGTAAGGCCACTGAAACTGAAGCGAACACTTTGCAACGTTTATGATCATGGGCGGACTGTGTCCGTCAAAATCCGTAATGCAGTTTTATTTACAACTAGGAAGTCGCCCTCGCTTTCCTTCAGTTACAGTCGCCTTATCCGCGTAGTTCCTATGAGAATACCGGAATAAAATATAGCCTATGTTACTCAAGAGTAATGTAGCTTTCAAATGGTGAAAGAATTTTGAAATCGGCACAGTAGTTTTTGAGTTTATTCATTAAAAATAGAAAATTTTCCTCTTTATAATATTATTGTAGATTAGATTATGTATAGTTGGTTAATTTCGCTCCAATTGTAGAGTCTTCAGTCGAGTACTTGGACGCAAATGAGCTGTGTTGATGATGATTACAATGATGATGATGATGATATGTTATGATAAATAGAGTTAGAGTTAAGAATTAAAATCTAATAGGTCTCAATATATATCTACAAAATTTGGTGCCTCAATATATATCTACGAATGTTGAATAGTTTTTGAGTTAAGAGGTCAAAACTGCCATATGATTTTTTCTATTGCAAATGGTGGCAAACGAGGAAACAGTACACCTGATAGTAATTGATGCTGCCACTTATGGACCTTTGTCCCGTTACTGCCTACCGTGAAGAAGGTAAAGAAAGTGTGAATGCGTGCAGTCGTTCGCTGATACTAGAGGTATCACCAAAACCCACTGCACGCAAACACACTTAGAAAGTTGTGCTTCCATCTCTCTCGTTCACCGAACGAAGCGCAGTAACAAATAGCTACTACTCTGTTGTATATTTTCTGCACAGCGCGGTACTACCCCGGACGGACTGGCCCGCGGTTGTAAACATACAACTCATAACAATTTAGTCCTGCCACTATAAACGCCAGATATCTTTGCTTAAGCTTAGCTTGACATACTGCTGTGCATCTAGATTTAATTTAAAAGTTATAGACATTTAAACAGATAGTAAATACATGACGTAAACAGTATGAAATTACTTAAATAAAACTAAAACATCAATTCCATATTTTTTATGATTTTAAATGTATTCGATATTCATTGTTATCATTACCACTCATATACGTCCCACTGCTGAGGAAGCTTCGTCCACAATAGGAGGGAAATTGACCTACTATACCACGCTGGTCCGACAGATTAGTACAGGATTTTATTTGGTATTTTCCTTTTCTTGTGTAGATCTCGTATGCATATTATAATTGCGCCTCATGCCGCCCTAGCCTAGGCCGCGGGTGACGTGACCGGGGATTAGTCCGTCACCCGCCGAGAGGCCGACCGCGTGAGGAAAGACCGACATCCTTCCCGAGGGGGGGGGGGGGGACGTCGGTCGATGGGAGGGTACCCCAATAGGGGGTATTCCGTCGGGCCGACCACTGATGTCAAGTAACCCTGCTCCGGTGGTCGGCCCAACGACGAAGGCGACGTGGTTTTCGGGTGGGTTGCGGGAGTTGCGTGCTTAAGCCCCTCTGTCGCCCCGGACGGAGTGGTGCGGAGGCGCGCCGAACGCAGCCCACCCACAAAAAAAAAATGCATATTATAATCATTGATTTTGCTCAGTGTGGTACTACCCTGGACGTACTGGCCCGTGACTGTAGACAGACAACTGTCGACAATGTGCTTCTAACACAATGGTTCTCAACCAGCGGTCCATGGACCACCAGTGGTCCGCAGAAGCTAAAAGAATAATATGATCCGTGAATGATTATTTATTACACAACTTATTTATGTGAGCAAAGATTTTCGGCTTCGTTGGTAATTAAAAACATGATGAGGAATTGCTTAAAAGTATGTGATGATTTGTTGTAACTTTGAGTAACTATATAAGGCCTAAGATAGCCGAACTCATGCAAAAGATGGAAGCTCAAAAATCACAATAATATAAAATAAGTTTATCTTAAAAATATTATTATTTCTTTTTATGTAATTTCCTATTGTTTAAAATGTTTGAGTTTGATTATTACAGTTTATTTTTATTATACTTACATATGTCCTTGCTAACAAGAATAATACAAAAGTGGTCCCTGACCAAAAAAAGGTTGGGAACTGTTCTAACACATTATTTGACATCCATTACTAGTATTGTTATAGTGTATTTCAGTTTCTACCAGACACAAAGCGAGCCTTACAATTATTAATCGCATATTTACGCCATTAAATCTAAGAATCACATATCAAAGACGTCAAACTCACATTACTCGAATATTTTCTCACAGCCAATCAAATTAATTATTACCAATACTGTTTTTGTATGCTACAATTATGCTTTTGTTTGTATGTTTGTTCGTGTGATTATAGACATTGTTGTGGTGACAATTACCACTCAGGTGTCAAATCTAGTAACTAATTTTTTGGTATTTATCAGTAGAATGATTGTAATTAGTATAGTCTGAAGGTTTAGAATGCTTGCAAGGGTAGTGCCCAGTTGCACAAATTTTATTATGTCTCTATTTTTCAATATGTGGCCGTTCATAAAATACGGCACGCTACAATCAACTTTTTTTGACCCCCTCCCTTCTACTGTCTTGCTGTGTCATACTTTCTGTGATCCCACATGTAACTATTTCGTCACAAAAACTGAGAAAAACTATTTATTGAAAGAATATTAATTTAAAATGTTTTAATGGACGGCGGACATCACGTTGCCCTAGATCCCCCCATCCCTGCTTTTCACACTCAGCAAGACAACCCTAATGTATGAAGGTATTTTTTGAACGGCCCCCATCTCACGAATGTATGAACAGATTTTGAATCAATTTGCTATAATCGACGTCGTTTATTCAATAGAAGAGCTGAATATATTATAGACGTGATCGATAGAATAGTTTCCAATAAATCACCGTGTGGTGACGGAGTAGGAATACAATCACCACTCTCTTTCATGCCCGTGAATGTCGTAAAAGACGACTAACAGATGCAATACGCATATAACATCTATGCAAGAGAAGAAAAACTCGAAATAGAACCCTATATCAACCTATCTGACCAGCATGATCTAGTAAGATCAATTTCTCTCCTATTGTGGAGGAGGCTCGAGCCCAACAGTGGGACGTATATGAGCGGAAATGATGATGAGATAAATCACTTCCTTACTAATATTATAAATACGAAAGTAAATTTGTTTGTTACGCTTTCACGCTTAAACCGCCGTACCGATTTCAAAATTACTTTCACCAATGGAAAGCTATAATATCAGGGAGTAACATAAGCTAAATTTTACCCCGGTATTCCCACGGCAACGGGAAATACGCGGGTAGGGCGACTGAAGCCGAAGCGAAGCGATGGCAGGTTGCTAGTCAAAAATTAGCTAGCTAGCTAAAAATTAAACACAAATGGAAATTTTGGTATTTTTACAATCTAGGGTAGATCGATTCAAACTTACAAAAGATTTAAGTTTAGTAAAGATACTTCATCATTTCAGCTCATATACGTCCCAGTATTGGACTCGAGCCTCCTCCATAATAGGAGGGAAATTAACCATGCTATATCATGCTGGTCAGACAGGTTGGTATAGGGTTTTATTTCGAGTTTGCCTCCTCTTACATAGATGTTATATGCGTATTATATCCCTTAGTCGTTTTTTACGACATCTACGGGCAAGATAGGGAGTGGTTAATTGTATTCTTACTCCGTCACGACACGGATAGACAGGCAAGAAAACACTTAAGATGCTGCAAATCATGTTTCAATCGAATGTCCAATTACAAAAATATCATCATCATCATTGCTGGGCTCGAGCCTTCTCCGCAATGGGAGTGAAATTGACCTACTAGACCACGGTAGTCAGACAGGTTGGTATAGAGTTTCATTTAAAGTTCTCATTATCTGGAATAAATGTTGTTATGCATATTAAATCCCTTAGTCGTCTTTTGTACTATCGACGGGCAAGGAAGGTAAATTGCGGGTGATCGGACCGGGGGTTTAATCCGTCGCCCGCAGAGAAGCTGACTGCACGACGGTGACCGACGTCTCCAAGGGGGGACATCGTGAGGAGAGAATACTCTCTCGGGGTATTCCGTCGGGTCGACCACTGAAGACAAGGAACTCTGCTCCGATGGTCAGCCCCACGACGAAGGCGATGTACTATGGGTGGGTTACGGGGCCCACCACATTGAAAATGTACTGATTATAGCCAGTTCAAAAAAAGGTTATTTTGCAACAAAGGAAATTAGGTTGACGTATAGATGGCTTAAATGATAATTAACTAGTTTTTTTTATGTGATGGAACTGTCACTTTCCCACGCTAAATTGATACTTCCGACGTTTATGTCATAATTAGCTTTTTAAATTGGACAGCCAAGTCAGACTCAAATCTTTAGATATCGATACAAATATCTGGTTGTTTTTATTATGTTACTAACAACCCGCCCTCGCTTCGCTTCAGCTTAAGACGTCTTACCCGCCGTTCCCGTGGGAATACCGGGATAAAATATAGCCTAAGTTACCCCTTTATAGACAGCTACCTGGTAGTAAAATATTATCAAAATTGGTTCAGTCGTTTTAAAGATTACCTCAAACAGACAGACAAAAAAAATTTAATCTGCATTTTAAGCATAGGTGTCGTGCAAATAACCGTGTGAGCATGAAAAAAGACATTACAAACAGACACTTAAATTTTATTTGTTTGTATAGATTTTTCGCCATCATCGTCACCCTGATCTTAGTTCAATAGGCGTGACGACAGTATAAAAGAACCGATGCATTAATGATTTTAGGGGAAAATACATATCAAAAAAAATTAATACGCTAGTTTAGATTTATCTAAATAATTGAGATTATTAAGATTTTCAATAAATTAAATCATTAAAATACTGCATTCGGCCATTTTGGCTAAAACACCAATCACAGTGTATTACGTCACGTTAAGGTAAACTACTCTGTTTGTTGTTCTCAGTACTACTGATTACGCATTTGGATTGATTTTTTATTTGTTTACGTGTGATTTACCGACTCCATTCGATTATTACAATGGAACCAAGCTTTGTTAAAGCAAACAGCTCAAAATTGCCCAGGATTGATGTATTGATGTTGGGTGGTTTTCCTCGCTACAAATAAAGAATTTTGCTCGCCTGAGTTTAGAAACGTAAAAACTTCTTTGTAAGTAAATTTTTGTTTACAAATTTTTCTTTACTACCATGTTTCTAGTAACTTAATCTCTAGTACCAACTTAGATATAATCTAACTCGTTTTGAACTGATGTGAGTTTATTTTATTTTCATAGCTTATTTTTACATTAAACTTGTCATTGTTTATTCTTGAGGTTAGCCCTCACAGCTTTGCGAGCTTTAACCACTTAACTCTTATTATTTTCTTGTTAGGAACATGTACAAATACTTTGTTGGGGGTTTTTATTGATGTATTTTTGCACTGAGGTACTGCACACCACTTATAAACTTTGGAATTAATTTTTATCACAAGAATTAATTTAATGTTTTGCTTACTTTCTTCGCTACACATAGACACAAGGACGTGTTTACCTTAACGTGACGTAACAGCCGACGCCATGACACCGGCGAGCTGTTTTTGCACAATATTTAAAAAATATTGGAAAATTGTTTTAAACTTCTTTAAACATAAATTTATTATCGAAATATAGATTTTTTCGTAAATAGTAAGTGTGTGCCCACATTACGGAAAAGGATTTCAAAATCTTTCGTTACGCCTATTACTTCAGAGCAATATGTACTCTTCTTAAGTACATACATCTCTCAAACTATAGACGTCCACTGTTGGACATATATCTGACCAGAGTGGTATAGAAGTCCAATTTCTCTCCTATTGTGGAGGAGTGCTTGTGGAGGAGTATCCTTACATGAGCTGAGATGATGAAGAATAATAAACTACCATCGGATAGGTATATGACTCATCATCATCATCATCGCAGCCCACATACACCCCACTGTTGGGCACGGGCCTCCTCCACAATGGAAGAGAATTTCACCTACTATACCATGCTGGTCGGACATGTTGGTATAGTGTTTCATTTCGAGTTTTCCTTCTCTTGCACAGATGTTATATACATATTTATCTCTTCTTACACTGGCAAAAAATGTTACTGAAATTTAATATATGCTTACTATTGAGAAGATGCGCTTAGAAATTCAAGGGATAAGATTAGACTGCATAGATGACGTAGTGCTTAAGATACCGACCTACCGTGCCAGTGTCGAGTGTTCTAATCCCACGCAGGACAACACTTTGTGCGATCCACATATTGTTGTTCTGAGTTACAGACTCAAATGTAATATTGTGTCAGTTAATTATATGTTTGTAAAGTCACACACCAATACAAGGATTATTTCCTTAGAGCATTACTTAAATTCTTAAAAAAATACATTGAAACATTGGATTTTCTATTTCTTTTATGCACTATTAATATAAGATATTTCGTAGGTATTAGGTTCAGTGCACTAGAAACCAGTGTGTATTACCAGCGATGACTTGTGCCACCGAAACGTGGTCTCTAAATGTCGGTCTCATAAAAAGGCTCAAAATCACTCAACATGCTATGGAGAGGGCTATGGTCGGTATTTCTCTACGTGATAAAATCCGAAATACGGAAATCCATTGAAGAACGGATGTAACCGACATATTCCGTAGAATTGGCACGTTGAAATGGCAATGGGCAGGCCACATCGCACGTCGAACCGACAATGGTTGAGGAAGAAAGTTTTTCAAGTGACGTCCACAAATCAGATGACGCAGCGTAGGACGACACCCCTACTAGGTGGACCTTAAATGTCGTCACATTTTCAAAGTCGCAGGGAACAATTGCAAGTGACATAGGACTGTTCCAATTGATATTCTCATGAGGAGGCCTATGTCCAGGAGTGGACGTCTGTAGGCTGATGGATGGATGGATGGATGGAGATTTAGTGTGAAGCTCTATGGTAGGAACAGCATTCAACTCCATAATCTGCAGTACACGCTCTGACGCTACATAGGTGGGCCATCGATACAATTTTTTATTCTGTACTGTGATGTTTTCTTATTAAAACAATTGTAATTATGAAATACTATTGTATGGTATTTTATTACGTGAAAAAAAAAGCGACAATTCCGCCATGTTATAAAAAGTAATAAAATAGATATAGTTAATTTTCCTATTGTTATGCTAATATGTAGTTCATGGTCGCCATATTACATGTAATAACAGACTTAATTATTTAAATAAAGCATAATTATAATGTTTTTATGGTTCTGTTCCTGTCTCCCAGTCGTCTGTTCAGTGATCTGGTGGTATTTCCGGTAGTGGGATAGATTTTTGTATGTTTCCTTAAATAAAAAACAAAGCTAAGGAACTGACACTTGCATTACGGATGACTCTTTGTAAGTTAATTATAATAGGTATATTAATAATCAAGAAAAGAACAAAGCAGTCACGAGGACTGTCTACAAAAGGGAAAACTTAAATTCATAGTTTTAAAACTCACAAACAGTCGTAATTTTCGGATATTCAAATTAATATAAATCATCATAACCTTAGTCCATTTACGTCCTCATTTTACATTTTATGTAATGACGATGACTTGTTGGACGTAAGACATCTTAGTCCTCCCATGACCATGAATGCTGTAAAGTATTCGAAACGTACGCGATAAAATCCGTAAAATAATTTTATTTACAGTGTTAAAAATAACTTAAATTAAAATTTGTAAATTGAATCTTTTTCGCACGGCAAACTGCTTAAATAGTTTTTTAGGGGATTCAGATCCCCTTGTGGTGATGGTCCAAGATTACAATGTGTAACCACCTCTTTCTTCCCAAAGGATATTACATAAATCGATTTGGTCGTATAAACGAATAACATCACTGTCAGAGAAAAAAAAAAAAAACTCCAAATAAAGCTGGTCTTTCCCTCCCACAATAGACAAGATTCGAGTCAAGCCATGGGCAGTGTACCTATAAACTAAAATGGTGACGATATATTTCGTTGCCTTTTTGAATTTTTTTAACGAAACGTTAGCAAACGAGCAAACAGTACACCTGATGATAAATGTTGCTCCGCTCATGGACCTTTGCTAGGCCGCTGCCTACCGCGAAGGGTGTGTGAATACATGCAATGAGGTTTGGTAAAACTAAAGGCATCACCAAAACTCAATACACGCAAACACCCTCAGAAAGTTGGACTTCCGGCTCTCTTGTTCACCGAACGAAGCGCAGTAATTAATTGCTACTAATCAGACATCTATTTTCCGCTCAGTGTGGTACTACCCCGGATCCCCTACCAAGGGAGTAGTGAATTGTATTCTTACTCCGTCACCACACGGCAAAGGGTTGCCTTAATAAAAAATAATTATAGACAATTTAAACTTTAGTATGGCAACTTAAAAAAATATGTAGAAATCTTAAAAGCAATTATCATAAATTACAGTTATCTCATTGAGACATACTGTGCATAGCATCCATTGTTATTATTCACGGAATGACTTTAGTGAGAAAATATTTTGCAAAAGTTTAATTAACAGATTACAAAATGTACTCCGTTCAAGCACGAAAATGTCAAATGATAGTGACAGAATTTATGTATGAATAGTTAAACGTTTTGCTGTGTGAAATTTCATTGAGATTTGAAGGTTTAATTGTATATGTCATCATAACAATCGTTGTTATAACAAGTGTCGTATAAAATGTTTAAGTGTAAATCTTAAATACTCTTAATTGATAATATGTTAGTATTTTAAGTGTCTGTTTTTTTAAGGAATATAGGAATATCTTGCCACCCTATCTTGCCTGTGGATGTCATAAAAGACGACTAAGGGATATAATACGCATATAACGTATATATAAATTTCTTGTGTACGTGTGTGTCACTGAACTCCTCCTAAACGGCTGGATCGATGTTGATGAAATTTTTTGTGAATGGTCACGGGGATTCAAGAATGGTTTAGATTCATAATTGGACCCGGTAGGTGGCGCTTATTTGAACAGAATGACGTTTGTTGGGCTAGCTAGTATATATATATATATATATATATATATATATATATATATATCATCATCATCATCATCATCTTGCTCTTATCCCAATTACTTGGGGTCGACGCAATATGTCATCTGTTTTGACATATTGCAAAAAGTTTCGGCAATGACTTTTATGACCGGCCGCCTGCCTGACGTCAACTCTCCTTGGGAATGTAATCGTTGACACAAATGGTACCAGATGGAGTTGGTCCGGGTCAATCTAGGGTTCTTAGTCGTCTTTTACGACACCCACGAGCCATATATATATATATATATATATATATATATATATATATATATATATATATATATATATATATATATATATATATATATATATATATATATACACACACACGCATATATACGTCACAAACTTATACAGTTTCGCAGAGTCCGCTGCTTTACTTGCGTTGATTACTTTGGTATTTTTATTGTGAGATTTATTCCTTCCTTTGCCTTCTAGTAATTTTCGCTCGCTCGCTCACATACGCCCCACTGCTCGAGGAGACTCGAGCCCATCCTCCACAATAGGAAAGAAATTCATATACCATATCGCATTATGATATGGTGGCATAGGATTTTGTTTAAAATTTTCCTTCTCTTATATAGATGTTATATGAAGATTATAATCTCTTAGTTGTATTTTATGACACTCACGAACAAGTGTAGGAACACGAAAAAAGTATCGATACGTTTAGGTATCGAGTACTTTTCTTTCGATACCGATAATTTTGTACACGATACTGTGGATACTTTTATTCAATGAGCAGGCATCGTATGGCAGGTATCGCATCGAATTCATCATCATTCATCATTTCAGCCTATTGCCGTCCACTGCTGGACGTAGGCCTCCCTCATGTTGCGCCACAATGTGCGGTCCTGTGCCGCCTGCATCCAACGACGCCCAGCAACTTTCACTAGGTCGTCGGTCCACCTAGTGGGGGGGCGTCCTACACTGCGTCGTCCGATGCGTGGTCGCCACTCGAGAACCTTTCTTCCCCAGCGGTTATCGGTTCGTCGAGCGATGTGGCCTGCCCATTGCCACTTCAGCGTGCTAATTCTACGTGCTATGTCGGTTACACCCGTTCTTCTGCGGATTTCCGTATTCCGGATTCTATCTCGCAGAGAAATCCCGAGCATAGCCCGTTCCATAGCACGCTGAGCGACTTTAAGTCTTGATCGCATCGAATAAATTGTAGAAATTATCCATGATAAACTTAACCTTACGACTCACGTTAACGCCATCTAGTTCAAACGTAATGAACCTTCTCAAACGCGGCTCGAAATATTTTAATCCGTTCACAGACGGTCAAATTTCTAAAAAAACGCTCATCACGACATAGATTCTAGGAAAAGTACTCTGTATTCGATACTTTCCAGTATCGATTCTTTCTATTCGATAGTGTCAATAAAATACTTAGTCTAACACCACACGGAAAATATACCTACATAAAATATACCTACATAAAATAAAATTATATTAATCAAATATAATTTTATTAACCTGATTTTTAAGAGTACACTTTGTTAATTTTCAAATGTTAATGATTATTAATAATGATGCCGATAGTATGAAGTTCTACGTTGTCTATTGTATGCGAGAGAGATATTATCTATTTATGAAACAATGTAATTGCAACATTACGCTTAGTATCCTTGTGATAAATGACCCAAAATGTGGCACATTCTGTGGGATTTTAACGTTTTACATCATAAAAATAATTGCTCATCAAATGAAATTAATAACTACACAACTGGTTTTTTCAAATTCAAATCGTTTAATATGCATAAACCCCGAGAGGATACTTATATATTGTCAAGTTTACAAAATTAAAATAAATTATCCAAAAAATAAATAAACCACCACCGGATCGGAATGCGACCGCTACTGAGAAGATCCGGCAAGAAACTCAGCGGGCTTGTCTATTGTTTTTATTTTTCTTCTTCTTACAAGATATGAAATTGTGTACATGTTTTGTAAGAACTAGCTCCAGTGTGATGTCCATCGAACCACAAAATACGAAATATAATTCAAGCGATTATGGCTGGACTAGATTCCACAAACAGCACGCGTTCACGAGTTAACTACTAGAGCAGCCATCACTCCCCTCAAACACTATGGAGGAAAGGGTCCCGCTCCACGCAGCTACCGCAAGTCGATCCTTCAATGAGCATGACCAGGTTTGCGAGAATATCGACGTAACTCAAAATTACGAATATTATATGCCAAATGATCCTTGTTATTTTATCTTGAATTGAGGAATTTTCCAATATTCAGTATAGTCATAGCCTCAATAAATTATTTAAATATTGTATTAAAACATTTATAAAAATAATTTTAAAATGCCCTTTTCTAAAATCAGTAATTTTGTTTTGTGTCACTATTCTCGCAAAGCAGCGGAATTTACTATGGCTTAGTGCAATGGTCTACAATAGGCGGACCGCGAAAGGTCCATCGGCTTACCAAATATTGTAATGTATTGTTTTATCATCATCATTTCAGCTCATAAACGTCCCACTGTTGGGCTCAGGCCTTTCTCCACAATAGGAGGGAAAATGACCTTACTATACCATGCTAGTCAAACATATTGGTATAGAATTTCATTTCCAGTTTCCCTTCTCTTGCATAGATGTTATATGAATATTATATCCTTTAGTCGTCTTTTACGACATCCACGAGCAAGATGGTGGTGAATTGTATTCTTACTCTGTCACCACACGGAAAGAAAGAAATCCAATGAAATTATTAAACAATTATGGCTTAGTGCAACGATCTACAATAGCCGGACCGCAAAAGGTCCGTCGGCCTGCCAAATATTGGAATGTATTGTTTCATTATTACCATAGCTCATATATGTCCCACTACTGGGCTTCAACCTCCTCCACAATGGTAGGTTGACTTACTATACCACGCTGGTCAGGCGGGTTAGTATAAGGCTATATATCAAGTTTTTCTTCTCTAGCACAATTGTTATATACAAAGGCCGTCATCTCTATCTATTTTTCTCATATATACGCAAGCGCATGAAGAAAGTGTGGCTTGAGGTTGACCATTGAGTGGCTCAATTCCTAACTGGTCATGGCAATTTCAAGAGTAAGTTATTTTCTTTTAACCTCGTATTCTCACCATTATGTCAAAGTTCCACATTTGACCACCAGTATGAACAATCAGCACACTACATTGGGAATGCGATCTCTGACGTAAACGAGCGCGACCATATGTTAAACAATTTGCAAGTGACCTCTGGAGTAGTATACTATATGAACCTTGTAGCAACGCGAGAAAATTTCCGTGCGTTCAGGCGTTTCTGCCATACCTACGATAGCAATCAATCTTAAGGCTCACATATAGGCCTCGTTAGTTCTCCCATATCCCTGGTGCTGTGCAGCTACGCTTACCGTAACTGCACGTCTTCTTATTTATTGACTAACTAGTCAATTTTGCTTCATGTCTCCCCCATTGCGTAGGATTGATGTGGAATCAATCTCTTCCAACTCCTCCTGTTTAACTCTTTCTAATTAAATTTGTTTGATCCCAAGGCAATTAAAATCATTTCCCGGGACTACGTGAGGGTCAAACCTCGGTGTGATCTATGGAGACCATTATGGATCCTGGCTTACACGAGTTACAATAGTGGGCATGTGTGATGGGGTTAGACCCAATAAAAAAATATATATATACAAGATATCCCTTAGTCGCCTTTTACGACACCCACGGGCATGAGAGGGAGTGGTGAATTGTATTCTTACTCTGTCACCACACAGATATACTCTATACTAAGTATTCTTCGAATTTGCTATTCTTAAACTCAAACTATAAAAAAACTGGTTCAAGACCATCGTTGCAGGTTCTCACAATAATTTTGTTTGAAAATTGAAACTAAATAATAAATAGGTAGCACTTATTATTGTTTTATTAGGGTTCCGTACCTAAAGGGTAAAAACGAGACCCTATTACTAAGACTTCGCTGTCTGTCCATCCGTCTATCTGTCACCAGGCTGTGACTCAAGAACCGCGATAAATAGACACTGAAATTTTTACATATTATGTATTTCTGTTTGCGCTATAACAACAAATATTAAAAACAAAATAAAATAAATATTTAAGGTAAGGACTCCCATACAACAAGTGCGATTTTTTCCCCGTTTTACACGTACGGAATCCTTCGTGCGTGACCCCGACTTGCGAATTTTCGCAGCGTAGGACGCCCTCCTACTAGGTGGACTGACAACCAAGTGAAGGTTGTTGGGCGTCGTTAGATGCAGGCGGCACATGACTGCATTATGTAGTGAAACATGAGGAAAGTCTAGTCGGAAAAAAGTCTCTTCGGATCAGTGTTGCCAGTTTTTTTTTTTGCCAAGTAGGGATTTTGGAACTTTCTGAGTCAAAACAGCGGGATTCTTTCGTCGAAAGCGGGACATAGTAAAAAAAAACGTATATAATCAGAAGATTTCAAATATTTATCTTTTTATTTGAATTAAAATTACGTTTACATGACGATACATAGCAAAAATAGCCATAGAAAATGTACTTCAATAAAAATATAATATTTTAAATTAGATTTACCCTATCGTTAAATAGTTGAGTCTTACCCCTCTCTCTCCCGCGCTCTTAGCTTCATTACGCGACGGGCCACCCACCCACGCTTCCTCAGCACACTATGTGCATGGTCGAGTTATCTCCGAAAAACGGGACTGAGCCTGTCCTGCGCGAGACATTTAATTTTGATTTAAAAATCGGAACGTCCCGCCAAAATCGGGACGTCTGGCAACGCTGCTTCGGATTCTTATATGAAAATTAAAACTTTGTTTTTAAGTTTATTTACATTTAATTACAATGTATACGTGACATTTTTAACGCTATCAAAATCAGATACATCTAAAAAGATTTTATTAAAAGCTCATACAGACTATATGCAAAAAGACTTTTTCCCTGACCAATTATAATTTTAACATAGCACATTATTCGCACTATAAGGCCTGTATTTGCTGGCTATTGTATTGTAACGTTTTAGGGTTTTTTATTTCTTGTAATTTGCCTTTGTTAGATCATAATTAGTTCTCATTGGTTAATTACGAGTAAGTCGATAATTCACAAAGATTTTAAGCATTACCACGGCTTTATAGGGTAAATAAATGCATGATTGTAGTTTAAAAAATCTCAGAGAATGGTTTTAAGCCGTTCTCAATTCTGAATTACTTGTATAAACGATTGAATAGTCAATAAACCTTCTTATTCTTGTGTAATGGTCATAACCAAAAGTTACGAGCTATTGGTGCCAGTGTCGAGTTATAGTATTTATTCTTAACATCTTCAGTCAATGTATTTTAGTCATAGCCGTTACCATTGATTAGGTGCTGACAACCAAATCATGATTCCTCTACGCACTTTGACAGAATATGAAAATGCACGCAATTCACTATTATATTATTTTCACTATATTTCAGCATTTTATATGCATTATCTATACATCTTTACAAATATATGTAATGTCAAAATAATGGCCTTTTTTCATGCTGATACTGTTATTTGCACGATAAAAACCGCTCTATAAAATGTTTGTCTGTCTGTATGTTTTGGATAATCTTCAAAATAGCTAGACGGATTCTGATAATATTTTACTAATTGGTAGTAAAATATTATCAGAATCCGTCTCTAAGGAATAACTTAGGCTATATTTTATCATGGTAGTCCCACGGGAACGGGAACTACGCGGGTAAGGCGACTGAAACCGAAGCGAAGCGAGGACGGGTTGCTAGTATGATATAAAATATGTATTAGCAAAATTATTCAATATAACACTGTAAAACACTAAATTAATAAATAAATTTAAAAGCTCTACATGATATTTCCGTCAAAAGTCGGCATTTTTGGCATAATGCGTTTTTGGCGAACTAGAACAAATTACATATTTAATCTATTACCTAACTGTGATAACAGCAGGAGGATGACGATGATGATTATTATATCTGCGAAAAACCTCAAAAACAGAAAAAAATGAGTCGTCGCTCAGAACGCCTGGCAGATGTGAAACATCGAAATTATTTTCTACAAGTTTATATGTATAAAAGAACAGATTACAACAGGAACTAATATATTATAATGTAATATATATAAATAAAATAGGAGGGACCCCACTGGAGGGACGTAAATCAGCTGAGATAATGATGATGATCATTTGATACTGTTACAGGTTACCAGTGAACCCAGTTCAAGAGATCAGTGTCCAATATGTCACAAGTCAAACAAATATGTGGTGTACGAATCAGCTCCTTAGGGATACTGACAGTATTGTTCTACATCATAGACAAATCTACAGCCGTAAGTAAATCATGCTAAATTTTAATCGCTTTTTTACTGACTCCTAAAAGCAGGACGCTTCTAATGCTATATGTGTTAGGAGCGCAATGTCCAGAGTTATCTGTCTACAGCCGCGGGCCGGTCCGTCCAGGGTAGTATCACACTGAGAAGAAAACCGACGTCTGGGTAGTCGCAATTTGTTACTGCGCTTCGTTCGGTGAACGAGAGAGATGGAAGTCCAAATTTCAGAAAATATTTGCGTATGGTGGATTTTGGTGATACCTTTGGTATCAACGAACGTCATTGCACGCATTCACACTCCTTTCACCTTCTTCACGGTAGGCAGCGGCCTAGCAAAGGTCTATGAGCGGCAATAACACTTACCATAAAATTGGTGCTTTATACTTGGTAATCTAATTTTAATGTTCTATCTATACCAATAAATAAAATTGGAGTGTCTGTTTGTAATGTCAAAAGCCCATTGCTTTTTTCATGCTCACACGGTTATTTGCACGACACCTATGCCTAAAATAGCAATTAAAAAATTTTTGTCTGTCTGTTTGTTCCGGGTAATCTTCAAAATGGCTGAACCGATTTCAAAAATTCTTTCACCAATGGAAAGCTATAATATCAGGGCGTAAACTAGGCTATATTTTATTCCGGTATTTCCACGGGAACGGGAACTACGCGGGTAAAACGACTATAACCTATAACCGAAGCGAAGCGAGGGCGGGTTGCTAGTATTAAATGAAATTATAGATAAGTCCGTTTAATTTTAATTATAACTTTACAGGCATAGTTATACTGAGTAATAACCTCTAGTGGGCTTCCATTCCTATGCAGGATAACATTCATAGCATTATTCGATTTAGTATATCACTTTAGAGGAATACACTTTTCGTGCAATGAATTTAGCAAAAAGGAAATTAGTACTGATGATGACAATTTTACATTTTTACAGGCTTTAGATGGCTACGTAGCTGGTGAAGATTATCCAGCGTTCACAGAAGTACCAAAAGGTTTATCCTTTACCTGTGATGATAAAATACCTGGATACTATGCCGACCCTGAAACTATGTGTCAGGTATGTGAAGAAAATAAATTTCCTTAGCCTTACCATTCATCCATCCATCTATCAGCCTCTTTATGACCGCCGTAAGTCATCATCATCACAGATATACGACCCACTACTGGGTTCGTGACTCTTCAAAAATAGGAAGGCAATTGACCTACTATACTGATCATACGTGTTGGTATAGAGTTTTATTACCATTTATATTTATTACCGATGGTGGCAAACGAGCAAGCAGTATACCTGATGGTAAGCGATATTGCCGCACATGGACCTTTGCAATACCAAAGGCTAGGCTAAAGCTAGGCCATTGCCTACCATGAAGGAAGTGCTGATCTTAAATCTCGTTAAACAAGATCATATAAAAGCGCTCGGGCAATCCAGCAGCAGGCTTCCCCAAAACAGGGTAAAGATGTAGTCATTATGTTTGGCAGAAGGGTTAGCTATCAGTTTTTCATCTCAACTCATATACGTCCCACTTCTGGGCTAAAATCTCCTCCATAATAACAAGGAAATTGATCTACTATACCAGGAGTTGGCAAGTAGTTTTAGGTAGGGACAGATGAAGACAGAGTAGATACAGTGGAAAAATTTTAACCTGCTCCAGAAAGAACAATTGATAATAATAAAGTCATCATCATCATCATCGCAGCCCACATACGTCCCACTGTTGGGCTCGGGCCTCCTCCACAATAGGAAGGAAGTTGACCTACTATACCATGCTGGTCAGACATGTTGGTATAGGGTTTCATTTCGAGATCATTTCACGGATCTTATGTGTATATTAAATCCCTCAGTCGTCTTTTACGACATCCACGGGTAAGATAGGGGTAAGTCTTACTCCGTCACCACACAGAAAGTGTATAATAAAGTGCTACCTATTTATTCTATGATTTTAAATAAAATTCAGTAATTATAAAACACAATACCTAAAATTAATGTGACAAACTGCAACGACGGTCTCGAGTCAGTTTTTACCCGACTACGGAGGGTTATAATTTTGACAGGCTATGTATGTATGTTCATATGTTCCCTCATAACTCCTCAACCATTTATTAAAACCGGGTAAATGAGGTATCGTTAGAAGCATCTAGATTGTCTGCTGGTTATAGGCTATATGACGTGTCACTAAATCTAATATGGCGTCCTCTAAACGTCTTAAAGAACTGTGTTAAAAAATGTCGTATTTCAGATCATTGGAAAGGGATTATTATTAGACTAGTAGATTTCAAATATATATATATATATACATATTCGTAGAATGAATGCAGGATGGATGAAGTGGCGACAGGTCTCGGGAATAATTTGCGATGCACGGATGCCCCTTAAACTTAAGGGGAAAATATACAAGAGTGTCATCAGACCTGTTGCTATGTATGGATCTGAATGTTGGGCATTGAAAAAGACGGATGAGAGAAGATTGCATGCCACAGAGATGCGTATGCTAAGATGGATGTGTTGCGTCACAAGGTTAGATAAGATAAGAAATGAGTATATTAGGGGAAGCCTGAAAGTAGCACCAGTGATAGAGAAGATTAGGAGCGCGAGGTTGTCTTGGTATGGACATGTGATGAGGAGGGATGAAAGCCATGTGATAAGGCGGGTTATCGATATGAATGTGGATGGACGAAGAAGCGTGGGCGACCCAAATATATAATAGCGTATGTAATAGCGTGGGATAAGGGCAGGCAAATGATGATGATGATATATATATATATATATATATATATATATATATATTACTAGCAACCGCCCTCGCTTCGCTTCGGTTTCAGTCACCTTATCTGCGGCGTAATTCCCGTGGGGATACCGGGATAAAATATAGCTTATGTTACTCCCTGATATTATAGCTTTCCATTGGTGAAAGAATTTTTTAAATCGGTTCAGTGGTTTAAACGTGAAAGCGTAACAAACAAACAAACAAATATCCTTACTTTCGCATTTATAATATTAGTAAGGATTTAGCTCGTGACTTTATCTACATTTATCCGATAACTCGTTCTTTGTCGTAGTTGGGTTTTAATTTTTACTTTTATCTTGTTTATAGTTTGTTTCTCGAGAAGAACAGCAAATTTGAAGAATTTCTACCTGATATATAATACATTATAATATTTGGAGGTGTAGTGCGACCTTTCGCGGTCTGCAAACTATATGTCGCCCCACGGAATGATTACATTAGGATTTTTTTTTTAATTTACTTCAAAATAAAAAAGCCTGATGAATTTTTTATAGCAATACCTTCGTTTGAAACTGTTGGATAACATGAATAGGAATTATTGAACTTTTCCTTGAAAGATTAATGGATGATTGCTTTCCCGTGTGGTGACGGAGTAAGAATACAATTCAGCACTCCCTATCTTGCACGTGGATGTCGTAAAAGACGATTAAGGGGTTAAATATGCAGATAATATCTATGCAAGAGAAGGAAAACTCGACATAAAATCCTTTGTCAATATGTCTGACCAGCGCGGTAGGTCAATTGTCCTCCCATTGTGGAGGAAGCCCTAGCCCGACAGTGGGATTTTTATGACCTTAGATGATGATAATGACGATGATAATAATAATAATGATATAATTTTTTTTTTTGGGGTTGGGTGACGGTCGGCGCACTCCTCTCTCCACTCTGTCCGGGGTGACAGAGGGGCGTAAGCACGCACACTCGTATGGCACGTCGCCGTCGTCGTTGGGCCGACCACCGGTGCAGAGTTCCTTGACTTCAGTGGTAATAATGATATAATGCTTATGATTCTAGGTATGGCACTGGTGTGTACCAAGTATAGGTGGAAATCTGATGTATTCCTTCGTGTGTGGTATTGGGACGGTCTTCAATCAGAAGACCAGAGTTTGCGATTGGTTTTTCAAGGTGAGTTCCTCGAAGGCTTTGACTTGAAAATATTTTCAGAATTTTCACTTTTTCTCTTTATTAGTCTAATATTTCTATATGACAACGGAATGAGAATACAATACACCACTCCCTATCTTGCCCGTGGATGTCGTAAAAAACGACTAAGGGATAAACTACGTATATAATATCTATGCAAGAGATGGAAAACTCGAAACAAAACCCTATACCAACCTGTCTGACAAGAATGGTATCATCATCAGCTTATATACATCTCACTGTTGGGCTCGAACCTCCTCCACAATAGGAGAGAAATTGACCCCACTATACCATGCTAGTCAGAGAGGTTGGTATATAGTTCTATTTTGAGTTTTCCTTTTCTTGCATACATGTTATATGCGTATGATATCCCTTAATCGTCTTTTACAACATCCACGGGCAAGATAGGGAGTCGTGAATTGTATTTTTACTCCGTTACCAAATGGATGCATGTTATGGCAATAGGAGAGAAATTGACCTTACTAAGGTCAATTTCCGTCCTATTATGGAGGAGTCTCGAGCCCAGCAGTGGGACGTATATGAACCGAGATGATAATGATGGAAGGAGATTAAAATTCATCTGTATTGCTCATTGATGTCGTAAAAGACGACTAAGGAATACAATTTGCATTCAATATTTATTTAAGGGACGAAAAAGTTGATATAAATGTAGCAATCTATTGGATGAGCGTGCTATAGTAGGTCAATTACCCTCTTATTATGAAGGAGGCTATGAGGTGTTGAATTATATTTTTACTTTGTCACCACACGAAATTATAATCATTGATTTGATGTATTTTTTTAAAGCTTTTATTTAACTTGCCCTGTTAATATGTTAGTATGGGACAAATCTTGCGAGTTAAATTAGAACCACTTCCTGTTGTTAGATTAGGTTGAAATTTGGTTTACATGCCTAGCTTCGGTGCCAATGCAATGATATGATACCATGAAGCTGGTCTCAAGATGGCTATAGGAGAACTCCTAAACTAAATAAGATAAAACCGTCGAATTTGGACTCTTTGATTAGTCTTGACAAGCACTTTTCCTTCGTTTTAGAGTATTTAAATAAAAGCTCGTTTTTAAATAATATTTTTATTTCAGGTCGACTGTCAAAATTCAGCGTCGTATTATGGAATAAATGAAGATTTATACAAAGATGCATCTGGCAACTATATCAACGGGAAAAAGTAGAGTTTTATAGACGTATCGACTATTTAATAATTTTTATTAATTAATTCATACATAATAATATAGTCGTGAATAAATTAATAATTAAATAATAGTTAATTCATAAAATTAATTAAACGCAAATCAAAAAACGAATTATCGAAAAAAATATATGAATTGATGAACGAAAATAAAAATAAAAAAAGCGTAACGAAAAGCGATTTAACCGTAATTACTCGTCAATAATAATTTATATAAATATTTAATTAGTTAAATATAATATATATTACTAACCGTAGAAATAATTTAATATAAAATGCCATGATTATACATGTAATAAGTTAAATTGATTTTAACGTATAACCGATTAAAATATTTTATAATTTAATACACTAAACAAAAAAGTAATATTCAATTAGAAATTATATTGTAAATAAAACTGTTTTACGGATTTTATCGCGTTTTTATTTGATTTTTGATTGCCCGACGTTTCAGACACTTTAAAGCGTTCATGGTCACGGGCGGATTAAATTATTTAAAATGTTTAAATTCATATACAAATTCAATAAAATCCGTAGTTTTATTTACAATGCGTAATGCTCGTGTAAATATCAGAAATCATTATAGAAATCATATTATTAATAATTATAATTCGAATATTTGATATATTATTTCAAATTAATTATAATATATTACTAATACTTAATCAATGAAGCCAATTAAATAAAAAGTAAATACAAATAATACCAAACATTGTCACACCCTTTCATTCAATTATGTGGCATTAATTGATATAATAGGCTGATTTAATTCTTAAAATCATATTACAATGAAATTATTCTTAGTTATAACTATGAAAGTAATAGTATTAAAAATATTTGTGTCTAAGTATTCAAATATAAATAAATATATTTAATTTTAAAGTTATTTATGTATATAAAGCTTGTTACGGTGGGCGCACTCCTCGCCCGGCTCCGTCCGGGGCAACAGAGGGGCGTAAGTATACACCCGTAACCCGCCCATACACTTTTGCATCAGAGAAAGTTATTCAATAAGTAGTAATTGGACTTACAAAACTTTAGCACGCTTTTAATCAAATATAAAAAATAAAAACAATTCTCGTCTTGAATCGATTGCAACGCCATCAACTAATTCTAATTATTAATCTAATTATTAATTTAAACAATTCTCGAATCCACTAGAACACCCCAGAAAATGCAATAAAATCGTTTCAGCCGTTTAATATGACTAATGTAATGCGTAAGAAGTACTGGGGTATAGTGAATATTATATAACAGTGTTTTACATTCGTTTTCCACCAAAATTTACATAAGATTTACATTAATAGTGCATCCATAGTACCGATGAAGGTGACGATATGACTTACTGACTGACATGACTTTAAAAGAAGTGATAATTTATAAATAGAATTTTGGCATAAAGGTCTTTATATCTATGCCACAAATATCCTTAAAATAAAGAAAATTTATATTACGATGTATTTTTTAAAATAAGCTTTATGTTATACGAAATTAATTATGTTATTTAAATTAGTGGCATCTGCTAGATTTACACATTAAAGAATTTATATCAAGTTATTTTTCAAGTTACCAATTTATGTGATAAATTAATATATTATAAATTAAATAGTAACTAACTCTTAGTTATAAATTAATGTTACCAGTGTTACCGTTACAAAAGTTACCTTAATAGTTTCACATGATTTTGAAAATATTAACAATAAAAAATATGCTTTTGTACTCTTTGCAATGTATATACAATCGCGTTTGTGTTTGATTTTTGATTGCCTGACGTTTCGAACACAGAGCGTTCATAGTAACGGGCGGACTTGTAAAACAGCGGACGATAGAATCTGTAAAATAGTTTTTTTTACAAACTAAACATCAGAAATCATTATATGTTCTTTGGATAGATGTTAAATGCATATTTAATTCCTTAGTCTTCTTTTACGACACCCACAGCTAAGACCCATCCCCACGGTTTATTGTATTCTTACTCCGTCATCACACAGAAAAAATAATTACTTATTTTAATATTAACTTAATTTCATCATTATTATCATTATCGCAGCCCACATACGTCCCACTGTTGGGATCAGGCCTCCTCCATAATAGAAGGGAATTTGACCTACTATACCATGCTGGTGAGACATGTTGATATAGGGTTTCATTTTGAGTTTTCCTTCTCATGTACAGATCTTATGTGCATATTATATCCCTTAGTCGTCTTTTACGACAGCCACGGGCAAGATAAGGAGTGGTGAATTGTATTCTTACTCCGTCACCACACGGTAAAACTTAATTTAAAACACCTTAAATAATATAGGATTTACGTCATATGAATTTTTTAAATTCAAATAAATATTAGATTGACAGTCGGTATTTTCTTGAATCGCTTTAGAAATTACTTATTAAAAAGCGGTTGACCCAATTGTATAATATTATTAGTAAAGATCACACATTAAATCGTTAGCATTTCATTTATAAATTAATTTATAACAATTTAAAACAAGTTCAAAAACTCTATATAATAATTATGTACATACTTTATTTAGTTTCGAAATAGTAATTTTGTATTAAAACTGTGTATTTTGATCTTTGAAAGTTAAATGAATAATTAAAGAAACAAATTATGTTGATTAATTAAATTATGTACTGTTGTTTATTTAAATCAATGCCATAAATATCAAAATAATTACGTTATTCAAACGACCTAATATTACAAAAAAAGACGTTTGTAAATTTTGCTAATTATTTATTTTATCGTTTATCTAAATTAATAAAATGTTAATTACACTAATTGATGGTTTTAGATACGTAGTGGTTATTTCAAAATAATATATATATTCATTTATAAAAAATCACCGCTGATTTATTTATAAAATACTTAAATCTATTTTTTTATCGTTTGAGTGGTAATAATAGTAAGTTATAAAATAATAAATATGGAATTATGGCGTACCATCACTCCTAATAAATAATTTAGGCAAAAAAATATGCAGATAAATAATTTATTCAAAAAAATATATGTAAATAAATAATTTATCCAAATGAATTATTTATGCAAAATTGACAATCAATATTTCAAGTCTGCCTTACAAGACAGCTTCTAATTACGTTATTTTGGACCGTATCGTTTAATGTAATTATAATTTACTATATAAATACTATGGTTAACAGAAGTTAATTTTTACAGTGCTATCTATATTTAAGAAAAAAATATTGTAAATAAAACTATTTTACGGATTTTATCACGGAGTTCGCCCATGACCATGAACGCTGTAAAGTATTCAAAACATCCAACAATCATAAATCAAATACAAACGCTATAAAATCCGTAAAATAATTTTATTTACAATGAGTAATATTCGCGTAAATATCAGAAATCGAAATATATATTTTTATGATCATACTAATAATTTCCATTTGAAAATAAGCTTATATTCCCATCAATTAATAATTTCGTGCATTTCAAGACTTTTCTAAGTTATATAATGGTAGAAATATAAAATTTTAAATGGTACTTGTATTTAAAGTTTGCTCGTTCGTGAAATTTAGAGTCTTCTGTCATACCACCTGTAAAATCTATCAAATAATATCGTTATACATATATCCTATATATATATATATCTGATACCATGTGATGACGGAGTAAGAATACAACTTACCACTGCCTCTCTTACCTATGGGTGTTGCAAAGACGATTAAGGGATTATAATATGCATAGAACATCTATTCAAGAGAAGAAACACTCGAAATAAAACCCTATGTCAACCTGTTTAAACAGCATGGTATGTTAAGGTCAATTTCCCTCCTATTGTGAAGGAGGCTCGAGGTCTGCAGTGGGATGTATATGGGCTGAGATGATGATTACGGAATATATGCGTATTTATACAAATAACGAGAACATTTGAACAGATTAAAGCATTTTTTCGCGTAATTTGACAGATTACTAAGATACTCATGACTTGTTCACAATAACCAGATAATATTTTTTATGTAATTACATATTAAATTGCCTATATTTTCAGAGGAAATACCGACAACAGTATATATGACAGACGACGACTGACAGCCAGAATGAACCGTCAAGCTAACAGAAAGAGCAGATTTGACAGATATGACAAGACCGTTGACAGAACTGACAGACATCTTAAAGTGTTGCCAAAAATAAGTTAATTTCAGTAAATAGAAGTTTTTCTATTGGACAGAAAGGGCAAATTTAAAAACATGGGGCGACATACATTGGATTTTATATATAAATTTTATATATAATAAAATACAGATGATGTGGTCTAAAGACTGGAAGATTTAAGTTTTGATATCTGCTTCAGGGACGCCTGGCCCCAAAACGCAAATTGGAATGGGGTTACAACTTCTTTTGTGTTCTACTGTATACAGTAGTACCACGCGATTGTAAAGTCTTTAGTTTGAATTTCTAATCAGTAAAACTATGTTATTGACTTTTTTTGCAGATATTTATTAATAAATTGTTAATTGTATTCTTGAAGTATGAAGTCCTCAATGATTTATAAGCGAAATAGGTATATTTAATCTATACTTCTGCCGTCAGAGATGAAATATGCGAGCATAAACAATTAATCTACATTAAACATGACCAACATTAAGTCAAATAGTGAAAATATCTAATATGAATTAATTATCATAAAAAAATAAGTACTTTTGTTATTTTGTACAAAAGAATTAAGTTATATGTGTATTAATAAAATATGACGTTTATTGCTTTTAGATTAATAATAGAAATTAATTACTATATTTTTTCTGAGACAGTTATGTTTGTTTCAAAATCAGTGAGTTATTAAGGCAATATACAAAATAATTTCATTATTATTTTCAAAGGGACGTTGTAACAATGAATGATCTGTCCATCACTAAGCGTGTAAGAATTCTATTTCCTTCTGGTCCCACCTAGATTTTATCCTGCATTCTATTATTCTGCGGTATACGATATTGTCAGACCCACTTAACCTATTTAGTTCTGCTTCCCATTCTCCCAAATTAATTTTCCTTTTAATTAAGGAAAGAAAAAGCCCTCGATAATGAAGGATTTAAGTGGTTAGCTATCCAGACTAGATTACTAAATACTAAAGAAATTATGTAGCTAAACCTAGGCTAGGCTTTTTAATTGACTAAATACAGCCCCTTCTTACTGTTATTACTGTTTTTTTTTAATGAATTACGCTCTTTTTCACACTAGCAAATTAAATAAAAATTAACAATTCCAAAGACAATTATATTGTATATTTATATTTAATAAATTTGTGTTTTTTATTTTATATCAAAACATTTAATTAAATATAGATATTGTATAAAATAACGCAATCAAGTTTCAATATTAATATAAAATTAAAAATAATAATCATCACCGTCCGTAAATAAAATAAATAGACAATTAATGTCGAAATGAAACGGAATACAGACATTTTTGTTTTATGTAAATTTTGCCATAAAGCTAATATTAGTTTATTTAATGTAAATAGAATATAAATATGTATTTTTTATTTGTATTAATACATTAATAAATGTAAATATTGTTTTATTTTTAATACGATTTATGTCGTCCAGTTTCCGTGTGGTGACGGAATAAAAATACAATTCACCACTTCTTGTCTTTTCCGTGGATGTTGTAAATGACGACTAAGGGATATATCACGCATATAATATTTATGCAAGAGAAGGACAACTCGAAATATACCCGTATAACACATCTGACCAGTGTGATATTTTTTTTTATTGCCAATGGTGGCAAACCAGCAAGCAGCACCCCTGATGGTAAGTGGTTCTACCGCACATGGACCTTTGCAATACCAGGGGCACAACTAGGCCGTTGCCTACCGTAAAGGAAATACTCTTCTTAAACCTCTTTTAAAGAAGGACATGTCATAGCGCTCGGGCAACACAGCAGCAGGTAGTTCATTCCAGAGCTTGCACGTACGTGGGAGAAATGATCGCTGGAAACGTACAGTTGAAGACCATAACATTTCCAATTGAAATGGATGAACCCTGCTACGATGTCGAGTGGTACGTTGGTAGAATGGTGACGGTGGTACCAAGTCAAACAGTTCCTCGGAGCACTCCCCGTGAAAGAGTCGGTAGAGTACACAGAGTGACCCAAAGTCTCTCCGCTGCTCCAGCAACTCCAATCTGTCCGTAAGATTGGGATCCAACAATTCGAACAGCCCGCTTTGCAGGGAGTCAAGTGGGTCTAGCTGATATTTGGGCGCCCCTGCCCAGAGATGAGAGCAGTACTCCACATGAGGACGAACTTGTGCTTTGTATAGCACAAGACGCTGTCTCGGTGTGAATTACCGCCTGGCTCTGTTCAGGACGCCCAACTTTTTGCTATAAAATACGTCAATTTCACTCCTCTCAGAGGCTCAAGCTCTACAGTGGACGTATATGAGCTGAAATTAATGAATGAAGAAATAAATAAATTATAATTTCACAATTTGATTTTTTATTTTCTTTTTTTTTTTCAAAAAACTCTCGGCATCCATGCATCAGCCTTTTAACTTCCACTGCACTCGAAACGGTCCTGCACCATTTGCATCCAACGGTTCCCTGTGACTTTGTAAATGTCTTTCAGTCCACTTGCGCGGATCGGTGACACTACCGTGACTGGGGCCGTCATTTTTATTGCATTCATTTTTAATTTTTAGGGGGGTATGATGCCATAATCGCCTCACTTGGCAAACGGGTTGGCGATCGCAGTAGGTGTTATGAGTTATTCCAGGAGATAGCTGCTGTCCATTCTCCTGGTTCCCTTAGCCGATCTTAACGACTCCCACGGGCATGCAAAAGGTGACGACAATCGTATTCTAGTTAGTAGTCTAGTAGTAGTCTACAGTTGCCACACGGGAAACTCTCAGCAATAAGTAAATAATCCTTGTATTTCGATGAGACTTTACAAACAAGGAATGGTAGGACCACACTGTCGACAGTTATCTGTCTACAGCCGCGGGCCGGTCCGTCCAGGGCAGTACCACGCTCTCGCAGAAAATCGACGTCTGAGTAGTAGCAATTTGTTACTGCGCTTCGTTCTGTGAGCGAGAGAGCTGTTTGCTGGGTGTTTGCGTGTCGAGGGTTTTGATGGTGCCTTTAGTATCACCGAGCCTCAATGCACGCATTCACACTCCCTTCACTTTCTTCGCGGTAGGCAGCGGCCTTGTAAAGGTCCATGAGCGGCAGCAACACTTATCATCAGGTGTACTGTTTGCTTGTTTGCCACTGCTTGAAATAAAAAAAAAAAAAAAACAACCTAACGGGCACAAATTGCATACCTAGTCAGAGCAACAATATATGGATCGCACAATGTGTTGTCCTGCGCGGAATTCGAACCCATGACAGACACTGGCATTGTAGGTCGATGTCTTAACCACTACACCATCGATGCAGTCAGTTTATCCTGTCCGTGAATCAAATTTAAGACCATCTACAATCACTAGACTCATCAAATTCTCATTTTAATATAAACATATATCTTCAATCCATGTCCCCCGCAGGATATGCAGAGAGAGGCTGATTAATATTTATGTTGCATATCGACTCACACGGTCATATAAAAAAAGTTGCATTGTCTATGTGTGTATAGCTATGGTTATATAAAGGTGTGTTCAGACTTGCAATTTATATAAATACGACATTTTTCTATAATGTCGAGACTATATAAGATAAAAGTAAAAACTAATATCCAACTACGACATAAAACGAGTTATCGGATAAATACGAGTAAAGTCGCGGGCAAATGTTAATAATATATATATTTTTGAAATGTATGAGTAACGCCCTTTCCAATAATGGAAAACACAACATATCAGTCTTAAATTTATTTTTTAACACAGAACTTTAGGAACTCTGGTGGGCACATTAGATTCAGTGACACATTATATAGTCTATAACTAGCGGATAATCAAGACGCTTTTAACGATACTGATTACTCCGGTTCTAATAAGTAGTTGATGAACTATGAGGGAACAGATGAACATACATACATACATGCTTGTCAAAATCATAACCCTCCGTAGTCGAGTAAAAAATTATCTAATGAAGCTTTTCTCCGTGTGCTTACGGAGTAAGAATATAATTCACCACCCCCTCACTTGATTAAACATGTATCTATGTAAGAAAAGGAAAATTAGAAACGAAATCCTGTACCAAAACGTTTGACCAGCGTGGTATAATAGGTTAATTTCTTGCCAATTGTGGAGGAGGCGCGAACCCAACAGTCGGACGTATATAACCTGAAAAAATGAAAATGAAATGACGTCATTCTCTCGTCTCGTTCAAGGTGTTTTCAGACCATAAAAAAAGAATAGTAGATTGCACTACTCTTCTAAGATAATAACAACGATGGTTATCACCATAAGATCAGCAAATCCTGGCAATAAAGGTGTTAAATCTTTTCATTGAGAGGGTATATGTACATTTTTTTATTACAAATGATGGCAAACGAGCCAACAGTGTACCTGATGGTCAGGGCTGCTGTCGTTCATGGACTTTTGCTAGATCGCTGCCTGCCGTGAAGAAAGAGAAGGGAGTGTGAATGCGTGCAATGAGGTTCGGTAAAACTAAAGACATCGCCAAAACCCGCAGACACCCTTAGAAAGTTGGGGTTCTGGCTCTCTAACAAGAAGAATTAGCACGTTGAAATGGCAATGATATATCATCGCCTAAGGAATCGACAACTACTGCGGAAGAAAGGTGTTCGAGTGGTGACAACTTTTCAAACGACTTAGTGTAGGACATCCTATTAAGTGGACCGGCGATGTGATCAAAGCTGCACGTAGCACAGGACTGCAGTTTATTGCAAAATAAGAGGGAACCCTACGTACAGCACTTTAAGATAATAACAGTCGATTTGACGTCACAAAAGGGACAGCAGTACCACCCAAGTTTCGATTGAGTCACAGATTTTCTCGTAAAAGCTTTATTCAGATTATATCTCGATATTTTGGATAAAATTACGAAGTATATAGATGTGATCTATGGTGCTTCAACCTTTTCGTATACTACCTTGTTCGGGCGGCTGGAAGCCATCGAACTTGGGTGTAAGTAATGTAAAAATAATAATATCTACTTTAATATCTGCAATATAGTCCGGTCAATTTAGACATTCGAAGGTGCATAAAATCCCAACAAGCTGAAAATCAATAAAATTGTTCAAAACAGAATTATAAATAATATTTAAACGTTCCCCATCATTCCTGTGTATGGAAAAAAATTATTGAAGGTCAAAGGTCAAGAAAATGAGTTTTTCGCGATTTTCAGCAAAATGGTAAGTTTTATCATAAAAGTACCTTTTTTAAATTTGAAAATGCTAAAGGTACCCGGGTACCTCGTCACTCACATAAGGGTTAACCAGGATCACAACTGACCCGTGAAGTAGGCCTACTGGGGAAACCACGTTAAAAAAACGCGCTAAGTACACTACCTCATAGGTGGCGTGGAAACGTGTGCACATTATGACGATAACAACTTTTATAACTTCTTGAATTGTTATATCTCAGAAACGGTGGCTCATAGGAAAAAAAGTATTAATACATTTTTTATAGACAATTTTATGATCTACAATTTTGTCTAAGGTACTTTTATGATAAAACTTACCTTTAAATATTATTAATAATTATGTTTTGAACAATTTTACTGATTTTCAGCTTGTTGGGATTTTACGTACCTTCACTCTTATTTTTTGGTCTAGATTGACCGGACTAATATATTAATGATCATTTTTGTTATTAGTACCACCAATTGTAATGAAACAATGCTGTAAAGAGCGCCAGTCTGGTGATGTCCCATTGCGATTAAATTTTGCTGGTTTTACTAAGATTTATAGGTACTGCTTCGCTTCTTTTTGACGCAGCGTTAGATATTATAGTCTCAAATCTTTTTCGATAAATAGGCATCTTAAAAAAATATTATTTTATAATTGTAATTGTAGTACGTCAAATTAGCATGACCAAATAAACAAATTCTTCTTTTGTAGTATTATTAGCTAATGTGCTCACGAAAAAAATCAGTGGAAAAGCAAGTAATGCTGAAATTTAGTAATTTATTTTTTAAAGACAACATCTTCACTAAAGAAAAATCCTTGTATTGCTTAGGACTTTACAAACATGTAATTAACGGACACAAATAACATCCAAACTTACAACAACACTTTGTGTGATCTACATAGGATTCGAACCCACAACACTATCACTCGGTATCTTAACCACTACACTATCTGTGCAGTAATTTTAATCTGTTCTTATAACTATTCACAAAACGCCACAAAAATCGTATAAAAATAACTTAAAATAACTTAAAACTAACTTAACACTATAGACAAGGCTTTACGACTGTCACTTTACCGCTATGGAGGGGCTGCATAAGCAGTAAGCGATATACCAGTGCCACACTTAGACGTGGCTTGGTTTTAAAAATAAAAATTGTCAAAAAAGTGTCAAAAAGTACCGCAGTGTAGTGGCAGTGTTAAAAGAAAACAATTAAAAAAGTTTCACGCACAGGAATTGATGGTAATAGAGTGTTAATTATTTGTTTTTAAACTGTTGCGTAATAGTCGTAACTTTTTTTCGGTAATATTACGTGTAGAAACTAGTTTTGAAACCGGGTCGAGTTTTAAATATTTTCGGACGTCAGTTATTTATTTATTTTCATAAATAAATTGTGATATATTAATGTAATTAATTATGTTTTAAGATTTTATAATGATTAGTAAGAACCTTGAGTGTTCACAAGGCTTTATAGAAAGACATTTCTAATAGTTTAATTAATAATCTAATGAATTGATCAACAAAAAACAAATGTTAAGAGAGATTTTCTCTATGGTCTGTGAAATCTGTCTCGCGTATAACTCGTATCATATGGTGACGTATCTGTTGTCTCTGAAAGCGTAAGGTGGTAGAAATAGGACTTTATTAGGAGAAATCTTGTATCTACATTACTAAGTTTAAGTTATGTCAAAATTATGCCCGAACCGAAACCGTAATATACTTTACTTAAGACCAAATGATTACAAAATAATTTAAGTAATTTTATATATGAATGCACAGATGGCGTAATATTCTATATAATGATCTCTTGTGTCGAGTATTGTAGATTCGATTGCCACGCAAGAATTTTTGTCCGAGTTACAAATATTTGTTTTCTTTGTATGTAATTTGTATCCGTTAATTATATGTTTGTAAAGTCCTAAGCGATATGAGAATTGCTAGGTGTTTTCTTTTAAATACATACAAGTCTACGTCTATACCTTGTCTTTATATTAAAGAGGATAATCTTGTCTGGTTTGCACGTTTTGAACCCTTCTCTTTTTTTTTGTATTGGCAATTAATATGAGCCCAAGCCAGTGCCGAGTTACAATTTTCTTCATAAATTATCAATTACCTCATATTTTTAGCTACTTCATGTTTCAGTAAGTCAAATCGACGTATTCATTAGTCCTATGGCGGTACTGTTAATCTTTGTTGGCAACACTTATATATCATACTAGCAACCCGCCCTCGCTTCGCTTCGGTTATAGGTTATAGTCGTTTTACCCGCGTAGTTCCCGTTCCCGTGGGAATACCGGGATAAAATATAGCCTAATTTACGCCCTGATATTATAGCTTTCCATTGGTGAAAGAATTTTTGAAATCGGTCCAGCCGTTTTGAAGATTAACCGGAACAAACAGACAGACAGACAAATATTTTTTAATTGCTATTTTAGGCATAGGTGTCGTGCAAATAACCGTGTGAGCATGAAAAAAGCCTATTATTTTGACATTAAAAACAGACACTCCAATTTTATTTATTGGTATAGATTAGTAGCCATCAATAGATTTAGCCCCTACTACCTACAGCCCCGTGTTACACCCTATACACCATAGACACCATAGATTAACTCAGCCTCAGTAGTTTTACTTTTTTTTTTTTTCGTTTCGCCGCGTCATATAACATAAAATTCAAGGCTTCCATATGACTTACACATTCCCGCCCAAACTCCAGTAATGTCTTGATTACACCTACTTACATGGTTTTGCCTAAAAATCAGCACTGTAACAACTTTATGCTACAGCTTATGCTGAGGTCAGTCTACTGCAGCATTTCTAATGTTTTTCATTATTATTCCTATCAGTAATCTTCGTTTATATAATACTAGCAATCAGCCCTCGCTTCGCATCGATTTCAGTCGCCCTACCCTCGCAGTTCCCGTTCCCGTGGGAATACCGGGATAAAATATAGCCTATGTTACTCCCTGACATTATAGCTTTCCATTGGTGAAAGAATTTTTTAAATCGGTTCGGTGGTTTAAGCGTGAAAGCGTAACAAACAAACTTACTTTTCCATTTATAATATTATATATATACTAGGCGACCAAATTTTTTATCAACATCGGTCCAGCCGTTTAGGAGGAGTACAGTGACATACACACGTACACAAGAAATTTATATATAAAGACTAGCTGACCCGACAAACTTTGTACTGCCATAATTTTTTTCGTAAATATATTTTTTAAGTTGCTGAAAATATAGTTTGTCTATAGCTGTTATTTGCGTTTTGTTATTATATGTCCGATGCGTTTTTATTATACTACGTTTCATAGTGACTTGTATTCTTTTTGACATTTTATGTCACATCACACGGGAACGTAATCGAACGGGATAAAAAATATCCTATGTCCGTCTCCTGGTTCTAAGCTACCTCCCCACCAATTTTCAGCCCAATCGGTACAGTCATTCTTGAGTTATAAATAGTGTAACTAACACGACTTTCTTTTATATATATAGATATAGTAAATAAGTCAATAAAAGAAAATGCTTGTAGAGGTCAAAGTAAATATTTTTCTTTTTTCTTTCTTTAGCCAGTAAAGCGGCGTGTTTCGCCGCCGCCGCAAAATGTAACTTGACTGAGCCAATACTATGTCTGAGTGTGTGTTTTAAACATATTATTCAAGTTTTAACGAGACAGTTCAATTCAATAAGTGAGACTAAAATTCAAGGTCACGTACTTACTTTCAAGGTCGTCAATATGCATCGAGTGGCGAGCAATGATATTTGTCTATTTATCTGTCTATCCATCAACTTATCTACTTTCAACATCTGATGCAAGTACCACAGCAAATTCCCCGAATGGGTGACAAGTTTGTCCAAAAACTTAATTTAAGTAAAACACTTTTCTGATGGTAGGTTTTTCTAATCTAAATTCCTCCTAATATTTGACAAAATGTGTCTTGAAAATGAGTTGAAACTTGGCTTTCTATATCACTTCATCGCAGCCCACACTCGTCCCACTGTTGGGCTCGGCCTCCTCCATAATGGGAGGAAATTGACCTACTATACCATGCTGGTCAGACATGTTGGGTTTTCATTTCGAGTTTTCCTGCTCTTGCACAGATGTTATGTGCATATTATATTCCATAGTCGTAAGACATCCACGGGCAAGATAGGGAGTGGTGAATTGTATTCTTACTCCGTCACCACACGGAATCTATATCACTTATGGGAGGAGAATTGACGCCTCATTACCATCTGAACCATATACTGCGCTCTTTCTTTTTTTTTTTGTGTGTACAGCTATTGGCCGCAAATGGCCTTGACAGCTTGACGCGGTCTATAGGGAGCGCTGAGGGCTCTCAACCCGGAGAAAAGTATGCTAAGCGACATCGCCCAAGGGCTCCCCCTGTGGGCAACGGACCTCGGCTTGGGGCGTCGCTGGAGGCTAAATAGGCGTACCCACGTTTTGATTTGTGACTTTTACGCGGCGCGGTTTCGCACCTCGACGGCGAGAGCGGAACCGCGGATATTTATATGTTAAGGCCTCGTGGGCCGTGTAAGCTCTACGTTGAGCGAGTGTGATGTTGTCGTCCTCTTCGTCGAGGACGTGACGAGAACGTCGGATGGAGAGCTACTGCGCTTGGCAAATGGAGTTTTATGTCGAGTTTTCCTTCTCTTGCATAGATGTTAGGTGACATCCACGGACAAGAGTGGGGGTTGTGAATTGTATTCTTACTCCGTGTCATCACACGGACAACTAATATATATAATAAAATTTCATTTAAATTCTTGTTAACAGATTAAAAATATCAACTCTTTATTCGGTCGCTGTTTCTTGTAGCAATAGTGAAGAAACTTAACAAAATTTAGTAATAACAAAAAGCAGCAACTTGCAAAACACAAAACAGTTGTTACTAAATTGAAAAATTTGCAATTTGACAAGCATTAAAATTATTTATGAAGGCACGTTCGTGTTTGTGTTTAGTGATTATTTTTATATTATTTAATTGCCAAAGATATAATATAAATATTGATAGAATATATATTATTTATATTATTAATATAAAGCTGAAGTTTGTTGTTTGTTTTTATCTTTGTAGTAGTTAATCTTAGGTACTACAACTTGGAAGTAAATAACTTTTATTATTAACTAGCAGCGCCCTACAATTTTAGCAGCATATTTTCCCTGACCGTAGGAATATCGGGCTAAATTATAGCCTATGTGTTATTTTTTAAGCTATAGTATTTAAAGAAGTTTTATCAAAATCCATTCCGTAGTTTTTGCGTGAAAAAGCACCAAAGATCCTCACATACATACAGACTTTCGCGTTTATAATATTAGTAAGACCAGTTTGTTTCTCAAAGAAAGTTACAGGTTATTAAACAAAACACTACTACATATACATATATATATATATACCTCCTATACTTTGCTGGTTCCTAAAAAATTGATCCAAGCTGTCTCTCGAGAGGCTGACTGCGCGACGGCGACCGACGTCCCGGGACAGGGACGTCGAGAGGTGAGGGTACCCGAAAGGGTATTCCGTCGGGCCGACCACTGAGGACAAGGAACTCTGTACTCGGCCCAACGACAAAGGCGACGTAGGTACGGGTGGGTTATGGGCTCACGCGCTGTCCTATCATCGCCCCGGATGGAATGGACTGCGTGTGCACTTACCATAGCCCACCCATAAAAAAACTGTCTCTCGAGGTCTCACGCTTAGCTAAGGCGGAACGTGATAATGAGTCATGTTTTTCGTGCGTGCAGCCGGCGTTTATTGATTTATAAGACGTTATCACATCAAGAAAACCTTTTTTGTAACTATTTTATTTACTTCCACATCTCAAAGTTTATCACCCTGACGATGACAAATTCTCTGTTTTATCAAATTATTCATACAAGGAAACTTCTACACAGATTTACAAATCTCAAATTAATATGAAAAGTTATATATTTGATAGTTCAAGGCAAACTGGTTTAAAAGGCAGTATCATTAACCATGAGGTGTGCTGTTTGCTCGTTTGCCATCAACGACAATAAAATAAAAATAAAACAAATGTGCAGTACTAGCAACCCGCCCTCACTTCGCCCGTTCCCGTGGGAATACCGAGCGAAAATATAGCCTATGTTACTCCCTAATATTATAGCTTTCCATTAATGAAAGAATTTTTGGAATTGATTCAATGGTTTAAGTGTGAAAGCGTAACAAACAAACAAATAATCTGACTTTCGCATTTATAATATTAGTAAGGATAACAAAAGCATTGAGTATAAATATGTAGGATAACTAAAAAACTTCCGAGCTCAAAACTGAATCATATACAGTATTCAATAATTCATATAATAGAGTATTAAATGAATAACTTCAAGTAAAACATTATTGTGCCCGGCAATGTGATTAAATCCGTAGGATAAGTAAAAATTCGAAGGTTAATATAAAAACATGAGCTTGTTTAAATATGTAGATACATATAATAATTGTATAGTTTTTGTACCCATTGTGGTGTCGTGGGTTCAAATTTTGTTAATTTTAATGTATTAATTTACACTAGCAAGATAAGGAATGGTGAATAGTATTCTTATTCTATTGCATCCATCCATCCAAAAGCCTACAGATGTTCACTGCTGGACATAGGCCTGCCCACGAGAATGCTATTCGGAACGATCCTGCGCCACTTGCATCCAACGGTTCCCTGCGACTTTGAAAATGTCGTCAGTCCACCTAGTGGGGGCTCGTCCTACACTGCACCGTCTGATTCGTGGTTGCCACTCAAGGAAGGCCTTCCCAACGGTTGTCGGTTCGACGAGCGATGTGGCCTGCCCATTGCAATTTCAACGTGCTATTTCTGCAGGCTATGTCGGTTACACCCGTAACTATGCGCCAAATTAAATAAATAATAACAATAGATGCAGGCGGCACAGGACCGCACTCGATGGCGTAACATGAGGGAGTCCTACGACCAGCAGTGGACGGTGACAGGCTGAAATGATTATGATGATGCATAGCAATATAATTAGGTCTTGTCTTTTAAGTTCTTTTGATTTGAAATATCCTTAGCGGTGAACCTAATCGTTGGCGTGGCGTTAACGCTACGCTTGCAACCTTAACCTGTTTTAGAAATTTGTACAACGCCATCTAGTGAGCTCATAATAAATTACCCTAAACACATAACTATAGTCTATACTAATAAAAATAAATGTTTATTTAATAAAACTCATCATTTTCTAGAAAAAAAAATCGTAATATTTTAGATAATACTTTATGGCATATTAGTTCCTGTCATAATCTGTTCTTTTATGCATATATACCTACTTATACAAAATAATTTTAATATTTCACACCTGCCAGGCGTCCCGAGCAACGGCTCGCTTTTTCATTACATATTTTCTTTTTGTTCTTATGTTTAATAGTTTTTAAGTAATTGTGTTTTAAGTAATAACATATGTACATACAGTCGTTAATTTTAATAGTTCGATGGCTATCATATTAAAAGTTTCCTCTTGAAAACTTAGTTAAAAAAACACGTCAAGTATTATTTTGCCGTCCGGTGACGGAGTGAGAATACCGTTCGCCGCCTCTATCTTACCTATGAATGTTGTGAAAGACGAATGAGGGATTAAACATGTCTATAAGATGCATGTAGGACAAGGCAAAGTCCAAATAAAACTATACCAATACTTGTGACCGTGGTATAGTAGGTCGATTTCCCTCCAAAAGGCTCGAGCCTAACAGTGGGATGCATATAAGCGGAAATGATGATGATAATTGTTTTATAATATTCTATAGACTTTAGTATTTTCTCTGCATTAAAAACGAAATTAATTACAACAACATAATCACAATGTCTCATTTAAAAAAACCTGAACGAAATATGTCAGGTCAGATTTGTAATAACGCAATAACCGTTGCTTAACCGATACCTGTAGTTGATTGAATAACGGTTGTGTTGACATCGGTTGTCGCTTGTTCATATAATGTACGTATATTATCTTATTAGCGATGCAATATGATTTTGTGTTGAATGACAATTGAATGTCTTCCTTGCCAGATTTCAGTTATAATAGTTATTCATGAAAGGCACCAACCACTATCTTGGATATGTTCAATGCAAGGCAGAGTTTCAGGTTTGATTGATTTTGTTTAGATTTTTTCTTCTCGTGCAATAAAAATATTTTATTCATTAGTCAGATTTTGCGATCACCACGAAAAAGAAAGAATGGTGACCATAGAACGATTCTGATGATTTCTACCCAAGAACTTTGAATAATTTTTACTCCAACAAAAGATTTTACTAATAACTTGCTATTATTGAAAAATAATAAGAGAATTTATGCAGATTTTTTATAAATAATTCACAATAATAAACTCAAAAGGCTAAACAAAGGCAAACTCTTAAAACAAAGGTATTAAAGACAAGCAGAATATATGTGTGATATATAAATAAGTGAGAGTATGGATAAAAATAGAAGTACCTTCTAACGTGGGGCATCAATTACGCCACACGCTGAATGGAAAAAATATTGACAACAAAGGAATTTACTGATTGAACGCGTTGATGTCTTTTATACAAAAATAAAATATACGCACTTTAAGTTAATAATCAGCTAACAGTACGAGTCGCAATGCTAGCCTACCTTTCAGGTTTCTTTCGTTCTTTAGTCATTGTACTTATTAAGTTGTTTTAGTAAAGACCATGTCTTTACTAAAACGATGGGTACTAAAACCTTCTAAAAGTTTTCTCTGTAAATCTTAACAGACAACACACGTGTAGCACTTTTATTTTATATTCACTACATTTGAGCACTTTCTCTACATTGAATTACAAAAAAACTACCAATAGAATGATTTAATATAATGATATAAAACACTAAAAATTTATATTATTAGACAAAATACAATATTCCCGCCAAAACTAACATTTTTACCAATATTTTTTGTTTGAAATTATATACTACTTAATGTCCGGTGACGCAGTAGCACTGCCATGGTCATCGTCTTCCTCTCATGTGGACTATCATGAAAATTAATTAAAATATGTAATGTAATAGGCAATAAAGTAAAGCAACAGTATGAAATCTACAAACATAACCCTATCCAATCTCATTTGGCCAGCCTGATGTAATAACCTAATTTCCCTTATCTGTAGGAGGTTGCGGTTAAAAGTATACGAACTGAAAATAAATCATATGCTGATAAGTGATAGAGGTACCATTTTCCATCCATTCATTCATCCCTCTGTCCATCAACATCAATTGCTCTAAATAAGCCTCCCAAAATATAACAATAATGCCCTATTTGCCGCGCTTAAAGCTTTTTGGCGATCACGGTTAAAGTTTTAAGTTTTCTAGAAGAACTCTCCTCCTTTGGTGCTCTTTCAATTGGATTTTACGATACCCTTGGTCAACTCTTAAGTTACAAAACATTTTCATCACATGAAATCATGGCAAATGATTAAGATATCATCACTCAAGAAGACACACACACTCTTACACAGATGTCATGTGCATATTATTTCTTAGTCATCTTATACGACATCCACAGGCAAGATAAGGACTGGCGAAATGTATTCTTACTCCGTCACCACACAGAATATACTTAAATCTTAATATATATAAATTACGTGTCACGTTGTTTATCCGCGGTGGACTCCTAAACCATTTAACCGATTTTAATCAAATTTGCACTCCGTGTGCAGTTTGATCCAACTTGAAAGATAGGATAGCTTACATCTTAATTTATAGTCACAATATTATTTTATTGCAAATTGTTTGTCTATCATTTGACATTCACAATTATCTGTTAACACAAAACGATTTTAACAGATGGCGGTATCTCTTAACTGGATTGAGTAATTAATTAATAGATGGCGCTGCTATTTCAAACATACAAACGTGGCATATACGATTTTAACTTGCTTTTTTACATAGATGCCATTTGTAAAAAAATATGACGACCTCCATGACAGATGTTCTCCTACAGTTCCACTTAAATAGTTTAATAAAATGTAATATAACAAAAACATTAGCCACAGGAACACGTGGCCGGGTCTGCTAGTATTTTATTATATTTAACAAAGGTTCCAAGCCTAACTTTCTGAAATTTGGCGTTTAGTAATGGCTTTAGTATCACCAAATCCCATTACACGCATTCATGTTTCATTTACTTCCGTCACGGTAGACAGCGGCATAGCAAAGTTCCATGAACAGCAGCAGTATTACTTAACATCAGGTGTACTTTGGCCGTCGGCCACAAACAATAATAAAAAAGTTATTTTTTAATTATAACCATTACAGTTGTTATGTTTGGACTGTATAAAATCAATTAAAAATACAAATAATAAATTATTACTTTCTTTTTTTATTCAATTGTCGTTTCCACTCATGCGGCTAACTCGATTAAATTTTAAATCGGTTTGCGCATCGCTAAGTTGCCTATGAGCTGTGTCCCAACACTAGCAAGGACTAGCTTGACTAACTGTTACACAAGGCTTACGCAATCTTACTATCGGTATTGCTTGTCTGTTAATAATATTGGAACTATCTAGGTTACATTAATTCATGTACTTTTTTTAAACAATACCCTGCACTAAGGCAGTAAGCACAAGCTGTCCGTGTGGTGACGGAGTAAGAATACAATTCACCATTCTCTATTTTATCCGATAACTAAATGATATAATACGCATATAACATCTATGCAAGAGAAGGAAAACTCGAAATAAAATTTTCTACCTAGAGAGCTCCCGAAGAAATCCTTTAAATTAAAACTACGACAATGGTTAATCAGCTACAATTTCTATAATTTAGCCGAATTTATGACATATAAAAATTAATAATAATCATTTGACTTTTAAATAAATTGTAATTTGAATTTTATATATTATGATATTATTTAATTACACATCTTAAACTATAGTTGTTTATAGTAATTAATTAATAATTGAAAATGTGTCAATATTTGCATGTCTTAAAGGCAGAATATGGCAGGAAAATCTACGGTTTTTTTATTATCTGGTTACACCTGTATTCTTTGCAAATAAAAATGATTTGATTTGATTTACCAACTTGTCTGAGTAGCATGGTATAGTAAGGTCAATTTCTCTCCTATTTCTCTCCTATTGTGGAAGAGGCTCGAGCCCAGCAGTGGGACGTATAAATGATGAAGGCAATAAGTCTTGTATTGCGAGGGACTTTACAAATATTCATAACTATCATCCGTTTGGTGATGGAGTAAGAATACAGTTCACCACCCCCTCTACCTCTACCTATGGATGTAGTAAAAGACGAATAAGGGAATAAGGAAGCCCAATTTTCTGAGCCTGTTTGCGTGTGGTGGGTTTCAGTGATGCCTTTAGTATCACCGAAACTAATTGCACGCATTCACACTCTCTTCACTTTCTTCGTGGTGGGCAGCGGCCTTGCAGGGGTCCATGAGCGGCAACAACACTTACCATCAGGTGTACTGTTTGCTCGTTTGCCACCATTGGTATAATAAAAAAGAAAATTTATATAATATCAATGCAAGAACCTTTTTATCAATACGTCTGACCAGCGTGGTATAGTAGGTCAATTTCCATCTCAATAGTCGGACATACTCAATAGTCGGACATACTCAATAGTCGGACATATATAGGCTGGGATGATGATGATGATGAACCATCGTTTCAAGTTTTCATCATTTATTGCTAAAGGTTAGCTATATAGTAACGCCAGATAAGCGGGTTAGCGATAGCAGTGTGGTATCATAAGTTTCTCAAAAGAGAGCTGTTCACTCCTCTGGTGACCTTTAACCGATGTTTAGGACCTTAAACTAGTATTGTTATAATATAATATTGTTATAATATATTTTGTTGATATTCTGTCCCCACACGGAGATAAAAGACACAATTTACAAATACAATTAACATTCAGAGATAGATCAACTATTTATGAATCGGACAAAGTCATTATCATCGTCATCTCGACTTACACGCGGGCTGAGCTCAAGCCTCCTCTATAATAGAAAGGAAATTGACCTTATATACATTATACATGTTAGAAGCGATAATAATAATCTACCCCCGGATCGGAACGCGGTCAAAAGCTGCGAAAATCCGGCAGGAAACTCAGAGGGCAGTAATTTTTTTAAATAGATGTTATATGCATATTATATCCCTTAGTCGTCTTTTGCGATACCCACGGCCAAGATAGGGAGTGGTGAATTGTATTCTTACTATATCATCACACGGATAAAATATCAAATGGGTATTAAAAATTATTCTTTGAAAATATATCTTGTTCAATAACGAATCGTATAGACTCAATATTCGAAGTACGGAAAATTTTAGGTTTAAGTTCTCGGTTGTTTATCACACAGAAATAAGAGTTTTGTTATATCCTACCAAAAATTCATCATATTATTCTTTTTAAGAAAGAGAACAAAAGTTTCTAAGTTAAAAATTATCTAAGCAAAATCAACTTATATTACGTACTACTTCACAATCTCAATTCAACACTGGAAACAAGAGATTCATATTAATAGCTGACTGATAAAATTATAAAAAAGGTCGACATCTTTTATTTAAAAACGAGTTTGACTATTGTAATTTTATACTTAATTTATAAACTATAGAATTAAAATAACTAGTTATTAAAATTAATAAACTAAAAGTTAAACATCTTGAAAATCTTTAGACTTTTAGTTCGATGCAATAATAAAAAAAATATATACACTAAATTGATAGCATAGGCGATGGAGTGGTTCTTATGCCTAATGACGTAGTTCAAATTCCACACAGAACAATTCGTTTAATATCCACAAACAATTGTTCTGTATCTGGGTATTATATGTATTCATTAAGGGACGTAGTTACCGCTGAATCAGGCGTATCAATGACACGAGGCCACCGGGCTACAGAAGCTCCGAAAATGTGGGACAGGATCGATTATTATCAGACTTTTCTTTATTGTCTATAGAGGCAGAAAATATGTAAAAAACTAAAACCGTTCAAAAATCATTCATAATTTGATAAATAAGTTTGCTAAAAACAGAGTTATAAAAGTGCAACCGAGCGGTAGGACCACACTGTCGACAGTTATCGGTCTACAGCCGCGGGTCGGTCCATCCGGGGTAGTACTACACTCTCGCAGAAAATCGACGTTTGAGTAGTAGCAATTTGTTACTGCGCTTCGTTCGGTGAGCGAGAGAGTCGGGAGCCCAACTTTCTGAGGGTGTTTGCGTGTGAAGGGTTTTGATGGTGCCCTTGGGATCACCGAGTCTCAATAGACGCATTGACACTCCGTTCACTTTCTTCGCTGTAGGCAGCAGCCTTGTAAAGGACTATTAGCGGCAGCAACACTTACCATCAGGTGTACTGTTTGCTCGTTTGCCACAGTTTGCAATGAAAAAAACGTGCAACTTTTATTTAAATTATTTGTTTAACTTAGCTGTTGGGAGCATTAAGTACAAGTACTAACTTCTTAATATATAATTACTTTAAAGAATCATAATTATCAAAACTTTTATACGCTTTTATACGATAGAGGGGCGGTGCGCGGCCCCGTAACCCACCCATAAAGTACGTCGCCTTCGTCGTTGGGTCGACCACCGGTGCAGAGTTCCTTGACTTTAGTGGTTGACCCGACGGAATATCTCGAGGGAATACCCTCTCCCATCGACGTCCCCCCGGGACGCCGGTCGCTGTTGCGAGGCAAACCTCTCCGCGGGTGCCGGATTAAATCACCTGTCCGGTCACCCGCAGGGAAATTGACCTAAAACACCAAGTAAATAAAATTACTTTATAGACTGTATCGTATAAAATCTGAAAAGTAGTTTTATTTACAATGTGTATACTCGCGTAAACATCAGAAATCACTAACACACCATGCTAGTCCGACGTGTTGGGCTAGTGTTTTATTTAGATTTTGCTTCCCTTTCATAGATGTTATATGCATATTATAATTTAAATTTAAATTCAATTTTTTATTTTTGGGGGTTGGGTTGCGGTCGGCGCGCTCCTCGCACCACTCCGTCCGGGGCGACAGAGGGGCGTAAGTACGCACACCCACAACCCACCCACGATGCACGCCGCCCCGGCGTATAGTCGCCGGCGGCGGATCGCCTCACCGAGGCTGCGCTCCTCGCGCAGGCGATCCGCCGCCTCCTTCCACGAGACTACTGTCTCGTAGAAGGCATCCGATTCAGGGCCCTCTGTGGTCGCCACAGAAGGGCCCTGAGTCGGACGGTCATGGACTCCGCCCACACCGGTGTGCCGTACAGGGCCATCGACCGGATGACCCCCGCGTACAGCCGTCGGCACGTAGCGCTCGGTCCGCCCACGTTCAGCATAAGCCACGATAGGGCGGACGCCACGCCGACGAGCTGTGATATTATAATCCCTTAGTCACCTTTTATGACACCCACGGGCAATAAAGAGGACGGTTAATTGTATTCTTACTCCGTCACCACACTTTTGCGAATAAAATGTGCGAATATGAAGCAAATCCTTTCTGTCTAAGATATAAATAGATATTAACACATTTTGACATTTGAATATATTATTCTAAATCTTGTTATGTATCCAATATGCTGTTAGCGACCATATAATTTTACGATATCTGTATATAAGATGTGGTTTTTTTAGAAATCTTTTGACATTTGATGAGTGGACGTAACATGGTTGATTTTACGAGAGAAGAAAATATTATTAACCTTTTGAACTATTCTTAATTAGCGTCATAGCTTCGTCTGATCAAAAAATGTTAAAAGATACAATGACTTTTCCGTGCACGTTTTTAATTAGTAGTAGATATAGTATTGATTACATTTTTGTATTTGAGGATATTTTTTACAATGATTTTAGATTTTTTGAACACGTCTTTCGACTTTAGGACGTTTTTGACAACGTTTGCGTTCTTCAGGATATTTTGACCTTGTTTTTGCTCATTATAAACGGAACTAAAAATTATTTGAGGAGTGAGAGAGAGAGAGAGAGAGGGGAGAAACGTCTAAAATTCAAAAATAAATACAATGTTTATAAATACAATAGATTCCGTAAAAATAGTATTATATGTAGGTAATACCGGCGTAAACATAAAAATCATCGTTTAGCTCCTCAAAATATTTTTGAGAATGTTTTTGTTGTTCGGGCTTTTTTTACTGATGCATTAATTTTTTTGTCATATTCTTTTCATCTATACCAATAAATAAAGGAATACAATTCACCACTCCCTATCTTGCCCGTGGATGTCGTAAAAGACGACTATGGGATATAATATGCACATACCATCTGTGTAAGAGAAGGAAAACTCGAAACGAAACCCTATACCAACATGTCTGATTAGCATGGTATAGTAGGTCAAATTCCCTCCCATTGTGGAGGAGGCCCGAGCCCAACAGTGGGACGTATGTGAGCTGCGATGATGATGATGATATATTACAAAAGTTATGAGAAACACTTTTATGACCGGTCGATTGACTGACGTCAATCCTTGTTGGGAATGCCATTGCCAGACAGCTTCAGATATAGTTGGCTCAGCTCGTTACATATTAATTACATATATATAAATAGGTTTTATAAGATTAAGGCAGATTTTATGCCTGTTTTTGTATAACTTTATTTTATACTAGCAACCCGCCCTCGCTTCGCTTCGGTTATAGGTTATAGTCGTTTTACCCGCGTAGTTCCCGTTACCGTAGGAATACCGGGATAAAATATAGTCTAGTTTACGCCCTGATATTATAGCTTTCCATTGGTGAAAGAATTTTTGAAATCGGTCCAGCCGTTTTGAAGATTACCCGGAACAAACAGACAGACAGACAGACAGACAGACAGACAAAAATTTTTTAATCTGTATTTTAGGCATGATGGAAGGGTACCCCACGTTTGATGGGAGGGTACCCCACGTAGGGGGTATTCCGTCGGGCCGACCACTGACGACAAGTAAACCTGCTCCGGTGGTCGGCCCAATGACGAAGGCGAGGTGGTTTTCGGGTGGGTTGCGGGTGTTGCGTGCTTAAGCCCCTCTGTCGCCCCGGACGGAGTGGTGCGGAGGCGCGCCGACCGCAGCCCACCCACAAAAAAAAAAAAAATCTGTATTTTAGGCATAGGTGTCGTGCAAATAACCGTGTGAGCATGAAAAAAGCCTATTATTTTGACATTACAAACAGACACTCCAATTTTATTTATTGGTATAGATATTGTGATGAACAATGATGGCTGAAGTAAACCCCCAAATACGAGACGCGATCACGAGTTTTACCAGAATCAAACCCACAATACGTCACACAAGAGGTTAATATTTAAAAATACTGTGTCATTCAGTAATCACTAATGCATATTGTACTCAATTTCGTGATAAAATTACTTAAATAGGTAAGTACACACATATAGATTACAAAATACGAACAAAGCCGCGGTAAAAACTAATATTCTGTAAGTGAAAGTAAAGAGTGATTTGCCAACGTAACTTGATCTCTGATTAAACCGTATTACTTCACATCCATAGATCTTATTGCATTGGTCATTATAATAGTCAAATTTACTTAGACCCCTGTATTTATATAAGGTATGTAGGTAATGAGGTCTTGTTAACATGGAACACTAAGTTCTCGGTGATTGAAACGCCTATTATAAGTTGATCTATGATACAAATAATCAAATTACGGTGAGATAGTCCATTTTGTAATGGTTAATTCTTTTGTCATTTTTCGGTTCATTTAGATCAAGTATTACTTAATGATTTTTTTAAACAGGCTTTATGGTCTTGATTACTTAAAATTATCTGTGTAATATTACAGATTAATGTGAAAAATACATAATATTATTATTTAATCTTTTATTAAAGACACAGTTATACATTTGATGTGTGCGGTTTTAACCGACTTCAAAAAAGGAGGAGGTTCATATTCGACTATATTTGTTTTATGTTAGTAACCAGAACTTTCGATTGGGTGGACCGATTTTGATGGTTCTTATTTTATTTCAAAGCTGGTGCTTCCCGTTTGGTTCCAATTCAATTTGCTCACGTTCTAACAATAGTATGTTAGAAAAACGGTTGAAGTCCCTTTTGTTTTTGTTCAGAATTATATATTGAGGGTTCCTTCGTTTTTATCGCTGTCGGTGGCAAACCTGATGGTAAGTGATGTTGTCGCTTATGGCCCTTTGCTAGGCCACTGCCTATTGTGAAGAAAATGACGAGAGTGTGAATGCATGCAATGAGTTTCGTTGATACTAAAGGCATCATCAAAAGCCACACAAATACCCTCAGTAAGTTGAGCTTCCGTCTCTCTTGCTCACAGAATGAAGCGCAGTAACAAATTGCTACTACTCAGACGTAGATTTTCTGCACAGTGTGGTACTACCCCGGACGGACCAGTCCGAGACTGTTGACAGTGTGCTACCATCTTTTGCACTAACGTTATTTCCTTGTGACCCTTAGTTGTTTTTTTTTTCGGTGTCAATAATTATTGTACTCTTGCTTCATTATCATCATCATCTCAGCCCATATACATCCCATTGTTGAGTTTGGACCTCCTCCTTTATGGTAGACAATTTGACTTACTATATTACGCTAGTAAAGTCTCCCGCAATACAAGGATTATTTCCATAATGTATAGGTTTGATGTTTGGCAGTTCATTGAAGATAAAATTATTGTCAGTTACTTTTGGAATATGTACTTAGGAAAAGGAGTACTTATTTCGTCAAACCCAAGTAATTAGGAGCAGGAAAATGATGAAATAGCTTACTTAAAAATTATTTTAAATCCATGTAAAAAACTTATAATTTAAAAATAATAAATTGTCTTTAAACTTTATTTATTAAAGTAATAAATTGTATATTATATAAAAAACGAAAATCTTATCAAAAATTTCTCAATCCGTCCAAGATAATTCGTGATCGTTTTTTGTGAATAAAAAAATATATGAAATTGCATTTTACACTTTAAATGCATTGATGCGTAAAATTAATGAAACATTTGATTGCATTTAGTCAAAATTTAAATAAATTTTACATTAAAATTGGACAAATCAATCTAACAGTGCCAACAACTGACTGCTTATCTGTGTGAAAACGGAATAAAAATACAATTCATTATCTGTCTTGCCAATGGATGTCATAAAAGACGACTAAGGGATATAATATGCATATAATAGTTATGCAAGAGAAGGAAAGCTCGAAATAATACCCTATACTACCCGTCTGATCAGCGTGGTATAATAGGACCAGCGTGTATGGGAATAACTATCCTGCGTGGCGTGAGTAAAAATATGTCAGGCACAGTATTTTTTTATTACTGAGCGTTTAACATGCTAGGTTATTTTTGCGAGCGAAAACTTGTTGCCCAAATTTTTCTTATTTTTTTTTATTGCAAACGATGACAAACGAGCAAACACCTGATAGTAAGTATTGCTGCCGCTTATGGACCTTTATAAAGCCCCTGCCTACCGCGAAGAAAGTAAAGGGAGTATGAATTCGTGTAATGAAATTTGTTGATACTAAAGGCCCAAAACCCATTACACACAAACATCCTCAGAAAGTTAGACTATCGACTTTTTTGCTCACCGAACGAAGCGCTGTAACAAATTGCTACTACTAGGACGTGAATTATCTGCTCAGTGTGGTACTATCCTGGACGGACCAGCCCGCGACTGTAGACAGACAACTGTCAACAGTAAGGTCCTACCACTACATTGTGGAGTATATCATCTATACCAATAAATAAAATTGGAGTGTCTGTTTGTAATGTCAAAATAATAGGCTTTTTTATGCTCACACGGTTATTTGCACGACACCTATGCCTAAAATAGCAATTAAAAAATTTTTGTCTATCTGTCTGTTTGTTCCGGGTAATATTCAAAACGGCTGGACCGATTTCAAAAATTCTTTCACCAATGGAAAGCTACTATATCAGGGCGTAAACTAGGCTATATTTTATCCCGGTATTCCCACGGGAACGGGAACTACGCGGGTAAAACGACTATAACCTATAACCGAAGCGAAGCGAGGGCGGATTGCTAGTCGTTTAATACAATTCTAACTGAAAAGTTACGTGTATTAGATTGAAAGAACGTATAGATGTTTGCCGATAGATAGCATCTAGGTCTTCTCCTTTGAAGACGAGAATATGAACGATAATGTGGTTTTCAATAAGCCTACGCTTGCCTAATTGTTAAGATGAATAGCACCTAATTAGTAAAACGATTGTAACGGATTTCCAATAGATGTACCTTCAAATACCATATGTGTTAATCGTTTTTCATTTTGTATTGAACTGATGGCTGAGTAGTAACTGTAGATCATGAACCTTTGCAATATGAAGGACATAGCCAGGTCAGTTCCTGGTGTAGACTGAACCTCCGGTTCTCTCGCTTATCAAATGTAACGTAGTTAGATGTAGTATTATTGTGTGAGGTACTACCATAGAATAGCCGACTCATTTATGGCAGTAGAAAATAAACAGCAGCGTGACAATAATTACAGATATTTACTTTAGGACTACTTGTGATTGGTACATATTGTATCGTCATTATCACAGCTCACATATGTCACACAGCTGGGCTCGAGCCTCCTCCATAATAGGAGGGAAATGAACCTTAAAATACTACGCTGGTCAGACGGGTTGGTAAAGGATTTTATTTCTAGTCTTCCTTCTTTTGGATAGATATTATATGCATACTTAATCCCTTAGTGGTTATTTTATGACACCCATGGGTAAGATTGGGGGTGGTGAATAGTATTCTTACTCCGTTACCATTTACACGGCAAATGAGAATCATAGGCATTACTTAAACTTAACCATTATCGATTGAACACGTTGAAGTCTTTTGTTCGCTGATTAAATTAAGAGAGTTAAGAAATAAGTTAAGAAAATTAAGAGCATAATTAAATTATTTATTTGTAACATTTTATTTTTTTGTTACATTTTATAACAGATATAGGAAACTAAGAACACATAGCCAATTCTTATATAAATTTCTTCATAAGTTATACATTAGTACTTACTTATTTCGTATTGCATCTGTTAATAAAGTGAGACGTTAGCTTTAATTGGCTACTAGTGACCCACTTAAATGTAACCTTGCGTAACTTGACACAACAAACGTTTATTTTTAACAGACTTAAAACACTGTTATATCAAATTCATTTAATTTTAGCAATTTTACCGCATTACATTCCATAAATGCCAACAAAATTATGTAATATACATAAAGAAATAGTATGTAATATAATTAAAAAAACACCTCGTGATATTCTAAATATCCCACCAAAACTCTTACCATAAAACTATGCCTTTTAGCTTAGAGTACTGAAAACCATTACGCCTAGCTATATTTATTTTCTATTTTCATACCTTGTGGTATTAGTATTATTATTTCAATTGAACAAGATTACATTTAGGATTTGAACCCATATTTTTTTAAATTAAAATCCTCATTATCCTCATCACAGCTCATATACGCCTCACCGCTGGGCTTGAGTATCCTCCATAACGGAAGTATATCACGCTGGTCAGACGGGTTGATATAGAATTTTATTTCAAGTCTTCCACCTTTTGCATAGATGCTGTATGCATATTATAATTCCTTAGTCGTCATTAATAACATCCACGGGCATGAAAGGGTTTGATGAATTGTATTCTTACCTCGCCACTATACGGAAAGTAAAAAAAAGAAACACTATTTAGTTTATGGTAGATGTCATCAGCTGTTACCTCTACTACTAGTCAGCCATGATCTAATTCTGTTTCGTATTCAACAAACGCAATATTTGTAATGCCGGGAGCGAACCACTCTTGCTATAGTTTTGCGTAACTGTACAGTGAAAGTTTGTTCGCGCCAACTTATTTTCGGTGGACATTTTAAATAGATTCGCTTTAAAACCTTAACGGATTGATAGAGGTAACCGTCTATTCATTAGTCTATTAATTATCTAGCTGCTGATGACTACTCTAGTACTTAACTCATGATTATGCTTGTAGGATTTGGTTTAGCTATAATATTTTATTTTGTAATTGAAATTTCTGTGTGGAGACGGAGTAAGAATAAAATTCACTACCTCTTTTCTTGTTCATAGATGTCGTACAAGACAAGTAAAAGATTATACAAATAACATATATGCTAGAGAAGGAGAATTCGAGATAAAATCCTATATCAACCCGTATAGTAGGTCGATCAACATTATATAGTAATGACTTCAAATGTTTACGCAAGTATTATATATTTTAAATAAAACTGCTTTACGGATTTTATCGCCCTTGTATTTGATTTTTGATTGCCCGACCATGTAGTAGCGATTATATAATAGCTCAGTTTTCCTCCCATTGTTGAGAAGATTCGAGCCCAGAAGTGGGGCGTAAAGGAATTGATACGATGATGTTAATTTATTGACTTTTTAATTGCCTGACGTTTCATACACTTCTCAGCACTCAGGCTCACGATAAGACTAAGATGTCTTACGTCCACCAAGTTATCGTTAGTATAAAGATATGTAGCAAATACTTCTGCTACAAAATTCGTTATCGAATTTTGACTAACATTTTTGATACAAATTCATTGCTAGTACATAAGATAATCATACATTTCTTCTTTAAATACAAACGCAAAAACGTAAAATTAGCTTTATTTCAAATGTCTAATTATCACGTAAACATCAGAGATACCAGCTGATTTTCTTGGCGGATCTTCTAACTTGTGTTGGTAGATTATTAGACTTATTTTTAACAAAACATTAAAGTGACAATATATAAGGGACCCCAATTTGTTTTATGTTACGGTCGGCACACTAGGGGCGTAAGCACGCGCATCTCCGACTCACCCGTGACACGTCGCCTTCGTCATTGGGCCTACAACCGGAGCAGGGTGACTTAACGCCAGTGGTCGACCCGACGGAATACCCCCTTGTGGGGGTACCTTCCCATTAACCGACGTCCCTCCCTTGGGGAGGACGTCGGTCTTTCCTCACGCGGTCAGGCTCTCGGCGGGTGACGGACTAATTCCCCGATCCAGTCACCTGCGGCGATAAGTGACCCCATGGGGATAATGCGTAATAATGACGACGATGGATGAATGAATGGGTTCACTTCTAAAAATAAGTATCTCTATTTATAGCGCTCATGATAGACGAGTTGACAATTATATCTTTATATGTAAATTTCTTGTGTACGTATGTCACTGAACTCCTCCTAAACGGCTGGACCGATGTTGATGAATTTTTTTTTGTGTGTTTTCAAGGGGATTTGAGAATGGTTTAGATTCACAATTGGACCCGGGAGGTGGCACTGCTGAGAATTCATTTAATTTTATTTGAACAGAATAACGTCTGTTGTGTCAGCTAGTTTGTATTATAATCTTTCTATTTGATCTTTTATGGAAAATTAATATTTTGATGTCAGATTCCGTTCTCAACCTATCACGAAACGGAGAGAGTAGGCAAACGATTTAGTATTCATTCCTTAAATGTGGGTATTATCGTGAAGAAAATGAAGGGAGTGTGAATGAGTGCAATGAGGTTTAGTGAAACTAAAGGCATCACCATAATCCATCACACACAAACACCCTCAGAAAATTGGGCTTCTATCTTTCTCGAACAGTAGTTCCAGAAGACGGAACGAAGCGCAGTAACAAATTGCTACTATTCAGATGTTGATATTCTGCTCAGTGTGGTACTACCCCAGACGGATCGGCCCGCGGTTGTAGACAGACAACTGTCAACAGTGTCCTACCACTATTGTGGTACTACTAAACAAAATCGTGGTGATTCCATTCTTAACCTAACATCACATATACATAATTAAAACTCGTCTAAGCTCTTAATAAAAGGAAAATTATGTGCTATAAGCATCGTCTATCTCTATAATTATGTATTTTTTTTGTATCATTGTGTATTGTTTGATGCAATGAAAGTGAAATTTATGTTCGCAAAACTGTTATGTATTAAACTTTAGACGGTTTTTTTATATAGTAGGATACAATTTATTTAATATCTGTATATCTTTTTTTAGTATTTACACTTCCTTATCCGTGTGAAATAGTGATATTACATTATATTTTGTGATATAAGGGGCACAATAGAAAGTTTTTTTTCTTTTGATATTATGTATTTCTTAATTATTTATTTTTTGAAGTTATAACTTCTTTTAACAAGTTAGGAAAAACGATGAGAGTAAATTCTTACGGTTTTTTTTTTTGGGTGAGGGGGCGTAATCACGCTCACCCATAACCCACCCGTGACACGTCGCCTTCGTCGTTGGACCGACCACCGGAGCAGGGTGACTTGTCGTCAGTGGTCGGCCCGACGGAATACCTCTTGAGGAGTACCATCCCATAGACCAACGTCCCGCCCTCGGGGAATTCTTACGATACGCGTGCGCAGACACTCAAGAAAAACCGACAGCCAAATTTTCTATATTAGTGTCGTTTTCCCTACAAATATAAGAAAGGGGAGGATAAAATTATTAAAAAGATTTTTATACAGAAGTAAACACACACACACACTTTTTATGATTCGTACGGTAACGAAGTAGGAATATAATTCACCAGCTCTTAATTTGCAATCGGGTACCATAAAACATTTATATTACCACATAAATGTTAGATAACATTTATGCAAGAAAAGGAATATTTTAAATACACCAACTCATACTCTTCTATCTCGAGACTAATGTCTTATAATAATTGGTGGTAAATCTTAGGGCTTGATATTTTCCACGATCACCATAAAAGATTTAAAAAAAAGTTTCTTAATCCATAAGTTTTATCATTAGTACTATTGCTATTTTTCTTATAGGTTCACTTCATTGGTTTATAGTTAGAAAATATGGTTTATTTTATTTTTTATTATGCGTGTTTTACAAATTCTAGTCGCTAATTTTTACCCATTACTTTCATCTTACTTATATTATAAATTATTTTTCTATATAACTACTTATCTTAGATTTTACTTAGGTACCTTCTAATTACTTCTACTCGTTATTTTATTTATTACATAATTAATACTTTTCTTTTTAACTCTAACTTTAATTTACGCATAGTAATATATTCCTTAATGTTGAGCACATCTGTTATTGATGTAAACACTAGTTTTAAGCCACTGGAATGTTTTTTAGCATATTTTTGTGTTTATGTCGTAGATGAACCTTATATAAATAACTAAATAAACTCATCTGATTAGCGTATAGTAACGTATAGTAAGTCAATGTCTATCCAATGATGAGAGGCTCCAGCCTAACAGCAGGACTGAGCTGATATGATTTTTAAGATAACTATTTCCATTTATCCATCTGCCCATTCTTCTATATGATGACGGAGTAAGAATACAATTCACCACTCCCTATCTTGCACGTGGATGTCGTAAAAGACGACTAAGGAATATGATAAGCATATAATATCTGTGCAAGAGAAAGAAAATTGGAAACAAAACCCTATTTAAACAGCTCTGACCAGCGTAGAATAGTAGGCTAATAACCCTCCTGTTACGTAGGCGGCCTGAGCTCAACAGTTTGACATATATAAGCTGAGATGATGATGATGATGATGATGATGATGATGATGATGAGCTGCCCATAGACGTCCATTGTTGGACCTATAGCCTCTCCACGAGAATGCCTCTCAGAACAGCCCTGTCCCACTTGTATTCAACGGTTCCTTGCAGTTTTCAAGATCTTGTCAGTCTCTCTATTAAGTAGCCGTTCTACGCTGTAGATGCCAATCCATGGTCACCACTCCAGATAACTGTTTAGTTTTATTATGAAGACAACTATTTAGTTTTATTACTAAGATAAATATTTACTAGGTCAAAATTAAGGTTGGGGTATTCCGTCCGACCGACCACTGACGACAAGTCACCCTGTACCGGTGGTCGGTCCAACGACGGAGGCGACGTGTCACGGGTGGGTTACGGGTGTGCGTGCTTGCGCCCCTATGTCGCCCAGGACGGATCTGGGCGACGAGCGCGCTGACCGTAGAAAAAAGATCAAATTAAAGTTAAGGTTGGATGGGAAAATTAATTATATCCCTTAGTCGTCTTTTACAATACCCAAAAAGATGTTAAATTGTATTCTTATTCAGTCACCACATTGAAAAAAGTTACGTCATGATTAAAAAGTAAAGAATTTTTTTTTATCCCACACAAGCTGACGTCAGAACAAACAGTTTCGTATTAATTCATGCATAAATTGTTTCTACCGACCATCGGTATTCCAATACCATTTATGGTATTGGCATAAGAGACAAAACTTGGTTTTATTATTATGATACACAAACATAGTCTTATGAATGAGTATTCGAAAGTGAGAACAGACAAAATAAATCAAATAAGAAATATGTTAAAGAAAAATATTTCACAGATTTTATCAAATTTGTTTTTGATTTTTGACTTCAGTCTGCCCATGACACGAACGCTGTAAAGTGTTCGAAATTGCGGGCAAACAAAAATTAAATACAAATGCGATAAAAGGCATAAAATAGTTTTATTTATAATTTATTATTTTAGAAAACATTTTGCACTAAGGAAATAAACCTTCTGTTGCGGTGGACTTTACAAACAAATAATTAACGGACACAATTACATACAGACACAGAATAACAAATTATGGATCGCACAAAGTGTCGTCCTGCGTGGGTTACAAACCCGCGATACTAGGTCGCTATCTTAACTACTATGCCATCTGTGCAGTCAAGCCAAGTAATGAGTAATACTCGCGTTAACATCATAAATCGTTACGGAACTTGGGTCAAAAAATATTCGTATTGGCGTGCTGTTCGTTTGCCACCATTGGCAGTAAAAAAATCTATTTCACCCTTCGCGACTGCACAGATAACGTAGTAGTTAAGATACTGATCTGCCACCCCAGTGTTCTGGGTTCGATTCCCACGCAGGACAACTCTTTGTGCGACCCACAAATTGTTGTTCTGAGTCTGTAATTTGTATCCGTCATTTGTATCCCACGGCTGAGTCCAGACCTTGACAGAGACACTGTGGGAGGAAAATTGGTCAATTAGTACGCTGATCGGATGTATTGTTATAGGTTATTTCGAATTTTCTTCTCTTAAACAGATATTATATGCATATTATATCCCTTAGTCCGTCTTTTACGACATCCACGAGCAAGATAGGGAGTGGTGAATTGTATTCTTACTCCGTCACCACACGGAAACAGGACAGGACAGGTGGTAATCATAATCATCATAAGAGCTCATATACGTCCCACTGTTAGGCTGGAGCTCCCTATATTGTATAGCCCAACAGTGGAAGGGAAATTGACTTTTTTTTTGGGGGGGTGGGCTATGGTTAGCGCACCTGCCGCCCGGCTCCGTCCGGGGCGATAGAGGGGCGGCGCGCGGCCCCGTAACCCTCCCGTGGCACGTCGCCTTTGTCTTGTTGTTAGTGGTCGGCCCAAGGGAAATTCACCTGTGCTTGTCAGACATGTTGGTATAAAGTTTTATTTTGAGTTTTCCTTTTCTTGTTAAATGCATATTATATCGCTTAGTCGCCTTTTACGATATCCACGTGCAAGATAGGGAGTGGTGAATTGTATTCTTACTCCGTCAACACGCTTAAGAGAATAATTCTTACTCTGTCACCACACAGAAACAAGATAGGATAAAAATTAATATAGTGTGAATATGGGTGGGAATAGCTTTGCTCGTGGGTGTCGTAAAAGACGACTAAGAGCCCTAGATTGACCCGGACCAACTCCATCTGGTACCATTTGGGTCAACGATTACATTCCCAAGGATAAAAGTTATCCCGGTCATAAAAGTCATTGCCGAAACTTTTTGCAATATGTCAAAACAGATGACATATTGCGTCGACCCCAAGTAATTGGGATAAGAGCAGGATGATGATGATGATGGGTGAGAATAGTCCCATATAAAACTCATCACCAGACATATATCCATACTAGCTGACCCAACAGACGTCGTTTTGTTCAAATAAACGCCACATACCGGATCCAATTGTGAATCTAAAATATTCTCGAATCCCTTTGAAAACACACAAAAAATTTCATCAACATCGTTCCAGCCGTTTAGGAGTTTTAGTTCAGTGACATACGCCCGTACACAAGAAATTTATATATAAAGATAACGTGATATTAAAGATGTTTGAACAAAGCTATTTAATATATTATATAATATGTTATCTGAAATCACATAAGAATTATATTATACTTTCTATTGATAGTGATATATGCTAGAAAGCCGTTCTATTCACTGATTGTGGGTTCAATGCCTGTGTTAGCAATTATTACAACAATGGTGGAAACTCAAAAGGCGAGGAGTGATTTCAAGGTGGATTATAAGGTCATAACTTGTATGGTGACGCGAGTCATAAAAGACGACTATGAGATATAATATGCATATAATATCTACGCAAGAGAAGGAAAACTCGAAACAAAACCCTACCAACACATCTGACCAGCGTGGTACAGTAGGTAAATTTCCTTTCCATAATGGAGGAAGTCCGAGCCCAATAGTGGGACGTGTATAGGCAGATTTGATGATGATAAGATGATATAAGGTCATATTGTCCGTTTATACTCTTAAAAATCGGATTTTTTTTTTGCTTTGAACCAAAGATGTTAGTTTCAAATGGCTATTGTATTATGCGAAGTATTGCTGAGCCCTCCCTGTGGGTACGAACTTCGACTTGGGGCGTTTCTCAGGGTAATTATCAGCCCATATAAGTCCTGCTGTTGAGTTCGGGTTTCCTCGACAATGGAAGGAAAATTGACCTACTATACCGAAATAGACTCGTTGGCGTTTATTATCGAGTTAACTTACACTTTTTTTTTGGGGTGGGTCGCAGTCGGCTCACTCCGCGCACCACTCCATCCGGGGCGATAGAGGGGCGTAAGCACGCACACCTGCAACCCACCCGAACACCACGTCGCCTTCGTCGTTGGACCGACACTGGAGCTGGGTTACTTGTCATCAGTGGTCGGCCTGACGGAATACCCCCTATTTGGGGTACCTCCCATCGACCGACGTCCCCCCTCGGGGAGAACGTCGGTCTTTCCTCACGCGGTCGGCCTCTCGGCGAGTGACGGACTAATTCCCCGGTCACGTCACCCACGGCCTCGGCTAGGGCGGCATGACGTGACGTGGCCAGACGGCCAAGCGTTGAGGTATCGGGGATAGAATGTTGTCAGACGATCTCTCCGGCACCTCGTAAAAGCGCGGAAGGGGCCGCTGTGGTTATAGTGGGTATTTCGGTCACTTCTGTGGCCGGCGAGTCCCACACATACTCTCCTGTCTGTAACCGGCGGGGGATAGTACGTAAATGCATTTCCACAGCGTGCAAAAAAAAAAAAAAAAAAAAGGGCGGCATGACGTGCAAGTTTACTTACACTTGCATAAATATTATCTACATATTATATCCCTTAGTCGCCTTTTATGACAACCACAGCTAAGAAAGTGGGTGTTAATTTAACACCTGTTAAACTTTATTCTTACTGTACCACCTAGAAAGAAAGAAAAAAATAAAATTTTATTGCTTTATATTATTATACTAAAACATAGGAATGGAGTGCTAATATTATGTATTTTACGATACGAAATTACATATTTCATTGCATAATACTTCTTGTATTTTCTAATAACTACTGTATGTATATAATAATAACAACATTCGATTCAATGCTGATAATTATAGTCAGATATTTCAAGTTACTTCCTATGACGAGAGTTCCATGTGTCACTCCTTATTTTCCTTTGGTTCGAAAAAAGAATGGGAGTCAAAGTAAAGTTTAGTTGTAGGACCATACTGTTGACAGATGTCTGTCTACAGCCGCGGGACTGTCCGTCCGGGGTAGTACCACACTGAGCAGAAAATATACAATAGAGTAGTAGCTATTTGTTACTGCGCTTCGTTCGGTGAGCGAGAGAGCCGGAAGCACAATTTACTGAGGGTGTTTGCTTGTGGTTAGTTTTGCACGTATTTACACTCCGTTCACTTTCTTACACGGTAGGCAGCGGCCTTGCAAAGGTCCATGAGCGGCAGCAACACTTACCATCAGATGTACTGCTTGCTCGTTTGCCACCATTCGCATTAAAAAAATAAGGAAAATGACGTCGGTGTGGTCTGGAGTAAATCAAATGCAATCGTTAAGCCACTATAAATGGTGATGGTGGATAATCCTGGAATAATTTTCAATTAAAATCTTAATAGATAACAGTTCCGTGTGGTGACGGAGTAAGAATGTACTACTTCCTCTCCCGTGGGTGTTGTAAAAGACGACTAAGTGATATTACTACGCATATAACATCTATGCAAGAGATGGAAAACTCTCAATAAAACCCTATACCAACCTGTCTGACCAGCATGATATAGTAAGGTTAAATTCCCTCCCTTTGTGGAGGAGGCTCGAGCCCAGCAGTGGGACGTATGTGAGCTGTGAGCAACGTAAAAATACTAGCTCTTTTCCAAAATGATGTAAAGGCGTATGATTAGTAGATTAAGTGCTTCACCGCATGCCGGTGTAATCGCTAAATGACAATTAATTGATAATTCCTATTGAAGAAAACTCAATTCTTCTTTTTTATTATTTTAGTTTGCGTTAGAAGTTATTTAAAATTTTCTTATTCCTTTTGCCTATCAAAACGGCTGCACATAACCAAAAAAATTTCATATTCCCTCTGCCTGTCTAAACAGCCGAATAAAACCAAAATAAAAAATAACGTCCAAGTATTATGCGTTAGTTCTACCAACCCTGATACAGTCACCTTGCGTGATTTCTACAAGTATGTATCGCGCAAAATAACTTCCTTCCTTCATTAGCATTTCCTGATACAACGTTGAATTATTATTAAATCAATTATATCATTACGAGTATTGGTTTTTATTAAAGCTAGTCGTATAGTTTTTCTTCACGACTTTATACCCGTGAAACTATACATATATTACTAGCAACCCGCGCTCGCTTCGCTTCGGCTTCAGTCGTTTTACCCGCGTAGTTCCCGTTCCCGCGGGAATACCGGGATGAAATATAGCCTATATTACTCCCTGATATCATAGCTTACCATTGGTGAAAGAATTTTTGAAATCGGTTCTGCGGTTTAAGCGTAAAGACGTAACAAACAAACAAATAAACTTACTTTCGCATTTATAATATTAGTAAGGGTACCCTTTAAATATGAATTTTATTAATTTGTGTTTTAGGTTGAAACATGAGGAAGTAAAATTTATCTCCAATTTTATACCCTTACATATATATTGTGTGGAGCTGGATTTTTTTAATATTCCTTTTCAGCCAGATTTAGATCACAAAAGTAAGGCCCATAGCAAATTTTATCATTGCGTTCCATCCTTTTAGGGTTGAATATTGTTGGTCGGCCCAACGACGAAGGTGGTCGGCCCAACGACGAAGGCGACGTGGTTTTTGGGTGGGTCGCGGGAGTTGCGTGCTTAAGCCCCTCTGTCGCCCCGGACGGAGTGGTGCGGAGGAGCGCCGACCGCGACCCACCCACAAAAAAAAAAAAAAAAAGGGTTGAATATTGTAAAATTGTTTCTTATTCATTATCATCATCTCAGATGATGAGGGCTTTTCTTTTTTTTTTTTTGGGGTTGGGCTGCGGTCGGCGCGCTCCACGCACCACTCCGTCCGGGGCGACAGAGGGGCGCATAGCACGCAACACCCGCAACCCACCCGAACACCACGTCGCCTTCGTCGTTGGACCGACCACCGGAGCAGGGTTACTTGTCATCAGTGGTCGGCCCAACGGAATACCCCCTACCTGGGGTACCCTCCCATCGACCGACGTCCCCCCCTCGGGGAGGACGTCGGTAATGATCAGGGCTCCTCTATTATAGGAGGGAAATTGACATACTGTACCGCGCTGGTCAGACGTTTTGAGTTTTGTTTTTAGTTTCCCTTTTCTTACATAGTCATATGTAATAAATAGTCTTAGTCGTCTTTTACACCACCCAGGAGTGGGAGCAAGAATACAATTCACTATCCCCTATCTTACCAGTGAGTGTCATAAAAGACGACTAAGGGAGACGACAAGGCTGTAGTGTGCACATAACATCTATGTGAGAGATAGAAAACTCGATATGAAACCCTATAGCGACCCGTCGCATCAGCGTGATATAGTTCAATCTCTCTCCAATTGTGGAAGCTCGAGCTCTGTACTGGGATGTACATTAGCTCTGATCAATGTAAAGCTACATTATTAGCTCGTATCATAGGCTAAATTTTACTTCTTTGTTCCTCCTGGATTTATTAACTATGCGGGCAAAACAACAGACAAATAAAATTACAGTAAAAAAAAATCTCTTTGATATTTTTTTTAAGTAATATGTAGATTATTGATTGTTTTCATCCAAAAAACTGTTTGATATAGATCTGCCAAAGACAGAATACTGCCGCAATCAGAATGTTTGGCAAACAAGTAGGTGATTTTATTAAAAGAATGCTAAATAATCCACATTCCAAAGATATCAATAATATATGACACGATTATGTATAAGAATGTTGGATCATGTTACCGTTGCACTGCACTGTCTAACGTTGTTCATTTGTTTAATTCTAATAATATAGTTCTTAATGAGACAAAAATTAACTGTATTAAATTTACTACACCCAATGTGAGACAGGTGGGAACCAATGTTCAAATGAATGGGGTGGCTCTGGACCTTGTGGAATCAACCACCTTATTAGGCATCACTATAGATGATAGATTCCAATGAGGGGCTCACATTGAGAAACTGTCAAATAGGCTCAGCTCAGCTGCTTATGCGGTAAAAAAAAATCCGCATGTTAACTGATGTTGAAACAGCCAGAATAGTTTATTTCGCTTACTTTCATAATCTTATGTACGGCATATTACTGTGGGGTTGCTCCGTGGCATTGAAGCGATCCGCGCGATTTATAATTTAGGCTCAAGAGCATCACTAAGAGAAAAATTTTAAGAAGTAAATATTCTGACTGTTATATCTCAATAAATATACGAAAATGTATTATATGTAAAAAAAAATATCAGTAACTTTGAAAAATATAGTAACATTCATCATATAAATACTCGGAATAAGAATAATTTATTTGTACGTAGTACTCGTCTTAAACGAGTTAACAGATCTTTCATGGGGCAATGTATACGCTTCTACAACAAATTACCTACTAACATTCGAAATATGCCAGTGAATAAGTTCAAAAAAGCAATTAAGAGTAGATTTTGTAAAAAAGGTTATTATAAAATCTCGGATTATCTTGATGATAATACAGATTGGTTATGAGCAGCTCCTCATTCAGGCATTTTCTCATTAATTTAATGAAAGGTGTTACACACATGTTTATTTTGTTATAACTATTATAATTGTAAAGCGTAACGTGTTTTGCCAAACGAATTTGTTATTTGTCCTATGTTTCATGTTTCTGGCAAATGGTATTGGTCATGCTCACTGAAGGGTCTGCTTGCGGTAACTACGATGAGCGGGTCACTCCCTTCCCTCCATTGTGGTTGAGGGGAGTGATGGCTGCTCTAGTGGTTAACTCGTGATCGGGGTGTCGCTTGCGGGATCTGGTTCAGCCACGGTAATTTTTCATTATATTTAACAACTATATCATGGTTCGAAAGTCATCACACTGGAGCTATTAATAGGCATGTTGTTGCATGTAATTTTGTTTAAAAAAAACTAGTAAATTAATTAAAAAAAGAGAATCCCACTGAGTTTCTTGCCGGATCTTCTCAGTGTGGTCGCGTTCCGATCCGGTAGTAATTTAAGTTAAAATGTAAAAAGAAAATGATAATATGTAAGTGCCTACCGCGGGGTTTATACATAATAAATTATTTGAATTTGAATTTTGAATTTACCGTGTGGTGACGGAGTAAGAACACAATTCACCACTCCCTATCTTGCACGTGGATGTCGTAAAATACGAGTAAGGTATATAATATGCACATAACATCTATGCAAGAGAATAAAAACTTGAAAAAAAAACCCTATACCAACACGTCTGACCAGCGTGGTATAGTAGGTCAATTTGCCTTCCATTGTGGAGGAGGCTCGAGCCCAACAATGAGAAATAACCATAATAGAAAGGAAATGGATCTACTATACCAGGCTGGTCAGACGTATCGGTGTAGGGATTTATTTCAAGTTTTTCTTCTCTGGCATTAAAATTTTATGCTTATACTCTTTAGTCGTCTTTTAGTGAAAGTGGTAAATTATCTAATTTTAACAGTTAATTTTATATTTATGATTTATAATCTTTGCAGTAACGAATATTACCAACACCGCTCTTGGGTGTCGTAAAAGACGCCTAAGAGCTTTATATCGACCTGGACCAATCCGTCCGATACCAACTGGTCAATAATTACATTTCCAAGGATATTTTACTTCACGCATGACGTCCGGTCCCAATAACTTTTGCAATATCTAAGAAGAGTACATATTCCTTCGACCACAAGTAATTATAAAATATAAAAATATAAAATTTATTCTGTATAAGAGCAAGAAACAGCATGATACATTTTATATTTTTAAAGTTCGTCACGACGTAAGATTTTATTCCTTAGTATGAAATGTAATCTTTAACTAAAGTAGCTGGTAATGGGGTGATGACAGTATGAAATGTAATCTTTAACTAAAGTAGCTGGTAATGGGGTGATGACAAATACACCTATTTACATGCACCAAATGAATTGAAATGACTTTTTAAAAGCCCCACAAGTATGCTTATCTTCAGTATTATATATTCAACATAGTTATACGGCGATAGCTTCATAGAAACCTTGAATGTTGTCCGCATATTACCCAACTCATATGCACTCTGGTATCCCCACTTACAAGCCCAGCGACATCACTACCTTTTAGCGCTTTTGATGCTAGATCTAGCTGTTTCTCAAATCTATACTAATATATAAAGCGGAAGAGTTTGTTTGTTTGAACGTGCCAATCTCATAAATACTGGTCCGATTTGCAAAAAATAATTCATTGTTAGATAGCCCATTTATCGAGGAAGGCTATAGATTATATATCATCACGCTAAGACCAATAGGAGCGGAGCAACAATGAAAAATGTTTCAGAATCGGTGTTTTTTGCTTTTGAGAACTTTCGCTCCGTGCATTACATAGGCGGTTAGGTTTTGCAAAAATCATGTGTGACAGAATTATTTAAAAATATTTTCTCCTTCTACGTAAACAAAGTCGCGGTTTAAAGTTAGCATTAGCTCAAGGTAACTGATCCACGCGGACGGAGTCGCGGGCATAAGCTAGCGCAATATATTTCTATTGACGTCTTAATCGTTATCACTCATTATTTCCTATTGTAAAAAGTGAACCTGGACCGAGGACAGACCTGGAAAAGGTATAATCAACAAAGTATACGATTGCCATCCCACCTACTAAGCGTGGCGATTTTGTCCTTCTCCCTAATTATTTTTTTTTTTTAAACAACACATGTACAAAGGAAATAATCCTTGAAAGGGAAAGTCATAAATACACATTCCACGGACGCAATTAAAACTAGGACTCTTATTGTCCTACATGGGAATAGAACCCACGATACCCGTGATCTATGCAGTCTAAAACATAAAAAAATTAATTGTGGATTTTATGAATACAAAAAATAGCAACATTTACATTAAACACTGATAAAAACAAACAAATAGCGGGGAGCACTGGCACAAATGAGTATGTCTATACACTACACGGTCAGCTGATGCGAACCATACGCGCCGCCATATTGGCTCCGGCTGCTCTGTCGAGCGCCTTTCACTTTACCCCTACTCCGCGGCCGACCGTCACGCGACATGCAATACATGGACGAAAAAGTTTGAGGATTATATTAATAGAAAATATCTTTTTAAGTTATTCTTTATGAATTAGTAATGATGATTATCCCTATCGTCTTTATAATTTCTGATTAGATAAATCAATAAAAAATAGCTAAAATTGTCTAAGATTTATCATCATCATATCCGATTGCTGACCTCGTGCTGGAAGAGTCAATGTGAGGGAAATTGACCTACTATATATGTATGCAAGAGAAGGAAATCTCGAAATAAAACTCTATACCAACCCGCCTGACCAGCGTCGTATAGTAGGTCAATTGCCCTCCCGTTGTGGAGGAGGTGTATGAACTGTGATGATGATATAAAGATTTGTAATTCTTGATAGAATTCATAGCGACAGCAAAAATTGCATCTAAATTGTATAATTATATATAAAAAAATATAAATAAAGCGATAATATTATAATGAGATATATAAATGTTTAAATAATCGTAATATTTAAGAGTTTAAAAAAATTTTTAAAACAGTTCACAGTTCGTTCTCAATCCCATTTAATAAAAGACAAAATGGCCGCTCTGAGTTGACTGTCATTGATATGTTCTCGCCTTGTAGTCGGAGCAAAATAGACTTAATCTGTGTCAAGATTAATGCAACCTACATTGAATAATCGTAAAAAATATAATATCTTGAAGGTGATCATAGAGTTTTAGTCTGATTTTAATTAATATGCTGAGAATTGTGGTAGGATCACAATGTTGACAGTTGTCTACAGCCGCGGGCCGGTCCGTCCGGGGTAGTACCACGCTCTCGCAGAAAAACACTGAGCAGAAAATCAACGTCTGGGTAGTAGCAATTTGTTACTGCGCTTTGTTCGGTGAGCGAGAAAGCCTGAAGCCCAACTTTCTGAGGGTGTTTGCGTGTGGTGAATTTTGGTGATTCCTTTAGTTTCACCGAACCTTGTTGGACAAATTCACACTGCCTTCACTTTCTTTGCGGTAGGCAGCAGCCTAGCTTTGCCCATAGTCCATGAACGGCAGAAACACTTACCTTCAGGTATACCTCTGGCTCGTATGTCACCGTTTGCAATATAAAAAGATTTTCCAGTGCTGAATCTAGCGCTTTGTAAAATAAATAATAGTTATAACAATTCAGCGCTTTATATACAGCTATTAAGCGCCAAGTAGGATTGAAATAGGTGACAGTTACCAGTATAGTGGCGAGGCCGCACACCGAAGTACGCCTTTGCTTTATTTTTTTTTCAATGTCAGTTTTAAAACATAATTATCTGTGACATTCCTTTGATTTTTTTTTTACAAGTGTTGTCTAGACGAAAGAAACGGTGTTATGTTTTTAATTTAATTAAAACAATCTGTGAGTTTGATGCTATTTTTTACTTTTTTATATTTGCTTAGGTGTGTTAAAGTGAATGTTTTGTTATATATTTTTTGTGTACGTTCGTGTTTTATTTTATCTAAACAAAATTTTCCATTGGCTATTTATAAAGAACTTTATAATGCAGAATATATTTTGACAAATCGTTGAATATTATGGGCGATTTTCTGTTATTATAAATCGTAAGAAACTTAACTTATAGCATTTCTCAATGATTAGATTCTCTAATAAGAAATTATATTACAAATAGGTCTTGTAGCTACTTACATTACTTCGTACAAAGAAACCATTTGTACATTTTTATAATACGAAATTAGATACATTTAAAACATGAAATAAAGCAAGGAATAATAATGTTTGACTTTTTTTTTTTTTAAAGACAATACTCTGCACTAAGGGAATAATCCTTGTATTGTGGTGTGACTTTACAAACATATAATTAACGGACACAAATTACATATAGACTAAAAACAACAATTTGTGGATCGCACAAAATGTTGTCCCGCATGGGATTCGAATCCACGACACTGGCCTGGTACGTCGGTCTTAACCACTACGCCATCTGTGCAGTTTACGCGAGTATTACATATTTTAAATAAAAATCATTTTACGGATTTAATCGTATTTCTATTGGAAACGTCGATAAATCAAATGCAAACGCGATAAAATCTGTTAAAATAGTATTTTTTCAAAAGAAGTAAGCTATTCATCATCATCATCATCTCTAGCCTATATACGTCCTACTGTTAAGCTCAAGCCTCCTCCATAATGGGCCACTTCTAGTTATCTGAGGTGGCAACCACGAATCAGACGCTGCAGCATAGAAAGGCTTTCTAATAGAAGGACTGACGAGATCTTGAAAATCGCAGGGAACCGTTGGTCCAACAATAGACGTTTATGGACAGATAATCATCATCTCAGCCTATATATGTCCCACTGTTAGGCTCAGGCCGCCTTTATAATAGCAGAGTTATTGACCTACTATTCCACGCTTATCAGACCTGCTGGAATAGGGTTTTGTTTCGAGTCATCTTTCTCTTGAATAGATGTTATATACTTATTATATCCCTTAGTCGTCTTTTATGACATCCATGACGAAGATAGAGGGTGGTGAATTGTATTCTTACTCCGTCACCAACATATAAAAATTAAATGTTTTAGTGTTCAAGCTATTATACTTAAAAAGGTAGACAGACGCAATAAAGCGAGCATATTGTCATCTAGTAATTAGAGTACAGTACTCGGTAATTTTACTATTTTTTTTAAATACCTTTCTGTAAAAACCGGCTGGTTGTCCGAATGGTGACGGATGAAGAATAGAGTTCACCACTCCCTATCGTGCCCGTGGGTGTCGTAAAAGACGACTAAGGAATAATATGCATATAACATCTATGCCAAAGAAGAAAATCTTGAAATAAAATCCTTTACAAAGCTGTTTGACTAGCATGGTATAGTAAGGTCAGAATTTACTCCTATTGTAGAGGAAGCTCGAGCCCAGCAGTGGGACGTACCTATATGCGCTATGATGATGATGATGACGATGACACACCGGGTTCGATATACACACAAGTAGGGATGTAAAAAAATAATCGATTTTTATAATAATCGATTATTACAAAAAAATTATCGATTATTAATCGATTTTTTATTATTCGAAATTCAATCGAAATTAATCGATTATTCACTGCCAGATTGCCTAATAAAAAAAGAACATCACGATTGTTTCATGCTATATTAGAAAATAAAGCTCATATTTCTTAAAAAAAAGGACATCATAATCGTGTTGGAAGTAAAAATCGATTATTTTACTATCGATTATTTATTTTTAATTAATCGATTATTTGCCCTCCAAGTCACATCCCTACACACAAGACTATTTGTACAATACATAAAAGGTTTTTCTGAATATAAGTGTAAAGTGTTTTTTTTTAATTTTGTGGTTGCTTTTTCATCCGGTTTAGTTAGTACTTAGTGAGAGGTGATTTTTTTTTATGAGGTTTTTGTCGATTCAATTTTAAATATGAATTTATTATAATCGTTAGCCGTGTGAGAATGGAGTAAGAATACAATTTACAGCCCCCTGCTCATGGTTGTCGTAAAAGATGATCAAAGGAAATGGTATGTAGTTCATATTATGAATCCAATAGAAGGAAGACTTGACATAAAACGCTACACGAACCCATCTAACCAGCGTAAAAAATAGATTTCATCTCGAAAAAATACTGTATATAGAAGAGGCGAGCATCTAACTGGCGAGGACTCTCCTCGCAAAATAAATAACTTTAAAGTCCAAAATAATAATATATTATGTGAAATGTATATGTATAAAACATGTCCTTCTAGAACTAATTCATGTCGTGAGAACCGTGACTTCCTTGTTGAAGGAATGCAGTCGAATTTCCTGTAATTTATGATATGATATAGTCAATTCTCGGCGTTGGTATATTTATTAGTCTCTTTGATATCTGTGATCGATGTAATATTTAAGGCAACAAATAAGAAGGAGACGAATTAAGCGACTTATCGTGACATTATGGTGGACTTAACTATCACACAATCATGGAAACAATTTTTTTTTTTGTTTATTTTTTCACTTTTTTTTTAAACAACACCCTACACTAAGAAAATGATCCTTGTATTGCCTTGCGACTTTATAAACGTATAATTAACGGACACAAATTACATACAGACTCAGAACAAGCGTGAGATTCGAACCCGCGACACTGACACTGTAGCTCGGTATCTTAATCACTACGCCATTTGTACAGTCAAACTTGTAGTAGAAATTTGTGAATTACACTAAATGTATAAATGTGAATCGAACTGGCAACACTTGGCAACGTAGATCCGATTAATCAATGTGCTATCTGTGTAGTCAAATACAATTAGATAAAAAAAAAACGTAATATACTAACATAGGAACGTGGAACTAATAAGATTCGGTCAGAAAACTCTGTGGGCGTGGTTCTCATTGTACAGTTTATTTACATGGAGGAGTTGAGTGATGGCTGCACTAGTAGTTAGCTCGTGATCGGGCGTTACTTGTGGGATCTTTTCAGACATTTCTAAGCTAATCTAATCTGCTAATACTGTATATCTTGTTCATAGAGTTCAATTAACAGAAGTTATTTAAAAAATTAAAAGCCAAATTTTTCCGGATCATTTTATTTTGTGATCGCGTTCCGATCCGTAAATTAAATTATTAAATTAATAAAACATTTTTAAAGATTTTATCGCGCCTGTATTAGTGTGTTGACAGAGTAAGAATATAATTCACCACTCCCTATATTGCACGTGAATGTCGTAAAAGACGACTAGAGGATATAATATGCATATAACATCTGTGCAAGAGTAGGAAAACTCGAAATAAAATCCTATACCAACATGTCTGACAAGCATGATATACTAGGTCAATTGCCCTACTATTGTGGAGGAAGCTCGAGCCCAACAGTGGGACGTATATGAGCTGAGACATCGAGACGATTACTTGCATGAAATATACGTTATCAATTTTATTTATCATTTGATATTAATCTAATAACGATTTTTCATGTAAGTGTTGAATATTATAAATAAAACTTAATTTACGGATTTTATCGCGTTTGTATTTGATTTTTGATTAAATTTCTAGCTAAATCGTATAATTAATTTCATAAAAATCATTAGAGCGGTTCCCATGAGAATTATGTTCCAATTCATAATAATTATGTATATATAAAAATATACAAAAATTTCTTGTTTAAAGATAGGTATAGTTTTAAAATTTTACAGAGGGTAAATGAATAATATAGAAGAAACTCCTAAAGGGGTGACCCAAAATATTCTATATTATATAAAAGATATTTGCTGTATATATTTTAAATTCGCATTCTATGCTATAATCATATATATAATATTCTATTATTACGATTATTATTTCGGTTGAGAGGCAGAATTGTAATTGCAATGTGAACTGTGATGTGAAATTTCAATAAACGTTATAAGAAAAGTGAATTTTGTTGACTTTTTTAAGACAGTGAAGGCAGCAAGCGGTATGTATTTTTGTATTTATTCTTTTTATTTTGTATTTATTTGTATTAATATTTACTTATAAGAAAACTTTGAGAGTTATTTCGCACCGATGAAAATTCCTTTTTGAAGTTTTACTTAATGATGAGAGTATTTTTTTACTGATATCTGACAAAGCGTGGTCCTACCAATAGTAAAGTGTAGTGAAGTACAGTCATGCTATATTCTATTCTATACGTGGTAATAAAACGTACTTATTCTGAAGGTTTTACCTGAAATTCGGCGCTTTTTTTTTGGGAAGGTGCGGTGCGGTCGGCGCGCTCCTCGCACCACTCCGTCCGGAGCGACAGAGGGGCGTAAGCACGCACACCCACAACCCATCCACGATGCACGTCGCCTTCATCGTTGGGCCCACAACCGAAGCAGGGTGACTTGACGTCAGTGGTCGGCCCGACGGAATACCCCCTATTTGGGGTACCCTCCTATCGACCAACGTCCCCCCCTCGGGGAGGACGTCGGTCGATGGGAAGATGTCGGTCGAAGAAGGCGGTCGGTCGCTTCATTGAGGCTGCGCTCCTCGCGCGCGCAACCCGCCGCCTTCTTCTGCGAGATCACTACCTCGCAGAACGCTGCGACCACGTCCCAGTTGTGATGCAGCTTAGACTGAGGTGGGATTGTTTTTGATATTTATACTAATGTATAAAGCTGAAGAGTTTGTTTGAACGCGCTAATATCTGAAATTACTGGTCCAATTTGAAAAATTCTTTCAGTGTTTGCTGTGTAGCTATGGCCTAAATATTTTCACGCTAAGGCCAATAGGAGCGGAGCACCAATGAAGAATGTTTCAAAATCGGTGTTTTTTTCCTTTTGAGAGCTTCCGTTGCATAAACGTCTAAATTTTTGCAAAAATCATGTGCGACTAAATCGTATTATTAAAAAAATGTTTCATCTTCTACGTAAATAAAGTCTTAGATTAAAGTTAGTGCTAAGTATCTATACCACGCGGACGAAGTCGTAAGCAGAAGCTAGTACTATCTATAGCTATATATACGTGTTTGTAACAATTTTGATTACTTACCTTGGAAACCAAAATAAATACTTTTTTCTTTTTTTCTTTCTTCAATATTCTAATATTTAATGACCTGGATAAATTCATTTTTTCTTAAAAATAATGGACTGGACTAAGGCAAAAACCCTTATATTCCGTGGGACTTTGCAAACATATAATTAACGGACACAAATTACATCTAGACTCCGAATAACAATGTGTGAATCTTACAAAGTGTGGTCCTTCCTACGTGGGACTCGAACCCTTAACACTGACACGGTAGGTCACTATCTTAATCACTACGCTATCAGTGAAGTCGATTTAACGAGTTTCTTGTCCCTTACATTTGTAATATAATGCTATGCAATCTAGGGTACTTTTTTCTTTTTTTTTTGGGGTGGGTGGCGGTTGGCCCCCTACTCGCCTCCGTCCGGGGTGAGGGCGACAGAAGAACGTAAGCACGCACACCCCCAACCCGCCTGAATACCACGTCGCCTTCATCGTTGGACCGACCACCGGAGCAGAGTTACTTGTCATCAGTGGTCGGCGCAACGGAATACCCCCTAGTGGGGTACCCTCCCATCGACCGACGTCTCCTCCTCGGGGAGGACGTTGGTCTTTCCTCACACGGTCAGCCTCTCGGCTGGTGATGGGCTAATTCCCCGGTCACGTCACGTCGGCCTCGGCTAGGGCGTAATCTAGGGTACTAGCAGAGTAACGGTTCAATATTTATGTCACAATTTCATAGTCAACTATATAAGGATTGTGTTATATTAACGTACCTTTTATGATGTAGGTTAAAATGATATTATGTGTGTTAATAGGTTTATAAGTCTATGAACCTTGAGTTAAAATTATATGGTAACTAGCAACCAGTCCTCGCTTCGCTTCGGTTTCAGTCGCCTTATCCGCGTAATTACCAATCCCGTAGAAATATCGGGATAAAATATAGCCTATATTACTCCCTGATATTATAGTTGTCCAATGGTGAAAAATGTTTTGAAATCAGTTCGGTGGTCTACACGTGAAAATGTTACAAACAAACTTACTTTCGCATTTATAAAATTAGCAATGATTAGTTTTCCGTGTGGTGCCGGAATAAGAGTACAATTGTGGAGTGGTAGGACCACACTGTCTACAGCCGCGGGTCGGTCCGTCCGGGGTAGTACCACACTGAGCAGAAAATCGACGTCTGAGTAGTAGCAATTTGTTACTGCGCTTCGTTCGGTGAGCGAGAGAGCTGGAAGCTCAACTTTCTGAGGGTGTTTGCGTGTGGAGGGTTTTGGTGGTACCTTTGGTATCACCGAGCCTCAATGCACGCATTCACACCCCCTTCACTTTCTTCGCGGTAGGCAGCGGCCTTGTAAAGGTCCATGAGCGGCAGCAACACTTACCATCGGTGTACTGTTTGCTCGTTTGCCGCCGTTTGCAATAAAAAAAAATTCAGTACTCCCTATCTTGCCGGTTGATGTCGTAAAAGACGACTAAGGGATATAATATGCACATAACATCTGTGCAAGAGAAGAAAAAACTCTAAATAAAACCCTACACCTACATATCTGACCAGCATGGTATAGTAGGTCAAATTCCCTTCCATTGTAGAGGAGGCTCGAGCTCAACAGTAGGACGTATGTGGGCTGAGATGATGATGATGATGAAGTATGTTTAGTGATATTCTTAATATACTGTTTATGCTATTAATGCCTCCTAGAGGAGGCATTAATAGGCAACTCTATAGAGTTAACCCGTATTTGGGTGCCACTTGTGAGAGGACTTGGTTCAGCCATATTTTCTTTTGATATTACATTAAAAAATATATATTCCCGTGTGGTGACAGAGTAAGAATACAATTAACCACCCTATCTTGTAAAAGACCACTCAGGGATAGAATAAGCATATAACATCTTTGCACGAGAAAATCTCGAAACAAAACTCTATACCAGCCTGTCTGACCAGCGTGGTATAGTAAGGTCAATTTCTCTCCTATTGTGGAGCGGGCCCGAGCCCAGCACGGAGACTAGTATGAGTTGAGATGATGATATATATATCTTAATATATATAAATTACGTGTCACGTTGTTTGTCCGCGATGGACTCGTAAACTACTTAACCGATTTTAATCAAATTTGCACACCGTGTGCAGTTTGATCCAACTTAAAAGATAGGATAGCATACATCTTAATTTATAGTTGCAATATTATTTTATTGCAAATTATTTGTCTATTATTTGACATTCACAATTATCTGTTAACTCCAAACGATTTTAACAGATGGCGATATCTGTTGACTGGATTGAGTAAGTAATTTGTGTATATATATATATATATATATATATATAGACTAGCTGACCCACAGACGTTGTTCTGTTCAAATAAAATAAAAGGAATTCTAGATGAAATCAATAGCAGCGCCACCTACCGGGTCCAACAGTAAAACCATTCTCAACATCTCATCGAGAGAGAGAATTTCATCAACATCAGTTGTAGTCAGGTAAAGACCAGCTGACCCAAGAGACGGTATTCGGTTCACATAAGCGCCACCTGCTGGGTCCAATTATGAATCTAAACCATTCTCGAATCCCCTTGAACAACGCAATAAATTTCCTCAACATCGGTCCAGCCGTTTAGGAGTTCAGTGACATACAGACATACACAAGAGATATATATAAAGATATATAAATTGGATGTCAAATCATTACACAACTCGATAAGCGATTGTTACGATAATCTATACTAATATTATAAAGAGGTAAAATTTGTAAGTTTGTATGCAGGGGGTAATCTCTGGAACTCATAATCTAATTCTAATTTTATTTTAACTGGCAGAAAGCTACATTATTCCTGAGTGCTATAGGCTATAAATTGTTTCTATAACATGTATATTAACCGAGCTATCACAACTTTTGTCTGGCAAGTCGGAAAAAAATACCTCGTAAAACAGAATTATTTGCGTGCGCTGCCTAAACAGTTGCTTAAAATTAAAAAGAATGTATGGCTACCTGGTTCATCTTAATTATTTCTACAAAAAAGTCAGCGATACCATATCTCTATCTTTTATATTTTATCTTTTATACTTCTATTATTGCATTAAAAAATTTTTTTTTCGGCATTGTTACGTTTGGTTGATTATTTGAGCAACAAAATATTAATTCTTATGACAATAAATTATTTCAGTATCACAGGAACATCATACAGATAAGATTTGCCATTTACAGTATATCAATTGGTCATACAGTTTCGGAGATAATATAAAATTACTAAAACGCAAAATGACCCTAGCATAACTTTCATTGTGCAGACGTTTTACCTATTTGCCCATAGATGGCGTTCTGCAATGACGTCATTTTTCTGAATCGCGGTGTTAAGACTTTCCGTGGATTGATGACCCTCTCGAATTATTATGCCCACGTTGTCGTTAGTTGGAGTTCTAAAAATTACATGTCAGTTGGTTATTGGTTTCGGTTGTTTCGTTCGCATGGTTGTTGTTGTTGATAGATACCTCATAATCGAAAATATCGTAATTTCGTTGTACGTTTGTTTTGTATGTTCGTAGTTTCGTACTTCGTTCTATCGTAATAATCGACACGAGTTATTCGATATTACGATTGTTTTGTTTTGTAAAGGCGGACGGTGTTCGAGTCGCTCTCCCTTTGTTCATAATTGTTTTCAAGTCTGTGCGTGGTTTGTTGAGAGCATGCCTAAAAGGAAATCTCAACTGTCTCGGCAGACATCACAGACAAGAGCCGCTCGAGTACGCCGTACGGAAGAATCTGCCCCTGAAAATGAGCAACGCCTCTCGAGAAATAGAGAATATATTTCGCAAGCACGCGCTAGAGAATCTAGCTCCGAGCGCTCACAGCGCCTCGCAAGCCAAAATGTGAGGACGACGCGGGCCCGTGCTCGAGAAACTAGCGCTGAACGTGCGCACCGTCTATCTGAGTTAAGGCAGCATGTCTGTGAGACAAGGGATAGGGAGACTAGCACTGAGCGCTCGCAGCGCCTAGCAACAGAAAGACAGCGAGCAGCTACAGTCAGAGCGCGTAATCGGAATATAGCCCAAGGAAATAGATCAGCCTTCAATTACGATGCCAATATAGATTATGCTCAGCAAAACACTGTGAAAATAGGCGAAATGAATAAAACATGTCCTAAGTGTTTTGCAAATAAATGGAGCGATGAACCAAATGGTATGTGTTGTGCTGCAGGAAAAGTGGTTCTTCCTGATATCCAGGCACCACCACAACCAATAAAAGATCTATTACTGGGCAATCATCTATTATCTGCGCATTTTTTAAAAAACATACGAAAGTATAATACACTCTTCCAAATGACGTCATTCGGTGCTAAAGAAATTCGCGAAGGAAACTTTATGCCTACATTTAAAGTAGAAGGGCAAGTTTATCACTTAATTGGTAGTCTACTCCCTTCGCCAGGGCAAAGCCCGCAGTTTCTACAAATTTATTTCATTTCTGATGCCGACCAACTTTCGTTGCGGTCTAATATTGCTCCTAACCTAAATATCGATTTAATCAATGATTTACAGACGTCGTTAAATAGTCATAACATTTATATTCGCAGTTTCAAATACAATTTAGAACATAACTCTTCATCTGAAAACTTAAAATTAATCATTCACGCTGACCGCACTCCACAAAATCAACATCGTGGAAGATACAATTCACCTACAGCAAACGAAGTTGCAGTATTATTGGTGGACGAAGATAAGGGACCTAGAGATATAGTCCTTCATTGCAAAGATGGTCAACTGAAAAGAGTTTCTGAATTACACAGAGCTTACGATCCCTTACAATACCCTTTGATGTTTGTTAACGGTGAAGATGGTTATTATTTGACTATCCCTCTACAAAATTCAGCGCGAAATAAAACAGTTTCGTGTATGCAATTTTATATGTATAGATTGATGACCAGGGCCAACAGTTTTAATCCCCTTCATTATTATCGGGATTTGTTTAGTCAATACTGTGTTGACATGATGGCTAAAATGATAACAGAGAGACTAAGTTACATAAGTCGCAATCAACAACAACTGAGAGCTGATGACTATATCCATTTAAGAGACGCTATAAATCAGGATGCTAATGTCAACGCTGCAAATATTGGCCAACATGTCATCTTGCCTTCATCTTTCACCGGCTCTCCGCGTTACATGCATGAAAAAACCCAAGATGCAATGACGTATGTACGCAACTATGGAAGACCCGATTTATTTGTGACGTTCACTTGCAATCCGGAGTGGCATATACTTCTTATTTATTAAATTCTTATTATGTATCTGTATATTTATGTAATCTATACTAATATTATAAAGAGGAAAGATTTGTTTGTTTGTTTGTATTGAATAGGCTCCGAAACTACTGGACCGATTTCAAAAATTCTTTCACCAATGGAAAGCTATACTATCAGGGAGTAACATAGGCTATATTTTATCCCGGTATTCCCACGGGAACGGGCACTACGCGGTTAAGATGACTGAAACCGAAGCGAAGCGAGGGCAGGTTGCTAGTCTGTTGATATCGAGAGAATCCATTCGACACACCGCCGCGCGCCGTCGCTTTCAAACTATTTATAACGAATGGACTGCGTAATCGATTTTAGATGTTTGACTTTTAAGTGATGTTTACGTGAAAGTGGTGATTTATAAGTCCAAAGACATCCGGAATTCATAGATGGTGCTGTGATCAAAATAGCTAACTGCCGGGGTGATTATCGCAGGTACAAATTTTTGTGAGATTAAAAAAAGAGTATAATTTATGTACGTTCAGTATTTTTATATTTCTTGGTATAGAAGTACAGAATGATGTGTTAATAAAATAAAGAAAATAAATAAAGTTTTTTAAATCATTCGAAAAAAAATCATATTTTGTAAATAAAACTACTTTACGTATTTTATTGTTTGTATTTGATTTTTGATTGCATGACGTTTCGAACACTTTACAGCGTTCATGGTCACGGGCGGACTAAGATGTCTGACGTCCAAACAAGTCAACGTTATTACAGATATTTATAATTATCTACCCGCTACGGAAATTAGTTATTAAATTTTGACCTACATTTTGTTACAAATTTATTGCCAGTACAAGAAGAAAATGATTCTGTATGAGAAAATTATATTCCTTATGGTAAAATGCCTGCCTAGAATGGTATGCGAGGCTATTGAGATAAAAAAGAACAATAAATTCAATAGAGAGGATGGCTAGATATTAACATCAAGCAGATTATCCACAATGGGAGGGCAATAGGCTTACTATTCCACGCTGGTCAGACGTATTGGTATAGGGTTTTGTATCGAGTTTTCCTTCTCTTGTATATATATTATATGCATATTGTATCCCTTAATCGTTTTTAAAGACACTCGCGGGCAAGAGAGGTGATGGTGAATTGTGCGTACTCCATCACCACACGAAGATTTAAAATGCAAGGCGACTGAAACTAAAGCGAAGCCAGGATCGATTACTAGTAAAAATAAAAATAGCATGAGTACTAAGTACGCATGTCAGAAGTGAAACTTCTTTGGTTCCATGTGTTTATTATTTATTTATTTATTTGGACAACCAAGAATTGCTACAACTACATATACAAACTTAATAAATATTATTATGAAAAATAAACTGGATTAGTTGCACAATTTTTAAAGGTGCCACATCATGCACAATAAAAAGGTAGGTACATTATTTCAATACTTATAGGTAATTAACATAATATTTAAATGTAATTGTAAGGTAAAAAAAAATTAAAATTAAATTAAAGTGGAAATATGGGGAGAAAAAGAAACAACTAAATTGAAAATATTGAAAAAATGACAGTATAAAAAAAAAATAAAAAAAAAAAATCTCGATCTTTCTCACTCGCTTGCTCCCCACTCTCGCCCCATGGCTGTGCTTCGTGCTATGTTCGCCGTTTCGCACTCTCTCTCTCAATCGGTCTCAATCGCTCTCTCCCTTTTCTTCGACAAAAACGCTGCACATCTGCGTGACGCTAAAATAAAAAATTTACGCGCAAAGAAGTTTCACTTCAAAAATTAATAAAAAAAACAACCGTTTTTAAAAACAAGCTTTAATTATTTGTTAATAAAATTAAATAAAAAGTAAAAAATTCAGGTCTATCATCAGATCCTCGTCACCATATAGTATCAAAGTACTCGTCAAGACGAATCAAATAAGCCCAAACTCGATGGGGTTGCGTAGTTTAATTAAGGAGTTCCTATGGCCAGCTTCCAGATCCATCATTAGATCATCTCTATGTCACAATAATATTGCATTGTCATCTGATTTATACATGCATGCAAAATTTCAGCTCAATCAGAAACGGGGAAGTGGATCAAATTTAACTTGCAAGATTTGATGACAGACAACGAAATAGGTGAAACTAAATAAAAGCTTGTAAAAAAAGTCCGAAATATAGAAATATTTTATGCTCTTTTTTATATCAGTATACCTTCTTATATATTTATAAATTCACAAAGTTTATTTATTAACTTATTCCATTGAACAAAAAGAAACAAATGTAAAAACTTTTAGTCATTCTCGTCAGGTTTCTCGAAGGTTAAAAACCTTGTGGACTTAAAGTGATTGGGTAAATTCCATATGCTTTATGAAAAGACGATTCAGTAGTGGGGTGAATGAACCAATTGTTGACCGTTTGATTTATTTATATTATACAAAATATTATTATCCGTTGATGTCGGAGTAAGAATACAATACAACACCCCCTGAAAAGAGTAAGATGATTTGATATTAATCTTATGTTAAAAACTGGTGTAAGATCTGTTTATTGATAATAATTTATCCAGCAAACATTATTCTGTATAATTGTAAAAAAAGAGAATCGCTATTATGTGAGATGAAACCTTACTTTGATGATGATTCAGACAGCAAAGAGATGACTTTATATTTACTGTAATAGAAACAACATTTTGTTTCATGCTTTGTTAGAAAAATACTGCTGTCATAACAACTATTGTAATTATAAATTCGTATTCAATTATAATGAACAGATATCGATTTGATGCCGTGTAGATGTGGCAAATACCGTCTGGTAATGGAGTAAGAATACAGTTCACTTCTTCACCTCTTGCTCATAGGTATCGTGAAAGACGACTAAGGAATATAATACGCATATAACATCTATGTAAGAGATGATAAACTCGAAATAAAACTCTATACCTACCTGTCTGACCAGCATGGTATAGTAAGGTCAATTGTCCTCCCATTGTGGAGGAGGCTCAAGCCCAGCAGTAGTATTTTATATATTAGCTGAAACGATGATGATGATTCCTTCTGGAAGACAATTCAATCATAGAAGACTTAGCTCACGAAAACGAGAAAAATTCTGAGCTTTACATAATCGTAAAACAAAAATTTTAGAGTTCGTTTCTAGTTTTTTTTTCTGATTTTAATAAAAAAATTATTTAATTAGATTTTTCGTTATAAATTCTTATTTCGATCTAATTATGATATTGATCTAGTTTCGATGTTTACGCGAGTATTACACATAAATATAACTATACACGTAAATAGACCTATTTTTACTGATTTAAACGCGTTTGTATTTGATTATTTGATGTGCCGACTTTTAGAACTCTTTACGGCGTTCATGGTCATGGATGGACAAAGATATCTCACATCTAACAAGTCATCGTTATTACACAGATTAATATCTACCCGCTATAGAATTAGTTATTAATTTTTACCCCCATTTTGATACAAATTTATTGCATCTTTTGGTATCCCGACGCTTCGATCGCTTTACAATATTCATGGTCACGGGCGGACAAAGATGTCTCACATCTAACATGTCATCGTTATTACAGAAATTAACATCTACCCGCTACAGTATTAGTTATTAAATTTTTACCCACATTTTGATATAAATTTATAGCATTTTTTGATATCCTGACGCTTCGAACAATACAATATTCATCGTCACGGGCGGACAAAGATGTCTCACATTTAACAAGTCATCGTTATTACAGATATTAATATCTACCCGCTACGGTATTAATTATTAAATTTTTACCCACATTTTGATACTTGCATTGTTTGGTATCCCGACGCTTCGAACACTTTACGCTACTCGCTACGCTACACTTTACTAAATATCCCTTAGTCGTCTTTTACGACTTCTACGAGCAAGATAGGTAGTGGTGAATTGTATTTTTACGTTTATCACCACACGGAAAATATCCCTTAGTCGTCTTTTACGACACCAACGAATAAGAAATAGTGAATTATATTCTAATTCCACCACTGAATACAATACGGTCATCTAAATAAACAATCGTATAAAATTAGCACGCACCAATGAATATTGCATTAAATAAGTATGTGAATGAACTAATCTACGCGATAGATGAAAGTGTAGTCACGCGCCGTTAGTTGCAATATGTTACATTATCAAGGAGAAAATCTGAAGACGTTACAATTGACATGTGAATTTATAGCAATACCAATGAGCTTATATATACACTTATACGATTCGCGCCGCTTTGCTTCCATATTTTAAATCTATAACAATATCTTCTAAAATAGGATTCGATTCCCGAAAAAATACTTAAGTTACTCCTTATATAGATACCTAACTTATATGAGATCTGGTAATAGAATATTGACGACATTGGTCCAGTCGTTTTGAAGAGCCACCCGGAACAAAAAGAGGTAGACAAACAAACAAAAAAGTACGCATATCAGAAGTGAAACTCCTTCATCCTTCGTCTTTCGTCCTTTGTCCTTTGTCCTTCGTCCTCCGTCCTTCGTCCTTCGTCCTCCGTCCTTCATCCTCCGTCCTTCGTCCTTCGTTCTTCGTCCTTCATCCTGCAATCTTCATCCTTCATCTTTTATCCTCTATCCTTTATCTCATTCTCTCGCCGGCTAAATCCTATACATTTACGTATTTGTATCTCTATGGACTCGCTTTTTCGTTTCATCGAGTTTGAAATCATAACGATTCTAAAGAAGATTTTACTTCAAAAAAAAAATAAACTGGATTTTCAGGTTTTTGTATAGTTGTGTAATACTCGATAAATATCAAAAATCCAATTTTCCTCTTAAAAAAGACCCTACATCACCCTCAAAAGCCCCCTGCCCTAAGGAAATCCTTGTATTGTGGTGTAACTTCATAAACATAAAATTAACGGACACAAATTACATACAGACTCAGAACAATAATTTGTTATTCTGTGTTCAAAGCCTGCGTGGATCAGAACCTACGACACTAGCTCGGTTGGTTGGTATCTTAACCACAACGCGATCTATGCAGTCAATTGTCATTTACAGAAACATCGCTTTTATTCTTACCATATTTATAAAATGTCTATGACGACAACAGGTTTGTTCACCTAGGGATCGAGTTTCAACATTTTTTTGTTTATTTTGTCACCGACCAACAATGCAATGCGAATTTAAATTAAATGATTCCGTAGACAAAGTCGTTTTTTTTATTATTCATCATTTCAGGCTATCGTCGTCCACTCCTGGACGTAGGCCTCCCTCATGTTACGCCACAGAGTACAGTCTTGTGCCGCCTGCATCCAACGACACCTAGCAATTTTCACCATGTCGTTGGTCCACCTAGTGGGGGCGTCCTACACTGCGTCATCCGATACGTGGTCGCCACTCGAGAACCTTTCTTCCCCAGCGCTTGGCGGTTCGTCGAGCGATATGACCTGCCTATTGCCACTTCAACGTGCTAATTCTTCGTGCTATGTCAGTTATACTCATTCTTCTGCGGATTTCCGTATTTTGACTTCTTTCTTTCCATAGCACGCTGAGCGACTTTGAGCTTGATTATGAAGTCTATATCTATAACTCAATGAATCCTAATTATCATCTGTCTATCAATAAAGTTCTGTGTGGTGACGCAGTAAGAATACAATTCACGAGCCGCTCTCTTAACCGTGGGTGTCATAAAAGTAGAATAAGGGATATAATATGCATATGACATCTATTTATCTGCGTATTATATCCCTCAGTCGTGATTTACAACATCCACGGACAAGATAAGAAGTGGGGAATTGTATTCGTATTCCTTCACCATACGGAAGAGTTTTTTTTATGCACTAATTTTTGCAAAATATGTTCGTTAAGCGTTCCTCACAGTCGCCGTTTTCATTAAAACTGCTGACATAACAAAAATTATGATTGATTATAAATATTATTAACACACAGCTTGTCATAATACGAGAAATGTTTTATTTGATTTTGTTTTAATAGTTTATTTCATTCATTATGGACTTCTAATAAAAGGTTTCTCAATTCGACTGTATGAATTATGTAAAATAATTTATGAGTGTTCAAGTGTAACTAATTAGTTTGCGAACTAATTTAGTTAATTCTTTTGTGATATTTCTATTTAACGTCTTTTTTTTTTGAAGATAACATCCTTTTTGGGTCGGCTATGGTGTTAACACACCTCAAACAATCTGTCTAGGGCGACAAATGAGTGGCGTGCGACTCCATAATCTACCGTAATCCGTCTCCATCGTTATTGGATCCACCATTGGTACCGATACCTTGATCTCCGTGGCCGTTACCCCTTCGAGTCCGTCCCCTTCAACACCCCGGCAACAAATAGTGTTGCCAGAGTGTCGCCCTTACGCGGTTGCCTTCTCTGCGGGTGTTGAATTAATACCCGATCCGTCTACCTATACTAAGTAAGTCTACATTGGACTTTACAAACATATAAACCCCACGCAGGACAACAATTTGTGCGATCCACAAATTGGTGTTCTGAGTCTGGATTTAATTTGTGTCCGTTAATTATATGTTTGTTAATTCACACCACAATAAGAAAGAAAATAAATTTTATTGGACACTACAGTTACATTGCTTGACATAGAAATATAAGTACAGAAATGATATTAAAAACGAAGATCAAAAAGTATTGATGGTTAAAATAATCGTATATACAAATGCAATTCCAAATATTAGTGTCCAAAAGGCAACAGCTCAACATATGCTACATAAACTTGCAGTGCTGATTTTCAGCTGCAACTTAACTAATCTAAGTTACAGGTCACAAGAAGTGCAAGTACAAAAGAGATACAATAGATTATTTAAAATTGTAAATAGTCATATTAGTCACAATAATAGCAGCAATACAAAGATTATTTCCTTAGTACAGGGTTTATTTAAAAAGAAACTACCTATAATGAAAATTAAAAAAAAAAAGCTATTTAAGCTCAGTTTGATAAATACATATAATAAATCAGCTGACCCAATAGACGTTCTGTTCAAATGAAATAAAAGGATTTCAGCGCCTACCGGATCCAATTGTAAATATAAACCATTCTTGAATCCTCTTGAACACACACAAAACATTTTATCGATATCTGTCCAGCCGTTTAGGAGGAGTTCAGTGACATACACACGCACATAAGAAATTTGTATGTAAAAACTATATATAACAGATAAAAAATATCAAAATATCCTACCATGAAAAAGGTGATTATGGAAAATTTATATTAATTAATTACTAAATGAATAAACATCGAAACAGAATATCAAACAAATCTCATGCTGAACAGGAAACGCTTTCAAGATTTTATCATCTTGAATTGTCATCACCTTCTACATCACCATAATTAATGTTGACTAATTTGTTGATTATAATTCTTATTGTATAATAGGGTTGACAGATCAAGAATGACTAGTCACTTGCTTCGCTTCGGTTTCAGTCGCCTTACTGGAGTAGTGCCCGTTCCCGTGGCAATACCGGAATAAATTAGCTGTCTATATAAAGAGTAACTTATACTATATTTTATTCCAATATTCCCACGGGAATGGGAACTGTGCGGATAGGCGACCGAAATCTAAGCAAAGCGAGAACGGGTTGCTAGTTCAGAAAAATATATAATAGCAGCGCACTGCGGTTTCACCCGTAGTTCCTCTTCCCGTGGGAATATCGGGATAAAGTATAGCCTATGTGTTATTCTGATATGTAAGCTATATTATTGTGAAGTATCAGAAGAAGAAGGTGCTGTGTGGTAGCGGCTTCGAATACTACCAACCCTTGCTTTGCTCGTGGGTGTCGTAAAAGATGACTAAGAGCCCTAGATTGACCCGGACCAACTCCATCTGGTACCATTTGGGTCAACGATTACATTCCCAAGGAGGGTTGACGTCAGGCAGGCGGCCGGTCATAAAAGTCATTGCCGAAACTTTTTGCAATATGTCAAAACAGATGACATATTGCGTCGACCCCAAGTAATTGGGATAAGAGCAAGATGATGATGATTATTGTGAAGTATCATTAAAATCCATTCTGTAGTTTTTGCGTGAAAGAGCAACAAACATCTTCACAACCTCAGAAATTTTCACGTTTATAATATTAGTAGGATACTATAGCTACCTGGTAGTAAAATACTGTCAAAATTGATCCAGCCGTTTCGAAGATTATCCAAAACAAACAGACAGACAAAAATTTCTTAAACCGGTATTAGGGCATAGATACCATGTAAATAACTGTATCAGTATGAAAAAAAGCCCATTATTTTACCCTATTCCAACACGTCCGATCAGCGTGGAATAGTAGATCGATTTCCCTCCCATTATGGAAGTGGTTTGCGCTCAACAGTGGGACATATATATGCTCAGATGATGATGATGAAGATCAAATTAGACAATCTAGATGGACAGACGACCTGGTTAAAGTTGCTGTGTGTCGTTGGATGTAGGCGGCACAGAATTGCAATTTGTGGAGAAACGTCCAGCATTGGTGATGATAATGAAAACTATATATTCGATAGATAGCTGGGTTTAAGAGAACTTGCTTGCCGAGAGTCTAAGGTTTGATTCCCGTACAGGACAATTCTTTCAGCGGTCAGCTATTGATCTTTTTATGGCCGTTTCCATGTGGTAATACAGTAGGAATACAATTCCCCACTCCCAATCTTGCCTATAGATGTAAAGAAACGACTAAGATATATGCATATGCTACGCAAGGGAAGGCAAACTTGATATAAAACCATATGCCAACACGTTCGACCAGTGCTAATTGCCCGTCCATTTTGAAGAAGGCTCCAACTTGTCAGTAAGTATAAGCTGAGTTTATGAGGATATGAAAGTAGATTTTTGTTTTAAATAGTAGATATATTTTTGACAACCCTAGTTTAGACTAGTTTGGCCACTTGATTTGTGTCTTTATTTACATAAATATATTATTGCATTATTACGTATTTATTATTATAATATTATATAAGATATTAGCTAAACATTGCATTATAAATATACGTAACATATTGGATTGTAAAACATATAATTATATTCTTATATTATACAATGCATCCAACTGCATTCGTCCTCATCGTTATTTCGGACCTCCTTCACAACAAGAGGGCAAGGCTCCAAGCAAGCTACCCACGGACAATTAACCATCCACCTTGGGTGGTTAATTGTATTCTTATTCCGTCACCTCCTTGTATGTAATGCAAAAATAAATACGAGGGTAATGCAGTTAGTAATATAATTATCCTAGGAGAAAGCTCCCACCTAGCCGAGCTTTGAGATTGCCGCAAGGCAATGTAGTTGAAGCACTGTTCTAGTATCATCAATATCCGATGGTACGGTGACTTTTCATCATCTTTTCGGCATATATACGTCCCATTGCTGGGCTTGAGCCTCCTCCATAATAGGAAGGTGATTGATCTACTGTACCACGCAGGTAAGACAGGTTGATATAGGGTTTTTTATTTTTTTTTTATTGCCAACGGTGGCAAACGAGCAAGCAGCACACCTGATGGTAAGTAATGCTGCCGTATATGGACCTTTGCAATACCAGGGGCACAGCTAGGCCGTTGCCTACCGTGAAGGATATACTCTTCGTAAACCTCATTTAAAGAAGGACATGTCATAGCGCTCGGGAAACACAGCAGCAGGTAGTTCATTCCAGAGCTTGCACGTACGTGGGAGAAATGAACGCTGGAAACGTACAGTTGAAGACCATAACGTTTCCAGGTGAAATGGATGAACCCAGCTACGATGTCGAGTGGCACGTTGGTAGAATGGTGACGGTGGTTCCTCGGAGCACTCCCCGTGAAAGAGTCGGTAGAGTACACAGAGTGACCCAAAGTCTCTCCGCTGCTCCAGTTTTATTTTGAGTTATCTTTCTTTTGCAAAGATGTTATATATGTTTTATATCCCTTAGTATTCTTTTACTATATCCACGGGTAAGATAGGGAGTGGGGAATTGTATTCTTATTCCGTCACCATACAGAAATGTCCCACTTCATTATTTAAAATCAAATCAAATTATTTATGCCGCATAAGCTCCTTGCACTTCATCATTTCAGCTCATATACGTCCCACTGTTGGGCTCAAGCCTCCTCCACAATAGGAGAGAAATTGACCTTACTATACCATGCTGGTCAGACAGGTTGGTATATGGTTTTATTTCAAGTTTTCCTTCTCTTGCATAGATGTTATATGCACACTATATCCATTAGTCGTCTTTTACGACATCCACGGGCAAGATAGGGAGTGGTGATTTGTATTCTTACTCCGTCACCACACGGAGTCCTTGCACTTACATATTTTTAAATTTATTTATTTATTTTATTCTTTATTGCGCACCTAAGTTAATATATTTATAATAATAATTCTAAATGGAGATAGTACAATGGGCGGCCTTATCGCTAAAAGCGATTTCTATCAGGCAACCTTTGGATGGAAACACACCCACACACACATCGTTTGAAACAATACAATAACCTAACATCGGATCTCAACGTCCTATCATCGGCCTATCACTATTGTTTAAAATATTTTAAATAAAATTGTATGCAGACAAGATAAGAGTATTAGCTCCAGTGTAATGCTCTTCGAATTATCCTATGTTTTATTTTATTTTTCAAAATTTAATAGACATAAAAAGATTACCAAGCCACCCTGCATTAAGTAAATAATCTTTACTTTGTGGAGGATTACATAAATGCACACTCCGAGCTAAGTACTTATACGATCCTTGATCTTATCTAATAGAATTTGTTTTTTTTTTTTTATTGCCAACGGAAGCAGCACACCTGATGGTAAGTGAAACTCCTGCACTTGGACCTTTGCAATACCAGGGGCACAGCCAGGCCGCTGGCTACCGTGAAGGAAATACTCTTCTTAAACCTCGTTTAAAGAAGGACATGTCATAGCGCTCGGGAAACAGCAGTAGGTAGTTCATTCCAGAGCTTGCACGTACGTGGGAGAAATGATCGCTGGAAACGTACAGTTGAATTACTCCCAGACTCAGAATAAAATTTTGAGAATCGCACAAAGTCTTGCTTGTGAATCAAATCAACACTGTAACGTACTGTTATACGGGATCACCAAATACGGTTTTTAAAAAAAACTTTTATTATAAACTAAAATTAAACACACAGAAAGTAGTACATGAGATATAGTAAGATTTAGTATAAGGTAACAACGTTGCTTTCCGACGCGTACCGACTTTGAAGGAGTTGAAATACAGACTGACTGCACTGTTCGGGATGGTTGCCTTTTATAGACTATAGGATGCTGACTAAGGGATAGTATCTGGTTGTCAGCCCTTTTAGTAACGTAGGGTGGATATAACAACCCCCCGCAGAAGATGGAAGTTTGGGAAAGAGCCGAACTTCCGGGTTGAACAGGCTTATACGACTTCCCTCAACCTTGGTAAGTTTGGGGAGTTTTCGCGTGTATGAGTGTCGTCATCGTTGTCGGTACGAGTTGGATTGATAATGGATATATTTAGTTTTCTCTTATATTGTAAAAATATCTTAATTAACTTAAATACTATGAAAGAAATAACAATAATAGAAATTAATGACGAGAATATAGTATAGTGTGTCCCATACCTTACGAGAAACGAATCTTGATTTATTATTTTATTCAATTCTAGAAATAATTTATCATTCTGATTGGTTTTTGATAAATCGTCTAAATCGATATTTTGTAGTAAGGTAGGGGACATGGTACTTAGGCTATTAGACTTAAGATCTATTTGACAACAAGAGTCATCGATTATATTAAAGTCTAGGCTAGGCGTAGGAACACTTATATTTAATGTCTCGAGGGATGATACGAGTCTCGTACTCTTAGTGTACACTGTGCACTGGGTAGAAAGGTTCAATATGCCGATTCCAGACACTATCACTTCTCGCAATTGTGAATCGTTGCAGTCAATAGAGATTTTAGTTGGGCGCGATTGCACAAAAATCCACTGATTGTTTATGAGTGGTTTCCAAATGTCTAATTCGCCCATTATCGTTTTTGTAACGCACTGCACTGGGATGGCACTAATTGTTTTGGTTAATAGTTCACTTTCACACGTGGGGTTGCTCCCTGTGAGTAGTACCGTTGTCATTGCGCACAGATAAAACTCAGAGTTTATAGTCTTACATTTATCTAAACTATCTAGGTTACAAAAACTTAACTTATCCTTAGAAATAGCAGTATACGAACTAGAGGGTAAAATAAGGCTAAAGGTGTCGGCATTAGCCCCGTGAGGGGTTGGTAACGCCAAATTATGATAGAGAATAAATTCATCCATAGTGGCTAAAGGGATGTGTAATACAAATACTAACTTAGAATCATAATAGTAGCATGATACAGTGGATATACTTAATATTACATGAATATTATTTAAGCTTAAAGATATAGGAATTTCGGTGTCTTTAGGTAGGTGTTGATTATTATTCGCGAGTTCTTGGAACAACTGGCTCGGACTTAGTATGTTAGGATGTAGGATGTTTTGACTACATAGTAAAATTGCGTTGGTTAAATCTTCCAGTTGAAATGACAGCGTAAGCAATGAGCTCTCGAGGCTAGTTAATATGGAATGGACTTTTGTTTCGGAAATTAATTTGTTAGAGATTTCGGTGATGTTATGGATTTGGTTTACAAGCATGTTCACCGCGATATTTAAGGTTTCCTCGTTTATTTTTAATTTATCAATTGTTTGTCTATAAGATTCGAGAGTTGACGTGGTAATTAAAATGTTTTCCTTCATTAACTTTGCGAGTGTTTTCTCGTCGTTTTGGACAGATTCTATAGCGGAATTGTATTTGGATGCGTCATCCTCGTCGAGGGTGCCGAAAATGTGTTTGAATACGGTGCCTATTCCTCCGAACCACGCTGCGCGCTTTTCACGTTTTGAAATAAGATGGGATATGGATTCGAATTCACGCTTGATATCATTGTACCGTACTGCAAGTGGAGATAGTATACTTCTACAGTTATAATCGGTAGTTTGTTGACACGCAAATCTCACTGTACCTATGACTTCATTAAGTTTCATAAGATGAGGGTTTATATAGGAAATATCCACGTAGCTCACCACATTTAATTGACCATGCATTATTTTTAGTTTACCTAGGCCCTCGAAGTAGATGCCGGAGTTGGTGGGGTAGGGCTTGACAAGATCCGGTTGAGCTTTCATTGAAGGGCTGAAATAGGAAGGAGTCGTATTTAATTTAACTTGTTGTCGCGGGTTTGATTTGGTCGAAATGGTGAGTTACATGCCTTCTATTGATAAGAAGGGTGACTGTATGATTACTATGAACTCGTATTATTTTATAAGGTCCCTTCCAAAGGGGTGACAAGGCTTTTCTGAGTCTTAAATGATTTTTTAGGTAAACGTAGTCACCGGGTTTGTATTTATGTGGAGTTCTTGTTCTGGAGTCGTAATAAGTTTTGGAAGTTTCTTTGGATTGTAGGATATTTTCTATTGCCTTCTGTCTCGTGTACTTGAGTTTGTGTTGTAACATCTTAATATAATCGGAATAGGTTGCGTTTGGCTCACTTCCATAGAGAGAGCTAGGTATAAGGGGTTTGTGACCAAATACTAATTCGTAGGGTGTGAATTTTGTCGTAGTGTGTGGTGTAATATTGTATGTAAGTATGGCGGTATAGACGTATTTCGGCCAGTTATCCTGGTTCTCATTAGTAAAGGATTTTAGGTACTCCTTGAGTGTGGAGTGGCTCTTCTCAAGGGCTCCTTGAGTTTGTGGGTGGTACGGCGATGACCACAGCTGTTTGATTTTCAAGAATTGACAGGTATTTTTAAAAAGTTCGGAGGTGAAGTTGGTACCTTGGTCTGTGAGGATTGATTTAGGTATGCCAAATAAGGATATGAAGTGTATTAAGCAATCGCTCGTCTCTTCGGCTGTTGTACTTCTTATTGGGTAGGCTACAGAATATTTGGTAAGATCGTCTTGCAATGTGAGTATATACTTTAGTTTGGCAGTACCGGATTCTGGTAAAGGTCCGACAATATCCAGTGAGATACGTTGAAATGGAGCGGTAGACGTTGTGGTTATCTCCATAGGGGCTTTGTTGAGTCTCCTCAAGGCTTTGTTTTCTTGGCATAGTTTACATTTTTTAACGTAATTTTCTATATCCGTTCTCATTCCTTTCCAATAAAACTGCTCACGGATTCTGTTATACATACGTGTGGAGCCCAGATGTCCTGCTATAGGAATGTCGTGATTTTCGCGTAGGATTTTCTGTCTTTCACTTAATGTTGGGTAAGCTATCTTATTCAGATGGACATGTATGTTGATTTTAGTGTTATGAAATAAGTGGGTAAGTATGTTGTATATTTTAGGATATGAATGCTTGTCAAAGGGACCTTTGAAATCGGAAATGGCTATGTCTGTTGGTTGGTCTTGCTGTAGAACTTCATTTCTGACACGTTTAAGGCTCTCGAATATGTCTGGATAGGATGATTCATCGAAGTAGTGTACTTTGGTGAAAATGAAATAGATGGTTTTGTTTTCATATTTCACTTTCAGACAGGAGTGTAACTCTTTCTCGGCACTAATGATTTCATCTTTGTCTTCGTAGCTCAATAGTATTTCTGCCACATAAGGGTTTGATTCGTCTAGATCTATTGACGTGGGAATGATGACTGTCTTAAACGTAGTTTTTAGAAGAGTTTCATTGTGTTCTCTCAGTATTGTGTTTGTGGAAGTTTCATTTTTTGAAATTAATTTCAAGAAGTCGGAGTAATTTCCATTGTGTATATCAATGTTTGGTTGGTTAGGCGATTCTGTGGGTGAAGGAATTTCCAGGTTCTCGAAGTTAAGGTTTAAGTCTTCACTTCTAGGACTTAGATTTAATGGTCCCAAGTCGTTAAAGTCTGGCAAATGTTGCGGTGTTTCGTTTTGGTCTTGGGGACGGTTCGGTGTCGTATTAGGCGCGTTTGGCGAGTTAGAGTCGTTATTATTTTGATTTAGTACTTCGTCGTTATTGAATGAGAATGGAATAGGAGATGGTAAATCTACCGTTAAGTCTTCTAAGGGGTTGTCGAGTTCTTCGTTAAGTTCGGGCATTAAACGTTCAAGTGGTGGTGAATGCTCGCTGTCTATTGGGAATGTAGGAAATCGTGACAGTGCATCGGCATTGGTGTTCATTTTTCCTTTCTTATGAACTATATTGTAGTCGAACTCTTCTAGTTTAAGGCGCCAACGGATCAATCTTGAGCCGGGGTCTTTGCAATTAAATAGCCACTGTAGCGGTTTGTGATCTGTGACTATTGTGAAACGGTGTCCATACAAATAAGGTCGAAAGGCTTTTGTGCCGAACACTATAGCAAGGCATTCCTTTTCTGTCACACTATAGTTACATTCCGCTTTGTTAAGTGTGCGGGAAGCGAAAGCAATGGGGCGATCCTTACCAATTGGCCCTTGGGATAGAATGGCAGATACGGCGTAGTTCGAAGCGTCACATGTTAATATAAATGGCTTAGTGAAGTCAGGGTAAGCGAGGACTGGTGATGTTACGAGCGTGTTCTTCAGTGTTTCGAATCCTAATTGTTGTTCATTCTTCCATACGAATGGGTTATCCTTTTTCAAGAGCGACGTTAAAGGTTTTGCTAATTTAGAGAAGTTGGGTATAAATCTTCTGTAGTATGAGACAAGTCCAAGGAAAGTTTTTATGTCCTTGGGACATTTCGGCACTGGGAAGTTGGTAACGGCTTGTATCTTATCCGGGTTAGGTTTTACTCCGTCCTGATTTATGACGTGACCCAGATACGCGACTTCCTTACGCAGAAATTCACACTTATCTGGTTGGAGTTTCAGATTATAGTTTCTAAGTCTTTCGAAAACGGCTGATAGATTCTGTATGTGGCTTGGTAAGTCCGGAGAGTGGACAACGATGTCATCAAGATATACAAAGCATCGCGACCCTTGAAGTCCGGCTAAGCAGGTATTCATTAATTTTTGGAATGTTGAAGGGGCATTCTTTAGCCCGAATGGCATTCGTGTAAATTCAAAGTGTCCTTGGGGCACTGAGAATGCCGTTTTAGTAGCGTCTTCCGGTGAGATAGGGATCTGGTGAAATCCAGAAGCTAAATCTAGGGTGGTGAAGTATTGGCTTTTCCCCAATTGGTCTAATATTTCTGTTATTTGCGGTATGGGGTATGTTTCACCTATCGTGATGTCGTTAAGTTTTCGATAGTCGATTACGACTCTCCATTTGCGTTCTCCTGAGGCGTCTTGTTTCTTCGGCACGACCCAGATTGGTGAGGACCACGGTGAATTTGATACTTTTATTATATTTTGCTCTAGCATTTTGTTTACTTGTCTCTCAACTTCTTGTTTGTGACACTCTGGAAATCTGTATGACTTTGTCTGTATGGGAACTTGCGTGTTGGTGATAATATTGTGTTTCGTTGCGGTGGTAAAAGTGAGTTGGTCATGTGGTAAATGGAAGATGTCCGAGTAGTCCGTGCAGACTTGCAGTAGAGCATTCTTTTCTTCTTGATTGAGGTGTGATATACGTAAGTGTTTGATGACTTCTGTAGTCCTATCGAGAATGTTGTAAGAGGAGTTTTCGGAGAGAGTCGTGCAAAGTTGGGTTTCTATAGGTTCTAATACGAGGTTAAGATCAGGGTGTAAAATGACAGGTTCTTCGGAAGTGTTGACTACTGTTATATTAATTCTATTGTTTTCCTTTACTTGAACGATACAATTGGCGACTAATAATGATTCAGAGACGTGCTGGTCGAGGATAATTCCTTCTTGGACATGTGGATTTGCTACAGTGCACTCGATTACTGATTCTGAGCGAGGAGGTATGGTGTATACTGGTTCGCAGAAGTTTAGTTTAATCGTGCTGTCATTTATGCGCAAAACTCCTTCGTTGTAGTCGATTTGGCACCCAAACTTCTTCATAAGGTCGTTGCCGATTATGCCATCGTGGCTTAGACTGATGTCTTCGACTACGTGGAATTCGTGTTTATATAAGTTAGGAGTATTTTGAAACATAGGCATATAGAAGCTACCCATGGTTAGTGTTATATCGTCACCGGGATCGATTCCTTTTAAAGATATTATTGCATTGGATAGTTTGGGTACTTTTGACATAGATTCCCGTTTTAGTAAACATACGCAAGAGCCAGTGTCCACTAAGAAGGAAAGTGGTTGGTGAGAGACAGGGGTTTGAAGTATGATATGTGGTAAGTATCTTTTTCCTGAATTCTTGTTTATTTCATAAATTCTCATCTCGTGATTCTTCTGGTTTCGATTTTGTGGAGAGATAGAGACAGATTTAGAAGTTTGAGTTAGAACACGATTTGAAATAGTATTGGATTCAGTGGTTAAATTGTGGTTATGTATTCTAGTATTTTCCTTGTTAGAGATAGTATTTGATTTAGTAGATTTATTTTTTATTAGATTCAGTGGATTCAGAGTGTTTATTGGATTCAGTGGATTCAGAGACAAACGTTTGTTGATCACAGGCGCCGGACTATTCGTATGATGCTGGTAATTATTATTTGATACAGTGGATGCAGAGGATACAGAGGATACAGTGTGGTTTGTGGTATCGTCTTTGGTTTTGTAGGCGTAATTTCTCGAGCGATACCGGTCGAGAAATTTTACTCGTTTAAATAGTGGTTATCAATTTCATCAACACCGTTATCATCGGGTTGGGTGACAGTGAAGGTCCTCCTAGGGTTGTTGAAGTCTGAGGTTGGTGGAGGATTATTAGGACGCGCGGATGTCATCTGAGGGTTCATTTGGTTTCGGTTGTTATTGTATTGTCGTTTGCGACAATTCTCTATTGTATGCCCTATGTTCTTGCAGTACCGGCAAATGATGTCATTCGTATTGACGTTTCTAAAATTGTCGTTACGGGGAATATGGGGAACTGGTGGTCGGTTAAAATGTGGTTGATACTCGCGTCGTGGTGGAAACTTCTGTCTATCGGGAAATCCCGTGTAAGGTTGAAACATTCTCCTATTTACGCTAGGAAGTAGTTTCTCTTCTGCTACTGCGAAATTGATAGCGGCATTCAAGGAGTCAGGGTTTCGACATCTTATTATTTGGGATAATCGCGGTTGAAGGCCTACCGTAAACGTGTGGAGAGCGAGGTCTTCCATTGCTGCGACACGGCCGGCTATTTCTTTCTTTTTAGTTGGGTTTGAGATTTTTATTTCTGTTAATAATTTAGCCAGACAAGTTTCGATTCTGAGGGCGAATTGATTAACGCCTTCTGTCTGTCCTTGGCGACATTCTTGTAATTCGGAAAGCAAGTGACTATAGTGCTTTCTTTCTCCGAATTGTTGTTTGAGAAAATCTATAAATTGGTCGAAGTTTTCGAATTCTTTTATGCTACATGATGTTTCAGCGCGACCTATCAGTTGGCTTAGTATATATTTGAATAATATGGGTTTTTGGTGTTTGTCTGCTAGGGAGTAGGCGCTTTGGCAGTTTGAGATGAATGGGTTGAGCTTATCCCTAGAACCATCAAATGGTTTAATAAATTTTAAGAGTACATTGAGTTCAACCTTTTCCTCTGTCTCGGAGCGACTGGGTGTGCTTCTATGAGCGCTAAGTAGGTCTTCCTTAGCGTCTAACTTCGCGGTCGCCATAATGTCGTAAAATGATATTTGTGAAGGAAATTTGTAATTTAAATAAAGTTAAAATTATTTATAGAGTCTTATCCACACTAATCTAGCTTACAGTACTGACGGATGTTTATCGGTAAGTGTATGACGTAATCGTGCCTTGTGTTCTGATACTTTGTAAGCGTATAAGAATACGGTGTTTAACTAAGTTGGCTTATCTTAGAAATAGTACAATGATAATTGATAAAAAATAACTAAAGCTATACAATAACTAATACTATGAATATAGAAACTAATTAGAGGACTCTGAGTTAAATCGTGCATTGGTAAAGACAACGGTAGTTAAGGTTATTCGACTCACAGTAATGCGATCTGGAGCAGGGTGAAAATCAGCATGTTGACTGCCGCTGGTTGATGGTTGCTCCTCATGGCCTTGGGGTTCTGGTATTCTTGTGTAGAGTTAATCGTAACGTGTTATAAGGTGTAGCACTTCACTGGCACTATTATTTCTTTAAATTGGTGCACTTTCACTTCTTGTATCTTAATATGTTTCGGAGACGTATTCGGGTGATAATTATGTGTGGGGATGATCGTTATCCCACCGCTGCCACCAAAATGTTATACGGGATCACCAAATACGGTTTTTAAAAAAAACTTTTATTATAAACTAAAATTAAACACACAGAAAGTAGTACATGAGATATAGTAAGATTTAGTATAAGGTAACAACGTTGCTTTCCGACGCGTACCGACTTTGAAGGAGTTGAAATACAGACTGACTGCACTGTTCGGGATGGTTGCCTTTTATAGACTATAGGATGCTGACTAAGGGATAGTATCTGGTTGTCAGCCCTTTTAGTAACGTAGGGTGGATATAACAGTACGCTGTTATCTAAACCACAATCCTTCTATCCATCCATCAACTCGTACACGTCTGCTGTTAGACATAGGCCTGCCTATGAGAATATCACACGGAACGGTCCCCTACCATTTATATCCAACGATTCCCTACGATTTTCAAGATATCGTCAGTCCATCTAATAGGGGATAAACCACAATTCAATCTGTTTATTCATTGTATATATTAACATTTATCTCATAATTAACATGATAGCTCATATACGTCCCACTACAGGGCTTCATTTTCCTCCACATGGGAAGAAAAAATTACCTACTATACCACGCTGATTTGTCGGGCTGGTATAGGGTTTTATTTCTGGTTTCTCTTCTCTTACAAAGTTATTATAGACACAATTAATCCCTTAGTCGTCTTTTACGACACTCACGGGCAAGAGAGGGGGATGGTGAATTGTATTCTTACTCCGTCACCACACAGTAACTTTAAGTTATTAAAATAACGATGTATTTTTAACTGATCCATAGCTCTAAATCTTTAGTTAAAAATAAACCTTGTATTGCTAAATTATGCATACAACAAAACAAGAGAAATAAAACTCGAAATAAAATGCTATAGCAATCCGACTGACCAGTAGGTCAATTACCCTCCTACTGTGGAGGAAGCTCAAGCCCAGCAGTTGGACGTATATGTGACGAAATGATGATAAAAAGTCACCGTATCATCGGATCTTAATGATAATAGGTTAGCGTTTCTATCTAAATTCAAAACTCGGCTTGGAGAGAGCTTTCTCCTAGGAAAATTATATTAATAAGTGCATTACCCTCGTATTTATTTTTGCATTACATACAATGCAGTTACGGAGTAAGAATACAATTAGCCACCCACCTTCTTGCCAGTGGGTAGCTTGCTTGAAGCCTTGAATACCCACAGGCAGGAGGTGGCCCTTATCTTGCCTGTGAGTATCGTAAATTATAACTAAGAAATATAATATACATAAAAATTTTAAACTAGTGTCCGACCGTAACTACTTTTTACGACCGAAACCGAATTTCGGCTTCAATCTCAGTTTCGGCCTAAACCGAAACTTCTATGTAAATTATAAGGTCAATACTTTTATTGCAAGAACAATAAATAGTATTTCAAACGCGTCAATTTTTACTCTTTACTAATATAAACATAAAATGAAACTTACAAAATTTAACTACAAAGACACTACTCAAATCTAAAACCAATACCAACACGTTTGAGCAGAATGGTTTAGTAAGAGAATTTCTCTACAATCACATAGGAGCTTTAAGCTCAGCAGTGAGTTTTATGATCAACTATAATAATTGTATTCTTACTCCGTCACTATACGGAAAAGTCAATGTGTAAGCTAAACAAATGCTTGTCATAAAAACGTATTACATAACATATATCAACTTCAATTTGTTTATGTATTCATTATGTAAATATATTTGCAATGTAGTCGCATGTAATGAATCTATTATTTCTTTTAGCGTCTCTTCGTTGACCTAAATTTGAACTTAAGCAATGATGTTTAACTTACACGGTAACTTAGAAGTATTGAAGCATATTTCTAAGATAATTTTTTGCTAGTATTGTTTCAATTTTGTCTGCATTTTCCGTGTGGTGATGGAGTAAGAATACAATTCACCACTCCCTACCGTACCCGTGGATGTCGTAAAAGACGACTGAGGGATATAATATGCGAATAAGATCTATGCTAGAGATTTTCTTCTCTTGCACTCGAAAAGAAACCCTATACCAATCACAACTTTTTTTGTCTGATTGTATCTGTAATCTTCTTCTTCTTTTTTCAAACGGCTGGACCGATTTTTTAATAATATTTTTCTACCAGGCTGTTTATATAAGGAGACTTAGGCAATTTTTCTCTCAAAAAAACCTCTATAAAATTTTAGAATTGAAATCAAAGCCTCTTGAACTGCAGTCGAATATCGTTATATATTAGAAGACATTCGAAATTAAAAATTCTGAGCAAGGCGATTGATACGTTGAGACGCTCGGTAGCGTCAGGAACTGTGACGCGGTCACCGCCTTCTGCTCTTCTTTTTCTGGGAGAAAAGGAATTATGGAGGAGACTTAAGCCCAACAGTTGGGACGTATGTAAATTATGATGATGATAATATTTTTTTGTAATCCAATAAAATATTTATTTATATTCATGATACACCACTCGTGCCCGTGGATGTCGTAAAAGACGACTAAGGGATATAATATGCACATAACATTTGTGCAAGAGAAGGAAAACTCGAAATGAAACCCTATACCAACATGTCGGACCAGCATGGTATAGTAGGTCAAATTCCCCCCATTGTAGAGGAGGCCTGAGTCCAACAGTGGGACGTATGTCTGCTGCGATGATGATGATTCATAATACATCTCTTAGTCTTCTATTACAACACTCACGGGAATAAAAGGGGTATGTTAAATTGTATTCTTACTCCGTCACGGAAATAATTTTAGATAAATAACAGATATAACAAAGTTACACATAACCATTAACGTTTCCGGGAATCGAACTTGTGAAAACGGAACCGAAACGACATTCCTTCGCTAAATTATCTAAATATAAATACGATATAACACATTTAGAATGCAAGTGTTAATTATTACAACGTTTAATATGACCTCGTTACCTACATTTGTTGAGTTGACAATGTTTATTATCGACTGTAGGTAAATATGACCTCGTAAACAGTCTTTAAAAAACCTTATTTTGATGATAGCGATAATTGAATGTTATGTCATCACTGCCGAGTTTGTGCCGACTGGCGACTGTGGAAGTGTCGGGTGATGTTCTTGTATTACATTCAAATATCTGGTCGACCGAGCTTCGCTCGGAATATTTTTGTCGAATTTATTTAGATATATATTAATAAAAAATAAATAATGAAAAATATATAAAAAAATTACAAAAAGAGAATAATAATAACACCGAGATTCGAACAGACGTTGTTTGAATGCCAAAAAAACCAAAATTAGAACCGGTCAACTTCCCGACTGAGCTATGCTAATTAAGCTTATTAAGCTAAATTTAATGTCATTATATTGTTTTGCTAAAAACACGGACAAAACAACATTTTCTGTAAATAAAACCTAGCTAGATCGATTTTTTGGACTCGAAACCTCTAGTATGCCAAGTTTCAACAAAATCGTTGGAGCCGTTTCCGAGATCCTGAATATACAAGAACAATATATACAAGAATTGCTCGTTTAAAGATATAAGATATTTTAGTGTTTTAATATTTTATATTAAAAAAAAATTTATGGCCTTTTATGTAATACTGACACAACAAACACTGTTCTGTTCAAATCTAAAAAAAATAGTATAAGGAATTCTCCTTGAAATCAATTACAATGATTAATCTAAATTATTCTCATAGCCCGATGGCGGAACAGCCACAAAAACATTATCATAATCGATCCAGCCGCTTAAAAGGAGTTCAATTACAAACGCATGAACAGATGATTATACATCTTCATATGTATAAATATAAAGATGTAGGAAGACCTGATTAGGTGTAGTGAAAATGATAAAAAAGTACTTTACATACATTTTTGCACCAAAATTCTCAGATGACCTCTTAAACAGTGTTAATAACACGGTTATCAGTGACAATTTGATTCACTGACGTACAATATCCCATTTGAAGAAAAGATAAATTGTAAGCAAAATTATAACTCGACACTGACAAAATTGACTTGTAGCTGATTGCCAAGACAAATGAAATAAGAAGAAGTTATTACTGCCAATGATGGATTGATAGCGCAATGATTAATATGCCAACCTACTGTGTTGTAGATTCGATGTCTATCACAATATAATAAAATTATTTTTAAGACGATTAAGGGATATGTTATATATGCATATATAACAACTATGCCAGAAGGGATACTGTTTTTTTTTATTCCAAACGGTGGCAAACGAGCAAACACCTGATACTTGGACGGAAAAATCGATTCATAAATAATCGATTTTTTACCTTAAAATAAATCGATTACATTAATCGATTATTTTATAATCGATTTTTTTACTATTCATAGTTCTTTCTTAAAATTTTTCTCCCAACAGGATTATTTTTTTTAGGAAATCTGACAGTGATTTTATTTTAAACAAAAAAGCAAATACTTAAATAATCGATTAATTTTAATATAAAAAATCGATTTGTGTCTTTTAGATAATCGATTATTAAAATCGATTATTACAAAAAAATAATCGATTATTAAAATCGATTATTACAAAAAAAATCGATTATTACAAAAAATAATCGATTAGTATAAAAATCGATTATTTTTCTCATCCCTAAAGTGTTGTTGCAGCTCATGGACCTTAATAAGGCCGCTACCTACCATAAAGAAATTGAAGGGAGTGTGAATACGTGCAATGAGGTTCGACGATACTAAAGGCATCACCAAACCCCACCACACGCAAACACCCTCAGAAAGTTCGGCTTCTGTCTCTCTTGCTTACTGAGCGAAGCGCAGTAACAAATTGCTACTACTGGGAAGTCGATATTCTGCTCAGTGTGGTACTACCCCAGACGGACCGGCCCGCTGCTGTAGACAGACAAATGTCAACTTTGTGGGTCCTACTACTAACGGTGTCCCAAAATTGACGCAAGATTTGAATTTGCTGCCATTTATGCAATAAAGTATTGGCAACCCTAAAAAAAAAACAAATTGACAGCTGACAGTTTAGGGTTAGTAAAAATGAAGCGTTACACGATAAAACAACGTGGCTTCATTATTGAACAATATTTTCATGACTACATGAAACATTTCCAGGTCGTGTACTCTTGCGTTTCGGTGATCAGAATTGGCCCCCTAGATCATGTGATTTAATACCATTAGATTTCTTTTTATGTGGTTATTTAAAATCACAGGTCTATATCAATTAGCCTACTACCACGCGGGTATTAAAAGAAGAGATTCAACGCTGCATCAACAAAATTCAGCCATATTTATGCAGAATGGTCATGGAAAATTTTTACAAACGAGTGCATATATGTTTGCAAATCCGTGGTGGCCATTTGCCCGATGTATTATATATACTCTATAATTTAATAAAGAATTACTAGTGGTCGCCGTGTGGTCGAAATTCGGCCATAATTCATTTTAATTAATTTTCTGCTACACAATTTCCTTTTAATTTTATTTATGTACAATTGTAAATTGAGCAAGCTGTATTTCACTAATAACTTATATATAAGCACAAATCTCTATTAGACATTGTTATCATAATTATGATTGTTTGACATTCAGTTCGACCAAAGATTTTAACCGTGAACAAAAGTGTATAAGCGTTGCTACGCAACACACTCGCACAATGTGTAGCGATTGCGTTGTAGTGTGCGTAATGCCTTTTTTAACGAATTTAATGTATTTCTAATCCATTATTATATGAAATTTCAATTTTATGCACTTCTACACATTATATACTTCAACTGTGCCAAATTTCATACTTGTCCATCTAAGTAATTTTCGTAAAAAGGGGTACAAAGTTTTTGCTTCACGTATTATATATAGATAATCAAAAGACTAAAAACTGTGTTTTCTATTTAATGCAACTCTTACGTTAATTTCGAGACATCCTATATAAACTAGAAATTAAACCTTATATCAACAGATCTAGCGTGGTGGAGTAGGTCAATTGCCTTCCTATTGTAGAGGAGCTTCAAGCCCAACAGTGGGACGTATATAAGTCGAAATGAATAAACAACCATAGACACCGTTTGATTATAGTACTTAGATCATACTAACACTTCCGTTTAAAATAATATTATAAATAAAAAAATGTAGGTTAATAATTAAAACAAGGTTGTGTGTATATAAAATGAAAGCATTTTATATTTATATGTATAACTGGTAATTTATACAAGTTTTTTTTATATTATAGTAAGTATAATTTGAATTGGTCTATTGTAGGCATTTGGATGTTTTTTTATACCATTTTTATGCTATTGCTGTTCATAGTATTTTGCCTACAGCTAGAAATGTGCCAGTACATGGTGGCTGTTTCGTATCGTGACGAAGTAAGAATGCAGCTCAGCATCCCATTTCTTGCCCGTAATTGTCGTAAAATATGTATAAGGGATATAACAAGCATATATTTTTTTTAAGTGCTAATTACTTGACTGTAACATATCAATGCATACTGTGTTCTTCTGATCATTTCAGACTTTTAAAATGCAGATTTCAAATAGTGTTGGTTTGATTTAAATACTGTTATTATTGTCACTAATATGACTAATTACAATTTTGAATAATCTATTACCTATTAATTGTATTGTAGCTCTACTGTACTTGCACTTCGTGTGACCTGTAACTTAGACTAGTTAGACTGCAGCTGAAAATCAGCGCTGCAAGTTTATGTAGCATATGCTGAGCTGTTGCCTTTTGGACACTTATACACTCATTTGCAAAAAAAACGGGCACCTAAGCAATGAACCATTTCAAATGTTAATATTTCTTTGTTTGATAATTATAGGTAGTTTTATCCACACAATTTGCTAAATTAATAAGAAAATAATCGTTTTCATCAGTATTTCATAAAATTTAGATACAATTTATGGGAAATAATGCTAAACCTCGCTAGTAGTGTATATTCGCTAGTAGTGCATATGCTCATGAAGTAAAAATAAAAAAGTTTTTTTGTTTGTTTTTCTTTAATAAAGTAAAAGCAGATAAATGTTTAGTATCGAGTGTGACCCCCTCTAGCTAAAATCATAGCTTGAATTCGTCTGGGCATGCTAGCGAGTATATCCCGGATACTTGCTTGCGGAATACGTTCCCACTCCGCAGTAATCACATTCTTCAGCTCTCTGATGGTCTGCGGAGCCGGGTGTACTGATCTCACACGCCGTTTCAGAACGTCCCAGACATGCTCTATGGGATTGAGGTCGGGACTTCGAGCTGGCCAATCCAAACGACGAATGCCGACCTCTTGCACATACGCATTAACATCGCGGGATCGGTGGGCGCGAGCATTGTCGTCCATAAAAATCGAGTCTTCACCTAGAGCGGCCAATGCGGGTTGTGCATGAGAAATTAGAACTTCCGTTATGTATCGATGCCCAGTCAGTGAGCCGTTTTCAATGAAGACTAACTCTGTACGATCCATTGAATTTATTCCTGCCCAAAACATAACAGAGCCCCCACCATAAGGTGTGATTTCTTCGAAACATGCCTCTGCAAAGCGTTCTCCTTGTCTTCTTAGCACTCGCCGACGTCGATCTTCACCGAACAGAGATATCCTGGCTTCATCAGAGAACAAAACCCTATTCCAATCGTCTTGAGTCCATGATTCACAATTTCTAGCGAACCTAAGCCTGTGAACTCTGTGCTCACGGAGTAATTTGGGGCCGCGGGCCGGGCGGTGACTGCGTATATTGGCAGCGAGAAGCCTCCTCCTGACCGTCCATAGACTAATATGCACATTTCTTACTTCTTGGAGGTTGTTCTTAAGATCCACATACGAAGATTTGCGATTTCTCAATGCGCGACTCACAAGAAAACGATCATCCCGTGGTTGGGTACATGGTTTTCTTCCAGAACCAGGCCTTCTCTCGACGGAACCAGTCTCCTGATATCGCTGCCAGGTCCTTTGGACTGTCGAGCGACTAACATTTAGCCTCCTAGCCACGAAACATTGGCTGCAACCCTCTTCAAGCAGCGCGATAATTTTGGTAGCTTTTACCACTTTATCTACCATTTTTGATACAGCCAAACAGCATTAAATAAAGCTTTGACAGTCAAGGATATGAAATTAATCGATAAAAATTGAATAAAAGTTATGAAAGTCGATGTTAACTTCTGGAACTTCGCGCCAAAAATGTAGGATAAAAAGGGGTTTTCTGTAAAAATGAACATCAAATGAAAAATTGAATATAGAACGTACTTTTTTAAATACCACAGCATTTTTAAAACCGGCCAGTAACGTGTACAAACGATTGAAACCTTTTTGGTATTGTATCTTTTTAAATATGAATGAAAATCAAAACCGCCCGTTTTTTTTGCAAATGAGTTTATTATGAATTTCATTTGTGTATATTATGATTATTTTAATCATCAATATTTTTTCGTCTTCGTTTTTATATCACTTGTGTACTTATTTCTATGTCAGGCATGTAACTATAGAGTCCAATAAATCTTATTTTCTTTCTTTCTTTCTTTCTTTCTTTCATATAACAACTCTGCAAGAAACTCATAATAAAACTCTATACCAACACGTTTGCAGAGAGACCGCACGACGGCGACTGACGTCCCGGGACAGGGACGTCGAGAGGTGAGGGTACCTGAAAGGGTATTCCATCGGGCCGCTCACTGACGACAAGGAACTCGGTACTGGTGGTCAGCCCAACGACGAAGTTGACGTGGGTACGAGTGGGTTATCGGCCCCCGCGTGTGGGCTTACCATAGCCCATCCATAAAAAAATACCAACACGTTGGATCAGCGTGGTATAGTACGTTAATCCTCCTCCTATCATGAGGGTAGCTCGAGCCCAGCAGTGGGACGTATAGGAGCCGAAGTGAAATTTAATACTATATCAGACAGGTTAGTAAAAGGTTTTGTTTCGGGTTTTCCTTCTTTTGCATAGTTGTTATATACATATTATATCCCTTAGTCGTCTTTTACGATACTCATGGGCTAGATAGGAGGTGGTAAATTGTATTCTTACTCCGTCACCACACAGAAGACATAGCGTGGAATAGTAGATCAGTTTCGCTCTCGTTGTAGTGGAGCTCCGAGCCCAACAGTGGGATTTATGTGGGCTGAGATGATAATAAATAGTAAAATATTATACACGCCAATATTAAACGTACACAGTATAACGGCTTAAACCAATAATTGTCCATTACATGTTTTTGTTAAGCGACCTACTTAAAGTTGTTGTGTAACAATACAACATGACGCGAGTTGGGTTTTTGTTATGTTGATAGCCGACAACTGGCTATTTGTAAGCCACGATTCTTATATACAAAAAATGTTAAAACGTGTATCTGTTCTCTTGAATTGCGTATACTAACTGCTGCTGTGTTGCCCGGACGATGACGTCTCTTTTTAAACGAGGTTTAAGAAAATCACTTTTTAAACCCCACATAAAAATAGGAGTGTTATAAGTTTGATGTCGTTGTCTGACTATCTGTGTCTGTGACATCGTAGCTCTCAAATGGATGGACCAATTTCGATGTCGTTTTTCCATTTGAAACCCAGTTTCCTTGCTAGTTCTTAGCTGTTTGGTTAATATCGGTTTAGCAGTGTAAGAATACCAGCTCTTTTCCAAAATGATGTAATAACGTATGCTTACACGATTAAGTGCTACAAGCGTGCTAGTATAATCGTTAAATAACAATTAATTGATAATTTCTGTTGAAGAGAACGTAATACATTTTTTACCATTTTAGTTTGTGTAGGGTTACATATTCAAAATTTCCAATTTTACTTATTATATGGTAGGTAGCTGCTTTGCTGTGTCTCTAGTATTAAAGGTCCATAAATATCAGTATCACTTGGCATCGGGTGTGCTGCTCCTTTGCCACCATTGGCAATAAAAAACATATCATTCTTTATGATCGTCGATCTAAGAAGTCGATGGGGGTTATCATTCTCTAAGATCAATAGAAATAGTATAGAGACATCTTTTATGGCTCATAATCCATTCCTTGGTTCCGGTAAGGCTAACGGAAAGTACTACCTCCAATCTATACTAATATATAAAGCTGAAAGAGTTTGTTTGTTTGAACGTGCTCTCAGGTACTACTGGTCCGATTTGAAAAATTATTTCAGTGTTAGATAGCCCATTTATCGAGGAAGGCTATAAGCTATATATCATCATGCTAAGACCAACAGGAGCGGAGCACCAATGAAGAATGTTTAAAAAAAAAAATCGGGGATTTTTGACCTTTTGAGGGCTTTCGTTGCGTAAACGGCAAAATTTTCGCAAAAATCATGCGTGACAGAATCGCATTATTAAAAAATATTTTCACCTTCTACGTAAACAAAGTATTAGGTTAAGGTTAGCGTTAGTCTAAAGTATCTATACCGTGCGGACGAAGTAGCGAGCGGAAGCTAGTGCAGAATATTTTTTTTTGTATAGTATTTCCGTGTGGTGACGGAGTAAAAATATAAGTCACCATGCCCTCTCATACCCGTAGGTGTCATAAAAGACGACTACGTGATATAATACGCATATAACATCTATGTAAGAGACAGAAAACTCAAAACATCTAGCTACGCTTTTGTTCGGTATTGTTTCTCATAAAAAACCTACCTATGTATCTTTATAAGAAGATAAGCTGGTCACGAAAAAATAATAGTTACATAACTAGATCATCAACATACCTGATGAATACTCAGAAACATCGAACTACTGCCTTCCGCGGTAGCTTTAGGTTTGCAGCAAGTCGTTGCTGGAATGTACTTGAACCCCCTTTATTGCATTCAAAAACTACAAGGGTTTTCCAAAAAAGACTTAAGCTAATCCTACTTGAAAATCAAAAATTGATACCTTAATATTCTGTATACAGACCACAAATTCACTGTAGTTATTTCTCGTTCTATTTCATCAAGGACTCCTTCTAGCTAACCACAATATTTATGTACTTTCGGTTTCTTCTTTATACTATTAATGTTTATTTTATTTTATATTCTATATGTCTTTATTAAATAATTTGTTTCTTTTACTTAAACTATTCTATGTGATAATTATGATATTTTTTACAAACTAGAATATGATATAGTATAGTATTAATTTATTTCATTCTTAATTTAATGTTACTATTTCAAATATTACTGTTTAACTTTTTTTAAATATATTTGTTTTACATATATTGTTGCTTCCGCGACTTGATTGTACGGGTCCATCAGAATATCAGCGGTGTAGTATCATATTTACTGTACCATAAGCTGAGATGGGCACCATATTTTGGCCTCACATATTCGACTCCTTGTTTTTAGTTAGTAGTTCTTATTTCTTTCGTTGTAGTCAATATTGTGTGAGGTTTACAAAATAAAATTTCTTTCTTTCTTTCAAACAAAACCCTATACCAACTTGTCCGACCGGCAGGGTATAGGGTCATTTTCTTTCCTATTATGAAGTAGGCTCGAGCCAAGTAGTAGACGTGTACAAGCTGAGATGAGGTACCAGCAAAGTGCCATAAGCAGCAGTATCACTTACCATCAGGTCTGCTCGTTAGTCACCAACAGACGGACTCGCGCATGAAGAGTCCGTACCATTGAACAAAAAAGGGCAAAAAAATTGCGTTTGTTGTATGGGGGCCCCCATTAAATATTTATTTTATTTTTAGTATTTGTCGTTATAGCGGCAACAGAAATACATAATTTGTAAAAATTTCCACTGTCTAGCTATCGCGGTTCGTTAGATACACAGGTGACAGACAGACGAACGGACAGACAGCGAAGTCTTAGTAATAGGATCCCGATTTTACCCTTTGCGTACCTAAAAAAACAGTCAGTGATGGATTTACGCCTAGGCCCGTGAGGCCCGGGCCTAGGACGGCATGATTTGAGGGGCGGCAAAATTTTCGAAATCCTAAAATTTCAGAGACAATAAAAACTAAAGACAGTCAGAAATACGAAATTTTTACAGAAAGCGAGGAAAAAGAAATTTTAAAATTGATTAATATATATAAAAAAAAATATATTTATTTGTCTAATGTTTATTACGTATGTATCTGTAATATTTATTAGTTATAATTGAATATCTAACGAAATAAAGCTATTTTAAATTTCAAATAAAAATATTGGATCAAAATTAATAAAATGTATTCTAATATTAAGGGCGGTGCGATAAACAGGGCCTAGGGCGGTATCAGGCCTATATCCGTCACTGAATACAGTCGATATGTAGTTTTCATTGAACAAGTTGTTAATAAACTCCGTGATATTCAATGCCATTGTCCTTAAGCTCGTTTGTCTGTATATTTAAACAACATTCCATTCCTTATAAACATATATACACAAAGAATAACCTTTGCGGTGATGACATTAAGTTATAATTATGTTATAATATTTATTTATTTAATGATTTCTGACGTTTACGCGATTATTACACATTTTAAATAACTACTTTATGGATTTTATCGCATTTGTATTTTATTTTTGACCGACATTTCGAACACTGTGCAGCGTTCATGAACGGTAGTTTTAGTTAAAATGTATTTCTTTATTTATACATATATGTTATGTTGTGTCTCCAGCCGACGAATCCAACTCGGCTGGGCAGCGTTCGGGAAACTTAAGAGGATCTTCTCGTCCAATATTCAGCAGTGTCTGAAAACAAAGGTTTATAACCAGTGTGTGTTACCAGAGATGACTTACGGCACTGAAACGTGGTCTCTAAAAGTCGGCCTCATAAAAAAGCTCAAAGTCGCTCAGCGTGCTATGGTGAGGACTATGCTCGGTATTTCTCTACGTGATAAAATCCGGAACATGGAACTCCGTAGAAGAACGGGTGTAACCGACATAGTCCGCAGAATTAGTACGTTGAAATGGCAATGGGCAGGCCACATCGCTCGTCGAACCGACAACCATTGGGGAAGAAAGGTTCTTGAGTGGCGACCACGAATCGAACGGCGCAGCGTAGGGCGACCCCCCACTAGGTGGCCTGATGACATTCTCAAAGTCGCAGAGAACCGTTGGATGCAAGTGACGCAGGACCATTCCGAGTGGCGTTCTCGTGGGGAGGCCTATGTCCAGCACTGGACGTCTGTAGGCTAATGGATGGATGGACATGTATACAATTAACTAACACCTCTCTTGACCGTGGGTATTCTAAGAGACGACTAATGGATATAATACCCGGGCTGGCCACGGAGTACAAAGAACTCGACATTGGTGGTCGGCCCAACGACAAAGGCGACGTAGGTACGGGTGGGTTATGGGCCCGCGTGCCGTCCTTTAGTCGCCCCGGACGGAGTGGACGGCGTGTGCACTTACCATAGCCCACCCATAAAAAATACCAACATGTCTAACTAGAAGGTATAGTAGATCTGTTTCCCTCCCATTGTGGAGGTGGCCCGAGCCCAATGGGGGGACGTATGTGGGCTACGATGATGATGATGATGCCCAGTTAAGGCGCCAGAGAATTTATATGTCTTTTATATATTTTTCCTTATCAATAAATTATACAGACAAGGCTATTAATTAAAGAACAGTTAAAAACAAAACATAAAGCCGTCACTAATTCTGTAGCTGTTACTAATTATTATACAATTTGTTATAGACATTTATTAGATTCATGGGAACAGACATACTAATTGTATTGTGTAAAACATGCCCTTTAGAATTTAGGAAGTTTGTTATAACTGATTTTACAGTATTAATAGTATTTTTCACGCTCAATTCGAAGAATATTTGTCACCTTCTGTTCATATACTTTTCACTGTTACATTTGAACCTCCTTCTTAATATCACGGCCCATATATATGTCACACTGTTGGGCTAAGCCCTTCTTCTTTGGAGTAAAACTCCTTGCACGAAGGAAATAATCCTTGTATTGCGGGTGTGACTTTATAAACATATAATTAACAGACTCAAATTACATACAGAACAACAATTTATGTATCGCACAGAGTTGTCATTTTTTTGTTGAACGTCGGTGGTCCGCCCAACAACGTCGCCTTCGTTGTTAGGCGGACCACCGGTGTAGGATAACTTGTCTTCAGTGGTCGGCCCGACGGAATACCCCGGTTCAAATCATTTAATATGTATAAACCCCGCGGGGCACTCACGTACTGCAATTTTTTTAACATTTTAACTTAAATTACTACCAGATCGGAACGCGACTGCACTGAGAAGATCCGGCAAGAAACTTAGTGGGATACCTTTTAATTCGTTTACTAGTTTTTTTTTAATAAAATTACATACAACACTATGCCTATTAATAGCTTCAGTGTGATGCCTTTCGAACCATGATATAGTTATTAAATATAAGGAAAAATTACCATGGCTGGATCAGATCCCGCAAGCGGCACTCGATCGCGAGTTAACCACTAGAGCAGCCATATGGCTTAGATCATTAAATTAATCAAATCAAATCATTAATCAAATCAAATCATTTAATCTGCATAAGCCACGCGAGGGCACTTACATATTGTCAAATGTATACATCGTTTGAATACAATACAATATCTACCACCGGATCGGAACGCGGCCACAAGCTGAGAAGATCCGGCAAGAAACTCAGCGGGCTGTCAATTTTTTACCATCTTTTGAATTCAATTACGTATACAACATATAGTCTTAGCTCCAGTGTGATGACTTTCGAGATAGGATCTAGTTATTTTTTTTTAATTTAGTTCAAATAAAAAAGGAAAGAAAAAGATGGTTGGACCAGTGTGCCTACTCTTGAATCTCGATTCCAATCCTAAATCCAATCGCAGCTCGAATTTGAGCAAATTTGGTACGCTTGAAAGCGACACTAGCGCCCGATTTGAATCAAATTAGGTGGAACGTTTCTAAACTAAATGAATTCGACTCTCGTCGATTAAGTCAAATATTTGCTACTCCCGACGTGATTATGACGTAGTTTAAAATAGTTAATGTTGAACAATTTCAAGAAAGCGTCTTCGTGGTGATCGAGTTCGATAACGTTATTAATTTAAAGTAAGAAAACATGGCACATTTGGTGAAAATAACAACGACGAACGCGAAAAATTCATTCTCGATTTTGTTCAAGAGTACCAAATATAAGTTTGGTGAGATTGAAATCGAGTCCGATTCGAAATTAGAATTAATTTCAAGAGTAGGCCCACAGATCTCACAAGTCTACTTAACTTCAATAATATCGAGTACCATTACAAAATTGATAATATAAATAATTAACATATAAATTTGAATACAATGAAGTTATGTCTCACGTAGTGTAACGGCGTGATGTAACGGTGTCGTACGTGACACCTGTACCGAGACTGGAATTTTCACTTCTTGAATTATTTCAAACACAAATTTAGTATAAGGGTTACTTTTTTGCTCGAGAACGATCGACGTACCGGGTAAGAGACGTCGAAAGGAGAGGGTACCCCACAGAGTATTCCGCCGGGCCGGCCATGGAGGACAAGGAACTCGATTCCGGTGGTCGCCCCGAATGGAGCGCTGACCATAACCAACCCCAAAAAAAAGCGTTACTTTTATTACCGAGTTGGCCACAGCCGTCAAGGATTAGGTACTAGTAGTCAGTTCAATGACGAAGAAGAAGGAATACAGTGGGTTATGGCGCTGCACACTTTTACATCACCCCGGACGGAACGGATGGCGTGCAAACCATAACCCGTCAAAGAAAAGGGTTTTCTGTTGGATACTTACTAAAGTTAAATATAAACTGGTTCGTCATCAACATCTCATCCCATAAACGTCTCAATGTTGGACTCCGGCTTCCTCCACTATGGGAGGGAACTTGATCTACTATACCACGCTGGTCAGACGTGTTGGTATAGGGTTTTATTTCAAGTGTTCCTTGTCTTACATGGATATTATATACCTATTATATCCCTTAGTCGTCTTTTACGACACCCACGAGTAAAAGAGGGGCTGGTGAATTGTATTCTTACTCAGTCACCATACAGGAAAAACTGGTTAGTTCAGTCAAAAGATGGATAACATGGTGGCTTATGACGCCTCCTGATGGTCGGATTGAGGGTTAGTTTATGACTTACAGAGTAGTTGACCGCCAGGCGGGTCACTGCCAAAGACTCGGTACTAGTGACCCATTTAATTCATTAATTTATTTCATCATTCATCACAGCTCATATACGTCCCACTGCTGGGCTTGAGCTTCCTACACAGTAGGAAGGTAATTGACCTAATATATCACGCAGATCAGACGGGTTGGTACAAGGTTTTATTTCGAGTTTTTTTTCTCTTGCCTAGATGTTATATGCATTCATCCCTTAATCGCCTTTTACGACACCCACAGACAGAATATGAGATGATGAATTGTATTCTTATTCCGTCACCATACGCCCTTTTTAAAGTTGATTAAAAATAAATTATATAAACGCGATAAAATACGTTAAAAATACTTTTATTTGAAACTTGCAATAATTCCTCGGGGGGCTTTAGTCCGGCACCATCAGAGAGGCTGACCGCACGACGGCGACCGACATCCCGGGACAGGGACGTCGAGAGGTGAGGGTACCCGAAAAGGTATTCCGTCGGGCCGACCACTGAGGACAAGGAACTCGGCACCGGTGGTCGGCCCAACAACAAAGGCGACGTGGGTAGGGGTGGGATATGGGCCCGCGCACCGTCCTTTTGTCGCCCCGGACAGAATAGACGGCATGTGCGCTTACCACAGCCCAACCATAAAAAAAAAATGTTACCATCCCTACCCTTGTTTGTAGGGGTAGTAGAAGACGATTTAAGAATTAAATATGCATATAACATATAGAAATTTATTTTGAATTTTCTTCTCTTGCATAAATGTTAAATGCATATTATATCCCTTAATCGTCTTTTACGACATCCACGGACAAGAAGGGTGAAATTGTATTCTTATACCGTCACCACACGGAACAATCGACATACTTTTTAATTCAAACGTGTAATAATTGCGTAAGTATCATAAATCATTATCAATATTTCGTTAAATCGATTTACCGATTTAATAAACAATAATTCGCAACGTAATACTCGAAGGTCGATACGGCGGCCACATGCCTGCAACGCTCCGCTGCCCAGCCGCTTTCACTATAGCTTGATGTTATAGTACTATTGTTTTAAATATATTATGTAATAATGGGGTTTATAAATCATCGGAATTGGGTGAATCGTAACCCCAACATTACATTACCTTTGTAAATAAAACTACGGATTTTATCGCGTTTGTTTTTGATTTATGTTTGCCTGACAATTCGAACACTTTACAGCGTGGTCACGGGCGCAAACATCAGAAATCATTTTGCATTGCCTTATTTTAGATTTAACAGCCTAATATTTTTTTTTGCAAAAAACAGAAACCGCCTTCAATAATGTAGACAATATAGATATTTTTTTTAGATTATTATTGATTTTTCAAAAATCACTTGTCCAATTTTGATAAAACTTTAATGGGACTATTTGAGAAGTATACTCTTTCCAGCAAAAAAAGAATCATCAAAATCGGTTCATAAACGACGAAGTTATCCACGAATAAAAATAAAAAAGCATACTTTTTTTGGGGGTGGGTAACGGTCGGCACAATCCTCGCACCACTCCGTCCGGGGCGACAGAGGGGCCTAAGCACGCACACCCTTAACCCACCCGCGCGACACGTCGCCTTCGTCGTTGGGCCGACCACCGGAGCAGGGTGACTTGACGTCAGTGGTCGAAAAGAAAAGGATATATACGGTCGAATTGTGAAACCTCCTCCTTTTTTGAAGTCGGTTATCTATATATTAATACGTGAAGCAAAAACTTTGGACCCCTTTTTACAAAAATTACGTGGACGGACAAGTATAAAATTTGGCACAGTTGAAGTATATAATAAGGAGAAGTGCATAAAACTGAAATGTCGTATAATAATGGATTAGAAATACATTAAATTCATTAAAAAAGGCATTACACACACTACGACGCATTCGCTACACACACACACGCACACATGCGCGCTCTTATACACTTTTGTTTACGGTTAAACCAAACGTCAAATAATCATAATTATGATGACAATATCTAATAGGCTTATAGGTAGTACTTTATATATTAGTTATTAGTGAAATACAGCTTGCTCAATTTACAATTATACATAAATAAAATTAAAAGGAAATTGTGTAGCAAAAAAATAATTAAAATGAATTATGGCCGCATTTCGACCACACGGCGACTACTAGTAAAAATAAATCCGTGTTGTGGCGAAGTTAGAATACACTACTATTGATGACTTCCTATCTTGCCTCTAGGTATCGTAAATGAAGTTTAAAGAATATGACATGCATATAATGTCTATGGTAAGGCAAACAAACTTTGCTAATGTATTTCAAACCTTTTGAGATTAAATTTCGTTAAATCATTAGTCAGTCTCTGTAACACAAAAATAACTAAAATCAAATTTTAAACGAGCAAACAGTACACCTGATGGTAAGTGTTGCTGCCGCTCATGGATTTTTGTTAGGCCGCTGTCTACCGTGAAGAAAGTGAAGGAACTGTGAATGATTACAATGAGGTTCTGTGAAACTAAAGGCATCACTAAAACCCACACGCAAATACCCTCAGAAAGTTGGGTTGTCGGCTTTCTCACTCACCGAACAAATTGCTACTTTTCAAACGTAGATTTTCTGCTCAATATGGTACTACACCCACGATTATAGACAGACGATTATCAACAGCGTGTTGTACCTAGGGCTTCCAATCCCGGTATTGCGGGATTCCACGCCATTTTCCAATCCCGCATGATGCGGGATTAAGGGCGCGGGATCCGCGCGATTTGCGGGACTGAAAAAAAGCGTACATGCAAGCTCAAACTTAATAAGCTCTCAAACTTAAATAGCAACATATCCTATATAAATTTGCAGTTTAAAAATGTGTTTTTCTTTTCGTTGATTTTTTAATTTTCTTTGTGTAATTTTGTGAAGAAGATTTGTTTTGATTTGTTTTCTGTACAGCATTTGTTACTGTTTTTTATGAAGAAAAAAAACGGTGTAATTTGTTTGAACTCATACTAGTAGTAATACTGAAATAAATATGGAATTAGTTGATAATTCATAGGGTTTTTGTGATATATAAACGGAATAATTTCATTGATCTCATATTAATAGTAATATGTACGTAAATAAATGTGGAGTTGATTAATTCATTGTTTTATTTGCTTTATATAAATGTGGATATTTTAATCAAATACCGAGATCTCGCGGGATCGAAAATTCGTAATCCCGCAAATACCGAGATTGAATTCAAGCTGCGGGATTGGAAGCCCTAGTTGTACCACTACTAAAAACCATATTAAAATAATTTTCAGAAAACCGTACTAATTTTGTAGCCGGGATTGTATCGCCGTTTAGTCCTGGGTTGCGTGGCGTGGCTTACGCTGAGGGCAGTAGACAGCTCCACCTAAACTCCTTGCTTCACTGATTAGACACAGAGCATTACCAAAACCAACCACACGCAAACACTCTCAGAAAGTTGGGTTGCCGACTACCCCGCTCACCGATTGAAGTGCTGTAACAAATAGCTATTACTCTGTTGTATATTTTCTGCTCAATGTGGAACTACCCCGGACGGACCGGTCCACGGCTGTAGACAGACGACTATCGATAGTGTACTTCTAAAACATAAAAGCCGACCTTTAAAGAATCCGGTATTTATTCATCACTAGAAACCCGCCCTCGCTTCGCTTCGGTTTGAGTTGCTTAACCCGCGTAGTTCCCGTTCCCGTGGGAATACCGGGATAAAATGTAGCCTATGTTACTCTCTGATATTATAGCTTTCCACTGGTGAAAGAATTATTGAAATCAGTTCGGTCGTTCAAGCGTGAAAGCGTAACAAACAAACAACTAAACAAACAACCTTTTTTTTTTTTTTTTGTGTGACTTAGTTGTTAGCCTCAGATGGCTGTGACAACTTTACCCGGACTGGTGGGTGAGCGTTGAGGGCTCTCAACCCGCACAAACAACCTTACTTTCGCATTTATAATATTAGTAAGGATGTCGGTTCATGTACGTCCCACTGCTGGGCTCGAGCCTACTCGGCAATAAGAAGGAAATTGACTTTATTCTTGCTAGAAAAGGAAAACTCTAAATAAAACCGTATACCAACATGTCTGATCAGCATGGTAAGTCAAATTCCCTTCCATTGTGAAGGAGGCCTGAGCCCAATAGTGGGACGTATGTGGGCTGCTATGATGATGATTATACATCGCGAGTCAGACAGGTTGGTTGCTTTTGTTTTCGGTTATCCTTCTCTTGCATAGATATTATCTGCATATTGTAATCCTTTTTTTTTATGGGTGGGCTATGGTAAGCGCACACGTGATCCATTCCGTCCGGGGCGACGAAAGGACGGCGCGCGGGCCCATAACCCACCAGTACCCACGTCGACTTCGTCGTTGGGCCGACCACCAGTGTGTTACTTGTCGTCAGTGGTCGGCCCGACAGAATACGCTTTCGGGTACCCTCACCTCATATTGTAATCCTTAATCGTATTTTCCGACACACACGAGCAAGATAGGGTGTCGAATCGTATTCTTACACAGTTATTACACGGAAAAAATTATTATTAAAATATTTTTATCGATACAAAGGCACATTTATACTTGTTTTTACACTACGTAGGACGTTCACCTCGACGAGTCCTTGCCAACTTACTTTTACTCAACGCTAGTATGAAAAATTTTATCGAGTATATTCTGTATATTGATGTAGTAGGAATGAAATGTCTGCACAGACGGGGCAGTGGTTAAGATACCGTGCCAGTGTCGTGAGTTCGAATCCCATGCAGGACAACACTTTGTGCGATCCACAAATTGTTGTTCGGAGTCTGAATGTAATTTGTGTCCGTTAACTATATGTTTGTAAAGTATTAAGTACTTGCCCGTGGATGTCGTAAAAGACGACTATGAGGTATAATATGCACATAACTTCCATGCAAGAGAAGGAAAAGTCGAAATAAAACTCTATATCAACATGTTTGACCAGCATGGTATACTAGGTCAAATTCCCTCCTATTGTTAAAATGTTTTTTTTTCTATTATTTATTAATATCATCATCATCATCACAGCCCATACACGTCCCACTGTTGGGCTCGGGCCTCCTCCACAATGGAAGGGTAATTGACACACTATACCACGCTGGTCAGACGTGTTGGTATAGGGTTTTATTTCGAGTTTTCCTTCTCTCGCATAGATGCTATATGCGTTTTATATCCCTTAGTCGTCTCATACGATCACCCACGGGTAAGATAGGGGGTGATGAATTGTATTCTTACTCCGTCACCACACGGATTTATTAATATATTGTAATTAAATTTAAATGTAAATTGACATGGAGATCTATGTAACTCAGCACTGACTTGTAAATTTATACCAATAAATAAAATTGGAGTGTCTGTTTGTAATGTCAAAATAATAGGCTTTTTTCATGCTCACACAGTTATTTGCACGACACCTATGCCTAAAATAACAATTAAAAATTTTTGTCTGTCTGTCTGTTTGTTCCGGGTAATCTTCAAAACGGCTGGACCGATTTCAAAAATTCTTTCACCAATGGAAAGCTATAATATCAGGGCGTAAACTAGGCTATATTTTATCCCGATATTCCCACGGGAACGGGAACTACGCGGGTAAAACGACTATAACCTATAACCGAAGCGAAGCGAGGGCGGGTTGCTAGTTTGTTATAAATAAAGAACACAATATTATAGTGTCCTCCACAATAGCGGAGGAAGCCCAAGCCCGACAGTGGGACGTATGTGGGCTGTGATAGTGATATCCCCTAGTCGTCTTTTACAATACCTACGAGTAGGCGTAGGGTTGGTGTTTTGTATTCTTACTCCGTCACCACGCGGAAAGCCAGAGACGAACGTGATGAAATAAAAAGCAGGTACTTTTATGTATTTCAAATGACGGATAATTTTATCGAACAAATTGATTGCTGTAAATTACTGTTCTCGATTAAATTATATCTATTTGAGGTTGTCTTTTGAGGTTTCCGTATTTGCGGGCAATCAGTAAAACTTCCGTGTGGTGACGGAGTAAAAATACAATTTGCGACCCCCTTCTTGCCCGCATCTGTCGTAACGACTAAGGGATATAATATGCATATAAAATCTATGCAAGAAAACTTCCGACTAATTTCGTTTAAAAGTAGTTGTTTAAAAGATGTTATGTGCATATTATATCCCATAGTTGCCCTATAATTTTACTCTTACTATAATACTAGCAACCCGCCCTCGCTTCGCTTCGGTTATAGGTTATAGTCGTTTTACCCGCGTAGTTCCCGTTCCCGTCGGAATACCGGGATAAAATATAGCCTAGTTTACGCCCTGATATTATAGCTTTCCATTGGTGAAAGAATTTTTGAAATCGGTCCAGCCGTTTTGAAGATTATCCGGAACAAACAGACAGACAAAAAATTTTTAATTGCTATTTTAGGTATAGGTGTCGTGCAAATAACCGTGTGAGCATGAAAAAAGCCTATTATTTTGACATTACAAACAGACACTCCAATTTTATTTATTGGTATAGATGTATATAACATTTATGCAAGAGAATGTAACCTTAGATAAAACCCTATACCAATTTGAATGACCAGCGTGATATAGTAAGTCAATTACCCTCTTATTTTAGAAGTGGCTAAAGCCTAGCAGCGGAACCTATATTAGATTCGCTAATAGTCAAATACCCAATTATATTGCCTAGAAATAAAAGCATTGAATCTCCTTAAATAAACCCTACGGAAGATCGAACTCGAATCACCATATGTGGTAGGCCAAGAAGGAAGTGGAAATTTAAATATCAACGAATACGGTACTTGTACATATAAGTAACAATAGACAATGAACTACATACCTAGATACAATCATTGTCCACTAGTGATGTATATAAGTATCGATTAAACTTATCGATATTTTGCCCAGAAATTTATCTTATTTTAATAATAATAATAATAATAATAATAAGACTTTATTGAACCAAAAGTATTAATAGTATACATTCCATGCACTTACTGTAAAAATGTTATTGATTAGGTAGGTATAACTTAGCTCAAAAAGAAAACAAGAATAAAAGCACCTTCATTCTCCGCGTAGGTACATGGATAAGCCCTAACCCCTAACTAGGTCACCCTGTGCTTAAGATATCAGGTCACCCTCACCTCACTGAATTCAGCCCTTATTAGGTCACGGCTAGTATTTACTGCCCACTTAAACTTGGGCATACGTAAGAAATTTAAGTGTCGAAATTTGGCATTTCTATACGTAGCTATATTTATTTATTTATTAAATGAAAGAACATAATACGCTTACAGTAAACTCTAAACCGCTTACATGCTATAACTATTAATAACACAATTTATTAACACAATTTATAAAACAAACAATTATAACAATTTATAATAAATATTAATTCTTAAAATAAAATAAATATACACAGCATTATATATACAACTAGCAATCCGCCCTCGCTTTACTTCGGTTATAGGTTATAGGTTATAGTCGTTTTACCCGCGTAGTTCCCGTTCCCGTGGGAATACCGAGATAAAATATAACCTAGTTTACACCCTGATATTATAGCTTTCCATTGGTGAAAGAATTTTTGAAATCGGTCCAGCCGTTTTGAAGATTACCCGGAACAAACAGACAGACAGACAGACAAAAATTTTTTAATTGCTATTTTAGGCATAGGTGTCGTGCAAATAACCGTGTGAGCATGAAAAAAGCCTATTATTATGACATTACAAACAGACACTCCAATTTTATTTATTGGTATAGATTTAAGGTGACTGATAATTTTAAAAGTAATTATTTAGATACAGTGATAGATTTTGCATCATTTGATCTACCCCATCAAAGAATATGTCTGCATCCCTATTTGTCTGGAGGAAATCATTGATTAGTTCCAAAGCTCTTTCTGTAGGAGTACTAACGGCTTGCGGCTGGCGCCATGATGGTGGACAATTAAAAAACCGATGCTGTCGTCGTCCAGCCGCACGCATAAATTGACCTAGTACTTAAAAGTAAATGCACGTATCAAGTTTTACTGACATAGCACGAAGAATTGACACGCTGAAGTGACAATGGGCAGAATACATCGCTCGATAAACAGACAACCGCTGGGGAAGAAAGGTTCTCGAGAAGCGACCACGTATCGGACGACGCAATGTAAGACGCCCCTACTAGGTGGACCGACGACCTTTTGAAAGTTGGTTGGCGTCGTTTGATGCAGGCGGCGCAAGACCATACTCTGTGGCGTATTACTACTTGGGCCTGTTAATTCTTCTACTATGTCGGTTACACTCGTTGTTCTACGGATTTCCATATTTCGGATCTTATTTTGCAGAGAAAGCCTGAGCATAGCCTGGTCCATAGCAAGCTGAGCGATAGTACATACACTATTGCAACTAAAACTTATATAAAGGCCCCTTAAGCTTACATATAGTCCCCTTAAGCTTACATATAGGCCCCTTAAGCTTACATATAGGCCCCTTAAGCTTACATATAGGCCCCTTAAGCTTACATATAGGCCCCTTAAGCTTACATATAGGCCCCTTAAGCTTACATATAGGCCCCTTAAGCTTACATATAGGCCCCTTAAGCTTACATATAGGCCCCTTAAGCTTACATATAGGCCCCTTAAGCTTACATATAGGCCCCTTAAGCTTACATATAGTCCCCTTAAGCTTACATATAGGCCACTTAAGCTTAATTATAGGCCTCTTAAGCTTACATATAGGCCCCTTAAGCTTAATTATAGGCCTCTTAAGCTTACATATAGGCCCCTTAAGCTTACATATAGGCCACTTAAGCTTAATTATAGGCCTCTTAAGCTTACATATAGGCCCCTTAAGCTTACATATAGGCCCCTTAAGCTTAATTTTAAGCCTCTTAAGCTTACATATAGGCCCCTTAAGCTTACATATAGGCCCCTTAAGCTTACATATAATCCCCTTAAGCTTACATATAGGCCCCTTAAGCTTACATATAGGCCCCTTAAGCTTATATATAGGCCCCTTTAGCTTACATATAAGCCCCTTAAGCTTACATATAGACCCCTTAAGCTTACATACAGGCCCCTTAAGCTTACATATAGGCCCCTTAAGCTTACATATAGGCCCCTTAAGCTTACATATAGGCCCCTTAAGCTTAATTATAGGCCTCTTAAGCTTACATATAGGCCCCTTAAGCTTACATATAGGCCTCTTAAGCTTACATATAGGCCCCTTAAGCTTACATATAGGCCCCTAAAGTTTACATATAGGCCCCTTAAGCTTACATATAGGCCCCTAAAGTTTACATATAGGCCCCTTAAGCTTACATATAGGCCCCTAAAGTTTACATATAGGCCCCTTAAGCTTAATTATAGGCCTCTTAAGCTTACATATAGGCCCCTAAAGTTTACATATAGGCCCCTTAAGCTTAATTATAGGCCTCTTAAGCTTACATATAGGCCCCTAAAGTTTACATATAGGCCCCTTAAGCTTAATTATAGGCCTCTTAAGCTTACATATAGGCCCCTAAAGTTTACATATATGCCCATGAAGCTCTGCTAAACCCGTGGTGCTGTACTGCTGCACTTCACGTAGTTGTACAACCTCTTATTTACTGGCTTATTAGCCAACATTGCTTCATGTCTTCCGCTTTTACATAGGAGGGAATTGCAGTCTTTCCAACTCCATCTGTTTTTCTTTTCTAATAAAATTTATTGCGGGTCCCAAGACAATTAAAAGCCTTTCGCGGGACTTCCTGAGGGTCCAACCTCTGTGTCTTATACGGAGACCATTGTGGATGCTGGTTTACAGGAGTTATAATATATATAAGTAGTATTATATAGGTATAGATGACCTGTTGAAGGTTGCTGGGCGTCGTTGGATGCAGGCGGCACAGGACCGCACTTTGTGGCGAAATATGAGGAAGGTCTATGTCCAGCAGTGGACGGTGATGGATTGAATGATGACGGTTATATTAACGTCTCCGTGTCGTAATTCATGACTGGTCGTGGACCTGTGCTTTCAGACATATCATATATTTACCTCGTAAATTATTAGGTTGTACAGTATTTATTCAAAACATATTCATCTTATGAATAAAGATTTATTAAATGCGATAATACTCATAAATAAAACAATAAAGTGTTTTTGTAACAGTGTTTCTCAAACTTGTTGAAATTTATCTAAATTTAAACTATTTAATAATTTTCCGTGTGGTGACGGAGTATGAATACAATTCGCCACCCCCTATCTTGCACGTGGGTTTCATAAAAGAAGAAGACTAAGGGATTAAATATGCATATGACATCTGAGCAAGAGAAGGAATATTCAATAAAAAACACTATACTGGCAGATCTGACCAGCGTGGTTATAGCATGTAAATTTCCCTCCTATATATAAATCGAAAATAATCATTTTATATCTCGGCACTTATTGAATTAAACATTCTTCAGAATAGGCAAATAATTGATCTACTATACTCGATTAGTCAGACACGTCGGTATAAGGTAATTTATATATATAACTAGCTGATCCGTTAGACGCTATTCTATTCATAAATAGAAAAAATAAAAATGCAATACCTTGAAATCAATTGCAGCACCTGTAACTGTAAACTATTCTTGAATATATCTATATATATATATATATATATATATATATGAGAGGAGGGTTTTGCGAACGATATATTGACTCATCACCATATCTCTGGAACCATAAGGTATACAGACTTGAAATTTGGCATGAGTATTCCTTTCGTCGAGTAGAGGTCACCTAAGAACGGATTTTGCGAAATTCTACCTACAAAGGGTGTTGCGAGGGCATTCACAATAATATACAACTAAAGGAACAGGGTGAACCGAAGCTACTGAAGCTAGAAAAATGAAATTTGGACCGTAGTTTTATTTCATGACGTAGTCACCTACTAAGAAAAGATTTTTGAAATTCCACTCCTAAGGGGGTGAAACGCAACGGTAATGTTTATATGGAAAGAAAAAAAAAATCTTTAGCTACTGTCTTCAAACTAAGCACAAATACTCTTTAATAAAAATAAATAAACACGTATTTCAGCGTTTGTCCATTTTCATCCTCTAAGGGTGTAAAATAGTTAGAAAGATGTCAGTTTACCGACTTATCACAGAGCCGAAACTACTGAAGCTAGAAACATGAACTTTTGACATTAATTACTTTGCGTGACTTAGAAACCCAATAAGAAAGGATTTTTTGAAATTCAATCCCTAAGGGGGTAAACTGCAGTAGTAAAGTTTGTTTAGCGAGAAAAAAAATCCTCATCGATTTTTATGAAATTCTCAGCAAAAGCTCTTTAATAAAAATAAATAAATAGGTATTTCAGCATTTTAAATTTTCACCCTCTAAGGGTTGTAAATAGGTATAAGGAAGTTGGTTGTCTGACTCATCAACGCCGAGCGGAAACTACTGAAGCTAGAAACATGCAATTTTGACCGTAATTTTATTTTGTGACGTAAGGACCCATTAAGAAAGGAGTTTTTGGAATTCATGCCCAAAGGGGTGAAAAAAAAATCATCATCGACTTTTTTTTAATTTTGCATAAATACTGTTCATTCATCTTTTTTTTTCATCATTTCAACCCTTATACGTCCCACCGTTGGGTTAGAGCCTCCTCCCTTATGAGAGGGAAATTGACCTACTACACCACACTGGTCAAACGTGTTGGCATAGGTTTTAGTTTTTTTTCTCTTGCATAGATGTTGTATGCATATTATAATCTCTTAGTCGTCTCCTACGACAGCGACAGGTAAGAGAGAGAATAAACAGCATTTGTCAATTTTTACCTTCTAAGGGAACTAGGCGGGTAAGGTGACTGAAACCGAAGCGAAGCGAGGGCGGGTTGCTAGTACATAAAATAAAAGAATACGTATATTAAAAATCTGCCAAGTGTGAGTCAACTTGCGCACGAAGGGTTCCGTACCATTGACTAGGTAAATAACAGTAGGTACACAAATTTACTGATATCGAGCAGAAATAGGCAAAAAATGACGTTTTTTGTATGGGAGCCCCTATAAAAATTTCAACTATCTAGCTATTGCGGTTCTTGAGATACAATCTGGTGACAAACAGACGGACGAACAGACAGCGAAGTCTTAGTGATAGGGTTCCTTTAATGCCCTAAAAATGAATCACGGTTTTTAAAAAGCACAGTCACATATAAAAGAATCGCTGTCATGATCCACAGCAAATGTCATTTTTATCGCTGAATAATTAATACATCATTTTACCGCGAGGCTGATTATATTTTTTAGTGGTTTGTCCTTTTTTTGTGTACTGTACTAGTACTTATAATGTTACCAAAGGATTATTTTGAGAAATTCTCTTCGAAATGATAAGTGCAATTTCCTTATTTGCCCATGGCAGGTCGTAAAGCCCGCTGATCATCAGGATCACTAAAATAATGGACAGCTCTCCGTGGAATCATATAATACTAACTCCATTCAGCCACTTGTATGTCAAGCGTCACAATTATGTTACTATCCTCCTTCATAAGGAATCCTTATGTCCATCAGGATATTAATAGGCTAATAAATGAAAAACTCTACCACAAACTTTTTGCAGAATAGAAAATAAAAATTACGAAGCATAGCTTTCCAGTCTTTTGTGGAATAACCTCTCTGGATCTGATCAATGACATTTATCTGGTGTCCAGAAATGACGAAATACTTTTGTACATGTAACATTCTTGACTAGGCTTTATGATCCCTTGATTACTTAGGACAGCTGGATGTAACGCCACCAGCCTATGCCATCACTCGTGTAAGTTTTACACTCATAGTTCACAAACTATTCTGCTACTTTCACAGTTAGAGAATGTATGCAGATGTATCTCAAAGACTTGACTGCATTGATAGCGCGGTGGTTAAGATACCGACCTACCCTACACTTTAAGCGATTAAAAAATGTTATCCTAAGTCTGAATCAATTTGTGTTCGTTAAATTATATGTTTATAAATTCCCCGTAGTACATGGACTGTATCCCTAGTGCCGGGTGTAGTCTTTTTCATCTTAAGATCAAATTATGACCCCCATGGGGGTCTTATTTCGCTTCTTTGAGAACCACTGTGTTACAACAATAGCTTCATCTGTAACATTTTAAACGAGATACTGTAACTGTTTTACGTAATATTCAAATTAGTTTTAATTGTAATAACGCTTTCGTTTTCACATAGACTTCTACTTTTTTTTATTTATTTTTTATTTCTTATGGCAGACGCACTAACTACCTGATTATTATCCTAGTTATAATCTTCATATGGTGACGGAGTAAGAATACAATTCCCCTTATCTTTACCCGGGGGTATCGTAAAAGTCGACTAAAGGGTATGCATGTAACATCCATCCATCCATCAGCCTACAGACGTCCACTGCTGGACATAGGCCTCCCTATGAGAATACCACTCGGAACGTTCCTGCCCCACCTGCATCCAACGGTTCCCTGTGACTTTGAGAATATCGTCAGTCCACCTAGTGGGAGTCGTCCTACACTGTGTAGTCCGATACGTAGTCGTCACTCGAGAACCTCTTCCCCAATGGTTGTCGGTTCGCCGACCGATGTGGCCTGTCCATTGCCATTTCAACGTGCTAATTCTGCGCGCTATGTCGGAACACCCGTTCTTCTACGGATTTCCGTGTTCCGGATTTTATCACGTAAAGAAATACTAAGCATAGCCCTCTCCATAGCACGCTGAGCGACTTTGAGCTTTTTTATGAGGCTGACATTTAGAGACCATGTTCCAGTGCCGTAAGTCATCGCTGGTAACACATTATAACATCTATGCAAAAGAGGTAAAACTCTACATAAGACCCTATACCAACACGTCTGACCAGCGTGATTTAGTAAGTTAATTTCTCTCTTATTATGGAGCAGTCCCAAGCCCAACAGTGGGACATATATGAGCTGAAATGATGATGATTCGTAGTAACGCCACACAGTATTATGTAACGAGAATAAATATAAAATTTCATGATCTTTTATTTGACAAAATCTTCGAATCAATATTACTAGGAACTGTGGTAAGTCAACAAGTTTATAAATATTGCATATATGTCGAGATTTTTATGTTTAAAATACAAGATTACCTTGAATATGTGTGGAAAGAATTGCCAAATAGGTGAGCTCTTAAATAAAATCTACATAGCGTTGGTTGGCGACTGCTTCATTTGTCTATTTTAAAGTTTATTACTATTTTTAACCGACTTCAAATGATTCTGCACAGATGGTTAAGATACTAACTTACAGTGCCAGTGTCAGTGGTTCGAATCCCATGCAGGACAGTACTTTGTTTAATCCATAGAATGTTGTTCTGAATCTGTATGTAATTTGTGTCTGTTAATTATATGTTTGTAAAGTCACAACGCAATACAAGAATTATTTTTTAAGTGCCCGGTGTGGTCTGTAAAAAAATCTAAACAATTAAAAACGATTTCAATCAATTTCTCATGGATACTACGATCAGAACTAGACGAAATTGTAATGGGACCACACGGGAAGCACCAGTTTTCGAATTCAAAAGAATCATTAAAATCTGTTATCCCAGTCGAAAGTTCTGAAGTATCAAACACTAGCAAATCTCCATCGCTTCGCTTCGGTTTCAGTCGCCTTACCCGCGTAGGTCTCGTTCCCGTGGGAATACCGGGATAAAATATAACCTATGTTACTCAGGGTGAACTTAGCTTTTCAATGGTGAAAGAATTTTTGAAATCGGCACAGTAATTTTTGAGTTTATTCATTACAAACATACACACCCAAAAATTCTAAATTTTCCTCTTTATAATATTAGTGTAGATAAAAAAATATGTGTGAATTAAGAACCTTCTCCTTTTTTGAAGTCGATTAAAAAGGAGAAGGTTTTCAATTCGACTGTATTTTTTTTATGTTTATATTCATGTAGCGGAGATGCGAATGTTGAGATGGATGTATGATGTGACAAGAATGGATAAAGTGAGGAATGAACACATTAGGGGAAGTTTAAAAGTTGCGCCAGTGACGGAAAAGTTAAGGAGTGAACGGCTGACATGGTATGGACATGTGATGAGGCGGGATGAAAGTAGTGTTGTGAGAAAAGTTTTGGATATCAATGTTGAATGGCTTTAGGGGTAAAGGAGGACCGAGGAAAAGATGGACTGCATGAGGCATGACATGGATAGTCTAGGAGTGACTGGAGAGATGACGTCTGATAGGACCGTATGGAATAAGATAACATATTGTTTCGACCCCAAGTAATTGGGATAAGAGCAAGATGATGATGATGATTCTTACTCCGTCACCACATGCTCCATAAAGCTGCAATATCACTTATCATCAGCTGTACTTAGGGACACGATATCGAAACGAAAGCATCGATACTGTACTCATGAGTAGTATCGAAGAAAAAGTATCGATACTCCAAAATACTGAGTACTTTTCCTAGAATCTATTTTTTTTTTTAGATATTTGTCCGTCTGAGTTCGGATTAAAATATGTCGAGCCACTTTTTTAAAAGGTTCATTACGCTTTAACTAGATGGCGTTATATGAGCCGTAAGGTCAAGTTTAACATACTTTCTACAATTTATTCGATACGATACCTGCTCAAAAGTACTCATTGAGTAAAAATATCGAATAGAAAGTATCGAGTACAAAAGTATCGGTATCGAAAGATAAGTACTCGATACCTAAAAGTATCGATACTTTTTTTGTGTCTCTAGCTGTACTGTGAGCTCGTTTACGACCAACAGCAATACTATTTATACTATCAGTGGTATAATATATCCGTAATAGCCTATTAAACAACCTTCAAATATTTCCCAGAAACTATATAAACTTCACCAATCAAATATCACGCTTTACATACAGACGTTTTTTTTATATTTGAATATTTATATTAAGTAATTAAAAACCGGCTAAATGCGAGTCGGAGTCGCGCACAAAGGGTTCCGTACCATCCTTAATAATATTATAAATGCGAAAGTAAGTTTGTTTGTTACGCTTTCACGCTTAAACCACCCAAACCGATTTCAAAAATTCTTTCACCAATGGAACGCTTTCAAACTACCGAACCGATTTTAAAACTTCTTTACCCATAGGAAGCTATAATATCAGGGAGTAACATAGGCTATATTATATCTCGGTATTCCCACGGGAACTACGCAGGAAAGACGACTGAAACCGAAGCGAAGCGAGGGCGGGTTGCTAGTTATCTATAAATAAACGGCGAAAACCTCTTTTATTGTATGGGAGCCCCCTTAATTATTTATTTTATTTTAATTTATTATATTTAAAGAGAACAAAAAACTAAATATTCTGTGAATAGTTAAAGCGTCTACCTGTCACCGTTATTAGTATCGAGCAAGAAACGGTAAAAAATCAAGTTTTTGTATGGATGCCTACCTTAAATGTTTATTTTATTTTATTTTTAGTATTTGTTGTTATAGCGGCAATAGAAATACATCATCTGTAAAAATTTCAACTGTCTAGCTATCACCGTTCTTGAGATACAGCCTGGTGACAGACGGACAGACAGCGAAGTCTCAGTAATAGGGTCCCGTTTTTACCCTTTGGGTACGGAACCCTAAGCACCGTCAAGTGCGACTTGATATAGCTTAAGAAAGGTTCTGTACTGTATTGTACAAGATTAAGTATTTGTCATTAAATTTATTTTAGCTCATATACATAACATAATCACAGCTCAAATACGTCCTTCTGCTGGGCTCGAGTCTTCTCATAATAGGAAGAAAATTTATAATATCTAAAACGGCAAAAACACTCACGTGCTGAGATCGATTACGTCGACCCGGGTTTCGAGCATGTCCGATGCTCATCATCAGGGCGAGTGCGCAGCGGCGTCTGCGAGGCCCCGGCGTGCACTGCGCGATGCATATCGAGCAGCGCGACTCGACACAGCCATTAGGGGTGCGGGGGAGGTGTTCGCCTCTTGATCGTCCTCGGCGGAGACGTCGGACGGAGAGAGTTTTAAGAGAGTTACCAGCTCTTAATACTGCCGTGAGTCGTAAGGTGATGGTGTGCGTGGAGAATGACGTGACCAGCGTAGTATGTGATGGTGACGACACACGGAGTGACATACCAACAACGTCGCTTAACTCCGGTTGTGAAATTTCCTCCGACGTTTCCGCCGAGGACGATCAAGAGGCGAACACCTTCCCCGCACCCCTCATGGCTGTGTCGAGGCGCGCTGCTCGATATGCATCGCGCAGTGCACGCCGGGGCCTCGCAGACGCCGCTGCGCACTCGCCCTGATGATGAGCATCGGACATGCTCGAAACCCGGGTCGACGTAATCGATCTCAGCACGTGAGTGTTTTTGCCGTTTTAGATATTATAATAGGAAGAAAATTGACCTTACTGTGCCATGCCAGCTTAAGAGGATCTTCTCGTCCAACATACCTCAGTGTCTGAAAACACAGATCTACAACCAGTGTATGTTACCAGTGTCATCACTACGGCACCGAAACGTGGTGCTTAAATGTAGACCTCATAACAAGGCTAAAAGTCGTTCAGCATGCTATGGAGCGGGCTATGCTCGGAATTTCTCTGCGAGATAGAATCCGGAATACGGCAATCCGCAGAAGAACGGGTGTAACCGACATACCACGAAGAATTAGCACGCTGAAGTGGCAATGGGCAGGCCACATCGCTCGACGAACCGACAACCGCTGGGAAAGGAAGGTTCTCGAGTCGTGACCACGTATCGAACGACGCAGTGTAGGACGCCCAACCAGGTAGACCGACGACCTGGTGAAAGTTGCTGGGCGTCGTTGGATGTAGGCGGCACAGGACCGCACTTTGTGGCGTAACATGAGGGACGCCTACGTCCAGCAGTGGACGGTGATAGACTAAAATGATGATGAGGATGCCATGCCAGTCAGGCAGGTTGATGTAGGGTTGCATAGATGTTATATGAATAATAATCCCTTAGTTGTGTTTTAAGACATTCACAGGCAAGAGAAAGGGTGGCGAACTGTATTCTTACTCCGTCAGCGGATACAGAAATAACACCTCATTATCTATTAATAATCTTAGGCACTTTAACTTCAAAATGGAGCGTAGATTAACACGGACATATGAATTGCATTATTTAATCTGCTTACATTAATGCATAACCTTCATAATTAAATCAGAAATTAATATATGTAAGTTTGATACTATTTTTCCTGATTAATTGGCCTCTGCCTATAATTTCGACATTGACGATTATTTTTTTAAATGAATTTACCATACTAATGACTTAAAACCACCTAAGTGCGAGTTGGAGTTGCTCACGAAGGGTTCCGTACCAGTATCTATAAATTAGGTAAAAATCGTGTTTGATGTATGGGCGCCCTCCTTAAATATTTAATACACCACCCTCAGAAAGTTGGGTTGCCGACTATCTGGCTCACAGAATGAAGTGTTGACAGTATGCTTACACATGTATGAATAACTATTACTATTATCTTCTTTATTTATAAATTTCTTGTGTACGTGTGTGTCACTGAACTCCTCCTAAACGGCTAAACACATATTAATGAAATTTTTTGTGTGTTCAAAGGGATTCAAGAATGGTTTAGATTCACAATCGGATGCGGTAAATGGTGCTACTATCGATTTAAAGGAGAATTATTTTTTTTTTACTTGAAGAGCACAACGTCTATTGGGTCAGGCTGATCGACCCGCGGCTGTAGACAAACGACCGTAGGAGGATTTTATACAATATAAAATCTTAGTAATATATAATGATATCTGATGTTTACGCGAGCACTACACATTGTAAATAAAACTACTTTTACGGATTTTATCGCGTTTGTATTTGATTTATGATTGCCCGACGTTTCGAACACTTTGCAGCATTCATGGTCACGGGCGGACTAAGGTGTCTCACGTCCAACAAGTAATCGTTATTACAGACATTTACAATTATCTACCCGATACAGAAAATAGTTATAAATTTATTAAATTGTTACCCACATTTTAGTACAAATTTATTGCCAGTGTAAGAAGAAAATGAATCTATATGAAAAAATTATATTGTTTATGGTTAGTAATTATTAATTATTAAATTTGTAGCAATTATTATTACAATTTGTTGATTTAAAACTAACAACGCTATGTCCCCTGAGTTTTCTTGCCGGATCTTTCTCAGTGTGGCCGCGTTCCGATCCGGTGGTAGTATTTTGTTAGTTTTAAATCAACAAATTGTAATAATAATTGCTACAAATTTAATAATTAATAATTACTAACTATAAACAATATAATTTTTTTCATATAGATTCATTTTCGCAATAAATTTGTACTAAAATGTGGGTAACAATTTAATAAATTTATAACTATTTTCTGTATCGGGTAGATAATTGTAAATGTCTGTAATAACGATTACTTGTTGGACGTGAGACACCTTAGTCCGCCCGTGACCATGAATGCTGCAAAGTGTTCGAAACGTCGGGAAATCATAAATCAAATACAAACGCGATATAATCCGTAAAAGTAGTTTTATTTACAAACTTAGTAATATAAATAATAAAACATTGTTATTTTATTTTATTTAATAATAATAGAAAAGTTATTGAAAAAAAACTGATAATATCAAAAAAATTGTGCAACCCATTTGTATAATGACCTTATTCTCTATTAATTCACATATTTACGAACATACACAATTACAAAATTAATTCGTTATTATATATTCTCACAATTGTTTTATTAATGGGTACATTCATATCTAGTTTTTTTTTTTAAATCTCAAATGTTGAGTAATATACAAAATGATTATTATACACCAGTCTAGCCATTGAATACTTGTGATAAGTATAAAAAATGTAAATAAAAACATTAAATTTATATGTTAGCTAAATCAACAAATTTTCTGTTCAAATCCAAAAAAAATAATGAAAGAAAGTCTCTTTGAAATTAATCATAGCGCCACCTGGCGGGTCCAGTTATATATCTAAAGCACTAGAACACACAAAAAAAATATTCCAAGATGGTTTCAGTCATATACATACAGACAAACTAATATCTGGCCAACGTTTTTTTTTATTGCAAACTGTGGCAAACGAGCAAACAGGTGATGGTAAGTGTTGCTGCCGCTCATGGACCTTTGTAAAGCCGCTGCCTACCGCGAAGAAAGTGAAGGGAGTGTGAATGCGTGCATTGAGGCTCGGTGATATAAAAGGCACCACCAAAACCCACCACACCCTCAGAAATTTCCCTAGCCGAGGCCGCGGGTGACGTGACCGGGAATTAGTCCGTCACCCGCCGAGAGGCCGACCGCGTGAGGAAAGACCGACGTCTTCGCCGATGGGGGGACGTCGGTCGATGGGAGGGTACCCCAATAGGGGGTATTCCGTCGGGCCGACCACTGAAGTCAAGTAACCCTGCTCCGGTGGTCGGCCCAACGACGAAGGCGACGTGGTTTTCGAATGGGTTGTGGGAGTTGCGTGCTTAAGCCCCTCTGTCGGCCCGGACGGAGTGGTGCGGAGCCGCGCCGACCGCAGCCCACCCACAAAAAAAAAAACCCTCAGAAATTTGGGCGTCCGTCTCTCTCGCTCACCGAACGAAGTGCAGTAAGGAATTGCTACTACTCGGACGTATATTTTCTGCTCAGTGTGGTACAACCCCGGACGGACCGGCCCGCTGCTGTAGAGAGACAACTGTCAACAGTGTGGTCCTACTGCGTGGTTTAATAACAAGGATTGATTTGACTTTTTAAACAACATCTAAATAGAAGCAATTTATTACCACACTTCGTTCAGTGAGCGAGAGAGCCAGAAGCGCAAATTTCAGAGGATCATCATCATCATCTTGCTCTTATCCCAATTACTTGGGGTCGACGCAATATGTCATCTGTTTTAACATATTGCAAAAAGTTTCGGCAATGACTTTTATGACCGGCCGCCTGCCTGACGTCAACCCTCCTTGGGAATGTAATCGTTGACCCAAATGGTACCAGATGGAGTTGATCCGGGTCAATCTAGGGCTCTTAGTCGTCTTTTACGACACCCACGAGCAAAGCAAGGGTGTGGTAGTATTCGAAGCCGCTACCACACAGCAAATTTCAGAGGATATTTGCGTTTAATGGGTTTTGGTGATACCTTTAGTATCATCGAACCTCATTGCACGCATTTACACTCCCTTAATTTTTTTCACGGTAGGCAGCGACCTTGCGGAAATAATATGTGATGCGCGAATGCCCCTTAAACTTAAGGGGAAAATATACAAGAGCGTCATTAGACCTGTTGTTATGTATGGTTCTGAATGTTGGGCATTGAAAAAGACGAATGAGAGAAGATTGCATTCTACTGAGATGCGTATGTTAAGATAGATGTGTCGAGTTACAAGGTTGGATAAAATAAGAAATGAGTATATCAGGGGAAGCCTGAAAGTGGCACCAGTGATAGAGAAGATTAGGAGCGCGAGATTGTCCTGGTATGGACACGTGATGAGGAGGGATGAAGGGCACGTGACGAGGAGGGTTGTCAATATGTTTGTGGATGGACGTAAAAATCGTGGCAGGCCTAAAAAGAAATGGATGGATTGTGTGAATGAGGATATGCGTGTGAAAGAAGTGAGTGCAGATATGACGGCTGATAGGAGAATATGGAAGGTAAAAACATGTTGTGCCGACCATACTTAGCGTGGGACGAGGGCAGGCAAATGATGGTAGGCAGCGACCTTGCAAAGGTCCATGAACGCCTTATCACTTACCATTAGCTGTTTGCTTGTTTGCCAACAACAGCAATAAAAAACCCTTTGCTCACGGAACTCTAAAAATCAATACGTAATTGTCCTTGCAAACATCATAATTTTTTTCAATGAATATTCAATCTATTGAAATTTGATGTCAAATAACGATTTCCTATATGGATGTAATTTTCCGTGTGACGACATAAGTGTCGTAAAAGACTACTGAGGGATATATTGTGCATATAACAACAATTCAAGAGAAGAAAAACTCGAAAAAAGACCCTACACCAACCCACCTGACCAGTGTGGTATATGGGTCAACTTCCCTTCCAATATGGAGGAGGCTCGAGCCCAACAGTGGGATGTATATGAGCTGTAATAATGAATGATAATGAATCGATTAATAGTGGTTTATCGATAAATGCTCGTCACATCACTAGCGTCAGACAAAGCAAGGTCTTTTTGTACATTTCACTTTTTAATCGATTGCGAATAGTCAATACTATATTATAACAAGTCTACGATTACGAATAGTAATATCAATACCATATTACAATATATCTACACTGACGGACTCATAAACTGCATCAAAGTAAAAAACGACTTTGAAATAAATATTTTAACTAAGTATGCAAACTTTCTACGCAGATTTAAATTGAAACGTCTAGATTGGTTCGTTAACTTTAAAACAGCGTAAGGTCATATCCTTAAGTTTAAGTTTGTGTACTGGAAAGGACCTTGAAAATTTTTTGAAGAAAAAACAGAAATTTAAAGAAAACTGGTTTAATTAAAAAATTGGTTTTAACAATAGACACAAACTTTATGCAAGGGTTTTTTTATGTTTTAATAAGGTGTATTACCTCCACGTGCCCTTAATACGGATTCTAATCGGTTCCGCATAGATTTGATTAGGGTTCTTAAAAGATCTTGCGGAATATTGTCCCATTCTTCTGAAAGTGCTGTTCTTAGTTGTGCCACTGTCCTAGGCACAAGATTTCTCGCATATACAGCTCTCTTTAAATTGTCCCAAAGATGCTCAATGGGATTAAGATCCGGGCTGCGTGCTGGCCAATTCATTGTACGTATCCCAACCTCTTCGCAATATTGTCGAACTTGTGCAGCCAGCGTGCGGCCGGGCATTATCCTGCATTAAAGTAAAATTTTCGCCTATAAATCCCATGTAAGGCACCACGTGATCTTCTAAGATCTCTGTTATGTAGCGATGTGCAATCAAAATCCCTCTACTACCGTTTTGACGGACCATGTCTATGAACACAAGTTCTGTTCGCCCGTTCATCGATATGCTAACCCAGACCATGCACGAACCGCCTCCAAAAGGAACACGCTCCTCAATGCAACTTTGAGCATATCGCTCCCACGTCGACGATAGACTCTTCTGCGACCATCTGCACCATATAAACATGTCCTACACTCGTCTGTGAACAATACGGAGGCCCATTGCTCATCTGTCCAATTTAGGTGATCACGCGCAAATCTTAAGCGAGCTTGTCTGTAGCACACAGACAGAGTTCTGCCTGTACCACGTCTCCTTTTCTAAGAACCTGTCTCCACAAACCTTCTGTATATTCTAGAAACCGTAGACTGGTTTAAATTTAAATTTCTACCAATCGTTCGTTGATCCAAGCCGTCTCGCACCAATGCTACAATTTGAGCAGCTTGTTCGGACGAAGTATCCATATTATGGTTCAGAAACTCTAGATGAGTTAAAACGCTAACCTAACAATTCTGCTGGTAACAATAATTCAATTGACAAAAGAATAAAAAATCAATAAGAATCAATTTTAAAACTTTGCTATAAATAACACGCAAATCTGATACTACGAGTAAATTTTCTTTTCCCGGCTATATTCATTTGTTTTACTGCAGTTCTATTTTTAAATATTGCTTTTTTTTTTTAAGATTAAGGGCCAGTCTCTCCATATTTATATAATTTAATCTAAAAAGTTTGTATACTTATTAAAAAAATCATTTCAAAGTAATCCTGAAGTTTGATGCAGTTTATGAGTCCGTCAGTATATATTCACGGCTATGTTCTCAAAGCGATAAGCAGAGTAGTAAAAAAAGAACACAAATCAGATATGAAAACTGCAAACAGAAATGAAAACTCAAAACTATGAACAAACAGTTGTTATATTTGGTTATTTAAATTAATTGTTTTGTCTTAAATTATGTCTTAATATCTGGTTGATAAAAAATAAAAAATAAATAATGAAAATTATATAAAAAATTACAAAAAGAGAATAATAATAACACCGAGATTCGAACCGACGCTGTTTGAATGCCACAAAACCCAAAATTAAAACCGGCCGTCTCCCCAACTGAGCTATCGTAACTCATGACGTTGACAACGAAATTTGAATTCATATTCTTTTAAAATTTAATGTCATTGCTTGTTTTGCTAAAAACACGGACAAAACAACATTTTCTATAAATAAAACCTAGCTAGATCGATTTTTTGGATCCGAAACCTCTAGTATGCCAAGTTTCAACAAAATCGTTGGAGCCGTTTCCGAGATCATATATATATATATATATTGTATATTTTGTATTATCTCATCACTTATGTCACTTATATAGTGATACATTGTCATATCTACAAATACAGTGATATTGTTAACCGGCGAGCTTTACCGACGAGCCGTAAAACCGCGGTCTTACTTGTCTGTCGGTCAGGGCCTTAAGATGTCTCACGTTCAATAAGTCATTGTTATTACAAATATTTAAATCTACCCGCTACAGAAATTAGTTATTATATTTTGACCCACATTAACTATGGACCTCCCGTGACTATGAACGCTGTAAAATGTTTCCGTATGGTGACGGAGTAAGAATACAATTCACCAATAACCTATCTTGCTCGTGGGTGTCGTATAAGAAGACTAAGGGTTATAATACGCACATAACATCTGTGCAAGAGAAGGAAAACTTGAAGTGAAACCCTATACCAACATGACCAGCCTGGTATAAGTAGGTCAAATTCCCTGCCATTGTGGACGTGGCCCGAGCCCAGCAGTGGGACGTATGTGGGCTGCGATGATGATGATGAAAGTGTTCGAAACTTGGGGTAATCAAAAATCAAATACAAACGCGATAAAATCCGTAAAATAGTTTTATTTTCACTGCCTATAGTTTTCACTTCTAAAATCCCTTATATTTATGGTGAAAGTTTCCTCAGACGATTTTAAAATTCTGACTCGCAAATTTTTTTAGATGAGAAAAAATATTGACGAATACCATGTCGGTTAGAGTGGAAGTCGTGTCTCGCCTGCCTTCAAATTTTGAAGAAAAATGAGACATATGCACTTCTTCATCAACAGTTCATATACGTCCCACTGTTGGGCTCGAGCCTCCTCCACAATAGAAGGGTAATTGATCTACTATACCACGTTGGACGTGTTGGTACAGGGTTTTGTTTCGAGTTTTCCATCTCTTGCATTGATGTTATATGCGTATTATATCACTTAATAGTCTTTTAAGACGTCCACGGATAAGATAGGGAGTGGTGAATTGTATTCTTACTCCGTCACCACACGGAATTCTTATTACTTTCATAATTTTATATAAAAACTACTAACCCAACAGACGGTGTTATGCTCAAATAAAATAAAAGGGATTCTCCTTGAAATCGATAGCAACGCCACCTACCGGGTGAAATTGGGAATATAAATCATTCCTGAATACCCTTGAACACATACAAAAAATTTAATCAACATCGGTCTAGCCGTTTAGGAGGAGTTCAGGGACACACGTACACAAGAGATAATAAGAGTAGCTGACCCAACAGACGTTGTTCTGTTGAAATAAGCGCCACCTAACGAGTCCAATTGTGAATCTAAACCATTTTCAAATTTCCTTAAACATGCACAAAAAATTTCGTCAACATCGCTCCAGCGGTTTAGGAGGAGTTCAGTGACAAGATATCATTTCATTATTGTCATTTTAGCTCGTAAACGTCCCACTGTTGAGGTTGAGCCTCCTCGACAATAGTACGGCAATTGACCTATAGGGCTTAATTTCAAATATTCCTTCGCTCTTGCATAGATGCTATATAGATATTTAATCCCTTAGTAAAAGACCACTAAAGAAAAGGTGTCGTAACACCCACGAGCAGTTATCGTTTCGGCGAGCGATGTGTCCTGCCCATTGCGATTTGAACGTACTCATTCTGCGGGCAATATCGGTTACACCCGTTCTGCTATGGATTTTTATATTCCGATTTTATCACTTAAAAAAATACTGAGCCCTCTCCACAGCACGTTGAGCCTTTTTATCAAGCTGACATTTGGAGACCACATTTCCGTGCCATATGTGTATTATTATAAATTAATTTTTACTTTTCTTTATTGACAGTTGGTGCCAGCAATATGAAGCGTTCCCGACATAGATGGATTGGATTCAGCATATTTTGTAAGTCACATTATCACTCATCATCATAAACATCACAGCTCATATACGTTCCACTGCTGGGTTCGAGCCTCTTCCACATTGGGAGGGAAATTGATCTACTATACCGGGCTAGTCAGATGAAATAGGGTTTTTTCCCTTCTCTTGCATAGATATTATATGCATATTATATCCCTTAGTACGATACGCACGGGGAAGAAAGGGGGTGGTGTATTGTATTCCTACTCTGTAACCACACGGGAGGTACTGTTACTAATTGACTCAAAAGAGGCTTTCAATCCTTCGCAGCGTCACCCACTGGGTCGAACAATTATTCTATAGATATAACTAAAATCGAAGTGTCTGTTTCTAATGTCAAAATAATGGCTTTTTCATGCTCACACGGTTATTTGAACGACACCTATATCTAAAATACAGTTAAAATTTTTTTGTCTGTCTGTTTGTTTGAGGTAATCTTCAAAATGGCTGGCACCAATTTTGATAATATTTTACTAAGAGGTAGCTGTTTATATAAGGAGTAACTTAGGCTATATTTTATCTCGTTATTCCCACGAGAACGGGGACTATACGGGTAAGGTGATTAAAACCGAAGCAAAACGAGAGTGGGTTGCTAGTCTTACATAGATATGATCATCATCATTTATTTCAGCTCACATACGCCCCACTACTGGGCTCAAGCCTCCTCCACTGTTTCGAGTTTTCCTTCTCTTGCATAGATGGTGTATACGTATTATATATCCTAGTCGTCTTTTACTACACCCACGGGCAAGATAGGGAGTGGTGAATTGTATTCTGACTCCGTCACCACACGGATTCTAATTCAAATGTTGCAAACTAAATAACAACATATTTCTCATTTAACTAGAGGTCATCATCATCTCAGCCCATACGCCTTACTGCTGAGCTCGATCCTCCTCCACAATGGGAGGTAAATTAACTTAATATACCGCGATAGTCAGACGTATATAGACTTTATTTCGAAATTTAATTTTCTTGCATAGATGTTATTTACATATATCCCTTAGGCGTTTTTTACGACACCCTTGAGCAACGTAAAAATCGATATTCATTGCTACCACATATACTTATAACAAGAACGGATTTCTTAATTTTTTTTATTGCAAACTGTGGCAATCGAGCTAACAGTACACCTGATGGTAAGTGTTGCTGCCGCTCATGGATCTTTACAAGGCCGCTGCCTACCGCGAAGAAAGTGAAGGGAGTGTGCATGCGTGCATTGAGGCTCGGTGATACTAAAGGTATCACTAAAACCCACCACCCACAAACACCCTCAAAAAGTTGAGCTACTGTCTCTCTCGCTTACTGAACGAAGCGCAGTAACAAATTGCTACTACTCGGACGTCGATTTTCTACTCAGTGTGCTACTGCCCCGGACGGACTGGCCCGCGGCTGTAGACAGATAACTGTCAACAGTATAGTCCTACCACTATTAATACCTTAGTCGTCTTTTACGACACCCTTTATCATTGTAAGGGTTATTAGTATTCATTGCTACCACATATCATAACGAGAACGGATTTCTCATATATCTAATATTTATTTTTGAAGTTAAAACTTCCTGTTTGGCACTTTTTGGTAGCAGAAAATCTTATGAGTTCGCCTTACTGGCATGTTATGCAGTGTGCTATGTACTTTAGATACTTTTTGTATGGGTGAAATTTTGTGCTTTCGTGTCACCGACATGCTTATATCAGTATATTTTGTAGCTATACAGCTGACGTATAGTGTTATGTATATCTTATGAGTGTAATTGAATGGATTTAGTAAAAAGTTCAATGTGTATATACTGTGGTGCATTGTTGAAAGTATTAGCTTCAGACGTATGTATGTTAGTATGTAACGGAATCTTTGAACATGATTTTGACCCCCTTCAAAGCGTCGGATTAACTCGAAATTTGGCATACTTATTAAGGACCGATGACAATTCAATATTTTAAACAGTTTGAACCGTTATCCTTACTAGAATAATCAGAATTAGCGAAAATTCAACTAAAAAATGAAAAATAAATGATAGTTCAAAAAAACTAAAAATATGCTTTTAAAGAAAATCCAACTAAAAAATAGAACGCTTTTTTACAATAAATATATTGTTTTCTTATATACACTATTCTTAATTCAAATTTTTAAAAATTTATTTTCTATTTTTTTAGTTGGATTTTCTTTAAAGGCGTATTTTTTAGTTTATTGAACTATTATTTATTTTTATCTTATAGAATATCCGCGTGGTAACTGAATAAGAATACAATTCACAACTCTCTACCTTGGCCCTAGATGTCGTTAAAGACGACTAAGAGATACAATACGCATATAACATCTATGCAAGAGAAGGCAAATTCGAAGCAAAACCCTATATCAACCTGTCTGATCAGTATGGTATAGTAAGGTCAATTTCTCTTCTACTGTGGAGGAGGCTAGAGCCCAGCAGTGAGCCGTTTATAAGCTGAAATTATGATAATGATAATAATCTTATAGAATCTTAAATAATTATAATTTTTAACAAAAAGAAAACCGACTTCAAACAGTAAATTAAAAACGTTAAAATTGCCTATAAAATTTTAAGAATTCCACCAATTTCTCAATGATACCATTATCAGATCCTGACCTGATGACTATGGGACCACCTGGAAAGTATACCCTATCAAACAAAAAAGAATTTTGCAAATCGGTCCAGGCGTCTTTGAGTAATCGGTGAACATACATAAAAAAAGAGATTCCGACAAATTGAGGACCTCCTCCTTTTTTGAAGTCGGTTAATAAAAATCAGACATCATACAAATCAAAAACTTATCATACAAATACCAGATAATTTTAATTGATGATCTAAAAATAGCAACAGTATGTTCATAGTTTTAAGTTTTCACTTCTGCCGGCAGTCCTCTTGATTGCTTAGTTTTTTTAAGGATATCGCTCTTCTTCACTAAGTAATCCATCAATTGCGGTGGAACTTTACAAATATTAAATTAACGGACACTAATTACATCCAAATTAAGAATAACAATTTGTGTATCACGCAAAATGTTGTTCTGCATGAGATACGAACCCGCGACGCTTTCACAATAGGTCGCTATCTTAACCACAACGCCATCTCTCTGCAGTCTATAGGTATAATATTAAATTAGGACTATTCAAATACATACTTCCTCGAATACGTCCTTGATTTTATTAAAATAAACAACTGACCTTAAGCCATTTTAATATGTTAACTAAAACTAGTGTATTATGTATGAAAATGTGGCATGGCTACAAAGACCTTTGTGTCAAATCTTTATTTTTTAAATTATCATTTTGTTTAAAGTCGTTGTTTGTAAGTTAAATTATCGTCGCGAATAGTGTCATGGTCAGACTATTAATTACATATTCTGAAAATTTTGGTGGCTAACAAACATATGTAGGGCACTGTTATAACGTACACACGTCAACTTAGCACTTCCTCTGCATTACATTACATATGCTACAAAAATTGCGTTGAAACACAATAGATAATACTAGCAGCGCCTTGTGGTTTCATCCGCAGTTCCTCTTCCCGTGGGAATATCGGGATAAATTATAGCCTATGTGTTAGCTATTGTGAAGTTTCATCAAAATCCATTCAGTAGTTTTTGCGTGAGAGAGCAACAAACATCTTCATATCCTCATAAACTTTTGCGTTTATAATATTAGTAAGGATTGAAGTGTTTGTTTGTAATGTCAAAATAGTAGGTATTTTCATGCTCACACGGTTATTTGCACGACACCTATGCCTAAAAATCTCTTAATTTTTTTTAAAGATTTACTTATGGGATCTGTGTACCTACTCTTGAATCTCGATTCCAATCCTAAATCCAATCGCAGCTCGAATTTGAGCAAATTTGGTACTCTTGAAAACGACACTAGAGCAAGATTGGAATCAAATACGGTGGAATTTTTTTTTAACTAAATGAATTCGACTCTCGTCTATTAAGTCAAATATTTGCTACTCCCAACGTGATTTTGACGTAGTTTAAAATCGTTAATGTTACACAATTTTAAGAAAGCGTCTTTGTGGTCATCGAGTTTGATAACGTTATCAATTTAAAGTAAGAAAATACGGCACATTTGGTGAAAATAATAACGGCAAACGCGAAGAATTCATTCTCGATTTTGTTCAAGAGTACCAAATATAAGTTTAGTGAGATTGGAATTGAATCGGATTCAAAATTAGAATTGATTTCAAGAGTAGGTCCAGCCAGTAATCGTTTGAATTATATTAAGTATCTTGCGGTTCGAAGGGCATCGAAGGCACTGGAGCTAGTTCTTACAAAACATTTACACATTTTTATATCTAGTAAGAAGAAAAATTAATTAAAAATAATAGACAAGTCCGCTGAGTTTCTTGCCGGATCTTCTCAGTAGCGGTCGCGTTCCGATCCGGTGGTAGTTTTTGTTTTTTGATAATAATAATTTAATTTTGTAAACTTGACAGTATGTAAGTGCCCTCTCGGGGCTAATGATTTGAATCTGCATTTATTTTTTAACCGGACTGTTTGGTCTGTCTGTCTGTTTGTTCCGGGTAATCTTCAAAACGGCTTGACCAATATTGATATATAACTGCCAGGTAATGTTTTTTGGCATTGGATTGGTATAGGGAAACAAAGAAACAATATATTACTAACAATATACGGAATTATTTAAGCTATATTCGATCACAGTATTCACATGGGAACAGGACCTACGTGGGATGAAACCGCAGGTATTTCCTAGTAATGAATATAATACAAGACCACTACAAGACGGTTTCACATAACAAATCCCTTTGTATATAGTACTAGCTGTACCAGTCCATTCACGGCAATTATTTGTATAAATTTAATACAATATTTCATGATTAAAATGATTTTATATGTTACCGTAGAATATAAACTGTAGTCATAACAAATTTCAACAGAGGCGGCTCAGTAGATTTTGCATAATTCGACATCAAAATAACACAGGCAATAATACTAAAAAAAACATTGCAATATGTTTTATCAATGATTGCATGCATTTTTTTAACCACTGACGCCAAGAGAGAGGTGTGACGTGTTTGTATATTTGTCTGTGGCATCGTACCTCCTAAACGAATGGACCGATTAAGATGTTCATCCCAATTTTCTGAAGTGTGCCTTTAATATCACTGTTCATCATTGCACGCATTCACAACACACATACACAACAGACTTTTTTGTATGAATAGAAAAAGAATATGTTTAGAATTCCGTGTGGTGACGGAGTATAGTGCGGAGTATAGAGCGTGGTATAGTGGGACAATTTCACTCCCATGTGGAGGAGGCTTGAGCCTAGTAGTGGGATGACGTGACCGGAGACCGATGTCCTCCCCGAGGGGGGGACGTCAGTCGATGGGAGGGTACCCCAAGTAGGGGGTAGTTCGTCGGGCCGACCACTGATGACAAGTAACCCTGCTCCGGTGGTCGGCCCAACGACGAAGGCGACGTGGTGTTCGGGTGGGTTGCGGGTATTGCGTGCTTACGCCCCTCTGTCGCCCCGGACGTAGTAGTGCGAGGAGCGCGCCGACCGCAGCCCACCCAAAAAAAAAAGCCTAGTAGTGTGACGTTTATGAGCCGAGATTATAATAAAAAGAATATGTGTAGAATTCCTTATAATCGATCGCAAAACCACTTAACTGGTTGCTAATCCAAACTATTATTTGTATTCACCGTAATATTGCGTTGCTAAACTCACTAATTACTCACTATCCGCAAGTTGATATATTTTTCACCAAATTCGATTTATTCTTAAAATTTTATTTGTATAATGATTTCTGATGTTTACGCGAGTATTATACATTTTAAATAAAACTACTTTACGGATTTTATCGCGTTTGTATTTGATTTTTGATTACCCGACGTTTCGAACACTTTACAGCGTTCATGGTCACGGGTGGACTAAGATGTCTCACGTCCAACAAGTCATCGTTACTGCAGAAAATTTTATAATTATCTACCCGATACAGAAATTAGTTATTAAATATTGACCCACATTTTGATACAATATAATACAATAACCATAAATACAATATAATACAATAACCACAATATAACAATAACCATAAACAATATAATTTTTTCATATAGAATCATTTTCTTCTTACACTGGCAATAAATTTTGTATCAAAATGTGGGTCAATATTTAATAACTAATTTCTGTATCGGGTAGATAATTATAAAATTTTCTGCAGTAACGATGACTTGTTGGACGTGAGACATCTTAGTCCACCCGTGATCATGAACGCTGTAAAGTGTTCGAAACATCGGGTAATCAAAAATCAAATACAAACGCGATAAAATCCGTAAAGTAGTTTTATTTAAAATTTTATTTGTAATTTTTATCTTTTAATTTTACTTTTAAATTATAAAATTGTAATAGCTCTCTACACATTTTGGGAGACTAAGTGTAGTAAGTAGTTGAATGATTAATAAATAAATAAATAAAAATATAAAAATAATATAATTTAAGCCAGCCATTTAAGAGGAGATCCGTTACATACCTACTAGAGATGTTGGACATTTACTATCATATAGCGTGGCGATGCCTCGCCACGGCACGCGTCACTTTACACCACGCCATGCCAACTATCAGATTTACCCTCGCCTGTAGTTGTTTCACATCAAAAAATCCATAACCAAGACTTTCTTTTTAACATGATTAAAGTTTGATTAGGCTCTATTTTAATGAACATAAAAAATTTACAGCCCCATAACCCATTGTATACATTCATTGTCACTAGGTCGACCACTAATACTGAATCTTTGACGTCCGTAGCGGCAGATCTTGTGCGTGAATCCTTATCTATACCAATAAATAAAATTGGAGTGTCTGTTTGTAATGTCAAAATAATAGACATTTTTCATGCTCACACGGTTATTTGCACGACACCTATGCCTAAAATAGCAATTAAAAATTTTTGTCTGTCTGTCTGTCTGTTTGTTCCGGGTAATCTTCAAAACGGCTGGACCGATTTCAAAAATTCTTTCACCAATGGAAAGCTATAATATCAGGGCGTAAACTAGGCTATATTTTATCCCGGTATTCCCACGGGAACAGGAACTACGTGGGTAAAACGACTATAACCTATAACCGAAGCGAAGCGAGGGCGGGTTGCTAGTGCTTACTTATATTATAAACGCGAAAGTTTTCTAGTATGTACGTGTTGATGTGAAAATGTTTGTTGCTTTTTCACGCAAAAACTACTGAATGGATTTTGATGAAACTTCACAATAATATAAGATACTAGCAACCCGCCCTCGCTTCGCTTCAGTTATAGGTTATAGTCGTTTAACCCGCGTAGTTCCCGTTCCCGTGGGAATACCGGGATAAAATATAGCCTAGTTTACGCCCTGATATTATAGCTTTCCATTGGTGAAAGAATTTTTGAAATCGGTCCAGCCGTTTTGAAGATTACCCGGAACAAACAGACAGACAGAAAGACGGACAAAAAATTTTTAATTGCTACTTTAGGCATAGGTGTCGTGCAGATAACCGTGTGAGCATGAAAAAAGGCTATTATTTGGACATTATAAACAGACACTCCAATTTTATTTATTGGTATAGATAGCTATAGCTTACATATCAGAATAACATGGACTATAATTTATCCCGATATTCCCTCGAGAAGAGGAACTGCGGGTGAAAGCGCAGGGTGCTGCTAGTCAGCTATAGGTAAACGAATCGTCATGGAAATTTTCGAATATCCCCGAAATCGTGATCGTATGCGCCGACTACTCCGATTAGTCGGCCTCTTTACAACTGACTAATCGGCTAGTCGGCCGTAGACATAGTCAGCACATCGTTAATACAAAGGAATTATGTACGAGTACATAAAGATGTAGATAAAAACTCAATTCAATCAATTTTACATATAAATTATGCAATTTTTAATTATAATTTCGTACATAAATAGATTCGATTTATTTCACCATAAATAAAAAGTCAAGGACTTGCAAGTTAAAATGATTAAATGTCAGAATTTACATAAAATATAATAATGAACATAAAAATGGCTTTATTAAGAACTAGCATGACCTCGACCCAGCTGTTTAGAAAAAAAATTCCGTAGATTAACATATATAAATATATATCTGCGCCTAATGCCGCCCTTAGCCGAGGCCGCGGGTGATCGGACCGGGGAATTGTCCGTCACCCGCAGGGAGCCTGACCGCGCGACGGCGACCGACGTCCCAGTACGTCGAGAGGTGAGGTTACCCGAAAGGGTATTCTGTCGGGCCGACCACTGACGACAAGTCACATCTGCTCCGGTGGTCGGCCCAACAACGAGGTGACGTGGGTACGGATGGGTTATGTTCCCGCGCGCCGTCCTTTCATCGCTCCGGACGGACGCGCGTGCGCTTACCATAGCCCACCCATAAAAAAAAAAAAAAAGATTAACAAATATATCAACTTATATATATCCCACTGTTACGCAATAAAAGGAAGGTACCTCTTACTATGACCAGCGTGGTCAAAAGGGTTTAGGATTTTACTTATTGTTAGTACTAGTTGAGGCAACAGATTCTTTTCTGTTCAAATTAAAAAAAAAGCGTGAGTACTAAGTACGCATCTCAGAAGTGAAACTTCTTTGGTTCCATGTGTTTTTATCAGTAGTAAAAAAATACTAAAAGTAAAAATAAAAATTATGATAAAAAAAAGTGAGCCGTCGCTCAGGACGCCTGACAGATGTAAAACATCGAAACTATTTTGTACGAGTAGAGACACAGTATCGAATATAAATTATCGATACTGAACTCATGAATAGTATCGAAAGATAAGTAACATACTGTTTAAAGTATCGAGTACTTTTATTTACTTTATCTTTAGGTATCGAGTACTTTTCTTTCGATACCGATACATTTGGATTTCGATATTTTAGTCAATAAGTACTTTTTGGTAGGTGTCGTATCGAATAAATTATCCATTTTAAAATTGACTTTACGACTCATATTTATGGTAACGTCATTTAGTACAAACGAAATGAACCTTCTAAAACGTAGCTTGAAATAATTTGCGATTTATAAACCAGAAATAGCGACATCTATCGAGCAAACGACCAACTCTAAGCTACAATATATTTTATATAGAACTCTCTAATCCTGTAATGATAATAAGACAAGCTGTTTAAAGTGAGTCAAAATCCAATTCTTAAGGAGTTGGTGACATACAAACAAATAAATATACAGCTGAACCTAATAAAAGCCTATAAAAAATGAAATGCTTTCATCCGTTCACAGACATTCTTTCCGCACGAAGAGTGTGATTTAGGAAACAGAAATGGCGGCATTTATCGAGCTAACGACCAACTCTCAGCTTCAATATATTTAATAAAGAAATTTTTAATCCTGTAATGATAATAAGACAAGCTATCTAAATAATTTTAACGTCATGGTCCTCCTTAAATTTTCAACTTTTAAGTGAAATTTGACTGTTTAAAGTGAGTCAAAATCCAATTCCTATGAAGTCGGTAATATACAAAGAAATAAATATATATACACCTGAAACTAATAAAAGCCTATAAAAAAAAACGGGTTTCGTAGCTGAAAGTAAACTAAATACCATACCTACTGGTATATTTATATTACTTAGAGAATTTTACATTAATTTATAAAACAAGTATATATGCATAAAAGAACATTAGATTACGTCAGGAACTAATACGATAAAACTAAGGCATAAAGTATTAATAAAATATCGCGATTTTTTTCTAAAAAATAATGATTTTTATTCAATAAACATTTATTTTCATTAACATACATTATAAGTAACAATTTACTTTGAGTTCACTAGATAACGTTGTACAAAATTTTAAATCGCACTATGGTTTCGTTACAAAAATGTAGGTATATGCATCCAAATATTTATTTGATATTTAATTAATTAATAGGGGACCGCGAGGCGTGGCGTTAAACGCCACGCGACGATCACGGTCACCCTCGCCTATAGATGTTTCACATCAAAAAATAAAAAAAATCTCACTCTTTCTCACTCGCTTGCTCCCTACTCTCGCCTTATGGCTGTGATTCGTGCTATATTCGCCCTTTCTCACTTTCTCTCAATCGCTCTCTCCCTCTTCTTCGACAAAAACACTGCACATCTTCGTTACGCGTTTTATCCGTAAAAAATTTACCCTTATGGGCGCAAAGAAATTTCACTTCAAAAAAACAAAAAATCTTTGAAATCGATGACAGTGCCACCTATCGAGTCCAAGTATTAATCTAAACCATTCTCGAACTCACTTGAATTCAGACAAAAGATTTCATCAAAATTGGTCCAGCCGTTTAGAAGAAGTTCAATTAGAAACACACGAACAGAAGATTTATATATATAATGACTAGAGGAACCGCGGTTGCCCGCGCATTGTTCCTTATTACCTACAGGGTACCTAGTAGTAAAATATTATCAATATCAGACGTTTTGATGATTACCCGGAACAAACAGATAGACAGAAGCATTTTAAAGTAGTTTATAGGCATAGGTATCGTGTCAGGCCGACCACTGAAGTCAAGGAGCTCTGCACCGGTGGTCGGCTCAACGAAGAAGGTGACGTGCTATCGGGTGGGTTACGGGCGCCGCCCCTCTTTCCCCCTATGCCCGAACGGAGCCGGGGTGCACTGGCCGTAGCCCACAAAAAAAAAGTCGTGCCAATAACGGTGTGAGCGTGAAAATAACGTATTATATTGACATTACAAACAGACACTTCAATTTTATTTATTTGTATAGATTTTCATTCTTTTGCATAGACATATGCATATTATATCCCTTAGTCGTATTTTGCTACATCCATGGTGAAATAGGGGGGTCATAAATTGTATCCTTCCGTGTGGTGATGGAGTAAAAATCTAAATCACTCCCGCTTCTTATGTAAAACCCCAGCCTCCACCCCTTTTTTACCCGTGGGTGATTGTAAAAGTCGACTGTCGAGATTATAACATTACTACGAGAGAATGAAAGCTCGCAATAAAACCCTATACCAACCCATCTGACCAGCATAGTAAAATAGGTTAATTTCCCTAAAATCTATAGGCGAGGGTGAACCTGATCGTTGGCGTGGCGTTAACGCCACGCTTGGATATGTACATTTGTGTAACTAAACCATAACCTATTTTGGAATTTTATTCAACTCCATCTAGGGAGCTCAAAATAAATAATTAACCTAAACACATACCTATAGTGTATACTAAAGAAAATAAATGTTTATTGAATAATAATCATCGTTTTCTGGAAAATGAAACGTAATATTTTATTAATACTTTACGCCATATTAGTTCCTGTCGTAATCTATTCATTTATGCATATGTATTTGTACAAAATAATTTCGATGTTTCACATCCCCCAGGCGTCTTGAGCGACTGCTCCCTTTTCATTCTTTTCTCTCTTGGAGGTAGCAATAGTAAAAATCTGCTAAGAGTCTGCAACACGAGCGTGGGCAGCAGCTATCTTTCTAGGAAAATTATAACAGGCTAAGGTCGCTTGGCGATAGCGATCGTTTGTACTCAGAAGAAATTTCGTATAAATTTAAAAACTAACACTTTTTCTCGGCTTTTAATTTACAAAATTATGAAATTTTAATTTTGTAAAATTATATTTAATTTAAAAATGCAAAAAAAAACACAGCTATTTCGCCATTTCAAATTTTCACTTCTCTTTGCAATCCCCAAATGAGTAATCATTAATCATAATTTCATAGTTTCATAACTTTTATCTACAACGGAATATACTGTATTTTAAAATATGCACATCTATATTAAACAATTTTTCCGTGTGGTGACGGAGTAAGAATACAATTCCTTACCCATCTACCCTGCCCATGGGTGTCGTAAAAGACGACTAAGGGATATAATACGCATATAACATCTATGCAAGAGAAAGAAAACTCGAAACAAAACCCCATGCGTACCTGTCCAACTAGCTTGTCCCTGACTAGCATGCTCACTGAATAAAGTTCTGCTTGCGGTAGCTATGTGGGGCAGGTCGTTCCCTTCCCTCCAATGTGGTTGAGGAGAGTGATCGCTGTTCTAGTAATTAACTCGTGATCAGGTGCTGCTTGTGGGATCTGGATTGTATTTCTTTTACTTTATTTTTTCTTGGTACTAAATTTTGAAAATTCCTACATGTATACAAATTCAAAGAACATCACACTGAAGCTAATACCAGTTGTATATATTTAAAAGATTTAAAAAGAAATGACAGCCCGCTCAGTTTCTTGCCGGATCTCAGCTTGTATCGATTGAAAAGTACCCATACTTACTGCTATCGGTATCGAATCGATTGTGAATATAGTCTATCTAATACGAGGGAAGTTATTAGCGCGGTTGTTTGTAATAAGCTTTTTTTTTTTAGGGAACCTGATTGTATATTACTTTATAAATAAAATTAAAACGTGATGATTCTTACTGATAGGGCCTCATCAAAGAATTTGCAGCGAGCCCCAGATGGTATAGTTACGCCTCTGATGCATACAATCCCTTAGTCGTCGACGATACTTACAATTGTATTCTTACTCCGTCACCGCACAGAAAACCAAGTCCATCACCCTTATCCACTGTAACTCAACCTAACTAGAACTCCACCTCATCATCTCAGCCTTTATATGTCCCACCGTTGGGCTCAGGCCTCCTCGATGATGGAAGGGGAATCGACTATTCCACGCTGGGCAAACTTGTTGGAATTGTGAATGGAGTTTACCTTCTCTTGCACAGATATTATATGTTTAATATATCCCTTAGTCGTCTTTTACGACATCTTCGGGCAAGATAGGGCATGGTGAACTGTATTCTTACTCCGTCACCACACGGAACTCTATCTAATTTACAAAAAATACATTATCTCATGTTTCCCACAGGTATAACAATTATCCTCTTGTCAACGGAATTGCCCACCACATCGGCAGTAAAAGCCACCTCACTCATCTACTCCAAAACCTCAACCACAACCACACCAGCTCCTGAGGAACCTACCGAAACTGAAGATGGACCACAGGTTAGTTGAAATCAATTTAAATATTTTTTTAATTAACTGTTCCTTTATCTAAGATTTATAATATAAACAAATTGTTATTTTTTTATTAAATAATTATTATGTAGGCTCGTTTGCGGTAGTACCATGCTGAACCAAAAATACCACGTCTCTATCCTACTCATACCAGCATCATATACGTCCCACAACTGGGTTCCAATCTTTGCCGTTATAGGAGGAAAGTTTACAACACTACTTGGACGTCGTTTGGCACATGGCGTTATTTTGAATTTTGCATAGATGTTCATATACAAATACATACTAGCTTATGCCCGCAACTTTGTCCGCGTGAAACAGTTACTTTGGGCTAATACTAACTTTAATCCGCGACTTTGTTTACGTATTTTTAAATAATACAATACTGTCACACATAATTTATGCGAAACCTAACCGTTTATGTAGTGCACGCAGCAGAAGCTCTCAAAAGGAAAAGAACCCGATTCTTAAAGATTTTTCATTGTTGCTCTTCTCTTATTGGTATTAGCATGATAACCTATAGCCTTCGTCTATAAACGGGCTATCTAACACTGAAAGAATTTTTCAAATCGGACCAGTAGTTCATGAGATTAGCGCGTTCAAACTAACAAACTCTTCCGCTTTATACATTAGTATAGAGTATAGATACGTCTTTTACTACACCTACGGGTAAAATGGAGGTTGGTGTATTATATTCTTAGTTCGTCACCACACGGAAGGCGACTTCTGAATAGTAGCAGTATTAATGGGACAAACATATGATCTGAGAAGTCAAATTCAAAGTTATTCATTACGTCAATTTTAACATTTTAAACTACCACCGGATCAGACTGCGCTACTAAGAAGAGTCCATAAGAAACTTAGCACATCACTCCGCTTATCGTCGTTTACTGCTAGAAGTAGGTCTCTCTCATATTTCGCCACAAAATCCGGATCTGTGCCGCCTGCATTCAATGACGCCCAACAACTTTTACCAGGTCGACGTTCCACCTAGTAGGGGTGGCGTCCTACTATGAATTATCCGATACGTGGTCATCACTCAAGAATCTTTCTTCCCCAGCATTTGTCGGTTCGTCAAGCGATATGGCCTGCCCATTGCTTCAGCGTGCTAATTATTCGTGCTATGTCGTTTACACTTATTCCTCTACGGATTACCTTATTCTGGATTGCATCTCGCAGAGAAATAGTCTCGAACATAGTCCTTTTTTATTTCTTTTATATAAAGTTGTATACATGTCTAGGAAATACCAGCTCCAATGTGATGTCCTTCAAACTAATCGATAATGATGAATACCTGCGTAGACATCAAGAATCTAAAAATTAATCTTAGAACATTCTATAATTCAAGCGGATCTTTGGAATAAATAATATGATACAAGTTCATGCCGTCAGTTACCAAATTGCGATGTAAAAGTGACCGGCCTTGATAATCTGACGCCGTTTAAATGTTTTAATCATAGCCCAGTATAATATATCGTATAGGTTATTCCAGCAGCTTCTATAGCATAAATAACTTAGGTTCATAGAGAGTGCGCTGAGGAACTGTTTGAATTAGTACCACAGTCACCGTGTTACCAACCTACCACCTGACACAGTGCCAGGGATCATCTATTTGACCTGGAAACGTTATGCTCTTCAACGGTACGTTTTCAGCGATTATTTCTTCCACGTACGTGCAGGATCTGAAACTACTTGCTGCTGCGTTTTCCAAACGCCATGTCCTTCTTTAAACGAGGTTTACGAAGAGCATTTTTTCACAGTAGGCCGTTGCTTACCGTTGCCTAGCTGTGTCTCCGGTATTGCAAAGATCCATGTACGGCAGTATTACTTAACATCAGGTGTGCTGCTTGCTCGTTTACCACGTTTAAAAAAATAGAATAAAAAAGGTATAAAATTACGTTGAGAGCCTGTTGCCGCCATGCGGGCCTCTGGTTTCAAGAAAAGATACAAGATATCGGTTGATTATGTAAGATGAAGAATCAAACCATTCATTTGGATATTGGTTTCTACTTGCCTCACAATGGGTGTGGTAAATTGAATACATTTTTTTTTATTGACACTGAGAACTAAATTATTAGTATTAAACCAATGAACAACATTAAACAATTAATTTTATACATTTCTTTATTACTATTGGTGGAAAAGGAGCAAACAGTACAACCTAGTGGTAAGTGACTCTGCCGCTCATATAGACCATTGGTAGGCCGCTGCCTACCGTGAAGAAAGCGAAGGGGGTGTGAATACCTGCACGAATTCACACCCCCAACCCTATAGACATCACTAAAACCCATCAGTAAGTTGTGCTTCCGGCTATCTCACTTGCCGAACGAAGTGCAATAACAAATTGCTACTACTCGGACATTAATTTTCTGCAAGAGTATGGTATTACCCCAGACAGACCGGCCCGTGGCTGTAGACAAAAAACTGTTGACAGTGCACTTTTAACACATTTAATCATTATAACTAAGCATTTATCGTTTAATTTTGTAATCTATAATATATGCAAGGTACAGAAATGGCCCCAGAATGGACCCTTGCGGAACGTCCATTTTAATAACAGAACCAAATTATCGTGCACCATTAACATCAACTCTCAGAATACTTTTAGCCAGAAATACTACTAGTCAGCTCATATTACGATGGGTAGGTAATAAGTGTGATTATGAGGCGGCATGCTACCCTTCCTTCACCTTATACAAAGCTCGGGCTAGACCATTGCGACCAGACTATAGCATGTCAAAAAATATATAGTTAAAAATAATAGATATGCACTATGGAATATAAATTAACCTACGCACGCTGGTTAGGCGGGTTGATACAGATTGATATTATTTCGAGTTTTTCTTTCTGTTACAAAGATGTTGTATGCATATAACCCCTTAGCCATCTTTTACGACACCCACAGGCAAGAAAGGGGGTGGTGAATTGTATTCTTACTCCGTCACCACACGAAAACTAATTTTTTTTTGTATTTAAACAGAAAATAATTTTGTACTTTTATATTTTCAGACTGAAACTACAGGCGAGGGTGTTGAGACACAGAATTCTACGCGGAAATTGTCAGGAATACCGCAAATCGATTATATCTACGATCCGAATTTACCGCGAGAGTTAAACGGATACAATTTATCCGAGTACCCGTTCTACGAGACTGTACCTCCGCCAGAGATGATGGATTTCAAATGTGATGGTCTACATGATGGCTTCTATGCTTCCGTACCTCATAAATGCCAAGTAAGATGTACACTCGTTTTAAGACCCCCAAGTGTTGTTCTACTTCTCTTTTTTTAGAGGTGGGCCATGGTACGCACACCCATCGCCGTCCGGGGCGACAGAGGGCCGGCGCACGGCCCTATGACCCACCGTGGCACGTCGCCTTCGTAAAAAAAATAATAAAAAAGAAGTATTGTATTGTAAAGTATTGTATCTATTTTTGAAGTTATAATTCTTTTGCCACGTTAGGGGAAAATTATGAGAGTAAATTTTCACGATGCGCGCGTACTCTGTCACAAATATCTTTTTCTTCTTTTTCTTGTGTAATGGCAATAACTACAGCTACAATTATAAGGTATTGGTGCCAATGTCGAGTTATAATATTTATTCTTCACGTCTACGAAGACTAATCTTCATATTTTAGTTTTAGTCGTTACTATTGATTAGGTGCTGACAACCAAACCATGGTTCCTCTGGGAATTTTGGCAAAATATACGCAATTCACTATTGTATCATATTCGCTACATTTCAGCATTTTATCCGCATTATATTACATAAAATATCAGCAAAATTATTTAATATACCACTGTAAAACACTAAAATAATGAATCAAATTTAAAAGCGCTACATAACATTTTGACATTCTCGTCGAAACTCCGTCACAAATGTCAACTAGATAATGCGTTATAATAAAACCTTCAATGTTTTAAATACATTTTTTTCTATTATTAGTTTTTTTTTTTTCTACAAACGTAGGATAACGTGACGAAAAAATTTTTAGAAAGAATTTTATCTTGTTACGCCAAAAAGTAACTTCAACTTCCAACTTCTTACCTGTGCACAAAAAGCAAAAAGCCTGTGTAAGTACACACAGGCTTTTTGCAGTTATATTTTAAACATACTCTAGTATATTTAGGGGTCTGAAAGTGGCATTAGTGGTAGAGAAGATTAGGTGCGCGGTGACCTTGCGCGGCGACTTCTTGATATGGGCCTGTGATGAGGAGATATGAGGGGCATCTAATAAGTACGGTTGTCAATATTAAGAGAGAGCTGAATGTATTTTGGGAATGAGAATTAGGGTATAAAAGCAAATGATCATTCTGCTCTTATCCCAATGACTTGGGTTCGATCCAACATGTACTCGTCTTCCATTGTACATTTTCCAAAATTTATTGGCAATTCAGCTTTTGCTATTTATATTTAATTAAAGAATAATATAGTTATAATTCATCATCATCATCATCTCAGCCCATATACATCCCACTGTTGGGCTCAGGCCTCCTCCATAATGGAAGGGTAATTGACCTACTATACCACGCTGGTCAGACGTGTTGGTATAGGGTTTTATTTCGAGTTTTCCTTCTCTCGCATAGATGTTATATGCGTTTTATATCCCTTAGTCGTCTCGTACGATCACCCACGGGTAAGATAGGTGGTGGTGAATTGTATTCTTACTCCGTCACCACACGGACAATAGTTATAATTTGGTAATGCATTAATCTAGTTTATATCGAGACATTATATTAATAACATTATATTATATACATTGATTGACATTATATTTTAGTAACGTAATACAATAAATTAATGAAGGTATTTAAAGGTAACAAAGGTAAACATAATGACATGCAATCTTAAATTCATAACATTGCTGTGCCCTATCAGGGTTCATGTTGACCTGTAATATATTTGTAACACCAAAATGTACACATGAATGCTATTTGAATTTAAATTTGCTACTGCCGTGGAAAATTAAGCCCCTCCTACACGGGCAAGAATGTTGTTCTGCACTGCGGTCATTTGGTTAATTGTCGGGACACCAAAATAGTGTTCAAATTAGACCTTTTGACGTATAATAGACGAAGAAGTCGGGTCTATGGTGGTTTTTAATGATTATTCGGATACTTCATCAGCGATTCCTACATAACACCATTTCATTGTGTAGGAGAAATGTGTAAATACCTTAACAACGTGAATAAAAAAGAAAAAAACTATTAAAAATATTCATATAATAACAATTCTTATTCCAGGTCTATCATCATTGTCTGTTTGGCACACGCTACGATTTCCTCTGTGCCAACTACACAGCGTTTGACCAGAAGACTTTCATCTGCCACTTCGTTTCCGAAGTGGACTGCAAGAACTCACCAAACTACTTCAATAGGTACGATAGACGTCGCTGTTTGTTTGGTGTTTATAACCTAGATGGCGCTGTTCTAAATAATGATTTAACGTTCAGTTTTTAACGAACATAAACTTTATTCCTGTTAATTAAAATTTCACACTTAAACTCCACACAACTCGAAATATAATATAGGAAGTTTCAAGAATAGATAGGCAACAATTTAATGCAAAATAATAAATTATTATTATTATGTATCTCCTAGTTTCACGGCTATCTTCCAAGGGAAGATACCCGGTCCTTTGAAAGGCTTACATGGGGATATGGATCCAACACGCAGAGCCCTTTAGAGAAATTTAATCTAAATATGGGATGGGACGTCTACCGATGACACTCCACATCTGCACATAACACACGTGGACTGCCAACGGTAGGTGTAAAACTATTGTGTGATGATGGTATCTAATACATGATTATGGGGTTGGAGGTTAGATGGACTGCAAACCGAAAACTATTGATTTAAAACTGTCGTCTGCCTTCAATACCTTAATCGTTTTGAACTTTGGCAGACGGTGACTCGCCAACTCACTGAATGGGCCTCCCCAAACGGTTGCCACAGACACGCAGGCCATAAGGGCAACAGGGGGGCAACATTGGTGCAAGTGGCTTGGGGTGTCGAGCGGTGCGGCGCCGGTTTCACCATCGCAGTGGTTTCCCCGTAGTTATGCCCTTGAAAATGACACTTCCACCCCCGAGCATATAGCTCTGACGACCCCTCTCTGACCAGCCGTTTAAGGCAAGCCAGAGTTGAGAATCCTGCGAGCACTCTTCGATTTCCACTCCAGGCAGCCAGTAAAGGCGAGCTAGATACGAGGCCCTGGCCGACTCTCTGGGGCACTCAGGACCGCAGTGTCGCCACTCACATTCAGCACGCCACAAGCTGCCCTGCGGTTTATTGGCTTTCCTATAAATCTTGTGATACATTTTTTCTTTTATATCAAAAGAACTTAGAGAGCCATACAATATTCCTCCGAGGTTTGCGTTAGTCTCATGGTGAGATAACGACTGGCCGAGAGGGTTAGATTATTATTATTATTAATTTATTTCCAAATTTCTCATTACATACATTATATAATGACGTGAACCGTACCACGTAAACTGCGAGGGATTTGTCTGGCTTACCGTGAGTCGTTATATACATTCTGATAGTTATACATTTTACATAGATATGTTATTTCGTACTCGTCATACCAGTCAATGCTATTAGTTACATAATATTTTTTAAGTTTGTTTTTGAATAATTTACAATTTGTTTTATACATTTGTTGTAAGTTGTCGGAAAGCTAATTCAAAAATACTGGTATCAAATGCTTTTCTAGTCTTTCTCCATAACAATTATTCGTTTTGACCAGCGTGTAATTATTTTTATATGAAATTAATCTCAGGTAATTTAGTCTAATTTTTTCATCCAATAATTCTGGTTTACTGATTAAATCATGATTTCTGTTATTTACGCGAGTATTATATTCACATTATAAATAAAACTATTTTAGGGATATTGCATGCCTTTCTCGTGGGATAAATAGAAGAAGAAACGCCAACATTTTGCTACACAACCTTTAGTACCAGTCTAGACCAAAAAGATATCTACAGAAAATCCCTGAAACCCTTTTTGCTCTAAATTCAAATCTATTACCCCAAAAGTCAGTTATCTAAAGCTGATATCAGACTGTTCACTCGAGTGAATGTTCATTTTTCTTTCATTCTATGTTCACACTGCTAAGACGGAATGATTTAAAAAAGAACATTCACTATTCATTTCTTACAATATGTCATGGAATGAACTCGTGCGTCTTGGAATTACTTTAATTTGTGATCATTTAATCATAGAGTTGACAAAAAAGAAGCAAAAAAGATGTCGACGGTGGTGGGTGCGACCATGGATTGAAAGAAGAAATTTATTAGAAAGAAATGTATTCATCAATTTTGTGGTTCCAAAGGCAATGGTAATTTTAAAGTTCTCCAAAAAAAGCAATGTGTTTTGATCGTTTCACTTGAACACTATTTTTCCGCGTGCAGCCAGTGCAACGCATCGGAGAAAAAATATCAACAGGTGACGTCCTTCGGCTACAGAACTCGAAACATAATGGCTAAATCCGAATGAACGTTCTCTCAGTGTTCAGACCGCTCATTTCTTGTTCATTCGGAGTGCGAGTGAAAGATGCCGAATGCAAATATCCAACTCTGTTGGATCGGTTCACTAATGAATTCATTCGGCACTAATGTTTCATTTTGTGTTCAGATGCTTCACTTCGAGTGAAAGATGCAAAATGAAAGACAAAAGTGAACAAAAAATGAACCGTCTGATATCAGCTTAAGTAATATTATGAAAAGGCATCTCTATAGCACTCTATATCGTTTAATCTTATACATGTTTTATTGCTGAGCTCGAGTCTACGCCCCAATGGACGAAAAATTGACCTACTATACATGACCAGAAGTATTTTATCGGGTTTTATGTCGAGATTTAACCTGCTAACTCTGTGCTGTGGTTACATCCCTTCTTCAACGGAAATAACCATTCTAATATCAAAATAATGGGCATTTATTAAAAGGTTAACGTATTTCATTGAATATTATTATCGAATGCCTAAACCTCGACATATCACGCTTCTAATATTCACCTTTCACGTCGCTACAAGGTTGTAGCGTCTTCATTTCATATCTAGAATCAAAATAATTACAAATTACGCTGTGTTAAAACTATCATCATCATCATCATCTTGCTCTTATCCCGATTGCTTGGGGTCGACGCAATATGTCATCTGTTTTGACATATTGCAAAAAGTTTCGGCAATGACTTTTATGACCGGCCGCCTGCCTGACGTCAACCCTCCTTGGGAATGTAATCGTTGACCCAAATGATACCAGATGGAGTTGGTCCGGGTCAATCTAGGGCTCTTAGTCGTCTTTTACGACACCCACGAGCAAAGCAAGGGTTGGTAGTATTCGAAGCCGCTACCACACAGCACTGTGTTAAAACTATAATAAGTAATAAATAATTTAAACTTAAGTATTTAGTTTAAATTTGTTTCCATTCATTCATTTCAGCTCATATACATCCCACTGTTGGGCTTGAGCCTCCACCAGAATAGGAGGGACATTGACCTTAATATACCTCGCTGGTGAGACGTGTTGGTATAAAGTTTAATTTCGAGTTTGCCTTCTCTTTCATAGGTGTTATATGCATATTATATTCCTTGGTGGTCTTTTACGACACCCACTAGTAATATAGAGGATGGTGAATAGTATTCTTACTCCGTCATCATATGGATAAGAATTCACCATCCCCTAACATGCCCGTAGGTGTCGTAAAATACGACTAAGAAATTTAATATGGATCTAACATTTATTTAAGAGAAATAAATTCGAAATAAAAACCTATACCAACACGACTTTCTGTGAAACCGTCATCTCACGGAAGGAGGCGGCGGTTCGTGCGCGAGTGAAACTCCTCTTCGGTGACACGTGTCGCCGCCGGCGACTCGGGCGGCGCAGGTGCGAGTACCTGCGCCTGATGCTACCCTCCCCGAGACCGCGGGTGACCGGACCGGGGATTTTAATCCATCACCCGCAGAGAGACTGACCACACGACGACGACATACGTCCCGGGACAGGGACGTCGAGAAGTGAGGGTACCCGAAAGGGTATTCCGTTGGACCGACAACTGACGACAAGTCACTCTGCTCCGGTGGTCGGCCCAACGACGAAGGCGACGTGAGTACGGGTAGGTTATGGGCCCACGCGCCGTCCTTTCGTCGCCCCGGACGAAATGGACCGCGTGTGCGCTTACCATAGCCCTAACCTATAAAAAAAATACCAACACGACTAACCAGCTTGGTATAGTAGGTCAATTTCCCTTTCATAGTGGGGGAGGCCTGAGCCCAATGGTGGGACATTTATGGACTCATATGGTGAGGATATATCATAAATATATGTTATAAAAAACAACGTTGTGGTATGAACGTAGATGTAGTGACAAAGATTGAAAAAGGTATGTTTAGTTGATTTGGTCATGTAGAAAGAATGAATGAAAGGAGATTGACAAGGAGAATTTATAGGGCGAATGTGAACGGAAGTGATGGAAGGGAAAGACCAAAGCGGACGTTCCATGATCAAATCGGGGACGTTCTTAAGAAAGGCCAGGTTAAAAGTACCCTATTCATGAGGAGATTAATGAATGTGGAGGAGGCAAAAGTGGTATATCAAGGTCGTAGCAAGTGGAGGGAAGTGGTCTCTGCCTACTCCTATGGGAAAGAGACGTGAATGTATGTTATAAAAAGCAATTATCATTACAGGAATGAAGCATTGTACAAAGCTACCACTGCGGCACCTCCCCCACCGCCGCCGACCACTACTACTACTACCACGGCTCGACCTACAAGACCACCACGCAGGCGTCCAGCGTACCGATATGACTACGAAGACGATGACTATTATTACAGAGACGATTATGACTACGAAGATAGGTTTGTTAAATTTCTTATCTATCATACTATCGACGACTACCGAATGCTGGTTTTTTTTCGATCTAGACGCACGTTTTTTTTATACACCCTGCACTAAAGAAATAATTCTTGTGTTGCGGTGAGACTTTACAAACATATAATTAATAACGGACACATTTTTTTTATTGCATACGGTGACATACGAGCAGACAATACACCTGATGGTAAGTGTTGCTGCCGCTCATGGACCTTTGCAAGGTCGCTGCCTACCGTGAAGAATGTGAAGGGAGTGTGAATGCGATGGTACTAAAGGTTCGATGGTACTAAAGGCATCATTAAAATCCACTACACGCAAACACCCTCAGAAAGATGGGCTGCCGGCTCCCTCGCTCGAAGAACAAAATACAGTTACAAATTGCTACTACTCGGACGTCAATTTTCTGCGAGAATGTGATACTAACCCGGATGGGCCAGACACAGTCTTGGCCCGTGTAGGATTCGAACCCACGATACTGGTACTGAAGATCGTTATCATAACCAATACGCCATTTGTGATCAATCACTTACTTTTAATCGACGTAATATGACGACTATTCCACCATTTTTGGCAGGCTATGGACAAAGGCAGTCTGTCCCGTACATGGTGATGAGAAGGCGGCGAATGACCCTATAACCCACACAGTATTCTCTTCCTTTCGCCATAAGTCTAACCTCTGGAACCGAATCCTTGATGTCAGCGGCCAACCCGAGCTCTTTTACTATTCTTATTGCAAAAGTTATTATTAATGGTTTTCTGCCTTCAAGCTTTGGCAGTATAACTACATCCAGACAGCATCAGATGTAAATGGCCCAGGATTATAATCTCTAAGTCGTCTTTTACAGCACCTATGAACTATATAAGTTTTGCTAGCAGACGTAGTTGCTCACTAGCCGAGGTCGCGGGTGACCGGACCGGGGACTTTAGTTCGGCACCTGCAGAGAGGCTGACCGCGCGACGGCAACCGACGTTCCGGGACAGGGACGTCGAGAGGTGAGGGTACCCGAAAGGGTATTCCGTCGGGCCGACCACTGAGGACAAGGAACTCGGCACTGATGGTCGGCCCAACAACGAAAGTGACGTGGCTACGGGTGGGTTATGGACCCGCACGCCGTCTTTTCGTCGAAATAGACGGCGTGTGCTCTTACCATAGCCCACCCATAAAAAAAAGAAAAAAAAATATACGTAGTTGCTAAAATATAGAAATAAGAATTGCTATGAATTATGTATAATTTGATGATGTCTCAACCAATCATGAAAATGGAATAAAAAAAAACGTTCTTAACCCGTCATTATATGAAGGTTCATGGTTTGTGTCTTTAAAAAAAACCTAACGATTTAATTTCATCATCATCATTTTAGCTCAGATACGTCCCACTGTTGGGCTCGAGGCATAAGAGGAAGAGTAAAACTATCTCCTATCGTGCCCGTCAGTGTTGTAAAAGAAGGGATATAATGTGCAGATAATATCTATGCAAGTGAAGGAAAACTCGAATTAAAATGCTGAGCTAACACGTCTGGCCAGCGTGGTATAGTAGGTCCAATTCCCTCTGATTATGAAGGAGGCTCGAGCCCAACAGTGGATCTCATGTGGGTACTCGTATGGGTTCAGATGATGATGAGACAGTCATAAGCTATAATTAAAATATTCCAGGAGAAGACCTCGCCCGCGTCCTGCAGGTAGACCTGGGAAGAAGAAGCGCCCAGTAGACGATTACGAAGACGATAGGTAAATTTCCGTTCCGTTTCCGTTCAATCATTATAATTTAACTTCATAATGTGTCATCAACAACATCCTGTTCTTATGCCAATAGAGTTGGCCAAGATCGATGTAAAACTCTTAGTCGGCTTTTACGACACACAGGAGCTATGAAAATGTTGATAGTATTAGAAGCCACATAGTAAATATACCCGCTGGATGTATTTGCAAATGTCATAACGGAATCGCTTAATGCTATATGTGTTATTTCAGGTATGAGCGTCGGCCAAGACCCAGGGACGAGGAGCCGGTGGATGACTACGATGAGCGCAGATCTTATGATAGAAGACCCAATAAAAGGCCAAAGCATCCTGAAAGAAGACCATATGATGATGATGATGATGACCGGAGACCCGGATATAGGTCAAGAAGGCCACGACCGAGGAATGAGGAAGATGACAGATTTGATGAAGATAGACCAAGAGGAGGACAAAGAGATCAAAATGAAAGACCAAAGAGGCCAAGAGATGAATATAGACCCAGGGATGAGTATAAACCACGGGATGAAATAAGGCCTAGAGATGAAATAAGACCTAGAGATGAAATTCGTCCAAGAGATGAAATTCGTCCAAGAGATGAAATAAAAGCGAGAGATGATACGCGCTCTAGAGATGAAAACAGATCTAGGGACTCTTCGAGGGACGACATCTCGGCTCGAGATGAAATCAGGCCTCGTGATGAAACTAGAGCTGAAAGAAGACCGTCTAGAGACGAGTCAGATAAACCTAGGCCAACTAGACCAAGAGAAGATAGATTTTCTGACAGTCGTAGATTTCGAGATGATAGGCCATCTAGAAATAGAGAGGAAAGGCCTGTAAAAGAGAAGACATACTCGGATGATAAAGAAGAAAAAATAAATCCACCTTCTGCACCGGAGCAAACGTCAGGTCTTGTTAAACCTGCCGGTCATGGTCTTTTTAGCCAGCCTAGAGCCCCTCCAAAGATCAAAAGACCAGTTCCATTTAATGAAAGACAAAAATATGAATATGTAACAGTTACAACAACTAAAGCGCCTCCCAAAGTAGAAGATGATGAGTATTATGATTATGAAGAGGAAGATACCAGTAGACCAGCATCTTCTGGTAAAACCAGCACTGTACAGCAAAAACCTCCACCTGGACCAGTTGAGAAAGAAATGTTTAGGCCTACAAGACCTCACTATCCGGACAAGAGAAAGACCAAGAGGCCAATAGATTATGAGGATGATTTCTATGATGAACCGGCTCCTAAATCTCAAAAATACAGTCAAAGATCTAAAGATGATCGGGTTCGCAAGCCGGCACCTGCAGACACTGATTACTATGATTATGAGGTACCAAAGGAAACTGGAAGAGTAAGAGGTGAAGACATCACAAGTAAAATAAAAGATATCAGGCCTAATGTAAAAGTTGTCAAGAGGCCTTTTTTACCCTCTAGGGGTGGCAGTCCATATCTCCCGCGGGGTTTGCAACCCGTTGCTGGGAGAGATGTCACGGCGCCAATAAACACCACCCCGAAACCTACCACTACCTCTAAACCTACGACCACTACTTCTACAACTTCTTCGACAACCACTACTACGACTACCACCACTACCACAACTACTACCACTCCAAGACCTAGAACTTTACCAACAACTACATTAACAACTACAAAACCTCCAACAACTACAAAACCAACTGAGAGACCAATAACAGAATTGGAAGACGAGTATGAATATTATGATGAAGATGATATAGAATACGACAAACATAAAGATATAAGTGCAACGGTCCGCCCTACTCCACCAACAACACCTAAAATTATTACATTTAGAACAACTACAACAACTGCCGCTCCTCCACAAGAGTTGATAGTTGCAGATGCTAAAGCAAAACATCTAGCTAATAAAGTATTAAGAATTTACAACGACCAGTATGAAGCTATCAGAGAAAAATTAGAATCCACATTGTCGCCTGGAGATTATATTAAACCTTATTTAGCTACAGCAATACCTATAGCAACAGAAAAACCATATAAAGATCCGTTTAAAAAGAATATTCGTCCAAAACCAGAAATATCAAATCCTTACACGGCAACTGGCAAACCTTTGATACCCGATAATATATCTATAAAACAGAATTTAGCTGATAGTATAGAAACTGATTACGATGTACGTTTGAATGAAGCAATAAGCCCTAATATACCAGTCAGTAGAGTACCATCAGGTTTTGTTATACCTATAGACAGAGATTATACATTTTCAAGATTTAGAAATAATTTACAATCAGATCCACAGTTCGCTGCCTCGGAAATTTCGAGTCAACAAGTGAAAAAGCGACCGCAATTATCTGGAGTCAGTATAAGAACTCCATCGTCATATTATCTACATCCACAACGGATGGTCTATCAGGATGATGCAATTCAGAGATTCCCAAGACAGCTGTTGTATAGGCCTACTGTAGACTTTTATTAAATTTGATGTTATATGAAAACTTGTAGGGATATTTATCCGAACAATGCTGACGTACAAAATTAGGACTAATTTAATTAAAATGCTGTTTCTAAAGCCATTTAGCAAAAATAAATTGTAGTTATATCGTCGTCAATAGATATTATAAATTTTGTAGTCACAGTTTCTGACTGTATATCACAAATTTTGGATAAGTCAAGAAGAAAAGATTAGATAGGTAAACTGTGTTAGCTATCTACGATAGTGAAATGCAAGACGATAGATATAATAGTCGGATATTAATGTAGGATAGCGATCTATCTGTAATTTCAGATCGATTATCAAACGATAATATAGAAGTATTGGCACTATATAGAAGTAAATTAGAAACAGAAAATTGTTTTCTATTAACCTCTATATTAAAGCGTGGGGTACTTAAGCAAAATAAATAAGTCTTATAAACCTATGTGTTAAAAATATAAAGTAAAATATCTAATATATTTAAACGAGAAATTCTTGTATATTTTGATATATTCAAAATCTTAGCAACCGCTCGAAGGATTGCCGAAAAAATTGAGGCAGTCGATTTCTGGGGCGATAAATCGACGTAGTTTAGGTATCATCTGTAAAAAATAACGTTTTGTCTTTTCAGACGTTAAAATAAATATAATTGGAATTTGAATGGAAATTTAGATGATAGTATCATCAAGAATTATTACCTGTGTTACTCCCCATTGAAACCTACCTAAAAAAGTTTTTACTCCAATTATAAAATTCTAAATAAGTATTTGCTCTGATAACAGCAGCGTTACGAACACTAAAAATATGGTAACGGTTCAATAATTACTGTACTTGATAACCTTTCTAAATCACTACTATGTATTATGTTTATGTTATCGATATAATTTGCTATTAATTTAGCTAAGAATTATCGAAATTTTGTTATTGAAGATAGGGCCAATTTCGTGATACCGCATAGCGTAAATTCGGATCTGTTATAGTTTAACTATCTTTACCAATATTTAGACTGGGGATGCAGGTCTGCACGTTTATTATTTAAAGTTAAATTGTACTTAAAAAAAATACAAAAAAGTAATATATAAAATTTTTATTAAGGTTAATGACCGCTGTAATATGCCATTTTAAAATAATCTGTTGATATTTTCGACTTTTTCTTCTCCTGAAGTAATAGTGTCTGTTAGGTTCGCTTTGGTGGGTTTCTCGGTAATTTGCGAGTGATTGGGTGTAATTAATAATCTTTACCCAATGATAATAAACACAAAACCTTTTTCGGCACCTAATTAATCATATTTGAAATATAAATAAGCACAAAATTATCATCTAATAAAATTATGTTTAAAAAAAAAGAAGTAAAAAAATATGCGTCTAGCAAATCGGAATGTCTTTTATATTAAAAAAAGAGTACGAAAAATAAAATTATATCCTACAAGTTTTCGTATCAAAAATAGTACATTTTAATTTTTAAGTCATTTTTAAATTACGAGGGGTGATCCAAAAGTAATGATAATCAATAATAAACACAATGAATAAAATAAAAAAATATATTTATTTCTCAACATAGTCTCCTAGCAAGTCTATACATTTAGTCCATCTCTTTTCTAAACCTAAAATTCCCTTACAAAAAAAATCTTTATCTTGACTCTCAAAAAAGTCCTCAACCGCGGCCATCACGTCGCTATCATCATCAAATTTCTTGCCTCGGAGGTGTTCCTTGAGTCGTGGAAAGAGATAGAAGTCACTGGGGGCTAGATCTGGTGAATAGGGGGGGTGTTCCACCAACTCAAAGCCCGCTTCCTGAATGCCAGCCATGGCAATTGCAGCTTTGTGAACAGGTGCGTTGTCTTGATGGAACAACACTCCAGCCCGCAGTTTGCCTCGCCTTTTCTCCTTAATAGCCTCCCGCAATCTTCTTATTTGTTCTGCATAGTAGGAGCCTGTAATAGTGGCCCCCTTTTCCAAGTAGTCCACCATGATTATTCCTTCAGCGTCCCAAAAAACAGACGCCATAACCTTCCCTGCTGAGCTTGACACTTTGAATTTCTTCGGCGTCGGTTCATCGGATCGTTTCCATGTCATCGATTGTTGTTTTGTTTCAGGATCAAAATGGTGGATCCAGGTCTCGTCCATGGTCACAAAACGTGACAAAAAATTGTCCTTGTCTGCCTGGAACTTTTCGAGATTTGCTCTTGACATGTCGACTCGTTTCTTCTTTTGCTCGTCGTTTAACATTTTCGGTACCCAACGCGCGGAGACCTTTCTCATATGCAATTCGTTCGCAAGGATTCTTTGAATGCTGCCATATGAGATCCCTGTGACCTCAGCTACATGCCTGATAGTCACTCTTCGATCTTCCAATACAACTTCTTCAACTTTTTTCACATTTTCTTCAGTGAGGGACGTCGATGGGCGTCCTTCGCGGTGTTCGTCTTCCGTCGATGTTCTTCCCAGCTTAAACTCCTTAGCCCAGCGTGCAACTGTGGAATATGGAGGAGAAGAGTCCCCTAATGTTTCCACCAAGTCGCTGTGTATGTCTTTGGTAGACATTTTTTTCAAGCAGAGGTATTTAATGACAGCTCTGATTTCGTGTTTTTCCATTTTGATGTTCACTCCTTGACAGTCCGTATTCAAATGAATGTAGCTCCCGGGAATTGTGGCCTATTTATATGATTTTTTTTTCCTGAACTAGTGGGTAACTGAGCAAGTGACTGAAATTTTTTTGTATTTTTGTGTGCACTAGAAATAACTGATTATCATTACTTTTGGATCACCCCTCGTATATTATGTAAATTTAAAAAATTTCGACAAGCAATGAAATACCACTGCCAACTGTAATTTTATTTAAAAAAATGATATATTGTAATAATAAAATACTCTTAGTTACCCATATTAATAAGAAAATGAAATGTTTAATTTATGATCGAGAAAAATATCAGATTTAAAATTAGTATCAAAACTTATAACAAATAAATCAGATAGTCTAAAATCTATTTAGTATTTTTGGTGTTACGTTATGTACGGTCATGATAATATGTGTTAATATCATATCATGACAATAATGTACGTCGTGAATCAGGATTGATAATGATAATGTAAGTCGTGAATCAGAATCAGACAGGTGATAAAATTATTTTTATTTTAAATATCATCATCGCTTTATCTATACCAATAAATAAAATTGGAGTGTCTGTTTGTAATTTCAAAATAATAGGCTTTTTTATGCTCACACGGTTATTTGCACGACACCTATGCCTAAAATACAGATAAATTTTTTTTTTTCTGTCTGTCGGTTTGTTCCGGGTAATCTTCAAAACGGCTGGACCGATGTCAAAAATTCTTTCACCAATGGAAAGCTATAATATCAGGGCGTAAACTAGGCTATATTTTATCCCGGTATTCCCACGGGAACGGGAACTACGCTGGTAAAACGACTATAACCGAAGCGAAGCAAGGGCGGGTTGCTATTTGGTAATAAAATCCATAACTTGTTAAATTTTCTGATGTTCTACAGCGACGTAATTTAAAATTAAAAAGCCCGAAGATTAAAATTTAAAAAGGTATTTAAGTACAATTTTCTTTTCTTTTTATAAGTAACTAGCAGCGCCCTGCGGTTTCACCCGCAGTTCCTCTTTCCGTGGGAATATCAGGATAAATTATAGCCTATGTGTTATTCTTATATGTAAGCTATATTATTGTGAAGTTTCATCAAAATCGATTCAGTAGTTTTTGCGTGAAAAAGCAATAAACATCTTCACATGTTCACATCTTCACATACAAACTTTCACGTTTATAATATTAGTAGGATTATTGGTTTCTGACAAAATTATAATTATCAAATTTTCAACCACACTTAATCATAGACAAAATTACGTTTAGCTGTCATTTGCGTTTTGTTATTACATATCAAATGCGTTTTTGTTATACTATGTTTCATAGTTACTTAGACGTTTTATGTCATATGGATAAAAAATATTTATGTCCGTCTCCTCGTGCTAAGCTACCTTCCCACCAATTTTCAGTCGAATCGGTACAGCCGTTCTTGAGTTATAAATAGTGTAACTAACACGTCTTTCTTTTATATATATAGATTATGAAAGAGGTAAGATATTTGGAAGTGAATTTGTGAAATCTAAATAGTTCGGTCATTATTCTAAATCCAAGAATTAAAGCAGTTCTATTTCATTAACTCACGTTTGATGTGGATAGTTAATGATTCGGATAGCCACTGTTTGTATATATTAACATGTACCTCAAACATCGAATCGAACTTCCATTGCTAAATAATTTAGTGCTAGGAAAATCAATGATCCCTGGAATACGTTTTCTTTCGAATTTCATATTAGATGCTCATATCAGTTTAAAGGTTATTAAAGATGGATAATTTTAATAACCTTTAACCTTTTTACTATAGGCGATTTGTGATATATATATATATATATATATATATATATAGTTTTTTTTGTCATTGCCTCATTAATATAGTGATGTACATGGTAGGAATTGCCGTCAAAAAGGTGTATTTCATATTTTACTTAAAAAAATTGTAAAATTGATTTATTTTTTATTTGTAAATATTTTGATAATCAATCCATCACCATCAGCCCGTAGAAGTACACTTTTAGGCCTCCCCACAATAATGCCACTTATAGCAGTTCTGCATCACTTCCATTCAACGCCTTCTTGCTACTTTCAAGATGTCGTCAATCCACGTAGTTGAGGATTACACAATGTATATAAAATTATATATATGTATCTAGGCCTAAGGGTTACGCTAATTCAGTGCCTTTTCGCCACCCTAAAGTATGCAAAGTGCTTAAGAAAAATAACGAACTTCAAAAATTCTCTCTCTAAAAATAATAGAATAATAGAAAAATTCTCATTATCTAATCAAGTCAAATCAAATCATTAAAACAGTCTCATCTTAAGATAAAACCTAAGGTGCTTTTTATGTAGAACAAAATTTTGAAAAAAAAAAAAAATTGGGTATGATGCAACATTTCTGCGGATCCACATTCGGTGATGAAGACCTTATTTAAAACTTGATCCAATGAATGATATTTTTCTCGATTATACTGAACACTGAAATTATTTGTACATTATTATAAATACGAATTATGTTTTTGTACACATTAGTTATAAGGAGACTTTCCTAGTAAAACGATTGTAAAAACAAATACTTGGTTTTATTTTTTGTACTCGTCATCATTATTATCATTCAGCTATCGCCGTCCACTGCTATATGCAGGCTTCTCTCCTGTTTCGCTACAAAGTGCGGTGTGCCACCTGCATCTAACGACGCCCAGAGACTTTCACCAGGTCGGCGGTCCATCCAGTGGGGGAGCGTCCCATACTGCGTCGTCCGATACATGGTCGCCACTTAAGAACCTTTTCTATCAGTGATTGTCAGTTTGTCGAGCAATGCGACCTGCTCATTCCCACTTCAACGTGCCAACTTTTCTGTTTTTGTACTGATTTTAATTAAAATATAAAAGTTATTTGAGATAGCTACTTGATCTAAACGTTATTTCGAGTTTGCCGTTTGATGACAATTCATTCGCTTTGTAAGAATACAATTCATTCCTTTTCTTACTCGTATCTTAAAGGTAGCTATGTGACTATAAATAATCCGTAATCCGTATGGTGACGGAGTAAGAATACAATTCACAATTCCCTATCGTGCCCGTGGATGTCGTAAAAGACAAATAAGCATATAAATACAACAAGAAATGGAAACCTCGAAACAAAACCCTAGTCCAAACACGTCTGACCAGTGTGGAACAGTAGGTTAATTCCCCTCCCATTATGAAGGAGGCCTGAGCCCAATAGTGGGACATATATAGGCTGAGATGATGAAGTGAATATAATATATAATATGCATAACATGTATGCTAGAGATGGCAAACTCGATATAGAACCCAATACCGACGTGTCTGACCCACATGGTATGGTAGGAAAAAAAAGCCCTCCCACCTTGAAAGAAGCTCGAGCCCAGCAGTGTGAGCAAGACAACTAAGGAATTATAATATGCACATAATATCTATGCAAGGGAAAAAAAACCCGTAATAAAACGACGCAAGATTACAATTCCACACTTTATATTACCCCTGAGTGTCGTGAAAGATAACTAGGAGATATAATTTGCAGATAAAATCTATGTAAGAGTCCAATCCAACCGTTCAAAAATATTATGTCTTTGTAATACATGAACATTCACTTTCTGTAATAGCTATCATTTGTGAGCTACTATTTATTTAGAAGTAGATGGTAATATTAGCGAATTTTAAGAACCTAATTGGATTACATTAGTTTTTATAATGTTTAGGGCTAGAGAGTCGCTTGTTTGCTATTCTTTTGCTGTTTACAAACATTACTTTGTATTTTTTTTAGATTTTATCGAAGTACTATCATACACTAAAAGAGCAATATCCTCTGCACAAACAAATATTAAACATTTAATTAAACAGAATTCATAGATGTATACTTGAAATAGGGTCTAAAACACTGCCCTGTGGTAAGCTATAACTTAAATTTTCTACCGTACTATTACAGCTGTCAAGCTTGATATGTTAACTACTTCCATTTAGGTAATATTTAAATAGTTTTAGAGTCATCTCGCGTATTGCTATTTGCTCCATTTTATCAATCAATTTGGGGATACTTACGGTGTCGAAAGCCTTGCTTACGTCCAAGAATATGCTATAACATTTTTGTTTATCATCCAATTTATCATCAAAGTTGTTTATGAAATCAATCATGGCATCATCTGTTGACGTTTTGGATCTGAAGCCATATTGATTGCAAGCTATTAATTTATAAAAAAACCTATAAGGCTATTCATGTTGCGTTCTATTATTTTAGATAAAGAGTCACGAACGTAATGTCGGTGGTGGGCAATATTATCTTTGGCTCCACTTTCTTATCCATACTAATATTATAAATGCGAAAGTAAGGATGTTTGTTTGTTTGTAGCGCTTTCACGCTTAAGCCACCGAACCGATTTCAAAAATTCTTTCACCAATGGAAAGATATAATATCAGGGAATAACATAGGCTATATTTTATCCCGGTATTCCCACAGGAACGGGAACTACGCCGCGGGTAAAGCGACTGAAACCGAAGCGAAGCGAGGGCGGGTTGCTAGTATTGAATAAAGCACTCCGTGTTTACAAGCATCAGGGACAATACTTGAATTTGTAACATAGTTATAAATGTGTACTAGGAGCAAAGGCTTAGGTTACTTGACCGTTTGATAATTTTTTGGCAAAAAAAATTTGGCATTGATTTGAATTTAACGCTGGTTGCTGAGCTCCACTGCTTTGCTGAATGACATTGTTTTGATCTCGAAAATATTACATTGCTTTTATTGTGTTTCGTTGAATGTGATATCACTAATAACATTCAACCAGCTGAACGAGAAGCTTGTACGCATACAAGTGGTACCACAGCGAGTACTGGGTTGAGGACCAAATATTGGCCCCGCTAAGTAATAAAAAATTAAACCTATTCTGGGATTGATATTTTGGATCGATGGAACAATGTTTATTAACGAAAGTTGTATTAACCAGAAGATATTTTTAGTTTTATTGTCTACCTAATTAATGTTCACGCTAGTAGATTGCCACTTTTGGTAATAAACAAATGCAAATTTCTAAGTCAAATGTCTATTTCACACTCAGCCATCAGCTACTGGGACAGCACAAGGGAATCCCTGCACCTGCTGCTGCCCTAGCTAAAACTGCAGGTGACTGTACCGGGGAGTATTCTGTTATCCGCAGGCTGACCGAGTGAGGGTGGCGCCCCATGAGGGACATCGGAAACAGACAGTACCCGAAAAGGTATCTCGCCGAGCTGACTACAGACGTCATGGATTTGATACCCATGGCCAGTGTAATGGCGAAGGGAAGGGAATATGTGGGTTATGGTCTGGGGTCACCCCAGACGGAGTGAACGGCGTGTATGCTGACCATGGCCTGCCCAAAAAAAATAGGTATATGTCAAAATAAGAATTGAAAAATTTATAATAATATACACTTTGTTTTTAATGAATATATTCAATAAACTAAAAGAAATACTTAATATTTATCATTATATTCTATGTAATTCACAGCGCATCAAACAAAAACAATAGTATTTTATATTTTTAAAGATGTCGAAAAAGTATTTTTATTCTAACTTATAATTAAGTTTTCTGATATTCATTACAAGATGGCGTTATTAAGTTCTTACTGACTTGGTAGTCAATAAACCCAAGCTCAAATTCTTAATCGAATAAACGCTTTATTGGATTTTTATTTGTAAGAAATTCTTAGTAAGAAACATTAAGTTTGAAGTTTTCTAAGATTTATTGTTTATTTAAATAAAAGATATTATCTCTGCATACCCTTTTGGAAAGCAATAACTAATTTTATTTAAAAACATAAGGATTAAAATCTTACGTAGGTACATTAAAGAATAAATTCTTGTATCACAGGTTCATCATCATTTCGTCGTCACGTCCACAGATATTGTATCACAGAATACAATTAACGAACGATAATTTCAACCAGTTGAATTTTCAAATTGAAAATCAAATTTGCCTTTGGTTTTTTATTTAAATATCAGCTAATTGCAATCAAAAACTATATCTTATCTTTCCAAAAACCTCATAAAGCTGAACTCTCCGTTTGATATTGATATCCAATTTTTGAATTCCAATTATCTGGAATAGAAGTGTTTGACGGTACTCTATCTTCTGTATTTGATATACCAGTTTTTTCCTCCTTAATTTCTGACACTTCTCTATGGAAAATTCTATTGATTGGAAATTGAACGAAGTAAACTAGAAACATGTATATCCATATAACTATTTGGAAGAGACAGACTTGCCACCAATTCATTGTGCCGAAGACACCGTACAGCCAGCGATGGGCCAAGAAGTATATCAAGTAATATCTGAAAAAAAATAGATCTTTTGTAGGAGAATTTCAATCATTTTATTACAAAATAAAAACAGCTTGTTTTTAACATTTGAAATATGTAAAGGGAGAGATTCTCAATTCGTCCACATTTCTTTTAACCTCAGATTTTTTACTAGGTACTGCTGGTTTTAATGATTCTTTTATTATTTGAAAGGAGGTGCTAGTGCTTCCAATCTGGGCCCATTTAAATTTGGATAAGATTTGAGGAATAGTTTTTAATTTATCATCATAAATGCCAAATTGCCTTTCCCCTAGTATTAAATATTTTTTTTTTTGTTAATCTTAGAATAATAACGTATAGAAGGATAGTGTCCGTACTTCGAGCGATCTAAAACATGAAGCCAAAAATACTACATCCGCGCAGGCAATTACACACGTACACCACTATACCAATTATGAAAACAAATTTTGTTTTTATTAACATAAATCGTCGAATTACTTTAAAAAGTAATGTTAAACCTTTTTATGTATTTCAAATGTGTTGTGACACCATTTGAATGCAAAAAGTGTCATAATTTCCTATTTATTTTTTAAGAGTTGCGTACGTACGTGCAGTACAATGACCTTGTACACTAAGGAACGGTTCAGGCGTAAGTTCCATTAGGCTCCAATTTAAATGCTTTACTTTCCTTCTATACGTTATTACTCTAAGTGGGTAACCTGCTAATTATTAAACTATTTATTATATCAAATATCAAGAATACTCGATTAAATTTCTTTATCCATTCATTAACTGATGTTCACTATTGAACATAAGCTTTTCCTATCGGGCTAATAGCCCTACAAGGAAAGCTCATCCCCATATTATACCATAGGTAACATAACAGTGGGTGAGTCAGCTACTGCCTCTTTTCCTGAGCTGGTTTTTATGACTCTCACTCTCAATTTTTTTTCAGTTTATACTATTATTGTACTTCTGTATATTAATGAAAACATTGTTTTTCAATTGTATGATAGACCCTTATGGACTGCAGCTAAAAAGCAATGGTTACAGTGGGTTAAGTGGGTAAGTGTGGTGGCGGAAGAAGAATACAATTCACCACCCCCTCGCAAATTGTTATTGTTTCTGTGCGAGAGAGCGGCAAGCCCAACCTTCTAAGGGTGGTGGATTTTGGTGATACCTGTAGTATCACCAAACCTTATTGCACGCATTCACACTTCCTTCTCTTTCTTCATGATAGGTAGCGTCTTCTGTAGGGTTCATGAGCGGCAGCATCATTTATCATCAGGTGTACTATTTGCTTATATTTTTTTAACTGTTTACTTTTTTTTTTAATTGCAAACGATGGCCGTTTGCAATAAAAAAGAAGTAAACAGTTAAAATTGCTGAAACTTACACAATAGCATATGCAACCCCAGCAATGCCAGTTAGCCATAATTCCACTTTACGATTCGCTGGATATCTTCTCGTCTGTAGAATAGTCTCCAATCCTATCACGATCAGAATATTTGTGTGGACGCAATGATTAAACCACCAGGGTACCAGCTGGTCGTAGATTTGAGGGAAGACCAGTTCACGGTCAATCCAGTAGATAATCCAAAAAAATGTGGCGATGAACTGAAAAGTTAAAAAGATTTATCATTGTAATATCATCCATCTATTTGTTTTTAGAGTAGTGATGGAGGAAGAATACCTATCACTATCCTCTCTTACCCGTGGGTCTCATAAAACACGACAAAGGGATATGCTTTCCGTGTGGTAACGGAGTAAGAATACAATTCACCACTCCTTATCTTGCACGTAGATGTCGTATAAGACGACTATGGGATATAATATGCACATAACATCTGTGCAAGCGAAGAAAAACTCGAAATGAAACCCTATACCAACATGTCTGGCCAGGGAGATGCTCGTCAGCGTCAGGAACTGGGACGCGGTTGCCACCTTCTGTGAGGCCGTTATCTCACGAAAGGAGGCGGCGGATCGTGTGCGAGTAGAGCTCCTATTCGGCGACACCTTCCGCCGCCGCCGACTCGGGCGGCGCAGGCGCGAGTATCTGCGCCTAATGCCGCCCTAGCCGAGGCTGCGGGTGATCGGACCGGGGAATTGTCCGTCACCCGCAGAGAGGCTGACCGCGCGACGGTGACCGACGTCCCAGGACATCGAGAGGTGAGGTTACCCGAAAGGGTATTCCGTCGGGCCGACCACTGACGACAAGTCACATCTGCTCCGGTGGTCGGCCCAACATCGAGGTGACGTTACGGGTGGGTTATGGGCCCGCGCGCCGTCTTTTCATCGCCCCGAATGGACTGGACCGCGCGTGCGCTTACCATAGCCCACCCATAAAAAAAAAATACCAACATGTCTGACCAGTATGATATAGTAGGTCAAATTCCCTATTAGCTACAGACCCGAGCCCAACACTGGGATGAGTATGGGCTGCGATGATGACGATGATGTAGGGATATGCATATCATATTTATGTAAGAGAAACTCGATATAAAACCCTATACCATTACGTCTGACAAGCGTGGTATATACATATACATCAATTTACTTTCCATTGTGGAAGAAGCTTGACTCCCAGGAGTGGTGAAGGAAGAATCTGGTATTGTGAGTTTCCAAAGATACAAAGAAATTTATCGCAGAAACTGTGATTTACATGGACGTTTACAAAATTTTTGTATCATCAGCTGACCCAATCGGGTATTGCAATAATAGTTTAATTCTATGAATAGTGTTTATTTATTAATAAATATTAAAATATATTATACCTATTATGTAATTTATTTTTACCAAATAAAAGATAACATGCTGAAATTACAGTATTTTCTTAGCAGAGTATTATTTTTAACTATAAAATAGATTTTCAATTAGCCATTTTTCAAAGTGTTACTCGAGTGATTTACTAGCGAACAACGGTTATAAATAGACGGTCATGAATGAGTTGAGGAAACGGGTTGAGAGCCCTCAGCGCGCACCCACCAGTCCGGGTAAAGTTGTCACAGCCATCTGAGGCTAACAACTAAGTCACACAAAAAAAAAAAAGAGTTGAGGACATTCGTTCGTCACACATGGCTCTCAACAAAAGCAAGGAAAACATATAACATTTGTTTAATACAAGTGCTTAGGTTATGTTACTAAGTGTGTATTTATGAAAATGTAATTGTGGAGACATGTATGTAACGGATTATATATAATACACGGTTTTTTTTGTTTGTATACAGCTGTTGGCCGCAGATGACCTTGACAGCTTGACGCGGGCTATGGGTGAGCGCTGAGGGTTCTCAACCCGGTATAATACACGGGATTGACGTACTGCTTATAACTAATAATTAATTTCAACTAAATTAATATAAAAATAAAGATTAATTACCATAGTTAACGGTATAACGAGACCAGAAAAAAAGATATCCCTGCAGTACTTCAGTCTTCGGGCGGTGGGAGACTCATGTTTATCCGTCCACTCCAGCATATCATACACCAGAGACATAACAAGGAAACACGTTTGAAATGTCTGAAAGAGAATAATAATCAGAATTTAAAACATAAAAACGTTATAATTTATTAAGGAAATAGCTATGATTATCATTCATAATCATCATAGGGATGAAACGATACCAAACAGGTATCGATACTTTTAACGGATTAAAAATTATCGATACTAACTGCTATCAGTATTGAATCGTTTTCGAAGTATCGATTTTTTCCATGAAATCTATTCTGATGAACAATCAGCACATCACATTCTCTGGGAGTGCGATCTCTGGCGAAACGAGCGTAACCTTATGTTAAACAGTTTACAAGTCACCTGTGGGGTAGTATACTATACGGACCTTGTAGCAACTCGAGAAAATTTCCATGCGTTCATGCGTTTCTGTCATACCTACTGTAGCAATCAATCTTAACGCTCACATATAGGCCCCATTAAGCTCTGCCGTACTGCTGCGCTATCGTAGCTGTACACCTCTTTACTTATTGGCTGACTAGTCATTTTGTTTTCCTGTCTCCCGCTTTGCCTAGGAGGGAAGTGGAATCTCTCTTTCCAACTCCTCCTCTTTAATCTTTTCTAATTAAATTTGTTGCGGGTTCCAAGACAATTAAAATCACATCCCGGGACTGCTTGAGAGTGAAACCTCGGTGTCATTTATGGAGATCATTGTGTATCCTGGCTTACAGGAGTTACAATGGTGGGAATGTGTGGTGGGATTAGTGCCCTAAAAAAAGAGTCTATTCTGATGAGTTTTTTTTTTTAGTAAATCTAGTCACAATGATATCGAACTCTTTATTTATTTATTTAGGGGAAACAAACATACACATTCATATTACTAAGTTAGAAAGTTGTTTAAATATAAAGAGGTCAAATGTGTAGCTCACTACGTTATCCACATATTTTAAACTAAGTTATAGCTGATTTATTGAATACATGCGAAACAGACAATGAGATTTCCTATTTTAGTTATTTTCTTGTTTTTTTTTAAAGCTCTTCGCCGCAATGCCGTTACAGTACCCTAATTCGATACCATTCTTTCATTCGATACTAGTACTCGCGTTATATACTACTAGTAGTAGAATCGAATGAAAAGTATCGATACCATATATGTACTCATTAGTATCGATTCATTTCTAAATCGTCATCATCATCTCAGGTCATATACGTCCCACTGCTGGGCTCGAGTCTCCTTCACAACAAGGGAAGTCGACCTTACCAAGGCCGAGATAATAAACCGGACAGTAGAAACAATTTTGCTGTAGTAGATAAATTTATGCCGTGTGGTGACGGAGTAAAAATACAATTCATCACCCCCTATCTTACCCGTGGGTGATCGTACGAGACGACTAAGGGATATAAAACGTATATAACATCTATGCGAGAGAAGGAAAACTCGAAATAAAACCCTATACTAACACGTCTGACCCAGCGTGGTCAACTACCCTTCCATTGTAGAGGAGGCCCGAGCCCAACATTGGGATGTATATGGGCTGAGATGATGATGACGAGATAAATTTAAATATAGTTTTAATTCTTGTGTACGTGTGTGTCACTGAACTCCTCCTAAACGGCTGGACCGATGTTGTAGAAATTTTTTGTTCGAAAATGGTTTAGATTCACAATTGAACCCGGTAGGTAGCGCTGCTGTTGATTTCAAGGACCATTTATTTTATTTGAACAGAACAATGTATGTATACTTAGAAAAATAACGTATAGAAGGATAGTGTCAGTATTTCGAACGTTCGAAACTTGAATCTAAAAATACTAATGGCGCGCAGACGATTACACACGTACACACGCACACACTATACAAATTATGAAATCAAATTTTGATTTTATTAACATAAATCGTCGAAATACTTTTAAAACTTATCTTAAAAACCTTTTTAAGTTTTTTAAATGTGTTATTACACCATTTAAATGCACAAACCATCATATTTACCTATTTATTTTTTAAGAGTTACGTACGTGCAGTACAGCGACTTGTACATTACAGAACGGTTCCGGCGTAAGCTCCATTAGGCTCCAATTGAAATGCTTCACTTTTTGTGCGCAAACTTACCTTCTATACGTTATTATTCTAAGAATGTATGTTAGGTCGGCTAGTCTTTATATATAAATTTCTTGTGTACGTGTGTATGTCACTGAACTCCTCCTAAACGGCTGAACCGATGTTGATGAAATGCTTTGTGTGTGTTCAAGGGGATTCGAGAATGATTTAGATTCAAAATTAGACCCAGTAGGTGGCGCTACTGTCAATTTTATTTGAACACAACAACATCTGTTAGGTCAGCAAGTATTGTATAAAATTGTTAATATGGAAATGCCCCTGCAGGTTTTGTGCATAATAAATGATTTCAGCTTTTAAAATGGCAGTTGTTGGCAATGAAAACGTATATTTTATTGGGTCTGACGTGCCAAATATAATTAATACTAGCAATCCGCCCTCGCTTCGCTTCGGTTATAGGTTATAGTCGTTTTACCCGCGTAGTTCCCGTTCCCGTGGGAATACCGGGATAAAATATAGCCTAGTTTACGCCCTGATATTATAGCTTTCCATTGGTGAAAGAATTTTTGAAATCGGTCCAGCCGTTTTGAAAATTACCCGGAACAAACAGACAGACAGACAGACACAAAAATTTTTTAATTGCTATTTTAGGCACTATGCCTAAAATAGTAATTAAAAAATTTTTGTGTCTGTCGACGACACGACATCTATGTCGTGCAAATAACAGTGTGAGCATGAAAAAAGCCTATTATTTTGACATTACAAACAGACACTCCAATTTTATTTATTGGTATAGATTCATCACAGGCTATATCTATTAATATTATAAATGCGAAAGTAAGTTTGTTTATTTGTTACGCTTCCACGCTTAAACCACCGAACCTATTTCAAAAAACCTATCACCAATAGAAAGCTATAATATCAGGGAGTAACATAGGCTATATTCTATCCCGGTATTCCTACGGGCACTACGCGGTTAAGGCGACTGAAACCGAAGCGAAGTTAGATCGTTAATCTATACCAATAAATAAAATTGGAGTGTCTGTTTGTAATGTCAAAATAATAGGCTTTTTTATGCTCACACGGTTATCTAAAAATCACTTTATATTTTTTTGTCTGTCTGTCTGTTTATTCCGGGTAATCTTCAAAACGGCTAGACCGATTTAAAAAATTCTTTCACCAATGGAAAGCTATAATATCAGGGAGTAAACTTGGCTATATTTTATCCCGGTATTTCCCACGGGAACGGCAACTACGAGGATAAGGCGACAGAAACCGAAGCGACGAGAGGGCGGGTTGCTAGCGTAATACTAAAATTTGCATGCTTTATGGTGAAAAATAAATGAGCTGGAATATTTATGGTAAGACCATCCATATTTGTATCCATATTTGCAAACTTTTGACCCGGTCTCGTGTACGGTTCGAGCCGCTATGGCCCCTTTTTTAAATCTGCAATATCTCCCAAGATATGGCCTCGGGTTCTAGTTCCGGACTGCGGATAACATTATAGGGTTTTTCTGAGAGGAAAAATCGCCAACTTTTTTTTTTGAGTGGGCTGATGTCAGTGCACCCACCGCCTAGTTCTATCCGGAGCGACAGAGGGCCCCATAATCCACCGCAGCACGTCACCTTCGGCGTTGGGTCGACCGCAAAAATAAAATAGCCTAATGTGAAATCTACTGAACTAATTGGAATATCACGATGCATTCAGATACAGCGTGTTGTGCAGAACTTTTTAGTATATAAAATGGTTATTATTTATTCGCAACCTATAATGATTTTTTATTGAAACTAAATGTATTCTATTTGATTCATCATCATCATCATCGCAGCCCACATACGTTCCACTGTTGGGCTCAGGCCTCCTTCATAATAGAAGGGAGTTTGACCTACTATACCTTGCTAGTCAGATATGTTGGTATAGGGTTTCATTTCGAGTTTTCCTTCTCTTGCACAGATGTTATGTGCATATTATATCTCATAGTCGTCTTTTACGACATCCACGGGCAAGATACGGAGTAGTGAATTGTATTCTTACTCCGTCACCACACGGATAAGACAATTTTTAGTATATAATATGGTTATTATTTGTTCGCAACCTACATATTTGACTTAGAAATAATGAATTTTTATTACAACTTAATTTATTATATTTGATTATCATTTTAAATTTGACATTTGGTGAATCCAGAATTGTCAAGAATTATTTATCTGTAATTGATTGAATTAGGCGATATATGGTGGTCATCCATTATTATCTTATATCTTTAAACGAGCAATTCTTGTATATATATATATATATATATATATATACATATATATATATATATATATATATATATATATACCTATATATATATTCAGGATCTCGGTAACGGCTCCAACGAGTTTGTTGAAACTTGGCATACTTGAGGATTCGGGTCCAAAAAATCGATCTAGCTACGTTTTATTTATAGAAAATGTTTTTTTGTCCGTGTTTTTAGCAAAATAAACAATGACATTAAATTTTAAAAGAATATGAATTCAAATTTCGATAGCAACGTCGTTAGTTACGATGGGAAGGTGACAGGTTTTAATTTTGGTATTTGTTCAATCAAACAGCGTCGGTTCGAATCTCGGTGTTATTGTTATTCTCTTTTTGTAATTTTTCATATATTTTTCATTTCTTTTTTTTAATATATATTTAAATAAATTCGACAAAAATATTCCGAGCGAAGCTCAGTCAACCAGATATTATATATATAATCTAAATCTCGGCAACGGCTACAACGATTTTCATGATACTTAGCATACGGCTACGGTTTCGGGGCCAAAAAAATCGATCTATCTAGGTTTTCTTTATAGAAAATGCTATTTTGTCGGTGTTTTTAGCTAATCAATACAATGACATGAAATGTCATTAGAATAGGAATCTAAGTTTAGCCGGCGTCATCAAAAGTGACAATAGCTCAGTTGGGAAGTTGTCCAGTCGCATTTTAACAGCTTGAGATCGAATCTCGTTATTATTATTATTCTGTTTTTTAAATTTTTGATATTTTTGTCATTATTTCATCATTTTTAGTTTTTTTTTTATTAATATATATATCCTAAATATGTTCGTTAAAAATACCATTTACTTATAAAAAAATTACACCGAGCAATGCACGATCAACCAGATATTTTTAATAAAGAAAGGAAGAGAGACCCACCACTTTCCTGCGGTTAATCAATATACTGCTCAACACAATGGAATGGAAGGAATACAGGATAGGATAAACATGCGCAATACGTTCATTTAAAGCCGAATTACCTGAAAATGCCTCGTTCAAAGGCGAAACATGTATCGAATAAACAATCAAAGTTCTGTGGAAAATTGCAATTTGACGTTCTAGAAGGTTCTCATCGCGTAGGAGTAAGAAGACCCCCTTATCTTCTATTCCATTTTGATCCAATTTTTTTTTTTTTTTGCGCGTGGGCTGCGGTCGGCGCGCCTTCCCACCACTCCGTCCGGGGCGACAGAGGGGCTTAAGCACGCAACTCCCGCAACCCACCCGAAAACCACGTCGCCTTCGTCGTTGGGCCGACCACCGGAGCAGGGTTACTTGACATCAGTGGTCGGCCCGACGGAAGGGGTACCCTCCCATCGACCGAGGTCCCCCCCTCGGGGAGGACGTCGGTCTTTCCTCACGCGGTCGGCCTCTCGACGGGTGACGGACTAATCCCCGGTCACGTCACCCGCGGCCTCGGCTAGGGCGGCATGAGGCGCAGGTAGTTGCGCCTACGCCACCCCAATCGCCGGCGGCCGATCGTATTCCTTCCATACCGTTGTGATGGGCAGTATATATCCCTTTGTGGTGAACGAGTAAGAATACAAAAATACTACATGCTTGGAAGCCATTACCCACATACACGCATAGCACTTACAATAAAGTTGCCTTGCGTACGTCGTGATCTTGTATACTATGGAACGGTCCGGCGTAAGCTCCAATAGGCTCCAATTTAAATACTTCATTTTTGTGCACGGATTTACCTTCTATAAGTTATTATTCTAAGGACTAAACATAAAATTGCAATTTCATTCCAGTGAAGCGGGCGGGGAACGGCTAGTTTTAGATAAAAGAAGTTGGTAAAAAAAATGAGAAGGAAAGCTGACATAATGTACCGCGCTGGTCAGATATTTGGTATAGGGTTTCATTTTGAGTATTCCATCTATTGAATAAATTTTATAAGCATATTATATACATGAGTCGTATTTACGACACATATTTTTTTTTATTGCCAACGATGGCAAACGAGCAAGCAGCACACCTGATGGTAAGTGATGCTGCCGCACATAGACCTTTGGAACACCAGGGGCACAACCAGGCCGTTGCCTACTATGAAGAAAATTCTCTTCTTAAATCTCGTTTAAAGAAGGACATGTAGTTTTATTTCATTTTTATTTTATTTAGTTCATTTTCTTTTTCATTTTCAAGGTAGAGGGTAGTAAATTGTATTCTTAATCCATTACTACACAGATAATACAGTAACCATATTTACACAGATGCCATAGTGGTTAAGATATCGACCTTACATGCCAGTCTCGTGGGTTCAAATCTCACGCAAGGCAACAATTTTCGCGAGATTGCTTGTGAAGTCCCACCGCAATACAAAGATTATAGTAAGTACAATTGTATATAAAACTACTTTTGCGGATTACATCGCGTTTGTATTTGATTTATGATTGCCCGACGTTTCGAATACTTTACAGCATTCGTGGTCACTGACGAACTAATATGTTTGACGTCCAAACAAGTCAACGTTACAGATTTTTATAATTATCCACCCGCTACAGAAAATTAGTTAGTTATTATGACCCACTTTTTTGATACAAATTTATTGCCAGTTCAAGAAGAAATTGATTCTATATGAAAAAATTATATTGTTTATAATTAGTAATTAATCAGCATTAAAATTTGTAGTAATTATTATTACAAATTGTTAATTTAAATCTAACAAAACTAATATACTACCACCGGATCTGACAAGAAAACTCAGTTGACATAATGCTAAATTAACATTGATTTTTATTTTTAAAGGCGCTTACTTTGTTTTAGTAAAAGGCTTTTGATTTGTAAAATTATCTTTAGCTCTTAGAATAATAACGTATAGAAGGTAAGTAGTGTTGCCCAAATGCAAGACCAAGACGAGACTTGGACTAGTCTTGGTCTTGGTCTTGCAACATCACACCTGGTCTCGTCTTGGCCTTGGTATTGCGCACCCGAGTCTTGATCTTGGTCTTGGTATTGCAGCAAGAGTCTCCCAGAGTCTTGCAAGTTTTGCAGTTGGAATAACGTAACGGTCATTTATCATGACAATGAAAAATCCAACTAAATTAATCAAATATCATCCTATCCTATCTATCCATCTGCTAGCCACTATAGTCCACTATTGAATATAACCCTTACCACTGAGGAAGATTACTCTCCTCTTCTCCTGGTGTTACATTAGACAGCGTTACTACTCCTATGCCAAAGGAAGGAATTTCGACCCTGTTTACTTAAGACGTTACCACACGGGGCAGTTGATACAATAAATTTTATGTTATTTTAAATATTTTTTTATAATAAATGGTAATGTTAATATTCGCCTTCAAGTTAACAATGTCCGGCCATACCTAATAGTTGCGCTATAAAAAGGAATGTGTTAATGACGATTTTGATACCTATAATTCTACCTACCTACCTCTAGATATATTTAATACTAGCTGTTCCAACAGCTTCGCTTGCTTGACTTACCTATCCATATAATGCTATTATTTCGTTTAAATAACCATATCGCCCCCTGGCATTAAAACAATATCACCATTTATAATATCCATAACATACCTACTTTAATCACAATTTTTGTTACACCAAATGTATGATATTCGTCGTCATCGTCTCAGTTCATAAAAGTGCCACTACCTAGCTTAATCTTATTCCCAGTAGGTGGCAAATTGACCTACTATACCACGCTGGTCAGACATGTTAGTGTAGAATTTTATTTCTAGTAGTTTTACTTCTCTTTCACATTATTATATTGTGATCTTTACGTGCGCATACCAATCTACGCATAATAATTCTTTTATAAAATAACGCCCAGACTCGCAGTCTGGGCGTTATTTATGTAGATTAATTGTAGTCATATTTCGATGTCTAACAGTGGACGTCGTTGGGCTAATGAATAAACGGATATATAAATATAATGAGCAAGAGCACTCTCGTATGAAACTTATCAAGACTAACCAACAGGGTGACGATTATGGTATTTTTGTCCTTAAGCCTTTCCAAAGAGTAATTCTGAAAAGCGAACACCTATATTGGTAATCGATTGGCCAATAGATGGTTATCTCAAGACTGATTTAACTTGACGTGTAGTGACGGAGTAAGAATACAATTCATCACCCCGTATTTTACCCGCGAGTGCGAACCCACGACTAAGGGCTATAATATATAACATCGGTGCAAGAGAAGGAAAACTTGACATGAAACCCTGTAACAACACGGCCGATCACCGTGGTGATTCCCCTTCGGCCATGACCGATTTCCCTCCTATTATGTAGAAGACCCGAGCTCAACCGTATATAAGCTGAAATGGTGATTTGAATTATATGCAAGACCGCGAGACTCTTGCAGGTTCAGTCTTGGTCTTGCTCAAGTCTTGCAGGGCGAGTCTTGGTCTTGGTCTTGCAAAAATTAAGCGGTCTTGGTCTTGGTCTCGGTCTCGCATTTCTCGCAAGACCAAGACCAAGACCGCAAAACCAAGACTTTTTTGGGCAACACTAAAGGTAAGTCCGCGTACAAAAAGAGAAGCATTTAAATTAGAGCCTAATGGAGCTTACGCCAGACGATTTCGTAGTGTACAAGGTCACTATACTGCACGTACGTACGCAACTCTTAAAAAATAAATAGGTAATTATGACGGTTTGTGCATTCAAATGGTGTCACAACACATTTGAAAAACTTAAAAAGGTTTTTAACATTACTTTTAAAAGTATTTCGACGATTTATGTTAATAAAAACAAAATTTGATTTCATAATTTGTATAATGGTTTGCGTGTGTGTGTGTGTAATCGCCTGCGCGCGTGTAGTATTTTTGGCTTCATGTTTTTGAACGCTTGAAATACCGACACTATCCTTCTATACGTTATTATTCTAAGCTTTAGCTATTATTATTGTGGATCAAATCTATACAATAAGTGCTCACAGTGTCATGCAGTCTTGTGGTGGTCTTACAGTAATTATACAAAATATTACATCAGTTCTAATAATAACGAGTTATTACTTAAGGTTCATGTAACCAATATAGTAATTAGTAAATAATTAGTGATTAGTAACCGTATCACGCGATGTTCAAAGTCTAAAGTTGTCTATAAAAGATAACACAAAGATGAATGAACATTCCCGCAAATATTCCTATAAAATAAAGACACATTCTAGCCCTTTCTCGTTCAAAGATTAAATTAAAATTAGTTGGATTCATCATCATTTCAGCCTGTCGCCGTCCGCTGCTGGACGTAGGCCTCTCTCATGTTACACCACAAAGTGCTGTCCTGTGCCGCCAGCATCCAACGACGCCCAGCAACTTTCACCAGGTCGTCGGTCCATCTAAGTGGGGGGTCGTCCTACACTGCGTCATCCGATACACTCGTTCTTCTGCGGATTTCCGTATTTCGGATTCTATCACGCAGAGAAATGCCGAGCATAGCCCGCTCCATAGCACGCTGAGTGACTTTGGGCCTTGTTATGAGTTAGGCCTCATAACATGGCTCAAAGTCGCACAGCGTGTAGGCATTTAGGGACCAGGTTTCCGTGCCGTAAGTCATCACTAGTAACACACACTGATCGTAGACCTGTGTTTTCAGACACTGAGGTATGTTGGACAAGAAGATCCTCTTAAGTTTCCCGAACGCTGCGCAACCGAGTTGGATTCGTCGGCTGATCTCTTTCTCGAAATTGGATCTACCTAACTGGACTAGGATCACTATGTTTACCTAAGACTGGGTAAGACTTAGGTAAACATAGTGATCGACAACCTCGAAAACTTGTCAACTAGGACCGGTACAGGGCATTTGACACATGACATGGGCATTTGACATGACTTTCGTCTTGTCATGACTTTCGTCTTGTCCATGTTAATTCGTAGACCCACTAGTTGGGATACTCTTCTGAGATCGTTGAGCATGGTGCCACAAGTCCTCCATGGATTCAGTTATAACGACGATAACGACGATATCGTCTACAAATTGAAGGTGAGTGATATTTTAGCCGATGTATTAGTATTGTAAATCAAATTATTTTACGTATATTATCGTTTTGAACACTTTACATTGTTCATGGTCACAGGCGGACTAAGAGGTTCCACGTACAAGGAGTCATTGTTAATACAGAGATTTATACACAGCTACAGACACCTGCTACAGACATTAGTTATTAAATTGTTACCCACATTTTAATACAAAGTGTTTGCGAGTACAAAAACAAAATAATTTTATATGAAACAATTATATTGTTTTTGGTTAGTAATTATTAAAAATTGACGTTGGATAATCAAACAACAAATACAAACGCGATTAAATTCGTAAAATTGTTGAAGTGAAACTTCTTTAGAATCGTTGTGATTTCAAACCTGATGCAACGAAAAAACGACAGGTAAGAGACACAAATATAAAAATGTGTAGGATGAAGCCGGCGAGACAATGAGATAAAGGATAGTGGATGAAGGATGAAGGATGAAGGATTTTAGATGTTGTCTACGGGTGACGGACTAATTCCCCGGTCCAGCCACCCGCAGCCTCGGCTCGGGGACGTATTCACACTACCTTCACTTTATTCACGATATATAGAGGATCTGGCAAAGGTTCATGAGCGGCGTTTATCACTTATCATTGGGTGTGCGATTTGCAACAGTAAAAAATATACATTTTATAGGGTGGGTGGGATTAGTGAAGATTTTCTGCTTAATATAGTACTACCCTGGATGGACCGGCCCGCGACTATAGGCAGACAACTGTCGACAGGTTGCTCCTAACACATACATCACAAAAGCATCATATGATAACTATCGCTATTATTTATCTACAGGCACAAGGAGGACGGCCTTGCCGCGCTTCTTGCCACTTTACCCTCGCATTTTAAACTTCTAATATCTCGAGTCGAGTCCCGGGCCAATTTAAAGGATCTTTCTGCTAGGGATAGTAGTCTAACTCCTTATACAGCTACCTGGTAGTGAAATATTATCAAAATCAGTTCAGGCGTTTTGAAGATTCGCGGGTGACTGGACCGGGTTCGTCACCCGCAAAGAGACTGATCGCGTGACGGTGACCGACGTCTCCGAGGGGAGACGTCGAGAGGAGTGAGTACCCCGCGACCGGGGTATTTCGTTGGGCCAACCATGCACCGGTGGTCGGCCCAACGACGAAGGTAACGTGCTACGGGTGGCGCGCGCGGCCCTTCCGTCGTTACAGATGGAGTCGGGCGGCGGTTGCGCTGACCATGGCCAACCCCCAAAAAAGGCGTGTCTAAGATTATCCGGCTCAAACATCCATACAAAATAAATTGTATTTTAGGCATAGGTATCTTGCAAATGCCGCCCTAGCTGAGGCCGCGGGTGTCTGGATCGGGGAGTTAGTCCGTCACCAGCCGAGAAGCCGGCGCAACGATGGTCGACGCTCCCGAACAGCGGGGGAACGTCGATCGAGGAGAGGGTACTCCTCAAGGGGTATTCCGTCGGGCCACCACTGACGACAAGTCACCCTGCACCGATAGTCCGGCCAACGACGTAGGTGACTTGCTATGGATGGATCATGCCGTCCCGGATGGAGCCGGCCGGCGGGTACACTGACCATGGCCAACCTCAAAAAAGGCGTTTCTAAGATTACCCAAATCAAACAGCCAAACTAAAAAAACATATTGTAACTTAGGCATAAGTATCTTGCAAATACTCGTTTGAATATGGAAAAAACCTACTATTTCGGTATTAGAAACGATTGATAAACCGGTCACGTGTTTAATCTTTGACATTACATACTTAGTTATCTATATCTATACCAATAAATATAATTGGAGTGTCTGTTTGTAATGTCAAAATAATAGGCTTTTTCATGTTCACACGTTTATTTGGACGATACCTATGCCTAAAAATCACTTTATATTTTTTTGTCTGTCTGTCTGTCTGTTTATTCCGGGTAATCTTCAAAACGGCTAGACCGATTCCATAAATTCTTTCACCAATGGAAAGCTATAATATCAGGGAGTAAACTAGGTTACATTTTATCCCGGTATTCCCACGGGAACGGGAATTACGCGGGTAAAACGACTAAAACTGAAGCGAAGCGAGGACAGGTTGCTAGTACGTAAATATAATTAAAAATACGGAGCAATAGGCGTTTGCTAATTATAATATAATTACGCAATTTATTCCATTGTTGAGGTAGCCAATTATAATGATTGTATCGGCGGGTGACGGGGGTGCGAGCGGAGGGCGGTGTGATATCGTTAAGGGAGCTCACCGCCTGGCGCGTCGACGCCCGCCGAGACGTCATTGCCCGTTGGGCAGTCCGGCTGGAGAGGCCTCGGTTCGGGGTGCGAACCGTGGAGGCCTTCCGGCCGGTGCTGATGCAGTGGTTGGAGAGGTGGCACGGGGTGCTCTCCTTCCGACTGGTGCAGGTTTTGACAGGGCATGGGTGCTTCGCCAAATACCTGCACAAGGTCGTTAGGAGGGAGAGTACACCGTCCTGCCACCACTGCGATTGCGACGAGGACACGGCGCGCCATACGCTCGAGGCCTGCGCGGCTTAGGCAGTGCAGCGCTGTGAACGCTGTGTGGTACGGACCTGACGCTGCCGGCTATCGCTAGGGCGATGGTCGACAGCGTCGGGAATTGGGACGCGGTCGCAGCCTTCTGCGAGACAGTGATCTCGCGGAAGGAGGTGGCGGATCGCCTGCGCGAGGAGTGCAGCCTCGATGAGGAGATCCGCCGCCGGCGACTGGGGCGGCGTAGGCGCAACTACCTGCGCCACATGCCGCCCTAGCCGAGGCCGCGGGTGACGTGACCGGGGATTAGTCCGTCACCCGCCGAGAGGCCGACCGCGTGAGGAAAGACCGACGTCCTCCCCGAGGGGGGGACGTCGGTCGATGGGAGGGTACCCCAATTAGGGGTATTCCGTCGGACCAACCACTGACGACAAGTTAACGCTGCTCCAGTGGTCGGCCCAACGACGAAGGCGACGTGGTTTTTGGGTGGGTCGCGGGAGTTGCGTGCTTAATCCCCTCTGTCGCCCCGGACGGAGTGGTGCGGAGGCGCGCCGACCGCGATCCACCCACAAAAAAAAAGGCAATTATAATGATAATCGTTATGTTGATTGTCGTTGCTGTATTTTTTTCTTTTGGGACTAATCCCACCACTGTAACTCCTGTAAGTCAGGATCCACAATGGTCTCCGTATAATACACCGAGATTTGACCCTCGGGAAGTCTGGGGAAATGCTTTAAATTGTCTTAGAACCCGCAACAAATTTAATAAGAAAAGAAAAACAGGCGGCAAGATTCCACTTCCCTCCTATGCAAAACGGGTGACATGAAGCGAAGTAGGCTAATAAGCCAGTAAATAAGAGGACGTGCAACTACAAGAAGCGCAGCAGTACAGCAAAAACTTTTTTTTTTTTTTTTTTTTTTGGTGTGGCAACACCGAGCTAACAGCTGTGTCTGTATTAATTCTCTTATTTTATTTTGATTTTATATTTAATTGTAATTGTTTTATGACTCTTTTGCCAATTTATCGCTAATTTAGAGGTGGTGCATTGTATAATTGTTAATCAAATACCAATTAGCTACTTTTTTCTTGTGTTCTACTAGTGTCAGTGCCAGTGCATGTTCTACCGGTGTTTGGTATTTGAAATATCATTGCTGTTATCGTTGTTGTCTTATAATAAGGTACATTATTTCATTATTTTATCTGTTACTTATATATAATTCATTTCCTATCCATAAATTTACAAAACCAAAAAAATTTAATATACCTCCTTTATTCTTTCTTTTTTCTGTTTTGCTACATTTTTCGTTTGCTTGTAAAGGGATATCTTATTTTATTACATTATGTTGACTCGCAAGGCCTTTGCTCGCCAGGAGGAATCTAAACTCCATTTGGCTTTGAGCGAATTGAAGGCAGCAAAAGAATTGTGTAGCGTATTAAGCAAGGAAAGAGATGACAGCGAAAGGGAACTGTTAGGATTACTCGATGCCAATAAAAATCTAAAATTAGAAATGGCAGAACTACATAAAGAACTCAGTGAGGCTGTACAAGCCCGGGTTAGCCTCCAAACGATTGTAGATGGATTTGAAGAGTGCAGTATTGAGTATGTAAGCAGTCTAACTCGCATAAGCACTTTGGAACACCAACTACAAGAGGCTCATAATCAAATAACAGAGCTAGAAAACACGAAATATAATGTGACAGCCTCACTGAACCAAAGTTTGTTTGATGAGCTGGTCACCAGCGACCCAAACTTTGTTTCTGTTGCGCCTGAAATATCCTCAGTATCACATGACATAGTCCATCAATCAGTACCATCTTGCAATGAGGAGACAATCACGCGCAGTAGGAACAAAACATTGAAAAAATTTAAGAAATTTGTTAGAATTAATAAATATATTAAGAAAACACAAAAACTAATTAAAAAACACAACTTTTTTATTAAGAATGTTAAATTTAGCAAAGATAGGTTACATTTGTTAGAGAAGCTTAATTTATATGTTAATAAATTGGAAATTAAAACAAAACAGTACAACAATGATGTTAATAACTTTCAAATAAGAATTGGTTCTCTACAAGATGAGTTGGAATCTATGACTACTAGGTACTCCAACTCAGAAAAACTAAATAAAGAGTATTTACTAGCCATGGATAAATTGATAATAGATAAATCAGACCAATGTGATAAACAATTGATTAGTAATGTATATAACTGTGTATCATCAAAGTGTTCCTCTCATTTATGTGTCCCGGAGACCAAACAGTCTCATGTTAACTTACATAGTACTTTGTCTTTCACTAACAGTTCCCTGTTGACAGCTATTGATTTAGTTACACCTTTACCTACTCCTAAACCTTTAAATATAAAAGCTAAAAATAAGATTGTTATGTTTAGTGATGAAATTGGCAAAAATATGGGGGTCCTGCTGTCAGATAAAGGACATGCAGTTGTTAATTACTGTTTGCCGGGTTTGTCATACCACAATATAATGCAAAAAATATTAGATTATAATTATTGTTCTAGTAGTATGTTAATAATTTTCATTGGTAATGCACGAAATGTGACCAAAAGGCAATTGCTAGAATATAATGAAAAACTATGTAGATTAAATGTAGACAAAATTGTAATGTTCACATTTCCGTACAGAACTTGTTTAACACAAATGGAAAATGAATCCATTTATAATTTAAATTTAACGTTGCATAATGTCAAAACTGCATCCAATTATACTACTAGTAACATGATGCATGTAATTGACATTAACAATTATGTTAAGAAAAAAACTTTTTTTACAAAAGATAGTTCTAATCTTGCTAGATATTATAAAAAACTATTAGCTGATTCGCTATCTTATTTTTTTTTTACATCAGCCATGAACTTGGCTAACAAAGTTGCCTCTTTTGGGCAATGTATTGACATTATTCATTTAAATAATGACATTTACACTAATGTAAATAGTGACATTAATTCACAAACTAATTTAAATTAGATATTAAGACAACAGAGAATTCCTCTTGCCTAAGTATTTTAAGTGTTAAGAATAATTATAAATCAATCAACCTGGTACATCAGAATATTCAGGGAATGTTAGGTAAAGATTTGGAAATTGAATTGTTCTTGAATGATTACCAGGTAGATATCCTCTGCGTTACTGAACACTGGCTCAAAGATAATCAATTATTGTTCAATTTTCCTAATCACCAGGTTGTTAGCTCGTTCAATAGAGTCAGCATGATACGAGGTGGCTCGTTAATAATTTTAAACAAAATGATGAAATTTAAGGAAAGAAATGATATTGTGAGGCTCTCTATTGAACGTGTTATTGAAATTGCCTGTATTGAGTCTGAGCAGTTCATAGTTGTGTGCGTATACAAACCTCCATGTTCACCATATGATGATTTTGAGAGACAGTTGGAGGATATTGTGTTCAAAATCTCTGCTAGTAATAAAACTCTTGTGATCTGTGGTGATTTTAATATAAACTTATTGGAAAAAAATAATATTACACAAAAATTTATAACTTTGATGAAATCTTATAATTTGTATAATGCTTTCTTGGAACCTACTAGGATAACTGCTGGGAGTGCAACTTGTATAGATAATGTCTTTATAAATGCTAAGCCAATTAGTAAATACATCTTAAACACACTGGATTCGGATCACTGTGGACAACTTGTTGTACTGCCTCGAACTAATAGGATTCAACGAGAAAGTGTTACCTTTATTCCTATGAATGTCAGCCGTTTAGAAAACTTTAGAGACAACCTGAGTATGAGAGTGCCGCTGTTGCCTATTCATGACAACCCAGATGAGTTATATACATCTCTATCTCACATAATCAATACTGAATTTAATAAAATATTCAAACCCAAAATATTGACTTTTGGGGTTCCTGCTGGTTTTAGTGAATGGGCTACTCCTGGTATTTACAAAAGCAGAAAAAGGTTATATGATCTTTATCATGAAAAATCTTATAACCATTATCCAGTATTTTTGGAATATGTAAAGAACTATTCCAAAATATTTAAACGTGCCTGTTCCTGTGCAAAATCTATTTATCTGAGAAATAAAATTAAAAGATCAGGTGATATAATTAAAATGACTTGGAATGTGATAAATAGTGAAACTGGTAGGAATACTGCATGCAAGAAAGACTTTAGTTTAAAGATAGGTGATAAGAATGTGAAAGTAGATAAAGAAGTGGCGGCTGAATTTGAAACCCATTTCACAAATGTGCCTGTACTGATTACAAAATCATTAGTGTCATCTCCTATTATAGCTGAATCGCTCCTTAAGCAATGTATTGTAAAATGCGACATAACCTTTGAATTTTCAGATGTCACTGTGAAAGATATTTTACGCTCTTTTAAATCCCTTAATATTAAAAAAACAGTTGATCTGTGGGGTTTATCAGTAAAGACAGTTAATTATATAATTAATATTATTGCCCCCCACTTGACTTCTGTGTTTAATGGTTGTGTTGCTCGAGGTGTGTTTCCTGAGCTCATGAAAATGAGTAGAGTAATTCCTTTGTTTAAATCGGGTAGTATGTCAGATGTTAATAATTTTCGACCGATATCCATATTACCTACACTTAGTAAAGTATTTGAGAAAATTATACTTGTTCAGATGTTGAGTTATTTTAACAACCATGGTATTTTTCATAAAAATCAATTTGGTTTTACTAAGAATTGCTCTACTATTGATGCGGGTGTAGAATTATTAAAAAACATTTTTTCAGCCTGGGAGGAATCGCACGAGGCTTTGGGCATCTTTTGCGATTTATCTAAGGCATTTGATTGCGTAAACCACGAAACTCTCATCAAGAAATTACACCACTATGGGATCAGGAAAAACGCTCTGGAACTTATAATTTCCTACCTAAGCAACAGAATTCAGAGAGTCGATGTTAACGGTGCACGATCATCTGGTTCTGTTATCAAAATGGGCGTTCCGCAAGGGTCAATACTGGGGCCATTTCTGTTCCTTGTATATATCAATGACTTACCCTATTATGTAGGGGACAATCAAAACATTGTGTTGTTCGCAGATGATACCTCTTTACTGTTTAAGATTAAGCGACAAATGCTCAACTATGACGATGTGAACAATGCACTGTCTAACGTTGTTCATTGGTTTCATTCTAATAATTTAGTTCTAAATGAGACAAAAACTAAATGTATTAAATTTACTACTCCCAATGTGAGACAAGTGGACACCAATGTTCAAATCAATGGGGTGGCTCTGGACCTTGTGGAATCAACCACCTTTTTAGGCATCACTATAGATAATAGACTCCAATGGGGGCCTCATATTGAGAAACTGTCAAATAGGCTCAGCTCAGCGGCTTATGCGGTAAAAAAAATTCGCGCATTAACCGATGTTGAAACAGCCAGAATAGTTTATTTCGCATACTTTCATAGTCTCATGTCATACGGCATATTACTTTGGGGCTGCTCCGCGGAATTGAATAGAATTTTTATTCTACAAAAAAGGGCGGTCCGCGCGATATATAATTTAGGCCCAAGAGTGTCACTAAGAGAGAAATTTAAAGAGATAAATATTCTGACTGTTATATCTCAATATATATACGAAAATGTATTTTATGTAAAGAAAAATATCGGTAACTTTGAAAAATATAGTGACATTCATCATGTAAATACTCGGAATAAGGATAAATTAGTTGTACACAGTACTCGTCTTCAACGAATTAACAGATCCTTCATGGGGCAATGTATACGCTTCTACAACAAATTACCTATTAATATTCGAGATATGCCAGTTAAAAAGTTTAAAAAAGCAATCAAGAGTAGATTTTGTAGAAAAGGTTATTATAAAATCTCGGATTATCTTGATGATAATACAGACTGGTTATGAGCAGCTCCTCATTCAGGCATTTTCTCATTATTTCAAAAGGTGTTACATACATGTTTATTCTGTTGCTGTTAATATAATTGTAAAGCGTAGCGTGTTTTGCCAAACGAATTTGTTGTTTAATCTGTGTTTTATGTTTGTGGCCCATGGTATTGGTCATGCTCACTGAAGGGTCTGCTTGCGGTAGCTACGAGGAGCGGGTCACTCCCTTCCCTCCATTGTGGTTGAGGGGAGTGATGGCTGCTCTAGTGGTTAACTCGTGATCGGGTGCCGCTTGCGGGATCTGGTCCAGCCATGGTACTTTTTCGTTATATTTAATAACTGTATTGTATGATGATTCGAAAGGCATCACACTGGTGCTATTAATAGACATGTTGTTGTATATTATCTTATTAAAAAAAAAAAATAGTAAATGAATAAAAAAGAAGACAAGCCCACTGAGTTTCTTGCCGGATCTTCTCAGTGCGGTCGCGTTCCGATCCGGTAGTAGTGTAAGGTAAAAATGTAAAAAAGTGACCATATGTAAGTGCCCCCGCGGGGTTTATGCATAATAAAGTATTTGAATTTGAATTTGAATTCGCTCGGCATATTTTTATCGAATTTAGTTAGATATATATTACTAAAAAATAAAAAATAAACAATGGAAAATATATAATAAATTACAAAAAGAGAATAGTAATGGCACCGAGATTCGAACCGAAGCTGTTTGATTGAAAAAATACCAAAATTAGAGCCTGTCACCTTCCCATCTGAGCTATCGTAACTCATGACGTTGCCAACGAAATTTGAATTCATATTCTTTTAATATTTAAAAAAAAAAAAAAAAAAAAAAAAATGATTTAACATAGCTTAAAGGACCTTTATGTGAGCTTTAGGATTGGTTACAGTAGTAGATATGGCAAAAACACCTGAACGCACGGCAATTTTCTCGACTGTGATGTTTTTATTAATTACTAACAACCCGCCCTCGCTTCGCTTCGGTTTCAGTCACCTTACCCGCGTAGTTTCGAATCCCGTGGAAATACTGGGATAAAATATAGCCTAGGTTACTCCCTGATATTATAGCTTTCCATTGGTGAAAGAATTTTTTAAATCGGTCCAGCCGTTTTGAATATTACCCGGCACAAACAGACAGACAGACAAACAAAAAAATTATAAAGTGATTTTTAGGCATATGTATAGTGCAAATAATCATGTGAGCATGAAAAAGGCCTATTATTTTGACATTACAAACAGACTCCAATTTTATTTATTGGTATATGATCTAAAGAGGAAAAAAACAGGTTAAAATTTGTTTAATTCATCATCATTCAACCTATGACCGTCCACTGCTGGACGTAGATCTCCCTCATGTTTCGCCTCAAAGTGCGGTCCTATGCCGCCTGCATCCAACGACCCCCGATACGTGGTCGTCCTTCTTTGCATCTTCTGATACACGGCTGCCACCCGAGAACTTTTCTTCTCTAGTTGTTATCGATTCATCAAACGATGTGTTCTGCCCATTGCCACTTTAGCACACTTGCATCCATTCTTCTACGGAGTATCGTATTCCGAATTCTATTTCGCAGAAAAATCCCGAGCATAGCTCGTTCCATAGCACGCTGAGCGGCTTTTACCTTAGATATGAGGCGGGCACATTTATGGCTCACGTTTTCGTGCTACAAGAGTTCCAGAATCGTAGACCAAGGGTGTTCTTCAAGAAGGGCGACAAAGATCTTCTAAAGAACTAAAGACCCATCTCACTCTTGAGCCAAGTTCACAAGTTGTTTTCGAGGGTCATTACAAATCGATTCACGCGCAAGCTCGATGACTTCCAGCCACCTGAACAAGCCGGCTTCCGAAAAGGCTATAGCACCATAGGTCATATCCTCACGCTTCAAGACCGAGGAGTACAATCAGACTCCGTTTATAGCGTTCGTGATCTATGAGAAACCCAAAAGTCGAAACTTGGGCGGTGCTACAGTTCCTTCAGCGGTGCCACATTAACTATCGTTATATCGAAGTGCTGAAGTGTTTGCATAGGAACGCTAAAATATCAGTCTGTATCCGGGACAAGAGTATGAAACCGATCCAGTTGCAGAAAGGCGTGAGACAGAAAGACGTCAACTGTCCGAAACTGTTCACCACTGCACAGGAAGATGTCTTAAAGCTCTTAGACTGGACTGAACTCGGTATCAACATGGATTTCGCGCTACTTCTGGGCACTATGCTACAATGGGTAAGTAGCCTATTACTGGGAGAAATCATAATAACTATGGATAGCATAATAATTATTATTAACAATGTTACTTTCGGTAAGTCTATGTCTAACAGTGGATATTCTTTATTGTTATCGATGGCAAACGAGTAGACCATTGCATTTTTACACCCGTGAAAAAAAATTGATGGAACAATATCGATTCCTAATGAGTTAGAGATATGTAAAGTTTTCAATTTTTTTATCGCTTATGTAAATCTATTTACATAAAAAATTATGTAAATCTGCAACATATTCTTACTTTGTTAAACGTTCATTAGAAATTGAATAAATCAATGATTATGTTCACATAAGCAAGACAAACTGAACAGAACTTTAAATCAACTGATCGGCCGATGACCGTTGACGAGGCGCCTTTGTTATGGCACCTACGTTATCATTGTACCGTTTGCGCAATTCATACGTATTTATACTGTCGAAGCTTTACATGCCTACATAATACGTAATAATTAAGGCATAGACTCTTAGACACACATTTTTGAAATCACTATAACTTTTATGTTTTATTGTTTTTTGTGTAATATACATTCTAATTACGATCTATGACCGTTAAACTACAACATACTCGAACAGTTACTCTATAACCTGATACACCCTGTATTTAAAACATTTAATAAAAGATGACAGACCGCTGCGTTTCTTGCCGGATGTTCTCAGCTTGCGGCAACGTTCCGATCCGGTGGTAGATTATTAAATTATTGGATTGTTTCTAACGATGTATCATTTTGACAATATGTAAGCCCTTTTTTTTGGCGTGGGCTACGGTCGGTGCACTCCTCGTCCGCTCCGTCCGGGGCGACAGAGGGACGTAAGCACACACACCCGTAACCCACCCGTAAGACCCGTCGCCTTCATCGTTGGGCCGACCACCGGAGCCTGGCCGACCACTGACGTCAAGTCACCTGACTTGACGTCAGTGGTCGGCCCGACGGAATACCCCCGGAGGAGTACCCTCTCCTAATATGTAAGCCCTAAGGGAATCATGCAAAATAAATGATTTAATTTGATTGATATAAATGATGATAATCATCATAATGAGATTACGCTGATAATGCACTTACAAAATTCCATCCAGTTAAGTATGCGTATCGATAACGATATAAGTTATCGAAGTATTCCTGAGTACTAAGTTTTATGTCCATACCGGAAGCGTATACACCTATGTACGTATGATGTAGAACCCCAAACATGTGATACACAGTCGTCCAATACAACTTTGAGTCACTCCGATCAAACAACTTTTCATTCTCAGTTATAACGAAACAAAAAATATTATAAAATATATTATTATGTTTAAATAATACATCATCCATGTTTAAATTTTATGTTTATTAATTTGTGACGTTAATTTTAATTTATTAAAAAAAATGTATAATTTATTTGAGATATCACTGTATAAAATTGATATAAACGAAGTGAAATAATTATAAATATTAATTTATTATATTTGAGATTTATTATATTAATTATAATTTATTAATAAAATATAAGTATAATTTATTTAAGGTATAAATGAATATAATTTATATTAGCGAAATTAAACCAATAATTTTAAATATGAATTGTTAATATATTTAAGATATTAATTTTAGTTTATTAATAAAACATATAATTTATTTAAGATATAAATTTATAAAATTTATATTAGCGACGCGTGAGCATTTATTTAGATAATTATGTTTTAAAATTTAATTATTTTCAAAATTTTATATAAAACGTCAACACCCGATCACCGTTTACACTGTGAGACAACTAAATTTATCATTTTGCTACTAATTATAATAATAATTTAAATAGAACAGTTTTATAACTTTGATAAACATATTTCAATAATTAATAGGTACATGCTCTTTATTTTTACATTCCATCTCGTTTGCAAAAGATAAGACTAATATTTACAGATAACAGATATTTACTCATAAATCTGATTTCAGACTACGCTATAATATAATAGCATATAGCTTATAGCACAACAATATCGCGCACCATACATAAAATATAGTACAGTACAGTGTGAACGTGTCCTTAACGATGTATGGTGCGCGATATTGTTGTGCTATGAGCTATATGCTATATGCTATTATACAGGGTGACTGGTAAAAGATTGTACATATTGAAGGAGGGTATTCAGTACTCGATTCTGATACCGAATATATAAAAAAAATTGGTACTTAAATTTTGAACAAATTATCTTATAAAAACATTTAGTTATGAACACATGGGATAGGTCAACGTACGTCAGCACTTGTAGGTACTAAACAGTTCGCGTGACATTGAACTAGTTACATTTTAGGTAAATATTCTACCTATGCGACTCGACCCAGTAGATATTTTTTTGCGTCGCGGGCCGCAGACAGAGGTCAACGTACGCTGGCAAACCTATTGTTTTGATTAGAAACAAATCACTTTATCTCAGGATTGATAAGAGCTATGAATCTGCAACTAACTTTAGTGTTTTTATGACATTATTCCTACACCTAGTTTTAGTAATTCTAGTAATAAATATCCAAAATCTTGACAACAGTACTAACAAAACTTTTACTCGATATCGGTATCGGTGAATCGCCAGTAGGGTGACAATATTTTTGGAAGTCTTGTAACACTAATATTGTTGATGTTTACTATGTAGTTAATTAATATTATCTTCTTTTTACACTTTTATTAGTTACATATGGTCATTATCTATCGTTTCCTTCAATATGTACAATCTTTTACCAGTCATACTGTATAATAGCGTAGTCTGAAACCCGCTTAAAATATAGTACAGTATAAAATATAGTACAGTACAGTGTGAACGTGTACTTAACAATGTATGGTGCGCGATATTGTTGTGCTATGAGCTATATACTATATGCTATTATATTATAGCGTAGTCTGAAGCCCGCTTAAGAGTAAGAATAAAGATTACCAATATAAAAAGTATTGATTTGGAATCTATAAAAGTTATGGCGTTTTATTTATATTTTTAGTTTCTACAAATATTAGATTAAATTCCGTGTGGTGACGGAGCAAGAATACAGTTCACCACTCCCTATCTTGCACGTGGATGTCGTGAAAGACGACTATGGGATATAATATGCACATAACATCTGTGCAAAAGAAGGAAAACTCAAAATGAAACCAACATGCCTAACCAGCATGTTATAGTAGATCAAATTCCTTCCCATTGTAGAGGAGACCCGAGCCCAACAGTGGGAAGTATGTGGGCTGCGATGATGATGAGCAAATATTAAATTGGTAACACGCTTATATCCTTGTATACAACGGCATCTTTGAATGTAATTTCTAACCCCTTCTTAACATCAAAGTAATTTTAAGACTTTGTACACTTATTAAGACAAATATCAATGTTATTTAAGTTTATCTTATCCTTTTGTCCATAATCGGTACCGGTGGTCGGCAGAATGGCGAAGGAGAAGATCTACGGAGGGTCCAGAGTAGCGACTATGTAGGTTCTGTGTAGCGACGGAGTAAGAATATAATTCACCATCCCCTCTTTTGCCCGTGTGTCGTAAAAGCCGACTAGAGGCTTAAAATATGCAGATAACGTCTATGCAAGAGAAAGAAGACTACATATAACCCTATGCCAACACGTCTGACCAGTGTGCTAAAGGAGGCATAAGCTCAACTGTGGGACTTGTGTAGGCTGAGACCCTAAACCCTGTGGCCCTAATTAAAGATAGTCCTGAACAGTAATCAATTTTGCGCCTATTATATTAATCTTTGAATGAAAATATAACATTGCTAAAATATTTTGTTTAGGCACAAATAATATTATCCGAAAGGGTTAACTCTTCAGGCTGATCGTCAAGGTCAAAGTATTATTACCAGCGGTAAATTCAATGCCAATGCGAAGGGAATATAGTGGATTATAGGATCACACAGCGTCCTTTCGTCGTCCCGGATGGATTGGGCGAGGTATATACCGACGAATGCCTATCATAAAAAGCCTAAGATAATAAAAAAAAAATGCAGTATAACGACAGTCATTGTCATTAATATTTCCATTCGTATACGTCCCACTGTTGGGCTTGAACTTCCTCTATAACAGGAGGGAATTTGACCTACTATACCACGCTGGTCAGTTGTATTGAAATAGTTTTATTTCAAGTTTTATTTCATTGCATAGATTTTATATGCATATTATATCCCTTAGTCGGCTTTTACAATAGCCACGGGTAGGGTGATGAACAATATTCTTACTCCGTCACCAAACGGAAATATTAAATTATCTAAATATATTCTTTTGTATGTTGAATAATTATTTCAAGAAAAATAAAAATAATATTGTATAAATGAATAATTTAATTATAATTAAATAACATAATTCAAATAGGTGTGACGTAATAATCCATTTATTATGTTCTTCCTTAAAATGTAATCTGCTTAATCATTTCTTACGACATACATGATAAAAGATATGGGTAATTAACCCATGTGGTGACGGAGTAAGAATACACATCACCACTCCATATCTTGCCCATGGATGTCGTAAAAGACGACTACGGATATAATACGCATATAACATCTATACAAGAGAAGGACAACTCGAAATAAAACCCTGTACCAACCTGTCGAACCAGCATAGTATAGTAAGGTCAATTTCCCTCATATTGTGGAGGATGCTCGAGTCCAGCAGTGGGACGTTATAAGCTGAAATTATGATAATCAGGGTGCACTTATTGATGAGAAATGTTTGTCAAGAATGTCAATAATAATTGGTTTATTGGAAAGAAAACTCGAAATAAAATCCTATATCAAACCATTTGACTAACGTGATAGAATTCCTCTACAATAGAAGGGATATTGACCATAGGAGTGTCGGGGATCGAATATCACTAGACGATCTCTCCGGAACTCCGTAAAAGCGCGGAAGGGACCGCTGTTGGTTTAAGTGGGTATATAGTGCACGCAGCGGAAGCTCTCAAAAGAAAAAAAAACGATTCTGAAACATTTTTCATTGTTGCTCCGCTCCTATTGGTCTTAGCGTGATGATATATAGCCTATAGCCTTCCTTGATAAATGGGCTATCTAACACTGAAAGAATTTTTAAAATCGGACCAGTAGTTCATGAGATTAGCGCGTTCAAGCAAACAAACTCTTCCGCTTTATATATTAGTTTATATTTACGTCGTAATACATTTCAACGTTCGCATCTCTGCTGCATGCAGTTCTTAATATGCCTAAAATAAGTGGAAATATATCTTTCTAGAAATAAATATCGTAGGTCAAAATACCCCACTTATTTGTAATTTAGATTCTCCTTTAATTCTTGCTGCCTGCTGTCGACGACGAATCTTTCTTTGGCACCTTTCACAATCGTCTAAACGAGCTCGATTGTACAAACACAAGTTTTTGTTTTAATCATTTATTTATAGAATGAATATAAATACTTTTCTTAATGCCAAAACGCCAAAAATTTGAAACAGAAATGAAGGTCGTATATAAATAGAGCTCACTTTGGTATCTTTCTTAATTTATATGTTTTAATAACTGGCTTGTTACTAACAGTTACTGCAGGAAACGATGTATTCCCACACATATTTGTATTACTTTCTTGTGGGAAGTTTCCCTGGTATTCATATAGATTTTATCAAACTAATCTCACAACCTACATTTTATTACTCAAACTTATCCCATAGGTAACCTACATTTTTTATAGGACAAAACTGCACTAAAGTAATAATCGTTGTGTTACGGAGGACTTTACAAATCATTTATCATGTATAAACCCCGCGAGAGCATTGCGTTTTGTCATTTTTTTTAACTTAAATTACTACATTTTAACTTAAATTACTACCGGATCGGAACTCGACCGCACTGAAAAGATCCGACAAGAAACTCAGAGGGATTGTCTTTTTTTAATTCTTTTAAATAAGATTATATACAACAACATGCCTATCTATTAATATTGCATTTCGAACCATGATATAGTTATTAAATATAATGAAACAGTACCATGGCTGGACCAGATCTCGCAAGTGGCACCGGATCACGAGTTAATCATTAGAGCAGCCATCACTCCCCTCAACCACAATGGAGGAAAGGGATTGACCCGCTCATCGTAGCTTCCGCAAGCAGACCCTTCAGTGAGCATAACCAATACCATTTGGACAATCACATCGCACAAAGTTTTGTCCTGCGTATGATTCGAACCCATGACGCTGACACTGCAGGTCGGTATCTTAACCATTACACCATTTATGCAATCAATCTCCATCAATCAAACTTACACTATACATAACCTATTTTTTACCAATCAAACTTATCCCACGTGTCATCGCAGCCCACATACCTCTCACTGTTGGGCTAGGGCCGCCTCCACAGCGGGAGGAAATTTGACCTACTCTACCATGCTGATCAGACATGTTGGTATAGGGTATTATTTCGAGTTTTCCTTCTCTTGCACAGATTTCATGTACATATTACATCCCACGAGTAATTTTGATTTTATCACACAAACTTATCTCGTGCGGGCAACTTACAAGTGCTTAGTCCTTGAGAATGTCCCACGGAATTGTCCAAAGAACCTCCTTTGTATCCAGGGATTGCTAATCTAGAGCCATTTTTTAGTAATTGTTGATCTCGTATAATAATGGTGTTAGATTATTGTATTGTGTTCAAACGATGTATAAATTTGACAATATGTAAGTGCACTTAAAGAGTTAAGGCCAGAATAAAAGATTTGATCTGGTCAAAAGTGTTGGAATAGCATTTTTTCACAAGTTTTCTTCTCTTTCATAGATTTTACTGCACATCTTATCCCTTAGTCGTCTTTTACGGTAACCACAAACACAAAAAAACACATAAAAGGAGGGGTAGGTCATGGTCAGCTCGCTTGCCGCCTGGCTCCGTCCGGGGCGACAGAGGGGGCGCCGCGTGGCCCCATGACCCACCCGTAGAATACTCCAGCGGATTATCCTCGAGGACGTCGCTCGCCGTCACGCGGTCGGCCTCTCGGCGGCGGCGTGATGGACTAAATCCCCAGTCCAATCACCCGTTTACGATACCCACGGGCAAAAGAAGAAGCGTTGAATTTTTACACCGTTACCATACAGAAAAGACTGCACTGATGGCGTAGTGGTTAAGATACCGACCTACAATGCCAGTGTCATGGGTTCGATTCCCATGCAGGACAACACTTTGTATGATCCACAAAGTGTTGTTCAGAGTCTGGGTGTAATTTATGTCCGTTAAATTATATGTTTGTAAAATCGCCCGCTATACAAGGATTATTTCCTTAGTGCAGGGCGTTGTATTTAAAAAATAAATTATAAAAAATATCTTGCACAAGAACATACGCTAGTCGCGAGCTAAAGGTTAAACGAAAATAACGAAATATTGCGTATTCACGTGTATTCATTACATAGTTCTAAACTGTCATCGAGTTTGAAACTAATGTATTGTATTCAAAAGTGAACGATGAATAAATAAAATGTTTCCTTGTAATACAAAAGTTTCATTTCTATTGTATGTCTTTAAGACACACGTGGTCTATAAATGATTCTATTTAAGTGAAAACTTCTATAGGTAGAATGATTTATTTATTTACTTCCATCCATCAGCCAAAGATGTCCACTGTTTGACATAGGCCACCTCACGAGAATGCCACTCGGAACGGTCCTGCGCCACTTGCATCCAACGGTTCCCTGCGACTTTTAAGATATCGTCATTCCACCTAATAGGGGATTGTCCTTCGCTGCGTCGTTCGATGCGTAGTCGCCACTCGAGAACCTTTCTTTATTAAACAGTTTATTTATTTATTAAATGAAACAACATAATAAGCTTACAGTAGAGACCAAATCGCTTACATGTTATACTATTAATTGCATCAATTATAACAATCCGTCCGCCCGTGACCATGAACGCTACAGTGTTTGAAACGTCTGGCAATCAAAAATCAAATACAAACGCGATAAAATCCGTGAAGTAGTTTTATTTACAATTATAACAATTTACAATAAACATAAATTTTAAAAATAAACACGCGAGTATGGCACATTTATTAAAACTATTTTTACGGATTTTATTGCATTTGTATTTGGTTTTTGATTTTCAGACGTTTTGAAGACTTTACAGCGTTCATGGTCACGGGCAGACTGACCATGGTCTATGTGAAAATTATGAACGAACATTCGTCATATTGGGATATTCAAATTAATTGTTTGATGTCGAATTAAAATTGGTATCTAAATAAAACCATTTTTATGGACGCCGGCAGGGCCAAGTCCTCCAGTAACCATGAATAAGTGTTCGAAACGTCGGGCAATCAAAAATCAAATGCAAACGCGATAAAATCCGTAAAAATAGTTTTATTTAAAATACTCATGGAAACATCAGATATCGCAGAACAATTCTTTTTAATTTTCTTTGTTCTGATGAGAAATTGATCCTTGTGGTGACGGAGTAAGAATACAATTCGCCACTCCCTATCTTGCACGTGGATGTCGTAAAAGACGAGTATGGGGTATAATATGCACATAACATCTAAATAAAAGATGGAAAACTCGAAATAAAACCCTATACCTACATGTCTCGGGGTGCTACGCCAGAAACCTCCGCGTGGTGTACCCTGGGCACGAGCGACAATTCCTTGGACTGCTCTCTGGAATTGTCGCTCGTGGCAAATATCTGGCCCGAGGGGGGGCCCAGTTTGTGGGATGCCCCAAATTCGCTCCATGCCCTCTAATTGTAGAGGGTATTGGACGCGAAAATTCGACGGGCCCAGTCACTCATTCGTTTGAGGACTGGGCAGGCATTTGCCAACCGCGACAAATCGTAGACCTGATTCTTGCTTCGGGACATTTGTCTTGAGGCTTAGATTCAGGAGCGAGGGTCTTGGCTTAACCGCCTGGACCGCGAGGAAGAAAACCTCTATAAAACAATCACCCAGAATCCTAAGTTCTGGCGCGCGGCGAGAGGATGCATGGCTGATGGGTTGTTCAGTCGTTAGCGCGCCCCCAGCCAGGGTACCTGCGGACCCCCTGTGTTGGGAAACAAATGTACGCTTGCCCGGGTATCGGGATCTCTGCCCGGGTGGACCGTCACTTCTCCCTTACTCGTGGGAACTATATGGATTTCTCAACAAACATTGATGCAGACAGGAGGGGTGAGATGCCCAAAACCAAGAATGGGGAGTCTTGTTCCCACAATAAAGCCCAGCCAAGCTACAGCAAAACTGGCTTAGAAGACCTGGATGCCTCGTCGGACTGCAGTTCCGTACTGGAGGCATCCAAATCAGCCGAGGGCCCGGCGAAAATTGAGGCCCGAAAGAAGAAGAGGGGGGGGGAAACCCACCCCTGCAACGGAGCGCGCCAGACGGCGCGCAGCGCAGAAGCGACGGGCGGAGCTGAAGGCACTGCGTACTGCTGACGTTTCGCTCAGTGACGCCAGCGTCTCTGACGCAGGCAGCATTGCGACGGCGGAGACCGACGCGACCGTGGAGCAGTCGACGGACGAGGGCGGCAATGCCGCAGGGCCGTCGGATACCGAAGGCGGCAGCATGTCGGCTGCTGAGACCGTCGCTGAGTCATCGCAGTCTCTGGCGTCGGTCCTGACGGCGGCCCTAGCAGTCAGGGAGGAGGTCCTCCCCTCGCAGGTGCGGAAGCGCCCCCTGAACGAGGGTGGAAGTTCGGGATCCTCCGAGGGGAGTGGCACCATCATGCCTCCTCCCAAAGTTCCGGCCTCTCGCAGGGGACGAGGGGGCGCAGTAGTGGCGGCAAGGTCGGTGACGCCATCGCCGGCCGGCGCAGTACAGGGGACTGAGGCCCAGAAGCGGGCAAATGAGGCGGCTGCCGCGAGGATGATGAGGGTGTTGTCAGACATCCCTCCCACCGACATGGCGGCTGCTGAGTCCGCTGTAGGTGGCGACCCCCGAGCTGCCAATGTGGCCACCCTGCAGGCTGAAAACACCCGCCTTAGTGGTGAGGTCTCAGGCCTGCAGGAGAAAAACAAGGCGCTACAAAAAGAGCTGTCGGCGGTGCAGAAGGCGAACCGCGAGTTGGCAAGACAAATGGCCGACTTGCGGAGCCAGGTCGCGCAGCTGGCGAAGACCTCGCCGCCGACAAGCGTCGGCCCTGCGGCCGCCCCCGCCGTCCCCGTTGCGCCAACTCGCGCTGCTGCGAGTCGCCAGAGGGCCCAGCCGGCCGAAGTGATCCCGCTGCCCGCAGTGGACGGCGTGCCGGACCAGACCATGCGCGCCGTAGTGGAGGTTGTCGGCAAAATGCTCGACGCGCGCATGGCGGCTATGGAGGAGAGATTGTCTCTGCCTCCGGAGCCCCGCCTCCGGCCGCCCCTCGCTGCGAACAGGCCGAAGGTCGTGGCGTCAGCCCCTACCGCGCTACCCTGCCAGGGAGGGCGCGTAGGAAGCTACGCTGCGGCTGTTGCTGGGCCGAAGCCCAAAGGACCCGCCGCGAAGAAGAAGGTGGCACCGGCTCCTGCCAAGGCCGGACCTCAGCCGCTGCCGGCAAATGCACCGCCGGCGGCGGCCAATGCAGCCTCGGCCGTGACTGCTGTGCCCGGCACCCCTGCTGCGCCTGAAGAGGGTTGGCAGACGGCCGAGCGCAGCCGAAAGAGTCGCGGCCAGAAGAGAAGAGCGGAGGCCAAAAACGCCGCCAAAGCCTCCGCTCCAAAGGCAGGAGCCGGAAACAAGAGGTCGCGCAGGAGGCTCCGGCCGCCAAAGTCAGCCGCGGTGGTGATCACCGTGCTGCCTGAGGCGGCCGAAAACGGCCTCAGCTATGAGGCTGTCTTACGTCGCGCCCGGCGGGAGCTTGACGTCTCCGATTTAGGAGGCGTTGAAGCCAGGACCCGCAAGGCCCGGACAGGGGCTCGGATTTTAGAGTTCCCTGGGGCCGAGGGCGCCAAGACGGCCGATAGCATGGCGGCCAAGTTGAGGGGTTTGTTCGCAGAGGAGGGTGGCGTCAAAATCGCCAGACCCGTAAAGTGCGCAGAACTACGCGTCGCGGGTCTGGACGACTCCGTCACGGTGGATGACATCCGGGAGGCCATCGTCTCGAAAACCGGGTGTCCCGTGGACACCGTCCGAATTGGCGCCATCCGCCCTGGTCCGGGCGGCGTCGGTGCTGCCTGGGTGCAGTGCCCGGTGGAGTCGGCCAAGCAACTGGCCGACTCAGGCAGGCTCCTCGTGGGCTGGAGCTCGGCACGGGTGTCCGTGCTAGAGTCCCGGCCTGCGAGGTGCTACAAGTGCATGGCGGTCGGACACACTCGGCCGACATGCACTAACTGCTTTGACTGCAGCGACCTTTGTTTCCGCTGCGGTCAACACGGGCATAAGGCGGCATCGTGCGCCGCCACTCCCCACTGCCCCGCGTGTGCGGCGGGCAATAGGCCCGCAAAACACCGCATGGGGGGCAGGGAGTGCAGACCCCCGGCTTCGGCCCCAAAGGGGCGGAGCGGCCTGACGACCCCGGCCGCTCCCGCCCCTAGCGCGACCCGATCGCCTGCCAGCGTGGAGGAGGTGATGGATACGGCCCACTAATGGCGGCCGAATCTTACCACCTCCTGCAGGCCAACCTCAACCACGCCGCCGAGGCACAGGACGTTTTCCTGCAAGCCATGGCGGAGTGGTTGATCGGTGCAGCCGTAGCCGCGGAGCCGTACGTGGTGCCTGACCGGCCCAATTGGCTGGGCAGCAGTGACGGCTCTGTGGCAATCGTCGCCTCTACGTCATGGCATTCCCCGCCCTTGATGCTCAAGGACAGGGGCGATGGGTATGTCGCGGCGGAATGGGGAGAGGTTACGCTATTTGGTGTTTACTTCTCCCCTAACAGGAGCGCGACGGATTTCGGGGCCTTCCTCACCATCCTGGGGGCCTCGATACGGCGACTGGCACCGCGCCAAGTCTTCGTTCTGGGGGACTACAACGCCAAGTCCACGGCGTGGGGGTCCCCCAGGACGAATGACCGCGGGCGGGCGGTCGAAGAGTGGGCGGCGGCACTGGGCCTCTGTTTGCTGAACAGGGGCTCGGTGCAAACGTGCGTGCGGCAGCAGGGCGGGTCGATAGTGGACTTGTCGTTCGCTAGCCCTAATGTCGCAGCACGTGTGAGGAGCTGGTGCGTCCAGGAGGAGGTTGAGACCCTATCCGACCACCGATACATCCGGATAGAGGTCTCCCGGACCCTCCTGCAGCCCAGCAGGGGTCACACGGCGGACGGAGCTCCCGCGTTTCCGCGGTGGGCTGTGGGTCGATTGGATCGGGACCTGTTGGCGGAGGCAGCCATCGTTCAGTCGTGGCTGTCCTCACCGCCCCAGGCGGACGGGGTGGATGCCGAGGCTGGCCGCATCCGCTGTGCGTTAACGCAGATCTGCGATGCGGCCATGCCCCGTGTGCGGCGTCTGCCCCCGAAGAATGCGGTCCCCTGGTGGTCCCGAGAATTGGCGGACCTTCGGGTCGCGTGCATACGTGCCCGGAGGGCTTACACCCGCAGCCGAGCGCGTCACCGCGACGCTGAGCGGGAGGGCCAGCTGTACGAGGCTTACCGTAGTGCGCGGTCTGCCTTCAGGCTGGCCGTCCGTACCGCCAAGGACGTTAGTCGGCGGGAGATGCTGGACAGTCTCGAGCGTGACCCCTGGGGTCGCCCCTACCTCGCGGCGCTGAACAAGCTCCGCGGGCGGGGCCCCCCCCTCACCGAGACTCTCCAGCCCAGCCTCCTCACCAGAGTTGTCGAGGACCTCTTTCCACAGCGGGCGGAGCACACGCCCCCGGTCATGGCTTCGCCGGACAGTGACCGGGAGGCCGACGATGAAAGTGCTCCGCCCATCACGGAGCCGGAAATGGGGGTGGCGGTGGCGCGTATGCGAATCAAATCCACCGCCCCCGGGCCCGACGGTATTCCGAACCGTGTGCTGGCCCTGGTCCTCGAGCACCTGGGACCACGCCTCAGGGGACTGTTCGACACTTGTTTGACGTCCGGGCAGTTCCCTGGGTGCTGGAAAGAGGGGAGGCTGGTTCTTCTGCCGAAGCCGGGACGGTCTCCCGAGTCGGCCTCGGCCTATAGGCCCATCGTGCTGCTCGATGATGCGGGCAAGCTGCTGGAGAGGGTGTTGGCTGCCCGCATCGAGCGGCACCTCGTCGGGGTCGGGCCCGATTTGTCGGACGCCCAGTTTGGTTTTCGGCGAGGGCGTTCGACGGTCGCGGCCCTGCTGCGCCTGAAGGCCGTGGTAGCGGAGGCCGTCGCCGGCGGAGGAGTCCTGTTGGCGGTGTCTCTGGACATCGCCAACGCCTTCAACAGTCTGCCATTCAGCTGCATCAGGGAGGGGCTGAGATATCACGGGGTGCCCGTGTACCTCAGGCGGCTGGTGGCAGACTACTTGGAGGGGCGCAGCGTCCTCTACGTTGACCGAGTAGGGGACGTTGTGCGAACGCCCATGACGTGCGGTGTCCCACAGGGGTCGGTTCTGGGTCCGACCCTGTGGAACATCGGCTACGACTGGGCGTTGAGAGGAAGCCTCCCAACCGGGCTGGGCGTAATTTGCTACGCCGACGATACACTCGTCACAGCCCGGGGTGGGACGCTAGAGGAGGCGGCACGTCTGGCAACTCTCGGCACCGAGGAGATTGTCAGGCGGATCGAAGCGCTGGGGTTGAGGGTAGCCCTGGAAAAGACGGAGGCCCTTTTATTCCATGGCCTCCGTACCGCCGGGCCTCCCGCCGGCGCTTCGATCACTGTGAAGTCGGTCACCATCAGCATCCAGGCCCACATGAAGTACTTGGGCCTGGTGCTCGACGGGCATTTTTGGTTCCGGGAGCATCTCCATCGACTTGTTCCCCGGCTTGTCGGCGCGGCGTCCGCCCTTTCGCGGCTGATGCCGAATGTGGGCGGACCCAGCTCTACGTGCCGACAGCTGTACACGGGGGTGATCCGGTCGATGGCTCTGTACGGCGCACCGGTGTGGGCGGGGTCCCTGACCGTCCGGCTGAGGGCCCTCTTGAGGCGACCACAGAGGGTCATGGCGGTCAGGGCCATACGCGGTTACCGCACGGTGTCGACGGAGGCAGCGTGCCTCCTGGCCGGAACTCCCCCTTGGGACCTGGAGGCGGAGATGCTCGCCGAGATTTATCGGCGGGTGTCTGAGACGCGCACCCGCGGCGGCATGGTCTCCCTGCAGGAGATCACCGCCTGGCGGGTCGACGCCCGCCGAGGAGTCATTGCCCGTTGGGCAGTCCGGCTGGAGAGTCCTCGGTACGGTGTCAGGACCGTCGAGGCCTTCCGGCCGATGCTGATGGAGTGGTTGGAGCGGACGCACGGGGTGCTTTCCTTCCGACTGGTGCAGGTGCTTACAGGGCACGGGTGTTTTGGGAAGTACCTGCACAAGATTGTCAGGAGGGAGAGCACACCGTCCTGCCACCACTGCAGTTGCGACGAGGACACGGCGCAGCACACGCTCGAGGAGTGTGCTGCATGGGAGGGAGAGCGCCGTGAACTCGTCGCGATTATCGGTGCCGACCTGGCGCTGCCGACCATCGCCAGGGAGATGCTCGACAGCGTTAGGAACTGGGACGCGGTCGCCGCCTTCTGTGAGGCCGTAATCTCACGGAAGGAGGCGGCGGATCGTGTGCGAGTAGAGCTCCTATTCGGCGACACGTTCCGCCGCCGGCGACTCGGGCGGCGCAGGCGCGAGTATCTGCGCCTAATGCCGCCCTAGCCGAGGCCGCGGGTGATCGGACCGGGGAATTGTCCGTCACCCGCAGAGAGGCTGACCGCGCGATGGCGACCGACGTCCCAGTACGTCGAGAGGTGAGGTTACCCGAAAGGTATTCCGTCGGGCCGACCACTGATGACAAGTCACATCTGCTCCGGTGGTCGGCCCAACAACGAGGTGACGTGGGTACGGGTGGGTTATGGGCCTGCGCGCCGTCCTTTCATCGCCCCGGAGGGACAGGACCGCGCGTGCGCTTACCATAGCCCACCCATTTAAAAAAAAAAAAAAAAAAAAAAAAAAAAAAAAAAAAAAATACCTACATGTCTGACCAGCATGATATAGTAGGTCCAATTACCTCCCATTGTGGAAGAGGCCTGAGCCCAACAGTGGGACCTATAGTCTAACTTTTTATTAGCTGCAGTAAAATGACGTTTTGTGGGTTGCCGGTTTTTGAAGAAAAATAAATAGGGATGTAGCTAAATGAGTGAATCATAAATGAATAATCAGTTTGGTTTTTTTTTTTTAGATTTAATATTAAGTTGTAATGTATTTTTTTAACCTATTATTATTACTATACTAGAGGATTGCTCTTTTTTAGTGGAAGTATAGGGAGGTACATTCAAAATGAAACAAAAACGTCATAATAATGTTATTTAATTAATCTTTTTCGAAATCACTGTCGCTGTCGCTTTCGGTCACACTAATAACAAATTTATCTGTCACTTCATCTATAATATGATCGAGGTGGCACATTTTATCTTCCTCTTTAATAGTGTGAGACACACAGTCACTCCACTTAGCCGGTGTCACTTTCTTGATTCCTTCTTGGAATAAAGTTTTCACTTCTTGCATTTTATACGTCTTATTATTGTTTGCGACGTGACTCTTTACCTGCGCCCATACCAACTCAATGGGGTTCAATTCACAGTGACAAGGGGGCAGTCTTAAAAGTGTGATACCTTTTTGTGCAGCCATCTCGTCTACGGCATATTTCTCAGTATGATTTTGTTGTTTCACAATATCTATGAGAGTGGCCTTGACCATATTTGGTTCAAACGCAATATTTTTAGTAGTCAGCCACTCTTGAATTCGTGCTTTCGTCCACGACATCTTCGGGATTGTTTCGATCTTCCGAGAGTGATAGGGCGCATTGTCCATTACGACTACTGCATTCGGCTTGAGTTTAGGTAGAATACCGCCGAACCAATCCTCGAAACACTCCGCGTTCATTTCATCATGGTAGTCTTCTGTACCTTTCTTTGCTTCAAACATAAGAAGTCCGTCGACCAGGAAGCCTTCTTCTCCGCCTATGTGACTAATTATGAGTCGTTTGCCCTTTCCTGTGGGATTTTTTAATCTCGTAGTCAGGCCGTCTAAAAATGCCTGTCGAGAAGATTTAATACTTCCGTCAATCCAGGTTTTTTTTTGTAGTATGACCTGAAAAGAACAAAAAAGAATCATAAGTTTCGACATCAAAACAAAAAGGGAACAAATAGAAGAAACTAAGAGTTGACACGTACCAGCGTTGACCCAGGTCTCGTCTTGATAATATATTTATTTTCCCTCCCTACGATATTGTTTAATTAAACGCAGGTAGCGCTGGCGCCATGATATGATATCTTGTCTATCAATAAGCACACTCTTGCGTGATCGAGTAGCGAATTCGAAATTAAGATGCTTCATAATTTTTCTCAATGTCTCTTTCGAGAAGTTGGGCAATTTACAACTTGCAGCACCTAAAAATGATTAAAGTTATTACCTAATTGGTTAAGATTACACATGGGATGGGAGAAAACATACATAACGTATAATAAAAAGATGAGTGACGAGATGTGTAAACTAACTTTTGCGATGGTGGGTATTTCACTTCTATGAAAGAACTGATGTACAATCCGTCTAACAGCAGTGAATGTGAAATCATCAAGTTTATCTTTAAATGTAAGTTTTGGGCCCGTTTTTTCGGGAGGTTTTGGTGATTCGCTGTCGTTCTCCTTGTGCTCCTTTAAAACGGAATAAACTGTGCGGACGGATATTCCCAAGACTTCAGCCACCTTGTTAACGTATTCACTTGTTTTTGGAACTTCAATGTTTGATTCTGAAGATTTCACTTCAAACACATATTTGTAAACGTTTTGGACCCAAAGTTTTTCAGTTGCACTTAGAGCTACACGTGGCCTTTTTTTCTTAGGAGATAAAAATGTGTCTCCATCTTGCGATGTGCTCGGCAGAGCATCCATGTCTTCAATGTATCAAACAAAAAAAAACTAACACGATTAACGAAAACAGGTAATGAAAAACAAACACAACGTAACATAAGTTTAACAATAATGATAACAAAAACAACGCGCAGTGGGCAAATCAAAGTTATTCATGCACTCAAAACAGAAGTATGAAGCCGAATGAGCGAATAACAACCGAAACAAAATGGCGGTCAAGCGTCATCGTAGCACCGTAACCAAAAACCAGTACTACCAACTTGAGAGAGCGTTTTATTGAGTGTTACCTTGTATATGTCTAAAAGGATCAACGTTTATACAGCCTTTTATTTACATTAATATTAATTAGAATTTAGTATGATCATTATGAGTCAGCTATGGAACGATTAGATATTCTGTAAACTTTTGTGAACTGAATCACATCCCTGTTGAGATTAGGCTGTCAACATTATTTTACGGAATGACATTTAGAAACATCATTTTACTGCAGCTAATAAAAAGTTAGACTTTATGTGGGCTGCAATGATAATGATGATGTTGAGAAATTAATGGCAAAGAAACGATGTAACACAGCCAGATAATCAGGAAGCTTAAATAAATAATATTTTGCGCGGATCGCCTGCGCGAGGAGCGCAGCCTCGATGAGGAGATCCGCCGTCGGCGACTGGGGCGGCGTAGGCGCAACTACCTGCGCCTCATGCCGCCCTAGCCGAGGCCGCGGGTGACGTGAGCGGGGATTAGTCCGTCACCCGCCGAGAGGCCGACCGCGTGAGGAAAGACCGACGTCCTCCCCGAGGGGGGGACGTCGGTCGTGGTTTTCGGGTGGGTTGCGGGAGTTGCGTGCTTAAGCCCCTCTGTCGCCCCGGACGGAGTGGTGCGGAGGCGCGCCGACCGCAGCCCACCCACCAAAAAAAAAAATAATGATAATATTTTGCTGTTATTTTTATACGTTAAAGTTATATATAATCTTTACAAGGTTAATTTTTTGCAATAATTATCTTTAAGTACCAAAGTTTTATTTATATAAAAAGGTTAGGTAGCTATGAGAAACCAAATACATAATTATTCATTACCATCATAATATTGCTCGTTTGCCACAAAAATTTAAGAAAGTATATATATATTTATAACTAGCAATCCGCCCTCGCTTCGCTTCGGTTATAGGTTATAGTCGTTTTACCCGCGTAGTTCCCGTTCCCGTGGGAATACCGGGATAAAATATAGCCTAGTTTACGCCCTGATATTATAGCTTTCCATTGGTGAAAGAATTTTTGAAATCGGTCCATCCGTTTTGAAGATTACCCGGAACAAACAGACAGACAGACAGACAAAAATATTTTAATTGATATTTTAGGCATAGGTGTCGTGCAAGTAACCGTGTGAGCATGAAAAAAGCCTATTATTTTGACATTACAAACAGACACTCCAATTTTATTTATTGGTATAGATATTTTAATTTTCATTTAACTCGAACATCGAACTGTACTTCGAAATGCATAATAGTCCCTTATTATAGTCCATAAAATATAGGATGATCTCTGTGACAGTTGTCCCTAGTGCTGTCACGCTTACGATAAAGTCCGTAGTTTTTCATCGATAAAACTCTTTATTTTTATAATTGTGATTTTCTATTATAATTAATATACAATCAGTGAAAATCTTTTTGAAATGATTTCAAACAAAAAGTGTTTTTTGACTATTTTAATTATTTAAAAGGAGTACAATCAAGGTCTAGGTCACTATTATCGTCATCGCTGGAGCGTTCCTGCTAGAACATTTATCATTTTTTGCCAAATAGGGACAGTCGTTAGACCAATCAATCAATTACGACTGTTTTATAAATAAATATATCTAGTTTATTGACAATAATTCGTACATAATATTATCACCTACTCTGAAACGAAAAGTAGTTTTTTAATGTTTAATTAATTCAATTTATGTATTTTATAATATAACTGTCTGTTTTAATTGTAAAAAATATATTAAAAGTTTTATATAGGTACTGTATTGGGTTTATTTCTTTTGTGAATAATTGAATAAAGATCGGTTATCGATTTACGTATATCAACTGTCCCATCTCTTTTTAATTTTCAGTCCAATATGACCTTGTACATGTGTAAGCTTATGATATGTATAAATGATTACGTATAAACTGTTTACTAGGTATTTCAGTACTTACGAGGTACATTTTAGACATGAATATAAATTTTTTGATATCTATACCAATAAATAAAATTGGAGTGTCTGTTTGTAATGTCAAAATAATAGGCTTTTTTCATGCTCACACGGTTACTTGCACGACACCTATGCCTAAAATAGCAATTAAAATATTTTTGTCTGTCTGTCTGTTTGTTCCGGGTAATCTTCAAAACGGATGGACCGATTTCAAAAATTCTTTCACCAATGGAAAGCTATAATATCAGGGCGTAAACTAGGCTATATTTTATCCCGGTATTCTCACGGGAACGGGAACTACGCGGCTAAAACGACTATAACCTATAACCGAAGCGAAGCGAGGGCGGGTTGCTAGTTTATAATATACTAGTCTTATAATATACTAATACATAGGGATGTATTCATCTTTAAAACTACGCAACGGATTTTGATACGATGTTTTTTAATAAATAGAGTGATTCAAGAGGAAGGTATATAATATGCATAATATGTCGCTCTTTCAAGAGCAATATCTAGTGGAACGTGTATGAGTTTAGGTGTGATATTTTATAGATAAAGTCCACCTTTCCGTATGGTAACGGAGTAAGAATACAATTCACCACAGACCAACCCCCCCCCCCCACCCCCTCTTACGCTTAGGATTGCAAAAAAAACCATCGATGTTTTCAAAAATCGATGTATCATTCATAAACATCGATGTTTCAACATCAATGTTGAAACCAACCACAAAAAAACATCGACGATACATCGTTGTTAGAGAACGATCTTTTATCGTATCATCTATCATAGATTGTCCGTGTGATGACGGAATAAGAATACAATTCACCGCTGCCTATCTTGAGCGTGGATATCCTAGAAAAAAAAAAGCTCATCAAAAAAATTTGCCCGGAGGATTTTAAGTCATTCCGCTGTATGTTAAAACATCCGACAAATTTCCTAAAAAAAAAAAACTCATCAAACTTTGTCCGGAGAATTTTATTCCTTAGTAACATCGATGTTCGATGTTTTCCTAACATCGATATATCGTTCATGAACATCGATGTATCGTTCATAAACATCGATATTTTTAACATCGATGTTTCACTTTTGAAAACATCGATATCCTAACATCGATGTTTTTTATGAGCGATGTTGCATCCCTACTTACGCGTGGATGTCGTAAAAGACGACTAAGGGATATAATATGTATATAACATCTATGCAAGTGAAGGTAAACTCGAAATAAAAACCTATACCAACCTGTCTGAGCAGCATGATATAGTAAGGTCAACTTCCCTCCTATTGTGGAGGAAGCTCAAGCCCAACAGTAGGACGTATGAGCTAAAATGATGATGAAAGTCTACCAGCATAATGATTATAATAATACTTACAAAATTCCAATTCGTTACATATCCAGGTGTAAACCATTTCAAATTTGTGAAGTTGAGATCATCGAAATCACTCATTATAAGTCTATACCACAAATAAGCCGCATATAAACTCACAGAAAAATAGATAATAATGGCAACTAAATGAAATAATAATCTAAAAAAAAACTTGACACCTCTCTTTTGTCTATAGTCCGAAATATTTATAATAACGTCCGACATCTTTAATAAATAATAGCACTTTTAATTTTTATAGTTAACAATTAAACTTTTAATAATATTGCATTTTAATGTATAATTTTTATGTAATATTAACAATTAAATTGTATTTTATATTTGCATTTTAATTATTATTGTAGATAAACTTGAATATTGATTTTAAAACACGTGTGTTTTCCGCGAGGTTACAATATTTTATGCTCGGATTGCAACTATAGTTTGTAATAATTAATTAAACTGGTTTATAAAGTTGCGCTTAAACTATACTATTTTTTATAAACGTTATTATTTCTATTCGAGAACATACTAAATGAAACAAAGGAATTTGTAATACTATTAACATTGTCATTATGCGAGGTTTTGTTTTGTTAAAGAGATCAAATTCTGCACAGTTGGCGTGGTGGTTAAGTTACCGACCTACAGTGCGAGTTCCGGGGGTTCCAATCCCAAGCAGGACAACATTTTAACTGTTTTGAATCTGTATATAATTTTTGTCAGTAAATTATATGTTTGTAAAGTCCCAACGCAACACAAGAATAATATTCCTTAGTGCAAGGTGTTGTGTATAAAAAAAGGCGACCTTCTTAGAATAATAACGTATAGAAGGTAAGTTCGCGCACAAAAAGTGAAGTATTTCAATTGGAGCCTAATGGAGCTTACGCCGAAACTGTTCCGTAATGTTCAAGGTCACTGTACTGCACGTACGTACGCAACTCTTAAAAAGTAAATAGATCATTATGACGATTTGTGCATTCAAATGATGTAACAACACATTTGAAAATCATAAAAAGGTTATTAACATTACTTTTAAAAGAATACTTTTAAAAATTTTCTATAAGTTTAATTACGCCCACTAAATTATACCGTTTGATGACGGATTAAGTATACAAATCAGTGTAAAAGGGAGTGGCCTTTTATGCCCGTGAATGTATTAAAAGACAACTAATCCATCTAAGAGAAGAAAAACTCGAAACAAAACCCTATACCAACACGTCTGACCAGCATGGTATAATAGGTCAATTTCCCTCCCATTATGAAGGAAGCCCGAGCCCATCTGTGGGCAGAGCTGTGGGCTAAATGAGCAAGTAATATTAAATGTCTTTAAAAGACAATTAGATGAGCATTAACATAATAATCATGAGAATCGCGTGTATATAGCGACAGACCTTGACCTTGTAATTGAATGAAATTATCTAACAATTGAATGTGAATAGTAGATTCATTATCTTATATGGATAATATCCGGTATTTAGATACAAAGTACTCCTGAAGTCCTTGACGAAGATCTCCGTATTATCTGGCTCATATTATGTCTTAGTGCTGTGTGGTAGCGGCTTCGAATACTACCAACCCTTGCTTTGCTCGTGGGTGTCGTAAAAGACGACTAAGAGCCCTAGATTGACCCGGACCAACTCCATCTGGTACCATTTGGGTCAACGATTACATTCCCAAGGAGGGCTGACGTCAGGCAGGCGGCCGGTCATAAAAGTCATTGCCGAAACTTTTTGCAATATGTCAAAACAGATGACATATTGCGTCGACCCCAAGTAATTGGGATAAGAGCAAGATGATGATGATTATGTCTTAGTGCTGGCCTCGAATCTCTTCCCCAATAGGAGGGAAATTACTTGGAAATGGACCTAATATACCATGCCGGTCAGACATGTTGGTATAGAGTTTTGTTTCAAGTTTTTGAAGTGAAACTTCTTTGCGTGTATGAGGGTAAATTTTTTACGGATGAAACGGAGCGTCACGAAGATGTGCAGCGTTTTTGTCGAAGAAGAGGGAGAGAGCGATTGAGACCGATAGAGATAGAGTGAGAAAGAGCGAACATAGCACGAAACACAGCCATGGGGGGAGAGTAGGGAGCAAGCGAGCGAGAAAGCCCGAGGTTTTTTTTTAATTTTATTTTTTTAATACTGATAAAAAACACATGGAACCAAAGAATTTTCACTTCTGACATACGTACTTAGTACTCACGCTATTTTTTTTTTCTCTAATATAGATGATATCTGCATATCATCTCTTAGTAGTCTTTCATATCCACAGGAAAGAAAGGGAATCAAATCAAATCATTCATTCTGCATAGGCTCCTTAAGGGCACTTACATATTGTCAAATTACACAACGTTTGAACACAAGACAATAATCTACCACCGGATCGGAACGCGGCCACAAACTGAGAAGATCCGGCAACAAACTCAGCGGGCAGTCATTTTTTTTCTTTAATCTTTTAAATATACATAATTTTATGCTTCGTACAACATATATGGTATTAGCTCCAGTGTGATGCCCTTCGAAACTGTATATATGTATAAATTTTCTAAATTTAGTACAAGAAAAAAAAATTTAAGCATTAAAGAAAGGAAGAAAATATGGCTAGACCAGATCCCACAAACAGCACCCGATCACGAGTTAACTACTAGAGCAGCCATCACTCTCCTCAACCAAATTAGCTGGAAGGGAGCAACCCGCCCCACATAGCTACCGCAAGCAGAACCTTATTCAGTAAATCTGACTAAACCATAAATAAAAATATAAAACGAACTACAACTACTACTATATCTACTATAAAAAAATTTGAGTGATTAACTGTATTCTTACTGCGTCACTGGAGTTATTAATAGACATGTTGTTGTATATTATCTTATTTAAAAAAAATAGTAAATGAATAAAAAGGAAGACAATCCCACTGAGTTTCTTGCCGGATCTTCTCAGTGTGGTCGCGTTCCGATCCGGTAGTAATTTACGATAAAATCTAAAAAATGACCATATGTAAATGCCCCCGCCTGGTTTATACATAATGAAGGATTTGAATTTGAATATAATTAACAGATACAAAGTAGATTTAGACTCAGAACAAGTATTTCTGGATCTCATAAAAGATAGTTCTAAGCCGAGTTTCTTGCCGGATCTTTTCAATGGGCTAATATTAAGTGCCCCCTCGGGGTTTATGCATAATAAATGATTTGAATATTGATTTTTTTTTTAAAGTGGTCGACCTAATTACAATGGGAAGGAAAAACGGTGGATCAGGCGCTTCACACATTGGCGACGCGCCCAGGCGCGCAGACGCAGAGGAGCAGATGTGCCGTGCCTCTTCGAGCAGATTTTATAGCGCCTCCGCGCCTGACGGCTTTGTACGCGTCCCGCACTAAAGGTTACTTTCCATTTGATCGTTGTGATTAGGTACGTCACAATGTGCAATACTGAAGTCATTCAATTTTGTATATAAATCTATCCGTCTCCAGATCTGCTGCGGTCCACCCCGCGCCTTCACGCCTGGCGGCAGAATCTGTTAGCGGGACGTACTCCCGCGTGACACGTTTTCGTTGTGTTGGAGCTGGCGTGTTTTCTATACTAATCGATGTACTTGCATACAATATTAAAATCTGCCACTCCATGCCAGGCGACGGCGCATGGAACAGTGTGTGAATCGCCTTATGCGATTCGCCGCCTTTGCGCGTGATGATAACAGAATGAACGGCGTATGTCATAGCCGCTTAAAAACAAAGGCTTGGTTATGTACTTTCAATTCCTAACCCTTAACTATACGGATACAATTAAGTATAAATATAATTATACCTTTTAGTTAATTAATAACTTCCGAGTTGAATAACATACCCGGACAATAAATATAAAATTATATGAATTTCGTAAACGTTGAAAGCGATTTATTATTACGTTTTGTTGAGCAAAAATTCATCGAAGCAAAGCGATTTCAAGGCGGTTACTTATAAGTTTATTAATAAAAATATTCTTAGTTATCTAGATAATAGATATTTTTGTTATGTTGGAGGAAATTGCTATGTAACGGTTAGGAATGCTACGATCCTTTACTTAAAAAAAGTACCAAGGAATTAATTCTTGTATTGCAGTGTGACTTTACAAACATATAATTAACGGACACAAATTACATACAGACTAGGGATGTGAAAACATAATCGATTTTTATAATAATCGATTATTAATCGATTATTTTTTTGTAATAATCTATTTTTATATTCGATTATCAAAATAATAAAAAAATCTATTATTTTTATACCAAGATTAATCGATTATTTCACAGCCAGATTTCCTAAAAAAAAGGTTATCACGATACTGCGTGCAATGTTTCATACTATATTAGAAAATAATACTCACATTTCTTAAAAAAGAAAGGTCATCATAATCCTGTTGGGAGTAAGAATCGATTATTTTATAATCGATTATTTATTTTTAATTAATTGATTATGTTATAATCGATTTTTTTAAAGAACAAATAATCGATTATTTAATTAATCGATTATTTTCCCTTCAAGTCACATCCCTAATACAGACTCTAGAACAATAAATTGTTGACCGCACAATTGGTGCCCTGTGTAGGATTCTTTGCTCGTTAGTTAAGAGGTTAAATAATTTTACATAGATGCAAGAACTATGAGTGACTCCATCTGAGGTCATCAAAACGTTATTGTTAAAAGTTTTGCAATATCTACTATGAAAAAAAAAACCGTCTTTGAGGTCATCTAGTCAATAATTGCATTCATTTTTGAAGTGAAACTTCTTTATAATCGTTGTGATTTCAAACTCGATGAAACGAAAAAGCGAGTCCATAGAGACATAAATACGTAAATGTATAAGATTCAGCCGGCGAGAGAATGAGATAAAGGATAATAAAGGACAGAGGATAAAGAAGTTTTACTTCTGCCATGCGTACCTACTTTGTACACATCGCTTTTTTTTATCCCACACGATAGCACATTGCTTTCTTCGTTGGGTCAACCAGCGGCGCAAAGCTTTTTGTCTTCAGTGGTCAGCCCGACGAAATACCCTGAGGGGGTAACCCTCTCCCGTCAATGTACCCTTGCTGGGACATCGGTTGCCGTCGCGAGGTCAGCCTCTCCACGAGTAACGCACTGATATCCCCAGTCTAGTCACCCACAGCATCTGCTAGGGCAGCGGCATCAGTTGCAAATAGTTCTATTCATAAAGAGGATTAACATCAGGCTTGCGACCTGTCAAAACATTATTGTCATAATTTTTACAATATCTAATATGGAAAAGGTCGTATATCGTCTTTAAAATTAAAAAAATATACACACGTTCATCTTGATTATTACTTTTATGCTAAGTTTTAAAGATATTTAATATTACTGGCAATTTGTATGCTATCACCTACTGCTGGGCTCGAGTTTCCTCCATAATAGGAGGGAAATTGACCTACTATAGCATGCTGGTCAGACGTGTTGGTATAAGGTATTATTTCGAGTTTTCCTTCTCTTATATAGATGTTATATGCATATTATGTCCCTTAGTCGTCTTTTACGACATCCACGATCAAGATAGGGCGTGGTGAATTGTATTCTTACTCCGTCACCACACGGAAAATCTAGAGTCTAGATAATACTTGATTCAAATTAAAAAGGACCGCGTTACTGCCCAGTCCCCTGGCCATCACTCATTCGAGTTTCACAACACCCATTGGGCGTGGAAAAATGATGACATTGGTTTTTTACAAGCTTTTATTTAGTTTCACCTGTCCCGTTATCTGTAATCAAATCTTGGAAGTTAAATTTGATCCACGGTTTCCGATTGAGCTGAAATTCTGCATGCATGTATAAATCGGATGACAATGCAATATTATTGTAACATAGAGACAGTACATCTGATCTAATGAAGGACGACGCACCCCATGATTCGTCTTGACGAGTACTTTGGTACTATATCGTAACCAGGGTCTGATAATGGACCTGGATTTTTAACTTTTTAGTTCATGTTATTAACAAATAATAAAGGCTGATTTTAAAAAAAGGTTTTCTTTAATTTTTAAATAAACACGTTATCTAACAACTAATCATCCGACCATCCCATCTATAGTCTAGGTCAACAAAAGCATTTAAAATTGTTTAAATATAAAAACGAAAGTATTGAAATCATATAATAGTTGCAATTATTTATAAGTTTCGATTTCGAATCGAGTATTGTATTTCTATATGTCGGTTATGCGGCTCGAATCAATAAACTCGTTAGTCAAATTGAAACCAATTGGTTAGTTTTTTTTAAATAAATTTAGGCCTAACTTTTACTAAATCTTAATATCATATACATCATATATATATATATATATATATATATATTCAGGATCTCGGAAACGGCTCCAACGATATTGTTGAAACTTGGCATACTAGAGGATTCGGGTCCAAAAAATCGATCTAGCTAGGTTTTATTTATAGAAAATGTTCTTTTGTCGGTGTTTTTAGCATAACAATAAATGACATTAAATTTTAAAAGAATATGAATTTAAATTTCGTTGTAAATGTCAAGAGTTCCGGTAGTTCAGTTGGGGGACGGCCGGTTTTAATTTTGAGTTTTGTAGCATCCAAACAGCGTCGGTTCGAATCTCGGTGTTATTATTATTCTCTTTTTGTAATTTTTTTATATAATTTTTAGTTTTTATTAATATATCTAAATAAATTCTATAAAAATATTCCGATCGAAGCTCGGTCAACCTGATATTATATAAATTACGTGTCACGTTGTTTGTCCGCGATGGACTCCTAAACTACTTAACCGATTTTAATCAAATTTGCACACCGTGTGCAGTTTGATCCAACTTGAAAGATAGGATCTTACATCTTAATTTATAGTCGCAATATTATTTTATTGCAAATTATTCGTATTGCCTACATATACTTATTATTTGACATTCACAATTATCTGTTAACTCCAAAGGATTTTAACAGATGGCGATATCTGTTGACTGGATTGAGTAATTAATTAATAGATGGCGCTGCTATGTCAAACCTACAAACGTGTCATATACGATTTTAATTTGCTTTTTTATACATAGATGCCATTTGTAAAAAAATATAACGACCTCCGTGACAGATGTTCTACAGTTCCACTTAAATAGTTTAATTCAATGTAATACGATGTAATATCACAAAAACATTAGCCATAGCAACGTGTGGCCGAGTCTGCTAGTCTCTTATATATTTTTATTTCTGTTTAATTATATATTAACACGTTAAACGTAGCCCAATTCCTCACAGACCATGGGAACTTTAAAAGTAAATTATTCTATTTTAAACCAGTAGATTCACCATTTTCTCATTGTTCGACCTCAAACTCCGATTTTGAACAAACAGCTCATCACATCCTTTGGGAGTACATTCTCTGGCACAACGAGCGGGACCTCATGTTAGACAATCTGCATGTCACGTCTGGGGTAATATACTATTCGGATCTTCGATCGGTTTAGGCGCTTTTGCCATACCTACTATTGTAACCAAACCTAAAGCTCACAAATAGGTCCATTAAGCTCTGTCCAATCCGTGGTGCTGTACCGCTGCGTTTCATGTAGTTGTACAAATTCTTATTTACTGGCTTATTAGCCAACTTTGCTTCATGTCTTCCGCTTTGCATAGGAGGGCAGTGGAATCTTTACAACTCCTCTTGTTTTTCTTTTCTAATCAAATTTGTTGCGGGTTCCAAGACAATTAAAAGCGTTACCCGGGACTTCCTGAGGGTCAAACTTTAGTGTCTTATACGGAGACCATTGTGGATCCTGGCTTACAGGAGTTACAGTGGTGGGAATGTGTGATGGGATTAGTCCCATAAAAAAAAGTCGCCCTGATTTTTCCATTTTCAATTTGGGGCATGGGGGACATCATGTATTCTACATACAGTTATTCCGTTGGAGCCGTGGGCGATACCATATGACCGCGAACCAGGGTCAACTTTAAACAAAGTAAGGTCACAAATTATTATTCTTCGGTGTTTACTACGTGATTCACCAAATTTTAGAATCCCTAAACTTCATCTCTTTATACAGAGTGTATCAGGTTATGGGGCAACTGGTCAAAAGGGAGCTAGGCAATAGTGGTAGGAACCCATGAAAAAAATTAGAATGAAAAATATCGATTCATTTAGGAATTAGAGACATATAAAGTTTTCAATTTTGTCATCGCTTTTTTGTGTAAATCTGATTGAAATGTATAAAGTCAATGATACTTAATACGCAACATATTCATACTTTGTTAAATGTTCATTAGAAATTGAATAAATCAATGATTATGATCGCATAAGCAAGACAAACTTCGCTTTAAAACAGCTGATCGGCCTATGGCCGTTAACGGCTCGCGTTTGTACTTACATGTCATTGAAACGTTTGCGCAATTCTAGGTATGAATGAATGAAATTATACTGTCGAAGCTTTTCATGCCTACATGTATTCTGTCTGTACATGCCTACATAATACGTAACATTTAAGGCATAGACTCTTAGACACATTTTTTTGTAATGACTATAACTTTTATGTTATATTGTTTTTTGTGTAATGTACATTCTAATTACGATCTATGACCGTTAAACTACAACATACTCGAGCAGTTGCCCCATAACCTGATACACCCTGTATATAAATTTCTTGTGTACGTATGTATGTCACTGAAATCCTCCTAAAAGGCTGGACCGATGTTGATGAAATTTTTTGTATGTGTTCAAGGAGGTTCTAGAATGGTTTAGATTCAAAATTAGACCCGATAGGTGGCGCTGCTGTCGATGTCAAGGAGGATTCCTTTTATTTTATTTGAACAAAACAACGTCTATTGGATCAGCAATATAATATTATTATTAAAGTTTTAGAAACAAGCGATTTTATGCTGGCTCCATAAACTACATAAGGGATACATGGCGACCCCCATGGCGTTTAACGTGTTAAAAAAAAACAAATTTAATGTACAAGAGATTTCTGATGTTTACGCGAGTACCTATTACACATTAATAAAACTATTTTTAGGGATTTTGTATTTGATTTATGATTACACGACGTTTATAATACTTTACAGCGTTCATGTTCGCGGGCGGATGCTGTAGGACGGAGTCAATAGTTTTAATGTACAAGTATTAACAGATTAGCAAAAACAGAATACCAACCCACCTGATCAACGTGGAATAGTAGGTCAATGTCCCTCCCAATTTGAAGGAGGTTCCAGTCCAACAGTGGGACGAGTATAGTCTGAGACGAGACTTATAAATAATCTAATATATTAAAAGTTACTAGCATATTATTTGTTTGCAAGTTTATTGTTGAATAAATATATTTCTTTCATTCGATAATAGATGGCAGCACATACTTTATCAGACTAACAATGTGTCCGTAAGGCCAGTTTTTAAGTTGCCAACTGTCTCACTCACTGAACCAAGTGCAGTAACAAATTTTTACTATTCTGGCGTAGATTTTCTGTGGTGTGGTACTACCCCGGACGGACCAGCCCGCGACTGTAGATATACGAATGTCAACAGTGTGATACTAACACATTCAATGAATACCTATCTAAAATTATGAACTAAAAACCTATAAAAAAAAACCATATGCTCTTCTTTTGAAGACAACACCCTGCACTAAGGAAATAATCCTTGTATTGTTGTGTGACTTTACAAACATATAACTGACACAAATTACATCCCGACTCCGAACAACAATTTGTGGATCGCACGAAGTGTTGTCTTGCGTGAGATTCGAACCCCTCGATACTGGATCAGTAGATCGGTATCGTAACTGCAACGCCATCTGTGCAAAATCCAATCATTTGCAAAATCGATACATTTTTTGTAATGACAACGAGATAGAAAACCTAAAAACGGGAAGATCCAGGTTAAAAAAACGTATAGTCAATTTGTAATTTTGTTTTTTATTGCTATAGATAGCAAACAGCCGGATGGTAATTGATACTGCCGTTCAAGGACTTTTGTAAGGCCGCTGCGTACCTTGAAGAAAGTGAAGGGAGTGTGAATGCTTGCAATGAGGCTCAGTGATATTAATGGCATCACCAAAACACACTACACCCTCAGAAAGTTGGGCACATCAAACAAAGCGCAGCGTAGTTGTAGGACCATAATGTTGACAGTTGTCTGTCTACAGCCGCGGGCTGGTCCGTCCGGGGTAGTACCACACTGAGCAGAAAATCGACGTCTGAGTAGTAGCAATTTATTACTGCAATTCGTTTGGTGAACGAGAGAGACGGCAATCTAACTTTCTGAGGGTGTTTGCGTGTGGTGGCTTTTGGTGATGCCTTTAGTGTCGCCGAACCTCATGGCACGCATTCACACTCCCTTCACTTTCTTAGCGGTAGGCAAAGGTATAACAAAGGTCTATGAGCGGCAGCAACACTTACCATCAGGTGTACTGTTTGCTCGTTTGCCACCGCGTGCAATTAAAAAAAACGGTTGTCTGTAAAGTTGGTTTACTGACGATAGTTGAACGTGACAACGTCATAAGAAAATACTGATGGAATGGTTTCATTTTTCGAAAGAAAATTTTAATTTTATTTATTTGATATATATTTTGTATGGATCAAGCCTTAAATGGAACGCCTTAGAGCGAGGTAATGCCGCATACGTCATGTTTTTTCGTATGTGTAGCCGGCTCCATCGAATTATAAGACGTTGTCACGTCAAAAAAAAAGTAACAAATTGCTACTACTCAGACGACGATTTTCCGTTCAGTGTGGTACTACCCCGGACGGACCTAACCTAATACATAAAAAAGTCCATTAATTTTTTCATTCCAATTTCCTTATATTAAACGAAAACTGCAAATAGTTAACCAATTTCAAAATAAGTAAGAGTTCTTCTTGTATGTTGATACTTAAACTATTATATAGAGTTAATACGCACATTCCAAAGTGTTTTTGTTTATTAAACATTTTTTATGATTGATAACCAATTTCGCTAAATTATTTTATGTTGAACTAGCTATAGCTGCGTCTTCAATCGTATTTATATAAAATTTTAACAAGTAATTGTCTATTAATTGCGTATAGGACTTTACATTGCGTATGAAAAATTTCATCACGATTGGTTAATTGATAGCATGAAAACGTAAAAAAAAAATATTTCCGTTTTTTCTTTATTTATTCCACTTATTCTATAGTTCCGTGTAGTGACGGAGTAAGAAAATAATTCACCACTCTCTATCTTGCGACGTGCTATACGGGTGGGTTGCGGGTGTGCGTGCTTACGCCCTCTGTCGCCCCGGACGGAGTGGAGCGAGGAGTGCGCCGACCGTAACCCGCCCCCCAAAAAAAAAGCTCATATTCCCTTCCATTGTCCCCAATAGGAGGGAATTTGACCTTTTTGATGATGATGACGATTCTATATTTATTTATTCCCATCCGAAGTAAGAATACTATTCATCACCGACGACTAAGAGATATAACACGCATATAGTATATATGCAAAATATGGCAAACTCGAAATAAAACCAATCAACACGTTTGACCAGAGCGGCATAGTAGGTCTATTTCGCACTTATTGTGTAAGAGGCTTGAGCCCAGCAGTGGGACGTATATGATGACTTTACCTTATATATATTTCATCCATCTCAGATCCCACAATTGGGATCGAGCCTTCTCCATAATAGAAAGGAAAATGAACGAAACGAAAGAATATGAAATTTACAATTTTTGATCAATTTACATATAGAGAGTTTGCCTAAAAGGTAAAGTCATCATATACGTCCCACTGCTGGACTAGAGCCTCTTCCATAATAGGATGGAAATTGACCTTACCATGCTGGTCAGACATGTTGGTATAAGGTTTTGTTTTGAGTTTTCTATCTCTTGCATAGATGTTCGACTTCATTGATGTCGATTGCACAGATGGCATAGTTGTTAAGATACCGACTTACCGTGCCAATGTCAAAGAGTCGAATCCCACACAGGACAACATTTTATGCGATCCACAAATTGTTCTAAGTCTTGATGTAATGTATGTCCGTTAATTATGTTTGTAAAGTCTCCCACAATACAAGAATTATTTTCTTAGTGCAGAGCGTTGTCTAAAAAAAATGTTACAGGTACGCGTATTATGACCCTCAGTCGTCTTTTACGACATCCACGTGCAAGATAGGGAGTGGTGAATTGTATTCTTACTCCGTCAACACACGGAAAATAAGGTAAAGCGAGACCGTCAAACGTATACACACAAACGGACATCTATTTTAAATATAGATAAGTAATATAAGTACATATAGAAATTTTAAGAAAAAAACTTTACAAAAAGAAAAATAAAAAATAAAGTTTCACTTTCGTGTCACTTTTAGAAAATCAAGTTAAATTTTTTTTTTACTCAAAATAGAAATATATTTTATGACCTTATTTGACCCCTGTCGAAAAAATGACCCAGTAATTAAAACACGTTTGCGAATCCCCCACCCTCTTAATTCGAATCTGTTAATGCCTGAGCTTAACTCTTCCCTCCAATACCGGTTTAAAAGAAAGTAGGTGTCTATATAAAATCTTTCGTTCATCCGCGGCGCTCAGTACAACCTTGATCGTGAAAGTAACTGCATGTGAAAGCCAAAAAAAAAATAATAATAATTAAAATCACTAAAATTCCGATGTTTGAAATTTAATTTATTATTCATGTAAAAAAATTAGAAATTTAATAACCAATTATTACACATGCATGAGTTAATAGGAGTTTAGATTTTCTTCTTCTTTTTTCATTTCTATATTTGAAATTTTGTCGACAAAAAAAAAATGGAATCGAAATTTTGTTTCGTATTTCTTTTATTATTTTGCACGGGCGTGCAAGGTGCAAGTTATTTGGAAACTTCATACGAATATCTAATGCATTTGGGGAAGAATTTTGCTCCTAATTTGTTGTCTTTACTTGAATGTGTTCGTGGAGATGAACCAATGGGTTGTGCTAGAGAGAAAGCAGCCAAGATGCTGGATATATGGGGCGAAGAAGTCGAAAAGGATCGTCTAAACTGGGAACGTAAGTACTTTTCTCAATTTTATCATACGTCCCACTGTTGGGCTCGAGCCTCTTCCACAATAGGAGGGAAATTGACCTTACTATATCATGCCGGTCAGACTGGTTGGTATAGGGTTTTATTTCGAATTTTCCTTCTCTTGCATAGATGTTATATACATAATATTATCTAGTCGTATTTTACGACACCCGCAGGCAAGTTGGTGAGGGTGGTGAAATGTATTCTTACTCCGTCACCACACGAAAAAGTTTAATGTATTAATTTTTTTACTTTTATGTAATAACCATCAAATATTTAAATAATACGCCTTCTCTTTTATCATTTTTTTTTCTTTTTTTACAAGTTATAAAAATCCTACTGATATTATAAATGCGAAAGTTTGTGAGGATCTGTGGATGTGAGGATGTTTGTTGCTCTTTCACGCTAAACTACTAAATGGATTTTGATGAAACTTCACAATATAGCTTACATATCAGAATAACACATAGGGTATAATTTGACCACTGACGTCAAGTCACCCTGTTCCGGGGGTCGGCCCAACGATGAAGGCGACGTGCATCGTGGGTGGGTTGCGGGTGTGCGTGCTTACGGCCCCACTGTCGCCCCGGACGGATTGGTGCGAGGAGCGCACCGACCGCAACCCACCCCCAAAAAAAACAAAAAAGGGTATAATTTATCTCGATATTTCCACGATAAGAAGAACTATGCGGGTAAAACCGCAGGGCGCTGCTAGTATTTTATAATCTTTCTAGAATTTAACCCATCATTCTAGATTATTTATTTTTAATCATAATTATTTTTATTACATTAAATTTACTACGTTTTGTACAGATAGCTTAGTGGTTTATGTAGCAGCTTAATTTTATAGGTTCGATTCTCACGTAAGACAATATTCATGAGTAATAAATTAGATCATAGATTACAAGTCCGCAGTCTTTGCGTATCCTTTGAACGAAAAATAAACGACAATTATCGAACAAAAGAGTTGCAATGGTTGATATTTAGTATAATACTAAGAAGCTTTTCAACTTCTTCGGCCCAGATATCTCGATTATAAAGAGTCGAGGATTTGATTTCCACACATTACCCGGTAAAGTCATAACGCCACGCCTGGCAGTTGGGTTGGCGATCGAAGTGAAGTATTACACGTTTCCGAGGAGAGAGCTGCTACCCACTATCCTAGACTCAGCTAAGTGTTACGGCTCCGATGGGCAAATTCGGGTTAAGCGCCTTCAGCATTCTTCCAGCACTCCGGGTAAACTTGTCACAGCCATCTGCGGCTAAGAGTACACACAAAAAAATGGGCAAGTAAAGAATGGCGATTCTTATCCTGTCGCAAATCGAGAAGTCTTCTAAAAACTGGCCAAATGCGAATCGAACTCGCGCACAGAGGCTTCCGTACAAACCTGTAGATATATAAGTAAAAGTTCACCCATCACGACAATTAAGTCATAGTTATGGTAATTTTATTGTAATTTCCTTTATCTGTGCTAGAAGACGTTTCTTAGTACCAGATTTCAAGATTCTGATTTCACGGGAAGTACCCTGTAGGTTTTGATTCCCTTGCGAGTGTCGAAAATATACGAAAATTTGCGGCCTAAACGACTGTATCTTTTGATAGCCTTGGCTTAGAAATATATTTTTTTTCACATGGGACAGTAGACTGCAGTATTTGATATAAATTTCAGCTCGATACCTCCACGCGTTCCTGAGAAAAAGGGTCTTGACAGACCGACAGATGGACGGACGGACAATAAAGTGATCCTGTAAGGGCTCCGTTTTTTCTTTTCGAGATACGGAACCCTAAAAATATATTCAGTTTTCCGTATTCCTGATAACTTATATCAAAAATACGACCATTTGAGTTTTTAAGGTTCGAAAGTATAACATATAACACAGACAGCACAGATAATGTAACCCTACCATATTATGTGTCGCGAGTTCGATGCTCAGGTCTGCGAATAATTTGTGTTCGTTAATTATGTTTGTAAAGTCCCCCGCAGTAAAAGGATAATTTCATTAGTCTTTCAAAACAAATATAAAAAGTTACAACGCATCTATGTCAATTGCGAGGTGTTTTCTTTAGAACAAACTTTGGATCGCGTAAGGAATTGTGCTGCGTGGTAATCGAACCCGTGAGATTTTCTGTTAAAAGAACAAACACCCTTATTGCCCGCATATGGCTTAGTGATTAAAATACCAATCATCCATGCCAGTGTCGGAGTTCGAATACCATATTGTTCTGAGTCTGTATGTAATTTGAATCCGTTAATTATATGTTTGTAAAGTCACACATACAGGAATTATTGCCTTATTTTTAGTTAGCTTTGTTTTTAAAATTAGTACGTGGAAATGACAATGGCCGAATCGAACCGATAATCGTTCTCTATAAGAAGAGATACAGACAGGTTCTCGAGTTGTGACCGCGAATCGGACGACATTTTTAAAGTCACAGGGAACTGTTGCATACTGGTGGCACAGAACCATTTCAAGTTACATATTCATGGAGACGTGTCTTGTAGTGTACGTCTGCAATCTTCAAAATATCTACGAGCAAAAGATTTAAATCAAATCATTTACATATTGTCAAATTTAAACATTGTTTGAATACAATACAATAATCTACCGGATCGGAACGCGGCCACAAGCTAAGAAGATCCGGCAAGAAACTCAGCGGGCTGTCACTTTTTTTAGTCTTTTAAATATATGTATAATATTATACTTCGTACAACAAAGTATTAGCTCCAGTGTGATGCCCTTCGAAGTTGTATACATGTATAAATTTTCAAATATTAGTACAAAACAAAAAAAATATAAATGTTCTTAGTATTTGTGGTGGTAAACACATTCTAGTAATCGGGCTCATATACGTCCCACTGTTGAGCTCGAAGTTCCTCCACAACAGGAGGGAAATTTGACCTACTATACCACGCTGCTCAGATGGGTTAGTTTAGGGTTTTCCTTCGAATTTTCCTTCTCTTGCTTAGATGTTATATCCATATTTAATCTCTTCATCGACTTTTATACTTCGGGCAAGGCAGGGTGGTGAATTTTGCGCGACGGCGACCGACGTCCCAAGACGTCGAGAGGTGAGGTTACCCGAAGGGGTATTCCGTCAGGCCAACCACTGACGACAAGTCACATCTGCTCCGGTGGTCGGCCCAACAACGAGGTGACGTGGGTACGGGTGGGTTATGGGCCCGCGCGCCGTCCTTTCATCGCCCCGGACGTACTGGACCGCGCGTGCGCTTACCATAGCCCACCCATAAAAAAAAAAAAAAAAAAAAAAAAAGGGTGGTGAATTTTAGGGATAGGCGATCTTTCTGAAAAAGATCGATTCTTGAATCGAATTGTCGTCCAAAGAATCGATTCACAAAAAAATTGAGATCTGAAGGATCGATTCCCGATTAATCGATCTATCAATCTTTTTTTTTTGGACGGGCTTGTGATGACCTTTTTTTAGGAAATCTGAAAGTGTTATTAATCCTTATAATATAGTATAACACATTAATATTCTTAGTATCGAGAGGGCAGAAAAAATAGGGTTAAGTATCGATTCAGTGCTTCGTATCGATTTCTCGGGCCTGAAAATCGATTCTTCGATTAATCGATCTCGGATTGCCATCCCTAGTGAATTGTCTTCTTACTCAGTCACCACACGAAGAATTATAGTATATAAAAATGTAATTAAATATGAAAATAATTAAGTTTTATAAAAAAATGTAGTTATTTTTTTTATTATATTCATTATTATATTTGAACTTATGACCTCAAGTCGTGAGAATACAATTTATTCTGCTATGTCATTACGGCGTACTTTCACAATTAGCGCTTTTTTATTGTTTTGACTTTTACCGCTATTTTCTTAATCTTAAAAAAAAACTATATTGTCTTTTTTAGTAGTTCCTACATATGTGAACTAGTTTAAAATATTAAATATTCTAAACTAGATTAAAATATGTATACAATAAATGTTTGTATAATTTTTTGTTAAATAAAATTATTTTTACGCATACCGCGCTTGTTAAGTAATTCAATTCATTTTTAAAATTCTTGAATTAAATTTTGAAAAGATTAAAAGAACATGATCTCATTTCTACGTGTACCTATATGGAGCGCAAAATAAAATATAGTAAAAACGAAATGAATTACGCAACAAAATTATGATAAGATAAAATTCACAGAAACAAAATTAAAACAAAGTAAAAGCCTTAAAATCTCTGTATGGTGACGGATTAAGAATACAATTAACCACGCCCCTATCTTGCCCATGGGTGTCGTAAAAGACGACTAAGGGATATGATATGTAAAAAATATATATGCCAAAGAAGGAAACTCGTCAGTTTTCTGTCTATAGCCACGGGCCGCTCCGTCCGGGGTAGTACCACACTGAGCAGAAAATATACGTCTCATCATCATTTCGGCTCATATACGTCCCACTGCTGGGCTCGAGCCTCCTCCATAATAGGAGGGAAATTGGGAAAGGTCAGATAGGCTGCTATGGGGTTTTGATTCGAGTTTTCCATCTCTTGCATAGATGTTATATGCGTAATGTATCCCTTAGTCGTCTTTATGACACCCACGGGTATGAGAGGGGGTGGTGAGATGTATTCTTACTCCGTAACCAAAAAAAAAAAACAAAAAGTATATACGTCTGAGTAGGAGCAATTTGTTTGTTACTTCGTTTGATGAGCGAGAGAGACGGAAGCCCAACTCTCTGAGGGTGTTTGCATGTGGTGGGTTTTAATGATGCGTTTAGTATCACCAAACCCCATTACACGCATTCACACTCCCTTCACTTTCTTCACGGTACTCAGCTACTTAGCAAAAGTCCATATACCAAAATCACTTACCATCAGGTGTGCTGTTTGCTCGTTTATCACCAAGAGCATTAAAAAAAATAACGTCAGAAATAATTATTATATTTTAGTATGCTAGTAAGCCAGATTGATGTTGAGTTTCAAGATTTCCTTTTTTACGATATTATCTGTTTCGTTTATTCAAACAGCCGTGGGAAAGGAAACAATAATGAACTATACATACTTTTACTTCGAAAATAACAGTAAATAATAAAAATAATTATCATTTCATAAATGTATAATACATAAAATAAAATAAATATTCATAAATAATATTAATTGTATTATTCATTATTATAATAGCAATTACATTTTATACCTAATACTTAAATCGAAAGTTATTTTTATTGTGTATTTCTTTGATGTGAGTACGTGTAATGGTTTACAATGTTTACGCAACTTTTACACATTGTAAATAAAACTACTTTGCAGATTTTATCGCGTTTGTATTTGATTTATGATTGCTCGACGTTTCGAACACTTTGCAGCGTTCATGCTTACGGACTGTCCGCCCGTGAGCATGAATGTGAAAATCATATATAAATGCGATAAAAACTGTAAAGTCGTTTTATTTACAATGCGATAACGTCTTATAAATCGATAAACGCATGCACGTACGAAAAAGCATGACTCATTGTCACATTCCGGAGCTGAGCGTGGAAATGAGAGCTAAGAACAAGTAATAAAGAGACACGATCGGCCTATGTGATCAGCTTGTGACATTGTCACTTTTAATCTATATATTAATACGTGAAAAAAAACTTTGTACCCATTTCTACGGCAATTACGTTGATGGACAAGTATGAAATTTGGCTCAGTTGAAGTATATAACGAGGAGAAGTGCATAAAACTGAAATTTCATATAATAATGCATTAGAAATACATTAAATTCATTAAAAAAGGCATTACGCACACTACTATGCAATCGATACACACACACATACACACGCTTATACACTTTTGTTTACGATTAAAGTCGAATTGAATGTCAAACAATCATAATTATGATGACAATGTCTATATCTAATAGACATTTGTACTTATATATTAGTTATTAATAATGATAAATTCGATATATCAAAACGTAACTTATATCGGATATGTGTTAGATATCATACCATATCGATATCTATATCAATGTAGCCGATATCACAAAAACCGTATCGAGTCAAAACTTTTACTAACATGCGAGAACTATTAAGTCAAAACTTAAAACTATATCGATACCAACAAAACACAAACTACACAAACGATATTGATATATGAACCATATTCGTTCCTCTCGTTCTAAATATATATTCTTTTATTAGTATAAAAGAGATGAAAAGAATATGAAATAACTTTAGCCATGTTTGCGTGGTTAATATATCTTACTATACTAGCAATAAGGTTTAGTTTCCATTGTATAGTTATAGTTATGATAACATTTCTGGCGGCTACAGCTACTCGATATTAGTGAGACACTTACTCTACAAAATGGAACTAAATATCGAAGTTATAAGGTTGAATTTGAGTTGTTACTATACAGACACAGTACCGTAGGTAATAATAATAATTGTTGTTGTTTCGTGCATTATTTTGATTTGAAAAACAAATTTTGTGTTGTTTGTGATAGTTTTTAATTGCATTATATATAATCATTGTAAATATGTCAATGTTTAAATGCATCAGAGAAGTAATCTCAGTTAACAATTTTTAACATTTACTAGTCAAAAACTTTTCTGTTAGTCCTAAGCCTAATAAAGCATGAAGGGAAATCGCTGTAGTTACAATTAGCTAATTGTTAAATAACTTTAGGTAAATACCTACACCTAAGAACTGCATCGATGTATCGCTGACAGCTTAACTGTAAATGTGAGAGTTTGTGTTAGTTCGCATTCATAGTTAGTTTGCTCATTTTGATATCAATGTTAACGTTTCAAAACTGTACCACTGATATCGATATAAGAAAACCGTTTTCGATATCGATATGCAAACTGTATATCGGATACATAACCGTTTGTGGCACAAACCGAAAACGCCCATATCTAGTTATTAGTGAATTACAGCTTGCTAAATATGTTATACATAAATATAATTAAAAGAAAATTGTGTAGCAGAAAATTAAATGAATTATAGCTGAATTTCGACCACTCGGCGACCACTGGTCTGTTTAATTTAAATAAAAATATTTGAATTAACGAGTACAATTTATCATCAAATTGTGATTTTCAATTAACTCTTTTTATTATACAAAATAATAATAATAATAATTCAATTCATAATAGCATGCAATTTTTCATCAATAATTTCATATGACATTAAAATTATCATACGTAAACCGACTTTACAGGCAAATAATTTTTTTATTGTAGTCATCTTCATCATCAGCTCATAGACGATCCACTGCTGGAATCGAACCTCTTCCAAAATAGGAGACAAATTCATCTACTACACTCTGGTCAGATGAGATTTTTTCTTGGGAGGCTTCGGAAAGGGATGTTACCCGGATATCCCTCTGAGGTAGCCACAGACTTTAAGAAATTATGTAGTAGATATGGTGGGTAATGGGGCCACGCGCCACCCTTTCGTCACCTCGGATGGCGTACGTCTAGACCCGACTAAACAAAAAATCATCTCCTAGTGATCCCTTAGGTGTTTTTCTACAGCAGAGTGCCCAACAGTGGGACGTATAGTAACTGATAAAAAGAAGAAAGTTAACTTCAGCATCAAAATATCTCAATTGACATGTTTGCGGTTGAAACATCTCGGTAACAATTGTGTTATGCGGTTTTAAACATGAAATTGAACCATGCCTTTCTATTATAATCATATTCGTTACTGGTTCTAGCTGCTGCTTCGCTTGCGTTGATCAAGAACCTTCATATTTTTTTATTGCAAACAGTGGCAAACAAGCAAAGTGATGTTGCTGCCGCACATCGACCTTTGCTAGGCCGCTGCCTACCCTGAAGATAGTAAAGGGAGTGTGCAAGCCTGCAATGAGTTTCGGTGAAACTAAAGGCATCACTAAAACCTGACACACGCAACAGTGTTACCAACTCCCTAAAATATTTATCCCTAAATCATAGTTAATAACCCCTAAAATTGCCACAATTACATGAAAATCCCCCTAAAAATGATTTCTAAAAAATAAGAATAAATAATAAATTAGTACCCGTACTGAAAATAAATATAAGTATATCCAGGCAAAAAAAAATATGCCTCATATATGTGACATTTATGAGACATAGTTACTTAATAAACAATAATAATAATAATTAAGTAAGCTCCAAGCTCTACTGGGACCGGTCTATCACCACGGACAGGACTATTCTTGCGAATAAACCTGATGTCGTGCTGATGGATACTAGATGTCGCTACGCTGGTATTTTTATTTTTTTTATTCAAAAAATCCCTAAAAATGGCCCTAAAAATAGGACACCTCTAAAAAAACCTCATTCCACTTATTTAGACCCTAAATTTGGGGGGAAAACCCCTAAGTTGATAACACTGACATGCATACACCCTCAGAAAGTGAGACTATCGTCTCTCTCGCTCACCGAACGAAGCGCAGTACCAAATTGCTACTACTCAGACGTCGATTTTCTGCTCAGTGTGGTATTACCGCGGAAGGACTGGCCCGCTGTTGTAGACAGACAGAGCTGTCAACAATGTGTCCTTTATAACTAATTTCTGTATCGGATAGATAATTATAAATTTTCTGCAATAACAATAACTTGTTGGGCGTGAGACATCTTAGTCCACCCGTGACCATGAACGCTGCAAAGTATTCGAAACATCGTGCAATCGAAAATTAAATACAAACGCTATAAAATCCGTAAAGTAGTTTTACTTCTCTGCTACTATTTGTCGCAGCGGTATATAGTATAATATTTTATCACGTTCTGTATTATGATCAATGGATGTCGTAAAAGATGACTAAAAACTACATTGACTTCGACCAATTGATTTCACAGATGTCGTAGTGGTTAAGATACCGACTTACCACTTCGTTCGAATCCCAAGCAGGAGAAGACTTGGTGCCATCCATAAATTGTTGTTCTGAGTCTGTATGTAATTTGCTAATTTGTGTCCGTTAATTACATGTTTGTAAAGTCACACCGCAATACAAGGAATATTTCCTTAGTGCAGAGGATTATCTTAAAAAAATTCTACCTTCTGCCATCTGCTCAAAATTATATCCTTACTAATATTATAAATGCGAAAGTAAGTTTGTGTGTTTATTTGTTACGCTTTCACACTTAAACTACGGAACCGATTTCAAAAATTCTTTCACCAATGGAAAGCTATAACATCAGGGAGTAACATAGGCTATATTTTATCCCGGCGTTCCCACAGGAACGGGTACTACGTGGATAATGCGACTGAAACCGAAGCGACGCGAGGGCGAGTTGCTAGTTCATAATAAATGTATGACGTCAAACAGGCGTTGGGTCATAACAACTATTGTCAAAACTACAATATGTACGATGTAAGAAGAGTTTAGATGAAAGAAGCATGATATTCTATCCATCAGACGTCTACTGCTGGATTTCCCTCCCCACGAGAATTGTTGCATCCAACAGTTCCTTGCGACTTTCAAAATATCGTCAGTCCACCTAGAAGGGGGTCGTCCTACGCTTCATCGTTTAAATCGTGGTCGCCACTTAAGAACCTTTCCTCCCCAACGATTGTCGGTCCGACGAGCGATGTGGCCTGTCTATTGGGATTTTAACGTGTTAATTCTGTGGGCTATGTCGGTTACACCCGTTGTTCTGCGGATTTTCGTATTCAGGGTTTTATCACGTATAGAAAAACCGAGCATTTAGCCCTCTCCAAAAATTAACATCGACGACCATGAGTGGTGAATTGTATTTTTATTCCGTCACTACAAGAAACTCCAAAATATGATCCGAAACCGAATACTTACAATCAGCAATTTATACTTCAAACCATTACACATACGAGATCAATGAAAGTAATGTATAAATTTTAATTCACAAAAAAGAGCAGTTTAAAAATTTTCTAAAAACACTTTTCTGTTATTTCACAAAAGCGTTAAAAAAAGAAATGTGTAATAAAAGAAAAAGTTATGAATGATAAATAGTTAATATAATTATTATTATTAATCTTATGAAATAAATATTACTTTCACTATTCGTTCATATATAATATACATTTAGACAATAAAACGCCGTCAAAATATTATACCGTTGTTATGTAAAGAGGCCATGAATAATTATTAAACTATGCATAACAATTCTTATAAATGAATATTATGATATAAAATTTATTTTTAACTATTTTATAATTATTATATAATTTTTTGAAAAATGTAATATAGATTTTGTTATGATTTATTACATATTTTAACTCTTTATGACTGAATTAGAATAAAATTCACTAGATTATTGCGAAGTTGGGCGTCCTGAACAGAGTCAGGCGGTACTCCACACCGAGACAGCGTCTTGTGCTGTACAAAGCACAAGTTCGTCCTCATGTGGAGTACTGCTCACATCTCGGGGCAGGTGCGCCCAAATATCAGCTAGACCTTGACTCCCAAGGCGTTCTGTTCGAATCGTCGGGGATCCCATTTTTACGGACAGATTGGAGTCACTGAAGCGGCGGAGAGACTTTGGATCACTCTGCGTACTCTACCGACTGTTTCATGGGGAGTGCTCCGAGGAACTGTTTGACTTGGTACCACCATCACCGTTTTACCAACGTATTACTCGACACCGTAGCAGGGTACATCCATTTCACCTGGAAGCCCTATGGTCTTCAACTGTACGTTTCCAGCGATCATTTCTCACACGTACGTGCAAGCTCTGGAATGAACTACCTGCTGCTGTGTTTCCCGAGCGCTATGACATGTCCTTCTTTAAACGAGCTTTAAGAAGAGCATTTTGTTCACGGTAGGCAACGGCTTGGTTGTGCCCCTGGTACTGCAAAGGTCCATGTGCGACAGAATCACATACCATCAGGTCTGTTGCTTACTCTTTTGCCACCATCAGCCTACTAAGCCACCATTAGCCTACTAATATTATAAACGCGAAAGTTTGTATGTGAGGATGTGAAGATGTTTGTTGCTCTTTCAGGCAAAAACTACTGAATGGATTTTGATGAAACTTCACAATAATATAGCTTACATATCAGAATAACACATAGGCTATAATTTATCCCGATATTTCCATGGGAAAAGAATTTATGATGGCAATCCGTAGGGCGCTGCTATTTATATTATTATTTGTATTCTTACTCCGTCACCACACGGACAAAAATTCATTACAAATAGATATAAGCGTACAGAAAAGAAAATGGATTCGAACCTGGTATAACACTTCAAAGAATTTCAATTCCAAGAAGCTTAACAGCGCCATCTACCGTTCAGTTCTAATAACATTCTATTAATAGGGTTGCCACATGATCATCGTTATCATTTCAGCTAATATTAGTCCCACTGTTGGGCTCGAGGCTCCTACACAAGAAGAGGGAAATTAACCCACGCTGGTCCGAGGTGTTGCTATAGGGTTTGATTTCGAGTTTTCTCTTACATACATGTTATTTAGATATTTAATGGCTTAGTCGTCTACGACAGACGATTTATGATAGAAACGAGAAAGTTAGGCGTGGTGAATTATATTCTTACTCCATCACCATACGGCAACATGTCGCGTGATAACTCCCTTCTTTATATACGCCATGGTTCAATAACACCCCGTTCAAACTGCCTATGGAGGCGTGCAACCCCATAAACGCATCACGGATCTTTCTATCGCTATTTTTGCGGGTCGCCAGTACCCGGTTTTTGTCTTCAGTAACCCCTACCCATATCATTCTACCAAGTTACATATCAACGTCCACTGTTGGGCATTTCATCTCGGCCCATGTACCTATATGCCACTGATGGGCTTGAAGCATTATGCGAGGGTAGTATCCGACTGAAACTACTTTTTTCGGCCGAAACCGACTTTCACCTTCAGTCTCAGTTTCGGCCGAAACCGAAATTGTGTAAATTATAAGGTCAATAGTTTTGTGGGTAGAAAAATAAACAATCCATCATAATTAGTTAGTTTTTACTCTTTACTAATATAATCATAAAATGAAACTTACAAAACGTAACGATAAAAACAAAATAATTTCAATTTATAATAAATCTAGGGGATAAGCCACTCTTGTGTTTGCTTTATTTCTAAAAAAATGCAAAAGCAAAAAATGTTCTCTATAATTTATGATCTACATCACATAAATAGTGAAATAAAATATACTTGTTTAGAAGTGATCACCTTAAAACTAAAATTGTGAGATGACTATAAGCGCGGTAAAATGACCTATCTCTCGCACCTCGTGCACCGATCAGGTCCTAGCGCAGCGCGAAAACTCACGAATTCAGTTTCGGTCGTAGTTTCAGTTTCGGTAGTAGAAACCGAAACTAAGCCGAAACCCATTGTTTGATCGAAACTGGGCCGATAACCGAAACCGAAATTTCGGTCGGATACTATGAGAGGGTTTTACTTACAACATATAAATTAATTATGCGACAACCCTAAGCCTTTAAAAACGCGTTCACAACGAAGTGTGACTAGAGGTAGCGTTAAATTATCACGTTTAGAGATAACGTGAGAGAAACGAACAAATTATATTGTTTACTTGAGTGTAGGAAATGTAAAAAACTAACAGTATATACAATAAACTGCACAAGTTTTGTGGTTTGAAACACGACCTTAACCGTCGTGAACTCTTCTCGTTCACTATAATTCATTATAAAAATTTATAAATTTGAATTGTGTGATCATAAACTACATATTTACCGTGTGGTGACGGAGTAAGAATACAATTCACCACTCCCTATCTTGCCGTGTATGTCGTAATAGGCGACTAAGGGATATAATATGAATATAACATCTGTACAAGAGAAAGAAAACTCGAAACGAAACCTTATACCAAAATGTTTGACCAGCATGATATAGTAAGGTCAATTTCCCTCCTATTGTGAAGGAGGCTTGAGCCCAGCAGTGGGATGTATTTGAGCCGAAATTATGATGAATGATGAAAATTATACTATCCTTGTATACACATCATCATCATCATCATCATTTCAGCCTATCGCCGTCCACTGCTGGACGTAGGCCTCCCTCATGTTGCGCCACAATGAGCGGTCCTGTGCCGCCTGCATCCAACGACGCCCAGCTACTTTCACTAGGTCATCGGTCCACCTAGTGAGGGGCGTCCTACGCTGCGTCGTCCGATACGTGGTCGCCACTCGAGAACCTTTCTTCCCCAGCGGTTGTCGGTTCGTCGAGCGATGTGGCCTGCCCATTGCCACTTATACACATATACACATTTAATCACTAAGTCGTCTTTTACTACATTCACATACAAGAAAGGTTGAGATAGTATTCTTACTCCATCACCACACGGAATGATAACCACGAAATATAAAAATTAAATACATTTTCCATCATTCCGTGTGGTGACGGAATAAGAATACAATTCACCATCTTATCTTGAACGTGAGTGAAATCGTAAAACTAAAGGATACAATATGAATTACGAGGGGATCTCGTATTGCATCACCATCGGATGGGTCAGACATCGTGATGGAATCCAAATAATAGGTACTTCGGATGGCTTATAAACTGTATTCAACAATTAGAGTTAACAATGTTCTATTATAACCAGTAATTACACGGATGCCGACGGCTAAATCACAAGTTAAGGAAACGCGGTGATTCCGATGCAACATGGCAACAACTACAACCGATCACCCTTGAGTCTCATTCATATCTAAATATTCATGGGACCGCCTTAAAAGAAACTCTCATAATAACATTCCTAATGTAAACGGTTATGTCAAGAGGTCATAAATTATTGCTAATCGCTGTATCGACAAAGTATAGCACTTTTCGTTTCCATAATCGAGTGTTTCTTAAGTGTTACGAATGACGCTGCGACATGCATATGACATCTATGCAAAAGAATGAAAACTCGAAACAAAATCCTATAGCAACCCGTCTGACCAGCAAGGTATAGTAGGTCAATTTCCCTCCTATTGTGAATGAGGCTCGAGCCCAGGAGTGGATCGTCTATGAGCGGAAATGAATGATTAAATATACATTTTCAATGATAACATCGTAAACATATAAATATATTGCCAGCTCACACATGGTGAAACCCCGCCACGAACCAGTTGTATGTAGGACATACCATTGACTTTCCACTTGACATCGAATGAGGTGTGACCCATAAGATATGATTATATCATTGAAATTATTTACATACAATACTTGGGGTCAAATGCATATGCGGAGATTACTTAGTGATTAAAGTAATAGCTTACTATTCAAGAGTCTCTGGTTCACGCACGTATTGTATTTTACATAATTTAAAAAAAAACAATTGCATAATTCAAAAAAAATATTTACAATTAAAAAAATTCATTGCTTAATTCAAAAAATTATTGAAAATTTAAAAAATTCATTGTATAATTTAAAAAAATCGTAGCATAATTTAAAAAAATTAATGATAAAAAAAAACAGTATAATTCAAAAAAATCATTGCATAATTCAAAAAATCATTTGTTAAGTATAACCCAGTGGAGTAGGTACCTACTTGCATTTGGTTAATTTTCACATTTTGATTTTAATTTTTAAACTATTAAGATATCAAAATGCGGCCACTACTGAATAGATCCAGATCGGTGGGTTTGTTAATATAATAAATTATTAAGGACGGTACCAGTAATGAATAGATCTGGATCCGTGGATTTGTCTATTATTTCAATAAAACTATTTTTAAGAATTTTATAGCATTTGCATTTAATTTTGAATTGACCGTACTTTCCAAGACTTCAAAGAAAATCCACAAAACAGTTTTATTTCAAATGTCTAATACTTGCGTAAACATGGAAAATAATTATTATTGTATATTTATTTGCTAAAAATAATATTATATATAGCATTATAAATAAAACAATTTTTACGGAACTTATCGCTTTTGTATTTGATTTTTGATTGCCCGACATTTCGAACACTTTACAGTGTTCATGGTCACGGGTGGACTAAGATGTGTAGTATAATATAGACAATACCGTTAGAAAACACTACATAATATATACCTTAATTTTTTGCCGGATCTCAATGGCCGTCACGTTCGGATCCGGTAGTAGATAATTGCATTATTGAAGTAATACTTATTTGGCGCATTAGGGAAAAATGATGAAAGTAATTTTTTACGATCCACGCGCACACTGACACAAATGTCAACTAGATAATATGTTATAATAAAACTGAACAATGTATTAAATATCATTTGCTTTATATTATTAGTGTCGTTTTATCTACAAAAGATAAAATTAGGGGAGACCTAGGAGAGTAGTGACAATTTTTATATAAAAATTATTATCTCAATATATAATGATGCTATGATTTTGAACTCTATATCCTACTTTACCTTAGTTATTGCTCTTTTAAAAACAGTCTTCAACTTTAAAAAAAGATACAAGGTTTCTGAGAAATTCCTCGTAAAGTGAAACTACTCCCTTTGTCACAACTCTCCTAATACCGAGGTAAGTTGTGACAGCCGTGTACTTGATAGATAAAGATACTTTTATATGAATTATAAACGGAATACGCATTGTTTTGCAGAAAAGTACTTTTATTGTCAATTTTGACATAATTTGTAGGAACTAACATAATATTTAACATTAACATAACAAGTATTTTTTTTTTATAAATAATTATAGTATTATTACGAGATCAATGGTTTTAAAATCAGTGAAAAATCTTAATTTAATCTGATAAACAATTATGACAGACGTACTGCAGTTCGCCTCCTGTGCAATCTTCATAAGACCAACTTAGTATTCCAGGCACTGATGGGTTTAGTGCCTGGAATACATTTGATCTACCTCTGCATTGATCTATCTCTGTCTGCATAGGCCTCAAAGTACCATAAGCAGAAACAATCATTTTCTGCATCTTCTTCCGCACCACCTCTATTATTATTCTTGTTGTTCTTGTCTCCTGTCCTTGTTTTTTTAGGTTTATTCTTTTCTTACCTTAGAACACACTTTTTAACTTTCGACTTATTTCCGTTTCATTGACGTTCCAAATAACTTCTACATTTAATATTTTTTTGCTCTTCTGTAAACACCCTTGAACTAGCATAAGACATAGATGCAGCCATATCATATTCTTTATTTTGGAAAGCCTGTTTCTTCTATATATATCTTTGCAAAGATATATGGTTGAGATTGTGAGAGGATGCGGGCTTTCGAAGACTTTGACCTCGTAACGAAATTGCCGAAACGCCACTTCATAACCTACGACACCATTCTCCTCTCAGTCTTTCGTTTATATTTATTAGAAATTCTGAAAAAAAAAATCAGCACAACATCAAACCACATGCCCAAATAAATTTCTGTAAAAAATAACATATTTAACAGGGAATTAAATTGCCGATCACCTTTTATATCAAACTTAAGTTATAAAAGTTGATTAGAAAAACAAACATATACATAAACATAATAAAAACATTACAAAAAGCATGTTAAATAAGCTCACCAGAAAATAAAAGTAAAACAAGGAGAGTTGTGACAGCGTGTCACAACTCTCCTATGGGCCACAAATCGTGACCTATACAGAATAATAATTTGTAATTTTAAAACAAGATGCAAACACAATAAAAAAAAATGGGTGCGTGTACTTATGTACGCGCGTGAGAAGTTATACTTCTTTGGCATCATTAAAAAATAGTTTTTAATTGCATGCAAATAATTAATTACAATAAAATAATAAAAGGATTGGAAAAGGATAATCAACAAAGTTCAGTTTAACAGTCATCAAATTTAAACTAAAAGAATCTTAGATTAATCTTAGATATCAATAATTAATATTAAAAATTGAAAATTGAAAATTAATATATTTATATAATAATATATTTAATATATATATTTCAAATATATATATTTAATATAAATTTATATAATATATAATTAATATATATATATATATATATATAATTATTAAAAACAAAATTTAGAGAATAATAAATATATAAGACATAATTTGTACTAAATATTATAAGATTCTTAATTTTAAATGTTTATTATTGATTATTTAATATTTTAAAAATAAATTTAATAATAAATTCAAAAACTGAATTTAAGGTTAAGCAGACAGCTTCATACTGTTAATTTTGTGTCACAGATGCGCGCGCATCTTAAAATTTCACTCAATGAGCGGTTAAGCAGACAACTTCATACTGTTAATTTTGTGTCACATAATTAAAATTTCACTCTCATCATTTTTTCATAACGCGCCTAAAGAAGTATAACTTCAAAAATGCCACGTGTTGAAACTTCAAAAACTGCACAATATGGAAAAAAATAGCAAATCCACGTTAATGCAATAGATCACGATTTAAATGCATTCAAAATATTGATAAAAAAACTTACTTTTCGGTGTTTTTTGCCATGCAGACGCCGTACTCACACAACCACTTGACGTGTACCTTTAGTTTGATGGTAAGTGTTGCTGCCGCTCATGGACCTTTACAAGGCCGTTGCCTACCGTGAAGAAAGTGAAGGGAGTGGGAATGCGTGCATTGAGGCTCGGTGATACCAAGGACACCACCAAACCCTCCACACACAAACCCCTCAGAAAGTTGGGCTTCCGGCCCTCTCGCACACCGAACGAAGCACAGTAACAAATTGCTACTGCTCAGACGTCGATTTTCTGCAAGAGCGTGGTTCATGGTCACGGGCAGACTAAGATGTCTCACGTCTAACAAATCATCGTTACTGCAGAAAATTTATAATTATCTACCCGATATAGAAATTAGTTATTAAATATTGACCCACATTTTAATTCAAATTTATTGCCAGTGTAAGAAGAAAATGATTCTATATGAAAAAATTATATTGTTTATGGTTAATAATTATTTAACATTAAAAGTATACTAGATTGTTAGGTTTTTTAAATATAATTACTATTAATTTTAATGTTAAATAATTACTAACCATAAACAATATAACGCTATAAAATCCGTAAAATAGTTTTATTTAAAACATAATATAATTATTATTAATTTGTATTTAAATTAAAACCCTATTATTTTCACTACTTGCTACTACTTTACATAATTCTATGTGATTATAATCTATTTAAGTGCTGGTAGCTTTCTATAAAAAAAAAAGAATTTGTTTTTATAACAATTTAACGTAATTATATACATACCTTTTTTTTTGTGGGTGGGCTGCAGTCGGCGCGCCTCCGCACCACTCCGTCCGGGGCGACAGAGGGGCTTAAGCACGCAACTCCCGCAACCCACCCGAAAACCACGTCGCCTTCGTCGTTGGGCCGACCACCGGAGCAGGGTTACTTGACATCAGTGGTCGGCCCGACGGAATACCCCCTATTGGGGTATCCTCCCATCGACCGACGTCCTCCCCTCGGGGAGGACGTCGGTCTTTCCTCACGCGGTTGGCCTCTCGGCGGGTGACGGACTAATCCCCGGTCACGTCACCCGCGGCCTCGGCTAGGGCGGAATGAGGCGCAGGTAGTTGCGCCTACGCCGCCCCAGTCGCCGGTGGCGGATCTCCTCATCGAGGCTGCGCTCCTCGCGCAGGCGATCCACCGCCTCCTTCCGCGAGATCACTGTCTCGCAGAAGGCTGCGACCGCGTCCCAATTCCCGACGCTGTCGACCATCGCCCTAGCGATAGCCGGCAGCGTCAGGTCTGTACCGATGATTACGACGAGTTCACAGCGCTGCACTGCCCAAGCCGCGCAGGCCTCGAGCGTATGGTCCCACGGGGGAGTCCCGGCCAATAGGCACGCTGCCTCCGTCGCCACCGTGCGGTATCCGCGGATGGCCCTGACCGCCGTGACCCTTTGTGGTCGCCACAGAAGGGCCCTAAGTCGGACAATTATATACATACTGCCCAGATGTTAGAAGTTAAGATACCTTTCATATCACGTAATATGGATTCCATTCCCGCATAGGAAAATACGCACGATGCAAATACGTAATGTCTCCTTTAATTAAGTTTGAAAAGTCCTCAGAATATAAATATTGAAACAGGCCATTGATTTTCATTAAAAAAATTAATGCAACATAAATTATTAAGTTATATACATATACCTTTTACATTCCGTGTGGTGACGGAGTAAGAACACAATTCACCACTCCCTATCTTGCCCGTGAATGTCGTAAAAGACGACTATGGGATATAATACGCATATAACATTTGTGCAAGAGAACGAACACTCGAAATGAAACCCTACATGTCTGACCAGCATGGTAAAGGTCAAATTCCCTCACATTGTGGAGGAAGCCCGAGCCCAATAGTGGAACGTATGTGGGCTGCGATGATGATGATATATTTTTAAATTAATAAATTCTCTGTGTAGGAAGTGAGAATACAGTTCACCACCCGCTGTTGTCCGTAAAAGAGCCGTAAAAGACTAGTATGGGATTAAATACCTATGTATAAAACATCTATGCAATAGCAGGCAATCTCGAAATAAAACCCTATACCAACCCGTTTCACCAGCGCGGTAATCAATTTCCATCCTATTGTGGAGAAGGCTCACCTTATTTTTTCCTTTCTTTTTTTTAATACATCACCGACGGGGTGGTCCTTATATCTTAAAAAAACAAATAACAAAGATATTCAAAACAATAATCTGTGCATAAAAAATATCAAACATAATCGACACAACTTTTCTCTTGCGAAACTAATTTGATAATAGCGCCATCTATACAACTAAAGCTGTCCTCATAAAGCTAGTTTATCTGATTTGTTAATTGACCTCCATAAATAAAAGAACCGATGTCCGTGATCCAATGGAATGACCTAACGCGATATTACGAACAGCTTTCACGGCCATAACTACATAAACCGGTTATAGATAATGGATTTAACACACGCTTTTGAAAATTAACTTTTAGGAGACACAAGTTCTTTTTTGCGTAGAAACGTGATTATATTGTTTTTTATGGGGTGAAACCGAAAGGTTTTTACTGTGATATGTTTTTGGGATAGAGTTTTATAGCTTAGTTTTTATTCGCTTATAAATAATTTTATGTTAAATTGTTATCATTCATTGGAATTAATCATCGTTCATGATTCGATCTTTCAGCGTCCGTTATCTTCTTTATATATATATATTTTTTGTATACGTGTGTATGTCACTGAACTCCTCATAAACGGCTGGACCGATGTTGATGAAATTTTATATGTGTATTAAAGGAGATTCGAAAATGGTTTAGATTCACAATTGGACCCAGTAGGTGGCCCTGTTATCGATGTCAAGAATAATTCTTTTTCTATATCATCTTTATCTCAACCCACATAAGTCCAAAATCAAACCGGAAGTCAACTCACTATACTACTGGTCAGACATGTTGACTAGACTGGGCCAAAAAAACGATCAATTTTTTTTATTAACGGTACTGTGAAAATATTGTTCATGATGACAAAAGAAAATTATTCTGAAAACTTGAGCCCTTAACATTAATATTAAGAGGTGCATCATTATGATTATCGATTTTTGAACAGCTACTGAATTTTTCACACAAAATTCGGACATCATGAATTTTAAAAATTTTTCCATTTCATATCTTTGAAGGAAATTAAATTCCCTACAAAAAAGCTCTCTTAATAAATTAACGTAGGACGAGCCGTTCCCTTATAATCAAGCCTTAAACATTGATATATTTTTTTAATTTTTTAATTTGGATTCTTGATTTTTTTGCTGTGTGGTAGCGGCTTCGAATACTACCATCCCTTGCTTCGTTTGTGGGTGTCGTAAAAGACGACTAAGAGCCCTAGATTGATCCGGACCAACTCCATCTGGTACCATTTGGGTCAACGATTACATTCCCAAGGAGGGTTGACGTCAGGCAGGCGGCCGGTCATAAAAGTCATTGCCGAAACTTTTTGCAATATGTCAAAACAGATGACATATTGCGTCGACCCCAAGTAATTGGGATAAGAGCAAGATGATGATGATGATGATTTTTTTAACCACTATAAATATCAATATTTTTATATAGCAAATAATTATTCTTAAGTAAAATTTCATGCTCTACAAACAAGGTCTCTTAACATTTTTTATCAAATTTACTCCTTTCAAAGTTATTATACTTTAAAATAAACGGTTAATTACTTTTGAATTTAACTTTCAAAGGAGTGAATTTAGCTAAAAATGTTTAGAGACGTTTTTTGTAGGAAATTTAATGCCCTTTAAGAGTCTATTGAATTTTTACCGGATACTAATTTTTAAGTGAATGACAAAAGCCTAAAGCTAAAAATCAAATTCTGAAATCATACCAATTTTCAAGGCGTGGTTATGAGAAAACGGTTCATCTGACAAAAAATTTCAATCAGTCTTTTTTTGTAGACAATTAAATTTTCTTCAAAAAATGTCTTGTAGTGAATTTCATTTACTTCGACGGTTTAGGAGTTATGAGACAAAAACCCGCTCCGGAAAAAAAAAACAAAAGTTGCGATGATAGACCTCTTAATATAAATATTAAGAGCTCAAATTCTCACAACATTTTTTTTTGTCATCCCAAATAATATTTTCGATATACTTAAAAAAAAAATAGTTTATTTTTTTGGCCCAGTCTAATATGCATATTATATCACCTAGTTGTTTTTTATGATCCACAGACAAGATAAGGAATGGTAAAATGTATTCTTACTCCGTCACCACACGGAAAAGTCATATCAGCCATGTATATTATAGACATGTCTGGTAACACGTGGCGTTTAATATATGCATATCATGTGCCCATTTAATATACAGACAACTTTCAAAAGGTCGTCATTACGCGCTGCGAATTCAAATCTGAGAAATCTTCATCAAATGTATGGAGGTTATCAAATCTATAAAAATACCTAGTATGTTTTTTGTTGGATTTATCACCTTAGATCATAGACGTCCCACTGTTGGGCTCCAGCCTCCTTTACAGTAGGAGGGAAATTGACTTACTATAAGGTCAGACAGGGTTTTTAAATTTCTTAGTTCTTTTATATCTGTTTTAAATTTTGGTTTTGTATCGATTTTCATTTTCTGTCATAGATGTTATCTGCATATTAGATTCCCTTAGTCGTCGTTTACGACACCCACAGGCAAGAAATGGGTTGGTGCATTTTTACTTCGTCACCACAAAGGAAACAGTGCATCGTATATACACGTATAAAAGAAATAGATTAAAAACTCTATCGTTTGGTTAAAACAGCATAACTTTGTTTTCATATGAAGCTAAGTCTAAAAGCATTTCAATTGTTATAATTAGACAGAGATATAGTCAACTACGTGACATTATATCGCAATCTCTATACTAATTTGCTTTAAACAATCATCGCTGTGCGAAAAGGCAGAATAACCTATTAACTCTAAAACCTTCTAATAGCTTATGTAATTACCTATATTTTTTTAATTATTCATCATCATTTCATCATCATTTCAGCCCATATACGTCCCACTGTTGGGCTCGGGCCTCCTCCATAACGGAAGGGTAATTGACCTACTATACCACGCTGGTCAGACGTGTTGGTATAGGATTTTATTTCGAGTTTTCCTTCTCTCGCATAGATGCTATATACGTTTTATATCCCTTAGTCGTCTCGTACGATCACCCACGGGTAAGATAGGGGGTGGTGAATTGTATTCTTACTCCGTCACCACACGGAAGTTTTTTTTTTAATTATTACTGTAATTTTTTTCTTAAATTTACATAAATTGTGAAGTGTGGTGATGGACTAAAAATATAATTCGCCACCCACTTTCTTGCCCGTGGGTGTCGTAAAAGACGACTAAGGGATATAAAAAGTATATAACATCTATGTAAGAAAAGGAAAACTCGAAATAAAACCCTATATCAACCTGTCTGACCAGCATGGTATAAAAAGATCAATTTCTCACCTATTGTGGAGGAGGCTCGAGCCCGACAGTGGGACGTATATAAACTGAAATGAATTAAATATTAATGACCTTCATCTTTTGTGAAAGCTATAATAAAAATTAACAAATTTTACGTGAAATATAACAATATTATCTATGAATATCGATAGAATCGTATGAAAACAATCGTTATTCAATAATAACTATTGTTTTCATAGTGAATTTCACAAGATCACTGCAGTGAAAGTGTAAGTCAACAATAATATTGTATAGAACAAAACAGAGGATTCACACGAATATTATTTTCATCACTTTCGATTAAATATTTGCTTTTCTATGACTAATCAAAATAACTTCTCATAAGAAAACAAAATATTCACTTTATGGCCTAATGCGGTACGATAATGTGTCGATTTTGATGATTTATTATCATTTCTGCCCTCATAAGTCCCACTGTTGGACTTAAGCCCCGTCCAAAATAAATAGGAAATTGACCCACGCTGGTTAAACGTATTGACGAAGAGTTTTATATAGAGTGTTCCTATTCTTATATAGATATGTTATTTGCATATCCCTTAATGGGATCCCTCCACACCCAGGGACAAGAAAAGAAATATTGGATTGTATTTTTACTCCGGCATCGGGAATGGGGACGTCAACGGGTTAAGACGCCACGGGAACTTTGCTTCTTATTGCCTAGGCGTCGACATTGACGGTACCTAAAACAAAAACAGGCCGGGTTGGCAAAGGATATCAGGGCATCGGTACTAATAATCGATCCAATGACCAATGTAATGGTGCCGCAAGTCCTCTTTCTATCACCTCAGATGGAATGGATGTGATAGGTCCAGACCGTGTTTCCCCCAATCACCGGCCCTTATTTTCCTGTTAGAGTTATTAAAACTAGCTGAGGTATCAACGAAGAGAATGGGCATTTAGAGAAGTGTGAAGTTTGTCCGCTGGCCACCATAGTTAATAAAAGACAGGAATGATGATTTAATAATAGATATCTTTATCATCACAGTTCATATATGTCCCACTGCTGGGCTTGCGCCTTCACCACAATAGGAGGGAAATTGACCTTACTATACCCATTATGACACGCTGGTCAGACGGGTTGTTATAGGGTTTATTTCGAACTTTCTTACCGTGTGGCGACGGAGTAAGAATACAATTCACCACTCCCTATCTTTCCCGTGGATGTAGTAAAAATCGACTAAGGGATATAACATGCACTTAAGATCTGTGCAAGAGAAGGAAAAGTGAAAATGAAACCGTATACTAACATATCGCAGAGGCTGACCGCGCGACGGCGACCGACGTCCCGGGACAGTGACGTCGAGTGGTGAGGGTACCCTAAAGGGCATTCCGTCGGGCCGACCACTGACGACGAAGTCACCCTGCTCCGGTGGTCGGCCCAACAACGAGGTGACGTGGGTACAGGTGGGTTATGGGCCCGTGCACCGTCCTTTCGTCGCCCCGGATGAAATGGACCGCGTGTGCGCTCACCATAACCCACCCATAAAAAAAATCAATATAACTAACATGTCTGACCAGCATGGTATAGTAGGTCAAATTTCCTCTCTTTGTGCAGGAAGCCTGAGCCTAACAGTGGGTACGTCCCACAGTTGGGCTCGGGCCCACTGTGGACTGCGATGATGGAGATGAGTCGTCTTTTAAGACACCCAGGGGCAAGATAGCCGGCGGTAAATTGTATTCTTACTCCGTCACCACACGGATAACATACATAGGAGAAGGAAAAGTCAAAATATAAAGCTTTAACAACCTTTCTGACTAGTGTAATATAGTAAGGCAATTTCCCTTCCATTATCGAGCCTAGCCCCGAATCGAGAGTGGGGCATATATGGGCTGAGATGATAGATTCAAGTCCTGATAATCCTTTTTTCAGTACACAATTAAATAGAAATTAACCATCTCCATCTTTCTTTCACAGAGGAAGCTGACGCAGAAGTGAGGACTTCAGGAAGATCCCTAGAAGAGATGCCGTCGAAATTAGGAAGAGAAATCACCGATACACTTGGCTCTTTATCAAATATCCTAGAGAAAGGAGTAGCCAGGTAACTAAATATAAAAAATATTAAAAAATAAACCGGCTAAATGCGAGTCGGAGTCGGGCACCACGGGTTCCGTACCATCTATACCAATAAATTAAAATGGAGTGTCTGTTTCTATTGTCAAAATAATAGGCTTTTTTCATGCTCACACGGTTATTTGGACGATACCTATGCCTAAAACTCGCTTTATATTTTTTTTGTCTGTCTGTCTGTCTGTTTGTTCCGGGTAATCTTCAAAACGGCTAGACCGATTTCAAAAATTCTTTCACCAATGGAAAGCTATAATATCAGGGAGTAAACTAGGCTATATTTTATCCCGGTATTCCCACGGGAACGGTAACTATGAGGATAAGGCGACAGAAACCGAAGAGAAGCGAGGGCGGGTTGCTAGTTATCTATAAAAAGGAACAAAAAATCGCGTTAGTTATACGGGAGACCCCCTGAAATATTTATTTTATTTTGTTTTTAATACTTGCTGTTATAGCGGTAAGAGAAATACACAATTTGTATAGAATTCAACTGTCTAGCTATCGCGGTTCTTGTGATACAGTCTGGTGACAGACAGACGGACGGATAGACAGCGAAGTCTTAGTAATAGGGTCCCATTTTACCCTTTGGCTACGGAACCCTAAAAAAGAACTTAGTCATTATAGAATGCTAGTCAGACGTGTCGCTGTAGTGTTTTATTTCAAGTTTTCCTTCTCTTGCATAGATGTTATATGAATATTTAATCCCTTAGTCGTCTTTTACGACGTCCCCGGGTAAGATAGGGAGTGGTGAATTGTATTCTTACTCCGTCACCATATGGAAATATATTCCTGTAATCGCTTTAAATCGAAGGCGGAGAAACAAGCTCTTCTATTGCAGATACTTGGACGAATTAAGACCATCACCTTAGCCTATATATGTCCCATTGTTGGGCTCAGGACTCCTCCATAATGGGAGGGTTATTGACCTAATATTCCACGCTGGTCAGACGTGTTGGTATAAGGTTTTGTTTCGAATTTTAATTCTCTTGCATAGATGTTATATATTTATTATATCCCTTAGTCGTCTTTTACGACATCCTCAGATAAGACAGGGAGTGGTGAATTGTATTCTTACTTCGTCACCATACAGAAATATTTTCCTACTAGCAGCGCCCTGCGATTTCACCCGCTGTTTCACTTCCCGTGGGAATATCTGATATGTAAGCTATATTATTGTAAAGTTTCATCAAAATCCATTCTATAATTTTTGCGTGAAAGAACAACAAACATTTTCACATCTTCACATACTCACAAACTTTCGCGTTTATAATATTAGTAGGATAATTACTTTAAACCGAGGCCGGAGAAACAGACTCTTCTATTGCAGATTCTTAGACGAATTAAGGCCATAGCTGATAAAAAAGGGAGTTTGCCTCAATTATTAATCCAATAAATTATAACTCCTATAACTTTCTCTAATGAGGACACGACATGAATTTTTTGACCCGACAATTTAAACATTTGAAAGTACATACTCAAAATCAACAATAAAAACTTAGAAAATAGTTGTTTTTGTCTGACTTGCAAGAAATTCTATCTTATGTAGATTTTTTATTAACAAATCATATATACGTATGCTTTATAAAACTTTTTGTAAGGCATCAAATTTCGATTCGAAAGTTTTTGTGACTTTTTTTCAAGTACAAATCAAAATTGATTTGAGAATGATGTTTGACTATAAAAAATTACGCTTTTTGAAGTGAAATCATATCGGGTTGAGAGCCCTCAGCGCTCACCCACCAGTCCGGATAAAGTAGTCACAGCCATCTGAGGCTAACAACTAAGTCACACACAAAAAAAAAGAAGTGAAATCATCTATAGGTACGTTTCTTTGGGCATAAATACATATAAGTCGTCGTAGACACGCTAACACCAATACCTATGGCTATGTCAAAGTCACTATATTTATGACGATAGATTCCTTAAATTACATAATTTAATTTAAAAAAATATATTAGTTTTCATTTCTGTCGGCGGCCCTCGTGACTGCTTTGTATTTTTAGCTATTGTATCTTATATTTTTAAACGAGCAATTCTTGTATATATATACCTATATATATACATTCAGGATCTCGGAAACGGCTCCAACGATTTTGTTGAAACTTGGCATACTATAAGTTTCGGGTCCAAAAAATCGATCTAGCTAGGTTTTATTTATATAAAATGTTGTTTTGTCCGTGTTTTTAGTAAAACAACATAATGACATTAAATTTTAAAAGAATATGAATTCAAATTTCGTTGTCAACGTCATGAGTTACGATAGCTCAGTTGGGGAGACGGCCGGTTTTAATTTTGGGTTTTGTGGCATTCAAACAGTGTCGGTTCGAATCTCGGTGTTATTATTATTCTCTTTTTGTATTTTTTTATATAATTTTCATTATTTATTTTTTATTAATATATATCTAAATAAATTCGACAAAAATATGCCGAGCGAAGCTCGGTCAACCAGATATTTCTACTTTAAATGCATTGTTACGAATTTATCTCGACGTCCACCTATCTTTCGTCATTGAATGTATAAAGTGGTAGGACCACACTGTTGACAGTTGTCTGTCTACAGCCGCGGGCTGGTCCGTCCGAGGTAGTACAACTCTGAGCAGAAAATCGACATCTGATTAGTAGCAATTTGTTACTGCACTTCGTTCGGTGAGCGAGAGAGTCGGAAGCCCAACTTTCTGTTATTCGTGTGTTGGGTTTTGGTAATGTCTTTAATTTCACTGAACCTTATTGCATGCATTCACAGTTCCTTCACTTTCTTCGCGGTAGGCAGCGGCCTAGCAAAGGTCCATGAGCGGCAGCAACACTTACCATCAGGCGTACTGTTTGCTCGTTTGCCATAGATTGTAATAAAAAAAGAACGGTGTCCATATTATTACTCTGTTACGACACCATCATATGTTACTGCTATTTCATATTCACCACAGTTTAACACTTTCTCTGCATTACATTATATAGAATACTGTTAATGATTGAAACTATCTAACTATGCCAGTTTCACTTATAATAAAATAGTTTATATTCCCTCGGATTCAGTATCTACTTTTCATCTTCGTCATCGTCATCACGGCTCACAAAAATCCTACTGATGGACTCAAGCCCATAAGGGAAGGGCAATTAACCTACTGTACTACACTGGTCAAACAGATGGGTGCAGGGTTTAATTTCGAATTTTTGCATTGATGTTTTATGCAAGCATGGGCAAGATGTGGTGAATTGTATTCTTACTCCGTCACCACATCTATATCTATACCAATAAATAAAATTGGAGTGTCTGTTTGTAATGTCAAAATAATAGGCTTTTTTCATGCTCACACGGTTATTTGCACGATACCTATGCCTAAAATACAAATTAAAAATTTTTTGTCTGTCTGTCTGTTTGTTCCAAGTAATCTTCAAAACGGCTGGACCGATTTCAAAAATTCTTTCACCAGTGGAAAGCTATAATATCAGGGAGTAAACTAGGCTATATTTTATCCCGGTATTCCCACGGGAACGGGAACTACGCGGGTAAAACGACTAAAACCGAAGCGAAGCGAGGGCGGGTTGCTAGTGTGAAAATAAAAGTATACTATATGTTAATCCAGAAAACTGTCTATCTTTCTGTCAATATTCATCCAAATCTGTTAAGCAGTTTACGTGTGATTAAGTTACAATCATTCAAACATCTTCACAAACTTTACGCTGACCCAAAAAACTCTAATCTGTTCAAATTAAAATGAAGGAATTCTCTTTGAAATCGATCACAGCGCCACCTAACGGGTCCAAATATTAATCTAAATCATTCTCGAACTCTAAATCATTCTTGAACACACATAAAAATTTTATCAACATCGGTCCAGCTGTTTAGGAGTTCAATTTCAAATACGCGAACAGAAAATATATAAAGACTAACAACCCGCCCTCGCGTCGCTTCGGTTTCTGTCGCCTTATCCCCGTAGTGCCCGTTCTCGTGGGAATACCGGGATAAAATATAGCCTCGTTTACTCCCTGATATTATAGCTTTCCATTGGTAAAAGAATTTTTTTAAATCAGTCCAGCCGTTTTGAAGATTACCCGGAACAAACAGACAGACAGACAAAAAAATATAAAGTATATTTTAGGCATATGTATAGTGCAAATAACCGTGTGGGCATGAAAAAAGCCTATTATTTTGACATTACAAACAGACGCTCCAATTTTATTTATTGGTATAGATTAGTGAAATACAGCTTGCTCAATTTACAATTACACATAAATAAAATTAAAAGGAAATTGTGTAGCAGAAAAATTAATGAAAATAAATTATGCCCGAATTTCGACCACTCGGCGACCACTAGCATATCTAAAGATATCTTTTCATTTAATTTCTTTTGTTTACGTTTTTATTTTCTTGTTACCTGGTTTTTGTCGCTAAACAAAATATTTCCCAGCATTCTTTCTTTACTGAACAATACAAAACAGTCGATAAATATATAAAAAATTGATTACAAACATACAACCACAACAGTTAAATGAGTAAACACAATAATTGTTTTAAAGCAATCCGAATTACATATGTATGTATGTAGGTTGTAAGTGAAAGTAATGAGTTCGATGTACGAGCAATGCTTTTTACGTTTTATATAATTTCACTCATTACTTTGGATAAACCTAACGGACTTGTCTGACCTTCAGAATTAATCCTAAGGACATTGGTTTCAAAGAAAATTGTATTCTATAATGGAAGGAAGGGAGACCTACCAATTTCTGATGATTATAATAATCATCTGACTGAACAAATGGCACAGTGATTAAGATACCAACTTATAATGCGAGGATTCGAATCCCAAACAATTGTTCTGAATCTGAATGTAATTTGGATCCGTTAATTATATGTTTGTAAAGTCACACCACAATACAGAGAGGGAGAAAAATGCAGGAAGTTTTGTCTTTAAAAACTGAAAATCATAACTATAATTTTTAACAAAAAAAAATCGACTTCAAACAGTAAACTAAAAACGTTAAAATTGCCTATTAAATTTTAAGAATGCCACCAAATTCTCAATGATACCATCATCAGATCCTGACCTGATGACTATGGGACCACCTGGAAAGTATACCCTATCAAACAAAAAAAAGAATTTTGCAAATCGGTCCAGGCGTCTTTGAGTAATCGGTGAACATATGTACATAGAAAAAAGATTCCGACGAATTGAGAACCTCCTCCTTTTTTTGAAGTCGGTTAAAAATACCGCACACTACAATGGAATGAAAGGAATACGCGATAGGACAAGGTGGGATAGGATATATGGAATTCTTGCTCGTCCTAAGGATGCCGCGTTTAGAGACGAAACACGTGCATATGAAGTTCTACGAAATTTCAAGTTCTGGAATGTGCTCATCACCGGAGAGTGACGAAAAGGCAGCACGCCACCCCACAAAACATCGTGTTGCCATCTCTTACCAGGCCGACTGTTAGCACCAAATCGGATGGGTTACATTTTCGGGTAGAATTGTTATTGTTGCTCTATTTAAAATTGTGTAATTTTTTACCAGATTTAAATATCTCACTTTAGAAAGCCAGCATATATTTTAGGTATTTTATTAAATTCATCTGTCCCAAAATTCAAGTTTCCAAGCTGGAATGAAATTTGCCATTTATGATATGGTAACCATGTCTGTCTTCCTACAAATTGGACTGAAGACATCCTAAAAGTAAGAGTTTTGAATACAGTTGGCATAGGATAGGATCTTTTTAAGTAACATTCTTGTGGGCAGACCTAAGTCCAACAATGGACGTCTACGGATAAAACCACTTCTTAAACTTAAGTCCGGATCTATAAAAATCGCCTTATTTTTAGCTAACAATGAACTTGCAAACTTTCTCCCGTATAACTCGGTTTCACTCTCCATAAATGTCAATGTTTAAAATTAACACAACGGTTAAAATAACTACAGCTAATATTTGAACAAGTGTATGTCTGTTAAACAGATTACGAAGCAAAATTTACATAATGTATTTAACGTTACATTGCCCGAGTGAGTCGTTTAGACTGCTTTTCGATTTTAACATAAAAAGAGGGGAATAAAATATGACACAAATTTAAAAAAAAGGGAGCCGTCGCTCAGGACTCCTGGCAGATTTGAAACATGGATATTATTTTGTACAAGTATATATGAATAAAAGAACAAACTATGACAGGAACTGATATGGCATAAAGTATTAATAAAATACGATTTTTTTCCAAAAAATGATGATTTTATTCAATAAACATTTATTTTCATTAGTATACAGAATAGGTTTGTGTTTAGGTTAATAATTTATTTTGAGGTCACTAGATGGCGTTGTACAAAATTCTAAAACAAATTATGGTTTCGTTATACAAATCTACATATCCAAGCGTGGCGTCAACGCCACGCTAACGTTCAGATTCACCCTCACCTATAGATGCTTCACATCAAAAAAATTCGTTGCCTGTAAAGTCAGTTTACAGACGATAATATTACATAATAACGTCATAAGGAAACATTGATGAAAAACTGCATCCTTACTTCCTTACTAATATTATAAATGCGAAAGTAAGTTTATTTGTTTGTTACGCTTTCACGCTTAAACCACCGAACCGATTTCAAAAATTCTTTCACCAATGGAAAACTATAATATCAGGAAGTAACATAGGCTATATTTTATCCCGGTATTCGCACGGGAACGGGAACTACGCGGGTAAAGAGACTGAAACCGGAGCGAAGCGAGGGCGGGTTGCTAGTTGTACTTTTATATATTGAATTGAATTATTATCACTGAATTATTATTAATTTATACAATAACAAAGGAGTTAATTGATTATTTTTTTTAATAATTTAACATTTATTTGCCCTCGTTAATTCAAATAGTTTTTGAAGAGAGATACATGTGTCACGTGACGAACGCTGAACGTGACAATTTTTCGTGCGGGCGGTCGACGTTCATCGATTTATAAGATGTTATCATGTCAAAAAGATACTTTTTGTATAACATATATTTTTCCGTGTGGTGACGGAGTAAGAATACAAATCACCACTATTTTGCCTGTGGATGTCGTAAAAGACGACTACGGGATATAATACGCATATAACATCTATGCAAGAAAAGGAAAACTCGAAATAAAACCCTGACTATCTGACCTGCATGGTATAGTAAGGTCAATTTCCCTCCTATTGTGGAGGAGGTTTGAGCCCAACAGGGGGACGTATATGAGCTGAAATTAGATACAGAGCCGCTGGAACCAAGTTCTTTTTCAATGCCAACCAACTGATTTCGCCAGCTCTCTCGGCATAACTAATTTCATGCAATCATATCCAATCAGGATTGGAATTTTAAGAACATAAAAATATTAACGAAACATTCCTCTTCCACAGAGCACTCGAGCGCAAGAAACATGACCACGGCGGAGGTATTGACAGCATCACAATCTCCACAGGGGATGGAGATAAAAAGAAAATGAAGAAGAAGAAGCCACCAAAAATCCACCTCATCCATCCTGTGATGGTACCACTGAGGAAAGCGCATAAAGAAGAAAAAGGTCGCAATTTTGGCAATGGTGTTCAGTCTTGGGTGATAGGCGAGAGGGCTCTTCCTGAGGCTGTGAATGCAACTCCTGCTGAAGGGTCTCTTGAGGAAGATGCTGTAGTGGAGAGCAGAGGAATGTTTGCAGATCTATGGTCTATGGGTCGGGATGCTCTAGATAACTTTGCAGAGCGTGTTGTCGAGAATGAAAACCTGGAGAATGGCTTCCTAGATAGAGATTCAGAAGAAGGTACGGTGGTGGTCTTCATTTGATCATTTCTTTATCTTTACTGTCAGCCATTATGGTTGTTTTTCTTTATATATTTATAATTCTTATGTATCTTTGTATGAGACTGAACTACTGCTGTGCTTAAACCGCGGTTCTTTCCGCGCTTTTAAGGGGTGCCGGAGAGGTCGTCTGATGACATTCAATCTCCGACACCCCAACGCATGGCCGTCTGGCCACGTCCTGACGTCATTCAGGACAGTGGGAGTAGGTGTGCATATTGTCGCCTCCGCCTCCCGGAGCGCCGGCAACGAAGCGAGTCAACAGTCGCAAGCACCTCGCGTTCCCGCTCCGCCACTTTATTCCTTGATATTACGGCCTCGCAAAATAAGCCCATCGACGACCAAAGTTGGGAACTGTTTTGGGCCCCTAATACACCAATAGGAATTTCTAAATAGCCAGCAAAGCAACGATGCTCTTGAGATTATGACCATCATCACTCTTCTCTTGGATATATCCAACAATGCATAACTGTTAAATGGATAGATAATTTACCTATTTTTCATAAGTCGCGGTCCGGTGTGGTGGTCCACACCGGCCCGCGACTGCGTCCGGGGTAGTAAGTACCGCACTGAGCAGAAAATCGACGTCTGAGTAGTAGCAATTTGCTACTGCGCTTCATTCGGTGAGCAAAAGAGCCGGAAGCCCAACTTTCTGGGGGTGTTTGCGTGTGATGATGGGTTTTGTTGGTGCTTTAGTATCACCAAACTTCATTGCACGCATTCACACTCCCTTCATGGGCGTCAGCATCACTTACCATCAGGTGAACTGTTTCCTCGTTTGCTACCGTTTGCAATAAAAAGAAAACCTGCATCAAGCATAGACCAGGACATTCTTTTAGGAATTCCTCATTGAATTTTAATAACGCCTATGAGAAAATAAGGAGTGGTGACCAATTAATATTTTAAATTAGTTTCTGTACCTGTTCTTCTTAACCGGCCTGTATCTTAATTGATATTTGCGATATCCATCGCCATATGGTATAAAAATCAATACTCTCTCTCATTCGTGTAAACAATCTAACCGTCTCGGTTCATATACATCCCGCTGCTAGGCTCGAGGCTGTATGCGAATGCCGGTGGTCAGCCCACATGGTTTGAGAGAAGTACGCGGTGGGCTTTGGACTTATTCGCCGCTCCTTCTGGTCACCGTCGATCGATCAATATGCAACAGACCATGACCTGCTAGAGAGGCTAACCGCGCGACGGCGACCGACGTCCCAGGACGTCGAGAGGTGAGGGTACCCGAAAAGGTATTCCGTCGGGCCGACCACCGACGACAAGTCACATCTGCTCCGGTGGTCGGCCCAACAACGAGGTGACGTGGGTACGGGTGGGTTATGGGCCCGCGCACCGTCCTTTCATCGCCCCGGACGGACTGGACCGCGCGTGCGCTTACCATAGCCCACGCATAAAAAAAAATTAAAAAAAAAGACCATGGCCTGCCGCCAAAAAAGCATAGCAGATTAATTTCTCTTCTGTCTTGGGGGAGGCTCGAGCCCAGCAGTGGCGTATCATCCCACATATGTCCCACTGTTGGGCTCGAGCCTCCCCCACAATGGGAGGGAATTTGACCAACTATACCATGCTGATCAGACATGTTGGTATAGGATTTCATATCAAGTTTTCTCTAGCACAGCTGTTATGTTCATATTATATCCCTTAGTCGTCTTTTACGACATCCACGGGCAAGGAATGATGAATTGTATTCTTACTCCGTCACCACACGGAACAAAAGCATGGTTAATTTCTCTTCTGTCTTGGAGGAGGCTCGAGCCCAGCAGTGGGACATATATGAGCTGTAATGATGATAACCATAGCGTGCTTTAAATCCGTTTGAAAGCTCTTTCCCTTTTCACATATTTCCATATCATAAATCGTATAAATTCACCACAATTTTACGGTGATTAGCCTTTAAATCACAAAAACCGATAACATACCGATTAGTTATGACCGATGAAGACCGGTTTTAATAAAATACGAAATTTGACTTTCTCGAAATTTCCTTTCACTTTTAAAACAGATTTCTTGTGTTAGTTTTAAAAAAAATTATCCCCTTATTATCAATTAAGTAAATTTATTTTCTTATAAATAATATTTTTAATAAAATAAAATAACAACAATAAAATAATAGTTTGATAAAATAAATGTACTTATATGAAAGTGTCTGAAAGGTACCATGTGGTGACGGAGTAAGGATTCGTCACCCCTAGCCCGTGGGTATCGTAGAAGACGACTAAGGGATATAATATGCATATAACGTCTATACAAGAGAAGTAAAACTCCACATAAAACCATATATAACGTGTGACCAGCGTGGTATCATCATTTCTTCATCATGGTATTTACCTTGTGACTTGTCAAATTTCACACACCGAAGAGAAAAGTTGTTAGCAATCTTTTCTTCACACTTTTTTCGTTTAAAATTATAACATATTAGATAATAGGTATGTGACAATCCAACCTTTCTCGCGTGTTAAGAATTACTTCTTTCATTTGAAATTACGACACTGTTAGATAATATTATTATTTTACCTTACCCGCGGTTTAAAACTTATTTTAAAGAGCTTTTTCCGTTATAAATTATATCACTACTCTATAGTCTTATAAATTATATCACTACTCTATAGTCTATAACAAAACTACCTTTCTATCAGGTTAAGTCTGGGTTTACGGTAGTGCCCCCGCCAAGTCCAGCAAAAACACAACATTGCCGCAGATCATTTTAGACCCCTGTAACTTCATTGTGAATAAAACTAGAAGCCTGAATTTTTTGTAACCAAACAGGCATTATGTACACACGGTAAATTTCAAATTTCATTCAATTTCAACCAATAATTTTATAATTATAACTAGTCAAAGTTTCGTAATTCTGTCATTCACTGACTGATTGATAAATCATCATCACTTTTTCCTTTACGAATTGTACCACAATTGGGTAATCTACAACAAATCTACTTTTTCCGTAGGATAAAAGTTACTTTTCCGTTTTATATTATAACACTTTTCGGTAATCTACAACAAAACTACCTTTCCCATGGGATAAAAAGTTACTTTTGCCGTTTTAAATTAAAGAATTATTGCGTGATATATGAAAAACCTGCCTTGTTATCGCGTTAAAAGTTACTTTTCCCGTTATAAATTGAAGCACTATTAGGTAATTTACTACAAATCTACTTTGCCGGCGGGTTAAAGGTTATTAATAGACGTAAGAAAATTATAAGTGCAAAAAATTACGTATGGTGCTTGTGGGGGAAAAGACAAGAATAGGAAAGGATGCAATCATAACATCACTTCAAGAAAAGGAACTAGAATTAAAAGCCTATATTGATTTGTTTCACCAGAGAGGTATGACATGTCATTTCCCCTCCCACTGTGGAAGAAGCCCAAGAACAAAAGAAAATATTGAAAGAAAATATGCCAAGCATCACACTAGCTAAATAGAAAGAAGAGAAATTGGATTTGTTATCCAATTTGTCTTCTTTTATCAAAAAAGCTCACAGCTGAAAATACGAAGAATGCACTAAAAACGTTATTTGCAACTTTAAGTTCTTTTCAAGTTCACAGACATAGGTATACTTTCAAGTTCATGCTGTATTGGTAACTTTTTAAGTTTCTTTGTTATGCATATTTGAATAAAGGTATTGGAATGATTGAATTATTTTAAATTAAAAAATCATTCAGTTACAATAAATATTATGGTATTTTTTTTGTAATGCACGTATAGAAAGCATGGTTTATTATTTTTTCAATATATTTTCTTCAAGTCTATAAGCTATATTTATTCTAAAGATAAGAAAGATGGCGGCCGATCATCTATCTAGTTCTATTACTAAGATAATGTGATGTTTAAAGTAATAAATTCTCAAGAACATGGCATTATGGCCAATAAAGTGTAACAAACTTTCCTGTGATTACTTTGAACTCATTCCGTTGCAATTCTGAGGCATGTTTTTATTTTTAAAATTGACAAAATATAGATCAATTATCATATTTCTTTTTACTAGTATCATCATCATCGCAGCCCACATACGTCCCATTGTTGGGCTTGGGCCACCTCCACAATAAGAGGGAAATTGACCAACTATACCATGCTAGCTAAACAGGTTAATATAGGGTTTTATTTCGAGTTTTCCTTCACTTACATATCTATGCATCTGTTAACATCTGTTAAATGCCTATTATACCACTTAATCGTCTTTTACGACATCCACGTGCAAGATAGGGAGTGGTGAATTGTATTCTTACTCTGTCACAACACTCCTCTCCCTCTCTCCGGCTCTCCTTTACTTTATTTAAAAATAGAAGAGAGCCTTCATTGATGAGTTGACTGTGTCAGAATATCTAGGTATAGACGTTTGACCAGAGCTTTCAAAATATTACAACTAGCGGTCTTCTCCATTACGAGTAGACGCATTCCGCATTACTGGCTGTCAATTTTAAAGTCTCTGTTTCTATTCTAAATTTGATATATATGCATAGTTTTAGATATTTTTAATATCAAGCATGAAATCAAGACTTGAATAGTCTAGATCCCTATTGAATGGTTTTAAAATTTAGCATGGTAATTCGTGAACGTGCATCTGCTTATTCTTTCAGGAATGAAGCATGAAACTATAAAAATATTATAAGTTTTCACTTTTTCTGATGTAAACAGGCAAAAACAGCATGAATAGAATGATATCCATTCCATAGCATGTGTTCTTAATTGGTTTAGGATTACCGAAGATTATACTGACATACTTCTTAATAATTCTAGAACAAAGAGGCAAGAAAAAGAAGAAGAAGAAGGCCATTCTCAAGCTGTTGATATTGGGTGCCGTTATCAAAGCAAAAATCGGCACACTTCTACAAATCCTAACATACAAATTGCAGGTAAACTCTTTATAATTTTATTGTAAGAGAATTATCATCATCATCGCAGCCCACATACGTCCCACTGTTGGGCTCGAGCGTGCTCCACAATGACAGGGTATTTAAGTATACCATGCTGGTCAGACATGTTGGTATAGGGTTTCATTTCGAGTTTTCCTTCTCTTGCACAGATGTTATATGCATATTATATTCCATGGTCATGTTACACGACATTTACGTGCAAAAAAGGAAATGGTGAATTGTATTCTTACTCCGTTACCACACGGATAGCTCATTATAACTAATTGGTTTAAATAGGGACCTTCTACCGCAGTTGTAGTGAGTTTGATTCTCTCATAAGGCATTTAAGTTCACTAACAAACGATTCGGCATCCGGGTCTAATTTAAATGCGATTATTCATCTCGGCCAATTGGACCCTTCACTGGATACGTCGTTTAGGGCCTCCTAGAGAGGGATATTGGATTCAATTCACTTGAATTAAGGTCTCCTAGGAAATGGTATTGACCAAGTATACATGCTGGTTAGACGGGTTATCGTGAAGTTTTATGTCGAGTTTTCCGTCTTTTGAATTTATGTTATCTGCATAACTTTGATAACTTTATTTATTTGTCTCTACATGTATACAATACGATGTTACATAATTTATAGAACCAACATGTTCTGTCCATTAGTAGACATGCAAACTTAAGGTAACACAATTAAATATCTATTAATAGTAATCATTAAATAACATATAATCATAAGAATTGCTACTCGTTGCCAAATAATTGTAATTAATTAAAATATGAATGTTCGTTGAATGAATTGAAATAGATTAGTAGTCAAGTAATTATAATAGATGAAAAGAAAAATGTCATTAATTTAATTATTACAGTACTGAATGAATTAAAAATAATAATAAAAAATAAATTAATATAATTACAATTTACAATATATCTATATCATCAAGAAATTTTTTTATGTTATAATACCATTTATTTGTCAATATATTTTTTAATCTCTTTTTAAATTGAGTGAATGTTTAGATCCTTATCTAGGTATATCAAATCCTAAAGGATTTAGTCATAATTTTTTCTATACTCACTGGAAAGAGCAGCGTTGGTGAATTGTTAAGAGGCGTTAAGAGTGGTAGGACCACACTGTCGACAGTTATCTGTCTACAGCCGCGGGCCGGTCCGTTCAGGGTAGTACCACACTGAGCAGAAAATCGACGTGTGAGTAGTAGCAATTTGTTACTGCGCTTCGTTCGGTGAGCGAGAGAGCCGGAAGCACAACTTTCTGAGGGTGTTTGTGTGTGGAGGGTCTTGGTGGTGCCCTTGCTATCACAGAGCCTCAATGCACGCATTCACACTCCCTTCACTTTCTTCGCGGTAGGCAGCGACCCTGTAAAGGTCCATGAGCGGCAGCAACACTTACCATCAGGTGTACTGTTTGCTCGTATGCCATCGTTTGCAATAAAAAAAAATTGTATTCTTACTCCGTCACAATACAAAGATTTTTATGTCATCTTAGCCCATACACGTCCCATTGTTGAGCTAGGGCCGCCTCCATTATGGGAGGGACATTAATCTACTATACCATGCTGGTCAGACTTGTTAGTACAGACGTGTTGGTTTTGTGTCAAGTTTACCTTCTCTTGCATTGATTTTATATGCATATCATATCACTTATTCAGCTTTTACGACACCCATGGGCAAAAGAGGGGATGGTGAATTGTATTTTTACTGCGTCACCACATGGACGAATTATATTTGACTGATTCAAATAGAATGGCCGACGCCGAATCTAATTAACTAAGAAGTATTTAATAATTAGTAATTAATGATTTTTCCGTGTGGTGACGGAGTAAGAATACAATTCACCACTCTCTATCTTGTACGTGGATGTCGTAAAAGACGACTAAGGGATAAGATATGCATATAACATCTATGCAAGAGAAGGAAAACTGGATATGTAACCCTATACCAACCTGTTTAACTAGCATGGTATCATCATCATCACAGCCCACTTACGTCCCACTGTTGGGCTCGGGTCTCCTCCACAATGGGAGGGAATTTGACCTACTATACCATGCTTGTCAAGCATGTTAGTGTAAGGTTTCATTTCGAGTTTTCCTTCTCTTACATAGGTGTTATGTGCATATTATAGTATGGTATTGTTTGAGGGTGGCCCTGGACAAGACGGAGGCCCTCTTGTTTCATGGGCCCCGTATGGACCCTCCCATCGGCGTCTCGATCACCGTCAATTCGGTTGGGATCAGCATCCAGGCCCATATGAAGTACTTGGGCCTGGTGCTCGTCGGGCGATTGTGGTTTCAGGAGCATTGCCGCAGGCTCGTCCCGCGGCTCGTTGGCGTGGCGTCCGCCCTATCATGGCTCGTGCCGAATGTGGGAGGACCGAGCGCTGCATGCCGACAGCTGTACGCGGGGGTCATTCGGTCGATGGCCCTCTACGGCGCGCTGGTGTAGGCGGGGTCCATGACCGCCCGACTTAGGGCCCTTCTGTGGCGTCCACAGAAGGCCATGGCGGTCAGGACCATCCGCGGGTACCGCACGGTGGCGACGGAGGCGGCGTGCCTATTAGCCGGGAGTCCCCCGTGGGACTTGGAGGTGGAAATGCTCGCTGACTTGTATCGGTGGGTGTCGGGGGTGCGCGGGGTGGGCGGTGTTGTTTCCCTGAGGCAGCTCACCGCATGGCGCATCGACGTCCGCCGAGACGTCATCGCCCGTTGGGCAGACCAGCTGGAGAGGCCTCGATACGGTGTTTGGCCCGTGGAGGCCTTCCGGCCGGTGCTGATGCAGTGGTTGGAAAGGCGGCACGGGGTGCTTTCCTTCCGACTCGTATAGGTCTTGACGGGGCATGGATGCTTCGGCAAGTACCTGTACAGGGTCGCTAGGAGGGAGAAAACTCCGTCCTGCCACCACTGCGATTGCGACGAGGACACGGCACAGCATACGCTCGAGGTCTGTGCCGCTTGGGCAGAGCCGCGTCGTGAACTCGTCGCAATCTTCGGTGCCGACCTGACGCTGCCGACCATCTCTAGGGAGATGCTCGGCAGCATCAGGAACTGGGACGCGGTCGCATCCTTCTGCGAGGCAGTTATCTCGCAGAAGGAGGCGGCGGGTCGCGAACGCGAGGAGCACAGCCTCGACGAAGCGACCCGCCGCCAGCGACTGGGGCGGCGCAGGCGGGATTACCTGCGTGCAATGCCGCCCTAGCCGAGGCCGCGGGTGACGTGACCGGGGATTAGTCCGTCACCCGCCGAGAGGCCGACTGCGTGAGGAAAGACCGACATCCTCCCCGTGGGGGGACCTCGGTCGATGGGAGGATACCTCGGGTAGGGAGTATTCCGTCGAGCCGACCACTGATGACAAGTTAACGCTGCTCCAGTGGTCGGCCCAACGACGAAGGCGACGTGGTTTTTGGGTGGGTCGCGGGTGTTGCGTGCTTAAGCCCCTCTGTCGCCTCGGACGGAGTGGTGCGGAAGCGCGCCGACCGCAGGCCACCCCAAAAAAAAAAGTATGGTATTGTGTAGGAAGCTCGAACTCCACAGTGGAACGTATATGAGCTAAAATAATGATGATAAATTAATGATTACTAATTATAATGCATGTTCTATTTATACACTTTTCATGTGGTGACAGAGTAAGAATACAATTCACTACCCTGTATCTTGCCCGTGGATGTCGCAAAAGACGACTAAGTAATGTAATACGCAGATAACATCTATATCATCTCATCCTTCCATCTCACCCGCGTCCCACTGCTGCGCTTGAGCCTCTTTCATAATAGGAAAATTGACCTACTATACCACCCTAGTCAAAGGTATTCGCATTGGGTTTTATTTCGAGTTTACCCCCTCTTGCATTAATGTTATATGCATATTATATCCCTTAGCCGTCTTTTATGACATCTGCGAGCAAGATAGGGGATGGTGAATTGTGTTCTTACTACGCCATCATACATAAAAAGAGTATAATAAAAACTTATACCAAATCGTATGACCAGGGTGGTATAGATAGTGAATTAACTATGGATTCATTTCAAATTTCTTTTACCATACAATCGGCGTAAGAAACGACGTTTGGTCAAGAAGGTACTATCCCATACGATTCCATGCGTATACAAAAAACTTCAGGTATCGTCAGGAGAAACGGGAGCCTAGAAAAACATCAACTCTAATCCCTAACCATAGATTCATCTTTCCGAGGAGTCCTTTCTCCAGCAGTGAACTTAGCTTATATCTCGGCTTGGACTTCTTCCACAGTGGAAGTGAAATTCACCCACTACATAACGCTGGTCAGGCGGATATAGAGTTTTATTTCGAGTTTTCTTTTAATGGCATAGATATAATATGTCTGTGATATCGCTCAGTCGTCTTTTACGGCACCCATAGCCAAAATAGAGGATAGTGGTGGCAAGAAACCGTCAGAGGCAAAGGAAGACCAACGTGTAACCCTATTACCTACATGTTACCATCATTTTAACTTACTGCTAATCTCGAATCTTCTATACAATGCAAAGGAAATTGAACAACTACATCACGCTGCTCAAAAAAATCAAATCGCTATCTATTTTGAGTTTCTTCTGTCATTAAAGTTAGCTGCTTGGGTCTTTTACGATCACGGGAACCAAAGGAGTAATGACACGTCGTATATAAGAATTACCACACGAAATGCCGCATTAACCCCTTTTTTGTGTGGGCTATGGTTAGACCACCCGCCGCCAGGTTCTGTCGGGGGCGACAGAGGGGCGACGCGCGGCCCCATAACCTATCGTAGCACGTCACCTTCGTCGTAGGGCCGACCACCGATACCGAACTCCTTGTCCTCCTACTACTGCTGAATACCCTGCTACCACTAAACATCCTGCGGGATACCCTTTCCTCTCGACGTCTCTTTCTCGGGATGTCGGTCGCTGGCGTGCGGTGCCGCATTAATCCCTAGTATCGGGTTATCGGGACCAATATCTTGACTTCGGTAATCTTGCCTAGCCATCTCCACAATATGGAAATTGAAGTACTATATCACCGCTGATCAGAGAGACTGTTCTTTCTTTTGTACAGATGTTATCTGCATCGCCTTTGATGGTCTTTTACGACACCCACGGGCAGGAATGCAAGTGGAGAAATGTATTCTTCATCCGTCATCTAAGGCAGTCTTACTAGATGAAACAACTAATTATGTAGTAACTAAGTATGAGCATTTCTGATAGTAGTCTATCTACAGCCGCGGGCTGGTCCGTCCAGGATAGTACCACACTGAGTAGAAAATCAACGTCTGAGTAGGAGCAATTTATTACTGCGCTTCGTTCAGTGAGCGAGAGAAGTCCATTTTCTGAGGGTGTTTGCGTGTGGTGGGTTTTGGTGATGCCTTTATTATCATCGATCCTCATTGTATTCATACTCCCTTCACGGTAGGCAGCCTAGAAAAGGTCTATGAGCAGCAGTATCGATTACCATAAGGTGTGTTGTTTGCTCGTTTGCAAATATGAGCCAAAAATAAAGAATTAAGCAAACAAATTAATTCAATACATTAATATTTCAGGTTAAATTCTTCATAATTGCTCTACTTGGTTTGGGTATCAACTTGGCGAGACTTTGGATAGAGATCAAGAATAAGAACAGCTCCCAACCACAGAAGGTAAGCATGGAAATTCATAATTTCATAACCTAAGATCTAAAAACCTGTTCCTGTCGGCGAGTTATTGCAAATTTTTAAACGATAGAGCTATTGGAAAAGATTTTTTTAGAAATTGCAGACGAATTTATCAGGATTGTCCGAGTTCTCAGCCATAGATGAAAAAAGAAGTTACAAGTTTAGATAATATAAGAAATGAGTATATTATAGGAACTCTGAAAGTGGCACCAGTTAGTGTGTGTTTGATAGTGGTAGGAGCACACTGTTGAAAGTTGTCTGTCTACAGCCGCGGGCTGATCTGTCGGGGATAGTACCACACCGAACAGAAAATCGACGTCCGAGTGGAGTAATGTGGAGTACTGCTCACATCTCTGGGCAGGTGCGCCCAAATATCAGCTAGACCCACTTGACTCCCTGCAAAGACGGGCTGTTCGAATCGTCGGGGATCCCAATCTTACGGACGGATTGGAGTCGCTGGAGCAGCGGAGAGACTTTGGGTCACTCTGTGTACTCTACCGACTATTTCACGGGGAGTGCTCCAAGGAACTGTTTGACTTGGTACCACCGTCACCATTCTACCAACGTACCACTCGACATCGTAGCTGGGTTCATCCATTTCACCTGGTAACGTTATGGTCTTCAACTGTACGTTTCCAGCGATCATTTCGCCCACGTACGTGCAAGCTCTGGAATGAACTACCTGCTGCTGTGTTTCCCGAGCGCTATGACATGTCCTTCTTTAAACGAGATTTAAGAAGAGTATTTCCTTCACGGTAGGCAGCGGCCTGGCTGTGCCCCTGGTATTGCAAAGGTCCATGTGCAGCAGTTTCACTTACCATCAGGTGTGCTGCTTGCTAGTTTGCCACCGTAGGCAATAAAAAAAAAGTAGTAATTTGTGACTGCGCTTTGTTCGGTGAGCGAGAGAGCCAGAAGCCCAACTTGCTGAGGGTGTTTGCGTGTGGTAGGTTTTAGTGACGCCTTTGGTATCACCGAGCCTCATTGTACGCATTCACACTCCCTTCACTTTCTTTACGGTAGGCAGCGGCCTTGCAAAGTTCCATGAGCGACAGCAACACTTTTCATCTGATGTACTCTTTGCTAGTTTGCCACCGTTTGCAATAATAAAAAATACAGTGCTGGAGACAATTAAAAGCGTGAGATTGTCTTGGTATGGACATATGATGAGGAAGGATGAAAGGCATGTGACAAGGAGGTTATCAATATAATTGTGGATGAACGTAAGAATCGTGAGAGACCCAAAAAGAGATGGATGGGTTGTGTGAATGAGGATATACGTATGAAAGCAGTAAGTGCAGATATGGCTGCAGATATGGCAGCTGACTACGGAAGAACATGTTGTGCCGACCCCACTTAGCTTGGCAGGCAGACAAATGATGAGATGCATTGAAAAATATCATTTTCAACCATATTGGAATAAAAGCCTATTGAAGTATCGTATAGCCTCATCCACAAAGGGAAGGAAATTGACCTACTATACCAAGCTGGTCAAACCGTTTGGTATAGCGTTTCCTTTAGAGTTTTTTTTCTATTACATAAATGTTATCTGCATATTTTAATCTCTTAGGCATCTTTTACGACACCCGTGAATAAGATAAGGAGTGATGAATTCTATTCTTATTCCATCACTCTCTACTAGACTGGACTCAGGATATCTTAAAAGTTGCTGGAAACTGATGGATGCAAGTGGAAATTAAGGGTAACATTCTCATAGGAAGTCCTATGTCCAGCAGTAGACATAAGCGGCTTGGTGGATGGATGAAAGAAAGGATCGATGGATAAATGAATGGATAGAGCAAAATTTTCTAGAAAATGACTGCTTCTGAACTCTAAAATCTAAAGTAATAAATTTCAATATTATAGCCACATTTTAGGACATTAAAAATGTTGATTGCACAGATGGTGTTGAGATTAAAATGCCGGCATACACACGGCAAGTGTAGGGTTCGATTCCCACGCTGTTATACTCTGTGCGATACATAAATTAATAGTTAATTATATGTTTAAATTAAAACTTTTATCAAAAAGCTTGTTATGGTTTGTTGCGGATTTTCAATGATTTCTTCAAGAAATGTTACTCTAGGAATCTTTAAGATTGCTTACAATACTTAAATTAAAGTTTAAACTATATATATTTTAATAATAAAAAGTGGTACAATTACAATTATTTTGCGAAATATGTATATATGCCTCTATTTCTCTATTTAGCATTAAAAAAACTTCATTAAGCACTATCATATGACATTAACAACACTTAAACACGTTTTCTTCATTATATTATATTAAATGCCTACAAATCCATTTAATTTAAAAATAAATATATAATCTTAAAATAATAACTCATAGAAGCTCAATTCGCGCACAAAATTTGAGGCGTTTAAATTGGAGCCAGAAATGGCTCCCTAAGCCGAATCGTGGCATAGTACAAGGTAACTCTATTGTATAGTGGTATACGTGTGTAATCACTTGCACGCATGTAGTATTTTTGGCTTCACCATTTTGATCGTTTAAGTACCGACACTATCCTTCTATAGGTTATTATTCTAAGTATATAATCATATTCAAGACACGACAAGCCCAAAACTATTTTTGGAGAAATACTACAGATAATAAAGTAAAAAAACAAAAAAAAAATAACTTAAATATAATTATTTTTTAGTAATTATTTTATGGGTTCCTAAATTATCTATTATATGGTATTTCATCATCATCATCATCACCCTGCTTATGCCAATTACAAGGGGTCGACGTTATATGTACTTCTCTTTCATAGTACACATTACAAAGTTGTTTTTTAGAGTTCCGTACTCAAAGGGTAAAAACGGGACCCTATTACTAAGACTTCGTGGATTTTTTTACAAATTGTGTATTTCTGTTGCCACTATGACAACAAATATTAAAAACAAAATAAAATGCATATTTAAGGGGGCTCCCATACAACAAACACGAATTTTTTGCCCTTTTTTGCCCGATATCGATAATGGCAACAAGTAGGCCTGACCTGAAATACTTACAAGATACTCAGTTGTATTTTTACTTTAACAATCATCATCATCATCATCTTGCTCTTATCCCAATTACTTGGGGTCGACGCAATATGTCATCTGTTTTGACATATTGCAAAAAGTTTCGGCAATGACTTTTATGACCGGCCGCCTGCCTGACGTCAACCCTCCTTGGGAATGTAATCGTTGACCCAAATGGTACCAGATGGAGTTGGTCCGGGTCAATCTAGGGCTCTTAGTCGTTTTTTATGACACCCACGAGCAAAGCAAGGGTTGGTAGTATTCGAAGCCGCTACCACACAGCAGTATTAACAATAAATAATAAAATTAAAATAAAATAAATTTAATAAACCATTTTGCATGGAATTTATGTATATATTTTTTATATATTTTTTTTGTATGGAAGCCGCTTAGGCTTCCATACAAAAAAAACGCCTTTGTGCTTATTTTTTATAAATAATGGTACGGAACCCTTCGTACGCGACGCCGACTCGCATTTAGCCGGTTTTTTTAAGACACTGCCCTCAGGCAAATAATTTTAAGGTTCACCATTAAGTAGAGAACAGACAGGTTGTCACATAGTTTTTTATTACGAGTCAACCATCTTTTACTATCTCGTAAGTCCCTGAATCGTCTTTACGATACCCGCAAGACGAAGATAGATATATTTTTTTCTAAACCACAACACCCTGAATAAGGAAGTAATCCTTGTATTGCGGTGTGACTTTACAAACATAATAATTATGTTTTCGAGGGGTGAAAGACTATTTAGTTTAAACGACATTTTTGTAACTTGATAGGAGAGCCATTTAAAGTTTAAAATTTTAGAAAAAAGAATCATAACAAAAAACTTCTTGAGCTATTTGAATGGAGTAAATTTAATTAAAATTCAATTAAAAGTATCGAACTCTTGATGCAAATACCTATTAAATAAAACGTACCTTTAGTTACAAAGATAAATGTCGCTTAATACAAATTGCCTTAAGCCCTCGTTTTTCAGCGTATGGTAAGTGTAAAAGAGTTCAGCGTATGAAAAAGAAGTGCTCTGATTTTAATGAATTCGGTATCATTTGACGGAGAAAAATTCGCTGATTCCGAATATGTATATAACTCAATATCACCCCAGATGTCGCTCAAACCAAACAGCCTTTCACCCCTCCATTATAATTAACTGACACAAATTACATACAGACTGAGAACAACAATTTGTGGATCGCACAAAGTATTGTCCTGCGTGGGATTCGAACACCTGACACTGGCACGGTAGATCAGTATCTTAAACACTATACCATCAGTATAGTAAAAAGCGGCTAAGTGCGAGTCAGAGTCGCGCACGAAGGTTGCCGTACCATTATTTATAACAAGCAAAAAGGGGGAAAAACGCGTTTGTTGTATGGAACCCCCTTTAAATTTTTATTTTGTCTTTAGTATCTTATATCTTTAAACGAGCAATTCTTGTGTATATATATATATATATATATATATATATATATATATTTTTTTTTTTTCAGGATCTCGGAAACGGCTCCAATGCCTCCAATGCTCTTGGCATACTAGAGGTTTCGGGTCCAAAAAATTTATCTAGCTAGGTTTTATTTATAGAAAATGTTGTTTTGTCCGTGTTTTTAGCAAAACAAACAATGAAATTAAATTTTAAAAGAATATGAATTCAAATTTAGTTGTTAACGTCATGAGTTACGATAGCTCAGATGGGAAGTTGACAGGTTCTAATTTTGATATTTTTGGCATTCAAATAGCGTGGGTTCAAATCTCGGTGTTATTATTATTCTCTTTTTGTATTTTTTTTTATATATTTTTCATTATTTAATTTTTATTAATATATATCTAAATAAATTCGATAAAAATATTCCGAGCGAAGCTCGGTCAACCAGATATTTTATTGTTATAGCAGCAACAGAAATACATAATTTGTAAAAATTTCAACTGTCTAGCTGTCGCGGTTCTTGAGATACAGCTTGGTGACAGACAGACGGACGGACTGACAACGAAGTCTTAGTAATAGAGTCCCGTTTTTACCCTTTGGGTACAGAACCCTAAAAAAATGGCTATAGTTTTATGACCGGCCTTATGCCTGACATCAACACTGCCTACAAATATTGATCAGACAGCATCAAATAGAGTTGGCACAGGACTATGTAAAGCTCTGAGCCATCTTTTACGACATCCACGAACAATTTTAGAATTGATGAACCTAAATAAAACTATTTCACAGATCTAACAAAGATCTTAGTCCGCCCGTAACCACGAACGTTGTAAAGTGTTCAAAACGTCGGGCAATCAAAAATCAAAAACAAACACGGTAAAATCCGTAAAAGTAGTTTTATTTACAATAATACTCGCGTAAACATCAGCAATAATAATATTTAAAAGACAAATTGTCTTTTAAATATTATAAAAGTAATTTAATCAAGTAACGTCAGACATCTTAGTCCGCTCGCGACCATGAATGCTACAGTGTTCGAAACGTCGAGCAATCATTAATCAATTATGTACAAACACGGTAAAATCCGTAAAAGTAGTTTTATTTACAATGTGTAGTGCTCGCGTAAACATAAGAAATCGTAATCAAGTAACTGTTAGTAAATATTATTATTTCTTAAAATTGTAATAATTGGAGATATTTGATTAGATATTTTCCGTGTGGTGACGGAGTAAGAATACAATTCACCACCATCTTACACACTTATATCGTTTTTCTTCTCTTGCACATATGTTATATGCATATTATATCCCTTAATCGCCTTTTACAACATCCACGGCCAAGATTTAAAGTGGTGAATCGTATTCTTACTCCGTCACCAGACAGATAGCTCGTTACTGCAAAATTTTATTTTCAGTTTTCCTTATCTTGCAGTAATGTTATCTGTTTACTCCTCGGGAAAAGGAGAAGTATTAACCAATATAGGCTTAACCTGTTACCATCCTAAAAAGTGCTTAAATAGCTTTTGTCAGAGGACTTGAATAGCTTTTTTTCTAAGACGAAGCGAGTATAAGATACAGATCCTTACTAATATTATAAATGCAAAAGTAAGTTTCTTTGTTTGTTACGCTTTCACGCTTAAACCACCGAATCGATTTCAAAACTTCTTTCGCCAATGGAAAGCTATAATATCGGGGAGTAACGTAGACTATATTTTATCCCGGTATTCCCACGGGATTGGGAACTACGTGGGTAAGAAGACTGAAACCGAAGCGAAGCGAGGGCGGGCTTGCTAGTTATCTTATAAAATCATTAGTAGTTCTATTTATTATTTTGGTTTCACATTTTAATGGCTGATAACGACTCTTATAGTGCATTTTAAATGCATATTCTAGTTTCATAGAAAGCGGAAAGTGTTGGTTTTTATGCCAAGAATATCATTTGTTCATCTAATTAAAAATAGAAACACTGGTTGCATAGATGGCGTAGTGTTTAACAAACTGACCTATCGTGCTTACTAAAGACTCGCGGGTTCGATACCCGGGCAAAAAAATGTTTTGTCACATCAACATGACCTTACTATACGTCCTATTGTTGGGCTCGAGCCTCTGCCACAATAGGAGGGAAATGGACCTATTATATAATACTGGTATAGGGCTATGTTTCGAGTTTTCCTTCTCTTGCATAAATGGTATCTGCATATTATCATTTATTCCTCTTTTACCACACCCAGGGGCAAGAAAAGGGGATGGTGAATTATATTCTTTCTCCGTACTCGGATAACAACTTTCTTTTACTGAATTATATAGAAACTAGCAGCGCCCTGTGGTTTTACCCGCATACTTACCCTTCCCGTGGGAATATCGGGATAAATATGTAAGCTGTATTATTGTGAAATTTCAACAAAATCACTCGACATCGTAGCAGGGTTCATCCATTTCACCTGGAAACGTTGTGGTTTTCAACTGTACGTTTCAAGCGATCATTTCTCCTACGTACGTGCAAGCTCTGGAATGAACTACCTGCTGCTGTGTTTCCCGAGCGCTATGACATGTCTTTCTCTAAATGAGATTTAAGAAAAGTATTTTCTTCACGGTAGACAACGGCGTGGTTATGCCCCTGGTATTGCAAAGGTCCATGTGCGGCACTATCGCTTACCGTCAGGTGTGCTGCTTGCTCGTTTGCCACCGTTGGCAACAAAAAAAAATTCCAATCAGTAATTTTTGCGTGAAAGAGCAACAAACTCACAAGTTTTGGTGTTTATAATATTCGTAGGATTACACAATGATGAATGTTTTTGCAAATTTTCAATACACGCTTAACCGATTTGTTTTTATTCTAATACACTTTTATCATTTAAAATGTATTCTTTTTTTTCTCATATATGTCCCACTGCTGGGCTCCAATCTCCTTCACAATAAGAGGGAAATTGAACTACTAAATAAATTTAGTTAAATTGACCTATTATCACTCTAGTCAGAAAAGTTGACAAAGTTTTTTTTGAGCTTTTCTTCTCTTGCACAGATGTTATATGCATATTATATCACTTAGTCGTCCTTTACGACACCCACGGGCAAGATATAATGCGGTGAATTGCATTGCATAAGCTATCACCATACGGAACACCTTATTCTTAGATATAGGGTCTGTTATTAGAGTTTTTCTTCTCTTGCACAGATGTTATATGCATATTATATCACTTAGTCGTCCTTTACGACACCCACGGGCAGAGTTTTTTATTCAATTTTTCTTCTCGTAAATTAAATTGAACTACCACGTTGGTCAAGTGTGTTGGCATAGGATTTTATTTCGAATTTTCTTTCTCTTGCATCGATGTTGTCTTTTACACCTTTTAGTCGTCTTTTACTACACCCATGGGCAAGAGAGGAGGTAGTGAATTGTATTCTTACTCCGTCACCACACGAAATCTTTTTTTTATAAATTATCACTTTACTAAAGTCCGTCAATAAGTCAAATCGTCACCTTCAACAGTGCTATGGTCATACTGTTAAGAGTGTATGGGAATTTTGGTGGGAAACGAAAACATATAAAGCACTGTTGCATTAGTTACGCTTTAGCACTTTCTGTGCATTATTTTACATAAAATATCAAAATTATTTAACATAACGATTTGAAACGCCAAAACATTGAATATAAGACCTTCACATGACACTTTCACGTTCCCACCAAAACTCCCCGTTGGGGTATACAATTTTAACAACATAAGGCTCAGCATTAGGATTCAGTTAAGACACTGGATACGGTAATCTAAAATAAGTAAGACATAAAAACGAAATATGTTAAAAGCTTTAATTAAAATAACATCGAAATATATTAAAAGCTTTTATTAAAATAATAGCAAAATATATTAAAAGCTTTTTTTAAACAAAATTGAAATATATTAAAAGCTTTTTTTAATAAAATTGAAATATATTAAAAGCTTTTATTAAAATAAAACGAAATATATTAAAAGCTTTTATTAAAATAAAATCGAAATATATTAAAAGCTTTTACTATAATAAAATCGAAATAAATTAACGCTTTTATTAAAATAAAATCGAAATATATTAAAATCTTTTATTATAATAAAATCGAAATAAATTAAAACCTTTTATAACAATAAAATCGAAATACATTAAAAGCTTTTATTAAAATAAAATCAACATATATAAAAGCTTTTAAAATCTGTCCAATTCATACTATTGTACCGTCAAATAAAAATAACGTATTTACCAAGAAAGATTTTAGCATATAAAATACATCGAACTCTAAAGAATTTTCTTTTTCTTATGTTTCAATTAGTGCAAAGGGCTAATACCGTAAGTTATGGTGCCCCATGGCCCCTCCCCGTCACCTCCGACAGGTGGACCGTGGTCTATATAAAGAGTATGACTCTGCTAAAAATAGGATTGGAACAGTATTGTAATCCTTATTCAGAATTAAATAGTGATGGACATTGTTAATGCGTTATCATACTTAACCATTGTTGTCATAACAGCTGCCATCATAAATTACTCGTATGCATTATTTTGAAATGTTGTTTATTATCATAACAAAATAATTTATACATAATTAAGTTAAAAATTAACTTCCGAGATAAATTGTGTTAATGAAGACGAAAGCAAACAGAAAATTGGATTCCATTCTATTAAGTTGCGTAAAAAATGAAATATCTTTGTTGATTAGATATCGCGGTACGACCTGGGTGCTCAAGATAACAATAAAAATGTAAGTAAACCACGCAAGGGAAGCTGCGGGAACAGTTAGTGTCAGGTAAAACATAATAATGAAGAAATCGCCTAACTATATTTTGATTACGACGGCCATTTTCAGTAGATAGCAACCAACTTTTTATTTAAAAGGGATTTTATGACATGAATACAAATACTTTTAAGCCATGTCTCTGTTTATCTCTGATTATTTCATTTGAAGTGACTCTGTCAGTAATTCAAGCCGTCGCCTTCGCTACAACTATTGCCATCCTATTAAAGGTTTATTTCGGGACTTTTGGTGGAACACATAAAGCACTACTATCCTATTTTCATTATACTTTAGCAATTTCTGTGCATTTCATTACACGAAATTCTGTTAAAATTATTTAATATCTATAAAAGATGCTCGTTCTTACCAACAACACCTAAATTTTAGATAACGCTTAAGGCAATCTATACGGCACGATTATTGATCTATGTAATTTAGAATTAATATAAAAATTACCTTAGGTGTTATTTGAAATTTGGAAATTCGTAAATACAAAAAGTGCACGCCTCACACGCGTGTATTGTTTTAAAAAAATAGATTATATCAAAATAAATAATTATAATAATAAAATAACAGTTTCAAAATCAATAGTTTAAAGTAAATTAATCCATCAAACCTCACCGCCATAAGGTTTTAGATATCATCATCACACAATAGTTTTACACCTACCGTTGGCAGTTCGCGTGTGTTATGTGCAGATGTGGAGTGTCATCGGTAGATGTCCCATCCCATTTTTACATTAAATTTCTCCAAAGGTCTCTGCGTGTTGGATCCATATCCCCATGTAAGCCTTTCAAAGGACCGGGTATCTTCCCTTGGAAAATCCCGTAAAAAAAAAGGAAATACATAATAATAATTATTTAATCAAAATTTGTTTATTTATTTTTCGCAAAGATAAATACAGATTATACAAGTACAATAAGAATAGGGTAGCAATCTTTCCTTTGTGAGGGGCTGAGGTCTGTAATAGAGAACCCTGTGTCACAAAATTGAGAAATACATCGATTTTTCGGTATATATTTTAATGGTTGTGATTTTAATAACAAAAATCAACATGAGTCATTATTACGGATATGGAAATTTATTTCAAAAATTGTTTTGTGAATTGATTATTTGTTATATTAAATCATACGTGACAGACAATAACTATTAAAGTATTTTTCGTAATATATTTTCAAACCAATCAATATAAAAACACTTCAATCTTATTAAAGAATTTTAATTTCCACATGGTGACGAAGTAAGAATACAATTAACCACTCCCTATCTTCCCCGTGGGTATCATAAAAGGCAAATAATAAATACCTTGTGCATATAACAACCAAAGAAAAGGAAAACTTGAAATAGAACTCGATACCAACCCGTCTGACCAGCGTGATACAATAGATCAATTTCCCTCCTAATATGGAGGAGGCTCGTACCCAGTTGTGGGCACTGAGCTGTGATTATATACTGATGATTATGAATTTATTTTCTTTTTTATATAAGCTTTATAAGAGAATGGATTAAATAAATTAATCTAAATCAGTCCTTTTGCGTAGTAATTTTGATATGAAAGCGTATCCAAGGCACCCCCGAACGTTCTACATTATGAGGCGTGCATAAAAATCACGACTAAGTGCGTAAAAATAATTACATTGTAAATAAAACAATTTTAAGACATTTATCGGATTTGTATTTGATTTTTGATTGCTCGACGTATCAAACAATTTACAGAGTTCGTGGTCACGGGTGGACCATAAAGTGATTTTATTCAAATAAAATTTTTGTCTTCTGTATGGTGACGATGTAAGAATACAATTCACCACCCCCTTTTTTATCCGTAGGTGTCTTAAAAGACGACCAAGAGATTATAATACGCTGATAACATCTATGCAAGAGAAGGAAAACTCGATACAAAACCCTTTACCAACATGTCTGACCAGCATGGTATAGTAGGTCAAATTTCCTCTCATTATGGAGGAGGACTGAGCCCAACGGGACGTATATGGGCTGAGAAAATGATAATAATGAAATAAAATTTTATTACGAATTTTTATTGAATAAAAATCATCATTTTCTGAAAAAAATCGTAATATTTCATTAATACTTTTTGCCATATTAGTTCCTATCATAATCTGTTCTTTTATGCATATATACAAAATAATTTAGATGTTTCACATCAGCCAGGCGTCCTGAATGAAGGCTCTCTTTGTGATTGCTCGACGTATCAAATAATTTACAGCGTTCATGGTCACGGGCGGATCGCAAAACAGTTTTATTTACAATGTGTAATACTCGCGTAAACGTCAGAAATCATTTAATAATTACATTCTATGTAAGTGGAACATATTAATTATTTATTAATGCTGTGGAATGTATTTCCGTCTATACGATTTACAAATTCAAACTGTATTATCGCACACGGATAAGCAAGTGTGTCATTTTTTGCATTACATACTTCTATATTAGCTGACCCAAAAGACAGCTGTTCTGTTCAAATCTAAAAAAATAGTACGAGGAATTCTCCTTGAAATCGATCACCATACCACCTACCGGGTCCTCTAAGTTGGGTCGTACCCACTCAGAAACCTTCGTGAGCTCATGCATAACACTTTGTTGAAGATCATCACATGATCAAGTTCATACGTCCTAGTAGGCTTAAGGGCTTAAGCATCTTCTATAATTGAAATTTCCCTATTATACCATCTTTCTTTTCAACTTGTATATCACAGGTAATATAACATTTCAGGTGATAAAATTATAGTAAGGGTTACACTATGTCATGCCGACAAATAGGCGTACAAATTTTCTAAATATTTAATTAGTATTTATACATTAAAATTCAAATAATAATACAATTAATTTTTCATTCTAAGAACTAACTATCCAAGAACTATTGATCGTGGGTGTCGTAAAAGATGACTAAAAGAAATATACGTGTGATAGCTATGAAAGAGAAAGAATACTCGAAACAGGATAAACAGGATAAACATTGTTATTAGTAATATACAAGACTACAAGTCAAAACTGTTCTGATTACATAATTGTCATTTACATAGAACTAATGTCATTACAATAATTTAGCATTTTATAAAAACAAAACGAAAAATAAATAAAATAAAAATAAATAAAAAAGTTATTCACAATTGATAATTGACCTATTCATTAATTTGTCAATCGTATAAAATGCATTTTGAGTATGCCAGCGCCTGAGTTTAGTTTTAAACGCTGTTAGCGTAGCAACCGGAGTAATTGTCGCTGGCAATCTGTTGTATATTTGAGGGCCCACAATATGTGTCAATTTGCTAGACTTTGCCAGACGATGTGGCAGTGACGCGAGCTTGTTAGCCTGGCGAATGTTATAGTCATGTCTGTCTCCTCGCTTTTCATAACTACTTAAGTTGTCCCACATGTACACACATATCTGAAATATACATAGGAAAGTTAATATTCCCAGTGAAATAGAACTCTAAATAAAACGAACCCTAAATAAAGCGAAATAGAACCCTATGCCAAACCGCCAAGGTGAGGGTATCCGAAACGGTATTCCGTCGGGCCGACCACTGAGGACAAGAAACTCGGCACTCGTGGTCGATCCAACGACGAAGGTGACGTGGGTATGGATGAGGTTATGGGCCCGCGCGCCGTCCTTTAGTCGCCCCGGACGGAATAGATGGCGTGTGCATTTACCATAGCGCACCCAATAATAAAATGCCACCTGTCTAATAGGCTTGTTATATTGGGTCAACTTGCCTCCTAATATAGGGAAGGTTCGAGCCCAACAGTGACACATAGTCCTTTTAAGAACTTCCTTTGAGTGCGCTGCATATCTTTGATGCCTATGGTGCTCTATCTCTGTTTTTCTCTGGCCTTTTCTTTTCTAAATCATGCAGAAGTATCATATAAGATCATAGTATGTATGTTATAAATAAATTAGAGAGTCTCTACAAACAAATACGCACATAACTATTAAAATTAATTCATTGTGCGTACACTATGGAATAGTGAAAGTATGACGCAAATCGGATTATCTATTTATATGTTAATCTATGACAAACAAACAGACGAAACTTTCTGTATAATTACATCATATTATCTTTAGTATAAATACAATGACTTTTATAAATGAGTTTAATTATTTATTTCTGAAAATCAAAAGCGATGGGATTTCATCGCGTTTGTATTTGATTTTTGATTGCTCGACGTTTTGAATACTTTACAGAATTCATGTTCACGGGCGAAATATCCGCCTAATATAGTTGCTAGCCCAAAATACTTCTATTTACAATGTGTAATACTGTGTAATATAGTGTAATACTCGAATAAATATCCGTAATTATTATAATTATAATGATTAATATCTAATTTATTGTCAACAGATAATTTATTATGAGCACGCTCAGCATCAACACCATTACGATCATGAGGAGGAGGAGCACGGCTGGGGACCCTGGTCGAGGAGTATCTTACCTGAAGACGTAAGTTATTCTTTTATATAATTCTTCCCTCTTTTATTTTTGCTAGGCTACGGCCTGGCAGAATACCCTGCCTTTCCAACACCCCTCCCGGGACGTCAGTCGCCCTCGCGCGGTCAACCTCTCTGCGGGTGACAGACTAATCTCCGGTCCAGTCACCCGCGACCGAATCGCCGTAGAAGAGTTCTCGCCCCGCCGCCTCTTTCCGTGAGATCCCTACCACACAGAAGGCGGCGACTGCGTCCCAGTTCCTGACGCGTTTAGCGATGGTCGGCAGCGTCAATAATTCTTTCCTTTGTGTGTTGACGAAGTAAGAATACAATTCAACACCCAAAATTGACCTTCTATACCACACTGGTCAGACGTGTTGGTATAGGGTTTTATTTCGATTTTTCCTTCTCTTGTATATTTGTTATTTACATATCGTTCCTTAATCGTCTTTTACGACACCCACAGATTGTGAACCCAGCAGGTGGTGAATTATGTTCTTACTCCATCACCACGTAAATTAATGTTTAAATAAAAATGAAATATTCCTTTCACAGGATAGCGAAGCTGATGCGAGCGACCCATCTCCGTACAAAGCACAAGAACGCAATCCTTTAATATACAACCGTCCTTATTTCTCTAGAGTATAAAATACCACCTTTCATTCTTTTAACCTTAGCTCTTATACCAATAATTACGTTGACCACCTTTTGTTAACACCAGATTGCCCGAGGAAGTTATTTTGACTGCTTTTCGATTTTAACATAAAAAGATGGCAGTAAAATATGACACACATTTAAAAAAAAACGATACTTTTTGTAGAACATATACTCCTTTTAATAATAAAACATATTAACTCTTTATCAACCTTCTGAGGGTATTTGCGTGTAGTGGATTTTGGTATCATCGATCCTCCTTGCACGCATTTACTTTTTTAGGGTAGAGCCTTGTAAAGGTCCATGAACGGCAGCAACATTTACCATCAGGTGTACTGTTTGCTCCTTTCCCACCGTTTGCAATAAAATAAAATCAACAATGACAATTGCCACTTTTTCTTCATATCCGGAGTATAAATGTGTTGTAATTTTCCGTGCATTCATGCGTTTCTTCCATACCTACTGTAGCAATCAATCTTAACGCTCACATATAGGCCCCGTTAAGCTCTTCCGTATCCGTGGTGCCGTACTGCTGCGCTATCGCAGCTGTACACCTTTTTACTTATTGGCTGACTAGTCATTTTGTTTTCCTTCTCCCGCTTTGCCTAGGAGAGAAATGGAATCTCTCTTTCCAACTCCTCCTCTTTAATCTTTTCTAATTAAATTTGTTGCGGGTCCCAAGACAATTAAAATCATATCCCGGGACTGCCTGAGAGTCAAACCTCGATGTCATTTATGGATACCATTGTGGATCCTGGCTTGCAGGAGTTACAATGGTGGGAATGTGTGGTGGGATTAGTCCCAAATACATACAAAAAAAAGTGTTGTAACTATATTTTCTGTAAGCAGTCATTTTGACTATTTTTATGCAATGTATATACAAAAATTCGGGCAATCTATTGTTAAAATATCTGTTGGACTTCATTAGAAATAGTCTAAAAATAATCGTTCGCTCCATCAGTCGAGAGGCATTTATTTGCAATACTCTTTAAGAAAATGTATTTTTCAATCCTTGTTTTAATGTATCTAGTTGACTTTTAAAAATAAAACGAAGTAATTTATTCTTATGAATAATTATTATTACTCATATTTTAATTTCCTAAGATTATTAATAAAATCAATTCCAAAGCAGTTTAAAATTTAAAATTTAGTAAAATTGTTGAAAATCTTTCGATAGGTAGTTAAGTTTTATTTTCTGAAGTCGAACTTTCGGACTCTGGTTACCATTTACCATCTAGGTTACCACCGTCCATCCGCTATCAAAGATAAACAAATTAGTTAATGTAGCTGTAATTTAAATGAGATTTTTTATAATGTATTCTAAGTTTTTATAATGTATTCCCTAGTGTCGCAGTGTTGCAAAAATAAAAATAGCCAGTGTTAAAAGTCGAATAGTTATAAACCTAAGATAAATAAATGAGTTTGTTGTCTGTTGTGGCCATAGTGTGTTTGTATTTATTGTATGTTTGTGTGTGTATTTATTTATTAAAATGATGATATCTTAATTATTTTGTTTTATTATTACAGCCCTATATGTTGATATATTTTTGTAGACGCTAGTATTTGTAACGTAAAACAAATCATACATTTTTACAAATATGCAAAAAAAAAATTCATTTGCGTATGCAAAAAATACATTGAAATTCAAAAAACACAGTTGAGTTTGCAAAAAATATCTACATTAGAATTGTATACATCCATCCAACCACCGACGTCCACTGTAGAACACAGCCCTCTCAAGGAGGAAGTCTGCCTAATAGTGACAATTGGCAACCAGTGGGCCTACTCTTGAAATCAATTCTAATTTCGAATCCGATTCTATTCCAATCTCACCATACTTATATATTTGGTACTCTTAAACAAAATCGAGAATGAATTCTTCGCGTTTGCTGTTGTTATTTTCACCAAATGTGCCGTATTTTATTACTTTAAATTAATAACGCTACCGAACTCGATCACTACAAAGACGCTTTCTTGAAATTGTGCAACATAAACAATTTTAAACTACGTCAAAATCACGTCGGGAGTAGCAAATGTGATCTAATCGACGAGAGTTGAATTTATTTACAAGGAGACCCGAGGCGTGTGGGTCGAGGATTTCCATGATATTTGGTGGGATGGTAGAGGGGCCCGAGGGTATCACAACTACCAGATATTAGGGTCAACTGGGCCCTCGTTAAAAAGATATTAAGGGTCAAAGTTGGATGGGTAATTTATATACTAGAGAAATTCTCATTCGAATCGCCAGCTGGCGGTAGCCTCGCTCGTGGTAACGTGCTCGCCTGCGCAATCTATGGTCCCGGGTTCGAGACCGGACAACTTTTTTTTTTAAATTATCATAATATTGTGTAAAATTTGTTTTATTTTTCATAATTTTACGCAAAATTATTAATTATTGTGCTTTTTTTCACGATCTCCTCCCTTTCTCGCTCTCTCCCATGTATCAGCTCTTCAATATGAAAATTAAGGCGTTAGGGAACGAAAATAAATAATTATAAAATTGTGAAAAAATCAATATTTATATTTATCGAATAAATGTACATTTTTCATACATTCTTATCATCCTTACAATAATTCACCACTCCCTATTTTGCCCGTGGGTGTCGTACAAGACGACTAAGGGATATAATATGCACATAAGATCTGTTCAAGAGAAAGAAAACTCAAAATGAAACCCTATACCAACATGTCTGACCAGCATGGTATAGTAGGTCAAATTCCCTCCCATTGTGGAGGAGGCCCGAGCCCAACAGTGGGACGTATGTGGGCTGCGATGATGATGATGATAGTGTTAATTCTGATTATAGTAATGGAGTAAGAATACGATTCACCATTCTATCTCTTACCCGTGGCCCTCGTGAAACACATGTAAAGGATAAAATACAGATAAAAACATTATAAAACGATACAACTTGGTTGATTGCCCAATTTCTCTCCAATCGGGGAGAATTTACAGCCCAACAGTGGGACGTATATGACCTAAGATAGGTGAGTAAGTAATACAGAGATCTAAAATGTATTCGCAGGCATAATAATAATAATTATTCTAAACAACAATTATTATATTTGACTGACTGTTTTGTTTTAGTTTTATTAAAAACGCAACTAGTAAATTGAAATGAAAATTTAAATAAGAGAGGATTTAGTAGAATTCACTAATAAGGACTTTAAGCCTTGTACACTATGACATTGTCGTTTTTAAATTTCTACGCCATCTGTTGAGTTTTATAGTCAATTTTAAAATAAATTTGCTATTTATTAAAAGATGGCGCTACTAAAATTGAAATACCCAAGATTTGTAGTTAATATCAAATCCTAGTCACTAGATGGCGCTATAACAAAAATCAAATTTTTCTACTTATACTTAAATACTGATTTATGTATGTTTTTAAACAAAAGCATAATTTCAAATGAAACTCACAAAATATAAAAAACCAAAAATATATTTTTCTCATTAATACATACTGTTAACACAAACATACACAGGCACTAAAACGAAAACCGACGCAACCAGCGACCTACGATTGGTACCACTGGCCTACAACCCTACAACCGGTCACCTATAGCCGGTTGTTAAGACTACCTATAATAACCATGGACGTAGCGATAACAAACATCTGCTTATATTTTAAAAGTAGAAATCCTACCTAGTGCCTTTAGAAATCACTAAATTGGATATTAGGTCAAAGATCCCTAAACTTTAGGCAACACCTAAATCAATCTATATGACATTTATATTAAGTTAGTTAGCCTTAGGTGTCATCTAAAATTTATGTGCTATTGGTGTAATCGGGCACTGACTTGTTTATGGGGAAATTTAATTAAATATTTTAATAGGGCAATTATTGTTAAGTTTAAAACTTATAGATTGTAATTACTATAAATAATAACATCTATGCAAGGGAAGGAAAACTCGAAACGAAACCCTATACCAAACTGTCTGATCAGCAGGGTATAGTGAGGTCAATTTCTCTCCTATTGTGGAGGAGGCTCAAGCCCAGCAGTGGGACATCCATTTAAATACTGAAATAATTGCCATTTTTATACCCCTTCCACTTTTTAAACTGTCATAAGTGATTAAAATACCTAAGTACCTTTACAAAACAAGGAAATCCTAAAATAAACCTTATACGCGTCGTATGCTTCACCAGTCTAGTATATTAGGTTATTGGCTTCCTATTGTGGACTATCCTGTCCTGTCCTGTATATCTTTGGGTATATAATTTCCAGGAAAAGCAAGAAAGTGTTCGTACGTCCATAGTTATCATAAAACAGTCTACCTCGGCGAATACTTTGGGTTATCAGGAGCATAAGTAAAACTCCTCAATTCGTAAGAAACACCGTTTTCATTCTCGAATTCCTTCTTGAAGTCGTCGTACTCGGAACAACCGCCGAATACGCGGTTCGGTTGACGGTCGGGCGTATTCGGCTTGAGTTCGGCGCTCTTCGGTTCGGCCTCGGACGTGTTCGGCTCGGCGCTGGTCGGTAACGGTCGGAATAAGGCGGAGTGAGCTGTGGCCGTATCTAAATCGGCCTTTCTAGATACAATTATCCGTATATCCGTGTGTAAATATAGTTTCCCGGATTTTGACGTCATAAACCTGTAAACAGGAAACAGATTCTAATGTAGATTTATAAAAAATAGTTATAAGAACGGCATGGCACGAATGTTATATTTTAAAAGTATTCTTATAGCCCTCAGGGACCCTAAAATACTGTTTTAGCATCTAATGTAATGCAAAGAAACTGCTAAATTATAGTAAATATGATTTAACGTGGTCTCTAACTAAATATCAACCTCATAAAAATGCTCAAAGTCGCTTAACGCGCTATGGAGAGGGCATAAGCTCAGCATAATGAGAATAGCAATAGGCTGGCCACATCGCTCGTCAAAGCGACAACCGTTGGGAAAGAAAATTCTCGAGTCCACGAATCGGACGACGCAGCGTAGGACGACCCCCCTACTAGGTGGACTAAAGACATCTTAAAAGTCATAGGGAACCGTTGGATGTAAGTGACACAGGACCGTTTCGAGTGGCAGTCTTGTGGGGAGGCCTATGTCATGTCATGCATCCTTCTTAAAACAAAGCTTAAGAAGAATATTTTCTTCACGTTAGGTAACGGCCTAGCTGTGGCCCTGGTATTGCAGAGGTCTATGTGCGGCAGTATCACTTACCATCAGATGCGCTGCTTGCTCGATTGCCACCATTGGCAATAAAAAAAAGAGAATGGTTACATACCTGAGATGTATTAGGTAGCGTAACCACTTGTACTGCAGTTTCGGTGGCTCAGCACCGGCCGGCATATACAGAGTCCTCTGCCGGAGAAACGTACGAGCGCTGCGGACAGAAAAATAAATCATTATCGTGCTACACTCCGTGTGATGACGGAGTGAGAATACAATTCACCACTCCATATCTTGCACGTGAATATTGTAAAACACGACTAAGGGATATAATATTTGTCCGAGTAAGGTCAAATAATAACGATCAGATGATTTAAAGCGAAGTGTTTCTTGCTTATGCGAACGTAATCATTGATTTATTCAATTTCTAATGAACATTTACCAAAATATGAATATGTTGCGTATTAAGTATCACTGAATTTATACATTTCAATCAGATTTACAGGAAAAAGCGATGACAAAATTGAAAACTTTCTAATTCATTAGATTCAATATTTTTAATTCAAATTTTTTCACATGTTCCTACCACCATTGTCTAACTCTTATTTGACCAGATGCCCCATAACCTGTATATGCACCTGTATATAATTAGAGATAAGGTATATGGTAGGCAGGTAATGTCTATTCAAGAAAAGGTAAAACTCGCAATAAAACCCTATGCCCAACACATCAGACCAGCGTGGTATATTAAGTTGCATATTTTGGAGTAAACTCGACACCAGCCATGGGATTTATAAATGTTATTGAAGTGAAACTTCTTTATCGTCGTTGGAAAAAAATTTACCGTCACATTTTTCGGTTACGCGTCACATTTTTTCGCTACGCGCCATCTTTTTCTCGTCCCCACCACGGTCGATTCGAAGAAAGAGTACTTTCTCCAGTGGAATAGGGATAGCATGTCGTTTAAGCGGACATAAAGGGATAAAGTGATAAAGACATAAAGGGATAAAGTGATAAAGGGATAAGGGGATAAGGGGATAAAGGGGTTTAAGGGATAAGGTGATAAGGGGATAAAGGGATAAGGAACAAAGGGACAAAGGATAAAGAAGTTTCACTTCTGCTATGCGTACTTTGAACACACGTTCATTTTTTTTTTTTACAACACTGGTGTGACAAACAAACATAACTAACGGACACAAATCACATACAGACAGAACAACAATTTGTGGATCGCACAGTGTTGTCCTGTGTGGGATTCGAACCCACGACACTGTAGGTAAACTTAACCAGTGCACCATCTATGCAGCAAGTTGAAATGATGAGGATATTTTACCTGGCCGGCATTCTTGTCAAATCATATAGCACGACGAACATCTTGACTAATGTCCCGTGGGGGTTGAACAGCGAGACCTGGATGGTGCCGGAGCGTGCCACACGATAACCCGAAGATCCAAGGTTTATGTGACCCTGGAAATGAAAACAATAAATAAGTCAATTGTAATCATTTATTATTTAAAAGTATTCATCGTCATCATCGCAGCCCACATAGGTCCCCCTGCTGGGCTCGGGCCTCCTCCACAATAGGAGGGAAATTGACCTTACTATACCGTGCTGGTCAGACATGTTGGTATAGAGCTTCATTTCGAGTTTTCCTTCTCTTGCACAGATGTTATGTGCACATTATATCCCATAGTCGTGTTTTACGACATCCACGGGCAAGATAGGGAGTGGTGAATTGTATTCTTACTCTGTCACCACACGGAAAGTTAAAAGTATTTAAAAAAAAATATTTCTTTACTCCTCATGTGGAATACAATTCACCACCCCCTCTCACGCTCGTGGATGTCGTAAAAGACGGCTAAGGGATTAAATATGCCTATTAAGTCTATGCAAGAGAAGGAAAACTCAAAATAAAACCTCTCATAATATGGAGTTTTTCTTCTGTAGCATAGTTATCTGAATATCATATCCCTTAGTCGTCTTTTACGACATCCACAGTCAAGATAGGTGGTGAATTTTCTTACTCCGTCACCACACGAAGATTATTGACTACCGAAAAAAAAGGGATTGGCGGTATCTATAGATATAAGTAGGTACCATATAGGGTGCGTTGGTTCCACCAGGAGCGTAGAAGAACACCGTGACTGGTAACCGCCTATGTGGTGGACAGAAGGCCCCGTATGCGCCGAGCTCAGCTGTGAAGCCGGCTACCGTCGCCACAGGTTCCAGCCGACCTTTCAGAGCCGACTCCTCAAAGCTACCTATAACCATAAAATATACACAAACTTAATAAACATTTTTTTTATGCTAAACTTATAGAACTATAGTCAGGTCTGTCATCGACATGTTCACGTTTTTGATGTGAAATCGGTTTAGTGGTTTAAGCGTGAAAGCGTAACAGATAAACAAACAAATCACTTTCGCATTTATAATAATAGTAAGGACATGGACACTGATTTCAAAAATTCTTTCACCAATGGAAAGCTATAATATTGGGGAGTAGCATAGGATATATTTCATCCCGGTATTCCCACGGGAACTACACGGGTAGGGAAGGGTAAGAAGGTAAAGAAGCGGGCTGGTTGCTAGTATGTATATAAAATCATGTGTCATCAATGCTATGGAAAGGAGTATGTTAGGTGTTAAAATAAGAGATAAGCTCAGTAATATAAGTAACAGGAAAAGAACAAAACTCCAGGATATAACACTTAAAATCAAAAGACAAAAATGGAAATGGGCAGGCCATATTATAAGGGGTAAAGACAAATGGAGTAATAATGACACAGTGGTATCCAAGAGAAGGAAAAAGAAAAAAAGGAAGGCCTAAACAAAGATGGCCAGATGATATTCGGCAGGTGGCAGGAACAACTTGGGACAGGGTAGCTATAGAATGGCAGAATAGAAAAGATTAGAGGAGGCCGTTGCCAACTGGGAAACGGACAAACAAAAATGGAAAAAAAGAATGATATATGATTACTAATAAAACAAGGGCACAAAATAAGGAAAAATATATTGTATAAAAGCAGAATACTAACTTAGTTATAATAAATTTGTTTACTAACACTCATTGTTTGATCCGAATAAAAGGCTATTATTATTATCTATACCAACAAATAAAATTGGAGTGTCTGTTTGTAATGTCAAAATAATAGACTTTTTTCATGCTCACACGATTATTTGCACGACACCTATGCCTAAAATACAGATTAAAAAATTTTTGTCTGTCTGTCTGTTTGTTCCGGGTAATCTTCAAAACGGCTGGACCGATTTCAAAAATTCTTTCACCAATGGAAAGCTATAATATCAGGGCGTAAACTAGGCTATATTTTAACCCGGTATTCCCACGGGAACTACGCGGGTAAAACGACTATAACCGAAGCAAAGCGAGGGCGGGTTGCTAGTTATAGATAAAATCAAAATATTGACTTACCCAACAATCCAGTACTGGGTCCCATTTTAAGTTTCGATGTGGTGGTACGTTTTGGCGGTGGTGTCGTCACCACGGGTGGTGGGGACGCCGGTGACGGTGGGGCTGGCGATACCGGTGATATTGGGTGGAAAAGTGCACTGGCAAATATTAAATAATTATTAACAATTTACTTCGGCACTCCTGAAGATGTCCATCACCTGTTGGTGAAATGTGTCCAAACCAAATAAGAGATAAGTGTGAAAAATGTTGGAGTATTCTTAACTATCTTATCAAAACCTCTCTCTGATGCAGCCATTTTAGTTTATAAGTTAGTAAATAGGGTTATCCCAACTAGTGAGTTTACGAATGAACATGGACAAGACGAAAGTCATGTTAAATGCCCATGTCATTCCTGTATCGGTCCTAGTTGGCAATACGATTCTCGAAGTTGTCGATCACTATGTTTACCTAGGACAAACAGTCCAGTTAGGTAGATCCAATTTCGAGAAAGAGATCAGCCGACGAATCCAACTCGGTTGGGCAGCGTTCGGAAAACTTAAGTGGAGCTTCTCATCCAACATACCTCATTGTCTGAAAACACAGGTCTACGACCAGTGTGTGTTACCAGTGATGACTTACGGCACGGAAACGTGGTCCTTAAATGTAGGCCTCATAACAAGGCTTAAAGTCGCTCAGCGTGCTATGGAGCGGGCTATGCTCGGGATTTCTCTGCGAGATAGAATCCGGAATACGGAAATCCGCAGAAGAACGAGTGTAACCGACATAGTACGAAGATAGCACGCTGAAGTGGCAATGGGCAGGCCACATCGCTCGACGAACCGACAACCGCTGGGGAAGAAAGGTTCTCGAGTGGCGACCACGTATCGGACGACGCAGTGTAGGACGCCCCAAACTAGGTGGACCGATGACCTAGTGAAACTTGCTGGGCGTCGTTGGATGCAGGCGGCATAGGACCGCACATTGTGGCGCAACATGAGGGAGGCCTACGTCCAGCAGTGGAAATGATGATGATGATGATGAAATAGGGTTAATCTAAGGTGATATAAGGCAGCTAATATAAGGCTAGATTATGATGGAGCTGGCATGGCCTTGAGGCTAAAAGCTCCTAAATAAATAAAGATTAAAAAAAAAAATTACAATTTACTTCGTGTGGTGACGGAGTAAGGTACAATTTACCACCCCCTATCTTGCACATGGTGTCGTAAAAGACACCTAAGACATATTATATGCATATAACATCTGAGCAAAAGAAGGTAATCTCGAAATAAAACCATATACCAAACCGTGGTTACAGTAAGTCATTATCATTACAGCTCATATACGTTCCACTGCTAGGCTCGAGCCTCGTCCACAATCAGGTCAGATGGGAAGGTTGGTATAGGGTTTCATTTATTTTATTGCCGATTGTGGCAAACAAGCAAGCAGCATCCCCCATTGGTAAGTGATACTGCCGCACATGGACCTTTGCAATACCAGGGGCACAGCCAGGCCATGGCCTACCGTGAAGAAAATACTCTTCTTAAACCTTGTTTAAAGAAGGACATGTCATAGCGTTCGGGAAACACAGCAGCAGGTAATTCATTCCAGAGCCTTTCGAGTCGTCCATCTCTTTCATAGATTTTGCATGGACATTATAATTCCTTAGTCATCTTTTACTACACTCACAGGCAGAGAGGGGGGTGGAGAATTGTAGTCTTACTCCGTCACCACATGGAAAGACTGACGTATAATTATATATATAATAATATATAATTTTTAACAAACAAAACCGATTTCAAACAGTAAACTCAAAACGTTAAAATTGCCTATAAAATTTTAAGAATTCCACCAATTTCTCAAGGATACCATCATCAGATCCTGACCTGATGACTATGGGACCACCTGGCAAGTATACTCTATCAAACAAAAAAGAATTTTGCAAATCGGTCCAGGCGTCTTTGAGTAATCGGTGAACATACATAAAAAAAAAAGAACATTCCAACGAATTGAGAACCTCCTCCTTTTTTTGAAATCAGTTAAAAAATATATATAAAGTTTGAGCATATTACCTCTTAATACCAGATATGCCATTTATGGAGTCATCAAAGTCAAAACAATTGTTGCCCCTCCTAAGCGGAGCTGGACTGGACGTGAGGGGGAGGCCAGTCTTGGTGTGGAACACCATTGAAGCGGCCGAGTCGAATCGCCAGCGGAATTTGTCCATCTCCGTTGGGGAAGGCACCTGAAAATACGGATAACCGTTTTTGAAGTGAGTTTTCCTATGGGATGGCTTTGAAATTCAGGTCGGTAACATTTTCACTTGAAAACCTTATGGTCTTTAACTGTATTTTTCCAGCGATTATTTCTCAAACGTACGTGCAGGATCTGGAATGAGCTACCTGCTGCTGTGTTTGCCAAGCGCTATGATAAGTCCTTCATTAAACAAGGTTTTTTTTTATTGTCCATTGTGGCAAACGAGCGAGCAGCATACCTGATGGTAAATGATACTGCCACAGATGCACCATCTATGCAAGAGAAGGAAAACTCGAAACAAAATTCTATACTAACCATTCTATGATGCAGGAGGCTAGAGCCCAACAAAAAATTGGGACATTTATACACTAAACGGCTAAGTTCATTGCGGAATGAAGAATAGATATAATTATGTCTCACCTGATTATCCGTAACTTTCTTCGGTTCAGGAAATTTGAAACCGTTGTCATTCTCTTCCTTCGGTGAATCAACCGAATCGGTCGGCTCCGTCCTATCAAAAGTCCCATAGTCACATTTCTCATACAGTACATAATCATCATCACCAACCGAATAAGTCTTCTGCCTCTTCTCCCTAGGTCTAGAAAACACTGTATCACCTTTCTCCAACTGCAATTCCTCTATATCCCGTTCATGTTGAGCGAACCTATCACTCACAATCCTTTCAATTTTATCCACTATAGGAAAATATCTACGCAATTTAGGTCTTTTAATTAATTCACTATTATTAAAACTACTATTATTATCACATAAGTTATCACATTTATGCTTCTTCGAATTCTTATCGTCTTCTTCGCACTTTCTTCTTGCACCATTCTCGTTCAACGAAGCTAAATTATAATTCCCATCAGATCTAACCATACCACGATCACAGGTTTCGCATTTCAGATTTATCTGAGTACCACATTGGCAGAATACATCCTCAGTCTGAGTGGAAACCGTGTTAGTCTTCTTGAATTCAGTCGGTGGTAGACTATCAGTGTCTATAAAAGGTGATTTAGTCTCAATTCTACTGGCAGGTAACGTCAGATAAGTCTGATTTCTATAACATCCTATAGCACGGAACCTGTCGAATCTGGACGCCTGTAAAATTGGTATAGACGAATGCGTCTCCTTTAATTTCTGCAATCCGTCACCTTCTGAAGAAGTGCTGTCATGATGCTTTTTCGTTTTGCATTCCTTTCTCAATCTCCTCTTGTGTTTTGCAACTTCTTTTAACCGTCTATCGTCTTTCTTCGGTCTATCTTTCCCGTCAGATTCATCGTCACAATTGCATTTGTGCTTGCCGCTTTCGCTGCAAGGCGTCAGCATTCTATCATCGATTTTGCATCCATCATACTTATTGCCTATTGTGAGATCATTTAATTTGCCGACTAATTCTTCGTGAAGATTCACAGGTGTATCCTTGCTGGTCTTCCGTTTAGGACATGTGCATTTTATATTAGGTATATCATCGAATCTTGGTAAACTTTGGAGGATAACGTTCAGGTAAAAATTACCGAAATCCGTGACAGGGAATTTGTGGTCAGTTGGTGGTTTTATAAAGTCGGCCTTCTTGTAATTGTCTTCGAATATTTTTATGGAGTAAACGATGTTCAGTTTGCGTTGGTTGGCTTGGTCGTCGTCGCAGTTCGCTTCCACCTTCTTGATGTTACAAGTCTCGCGACTTAACTTGCGTCTGCAAAAAAATATATTAAAAAGTAATAGCATGAATTAAATTACATTTTAGTCTTTGTTAATTTCATCATCAACATCATAGTTCATAAACGTCCTGGGCTCGAGCCTCCTCCATAATAAGAGGGAAATTGACCTTACTATACGATGCTGGTCAGACAGGTTGGTATAGGGTTTTATTTCGATGTTTCCCTCTCCTGCTTAGATTTAGATTAAGTCAAATTTCTGTTCGGTGACGAAGTAAGAATACAATGCACCACCAAAAAGCGACTGAGGGATATATATATAACATCTAGTGGTGGTCGTTGAATAAACGAACAGTTTTTTTCGACTGTTTCTTTGCCGTGAACTAATAAACTAGTTTATAGTTGACTGATAAACATGTTTATGTATGAACTATGAACGGCTTCGTGAATCGGTCGTCGCATCAACGAATGACGCGAACGCAACGAAGACATCCGAGTGTTCGAAAGCGCCCGAATGGGCCCGAACTTCGACGACGCGATGCGCGCGCGCTCGCACGGCTCGCTACGCTCTTTACCCGCCCCGCAAACCTCACCGCCCGTGCGCGCGAGTCGAACCGAAATCATAACGCATAGATTGAATTGCAATTCATTGAACTCTGCTATCATGCGATGGGACTATCATTGCATATTGAAGCGTCAATGTACATTGTACAATGAAACATTATTAGTTTTAATACTTGCACTGAGCTTATTGCTAGATCGAATAGACTCTATTTTGATTAGTGTAAATATATTATTTTGTAGTGCATTTATTATAAAAAAAGTATTGGGTTACAAATTGAAATTTTGTTTGTTTACATTATTTTTTTTAGTTTCATTCGAATGCGTTACGCGCAGCGCAGGTCAAAGGTGATTGCAAAAAAGAGTATCGCGAACTCGAATTGTTTAATTGTGTCATATATTTTTAATTGTGTTAGAGTGTTAATATCTAGTGTTTAATACGTATACCTAAGTAGGTACGTATTCAGTAATTATGTCGGCTCATAGAAACACCAGTGTTCTATGGCATCATTTTGAAAAGAACAATTCTACTTTTAAAGCTACGTGTAATATATGTAAAGATATTCTCAGTTATTAATCTTCTTCTGCAAAATGAACTTTTAAATACGCCAGGTTCATAATATTTAACGTAAATAATTTAATCTTATTATTTTCTATTAGCTATCTAAAATAATAAACCTGCCAGTTCTAAGCCTGGAAAAAGTATGAAGGGGTTCATTTCAACATGCTCGTAAATATTAAATATTGTTGTCTAATAAAATTCGTTGAAGTTTCGTTGTCCTTTACCTACCAATGGACGATCAACGTACGTCATAATATAAACTTAACGTCTAAGCGTCTACGACATAAACTAGTCGAAAATTAGACTGTTTTTCAACTAGTTTATCGTCGACGATAAACGGTCTCGTTGCGTCGACTGTAAAATCGTCGACGACCCACTACTAATAACATCTATGCAAGAGATGGAAATCTCTAAATAAAACCTAAACAAAAATGAAATACCGTGGTTAGCGTAGGCCAACTACGCTATACGGGGCACTGCTCCAAATCCATACAAATTGATCCCGACAACATTTCGAATACAAGGGGCACAAATATTTTTGCTAAACCGATAGCAATGAGGCGTTTATGATATAGATAGATACATAAGTCTAATTCTTATTTTCTTCTTCTTAGTATTTATATTTTTGAGAAATGTGTTTGATTAATTATTAAAACGGATCGCCTATTGAATATCAAGTCTCCTCGGTGAATATAATCCTTGACCACACATTGTCTAATTGGAATTTGTCCAGGATATTATAAAGCTTAGTAAGCCGTTACAACAATCACAAGCAGTGTTGACCAATTTTGCAGATATTATATGCATATTATATCCCTTAGTCGTCTTTTACGACACCTAGGGGGTAGGATGCGAGGTGGTAAATTGTGTTACTCTTAATAAAATTACAAAAATACAATCAAATCAACTGCACAGATGGCGTAGAGGTTAAGATTCCTACCTACCGTACCAAGGTCGTGTTTTTGATTCCCATGCGGTACAATACTTTGTACGATACATACATTATTATTGTTCTGTAATAGCATTCTGTGTGGTGACGTAGTAAGAATACAATTCACCACCCCCTATCTTACCCGTGGGTGATCGTACGAGACGACTAAGGGATATAAAACGCATAAAACATCTATGTGAGAGAAGGAAAACTTGAAATAAAACCCTATACCAACACGTCTGACCAGCGTGGTATAGTAGGTCAATTACCCTTCCATTATGGAGGAGACCCGAGCCTAGCAGTGGGACGCATATGGGCTGAAATGATGATGATGATGATGATGAATAGTGTAAGTTTACTTGCTCGTTTGTATGTCTGTAAAGTTAATCGGAACACAATAGTTATGGCAAATCAGAAGAAAAATGAATCATAACGGAAGTATACTAATTGGACAGCAGTTACCTGCGTTCTGTAGGACTGTCCTCCGTCTCCTTGAGCCTAGCGAGCCATGCGGACAGCTGTGAGAAATGCAGCTGAGACCTGACCGCGTTCAGGAGCCACTGCGATGTACTGAATGATGGACTTTGACCTCCCCTGAAAATTAATATATAAGTTTATGAAAACAAATCATCATTATCAAGAGGTTCTATGGACTGGTCTAACTTAAGGCTATTGAATTAAAAACTGTCGCCTGTTAAAAAAATAATATTAAAAATTGTTGTTATCATTCTTATTGTTAATTACTTTATTTCTTTCCTTTTCTTTCTCTTTACGTTATTTTTTCTTTCTTATCTATTTGAGGGAAGGGGTTTGCTGAAAACCAGCCCTGCATAATTTCTATGCAGCACAATGCTGAGCATTCCCCTATTGTCAAAATTAACTATAAAATATGTATTATAATTGTTATTTTATGACAGTAAATGCTATTCTATTCTAAAATATTTCAAATAGTGACAACTGAATTCTTTTAATCAGTGATTTCTGTAATAATATAATAGTTATATTCGATGAGTCTGACGATATTACTGCGAAAATTAGTCGGAACTACACTTATTATCATATAGCGTGGCGAGGCCTCGCCACAGCATGCGTGCTTTAAGCCACGCCAACGATCAGTTTACCCTCGCCTATAAATATTTTACATCAAAAAGTAGTAACTATTTCTTTTAATTATTCCATATGGTGATGGCGTAAGAATGCAATTCATCACTGACTTTCTTACCCGTGGGTATCATAAAAGACGACTAAGGGATTAAATACATAAATTATACATAAAAGAGGACTAAGAGATTAATTTATTTTCCGTGTGGTGACGGAGTAAGAATAATATTCACCACTCCCTATCTTGGCCGTGGATGTCGTAAAAGACGACTATGGGATATAGTCTGTGCAAGAGAAGGAAAACTCGAAATAAAACCCTATATCAACATGTCTGACCGGCATGGTATAATAGGTCAAATTCCCTCCCATTGTGGAGGAGGCCCCAGCCCAACAGTGGGACGTATGTGGGCTGCGATGATGATGATGAAGGGATTTAAATATGCAGATAACATCTATGCAAGAGAGTCACTTGAAAACCTAATCAACCCACCAAACCAGCGTGGTACAGTAAGGTCAATTTCCCCTTCCATTATGATAGAGGCTCGAGCCCAGCAGTGGAACGTATATGAGCTGTAATGATGATGATTAAATCTGATTATGAATAACGTTAAACATTTTCTATTGAAGTCATAAAAATCGACTGAAAGATGACCAGCAAAAGAATAGGTACCAGCATTTTGAGGGGACCTGACGCTGCCGACCATCGCTAGGGCGATGCTTGACAGCGTCAGGAACTGGGATGCGGTCGCAACCTTCTGCGAGGCAGTGATCTTGCCGAAGGAGACGGCGGGCCGCGCGCGCGAGGAGCGCAACCTCGACGAAGCGACCCGCCGCCGGCGACTGGGACGGCGCAGGCGCGGCTACCTGCACGTCATGCCGCCCTAGCCGAGGCCGCGGGTGATGTTACCGAAAAATTAGTCCGTCACCCGCCGAGGCCGACCGCGTGAGGAAAGACCGACGTCCTCCCCGAAGGGGGGACGGCGGTCGATGCGAGGGTAGCCCACTAGGGGATATTCCATCGGGCCGACCACTGATGACAAATAACCCTGCTCCGGTGGTCGGCCCAACGACGAAGGCGACGTGGTGTTCAGGTGGGCTGCAGGTGTGCGTGCTTACGCCCCTCTGTCGCCCCGGACGGAGGGGTGCGAGGAGTGCGCCGACCGCAGCCCACCCCAAAAAAAAGCACTTTGCGGGGAAAATAGCGGTAATCGCAATTGCCAACGTGACCAATCATAGTTTTGCCTCTTTGAGTAGCCTATGTCTGACAGTAAACAAAGATGAAGTTCCGTGTGGTGACGGATTAAGAATACAATTCACCACTCCCTGGTTTGCACGTGGATGTCGTAAGAGACGACCAAAGGATATAATAAGCTCGAAAACTCGAAACAAAACGCTATACCCACATGTCTGACCAGCATGGGTATAGTAAGCTCATGTTCCCTCCTTGTGGAGGAGCCATGAGCCGAAATGATGAAAAATAATGATGATGACACCATGCTGCTCAGACGGCTTGGTATAGTGATTATTTGGAGTTTTTCTTCTCTTGTATTATATTTAAATCCCTTAGTCGTCTTTTCCGACGCTCACGGCAAAATATGGTGGGGAATTCTCACTGGTAGGACGACCCCCCACTAGGTAGACTGACGACATTCTCAAAGTCGCAGGGAACTGTTGGATGCAAGTGGCGCAGGACCGTTCCGAGTGGCATTCTTGTGGGGGAGGCCTATGTCCAGCAGTGGACGTCTGTAGGCTGATGGATAGGTGGATGGATGGAATTCTCACTCCGTCACCACACGGAAGAGATTTAAGGTTTTAGAATAATTTAAAAATGACACTCACTTGTTAAGCTGGGCATTCATAGTCCACCGTTCTAGCAGGAGCGCCCTGGCATGCTTGTCGTATACATCCTCGCGACATAGAGACGTATAGCAATCCTGACAATCTGGAGCTAGTAACACCTGGAACATTATGATGATAAATAAGATGTGTTAGAAGCACACTATGGACAGTCGTTTGTCTACAGCCGTGGGCTGCGGGCCTACTCTTGAAATCAATTCTAATTTCGAATCCAATTCAATTCCAATCTCACCAAACTTATATTTGGTACTCTTGAACAAAATCGAGAATGAATTCTTAGTGTTCTGTTCGCCTTTATTATTTTCACCAAATAAATTTTCAAGAAAATACTGCACGTATTTTCTTACTTTAACTTAATAACGTATTCGAACTCGATCACCACAAAGACGCTTTCTTGAAATTGTGCAACATTAACGATATTAAACTACGTCAAAATCACGTCAGGAGTAGCAAATATTTGACTTAATCGACAAGAGTCGAATTCATTTAGTTTAAAAAAAACCACCCAATTTGATTCCAATCGTGCGCTAGTGTCGCTTTCAAGAGTACCAAATTTTCTCAAATTCGAGCTGCGATTGGATTTAGGATTGGAATCGAGATTCAAGAGTAGGCACACTGGTCCTTTTGCGGTAGTAGTAACCACACTCTCAGAAAAAAAAGAATGTGTGTATATAGTACGCATATTAGAAGTAAAACTTCTTTATCCTCTATCCTTTATCGTCCTTTATCTCATTCTCTCGTCGGCTGAATACTATACATTTACGTGTTTGTGTCTCTACGGACTCGCTTTTTCGTTTCATCGAGTTTGAAATCACAACGATTCTAAAGAAGTTTCACTTCAAAAATCGACGTCTGAGTAATAATAATTTGTTACTGCACTTCGTTTGGTGAGCGAGAGAGACGGACGCCCAAATTTCTGAGGAGGTTAGCGTATGATGGCTTTTAGTGATGCTTTTAGTATCACCGAACCTCATTGCACGCATTCACACCCCCTTTATTTTCTCCATGGTGCGCAGCAGTCTAGTAAAGGTCCATGGGCGGACCATCAGGTATGCTGATTGACCATTTGCCACCAACAGCAATAATAAAAAGACAAAAAAGAAAAACATTTTTTGGAAGACTATATGGAACGACGGAAGCCCAATTACCTACAATATTCTCTCCCCATTACTGAACTGACCACTGGTATCGACTCCTTGATCTCAGTGGTTCACTGGACGGCAATTGATCAATTAATGATTGATGGAGACATACCTCAATACAGATGGGAATCTGCTCGTTCCACAGCGCCTGCACATGGTTGCTGAGCTGTGCCTCCACGCCAGTCTTCGGCTCCTCGGGCTCCGGTTTCGGTTGACTCTGGACCTAGAATTCATAATATCAACATAACTGATTAATATTCTAGTATTTCCTTATATGAATATGGATCTGAATGCCCAACATTGAAAAAGACGGATGACAGAAGAGTGCATGCTACAGAGATGCGTATGCTAAGATGAATGTGTGGGGTTACAAGGTTAGATAAGAAATGAGTATATTAGGGGAAGCCTGAAAGTGGCACCAGTGATAGAGAAGATTAGGAGCGCGAGATTGTCTTGGTATGGACATGTGATGAGAAGAGATGAAAGGCATGTAACAAGGAGGGTTATCAATACGATGGTAGATGGACGTAAGAAGCGTTGGAGACCCAACAGGAGATGAATGGATTGTGTGTATGAGGATATGCGTATGAAAGCAGTGAGTGCAGATATGACGGTGGTTAGAAGGTTATGGAAAGTAAAGACATGTTTTGCTGACCACATTTAGCGTGGGATGAGGGCAAGCAGATGATGAGATGATGATAATATACGTGAAGGCATATTAATGACTAGCGAGCCGCCCTTCCTTCGCTTCGGTGTCAGCCGTTTTCCTGTATTTTAAATCCCCACTGTCTTCCAAGGACTAGGCAAACATTGGTAGGGTTTTTTCCATGATGAAAAATAGTCTGTCTCCTTTTATAGACAGCAACGACGTCTACATTCAGGGGACCAACATTAGCAATTAGAAGTACCAGGACATCATACCTGCGAGCTGGTTGACGGTTTAGCGGCTAAAAGCTTAGCGTGCAACAGCCGATCGTGAGCGGGTTTGGTCGCCGGACTGGAGCTTCGGGATCTGATGATGAGGCGGCCTAGCTGCAGGAGCAGGTTCGCGCCCGAAGCCGGTGGGGCCGGCACCGGCTCGCAACTGTGCATCTGAATTTGAAAAAAAAAGTACATAAATATAGTGAAGGAGTAAAAATGGGTGGAGATGGGGAAAATCAAGGGTGTCGTAAAAGACGACTAAGGGATTTGATATGCAGATAACTTCAATGCAAGAGAAGAAAAATTCAACATACAATTCTATAGTAAACTGACTGACCAGCGTCATCAATTTTCTCTCGTAATTCTGGAGGAGTCCCGAGTTTAACTTTTTACATATTTGTTATGTGCAAAATATACTCCTTAATCGTCGTTTACGACACCCACGAGTAGGGTGATGAATTATATTCCTACTCCGTCACCGCACGACAAATCATTCTAGTGATATGCAAAAGATAATTTAAAAATATCTGACTCGATTTACAAATTGTGAAACACTCCGAATCCCCCCTCCTTCATAAATATGAAAGCTCGGTAACCACGTACATAAAACCACCTCCTCTCCTCCCACAGACCCACAGAATCCAGGGCGCGTCGGTACAAAATTAGGGCGGGGGTGCATTCACAAGTCGGTCAAGGGCGGGTCGTTTTATGGAACAAAGAGATGGCTTATGCAGGCTTTGTTGCTATGCCAGAATTGAAATGGACCAGAGAGATTTTGAATTGACAATATTAATGCAATTTCCGTGTGATTACGGAGTATGAATACAATTCGTCAGCCTTACACACCTTGTACTCGTATGTCGTAAAAGACGACTAAAGGATATGATATAGGTATAACATCTATGTACATTAATACCCCGGACTTACGCGATAGGCGGGACCGAGTGATAATCGCGTAAGTCGAATTCGCGTAAGTCGGGATTTAATTTTGTTTATATTAAATGTACAAAAATTATTTTTGAAACCAGTTCAAAGAAGACAATAACTTTAAACAATATGATTCAAAATATTATATAAAAAGCAATTGAAATTTTATGAATAAAAAAGTTAATCTAAAGCTTTAGTGCTCGAAGAGAAAACCGCGTATCTTTGAATGAATTCGCGTAAAACGGGGTAGCGTAAGTCGGGGTATAACTGTATATATTTACCGTGTGGTGACGGAAAAAGAGTACAATTCACTCCTTATCTTATACGTGGGTATGGTAAAAAACGACAAAGGGATATGATATGCAGAAACAGCCAATGCAAAAGAAGGCAAACTCGACATAAAACCTTTTACCAACCCAAACCTATCGTGGTATAGTCGGTTAATTTCCCTTCTGGGAGAGGCTCGAGGCCAACAGCGGTACTTGTATGAGCTACGACAAATATTAATGTAATTTCTGTGTGCTGACGGAGTAAGAATGCAACTTACCACCTCGCTTCATAGCCGGGCGTGTCGTAATAAACGACTAAGAAATTATTTGCAGATAACATATATGCAAGAGAAAGAAAATTCGATATTAAACCCGTCTGACCAGGGTGGTATAGTAGGTCAATTACCCTTCTATTGTGGAGGAGGCTCTAGCCGAACATTGCCACCTATATGGGCTGCGTTAATGATAACTGGTGTTCGCGCACATAAAAAGATAACAACAACAATAAATTCATAACCGCTTCGTATAAAAGTTAAAAAAAAAGGTTAAATTAAAATCCGAAATACAGAAATCCGCAGAAGAATGGGTATAACCGATATAACACGAAGAATTAGCACGCTGAAGTGGCAATGGGCAGGCCACATCGCTCGACGAATCGACAACCGCTGGGTAAGAAAAGTTTTCGAATGGCGACCACGTATCGGGCGACGCAGTGTAGGACGCCCCCGCACCCAATAGGTGGACCGACGACCTGATGAAAGTTGCTGGGCGTCTTTGGATGCAGGCGGCGCAGGACCGTACTCTATGGCATAACAGCATAACATGTGAGAGGCTTACGTCCGGCAGTGGACGACGATGGGTTGAAATTATGAATGACGATTATAAAAGTTTAAACATTTCCGGAATATATACAAGTGTTGTATTGTATACTTATAAACAAAAATATATAAATAACTAAGATATCTCTACACGCTGTTGGCGATCGTCCAAATTCCGTGTAGAGTGTTAACCGTTGATTTTGTTTTTTAACTTTTACATGCAACGCGTTGAACGTTCATTCTGTATCTATTAGATTTGGTTAGGATATTACTATTACAGCTGATAAAGCTTCCTCCACAATGGGATGGAGTAGGAATACAATTCACCACCCCCTGATCTTGCTTGTCGATGTCGTAAAAGACGACTAAAGAATATAATATGCAGAAAACATCTATGCAGAAGAAAGATTAGAAATAAAACCCTATACCAATCCGTCTAACAAATGGATGCTGATAAGCAATAATATGTTAACCCTCACAAACTTTATTTTGAGAAAATGGCGTTTAAAGATTTCAAACCAATTCTTAATTAGTTTGTTTGAAAAAATATATATCCACCGATTCTTTCTCTACTTAATAAAAAAGAATAATGGATTAGAAATAGATTGGCAACATAAAAAGAAAAAAGTTAGTATATTTATCCACAAAAATAAGATATTTGCTTATTACAAAATATGGAACACACTAAAATAATCCAGACATGAACTTAAGGAACTTAACACTATTTTCCTAAATGCTCGCACTAATATTTAGTAGCAATAAATTCACATTAAGGAACATAAATTAATATTGATAAATAAATGTTATCACTTGCAATGTGTAAATTGTTCTAAGTAGAATTAGCAAGATACGATTTTTTTTATTTTAGTTTTATTATTTAAGAAATACAAGAAACCTAAATTATTTCTAAACAAATTGTCTATCTAATGTAATAAAAAACATGTTTGGCGCTGCGTAGAATAACTGAATGTGATTTAAATAATACAGTGTCAAGCCTCATAACATATCTGTCGTCAATATAGATGGCACATTTCGAATTTGAACTACGTTAAGAAACTTGAAGGATTATTGAAAAATATTGTATACCTATTCGCAATTTGTTTTATGATATTTATCCATTTTTTTCAAGTGACCTGATAACCTGATACTCTTTTCCAGAATGTTAAATACGTGATGTATTATCAAAATATATCAATATCTTTGAATTTGACTTTTTGTGGGTTGACACATAATTGCTTATCATTATCCATTAATGTGATATGTTAAATCGATTTCCCTTCTATTGTAGTAAATGGTACATTATCATCATCACGGCTCATATACGTGCCATTATTGATCTCGAGCTTCCTCCACAATAAAAAAGAAAGTGACCAAATACAGCGCTGGTCAGACAGGTTGGTACAGGGTTTTATTTCGAGTTTTCCTTCTCTTGCATAGATGTTATATGTATATTTAATCCCTTGATCATCTTTTACGACACCCACGGTTAAGAAAGGGGGTGGTGAATTGTATTCTTACTCCGTCACCATACGGAAAATTATTTGTATTATTTATACAAAACAAATTGGCGTTTTGCTACAGACGGCCTTGCTTATCTAAGCTGATATGATAACTTATCGTTGTTAATATGTGGGTTATTGTGTGCAGAATATTTGACGTGGACAGGTAAGCATTTAAGGCATACACTCTTAGATACACATTTTTCAAATCACTACAACATTAAATTTTATTATTTTTTATGTAATAAACATTCTAGTTAGGCAGATTAAATTTCGAGAAAGAGATCAGCCGACGAATCCAACTCGGTTGGCCAGCGTTCCGGAAACTTAAGAGGATCTTCTCGTCCAACATACCTCAGTGTCTGAAAACACAGGTCTACGACCAGTGTGTGTTACCAGTGATGACTTACGGCACGGAAACGTGCTCCCTAAATGTAGGCCTCATAACAAGGCTCAAAGTCGCTCAGCGTGCTATGGAGCGGGCTATGCTCGGGATTTCTCTGCGAGATAGAATCTGGAATACGAAAATCCGCAGAAGAACGGGTGTAACCGACATAGCACGAAGAATTAGCATGCTGAAGTGGCAATGGGCAGGCAACATCGCTCGACGAACGGACAACCGCTGGGGACGAAAGGTTCTCGAGTGGCGACCACGTATCGGACGACGCAGTGTAGGACGCCCCCCACTAGGTGGACCGACGACCTGGTGAAAGCTGTTGGGCGTCGTTGGATGCAGGCGGCACAGCACCGCACTTTGTGGCGTAACATGAGGGAGGCCTACGTCCAGCAGTGGACGGCGATAGGCTGAAATGATGATGATACATTCTAATTACTATCTATGACCGTTAAACTATAACATACTCGAACAGTTGCTCCATAACCTGAGACACTATGTATATATTTGTAGATTGCACCAATGATTGATTGCGTGATAATCGAAACCGCGTTATTAGGTTCAAGACATCGTTTTAGCCACTACGGCATCTGGGCAGTCATCATTATTACATAAAATAATAATACTATGTATAAGTGTCACATAATAAACAGCTGATTGTGACGATAATGATAACGATATTTCGTTATCTATGCTCGCATAGTGTCAGCGTGACGTTTGAAGGTTAATAACTATAATGCGGAAACTAGGGATGTGACTTGGAGGGAAAATAATCGATTTTTAAAAAAAAATCGATTGATTTCGAATAATAAAAAATCCGTAATAATAATATATAATCCGTAATAATCATAATTTTCCGGGTGGTGACGGAGTAAGAATACAATTCACCACCCCCTATCTTACCCGTGGGTGATCGTACGAGACGACTAAGGGATATAAAACGCATATAACATCTATGCGAGAGAAGGAAAACTGGAAATAAAACCCTATACCAACACGTCTGACCAGCGTGGTATAGTAGGTCAATTACCCTTCCATTGTGGAGGAGGCCCGAGCCCAACAGTGGGACGTATATGGGCTGAGATGATGATGAATAAAAAATCGATTAATAATCGATTTTTATTATTTTGATAATCGATTATTAATCGATTATTTTTTGTAATAATCGATTATCATAAAAATCGATTATTTTTTCACATCCCTAGCGGAAACTGACCTTTGAAGAACCTTAATATAGCTTTGAAAAATCTGCTAATTATTTGTATAATGAAAAGTTCACTAGAAAGCAAAAGAGCTTAAGCTACTACTACATAGAGTAGAATTTTGCGTATACGTTAGGTTTATAAATATTTAGGGTTCCGTAATCGAAATTATAGGATATCCAAAATGAAAATATAACCAATATAATAATTTTGGATATTTTCCGATAGGATCGGTGTCAGTATGAGACAGGTTATGGACAGGTTTTCTATCTACCAACCGACCTGACAGACTAAACATAAGCCTCTTTAAAAGGAAATATTACAATAATCACCACAATTAATTAAATCCTTCTGCAATTCTGTCAATCAAAAAATCAATACCCGTAACCGAAACTAGTCGAAACTGTCGAATAATATATGTCTATACTAATACATCTGAGGAGTTTGCTTGTTTGAACGCGCTAATCTCAAGAACTACTGGTCTGATTTGAAAAATTCTTTCAGTGTTAGATAGCCCATTTACCAAGGAAGACTATAGGCTATATATCATCAGGCTAAGACCAACAGGAGCGCAACAACAATGAAGAATGTTTCAAAATCGGGTCTGTTTTTCCTTTTGAGAGCTTCCGCTGCGTAAACGGCTAAATTTTCGCAAAAATCATATGACAAAATCATATTATTAAAAAAAAATTTCGCCTACAATGTCTTAGGTTAAAGTTAAAGTTAGCCCAAAGTATCTATACCACGCCGACGATGTCGCGAGCAGAAGCTAGTTCGACGTAATTATGTAACCGTAACCAATATAAGAAGCGAAGAACCGAAGAACAGGTGTAACCAACATAGCACGAAGAATTAGCACGCTGAAGTGGCAATGGGCAGGCCACATTGCTCGATGAACCAGCAACCCCTAGGGAAGAAGGTTTCTCGAGTGGCGACCACGTATCGGACGACGCAGTGTAGGACCACAGAAATATTAATACTTTAGAAAGGCCATTCGGCTGATTTTGTTCGAAAACCAGTGTGGCATAATTGCCCCCTCCCGCTAATGTTAACACATATGCAAGTCTATGCTTACAATAATTTCACACACTAACATAACACACACACATCAATCTCGAAGCTGCAGTTGGTACACAAACTATAACTAAGTTCTGTAGGCAACGTATACTCACATATAAAAAAGCACATGTACGCTAGTGCTTGCCATGGTCGATATACTACACGATATTTATTTAGCCTGTTTTATCGAAACAAAAATATTAATGTCTTTAAATTAAGCACTTACTTGTGTGTGTGTGTGTGTGTTGAAGTTATTTGTAATGCAAGTCAGTAATTTAACAGTAAAATCATGCAAATAAAATACTCCTCACTACACTCTGTATAGGTGACAGAAAATTTAAGTGCTATAATTAATTACGTAAGCGAGTATATTATATTGTTCCCATATATGGTACACACCAGTACACAAGATACAATTAAAATGTATTAAAAAGAGACCACAGTCAAGTTTATAAACTCCTGCATCTTGTAGAGGGATCTGGCACTTGACAGGTGGCAAGAATTGACTAATCATCTTGAGTGGTTTAATATATGTTTTTATGGAAGCCCGTTTCAGGATGAAGCCAATCTTGTCAGTGACTCCTTTCACATAAGGTAGTACTGCAGGGAGGCGCTCAACTGTGGATGGTTTCAGACGGTCTCTGCGACGGGGGCCATGGACGTCTGTAATAACGTTGACTTGTTTGGACGTCAGACATCTTAGACCGCCCGTGACCAGGAATGCTGTAAAGTATTCGAAACATCGGGCAATCCTAAATCAAATACAAACGTGATATAATCCGTATAAGTAGTTTTATTTACAATGTGTAGTGCTCGCGTAAGCATCAGATATCATTCTTAAAATATGTTAAAATATTATTTTTTAAATAAAACTACTTTACGGATTTTATCGCGTTTGTATTTGATTTTTGATTACCCGACGTTTCGAACACTTTACAGCGTTCATGGTCACGGGTGGACTAAGATGTCTCACGTTCAACAAGTCATCGTTACTGCAGAAAATTTATAATTATCTACCCGATACAGAAATTAGTTATTAAATATTGACCCACATTTTGATACAAAATTTATTGCCAGTGTAAGAAGAAAATGATTCTATATGAATAAATTATATTGTTTATGGTTAGTAATAATTGAACATTAAAATTAATAGTAATTATATTTAAAAACTAACTAATAATCTAGTATACTACCACCGGATCGGAACACGGTCACACTGAGAAAGATCCGGCAAGAAAACTCAGGTAACATGATGCCAAATTAAAGTTAATTTTGAAGGCGGCTTACTTTATGTTACTAAAAGGTTTTAATTTATAAAATTATCTTTAGTTATTATTATTGTGGGTCAAATCTATACAATATGAGCAAACGGTGTCTTGCAGTCTTGTGGTGGTCTTTTTGGATTTGTTTTTAATAATGTTTGTAACAGGATCCCAGCTTGATGGTAACACCCAGCCATCCTCTCTATTGAATTTTTTGTGTTTTTTAATCTCAATAGCCTCGCGTACCATTCTAGGCAGGTATCAGTGTTCTTTTGCGAGGATTTGTGGTTTATCAAACCTGATGTTATGGTGGGCGCGGTCCTGACTATGTTCACAGACTGCAGACCTAGTGTCCCGGCGGTGCTTCACATCGGCTATGTGTTCTTTGATCCGAGTTCTTATGGATCTCTTTGTTTATCCAATGTAAGAAAGACCACAGTCACAGTCAAGTTTATATACTCCTGCATCTTGTAAAGGGATCTGGCACTTGACAGTTGGTAAGAATTGGCTAATCCTCTTCAGTGGCTTAAAATAAGTTTTAATGGAAGAGCGTTTCAGGATGTAGCCAATCTTGTCAGTGACTCCTATGACATAAGGTAGTATTGATTTAAGATAATTTTATTAATATATATATATATATTAATAAAATTATCTTTGGTGATTGGTCCCGAACATAGATATTTTATTACTATTATTTTGTTATTTCTATTTTATTAATTACTAAAGAGCACTATGAAGTTTGTACTATAGATCATCATCATCGCAGCCCACATACGACCCACTGTTGAGCTCGGGCCTCCTCCACAATGGGAGACAATTTAACCTACTAAACCATGCTGGTCAGACGTGTTGGTATAGGGTTTCATTTCAAGTTTTCCCTCTCTTGCACAGATGTTATGCGCATATTATATACCATAGTCGTATTTTACAACATCCACGGGCAAGATAGGGAGTAGTGAATTGTATTCTTACTCCATCACCACGCGGAAAATATACAAGAATGTACTATAGATATACAAGATAAATTAAGTAGGTAATGTATACCAGAATAATTGATTTTTAAATACCTATTTAAATATTGTTAATATAATTATATAAAACGATCACTAAATTAAAAGTGTTAAAAATATTTATTTATATGATAAAATTAACCCATAGGTAATTATTGAAATCGATAACTTATAGTATGTTGGACAACACTATCGATACGCGTGGATCAACGTCAATGTTTTGAATGAAAACGTATACTACCACGCTAGTAAGGCGGTTCTTAGTGATATCGCATTGAACGCAGTACATTGCGCGGCTGCTGGACTAATAAAAGGTGATATCCATGTGTGGCAGACGATGTATAATGTTTGGCTCTTTTTGCGATTTCATAATTTTTCTTTATAAACGACATAATACTTTCATAAAATTAAGGACTATAACTGAATTAATAAGTTTATGGACTTAACGATGAAAATAAATGCCTTCTTAGACTATAACTACGCAACTGACTTCTTTTTCGACGCGTTGTAACAGCGCAAGACGGCATATTTCTCTTTTTTGTCGGAGCTTCGTTCAAGGTCACTATATGAGCACAACTAAGAACCGGTAAAACGAATTTTGTTAATATTAAGACCGTTTGATCGCAATTGTGGCACGCTTGCCCCGCCCACATGGCCGTTCTATCTTATTAATTTCTCTGTGTGTAGGACGCCCCCCACTAAGTGGACCGATGACCTGGTGAAAGTTGCTGGGCGGCGTTGGATGCAGGCGGCTCAAGACCGTACTCTGTGGCGTAACATGGCGATAGGTTGAACTGATGATGAATGATGATGATGAACCGATACAATGTTAATCGCCATGGTAGTATTCGTTACTACTACCGCACAGCAAAAATGTTAAAACGTTTTTATTTATTTTTACTTACGAGTATTTGTACTAATTTGAAGACGCGAATTGGTTTTTTTCTCGTACAAATTTTTGCTTTTGCGTTTCACCCCTTTTAGGGTTGAATTTCCACGTGGTGACGGAGTAAGAATACAATTCACCACCTTCTCTCTTGTCCGAGGGTGTCGTAAAACACGGCTAAGGGATATCTTATACATATAACAACTAAACAAAACTCGAAATAAAACCCTATACCAACCAGCCAGACCTTCGTGGTATAGAATGACCATTTTCCTCTCAATATAGAGGAGGCTCGAGCCCAGCAGTGGGACGTATAGGAGCTGTAATGATTAAAACCCGAACGAATGTTTTTTCGACGACGAATTATGTCACGATGATTTCTCTTCGCGGAAATGATGTCTGTAATAAAAATAATACTACCGCGTGTTGACAAACATATATCTTATCTCTCTTTCATGCGTATTATACATATATCATCTGTCTCTATCTATCACGCGGGCATATGACCGAATAAATTGATATACGCATGACAACTCGTTTTTAAATCATAGATAATCTAGCCATTATAAATTAACATATCTTTTTTAAGATAAATTTACTGATACATGCATAAATACACGCCTATTTCCCATAGGAGTAGGCCGAGACAACTTCCCTCCACTTGCTAAGATCTTGACGTACCACTTTCGCCTCCTCCACATTCATTAATCTCCTCATTTTGTCGTTGGGCCGACCACCGGAGCAGGGTTACTTGTCATCAGTGGTCGGCCCGACGGAATACCCCCTATTTGGGGTACCCTCCCATCGACCGATGTCCACCCCTCGAGGAGAACGTCGGTCTTTCCTCACGCGGTCGGCCTCTCGGCGAGTGACGGGCTACCTCCCCGGTCACGTCACCCGCAGCCTCGGCTAGGGCGGCATGGCGCGCAGGTAGTCGCGCCTGCGCCGCCCTAGTCGCCGGCGGCGGATCGCTTCGTCGCTGGTCTTACCCTTCCAATACTTCCGTTCACATTCGCCCTATAAATTCTCCTTGTCAATCTCCTTTATCTCCTTTCACTGGCTCTCTCTACATGACCAAACTAACTTAACATACCTTTATCAATTCTTGTCACTACATCTACTTGCATACCACAACGTTCCCTGATCACTCTGTTCTTCTATCACACAATTCCACACCAATCATGCTCCTCAGCGCTCTTATTTCCACAGCATTAATACTACTTTCGTGCGTCTTCTGGTAACCCAGCTGTCACTTCCATACCTTAGGGCTACTAATATTATGTTAAAATACAAGTCTACGACCAGTGTGTGTTACCAGTGATGACGTAAGGCACGGAAACGTGCTCAGAAATGTAGACCTCATAGCCAAGCTCAAAGTCGCTCAGCGTGCTATGGAGCGGGCTATGCTCGGGATTTTTCTGCGAGATAGAATCAGAAATACGGAAATCCGCAGAAGAACAGTTGTAATCGACATAGCACGAAGAATTAGCACGCTGAAGTGGCAATACAGACCACGTCGCTCGCGAACCGACAACCTATGGAGAAGAAAGGTTCTCGACTGGGGACCACGTATCGGACGACGCAGTTTAGGACGTATCACTAGGTAGACAGACAACCTGGTGAAAGTTACTGGGTTTCGTTGGATGCAAGCGGCGCAGGAGCACACTCTATGGCGAAACATAAGGGAGGCCTACGTCCAGCAGTGGACTGCTATAGGCTGATGAAGATAATTGGACATATTTTTTCGATCTGTGCAATAATGGAGTAAGAATACCAATCATCAGCCCCTATCTTGAATGAACATTATTAAATCGTATGTATGGTAATAGGATCTGGGCTGACCACAGATGTCAAGGCTTTGGTACCAGTGGACGGCCCAATGGAGGGGATACGACAGGTGATGGCGTGCGGACACCATAGCCTGCCAAGGGTGCTATTGGAGGTAAGTGACACAGAGACGTGTGGTGACGGAGTAAGAATGCAATTCACCACTCCCTATCTTACCCGTGGATAAGACGACTAAGGGATTAATATTCAGATAACATCGATGCAAGAGAAGGAAAACTTAAAATGAAACCCTATGCCAGGATGTCTGATAGTAGATCAAATTCCATCCTACCATGGAGAAGGCCCATGCCCAACAGTGGGACGTATATAGGCTGAGATGATGATTATGACACAAAACCGTTATAGGTGACATTCTCATAAAGAGGCATATGTCCAGCAGTGGACGTGGGCTGATGGATTGAATTTCGACAGAATATTTGTTTCATTCCAACAACACATTGTTCTTTTTTTTAGTTAGCTTTTTTTTCAGTTTTCTGAGTCATCAATATCGTTATCTTTCAGCCTGTTGGCTACCAGTTGGCTGCCAGCCCACTGTTGGACACTGGAATCCCACACAAATGTGGGAATTGATATACGAATGATATCACTTGGTTCTATAGTACAGCAAAAACTTGAACACATGTAGGCGACGTACAATTGGTAAGCTAATAAACTACGCAGCGGACAAAACCGCGAACAAAGAGCTAGTTTGAAACCATTTTAGCACAACCAGTTCTCAACTGTGTCTGATTGACTTGAATCATTTATATGAACAAAGGAAAAATCTGATGTTTAACCACTATGATTGAGTTTTAACAATTTCAACCTTATCACTATTAAGTCAACGTTAAATATCGCGCGTCGTTTACTTCATTTGTATGTAAATTAGCATTTGACAACTCCTCATACTTCCTGATCGCCTGGTACATTATTTGCGCAGTTACGTAATTTATTGCATGATAATTTGCGGTATACATAAATAATTTATTGATTAAATAAAATAAATATACATTTTATTTAAATTCCTAATCATTATATATTTTTTTTAAACACGTAATTACGCGTTTCATCCATCCATTAGCCTATCCACGTTCTTCGTTGAACAAGTCATAAATGATACCACGCAATACTTTTTAGGGCGATTGGCGATCGCTTTTGGCGATATAAGTTGCACAGTAGAACGCCGCCGTTCACTCCCTGGGAAGGGGTGACAACATATTACATTTACGGATAAAATCCTTTTTCTTGTGGTGACGGAGTAAGAATACAATTCGCCTCGTAAATGACGACTGAAGGATATAATAGGAATGTAACATCTATGCAAGAGTTGACCAGCGTGGTATAATAAGTCAAGTGCCCTCCTATTATGGAGTAGGCTCGAAGATGATAATGAAATTCCTTCTTTTCAACACTTACTAATAACAATAATCACCTTCTATAATCATCATCATCTTGCTCTTATCCCAATTACTTGGGGTCGACGCAATACGTCATCTGTTTTGACATATTGCAAAAAGTTTCGGCAATGACTTTTATGACTGGCCGCCTGCCTGACGTCAACCCTCCTTGGGAATGTAATCGTTGACCCAAATGGTACCAGATGGAGTTGGTCCGGGTCAATCTAGGGCTCTTAGTCGTCTTTTACGACACCCACAAGCAAAGCAAGGGTTGGTAGTATTCGAAGCCGCTACCACACAGCACAATCATCTTTTATAATAAGCAAAAAGAATTGGTCTCCTATATCGTATTGCCCGTGTGGTGACGGAATAAGAATACAATTCACCACTCCATATCTTGCCTGTGGATGTCGTAAAAAACGATTAAGGGATGTAATACGCTTACTTATAACATCTATTCAAAAGAAAAAAAAAACTGGAAACAAATCCCTATACTGTCTTTTTTTTTTTTTTTTTGGGTGGGCTGCGGTCGGCGCGCCTCCGCACCACTCCGTCCGGGGCGACAGAGGGGCTTAAGCACGCAACACCCGCAACCCACCCGAACACCACGTCGCCTTCGTCGTTGGGCTAACCACTGGAGCAGGGTTACTTGTCATCAGTGGTCGGCCCGACGGAATACCCCCTACCTGGGGCACCCTCCCATCGACCGACGTCCCCCCCTCGGGGAGGACGTCGGTCTTTCCTCACGCGGTCGGCCTCTCAGCGGGTGACGGACTAATCCCCGGTCACCTCACCCGCGGCCGCGGCTAGGGCGGCATGGCACGCAGGTAATCCCGCCTGCGCCGCCCCAGTCGCCGGCGGCGGGTCGCATCATCGAGGCTGTGCTCCTCGCGCTCGCGACCCGCCGCACCCTATACTGTCTAACAAGCGTAACATACTCGTAGTAAGGTGAATTTCATTCATATTGTGGAGGAAGTTTGAAGCTCAGCAGTGGGACGTATATGAGCCGAGATGATGTCAAATAATCCGTGTCCCATGGGAGTCTTAAATAAAAAAAGAGTGTGTGTACAAAGTACGCATAGCAGAAGTGAAACTCCTTTATCCATTATCCTTCATCCTTTATCTCATTCTCTCGCCGGCTGGATCCTATACGGATTTACGTGTTTGTGTCTCTATGGACTCGCTTTTTCGTTTCATCGAGTTTGAAATCACAACGATTCTAAAGAAGTTTCACTTCAAAAAATCTGAAGGACAAAAAATGGACATTACTTGGGTTTATAGCACAACTGGAAACCCAATTATGCCACTATTTCTCCCCTTCATGTAGAAGCCTACATCCAAACATGGACGTTAATCAAAAAGGTGGGTTATATTCAAAGATAAAACCATTGCTCAGGTGTGAATTCGAGTCACGACTCAGAGCTGACAGGCACCATTTTTTTAAAACAAATTTTCATGTGTATTCGTTATTGTCACCGCCCATCGTATATTGAATGACACCGTGACCCATTTACCCACTTTTGTGACATTTCGCTGGAAAAACAACATTTAGTAAAATGAATTTTAGAAAAATCGCTGGCATTCTACACTGGAATAACTTATTAACCATATTAATATCTATTTGTCTGTTAGCCCAGTGACGCCCACTGTTGGACATAGAGCTCACCAAAAGGGGAACAATGTTACAATAATTAGCATCGATATATGCATTGCCGATAGCACTTAGAATTAGTGTTAATAATTGCTCGAGAGAATACTGTTGCCAGCGCAAAAAACAATTTCTTACGCAAGAAGGACCAAACCTTCCACAAACATAAAATATAAATAATGAATCTCCAGACTCATTACGGTAGACTTTGACCTGGATGTGCCCCTTAAGGGATGAAACGCGTGTCCAGAAAGTCGAATATTGATATAGGATGCGTATAAAATTAAGTACGGTGCATAATGCTCAGTGCAAGGGAAACAAAGACTTTAAATTTACCATGAGGCCAAAAAACTATTGTCGTTTTGTGTAACGTAAACTGTTACGCTGGAGCGTTACGTTACACAGAGAATAGATGTGTTTAACTAAACAGGGCGTAGTTTCACTTCTTCCACGTACACACGTGATATACGTCTTCTTTTTGTCCATCTTTTGATATGCCTACACTCTGCCCAAGAACATCCAGGGTGATATAACCAGGGCGCCATAGGATTAGTTCTCCTCCTATATGCCTTGCACTATGATTAAACTTGACAGTGAACCACCTGGCTTTCACAAAATTTAAGAGGATGCACTTCGAATAAAAGATATAGAATAACCTCCTTCTCTCTCTTTATTCTATCAAGACATACAGCACACGGAGTTCTTTTTTTAATTACAAGCATGGTGATGGAGCACCAGCTATGGGACGGGTATAATTAAATAATAAAATAAAATGCCCACAAATGTATATAAATTAATATAATTAAAAACCATATGGACAAAAATAACAGTTCCATTGTTGATAATGGGCTCAAAGTACCAGGAACACATAACGTTATAAAAGCTTTTTTATGCTAATAACCTTCATAATACGCCAACATACCGTAATAACGATCGACGATGGAATTAAGACTTATTAATTAGAATGATAAGATCCAATTTACATAATCTACACACATACGACCTTCCGCTAGTTAAATAGAGACAAGGTGATCCGTAATTATATTATACAGTGATATTTTAATCTCTATCTGTGACAAAATAGAATCCATAATTCTGCGCTCGCTGTGCGAACATGATTCGTTTTTCAAATTAGTTCCTTATGTTCGAATGCAATGTGACGTCATCGTTCCCCGAGCCCTTCTGACCTAGATCAGTTGTTGTCAAGCGGTAAATGTGCAGCTACGAACGTTATCGCACATAGAGACAAATAAAATAAAAAAATATGTGTTCTAAATTTAAAACGACTGCAACCAACAGATACCTCGTTTAAATTAAGAACATGCGATCGAATTCATTTAAAAAATATGGCGTCTTATGGTCTAGTCTTAAGAGTTAGTGCAATAGTGATGTACTACACGATCGATAGTTTTAATGAATTATCGATTCCATTGTTCTAAGTTTAAATCAGACTAGTCCTTTGTTTCGTGATGACTTTCATAAAATTTACAACACGTGGATTTACTTGGCAATGTAATACCAGTTCCAGTGTTTACATTTTCTGATATAGACAATCGCGTTTGATGTTTTAAATGTGTACCAACGTTTAAAACATGTGTTGGTTATACGCAGCATTTACCGATTGCATGTGGTACCCTATATAGATAAAACTATTTGCACCCAACCACAAAAAAAAAATACAATTTTATTTAAACAATTACCCTTATGGTATATAGAACCAATTTAAAAAGGAAGGTTCTTTATATTGATATGAATGTAGGTCATCATCGACTCAGCTCGTATACTGGCCATTGCTGGACTTAGCTTCCTCCAAGTTGGGAGGGAATTTGACCTACTATACTACGGTGGTCAAATGAAATGGTCTTGCAGTAATGTTATCTGGTTGCGCCCATTAGTCGTCTTTTACAACTGAACGCGATAAAAGATATACAAACATTGCATTCCTACTTTTTCACCACGCGGAATGTATGTCTTCAACTTCATTAAACTTACTTATGGTATTTCGATGGGCCTTTTGTTATATAATTACTTTTTTATCAGTGAAGTATAGAATAAATTAAAAACAAGAACATCGGAGACAATTAAACCTAATGATAGCAATCAACTGACCTTACCGCCCAATAACAGCTAGTTAATTCTATTGAGGAAAGAAAAGTTAAAAAAACGAGTGAATGCTTGACGTGGTGTGGACATGTGGTGAGACGGGATGAAAGTAATGTTATAAGGAAACTTTTAATTATGAATGTTGAAAGCTTTAGTTAAGACCAAAGAAAAGATGGATAGATTGCGTGGAGCATAGATAGAAAAGAAGTAAAATTGTGTGAAAAAAGAGGACAAATTGCGTCGATCCCAAGTAATGGGGATAATAGCAAGATGATGACGATGCCGTAGATGTATAATTTGTTTTCATACCTCGTTAAATGTCAATACATTGACGACATAAGTGACGTAGTGAGTACGAACGTAGTGGCCTTGATTCCTTCCTACACAGGCAAATTATTTCAATCTATAAAGTGCCGTTGCTTTTTGAAATAAAACTTCTTTGCGCGCATAAGGGTAAATCTTTTAAGGATGAAACGCAATTTAGCGTCACGAAGATGTGCAGCGTTTTTGTCGAAGAAGAGGGAGAGAAAGCGATTGAGACCGATTGAGAGAGAGTGGAAAAGGGCGAACATAGCACGAAGCACAGCCATTGGCCGAGAGTAGGTAGCAAGCGAGTGAGAAAGATCGAGTGATTTTTTTATATTATTTTTTGACGTGACAACGTCTTATAATTCGATGGAGCCGGCTGCACACACGAAAAAACATGACGTATGCGGCGTTACCTCGCTCTGAGGCATTCCATTTAAGGCTTGATCCATACAAAATATCTATCAAACAAATAAAATTAAAATTTTCTTTTGAAAAATGAAACCATTCCATCAGTATTTTCTTATGACGTTGTCACGTTCAACTATCGTCAGTAAACCGACTTTACAGATAACCGATTTTTTATATATTTATTTTTTAATACTGATTACTGAAAAACACATGAAACCAAAGAAGTTTCACTTCTGACATGCGTACTTAGTACTATTTTAGAATATTTTTTTAAAAATCATAATAATCGCATCGCACTTTTGGGCTCGATCCTCCTTCACAACGAGAGGGAAATTGGACTAATATACTGCGGTAGTCAAACATGTTGGCATATAGTTACTGACGAGTTTTCTTTCTATTGATGGCCTTAACAAAAGAATGGTATACACTTAGAATAATAACATATAGAAGGTAAGTCCACGCACAAAAAAGTGAGGCATTTCAATTGGAGCCTAATGGAGCCTACGCCGGAACAGTCCCGTAATGTACAAGTCATTGCATTGCACGAACGTACGCAACTCTTAAAAAATTATAAATTTTCAATTATAAATTTTCTGCAGTAACGATGACTTGTTGGACGTGAGACATCTTAGTCCACCCGTGATCATGAACGCTGTAAAGTGTTCGAAACGTCGGGTAATCAAAAATCAAATACAAACGCGATAAAATCCGTAAAGTAGTTTTATTTAAAACTCTTAAAAAATAAATAGGTAATTATGACGGCTTGTGCATTCAAATGGTGTCACAACACATTTGAAAAACATAAAAAGGTTTTTAACATTACTTTTAAAAGTATTTCGACGATTTATGTTAATAAAAACAAAATTTGATTTCATAATTTGTATAGTGGTTTCCGTGTGTACGTGTGTAATCGTCTGCCCGCCATTAGTATTTTTAGATTCAAATTTTTAAAGTTCGAAGTACTGACACTATCCTTCTATACGTTATTATTCTAAGGGTATATATACACTTGGCTTTTTAAAATTTTATACAATTATACAATTTACGTTATACATACATATATCGACGGAATAAGAATACAAGTGTCCCTATCTCTTACTTGCCGTAAAGATCGGCTAAGGGATCACCAGGGTAAAGAGCATCAGCTTTTTCCTGGAAAACTACGGTTCCTAACCCGCTTGTAGTACAAAAAACGGACCCACAACTCGACAATGGAGCTCGCTGTTCAAGTCACCTGCGGCCTCGGCTAGGGTCCATAATATATACTGCAAATAGTTATAGAAACGGTTTTATAACCGGCCGCCTGACCTCAATCTGCCTTGGGTTTCTTGTCCCCGTTAGTTGTCTTTTAAGATCACACATGCGAAAGTAATGGGGATTAGTGTCCATTGTGTTGTTATTCAGTCTTCACGGTAAATTAAGAATAATGAATTTTATACGAAGATAGTAAATAGAATTTGAGGCACTCGTCATAGTCTTAATCGGTTTTATGACTGGGAAGTCGCAACTAGGTTTAACAAGGAGGTAACGTTTTATTTTATTAATTACTAGCTTATGCCCGCGACTTCACCCGCATGGAACATTTAGGAGTGGTAGGACCACACTGTCCACAGTTATCTGTCTACAGCCGCGGGCCGGTCCGTCCGGGGTAGTACCACACTCACGCAGAAAATCGACGTCTGAGTAGTAGCAATTTGTTACTGCGCTTCGTTCGGTGAGCGAGAGAGACGGAAGCACAACTTTCTGAGGGTGTTTGTGTGTGGCGGGTTTTGGTGGTGCCCTTGGTATCACCGAGCCTAAATGCACGCATTCACACTCCCTTCGCTTTCTTCGCAGTAGGCAGCGGCCTTGTAAATGTCCATGAGCGGCAGCAACACTTACCATCAGGTGTACTGTTTGCTCGTTTGACACCGTTTGCAATAAAAAAAAAAAAAAATTACTTTACTAATGCTAACTTTAACCCGCGATTTTGTTTACGTAGAAGGTGAAAATATTTTTAAATAATACAATTCTGTCACATGAATTTTGCGAAACCTAAGCGTTTATGTAGTGCACGCAGCGGAAGCTCTCAAAAGAAAAAAAAACCCAGATTCTGAAACATTTTTTATTGTTGCTCCGCTTCTATTGGTCTTAGCGTGATGATATATAGCTACTAGCAATCCGCCCTCGCTTCGCTTCGGTTATAGGTTATAGTCGTTTTACCCGCGTAGTTCCCGTTCCCGTGGGAATACCGGGATAAAATATAGCCTAGTTTACGCCCTGATATTATAGCTTTCCATTGGTGAAAGAATTTTTGAAATCGGTCCAGCCGTTTTGAAGATTACCCGGAACAAACAGACAGACAGACAAAAACTTTTTAATTGCTATTTTAGGCATAGGTGTCGTGCAAATAACCGTGTGAGCATGAAAAAAGCCTATTATTTTGACATTACAAACAGACACTTCAATTTTATTTATTGGTATAGATAATAGCCTTCCTCGATAAATAGGCTATGTAACACTGAACTGAGAATTTTCAAAATCGGACCAGTAGTTCATGAGATTAGTGCGTTCAAACAAACAAACTTTTTTATATATTAGTATAGACTAAAATTGCTCGCGGTTTCACTCGCGTTATAATTCATGTTTTGTTCCATCTATACCAATAAATAAAATTGGAGTGAGTTTGTAATGTCAAAATAATAGGCTTTTTTCATGCTCACACGGTTATTTGCACGACACCTACGCCTAAAATAGCAATTAAAAAATTTTTGTCTGTCTGTCTGTTTGTTCCGGGTAATCTTCAAAACGGCTAGACCTATTTCAAAAATTCTTTCACCAATGGAAAGCTATAATATCAGGTCGTAAACTAGCCTATATTTTATCCCGGTATTCCCACGGGAACGGGCACTACGCGGGTAAAACGACTGTAATCTATAACCGAAGCGAAGCGAGGGCGGATTGCTAGTTGTCTATAAGTCTGCACAGATGGAATAGTGGATATCGAGCTGTCGTGCTAAATGTGGTAGTAGCGCACTGTTAAGACAGTTTCACTATTGGACATGGGCCTCCTGTACAATGGGAGGAAAACTGACCTATTATAACGGCGGTTATACCGCACTCGTCAAACGTGGTAACATAGGATTTTATTGTGAGTTTTCCTTATCTTGCGTAGGTTGCTATATAATCTTTATATGTATATAAATTTATTGTGTACGTGTGTATATCACTGAACTCCTCCTAAACGGCTGGACCGATGTTGATGAAATTTTTTGTGTATCTTTGAAGGGATTTGAGAATGGTTTATATTCACAATTGGACCCGGTAGTTGGCGCTGAAATCCTTTCATTTTATTTGAACAAAACAACGTCTGTCGGATCAGCTAGTATATCCATACTAATATTATAAATGCGAAAGTGAGGATGTTTGTTTGTTTGTAAGGCTTTCACGCTTAAATCACAGAACCAATTTCAAAAATTCTTTCGCCAATGGAAAGCTATAATATCAGGGAGTAACATAGGCTATATTTTATCCCGGTATTCCCACGGGAACGGGAACTACGCGGGTAAGGCGATTGAAACCGAAGCGAAGCGAGGGCGAGTTGCTAGTATATAATATATAGATATCCCTTAGTCATCTTTTACGACATCCACGTGTAAGATAGGGAGTGGTGAATTGTATTTGTATTATATGTATTCTTACTTTGTCACCACACGAAAAAAGCAAGCAACTCAATGGTAACTGCCATTCATGGACCTCTGCAATATCAGGAGCATAGCCAGATCACTGTTTATCGTAAAGTCTAGAACCCTGATATGCTTAACTTTAGTATTCACACCATTATTAACCATCATCATCACAGCTCATATACGTCCCACTGTTGGGCTCGAACTATCTTTTTTTTTTATTGCAAGCGGTGGCAAACGAGCAAACAGTACACCTGATGGTAAGTGTTGCTGCCACTCATGGACCTTTACAAGGCCGCTGTCTACCGCGAAGAAAGTAAAGCGAGTGTGAATGCGTGCATTTAGGCTCGGTGATACCAAAGGCACCACCAAAACCCTCCACACGCGAACACCCTCAGAAAGTTGGGCTTCCGTCTCTCTCGCTCACCGAACGAAGCGCAGTAACAAATTGCTACTACTCAGACGTCGATTTTCTGCGAGAGCATGGTACTGCCCCGGACGGACCGACCCGCGGCTGTAGACAGATAACTGTCGACAGTGTGGTCCTACCACTATTGAGTGACACACTACCACTCTCCACAATAAGAGGGAAAATTGACCTTACCCTGCGGGTCAGAGAGGTTGGTCATCATCATCATCGCAGCCCACACACGTCCCACTGTTGGGCTCGGGTCTCCTTCACAATGAGAGGGCATTTGACCTACTATACCACGCTGGTCAGACATGTTGATACAGGGTTTTTTAATTCGAGTTTTTCTTCTCTTGCATAGATGTTATATGCGTATTATATCCCTTAGTAGTCTTTTACGACACCCAAGAACAAGACAGGGCATGGTGAATTGTATTCTTACTCCGTCACCACACCGATAATTTAGTTTTCCTTAGTCATCACATCTCACCTACATCCCACTGCTGGACTCGATTTTCATCTACAATAGGAGAGAAACTGACCTATATCACGCTGGTCAAACGTGTTGATATAGGGTTATATTTCGAGTTTTCCTACTCTTGTATAGATGTTATATGCGTATTATATCCCTTAGTCGTCTTTTACGACACCCACGTACAAGGGAGTTTTTATTTTTTTATTATTATCTGCAATCAGTATGTGTCCGTTTGGTTACTTTAAGCAGATGGTCTGTACGTAACTTGGCGGTGTGAGAGACATGTCCAGTGACATGTCCTCATTAGTCAACAGGAATCCTCCTTCATTGGTAGGATACCTACTTTTGTCAGTCTGTTCCTATGACATTATAGACCGCCTTTTCAAACGACGAGTTATCCTGTTTTCCAAGAGCTTCTAGGCTAGGTGGTTAGGATTATGCTTAAGGCGATTTCTCTAACTTTTGCTCAGAATGTCGGCCTCTTGCTTAATGGTGTGGACATCTACATGTTGATGGATTTCCTTGAGAAGTACAAGGGAGTGGAATATTAATACAATGTTATAATTATAAACATAAAACAATAATAGACTGACCGAACAATATTATCTAACCTCGGCCATATTTCACATACGGTAACCCAAATAGGCTAAAATTGGAACGGCGTGTACTAACATTATGAATATTTTCTCTGTAGCCATTGAATAATATCCTACTGATATGCTGCACAGGTGGAGTACTGCTTAGGGTACCTACAGTGACAATGTCGTGGGTTCGAATCCCATGCACGTCAACACATACCTATACATCATCTTCTTGCTCTTATCCCAATTACTTGGGGTCGACGCAATATGTCATCTGTTTTGACATATTGCAAAAAGTTTCGGCAATGACTTTTATGACCGGCCGCCTCCCTGACGTCAACCCTCCTTGGGAATGTAATCGTTGACCCAAACGGTACCAGATGGAGTTGGTCCGGGTCAATCTAGGGCTCTTAGTCGTCTTTTACGACACCCACGAGCAAAGCAAGGGTTGGTAGTATTCGAAGCCGCTACCACACAGCACATACCTATACAAATTATTTATTTTATATTTGTGAAGTCCTGTCACAATCATCATCATCATCATCACAGCCCACATACATCCCACTGTTGGGCTCGGGCCTCCTCCACAATGGGAGGCAATTTGACCTACTTACGAATTTTCCTTCTCTTGCACAGATGTTATCAAAATGGACTATAAATCGATAACAAATTACATCACTAATAAGCGCGTACGCTAGTGAATTTGACGCAACGATCCTTGGCACAGATAGCCGTTCGATCACGACTAAAACACATTCATATTTTTAGTATAATGCATCAATAGTAATTTCATTAATTAGTACGTTAGATACAAATAATTAAATCACTGTCACGAATTCAATTTATTTAATATTGCTATCGACCTTCTGTGAAAGAATTATGTTTGCAACGAGTTCCTAAATACCTAGAACTAAATAATATTGTACATGTTCAATATTTGATGATGGACTATAAAAATAGCATGCATTGTAGACAGTTCCTGTCTTTAGACACCTAATCAACGACGGTACGGTCCCTATATTAACTGCTGGTAGGTCAACGCCTTTCTAGTCTTTTAAACATTTTATTTTTGTATATAATAATAAGGTAACAAGGACTCATTTTTGTTAGTAATACTTAATCTACAGTTGTTAGTAAACATATTAAATATTCGAAAAATCAATTATAATTACAAAACAATATGCGTATATATTAAAATAAAATAAATTAAAATAAAACAAAATAATATCTGCTAATATAAATCACTGTTGCCTCACCCCATGAGAGATCGCACAGCAGTGATTCACGTATATGCAGTCCAGCCGACTTGCAACCATGGCCAGGATGCTGTTTGAGCTAGCCCGCACCCTACGCACTAAGGATGCACACCTTTTGCGCATTGTAATGTAAAAGCAATCTACACGAGCTTCAGCGAACATCCCCGAAGCGCTGCAGAAGCGGGGCAGCCCCAACAACACCCTGAACGCGTAGTTATATTCGATGCGGAGAGCGCTGTAAGATTTTTGAGTATATCTAGCCCACAGGTTGCAAGTGTAGAACGATGTAATAGGCTCTAAACAGTGTAATTTTCACCTGTGTTGGACATCGTGCATACCTGCAAGCTATCATGTTCGCTCTCACTGATAGCGCCCACCGCTCCCTTTCCAGGTCATTGTTATCCTTCAGATCAGGAGTCAATATATGCCCCAAATACTTAAATTTATAAACTCTTTTCAGGTGTTCACCTTTGAGGAGTATTGGCGGCATACATTGAGGACTTTTACCTCCGGTCTCAAAAATCATAAGCTCACTCTTGTTCGTGTTGTATATTAACCCGTGACTTGAAGCATAACTCTCACAAATAGTGATAAGTTGTCGCAGTCCACACGGTGACGCACTCAGTAGCGCCATGTCATCGGCATAAGTGATGTTGTGAACACATGTTCCATCAATATAACATCCAGCCCTGGTGCTACTGAGCTCGCCAATTAAATCATTGATATACAGATTGAAAAGAGTAGGTGAGGTCAACCCCCTCTGCCTCACCCCACAATCCAATCTATACGACTGTGATAGAGCTCCTGCCCATCTCACATTATTCTGCTGGCCTCCATACCAGTATTTTAGTATGTTTATGACTGCAACAGGTACATGAGCCTGCTGCAGCTTCAACCATAGGATGTCGTAGGAGACCAGGTCGAAAGCTTTGGAGAGATCTAGAAAACAGCAGTACACATGTGTCTTACGCTTAGTATAATATTTGACAGCATGCTTAAGGCACAATATAGCACTGTCTGTTGATAATCCAGGCCGAAAACCGAACTGATTATTACACAGATGCACGTGTTTATTCAACTGCGTATTAAGCATGCCATCAAATACCTTCGCGATAATTGTAGCTAAGGATATAGGCCTATAGTTTGATTTATCTGCCTAATCGCCAGATTTAGCATTTCGGTATTTATCTACGTGATAAAATCTGGAATACGGCAATCTGTAGACGAACGAGTGTAACTGACATAGCCCACAGAAATAGCACATTGAAATGGCAATGGGTAAGCGACATCCCTCGACAAACCGACAACCGTTGGGGAAGAAAGGTTCTCGGCCACGAATCGGACGACCCCTTACTAGGTGGACTGACGACATCTTAAAAGTCGCAGGAAACCTTTGGCGCAGGACAGTTTCGAGTGGCATTCTCGTGGGTAGGCCTATGTCCAGTAGTGGACGTCTGTAGGCTGATGGATGGATGGATATAGCATTTATTATTATTTATTTTGCCGTGTGGTGACGCAGTAAAAATACAAGTCACCACTCCCTGTCTTGCCCGTGGATGTCGTGAAAGACGATTATCCGATTTAATATGTTCATAACATCTGTGCGAGAGAAGAATTTCGAGGTTCGAAATGAAACCCTATACCAACATGTTTGATCAGCATGCTTGGCAGCGACAGGTGCTGGTCGTCGATGGCCTCATTTTGTGAGGCCGTCATATCAAGGAAGGAAGTGGCGGAGCGGGAACGCGAGGCGCTTGCGTCTGCTGACTCGCTTCGTCGCCGGCGACCCGGGAGGAGGATGCGACAATATGCCCACCTACTCCCACCGCCCTGAACAGTAATGACAGGACGTGGCCAGACGGCCATGCGTTGGGGTGTCGGGGATTGAATGTCATCAGACGACCTCTCCGGCACCCCGTAAAAGCGCGGAAGGGGCCGCTGTAATGAACAAAAAAAAAATGTTTGATCAGCATGGTATGGTAGATCAAATTTCCCCCTATTGTGGTGGGGACCCGAGTCCAACAGTGGGACGTATGTGTGCTGCGATGATGATGATAGCATTTATTAATACATATTATCTATACCAATAAATAAAATTGGAGTGTCTGTTTGTAATGTCAAAATAATAGGCTTTTTTCATGCTCACACGGTTATTTGCACGACACCTATGCCTAAAATAGCAATTAAAAAATTTTTGTCTGTCTGTCTGTCTGTTTGTTCCGGGTAATCTTCAAAACGGCTGGACCGATTTCAAAAATTCTTTTACTAATGGAAAGCTATAATATCAGGGCGTAAACTAGGCTATATTTTATCCCGGTATTCCCACGGGAACGGGAACTACACGGGTAAAACGACTATAACCTATAACCGAAACGAAGCGAGGGCGGGTTGCTGGTTTTAAATAAAGGACAAAAATAATAATTTATTGTATAGATTATTAATTTTTGACTACTCCAATTGTATAAACAAGTATCGTAAGAAACGCTCCAGTGACACAAATAGATAATACCACTGTAAAAAAACATCTAAAATTGAACAGCCAATACGTGATTAATTCGGTGCAGTATACCGATTTCCCTATTTGGAACTAGCAACTCGCCCTCGTTTCGCTTCAGTTTCAGTCGCCTTACCCGCATAGTTCCCATTCCTGTGGGAATACCGGGATAAAATATAGCCTAAGTTACTCCTTATATAGACAATTACCTGGTAGTAAAATATTATCAAAATCGATCTAATCGTTTTGAAGATTATCTCAAACAAAGAGACAGACAAAAAATTTTAAAACTGGTTTTAGGCGTAGGTGTCGTGGAAATAACCGTGTGAGCATGAAAAAAGCCTATTATTTTGACATTACAAACAGACACTTAAATTTTTTTTATTTCTATAGACTTTAAAGTATAGATGGGGCTTGTAATGTTACCAACTCTAATTTTGGTAGTGAATCTATTCATCATCATCATCATCATCATTTCAGCCTATAGCCGTCCACTGCTGGACGTAGGCCTCCCTCATGTTGCGCCACAATGTGCGGTCCTGTGCCGCCTGCATCCAACGACGCCCAACAACTTTCACTAGGTCATCGGTCCACCTAGTGGGGGGGCGTCCTACACTGCGTCGTCCGATACGTGGTCGCCGCTCGAGAACCTTTCTTCCCCAGCGGTTGTCGGTTCGTCGAGCGATGTGGCCTGCCCATTGCCACTTCAGCGTGCTAATTCTTCGTGCTATGTCGGTCACACCCGTTCTTCTGCGGATTTCCGTATTCCGGATTCTATCTCGCAGAGAAATCCCGAGCATAGCCTGCTCCATAGCACGCTGAGCGACTTTGAGCCTTGTTATGAGGCCTACATTTAGGGAGCACGTTTCCGTGCCGTAAGTCATCACGACCGTCATCGTGAGTATTACGAGTAAACAATGAGTTCTACGCCTAGTCGTGTTAATAGCAACACAAGCGATGTGGTCAATGGTTGCGTTCCGAGAATAACCTGATACATGAATCATATAAAACTTTACTTCAAACGTCTGAGCAGACTTTTCATCCTTACTAGTACCTTATACGACTAGAATATTAAAAAAAATATATATTAAAATAACAGTAAAAACAGTACTTATACAGTATCATCGTCATTTCAACTTATACATATCTAGTGGGTCATACCCACTGCTCGGCTCTTAGAATAATAACATATAGAAGGTAAGTCCACGCACAAAAAGTGAGGCATTTCAATTGGAGTCTAATGGAGCCTACGCCGGAACAGTCCCGTAATGTACAAGTCATTGCACTGCACGAACGTATGCAACTCTTAAAAAATAAATAGGTAATTATGACGGCTTGTGCATTCAAATGGTGCCACAACACATTTGAAAAACATAAAAAGGTTTTTAACATTACTTTTAAAAGTATTTCGATGATTTACGTTAATAAAAACAAAATTTGATTTCATAATTTGTATAGTAGTGTGCGTGTGTACCTGTGTAAACGTCTGCCCGCCATTAGTATTTTTAGATTCAAATTTTTAAAGTTCGAAGTACTGACACTATCCATCTATACGTTATTATTCTAAGGCTCGGCCCGGGTTTCCTACATAATATAAAGGTATCATAATGATCATGTCAGCCAATAGACATCCTACTGTTGGCCTCGGGCCTTCTCCACTACGGGAAGGAAATCGACCTACTTTACCAGTCAGTCGTGTTGGTATAGGATTTTATTTCAAGTTTTCCTTCTCTTAAATAGATGTTAAATGTGTTTCTGCCAATCAGGTTGATGACCGCATTTATTACGCTACTACTTATTCTCTGATGGCTACCTTAGCCGGTTTCTACAAGTCCCATAAGAAAGTTATGGGTGTCAACACATTATACTTTTAAAGTCACCACATAGACCAAAATGAAAATGTATAAAAATGAATATAGATCCTTTTATGTAAATAAGCAGTCAAACTATAATTAACGTAGCCTTCGCACAATAATAAATTGTTTAATAACATAAATCAATGACACAAACAAGTTTTTTTTATAACTGTTAGTGACAAACGAACAAACAACTGTTGGTATGTGATACTGCTCGCTCATGGACCTTAGCTAGGCCGCTGCCTACTGCGAAGAAATTGAAGGGAGTGTGAATGTTAATTGAGGTGGAGTGATACTAAAGACACCATGCTCAATGATATCAGCAGGGTATCCCAACTAGTGGGTTTACGGATGAACATGGACAAGACGAAAGTCATGTGTAATGTCCATGTCATTCCTGTTCTAGTTCTAATTGGGAATGCGATTCTCGATGTTGTAGATTACTTTGTTTACCTAGGACAAGCAGTCCAATTAAGTAGGTCCGATTTCGAGAAAAAGGTCAGCTGACGAATCCCACTCGGCTGGGCCGCGTTTTGTAAACTTAAGAGGACCTTCTTGTCCAAAATATCTCAGTGTCTGAAAACACAGGTCTGCGACCAGTGACGACTTACGGCACGGAAACGTGGTCCCTAAATGTAGGACTCCTAACAAGGCTCAAAGTCGCTCAGCGTGCTATGGAACGGGCTATGCTCGGGATTTCTCTGCGCGATAGAATCCCAAATACGGAAATCCGCAGAAGAACGGGTGTAACCGATGTAGCACGAAGAATTAGCACGCTGAAGTGGCACTAGGCCACATTGCTCGAAGAACCGACAACCGTTGGCGAAGAAAGGTTCTCGAGTGGCGACCACGTATCGGACGACGCAGTGTAGGACGCCCCTCTACTAGGTGGACCGACGACCTGGTGAGAGTCGCTGGGCGTCGTTGGATGCAGACGGCACAGGACCGCACTTTGTGGCGTAACATGAGGGAGGCCTACGTCCAGCAGTGGAAGGCGATATGCTGAAATGATGATGAATACTAAAGGCATCATCAAAACCCACCACACGCAAACACCCTAAAAAGTTAGCTCTTCGGCTACCTCGCTCAGTGAACGAAGTGCAGTAACAAATTGCTACTACTCGGAGGTAGATTTTCTACTCAGTGTGGTGCTACACGGCTGCAGACAGACGACTGACAGACACAAACAGCGTGCTCCTAACACACAAAGCATTGAGTATATTTACACAATAATAGCCTTTAATTCACCAAAAATTAACGAAATGTTTGTTATCAATATATTAAGTATAAGTTTAATAGTGGTAGGACCACACTGTTGACAGTTATCTGTCTACAGCCGCGGGCCGGTCCGTCCGGGGTAGTACTACGCTCTTGCAAAAAATCGACGTCTGAGCAGTAGCAATTTGTTACTGCGCTTCGTTCGGTGAGCGAGAGAGCCGGAAGCCCAACTTTCTGAGGTTGTTTGCGTGTGAAGGGTTTTGGTGGTGGCTTTGGTATCACCGAGCCTAAATGCACGCATGCACACTCCCTTCACTTTCTTCGCGGTAGGCAGCGGCCTTGTAAAGGTCTATGAGCGGCAGCAACACTTACCATCAGGTGTACTGTCTGCTCGTTTGCCACTGCTTGCAATAAAAAAAAAATAAAAAACTACGTTTTGTAAGACGTAGTATTGAACTTTGGCGTGTTTACAGAACCGGTTTGATCTTTGATATCAATCGAAATCCTCACAGACAATACCAGATATAAAAAACTGGTATCACAACAGCAATATCGTGTTTTTTTATTATTTAATTTTAGTTTTTTTTTTTCCTATTTTTAGATGCTGAGTGGCGGCATTTATGAATATTAGAAATTCTTGCATTGCTCGTGGTTGTCGTAAAATACGACTAAGAGCTTTATATCGACTTGGTGGTCTGGTCAACAATCACATTCACAAGAAGATTTGAGATCAGGCAAGCAGCCGCTCATAATACCATTGCCAATGACTATTTGCAACATATACGATGGGAATTGGTTGCATGTTGCGTCGACCCTGAGTAATTGGACCAAGAACAGGGTGACAATGAAATTTTGCCTCTTGCTTTAACCACGGGAAAGGAAGACAGACGACTAACCAATGTAATCAGTCATCACTGTAAGATAAGGCAAAATCTAAAATCTATCGCAACCAATCTGACATACGCGGATTAATTTTTCTCTAATTGATTGTAAAAATAGTGGTAGGAGCACACTGTTGACAGTTGTCTGTTTACAGCCGCGGGCCGGTCCGTCCGGGGTAGTACCACACTCGATGAGTGAGAGAGCCGGAAGCCCAACTTTCTGAGGGTGTTTGCGTGTGGTGGGTTTTAATTGAAGCCTTTAGCATCATCGAACGTCATTGCACGTATTCACAATCCCTTCACTGTCTTTACAGTAGGCAGCGGCCTTGCAAAAGTCGATGAGCGACAGCAACACTTACCATCAGATGTACTGTTAACTCGTTTGCCATCGTATGCAATAAAAAAGTGGTTTAAGGATCGGTTCCCATTATGGTTCTGAGTCTGAAAGTCCACCGCTAAACAAGGAAGCAAAATATAATTCCTGAATGCGATCTAGTCTTAAAAACGCTTATGGATACATGTTCGCATGTGTGAGTAACGTATGTAGGCTACAGTCATAAATTGGATTTTACATTCGTACAGATAAATTTTACATGTTGGTTCAAATTAGACGTCAATAAAAAATATTGTATGATCCACCAATGACTATTTTAGGCGTAATTCGTACATGTCATATATTTCCAAATTTCTGCATGATACGAGGATTTAATCTTATTAATGTTATTTCTTTTTAAGAATAATGTATACTGCTATAGGATACATTAGTCTCTTATAACATGGAATTAAAAGTATATGATGAAACATGGTTATCTTACATTTTAACATAAACTCTGTGTTAGACAACAATTTTGAGACTGTAACAACGGACACGAGATAAATTAGTCCACCGTGACATAGATAAACGTGATTCAATCATACTGTAAATAACTAACATCTAAAGTCACCTTGCCTTAAATATGGCTATTTATAAGTTTCAAAAAATATTTAAATTATACCTATTGATGTAGTTTATTATACTAATTAATATTAAATAGAGTCAATATGATTACCATAAAATTATCTCAAGCTGATATTTTTATTAACAACTTTTGGCAACAACCAATTTCCATAAAACAGGTGTGCGATATTTCTATCATTCTTGGCTGTTCTACGCTTTATCTTTAAATCTTTTAATCGTACGTTTCAAGCAATCACTCAACCATGCCACTCACTACCGTTCTAGTTCATAAATGTTTGCCAATTTAATATTCCTATTTACAATTAAAAAAGAAAAAAACATCGCCTAAAATATAACCAACACAAATAACGGAAAAAAATATCCATAAATAAAACAATTTTCACAGATCTTATCGCGTTTGTATTTGATTTATGATTGTCCGACGTTTCGAACATTAATTACTAATCATAAACAATATATTTTTTTCATATAGAATCATTGTCTTCTTGTACTGGCAATAAATTTGTATTAAAAAAAATGGGTCAATACTTAATAACTAATTTTCTATAGCGAGTAGTAATTATAAAATCTGTAATAACGTTGACTTCTTTGGACGTCAGACATCTTAGTCCGCCCTTAACCATGAATGCTGTAAAGTGTTCGAAACGTCGGGCAATCATAAATCAAATACAAACGCGATAGAATCCGTAAAAGTAGTTTTATTTACAACGTGTAGTACTCCCGTAAACATCAGAAATCATTAAATATCGATAAATCATAATCTACGCCACATCACTAACAATATCACAACAACGCAAATTCAATTCGAAATTTAAAACTTCAAAACAATAACAAAACCACGCCACAAGTTGAGGTGGTGACGTCACCTCTTCACAGTTATGGCAGCCTGGTAGTCGGCCGACGGTGACTCAATAACGGTCAATTAATTAATTCTTATTTTTTTCTACTCATCCGCTTCGCGTACACGATATGGAAACCAACCACCATGTTATCATACCATTTTTACATCCTGTTATGTTATCCCATAGTTAAAACTGTAATACATTTCCATGTAAATAGTATTTTATGGCGCCGCGGATTTCGCCAAATACTTGACCCGCCATAATCATACAGATGGTTCAATGGTTAACATGACCCACCATGGTTCAATTCCCACGCAGGACAATACTTTTTACGATCCACAAATTGTTATTCTAGGTTTGGGTGTATCCGTTATGAAGTCTTTCATAATACAAAGAATTATTTCCTTACTGCTGCGTGTTGCTTTAAAAAAACGATTATCAATTCGAGGAACTAGGCACTTAACTTAAACTCTAGGAACTTGGACAAGATACATTGTAATGTTAGCCTTTCGAAATTTGTTTATTCGTTTATCCTTTTAAGCTACAATTATTTATAGAAACTATATCAAATTGTGCAAATAGAAAATAATAGTTATACTTAAACTACAGTTTAACATTATTCGTGTTAATAATGTATTCTGAGTAAACTATGTAGTAATGAACTAGGCTTGGGCAGTTCGGGAACGAACTAGTTCGCAGAAGCGTTCATTTCGACGAATTACGCGAGCTACCTAGTGCACAGATAGATGATCGCCGTCTTATTTCTCATAAAAATTTGTTTCTTTGCAGCTTAGAGGCTATTCCCTAAAACGGAGTGGTTCGCCGTTAAACTGCAAACTAATTCAAACTCTTGAGAATAAAGATATTATAGCCTATTTAAGTACTGAATCATTTTAAAGAAAAATTGTGCTCTAAAAAAACTAACTACATAGTTTCGCAATATGTACAATGAACTAAATTAACAGTACCCAAAGATGAACTACATAGCCCAGGACAAATTATTTTTATTCAAATATTGATTAAAACACAACGAATGAAATCAGTGAACTAATTCGCCATAGGTCTACGAACTAATATGAACGCTGTCAATGGCGACCGACTATGCCTAAGACCACAATGGACATAAGTGCTAATTTTATTTCAATATTCAATGAGGCGAGTATTACATCAATTGTATTATGATATTTTTATTGGTTAACCACAGACTAAAAATAAATAACGTAAATCAATCCACTGGTAATACTAGACTTAACAAGTTTTTGAAGTAAAACTTCTTTGCGCGCATGAGGGTAAAATTTTTACGGATGAACGCAATTTAGTGACGCGAAAATGTAGGACGTTTTTGTCTAAGAAGAGGGAGAGAGGAATTGAGACCGATGGAGAAAGGGCGAACATAGCACGAAGCACATAGCCATGGAGCGAGGGTAAGGAGTAAGCGTGTGAGAAAGATAGAGAGAGAGAGAGAGAGAGAGAGATTACATTATTTTTAATATTGACAAAATAACACGTGGCACCAAAGTTTGACTTTTGACATGCGTTCTTTGTATTGCTCTTGCTCTTTATTTTTTATTCAGATCAAAAATATACACTCATTTGCAAAAAAAACGGGCACCTAAGCAATGAACCATTTCAAATGTTAATATTTCTTTGTTTGATAATTATAGGTAGTTTTATCCACACAATTTGCTAAATTAATAAGAAAATAATCGTTTTCATCAGTATTACATAAAATTTAGATACAATTTATGGGAAATAATGCTAAACCTCGCTAGTAGTGTATATTCGCTAGTAGTGCATATGCTCATGAAGTAAAAATAAAAAAGGTTTTTGTTTGTTTTTCTTTAATAAAGTAAAAGCAGATAAATGTTTAGTATCGAGTGTGACCCCCTCTAGCTAAAATCACAGCTTGAATTCGTCTGGGCATGCTAGCGAGTATATCCCGGATACTTGCTTGCGGAATACGTTCCCACTCCGCAGTAATCACATTCTTCAGCTCTCTGATGGTCTGCGGAGCCGGGTGTACTGATCTCACACGCCGTTTCAGAACGTCCCAGACATGCTCTATGGGATTGAGGTCGGGACTTCGAGCTGGCCAATCCAAACGACGAATGCCGACCTCTTGCACATACGCATTAACATCGCGGGATCGGTGGGCGCGAGCATTGTCGTCCATAAAAATCGAGTCTTCACCTAGAGCGGCCAATGCGGGTTGTGCATGAGAAATTAGAACTTCCGTTATGTATCGATGCCCAGTCAGTGAGCCGTTTTCAATGAAGACTAACTCTGTACGATCCATTGAATTTATTCCTGCCCAAAACATAACAGAGCCCCCACCATAAGGTGTGATTTCTTCGAAACATGCCTCTGCAAAGCGTTCTCCTTGTCTTCTTAGCACTCGCCGACGTCGATCTTCACCGAACAGAGATATCCTGGCTTCATCAGAGAACAAAACCCTATTCCAATCGTCTTGAGTCCATGATTCACAATTTCTAGCGAACCTAAGCCTGTGAACTCTGTGCTCACGGAGTAATTTGGGGCCGCGGGCCGGGCGGTGACTGCGTATATTGGCAGCGAGAAGCCTCCTCCTGACCGTCCATAGACTAATATGCACATTTCTTACTTCTTGGAGGTTGTTCTTAAGATCCACATACGAAGATTTGCGATTTCTCAATGCGCGACTCACAAGAAAACGATCATCCCGTGGTTGGGTACATGGTTTTCTTCCAGAACCAGGCCTTCTCTCGAGGGAACCAGTCTCCTGATATCGCTGCCAGGTCCTTTGGACTGTCGAGCGACTAACATTTAGCCTCCTAGCCACGAAACATTGGCTGCAACCCTCTTCAAGCAGCGCGATAATTTTGGTAGCTTTTACCACTTTATCTACTATTTTTGATACAGCCAAACAGCATTAAATAAAGCTTTGTCAAGGATATGAAATTAATCGATAAAAATTGAATAAAAGTTATGAAAGTCGATGTTAACTTCTGGAACTTCGCGCCAAAAATGTAGGATAAAAAGGGGTTTTCTGTAAAAATGAACATCAAATGAAAAATTGAATTTAGAACGTACTTTTTTAAATACCACAGCATTTTTAAAACCGGCCAGTAACGTGTACAAACGATTGAAACCTTTTTGGTATTGTATCTTTTTAAATATGAATGAAAATCAAAACCGCCCGTTTTTTTTGCAAATGAGTTTATAATACTAGCTGACCCGGCGAACGTCGTACCGCCTGTTTTCATAATTATTATGTTTTAGTATTATCCGTACGGAGACGGAGTAAAAATACAATTCACCACCCGTGAGTGTCGTAAAAGACGATCAAGGGATATAATATGCATATAATATCTATGCAAGAGAAGAAAAACTCGAAACAAAACCCTATATTAACACGTCTGACCAGGGTGATATAGTAGGTCGATTTCCCTCCCATAGTGGAGAAGGTGCGAGCCAACAGTTGGACGTGTATGGGCTGAGATGACGATGATTTATCAGTCTCCCACAAATAGTGTGAAGTTGCGGACTAAGGTAATATAACACTTGTCGTAAACATCAAATATTTGACAGGTAAGAACAGTTTGTATGGGAAAATAAAATTATTGTTTTTAGTATTTTACTCGCAATTTTCCATATTTTCTCACCGTATAAAATTTCCACGCATAATTCGAGACCAAAATTAACCAAATTGGTCCAGCCGTTCTCAAGTTTTAGCGGGACTAACGAACAGCATTTCATTTTTATATATATAGATATAAGACAATTACTCATAAAGTGGTCCCTAAATGTAGGCCTCATAACAAGGCTCAAAGGCGCTCAGCGTGCTATGGAGCGGCCTAGCCAGTGGCGTAGCAAGGGGGGGGCGGAGTGGCGGACCGCCCCGGGCGCCACTATTAGAAGGGCAGCAAAATTGGAAGAAAAATATTTTGTGTGGACACTTTTTTATTTTGTGAGTTACGTTTTTTCTTACCAACACCAACAATTATTATTTTTACGATGTCAAAAGGGCGGCAAATTATAACTCCGCCCCGGGCGACAGTGACACACGCTACGCCACTGGGCCTAGCTCGGGATTTCTCTGCGAGATAGAATCCGGAATACGGAAATCTGCAGAAGAACGGGTATAACCGACATAGCACGAAGAACTAGCACGCTGAAGTGGCAATGGGCAGGACACATCGCTCGACGAACTGAAAACCGCTGAGGAAGAATGGTTCTTAAGTGGCGACCACTTATCAGATGACGCAGTGTAGGACGCCCCCCACTAGGTGGACCGATGACCTAGTGAAAGTTGCTGGTCGTCGTTGGATGCAGGCGGAACAGGACCGCACATTGTGGCGTAACATGAGGGAGGTCTACGTCCAGCAGTGGACGGCAATAGGCTGAAATGATGAATGACGCGTAAAGGAAGAAATTCTTACGTCGCAGGGGACGTTACGAACAATTATTAATTTTAAAAAATGTAAAACTCAAATATGTGGTAAAAAAATACTAAAAATACCACGGTTTTGTAGATAACGGAATGCAAAAGTGCGCTGCAAAAATAGATCGATATCTATCGATACACATTACAATCTCAGGCATGAATAAAAAATATCCAATCGCTGCAAGCATAATGTGACAAATTACTTAAATTATTTTAATTATTGCATTATTAAGTTTTAACAGCTTTAAAAAAAATTAAACTACTACTATTATACCGAAATAAAACCATATTTGATGCGACATTTGTATAACGAACTGATGAATAATTACACGAAGTGATGAATAGCTACAAATTTGCAACAAATACATACGTCAATCGCTGCTCACTTAGACGCATACGCACACACATACACACATTCACACACGCAAACAAACACTCAACACTCATACACACAAAAATGAAAAAGCGAACTCATCATACAAAAGCACATAATTCAATTCATTCATGTTATTTATATTGTTATCATTCTTATTGTAAGTTATTTTATTCCTTTTTCTTTTCTCTTTTTTTTTTGTTATTTTTCTTTCTTATATATTTGAGGAAAGGGGTTTTCTGAAAACCAGCCCTGCATAATTTCTATGCAGCACAATGCTGAGCATTCCCCTGTTGTCAAAATAAATTAAAAACATGTATTTTAATTATTAGTTATTATGTGACAATAAATGCTATTCTATTCTATCATCGGTCCTTGAAGTATACAAAGTTTCAAACTAATCCGACGTTTAGAAGTGGGTGAAAATCACGTTAAAAGATTTCAATACATATAAAACGAGCGAAATAAGTTAATATATGTATATAAATTATACTAGCAACCCGCCCTCGCTTCGCTTCGGTTTCAGTCGTTTTTCCTGATTAGTTCCCGTTCCCGTGGGAATACCGGGATAAAATATAGCCTAGTTTACGCCCTGATATTATATCTTTCCATTGGTGAAAGAATTTTTGGAATCGGTCCAGCCGTTTTGAAGATTACCCGGAACAAACAGACAGACAGACAGAGAGACAGACAGACAAAAATGTTTAATTGCTATTTTAGGCATAGATGTCGTGCAAATAACCATGTGAGCATGAAAAAAGCCTATTATTTTGACATTACAAACAGACACTCCAATTTTATTTATTGGTATAGATTAATATGAAATTATTTATCTATACCAATAAATAAAATTGGAGTGTCTGTTTGTAATGTCAATATAATAGGCTTTTTTCATGCTCACACGCTTATTTGCACGACACCTATGCCTAAAATACAGATTAAAAAATTTTTGTCTGTCTGTCTCTCTGTTTGTTCCGGGTAATCTTCAAAACGGCTGGACCGATTCCAAAAATTCTTTCACCAATGGAAAGATATAATATCAGGGCGTAAACTAGGCTATATTTTATCCCGGTATTCCCACGGGAACGGGAACTACGCGGGTAAAACGACTATAACCTATAACCGAAGCAAAGCGAGGGCGGATTGCTAGTTTAGAATAATAACTCATAGAAGGTAACTCAGCGTATAAAAATTAAGCATTTAAATTGGAGCCAATTGGAGCCCTACGTTCCGTAGTGTACAAAGTCACTGCGTACAAGACAACTGTATTGTATAATGGTGTGCGTGTGTACGTGTGTAATCGCTTGCACACATGTAGTATTTTTGACTTCATGTTTTTGATCGCTTAAGTACCGACACTATCCTTCTATACTTTATTACTCTAAGAATCCCTATATATATTACAAACTAATGTTCTGTAACCCTGAACAGCAAAGATAAGAGTACGCGAATTAATGATCATATCTTGACAGATAAATTTTAACATACAGATTACAAATATTGCTAATGATTTCCTTTAAAGATAATTGACAAAATATAATGTGAATATTTATTCGTAAGTTTACAGAGTAATAATACAATCAACCAATCCTTGCACATGGATGTCGTAAAAGACGACTAAGAGATATCTTTGAATATAAGCCCAACTTTTTGAGTGTGTTTGCGCGTATTGGGTTTTAGTGATGACTTTAGTATCACCGAATCTCATTGCACGCATTCATACTCTTCACCTTAGAATAATAACGTATAGAAGGTAAGTTCGCGCACAAAAAGTGAAGCATTTCAATTGGAGCCTAATGGAGCTTACGCCAGAACCGTTCCGTAATGTAAAAGTCTTTGTACTGCACGTACGTACGCAACTCTTAAAAAATAAATAGGTAATTATGACGGTTTGTGCATTCAAATGGTATCATAACACATTTGAAGAACCTAAAAAGATTTTTAACATTACTTTTAAAAGCATTTCGACGTTTTATGTTAATAAAATCAAAATTTGATTTCATAATTTGTATAGTGGTGTGCGTGTGTACGTGTGTAATCGTCTGCGCGCCATTAGTATTTTTAGATTCATGTTTCGAACATTCGAAGTATTGACACTACCCTTCTATACGTTATTATTCTAAGCTCTTCACTTTATTCGCGGTAGGCAGCGGCCTGACAATGGTCCATGAATGGCAGCAACACTTACCATAAGGTTTACTGTTTGCTCGTTTGACACCGTATGCAATGAAAAAAAATGTCTTACTGTTGGACTGTTACTTCCTCCACAAGGGGAGTGGAATTGACTTACTATTCCCATGCCTACCATGAAGAAAATGAAGGGAGTGTGAATGCGTGCAATGAGGTTTGGTAAAACGAAAGACATCACTAAAACCCAACACACGCAAAAACCCTCAGAAAGTTGTGCTTCTGTCTCACTCCCTCACCGAATATAATGCAGTTACAAATTGCTACTACTCTGTTGTATATTTTCTGCTCAGTGTGGTACTACCCCGGACGGACCGGCCCGCGGCTGTAGACACACAACTGTCAACAGTGTCATCCTACCACAATTGAATGAAAAGAATGTATTAGCCGCGTGATGAAACGTATATTAAAATGGAGGTTCCTCGTTTGGGTGGCCAAACAGGTTATTAGGTAATGATAGATAGAAACTATTAAAGTAATTAAAATATGCGACTCTCATTATCGTAACGATGCCCAGCGATTTAGCCTGTGCGTTGATTTTTTTTTTCAATTGCCAGATGGTGGCAAACGAGCAAGCAGCACACCTGATGGTAAGTCATGCTAGTGCAGATGGACCTTTGCTAGAGATATGTATATAATACACATAACATCTATGCAGGAGAAGGAAAACTCAACATAGAACCCTATACCAACACGTTTGACCAGCGTGGTAGTATAGTAAGTCAAATTCCCTCCCAATGTTAATGAGGTCCGAGCCCAACAGTGGGCCTTATGTGGGCTGAGATGATGATTTCAAGTTTTCCTCTTCTTACATAGCTGTTATTTGAATATTATATCACTTAGTCGGCATTTGCGACACCACAGGTAAGGGAGTGGTGAACTGTATTCTTACTCCGTCACCATACGGTAAGGCACGAAATAGATAGTGTCAAAATCATTGAAAGTTTATCACTTAAATAATAAGGATGAAAAAGAAATGGGCCTAGAACGCCTAGAGATCGGACAAAAGCGCTCTCCAGGGAAATAAAACAAGTGTAATTGCGATTGGAAAGACCACGTCCAACAGTGGACATCGTTAGGCTGACGTATAAATAAACACTAAGTATAATAATCATAAGCAATAATCTGGAATTTTCACGAATCGCGACCCAGTTTTTAATGAGTGGCAAAAATCAAAATGGCCGTCACACTTTCACTCCCGACCTTCTTTTTACCTAGAGAGGCATGAAGTTATTTTGCAATACTCTATGCGAATACTAGCAACATATTTTTATTTTTTACTTTTAACTTTAAAGTTTTTTACCATTGATTTATAGGTGTAGTAAAACAATGGGACTTTTAATTGAACAAAATTCAGCCAATTTCATTCATTCCCGTTGAAACGAAAACATCCCAACTTTATAATTGAATATGACGTAAAGAAAATTTTGAAAAATATATGTCGAGGAGAGCCGACAAGTCCCGAAATTTACCGAATGGTAAAGACTTGTTATGCCATTAGCCATCTTAGCCCCCTTAAGAAGTAAAAATAAATATTTCCCAACCAAAAATCATAATAAACATTTACCAGACGATCATAAAACTAAAAGAGTTTATTCTACTCACTGTATTAACAACCTCATCTTCACTCGTGTCGAATAGGTTGACACACTCACCTGAAAAAACAAATTGTAAATCAAATAAAAGTATGCAATCTCTTCAATAGTTCTACTGCCCTAGTACCGAAAACGTAATAAGGATAAGTATAATGATATTTTTTTATGCATCCATCCACCTATCAACATCCATCTACTTTTAGACATAGGCCTCCCTAAAGTAATAACGTAATCCTACCTAATATTATAAATGCGAAAGTTAATTTGTTTGTTACACTTTCACGCTTAAACCACTGAACCGATTTCAAAAATTCTTTCACCAATTGAAAGCTATAATATCAGGAAGTAACGTAGGCTATATTTTATCCCGGTATTCCCACGGGAACGGGAACTATGCGGGAAAGGCGATTGAAACTAAAGCGAAGCGCTCTGGGAAAACAAAAGCGGGTGGTGATAGTATCTTACTTAACCCATCAGGTAGGATTCAAATCACCATTAATTAATCAGGACCTCAGTTGGTGGTCTAAATTTCTTCGAAAGACGTTGCAGGCCCATTTTGTAGAGATCCCTGATGAGCAGGATTTTACGACTCCCAGGGTAAATAACCCTCAACCCAACCCACATGGGTAAACCAATTAAACCACTATACTATCTATGTCATAACTTTTAGTAATAAATAAAAGCGGATGATGAATGACTATTGACTCCATGCCCTTATTGGCATGATAAAAGTTCAGAGTCCGTTAAATGTTGCCAATTAATAACATCAACTATCTTGTATATAAATAAAACGTTTGTGATAACTTCCTTCAGGTCATAAAAGTCTCAGAATCGGGTATGGAGTTCTCCCATAATGTCAGGGTAGTTGACATAATGTGGGAGGCTGGTCATCCAGCACAATCTTGGCTGTTATTGTATTATAAAGATAAGGGACCCTTGAAATTAAAGTCCTACAATAAGCTTGACCAGCGTGCGATAGGTAAATTGCCCCACCATCTAATAATTCGTGTGTTTGTAATTGAATTCCTCCTAAAGGACTGCACCGATTTTGATGAAACTTTTGTATGTGCTCCAGTGGATTCGAGAATGGTTTAGATTAATAATTGGACTCGGTAGGTGGCGCTGCTTTCGATTTCAAAGCGAATTTCTTTATTTTCCTTTGAACGAAGCAACGTCTGTTGTGTCAGCTAGTTTTAAATAAAATCCGTGCTGTAATAAAATGCATTTGGGCTAAACCGGAAGAAGAAAGACCGTACGTAATCCAGTAATTCAAAAAACACTTCTAATAACATAATAGATATTTTTACATATAAACAAAGAACTATACTGCCTCGCCCTTGATTATCAAGTAGCGTGAAGGTTGCCAACACGGCACTGTAACTATATATCTAAAGACAAGAAAATTTAGATATACCTTCTATATTATTATGAGCGCCTGGTACATGAATCCATCTAGATATGGGAGATGAGACCGACATCCTCCCCAGGGGGGCCGTCGGTCGAGGAGAGGATACTCCTAAAGGGTTATTCCGTCGGACCGACCACTGACGTCAAGTCACCCTGCTCCGGTGGTCGGTCCAACGACGAAGGCGACGTGTCACGGGTGGGTTACGGGTGTGCGTCCTTACGCCCCTCTGTCGCCCCGGACAGAGTGGAGCGAGCAGCACGCCGACCGTAACCCATCCCCAAAAAAATAAAAAGATATGGGAGACGTAAAGCTTTTGTAGGAGGTTGATCCGAGTAATCTTCAAAAAGGCTGAACCGATTTTGATAATACTTTACTACCCTGTCTATATAAGGGATAATTTAGTAAAATTTGCCTCTTAAGAAACGCCTATGAAATTTTGCCCACGACTCGAACCTGAGGCTATATCTTAGAAGATATTGTAGCCTTAATATGGGAAACCAAAGCGGTTGGAACCGCAGTGCAGTTCTTATATCGCGGAAGACTTAACAAACAATTAACATTGTGTATGTTACAAACTACAAACGCAGATTTTGAGAAATTATTTGATAATCACACAAAGAATTGTCCTACGTGGGTATTGAACCCACTGCATTCAAATATTTTTATTTTTTTGTTATTTTCTTTTTTATTTATTTAAGACAACACCTTGCACTAAGGAAATAATCCTTGTATTGCGGGGGACTTTACAAACATATAATTAACGGACACAAATTACATCCAGACTCAGAACAACAATTTGTGGATCGCACAAAGTGTTGTCCCGCGTGGGATTCGAACCCCCGACACTGGCGCTGTAGGTCGCTATCCTAACCACTACGCCATCTGTGTAGTCAATAAAATAGACAAATATTACAACAAAGACATCTTTCTTTGTCCTTCCAATACACTTAGATACATGTGTAAGCGAGACACCGTAGAATCATAAGGATCCTTTTCCCGTAGACGGCAAATAAAATTTTAATTCGGAAAATTTTCAAATTGTATTTGAAACTAGACAGGCAGAGTTGTGGGGTCTAGGGGGTGTCTAGACGGGGTCTAGCCGAGCTTGGGTCAACGTTCAGACAACAAAGGGCTTGGGGTTGCACCTTATATTAGCAAAGTATTACAATATATGTATGTGTATTGTAATTTTATTGCACACGATCTGCCCTCGCATTACAGATCCTAGGGTTTGAGTCCCGGGCTGGACAAAATTTTATAGAACTTTTTTTCTGAGAGGAAAAATAGTGCAAATTATATAAGGATATAGACGGCTACTTTGTGGTAAAAAATTTTTACTAAAATTGGTGGAGCCGTTCAAACACACAGACAAAATAATGTAGTTATTCTGAAGGAAACATAGTGTAAGTTACTCCTTAGGTATATAGACAGCTACCTGGTGGTAAAATATTATCAATATCGGTTCAGCCGTTTTCGGCCCATGGGAGACGTAAAAACAGTCTGATCATCGAAAGGAGAATGCGTTGCAATTCTATGCAGAGAAACCTATATCCAATCATGGGCTTCGGTATAATGGTAAAAGATTGTGAAAAGAAACTGTCAATTAGGAAGCGAACGCACGAGATTTCGAGGCATACAGCACACTGCACGTGCGTCAGCCCTGAGCATGTCGGTGACGCGAACCCACAAGATTTTCCCTACCAAAGTGTCCATCGCGGAATAGTTTTCACTTCAAAAAACAAAACAAATTCGATGTGGCTTTTAAACAAACACGCCGCTAGTAATAGTAATTTAAATATGTATTGATTATTCAAAAGGTCACGGATACGATTCTCGCACTGCACATCGTTCATTTTAGGAGTGGTAGGACCACACTGTCGACAGTTATCTGTCTACAGCCGCGGGCCGGTCCGTCCGGGGTAGTACCATGCTTTCGCAGAAAATCGACGTCTGAGCAGTAGCAATTTGTTACTGCGCTTCGTTCGGTGAGCGAGAGAGCCGGAAGCCCAACTTTCTGAGGGCGATTGCGTGTGGAGGGTTTCGGTGGTGTCCTTGGTATCACCGAGCCTCAATGCACGCATTCACACTCCCTTCGCTTTCTTCGCGGTAGGCAACGGCCTTGTAAAGGTCCATGAGCGGCAGCAACACTTACCATCAGGTGTACTGTTTGCTCGTTTGCCACCGTTTGCAATAAAAAAGAAAAAAAAAAAAAAAAAAATGCAAACGATACAATGAACGAGTGTTCTTGTTTACTACAATTACTTAATAATTCATAACGCTCTAATTCATCTTATACTCTTCAAATACCAATGCACAAGACTAGTGGTTTCAAAGGCTGTTTCAAATATAGTGCATCAAAAATATGGAATAAAATTCCTCCTCCTTTGAGACAAAATACAAGTTTTAAGAGATTTAAAAAAAAAATTAAACTGCTACTATTATACCGAAATAAAACCATATTTGATGCGACATTTGTATAACATACATACATACATACATATAATCACGCCTCTTTCCCATAGGGGTAGGCAGAGACCACTTCCTTCCACTTGCTACGATCTTGACATACCACTTTCGCCTCGTCCACATTCATTAATCTCCTCATACATGTTCTTCGGTTCAGGGTACTCCTAACCTGGCCTTTCTTAAGAACGTCCCCGATTTGATTGTGGAACGTCCGCCTCGGTCTTCCCATTCCAACACTTCCGTTCACATTCGCCTTATAAATTCTCCTTGTTAGTCTCCTTTCATTCATTCTCTCTACATGGCCGAACCAACTTAACATACCTTTCTCAATCCTTGTCACTACATCTACATTCATTTCACAACGTTCCCTAATTACTCTGTTTTTAATTCTATCACTCAATTTCACACCAATCATGCTCCTCAGCGCTCTCATTTCCACAGCATTTATTCTACTTTCGTGCTTCTTCTGCCATACCCAGCTCTCACTTCCATACATTAGAGTTGGTACAAGCACTCCCCTATGCACAGCCAAGCGAGCCTTCTTAGACAGGCTTTGGCTGCCCATAAAGGTGCGCAAAGCACCATTCACCATATTTCCCTTACACACTCTTCTTTCAATATCACTTTCACATTTACCATCTCTCGCAAATGTAGATCCCAGATATACAAACTCTTGCACTTGTTCTAATATTTCCTCTTCTATACGTATATTGCATTCCGTCATAGCTTCTTCCCTTTCAAATACCATAACTTTCGTCTTCTTTACATTAATTTTCATTCCTTTTCTTTCAAAAGCCTCATGTACTGCTGTTACCATCTCTTGCAACTCATTCACCGACGAAGCAAGTAGAACTTGATCGTCAGCGTAGAGAAGACATTTGATAAGTAATCCATTCATTCTCAGTCCATATTCACTCTCTTTTAAATCAGTCAAGCAGTTGTCCATGAATAGGTTGAACAGCCATGGTGACGCTACACATCCTTGTCTAACACCCTTTTGGATGCTAAACCATTCAGTGTATGCTCCCTCTATTCTGACACAGGCACTGGAGTTCTCATAGAGAGACTGCAGTGCCCGTATCAGGTTGTCGTTCACCCCATGCAAAGACAATGCTGACCACAATTCATTCCTAACCACTCTATCATAGGCCTTTTCCAAATCCACGAAAGCGCAATAGACCTTCTGGTTTTTAGCCAAGAATTTTTCGGCTATGCAACGTAAGGAAAAGACCTGGTCCGTGCATCCCATTCCCTTTCTGAATCCTGCTTGCACATCCCAGACTCTTTCATCCGTCTCTTTTATAACTCTCCCTATCAGTACCTTAGCATACAGTTTGCCGACGACGCTGAGAAGGCTTATGCCGCGGTAATTGGCGCAGTCTTGTTGCGACCCTTTTCCCTTGTATAAGGGCACGATTACAGCCTTGCACCAGTCTTCTGGTACTCGACCCTTTCTCCAACACAAGTTGAAAAGGTGGTGCAACTGACTCACCACTATCCCGTCGCCAGCCCTCAGCATTTCGACCGACACCCTATCATATCCCGCAGCTTTACCTAACTTCATATACTTCATTGCAGTCATGATCTCATCTGTACCCATTTGTATAACGAACTGATGAATAATTACACGAAGTGATGAATAGCTACAAATTTGCAACAAATACATACGTCAATCGCTGCTCACTTAGACGCATACGCACACACATACACACATTCACACACGCAAACAAACACTCAACACTCATACACACAAAAATGAAAAAGCGAACTCATCATACAAAAGCACATCCTTCATAATTCAATTCATTCATGTTATTTATATTGTTATCATTCTTATTGTAAGTTATTTTATTCCTTTTTCTTTTCTTTTCTCTTTTTTTTTGTTATTTTTCTTTCTTATATATTTGAGGAAAGGGGTTTTCTGAAAACCAGCTCTGCATAATTTCTATGCAGCACAATGCTGAGCATTCCCCTATTGTCAAAATAAATTAAAAACATGTATTTTAATTATTAGTTATTATGTGACAATAAATGCTATTCTATTCTAATTCAGTATTCAAACCTTCAAAAGCACCAATAGTGTTAGTAGTATAGTGTTGACAGTCGCCTGTCTATAGTCGCGGGCCGGTCCATCCGGAGTAGTACCACATTGAACAAAAACACAGGTCTACGACCAATGTGTGTTACGGCATGGAAACGTGCTCCTTAAATGTAGACCTCATAACCAAGCTCAAAGTCGCTCAGCGTGCTATGAAGCGGGCTATGCTTGGCATTTCTCTGCGAGATAGAATCTGATGTACGGAAATCCGCAGGAAAACCGAGTATAACCGACATAGCACGAAGAAATAGCACGCTGAAGTGGCAATGGGCAGGCCACATCGCGCGACGAACCGACAACCGCTGGGGAAGAAAGGTTCTCGAGTGGCGACCACGTATCGGACGACGCAGTGTAGGACGCCCCACCACTAGATGGACTGACGACCTGGTAAAAATTGTTGGGTGTCGTTGGATACAGATGGCACTGGACCGCTCTGTGGCGTAAGATGAAAGAGGCCTACGTCCAGCAGTGGACGGCGATATGTTGAAATGAATGAATGAGCAGAATATATACAACAGAGTAGTAGCAATATCTTATTGCACTACGTTTGGTGAGCGAGAGAGACGGAAGCACAACTTACTGAGGGTGTTTGTGTGTGGGTGGGTTTTGGTGATGCCTTTAGTATCACCGAACCTCATTGCACGCATTCACACCCCCTTCACTTTCTTCACAGTAAACGGCGGTCTAGCAAAGGTCCATGAACAGCAGTATCAATGTGATCCCATGTTTAATTGGACGTGGAGTTTGTAAAAATCGACTATGATATCGCCAGGAGAATAGGCATCATCATCATCATCGCAGCCCACATACGTCCTATTGGTCTCGGGCCTCCTCCCATAATAAGAGGCAATTTGGCATACTATATCATGCTGGTCAAAAATATTGGTATAGGGATTCATTTCAAGTTTAACCTCTCTTGCACAGATCTTATGTGCATATTATATAGGAAAGGCATATTCCTAGCAAATTAATTTGTATAACAAGCTTTTTCTATTACTTTTGGTGGCAAATTAGCAAACAGTACACCTGATGGTAAGTGATACTGTCGCTCGTGGACCTTTGCTTGGCCGCTGCCTACCGTGAAGATAGTTAAGGGAGTGTGAATGCGTGCATTTTTTTTTTGTCTGACAAGGAGTGTTAGCCTCAGATGGCTGTTACACCCTTACGCGGACTAGTGGTGAGCGCTGAGGGCTCTCAACCAAATAATGCGTGCAATGAGGTTTGATGATTTTAAAGCCATTACCAAAACCCCTCCACACGCAAACACTCAGAAAGTTGGGCTTCCGTCTCTCTCGCTCACCGAGCGTAGTGCAGTAACACATAGCTCTCTGTTGTATATTTTCCGCTCAGTGAGGTACTACCCCGGACGGACCGGCGTGTGACTATAGACATACGACTGTCGATAGCGCGTTACTAACACATAAAAAAATTAGGTATATATCAAATTATATTAATTATTATAGCTTATTTTTAAGCGGGTTCAATAGGATATTATCCTTTTGATTATAATAATTATCAGATATTGTATTTAATACGCATTTGCATTTAAATGGCGTGGATAAGAAAATTGTAACGTAAATTTTAAGTGACGTTTATCGTATACAAAATACTAAATTTGATGGCAAAAGTAAATTGCAATACTTATGAAAATTCATCGACTATCTACAACTTTTGAAACATTTAGACGCCTAAAAATCGTGAAGATAATAATTTTTTTTGTGTTTTCAATATTTTCAAAATAAACTTAAAAAAAAAAAACAACACATACTATTGTGAATTTTCTATTTTACCTTGCCGTGTGGAGTAAGAATACAAATCACCACTCCCATTTCAATATCTATGCAAGATAAGTAAAACGCGAAACAAGACGTCGAACAAGCGTGTTATAGAAGGTCAATTTACCTCCCATAGTGGAGGAGGCCCGTGCCCAACAGTGGGACGTATGTGCGTTGAGATAATGATGATCATAATATAACTATACTTCTGCGTGCGATGACGAAGTAAGAATAGAATTCATCACTCCCTATCTTGCATGTGTCGTAAAAGACGACTAAGGAATACAATATGCACATAACATCTGTGCAAGATAGAAAACTCGAAATAAAACCCTATACCAACACGTCTGACCAGTGCAGTATAGTAAGTCAATTTCCCTTACATTGTGGAGGAGGACCGACCCCAACAGTGGGAGTTACGTGAGTTGATGATGATGATAATATTGTCAATTTTAAATAATTCAGAACTTCTGTAACCATATTTGGTACAACTTCTTAATAAAACGAATACACTGGTCGCTTAGCGGTTAATGTACTAACCCACCGCAAAAATCAAGGGTTCGATTCCTGCGTGGGACAAAACTTTGTGCGATCAACATCATCATCATCATCATCTCAGCCCATATACGTCCCACTGTTGGGCTCGGGCCTCCTCTATAATGGAAGGGTAATTGACCTACTATACCACGCTGGTCAGACGTGTTGGTATAGGGTTTTATTTCGAGTTTGCCTTCTCTCACATAGATGTTATATGCGTTTTATATCCCTTAGTCGTCTCGTACGATCACCCACGGGTAAGATAGGGGGTGGTGAATTGTATTCTTACTCCGTCACCACACGGATCAACATATTGTTTTTAAATCTGGGTGTAATTTTTGTCTGTTAATTTTATATTTTTATTACTAATGCTTTCTAAAAAAATAAAATACTATTATACACAACGTTTAGTAGTTAATGTACTGCTGACCTACTACAAATATCAAGGGTTCGATTCCTGTGTGAGACTTCCAATTTGTGCGATCAACATATTGGTTTTAAATCTGGCTGTAATTTTTTTCTGTTAATTCTGTAATATGTCCGTGTGTTGACAGAATAAGAATACAATTCAACACTACCTATCTATATAGGAAAAGGTAAACTCGAAAACCCTATACCAACCTGTCTGACCAGCATGGTATTGTCGGTCAATTTCCCTTCTATTGTGGAGGAGGCTCGAGACCAACAGCGAGACTTATATGAGCTGAAATGATGATGATGAATTTTATATTTGTCAAATCATCTCTAATATCTTAGTTTTGCGTCTGATGCCGCCTTAGTAGAGGCTGCGGGTGACCGGGTCAGGGACATAATCCGGCACCCGCAGAGACGTTAGCCTCGCGTAGGCGATCGGCGTCCCGGTAGCGGACGTCGATAACAGAGGGTACTCCTTCGGGGTATTCCGTCGGGCTGACCACTGACGACAAGTCACCCTGTTCTAATGGTCGGCCCAACGACGAAGGCGACATGTCACGGGTGGGTTATGGGTATGCGTGCTTACGTCCCTCTATCGCCCCGGACGGAGCCAGGCGGTCGGTGCGCTGACCGTAGCCTATCCCAAAAAAAAAGCATCTTAGTTTAGTGCTATTTAAAAAATTAATACTCACTATTACCAAACAAGCAAAACATCTTAAACAACTATATCACAGATCTATAAAAATAAAAAAGTCAATAAAAAAATAAACTACAAAATCACATCACAATATTAACGTATACATTTAAAAAAACCCACATACGGATCACCGCACGTCCGTATTGCGAGGTAGTTCAGTACAAACTGTACACTGTTGCATTTTCGGGCGTCTAGACGCAAGTGGGGGGTGTTGAGGGGGGCTAAGGGGGTGGCTTTACAGACAGGTCTATGCACTTGTGAATAAAAGTTACCAATCATATGGCAAAACAGTCTTTATCCTTTGTTAAGAGGTATGTTTATATTATTCTGTAATTCTGACGAAGTAAGAATATAATTCACCACTGCCTATCTTGGCCGTGGATGTCGCAAAAGACGACTAAGGGATTTTTTATTTATTAATCTTCATGCAACGAGTACAATGGCGGACTTAATGCCAGAGGCATTCTCTACCAGTCAACCATAGGTGATGCAGAGATGAAAAAAGGTAGGTGCATGTTCCGAGATAGTTATCTTGATATAAAATGAAAAAGAAAATACATTTTTCATAGATAAATAGGTATATACAAAAATATATAATACATACCAAAGATACATACATACGCAAATACATAGATAGATATGATATATATTAAGATATATAAATATATACATACACAGTATATATACATAATTATAAGGGTTTTATATCAGTTGTGATGATTCTGCTAACTCGTTTAAGAGATGCAGACGAACGCTCTTCTTAAATGTTTGACGGCTGGTGGCCATCCTTATACCGAGAGGTAGCGAATTCCAGAGGAGAACTGCCTGGACAAGGAAAGAAGAATGCACACGATCAGAGTGATGAGATTGACAAAGTAGGAGCAAGTTGTTGGAGGACCGAAGGTTTCTGTCGTGATTAGTAGAGTGGTATTGAAAGAAATAAGACAAGTAATTAGGAGAATTAGGAGAGTTGAGGATAGAATATAGGAAAGAAAGGGCATGCAAACTACGGCGTTGGCGAATAGTTAGAAAATTTAATTGAGAACGATAAGCAGAAATATGGTTATACTTGCAAAGATTATATATGAATCGAATGCAGTTATTGAAAAGACGGTCTAGTTTATTAAGAAGATCTGCATTCAGATCAAAATAACACACATCATCATAGTCGTTGCATATAACATTTATGCAAGAGAAGGAAAACTCGAAATAAAACCCTATAGGGATTCCCAACCTTTTACCCTATGCGCCTCTATTTCAATAGTAAATCTATTGAAATAGAGGCTTACAACATAATTAGTGAGAACATTGGGCCTACACTTTATTAGCCAATTGGTGAATCCTTGGCCTCATATTGGTCAGTGCACATCGTAGATTATTTTCGGCATGTGGTCTATATCTTTGCTTGGTCTTTATGCCCAACAACGTCGAAAATTTAGGGTACGAGAATTTAAAAAAAATCCTACGCGCCATCTCTATTTTTTTTTAATTGGGTTGCGGTCGGCGCACTCCTCGCACCACTCCGTCCGGGGCGACAGAGGGGCGTAAGCACGCACACCCGTAATCCACCTGTGGCATATCGCCTTCGTCGTTGGACCGACCACCGGAGCCTCCCATTGTGGAGGAGGCTCGAGCTGTGTTGAAGATTATCAGTTTCCGTATCGTAAAAAACAACTAAGGGATGAACTGCACAGATAGCGTAGTGATTAAGATACTGACCTACCGTGCCAGTGTCATGGTTTCAAATCCCACACAGGACAATACTTTGTCTGATCCACAAACTGTTGTCCTGCGTCTGGATGTAATTTGACTAATTTGTGTTCTTTACTTTTATTGCCAATGGTGGCAAACGGCCAAGCAGCACACCTGATGGTAAGTGATACTACTGTACATGGACCTTTGCAATACCAGGTGTTCGTGCTAAATATAGTTTTGTTGTCAATAGGTAACCGAATACTTTTTATAAACACCCTGCACTAAGGAAATAATATTAATATAATCTTAAATCTGTGACGGAGTAAGAATACAATTCACCACTCCCTTTTTTTTTTGGTGAGGGTCGCGGTCGGCGCGCTCTTCGCAGCACTCTGCCCGGAGCGACAGAGGGGCGTAAGCACGCACACCCGCAACCTACCCGAACACCACGTTGCCTTCGTCGTTGGGCCGACCACCGGAGCAGGATGACTTGTCATCAGTGGTCGGCCCGACGGAATACCTCCAAGGGCGGGTGCCCTCCCATCAACCGACGTCCCCCCCCTCGAGGAGGACGTCGGTCTTTTCTCACGCGGTCGGCGTTTCGGCGGGTGACGGGCTAATTCCCCGGTCACGTCACCCGCGGCCTCGGCTACCACTGTTGGGCTCGAGCCTCCTCCGCAATAGGAGCGTAATTGACCTTACTATATTCATGAGAAGGCAAACTCGAAATATAAGCCTATACCAACATGTCTGACCAGCGTAGGCCAAATTCCCTCCCATTGTGGAGGAGGCCCGAGCCCAGTGGACTTATTTTTTTTTATTGTCGTTGATGGCAAACGAGCAAGCAGCACATCTGATGGTAAGTGACGCTGCCGCACATGGACCTTGCAATACCTGGGGCACAGCCAGGCCGTTGCCTACCGTGAAGAAAATACTCTTTTTAAACCTCGTTTAAAGAAGGACATGGCATAGCGCTCGGGAAACACATTAGCAAGTAGGTAATTCATTCCAGAGCTTGCATGTACGTGGTAGAAATGATCGCTGGAAACGTATAGTAAAAACAATAACGTTTCCAGGTGAAAGTTATATGTTTGTAAAACATATTATGTCCTTGATCAACTTTTACGACAGCCACGGTCGAAATAGGAGGGTAGTGCATTATATCCCTACTTCGTCATCACACAGGATACGGTGTTAAATGTACATAGATCTTTAAAAAAGTCTTAGTCACGATTTCATTCAGGAAATTCCACATTTCAGCCAAATTTCACGATAAGAGCCGCTCATCTGGCTATGAATCATCCGAAACTTTTATATAAAAGTACGTTTAATATAAAAAAAATGTTCATCAATCCCCATGTCAGCCTATCGACTTCCTGTTGGAGATACATCTCCTCAAGAATCCCATAATATTCTAAGAAACAAACGCCTTGGCTTTATAATAATACTAGCAACCTGCCCTCGCTTCGCTTCCGTTTCAGTCGCCTTACCCGCGTAGTTACCGACTACCGTTCCCGTGGGAATACCAGGATAAAGTATAGCCTATGTTACTCCCTTATATTATAGCATTCCATTATCAAAGAATTTTTGAAATCGGTTCTGTGGTTTAAGCGTGAAAGCGTAACAAAGAAACAAACTTACTTTCGCATTTATAATATTACTAGCAACCCGCCCTCGCTTCGCTTCGGTTTCAATCGCCTTAGCGGGGTTCCCGTTCCCGTGGGTATACCGGGATTAAATATAGCCTATGTTACTCCCTGATATTATATCTTTCCATTGGTGAAAGAATTTTTGAAATCGGTTGGGTGGTTTAAGCGTGAAAGCGTAACAAACAAACAAACTTACATTCGCATTTATAATATTAGTAAGGATTAATAAGTATATGTACCTATTATATAAGTATTTATAGGCTTTCAAGTCTAAACCACTAAAATGATTTCAAAAATTTCGATCGGAATAGAAGTTCAGCGGATGAAACCGTGGGCATATGCTAGATTATAATATTCATTTCACCTTATTATACTTGCCGCTACTGGCATCGAGCCTCTTCCACTCATATTAAAACTATTTCGTCTGACCAGCGAAATATATTTTGGACGTGGCTAAAGCCTAGCAGTTGGACATATACGAGCTGAAATGATGATGTTGACAACAATAAGTCATACTATATGCTGTGGGAATCAAATCCGAGACCTCTGAATAGCAGTCTACTGGTGTTACATTCAGCTAATAGTTTAAAAACTTACCCAATAAATTAATTTAAACAATACCATTGCAAGAAATAGGAAAGTGCGATACAAATTTTGTAAACCATGGCTGGTCTGGTCATTGTGATGTAATAGAGCCACTATCCTGCCATTTTGGTTGGCGCTAGTTTGACTTCCAGCCTTAGCGTAATACCAGCCCACTGACCAGTGTGGTTTTTTAGGTCAGTTTCTCAGTGGACGATTGAGCCCAGCTGTGGATAATAAAATGAGATAAACAACTGGATAGATACCTTGGTTATATATCACTACCGTGGCAAATAAAAGGTCCGTGACCAGTTCGTCAACCCCGGGGTGTGGTGACCGGGGTACCGTCACGACCTTGTTGGGCCGTTGCACTCGTGCTTGCATCCTTATATTCACAATAACGCTCATGCCAACTTCCTTAGAGCGTAGGCAGAAATGTCTCGGGTTAATTTCGGCACAAACAAATATTATTATACTTTCCGTGTGGTGACGAAAAAAGAATACAATGCGTCACCCTCACTGTGAATGATCGTAAAATACGACTAATTTCCGTTTGCTCTAGGATTTTTACATTTTAGGTAACAAGGTAATAAATGACCTACAAAAATTATTTTAGTATTACAATATTTTTGGTCGTGTGGTGACCGAGTATAATTCGGCACCCCCTGTCTTGCCCGCGGATGTCATAAAAGGCGACTAACGGTTATAACATCTATGCAAGAATAGGCCCATCTGACCAGCGTAATATAGTAGGTCAATTTCCTTCACACAGTGGAGGAGGCCCAATTCCAGTCCCTGTGACACATATGGGCTGAGATGATGATCGATTGTGTATATAAAATGCCTAACGATCACAATATAAGAATTTTTTGTATAGCAATATCTATATATTAATATGTGAAGTAAAAACTGTAGGGATCGATGGGAGGGTACCCCACAGGGGGAATTCCGTCGGGCCGATCACTGACGTCAAGTCACCCTGCTCCGGTGGTTGGCCCAACGACGAATGCGACGTGTCACGGGTGGGTTACGGCTGTGCGTGCATATGCCCCTCTGTCACCCCGGACGGAGTGGTGCGAGGAGTGCGCCGACCGTAGCCCACCCCAAAAAAAAAAATACGTATACTGTTTGTATTTAAAGAAATAATATGAAGTTGAAGGAAAGGAGGTTCAGTCGTTCGAGACGCCAGCATGGCACCAAATATCCAATATCCGTTTATTCAGTAGGCTGCCGGTATCACTACCTAAGTTCGTTGACCCATTAATACACGGAGATATGTCACATCTCAGCTGGTCAGACAGATTGGTATAGGGTTTTATTTCGAGTTTTCCTTAACTTGCATAGAAGTTAAATGCGTATTATATCCCTTAGTCGTCTTTTACAACATCCACGTGCAAGTAGTGGTGAATTGTACTCTTACTCCGTCACCACATGGAAAAAAGATTATATTAATAAGTATTATTTCCTTAGTGCAGGGTGTTTATAAAAAGTATTCGGTTACCTATTGACAACAAAACTATATTTAGCACGAACACCGCGTCATTCGCCCATTCGTCCTATACGAAGTTCAAGGTCGTTGTCAACAGTTTTTTATGTCAACTTTTTATTATGTACTCGTTTAAATTAATTCAAATTATTTATTATGCATAAACCCAGAGAGGGCACTTACATATTGTCAGGTTTACAATTTCCAAAAAAATATGCTACCACCGGATCGGAACGCGACCGCTACTGAGAAGATCCGGCAAGAAACTCAGCGAGCTTGTCATTATTTTTAATTTTTTTTTTCTTCTTACTAGTTATACAATTGTGTACATGTTTTGTAAGAACTAGCTCCAGTGTGATGCCCTTCGAACCGCAAGACAATATAATTTAAACGATTATGGCTGGACCAGATCTCACAAGCGGCACCCGATCACGAGTTAACTATTAGAGCAGCCATCACTCCCCTCAACCACTATGGAGGGAAGGGAGAGACCCGCTCCACGCAGCTACCGCAAGTCCTTGTGTGAGCATGACCAACACCACAATATGTTACAAACGGTGAAAATACAAAAATTCGTTAGGCAAAACACGCTACACTTTACAATGAAAGTTAAAAGTACATTTACAAACAGTATATTTAAAATAACAAGGAAATTGCTGAATGAGGAGCTAATACCAGTAAATACAGTGTTCCGTGTGGTGACGGAGTAAGAATACAATTCACTACTCCGTATCTTGCACGTGGGTGTCGTAAAAGACGACTAAGGGATATAATTCGCACATAACATCTATGCAAGAGATGGAAAACTCGATATAAAACCCTATACCAACCTGTTTGACCAGCATGGTATAGTAAGGTCAATCTCCCTCCTATTGTGGAGGAGGCTACGGATGTGACTTGGTGGAAAAAAAAATTATTTAAAATAAATCGATTATAAAATAATCGATTAATTAAAAATAATTAATATTTTTTTCTCCCAACAGGATTCTGATGACCTTTTTTTTAGGAAACGAGAATAATTTTCTAATATAGCATGAAAACGACCTTTTTTTTTAGGTAATCAATGCAGTGATTTCATTTTAAACAAAAAAGCAAATACTAAAATAATCGATTAATACAACAATACAACAGAGTAGTAGCTATTTGTTACTGCATATCGTTTGGTGAGCGAGAGCAGGAAGCACAACTTTCTGAGGGTGTTTGCGTGTGGTGGGTTTTAGTATCGCCGAACCTCATTGCACGCATTCACACTCCCTTCACTTTCTTCACGGTAGGCAGCGAGCGCGGTCCGACGTCCTCGTCATCTTCTTGAAGAAGAGGATGACGCTATGACGATCGCCCAAGAAAGGGCCTACACAGCTCGCGCAACGATAACAAATAAAACTCCGCGGTATCGGCCTCGTCGTCGAGGTCGAAAACCGCGCCGCGTAAAAGTCATTAAATTAAACGTGGCCACGCCCACTTTGCACTCGGCGACGCCGCGAGCCAAGGTCCGTTCCCCACATTGGGAGCCCTCGGGCGATGTTCGCTTAACTTACCGGGTTGAGAGCCATCTGCGCTCACCCATTGACCGCGTTAAGCTGTCAAGGTCATCTGCGACCAACAGCTACACACAAACAAAAAAAAAAAGAGCAGCGAGCTTACAAAGGTCCATGAGCGGCAGCAACACTTACCATCAGGTGTACTATTTGTTCGTTTGTCACCGTTTGCAATAAAAATAATTGTGATTTTGAAGTTTGAGTTTCATCATCATCTTGACTTATATCTGTCCCACTACTGGGATCAAGCCTCCTCCACAATAGGAGGGCAATTGTCCTTACTATACTACGCTGGTCAGACAGGTTGGTATAAGGTTTTGTTTCGAATTTTCCATGTCTGGCATAGATGTTATATACGTATTATATCCCTTAGTCGTCTTTTACGACATCCACGGACAAGATAGGGAGTTGTCTATATTATTATTTCTTCACCACACGAAAAAATTCCGATTTAATTGCTTTTTATTCGTATACTTGTAAAGTCCTTTGACTTGACACGAAAAGATTTATTTTTAATGGGCATCTTTTTTGGAAATTTCTTAAGTACAGGGCGAAAACGGAATCCTATTAATAGTTCGACACTTTCCGTTCGTACATCAATCCATCCTCCAACAAGCTGTGTATCCTCAGGATATCGTAACAAACAGACCGTTGAAACTTTCACTACACGTAAATTTCAATTGTAGCTAAATGAAAAATTAAAAAAAAGTACAAAGTACGCAAGTCAGAAGTAAAACTTCTATGATGCCACATGTTTCTGTCAATATTAAAAAAATATAAAACAAAATATTGTACTCTCTCACTGTCTATCTTGATCTTTCTCACTCTGGCTCCATGGCTATGTGCTTCGTGCTATGATCGCCCTTTCTCCCTCACTCTCAACCGGTCTCAATCGCTCTCTCCACCTTCTAGGACAAAAACGTCCCACACTTTCGTGACCCTAAATTGTGTTTCATCCGTAAAAATTATACCATCATGCGCGCAAAGAAGTTTCACTTCAATCCAAAAAGAGAAAAGAGTCTTCGTATAAGAGATGTCATCAACATTTCAGCTCATATACGTTCAACTGTTCGACACGTCTTCTCAGTAATTGAAGGGCAATTGACCCTATTACACCACGCTGATCAGGTGGGTTAGTACAATAGCTTCCTTCTCTCCCTCTATCCGAGTAGACACCAATGTTATAACCCTAAGTCTTCGTTTTATGACACCCGTGGGGAAGAAGGGTTCACGAGTGGCGACCACGTATCGGACGACGCAATGTAGTACACAACTAGGTGGACCGACGTCCTGTTGAAAGTTTGCTGGGCGTCGTTGGATGCAGATGGCACAGGACCGAACTTTGTGGCGTAACATGAGGGAGGCCTACGTCCATCAGCGGATGGTGATAGGCTGAAATGATGATGATGGGTAAGATAAGGGGATAGTGAATTGTATTCTTACTCCATCACCATTTATCCCTTAGTTCTCTGGGAGCTTTTTGTTATTGCAAACGGTGGTAAACGAGCAAACAGTACCTGATGGTAAGTGTTGCTGCCGCTCATAGACCTTTGCAAGGCCGCTGCCTACCGTGAAGAAAGTGAAGGGAGTGTGAATGCGTGCAATGAGGTTCAGTGAAGTTAAAGACATCGCCCAAACCCAAACCACGCAAATAGCGTCAGAAAATTGGGCTTCCGCCTCTCTCGCTCACCGAACGAAGCGCAGTTACAAATTACTGCTACTCTGTTGTATATTTTCTGTTCAGTGTGGTACCCTGGACGGAGCGGCCCGTGGCTGTAGACAGACAACTGTTAACAATGTGGGTCCTACCACTATGTTGTTATCCAAAAGAATAACGTGCCTTGGGGTCCACTCGAATTAAATAATCACGGTGCCTATCTGCCCAAAGCTCGGTGAACAGTCATTCCATACCTTATCAACATATTCAGCTGCGTGTCGGACATAGCCAGGTAGCAAAAAAAATATACATATATCTATAGCACTTAGGTTAAAGTAACCTTGTCAGTAGTCTAACTAGATGAAATCTCACGCGCATAAAACTTCTATTGGCAAACATAGCAATGACGTAAGCCGCCATTTTGTTGGCAGACATCTTGGCGGCTGCTGTCATTGTTTTTTTTTTAAATACGACTTTTTTTTAATATGCGAATAATAAAAGGTTTAGGGTACTAGGCACGCAGAAACACGTGGATGTGTTTGTTTGAAACAAAAGCGGTCACGCTTGTAATCTACGGAGAAGCCTTGATGTATGACATTCAATATTTTAAGTGGAGCTATTCTTTCATTTTTTTTAATGCTGTATAGTTTCAACAACTTACCGTATGGTGACGGAGTAAAAATATAATTCACCACCCCTCCCTTGCTCGTAACTGTCGTAAAAGACGACTAAGGGACTTAATATCCATATAACATCTATACAGTAGAAGGAATACTCGTAATAAAACCCTATAGCAACACGTCTGACCAGCGTGGTATAGTAGGTCAATTTCCTATTTTATGAATGTTATCACTTTACAACGTTCGTGGTCACGGGCGTACAGTAAAGTGTTGGAAACGTCGGGTAATCAAAAATCAAATACAAATGCGATTAAAATCTGTAAAATAATTTTCAATGTGTAATACTTACGTAAACAACCGAAAACATTCCCTTCTTTTGTGGTGTAGGCTTAAGCCCAACAGTGGGACGTATATGAGCTGTAATGATGACAGTTTTAACAATGAGATAGGACGCTAAGATTACAACGCCTTATTATTTCTTATTAAATTGTGGATGTCGTGGAAATCGATTGAAAGAACACCAGAAGAATGGCCAGTTGCGAATATTTCGGCATGTGGGATTTACGTCCAGAGATTAGTGAATGAATATATAAAAGAAAAATAAAAAAGTAATCCATATCCTCGTGTACTCGGACCGACCACTGACGACAAGTCACCCTGCTCCGGTGGTCAGCCCAACGACGAAGGCGACGTGGGTGGGTTATGTGCCCGCGCGCCGTCCTTTCGTCGCCCTGGACGGAATGGACCGCGTGTGCGCTTACCATAGCCCACCCATAAAAAAAATCCTCATCTACAAAAGAAATGAAGAGACTAGTTAAAACGAATCTAATGAGAGCTATCTGATGAGCCTTTTGATAAGCGAATTCGTCTTCTATCTTTAAGTTCCAGCATCATGGGTATTAGTTTATAGATATCATCATCTCATCTCAGCCTATATAATATGTCCACCGTTGAGCTCGGGCCTCCTCCACAATGGCAGGGAAATAACCTGCTATACCACGCTGGTCAGATATGTTGGTATTGGGTTTTATGTCGAGTTTTCCTTCTCTTGCATAGATGTCATATGTATATTATATCCCAATTCCCATAGTCGTCTTTTACGACATTCACGTGCAAGATAGGGAGTGGTGAATTGTATTCTTAATCCGTCACCACACGGAAGTTTATAGATATATTTGATTGTAAAGTTACAAATTCTTCAACTACCAACGGGCAAGAAATTGAATTGTCGCGAGGAAAGACCGATGTCTCCCTCTCGGGGAGGGTACTCCTCAGGGGGTATGCCGTCGGACCGACCACTGACGTCAATTCACCCTGCTGCAATATATATTTAAAAAAAAATCAATTTACCATTCGAGCTAGGATTTTCCCTCCTGCTATTATTCGTAATAAAACATCGTCATCATCATTATCACAGGTCATATAAATCCTAATGTTGAGCTCGAGCCTCCTCCAGAACAGAAGAGAAACTGACCTTATTATACCATTTTTTTTTTAGGGGTTGGGTTGCGGTCGGCGCGCCTCCGTACCACTCCGTCCGGGACGACAGAGGGGCTTAAGCACGCAACTCTCGCAACCCACCCACGATGCACGTCGCCTTCGTCGTTGGGCCGACCACTAGAGCAGGGTTACTTGACATCAGTGGTCGGCCCGACGGAATACCCCTTACGCGGGGTACCCTCCCATCGACCGACGTCCCCTCCCCTCGGGGAGGACGTCAGTCTTTCCTCACGCGGTCGGCCTCTCGGCGGGTGACGGACTAGTCCCCGGTCACGTCACCCGCGGCCTCGGCTAGGGCGGCATGAGACGCAGGTAGTCGCGCCTGCGCCGCCCCAGTCGCCGGCGGCGGATCTACTTATCGAGGCTGCGCTCCTCGCGCAGACGATCCGCCACCTCCTTCTGCGAGATCACTGTCTCACAGAAGGCTGCGACCGCGTCCCAATTCCCGACGCTCGCGAGGGCGATGGTCGACAGCGTCAGGTCGGCACCGATGATTGCGACGAGTTCACGGCGGTGCTACCTTATTATATCATGCTGATCAGACAGGTTGGTATAAGTTTTTGTTTCGAGTTTTCCATCTTTAGCATAGATGTTATATGCATATTATATCCCTTAGTCGTCCTTTACGACATTCACGTACAAGGTAGTGGTAAAATGTATTCTTACTCCACCACACGGGCAATAAAACATATTTACCCTATTTTATTACACACAAACATAACAGGCAACATCCTGGTTCATTCTTCTATGAAATAAATGTCACATATTATAATATCTATAACGGCAAAGACACTCACGTGCTGAGATCGATCGTCGACGTCATCGATCTCAGCACGTGTTTCTGCCGTTATAAATATTATAATATGGATCAGTCTCACAATAATTTCAATACTAAAAAAAGAAATGTCACTTTTAAAGTTCAAACATCTCCTATCGCCATTAAAAATCTATACAAAAACAACTAAATAGCACAGACTATATACGCTGTACAGTTTCAAATTAAAAATATATTTTATGAATACAACAGAACGGGTCAATGTAATACGCAACGGGTTGAAAAAACTGCAACTTGAGTTCACAGACCTACCCGTAGGGATGTGACATTCACCACTAAAAATATATCGAACAGGTGCGCCGCATTTATATTCGATAATTTATCGATACTTATCGATTATAAAACTAGTTTTCAGCGTGGTGACGGAGTAAGAATACAATTCACGACTTCCTATTTTGCATGTGGGTGTCGTAAAAGACGACTGATTATATGCATAACGTCTATGCAAGAGAAGGAAAAGTCGAAACAAAACTCATACAACATAATTTCATCTCATACACGTCTCATAGTCGGGCTGAAGCCTCCTCCGCAATAGTAGGGAAACTGAACTACTTATACAAGGTCAGACATGTTACTTACATCCGCTAACTCGCTCCGTAGGCCGTGACCAGGGAGAGGGAGGCGCCTATACGCGCATCTCCTCCCACCGCCTTGAATGACGACGGGACGTGGCCCGACGGCCTTGCGTAGGAGTGCCGAGGATCGAATGTCACTAGACGATCTCTCCGGCACTCCGTAAAAGCGCGGAAGGGACCGTTGTTGGTTTTAGTGGGTATTCCGGTTGCATAGGTGACCGGCGAGTCCCACACACCCCCTCGTCTATTACCGGCGAGGGATAGTGCGTAAATTGCATTCCCACAGCGCGGTGTTAAAAAAAAGTCAGACATGTTGGTATAGAATTTTTTTTTCGAGTTTTCCTTCTCTGGTACAGATCTTATATCCGTTAGTGGTATTTTACGACATCCACGGGTAAGATAGGAAGCGGTGACTTGCATTCCTACTTCGTCTCGACACGGATACTCATGGTCTAATCATAACAAATTATTTATTCTGCATAAGCACTTGGATATTATCAAATTTACATAGTTATAGCAACTGCTCCCATAACAAAAACAGTATTTTAATAAATGCAACTTAATTCTAATATAGTTAAATTAGGTGTGGTGACGGAGTAAGAATACAATTCACCGCTCCCTATCTTGCCCGTGAATATCGTAAAAGACGACTAAGGGATATAATATGCATATAACATCTATGCAAGAGATGGAAAGCTCAAAATAAAACCCTATACCAACCTGTCTGACCAGCATGATATAGTAAGGTCAATTTCCCCCCTATTGTGGAGGAGGCTCGAGCCCAGTAGTGGCACCTATATGACCTGTGATAATGATGATGACGATGTTTTATTGTGAATAATAGCAGGAGGGAAAATCCTTTGAGGTGTCGGGGATCGAGTGTCATCAGACGATCTCTCCGGCGCCCCGTAAAAACGCGAAAGGGGCCACTGTGGTTTTAAAGAAAGAAAGAAAGAAATTTTATTTTGTAAACCTCACACAATATAGACACCAACGAAAGAAATAAGAACTACTAACTAAAAATAAGGAGTGGAATATGTGAGTCCAAAATATGGTGCCCATCTCAGCTTATGGTACAGTAAATATGATACTACACCGCTGATATTCTGATGGATACGGACAATCAAGTCGCGGAAGCAACAATATAAAAAACAAATATATTTTAGTGGGTATTCTGGTCACGCAGTGGCTGGTGAGTCCCACACACTCCTCCGTCTGTCACCAGCGGGAGAGAGTGCGTAAATGCATTTCCACAGCGTGAACAAAAAAAAAACAATAAAGCAGGTAAAATCCTAGCTCGATTGGTAATGTAGTTTAAAAAAAAATTAATTCCTTTTTTTTTCTACGCATAAATATATGCAGTCATTGACAACTAACAATGAGCTAAAACGATGATGGGGTTATATATTCCTACAAAATAAAATCATTTGCTACTTTATTTTTCACTTACCTTTAATAATAGCGTAGGTTCTAATGATTTCATGATTACAAACCAATTGTGTCGCTTACCTGCAACAAAAATGATGAAATAAATATAATTATTGTTAAATAACAATTTTCCATGTGTTGTCGCAGTTAAAATACAAATAACCACCCCTCTCTTTCCCGCGGTTGTCACAAAAGACGGAATAAAGGAATTAAGTATGTAACATGTAAGAAAAATAAAAAAAAACCTTTTATTAAACCAGAATTAAGTCTGATCGCAATAGTCAAGACCATAGGGCTAATAGACGGCATCTTTCCACTTTATATTTTAAGCTTTGTTTCGGTTTCAGTTGTCTTACTCGCGTAGTTCCCGTTTCCGTGGGCATACCGGGATAAAATATAGCCCTAGGAGGGGAGTACCCTGAAATTGTAGCTTTCCATTGGTGAAAGAATTTTTGAAATCAATCCAGCAGTTTCGGCGCCTATTCAATACAAACAACTCTTTCCTCTTTATAATATTAGTATAGATATCCAGGTCCACTTTCACGTATGATCCTGGTCCGTCTGACCAGTGAGTTCAATTTTCTTTAACAGTAGATCGTGAGTTGAAAGTGTATATGGATAAAACTTTGTGCCTGATGCCGCCCTAGCAGAGGCTGCGGGTGAGCGGACCGAGGATATAGTCCGGGCACCCTCGGAGAGGTTAGCCTCGCGACGGCGATCGGTGTCCCAGTAGGGGACGTCAAAGGGAGAGGGTACTCCCTCGGGGTATTCCGTCGGGTCGACCACTGAAGTCAAAGGAACTCTGCGCCGGTGGTCGATCCAACGACGAAGGCGACGTGCTATACGGGTGGGTTAGGTTAGGTTGCTTACGCCCCTCTGTCGCCCCGGACGGAGTGGTGCGAGGAGTGCGCTGACCGTAAAAAAAAATATGGATAGAACTTTACGGATTTTACCGCGTTTGTATTTGATTTTTGATTGCCGATCGATTTTGATTTGATTGGATAGATAATTATAAATATCTGTAATAACGTTGACTTGTTTGGACGTCAGACATCCACCACACCACATCCGCCCGTGATTATGAACGCTGTAAAGTGTTCGATACTTAGGGAAATCTATATCTATACCAATAAATAAAATTGGAGTGTCTGTTTGTAATGTCAAAATAATAGGCTTTTTTCATGCTCACACGATTATTTGCACTATACACATGCCTAAAAATCACTTTATATTTTGTCTGTCTGTCTGTTCCGGGTAATCTTCAAAACGGCTGGACCGATTTCAAAAATTCTTTCACCTATGGAAAGCTATAATATAAGGGAGTAATCTGAGCTATTTTATATCCCGATATTCCCACGGTAACGGGAACTACGCGGGTGAAAGACTAAAACCGAAGCGAAGCGAGGGCGGGTTGCTAGTCATAAATAAAAAAAAAGAGTACAAAATACGCATGTTAGAACAGTGCCACGTGTTTTTTGTCAATATAAAAAAAATAAAAAAATATAAAAAATTATAAAAAATATTGGACGCTACTCTTTCGCTCGCACTGGCCTGTAAACAGGTATACTACACGAATGCGTTCGAATGACACGCATTCACTCTAGCTCCGTCGCTCTCCATTCCCGTAGCGTTAAACGTTTAACGCAACCTTGTTGGAAGTCGCATTAAAAGTTTCACTTCAATACAAACGCGATAAAATCCGTAAAATAGTTTTATTTACAATGTTGTAATACTCGCGTAAACATCAGAAATCATTATGATAATTTTTAAACAAAATATGTAGTTATACGAACGAAAATAGCTGGCGGTCATATCTTATCTACGATGATTCATATTGTTTCTAGAAAGTGGTAAATACATTTGTGGCCGTTTGTGGTATAGTAAATTGTAATTCACATCCTCGTGTATGTCGTCAAAGCAGAGTAATAACTGTTATATGTTAAGACCACATTGTCCTTAGCCGAGGCTACGTGTGGCTGGCCTGGGGAATAGTCCGTCGCCGTCCCGACAGGGAGGTCGAGAGGTGAGGGTACTCGAAAGCGTATTCCGTCCGACCACTGACGACAAGTCACCCTGCTCCGGTGGTCGGTCCAACGATGAAGGCGACATGGGTATGGTTGGGTTATGTGCCCGCGCGCCGTCCTGTCGCCCCGGACGGAATGGACCGCGTGTGCGCTTACCATAGCCCACCGATATGCACATACACATAAAAGACGACTAAAGGATATAATATGCATATAACATCTATGCAAGAGAAGGAAAACTCGAAATAAAACCCTATACCAACCTGTCTGATCCGCATGATATAGTTAGGTCAATGTCCCTTCTATTGTGAAGGAGGCTCGTGCCCAGCAGTGGAACGTATATGAGCTGAAATGATGATGTTATGCCCGTAGGATATGGTGAAACATATTTAAACGGTTATAGTGTCGAAATTCTTACGAGTGTTATAATAATTGTTTAGAAACGTATTGCGTATAATATGATAAAAATATGAGTCAATTGATCATTTCTAACAATAAAATATACGTTAGTGTTATAATTATGACCAAATTGTGTCATAACTGATATATTTGCGGGTGACGTAACCGGGGATTAGTCCGTTACCCGCCGAGAGGCCGACCGCGTGAGGAAACACCGACGTCCTCCCCGAGGGGGGGACGTCGGTCGATGGGAGGGTACCCCGCGTAGGGGGTATTCCGTCGGGCCGACCACTGACGACAAGTAAACCTGCTCCGGTGGTCGGCCCAATGACGAAGGCGAGGTGGTTTTCGGGTGGGTTGCGGGAGTTGCGTGCTTAAGCCCCTCTGTCGCCCCGGACGGAGTGGTGCGGAGGCGCGCCGACCGCAACCCACCCACAAAAAAAAAAAAAAAAAAGCTAATATATTTAAATGTTATTTCTTCACGTATATTATATTCAGTTGGAGTGGTAGGACCACACTGTCGACAGTTGTCTGTCTACAGCCGCGGGCCGGTCCGTCCGGGGTAGTACCACACTGAGCAGAAAATCAACGTCTGAGTAGTAGCAATTTGTTACTGCGCTTCGTTCGGTGAGCGAGAGAGCCGGAAGCCCAATTTTCTGAGGGTGTTTGCGTGTGGAGGGTTTTGGTGGTGCCCTTGGTATCACCGAGCCTCAATGTACGCATTCACACTCCCTTCACTTTCTTCGCGGTAGGCAGCGGCCTTGTAAAGGTCCATGAGCGGCAGCAACACTTATCATCAGGTGTACCGTTTGCTCGTTTGCCACTACATGCAATAAAAAAAAAAAACCCTATACCAACCTGTCTGACCAGCATGGTATAGTAAAGTCAATTGCCCTCCTATTATCGAGGAGACTCGAGCCCAACAGTGGGATGTATATGAGTTGAAGTGAGTGAAGTGAAATATTCAGTACAGTAAGAATACAATTCACCGGTTCCTATCTTGCCCGTGGATGTCGTAAAAGACGACTAAGTGATATAATATGCATATAACATCTATGCAAGAGAAGGAAAACTCGAATTAAAACTATACAAATCTGTCTGACCAGCATGAATAGTAAGGTCAATTAGCCTCCTATTGAGGAGGAGGCTCGGGCTGACTGTGAGACATATAACTGTCAACAGCATAACAATAAAATTACGTAACATATTTCAATAATTCAATAAATCGAAAATAATTTCAAAACAGTCTTCAATCGATCACACCGGACTCGATGAATCACAAATTTGAATCATCCGAAGTGAATAATTTAAATTTCTTTAATGGCATTGTTATTCAAATCATTACCCGTTGTTTATAACAATACAAACACAAATATAATACTAGTTATACCAACCGTTTCGCTTGCATGGTTTACATACATCCTATCCTACTAACATTATAAACGCGAAAACTTGTATGTATGTGAGGATTGAGGATGTTTATTGCTCTCTCACGCAAAACCTACTGAATGGATTTTGATGAAACTTCACAATAACATAGCTTACATATCAGAATAACACATAGGCTATAATTTATCTCGATATTCCCACGAGAAGGGGAACTATGCAGGTAAAAGAGCAGGGCGCAGGGCGGTTGGTATAGCAACCTGTCTGACCAACATGGTATAGTAAGATCAATTTCCCTCCTATTGTGGAGGAGGCTCGAGCCCAGCAGTGGGCACAATATATAAAAACAACACTTCTCTGTGGTGAGGAAGTAAGAATACAATTCGCCACTCCCAATATTGCACGTGGATGTCGTAAAAGATGACTAAGGGATATTATATGCATATCTTATATCTTTAAACGAGCAATTCTTGTATATATATATATATTCAGGATCTCGGAAACGGCTCCAACGATTTTGTTGAAACTTGGCATACTAGAGGTTTCGAGTCCAAAAAATCGATCTAGCTAGGTTTTATTTATAGAAAATGTTGTTCTGTCCGTGTTTTAAGCAAAACAAAGTAGTTCCGGTTCCCGTGGGAATACTAGGATAAAATATAGCCCAGTTTACTCCCTTATATTATAGCTTTCCATAGGTGAAAGAATTTTTGAAATCGGTCCAGCCGTTTTGAAGATTACCCGGAACAAACAGACAGACAGACAAAATATAAAGTGATTTTTAGGTATGTGTATCGTGCAAATAATCGTGTGAGCATAAAAAAGCCTATTATTTTGACATTACAAACAGCCACTCCAATTTTATTTATTGTTATAGATTTCGTGTACGTGTGTATGTCACTGAACTCCTCCTAAACGGCTGGACCGATGTTGATGAAATTTCTTTGGTTTGGTTTAGATTCACAATTGGACCCGGTAGATGGCACTGCTGTCAATTTCAAGGAGAATATCTTTTATTTTGTTCGATCAGTACGTCTGTTGGATCAGTTAATAAATAATAGTAATAATAATAATTGATAATTGTAGGAAATGTTTATTAATATTTGATAAGAATGTTTCGTCTCTCGACGTAGTTGTTCGCGACAATGTTTGTCTAGAGATAACGCTTGGCACAGTTTAACTACAGAACTTGTTTAATACTAATATTATAAATGTGAAAGTACTTCCGCATGGTGACAGAGTAAGAATGCAAATCATCACCCCAGCCTATGGGTGTTGTAAAAGCCGACTAAGAGATTGTAATATGCATATAACATCTATGCAAGGGCAGATTCGAAATAAAATCCGCCTGACCAGCGTGGTATATTAGGTAATTTCCCCCACTTTGTGGAGTAGGCTCGAGCCCAGCAGTGGGACGTATATGAGTTGTGATGATGATGATAGTAATGTTTTTTTCTTATTTTTTTATCATAATAACGATTCGTAGGCTGACTAAGAGTGGTTTCGCACTACATCCGATTCGAATCCGATCCGAAACCGTGAAAATATGGACCGTAGTAACCGTAGAACAATTTCTATGTTAATTTACGCACTAGATCCGATTTCTTTCCGTCATTCTAGAATCTCCATTCCAAAAGATTTTTCACGAACCGAAGTAGCCATGGAATAATTTGTATGAATGCTCGCGCACTGCGTCCGAGTTAAAGCCGAACTGCGTACGAGCAGAAAGGCAGCGGAGCGGGCTATGCGGCTGGGTGACATGAAGCGGCAGGCATCCATCCAGTGTATTAATTCAGACTAGTATATTTGTTCGGACTATTATGAGACTAGACTACTACTAGTATAGTGCGTAAGCAATATCCGAATTCGGTCCGAGTTTTCTAGATCCATATTTTCACGGGTTCCGATCGGACTAGTGCATAAGCAATATCCGAATTCGGTCCAAGTTTTCTAGATCCATATTTTCACGGGTTCGGATCGGACTAGTGCATAAGCAATATCCGAATTCGGTCCGAGTTTTCTAGATCCATATTTTCACGGGTTCGAATCGGACTAGTGCATAAGCAATATCCGAGTTTGGTCCAAGTTTTCTAGATCCATATTTTCACGGGTTCCGATCGGATAAAACAGGCCCGAGCCCAACAGAGGTAACGCCATTACCACGCTACTATCTTTGGTTTTTAATTTAATTCCTTATTTTCAGCTCACACACGTCCCACTGCTGAGATCGAGCTTCATACACAATAGGAGGGCAATTGATCTACTATACCTTATTCAGACATATTGGTATAGGGTTTTTATTAGAATTTTCTTTATCTTTCATAGATGTTAAAAGCATATTATATCCCTTAGTCGTCTTTTACGACATCCACAAGCAAGATATCATCATCATTTCAGCCTATCGCCGTCCACAGCTGGACGTGGACGGCGATCCCTCATGATACGCCACAAAGTGTGGGTCTGTGCCGTCTGCATCGAACGACGCCCAGCAACTTTCACCAGGTCGTCGGTTCACCTAGTGGGGAGCGTCCTACACTGCGTCGTCCGATACGTGGTCGCCACTCGAGAACCTTTCTTCCCCAGCGGTAGTCGGTTCGTCGAGCGATGTGTCCTGCCCATTGCCACTTTAGCGTGCTAATTCTTCGTGCTATGTCGGTTACACCCGTTCTTCTGGGGATATCCGTATTTCGGATTCTATCTCGCAGAGAAATCTCGAGTATAGCGCGCTCCATAGCACGCTGAGCGACTTTGAGCCTTGTTATGAGGCCTACATTTAGGGACCAAGATAGGCAGTTTGAAAATGTATTCTTAATCCGTCACCACACGGAAAACATTATTTTTTAAACATAAAGCGTAAATATATCAAATTTTCATATATTTTTGCAAAGCATGCCAAGGTGAACAAATTTAATTGTCCAAGGTTTTACTTATATTCAAAATCTATTGACAAATACATTATATAAATTAGTACAGGTGATTTAAAAAAAATCTGTGTGATGAAGGAGTAAGAATACAATTCACCACTCCCTGTCTTGCCCGTGGATGTCGTAAAAAACGACTATGGGATATAATATTTAGCTAACATTTATGACATCCAATTAAAATCCTATATCAACACGCCTGACCAGCGTGAAATAGTGGACCAATTACTCTCCCATTGTGGAGGACACCTTAGCTCAGCATTGGGATATACGTATATAGGCTTACTGCACAGAGGGCGTGGTGATTAAGATATAAGTTTATTATACCAAGTGTTGAGTCATGTTGTAGTAATGTTTTTGAGTTTTCCTTCTCTTGCATCAATGTTACCTACATCCCTTAGTCATATTTTACGACACCCACGGGCCAGAAAGAGGAGTGGTTAATTGTATTATTACTCCGTAACCACATGGATTCTGAAACACTAATTTATAAAAAAAAAAAATACAGAAATACAAAAATTGTTATACGCTCTAAATTTTTGATTCTTTGACGCATGTGCCTTGGATTTTAACCTTAAACCGATCATCCATCTCTCTACTAAGCCATTCATTATCATCATCAGGTCATATAAGAAGAGTATTTCCTTCACGGTAGGCAGCGGCCTGGCTGTGCCCCTGGTATTGCAAAGGTCCATGTGCAGCAGTTTCACTTACCATCAGGTGTGCTGCTTGCTCGTTTGCCACCGTTGGCAATAAAAAAAAAATATATACGTCCCACTGTTGGGCTCGAGCCTCCTCCACAATAGGAGGGAAGTTGACCTACTATACCATGTTGGTCAGACAGGTATAGGGTTTTATTTCGAGTTTGCCCTCTCTTACATAAATCTGCGTATTATATTCCTTTCTTTTCCGTGTGGTGACGGAGTAAGAATACAATTCACCACTCCCTATCTTGCACGTGGATATCGTAAGATCTGTGCAAGAGAAAGAAAACTCGAAACGAAACCCTATACTGACATGTCTGACCAGCATGGTGTAGTAGGTCAGATTTCCTCCAATTGTGGAAGAAACTCGAGCCCAACAGTGGGACGTTTATGGGCTAAGATGATGATGATGATTCTTTAGTCGTCTTTTACGACATCCGCGTGAAAAATAGGGAGTGGTAAATTGTATTCTTATTCCGTCACTACACGGACATAACAGACTAAGCCACTATTGAACGCAATATTTCTTACAATGGAGGTTAAAGAACTTATTAAAAGTAACTCAGCGTATAAACTATGTAAATAAATTGTATGAATAAACTTTCAAGTGCATAATAAGTCGTATTAAGTTAATGTTTATTATAACTAAGTTATAATGTCTTGTGATAGCGGCTACGAATACTACCAACACTTTTTTAATGTGAAACATCTATAGGCCAGGGTGAACCTAATTGTTGTCGTGGCGTTAACGCCACGCTTGGATATGTACATTTGTGTAACGAAACCATAACCTGTTTTAGAATTTTGTACAACGCCATCTAGTGAGCTTAAAATAAGTTATTAACCCAATCACATACCTATAATGTATACTTTTTTTTTTTTTGAGGTGGGCCACGGTCGTCGCGCTCCTCGCACCACTCCGTCCGGGGCGACAGAGGGGCGTAAGCACGCAACACCCGCAGCCCACCCGAAAACCACGTCGCCTTCGTCGTTGGGCCGACCACCGGAGCAGGGTTACTTGTCATCAGTGGTCGGCCCGACGGAATACCCCTACGTGGAGTACCCTCCCATCGAGCGACGTCCCCCCCTCGGGGAGGACGTCGGTCTTTCCTCACGCGATCTATAGTGTAATGAAAATAAATGTTTATTGAAAAAAAATCATTTTCTGAAAAAAAAAATCGTAATATTTAATTAATACTTAATGCCACATTAGTTTCTGTCGTAATTTGTTCTTTTATGCATATATACTTGTACAAAATAATTTCGATGTTTCAAATCTACAAGGCGTCCTGAGCGACGGCTCCTTTTTTTTTGAGGTTAAAACTTTAGCCACGTTGGGCACTTTTTGGTAGGAGAAAATCTTATGTTCGCGTCACCGACATGCTAACTCTCAACCCGGTACATCCGTCTATACATCTGTACTTAGCTATGGCATTATGATATAGTGCCGATAGATGTCAAAACTAGATAAATGTAAACAGTTTTAATTTAAGATCAAACAATTAATTTGAATATACAAAAATAACAATTGTTTGTTGATAATTTTAAGTTTTCACTTCTGCCGCCAGTGCTTAGACTGATTAGTGTTTTTTTTTTTACAGGCAACACCCTGCACTAAGGAAATAATCCCTGTATTGCGGTACATACAGACTCAGAACAATAATTTATGGATCACAGTGTTAACATTTTTTTTTTGGACCCATGGTCGAGCGGCTTCGTCCGGGGCGACAGGTAATGATTTTTGCAGGTAATGGCGCGGCCACAGGCTGCCGATCCCGTCCAGGGTGACGAGAAGGATCACTAGTATCGAATCCTTAACGTCGGTGGACAGCCCGGCGGGATACGCTTTCGGTTACCCTCCCTTCCCAACGGCCCCTGGGGCGTCACTTTCACGCGGCCAGCCTCTCTACGGGTGACTGACTATTCCCCGATCTGATTACCCGCAGGATATAGCCTGCTGTCAATTCGAACGGTCAATTGTGCCACGGCCAGATCATGGCTCGCCAAACGTGTTCAATGTCACACATGTGCCTTAAATTTGGTTACAATAAAGGTTACCAAACGATTATGTTAATGAGCCGTAACATTTAAAATTGTCAAGTCTAAAAAAAAAATAACTTAAAACTATTTTGTTACTCATTTATTGAATTGGGTATTTTATTAGCTAAATCTATACAAATAAATAAAATTGATATGTCTGCTTGTAATGTCACAATACTGGGCTTTTATCACACGTTTATTTCCACGATACCTATGCCTAAAAGCCAGTTTAATTTTTTTTTATCTCGTTTGTTTGAGGTAATCTTCAAAAGGCCTGGAACGATTTTGATAATATTTTACTACTTAGCTGTTTATATAAGAAGTAACTTAGGCTATATTTTATCCCGGTATGCCCACAGGAACGGAAGTTATGCGGACAAGGCGACTGAAACCGAACCGAGGGCGAGTTGCTGCTATTCATTATTTTTCTTTTACTAATATCATCAACTCAAGTCATACATATCCCACTGATGGGCTCGAGCCTCCTCCAAATGGAAGGGAAATTGACCTACTATATACCACGATGGTCAGACGTGTTGACATAAGGTTTTGCTTCGAGTTTTCTTCTCTTTATCTAGATATTATTTGAATATTGTATCCCCCAGTCGTCTTTTACGATACCCACGGGTAAGATAGATAGATAGATAGACGCAGATAATATACTCAATGCCAAGCAACAAGCGTCATAAATTCGCCTACAATAAAAATTGCACTCACACGAAAGGATCATCCATAAATCACATGATGTTTATTTACAATTTTTAACCCTTCGTTCTATCTGCCTAGTGATACTTGGTAACGTTTAAAATTAAGATCATGTTTATTTTATGACAAAATATTTTATAAATATCCGTGTGGTGACAGAGTAAGAATACAATTCTCCATCCACTATCTTGCCTGTGATCATCATAAAAGACGATTAAGGGATATAATATTCATATAAAATCTATGGAAGAGAATAAAATCTCCAAAAAAAAACCCTATACTAACTCGTCTGACCAATACTTGCATGCCAATCGTGGAAGGATACGAGCTAAACATGTGTGGTGGAATAGTAAATGGTGAATGTCGTTCGTGTGGTGAATAGTTTGAAAAACAATAAAAATTACTATAAGGTTCTAGTTGTGTTTTTTTCTTCAAACAACAAAACTTAAAAGGCATGCCTCGTAGGGGTCGTCCTACGCTGCGTTGTCCGAATCGTGGTCGCCACTCAAGAACCTTTCTTTCCCAACGGTTGTCGGTTCCACGAGCGATGTGGCCTGCTCATTACCATTTCAACGTACTCATTCTGCGGGCTATTAATTATCGCCGAATCAAAATCACACGCCGCTTTAAAGATTTTAAATCACGCGTTGAATAAAAACATAAAAAACAATTAGGATATCTATATCTATACCACGCTCCGGCATTGTGACATTGAGCCCTATCACCTTCACGTTATTTATGGGCGATCCTTAATCACAATAATGACATTACATTTTGAATTGCCAATTTAAATAAAACAAATAAAACAATAATAAACATTTTAAAACGGCTCGTTACATTTGATTTACGATTTTCCGGCAAGCAACGTAATAGAATTAAAACTAGGTCGAATTGTAAAAGTGAAAGATTTTTTTTTATATTTTTCGACGTTCTCCGTGACTCAGGACATTAACAGATACAGAATTATTTGTTTTAATTAATTATTAACAGACAACGCATTACTTAAGTGGTTAATTAGAAGTACAATCGAAGAATGGATTTTTCAGGCCCAAAAAATCGATTATATTAATCGATACGAAGCACTGAATGGATAGTTTACCCTAGAAAATTGTCATTCGGTTTTTTTTTTGTCCACTCAATACTAAGTATGTTAGTGTTTTATATTATAAAACTAGCAACCCGCCCTCGCTTCGCTTCGGTTTTAGTCGTTTTACCCGCGTAGTTCCCGTTCCCGTGGGAATACCGAGATAAAATATAGCCTAGTTTACGCCCTGATATTATAGCTTTTCATTGGTGAAACAATTTTTGAAATCGGTCCAGCCGTTTTGAAGATTACCCGGAACAAACAGACAGACAAAAAATTTTTAATCTGTATTTTAGGCATAGCTGTCGTGCAAATAACCGTGTGAGCATGAAAAAAGCCTATTATTTTGACATTACAAACAGACACTTCAATTTTATTTATTGGTATAGATTAATACATAATAACACTTTCAGATTTCCTAAAAAAAAGATCATCACATATTTACTCTCCAGATTTCCGAAAAAAAAGGTCATCACAAGCCCGTCCAAAAGAAAAGATTGATAGATCGATTAATCGGGTAACGATCCTTCAGATCACAATTTTCTAGTTGTTTTTGTTGTTGTGTGTATAGCTGTTGGCCGCGGATGGCCTTGACAGCTTAACCCGGACTATGGGTGAGCGCTGATGGCTCTCAACCCGGTATCAATTTTCTAGTGAATCGATTCTTTGGACGAAGATTCGAATCAATACAAGAATCGATCTTTTTCAGAAAGATCGCCCATCCCTAGCTCGAGCCTCCTCCACAATAGGAGGGATATTTATTTACTATCGTTGGTCAAACAGGTAGGATTTTATTGATGTGAAACATCTATAGGCGAGGGTGAACCTGATCGTTGGCGTGGCGTTAACGCCACGCTTCGATAGTACATTTGTGTAACCAAACCATAACCCGTTTTACAATTTTCTACAACGCCATCTAGTGAGCTTAAAATAAATTATTAACCTAAATACTATAGTGTATACTAATGAAAATAAATGTTTATTGAATAAAAATCATAATTTTCTGGAAAAAAATATCGTAATATTTTATTAATACTTTATGCCATATTAGTTCCTATCGCAATCTGTTATTTTATGCATATATACTTGTACAAAATAATTTCGATTCACATCTGCCAGTATTGGATGAAGGCGGCACAGGACCGTACTTTGTGGCGTAACGTGGGGAAGACTTACGTCCAGCAATGGACGGCGATAGGCTGAAATGATGATGATGATGACATCTGCGAGGCGTCCTGAGCGACGGCGCTCTTTTTTTCTAATTTTCCCTCTCTTGCATAGACGTTTTATGCATATTATATCCCTTATTCGTCTTTTACGACATCCACGGGCAAGATAAGGAGTGAATTGTATTCTTACTCCGTCACCACACGGACAGATTCATATGATTTTATGGTTATAAATTAATCAAACAATAGGGATGGAGACGCTGTGGGGTCTCGTCTAAAAATAACCGACCCCTACATAGGTACAGAATGAACGAACGAATTACCATATATTCGATTATGATAGCCCGTTCGATGTACTATAAAATTTAAATAACTTTGACTTCACAGATGGCGTAGTGGTTAAGATAGCGACATACAATGCTGTTCGGTGCTGCTGGGTTCGAATCCACAAATTGTTTTTCTGAGTCTGTTATAATTTGTGTCAGTTAATTATGTTTGTAAAGTCACACCGCAATAACAAGGATTATTTCCTTAGTACAGGTGTTGTCTTTTTATTAAAAAAAAAAGTAATAATTACCTAGTATAATTGCACGATATGACATAGATAAATATGGCGGAATAATCATGGTTCTTAAAAATATTAAACAAAGATTAGAAGAGTTGAAAATTTAAATTCAAAAATGTAATAAATTAAGAGAAACTTAACTGGGAATAAAACCATAGAATGTTTCAAATGTTTTTCAAGCCAAAGTAACTTCCTTGGTCTAATTTAACAAAAAAAAAATACATCTAAATGTATTACAGTGTTACCAATAAAAAAATTAAAATACCTATTGTGGCATATCTAAGGTGATATAGGCATTATGTCTATATTTCCTTTGCCATATAAAGTAGAAAGTATTACAACGATACACGCGAGCATTGTGTGAAAGTAAAATGAATATGACACGACACGCCATCTTTAACATTAAATTTAAAAATATATATTAAACAATTTTAATTATATACATAATTTGCTTGCATGTTAGACTCGCAAAAAGCGGCTGAAGGATCACAAGGAGAATAGAAAATGTTTAACATTTTACTATGATCGCCAACTAGGGTTGCCTTTTGTTCGTGTAAATAAAAACATCTATACAAATAAAATTGAAGTGTCTGTTTGTAATGTCAAAAGAATGGGCTTTTGTTCATGCTGATACAGTTATTTGCACGATACCTATGCCTCAAAACCAATTTAAAAATATTTTGTCTGTCTGCCTGTCTGTTTGTTTGAGGTAATCTTCAAAACGGCTGGACCAGGTAGCTGTCCATATAATGTGTAACTTAGGCTATATTTTATCCCGGTATTGCCTCGGGAACGGGAACTACGCGGATAAGGCGATTGGAAGCGAAGTGAGGGCGGGTTGCTAGTTTTTAAATAAAAATAGAAAAAGGTATCATGTGTTCAAATAAAGTACGATTTACGACATTATTTTACTGTAAAACAATATATTTTTGATTATTTTTAGCGAATTTCAACAAATTATAATCGCTATTAAACAGCATTTTTGTATCCTATATTTAATTTAAAATAAATAAATAATTCACTTTTTAAAAGATTCAAAGACATTTTGTTTCTTTTGTGTCGCCATTGTAGAAAATCTCCCTTTGTAGACCTGGCGGGATGGAACATGTTTTACAAATTAAAAAAAAAATCACGAATAATTATAGAGAAATTAAATAATACTATAAAAAATAATAAAGTATTTTCGAGTTCTTCACATAAAGTATAGAAGAGAAGAGAGCGAAGGAAAAGAGTAGTGAAGTCTTAGAATAATAACGTATAGAAGGATAGTGTCAGTACTTCGAACTTTAAAAATTTGAATCTAAAAATACTAATGGCGGACAGACGATTACAGACGTACACACGGAGACCACTATACAAATTATGAAATCTACTTTTGTTTTTATTAACATAAATCGTCGAAATACTTTTAAAAGTAATGTTAAAAACCTTTTTATGTTTTTCAAATGTGTTGTGGCACCATTTGAATGCACAAGCCGTCATAATTACTTATTTATTTTTTAAGAGTTGCCTACGTTCGTGCAGTACAATGACTTGTACATTACGGAACGGTTCCGGCGTAAGCTCCATTAGGCTCCAATTGAAATGCCTCACTTTTTGTGCGTGACTTACCTTCTATATATTCCTTCTACTTACCTTCTATATGATATGTTATTATTCTAAGAGTAAAGTACCAATAATTTTATTTTAATATTTTCCTTAAAAGATAATGGAATTTTTATTTAATAAAATACATTGTAAACTATATCAACAACTACATTATTACAATTATTTTTACCTTATTTCATCACTTATACACAACAATTGGATAATATTTCATCACATTCTACCATCATTTTTTCCTCAAAGCTAAATCAATTCATGTTAAAACGTATTAAGTATATTGTTATAAACTAGTAGCGCCCCGCGGTTTTACCCGCATAGTTCCCCTTCTCGTAGGAATATCGTGATAAATTATAGCATATGTGTTATTGTGATATGTAAGCTATATTATTGTGAAGTTTCATCAAAATCCATTCAGTAGTTTTTGCGTGAAAGAGCAACAGACATCTTCACATACAGACTTTCGCGTTTATCATATTAATAGGATTCGACATCGTTTAGGGGATATGTAATACCAGCCGGGCTGGTCACGGACCTCAAGGAATTCAGTACCAGTGTTCGGCCCGAAGGGGACGGAATACTGTGAGTTATGGAGTTGCGCGCTGCCCTTGCGTCGCGTCGCCCCGGACGTAATGGACGGCGTGAGATACATATAACTGCTGGGAGTTGCACTGAAACCCACGATTATCAGTTCAAACGATGGAGTTCCCATACAGTCAAACGGGCTAACGACTAAAAAGGCGAAAGTCGGACGGTAGATTATGGCATTACTCTTTTATCACCACGTATGGTGGCAAAAGATGCAATCAAAATACAGCCTGGCAAAATCAGCTAAGGGTTTTATCGAGAGATTGGGCAGTTGCTCTTCCATGAACAATTATAACAGATATTGCGAGCGTCGTCCCCCTGCCCAAGCAGCACTCCTGATGGTGAGTGCCGGTGGTACTGTCGCACATGGACCTTTGCCAGGAGTATAGCTAGGGCATTCTTTACCGCGAAGAAAATACTCGTCTTAAACCTCGTTTAAAGAAGCACATGTCATAGCGCTCGGGTAACACATCAGCAGGTAATTCATTCGGAACTTGCACGTACGTGGGAGAATTAATCACTGGAAATGTACAGTTGAAGACCATAACTTTTCCAGGTGAAATTGATGAACTCTGCTCCAACTGAGATTTCTAATCTGCTCGTTAAGTTGGCGATTATGGTTTTATTACCCCATTAGGAAGACCTCGATCCAACGGTGGAAGGTGATAACCTAATGGATACTGATACTTACGCTCTTATATGTTGAAATGTTAGGTTCGACCCTCCTCCAATATACGAAGAAAAGTCTACTATACCAGACTGGTTGATATAGGGCTTTATTACAGATTTTCTTTCTTTTACATACAGCATGTATCAGGTTATGGGACAACTGTTCGAGTATGTTGTAGTTTAACGGTCATAGATCGTAATTAGAATATACATTACACAAAAAACAAAATAACATAAAAGTTATAGTGATTTTCAAAAAAATGTGTCTAAGAGTCTACGTACGCGTTAAATATTAGGTATTATGTAGGCATGCACAGACAGAATACATGTAGGCATATAAAGCTGCGACAGTATAATTTCATTCGTTCATACCTAGAATTGCGCAAACGTTTCAATGACAGTGTAGGTACAACGGCAAGCGGTCAACGGTCATAGGCCGATCAGCTATTTTAAAGCGAAGTTTGTCTTGCTTATGTGAATGTAATCATTGATTTATTCAATTTCTAATGAATATTTAACAAAGTATGAATATGTTGCGTATTAAGTGTCGTTGACTTTATACATTTCAATCAGACAAAATTGAAAACTTTACATGTCTCTAATTTCTTAACGAATCGATATTTTTCGTTCAAATTTTTTTTATGGGTTCCTATCACCATTGCCTAGCTCCCTTTTGACCAGTTACCCCATAATCTGATACACCCTGTAGATGTTATATGCATATTATATCCCTCAGTCGTCTCTTACGAGATCTACGGGCAAGATACTGAGTGTGAATTGTATTCTTAGTCTGTCACCACTCACCATACAGAACGGCTTAGGCTTATTTCATTATACTAATTTAGGCAACAAATAAAAATCTACGGTAGTTACTGATGGACAAATTTGATATTTATAATCATATACCAAATAAAAAAAAATCTTTATGTTATCGACAAATCATGGATCAACATTTTTTATCAGATTTTGACGATTTTAAACGTCAAAATAGGGAATGTGCGGTGTACAAGTAGGTCGCTTTTTTAATGACGCGTCATTTGGATTTAATCAAGCATAGGTATTATATTTTATTACACTCTAATAATGTTCAATTATTTATTAAAGGTATACAAAAAAATTGGTTTCTACTTCAAATATCCAAAACCATCGAATTCGTAAATAATGCTAAAAAGTAAAAATACTGACCATTTTTCAAAAAAATCGGTCAAATTTATTTCTCAGTATTCAATGTATCTACTTTATTATTATTGCAAAAAATTGGCGACGCTAAAACTATGGTCTGACCTAGGGTTGCCAACCGTACTATAATATGTACTATTTTTTTTTTATTGCAAACGGTGGCAAACGAGCAAACAGTACATCTGATGTTGCTGCCGCTCATGGACCTTTACAGGGCCGCTGCCTACCGGGAAGAAAGTGAAGGGAGTGTGAATGCGTGCATTGAGGCTTGGTGATACCAAAGGTACTACCCAAAGACCTCCACACACAAACACCCTCAGAAAGTTGGGCTGCCGGCTCTCTCGCTCACCGAACGAAGCGCAGTAACAAAATTGCTACTACTCAGACGTCGATTTTCTGCGAGAGTGTTATATATTTCAGGTCTGCGTACTATATACTGTTGAAGTAATATATAATACGTAAAAATACTATATTTTCAACATTGAAGTCTAGGGTCTGGCGCATATTCCCCGTTGTCATTTTTTTAAGAGATTCTTTTTAGGTTGGTCCCTACTCTTCTTTCTTAAGGTATAAATATAGATATCCACTACAGCAACTCGTGATAAAGCAGATAATAACTTAAAAAAATTAAATGAAATGTCATGTAGTATTTGCCATGTGCAAATTCCCAGCTAAAAATACTGTATTTTTTAGAAGTGTACTATTTTTTTTATAGCTTATTTTGAAAAATACTATATTTCGTCCAAGAAATGTTGGCAACCCTAGTCTGGCCACACCTACTCCTCTAACCACCTTTCGAGCAGACCAATGACAGGATATGTATTCCAATTTAGTGGCCCTTTCAATAGTTACATGTAAAACCGTGTAATAATTTCATCCTATACTTTTGTCTTATTATGGATGAAACTAAGAAAAATACTCCCAACACTAGTTTTTGTAACAACACTATTAGCTTTCCGCTCGGTATTTACATTCAATAAATCAGAATTAATGTTAAGTGGGTAATAGACTAACATAATTAACGTATGGACAGAACTAACTATATGTACATCTACAAATGTGTTAGTCATGTGTACTAAGTGCAAAATAAGTACATAGTTATTTTGCACTAGCAACCCAACCTCGCTTCGCTTCGGTTTCAGTCGCCTTACCCGCATAGTTCCCGTTCCCGATACCGAGAATATCGAGATAAAATATAGAGCGATACAGCTACCTGGTAGAAAAAATATTATCAAAATCGGTCCAGATGTTTTGAAGATTACCTCAAAAAAATTTTAAACTGGTTTTTAGGCATAGGTGTCGCGCAATTAACCATGTGAACATGAAAAAAGTCCAATATTTTGACATTACAGACACTTCAATTTTATTTATTTGTATAGATAAATCGTAATTAGAAGTTACATACCGATTAGACAAAAAGAACATACCTATTATCTAAATACTTAAGAATTTAAGTACGAGATGAGTATGTAATTGATATTATAGCTACGTAAATCTAGCATCATAAGACAATAATAAGTATAATTATACTTATCAACAGCACGTAGACATAACGACGAAGTTATTGTAAAATTGTAAGGACTAGAAAAAAATTAAACGCAATAAAGCTTTAAAATGACGTAACACTAGATACACGAGTAATTAGACCGAACAGGCTGTAATTTAATTTTACGAGATTAACTTTAGTGAGGTCAGTGTAAACGAACAAAGAAAACGGGGAAAATATCGATATATGAACATCGAAAACTGCACATCACTAACGGAACTGGACTCAAAATGTACCTGCTCAAGACTAGTTTTGTAATAAAAAAAAAACAACTTCATCTGGCCCTTTTCATTCGCTATACAAAGTCAGCTGATTTAATTATCATTATTTTGGGTTACATTCACTTAATTAAAAAGCTATTACTTCTCACAATTCAACATTTAAGTTTGTAATAGTATTTCTGAACTTATTGCAACAAAATAGAACTTGTGTATGGTTTATACTGCTAATTTAAAGATACACTTTTCACGGGAGATACAGCTGCAAACACGTACACATCTAAACTCTTAAGTATTATATCATCAAGAAGTCAATTAACTTTCTAATAAACAGGATTATGATACACTTTGATATAATGTTAATAATAAATAAAGACCACGGAACATATGTTACATAAATAAAATGAAATTACCTTATGAAGCTGCAAACTATTCCGTTTTTCTCCACTTGAAACCACCTGGGCTATAATATAACACTCCGGTAATCGTTTCTTTTTCTCTTAAAATACATTATTACACTGTTTAATCAATGTCCGGACGCGAAAACGCAGTCCAAAATTGAGATTTTCTATGCAAAATCGAATTTCGCAAGAGCGAGCGTCTTATGTCCGCTCGCAGCACTAACACACTAAAATGTCAGCTGGGTTAAGTTCGTTCTCATTGGTAAATCGATTGAAAATCTCTGTAGCACACTTTAATTTGTGTTTGTATCTCGTTCTAATATCGGTTCTCTCGCTCATAGTGTAACGACCTTGATAGGATTTTACGGTGATATCTGCATTATTTCTGCTAAAATCTATATTTAATGTTAATTTCTAACGACTATATACAATTATAATATATCTTTTTTATGTTAAATGTAAGGATTTTTACAAACTCGATCATATGGGCAACAAAGCAATGTGTCAACAATTATGTATATGTGTGTGTATAAGCAACAGAAATCTATTGACATTCGTGAAACAGCTGCTGATTGGTCGTTGCACAGCTGTTTTTGACACGACCATTGTTTACTAATGTTTTATACCATTATACATAGATGGCAGCATAGTTCGATTAACATCAACAATTACAGCCATATAAAAGTATATCTATAATAATCATATAAGATTTCTAAATTTATTAAGTACTTATACCCAATTAGAATTTCAGGAACTGTATATTCCCTAAACTTATCTAATAAGTAAGTATATTGAGTCATTTTAAGACACAATAATTATAATTATGTACTTACCAACGTCATTCGTCACCATAGCAACCATTTTATACAGAAAACAATAAATGCTGTCACTAAAGCATTCGTAAGTGTTGAAAAAAATATAGAAATAAAGTCTTGAAATGGATTCTCTAGACTTATTAGCTCGAGAGGATGAATATAAGAAGTTAAATAAAGAACTTGAAAAGAAAACGCAAAGCTTAATAAAAGAAATTGAGCATGCCATGGTGAGTCTTTCATCTTACTATTTTTGCAGCATATGGTTTACGTTGTTAACTACTTTATTATTATTCTATAATACTATTATATCCCCATTATGTGACGGGTTATGAATATAATCAATCACCTTATGTCTTAAAAACCGGCTTATGGAACAGCGTTCTCTGTAGTAGTAACATCGGCTATATTTTTCCCACGGAAATGGGAACTGCTAGTGATAGTACAGTAATTTGAACGATTTAATAATTCTATTCAGTAATGGAAAGCTGCATTATTGGAAAAGCTATATTTTATCCCTGTATATCTACGAAAACGGGCACTATACTGGTAAAACTCTGCTAATTTGTTAGTTTTACTATGTAACATTTCTGTATTGTGATGAAATAAGAAAAAAGAAATTTCCGTGTGGTGACGGAGTAAGAATACAATTCACCACCCCCTATCTTACCCGTGGGTGATCGTACGAGACGACTAAGGGATATAAAACACATATAACATCTATGCGAGAGAAGGAAAACTTGAAATAAAACCCTATATCAACACGTTTGACCAGCGTGGTATAGTAGGTCAATTATCCTTCCATTTATGGAGGAGGCCCGAGCCCAACAGTGGGACGTATATGGGCTGAGATGATGATGATGAAATAAGAATACAATTCACCTCTCTCTTATCCATAGGTGTTGTAAAAGATGACTAAGGGATATGATATGCAGAAAACAACATGGCTAGAAAAAGAAACTTGACCTAAAACCATAGGGCTTGACCAGCTATCTGACCAGCATAATATAGTAGGTAAATGATTCTGATGACTATACAAATTTAAAAAAGTAATGTCAATACCAAAATTTATTGAAATGCTTAGGTTTTTCTTTATTAAGTGTTCTTACTCTGAAAAACTGTTTACCAATGTCGCCATTTTACCAACATACCACTGAACACAGTAGCAGGGTTCATCCATGTCGCCTGTAAATCTTATGGTCTCCAACTGTATGTTTTCAGCTATGTTTTCTCACATGTATGTGCAGGATCTGGAATGAATTACTTGCTGCTATGTTTCAATGTTGTGTTGTATTCACCACTCCTTATCTTGCCCGTGGATGTTGTAAAAGACGACTAAAGCAGTCATGTTAAAGATATGGTCCGCCGAGCCGTATCAAGAAGGCCCGCAATCACTATTATTTTTAACAACCATTTATTATATACTATACTAGCAACCCGCCCTCGCTTCGGTTTTAGTCGTTACCCACATAGTTCGTTCCCGTGGGAATACCGGGATAAAATATAGCCTGGTTTACGCCCTGATATTATAGCTTTCCATTGGTGAAAGAATTTTTGAAATCGCTCCAGTCGTTTTGAAGATTACCCGGAACAAACAGACAGACAAAAATTTTTTAATCTGTATTTTAGGCATAGGTATCGTGCAATTAACCGTGTGAGCATGAAAAAAGCTTATTATTTTGACATTACAAACAGACACTCCAATTTTATTTATTGGTATAGATAATAAATAAAATGTTATAACAATTCAGTTCCTTTTTTTTTATTTTCAATCTGGCTCACCTATAAATTCAAAATTTAATATATGGCCCTCTGCAAAATTGAGTTTGACATCTCTGGACTAAGGGATATAATACGCATATAACATCTATGCAAGACAAGGACAACTCCAAACAAAATCCTATTCCAACATGTCTGACCAGTGTGGAGTAGGTCGATTGCCCTCCCATTATGGAGGAGGCCTGAGCCCAACAGTAGCACATATATACAGGCTGAGATGATGTTGCCCCAAGCACCATAACATCTCTTTCTTTAAGCAAGGTTTGAAGATGAACACTTTTTTCATGGTCCGCAATAGCTTAGCTGTGCCCCTGGTATTGCAATGGTCTATCTGTGGCAGTAGCGCTTACCATCTGCTGCTTGCTTGTCTACCACCATGGACAATAAATCTTCTTATTCTTGTCACAGTTGTAGTATTATCTGGTATTGGTACCATGATCTATGTCAAGTACACGGTTGTGATTGGATAAATTTTGAATTTTATGGCCTTTACCCATTTTTTAGCCGTTTGGTGACGGAATAAGAACCATCACTCCCTATCTCGCCCGTAGATGTCGTAACAGACGACTAAGAGATATAATACATATATAAAATCCATGCAAGAGTAGGTAAATTTGAAATAAACCGAGCCCAGCAGTGGGATGTTTGTAAACTATGATGATAACAGTCTAAATATTAACCTGTCATACTGAGTATAAGAGGTTTGATTACTATGCAGGACGATTATTTATAAGATACACAAATTATTATACTGTGTATTGGTATTGTAAATTGTAAAAAAAAAAACAATAAATTTAATTGTTTTTATTTATTATCACCTATATCAAGGATTCATTTCATTGCGAAATGTAGTTTAAAAAAAATTATCAATAATGTTTCAGCAAAAACGTGACATTTTCTCGGAGTTCTCACCTAATTTAACTTTGACTCCTGTACATACAAATAAGAAACATACTTGTGACACACATAGACCAGTTACTCCACAAAAGGAATATAAAACCATAAAAAAGAAGGCAAAGAACAGCACCGACGTGAAAAGAAGTAGTGCTAAATTTGAAAATCGAAGCTGCAGTAGAGAAAGTAGTAATAAATTTGAAAATGGAACAGTGGGAAATGGTACAGAATTTAAAAGTGGAAATGAAAATGTTACCAGTAAAAATAATTATGAAGAAAATAGTATAAAAGAGGATGAAAGTAGAATTTCATGTGATTGTTGTATTAGTAGAAATCGCTGTGAAGATATAGAGTTTCTCTATGCATTTGTATCCATTAATGTTAAGGATAAAGTGTTGCCTCAGAGTTTTTTAAAAGGTAAGATAAATTACTTGATGGAGTAAGAATACAATTCACCATCTCCTTGCATGTGGTTGAAGTAAAAGAGGAATAAAAGGGATGTAATATGCATATTGATTGAAGGCAGACAACAGTTTAAAAATCAATAGTTATAAGCCTCAAACCTCACAACCCCATAATCAGCTCTTAGATATCGTCGTCAAACAATAGTTTTACACCTACCATTGGCAGTCCACGAGTGTTTGTGCAAACGTGGAGTGTCATCGGTGATGCCCCATCACATTTTTAATTTAAATTTCTCCATAGGCTTCTGCGTGTTGGATCCATACCCCCCATGTAAGCCTTTTAAAGGACCGGGTATATTTCTTTGAAAGGTCTCATGAATACGCAGACTATCTAGTTTTTTGATAACATTTTCAGATAGACCGTCCGTGGAGAGTTTGTGTAAGTTCCTGTCTTCTAAGGTGAAGCTGATGCAAGAGCAGATTGATAAAATGCAAAATACATTGGATAATAAGGTAATTTTTCTTAACAATTAGTATTATAACAAGCCTTCCGTGTGATAATGGAGTTAGAATACAATTCACTACTCCCTATCTTGCCCGTGGATGTCGTAAAAGACGACTATGGGATATAATGTGCACATAACATCTGTGCAAGAGAAGGAAAACTCGAAATAAAACCCTATATCAACATGTCTGACCAGCATGGTATAGTAGGTCAAATTCCCTCCCATTGTGGAGGAGGCCCGAGGCCCAACAGTGGGACGTATGTGGGCTGCGATGATGATGATGATAACATGCTGCATGTTGACTCCACTGCTAATAGGAGTTTATTGTTGCTATTCTCAACTTACAATTTTCTTTACAAATAATCAGTTTCTTTACATTTTTAATTTTTCAATTATTCATTGTCAGTCAGTAAGTCAAATCGTCGCCTTCAATAGCGCTATGGGCCCATTGTTAATAGTGTCTTCTAGAAATATTGGGGGATGAGGAAAACCATTGTAGAGCACTCTGAAATCTTATTTACACCCCAGCAGCTCCTCCGCATCACATTACATAAAATGTCATCATCATCATCGCAGCCCACATATGTCCCACTGTTAGGCTAGAGCCTCTTCCACAAGGGGTGGGAATTTGACCTACTATACCATGCTGGCCAGACATGTTGCTATAGGGTTTCATTTCGAGTTTTCCTTCTCTTGCACAGATGTTATGTGCCTATTATATTCCTTAGTCGTCTTTTACGACATCCACGGGCAAGATAGGGAGTGGTGAATTGTATTCTTAATCCGTCACCACGCGGATAACAAAAAAATGTCATCAGTGCCTCAAAATTATTTATGAAAGGCCATTACATGACGCATTCTCGTACCAAATTATAGTCAAACTTCTCGCCTATCTTTCATATTTGCTTTTCTTTTTCTTGGCCGAACTACATCCTGGTGGGCACAGATGCCGTAGTGATTAAGATACCGACCTCCCGCGCCAGTGCCGCGGGTTCCAATCCCATGCAGGAGAACACTGTACGATCCACAAATTGTTGTTCTGAGTCTGTATGTAATTTGTGTCCGTTAATTATGTTTGTAAAGTCTTTCGCAATACAAGGATTATTAAACCCTAGTGCACGGTGTTGTCTATAAAAAAAAATAGCGTGAGTACTAAGTACAAAAGTCAGAAGTGAAACTTCTTTGGTGCCATGTGTTTCTTATCAGCATTAAAAAAAAAATCTCTCGATCTTTCTCACTCGCTTGCTCCCTACTCTCCCCCCATGGCTGTGCTTCGTGCCCTTTCTCAATCGCGCTCTCCCTCTTCTTCGACAAAAACGCTGCACATCATTGTGACGCTAAATTGGGTTTCATCCGTAAAAAATTACTCTCATGCGCGCAAAGAAGTTTCACTCCAAAAAACTGCAATGAGATGGAAGGCAGTCCACAACATGAGCCAAATGATTTAATATACATCTATCGATTTAGTAATCTATCGAATTCCACTGCTGAATATAAGCCTCCCAAGCAGTGGCGTAGTTACTGAGGAGCTAAGTAACCGTGCATCGGAACACCTAGGTGCTAGGAACTCTTGGACCATTACTATCAAACCTCGTAATCGAACTAGATAAAAATTATCTCATATTCGGCATAGAAGTTCCCTGTGGTGACGGAGAATTAATACAATTCACCAACCCCTTGTACGTAGGTGTTAGAAAAGATGATTAAGGGTAGGGATACGAAAAAAGTCGATACTTTTAGGTATCGAGTACTTTTCTTTCGATACCGATACTTTTGTACTCGATACTTTTACTGAATGAGTACTTTTAGGCAGGTATCGTATCGAACAAATTGTAGAAAGTATCCATGTTAAACTTGACCTTACGGCTCATGCTTATGGTAACGCCATTTAGTTAAAGCGTAATTAACCTTCTAAAAAGTGGCTCGAAATATTTTAATCCGAACACAGACGGACAAATTCTTAAAAAAAAAGCTCATCACGACCAAGATTCTAGGAAAAGTACTCAGTACTCGATACTTTGGAGTATCGATACTTTATTGAGTATGATACTTTTTCTTCGATACTATTCATGAGTATGACAGTATCGATATTTTCGTTTCGATATCGTGTCCCTAATAAAGGGATTAAATATGCATATAACATCTATGCAAGAGAAGGGAGAAGGAAGGAGAACTCGAAATATAACCCTATACTAACTTGTCTGACCAGCATAGTAAAGTCAATTACCCTCTTATTGTGGAGGAGGCTCAAGCCCAATAGTGGGATGTATATGAGCTGAAATGACGATTCTCTATAAATAATCAGGTTTTTTAAAATTTCCAGGTGTCCCAGTGTCATTCACACTTGAGTCAATTGGCTGAACTGGAGAGTGAACGACTGACGCTATTGAATAGATGTAATAGTATCAAATCTGGTACAGCCGATATGAAAGCTAAATATATGGCATTACAGAAAAGATATGACGTAAGTTAAATCATATAGAACCGCAGTTCTTTTTTTTATTTATTAAACTTCATGCAAAAAGTGTAATGGCGGACTTAATGCCAGAGGCATCCTCCGCATTCGCTAGCCGGGCTGATCACAGAGGACAAGAAATTCGGTACCGGTGGTCGGCCCAATGGTGAAGGAGAATAGATATGGTGTTTTATGGCGTCCTGCGCCGCTCCTTCGTCGCACTGGAGGGAGAGAACGACGTGTGCGCTCAATACAAATTAAATAAGTAAAAACACAATTATCTTTTACTGTTTACAAACCTTTATTAAATACGTACATGTTTCTCTCTTTGAAATTTTATAAAAGTTCTAAAATTCAGTTGGATCCTTTGTATTGTGTAAAAATTGCTGTATGGTCATAAAATTATAATATTTTTTTTTTGAATGCACATAAGATTTACAATTAAGATAATACAATAAAATCATAAAAACCGCTTTCTTTATTCTTTAATTTTTTTTAAATATGTAGGTGTTTAGGTCTTTTAGATATTAACTATCTTACTATTATCTATACATATAGAAGAAAGTCGTGTTAGTTATTATGTTTATAACTCAAGAACGGCTGTACAGATTTGGCTGAAAATTGGCGGGTAGGTAGCTTAGAACCAGGAGACGGACATAGGATACTGTTTATCCCGTTCTTCTTCTTCTTAATGGCAATGAGCTACTTTTTATCCCGTTCGATCGCGTTCCCGTGTGACATGGCATAAAATGTCAAATAGATTTTATTTTGTTTCCGTTTGTCCATTCGGACGGGCAAAGGAATCAAAAACCATACAGCCAAGTCTGATACAATTTTCTTCATATTATTTAACATTTCTTTATATAGAATAACTTATTTATAGTCATGTCTATCAGTAAGTCAAGTCGTTACCATTAATTAGCCGCTGTAAACCTAATTATTTGATTTCTTTGGGAATTACGGTAGAATATGAAAATACACGTAAACCACTCTTATATCACATTCCTTACATACCTTAACTGTATTATATTAAATAAAATATCAGCAAAATTATTCAATGTAACACTATAAAACACTAAAAAAAATGAATATAATACAAGAGCTAAACATGACATTACCAAATTCGCGCCGAAACTCATGTCAAAGAGAATACAAGTCACTATGAAACGTAAGATAACAAAAACGCATTTGATATGTAATAACAAAATGCAAATGACAGCTAAACGTAATTTTGTTTATAGTTAAGTATGTTTTTTTTATTTTTTTTTATTGCAAACGGTGGCAAACGAGCAAACAGTACACCTGTGGGCCTACTTTTGAAATCAATTCTAAGTTCTTATAATATATAGCATATTTTCAGATTATCTATACCAATAAATAAAATTGGAGTGTCTGTTTGTAATGTCAAAATAATAGGCTTTTTTCATGCTCACATGGTTATTTGCACGACACCTATGCCTAAAATACAGATTAAAAAATGTTTGTCTGTCTGTTTGTTCCAAGTAATCTTCAAAACGGCTGGACCGATTTCAAAAATTCTTTCACCAATGGAAAGCTATAATATCAGGGAGTAACCTAGACTATATTTTATCCCGGTATTCCCACGGGAACTAAGCGGGTAAAACGACTAAAACCGAAGCGAAGCGAGGGCGGGTTGCTAGTCTAAAATAAAAACGGTTTTTTGAAAATTTTACATGGACCCTTTAGGTATAGACTCTTCATCATCATTTCAGCTCATACCCGTCCCACTGTTGGGCTCGAGCCTCCTCCACAATAGAAGGGAAATTGATCTTACTATACCATGCTGGTCAAACAGGTTGGTACAGGGCTTTATTTCGAGTTTTCTCTTTCATAGATGTTATATGCGTATTATATCCCTTAGTCGTGTTTTACGACACCCACGGGCAAGATAGGGAGTGGTGAATTGTATTCTTACTTCGTCACCACACGGACAAATATTGTAATTAGACTCTTAGACACATTTTTGTAATCACTATAACTGTTATATTGTTTTGTTGTGTAATATACATTATAATTACGATCTATGACCGTTAAACTACAACATACTCGAACAGTAGCCCCATAACCTGAGACTATATGTCGATATTATCTCATATGCCCAAGGGTGTCGTAAAAGACGACTAAGGGATAGCATATATGCATCCAACATGTATGCAATATAAGGAAAAACTCTAAATGCTATACCAACCTTGACCAGCGTGGTAAGTCAATTTCGCGTCTACTAAGGGGAGGCTTGAGCCCAGCGGTGGGCTAAATGGAAATGATTATGAACGTGTAGTGACGGAGTAAGAACACAATTTACTAGGTACTCCTTATCTTAGACGTGGATGTCGTAAAAGACGACTAAGGGATATATACGCATGAATACAAATCGTTTATTGTGGATAAATCCCGCGGGGGCACTTACATGTTGTAATTTTTTACATTCTACCTTAAATTATTAGTGGATCGGTACGACACCGCACTGAGAAAATGGGGCAAGAAACTCAGCGAGATTGTCTTCTTATTAATTCATTTATTAGTTTCATTTAAATAAAATTACATACAACAACATGCCTATTAATAGCTCCAGTGTTGATGACTTTCGAATCATCATTTAATACAATTATTAAATACTAGCAACCCGCATTCGCTTCGGTTTCAGCCGCCTTACCCGCATAGTTTCCATTCCCGTGGGAATACCGGAACAAATATATTACTCCTGTTTTAGACAGCTACCTGATTGTAAAATATTATCAAAATCGGTGCCAGCCGTTTTGAAGATTACCTCAAACAAACAGACAGACAAACATTTTTAATATAGGTGCATAGGTAGCATAGGTGTCGTGCAAATAATCGTGTGAGCATGAAAAAAGCTCAGTATTTTGACATTACAAACAGACACTTCAATTTTATTTATTTGTATAGATAATGAAAAATTACCACGGGTGGACCAGATCCCGCAAGCGGCACCCGATCACGTGTTAACCACTAGAGCAGCCATCACTCCCCTATGTAGATCACATGTACATAAGGAAAACTCAGAATAAAACTCTATACTAACCCATCTGACCAACTTGGTATAGGAAGTCAATTTCCTTCAAATTTTGGAGGAGGCCCGAGCCCAGCAGTAGGACATGACCTGACCATAATGAAGCTGATTAGTTTCAGATTTATTTGCATTTCCAATTTCTGATAGTTTCCGTTACACTTACGGAACTCTATAACCATCAATCTGTGACGTCATTAAAGCGCCTCCACGGAAGATCAGTGCAGGTTATTTTAGCCTGCAATATGCTGAGATGGAGACGTTTTGTGATAAGCAACAATTTCACTTGTTATGCTACTCCTTTTTACATCAACTGTATAATATGTTCATCACAATAAACAGATTTTCTTTCTTTCTTTCTTTCTTTCAATCCATCGATCAGCCTATAGACTTCCACTGTTTGACATAGTCCTCTCCACGAGAATGCCACTCGGAACCGTCCTGTGCCACTTGCATCCAACAATTCCCTGCTACTTTTGAAGATGTCGTCAGTCCATCCAGTAGGGGGTCGCTCCACCACATCCCAAGCATTTTTATCCCATGAACCACCAAAAATTTCTATGTGGTGACGGACTAAGAATACAATTCATTATCTCCTCTCTTGCCCGTGTCGTATAAGACGACTGAATAATATCATATGCATGTAATATCTATGCAAGAGAACGAAAATTCTAAACAAAACCCTATACCAACATGTCTGACCAGGGTGATACAGTAGGTCAATTGCCCTCCCATAGTGGAGGAGGGCCTAGCCCAACAGTTGGACGTATATGAACAAAATCCATTAAAATCTTTCAGGAAAAAGAAAAACTTTACGTAGAACAGCGCAGTTTAGCAGACAAGTTGTCTTGCGAGGTGAAGCAACTTCGTACGAAGAACAGTTCGCTGGAAGCCAAGTGCGCCACCCATCAGAATACGGTTGATGTGTTGAATCAACAGCTGGAAGTCGTGAAGAGAGCTGAGAAGGTTATATATATGTGACTTTATTAAAAACTTTTATTTAACTTGCCCTGTTAATATGTTAGTATGGGACAAATTACTAGTTAAATTAGAACCAATTCCTGTCGTTAGATTAGGTTAAAATTTAGTTTACTTACGCAACTTCGGTGATAATGCAATAATATGAATGGTAGGACCACACTGGTGACAGTTGTCTGTCTACAGCCGTGGGCCGGTCAGTCCGGGGTAGTACCACGCTGAGCAGAAAATCAACGTCTGAGTTGTAGCAATTTGTTACTGCGCTTCGTTCGGTGAGCGAGAGAGTCAGAAGGCCAACTTTCTGAGGGTGTTTGCGTGTGGAGGGTTTTGGTGGTGCCCTTGGTATCACCGAGCCTCAATGCAATCATTCACACTCCCTTCACTTTCTTCACGGTAGGCAACGGCCTTGTAAAGGTCCATGAGCACCAGCAACACTTACCATCAGGTGTACTGTTTGCTCGTTTGCCACCGTTTGAAATAAAAAAAAATATGGTACCATGAAGCTGGTCTCAAGATGGCGTCGAAAGGTGGCTATAGGAACTCCTAAACTAAACAAGATAAAACCATCGAGTTTGGGCTCGTTTGAATAGTCTTAACTTCGTTTTAGAGCATTTAAATAAATGCTTGTCTTTAATTTTTTTTTAAATTAATATTTTATTTTGTTCAATCTATTTTTCACAGCATATTTTCCACTCTTGTTTGGATTATATGTGTGGGCATTGAGTAAGAATACAATTGATAAGGGATATCCACTTAGTCAACACGGTACGGTGGTCTTACGGTCCACTAGGTGGACCAACGACCTGGTGAAAATTGCTAGGCGTCGTTGGATGTAGGCGGCACAAGACCGCATTTTGTAGCGTAACATGAGGGAGGCCCACGTCTAATAGTGGATGGCGATAGGATGAAATGATAATGATTGAGTTAAAATTAATTAATGGTATGTCTGCCAAACACCTACAGAATACTAGAAATAAACTTGCTTAGTTTTATTTCTAGTATTCCATCGGTTGCTGTGATCTTAACTACTAAAATACCTTACTCGTATGTAAAGACACCTTTTTTGGGTGGCCTAGGTCTGAACCCTCGCCGTCTATTCCGTATTGGGGGAAAGAAAGATCGGCGCGCATCCCCATTAGGCTCCTTCGCCATTGGGCTGACGACTAAAACCGAGACTATGACGTCCATGGCCAGTTCGGTTCATGCAAAAAGATTATTTTACAAAGTAGGTATTATTCCGTGTGGTGACGGAATAAGAATACAATTCACCACTCCTTGTCTTACTCCTGGATGTCGTAAAACTAAGAGATATAGTAAGCATATAACATCTATGCAAGAGAACTAAAATTCGAAACAAAATCTTATACCAATCTGTCTGACCAGCATGGTGTAGTAAGGACAATTTCCCTCCTATTATGGAGGAGACTCGAGCCCAGCAGTGGGATGTATATGAGTCGATACGATACCACAAACTGGGACAAAAATGTATTTACCACTTTCTAGAAACATGAATCATAGTAGATATGACCGCCAGCTATTTGCCTACGCATAACTATATATTTTTTGTAAAGAAGGCTCGGGCCCAACAGTGGGACGTATATGAGCCGAAATGATGATAATTCATCATTTTCATCATTTCAGCTTATTACTGTCCACTGCTGGACGTAGGCCTCCCTCATGTTACGCCACAAAGTGCGGTCCTGTGCCGCCTGCATCTAACGACGCCCAGCTACTTTCACTAAGTCGTCAGTCCACCTTGTGGGGAGCGTCCTACACTGCGTCGTCCGATACGTGGTCGCCGCTCGAGAACCTTTCTTCCCCAGCGGTAGTCGGTTTGTCGAGCGATGTGGCCTGCCCATTGCCACTTCAGCGTGTTAATTCTTCGTGCTATGTCGGTTACACCCGTTCTTCGGCGGATTGTCGTATTCCGGATTCTATCTCGCAGAGAAATCCCGAGCATAGCCCGCTCCATAGCACGCTGAGCGACTTTGAGCCTTGTTGTGAGGCCTACGTTTAGGGAGCACGTTTCCGTGCCGTAAGTCATCACTGGTAACACACACTGGTCGTAGACCTGTGTTTTCAGACACTGAGGTATGTTGGGCGAGAAGATCCTCTTAAGTTTCCCGAACGCTGCCCAACCGAGTAGGATTCGTCGGCTGATCTCTTTCTCGAAATTGGATCTACCTAACTGGACTGTTTGTCCTAGGTAAACATAATGATCGACAACTTCGAGAATCGCATTGCCACCTAGGACCGGTACAGGAGTGACATGGGCATTTGACATGACTTTCGTCTTGTCCATGTTCATTCGTAAGCCTACTAGTTGGGATACCCTGCTGAGATCATTGAGCATTGTGCCAAGGTCCTCCATGGATTCTGCCATAACGACGATATCGTCTGCAAATCGAAGGTGTGTGATGTATTCGCCGTTAATATTGATGCCGAGTCCAGTCCAGTCTAAGAGCTTGAAGACATCTTCCAGTGCAGTAGTGAACAGTTTCAGAGAGATGACATCTCCCTGTCTCACGCCTTTCTGCAACTGGATCGGTTTCGTACTCTTATCCCAGATACAGACTGAGATTGTGGCGTTCCTATACAAACACTTCAACACTTCGATATAGCGATGGTCAATTTGGCACCGCTGAAGGGACTGCAGCACCGCCCAAGTTTCGACTGAAGCAAAGGCTTTCTCATAGTCCACAAACACTAAACGATGATAATTATTTTACAGGAATTTCGCAGCTCAACAAGAACGCTGTCTGCTTCACATGAAAGCACCATCTCTCGCCTGCAGTCGCAAATAAAAGCGCAAGCTGCTCGCATTGATAAACAGATGGCGCTGATTGATAATTTGCGTCGGCAAAACGTTTTGCTGACCACAGGTATTTTTATGATGGTTATCATAATGAACATAACTCATATACGTACAGAACAAAAACAAAAGTCGATTAAAAACCCTATACCAACCTGTCTGACCAGTATGGTATAGTAAGGTCAATTGCCCTCCTATTGAGAAGGCTCGAGCCTAACAGTGGGATGTGTATGAGCTGAAATGAAGATAATACCACGCTAGTCAGTTGTATCTGTATATGGATTTATTTCTTGGTTTTTCTTGCCTTGTAGTGGTATTACTTTCCAATCATCCACAAGAAAGAATGGAGTAGTAACTATATTAATATTAAACACAATGGCTTACCTTGGAGGGGCCCGAATGAAGGGTTGACAAAGATTTCTCACAAAAGAAAACAAAATTGCTTGCATGAAATTCATTATAAATTATTTCTGTCTCCTGAAAAGTGACCTAAAAATAACGAATCTCGCAATAACTGATGTAGGGTGTTGCCAACTTTTGGGTGAATGCTTAACTCGGGGAGAAAAAAAAAGATTGTCTTTTGTCATTTCTGAAGTGAAAACTCTAGGCAACTCTATAGGCATGACGGTTAATTTTTGGAAGTACGAGGTTAAGTGACATTGTTGATAACTTTTTACTAATTTTTGCTTACACACGTTAGGGGCCCTTGGGCCCTGTATCATTGATACGGCTAATATGGCGATAGCTACGCTCCTGATTCTACGATCTCCACAGAAAATGAAGGTCCACGTAGGGTAAATAAATGACAATGTGCTTTTCCTCCACAGAAGCGGCAGTCAAGGCCCTCGAGAAGGAGTATTTTGAATATTTACAAAAGGATTTTTAGATCAATATACATTTTAAAACATATATTTTTCTTTTATTGTTTCCTTCTTGCCTTCCTTTATTATATTTATGTGCGAGTTATAACGCGAGCGGGAATGCCATATAGCGGTCAATATTTTAACATGACGTATGGATTGATGAACATTTAAAAAAAAATGTTCATCAATCCATACGTCAGCCTATCTACTTCCTGTTGGAGATATGTACATCTCGAGAATCCCATAATATTCTAAGAAACAAACTCCTTGGCTTTATAATAATACTAAAAGGGCAACCCGCCCTCGCTTCGCTTCCGTTTCAGTCGCCTTACCCGCGTAGTTGCCGTTCCCGTGGGAATACCGGGATAAAATATAGCCTATGTTACTCCCTGACATTATAACTTTCCATTGGTGAAAGAATTTTTGAAATCGTTTCGGTGATTTAAGAATGAAAGCGTAACAAACAGACTTACTTTCGCATTTATAATATTAGTAAGGATAATGTAAAGAGTGGTGACGGAGTAAGAATACAATTCACCACCCCCTATCTTACCCGTGGGTGATCGTACGAGACGACTAAGGGATATAAAACGCATATAACATCTATGTGAGAGAAGGAAAACTCGAAATAAAACCCTATACCAACACGTCTGACCAGCGTGGTATAGTAGGTCAATTACCCTTCCATTATGGAGGAGGCCCGAGCCCAACAGTGGGACGTATATGGGCTGAGATGATGATGAGATGATGAATGTAAAGAAAGTACGTGATATATGATATAACAGTGTTTTACAAATATTTTCGGTTTCCACCAAAATTCGCAAAAGACATCAGGCATTGGTCAATCATAATACTCTTAGAATAATAACGTATAGAAGTTAAGTTCGCGCACAAAAAGTGAAGCATTTCAATTGGAGCCTAATGGAGCTTACGCCGGAACCGTTCCGTAATGTACAAGTTATTGTACTGCACGTACGTAGGCAACTCTTAAAAAATAAATTGGTAATTATGACAGTTTGTGCATTCAAATGGTGTCATAACACATTTAAAAAATTTAAAAAGGTTTTTAACATTACTTTTAAAAGTATTTCGATGATTTATGTTAATAAAAACAAAATTTGATTTCATAATTTGTATAGTGGTGTGCGTGTGTAATCGTCTGCGCGCCATTAGTATTTTTAGATTCATGTTTCGAACATTCGAAGTACTGACACTATCCTTCTATACGTTATTATTCTAAGCATAATACTATTAGCCATAATGTTTGCAATATGTGCTATGAAAAATGAGTAAATATTGCATTCATCATCATCGCAGCCCCCATACGTCTCACTGTTGGGCTCAAGTCCCCACCACAATAGGGGGGATATTGACCTTACTATACCACGCTAGTCAGGAATTACGCGGGTAAGGAGATTGAAACCGAAGCGAAGCGAGGGCGGGTTGCTAGTTGTAAATAGAACTACATTTACGGATTTTATCGCGTTTGTATTCGATTTATAATTGCCCGACGTTTCGAACACTTTACAGCATGTGCTCGCGTAAACATCAGAAATTTCTAAAATTAAAAGTATATATTTCAATTAAGAAATGTAACCAAATGGAGGGATTAGCTTAAATTATGTTAAACTATACCAAAATTTATGAGCTTTTTTTTTGGGTGGGCTGCGGTCGGCGCTGCTCGCACCACCCCGTCCGGGGCGACAGAGGGGCGTAAGCACGCAACATCCGCAACCCACCCGAAAACCACGTCGCCTTCGTCGTTGGGCCGACCACCGGAGCAGAGTTACTTGTCATCAGTGGTAAAATGTATGAGCTACCCATATGAAGTAAATAAAAAAAACATTAATTCATTCAGCTCAGCCTATATAAGCCCTACTTCAGTGTGCCTACTCTCGAATCTCGATTCCAATCTTAAATCCAAACGCAGCTCGAATTTGAGCAAATTTGGTACTCTTGAAAGCGACACTAGCGCACGATTAGAATCAAATTCGGTGGAATATTTTTGAACTAAATGAATTCGACTCTCGATTAAATCAAATATTTGCTCAAACTGTAATGACTGCGGAACTACTGAGGATGTTCAGCATGTTCTGATGGAATGTGTTCGAAACGAAAGTTATAGGTAGACATGCACCGCAATGGTTAGATCCACAGATATTGGCGTTCTTAACTATATATTAGCAGATCCTACATCTGAAAAGATGAAAATATTAGTTAGATTAGCAGAGTTAAGTTTAAAATAGTGATAAGAAGATTTATTGTATCTGGTTCATTCATTTTGTTAATTCTATAGAACGATGTGGTTGCTGTGCGACAAAGTCCATAAAATAAATAAAAAAAAAAAAAAAAATATTTGCTACTCCCGATGTGATTTTGACGTAGTTTAAAATCGTTAATGTTGCACAATTTCAAGAAAGCGTCTTTGTAGTGGTCGAGTTAGATAATGTTATTAATTTAAAGTAAGAAAATACGACACATTTGGTGAAAATAACAACGGCAAACGCGAAGAATTCATTCTCGATTTTGTTCAAGACTACCAAATATAAGTTTGGTGAGATTGGAATTGAATCAGATTCGAAATTAGAATTGATTTCAAGAGTAGGCCCACGGGTGTCCTCCACAATGTGAAGGGAAATGAACTATTATTCCACGCTTGAGTTTCCTTTTCTTGCATCGATGGTACCTGCATATAGTCATCTTTTAGGACACCGGACCTTTCAGGGACACGAAAAAAGTATCAATACTTCTAGGTATCGAGAACTTTTCTTTCGATACCGATACTTTTACAATGAGTACTTTTTGGCAAGTATCGTATCGAATACATTGTAGAAATTATCCATGTTAAACTTGACCTTACGGCTCATGTTTATGGTAACGCCATCTAGTTCAAACGTAGTGAACCTTCAAAACGTGGCTCGACATACCTATTTTAATCCATTCACACTTTCATAGACGGTCAATACTCAGAACTCGATACTTTGAAGTATCGATACTTTAGCGAGTACGACACTTTTTTTCGATACTACTCATGAATACAGTATCGATACTTTCTATTCGATACCGTGTCCCTACCGACAGAAGTAAGAGATTGGTATAGCGGATCAGTTTCCCCCCTACTGTGGAGGAGGAAACTCAAATGAATGAACGATGAAGCGTATGAGCGTAATATGAATTAATCTATCAATTAATGCTGCTACTCTTTCATAGATGGTGCTATTCAAATAAATAGATTTTTAATTCTTCATTTCAAAACAAGTAGCGCAGAGATACGTTATAATATAGATCCGTCCATATCCCTCCATCCATCGGCCTATCGCCGCACACTCAATGTGACGTCTTTTTTTTATATCATGGCGTTTAGAAGATTTCGCGTCTCTTATTGATTAATGCACATCACTTTAAAACTTTTTCGAAATACAAAAAAGAAAAAGCTTGTCACCAAAAAACAATAGACAATCCTTTGACATTGAAGTTGATAATAAATTTATGTATAAAACTTTAATTTTGGCGATAATATATTTAGTAATCATGCGTACAGTGAATTTTCTAAATATCAAACAATGTTATATGACAATTTTTCTATGGTAAGTCTCAGTTTTATGTCCGAAAAATTATGAGCCAGTATCGAGTTATAATATTTATTCTTCTTTATTGTATTACTAGCCCGCCCTCGCTTCGCTTCGGTTTTAGTCGCCTTATCCGCGTAGTACCCGTTCCCGCAGCAATACCGGGATAAAATATAGCTTATGTTTACTCCCTGATATTATAGCTTTCCATTAGTGAAAGAATTTTTGAAATGAGTTCGCTGGTTTAAGCGTGAAAGCGTAACAAACAAACTTACTTTCGCATTTATAATATTAGTAAGGATTATATTATTTGCCTACTACTTTGGAGACTAAAAGTTTTCGTGTTTTAGTCATAGTCGTTATCATTGATTAGGTGCTGACAACCAAATCGTGATTCCTTTGGGAATTTTGGCAGAATATGAGAATGCACGCAATTCACTATTATATTATATTCTTTACATTTCAGTATTTTATCCGCATTATATTACATAAAATATCAGCAAAATACGTAATATAACACTATAAAACACTAAAATAATTATTAAATTTTAAAAGCGCTACTTGTCATTTTTTCTGTGTGGTGATGGAGTGAGAATACCATTCACCTTATCTTGCCTGTGGATGTCGTAAAAACAACTATGGGATATAATATGCACATAATGTCTGTGCAAGAGAAGGAAAACTCGAAATGAAACCCTATACCAACATCTCTAACCAGCATGGTATAATACCTACTTTGGTCAAATTCCCTCCCATTGTGGAGAACGCCCGAGCCCAACAGTGGGACGCATGGGGGCTGTGATGATGATGACATTTTGATATTCTCTTCAAAACACTATTGTAACAACTACCATATGAACCGAACTTTAATATGATAGCTGTTGGTTTTTCTCTGACAGTTGTAGAACTCTGCTGATGTCGTAGGAGTGGATAGCAGGCAAAACATAAGTTCAGCTACTAACTTGGTCACTAAATACGTCGACAAAAACATGACCCCCCCCCCCCCTGTATTGAGCAGAGGGTCTCGGTATGCTACCCGATGGAAGCAAACTCTTGAAATTTTTGTTGGCTAAAAATGATAAATTCATGTATCAGTCAATACTAGACAGTCATTTATAATGTTCTCCTTTAGTCAATAAATGTAGATAGAATTATTTTGCATACATGCTCTTCTGGAATATAGAGGTAGGGACTTTGACTTATGTTGGTCAAAATGATTATTCATTATCATCATCATTGCAGCTCATATACGTCCCACTGTTGGACTCGAGCCTCCTCCACAATAGGAGGTTTAAGAGCCACGCCGAACTGCGTTTAAGAATCATCTGATTGGTGATTAAATTGTGAATTGTTGCAGCATAAGAATACAATTTACTAAACCTTTCTTTTTCCGTTTGGTGACGGATTAAGAATACAATTCACCACTCCCTATCTTGCACGTGGATGTCGTAAAAGGCGACTAAGATATATAATATGCACATAAGATCTATGCAAGAGAAGGAAAACTCGAAATAAAATCCTATACCAACATGTCTCACCAGCACGGTATAGTAGATTAAATTCCCTTCCTTTGTGGAGGAGGCTCAAGCCCAACAGTGGGACGTGTGTGGGCTGCGATGATGATGATGATGATGATGACCCAAATAACTCTCCTTAACCACATAGGATTCTAATCCCAAGTATATAATTTTGTTTCCAGTTTACTATATCTGATGGTGCTTAGTAATAGCCAAATTAACGCTAAAAGTTTTGACAAGAACATAATAGCTAATGAATTGTCTAACAATGTTACTGCTTTAGAGGACAATAAACATAAGATCACACACAAAAAACTTCATCAGAAATATAGAAAAGATAAAAGTAATAAACAATTCGATGTCTCCAAAACTACAAAATTATTATACCAGGATAGTAATTCTAGTAGCAAAATTACCACGATTAGTACTGTAAGGGCAGCTGATCACACAAAACATAAATCGTTTAGAAAAAACATCTTTCGTTTTTGGAGAAAGCCTAAAGATAAAAATAAAGAAATTCGAAATAAAAAAGAATATAAAAATAAAAAAGCTAGACGGAAGAGGACAAGAGGTAAGGTTCATTTAAGTGGGAAACAGATTCGAGACAGAAATCCAGATATTTCTAGTTCTGGTGATGTCAATGTCTTTAAGAGAGATACAAAAATCCGATCAACAACTAAGGCTGTTAGTACTGTTAGAATTGGCATCACGCCACAAACCATAGCTGTAACGAAGCCTACAATTCCAAAGAAGCATCTGCGCGTCAATAAGCCTATTATGAAAAATAATGAAGATCTAAATGTAATGATTACTGCTATGACGACGCAATTGGCAACTTTGAAAAAGAAGTATAAACTTAACAGTTACGCTACTGTACCACCTAGCTTTGTATATGAGCCACTACAACGGAAAATGGTAAATGCAGGACTAGGTACAGAAGCAACCAGGGAAACAGATTTCCCTGGAACAGCTCAAATTGAAGCATTGCTGAATGATATCAAGTTTAAAACAATGCAAATGATTGCTGAAACTAATCCCTCTGTAAGCGATATCATCACAAATACTGTAACGGAAACTACTTTTAAAGTTGACCCTTTACTCACTCATTTACAATCCAAATCACCACAAATAAAAAAGAATTTTGTGGCTATCAATGATATTCCTAGTGACAAACGAAAGGCTAAAGAAATAAATTTAAATGGATCTGTGTTAATAGGCTATGCTGATTCGCATCACGTCGCTGTTAGATCATTTAAAGATGACGCCATGACAATTGCCCAAAGTGTAGAGGACATGTTACAAAATGAACTTAAAAATATATACAATAAAATGAAAGGAAAAGTATCAGGTATTTCTACAAAAAATATGACTAAATTCAAGTCCACCATAAAAGCTACTACTGCAAAACTAGCAAAAAAGAGCAAGCCGCAAACAACTTTCAAGAAACCTTTAAGCCGGAATTTTTATACAAAACCCATGAAGAAAATGACAACACCTCTTGCTTCTGCTAAAATCACAGGAAGCAAAGCACGTAAGCTTCCTACAACTTCAAGAATGTCACCAAAAGATATCCTACCCACGCTCGATGATTTTATGATGCTAACTCTGTACGAACAAATGCTCCAAAGATCTCATAAAGGCAACGCAGTAAGAATTGCCACTACAGAGTTACCTATGAAAAAAATAGAGAAGAGAGAGTTATCAAAAAGAAATCAGGAGACACTAATGGATCTCAAATTAAAAGAAGAATTAATAGGCAATGATGCTCCTATGCCAGATGATTATGTAGAGCCTGCAACTATAACGCAAGTAGAAACTGATCCCACATCAACGCCACAATTGTCGCAAGACACAAGTTACAATACTTTGAGCAAACTGATATCGTATAATGATTTTGTGAATGGTTACAAACATTATCTAAAATTTCAAAAAGATCTGGGTGATGAGAAGTTTTCACCTATGGTGAAATATCAAGCACACAAACACCATAAAGTTGATGATATTGGAAAGTATATACTAGATAAAATACCACCAATGCCCTCTTATCAACCTCGAAGTAGCCCGATGAAAGTAAAAAGATTTTTTGAGGATACTGATATTGATGATCAAGAAATATCAACAAAAAGTGATGACTCCTGGTTTAAAAAGCATTTTTATTTATTCATAGATAATGGACCACCAAAAAAATTCCACACGTCGGAAACAATATCATTACAATCACCCGTATCTGAAACAGTGTATTCGAGTAGTAGTAAAATGAAAAGTGCAGCCAAAGACCATATTTTTATTCAGCTAGGTGACAGCGCCGCCGATAAATGTACTTCAGATGATTACGTTATTACCGAACCAAGTCTTGAAGATCTGTCAAAAGCATTAAGTACAAATGGTAGAAAATTAATTGCCTCACTTTCACCTGGTATGTATTACTTTTGTATCAACAATTATTGCTCAATCAATAGAGAATTAAGAAGCCGAGCTGCCTTTATATCCTCCAGATAGTTGAAGTAACCAAAGTTCAGTGTCTGAAAACACAGGTCTACGACCAGTGTGTGTTACCAGTGATGACTTACGGCACGGAAAAGTGGTCCCTAAATGTAGGCCTCATAACAAGGCTCAAAGTCGCTCAGCGTGCTATGGAGCGGGCTATGCTCGGGATGTCTCTGCGAGATAGAATCCGGAACACGGAAATCCGCAGAAGAACGGGTGTAACCGACATAGCACGAAGAATTAGCACGCTAAAGTGGCAATGGGCAGGCCACATCGCTCGACGAACCGACAACCGCTGGGGAAGAAAGGTTCTCGAGTGGCGACCACGTATCGGACGACGCAGTGTAGGACGCCCTAACTAGGTGGACCGATGACCTAGTGAAAGTTGCTGGGCGTCGTTGGATGCAGGCGGCACAGGACCGCACATTGTGGCGTAACATGAGGGAGGCCTACGTCCAGCAGTGGACGGCAATAGGCTGATATGATGATGAATGATGAGTTGAAGTAACCTCCATTTAAATGAAAGTATAGTCTAATATATGGCGCCAACTAAAAACAGATATTTATTATTATAGGTTTTTTTAGCAACAAGACTACAACTAATGCACCGGATTATGCTTTCTCTAATGGCCTTACAAAAATAACCGACACAGTAAGTTCCAAGACCTTGCCATACAATTTCATTGATAAACTCTTTGGGAGTAAACATAGAAGAACACCGAAGGAAACAAAGAGTGATAGATCTAATAGAATGAAAAGAACCATTTATATTAACAGTGATTCTGATCATTTTATTACAAAAAATGAAGCTGACAAAGAGAATTTAAACAATGCCGATATGCATCGCAAACAGAAAGATAAATGTGGATATGTAGATGTAAAACTTCTAATCCCTAAGGCGACATCTGTCTTAAAACTTAGAGAAAATACTATGAAGAGAAATAAGTTAAAAGAATTCTTCAAGAAATTTCACTTCAAGGGTTCAAAGAATAAAAATAAAACTAAACGATCCTGCACTAATAGATACCCTAGGTTCAATCCATTTAAAAAGATAAAAGATATGTTTATACCAAATGCAGAAGAGAGAATTTTCACAAGTAAGCCTAGTAGAGTGGAATTTAAAATGCATCACAGCTTTCGTGAAGATTCGCATTTTACGCCACAAAATAATCTGCCAGATGATGAAATAGCTAATACCTACATACATGCGTTTAAACCTATAAAATATATCAAGTCTTTAAATATAGAAGATATGAAGAAACAGATACCAAATATAAGCGCAATTGATGGTGACGATAATACCACCCAATGGCCAAGGCAACAAAAACTTGTAGAAATATTGCAACCGACTACTCCATTTTTCTTGAAATTAAACAAAATAGATCAGGAGAATTTATACACCAAACCCAAAAGTACTAGGCATAGCACCACAAAACGTAAGTTATTTTTCATTATCTATCACTTTTGAAAGACGCTGGCGAATTTGGTTGTGTGGCCGTGTTTTTAGTTTTTCTACTCGTTATCGTACCGAGTTATCTTGTCTCTTAATATGCCTGTGGAACAGAAAGAGTAATCACACGTATTCTTAGATCATCACCAAATACAAATTAAATTAAATAAATTCAGTTGAAGTGTGGAGATTAAACAATACAAATAGGAATCATAATAAAAAAGAACACTAATCAGATTTACTAAAAGCAATTATTCTAGGTAGATAGAATTAAAATACATAGAATAAAAATATTTCAATTTCAAACTTTATTGCACTCCATAATGTATAAAAGATCTTAACAACAAAACATGTAACAATTATGGACCCTGTAGGGCACGGCAACAGTAGGTGAGAGGAACATTTTTATGAATTTACCTAATTTTATGATACATACTTTTACATATATTTACTAGAATTATTATTATGCGATTTTTGTTATTATTAAAATTTTAATTAAGGTTATTTTTAAAATTTACTAGAATTATTTTAGAATTTTTATTATTATTAAAATTTATTATTAATTTACTTAATTTAATAGAATTTGTATTATTAATATAATATTAAAAAAAAAATAATATCAGATGTGTAGTAATCAAAGTAATCCATAAGCTACGCAATATATTTAACAAAAACATATATTTTTGAAATAATTTTTCTTCACGTACTGATTTTACTTGGGCCCCCAACGTTTCGAATACTTTTCAGTGTTTATTGGCATTTGTTACGAAAGTAATAAGGTATATCACGCCCAAAAAGTTAAAAAATTATAATTATGACTCACATGTTTGATACGAATGCATTGCAAGTAAAAAAAAAACTCCCGTCGTTTCAAATATGTACTTTCTTAGTGTTTGACAACCAATTTTTTAAATTCAGTATTAGTTTAATGCACTTCTCCACTTAAAATATACATACATTCATTTAAATATAATTTGCCCCAACGTAAAATAAAATTATTCTAACAATAACTAATATGTATCTATATATATATATATATTTTTAATTCAATCACGTTACTATAAAATGACAATTACATCAATGTAAACACAAACCTAATATATACTAAGAGAGCCTGCAGACATACAATTGCAAGTCCGGCGACTATTGCACGACTAAATTGCGTACTTTTATAATTTAGTTGACCAACTTTATTTTATTGGTTACAAGCCGCAGACTTAATCGATTTAGTCAGTGCCAATATTGCCAGCGCGGGGCGTGTGCGTGAAAATGCGGAAAAAAAACCTATAATTGCTCTATTAATAAAAAGAAGACGAAAACAAAAGAGAACATTTTGGGTGCATCCCATATTAAGTAACAGATTACAAAATGGGAAGCATCATACATTGCATTCTAAACTTAGATATTACCCTGATAAATAGTTTCGAGTCTTTTTTGTACAACGCTAGCCTTTTTTGAACTTCTTCTATGAGGTCTTCTACTTTTTCGTTTGCAACAAGTGATCGGGAGGCAGACGTCGTACCCGTCGCGAAGATGCGAGCGTGGGGAAATCACGTGCACGCGTGTGGTCATCTTGCATCTTGCAGTGCAACTGCCCAACAAAGTTAGATGGTGTGCGAACTTGTAAAGGATAACCGTGCTAAAAGCAGTTGACCGATAGTTGGACAACTTTTTAATTGTGCGTAACCGGAAGGGAATCTTGATTCTGATACGATCAGTGTCCAATTAATTAGTTGAACGATTTAGTTGGAGAAAATGTGCGGGCTAGCATATGTAAGTAACACCTGATACACGTATTTGCGATTTAATCGGCCAACTTACAATTGTATGTCAGCGGGCGCTCTAAGACTGCACCGAGAGATGCAGCAAAAGTTTTATAATACTGGTACTAGACCTTTATAAAACTTAATACTGGTTTATAAAACTTTTACCTTTATAAAACGAACCAACATAAACTAAATAAATTAGAGACCTACACAATTAGTACCCACAGTTTTTTGTAATTTTGTGGTGATTTGTTTAGAATAGATTAAAAGTGAAGTCGAATTTTATTTACTAAGACATTTTCTTTTTGGGGTAGGCTAGGGTCACTGCACCCGCCGCTCGCCTCTGTCCGGGGCGACAGAGGGGCGGCGCGCGGCCCCGTAACCCACCCATAAAGCACGTCGCCTTCGTCGTTGGGCCAACCACCAATGCAGAGTTCCTTGACTTCAGTGGTTGACCCGACCAAATACCCCGAGGGCCATATGCCCCAATTTAGCACCCACCAAAAAATGAAGTTCACAACAAATCCAGCTTAAAATGACTTTTGTACGTTTTTTTCAGCACTTAATACTGCCACTTCCCATAAAATAGTAAACTCTAGAACAGATTTGACGAAATCAATGACTACTTCTTCAAGTTTACCAGTTAATTATCACAATAAAGATACGACCTTTGGTTCTAAGGCGGTAACTCCAACGACAGCCTTTCGATCAATCCCTCAGGTCAATAAAGCTTGCATTACATTAGCTGACTTGAAAGTGGAGTTAGATAACATACAGTATAGATTAGCAAAAACAAAAGAATTGCCCAAAAATATCGAGGCAATACATGGAAATCATGGACATATTACGATGCCCATTGCAATTGTAACAAGATCTATAGGAGATTTGATTATTAAAAGTAAATTGACGAGATTTGCTAAATTCCCGCTACATTATTTTGACAATACACATAAAGGATTATGTCGTCGTGTTGTTAAAGGTGAGTACAGTTTCTTTATAATAATTAACGAGGAAAATAAGAAAATCAAACCACGTATTGTTAAAAATAATATATAAGCTTTTATAAATTCGATATTAAAGTGTTTTTTCCTCAGAGAACGATGTAAACGCCGCCCACAAAAACGTAATCAGCTCAAAGTCTGATGAGAACAACAAAAAGCACGTCACAACAGAAATTACTACGCTTACTCCAGTTAAATTTGACGAGCTGACTAAAACAGATTTAAATTATCATGATAAATATAAAAAATTTGACTATTTCAACGATCTAATTATGTGGCATAACGATATTTTAAATGTAGACAATGGTGCAAATTCCTCTTGGCGTGATATTATTAAAAACGTACAACACGATATCGGCGAAACTTTCACAACGCCAAATATACATAATATTATGAATGAATTGGAGGAATTGAATGTTTTCGCCGATCACAATACAAATAATGCATCATATTTTCGGGACATAGATCTACCTCTTTATGCTATCAGTGAAAATAATATTGGAGATCGAGCCATAGTTAGAAGCGTGACTTTAAACGACAAGGCTTTGGTGAAAAGTAAAGATTTGATGATTAAAGGAGAAGCGAGTTATTATAAATATAGTCGGCCGATAGATTCAGATCCCTTAAAAATTTCTGCCAAGAACCAATCGCATATAGAACTGCCCACTTTTACAACAAGACATGTTACAAGAATGATTAATAAAGGAGTACCTGTGCCTGGAGATAGAAGTTTTATTGCTAAAAATTGTATCAATAAAGACATTCCAGAGGCGAGAAAACCGGTTGAACGTCATAGTATGATAACTGAAAGATATGTAACAAATATGGCGCCTAAAGTTACGGTTAAATTAGTAAACGGTCCATCATCCACGGAGATGACATTTGGAACAGAATTTTATACAATTAAAGGTAAATTTTGTTTTGAATCAAGCGTGTTTGCGTGAATTACATCATTATCATCATAATTTCAGCTCATATACGATGGGCTCTAAACTCTCACATTATAGGAAGGAAATTGACCTAATATATCACGCAGAGACCGGAACAGGAGCTGAATGATTATGATTGCGAGATTAGTATAGATGAGATCTTGAATGCGTTGAAGCATATGAAGTTAGGTAAAGCTGCGGGATATGACAGGGTCTCGGTCGAAATGCTGAAAGCTGGCGATGGCATAGTGGTGAATCTGTTGTACCGCCTTTTCAACTTGTGCTGGAGGAAAGGTCGAGTGCCAGAAGACAAGGCTGTCATCGTGCCGTTACACAAAGGAAAAGGGTCGCAACAAGACTGTGCCAATTACCGCGGAATAAGTCTTCTCAGCGTCGTCGGCAGACTGTATGCAAAGGTACTGATAGAGAAAGTTATAAAAGAGACGGATGAAAGAGTCTGGGATGTGCAAGCAGGATTTAGAAAGGGAATGGGATGTACGGATCAGGTCTTTTCCTTGCGTTGCATAGCCGAAACGTTTCTGGCGATGAGTCAGAAGGTCTATTGCGCATTCATAGATTTGGAAAAGGCCTATGATAGAGTGGTGAGGAATGAGTTGTGGTCAGCATTATCTTTGCATGAGGTGAACAGCAAGTTGATACGGGCATTGCAGTCTCTCTATGAGAACTCCAGTGCCTGCGTCAGAATCGAAGGGGCGTACACTGAACGGTTTAGTATCCAAAAGAGTGTTAGACAAGGATGTGTTGCGTCACCATGGCTGTTTAACCTATTCATGGATAATTGCCTGACTGATTTAAAAGAGAGTGAATACGGATTGAGAATGAATGGGTTACTTGTCAAATGTCTTCTCTATGCTGACGATCAAGTCCTACTTGCTTCGTCGGTGGATGAGTTGCAAGAGATGGTAACAGTAATGCATGATGCTTTTGAAAGAAAGGGAATGAAAATTAACGTAAAGAAGACGAAAGTTATGGTATTTGAAAGGGGAGAACGTATGACGAAGTGCAAGATACGTATAGAAGAGGAAATATTAGAACAAGTACAAGAGTTTGTATATTTGGGATCTACTTTTGCGAGAGATTGTAAATGTGAAAATGATATTGAAAGAAGAGTATGTAAGGGAAATATGGTGAATGGTGCTTTGCGCACCTTTATGGGCAGCCAGAGCTTGTCTAAGAAGGCTCGCCTGGCTGTGCATAGGGGAGTCCTTGTACCAACCCTAACGTATGGAAGTGAGAGCTGGGTATGGCAGAAGAAACATGAAAGTAGAATAAATGCTGTGGAAATGAGAGCACTGAGGAGCATGATTGGTGTAAAACTGAGTGATAAAATTAAGAACAATGTAATCAGGGAACGTTGTGGTATGAATGTTGATGTAGTGACAAGGATTGACAAAGATATGTTAAGTTGGTTTGGACATATAGAGAAAATCAATGAAAGGAGATTAACAAGAAGAATTTATAGGGTGAATCTGAGCGGAAGTGTTGGAAGGGGAAGACCAAGGCGGACGTTCCACGATCAAATCGGGGACGTTCTTAAGAAAGGCCAGGTTAGAAGTACCCTAAACCGAAGAATATGTATGAAGAGATTAATGAATGTAGAGGAGGCGAAAGTAGTATGTCAAGATCGTAGCAAGTGGAGGGAAGTGGTCTCTGCCTACTCCTATGGGAAAAAGGCGTGAATATATGTATGTATGTATGTATATCACGCTGATCAGCATGTTGCCATATGATGGTATTTCGAGTTGTCCTTCTTTTGCATAGACGATATAAGTATATTTAATACCGTAGTCCAGCTATACTCTAAGTGTGTTCCGCGGAACCCTAGGGTTCCGTGATACCTCTGTCGGGGTTCCGCAAGAATTTAGAAATAAAAAAATCAAAACACCTCTCTCTGGTCGCTCCGCGGCTGTGCGGACTCCGCGGCCGCGCGGAGACAAAACGCTATGAATGTTATTTATTTATTTATTTGTATTTGTATAAGCTTGTGTTACATTAGCTGGTACAATATCTCATAAGTTTGGTCTCAACAATTTTATACTTGTACAACGCGTTCGCTCTAAGTTTGCCGGTCTGTGGAATGCGCGTACCCTCCCCCACGTGACAACAAAACTTATAATGTGTCATAGTTTTACCCAAATATCTAACGTACACAATTTTTATTGTTACAATTAAATAAAAAATTTCGAACGTCATACACTCATACCTATCGCCAGCGGCAAACTTAAAACGAGCGGGTAGTATACTTGTAAGCGCTCAGTCTCTTTGATAAAAGCCGCCTCTGAATTAGACGCTATAGTTGTCAACTAGCGACTTTCGTCTCTAACTTCAAAGGATAAAGTCGATATTGTTTACAACGCTATTTTTAAATTTCTGTTTTTATTTTTGCTTTTTGTTTATCAAAGGTGCCGACTCGAGTATTTTCGAGAATATTTGAGATCGAGTCTAGGACTAAGTATAAAAGCGGCGATCGCGCGTTGGCGTCGTCAGTTGATGATTAGCGTTCGGAGCGATAAGTTACTACCTACTTACAAGCTCGCTAGCGAGAAACTAGTGTTCATTGTTTTACTGCCTGCTGTATTCTGTTGTCTCAGTTTTATACATTTCTTCCCTGTAGGTTCTAAATTTAGTCTCTTATACGCAGTAACGATTGTGCATTATTTAAACCCCACTATCCTGACTTGTAACATTATAAATAAAGAAGAATGGAACGTTGGCTTAAAGGTGTTAAACGTGTTCCAACAACATCTTCTAATGACGCTGAATGTTCAAAAGCAATGCGCGCGGAGAATTTAGCAATCACCGATCCAGAAGATGATGCCACGAGTGCCACGACGTCAAGCTCGACGGTTTCAAAGACGAAAAAAAGGAAGTATGATGAATCTTATATCAGTTTCGGATTTGTTGATTCCAACGGCTCACCTCTCTGCATGCTCTGTAGTAAACTGCTTCCTAATAGTTCCATGGCACCTGCCAAATTGCGTCGACATTTAGAAACCGTACACCCGAGACTAAAGACAAGAATAAAGAATTTTTTGTTCGCAAAAAGATCAGTTATTAGAAAGTCAAAAAAATATGATGCATGTAACACAAACTACCAACGAAAAGGCCACGGAGGCATCATACTTAGTTAGCTATCGCATTGCACAAGCAGGTGAAGCGCACACTATCGCTGAGAAATTAATAAAACCATGTGTATTAGACATAACAAAATGTATGCTTGATGAAAAATCTGCAAAGCATCTTTCTACTGTTCCGCTATCAAACGATACTGTTTCACGACGAATCCATGATCTGGCAAGCTACGTCAAACAAGAACTAGTTACACGTCTACAAAATACACGATTCGCTTTGCAAATGGACGAGTCGACTGATGTCGCTGGTTTGGCTATCCTGCTGGTTATTGTGAGATATCCATATAAAAGTTCTTTTGAAGAAGACATGCTTATGTGTTCATCGCTGCTTACAAACACTACCGGGGAAGAAATTTTTAATAAAATAAATATATTTTTTGAAGAACATAATCTCAGTTGGAACAATTGCATTGACATTTGTACAGATGGGGCCAAGGCGATGACAGGTAAAACAGCAGGAGCAGTGTCACGAATGAAAAATAAAGCGCCTAATTGTAGTTCCAGTCATTGTATTCTGCATAGACAAGCACTTGCGATGAAGCAAATGCCGTCTAATCTAAAATTAGTTATGGATGAAGCGGTAAAAATAATTAATTTTATCAAATCACGACCACTACAATCCCGATTGTTCTCATTATTGTGTGAAGATTATGGCAGCAAACACCATGAATCTATTCTTTTTGCTGATGATAGCACAATTATTTTTACAGGACATGACAAATTACTGATTGAGAATGACATAAATAATACTCTACAAGATACTATTAACTGGTTGACATTGAATAATTTAAAAATTAATCTTCAAAAAACATCTATAATGACATTTAGAAATAGATCAAATAAATTAGTTGACTTAAATATCCAATTTAATGACATAAAAATCTTAGAAGTAGAAACAACAAAGTTTTTGGGTATCCATATTGATAATACTATTAATTGGAAAACACACCTTGAATTTGTTTGTTCTAAAATTAGTAAATTTTCTTTTGCTCTAAAGAAATTAGCAACCACAAATAATACACCAACAGTTTTGACAGCATACCATGGACACGTAGCTCCCATACTAAATTACGGTATTATTTTTTGGGGAAATTCTGCTAATAGAGATCACGTCTTCAAAGAACAAAAGAAATGCATACGGGCCATATGTAGGTTAAAAGTAATGGATAGTTGTAAACCTTTCTTTATTAAACATAAAATTTTGACATTACCATGCATGTACATCCTTGAAGTTGTTATGTTTGTTAGAAAAAATTTACATTTATTTCATAAAATTCATAGTATAAGACATAATCTGAAAATAAGTTGTCCTCGAAATGTCACAACATTTCACAATAAGAGCATACTGTGCATGGCTTCAAAGGTGTATAATAAATTACCCAAATTGATCCTGGAGATAAAAATGATTAAGACATTTAAATCTAAAATAAAGGCCCTACTATTAGAAAAAGCATATTATTCGATAAATGAATATCTTTTTGACCAACTGTAATTTCAATACATATTTATGAGACTTTGACATCTGTAAATAAATATTTTGACATCTTTATGTAAACTTGACATTATAAATTTAAAAATTTTCAATATAAGTTTAAATTAATTGTATGTAATTGAATATTTCATATGTATTATATTTTTTTTTTTTTGTTATGTAACACATTGCACGCTGAAAGGTAAAATACAGTGATACTAAACATAGAAGTAACTAACAACTAATGTAATTACCTGTATTTGCAATAAATTAATAATAAATAAATAAATAAATAAATAAACATAAAACACTGCTGCTCCATACAGAAGTGCGATGGCTGTCTCGGGGAAAAACTTTAACAAGGCTATTTGAACTTAGAGCCGAGTTACAAATGTTTCTTTCAGCAGATACTTCTTTTAATTTGAAGGACCGTTTGTATGATAAAACTTGGTTGTTCCGATTGTCTTTTATGGCGGATATCTTTCAAAAACTTAACGAATTAAATTTATCGTTGCAAGGTAAACAGACAACAGTGTTTCAGGCCTATAATAAAATAACTGCTTTTAAAAGAAACTTAGATTTTTGGATCATTTGCATTGGTAAGAAAGAAATAGAAAGTTTTACGTTACTCAGTGAGTTTGTTAGCGAAAACGACTCAGAAATGTTTGAAGATAATGTGTTTGAAGAATTGGTCCAATATCTCAGTTCGATGCGCGCATCTTTTGAAAAGTATTTTCCCGAAGAACACAATACAAAAATTAAAGTGAACTCCTGGATTCATAATCCTTTTTTACCCAACTTGGAAAAGCCTGAAAACATGTCAAATGAGATATATGAATCTCTTTTAGAAATGTCATCAGACACAAGTATGGAGTCATTGTTCAAAACGACGCCTCTTAATGATTTTTGGTGCAGAATCCAAGATGAATATGCAATGCTTGGCCAAATGGCTCTGGATATTCTTCTCCCGTTCCCAACTACATATTTGTGCGAAACAGGATTCTCTACCTACGCAGCCACGAAAACAAAATATCGCAATAGACTGGACGCCGAAGCTGATATGAGACTCCAACTTTCTTCCATCAAACCTGATATCAAGCAATTGATGAAAAATAAAAAACAGTTTCATACCTCCCACTAGTTAGATTTTTTCTTTTTTAATGTTTTCTATTATTGTCCTTACCAAGTGGTGAAGTAAATAATAATTAGTAACTGATACATTGTACTTTTATTATGCTGATTAATATAGAATACACTTATAAAAATAATTGTTTTATTGTAGGATTCCATCAAGTATTTTGCTTCCCAAAAGGGTTCCGTCATTTAAAAAGTTTGAGAACCACTGCCGTAGTCATATTTAACGACATTCACGGGCAAGATTGTGGTGAATTCTTACTCCATCACCACACGAAATTATTTAATGCGTTAAAGTAATTTTAACACTCAACTTGAGTGTTAAAGTGTCTTCACGATTTTGGTAAAATATCAACATTAATTAATGTCACGTTTTGTTATCTGAACAGTAACCCTGTAGTGCTTTGAGACCGAGTATTTTTTTATTATAGTTGCTAATTCTGAAACTATTGCACCTGATCGTAAATGGGAACACCATTTTAGGATTGAACTTAGTTTTGGTGCTTCTCACATGGATAACTGTTTATATTATCTCAGTTCAGATATGTCCTGCTGCTGGGGTCGAGTCGCCTCCATAATAGGAGGGATATTGATACCTACTTCAACGGTCAGACGGATTGATATAGTGTTAATTTCGAGTTGCTCCTCTTTCATAGATGTTTTATATACATATTCATCATCATCACCATCATCATAATAATCATCATCATCATCATCGTCGTCGTCATCATCGTCATCATCACCAGTCGCCATCATCACCACCAGTGGGATGTTCCACCGCTGGGCTCCTCCCCCTATGTCATCTGCAATAACTGTTTATATATTTGTGGTTAATTGTGGATAGTTCTTTCTTCAGATATGAGAAAAGATTTCACAACGAACGTATCTACTGCGACATCGACGCCTGCTCTTGTAGTTGACACAGCACTTTTGTCATACATTGATGAAGTGGAAACTGTCACAGAAGATATGAATCTGAAGAAGTTGTTATGTGAGTAAATACAGCAACAACAACTACAGGACTACCTATAACCTGACAACAATGACGAGCGACTGCAAAACGTAATTCTTGACGTCCCATTATTACAAATTTTTGCCAAAGTTGCTTACGTTTATAGACCAGTGTGCTCCTATTTGTCATAGCGTCGTATAGTTATAGATTTTCGCGATAAATAGACTAATATATTATTGTACAAAATAATGATTTCTGATGTTTACGCGAGTGTTACACATTTTAAATAAAACTACTTTACGGATTTTACGTTTCGAACACTTTGCAGCGTTCATAGTCACGGGCAGACTAAGATATCTAACAAGTCATCGTTACTGCATAAAATTTATAATTATCTACCCGATACAGAAATTAGTTATTAAATATTGACCCACATTTTAATACAAATTTATTGCCAGTGTAAGAAGAAAATGATTGACCGACCATGAACGCTGCAAAGTGTTCGAAACGTCGGGTAATCAAAAATCAAATACAAATGCGATAAAACCCGTAAAGTAGTTTTATACAATAATATTTATTGGAAACCCAAGTTATATTGTATTTTTTTTTAATGCAACACTTTGCGCTAGTGAAATATTTCTTGTACTATGTGGGACTTTACAAGCATATAACCAACGGACACAAATTACATCCAGACACAGAAAGTCAATTTATGGATCGCACAAAGTGTTGTTCTACGTGGTATTCGAACCTAAGACACTGTCACTATAGATCAGTATCTTAACTGCTATCAGCATTCACATGGTCAGCACAACCATCAAACAAACTCTTCAACTTTTTACCAGTAATAGAACAATACGTAACGGGGACCTCACGCAGAACTTTTACTCAAATCGCGGTCAAAACTAGAACTTAGAATTTCATTTAAATGAGAGGGTAGAATCATGATGTATCATATGTCACCAAACATAATTCAGGAAGCCTCTCAAAGATTAATGTACAAAGTTATAGAATAATAATTATACTTGCAGCCAGAAACTCGCAGACTTGGCCAGCAGAGAACAACGATTTCATTGCTACGGTGAGTCAAAATGATATCAAAGAACTCAAGTGCTCTGCTATGTGGTAGTGGTTACGAATACTATCAATCCTTAGATTGCTCTTGGATATTGTAATAAACAACTAAGAACTCATCATCATCTTATATCGGTTCATATACGTCTTCCTGCTGGGCCCGAGGCTGCTACATAATAGGAGGATCGCAATCGTCGGAATCCCAATCTTACAGAGTCACTGGAGCGGCGGTGAGACTTTGGGTCACTCTGTGTACTCTACCGGCTTTTTCATAGAGAGTGCTCTGAGGAACTCTTTGATTTGGTCTCTCGACTCGACAGGACTCCACGGCAGGGTTCATCCATTTCACCTGGAAACGTTATGGTCTTCAACTGTACGTTTCCAGCGATCATTTCTCCCACGTATATGCAAGCTCTGGAATGAACTACCTGCTGCTGTGTTTCCCGAGCGCTATGACATGTCCTTCTTAAAACGGGGATTAGAGAGCATATTCTTCATGATAGGCAACGGCCTAGCTGTGCCCCAGGTATTGGAAAGGCCCATGTGCGACAAGATCATTTACCATCAGGTATGCTGCTTGCTCGTTTGCCACCATCGGAAATAAAAAAGATTACTGACCTACTGTACTGGATAGACGGGTTGATATAGGGTTTTATTTAGAATTAGCTTTCTCTTGCATAGACGTTATATGCATACTGTATCTCTTAGTTTTCTTTTGCGACACCCACGGCCAAAGGAGTGGTGAATTGTATTCTTAGTCCGACACCACACGGATATAGGACCTAGGCGAAATTAATCTGACTGATTTGTAAGCTAAAAAAAAGCCGCCAAGAAACTCGTCAGGCTTGTCAATTTTAAGTTGATTAAAATATTATTATTTCACTGTTAGGTTCACAATTTGATAACTAATTCAGGCTTCCACTGTTATATCTAAATTTGATGATTAATATCTATAGCGGGTAGATATAAATCTCTGTAATGACGATGAATTATTGGAGACAACTTAGTCCGTAACGTAACTCAGTTATAGGTGTGTAACTATCATCACTTGCCTTGACTCCCAAGTAATGGTCGAAGTCTACCTTTCTTAGTCCGTCCGTGACCATGAACGTTGAAATGTGTTCGAAACGTCGGCCATCAAAAATCATATACAAACACGATAAAATCCATAAAAAATATTTTAACAAAATCTCTATTTCAGGATATGCCCATGGCAAAATTTAATAAACAGCCCTCGCATTGTTTTGCAACACCCTTACCAATGCAACCGAAAGATTTTGATAAATTCCTCAAAGAGCACGATATGGATGTTAAGTCTCTAACAGCGCCACTTAGTGATATGACTCCTCCGCCTCTAGATCCTTGGAAACCACCTAAAAAGACAACTGTAAAAACAAACATGGCCAACGCTATGGCGGTTTCTAAAGTGATTAATAATGTAATGCAAAAGAAACCGTATGGTGTATTACAGCGCACAAACTTTACAGCATCAGAGAATTCGAAAAAGATAAAATTGAAAAATAAAATAATTACAGATGCCATACTCGTGAAAGGCGATACAAAAAAGCCTTTACTCGTAAAGTATAATAAAAAAATTATCAACACTATATATAGACACAATGTGAAACCTTATACTAAATCCAATTTGGAAGACTTCAATCATTACAGACTTAGGAAGAAGCAAGTGATTGATAAAACATTACATAATATTAATGAACTTGAAGCTTCTGTTAATTCAATAAGTAAGTTTTCTAAGAACGAAGTAGAACGTGCAAGTCTCACTGATAAAGATGATAGTAACAAAGCAGTTGAATTAACTGTTTTAGAAACTGAAGATCCTTATAAAAATAGTAACTTAGAAACTAAAAATAGAGTCGATAGTGTAGATAATACTAGAATTACTGAAAAAGCTACACCAGAATCTAATGAAGTGAATGACTACATTGGTCAATCTGTACATAATCAATTAATTTATACATACAAATTTAATGAAAATGATGATAAGTTGTATGCAAGAACAAAACATCCAGCTTTAACAATACATCGTATGATGTCTGCAACTAACATATTTCAACCAAAAGTCATGAAAAAAATTCAAAGGAATAATCCAAAAAGAATGCAACTTAGCAGCCACCATTATAAATACGACATATTTTATGATGACAGCACACAAAAAGGTAAATTTTACAAAGATTCTTAAATATCATCACCTCCTTTCTAATATAATGCAAAACACGGCAAATATGAAGTCATACTTATTATAAAAATCCTTATAAGATAAAGTTGTGTAAGCAGTTCGTCTATCCCGTGTACTATATTCAATCTGTTGCACGTACCTAAAATTCCAAAATTACATCTTCATAAATATAGTAACATAACCTTGTAATATCCAAATACTATACTTCTGCCTTGCTTCCGTTCAGAGCCTTGTGTGACCACCGAATGTCCTCTAGACCGAGACCCTCTATTTATACCCGCCTTTTGTCTATTAAACCACTTAAACGTGACGATACGTAGGTACAAATATTGTCAGAGCGTACTTTGTATTGCCCCCTTCTGATTGGTGACAGTTGGATAGGCAATTTATCATTTCCAATGACCACATATTGATCAAAACTTCTTTGATGATTGGTTTAGGTTAGTTTCAAAGAAAGATTAAAGAATAGCGGCCCAACCGTTTAGGAGGATTATACATTTTAAATAAAACTACTTTACGGATTTTATAATTGCAATTATAAAATTTTATAATTGCAATTATAAAATTTTCTGCAGTAACGATGACTTGTTGGACGTGAGACATCTTAGTCCACCCGTGATCATGAACGCTGTAAAGTGTTCGAAACGTCGGGTAATCAAAAATCAAATACAAACGCGATAAAATCCGTAAAGTAGTTTTATTTAAAACGTTTAGGAGGAGTTCACACGTACACAAGAAATTTATATATAAGATAAGAACAAGAGATTTGGGGGAGGAAGGTTTCTGAGTGGCGACCACGAAACGGACGGCGCAGCGTAGTACAACTAGGTGGACTAACGAAAGTCGGACGACGCAGTGTAGGACGACTAGGTGGGCTAACGAAAGTCGTACGACACAGTGTAGAACGACTAGGTAGACTAACGAAAGTTGGACGACGTAGTGTAACACGTCTAGGTGGTCTAACGAAAGTAGCAGGAACTATTTGATCCAAGTGGCACAGGACCGTTCTAAGTGGCATTCTCATGGGGAGACCTATGTAACAGTGGACGTCTATGGGCTAATGGATGGATGGATGAAAGTGCTGCTGTTCTGTAATGGATGAAAGTTCTTTAATCGGAAGCCCAAAACAGGGTATTTGTGTGTGGTGGATTTTAGTGATGCCTTTAATATCAACGAACCTTATTGCATACATTCACATTCAGCAGCAGTATCTGTTACCATAAAGTGTGCTGTTTGCTCGTTTGCCACAGACGACAATAACAAAAACGTTAGCTACTATATTTAGATGACTTTGTAACATTTTTATACAGGCATTACCAGAAATTTAATCAATGTTTATTTTGTTTTATACAGTGCCCTTATTCACTATATTACCGGAGTTTCAACGGACATAATATATAATAATATAATAATCTCAAATCTCAAACTAATAATCAACACATTGTTACAACATGAATATACCAGCTGGTTCTATCTGAAATGTAGACCATTCGCTTTAAAATAAGCGGTTGACATATTTGTAATAATAATAATTGCAGTTATTGTTTATTACAATGCTGGATTTAGAAGTCTGGAGGCCTCGGAGCAACAAAGGAGGGGTCTGGTACTATATTTTTTTTTTTAAATAAAATGTACATTTTCTGCAGTCGAGTTTACCAATAAATAATCTATTGTGAGACCAAGTGCAGATACTTTTCTAATTTAACAAACACTGAGAGAATTATCTGAAATTAAATTTTAGCGTTAACGTGTGGAATTTTCTGAGCTTTTCCCCCTCAAAATATCTTTGATGATTTTGATCTTTGAGAATTTGATAGTAAAACAGTTCCGGCGATTGGTCTTTTACATAGTGTTTAGTAATCTGAAATTGAATATTTTCCGGTGTCGCTATTGTGGGGGGCCTCTCTTTTGTTTAGGCTCCGAGGTTGTAGCCACAGTTGCCCTTTCCTAAATCTGGCAATGATTTATTCTAAACATATTAGAAAGAATAAGTATTATATTGACTTTAACGTTACATTGTCGAAGAAACTAATTGTATAGTTATTAAAATAACTAAAGACGTTGGAAATGGAAACTTTAAAGTCTAAATATATTTTCAGTATTGTAACTTAGTTTTAAGACATCCTTTAGATAAGTTGATGCCTCAGACATCTGACAACACAATAGAATATTACAATTTATTTTAAAAGAATTAAGCAGATGTATCTATCCGTGTGGTGACGGAGTAAGAATACAACTCACCACCCCCTCTCTTGCTCGTGGGTGTCGTAAAAGACGACTAAGGGATATGATATGCAGATATTATCAATGCAAGAGAAGAAAAACTTGATAAACGCTATGCCAACACGTCTGACCAGCGCGGTATATTAAGTCAATTTCTCTTCCATTGTGGGGGAGGCTCGAGCTCAACAGTGGACCCTATATCGGTTGAGATGGTGATTATGACGTACATTTTGACTTATCGACTGGCAATGCCTGTCCCATGTGGTGACGGAGTAAGAATACAAATCACCACTCCCTTTATTGCCTGTGGGTGTCGTAAAAGACGACTAAGGGATTGTAATATGCATACAACATCTATGCAAGAGAAGGAAAACTCGAAATAAAACCCTGTACTAACACGTCTGACCAACGCGATATAGTAACTTAATTTCCCAACTCAGCATGAGCCCAGCAGTGGGACTTCTGTCGGCTGAGAAAAATGTTGATAATGAATAACAAAGACAATATACATTTGATATATCAACCGGCTATGCATCATGCCGATACAGCAATTTATCATAATGACTTTCTTCTTTCGACTCTCTAACAATGTTTACAATCTTTACATAAGCATCCAATAATATCATATAAATATCCTGTGGAACTAGGTTTAAAAGGAGGCATTTTGTTGTTTATTATTATTTTGTTTTAATTAATAGTAACCCCCTTTTTTATTTTTTTGGGGGTGGGCCATGGTCAGCTTTTTCGCCGCCGGATTCCGTCCGGGATGACAGAGGGGCGCCGCAAGGCTCCATGAACTATAATATATTATACCCGTGGCACGTCGCCTTCGTCGTTGGGCCGACCACCGGTGCAGAGTTCCTTATCTTCAGTGGTCGACCCGACGGAACCCCTGCGGAGTACCCTCTCCTAATTAATAGTAACCCTAGCCATAGATCTATACAGAACATTTTGTATTTGTTTCCTATTCAAATGGCTAGATTGTAATGTATAATAAATTTGTAAATATGACAATGAATAGCATGTGTAAATATACAATTCGTTTTGTTATTTTTGTGTTTTATTTTATTCTCCTTACATTTCTACTAGGATTCTAAATAAAACTATTTTACGACTTTCATGGCGTTAGTATTTAATTTTTTTTGTTTTTTTTTTATTATTTACAATGTGTAATACTCGCGTAAACATCAGAAATCATTATTTATTAGGATTGTTTTGAATATTTAATTCGAATAAACGAAATATCCAACAATTTTAATGCAAATTATACATATATTATATATAATTATATATATATTATTCAGATCCATTAATACTTACCTACTCATATATTAATAACTAGCAACCCGCCCTCGCTTCGCTTCGGTTATTCGATCGATTTACCCGCGTAGTTCCCGTTCCCGTGGGAATACCGGGATAAAATATAGCCTAGTTTAAGCCTTGCTATTATAGCTTTCCATTGGTGAAAGAATTTTTGTAATCGGTCCAGCCGTTTTGAAGATTACCCGGAACAAACAGACAGACACACAGACAAAAAATTTTTAATTGCTATTTTAGGCACAGGTGTCGTGCAAATAACCGTGTGAGCATGAAAAAAGCCTATTATTTCGACATTACAAACAGACACGCCAATTTTATTTATTGGTATAGATTTAACTTTTAAAGTTTGACTTTTAAAACACACACGGGTAAGATAGGAAGCGGTGAATTGTAATCTTACGACACCACACGGAAAGAATAATTATAATTGAATAAATAAATCGGCCAAGTACGAGTCGGACTCGCGCACGAAGGGTTCCGTGCTAGGTCAGGACTAGGTTAACAACAGTATTTATTATTAAATTAAATATACAATTAAATATTTTGTGAATATTTCAACTACCAGTAGCTATTATCGATATCGGGCAAAAAAGGGCAATTAAATCGCGTTTATTTTAGGGGCCTTAAATATTTATTTTATTTTGTTTTTAGTATTTGTTGTTATAGCGGCAACAGAAATACACAATTTGTAACAATTTCAACTGTCTAGCTATCGCAGTTCTTGAGATACAGCCTGGTGACAGACAGAAGGGCGGACAGACGGACGGATAGACAGCGAAGTCTTAGTAATAGGGTTCCGTTTTTACTCTTTGGGTACGGAACCTTAAAAAATAGCTATAAATCACATAATGCTAATTAATGGAAAGATATCAACACTCGGACGCAACTTATTAGTTATAATTATAAGAAGTACAAGTTCCTCGTAATATCGATTTCAATAACAAAATATATCGTTCAACTTTGAACTATAGTGAGAATAGACACAACACATAATTACATATCTAGTAACTACATATGTGTAGATAACTATAGAGGTAATATCATCATCATCTCAGCCCATATACGTCCCACTGTTGGGCTCGGGCCTCCTTCATAATGGAAGGGTAATCGACCTACTATACCACGCTGGTCAGACGTGTTGGTATAGGGTTTAATTTCGAGTTTTCCTTCTCTCGCATAGATGTTACATGCGTTTTATATCCCTTAGTCGTCTCGTACGATCACCCACGGGTAACATAGGGGGTGGTGAATTGTATTCTTACTCCGTCACCACACGGTAATATAAATATAATTTAATTTTAATAAACTCAACTGCATAGATGGTTTTAAATCCTATTTTTTTTTCATGAGGGCTATCAGCGTCAGCGCACCCGCCCGCCCGACTCCATCCGGGGCGACAGAGGGGCGACGCACGACCCCATAACCCATCGCAGCTTGTCGAATTTGTCGTTGGGCTGACTGGTACTGAGTTCCTTGTCCTTCATGGTCAGCCCGACGGATTACCTTGCGGAATACCCTCTCCTCTCGACGTCTAGGACGCTGGTTGCCGTCGCGCAGTCGGCCTCTCTGCGGGTGACGGGACTAATCTCCGGTCCGGTCACCCGCAACCTGCTGGTAAGGTCCTGCGAGCATCTCCGCCTTCGGGTCCTATGGAGGAGTTCCGGCCTATAGGCAAGCTGTCTACGTCGACACCGTGCGGTATTAGCGTATGCCCCTCACCACAATGGTCGTCTGTGGTTACCATGATCTATCACAAGAGAGCCTTAAAACGGATGGTTAGAGACAATACAAAGCCATTGACCGGGCCACCCTCGCGTACCAGCCACGTACCACTGGGTCGTCCACATTCATCAGAAGGACAGACGGACAAGCTACGGAACAAATGGGTGGCAATGCTCCCAGAACCATATATGCCCGTGCTTAGCACCCCTAGCACTGGTGCTTAGGCCTAAGTATGAGCCTGGATACTGATGAAGACCGTATTCACAATGATCGAAATGCCGGAGGCTGGATGCCGGGCTCATGAAAGAGTACAACCTCTGTCCAGGGCCACCCTTAACCCTAGCGTTTCGATCCACCTGACAATATTCTCGGTACCAAGATTTGTCAGGTGTACCGCTTCCTCTAGAATCCAATTACGTATAAGGACTGCGAGTGCACCAGCATATTGTCAAATTTATATCTTGTAGGAACCGTGTAGTGACTGAGTAAAAATACAATTCATACAATCTTGCCCGTGGATCTCGTAATAGACGTTTAAGGGATATAATATGTATATTATATATATATGTATATTATAGCATCTGTACAAGAGAAAGAAAACTCGAAATGGAACCCTATACCGATATATCTGACCAACATGGTATAGTAGGTAGGGATGTGACTTGGAGGGAATAATAATCGATTTTTCTCCCAACAGGATTATGATGACCTTTTTTTTAGGAAGTATGAGCTTTATTTTATATAGGTCATATACGTCCCACTGTTGGGCTCGGGCCTCCTCCATAACGGAAGGGTAATTGACCTACTATACCACGATGGTCAGACGTGTTGGTATAGGGTTTTATTTCGAGTTTTCCTTCTCTCGCATAGATGTTATATGCGTTTTATATCCCTTAGTCGTCTCGTACGATCACCCACGGGTAAGATAGGGGGTGGTGAATTGTATTCTTACTCCGTCACCACACGGAAGCTCAACTGATTACGGGTGATTAAATAACAAATATATAAACATCTTTACAAACATTCAGATTTATAATATTAGGAGGACTAATAGGATCATTGTCTATGCCCAAACTCAAACTTTGAGTGGGCAACGGTATAGCTGTGCGTGGCATTGCTGAGTTCCATGTTATATTTACGATTTACTATCAGGACTGCTTGTTCATTTGCCTTTGTTAAACAATAAAAAAGTAAGGATGTTTAATTAATTTACTTAAAATTCTTATAATACAATACTTTCATTATTTCATAATAGCTCATATACGTCCCGTACGTGTTGGGCTCGAGCCTCCTACACAATTGGAGGAAAAATTACCCGCAATAACCACGCTAGTCAAACGGGTTGGTATAGGGTTACATTTCGAGTTTTACTTTTCTTAGAGATATTATCTACGTATTATAATCCCTTAGTCGTCTTTTACGACACCCACGGGCAAGAAAGGGAGCGGTGAACCTTATTCTTACTCCGTTACCACACGGAAAAATACATTTTGACTTATTTTTCCACTCTAACTGTAACTTATAATCCACTTATGATAACATCTCGACCTTTGGCTGTTTTGATTCATTATCAGAGGAACTCGATCGAAAACAACATCGAAACCCACTTATAATTTAAAAACAATCCATATTAAATCATTATTTTCTATTAAATCATGAAATTATTAATAATATTCGCTGTATTAACTGTAATTTCAGTGAAATGTGAACATTTCTTAGCTGGTAATATTGCTAACGGTGTTGTATTAGCTAATAGGACATTAGTTGAATACAATACAATACCTTTCGTTAAGAGAGTAAAGTATTTCTTTTATACGCAGAGTGATAACCGATTAATCCAAGTAAGTATATTTTTCATCTATTAATTTATCTCTTTTTCATATGACGACGAAGTAAAGGAGAATGCCCATTTTGTTTGAGAGTTAGTTTCAATATGAAAGTGGATAGGCCTTCATATTTTTTTTTTCTGTTTTGTAGGATAATTATTCGAGTTTCATATTTAGTAATTAGTTTTCATTTTCGTACCCAGGTTCAAGCGAAATCTTAGTTTTAGTGAACTGTTTTTGAGGTTAGAAAATACGTCGATTAAAAATAAATATAAGTATTATATGTATCTTTAGTCAATACGCTTACGAAATTAATAATGTAGTGCATTTATCATAAGCTTAAGATATGATCCTGTGTGATAATAATAGGCGTGACCTATCAACTGATGTGATTTAGGTATGTGATCATAGAAAGTCATAATTCTGGGGGACGGTTCGCCTTTGAAAACAACTGCAATATATTGCTAATTGAAAACCAGGACTAGTAAAAACAATATTTTATACTCCCAGGGCCCCACCTCAAGTACTATAATGAAATTGTGTGTACACAGCACCCTACCGTTCGATTTTCAACAAGACAACTACAATAATAAGTAATTCATGGCATCGAGAAGATTTGCCCTATTTAAATCCATAATTATAAACAAATAAAATAATAATTATCTTCTATTAATTACATGTCGCGATTTGATTCTCATCCTAATTAAATATTTTTTAAACTTAATGTTAAGGGTAAATCCACTTCCATTTCGTCACTTATTGCTATTCATATACAATAAATATAATTTACCCTTATATACTCCCCACAATAAGATATTGCCCGTTTTAATTGGTAAGATCCTAATGTTAACCATCATAAATCAATTAGATTCAATCTGAAAAAAAATGTTTAGAGATTTTTTGTTTTAGACGTTTTGGGTAGCATTACTGTCTACATTAACAAAAATATTACGTCGCTTTTTAATATTTTACCTTTGCCTATAAACTGACAAATAATTAACTGTATTTAAATTGTATAAATGTATTTAATAACACTATTAGTCGATAATAGCTGAATGGAATTTATCTAATAAACACTATTAAAATTCAATTAAAATAAAGTATGAGATAAAATCCTAAAATCAAACATAATAACGTGTTGAAGTTCTATTAAAATGCTTTTGCCAGAATAGTTATGTCTCTTTTTATCCTTTCATTCAACTTAACGTAACTCGTAAACACGGCGTTGACAGCTAGAAGATTTTTTTATAATTTAGAAGTTTGATCTATGATAATAAAATGACACTAGGGGCGCTGGCGAATTGATAGAATGACAACCGAATGACAGCGTCTGCCGCTTGCATATTGCCAGTGTTTCCACAATGAAGGGAAATTCCTCTTTTGAGGGGAAATTAGGTCCAGAGGGAAGGAAAAGGGGAAATTGCGGTAAATCATGGGTAAAGCCTAGCCTAAAATATTGCGGCAAATTTTAGGCTAGGCTACGTTTTACTGTATAAAAAAAAACAGGGGCAACACATGCAGGTTTTATATATTTCTGGTCGGTATACACGACAATGATATATCGTAGCATTTGACTGCGCAGACCATTTGTGCAGTTTTATCGATAGTGTGTACGAAAATCGTTTCAAAATTTTCTGGTTGGCGCAAACGATCGGAGCAGTTTCAAAAACTATTCGATAAATTGTTGTCGATCATGTTTGCACAGTTTTGTCGTAGTATGTGGACGGAAGTCGTAGTGATCCTTTAATTCAGGGGTTCCTAAACTTTAAAGATAACGGAACCCCAATCGAATAACTTCTATTTTATGGAACCCCATATTAAACAATATCAAGTAAGGAACGTTTCTGTGCCATAAGTTCAGACCTAATTCTTGCTATCTATCTATTTACATAATAGTAATGAGTTCTTCTCATCACTAATTTTGCGCTATTTTAAATTAATATTTGTAACCGTGGTATTATTTCACAGCCAAATTACTAAAAATGAAAGCTATTTAATTTTGGTGGAACCCTGATGACTATTCTACGGAACCCTTAGGTTCCACGGAACACACTTTGAGAATCCCTGCTTTAATTCGTTCACGACGCTTGCTCTAGATGCAATTCAACATGTCGCAAGATGATAATAATAATAGCAACAACCAGGAATTATTGGAAGAGTTAATACAGAGTTATAATTTGCTTCTGGAATAAGAAAAGTAAAGACTATCATAATCGCAACGAGAAAAATGCTGCCAACGATAGGCTAATTGATATGTACAAACCTATTGATTCTAATGCCAATAGGGAAACTATAATAAAAATAAAAATCAATAAAATTCGATAAATTCACATGAGAGAGTGACTTCCTTATAAGAAGCCAATTTCTACACCACATACTACGTGATTTTCTTTGCTTTTTACATAAAATAAGCGACGCCAGTGCTTTATCATCTTCCATCAAGGATGACATGATTCTCGCCTGAATTTCTGCTGCAAATGGACGATCGCCGCAGATATCATAAACGTGTACACAATCTATGGACGTTCGATTAACTGCACAGACTGTCTGCGCAGTCAAATCGCTGCGATATATTGGTGTCGTGTATACCGACCATTAGAAGGAAATCGAAGTTTTGTTTTTAGTTATTACACTAGTGCCACAACTAAGAACTACAGCAGAATAACTTATGAAGGGGAATAAGTCCCGAAAAGGGGAAATCTGAATTGAAACGTGGGGAAAGTCAATCTTTAAAGTGGAAACACTGCATATTGCGTTTACATGGTTTATAAATGTATGCTTGTTCGTAAGACTCCTGCGCATTTTGTGTTAATCACAAGTATTACTGCTCATTACTGATTTGCATAATCACGTATAACTTATACACGAAATGTATATATAAAGATACAAATGAAAAATCTGTAGATACTACTCTATTTTAATTTCAAGTCATCTATATGTATATAGATATCAAAGAATATAGATATAAATATAGCTACGTAGGTAAATATAGTACTAACAAGCTCACAAGCGCCGCCAAGTGGATAAAGATGATTGTAGTCCAAACTTACTATAGTGACGTACTGTCCTATCTGTACTATACTTTATAATTTGTGGTCGTAAATACGAAATCCTAAACGTCATGGCGCCATACTGTTTTGTGTTACCAGAACATTTAATTTTTTTTAAATCGATTATCGATTAATCGATTTAAAAAATAAATTACTGTATATATATTAATATATATATTATAGTTTTGGTATCATTTGATATCATCAGTTTATTAATTCTAATATAAAAAATAAACATTATTTTTGCGATTTATATAACTGCAAAATTGGATTTAACATGAAAAAAAAAACACATTTTGCAGCTATTCTTTATATTATTTTTATTCAATAAACCTCAGCACCATACTCAACGACCTCAGCGGGGTATCCCAACTAGTGAGTTTAGGAATGAACATGGATAAGACGAAAGTCATGTTTAAAGCGTAGTTATTCTAGTAGGTACCAGTCCTAATTGGCAATACGACTTTCGAAGATGTCGATCATTATCTTTACCTAGGATAAATAGGCAAATCCAATTTTAAGAAAGAAGTTCACCGACAAATCCACTTGTGATTGAAAGATTTACGGCACGGAAACGTGGTCCCTAAAAGTAGACCTCATAACTATTGCTGCCAATGCTATTTTCAATAAAATACAACTAATGATTGGTTTGTAATTTGTAAAAACTAAAAAAAATAAGATTGAAATACAGCCATAATTAAATATTTGTCTAATGATTTGTGATGGCCCGTTCACCTTCATAATCGATAAAAATGTATTGATATATTTTGATAAAATATTTTGGCTTGACCTGGCAACATCTACGTGTCACTGCGATCTATACAAATCACACATCTAAGTTCATTTGTTATTAATATATTAATAATTATTATCTTTAATGCTAGGGTACAAGTTACCCTAAAATTCATTCTGAGAAAGTTTAAAAATAAGATATGAATTTAGGATAGTATTTGGTTTAGGCCCATTGCAAAATAAAAAGGGCCTGGTTTTGGGCATTCTCCTTTACCTCTCTCTCCCTTTCTTGCCCGTGGATGCACATCCTCCTTTGGGCTGGAGCCACGATAGGAGGCAAATTGTTCTAGTAAACCACGTTGTCCATGTCATTCCTATACCGGTCCTAGTTGGCAATGCGATTCTCTAAGTTGTCGTTCATTACGTTTACCTAGGACAAACAGTCCAGTTAGGTAGATCCAACTTCGAGGAAGAGGTCAGCCGACGAATCCAACTCAGTTGGGCAGCGTTCGGGAAACTTAAGAGGATCTTCTCGTCCAACATACCTCAGTGTCTGAAAACACAGGTCTACGACCAGTGTGTGTTACCAGTGATGACTTACGGCACAGAAACGTGGTCTCTAAATGTCCGTCTCATAAAATGACTCCAAAGTTGCTAAATGTGCTATGAAGAGGGCTATGCTCGGTATTTCTGTACGTGATAAAATCCAGAATACGGCAATCCGTAGAAGAATGGGTGTAACCGACTTAGCCCGCAGAATTAGTACGTTGGCAATGGGTAGGCCACATCGCTCGTCGAATGTGGCATTCTCGTGGGGAAGCCTACGTCCAACATCAAACGTGTATAGGTTGATGGATTGATAGAATTTATCTCTTTTCCGTTCCCGTGGGAATACCAGGATAAAATATAGCCTAGTTTACGCGCTGATATTATAGCTTTCCATTGGTGAAAGAATTTTTGAAATCGGTCCAGCCGTTTTGAAGATTACCCGGAACAAACAGATAGACAGACAAAAAATTTTTAATCTGTATTTTAGGCATAGATGTTGTACAAATAACCGTGTGAGCATAAAAAAGCCTATTATTTTGACATTACAAACGGACACTCCAATTTTATTTATTGGTATAGACTAGCAACCCGCCCTCGCTTCGCTTCGGTGTCAGTCGTCTTACCCACGTGGTTCCTGTGCCCGTGGAAATACTGGGATAAAATATATCCATATGTTACTCCCTGATATTATAGCTTTCCATCGGTGAAAGAATTTTTAAAATCGGTTCAGTGGTTTAAGCGTGAAAGCGTAACAAACAAACAAACTTACTTTCGCATTTATAATATTATTTATTACATTTCTATTTTTTTTTTAAGTTATGAATAAGAAGTATTATTTTGAAAAAGAATGAGACTAAATTTTGACGATGCGCGCGCACATCGTTACGAATAGCCGACACCCTGAAGATTACTAGTCAACATTTTAAGATTACTAGTCAATCGACCGTCACAAATGTCAACTAGATAATGCGTTATAAACATCATCATCATTTGCCTGCCCTCATCCAACGCTAAGTGTGGTCGGCACAACATGTCCCTACCTTCCATAGCCTCCTATCAGCCGTTATATCTGCACTCACTGCTTTCATACGCATATCCTCATTCACGCAGTCCATCCATCTCTTCTTGGGTCTCCCACGCTTCTTTCGTCCACCCACAGTCATATTGACAACCCTCCTTGGTACATGCCTTTCATCCCTCCTCATCACATGTCCATACCATGACAATCTCGCGCTCCTAATCTTCTCTATCACTGGTGCCACTTTTAGGCTTCCTCTAATATACTCACTTCTTATTTTATCTAACCTTGTAACTCCACACATTCATCTTAACATACGCATCTCTGTAGCATGCACTCTTCTCTCATCCATCTTTTTACCAACGCCAATGCCCAACATTCAGATCCATACATAGCAACAGGTCTGATGACATTCTTGTATATTTTCCCCTTAAATTGGAGAGGCAACCGTGTGTCGCAAATTGTTCCCGAGACCTGCCGCCACTTCATCCATCCTGCGTTCATTCTACTATTAACCTCTCGATCAATATTGCCATCGTCTTGGAGAAGCGAGCCTAGATACTTGAAATTGGAGCAAACTGGTAGGGATACTCCATCTAGGGCAATGTGGGAGAATTTGGGAGAGCCACCGAAGTTACAGAACAAATGTTCAGATAATGCGTTATAATAAAACTTTCAATGTATTAAATACCTTTATTTCTATTATTAGTGTAATTTTTTCTACAAAAACAGAATAACGCGAAGGATAACATTTTTATAAAGAGTTTTATCTTGTTACGTCAAAGAAGTATTACTTCTTACTTCTTGTTTTCTATTTATTTGTGATTATCTTTTATCTGTGTGGTGACGGAATAAGAATACAAATCACCACTCCCTATCTTACCCGTGGATGTCGTAAAAGACGACTAAGGGATATAATAATAAAATAAAAATAAAAAGGCCTTATATTTCTTACTCTACAAAGTTTTACAATATATTAGATTATTTATATATAGATTACTAAATTCTACTTATAACTACATTTCAACTTATGAACTAAAAAAAAGTTAGTAACCCTTTTTATTAGCAAGATCCCCTCGATTTGAAGGTGAAGGCCTCCTCTAGAGATTTCCATTTTTCTCTATTCTTTGCTGTCTGCATGGTCCCTCCCAAGATGTTATTCTGTGGGTCCATCGGCCATCAAGGGATATAATAAGCATTTAAAATCAAGCAAAGGAAAGCACGAAACAAAACACTATATCAACCTGTCTAATCATGGCATAGTAAGGTCAATTCCCCTCCTATTGTGGCGGAGGCTCGAGCCCAGCAGTGGGACGTATATGAGTCGAGATGATGATCTTTTTCTATGTTTCAGGGTATCCAAGCTTTGGATAATCTCCACAGCAAAGCTTCAATAAACGTGACCGCCGGTGGTGTGGGCTATTCCTTTGTGAATCTTCGTATGAAGAGCGAAAAAGGCAGAGGTCTTAGTTACGACATAGGGATATATGTGTTGCCATGGAAATATAATTAATAAATAATGATGTTGCAATAAATAAATACATATTTTTTCGTATTTTTATTGTAAATGACGCAGTGCGACTTTTTTAAAAAGAAACTTAAGTGGAAAGAAACTTGGTTGGTTTACAATCTCAAACCACTCCGGTTTGAAATTGTAAACCAACACATTTTGTGTAACGAAAAAAAGCTTAACACGTTGAACGCCATGGGCCTCACTTATAATAGTACTAGCTGACCCGGCGAACTTCGTACCACCATAATTTTTTTTGTAAATATATTTTCTTCCAAAAATATAGTCTCTAATGGAAGAACCATTACAGCTTTGTCGAGAAAGATTCAATCGTCTTGATCGCGGCATTGTTAGTGATGCTTCAAAGAGAATACAAATCACTCATTATTGATTTCTGACAAAACTATAATTATCAAATTTTCAACCATCCTTAACTATAGACAAAATTACGTTTAGCTATCATTTGCGTTTTGTTATTACATATCAAATGCATTTTTTTATACTACGTTTCATAGTGACTTGTATTCTTTTTGACATTTTATGTCACGTCACACGGGAACGCGATCGAACGGGATAAAAAAGTTATTGGTGAAATCTTATAAGCACCATTAAAAAAACGCATTTTCGGTTACGATTAGCTATAGCAGACACACGTCTAGAAAGCCAGCCAGTTTCTGACCCTCTGATTTCTTTGACCACATCTATGTTGCCCCACCCTCATTGCATCATGACTCCCTTTGCCCAGTTTTGCGTTAAAATCTTCTATAACCACCGTGAAGTGAATTTTAGACGTGTCTATGGTTTTCGAGATATCCCCTAAAACAACCGTTATCAGTTGAGTCACCGCTAACATGCGTTATAAGTTGAGTCACCGATTACAACCGTTATTAGTTGTATCACCGATAATAACCGTTATCAGTTGAGTTACCGATAATAGCCGTTATCAGTTGAGTCAACCATTATAACCGTGATCAGTTGTGTCACCGAAAACAACTGTTATCAGTTGAGTCACCGATAAAACCGTTAACAGTTGAGTCACCGATTCCAACCGTTATCAGTTGTGTCACCGATAACAACCGTTATGAGTTGAGTCACCGATAACAACCGTTATCAGTTGAGTCACCGATAACAATTGTTATCAGTTGAGTCACCCATAACAACCGTTATCAGTTGAGTCACCCATTACAACCGTTATCAGTTGTGTCACCGATAACAACCATTATCAGTTGAGTCACCAATAAAACCGTTAACAGTTGAGTCACCGATTACAACCATTATCAGTTGTGTCACCGATAACAACCGTTATGAGTTGAGTCACCGATAACAACCGTTATCAGTTGAGTCACCGACAACAATTGTTATCAGTTGAGTCACCCATAACAACCGTTATCAGTTGAGTCACCCATTACAACCGTTATCAGTTGTGTCACCGATAACAACCGTTATCAGTTGAGTCACCGATAAAACCGTTAACAGTTGAGTCACCGATTCCAACCGTTATCAGTTGTGTCACCGATAACAATCGTTATGAGTTGAGTCACCGATAACAACCGTTATCAGTTGAGTCACCAATAAAACCGTTAACAGTTGAGTCACCGATTACAACCATTATCAGTTGTGTCACCAATAACAACCGTTATCAGTTGTATCACCGATAACAACCGTTATTGCCACACGGGAACACGATCGAACGGGATAAAAAGGTAGCGCATTGCCATTAAGAAGAAGAAGAAGAAAGGGATAAAAAGTATCCTATATCCGTCTCCTGGTTCTAAGCTACCTCTCCACCAATTTTCAGCCAAATCTGTACAGCCGTTCTTGAGTTATAAATAGTTTAACTAACACGACTTTCTTTTTAACCGACTTCAAAAAAGGAGGAGGTTCTCAATTCGTCGGCATCTTTTTTTTTTATGCATGTTCACCGATTACTCAAGGACGTCTGGACCGATTTGCAAAATTCTTTTTTTGTTTGATAGGGTATACTTCCCAGGTGGTCCCATAGTCATCAGGTCAGGATCTGATGATGGTATCATTGAGAAATTGGTGGAATTTTTAAAATTTTATAGGCAATTTTGACGTTTTTAGTTTATTGATTGAAGTCGGTTTTTTTTTGTTAAAATTATAATTATATATATATAGATATGGAACCAGCATAAAATCGCTTGTTTTTAAAATGTTAATAATATTTTTTTATTGCTTTAGAGGCTTTAAAATGTGGTGAATCTACGTAAACAGCGAAGAAAAATAATTTGTCACTGCTGGTCTCGCTCATGATCTGTTACAAAATTGCTCTATACCGCTTGCATCCAACGACGTCCAGCAACGTTCATTAGGTCATTAGTCCATATAGTGGATGCCCTACCTTACGTCGTCCGACACATGATTATTCAAGACTCTTTCTTCCCTAGCCATTGTTGGTACGTCGAGCGATGTGACCTGGCCATTGCCACCTCATGCTAATTCTTCGTACTAGGGCTTCCAATCGACTGGAAATTGGTGAGGGATCCACCAATTTCCAGTCCCGCATGAAGCGGGATTACTGGCGCGAGATTTGCGGGATTGAAAAAAAGCGTGCATGCAAGCTCAAACTTAATAAACTCTCAAACTCAAACAGTAACATATCCTATTTACATTTGCAGTTTAAAAACGCGGTTGATTTTTTAATTTTCTTTGTCTATTTTTTTGAAGAAGATTTGTTTTGATTTGTTTTTTATTCAGCATTTGTTACTGTTTTTTATGAAGCAAATAACGGTGTAATTTGATTGATGTCATACTAGAAGTAATACTTTAATAAATGTCGAGTTAGTTGATTAATTCATTCATTTTTGTTACAAATAAACGGTGTAATTTCATTGATCTCATATTAATAGTAATATGTACGTAAATAAATGTGAAATTGATTATTTCCTTGTTTTATTTGCTTTATATAAATGTGGATATTTTCAATGTGCGGGATCCCGCGGGATTGAAAATTCGTAATCCCGCAAATACCGGGATTGAATTCAGGCTGCGGGATTGGAAGCCCTACTTCGTACTATGTCTTCTACGGATTTCGGCTTCTATCTCGCAGAGTAATCCCGAGCATAGCCAGCTCAATATCACGCTAAGCGACTTTGAGCTTGGTTATGAGGCCCGCATTTAAGGATCAAGTTACCGAGCCGTAAGTCGTCAGTAGTAACATATTGCCTGATTGTTAGGCCGCGTGTCCACGGCAAGATAAACCGCCGGGTCTACGCAAGAATTCGTGTCGTTTCTACACACGACTAGTGTACACTGCGTCGGCGCTACAGTAGACAAAATTCTTGTCTCCACCAGACACGACGCGATCTGTAAGGGTCGGGGGACGGTGTGTACATGATTTTTTTTTTTGCCTCATACTGTCGCAGTTCAAAGTAGAAGTTAGCAAACTCATGTTTTTGATTTATCATAGGATGCACCTAGTATTTTCTCTTGGAGTTAGTTTTCTTTTTAATTTTTAATACGCTTTTATTAGCTTCAGACGTATCTATGTTGGTATGGAATCTTTGAACATGATTTTGACCCCCTTCAAAACGTCGGATTAACTCGAAATTTAGCATACTTATTAAGGACCGATGACAATTCAATATTTTAAACACTTTGTCCCGTTATCCTTACTAGGATAATCAGGATTAGCGATTTAAGCGTATTTTTTTAGTTTTTTGAACTATTATATTTATTCTATACATATAATAGGCAATAATTTTTTTGCTTGTAACATTATTTGCCACAATTACACGACACGATGTACACCCTACAATGTCTCAACCACGACCGAACGAAATAATTCGTACCGTGTACTCACTAGATTTTTTCTTGTCTACAACGGACAGGACATTTCATGCACAGACACGACAAAGTTCTTCTCGTGTACATGGATATTTTCATCTTGTCTGTAGCCGACACGACAAATTACTTGCCGTGGACACTTGGCCTTATCTGCCATGAAAAAATATAATCAGGATAAAACCGGAATGATGATAAACTTCGAGGCAAGAACTATGGCAATCAATTTAAAACTCTTTTTAACAATAAAGAGAATGTAAACAGATGATTAAAACTAATCAAATATGACATAACACTAGATACAAACAAAAAAAAAACAATATATAACAGCGAACATTGCAGTTTATTAAAAGTTTTATACAATTTGATTATTATAATTTAGTGTATAAATTTATATTTGTGAGTTTAGTGACAATTATATATAATTATGAATTTTATAATCAGTACATGTTATTTAACAGTTTTTTTATGGTAAGTAAATTTACAAAACTATATAATAGATACTGACCTAACAGAGGTTGTCCTGTTCAAATAAAATGAAAGGAATTATCCTTGAAATCAATAGCAGCGCCACCTACTGGATCCAATTATGAATCTAAGCCATTCTCGAATCCCCTTTAAGACACACAAAAAATTTCATCAACATGGTCCAGCCGTTTAGGAGTTTAGTGACAACACACGTACACAAGAAATATATATATATATATATATACTAGCAGACCCGGCCACGTGTTCCTGTGGCTAATGTTTTTGTTATATTACATTTTATTAAACTATTTAAGTGGAACTGTAGGAGAACATCTGTCATGGAGGTCGTCATATTTTTTTACAAATGGCATCTATGTAAAAAAGCAAGTTAAAATCGTATACGACACGTTTGTAGGTCTGACATAGCAGCGCCATCTATTAATTAATTACTCAATCCAGTCAACAGATATCGCCATCTGTTAAAATTGTTTGGAGTTAACAGATAATTGTGAATGTCATATAATAGACAAATAATTTGCAATAAAATAATATTGCGACTATAAATTAAGATGTAAGCTATCCTATCTTTCAAGTTGGATCAAACTGCACACGGTGTACAAATTTGATTAAAATCGGTTAAGTAGTTTAGGAGTCCATCGCGGACAAACAACGTGACACGTAATTTATATATATTAAGAAAGATAAAAGAAGATAAAGCGAATCACCATATTTTATTTCATGTAAGGTCACGTAGAACCCTCTATGGGTTCTATATGGGGTGGGCCTCCTCCGCAATAGGAGGAGCTGATCCACTCACTATACGAAGCCCATCAAACGTATTGCTATAGTGTTTTATTTCGAGTTACGCTTCTCTTGCATAAATGTTATATGTATATTATTATACATTAGTCGTCTTTTACGACACCCTCGGGCATGAGAGGGGGTGGTGAATTGTACCCTTACTCTGTCATCATACAAAACTTTGTAATTATATCTATCTATACCAATAAATAAAATTGGAGTGTCTGTTTGTAATAGTGTTGCTCAAATGCAAGACCAAGACGAGACTTGGACCGGTCTTGGTCTTGGTCTTGCAACATCACACCTGGTCTCGTCTTGGTCTTGGTCTTGCGCACCCGAGTCTTGGTCTTGGTCTTGGTCTTGCGCACCCGAGTCTTGGTATTGCAGCAAGAGTCTCGCAAAGTTTTGCAGTTAGAATAACGTAACAGTAATTTATCATGGCAATGAAAAATCCAACTAAATTAATCAAATATCCTATCCTATCTATCCATCTGCTAGCCTATAGTTCACTATTGAATACAATACTTACCACTGGAGAAAATTACTCTTCTATTCCCCTGGTGTTCCATTAGACAGCGTTACTACTCTTATGACAGGACTTCCGACCCTATTTTCTTAAGACGTCACCACACGAGGCAGTTGATACAATAAATTTTATGTCATTTTATAATCAATGCGATATTTTACAATTAATGCGATTGTTTATATTCCCCTTCAAGTTAAGTGGTATGTATCTATTGTATTTCCAGTTTAGTTACTGATACTCTGGATACTTGAAAAAACCTGTTGCTCTATTGCCTATATAAATACTTTGGCCGCTGGATCCATGTAGCTCTTAATATACTATTTATTCAAGAACATATAAAACTGATTTAAAATTTTATGGTTTTAATACTTGTAAAATGTTTGATATTCGTCGTCATCGTCACAGCTCATAAAAGTGCCACTGCTGGGCTTAAGCTTCCTTCCAGTAAGAGGAAAATTGATCTACTATACCACGCTGGTCAGACATGTTGGTACAGGGTTTTCTTTCTAGTTTCACTTCTCTTGCACATATGTTATATACACAGGGTGTATCAGGTTATGGGACAACTGTTCATGTATGTTGTAGTTCAACAGTCATAGATCATAATTAGAATGTATATTACACAAAAACAATATAACGTAAAAGTTATAGTGATTACAAAAATGTGTGTCTAAGAGTTTATGCCTTAAATTTTATGCATTATGTAGGTATGTACAGACAGGATATATGTAAGCATGTAAAATTTCGACAGTATAAATAGGTATTAGATTTGCGCGAACCTTTCAATGGTTACGTAGGTACAAAGGCGACTCATCAACGGTCATCGGCCGATCAGCTGATTTATGTTAAAGCGAAGTTTGTCTTGCTTATGCAAACGTAATCATTGATTTATTCAAATTCTAATGAACATTTAACAAAATACGAATATGTTGTAGATTAAGTATCATTCCTTTATACATTTCAATCAATTTACACGAAAAAACGATGACATAATTGAGAACTTACATGTCTCTCAATTCATTAACGAATCGATAATTTTATTTCAATTTTTTTTCATGGGTTCCTAACACCATTGCCCGATCCGATTTGATACGACATCCACGGGTAAGAGAGTGGTGAATTATATTCGTACTCTGTCTTTTTTTTTGTGTGTGTGTAGCTGTTGGTCGCAGATGACCTTGACAGCTTAACGCGGTCAATGGGTGAGCGCTGATGGCTCTCAACCCGGTAAGTAAGTTAAGCGAACATCGCCCGAGGGCTCCCCCTGTGGGGAACGGACCTCGGCTCGGGGCGTCGCTGAGAGCAAAGTGGGCGTAGCCAAGTTTAGGTTAATGACTTTTACGCGCCGCGGTTTTCGACCTCGACGGCGAGGCCGATACCGCGGAGTTTTATCTGTTATCGCTGCGCGAGCTGTGTAGGTCCTTTCTTGGGCGATCATAATAGCGTCATCTTCTTCTTCAAGAAGATGACGAGGACGTCGGACCGCGGATATTTTTGAGGGGACGTAGTTTACCGCCCCAACCACTAGTGGATTGGGGTGAGTCGTGGCAGAGGCAAAATAGCGCTGGGAGCAACGCTTCATGTACTGCCTGATGGTGATCGTACTCTGTCCCTACATGGACATTTATATAGATTAATTGTAGGCATATTTCTATGTCCAACAGTGAACGTCGTTGGGCTAATGAATAAACGGATATATAAATATGTATAATGGGCAAGAGCACTCTCGTGATTACGGTATTTTTGTCCTTAAGTCTTTCCGAAGAGTAATTCTGAGAAGCCAACACCAACATTGGGAATCGATTGGCCAATAGATGGATATCTCAAGACTGATTTGACTTGCCGTGTAGTGACGGAGTAAGAATATAATTCATCACCCCCTATTTTACCCGTGACTGCGAACCCACGACTAAGGGCTATAATATATAACATCGGTGCAAGAGAAGGAAAACTTGACATGTATGACCTGTAACAACACGGCCGATCACCGTGGCGATTCCCCTCCGGCCACGGCCGATTCTCCTCCTGTTATGTAGAAGACACGCGCTCAACCGTATATAAGCTGAAATGGTGATTTGAATTAAATGCAAGACCGTGAGACTCTTGCAGGCCCAGTCTTGGTCTTGCTCAAGTCTTGGAGGGCCAGTCTTGGTCTTGGTCTTGCAAAAATTAAGCGGTCTTGGTCTTGGTCTTGGTCTCGGTCTCGCATTTCTTGCAAGACCAAGACCAAGACCGCAAGACCAAGACTTTTTTGGGCAACACTAGTTTGTAATGTCAAAATAATAGGCTTTTTTCATGATCACACGGTTATTTGCACTATACATATGCCTAAAATACACTTTATATTTTTTTGTCTGTCTGTTTGTTCCGGGTAATCTTCAAAACGGCTGGACCGATTTAAAAAAATCTTTCACCAATGGAAAGCTATAATATCAGGCAGTAACCTAGGTTATATTTTATCCCGGTATTCCCACAGGAACGGGAACTACGCAGGAAAGACTGAAAACGAAGCGAAGCGTGGACGGGTTGCTATATAGTCTATACCAATAAATAAAATTGAAGTGTCTGTTTGTAATGTCAAAATAATAGGCTTTTTTCATGCTCACACGGTTATTCAAACGACACCTATGCCTAAAATACAGATTAAAAACTTTTTGTCTGTCTGTCTGTTTGTTCCGGGTAATCTTCAAAACGGCTGCACCGATTTCGAAAATTCTTTCACCATTGGAAAGCTATAATATCAGGGCGTAAACTAGGCTATATTTTATCCCGGTATTCCCACGGGAACGGGAACTACGCAGGAAAGACTGAAAACGAAGCGAAGCGTGGGCGGGTTGCTAGTTTAAAATATGATTAAAATTTGAAACGTATTTCTTGGCTATCTTACTAATATTATAAACGGGAAAGTTTGTATGTGAGAATGTTTGCTACTCTTTCATGCAAAAACTACTGAATGGATTTTGATGCAATTTCATAATAATATAGCTTACATATCATAATAACACATAGGCTATAATTTATCTTGATATTCCCACGGGAAGGGGAACAATGCGGGTAAAACCTTAGGGCGCTGCTGGTTTAGACATAATTTTATTAACTCCAACCGATAATACGACGGATTCTCTCTGTATTATACTTATGGTGTGTATTCATCATCATCATCTTGCTCTTATCCCAATTACTTGGGGTCGACGCAATATGTCATCTGTTTTGACATATTGCAAAAAGTTTCGGCAATGACTTTTATGACCGGCCGCCTGCCTGACGTCAACCCTCCTTGGGAATGTAATCGTTGACCCAAATGGTACCAGATGGAGTTGGTCCGGGTCAATCTAGGGCTCTTAGTCGTCTTTTACGACACCCACGAGCAAAGCAAGTGTTGGTAGTATTCGAAGCCGCTACCACACAACACTTATGGTTTGTATTAATTTCATTAATCATTAAACTTTAAAATAGTTTAAAGGCAATATCAAAATTTAAACGAGCCGACATGTTTAAATGTCATCATCATCATCGCAGCCCACATACGTCCCACTGTTGGGCTCGGGCCTCCTCCACAATGGGAGGGAATTTGACCTACTATACCATGCTGGTCAGACATGTTGGTATAGGGTTTCATTTCGAGTTTTCCTTCTCTTGCACAGATGTTATGTGCACATTATATCCCACAGTCGTCTTATACGACATCCACGGGCAAGATAGGGAGTGGTGAATTGTATTCTTACTCCGTCACCACACGTTTAAATGTATTAGGCTCAAATATACAAGAAAATATGACAACATTATTAATGGTCGTATTTTTTTCTAACTAGAAAGTTTTTACAATTAAGCAGTATTTATAACCAAGACTATTTACGACTTGGAAGTAACAACTAGCAAGGGGAGTGATCTCAGGGATGACCAATTTTATAAACTTCGAGAAACGGACTCTGTCTGTATTACAATTTTGGTTTGTGTTCGATTCAAAATAATATAAACTTTATAATGACCTTATATCTTCTAATATATTAGGCTCTAAATATACAATAAATCTATACAAACAAATAAAATTGAAGTGTCTGTTTTGAATGTCGAAATACTGGGCGTTTTGCCTGCTCACACGCTTATTAGCACGACATCTATGCCTAGAACACAGTTTTAAGTTTGTTTGTCTCTCTGTCTGTTTGTTTGAGGTAATCTTCAAAACGACTGAACCGATTTTGGTAATATTTTACTAACAGGGAGCTGTCTATATAACTTAGGCTATACTTCATTCCGGTATTTCCAAGGGAAAACGGGAACTATGCGGGTAGGCGACTGAAACCGAAGCGAAGCCAGGGCGGAGTGCTAGTTATATATAAAAACGTTCTGAATAGTTTTTTTGTTTTCCAGTTTATTAAATCTGTTGGTGCTTTGCGATACTTATGCTGTAACTAATTGTAAGTATTTAAAATTAGAAAATGTTTACAACTAGGAAGTATTTACAACTTTTTTTTTTTTCTGTGGGTGGGCTGCGGTCGGCGCGCCTCCGCACCACTCCGTCCGGGGCGACAGAGGGGCTTAAGCACGCAACTCCCGCAACCCACCCGAAATCCACGTCGCCTTCGTCGTTGGGCCGACCACCGGAGCAGGGTTACTTGACATCAGTGGTCGGCCCGACGGAATACCCCCTATTGGGGTACCCTCCCATCGACCGACGTCCCCCCCTCGGGAAGGACGTCGGTCTTTCCTCACGCGGTCGGCCTCTCGGCGGGTGACGGACTAATCCCCGGTCACGTCACCCGCGGCCTCGGCTAGGGCGGCATGAGGCGCAGGTAGTTGCGCCTACGCCGCCCCAGTCGCCGGCGGCGGATCTCCTCATCGAGGCTGCGCTCCTCACGCAGGCGATCCGCCGCCTCCTTCCGCGAGATCACTGTCTCGCAGAAGGCTGCGACCGCGTTCCAATTCCCGACGCTGTCGACCATCGCCCTAGCGATAGCCGGCAGCGTCAGGTCCGTACAAGTATTTACAACTAAGGAGTATTTACAACTAAAGACTATTTGGGACTTGGAAATATTTATAACCGAGAATTATTTACAATTGAGAAGTATCTGCAACTAGATTTTTTTGTTATTGTTGTTGGTGGCAAACAACTGATGGTAAGTGTTGCTGCCGCTCATTGACCTTTGCTAGGCCGTTGCCTACCGTGAAGAAAGTGAAGGAAGTGCGAATATATGCAATGTGGTTCGATGATACTAAAAGCATCATTAAAACTAACTATATAGATACTAAAGGTATCATCAAATTCCACCACACGCAAACAGCCTCAGAAAGTAGGACTGCCGGCTCTCTCGCTCACTGAACCGTAATAACAAATTGCTACTATTCAGACGTATATTTTTTTGTTCAGTGTTTGAACGGACCGGCCCGCGGCTGTAGACAAACGATGTCAACAGTTTACTCCTAACATATATATAATTCATATAATAATTGATATTTTATTGTTGTCAGCAAATTTAATGGAGGAATCCAGTTCCCTAAGTGACAAGAGAAAAAACACGAAAACTTTGATAAGAACTCCATCAAAAAGACGGCGAATCTTCAATCTATTATCAAGTATGATGACATTATTTAACATATTTCCATGCATCCATCATTTTACTAATGTCCACTATTGGTTATAACTATACCTGTATCAGTAATGATTTATAGAAACAAAAACCTCGAATCGCGTTATCTGCGTGACCGATTCGATCACCAATCGCTTGAGACCAGATCTTTCATCAGGTTAAAAAATTACCTAAGAAGGAATCCTTTGATATGCACTGCGGCATTCCGCACTGGTCAACTATTTTTATTCTTAACTAGCTGACCTAATAGACGCCGTTCTGTTCGAATTAAAAAGAAAGCATTCTCTCTGAATCGATTGTAGCGCCACCTACGGGGTCCGAATATTAATCTAAATCATTCTCGAACCCACTTGAACACGCACAAAAAAAATCATCAGAATCAGTCTCGTCGTTTAGAAGGAGTTCAGTGACATACACACACAAGAAATATATACAGGGTGTCCCTAAATTAAACGTCCAACGTTAAGTGGGTGCTAGATGACTTTATAGCTGCTATGAAAAAAATTTAAAATAAAATGTTCCTCAAGCATGTTCGGAGGGACATTACCTACTGCCCAATAAAATACAATAGGCGTCACTCTCTGTCTCTCTTTCACACACGCAATAAGATTTTTTATATGAGGTCTAACAAAATAGAACATAAAAATATACCTAATAATTTTTCATAAACTTCGTTGTCGTTCACAAAATTTTTTTTTTTTGCTAAAAGTTACTATAACACGTAGAAGATATTATACGATTTTGGAATAATGAATTACTTGCCACTATGGTTACAGTACATTTTTTTTTACAGCGTGGTGTATTAAAGTCAAATGACTAACGTTTTCTTCCAAAACATTAAGGAATAGTCATAACAAATTTATATTTTTTTTATGTTATTGTAACATGTTTTAATTGTACTTGTGGTCGATAGTGCAGTTATCTGCGCTTCTAACAAGAAATATCCGATGCCAAAACTAGCCTATTTGTCGTTATAGTACTTGAAAATATTGTAAAAGGTCTGATTTTTCACCGTTTTTAGTAATGTGATCATATAAAAAAAAAAGTGACATGGATCTTTTTTTCATAGTTGTCATAAAGTCATCTACCACCCACTTACCGTTGGACGTTTAATTTAGGGACACTCTGTATATGAAGATAAAAAGATTTGTTACTTGGAGATTCCATTTACAGTTTGCAACAAAAACCTTGAGGCAATTAATTGTATTGATTGTTTTAGATAAACACATGTCGGCCAAATTTGCACCTCGATTAATTAATAAAGAAAATGGCGGCAATGAAAATGAACTAAAACTTGAAAAACCTGGTTTCTCCGTTCATTTTTCAAGTAAGAAGCCCACGACTACAAAGAAGGTTAGAACTTATACTTTTAAGTCTACATACTTATAACCTCTTTACCTATTAAGCTTATGTTCCACCTTGCAAAAAATAATTAAGAAAAGTTATACACGCAAGGTAACTTTTTATAAACGCCAGTACGACTGACGGAGTCACACAAGAATTCTGTTGCAAGCTGCTGTATGTCTTTCAAACCTTGGGAAGTTGTTTGTCTCAACTGTCACATTCATTCTTATTTTTAGTGGTTGCTACAATTTTGGTCACTTAATCTTCGATACTAGTACTTAGTGGCTCAATAGATGTCGCTATTTTTATTTCCTAGATCACACTTTCTTAGCCGATCCCTTTGAACTACGTACAAGTGTGTGAGGGAGAAGGAGCGATGCGGCTCTGCGGCGGATTAATTTTATTGCTGTGTAATATTTCGAATAATAATCGAAATCGTATTATTTTATGCAATACTTCTTGCCATATTAGTTCTGTCGTAATCTATTCTTTTATGCATATATACTTGTACAAATAATGTCGATGTTTCACATCTGCCAGGCGTCCTGAGCGACGGCTCACTTTTTTTTTCTTTTCGTAGTACCCGACGAGCGACAATACATACTGCTCGTTTGAGATCCATCTTTAAACTGTACAAATCTGGGGCGGTTTTGCGGTTTAAAATCGCAGTGCGTGCGTCTCGAGCGGTTTTGCGGTTAACCGCTTGCGGATAAAAACCGTAGTGCAGCCTTAGCCTAAATCATATATCCTACAAAATGGGCGAATATCAATAATAAAATCGCAAGAGTTATTATTTACTCATTTCTTAGTTCACAACTACTAAATAATTTCATAATAACAATTTAAACAGTTTAACTTGTAAATAGTAAACTTAACTTAGTAAACCTTTGGTATAGAATAAATGATTATACGTTTCTACTATACGTTTACTATATTATACGTTTCTCTATATAAATTCAGGATAATCTACAGAACTTGGCACCCATTTGTATCATAAGTCTTTTGATAGTCAAATCGACAAACATATCATAATTATGATAATATTGAACTTGGCTGCCTCGTTCACTTGCACAGATCCTTCTCTTGCACAGATCTCATGTGCATATTGTATCCCTTAGTCGTCTTTTACGACATCCACGGGCAAGATAGGGAGTGGTGAATTGTATTCTTAGTCCGTCACCACACGGAAAATCTAAGTAACTTCAAATAATTAAGACACTTAATATTATTCAGATATGTTGCAAAATTTGCAATAACACACAACCAGTTGATAACAAATGTGAAAACAAAATGAAATCAAATGAGAACTCGATACACAAACCAGAAATGTCATCGACGTATACCAACTATCATGTAGATAAGAAACGTAATGTAGAAAATCAAGAATCATTTACTGCCAAGGACGTAGCAGCGCTAGAAGTAATAATAGATTTAATGAAGAATACCGCAAGCTTAGAAGACAAGGAGGTAACCAATATAGGCTCTAATAGTTTGATATTAGGACAACCTTTAAAATTTGGACAGCAATCACAAGACACTACTAATTCTATACAAGTTCATATAGCCATTCCTTATGATATACAACAGGGAAAAAAGAGATCTGCTTTAGAACCGTTGAGGGTGAGAAAAGTCTTCTCTGCAAGAATGTCGACACCAGTAGACTTGGAGTACCAAGTACATTCCTTTGAAGGGTTTTCGGAAACTACCACAATTGCTTCAAGTATAGATGATGGACTGTCGCCTGGAATGTATTTTCTTGTTGATAAAGCAAATAATGGGTACGCTCTAAAGCCAGTCAAAGCGAAAATAGATCTATCGGATATAAGGTCACGGCAAGCTGTAAATGTGCCATTAGAAATACATAATGAAGAAACGACGAGGGTTGACGATATAAAAAATATAGCTAAAGTAACTTTAAGTAAGAATTTCATTGCCGCAGTCAATAAGCAGTTAATAGATTTATATGAAAATCTTACTAAACCACATATTGACGATACCCGATCGCAAAGAAAACGACGTATGAATCCTGCAACTGTCTCTTATTTTCGTAGAAAAGCACGTAAAACAAAGGAAACTAGTGACTTTGTAAATAATTCTCTTTATAGAGTGAGAAGGGTTATAGATTGGAATGCTATACATAATTATTTTGGAGGCGATAGAGTTTGTAAATGTAAATGCAAGCCGTACAAACCTATGTGTCGAGCTTGTGCCGCAAGTGATGCAGTTATAAATGAGCTTATTTTCGAATTTGATAACATTGAACAGTACATGAAGGATCATTGCACAGAGATACAAACTTATTTTTGGATGAATCCTAGCGGTGGACTTCAGTTAAGAGATACTGTTCATAGCATTGACAAGAGCTTAAACGATTACTATAAAAGAGTTAAAGGCAAATGCCAGGGTAAAACGTGCAAAGCGTTTGGAACAAATATTGATAAAAGGCAATTTATAAAAAGTGCTATAGTTAAAGAACAAAATAACTTAAAGCAGATAATGGATGATCTTGTATCTATAGCCGATGATCTAAATAGAACTGTAAAAATTAGTACTTGTTTTAACCGTAAACTAAACGAGGAAGGATATAAGATGCTGCAAGCTATAAATAACTGCGTCCCTCTTAAAAACTTTGAGAAACGTTCAGGTGCTTTAACTACAATGAAAAAGTTGATTAAGAACGTATATTCTCTTGACAATATCAGTGTTAATATAATATGTAATCCCGACATTCAAACTACAGAGAGTTTTGTGCGAACTGACTTCACTAATAATACTGCCACAACTCCACCTACTATGACTACTTCTACTATTATTTCTACTACAACTACTGCTCCTATAACTAGTACTCCTGTAACTAGTACCAGTACTATTATTTCTACCGCTAGTGAAATCATTACTAGTGATAAGCCACAAGACTCAGAAAGCTTGTTTGAGTTTAATTTTGAAGATGATCATGATAAACCCAAAAAACGTAAAGGTTTTAAATATCTCTTTCCTAGACGAAATAAAAAGGACAAATTATTTACATATTTTACAAGACAAGACTATATAACATTAAGGCCGTTAATTAAACGAGACACTTATAGTCAAATAGAGGTTCCCCTAATCTCGGATAGTGGTGGTACATTTTGGTTTGATTATTTACAAGCTACGAGTGGCGGTGAATCTAGAATAGCTAGGCATACAAAACTAAAAATTGCAAGTCCCAAGTTTGGAATATCTGTTGTTCAAAGTAAATTCGTGACACCAAAACAGAGTGAACTAAAGAATGACCCAACTATAAACTTTAAAATGAAACACTCGAAAGTCACAACAATTATAAATAAAGAGTATGAGAAGGAAAAATCTAAAACTAGGCTAGATAACGCTGCTTTTACTGTTGACACGAATACTCTTCTTTTACATTCGCAACAAGACACTGATCCTGAAATGGTATCAGAATACTTAGCTGATGACATAAGCCAACTATTACAACTCTTTGGCAGTATACAAGATGTTGAAGCTATGAACATGTTTGCCAACAGATCACAGATTTTAAAATCCACCTCTAAGCAAACAGTTAAAATGAAAACAACTCAATGTAACACCACAATAGCAGAGTTGCTACATAAACCTAAAAGCTCTACGCAATACATTAAAACTAAACCAGAAAATAAAACTACATCATTAATCAACAATGCTAATGAGAATAGATCTATAAATATACCCAATAAAATCTCAAAAAAAGCTAAAACTACGGTATTGAAAACGTCAACTACAAAGACGACTCAACTATCAACACAAGCCATAGAGAGGACAGTGCCTGCTGCTTACAGTAATGCAACAGATTATCAAAATAAAAGTACCGTAATCACACAAAAGCCTAGAACTACAAAAGACAAAGCCTCTATTTTTAGAAAAAATAAAAAAAATAGTCATAAGAGCACTATGAGTACTGCGAAAGCAAACAAAGTATTAACGTCGCCAACTAATACTAATAGTTCAATTAAAAGCAATCCCTTAAAAAGTTCGCCATTGACGACAAATAAAAAATATAGTACACTAACTACAATGCCTGCTAGTGAAAGTTTTGACAAGGAAACTATTACTATCTGTTTCACCGATTTAAATAATGAACAAAGCTCCCAGAAGGTATTTCACACTACCCATAGACCTGGTTTCTTTGGAAAAATTAAAACTGCAACCTTGAGATTTTTGGGTTTCTCAAAATTTGTGGGTGCTGAAGCTACCACAAAAACAATACGGCGAACGCATCAAACGACTGCCTTGATTGATAAAATCAATAATACAGAGAAACTTTTTAAGTTGAATGATTGGTCTCAAGGGATGACAAATGAAAACGCTAATAATGTTATTATTAACGAAAATAATAATCAGTTAGTTGCTGATATATCAAATAAACATACCAAAAATCCTAATATTAATAAAAATTTACTAATGTCTATTATTGAATACGAAGCTAATAAATTAAATGAAGAATGGCAGAGAATAGCTTATAGTAACGACGAAAATTCTGGTGATGTATATAAAGGTACGAGTAGAATCAGAAGCGCAAACAAAGAGTAAGTCACTTTTATTTTAAATATTTGTAGTATCTATGAGTACCTCATCACTTTCACACATTTTCATTTCACAGTTTTTTCTCATCTTTAAGCTGTAATCCTATATGTATAAATAAACATTAGTGTATATAGTGTAGATTTATAGCTAGGTTTTCAAAAACGCTTTAATTTATTTTTATGCAGTCCAAATAATGAAATTCCATTAAAATAAATCATGAAGTATAATAAAGTTACGTAACGAACATGCCTTAATTTTATATGAACTATAAACGAAGCTTAAACGAAAATGTAAACGATGACTATCCAATAGGTGGAACGAAATATTACCATAATCATACTTGAATTCGGTTACTAAGAGTGAAACTGATGTGAAGAAGTACAAGCGCTTAACGTACTTGTGGCATTCACTGAAAATATTGTGCCTTTACCAATTAATATATCGTTTAAATTACATAAATAACCGTCAAGATTAATACAACACTGTTAAAAATAATAGAGGCAGCTTTTAAAAATACCGCAACTTCTAGATACTGTCGATTTAAGTTTTTAAAATACTAGAGAGACATATATATTTATAATTTAACAAATATTTATAATTTTAGTCAAACTGCCCTATCGGACTTATTTAAAGAAAATAATTGCAAAAAAACAACTTTAAACAAAGATTTAAAAGTAGACATTGTTCAAGATATAAAAAACATAGCTGAGATACCTGAATTGCAAATACCAGACCCGACAGAAAAAGATAATTGTGGAGTGAAGAATTGCGGAGTAAATAATTGTGGAATGAAGAATTGCGGAGTAAAGAATTGTAGAAAAAAACCAACCGGACTGCTGAATAAGATAGCTAGTAAAATGGGCGTGAAGATAGTGCCATGCAAAAAGCATAAGGAAAAGGTTTGTTGGGTGAAACCGTTACTAATTTTACTTAGAAACAACGGATTAATATCCTAGTGATAATACCCAGGATTCCTGAAATATCATCCTATAGTTACGAATACTACCAACAATTGGATTGCTCCTGGGTGTCGTAAAAGACGATTAAAAACTTTATACAGACCTGGGCCAACTCCCATCTGATGCCATCTAATCAATAATTTCATTCCCAAAAAGTTTAGCGTTCAGGCTGAACGATCCAATTGCAAGATGTCATCGGTCCACTTTTTATGGAGTCGTACACTAGTACAGCTTTAGGAGAGTAGAATAAACTTGTGGCTATACATATGAGTTTAGGTATTATTATTGCTATTCGTAATAATCAGATATCTAATAACACGCTTTGTTCAAAGGCAGTTACGCAGTCATATCACGAAGAAGTAACCCGAAATTTCAGAACAACGTGGGCAATGAATATAGAGAGTAATGGCTATGCTCCAGGTATGAAATATTTTTGTGTAAGCATAAACTAATAGAAAAGCATAAACATTTCCGCGTGGTGACGAAGTAAGAATACAATTCACCAGGTCCTTGCCCGTGGGTGTCGTAAAAGCCGACTAAGGAATCAAAATATGCATATAACAAGAGAAGGAAAGCTTAAAATGAAACCCTAGCCCAACACGACTGAAAAACGTGGTATATTAGGTCAATTAGCCTCCTCCGCAATAGGAAGCTCGGGCCCAACAGTAGGACGTATATCAGTTAAAATGATGACGAATGAAATAGCTTTTAATCGTTTTCAGTTAATTCCATCGGTGCCACTTTTTAATTCTTTTAAAACACAAATCTCTTTTCACTATTCTAACACAATTGCTTTGTTTCAAGAGGCCAGTGAGATATACCGGTCAAGCAACATCGTCTGCGATCTACAAGCCACATACAACCACATACTTCATCTTAAAAATATACTAGATGAAAATAAATTCGAAGCATTCGTGGCAAACATTCCTTGCTATAGATATAAAAGATTATCGAAGACTTTTTTTATTAATTACAAAACAGATGGCCTGAAATGGAATTGGATTAGAAGCAAAAGATCTTTGATGCGTCGAGTAAAGTATAAAACTGATGTAAAGAATGTAATTCCTAAACATCATGGAACTAAAGAGTATTTTGACACGTTTGAGACGTTTGTTAAAGATGAAGATGGTATTTATAGAGCTATATCTAGAAGAAAGAGAGATGCTGATAGAAGACTTTTAGCTGTACATTTAAGGAGCTTAGCGCCGCTGCTTCCAACTGTGGTACATATTTTAGTGTTAGTTCAATTGCAAACACTTGTTTAAACTTTTTTTTTCTTACCCACCAGTGAAAATATCATTATCAAATCATGTCTTATGTTTAAATGTCAGCTATTTTAAACCTTTTTATCATACATCTTTAGCCTATCTTCATCCAAAGCTAGGGGCGTTCAGAACAACCAGCCTGTCCTTATCCCACGATAGATTGGGTCGGCACAACATGGTCCTTACCTTCCATAAACTCCAGTTATCCCTCATATCTACACTTACTGCATATACACATCTTCTCATTCACACAACCCATCCATCTTATTTGTTTCCCTTGATTCTTACGCCCATCCACAATCGCATCGATTTTTTTTTATGGGTGGGCTATGGTAAGCGCGCACGCGGTCCATTCCGTCCGGGGCGACGGAAGGACGGCGCGCGAGCCCATAACCCACCCATACCCACGTCGCCTTCGTCGTTGGGCCGACCACCGGAGCAGGGTGACTTGTCGTCAGTGGTCGGCCCGACGGAATACCCTTTCAGGTACCCTCACTTTTCGACGACGACGGGTCAGGTGACCCGGGACGTCGATCGCCGTCGCGAGGTCAGCCTCTCTGCGAGTGACGGACTAAATTCCCCGGTCCGGTCACCCGCGGCCTCGGCTAGGGCAGCATCAGGCGCAGGTACTCGCGCCTGTGCCACCCGAGTCACCGGCGGCGGAACGTGTGACTGAAGGAGAGCTCCTCTCGCGCACGATCCGCCGCCTCCTTCCGTGAGATGACGGCCTCACAGAAGGCGGCGACCGCGTTCCAGTTCCTGACGCTATCGAGCATCTCCCTGGCGATGGTCGGCAGCGTCAGGTCGGCACCTATGATCCCGACGAGTTCACGGCGTTCTCCTGCCCACGCAACGCACACCTAGAGCGTGAGCTGCGTCGTATCCTCGTCGCAATCGCCGTGGTGGCAGGACGGTGTGTTCTCCCTCCTGACGATCTTGTGCAGGTGAAACAACCGTGCCCCGTCAACACCTGCACCAGTCGGAAGGAAAGCAGCCCGTGCGTCCGCTCCAACTACTCCATCAGCACCGGCCGGAAGGCCTCGACGGTCCTGACACCGTACCGAGGCCACTCCAGCCGGACTGCCCAACGGGCAAATCCCTCCAACCACCCATGGCCTTTTCGACATCTTGGTCATACAGGCCGAATCATCGAGATACATGTGCACACCATGCTCTTTGCGTAAGTATGCACATGCTTCTTGAGTCTCTACAAGTTATTTAACTTTCTTCATCCTTTGCCCTGTGTCCTTCTCCCTGTATAACTAGGGCGGACAGCACACGGTACGAACTGCGTCGTCCGCGGTATTCCTGCTAGCTAGCCACAATTACCCGCTACTCTGGCTGCCATCTTGGCTTATCCTGCCAACCTGGTCTTCAAGCCGGCGGGCCTTGTACCAGGCGTGCGCGAATTCCCGTAACTGCCGGTAGTTCGCCTCCGAAGCCACAAGATCCGTGTAGTATACCGGACCTTCTCCGTCGCGATGTATCCCCGAGAGCATCCCCGACCTAATCTCATCATAGAGGGGACATGCCCACAGAACGTGGTGCATGTCCTCATCCCCTTCGCCGCAGCTACATTCCGCGTGAGCTCCTAGCCCTAAATCGTACAGCCGCCTGCGAAAGCACCCATGACCCCCCAGTAATTGGGAGGTTTCATAGTCCGGCTCGACCCAAGTCGCCTTGAGGCGAGCCGCCACGTCCGGAAAAAACCGATACGTCTCCCTCCCCTTGTCCTCGCGATCCCACCGCGCCTGCCACTGAGCAACAACATCCGTCCATATAGCCCTCCGCCTATCCCGATATTCCTGCCTAGTCGCGTCCTGGCGCGCCGCCGCTGCTCTCCCAGCACGGATGACCTCCAGGTCGGCCGGCAGTACCCCACCTATGACCGGCAGGGCAGCCGTACTGGTCGTGCGATATGCCTTGGTGAACAGAACGAGCGCAGCCCTCTGCGAGCGTAACAACGCGCTCTTAACCGCGTAGAGACCGGCTCTATGGAACCATACATCCGCAGCATACGCAATCGTCGCCACATATGTCCCGTGGTACAGGGTCTTAAGGGCCCTGTAGCGAACGCCCCACGAAGACGCCGAAATACGGGCCACCTTACCAAAGCACTTGGCCGTTCGCTCGTCAATCGAGTGCGCATGCTGCGTGAAAGACAGACCCGCGTCCAGCACCACCCCCAGAACAGTAGTCCACTTGACGTCCCTGACAGAGCTCCCCCCAAGACGTATTGTGGGAGGCCTCTGGAAACGCCCCCTCAGCGTCATACTCGCTGACTTACCCGGGGAGAAAGTCCAGCCTATTCCGGGCCCCCCACTCTCCAACAGCCTGTAAAACGGCCGCCGCGTTGGCCTCAATGCTCGCCCTGGAGTTTGCCCCAATCAGGACCGTCAGGTCGTCGGCGTATGCTACCATTCTGGTCCCTCCCGGAAGCGGTAGCCGAAGCAGGTCATCCATGAGCAGGTTCCACAGAGCCGGCCCCAAGACCGAGCCCTGCGGACATCCCATAGTAGAGGTCTTCCACACCACCTGGTCGCCCGCACCCATACCCACGCGCCGACCAGCGAAGTACCCAGACAACATCCGATAGATATTGCCCGGGCATCCCCTGGCCTTCGCTTTCAGCAAGATCATGGGCCACCAGGCGTTATCGAATGCCCCCGAGATGTCCAGGAAGATAGCCTGCAGGTATTTAGTATCTGCAGAGTTAACCGCGCCCGTAATGCTCAGCAAAGCCGAAGACGTAGATCTCCCCAGCGTAAAACCATGCTGTGAGGTCGAGATTCCCCTAGTAATCCCCGGTGCACACTTTAACATTACGCGTTCCAACAATTTACCCAGCACAGGTAACATCGTAATAGGGCGGTAAGCCTTAGGATCGGATAGAGGCCTGCCATTGCCCTTAGGCAGTACGAGTAACCTACCAATCTTCCAGACGACTGGGAAGGTACCTTCGCATACGCATTTACCCATTACCAACGTCAACTCGGACGACGCTGCGCACCAAATGTGACGCAGCATGCGTGCGGTGATCCCATCAGCACCCGGTGCAGTGTTGGGCAGCGCTCTAACTATTCCTCCCAATGCAGCCTCCGCAGGCGGCAGTGCATCCCTCCCGGACGGCATACATATAGCCGCAACGGGCAATGACGTGTTGGTGGGGATCACCCCCGTGCACAGCCGTCGGCACGTAGCGCTAGGTCCGCCCACATTCGGCATCAACCAAGAAAGGGCAGACGCCGCGCCGAGAAGCCGAGAAACAAGTCGACGGAAATGCTCCCGGAACCACCAATGCCCGTCAAGCACCAGCCCCAAGTACTTCATGTGCCCTTGGATGCTGGTGGTAACCGAATTCACAGTAATAGAAGCGCCGGCGGGAAGGCCGGCAGTACGGAGGCCATGGAACAAGAGGGCCACCGTCTTGTCCAAGGCTACCTTCAACCCCAGCGCTTCAATCCGCCTGACAATCTCCTCGGTGCGGAGAGTTGCCAGGCGTGCCGCCTCCTCTAGCGTTCCACCCCGGGCTGTGACGAGCGTATCGTCAGCGTAGCAAATTACGCCCAACCCGGGTGGGAGGCTTGATCTCAACGCCCAGTCGTAGCCGATTTTCCACAGGGTCGGACCCAAAACCGACACCTGTGGGACACCGCACGTCATGGGCGTTCGCACAACATCTCCTACTCAGTTAACGGAGGGATGTCTGCCAACACCCTCAAAATTCTCGCGGCAGCCGCCTCATTTGTCCGCTTATGGGCCTCGGTTCCCCGTGCCGTGCTGATCGGCGATGGAGTCGCCGACCTCGTCACCACTACCGCACCCCCTCATCCCCTGCGAGAGGCCGGAACTTTGGGGGGAGGCATGATGATGCCACTCCCCTCAGCGGCTGATCCTGAGCTGCCACCCTTACCCAGGGGGCGCTTCTGCATCTGCGAGGTGAGAGCTTCCTCTCCAAGAGTCAGGGCCGCCGCCAGAGCCAACGCCGCAGAATGCGACGCTGGCCCAGCGGCGACCTTAGCCGCCGACGTGCTGTCTTCCTCTGCTTCGGACGGCTCTGCGACAGAACTGCCGTCCTCGTCCTTCGACGGCTCTGCGGCAGAAATGCCGCCCTCGTCCGTAGTTGGAGCGGCGGCTACCTCTCGCGCCTGCAGATCCAGTAGCGCCGATTGATGCTTTTTCACACCGGTAGCCTTCCTACTGGTCAACCTCGGGGGCTTCCGGCGCCTTTTCTTCTCTGGGCCCTTGGTCGCCGGCCCATCAGCGGATGTTGTGGCCTCACATGCGAGACTGGCAGACGAACTGCAGTCCGACGAGGCACGCGCGTCTTCTGTGCCAGTTTTGCGGTAGCTTAGCAAGGCTGTCAAGTGGGAACTAGGCTCCCCGTTCTCGCTAGTTTTGGGCGTCTCACCCTTCCTATCCACATCAAAGGTAAACGAAAGATCCATTCGGTTTCCACGAGTATGGGAGAAAAAGAGGTCGACCCGGGCAGAGATCGCGATACCGGGCAAGCGTACATTTGTATCCCAACACAGGGGGTCCGCAGGTACACTGGCTGGGAGTGCGCTAACGACTGAACAACCCATCAGCCATGCATCCTCTCGCCGCACCCTAGAACTTAGGATTCTGGGTGATTGTTTTATAGAGGTTTTCTTCCTCGCGGTCCAGGCAGTTAAGCCAAGACCCTCGCTGCTGAATCTAGGCCTCAAGACGAGCGTCCCGAAACAAGAATCAGGGTTACGATTTGTCGCGGTTGGCAAATGCCTGCCCAGCCCTCAAACGAATGAGGGACTGGGCGCGTCGAATTTTCGCGTCCAATACCCTCTACAATTAGAGAGCATGGAGCGAATTTGGGGCATCCCACAAACTGGCCCTCGGGCCAGATATTTGCCACGAACGACAATTCCAGAGAGCAGTCCAAGGGATTGTCGCTCGCGCCCAGGGTACACCACCTAGAGGTTTTTGGCATAGTACCCCACAATCATATTGATAAACATACCTTTCATCCCGCCTCATCATATGCCTATACCAAGGCAATCACGCGCTCCTAACCTTCTCGATCACTGGTGCCACATCAGGCTTCCATAACATAAAAGTATGTCTCTTCCAAAAAAAAAATGCGTGAAGCCTGGATATACTTCCAATGTTATGGGTGGCGTTATATTATATAATCAACTCGTCATCACACAGAGCTCTGGTTACAATTTACCATCAATGGAAGAGAGAGAAGAGAGTCTTTTACCACATCTGATCAATAACATGTTTCAGAACGAGGTCTACTCTATGCTAGGTGACTCTGTTACTCTGGAATGTCTACTTCACCGTGATATTAAGACTCCTTACTCTCAGATCCAGTGCACTTGGCATGCGGAACCTAAAAACATATTGGAACTTGATAATGTACAAGTGGACGGTACTAACCTGTTGATCAGCCAGGTTGAACCTAAGAACAGTGGAAGATATCAGTGCAATTTGGTAAGACGTGTTCTAACTTAGTGATGATCTTAGTGATACAGAATCTAACTCCTAATAGCAATGTCCCAATATTGGGCAATAATGGGATTGCCTGATTTTTTCGGCAGAATGCTCTATTCACCGGGTATACTATTACGTGACAAGTAGGCTAACTTGAATATTTAACCTTCACTACCGATCTTGCAATGTCTCATGCTCCTTAGATTAGTTGGGAAGGGACGTGAATCCGAAACTCCTCCTCGTGGTGCGTCTCAGGCAACGTCCGTTGACGGCTAAAATTTCAGCAGCAGGGGCTCGCGAGTCACTCTGCTCACAAAGTGCACGACGAAGATTCTGTGGCTAACGGAGCTTCTGCGAGCGGCAGACACGCCGTCCCAACCCGCAACTCTGAGTTTGGCATATCTTGAGCTGGAGGCCGGGAGTCTGCAGATGACGAGGTAGATTCGGTCTTTTTCCGAATACGAATCGGCAGATTTGTTATTGGGGCCTCAAAGGGGTAATTCGGGAAAGCCACGGATGTCCAGATATCGATACCAGTGGTCGACCCAATGACGATAGAGAGGTAATACGGTAGGTTATGACGCCAAACGTCATCTATCTGGCCTCCAGGATAAATTGGACGGAGTGTGTCCAAATCATAGCCTACCTAAAAAGTTTAGTTGCAAAATTGGAAAGAGAAAGTTTCGGTAAAAGAAACGCTCCGCGATCGTCATCCAGACACCACTAAAATTATTTTTGTACAAATCTTTTCATTTGTATGATTAATCCTTCGAAGAGACGCCGCAAGCTAATACAGCAAGTCAGCATCGATATTATCTATTATCAAAACCGTCTCCGAATTTCATAGTGCCGCTTGCGTTTAGTGATCCTGGCAAAGCTTTAATAAATTGTTTCAGGATGCCGTCGTCCGAAGAAACGTGAAATTGAATGTGGTAACTCTACCATCAGTTGATGTTGTATTTGTACCATCTTACAGATTACCCCGGGACTGCATATACGATGTGAGTCAATCTTATTATCGTTAAAACAACTATTATTATTAGAAGGAATATTAAGGTAATCCATTTATCAGCCTATTGAAGTCCACTGGACACGGACACGGGCATAACCTTATAATCACCAATTGGCGATCGCATTTAAGGTTATAAGTTTCTCAGATAAGTCCTGCTGCTCATTATCCTGATTGTCTCTCTTTACGACTCTCGCGGCAAAGAGAGATTTTAATCTTACATTGTATTCATAACCCCATAAGGTAAAAAATCTGAACAACCTGGAGTTTAGCTCGGTATTATTTTTTTGGTAAATAAGTATTTTTTTATGGAATATTGGCTTTTTTCGCGTAGAAGTCAAAAATGGTTCTAATAGTTTTTTCAATTTCAATTTCAAACTTTATTGCACTCCATAATGTATAAAAGATCTTAACAACAAAACATGTAACAATTATGGACCCTGTAGGGCACGCCAACAGTAGGTGAGAGGAACATTTTTATGAATTTGCCTAATTTTATGATACATACTTTTACATATATTTACTGGAATTATTATTATGCGATTTTTGTTATTATTAAAAATTTAATTATGGTTATTTTTAAAATTTACTAGAATTATTTTAGAATTTTTATTATTATTAAAATTTATTATTAATTTACTTAAATTAATAGAATTATTATTATTTGATTATTAGAATTAATTATTAATTTACTAGAATTATTTTTGAATTATTGTTATTATTAAAATTAATTATTAATTTACTTAATATAATTGAATTATTATTATTTGATTATTGTTATTAGATTATTGTTATTTATTATTAGAATTAATCTATATGTGGATGTTTTTACTACTATTACTATTTAGGTACCTAGTTAAATGATGTCATTTAAGTAATCATTGACACTGTAGTAACTTTTACTTAGTAGAAACACCTTTAATTTTTTTACAAAGTCATTATATGTTTCTTCATTCTTTAAAGTTATGGGCAATTTATTATATATTATTATGGACATTACATAGGGGCTACAAGAATGCATTTTCAATCGAGACTTGGGTAGATTTAATCTATTTTTATGCCTAAGCGTGTAATGTGATTGTATATCAACCCTTTTTTTATAAAAGTCCATGTGTGTTTTTAAAAACTTACATATTTCAAAAATATACATACAGGGGAGTGTAAGGATTTTTAAGGTCTGAAAGTGAGGTCTGCAACTGTCTGTGTAATCTATGTTAACTAAGATTCTTATTAATTTCTTATTAATTTCTTTTTTACGTTATTAATGTTATTATAACATATAAATTATCGTAAAATCCGGCATGCGGAAATCCGTAGAAGAACGGGCGCAACCGCGATAGCCCGCATAATTAGCACGTTGAAATAGCAATGGACAGGCCATATCGCTCATCGAACCGACAACCCTTGGCGAAGAAAGATTCTCGAGTTGCGACCACGAATCGGATGACGCAGCGTAGGACGACTCTCTATTAGGTGGACTGACGATATCTTAAAAGTCGTTGGATGCAAGTGGCACAGGACCGTTCCGAGTGGCATTCTCGTGGGGAGGCCTATGTCAAATAGTGGAAATATATAGGCTGATGGATGGATAGAAATTATTAAGTTTAAATATTTGGCTGATCTCGCGGAAGGAGGCGGCGGATCGCCTGCGTGAGGAGCGCAGCCTCGATGAGGAGATCCGCCGCCGGCGACTGGGGCGGCGCAGGCGCAACTATCTGCGCCTCATGCCGCCCTAGCCGAGGCCGCGGGTGACGTGACCGGGGATTAGTCCGTCACCCGCCAAGAGGCCGACCGCGTGAGGAAAGACCGATGTCGATGGGAGGGTACCCCAATAGGGGGTATTCCGTCGGGCCGACCACTGACGACAAGTTAACGCTGCTCCAGTGGTCGACCCAACGACGAAGGCGACGTGGTTTTCGGGTGGGTCGCGGGAGTTGCGTGCTTAAGCCCCTCTGTCGCCCCGGACGGAGTAGTGCGGAGGCGCGCCGACCGCGGCCCACCCACAAAAAAAAAAAAAAAAAGTTTAAATATTTGAACACTTATAAAATATAACAATCTTTATTTACATTACGCTTCACGCAGTCCACGCACCTTTTATTTCTTTTCTTATAAAAATTACCTTTAGTCTCTCTCATCATTCATTTATACCACGTCAGGTATTCATTCTTTAAATTTGCCTTCACTGATACAATTCCCTACAATTCACCCTCTTGCCCGTGGATATCGTAAAAGACGACTGAGGGATATAATAACCATGTAACATCTATGCAAGAGAAAGAAAACTCGAAATAAAATCCATCCCTATACCAATCTGTCTGACCAGCATGGTATAATATGGTCAATTTCCCTCCCATTGTGGAGGAGTTTTGAGCTCTGCAGTGGGCCGTATATGAGCCGAGATGATGATGATCATGCAATTTTCAAGCTTTCTCTAATACGGTTATGTGTTACGATTACGTTAATAATTATTTTGTTTTGTCCAGGATCTCAAAGCGATTCAACGTTTAGGTGGCGAGATGTCGAACCGAATTCCTTGTGGCAAAGTCTGCTCTATAAGGATAGATGAACCGGTCTGTCAAGAAGACACGGTAAGTGGAAGAAGTTCATCCTATTATTAATTTAATTTCATAATACACACAAGTGTACAAATTACTAATTAGTTGAAACAATGACCATATTTAATTGAATCGATCAGAGATCGTTTACATTTAGATTTTTACTAAATGTTTACCCGTAACAGATTGTAGGTCTTCGATAGGTGAAAGAAAGAAAAACGTTTATTCTGATCTCATTAAATCTAATAAACTATTTTACGGCTTTTATCGTTGAAACACTTTACAGCGTTTAAATTTCATTGTTTTCTTCAGCAGAATTAAGCTTATGATTATAAATGTTTTTTCAGACGACGAATCGCTCGCTCCTCAGACCTACAGCCGTCCTCACAGTATCTCCCTTGAGAATTAAATGCAGCGTACAATGCAGGAGGGACTTGCAAAACTCTTTAGTTCGTCTCTCTGTGTCCAATGTGCCTACCTTGAGACAAACCACTGGTAAATTTGTAGCGTCTTTTCTTTATTATTTTAATAACTTTTTCTGTGTGATGACGAAGCAAGAAGCAGGAAACAATTCACCACCGCCACTCTTGCCTGTGGGTGTCGTAAAAGACGACTAAAGGATATAATATGTAGATAACATTTATGCAAGAGATGGAAAACTCGGAATGAAACCCTATATCAACACATCTGACTAGCGTGGTATAGTAGATCAATTTCCCTCCCATTGTGGAGGAGGCCCGAGCCCATTGGGACGTATACGAGCTATGATGATGATGGTGACGAAGAAAATATATTTCAGGTTCTTACTAATATTTTGAACCGCTAAGTTCTGAACGTTAAACTATGGGTCTCCTTAGTCAAGTACCGCTCCTAGATTTGAGCCTATTCACCTGTATTCAATTTAATTTATACTAAATGTCGTTTAAAAACCTCCTTGCGTGTGGTGACGGAGAAAGAATACAATTTTATTCATCCTATCTTGTCAGTAGATGTCGTAAAAAACAACTCAGACTAAAACCTGAAATAAACGCTTATGCCAACCCGCCTGACCATCGTTCTATAATAGGTCAACTTCTTTCCCATTATGTAGGAGGCTCGATCCCAGCAGTGGGACGATATAAGAGCTGTAATGATGATGATTGTTTCAAATTAAATGTCAATTTTCTTATGATGATGTGAAAAATTCTACTGCATATGAAGATTTTTTAATCGGACCAGGTATCAGTCCCCAAATGCAGTTAGGCCTGCCAAATTGATACAATAGAAACATCTCAGAGAAGCAGGTATTTGAAAACTTAACCTACTCAGCAGTCTATTTAATTTAAGGTAAGGAGGAGAACGAATGGCTGCCATGTTATAGGGCCCTAGATCGCCTTTCTGTCACCCCTGAGAGCTGGTCGAGACGACTGAATGCAATTCAGTCTATAAGCGAGAGAACCTGAGGGTCAATCTTTTATGGTAGGCAGCGACCTGGCTATGTGTCTGATATCGCAGAGATCCATGAGCGGCTAGGGACACGAAAAAAGTATCGATACTTTCGATATCGAGTACTTTCTTTCAATACCAATACTTTTGTATTCGATACTTTGTATGCATTGATGTAACAATTTAACTAGATACACAATCTCAAACAAAAGTTCTTTTAAAACTGTCCCAAATTTCCCAGTCTAAATAATTATTATACATTAATGAAAATTCAACCTTATGAGCATAACTTATAGTTGTATTCACAATAATACGTACGATAAGCCATAAAATTTTTACGACCGTAGCTCGCCTCTCATTGGTCATTATACTTCAAATCAAATTCTATCTTACATGCATTAAAGTTTATATTACGAGGTGTCAAAAAAGCTATATTAATAATAAAGGCCACGGTATTATTCGACGAAAATAAAAGGAGATATTAATGTATTATTCTACATTTAAAATGATTCCATTGAATTCCATCGTATTATTCTTGCAACGTTGAGTGAAATTTTGAAACAAAAAAATCTAAATCACCATATTCCACCCGATATTTAGTCATATAAACAATAAAAACAAATCAATGAACTGTTTAACTTACTGGAAGTACGAAATCTCATCCTTTTTTAACGTTTTTACGTATTATTTTTACAATTGTTCAATGAACACTTCGTCATTTCTAACGTTCATACAACAACGCGGTCGACATAAGACTACTTGAAGAGAATGCTAAATTCTTGTTGTGGCGCTCTTTTTATGGGGACGTTTTTGAGACGCTGTTTGTGTATCTTGGGTTTTTTGTTACATCAATGTTTGTATGCAATACTTTTACTCAATGTGTACTTTTTGGTAGGTATCGTATCGAGAAAATTGTAGAAATAACTTATCTTAAATTTCAATTTCCATCCGTTCACAGGTGTTTAATTCCTAAAAAAAGCTTATCACAACCCCGTAATGAACGTGTCTGATAGGCTGTATGAAAAGTACTCGATACTTTGAAGTAAGTCGATACTTTTGTTTCGATAATACTTATGAGTACAGTATCGAATACATTCTATTCGATTCTGTGTGCCTATGAACGGCAGTTACCATATCAAGTAGACTGTCTTATGATCTGACATATCTGTGAAAAAAATCGAAGGCAAAAACAATATTCTTAAAATTTGCTTTACTTTTTGAATACTTTTGCAGTGGTCATATGCAAGGATGGTGCGAACGAAACCCTAACTCCGGATAAAGATGCCCACAATCCTATGATCACCCACAAGCTTCGGAAGAAAGGTAACAACACCATAATTAAAGTATAATACATATTATTATCCGTGTGATGACGGAGTAAGAATACAATTCGTCGCTCCCTATCTGGCCTATGGGTATCGTAAAGACGACTAAGGAATATAATATGCATATAATATCTATGCAAGAGAAGAAAAACTCGAAACAAACTCCTATACATACACGTTTGACCAGCATGGTATAGTAGGTTGAGTTCCCTCCCCCAGTGGCAGAGGCTCGAGCCCACCAGTGGGATATATATGAACTGAAATGTTGAATGATGAATACAAGAATTTATTCCATAATATCAAGCGTTAAATTTTTAGTAATAATAAAAGGAACAGTTATTTTGTTATAGATTCAAGTGGTCACCATGAGTATGACAAGCTGTCATCGTTCACAGACCCTGGTAGAATACACGTAATCTTGATATGTGATGCCGGCTATTACCTGCTGCACGACCAGGGTGTATGCGGTAACGTTGATAATTTTATTAGATATTAGCTTCTTCCCGCGACTTGCTGGCGTAAAAGGTAACTTTATCCAGATGAAATTTTATCCAAATCCGTCCAACGGATTGTATGATTGAAAAAAAAAATTGAAATATGAACCTAAAGTTACACATTAAGGGAATAAAGAGGATCGTATGTATTAATCGAGGAATTGGTCTATCTATGTGTCAATTTTCATTCAATTTTTCTCTACACAAATAAGTACTCTAGGATCTCGGGCTAGAATTTTGATTATCATCAGACAAAAACAATTTCGTCACTGACTCAGTGACGAAATTGTTTTTGTTTGTTGTTATCAATAAAATATCAAGTATAAGAGCTGCGCAATTGAAACTATATATTTAATAACTTTACTATTAACATTCAATTTATTATTCATTCATTCATTATTCCAAGAATTTGGCTTATATAGTGTAATCAAAAACCAAGACATGAGTGTTCGAAATAGCGAAGAAACTCTTCGAGAAAAGGTAGAAGTGCTCTTGCTTCGCTTGGCGCTAATGTGCCCTCAGATATCTTGGTTCTGGGACGCGGTCGCCGCCTTCTGCGAGGCAGTCATCTCGTGGAAGGAGGTTGCGGATTATAAGCGTGAGGAACGCCTCCACGACGACACGGTCTGCCGCTGGCAATTGGGTCAGCGCAGGCGCGAGTACTTACGCCTACTGCCGTCCTAGCCGAGGCCATGGGTGACCGGACCGGGGATTTTAGTCAGTCACCCGCAGAGAGGCTGACCATGGGACGGCGACCGACGTCCCGGGAAAGGGACGTCGAGAGGAGAGAGTACCCCGTGGAGTATGTTGTCAGACCGACCACGGAGGATAAGGCACTCGGTACCGATGGTCGGCCTAACGACGTAGGTGCGCCGACTATATCCTAACGCAAAAATAAAGATATTTTGGTTCGTAGTACCTCACACTGAAGCTAATCTATACCAATAAATAAAATTGGAGTGTCTGTTTGTAATGTCAAAATAATAGGCTTTTTTCATGCTCACACGGTTATTTGCACGACACTTATGCCTAAAATAGCAATTAAAAATTTTTGTGTCTGTCTGTCTGTCTGTCTGTTTGTTCCGGGTAATCTTCAAAACGGCTGAACCGATTTCAAAAATTCTTTCACCAATGGAAAGCTATAATATCAGGGCGTAAACTAGGCTATATTTTATCCCGGTATTCCCACGGGTACGGGAACTACGCGGGTAAAACGACTATAACCTATAACCGAAGCGAAGCGAGGACGGGTTGCTAGTACATAAATAAAATTGGAGTGTCTGTTTGCAATGTCAAAATAATAGGCTTTTTCATGCTCACACGATTATTTGCACGACACCTATGCCTAAAATATAGATTAAAAAATTTTTGTCTGTCTGTCTGTCTGTTTGTTCCGGGTAATCTTCAAAACGGCTGGACGGATTTCAAAAATTCTTTCACCAATGGAAAGCTATAATATCAGGGAGTAACCTAGGCTATATTTTATGCCGGTATTCCCACGGGAACTACGTGGGTAAAACGACTATAACCGAAGCGAAGCGAGGGCGGGCTGCTAGTAATTACTAAATTTGTTGTATAAAATATTGGTTTAACTACCTTAGTCCACCTACGTCACACTGTTCCGCTCGGGCCTCCTCCACTACAAAAGGAAATCAAAACTACTGAACCACGCTGGTGAGATGGATTGGTATAGGGTTTTGTCGAGTTTTCCTTCTCTTACATAGATGTTATTAGCATATTTTATCTTGTAGGCCTTGTACGACACTCACGGCCACACACGGGCAAGAGAGGGAGTGGTGAATTGTATTCTTAAATCGTCACCACACGGAAGATTTTTAAAAGACAGTTGTTTAAAAGAAGTCAGTAAATAAAAAATAATAAAAATAATAGACAAATCCGCTGTTTCTTGCCGGATCTTCTCAATAGCTGTCCCGTTCCAATCCGAAAGTAATTCATTGGATGGACAATATGTAAGTGTCTACGCCGGGTTTATACGTAATAAATGAATTTGATACCAACACGCCCGACCAGCATGGTATAGTAGATCGATTTCCCTTCTATTATGGAGGGGGCTCGAGCCCAACAGTGGGACGTATATAAGCTGAAATGAATTTGAAATTGAATTTTAATTTTGAACTTGAAGTTTCACATGCAAGTGCTGCTACTCATTCTTCTGGCGATTCTTCAGCCATTGTAGCTTCCGCGAGAAAATTAAGAGTGGTGATACATTTTACTAGTTACGGAGCCATCACGACATAGGAAAGTTCTTGATAACAAACATCAACTTTTTAATGTCTTGTAGCCCCCTGCCCGTCGAATACGAGTTCTTTAGTTGGTGATAATAGGTGTACTCCGTGTCCTGGCGGTACAAGATCAGACCCTGGCGCCGCCAAGTGTCGCCGCGGTCACAAACTGCATCGCAGGTATGATGTACGTATTAATATGCTCACCATCTTCATCATCATCTCAGCCTATATATGTCCCACTATTAGGCTCAGGTCTCCTCCATAATGGGAGGGAAGCTCGGCAGCGCCAGCACCAGTACCTGAGCCTGATGCCGCCCTCGCAGAGGCCACGGGTGACCGAACTGAGGATTTTAATCTGTCACCCGCAGAGAGGCTGATCGCGCGACAGCGACCGATGCCTCGGGAAAGGGACATTGATAGAAAAAGGTATTCTGTCGGGTCGACCACTGAAGACAAGGAACTCGGCACCGGTGGTCGGCCCAACGACGAAGGCGACGTGCTATGGGTGGGTTATAGGGACCGCGTGCCGACCCTCTGTCGCCCCGGACGGAACCGGGCTGCGGGTGCGCTGACCACAGCCCACCCTAAAAAAGGGATAATACGTATATAATTATCACTACTCTTTATTTGCGCGTGGATGTCGTAAAAATCGGTTAAGGATTTCACTAGAAGAATGGGCACTAGCTCTTGGAAACACCTCACTGCCATCGCCAACTCGCCCGCCAAGCATGATATTATTTCCTTTGAGGAAGGATAACCATTACAATTGAATAAGCTGATAGATGGAAATAAAACAATCATCGCTAGTAGTACTACTACGTAATAAAATAGTAATCGTGAAGTTGTTAGTAGTACTGCTAGGTAATAAAATAATAAATGTGAAGTTATTAGTAGTACTGCTACGTAATAAAATAATAAACGTGATGTTATTAATAGTACTGCTAGGTAATAAAATAATAAATGTGAAGTTATTAGTAGTACTGCTACGTAATAAAATAATAATTGTGAAGTTATTAGTAGTACTGCTACGTAATGAAATAATAAACGTGATGTTATTAATAGTACTGCTAGGTAATAAAATAATAAATGTGAAGTTATTAGTAGTACTGCTACGTAATAAAATAATAAACGTGATGTTATTAATAGTACTGCTAGGTAATAAAATAATAAATGTGAAGATATTAGTAGCACTGCTACGTAATAAAATAATAATTGTGAAGTTATTAGTAGTACTGCTACGTAATGAAATAATAAACGTGATGTTATTAATAGTACTGCTAGGTAATAAAATAATAAATGTGAAGTTATTAGTAGTACTGCTACGTAATAAAATAATAAACGTGATGTTATTAATAGTACTGCTAGGTAATAAAATAATAAATGTGAAGTTATTAGTAGTACTGCTACGTAATAAAATAATAATTGTGAAGTTATTAGTAGTACTGCTACGTAATAAAATAATAAACGTGATGTTATTAATAGTACTGCTACGTAATAAAATAATAAACGTGATGTTATTAATAGTACTGCTACGTAATAAAATAATAAATGTGAAGTTATTAGTAGTACTGCTACGTAAAAAAATAATAATTGTGAAGTTATTAGTAGTACTGCTACGTAATAAAATAATAAACGTGATGTTATTAATAGTACTGCTAGGTAATAAAATAATAAATGTGAAGTTATTAGTAGTACTGCTACGTAATAAAATAATAAACGTGATGTTATTAATAGTACTGCTAGGTAATAAAATAATAAATGTGAAGTTATTAGTAGTACTGCTACGTAATAAAATAATAATTGTGAAGTTATTAGTAGTACTGCTACGTAATAAAATAATAAACGTGATGTTATTAATAGTACTGCTACGTAATAAAATAATAAACGTGATGTTATTAATAGTACTGCTACGTAATAAAATAATAAATGTGAAGTTATTAGTAGTACTGCTACGTAATAAGATAATAATTGTGAAGTTATTAGTAGTACTGCTACGTAATAAAATAATAAACGTGATGTTATTAATAGTACTGCTAGGTAATAAAATAATAAATGTGAAGTTATTAGTAGTACTGCTACGTAATAAAATAATAAACGTGATGTTATTAGTAGTACTGCTAGGTAATAAAATAATAAATGTGAAGTTATTAGTAGTACTGCTACGTAATAAAATAATAAACGTGATGTTATTAGTAGTACTGCTAGATAATAAAATAATAAATGTGAACTTATTAGTAGTACTGCTACGTAATAAAATAATAATTGTGAAGTTATTAGTAGTACTGCTATGTAATAAAATAATAAACGTGATGTTATTAATAGTACTGCTAGGTAATAAAATAATAAACGTGATGTTATTAATAGTACTGCTAGGTAATAAAATAATAAACGTGATGTTATTAATAGTACTGCTACGTAATAAAATAATAAATGTGAAGTTATTAGTAGTACTGCTACGTAATAAAATAATAATTGTGAAGTTATTAGTAGTACTGCTACGTAATAAAATAATAAACGTGATGTTATTAATAGTACTGCTAGGTAATAAAATAATAAATGTGAAGTCATTAGTAGCACTGCTACGTAATAAAATAATAAACGTTATGTTATTAGTAGTACTGCTAGATAATAAAATAATAATTGTGAAGTTATTAGTAGTACTGCTACGTAATAAAATAATAATTGTGAAGTTATTAGTAGTACTGCTAGGTAATAAAATAATAAATGTGAAGTTATTAGTAGTACTGCTACGTAATAAAATAATAAACGTGATGTTATTAATAGTACTGCTAGGTAATAAAATAATAAACGTGATGTTATTAATAGTATTGCTACGTAATAAAATAATAAACGTGATGTTATTAGTAGTACTGCTAGATAATAAAATAATAAATGTGAAGTTATTAGTAGTACTGCTACGTAATAAAATAATAATTGTGAAGTTATTAGTAGTACTGCTACGTAATAAAATAATAATTGTGAAGTTATTAGTAGTACTGCTACGTAATAAAATAATAATTGTGAAGTTATTAGTAGTACTGCTACGTAATCTATACTAATATATAAAGCTGAAGAGTTTGTTTGACGCACTAATCTCAGGAACTACAGGTCAGATTTGAAAAATCCTTTCAGTGTTACATAACCAATTTATCAAGGAAGACTATAGATTATACATCATCACGCTAAAACTAATAGGAGCGGAGCACCAATGAAAAATGTTTCAAAATCTAAAAAGTTTTTGTTTCCTTTTGAGAGCTCCCGATACCTGCGCTGCGTTAACGTAAAATCATGTGCGACAGAATCGTATTATTTAAAAATATTTTTACTTACGAAAATAAAGTCACGGGTTGAAGTTAGCCTTAGACCAAAGTAACTATCCCACGCGGATGAAGTCGCGGGCAAATGCTAGTAAAATAATAATCGTTAATTTAGTAGTAGTAACTGGTAAGTTCAAATAAATTGTATTTATATATTTTTTTCTTGTAACAGTGGTGGTGGTATCCCCCATGTGGGTACGTGGTGGCATGTACCATTGTGGTATGCGCTTGTGGGGTTTGCGTGGCGTTCTCCGTCCTAGTACAACTTGTGTCGAGAAGGATTGAACTTAAAGACGACGTGTTTAGCTGTACCAGCCGAAGAATAGATGGTAAAGATTAATATCATCATCATCATCATCATCATCTTGCTCTTATCCCAATTACTTGGGGTCGACGCAATATGTCATCTGTTTTGACATATTACAAAAAGTTTCGGCAATGACTTTTATGACCGGCCGCCTGCCTGACGTCAACCCTCCTTGGGAATGTAATCGTTGACCCAAATGGTACCAGGTGGAGTTGGTCCGGGTCAAGCTAGGGCTCTTAGTCGTCTTTTACGACACCCACGAACAAAGCAAGGGTTGGTAGTATTCGAAGCCGCTACCACACAGCAAAGGTAAAGATTAATATATTGTTTTATTATTATTAGGCAACTCAACTTGGTAGGAGCACACTGTTGACAGTTGTCTGTCTGCAGCCGCGGGCCGGTCCGTCCGGTGTAGTACCACACTGAACAGAAAATATAAATAAAAAATATATAGGTACAACAGAGTAGTAGCAATTTGTTACTGCGTTTCGTTCGATGAGCGAGAGACAGAAGCTCAACTTTCTGAAGGTGTTTGCCTGTGGTGGGTTTAGTATCAGCGAACCTCATTCACTCTCCTTTCACTTTCTTCGCGGTAGGCAGCGGCCTAGCAAAGGTCCATGAGCGGCAGCATCACTTACCATCAGGTGTACTGTTTGCTCGTTTGCCATCGTTTGCAATAAAAAAACTCTTTTATCTCGTAGTATCATCATCATCCTCTCAGCTCGTTTACGTCCCACTGCTAGGTTCGAGCCTCCTCCACAGTAGGAGGGAAATTGATCTACTAGGGGAAAAGAACCGAATGTCGGATGGTTTCCTAATTTTGGATATATCAATATCTCCTAGACAAAGCAATGTTATGTGCCGAACAGCACCGTCACTATTAGCTCAAAACTAGATAGAAGCACTATAGCGCTTTCATTGACCTCTCTATCAAAATGGCGACAAAATCAATACAAGTTAGATTTTTGTCGCATGAAATATTACATAGTGGCTTTTTAAGGCAGTATTTTGAGCAAGTAAGTGATTTATGCTGTTATGTCTTTCTTGTAATCTAGTAATTGCTATATTATTTACTTAAAAATTAAGCTTTAATGAAAAACTGAGACAATGATTTTATTATTTTTATATTTTTATTTACATTTCCGAATTCCTAATATCAGATACACAGCGTTGCTCAATATCGGATAACTGATTTCAAAAAAAAAGTTGGGTAATTTTTTAATATATAGATCACAAGAATTTGTTAAACTCGGACAACTGTTAATTTATTTTGTATTATGTTAAAAATTATAAAATTTAAGTTACCTTAGCTGATTAATACTGCGTTTATAACTTAATACTTATTTTTTGTAAAAATCTCTTCAAATTAATATTTTGAAGAAATTTTAAACATAAAAGTGTTTCAAGGTTTATTATAAACTATTTTATTGGGTGGGGTGCCAAATATCGGGAAACCGATATTGAGATATTAGGAGCCTACTTGGTCAAACCCTAATTTTCTTACTAAGTTGATTTTTTTAAAATTCTTGTATAATTTAACACTGCTGTTGTGTGATTCGTATAATTTTCTTATAGTATATGAATTAGAGACTACGTACCTAAATTTCTATTTAACTACGGATACATTTAATATATTTTTCAGCTAATTTTCAAAAAATATCCGATATTCGGGTCCTTACCCCCTATACCATGTTGGAGTTTCCTTCTCTTGCAGAGATTTTATAAGCATATCACATCCTTTAGTCGTCTTTTACGATATCCACAGGTAAGAAAGTGAGTTGTGAATTATATTCTTACTCCGTCACCACATAGTAAGAGTATGGTACATCGATTTCTCTACTATCGTGGAGGAGGCTTGAGCCCAGCAGTGGGACGCAAAAACACGAGCTGAGATGATACCACATTTTAGACGTATTTAGTTAATCAATATTTTTATATTTATAAAGCCAAGAAGACCATAAGTCCAGTATACGGTCATATCCGGAGCAGTAGAACACGTCCGCTGTCACCATCACGAGTGATACTGGCCAGGTTCTTCAAGCCATCACTTACATCCTCAAGAGCCACACCAGTTGGTGAGTATACTCTTCCAGTTTACTTATAAATAACAAGCATAGTGTGGTTCTTAAATGGCGAGCACAAATCGGACGACCACGTTACGACCGAAGTATCAATAAAATAAATTAAAGAAAAATCTTTTTAAAAACGTGCTTTTCTTAGAATAATAACATATAGAAGGTAAGTCCACGCACAAAAAGTGAGGCATTTCAATTGGAGCCTAATGGAGCCTACGCCGGAACAGTCCCGTAATGTACAAGTCATTGCACTGCACGAACGTACGCAACTCTTAAAAAATAAATAGGTAATTATGACGGCTTGTGCATTCAAATGGTGCCACAACACATTTGAAAAACATAAAAAGGTTTTTAACATTACTTTTAAAAGTATTTCGACGATTTATGTTAATAAAAACAAAATTTGATTTCATAATTTGTATAGTGGTTTCCGTGTGTACGTGTGTAATCGTCTGCATGCCATTAGTATTTTTAGATTCAAATTTTTAAAGTTCGAAGTACTGACACTATCCTTCTATACGTTATTATTCTAAGGTGCTTTTATTATTTTTTAATAAAATGAACTGCAAAGTTAAAAAGTCCAGGTCCATCATCAGACCTTGGTTACCATATAGTATCAAGGTGGTCGACAAGATGAATCAAATGAACCCAAACTCGATGGAGTTGCGTCGTTTATTTACGGAGTTCATAGGGCCAGCTTCCAGGTTCAACATCAGATCAACTCTGTCACAATAATATTGCATTGTCATCCGATTCATACATTCAAGCAAAATTTCAGATCAATTAGAAACCGGGCAGTAGATCAAATTTAACTTGCAAGATTTGATTACAGACAACGGGACAGGTGAAATTACATAAAAGCTTGTAAAATATTGCATAAACGGGATACATGTGTTCTTTTTGAGAGCTTACGGTGCGTGCGCTACCTGTTAAAGATACCTACGCCTCACTTTCTACCCCCTCTTTCTCTCTATTAAGTAATGCAAACAAAGTTGCATGGGTTATTTTGCAATATAAGCGTATTTTAAATGATATTGTCCTATTACAGATTCGCAAGAGACGAGATTTGAGCTGTGGAAGGAAAGAAACATACCACCACCGCTACCGCCCATAGATTTTGACCTGGACACCAGTTGATAATATGGAACCTTATTGCGTTACATTTCTTACCATATTAACAGGGAAGATAGTATATCTACTAGTAGGTTTATACTCTCAGTTTAGGATTAATTGGCAAATATTTGTACCTAAAATTACATTCCTTTTTGAAGTGAAACTTCTTTACAATCGTGATTTCAAACTCGGTGAAACGACCGTTTATTTTTTCAATATTTTTCAATAGGTAGTTTTAATCAGTGACTTCAAAAGTTTCACTTCTACCGTGCGTGACTTGCGCACACATACATTTTTCTTATTTTTGGGTAGGCTATGGTCTGGACACACCCCGGCCGGTATATCCGGGGCGACGAATGCGCGCCGTGTGACCCCATAACTTACTGTACTCCTCCAATCGCCGTTAGGCCGACCGCAACTGGTACCGATTCTTTGACGTCCGTGGCAGACTCGGCGGATTACTCTTTCGGGTACTGTCCCCTTTGACGCCCCAGCAATATTCCAGTGTTGCCGGCTAGGGCATCACCCTCACGCAGTCGGCCTCTCTGCGGGTGGCGGACTAGTCCCCGGTCTGTCTCGGCTAGGGCGGCATCAGGCGCAGGTACTGCGCCCAACGCACTGGAGACGGAGCGTGTCGTAGTAAAGGAATTTCCCCCGAACCCGCTTATAAAGACAACACCCTGCGCTAAGGAAACTTGTATCACCGGACAAACTCGCAATATGTGGATTACACGAAGTATAGTTCTGCATGAGTATTGAACTTACGACTTTTGGCATGGTAGGTGGTATCTTTACCATAAACCTGTGCGTCTGTATCTATTTTATTCCTAAGACTCTTAGGTAGGCCATATGTAGATTTAAAAATACATTTATTGGCGTATTGTGGTTTGATATACGTATTTTATAGTTCCATATGAAGGGGGATAAAGCCGTCATCAGAATCCGACATCAAAATTTTGTTATGTGATATTTAAGTGTAGTGTGCCTATATAAAAAATCTTTATTTGGATTAATTTTAAATGATGTTCAAATACGATCGCAGGTTCTAATCCAGCTTAAGTTTTGTTTGTTTTCATTATGACCCGTCTTTAATAGAGTTGTTTGTACTTACAATAATTTGTATTTAAGTGTATTATTCATACTTTTATATGTATGTATGCGATAATGATCATAAGGACGACGTAATTTAGCTGTGATTATTTTGTAAGAATTATTTTGTTGATATTTTGGTTCATTTGTCATAAAGTTCAGTGGTTTTTTTCTCTTATCTGTTCTTTTATTTATAACCTACTAGCAACCCGCCCTTGCTTCGCTTCGGTTTTAGTCGCCTTACCCGCGTAGCTCCGCTTCCTGTGGGCATACCGGGACAAAATATAGCCTACTAGCAACCCGCCCTCGCATCGCTTCAGTTGCCTTACCTGCAGCGTAGTTCCTGTTCCCGTGGGAAGACCGGGATAAAATATAGCCTATGTTACTCCCTGATATTATAGCTTTCCATTGGTAAAAGAATTTCTGAAATCGGTTCGGTGGTTTAAGCGTGAAAGCGTAACAAACAAACATCCTTACTTTCGCATTTATAATATTAGTAAGGATATTACTCCCTGATATTATAGCTTTCCATTGGTAATCGAATTTTTGAAATCCGTTCGGTGGTTGCGTGAAAGAGTAACAAACAAACAAACTTACTTTTGCATTTATAATATTAGTATTCCAAAAAACATCTTAAATTTGTATTCCATTCTAAATATCTTTTTTACCCTTATGCGACCCCTTTTCTTGCCCGTGGGTGTCATAAGAAGACTGGGAGCTATAATATGCAGATTACAGCTACGCAAAAAAAAAGAATATTCGAGATAATACCCTATACCAACACATCTGACCAGCGTGGTATAGTTGATCAATTTCGCTCCTATTACGAAGGGTCAAACCCAACAGCGGGAGAAGGCCTGCGATAATGATAATACTTATTCGTAATAACATTATAGATACTTAGTTCATGTACGCGAGATGTGTACTTGAAAACTGAAGAGTATTTTCTTAACGGCAGACAACTGCCTGGATGTGACCCTGGTATTGCAAATACAAAAAAAATTACTGCTTGCTCTTTTGCCACCATTAGCAATAAAAAAAATAAACCCAATATCGTAATTTGGACCTCAAAATATATGCTGATTGAAGATAAATATATTTTCCTTGTGGTGACGGAGTAAGAATACAATTCACCACCCCTCTCTCTTGCTCATAGGTGTAAAAGACGACTAAGGGATAATAATATGCATATAACATCTATGCAATAGAAGGAGAACTCGAGATAAAACCCTATACCAACCTGTCTGACCAGCATGGTATAGTAAGGTCAATTTCCCTCATTGTGGAGGAGGTTCGGGCCTAGCAGTGGGACGTATATGAACTGAAATGCTGAAGATTAATATATCTCTTTCATAAGCGTTGTGATGGCCGTTTGTTTGATAAAGATGGCAATGTTGCTAATAAATAAAAAATGGGTGTTAGGTGCCGTTGAGAAAATATTACCAAAAAACAATTAACTTAAAACTGTAGGCAGGTTTGGATGAATGGTAAAATCATCTAAGTCGTCATCGACATGGTCACGTGACACGTTACCGCTAACCAGGGCGGCTTTACCTATAGTGCAGAGGGCGCCAAGTGTTGTATCTCTCTATTCCATTCTGTTCACACATTTTGATACAAGGGGGCGCCAGATAAACAATTGCACACGGGCGCTACATGAGCTAGAGCTGCCCCTGCCGCTAACACTATTTCTGTAGCTACGTTAAAGTCCCTATATCTGCGCCGATGTCTAAACCAGAAACAATCAAGATCAAACAAGAGTATCCAGCAATAGCAACTGAAATGTAATCAGTTTTAAGATCTGACAATTAAATTGAATATTCAAAAATAGCAACTGTTTGTTTTAGGTTTACACTTCTGTCGACAGTCTTCATGACTTCATTGTAAACTTCTTTTACATACCATGAGCCTATCCAGATAATATTATATTATAGCTGGTTGTGTTATAGCTTAGACATGTGTCTGCTATAGCAAAACGTAATTGAAAACGGTTACATGCCTCTAACGTATCGTATCGGTATTGATATAACTAATAATGGCTATCAGTTATCTAGCTACACACAAATAACAACGACGCGATGTTGTCAATGTCAACTAACAATAGCACAACAATTATTGTTTAGGTGCCGTGATTCTTATTTCGCTACGTTGATAACCGAACGATCACCAATAACCCTAATAACCAAAATAATTATGCTCTCTCTCTCTTATGTGATTCCTGACGTGCAAAACAGAGAAGGGGCGGCTATTGGCTGGCGGCTTAATAACAAGCAACATTTCACGAATATTGATAAAAGCGAAAGACGCTCTTATTTATATTAGGGTAAGACTTAACTCTCATAAACTCTGGTAATTTAAACTGTAATAGTAAAGTGGTTTCGTTTCTCATTGCTATCGTAGGTATACTACGCAGTGTTCACTATAGTTTAGCCTATGAAAGGTTTTATTGGTTAAACCGTGCATTAATAGAAATAAGATCGCGATTATTTTACGCGTATTATATCTTAATAATATATAATATTTGGCAACGATTATCCATATCTTATTGACACCAAATAAACGGTTAGTAGTCGTTGTCATAAATAGCCAGTAACGCCCATGTGTATTATAGCTCCTAACCGCTTCACTAATGGTCACAAATCTGCACGAATGAAAATTGGTATAAAATTAAAGATATTTATTGCCAATAGTGTCAAACGAGCAAACAGCACACCTGGCGGTAAGTGATACTGCTGCACATAGACTTTTGCAATACCAGGGGCACAGTTAGGCCGTTGCCTACCGTGAACAGAATACTCTTACTTACTCTTTTCTCTTACCTTTTTATTTTATTCTTTTTCTCAACACTATCTCTCGGCTCGGGCCTAAACCACGGTGAATGAAAGGACCGAATACTCAGACCTGCGTGGGATTTGCATAGCAGTTTATCTGCCCTTCTCTTGCATGGCTATTGTCTGTATTCTATCTTTTACGACAGTCACGGGTAGTAAATAGGTGATGAATCGTATATAATGTCACTACGTAAGAAGCTTATTTTACTAACAGAGCCAATATTATTAACCTTAAAATATAACATGTGGTGACAGAGTATGAATACAATTCACCACCCCTTTCTTGTCCCTGGGTGTTGTAAAAGATGACTAAGGGATATGATATGCATATAACATCTATGCCAGAGAAGGAAAACTCGAAATGAAACCCCATACATGTCTACGTGGTATAGTAAGTCAATCTCTCTCCTATTGTGTAGGAGGCTCGAGCCCAACAGTGGGACGTATATGAGCTGTAATGATGATAATAATATAAAATAAAACACAAAATTAGCAAAATGAATGGCACATTTATATTTAATTAATATTATTCATTTTTATAATTAGACCTTTCTTGTAGTTATATTTTAATCTATGCATTTGAACAGTGAAAAGAAAAAAATAATCAAATGCTCTATGATACAGGCCGCTGGGTTGCCATTGACGAAAACAAAATAATAACAAAAAGCCTCTTTTTGTACATAATCTCCAGGATATTTGACACTTGTTGGATCGTTGACCATTCATAAAAAAAAATATCTGAGCATCATATTGCAATAAATTATGAACAAACTCATAGAAATTAAAGAGTAACCTTAAAAAATATACCTACATAATACGCATAGACAACAAAATATAGATTAATAATTAAAAAAAACTTAAGTAACACTAATTGGAAGATGATCAACTAAACTAAACTAAAGGATGACAGACTTACCAACTAAGATACAAATACTAAAATGATTTGAACTTTCAAAGATCATACGTCGTGTGGATTTTTTCAATTATTAAGTATTTTATCAACATAAATATTAGTTACTTGGTTTTACGTAAATTATATACAATACACAGGAGTTGTAGAACGATGAAGAACGAAAACCCATTAAAAAAAGCTGAAACAGTTTTAAAATTAATTTTGATTTGAATACTTTACTAATATTACGACTTATGGGTTAACATTTTATGTGAAACCAACTAACTAATATTATTGTTAAAGATATTAGGTAGAATTTAAAATACTTGATTCTAATGCCATGGAAATATATCATAATGACCAGCATTCTATATATTTATTTTACTTGCATTCAAGGACTTTAATATCTTTAGTTCCAAAACATTGAATTCAATATAACGTATTCAACAAAATGTCGGTCATATCAGGTTTGTCATATTTTTTTTACACTAATGGTGTAAGTCAGCGTAGGTTGTTTATAATGTAAAACCATGAAGGAACTATTCCATTGACAATAATAATGGAGTTGTTCCATTATTAACAACTATGAAACTGTTCCATTATTAGCAATAATGGAATAGTTTCATAATTAACAACTGTGGAATGGTTCCATTATTAGTAATAATGGAATAGTTCCATAATTAACAATAATGAAATTGTTCCATTATTGTAGCTATATCGTGAGATTAATTTTAAATGTGATAATTGAAGAATTGGCAGTGAAACGTTTTTAATTGTAATATTCTTAATTTCAAAACGTTGTATTTAAAACGGCGTATTCAACAAAATATTGATTAGATTTGCCCCTTTTTTATTTCATAATGTCGCGTATCTGTTTAGGTTGTTTAGAATTGATTTCCATGTATTAAAAATTTTCCATTCATATTAATCGAGTGGATTCATGGTAATGGAATTATTCCATTACTGTAGCTGTAGGGTTAATATCAAATGCGATATTAATAATTGAAGAAATGGCTGTTTAAATGTATTATAGCTTTTCTATACAATTATTACTCACTTGAAAAATTTAGCTAAGGGATACAACCCCTAAACTAATGGCATTTACAGCTCACCAACATTTTTTATTATGATTTTTATTATTATGATTATGTCACAGATTTGAAAATATATCACCGACTAACTCGAAGATACAAAGTGTATAATGAGACTTTATTTAGCGTATCTTGATGAGATTGCCGCCACAATACGTAGACAATTTGCTATCAATTTCAAACTCATTAGGGATCCCATTCAATAATAATCCCACTAAATATTTTAACTGTTTCACAAGGGAAAATCAACCTTAAATCTATATAATACAGAGTATAATATTTCACTAAACTAAATAAGACACGAGTTAATCCAACAAGTAAACTGCAACGCTTATACAAAATAATAAAATGTATAAAAATGCTGCTATATTTTTGATGGAATTTTGTCGAATTTATTGGCTAGTCTTGGATTGGTCATAGTTTTAATATGTCACCAAAGATTGTCACAAGGCTTTAAAACATTTTGAAAATTAACAGAAAGCAGTTAAAGGGATAAGGGGTTTTTGAACTATCCACATTCCCATATTTCTTTATTTTTTATAAGATTTATTTGAATTAGGCGGACCAACAAAAGATAGGAATACAAATAAACATACGTGCCCAATTTTATTTTGCTTCATTTTTTTACTGTACACATGTACGTAGCACTGTCAGTCAAGACTCGTGCTACGAAAATAATATTTTGAGGCTAAATTCAATAAAACACTTGAATAAATGTATTTCTATATTTTTTACAATTGAGACTCTGTGCCATTTCTTTTTTATAATCTGTTACCATCCAAGTGACATAACCAATAACGTCAATTCGACTAAATTTAAAAATAAAATTTCTAAACGACTAAAGATACTGTACTAATTGTTAAATAAAACTGCAGTACATATCATAGGCGTTACCGAACGAAAACTAAATTGTCATGTGGGGAATAACGATCAAATAAATATTAGGCTAGCGATATACACCTTAAAAATTGCACGCTAATCGCTTCATAATTTTAGCACGTTATCATGCTATATAGCACGTTATTTTTTCATACCTTTCTAGATATAAAATAGCTTATTGAATAGCGAATATGTTATTTTTAACAGGTGTATAGCGAGTCTCAATTTAGTTAAAAATATAAACCAATAGTATCATTATGGTTTGAGCGGACGAATTTAAATTTTATATATACATTATATAGTAAATTATGCCATTTTTCATTTTTTGTACCAAGACTTGCAACTATCATAAAAATAACGTAAATTAATTGCTGCTACGTGATATTAATATAGCTTAAACATTTACATGATTGCAGTAGAATTAAGAATAGTGTCACCACCCCAAACGTTTTACTTTGAAAATGATAAATCATTCAAAAATATGACTATACGCCAAATTGATTTATAGTCTATTGCGACACCCTAGTGGTGAAATGGTTAGGTGATTTCCTGTATTATCAATCCTTCACCGGTTATATATCTTGAAAAAAAAATCCATGACACATGCATGCCATGCTATGAATAATATAAAAGACAGTTGCAAGTCTTAACACAATCATAATATCGAACGGAATATTTATCTATTGCCATCTTTCAAATATAATCTGACATATACTAATATCGTAAATTTTCCACGTAAAAAAATGGCAAAGGACAAAAAATATACAAAAAAAAAATAAACAATATTGTGTATAAAATTTATAAAAAATAAAAGTGTGGATTTAAAATATAATTATTATATAAATCGGGCATGAATGACGATTATATAAAAAATTATGGTACCATACGGCCACTGGACATCACCATCAGCGCTGAACAGTGATTAAATAAGCGCTAAGTCGTTAAATCCCATGCCTTATGGCATATCTCATAGACAATTAATCCTAGATTTATAATACATATTTTATCCTTCAACTGAGTTATAAATTAAAAAAAAATACTAAAATGTCAATTGTAAATAATTACCATTTCATTTCCATATTAACTCTCAAGTTATATATATATCTTTACATAATCTTAAAATTAAATTCCGATTTATATACTAATTATAAGTTATAAATATAAAGTCTAAACAAAAAAAGCCTGCCTAAGTACTTGTCATATGATATAAAGATCTGTAGCTACCAATAAAACTAAAAAAATCTTTAAAAGAAATATTACTACGAATTTTACGTAGTTTCCGTTTGCGATGGCGATAGAAATAACATGATATCTCATCATCTCTTTCTAACATTTGAATTTTGTTACATAAAAAGGTTTTTAAATACACTAGCTTCGAATTTATGTAAACGTGCTATCTCTGTCCAATTTCGAGTTTTATATGAACTCTACATATAGTAAGTATATAGTAAGGTTAGAAAGAGAGAGCAGTATACGGCGTTTACTTCTATTAACATCACTTATAACTCAATATAATTGTCACTGGAGCTTTAGTACAAAAGTGACACTTAAGTACTTCTATTAAGTTAGCAGCCATCTTGAATTTAATTTTTCTGTAAATTTACATTTTCTGTCCTACATATTTGTTGATTCATATCGATTTTTAAAATTTACTATTATTTCTGTCAATGAAGAGCCCGAAAATGCAAATTCACAAACAAACATATATAACACCACTTCCAGAACGAAACACAAACAATGCACGTCTTATTGTCAAGCTTTTAAAAAAAAGTACAAAGCGGTAGCAGTGGTGTGCTCTATGGCAACGGAAAAGAATTAAAAAAGACGGTAATTAAAAATATCTTATTTTTTTTCAATCTTACCTATTATATATACTTATGGCTATACATACGCTAAGTTAATATGTTACATAGATCCTGTCTTTGGGTTAAGACATTGAAAAAAAATGTTTTCCATCTTTCAACTTCACGATGTTATATAAAACTATATATTATATACTAGTAATATACACACTTATACACTAAAAAAGTCCGAAACATATTTCACTTCGCACTGCTTTAGATAACCAGCCGTTTAAAATATAAATTTAAAAAATCTTTGGATGATTTTTTTTATGATATGATTGCTGTGTATCCGATTTGATAAAGTATGACGTTTTACGACTGTGAGTGTTACCAACGATATCAAGGTGAACCCCGGTGTTGCCGGAGTAAAAATATGATGATTGTGATGAATGCCGTTTTAACATCACTGGTGATAAATGTTGATGACGTCTATATAAAAAGAAAAACCAAATTCCTTTTTTACACAAAAAAAAATAGAGATAAAATTTGCAAAAAAAATGCAAATAGTTTGGATAATAAAATGTATAATTTTTCTTTATATTTAGTCATTTTAATGTACATAATATATACCTATTACATATACGATATATTAATTATTTTAACATTGTTAAAGTGTGAATATTTACCCGAAAAAAAAAATGAGAATACAGAAAACATTTAACAATACTAAAATCAATTAATATATCACATTAATCGTTCCATAGAGAGCAAATATTCATTCCATAATTAAATATTCATTTAATAGTTAAAATGACTATCAAAATCGGTTATCACCAAATAACAGTCACTGGGTGTATACGTAAAAAATCGGATTTAAAGTGTGTACTTATAATTAAAAAAAAAAAACTTAAAATTAAATTACATTATTTTTATGGCATTCAATTCCCTATAGGGAATACCTGTGTCCCTCTACCCCGCTCAACAGGGTAAAAAAAAATGCAAAAATGTTTGAGATTGGATGTGAAAGGGTTATTTTTATAGATTTTTTTTTTATTTATTTACAGAAAATGTATAATTTATTTCACATAGCCATTGATTGGTAAGGCTTAAATGATTTCGATGTCTCATGCATTAAATTGCCATGCTAGAAAAATCATCATATTGAAATCAACCGTATATACAAGAATTATGAAATCATCTGATTATTTTTTTTATATATAAATTTAAAATCATCTATATAATATATTACTCTGGTATCTACAAATATTAAAAACATGCAGAATCATCAAATAAATTTTTAATTCATTAAGAATTCAGTTAGAAAATTCATTGAAAATCAAAATTTCAAATTAAAAATCAAGTGAAATAATGCAATGTATTGATTTATTTTTACATTTTCTGTATTTTTTTTTGTAATTGTATAAGTAAAAAAAATACATCAATATTTTATAAATAATCAAAAAAGTCATTTTCGAAGTCAAATTGAGTACTAACGAGTCAAGTTGAGTCCTATCGAGTCGAGATTGAATTAAATAAATAAACACTGTCAAAAAAACATTAAAATAACACTTCCACACGTTACAATCAACAACAAAAAACCAATGTAAATATAGTGTTCTGACTACACTGTAGTCGGTGTGTATTTGTGTGTAATGATAATAAAAACTGTAACGTTACGTAACGTAACGATTGTATTGTAGTGTATTTAGTGTTATGTCGCAGTGCGAGTGTGTGCTAGCTGTGAATATTTGCTAGCGCGCGCTTCGCTATTGTGGAGGGCCTCCCGTGGGGGGTTGGCCCGGGATTTGACCCATGCCCTGTAAAAAATAAACAGTATCATTTTTCTTCTTGTTCTGAATCCAATGTGTCATTATTAAGAGACTCTCAGATTATAATGATTGGCCTAATATCATAATGTTATCTTATCTATTTTTTCAACATTTTTTTTTTTCATCATCATCTCAGCCCACATACGTCCCACTGTTGGGCTTGGGGCTGGGCCTCCTCCACTATGGGAGAGAAATTAACCTACTATACCACGCTGATCAGACATGTTGGTATAGGGTTTTGTTTCGAGTTTACCTTCTTAGACATCTTAGTCTGTCTCTGACCATGAACGCTGTAGCGTTCGAAACGTCGGGCAATCAAAAACCAAAGCGAAACGCGTTAAAATCCGTAAAAATAGTTTTACATATAACTAGCAATCCGTCCTCGCTTCGCTTTTAGTCGCCTTACCCGTGTAGTTGCCGTTCCCGTGGGAATATCGGTATAAAATATAGCCTATGTTACTCCCTGATATTATAGCTTTTCATTGGTGAAAGAATTTTTGAAATCGGTGCAGTAGTTTCGGAGCCTATTCAAAACAAACAAAAAAAAATACAAATCTTTCCTCTTTATAATTTTAGTATAGATGTGTAATCCTTCCAAATTTTAAAATTATGAAACTGATCTGATGTCCAGGATATCATTTGAATGTTTCTCACTCACCGGCATGGGTTGATAATGTTGTAGGGGAGCGGGCAACAGTTTCGGCGCCTCTTCCGCTTTCTCCTCCTCGCGCCGTTTCAGGCACGCCGCCTTCGGGTTTAGGTTGCGTTCTAAAATAATACAATGATATTTTTATCATCAATTCTATCAGAATTGATAGACTATTTATAAAGTGTAGTAAACTAGTGGGGATAGTGTCAATTTTCACGATTATGGTAAATACAATTTTCATTTATTCATTTTGAAACATATAGGTCGGGTTTGTCAGACATAACCATTTAGTAGACCATAACCTTCTACAAAACAAAAAGATGATACGTAAAAACCATCTAAAGAATCACGAGACGAATGGCATCTTGGGAAATATGCAATACTGGTTTGTAATAATCTCCGTGTGGTGACGGAGTAAGAACACAATTCCCCTCTCATACCCGTGGGTGTCGTGACGATTAAGGGAGGGAGAACTCGAAATAAAACCCTATACCAACCTGTCTGATTAGCATGGTATATTAAGGTCAATTGCCCCCCAATTGTGGAGGAGACTCGATCCTAGCAGTGTAACGTAAATGAGCCGAGAAGCGATGAGATTAAGATGACATGAGAGACTGAAAAATCTAAACTGAACCCCTTCACCACTTTTATCAAATCAGTCTGGTATATTAGAGCAATATATCCTCATAGTTATGGTGTGGTGAAGGAGTAAGAATACAAGTCACCACTCCCTGTCTTGCACGTGGGTGTCGTAAAAGACGACTCAGGGATATATCCCTATTATAATAAGCACATATATAGGCTGAGATGATGATGATAAATTTTTTGGAGTGGGCTTTTCCTCAACAAATATGAGCTGAAAAAGGGCCTGTCGATGGCAAATGATTAAATTAAAATCCCTCAGTGATTCGCCTTAATGACAGAATGATCATCATCTTCCTTTAAAACACTGTGGAAATGCGTCCGTACTATCCCCCCGTCGGTGATAGATGGGGGAGTGTGTGCGGGACTCGCCGACCACATAAGAGATCGAAATAGCCATTAAAACCACAACCCTTCCATGCTTTTACGGGGTGCTGGAAACATCGTCTTATGACATTCTAACCCCGACATCGCAACAGCTGGCCGTCTGGCCACAACCTGTCATCATTCAGGGCGGTGGGTGGAGAAGCGCATAACGATGTGGTCACCGCCGGCGGACGCAAGCGCCTCGCATGCCCGTTCCACGGTTTCTTTCCTTGTCATGACAACCTCACAAAAGGAGGCCATCGACTACCAGCACCCGTGGCTACCGAGCATCTTGGAGATAAATACAATGATCCCCTCTCGGTCCAAGGTGGCAATCAAAAACGTCTGATAAAAGTTTTTAGAAGGTCTCACCTCTGACTTGTTGCTCCAAGGTCATGATGACCTCGACCGCCATGTTGAGTATGCCAAGTTTCGTCTGCGGCTTATCGCTCTTCAAATGCGTCATGCACATTCTACCAAGCTCTTTCAGCGCTTCATTTATATCGCGTATCCTTATCCTGTAACACCATCATCATGAATGCCTACTTCACGATTAACAGGATCTCTAGCCTCTAACTCGGTTAGAAGACCAAAATATGGTGCTTTTCCCTAACATTAACCCCTAGCAATTATTCATCAAATAGCACCAAGTAGAATTGGCCCAGGTCGATGTTAAAGCTCTTCATCTGCTTTTAAGGCACCCACGAGTAATGTTAAGATAGTAACACCTGGCCACATTACTATTTAAAGCTATAACAATTTTTCATATTTACGCGAATATTAGTCGATTGACAAACCCACACTTTTAGGAAATTGATTCAAATGGTTCTATCAGCAAGACATTTTAATATATCATCTTTTTTTATAAATATCTCGTCTTTAATTATATCCCATTAATATCGTTGGTCAATAGCACAAAGAAGGACTCATAAGTGGTTATTTAACCACAAAAAAAACTTAACACTTGGTCGATAATTAGACGAAATAGAGCAGTGAATATACATTTTTTATTAATATATTGTCTGTTTAAAATTCAATTAAAAATTATAACACACTAAATTCATTTACAACCGGTTTTAATTTTCTATATTTCTCTAATTCGTACTATATTTTCCGAATATTGATTATTAACCAATTTAACTGTGGTTTAACAATAAAATAGATAATAGTTATCGCTAATTGTATAATGAAAAGCAGGAATAATTAGAAATCTATAAGATAATTAAAAACGGCAGTAAAACTAAGGCATATAATTAATGTACACTTAATTTCATTGAACAAGGGTCACAGTGGGCGGATATCTGTAACGAAATTTATCACAATTATATTAAACATATAACATTATATATTTAGATACCTCCTAATTCCTCTAGGCTTGTTAGTAAATTCTTGCTGTACAGCTAAACAGATTTTGATGAAAAAAAGTGCATAAAATTTATTTAAACTTAAAATGAGAAAGAGGTAAATACAAATTGTTTGGGAATTTGCAATTCGTCTTTTTTAATTAATTCTGAAAAATATATGTTATAGACGCTAATCTTGAAATTTATGGAAATAGATTAAGCTCCATTTGGAGCCACGTTTCATCTCATCATGACAGCTCATATACATCCCACTGTTGGGCTCAGCCTCCTCCACTATAGGAGAGAAATTGGTCTACTATAGCACGCCGGTAAGACGTGTTGATATAGGGTTTCATTTCGAAACTGCCTTCTCTTGCACATATGTTATATACAAATGACGCCGTTTACAACACCCAAATACAAGATAGGGGGGTGGTGAATTGTATTCTTACTTCGTCACCCCAGAGCCAGCCATGTTTAATTGATGTCATAGAAAAAATTTACTAAAGATTATTGACAAACAGAGGTCACGTCATGGCAAGTAATTATAAATGAGATTGGCGATTCAACGAAAGCGGAATTTATAAAACCCAAACTACATCTTAAGCGGCAAAAAATCGTATGGTAAAAAATACTAACAAATTCGTAAAAAATATTAAGACGAAGGTATTTTTCACGTGTTGACCGAGTAAGAATATAATTCGCCACCCCCTTTCTTGCACGTGGATGTCGTAAAAGACGACTACGGAATTAAATATGGCTATAATATCTATGCAAGAGAGTAAAAACTTGAAATAAAACCCTATACCAACTCGTCTGATCAACGCGGTATGACAGATCAATTTCCCTCCTATTGTGGCTCGAGTCCAACAATGGGACGGACATGAACAGAAATGATGAAGGCATTACATATTCAGCTAACTCTTGTACCTAACTCTTACCTTTCTCTCGCATTGTTTGCCTGCCGTCGCTCTTTCTCTCTTATAGCCTTCGCCCGAGGATCCGAGTCGTCATCGCCCTCGTCCGCTGACGAACAGCTGGTACCCAAATATATGGCTTAGACTGAGTGTCATACTATTGAAATGGATAGATGGTTGGAAAAACTTCTATAGACAAGTTTCTAGGGTAGTAATTTGATATAAGTCGTCACCGACATGCGTCACGTGACATGTTAACGATAACAATATATCTGTAGATATGACAATGCATCACTCACTATATATATGACGATAGATATTAAACACCAGATAAATGTGTTTTAATTTAAGATCAAACAATTAATTTGAATATCAATAATATCAATCAAAAATAACAATTGTTTGTTCACAGTTTTAAGTTTACACTTCCGTCGGCAGTTCTCATGACTGATCTGTGTTATTTTTCTTTTATAATTTCAGCCTCTACTCTCTGAGGAGTAAGCAGAGGTTTAGTCTCGTGTAATTTTTACGAGCAAGTGGCGCGTAAAATTTAACTACTGCAGTTTACAAAAAATAGCGTTAGAAAAACTCTATATTAGTTTTTTTCTGGTTACAAAATTAAAAGCTATCGGCTTTCAAATGTATATGCCACGGATTTGACAGAATATTTCTTTTTTATTTTAAATTACTAGTAAATTGGCAATATTTCAGAAAATACCAGGCCTTGAATTATCAGTAATTTCAATAAAGAATAATTTAAATATCCAACCATCTTCCCAAATTATATAAAAGCTAATTGAAACTTGTGTACAACGAAATAATCAAACGTTTACCTCGACGGAGACAGCGCGGGAGAGAGAGTACTGCCGACCTCCTAAATTATAACTAGCATATTATGTGACATACAAACGTAATCAGGTATGACAAGAAATGTTTCAGAAATTACCCAAAAATTGGATTTATTTCAGTTATTACAACGGGAAGAAGTATGAAGTTTTCAACATCAGTATTGACAGATATTAAAACCATATAAATGTGAAAATTTATAATTTAAGATCAGGCAATTAAATAGAATATTCCAAAATAACCACTGTTCAATAATTTTAAGTTTTCACTTCTGTCGGCAGTTCTTATGATTGCTATGTTTTTTTTTTTATAATTTTTATGTCGTTATCGTTCCGATACATTCCTATCTTACCTGATTACATATGTAAGATATAGCTACCTCCAATGATGATGTATTAATAAGCGAATGACTCTTACTGAATGATTTGTTAGTGCGAAATATATTTTTTACATTAAATATGTGTGCAGTGAAACCATATTATAACCGGGTTGAGAGTCTTCAGCGCTCATTCACACTCCGAGTTATGCTGTTAAAGCCATCTGCAGCTAAAAGTTATAGTCACACAAATAAAAAAAAAACATATTTTTCAGTGACCTTTTGTAACCCAATAACCGGGACGCGGCCGTAGCAATCTTGGATTAGCCTATAAGCTAAATAAGCAAGGCGTTCCATCTACAGGAGGACTAGAGACGACCAAGAAGAAAAAGTGCCTTCAACGCTTGGAGTCGTGTCTTAGATTCCCAACCAGAATCAAATGTGACCAACACATATTTTGGGTGTGTAACATGTTGATGTCAGGTAGGCGGCCGGTCGTAAAAATATAGGCGAATTAGGACAATATGTGAAACCGTACTGTGCCGACCGTACCTAGCATAGAATAAGGACAGGAGGAATAACAAATACATATTCTACTTACGATACGTTTTTTTTTAATTAATCTTTGTAGTTCACTGGTATAGTAGGTCAATTTCCCTCCTATTGTGGAGGAGACTCGAGCGGAGCAGATGCATATGAGTTGAGAGAATGATTGTACGTATTCAAATCATTTATTATGCATAAACCCCGAGAGGGTACTTTACATATTGTCAAGTTAACAATATTGACTTAAAAAATAAACTACCACCGGATCGGTATGCGACCGCTACACCGGCAAGAAACTCAGCGGGGGTGTCTATTAATTTTAATTTTTGTCTTACTAGATATAAAATTTTCAGTTTTCACTTCTGTCGGCAGTCCTCACGACTGCTCCGTGATCTTTTTTAAATCCCATGATATTCCTATAGATATGTTGCCTAACAAAACTACCGCACTTATATCTATACTCACCGTTGTATCTAAAAATGACAAAAGACAATACACTTTATATCGATATAAATAAAATACAAAATGCTATAAACAGTACCGCGACACTGTGACCCTTGTTGTTAGAAATGGTGTAAGCTGTAACTTATAACACATGTTAGTATATAATTATATATACACCGTGATATTATCTACTGTGATCAATATTATCATCACCATCATAATTATTATCATTATCATCAACATTATCACTATCACCAATATTGCCACTATCATCAATATCACCACTATCATCAATATTACCACTATCATCAATATTATCATTACCATCAATATTATCACTATCATCATTAATCATCATAATTGGGTGATGAATAAGCAATTGACGGCTTCAAAAATATAGAGTATTTGCTGAATTGTACCATTACTCCATTTACGAATTTACCGGTTCTTAATGTTGGATCATTTTTATTTTTATGATATCTATAGTCTAGAAGACATTATAACCCCTTTGAGGATGGCTATATCTAATAATAGACTCGAATAACATGATGAATGAATAATGATGAATTATTAATCACAGTAAAGATTTTTTAATAAGACCAATTATCAATAATAGTTTTGTCTTATTATTATAAAACCACAAATTATTACTGATGGGGATATAATAGTGACACAAATAGGTTCGTGGTTTCATAATAATAACACTATAGAAAATTTAATTTCGAATATGACGTACAATTGAATACAATCATATAAGAAATTGTCTCTGAAAGAGTAAGTAAGCTGATATTGTCAGATTATATTTAGTAATAAAAAAATGCTTTTACAATAAAAAAAATCGAAAATATTTTTTTTACAATGATTTTTGATGTTTTGATTACACATTGTAAATAAAATTATTTTACGGATTTTATCGCGTTTGTATTTGATTTTTGATTGCCCGACGTTTCGAAAATCGTTCGTCGGGCAATCAAAATCAAATACAAACGCGATAAAATTCGTAAAATAGTTTCATTCATAATATTTTTTTATTCAGTTTCACTAAGTATATGACGTTACAATATAAACTGACAATACAGCATCTATCTCTCTCTCTCTCTCTCTTACGACAGGACCGCACCTTTCTCTAACATTGTTGGCTTGGCGGCGCTCTCTCTCCCTCGCGGCCTTCGTGTCCGGGTCTAACTCGTCCTCATCAGCCGACGAACAACTATACACCACACATTTCAAAAATCATTTGCTCACCGTTTAGTGAACAACATATAGATAAATGTTAAGATTTACAATCCGGGCTGACCACGGGCGACTGGGAACTATGTACCAGTGGTCGGCCCATGGCGAAAGGGTGGGAGTACGGTGCCAAGAGAGGGCAAAAAATATCGATATTTTATCAGAAAACAATCGATAAATATCGTCGATATTTTTATTCTTGAATTATCTGTGTGTCATACAAATAATTTGCCTGCGTAAGAATTGAACCCACGACATTTTAAATCACTCGACCATCATTGCAGTCAAATTGGCTATGGTAAGTATAGTTATTTTTTCTATCAACTGAACATGTCGCTGTATTATATTTTATTTCTACTTGTGACAGTATTACATTCAATATTGTTTACAGTCCACGCTGGCTAGACGGTACAGTTTTGAATTCTCATGGCTCTACTTGCGTCATTTAGTTTTATATTTTATGACACCCATGGAAAATAACCCTTTGTTTCTTTAGCGTGAATTTAAAATACAAAATCTAATTATACAAATATTATTTTGAAATAGGAATCGAATCCAATATTTACCATTAATTGTCAGTAATGTTTCAACTAGAAAACTACCTTATGAAACTATATATGAAGAAAACTTGTAATATAGAAATAAAAAACCTTTCGTTATTAAGATATACATTCAGACTGAGAATAACAATTTTTGGATCGCACAAAGTATTGTCATGTGTGGGATTCGAACCTGCGACACTGGCTCTATAGGTCGTCATCTTAACCACTACGCCATCTATGCAATCATGTAATGATAAGAAATTTCTTGTAATAGATATACATATGTACTTTAATTGTATTACAATATCCTTAAACAGCACTTACCACTTATCATCGACTGGAATTATTTTTATACCACCATTGACAATAAAAAAACTTAAATGTTGAGTGAGACTGTGACTATGACAGATGTTCGAGCGGTGTTAAAAATATCGATACTTTCTTTTTATATTGATAAATTTGTTATTTGATATTCGTACTTACAGCTAGTATTTTTGATATCATAACAGTTGTGTATAAACATAGCAGGTACTTTGATATCTTTATATTAAATAAAATTATCGTGAAACTAATTTCAAGGGATTGCAAGCAGTGCTCCTACCTTCCGCTAGAGGCACTGCTCCAAATCTTATAAAAATTGGTCTCGATAACGTTACAAAGACTTTACCGGGTTGAGAGCCTTTCGCTCGCCCATTGACCGCGTTAAGCTGTCAAGGTCATCTGCGACCAACAGCTACACACACAACAAAAAAAAAAATAACGTTACAAATACTTTGACGCAATGTTCATACTAAGCTCACGGTTGATACATAGACAAATTAAAAAAAAACCTTTACTCACTACCTTTACTACCTTTGTCAGGAAGACTTTATAAACATTTAACACTTGCAGTGAAAACATTTATGGATCGCATAACAAATTCTAACAAAGACTATTGTTTATAAAAGAATTTATTTTTAGAGGGTTTATGTCCTTGATTTATTTTTTGAAATAAATCCATTTGAAAGTTCGTAGTAAATGGTTTTCAACGTCATCATCATCACAGCTCATTTACAGCCCGCTGTTGGGCTCGAGCCTCCCCCACAGTGGGAGGGAAATTGACCTACTATACTACGCTTGTCTGACGTGTTGGTATAGTTTCATTACCAGTTTTCCTTCTCTTGAATAGACAATGTATTTCTTAGTCGTCTTTTACGACACCCATGGGCAAGAGAAGAGGGTGGTAAATTGTATTCTTATTCCGTCATCACACGGAGAAAATAGTTTTAAATCTTACTGAAACGCTCCGATATCAAGTTATCGATAATTTTGCTTCGATTATACACAGCACATCGATAATTTTTTTATCGATACTATCTCTTACCTATATTGTAAGACGTATTATATAACATCATTGAAATGTCACTTGCGTCTCATGTTTTTATTATATTCCATTGCTTATGGTGATAAAAGAACAAGTAACCCACCTGATGGTAGGTGATAACTGCAGTTCAAGGATATAGTTTATAATTGTTTGTAGTGTGATAAGAAAGCGGACTCACTATCTCCTTGAGCGCTTGGAGCTGGGCGGCTTGTTGGCCAACACGTCGGCCGACCCGGATGAAGAAGGTTTAGAATCCAATCCCGAGTCCGGCGGTTCTTTGCGTTTCTCTGTAATAATATTAAATAATAATTTAAACATTTTATTGTAGACTACATGTTAGATTATCTCAGCTCATTGCTGCTGGGCTCCAGCTTTCTATAAATGAGAGAGAAATTGATCCACTATACCACGTTGGTCAGCCAGTTGGTAATATTGTCTTTTATAACAGTAAAAGACAACTAAAATTATGATATGCATATAACATCTATGCAAGAGACGGTAAACTCTAAACGACCGATCCAATTAACCTGATTAGCGTGATACAGTAGATAAATTAACTTCACATTGTGAAAGAAGGATAAAGCCAGCAGTATGGCTAATATGAGCTGAGAAGAACAAGAAGAAAAACTTTCTTCTTGTTCTTCTCAGCTACACAGTACACGATGCAACGGTATTTTTACTTAACATACAAAGTCATTAAAATATTCGTTCAATCATCACAGCCCCTATGCATCCTGCTGTTGGGCTCGAGCCTCGTCCACAATAAAAGAGAAATGGATTTATTATACCGCGCTGGTTAGACATGTTGATATAGAGCAGGAGTGACCGACTTGTTTAGACCCGAGATCTACTACTTACTGACGAACACCGTGCGATCTGCCAATTACATACATCTTGAAACCTATACCAATAAATAAAATTGGAGTGTCTGTTTCTAATGTCAAAATAATAGGCTTTTTTCATGCTCACACAGTTATTTGCACGACACCTATGCCTAAAATAGCAATTAAAAAATTTTTGTCTGTCTGTTTGTTCTTCAAATCTTCAAAACGGTCGGACTAATTTCAAAAATTCTTTCACCAATGGAAAGCTATAATATCAGGGCGTAAACTAGGCTATATTTTATCCCGGTATTCCGACGGGAACGGGAACTACGCGGCTAAAACGATTATAACCTATAACCGAAGCGAAGCGAGGGCGGGTTGCTAGTCTTAAATGAAACAGCATAGTTCAGTACAAAATAGTAATTGATACGTGCAGCAGTTGGTAAATACGTTGCGTAGTCTGTTTTACGTATTTACATTTTTTTGGCTTGTCAAGATCGATTAGACTAATAGTCGCGATCGACCAGTTGGCCGATCGCGATCGACTAGTTGGCCATCCCTGGCATAGAGTTTTATTTCGAGTTTTCCTCCTCTTACATAGATATTATATGCATATTGCATCCTTTGGTTGTCGTTTACGATACTCACGGGCAAGTAAGGGTATAGTGACTTGTATTCTTAGTCCGTCACCACACGGAACACAATATACTTACTAGTATTTGGTAGTACGTGTCTCTCCATTTTGATTGGTGGTTCTGAATGTAACGGCAGACCGCCCGCCACGCCCAGTCGGGACACTGCAGACATACGAAATACAAGATCAAATCATCATTATCATTCTAATCTTATATCAATCATCATTTGCCTGCCCTCATCCCAAGCTAAGTGTGATCAGCATAACATGTTCTCCCCTTCCATAGCCTCCTATCAGTCGTCATATCTGCACTCAGCGCTTTCATACGCATATCCTCATTCACACAATACATACAGTAGAAACTCGATTATCCGGCCCTCGGTTATACGGATTCGCGATTATCCGGACTACCAACCGCGACCTTATTGTACGTAAAAATCGAACGGGATCGCTGCCCCATACGTTTAATTATTGTTTTAGTTAATAATTGTTACGCCGCTCTGAGGTGCATGCCCTGCGGGATATGTATTCGACTTTTAATAAAGGCATAAAATTATGTAGGTACATACTACATACACAAAACCAAAGGAATTTTTCATACATTCGATTATCCGGATTTTCGATTATCCGAATGCGTACCGAAAACAATTAGTCCGGTTAATCGAGCTTATACTGTACATCTCTTTTTGGGTCTCCCACGCTTCTCACGTCCATCCACATTCATATTGATAACCCTCCTTGTCACATGCCTTTCATCCCTCCCCATTACATGTTCATACCAAGAAAATCTCGCTCTCCTAATCTCCTCTATCACTGGTGATACTCAAGCTTCCTCTAAAATACCATGGGTTTTAGTATCACACTCTTGACAGTTGTCGGGTGTAGTACCATACTGAGCAGAAAATATATAACAGAGTAGTAGATATTCATAAATAAAACAATTTTAGGGATTTTATCGCGATTGTATTTGATTTTAGATTGCCCGATGTTTCGAACACTTTACAGCGATTATGGTCACGGGCGGATTAAGCATAATCAGTCAATCAAAAAAAAATATATTGTGTAATAATGATCTGATGTTTACGCGAGCACTACACATTGTAAATAAAACTACTTTTACGGATTATATCGCGTTTGTATTTATGATTGCCCGACGTTTTGAACACTTTGCAGCATTCATGGTCACGGGCGGACTAAGGTGTCTCACGTCCAACAAGTAATCGTTATTACAGACATTTATAATTATCTACCCGATACAGAAAATTAGTTATGGGTTATAGGCAATCATAAATCAAATACAAACGCGATATAATCCGTAAAAGTAGTTTTATTTATAATGTGTAATATTCGCGTAAACATTAGAAATCATTAGTTGCAATTTGTTATTGCACTTCGTTTGGTGAGCATGAGAGATGGAAGCACAACTGCCCGAGTGTGTCTGCGTATGGTGGTTTTTGATGATGCCTTTAGTATCACAGAACCTTATTGCACGTATTTGCACTCCCTTCACTTTATTCACGGTAGTCAGCGGCCTAGGAGAGGTCCATGAGCGAGAGTATCACTTACTTACAGGGTATGCTATTTACTCGATTGCCACCAACAACAATAAAAAACGAATTTTTCACTAAATTGAATTTCACTTTTAAGACATTCACAACACTATACGTCAGCTGTATAGCTACATATATACCGCTATAAACATGTCGGTGACGTGAAAGTACGAGATTTCACCCGTACAAAAAGTGTTCAAGGCCAACAGCACACTACGCATGCGACAGTCATGAGCATGTCGGTGACGCGATTCCATAACATTTTCAGCTGCCAAAAACTTTTCACTTCAAAAATACCTTGTGGTGGTTGATGCGGATGGTGCATATCCTGTGGGTATAGGTCGGGCGCTTCGGCGTGGTTGCGTAGAACGTTAATGGCATCGTCCAGCCTCTCCTCCATGCGAGCACCCTGAGACAAACAAGAATTCGGTAAGAGAAAACAAATTGAACAATATTCTTTTTACGAAGCAGGTAAGGTAACTACCATCACTCACCTGAACAGAGCGATCTATCCTTTTGTGGTGTCGGAGTAAGATAGTTTTCGCTATATGCTTGCACGGGGGGTGTCGTAAAAGACGACTAAGGGATATAATATGCATATAACATCTGTGCAAGAGAAGGAAAACTTTAAATAAAACCCCATATGAATATTACCCACTATTGAATTGCTCGTGGGTGTTGTGACAACACGATTAAGAGTTTTACTTCGAGTTTTCCTTCTTATAGCGTAATAAAATTACTTAATTTCTGATTTTTTTACGATGCCCGGGGATAAGGAAGCGGTGGAAATCATTGTTCATACATTTCCCCTCATATATGTCCCATTATTAGGTACAAGCGTCCTCCGCAGCGAGAGAGAAATTGACCTACTATACCATGCTGGTCAGACGTGTTGGTATAGGGTTTTATTTCGAGTTTGCCTTCTCTTGCATAGATATTATATACATATTTAATCCCTTACTCGTCTTTTACTACATTACTACACCCACAGGTAAATTCTGGATAAGAATTGTATTCTTACTCCGTCACCACACGGAAAGGAAACCATTGTATTCTTATATAAATGTATGTATATATATACAATTAGTTAAAACATTAATTAACAAACAAACATACACAAAAAGATTTCTATAGCTAAATTCATGCGACACAACTGACTAAGCTAAATTCTAAATGGGATTCATGAAAATACAAACGAAATGGTAAAATTGCAAGTTTTGAATAGATTGGAAAAATATAAAAATATTTATACATTAACTAAACTATGGCTATTAATAAGTTATTAATTCATATGCCCAACATAAATCTCTCATAGGTTAAGGTCTGCCGAGCTGGTCACGGACGACAACTAACACAGTTCCAGTGATGGGCCCAATGACGAAGGGCAGGGAATAGAGTGGGTTATGTGGCCGCGAGTGGCCCTTGCACAGACCATAGTCCGTCCAAAAAAAAAAATCAAGACAAAAAATCCTAACCCTATTGGTAAACTTTTGAGTTCCAGACAACTGGTAACTGTACTTCAAGTTTTCTAATCTAAATTGAATAAATAATCAGATACGAAGCTAAAATCGCGAAATAGTTAAAAGTAATAAACAAAAAATTCATTTAAGTTTAATAATTATATTTTTACTATCTCAGTAAATATAAATCCCACTGTTGGGTTCGGGCCTCCTCCACAATAGAAGGGAAATTGACCTAATATACCTCGCTGGTCAAACGTATTGGCATAGGGTCTTATGACGAAATTTCCTTTCCTTGTATAGATATTTTCTGTACATTCCTTTAGTCGTCTTATACGACATCCACGGGTAAGATAAACAGAATTATTATACCGTCACCACACGAAAACGTTTAATCATTGTTCATTAATTGGACTTTAGCTAAATATTGCAAGCCTATTTATTTCTTCTTCTACATAACCAATACACAAGCTTCAAATCATCATTTCGGTTTATATACGACCCACTGGAGGAGGAAGATCATCCTGTTATACCACGCTGGTCAGACGGCGTGACATAAAGTTTTATTTCAAGTTTTCCTTCGCTTGCATATATATTATATCCTTTAGTCGTCTTTTACGACATCCATGGCCAAATATAGAGTGTTGAATTGTATTTTTACTGCGTTATCACACGGACAAAAATTCAACACAGACAAAAAAAGTTAACTACAATGCCACACTGGCCAAACCGTTTGATATAGAAGTACGCTGTGGTAGGGCCTATTAATGACTTACTTCACTGATGCAAATTAAAAACACATTTTACTTTTCACACTAAATTAAACATTTATATGTGGCACAAAAATGCCTTGTCTGGGATACAAATCCATAATAATCATCAGGAAATATTGCTAATTCAACCACTAAGCCATCCGTGTCATTCAATTTTAGATATATCTTTTTTTACAGACGATACCCTGCAGTAAGGAAATAATTCCTGTATTGGTGTGTGACTTTACAAACATAATTAACGGACACAAATTACATACAAACTCAGAACAACAAAATGTGAATCGCACAAAGTGTTGTCCTGCATGGGATTCGAACCCGGTAGGTCGGTATCTTAACCGCTAAGATATCTGTGCAGTCTCCCCATCACCATATAATGATAGTACTTACAACGTCGTTATGCTCCCTTAAGAAGACCATCGCCTCGTCCAGTTGCCTCTGCTCGGCTCCTCCCTACAGCAAGCGAGTTATTGCCCCGCGAACAGTGAAGACTGAATGCCCATCATCAATAACTAATGCCATATTATTATCAACTCAGAAAACACTTTTTATATAAGATTAACTAAAAAATCTCATCTCCATTTGATCTACGCTAATATTATAAAGAGGAAAGATTTGTTTGCTTGTATTGAATATGCTACGAACCTACTGGACCGATTGCAAAAATTCTTTCACTAATGGAAAGTTATAATATCAGGGAATAACATAGGCTATATTTTATCCCGGTATTCCCACGGGAACAGGAACTACGCGGGTAAGCCGACTGAAACCGAAGCGAAGCGAGGGCAGGTTGCTAGTTAGAAATATTTGTAATGGATTGATTAAAGTAATCTAAACAAATAAATTAAATTGAAGTATCTGTTTTTAATGTATATTGGACTTTTCTCATGCTCACACGGTTATTTGCACGACACCTATGCCTAAAAGCCAGTTTAAAAATTTTTTATCTGTCTGTTGGAGGTACTCTTCAAAACGGCTGAACGGATTTTGATAATATTTTACTACCAGGTAGCTGTGTCTATATAAAGAGTAACTTAGGCTATATTTTATACCGGTAACCCCACGGGAACGGAAACTACCCGGGTAAGGCGACTGAAACCGAACCGAAGCTAAGGGCGAGATGGTAGTATTACATTTTTTTTTTTATTGCAAACGGTGGCAAACGAGCAAACAGTACACCTGATGGTAAGTGTTGCTGCCGCTCATGGACCTTTACGAGGCCGTTGCCTACCGCGAAGAAAGTGAAGAGAGTGTGAATGCGTGCATTGAGGCTCGGTGATACCAAGGGCACCACCAAAACCCTCCACACGCAAACACCATCAGAAAGTTGGGCTTCCGGCTCTCTCGCTCACCGAACGAAGCGCAGTAACAAATCGCTACTACTCAGACGTCGATTTTCTGCGAGAGTGTGGTACTACCCCGGACGGACCGGCCCGCGGCTCTAGACAGATAACTGTCGACAGTGTCCTACCTATAAATAAAACGATTTTTGAAGGTTTAGGGATCAACCATAAATTACGTCACACTTTAAGAGGGACGGAGAGAGTCAACGAAGTGTGATACTGTGTGACAAGGGGTGGGAGAGGTTCCAAATTTCGTGACATCGCTTTTACAACTGAATATCAAAATGGCAGGCACGGGTGTAACCGACGTAGCCCGCAGAATTAGCACGTTGAAATAGCAATGAGCAGTCCAAATCGCTCGTCGAACCGACAACAGCTGCACCGCTGTTGTTGAAATTTGTGTGTGTTTAAGAGGATTCGAAAATGGTTTACATTCACAATTGGACCAGGTAGATGGCGCTGCTGTCGATTTCAAGGAGACTTTCTTTTATTTTATTTGAACAGTCTGTTGGGTCAACTAGTTTTTCATAAAATTGCAAAACATGTGACCTAAACGTTTATACCGGTTTTTTTAAATTTATTAAAGTGAATTAAGGTTTCACTTCAAAATAGGCAATTTTCCACGGGGGTAGTAAATTCATGTAAGTCGTCACCGCCATGCGTCACGTGACATGTTAACGATAACAATATATCTGTAGATATGACAATGTACCTATATATATGTGACGATAGATATCAAACATTAGATTGTTTTTCAAAAATATCAACGATACAAAAATAGTTTTAAGTGTACACTTCTGTCGGCAGTTTCTATTCTCTGTTTTATGTGTTCAGATGGATTCAAGAATAGTTTAGATTGAATATCAGACCTGGTAGATAACGCTACAATCCATTTGAGACTGTTTTTTTTTTATTTGCTTTTTTATAATTGTCCAAAATCGCCTCTGTTGGGACAGCTAGTTAATTGTACGTATATAATGAAGGAAAATTGAAGTAAATTAGCAGCACGTTTACAAACAATTTTGTTTTTCATTCAAAAGCTACGATACTAATATATGTCTAATGTAAAACAAAACTTTTACAATATATATATTATCTACACAGTATCTATGTTGAAAAAAATTAATACAACACTATGGCATATCAGTCATCACTGCTCGCTATTAAAACACAAAAATTAAAACATAAAAAAAAAACACAAAAATATACACATAAATGTGATATGAATATTTATATTTTTAATGACAACTTAAACATAAATCGATGAATATATCAACTCGTTTGACCAGCGTGGTTTAGTAGATCAAATTCCCATAATGGTGTTAGTCAAAGCCCAACAGTGGGACATACATTAGCCTAGATAATAAGATGATGATATATTTATTGTAAGAGCAACCCGACTAACAGTAACTAAACCTTTTACTAAATATTTTACTCAACAACAATTTGTGGGTCGCACAGTGTTGTCTTGCGTGAGATTCGAACCCGCGACACTGGCATGTGATAGGTCAGTATCTTGACCACTACGCCAATGTACATTGATATATAAATTGCATAAAATGCATGGTTTCAACGTGCCTTACAAAGCACGATGCATAAAATGCATGGTTTCAACGTGCCTTTCAAAGCACGATGCATAAAATGCATGGTTTCAACGTGCCTTTCAAAGCACGATGCATGAACTGCATGGTTTTAACGTGCCTTTCAAAGCGTGAATATTCATATCACATTTTAATTAATAGAAAAAAAAATAGAAAATCCAAAGCTTACAAATGAAAGAAAATTCAAATCGTCATAATGTAATTTTATAATTAGTTACAAACATGCTTAAAAAATACATGCTTTCATTTTAAAACAATTTTGATATTTGCTTGTCTAAAATACAAACACACATTTCACGACAAATTAAAAAAACTAGACGAAAGCAATTATCAAAACGCTAACGGCGTATATATACACAGGGGTTGACAACGGGTTTGCGGTTGGCGTTGGCGATTCAAGTTTATATAATAAAACGTTTTGTCTGATTGTGATTTTATCATTCATTCATTTATTTCAGCTCATATACGTCCCACTGTTGAGCTCGAGCCTCCTACACAATAGGAGGGAAATTGACTTTACTATAGCACGCTGGTCAGACAGGTTGGTATAGCGTTTTATTTCGAGTTTTTCTTCTCTCGCATAGATGTTATATGCGTACTATGTCCCTCAGTCGTCGTTCGGCTCAGGCGTGCCGTGACAATTTTTTGTGCGTAATCGACTGTTATTGCGTCAAAATTATTTAAGGATTGCTGTGTGGTGTCTGTTACAAATACTACAAACCCTTAGATTGCTTGTGGTTATTGTAAAAAATTACTAAGAACTTTGCGACGACGTGGGCCAGTTCTCTTTTTTTTGTGGTAGTCGTCTCCAGACTATGATAACCCCGTCGTGCGGCGTGCGGCCCTATAACCTTATCGTATCCACTCCACATCGCCATTGAGCCGACTCAGTAAAAGGGAATGGGTATAAAATACGCAACATAGCGAGTATGCGTCAGCCAGGACGATTGGAAAGGGTAAGACTGAACTACAGGCTCCCAAAAAAGCTAAATCTATGTATAAATGCCATGACTTGATAAAAATCTATATGTTTTAAAGACAAAGCTACGGACTAAAGAACAAATTGATTTGTCGCAGCAAACTTTACAAATATACAAATACCTCACATAAATTACAACCAGACTTAAAACAACAATTTGTGAGTTGCACAAAGTATTGTTCTGTGCAGGAATTGAACCTATTACACTCTGCCCTACTTCACTATTTATATTAGTAGTAAATACAAAATTTATATCAATTAAATATGTAGTTTTAAAAGTACCATTATTAACGCGATATGTGTACGCAAACCCAGTTGTCATCCCTTTCAAGTACAGGCCCGAGGTCCCCGACTCACCATAACTGCATTATTGAAGACCGGCATGGGCTGATGGTGTCCGTTTGGTAGCACCGTGGCCGGAATACTCGTGTGTGGCGTCGACGCTGACGGCGGTGATGAAACTCCTGATGATACCCAGTTTGATTGCTGAAATTATGATGAGAAATATATTGATCATAACTATAAATACACTGCATTCTTCATTCATGGTTTATGTAATCTTCTTTCCTCTTCAGAGTTTATATATTTCCCATCGCTGGGCTTCAGCGTCCACCATAATAGAAGGGAAATTGACCTACTATACCTCATTGGTTAGATGTGTTGGTGTAGGGGTTTTATTTCGAGTTTTCCTTCGTCTGCATAGATGTTATCTGCAATAATCCTGTAGTCGTTTTTCACAACAGCCATGGGCAAGAAAGGGGGCGTGGTGAATTGTATTCTTAGTCTGTCACCACACGGAAACTGTATTGAACTTTACTACTACTTTTAATTTGTGTAAGCGGCCTTTTTTTTTCGTAAACGGTGGCAAACGCAGGCAAGGCAAACAGTACACCTGATGGTAAGTGTTGCTGCCGCTCATGGATTTTCGTAAGACCGCTGCCTGCCGTGAAGAAAGTGAAGGGAGTGTGAATGCGTGCAATGTTTGTTGATACTAAAGGCTACTCTAGTAGTTAACTCGTGATCGGGTGCCGCTTGTGGGATCTGGTGCAGCCATAATCGTTTGAATTATATTAAGTGTCTTGCGGTTCGAAGGGCATCACACTGGAGCTAGTTCTTACAAAACATGTACACAATTGTATATCTAGTAAGAAGAAAAAAGATAATTAAAAATAATAGAGAAGCCCGCTGAGTTTCTTGCCGGATCTTCTCAGTAGCGGTCGCGTTCCGATTCGGTGGTAGTTTATTTTTTTAGAAATTGTAAATCTGACAATATGTAAGTGCCCTCTCGGGGTTTATGCATAATAAATAATTTGAATCACTAAAATCCACCACAATCAAACACGAACGAAGCGCAGTAAAAAATTGCTACAACTCAGACGTCGATTTTCTGCGAGAGGGTAGTATTACCCCGGACGGACCGGCCCGCGACTGTAGACAGACACTGTCAACAGTATGGTCCTACCACTATTAAAGCATATCGAAAAGCAGTAATGATGGTATTTTACCTGCCCGTTATGGTGATGTAAGTGATGCTGTGTGTGCTTAAGTGGTGCCGCAGACGGTGGTACCGTCGCCGAAGGAGGTGGTGGATACAACCGCGGATGATGCGGCGGGGGCGAGTGTACCGGCGTCGAAGGCGATGAGCCGTAAGAGGAGAGACTACCCGCTTCTGCGGCAACCACCGTGGGAGTACCGCTGCCGGCTCCAAATACCTACAAATTATAATTCAGTTCATAGTCGTATTCATATTCGTAGGTCATATTCTTTCTATCTCAGTTTATATACGTCACACTGCTGGGCTCCAGCCTCCTCCACCAATAGGAAACTGGTCTACCATACCACGCTGGTCAGACGTGTTGGTAACTGATTTTAATTCGAGTTTCTCTTGCATAGATGTTATATGGAGATATTGACCTACTATAGAACGCTGATCGGACGGATTGTCGGATCCTCGGACGAAGTCTCTGAGAGAACGATGACAGCAAACAATGTGAGAGAAAGGTCCCTCTTATTGTGGAGGAGACTTGAACTCAGCAGTAGACTGAAATTATGATGATGAACTTTTATAACGTTTTGTTTTTAAATTTGTATAAAACAAAGCTTATTATTATCCGTGTGGTATGAGATATAGATAGAAAGAAAACTCTATACCAACCCATCTGACCAATGTGGTTTAGTGTGTCAGTTTACCTTAAATTCTTAAGGAGGCCTGAGCCCAACAGTGGGACGTGTATGACTTGATATGATGATGATGAGAGTATTGTGGACTAACGGGTGAAATATAAAATTATACAAAGTTATGTTTTCTATTAATTATTGTTGATTAAGTGTGATGACTGAATAAGAAAACAATTCACCACTCCCTATCTTGCCCGTGGATGTCGTAAAAGACGACTAAGGGATATAATACGCATATCACATCTATTCAAGAAATGGATAACTCGAAATAAAACCCTGTACCAACTTGTCTGACCAGTATGATATAGTAAGGTCATTTCTCCTTCTATGGTGGAAGAGGCTCGAGCCCAACAGTGGGGGACTTGGGGACCAACTATAGGACTCATATGAGCTGAAATGCTGATGATGCAATTCTATTGTGAAATATAAAATGATAAAGGGTTATGTTGTGAATTAAATAGTGTTGAATACTTACTGGTTGAAGTGATGGTTTCGCGACGAGCATGGGGTCTGTTGGCGAGTGGTGAGGGGCGGCCGCGCGGAACGACGACATAGGCGGCAGGGGTAACTCTCCACCACCGCCACCCTCGCCCACAGGGGCACCAACTATACCTGAAAAATATACATATATTTTGTATGATTTATCGTTTAATTGCTGTGTGGTAGCGGCTTCGAATACTACCAACCCTTGCTTTGCTCGTGGGTGTCGTAAAAGACGACTAAGAGCCCTAGATTGACCCGGACCAACTCCATCTGGTACCATTTGGGTCAACGATTACATTCCCAAGGATAAAAATTATCCCGGTCATAAAAGTTATTGCCGAAACTTTTTGCAATATGTCAAAACAGATGACATATTGCGTCGACCCCAAGTAATTGGGATAAGAGCAAGATGATGATGATGATTTATCGTTTAATTAATCATCATTTGCCTGCTCTCGTCCCAAGCCAAGTATGGTCGGCACAACATGTTCTTATCTTCCATAGTCTCCTATCAGCTGTCATGTCTGCACTCACTGCTTTCATGCGCATATCCTTATTCGCACAATCCATCCATCTCTTTTTGGGTCTCCCACGCTTCTTACGTCCATCCGCAATCATATTGATAACCTTCCTTGTCTTATACCTTTTATCCCTCCTCATCACATGTTCATACAGTAGAAACTCGATTATCCGGACCTCAGTTAGTCGCGATTATCCGGACTAACAACCGCGACCTATACATATATTGTGCCTACAAATCGAATTTATGCAAGCATGAACGTGTTTCGGGCCGACCACTGATGACAAGTAACCCTGCTCCGGTGGTCGGCCCAACGACGAAGGCGACGTGGTGTTCGGGTGGGTTGCGGGTGTTGCGTGCTTACGCCCCTCTGTCGCCCCGGACGGAGTGGTGCGAGGAGCGCGCCAACCGCAGCCCACCCCAAAAAAATAATAATAATAAAAAGCATGAACGTGTCTGTAATGGCATGTCCCGCGGGATCGCTGCCCCACGCGTTTCATTATTGTTTTAGATAGTAATTGTTACTGCGATATGACGTGCGTGGCCCGCGGGATATGTATTTGTCTTTTAATAAACGAATAAAATTATGTACATACTAAATATGTACAAAATCGAGGGTTTCTCATTTTCGATTATCCGAATGCCTAACGACAACAATAAATTAGTCCGGATAATCGAGTTTCTACTGTACCAAGTTTATACACTCATTTGCAAAAAAAACGGGCACCTAAGCAATGAACCATTTCAAATGTTAATATTTCTTTGTTTGATAATTATAGGTAGTTTTATCCACACAATTTGCTAAATTAATAAGAAAATAATCGTTTTCATCAGTATTTCATAAAATTTAGATACAATTTATGGGAAATAATGCTAAACCTCGCTAGTAGTGTATATTCGCTAGTAGTGCATATGCTCATGAAGTAAAAATAAAAAAGTTTTTTTGTTTGTTTTTCTTTAATAAAGTAAAAGCAGATAAATGTTTAGTATCGAGTGTGACCCCCTCTAGCTAAAATCACAGCTTGAATTCGTCTGGGCATGCTAGCGAGTATATCCCGGATACTTGCTTGCGGAATACGTTCCCACTCCGCAGTAATCACATTCTTCAGCTCTCTGATGGTCTGCGGAGCCGGGTGTAATGATCTCACACGCCGTTTCAGAACGTCCCAGACATGCTCTATGGGATTGAGGTCGGGACTTCGAGCTGGCCAATCCAAACGACGAATGCCGACCTCTTGCACATACGCATTAACATCGCGGGATCGGTGGGCGCGAGCATTGTCGTCCATAAAAATCGAGTCTTCACCTAGAGCGGCCAATGCGGGTTGTGCATGAGAAATTAGAACTTCCGTTATGTATCGATGCCCAGTCAGTGAGCCGTTTTCAATGAAGACTAACTCTATACGATCCATTGAATTTATTCCTGCCCAAAACATAACAGAGCCCCCACCATAAGGTGTGATTTCTTCGAAACATGCCTCTGCAAAGCGTTCTCCTTGTCTTCTTAGCACTCGCCGACGTCGATCTTCACCGAACAGAGATATCCTGGCTTCATCAGAGAACAAAACCCTATTCCAATCGTCTTGAGTCCATGATTCACAATTTCTAGCGAACCTAAGCCTGTGAACTCTGTGCTCACGGAGTAATTTGGGGCCGCGGGCCGGGCGGTGACTGCGTATATTGGCAGCGAGAAGTCTCCTCCTGACCGTCCATAGACTAATATGCACATTTCTTACTTCTTGGAGGTTGTTCTTAAGATCCACATACGAAGATTTGCGATTTCTCAATGCGCGACTCACAAGAAAACGATCATCCCGTGGTTGGGTACATGGTTTTCTTCCAGAACCAGGCCTTCTCTCGACGGAACCAGTCTCCTGATATCGCTGCCAGGTCCTTTGGACTGTCGAGCGACTAACATTTAGCCTCCTAGCCATGAAACATTGGCTGCAACCCTCTTCAAGCAGCGCGATAATTTTGGTAGCTTTTACCACTTTATCTACCATTTTTGATACAGCCAAACAGCATTAAATAAAGCTTTGACAGTCAAGGATATGAAATTAATCGATAAAAATTGAATAAAAGTTATGAAAGTCGATGTTAACTTCTGGAACTTCGCGCCAAAAATGTAGGATAAAAAGGGGTTTTCTGTAAAAATGAACATCAAATGAAAAATTGAATTTAGAACGTACTTTTTTAAATACCACAGCATTTTTAAAACCGGCCAGTAACGTGTACAAACGATTGAAACCTTTTTGGTATTGTATCTTTTTAAATATGAATGAAAATCAAAACCGCCCGTTTTTTTTGCAAATGAGTTTATAATCGTTTGGCTAAATCTTATCTAGAAATGTAATCAAATCAAATCATTTATTCTGCATAGGCCCCTTAAGGGCACTTACATATTGTCAAATTACACGTTTGAATACAATACAACAATCTACCACCGAATCGGAACGCGGCCCCAAACTGAGAAGATCCGACAAGAAACTCAGCGGGCAGTCATTTTTTTCTTAATCCTTTAAATATACATAATATTATGCTTCGTACAACATATGTGGTATTAGCTCCAGTGTGATGCCCTTCGAAATTGTATTATACATACATACTTCATGTGATACAGGGTTCCCTATTACAGATCCCGGTTACAAAAGAAACAGTCACGTTAAGAGACCCTATTAGTATTGTATTCGTATAATTTGTACCTTTGTGAAAGAGAAATAAATTATGTAATATAAAACTACTACGCCCGTTACCATAACCGCTGCAAAGTGTTCGAAACGTCGGGCAATCAAAAATCAAATACAAACGCGATAAAATCCGTAGTTTTATTAACTACTAGACATTTTTATCAATATAATATAAAAAAAAAATATTTAAGAATTAAATATGTAATATGAAAAGCGTGTTCACCGGCAGCGAATGCAAGGACCAAACTGCCTGCGGTTAGGGCACCAAAAAGAGGGACTTCCTCATGATGCGCACCGTATCCAGTAAGACTGCCTCCGCACCAGACCCACAATCTAACTACCTACCGTGAGACTCTGAAGGTGTTGATCGAGGCTCTTGGCTATCAAACTGTTGATCGAAATAACTATCGGTACACCGATTGCCGTGTCCACGTGAGCCAAGTCTTGATATTTTATTTGTTTATCTTTCTCAGCCTTCAAAAGATTCACATCGTGAAGAACAGTGACGTCGACAATCATTGCACGACGCTTTAGCCGATCTATCACCACGAGATTTTTTAATTATTTTTATTTTAATTTTATCTAAAATGTTACTATTACAGAAGGTATCAATTGAATAATACATTAATTTGACTGTAGTATTTTTTTCCGTGTGGTGACGGAGTAAGAATACAATTCACCACTCCCTGTCTTGCCCGTGGATGTAGTAAATGACGACTATGGGATATAATATTACGTGGTCGCAGCCTTCTGCGAGGCAGTAGTCTCGCGGAAGGAGGCGGCCGACCGCGTGAGGAAAGACCGACGTCCTCTCCGAGGGGGGGGACGTCGGTCGATGGGAGAGTAACCCAAATAGGGGGTACTTCGTCGGGCCGACCACTGATGACAAGTAACCCTGCTCCGGTGGTCGGCCCAACGACGAAGGCGACGTGCATCATGGGTGGGTTGCGGGTGTGCGTTCTTACGCCCCTCTATCGCCCCGGACGGAGTGGTGCGAGGAGCGCGCCGATCGCAACCCACCCCCAAAAAAAAAATATAGGATATAATATGCGTATACCATCTATGCAAAAGATGGCAAATTCGAAACAAAACCCCATACCAATATGTCTGACCAGCATAGTATAGTAGCCCAACAGTGGGACGTATGTGAGCTGCGATGCGACGTTATAGTTATGAAGTTTATATATTTTATTTATTTATTATTTTTTTTAAAGACAACCAGTGCAGTTAGGAAATAAAGTTTGTATTGTGGTGTGACTTTACAAACACATAATTAATTGACACAACATTACATTCAGGCTAAAAACAATTTATGGATCGCACAAATTGTTGTGTTGCGTGGGAATCGAACCCAGGACACTCTCACGGTAGATTGGTATCTTAACCAATACGCCATCTGTACAATAGTAAAATTAACACAGTCGAGACGACTAAGGCAATATGCACATAACATCTGTGCAAGAGAAGGAAAACTCGAAATGACATCCTATACCAACATGTCTGACTAGCATAGTATAGTGGGTCAAATTCCCTCCCATTGTGGAGGTGGCCCGAGCCCAACAGTATGTGGACTGCGATGATGATGATACTCTCTTACCTGGCGATGTCGCGTAAGGGTCGTGATGGTACGGCGGAGGTGGTGGCGGTTGGTAGTACGGTGCTGGCCACTCCCCACCGTAGTATGTCTCCTGGTAGGCGCCGCCAGCACCAGCGCCCTTCGGTGACGCGTAACGTGACGGTGAGTCGTGACCGAACTCATCACTGCCATACTGAAAACAAATACATATATATTAAACTTTGCACAGATGACGTAGTGGTTAAGATAGCGGCCTACAGCGCCAGTGTCGCGGGTTCGAATCCCACGCGTGACAACACTTTGTGCGATCCACAAATTGTTGTTCCGAGTCTGGATGTAATTTGTGTCCGTTAATTATATGTTTGTAAAGACTCCCGCAATACAAGGATTATTTCCTTAGTGCAGGGAGTTGTCTAATAAATAAAATAAAAAAACTTTGACTATAAAGATGGCATGATGACGGAGTAAGAATACCATTCACCGCCCCCGATCTCACCCGTGGGTCGTGTAGTAAAACAGATAAGAGAATATACGGATATGTACGCAAGACAAGGCAAACTCGAAATAAAATCCTATACTAACCTATTCCATAAACTGCCACATTACCCGCCTACGCCAATTGATTGGGCCGTCGTTACAGATTGTAAGACTTCGATGGTGTGATGGACGGATTAACATTTGAGGTATTAATCTCCATTGACGGTCCGGCAATAAAGCATCGAAGGCTGCTACCAGCGACTGGCTAAAAAATTGCCGATCACCGATTTTTCCAGGGTAAATGAAATCGAAATTATAATCGAACCCATGACAGAAATCATTAATTCCAACTGTAGGTACAGCTATGATTACCTTATAGATGTAATACTTTTTTTTTGTATATAATTAGCGTTATTCTGTGTGGTTACGGAATAGCAATAGAGTTTAACATCCTGTCTCTTGCCCGTGGGTGTCGTAAAAAACGACTAAGGGATTAAATATGGGCCGACCACTGACGACAAGTCACCCTGCTCCGGTGGTCGACCCAACAACGAGGTGACGTTCCCGCGCGCCGTCTTTTCATCGCCCCAAACGGAATGGACCGCGGGTGCGCTTACCATAAGAAAAAGGTATAAAATATATTTATAACATGTATGCAAGAGTAAGAACACTTGAAATAAAACCCTATATCAACACGTCTCACCAGCGTGGTATAGTAGGTCAATTACCCTCCTATTGTGGAATATACTCGAGCCCAATAGTGGGGCGTATATCAGATAAAATGATAAAGCGCAGAAGGCAGCCACCAGCGACTGGCAAAATAATTCCCGGTCACCGAGTTTTCCTCGGTGATAATCGAAACCATTTTTTTTTTAGGCGGTGGGTTGCGGTTGGCACGCTCCTCGCACCACTCGTCCGGGGCGACAGAGGGGCGTAAGCACGCACACCCGCAACCCACCCACGATGCACGTCGCCTTCGTCGTGGGGCCGACCACCGGACCAGGGTTACTTGTCGCCAGTGGTCGGCCCGACGGAATACCCCCTATTTGGGGTACCCTCCCATCGACCGATGTATCGGGGAGGACGTCGGTCTTTCCTCATACGGTCGGCCTCTCAGCGGGTGACGGACTAATTCCCCGGTCACGTCACCCGTGGCCTCGGCTAGGGCAGCATGAGGCGCAGGTATTCGCGCCTACGCCGCCTCAGTCGCCGGCATAATCGAACCCATGAAAGAAATCATTAACCCCGATTGTACATCTATGATTACTTTATACAAGTAATATATATTTTTTTGTATATAATTAGCACGGTACAACGTAAAAATCCTGTTACTAAAATAACCATGATACACCATGACGATATCGTTAAACTAGTTCGATTAACTGCAACACGAGAATGATTTCAGGGAAGTCTTTTTTGAAGCTGAAAAGAAAGGAAAAATTTTATAGAAAGACTACAACTGAAGATAACTACTCTGTGAATACACAGATGACTGACAGATGGCGTATTAGTTAAGATACCGACCTACAGAGCCAGTGTCGCGGGTTCAAATCGCACGCAGGACTTTGTGCTATACACAAATTGTTGTTCCGAATCTGTATTCAATTTGTATCCGTTAATTATACGTTTGCAAAGTCACACCGCAATACAGGGATTGTTTCCTTATTGCAGTGTGTCGTCTTAAAAAAAAAAAGAAAACACTTATTGTATTGATTTCAACCACAATAATATCTCAGCACCCTCTATTTTGTATGTAAAAGACGATTGAGAGGTATGATGAGCATATACTATCTATGTAAGAGAAGGAATACTCGAAATAAAATCCTATATTAATATTAACACGGTGACGGGTTAAAAATACACCAGCACTTGCCAGTGGGCGTCGTGAATAAGGACACGATATTGAAACGAAAGTATCGATACTGTACTCATGAGTAGTATCGAAGAAAAAGTATCGTACTCAATAAAGTATCGAAACAAAAGTATCGATACTCCAAGGTATCGAGTACTGAGTACTTTTCCTAGAATCTAGGTCGTGAAAAGCTTTCCTTTTTTTTTTTAGGAATTTGTCCGTGTCTGTGTTCGGATTAAAATATGTCGAGCCACTTTTTAGAAGGTTCATTACGCTTTAACTAGATGGCGTTACCATAAGCATGAGCTGTAAGATCAAGTTTAACATAGATACTTTCTACAATTTGTTCGATACCTGCCTAAAAGTACTCATTGAGTAAAAGTATCGAATAGAAAGTATCATTATCGAAAGACAAATACTCGATACCTAAAAGTATCGATACTATTTTGTGTCCCTAGTCGTAAAAATCAATTGAGGGTTCACTAGGAGACTCAGTATCAGCTCTCTCCTGAGAAACGCATACTCTCTACGGTCGCCATGTGTGGCGATTGCAGCATTATCCCCTTATATCAATACAACATAAAGGAGGCCTACGACCAGCAATGGACGATGAAAGACTGAACAATCAATAGTTGCATTGTTATCAAAATAAACTCTTATGGTGCCATTCCAACCTCGGCTGCAGGCTGTCAATGCAGGCTGCGGATGCAGGTAGCACACACATGACATGCAGCCGCTGCCTGCATTCGCAGCCGGTATTGATTCTGAGGCGCTGCACGTGCTGCGGCAGGCAGAAGGTGGCGACCACAGAGCCAATAAAAATTCTATGATTCTATTCAATCATCATCATCTTGCTCTTATCCCAATTACTTGGGGTCGACGCAATATGTCATCTGTATTGACATATTGCAAAAAGTTTAGGCAATGACTTTTATGACCGGCCGCCTGCCTGACGTCAACCCTCCTTGGGAATGTAATAGTTGACCCAAATGGTACCAGATGGAGTTGGTCCGGGTCAATCTAGGACTCTTAGTCGTCTTTTACGACACCCACGAGCAAAGCAAGGGTTGGTAGTATTCGAAGACGCTACCACACAGCAGGATGATATGATATATGATATGATTCTATTCAATATGAGCGCCAATTGGATTACAAATTAAGTTTGGTGAAATTGGCTCCGAGTAGCGATTACTTGGGACTTGTCTCAACTGGTTGGAGTGACGTAACTACGTGCGCATCGACTTGCAGCCGTAGCTCTACTGGTCTGCGATCGACCGATCGCAGCAGCACTTGCAGCCGAGGCTCGGGAGCACGTGCAGCCCCAGCCGCGTTCGGAATGTTTTCCAGAGAAATCTATACTACTACATAGAAAACCAGTCGTGCAGTCACAGCCGGCTTCGTGCAGTCACCGCATGTCCTGCCTACACCCGCAGCCTGCATTGGAATAGCACCTTAACAAAACGATGGATGTCTGAGTAGTAACAATTTGTTACTGCGCTTCGTTCGGTGAACGAAAGACTCGGAAGCACAATTAGGGCTTTAGCATGTGTTAAGTTTTAGTGATGCCTTTAGTATCACCGAACCCCATTGCACGTATTCACACTCAATTCCCTTTCTTCACAGTAGTCAGTGGAGTCGTATAGGTCCATGAGCGGCAGCAACACTTACTATCAGGTGTACTGTTTGCCCATTTGCTACCGTTGCAATAAAAATAAACAGTACTTAGATGGTATATTCATCGTTTGCGGAATGTGAAAGCGTCACAATTAAAGTCAAGGGGGCGTTCAGCCAACATTCTGATATCCTGCATCGGTTAAATCAAACGTTACCGCTATGTAATCAATGCAATCATTTGCATTGATTGATTTAATTGCGGTTGTTTACAGTAAATAGAACTCTTAGTGACCAACAGCGTACCATAAGCCTTCATCGTAACGAGAACCGTGGAAGAAAAAAAAACGTGTGCAATTCACACATGATAGAAGTGAAATCTTCAGAAATAAGAACCATTGAGCTCCTATACCAGCCTGGTCAGACGTATTTGCATAGCTTTATTTCGAATTTTCTTTTTGAAGTTAAAAAAAAACAGTTTTTTTAAACCATAATCAAAATTGTTCCGTATAGTGAAAGAATAAGAATAGAGAATAAAACACAAAGTACAGGTTTATCATTTCTGTACCGTTCTATACATAAAGTGACCATACGTCCCGTTTTGAACGGGACACTTCCGTCTTCAGGTGGTCTATCCCATTGTCTCCAACCGTAGAAAAATATCTTATTTTTGCAAATAACGAATAAATGATCATTTGTTATAGTGATCTCTACCATTCTTTCTTAGTTTTAACTCCATCATCATCTCGACTCATATACGTCCCACAGCATGGCTCGAGCCTCCTCCCCAATTGGAGGGAAATTGACCTTGCATGCATGCTGGTCAGGCATGTTGGTATAGGGTTTTCTTTCTCTTGCATAGGTGTTATGCGCATATTATATCACTTAGTCGTCTTTACGACATCCACGTGCAAGATAGGGAGTAGCGAATTCTATTCTTATTCCATCACCACACGTAAGTCTATAGTTCTACACTTTACTTACTGCAAGACTTTTCATACCGTTTTTTTTTTTAATTTCATGTTTTACCTATATCTGTAACAGGCCATGTGGTGACGGAGTAGGAATACAATTCACCACTCCCGATCTTGCCCGTGAATGTCGTATAAGGCGACTATGGGATATAGTATGCATATAATATGTGTGCAAAAGAAGACAAACTCGAAATAAAATCCTATACCAACATGTCTGACCAGCACGATATAGTAGGTCAATTTCCCTCCCATTGTGGAGGCGGCCCGAGCCCAACAGTGGGACGTATGTGGGCTGCGATGATGATGATGATGAGCTATATCTACGATTGTCGTTGTTTTAACACAAACATAACATTTATTCAAATGTTTCCGTTGCAATGTAAGAAAATATGGTCACTTTACCGTAATACAATTTTGCAAACAATAATCTCAATTACGCACAAAAGCTTTCGCCGTGTGGGGTTAGGTGGGAATGTGTTGCAATCGTACCGATATGGTGCACTAACCATTGTCCGCTATTATGGTGATGTGACCGTAATTGTATCTACCGACTAACATTCATCTAAATACATATATACAAATATATGAAATTGAAGTCAAAATAATAGTTTTTTTTTTCATGCTCACACGATTATTTACACGATACTTATTGCCTGTCTTTATGTTTCGGGTAATCTTCAATATCGCTTCAATTGTCATACTATTATACTACCAGAAAGCTGTCTGTATATGGAGTAACTAGGGCTATATTATATTCTGGTATTTATTACGCACTAATCATCATCTTGCTCTTATCCCAATTACTTGGGGTCGACGCAATATGTCATCTGTTTTGACATATTGCAAAAAGTTTCGGCAATGACTTTTATGACCGGCCGCATGCCTGACGTCAACCCTCCTTGGGAATGTGATCGTTGACGCAAATGGTACCAGATGGAGTTGGTCCGGGTCAATCTAGGGCTCTTAGTCGTCTTTTACGACACCCACGAGCAAAGCAAGGGTTGGTAGTACTCGAAGCCGCTACCACACAGCACCAGCATATTTATTACGCACTAAATCCTTGCTAATATTATAAATGTGAAAGTAAGTTTGTTTATTTATTTGTTACACTTTCACGCAAAAATCACCGAACTGATTTCAAAGATTCTTTCACCAATGGACAGCTATCTCTAGCTAGTTATATCAGGGAGTAACATAGGCTATATTTAATCCTGGTATTCTCACGGGGCGGGTAAGGCGGCTGAAACCGCAGCAAAGCGAGGGCGGGTTGCTAGTTTTATATAAATAAACGATAATCTTAACTCATATAAGCCCCATTGCGAAACTCAAACGTCGTCCACAATAGAAGGAAAATTTACTTTTATACCACACTTGTCAGGCTTTATTTGGGGGTTTTCCTTTTCTTCCATGGATGTTAGGTGCATATATATCCCATAGTTATGTTTTAAGACACCAACTAGCAAGAGAAACAATGCATCACACAGAAATAAATGAATGGTAAATAAAAATTTCACTTCTGTCTTTACGACACACCCTGTTAATTTTTTTTTTTAATTTTAATAACATATAAAGACAGTCAGCTTAGATCTGTTTAAAATGAGTCAACGCCTTGAGTAATCAAGCGAACATCAAATTTGGACCGGTCCATACTGGTGGTAATTTCGCAACAATATAGATAAGTACAACACTAGTTCTGCACATTTAAATTGGTCACAATAACACTATTATATTGAGTACTTAATGTTGTTCAGTTTCCAAGGAAAAGTACAAGAATGACCGGTATAGTACTCTCCTTTGGTACTGGTTATGAATAAAATATGTTTTCTGACATTACTATCACGTGGGACTAGAGATGCAGACAATACATCGATGTTTCATTAAAAAAACATCGATGTTCACTATTGCGAAACATCGATGCTTTGCCTTTTTATTTTCTGTGTGAGCTATTGTCAGCGAACACGCCGTTCATTCCGTCCAGGGCGACGGAAGGACGACGCGCGGGCCCATAACCCACCCGAAGCTCGTCGCCTTCGTCGTTCGGCCGACCACCGGTGCCGAGTGCCTTGTTCTCAGTGGTCGGCCCGACGGAATACTCTCGAGGGGGCACCCTCTCCTCTCGACATCCCTTTCCTGGGACGTTGGTCGCCGTCGCGCGTTCAGCCTCTCCACGGGTGACGGACTAAAATCCCTGGTCCGGTCACCGGCGGCCTCAACTGTGGCGGCATCAGGCGCAGTTATCGATGTTTTGCCTGACATCTGTTTGAAATGTATGATTATTTTAATATATAAAATCTGTGTGACAGTTTAGTTACCAGAATAAGTGAAGTACGTAGGTTTTCGTCAAAACTCCCTAGCAGAGAGGGGGTGGTGGAGCACATTTAACATGTTTGATCAACGATCAGGGTTTTATTTCGAATTTTTCTTTTATGACATCCACTGGTAAGTGAGAGCGTGATGAAATGGGTGACGACTGAACAGATGGCGTAGTTAAGATGCCGACCTACCGTGCCAGTGTCGCGGGTTCGAATCCCACGCTAACACTTTATGCGATTCCCAAACTGTTGTTCCGAGTCTGTATGTAATTTGTGTCCATTAATTATATGTTTGTCTACTATGTACGCATATAATACCTATGCAAGAGAAGGAAATCTCGAAAAAAAAACCTATATGAACTTGTCTGACCAGCACTGTATAGTAAGGTCAATTTCCTTCCTATTGTGGAGGCACGAGCCCAGCAGTGGGACGTATATGAGCCGAAATGATGAAATCATGAAAGCCCCACAGCAATCCAAGGATTATTTCCTTGGCGCTGTCTTTTAAAAATAAAAATTGTAATTTCACTCCGACACCATACAGATAATTATACTAATTACGTTAGAGAAATTCTGCTTGATACTCTAACCAAGGCTATCTATATAGTGGACGTTGATAGGTTGATGACTATATAGATGTACGTACGGACAGGGCATCAAACCAACTGGTTGAGTAACTACTCAACAACAGTTAAACAAGTACAGATTAAGAACGAGGTCATGCAATTGTAACAAACTCCTTAAACATATTTTATAGTTCAGGTACCATATTTAAAGGTACACTTTCACAAACATTCAACTATCATGTTCCGTGTGGTGACAGAGTAAGAATACAATTCACTACCCCCTTCTCTTGCATATGTGTATAAAAGACCACTAGTTATAATATGAATCCTACTAATATTATAAACGCGAAAGTTTGTGAGGATGTGAAAATGTGAAGATGCATATATGCAAGAGATGAAAATCTTGAAATAAGAACCTATACTAATCCGTCGGATCAGCGTGGTTTAGTAGGTCAATTTCTGTCCCATTGTGGGTGAAGTTCAAGCCCATCTTACCCATGGGTGCCGTAAACGACTAAGATTCAAATTCAAATCATTTATTATGTATAAACCCCGCGGGGGCACTTACATATTGTCATTTTTTTTACATTTTTCTTAAAATTACCGCCGGATCGGAACGCGACCGCACTGAGAAGATCCGGTAAGAAACTCAGCGGGATTATCTATTTTTTATTAATTTTTCTAATTACACTTAAATAAAATTACATCTTCCAACATGCTTAATAATAGTTCCAGTGTGATGCCATTCGAAAAATTATATAACACAATTCACAAAATATAATAATAATCACAAATATAATGATGAGACTATGGCTGGACCAGATCCCGCAAGCGGCACCCGATCACGAGTTCACCTCCCTCAACCACAATGGAGGGAAGGGAGTGACCCGCTCCTCGTAGCTACCGCAAGCAGACCCTTCAGTGAGCATGACCAATACCATTTGCCATAAGAGATATGATTTGCATATAATATCTATGCAAGAGAACTCGACATAAAAAAACTCTACATAAAATCTTATACTAACACGCCTGACCAGTGCGGTATACATAGTTGCCCAATTTCTCTTCTATTGTGGAGGAGGCCCATGAGATTAATATAGTACGTCACCTCAACTCATATAATCCCTATTCCTGGGCTCGAGCCTCCTTCACAACAGGAGGGCAATTGATCTAACATATCACTATCTAGCCGAGTTGCCATAAGATTTATATTTTGAGTGTATCCTCTTGTTCAGATGTCATATGCAATTATATCCCTTAGCCGTCTTTTACTACACCTACATGCAAGATAGAGAGTGGTGAATTGTACTCTTACACCGTCACCACACGGATAATATTATTGCCCAACCTTTGGAACACTTTTCAGAGTTCCTGTGAGCGACCTGAACTTCTGATAAGTGAGAGACATTGGGCAATCAAATGTTAGCGATAAAATCTATAAAAATTGTTTTTAGAGTTTTGTACCCAAAGGGTAAAAACGGGACCCTATTACTAAGACTTCGCTGTCTGTCCGTCTGTCTGTCTGTCACCAAGCTGTATCACAAGAACCGCTTTAGCTAAACAGGTGAAATTTTTACATATTATGTATTTCTGTTGCCGCTACAACAACAAAAACTAGACAAAATAAACATTTAATCTTCCCTATACAACAAACGTGATTTTTTATAGATGGTATGGAACCCTTCATGCGCGATTCCGACTCACATTTGGCCGGTTTTTATTTATATTGTGTAATACATCAGAAAGTATATTATTTCGTTTAAAAGAAGACCGCCCTTGCACTAAGACATACAATTATTTAACGCGGAGAACTTGACAGAAGACACACTAAACGTATACAAATTATTGGCAATAAAATAAAGGGCATGGGCCGCACACCCCGTACCGGAGAATAGTCCTTCATCCGCAGAGAGGATGACCGCATGAGGGCGACGCCCCGGGAGAGCATCGGGCCCGAAAGGATATCCAGCCGGGATGGCCACGGACGTCAAGGATTCGGTACTATTGGTCGGCCCAATAGCGAAGAAGAGGGAATAGGGCGGGTTATTGGGTCCCGCGTCCCCCTCTCGTCATCGCGGAACCATAGATAGCCCAAAAAATGGGCCGCACGCACATAAAAAGTAAAAGGTTGTAAGGACAGATTCAGTCCCCGGGGCTAACGTAACAGTGAAGCTTAAACCGAAGGCAGTACGATAATACATTCCCTGCTATATAACTTGAATGTGAACTACAAAAATAAACTAATTAATGTGATGTGAGTCAGTCGAGTTAAATCATTGTGTTCCCACATCCTGCTGAAATCTGTTTGGTGCAAGGCGTAAGCGTGGCGATATTATATTAAATTTGAAATCATTTATTATGCGTAAACCCTGAGAGGGTAGTTAGATATAATCAATTTTAACACAGGATCATCAATATCACAGCTTATATACGTTCCACTTTTGGGTTCGAACCTCCTCCACAATAGAAGGGAATTTGACACCTACTATATCATGCTGGTCAGACGAATTGTTACAGGGTAATATATCAAGATTTTATTTTCTTGCATAGATTTTGTATATACGTATTCGTACCCCTTAGTCATCTTTTACCACACTCACGACTAGAGAAGGGGTGGTGAATTGAATTCTATAATTGCCCATTGAAACGTGGCCACTTAAGCTATGCTCTGACAATATTCGTAGGTCTAAAATGAGTAGGGACAGTAGGACATTTGGCGTATGGGACGCGGTCGCCGCCTTCTGTGAGGCCGTTATCTCACGGAAGGAGGCGGCGGATCGTGTGCGAGTAGAGCTTCTATTCGGCGACACGTTCCGCCGCCGGCGACTCGGGCGGCGCAGGCGCGAGTATCTGCGCCTAATGCCGCCCTAGCCGAGGCCGCGGGTGATCGGACCGGGGAATTGTCCATCACCCGCAGAGAGGCTAACCGCGCGACGGCGACCGACGTCTCAGGTCGAGAGGTGAGGTTACCCGAAAGGGTATTCCGTCGGGCCGACCACTGACGACAAGTGACATCTGCTCCGGTGGTCGGCCCAACAACGAGGTGACGTGGGTACGGGTGGGTTATGGGCCCACGCGCCGTCCTTTCATCGCCCCGGACGGACAGGACCGCGCGTGCGCTTAGCATAGCCCACCCAAAAAAAAAAAAAAAAAAAAAAAAAAAAAAGACATTTGGCGTATAGGTCGTATTTAAGCAGAAACTTCCTTGAAGTAATGTAATGGTTGGATATTGTAAGTACATATTTATGTTATGTTAATAATTTATATGTAATTGTTGAGACGAGTTATATCATATATTTCACTCGATTTATGTTAAGCTTATAATTCCTACTCAGTCACCAAGCTCATTTACTCATAAAATGTAATAATCGCTATCCGCTTATATATAATACCAAACAATATAAAATAATATTTCATACATCAGCAGTAAACATTTACATTTCGCAGTTTAAATACCTCCCCAGAGTTGGAAATGATTCATATATATTCTGATAATAGGCGTCTGAACGTATTCCTTACAGGGTATCAACTATACATTCCACTCCCATGAGTTATCAGGGTCGATCCAGCGATCATTTCTCCCACGTACGTGCAGGCTCTGGAACGAACTACATGTTATTGTGTTTGCCGAGCGCTATGACATGTTTCTTTAAACGAGATTTAAGAAGAGTATTTTCGTCACGGTAGGCAACGGTCTAGCTGTGTCGCTGATATTGCAAAGGTCCATGTGCGGCAGTATCACTTACCATCAGATTTGCTGTTTGCTCGTTTGCCACCATTGGCAATAAACAAAAAGTCCCCGTGCATTCTAACATCCGAAATTAGTAAGTTCGCCTAAGATAGATTTTATATATTCTAAGAGAACTCGAAACAAAATCCTATGCAAACAAGTCTGACCAACATGGTATAGTACTTACCGGACATGGGGTCTTCGCTAAGTACCTGCACAAAATTGGAAGAGAAGAGGCCCCAGGATGCCATGAGTGTGGCGCGCTAATCGACGATGCACGCCACACACTAGAAGTATGCCCCGCCTGGGGGCCTCAGCGACACGTCCTGTCAACGGACATGGGAACAGCGGACCTGTCGTTGTCGACCATCATCTCCGAGATGCTCGGCAGCGACAGCTGTTGGTCGTCGATGGCCTCCTTCTGTGAGGCTGTCATGACAAGGAAGGAAGCCGCGGAGCGGGCACGCGAGGCACTTGCGTCCGCAGACTCGCTCCGCCGACGGCGACCAGGGAGAAGGAGACGCCGTTATGCGCTCCTCCATCCACCGCCCTGAATGATGACAGGACGTGGCCAGACAGCCAAGCGTTGGGGTGTCGGGGATAGAATGTCATCAGACGATCTCTCCGGCGCCCCGTAAAAGCGCGGAAGGGGCCGCTGTGGTTTCAGTGGGTATTTCGGGCACTTCTGTGGCCGGCGAGTCCCACACACACTCCCCCGTCTGTTTCAACTGACGGGGGATAGTATGTAAATGCATTTCCACAGCGTGAAAAAAAAAAAAAAAAAAAGCATGGTATAGTAGGTTAAATTTGCTTTTAAGGAGGAAGCCTGAGCCCAACAGTCGGACGTGTAAGGGCTTAGATGACGATGTTAGTGTATGACTATTATACAGAGAGAGTTATTATACAGATGAATGTAATTTTGAGTTTAGGAAGTCAGCCTATAATTCCTTCGTAGATACAATGGAAAGTACTTATAAAAGTAAGGCCGTGCGTACAAAGTACGCATGTCAGAAGTGAAACTTCTATGAAGCCACGTGTGTTTTGTCAATATAAAAAAAATGGCTTAACCTCACACTCTCACTCTCGATTTTTATCATTCGCTGGCTCCCTACTCTCGCTCGATGGCTACGTGCTTTGTGCTATGTTCGCCCTTTCTCACTCTCTCTCAATCGCTCTCTCCCTCTTCTTAGACAAAAACGTCCCACATTTTCGTGTCACTAAATTGCGTTTCATCTCTAAAAATGTCACCCTCATGCGCGCATAGAAGTTTCACTTCAAAAATATGATTACAACATAAGTCTGTCTACATCTTTGAGGATGTGAAATTACAAAAAAAAAATCTTATCGAATTATCAGTAATGATTTGGTTAAATATTAGTAACTTTTCACAGAGGGTTGAACTTTTGAAATGATATCAGTGGAGCTCAAGATGGCGGCATATCAGATGACAAATTCCATTAAGCAACGTCAAAAGCTGTTCAATAATATCGAATTACTTAACTATTGTAAGTGCTATTTAAGTAGAGTACAAAAAAATTATATAAGTCTATGTTACTGAATTACTATAATCTAGTGACATTTTGACGTTCTATTCTCAACACAAAGTAAAAAAAGAACACAAAACAGTCATGAGAACTGACGACAGAAGTGAAAATTACAAACTATGTACAAACAGTTATTTTTGGATATTCAAATTAATTGTTTAATCTTAAATTAAAACTGTTTACATTTATCTGTTGTGTTCGACACCTTCTTCTTGTTGTTTCATGACAATGAGCTACAATAATATGAGCTATTGGTGCTTTTTTTTTTTTTTTTTTTTTTTGTGTGACTTAGTTGTTAGCCTCAGATGGCTGTGACAACTTTACCCGGACTGGTGGGTGAGCGCTGAGGGCTCTCAATAGCCAGTGTAGAGTTATTATATTGATAATGCACGTATTTAGTCTTGGTGTTTTAGTCAGTCGTTAGCAATGATTTGGGGCTGATAACCAAATCATGCTTTCTCTGGGAATTTACACATATACATTATCTGCATCTATATATTATCTGCATTACATTACATAAATATATATAATGGGTGAGCCCTAAATTATGAGACAATCCGACATAAAATAAAAAAGGTACTTTGAAACAAAGTCTCAATCGGTCCACGTCGTGAAGTCGCGCAATGTCGAATAATTTATGATCACGGAGACTAGGGTATTACCAATATTTTGTGTCCCTTGTTTAAGACGATCAAGAGGTTTTTTTTTTTTTTTTATGTGTGGCCTATGATAAGCGCACACGCGGTCCCTTCTGTCCGGGGCGACGAAAGGACAGCGCGCGGGCGCATAACCCACTCGTACCCACGTCGCCTTCTCGTCGTGGGGCCGACCACCGGAGCAGGGTGACTTGTGGTCAGTGGTCATCAAGAGGTTAATACCAAATTTGGCAGTTTTTTATTAGGTGGGTCGGATCCCAAGTTTGGGCACCACTACTAGAGCTAAAGACTGTTGGGTGGTGCTGCGCCCTAAAAATGTAATTGGCTTATAGACAGAACCTTACCATTTAGTTAGTTCTTATTATAAGAAAAATGTGTGTGTGTAATTATATACGAATGTAAGAAGTTATCCTTCCTCGACGTAACAAGATAAAAATCTTTACAAAAATGTTATCCTCCGCGTTGTCGTACGTTTGTAGAGAAAAATATGTTTTTGCAAAAAAAAGGAACCGCCTTCAATAATGTAGACAATATAGATAAATTTTTAGATTTTTATTGATTTTTCAATCCTGTAGTCCGATTTCGATAAAATTTTCATGGGACCATTTGGATACCTCCCAAATAAACCCTTTCAAACAAAAGAAGAATCATCAAAATCAGTTCAAAAACGACGAAGTTATCCGCGAACAAACATAAAAAAACATATATACGGTCGAATAAAGAGAAACCTCCTTTTTTGAAGTTGGTTAAAAACTGCACTAAAGAAAAATGTATTTAATACATTGTTCAGTTTTATTATAATGCATTATCTAGTTGACATTTGTGACGGTATGCGCGCGATAAATAAAAATTTACTCATAATTTTACCTTATCCATACCCTTTACCCGTTACCCCCTTTCCGTGTGGTGACGGAGTAAGAATACAATTCACCAATCCCTATCTTGCCCGTGGGTATCGTAAAAGACGACTAAGGGATATAATACGCATATAACATCTATGCAAGAGAAGGAAAACTGGTGCTTTCCTTCCGACTGGTGCAGGTGCTGACGGGGCACGGTTGCTTCGGGAAGTACCTGCACAAGATTGTCAGGAGGGAGAGCACACCGTCCTGCCACCACTGCAGTTGCGACGAAGACACGGCGCAGCACACGCTCGAGGAGTGTGCTGCATGGGAGGGGGATCGCCGTGAACTCGTCGCAATTATCGGTGCCGACCTGGCGCTGCCGACCATCGCCAGGGAGATACTCGTCAGCGTCAGGAACTGGGACGCGGTCGCCGCCTTCTGTGAGGTCGTAATCTCACGGAAGGAGGCCGCGGATCGTGTGCGAGTAGAGCTCCTATTCGGCGACACGTTCCGCCGCCGGCGACTGGGGCGGCGCAGGCGCGAGTATCTGCGCCTAATGCCGCCCTAGCCGAGGCCGCGGGTGATCGGACCGGGGAATTGTCCATCACCCGCAGTGTGGCTAACCGCCCGACGGCGACCGATGTCCCAGGACGTCGAGGTGAGGGTACCCGAAAGGGTATTCCGTCGGCCGACCACTGACGACAAGTCACATCTGCTCCGGTGGTCGGCCCAACAACGAGGTGACGTGGGTACGGGTGGGTTATGGTCCCGCGCGCCGTCCTTTCATCGCCACGGACGGACTGGACCGCGCGTGCGCTTACCATAGCCCACCGATAAAAAAAAAAAAATACCAACATGTCTGACCAGCACGATATAGTAGGTCAAATTCCCTCCCATTGTGGAGGACTGAGCTCAATAGTGGGACGTATATGGGCTGCGATGATGATGATGATTTTACCCTAACGCGCCAAAAGTAGTGTAACTTCACGTGAATTATGTTATTAGATAATATTACGTTGGCAATGTGTTATAAATATATCTTGGTCAATTAGTGTGTGTGTGTGTGTACGTGTGTCACAGCGGTGTCGAGCACTACCGAGCTAAATATAACAAACGTTATTACATATTATGACAAATGCTTTTAAATTTCAAGGTGCCTAAATACATAAATAATACTATAGGATAAAAACGACCTCCTCCACTTATCTACTTATCAGATGAAAATATCCAATAACAACAGAGTAAAAAACTAAATAAAAGCTTGTAAAAATACAATTCACCACTCCAACAATCTTGCCCGTGGATGTCGTAAAAGACGACCAAGGGATATAACATCTGTGTAAGAGAAGGTGAACTCGAAATTAAACATGGCTGACCAGCTTGGTATAGTGGACTATCTGTTTGTTCTGGGTAATCTTCAAAACGGCTGGATCGATTTTCATAATATTTTGCTAACAGGCCCTTTACCAGGTGTCTATGTAAGGAGTAATGGGGCTATATATCAAAATTAGGGATGTGAAAAAATAACCGATTTTTATAAAAATCGATTATTAGTCGATTTTTTTTTTGTAAGAATCGATTTTTACAATTGATTATCAAAATAATAAAAAATCGATTATTAATAGATTTTTATTATTCGAAATTAATCTATTACTTCACTGCCAGATTTGCTAACAAAAGCCGTCACGATACTGCGTTATTAGAAAAAAAAAACTAGTGTAGTAAAAAAAATGTCATCATAATCCTGTTGGGAGAAAAAATCGATTATTTTATAACCGATTATTTATTATTAATGAATCTATTATTTTATAATCGATTTATTTTAAAAAATAAAAAATCGATTATTTTCCCTCCAAGTCACATCCCTAACTTAAATAACTTTATAAAATTTTGCCCAGTCCGGAATAGAACCCGAGACCCTTATGAACTGCAGGTCGCATACTGTAGTATCTAAGGAGATACGAGTATATAAGTTATACAAAAGTATTTGATGTAATAATAATTTACTAATGATTTGACAGTTGACTCCAAGTTCCCACCTTATACAAATAGGATCGATTATCTAGTTCAGTCAGATGTTAATACAACTCACCCCACTCTCCTGACTGGTGGTAGCCGGTGGGTGAAGTCCATGCTCCTCGTTGTATCTTCTCCTCGCTCTATGCCTCAACAGCGCCGAGGCATCGGGCTGTCCAAATTGAAATATATGTTCGTCCTTTGCACTTAAAAACACTTTTTGAACACCCAACTCATAGTCCTTAGTAGTAAAGTCTGTGCTGACATATTCCGGATGAACTCCGTCGAGGATCTCCGACGACAGCCGAAGACTATCCGAAGTCTGACGGAGATTGACTTCGGAATCTGTACGGTAATTCTCGCATATTTGATTGAATGTGTTGAAGTATTCCGACGCTAAGTCCGTTTTAGGTTGGTATATTATTTCTGTGAGCGGAGGGGGGTCCGGCGAGAGGAAGTTGGACTCCATATTCGTGACGTCATGCCTGAGCGCCATTTTTGTCACCGAATCATTTGAATTTAAACTTCTTGCCGGCCGGACGCATCACTCAAGTTGTACACTTTTTTATTACACTTATATCATTTCACTTTATAATTTAGAATAAATTGCACTAATTTAAATTAATAATTGTATATTTAGTATTGGAAATGATTACTGGATATCTATAAAATAAAAGAATTTGATGCTATATAATATTTATTTCATAGCGTGCGAGTTTTGTTTACAATTGTAGATAGATCGTAACACGTTGCGAGCGTATATATATCACAATTATTTTACTATAAGACTGTGTAATTTCAAAATTTCAAGCTTTCATCTTGTCCTCCTGGAGATACTTATAGATTTTAACAAAAAATAAGATGGATAATCACGTTTAAGAAAAATAGAAAAAGGAACAAAGGAGTCATATGTTTAAAATAGAAAAACATTAACACAATCAATTACCAAAATTTTGTTTAAATATTTTTGAGCGTTTTCGATATAACTAAAACATCTCATTTTACGTTTCCAACCTGCATCCTCGCCATTTTTGCGAAATATTTTTGCCTATGTTAAAAAGGAGCGCATCGATAAAAAACTGCGAGACGTACAAGAAAAACAAATACAACAAGATTTTAAAATCAATTTCCTGTATCCTTAAAAACAAAATAAGATATTGCAACACCGAAAAAGGAATTATTTTACTAAAGATCGCTTATTCCTAATAACTACACTGAGACCGACCATCCGACAATGGAATTCATCTGGCTGACCGCAAATGTTACAAACAATAGTACCTATTTGTTATATTGGTTGACAAAAAAAAAAAAATCCATAGCACGGTATTTGCTCCCATAGAAATTATGTTTAACACCTTGCGAAACCCATGGGAACGGTCGGTGAAATTTAGACGTCCGGGTGTTAAATCTGGGTGAAAAGGGCAGGTAAATTTTATAAGTTTGTGAAAGGGTGCACCAGTTGCACCGATGGAAGGCTCTTTTTTTTAAATAACATCTAGTGTATCAATGCGATATTTTTTTCTAAGTTTGACACTTGAATCCCATCTAACATTAGAAATGTGAGAAAGTTTGTATTTTGTCACTTAATGACGTAAAAACGACTAAACTGATTCGTGTAAAATCGTCGTAAAACTTATTGGAATTCAATATAATCAGGATACTTTTTATCTCTGTACATGAGATAACTGTTATCAATTAAAATTTAGATATAAGTATTAAGTATATAATAAGGTCACGCTCCTCGTAAAGCTTTTCAGGCAGGCCGATAGCAATGGAAATCCGAGACAGGCTCGTGTTCATAACAGCTTAGTCTTTACAAAGCTATACAGTTTGTTGTTTTAACTATCGCTTAAGAATATATAAATTAGTGTTTACATGTTTGGGAAATTTTCATCATTTCAGCTGAAGTACGTTCCACTGCTGGGCTCAAATCAAAAAACAAATAATAGGATAGAAAATGATCTACTATACCGTGCTAGTCAAACAGGTTTGTAAAATGTTTTATTTCAAGTTTTTCTTCTCTTGCATATTAATTGCGTGTTATATCCCTTAGTCGTCTTTCACGACAACCACGGGGAAGATAGGGGGTGGTAAATAATATTCTTAAGTGTGGGTGGTAAATAATAATCTAAAGATAAAGAAAAATCTCATTTATTATTTAAAACCAGATACAAAACCATTTCACGTTTTTTTAGGATAGGTTGTGTAGTGCAGAATGTTCTCTTAGAAGCATTCGACTAATTTGATACGTTGCATTATGTGTAATCGTCATAAATAGTATCTAGAATATAAAAGCTGATATCGCACCGTGAATATATATGCTAGTTACTGTATCGAATGGCACAAACACCGACTTTGTTTTATAGAGAAATTTGCGTGTTGGATAGGGTGTACCTCAAGGTGCAAACTAAAGTTCTTTTTTATGCATTTCATAAATTGGATTACATGTTAACTAAAATTTAATATCTCTGCCTTTTTACATTTTTTATGATGAACACAGCTGACAGTTTACAGTTTCACATTAAAAGGTTTCTTTAAAATGTAGTTTGCTATTTTATTTTCAAAATCTGAGATCGCTGACCAAATGGCATATTTTTTTTATTGTTTCGATACCGTTGAGCGTGAATCATGCAACTGTTACAACTTGTTGATAGAGCTAAACTTGTCTTGTCATCATTATACATACGTTTGTTAATCAAATTGCCGTGATAAATACAATTCCTCACCACCTATCATGGTAGTGGATATCGTAAAAGACAACTGAGGGATATAATACACATTTATCATCTATGCAAGAAAGCAAAGGCCGAAACAAAACCCAATACCAACACTACTTATCAGTGTGGTACGTCAACTTCTGCCTTCCTATAGAGGATACTCAAACCCAGCAGTGGAACGCATATGAGTCAGTTCATATCGTCCCACTGGTAGATGTAGACCTTTCCTACCGTGGGAGGTTGATTGATCTACTGCCACTATTCGAATTTTATGAAATTTTCTTTCACTTTCAGCTATGTTATTTAGTACGATTAGACGCGCATTAAAAAGGTGTCAACATAAGTTCAAAAACTCAATCTCTTCAAATTGAACATGTTTTTTATTGCAAACGGTGGCAAACGAGCAAACAGTACACCTGATGGTGGGTATTGATGCCGTTCGTAGGCCTTTGCAAGAACGCTGCCTACCGCGAAGAAAGTGAAGGGAGTGTGAATGCGTGCAATGAGGCTCGGTGATACTAAAGGCATGCTTATAGTATCACCGAACAAAAACAATCCACCACACGTAAACACCATCAAAAAGTTGGGCTGCCGGATCTCTCGTTCACCGAACGAAGCGAAGTAACAAATTGCTACTACTCCGACGTCGATTTTCTGCGAGAGTGTGGTACTACCCCCGGACGGACCAGCCCGTGGCGACAACTGTCAACAGTGTGGTCCTACCGCTATTAAATGTATGCATAATATGATTACCTTGAACACTGAAACGGGATAAAATCCATAACCTTCACTATTTAAATCACCCTAACTATAATTTCTTTAATGGCAAAGTTTATTTTTAATATGATTACACAATTAACCCTTACATAAATAATACACCCCCTCATTCGACAGTCGCGAGACCCACATAGGTGTTCGTATCAGCCCTCTCGAAACTCCCACGCGGCGGGTGGTCGACCACCATGTTGGACACCCGACACCGATCGTTGTTCGCACGACATCCTCTCGTGTTAGCAAACATATCGCGTGATGTAGCAACGCGAATATTTGGCGTTTTTTTTTTGTTTGATAATCGATTAATTTTGGTGAAATTTGAATAGTTTAGTTAACAGTTTTAATTTCGAGGAATATTAGTTACAGTATGCTTGGATATTACTTCTATTTGAATGTGGAATGATTTGTAAAATCCTATTCGCCAGAGTAATAGAATGAGTGTCATACGAGTCGATTAAGTGTACGTAAAGAGACAACAGCCCGTGTGACGGAGTAAGAATACAATTCACCACTCCCTATTTTGCCTGTGAATGTTGTAAAAGACGATTAAAGAATATATAATACATATATAACATCTATGCAAGAGACAGAAATTTGGGAATCAAACCCTATACCAACAAGTCTGACCAGAATAATAAAGTCAACTTCTCTCCTACTATGAAAGAGGCTCGAGCCCAGTAGTAAGATGTCTTCGTGTTGTGACGGAGTAAGAATACAATTCACCTTGTCTTGCCTTGTATGTGGATGTCGTAAAAGACGACTAAGAGATATATTATGCAGTAAGAAAAGGAAAACTTGACATGAGACCCTACATCAATACGTCTCATCAGCGTGGTGTAGTAGATCAATTTCCTTGTTGCAGTGAAGGAGGACCAAGCCCAACAGTGGAACGTATATGGGCTGAAATGACGATGATGATGACGAATATACTTCTTTAGAAATACATTTTGAAATACGTTTTTAATCATATTTTTTTTATTCAATGAAACTTGCCTCACGATATTATGTTCCTTGGTCATTTCAAAATTTAAAAAAATAAAATCCTTATGCATTTGTCATGTGCTACAAAAATAAAATGGCGAGGTGTTTCTAAGAATTGACAACACTACGTCGACTCATAGGTTATTATTAATAAACTCGGTCAAATTCCAATAGTTATTGGAATTATGTTTTAATTAATCTTTTACTTGGCATAAACTTAAAAATACATAGTTAAGTAATCTATACAAATAAATAAAATTGAAGTGTCCGTTTGTAATGTCCAACAGGCTTTTTTCATGTCCACACGGTTATTTGCACTATACATATGCCTAAAATCACTTTATATTTTTTTTGTCTGCCTGGCTGTCTGTTTGTTCTGGGTAATCTTCAAAACGACTGGACCGATTTCAAAAATTCTTTCACCAAGGGAAAGCTATAATATTAGGGAGTAATATAGGCTATATTTTATCCCGGTATTGCCACGATTGGGAACCACGTGGGTAAAGCCACTGAAACCGAAGCGAAGCGAGGGTGGGTTGCTAGTAGGTAAATAATAATAAACTCCTATTATATACTCCCTACCTATACGTCCCTAAATGTAGGCCTCACAACAAGGCTCAAAGTCGCTCAGCGTGCTATGGAGCGAGCTATGCTCGGGATTTCTCTGCGAGATAGAATCCGGAATACGGAAATCCGCAGAAGAACGGGTGTAACCGACATAGCACGAAGAATTAGCACGCTGAAGTTGCAATGGGCAGGCCACATCGCTCGACGAACCGACAACCGCTGGGGAAGAAAGGTTCTCGAGTGGCGACCACGTATCGGACGACGCAGTGTAGGACGCCCCCCCACTAGGTGGACCGATGACCTTGTGAAAGTTGCTGGGCGTCCAACGGTCCAATTTCAGCCTATTGCCGTCCACTGCTGGACGTAGGACGGGCCTACGTCCAGCAGTGGACGGCAATAGGCTGAAATGATGATGATGATGAAACTCCTATTATTACTTTTTATACGTGTAGTGACGGAGTAAGAATACAATTCACGATACCCTATCTTCCACGTGGATCTCGGAAAAGACGACTTGAGATATAATACGCATATAACATCTATGGCAAGACATGGAACACTCGAAACAAAACCCTATACTAACCTGTCTGACCAGCATGGTATATAGTAAGGTCAATTTCCCTACTATTGCGGAGGAGGCTCGAGCCTAACAGTGGGACGTATATCTATACCAATAAATAAAATTGGAGTGTCTGTTTGTAATGTCAAAATAATAGGCTTTTTTCATGCTCACACGGTTGTTTGCACGACACCTATGCCTAAAATAGCAATTAAAAAAATTTTGTCTGTCTGGCTGTTTGTTCCGGGTAATCTTCAAAACGGCTGGACTGATTTCAAAAATTCTTTCACCAATGGAAAGCTATAATATGAGGGCGTAAACTAGGCTATATTTTATCCCGGTATTCCCACGGGAACGGGAACTACGCGGGTAAAACGACTATAACCTATAACCGAAGCGAAGCGAGGGCGGGTTGCTAGTCCTTACTAATATTATAAATGCAAAAGTAAGTTTGTTTGTTTGTTACGCTTTCACGCTTAAACTATGGAACCGATTTCAAACGTTCTTTCATCAATAGAAAGCTATAATATCAGGGAGTAACATAGGATATATTTTACCGGTATTCCCACGGGAACAGGAACTACACAGGTAAGACGACTGAAACCGAAGCGAAGCGAGGGCGGGTTGCTAGTGAGTAACTAAAACCCGTAATTTGATTCCAATTAAATACATACATTGAAGCGTGTGTAGATAACATTTTCGTATTAAAATATATACAGTACATTTTCGTTGATGGTTAATGCATTGCGATTGATAATATTTTATTCAAACACTTGTCAAGTGATAATGTATGAATTATATCAAATATTCAATAGGTATACATATAAATAAAAATTGATTTCGTACACACATTCGGACGCATCAGCTTAAAAAACTCATTTTATATGTGACGTTGGTTTTTATTCAATAATTATAATTTTTTAGACGTCAATACATTTATTTCAGTTTATACACGTCCCATTTTTAGGCTCGAACCTCCTCCATAATAGGAGGGAAATTGACCTTACTATACCGCGCCGGTCAGACATGTTGATTTCATTTCAAGTCGTCCTTCTCTTGCATAGCTGTTATATACATATTATATCCCTTAGTCGTCTTTTACGACACCCACGGGCAAGATAGAGGCTGGTGCAGTGTATTCATAGTTCGTCTCAAGACGGGAAATCATTATTGGATATAAATCGCCGCCTTTCTTTGAGAACTGGCTATCATCATCATTTTATCAATCAGTTCATATACGTGCCACTGCTGGACTTAAGCCTACTCCACAAATGGAATGAAATTGATTTACCACGTTGATCAGACGGGTTGCTACAGGATTTTATTACGAGTTTTTCTTCTCTTGTTATAGTCTGGTCATAAATTCAAATCATTTCAGCGTTATACTTTTAATTAATCTAAAGAATAGTTGCGGTGGCTCAAGCCCAGCAATGGAACTATCTGAGCTGTGATTTAATTATTCACCAATCACTTCTGAATTGTGACGAATAAGTTTAAGTAAGCTATATAGTAATCGCTTAAGCTCTTTATCTCGCGAACGTTACGTCATACAAAAAGACTTTTCCATTAAAAAAATGTTATTGAAATTGGTGACCAATCCAAAAGCAATGTTCAACCAAGTTGCTTAACTTAGCTAATCGCCAACAAGTGTTAAAAGGACTAGGACCACGTGTATATTTAAACAAATGTTTAAATAAAATAGTATGCGATGTGTATGTACGTAGGCGCCATATGACAGGTGTCGGGTGGCAGATGCGCGGGGTCAAGGGCACGCGGTTCGATGCTCGGGCGGACACATTTTTTTACAAGTCTGCCAGCTATCATCTGTGGTTTATACATGTATAGCTGAACCCATATCTAGTAGCTGATAACGTAAGTATAATAAAAATATCGAAGATGTATATAGAATTTATACAACTACGAGTCGAGTCCTGTGACTATGAATGCTGTAAAGTGTTCGAAACGTCGGGCAATCACATATCAAATACCAAAGCGCCGAAATTCGTAATAGGTGTGTAATATTCGCGTAATCATGAGAAAAAATTATTTTATAGAAATAAATATTATATTAGAAATAATTATTTTAGAACTATTTTACGGATTTTATCGCGTTTGTATTTGATTTTTGATTGTCCGACGTTTAGAACACTTTACAGCGTTCATAGTTACGGGCGGACTGAGACTATGGTCGTCGGACAAAAGCGACAAAATTCGTAATAAATCGTTTTTTTTTCAATTATGTAATATTCGCGTAAACGTAAAGAGAAATCATAATCATTTTCAAACTCCTGCTAGGTTTCATTTTTCTTATTAAATCTATTGAAAATTGCAAGACAAATAAAAAGTAGTAACATTCGGAAGGGCACACCTCGGTGTTACTTATGGCGATTAGCGTGAATCCTTACTTATACGAGAGTGAAATGTGTAGTAGAATCAGTATCAAAAAGTAGTACGATGTGATATAACTTTTGTGTGGTGACGGGACCAATCCTCACTTATCCGTGATAATCACAAAATTCGGCTGAAGGATCACCAGGACAATGGCCAAAGCAAGAAGGGGAAAACCAAGGAGGACGTTCCACGATCAAATCGGGGACGTTCTTAAGAAAGGCCAGGTTAAAAGTACCCTGAACCGAAAAACATGTATGAGGAGATTAATGAATTTGGAGGAGGCGAAAGTGGTATGTCAAAATCGTAGCAAGTGGAGGGAAGTGGTCTCTGCCTACACCTATGGGCAAGAGGCGTGAATATATGTATGTATGTATGTATATAAGAATCCGCGTACTTCAAAAGTTATTCAAATCCACGTCCCGAATGAAACATATCACAAATAAGCAAAAAAAAACACATCTCAACATATAAGTTTGAAATAACATCTAAAAATTAAATCGGCTAACGGTAAGTCCAGATGTCTAGCCATTTTTACACCTGTGTTATTTTTTTTTTAATTTAATCAGTCCGAATGACCATGATAAATGGTTCCTGTCTACCTGTGATGGATATATGAAATTGTGATGCGACTATTTACATAATGTGAAGAGTGGACATCTGTTTTTTGGGGACAGCATTTGATTTGGGCAATGATTCTCAACATTTACAATAATAAAATTATCCGTTGACGCACGAAACATACTAAATTAGATGTTTTTTTTTTCGGATAATGGATATATTTCATCGCCTAACAAACGAGTGTGTCGTAAAAGACGACTAAGGAATATAATATGTATATAACATCTTTGCCAGATCGATTTCCCACATTGTGTAGGAGCCTCGAGCCCGCAGTCTGACGTATACTAACTGAAATCAAATGTAATTTATGTAAGTGATTTGGTCCTAGTTTTTTTTTCACATGGGATAGATCCTTTATAGGTGAAGGTAGTTGTGCTGATTTTTATCTGCAAAACCGTCGTATACCGACCAAAACTACAGGTGTACCAGGTTACATTCATATATAGACAAGATTTCCCAATTTTCAACTGATCAAGACAGCAAATACGACTGATATAAATCAATAAATTGCAAACTTTGTAATCACATGTAATTAAAATTCAATATAGATTCAATCGCAACATTAATAAAAAATCACAATGAATTCAATAACTTACAAGTAAACCTTCTTTGCTTTTCGTTCCCCGTGTGCGGGACAAAAGTGCTTCATTCTGTCCCGATTAGATAACTGTTCCTCCCGACAATCTAGCTCTTTTATCGAAATATCCATGACAGCTTGAACCACAAGACGTCATATTTTAATAATTTATTGAATTATTTTTCATCCCACTGTGAAAAACAATTGTACACTATCCTCTTTATCCCACTCATGACAAAAACCTCCAAATATTTTATAGAACCGATTTATAAAGAAAATCACGGCAACACTACCCATGACCCCATGTGACCATTTAGCAATACTTTGAGATGCTCTGGCCTCAGAAAATACATGGAATTACAATGATGTTACCGTTTCCTATTTCTACTTAATATCATGATTATATGAATTCGAATGCACAGATGGGGGGCATCATCAACACATCCAATGATTTAGGTTCAATATCTAAACAGACAAATATTTCTGCTTATGCGATGAATTACTAGTATTTTTTTTTTCCACCCGTTCAAGATAAATTATCATAAGATTGATAACCAACAGATACGTTATTGTTCGGGTTTAAAATACAATGTATTTCAGCGTTCATTACCACCGCACACGTGCAAGATCTAGAATAAAATACATGTGGTGTTATCCTTGTGGTGACGGAGTAAGAATACAATTCACCACCCACTTTCTTGCACATGGATGTCGTAATAGACGGCAAAAGGATTATTATATGGGACGTAGCGTCAATGGGAGAGGGTACTCCCTCTCGGGGTATTTAAGGGGGACATTTTTTGATTGATATCAGTTACAAAATTTGTGTACATACTGTTGTTTACCTAGTCAATGGTACGGAACTCTTCGTGCGCGAGTCCGACTCGCACTTGGCCTATTTTATATTTTCTTTCCCTTTGTTGACTAAGTAAGAATACAATTCACCAGCCTCTGTCTTGCGCGTGGGTGTCGTAAAAGACGACTAAGGGATATAGTATGCATATAACATCTAAGCATACAAGAGTAGGGCAACTCGAAATAAAACCTTATACGAACACACTTGACCAGCGTGGTATAACATACCAAATTAACTCCTACTGCAGAGTATGCTCGATGCCAGAAGTGGACATATGAGCTGAGATGATGATGCTGATTTACCGCACAAAACAGCATATTAGTTTAGCTAGTTTTATGTAAAAATCAATACAACAACATTGTCAATTGTCGACCTTAAACTAACATGTATATACCTAAATAATTTACTTTAATTATGTGTTATTAAGAAAGACTTTTACCTTAGAATCGTTTGATTACAATGTAAAACGTAATACTGTGTATCATACATATTAAATTGGGACACGTCACCTTATTACAATGTAATTGATGGTTGTAAGTACAACCCTTATAAAAGGGGTGTTATTTAGTTAATTATATAAACAAAAACCTAATTAGGTAACATTTTTAAACCTTATTAATACTGAGATTAAAAATGGAAAGAAGATTGTAAATAGAAGTGTACACAATGATAGCACCCTGCTCATAGAACAGACCTGAAGTTTCTCAACTAGAGGGTCGCGGGTCGAGGAACGCTTAAAGCCGCTCAACGTGCTATGGAATAGGCGAAATACTCGGTATTTCTCTACGTGAAAAAAGCTGAAATACTGAAATCCGTAAAATAACGAATGCAACTAAGCTCGAAAAATTAGCACGTTGAAATGGCAATAGACAAGCCACATCGCTCATTGAAACTACAACCGTTGGGGAGGAAAGGTTCTGGAGTGACGACCACGAAACGGACGACGCAGCGTATGCCCCCTATAAGAGGGAGAGGCCTAAGTCCAACAGTCTGTAAGATTTGCCTGTCTGAAGAAGATCCGTTGTAAGGAGTGTTATTTAAAGAAGACCTTATCTGTATTGAAATTTACATAACTGCACAGAAGATACGATACCACTTGCTATACAGATGTTATAAGTTCGATTGCCATGCAGAGCAATTTCGGTCCCTAGCCGAGGTTGCGGGTGATGTGACCGGGGATCAGTCCGTCACCCGCAGAGAGGCTGACTGTGCGACGGCGATCGACGTTCCGCAGGGGAACGTCGAGAGGAGAGGGTGCTCCGCGGGGGTATTCCGTCGGGCCGACCACTGGAGACAAGGAACTCGGCACCGGTGGTCGGCCAACGACGAAGGAGACGTGCTACGGGTGAGTTATGGGGTCGCGTGCCGCCCCTCTGTTATCCCGGACTAAGCCGGGCGGTAGGTGCGCTCACCATGGCCCACCCCAAAAAGGGCATTTTCGATAAAAAAATCTCAGTTTGTGAATAACTTGTGTCCGTTAATCTTTCGTTTGTAAACTTCTTCGCAGAAAAATTATTACAACAGGCTCTTAAATAACGTCAGTAAATAGATTGAATAAAATGCATAGATCTTTCATATGTTAGTTGATAAGCAGATTGGTCGGTGAGCAAAGCCCCCCCTCTCCCCACCCCTGAGACATCAACACCGGTTATACTTGTCTATAAGTCTGTGATCGCGAGTGACACACTTCGTTTATATTTTACGGTTTTCTAAAACAAGACGTTATTCTTTTAATATAAATCTTTACCAATGGGCGGCCATGTTTTTATTCATAACTAGCAATCCGCCCTCGCTTCGCTTCGGTTATAGGTTATAGTCGTTTTACCCGCGTAGTTCCCGTTCCCGTGGGAATACCAGGATAAAATATAGCCTAGTTTACGCCCTGACATTATAGCTTTCCATTGGTGAAAGAATTTTTGAAATCGGTCCAACCGTTTTCAAGATTACCCGGAACAAACAGACAGACAAAAATTTTTTAATTGCTATTTTAGGCATAGGTGTCGTGCAAATAACCGTGTGAGCATGAAAAAAGCCTATTATTTTGACATTACAAACAGACACTCCAATTTTATTTATTGGTATAGATGAATACGTATACAAAAATTTCTTCCGTGTAGTGACAGAGTAAAAATACAATCCACCCGCGCTCTTGCCCGTGGGTGTCGTAAAAGACGACTAAGGGACTATAATATGCATATAACAATATAAGAATAACTCGAAATAAAACCTTGTACCAACACGACTGACCAGCGTGGTGTAGTAGGTCAATCTCCCTCCTATTGTGGAGGAGGCTCGAGCCGAGTAGTGAGACGTATATTAACTCTGATGATGATGATGATATTTTGTTTACAATATATTTTAGTCTCAAAATCGTCATCATCACAACTCATATACGTCCCCCTGCTGGGCATGAGTTTCCTCCAAGATGGGAAGGAAATTGACCTACTATTGCACGTTGGTCAGGCTGATATAGTGTTTTATTTCGAGTTTTCCTTCTTTTTATAGATGTTATATGCATATTATATCGCTTAATATCGCTAATAGGTGGTGATAAATTGTACTCCTAAGCTCATCACCACCAAGACACCTTCAAACAATTTACAACTCAACAGGAAACCGATCATAATTCTATAAATATATTTTACTTCCATTAATGAATACAAATCATAAACGAATTCCTGTTAAGATAATTCTTAGAATCGAACCGGCGACACTAGACACGATTCACTAACATGTGTGACAAGTATGACTAATAAACATATTTACATCATCACCATTTATCTCGGGTCATATACATCCCACTATTGGGCTTAAGCCTCCTCCAAAATAGGTGTGAAATTGACCTACTGACCCACGCTGATAAGACTTGTTGATCATCATCATCATCATTTCAGACTATCGCCGTCCACTGCTGAACGTAGGCCTCCCTCATGTTACGCCACAGAGAGCGGTCATGTACCACTTACATCCAACGATTCCCTGCGACTTTAAAAATGTCGTCAGTCCACCGTGGTTGCCTCCTGGCCGGCACTCCCCCGTGGAACCTGGAGGTGGAGATGCTCGCCGACATTTACCGGCGGGTGTCGGAGACACGCGCCTGCAGGAGATCACCGTCTGGCGGGTCTACGCCCGCCGAGGAGTCATCCTCGGTAGGGTGTCAGGACCGTCGAGGCCTTCCGGCCGGTGCTGGTGGAGTGGTTGGAGCGGACGCACGGGGTGCTTTCCTTCCGACTGGTGCAGGTGCTTACGAGGCACGGGTGTATTGGGAAGTACCTGCACAAGATTGTCAGGAGGGAGAGACACCGTCCTGCCACCACTGCAGTTGCCACGAGGACACGGCGCAGCACACGCTCGAGGAGTGTGCTGCGTGGGTGGGGGAGCGCCGTGAACTCGTCGCGATTATCGGTGCCGACCTGGCGCTACTGATCATCGCCAGGGAGATGCTCGACAGCGTCAGGAACTGGGACGCGGTCGCCGCCTTCTGTGAGGCCGTAATCTCACGGAAGGAGGCAGCGGATCGTGTGCGCGTAGAGCTCCTATTCGGCGACACGTTCCGCCGCCGGCGACTGGGGCGGCGCAGGCGAGAGTATCTGCGCCTAATGCCGCCCTAGCCGAGGCAGGCCGCGGGTGATCGGACCGGGAATTATCCGTCACCCGCAGTGTGGCTAACCGCGCGACGGCGACCGACGTCCCAGGACGTCGAGAGGTGAGATTACCCGAAAAGGTATTCCGTCGGGCCAACCACTAACGACAAGTCACATCTGCTCCGGTGGTCGGCCCAACAACGGGGTGACGTGGGTACGGGTGGGTTATGGGCCCGCGCGCTGTCCTTTCATCGCCCCAGACGGACTTGACCGCGCGTGCGCTTACCATAGGCCACCCATAAAAAAAAAGTCCATCGTAGGGGGGCGTCCTACACTGCGTCGTCCGATATGTGGTCGCCACTCGAGAACCTTTCTTCCCCAGCGGTTGTCGGTTCGTCGAGCGATGTGGCCTGTCCTGACTTGTTGATATACGGTTTTATTTCGAATCATCCATTTCTTGAATAGATGTTATATGCATATTACATCCCATAGTCGTGTTTTACGACAACCACAGGGAAAAAAGGAAGAACACAATTACGTTAAAAAGTAAACATACACGGGGAGTGTATCTTGCACGTGGATATCGTAAAAGACGACTAAGGGATATATTTAATATGCATATAACAGCTGTACAAGAGAAGGAAAATTCGAAATAAAACCCTATATCAACACGTCTGACCAGCATAATATAGTAAATCATGATCTCAGCCTAGTCCCACTATTGAGCTCAGGCTTCCTCCATAATGGGAGGGGAATTGACCCACTATTCCACTTTTTTTTTGTTCGCAAATATGTCATCATTCACCTAACCCATATATGTATACATAAAGAATTGCATTATACTCAATCGTCACGACTTTTAATTATAAAACATATTACTTGTGTACGCATGGCATTGTGATGTGACTAGGGTGACCACATTTCGTGATGAAAATGACACTGTCGTAATATATTTTTTGTACGGTGTCATGTCCTGCTCGACTGGCCACAGACGTTCAGGATACTAGATCGTGTCTCTCTATCGCTTGTTCCGCGATCTCACTTGCAGGCTCGGCTGAGACGGAACGTGACAATAAGTTTTTCGTGCGTGCGGCCGGCGTTCATGGATTTATAAGACGATATCACGTCGAAAGAATCGATGCTAGTGGCCAGTATAAATGGATAAGGGAAAGTGTATTACCCGGCCAGTCATTTTTTGTGTAGAGAATACTCAGTTAAAAATAAAAGAATAGATTACCAATACGATATAACAACAATAATTATGTTTGCCGTGCTGTGTGATAGCGACTATAAATATTACAAACCCTTAAATTCCTCGTGGGTAAAAGTCTCGTATAAGACTTCGAAGAGCTTTAACTAGGCCCAGCTCCATTTGATGCCTTCCGGTCAGCCATCGCGATTCTAAGAAGGGATATTTGAATGATAATATACACATTTATGGCAAAGCCGAAAGCATAGCTAATAGGCAATAGAACTGTTTTTGGCGGATTTTTTCGCGTTTTGATTTGTTTCTGTATCGTTTCGGAAACTTTCGAGGCATTTTTCTACTGCTACCAACTTCTTAGGGGTAGCATTATTGGTAGATAGATTTTTCAACTTTTTGGACATGAAAACTACGCAGTATCGCGCTATAACGCAGCTGGCAATGCGGTTAAGTATTATAAGTGTGGTAAGCCGTGGGTATCTTATAAGACTACTAAAGGAAGATCTTTGAGTTAGTGCCCGCAAATCCTGATGGAATTATCTCAACAAATAATATAGCATGGCCACTGTACTGTACATTCCATCTAAGTATGAGACCGCGTGCCGCCTCCGCTCGGACACTAGTTAGTAACTTATGATAATATATTCACGCCATCAACACCATTAGGGGGGCCGACAGATACATGAGTAACTTGTTCAATAACTTAACGGAAGCATTAGTATTCGATTGTTATTGTGGGACTGTCATTTAATTATCCGGGTACCTGTTTATATATTCGATCTTTTTACTAACTATTCTGACTCCAGAAGGAGACCATCTGGGATAAACTCAAAAACTTGGTACTCTTCAACGTGATCCCTGAATGTAGGCCTTGTAACTAAGCTAAGAAACGCTATGCTCGAGATTTCTCTGCGCGATAGAATTCGAAATACGTAAATCCGCAGAAGAACGGGTGTAACCGACATATGAAGAATTAACACGCTGAAGTGGCACTGGCAGGTCACATTGCTCGCCGAACCGAGAACTGCTGGGGAAGAAAGGTTCTCGAGTGGCAACCACGTATCGGACGACACAGTGTAGAACGCCCTCCACTAGGTGGACCGACGACCTGGTGAAAGTTGATATGCGTCGTTGGATGCAGGCGGCTCAGGACCGCACTCTGTGGCATAACATGAGGGAGACCTGCATCCAGCAGTGGACAGCGATAGGCTGAAATGATGATGACGATACTTTTCACGTCGTAACGATAAAATCGATATACTTACGGTCGCCAACTTGATCAACTGGCGTGATGATTGTGGAAATAATCCTACCAAAGAATGATCATGCCATGGAGCATTTTATAGAAGTTTTCATCCAACAGCGAACGGTGAAAGGCTGAATGATGACGATGAAATGATATTTATAGGCTCAGCTTCACTGCCGGGCTGGCCAAGGGCGTAAAGGATTCGGTACCGATGGCTGACCCACGGCAAATTCATATCTTAACCACACCGCCCTCTATGCAATAAATATTCCCGTAAATTCCAAATAACGGGTTGAGAGCTCGTCAGGTAATTATTGTAGTTCTCTGATATTTACGCGAGTATTACACATCTATACTAATCCTTACTTTCTTACTAATATTATAAATGCGAAAGTAACTCTGTCTGTCTGTCTGTCTGTCTGTTACGCTTTCACGTCTAAACCACTGAACCGATTTTGATGAAATTTGGTACAGAGATTGACTAAAGCTTGAGAAAGGACATAGGCTACTTTTTATCGCGAAAAAATGGGTATAAGGGGTTGAAATAGGGGATGACATTTTGTATGGAAATTCGTCATTTTCAATGATAGAACCATGAATCTTTGTATTAAAGCACTTGATAATATATAAATAAATATTTATTCTAGCGTTTTGGAAATTTCATTTATATGGGGATGAAATTCAACCCCTAAAAGACAAAAAAGCATAAAGCCGAAACCACTGGGCCTAGAAACGTAATTTTTTTTACACCGTAGAATTTCTTAGGGTACACGAGCTCTAGCAAAGAAATCGCGAAAAAATGGGTATAAGGGGTTGAAATAGGGGATGACATTTAGTATGCAAATTTATCATTTTCGATGATAGAACCATGAATCTTTGTATTAAGGCACTTGATAATTTATAAATAAATATTTATTCTAGCGTTTTGGAAATTTCATTTATATGGGGATGAAATTTAACCCCTAAAAGACAAAAAAGCATAAAGCCAAAATCACTGGGCCTAGAAACGTAATTTTTTTTTACACCGTAGTATTTCTTGGGGTACACGAGCTCTAGCAAAGAAATCGCGAAAAAATAGGTATAAGGGGTTGAAATAGGGGATGACATTTAGTATGCAAATTCGTCATTTTCGATGATAGAACCATGAATCATTGTATTAAGGCACTTGATAATATATAAATAAATATTCATTCTAGCGTTTTGGAAATTTCATTTATATGGGGATGAAATTCAACCCCTAAAAGACAAAAAACCTTACAGCCGAAACCACTGGCTCTAGAAACGTAATTTTTTTTTACACCGATGTAGTTCTTGGGGTACGCAAGCTCTAGCAAAGGATTTTTGCTAATCACCCCCTTTAGGGGGTGAAAAGCGCCTTTAACGCTTGAACCGATTTTGATGAAATTCGATACAGAGATGGACTAAAGCTTGAGAAAGTAAATGGCCTATTTTTTATCGCGAAAAAATGGTTTGTATTAAGGCATTTGATAATAAATAAATATTCGTTCTAGCATTTTGAAAATTTTACTTATATGGGGATAAAATTCAACCCATAAAAGACCAAAACGCATACAGCGGAAACTATTTGGCCTAGAAATGTATTTTTTTTACTCCGTCGTATTTTTTTGGGGTACACGAGCACTAGCAAAAGATTTTTAGAATATCACTCCCTGAAGGGGGTGAAAAGCGTATAGCCGAAACTATTGGAGCTAGGAACGTGAAACTATGTATTTCTGTGTATTGTGCGATTCTCTTTCTTTTGTTGTAAATGAGCTCTAAGAAATTAGTTTTTGAAATTCAATCTCTAAGGGAGTGTAAATGTATGTATATCCGAAATCATTAGGCCTAGAAACTAGAGATGTGAAAAAAATAATCGATTTTTATAATAATCAATTATTAACCGATTTTTTTTGTAATAATCGATTTTTACAATCGATTATCAAAATAATAGAAAATCGATTATTTTTATAATAAAATTAATCGATTATTTCACAGCCAGATTTCCTAAAACAAAAGAAGGTCATCACAATACTGCGTGCAGTATTTCATACTATATTAGAAGATAAAACTCACATTTCCTAAAAAAAAAGTCATTATAATCCTATTGGGAGAAAAATCGATTATTTTATAATCGATTATTTATTTTTAATTAATCGATTATTTTATAATCGATTTATTTTGCAGAACAAAAATCGATTATTTAAAAAATCGATTATTTTCCCTCCAAGTCACATCCCTACTAGAAACGTGAAATTTTGTACAAAGTTGTCTTTCTTGGGGAAAGTGCTCATTAAAAAAGAGTTTTTGCAATTTTACCCCCAAGGAGGTGAAAAGCGTATAACCGATATCACTGAGCCTAGGAACGATCATTTTAGTACACAGTCGGCTTTCTTGGGTTATCCCATTATTTTTTCTTAATGCTCGCTTATCAAGATTACTTTGAATCGACCCAATATGTAGGCGGTCCTCTGCCATCGTAGATATATTGCAAAGGTTCTTTCTATCAACTATTTATGAGCAGCTGCCTGCCAGACGACATTGCTGGCTAGATGGCATCACCAATTAGTCCAGGTCAATGTAAATCTTTATCTTAGTCGTATTTTGCGACACCCACAAACAATGAAAGCGTTATAATATTCCTAGCCGCTACCAGACAGTAAGTTAAAATCAAGATATTAATCCAATTTTCTATCTCTAGAAATAAACAAATTTGAAGCGTCTATTTGTTGTCAAAATAATAGGTTTTATTTATGCTCACACAGTTATTTGCACGATAGCTGTGTGGTAGCGGCTTCGAATACTACCAACCCTTGCTTTGCTCGTGGGTGTCGTAAAAGACGACTAAGAGCCCTAGATTGACCCGGACCAAGTCCATCTGGTACCATTTGGGTCAACGATTACATTCCCAAGGAGGGTTGACGTCAGGCAGGCGGCCGGTCATAAAAGTCATTGCCGAAACTTTTTGCAATATGTCAAAACAGATGACATAATGCGTCGACCCCAAGTAATTGGGATAAGAGCAAGGTGATGATGATGATGACAATTATTTGCACGATACCTATCTCTAAAAAACCGGTCAAGTGCGAGTCGGGGTCGCGCACGACGGGTTCCGTACCATTATCTATAAAAAGGGCGAAAAATTGCGTTTGTTGTATAGGAGCCCCGTTAAATATTTATTTTATTTTGTTTTTAATATCTATTGTTATAGCGGCAACAAAAATACATAATTTGTGAAAAATTCAACTGTCCAGCTATCGCGGTCCTTGAGATACAGCTTGGTGACAGACAGACGGACGGATAGACAGCGAAGTTTTAGTAATAGGGTCCCGTTTTTACCCATTGGGTACGAAACCCTATAAACGGCTCATTTTTTTTGTTTGTCTATTCGTTACGGATAATCTTCAAAACGGCTGGACCGATACTGATAATACTTTACTACCAGGTCTACCAAGCCTTACATAAGGAATAACTTAGGCTATATTTTATCCCAGGCTATATTTTATCCCGGTGTGGCTGGAGCAACTGTGAGAATTTAGTCGATTTTAAAATTATTTCACTAATGAAAAGCTATTTTTAAGCGAGTAACATATTTAGGTTTTATTCCGTGTGGTGACGGAGTAAGAATACAATTCACCACCCCCCCTCTCTTACCCGTGGGTGTCGTAAGAGACGACTCAGGGATATATTACGCATATGACATCTATGCAAGAGATGGAAAACTCGAAACAAAACCCTATACCAACCTGTCTGACCAGCATGGTATAGTAAGGTTAATTTCCCTTCTACTATGGAGGAGGCTCGAGCCTAGCAATGGGACGCATATGAGTCGAAATGATGATGAACATATTTAGGCTATTTTTTTATCCCGATATTCCTACGGGCCCGGGCACAATGCCGGTGAAATCGTGGGCATTTAATGGATATAAAAATTTATTTACGAATGAAAATCTACATTATCAGTGAATAACAAATAAAGGCTATTTTCATCCTGGTGTTTTCCCTGGAACGAGAACTCTGCGAGTGAAACCGGTGGATATTGACCAAGTTTTAAAATTCTTTCACCAATAGGAAGCTACGTTATCAACGAGTAAAATAGGCAATTTTTATCTGGGATATTTGTATGGGATTTGATTAGTATAACTTTTTTTCACCCATGTAAACTTATAATATCAGTGAGTAACATAGGCAATTTTTATCTAGGCATTCGCATGGGGATGGGGTCTACATGGGTGAAACTACGGGAGTTTGATCGATATTATTTTTTTTTCACCAATGGAAACCTATCATGGATAATGTATTATCAGCGACTAAGGATGGCCATATTTATCATTGTCTTTCCACGTGAATTTGAACTACAAGGGTGGAAGTAACATTCAAATATAAAAAGATATTTGGACGTTTGCTACTCAATCAAGCGTAAACTGTTGACCAGATTTGGATAAAAATTGACACAGAGTATTTCTTAAATTAAGAAATATCATCATCATCATCATCATCGCAGCCCACATACTTCTCACTCTTGGGCTCGGGGCTCCTCCATAATGGGAGGGAATTTGACCTACTGTACCATGCTGGTCAGACATGTTGGTATAGGGTTTCATTTTTCGAGTTTTCCTTCTCTTGCATAGATGTTATGTGCATATATCCCATAGTCATCTTATACGACATCCACGGGCAAGATAGGGAGTGGTGAATTGTATTGTTACTCCGTCACCACAATAACACAATAAAAAGAAATATGCAAGCCAACTTTTACGCGGGCGAAGCCGCGGGCAAAAGCTAGTATAATATATAGGAAAGATTTGTTTCTTTGTTTGTATGGAATAGGCTCCGAAATTACTGGACCGATTTCAAAAATTCTTTCACCAATGGAAAGCTTTAATATCAGAGAGTAACATAGTCTATATTTCCCACGGGAACTACGCGGGTAAGGCGACTGAAACCGAAGCGAAGCGAGGGCGGGTTGCTAGTTATAGATAAAATTATTTTTACGGATTTTATCGCGTTTGTATTTAATTTTTGATTGCTAGACGTTTCGAATACCATGTACGCTGCAAAGTGTTCATCATCATCTTCACAGCTCACATACGTCCCACTGTTAAGACTCAGTCTCCTCCACATTGGGAGGGAAATTGACCTACTATACCACGCTGGTCAGACGTGTTGGTATAGGGTTCTATTTCGAGTTTTGCTTCTCTGAGATAGATGTTACGTGCATATTTAATCCCTTAGTCGTCTTTTACGACAGCCACGGGCAAGATAAGGGGTGGTGAATTGTATCCTTACTCCAAATGGATGAAAATCTTTATCAAATGTCATAGTCGTAGTTTATCAAAAGAAATCTAAAATAATATATCGATAGAACGGATGTGTAATGTAATGTCTGTCGGAAGTGCCCACCCCACTACCCCGGGCGGGGCTCATATTACCGGGACTCGAACCCGACACCCTCGAGAGTGCTAAATCACGCTATTACCGTGTTTGTACAGTAAGAAAACCAATACAGATTTTTTTTAATATATATCTCCTATCCTATTGCTTGCCTCGTTGGTTGAATATTATTATTAATCGCGATGTCCCAGATTCATTTAAAAATCCTTTCAATGTTAGCTTATTTGTCAAGGAAGGCTATAGGCTGTAATATCATTACTCTATGACCAATAAGAGCGGAGCAGCATTGAAGAATGTTTCAACTTTATTTGGCATTTCAAAGCTTCCGTTGCGTGCGCTGCATAAAGAGTTAAAGCTTCGTAAAAATCGTGTGCGACAGAATCGTATTATTTAAACATATTTTCACCTTCTACGTAAACAAAGTCGCAGATTAAAGTTAGCGTTAGGTCAAAGTAACTACTCCACGAGGACAGAAGCTAGTAATGCATATTATTATATGGTATTACCTAATTCAAGAGGCAGAGACACCCATGTAAGTGTCAAATGTATATAGTTTTTAATAAAGATTATTATTATTAAAAAAAATATATTACAAAAGCTATGATTGCTCGCATGGTTGATGTCAACCCTTCTTGAGATTATAATAGTTGATTAGACGTCATCAGATTATTTTGATCCTGGTCTATGTAGAGCCCTTAGTCGTATTTTACGACACCCATGAATAAAAAGAAAGGGTTGATAGTATTCGTCGCCGTCACCATACGTCACCACACGCAATACTACAATAAAAAAAACCATAAACATGATTTATAATAGAATATTAATAAGATAACAACATATAAAATATTATTTAAGAATATACCTACATATAGTTGTACGGTTAAGAGGCCCAAAAGGTAAAGATGTTATTTTAATAATAAAATACTTCATATTAAAGAGTTGATTGATTGACTCATTAATGTCGAGCCGAAACTGCTGAAACTAAATACATTAAATTTTAACATTTTATGTCGTAGAGTTTCACTAATATATTTTTTTAAAGAAAACAACCTTGAACAACCTCCGAGGAGCTAAAAAGAAAAAAAAAATACCTTTCAGCTTTAAAACGGTGGTGCCTTAGGTAGAAGCTCGTATAGGTTAGGTATTAGTTTATAGAAGGCACCGACTTCAAAACGAATACGTATTCTTTTAAGTGATTACACCACATTATAAAATATATCCAAATTGTTTCAATTGTGCGTATAAAATTTAAATGATCCCCTCTATTTTTTCAGAATATCATTAGATCCTGAACGGATTACCATGGGGACGACTGGAAAGTATACCACCCTATCGAAAAAATTTCTTGTAAATACGACTTAAACGAACGCTGAAAAGTATTCGAAACGTCACGCAATTAAAAAATCAAATACAAACGCGATAAAATCCGTAAAAATAGTTTAATTTACAATAGTATTCGCCAGTGTGGATCTATCTCTAACAATACACATCGATAGGCCCACGCTTGGATGAAAATTCTTTATCAAATGTCTTAAGTTGTAGTTTATCAAAAGAAATTTAAAACATAATGACTATGGGATCATGTGGAAAGTATACCGCCCCTATCGAGAAAAGTTCGTGTAAATACGACTTAAATCGTACGTTTCAACAACGCTGTATTTCCCTTTCTGGACACACGCATATGGCCGACAGTACGTCGTGGCAATCCCTCACGCAGAATGGGTAAGCACCATCTCACAGACATTTCTGGGCCATCGCGCGCGTCCATTAGCCAAATTAAATATCGCGCGCTTCCCCGGTTTCCTGTAACGCAATTCCGTCCTTTTTCCAAAATCACTCCCACAAATTACACCCCGCTAACCGAGAGTAAAGCTGTTACACATTAAAAAAGCACAAAATCTTAGACTGACTGTACAGATGGCGTAGTGGTTAAGATACCGACCTACCGTGCCAGTGTCATGGGTTCGAATCACACGCAGGACGACACTAAATGCGATCCACAAATTGTTGGTCTCATTCTGGATTTAATTTGTGTCCATTAATTATATGTTTGTAAAGTCCCCCGGAACACAAAAATTATTTCCTTAGTACTATTTGTTGTCTTTAAAAAAAATTTAAATGTTAAAGTTAAATTAATCACACATATTCCTCATTAGAAAACTTGAACAGAACTATGAGGCAATATCCTGGATTGTTCCAAAATTTCGCCTCCTATCTCCCTATTCGGAGTAGCTCAGTGGAACCATCGTAAATGCTTGTTTCAAACGTTAACTCCACATATATTTGAAAGTAAAATAAATAGTCTAAGATCCCTACGGCAGCTAAAAATAGATCTAATGACCTTCAAACGCCTGAACACATATTCATAAATTGTAGGTAAAAATCATCTCGATCAACGACTTTCTTATAACAAAAATCGCTTCATATCGGACCAATAGTTTAGTAGCTAGAATACCACACACATTAAATTCATAACGCCGCCCTTTCTGCGTCTGGGGTTGAAAATAAGTATACATTAAGTATGTCAAGCAATCATCCTGAATAAAAAATATATACGAGTATGTATCAATTCCATTGATTATGGTGTTTGGACAGGTAAATTATCAGTTCGACACCACTGCAGTGCCTTGCACCGTACCCAATATCACCACGTCATATGATACATATTTGATGGGCCGCGATGGCTATCGATTCTTTTGCAATTAACTCCAGTGATGAACGCTATAAATTTATTATTATTTTTATATTAATTGAAGAAATGTGCTTTGGAGTTATTAATTAGAGTATATTTTTTTAACGTAGACTGGCAAACGAGCAAACAGTACACCTTATGATAAGTATTGCTGCCGCTCATGGACCTTTGCTTATCTGCCTACCGTGAAGAAAGTGAAGGGAGTGTGAATGCGTGCAATGAGATTCGATGATAGTAGAGGCCTGGGGGTCCAAAACTCACCACACGAAAACATCTTCCGAGACTTAAACATCTGTCTCACTCGCTCACCGAACGAAGCGCAATAACAAATTGTTACTTTTTTTTACGGTCGCCGTGCTCCTCGCACCGCTCCGTCCGGGGCAACAGAGGGGCGTAAGCACGCACACCCGTAACCCACCCGCGCGACACGTCGCCTTCGTCGTTGGGTCGACCACCGGAGCAGAGTGACCTTGACATCAGTGGTCAGCCCGAAGGAATACCCCCTTGAGAGGTACCCTCCCATCGACCAATGGCCCCCGCTCGGGGAGGACGTCGGTCTTTCCTCACGCGAACAAATTGTTACTACTAGGACGTCGATTTTCTGTTCAGTGTGGTACTACACCGGACGGATCGGCCCGTGGCTGTAGACAGACAACTGTCAACAGTGTGCTCCTACCACTATGGTGTGTGGTTCTTTTCTAGCTTTTGTTACTTATATGTATCATCATCATCATCATCGCAGCCCACATACGTCCCACTGTTGGACTCGGGCCTCCTCTACAATGGGAGGGAATTTGACCTACTATACCATTGTGGTCAGACATGTTGGTATAGGGTTTCGTTTCGAGTTTTCCTTCTCTTGCACAGATGGTATGTGCATATTATATCCCATAGTCGTCTTTTACGATATCCACATGCAAGATAGGGAGTGGTGAATTGTATTCTTACTCCGTCACCACACGGAACAGTTACTTATATTATTGAATGAATATAGGTCGTACTAATTAAGTATCGATTGATATCATCTAGCGATGCCAAGTGTTTTCCATGAAAGACAATATTAAGTCATCATCATTTCAGCTCATACAAGTTCAATTGCAGGGCTCAAGCCTCCTTTAGGCTACGAATGAAATTGACCTGCTATACCACGCTAGTCGGATAGGTTTCCTTCTCTTACATATTTTAGTATTGAAATTATCGTGAGATTGATACATATTGTAATATCTATAACGGCAAAGTAAGGATGTGAAAAAAATAATCGACTTTTATAATAATCGATTGTTACTAAAAATTAATCGATTAATAATCGATTAATAATCAATTATAAAAATAATAAAAATCGATTATTATTCGATTTTTTACTATCCGAAATTCGATCGAAATTAATCGATTATTCACTGCCAGATTTCCCAAAAAAAAAAGGTCATCACGATTGTTTCATACTATATTAGAAAATAAAGCTCATGTCCTAAAAAAAGGTCTTCACAATCCTGTTGCGAGAAAAATCGATTATTTTATAATCGATTTATTTTAAAGAACAAAATATCGATTATTTGCCCTCAAAGTCACATCCCTACCGCAAAGCACTAACATGCTGAGATCGATTACGTGGGTAATAGTACTACACGACTAAGAGATACAACATTCGCATAACATCCATACATGAGAATGCAAAACTCGAAAAAATTTTGATGAAATTTGTCATACTAGGGGTTTCGGGGCCAAAAAATCGATCTAGCTATGTTTTATTTATAGAAAATGTTGTTTTGTCGGTGTTTTTAGCGAATGACATAAAATGTCAATAGAATATGGATTCAAATTTCGCCGCCAACGTCAAGAGCGGTGATAGCTCAGTTGGGAAGTTGTCCAGTTTTTTTTTTGTTTTGTTTTGACATTCAAACAGCGTGGGGTCGAATCTCGACGTTATTATTATTCTCTTTTTGTATTTTTTGATATTTTTTTTTCATTTTTTATTAATATATGTATATCTAAATAAATTCAACAAAAATATACCCAGCGAAGCTCGGTCAACCAGATATTTATGTATAAAAAAGACTCGTGCCGAACAGTGAGATATGATGTGATAACTATCTTTTATAGATAAAATAATATTCTTATAGGAATTCAATGTGTTTAATCAAGATGGCGGTTCGCATAATGTTATATTACAATTAACATATTGTTATAAATTATAATTGATATTGTTTTACATAGTCGCGTGTTACTCATGGCGGCCATGTAAATCTTAAGTATAAAATTATAAGAAGAGTTTGATTGAATGCGGTAATCTCCAGAACTCGTAATCATCATCATTTCTGCTTATATATGTCCCACTGTTGGGCTCGAGCCTCCTCCACAATAGGAAAAAAATTTATCTACAATACCACGCTAGTCAGACGTGTTGGTATAAGTTTTTGTTTCTAGTTTTATTTCTCACTAATAGATGTTATATGCATATTAATCCCTCAATCGTCTTTTACGACACCCTTGAGCAAGGTGGTGGTAAATTGTAGTCTTAATTCCATCACCACACGGATATCACAGAAACTCACGGGTCATACGAAATGAAAATAAATCGTAAACGAATCTACACTTCTTCATCTCAGCCCATATACGTCCCACTGTTGGGCTCGGGCCTCCTCCATAATGGAAGGGTAATTGATCTACTATACCACGCTGGTCAAACGTGTTAGTATAGGATTTAATTTCGAGTTTTCCTTCTCTCGCATATTTGTTAAATGCGTTTTATATCCCTTAGTCGTCTCGTACGATCACCCACGAGTAAGATCCGTCACCAGACGAAACGATTCTATACAAATAAATAAAATAATTAGACCACGTTCACCACCCCCCAGTGGGTGTCGTAAAAGATGACTAAGGGATATAATACGCTTATAACATTTGCGCAAGTGAAGGAAAACTCGAAATAAAACCCTATACCAACCTATGTGACCAACATGGTATAGTAAGGTCAGTTTCTCTTCTATTGTGGTGGAGGCTCGAGCCCACCAGTGGGACGTATATGAGCTGAAATGATGAATGATGAAATAAAATTACAAGAGACTGTAATATCAAGATCATACTGTTTTTTTATGCTCACACGGATATTTACAAGATATCTATTGCGTGTGAAGTAGTTTAAACATATTTTGGCTGTCTGCCTGTCTATGTCTCGGGTAATCTTTAGAACGGCTGGACCAATTTTAATAATATTTTACTACCAGATTAAGCCGTCTATATAAAGAGTAACTTAGTTATTTTTTGATTTTGGATAAATCCTATAAAAATTTATACGACCTGGAATCGAAACCCGAGGCTTAAAGGAAATTTTCAGACAAATGGAAACCAATTATAATAATAGCATAATTCCCACGAAAACCGGTAAACTCGCGAAGCGACAAGCCCGCTGAATTTCTTACCGGATTTTGTCAGTAGCGGTCGCGTTCCGATCCGGTGGTAGTTTATTGGATTAATTTTATTTAAGTTTATTAAAATTGATAATATGGATTCCGTGTGGTGTGACGGAGTAAAAATAAAAGTCACCACTCCCATTCTTACCCGTGAATGTCGTAAAAGACGACTAAGGAATATAATACGCATATAACAACTATGCAAGTGAAGGAAAACTCGAAATAAAACCCTATGCCAATCTGTCTGACCAGCATGGTAAGGGCAATTTGCCTCCTATTGTGGAGGAAGCTCCAGCCCGACAGTGGGACGTATATGATACAGCTATACAGACAGGGGTGGAAATGTGTGGTGGAATTGGTTCCATTTAAAAAAAAATAAGTGCCAAGTGTCCCGGGTTCGATTCTCACGCAACACAAAAACAGACGATGCAAAAACTGTTGCTTCGTCTTTGGTTGCAATTTGTGCGCGTTAATTATATTTGTTAAGTCATCCAGTATACAACAATTAATTTCTTAATACATTGTTATAAAAATATATGTATATTTATACTTATATATCGCAGTATAAAAATCACCTAAGTACCAACTTCAATGATTAGAAAATAAATAAAAATCGAAATAAAATAATAAGTCATATTCATTTGTTCTTAAAATTGTAAAGGTTTTTTTTATAGCAAAAACAAGGAAATGTTAATCAAAACCGATTATCATTTTCACCAGGAAACTGATAACAGGATAAATATTAAAACTGCAATCGATTATCAACCAAAAACAATTAATTTATATACCAAATAATCTACCACTATATAATCTACCAAAAACAATTTCTTCCACGTACTATTTATTCAGTTAGTCCTTTGAGTCAAACATTATTTTATTTTTTAATTCAATTTAAATTTGAATGCAACGAAACATTTTTCTAAAACCATAAATACGTTTTTTGTGAAAGCTCGCACGCCACGTCAAAAATCTTACACCTTTTAAATCAAAATGCTACATATATTTCAAATATGAAAGTAATGCAAGAAAACGCATTAATCCAAGTCGCGTTTCCGAAAAATTATTACTTGTAAACTTCAGAAGAATTTTAGTTCACGAAATGTTTGTTTTTAACGTTCACTGGAGTATATAGCTTCAAGATAACACATAGAAATATTAAAAAAAGTTATGTTCATTGGAACAATTGAATGTATACACTTTAGACAATGCACAGTAACGACAACACGCGATAACACAGTTGGTTACATCACAAAACTTCGTTCGCATCGCGACGGACGACAACGAACGTCCAATCAACGTCGGTCCTGTACCTCTACTAAAGAAGTGCCATGGCCGAACCGCTCACTTTGTTGGGAGTGTTGCTTGCTTCGACATTCGCTTACCCGAGCGAAAAGATTTTTATATGCGCCGTATGTTTAATAGTAATATGTGAATTTTAAAAGCATTGTAATTCTATTAACAAAACGTTTAAATAGTTTGTTTTCCTTATTCGCAAAATAGGTAACTATACAATTAATTAAATTAATGAGCTCATGACAAATAAAACATCATTAATATTCATTATCAATTTTTTTTTTATTAAGCATACATTTCTTAAACCAGACGTATTTTCACGTCTTTAACAATGTATATATTTAAATAAAACACAATTTCATATAAACTCATTTGCAAAAAAAACGGGCGGTTTTGATTTTCATTCATATTTAAAAAGATACAATACCAAAAAGGTTTCAATCGTTTGTACACGTTACTGGCCGGTTTTAAAAATGCTGTGGTATTTAAAAAAGTACGTTCTAAATTCAATTTTTCATTTGATGTTCATTTTTACAGAAAACCCCTTTTTATCCTACATTTTTGGCGCGAAGTTCCAGAAGTTAACATCGACTTTCATAACTTTTATTCAATTTTTATCGATTAATTTCATATCCTTGACTGTCAAAGCTTTATTTAATGCTGTTTGGCTGTATCAAAAATGGTAGATAAAGTGGTAAAAGCTACCAAAATTATCGCGCTGCTTGAAGAGGGTTGCAGCCAATGTTTCGTGGCTAGGAGGCTAAATGTTAGTCGCTCGACAGTCCAAAGGACCTGGCAGCGATATCAGGAGACTGGCTCCGTCGAGAGAAGGCCTGGTTCTGGAAGAAAACCATGTACCCAACCACGGGATGATCGTTTTCTTGTGAGTCGCGCATTGAGAAATCGCAAATCTTCGTATGTGGATCTTAAGAACAACCTCCAAGAAGTAAGAAATGTGCATATTAGTCTATGGACGGTCAGGAGGAGGCTTCTCGCTGCCAATATACGCAGTCACCGCCCGGCCCGCGGCCCCAAATTACTCCGTGAGCACAGAGTTCACAGGCTTAGGTTCGCTAGAAATTGTGAATCATGGACTCAAGACGATTGGAATAGGGTTTTGTTCTCTGATGAAGCCAGGATATCTCTGTTCGGTGAAGATCGACGTCGGCGAGTGCTAAGAAGACAAGGAGAACGCTTTGCAGAGGCATGTTTCGAAGAAATCACACCTTATGGTGGGGGCTCTGTTATGTTTTGGGCAGGAATAAATTCAATGGATCGTACAGAGTTAGTCTTCATTGAAAACGGCTCACTGACTGGGCATCGATACATAACGGAAGTTCTAATTTCTCATGCACAACCCGCATTGGCCGCTCTAGGTGAAGACTCGATTTTTATGGACGACAATGCTCGCGCCCACCGATCCCGCGATGTTAATGCGTATGTGCAAGAGGTCGGCATTCGTCGTTTGGATTGGCCAGCTCGAAGTCCCGACCTCAATCCCATAGAGCATGTCTGGGACGTTCTGAAACGGCGTGTGAGATCAGTACACCCGGCTCCGCAGACCATCAGAGAGCTGAAGAATGTGATTACTGCGGAGTGGGAACGTATTCCGCAAGCAAGTATCCGGGATATACTCGCTAGCATGCCCAGACGAATTCAAGCTGTGATTTTAGCTAGAGGGGGTCACACTCGATACTAAACATTTATCTGCTTTTACTTTATTAAAGAAAAACAAACAAAAAAACTTTTTTATTTTTACTTCATGAGCATATGCACTACTAGCGAATATACACTACTAGCGAGGTTTAGCATTATTTCCCATAAATTGTATCTAAATTTTATGAAATACTGATGAAAACGATTATTTTCTTATTAATTTAGCAAATTGTGTGGATAAAACTACCTATAATTATCAAACAAAGAAATATTAACATTTGAAATGGTTCATTGCTTAGGTGCCCGTTTTTTTTGCAAATGAGTTTATTTCTCTGTGATCATGGGGGTTAATATTCATAACTAAATATTTATTCATGATTTATTATTAAACAGATTTCTTAAACTTGACAACACATCTTTAATAATGCATATGTTTAAATAAAAATCAATTTCATTTGCATTTTTTGTGACCATAATAGATCTGCAATTTACCTACAAATGTGGAGCAAAAGCTCGCTATGACGTAGCAACACAATACAAAAAGCGACGTTGCCAATTCGCACACGGGTGCGGGGCTTGCTCACAATAAATGAGGTTAAAGTTTCCGAACGCAACTTTGCTGTACTTTTTTCGAGTTCGAAACTCAAAAAGCGATGTTATAAATATATAAAAAAAAGTATTCGCAACTGACACATTGGGTACAGCTTTTAAAAAGGTTTTAATTTCGAGAATTTTGCCAAAAAACCTTATATATCAGAATACAGAATTTCAACACATCAGAATTTGTCTTAAAAACACAAATCTTCCTAAACTTAATTGGTCATTTTAGTCTAAAAAACATTTTCGTAATTAATACAATAACCAATTTTTGACCCATTTTTTTCTAACACTTCTGTTTTATTGTTATAATGAATTCAATGTCGCATTATAAATAAGTAATTAAATAAAATCCAATCAGAATTTTAATAAACATTATCAGCTTATAAGTCTAATATAGGTAACCTGGGCGCATTAACAATTTCAAATCTATACTTCTATATCTATACCAATATATAAAGCTGAAGATTTTGTTTGTTTGAATGCGCTAATCTCAGGAACTACTGGTCCGATTTGAAAAATTATTTTAGTGTTAGATAGCCTATTTATCGAGGAAGGCTCTAGGCTATATATCATCACGCTAAGACCAATCGAACGGAGCGGAACACCAATGAAGAAAGTTTCAAAATCGGGGTTTTCCCATTTGAAAGCTTTCGCTGCGTAAACGATTAGATTTTCACAAAAATCACGTGTGACGCGGCATCGTATTATTTAAAAATATTTTCACCTTTTAGGCAAACCAAGTCACTGCTTAAAGTTATCGTTAGTCCAAAGCAACTATTCCACGCAGACGAAATTGCGGACAGAAGCTAGTACTGAATAAAGTGACGTTGGATAATTACAGAAGGAAAAAAACAAGTCGACTAATTGCAAAGGAATCAATACATTTCTATGCATTAGCAATGTATAACAGAAATATACAGGTGTTCGCGACAAATAAGCGACTAGTTTTAGAATATAGACTAAAGAAACAATCCTTATATTGTGGTAAGATCTTCTACAAACATTAGATGGAAAACTGAGTCACGGATTGCGTAGTGGTCTTAGTAGAGGCCTCCCATGCTAAATGTCATGGATTCAGTCCAAACATAGAACTTTGTGCGATACACAAATGATTGGTCTGGGTGTAATTTGTATCTGGCAATTTGCTTTGCCGTAATTTTGTTTGCAAATCCCCCGAGACACGAGGATTTAGTAAGACGTAAATCTCAGTTGTTTTCAAGTATTCCTTCCAAAAAAATCGACTTCAACCGTTTTATCATGGATTCCATTGTCAGAAATGGACCAAATTTCAAAATAAAAAATATTATCTAAATTGGTTCACCCAGTCGAAAGTTTGGAGGTTTTGAATTGAGAAGGAGGAGGCCTTCTTTGAAGTAGGTTAAAAAGACATTTTTTATATATAAACTCTTATACAGTTGGCAATTTTTGTATGCGCCATATTAAATAAATGAGTCAATTGCGAAGGTCTATACAAATATGTAATTAATGGACACAGATCATACAGAAAAATCTTTGTTGATCACACAAAAATTTTTGTTTGCACTGCACATGGAACCCATAATATTCAGCATGAACGATCCCTTTCTCGCAAACACAGAGTGGACGGACCAAATTTTATAAACAACTGCATAGAATTGTAAAGCACATTACGCTGACATATATGTACTTGATGGTAAATGACAATATGGTCTTGATTGCTAAAACGATTTCAACTTTGGATTTCATATATTTGCCACAACAGAACAGAACTTGTCTTGTCTATCGGCAATGAATCGATTTTCATAATTCTTTCACTTAATACCATTCCATCAAGGCATTATTCTTTAAATTCACTTAAAAGAAAATGTCAAATTTTGCTCTTTTTAACAGTATATTTCAACAAAATGTCAATTTGTCTATAACCACTATGATCTCTGCAAATGATTACACAATAAAATCATTTAAGTATCCGTTAAGAATTCTTCAGACAGATCATTGAGTGTAAAAATATAAAGCGATCATTCCAAAGTGTTGTTAGACAATAAAACAGTTGGAATTAGACACTCATTTCGATTCGAATTCAGACGTTTAAGTAAACAAATATAGCACTATTGTGATGGTCAGAGAACAGTCACGATGCATTGTCAAAAACTGTGATTTACAATAAAACATAAACACGTCCATCTGAAGTAGCATTAAATGACAGAAATAAGTCCGAAAACGCCAAAATTGAGGCACTATATACTATTAAGGCAAACGTTAGTTTTTTAAATCCAAAATCTAAGGTCGTTTTGATTGCGTAATCATGATTCAGCACAACAACTCATATTAGAAGACTATCAAGACTATGTAGTTAAAGTAAAAACTACACCAATCATGATATTATATATACAATTCTCTGGATTACATTCATGAAGAAGATTACAAAACATGAAATGCCCAATATATTTAAGATAGGGCTTGAAAGACTTTCTAATGGACAAGATCATTAAGACATCTTTGTCCTCCCTATGAACGCTGAGAAATGTTAGAAATGTCAGGAAATCAAAAATCAAGTACAAACACGATAAAATATGGAAAAATAATCTTATTTTAAATGTGTAATACTTATTTAAACATCAAAAATCCTTCAAAAATGGTTCATATTTAAATTCTTTCATTAAATTCTTTCAAGTTAAGTCCAAAATTTCTTCTCAAAAATCTCTTCATAGTGGAAACCAAATTTATGCGAAGCAATACCAATCCAAGTGTCGCTAGATTGAAATGCATCTATTAACGTGATTCAAAAGTTTTCAACAATCAAATCATAATACAGTACGCATTTGTCAGTTGCATATTTTTAAATTTCCCCACGGCACACGAATATCGTGTTTATCAGCCAAATAATTGCGCGTAATCAGAATTTAATCCGATAAGATCGATAATATATTTAAATTGTTGTTATATATTAAATCACACAAGTAACATGCTGTGATAACACTTGAGGGTATGGTACAAAAATAAAATGGTAAGTAGTTAATTAAACTTCATTCAAAGGCATAATAACATCGACGCAAGAAAAGACTTTGCCGTGTGGTGACAGAGTATAAATACAAATCACCCCTTGGGTATCATAAAGTCGCCTAAGGGTACTCAAATAATATCTATGCAAGAGAAGGAAAACTCGCCACAAAATCCTGTGCCAACACGTCTGATCAATGCGGTATTATAGGTTAATTTGCCTTCTCCTGTGGAGCAGGCCTGAATCCAACAGTGGAACTTATATGGCCTGAGATGATGATGATGAAGAAAAGAGTACCTGCAATTTTTCTTTTACAATTCGATACTAATGCAGTTATAACAACAAAACGAAACTATTGAAGTTTCACCGCCTAAAAAAAACCCTTGATATAAAAATAATTATAAGGGGTCGGTGTAAGAACAAGTGACCGCTGCTTAGGTCAAACAATACTTTAGGGCTTATATCAGAATCTTTTTACCTTGAGAGTCTATCTTTTAAGTCAAAAGTAGATGATTGGATCGGCACCGAACTCTTAAAATCGACAGTATTTTTAAACAGAATTCTCGCTCAATATCAATCCCGACCGTCACTATTGGCTATTTCTGCCTTGACTATTTATGAAATGGACTCGAAAATAATAAAATCCTGCTCATTAATTCTAATTGATATGTACTCTTCTTATATTACACATATTGCAAATAGTTTTGGCAATAGTTTTATGGCTGTTTGACAACACCACTCCTTAGGCATGTATTTGTTGAACAGACGGTATCAGATGGAGCCGGTCCTGGTCGATTTGAAACTTCGCCCTCTACTACATATACGAGAAGGGGTTGGTGGTATACCGAATCGGGGATTAAGTCCGGCACCCGCGGAAAGGCTAGCCTCGCTACGGCGATCGGCGTCCCGGGAAGGGAACGTCGATGGGAGAGGGGACTTCCTCGGGATATGCCGTCGGGCTGACCACTGAAGTCGAGGAACTCTGCACCGGTGATCAGCCCAACAACGAAGGCGACGTGCCATAGGGTGGGTTACGGGGCCGCGCGCCGCCACCTCTGTCGCCCTGGATGGAGCCGGACGACGGGCGCTCTGACCGTAGCCCACTCCAAAAAAAAAGTGGTTGGTGGCATTCGTAATCGGTATCACAGAGCTAATTTATTAACCGCTGTATTCGACAATTATTATAATAATATATATGCAATACTCTTGAAATCGTCCTCAACAGGTCGTTGAAATTGGACATGTTGCGCAATCGTCCCGGTCTGTAACAGACGTATCTTGACAAGGGCTTCGGTGTCAATATTTGAAATGAACAGTATATAAATAATATGTTACTGTTATCTAAAACAGAGTTAGGTAATACATCAGAACTTAAATATGTACCAACCTACTGAATATTAAATAATCTGTTTTTGAAGTCTTCAAAGGAAAAATTACCAGCTTCGAAACAAATGTACGGCACATTTATATCGACGCTTTTATACTTCAAAATTCAATCAGTACGCTCAAGATTTGTGTTGAAAGAAATGACTAAGCTAGTCATTTCTTTTCAACCCTTTTTATCATTTCAGTATATGACGCATACGACACCTATGCCATCTAAGACATCCTATCCTATCTCTCCTGTGCTATTTTATCCTTCGTATGCAACCCTTCTTTTCCTACCCTATCTACATTAACTGGTTTAAAACAGACAGACTTTTCAGTATAATAATTTAAGTTCTATATTCTTCTTTACATGCCATATGGATCAGTTCCATATATTTGGAACTTGGCATAAGCACTCTCGGTATTTGAATAGGAATTATCTGACTGGAAGTGATTCTACATTTGCAGTTCCGCTTAAGACTCTTAGACATTAACTAATTTTAAATTATGATAGTTTCTTTTTTTTACTTACTGTTGGTGACAAACGAGCAAACAGCACACGAGATAGTAAGAGATACTGCCGTCTAGACTTTCGCTAGGCCGCTGCCTATCGTAAAAAAAGTGAAGTGAGGGTGAATGCGTACAATAAGTTTCGGTGAATAAATAGAAATAAATTTATTAAAAGAAAAATGCACATATTTACAATTAATTGGTTACTTCTGCCAAACTGTATTACAGTTTGTTGGCAGATGACGATACTAAAGATGATGATACTAAAGGCATCACCAAAACCCACCACACGCAAACACCATCTGAAAATTAGGTTGCCGGCAAATTGCTACTACTTAGAGAACGATTTGCTGCAAGAGTGCGGTACTACCTCGGACGGACCAGCCAGCAGCTGTAGACAGAAGACTGTCAACAAACAGTGTGCTAGAAGCACAACCAACCCCAAAAGTTTCTCATTGTGAAAATTATATCATTTCACACAAATGATTTTGCAAACCCAACTTGTTTTGATGTTTATCTAAATTCTAAAATCTGATGATTCAATTCACGGTCACACCATATTAAAAAGACGTATTGATAAAATTATCAACAAGCGAATAATTTGCAAACTTTTATCGACACTAGATAAAAAACACAATAATGATGTCACTCGATAAGAGCTCGTTCTAATCTCTAATTAATTATTGTAGGCTTGACGACGAGAATGATATATATATTTCAATTCATTAATTCTGTCGTCACGGTGATGCGTGTGAAAATTATTTATACACGGCTAAAAGAAATTCATGACTTACTCATGTTCGGATGATAAGAATAAAATTGTTTCCTTCTCTTCTACGTTAGTAGCGTAAGAATCCATTAAGTTACTGTAGAAGTAAACTTGAATAGACCAAGCCTTTTGACTAACTTACTTACTATAAGCGAGGTAGTTTTCTTATCATAGAGGTGTCCAGCGTGACGCTGTTTTCATCTGCGATGCAGAGGAGGAGTACATCACTGAAGATAATGCTTGCGGTATCTGCGTGGAGCTGATCTCTCCCTCCATAGTAGTTGAGGGGAATGATGGCTGCTCTAGTAGTTAAATGTAACTTTTGGCTCGAAGGGCATCCACTGGAGATGTTGTACCAAAACATGTTGTATACAATTTTATATAAATAAATAATAAGAAAAAATAATAAAAAAGCCCGCTGAGTTTCTGACCAGATCTTCTAAGTAACGGTCGCGTTCCGATCCGGTGGCAGTTTATTCGATTAATTTAATTGTGTTAAAGTTGACAAAATGTAAGTGCCAAGAGTTTTGCATAATAAATAATTTGAATATGTATTTAAATTGATCAAGATTGATAATATATTGTTCGTGTGATAAGAATCTTCTAATCCAGCCTGTTTCTACTACATTCAAATGATTGCGTAATCCGCTACGTAAAAATAAATACGAGTTTTTTTTCGCCTTTCCACTTTATCGACAAAATAATTTTATGTTACCTACAATGTCTCAATTGATTATATATCGATATCAAATATAACATTATCTTAATTATAATGAAAAAGCTCAGACATTAGACAAGAAATATTTGTAATGATATTATATGATCAGACTGTCAACATTTTATTGGCTGTATCATTCATTCATTCATTTCGGCTCATATAGGTCTCACAATAGGAGGGAAATTAACCTTACTATATCATGCTGGTCAGACAGGTTGATATAGGGATTTTCTTCTTTTGCAATGGATGTTATATGCGTATCATATCCGTTAGTCGTCTTTTACAACATCCACGGGTCAGTACAGGGACTGGTGAATTGTATTCTTAATACATCACACGGATATCTATACCAATAAATAAAATTGGAGTGTCTGTTTGTAATGTCAAAATAATAGGCTTTTTTCATGCTCACACGGTTATTTGTACGACACCTATGCCTAAAATAGCAATTAAAAAATTTTTGTCTGTCTGTCTGTCTGTTTGTTCCGGGTAATCTTCAAAACGGCTGGACCGATTTCAAAAATTCTTTCACCAATGGAAAGCTATAATATCAGGGCGTAAACTAGGCTATATTTCATCCCGGTATTCCCACGGGAACGGGAACTACGCGGGTAAAACGACTATAACCTATAACCGAAGCAAAGTGAGGGGTTGCTAGTAATAAATATATGTTGTTGATTAGATGTGTTGCAGGTTTGAATTGGTTACGATGACTTCTCACCCGAACAATACATTAATAATACAGTAATCATATAATACGGTATAATAAAAGCATTACTAAGAATTTTCAAAGCTCTCGCAAGACAGGAGACCCTGGAAACGGGCCCTAAGTGCTCGCATGATAAAGACAACACTTTTCTCTGCAATAGTCGAGAAGATTCACGTCGAAGAAAAATCAATAAAAGTTACTGATAACCATTTTCATCCGTGTGGTGACGCAGTAAGAATACATTTCATCACCCTTGCCTTTGGGTGTCTTAAAAGACGACTAAGGGATATAATATGCATATAAGATCACTGCAAGAGAAGGCGAACTCGAAATAAAACCCTATACCAACACGTCTAACCAGCGTGGTATAGTAGGTCAATTTCAGGCCTATTGCGAATGAGGCTCGAGCCCAACAGTGGGACGTATATGAGCTGAAATTAATTAATGAACCATATTCGGCAGATATCAAACTATGTATACATATATACAAAAGCAAATTTCATTCGAATCCGATTAAAGTTTTCAGAGTTAAAACTTTAACAAATCGTCAAACACATTTTTAATAAGATTACCATCGCGATCATCATCCCAAAAATTATCACAAAATCTATTTTTAATATCTCGTACATCAATCCACAGTCCCGTAATGTTTACAATATTAAAAAAAAAAACAATTACGCCAGCATTGTCTATTAAAATGAACCAAACAAATTACGAAGTACTCAAACACGTGTACGGACTTAGTAAGATATGACTTTTAAACTTAGCAGCTTATTAGGCGGTTTGGGTTAGTGCGACGTTGCCAGTTCTCTCCCCTCGTTTAGAGCGAGACATTGCATGTTAGAAAGAGAGGGTACGTAAGGGAGTAAAGGGAGGGAAATGAATGTACGAAGAAAAAGTTTTGAAGTTGGGTGTTGGGGCCCATGGCTTTTAAAAGGAAATAATTGTAACGTAAATATTGATAGCTAAACTTTTGATGTTGAAGTTATTTGTAAGTACTGAAGACTATATCAAGGATATTTAAATAAATATATGACTAGATCTATCTACTTTTGGACTTCTTCACGATTACGACACTACCACCAAATCCTTTAGATTTTGGCCATCATCATTCATCTCAGCCAATATAGGTCCCACTGTTGGGCTCGGGCTTCCTCCATTATGGGAGGGAAATTGACCTACTATACCACGCAGGTAGACGTATTGTTTCGAGTTTTCCTTCTCTTGCATAGATATTAAATGCATATTATATCCCTTAGTCGTCTTTTACGACACCCACGAACATGAGAGGGGTGGTGAAGTGTATTCTTACTCCATCACCACACGGAATATAATAAATATAATAGATCTTGGCAATGGACGTGAAATTGCGCGGCCTCATGGCCCACTCGTGACACGTCGCCTTCGTCGTTGAGCCGAACACCGGTGCGGGTAACTTGCCTTCAGTGGTCGGCCCGACAGAATACCCCGGTAGCGGGGTACCCTCTCCTCTCGACGTTCCCCCTCGGGTCGGTTAATAAATTACCCTGGAGATTACTGATAACCTTCCTGCTGGTGATCTCTTAATCGATTTATACAACTCGTAGGGGAGGAACTGACGTTCGTCAGATATTTCTTTTAAAATAAATCTTAGTGTTCTCTCGTGACTGAACGCTGAAAACTGTCGGGAATATCGATAAAGAAAAAATCAAATACAAACGCGATAAAATCCTTTAAAAAATCCTTTATTTCATATGTGTAATACTTACTCGCGTAAACATCAGAATTTTTTTTATAATTTTTATGAAGTACCTACAAATAAAATCGTAAGACTTTCAAATACCATGAAGGTATAATTAAAAATGTAAGAGTCAGTATGTTCAATACGCCCCCGCGGTATAACTTCTACGTAACAAACTTTGTTACGTACAAAAAGTACGCAAAGTGCTTTAATTATTTTCAAATGTACTACTTGTAGTTGTTTTAAAAATTTGTATATGTCTTGACTGTAGAAAGTATGTCCACTTTACCCTAAGTAACGACTTTTCATGCCAAGCATTGTAGGGATCCCTTAAGAATGAGAAAATAGTATCGGAATAGCCTCTTTAGAGCCCTAACTACTGGCAGCTTGGTCCTTGCATTCGCTACCGGTGGGTCAACACGCTTTTTATCATCATACATCACAACTCACATACGTCCCCCTATTGGCCTCGAGCTTCCTCCACAGTGGGAGGGAAATTGACCTACTAAGTATACCACGCTGGGCAGGCAGGGGTCATAGGGTTTTGTTTCGACTTTTTCTTCTCTTGCGTAGATGTTGTCTGCATATTGTAATCCCTTCACCGTCTTTTACAATACCCATGGTCAGGAAACGAAATGGTGAATTGTATTCTTACTCAGCCACCACACGAAAAGCACTTTTTAAATAATTTATTTTTATATTATATTTCAAAATGTATTAGGTGGTTTGTAAGTTAATTAAATAATAATTAATTGTCAATTTAGGGCACAAAGTCAACGGACTAATTCCAACCCTTCTTTCAATTAACGCTAAGCACAAACGCATGAAACATTCACAAAACAATTACCAATGCCGTCGGACGAGTCGGTATCTTAATGGCTGGTGCAGACGCGTTTAGTGAATTACAACGTCGATTTATACTGTGAGGTGAATTTTATAGGTGAAGGGAGGGAATAAAGACGGGAAACAGTTCTTCTTGCAAAAATAAGTATTCTGTATTAGGGGACCAAGTTAAATTTACCGTTAGTCTCGGCAAAATTGCAAGAAGTATGTTTTCTATCGGGAAGTTCTTGATTAACATATTAATTTATACCTGTCAATCTCTAAATTGTGTAATTCTGGTGCTGTATTCATGGAGCACAGGAGCCTTCTTATTAATATGATTATGCTATCACAATCGTAAAATTTAAAAGACTAGAAACATAAGCTACGAGAAACACTTACTGTCTTCTAAAGGGTGGGCCATCTATTGGTACGTTTTTAAAAATGCGATCAAAAGAGTATGCATTGATATTTTTTATTAATTTTTTGTTGTTGTAAAGCTAAAAGTATCCCCGTCAAGAATGAAAAACGATTTCGTTCATGTGGCTCCCTCTACTGGCCTTACAGTATGCCTATCGGTCACCCCAATTAGTGATGACATTTTGAACTACCTCGGCGCCAATTTCACTCAAAACAGTCGTAATGTTGTTTTTCAAAGCTGGAATTGTCTCTGGATTATCCGCATAACATCAGTCTTTAACGGCACCCTACAGGAAGAAGTTCAGCGGTGTCAAATCGCAGCTACGCGCAGGCCAATTGACATCTCCTGAACGGCTGATTATGCGGTTGTTAAACTTGGTGCGCAGAAGGTCGATCGTAAGTCGGCTTGTATGGCATGTGGCGCCATCTTGTTGAAACCAAAGGTCGTCCACATTCATAGCGTCGATTTTAGGCCATAAAAAGATGGTCAACATGGCTCTGTAGCGTTCGCCATTGACGGTAACGGCGTTGCCAGCATCATTTTCGAAGAAAAATGGGCCAATTATGCCACCACTCCAAAATCCACACCAAACTGTGACTCTTGGAGGATGCATTGGTCTCTCTACGATTGCGTGTGGCTGTTCCGAACCCAAAATCCGGCAGTTTTGCTTGTTCACATATCCGCCGAGATGGAAATGCGCTTCGTCCGAAAAGATGATTTTTAGACCAAAATCGACGTCATTATTGAGCTGGTCTATGGCTCATCCAGCGAACTGATATCGAAGCGGATGGTCATTTGCTTTCAACTCCTGAGTCATCTGGATCTTGTAGGCGAATAATCCGAGGTCTTTGTGCAGTATTCTCCTCAGGCTGGTGCGACTAATGCTCAGTTGCTGCGATCGGCGTCGAGTTGAGGTCGTCGGATTCTGTCTCACAGTTTGGGCCACAGCCTCAATATTCTCGGGTGTGCGCACTGTCCGAGCTCTGGGACCACTTCTGTCATCCACTAACATCCCTTTCTCACGAACTTTCTTCACCAATTTGCGTATAGCGCCTTCGGTGGGTGCTTTATCACGACCCATATTTCTTTTCAAAATTCGCACAGTTTCGGCGACACAGCACTGACTTTGAAAATAAGTTTTTAAAATTTCAAAACGCTCTTCAAGAGAAAACATGTTGTTTCGTGCCGCGGACGGTATGGCTAATGAACTGTAAAAATTCCGGGTCTGTAGCTCGTTTGCCGTTGTCATACGACGAAATTCAAAAACGTACCAACAGATGGCCCACCCTTTATCTTCACTGCTACAACTAATCTGAAAGCTTGTACGATACTGTACAAGTCTGAGCTGTTCTGCTGAGCTTATCGTAACTGAAAATACTTTTATTTATTGACTGTTCGATCAATTTTGCTTCATGTCTTGCGCATTCCCTTAGGAGAGGAGTAGAATCAATCCTTTCTAACCCTTTCTGTTTTGACTTGCTCGTGGATGTCGTAAAATACGACTGAGGGACATAATATGCATATAACATCCATGCAAGAGAAGGCAAATTCGAAACAAACCCTATAACAACACGTCTGGCCAGCGTGGTATAAGTCCCTACCATTGCGAGGAAGATTCGAACACAACAGTGGGACGTCTATGATCTGTGACGAGGATTACGTATAAAGCTAGTAGCAACGCTAGTAACTAGTACAGTGTGAACTATCCGTTAAGTTTAATGGTAGTTTGATATTTAGTTGATGGCTGTTGTATTGGAATTCGATTATTGTCTTATAAGTAATTGTTTCACTTTAATCAAAGGTTATATTAAAACCTAGATTATTTTAAAATATAATTTATTGTTTTTTGTTATTGTACAGCCGACGCAATGGTCTGTGTTGCGACTTGTAGAATAATACTTCTATATCATCATTATCCTTTTTCTTTGGCGAGCTATAGACAACCCACACTCCGTCCATCTCTTACTCTGTCACCACACTAAACTGGTAGCAATAGTTGATTATCTTCTCGTGGTCATGGAGTGATAATACAGTTCGCCGCTTCCTCTTTTGCCCGAGGGTGTCGTAAAAGACGACTAAGGCATATAATACGCAAAAAACATAGATGCAAGAGTAGAACTCAAAATAAAACCATAGATGGCGAACCATTGGCACGAGTGCCATTTATGGCACGTAACACAATGTTTTGGGCACACCTCTCATCATAGAGTTGCATTATGATAAAATCTTCAAATTAGAATTTAATCTAATATTCAACAAGAAAAGTCACATCAATTTCAACCTACGCGTTTAATTGAGACATTGCAAATTTTTTGTAAAAAACAATTTTGAAAAAATAGTATTTGGCCGATAATTTCAAAAACAACATTATTTACGGCACATCTATAACTTTAAGCATTTTTTTTTTTTTTTTTTTTTTTTTTTTTTTTTTTTTTTTTTTGGGTGGGCTATGGTAAGCGCACGCGCGGTCCTGTCCGTCCGGGGCGATGAAAGGACGGCGCGTGGGCCCATAACCCACCCGTACCCACGTCACCTCGTTGTTGGGCCGACCACCGGAGCAGATGTCACTTGTCGTCAGTGGTCGGCCCGACGGAATACCCTTTCGGGTAACCTCACCTCTCGACCTGGGACGTCGGTCGCCGTCGCGCGGTTAGCCTCTCTGCGGGTGATGGACAATTCCCCGGTCCGATCACCCGCGGCCTCGGCTAGGGCGGCATTAGGCGCAGATACTCGCGCCTGCGCCGCCCGAGTCGCCAGCGGCGGAACGTGTCGCCGAATAGAAGCTCTACTCGCACACGATCCGCCGCCTCCTTCCGTGAGATAACGGCCTCACAGAAGGCGGCGACCGCGTCCCAGTTCCTGACGCTGATGAGCATCTCCCTGGCGATGGTCGGCAGCGCCAGGTCGGCACCGATAATTGCGACGAGTTCACGGCGATCCTCCTCCCATGCAGCACACTCCTCGAGCGTGTGCTGCGCCGTGTCCTCGTCGCAACTGCAGTGGTGGCAGGACGGTGTGCTCTCCCTCCTGACAATCTTGTGCAGGTACTTCCCGAAGCAACCGTGCCCCGTCAGCACCTGCACCAGTCGGAAGGAAAGCACCCCGTGCGTCCGCTCCAACCACTCCATCAGCACCGGCCGGAGGGCCTCGACGGTCCTAACACCATACCGAGGACTCTCCAGCCGGACTGCCCAACGGGCAATGACTTCTCGGCGGGCGTCGACCCGCCAGGCGGTGATCTCTGTGATGGAGACCATGCCGCCGCGGGCGCGCTTCTCCGACACCCACCGATAAATGTCGGCGAGCATCTCCGCCTCCAGGTCCCACGGGGGAGTTCCGGCCAGGAGGCACGCTGCCTCCGTCGCCACCGTGCGGTAACCGCGTACGGCCCTGATCGCCATGACCCTCTGTGGTCGCCACAGGAGGGCCCTAAGACGGACGGTCAGGGACCCCGCCCACACCGGTGCGCCGTACAGGGCCATCGACCGGATCACCCCCACGTACAGCTGTCGGCACGTAGCACTGAGTCCACCCACATTCGGCATCAGCCGCGAAAGGGCGGACGCCGCGCCGACAAGCCGGGGAACAAGTCGATGGAGATGCTCCCGGAACCAAAAATGCCCGTCGAGCACCAGGCCCAAGTACTTCATGTGGGCCTGGATGCTGATGGTGACCGACTTCACGGTGATCGAAGCGCCGGCGGGAGGCCCGGCGGTACGGAGGCCATGGAACAGAAGGGCCTCCGTCTTTTCCAGGGCTACCCTCAACCCCAGCACTTCGATCCGCCTAACAATCTCCTCGGTGCCGAGAGTTGCCAGGCGTGCCGCCTCCTCTAGCGTCCCACCCCGGGCTGTGACGAGTGTATCGTCGGCGTAGCAAATTACACCCAGCCCGGGTGGGAGGCTTCCTCTCAACGCCCAGTCGTAGCCGATGTTCCACAGGGTCGGACCCAGAACCGACCCCTGTGGGACACCGCACGTCATGGGCGTTCGCACAACGTCCCCTACTCGGTCAACGTAGAGGACGCTGCGCCCCTCCAAGTAGTCTGCCACCAGCCGCCTGAGGTACACGGGCACCCCGTGATACCTCAGCCCCTCCCTGATGCAGCTGAATGGCAGACTGTTGAAGGCGTTGGCGATGTCCAGGGACACCGCCAACAGGACTCCTCCGCCGGTGACGGCCTCCGCTACCACGGCCTTCAGGCGCGGCAGGGCCGCGATCGTCGAACGCCCTCTCCGAAAACCAAACTGGGCGTCCGACAAATCGGGCCCGTCCCCGACGAGGTGCCGCTCGATGCGGGCAGCCAACACCCTCTCCAGCAGCTTGCCCGCATCATCGAGCAGCACGATGGGCCTGTAGGCCGAGGCCGACTCGGGAGACCGTCCCGGCTTCGGCAGGAGAACCAGCCTCCCCTCTTTCCAGCACCCAGGGAACTGTCCGGACGACAAACAAGCGTCGAACAGTCCCCTGAGGCGTGGTCCCAGGTGTTCGAGGACCAGGGCCAGCACACGGTTCGGAATACCGTCGGGCCCGGGGGCGGTGGATTTGACTCGCATACGCGCCACCGCCGCCCCCATTTCCGGCTCCGTGATGGGCGGAGCACTTTCATCGTCGGCCTCCCGGTCGCTGTCCAGCGAAGCCATGACCGGTGGCGTGTGCTCCGCCCGCCGTGGAAAGAGGTCCTCGACAACTCTGGTGAGGAGGCTGGGCTGGAGAGTCTCGGTGAGGGGGGGGCCCCGCCCGCGGAGCTTGTTCAGCGCCGCGAGGTAGGGGCGACCCCAGGGGTCACGCTCGAGACTGTCCAGCATCTCCCGCCGACTAACGTCCTTGGCGGTACGGACGGCCAGCCTGAAGGCAGACCGCGCACTGCGGTAAGCCTCGTACAGCTGGCCCTCCCGCTCAGCGTCGCGGTGACGCGCTCGGCTGCGGGTGTAGGCCCTCCGGGCACGTATGCACGCGGCCCGAAGGTCCGCCAATTCTCGGGACCACCAGGGGACCGCACTCTTCGGGGGCAGGCGCCGCACACGGGGCATGGCCGCATCGCAGATCTGCGTTAACGCACAGCGGATGCGGCCAGCCTCGGCATCCACCCCGTCCGCCTGGGGCGGTGAGGACAGCCATGACTGAACGATGGCTGCCTCGGCCAACAGGTCCCGATCCAATCGACCCACAGCCCACCGCGGAAACGCGGGAGCTCCGTCCGCCGTGTGACCCCTGCTGGGCTGCAGGAGGGTCCGGGAGACCTCTATCCGGATGTATCGGTGGTCGGATAGGGTCTCAACCTCCTCCTGGACGCACCAGCTCCTCACACGTGCTGCGACATTAGGGCTAGCGAACGACAAGTCCACTATCGACCCGCCCTGCTGCCGCACGCACGTTTGCACCGAGCCCCTGTTCAGCAAACAGAGGCCCAGTGCCGCCGCCCACTCTTCGACCGCCCGCCCGCGGTCATTCGTCCTGGGGGACCCCCACGCCGTGGACTTGGCGTTGTAGTCCCCCAGAACGAAGACTTGGCGCGGTGCCAGTCGCCGTATCGAGGCCCCCAGGATGGTGAGGAAGGCCCCGAAATCCGTCGCGCTCCTGTTAGGGGAGAAGTAAACACCATATAGCGTAACCTCTCCCCATTCCGCCGCGACATACCCATCACCCCTGTCCTTGAGCAACAAGGGCGGGGAATGCCACGACGTGGAGGCGACGATTGCCACAGAGCCGTCACTGCTGCCCAGCCAATTGGGCCGGTCAGGCACCACGTACGGCTCCGCGGCTACGGCTGCACCGATCAACCACTCCGCCATGGCTTGCAGGAAAACGTCCTGTGCCTCGGCGGCGTGGTTGAGGTTGGCCTGCAGGAGGGGTAAGATTCGGCCGCCATTAGTGGGCCGTATCCATTACCTCCTCCACGCTGGCGGGCGATTGGGTCGCGCTAGGGGCGGGAGCGGCCGGGGTCGTCGGACCGCTCCGCCCCTTTGGGGCCGAAGCCGGGGGTTTGCACTCCTTGCTCCCCATGCGGTGCTTGGCGGGCCTATTGCCCGCCGCACACGCGGGGCAGTGGGGAGTGGCGGCGCACGATGCCGCCTTATGCCCGGGTTGACCGCAGCGGAAACAAAGGTCGCTGCAGTCAAAGCAGTTAGTGCATGTCGGCCGAGTGTGTCCGACCGCCATGCACTTGTAGCACCTCGCAGGCCGGGACTCCAGCACGGTCACCCGCGCTGAACTCCAGCCCACGAGGAGCCTGCCTGAGCCGGCCAATTGCTTGGCCGACTCCACCGGGCACTGCACCCAGGCAGCACCGACGCCGCCCGGACCAGGGCGGATGGCGCCAATTCGGACGGTGTCCACGGGACATCCGGTTTTCGAGACGATGGCCTCCCGGATGTCATCCACCGTCACGGAGTCGTCCAGACCCGTGACCCGCAGTTCCGCACACTTGACGGGTCTGGCGATCTTGACGCCATCCTCCACAGCAAACAAACCCCTCAGCTTCGCGGCCATGCTATCGGCCGTCTTGGCGCCCTCGGCCCCAGGGAACTCTAAAATCCGAGCCCCTGTCCGGGCCTTGCGGGTCCTGGCTTCGACGCCTCCTAAATCGGAGACGTCAAGCTCCCGCCGGGCGCGACGTAAGACGGCCTCATAGCTGAGGCCGTTCTCGGCCGCCTCAGGCAGGACGGTGATCACCACCGCGGCTGACTTTGGCGGCCGGAGCCTCCTGCGCTACCTCTTGTTACCGGCTCCTGCCTTGGGAGCGGAGGCTTTGGCGGCGCTTTTGGCCTCCGCTCTCCTCTTCTGGCCGCGACTTTTTCGGCTGCGCTCGGCCGTCTGCCAACCCTCTTCAGACACGGCAGGGGTGCCGAGCACAGCAGTCACGGCCGCGGCTGCGTTGGCCGCCACCGACGGTGCATTTGCCGGCAGCGGCTGGAGTCCGGCCTTAGCAGGAGCCGGTGCCACCTTCTTTTTCGCGGCGGGTCCCTTGGGCTTCGGCCCAGCAACGGCCGCAGCGTAGTTTCCTACGCGCCCACCCTGGCAGGGTAGCGCGGCAGGGGTTGACGCCACGGCTTTCGGCCTATCCGCAGCCAGCGGCGGCCGGAGTCGGGGCTCCGGGGGCAGTCTCGCCTCCAGAGCCGCCATGCGCGCGTCGAGCATCTTGCCGAAAACATCCACCATGGCGCGCATGGTCTGGTCCGGCACGCCGTCCACTGCGGGCAGCGGGACCGCTTCGGCCAGCTGGGCCCTCTGGGGACTTGCCGCAGCGCAAGTTGTCGCAACGGGGACGACGGGGGCGGCGGCAGGGCCGGGACTTGTCGGCGGCGCGGTTCTCGCCAGCTGCGCGACCTGGCTCCGCAAGTCGGCCATTTGCTTGGCCAACTCGCGGTTCGCCTTCTGCACCGCCGACAGCTCCTTTTGCAGGGCCTTATTCTTCTCCTGCAGGCCTGAGACCTCACCACTAAGGCGGGTGTTTTCGGCCTGCAGGGTGGCCATATTGGCAGCTCGGGGGTCGCCACCTATAGCGGGCTCAGCAGCCGCCGTGTCGGTGGGAGGGATGTCTAACAACACCCTCATCATCCTCGCAGCAGCCGCCTCATTTGCCCGCTTCTGGGCCTCAGTCCCCCGTACTGCGCCGGCCGGCGACGGCGTCGCCGACCTTGCCGCCACTACTGCGCCCCCTCGTCCCCTGCGAGAGGCTGGAACTTTGGGAGGAGGCATGTTGATGCCACCCCCCTCGGAGGCAGACTCCGAGCTGCCACCCTGGCTAAGGGGGCGCTTGCGTACCTGCGAGGGGAGGTCCTCCTCCCTGGCCGCTAGGGCCGCCGTCAAGGCCGACGCTGGAGACTGGGATGATCCAGCGACGGTCTCTGCAGCTGATGTGCTGCCGCTCTCAATGTCCGACGGCTCTGCGGCAGTACTGCCGCCCTCGTCAGCCTTCTTTGCCGCCCTTTGCTGCTTCGCGGCGCGCCGTCTGGCGCGCTCCGTTGCAGGGGTGGGCTTCCCTCCTCTCTTCTTTTTACGGGCCTCTGTTTTCGCCGGGCCCTCGGCTGACCTTGGAGCCTCAAGTGCCAGACTAGCAGCTGAGCTGCTGTCGGACGAGGCATCCCTCTCCTTTGGGCCAGTTTTACAGTAGCTTGGCCGGGCTGTAATGTGGGAACTAGGCTCCCCGTTCCCTGTGGTTTTAATGGGCGTCTCACCCCTCCTATCTGCAGCGTCGTTTAAAGAACAAGTATCCATACAGTTCCCACGAGTATGGGAGAAAAAAGAGGTCGACCCGGGCAGAGATCCCGATACCCGGGCAAGCGTACATTTGTATCCCAACACAGGGGGTCCGCAGGTACCCTGGCTGGGGGCGCGCTAACGACTGAACAACCCATCAGCCATGCATCCTCTCGCCGCGCGCCAGAACTTAGGATTCTGGGTGATTGTTTTATAGAGGTTTTCTTCCTCGCGGTCCAGGCGGTTAAGCCGAGACCCTCGCTCCTGAATCTAGGCCTCAGGACAAATGTCCCGAAGCAAGAATCAGGTCTACGATTTGTCGCGGTTGGCAAATGCCTGCCCAGTCCTCAAACGAATGAGTGACTGGGCCCGTCGAATTTTCGCGTCCAATACCCTCTACAATTAGAGGGCATGGAGCGAATTTGGGGCATCCCACAAACTGGGCCCCCCCTCGGGCCAGATATTTGCCACGAGCGACAATTCCAGAGAGCAGTCCAAGAAATTGTCGCTCGTGCCCAGGGTACACCACGCGGAGGTTTCTGGCGTAGCACCCCTATAACTTTAAGCATGACCTTTTTTTTTTTTTCATGCTTAGACTTTCTTTATAAAAATGGTATCATCATCATCATCTTGCTCTTATCCCAATTACTTGGGGTCGACGCAATATGTCATCTGTTTTGACATATTGCAAAAAGTTTCGGCAATGACTTTTATGACCGGCCGCCTGCCTGACGTCAACCCTCCTTGGGAATAATATATAAAAATAAAATTTATAAAAATGACATGTTAGTGCATGAAGGTTTGTCAACCCTGCCCTATACCAATACGTCTGACCAACGTGGTATGGTAGTTTCGATGGGAGGGTACCCCTCAAAGAGTATTCCGTCGGGCCGACCACTGACGTCAAGTCACCCTGCTCCGGTGGTTGGCCGAACAACGAAGGCGACGTGTCACGGGTGGGTTACGGGTGTGCGTGCTTACGCCCCGGACGGAGTGGTGCGAGGAGTAAGCCGACCGTAACCCACCCCCCAAAAAAAAACCCCTGCCCTATACCAACACGTCTGACCAGCGTGGTATGGTAATAGTTCGTTATTTTGAGGTTGGTTTGTCGATTAATTGAAAATGGTTACTAAAAGAATTAAAATCTTATAAATCACTTAATAATATGAACAGAACACAGAAGAAACAGTATCCTTAGAAATCCAATATCAATTTGAAATCATCCCCATCCAAATATCATGCCGTTTGAATTAAAATGAATCAACTCACGCGCCAATAAATCTACTGTGATATTGGCGTGCGGGCGACACGAGGGGTGCGTTGAGGTTGCGGGAAACGCGGTCCTAGGGGGGGTCCGTCCCCACTCGCTCTATTGTAACGTGGTGATGTACGGAGATACTCGCGTAATATAATAATAAGGGGAGGGGGGTTGAACTTATTGTTAATATAAGGTGATGAATAAGGCGAGAGTAATTATCTGTATAATACGAGTATGTTTAAACGAGTAATTTGCGTATTTCTATATCTATACCAATAAATAAAATTGGAGTGTCTGTTTGTAATGTCAAAATAATAGGCCTTTTTCATGCTCACACGATTATTTGCACGACTCCTATGCCTAAAATAGCAATTAAAAAATTTTGGTCTGTCTGTCTGTTTGTTCCGGGTAATCTTCAAAACGGCTGGACCGATTTCAAAAATTCTTTCACCAATGGAAAGCTATAATATCAGGGCGTAAACTAGGCTATATTTCATCCCGGTATTCCCACGGGAACGGGAATTACGCGGATAAAACGACTATAACCTATAACCGAAACGAAGCGAGGGCGGGTTGCTAGTCCAAATATAAACGCGGCAATCAAAAATCCGTTCAAAAATTTGCCGTGTGGTGACGGACTAAGAATACAATTCACCACTCCCTATCTTGCCCGTGGATGTAGAAGACGACTAAGGAATATAATATGCATGTAAGATCTGTGTAAGAGAAGGAAAACTCGAAATGCAGCCCTGTACCAACAATATTATAGCTTTCCATTGGTGAAAGAATTTTTGTAATCGGTCCAGCCGTTTTGAAGATTACCCGGAACAAACAGACAGACAAAAAAAATATAAAGTGATTTTTAGGCATATGTATAGTGCAAATAACCGTGTGAGCATGAAAAAGGCCTATTATTTTGACATTACAAATAGACACTCCAATTTTATTTATTGGTATAGATTATATCCCTTAGTCGTCTTTTACGACACCCTCGTGCAAGTAGTGGTAAATTGTATTCTTACTCCATCGCCACACGGAATACGCTGTCTGTACAGTTTGCCTATAATTATGTTAGGTAAAGAAATAGACATATGAAGCATGTGCGGTAAGGTAACATCTTTAAGCATCTTCAAATGAAACTTTAAATCGTATTTTATCAAGAGATAGGCAACAAACTGTAAATGAAACATTCTTACTTCAATATTATATTTTGTATCAAGATTAAAATAAGCTTATTTTCTTAGAATAATAACGTATAGAAGGTAAGTTCGCGCACAAAAAGTGAAGCATTTCAATTGGAGCCTAATGGAGCTTACGCCGGAACCGTTCCGTAATATACAAGTCATTGTACTGCACTTAAGTACGCAACTCTTAAAAAATAAATAGGTAATTATGACGGCTTGTGCATTCAAATGGTGTCATAACACATTTGAAAAACTTAAAAAGGTTTTTAACATTACTTTTAAAAGTATTTCGACGATTTAAGTTAATAAAAACAAAATTTGATTTCATAATTTTTATAGTGGTGTGCGTGTATGTGTGTAATCGTTTGCGCGCCATTAGTATTTTTACATTCATGTTTCGAACGTTCGAAGTACTGACACTATCCTTCTATACATTATTATTCTAAGCTTATTTTATTTATTACTGTATAGTAATTTCCGTTTGGATTAATAATACAAATCACCAACCCCTATCTTGCCTTTGGGTGTCGTAAAAGACGACTAAGGAATATAATATGCATATAACATCTATGCAAGAGAAGGAAAATTCGAATAAAACCATAAACCAACACGTCTGACCAGCGTGGTGTAGTAGGCCAATTTCCCTCCTGTTGTGGGCCCGTGCCCAACAGTGAGACGTATAGATGAGGATTATAGTCTTCATCTTGTACAGAATAAAGACTACTGAATGCCAGTTTATCGATTCTTGGATAATTAAAAGCTGCCTACATATACATACTTGTCAATAGGTTCAAGGTATTCTACTGTCCTGTGCGGCATTCGAACTCGCGACACTCGCCACGTGTGCTCGTAAACCACTATACTGCAGTCAATACTATAATTAAACTCAGAACTGCCCTACATTACATTCGAAAGTCTCACAAAACAAAAAATAAATCGGTCAAGTGCGAGCCTGTCTCTCTCATGCGGTGTTTCGTAGCCATTGTACAAGATTTATTAATAATATTTTCGTTATTGTAAATAAAACTATTTTTATGGATTTTATCGCGTTTGTATTTGATTTTTGATTGCCGCCCGTGACCATGAACACTGTGAAGTATTCGTATCGTCTGGCAATCAAATAAGTACAAACGCAGTAAAATACGTAAAAGTAGTTTTATTTAGAATGTGTAATACTCGCGTAAACATCAGAAACAATGAAGAACACAATACAAAAAAATTAACTTTTTTTTTTACGATCGGCGCACTCCTCGCTCGCCTCCGTCCACGACGACAGAGGGGCGTAAGCACGCACACCCGTATAGCACGTCGCCTTCGTCGTTGGGTCGACCACCAGTGCAGAGTTCCTTGCCTTCAGTGGTCGACCCAACGGAATACCCCGAGGGAGTACCCTCTTCCGTCGACGTCCCTTACTGGGACGTTAGTCGCCGTCACGAGGCTAACCTCTCCGCGGGTGCCCGGACTAAATCCCCGGCCCAATCACCCGCAAAAAAAAATGTTCTTGAGGCTTTGTTTTCGTGTTTTATATACAAATTCAAAATTTCATTTTTAAGTGGAGACATTTTTGCTGTAGAAATTTTGGGCGTATGGGATATGAAACAGCGTCTTTCGCGGACGATAGCGGCATTTCTCCAAATTGGCCTCAGTAACGTTAAGAATACTTTGACGCAAACATTCGTGCTAAGACCACTGTTAAATAAACCAATATTAACTTAATACTAGCTAAAGAATTGTGAAGCGGACATTTGTGAAAAAAAATGTTAAGGACAGATGGATGGAGGCAAAGTTTTAGAGTTCTATTATTATCAAGATGATACGGTACCCTAAAAATAAAAGGGACCGAGGGTCGGACGGAAACGGGCGAAGATAGCCGACATGAACCGAACGCGAACATCTGTCGGTGGCGCGTGCGCCAACCAAACCTGTATGTTGGTACATTTGAACAGGTGGTACGCGCCCGGGGTGGGACAGTGGGGGCATCTATGTACCCAATGTATGTTGTATTGGAATTTTTGTTTATTTGTGTCGTTGACCTCATAATACTATTAATGCTCATCATTTTCTACCACCCCCTTACTTTTTAAATCATATATGTTCGAATCATCATCTCGGCCCATTCCCACGGTTGGACTCGAACCTTCTCCGTTATGGAAGGGAAATTGACCTATTATACCACACTGGTCAAACGTCTCGGCACAGGGCTCTATTTCGAGTTTTCCTTCTCTTGCATAGATGTTGTATGCATATTATAATCCTTTAGTCTTCTTTTACGTCGTGGGGATGGTGAATTGTATTCTTACTCTGTCACCACATGTTCCAATAGCGGGCACGATTTACCACGTGGTGATGTAATTATAATACAATGTTCACCATCCCAATTACCACCATCTTTACCACGAGTATCGTAAAAATCTATCGATCCAAACAGATACAGACATTAAAGCAAGCAATGTAAAAACTATAACATCTTATAACAAATAGTCTGGCGCCATTGATGAAGTAGACTAATTCATCTCATCTGAAGGAAACCTGAGTGCCCAATGGTCCATACATAATTCAAAAAGAAAGAAAAGGAGAATTGGTCCATTTTACCACATTAATACTTTAATATGCTTATATCCTAACTCGAAATCGACTAACTCGAAATCGACTAACTCGAAATAAATCGATTATCGACTAAGGCTGAATGAAACGCCGCCATGTTTCTAAGCGTACGTTGATAAAAAAATTCACATAAATCCTGCGCGCACGTTTAAAATTTTAAAATTCGAACTCAATCACACACACAAACATATAAGTTACGCACACGAGTGAAAAGCAATCCTTATACATGTTTAAGTGCTGACAAAATATAAGCCGCTAGTATTTGATGCGTCCCTAGTACCTCGCACTTAACCATGGGGGTACCATCTCAATGGTGCTCCGTCGGCATTGTACACCATTCGCCATACAAACGGACCCTCAACATGGTCTTTTTATGTCACGGTCATTCAACTTGTTCTTTTGATGGGATTAAAATTAATATTATGGGGTTAGGGGTCCGTGTGGTTACCATGGTGATATCATTATATTATGTAGTATATTTTATTATAACCTTAAAAGTCTAGATAAGTGTAAAAGTCTATATTAAACGTAATTGTTAGGACTTAATAGTTGCTAACAGTGAGCTCTCCGTTCGATTCTTAGATACACGTATTTTCGTAGCGGAATACTAGATAATAAAATGAAATAATAGGGAACCTGACGAATCCAACTCGGTTGGGCAGCGTTCGGTAAACTTAAGAGGATCTTCTCGCCCAACATACCTCAGTGTCTGAAAACACAGATCTACGACCAGTGTGTGTTACCAGTGATGACTTACGGCAAAGAAACGTGGTCCCTAAATGTAGGCCTCATAACAAGGCTCAAAGTTGCTCAGCATGCTATGGAACTGGCTATGCTCGGGCTTTCTCTGCGAGATAGAAGCCGAAATACGGCAATCCGCAGAAGAACGGGTGTAACCGACATAGCATGAAGAATTAGCACGCTGAAGTGGCAATGGGCAGGCCACATCGCTCGACAAACCGACAACCGCTGGGGAAGAAAGGTTCGAGTGGCGACCACGTATTGGACGATGCAGTGTAGGACGCCCCCCACTAGGTGGACCGACGACCTGGTGAAAGTTGTTGGGCGTCGTTGGATGCAGGCGGCACAGGACCGCACTTTGTGGCGTAATATGAGGGAGGCCTACGTTCAGCAGTAGACTGTGATAGGCTGAATTGAATAGGAAACCTATGCCTAATCTATATAAATATGATGATTTATAAAAAACTAACTAAACCCTAACATATACAGATTTTTAAAAAATGTATTAAAAATTTTCTCAAAATTTTGCCGTGTTTGTGGTGCAGTAAAGTACTCATCCCATTTCTTGCAAATGGGTGTCGTAAAAGACGACTAAGAGATATAACATGCTGAGAACATGAAATATGCAGGTAAGAGAAGGAAAACTCGAAATAATGTCCTGTACTAAACTTTCTGACCAGCGTGGTATAGTAGGTCAATTCCTCTCCTATTGTGGAAGGAGGCTGTAGCCCAGCAGGAAGACAAAAATGATGAAGCTTCAAAAATTATACGTTTTCATTAAACTTCTATTACTATTTTAACCTTCTAGGTTATGAAATTCTTGAACAATCTGATTCCAAATACGACATAAGTAAGCAAGTAAGGCACGAAAAGTGACGAATAATCGTCGCTTTCATTCACCGCAGAACAACAATTTCTATCCTAGTTTTTTCTAACTTTACCCGGGACATGATAATTAATTAATTGAAAACGGGCTATTGTCCTCTTTAAAATAAAGCATAACTACTTAAATGTCAAGTTTACTACTTATATTTTAGGTAGTACTTCGTTCAAACCTGTTCAGCCAGGGGCCTTATTCAATAAAGCATACGGAACCGATTAATTAAAAAAAAAAGCATAAAGGGTTGCCACCAAAGTATTAAATTAAAATATACATGTCAAATGAAATTGAACTCTAAAGATATATACACAAATCTTATAATATAATAAAGACTGTGATCTTTTCATAGACTATTTAAACGCAATATAAATAAGGTAAATTGACAAGAGACCTATTGATTACTGCAAAATGATTTCCAGAATAGGTTCAAAGGTTTATTATGGCTCATAATAAATTCTGTTTTTTTTTTTAATTGCAAACGGTGGCAAACGAGCAAACAGTACACCTGTGGTAAGTAAAGGTTGCTGCCGCTGGGCAGTAGGCCGCTGCCTACTGCGAAGAAAATGAAAGGAGTGTCAATGCGTGTAATAGAGTTCGGTGAAATTAAAGGTATCACCCAAATTCACCACACGCAAACACCCTCAGAAAGTTGTGATTCCGGCTCTCTCGCTCACTGAACGAAGCGCAGTTACAAAGCACTACTACTCGGACATCGATTTTCTGTTCAGTGTGGTACTCCGGACGGACCGGCCCACGGCTGTAGACAGACGACTAGGGATGTGAAAAATAATCGATTTTTATAATAATCGATTATTACAAAAAAATATTCGATTAATAATCGATTATTAGGTACAATCGATTATCAAAATAATAAAAATCGATTATTAATCGATTTTTTATTATTCGAAATTCGATCGAAATTAATCGATTAATCACTGCCAGATTTCCTAAAAAAAAAAGTCATCACGATTCTTTCATACTATATTAGAAAATAAAGATCACACATTGCCTAAAAAAAAAAAGAAAAGTCCTCATAATCCTGTTGGGAGAAAAATCGATTATTTTATAATCGATTTATTTTAAAGAAAAAAAATCGATTATTTTCCCTCTAAGTCACATCCCTACACGAATGATGACAGATATCCTATTGCCAAAATCTTGCAATACATACGATAGGTATCCAAATAATTGTCATAAGAATTGGGTAACAACGATGACCGTAGAATACATAGTCAGTTTTTACGACACCCGTAATATAAAAACATTTACGACCGCTACAAAACATAAGCGCAATCATATCCGCTACAAGGCGTAGAATTAATAAAATAATGAATACCGAACAAATTACAAGTAATTATAATTCTCTATATAGATGTAAATATAGCCTTGAGCAGGGCACTGTTGGCCATCATGCCAACGGTGTAGGGAGGTAAGCAGGTGCATGGCACAATCCAGTTTCGTATGTGCGCGCGCGACTTGAACTCGCCATGACCGGTGGGGGACTACAGATTATCTATGAGACATAACTATCCAATAATATCGTAAATAAAACTACTTTACGGATTTTATCGCGATTATATTTGATTTTTGATTTGCCCGACGTTTCGAACACTTTACAGCGTTCACTGGTGGACTAAGATGTGTCACGTACAATCAGAGATACTTATATCTACCCGCTAGAGAAATTAGTTATTAATTTTTGACACCACATTATAGTACTAATTTATTGCCAGTGCAGGAAGAAATGATTCTATATGAGAAAAATATATTGTTTATGGTTAGTAGTTACTAAACATTAAATTTGAAGTAATTATTATTACAATTTGTTAATTTAAACCTAACAAATATAATATACTGCCACCGGATCAGAACACGCCCACACTGAGAAAGATCCGGCAAGAAAACTCAGGGGATATAATGCTAAATTAATATTAATATTTATATTTAAAGGCGGCTTACTTTGTCTTACTAAAAAGCTCGTAAAACTTGTGTAAACACCAGAAACAACTATTTAATAATTCTGTGATTTTATTATTTTATTTTTAAAAGACAACACCTTGCACTAAGGAAATGATCTTACGACCCTTTATAACTTTACCGCCAATACTCTGTTTCTAAAAATTCATGGGTAGGTTATTTTTCTTTAAACCAAAATTTACTATCGATATATTTGGCTAGTGTAGGTATTTATCGATATTAAAAATAGGGTTACGACATTACCGATAACGGTCTAAGTACACGGCGGCAACGAGATAACATATAAGTGTTTATTTTTTAATATCAAGACACGTGCTAAGTGAGTCAGTACTGTTTGATCAGGTTATCATGGAATGGTTCAAATAAGAAATAATATTATTAATACTTACTAGCTTTCCTCACTATATGATCATAATAGTCACTATGATATTAAAATTATATTTATTTATAATATTTTTATTTTATTCCATACGGTGGCAAACTAGCAAACAGTACACCTGATGGTAAGTGTTGCTGCCGCTCATGGACCTTTGCTAGGCCGCTGCCTACCGCTAAGAGAAAGTGAAGGAATTCAGTGACTCTAAAGGCATCACATGCAAACACGCTCAGAGAGTTGGGTTGTCGGCTCTCTCGCTCACCGAACGAAGCGCAGTAACAAATTGCTACTACTCGGACGTTGATTTTCGGCTCAATGTGGTACTATCCCGGACGGACCGCCGCGGGGGTGTAGACAGACAACTGTCAACAGTGTGGTCCTACCATATATAAAACAGCCCGAAGTATGAGCAAATTAAAATGGTATGCAGGCCCCACATTGCTCGTCGCACCGACAACGGTTGCGGAAAAAAGTTCTCGAGTGGCGACCACGAATTCGACGATGCAGCGTAGACCGTCCCCTTAATAAATGGACTGACGATATTTTGAAAGTAGCAGGTAACCGTTGAATGCAAGTGGCACAGGATCGTACCGAGTGGCATTTTCATGGGGAGGCCTATGTTTAGACATAGGCCATTTGAAAACGTTGTCACACAATGGAAATTTGAAGAAGTTGGTGAAATATTCCATTGCCTTATCTTTATATATATAAATTTCTAGCGTACGTCTATATGTCACTGAACTCCTCCTAAACGGCTGGACCGATATTGATGAAATTTTCTGTGTGGGTTCAAGGGAATTCGAGGATGATTTAGATTCACATTTGGACCCGGTAGGTGGCGCTGTTCGGGCAGGACAATAACATAACTTGAGAACAACTTCACCGATTTCATCCATCCTTCTTTTTAATTTTTCTTATACTTTAAAAAAGGCTTTTACGGAAAAAAAATTAAAAAAATTACGCAGAAAATCAGAGAATTTAGGAAAACTTAACGATCTAGGTTATTTATTCAAACTGCAACTAAACGGCTTGATGGATTTGAATGATTTTTTGGGAATGTTTTCAAGTGGGGTTCTGGATAATTTAGATTCACAAATCAGCCGGCAGTCGGTATCTAGGTTATTTATCGTGAGTATGTAGTATCGTTTACGTGAGTATGTCACTGAACTCCTCCTAAACGGCTGGGCCGATGTAGATGAAATTTTTTGTGTGTGTTCAGGGGGATTCGAGAATGGTTTAGATTCACAATTGGACCTGGTAGGTGGCGCTTTATTTGAACAGAACATCGTCTGTTGGGTCAGCTAGTTTGTTATAAAAAATGACATAATGATGACCGTATGACTAGACAAATAGGATATAATTTGTGTCCGTTAGCTACATGTTTGTAAAGTCCCCCGCAATACTAGGATTATTTCCTTAGTGCAGGGTGTTGTTTGTTAAAAAAAAATGACAACATGACTGGTTTATACAAATGGGATATCTGCCACGTAAGGATAACCGTCTTGCATGTAATCAATCAGTTATGAAACGAAGATAAGGGCCAAAGGGGTATTGAATTATGTGGTTCCAGTACACGCTGTATAAAACGCAATCTGTCTGTTACGACACCAGCGGTGAAGATGACATTCTTAGTCCACCACTAACCGGCAATTAAATTTATTGTCAATTGAATATGATATAGCAAAGGGCCCGTGGATGTAGAACGTATTATACGCGACAGGGCGCCAACCATCGGGCAGACTTTCACCGGACGTTCATCCGCTACATCGCGCATCTACTCGGCCCGTGTGAAAAAATGAACTGACATCAAACTTCATGATCATCGTCTCAGCTCATATAGTGCATGATGGGTAGTGAATAGTATTCATACTCCGAGTGCCCTAACCGCACGGCAATTCCTTTCAACAGTAAACTGATGTTTACTACTGGTCATAAACATCGTTTGGCAGACAGATTGGCTATCGTAGTTGGTATTATCTGTTTTCCAGGTGAATGCTGCAGCCTTTCAGCCTCTAAGAGGCAACTTTTACAGCTCGGAACGGGAAAATTAGGGGCCTGCACGTTGTATTCTATTCTAGCAGAAAACTGTTAGGATTGTGGTCCTACCACTAAAGTTAATCTATAGAGTAATCCTCACAGCTCATATACAACTCTAATCGACTCCAGCTTCCTCTCCAATAGGAGGGAAATTCACTTACTATATCATGTTGGTCGGACAGGTTGGTATAGCGTTTTATTTCGAGTTTTCTCTTGCATAGATGTTACATCTTATATACGACTAAGGAATATAATATGCAATTATATCCCTTAGTCGTCTTTTACGACATCCACGTGCAAGATAGGGAATGGTGAATAGTACTTAAGGATGAAATCTTCAATTGACAAAAACAAATAGTGTATCAAATTTACTGTATGATGACGGAAAAAGAATACAATTCTCCACCCTTTACCAGCCCCGTATCGTAAAAGACGACTAAGGGATACGATTTTTTTGACTGACTATATATAGTCACCAAACACGCCGTCCGTTCCGGGATAACGAAAGACCAGCCCGTGGCTCCATAACCCACCATACACCATTTTTGGTATAGGCTTTCGGTCAAGTTTTCTTTCTCTTGCATAGATATTATATGCATTTTATATCCCTCAGTCATTTTTTACGATAACCACATGCAAGATAGGGGTTGGTGAATTGTATTCTTACTCCGTCACCACACGGAACGGACGGGACATATACGAGCTGAGAAGTATACTATAACAATAGTCGAAATAGTTTGCAAGCTCGTTCAATTCTATGTTCACCACGTGATCGTCGCAAGCCTGACCGGACCAGTCCCGTCGGCACACCTGGCCGAACATTAGCATACCCAAACTATACCGTTGATTCGAATGTTTGTTACCACTTAGATATGTACTACAGATGACAACTGATCGAGTTTGCTGCGCGTCACCAGTGAGCGACCATCGACATTAAAAAGCTGTAGTTTGTTTTTTCCACACTAATCTCAAGAATTAGATTTTGTTCGTGCGGTGACGGAGTAAGAATACAATTCACTACTCCCTATCTTGCCCGTGGGTGTCGTAAAAGACGACTAGGGGATATAATATGAATATATGTAACATTTATGTAAAAGAAGAATTCGAAATAAAACCCTATTTTTTTTTTGTTGGGATACGGTCAACGCGCCCGCCGTCCGGGGCGACAGAGGGGCAGCGCGCGGCCCACCCTGTAGCATTTCGCCTTAGTCGTTGGACCGACCACCGGTGCAGAGTTTCTTGACTTCAGTGATCGGACCGAAAAACAAAACCCTATACCAACACGCCTGACCAACATAATATAGTAAGGTCCCTCCTATTGTAGCGGAGCCTCCTCCAGGCTCGAGTCCAGCAGTGGCACGTAACGTGCGCCACCCGATAAGTAGTCGCCGCACAATAAACTTTCTTCCCCAGCGGTTGTCTATTTCAGCGTGCTAATTCTTTATGCTATATCGGTTACACGCGTTCTTCTACGGATGTCAGTACTTCAGATTATATATCTATCTCGCAGAGTAATCCCGAGCACAGTCTGCTATAGTAGTCTGATTTAACGTAATAAAAGAATAAAATTCCCCCTATATTGCCTGTGGGTGTCATAAAAGACAACCGAGGGATTACGCATATACCGGTTGGTTGAAAAGTTTCTGCGCTCGAAATGAAAGAATACTGTTTTTGTTACGAAATATATATTTTTTTTATTCAATATAATCTAGAAGCTCAATACACTTGTTCCAATGATCTTCTAATAATTTTATCCCATCCTTATAATGGTTTTCCGGAAGCTCTGCAAAATAACCGTGTACGGCTGCTATGGCCTCTTCATTCAACGAAAAATACTTTCCACGAAGGAATTGTTTGAGATTTCTGAAGAGATAGTTGTCGCTGGGAGCCAATCTGGTGAATACGGTGGATGTTCAAGCAATTCGTACTTTAATTCTTTGAATTTTGCCATCGTCAAATCACTTTTGTGAGCAGGTGCATTGTTTTGATAAAAAATGATTTTTGTCTTCTTTAAACCAGGTCTTTTCTCACGAATTTTTCATCCAGCTGATCCAAAAGGCTGCAGTAATATTCGGAGTTGATTGTTTTACCTTTCTGAAGATAATCAATCAACAAAATTCCTTTTGCATCCCAAAAAACTGATGCCATAACCTTCTTTGCTGATCGTTGTGACTTCACCTGCTTTGGAGCTGAACAACCAGCTTCAGTCCACTGTAAACGTTCTTGTTTCCATTTAGGATCATGGTGGTAGATCCAAGTCTCATACATAGTTATAAAACGACGCAAGAAGTCGGTTTTATTCTGCTTAAAACGTTCCAAATTACGCTGAGAAATTTGTTTTCGATCCAGTTTTTGTTGAATTGTTAACGTGTGCGGCACTAACTTTCTAAACAGTTTTTTCATGCGTAATTCTTCATGTAAAATATGGAGTACTCGTTCGTCTGAGATGCCTATGGCATTAGCAATTTCACGCTTAGTCAAACTTGGATCTTTACTAACCATATTATCTAATTGCTCAATGATTTCTGCTGTGGTTGCAGTTTTTCGTCGTCCTTCGTGTGGATCGTCTTCAAGGCTAGTACGACCACGTTTAAATTCACCAGCCCAAAATTCAACGGTGCGTTTTGGAGGTGAGGGCTCCTTATACACTTCTAACAATTGTTCATAAATTTCCTTTGCTTTTAAACCCTTCAAAACAAAGAATCTAATGACTGCACGATATTCAATTTTTTCCATATTAAAAAAAAATCAATGACACGTCAACTTCAAAAGGCTTGTAAATAAAGAATGAATTGACAGAATGACTTGTAACTTTGCATGTGTTCTCAGGACAGATATACCAACTTAAGAAAAAAAAAGTTTGGAGCTAGCAGTGCTATATCTTGGTGAGAGCAGGAACTTTTCAACTAATCTGTAACATCTATGCAAGAGATGGAATACTCGAAACAAAATAGCATGATGTAGTAAGATCATTGCCGTAGTGGTAGGAGCACACTGTTGACTGTCTGTCTACAGCCGCGAGCCGGTCCGTCCAAGGTAGTATCACACTGAGCAGAAAATCGACGTCTGAGTAGTAGCTATTTGTTACTGCGCTTCGTTCGGTGAACAAGAGAGACGGAAGCACAACTTTGTGTTTGCGTGTGGGTGGGTTTTGGTTATGCCTTTAGTATCACCGAACCTCATCGCACGCATTCTTCACGGTAGGCAGCGGCCAATAAAGTTCCATGAGTGGCTGTTTAACTTACTACCTACTTACTACCCGTGTACTGTTTGCTCATTTGCCACCGTTAGCAATAAAACAAAAAAGAAAGAAGAAGGAGAGTCGAGCTCAGCATTGGGACGTATATGACTCCAGGCTAAGAGAGAACTCACATCCAAGATTGTTCGATATCTATAAGTACGTATTAGTATGTTTTATCACAAATTATTGATCACGCACCATTAGTAAGAACACGAGTGGTGATCGTCACCCGATACGTGTTAACATACAACATTTATAATAAGCAATTTATAATCAATATGCTCCGTAGGTATCACATTACTTGTATAACAAATAATAATACAATAAAAAGTATAATTTGTTTTAAACAAAAATTATAAATAGAATATGTCATCATTTGTTGTTTAATGCATACGTTGGTTTCTTCTTCTAAGGTCATGCTTACTGAAAACGTTCTGCTTGGGATAGCTAGCGGGTTGCTGCCCTCCAATCTAGCTGAAGGGAGTGATGGTTATTCTAGTAGTTAAACTCGGGTGCACGTAAAAATCCATGGTCGAGTTTTGGCGTAACTCGATAGATACAGCTATCCCCTATATTCTGCATCGCAACTTTTATTTCAGTTATCTATAAAAGCGTGTTATTTTTAACCGATTTCTAAAAAGGGAGGAGGTTCTCAATTTGGATGTTTGTAGTTTTTTTTTTATGTTTCTTCGCGCATACTTCCGTCGTTTGCTAACCGATTTGAAAAATTATTTTTGTTAAAAAGGGTATACTTCCCAAATAGTCCCATTTAAATTTTATAGAAATCGGACAAGCGGTTTTTGAAAAATCAACAAAAATCTTAAAATTTATCTACAATGAAGTCGGTTATTTTTTTGCAAAACATTTTTTTTCTTATATTATTTTTAACTACCTATTTTATTGTATAAAATACTAAAATGCTGCATTTAACAATAAAACAATGGCACGTGACATTTACATGTGTCCGCTAAAAGTTATTTAGTTTTTTTTTTTTATTTTACCGATTGACTACAAATCGAAACATTGTTGCCAGTATCGTTTTTTTTCCTTAAAAAATGTCATCGTCAACTTGACAGAGCATGCTGATCCTTGCCTACAGTTTAAAACCAAACGTTTACTAAAATCCATATCTCATTTGAAGAGTTTATATTTTCCATAATTAAGTGCATTGACGTTTTATTTCGTGTTTTCCTTCTCTTGCAAATCAAATCATTTATTCTGCATAGGCCCCTTAAGGGCACTTACATATTGTCAAATTACACGTTTGAACACAATACAATAATGTACCACCGAATCGGAACGCGGCCACAAACTGAGAAGATCCGGCAAGAAACTCAGCGGGCAGTCATTTTTTTTGTTTAATATTTTAAATATACATAATTTTATGCTTCGTACAACATATATGGTATTAGCTCCAGTGTGATGCCCTTCGAAATTGTATATATGTATAAATTTTCAAAATTTAGTACAAGACAAAAAAATTAAAGCATTAAAGAAAGGAAGAAAATATGGCTGGACCAGATCCCACAAGCAGCACCCGATCACGAGTTAACTACTAGAGCAGCCATCACTCAAGGGAGCGACCCGCCCCACATAGCTACCGCAAGCAGAACCTTATTCAGTGAGCATGACCAAACCATAAATAAAAATATAAAACGAACTACAACTACTACTATACCTACTATAAAAAAAAAACCACTAAGTACTATAAAATAAACTACGAACTATAGCAGGTATGCAAAGAGATCAAAACCAAACTTCGACAGGCAAAACACGCTACGCTGTACAATCACAAGAGTAAGAAAAAAAAACTAAAAAAAGCCTGTGAATTCATACAAGTTAGGAGTACCTTAAAGCTGTAACAATTACAATAACATTAATTGCTTAATGAGGAGCTGCTCATAACCACTCTGTATTATCATCTAAATAATCCGAAATTTTGCAATAGCCTTTGCTACAATGTCGATTCTTAATAGCTTTTTTAAACATGTTAATTGGCATGTCTCGGATATTTTTAGGTAGTTTATTGTAAAAACGTATACATTGCCCCCATGAAAGACCTACTAATTCTTCTTAGACGAGTAGTATGAATTACTAGATTATCCTTATTCCTAGTGTTTACATGATGAATGTTACTGTACTTTTCAAATTTTTTTTTATTTATTTATTTATACTTTATTGTACACCATATTAAATACAAGAGTAGAAACTTATAAATATAACAGTCAGTACAATGGGCGGCCTTATCGCTAACAGCGATTTCTTCCAGGCAACCTTTGTATGGAGAAATTATTAAACAGAGAGAGTGGTAGATTATGGTGTAGTGAATATATGTATATTACCAATACAAATACACATAAACTTATACGTACAATGAAAATACATATATTTAAATATAATTACAAATATTTAATATATAGCAACAAATAAATATACTACAATATAACATACATAGGAAATTGGTAAATTACAGTATTTATTCAAGAAGAAGAAGTCAGGATAGTAATGTTGACTTAGTAAGTAATAGAATAGATGTTAAAGACTAAGATAAAGCGTTTTTAACAACAACTTAAATGTAGTTAAAGTTTTAGCTTGACGTATTTCAAGCGGCAGTTCATTCCACAAACGTACGGCTGTAACAGTGAAGGAGTTGGCATAAAAAGTTGTGGAATGTAGTGGGATTTTTAGTTTTAGATTTTTTGATGATCTTAAACGTCTTTCATGCGTTTCATGTAGGTACACGAAACGATCTTTGAGATAGGAAGGAGTTGAAGGATTAAATAAGATTTTTACATACATAAATAAGATTTTCGAATATGAATTGTGATACAACAGTTCGAATGTTTATCTCTCTGAACTTTACCAGAAGTGAAGCTCTTGGGCCTAGATTATAAATAGCGCGGACAGCCCGTTTTTGGAGAAGGCTGTGAAAATAAGAGAAATAAACTATTCTAGCCGTTTCAATGTCAGTTAACATTCGAATTTTCTTTACAGCATAAGTCTATTTGATAATTTTTCAATATGAGGCCCCCACTGGAGTTTCGCATCTATGGTGATACCTAAAAAACCGTGGACTCCACTAGGTCTAGGGCCACACCATTCATTTGAACATTGGTTTCCACTTGTCTCACATTAGGTGTGGTAAATTTAATACATTTTGTTTTCTTCTCATTAAGAACAAGATTGTATATATTGCATTGATGTTATATGCATAAGGGATATTCCCTTAAATGTCTTTTACGACATCCACGGACAAGATAGGGAGTGGTGAATTGTATTCTTAGTCCGTCACCACACAAAAAACTAAGACAATTAAAATGAAAACAGTTTTCTTTCCTTTATACAGTGCAACCTTAATATAACAAATCCGACGGGAACTCGTAAATATTCGTTATATCAAGAAATTCGTTAAACTGAGGTTTGTTATATTGAGGTAAGGTTGGTCTAAAATTTTTTATAAAGAGGCCAAGAAATAGTTTTGATCACCTCAACATTTTTGCATTCAGCAACTAGAATCTTCAACAATAGTGATGAGTACTATTTACATTATTTCCCATCAAACGACTTCAATTGTTTTACAAAAAAAACGTGTCGGAACCTGTCGCGACTGAATCACATACTATGGGACTAAGGGTCATATAGAGGTATTTACACTTTTTTTTGATAGTTGAAAATTCGTTATAAAGAGGATGTTCGTAAAAAAAATTTGTAATGTAAAGGTATTATTTACACTGACTCTTATGGACAATTCAAGGGGATTAGAAAAACTTTGTTAAATCGAGGAAGTCGTTAAATTGAGGTTCGTAATATTAAGGTTGCACTGTAGTTATTAAAACCGACATAATCGTATATTACAAACCAACTCGATGTTATGTTACCATTCAGCTAAGTAAGACAATGAGCCTAACACATATAAAATACAGGTTATCCCCACAAACGACCCCCACACAATAAGTTGAACAAAGCGAGCTGCGCACGCGCACTCGCTCGCACGACGCGAATTTTTCGCGCAGGTTCTTGACCGGAGCTATTTCCGGCACGGGAATCGAAACGACGTTTTATCGCCCCGGGCGCAACTTTACTCGTCGCGTTCTAATTCATAAGCGAAGAGCGAATTATATTTATAATTAAAATTATTCCAACCCCTCAGCAAATATGGTGATGGAGTAAAAATACTATTTCTCATTCCGTATCTTACTCGTGGGTATCATAAAAAACTAGTACGAAATATAATATGCATATAACATCTATGCAAGAGAATGAAATTTCGAAATAATACCATAGATCAGCCCGTCTGACCAACATATTACATGAACAACCTTCCCACTGTGGAGGGTCGAACCGAACAGTAGGAGAGCTGGAACGATGATGAAAGTCCCGTCACACTACAAGTGTTTGTTCCATGCTTAGGGGTATTGGAATTCCGACGTCCCCGAGGGGGGACGTCACGAGGACAGGGTACCCCGCGACCGGGGTATTCCGTCGGGCCGACCACTGACGACAAGGAAATCTGCACCGGTGGTCGGCCCAACGACGAAGGCGACGTGCTACGTGGGTGGGTCATGGGGTCGCGCGGCGCTCCTCTGTCACCCCGGACGGAGCCGGCCGACGAGTGGGTTGACCATAGTCCACAAAAAAGGGGGTATTAGAAACTAATAAAAATCTATTACTCGAAATCTGGCTGTTATTTGTATACGGCAAATGTATGTTTGTTACTTCTGCCGCGACGCCAGTATCCAAAAGCGGAATTTCAATTTTAAGAAGATAATGATAGGGACTAATTACTTCGTCTTCAACTCATATGTATCCTATTATTGGTAACAAATAACCCTATGGGTGAGAATTTCACTCATTATAATATGCTTAGTACAGAATTTAATGAAAGCTTTCCCTCCCGTGCTAAGACTTTATTTATATACTTTAAGAAACTCATAACATGAACTGCAGTCAATCCACCTGTCGATCGCAATTATGAGTTTTCTACTTTATTAAGAGTTCTCCTCCTTACTAATATTATAAATGCAAAAGTAAGCTTGTTTGTTACACTTTCACGCTTAAACCACAGAACCGATTTTAAAAATTCTTTCACCAATGGAAAGCTATAATATCAGGGAGTAATATAGGCTATATTTTATCCCGGTATTCCCACGGGAACGGGGTCTACGCGGGTAAGGCGACTGAAACCGAAGCGAGGGCGGGAATCTAGTATTTATATAAATCGCTATCGCTCGTGATTTGTACGATACGAGCGGATACGTGAAGTGCGGCCGACGTCGGCGCTGGCGACATCTGGACACATCTAACATCTAATCACTAATAAATACTGAGCTTCATCGTCGCAACTATACGAGACGTAATCGTTAACATTCGTTTAAAACATAACACATTTTAAATATGTAAGTACTAATTAAAACTAAAGAGAAATTAAAACTAGAAGTATATTTGAAACTAGCAACCCGCCCTCGCTTCGTTTCGGTTTCAGTCGCCGTCCCCGCATAGTTCCCGATCCCGTGGAAATACCGGGATAAAATATGCTTATGTTACTCCTTATATAGACAGCTAGCTGGTAGTAAAATATTATTAAATTCGGTACAGCCGTTTTGACGATTACCTCAACCTAACAGACAGATAAAAAAAATTAAATTGGTTTTTAGGCATAAGTGTCGTGCAAATAACCGATTTGAGCTTGAAAAAAACCCAGTATTTTGACATTACAGACACTTTAATTTTATTTTTTTGTATAGATTAAAAATTGAAACTATATTGTTGCATAAACTTGAAACTGACTATCCCGTGTCTGAATATTTGCCTGGGATTGATTTTTCCGCCGTTTCTTTTTTAATAAATAAGCAATTTAAAGCTTTACGGAGGATGGCAACAGGCTCACCATATACTCGTAGGAGTCATAAAAACCGCTCCAGGCAAAATCTTTTTTTTTTTAATAGTTAGCAACCGTAATTTTCCATCTAACTTCTATCCCTCAATCTAACTTTTACAGATGACATTAGTGGTAAAACTTTTGGATATCTTTTGAAATAAATAGGCTAAAATATTTAACTGTCTTTAATCTATACCAATAAATAAAATTGGAGTGTCTGTTTGTAATGTCAAAATAATAGGCTTTTTTCATGCTCACACGGTTATTTGCACGACACCTATGCCTAAAATAGCAATTAAAAAATTTTTGTCTGTCTATCTGTCTGTCTGTCTGTTTGTTCCGGGTAATCTTCAAAACGGCTGGACCGATTTCAAAAATTCTTTCACCAATGGAAAGCTATAATATCAGGGCGTAAACTAAGCTATATTTTATCCCGGTATTCCCACGGGAACGGGAACTAGGCGGGTAAAACGACTATAATCGAAGCGAAGCGAGGGCGGGTTGCTAGTTTAAACATAAATTTGTTTCATATTCCATCAAATTCAAATCATGTACTATATGTAAATCATGGGATAGCAATTACATATTGTCAATTTCAACATTATTAACTTAATCCAAGTGGTAGTTTACCACCGGATCGAAAAGCGACCGCTGCTGAAAAAATCCGACAAGAAACTCGAACTTGCCTATTCTTGTTTTTTTTTATTAAGCTGATTTACATAAAATTGTATACAACATCTCTATCAAGTACCGTCTCCAGTACGAGGCTCTATCAAACGACAAGTTACATAATAATATATGTATATAATTGAAAAAACTATGGCTAGACTAGATCCTGCAAGCGGCACCCGATCACAGTTAATCCAATCACTAGATCAACCATCACACACCGATCAACGTGTCTGCACATATTTCGTGAGCTCTTTGTCAGCTCTCCGTGTAGTGACGGAGTAAGAGTACCATTCACCACCTCATTTCTTGGCCGTCGGAGTCATACAAAGCGACTAAGGATCTATAATATGCATACAAGAGAACAAAACTCATAACAACAACATATAACCAACACGTCTGCCAGCAGTGGAAGGTACGTGGGCTGTGATGATGATGATGAATAAAAATAATAAAATAACGATGACTTATTGGGAGTGAGACACTTTTGTCCTCCTGTGACCAAGAACGCTAAAAAGTGTTCAAAACATCGGGAAATCAAAAACCAAACAAAAACGCGATAAAACCCGCGATAAAAAGAGTTTTATATCAAAAATATCCAATATGGCAGATGCTATTACCGCAACAACCTCATTGGAACCTGGACCAGTTAACAGTTTCCAAAAATTAATAAAGGTTAATGTGACATTAAAAACTTATCAGTTCATTAATGTACAGCTATTTAATTAAAAAAATATACTTTGATAATTGTGATGCGTAGTAGCGTTTATAAATACTAGAGCTTTACATGAACCTAAGTCAACGTCATCTGATGCTAACTAGTCAACAATTACATTCCGAAGGCGATTTGATGTCAAGCAAACAGTCAGACATATAAAAATAATTTTAACAAAAAAAACCCGACTCTAAACAGTAAACTAAAATGCAATAAAATACTTATTGATAAAACATACAAACGCACTAGTCGCCCCTACGATTTTTAAAAGTTTCGATTTCTCTGGTCTGTCATCATCAAACCTTGATTTCCTTATCATGGGACCAGACCACCTTTGAAATGTCTTCTTTCCAACAAAAAAAGAGTCATCAAAATCGGTTCATAAACGACGATGTTATCCGCGAACAAACATAAAAAAAGAATATATACGGTTGATTTGAGAAATCTCCTTTTTTGAAGCCGGTTAAAAACTAGAATCTTTCGGTTGTAAAAGAATAAGAGCAGATAGAAGAAGTGTACATATTGCGTCAACCACTTGTATGTAGTTAAAATATGGAAGGATGATGATTCAAGAATTCAATTCATATTTAAAAAAAAGTGGCAAAAAATATATTTTAAGTACACTTGTACTCTCGTAAAATTAATAAATTGAAGATTGCGCGTCGCTCCCGCCACCTCCCACAACTTGCGCGATATTACCGGATGTGTTAACTGTACCCGCACATAACGCTCGTCTTTATAACATAGTGTTACTGTACCTTTAAAGAGGGGAGTTCAGCAGCAACTTACCTGTGAACATAAATACTAATATTATTATTTGCATATAATATACTGTACATAAATATATTTAATATTCAGTGTGATGAGAGTAGGAATACAATTCACTATCATATATCTTGTATCATCCTGGGGTGTAGTTAAAGACGACTAAGGAATATCGCATCCAGATAGGGTGGCCAGGTTGTCAAACCCAATAGCCGGACAGACCAACTAGGTTGGCCGGACATTTGTGTAGAAAGGCCGGACACCCTACATTATAGAGGATTTTGTGTTTTAGTATTATTAGATACGACAAAAAAATGTATGTAAAATTAAGCTTTTTGGATTATTATGACAACAGTCTACTCGCCTGCGCTCGGCCACGCCCGGCGCTAGTTCGTCTGCGAAATGTAGAAAGCCTAATAAAAGCCGGCCACCGATTATTTTGGCCGGACACGCAATTAAAAAGCCTTTTTTTTTTTTTATTGCCAACGGTGGCAAACGAGCAAACAGTACACCTGATGGTAAGTGTTGCTGCCGCTCATGGACCCTTACAAGGCCGCTGCCTACCGCGAAAAAATGAAGGGAGTGTGAATGCGTGAATTGAGGCTTGTTGATACCCAGGGCACCACCAAAACCCTCCACACGCAAACACCCTCAGAAAGTTGGGCTACCGGCTCTCTCGCTCACCGAACGAAGCGCAGTAACAAATTGCTACTACTCAGACATCGATTTTCTGCGAGAACGTGGTACTGCCCCGGACGGACCGGCCCGCGGCTGTAGACAGATAACTGTCGACAGTGTGGTCCTACCACTCCTAAAACTCTCTCTACCTATGTCCGGCTTTATCCGGACGCCTGGTAACGCTACATCCAGATAACATATATATACTACTACCAGATACATGCAAGAAAAGGAAAATTCAAAATCAAATCCTACAGCGATAAATATGATCAGCACGTGGTATAACTCAATTTCTCGCTTATTCTGGAGAAGGCTCTAGTCCAGCAATTGGGACGTCTATGCACTGAGATTAGATTACCAGCAGCAGAATCAGGTGATAGATCAAAAATGTCATATGATGGTGACCTCAAGACCTCAATAGAAAGACCCTGTGCCCGACCCTTGTTGAATAGGGATGTGACTTGGAGGGCAAACATTCGATTTTTTAAAAAATCGATTTTTGTTCTTTAAAATAAATCGATTATAAAATAATCGATTTTTTCTCCCAACAGGATTATGACTTTTTTTTTTTAGGAAATGTGAGCTTTATTTTCTAATATAGTATGAAACAATCGTAGGAAATCTGGTAGTGAATAATCGATTAATTTCGATCGAATTTCGAATAATAAAAAATCGATTTATAATCGATTTTTATAATTTTGATAATCGATTGTAAAAATCGGTTATTTTTTTGTAATAATCGATTATTATAAAAATAGATTATTTTTTCACATCCCTACTGTTAAATGCCTTCGCAAAATATAGCCTATCTAACACTAGGAGACTTTTCAAGGCCTTCTAGTGTTTAAAGTTATATGACATTATTTCCCATGGGGTGACAGGTTTAAAATATACCATGACGTCATCCCTTACTTTTTATGGGAGTCGTAAAAACCGGCTGAGAGAGTACTAGGGATTGAGTAAAGTAGGATTATAAAGTGTAATTATCAACGTATTTGACAAGCAGATTGGCGATACCTTAATACGGCTTTAGGTGGTTTTAAAATCCCCACGAGAAAGTAAGACATGGTATTAAATTATAGCCTTCATCAGTTGCCACAGGCGGTTCTAGCTCCACTAAGTTCAACCAACAACCAGTTTTGAAATCTGGAAGAACTGATAGCCACGTGGATTAATCGTATTAATGTTAAAATTCGGCTCCAAAATGCAAAGGCAAGAAATATAGAAGATTTGTTCTATCAATCGATACCTGTTCCACGACCATATGCTCAAATCTCAAGCTCGCTTCCATTGTTCCCTTGCACCGAAATTAAAAAAAAAGATTCTTCAAAAACATCTGGCGTTTGTACACCCTCTATAAGTCTATACACCCCCGACTTGAGACAGATATATATAAATGCTACGCGTGTGAGTGGAACGGGTATACGAACAAAGCTCCTTACGATCAGTTGAGCAAAAAAAATCAAAACTGCGCCCGCGCCGTTTTCGTTCCGTTTCCGAATTTAAATTTCGAATTTTATACACGAGTTCTTTATTTGAATGTTTGATTAAACGCTTATACCGCTGTTGTTATTGTCTGACGGCGTTTTAAAATCACTATTAATAAAATAATATAATAACTTACGGCACGGAAACGTGGTCCCTGAATATGGGCCTCATAACTAAGCTCAAAGTCGTTCAGCGTGCTATGGAGAGGGCTATGCTCGGTACTTAGAATAATAACGTATAGAAGGTAAGTCCGCGCACAAAAATTAAGCATTTCAATTGGAGCCTAATGGAGCTTACGCCGGCACCGTTCCGTAATGTACAAGGTAACTGTACTGCACGTACGTACGCAACTCTTAAAAAATAAATAGGTAATTATGACGGTTTGTGCATTCAAAAGATGTCACAACACATTTGAAAAAGGTGAAAAGTATATTAATACTAGCTGACCCGACAGACGTTGTCATGTCTTAACTATGAATATTGAATTCGAATTGAATTAAAAAAAATGTTTATTATTCTAATTCCTATAACATGCTTATTTTTTTTCCTTATGCGTATGAAACCAATGAATGTAATGGCTGTGACGGCGGTACCAATGGCGTCAATTGCGCTCGCGCAACACAATCCAGGACCCTTAGAATAATAACGTATAGAAGGATAGTGTCAGTACTTCGAACTTTAAAAATTTGAATCTAAAAATATTAATGGCGGACAGACGATTACACACGTACACACGGAGACCACTATACAAATTATGAAATCAAATTTTGTTTTTATTAACATAAATCGTCGAAATATTTTTAAAAGTAATGTTAAAAACCTTTTTATGTTTTTCAAATGTGTTGTGGCACCATTTGAATGCACAAGCCGTCATAATTACCTATTTATTTTTTAAGAGTTGCGTACATTCGTGCAGTGCAATGACTTGTACATTACGGGACTGTTCCGGCGTAAGCTCCATTAGGCTCCAATTGAAATGCCTCACTTTTTGTGCGTGAACTTACCTTCTATATGTTATTATTCTAAGCCAGGACCTTAATTTTTAAACTTAAATGCCTTGCAATATTGGCATACAACGTTCATTGACCCAATACTTACAACTTAAGTTAGTACGTCTAATTGCTGGCATTTTCAAAATCGACAATTCAACTGTAAATTAAAGAAAACTATTGTATTCTTCTTAATAACTAAGTATATCACTTGTTATATTAGTAACATGTCTCTTAATTACCAAAACTCCATATTAAATTGACTTTTTATATTAGGCGTGATGGCTCTGAACTTACCTACCCTGATGTGCACTAAGAAATTCAGTTTTCTTACATCATTTCTGTAAGAAATAATGAATTAATTGTTTTACATGTATTTTATTAATAAAATAACTCCAACCAAAGCATCTGTTTTAAACAATTTTCAGTTTTTTTACATCCTCTTTGACGATATTTGCAGCACGCGTTCTGTCAATTCTATGTTAAATGTCATAAGGTTACATTAAAAAAGTTTATATGTCCAAAGCGGTTAGATTAGAAATAATTTTATATGATGGTTAAGTATTCTTAAATTTTCTAATTTTCTGGGCAATTTTCTTATTTTTCTTTCATAAGAACCTTCTCCTGACAATAACAAAGACAACAAAAAAGAATTAATGAAATTGGTCCAGCCGTTCACGCGTGATGGCGTGACCAAGGCAAACAGGGATTCATTTATATATATATATATTCATTTATATTATATATACTTTTAAAAGTATTTCGACGATTAATGTTAAAAAAACAAAATTTGTTTCATAATTTGTATAGTGGTGTGCGTGTGTACGTGTGTAATCGCCTGCGCGCATGTAGTATTTTTGGCTTCATGTTTTCGATCGCTCGAAGTACGGACACTATCCTTCTATACGTTATTATTCTAAGGCTCGGTATTTCTCTACGAGATAGCATTCGAAATACGGAAATCCGTAGAAGAACGGGTGTAACCGACACGAAGAATTAGCACGCTGAAGTGGCAATTGGCAGGACACATCGCTCGATGAACCGACAACTGCTGGGGAAGAAAGGTTCTCGAGTGGCGACCAGGTATCAGATGACACACTGTAGGACGCTTCCCTCTACTAGACGACCTTCCCACCACTGACGACCTGGTAAAAGTAGCTGGGCGTCGTTGGATGCTGGCGGCATAGAACCGCACTTCATGGCGTAACAAGAGGGAGGCCTACGTCCAGCAGTGGACGGCGATAGGCTGAGTGATGACGATAGATGATTAATAGTAAGGTAGCTTCCATGTGGTGACGGAGTAAGAATAGAATTCACCATCAATATTTGTCCATAGGTATCAAAGATCCGATTACTCTGAATTCAAAGAAACACTGTTCCCATTCCGATACAATATTTACGCACAAACACTTTAGTCAAACAAAACGTTTGATAATTGTAATTTCAAAGCCCTCTCCTAAAAAGATTCACTTAAAAATTATTATAATAATCCGTATCAAACCAGTAGCAATCAAAATGTTTGGTACATTGACCTTGATGGTCATGCAACACCGGAAGAACGTCACATCACATCTCCAATGATGCAACATCCGTTGTTGAATGCAACAAATGTTTACATATCCGTAGATGAGACAGTACTTACTGTCACATATTAAGATTTGATCAAGTTGGTCACCTGCAGACCTAACACGTAAAATTTATTGTAATTCGTTAACTATCTCCCGAACCTCTTTCCTTGTTTTTAGGTACCACATATCTAAAACCTTCCGTGTGGTGATAACGTAAGAATATAATTCACCACCCCCTATCTAGCCCGCGGGCGTCATAAAAGACGACTAAGGCCGCAAATTCGGAACGGCGGGGCGTGCAGCGGAGCGTTCCAGCGTGTATTGTCGCGTGCAGCGTCGCTTTGAGCGTGCGCGCGAGCGGGGCGTCCAAGTACGTTGACCAATCGGAGGCCGCATTCAAGAGTGTGTCAAGTGTCATCACGTCAAAAGAACGATATTACGAGACATTCGTGTATAATTGATGTTTGTTTGGTTTAATCTACGAATACGATCCTTCCGGGATAGTATTAATGTCAACATAATGTCATTCGAAATGATAATTAGCGAAGTGCAATCACGGCCGGAGTTATGGCTTTCAAGTCATCCATTGTTCAGATAAATAATTCACATCTTAAAAATGAATTTTCTTCTAATTATACGTCAATATCTTCCCATTGCATATTTTGTTTATGAACACACCGCTTCGTTTAATTGGCAAATCCTGACATACTGAACAAAATATCACTTGTAAACGCTCGTTAAAACGCCGAAACACTGATCACGCCGCTTAACTACACGCTAAAAACGCTGCTACGAATACACCAAGAGAGAAATCCATACGTTCAGTAGTCGAGCGTGCACGCTCAAAACAACGCGCCGCCGTTCCGAATTTGCGGCCTAAGTGATATAATATATTTATGACATCTATACAAGGAAAACTGGAAATAGAATCCGAATATGACAACTCAGACCAGCGTGGTCTAGTAGGTCAGTTTCCTTCCTGTATCGGAGGAAGCCCAAGCCGAACAATAGCACTTGTCTGAAGTGTGTTTGTAATGTCAAAATAATAGGCTTTTTTATGCTTATACAGTTATTTGCATGACACCTATGCCTAAAATGCAGTTTAAAAAATTTTTTGTCAGTTTGTCTGTCTATAAAACTCCTTTACTGATTTTCACGGACCTCCCGTGACCATGAACGCTGTAAAGTGATCAAAACGTCGGGTAATCAAATACAAACGCAATAAAATCCGTAGTTAACTACGTTTTTTCCATTATCGGTGTCATTTTTTCTACAAACGTAGGATAATGACTGATTTCTTTCTGATATACACTCGCGTAAACATCAGAAATCAGTCTGTCTGTCTGTTTGTTTGAGATAATTTTCAAAACAGCTGGACCGATTTTGATAATAATTTACTACCAGGTAGCTGTCTATATAAGGAGTAACTTAGGCTCCTTTGCCCTGTCTGGAAGGGTTACCTCTTCGGGTACCATCCCTTCCCTCTCGCGGTTAGTCTCTCAGCGTGTGACGGAATATTCCCCAATCAAGTCACTCGAGACCTTGTCTTTTTTTTTTGGGGGATGGGTAACAGTCGGCGCACTCCTCGCTCCACTACGTCCGGGGCGACAGAGGGCCGTAAGCACGCAGACCCGTATAGCACGTCGCCTTCGTCGTTGAGTCGACCACTCGTGACCTCGTCTAGAGGCCCAATAGTGGTATATAAAATGGTATGAAAATATAACCATCAGAAACAAGTTACCATTAGATCAGCAGGTCGCTTTCCCATCTGCCATCAGAGTCAATAAAAAAAAAATTAACAAGTTCAAATCAAACATTTTATTGGCTTCATCCGTCGTCTTATATGTAATTAATTAAAATTTTATTAACAGTGATATATAGCTTTAATAGCTGCTGTGTGTTGATCGATTTATGATACGTCCCACAGCTGGGCTCGAACCTTATACATAACTAGCTTCTGCTCGAGACTTCGTCCGCGTGGTATAGATAATATACTTTGGGCTAACGCTAACTTTAACCTGAGATTTTATTTATGCAGCAGATGAAAATATTTTTTAATAATACGATTCTGTCAAACATGATTTTTGTGAAAATTTAGCCGTTTACGCAGCGGAAGCTCTCAAAAGGAAAATCTCTCTCAATCTCGATTTTGAAACATTCTTTATTGTCGCTCCGCTCCTGTTGGTCTTAGCGTGATGATATATAACCTTTAGCCTTCCTCGATAAATGGGCTATCTAACACTAAAAGGATTTTTCAAATCGGACCAGTACTTCCTGAGATTAGCACGTTCAAACAAGCAAACTTCAGTTTTATATATTAAAACTAGCTGACCCGGCAAACTTCGTACCGCCATAATTTTTTCGTAAATATTCTTTCTCAATTTCCGGTAATATAGTCTCTAAAAGACGAAGCATTACGACTCTTTCAGAAAAGATTCGACCGTCTTGGTCGCGCCATTGTTAATAATGATTCAAAGAGAACACAAATTACTCATTATTGATATCTGACAAAATTATAATTATCAAATTTTCAACCACACTCCATCATAGACAAAATAATGTTTAGCTGTCATTTGCGTTTTGTTATTACATATTAAATGCGTTTTTGCTACACCACGTTTCATATTGACTTGTATTCTCTTTGACGTTTTATGTCACGTCCCACGGGAAAGCGATCGAACGGGATAAAAAGTATCCTATGTCCGTCTCTTGGTTCTAAGCTACCTTCCCACCAATTTTCAGCCCAATCGGTACAGTCGTTCTTGAGTTATAAACTGTGTAACTAACACGACTTTCTTTTATATATATAGACTAGCAACCCGCCCTCGCTTCGCTTTGGTTTTAGTCGTTTTACCCGCGTAGTTCCCGTTCCCGTGGGAATACCGGGATAAAATATAGCCTAGTTTACGCCCTGATATTATAGCTTTCCATTGGTGAAAGAATTTTTGAAATCAGTCCAGCAGTTTTGATGATTACCCGGAACAGACAGACAGACAAAAATTTTTTAATTGCTATTTTAAGCATAGGTGTCGTGCAAATAATCGTGTGAGCATGAAAAAAGCCTATTATTTTGACATTACAAACAGACACTCCAATTTTATTTATTGGTATAGATATAGAAGTATAGACTAGTAAATAGATGGGAGGGAAGTTGACCTACTATATCATCCTGGTCAGATATGTTGGTATAAGGTTTTATATCGATTTTGTCTTCTCTTGTATATAGACGACATATATACGTATTATATCCCATAGTCGTTTTTTACGATATTCACAGGTAAGATAGGGAGCGGTGAATTGTATCCTTACTCCGTCACCACACGGCAGTTTAATTACATGCAAGTGTTTAACAAGTGTTCCCTCTCTTGCGTGCAATGCCGCCCTAGCCGAGGCCGCGGGTGACGTGACCGGGGATTAGTCCGTCACCCGCCGAGAGGCCGACCGCGTGAGGAAAGACCGACGTCTTCCCCGAGCGGGGGACGTCGGTCGATGGGAGGGTACCCCGGGTAGGGAGTATTCCGTCGGGCCGACCACTGATGACAAGTAACCCTGCTCCAGTGGTCGGCCCAACGACGAAGGCGACGTGGTGTTCGGGTGGGTTGCGGGAGTTGCGTGCTTAAGCCCCTCTGTCGCCCCGGACGGAGTGGTGCGGAGGCGCGCCGACCGCAGCCGACCCAAAAAAAAAAAAAAAAAAATGTTCCCTCTCTTGCACGTGGGTGTCGTAAAAGACGACTAAGGGAGTATTACACATTATAAATAATATTATTCTTACGGATTTTATAGCGTTTGTATTTTAATGTTTGTAGAATACTTTTCAGCGTAAATGTTTACGGGCGGACTAAGATGTCTCAAGTACAACCAAGTCATCGTTATTACAGATATATCCCGCTAAAGAAATTAGTTATTAAGTTTTTCTTTCTTCTTGGAATATTGAAAAGATACAAATAATACACTACAGAATGGCGGTGGCAGTCCGCAAGTCACTAACAAATTTGCTAAAACATCTGGTCGTATTGTCTTTTGTACTACATACTATACAAATAAATAAAATGGAAGGAAGGAAGGGAGACCCACCACTTTCCATTTTAAAATAAAAATAAAAATAGATTGCCGTTATGTAACGCCTAATTCAATCAATTATCCTTACTAATATTATAAATGCGAAAGTATGTTTGTTTGTTACGCTTTCACGCTTAAACCACAGAACCGATTTAAAAAATTCTTTCACAAATGGAAAGCTGTAAATTCAGGGAGTAACATAGGCTATATTTTGTCCCGGTATTCCCCCACGGGTACGGGAACTATGCGGGTAAGACGACTGAAACTGAAGCGAGGGCGGATTACTAGTTGATAATAAAAATAAAAGTCTGTCAATATTTCAATTGACTGTATATTATTAAAATACAGCTCGTTGATAGACAGACGGAATAGTGCTTTATTAAATAGAGTCCCTTTCTCACTCTCTTCTCTTGTGACAAACATTAATTATCACTATTAGTATGTAATACTAATAGTGATAATTAATGTTTGGTGGTAACCTGGTGATAACTGGTGAAAGAATTTTTGAAATCTGTCCAGTAATTTCGGAGCCTATTCAATACAAACAAACAAACAAATTTTTCTTCTTTATATTATATTTTCAATATAAAAATTAATGCGTTGTCCGCGTGGTGACGGACGGATACCTCCCTTTTGCACGTGGATGTAATAAAAAACCGGCTAAGTGCGAGTCGGCGTCGGCGTCACGAAGGGTTCCGGGTACGGATGGATGGTATGGATGGATGGTAATCCATACTAATATTATAAATGCGAAAGTAAGGATGTTTGTTTGTTTGTAACGCTTTCACGCTTAAACCACCGAACCGATTTCAAAAATTCTTTCACCAATGGAAAGCTGTAATATCAGGGAGTAATATAGGCTATATTTTATCCCGGTATTCCCACAGGAACGGGAACTACGCCGCGGGTAAAGCGACTGAAACCGAAGCGAAGCGAGGGCGGATTGCTAGTTATCTATAAAAAGGGAACAAAATCACGTTTATTGTATCGGAGGCCCTCTTAAATATTTATTTTGTTTTTAGTATTTGTTGTTAACAGAAATACATAATTTGTTAAAAATTTGAACTGTCTAGCTATCGCGGTTCTTGAGATGCCAGCCTGGTGACTGGCAGACGGACGGACAGACAGCGAAGTCTCAGTAATAGGGTTCCGTTTTTACCCTTTGAGTACGCAACCCTAAAAACGAGATAGAAGCACCAATGTTATTTAGTAGTACCGATATTTATGAGCATTATTCTATACGAAGTCGTCTTATCAGCATGGTATAGTAGGACAGTTTCTCTTCCATTGTGGAGGAGGTACGAAGCCCAGCAGTGGGACGTGTATAGACTGAAGTGATGATGATCATTATAAACGTTGTTAGTATTCGCAGTTATCACCACAGTGCATTAAAAACAATAGTGTTATAAATGCATCTAATACTAAACAGTTCCCTGATGATGTCGGGTGACATTTCCCACGGCCGCAGGAAGTGAGGATGCAACGAACAGTAAGCAGAGGTTTCACTGATAGCGGACCGCTGCTGGGCTCGAGCCTCCTCCGTAATATGAGGATTATTAACCTACTATACCACAATGGTCAGGCGGGTTGGTATAGGGTTTTATTTCGAGATTTCCTTCTCTTGCACAGACGTTATATGTATATTATATCCCTTAGTCGTCTTTTACTACATCCACGAGTAAGATAGGGAGCGGTGAATTGTATTCTTACTCCGTCACCACACGGACTTTCATATATTATAAGTAGAATTGAAAATTTTGAATAACCCCGGACACATTTTTAAAATAATAAAAAAAAGTATTACGTTCTCTTCAACAGGAATTATCAATTAATTGTCATTTAACGATTATACTGGCACGCGTGAAGCAGTTAATCGAGTAATCATACTGTCGTATGATTACTCGATTAACTGCTTCACGTTTACATCATTTTAGTGAAGAGCTGATACTCTTACACTGCTGGACCGATAATAATCAAACATAGCTAAGAAGCTCCGTAAGGAAACTAGCTTTTAAATTTAAAAAGAAATGCGCCGAAATCGGTCCATCCATTTAAAAGCTACGATGCCACAGACACACACACACACACAAGAAGCACGCACACACACAGACACAGACATCAACGTCAAGCTAATAAAACTTTCTTTTGCGTCGGGGGTTAAAAAAAATAATAATTACTGATGTTTATGCGAGTATTTCCCTTTGATGACAGAGTTCGAATATAATTCATCACTCCCCAATTGCACGTGGATGTCATAAAAGACGACTAAGAGATATAATATGCATATAACATCTATGCAAGAGAAAGAAAGCTCGAAATAAAACCCTATACCAACACGTTTGACCAGCGTGGTCATAGTTGGTTATATTTCTACTTTTTTTAGAGGAGACTCGAGCCCAACAGGGGTACGTATATTAGCTGAAATTAGTGATGATTCAAAGGTTTTGGAGTCGATTGCCGCTTGTGATAACAATAATTCATAAGCGGATTCGATCCGCTGCCCGCTTGCACTCCGCCCACACACAACAAAAAAACGCACCCGCATATAAAGCGAATACTTTATGAACATCTGTCAGCTTAGGGAGCGTGCTCTGTCTCCTTCTAACTCGTTATATTACTATGTAACTGTCTCGCTCTAACACAATGGCAGGTATAACCTGAGTTTCGCGACTCATGGTGTTCGGTACGGGTTTAAGGTTATTTGCCCATATGGGTTATGACTAGGAATATAAATAACAGCTTATGAATTCCTACATCCATGAGTATGGAAGATTATGGTGGTAAAGGAAAGCCAAAGAAAAGATGAGGCATTGTGTGAAAGATGATAAGTACAGAAATGGAGAGATTAAGTGTGGTTAAGATACCAATCTACCGTGCCGAGGCCGAGTGTCGTGGACTTTTCCAAGCAGTACAATACTTTGTGCGAACAACAAATTATTGTTCACTCTGGATTATATTTTCCTTAGAGTATATTTCTAGTGTCTTTTTTTTTTATAATTTTACCAAAAAAAAAACAGCTTTCAAATAAAAAAAGAATCATCAAAATCGATTCACCCAATCGAAAGTTTTAAAGTGACAAACATAAAAAGAAAATACAAACGAATTGAGAACCTCCTCTTTTTATGAAAAAAAATTTATGCTAATAAAGTCATCCACATTTAAAGCCATAGCAGCAGCACAGGATTTGTCTTTTTTTAATAGTATCACGCCTTTACGGCAAGCCTATTGCTGACATGAACCCTCAAAATCGCTGTAAATCTACAGGAAACCCTGGCAATACAATATTTTCATTCATCTCGGCTCACATACGTCCCATTGTTGGGCTTGAGCCTTATCAACAATAGGAGGGAAATTGACCTTACTATACCATGTTGGTCAGACAGGTTGGTATAAGGTTTTATTTGGGCCGACCACTGACGACAAGTCACCCTGCTCCGGTGGTCAGCCCAACAACGAGATGACGTGGCTACGGGTGGGTTATGGGCCCGCGCGCCGTCCTTTCATCGCCACGGACGGGATGGACCGCGCGTGCGCTTATCATAGCCCACCCATAAAAAAAATAGGGTTTTATTTCGAGTTTACTTTCTCTCGCATTCAATTCAATTTTTTATTTGCTCAATAATAGGGTGTAACTGTACACGGTGCGTGCTGTCTTAAGAAATATTTGAAATTATATCACCTATTTGGCCATTAAAATGGCACACAAATATATATACTTAAAAACTATTTTAACTACATGCCTCATTTCATACTACTTACTATTTATACGTCAAATCTTATATCTTTAAACGAGCAATTCTTGTATATATATATATATATATTGAGGATCTCGGAAACGGCTCCAACGATTTTGTTGAAACTTGGCATACTAGGGGATTCGGGCCCAAAAAATCGATCTAGCTAGGTTTTATGTATAGAAAATGTTGTTTTGTCAGTGTTTTGGCAGAAAATATAATGACATTAAAATTTAAAAGAATATGAACTCAAATTTTGCCATCAATGTCATGAGTTGCGATAGCTCAGCGGCGAAGTAGTCAGGTTTCGTTTTATTTTTGACATCGGCGACAAACGGCGTCGGATCGAATCTCGGTGTTATTATTATTCTCTTTTTGTAATTTTTTTATATAAATTTCATTATTTATTTTTTTATTTTTTATTAATATATATCTAAATAAATGCTACAAAAATACTCAACCTGATTTTATTGATTAATTGAGTAAAAGGCCTTTTCTAAGAGCCAATTTTTTAGTGTTACCTTAAAAGAACTTAGTACCAGTAATCTATTTTTTCTGGAATGTTATTATAAATATAGATGTTATATGCGTATTAAATCCCCTAGTCGTCTTTTACGACATCCATGTATTAATCCGTCACTGAAACCGAAACAATACAATATTTTACGAGACCCAGAATTGAAATTATAATTTTAACAATTTAAAATTATCATATTTTCAACCAATATGCAAATACAAGTATTATTATAAAAAAAAAAAATCCTCACAAACATGGCCGTGCGCCGTCAACTGGGCGCATTACCCCACACGCCAAGCGAAACGGGGAAAGGGTCGTATGCGCACCCTATTTCGTATTTACATACCCCGTCTCGCTCACACCTATATTGCTATTCCTCTCTCACCTAATGTTAGGTGCATTTCTTTGTATAGAGAAGTATCTTTTATAGTTCACTTGTATTCAGGGGGGTGGAATATATAGATGAGATTCATAACTGGTTTTTTTTTCACACCATACTATCCACTGTTATTGTTTAGCATCCTTCGTCCCACTGCTGAGCTTGTGCCCCCTCCACAATTAGGGTTGCCAGATGGCCTGGATTTCCGGGATTCTCCCGGCATTTTGCGTGTTGTCCCGTGTCCAGTAATTAAACTTTGCTGTCCCGGAATGAAAAAATACTAGTTTTTTTCTAAGTCAAACCAAATATAGCGTGTTCGCGCTCTGTGAGGTGAGCGAGCGGAGGGGTGAGCAGCTCACTTCGCAGCAACAACAGTTTAAGAAAGTAATTGAAAAGATTTTTACAAAAAAAGTATTATTTTTTATCAACCGTAGAACTATATTCTAGGTAATTCCTAATTAGTCTAGTCTCGGACCAGAAACTCTGATTTCGTTCGTGGCCCCAGAAATGTCCAGGAAATGATTAGCCTGGATCTGGCAACCCGATCCACAATAGAAGAGAAATTGATTGCAAAGTATCGCAATCATGCTGGTCAGACCGGTCGGTAATGAATTTTCCTTCTGTAGCATAGATGTTATCAGCACATCATATCCACTATCGTATTTTAAGACACCCACGAGTAAGATAAGGAGTGATGAATTGTATTCTTACTCAGTCACTACAACGAAGGACAAATTCGCTAACGTACAATTACGGGACTACAAAAACCCAAATAACGGATTTTACAAACACACAATTAATGAATTTTACAAACACAATCAACGGACTTTACAAATACCAATTAATGGATTTTACAAATACAATCAACGGACTTTACAAATACCAATTAATGGATTTTACAAATACAATCAACGGACTTTACAAATACCAATTAATGGATTTTACAAATACAATCAACGGACTTTACAAATACCCAATTAATGGATTTTACAAACACAATCAAAGGACTTTACAAATACACAATCAATGGATAAAATTACACTTAAAATCAGGACATCTGTTAGTGGATAGGCCAACTCCATCTGATGCCGGCTGGCCAACAGTTACGTACATTCCTAAGGAGGTTAACATCAAGTAGGCTGTCATAAATAAAACTAAATGTAATACCTTTGCAATATGTACGATGGATGTGGAATACAAATTACGTCGACTCAAAGTAATTAAGAGCAGGATGATAACGATGAGCTCTTTAAGGCAAAAGACTATCTCCAATTTGCATTTATGGAGTCTTTAACTGTATGTTCTTTACAGACTATATACATGAGTTTAAGAGAGTTTAGAGTCCCGATCTGGAGCCTATTCCATAATTGGAGCTCAATTTACTGCGCCTATAATGCGCGGATGTTAATAGAGCAGGTACCAACCGTGCCAATTATTTATATTATAGATATCTAGCCTACTGAGGACAATTCTGTAATCCACAAACGATTTTTCTGCTTTCGGGTGTTAATTTCATGTTTGTAAAGTCCCCCGCGACAAATGATCAGTTCATTAATAAGGATTGTTGTAATTATAGCTTACTACTGCTGAGCGTGTGGTGACAGAGCAAGAATACAATTCACCACCCCCCTCTCATGCCCGTGGATGTCGTAAAAGACGACTAAGGGATATAATATGCACATAACATTGATGCAAGACAAGGACCACTCGAATTGAAACCCTATACCAACATGTCTGACCAGCATGGTATAGTAGGTTACATTCCTGACACTATGCAGGAGGCCTCAGCCCAACAGTGGGACGTATGTGGGCTGCGATGATGATGATGACGACTGCTGAGCAGGTGATAAAGTTTTATTCCAAGATTCTTTTGCAGTTATTTGTATTAGACACTTATTAGGTTTATAAAAGACCCGCGACAAGGTATAAATATTGTAATTTTTAACGGTCGATTTTCCGTGTGGTGACGGATTAAGAATACATTTCACCATGGGATATGCCATGCAGATGACATCTGCAAAGGATAACTCGACATGCAATCCTAAGCTAATTCATCTCATCAGCGCTGTATAGTAAGTCAATTTCACTCTAGTTGTGAACGATGCAAAAACCAAACAGTGGGTCTTATGTGGGCTTATAAAATGGTAAACCGGTCACCACAAGTTTTACCATCATCATTCAGCCTTACCACTCTCCACAGATATCGTTAAATTAGTTAAGTTGCAATGTAAGGAAGCGTGGCAGGAATATTTTGATGAGAGATCACGCGAGAAGGGAATTTGGTACCGAACTATCCAACCACAAATATCATCACACCCTTGGATAGATAATATAAGGCAGTGGCCTTAGGATATCTAAAGACAGTCCTTGGACTACGTTCGGGACACATTCCATCAAACAAGTTCGCATTTCTGATGAAGAAACCCCACCTCCAAACTGTAGTGACTGTGGAACTATTGAGGATGTTCAACGTGTTCTGATGGAATGTGTTCGAAACGAAAGTTTTAGGCAGTCATGCATCGCAATGTTTAGATCCATAGATATTGGCCTTCTTAACAGTATATTAGCGGATCCTACATCTGAAAAGATGAGAGTGTTACTTAAGTTAGCTGAGTTAGGATTAAAATAGTGATAAGTAGATTATTGTATACGTATTTTTCATTTTGTTGATCCTATAGGACGATGTGGTCGCTGTGCGACAAAGTCCGTAAATAAACTAAAAAAACAAAAAATCATTCAGCCTATCGCTGTCCATTACTGGACGTTGGGATTCCTCATAAAATGCGATCCTGTGCCGCCTGCATCCAACGACGCCCAGCAACTTTTTAATTTATCAAGTTTCACCATATACCACTGTAATTCACTTAATCATCAAGTGGCATGTCCATGACTATATTTAAATAAAAATAATATAAATTGTTAATAAACCGCAATGACCAGATCGCTCCGACTTGCTTTTTATTTTCTTGTTTTTATTTTTTTTTTGTTATAATTAGTCAAGTTACGGCGGCGATTAGCGATACCACCTGTCCAATAGACATTACTATTGTTTTTTTTTAATAAAACGATGAATAAGAACTATACCAGTATTAGTTAATTATAATTTATGTGTTTTTTTTTGCTAGTATCAAGACTTTTAAATGTTCGCCCAAAGGATAATCAGAGATAATCTTTTATGCCAATTATCATCATCATCATTTCAGCTCATATACGTCCCAGTGTTGGGCTCAAGCCTTCTCCACAATAGGAGGGAAATTGACCTTACTATACCATGCTGGTCAGACGTGTTGGTGTAGCATTTTATTTCAAGTTTTCCTTCACTTACAAAGATATTACATGGCCGTTATATCCCGTAATCATCTTTTACAAGACCCATGGGCAATAGGGAGGGTGGTGAATTGTATTCTTATTCGGTCGCCACACGGAATTAACGTCACCTAAATTTTAGGTAACACCTAAAATAATGAATGAAACAAATAACATCAGTCAAACATTATACATGTAACAGTGATGATTAAATAGCTTTAATTTTATTAACTACTAGCAACCCGCCCTCGCTTCGCTTCGGTTATAGGTTATAGTCGTTTTACCCGCGTAGTTCCCGTTCCCGTGGGAATACCGGGATAAAATATAGCCTAGTTTACGCCCTGATATTATAGCTTTCCATTGGTGAAAGAATTTTTGAAATCGGTCCAGCCGTTTTGTAGATTACCCGGAACAAACAGACAGACAGACAGACAAAAATTTTTTAATTGCTATTTTAGGCATAGGTGTCGTGCAAATAACCGTGTGAGCATGAAAAAAGCCTATTATTTTGACATTACAAATAGACACTCCAATTTTATTTATTGGTATAGATAATAATTCAAGTGTTCATGATGAAAATCACCATTCATCATTGCAACCCACATACGTCCCACTGTTGGGCTCGGGTCACCTCCACAATGGGAGAGAATTTGACCTACTATACCATGCTGGTCAGACATGTTGGTATAGGGTTTTATTTCGAGTTTTCCTTCTCTTCTTACACATGTGCATAATATATCCCATAGAGGGCTTTTACGCCATCCACGTGCAATATAGGGAGTGGTGAATTGTATTCTTACTCCGTCACCACACGAAATTTAGCTTAATTACCATTTAGATCCGTGTAATTGTGGACGACAAAATGACCACTAATACGACGTGGTACCAAACTTCGAGAGTTACTGTTAAGAATTGTCTGAGAAAACCCACCAAAATCTAAACTTTAGATTCTAAAGTAACTACCCATTGCCACTTCAGCGTGCTAATTCTTCGTGGTATGTCAATTACAGCCGTTCTTCTGCTCTATCTTGCAGAGAAATCCCGAGCATAACCCGTTCCATAGCACGCTGAGCGACTTTGAGGTTGGTTATGAGGTCTACATTTAGTGAGCACGTTTCCGTGCCGTAAGTCATCACTAGTAACGCAGACTGGTCGTAGGCCTGTGTTGATCACAAGTAACGGTGAAAAGAGTAGAATGATGATCTTTGTACGCTATGATTGATACAAATAATTAGTCAAGTCAAGCATACATAGATTAGTTCACAGAATATAGCTAGGGTGCTGTCTGTACACACACACACACACGCATAGAGCACGCGCGCGGTGCGCAGGCGCAAGCGATAGGCGGGTCGCGCCAGGTGCGCGGATCCAGACCCCCAGCCCCCGCCGACACCGCCATTCGCTCCACTGGGACTTTATTTGTAGAGAAGGGACACTACGCACTTTATTTAACATCGACATACCTTTTCTATCTTTTGACGTGACAACGTCTTATAATTTGATGGAGCCGGCTGCACACACGAAAAAACATGACGTATGCGGCGTTACCTCGCTCTGAGGCGTTCCATTTAAGGCTTGATTCATACAAAATATCTATTAAAAAACAAATCATCATCATCATCTTGCTCTTATCCCAATTACTTGGGGTCGACGCAATATGTCATCTGTTTTGACATATTGCGTCGTATTTATGACCGGCCGCCTGCCTGACGTCAACCCTCCTTGGGAATGTAATCGTTGACCCAAATGGTACCAGATGGAGTTGGTCCGGGTCAATCTAGGGCTCTTAGTCGTCTTTTACGACACCCACGAGCAAAGCAAGGGTTGGTAGTATTCGAAGCCGCTACCACACAGCACAAAATATCTATCAAACAAATAAAATTAAAATTTTCTTTTGAAAAATGAAACCATTCCATCAGTATTTTCTTATGACGTTGTCACGTTCAACTATCGTCAGTAAACCGACTTTACAGACAACCGATTTTTTTTACCTCTTGCGGGTGTCGTAAAAGACGACTAAAAATACAATGTGCATATAACAACTATGCAAGAAAAGGAACACTTGAAATAAAACCCTATAACAAGACGTCTGACCAGCTTGGCATAGTAAGTCAATTTCCCTGACTTTGTGGAGGAGGCTCAAGTCCAACATTAAGACGTATATGAGCCGACATGATGATTCCTCAATACTGCTGACAGAATCTATAGAAAGTAAGGACATACCCTCCAGGGACTGTTGAGATACGTCATACTTACTCACTACCCATATCCTCATGCACATAATCAATCGATCCATCTTTCCATTCCCACGGTTTTTACGCCTTTTTTTATTGTGACTAATCCCACCATACATTGCCACCATTGTAACTCCTGTAAGCCAGGATCCACAGTGGTTTCAATAGATCACATCGAGGTTTTACACTCAGGCAATCCCGGGAAACGACTTTAATTGTCTTGGGACCCGCAACAAATGTAATTAGAAAAGTTAAACAGGAGGAGTTTGAAAAGATTGATTCCGCTTCCCTCCTACGCAATACGAGAGACATGAAGCAAAATTGACTAGTTGGTAAAATATTTTTCATCTATTACATTCATACAAAAAAAATATTTTATCACATATCCTAGAAGGTGTAAGGCAGAAATTCTTTTTAATATTATTAATTTACTGTAAGCACTCCAAATCCTTGTGTATCCAAGAGTCCTGGCACAACATAAAGCGGACCGGGTCCTCCGGTAAAAATACCTATAATTCGTATCGATAAAAACATATCGAGTTGCTCATCACTAGTTTAGAAAAAAAAAATGGTACGTGCCCATATCCCATAGGTATAAATGACAAAATGGGTGAACATAGATTATAATCTATTGAAAAGTTAACGCACCGCTCAAACTGAGCTTAGATTCAATGATGTAGATAGAAGCTATTTTAAGAATTTATACAAACTTATATTTATTCTTCTTTAAACATTTTCAATAATAACAGGGTTCGCCAAATAATTTTGCTAGGGGTCCGTTTTAAGAAATGAAATAACCATCACGGTCCGTACATGCTTTTAATAGAAAAAAAAAATCAAATGTAATTTTAGTTAACAAATGTATTTTCTTATTTCGACATTTTTGAATGGACGACGTCAACAAAGATAAATTTTTATTAAATTACGTACTCTGTAGTGCTAGTTGCTGTATTATTCTTTCGGTCCGCACTAAATGGGTCGGCGGTCCGGATGCGGACCGCGGTCCGCCATTTGGCGATCCCTGATGTATAATGTAAGAAGATTACTAATCTAATTTTCCGTGTGGTGACGCAGTAAGAATACAATTCACCACTCCCTGTCTTGCACGTGGATGGCGTAAAAGCCCTCTATGGGATATATTATGCACATGTGTAAGAGAAGGAAAACTCGAAATAAAACCCTATACCAACCCGTCTGACCAGCGTGATATAGTAGGTCAATTACTCTCCTATTATGGAAGAAGCTCGAGTCCAGTAGTGGTGCATATGTGAGCCGAAATAACAATGAAAAAAAAAATAAACCTCGCGTCTAATAGTTGTTATGAAATAATTTGTAATAAAACAGATAAGAGACGAGGTCAGGTCACACGTGCCGCAGTTCAAATCTCCTAAATGATTAATAAAACTAAATAATTGAAATCGTCAGATATTTAAAATATTGTTTTATTGCCACAAACACGATATCTGAAAAAAATCTTTTATATTGCTGTCGGTGGCAAACGAGCGAACAGTACACTTGATGGTAAGTGTTGCTGCCGCTCATGGACCTTTACAAGGCCGCTGCCTACCGCGAAGAAAGTGAAGGGAGTGTGAATGCGTGCATTGAGGCTCGGTGATACCAAAGGCACCACCAAAGCCCTCCACACGCAAACACCCTCCACACGCAAACACCCTCAGAAAGTTGGGCTTCCGGCTCCCTCGCTCACCGAACGAAGCGCAGTAACAAATTGCTACTACTCAGACGTCGATTTTCTGCGAGAGCGTGGTACTACCCCGGACGGACCGGCCCGCGGCTGTAGACAGATAACTGTCGACAGTCTAGTCCTACCACTTCTTTTGCAAATGTAGTTGTTTCTTTACGATTTCAGCCTTCAATTTATCCAAAAGTGCACAGTAATTGTCGCTGTTGATGGCGATTCCTTTTTTGAGATATTCATTAAATATTATTCCGTTCGCATCCCAAAATACAGACGCCATCACCATACTGCCCGACTGTTGGGTCTTTGCACGCTTTGGATTTGGTTCGTCGACTGCTGTCCACTCAGCTGACTGTCTTTTTGGCTTCTGGTGTATAATAATGAAATCATGTTTCATCCATTGCCACATATCGACAATAGAATTCAATTTTATTGCGAATTAACAGCGTCAAACACTCCCCTGAAGCAACAACTCGTTGTTGTTTTTGGTCAACTGTGAGCTCACGCGGCACACACTTTGCAGAGCTTTCGCATAGCCAAACGTTCGTGTAAAATGGTAAAAACACTACCATGATGATGTCATCATGATGTCTTTACAATGTCAGCTAGTTCGTGCACCTTCAATTTGCGATAGTTCATAACCAATTTGTGGATTTCTTTTATGTTTTCTGAAATAACAGCCTTATTTGGACGTCCGCTGCGCTCTGCATCATTTTTGTTGGTACGACCACGTTTAAATTCACCGACCCACTTTTCTACCATTTGCCTCGATGGAGCAGAGTCCAGGTAATGTTTATAAAGCCATTCTTTGGTTTCCACTGTAATAATTTTTCATTATAAAGCAAAGCTTTATCAAAACTCGAAATTCGCTTTTTTGCATTTTCTTTTTTCAATAACAAAAGTTGGACACAAAATGCTATAACTCACGAATTAATAGTCAGATTGCTTTGAAATTTTTAAATATATCGTTTGACGATTAATACTAAATAAAAATCATTTGCAACTAAATCTAGTAACGCCATCTGTGTATCATCCTATGGACTTTTTGAACGAACTGATACGCGTACGTCGATTTTCTGTTCAGTTTGGTACTACTCCGGACGGACCGGCCCGCAACTGTAGACACAGCTGTCAACAATACGGGCAAGAGAGGGGTTGGTGAATTGTATTCTTACTCTGTCATCATCATCATCATCGCAGCCCACATACGTCCCACTGTTGGGCTCGGGCCTCCTCCACAATGGGAGGGAATTTGACCTACTATACCATGCTGGTCAGACATGTTGGTATAGGGTTCCATTTCGAGTTTTCCTTCTCTAGCACAGATGTTATGTGCACATTATATCCCATAGTCGTCTTATACGACATCCACGGGCAAGATAGGGAGTGGTGAATTGTATTCTTACTCCGTCACCACACAGAATTACCAGGACATAAAAACCCACAAAAATATTATCAAAGGTTTTGACAATTCACAATAAAAACACTAATGTCACGATCCGAAGTTCACGCAAATGAATCAGTCGTACAAAACAATGCATTAGGTAATATCATAAAGGCGAGTCATTCATAGTTACGTGACCTATCTTTACAGACGCCTGTAATGGTTACTAAATATTGTCTCAAGGTTACACGCGGAAGGATCCGTAGCGGGGTTTATCGGAATGTTTCCGTATTATCCGTACTGGCATATTGGCTTAAGAATTAGGTTTATACACAGTAAGTGACGGAGTAAGAATACAATTCACCACTCCCTATCTTGCACGTGAATGTCGTAAAAGACGACTAAGGAATATAATACGCATATAACATTTGTGCAAGAAAAGGAAAATTCAAAATGAATATACCAACATGTCTGACCAGCATAGTATGTCAAATTCCCTCCTATTGTGGAGGAGGCCCGAGCCCAACAGTGGGACGCACGTGTGATGATGATGATGAAACTAATAGGTTCTGGAGCTTGATTCACCAGTGGAGAGACGTTGGTTGGTGGAATATAGGTCTTCAATCCACTCTGAAGTTGATCTTTTGGCGGGACAGGGTGTCGTATTCTACTAGTTATCCCTTTTTTTTTTTTTTTTTGGGTGGGCTATGGTCAGCGCACACGCCGTTCATTCTGTCCGAGGAGACGAAAAGGCGGAGCGCTGCTACAAAAACTACCGCATTCCCTTCGCCATTGGGTCGACCACCGCTGCCAAGTTCCTTGTCATCCATGGCTAGCCCCGCGGGATACCTTCCTTCCCTAACATCCCTCCCGGGACGTCGGTCCCCCTTACGCAGTCAGCCTATCTGCGTATGATGAACTCCTCAGACCAGTCACCCGCGGCCGCAGCTAGGGCGGCATCAGGCGCAGGTACTAGACCTAGCGGTACGGTACTAGCGTCTGATGCCGCCCTAGCTGCGCACAGAGAAACTATCATCTTATTAATATATTACAAACAGTGTACCACAACAAAAAAAAACAACTACGTGTAAACATTTTCAAAACATTTATAAGACATAATCGGATGATTATTGATCGGATGTTTACTGATAAAATCAGATCAATTTAAAACAGTGAATCGAACAGCACTACAAAAACAAACGAAACTGCCAAAGTTAACCATTACTAAATTCTAAGATACAAATAATTATCTCTACGGCTGATAAATCAGCCCCAACTCAAAATAAAATCAAGACAGACAACTGGAAAAAAGATATAGAAAACCACACAACACTAAAACAGCACAGAACAATTAAACAAACACATGGAACGTTAATAATTACAAAAAAAAAATCATCCCAATAAATGATAAAATCAGACCAACGCAAAAAAAAAGACAAAAACACAAGACAACACAAAACAGCGGGTGCTACAGTGGCGTTTCTCACCCATTGCGGTGGTACATCAGCGTGCTGGTGCTGATGGCTATGATGGTGTCTCCTATCTGGCTGGTGGTGACCGTTCGAGGCGGCACACGACGTCGCCGCCACGCCGTACTGCAGGTAAACAGATCGATAGGTCTCGTGGTATTTGCGTGATCGTATCTATATACTTAAAATATAAGGCTGAAGAGTTTGTTTGATCGCGCTAATCTCAGAAACTACTAGTCCGATTTGAAAAAAAAATTCAGTATTAGACAACTCATTTATCGATGAAGGCTATATATCATCACGCTAAGACCAATAGGAGCGGAGCATCAATGAAGAATGTTTCTAAATCGGGGTATTTTTCCTTTTGAGAACTTTCGGTGTGTAAACGGTAAGTTTCGCAAAAATCATGTATGGAAGAATCGTATTATTTTTTAAATATTTTCACCTTTTTTTTTTGTGGGTGGGCCGCGGTCGGCGCGCCTCCGCACCACTCCGTCCGGGGCGACAGAGGGGCTTAAGCACGCAACTCCCGCAACCCACCCGAAAACCACGTCGCCTTCGTCGTTGGGCCGACCACTGGAGCAGCGTTAACTTGTCGTCAGTGGTCGGCCCGACGGAATACCCCTAACTGGGATACCCTCCCATCGACCGACGTCCCCCCGGTCGGCCTCTCGGCGGGTGACGGACTAATCCCCGGTCACGTCACCCGCGGCCTCGGCTAGGGAAATATTTTCACCTTCAACGTAAACAAAGTCGCGAGTCAAAGTTAGCGTTATTCCAAAATGACTCTTCCACGCGGACGTAGTCGTGGGCAGAAGCTAATCACTTATAAGATGCTGTAACATTAATTGGCTACTGGTGGGATATCCTAATCTGATAAGGAAGTCTCGTATTCAAATCCACGGCGAAAACTTTCGACTTTTCTATGCGATGCGCGTCTAAATTCCATGATTTACGGTGAAAAAGAATACACTTGGAAAAGCTGTACAATTTTTTTGAATTAAAATATTGTCACATATTAAGTACCATATATACAATTATAACATATAAAAATGTGTAAAATTATACATTAAATCCTACAACACAAAAAGGGATTATTGCACTGAAGAGCAAAGGGCAAGAATTCACAGGACGACGTATTAGGTTTGACGTCTACGAAAAGTCAAATATATAAATATAATAGGTAGGTAGGTAGTGTTCATTTTCAATTATAACCCCTGTAACTTAGACACACTTGAGGCAATAAAATGATATAGCACAAAAATTCACATTTTTAAAACTATTATTTGTCGTCATCATCATCATCATTTCAGCTCGTATACGCCCCACTGCTGGGCTCGAGCCTCCTCCACAATAGCAAGGAAATTGATCTTACTATACCATGCTGGACAGACATGTTGGTATAGGGTTTTATTTTGAGTTTTCCTTCACTCGGATAGATGTTATATGCATATTATATCCCTTAGTCGTCTTTTACGACACCCACGGGTAAAATAGGGTAACATCTATCGAAGAGAAATGAAAACTCGAAATAAAACTCTATAACGACCCCGGTCGGACCAGCGTGGTATAGTGAGTTAATTTCCTATCATGGAGGACCTCGGGCCCAACACGTATATGAGTTAACGACAATTCATTCATAATTGTCGCTAACTCAGCAATTTATGCAGACATAACAAAAATGCAATCTGCATTCATATTGATTGCATGAAGGTAAATAATACGCTACAAAATAAATATACATTTAATAAATATACCTATCATGCCCGTGGAGGTCGTAGAAGACGACTATCGGATATAATATGCATGGTATAGTAGGTCAAATTCCCTCCCATTATGGAGGAGGGCCGAGCCCAACAGTGGCACGTATATGGACTGTGATGATGATGATGATGATGAAATATAACTATTGTTTGTAAAAAACCTTAAAAGCACTAAAAAGTTAAAAATTCAAAAACCGCTTGTCCAATTTAGATAAAATTTTCATGAGACCATTTGGGAAGTTGACCCTTTCCAACAAAAATAAAATGTAAGGAATGAAAGAATTTTTTAAATCGGTAGGCAAGCGACGGAATTATGCGCGAACCCCTAAACCAATTAATTATTATTATTTTATAGAAGTCGGTTAAAAAGTGAAATAAACGCGCTCACCAAACGAATTGCAATAAAAATTTAAAAACAAATGTACTTTATGATTTAGAAGCACAAATTACGTATCATCGATTGCACAGATGGCGTAGTAGTTAAGTTAACCTACTGTGCCATTGTCGACTCGGTCTTACTTACTCGATACCCACGCAATACAATACTTCGTGCGATCCACGAATTGTTCTTCTGACTGTAGATGTAATTTGTTTCCGTTAATTAAATATTTACAAAGTACCACGCCCTTATATTATTATCTTAATACGTAATATATGTCACGAACGATCCACCTACAATTCAAACTATCCTATTCAAGTAAAAGAATAACATAAAAACGTTTATACTTAAGTTTCGTACAGACCAAGCGGCCCGCCCGCACTCACACCAAGGGCGAAGGCGGAAGGGTCGGCCCTATCATTCCATCAGCTCTCGTCTAGTTGAGGGTACTAAAGCTACATAATTGTATAGACAGCTCTAGAATGGACCTCTGACTCGTTTACTTTCAATGAGAGGATTTGTTCGAGAAAATAACGTACTTAAATGTCTTAAACTACTAAAATTTTTCGACTAATCACGCCCTCATCCCCGTAGAGGTAAATTAATGTGTAACATACTTTTATCACAGTGTTATTTTTAGTTACACATAATAAAAATAATGATGACGGAGTAAGAATAAGGATTTCCGTATGGTGACGGAATAAGAATACAATTCTCATCTTATATTATACTAGCTTTTTTTTTTATTGCAAGCAGTGGCAAACGAGTAAACAGTACACCTGATGGTAAGTGTTGCTGCCGCTCATGGACCTTTACAAGGTCGCTGCCTACCGCGAAGAGAATTAAGGGAGTGTGAATGCGGACACCAAAGGCACCCCAAAACCCTCCACGCGCGAACACCTTCAGAAAGTTGGGCTTCCGTCTCTCTCGCTCACCGAACGAAGCGCAGTAACAAATTGCTATTACTCAGACGTCGATTTTCTGCGAGAGCGTGGTACTGCCCCGGACGGACCGGCCCGCGGCTGTAGACATAACTGTCGACAGTGTGGTCCTACCACTCCACTGACCTGAGCTGACCCGGCGAACTTTATACCGCCATAATTTTTTTTCGTAAATATATTTTCTAAATTTCCTAAAATATAGTCTGTCTATAGCTGTCATTTGCGTTTTGTTATTACACGATAGATGAGTTTTTGTTATACCACGTGTTATAGTGACTTATATTCACTTTGACGTTTTATTTCAAGTCCCACGAGAACCCGGTCGAACGGGATAAAAAGTATCCTATGTCCGTCTCCTGGTTCTAAGCTACCTCCCCGCCAATTTTTAGGTAAATCGGTAGAGCCGTTCTTGATTTATAAATAGTGTAACTAACACGACTTTCTTTTATATATATAGATATCTTGCCGCTTGTGGGATCTGGTCCAGGCATATATATATATTTTTTATTTTATTTAAGACACCCTGCACTAAGGAAATAATCCTTGTATTGCGGGGGACTTTACAAACATATAATTAACGGACACAAATTACATCCAGACTCAGAACAACAATTTGTGGATCGCACAAAGTGTTGTCCCGCGTGGGATTCGAACCCCCGACACTGGCGCTGTAGGTCGCTATCTTAACCACTACGCCATCTGTGCAGTCATAATTGTTTGAATTATATTAAGTACTAGCAACCCGCCCTCGCTTCGCTTCGGTTATAGGTTATAGTCGTTTTACCCGCGTAGTTTCCGTTCCCGTGGAAATACCGGGATAAAATATAGCCTAGTTTACGCCCTGATATTATAGCTTTCCATTGGTGAAAGAATTTTTGAAATCGGTCCAGCCGTTTTGAAGATTACCCGGAACAAACAGACAGACAGATAGACAAAAATTTTTTAATTGCTATTTTAGGCATAGGTGTCGTGCAAATAACCGTGTGAGCATGAAAAAAGCCTATTATTTTGTCATTACAAACAGACACTCCAATTTTATTTATTGGTATAGATATCTTGCCGCTTATGGGATTTGGTCCAGGCATAATTGTTTGAATTATATTATCTTGTGGTTCGAAGGGCATCACACTGGAGCTAGTTTGTAAGTATACAAGGCGTGTTATATTCTACACAATTGTATATCAAGTAAAACAAAAGAAACAGTGTGTGTATAAAGTACGAATGACAGAAATGAAACTCCTCTATCCTTTATCATCCTCTATCCTCTATCTCATTCTCTCGCCGGCTGAATCCTATACATTTACGTGTTTATGTCTCTAAGGACTCGCGTTTTCGTTTCATCGAGTTTGAAATCACAACGATTCTAAAGAAGTTACACTTCAAAAATAAAATGAATATACAAGCCCGCTGAGTTTCTTGCCGGTTCTTCTCAGTAGCGGTCGTGTTCTATCTGGTGGTTATTTTTTTGGATAGTTAAATTTAATTTTGTTAATTTGACAATATGTAAGTGCCCTCTCGGGGTTATGCTTAATAAATGATTTTAATTTGAATATACGTTTCACTGTTGGGCTCGATCTCCCTCCAAAACAGAAGTGAAATTGACCTGCTATACCTTACTGGTCAGTCGGCCTACTCTAGAAATCAATTCTAATTTCGAATCCGATTCAATTCCAATCTCATCAAACTTATATTTGGTACTCTTGAACAAAACCGAGAATGAATTCTTCGCGTTTTTCATTCATCATTTCAGCCTATTGCCGTCCACTGCAGGACGTAGGCCTCCCTCATGTTGCGCCACAATGTGCGGTCCTGTGCCGCCTGCATCCAACGACGCCCAGCAACTTTCACTAGGTCATCGGTCCACCTAGTGGGGGGGCGTCCTACACTGCGTCATCCGATACGTGGTCGCCACTCGAGAACCTTTCTTCCGCAGCGGTTGTCGGTTCGTCGAGCGATGTGGCGTTTACCGTTGTTATTTTCACCAAATGTGCCGTATTTTATTACTTTAAATTAATAACGTTATCGAACTCGATCATCACAAAGACGCTTTCTTGAAATTGTGCAACATAAAAAAGTTAAACTACATCAAAATCACGTCGGGAGTAGCAAATATTTGACTTAATCGACGAGAGACGAATTCATTTAGTTTAAAAAAAAAATCCACCAAATTTGATTCCAATCGTGCGCTAGTGTCCAGTTTCAAGAGTACCAATTTGCTCAAATTTGAGCTGCGATTGGATTTAGGATTGGAATCGAGATTCAAAAGTAAGCACACAGAGGTTTCGGTTAGGGTATATTGTATAGTTTCATTTCAAGTTTTTCATCTCTTGAATAAACATTATACGTATATATCCCTCGGTCGTCTTTTACGACAGCCAAGAGCAAGATAGGGTGGTGGTGAATATAATTCGTACTCCGTCACCATCACCGTCATCATCATTTCGGCTCATATACGTCCCAATGTAGAGCTCGAACCTTCCACAATAACAGAGATAAAGACCTTACTATAACCATGCTGATCAAACAGATTGGTATATAGGGTTGTATTTCAAGATTGCCTTCTCTTGCATATATGTTATACTAGCAAACTGCCCTCGCTTCGCTTCGGTTTCAGTCGTCTTACCCGCGTAGTTTCTGTTCCCGTGGGAATACCGAGATAAAATATAGCCTATGTTACTCCCTGATAGTATAGCTTTCCATTGGTGAAAGAATTTTTGAAATCGGTCCAGCCGTTTTGAAGATTACCCGGAACAAACAGACAGACAGACAGACAAAAAATTTTTAATTGCTATTTTAGGCGTAGGTGTCGTGCAAATAACCGTGTGAGCATGAAAAAAGCCTATTATTTTGACATTACAAACAGACACTCCAATTTTATTTATTGGTATAGATGTGTATGTAAATTATATCCCTTAGTCGTCTTTTACGACACCCACGTGCATGATAAGTGGTGGTGAGTATTATTATTACTCCATCACCGCACGTAAGATATATATATATATATATAGTGTACATGTATGTATGTATGTATGTATGTAATGTTTGTATATAAATCGCTATGTACATGCATATGTAGTAAATGAGGCGAAATACTCCTTCGGGTTGTCTTACTTTTATAGCCGCCCGATTCTCTCGAGGTACACTCACTCACTAAAGTGTTAACTATTATTATTCGTGTGGGTTAAGAATATAATGTATCATCCCTTACTTGCCTCTTGGGGCTTGTGAAAACCATCACAGGTACTAAGAGAATGGGCAGCACACTGCTGAGTTTTTTTAAATAAATACTCCTATAAGCATTTACTACACATACTCCTGTATGTGTAGTAAATTCGTGTATTCGTCATCGTCATGGTCACGTGATGTGTTAACGCTAACACTAACACCCGCCGCACACGCCCACACTCGCATTGGCCGTCATTCGCCGTGTGCGAGTGCCAGTATTTAAAACCTATGGCGCAACACCAAACTCCGCATTTGCTCTAAAGTCCCGTACAGACGTTGGTCGAGCCTAGGCCAACGCGAGCGTCGGCAAATAGATACAAGGCGAGAGCTAGCGTCTACACGTTGGCCGAGTGCGGCGAATGCCAACGCGAGTGGCCAACGTAGACGAGCGTTTGTAGAAGTGTCTACACGTTGGCCGATGTCAGTGTTCATTGTGCACTGAAACACGACGGACGTTGACATTAACGTTGCTGCAGCTTCGACTATTTATTTAATGAGCGTATATAACTGTTATCTCAGTGTATACCGCAGTAAAGTGGAAAAAAAGAAGGTGGTTGATACTGAGTATTCACAGAAATAGAACAGTGTAAGATATATCCGTGTGGTGACGGAGTAAGAAAAAAATTCACCAGTCCCTATCTTGTCTGTGAATGTCGTAAAAGACAATTAAGGGATATAATACATAATAAGCATATAACATATATGCAAGAGAAGGAAACCTCGAAATAAAACCCTATACCAACCTGTCTGACTAGCATGGAATACTAAGGTTAGTTTCCCGCTTATTGTGGAGGAGGCTCGAGCCCAACAGTAGGACGTATATTAGCTAAAATGATGATGAATGATGAAGATACATTTTGATACTATAGGTAACATATAGGGTGACTTGAATCTAATTATTTACGTCGCATATCTAAAAGTAGTGATGCAAATTTTAAAATATAATCATTTATATTAAGCGTCAATATCACATTAAACACGTCTAACCACGATGGATGTCAACCGTGTAATGATGACTCGGCCAACGTGTAGACGACATTGGCCGAGCGTACACCGAGGCGAAGTGCGGCAAGTGATCACGAGCGATGGCGAGTGAAGACAAATCAGCTGTCCACACGTTGGCGCTTGTATTCACTCGGCCAACTAGGCGAGCGACGGCGAGCGTTGGCCAAATAAGACAAATTGGGTGTACACACGTTGGCGTTCGCCACCGCTCGCCTGCACTCGGCCAACATGTAGACGCCCTATAACGTCGACACATACTGTGTCCTGCACTAAGAAAATACGTTTTGTCGTTTTGTCCGGCGTGGAAATCGAACCCACTACAGACATGGTCATTATCATCATCATCATTTCAGCTCATATACATTCCACTGTTGGGCTCATGCCTCCCCCAAAATAGGAGGCAAATTGACCTTACAGATATATCATGCTGGTCAGACAGGTTTGTATAGGGTTTTCTTTCGAATTTTTGTTCTTTTGCATAGATGTTATATGCGTGTCTGTAACACAACGCCATCTGTGCAGTCAACTTTTTTATTGTATTTTTTTTTTAAATAATAATACTACTAACACTTGTGTCGTCGACTGTACACATAACAAAACTAAGAGGCAACAAACACAACGTCGCGAATTAAAAGCTACTTACTGCCCCTCCCCCCATCCCATACGACCGTTCCGACCCTCCATTTTATTGCCTTTCACCGCTCTTACGAAATAGATACATGGTGGATACTTTTACGATTGTGTGGATAAAAACGTAGGTTCACTGAATCAACATTATGTATATCGGGTTCGATATCTACATAATTTTCCGTGAGGTTAGCGTTGGCAGGCGTCCGGATAAGCCGGAAATAGGTAGACTTTTTAATTGCGTGTCGGGTCAAAATAATCAGTGTCCGGCTTTTATTAGGCTTTTTACATTTCGCAAACGAGCTAGCGCCGAGCGTGGCCAGTCGACTGTTGTCATAATCCAAAAAGCTTAATTTTACATACATTTTTTTGTCGTACCTAATAATACTAAAACACAAAATCCTCAATAATGTAGAGTGTCCGGTCTTTCTACACAAATGTCCGGCCAAACTGGCGGGTCTGTCCGGCTATTGGGTTTGACGACCTGGCAACCCTAAGTGGGGTGATGGAGTAAGTATACAATTCACCACTCCTTATCTTGCCCGTAGATGTTGTAAAAGACGACTAAGGGATATAATATGCATGTAGGAATTTTAAAAAGTATGAATTGTGTGGAACGGAGCGTAAGATGAACGAGTGAATAGGAAGGGTGTGAAAGAGAGAGGAGAGAATAATTTAGATGGCGATCGGTAAGATGTTGTGCAAGGAAGAAGTTTAAAGATTTTTGTAATAAAAGTAATAAAACAAGTGAAGACTATCCTGAGTTTGTTTGTGTTCTCGATCCCCTACATGCATCCATACTAATATTATAAATGCGAAAGTAAGGATGTTTGTTTGTTTGTTTGTAACGCTTTCACGCTTAAACCACCGAACCGATTTCAAAAATTCTTTCACCAATGGAAAACTATAATATCAGGGAGTAACATAGGCTATATTTTATCCCGGTATTACCACGTGAACGGGACCTACGCGAGTAAGGCGACTGAAACAGAAGCGAAGCAAGGGCGGGTTGCTGGTATAACATAAAAGTAACATGATTACTGAAGTATTTGGTGATTTTTTGGTGGGATTATATTTTTAACCGCTAAGAAATGAAGAACCGGAAATTATAATTCGTTAAAAACCAAACAAACAAAAAACATGCATTATTAGATAAATCCATATTCATAAGACATAACAAAGTTAATGGGGACGATGAGCTTCAAACAATAGTTATAGGAAAATAAAAGATCATGCAGAAGTGGTGTAGTGGGGGACTAGGATCTCAACTCGCGTGTTCTCACCATATGATTAAGATATTATTAACAGATTAAAAACAGAGAAATACTTCACAATACAACTGTTATGTGAACCGTTTTTTAGGGTTCCGTAACCTAAGGGTAAAAACGGAATCCTATTACTAAGACTTCACAGTCGTCGGTCTGTCACCAGGCTGAACTCTCAAGAACCGCGATAGGTAGACAGTTGAAATTTTTACAAATTATGTATTTCTGTTGCCGCTATAACAACAAATACTAAAAACAAAATAAAATAAATATTTATGGGAGCTCCCATATAACAAGCACTATTTTTTTGCCATTTTTGCTCGATATCGATAATGGCAAAAGGTAGGCACTTTTTTACCTAGTCAATGGTAAGGAACCCTTCATGCGCGAGTACGACTCATTTTACGGCCGATTTTTTATCATTTCGAGTGGTGACGGAGTAAGAATAAAATTCACCACCCCCTCCTCTTGCGCGAAAGAAAACTCTATGTCATCCGTCGGACCAGCGTGGTATAGTAGGTCAATTTTCCTCCGATTTTGGAGGACGCTGGACCCCAACAGTGGAACTTGTATGAGCTGCAATGATGATGAATGAATTTTGAACTGATTTTAATGATTCCTTTTTTATTTAAAAGCTATTGCTTCTTATATGGCTCGCATTTCAATTTGATCAAGATATGACCAGTGGTTGAATGAAAGTACATAAAAAAGGCTGTTCATCATCGTCATCATCGCAGCCTACATACATCCCACTGTTGGGCTCGGGCCTCCTCCATAATGGGAGAGAATTTGACCTACTATACCATGCTGTTCAGCCATGTTGGTATAGGGTTTTATTTCGAGTTTTCCTTCTCTTGCACAGATCTCATGTGCATATCATATCCCTTAGTCGTCTTTTAAGACATCCACAGGCAAGATAGGAAGTGGTCAATTGTATATAGGGCTGCTCCTTTTTTATACAAAAAGAAAACCTATCCTGCGCTAAGGAAATCATTCTTAGAAATGCTTCACAAAGTATGCTTCATCATCATCATCTTAGCCCATACAGGTTCTATTGTTGGGTTCGGCTTCCTCCATTATGGGAGGGAATTTGACTTACGCTGTTCGGACGTGTTGGTGTAGGGTTTCATTACGAGCTTTCCTTCTCTTGCATAGATATTATATACATATTATATCCCTTAGTCGTGTTTTACGACATCCACGGGCAAGAGAGGGGGTGGTGAATTGTGTTCTTACTCCGTCACCACACGCAAAAAAAAATATTACTTTTCTTAATTAAAACTTATCCTGTACTAAGATGCTTAACAAATAACACTTGTGGGTTGCACACTGTTGTTTTGGAATCGAACCAGCGACACTGAAACGATTATCTTAACCACTATACTGTATGGGCAGTTATAAAATAAATTCAAAACAATCGCACATGTTCATCTTGCGGTCGGTACACCGAGTAGTGGAATGTCGCGCGACGGGCAGATGTTCAAACGCTCGTTAACAACGGGGTTGGCCGCCCGGTCCGCGGGGTCCACCACTGCTGCCTAACGGGACGGTCACATCGCCACAGATTAGAAACAGGTGCGTCTCGGATTTGGTAATACTTACCATTTCAGGTATGTTATAATGTTGGCAACACTGTTATTAATGTTATCTTTTATCAGAGTACACTGCACTTTTATATTTAAACTAGCAACCCGCCCTCGCTTCGCTTCGGTTATAGGTTATAGTCGTTTTACCCGCGTAGTTTCCGTTCCCGTGGAAATACCGGGATAAAATATAGCCTAGTTTACGCCCTGATATTATAGCTTTCCATTGGTGAAAGAATTTTTGAAATCGGTCCAGCCGTTTTGAAGATTACCCGGAACAAACAGACAGACAAAAATTTTTTAATTGCTATTTTAGGCATAGGTGTCATGCAAATAACCGTGTGAGCATGAAAAAAGCCTATTATTTTGACATTACAAACAGACACTCCAATTTTATTTATTGGTATAGATGCATAGATGGATAACGAGTGATTTTTCGTGTAGTGATCTCGTGAAGGGATAAACTATGCATATGACATCTGTGCGAGAGAAGGAAATCTCAAAATACCAAACCGTCTGAAAATACTATTATTTGCATTCTCTTAATACACAGGCACACAAATAAAACCGGCTAAGTGTGAGTCGGAGTCGCACACGAAGAATTCCGTACCATCTATACCAATAAATAAAATTGGAGTGTCTGTTTGTAATGTTAAAATAATGGACTTTTTTCATGCTCACACGATTATTTGCACTATACATATGCCTAAAATACACTTTATATTTTTTTGTCTGTCTGTCTGTCTGTTTGTTCCGGGTAATCTTCAAAACGGTTGGACAGATTTCAAAAATTCTTTCACCAATGGAAAGCTATAATATCAGCGCGTAAACTAGGCTATATTTTATCCTGGTATTCCTACGGGAATGGGAACTACGCGGGTAAAACGACTAAAACCGAAGCGAAGCGAGGGCGGATTTTTTTTTCATTGCCAACGGTGGCAAACGAGCAAGCAGCACCTGATGGTAAGTGAAACTGCTGCACATGGACCTTTGCAATACCAGCGGCACAGCCAGGCCGTTGCCTACCGTGAAGGAAATACTCTTCTTAAACCTCGTTTAAAGAAGGACATGTCATAGCGCTCGGGAAACACAGCAGCAGATAGTTCATTCCAGAGCCTGCACGTACGTGGGAGAAATGAACGCTGGAAACGTACAGTTGAAGACCATAACGTTTCCAGGTGAAATGGATGAACCCTGCTACGATGTCGAGTGGTACGTTGGTAGAATGGTGACGGTGGTACCAAGTCAAACAGTTCCTCGGAGCACTCTCCGTGAAAGAGTCGGTAGAGTACACAGAGTGACCCAAAGTCTCTCCGCTGCTCCAGCGACTCCAATCTGTCCGTAAGATTGGGATCCCCGACGATTCGAACGGCCCGTCTTTGCAGGGAGTCAAGTGGGTCTAGCTGATATTTGGGCGCACCTGCCCAGAGATGTGAGCAGTACTCCACATGAGGACGAACTTGTGCTTTGTACAGCACAAGACGCTGTCTCGGTGTGAAGTACCGCCTGGCTCTGTTCAGAACGCCCAACTTTTTGCTTGCCAATTTGGCTTTGTCCTCCAAATGACTCCCAAACTGGACTTTGCTCGATATTTCGACGCCGAGAATTGGAAGAATTCTAGGCGGATTGCTAGTTATCTATAAAAAGGGCAAAAAAAATCGCGTTTGTTGTTAAGGGAGCCTTAATTAATTATTTATTTTAATAGACAGACGGACGGACAGACAACGAAGTCTTAGTAATAGGGTCCCGTTTTTACCCTTTGGTTACGGAACCTAAAAATGGACGTGGTTTGCACAGTTGTCACCACCTAGATACCGGCATGTATTTCGACCTGCTGAATCCGAATCTGAAGTCAGTTTCGAGTAAATTGAAAAAAATCGCAAAGAATAGCGTGATATAGTAGGTCAATGACCCTTCTATTGTGGAGGTGGTTCGAGCCCAGCAGCGGGCCGTACATGAGCCGAAAAGAATGAAAAATGAATGAATATAAAATAAATTATCTCCTTGTGCTAAATACATCATAGTAAGTACCAGTAGATAACCTTCGAGTTAGCTGCCGACCCCCTGCCGATGCGTAGCGTGAAACTTATGAATATATGCAGAATCTAAACATGCAATCATTTATAAAAGTATCTAGCGCAGTATGTTCAAGAGTCGTACCTGTGATAACTGTTAAGACCATATGGTAAGACACTACTAAATCGTTGCAATAAACGTCAAAATATTTTATTAAGAAACCCTGCAGCATTTAATTTTTATGTGATACTAGCAACGCGCCCTCGCTTCGCTTCGTTTACCCGCGTCGTTCTCGTTCCCGTAGGAATACCGGAATTACTTATAGCATATGTTACTCCCTGATATTATAGCTTTCCATTGCTGAAATAATTTTTGAAATCGGTGCAGCGGTTTAAACGTAAAAGCGTAATAAAGAAACTTACTTTCGCATTTATAATATTAGTAATGACTAGCAATCCGCCCTCGCTTAGCTTCGGTTATAGGTTATAGTCGTTTTACCCGCGTAGTTCCCGTTCCCGTGGGAATACCGGGATAAAATATAGCCTAGTTTACGCCCTGATATTATAGATTTCCATTGGTGAAAGAATTTTTGAAATCGGTCCAGCCCTTTTGAAGATTACCCGGAACAAACAGACAGACAGACAGACAAAAATTTTTTAATTGCTATTTTAGGCATAGGTGTCGTGCAAATAACCGTGTGAGCATGAAAAAAGCCTATTATTTTGACATTACAAACAGACACTCCAATTTTATTTATTGGTATAGATTGACACTGAAAATCGTTATACAAACCACTACGCCATCATAGAAATACAACTAAAAACAAGATTATAACCAATACAATGATTTATGGCCATAGTATTCTTGTTCCGGTTACCATTTCTTGTAGTTTGGTTGCGCGCGGTCAGCAAAACCTTCTCGTATTTCACATTTCCATATTTGTATTCGTAACGCTGACTAAACACATATCAAACATTACCCATAGTTCTTTTGTTATGTTGCGTCTATTTTTTTCATACATTTGATTCAGTGGCTGAAATTGTCTGCAGAATATCTCCTCTTTGTTTAAACAGAAAAACATCCAAAGCCAAGTCAAATATTTTGGTTATCAATGTAACATGGAATCTTACGTTTTTTCAAGTAATTAATTTGTAAATTTTACTAAATAGCTCAAAATTGTACATAATGATTAAAAAAGAAATTTCGTATTCGAGTGTTTTCCTTTTCTTTGCATTTTTCTGAGAACATTTACCATAGTATACATTTTTTACATCATCAGAAAGAAGAGATTTCAACGAACAAAAAACCCACCGACTTTTATAAAAAAGCTAATATTTTGACGGGAGAATTTTCGATTGAAAATTGGAGTGTTTTTTCGATATTAAGTGAAAATAAGATGAAATATAAATATTTTAAATCAAAAAATTACAGTGTGTTTGGGACATAAAAAGGTAAGTTTTCACGAAATTTCGTGATTTTTTTTTTGTATAAAACAAAAGTAAAAAACGAAAACCTTGGTGATTTTAATGTTTCACAAATTTTTTTAGGTTATGTGAAAAGAGTGTAAATACAAAAGTTGTAGATCTCTTTATTATCTACAACTTTGTCATTTAATTCTTTTCCATAGGACTTATAGTTGTGCCGGAAATCGAGATAAACCGTTTTATACCCTTAAAAACTCACGCCCTTCCACCGCCTTCCACTTCCCGACCTAAAATCACCCGTTAAATATTTTTTTCTTTCATTTTTGTTATGTTCTCTTGCTTTCCCAACGGCTTTCATCCTACTATTATTTTTTTTTGTTTCAGAAATTATCGACCCTGTTCTACCTGGACTAAAGAAATAATCCTTGTGTTGCGGTGGGACTTTACAAACATATTATTAATGGACATAAATTGTCCTGCGTGGTGTTCGAACCCGCTACACTGGTATGTTAGGTCGGTATCTTAACCGCTACGCTATCTGTGTAGTCGCTATATAAATAGTAAACATTTTTGTAGTATAAGAAATACAAAAGATTGTATTTTAAAATTATGTTCTTCTAATAAATAAATTTCAGAATTATCTACACAACTTGGCACCCATACCTATATTTCTCAAGTCTTGTCGGTAAATTTAAATACTACACTATATTTATCATAAAATTGAAATTTGCTCATATTTTCACATTTACATTTTTGCTGTAATTTCTATTACATATTCAAGGCAATGAGATACATCTCTGGGAGACACGCTTAAAAGAAAACAAAATAATAAAAACGATAATACAAATATCCCGATATTCCCACGGAAACGGGAACTACGCGGGTAAAACGACTATAACCTATAACCGAAGCGAAGCGAGGGCGGGTTGCTAGTAACAAATAAAAACCGACTTAAAAACAACGTAAACGAGATGAACCAAATATGTCCGAATTATTAAGGGGTCGGATCTTGATCAAATTTTTATGGGATAATCTCTGAAGTATGATCTACCAAAAGAAAATTCACAATTAGCGGAATGATCACGTAACATACATTCAAAAACAAAACAGCTTGAGAAATTTTTCGAAGTAGGTTAAAATGAAAAATAATAACAAAATAACTCACCATTCCATTGTCCATTCCTCCATATGGTGATTGATAGCCAGCTTTCTCTGTCACTGAAAAAACGATCGTATTATTTTAATAATACATTCTATTATTGCTAATAATAATCACTATTATTTTTTTAACAAGTCTCGCGTTCCTCGAATATCATGAAGGTGTACATTTGCGTGTTTTGCCATAAACTTTGATCAGCATTAAAAGTTTGATAGATAAGTTTCAAAAAATATTTTATTTATTTGATGCAGTCAACGAGATCACCGTCTTATAAACGGCGGGACGGGGCGACAGAGGGGCGTAAGCATGCACACCTGTAACCCACCCGTGACACGTCGCTTTCGTCGTTGGACCGACCACCGGAGTAGGGTGACTTGTCGTCAGTGGTCGGCCCGACGCCATACTCCGTGAGGAGTACCCTCCCATCGACCGACGTCTCCTCCTCGGGTTAGGTCGGGACCGATGATTGTGATGAGTTCACGACGCTGCTCTGCCCAAGCGGCACAAACCTCGAGCGTATGCTGCGCCGTGTCCTCGTCGCAATCGCAGTGGTGGAAGGACGGTGTACTCTCCCTAATACGTCACGTGCCGCCTGAGTCGAGTGTGTAAGCAAGAGCGCGGAATAAGAGATACGAGACGCACGATCGGCCTAAGCTTTCGGTATGTGACATTGTTACTTCTAATTAATCTGTATAATTTAGGTAAAAAAATACTTGAATTAACGAGTGCAAATAAATGTTAGTTTACCGAAGAAAAAACCTCACGTTTAATGGTTTAATGAAAAAAATATATATTACTACAATAAAATTTAAAAAAAAAACACAAAGCAGTCAAGTGGACTAGCTACAGAAGTGAAAACTTAAAATTATGAACATACAGTTGCTAATTTTGGATCTTCAATTAAAATTATCTATCCATCAATAAATATCAATCAAATGTCTTTTTTAAGGGAGGTTCCTTAATTCATGTGCTCTCAAAGATGTTAGAAGCGTTTATCTGTCAAGTAGTGATCCACAAACAATACGCACGGAGGTATATCTATGTATATATAATACAGGCGAAACGTGCGGTGACGATGACGGGAGCTCCATGATTTTTGTTCACACAAAAAAGTGCTCAAATCGCCTAAGCTATTACTTAAAAAAAATGGTACTCAAATTTTTGGCGCCCAACGCGGGACCACACAATAAAATTCGTATTGTATACATATTTAATAGTATGGAAATAATTTATATTACAACAATACAAGTTATATGAACCACATGACAATATTGTTATGATAATGAAAATATATATCGCGATTGGCGACACAATAACGTGGGGATTAAAACCACCAGCGTTTTAATTAACCCTTTCAAACTATAGTTTACTTGGGGTTGGAAAGTTCAATTTAATATTATATTTATTATTCCCGCCATATTTTTAAATATATATACTCACGCCTCTTTCCCATAGGGGTAAGCAGAGACCACTTCCTTGCACTTGCTACGATCTTGACCACTTTCGCCTCCTCCACATTCATTAATCTCCTCATACATGTTTCTCGGTTCAGGGTACTCCTAACCTGGCCTTTCTTAAGAACGTCCTCGATATGATCGTGGAACGTCCGCCTTGGTATTTTTCCCTTCCAACACTTTCGTCCACATTCGCCTTATAAATTCTCCTTGTTAGTTACCTTTCATTAATTCTCTCTACATGGTCGAACCAACTTAACAAACCTTTCTCAATCCTTGTCACTACATATCCAGTCATACCATTTTTTAAAACTGGCTACACAGACAGCGTTGTGATTAAGACGGCGACCAACCGTGCCAAGTGTTACGGTTTCGTTTCCCACGCAGAACCGTACTTTATGCGATGCACAAATTGTTGTTCCAAATCTGTATTTAATGTGTGTCGGTTAATTGTATGTTACTAACAATAAGCTGCCCGTAATACAAACATTAATTTAGAGATGTAGTAAAAATACCATTTGCCTTACCCGTAAATTTCGTAAAACATGACTGAGGGATATAAAATGCATATAACACATATGCAAGAGAAAGAAAGAAAAATAATTTATTACTCCTTTACGGGAGGGACACGCACAAGAACATAAATAAAAGTACAATAACATAAAATCGACAAATAATATAGTAAGAGAAAACACAGCGAAAATGACAAGATTAGGGTCCCCTTCGCAAAAGAGGAAAAGGATAGCTGCTCAGCATACTGTTGAGGTATCTACTCGGTAAAGTGAATACTACAATGCTGTTATTCTGCAGCGTCCTACAACGTTTGTCAGCGATGCACAGGCAGCAAAGTATAGAAGATGCTGTCAAAACATAGCTATCTTTTTGCAAATAATAACAAATATAATAAGAATATAACCTAAAAACATGTATAAAGATAATAAAATAAAAATAATTTTTAACAAAAAAAAACCGACTTCAAACAAAAAACAATTCCTAAACAAATTAATATGCACTAAAAAGCAAAAAAGTAATTCTTAATTATAATATAATATAATTAAATAATAAAAAAAATAGAGTACTTAAAAGTCAATCAAATTATTACGACAATATAATGTAGTTACAATTATTGTCATTTTTGGAGTCGGTGTCGGTATGTTTGTCGGTGTCCTAGTTTTGTTCACTGACACCGACTCCAAAAATAATAATAATTGTAACTACATTATATTGCCGTAATAATTTGATTGACTTTAAAGTACTCTATTTTTTTTTCATCAAGTTGTTGTAAGGTTGGGCGGGCACTACATTGTACAAGAATTATTTTTTTGCTTTTTAGTGCATATTAATTTGTTTGGGATTTTTTTTTGTTTGAAGTCGGTTTTTTTTTGTTAAAAATTATTTTTATTGTTTGATTTTTAGTGAATGTGAAGTTCACATTTTTTTTCTACCTATGAGTCAACCTACTAATAGTGCTGCTCGTTTGAGACAGTGCCGTTCAACATTACGGTAGGTGACTCAAATATCCGGATACTATAAGAGATTCAGCCGAGTGTCGATAATTTGCTCCTAATAATTGAAGAGTACCGTTACTTTAGCATGTATCCTATAATCAGAACCTAATCAAACTACCCTTGAAGTACATCCTATCCAATAAAAAGAATCATCGAAATCGGTTGGTGTTATATTGAGTTTTCGTCCATGTGTACTATATATTTTATACAAATTTAAGACTTAAATAGTTTTCTCATGGATACCACGTTCAAAACTGGACTAAATTGAAACGGAACCACACGAAAAGCACCAGCTTTCAAATAAATAAAAAAGAATCATCAAAATCGGTTCACGCAGTCGAAAGATCTGAGGTAACGAACATAAAAAAAAAATAATTAAAGTCGAATTTACTTTAAAAAAGAGAAGGTTTTCAACCTTCTCCTTTTTTAAAGTCGATTAAAAAAGAATCATCGGCTTCGGTTGGCGTTGTTATTGAGTTTTCGTCCATTTATCGCGCACATACTTAATGCAAATTAAAGACTTATGTGGTTTTCCCATGGATGCCATTGTCGAAACTGGATGAAATTAAAATGAGACCACACGGGGCGCACCAGCTTTCAAACAAAAAAGAATTATCAAAATCGGTTTACCCAATCGAAAGTTCTGAGGTAACAAACATAAAAAAATAAAATACAGACGAATTGAGAACCTCCTCCTTTTTGAAGTCTGTTAATAACAGATAAGATCGTCTTAAAAATTATGTAGATGAGCCATAAAAAAAGAAAGATACGTATATTTTAATCTGTGGCACTATTAGTGAGTTTGTGCTATCTGTGAGCGAAGCTTATGTATGTCATGTGTAGTTAGTTGTGATTAATGCGTTGCCAAATTGTAAATATAATACTTAGTACAAGTTCAAGCAAATCAAATGTGAATTTTAAATATATATAGTGACTCACATTCACGCAATGTGACCAATTGTTATCAAGCTGAATTACAGGGTTGACTTTGAGAACCCTATTTGTGGCAGCACACTGCTGGACGTATCAGATCACTGCTAACAAGCTAAGGATCTTAGAATAATAACGTATAAAAGGTAAGTTCGCGCACAAAAAGTGAAGCATTTCAATTGGAGCCTAATGGAGCTTACGCCGGAACCGTTCCGTAATATACAAGTCATTGTACTGTACGTACATACGCAACTCTTAAAAAATAAATAGGTAATTATGACGGTTTATGCATTTAAATGGTGTCACAACACATTTGTAAAACTTAAAAAGGTTTTTTACGTCACTTTTAAAAGTATTTCGACGATTTATGTTAATAAAAACAAAATTTGATTTCATAATTTGTATAGTGGTGTGCGTGTGTACGTGTGTAATCGTCTGCGCGCCATTAGTGTTTTTAGATTCAAATTTCGAACCTTCGAAGTATTGACATTATCCTTCTATACGTTATTAATCTAAGCTAAGAATATAAAAGGTATGCTTTAAATATATATAACTCTGCATTTATTGAAACAGCATATATATAAACACATTTATTTAATAAATTAAGAAGAAAAGAAAAATAAATAATGGTTTTTAAACTTGAGTTTGCATAAACATGAAATATTTTTTGAGGTTATTTATAAAGCTTAGCTTTGTTTTTAGCTGGCGCAGTGGTGATAATATGTTGCAGCATATTTAAAGCTTCCCCTGAAGGCAGCGGTCCTATATTTTGGCACTACAAGAGGATGCACGGTGGAACGAATTGGATATTTACATTTATCCGTTTTCCACTCAAGTTTATAATACAGATATTGTTATTGATATTGTGGACTTTGAGTGGCAATGATGCTGTAAACAAAACAAAATAGAAAGACAACTCGAAATAAAACTATACCAAGATATCTAACGAGCATGGTATAGCCCAGCAGTGGGCCATATATGAGCCGAGACGACGAGATTTAGTTTTAAAAAGGTAATAAGCTATTATTATAAATGTACCTACTCACAAGCAGAGCCAAAACAACAATAAAGATCTGGACCGACTATTGTTGGATTCACGACGCCATTTATATCACAATAAGTGAAGGTATGCTCTAAGTGATTAATGATTCCAGGTTTGTATCCTGGCATGATCCAAGGGTAAGATAGGGAGTGATGAACTGTAGGTATTCCTACTCCGTCACCACACGGATATTTACGATTCGCAAAAAATACAGACTCCGAAGGATTAATTCTAAATATGTATATTTTTTAATAATTCATAACAGTGGTTCTTAAACTTGATTGGGCGCCGACCCACCTCACAAAAACTACCAAATTCGGGTCCCACATCTTAACGGTCTCGTGAAGTAAGAAACTATTCGCCTAGGCCTAGCCTCACGTGGACCGACAGAGACTTGGATTAAAAGTACACTTTTTATATATCATTTTAGATTTCCAATGCTTATAAATAAACGTTTATTCAAATTTTATACGTAATATGGCAGCAGTAAGAACATAACAAAAGCTAATTCTATTTCTACCCGCAAATTAAGGGTAAAGTGTTGGCGCAAATTATTCAAATTAATAATATAATTGCAACCGTTAGTCGAGGGTAGATATTTATTAAACAAGAACATTAATACCAGTTACGGCGGCCATCGCGCTTTGTTTACGAACAACCGCAAGCCTTTTGGTGTAATCACTGGCTTTTATATAGACGTTAACGAAATATATTTTTGGTTAGAAGACACATAATTAAGTAAAAATGAATATATCCTTGCAACTTTTATGTAGACAGAATACAGTTTTTCACCACTCCCTATCTTGCCCGTGGATGTCGTAAAAGACGACTAAGGGATATAATATGCATATAACATTTGTGCAAGAGAAAGAAAACTCGAAATGAAATCCTATACCAACCTGTCTGACCAGCATGGTATACTAGGTCAAATTCACTCCCATTATGGAGGAGGCCCGAGCCCAACAGTGGGAGGTGTGGGCTGCGATGATGATGATGTTGAATCCAGTTTTTACCATAAAGCCTTTATTATCCTGAGGCCATATATAAATCATATGGCCTCAAGATAGTAAAGGGACAATTGAGTTTTGGCGGGAACATGCAAGCGTCACGTCGTCAGTTAAAATGTCATACTTCGCGTTATATTAAATGATGTCGGTGACATTTTATCCAATGTGATGCAGAGAAACATTATTATTTATTTATTTATGGAAACTCAATAGCTTTTTACCATACATAGTTTCACATATACGAATATGCAGACCGACTCAGCTGTTTGCGTTTACAGTAAACAGAGCCATTTACAGAGTGCCGCGACATGACAATTTGAGGTGATATAAAATACCAATTCATTAGTTATAATTATTCTAAATATTAAACGGCAGTACAATTTTAAAATAAAGGTTTACAAAATTGTTTCGAGTTTTCCTTCTCTTACATTAAATACCTTGGTCGTCTTTTACGACATCCACGTGCAAGATAAGGAGTGGTGATTTGTATTCTTACTCCGTCACCACACGGAAAATGTGCTGTCTATAACAGCAACACTGGGACATGTATGAGCTGAGATGAGCATGAGATAGCAGTATATAGGTGTCCTGCTCTTCACTCAAAGTTTTGATAAATTAAATCCAATCTGATGTACTTAGATAATAACGAAGTAGTCATTGAAATAGTCATTTCAAGTCGCCCCCACTCACCCCGAAATTATTTGGATTAAACATTAGCCCTACACAGAGGGTGACTTAGTACATTTATATTACGCCACTATATATCTGACAGCTATTCACAACGATAGTGTTAGGGGATGAAATTGAAATAAAAATGTAAATAATAGAAAGTCGCGATATGGTGCTGACTTTATTTAATGCTTAAAAAAGAAGATGGCCGATAATACTTGGTATCTGTCTGGACTATAGAAGAAATCCAGATATAGTTAAAATCATATATAAATTGCATATGATTTAAAAATACACTCTAAAATACAAATAGTCTTCTTTTTTCATGTTGCCATCATCATCATCATCATTTCAGCCTATCGCCGTCCACTGCTTGACGTAGGCCTGCCTCATGTTACGCCACAAAGTGCGGTCCTGTGCCGCTTGCATCCAACGAAGTCCAGCAACTTTCACCAGGTCGTCGGTCCACCTAGTGAGGGGGTTGCCTTCACTGCGTCGTCCGATACGTGATCGCCACTCGAGAACCTTTCTTCCCCAGCGGTTGTCAGTTCGTCGAGCGATGTGGCCTGCCCATTGCCACTTCAGCGTGCTAATTCTTCGTGCTATGTCGGTTACACCCGCTCTTCGGTGGATTTCTGTATTCCGGAATCTATCTCGCAGAGAAATCCCGAGCATAGCCCGCTCCATAGCACGCTGAGCGACTTTGAGCCTTGTTATGAGGCCTCTATTGTTGACAATCAGCTACAATTACGAACCATTTTTCCTAGTATTTTTTTTCTATTTTCTATTTTTGGGGTGGGCTACGGTCAGCGCACCCACCGCTCGGCTCCGTTCAGGGCGACAAAGTATCAGCGCGCGGCCCCGTAATCCACCCATAAAGCACGTCGCCTTCATCGTTGGGCCGACCACCGGTGCAGAGTTCATTGACTTCAGTGGTCGACCCGACGGAATTCTTCGAGGGAGTCGCATCGACGTCCCCTACTGGGACGCCACTCGCCATCGCAAGGGTATCCTCTCCATTGTCGCCATCAACAGAGTTATGGTCACTGTTAATCTTCTGAGGGTTTCGGTTTTTTTTTGTGACTATAGCTGTTAGCCGCAGATATCCTTGACATCTTAACCCGGACTGTGGGTGAGCGCTGAGGGCTCTCAACCCGAAAGGATTTCGGTGGAAATAATAAGACATGTAAAATATTTATTCAAATTCACTATATACCTAATACAAGACACTTATTCGCACTATCACATTCCCGCCAAAAGCCCCCCAAATAAAGAGTCATAACAATCTAGGGATATGAATAGAAAAAAAAAACATTTGTACCGTTCATAGACGATAAAAGTGAAACTTTTTTAGACCAACTACGGTTCGTCCTTACATCTAGCCATTTATCTCTTCTACATCTATTAAATGCACTAACAATAAGAGAACTACGAATTTCATTTCCATAGTAGTTATCGCATTAAGTTAGATATCCCACGTGGAAATTTGCCTAACCTGTCGATGATTTTTTTGCTAATGGTCACGGACGCGGACGGATTGGCCATTAACGCTGTAAAGTGTTCGAAACGTCAGACAATTAAAAATCAGATATCAATAGCAACAAAAAAGTTTCTAGTTCGATAAAGTCCACGATTCGATCGTATCAAATCGGATACTGTATCCACCGCTCAACACAAATCGATTGGTGTCCACCCCAAGGGGTGGGTCCGTCGTTGCAAATTACACGCTAACTCGCTCGCAGGGGGTAGGCACAATGCGCACGACACGCTAATTATAATCATTTATACATAAGGGATGTACAACCGGCCATATTCAATCACCAAGCGCCATGCTTTAATTAATCTATATGTATATTGCAAAATCAGAATTTGCTGTTTGATGGCGACTATTAATAATACCTTACATTACTAGCGGGTATACGACTAAGGGACCTGGAACTTAAATTCTGAGGCAATTTGTTTAATAATTACATACTAGGTGAGCTGACGTCAGACATGCTGCCGGTCAAAACTATTAATTTGATTCATTTAAGCCCACATTCATTCATCTAGCCCTGGTGAAATTTGCTGGGCGTCGTTGGATGCAGGCGGCACAAGACCGTACTTTGTGGCGTAACATAATGGAGGCTTACGTCCAGCAGTGGACGGCGATAGACTGAAATGATGATGATGATGAAGCCTACATAAGCCCGTTACCGTGTGGTGACGGAGTAAGAATATAATTGACCACTCCCCCTCTATTACCCGTGGATGTCGTAAAAAACGACTAAGGGATATAATATGCACATAACACCTGTGCAAGAGAAGGAAAACTCGAAATGAAATCCTATACCAACATATCTGACCAGCGCGTTATAGTAGGTCAATTTCCCTCACGTTGTGGAGGAGGCCCGTGCCCAACAGTGGGACGTATGTGGGTAGTAGTCCCGCTATTGGGCACGGGCCTCCTCCACAACGTGAGGGAAATTGACCTACTATAACGCGCTGGTCAGACGTGTGGGCCTATGCCCAGGGTTTTATGTCGATTTTTCCTTCTCTTGCATAGATTTAATTTGCATATCATATCTCTTGGTCATCTTTTACGACATCCACGAGCAAGAAGATTCTTGCACACATCGTGTTAAGTGGTGAATTGTATTCTTACTCCGTCACCACACAAAATATTATCCAACTATTACCTAAATTATTTTCAATATATACGATGTTAAAAGAGAACATATTGCATCGACCCCCAAGGGCACACCCAACACTAAGAAGACAAGTATTCTTGTGATCCAGAAATTATAGTTTTGAGTCGATGCTATTTGTGTCCCTTAATTGTATATTTGCAAAGAACTTCTTGAAACATGTTTCTTTTAATTAAAAATATTGGTTTTATCAATAATTACTTCAAACTGTACAACATCATGACATTATAAAACAAAGTCGATACCCGCTGTCTGTCTGTCCTTATGTATGCTTAGATGTTTAAAACTACGCAACGGATTTTGATGTGCTTTATTTTAATAGATAGATTATTTCATGAGGAAGATTTATATATTTAATTCATGCATAATATGTCGCTCTTTCAAGAGTAACCTCTAAAGAAAACATGATTGTATTGTCTAATGACAAAAAAGCTGTGAACGTTGTATATAACGACATTCTGTAGTGTATATATTTTTTTTTTTCTCTATGGGTGGGCTATGGTAAGCGCATGCGCGGTCCTGTCCGTCCGGGGCGATGAAAGGACGGCGCGCGGGCCCATAACCCACCCGTACTCACTTCACCTCGTTGTTGGGCCGACCACCGGAGCAGATGTGACTTGTCATCAGTGGTCGGCCCGACGGAATACCCTTTCGGGTAACCTCACCTCTCGACGTACTGGGACGTCGGTCGCTATCGCGCGGTCAGCCTCTCTGCGGGTGACGGATAATTCCCCGGTCCGATCACCCGCGGCCTCGGCTAGGGCGGCATTAGGCGCAGATACTCGCGCCTGCGTCGCCCGAGTCGCCGGCGGCGGAACGTGTCGCCGAATAGGAGCTCTACTCGCACACGATCCGCCGCCTCCTTCCGTGAGATTACGGCCTCACAGAAGGCGGCGACCGCGTCCCAGTTCCTGATGCTGTCGAGCATCTCCCTGGCGATGGTCAGCAGCGCCAGGTCGGCACCGATAATCGCGACGAGTTCACGGCGCTCCCCCTCCCATGCAGCATACTCCTCGAGCGTGTGCTGCTCCGTGTCCTCGTCGCAACTGCAGTGGTGGCAGGACGGTGTGCTCTCCCTCCTGACAATCTTGTGCAGGTACTCCCCAAAACACCCGTGCCCCGCAAGCACCTGCACCAGTCGGAAGGAAAGCACCCCGTGCGTCCGCTCCAACCACTCCATCAGCACCGGCCGGAAAGCCTCGACGGTCCTGACACCGTACCGAGGACTCTCCAGCCGTACTGCCCAACGGGCAATGACTCCTTGGCGGGCGTCGACCCGCCAGGCGGTGATCTCCTGCAGGGAGACCACGTCGTCGCGGGCGCGTGTCTCCGACACCCGCCGATAAATGTCGGCGAGCATCTCCGCCTCCAGGTCCCACGGGGGAGTTCCGGCCAGGAGGCGCGCTGCCTCCGTCGACACCGTGTGGTAACCGCGTATGGCCCTGACCGCCATGACCCTCTGTGGTCGCCTCAAGAGGGCCCTCAGCCGGACGGTCAGGGACCCCGCCCACACCGGTGCGCCGTACAGAGCCATCGACCGAATCACCACCGAGTACAGCTGTCGACCACCGTGTACAGCTGTCGATTCTGTAGTATATTTAGCATCAGCATTGGACCCGTGCGAAGCCAGGATGGGTCGCTAGTTATATAATAAAAATATTAACTACGGGCCGCTTTAACGCAAACAGTTAAGTATCACATAGTTACGATCCGCTAAACGTATATTTTTTACTGTAAGTGCAAAAGTGCATTGTTTATGCCATGACGATAATAATCACTAAATAACATGTTGGTTTTACAAAGACATTGGGTTTGGTACAAGTTATAAACAGATATATAACTACACAAGCTCTAAAATATTACTAACTAGCAACCCGCTCGGTCCAGCCGTTTTGAAGATTACCCGGAACAAACAGACAGACAGACAAAAAAATTTTAATCTGTATTTTAGGCATAGGTGTCGTGCAAATAACCGTGTTGCTCACACGGTTAAAAAAAAAGCCTATAATTTTTACATTACAAACAGACACTCCAGTTTTATTTATTGGTATAGACTAGCAACCCGCTCTCGCTTCGCTTCGGTTTCAGTCGCCTTACTCGAGTAGTTCTCGTGGGAATACCGGGATAAAATCCGTACACGGCGTGAATACATTGACAAGTCGACTTACACCAAATTTTAAGATATAGCAAAATCGTCATCCAGATTACCTGCTTTATATGGGGAATAAATGAGTAACTCGATTCTCTCACTTATTTTTGGAAAATCGCACTTGTGAATTATTACACAACTCTGTTTCCAACGAGAACATTATGACGTTTAGAGATATTTAAAAATATTAATGTTATTTATTTAAATAACTCAACACGTTAAGTTATTTACGCTACATAATCAAATAAACTAACAGAATAGCTTTAGATTATCAATTATTCACATTACCCATAATTGTGTTCCCGTCTATACATATCAAGTTGTCAACTTATTACCGGCACAAAAGTGCAGCAACAGTGAGCATACATATGTGATCTTAAAACTTCTGTTTCTTTTTATAAGAGACAGCTATGGTTCTATAATCTTATAATTCATGATTTAGCAACTGATAAGCCTACATGTTACATGTGGGACGAAAGCATCGGTGCTCGTGGAGCTAATCAAATCGCGTCGTGTCTGGTGGCATTTTCTTTAGAATTTGCCTTCAGAAGTTAAACAGGTCATATTTTATTCAATACATGTGGAGGCTAAAACAAAAATAATACGGTCGCAATGATGATTATGTACTTTTGTGGATCCAAAGCTACAAACCATTAACTACAAGTTTCTTATCAGCGAACATAGCCGCATAACATGGTAGGACCACACTGTCGACAGTTATCTGTCTACAGCCGCGGGCCGGTCCGTCCGGGGTAGTACCACACTGAGCAGAAAATCGACGTGTGAGTAGTAGCAATTTGTTACTGCGCTTCATTCGGTGAGCGAGAGAGCCGGCAGCCCAACTTTCTGAGGGTGTTTGCGTGTGGAGGGTGTTGCTAGTGCCCTTGGTATCACCGAGCCTCAATGCACGCATTCACACTCCCTTCACTTTCTTTGCGGCAGCAACACTTACCATACCTTACCACATACCAGGTGTACTGTTTGCTCAATTACCACCGTTTGCAATAAAAAAAATAAAAATGGAGTGTGACTCGGATCATGCCTTGATAGGGGGAACCAAACAGAAAACGCGATTTAAAATTAAACATCTTAATGACTGTGTGCATCTCATAAGATCCTGCAAGATTAATAACGCAATTGCCGCTGTATTAAGGCAGCTCGAAAAATCTTAAATTTTACATAATTAAGTTAAAAAAAAGCCCATTCCCGATTAAAAAAAATTATTAGCTTTAATAGACACAGCATTTCACGTTTTTTTTTTAAACGTAAAGACTGACAATGACACACCAAACAATGAGTGAAGGACGTTTTTCTATTGTAATAGTGGCAAACGAACAAACAGTACACCTGATGGTAAGTGTTCTTACCGCTCGTGGACCGACAAGGCCGCTGCCTACCGCGAAGAAAATGAAGGGAGTGTGAATAGGTCCAATGAGGTTTTGTGATCCTTTTTTTTTTGGGGTGTACTGCGGTCGGCGCGCCTCCGCACCACTCCGTCCGGGGCGACAGAGGGGCTTATGCACGCAACACCCGCAACCCACCCGAACACCACGTCGCCTTCGTCGTTGGGCCGACCACTGGAGCAGGGTTACTTGTCATCAGTGGTCGGCCCGACGGAATACCCCCTACCCGGGGTACCTTCCCATCGACCGACGTCCCCCCTCGGTAAGGACGTCGGGCTTTCCTCACGCAGTCGGCCTCTCGGCGGGTGACAGACTAATCCCCGGTCACGTCACCCGCGGCCTCGGCTAAAGCGGCATTGCACGCAGGTAATCCCGCCTGCGTAATACCCTCCCATTATGTAGGAGACCCAAGCCCAACAGTGGGACGTATGTGAGCTGCGAGAATGATGATGATAATTAAGTACAAGCTTTATGTTTTAATGTGAGATGATTAATCTCCATTCAAATAGTTATGAGAGAACTGGCTACTATTCTCAAATTTCCATAAATTGCTTAGGTGAATAAATTGAACAAGTCGTCGGTGAACAACTTGATATGTCATTTTTTTTATTGATTAAAACGTTAATTTATTATTATGCTTTCAATATCTGAAAATTGCGATTAAAATATTTAGAAAGGTATAAAAATTAAATAAATTGATAAAAAAATAAATTTACCAATAATATGTAAACTTAAAAATGGCTGCCCTGAAAAGTATGCATTTTCGACTTGTCAATATATTCACGCCGTGTACGGAAATATAACCGATGTTACTCCCTGATAGCTTTCCATTGGTGAAAGAATTTTTGAAATCGATTCGGTGGTTTAAGCGTGAAAGCGTAACAAACTTACTTTCGCATTTATAATATTAGTAAGGATGATATGAGGTCTCCATATTGTTTTACAGCTCCACAAAATTTTAATGACTGTTACAGGAAACTAAGGGGATAGTGACACATTGTATATTCGATCTGTCACCATACAGTCTGTTTATTTTGATAAGAGCCATTTTTTTAACTAGTTTTAGTAATAAAGAAATAAATCTAGTGCACACAAACTAGGTGGACTGACGACATTCACAAAGTCGCAGGGAGCCGTTGGATGTAAGTGGCACAGGACCGTTCCGAGTGACATTCTCGTGGGGAGGCCTATGTCCAGCAGTGGACGTCTGTAGGCTGATGGATGGACACAAACTAACATTTAATTAGATTAAAATATCTAAAAACAGAATAAATATTTTTTTGGATAATCTATTTTTCTCGTCTTAGGTATCAATCAGGCAAATCTTTTGAATAAGCGCGTCATCTGCTTAGATTAATCCAAAAACATTTGTGAGAAAATTATGAAGTTTAAATGAATAAAACTAAAGCGAAACAGAAAGTACCACATTTCCAAATAGTTGAAACGGATTCCCAATAAAAGCAAGATCTAACTCTTCTATTATAATCGATTTATAGGTATAATCTATACCAATAAATAAAATTGGAGTGTCTGTTTGTAATGTCAAAATAATGGGATTTTTTCATGCTCACACAGTTATTTGCACTATACATATGCCTAAAATACACTTTATATTTCTTTTGTCTGTCTGTCTGTTTGTTCCGGGTAATCTTCAAAACGGCTGGACCGATTTCAAAAATTCTTTCACCAATGGAAAGCTATAATATCAGGGAGTAAACTAGGTTATATTTTATCCCGGTATTCCCACGGGAACGGGAACAACGGGGATAAAGCGACAGAAACTGAAGCGAAGCGAGGGCAGATTGCTAGTGTATTTGTTTTACTGATAGAGATGTGTCCTTGTTGATTTTTAGCCTTTAATTTCATATTCTAACCTATTTCTGCGAGTGTCCCGTTCTAACACAAAAAGTAACCGTCCCCGTTATTCGAGCATCCCGTTTGTACTTAAAAAATATGGTCACATTATTCATACATAATAAAAAAACCTACCATTTTAAATATATAATACAACAGGAATCAAATTTATATCAGCAAACATGAATCAAAAATTTTAATAAATAATATGAAACAAACAGCTATTTGCTTATAAAATACACCATACATGTCTCAAGCATGGCCGCCATAAGTTTTACAAAGTTCATTCAAAAGACTCGGTTCAAGAAAACCATTGATTACAAGGTGTCTTCTATAGGTTTCAATAAACTTATCATTATAAAAGAACAAGGGACTTCAATAATAAATGTGAGAACTGTATGGAGGTTTGCAAATGGTAACTTTTTATAAATCGTCCATAAACTTCTAACCTAACATTTTTAGCAAAAATAAATAGTTTTAAATAAAACTAAAAAACGTGTGCGCCCTTACGTCCCTCTGTCGCCCCGGACGGAGCGGGTGAGGAGTACGCCGACCGTAACCAACCCAAAAAAAGCGTATTATTGCATTGTCATCGGTCTTTGATAGATGTTCAAAGTTTAAAGAAAATCTGATCGCTCAAAGTAAGGCAAAATCGAGCTCAAAGGTGGACGTTACAAACAAACATACAGATGAAGCTAATTAAAGCGTGTTAAAAAACATCATTTGACAACTCATAGAACCAATCGAATGTATTAACCTCTTAAGTTCATCATCATCATTTCAGCTCATATACGTCCCACTGCTGGCCTCGAGCCTCCTCTATAATTGGAGGGAAATTGATCATACTATACCATGCTGATCAGACATGTTAGTATAGGGTTTTGGGTTTGGTTTAGGGTTATGCCTATTACATCCCTTAGTCAAATTTTACGACCTCCACGGCAAGATTGGGGAAGGAGCGGTGATTTGTTTTCTTACTCCGTCTCCACACAGAACACCTCTTAAATTAAATCTATACCAATAAATAAAATTGGAGTGTCTGTTTGTAATGTCAAAATAATAGGCTTTTTTAATGCTCACACGATTATTTGCACTATACACTTGCCTAGAAATCACGTTATATTTTTTTTGTCTGTCTGTCTGTTTGTTCCGGGTAATCTTAAAAACGGCTGGACCGATTTAAAAAAGTCTTTCAGCAATTGAAAGCTATAATATCAGGGAGTAACCTAGGCTATATTTTATCCCGGTATTCCCACGGGAACTACGCGGGTAAAACGCCTAAAACTGAAGCGAAGCGAGGGCGGGTTGCTAGTATTCAATAATGACGATGATATTCTATGGACGAAATATCTCTTATATTTGGTCGCCTTATATTTGACTTAGAAACTTCTATAAGGAAAATTTCAAATAATAGCTATTTTGCAATATTAATAATAAAGGAACTTAAAACCAAATCAAGTATTTAATTTATTTTTCAACACACTTCACAAAGATTAAATAAATCAATATTATTCCTCCTATAAAATTCGTGTAGTCTGGTAGAAGTTATCAACCAAACCGGGGAGTTAGTTCGTCACCCGCCGAGAGGCCGACTGCGCGACGAAGACCAACGTCCTCCCCGAGGGAGGGACGTCGGTCGAGGAGTGGGTACTCCTCAAGGGATATTCCGTCAAGCCAACCACTGAGGACAAGTCACCCTGCTCCGGTGGTCGGCCCAACGACGAAAGGGGCCGCGCGCCGCCCCTCTGTCGCCCCGGACAGAGCCGGGCTTGGGTGTGCTGACCGTAGCCCATCCCCAAAAAAAAAAGGTAGAAGTTATCAGAAGTTCACGGACGATACAACCGCCTGACTTTTGCATTAATTGGAACTTCAAACTTTGGTGCATTGAAGGGGAATAACATATTGATTCCATAAAAAAAACATTTAAAAACTATAGGAGAGATTTAGGAAATCGTTTTCATTCTCGTAATGGAATAAAACTACAAACAACATCATTATTTCGGCTCATGCAAGTCCCCACTCCTGTGTCCGAGTCTCCTCCATAATATTCGGTCAATAAAACTACAAATAACATCATTATTTCGGCTCATGCAAGTCCCCACTCCTGTGTCCGAGTCTCCTTCATAATATTCGGTCAATAAAACTACAAACAACATCATTATTTCGGCTCATGCAAGTCCCCACTCCTGTGTCTGAGTCTCCTTTATAATATTCGGTCAATAAAACTACAAACAACATCATTATTTCGGCTCATGCAAGTCCCCACTCCTGTGTCCGAGTCTCCTCCATAATATTCGGACAATAAAACTACAAACAACATCATTATTTCGGCTCATGCAAGTCCCCACTCCTGTGTCCGAGTCTCCTCCATAATATTCGGACAATAAAACTACAAACAACATAATTATTTCGGCTCATGCAAGTCCCCACTCCTGTGTCCGAGTCTCCTCCATAATATTCGGACAATAAAACTACAAACAACATCATTATTTCGGCTCATGCAAGTCCCCACTCCTGTGTCCGAGTCTCCTCCATAATATTCGGACAATAAAACTACAAACAACATAATTATTTCGGCTCATGCAAGTCCCCACTCCTGTGTCCGAGTCTCCTCCATAATATTCGGTCAATTTTCCTGCACCTTCTGAGGAGATTCAAGCTCAATAGTAACACGTATATGATTTAAGTAGAATTGCATATAATAAATGCACAGCCCTTAGATACAGTTCAGTGAAAAGCACCCCCCAAATATTGCAAATATATTCTTCGTACTAATTCACCGTGAAACTATAGGGTCGATTAATGGTATACAGATTGTTATCTGTCCCGGGGATAAATAAAGCATATAGGGTCGATTATCCCTCGTCTGCTTGTTTATTTTTTAATTGTTTGATGATTTTTTCAGATCATAAGGGATGTAATGAAAGTATCCTAAGCACCGCGGATATTACCAATGAACGCCGATATGTTTTTTTAAGATAACATCACGTAAGACGGAATATATTTTTACATCATATGGAACTGCAAATACAGTAATACCCCGACTTACGCTACCCCGTTTTACGCAAATTCAAAGATACGCGGTTTTCTCTTTCGAGCGCTTAGACCTTAGGGCCTGTGCACACTATGATTTTTAAACGCGCTGGCGACGCGCGTTTTAGAAACGCACGTCGACGGCGCGCTTTTATTCTACAAAGTGGTTTGTTATCGTTTGTATCGATACAAACGCGCGACGCCGATGCGACGCCGATGCGACGGCTAACGCGCGCGCCTTCCCTACGGGCAGGGTTTTCCCCCTCAACGAGGGAAGTGTGAAACTACGCTAATAGCAATCGAGCAATTTGGTGCACCGCACGTCTTTGGAACAAAAAAATAGAGCCTTTCGACGCAGAAAACTTCATAACTGAAATTCAAAACCAGCCAATATTGTGGAATTGGCGTTTGCATCGCGTCTGTATCGCTACACTCGCACGTCTGTATCGATTCTAACGCGTATTTGAATTTATACAGGGGTGCAAAGGTCTACAGGCTGCGTCTGACTTGCGTGCGTATCGCATCTATATCGTTACAAACGCGCGTCGACGGAGCGTTTAAAAAAGGTGGTGTGCACAGGCCCTTAGGTTTAGGTTAGGCCTTAGGTTTTTTTTAATCATAAAATTTAAATTATATTTTATCTAACAAGTTGACCGTTTTTTTTGAAATTATTGCCTTCTTTGAATTAGTTCCAAATAACCTTTTTTGCACATTTAATATGAACAGTTTACAGTCGCGGGCCAGTCCGTCCAGGGTACTGACACACTGAGCAGAAAATCGACGTCTCAGTAGTAGCAATTTATAAGAGCACTTCGTTTGGTGAACGAGAGAGCCGGCAGCGTAACTTTGAAACTGATAGTGTTTGTGCTTGGTGATGCCTTTAGTATCACCGAACCTCATTGCACGCGTTCACACTTCCTTCATTTCCTTCACGGTAGACAGCGACCTAGCAAGGGGCCATGAGCGGCTGCATCACTTACCATCAGGTGTGCTCTTTACTCGTTTGCCACCTACAGCAATAAAAAAATAATATCATTCTATGATTTATATAGAAATTTGTATCAGATTGGCTGTATACATTTAATTCCTTTTGCCTGAGCGAACAGACGAATTGAACCGGCTGTACGTCATATTGACAGTAGCAAATTGTTAAAGTACCCTCAATTACAAATGTTTAGTGGCGCGACACACGCGCACTTGATACGGCGCGCGGCCGCCACGTGGCGACGACGATATGTTGGCTTACCTCGTTGGCGGTATGTCGCACATTAACACAAATAATATAATCTTGTTTATTTATATTCTAGGCTATACACACGGTTTCGCTCACATTTATGTAAATTTTCTTAAATCAATATTCTATAGTATTTTTTGCAGTAAATCTTCTTTAAACTCGACTATGAAATTTTTTTTATTGCAAACGGTGGCAAAAGAACAAACAGCACACCTGATGGTAAGTGATGCTGGCGCTCATGAACCTTTGCTAGGACCTACCTACTGTTCGGCTCGAGTCTCACAATAGTAAGGAAATTGAGCTACTATACCACGCTGGTCAAATGTGTTAATATAGTGTATTATTTTTCCTTCCCTTGTATAGATGTTATATTTATATTTAACCCCTTAGTCGTCTTTTACGACACCCACGAGTAAAAGAGGGTGGTTAATAGTATTCCTACTCGGTCACCACATGGAAATAGTCATATTTATTATTTTTTACTTTGATTAACTTTACCATCCTGTTTCCATAGCCTTTTTTGTATACTTGATAACGTGTCTACGTTCACCTAGTTAACAATAAAACAAACACACTTACATTTACATGTATAACGTTAAGATTTTACACATATTTATATAATCAATATTATTTTTATTATTATGACAGCCCTATATTCTATGTACTTAGTTTAGCTCGAGTGTACTTGTCATTTATGTTACGAATATTATCCACTCGCCGACTGCTAGGGGTGACACGCGCGTATTCATAGTACAGTAATAAATTATACATAATAAATTAAAACTAAATCATTCCTGATTTTCGTTGATGTGCATTGCTATTGTTTTTGAGATTTTTTTTTGTAAATATAATTTATAAAATGAATACATAATCATTCAACCTTTCACTGTCTACTGTTGAACGTAAGTCTCCTTCATTATTCGCCACAAAGTGTGATCCTGTGCAGCCCACATCAAATGACTGTCAGTAACTTGAAAAAATTAATATAGTGGTGAGCATAATGCAAAAAAAAACTACTTATTTATGATATTAGTCTTCTTTGGTCGTAAAATGTTTAAACATATTGATTTTAAAGTCAATAATATTTGCGGGCCAATAAAAGATATAATACAATACTTCCGTGTGGTGACGGAGTAAGAATACAATTCACCACCCCCTAACTTACCCGTGGGTGATCGTACGAGACGACTAAGGGATATAAAACGCATATAAGATCTATGCCAGAGAAGGAAAACTCGAAATAAAACCCTATACCAACACGTCTGACCAGCGTGGTATAGTAGGTCAATTACCCTTCCATTATGGAGGAGGCCCAAGCCCAACAGTGGGGCGTATGTGGGCTGAGATGATGATGATGATGATGAATAAAAGACAAACATTTATGTATACACCTAGTGTGCCTTTATTCCCGCCATGATAGAGAAAGGTAATAAACTGTAACGTAATTTTATAAGTTCTCTGCAATCCTATTAAACCTTGTACCGTGTGGCGACGGAGTAAGAATACAGTTCACCACGCCCTATCTTGCTCGTGAATCTCACAAAAGACGACTGTGGGATATAATATGCACATAGCATCTGTGCAAAGGAAGGAAAATTCGAAATGAAACCCAACTAACCAACATGTCTGATCAGCATGGTATAGTAGGTCAAATTCCCTCCCATTGTGGAGGAGGCCCGAGCTCAACAGTGGGACGTACGTGGGCTGCGATGAATTAAATCTTATTAACATGACATACAGATTCAGACAGTTTCTACTCTTCGGCAAAGTACGAGTTGGTCTGGATTGATGTAAAGTTCTCCGTCGTTTTTATAGTAGTATTGTGTGTAAATAGTATTCGTAGCCGCCTTCGCACAAAGCATTTTGTTTAATTTTTGCATTATTCTATTTCGCAAGTACATAAATATATTTGACGCCATATTGCTCATATCTAACGCATCCCAAACAAACCAATATTGCCGGACTATGAATATCGCCCCCATCGATTCACAGTTCCGCGTCTAATATGATTAATCGGTAAAATTTAACGCTACGCTCTTTCGTGCCCCACTGTACTCCAATCATAGGGTTGCTACTAACTCGCAAAAAAAGTAATACAAGATGTATTACTTTTGACAGGGCGAAATATTGTACATTTTTTATTATTAAAAAATATATGTACTCAAACTGAGAGCATATTTCAGTCGTATATCAATAAATGTTTAATTAATAAATTTTTATGTGATCCTATCACATAAAAATTTAAAATAACTGTAGGTATTTCCACTTCAATGTCACTCTGTAACGTACATAGGTGTCAAAAATTCTCTTGAAATAGCAGTTTAACATCAAATTTGGCAATCTTAATTTATATATTAATTAATTCATCTCGCAAATTCATTAAAATTTCAGGTTATCGGTTTTTTTTTCGATAATTTTATAATGGAGATTGTCTACCGAAATCTCAACAGTCTTATCTTTATATAATGATTTCTGATGTTTACGCGAGTACTACACATTTTAAATAAGGGTCCGCCCGTGACCATGAACGCTGCAAAGTGTTCGAAACTTAGGGCAATCCAAAATCAAATACAAACGCAATAAAATCCGTAGTTTTATTTAAAAAGTTTTAACTTTGATTTTTGTACGATATACAAATTCTTGTTTCGAGTCTGGGTATAAGTTGAATCCTCGAAAAGTAGTTTTAAAAAAGCTTATCTTTATTTCTCTCTATAGATACCAAAATATAGCAAATTTTATGCACACTGATGGTCCAAGTAGCGACCTTGTGTGTCGCGGATTTAGTTCTCATGCGAGACTGATCTTTGTGTGCAATTTACAAATAATTGTTGGAGTCTGGATTTTATTTGGGTCCATTAATAATTTTATTCTATGCGGAGACGGATTAAGAATATAATTTACGACCCCTCTTTTACCCGCGGGTGTCGTAAAAGACGACTAAGAGATTAAATATAAATATGGCATCATGCAAGAGAAGGAAAACTTGAAATAAAACCCTATACCAACGCGTCTGATTAGTGTGGTATATTAGGTCAATTTCCCTGCCATTGTGGTGGAGGCTTGTGCCCAACAGTGTACCGTGTATGCGCTGAAACGAACGAAGACTACTATTCTCTACTACTTTTTTCACAATTACAAAAAAAAATTAAAAAATTGTCGAAGCTTTAGACAAGGATATTAACGCATAAAATTATAATGAAAGTTCAGTTGTGACAGCCCTACGCAAGCCGACAAGTTTGTACGGATTACAGTGCCATTGTGTACGACAGTCGGGCAGAAAAGTGATTCACTGTGTCATTGTATATTTTTTAGTGGATTAATATTCACTGATTTGAAGTTGAATTATATGCTAGGGTTGCCTCCAATACATATTTCTATAAAATATTACCGAAATATAAACTACTGTGATAAAAGGTATGTTTATTTGAATGAACCTTATTTTTATTTGATGGCAGACGAGCGAGCCATCTCTCTGATGGTAAATAGTAAAGTGCACAGTTAGACGACTAAGATATGGTCTGTACCTCCGTCTCTCTGGCTCACCAAACAGGTTGGCGATTGCCTTTGGTGGTATGATTGTCCCAGAATGCTACTGCCCATTCTCCTGGTGCTGACAAAAATTGTTATTAGCTACAAATTACAAACATCAGTATAAGCATTTCATGTTCAGTAGCAATTTTTGTTAGCTGCCGTAGGGATTTAGCCGTATAATAGGTAGATGTATAATTTAGGTAAATTTCAAGCATTTTATTAAATTAATAATCCTTATATTGCGGGAGACTTAACAACCAACATATAATTTTACGGACACAAATCATTCAGACTCAGTACAACAATTTGTGGATCGCACAAAGTATTGTCTCGCACGTGAATCGAACCCACGACACTGAAACGTAGGTTATTGGTAGTATTGTTATTCTATCGTCAGTGTTTTCGTGTGGTGACGGAGTAAAAATACTATGCATCACCCCCATTATAATATGCAGATAACAAGAGATAATAGAAGAAAAACGACATAAAAAAAAGAAGAAAGAAATAGGGTTTTATGGGTGGGCTATGGTAAGCGCACACGCCGTCCATTCCATCCGGGGCGACGAAAGGACGGCGCGCGGGCCCATAACCCACCCGTACCCACGTCGCCTTCGTCGTTGGGTCGACCACCAGTGCCGAGTTCCTTATCTTCAGTGGTCGGCCCGACGACATACCCTTTCGGGTACCCTCACCTCTCGACGTCCCTGTCCCGGGGCGTCGGGCGCCGTCGCGCGGTCAGCCTCTCAGCGGGTAATGGACTAAAGTCCCTGGTCCGGTCACCCGCGGCCTCGGCTAAGGCGGCATTAGGCGCAGGTACTCGCGCCTGCACTGTAAATAAAACCCTATACCAACACATCGGACCAGCGTGGTATAGTAGGTAAATTTCCGTCCCATTGCAGAGGAGGCTCTAGGTCATCAATGAGACATATATGACCTATGATGATGATATGAGGAAGAATAAACCTGAGACATATCACTCAGCTATCACGGCATTAAACCACCGATCAAAAAACACTACAAACAAAAGTTAGCAGACAAAATTCAATAAAAGAAGCAACCGACATATTGTATGAACAAACAATACCGATCGTTTTATTTACCCTATTTAAATAGGAGGGATGAAGTTTAAACAGATCGGGCGGTGAACTTAATGATTTTTCGGTCGGGTGTCACCACTTGATGAAAATCTGTTTGAATATTGTGTACACACGTGGTCATGATGGTAAGTGCTAAGTGGTCACCGCTCGATTTCTTTTCCTTTTTTAACCCCCCGACGTAAAAAGAGGGCTTTTATAAGTTTAACGTCAATATCTGACTGTTTGTAGCTCTGAAACGAATGGACGGATTTCGATGCAGTTTTTGTCATTTAAAGGCCAGTTTCCTTGCGGTGGTTCTTAGCTATGTTTGGTTAATATCGGTCCAGCAGTGTAAGAGTATCAGCTCCAAAATACTCGAAGTATAATTACTCGATTAAATGCTTCACGCGTTTTAGTATAATCGTTAAATGACAATTAATTGATAATTCCTATTGAAGAGAACGTTATACTTTTTTTATATTATTTTAGTTTGTGTCGGGGGTTATTCAAAACTATCAATTTTGTTTATTTTTATTAAAGCAACACCCTTCCTACAAGGATATAATGGTGTTTTACAAAACATAAAATTCGTCTTCTATTCTCATCGTCTCAGCTCTTACATGTCCCACTGCTGGGCTCAAGCCTCCTTCCCAATAGGAGAAATATTGACTACAGTGTAATTGAATACATGTCTACATGTTGGTATAGGGTTTTATTTCGAATTTTCCATTTATTGCTTAGATGTTATATGCATATTATATTCCTTAATCATCTTTTACGACACTCGCGGACTAAATAATTTATTTAAATTTCATGCACAAATTAATAGTACATAGGCAGACTTAATGCCATAGGCATTTTCTTCCAGTCAGCTTTTGGGTGATGACGAAATATTACAGTATGTGCCATTTATATTGAAAAATGTTAAGATTACTATTTCTGGTTCATCATCATCATCTTGCTCTTATCCCAATTACTTGGGGTCGACGCAATATGTCATCTGTTTTGACATATTGCAAAAAGTTTCGCCAATGACTTTTATGACCGGCCGCCTGCCTGACGTCAACCCTCCTTGGGAATGTAATCGTTGACCCAAATGGTACCAGATGGGGTTGGCCCGGGTCAATTTAGAGCTCTTAGTCGTCTTTTACGACACCCACAAGCAAAACAAGGGTTGGTAGTATTCGAAGCCGCTACCACACAGCACTTACTATTTCTGGTTATGATGTTGAATTGTATTCTTATGCCGTCACCACATTGAAAATGTTTGCAGCCTTAAGAATGTTGTCATATCACTAATTCAATATATTCCCATGCTTATTTACACTTAATTTACCATAAGTAAATACATATTAGTTACAAACCATATATTTATGTAAATTGGTTACGACAAATCGATCAAACGGGAGTCCGAAATTATATACAAAGGGTTCTGTATCACTGTTGAAAAGTTAAAAAATATGTATTTTAAATGAAAATATTGTAAAACTAGCGACTCTCCCTTGCTTCGCTTCGGTTTCAGCCCCCGCATTTTAAAACTCCAATATCGCCTAAGACGCTTACGCTACGCAACTGCAGTCCAATTGGCGCTCTCTCCCAAAGGGCAAAGTTTTATACGATTTTTCTGAGAAGTAAAATAGCCTAAGTTACGTATACAGACAGCTACCTGACCATAATATTAGAAAAAGCGGTTCAGCCATTTTGAATTACACTGTCTGGTTAAATCAAACATTATCTGCAAACTTCCTCTGAGGCCTCATAGAAATGCTTAGACAAATGGAAAGCTACATTATTAGTGAGTAACATAGGACATATTTTATCCCGGTATTCTCACGGGAACGGGAATATTCGCGTGTACTATGAAAGAAGAATACATATTGAATAGACCCCAAGTAATTGGGACAAGAGCAGAAAGACGACATTGATGACGTGAAGAAAGTTCACGTCCAGTGGGAATACTGAGAAGAAGAAGTTGTCATATATTCATCTTTTCAGCTCATATACATACGTCTCACTTCTGGGCTCGAGCCTCCTCCACATTAGGAGGGCAATTGACCTACTATACCACGCTGGACAGACAGTTTGGTATAGGATTTTGTTTCGAGTTTTTCATCTATTGCATAGATGTTATATGCATATTACAATCCCTTAGTCGTCTTTTACGTTATTCACATGCAAGATAGGGAGTGGTGAATTCTATTCTTACTCCATCACCACACATTCATCAGGGAACTCTAAAAATCAATTGGTACCCACCTCGTATGTGCGATACGCAATATTATATTATGTTATAGCAATTTCATTCGTATACTGTAGTAAGAGAGTGCCAATTAGTTTGCATGTGTAAGAAAATGTGATTCAATCGTCTTGTAACTTTTTTAAATAGCTGCCGTTAATTTTTCTTTATAATAAATTAATAGAAACTGTGTCTGTATATTTTAGAAAATTATTAAGAAAATGTGAATCAGTAAAATAAAAGAACACATTTATTTTTATCGTTATGCACACGCTAATCACCAAAACTACTGAACGGATTTTTCGGTTCTTTCCATAAATAGATTAAACTCAACTTGGAGTAAAGATTTGTAGAAAAAGTGATCACCATTTTAAAAACGATGCGTAAAAATAAACTAAAACTTTACTTTCCTATAGGAATCTTAATACTCGGACTCGGACATCATTAGAAGTTTCTTTGAGCTTTAAACACCAACTATGATCGTCAACCCGGCTGCAAGGGTATGTCTACATCCAATAGTGGACGTGGAGAAGCTCGTGAATAATGAACAGCCGCTTGTCATCATCATCATCTTAGCCCATATACGTACCATTTTTGGGCTCGGACCACCTCCATGTTGAGAGGGTATTTGACCTACTATACCACGCTAGTCGGATGTGTTGGCATAGGGTTTTATTTCGAGTTTGCCTTCTCTTGCAGTGTGTTTTTATCTATCCCTTAGTCGGTTTTCACGATCACCCACGTGTAAGAAACAGGTGGTGAATTGTATTCTTACTCTGTCACACGATCGCTTGTCAATAGAGTTCCAAAATTAAATATATTTAAGTGTCACTTAAGATTTAGATATAATCAATTTTATGTGTGAAAACACAGATAAGTTTGACACGCTCACCATATCTAGCGAATCCACTCAATTATAATATAAAAACACTTGACATACTCTTAATATATTACATAAAGGTATCTGACCACTATATCGTAACGTTGTTCTGTGTGGTGACGGAGTAAGAATAAAATTCACTACCCCCTGTCGACGAAGACCAAGCGTTGTAATATGCATATAACATCTATGCAAGAGAAAAAAAACTCGAAACAAAACCCTATGCTAACATGTCTGACCAGCGTGATATAGTACATAGATTAATTTCCCACCCATAGAAAAGGAGGTCCAAGCGCAACAGTGTGACCTAGCCCTGAGCTGAGGATAAATCATTACTTACTGTGACCGTGGTGGCCACCTATAAGTAGATCTACTAGTAAATTCGAAAATAGGTGTTTGGAATCAAAATAACGTTGACGATAAACGTAAAAAAATATCTAAAAAATTGTTAAATAACCTTTTATTTCATATCAATCGTTAATCATTCGAATGAACGCCGTAAGCGACATGTGTGAATTATTAAGCGTCGATTCGATCGTTAAATAAGCTTATGGGGCTAGGCAAATAAATAATCCATTATTGAATCAGTTTTGGTTTGAACTTCATAGTGAACTTTCAGGCACGGAACAAAATACAACACAAATCAATGTCTACTAGAATGGAGCGTAAGGTAGACGGTCCATGCATGGCACGTGTCGATATTGGTACGGTCGAGTAGACAGTCTCGCCGAGCCAGACAAAATTAACGGTAAGCAGCGGCCTAACTAAGGACTATGAGCGGCAGCAACACTTGCCATCGAGTGTACTGTTTGCTCCTTTGCCACTATTGGCAATAAAAAAAAAAGAATCTTTATAGTGCAGAGCCACCTTTAAACCAATTATATCAAACTGTGAGATATACAGAATTAATAATCTGTCTTAAATAGCCAGTTCTATTCATCTGTCAATCTATAAATCCTCCGATGGTAAATACTACAACTCGTCACGCTTACTAGGCGTGATGGCGATGGCAGTTGATGTTATGGTTTTCACAAGGGAGCGCTGATGGCTATGCTTCTGATATTACCTAATTTTGTTTCGACGGCAATAAATTGTATTCTTAACTTGTTACCATTTTTTTTTTTGGGCAGTCCCATAACCCACTGTATTTCCAACCTTTCGTCATTGCGCCGACCACTGGTACCTGCCTTCTCTTGGATAGATGTTATACGCACGTGATATCCCTTACTTGCCTTTTACTACACGGCGAGAGAGGGATGTCGAGTTATATTCTTACTCCGTCACCCCCGCTATACGTTGCATATAAATACAAAATATATATATTGTTATCTAAACATGGCCGCCCAATAGTTTGTGTCAAGTTACATACGTGTCATTGATCTGTTTTCGTACTGATTATCAATCGTATATGAGTCAGCTATGCTATATAATTTATATTTTATTATAAATAATTTATTATGTTGCCAAAATATAAACGAAAATGTCTACTGAGATAATGTTAAAACACATTGTTATAGAACTCGCTTATCTTAATCGAAGCTATTTGAATTATGAAATAATTAAACAAAATTCTGTATAATTATATTATGTCCGTGTGTTGACGCAGTAAGAATACAATTCACCACTCCCTATCTTGCACATGGATGTAGTAAAAGATAACTATGGGATATAATATGCACATAACATCTGTGCAAGAGAAGGAAAACCAACATGCCTGACTAGCATCGTATAGTAGATCAAATTCTCTCTTATTGTGGAGGAGGTCCGAGCCCAACAACAGGACGTATGTGGGCTGAGATGATGATGATATATATTAGGAATTTTCATCATTATCATCATCACAGCTCATATACGTCCCACTGCTGGACTGGTGCCTCCTCCATGATGGGAGGGAAAATGACCTAATATACCAAACAAGTCGGACGTCGTCTCTATTGCTTACCGAATGAAGTGCAATAACAAATTGCTATTACTCGAGACGTTATATTTTCTACTCAGTGTGGTGCTACCCCGGATGGACCGGCCCGTGGCTGTAGACAGACAACTGTCGACAGTGAATAATTTTTTTTTTTTTTATTGCAAACGGTGGCAAACGAGCAAACAGTACACCTGATGGTAAGTGTTGCTGCCGCTCATGGACCTTTACAAGGTCGCTGCCTACCGCGAAGAAAGTGAAGGGAGTGTGAATGCGTGCATTGAGGCTCGGTGATACCAAGGGCACCACCAAAACCCTCCACACGCAAACACCCTCAGAAAGTTTAGCTTCCGGATCTCTCGCTCACCGAACGAAGCGCAATAACAAATCGCTACTACTCAGACGTCGATTTTCTGCGAGAGCGTGGTACTGCCCCGGACGGACCGGCCCGCGGCTGTAGACAGACAACTGTCGACAGTGTGGTCCTACCACTCCTAAAATCAAATTATTAGACTGTCTTGCTTGCTAGACTTCTCTTGCTAGATATTATATGCATATTATATCCCTTAATCGTCTTTTACCACACCCCCGGGCAAGAGAGGGAGTGGTGAATTGTATTCTTACTCAGTCAACACACGGGAATAAATAAAAAAAAAATACGTTTATTTATTTTCGTGTTCCCCGGTGTGGCGACGGGACAGGAATACAGTCGTTGGCAACCCTTACTTGCTCGGAGTTAAAAAGTTAGCTAACGGTGTATCAGGAGAGAGAACAGCTGCTCTTTCCTGGAAAACAAACACCTCACTGCGATCGCCAATCTTTCAGTCTGGTGACGGAGTAAGAATACAATTCACCACTTCATATCTTGCCCGGAGATGTCGTAAAAGACGACTATGGGATATAATATGCACATAATGCCTGTGCAAGAGAAGGAAAACTCGAAGTGAAACCCTATACCAATATGTCTTACCAGCATGGTATAGTAGGCCAATTTCCCTCCCATTGTGGAGGAGGCGCGAGCCTAACAGTTGGACGTATGTGGGCTGCGATGATGATGATAATGATGAATACACGTTTTCCGTGTGGTGACGAAGTAAGAATATAATCACCCACTCCCTCACTTACATGTGGGTGTAGTAAGACTACTAAGTGATTAATATTCAGACAAAATCGATCCAAGAGACGGAAAACTCCAAATAAATTCCTATGCCAATATGTTGGAGCAGCGTGTTATAGTAGGTCAAATTCCCTGCCACAATGTAGGAGGCCCGAGCCCAACAGTGGGACGTATATGAGCCAAGATGATAATATAATACTCGTTTACATTTAAAAATCATCGAAACGCGTCCTTGTGATAATAATGATCGAAGTTTATTTGGGAAAAACCCGACAAGCGATACAGCGAATCGAAAAAATAATATAATCGCATTTGCCTGTTTATAATATGCAATATTTCCCCTAAATATATAAATTTCTATAAACTGTATAGACAACAAACTCGTCATAACCTAATTCATAAACATACGTGGTATTTGATCAGCTGCGCCCGCGCAGATCGCCCATTGGTCTATCCATCGACCAATCACAACGCGTCGAGTGTGTTCGAATTTCGAAATTTTTATTTAAATAATTATTATTTTGTAGGCTCTCTCTATCGAGTGCAATAAATAGTAAAACAGGTGATACTGTTTCGAAATTTGAATGTTATCTAATTGTAACGGTTATTTTTATAAGATGACTTTGGTTAAGGGATTATTGACTTGTACACGTGGTTACAAAATGACCATGGACAAGTCCTACGATACGGTAGGTTACGGTAGGGATTCCCGCGAAACTTAACACGATGCAGGACAATAAAGACCTTTAAAAAATATGTGATACAGCAGTAAAATTTTGTGAACAAATTATGACTGAAAAGAATATACGGCTTTAGCCGTATCGCCGTAATAAACATTCAAAAAATTTGAGACGCATGCCATGCGTCCTGCAAAGTGTTAAGGGGGTTGCATAGAATAGTAATTAGGGTTCCGCCAATATTAAATAGCTTTTAATTTTAGTAATCTTACTAATTTATATAAAGCTGAAGAGTTTGTTTGAACGCGCTAATCTCAGATACTTACTACTGGTCCAATTTGAAAAATTCTTTCAGTGTTCATCACGCTAAGACCAACAGGAGCAGAGCAATGAAGAATGTTTCAAAATTGGCTTTTTTTTCCTTTTGTGAGCCTCCGCTAGGTAAACGACTAAATTTTCGTAAATCATGTGTGACAGAATTGTATTATTACAAAATATTTTCATCTTCTACGTGAACAAAGTCTTAGGTTAAAGTTAGCGTTAGCCCAAAGTATCTATACAACGCGGACGAAGTCGCGAACTGAAGCTAGCATGGCTGTAAAATAATACCACGGTTACAGACCTATATTATTTTAAAATGGCACAAAATTTGTGATGAGAAGAACTCGTTACGATTATGTAAGTAGGTAAATAGCAAGAATTCAGCAGCCCCAAACACATCGCATCGCACATAGCCAGTGGAAAATCGCGACTATGCACGGCGGACTTGGACCTCCATAGGCACCCCGGTCAGACGTATTGTCATCTAATATGGGGTTCCATAAAATAAAAGGTATCTGGTTGGTGTTCCATTATCTTTAAAGTTTTAGGAACCCATGGGTTATGGGCCGAACATCGGCCTTCCTTCGCCCCAGACGAATCGGATGGGGTGTGTTCATAGCCTGTCGCAAAAAAAACTAGATAGGGTGTGACGTACACACTATAGAAGTGACACTTATGTATTCATCATCATCATCGCAGCCCACACATGTCCCACTGCTGGGCTCGAGCCTCCTCCACAATGAGAGGGAGCTTGACCTACCATACCATACTGGTCAGACATGTTGGTATCGGGTTTCATTTCGAGTTTTCCTTCTCTTGCATAGATGTTATATGCATATCATATCCCTTAGTCGTCTTTCACGACACCCACGTGCAAGATATGGGGTGACGATAGACGGATTGTATTCTTTCTCCGTCAACTTAAAACTTTGAACACCATATACAGGCTACTGTTTGACATTGGCATAATTAATAATGAGATTGTGTCGCCATATTTCCCTCGAACTGTTTAGGTACTGTAGAACGAAGCGGATATAGGGGTGGTAGGGGGTTAATATTGCCAACATATTTTCAAGCAATAAATGATTAGTAGATCAATTTCCTTACTATTGCGGCGGAGGCTCGAGCTAGGGATGGCGATCTGAGATCGATTAATCAAAGTATCGATTTGGTAAATCGATACTTTAGCCTAGAGAATTGCTGTTCGATCTTTTCATGTCAATGTTTTACGTTTCATACTATATTATAAGATTAATAACATTTACGAATTTCCTAAAACAAAAAAGTTCATTACATATTTATCCTCTAGATTTCCTATAAAAAAAAGGTCATCACAAGCCTGTCCAAAAAAAAAAAGATTGATAGATCGATTAAATCGGAAATCGATCCTCCAGACCTCAATTTTTTATGAATCGATTCGGATTTTTTTTTTGATACCGATTCTTCAGAGATCGCCCATCCCTAGCTGGAGCCCAACAGTGGGACATTATGAGTCGAAATGAAATGAATAGCTTCTAAATCGTATCTATTATGAGTGTCGCCTTCCCGTCTGAAAATGTGCTGTCAATATACAATATCGCTATTAAAATATTTATAATTAAATGGTTCGAAGTAATTATAATCCTAATATTTGTAAATCCTTACTAATATTATAAATGCGAAAGTAAGTTTGTTTGTTTATTTGTTTGTTTGTTACGCTTTCACGCTTAAACCACTGAATCGATTTCAAAAATTCTTTCGCCCATGGAAAGCTGTAATATCAGAGAGTAACATAGGCTATATTTCATCCCGGTATTCCCATGGGAACGGGCACTACGCGGGTAAGGCGACTGACAGCGAAGCGAAGCGAGGGTGGGTTGCTAGTATTTAATATTTTGTAAATAATATAACAATACGCAATATATCTATACAAATAAATAAAATTGAAGTGTCTGTTTGTAACTTTAGTAGGAATAGAGGTGAAACGAGGAATAGAAGCGAGGCGAGGGTGGGTTGCTCAAGCCTTTTTTTTGTGGTGCACTGTAATCAGCACACACGCCGTACGTTCCCCGTGTGGGGTGAGGGTGGCCGGAGCGCTGCCCCATAACCTACCACCGGTACCGAGCTCCTTGTCTGTCGCCAGCCCGGCGGGATACCCCTCCCTCTCTGACCCTTCAGGAACATCGGTCGCCCTCACGCAGCCAAGGGGTCCAGTCACCCGCGGGGTCTGCTAGGGCGGCACCAGGCGCTGCTCGTGTCGCCGTAGAGGAGTTCCTCACGCGCACGCTCCGCCGCCTCTCCTGTGAGGTGACGGCCTCACAGAAGGAGGCGACTGCTTTCCTGTTCCTGACGCTATCGAGTATCTCCCTAGCGATAGTCGGCAGCGTCAGGTCGGCACCGATGATTGCGAAGAGTTCACGGCGCTGCTCTGCCCCCGTGGCACACACCTCGAGCGTGTGCTGCGCCGTATCCTCGTCACAATCGCAGTGGTGGCAGGACGGTGTGCTCTCCTTCTTCACGACCGTGTGCAGGCACTTGGCGAAGCAACCGTGCCCCGTGAATACCTGCACCAGTCGGAAGAAAAGCACCCCGTGCCGCCGACTCAACCATTGTATTAGCATCGGCCGGAAGGATTCGACGGCCCGAACACCGTAACCAGGCCACTCCGGCCGGACTGCCCGAAGGGCAATGACGTCACGGCAGGTGTTGACCCTCCTGGCGACCAGCTCCTTCAACCAGATTAGGCCTGCCGGTAGTCCGGCGAGCATCTGCGCCTCCATGTCCCACGGAATAGTCCCGACCAATAGACCCGCTACCTCTGTCGCCACCGTGAGGTAACCGCGTATGGCCGTGACTGCCATGGCCCTCTGTGGATGCCACGAGAGAGATTGGACTCGCGCTTAGGAGAACCTACTACTATACTACGCTGATCAGACGGGTTGGTACCGTTTTATTTTGAGTTTTCCTTGTAAAAATCGTCTCTTACGACATCTAAGGGCAAGAAGATTGGGGGTTGTGAATTGTATTCTTACTCCATCACCACACGAATATTCCATCTGAGGCATATGTTGTTATTTGCATATATCCCATAAGTCTTCTTTCACGACATCCACGAGCGGTAATTTTTTTTAATACCCTGCACTAAAGAAATAGTCCTTGTATTGGTGTGTGACTTTACAAACATATAATTAACGAACACAAATTACATACAGACTCAGAACAACAATTTGTGGATCGCACAAAGTGTTGCCATGCGTGGAATTCGAACCCGTGACACTGGCATTGTAAGTCGGTATCTTAACCACTACGCCATGTGTGCAGTCATTGTATTCTTACTCCGTCGCTACAAAGAGAAACATTAATCTATTAATATTTAGATATTGATGAAATAGTTAATTATCTATGAAATGTATAACAATGTGTTGATTTATAGTTTTAGCGATAACCCGTGGGGGTTATTGCGTGTCAGTGCAGCGCACGACGTGCGTCACATTATCAATCGCACGATAGACAACTTTGCTTTGTTTACAAACGTTAGGAAATACAAGGACTTCGTATAACGCATTATTCGGACGAAGTTTAAAAATCGACATTCCCTATCTTGCCCGTGGATGTCATAAAAGACGACTAAGTGATATAATATGCATATAACATCTATGTAAGAGAAGGAAAACTCGAAATAAAAACCTATTCGTGCTAAGCCCACAGACCCTGATCTGATAACCACAGGACCACGTGGTCCAAGTCCAAGTATACCCTATCGAACAAATAAGGAATTTTTCAAAGCGTTCCTAAGTAATCGATGAAAATAGATTAAAATAAATCATTTCGATGTATTGAGAATCTACAGGTCATTTTAATCAATTGCTTTTTAAACCATTCAGGTTAAAATACATCACAGACCTTATGTACGTGTAGTCACGGACTGAGAATAAATTGATCACCATCCCTTACTTTTTTTAAATTGAAAACTGTGGCAAACTAGCGTCTAGCAGACGGTACACCTGATGGTAAGTGTTGCTGCCGCTCATGGACCTTTGCAAAGCCGCTGCCTACCGCGAAGAAAGTGAAGGGAGTGTGAAATGCGCGCAATGAGATTTGGCAATACTAAAGGCATCACTAAAACCCACCACAGCAAACATCCTCAGAAAATTGGGCTTCCGTCTCTCTCGCTCACCGAACGAAGCGCAGTAACAAATTGCTACTACTCAGACGTCGATTTTCTGTTCTGTGTGGTACTACTCCGGACGGACCGGCCCGCGACTGTAGACAGACAACTATCAACAGAGTGCTCCTACCACTAACAGATATATTCCCGTGACAACGTCTACGCAAGAGTTGGAAAAAACAACACCAGCCCATCTGACTAGCGTGGTACAATAGGTCAACTTCCCTATCACTGTGTATGAGGCATATGACCTGAGATGATGATCAGATCACACCGGCTGAGGAGTCATCACGATAATGGTTAGCATTACTCTCCTATGCTCTTGTCGTGTGGTAACGGAGTAAGACTACAATTCACTACTCCTTACTGCGATTGACACAGGAAGAAAAATACTTAAAAGTTGTAATCGCCATACTTGACAAAAATTTAGTTTATAAGTTTCTCAGGAGAGTCTTCATCATAATTACAGCTCACTAACGTCCCACTGCTAGACTCGAGCCTCCTCCATAATAGGAGGGAAATTGCATTATTGTTGTTGTCCGTGTGGTGACGGAGTAAGAATACAATTCACCACTCCCTATCTTGCAAGTTGATGTCGTTAAAGACGACTAAAGGATATAATATGCGTATAACATATATGCAAGAGAAGGAAAACTCAAAATAAAACACTATACCAACCTGTCTGACCATCATGATATAGTAAGGTCAATTTCCCTCCCATAGTGGAGGAGGCTCGAGCCCAACAGTGGGACATATATCAGCTGAAATTATGTACTCTATTGTACCACGCTGGAGGTAATCTATACTAATATTATAAAGAGGTAAAATTTGTAAGTTTGTATGTAACGAATAAACTCAAAAAGTACTGGACCGATTTTAAAAATTCTTTCACCATTGGAAAGCTATAATATCAGGGAGTAACATAGGCTATATTTTATCCCGGTATTCCCACGGGAACGGGAACTACGCGCGTAAGGCGACTGAATCCGAAGCGAAGCGAGGGCGGATTGCTAGTGATAGAATATATATAGAATAGAATTTTATTTCGAGTTGTCCTTCTTTTGCATGCAAATTATATCCCTTAGTCATCTTTTACAACACCCACGGTTAAAACAGGGGTGGTGAATTATATTCTTATTCCGTCACCAAACGGTACGGTATCATTTTTTTTTTGACGGACGGCGTTATTTTAAGTAACGCCGTCCGTCCCGTCCGGGGTGACACGTGAACCCATAACCCGCCGTAATCCCCCCCTTTCGCCATGGAACTGACCAACTATATCAATCTTATCCGAATATATTCCACAGGTGTCACCTTAACTTTAGATGTCATTGGTGCAACTAAGTCCAAAAACTTAGTTGTGATAACAAAATATCAATAGGTACAAAGTCTGACACGCGTCACATTGATAGCGGGTTCACAGCCCGAATGATAAACCATTCAATTATACAGACAATTATCATTATGTATTTATTTTATCTTACCATATTTTTTATCTTTTTTTACGTAACAATAATATAGAATGTATATGGATCACGGTGGTCGATGTCTACTTTTTTTATAAAAACAAAACCCTGCACTAAAGAAATAATCTTTGTATTGTAAAGTCCTCCACTTTACAAAAATATAATTAACGGACACAAATTACATACAGATTCAAAACAACAATTTGATCGCACCAACAGGACAACAGTCCTGCGTGGGTTGCGAACCCACGATACTGATACTGCAAGTCGGTATCTTAACCACCACGCCATCGGTGCAATCAAGACAGATGACGTAGTAGTTAAGATATCGGCCTCGTTAGGTCAGTCTTATTATATGTATGTTTGTAACGTCCCCAGCAATACAGGGATAATCACTATATTGATTCCTTCATTATTTCTTACTAGCTATTGCCCGCGGCTTCGCCCGCGTAAAAGTTGGCTTGCATATTTCTTTTTATTGTGTTATTGTGGTGACGGAGTAAGAATACAATTCACCACTCCCTATCTTGCCCGTGGATGTCGTATAAGACGACTATGGGATATATACACATAACATTTATTCAAGAGAAGGAAAACTCGAAAAATGAAACCCTATACTAACATATCTGACCAGTATGGTATAGTAGGTCCCATTATGGAGGCGGTCCGAGCCCAAGAGTAGGAAGTATGTGGGCTGCGATGATGATGATGATGATATTTCTTAATTTAAGAAATACTCTATCTATATGTAAATTTTCATCCAAATCTGGTCAACAGTTTACGCGTGATCGAGTAACAAATGTCCAAATAACTTCACAAATTTTTATATTTGAATATTACTTTCACCCTTGTAGTTCAAATTCACGTGGAAAGACGATGATAAATATGGCCATCCTTAGTCGCTGATAATACATTATCCATGATAGGTTTCCATTGGTGAAAAAATATAATATTGATCAAACTCCCGTAGTTTCACCCACGTAGACCCCATTCCCATGCGAATGCCGAGATAAAAATTGCCTATGTTACTCGCCGATATTATAAGTTTACATGGGTAAAAAAAATTGTACTAACAAATCCCATTCAAATATCCTAGATAAAAATTGCCTATGTTACTCGCTGATAACGTAGCTTCCTATTGTTGAAAGAATTTTAAAAATTGGTCAACATCCACCGGTGTCACTCGCAGAGTTCTCGTTCCCGGGCAAACACCAGGATGAAAATAGCCTTTATTTGTTATTCGCTGATAATGTAGATTTTCATTCGTAAATTAATTTTTATATCCATTAAATGTCCGCGATTTCACCCGCATTGTGCCCGGACCGTAGGAATATTGGGATAAAAAAATAGCCTAAATATGTTCATCATCATTTCATCATCATTTCAGCTCATATACGTCCCACTGCTGGGCTCGAGCCTCCTCCATAGTAGGAGGGAAATTAACCTTACTATACCATGCTGGTCAGGCAGGTTGGTATAGGGTTTTGTTTCGAGTTTTCCATCTCTTGCACAGATGTCATATGCGTAATATATCCCTGAGTCGTCTCTTACGACACCCACGTGTAAGAGAGGGGGTGGTGAATTGTATTCTTACTCGGTCGGCACACGAAAAAAACCTAAATATGTTACTCGCTTAAAATTAGCTTTCCGTTAGTGAAATAATTTTAAAATCGATTAAATTCTCACAGTTGCTCCACCCACGCCGGGATAAAATATAGCCTTGGATAAAATATAGCCTAAGTTATTCCTTATGTAAGGCTTGATAGACCTGGTAGTAAAGTATTATCAGTATCGGTCCAGCCCTTTTGAACATTACCCGTATCGAATAGACAGAGAAAAAAAAATTGAGCCGTTCTTAGGGTTTTGTACCCAAAGGGTAAAAACGGGACCCTATTACTAAAACTTCGCTGTCTGTCCGTCCATCTGTCTATCACCAACCTGTATCTGAAGGACCGTGATCGCTAGACAGTTGAATTTTTTACAAATTATGCATTTCTGTTGTCGCTATAACAATAAATATTAAAAACAAAATAAAATAAATATTTAAGGGGGCTCCTATACAACAAACGCAATTTTGCCCCTTTTTATAGCTAATGGTGCGGAACCCTTCGTGCGTGACCCCGACTCGCACTTGGCCGGTTTTTTAGTATCATTTCGTATCATAGGTATCGTGCAAATAATTGTGTGAGCATAAATAAAACCTATTATTTTGACAACAAATAGACGCTTCAAATTTGTTTATTTCTAGAGATAGAAAATTGGATTAATATCTTGATTTTAACTTACTGTCTGGTAGCGGCTAGGAATATTATAACACTTTCATTGTTTGTGGGTGTCGCAAAATACTACTAAGACAAAGATTTACATTGACCTGGACCAATTGGTGATGCCATCTAGCCAGCTATGTCGTCTGGCAGGCAGCTGGTCATAAAATGTTGCTAAAAGAACCTTTGCAATATATCTACGATGGCAGAGGACCGCCTACATATTGCGTCGATCCAAAGTAATCTTGATAAGCGAGCATTAAGAAAAAATAATGGGGTAGCCCAAGAGAGCCGACCGTGTACTAAAATGATCGTTCCTAGGCTCAGTGAAATCGGTTATACACTTTTCACCTCCTTTTTTTTTTTGGGCGGGCTATGGTAAGCGCACGCGCGGTCCAGTCCGTCCGGGGCGAAGAAAGGACGGCGCACGGGCACATAACCCACCCGTACCCACGTCACCTCGTTGTTGGGCCGACCACCGAAGCAGATGTGACTTGTCGTCAGTGGTCAGCCCGACGGAATACCCCTTCGGGTAACCTCACCTCTCGACGTCGCCCGCTTTCACCTCCTTAGGGGTAAAATTTGCAAAAACTCTTTTTTAGTGAGCACTTTCCCCAAGAAAGACAACTTTGTACAAAATTTCACGTTTCTAGTAGGGATGTGACTTGGAGGGCAAATAATCGATTTTTAAATAATCGATTTATTGTTCTTCAAAATAAATCGATTATAAAACAATCGATTAATTAAAAATAAATAATCGATTATAAAATAATCGGATTATGGTAACTTTTTTTTTAGAAAATGAGAATTTCATCTTCTAATATAGTATGAAATACTGCACGCAATATTGTGATGACCTTTTTTATGATATCTTGCTGTGAATTAATCGATTAATTTTATTATAAAAATAATCGATTTTCTATTATTTTGATAATCGATTGTAAAAATCGATTAATAATCGATTATTATAAAAATCGATTATTTTTTCACATCCCTAGTTTCTAGGCCTAATGATTTCGGATATACATTTTTCACCCCCTTAGAGATTTAATTTCAAAAACTAATTTCTTAGAGCTCGTTTACAACAAAAGAAAGAGAATCGCACAATACACAGAAATACATGTTTCACGTTCCTAGCCCCAATAGTTTCAGCTATACGATTTTCACCCCCTTAAGGGGTGATTTTCTAAAAATCCTTCGCTAGAGCTCGTGTACCCCAAGAAAAACAACGGTGTAAAAAAAATTACGTTTCTAGGCCCAGTGATTTTGGCTTTATGCTTTTTTGTCTTTTAGGGGTTAAATTTCATCCCCATATAAATGAAATTTCCAAAACGCTAGAATAAATATTTATTTATATATTATCAAGTGCCTTAATACAAAGATTCATGGTTCTATCATCGAAAATGATAAATTTGCATACTAAATGTCATCCCCTATTTCAACCCCTTATACCCATTTTTTCGCGATTTCTTTGCTAGAGCTCGTGTACCCTAAGAAATTCTACGGTGTAAAAAAAATTACGTTTCTAGGCCCAGTGGTTTCGGCTTTATGCTTTTTTGTCTTTTAGGGGTTGAATTTCATCCCCATATAAATGAAATTTCCAAAACGCTAGAATAAATATTTATTTATATATTATCAAGTGCTTTAATACAAAGATTCATGGTTCTATCATCGAAAATGACGAATTTCCATACAAAATGTCATCCCCTATTTCAACCCCTTATACCCATTTTTTCGCGATAAAAAGTAGCCTATGTCCTTTCTCAAGCTTTAGTCAATCTCTGTACCAAATTTCATCAAAATCGGTCCAGTGGTTTAGACGTGAAAGCGTAACAGACAGACAGACAGAGTTACTTTCGCATTTATAATATTAGTAAGGAAGTAAGGATTTCAATTGCCCTCCTATTGTGGAGGAGTCTCAAACCCAGCAGTAGGACGTGATGATGATGACTAACGAACTAATCCTTCTACTGCCGTGGACTTGACAAACATACAATTAGCGGACATTACATAGATACTCAAAATAATATAATTCAGCGATCATACGGAATTTTCTTGTGAGAACGATCAAACCAAAGACACCTTTTTTTTTTCTTTTTACCGCTGTGGAAATACAATTTACGCATTATACCCCGCCGATAACAGACGAGGGGGTGTGTGGGACTCGCTGGTCACCTATGCAACCAAAATACCCACTAAAACCAACATCGGTCCCTTCCGCGCTTTTACGGAATGTTCGGAGATCGTCTAGTGACATTCGATCCCCGGCACTCCTACGCAAGGCCGTCGGGCCACGTCCCATCGCCGTTCAAGGCGGTGGGAGGAGATGCGCGTATCGGCGCCTCCCTCTCCCTGGTCGCCGCCTACGGAGCGAGTTAGCGGACGCAAGTGCCTCACTTTCCCGTTCCGCGGCCTCCTTCCGAGCGATGACCTCCTCGCAGAAAGAGGTCATCGACGACCAGCACCTGTCGCTGTAGAGCATCTTTGATGTGATGCTCAGCAACGACAGGTCTGTTCTAGTGTTGCCCAAATGCAAGACCAAGACGAGACTTGGACCGGTCTTGGTCTTGCAACATCACACCTGGTGTCGTCTTGGTCTTGGTCTTGCGCACCCGGGTCTTGGTCTTGGTCTTGCGCACCCGAGTCTTGGTATTGCAGCAAGAGTCTCGCAAAGTTTTGCAGTTAGAATAACATAACAGTAATTATCATGGCAATGAAAAATCCAACTAAATTAATCAAATATCCTATCCTATCTATCCATCTGTTAGCCTATAGTTCACTATTGAATACAATACTTACCACTGGAGAAAATTACTCTTCTATTCCCCTGGTGTTCCATTAGACAGCGTTACTACTCTTATGACAGGACTTTCGACCCTATTTTCTTAAGACGTCACCTCACGAGGCAGTTGATACAATAAATTTTATGTCATTTTATAATCAATGCGATATTTTACAATTAATGCGATTGTTTATATTCCCCTTCAAGTTAAGTGGTATGTATCTATTGTATTTCCAGTTTAGTTACTGATACTCTGGATACTTGAAAAAACCTGTTGCTCTATTGCCTATATAAATACTTTGGCCGCTGGATCCATGTAGCTCTTAATATACTATTTATTCAAGAACATATAAAACTGATTTAAAATTTTATGGTTTTAATACTTGTAAAATGTATGATATTCGTCGTCATCGTCACAGCTCATAAAAGTGCCACTGCTGGGCTTAAGCTTCCTTCCAGTAAGAGGAAAATTGATCTACTACACCACACTGGTCAGACATGTTGGTACAGGGTTTTCTTTCTAGTTTCACTTCTCTTGCACATATGTTATATACACAGGATGTATCAGGTTATGGGAAAACTGTTCATGTATGTTGTAGTTCAACAGTCATAGATCATAATTAGAATGTATATTACACAAAAACAATATAACGTAAAAGTTATAGTGATTACAAAAATGTGTGTCTAAGAGTTTATGCCTTAAATTTTATGCATTATGTAGGTATGTACAGACAGGATATATGTAAGCATGTAAAATTTCGACAGTATAAATAGGTATTAGATTTGCGCGAACCTTTCAATGGTTACGTAGGTACAAAGGCGACTCATCAACGGTCATCGGCCGATCAGCTGATTTATGTTAAAGCGAAGTTTGTCTTGCTTATGCAAACGTAATCATTGATTTATTCAAATTCTAATGAACATTTAACAAAATACGAATATGTTGTAGATTAAGTATCATTCCTTTATACATTTTAATCAATTTACACGAAAAAACGATGACAAAATTGAGAACTTACATGTCTCTCAATTCATTAACGAATCGATATTTTTATTTCAATTTTTTTTCATGGGTTCCTAACACCATTGCCCGATCCGTTTTAATACGACATCCACGGGTAAGAGAGTGGTGAATTATATTCGTACTCTGTCTTTTTTTTTTGTGTGTGTGTGTAGCTGTTGGTCGCAGATGACCTTGACAGCTTAACGCGGTCAATGGGTGAGCGCTGATGGCTCTCAACCCGGTAAGTAAGTTAAGCGAACATCGCCCGAGGGCTCCCCCCTGTGGGGAACGGACCTCGGCTCGGGGCGTCGCTGAGAGCAAAGTGGGCGTGGCCAAGTTTAGGTTAATGACTTTTACGCGGCGCGGTTTTCGACCTCGACGGCGAGGCCGATACCGCGGAGTTTTATCTGTTATCGCTGCGCGAGCTGTGTAGGTCCTTTCTTGGGCGATCATAATAGCGTCATCTTCTTCTTCAAGAAGATGACGAGGACGTCGGACCGCGGATATTTTTGAGGGGACGTAGTTTACCGCCCCAACCACTAGTGGATTGGGGTGAGTCGTGGCAGAGGCAAAATAGCGCTGGGAGCAACGCTTCATGTACTGCCTGATGGTGATCGTACTCTGTCCCTACATGGACATTTATATAGATTAATTGTAGGCATATTTCTATGTCCAACAGTGAACGTCGTTGGGCTAATGAATAAACGGATATATAAATATGTATAATGGGCAAGAGCACTCTCGTGATTACGGTATTTTTGTCCTTAAGCCTTTCCGAAGAGTAATTCTGAAAAGCCAACACCAACATTGGGAATCGATTGGCCAATAGATGGATATCTCAAGACTGATTTGACTTGCCGTGTAGTGACGGAGTAAGAATATAATTCATCACCCCCTATTTTACCCGTGACTGCGAACCCACGACTAAGGGCTATAATATATAACATCGGTGCAAGAGAAGGAAAACTTGACATGTATGACCTGTAACAACACGGCCGATCACCGTGGCGATTCCCCTCCGGCCACGGCCGATTCTCCTCCTGTTATGTAGAAGACACGAGCTCAACCGTATATAAGCTGAAATGGTGATTTGAATTAAATGCAAGACCGCGAGACTCTTGCAGGCCCGGTCTTGGTCTTGCTCAAGTCTTGCAGGGCCAGTCTTGGTCTTGGTCTTGCAAAAATTAAGCGGTCTTGGTCTCGGTCTCGCATTTCTCGCAAGACCAAGACCAAGACTTTTTTGGGCAACACTAGTCTGTTCCTATAACCGCCGACAGGTCGTGGCGCTGAGGCCCCCAGGCGGGACATACCGCCAGGGTGTGACGCGCATCATCATTTGGCGCGCCACACTCGTGGCATCCGGGGGCCTCTTCACGTCCGATTCTATGCAGGTACTTACCGAAGACCCCATGTCCGGTAAGTACCTGCGTCATCCGGAAGGTCAGGTTGCCGTGCCTTCGTTTCATCCAGCGGTGGAGGTGGGGTGCAATCGCCTCTACAGTCCCCCGCCCTGCAACGGGGGACTCCAATCCCTCCCTCCAGCGCCGGATAGTTATCCGGAAGGACAGTTGTCTTTCGGGCCGTTTCTCTTGCCCTACTTAGCCCCTTGTGGAGTTGTGGTGATATGTTCGCCTCTGGCCCGCGACGCAGTGCAGAGTCGGTAGACTTCTGCAAGAGCCCTAGCCTGTAGCGGCCAGGGTGGATCGCCCGCCAGCAGTGTGGCTGCAGTCCAAGACACGTACGTCCGTACGGTATCCTTGTATTGTTCTCACCGCCATGGCTCTCTGCGCCTTTCGCAATTTAGCCTTATTGGAGACGGTGAGAGACTCCGCCCAGATAGGGGCACCATACAGTGCCATAGACCGCAAGATACCGGCACACAGGCGCCGGCAAGACGATCCAGGGCCTCCAGTATTTGGCAGAAGCCTACCTAAAGCCGCGGCTGCCTTGGCGAGTCGGAGGACGAGCTGGGCAAAGTGCGGCCCGAAACTCCACCTATTGTCTAGGTGCAGACCCAGGTACTTCATCCGAGTCGTCGGTGCACGGCACGGCAATCCCAGACACACTGATTTGTGCTCTGCGGGGGAGACCTCGGCTTGGGTCGTAAAAGAGGAGGGCCTCTGTCTTCTCCAGTGAGACCCTCAGGCTCAACCTGCTTATCCAGTCGACGACGAACGCTACTCCAACCCTTGCAAGTCGGGCGGCCTCCCGAAAGTCAGCCCCCCTCACTGTGATGAGGGTGTCATCTGCGTAACAAATAACCCCCATCCCGGGAAGGAGCTGGCCCCGGAGAAGCCAGTCAAATCCGACGTTCTACAGGACTGGACCAAGGACCGAGCCCTGTGGAACACCGCATTCTACCCGGTGAAGATGCATGCGCCCGTCGTCCCCCTCCCAGAGCAACACCAAAGACACCTGCCACAAGTATCACCGAATGAACAAAGTTTTCCTCCAACTGTGTAGAAGGCTTAAGCTCAGTAGTGGAATGCCTATGACCTGTGATGACCATACATGCAATGCAAAAGTGTGAACAGTTAGAAACTATTCTCCGTACTATTATTTTAGTTTTCATCTCAATTAGCAACAGGATTACCAGATTCAGACCGCGCGATCCAAGTTCAATAACTTGAAAGGAAAAAAATCGCAACGTCTCTTATCCATAAGAGGTGTCCATAGAGACGCATGACACCCGTCCAAATATGATTAATAGTCAACGTTTAACTTCACAATAAGATACGTGACTTACCTTATTTGGTCGGGTTATATGTTTACACATACAGGTCGATTTTTTTAAACTTTCATGATTTTCCGTTTCTTTTAAATACAGATAGATGATCATCGTTGAAAGCGAAAATATCGATGTTTGTTGTTGCATGTATGTTTCTATACGCAAAATATTGTAACATCGATGTTAACGCAATTGATTATGGATGTTAACTCACGGCCTCACGCACAACCAGTGCGACGAAACAAAGTTATGTCTTATGTCGTATTGTCTATGAACGCTGTTACGTCCTCAAGCGGGTAGCTATCTCCACCTGCTGATTATAATCAATAAAACGAGGTAAAACGTAACAATTTCACTGTATTTTATTTATTTGTCAATAACTAATGCACAAATCATCGATGTTATCCAACATCAGTAGTCGATTTACGATAAATATCGAAAATCGATCTCAACATCGATGTTTTTCTAATATCGATCGTGTGATGGATCTTATAAAAAAACACTAGATACGATTTGTCGTAAAGACACACGATAGCAGTGAATCTTTTGTATTACAATGTAACATTTTATTATTGTTGCATAGGTTGTGTTTATCCTTCATTTCATCGTCATCACAACTTATAGACGTCCCACTACTGGGCTTCAGCCTCCTCCACTAAGGGAGGGGAATTGACTACTATACAAGGCTAGTCAGACAGGTTGATCTATACCAATCAGGTTTTATTTCGAGTTTTCTATTCATTTATCTGCATAAAATTGTTAAAGCAAGAAGAGCATATGCTTCAAACTTCTGCGATACCCATACCCCAAGGAAAGTAAGGCGTTGTTCGCACTCTACCTAATGTGTCTCTAGATAGTGTTTATTCCAACACTTTACGTTACACAAGATGCGGATAAGAATTTCAAAGTCCTCGTATAAAAAGTTTCAGTTAAAAAAAACTAGCGAATATTTCAACAGGCTGTATATTATATGACGCGTTACACAAACTAACTCAATGTAACATAGCAATGCGACATTAATTCACAGAGGTACTGTATATATTGAGGCAGTCCGCGGTACAAGTCACAAGCTGAGCGAGCGAGTGAATGAATCGCTCTGTTCATTAAATAAGCATTCAATCTCAATATCATTTACATAATATGTTGTAAACTTTGATTTTTACTACAGATAGCGTAGGCATAACAAAATACGATTTCGTGCTGCCCGCATCTAACGACTCCTAGCAACTTTTTCCACCTGATAGGGAGCATCCTACAAATTCATTATTTATGTATAAACCCCGCGGGGGCACTTACATATTGTCAATTTTTTTTACATTCTGTTAGTCTGATAAATGATCGCCATTTAAGAACCTTTCTGAGCGCTTGTCGGTTCCTCTAGCAATGTTACTTGCCCAATGCAATTTCAGCGTGTTATGTCAGTTTCACCCATTATTCTGCAGATTTCCATATCTTGAATACTATCTCGCAGAGATTACCCGAGTATAGCTTACTCCATAGCACGCTAAACAATTTTGAGTTTAGTTATGAGGTCTACATTTAGAGACCAATGTGTTTAGTAAGTCTTAGTGTAATGTAACGCGATTATGGAACCAGTATACATACACTACAGACATCGAAATATCGATGTGCTAAAATTATTCTTATTCGATAAAAACAAGATATGGTTTCGATAACATGTAATGTTATAATCTTTATCTATCCGAGGAAAATTGTTTGCATCTTCACAGTATCTGATCTTAAAGGGATACTTTGGTAAAAAATTGGATATAGGAAACACTTGAATCGAATCATAATTTTAATGCGTACAAAATTCTCATAGAAGGACCTAACGTGTGCTCTGTGTAAAAATGATGTTAGTCTTCGCTTTCATCATACAGCTGCACGTGGACCTCTTTATTTTTAAGAAAGTTAACGCTGTTGTACCTATTGTACTATTTTGCTATGAAATAAAATAGATAAACACTTGTCGCTCCGCTGGCCGCTATCGCTCGTGGCGCACACCGTTTTATTCAAACTGGCACAATCATAATCCCAACCTAATATGGCACATTAGTTCAATGACAACTGAACAGTTTGATTGATCATTACAGACAATATTATATCAAGTTAAAAGTTTTTTACTTAATAATCTATACAAGTACTTAAATAAAATTGAGGTGTCTGTTTTTAATGTCAAAATACTGGGCTTTTTTCATGCTTACACGGTTATTTGCACGACACCATGCCTATAAACCAGTTTATTTTTTTTTTTTGTTTACGGCTGTTGTTTTTTTCTGTCTGTTTGTTTACGGCAATCTTCAAAACGGCTGGACCGATCTTGATATTTTACTACCAAGTAAAATATAGTCTAAGTTACTCGTTATATAGACAGCTGTCTATATATAGTAGGCTATATTTTATCCCGGTAGTCCCACGGGAACGAAAACTATGCGGATAAGGCGATTAAAACCGAAGCGAGGGCGGGTTGCCAGTTTACTAATAAATCGCCACGAATTTACATTAACTATAATACAAATCAAAATACTTCGTAGCGAACCGCTATACAAGAAAATCAAATCGGTCATTCCGTATAATTCCGCGTGGAGATGGAATAAGAATACAATTTGACCACCCACTCTCGTACTTGGGTGTCGTAAAAGACGACTAAGGGATGTGATATACAGATAACATCTATAAGTTACTCCTTACATCAACAGCTATCTAGTAGTAAAATATTTTGCGAGAGGAGCATCTCCTCGACGACGCTACCCGCCACCGGCGAATGGGGCGGCGCAGGTGCGATTACCTGCGCCTGATGCCGCCCTAGCCGAGGTCGCAGGTGACTGGACCGGGGAATTAGTCCATCATTCACCGAGAGGCCGACCGCGTGAGGAAAGACCGATCTCTTCCCCGAGGAGGGACGTCGGTCGATGGGAGGGTACCGCTCAAGGAGGTATTGCGTCGGGCCGACCACTGATGTCAAGTCACCCTGCTCCGGTGGTCGGCCCAACGACGAAGGCGATGTTTCGTAGGTGGGTTACGGGTGTGCGTGCTTACGCCCCTCTGTCGCCCCGGACGGAGTGGTGTGAGGAGTACAGCGACCGTAACCCACCTCCCAAAAAAATAAGTAGTAAAATATTATCAAAATCGTACCAGCCGTTTTGATGATTACCCAGAACAGACTGACAAAAAATTTCTTAATTAGTTTTTAGGGACAGGTATCGTGCAAATAATCGTATGAGCATGAAAGAAACCTTACTAGTTTAACATTACAAATAGACGCTTCAATTTTATTTATTTGTATAGATTTCTTATCGCAAAACACCAATAATCATCATCTCAGCCCATATACGTCCCGCTGTTGGGCTCGAGTCTCCTCCGCTATGGGAGGGGAATCGATCTTACTATACCACGCTGGCCAGACGTGTTGGTATTTTTTTTTAATGGGTGTACTATAGTAAGCCCACACGCGGTCCATTCCATCCGGGGCAACGAAAGGACGGCGGGCGGGCCCATAACCCACGTCGCCTTTGTCTTTGGGCCGACCACCAGTGCAGAGTTCCTTGTCCTCAGTAGTTTGCCCGACAGAATACCCTTTCGGGTACCCTCATCTCGACGTCCCTGTCCCTGGATATCGGTCGCCGTCGCGCGGTCAGCCTTTCTGCGGGTGACGGACTAAAATCCCCAATCCGGTCACCCGCGGCCTCGGCTAGGGCGGCATCAGGCGCAGGTAAGACGTGTTGGTATAGAGTTCTATTTCGAGCTTTCCTTCTCTATAGCAATAATAAAAATTATATTTAACGGGGGCCGTTACACATGACTTCTACGTACGTAGCAAGTCGTGTGCGAAAGCTAGTATATAGTATATATTTACAGTCCTAGTATTTAATCGTTGAACGTCGAACCCGTTAAATTGATTTATAATCGCCAGACAGCGGCTATACGAAGCGTACATAATAACGCTTATTTTAGTTTCGTTGCGTTTTACATTATATTACATATTCTGTTGTCACTTTTAAAGTTTTTTTTTGTAAAGCAATCCGAACTAAAGTGTTTTTGATGTGAAACATCTATAGGCAAGGGTGAACCTGATCGTTGGCGTGGCGTTAACGCCACGCTTGGATATGTACATTTGTCTAACGAAACCATAAACTATTTTAGAATTTTGTACAACGCCATCTAGTGAGCTCAAAATAAATTATTAACCTAAACACATACTTATAGTGTATACTAATGAAAATAAATATTTATTGTATAAAAATCATCACTGGAAAAAAAATACTTTATGTCATATTAGTTCCTGTCGTAATCTGTTCTTTTACACATCTACACTTGTACAAAATAATTTGCCAGGCATACTGAGCGAACGGGCCCTTTTTCACCCTATCTGGCCCGTAGGAGACCTAAAAGATGATTAAGGAAGTAATATGCAAATAACATGTACGCAAAGAAGGAATACTCTAAACAAAAACCTGTTTGACCAGCGTGCTATAGTAACTCAATTTTTCTTTTATTGTGGAGGAAGCTCAAGCCCAGCAGTGGTACGTACATTAGCCGAGATGAGGTTATTTTTCTAGAATTATTCACGCCAGAAGTAGTCGCAGTTTTCTGCCTCAAGTCGTGCTTGCCTCGTCCCTCGTAGTACCATACTGACACAGAAATACGACAGCTGAGTAGAAACAATTATATACTTCTCTACGTTCCATCTCTTAATTGAGCTTAAAGTCAGTCGCCCCATAACCCAGCTCAAAGTCCGCCTCATAACCAAACTCAAAGTCAATCAGCGGGCTATGCTCGAGATTTCTCTGCGAGATAGAATTCGAAATACTTTTTCTTATATGGGTCAATATTTGATAATCGGCCAAAACAGGTAAAACCCCATAATTATTTTCTAATTCTAATGTAATATTTAAACTTAATAGTATTTTCATAATATAGTGCAATACTTGGTTTACATACCCAAACACTTTGATGAGTATATGTTTGGTTTTCATATATTAAAAATAAACAAAAAGTGCTAGATGTCATATTGCCTGTCGGTGGAACTTTCCATTTTGGTCACATTTTTTGATAATAACATGGAAAATTAAAAATAAATTATAAAAGCTTGGCTATATTTATATTGTATATGCATTAATCTAAAACTGTTCAATATTTTATTTAAGATAATATGATATTAAACTCAAAAAAAATCATAAAATATTTAAGGGTATAGTCACGGCGTCATTAGGCTGTCGAAATTTAAATGTGAATTTACTGCGTTTTAAAATGTCGCGGACAACGAATGAGCGCATTCTAAATAGACGCGGTGTCCGTGTTTGTGGTTGGTGAGAAGAGAGACGCAGTGTCGGCAGTTTCTTTGGCGTTGTGGACTGATTATAACAAGTGCGTGCGTATAGTTGATACACTTTGTCATTTGCCTGTGAGGCAATTAAAAGGTGAACCGTAAGTAAATCATTCTGCTTTTTAATAAACTTTCACGAATTAAGGTATAAATCGTATCACCTGATTATTTTGTAGTTATTTTTGTTATAAGAATGTATAAGAAATATAATGTGCAATTTTCTCATTTTCCTGTTATTTTCTTGTCATGAAAATGGCTCTGTGACGGGAAAATGACATAACACGGTAAGTAATGTTATTAATTTATTGTAATTTTGTGGTCATATATGTTACTTACGAAATGTAATTGTGTTGTACAAAACTTTAAGACGAACAATGTAATTTTATTTTCTGTGATACTGATTATTATTCTTGGATTAATAATGAATATAATAATTACTAATAATGGATAATTTTCATTTTTTTGATGTTTCAATCTTTTTCCTGCTGTCCTGTCATTATTCTGTAGGTCCATTTCATTATCCGGCCATTAGTGACATTTTTCTGTTCTGTATATTTGCAAATACTGCTCAAAAATCCCTAAAATCGAATAAAGTGTATCGATTTGGTAGTTATTATATAGATTGAACTTGACTCTATTACTTAAACATCAATTATGTTTAAAATACGACAAAAAAATACATAATTTTTTTTAGTCGTTTTCAATATTGACCCATATAGCACGAAGAATTAGCACGCTGAAATGGCAATAGGCAGGTCTTATTATCTGACAACCACTAGGGAACAAGATTCTCGAGGGGTGACTACGTTCGCCTTCATATACATTAGTCGTATTTTACGACACTCACGTGCTAGAGGGAACGGTGAATTATATTTTTATTCCGTCACCATTCGGTTCGGACAGTGATTTAAATTAGAATTCAATTTCATTTTAGATCGTTGTCCAACAGAATAGGTGCTAACATTTTATATATATTTTTAAAAGCAGTAAGTTGGTAAAATAATGGCAGTGTTTGCTTTCACGGGAATTTGCGGTGTAAAAATTTGATAGGAGAGTTGATTGTTTTATACATGTACGCGGTTTGTTATGATTAGTGTCGAAATGACGACGTACTACGTGTATTCTTGGAGATTACTATGTAGCACATACATTTTTGAGGTAAGCGTACCCGGGATATGGCCGGGTTAGTTGGTCTATGTTTAAAAGAAAAATTAAATGCGTATAAGCGTCGCATTATTCGTGTGGTGACGGAGTAAGAACTCGATTGACCACTCTCTCTCTTGCACATGAATGTCGTAAAAGACGACTAAGGGATATGATATGCAGATAATATCTATCGTCTTTACGACATCTGCGGACGAGATAAGGGGAGTGGTGAATTGTATTCTTATCTTCGTGTGGTGACGAAGTAAGAATATAATTCACAGTCTTAGCCGTGGGTGTCATAAGAGACAATTGAGACATATAATATGCAGATAATATCTATGCAAGAGATAGAAAACTCGACACCCAGGCTAATTCTGACCAGCTACGTCTACGGCCAGCTACGTTTGACCAACTCAATATAGTAGGTAAATTGCCCTCCCATTGTGGAAGAGGCCAGAACACAATAGAGCTGAGGCCGCGATGATGATAACAATGAACCGTTACATGTGTAGTAAAGTAGTAAAAGTTCTTTGACTTTTTGTCACGTTCCTAACAAGACTCCGAAGCCAAAATAAGGAAAAATCAAGGATGCATGATTTTTTAACGTCTACAATTCTGCCAAACATACGTCACACCGTCCGTCCAACATACCCTCCTACCATCCATCCGAACTACCGTTCATTCATCTAAATAATGAAACTAAACGAATATACTCTAACACACCTGATGATAAGCGATACTGCCGCTCCTGGGCCTTTGCTAGGCCGCTGTCTACCGTGAAGAAAGTGTAATTTCGTATAATGAGGTTCGGTGAAACTAAAGGCATCACCAAAACCCACCCAGAAAGTTGGGCTACGGTCTCTCTCGCTCACCGAACGAAGTATAGTAACAAATTGCTATTACTCATACGTATATTTTTTGCTCAGTGTGGTACTACCCCAGACGGACCGGCCCGCGGCTGTAGACAAACAACTGTCGACAGTGTGCTCCTACCGCATAACGCAGCAAGTCATTGCCTCGTTGTGTAAAACTACCTAAATCGTATAGCACCATAAGTTTTTTACTGCGATAGATTGCAGGTTCAAATTTACAGTTTACGACAGATTGTCTAGGATTATCTTTCTCGGAAACTGTGCTCGGTTGAAAGCAATAGACGTTCATCAAGTATGAGTCGGGATTTATATTTTTTTTTATACTTCTTTTGCCACGTTTGGAAAAACTTTAAATTTTTACTTAGCGCGCGCACACCAACACAAATCGCACCTTTATTCTAATACCGTCACTATCCTAAATAAGCAAATTTTACAGGAGAGCTATTTAAAGATTTATGACAAATATTAACTGATATAAATAAAAGTATATTAGCGTTTCAGAAATAATTATCTTTTATTTTATTAACAACTATTATTCCTATTAAAACACATTTTTTTTTTATTTTAATTATTATTAATTAGTGGATATAAATAATTTAAAATATTAGTGAAGTACAAATTTTCGAAAAAAAATTAAAAAGTTAAGTGAAATTGAAATATAGGAATTGAAGCAATATATAAATTCAGTACTCAGCAAATAGATGGCATTAAAAACAGTTTTTCGAAAAATTTCGTTTAGTGACGGTATTGGATTAAAAGTGCGAAATGTCAAGTAGATAATGCGTTATAATAAAATTTTCAATGTATTAATCTTTTTTCTATGATTAGTGCCGTTTTTTCTAGAAACGTAGGATAACGCGAAGGATAAAATTTTAGAAAGATTTTTAACTTGTGACTATAAAGAAGTATAAAACACACACATTTTTTTTATTAAATATTAGTGGCCGAGTATGCAGCCCACTTGATAGGTAACTGACGTTGATAGATGTCAAGAATACCAGATGCACAGGCAAGTCGCTACCTACAGTAACGTAGGATTTTCAACCTGACTTCTATCGCTTACCAAACAAAGCCTAATAGAAAATTTCTTCCACACAGACGTCGATGCTTTTGCCAGGGTGTGGCAAAACGCGAAAGAATATACAACTTTGCTTACTGTTGCTGATAGAAATGTCAGACTTAACTGGCATAGCTTTCATACTTTTGAAATCGACTCGACATAAATATTATTTCGTTATAAGTAAACAGTTATCGAAGTACATAATGTTAAAATTTTAAATTGGGTTTTAACACTACATAGCGCCCAAATTCATTATTAAACACAGAGTAAGTTTTGTTTTTCACAATTATAGACTATAAAAATTTAAATTCATACACATTATTCCAAAATGACGTCATAAACGATTCCCGCTTCGTTTAGTTTTAAAATCGACTAACCATTTTATGAATTCCTATCCTATAATCTGTTCTTATTTTGAACAATACAACAGTTCAATTATTTGGCTCTCTTTTACTTACTTCTTTTTTTAATATCTGAAATAGTGTTAGGGGAAGAAGTGATCAAAGTATGAGATGTCATGTCCTATGATAAAGTGGGCATGGCTTTTTGAAACCGAAAGTTCTTAAATAAATAAAGATTAATAAAAAAAAGCTGGGCTCCTTCGACCACCACCGATCTCTTCACATATCACAGTGGCTAAACTATTACAGAAAGGACAACGGGTTGAGAGCCCTCAGCGCTCACCCACCAGTCCGGGTAAAGTTGTCACAGCCATCTGAGGCTAACAACTAAGTCACACAAAAAAAAAAAAAAAAAAACAAAATTACAGAAAGGTAGGAAGTAGTGTAGTCGACTGGCTTTGCAGGTTGACTTATTCGTAAAATTTAACTCAAATTTGGCAATACTGCATTTTTAATGTTCACTTAATTTAATTAGTCTAGAATGTACTATTGATAAAATGGCACATAATAAATAAATAGTTTTCAGTCAGCATAGGAGTGTAAAATTCATTAATTGATACAAATAATGAGTCATTGATGCACTAAAAATAATGTTAATAGCCGTTTCTAGGTCAAATGGGATGATCCGACCATTTTTATTGCTATAGATCTATCTGTTTTATATATTATTTGTTGGACTGTGGCGAGGAATGTTGAAAATGGAATATTTTAATGGTATTTTTATTATTGTGGCCTGAGTGATGATTGGAATCAAATCATAAGTATTCCTTGTTCATCTATAGTTACAACAAATTTAATAAACAGCTTAGCTTGATTTGTTGATACAGCTTAATCTATTGTTGAATTATAAATGTATGATTATGCGGCCCATGCACAAAATTGTATAAGAATTCACTGCCCACCGAGATTCCAGGTTCACATCCTGGTATGATTAAATCCCGTCTGTATTACAAAATGTTGGTAAATTGAAAATATGGCGAGTTCAATACTAAAAAAAAAACAAATATATTTAGTTATTTGTTACGAAGAATTAAGATCACAGTCTGAAAACTCGAGCCAGAACTTTGTGTCCATACATACAAGGATCCCATTATCAAATGAACTTATAAATTAATAACACTTTCAATAATTTCCTTTAGAAACCTTCATAAAATCATTATAATCATATTTTTCAAATTCATAGTATAAATACTTAGCTCGATACAAAATTTAATTATATACCCTAAGTACTTATACACAATATCTAATTTTGCATGACACATACATTGTTTATATTGTAAGTATAGCATATTATATTTAAACAGGTGTTTATAGCCAATAAGTAACACTAAATCCACAATGATTTAGTTATGGCAGAATATGTTACTTATTCTTGTATGTCTATAATAAAAATTGTTTAATATAACTTTGTGGTTTCCATTTCTTATGCAAGACTTAGTTAACACAAACTTTGAGTCATAAGATAAAATTCATCATCATCATCAATTCGACTAACATACGTCCCACTGTTGGGCTCAAGCCTCCTCCACATTACTCACCTGACAGGCAAATTCAATTTCTCAACAAATAAGCTGTCTACCCCGCTTCCATCTTTATATATATATATTTCTTGTGTGTGTTACTGAACGCCTAAACAGCTGGACCGATGTTGATGAAATTTTTTGTGTGTGTTCAAGGGGATTCGAGAATGGTAACGATGCACTGCTGTCGAATTTTGAACAGAATGTCTGTTGGGTCAGCTAGTAATATATATACTCTATAACAATTCCATCTTATTTCTTATAGTGACCGAATGAAATACAATTGACTACCCCCTATCTTGCCTGTGGGTGTTATAAGAGATGACTAAGGCATACAAAATCTTTTCAAAATAAGGAAAACTCAAAATGAAACCCTGTAGCAACACATTTGACCAGTATGGCATAGTAGATTAATTTCACTCCTATTGTAGGCTCAAGCCTAGCAGTGGGACAGAAATACCTGCGATGATGGTAATGATGACTAAATAAATAACATGTCAATAATCACTTAAACACAAACACAGTAAACATTATAATTTTATGGCCGATTGCAGATGAAGAGAAAGAGAGAGAGAGAGCTAAAAGCCCAACTTTCTGAGTGAGTTTGTGTGTGGTGGGTTTTAGTGATGCCTTTAGTATCACCAAACCACATTGCACATTCACTTCCTTCACTTTGGTCACAGTAAGCAGTGGCCTAGCAAAGTGTTGTTCATACGGACTTTGGGATTTTAGTAAATAAATGCTAATTCGAAGGTTTCTGCCCAAAGAGAATATTCCTTCTTATTCTTTCAAAGTGATTAAGAGGTATCATAGTTGATCTAGTAGTTCTCTTTACAATCAGACATTATATCGCCTGCGAGAGTATGGTGTAATTACCCCTTATATTAGATGTTATTAAAATGTTTGGCTTGACCAAAGAGGCAAAAACAACCACAAATAGTAATTTGCTGACATAAAAAATATGAATACATAATTTCATAAAAGGAGCGAAAACCGATTAATGACAAAAAAAACCACTTTTTGGATTAATCGCAGCAATAACCATATTCGAGTCTGGTAATAAATATTTGATCATAAGATACTGGCTTCAACGTCTTTTAAAATTATAGACATAAAGATTAATATTTTTTGGAGTCTTTATCATACAGGCAGTAGACCAAAAAGCATAGATATAGAATATTGTTTGAATGTATACTAAGCAATTTTCAAATGGGTATAATAATAATATACCTATTATTAATTTACCAAACCAACTAAACCAAACCATATGACTTCATCATCAACCATTTTAAAATTCCTATAAGATATATTACATACTGTATATCTTTATCCATGAGGTAGTTGTTTTTTTAGTACGACTACAAACATAGAGGTTTCTATAGGCGCTCGAAGTCCGCGCCTTACGTGTGTAAATAAACAAAAAAATTACGCTGTAAACATTGGCACAAAGAGAACATAAAAACGACGATTCGCGAACTAAATACTAATGTGCACCTCTATACAACAGATTGTCTGACAACGTTGTGTCCATTGAGACTTGCGACGTGAAAAAAAAAATGCACTATGTATGAAACTTGCATTCGATAAGAGACTACTGCTTCGCGTTAAATCGTCAATAATAATGATTTATTGTTAACTTAAACACTAGGTTTACCTTACACAATGTTGAATGAAGACGACAATGAAAAAAAATCCTGTAAAACAATCCAGATTCGCTCTGAAATCGTTGTGGCACAATGGTAAAGGCACATTTATGTCGTAGTATGCGATCAAAACATAGCCTTTGTACGCTCAATATGCAAGAATTAGACATCCCACGTTATTAAGATTGATACATAATGTTTGAAGAAGGTTACCAATGGCATTTGATATGTGTAGGTTGGATTTTTTGAACGTATTTTGAAAAATGCTGTTGCTTTTCAACACAGCAATGGCATAACACGCAAACACTATGAATGATATTCACAATGAAACACTTCACTTTATCGCGATAGTTCGTTCGAGGAACGCGAGACGAGCCACATTTCGTAATTTTTCACTCACCTTGTTGTTTATTTGCTATTTTATTGAAACAGTTTTGAAAAACTTCATATAAATGCATAGGCTCGTCATCGCTCGTCGCCATTTTGGATTCTACTGTCCAAATAAATCATAGACAATATAGAATACAAGTAAAATTACCACTAATTGAATTTAAAAAATATTTTGATCACCATCAATATAATTATCAAATGTTGTGAACAGAACGATATAGTAAGTAACAATCCAGGAGTTACAAAATAGAGATGAAACTGTGAATATTATTCTAGTTAAATGGAAAGTTATTTTACATTACTATCTGAAATCAATAAACGGTAGGTACCATGAAATTTTTCGGTAAAAATTTACCAAATCACTTATATTTTTTGGACAAGGAAGAAACAGTTGTATTAAAATACTATTCTTAGTAATACTATAAATGCGAAAATAAGTTTGTTAGCTTGTTTGTTACCCTTACACGTTTAAACTGCTAAACCGATTTTAAAAATTCTTTCACCAATGGTAAGCCGATACGATATCAGGGAGTAACATAGGCTATATTTTATCCTAATATGTCTATCAGAACGGTAACTATGCGGATAAAGCGACTGAAACCGCAGCGAAGCGCGGGTGGGTTGCCAGTATTTTAAATAATTACTTTTATGCTGTTATTACTAAACGGTTTTAATATATTTTTAATAATATTTAATAATTATTGTCTGTAGTGGGTGGATATAAATCTCTATAATAACGACGACTTATTGGACGTGACACACCTTAGTACTACTGTGACTAAGAACGCTTTAAAGTATTCAAAACGTTGAGAAATTAAAAATCAAATACAACGTGTTAAATTCTTTAAAAATAATTTTATTTCAAATATGTATTATTTGCAAATATCAGATATCATTAAATCACTTAACATACCTCAATAGAAATAATTTGAATAACGAGGAATTTTTTAATTCATAATACAATTTAAATAATGCTAAATTGACATGTACAAAAATCGACTAAGTTAAATGCATAAAAAGTGACATTGTTTTAACTTCGAACAGTCAAAGACAACACTGGTTTTTTTCTTTTACAGCAAAATTGGTGTTTGATTGACGTAAAAGCCTACAAAATTTTCGAGTGTACTTCATTAGAAAAATCACATATTTTACTATTTACATGTAACATGTTCTCATTGAATTCTCTAAACACCCAAAATCAGGTAAATAGTAACGGCATAACGTTGAATGTGTTCCATTATTTGTGTTTTGATTTCCAAAGACGTATACCATTAAACTATAACCTTTTGTCATTGCAGTTTTTAGTTAGTTTTAGTCAATTATCATCAAGATACTGCAGTGTTTTCAAACAAAGGAAGCATAACAGTGTTAAAAGTAAAAATGTGAGGGGCAAGGAGGGTGCATCTACGACTTATGACGCAACCATTTGTCCTGAAAGTCTGGAACAAACATTAAGAAATTTTGATAAGAATGTCTTAAGGTAAGCTCTGTAACATTAGTAATTTTGCACTTTTACATCTATACATCACATACAAAACTCCTGTTTTAGTTATCGTCTATACATTTAAGATTATTTTTCATTATTATTAATGACTATTTTACAGTATCATTACATTTTTAAAATGTTCCAATTACACTATTAAGTTTGATGTTACATAAACATGTTACATTGTTAATAGACATTGACATTTGCATTCACTGTAGCACTAAAATCAAGTGGCTATTGACCAAGTAACCTCATGTAACACTAGATTCTAGGGTCGAGCATATTGTGAAAATAGTTACTTGCGATCCAGTTCTAGATAATTTTGAAAATATTTATGTGATAGAAGTAACTCTCGAATTGTGACTGGCATTGGCATGGTTTGTTCAGCTTTATTATTTACTAGCAGCGCCCTGCAGTTTTACCCGCATAGTTCTCCTTCCTGTGTGAATATCGAGATAGATTATAGCCTACGTGTTATTCTGATAAGTAAGTTATATTATTGTGAAGTTCCATCAAAATCTATTCAGTAGTTTTTGTGTGAAAGAGCAACAAACATCTTCACATCGTCACAAACTTTCATGTTTATAATATTAGTAAAATTTTAGCGTTATTTAAATACAGGTAGCAGTATAACCAGCCTTAATCAAATTGCACCAATTAGTAGTTAAATCATAAATACAAGGTTGATAGATAAATAAAGTTAATTAATAAGACCAATAGGCTTACCCTTGAAATCAATTATAATTTCGAATCCGATTCAATTCCAATCTCACCAAACTTATATTTGGTACTCTTAAACAAAATTGAGAATGAATTCTTCACATTTGCCATTATTATTTTCACCAAATGTGCCATATTTTATTACTTTAAATTAAATTAATAACGTTACCGAACTCGATTACCACAAAGACGCTTTCTTGAAATTGTGCAACATTAACGATTTTAAACTACACCAAAATCACGTTGGAAGTAGCAAATATTTGACTTAATCAATGAGAGTCGAATTCCTTTAGTTTAAAAAATACCAGTGAATTTCATTCCAATCGTGCGCTAGTGTCGCTTTAAGAGTACCAAATTTGCTCAAATTCAAGCTGTGATTGGATTGAGGATTGGAATCGAGACTACACGGAACTGTGTGCCTACTCTTGAGAGTTCAGTGTGTGAGTTCTATACAACAAAATACAGCCCCCTATTGGACTCGAACCACTGCCACAATAGAAGGGAATCTGGCTTACTACACTATGCTGACGGGATGGGTTGATAGACCTGTTGTATTTTAAATTTTCTTCTCTTTTATAAATGTCATAATTTAACGGAGTAAGAATACAATTCACCATCCCCTCTCTTGCCCGCGAATGTCATAAAGACTAAGGGATATGCATATAACATCCATGCATTTCAAAATAAAACCCTATACCAACACGTCTGGCCAGTGTGGTATAGTAGGTTAATTTCACTCCCATTGTGGAGGAGGCTCGAGCCCAACAGTGGGACGTATATAAGCTATGATGATATAATAGATATCATATAATTATTTATGATGGGGTATTATATTCTTACTCTGTCAACACATGAAAACTTAAATATAGAAACTTCTATTTTATTTCTGTTTTATATCTCCGATTTTAATCTAAATATGTGTAATTTCTGTGATAAAAGACTTATTATTAAAATATGATATCGTTCCTTCTTATGAGAAAGAAACTTGGCATCAAAATTGTTTGGCAAGGGCCTTTTGTTGATCATTCAAACATTGAATACAAGCTGTTTATTGTTAAAAATAGATTGTCAATATCATGTCATATTAATAAAATTCAATAATATATATAAGAATCGAGCCATCACCAGATACGGCTATGAATACGACCAATCTTCACATTGCTCATGGATGTTTTGTGTATAGTAACCTTTAGTAAGCGATTTACAATAACCTGGACAAACTACATCTAATGCTTACTGGTCAACAATTACATTCACAAGGAGCGTTAACACCAGGCAAGCTGCTGGCCAGCAAACTATTGTCAAGAACTTTTTCAATATTGCACGTATATGTACGATGAAAGAGGAGTGCATAGTTTGTTGTGCAATTTTTAAGATGAAATTGTTTTGGGCAATATATATGATTAAAGTGTATATATATATATATATATATATATAACACTATATATATATATATATATATATATATATATATATATATATATATATATATATATATATATATATATAGTGTTGTGCAATGTGAATGATGAAAGAGGTGTACATATTGCATTGTGCAATATGCACTCCTCTTTCATCATACATATTGCATTGTGCAATATGTATGATGAAAGAGGAGTGCATATTTTGTTGTGCAATATTTATGATGAAATAGGATTACATATTGTGTTGGGCAATATATATGATTAGGCTAGTATATATTGTGTTGTGCAATGTGAATGATGTAAGAGGTGTACATATTGCATTGTGTAATATGTATGATTACAGAATACATATTGTGTCATGCAATATGTATGATTACAGAATACATATTGAGTTATGCAATATGTACAATGAAAGAAGAGTACATATTATGTCCTGCACAAAAGAAAGTTGAATATGTATATTCAAATCAGATCAATGTATTAAAGATTTGTCCTATGTGCAAGTTCAGCCGGTGTCATTTTATATTCCAAGTTTGTTGAATATTGATAGCTTAGTACCGTTATGAAAAAAATACTATATTACATTGTCAATGTCAAACCAATGAGTAGTAAATGTTTGTTACAAATCATAAGCATATAATTTATATGCATACAATATACTTAGGCTAGGCTATATAAGACGCGGGACAGGGAGATGTCATCTCTCCGAAATTGCTCACCACTGCACCGGAAGATGTCTTCAAGCTCTTGGACTGAACCGGACTCGGTATCAATATTAACGGCGAATACATCACTCACCTTCGATTTGCAGACGATATCGTTGTTATGACAGAATCCATGGAGGACCTTGACTGGTTGTTAGGCATAGGTATCGTGCAAATAACCGTGTGACCATGAAAAAGGCTCATTATCTTGACATTACAAACAGACACTTCAATTTTATTTATTTGTATAGATTTTCCGTGTGATGACGGAATAAGTGTACACACTACCACTACCTACTACTACACCAATAGGCATGATGACTAATTTTGAAAAACTGTTTTATAATATTCTTAAATAACTACTATTATCAAAAAATATATTATTTTTGCAATAAGTACGGTTTCTTTAGAAATAAATGCTATTTCAATTAAATGCATTTAAATTAGCGCCAAAACGGTGCCTAGTGTCATGGCGTCCGCTTGTGACGTCACGTCTATTCACTTGAGTTGTAAACGTAAGGGAGTTAAAGCAAAAATCTGATATATTAGTATATTATTATTTAGACATGAATTCGAAAGTCTGTAAGTGGTGTGCGGTTCCCCAATGTGTTAATACATCAATAAAAACCCCTAACAGTTTGTTTATGTGCCACACAATAAAACAATAAGATATAAGTGGCTTAATCTTGCACGGCGAGATCCAAAAGCCATAAATTTATATAAATAAATATAAAAAAATAAATAGGAAACTATTTCTGTGAAGATCATTTTGACGTAAGTAATTACTTTATATCGTATATTTTATTTGGTATGTAACTTTATTTAACTGCAGTTTAATACCAAATTTACAAAAGCATTATTTAAATAACATAATTAATAAGTGTAACGATCGTAGAATTTCGTACAGAATTTGCGATGATAACGACAGGTGTACATAGGAGTGACGTAACTCAATTTGATTGGTGTTTAGCTGAGCATGGCGGACTTGCGTATTTTGCAGTTTTATTTTATTAAATAAATTAATAATCTCATCTTATAAAAGAAAATAAATATTTATTTCAAGATATATTCTTTGTGTTACAGTAGATAAATACATTATTTTAGTGATTTTTGGTTACTGTCATCATGGCTATTGTACACTACCTATAGGTAGTATACTTCCAGTTGTAAAATATCGTAAAGAGGATATAATCGTAAAGAGGACTAAGGGATATAATATGTAGGTACATAATATAATACAAAAGATGGAAAAACCAAAATTCTATACCGACTCGTTTCACCAGCGTGGTATATACTAGGTCAATTTCGTTCGGTGCTGGTCGTCGATGGCCTCTTTCTGCGAGGAGTTCATCGCTCGGAAGGAGGCCGCAGAGCGGCAACGTGAGGCATTTGCGTCCGCTTACTCGCTCCGTAGGCGGTGACCAGGGAGAAGGAGGCGCCGATACGCGTATCTCCTCCCACCGCCTTGAACGACGACAGGACGTGGCCCCACGGCCTTGCGTAGGAGTGCCGGGGATCAAATGTCACTTTACGATCTCTCCGGCACTCCGTAAAAGCGCGGCAGGGACCGCTGTTGGTTTTAGTGCGTATTCCGGCTGCATAGGTGACTGGCGAGTCCCACACACCCTCTCGTCTGTTAACGACGGGGGATAGTGCGAAAATTGCATTTCCACTGCGTTAAAAAATAAAAAAAGGTTTATTTCTCTCTGTATCGTCTGTAAACCGACCTCATAGCCAACGCATTTGCAACTTAAGAAATTCGCAATGGTACTACCATTGCGAATTTCTGCACACTGTTGACAGTTCTGTCTACAGCCGCGGGCCGGTCCGTCAGGGGTAGTACCACACTGAACAGAAAATCGACGTCCGAGTAGTAGCAATTTGTTACTGCGCTTCGTTCAATGAGCGAGAGACGCGGAGGCACAACTTTCTAAGGGTGTTTACGAGTCGGACCAAAAAATAGTGTTTGCGTTTATTGTGTTTTGATACCTTTAGTATCATTGACCTTCATTGCATGCATTTCACTCCCTTCACTTTCTTCACAGTAAACAGTGGCCTTACAAAGGTCTATGAGCGGGAGCAACACTTACCATCAGGTGCACTGTTTGCCCACCGTTTGCAATAAAATCTCTACCTGTCGATCAAGTTCAAAAAGTAAAGCCTATAAAAAAGTCAACGAAGCACTTGTCCCAGTAAATTACTCGGACGGTTTTCAAAATGATAACACTATGACGTTAAGCATTATAAGTTCATGTTACAGGTCAAATGATAACAAAATATTACTTGTATTCACAATTGTTATGTTGTACTAATTACGCATGATAATTACACATACATACATATACCAGCCCTTGACTGATTGAACCTATTGGTACATATCATGGGAGTACTTCTACTCAAACATCTGTACATCTATACAAATAAATAAAATTTAAGTGTCTGTTTGTAATGGCAAAATACTGGACTTTTTTCATGGTCCCATTATTTGCACGACACCTATGCCTAAAATACAGTTTAAAATTTTTTTGTCTGTCCTGTTTGTTTGAGGTAATCTTCAAAACAGTTAGATGTGTTGGCATTCCATCTCTTGCATACGAGGGGCGGCTGATTAGTACGCGGCCTAGGTTACTTAATGAAAGAAAAGTTTAGTTTTTTAATTTTTATTTTTCAATATAATCGGGTGATTATAATACAATATAATCAAGTGAAATACACTTCTCACATCGTGAATACAATGCCTTTGAACCATTGAAATAATATTCTGAAGATTTCTCTTGAAAATGACTCTCCACGGCTGACTTCATCTCTTTGTCATCCGCAAATCTTTGCCCCTTAACTCTTTTTTCAGTTTCGAAAAAAGGAATAAGTCACTGGGAGCCAGGTCCGGACTATAGGGGGGATGGTCAATTTCTGCGAACCCCCAGTGACTTTTAAAGCATCCCTCGAAACGCGAGCGGTGTGAACGGGCGCGTTGTCTTGCAGAAACAACACACCGCGCGCCAATTTGCCACGTCTCTTCTGTACGCTTGCTTCACGTGCCTGACCCAGTAAATTGGCGTAGTATTGACCATTAATAGTAGTTCCTTTAGGCAAGTAATCAATTAATAAAATTCCCTCGCTATGCCAGAAAATAGTCGCCATAATCTTAGAGGCCGACTTTTCCACTTTAAACTTCTTTGGTGGTCTTTCTCCTTTTTTAATCTACTGCATAGACTTGTTTGGACTCCGGATCATACTGACGAATCCAGGTTTCGTCTACTGTCACAATGCGGTTACAAATTTCGTCCAAATCGTTCTGACATAACTCCAAAAAATCCTTACAACTCGCCAGTCGTCATTGTTTGTCGAGTGGTGTGAGCATTCGCGGTACCCAACGCGCACTAATTTTTTTCATGTGTAAATTTTGGTGTAAAATTTCTCCGATTCGCTCTTTCCTATCTGTAACTCTTCATCTATCTGCCACAATTTTATTCTTAGATCGGCCAATCCTAATTTTTCAAATTTTGAACATTTTCTTCGGTCACTACTGTCACAGGGCGGCCCGGGTGGGGGTCGTCTTGACAGCTCTCTCTTCCTTGTTTAAAAAGTCGAGCCCATTTTTTTACCATTGTATATGATGGCCCGGAATCCTGAAGAACCGATGACATTTCTTCAAAAATATTCGGCGAGTTTCCTCTTTTTACAAGGAATTTAATCATTGCGCGGTGCTCAAAATTGCGAGAATTTTCAGTCTCGGTCGACATGGTATTGTTGCTTGTTCCAAGTTTGAAATATTAATGAACCGAATTGATTTTTTTTGTGTGTAGCTGTTGGTCGCAGATGACCTTGACAGCTTAACGCGGTCAATGGGCGAGCGCAGATGGCTCTTAACCCGGTTAACCGAATTGAACAAATGGGTGTTATTTATACTATCAATAAGTGCCGCAAGTTGTGCTATCAGTAACGAGATGATACCTTTTCGTTTAGTACCTTAGGGCGCGTAGATGTTATATGCATATACCCCTTAGTCGTCTTTTACGACACCCACGGACAAGATAGGGAAGTGGTGAATAGTTGCGGCTGGTGGATCATCAAATGGTGGTTCACTTTACTTCCTCACTAAGTATTAAGATCAGAAATTGCAATGGAACAACAATATACGTAAAAAAAAATATTTAATTATTTTTGAACGCATTACATTTTGTAAGTGTACTTGCGAAGAAAAATAGGTATTTTGTTTGTTTTTCACACTTCAAAAAATATTTATAAAAGAGGGCCTTGGCAGTCCCGCCAATTTATATCAACTATATTTTAAAAAGTTTTGTTATTGTCTTTAATATAGTCTATATTTATGCTCATTTTCACCCACTGTATACGCAGTATAAAATAGAACTAAGACCAAAATAAAAAAAAAAAACAATGTAAACAAACCATATTTAACTCGTCACAGATACATCGAAACTATACCTACTTACTGTACTTAACGAGACATCATCAGCGAATTTCGTCGTAAGTCGAGTTCTCTCGGCAATGTTCGGTTTGCTCGTGCGCCGTACGGCAACAGACTCATTTTTCAGTATATTTCTATGAACTATCTTCTGTTTCACGCGCCAGGCGTTTTAACTCATTTCTAATTCAAATTGTATGGGCAGTCCCCGTGCGCTCGCCTTAGCGCACGACATTTTTTTTACAAGGAATATAAGTTTTAATAGTTTAGTAAAGCGCTTATATTGTTTCGTCATAATTTGAAATTTTATTTATTATATGTGTTTTTATGTTCAAAGAATAAATATTAATGGTGATTTAAAAATAAATATGAAGTTAAATTTTGTAGTTTTTAAATATTTTGATTTGGTGGTTCAGCGCACAAGCGCACTTAAGGCACAGCCGCCACTGGTGGTGAATTGTATTCTTACTCCATCATCATCATTTCAGTTCATATACGTCCCACTGTTAGGCTCGAGCCTTCTACACAATAGGAGAGAGATTGACCTTACTATACCATGCTGGTCAGATAGGTTGATATAGAGCTTTATTTCGAGTTTTCCATCTCTTGCATAAATGTTACATGCATATTATATCCCTTAGTCGTCTTTTACGACATCCACATGCAAGATAGGGAGTGGTGATTTGTATTTTTACTCTGTCATCACACGGAAAAGTGTCTGTTTGTAGGTCAAATTCCCTCCTACAATGGAGGGGTCCCTAGTCTAATAGTAGGATGATAAAATGATGATGAATAAATGAAACTGAAGCGTGATATCATCATCATCATCTTTTCGGCTCATATACGTTCCACTGTTGGGCTCGAGCCCTCCTCTATAATAGGAGAGAAATTGACCTTACTATCTCATGTTGGTCAGACGGGTTGGTATAGGGGGGTATTGACAGCGTCAGGAACTGGGTCGCGGTCGCAGCCTTCTGCGAGGCAGTGATCTTGTGGAAGGAGGCGGCGGATCGCCTGCGCGAGGAGCGGCGTAGGTGCGAGTACTTGCGCCTTATGCCGCCCTAGCCGAGGCCGCGGGTGACGTGATCAGGGAATTAGTCCGTCACACGCTGAGAGGCCGACCGCGGTCGATGGGAGGGTACCCCAAATAGGGGGTATTGAAGCGTGTATTAACCCAAATTTGTATTCGAAGGACGATCGTCTTGATGCTTATTATTGACTAGCTTCTGGTCGTGACTTCATCCGCGCAGTATAGATACTTTGGGCTAACGCTAATTTTAACCTAAGACTTTGTTTACGTTTAATAATACGATTCTGTCATACATGATTTTTGCAAAAATTCAGCCGTTTACGCAACGGAAGTTTTCAAAAGGAAAAAATAAAACTCTATTTTGAAACATTATTGGTGTTCCGTTCTTGTTGATCTTAGCGTGATGATATATAGCCTATAGCCTTCCTCGATATTTCAAATCGGACCAGTAGTTCCTGAGATTAGTGCGTTCAAACAAACAAACTCCTCAGCTTTATATATTAGTATATATTTCTGTATCCTCAGCGAAATGAAAGGCATAGAGTTAAGAGCCCTGTCGATGCCGGTGCGGCGTGCGACTCCACTGCGCGAGCTATGCTCAACAAGGAAGGTGTCACACATCTCCGCCGACAGCTTCGAGAAGAACAAGCGTGGCTGGACCGACTTACCAACGGTCACTGTCGATTGCCGCGGACGAAACACCAGGTATGTATCTCACCTCATGTACGTCCCACTGCTGGGCTCAATTCTCCTCTGAAAGAGGAAGGAAATTAACATATTTTGACCACGCTGGTCAGACGTGTTTGTATAGTATTTTATTTCGAGTTGTCCTTCCTTTGCATCGTCGTTATCTTAATGTGCTATCGTTTAGTCGTTTTACCCCGTATCTTGCACGAGGGTGCCCTTGTGGGGTAGTGAATTGGATTCTTGCTCCGTTACCACATTCGTTTCTCATTGATATATCAGTTATGGTGACGCAGTAAGAATTCAAATCATCACTCCCTATCTTGCACGTGGATGTCGTAAAAGACGACTATGGGATATAATATACACATAACATCTGTGCAAGAGATGGAAAACTCGAAATGAAACCCTAGACCAACATGTCTGACCAGCATGGTGTAGTAGGTCAATTTCCCACTTATTGTGGAGGAGGCCCTAGCCCAACAGTGGGACGTATATGAGCTGTGATGACGATATCAGTTTATCGCCGACACTTATTGGAAACAAGCTCTTTAAGAGGGATTATACGTCTACATTATATTGTCTATATCATATATTGTCTACATTATTGAAGGCGATTTTTTTTTGCAAAAAATAATTATTGATATTTACGCGAGTATTACACATTGTAAATAAAACTATTTTACGGATTTGATCCCGTTTGTATTTGATTTTTGATTGCCCGACGTTTCGAACACTATGCAGCGTTTATGGTCACGGGTGGACCATGAACTCTGCAGTTTTATTTACAATGTGTAATACTCGCGTAAATATCAATAATTATTTTTGCAAAAAAAAAAAATCGCCTTCAATAATGTAGACAATGTAGATATTTTTTTAGATTTATGTTGTTTTTTTCAAAAATCACTCGTCCAATTTCGATAAAATTTTCATGGGACAATTTGGACCTTTATACTCTTTCTAACAAAGAAAGAATCCTCAAAATCGGTTCATAAACGACAAAACGAAATGTCGAAATGAAACCTTTATATCATAACCATCTGACAGAGTGATGTATAACAGATCAATTTTCATCCCAATGTAGAAGAGACTCAAGACCAATATTGGGACCAATATGGGCTGATAAGAAGAATAAATGTCCCTAAATATAGACCTCATAACAAAGCTCAAAGTCGCTCAGCGTGCTAAGGGCTTTGCTCGGGATTTCTCTGCGAGATAGAATCCGAAATACGGAAATCCGCAGAAGAACGGGTGTAATCGACATAGCACGAAGAATTAGCACGCTGAAGTGGCAATGGGCAGGCCACATCGCTCGAAGAACCGACAACCGCTGGGGAAGAAAGGTTCCCGGTTAACCACATATCGGACGACGTAATGTAAGACGCCCCTCACTAGGTGGATCGACAACCTGGTGAATGCTGGACGTCGTTGTATGCTGGCGGCACAGGACCGCACTTTGTGTCGTAACATGAGGGAGGCCTACGTCCAGCAGTGAACGGCGATAGTCTGAAATGATGATGATGATGATGAAGAAGACGAATAAAGTTTTTGCTTTATGACAACCATAATCTTAAACACTCAACTAAAATGCGTCTACCACAATTTTATTTTTCGATTTTCAGACTGAGCTTCACAGACAACTTTATTGGGTTATTAGCTCGAAGTTTGAACGACAACAGCTTCAAATATACAGTGCAAGTGCGCGGGTTCAAGACCGAGCGAGGCATTCACGCGGACCTTAAAAGGAACCCCAACCTGATCAATAGACTTCGTGAGTATATACGTTTCTGAAGCTAAAGTACTCCAGGACAAATCTAAAAGTGCAACTTTTAGATTTTCCAATGTGTGGTTTCCTCTGTTGTAACAGTTCCTATGGTGTCACTACTTGCTTGCATATGGGGGGTCTTTAAAAACAGCTAAGGGGGCGCCTGAATTGTTTCCTATGTAACATATAACGCGAATTGTTATCGTCAAGTCGGGCGATTTTGGCATTATGTATTAGCAAAATTTATTTCTCTCTGGTTACAAAGCAAGAATACAATTCACCAGCCCCCTTTATTACCTGTGGATGTCGTAAAAGACGACTAAGGGATTAAATATGCATATACCATATTTGCTAGAGAAAGAAAAATGGAAATGAAACCCTATACCAATCCGTCTCCGTCGGGCCCACCACTGAGGACAAGGAACTTGACATTGGTGCTCGGCCCAACGACGAAGGCGACGTGGGTACGGGTGGGTTATGGGCCCGCGCGCCGTCCTTTCGGCGCCCTGGACGGAATGGACCGCGTGTGCGCTCACCATAGCCTACCCATAAAAAAAAAATACTAATCCGTCCGACCAGCATGATATAGTAGGTCAATGTTCCTACTATTGCGGCAGAGACTCGAGTCCAACAGTGGGACATATATGAGCTGAAATGATGATGTCTGTTTGAGCCTCGATGGGTTGAATGAATCAACACTGATTTGGATATGAATATATAAATGTAACCATACTGGCTACATTTAAGTGAAATATAAAACTCAGCAGAGTATGTAGATGCCTACATAGCAGGTCTTCCTAAAGGGAATTGAAAAAACTTCGTTAGAATAATAGATTTCCCAATAGAGTCCCTTTCGGAGCCCCGATGCTGCAAACATACAGTCAAATTTATACCTCTTTATGCGTCGGGGGTTAAAAAAGCATATTAATGAAAAAAGACTTACCATAATTCCAGGTCTGAGTGCTACAGAACATACCGAGAAACAACAGACTCAAGGTACGGAAGCGGCGCCGCGCTTAGAGAAACTTCTGAATGAGGAATCGCATCTCTCTCACCAGCAGAAAGACAAAATCAAGATCGCATTCGCTGAAGGATATCTCGCCGGTAAGAATATGCTTGCCTTGGTTATTTGTCATTTAAGATCCTCGAAGGTAATTATCGTCATACGAATTGATCAAGAAATAAAAATGAAATTGGAAATCGAGCTTTTCACAAAGCAGGTTTTGTCTGTTCTCGATGAGACCGCTTCGTAATTTACATCTATAACGAGTATTACCACCCTATTTGTAATGGTACACTGTAATATTGGCATGCAGTTGGACTAAGGTTTTGGTTTTCCTAAACCCATAAGCGGAAGATACCATATTTTATCATCAGGCAGTAATTCTTCTAACCCAGTTCGCCATGAAAAATTTTGAGGACCTAGTTATGCAACATCAACGTAGTGGCCTTAAATTTTTACTTCCAATTTGGTCTATGAAATTTCACTTTAATAAGACCATGTTGCCTATGTTGATACAATTTAAACTTTAGGGTCTATCTCGGATTTATTTATATCGAATATCTCGATCTCGGTCGACCACTGACGACAAGTCACCCTGCTCCGGTGGTCGGCCCAACGACGAAGGCGACGTGGGCACGGGTGGGTTATGGGCCCGCACGTCGTCCTTTCGTCGCCCCGGACGGAATGGACCGCGTGCGCGCTTACCATAGCCCACCCATTAAAAAAAAGGGTCTATCTCGGATAAAACGCTGATTGAGAAGACGTTTCCTAGAAAATCAAGGTCATCCAATTTTCTCTCGCCAGATAAAAAATTGAAGAATATAGCACTTGCTAAAGGTTAAATTGTAGGTAAGCAGTAGTGACCTTGGACTTTTTATTACTGGAGTTGCAAAGTAATCCACTACTTGTAATAAGTTCGTCCTACCGACTGCGCCAGGGTATTCTGTTATTGACTTGAAATTGTTTTTTGAAATACCTTTCGTAATCCAATTATCACCATATTTTTCTACCAGCGTAGTGACGGTTTAAGAATAGCATATATTGCCGTCCCTTACTTTCTCGTGGGAGTCGTAAAAACCAACTGAGGAAGCATCGGAGGAATGAGTAGCAGCGCTGTACTGTAAAACTGTTAACCTTAATTAATATCCTGCCTGATTATATATCATTATCTCACTAACGGTTCTCTGTTAGTGAGATAATGATGTCCCTATGTCCAATAGCCATTGATAGACATGGCCGTGGATAGGATGTAGGGATAAATGGATAGATTATAGTTACACTAGCAGACCCGGCCACACGTTGCTATGGCTAATGTTTTTGTTATATTACATTTTATTAAACTATTTAAGTGAAACTGTAGGAGAACATCTGTCATGGAGATCGTCATATTTTTTTACAAATGGCATCTATGTAAAAAAGCAAGTTAAAATCGTATATGACACGTTTGTAGGTTTGACATAGCAGTGCCATCTATTAATTAATTACTCAGTCCAGTCAACAGATATCGCCATCTGTGAAAATCGTTTGGAGTTAACAGATAATTGTGAATGTCAAATAATAGGTATATATAGGTAATATAAATAATTTGCGTGTGGTGACGGAGTAAGAATACAATTCACCACTCCCTATCTTGCCCGTGGATGTCGTAAAAGACTACTATGGGATATAATATGCACATACCATCTGTGTAAGAGAAGGAAAACTCGAAACGAAACCCTATACCAACATGTCTGACCAGCATGGTATAGTAGGTCAAATTCCCTCCCATTGTGGAGGAGGCCCGAGCCCAACAGTGGGACGTATGTGGGCTGTGATGATGATGATGATGAAATAATTTGCAATAAAATAATATTTCGACTATAAATTAATATGTAAGCTATCCTATCTTTCAAGTTGGATCAAACTGCACACGGTGTGCAAATTTGATTAAAATCGGTTAAGTAGTTTAGGAGTCCATCGCGGACAAACAACATGACACTTAATTTATATATATTAAGATAAGATAGTTTGAACAATGAATCAAGACTGACTAGCTTTTCTTTACTGCAACGAAAAAGGTGCGAGTATATTATTTCGTTTGGGTGATTTGATATTATGTATGTCAGCCAATTCAGCAGCATGATAGCGTTTTACAATATGCTCAGGAAGAAGATACTCATTGGAAGAAGGTGCTAAGCTGGCCACAGGAATATAATAAAAATGCTACTAGTGGACCGATCAATAGGCGAAGAGCGAATGCAAGATCGGTTAAAAGCCCAATCTGCCCTCAGCAAACAATCAGTCTTAGTCCCCACTCTCTCCATAATTTGGCTTCAGCATTGTTGAGGATTTTTAGAATATGTTTTTTTTTGTTGCAGGTTCCCATCCAGATAATGTACGTGGCACAAAAGCTTCAAAGTACTTGAAATTAGTTCAACAACTGCTGACCATTGTACTGTTCTTGGCTATCTTCGTCAGCCTCATGGCATCTGTCAGTGGTACTGTATTTAGGTAAATAATTTGTTTTAATTAGTTTTCAACCTTATCTGCTTGACTGTTGAATGTAAGTCTTCGGAATGGAAACCATCTCGGCGTAATAGTTGTCTGTGCCACTGTTTTTTTTGGCGCGAATTTGGAAATGTCATGTTAAGCTCTTGTATTATATTCATTTTTTTAGTGTTTTATAGTGTTATATTGAATAATTTTGCTGATATTTTATGTAATATAATATAATTAAGGTGCTGAAGTGTGGTGAATGTGATATAAGAGTGGTTTACGTGTATTTTCATATTCAACCGGATTTCTCAGAGAAATCATCTAATTAGGTTTTCAACGCCTAATTAATGATAACGACTTTACTTACTGACGGACAATGACTATAAATAAGTTATACAATATGAAGAAGTAAATAATATGTAAAGAAAAATTGTATCAGACTTGGCTGTATGGGCTTTGATCCCTTTGCCTGTCCGTATGGACAAACAGAACAAGAAAAAAATGTCTGTGCCACTAAAATGTTTTTAATTTTTTATTAATTATGCTCGTCATCATAAGGAGATAATGGATTCACATATCCACCTCAGTGTCTGATAACAGGTCTACGACGAGTGTGTGTTACTAGTGATGACTTATGGCACGGAAACATGCTTCCTGAATGTAGGCCTCATAATAAAGCTTACAGTCGCTCAGCGTGGTATGGAGCGAGCTATGCTCGGGATTTCTTTGCGTGATAGAATCCGAAATACGGCAATCCGCAGAAGAACGGGTGTAACCGACACAACACGATGAATTAGCACGTTGAAGTGGCAATGGACTGGCAGGGAATAAAGGTTATCGAGTGGCGACCGCGTATTGGATGACGCAGTGTAGGACGCCCCCCACTAGGTAGACCGACGACCTGGTGAAGGTTGCTGGGCGTCGTTGGATGCAGGCGGCACAGGACCGCGCTCTGTTGTGCAACATGAAGGAGGCCTACGTCCAGCAAAGGACGGCGATAGACTGAAATGATGATGATTAATTATGCAATGTTACTACACATATCAGAGTTAACACGTACGTCACTCGTCTCGTGAGAAAATTATTAAAATCAGTGATAAATAGTGCTACACCAGAGCAATTAAACTAAAAACATCAAAATTAATCACCAACAATTACATCTGGAGTGTATTCATAGTGCTAGTGAATAAACTTTATCAAGAAAATCATAACAAATCATAAAAATAATTGCCGGTATAATAACCTAAAAATTAAAACGACTCGTCTTAGAGAAAACGTCAACTGTCAAGTACCAACCTGGCGACAACTAGTGACAGTGACGTCTAGTGTTGCCACTAATTTGGAAAAACTCCCACATAAATTAGAGTTACCACAACATCAATCAAACTACCCCATTTGAATAATCCTAAAGACCAAATGGATAAAAACATGGAATTACTACTGCTCAAACTTGATGAGAAACTAGAGAAACAAGCCGAAAAAATAACTCATTCGGTAACTAAAAACGTCATGGAAGCATTAGACGAGAAGATGAAAACAATTATCGAAGAAAATAATACCCTCAAAAATAAAGTATCTGAACTGGAACAAAGACTAAGAGCAGTAGATAGAGAAAAGCGTAAAAAATAACCTGGTGTTCTTCGGAATAGAAGAGAAGGGAAAATCGGAAGGGGAATTAGTAGATTACATCAAAGACCTTATAAACGACATGGGAGTTCACTTAAACAGTCAAGAAATTAGCAATGTGTATAGAATCGGAAAACAAATCGAAAACAAAAACCGTCCAATTGTAACCTCTATCACGACCCAATGGAAAAAACATCTCATACTCAAAAACAAAACAAACTTCCCACCCGGCATTAATGTGAAAGAGGATTACTCTAAGGAAGTATTGGAAAAACGAAAACAGCTACAACCTCAACTTGAAGAAGAGAGAAAGAAGGGAAATATTGTGTACATTAAATATGATAAACTGATAGTGTTAAAATCGAAGAACAACAATGAAAAAAGGAAAAGAGAAACATCTGATTCTCCTAAGCGACCAGCACAGAAAAAAGTATATAAGAACCAAATAGGAAATAACCTCTCACAATCTTCACCCAAAAGTAACATAAAAGATACCATTAGACCCAATATACTAAATTATGTCAACCGAGCAAACTCTGATCCACAATTAAATGCTTCAAAAAACTAAAAACTGCCTCGGAAAAACGGATCATAACAACAACAAAAATACCAATTGCAACTAACAATCATAATCAAGTAACGAAATGTCTCCCACAACGGCTGGTCCCCGCGGGAGGTACAGACCACCACCCTCTAACAACAAGAAGAAGCAAAATACTAAACATTGCAACCTTAAATTCGAGAACCCTTAGAACTGAAGAAAGTTTACACGAATTAGAGAAAGCTCTTGCAGATATAAGATGGGACATCCTAGGAATCAGCGAGATGCGAAGACTAGAGGAAAAGATTGAGGAACACACCGACTACATACTATTCCATAAAGGCGAAGTGGCGGGCCATAGAGGAGTAGGGTTCATAATCAAAAAATCAATGAAAGAACACATACAAGAGCTAATTGGAATTTCAGATCGAATAGCTATTTTAAATATAAGCATACCAGGCTACAAAAAAATATGGTCAATTATACAAATCTATGCTCCAACAGAGATAGCAACAAAAACGGTTATTAACTTTTTCTACAAAGAACTATCACAAACGCTAGCAAGATATCTCAATAACCATATAATACTAATGGGTGACTTCAATGCCCAAGTTGGAACAAAACAATGCAAGGAGGAATACATCCTGGGAAATTTTGGCCATGGAAAAAGAAGTCCACATGGAGAATTGTTAGTCGAACTCTTACTGCAGCACAATTTAACGCTCTTAAACAGTCTGTATAAGAAGAATCATAGAAATAAATGGACATGGACCTCACCTGATGGCAATATCAAAAATGAAATTGACTACATAACAACAAACTACCCGAAAGCTTTTACAGATACGTCAGTCTTAACTAAATTCAACTTCAATACTAACCATCGTATGGTAAGATGCAACATAAGAATTGAACCACCAAAAAAACCTAGAAAATATTTTGGCTCACACACCACAGGACATAAAGAAGAAACCATAAAGAAAATAAAACAATCTCTAACTGATTCAGCTGTAGAACTAACTGGAAATAATATTGATGTTCTGACAAAATATGAAAAACTATCGAATCTACTAACTCAAGTAAAGGTTGATAATCTTAAAATAAACAAATACAAACTAAGTGATACGACGCTACAACTTATAGAAAAAAGAAAAAACCTACTCACAAAACACCCTAAAAAAGAGATCATAAAAACTATAACAAAATTAAGCAAAGAAATCAGAGAGAATATAAGGAAAGATAGAAAGTCCAAGAGACTGCAGACATTAGAAAAGCATATAGTTGAAACAGGAGGAGTAAAAAAAGCGCTTAAAGAACTGAGAGAATCAAATAAAGAATGGATACCAAAACTAAACAAAAAGAAGCAAATATCATTTAATAGGAAAAACATAAGTATAGTAGCCACAAAATTCTACCAGGAGCTCTATTCAAACACAGACACCAAAGAAAAATTGAATCCGACCACAGACAACTATAAAAAGCAAAGAAAAGCGATAACTGAACCTGAAATACTCCCTAGAGAAATAGAAAAGGCTATATTTAGCCAAAAGATGGAAAAATCCCCAGGCCCAGACAAAGTGACAAACGAACTTCTTAAAGGCACTCTCGAGGAACTATTACCAATACTCGTTTCGATATTCAACGAAATACTATCAACTGGTCTAATCCCTACACAGTGGAAAACATCAAACATAATTCTTATATTCAAAAAAGGACAAAAGGAAGATATAGGGAATTACAGACCTATAAGCTTGATGTCAAATATCTACAAGGTATTTTCCAAAATTATTTTGGAAAGAGTAAGCAAAAAGCTAGATGAAAACCAACCACGAGAGCAAGCTGGCTTCAGACAAAGATACTCCACTCTAGACCACATACACACAGTGAAGCAAATAGTAGAAAAATATAATGAATACAATAAAAAACTTTATATGGCATTCATTGATTATTCCAAAGCTTTCGATAGTATTAGTCACACAGTCATATGGGATAGCCTAGAACAGCAAGGGATACCCCTAAATTACATTCATATAATAAAAAACATCTACTTAAACGGCGAAGCGAGGATCCAGCTAGAAACCTTGGGCAAAAAGTTTAAAATCGAAAGGGGAGTAAGGCAGGGTGACCCTCTTTCACCAAAATTGTTTTCGGCTGCCCTTGAAAGTGTATTCCGCAAACTTGATTGGAAAGAATACGGTCTCAACATACAAGGGGTAAAACTAAACCACTTACGATTTGCGGACGATATTGTCTTATTTGAAGAAAACCCGACGCACCTAAACAAAATGCTAGAATCACTCAACAATGAGAGTATAAAAGTAGGCCTATGCATGAATAAGGATAAGACGAAATTGGTAACAAACTCGGAACCAGTCACCATAAAAATCAACAACCAACCACTTGAATATGTGTCCGACTACATCTATTTAGGACAGATAATATCTCACAAAGAGCAAACCACTAAAGAAATTGAGCGACGAATAGGAAACGGACGGAAAAAATACTGGTCCTTGAAAGAAGTCTTTAAATCCAAGGAATTAAGCATGCACATAAAAACAAAAGTCTTCAACTCCTGCATACTTCCAGTCCTCACCTATGGATGTGAAACTTGGGCACTCACTGAACACCACCGAGAAAAACTGAAACGCTGCCAAAGAGCCATGGAGAGAAGCTTAACAGGAATAAAAAAAACAGACAGAGTAAGATGTAGCATAATAAGGGCGAAAACCAAAGTTGCTGATATAATAACCCGGATAGACCAACAAAAGTGGAGATGGACAGGTCACATGTTACGCGATCCTCAAGAGAAATGGTCTAAAAATGTCACCAACTGGTATCCCAGAAACGGCAAGAGAAGTAGAGGACGCCAACAAACACGATGGGAAGACGATCTGAAACTCACGGCTGGACCTCACTGGAGAAGAGTAGCATGTGACAGGTCCCAATGGAAATTGTTAGAGGAGGCCTATGCCAAGAGGCAAACTGAGCTTCGGGACATACTATAAAAAGACCATACTGTATCTATACTAGTGTTAAGTTCAGAATAAAAAGGCTTATTATTATTATTATTATTATTATTACTACACATATCATCATTACCTGGGGTCATATGTCTCACAGCTGAGCTCAAGCCACTTTCAAAATAGAAGGGTAAATGATCTATTATACTAAACTGGTCAGAAGGGTCGGTACTCTTGCATAGGTAATACGACACTTATGAATCTCCTAAGTGTTGTTTTTTTTTTTTTTATTGAAATCGATGGCAAACGAGCAAACAGTACACCTGATGGTAAGTGTTGCTGCCGCTTATGGACCTTTACAAGACCGCTGCCTACCGCGAAGAAAGTGAAGGGAGTGTGAATGCGTGCAATGAGGTTCGGTGATACCAAAGGCAGCAAGCACCACACGCAAACACCCTCAGACAGTGGTGCTTCCTTCTCTCTTGCTCCCCGAACGAAGCGCAGTAACAAATAGCTACTACTCTGTTGTATATTTTCTGCTCAGTGTGCTACTACAACTGTAGCCATTCTACTGTCAGCAGTGTGCTCCTACCACTACGATATGGTAGTATTTCTAGCTGCCACCACACAGTGATACAGTCTATAATGGTATATTATTATGTTCTAGAATCCAGTTGGGTAACCAAGTGGAAGTGGACCCAGAAGATATATCTGTCACATTTGATGATGTCAAGGGCGCTGATGAGGCTAAGCAAGAACTTAAGGATGTTGTAAGTTAACTATCATTATTTATGCATGTAAAGGTCCAGGGACAAATGAGCACCCATTAATTGCCCGTGGCTATCCTTGGAACTAGTTGAGGGTATACCATGGAAGTTGACAATAGTGGTGTCTTGCGACTCATAGCCACTAAGGCCCCAACTCCTGAGGCCCGAAAGGGGGGTGGGAGTTAAAGTCGTTTTTCAAAAGTCAGGCAATATCGCAAGGGGGAAGTGGGTGTAATTAAATTTTTTGTCAAACGCGTCAATCTGTTTTTTTTTTTTGTGTCATGGTCCATAATTTCAGAATAAAATAAGATTATACTTTATACTTGCCTATATTTTAAAATAATTTTCTAAAAATTTAAGATTCTTTGTAGTTTTTATTAGTCTTAAACCTTAACACATATCACCAAGGTTGAGGGGTTAATAATGTTAAAAAGCATTACATGAATGAACAAAATCAAGGACAAATGACCACCCATTACATTGCCCGTGGCTATCCTTGGAACTAGTTGAGGGTGTAGCATGGAATTGGACAGTAGTCATCATCATTTCAGCTTACATATATCTCACTGCTGGGCTCAAGCCTCCTCCACAATAAGAGCAAATTTCACCTACTATAACCACGCTGGTCAGACGTATTGGTATAGGATTTTATATAGAGTTTTTCTTCTTTTGCATAGATTTTATATGCATATGTAATGTCTTAAGGGTCTTTTACACCACCCATGAGCAAGAGGGGTGGTGAATTGTATTTCTACTGTATCACGTATTGGTCACTAATATCTTTTTTTGTGGGGTGGGTCACGCTCGGCGCACTCCTCGTCCGGGGTGACAAAGTCGCGTAAGCACGCACACCCGTATAGCACGACGCCTTCGTCGTTGGGCCGACCACCAGTGCAGAGTTCTTTGGCTTCAGTGGTCGACCCAACGGCCACTAATATTTGCACTAATCTGTCTAAATAGAAATAAATGGATAAGACTATAAATATAAAAATTCTTTACGATATTCCTCAGGTGGAGTTCCTAAAGTCTCCGGAGAAGTTCTCGAGTTTAGGCGGTAAATTGCCTAAGGGTGTGCTGCTGGTGGGTCCACCTGGCACTGGGAAGACCCTGCTTGCGCGTGCCGTAGCTGGGGAGGCGCGTGTGCCGTTCTTCCACGCCGCAGGCCCTGAGTTCGATGAGATTCTCGTGGGACAAGGCGCGAGACGTGTCCGGGACTTATTCAGTAAGTGAATATTAGATGTTAAAACTTATATTTACAGTAAATCATCATCCCGGCCTATATATGTCCCACTGCTCGGATCTCCTCCTTTACGAGAGGGAATTTGGTCTAATAAACCATGCTGGTCAGACTTATTGGTGATTTCGAGTTTTCTGTCTCTTCCATTGATTATCTGCATATTACATCCCTTATCCCCATCCGAGTGGTGACAGAGTAAGAATACAAATAACCACTCCCTATCTTGCCCGTGGATGTCGTGAAAGACGACTTAGAGATATAATAGGCATATAACATCTATGCAAGAGAAGGAAAACTCGAAATAAAACTCTGACTGACATGCATGGCATAGTTAGGTCAATATCCCTCCTATTGTGGAGGAGGCTCGATTCCAACAGTGGGACGTATATGAGCTGAAATGATGATGATGACATCCCTTAGTCTACGACACCCATGAGTAAGGGAGATGGTGAATTCTATTCTTACTCCGTCACTACACAAAGATTGTATAATAGTTAAAATATCGATCCACCATGCCCAATGTCGCTGGTTCGATTCACCATGCAGTAATACTTCTGCGATCCAAAAATTATTGAATTTATGTCAATAAAAATCATGGAACTCGCGTCATCGTCACCGCACTCTTCCTTGTATACTGCAACGAGTTAGCTTCTTTTGCATAGATGTTATAGACATATCATATGCCTAAGTTTTTATTTTAATTTCTTTTTTAATTATTCACAGAAGCGGCAAAAGAACGTGCTCCGTGTGTAATATTTATAGATGAAATTGATTCAGTCGGTGCTAAAAGAACTAACAGTGTCTTACATCCTTACGCTAATCAGGTACTAATAATATTTTAAGTGATAACTTTAGAGTTTAGCGTCGATGCGATTTGAAATCGAACTACTGTGCTACACTGGTCAAATGTGTTGGTATATGGTTTTATTTTCAGTTTTCCTTCTTTTGCTGTAAATGTTAGACAACTATGGGATATAATATGCACATAACATTAGTGCAAGAGAAGGAAAACTTGAAATGAAACCCTATACCAACATATCTGACCAGCATGGTATAGTAGGTCAAATTCCCTCCCATTGTGGAGGCCCGAGTCCAACAGTGTGATGTATATGGGCTGCGATGATGATGGTCTTTATTTTAAACTAGCAACCCGCCCTCGCTTCGCTTCGGTTTCAGTCGCCTTACCCACGTAGTTTCCAATCCCATGGAAATACCGCGATAAAATATGGCCTATCCCTAATATTATAGCTTTCCATTGGTGAAAGAATTTTTAAAATCGGTCCAGTAGTTTCAGCGCCTATTCAACACAAACAAACAAATCTTTCTTTTTTATAATAGTATAGATTAATCATCACTTGGTGAAGAAAACATCGCGAGGAAACCATGTACGAAAAAATTTATATAAACATATATGATATTCGAAAATCCTTATATCCCTTTCAGACAATTAATCAGCTGCTATCGGAAATGGACGGTTTCCATCAGAACGAGGGTGTAATAGTGTTAGGCGCTACCAACAGGAGGGACGATCTCGACCAAGCGTTACTAAGACCTGGAAGATTTGATGTCGAGGTATGACACCATATTTTTTAAGTGAAATCTTTAGCGGCGTTGGGCACTTTTTGGTAGGGGAAAATCTTATGGGTTCGCGTCACCGACATGATTGATTGATTAAATAAAAGAAGATTGAAATGACAGACAGACATCGTACAAATTAAAAACTTTAGTTTTGACTGCACAGATGGCGTAGTGGTTAAGATACCGACCTACAGTGCCAATGTCGTGGGTTCGATTCCCACTCAGGACAACACTTTATACGGTTCATATTCATTTCTGAGTCTGTGTGTAATTTGTGATCGTTAATTATGTTTGTAAAGTCCCCCGCAATACAAAGATTATTTCTTTAGTGCAGGGAGTTGTATAAAAAAAAAGTGGGAGGGAGTTTGATCTACTATATTACGCTGGTCAGGCGATTGGGTTTAGAGCTTCATTTCGAGTTTTCCTTTCATTGATTTGTTTTTGACATGACAACGTCTCATAATTCGATGGAGCCGGCTGCACACACGAAAAACATGCCGCATGCGGCGTTACCTCGCTCTGAGGCGTTCCATTTAAGGCTTGATCCATACAAAATAACTATCAAACAAATAAAATTAAAATTTTCTTTTGAAAAATGAAACCATTCCATCAGTATTTTCTTATGACGTTGTCACGTTCAACTATCGTCAGTAAACCGACTTTACAGATAACCGATTTTTTTTTATCTGGTCTAATCCCACCACTGCACCTCCTGCAAGCCAGGATCCACAATGGTCTCCGTATAAGACACCCTGACCCTTAGGAAGTCCCAGGAAACGCTTTTAATTGTCCTGGGACCTGCAACAAATTTAATTAGAAATGGAAAAAACAGAAAGAGCGTAACTGATGTTGTTTGTTGGCCTCTCTTAGGGCTCTTTTACAGGTTAACAAAAAAAGGGTTTTTTTCACAGTTACCCATGAGAAATTAAGGCATAGTGCTTAGTCCATCGACTCATGGATAACACTTTTTGTTTGGGTGGACTATGGTTAGCGCACGCGCCATCCAGCTCCGCCCGGGGTGACGAAGGAGCGGCGCGTGGCCCCATAACCCACCGTCTTCCCCACGCCTTGGTCGTCGGGCCGACCACTGGTATGGAGTTCCATCGGCTCGACGAAATACCCTGTGGGGTACTTGCTCCTTTAGACGTCCCTTTCCCGGGAAGTCCATCGCCGTCGCGTGGTCAGCCTCTCTGCGGGTGTCAGACCAATCCCCGGTCTGGTCCTATCCAGAATAACTATCAGTTGTAATCATTAATGAGAATTGTTCGTACAGGTGAACGTTCCCACTCCGGACTACGGTGGTCGGCGCGAGATCCTCGAGCTGTACCTAGCGCGTGTCCGTGCCAACACGGACGTGGACTGTGACGTGCTCGCCCGGGGCACGACCGGTTTCACTGGCGCGGACCTGGAAAACATGGTCAATCAGGCCGCACTCAAGTTTGTAATGATTTTTTTACCTGAAATCGTAGCACAACTTTGCGAGGGTGTTTGCCTGTGGTGCTTGCTTGCCTTTAGTATCACCGAATCTCATTGCACGTATTGACACTCACTTCACTTTCTTCATGGTAGGCAAAGGTCCATGAACGACAGTATCGCTTACCATCAGGAGTGCTGTTTACTTGTTTTACCAACAACAATAATATTTATTCATATATATATATATACTAGCTGATATATATACTAGCTTTCCGTGTGGTGACGGAGTAAGAATACAATTCACCACTCTCTATCTTGCCCGTGGATGTCGTAAAAGACGACTATGGGATATAATATGCACATACCATCTGTGTAAGAGAAGAAAAACTCGAAACGAAACCCTATACCAACATGTCTGACCAGCATGGTATAGTAGGTCTAATTTCCTCCCATTGTGGAGGAGGCCCGAGCCCAACAGTGGGACGTATGTGGGCTGCGATGATGATGATGATACTAGTTGATCCAACAGACGTTGTTCTGTTCTAATAAAATAAAAAGAAATCTTGAAATCGACAGCAGCGCCACCTACCGGGTCCAATTGTCAATATTAACGATTTTCGAATCCCCTAACACACACAAAAATTTCATCAACATCGGTCCAGCTGTTTACCGACCATCCTGTATCACCATGTGGAGTATGTCATTTTCCTTCTTAATATGGAGGGGGTTAGAGTTCAACAGCGGGATTCCCTTGTATGTAAGCCAATTTCCAACAGTGGACCTCATTAGACGAAGAAGTTCATTGTCAAATTGAGCATTATAAGGTAATGAACTGTTTATTTTATGTTTAGGGCAGCCATAGATGGTGCTAAGACAGTCACAATGAAATACCTGGAGGATGCCAGGGATAAAGTGCTGATGGGACCCGAACGCAGATCACGTCTGCCTGATGAGGAAGCGAACGCCATCACTGCCTATCATGAGGGCGGTCATGCCATCGTCGCTTATTATACTAAGGTACTGATCGCCTGAATAGGGAATATGCATGATTTTTTTTTATTTTTTTAAACGTTTCTACTAGTTATTACATTACTAGAAATAAATATAACACATCCAAAATATAAACCATTACGCTAAAAATTTTTTTTAAAAATCGCCATTATTTATGGGCGATGTAAACGCGACTACTTCGGCGCGCGTATTCTGTGACGTCAGAGTACTCGACACTCGTACAAGTTGCTAGGGCTGCCAACTAGGGCTGTTGATATTTTTATAAATATCGTTTTTCGACATATCAATATTTTACAATGTATCAATATCGGGGTTCGCTATTTGTGCTGTGTGGTAGCGGCATCGAATACTACCAACCCTTGCTTTGCTCGTGGGTGTCGTAAAAGACGACTAAGAGCCCTAGATTGACCCGGACCAACTCCATCTGGTACCATTTGGGTCAACGATTACATTCCCAAGGAGGGTTGACGTCAGGCAGGCCGCCGGTCATAAAAGTCATTGCCGAAACTTTTTGCAATATGTCAAAACAGATGACATATTGCGTCGACCCCAAGGAATTGGGATAAGAGCAAGATGATGATCGAACTCCGATATTGATATATTTAAAAATATCGATATATCGAAAAACTATATTTTTTTTTAATATAGACAGCCCTAACTAGATGACTCGGGTGTCACGTGTTCAAAACGTGACATCATAGTACTCCAACCAATGCGGTGCGTTTCAGAATTTTTTCCCGCGAATCTCAAAAAAGGCACTTTTTGATAATTAAATTTAATTATTAAATAATGATAAAATTAAAAAATAATTTGTTTATTTTAGAGTTTCGTGCATATTCCCTATTGTTAGGCACTTTTCTCATTTTATAGCCTCGAGTACCACTACATTATTAACAGATAATTATGCTAAGCATTACTAAACGCGTTTATAGCTGCATATCATTATGTATCACTATATATCATCTCGGCTCATATACGTCCCACTGCCGGGCTCGATCCTCCTCCACATTTTTTTTTTTATTATAATTACAATATCATAGCAAAAAAGAATTAATAAAATACATTGCCTTATAAAATTAGTAAACTATTAAGTTTAATTAAATTTGATATAATATAATAACCTGAACCTGGGTTAAGACCTAAACTGACACTCAAAATAATTTATTAGTAGATTATATGTAATAAGTGTTCATATGTAGATATGTTTCAATTGCATTTATTATTATGAACATAACGAGCGACTGTCTTGACATGACTAATGACTGTCTTCTTATTTTTAAAGTCCAAGACATTATTATTAAACTTATACTTTATATCTCATTAAACCGGCATATAAATTTATGTAATTATTTAATGGGTATTGGAACTATGAAATTTGTATGTCTATTATTATTATTTTTCTCTTTAAAACCTTGTTCGAATTACTATAATTTGCCCCAATGCTAACATTACCAAAATAAAAACAGCCAAAACATCAACCATTAAAATTTAGGACTGTTTAGTTAATAAAAATACAGGTATAAATATGAGCACTTACCGAACATATTTTACATCACTAATTACATCAGTTACGAATATTTTAAGGTCAGAGAAACTGATCTTACTATATCATGCTGGTCAGACAGGTTGGTATAGGGTTACATTTCGAGTTTTCCTTGTCTTAGGCAGATGTTATGTGCATATTATATCTCTAAGTCGTCTTTTACGATATCAATGGGCAAGATAGGGAGTGGTGAATTGTATTCCTACTCCATCACCACACGGAAAGTACATAATATGCATATAACATCTATGTAAGAGAAGGTAAACTCGAAATAAAAATCATATACCAAGACATCTAACCAGCATGGTATATTAGGTAAATTCCCAATCAACACATACATACTAAAAATATTTTGAAGGTCAAGGCCGCTATTTGAGAACTGAGAAACAAAACTATACCAACACGTTTAACCAGCGTGGTATAGTAGGTCAATTTCCCTTCCATATTAGAGGAGAGAAGGAAAGCTCGAAATAAAACTCTGTACCAACCTGTCTGAGGAGAGAAGTAAAACTCGAAATAAAACTGTACCAACATGTCTGAGGAGAGAAGGAAAACTCGAAATAAAACCCTGTACCAACCTGTCTGACCAGCATGGTATAGTAAAGTCAATTTCCCTCCTATTATGTAGGAGGCTCGAGACCAACAGTGGGACGTATATGAGCTGAAATGATGATTAGAGGAGACCGGATGATGATTGTGACCAGTGGCGGCTGGTGGGTCATCAAAGTGGTGGTGCACTTTACTTGCTCAGCAAGCATTAAGATCAGAAATTGCAATGGAACAACAATTTACATAAAAAAATATTGTTTTTTGAACGCATTACATTCTGTAGGTGTACTTCGAAAGAAAATATTTTTTTTTGTTTTTCCCGCCAAAAAAAATATTTATAAAGGAAGGCCTCGGCGGACCCGCCAATTTGTATCAATTTTATTTTGAAAAGTTTTATTATCGTCTTGAATATAGTCTATATTTATGCTCATTTTCACTCATACCACACATACGCAGTATAAATAGAACTAAGACCAAAATATAAAATAACTATTATTTAATGTAAATAAACCATATTTACGCGTCAAAGATACATCGAAACTATACCTATTTATTGTATTACACGTCATCGGCGAATTTCGCCGAAAGTCGAGTTCTTTCGGCAACGTTCGGTTCGCTCGTGCGCCGTACGGGAACAGACTCATTTTTCAGCATATTTCTATGAACTATCTTCTGTCTCACGCGTCAGGCGTTTTAACTCATATCTAATACAAGTTGTATGGGCAGTCTCCGTGCGCTCGGCTAAGCGCACGAGATTTTTTTTACAAAGAGAATATAAGTTTTAATAGTTTGGTAGAGGGCTTAAATTGTTTCGTCATAATTTGAAATTTTATTTGTTATATGTTTTTGTATGTTCAATGAATAAATATTAATATATCTAGTAATTTAAAAATAAAGATAACATTTGTAACTTTTAAATATTTTAATTTGGTGGTTCAGTGCACGAGCGCACTTAAGGTACAGCCGCCACTGATTATGACAATTAACCACCCCAATCACTATGGGGTTGAAATGTTTCATAGTGAAGAAAAAAAGTTATATAACTTTTGTTGTTATAATTTCAGGACTCGCATCCTTTACACAAGGTGACTATAATGCCACGCGGTCCGTCGCTAGGTCACACCGCCTACATACCAGCCAAAGAGAGGTACGTAACCGCTGTCTACAACTGTTTCTTTAGAGTCCGACCGAAAATTCGGTTTCGGCCATAAAACGGGCTTCAGTTTATTTCTGGTTTGGGCTGATAATGGAGCCGAAACTAAATTCGTGAGTTTTCGCGCTGCGCTAGGACATGCTCGGTACTCGTGGTGCGAGAGATGAAGTGTCATTTTACCGAGCTTATAGTAATCTAAAAATTTTAGTTCTTTAGTTTAATGTCTGCGCGTCGTGAATTTCGCAATTTGAGGTAATCACTTCAAAACAGGTATATTTTTATTTCACTATGTGATGTTCCAAATTATTTAAAACATTGTTGTCATTACACTTTTTTAGAAACAAGGGAAATAAATACAAGAGTGACTTATCCACTTAGGTTTATTATAAATCGAAATTATTTCGTTCTTATAGTTAAGTTGTGTAAGTTTTATTTTATGTTTATATTAGTATAGAGTAAAAACTAATTATGATAGACTATTTATTTTTCTTCTCACAAAAATATTGACTTTATAATTTACACAGAAGTTTCGGTTTCAGTCGAAACTGAGGCTGAAGCCGAAATTCGGTTTCGGCCATTAAAAGTAGTTTCGACCGGACACTACTTAAATAGTCACGCGTCTCTAATGAAGACGCATCCATCATCTTAGTCCAAATCCACCCGGGCCTCGTACACTATGACAGAGAAATTGACTTACCACACTGATCTGACCTGTTGGTATAGAGTTTTATTTAGAGCTTTATCTTCTCTTGTATAAATGTTATATGCGTATTATATCCCTTAGTCGTCTCTTACTACATCCAGGTGCAAGATAGGGAGTGGTGAATTGTATTCTTACTCCGTCACCAACATTTATAAGTAGGAGCACACTGTCGACAGTTGTTTGTCTACAGCCGCGGGCTGGTCCGTCCGGGGTAGTATCACACTGAGCAGAAAATATACAACGAAATAGTAGCAATTTGTTACTGCACTATGTGAGGCGAGCTAGAGAGACGGAAACAACTTTCTGAGGGTGTTTGCATGTGGTGGGTTTTAGCGATGCCTTTAGTATCAACGAATCTCATAGCACGCATTCACACTCCCTTTAATTTATTCGCGGTAGGTAGCGGCCTTGCAAAGGTCCATGAGCGGCAGCAACACTTACCATCAGGTGTACTGTTTGTTGGCACCGTTTGTATTAAAAAAAAACAAGTCTTTATATAACTTATAATGTAACTTTAATTTTGTTTTCGTTATTATTTTATTATTCAAGATTGAATTGTTTGTTGCAGATATCACGTTACAAAGCAACAGTTACTTGCTATGATGGACACTATGATGGGTGGTCGTGCCGCAGAAGAGCTCATCTTTGGTCCTGACAAAATAACATCAGGTAATATATGTCCGTGTGGTGACAGAGTAAGAATACAATTCGCCACCTCTTATCTTACCCGTGGCTGTTGTAAAACACGACTAAGGCATTACTGTAGATAATATACTATAAACAAAAGAAAGAAAACTCGAAATAAAACCCTATTTTTTTTTTTTTTTTGTGGGTGCCCCCCCACGTGGGGTACCCCCCCATCGACCGACGTCCCCCCCTCGGGGAGGACGTCGGTCTTTCCTCACGCGGTCGGCCTCTCGGCGGGTGACGGACTAATCCCCGGTCACGTCACCTGCAGCCTCTGCTAGGGCGGCATGAGGCGCAGGTAGTTGCGCCTGCGCCGCCCCGAAATAAAACCCTACTAGTGGTCGACGTGTGATCGAAATTCGGCCATAATTCAATTAAATCAATTTTTCTACTACACAATTTTCTTTAATTATATTTATACATAATTGTATATTGAGCAAACTGTATTTCACTAATAACTAATATATAAGCACAAATCGCTATTAGACATTGTCATCATAATTATGATTGTTTGACATTCAGTTCGACCGAGATTTTAACCATAAACAAAAGTGTATAAGCGTTGCTACGCAACACACTCACACAAACGTGTGTGTGTGTAGCGATTGCGTTCTAGTGTGCGTAATGCCTTTTTTAATGAATTTAATGTATTTCTAATCCAGTATTATATGAAATTATAGTTTTATGCACTTCCCCTCATTATATACTTCAACTGTGCCAAATTTCATACTTGTTCATCCACGTAATTTTCGTAAAAAGGGGTACAAAGTTTTTGCTTCACATATTAATATATAGATACCAACCCGTTGATCAACTTAGTAGGTCAATTTCGCTCCCATTGTAGAGGAGGCTTAAAGCCAGCAGTGGGACGTATATGAACTGTGATGATTATGCACCATACGAAATAAATAAATATTATATTTAAAGGGGACCGCACACATAATTTCAAAATGAACGCAGTCGCGTGCAAAGCTAATCTATACAAATGAATAAAATTGAAGTATCTGTTTGTAATGTCAATATACTGGGCTATTTTCATGCTCAGATGGTTATTTGCAAGACATCTATGCCGGAAAAACGGTTTAAAACTTTTGACGTGACAACGTCTTATAATTCGATGGAGCCGGCTGCACACACGAAAAAAGATAACGCATGCGGCGTTACCTCGCTCTGAGGCGTTCCATTTAAGGCTTGATCCATACAAAATATCTATCAAACAAATAAAATTAAAATTTTCATTTGAAAAATGAAACCATTCCATCAGTATTTTCTTATGACGTTGTCAAGTTCAACTATCGTCAGTAAACCGACTTTACAGACAACCGATTTTTTTTTGTCTGTGTCTATCTATTTATTTTGGGTAATCTTTAAAACAGTTGGACCGATTTTGATAATATTCTACTACCAAGTAGCTGTCTATATAAGTGGTGACTTAGGCTATATTTTATCTTGGTATTCCCACGGAAACGGGTACTATGCGAGTAAGGTGACTAAATCCGAAGCGAAGCGAGGGCGGGTTGCTAGTGTGATATAAATTTTATTGAAATGCGTACTAAAGTTTGTTGCTTCCAGGTGCTTCGTCTGACCTGAAGCAGGCTACATCTATAGCGTGTCACATGGTCCGCGAGTGGGGCATGAGCGAGAAGGTGGGTCTGCGCACCATGGAGACGCAGAAGAGTGCACTCACCGCCGGCGAACAACTAGGACCTTACACCAACGAACTGGTAACCTCATTTATATATATACAGGGTGTATCAGGTTATGGGGCAACTGTTCGAGTATGTTGTAGTTTAACGATCATAGATCGTAATTAGAATGTACATTACACAAAAAACAATATAACATAAAAGTTATAGTGATTTCAAAAAAAATTGTCTAAGAGTCTATGCCTTAAATGTTACGTATTATGTAGGCGTGTACAAACAGAATACATTTAGGCATGTAAAGCTTCGACAGTATAAATTCATTATACTCAGTGCCAGATAACGTGGCAAAAGACGACTTTCACCTACCTTCACCACGATATCTTAAAATGCAAAAAAATCTATCGCTTACCATACAAATCTATCGAAAAGTTGTATCACAAAATTCTCTTGGTAGATGCCTACCAGGAAGCAACGTTACAAACAGCACAACCCAAAATTTTACGAAATCTAGTAAAATTACCATAGAAAATATATGTTTTTAATATCCTATAATCATGTATTTCATTGTTTTAAAATACCAGATTAACCTGTAACTGGTGACATTTCATTATTTTATAAATAATATCATTGATAGCAATGCCAAATTACTTTCAAATGTCTGAAAATCAAAAGTTTTTAAGTAACATTAAAATTAAAGTACCGAGAATATTTATATAAATTCAATATAATATAGATCATATAATTAAATACGTAATTAGCTTCGAAGAGTTATGTAACGCCCAAAAAATGCCAAGTTTTAAGTTATGACACATTTCTTTCAACTCATTTTACCGTCAGGCGTAATAAACCTAAAGGATCGCACAAGTAGATGCAAGATTTTAGGTTATGTGTATCAAACATAAAATCTTTTCTTAACTGATTTTAGCGTCAGGTGTACGAGATCAGTGGCGTCGTGTGGCCCAGTCGCCATTTTGTTTGACATTCCGTGTGGAGCACGTAAAAGATATTGAAAAAAAAAATGATGGGACTCGATGACAGTACATACCGAAAGATTGATGCATTCATAATTCATGTATCAGAGAGCAGTGATAGTAACAGTAGTGGAAGTGACAGTCCAGAACTATAGATTTTTGTAAAGTCATAAATAAATTATTTTAGTATATTATTTTACCTCACCTTACGTATTTAACAAAAAGTTAGCCTAAAGATAGGTTAGCTATCAGTTTCATGCTAGGGCAGTGGTAAGGTAGGTAACGTGTACGTATGCTTTATTATTGCACGTGTAGGTGTTTAATAATTTCTTAATTAAAATTCTAAACAAATTACACGCAGACAAATGTATGTAACCTCTGTACAGTCTAGACACCTTCACCACGATATTACAACGATAAGACGGTTTGTATGGAAAGCGATAGAATTAGCGATAAATTACTTGGATTTGATGATATCGTGGTGAAGGTCATACCATGCTATTTGGCAAACACTATAGTGTAGGTTTGTACCTACGAGCGACGAGCGGTCAACGGTCCAAGGCCGATCAGCTGTTTTAAAGCAAAGTTTGTTTTGTTTATGTGAATATAATCATTGATTTATTCAATTTCTAATGAACATTTAACAAAGTATGAATATGTTGCGTATTAAGTATCATTGACTTTATACATTTCAATTAGATTTACACGAAAAAGCGATGACAAAATTGAAAACTTTACATGTCTCTAATTCCTTAACGAATCGATATTTTTCGTTCAAATTTTTTTCATGGGTTCCTACCACCATTGCCTAGCTCCCTTTTGACCAGTTGCCCCATAACCTGATACACCCTGTATATATACCAATAAATAAAATTGGAGTGTCTGTTTGTAATGTCTAAATAATAGGCCTTTTTCTTGCTCACACGGTTATTTGCACGACACCTATGCCTAAAATACAGATTAAAAAATTTTTGTCTGTCTGTCTGTTTGTTCCGGGTAATCTTCGAAACGGCTGGACCGATTTCAAAAATTTTTTCACCAATGGAAAGCTATAATATTAGGGCGTAAACTAGGCTATATTTTATCCCGGTATTCCCACGGGAACGGGAACTACGCGGGTAAAACGACTAAAACCGAAGCGAAGCGAGGGCGGGTTGCTAGTATATATATATATATATATATATATATATACACTAGCTGACCCAACAGACGTTCTCTTCAAATCAAATAAACGGAACTCTCATAGAAATCAAAAAAATTAAAGTTTATTAACAAATGAAAAATAGGGGTTGACCGTAGAAGGTTGAAAATTTAGGGTTATATATATTTTTGAATAAAAGTAAGAACAAAAAATTGTCTGAAAATAAAAAAAAAATTAAGGCGTGCCTTAACATTTAGGGGGATGAAAAATAGATGTTGACCGATTTGCAGACCTAGTGTGATATAGTAGTTAAGTGTTTCTCCTGCGGAGGAGGCTTGGGGCAACGAGTTGAAATAATGATATTTATGGATTTATTTATTGTTTAGGTGGACGGTGAGATAAAGAAGATATTGTCTGACAGTTACGAGAGAGCTAAGGTGATACTGCGCGCTCACGCCAAGGAGCACAAGGCATTAGCGGAGGCGCTACTTAAGTTAGTAAACGCATACATATTGATACACTACACGGGCGTGCTGCACTAAGAATACAATTCACCACCTATTTCTTCAAACAATATAAATCACCACCTATTGCTTCAAAGAATACAATTCATCACTTATTTCTTCAAAGAATACATTTCATCACCTATTTCTTAAAAAATACACTTCATCACTTATTTCTCCAAAGAATACATTTAATCACCTATTTCTTCAAAGAATACAATTCACCACCTATTTCTTCAAAGAATACAATTCAGCACCTATTTCTTCAAAGAATACAATTCACCACCTATTTCTTCAAAAAATACACTTCATCACTTATTTCTCCAAAGAATACATTTAATCACCTATTTCTTCAAAGAATACAATTCACCACATATTTCTTCAAAGAATACAATTCACCACCTATTTCTTCAAAAAATACACTTCATCACTTATTTCTCCAAAGAATACATTTAATCACCTATTTCTTCAAAGAATACAATTCACCACATATTTCTTCAAAGAATACAATTCACCATATATTTCTTCAAAGAATACAATTCACCACATATTTCTTCAAAGAATACAATTCACCATCTATTTCTTCAAAGAATACAGTTCACCACCAATTTCTTCAAAGAATACAATTCACCACCTATTTCTTTAAAGAATACAATACACCACTTCATATCTTGCCCGTGGATGTCTATAAGACAACTATGGGATATAATATGCACATAACATCTGTGCAAGAGAAGGAAAACTCGTAATGAAACCCTATACCAACGTGTCTGAGCAGTTTAGTATAGTAGGTCAAATTCCCTCCCATTTACGAGGAGGCCCGAGCCTAACAGTGGGATGTATGTGGGCTGAGATGATGACAATGACTTACCGTTTCCTATCTAATCCGTGAATGTCGTAAAAGACATTGTATCTTTTACGTCATGCATATATCATCTATGCATGAGAAGGGCGACTTAAAATATAAACCTAGAGCAACCAGTTTGACCAGTGGGGTATACTAAGACAACACTTAAAACTAAGGAAATGACTCTTGTATTACGGTGGACTTTACAGTTTTGTGGATCGCACAATGTATTGTCCTGCATGGGAATTAACCCCATGATATGTGGTATGATAGGTCGATGTATTAATTATTACGCCATCTGTGTATTTAGATTTTTTATTGTATTCTTATTGTATAACCATAAAAATAAATGTTTGTTTGTCAGATACGAGACATTAGACGCAGATGACATCAAAGCCATAATGAACGGCGAGAAGGTGAAAACTGAACGCTCCACAAAACCGGCGAAGGAGCCCCTCTCAGCGGCCCCGGCGGCTCCTTCGGGCGCCGGACTCCTTGGCACCCCCGCACCAGCATAGCTAATAAGAATAGACAATATAATCCCCTAAAACAAACCCTTTCATTCAAGAACTGAATTCATTTGAAAATTTTGCAGGCGATTCGTGTGAAATTTTTAAAATAAAAATAAGTAAAACATACAACGCTAGGGTGTGTTTAATTGTAGATAGTTAAAGTAATTAGTTACCGGGTGAGTAACTTGCTACTCGACTTAACTGTAATGGTTCATTTACACGTATTAAGTGTAGTTACTTTCGTGTTAGGCAATAGTGAATAAAACTGGTTGCCGGACAAGTAATTCGTTACTCTACTTAAATGTGCTACCTGGTCTAAACCAGTACCGTAACCGTATTAAATAACAAAATCGTTTTTAAATTCTAAGTGTTGCCAACGTTGATATACAAAAATAGGCATATATTTTAACAAATGCCAAGCTTGGAGCGTTTATGAAAGGAATAAAAAGTATTTGAAAAATACAAAATTGCACGCCTCACACACATCTATCGAGAAATTTAAATGATTTCCATTAATAACTTTAATTGATAACAAAATCAATAGAGATCATATTTAGGATAGGCGAAAATTTATTTCAAAAGTTTTTTTTGTGTGTTGTCTGTAACGAACTAAATAGTGACAACAAACAGACTTGCAGACAAATGGAGAGTGATGCAAACATTTTGGACATGAAAACGACTGTACGCACGAAAAAGCATGACTAATTGTCACATTCCGCCCGATCTCTTTCCAATTAGAGACGCACGATCGGCCTAAGCGGCTTGTGACGCATCTATCTCTCTTCCACTCCATCTTTCCAGCAACCTATTTTACTAACTTTTTACAAATTGGCATAATAAATACACTAACATTTCTCTCATCGAAATAAATAATGGATGTCAGCCTTAGGAATACAGTGGGCGGAGCTTGTTAAACTGTAACGGGGTGGGCGGAGTTTGTTAAACTGTATCGTGGTGGGTGGAGCTTGTTGAACTGTAACGGGGTGGGCGGGGTTTGTTAAACTGTACCGTGGTGGGTGAGGCTTGTTAAACTGTATAATCATGGGTAGGGTTTGTTAAACTATACCGCAACCGATTTTCTTTTATGAAAACTGATGTGCGGCCAGTCAATAACATATTTAGAAATAATTTACCCAAAGAGTGACGTATCCAGAAGTTTAAATAATATTTAATAAATATATAAAAACAAATCAAACTCAATGTATGTAATGAAATAAAGTGGCTGTTTAATTTTACTTTTAGTTAATAAAACATTTCGTTTCATTATATTTTGTCGAGTTTTGCTTAAACAGGTTTGAAGCTAAAATTTTTATTTCATATATATAATAGAATATAATATACGCTATGCAATAACTACAAGGCTTTTTTTTTTTTTTTGTGGGTGGGTCGCGGTCGGCGCGCCTCCGCACCACTCCGTCTTCCTTACGCCGGTCTTTCCTTACGCGGTCGGCCTCTCGGCGGGTGACGGACTAATCCCCGGTCACGTCACCCGCGGCCTCGGCTAGGGCGGCATGAGGCGCACAATAACTACAAGGCTGGAGAAAACAAAACAGCTTTTGTTTATATCTATTCTTATGTGCTAAAAATCTCTTATACGAGAGATAAGATTTAGTTAATCACTTGTAAACAACACTTAATACGCGTAAACAACACTTAATACGTGTAAACAATACTTAATATGTGTAAACAAACTAAGAAAAAGAAACATATAACATTACAATTACTCAATTGTGATAGAATTTATTAAATAAATATAACAAAGCAGTTATTAAGTGAAATTTATATATGAAGAATAAGTTATTTCCTATATTCAAACCAACATAAAAGTTATGAAAACAAATAATAACCAGTTACAAGTTAATAATTTAGGAGAGTAACTTGCCTATGAAGTTCAGAAATACTCTCCTAAATGACTAATGGAGTGCAGGAGTAATGTTAAAAGCTTAATAAAAAAAAATCTCAAAAGAAAATATACATTTTTTTTTAATTCTGATTGGTCTACTTTGATTGACCGACTGTTACCTAATAAGCCTATAAATATTTTTATCTGAACAAATCTATCTACATTCATTAATTTCTTGCAGTCTAATTATAAGTGTTTTTCTTATGTATTTAAAAAATTAAATAGTTTCTGCAGTTCTTTCAAAATTCGCCGAAATATTAGACCAAATGCCTCGTTGGGTAATTGACATACCTCTGGAGACCATACTATAAAGTAATGTATTTTAATTATTACCAAATCTTGTTTTAATCTTTCTAAATTTCGATGGATTGAGGTGGTTCTAGAAACCATTCTGGGATTTTTGCTAAAATACTTTAGATAGCTGCCTACCGGCAGTTATGTATTGCTTATAGTGGAATATGAGCATGGTACAACTTTTTGTATCCCGTTATACAAATATAGACTTATATCTCCATAAAAATAATGTCTTCTAATGTGAATCTTGCAATTTTATAACTTGCCTTAATAACAGATGCTTAGGGCTTCCCGTGCTATAAAACAATATTGAAAACATTTTATTTGCAATATCCAATATGTTCTAAATGTAATAACCAACCTATATGCTAAATGCAACATAATTAATTTGCAATAACATAAGTTTTATTTCAATAACATAATGTATAATTACCGCTATCAAATACGGTATGACTATTTATGGTACCCAATATATTTCATTTGCAATAATCAATGTATTTTATTTGCTATTCCGCTGACGTGATCTGCATCGATATCATAATGTATCTTCAATATCCAAAAGAATAATGTGAATAATGAATAAGACTTTATTTGCAATATTCAATGTGCTTCATTTGTAATATTCAATATGCTTCATTTGTAATATCCAATATGCTTCATTTGTAATATTCAATATACTTCATTTGCAATATCCAATATGCTGCATTTGTAATATACAATATGCTTCATTGGTAATATCCAATATGCTTCATTTACAAAAGCTAAATGTTGCATTGTAATACCTAACATATTGCATTGCAATAACTAACGTTATGCATTATCCAACGTGTTAAATTTGGAATACCCAATAGATAATTTACCTTTTAGTTTCAGCATCATTTTATTATTGCCCGATGATTAAGATAAAGACGATGAAAGTATCGTAGTTTTATACATTGACAATCTTCAATAGATTTTCTAAGTTAAATATTATAGGGGTACAATAAATGTCTGTAATTTAATATAAAATGTGTATTTACATTCTAGCAATGTCTGTAAGGTTGATTTACGTTTTGTATTAGTTAAGTAAAAAGTTTTATTTAAAATTTATTCCATTTCGTATTATTTTCTTCTTATTATTTTATATTATTAATATACAAGTAATAAAGGGAGATTCAGTATTTTGGCTGTTAACTTAACTTCTAATTTGTTTACTAAACTATTATATTCTGCCCTTACTTCACGCAAATAGGAAGCCTGATTAAGTTTGTCATATGACAACTCATTCAGCTTATTATTTCTACTTAACTAATGCAAATGTTTGCAAGCCTTCAAATTTAAACTGTTTAGATAAGTATATTATAATATAGAAAATATTTTTAGGAATGTCATAATATTGGTTTTATTTATATACTAGCTTCGGCTCGCGACTACGTCCTCGTGGTATAGATACTTTGGGCTAATGCTAACTTTGGCCTAAGACTTTGTTTATGTAGAAGGAAAAATATTTTTTAATAATACGATTCTGTCACAAATGATTTTTGCAAAAATTTAGCCGTTTACGCAGCGGAAGCTCTCAAAAGGAAAAAAACCTGATTTTGAAACATTCTTCATTGGTGCTCCACTCCTGTTGGTCCTAGCGTCGTGATATATAGCCTTTCTCAACAAATGGGCTATCTAACACTGAAAGAATTTTCCAAATCGGACCAGTAGTTCCTGAGGTTAGCGCGTTCAAACAAACTCTTCAGCTATATATATTAGTATAAATTAAATTCAATAAAGAAATGCGCGAGTGTTGTGGAACACTCCGTCGGAACGAATTTCCTTTCGTGGTATATTATTAATAAACGTATTATATTATTGACAAATACAAATAAATTAATTACTAGTGTCTCAGAGTATTTAATTGAAATGCTGAAATAACTGATCAATTAAGGCTAAAAAACTGCATTTACTACATTCTTCAGCTAACTTATTGGCTGCCTTGAACACATAAGCGCACACCTAAGACTTAGAATAACCCTCTACACTATAAAAACGATTGTGACGGCAAAATTCTTACACTTTTTTCCGCTTAGCCCCCGGCCGATTAACCTGTACCGTACTTCGTTCCAATAATATCAATCGGCAGTTATACTCGTTCCAACCATTTATTTTACTTTTGACACATGCTTTAGGACGTAACTGTTTCATTATACGCAATTATTAACTTTGAAACGAGTGAACAGAGAAATATATAAACTGCCCAATAATATTTATATATCTTAATTATTACCCACTAAATACATTAATATGCCGTAAATAGCTCTATTCATAAAATTTAAGTGATAATTCATTTCCGTTATAAAAAAAGTTACGTTCTATCGCATCTAGTGACAGGATCAAAAGTATTCGGTGCAAACTAATGAATCGCAAATAATCGATTACACTTATTTGCAGTTAGTCAGCTGAAAACTGAGTTTTGAATTGTTGTAATAGACAACACGTTAATATTGTATCAGGGAGATATAAAAATCTTCTCATCATACCTATAACATGAAATAAAACAACCAAAATATTTTAATATTATTTTATTATAACGAATCGTCGGATTCTTCATACGAACTCGAATCGTCGCTTGAATCATCTGCAGTGTTTATTATTAACTCTTGTGTAGGTATGTTGTCAAATTCAATTTCCCGATCCCAATCAGAGAATATTATATTTTTGTCTTGTTGACGACACTCGCCCAGTTTTCAGGCGTCACACTAGCACATGCGTTTTTTAAAAGTTCAAGCATTTTATTTGCTGCGAAAGGAGGAGTTGTATTGTTTCTTGCGGCGTGTCCTTTGACTTGTGCCCAGATCATTTCAATTGGATTATATTGACAGTGGTACGGAGGAATTCGGATTACAACATGCCCATATTCTGCTGCCATTTCATCGATGACATATCGTTTTGGCTGCTTTTTACTTTTTAATATTTTAAGTAATTCTACTTTTAGTAGGGATTCGTCCACATCTTCCCCATTATCACGAAGCCAGTTTATAATCTCGTGTTTTTTGTTGGCCTGTGTTGGCATTTTATTAATTTGGCGAGAGTGATAGGGTGCATTATCAATAAATATTATTGATGGCTTTTCAAGTGATGTAAGCATTTCTCTGAACCACTTTTCATACACGTCCGCATTCATCTCCTCATGATAGTCTCCTATTTTTTTTTTTATTTGAACGCTAACAGAGCGTCTGGTACAAATCCCTTTGTAATTCCCGCATGGCAAATGATGAGGCGTTCACCTTTCCCCATTGGCACTGCAGAAGTAGAAGCAGCAGTATCGTCAGTCCAACCTTTTGGTATGGAATAATTGGCATTGAGCCAAGTTTCATCTGTGAAAACGACATTCGACCAGTCTTCTATTTTCTTCGCTTGTCTTAAAAATTCACAGCGAGACAAGGCTATATCACGACGTTCCATTAAAATTTTTCTTTTGTCGGATTTCTTATACAAGAACCCGATTTGGTGCAGCACCTTTGACAAAGAAGATTTTTGACCACGAAACAAGGCACAATTTCGTAGAGACGCTACTAATTTTTTCAAAGTAGGAATCTCTTTCCTTGTGTAATAATTGTATATATGACGACGAATAGCATCAGTATCAAAACTGTCAATTGCTGTCACTTTACGGGGCTGACGTTTTTTCTTAGGCGTAGATAGCTTGTTCTGTTCAATACCACTACTACCATAGGCTTCTTTAGTGATTTTCGCCACCGTTGGAGCACTAATACTTAATGCTGCTGCAACACGGTCTCTAACTTGGGTTACTGGTATAAGGAATCCGCCATTGCGGCTTTCCTTTTCAAAAAATTCACGAAGCCGCAGCACTAACTCTCTGGATTGTCCTTTAAGCACCATACCTTTCGGCATTTTGCAAGTAAAATCTTACTGGGAGGAACGATACGCTCAACTCAATCAAAGTAAGAACAATGAAATCAATACGGTGGAATATAAATACTCAACACAGCGTATGAAAAATATGAAAGAGCACTCAGCGAACAGAAATGTGACTAGCACGGGAGTCTTGTTGCGAGTGACAGACAACACAACAAAATGGCGTCGCCGGCACGCCGTTCAGTGTTGCCAATTCGGCTTAAAAAACAGGGGTAGGCTGGATGAGAAAATTAGTGATTTACTACCGCAGACGAGGGCGCCATTGTCTCTAAGTAAAGTTTGGAGCAGCGGACCCCGCTTAATGGAAAAATGCTTCATAAAGTAGTTATTTTTTATTTTGCAAAGTACAAAGTAAAATATTTTGGGAGGACTGAATTAGTGGGTATGCAAAAATTAATGTGCCCAAATAACAAATATATTTACAGAAGTGAAGTTTTTAAATAATATGAAATATGTTATTAAGCAAAAAAAAAAAATCCGTGTTAAATCGATTAAAAGTTCTTCCTGACTAAAATCGATTATTACAAAACATAGTATCCGTAATACATTGGTACAACACTAATTGATCAGAATTCGACCTGCCAAAAGTAAAATAAATGGTTGGAACGAGTATAGTGAATTTTAGATTATTTTATTGAATCCATTTTTTATGCTTAAATCCCGCGAACGCACTTACATATTGTCTTTAACATTTCACCTTAAATTAATCCAAAAATTAACATCATATCAACATGCAAAAAATCCAATCAGAAATTCAGTGAGAGCTTCTTTTTTCCATTATCTTCTACATCAAATTGTATAGAACATTTTAGTAGTTAGTATTAACTCTAGTGTGCCTTTCGTACAACGATATAATTATCAAATAAAATGCAAAATATGACTGGACTAGACCAAACAAAACAAAAGCACTGAAGCCAGGTTTTGGTATTAGTTGTCGGTCTCAAATGGCGATAGCGGGCGGTTCGAACGAGATGGACTGCACAGGACGATAGTGACTCAAAAATAATAAAAAAAAGTGTATATAGAGCTCGTTTACGAGTGAAAAATGATCTCCACACGCGGGTCTCGAAACCACATCCATCGGAATAGTCCCAATGGTCCTACCTTCCAGCGTGGACTGACATATGACGCGCAATTTGTCTAACACATTTGTCTTCTCCGTGTAGTAATGGAGTAAGAATACAACCCACCACCCCCTATCTTGCACGTGGATGTCGAAAAAGACGTCCAAGGGGGTATAAAGTAAGCAAAAATATCAATGTAAAAAAAGGAAAACTCGAAATGAAACCCTATTGCCAACCAGTCGGACCAGCGAAGTATGGAAGGTCTATTTTGGAGGAGCCTTGTGCTCATTTTATGTTTGTTACCTCAGAACTTTCAACTGAGTGAACCGATTTTGATGATTCTTTTTTATTGGCAAGCTGGTGCCCATGTGGTCCCGTTTCAATTGGGTCCAGACTCCAGTTGAAGTATTTTTTTTTATTAAAAGAGGGTAGAAATAAAACAAATGTATGCAATTGATTGTATATTAAAGTGTTTCTTTTGTATGTTGGTAACGCGTACCGATATGGGTACCAGCGAGCAACCTCAGCCGAGGGGAGAGCGCGGCTCGCCACACGTGCGCTGGCGACACAGCACCACGCCTACATCTGTGGAGACAACATATAAATACACATACCACTACCAACTATATTCATACTTACACATGTGAGAAAAAAGTATAGAAACCCTCTGAAGATCTTGTAGGGTCATGGAATCAAATTGTGACGTTAGAGTTGACATTAAACTTTAACTCTAAAATAATTTCAAGGTTAACTTTGTATTTTATAATGAGATTTTAGAAACGCGAATGATAGGCCCAAACGTCACTGACATTTGTGCTTAAAAGCGATTCATATCAATTTCAATGAAAATATGTAATACTTTAATTACATTTACTAACCACTTTTAGTATTTTTCTGCCCAATTTTAGTTGTAGCCTACTAAGTGAAGTGTCAACTTAGAAACTAGACTAAATGCGCCAATTTTGAAATCACCAAAATAGCAGTACATTTTTTTTTTAGATGAAAGCAAGGTCAATGTTGGCAATCACTAAACTGGAAAGAATATCACAGGGCGTCGATTTACTCGATATGTTTTTTTAAACTTATTTATTAATTCTATTTTTTTATGATAACGACCATCAATTGCCCTATCGTCCATTGCCGGCTTGATGACGATTTATGGCAAACCCTTTATATATATCGATATGTAATTTTGGTCTCCTAAATCGATATTCGGTACCAAAAATAGAGATTCCCGTTTGAAAAACAACATTGACCTTGAAATAACATCGCAAATGCTAAGTTTAAGGTTAAACCTTTTTTTTTTATCACGCTGTGGAAATGCATTTACGCACTATTCCCCCGCCGCACAGTGGTCCGGTTTTGCAATTTGGTAGACATTCGACCTAAAGTAACATTTTGATGTCGAAAAAAAAAAATCATTAGGCAGGTGTTTACATAAATAACAACAAATGTTCTACGACTTTTTATAGATGAAAAAAAAAATTAAAGAAAAAATGTATGGTGGAAAAGCCATACATTTTTTTTCACGAAGGTTTTAGGTCGAATGTCCACCAAATTGCAAAACCGGACCACTGTGCGCCGGTTACAGACGGGAGTGTGGTGGCACTCGCCGGCCACAAATGTGACCAAAATATCACTAAAACCACAGCGGCCCCTTCCGCGCTTTTACGGGGTGCTAGAGAGATCATCCGATGACATTCTATCCCCGACACCCAAAAGCTTGGCCGTCTGGCCACGTCCTATCATTATTCAGGGCGGTGGGAGAAGAAGCGCATAACGGCGTCTCCTCCTCCCTGGTCACCGCCGGCAGAGCGAGTCAGCGGACGCAAGCGCCTCGTGGTGCTCCGCGGCCTCCTTCCTTGTCATGACAGCTTCACAGAAGGAGGCCATCGACGACCAACAGCTGTCGCTGCCATGAGCATCTTGGAGATGATGGTCGGCAACGACAGGTCCGTTGTTCCTATCTCCGTTGACAGGACGTGGCGCTGAGGCCCCCAGGCGGGGCATACTTCCAGTGTGTGGCACGCATCAATGGCATCCTGGGGCCTCTTCCAATTTTATGCAGGTACTTACCGAAGACTCCATATCCGTAAGCACCTGCACCATTCTAAATGTAAGGCTGCCGTGCCTTCTCCTGAGCCAGCGGTGGAGATACGGCGCGACCGCCTCCACAGTCCCCCGCCCCGCCGCCCCGCTCTCCATGCGCCGGATTACTTCCCTTCGAGCCACTTCCTGGGCTCTGCTCAGTCCCCTTATGGACACTTGCTCCCCGTTGGCTCGTGCTGTGGCGCGGAACCGGTACACTTCTGCCAACGCCTCCGCCACCAGTGGCCAAGGCGGGTCGCCTGCCAGCAGTGTCGCCGCAGTCCAGGACACAGTACGGTAGCCCCTAATAGCCGTCACCGCCATGGCCCTCTGCCGTCGTCGCAGAAGGGCTCTGTTGCGGTCGGTGAGGGACTCCGACCAGATAGGAGCACCATACAGTGCCATGGACCGCAGGATGCCTACGAAGAGACGGCGGCATGACGACCCAGGACCGCCAGTGTTCGGCAGAAGCCTTCCCAGCGCCGCGGCCGATTTGACGAGCCTCGGGACGAGCTGGGCAAAGTGTGGCCCGAAATTCCAGTTTGAGGTTTAAGGTTAAACCTAAGTTTACCATGAGATTTCTAATTACAAAATATATCTTCATATTTCAAATAAAATGTTCTTCCGATATCTTCAAGGGTTGCCATACTTTTTCCTCATCAGTCTAAAGACGGTCATTGGTTACCTTCAAATTGCCATTAATTTATAATACTTTATAAAATAAACCTGACGGATTGACACTTACCCTGGCCACACAGAGTTAGCAGTCGCCGAGTCCTGGGCCACCTGAGCGGCTCTTGCACCCCGCACCAGCTCCTCCGCAAAACTCTTCATCGCTGACAATAGAACCGCATGAACAGCACTGGAAAACAGTACAAGGATGCAATCCCTTTTTTAAGCTTTGTTTTGGCCGAATCTAGCCAAATCCTTCCGAGCTGACGGGAGGGTGGAATGCGGCCCCATAACCCGTCCCCCGTCATCAACATTGGACTGACCAGTGGTACCAATGCCATAACCTTGGTGGCCAGCTCAGACAAATGTAACCCCTACAATTCTGAACACAATAGTTATCAAGAGAACCTTAAACAAGCCTATGCTATCTGTCCGTCCATCCGACAGACAATAGACCAGTATCTCATTTATTAAACCCTCATCTAATTACACATCTCCACCATTATATTTGACGGAGTAAGAATACAATTCACCACTCCCTATCTTGCACGGGGATGTCGTAAAGACGACTAGGGGATACACATATAACATCTATACAAGACAAGGAAAACTTGTAATAAAAGTCTATACCAACCTGTCTGACCAGTAGGGATGTGACTTGGGAGGGAGAATAATCGATTTTTTGTTCTTTAAAATAAATCGATTATAGAATAATCGATTAAAAATAAAATCGATTCAAAATAAATAATTGATTATAAAATAATCGATTTTTCTCCCAACAGGATTATGATGACCTTTTTTTTTAGGAAATGTGAGCTTTATTTTCTAATATTACTATATTACTATGAATATATTACTAATATTACTATGAAACAATTGTGATGACCTTTTTTTTTAGGAAACCTGGCAGTGAATAATCTATTAATTTCGATCGAATTTCGAATAATAATAAATCGATTAATAATAGATTTTTATTATTTTGATAATCTATTGTAAAAATCGATTATTTTTTTGTAATAATCGATTATTATAAAAATCGATTATTTTTTCACATCCCTACTGACCAGTATGGTATAGTAAGGTCAATTGTCCTACTGACCAGCATGGTATAGTAAGGTCAATTGCCCTACTGACCAGCATGGTATAGTAAGGTCAATTGCCCTACTGACCAGCATGGTATAGTAAGGTCAATTGCCCTCCTATTGCAGAGGAGCCTTGAGTCCAGCAGTAGGAAGTATATGAGTTGAGATGATGGTGACCATTGTATTTCTTGTGCGAACAAACAATGTTTTCTATTGAAGATATCAAGGTTTGACCCTCGGGCCTCGACCCCCCAATAAAATCGGGTAACATTTCTAGTTGTTTTAAGCAACAAATTTTATTCTTCATTACTCATCATTTCAGCCGATACACGTCCCACTGTTAGGCTCGAACCTCCTCCACAATAGGAGGCAGATTGACCTTACAATATCACGCGAGTCAGACGTGTTGGTATAGGGTTTGATTTCAAATTTCCAGTCTCTTAGATGTTATATGCATATTTATTCCCTTAGTCACCTTTTATAACACCCACAGGAGATAGGGGGTGGCGACTTGTATTCTTACTCTGTTACCACAGGGAAAACCATATTTTATTAGGTAACTTAAATAGTGTTTTGAAATATTCCACTTCTTTCTTATTCAAAAGGAGACACAAGAAACCAAAATGGATTTTTAGCCAATAAATTTAAGTAGGTACAGCTATGTGAAGTACAGTAATACAGCACCACAGCTAAGGAAGGACTAAATGGGGACCTATATCTGACCCATAAAATTTTATGAAACCACTAAAGAATGTAAGCACGTAACATCAAAGCAAAAGAAGGAGAACTCGAAATGTCTCTGAAGTATATTATACTAATGATTTCTGATGTTTACGCGAGTATTATACATTTTAAATAAAACTACTTTACGGATTTTATCGCGTTTGTATTTAATTTTTGATTACCCGACGTTTCGAACACTTTACAGCGTTCATGATCACGGGTGGACTAAGATGTCTCACGTCCAACAAGTCATCGTTACTGCAGAAAATTTTATAATTATCTACCCGATACAGAAATTAGTTAAAATAACTAAAATTTTATAATTATCTACCCGATACAGAAATTAGTTAAAATAACTAATTTCTGTATCGGGTAGATAATTATAAAATTTTCTGCAGTAACGATGACTTGTTGGACGTGAGACATCTTAGTCCACCCGTGATCATGAACACTGTAAAGTGTTCGAAACGTCGGGTAATCAAAAATCAAATACAAACGCGATAAAATCCGTAAAGTAGTTTTATTTAAAATATAATTATACTAATTTACCTCATCAGAGGAGTTTTTGCCCAACAGTGGGACACATTGTAGACTCCTTATCATCATCATCGTTTAGCCTATCGCGGTCCACTGCTGGACGTAGGTCTCCCCCATGTTTCGTCAGAAAATATGGTCCTGTGGCACCAGCATCCAACGTCGCCCAGCAACTTTCACCAGGTTGTCGGTCCACCTTGCGGGGGTGTTCTACGCTCTGTCTTCCCCAGCAGTTGTCATCAAGTGATGTGTCCTGCCCATTGCCACATCAGCGTGCTAATTCTTCGCAACTCTTTAAGTAAAGAAAGTCAAAATTCCACCTCACCTATATGCATATCCATTGCCAATATCCTCATTCCTTAATTCAATCCCGATATCGGCACACTTTCTTTCAATAAACATGAACCTAAGTCTATTCTCATCACTATCAACCGGAAGCACTGTTAAACTACTATCAGAAACAATTTCCTGTTTCACCACTACTCTCTTCTCCATAGACAACACATCAACATCTTCCTCATCGGATATATCTATGGTCTCCGATAGATCAGTATTAAAATTGTCTTTGAAATCGAAGATTGAGAATGAGTTTATATCGGAGGAGTTTGGGTAGATCTCTTTTATGCTGGATTCCACTTGTCTGCTGTTTTCAAGGTCGTTCCATGATGACCATTCGTTGCTGTCTGTTATTTGATGTACTGCTTCGTTTCTCACAGGAAAGTGTCCGTGTAAACGTCCATATATTAATATTTGTTTTGTCCGCCATATTGTTTCATTGATGGTTATGTGTTCACTTATTATTTTGTTAATAAGTTTTGCTCGAGACCACTGGAAAATTAAAAAAAATAATTATGCGCCGTATAGGTGTAATAAAAGACGATTAAGAATTGTTGCAGACAACTTTTATGCAAGCGAATGAAAACTCGAAATAAAACTCTATACAAGCCCATCTGACCTGGAATAGTAGGTTAATTTTACCTTCTAGATAGTGAATTGTATTCTTACTCTGTAAGCACACGGATTATACCAATTATGTCTCAAGTTATAGAACAACTGGTTGAAATGTTTAAAGTCAGCTACTTAATCTACAACATATTCGTACTTTGTTAAATGTTTATTAGAAATTAAAGAAATCAATGATTATGTGAATAAGCAAGACAAACTTCGCCTTAATATAAGCTGAGCGGCCGATGACCTTTAGTGGCATGCGACGGCGCGCCTTTGTACCTACCTATACCGCATACCTACATGTATGTAGCACTTAAGACATAGACTCTTAGACACACATTTTTCAAAATCACTGTAACTATTATGTTTTATTTATTTATTTATTTTATTAGGAAGACCAACAACTAATAAGAACATTGTAAATTGAACAAATAAAAACTAAAAGCTAATAATAGGTCTCCACGCTTATGCAGCAATACAAAAACAAGTGACCTGATTATAAAGATAATAGGCAAACAAAAGTTAACAAACAATAAACAAAAATGGGACAGTAACATTAAACATATTTTTTAAAAAACTCCAAACTAAGCATCCGTCTTATCGGTTCCACCTTAGTTACAAATAGGTCAAAGTTTAATGTTTTAGTTTGATGATTCAAATAGTTGCCCGCTCGCCACAGAAATGCATTTTTTTGTGTAATATACATTCTAATTACGATCTATGACCGTTAAACTACAACATACTCGAACAGTTGTTCCATAATCTGAGACACTCAGTATATTAAAAATAACTGACCTCGATGTTTCTTCTCTTAGCGAAATCCATCTGCCAATACTTCTGTTCAGATTCAACAACGAATGGGAAATTCTTAACAAAATCCACATCCCTCGCCTGATCGCTGACCAATGGAATTTTTTTAATTAAATAATTCACAGCCGCCCTCACAGTATACAATCTACTAACATTTGCACATAAACAATCGTACAAAGACTTTTCTTTTTTTATTTCCACATTTGCAAACTCGGTTCTCTTCGGTGTTGCCAAGTAACAATGATCATTCTCGATATGAGCATAATTTATTATATTTTTAACATTATTCTCTGTATTCTTCAACATATTCTTCACTTCGGGTTTCAATAATGAAACTCCACCTTTCTTCTTCCTAAGACCATTTGATTTTATTGGGCTGATTTTAGTTGTTTGATTATTTATTACAATTTCTTGCACGGTACTCAAATCTAAGGCTCTATCCATTTCTAGATAATATATTTTGCCTGTAGTTGGATCTATATATTTAACTATCCTTTTTTTGGGTGAATTTGGTTGGGTTAATATCTCATTTGGTATATCATTATGATTGTCACCAGACCAATCACTTACAGTAACTAAATCATTTGTAATGTCCTCCGTTGAATTATTTGTAACATACACATCGTTATTATCATAATATGATACGTTTTCATCGGATTTCTTCTCCGGTTTAATTATCATTTCATCTACATCAACTTCCGTTGGTCCTTTTGAGAAGAAATCCATCCAGTTGTCACCGTGGTTCTCATTTGTGTCAGAGTCAGTTTGTTCAATGATTTCATCTTGTACTTGTTCCATTTTGATTTCGAGTTTGGGTTGTAGTTCGTGTTGAAGTTCTGTCTGTTCAATGTCTTCTTTGTACTCATATTGTAGCATTTCTTTTGTACTATACAGCCATACGTCTATTAAAGTCTCGGCACCTGAAATATTTTTACAATAAAATATATGTATAAGCTTAATATTTAAGCGTCCTTAAAACGCTTCAATATTGTCAAATATACATTTTGCCTAGAATGAACTTAATAATCTGTTATCGAATCGTAAAGTCAGAGGATTCATAATTTTTTAAGAAGCTCCGTTTATACAAAATTGTACACACCATTTTTAGTCATTATTATCTTGCGTGATTAGTGGAGCTATTATTCAACCACATTGGAGTAAAGGAGCGACCTGCTTTAGGTAGCTACTGCAAGCAGAGACTTTTTCAATGAGCATGACCAACACCATAAATTAAAAACTTTATTGATTAGTCCCACAGATGGCAAAGTCGTCTAGTCTGTCTAGAAACAACTTTCGTTGCAGTGTCATGGATCCGATTACAAAGCCAATGCTGTATGTGATCCGCAAATGGATTCCCTAAATTGTTTTTTGTAAAAAGTTATTTTTATAATCATTTATACCTCGCAAATACTTAAGTATTATAAACAGCCTAGCAGCATGTTAATACTGAATCTCAATAATTGTTGTGTTGGTTAATTGTATGTTTGAAAAGTCCTCCACGTCACAAAGATTTATTGCATAGCTCCGAGTGTTTATCACGTTACTTGTGTTGGTTAATTGTGTGTTTGAAAATCACATCACAAGTATTCATTCCCCAACTCCGAGTTTTTATTATGTTATTTGTATTGGTTAATTGTACATATGTTTTGAAAAATCTTCCACGTCACAAGGATTTATTGCATAGCTCCGTGAGTTTATTATGTTATGTGTTAGTTAATTGTATGTTTGTAAAGTCCTATACGTCGCAAGGATTGACTCCTTAGTTCCGAGTGTTAATATTGTTATTTGTGTTGATTAATTGTATATTTGTAAAGTCATCCAAGACGCAAAGGTTCAATTCTTAATTTTAAGTATTATCTTCAAAGATAAAGGAAAAATATTTATAATTTTTGTCGTGTTCGGTAAATGTATATTTATAAATGATACAAGGATTTCTTAAGTTTTGAATGTGTTTTTTTTTAAATAATAACGACTATTTACCTAATGTCTGTATGCCGGTATAATTCCTATCTAGTTTGATGGTGTGCTCCACAGTCGCGGGCCGATTGTGTTCAGGCAGAGCGAAATGCAGCTCCACTTTTGCTGGAAACTCGCCCCAGCCCCGACGACAGACGTGATAAGGCGGCTTACTATAATGACCAAATAGTTTATCATATAATATATGAAGCATATAACATACTAGCTTATGCCCGCGATTGCGTTCGCGTGGGACAACTACTTTAGGCTAATGCTAACTTTAACCCTTGACTTTGTTTACGTAGAAGGTGAAAATATTTTTAAATAATACAATTCCCTCACACGATTTTTGCGAAACCTAACCATTTATGGAATTACGGCAGAGCTTCTGAAGACGGGCGGCAAGCCGATCTTAATAGCCCTTCAGAAGCTATTTAATTCCGTTATCCTCGGGGGCGACGTTCCAGAGTCGTGGACCAGGAGTGTGGTGGTGCTGTTCTTCAAGAAGGGTGACAAAGCTCTCTTGAAGAACTACAGACCCATCTCACTCCTGAGCCACGTTTATAAGTTGTTTTCGAGGGTCATTACCAATCGACTCTCGCGCAAGCTCGATGACTTCCCGCCGCCCGAACAAGCCGGCTTCCGAAAAGGCTATAGCACCATAGACCATATCCTCACTCTTCGGCAGATTATACAAAAGACCGAAGAGTATAATCGGCCCCTGTGCTTAGCGTTTGTGGACTATGAGAAAGCCTTTGATTCAATCGAAACTTGGGCGGTGCTGCAGTCCCTTCAGCGGTGCCAAATCGACCATCGCTATATCGAAGTGCTGAAGTGTTTGTATAGGAACGCCACAATGTCAGTCCGTGTCCGGGATAAGAGTACGAAACCAATCCAGTTGCAGAAAGGCGTGAGACAGGGAGATATCATCTCTCCGAAACTGTTCACCATCGCACTGGAAGATGTCTTCAAGCTCTTAGACTGGACTGGACTCGGCATCAACATTAACGGCGAATACATCACTCACCTTCGATTTGCGGACGATATAGTCGTTATGGCAGAATCCATGGAGGACCTTGGCACAATGCTCAATGATCTCAGCAGGGTATCCCAACTAGTGGGTTTACGAATGAACATGGACAAGACGAAAGTCATGTCAAATGCCCATGTCATTCCTGTACCGGTCCTAATTGGCAATGCGATTCTCGAAGTTGTCGATCATTATGTTTACCTAGGACACAGTTAGGTAGATCCAATTTCGAGAAAGAGATCAGCCGACGAATCCAACTCGGTTGGGCAGCGTTCGGGAAACTTAAGAGGATCTTCTCGTCCAACATACCTCAGTGTCTGAAAACACAGGTCTTTGACCAGTGTGTGTTACCAGTGATGACTTACGGCACGGAAACGTGGTCCCTAAATGTAGGCCTCATATCAAGGCTCAAAGTCGCTCAGCGTGCTATGGAACGGGTTATGCTCGGGATTTCTCTGCGAGATAGAATCCGGAATACGGAAATCCGCAGAAGAACGGGTGTAACCGACATAGCCCGAAGAATTAGCACGCTGAAGTGGCAATGGGCAGGCCACATCGCTCGACGAACCTACAGCCGCTGGGGAAGAAAGGTTCTCGAGTGGCGACCACGTATCGCACGACGCAGTGTAGGACGCCCCCCCACTAGGTGGACCGATGACCTAGTGAAAGTAGCTGGGCGTCGTTGGATGCAGGCCGCACAGGACCGCTCATTGTGGCGCAACATGAGGGAGGCCTACGTCCAGCAGTGGACGGCGATAGGCTGAAATGATGATGATGAACCATTTATGTAGTGTACGACGTAGCGGAAGCTCTCAAGAGTAAATAAAAAAGGGATTCTGAAACACAATACGTGGGACGACAAATAGCCTATAGCCTGCCTCGATAAATGGGCTATCTAATAATGAAATAATTTTCCAAATCGGACCAGTAGATCATGAGATTAGCGCGTTCAAACAAATAATATATATAAGTACATATAGAGTATTGATGAAGTAGACCGCACTTGGTGACGAACTTGTCATCAGCACCTATTTTCTAGTTATCGCCATCATTACCATCATCTCGGCTCATGTAAGTCCCACTGCTGGCCTGGAATCTACTCCGCAATAGCGAAATTGGCCTACTATATCACGCCAACTGGTTTTCTACCACGTTTTAATGTTAGATGTATATTATAACCGTTAGTAGTAGTAGTATCGCAACCCATGACATTGTATTTCAAATTATTATTATTTCTGTTCGTTTTACTGTTTTCTATTTCGATTTATCTATTAAACAACTTGTAATATTTGTACACCGGAAACGGTAGAATATTTGAAACTTTATTTAAGATAATACTAACTAATATGCTGTGTGGTAGCGGCTTCGAATACTACCAACCCTTGCTTTGCTCGTGGGTGTCGTAAAAGACGACTAAGAGCCCTAGATTGACCCGGACCAACTCCATCTGGTACCATTTGGGTCAACGATTACATTCCCAAGGAGGGTTGACGTCAGGCAGGCGGCCGGTCATAAAAGTCATTGCCGAAACTTTTTGCAATATGTCAAAACAGATGACATATTGCGTCGACCCCAAGTAATTGGGATAAGAGCAAGATGATGATGAATAATAACTAATATGACAATATTCTGACAAATAAATTATTTTGATTTGATTTGATTAGACTTTTACTAATCCTGCGGGTATGACAGTGTTGGTGAAATGTATTCGTACTCGGTTATTATACAGAAAACTAATTTCCAATGCGACTCGTAAAAATAAGACGAGGCATTACCAGGGTATGGGACAGCAGGGCGTTCTCCCGGATAATTTGTATATTGTGGTAAGAACAAAGAGAAGGAAAACTGGACATAAAACCCTATGCCACAGTGGTATAGTAGTTGAATTTGCCCCCAAGCTGGAGCAGGCCCAAGCTTTATGTGGGCTGAAGTGATGATGATGATAAGAGACATACGTTACTTACTCTATGTATACGGTATGATGCGGTGCGTAGGAGTGATGCAAAAGGACCCGGACGGCAGTCACCACCGCGGATATATCTGGCGCGTGACCCGGCCCACGTACATATAACAACCACTTGTGAGTGGACCGGTCCGCTCTGGAGGCAGGCGGAGCATACTTCGATGTGTTACCTGATAAACCAACAAATCAATTAATACACTGAAATAACTATTAAAAATCCATTCATCATCATCGCAGCCCACATACATCCCACTGCTGAGCTCCTTCACGATGGGAGGAAATTTAATCTACTATACCATGCTGATCAAACATGTTGGTATAGGGTTTCATTTCGAGTTTTCCATCTCTTGCACAGATGTTATGTGCATATTAAGAAAGAAAGAAAGAAAAACATATTTCGGTTTCCAAAACATAAAGTAAGTAATCAAAATTCGTACAAATTCATGCACATAAGATACCGAAAACCTCAGCATGAGCTGCATCACAAACGTGTTACAGCGCTGATTTTCAGGTAAAACCTTTAGAGTGAGTGCGGTTCATCACAACGTATACAATAGAATACTGCGCCACACTATACAAGTACAGTATACACACAGACTTAAACATACTAAGGACTATTTTTTCCTAATTATTTATTATAATTGTGATTTTTAATTATTTGTAAAACTTAAAAAATATACATATATGGCCATATACACAAAGACACACACATACACATAGACAACGCATGCGCACGCATATGCGCATAAACATGTACATGCATATAAACATATTTACAATTTATTAGTTTATGGATTTAATAGGTTACCGGGGCATTGAAAGAGGAAACATAATATTAAAGAATTGTGGTAAATATATTATAACTAACTTCATAAGGCTATTTACATAGTACCTGGGAGCGCGACATACATATACATACATATATATACATACACATACATACATACACATACACACATATACTAGAGTATATATATTATACAAGATGTATTATTACGCTTTGTGTTGTTCTTCAAGCAAATATTTTTTATATTTAATTTTATAATAGTGAACTGACATTTACACATTACATTCTTCAGTAGTCGTTTACGATACCCAGGGCCAAGATAAGGAGTGGTGAATTGTATTCGTGGTAATTAGTTACCACACGGATAAATAACACAACTCACCTATAACTATTCTATATCTATATTTCATCTTATTTCTGGTGATTTCGCCTAATGTTACAACGTTAGTCTCCTTAGGGTCCAGACGTCTAGGCATCTTCTTCGGTCGGCTGGTGCATGGCTCATCGGGTATCTCCGGTTGCTCGAATTCTTCAGGTTTTTTATCCGGACGTAGAGATTTGGTTGTGTCTGCCGATATTGTATAGTTTCGCCTTTGAATCATCGCCTGAAATATATTAAGTGATTAATCCCCATGTGGTTTTCTATTTTTCACCTCGGCTCATACACGCCCTACTGCTGGGCTGGATGGAACCTCTTCCACAATAGGAGGGAATCTAGGAGGGTTGGTATAGGATTTCATTTCGAGTTTTCCTTCTCTTGCAGAGATGTTATATGCTTGCTATATCCCTTAGTCGTCTTATACGACATCCATGGGCAAGAAGGGAGTGGTGTATTGTATTCTTACTCCGTCACCACACAGAAAATCAACACTTAAAACCCATATGCAGGAGCTAATGACCTATGCGATTCAATCCCTATAAATTTTCACCATTCGGAGATCAGACGAGTGTTTTGGCACTTTTGGCAGGCTTGCTGACATCTAAACTAATATTATGAATCCAAATGCGAGTTAGTTTGTTACGTCTTCACACCTAGACTACTAAACTCATTTTAAAAATTCTAAAGCTTTTCTGTGTGATGATGGAGTAAAAATGCAATCCATCACATCTTTTCTTGCATGTGGGTGTCGTAAAAGACGACTAAGGAATCTAATACGCATATAACAAATATGCGGGCAAAGGATAATGCGAAATGGAACCCTATTTCAGGTAATTAATTTTACCTTTTGGTTTGGAGGAGGCTCGAGCCAAGGGGACTTATATGACCTCGGACGTATGCAAAGTTACGTTATCAGTGAGTACGATATGCTGAATTTTAACCCCCTTATTCCTACGAGAACGAGAACTACGCGTATGTAACCTCAATTTGCTAGTTAAGGAATAAATCCTTATGACCCAGCCGGAGGACTTTACAAATATACCATCAATAGATATACCCACATTTTGATTGGCAATCTGCGTGGATATCGAACCTATGACACTCTATTTAAAATACCGATTGTCATTATTGCAACGTCCATCACCGCAATATTGGCCACTAGTGCATCTGTACTTCGTCGTCGTCATCATCATCTCGGCTCATATACTACTGCTGGTCTCGAGTTTATTACACAATATGGCGTAGGGGTTAAGATACCGATATCGATATCTACATTGCTAGTGTCGCGGGTTCGAATTCCATGCAGGACAACATTTAGTGCGATCCACAAATTGTTGTGGTGAGTCTGGATGTAATTTGTGTCTGTTAATTATATGTTTGTAAAGTCCCCCGCAATACAAGGATTATTTCTTTAGTTCAGGGTGTGGTCCTTAAAAAAAAAAATTAAGAAGAAAATTGACCTACTAGACCAGCTAACCATGTGGTTACGGCTTTATTTCGAGTTTACCTTTTCTTGCATAGATATAATATGCATATTATATCCCTTAGTTGTCTTTTACGACATCCATGGGCAAGACAAGCAATTAATTGTATTCTTACTCCGTTACCACAAGTAAGTTACTTACACAATAATCCTTCCTAGTTTTGTTTCTCGGCTCGCGGATCTTGAAGATCTCCTCCAAATTCACAGTTTGCTTGCCAACCAATTTGCGTACCGACGGATGCAAGCGACGTTGACTATCACGCAGTATAGCTGAAACCTTTTTAACAGAATCTATTATTTATCCATCCATCCATTCATTCATCAGATTGTAAACGACCACTGTTGGACACTGTTGGACCACTTTTATAGTGGTAGGACCACACTGCTGACAGATGTTTGTCTACAGCCGCAGACCGGTACGTCCGGGGTATTACCACACTCGCACAGAAAATCGACGTCCGAGTAGTAGCAATTTTTGCTGAGCTTTGTTCGGTGAGCGAGAGAGATGAAAGCCCAACTTTCTGAGGGTTTGCGTGTGGTGGGTTTTGTGATGCCTTTAGTATTACCGAAACTCATTGCACGCATTCACACTCCCTTCAATTTCTTCGCGGTAGGCAGCGGCCTTGTAAAGTTACATGAGCGGCAGCAACACTTACCATCAGGTGTACTGTTTCCTCGATTGCCACCGCTTGCAATGAAAAAAAGGACACCCTACGAAAATGCCACTAAATGATCCTATACCATTTGCATCCAAGGGTTTCCTGCGACTTCTAAAATGTCGTCCTAGTTCTTCGGGCTATGTCGCTTACACACTTTCTTCTACGGATTTCCGTATTCCGGATTTTATCACGTAAAGGAATACCAAGCATAAACTAGCTTTTTATGAGGCCAACATTTAGAGACCACGTCCTTAGAATAGGCTGCAAGTGGTGCATAGATGTTTCAATAGTGAATTCACTATTGTAAAACATTGATGTATCAATGTTATCTTATACGATGCCTGCATGATTTAAAATGCATGGTACTTTTAGCAGAGCCTGTGTAACAATCTAGGTAATCTGTTTTTAAATAAATAAAAAAAAATATTATACAGCATGAAAATGTTTCCTGAAAAAAAACCGCATCGCATAGATCTGTAAAAAAACATCGATGTTTCGATACATCAATGTTTTTAGGGCGATGTTTGTTCCGAAACGTCGATAGTACAGAATGTGGTAATTTTACAGCTGATTTACAATAGTATCAATACTATTTTCATCCCTGATAACTTTACTTTCGATACTCAATAGTATCTATCAATCTAGTATACTATCAATATTAGCCTATCGATCAGCATCACTACTAGGGAGATTAATCGAAAAATCATGATATAAGGTTGTTAAATGTATGTTTGTTAATAAGATAATGATCAATTACCTCAGACCTCGCTCTGAGCTCATGCTGTGCAGAAATCTCATCGTGCACCTGTCCATTTGTGAGCTTCAACTTCTGATCCTTATAATAACTGCTCACTAGAGTGTAACGGAGACGATGGAGTAACCGACGTGATGTAGTCATACTATGAAAGATATAGTTATATTTTTTATTAAATCACTTTTAGCATATAAGTGGTAACTATCACTTATGAGCCTCCAATATAAGGGACTAACTCACCATGGACTCAGCTATTTTGCTGCCTATCTAGCTAACTCTTATACATCCCAATGTTGGGCTCGATGTCTTCCATAGACGTTATATGCATATAACATCCTCTTGTCGTCTTTTAAAATATCCACAGGCATAAATTTTATGAATAGTTTGCCTCATGGTATCATCTTTTTAGAGAAATAAAAACCCAAAGTTGTAGGGACCTATAAACATTCAATAACTCAACTTAGACTTTTATGCCTCCATACACAATCTTTGGACTTTTCATCCTGATACTCCTGATCATTATCATCATTTTTAGTAGATACATACAGCACTGTTGCTGGGTTTGAGTCTCCTCCACAATAGTAAGAAAGATCTATAAATTGTTGTTCTGAGTCTGGATGAATTTTGTGTCGGTTAATTATATGTTTGTAAAGTCCCCCGCAAGGATTATTTCCTTTGCAGAGCATTGGCTATGAAAAAAAAAATGGGTGCGTGTACTTATGTACGCGCGTGAGAAGTTATACTTCTTTGGCATCATTAAAAATAGTTTTTAATTGCATGCAAATAATTAATTACAATAAAATAATAGAAGGATTGGAAAAGGATAATCAACAAAGTTCAGTTTAATAGTCATCAAATTTAAACTAAAAGAATCTTAGATTGATCTTAGATATCAATAATTAATATTAAAAATTGAAAATTTATATATTTATATAATAATATATTTAATATATATATATTTCAAATATATATATTTAATATAAATTTATATAATATATAATTAATATATATATATATAATTATTAAAAACAAAATTTAGAGAATAATAAATATATAAGACATAATTTGTACTAAATATTATAAGATTCTTAATTTTAAATGTTTATTATTGATCATTTAATATTTTAAAAATAAATTTAATAATAAATTCAAAAATTAAATTTAAGGTTAAGCAGACAGCTTCATACTGTTAATTTTGTGTCACAGATGCGCGCGCATCTTAAAATTTCACTCAATGAGCGGTTAAGCAGACAACTTCATACTGTTAATTTTGTGTCACAGATGCGCACGCATCTTAAAATTTCACTCTCATCATTTTTTCATAACGCGCCTAAAGAAGTATAACTTCAAAAGTTAGGCATATTCTCCATTGTTGACCCGTTCATCAGCTCAGCTCATATATGACTGTCGGTGGCTCGAATCTCATTCACAATATGAGGAAAAGTGGCCTACTATACCACTATCAGATGGTTGGAATAGAGTTTTATTTATTTATATTTATTTTGCCTTGCATGGAAGTTACAAGCATTTTGTATCCCTTAGTCTTCTACGAGATCAATGATTTGCCTGTCCTCATCTCACGCTAAGTGGGGTCGGTACAACATGTTTTTACCTTCCATAGCCTCCTATCAGCCGTCATATCTACACTCACTACTTTCATACACATATCCTTATTCACACAATCCACCCATCCGTTTTTGGGTACCCACATGTCTGACTAGTGTAGTATAGTAGGTCAATTTCCCTCTCATTGTGGAAGAGGCCTGAGCTCAATAGTGGGATGTATATGAGCTGAAACGATGAACTCTCAAGTTATATCTATTTGCATGTAAGTAGCTGTATAACCTCTAAATATGATTTTTGAAGTGAAAACTTCGACAGACAGCTTTAAATGGGGAACAAATTCATGTAAGTTGTCACTATATTTGTCAAACGCAGCAGATAGATATAAAAATCTTTAATTTTATAAATTTCAATTAAAATCAATCAATTTGAATATTCAAATATTACAACTGTTTGTTGATAGTTTCCAGTTCTGTCGGCAGTCCCCATGACTGTCATGCGTTTTTTTTATTCACATTTAATATAGTACTAGTGTGTGTCGGTCACATTGTCTTACAAATCCATTCATCTTTACAGCAGAGGCATACTTTACTCCGTCACATTTAGTTTCAAATTACTTATTATATGATTGTCTTGCTATTTATGCAACGATTTTGTTGTTTTTGAGTTTAATACAGTATAAATACAACAACAGAAAAAAATATTCGAAAAAACAACACATTTAGGTTGTTTACTTAAATTACAAATTCACAACAAAAGACCACATGGCTATGAAATATGTTTTGTTTTAATATCTATGTATAATTTATACGGCTTTGTGGTGCTTAGGAGATATATATGGTCTAAGAAACTGAACTCACCGTTGATCTATTAACATAACTTCGTTTTCCCTGATTTCAAGTTCATTTAAAAATTCCCGCCTGATTATTTCTTTGATTTTCTTAACTTTCGCCTCTTCGTCGAGACCTGTCGGCTCCTCTTTCACGATTACCGGGGCCTCTGGATAGTCAGGATCATGATATTCTTCTTTATTCTCCATTTCTTGTTGTTTATAAAGATAAAAATGAGTGACGCCCTATGAGCATTGCTGTATTATACACTGGATATTTACAATTCCTTGCGTCACAGCACTGCAGTTTTTGATTTCTTATCACGATAATTCACAGCACAAATTATTGGATGTATTTTATAACGACTTTCAACAAAAAACAATTAAATTATTAACCAATATCCGCATTTGACAGTCAAAAGGTCAACAGCCGATTCATTCAAGTTTTTCATTTTTAGCTGTATGTATATACCTGCTCACCATTCGCCGATTTTGTAGTAATATTCCGCAATACATATATTACTCTATAATTTATATAAACGCTAATTATATACTACAGTTTGTTATGGAACAAAGTGCAACTCCAATTAGGTATATTTATTTATTAAAATTATTTTTCTTTTTAAAATGTGTGTATTTAAAGTAAAAGAGAAATTATTAAATAAAATATTCAGGCCGTTTTATTGTAACTTTCACATAAATACTATGAGATTTATGTATAGATGAAAATTATTTATTAAAACTGGCAACACTTTAGAAATTGTCAAACTTGTTACGACTTTACGTTGACATTTTCGTTGTTAAATTCCTTTCATTAATTACAAATTTTATCACTAGAAACGACTTTTGTTATCGCCTCGCGGTTGCGGAGACAAATAGCGTCGACCGTGATGTAAGGGCTCGCGGGGACGAGCACGCGCCTATGTCAGACTCTCAGACGAATGGGCCCGAGGCCATGTCAGAACGACGTTCTTTTTGCTACCAAGATAGCAGTAGTGACACAGAGGAATATAGAAGAGACGAGGAGAGACGCAAGCGTTTGTCGAAGCGCAACGGTCCGAGTATTCGATTGCGTCCTAATATGCCACCAAAAAACTTAAGCGCCAACGCTCCGACGCCTTCGACGTCGACGGCTCAGGAGCCTCCTAGAAACGGCCAGAAGGGCCAGAACCAGCTGTGCGACGATAGGATCACACTCGTGGTTGACAACACGCGGTTTGTCGTGGATCCAGCGCAGTTTACAGCTCACCCAAACACAATGTTAGGAAGAATGTTCAGTTCAGGTAAGTTTTGCTTTTTTATTTTTTTTAGCCAATGTAATGATTAGGCATATATGCCATAAAAACTAGTTAAACATGCTCTAAATATACAATGATTTTGTACATAGCACAGATTATAGAACATTTTAATTGAAATGGATTAAAGGTGTGAAAAAAAAATCCTTTGTGGATATGTTCTTTTTTCAAAATGTTAATATTTAGAGCGATCTAATTTTAAAGTTGTATATGCATTAGTAGTTTGTGGTATTTATTAATATTTAATAAGTAGAATGTATAAATAATGTATGATTTTATTTATTTGAATATATTGCAAACAGTTTTGGTTATAAAATAATTTGATATAATTTTTTTAATTGAAAGTAAAATAGTTATTTATTCCTATATATGAAACACCAAAATAATGTCTAACTTCATTTCTTGGCAATGCAGTAATTTAGTTTTTGCAAAATTTCAAATTTATCCAATGATTAGAAATGGGGTGAAATCACATTCAAAGATTCCGTTACATATAAACCAAATTTAAAAAGATATATTACAAGTTGTCTTTGGGTGTTAAAAATTAATTTAATGTAGATTTATATAAAAACTAAGGCCAAATAGAATATTTTTATGAAACATTGTACTCTTTATATAATTAAAGCTTGAGTGAATAGACAATCACAAATTCCTTCTCTCTTAGTTTTTTTTATGCAGACCATTTTGTATGGTTATTAGACAATCTGAATCTATTTCTCTCCTTGTGTTTTCTATGCGGATTATTCCTGTTTTTTTCTATGTGGTTATTGAAACTGAAAGATTCAAACTAATCCCTGATACAGTCAACCGCAGTGAGATATCAATCAGTCTACTGCATAATGTTGGGCCCTTGAATTGATGCATCATTTGTTTTCATGATTCCCTTTTTTGCAAAGATTTCATCTGCACACTTTCCTTGGTTTTTTATCATGACAGATTTCTGCAAGATGATGTTTTTCTGGATTTTACCCTACCAGATGTGACTTCCATTCACTCCTGTAATCCAGGATCTGCAATAATAACTTTCTCCATAGAGGGCACCAAAGGAGATCAAACTTCGATCTTCAGATATTCCCGTGAAAGGCTTTTGCCTAGGAACCCTCTACAAATTTCATTAGAAAAGTATAAACAGGAAGAGGTCTTGTTTTCTTCCTCTAGCTCTAGTTGTCTTACGCATATTTAATCCTTTAGACGTCTTTTATGACATTCATGGGCAAGATAAGTTGTTTTTACTCCATCACCACATGGAGAGAAGTTTTAATCAATCAAAACATATGATTAGCTAAGAATAACTAATATGTTTATAACATAAACATATTAATATGTACATAATTATTATGTAGTATCCGCTCGAAACTACTTTTTACGGCGAAACCAAAACCAAATTTCGGCTTCAGTCTCAGTTTCAGCCGAAACCAAAACTTCTGTGTAAATTATAATTTCAATATTGTTATGGAAAAATTAGTCTATCATAATTTGATATGAAAAATCTGGAGGCGAGGGTAAACCTGATCATGGGCGTGGCGTAAACAAGCCGTGGCGACGCAACGCCACGTTATATGACGGCATATGCGAGGGTAAACCTGATAGTTGGCGAGGCGTAAACAGACTGCGGCGACGCAACGCCACACTATATGACGGATTATATGTAATATACGTAGTGATTACGTCAAACTGCGAAATGTGAGGCGCAGACACAAACGAAAGAACTAAAATTGTGAGATGACTATGGGCGCGGTAAAATGGCAGTTCGCCCCTTGCATCTCGTGCCGAGCATGTTCAAGCGCAGCGCAAAAACTCACGAATTCGGTTTCGGCTGTAGTTTTGGCTCGATTATCGGCCGAAACCCCCCTTTCTTTGCCGAAACTAGGCCGAAACCGAAATCGAAATTTCGGTCAAACACTATTTATATGTCTTATCATAATAGAATTGCATTGCAATTTTACTATCACGTGAGTTGTTATCATGCATTATAATGCAATATAACATATAGATAACAGATAAACCTAGATTATACCTTATCAGACTGGTAGTTGGAGATAAATGTGATCATACAAACCTCATCTTTGGCTGTAACAACAATTTTAATGCATTAAAACTATTTTTTTTATTGCCAATGGTGGCAAACAGTACACCTGATGGTGAATGTTGCTGCCGTTCATGGACCTTTACAAGACCGTTGCCAAACACGGAAAAAGTGAAGGGAGTGTGAATGCTTGCAATGAGGTTCGGTGAAACTAAAGGCATCACCAAAAACTACCACACGCAAACACCCTCAGAAAATTGGGCTTCTGGCTGTCTCGCTCGCTGAACGAAGCGCAGTAACAAATTGCTACTACTCAGACTATGATAACTACACCAATGAAACCCCAGAAATTTGCTAGTAATACGTAGATATTAATTTATTTATAAGTATAGATTAATATAGTTTTATTGTTGAACAAAGTCTGAGTAAATAGTGTTCAAACATATAGTAAGTATATTAGAGAGGAAAAACTTGGAGTAAAACCGTATACTAACAAGTCTGATCAATATAATATAGTAGGTCAATTTGCCTCCCATTGTGCATAAGGCTTAATCCAAACAATGGGACGTATATGAGCTGTGATGATAATGATGAAGTTTCGTAAACATAACCGAAACTGCTGGGTATCTGAAATGATAATATACACAAAACCGGGAATGAAAATTGATATAAGTTTTGGATAGGGTTGGGCTCGGGCTTCCTCCATAATGGGAGGAAATTTGACCTACTATACCATGCTGGTCAGACATGTTGGTATAGGGTTTCATTTCGAGTTCTCCTTCTCTTGCACATATGTTACATGTACATGATACAGCCCTCAGTGGTCTTTTACGACATCCACGAGCAAGATAGGGAGTGGTGAATTGTATCCTTACTCCGTCACCATACGGAAGGTCAGTTCAGTTCAGTTGTTCTTAATGGCGATCCTGTTAACTCCGCCAATGATCAATATCTTGAAGATGACTTTTTAGAGAAGTTTTGTTCCAGGTTGACTGATATACTCAAGGCTTAGTATGTTTACAATTACAGGATGGCTTTGTGAAAGTGCACAGCGTTAAAAGAGCAAAACAGTAATACAAATATTTTACAGAGTCTGTAGTCTGTTGATTTACCTTGAACAAAAGACACGCACAATATATATTTATGTTAGTAGATTAGTTAAGACACTCACAGTTTTATATTAGTAGAGTTAATAAATTCACCCAATATATGTATAAATGGGGATTCTACTCGGGAGAGAAGGGATTTGAGGTCAGAAGGGAGGGGGATAGAGGGAGGTAGAAGGTCATAGAGAGAGGATACTGTTTTAGGACAACTGAAAAAGATGTGCTCTGGGGTCCCCTCGTCCAGACCACATTCGCACAATGAAGAGTCTCTAACCAGAATTTTGGCTAAGTGTACTGGTGTACAGGAATGACCAAGTCGTAAGCGGCAGATAGTTGATGTAGCCCTTTTGTTAATGTTACGGTACCTGTGAAACCATGGTTTAACTGGTATATTTTCCTGAATGGATCTATAAAATTTCCCCTTAAGTCTGCTAGATTCTTGCCAGGCACTGTTCCAGCTTGAGATCATTTTTAATTTAGCTAGAGCGATTAGGTCCTGGGAGTAGACTACATTGTTTGACTGGATTCCTACCTGACAGGCTTGTTTAGCAAGTGAGTCTACCGTTTCATTCCCCACTATACCGCTATGACTGGGTATCCATATGAGGCTGATTAGAATGCCTTTCCTGTGGCAGCGGTAGAGGGATTCTTTAATATTAAGAATGGTTGGGGTTCTAGTTTTGGACTTAAACATATTGGATTTAATTGCTGTTAAGCAGCTTAATGAGTCAGTAAAAATTACAGATTTATTAAGATTGTGGGATTCTATGTATGACAGTGCCTCCAAAATGGCAATGGATTCTCCCGTAAATATTGAACATTCAGCCGGACACTTAAAACTGAGGATAATTTTGAATTTTGGTATCCAGACTGCCGCTCCAACACAGTTCTGTTCAGAGTTTTTGGAGGCATCGGTATACATGACCAACCAATCTCTCCATTTATCCTGGATTGTAGATCTCAGGTGCGTTTCTGCACCAGGAGAGTTTTTCTGGATGCCCAAGTTGAGAATAATATTTGGTTGGTATGTTAAGGCCCCATAATTTGTGCTAAAGATAGGGTTCTGGTTATGTTGAAAGATAGGGCGAGGATATTTAATGTTAAGATGGCTTTTGTGCAGGCACATAGGCTCCTTGTGAGTCCAGTAATCACTATCTGAGATGAGCTCTGACAAATGTTGGAGTTTAGAGTTAAGGGGGTGAGAGGAGATTTGGAAGGTTTTAAAAAGGAAACAGTCTGATAGATATTGCCTTCTTAACCTCAGCGGAGGTTCAACACATTCCACTTGCAATGCGTTGATGGGGGATGACTTCATAGCCCCAATGATGATGCGCAGACATTTATATTGGATTTTGTCTAAAGAAGTCAGAGCTGATTTATTGCATGGTTCCAGTAGGAATGAACCATAATCCAGATGACTGCGGATGAAAGCATTGTAAATAAGCCTCTGGGAGTATAGATGTGATCCCCACCATGCCCCAGACAGGGCACGTAGGATATTAGAGTTCCTTTCACATTTTTTAATAATATTATGTACTTGATGTGTTCCTGATAATTCAGTGTCTAGGATGACTCCTAGGAATTTTATTTTATTTACCACGGGGAAAATTTGACTATTATATGATATGGCAATGTTAGGGACTAATTTGCGTCGGGTAAATACTACTATTTTACTTTTGGGGACCGATATTGACAATCCATGGGAAGCCAACCAGTCATGTAAATAAGATGTAGCTGAATTAAGACGAGAAGAGATCTCAAACATGCTATCACCTTCAGCATATAGGGCTAAGTCATCAGCATACTGTAGCACATTACAAAAGCAGTTAACTGATCGTTCCATGTCATAGGTATAGATATTGTATAATAAAGGGCTAAGGACCGACCCCTGGGGTAGGCCTTTGAACACTGTTCTTGGAGGATCTGGCGAGTTATTAACACTGATTATAATTTTTCTATTAGAGAGGTAATTTGAGATGAAATTTACCATCTTCTCTGGGATACTCAGCTGGCGCATTTTCTGCCTGAGTACAGGAAGTTGGACATTATCATAAGCGGAAGCTATGTCAAGGAACACTCCAACCAGGTATTTGTTTTTCGAAAAAGCTATCCTAATATCTGTGATAAGTGTGCCAAGGCTATCCATTGTCCCTAGCCCCCTTCTAAAGCCAAACTGGCTTTTCGCAAGGATATCCCTATTTTCTAGAAACCACTCTAAACGGTTTTTAATTAGGTGTTCTAATATCTTCCCAAGTGTGCATGATAAGGCAATAGGTCGGTAGCTGTTGGGATCTAAACTTAGCTTGCCGGGTTTTAAGACTGGGATGATGATGTGTGTTTTCCAGTCTTCGGGAGGGATTCCTGAGATAAAGATTGCATTTAGAATTTCAAGGATAATTTTCTTTGTATTAGGCCCACTATTGAATACAAAGGAATATGGGATCCCATCTACTCCAGGTGAGGAGTCCCTTAAACTATCCAAGACCAAATCAAATTCCTCATTGGAAAAGGGAGCATTGAACCCCAGGTCTGAGTCATTGTTATTAGAATAGATACATAATTCCTCATAAGATGCGACTGTGGCCGGTGCTATTTTTTTTGCAAATTCCTCAATCCACTCTACATCATTATTTGAGGATAAATTATGATCATTCAGGAGAGCACAGCGAAACCTCCTAATATTTCTCCATACCATGGATGGTTGTGAGCTAGGTGACAAGGTTTCACAGAATGATTGCCATCCTGATCTCTTTTTACCTATGAGCAGTTTAGTTGTTTCCGCTGCAACTTTTTTATACAATATAAAATTATCTATTGTCATACTGCGAGAGTAGACTTGCTCGGCTGACTTTCTATTTTTCACTGCAGTAGAGCAGTCTGCATCCCACCAAGCAGGGGGACGAACATTCTTTTTGGGGGCTCTTTTGAGGGGGATACACATATCAGCAGAAGAAATAAGGATCTGCTTAATTTTTAAATAGGAGTCATGTACATTGGTGACCTCCACTGGAGGAAAGAAGGCAACATTCTGATCGGTTACGGATGAATATAGTGTCCAATCAGCTCTGGCTGTGTTATGCTTTAGACGAGGGCTAAATACAGCCACAGAGTTGGAAGATCTAGGGGATAGCAAAGATATGAGGATGGGGAAATGATCACTTCCATAAGTGTTACTAAGTATTTCCCAGGACACTGAAGGAGAGATGCTGGGAGAACAGATGGTTAGGTCTACAGCGCTATTAATATTTTGAGTGGGTCCCACTCGTCGAGTGGGCGATCCATCATTAAGGACACATAAGTTTAAATTATCTAACTTTTCCAGAAATGGAAAAGACAATGCCTCACAGTGATGTGAACCCCAGGAGGAGTGATGGATGTTATAGTCTCCTAGAATTATTACTGGGGTAGGTAGGGCAGCAATGATATTGAATATTTCATTTAATATATTATAATTAGGTTCGGGGATATAAATAGATACAAATGAAATGTTAAGGGCTCGTATAGCGACTATGTGGAAAGTATCAGGATGGTTAGGAATAGAGATTTGAGTGAATGTTATAGATCTAGAAACTAGGATAGATGAACCAGCGCGACCGTCACTCCTGTCATCCCGGAGACATGAAAAACCCGGCACCCTGAACTGGATACCAGGCCTCAGCCACATCTCCTGAATGGCAAGAATGACAGGTTTGTGTTTATTTATCAAGTATATGAGATCAGCTTTCTTGTTACGAATGCTCCGGCAGTTCCACTGAAGGATTGCTGGGAATGTTACTGACAATAGAAAAAAGCTGAGTAAGTTTCTGTTGAGTCCCAGAAGGCAGTTCTGTGTCGCTGAATTTAGATAAGATATTTATCAGGGAAGAAAGGAGAAGATCAAATAGATTGTCATTGTATGATAATCCAGTAGAAGCACAACCATTAGGGAGAGAAGAGACAGGTGTTTCAATAATCGCCTGGTGGGCGCGGACGTCGTAGCCTGGACTGGCTGCTGGGGAGGGAGTGTGACGGGGGATTAGAACAGTTTTCCTGTAAGAGGTAACTGGTGCGGGTGCAGAAACTAACGGAGGTGATTGGGATAGTGATTGAGAATAGACAGGATTAGAGGGGAACTGTTGCGATAAATATGTACTTCTAGTGGTGTCAGCAAATGATCTCCTAACCTGGGGGAACCTTGCACTAGCCTCAGAGTATGAGAGATTCTCTTGCGACATCACTAATTTAATGGACTTTTGACGGATATGCTCAGGGCAGCGTGGGTCCTTGGCCTGATGATCTCCAGAGCAGAATATGCAAGATGGTGATTTCTCAGAACATGAAGATCCTTCATGATTCTGGCCACACACAAAACAGCGAGGGTTGGACCTGCACTGAGTGGTGACGTGCCCAAATCTGCAGCACTTAAAGCATTGTATGGTTGGGAGGACATATGTTTCTACTGGCATTGACGTGTAAAAACTATATATGTGAGGTGGCAGTTTTTGCCCTAAAAAGGTTAGCACAACTGTCTGGGTAGGAATCCAGTTAACAGTCCCTTCATTCATAACTCTTCTATTAAGTCTACGTGCCCTAATAACAATGCCGTGATTAGAGGGTACTTCGATAGAACTGACAAATTCTTCCAGCGACCATTCGACGGGTACTTCTCTTACCAAACCCATACGGGTGATGTTGTATGAGGGAATTGTAGCCTCATACTTAGCAGCAGCGATGGCGGGGTGAGTAAGAAATAGATTCGCATCAACGGCGGTTTTAAATTCAACTGCAACCCTATTCCTACCGATCCGTTTTACCCCTCCGCGAATTATATTTTTAAAATTGTTGCGATACAGGTAATGACCAAATTTGATAGGGTGCAATGATATTCCGGATGAAGACTCTTCGGATGTTCTGCTTACATGTACTAAGAAAGGGGCCACATCTACATCTGAATAGGTGGCTTTATTCCTTTCGAAGTCTGGATGAGAATAAGTATGTTGAATTGACGGTGTGGATTGAGATGGGTCTGAAATCGTTTTTTTAGATGGAGGGTATATAGAAGAATTATTATTCGCTTTGCTCCGTTTTCTGTTATTTGAGCTGATATGGACAGGATCATCTGCTTCCATAGTATCTATTAATGACTGTGGAGGCCGAGATATAGCATTTGGAGACCGAGAGCGCGGCTGCGATTCAAATTCGCCATCCCCCGGATCGGGTGGCTCGGCGTCCATCGTAGTGTTTTACGAAAAAAAAAGGTTAAAAACTTACTTCAATCGGGAATTAAACCTTCACCAACACACAAAAAACACAAAATAATGATAATTCAACAGAAATTATGTAAATTATTTCACCAAGCGCGATCTGACGTCCGGCCTTCACGCCACCAACCCGCCGAAAAATATACGGAAGGTCTAAACATAAGCCTCTTCAAATAGACGTAATGCAACATTCACTATGCTCAACATTTTCCTTTTACAATTTCTTAAAATCCCTTATCCATAGCTAAATCTATTTGAAACTGTCTCATAATTCCATTAATATTATAAATATGAATTTGTGAAGATGTTTGAATTAGACATGGGCGTTATCCGTTATTTCTAGCAACCTCTATTAACTAATATTTGGTGTCAATACAGATACCGATAACCATTGCTGGATATCGGTAAGTAATTGCAACCTTATTTCTATTACTGCACGGTTTAACCATTATAACTTTTCATATGTCAAACTATAATAACCGCTATAAGTTATATTAATACCGATACGATACATTAGAGCATCATGTCAACTGTTTTCGGTTACGTCTTGCTATAGCGGACACATGTCTAGTTTGGATGTTTATAACTCAACCACGTGTAAACCGTTGAACAGATGTGGATGGAAATTGCCGTATAGAGAGGGGATTTTCTGTTTTTAAACATACAATACTCATTATCCCGGTTAAGTTTTCGCTTGGCATAATAGTTTAACTTTCTTTGACTCATTCATGCATAATCCGTTGAACTGTTTTGTAAATCAATTATCTAAGTAAACATAATTTACCACAAAAAGTGCCGAGTTAGGCGCGGTTTTTTAATTGGATACTTTAAATAATGCTACCATTTGAAAAATTAAAGCAATTTCATATGATACTTGTTCAGGGCAAGTATCATATCGTTAAGTCCACTAGATTACACGATAAAGGCGGAAATTATTTTCATTGAAATGAAGTCTTTAAAAAAAAATACCGATGAATTTTTTGACGTGAGACATCTTAGACCGCCCGCGAGCAGTGTAGTTTAGAGACGGGAGTAAGAATACAATTTATCGCCACATTTCTCGCCAGTGGTTCATAAAACGACACGAGGCTTTCATAGTTGTCGAAACGTTGCACAATCAATACTCGCATAAACAACATACAGTCATTAAATTATTTATATTTAAACTAGCTGATCCAACAGACGTTGTTCTGTTCAAATAAGCGACACCTACCGGGTCCAATTCTGAATCTAAACCATTCTTGAATCCCCTTGAACACACAAAACATTTCATCAACATCGGATCAGCCGTTTAGGAGTTCAGTGGCATACACATGTACACAAGAAATTTCTATTTATAGATATAAAGAAGATATTGCAAATCCGCTGTTTTAGGTTTTTGAAATTAGTAATAGTATTTGTGAAATTATTTAGAAAGGGCTATGACTAACAGAAAACGTCTGTAGTCTTGGATGGATGTATTCTCTTTCACCATAATCGATCTTCTTACACAACTATTTATTGCACGTGTTAATGTAATTGTATCACGTTCGATTCCATTCCAACTATTATGCTTGTTTTAGTAATTATATATTTTTTAATTATTTAATCTGCAAATTGTCATATGCAATAAAAGAATAATTATGTCACGGTGACAGTGGGTACAATTGCTTACATTTCTAAAAAGTTTTAGGGCTCTCTGATGCTACCACTGATGACAAGTAACCCTGCTCCGGTGGTCTGCACGACGACGAAGGCGACGTGGTGTTCGGGTGGGTTGCGGGTGTGCGTGCTTACGCCCCTCTGTCGCCCCGGACGTAGTGGTGCGAGGAGTGCGCCGACCGCAACCCACCCCAAAAAAAGGGCTTTCTGATGCTTACGCGAACATTACACATTGTAAATAAAACTACGAATATTATCGCGTTTGTATTTGAGTTGTGATTGCCCGACATTTCGAACACTTTGCATCGTTCATGGTCACCGGCGGACTAAAATAAGTAAGCCGCCATTAAAAATGATTAAGCATTATGTCCCCTGAGTTTTCTTGCCGGATCTTACTGGCAATAAATTTGTATCAGAATGTGGGCCAAAATTTAATAATTAATTTTTATAGCGGGTAGATAAATAAAATATCTGTGATAACGACGACTTGTTGGACGTGAGACATCTTAGTCCACTGACCATGAACGCTGTAAAGCGAAACGTCGGACAATCAGAAATCAATTACAAGCGCGATAAAATCTCTAAGTCATCTTTTAGCACAACCACGGGCAATATAGATAGAATTAAGAACAGTGTGATCATGGACGTTGTGGTATGAATGTAGATGTAGTGACAAGGATTGGGAAAGATATGTTAAGTTGGTTCGGTCATGTAGAGAGAATGAATGAAAGGAGAATGAAAGAAAGAGAAATGAAAGGATTAGGAGTGGTAGGACCACACTGTCGACAGTTATCTGTCTACAGCCGCGGGCCGGTCCGTCCGGGGCAGTACCATGCTCTCGCAGAAAATCGACGTCTGAGCAGTAGCAATTTGTTACTGCGCTTCGTTCGGTGAGCGAGAGAGCCGGAAGCCCAACTTTCTGAGGGTGATTGCGTGTGGAGGGTTTTGGTGGTGCCCTTGGTATCACCGAGCCTCAATGAACGCATTCACACTCCCTTCGCTTTCTTGCGGTAGGCAACGGCCTTGTAAAGGTCCATGAGCGGCAGCAACACTTACCATCAGGTGTACTGTTTGCTCGTTTGCCACCGTTTGCAATAAAAAAAAAAAAAAAAAAAAAAAAAGGAGACTAACAAGAAGAATTTATAGATCGAATGTGAACGGAAGTGTTGGAAGGGGATGACGAAGGTGGACGCACGATCAAATCGGAGACGTTCTTAAGAAAGGCCAGGTTAGAAGTACCCTAAACCGAAGAATATGCATGAAGAGATAAATGAATATGGAGGAGATAAAAGTGGTATGTCAAGATCGTAGTAAGTGGAGGGAAGTGGTCTCTGCCTACCCCTATGGGAAAGAGGCGTGAATATATGTAATTATGTATGTACGGGCAAGAAATGGGACGGTGAATTGTATTCTTACTCCGTATCTACACGGAGAACACAATAATGACGTACAGTTATACCCCGACTCACGCTACCCCGTTTTACGCGAATTCAAAGACACGTGGTTTTCTCTTGGAGTGTTCAGGCCTTAGATTTACTTTTATATTCATAAAATATGAATTATTCCTTATATAATACTAGCTGACCCGCCAAACTTCGTACCGCCATAATTTTTTGCGTAAATATATTTTACTTTCATTCGTAATGTTTCGTATCCTTCTTGCGTTACGGCTTTGTCGGGAAAGATTCGATTATGTTGGTCGCGGCATTGTTAATGATGATTCAAAGAAAATACAAATGACTGATTATTGATTTCTGACAAAATTATAATAATCAAATTTTCAACTATACTTAGCCATAGATAAAATTACGTTTAGCTGTCATTTGCGTTTTGTAATTACATATCAAATACGTTTTTGTTATACCACGGTTTATAGTGACTTGTGTTCTCTTTGACATCTTATGTCACGTCACACAGGAATGCGGTCGAACAGGATAAAAAGTATCCTATGTCCATCTGACTCTAAGTTACATTCCCACCAATTTCCAGCCAAATCGGTATAGGCGTTCTTGAGTTATAAATAGTGTAACTAACACGACTTTCTTTTATATATATAGATTTTGACCATATTCTTTAAAATTATTATCAACTAGTTTCAAATAACCAATTAAATAATCGTCATGGTCGGTCGGCTGGTGATCTTCTTGTGTGTGTCACACACCGTTGGGCAGAGGCCTTGGAGGGCAAGGGTGAGGCGCTGGCGTTCAGCCTAGATATCGCAAAGGCGTTCGATAGGGTCTGGCACAGGGCACTTCTATCGAAGCTACCATCATACGGAATCCCCGAGGGACTCTGTAATTGGATTGCCAGCTTTTTGGCTGATCGGAGTATAAAAGTCGTCGTAGATGGCTCCTGCTCCGATACCATGACCATTAATGCTGGTGTACCACAAGGCTCGGTGCTCTCCCTGACGTTGTTTATCCTGCATATCAATGACATGCTCTCTATCGAGAGTATGCGTTGCTATGCGGATGACAGTACGGGTGATGAGCGGTACACTGAGCAACGGAATATCCCTCGGAGTATTCAGGAAAGAAGGGTTCAACTTGTGTCTGAAGTCGAGCGCTCTCTGGGGCGGGCCTCGGAATGGGGTGAACGGAACCTAGTCCAGTTCAACCCCACAAAGACACAAGTTTGCGCGTTCACTGCAAAGAAGGACCCGTTTGTCATGGCGCCTCAGTTCCAAGGAGTAACTCTTCCAATTTCTGAGAGTATTGGGATTCTCGGCGTCAAAATATCGAGCAAAGTCCAGTTTGGGAGTCATTTGGAGGACAAAGCCAAATTGGCAAGCAAAAAGTTGGGCGTCCTGAACAGAGCCAGGCGGTACTTCACACCGAGACAGCGTCTTGTGCTATACAAAGCACAAGTTCGTCCTCATGTGGAGTACTGCTCACATCTCTGGGCAGGTGCGCCCAAATATCAGCTAGACCCACTTGACTCCCTGCAAAGACGGGCTGTTCGAATCGTCGGGGATCCCAATCTTACGAACAGATTGGAGTCGCTGGAGCAGCGGAGAGACTTTGGGTCACTCTGTGTACTCTACCGACTCTTTCACGGGGAGTGCTCCGAGGAACTGTTTGACTTGGTACCACCGTCACCATTCTACCAACGTACCACTCGACATCGCAGCAGGGTTCATCCATTTCACCTGGAAACGTTATGGTCTTCAACTGTACGTTTCCAGCGATCATTTCTCCCACGTACGTGCAAGCTCTGGAATGAACTACCTGCTGCTGTGTTTCCCGAGCGCTATGACATGTCCTTCTTTAAACGAGGTTTAAGAAGAGTATTTCCTTCACGGTAGGCAGCGGCCTGGCTGTGCCCCTGGTATTGCAAAGGTCCATGTGCAGCAGTTTCACTTACCATCAGGTGTGCTGCTTGCTCGTTTGCCACCGTTGGCAATAAAAAAAAAAAACCTTTTTTTTGTACATTTAATATAAGCAAAGTTAAATCCCGACTTACGCGAATTCAACTTACGCGGTTATAGCTCAGTCCCGCCTATCACATAAGTCCAGGGTATTACTGTATTACTAGTTGTATAGCTAATCTGAGCGTCGAACGTGTATCTATGTATTGACGTAGGCGTTGGGGCCTCCCCACTCACCTACTTAATGCGCCATGAGTCAAAGTTGATTGACTCATTGTTAGCCAATTTCTTTAAGTGGAACGCAATTGTTTACAATGTGATCTTAGCGAGAGAGAATGGCCTTTGTGTAAATATACATTTTGTACCATCATTCTGGTGACGGTCGGCGACTGGTCGACGCATTTCGTACATCTATAGTTCTATACCTTGTAGCAAATCGAGAAAATTTCTGTGTATTATCGAAAAATTGCATTGAGACCGTATAGCTTCTATAAAAATTAACCAAGAGATCTGAAAACTAGTCTTTGAGCTTTGAGAAACGGGTTTTTAATTTTCTGTAGGACCATTTTTCACTGAAATACAGCCCGCTGAAAATCATCACAAAATTTCGAAAATTTTGTTTCTTTAATTTTTACGAAATGTATATGATTACATCAAAAACCTTTTTGCATAATGAGACAAAAATTAGTGCAGTCTAGACTTGAGACAGACAACGCGGGGTGGAGGCGGGGCCCTGAAGTACGCTCGGAGGTCCTTCGACCCTCAGGGCACTCACCCACAGCTGTCTGGGGTTTATTATACCCATCATTCATCTCACGTACTACTTTCGACTTTATATACAGGATTGGATGTAATTTGAACACTTTTTGTAGAGATTATCATCCTTACTAATATTATAAATGCAAAAGTATGTTTGTTTGTTACGCTTTCACGCTTAAACCACCGAACCGATTTCAAAAATTCTTTCACCAATGGAAAGCTATAATATCAGGGAGTAACATAGGCTATATTTTATCCCGGTATTCCCAAGGGAACGGAAACTACGCTGGTAAGGCGACTGAAACCGAAGCGAAGCTAGGGCGGGTTGCTAGTATAATAATATACACGCACATTTAGGCGTTGCCATTTTAGGTTATTGAAAGTCTGATTGAACTTTGTACTAAATTTGTACAAAGTATAAAGTTCATTAGATGTTATCGTAGTTTAATAAAACTTGTGTTAATGATATTTAGGCATATTGGCGATTATTGAATGTCAATAGAACGAACATTGTACTAGATTTTTGCGAAGTCTAAAGTTCTTTAGGCATCGTATTGAATTATGATGTTTAAGCGAGTATTGCACATTTAAAATTAAGCTATTTTTACGGATAGTAAATCAATTTTTAAGATTGCCCGACGTTTCAATCAAATACAAACGCGATAAAATCTGTAAAATAGTTTTATTTACAATGTGTAATACTTTTTTTCTGTGGTGGGCTATGGTCAGTGGACCCGCCGCCCAGTTCCGTCTGGGGCTGCGCGCGGCCCCTAAACCCAACATAGCTCGTCGCCTTAGTCGTTGGGCCGACCACCGGTACCAAGTTTCTTATCCTCCGTGGTCGGCCCGTCGGCATACCCTGTGGGGTACCTTCTCTTTCTGCCGTCCAAGACGTCGGTCGCCGTCGCGCGTTCAGCCTCTCTGGGGGTGACGGACTAATCTCCGGTCCACTCACCCGACATTGTGTAATACTTATGTAGACATCAGAAATAATTATTTTACGCGTTTATCGCGTTTGTAATTAATTTTCGATTTGCCAATGTTTTAAACACTGTACATCGTTTTCTGTGTTTCTGTTTTCCGTGTGGTGACGGAGTAAGAATACAATTCACCACCCCCTATCTTACCCGTGGGTGATCGTACGAGACGACTAAGGGATATAAAACGCATATAACATCTATGCGAGAGAAGGAAAACTCGAAATAAAACCCTATACCAACACGTTTGACCAGCGTGGTATATTAGTCTGGTATATTAGTATGGTAGGTCAATTACCCTTCCATTATGGAGGAGGCCCGAGCCCAACAGTGGGACGTATATGGGCTGAGATGATGAGATGACATCGTTCATGTTCACAGGTAGACTAAGATGTCTCACGGCCTACAAGTCAGTGTTATTACATAGATTTATATTTAGCCGCTCTAGTTGGTTCTATAGAATTAAAACCTGAAGCTGGATCTGGGGCTTCTCTACAATGATGAGCATAATTGACCTATTATACCATGCCGGTCAAGTGGATTGAAATAAGATTTTACTATTTTCCTTCATTTTCTATCTTTTTTATCATCGTCGCAGCCCACATATGTCCCACTGTTGGGCTCGGGCCTCCTCCACAATGGGAGGGAATTGGACCTACTATACCATGCTGGTCACACATGTTGGTATAGGGTTCCATTTCAAGTTTTCCTTCTCTTGCACAAATGTTATGTGCATATTATATCCCTTAGTCGTCTTTTACGACATTCACGGGCAAGATAGGGATTCTATGTATTTACCAAGATGTATTTGTTGCAGGATTAGAGTTTACCCATCCAAATGAACGCGGCGAGTATGAAGTTGCTGAAGGTATATCAGCGACGGTGTTCAGAGCTATACTGGAGTACTACCGTTTCGGCACCATCCGTTGTCCACCAACTGTCTCCGTGCAGGAGCTGAGGGAGGCGTGTGACTACCTCCTCGTGCCCTTTGATGCTAACACTGTTAGATGCCAGGTATGTTATTAAACGGTTTTATTTAGCTTACCCAGTTTGTTTATTTTTCCTTTATTGGGTCAAATTTAGTAATTGAAATTTCACCCTCTTCCTGTCAACCGATTGATCTGAAATTTGGTATACGCCTTTGGTTTTGGTGACAATACAATTATGTGTAGTCAATATTTTTGTAAATTCAAGATGGCCGCCGCACAGTGGGTCGAAAGCAAGATTTTAGTGACTTAGGGACCAACTTTGGTTTTTTATTTTTTTCTTTGTGCGGATGGATAGAGCTCGTTAACGTCAATAATAATTGCCCTTAGAAGATTTTTCCTAAAATTGATAGTTGGTTGGTTAGTAGATTGATAGTTTGGGCAGAAAAAAATATTTTGATTTTTTTTGTATGGAGCTGATCAGATAAAGTTAAATTTCTGCTAAGTATCGTTAGATCCCGCTTTTAAACCTTTTGTTCCTTAAACCTTGTCTAGTCTACCATCATTTGATGCTATGAACATGTGCATAAAGTTGCAATTCTCCAAAATAATTGGATCAAAAAAATGAAAAAATATATTAATGTAAAAAGCTTTATTTTTATTTTCTTAAGTTATTTTAAGTTAATTTTAATATGGATTAGTAAGTGTAAGCACGTAATAATACACATAATTACTTAACAACTAATAATAATACATTTAAAAGGTTACTAATTAGCTTATAAAAATGTGTGAATATTTATCTAGAAATTTCTAATTGTCCATTTAATGACTGTAATTAGTTTATAACCTTTCATATTAAAAAAAATGTGTTGTCACTTTTAGCCATTACTGTAATTTTAATGCGGATGATTAGTTAATGAGGGTAGTAGAAAAAAAGTCTATTACTAGAAGTATAAAATTACCATATTTATTATATATTAGATAGTATTCGTTTATTCGTACTACTACTAACATCTCGTGATTGTGATCGTCCCTTTTACGCTATAATGGAGAGTTTAGTGAACAATTTAGATTTATTTATGATTTTAAGAGATCAGCTGAAATCATTGTCGGATAGTAAAAATCTTTTCCTACAACATAAAATCAATGTGGCAGAAGAGAACAGTGCTGAGCTCCAAAAATTTTGTACGCGATATTGTTCATATATAAGTGCAAGATGGGAACGAAGTAGTCGCACATTATCACAGTTTATAAGAAAAAATGGTGATTGGTTAGAACGTACAATAATCTGGCCCGAAGGAGTGATACCTGAAGCTGTGAACACTGAACAGGAAGGGGTCGAGATTTATGATACTGATAATGTTGAAAATTTACCACCATCTACAACAGAAGCTTCGACATCTACATTTACACCTCGAAAGCCTTTCGAAGAATTGGGCTCCAGGCAAAAACGAAGACGCGTAGAAGAAATTAAAAAATCGCTTTCGTTATCCCTCCGATGAAGTGAAAGCTGCCACAATTGTTAGTTTAAGAAACACCGGAAATGAGGATGTAGGAAAAATAATTAACCATTTGTTAAATCACCCAGAAGATCTGGAAAAAGTTAAGGAGTGTTTAAGTACAAGTAAAGCGAAAAGTAGTACATATTCACCCGATAAGGCCCTGTCTTTATTAGTTTCACTTAAATTAAGTAGGTGGCAGTATATAAACCTAAGAGAAGCAGCAAATGAACATGGGTCTGACTTATATCCTTCTTATTATAAAATTAAACAAGCGAAGTCAAGATGTTATCCAGGACAAGAAAATATAATTATAACTGAAGAATGAGCTGCTGCTAAACTGCAAGCTTTACTCAACTTGACAGTCTCAAGACTTTTAGATGTAATTGCTTTGGATTTAAACTCGGCAACAGATTTTCTGCTTATAAGCAAATGGGGCTTTGATGGAGCCTCGGGTCAAAGTAATTACAAACAAAAGACTGAAACAGAGTTTGATGATTCATCTATTTTTATGGCCAGTCTAGTTCGTATTAGGCTTCAACACTGTGATGGAACAATTGTTTGGGAAAACGACCCACCTTCATCGACTTTCTATTGCCGTCCGATTATGTTTAAATTTACCAAAGAAACGCAATCAACAGTGGCAACTATAAAAGCTGGCATAACAGAAGAAATAGAAAGACTTCAGCCATCAAAAATCAGTCAAGTTGAAGTTAAGCATCAATTGCTCATGACAATGATAGACGGCAAAATAACCTCGTATTTGTCAGACACATCCTCAGCTGTCTGTGATATTTGCAAAGCAAAACCGACAGAGATGAACAATCTGGAATCACTTGCTCATAGAGAAAGGAACGAAGAAATGTCACAGTACGGAATTTCATCTTTACATGCCTGGATAAGATGCATGGAATGCTTACTTCACATCGGTAAATATTTCTTACTTCATACTTTATTATCTTGTTATTTTATGCATCCTGTGACATTATTTTTCTAAGTGACATTTTTTTTTAATTGCAGCTTATCGTTTGGAGTTTAAAAAATGGAGTTGCAGGGAGGATGACAAAGAAAAAATGTCACTCAGAAAGAGCGCTATACAGCAGGCATTTAAGAAGGACTGGGGCTTACTTATTGATATAGTTAAGCAAGGAGTAGGCACAACCAATGATAGCAATACGGCCAGAAGATTTTTAGAGATGCAGAAACAACAGCCCGTATAACAGGAATTAGTAAAGATTTAATTGAAAAGTTTCACGTGATTCTTGTGACTGTTGGATCTGGAGAGAACGTAGACCTAAGTAAGTTTTCTGAATTTTGTAAAGATACTGCAAAATTGTATGTACAGTTATATCCCTGGTATTATATGCCTTCCAGTGTACATAAATTGGTAGTACATGGGACGGACATAATTAAGGAGTTTGGTGCCATACTCATAGGTAAACTGTCAGAAGAGGCAGCGGAAGCTCGCAATAAAGATTTCCGGTAATATAGAGAGAGCCATTCTAGAAAGGTAAGTAGAACGGCAACAAATTAGGATATTTTAAATAATCTTTTTTTGTCGTCTGATCCAAAGATCACAAGTCTAAGACCTCGAATGGTAAAACAACATTGATTTTCTCTCCAAAAGTCAAAGAGCTTCTGCTGAGTTTTCCCACAGAAGCCGATATAGATTTTTATTAATATAGATAATTTACAAGATAATAATAGCGATAGTGAATAAGGATTCTAAGTTTTTTTTATTTTAGATTGTGTTGTACTGGTATATTGTTAATTTTAAGTTTACTTTTGTTAGTAATAAGTTAAATTAATAAAGGGAAACGCCCTTTATTAATTTGTGAATTATATATTTGTATTATTATTATTATGTCCTGTACTTACTATTCAGTATTAAATCTAATTTAAAAGAACATTTTATAATCTAATTACAGTTATTAAATGGACAATTAGACATTTATAGATAAATATTTACACATTTTTAAAAGCTAATTAGGTACCTTTTAAATGTATTGTTATTAGTTGTTAAGTAATTATGCGTATTATTGTATGCTTGCACTTACTAATCCATATTAAATTTAACTTAAAATAACTTAAGAAAATAAAAATAAAGATTTTTATATTAATATATTTTTTCATTTTATTGATCCAATTATTTCGGAGAATTGCAACTTTATGCACATGTTCATAGCATCAAATGATAGTAGACTAGGCAAGGTTTAAGGAACAAAAGGTTTAAAAGCGGGATCTAACGATACTTAGCAGAAATTTAACTATATCTGATCAGCTCCATACAAAAAAAATCAAAATATTTTTTTCTGCCCAAACTATCAATCTTAGGAAAAATCTTCTAAGGACAATTATTATTGACGTTAACGAGCTCTATCCATCCGCACAAAGAAAAAAATAAAAAACCAAAGTTGGTCCCTAAGTCACTAAAATCTTGCTTTCGACCCACTGTGCGCCGTTACAAAATGGCGGATAATATGGGTATTAAATAGAAGGGCTTGATAAGTAGAATACAATGCACTATACAAATTCAAAATCTAAGATGGCCGCCGCTACAAAATGGCAGACAACCTATTTGTTTTTCAATCCCATTAATATCTTATATCTTTAAACGAGCAATTCTTATATATATATATATATATATATTCAGGATCTCGGAAACGGCTCCAACGATTTTGTTGAAACTTGGCATACTAGAGGATTTGGACCCAAAAAATCGATCTAGCTAGGTTTTATGTATAGAAAATGTTGTTTTGTCAGACAATATAATGACATTAAATTTTAAAAGAATATAAATTCAAATTTTGTCATCAATGTAATGAGTTACGATAACTCAGTGGCGAAGTAGTTAGGTTCCATTTTATTTTTGATATCGGCGACAACCGGCGTCGGATCGAATCTCGGTGTTATTATTATTCTCTTTTTGTAATTTTTTATATAATTTTCATTATTTATTTTTTATTAATATATATCTAAATAAATTCGACAAAAATATTCCGAGCGAAGCTCGGTCAACCAGATATTGGGTATTAAATGAAAGGGTTTGACAAGTAGAATAAAGTGCTCTATACAAAATCAATATAAAGACTAAAAACTTGAAAATAAAAAAGAAATTTTTTTTTTTCTTATTAGATATACAATTGTGTACATGTTTTGTAAGAACTAGCTCCAGTGTGATGCCCTTCGAACCGCAAGATACTGGCTGGACTAGATCCCACAAGCGGCACCCGATCACGTGTTAACTACTAGAGCAGCCATCACTCCCCTCAACCACTATGGAGGGAAGGGTGAGACCCGCTCCACGCAGCTACCGCTAGTAGATCCTTCAGTGAGCATGACCAAGATCATAATATGTGACAAACGGTGAAAATACAAAATTTCGTTAGGCAAAACACGCTACACTTTGCAATAAAAGTTAAAAAGAAAACAGTATATTTAAAATAACAAAGAAATTGCTGAATGAGGAGCTGCTTACAACCAATCTGTATTATCATCTACATAACCCGAGATTTTATAATAAGATTTTTTACAAAGTCTATTCTTGATGGCTTTTTTAAACTTTTTCATAGGCAAGTCTCGGATATCTTTAGGTAATCTATTGTAGAAGCATATACATTGCCCCATGAATGATTTGCTAATTTTTTGGAGACGAGTAGTGTGTACAACTTATTTGTCCTTATTACGAGTATTCATTTCATGAATGTCACAATATCTTAAAGTTAGCTATATTTTTTTTGACATATAATATATTTTCGTATATATATTGTGATATAGCAGTTAGAATATTTATCTCTTTGAATTTCTCCCGAAGTGAGATTCTTGGGCCTAGATTATAAATTGCACGGACAGCCCTTTTTTGGAGAACAAAGATTCTATTAAAGTCCGCGGAGCATCCCCACAGTAATATGCCGCAAGACATAAGACCATGGCAATAAGCGAAATAAACCATTCTAGCTGTTCCAATATCGGTTAACATTCATATTTTTTTTACTGCATAAGCCGCTGAGCTAAGTCTACTCGATAACTTTTCAATATGAGGTCCCCACTGAAGTTTAGCATCTCTGGTGATACTTAAAAAAACGGTTGACTCCACAAGGTCTAGAGCCACACCATTCATTTGGACATTGGTTTCCACTTGCCTCACATTGGGAGTAGTAAATTTGATACATTTAGTTTTCTTCTCATTAGTGCTGATCACGAGTAGTGCTGTGTGGTAGCGGCTTCGAATACTACCAACCCTTGCTTTGCTCGTGGGTGTCGTAAAAGACGACTAAGAGCCCCTAGATTGACCCGGACCAATTCCATCTGGTACCATTTGGATCAACGATTACATTCCCAAGGAGGGTTGACGTCAGGCAGGCGGCCGGTCATAAAAGTCATTGCCGAAACTTTTTGCAATATGTCAAAACAGATGACATATTGCGTCGACCCCAAGTAATTGGGATAAGAGCAAGATGATGATAATGAGTTTTCTTCTCATTGAGAACCAAATTATTAGTGTTAAACAAATGAACAACGTTAGACAGTGCATTGTTCACATCGTTATAATTAAACATGTCTTTAAATTTTAAAGAACAAAGAAGTGTCATCTGCGAACAACACAATGTCCAGAATGTCCTGTATATGGTAGGTCATTAATGTATACAAGAAACAAATGACCCCAGAAGGGACCCTTGTGGAACGCCCATTTTTATAACAGAACCAGATGATTGTGCACCATTAACAACCTCTGGATTCTGTTGCTTAAATAAGAAGTTACAAGTTCAAGAGCGTTATTCCTGATCCCATAGTGGTATAGTTTTCTGGCGAGTGTTTCATGTTGTACACAATCAAATGCCTTGGATAAATCACAGAAAACACCTAAGGCCTCATGTGATTCCTCCCAGGCTGCAAAAATATTTTTCAATAACTCTACGCCCGCATCAGTAGTAGAGCAATTCTTAGTAAAGCCAAATTGATTTTGTGAAAAATACCATGTCTCTTAAAATGAATCAACATCTGATTAAGCATAATTTTTTCAAATACTTTACCGAGTGTTGGTAGTATGGAAATAGGACGAAAATTGTTAATATCTGACATACTACCAGATTTAAATAAAGGAATTACTCTACTAATTTTCATAAAATCAGGAAACACACCCTGAGCAACACAGCCATTAAATACAAATGCCAGGTGGGGAGCAATAACAGGTATTATAAAATCAACAGTCTTTACTGATAAACCCCACAAATCTGCTGTTTTCTTAATATTAAGATTTTTAAAAGTCTTTAAAATATCATCCACACTGACATTTGAAAATCAAAGGAAGTCTCATTGTAAAATTACAATGCTTTGTTTAAGGAGCGATTCAGCCAAAATAGGGCACGACGCTAAGGATTTTGTTGTTAATACAGGCACATTTGTAAAATAGTTTTCAAAAATCATGTGCCACTTCTTTATTTACAGTCACATTTTTTTCACCAATCTTTAAATTAAAGTCCTTCTTCCGCACAGTGTTCCTACCGGTTTCACTATTAATCACTGTCCAAGTCATTTTAATTATATCACTATATCCTTTAATTTTCCTTCTTAAATAAATGGAGTTTTCAGAGATATCAATTTTATTATTATACATATTATATATATCATAGCTTTATATATAAATTTCTTGTGTACGTGTGTATGTCACTGAATTCCTCCTAAACGACTGGACCGATTTAGAAATAGTATTTAGAAATAGTATTTTAGACTTATTCAAACAAGTTTTTAAAAATAACTTAGCATATTACATGCTAAATTTCAGTAATTTGACTTAAGATAATTTTAAACTCATTAAACTAATGATTGTATCAACTTGCCCATTGCCAGAATCTTCGAGGACTTCTCCACGAGCTCTCAAACGAGGGAGCCCGACGTCAGTTCGAGTCGTTCCTCGAGCGTCTCATACTCCCCCTCATGGTGGAGTCGGCCGAGAGAGGTGACAGGGAATGCCATGTGGTAGTACTGCTGGACGATGATTCCGTTGAATGGGACGAACAGTACCCACCTCAGATGGGTGACGAGTACAGCCAGACCGTGCTCTCCACGCCACTATATAGGTTCTTCAAGTATATTGAAAATAGGTAAGCCTCTACTTTTTTTATGGGAGTAAGAATACAATTCACTATCCCCTAACTTACGGGTGTTGTAAAAGACGACTACGTTAAACGCCGGCCCGATTTTTCATTTTTCCATTTGGACCATGGGGGGGATACCATGTAGGCGACATAGAGTTATTCTGTTGGAGCCGTGGGGGACTCCATATGACCGCGAACTAGAGGCGACTTTAAGCAAAATAATGTCACAAATTACTTTTTCTCGGTGTTTACTATCTAATTTCACCACATTTTAAAGCTCCTAAAGTAATTAAAAATAATTTTTAAAATTTTAGAAACAAGCGATTTTATGCTGGCTACATAAACTAGAACAATTAGCACGCTGAAGTGCCAATGGGCAGGCCACATCACTCGGCGAACCGACAACCGCTGGGGAAGAAAGGTTCTCGAGTGGCGACCACGTATCGGACGACGCAGTATAGGACGCCCCCCACTAGGTGGACCGATGACCTAGTGAAAGTTGCTGGGCGTTGTTGCATGCAGGCGGCACAGGACCGCACATTGTGGCGTAACATGAGGGAGGCTTACGTCCAGCAGTGGACGGCAATAGGCTGAAATGATGATGAATGATGATGGGTGTTGTAAAAGACGATTAACACGATTGCACACCTGATTTTTTAGCTTTTCCATTTGGTCCATGGGGGGATACCATGTAGCCGCCATACAGTTGTTCCGTTGGAACCATGGGAAACGCCATGTGACCGCGAACCAGGGGCGACTTTAAGCAAAATAATGTCGCAAATTACTTTTGTCGGTGTTTACTACGTGATTCATCACATTTTAAAGCTCCTAAAGCAATAAAAAATTATCATTCAAATATTAGAAACAAGCGATTTTATGCTGGCTCCATATACTAGGTGAGGCCCACATGGTGACCCCCATCACGTTCAACGTGTTAAAAGATAAAATGTGCTTATAACAGAAAGATGGAAGACAAGGAACATTCGAATTTGAACCCTGTACCAATCCGTCTAACCGATGTGGTATGTTGCATCAATTTCGCTCCTATTGTGCGGGAGTCTTGGGTCCAGCAGTGTGACTTATATGAGCTACGATGATCTTGAGATGATACCCAACTAGCTATGCTCGGGGCTTCGTTTGCTTTAATATAAATTTCTCAATTAATTCTTCATTTTGATGGATAATAGGCATCCTGTGTAGGCGATTATAGATCCCTAACAAGTATACGAAACGTTAAGATGATTTATTGAATAATCAAAAAACAAACAACCATTCGCATTTAAAATATAAGGATAATTCTTCTCAATGTGCGTTTTTGAATAAATATCTTCTAAAAGAGTCTATAAAATTGATTTAATTTTTTTTAATACGTATTTGGTACGTTTAAATTCGTATTTTTATTCAATAGTTCATGTTTATAGTGCCTGCAAGAAGCTTTATAATATAAAAAAAATAATAATCTAGACTGACTTGTTTTTACCCTGGTACATCAATTTCTTAAATAACTTTTCTACTTTCAGAGATGTAGCCAAACAAGTAATGAAGGAACGAGGTCTCAAAAAGATCCGCCTGGGCGTGGAAGGGTATCCAACTTACAAGGAAAAAGTCCGCAAACGTCCTGGAGGTCGTGCAGAGGTCATTTATAACTACGTGCAACGTCCATTCATCCATATGTCATGGGAGAAAGAGGAGGCCAAAAGTCGTCACGTTGATTTTCAATGTTTCAAGTCCAAGTCTGTGACAAATTTAGCCGAGGCTACTGCAGATCCTGTGATTGAGTTGGATGCTAATAGAGTGAGGGAGGAGGAAGTACCGGAGGTGAATGCGGAACCGGAAGTGGAGGAGGCTCAGTGATATCCTCCCCGCTCTCACAGAGCGGTCGTCAATTTATTAATGGCGATGTTTTGTTGGGTCTGAATTCTTTTAGATAAATTTTAGTCTTGAAATTTGTCTAAACACTTAAAACAAATGCACTGTCCTTATTATTATTTTTAATGTGAAAGTAACTTCAGCTATCCATTTGTCTAGTTATCGACCCTTAACGGCTGCAGCGTTTTTCAAAAATTTTTTGTCATATATAACTTGATGTGACGAGTTATTTTTGCGTTTGTAATAGTAATTTGAGTGAAAAATTTCACAATTTCAATACTAAAATTGTATCTTAAACGATTCTTCTAAAGGATAAAAGTATTTTTTCATCAGAGAGAATTAAACTGACGGTTAAAATAATTAACAACTTATAAATTGAAAATAAAATACTTGTTTTGTCCCACTGTTTAATGCGGGCGCCTTATGGCTGAGGGAAATTTGACTAAGCAATTCACCACTATTTCTCTATAATACTATTTATTACATTCACCAATCCGTAGATGTTCACTGGTGGTCATAGGCCTCTCTGTAAGAATTTTATTGGCCGCATACAGCAGTTTCCTGCAACTTTTAAGGAGTCTATCCACCTAGAGGTTCTCCTCTTACCTGTATAAGTTCTCTTCCTTGTCTATAGGACTTCATAATTACATATTTTAGACTGTTGACTCGAATGTCCATTTTTTAAGAAATTGCTCAATGTAGTATAATAAATCATGGCATCATAGTCTTAAGAAGTGAACTCCCGCGATGAATGTCGTGGGTTCGATTGCTACACAAGACAATTCTCTATAAGATCAAAAAGTGCAGAAGTATGGATGCATCGCCAACTCGCCCGATAATCCCTTGGCGAGGATGCCTATAGGTCTTTGAGCCAATAGACTCCATCTATGAGTCGGTGTATATATATATATAATTTCTATTTGTAAAGTCCTTCGCAAGAAACGGATTTATTCAGTGGTGGCTTGTTATACAAAAAAACTGTCTTTTGAGAAAATGTGTTTTATCCTTGCTATGGTGTGAAGTGTTCAAAGTGAGTGCCCGAAAGACTTTTGTACTTATTATATACGCATATACATTATATATTGTATTGTACAGTGCAGTGCAAAAATATAGCTCGTTTAAATATATAGAGGTGAATTGAATTTGGGCAAGTTAATATTTAATAGGTCCATTAGATTTTAAATAAAATTAATCTTATTAACATATTAAAATTTATATATTCTATATTAATACGAGAAAAACTCAAACCTTTATGCCAGCCGCTCTATAATTCGGTGTAATCTATACAAAATATAATTTTATACCGCGGCCTGTTAATTCTGTTAGTTTTTTACACTGTATTGTACAATTAAATCGTAGTTTATATACATGTATAATTGTTTTAGGAAGGATTTTGATTTAATGTATCAATATTGTATGAAAATAGGTTTACGTAATGTTCAAGCATATTTTTTGTATGTTTCCTGATTGATGTCCATTTTAAAATAATGCTTTTAATAGTGGTAATTTCTGCTTAAAAAATCCCTGTCACGTCTTAAACAGTTTCATAAATCTATTCATAGTAAAAAATGTCCTTCTTGAGCTGGGGGTAAAAGGTAACTGTCGATCATGCAGTCTTGTAATGGGTAATGAATAACAAAATTAAACTATTGCTCTTTTGACATTTCTGTGTCTACGAACGCAACTATCATTTTTACCGGCTCGCCTGCCATCAATAATATATTTAAAATAAGAAAAATAATTATGAAAAAAATTACGTAAACCAAAAAAAAAATACAATTAATTTTAATGTACTTTAAATAATGCACTGTCTATCAAAAAAATGGGCGCATAACTTTAAAATTAATATGAAACGAACTAAAAACATTCCTTTAGATTATATGTGCCATTATTTTTGCTCGGCAATGTAACTGGACTGGTTTATATTTGGCTTTTAGTGTATTAAGATGTGGTTTTAGTTAATATTAGTAATCTTAAAATAAAAATAATATTTAATAAAAAAATCTATCTTGCTTGATTTTGGACCTGAGGATGTTAAGAGCGTTTTCGGTAATCGGCACTTCTCGCATTTTTGGATTTTTGCTACGGTCCGATATCGACGCACACTAATGCACTACACACACGCGAGTTCATAGAATGACCAGTCTTGAGCCTTGGCGCTTATAATAATCAATCTCTAATATATTCTTCGGAGAAGTAGATTTTCAAAAATCAACATGATGTAAATTTTAAAATTTTTAATTAAAAACCAAATCTCATAACAGTAAAACGGTTAAAATTGTATTTTTAATATGCAAAGTACAGGAAATAGTAAAATATAGGCACAGAGTATAACTTACAAGGAGACCCTCAGACGTGTGGGTCGGAGATTTCCATGATTTTTGGTGGGGTGGTAGAGGGGGCACGAGGGTATCACAACTACCAAATATTAGGGTCAACTGGGCCCTCGTTAAAAAGATTTTAAGGGTCAAAGTTGGATGGGTAATTTATGTACTAGAAAATTCAAAGTCGAATCGCCAACAAGCGGTAATCTCGTGGTAGCGTACTCGCCGGCGGGAACTCTAGTCTCGGGTTCGAGACTCGACAACTTATTTTTTTAAATTATCACATTATTGTGTAATAATTTAAAAAAAATAAAAGAACCCCAATCGACGTCCCTATCCCGGGACGTCGGTCGCCGTCACACGGTCAGGCTCTCTGCGGGTGACACACTAAAGTCCCCGGTCCGGTCACCCGCGGACTCGCCTAGGGCGGCGTGAGGCGCGGATACTCGTATCTGCGCCGCCCGAGTCGCCGGTGGCGGAACGTGTGACCAAAGATTGATCACACACGAGCCGGCTTCTCCTTTCGTGAGATGACATCCTCACAGAAGGCGGTGACCACGTTCCAGTTCCTGACGCTGCTGAGCATCTCCCTAGTGATGGTCGGCAGGGTCCGGTCGGCACCGGTGATTGCAACGAGTTCACGGCGCTGCTCTGCCCACGAGGCACACACCTCGAGCCTGTGCTGCGCCGTGCTCACGTCGCAATAGCAGTGGTGACAGGATGGTGTGCTCTCCCTCCTAACGAGCTTGCGCAGGTACTTGGCTATCGTGACCCATCAATACCTGCACCAGTCGGAAGGAATGTACCCCGTGCTGCCGACCCAACCACCCCATCAGCACCAGCTGAAAGGACTCGACGGTCCTGATACCGTATTGAGGCTTCTCCAGTCCGATTGCCCAACGAGCAATGGCGTCTCGGCGGGCGTCGACCCGCCAGGCGGCAATCACCCTGATTGAGGCTATATGTGGCTCGCGTCTCTGATACTCGCAGGTAAAGCTCGGCGAGTACCTCCGCCTGCAGGTCCCACCGGAGAGTTCCGGCCAAGAGGCACGCTGCCTCCGTGGCTGCCGTGCAGTAGTCGAGTATGGCCCTAGTCGCCATGGCCATGGATGTCTAACAAGTCCAGTCAGAGATTTAAAACTACCCACTACAGAAATTAGTTATTAAATTTTGATCCACATTTTGCTACATATTTATTGCTAGTACAAGAAGAAAATGATTCTCTATGAAAAAATTATATTGTGTATGGTTAGTAATTATTAAACATTAAATTTGAGTTAGCTGATAATCTTCAGAAGATGAGGCTGCATAAATGTTCCGTTCGGATTTTTGATGTGAAATATCTATAGGCGGGGTGAACCTGATCGTCGCGTGGCATTAAAAGCGGCGTTAACGCCACGCTTTGCGGTAACGACTTCAAAATAATTTTGATGTTTCACGTCTACCAGGCGTCCTGAGTGACGGCTCACTTCTCTTTTCGTTTACTCTTTTGAAACTATAAGTACCTTACAGTTTTGTCGTGTGTTCTCAAAGTCCGACTTTACACCACCTGCATACGGCCTATCATGACCTATGCCAGCGTGGTGTTCGCGCACGTAAAGCCACACAGGATCCACAGGTTACAGACACTACAAAATCGTTTCATGCGCCGAGCTACGGGAGCACCGTGGTTCATACGAAACGTCGATCTCCACATCGACCTCGAACTGCCGACCATCAAGCAGTTTATGAAACGGTGCTCTCAGAGCTACTTTGACTCTGCCATGACACACCCCAACCAACTAGTGGTTGGGGCGGCTACCTATAGACCCTCCAAAATCTCATCCATCCGACGTCCTGGACGAAGAGGACGACAATATCACACTCGCTCAACAAAGAGCCTACACGGCCCGCGAGGCCTTAACAAATAAATATCCGCGGTTCCGCCCTCGCCGTCAAGGTGCGAAACCGCGCCGCGCAAAAGTCACGACTAAAAACGTGGGCACGCCCACTTTGCCTGCAGCGACGCCCCAAGCCGAGGTCCGTTCCCCACAGGGGGAGCCCTTGGGCTATGTCGCTTAGCATACTTTTCTCCGGGTTGAGAGCCCTCAGCGCTCACCCATAGTCCGCGTCAAGCTGTCAAGGCCATCTGCGGCCAACAGCTGTACACACAAAAAAAAAAAAATCGTGTGTTCTCTTTTTCCTTGCCTTGTAACCGATTTTGTTCCCAAGATACAATCTGCTTTTTCGACCCATCACCTAAAACGTAAAAAGATTCAATATTATTCTTTACTAGCAACCCGCCCTCGCTTCGCTTCGGTTATAGGTTATAGTAGTTTTACCCGCGTAGTTCCCGTTCCCGTGGGAATACCGGGATAAAATATAGCCTAGTTTACGCCCTGATATTATAGCTTTCCATTGGTGAAAGAATTTTTGAAATCGGTCCAGCCGTTTTGAAGATCACCCGGAACAAACAGACAGACAGACAGACAAAAATTTTTTAATTGCTATTTTAGGCATAGGTGTCATGCAAATAACCGTGTGAGCATGAAAAAAGCCTATTATTTTGACATTACAAACCGTTACTCCAATTTTATTTATTGGTATAGATAGAGATCGCATGAAAGTAATTAAAAGAATTAGGTAGTAATAAATACTTACGAATCAAAACCGATTAGTCGCAGTATACGCTCAAGTTCGTATTGTCGTCTTTTACGCTGTGAGCGGAGAGCTCGAGCGACGTGACCCTGCTCCGGTGAGCGCCAAGGCGCGACTGGCTTACGAACAATTATGCCGTTCAATTTATAGTAATATTTAAAATTTAATTACGAGGGTGACTATTCGTATTTCAATTTGGTTTTTTTTTTACTGCTTCTACAATAGTCGACCAAATAGTGGATATTTTTTTAAATATTCCAAGGTTAGTATTATTCACAAAATTAAATGTTTTACAGGAGCCAATTTCGTCAAATTAATCTTAAGGAAATATTTTTTTTTTTAGTTTTAAAAGGAAGAAATCTTGAATTTCATTTTATACATACCCAAGAACAGTAATTTTCCTAACATCTACAATTTTTTTCGAGCTGCCACGACTTATCGTTTATTCGTACCTGAACTTCAAAACTCAGCGTTTTCGTAAAATCTCATTAACTTAAGTTCAAAATACCCTTGCCTTTTAATAAAATAGTTACAATATTGAGTTATAATTCTGTACAAGCACAATATAAAGATGTGTTTAATGTAGTGGTTATATAAATTTTTAGTAAGCTATTATGATGAACGAGTAACCAGTCCTCAAAAAACCACATTTTTGGGTTTACGGCCGCTTATTACCGATAACGCTCTTAAGTACTATCATTCTGGAGAGAAGGTATCCCTTCTCTACCTACTTCTCTTTTTAGCGAAAATTAAAAAAAAAATCAGGCCATAGACTTCCCACTGCTGAGGCTCCTGCCCCATTGCAATTTGACCTACTATTTTACGCTGGTCGGACATGTCGGCACTGGGTTTTATTTCGAGTTACCTGTTTCTTATATAGATGCATATTAGTCGTCTTTTACGACACCCACGGGTAAGATATGGGGAGAAATGTATTCTTATTCCGTCACCACACGGGGAACGACGTGTTCCTATAATAATTAGTATATTTTTACAAGTTATTCAAATCGTCAAAAATTTCAATGTCAGTAATAAAATTTTTTAAATAATTATTATCTGAATTTAATATAAAATACGAAATCAGTTTCGTGAGATCATAACCCAATTAACCGCTCATATCACAAACTATTATAGGGTAAGATTTTGTTTAATAGTGTATTTAACAGAGAAATGGTGTATAAAAAGTGTATGCCTATTTAGCGTACGGACAGTGCGAAAAGTTTCGGCACAACGGTTTTTAAGTGTTTAATATATTTAATTGATTCTCAGTCGACTATCGTATTATGTTTTACGAACTAGATAAAATGTAGATTTTATTATTATACTAGTACGACGAACTAGTTTATAAACGAGAAATGCTTAAAATATCCAATTACATCAAAATTTAACTAATTTTACAGCCAATATTTCGTGATTATTCTTTCAATTAAAAAAACATTTTTTGACGGCGTAGCGTAATAATTTCCCGTTTTTTTTTTTTTTTTTTGTGGATGGGCTGTGGTCGGCGCGCCTCCGCACCACTCCGTCCGGGGCGACAGAGGGGCTTAAGCACGCAACTCCCGCAACCCACCCGAAAACCACCTCGCCTTCGTCGTTGGGCCGACCACCGGAGCAAGGTTACTTGACATCAGTGGTCGGTCCGACGGAATACCCCCTATTGGGGTACCCTCCCATCGACCGACGTCCTCCCCTCGGGGAGGACGTCGGTCTTTCCTCACGCGGTCGGCCTCTCGGCGGGTGACGGACTAATCCTCGGTCACGTCACCCGCGGCCTCGGCTAGTAATAATTTCCCGTAAAAATGTTTGTTTTAAATAAGGCAAATATGTATTTTTAACTATCTAATATAATTGCTCGTTAACTATTTTTCGATGTATAGGCAATGTTATATAGTATTAACTATAAAATATCGTAAGATATTCAAGCGAGCTGTACAATCGCCAAATTATTGTGTATAAAAAAGACCAACCTTAGACTTGTTATTTTATCATAATCATCATCATCATTTCAGCTCATATATGTCCCACTATTGGGCTCGAGCCTCCTACCCAATAGGAGGGAAATTGACCTTACTATATCATACATTTTTTTTTGGGGTGGGCTGCGGTCGGCGCGCTCCTCACACTCTGCGTCCGGGGCAACAGAGGGGCGTATAGCACGCAACACCCGCAACCCACCCGAACACCACGTCGCCTTCGTCGTTGGGCCGACCACCGGAGTACTATATCATGCTGGTCAGAAACGTTGGTACAGGGTTTTATTTCGAGTAAACCTTCTCTTGCATCAGTCGTCTTTTGCGACATCCACGGGCAAGATAGGGGGTGGTGATTTGTATTCTTCCTACCACATAGGATTATCATAATATCTGAATATAAACATGACACAATATCATTTATAACCGTTATTTTCATCTTCATCTCAGTATTCTTCCTACCACATAGGATTATTATAATATCTGAATATAAACATGACACAATATCATTTATAACCGTTATTTTCATCTTCATCTCAGTATTCTTCCTACCACATAGGATTATCATAATATCTGAATATAAACATGACACAATATCATTTATAACCGTTATTTTCATCTTCATCTCAGTATTCTTCCTACCACATAGGATTATCATAATATCTGAATATAAACATGACACAATATCATTTATAACCGTTATTTTCATCTTCATCTCAGTATTCTTCCTACCACATAGGATTATCATAATATCTGAATATAAACATGACACAATATCATTTATAACCGTTATTTTCATCTTCATCTCAGTATTCTTCCTACCACATAGGATTATCATAATATCTGAATATAAACATGACACAATATCATTTATAACCGTTATTTTCATCTTCATCTCAGTATTCTTCCTACCACATAGGATTATCATAATATCTGAATATAAACATGACACAATATCATTTATAACCGTTATTTTCATCTTCATCTCAGTATTCTTCCTACCACATAGGATTATCATAATATCTGAATATAAACATGACACAATATCAGACGTCGACGTTGGCCTCTTGAGTATTCTCTACAATAAGAGGGAAATTGGCCTATTATATGACTATGGTAATAGTTCGCATATATATTTTGAGTTTTCTTCTGCTCGATGAGTATTATAGGGTTTTATTTAGAGTTTTGGCTTGCAAAGATTTTATGCAGATCATATCCCCATGCTCTGGATCATCCCCCATAGAGCCAGTTATCTTTTACGACATCTACGGACTAGATATTGTATTTTTAGTCCATTACCACACGAAAATCATTTATAATAAATAGTTTAAGGTTTGTGCCGAATTTACACTAAAAAAATGTTAATAGATATATTAGGTGGATATATTTTTTTTATTTATTATTTATTAAACTTCATGCAACAATGCAATGGCGGACTTAATGCCAAAGGCATTCTCTACCGGTCAACCATATATATATATATATAACCATATATATATATATGATATAGTTTTACTTTTGTAATTATGTACGATGTAAGATATGTACATATTGCGTCGATCCTTAACCTTCCTATACTCGCGCCAATTTTTGTAACACCTATACTCGCGCACGGTGTCACAGACCGATAGTTTGTACCCCTACAACATATTTTTTTTAACAAGAAACACATAAAGTATTACTATTATTTTAAAGTTTAGGATGTAATGAAACAAAACAGTATAACTAAAAGTTATTTTATTAATTATTTTACCAACTTATAGTTTTATCACAAATCAGTCTTAAAATTTGAGATTATTTTCTTAAGTACTAAAAAATTAAAATAAAATCTGAACTTCTTTTTAAAAACAAATTAAACTTCTTATTAATAACAACAAACATATCAATAAACATATTTATCTATGTTTGACTTAATTTTGAGCCTCGCCATAGCAATCAGGGCATACGGTTACAGCATGCTCCAAACAAAAGTATTTTTTGCAGGTGGCACAGTTGTAACGTGTCTTGCGGTTTTTTTTCGAAGAGCAGTATCCACAACGACCTACTTTATTATTGTAAGATGTTGCTGCAGACTCGGGTCCATCTAATTTGCATATTTCGGTGAGCCTGAGTCTTATGCTTCTCGGCAAGGATGAAATGAGAGCCCGTCGTCTAAGTTGCGGATTGATCAAATCGTATGCTAAGGCTTCAAGGAAGACTCGACGGCTAATTTTCTTGTTAGGGTTATTCTGCAGGTATATTATAAACGTATTTATACCCGCTACATTCATTAGGCTATAAAATATCACCATTGGCCATCTATTTGTCCCACGTGCGACGTTGTAAGTCTCACACATTTTGTCTACGGTATCTACTCCACCTTTGGTTCTATTGTAGTCCATTATAATTTCCGGTTTACCTGTATCTTCATTGATCTGGGCATCATCGTGCATGCTGGATACGAGAAGGACATTTTTGCCTTTTTTTGGTACATAGGATACAAGACTGCAATTGCCACGGTGCCCGAATAAACTAGATTTGTCGGCTCTTCCTCGTATTTCCGTGAAATTTTTAGGCAATTCTCGTTTGTTTTTACGAATTGTCCCAATAACTGTCAATTTGTGTTGAGACTCAAGCTTATCTATCAATGGAATACTAGTGAAGAAGTTATCACATGTGATATTACGCCCAGTATTGTGAATATTTTCACTCAATCGCAAAACCAAAGCCAAAGCGGAGTTATCAACTTGGTATGGACCGTCTGGTTGCTTCCCAACATAAACTTCCATGGTATGGGTATAAAACATTTTGGCATCTGTCAACGCATAAATTTTGATTCCGTATTTGTTGGGTTTTGATGGAATGTACTGGCGAAAGTTACAACGTCCTCTAAAAGCCTCTAACTTCTCGTCAATTGTAACATACTGAGACACGCTGTAATATTTTTTGAACGTTCCCACAACTATATCAAACAACTCTCTAATAGGTGCCAGTTTATCCAGTTGTATTCTCTCTTCTCGTGTATCTTTACTGTCAAATCTGAGACAACGCATCAATAGAAAAAACCTGGATAATCCCATAGTCAAACGAAATATCTCCGGGGATGACCCGTCAGTTCTGAAAAAATCTTTGGCATTTAGACGAGCGTTCCTTCTGACTCCAGCAAATAGTAAAAGGCCTAAAAAAGCTTCAATTTCAATATTGTCTGTATCGGCGCAGTCTCTCTCTCTTGTGAAATTATGCTTCATGCGATTAATTTGTTCATTAGTGTACTTTACTATCAGGCTGATAGTGCCCTCCGAAAAAAAAAGCCGCCACAGCTCACCTGGTTCCTTCAAATTTCTAGCTTCTCCTCTAGCGCCTGGAAGTTGAGTAACTATATTTCTAGCACGTCGCCTAGTTGGGTTTGAGGCAGGAGATTTATTCCACCTTGTCTGTCCATCTTTTCCTAAGTAAAAATCATGGGATCGTTCATTATGTTCTTCCTCAGATATCTCGTCATTGTCATCGTCTTGCTCGGTATCATATGTCTCTTCTTGTACCTCCACGTTATCTTCCACCTCACTGTCATTTTCGTCTTCATAGCTTGAGCTAGAACTTAATTCTTCCAGCAACAATCTGATGTGATCATCGTCCATTTTGATATGGATTAAAACCTAAAAAAGAATGATAAAATTGGTCAAAATATAATATAGAGCAACATACATACATATATTTTACTATATATACTTTATAAAGTAATCAAAGTCCGCAAAAAATATACAAATGCACGAAATAAATTATATTAATACTTACACAAAAAGTTACACCTATACTCGCGTCGGTCTCGTGGACCGATTGGTGACGAGTGCTACAACACGTGTGTTTCGCCCGAACGCGCGGCGTGCACTAAAACGAAGTTAGCCACAAATCCGGCAGCTAGCAAGGAACTCAACTTCTTAGGATTTACCTGCATAAAAATAATTACGAAAATGTGTTTCGTCGGTCTCACAGACCAACGCGCGAGTATAGGAAGGTTAAGTAATTGAAACAAGAGCTGGATGATGATGTTACCAAACGGATATATTATATAATCATCTCGTCTAAATGTTATTGAATGAATAACACAAAAATTGATTAAAGTTGCTAGGCATCGTTGGATGCAGGCGGCACAGGACCGCACTTTGTGGCGAAACATGAAAGAGGGCAGCGCCTATCAGTGCACAACGATAACTTGAATTTTGATGATGATGATGATGATAAAAACTACTTTTAAAGGGGCTTTACTGAACAGAGTAGACGTATTAGTATAATTGGCGATTGTGGAATTCATTCTCGCACAGTACAATTCTTTGTGTTTCAATCTATTCAATGATTGTTTTGAGTTTGGCTTGGAATTTGTATTCGTCAGTAGGGTCAGGTGGGGTAAATATGAGACAAAAAGGTAAACTTTTAAGTTTTAAGGTTGATAAAGTTATTTTTAACTATCTTTCAAGTAATTGTATTTTACACTCCCTAATTTCCTACCATAAGTTGCTACCAGTTTTCCTGTAAATCCTATCTTTGTAACACAAAATGATAAAATGTCTGTCTCATTTTTTCCCCGCTACTTTGGGGTAAATATAAGACACCGTAGTGTAAAAACAAGACAGCTTATTACTTCAATAACTTAAGTAATTTGGAACTGGCTGGGTTGTCATGAGACAGAGCGGGAAAAAATAATACGAAAAAATAATTCACAAAGTAGGAAATATTTTTATTTGGCATAACTTTTTTGGAGATTCAGTTACATACAACATTTTGCTTGGCACTTATAGTCTTTGGAATGTTAATATTATTAATATAATATGAATTAAAGTAACAAATGTTTTTGTTGTAATACGTATGTATTTAAGAGATCAAAATATCAGCACCAAATGAAATGGTTACATCAAAATTTCTAATTATAAAAAAAATCTAATAAGGCAAGGTAATTATGAGACGTTTTTAAACTACTTAACATTATATTTTTCGAGATCGATATCGTACATAAGTGCACCTCTCTTGCCTTTTTTCTTCGGAGATGGCAATTTCATGACAATTTCGTCCCTGCAAATACAGTAAATGATACGAGTATCAGGGTAGACAAAGAAAATTTTTTTTGCTCTCTTTAAGTAAATCACTGAGATGTTATTGTCATCATCGGATCCCTCAATTTTAGCTATATAATAGCTTTTACCCTTTTTGGTTTTATGAACTAAAAGGACGAAGTCGCCTACTCCATAATCCAGGTCATCCATTTGAATTTTCTCAGGTCCATTAGTTTCCGCAGATCCATTTTTAGATTGCGGACTAGCTGCTTCACGTTTTTCGATAACATCACTATCTTGGTCGGATTCATTATACTCTTGATCTAGGCTCTCTTTAATAAGTGTTCCCAAATCAACATTTTCTAGGTCACTTTCATCGTCATAGTGAATCTCGTCTTCTCCTATATCTATGTCAGAGTCAGACATCCTCTTCGTAGTCTTTGGTTTCGGTTTTTTCTTTTTAGGTTCTGTTTCGTCTTCTTCAATATCTGTGTCAGTGTCAGACATCCTCTTCGTAGTCTTTGATTTCTGTTTTTTCTTTTTGGGTTCTGTATTCCTCTGTCCAGTTTTCTTCCCTCTTTTTATGTTGGTTTCTAAATTTTCAATACTTTTCAGGTATTCTTCGCTGGTCAAAAGTTTTCCTTTGCCATCAATTTTTCGCCTCTTTCCAGTCATTGGTTTTGTATACCTAATTTTACTTAGTAACAAAGTCTCGAATGAGCAACATGTCTCAGGATTGGGAATGTTGTGAGAATCAGAATGAGGCGTTGTCGTAGGCTTCAGTCCCGGTTGGAGATTCTCGAATGAGCCAGTGTGAGAATCAGAAGGAGGCGTTGTCGTAGACTTCAGTCCCGGTTGGAGATTCTCGAATGAGCCAGATGCCTCAGAATTGGGAGTGTTGTGAGAATCAAAATAATTCGTTGTCCTAAGCCTCAATTCCGGTTGAATATTTTGGTCAATTTCAGTTGAACTGGTTGTAGAATTAGTTTCTCGTTCAATATCCTGGTTAACGGGTGCGCTTGATGTTTCAGCTCCCAATACTGAAGGAGAATCACGGCCACCTCTGTTCTCAACTGGTGATTCTTCGAATATATTCAGTGGCTTTGGAACCGACCCAGTAGACGATTTAATTTTGTTAAATCTTTCTAATTTAACAGGATCTAGGCGGTCCTTTGGGTAAGCCTCTTTGTTTACGGGAAAAAGCCCAGTGACTTCGAAGGATTTTTGAATTAACTCCTTAGCGAGACCATCTCGCCACACTTGTCCTAAGAGATCAGAAAACTCTGATTTGCTGAGAGGTCTTTGATTGAGCCTTTGCCAGTTGTGAGACGCTCGTTCCATTTATATTTGATTGGACCAAAGCAACACCGATCCATTGGCTGTAATATGTCAGTTGTATGCGGTGGCAGCTTCAATATAGCCACATTTTCGCGAACCGCTAGTTTTATTGTCGCTGGATCCAAGTGTGTCACATGGCCATCGAAAATGACAAGCAACGGCCTCGCTGTCACAGTCTGACAAAATTTTTCAAACCATTCATTGAAAATTGTGGTCATCATCCACCCACTTTCAGAGCAAGCATACGTCGTACCTGGGATGTCGTTTGTTCCTTTCCAGGAGCTCCAGAGATTTTGAGCCTTGTAAATGATCAACGGTGGTAGTAAATCTCCAGCTGCAGAGATACATCCCAACACTGTTGTATTGTCTTTTCCGGAACCCTGAAATCAAATACCTACGAATTTATGATACTCTTATCTTCTAACATAGCGTCTATGTACTTAGGTAAGCCTATATTTCAAATCAAGATTCATACAAGTAGGTACCTACCTGTATCATTCGGTGAGCCTTTTGACCTTTGCCGGTAGCTCCTTTGACGCGTGTGGGATCTGATGAAAAGCTTGTTTCGTCCAAGTTGAAAACTTGTGAAGGCTTGTCATGTAGCTGCAAGGCAGTGAGTGTCGCTTCTAAAATTTCGTTGAAGTTATAAATGATAAAAGGGTCACTTGTGGCTTCACGACGAGATTTTTCCAGTTGTTCCATTTTTTTAGACACCAAGCCATTTCTGTTAAAATACAGCTGTAACCAGTCTTTACCAGGATAGTCCCCTTTGAAGTTGTTTTTGATGCTGTTTTGCACCACGTAAATGTGAACCAGCTCTCTAATTTCTTTCCTTGTAAGTGCCCAGCCCCATTTTGCCATTGTTCTTATTTTATCCACTAAATCCTCTTCTTCTTCTTTTGTTAAAACAGTTTTTCTTCCTTGCTTCGAATTGTTGAGGTTATGAATTTTTCACCATATTAATGACTTGTCTATGTTATACTTCGATCCGGCTTCCCTAAAGGATAATTCACCACTTTGTGCCTTTTCTAGGGCTTCGCTCAACATCAATTCGGTATACGACTTTGGCACTGGCACGTAGTTCCTCGGCATTTTGATTTGCTGCTAAGGGCAGCTGTCTCATTTTTACACTCTGTAGCGTCTTATATTTTCCCTCAGACCTGTCTTATATTTTCCCCCAAAAGTAACGCGTCCGCTCTGTGCGCTAGCGAATCGCAGACTAAAACGGCCGCCTACGCACGATAGTTTTGCCCCTCCCGCATACGCGGGGGGCAGGGAAGTACACGCGCGAGTTGTTTGGGAGCGACCACAACAAAAGTTCGCTGACCCCTACCAAAAGTTTTCGCGCCTGAATTGTCAACAAAATACAAAATATAATAAAAGTGTAACAAAACTATGAGCTACGGTCATAAAAATTATTGACGTTATAAAATAAACCCTTAGGATTGTTACTAACTGAAAATGGATTTAAAATCTAAGTTTTTTTTTTAGCTTTATTTAAGTGTCTTATTTTTACCCAAAATATCGGGTGTCTTATAATCACCCCACCTGACCCTACCTTTAAAGTCCCGTGACACAAAAATTAGTATTAAGTACGGGCTTCGACAATTTTTAAATTGGAAGGGAATTCGGGAGAACAATACATCAACAATATGTATAAAATAACATCAAATATGTAGATTTTTTTTCTATCCAATCCTCCCCTTTTGGCTATGTCTGCGGTACTAGGTATTTTTAATAAAATATTTTTTTTATGTAGATTTCTAAAAAAAACTATTTATATGGATTTTTTAGCGTCGGTTTCAGTCGCACAGCCTTCTCGCGATCATAAAAGCGGCAAACGGTTCGAAACGTTCGAAATGTAGATAAATTTTTACATTTTGTTGATTTTTCAAAAACCGCTTGCCCTATTTAAATAGATATTTTCGTGGGACCATTTGGGAAGTATACCCTTTCCAACAAAAAAAAAATCCTCAAAATCGGTTCATAAACGACAAAGTTATCCGCGAACAAACATAATAAAAGCATTTACATATACGGTCGAATTGAGAAAGCCCCTCCTTTTTTGAAGTCGGTTAAAAAATGGCTTTTTCAAATCTGTAATATTTGCGTAAATATTAAAATTTTTACGTATGGTTGCGGACCTCACCACCTATTATGATACGCCCCGTCTCTTGTGTGCGCGAATCATAATAGATGACAGAGTGATACAAAATGCATATAACATCTATGCAAGTGAAGGAAAACTCGAAACAAAACCCAATACCAACGCGACTGACCAATTCCTCCCATACTGGAAGAGGCCCGTACCCAAAAGTGTCACGTATATGGGCTGAGATGATGAACTATAAACTTTATGTACTATTTATATATATTTGCCGATATGTCTACCACTATCCAACTATATTTAAAATAATATATACCACAAGAAACTACTACTACGACGTATTTTAATTTTTCTGAAGTGAAAACTTCTTTAGGCGTGTTTAGCATGGAGAGGGTATTCCGTCGGGCCGACCACTGACGACAAGTCACCCTGCACCGGTGCAGTGGGCGGCCCAACGACGAAGGCGACGTGTCACGGTTGTGTGTGCTCTGTCGCCCCGGACGGTGCCGGGCGAGGAGTGCGCCGATCGTAACCCACCCCCAAAAAAAAGGCGCGTTTAGCACTTTCTTGTATGAACAAATATCATGAAAGTCGCGTCATCGTTGGGTGAGCAAAAAGCGTGAAATTCGCGCTATCGTCACCGCACGCTTACTTGTATACTGTGTATATTTGTACACTTAAGGGAAGCAGACATTTTTCACAGAGAGATTGGATCAGAACAGACTTATTTGTCTTTGTATTTTTAGGCTTCCCTTTAAGACTCCAATTGTCCCGTTTCGACGTAAAAAAATGAACGTGTGTACAAAGTACGCATAGCAGAAGTGAAACTTCTTTATCCTTTGTCTCTTTGTCCCTTATCCCTTTATCCCCTTATCCACTTATCCCATTATCCCTTTATGTCCGCTTAAACGACATGCTATCCCTACTCCACTGGAGAAAGTACTCTTTATTCGAATCGACTGTGGTGGGGACGAGAAAAAGATGGCGCGTAACGAAAAAATGTGACGGTAAATTTTTTTTCCAACGCCGATAAAGAAGTTTCACTTCAAAAATATGGCTACAATAGTATTGTAAGTCGTTTAATATTTATGTGTGAGCAGTTCTTGTGGTGTATATTTGTGCTGCGTGTGTTCAAACCATGTTCGTACTTAAGACTACAAAATATTAAATGTTATTCGCGTAATTAATAAATTATTCGTAAGTCTATTTAGTGTTTTATATATAACATAAATATATATGTAATGAAACTTATTGTTAGTTTTTGTATTAAAATTAAACATATCCCATTGATTTGTGTTTTATTTGAGACTTTCCGTATGGTGATGAAGTAAGGATTCATCAGTCACGTTTGTCAGTCGCTATCTATACTCTATACTAATATATAAAACTGAAGTTTGTTTGAACGCGCTAATCTCAGGAACTACTGCTTCGATTTGAAAAATTATTTTAGTGTTAGATAGCCCATTTATCGAGGAAGACTATAGGCTATATATCATCACGCTAAGACCAACAGGAGCGGAGCATCAATGAACAATGTTTCAAAATCGGTTTCTTTTTTCGCTTTAAGAGCTTCCGCTGCGTAAACGTCAAAATTTTCGCAAAAATCATGTATAACAGAATCGTATTATTAAAAAATATTTTTACCTTCTGCGTAAACAGAGTCTTAGGTTAAGTTTGCGTTAGCCCAAAGTATCTATACCACGCGGACGAAGTCGCGAGCAGAAGCTAGTCATAAATAAATACACTGTAAAATGAGAGTGCAAGAACGTGCTATTACCTAAAATCATCCTTACTAATATTATAAATGCGAAAGTAAGTTAGTTTATTTGTTTGTTTGTTACGCTTTCACGCTTAAACCACTGGACCGATTTCAAAAATTCTTTCACCAATAGAAAGCTATAACTTCAGGGTAAGTAGTAACATAGACTACATTTTATCCCGATATTCCCACGGGAACAGGAACTACTCGGGGTAAGGCGACTGAAACCGAAGCGAAGCGAGGGTGAGTTGCTGGTAAATAATATACAGGATGACTGGTAAAAGATTGTACATATTGAAGGAGGGTATTCAGTACTCGATTCTGATACCGAATATATAAAAAAAATTGGTACTTAAATTTTGAACTAATTATCTTATAAAAACATTTAGTTATGGACACATGGGATAAGTCAACGTACGTCAGCAATTGTAGGTACTAAACAGTTCGCGCATTGAACTAGTTACATTTTAGGTAAATACTACCTATGCGACTCGACCCAGTAGGTATTTTTTTTTTCGTCGCGGGCCGCAGACAGGTCAACGTACGCTGGCAAACCTATTGTTGTGATTAGAAACAAATCACTTTATCTCAGGATTGGTAAGAGCTATGAATCTGCAAATAACTAGTGTTTTATGACATTATTCTTACACCTAGATTAAGTAATTCTAGTAATAAATATCCAAAATCTTGACAACAGTGCTAACAAAACTGTTACTCGATATCGGTATCGGTGTATCGCCAGTAGGGTGACAATATTTTTGGAAGTCTTGTAACACTAATATTGTTGATGTTTACTATGTAGTTAATTAATATTATCTTCTTTTTACACTTTTATTAGTTACATGTGGCCATTATCTATCGTTTCCTTGAATATGTACAATCTTTTACCAGTCATACTGTATACAGATTGTCTCAGGTTAAGGAACAACTGTTCGAGTATGTTGTAGTTTAACAGTTATAGATCGTAATTATAATGTATATTAGACAAAAAATAATATAACATAACATAGTAATTACAAAAATTTGATGTTACATGTTATGAAGTAGGTACGAAAAGCTGCACCGATTACCAGTCTTCGGCCTTATTCGGACATAATCATTGATTTACATGGGCGTACCCAGGGCAGGCAGCTGACAAATGGATAATGTTGACGTCCCTACTAACTATGTATCTTATCTAGTACTTTTATCGATAAAAATTAAGAAAACGAATTTTGCCATTAGGTTGCAGTACAATATTTTTACAACTAAAAATTACGCGACGCGTTCGTTAGATCTATAACAGTAACAGTCAAATCGTTTTGCTGAAGACCCTCGAAAGTTACTTTTAAAATAGCCATTGTATAAGTACCTAGTTAAAGAATTTATATTAAAACATATCTATTTTAATTTAAGTTTATTTATTCTTTACTAGTTTTTGCCCGCGACTTCGTCCGCGTAGAAATCATGTGTGGCAGAGGCAATCACGGCTAACTGTGTAGTGCGTGCAGGGTTCTACAGGCTCACTGTTGCTCTTGATGATTTAATGCCAACCTGGTATATCAGAGAGGCGCTATTATCAGGGGGTGCTTCTATACCTTAGGCAGCTGACTCCAGACTAATTGAAGTGGCGCAGTGGCCCCTACGTGAAGCGTGCAGAAGACTTTGTGCTAACCCCTACGTTGTACTGCTGCCCGTTCCGTACTTGCGGGTGATTGAAGATACATTAGCTGAGGCTGGTCCCTTTACGGGCTGGGCTTAATTTAAATAAGCGATATGTTTGTCCATACTCGTTATCAAGGTGATGATTCGATGAGTCACGATGCCGCCTAGAGTAGCCCCATATAAAACGAATGATTTGCTGTTTCATAGACCCTGTTGCTATACACCTGCACAGCAATCATCGGTGATTTAGTTCCACTCGGTCGAGGACCAAATAAAATATTTGGGTTTAGTTCTCAACGGACGACGGTATTTCAGGAACATTGTTATAAAATCACTAACTGGCTCGTTAACGCGGTGTTAAATGTTGTCGTCGGTACGGGAGACTGGTTAGATCAATGGCCCTGTACGGTACACCTGTGTGAGCGAGTTCTGACCACTTGGTACACTTGTCTTAAAATTTTCTTCTGGCACTCGCAGAAAGCCATGATGTTCAGAGCTACACACGGATACCGCGCCATGTCGACCGAGTTAGCGTGCGCTTTAGCCAGAACACTCCCGTGAGACTTAAGGGGGGCAATACATGAAGCCCTCCCACAATTGTGATTCCAGCTAGGACACAGCAGACATACTTATGAGGTCTGAGTTGCCTGGTTAGAGCAGGGCTGTGAATTCAACGCAAGCATCACTGTCGAAGCTACCGACCATCACTTAGATCATAGTCGACAAGTCAGTACCTGGTATGAGGACGCCAACTTCTGCTTGGCAGTTATCTTGCGTAAGAACTTGGCGGAGGGGAGTCAGGAAAAAAATCTTCCGAGCTGACTCGTTCCACCGCTGTGGCGTCGGGTGGTGGCTAGCCCGAGTGCTTGCGCTTTACTATCTTTACGTGATAGAATCATACTGTCGACAATCGTCCATCTAATATCGCGTACCAGTCCATCCAAAGCGAGAGACCGGAAGTAGGCAGCAACCTGGCCAAAGGCCATGAGTAGTATCACTTACAACAACAACTTTGCAAATAAAGAACCAACCTAGTCAAAGACACGGATGTCTGAAACGGGGATTAGTCCTCCACCCGTAGCGAGCCTGAATGCGCGAGGTCGATACAACGACAATATAGTTTGCTGCCTGGGATCAAAAAGGGGTGTTCGAGTGACCATGCACGACCTTTTTTGTCTATTCATTCTACAAACCATGAATTTTGCGCTACACCCTTCTCTAAGAAACTTCACAAACATATAAGTGACAGATACAAATTACACCCAGTCTCAGAGCAACAATTTGTCGACCACACAAAAGATTGCCCGCGGTTGGACCGTTGAACCCGTGACACTGGCATGGTAGGTTGGTATCTTAACCATTATGTTATCAGTGCAGTTAATTCAATCATTGGCGTTGTATGAATTTATTACTTGTGTATTAAAGTGAAAAATATCAAAGCAGAATTCATTCCCATTTTTTTTTGGGGGTGTGTTGCGGTCGGCGCGCTCCTCGCACCACTCCGTGCGGGATGACAGAGGGGTGTAACCGCCGACGGGACCGACGTCCTCCCTCGGGGAGGACGTCGGCCTTTCCTCACGCAGTCGACCTCTCGGCGGGTGACGGACTAATCCCCGGTCACGTCACCTGCGGACTCGGTTAGGGCGGCATGAGGCGCAGGTATTCGCCCTACGCCACCCCAGTCGCCGGCGGCGGATCGCCTCATCGAGGCTGCGCTCTTCGCGCAGGCGATCTGCCGCCTCCTTCCGCGAGACTACTGCCTCGCAGAAGGCTGCGATCGCGTCCCAGTTCCTGACGCCGCCGACCACCGCCCTGGCGATAGTCAGCAGCGTCAGCTCGGCACCGATGATTGAGACGAGTTCACGGTGCTGCTCTGCCCAAGCGTCACAGACCTCGTGAGAGCGTATGCTGCGCCGTGTCCTCGTCGCAATCGCAGTGGTGGCAGGACGGTGTACTCTCCCTCCTAACGACCTTGTTCAGGTATTTGGCAAAGCATCCATGCCCCGTCAACACCTGCACTAGTCGGAATCAGAGCACCTCGTGCCGCCGTTCCAACCACTGCATCAGCACCAGCCGGATGGCCTCCACGATTCGCACCACGAGCCGAGGACTCTCCAGCTGGACTGCCCAACGGGCAATGACGTCTTGGCGGGCGTCGACGCGCTAGGTGGTGAGCTCCTTCAACGAGACCACACCGCCCTCCGCTCGCACCCCCGACACCCGCCGATACAAACCGGTGAGCATTTCCGCCTCCAGGTCCCATGGAGGAGTCCCGGCCAACAGGCACGCTGCCTCCGTCGCCACCATGTGGTATCCGCGTATGGCCCTCTGTGGTCACCACAGAAGAGGTCCGAGTCGGACAGTCAGGGACCCCGCCCACACCGGTGCGCCGTACAGGGCCATCGACCGGATGACCCCCGCGTACAGCCATCGGCACGTAGCGGTCGGTCCGCCCACGTTCGACGTAAGCCACAATAGGGCGGACGCCGCGTTGACGAGCCGTGGAGCGAACCTGCGGCAATGCTTCCGAAACCACCATTGCCCGTCGAGCACCAGGCCCAAATACCTCATATGGTCCAGGATGCTGATATCAACCGAATGGACGGTGATCGAGACGCCGATGGGAGGGCTCATGCGGTGCCCATGGAACAAGAGGGCCTCCGTCTTGTCCAGGGCGACCCTCAACCCCAACGCCTTAATCCGCCTGACGATCTCTTCGGTGCCTAGAGTCGCCAGGCTTGCCGCCTCTTCTAGCGTCCCACCGTGGGCTGTGACGAGTGTGTCGTCGGCGTAACGAGTGTGTCGTCGGCGTAACGAGTGTGTCGTCGGCGTAACGAGTGTGTCGTCGGCGTAACAAATCACGCCCAGCCCGGGCGGGAGGCTCCCCCTCAACGCCCAGTCGTAGCCGTTGTTCCACAGGGTGGGTCCGAGGACCAACCCCTGTGGGACACTACACGTCATGGGCATTGTCGCGGAGCTTACTCACCGCCGCACGATAGGGGCGACCCCAGGGGTCACGGTCGCCGGCGACTGGGCCGGCGCAGGCGCGACTACCTGCGCACCATGCCGGCCTAGCCGAGGCCGCGGATGACGTGACCGGGGAGTTAGTCCGTCACCCGCCGAGAGGCCGATCGCGTGAGGAAAGACCGCCGTCCTCCTCGAGGGGGGGGACGTCGGTCGATGGGAGGGTACCATAAATAGGGAGTATTCCAACGGGCCGACCACTGATGACAAGTAACCCTGCTCCGGTGGTCGGTCCAACGACGAAGGCGACGTGGTGAACACCTATTTCATGGTTTTCAATGAAGAATCTTCGTACTGAATTTCATGGGAATAAGTTCAAAAGCGGCAAATTTTCATACTAATTTTGTACCCCTGTTTGACCCTCATGAATTTTCCAAAATCCTTTCTTAGTGCTCCCCTACGTTATAAAGGGAACCCCTGTGCAAAATTTCAAGTTTCTAACTCTTATAGTTTAGGCCCTGCGTTGATATGTTAGTCAGCTTCTCCTTTTATATACATACTAGCAACCCGCCCTCGCTTCGCTTCCGTTTCAATCGCTTTACCCGCGGCGTAGTTCCCGTTCCTGTGGGAATACCGGGACAAAATATAGCCTATGTTACTCCCTGATATTATAGCTTTCCATTGGTGAAAGAATTTTTGAAATCAGTTCGGTGGTTTAAGCGTGAAAGCGTTACAAACAAACAAACAAATAAACAAACAAACATCCTTACTTTCGCATTTATAATATTAGTATGGATATAATATATATATATATATATATATAGATAAGCACCTAGCTTAAAAAAAATCTGATTTGCTCCCCCCTGGCCCAGAACCTGGGTACGTCCATGTTGATTTATTCAATTTCTAATAAATATTTAACAAAATAAGTAAAATGTAGTTTAAGTATCACCGAATAAGCGATGACAAAATTGAAAACTACGTCTCTAACTCAGTAACGAATTGATATTACAACTGCAAATCATTTTCATGGGTTCCTACCACCATTGTCTAACACTCGTTACTTGTTAGATTTTATCTAAAAGGTTATTATAAAATCTCAATTATCTTGATGATAACTCGGACTGGCAATGAGCAGCTCCTCATACAGGAATTTCCTCATTATTACAATGATAGAAATTACGCACATGTTTATTATTTTTTTTTATTGTTGCTACTATAATTGTAAAGTGTAGCGTGTTTTGCCAAACGATTTTTTTTATTGGATCTGTGTTTTATGTTTATGGCAAATGGTATTGGTCATACTCACTGAAGGGTCTGCTAGCGGTAGCTGCGAGGAGCGGGTCACTCCCTTCCCTATATTATGGTTGAGGGGAGTGATGGCTGCTCTAGTAGTTAACTCGTGATCGGGTGCCGCTTGCGGGATCTGGTCCAACCATAGTTTTCTCATTATATTTGTGATTATTATTATATTTGTGAACTATATTATATAATCTAGTGTGAGTCAGGGCAGCAATTTAGAGCCCCTGCTGTTTATTCTGACGGTCAACGACCTCCCAAGAGTAGTAGGTAAGTCCATGCCTTTATTATTTGCAGACGATCTAAAACTAGTTATGGAAATAAAGGACAGCTTGGATCACATCATATTGCAACAGGACATTAATAGGATCCTAAAGTGGAGCCAAGACACTAAGCTGTACTTCAACGTGGCTAAATGCTCCGTACTATCGTTTAGCCGAGCAGTAGCCCTTAGTCAGTACCAATATGCCTTGGACGGGTTACCGTTAAAGCGAGTCACTGAGGTAAGAGACCTGTGCGTGCAATTCGCGAGCGACCTACAATTTCGGCAGGACATTACAGATGTATGCAAGAAAGCGTACCGAAATTTAGGGGTAGTTCTTCGCCAGGCTAACACTTTTACCAACATCGGGGCCTTGAAAGCATTGTATGGAGCACTCGTAAAGCGCCACCTGGAGTACAATGCGGTCATTTGGTCTCCACGCGAACAAAAATATAAAATAATGTTAGAACGCATATAAAATAAGTTCCTTAGGTTATTATTTATGAAGCAGTATGGTGTGTATCCTGGGTATCCATTGCTGTATCCTTCATTATTTATTCTGGGAATGGTGGGATATAACAGGCTCGAAGTAAGAAGGGAAGTAGCTCTTGCTACCTACATATTCGGTGTAATGCGCGGTAAGATCCACAATCCGGGTATCTTGTCGGAGGTTCAGCTGTGCGTTCCGGACGAATACATAGGTCGTCGCCGGCGGCCGCCGCTGCTAGCGGTGCCCCGCGCGCGCACCAAACTCCTGCAGTGCACACCGCTGGTGCGGGCGCTGCGGGTGCTTAACACATTCTCCCACCAAATAGATTTGTTCTCGTGTTCACTGAACGTATTCACAAAGGCCGCTTACTTCCTCTGTTGTTTAGAGTGACTTGTTTATTTATTTAATTTTTTTTTTCTTTTAGATAGTGAGAACATAACACTAGGTATAATATAGATTAAGATAGTTCACTACTCTGTCGCATTGGGCTTGTTGCCTGTAATGATAGATGTAAGTTTTATAGTAAATAAATAAATAATATTTCGAATGGCATCACACTGGTACTATTAATAAGCATGTTGTAAGATGTAATTTTATTTAAAAGAAATTAGAAAAATAAATAAAAAATGGACAATCCCGCTGAGTTTCTTGCCGGCTCTTCTCAGTGCGGTCGTGTTCCGATCCGGCGGTAATTATAACTTTAAGAAAAATGTATAAAAATGACAATATATAAGGGGGCGTCCATAAATTACGTGAGGTGTTTTTTTAAATTTTCTGTACCTCCCTCCCCCCCTGGTGAGATGTCATGAGATTTTATTCAACCCCCTCCCCCAATCTCACGTGAGATTTTTCAAAATGTGGGTTTCTTACGTAAACGCGTTGGATTGTTATTGTAAAACAAAATACATATTTTCTTTCGAACGAATAAGTGAATGATCTTAATGGTATTACGATTACGCTTAAGTTTAAATCTTAGGCATGTACAATCTGGATTAAATGGGCCAAAATAGTACATTTTTTTTTGTTTCAATCAGAAAAAAATTGCGTGATATTTGCCGAGACCCCCCTCTCTCCAACGTAAGATTAGATGAGATTTGACTCGACCCCCTCCCCCCCTTAAACATCTCACGTATTTTATGAACGCCCCCTAAGTGCCCCCGCGGGTTTATACATAATAAATGATTTGAATTTGTTAAATCTGCGTCAATTTGGAGCAAGTTTTGTAGAATAGTGATTTTTAATAATAAAAAATACAGCTAATAGATAGATACCAGACTGTCAGTGCTTCTTGCGACGTGTTATTGTGAGACAGGGAGTGTTCTACGAAGACAACTAGTTGTTTCTCTTTCATAAGCTCGACGTGCAATATTTATTTTAACTGTATCATCATTTCAGCTCAATACGTCTCACTGCTGGGCTCCAACCTCCCCCACGATAGGAGGGAAATTGACCTTACTATACCATGCTGGTCAGACAGGTTGGTATAGTTTCATTTCGAGTTTGCCTTCTCTTGCACAGATGTTATGTGCATATTATATCCCTTAGTCGTTCTTTACGACATTCATGTGCAAGATAGGGAGTGGTATATTGTATTCTTACTCTGTCACCACACGGAACTGATACTCTTCAAAGTGCTAAGTTACTTTTTACCAAAGATAGCTAAGAATCACCGTAAGGAAACTCGCTTTCACGTAAATGAAATCACATTGAAATCTGTCCATTCGTTCGAGGGCTACAATGCTACAGACATATGCGTTAAACTTAAAACTACCCTTTTTTTGAATCAGGAGTTAAAACGCCTAATAAAACACAATATAATTTTAATTAATTTTATTAAACATTTATACTTAAAACCCATATCATGGCATAAAAGGTTCTTGGATGGTATCTACACCATAAAATGTTTTAGGATTGGGTTATGAATGTCTACCAAAGCTAAAGAATGGGTTTTGGAAACCCGTTTCAATAGCAGTGAGGGGACAATACGGTAGATTATTGGGTCGAATCCCGCCCATCCCACCTTGGACAGTTTAGACGAGATGTGACCATACTTGGCAAAAAAAAAATATTTATAGTCATTTTCCATGTATCTCTATCTCCTGTCAGTCTTGCCGACTCCTCTCTTGCCAGCGAATAGATGCTTAGGTTTCTTCGTACCAATGAACCTATCAGCTTCACCTTTGAGACCCATGCGTTTGGTCTTCTTGGCGATCGCCACGTGAGCCAACTTCTTCGCCTTCGTTTGCATCTAGAAATAGAATTATCATGTTTAATATATGGTCTAGTTTAGGGGTTGTAGTAAATTCAACTTCATCTCCATTCATTAATGTCCCACTGCTGGGCTCGAGCCACCGCCATAATATGGAGGAAATTAACCTACTATACCACACTGGTCAGACGGACATCGTCATCATCTCAGTTTATGTACGTCCCACTGTTGGGCTCGAGCCTCCTTCACAATACGAGGGAAATTGACCTTACTATACTATGCTAGTTAGGCAGGTTGGTATAGTTTTATTTCGAGTTTCTTGAATAGATGTCATATGCGTATTATATCCCTTAGTCGTTTTTTATGACATCCACGGGCAAGATAGGGAGTGGTGATTTGTAGGGACGTGACTTGGAGGGAAAATAATCGTTTTTTTGTTCTTTAAAATAAATCGATTAATTAAAAATAAATAATCGATTTTTCTCTCAACAGGACTATGATGACCTTTTTTATTAGGAAATGTGAGCTTTATTTTCTAATATAGTATGAAACACTGCACGCAGTATCGTGATGACCTTTTTTTTAGGAAATCTGGTAGTGAAATAATCGATTAATTTCGATCGAATTTCGAAATATATTCATAATCGATTTTAAAAACGATTATTACAAAAAAATAATCGATTATTATAAAAATCGATTATTTTTTCACATCCCTAGTGATTTGTATTACTACTCCGTCAACACACAGTAAAGTATGGGGTTTTATTTGGAGTTTACCTTTGTTATTAGTCTATGCCCTTTGGTTATCTTTTACATCACCTATTAGCAGTGGGGCATATATAAGCGATTATAATGTACATAACATGGGTAATGCTCGTATATACATGTATGTATAACGAGCGACCTTATGTTATGTAATTACTATCGGCCACAGTTTGACTGACACAATACATATTAGATATTGTTCAGCTTCGATTTGGGCCTTTAAAAATGGTATAGTTTGACAACTGGACATAGTGAGTGGTGATAAAATATCTAGTTCAATGTAATTCGTTATTATTTAGTTTTCTACAGAACAATATCTGTTTGTTAAGCTAGTACCTAGATACAGTGTCCAGATTATGGAACAGCTGTTCGAGTATGTTGTAGTTTAACGGTCATAGATCGTAATTAAAATGTATATTACACAAAAAAAAAATTAATAAAACCATAATTATAGTGATTTCAAAAATGTGTCTCAGAGCCTTAAATGCTACATGAACAGGATACATGTAGGCATGTAAGTAAGTAGGTATGAAGGCACGTCATCGCGTTAGACTAACGGTCATCAGCCAATTAGCTGACATTGAGACGAAATTTGTCTTGCGAACATAATCATGATTTAATCAATTTCTAATCAACATTTAACAAAATACCAATACATTGTAAATAAAACTACTTTTACGGATTATATCGCGTTTGTATTTGATTTATGATTGCCCGACGTTTCGAACACTTTGCAGCATTCATGGTCACGGGCGGACTAAGGTGTCTCACGTCCAACAAGTAATCGTTATTACAGACATTTAATGTCGTTATTACAGTCGGGCAATCATAAATCAAATACAAACGCGATATAATCCGTAAAAGTAGTTTTATTTACAATGTGTAGTGCTCGCGTAAACATCAGATATCATTAAAATACCAATACGTTACTGATTAAGTATCACTGACTTTATACATTTCAATCAGATATACACGGAAAAGCGATGACAAAATTAAAAACTTTACATCTCTCTAATTCATTAACGAATCGATATTTTTACTTCCAATTTTTTTATAGGTTCCTATCACCATTGCCTAAGTCCCGTTTGACCAGTTGCCTCATAACCCGAGACATACCTGTATAATATAATACTTACAATTTTATCCCCGACTCCCTCGGTGTCGCGTGCTGGTTTGCTGACGGAGCGACCCCGCTCCTCCACCCGCTGGCGCTTGGCGGCAGGAGCGGAGCGCGAACGGGAGCGTGAGCGGGTGAAGTGCGCCTCCTTGGTATCTGACATGTCCACACCTGTAATATACAAAAATATTTATATAAATAATGGATTATTTTAATAATATTTTCTCTCCTTCAAAAATACAGTTACAACTTCATTAATTTAGTTTAATTTAAAATAATTACACTTAAAAATAACTTTCGTCTCTCCCGCGTAACGAAATAGCCTTAAACTTCTTTGAAATTTCACTCGCCATTCTCATCTATATTTCGATTATCGAATCGCCGCCTAAGAAGTTTCACTTCAAAAAAGAGCGTATGTACAGAGTACACATATTAGAAGTGAAACTTCTTTATCCTTTAACTGTTATCTCATTCTCTCGTCGGTTGAATCCTATACGTTTACGTGTTTGTGTCTCTATGGACTCGCTTATTCGTTTAATAGAGTTTGAAATCACAACGATTCTGAAGAAGTTTCACTTCAAAAACATGTGTGCAATTCACACGTAGTAGCAATAAAACCTACAAAAATGTTGTACAAACTTTGTACTAGGCATGCCCGCACAAACACATTAAATCACAACGATGCTAAATAAATTTTCACGTTAAACTCCATGGGGGCCATCATATTATATAAAAGCGTTCAATGTAATACATATGTCTTGCTGTTGAGCTCTGTGGGTGTACTCTTGAAATCAATTCCAATTTTGAATCCGATTCAATTCTAATCTCACCAAACTTATATTTGGTACTCTTAAACAAAATCGAGAATGAATTCTTTTCGTTTGCCGTTGCTACTTTGGCCAAATGTGCTGTATTTTCTTACTTTGAATTAATAACGTTATCGAACTCGATCACCACAAAGACGCTTTCTTGAAATCGTGAAGCATTCACGATTTTAAACTCGTATACTAAACGTCAAAATCACGTCGGAAGTAGCAAATATTTGACTTAATCGACTAGAGACGAATTCACTTAGTTTAAAGAATTCCACCGAATTCAATTCTAATCGTGCGCTAGTGTTGCTTTCAAGAAGAGTACGAATTGCCTCAAAAATAGGCGTGACGACAGTATAAAAGAATCGATGCATTAATGATTTTAGGGGAAAATACATATCAAAAAAATTTAATACGCTAGTTTAGATTTATCTAAATAATCGAGATTATTAAGATTTTCAATAAATTAAATCATTAAAATACTGCATTCGGCCATTTTGGCTGAAACACCAATCACAGTGTATTACGTCACGTTAAGGTAAACTACTCTGTTTGTTGTTCTCAGTACTACTGATTACGCATTTGGATTGATTTTTTATTTGTTTACGTGTGATTTACCGACTCCACTCGATTATTACAATGGAACCAAGCTTTGTTAAAGCAAACAGCTCAAATTTGCCCAGGATTGGTGTATTGATGTTGGGTGATTTCCTTGCTACAAATAAAGAATTTTGCTCGCCCGAGTTTAGAAACGTAAAAACTTCTTTGTAAGTAAATTTTTGTTTATCTTTACTACCATGTTTCTAGTAACCTAATCTCTAGTACCAACTTAGATATAATCTAACTCGTTTTGAACTGATGTGAGTTTATTTTATTTTCATAGCTTATTTTTACATTAAACTTGTCATTGTTTATTCTTGAGGTTAGCTCCCTCACAGCTTTGCGAGCTTTAACCACTTAACTCTTATTATTTTCTTGTTAGGAACATGTACAAATACTTTGTTGGGGGTTTTTATTGATGTATTTTTGCACTGAGGTACTGCACACCACTTATAAACTTTGCAATTCATTTTTATCACAAGAATTAATTTAATGTTTTGCTTACTTTCTTCGCTACACATAGACACAAGGACGTGTTTACCTTAACGTGACGTAACAGCCGACGCCATGACACCGGCGAGCTGTTTTCACGCAATATTTAAAAAATAATAATTGTTTTAAACTTCTTTAAACATAAATTTATTACCGAAATATAGGTTTTTTCGTAAATAGTAAGTGTGTAGTGCCCACATTACGGAAATGGATTTCAAAATCTTGCGTCACGCCTATTTAGGATTGGGATCTAGATCTAAGGGTAGGCACACTGGCCTTCTGCTTTATGAGGGAATTTGACCTACTACAGCACGCTGGTAAGACATCTAAATTAATAAAGCTGTATGTATGTTTGTACATAGCATGGGTAATGCTCGTATATACATATATGTATAACGAGCGACCTTATGTTATATATTTACTATCGGCCACAGTTTGACTGACACAATACATATTAGATATTGTTCAGCTTCAATTTGGGCCCAAAAATAATCCCAAAACATCTCTTTTTAAGATTTCGTATCCCAAGGGTAAAAACGGGATCCTATTACTACGACTTCGCTGTCTGTCTCAAGAACCGCGATAGCTAGACAGTTGATGTTTTTTTACAAATATGTATTTCTGTTGTCGCTATAACAACAAATACTAAAAACAAAATAATTAAATATTTAAGGGGGGTTGGCATACAACAAACGCGATTTGTGATAGATAATGGTACGGAACCATTCGTGAGCGACTTCAACTCGCACTTAGCCGGCTTTCATCACCCCCTGCATGCGTCCAGCGTGGTATTATAGGTCAATTTCCTTCTACCCAGGAGGCTCGAGCCTAGCAGTGGGACAAATATGAGCTGAAATAATGATTACTACGCGTTCACTTCAAGATTGCCGTTACCTCTCGTCCCACAACCCTACCTCGTGCCGCAAGTATCGCCCGCTAAGTAGCGATAGCAACGCTAATGTGTGTATTCGTCTGTTTCTATGTACTGGCAGTCTTTGTGTTTTCGTGCTCCCATGCTTTTTTAATATATTGTGTTGCTTAAAATAGTGGTAGAGGAAAGGTTTTGCATAGCGGCGAACGTAAAATAATTACTTTCTTTGAACAAGAAAAAAAATAAAAAGCAATTGATAACTGCCTATAATGTTCAAGATATTGTTGCAATGAAAAGTACTGGCAGAGTCCTTTTCTGTACCCCAAACTTCTAATAATGATAATAACTTGTAATAAATTTTGTAATAATGAGTCAAGTACTTAGTAATTAACTAAAAAAACAAACAAACTCACATTTGCATTTATAATATTAATAAGAATAAGCATAGTATTTTATTTTATCAACTTGTCCAGCTTTTCTGTGTAAGAAAATTAATCAACAATAATTTCATTGTTTTGTCAACGGTATTAATAGCTGTGACGTAGTAACGGTCGACGACGGCAATCTCGAAGTGAACGCATAGTAGTACAATGGAGGTTAATCAGTAAATGTCATAATCATAGCGGTTTAACCGTATACAAAAATGAGAAGGTTATGTATTACCTCATAACTTTTTTCTAGATGAACCGATTTTGATATTTCTCTTTTATTAAAAGACTGGTGTTTCCGATGTCGTCTCATTCAAAACTGATGAAGAACCGATCAGTCATTTTTGAGTTATCCTAAATAATTTGTTTCACTGCATTGATATGAAGCCGGTATTTAGTTTTGTTAAAATTGTATATTACTAAAAACTGGCGACAGAAGTGAAAACTTTAAACTATGAACATAGTTATTTTTGCATCTTCAACTAAAATTATGTATTGATCGATCGATCAATCAATCAAATGTCTCCCTTGAGTCATGTGTTCTCAAAGATGCTAGAAGCGTTCATCTGTCAAGTTGTGACCCACAAACAATATGCACGAAGGTATATCTATGTACATATATACACAGTACACAAGGAAGCGTTCGGTGACGATGACGCGAGTTTCACGCTTTTTCTTCACACAACGGTAACGCGAGTTTCATGATTTTTGCTCACCCAACGATGACGCGAGGTCTCGAGATTCATGATATGTATTTGTTTACCCAACGATGACCAATGATGATTTTTATTCACACAAAGAAATGCTCAATGCGTCTAAAAAAGTTTTCACTTCAAACATTAGCTTAGCTTACCGAGTTTCTCCATCTCGTCTCTAAGTTTTCCAGTGGATCGATCCTTGGCGCGCGCCCTTGAAGTCCTGGGCATCACCGGTTTAGTGGACTGTTTCACTAGACGCGACTCGTCCTTCAAGATTGCCTTCTTGTTACTGAAATTTGAAGCGTTATTATTAGAACTGAATTTTTCTTAGGTTGTTACCAAGTTAGTAGAGAGAGTTAACAGTAACGTTTTTCACCATCCCCTTTTTTGCCTCTGGATATGGTAAAAGGCAACTAAGGAATACGCATACAACATCTATGCAAGAGAAGGATAACTCGAAATAAAACCCTGTACCAACTCGTTTGATAGGTGTGGTATAAAAGGTCAATTTTCTCCCATTGTGGAGGAGCCTCGAGCCCAGCAGTGGGACGTATTTGAGCTGTGATCAAGGAGGAACAATGCCATAACCGCTACGCTTGGCAAGGGGGTTAGTAATCGAAATTACTGTTCTCTGTTATTCAGGCAAGCTTTTATCATCAGCTCGGTTCATAATTATGATTTTCCACTGCTGGGATCATCTTCACCCAACAGGAGGGAAATTGACGTATCATATCATGCTGGTCAGACAGGTTAGTATAAGGTATTATTTCAAGTTTTATTTCTGTTATATCTTTAATAATCCCCAAAAGGAAAGAAATATGGCGATGAGCATTGTATTCTTGCTGCATCACCATGTAGATATGCAGAGAGGTGCTGCCCCAACTCCTGGGGATCCCTCAGTCGGTTCTTCCATCTCCTACGCAAAAGTTAGAGGTGGAACATCTTGTAATCTTCACCCATCACTGGACTGAATAATATGCAATTATCAGAAATTACATACATACTCAAAACAATACATAACTGCTCAGATGGCGTAGTGGTTAAGATACCTGCCAGTGTCGCGGGTTCGAATCCCACGGAGGACAACACTTTGCAATCCACAAATTGTTGTTCTGTGTCTTTTTATTATTACATATTTGTGAAGTCACACTGCAATACAAGGATTATTACCTCAGTGCTGTCTTTCTTTCCAAAAAAAAAAAAATTGAATCACATAAAGAATTATCTGCATGGGAATCGAACTGCTACACTTGGCATTGTGTTATTATATGGTCACAAGTTCAAAATAAATAAAGATTGCATCTCACCGGATCTGCCTGGCCAGTTCCCTGATCTCCTTTATGGTGTCGTCCAGTTCGATCTTGGGTACAGCGTACATACCACCAGCCTCACGGAGCTCCTCCTCCTTCTCCAACTCGGCTAGTTTCTGTCATTAAAGATAAATATAACCATTGTAGAATTTTTGAAGTGAAGCTTCTTTATCGGCGTTGGAAAAAAATTTACCGTCACATTTTTCGGTTACGCGTCACATTTTTCGGTTACGCGTCACATTTTTTCGTTACGCGCCATCTTTTTCTCGTCCCCACCACAGTCGATTCGAATAAAGAGTACTTTCTCCAGTGGAGTAGGGATAGCATGTCGTTTAAGCGGACATAAAGGTATAAAGTGATAAAGGCATAAAGGGATAAAGTGATAAAGGCATAAAGTGATAAAGGCATAAAGGAATAAAGTGATAAAAGGATAAAGTGATACAGGGATAAGGGGATAACGGGATAAGGGGATAAGGGATAAGGGACAAAGAGACAAAGGATAAAGAAGTTTCACTTCTGCTATGCGTACTTTGTACACACGTTTTTTTTTTTGGTGGGCTTTGGTCAGCACACTCGCAATTAGTGCCGTTCAGAGCAGCGAAGGAGCGGCGTGGGGCCTGATAACCCACCGTAATCCCTCCCCTTCGCCACTGGGCCAGTCAAAGTATCGAATTCTTTTACGTCCTTGGCTAACCCAGTGGTCATTACACCTTTTTTTTTTTTTTTTTTTTTTTTTTTTTTTTTTTTTTTTTTTTGGGGCGGGCTATGGTAAGCAAAAAAAGCACCCTGGCATTTACTTTATAATTAAAGAAACTAATCATTCAATCAGTCCAACCCATCAGATATTGACGTCCATTAACAGATACAAGGTCCTAATTCTAAAAATAGTTTAGTTAACTCACATCAAATATATCTGGATCAATGTAATCAGCAATGTTATGTCCCTCCCAGAACTCAGGTATTGGGTCGTGTCTCTCCTCTTCAGGTATCTCTGCGTAGTTCTTTTGTAGATCTGAAAGGTAAATTATATTTATCTCATTGTTGGGCTTGCCTCTTGAATTAGGGACAATGATCTACTCACTGCATATGTGTTGGTATAGCGTTTTATTTCAAGTTTTCCTTCTCTTGCACAGATATTATACGCATATTATATATATATATATATAGTCGTCTTTTACACCGATGGTCAAAATTTACCCCTACCCTATCATCACAACATGGATATTATAAAAAGTTTCCATAAATAATTTTTTGGTGACAGAATAAGAATACAATTCACCACCCCCTATCTTGCACATGGGTGTCGTAAAAGACGACTAAGGGACATAACAAGCATATATTATACGCTTGCTATGTGCAACAGAAGAAAACTCGAAATAAAACCCTATACCAACCCATATGACAAGCGTGGTATAGTAGGCCAGTTACCCTCCTAATATGGAGGAGGCTCAGCAATGGGTCATCTATGTGCAGAGGCCAGAGATGATGAATTTTAATATTAAGCTCGGCTTATTATAACAAGCTTGCAGACAAGTTTGCTTTAAGTTTTCCTTTTCTAGCATTAATGCATTCTGTTTAGTTATGACATATGAGGGTAACCACATTCTTAAGTTTTGGCATTTGATATGAAACTTACCAAGTACATAATCATCGCCTTCTTCTAACTCTATCTCTCTCTCCAGTTTCCTCTTCCTAGCCTGTTTCTCTGCCTGCTGCTGTTTTTTTAATGCCACAGAGGGTGGTATGACGGCAGGACGAGCTTTGTTATCACGAGGAGTGGGGACGGCTATGTGCAGTCTGTTCAGAATACCTTCCACCTGGAAAAATTCCAATTAATCTTTTATGTCTAGAGTAGGAATGTTATAGCGGTCTGTAACTATAACTGAAAGTTTTGGATATTTTTGAATAGGGTCGATGTCTGTATGAGATTAGGTTTTGGCAGGTTTTCGATCTACCAGGCGACCTGTAAGCCTAAACATATGCCTCTCTAATGGAAAATAATACAATGATTACTGCAATTAGCTGAATCCTTTTATAATTTCCTAAACAATCAATATCCATAAACGAAACTGTCAGATAATACGAAGGCACACCCTTTACTATGCTATCTAAAAGCATTATTCAGCTCCAACATTCAACTTAGCACCCCAACTACTGATTGACATATTGGCCTCTGTCATAGCCTAGTTATAACACTCTTAAAACACCATAGCAGGTAGCTCTAATTTCAGAACCTGCTCATAAGTGGTGTAAGAGGAACAATGACCACATTTCGTTGCATTGCTCCTTGTTATAAAGATGAATTCTTGAGTGGTGACATATTGAGAATACTTTCCTGTGAATGTCATAAAATCGTCAAAAAAAATCTTAATATCACCTGGAGACTTTACCAGCTCTCTCCTGGGAAAAATAGTGAATAGTTGATGGGTGGGCTTATGGGTGAATGGAAGAATAAATGGATGTAGTGATGAACGAAGGAATGAATGTATGAATAAATTAATGAATAATTGATTAGATGAATGGGTGTAAGATGAGAATAATGTATATATGGGAGTAGTTTTAAATGTTGGAATATTAAAAGTTTGAAGTTAAAATATAATTCTAAGTAGTTACCTTCTTGGTCCTCATTTTCTCTGTGACTCTGTGCGACAGGAGTCTCTCGCACGCCTCTATCTTGACCTCCTGCACTCCCACGTCTGTTATGGTGGACATACGCATCACTGGCACCACTGATAAGTCTGAATTTGAGTCCGCACTGGAACAATTCATATGTCAAAATGTAGTGGAGTAATGACTTTAGGCTGAAGATGTTCATTGTGCTGGGTTCAACACCAATGTCAATGTAGCATTAAATTTAGTAGCAGATATTGATTTCAATGTGGTGACGGAGTAAGAATACAATTCACCACTCCCTCTCTTGCCTGTGGGTGTTATAACAGACACTGCAATAATTTAAATAACGTATCGTCATCATCGTCATCACAGCTCATATACGTCCCACTGCTGGGCTCGAGCCTCTTCCACAACTGGAGGGAAATTTTACCTACTATAACCACACTGGTCAGACTCGTAAATATAGAGTTTTATTTCGAGTTCTCCTCATGCATAGATTTTATATGCATATTCATATACAGTAGAAACTCGCTTAACCAAATTCAAATCATTTATTATGCGTAAGCCCAGCGGGGGCACTTACATATTGTCAACTTTTTTGCCTTTTTCCTTAAAATTATCACCGGATCAGAACGCGACCGCACTGAGAAGATCCGGTAAGAAACTCTGAGGGATTGTCTATTTTTTATTAATGTGTAATTTCATTACATACAAAAATATGCTTATTCATAGCTCCTGATATCTTTCGAAATAGTTAAAAAGAAATATAATGAAAAGAATACGGCTGGACCAGATCGCGCAAGCGACACCTGATCACAAGTTAACTACTAGAGCAGCCATCACTCTCCTCAACCATAATGGAGCAAAGGGAGTGACCCGCGCCTCGTACCGGACGGACGTAACCGGAATAATTGTCGTCGTTAGGCATTCGGATAATCGAATATTCATACATTCAAACCTCCTTTGGTTTTATGTAATATGTACATAATTTTATGCGTTTATTAAAAGACGAATACATATCCTGCAGGGCATGCACCACAGAGCGGCGTAACAATTAGTAGCTAAAACAATAACTAAATGCGTGGGACAGCGATTCCGCAGGACATGCCATTCCAGACACGTTCGTCCTTGCATAAATTTGATTTTTAGGAACAATAGGTCACGGTTGGTAGTCCGGATAATCGCGAATCCTTATAACCAAGGTCCGGATAATTGAGTTTCTATAGATCTAATTAATATAAGCTTGTTAAAAATATTTAAAGTTCTTACTTGACGAGGTTTCCTTTCGAGCATGTCTCCATCAAGTTGTCAATGAGTTGTCTCTTAGGTGGTGCGAGATCTTCAGGTGTCACCACATCCATCTTGTTGAGGACCACGATCAGTGGTTTGTTGCTGAACAAGGGTTTTATGCTATCGAATAGTGATATCTGGAAATAAAGTAAATATTATAACCAATTATGTCTCTAATGATGTCTCCTTATCTTGACCGAGGATGTCGTAAAAGACGACTAAGTGATATAGTAAGGTTAATTTTGTCCTATTGTGGAGGAGGTTCGAGCCCAACAGTGGGACGTATATGAGCTGAAATGATGATGATGTCCCCATACATATTTCCTTGCATGATACAAATGCTATTACGAATGAATTCCAATTCAATCTCAGGTTATGAAGCAACTGTTCGAGTATGTTGTAGTGTAACGGTCATGGATTGTAATTAGAATGTATATTACACGAAAAATGGTAGGAACATACTGTTGACAGTTGTCTGTCTAAAGCTGCAGGCCGGTCCGTCCGGTGTAGTACCACACTGAACAGAAAATATAAAACAGAGTAGTAGTAATTTGTTATTGCGCTTCATTCGGTGAGCAAGAGAGCCGCAAAACCCAACTTTCTGAGAATGTTTGTGTGTGATGGGTTTTAGTGATGCCTTTAGTATCGGCGAACCTCATTGCACGCATTCACACTCCCTTCACTTTCTTTGCGGTAGGCAGCGGCCTTGCAAAGGTCCATGAACGGCAGCAACACTTACCATCAGGTGTACTGTTTGCTTGTTTGCCACCGTATGCAATGATTTTATAAATGCGTATTTAAGAGTCTATGCCTTAAATATTACATGTTATGAACAGTCGATGACCTATCAGCTGATATTAAGGCGAAGTTTGTCTCTCTTACGCGAACGTAATCATTGATTTATTTAATCTCTAATGAATAATTATAATGTACATAACATGGGTAATGCTCGTATATACATATACGTATAACGAGCGACCTTATGTTATGTAATCACTATCGGCCACAGTTTGACTGACACAATACATATTATATATTGTTCAGCTTCGATTTGGGCCTTTAAGAATGGTTTAATGTGACATCTGAACATGGCAAAGGCACCATCTGCCATTTTCAGATGTAAAATAGATTTCAAGGAAATCTATTTTTTTTTTATGTTTCTACAGAATAGTCTCATTGTATTAGAATATGTCATGATTCGGCAGAATGCTAAGGAATTCTCGGGTACGTGTAGGTCCCCCATTTAGTTCAGCAGTATAGATCTAATTTCGCATGTGATGACGGAGTAAGAATTCAATTCGCTACCCCGTCCCTCGCCCGTGGGTGTCGTAAGCGACGCCTAAGGTGTATAATATGCAGATAATATCATTGAAAAGGAAGGAAAATTCGAAATGAAACATGCCAATGTCATATTTGACTAGCATAGTATAATAGGTTATTTTCCAATGACAAAAAGTAGTAACCTGTTCCTCTATACTGTGTCCGCACTGCTCCGAGGGGTCTATGAAGTACAGGACTGCAGCTCGAAGATGAGCCAAAGCGGTTACCGCCTGCATCTCGATCACGTTGCGCTCTTCTAATGGATGGTCCAGGATACCTGGAGTATCTATCACCTGGAAATTTCACAATACTTTTTGTATTAAATGAAAAAAGAATACATAAATGGCGGAGAAGATTTTTTTCGGGTATTGAACAATTTATGAATACACAAGAAAAGATCAAAAGCGTTATTGCATAGTCACACTTTAGCACTTTCTCTGCGTTACATTATATAAAATATCATAATTTAATATAATTCTTTAAAATATTAACGTTAGGGATAGACCACAATGTCCCCACCAAACTTCTTGAAAGAATATTATTTATAAACCAACACTAAAATTTGAATAATACCCTTGATTCTCCAGAATTTCATAATCAAATTCTTACCTGATGACTATAGGACAACCTGGAAAATACTTTGAAAACTATTTTTCGTAATTATTTTTTGTTGGATAGGGTGTATATCCTAGAATTTACGAAATCGCTCCAAACGTCTTTGTGTAATTGGTGAAAATGGATATAAAAATAAAATATGCCACTAACTTCAAGAACCTCCACCTTTTTTTAAGTCGGTTAGAAAGAACTTTGTTTATACCTGCCATCTCAAATATTTATAATCCGTGTGTCCAACATAAAGACTCTTAGTTGTGAAAGCGTACGGCTGCACCTCGACATCAGCTCTGGTTATCTGTAAAATTTCACATATTAATTCTTCTTCAAGATACAGATTAATTGCTATAGGGTTTATATCTACCGCAGGAAGGCGACGCCCCGAGAGTGGCGTTGGGGAGCGAAGGTACCAAAGGGGTACTCCGCCAGGTTGGCCACGAATGACAAGGAACTTAGTAGCTACCAGTGGTAGTCCTAATGGCGAAGGAGAGGAAATACTGTGGGTTATGGGGCTGTGCTCCACCCTTTCGTCACCCCCTGACGTAACGGTTGGCGTGTAGGTTGTTCATAGCCCACCCAAAAGAATTATAGACATCCTCCTATTCCATCAAGCAAGAAAAGTGCTGAATTATATTCTTATTCCGACAGGACATGAATCATCATATGTTAATTTATTACATCATCATCATCATCTCATTTCATATATGTCTGAACATAGGTCTCCTCCGTAATAGGAGGGCAATTAACCTACTATACCACGCTCGTAGGATTTAATTTAGGACCGTTCCGAACCGTTCCATTGGCATTTTCGTGTGGAGGTCTATGTCCAGCAGCGGACGTCTGTAGGCTGATGGATGGATGGATTACCTTCTTTTGCAAAAATGTTACTTGCACATCGCCACTAAGGGATATCCTTTAGTCGTTGTTTACGGCACTACCAAGCAAAGGAGGGATGATGAATTGTACTCTTACTCCATCACCACATGGAAGATTACCACTTACCTTATTGATGAAGCTTGATTTGCCAACATTGGGGAATCCGCATATAATGATTGTTCTAGTATATGGATCTATAGATGGTAAACGCGCCAAATGTTGTCGTACCTGATGGTATTAAAACAATAATTTTAAAAGCCTTTAATTAATCATCGTCACCATATCTGATAATATTCCTCTTCTACTGGGTTTGTGGCTTCTTCACCAACTTCTTGCCTTCCAAGAGGAAGATTTTATTACGAGAGGAAGAGGCTAGCCGAAGAATCCCAAATGGTTGGACAGCATTCAGGAAACTTAAGAGGATCTTCTCATCCAATATACCTCTTAAAACATCGGTCTACAACCAGTATCTTTTACCAGTGATACCTTATGATATAAAAAAGTAGTCTCCATATGTAGGCATCATAACTAAACTCAAAGTCACCTAGCGTGCTATAGAATAGACTATGCTCCTGATTTCTATGTGAGATAAAATCAGAAATACGGCAACCTACGGGAGAAGGGGTGTAACCGGTATAACACGAGGAATTAGCACTCCAGCTGCTCCACATTACTGCTCGGAAAGAAAGGTTCTCGAGTGGTGACCATGTACAATCCAGTTTAGTACACCCTCCTACCAGGTCGACCGACAACCTAGAGCAAGTTACTGGGCATTCTTAATTCTCTTGGATGGGGGCAGCACAGGATCACATTTTGTAGCAAAACATGAGGGAGACCTACATCCAGCAGTGGATGGTGCAGTCAAATGGCTTGGTATTGCATTTTATTGCAAGTTTACTTTCACTTGCATAGATGTTTATGTACATTATATCCCATAGTAATCTCTTACTGTACCCACATGCAGTGGCGGCTGTACCTTAAGTGCGCTCGTGCGCTGAACCACCAATTCAAAAGATATAATAATTACAATGTTAATTCATCTTTATATTTTAAATTACTATATATAAATATTATAATATTGTTATTATTTAAACATACAAAAACATATAACAAATATAATTTCAAATTATGACGAAACAATTTAAATGCTTTACTAAACTATTAAAACATTTTCCCTGTAAAAAAAAAATCTCGTGCGCTGAAGCGAGCGCACGGGGACTGTTAATACAACTTGTATTAGTTATGAGTTAACGCGTTAAAACGCCTGGCGCGTGAGACAGAAGATAGTTCATAGAAATATATGCCGAAAATGAGTCTCTGCTCGAGCGGCGCATGGGCGAACCGAACATTACTGAGAGCACTCGACTTTCGACGAAATTTGCCTGGCGGCGGCGACGTAAGTAGGTATAGTTTCGATGTATCCTGTGACGCGTTAAATATTGTTTGTTTACATTAAGTAATCGTTTTTTTTATTTTGGTCTTAGGTCTATTCTATACTTCGTGTACCGGTGTGTGGTGTGAGTGTAAATGAGCCTGGTACGATAAAACTTTTCAAAATAAAGTTGATATAAAATTGGCGGGACCGCCAAGGCCCTCGTTAAATTTAACAAAAGAGTTCGAATCAAAATATTTTTTGATTTGCACTCTTTTATAAATATTTTTTGAAGTGTGAAAACCAAATAAAACCACATGTTTCTTCACATGTATGCCTACAAAATGTAATGAGTTCAACAATAATAAAAAATGTCATTTTTTTTATAAATTGTTGTTCCATTGCAATTTCTGATCTTAATACTTAATGAGCAAGTAAAGTACACCACCACTTTGTTGACCCACCAGCCGCCACTGCCCACATGCAAATTGGTGGGTACTTACATTCTTATACCATCACCACAGGTAAAATTAGCATTTTGTTGATAAAATAATTTAGTTGTAATAGAACTAGGATAGCAAAGACATAACCCGCATAATTAATACATTCATATAACAATGGGCGGGCCACATTGCTCGTTGAAACAATAACCGTTGGGAAGAAAGGTTCTCGAGTGGCAACCACTAATCGGACATCGCAGTGTAGGTGTACCCTCTACTAGGTAAACTGACGACATCTTGAAAGCCGCAGGAAACCGTTGGATGCATTTGGCACAGGACTATTCTGATTGGCATTCTCTTGAGAAGCCTATAACCAACAGTGGATGTCTATTAGCTGATGGATGGATAGATAAATAGGATTTGGCTGGATCTCACCTGTCGAAGACATTATATGGGCTAGAGATAGAGAAAGAAAATATCTTACTTGTTCTAAATATGTGAGGTTGGCAGCCTGTCTTTTCATAATAGTGGCCATACGACCGAGAGCTGCACGCTTGAGCTGCTTACACCGGTAGAGTGAATCACCATATTTCAATAGGCGTACATAATCCTTAGCCACACTGTAATCAAATTATCTTGATTTATCACGATCATCACCTCATTTATATCTGGTCTACTGGGCTTAAGTCTATTTCGCAATATGAGGGAAATTAACCTATTATACCTAACTGGAGAGTCAGGTTGGAATAAGAATTTATTTTCCTCTAGGTTGCTTTTCTTGCATAGATCCTACTAATATGTATGTAAGGTATGTAAGGATGTTTGTTGCTCTTTCACGCAAAAACTACTAAATGGATTTTGATAAATCTTCACAATAATATACAATATAACATAAAAGTTATAGTGATTTTAAAAATATGTGTCTAAGAGGCTATGCCTTAAATGTTACGTATCATGTAGGCATGTACAGACAGGATACATGTAGGCATGTAAAGCTTCGACAGTATTAATAGGTATGAATTGGGCAAAGGCTTCAATGGTAACGTAGGTACAAAGACAGCTCGTAAACGGTCATCGGCCGATCAGCTGATTTAAAGCGAAGTTTGTCTTGCTTATGCGAACTTAATCATTGATTTATTCAATTTCTAATAAACATTTAACAAAGTACGAATATGTTGCAGATTAAGTATCACTGACTTTATATATTTCAATCAGATTTACAGGAAAAAGCGATGACAAAATTAAAAACTTAACATGTCTCTAATTCATTAACAAATCAATATTTTTCCTTCAAATTTTTTTCATGTGGTTCTACCACCATTGCCCAACTCTCGTTTGACCAGTTGCCCTATAACCTGATACACCCTGTATATGCACAGATAATGTAGTTGTTATGATAGCGACTCAGTGTCCTAATTTCATGAGTTTGACTCCCATAAAAGACAATAATTGTGAATTATATGTATATAAAGTCCCATGCATACAACAGTTGTGTCTTTAAAGTGTGATGGGTTTTGGTGATGCCTTTAGTATCACCAAACCTCATTCACACTCTTCACTTTCTTCACAGTAGGCAGTAGACTAGCAGAGCTCCATGAGCAGCAGTATCATTTACCATCAGATGTGCTGTTCTCTCATTTGCCACCAATAGCAATAAAAAAAATTAAAAGTATTTTAAATTAATTATAAAATAACTTTACTTAATCTACTTACGTGTCAATAAGATGTCTAGCGGTGTTAAGTTGTCCAAGACCCAATTTATAATGATCTTTGTCATACAATACATTCATTAGATCCGCATAGAATGGATGTACATCATCTAGCTTTGGAAATTCCTGAAAAGAATTGTTTGAATATTAATATGAGCTTCACACAACACATTGTTAACCTGCTTCACCACATATTATAAAAAAAAGTCACTTTCTGCTGTCTGTCTGACCGTATCTATGCTTAAATCTTTAAAATTATGCAACCGATTTTGAAAGCATTTTTTTTAATAGAGTGATTCAAGAGGAAGTTTCATATGTATAATAATTCAAATTCAAATTTATTTATTGTGGGCATAGGTCAATATATAGATTGTACATTATTGGTAGGATTCTCTATGTCCTGCTGCAATGAGCATACAATATTAATGTCTTATATATAGGAACATGATGGATTAATTAATTAGTATTATCATTCAAAAAATCGTTAATATTATAATAAGTTTTCTTAATTAAAAATTTCTGCAATTCATTTTTAAAATTAGGTAGTTCTGGCGTCTTTAAAATATTTATGGGTATTTTATTAAAAATTCTTGATACCATTCCAAAGAAGCTTTTGTCCAGTAATGCTGTTCTGTGAGGTATGGCTGGAATTTTAAGTGCGTTTCTCTTAGAGATAAGCTCACCAAATAAAATTCTATTGGTTCTAACAAAGACTCCTACCTCATATATAAACTCACATATATAAACAGATGCAAATGTCAAAATATTGTATTGTGTAAAGTATGGCCTACATGAATCTGGAATATGTATATTAGCTATAGCACGTACGCATTTCTTTTGGGCTTTAAATACCAAATCAACATATTTATTATTTCCGTTTCCCCAAAATATAATGCCGTATTTTAGTGTTGACGATACGTAAGCATGGTTATGCTGTTAGCACAACTGATCTATCAACCACTTTTGCTAGATTATATAACGCATATGAGTACTGGTTTAGCCTATTACATATTGTGTGTATGTGTGTTTGCCAGCTCATATCATTATCTATCCAGATACCCAAAAATTTTATGCAGTTTACCTCTTCTATTTTTTTGTTATTGTAGTGTATATTTAACTTATTATTAATTTCTTTTGAGTAAGTAACTACATTAGTTTTTGTTAAGTTTATGATTAAATTATTTTGTGTCATCCATTCTATTATTAATTTTAGGTTATTATTAATGTCAGATTCAAATTTGTTAAGATCGTGTGCTGGGAAAATGGCAGTACTATCGTCAGCAATGAGAATCATTGGATATTTTATAGCTTTTGGTAGATCATTTATGTATATAAGAAATAAGAGCGGCCCTAAAACGCTTCCTTGTGGAACTCTGAATTGCACATGTCTTACATTTGACTGGTATTTATATTCTATTTGTGTCAACGAACAGATTCTTGTGATTTCAACAATTTGATGTCGTTCACTTAGATATGATTCTATTAATTTATAGACATTACCTCTAATACCATACATGGTTAGCTTATTCAAAAGGGTTCGGTGGTGCACATAATCAAAAGCCTTCGTCATGTCCATGTATAGCGCACATAATGGTACGCGTTTGTCAATATTTATATAAATGAGTTTTAACATGTCATAAATTGCCATATTTATTGATAATATATACATAATAATACATACATAATCAATTCTCCTCTAAAGGAAAACCTCTCAAGAAAACATGTTTGTATTGTCTCATGACAATAAAGCTGTGTACAGTGTATATAAAGATATTCTGTAATATATATACGGCCTGGCCACGACTTAGCGGCGAGCGGCGCGGCGTGCCGAGCGGCGCACGCTGGTAAAGCCCCATACAAAGCCGTTTCATATGAAAGTCATTGTAATGGAATAAAATTTATAAATTAATATGTAATACATATATAAATAATTAATACAAACGCGATATAATCCGTAAAAGTAGTTTTATTTACAATTTATTTTACTTTTGGCAGGTCGAATTCTTATCAATTAGTGTTGTACCAATGTATTACGGATACTATGTTTTGTAATAATCGATTTTAGTCAGGAAGAACTTTTAATCGATTTAACACGGATATTTTATTTTTGCTTAAATACATATTTCATATTATTTAAAAACTTCACTTCTGTAAATATATTTGTTATTTGGGCACATTAATTTTGCATACCCACTAATTCACTGTCAATATAATCCAATTGAAATGATCTGGGCACAAGTCAAAGGACACGCCGCAAGAAACAATACAACTCCTCCTTTCACAGCAAATAAAATGCTTGAACTTTTAAAAAACGCATGTGCTAGTGTGACGCCTGAAAACTGGGCGAGTGTCGTCAACAAGACAAAAAATATAATATTCTCTGATTGGGATCAGGAAATTGAATTTGACAACATACCTACACAAGAGTTAATAATAAACACTGCAGATGATTCAAGCGACGATTCGAGTTCGTATGAAGAATCCGACGATTCGTTATAATAAAATAATATTAAAATATTTTGGTTGTTTTATTTTATTTTTTTTTATTTTTTTTTTTATTGCAAACGGTGGCAAACGAGCAAACAGTACACCTGATGGTAAGTGTTACTGCCGCTCATGGACCTTTACAAGGCTGTTGCCTACCGCGAAGAAAGCGAAGGGAGTGTGAATGCGTGCACTGAGGCTCGGTGATACCAAGGGCTCTACCAAAACCCTCCACACGCAATCACCCTCAGAATGTTGGGCTTCCGACTCTCTCGCTCACCGAACGAAGCGCAGTAACAAATTGCTACTACTCAGACGTCGATTTTCTGCGAGAGCATGGTACTGCCCCGGACGGACCGGCCCGCGGCTGTAGACAGATAACTGTCGACAGTGTGGTCCTACCACTCCTGTTGTAGGTATAGGTTATGTTATAGGTATGATGAGAAGATTTTTATATCTCCCTGATACAATTTTAACGTGTTGTCTATTACAACAATTCAAAACTCAGTTGTCAGCTGACTTAACTGCAAATAAGTGTAATCGATTATTTGCGATTCATTAGTTTGCACCGAATACTTTTGATCCTGTCACTAGATGCGATAGAACGTAACTTTTTTTATAACGGAAATGAATTATCACTTAAATTTTATGAATAGAGCTATTTACGGCATATTAATGTATTTAGTGGGTAATAATTAAGATATATAAATATTATTGGGCAGTTTATGTATTTCTCTGTTCACTCGTTTCAAAGTTAATAATTGCGTATAATGAAACAGTTACGTCCTAAAGCATGTGTCAAAAGTAAAATAAATGGTTGGAACGAGTATAGTTTGGTCTGCCATTTCAGTATATATAGTATGTAGTAGTAGTGTAGTATACGTTTATAATATGTTATTACTATGTTCTACCATTTTATGTAAATTAAACAAGCATATTTTGTATTTTTTTTATATAATTCATGTATTTTTAATTTTATTTTTTTAATTAATTTATAAAAAGATTTTAAAATCAAAGTTGTTGCATTAAAACTTTAAAAATTCAAGTATATGTGTGCAAAATTACTGCTCATTTAGTTTTGAAACAACTGAGATACGGAGTTTTGAGACGAAACATATGCGATTTTCCCACTGTGCGCCGCTCCGCGCTTAGCTGCCGCTCACAGCGGTAAGGTCGTGAACGGGCCCTTAGTATCAGCATTGGACCCGTATGAAGCCGGGGCGAGTAACTAGTTTATTACAATTATTAGTGTTTGATGTAATACATTATTAATTCATTCGTTTCAGTTCATACACTTCTCACTGTTGGGATCAAGCCTCCTATACAATTGGAGGGAAAGACTTAAAGACTTAAAGTACTTAGGTCAAAGAAATTGACCTACTATACTATACCACTCTGGAGAGATGTGTTGGAAAAGCATTTTATGCGAGCTTTTCTTTTCTTGATGTTATTTACAACATCTACCATAACACATGTTCAAAAAGTTTTCATAATAATTTGATGACTAGACATATGCAATCATATATAGCATTGTAATTGTTTGAACAGGTAGCAACATATGGATATTGGGCCAAGTTGATGTGAGCCTCTTAGTCCTCCTTTAGACAAACACAGGTAATGTTAGAGTTGGTAGTATTGACAGTCACCACCACAAGAAACTTTTATTGAAATACTAGCAACCTACCCTCGCTTCACTTCGGTTTCAGTCGTCTTACCCGCATAGTACCCGTTCCCGTGGGAATACCGGGCTAATATATAGCCTAAGTTATTCCTCATATAGACAGCTACCTGGTAGTAAAATATTATCAATATCTATCTAGCCATTTTAAAGATTACCTCAAACAAACAGACAAATATTTCCTAAACTAGTTTTTAGACAAAGGTATCATGCAAATAACCACAACAGCATGAAAAAAACCAAGGATTTTGACATTACAAAGAGACATGTCTAATGGATTAGTCTAGCAAGCCCAGTATTTTGACATGTCTAATGGAGTAAATAATTTGCACACCAATAACGGTTAGATATGGCATTGAATTTATTGTATTATTGACTTTATTATCTTTATTGTTGACCCATATTCTGCAAATAAATGATCAATCAACACTTAAATTTTATTTATTTGTACAGACACAAATTTAAAGATAATAATTACATCCATTTATTGGCATATCTCAATTCGTGTGGTGACAGAATAAGAATAAACTTCACCACCTCATTTCTTGCCTATGGATAGTCAATGGACGACTAAGGGATATAATATATACATCTACTCAAGAGAAGGAAAACTACAAATAGCACCTATTGAGACGCTTGACAGGCGAATTGGCGATTACAATTGGTTGTGTAAGTTTTAAGGAGGACTCTGTTACTCACTCCCTTGGTGCTCTATTGACTGGTTGTCATGACTCTCGTGATAATTTATTATGCGCAAGGATGCGTTGTTCATCGATCAGCATGCGGAAAATAGTTCATAAAGTTAAAAACGTGGAGATATACCTGTATAATCCTGGATAGACGATCGTGAAAATTTTGTTGCGTAAATTTAACTTTTCTTATATAAAACCCTCGTATCCTCGATATCTTGTAGTGTTTGTGTACAACTGTAGGTGTCTTCCGTTGTGTTTTAGACAAAATTATGTCTATGAAGTCCTGAAAATAAAATCAATGAGGTTATAATGATAAATCTTAGTAAAATAAAATTATATTACATGTGTAGTTAATCTTATTTACCTTAGCGGTGGGGACCACTGCTATCTTTTTAAAATTGTATAAACTCATTTTTTGTTTATTTTACTACATTTATAAATAAAAATAGCTCCACACGAGCTCAACACGTAAACACGTGTTTATAAAAGAATGAACTGTCAAGTGAACGTCAAACACGTTTCCTAATTTTTTTGAGCAGTTGAGCAATTACTATGTAACTAAGGTTGCATATACACTGAAAATCAGGGTGTATGTATTAAAGAAAGACCAGAGCCTTACCGAGTAAGTAATAAATAAAGTAAAGTAAGTAATAAATTTCAGGATTAACTGTTTACTAAAATTTAATAAGGAGGAAAAAGGGAGACCCACTATTTCCCACGGCTAATTAATACACCGCATCCATAATGGAGAGAATGTGGCATAGGATTAAGGTGAAATAGGAGATGAGGAAGTATTCCTATTCTTTTTTTATGAGTAGCCTCCAGAATTCCAGTTTGCCCGACGTACTTCTAATATTTATTTGAAACGTTTGTTATATTTAAGAGATGCACCCTCAGAACGATTCGACCTCAAATACGCATTATCATCTGATTCAATCAATTCTATTACATGTAAAATCTGCTATCACACGGGGAATATGTATACTTTGACTATAGTACTTAGGGAATATAGATTATCGACATGCTTATGTTCATATTTTAATTTACATAGGATTGGCACGTGATGGTGGCTACGAATACTATCGATAGCCATCTTACGGTTTTAAAAGAAGAGTGCTCCTAGTCATCTGTAACACCAATCTGTGCCAATTCCATCTGATGCCGTCTGGTTAATAATTACATTCTCAAAGGTGGTTGAAGTTAGGTGGTCGGTCATAAACTTGTTGTTAAAACTTTTGTTATATTTATGATGTACTCATCGACCCAAGGTAATTAGGATGATGTTACGTCATCATGCGTTAACATCAGAGGTATATAGTTATTTAAAACATATTTTGGTTAATACTATAAATGATGGTTTTGCTTTTTCTATTCTATCCTCATCATCATTCAGCCTATGGCCGTTCACTGTTGGACGTAGAACTTTCTCATGTATTGCCACAATGTGTGGCCCTATCGCTCATGGACCAATGCAACGCCACTACCTACCACGCAGAAAGTGAAGGAAGTGTGGATGCGTGCAATGAGGTTCGGTGATACTAAAGGTATCACTGAAACCCACCACACGCAAACATCCTCAGAAAGTTGGGTTCCCGGCTCTCTCGCACACCGAACGAAGCACAGCAACAAATTACCACTATTAATATTTGCGTCAAAGTAGGTATTCGTAACGTTATCGAGACCAATTTATATGGATTTGGAGCAGTCCCTATCGTCTGATAGAGACGTTGCTTTAAATTCCATAGGTCGTCGGCTTTCCTAGTGGGGGAGCGTACAAAATTATGTTGTTGATACTTGGTCGCCACTTATATCTTTGAACCAGTTCACGTGCAAATGATATTTGCTTTTTCTATGGTCACACTCGCACGAATTTATAATTTTCTATGGGTCACACTCTGTACAAAACGTCAAATTGGGTCGAAATGAAATCGAATAATGCCGAAAGCAAATGGTCATCGAGGTTATATTTTTAAGTTTTGTACATAGATAATTTTTAAAAGTTAATTGGAAATAATTCAGGATTCGGAACACTTTTGGCGCATTGATTTCATAATTTTAGAGTCATTATTTTAATGATACACGGACTCGTTAATTGTGAGTATTGCATCATTTTTCATTTGTTTCGCACTTTTCCCAAATATTTTACTTGTAAACCGTAATTTTTGAGCCAATATTAAAACTATTAATATGGATATGTATCTCATCTTATTATTTGAAAAATTGTGAGCAGTGTGTGTCACTTGCAGATTTTAATCGGACCTGAAAAAAATACTGAAAACAATGTATTCAAGATTTAACAGTTGTGTGAGGGGGGGTTTGCATCATCGACTGTCATCATCCACACAGAACTACAGCAGCGGTATATTAAAAAAGAAGGAAGTGCCAGCCAAAACCATTCAACAGGGTAAAACAGTCCATGGATTTATTTGCCAAGAAATCGAGCATATAAAAGAGTACAACATGACCGCGTACTTTTTAATACATGAAAAAACTAAGACGGAGTATTTGCATTTAGAAAGGGATGATTCTAATAACGTATTTTCTATAGGATTTCGCACGACTCCTTTAGATTCCATGGGAACACCGCATATTTTGGAGCACACAGTTTTATGTGGTTCAGAGAAATATCCTGTCCGAGATCCATTCTTCAAGATGTTGAACCGGTCTCTAGCCACATTCATGAATGCAATGACAGGTCCTGATTATACATTCTATCCGTTTTCATCGCAGAATGAGATTGATTACAGAAACCTTCAAAAAGTGTATTTAGATGCAGTTTTCAAACCAAAATTGAAGAGATTAGACTTTTTGCAAGAAGGTTGGAGATTGGAACATACAAATTTGGAAGACAAAAACTCAGATTTAACCTTCAAAGGTGTTGTCTACAACGAGATGAAGGGAGCTTTTTCTGAAACTAGTTCTTTGTTCGGACAAAAATTCATCAACACCATTTTGCCGGTAGGCACTTATGGTTATGTCTCAGGAGGTGATCCGATTCATATTCCGAATCTTACCCATGAATTTTTGAAACAATTCCACTCTACTTACTACCATCCAAGTAATTCCAGGATTTATTCCTATGGAAACTTTCCATTAGATGCAAATCTGAAGTTTGTGAATGAAGCTTATTTGAATAATTATGAGTATCTAGATCCTAAATACAGTATTGTTCAGCCGCAGCCAAGATGGGAAACCGCAAAGGTGTCTGAAATATCGTGCAGAGTTGATCAATATGGTGTTCCTGTAGAAAAACAGAATCAAATTGCGATAGGTTATGTAATGTCGGACATTACAAGTATTTATGAAACTTTCATGATGTTGGCCATGGCTGAGCTAATGATAATAGGCCCCAATTCCGCATTCTATAAAAGTCTAATAGAAAAGAATATATCCGGCGGATATAACTCGCTTACGGGTTACGATAATCAAATAAGGGATACATTATTTGTTGTTGGATTACGTGATATAGAAACTTCCAAATTTGGATTGATTGAGTCTATTGTTAATCAGACAATTGAGAAAATACATAAAGACGGTTTTGAAAAAGATCATATAGAAAGTGTATTACACGGCTTTGAACTGTCCATCAAGCATCAATCTCCAAAATTTGGATTGAATGTTTTATTCAATCTAATGCCATTATGGAATCATAATGGTTCTATACTACAGGCATTAAGGGTTAATAATTTATTAAATCAATTAAAAAGTGATTTATTAAATCCAACATATGTAAAAAACGCCATTGAACAGTATTTCATTCAGAATAACCATAAACTAGTCATGACAATGAAACCTGATCCAAAATTCGATGATATGTTTAATGAAGCCGAAGCAAAATCACTTCAATCTAAAATAAAAGCTTTAAATGATGCAGATAGAGAGAATATATATAAAGAAGGACTTGAGCTTTCTAAAGCACAAAAGAAACAGGAAAACTTGGATATACTACCTTGTTTAAAGTTGGACGAGATAACTCAGAATAAGACTGCGCCGCCTTTAAAACATACTGCATTTGAAGCTATTCCTCTGCAACTCTGCGAAGCAAATACAAATGGAGTGACATATTTCAAGGGTGTTGTAGGAACAGAGTTTTTAAGTGATCAACACAGACAACTACTGCCGTTCTTTAATTATGTAGTTACAAAGTTTGATACAAAATCATACAATTATCGTGATTTTGATAAGTATGTGAGCAAAACAACATCCGGATTGGGCTTCTTAACTCACATCACAGAACATATTGATCAGCACGGTCAATTTGAACAAGGTGTTGTAATCACTAGTCATTGCTTGGATGAGAACTTACCTAAAATGGTGGATATATGGGCGGAGATATTTAGTAAACCAGATTTTAGTAAAACTGAGAGAATGAAAATGCTACTAACTAATTATTGTTCGTCTCTTAGTAACGGTGTCATTGATAGTGGACACACTTACGCCATGCAGGCAGCTAGATCCCTCATCTCTTCTGTAGAAGAATGTAAGGAGGGATTGATGGGTTTACAACATGTAATGACAATGCAAGAGATTCAAAAGAACCATAAAATTGAAGACATCCAATCTAATGTTAATGCAATCGCTAAACAAATATTGAAGGGCACAAATTTAAGAGCAGCTTTCCATTATTGCAATACTAATGCTGATATACATTTGTGTATTGAGCATTTTTGTAAAAGATTATGCAAAGGAGAAGAGCTTAAAGATATGAACAGAATAAATTGGACTGATTGCAAAGACATGCCTAAAGAGAGTCGCGGCAAACATATACTGATGAACATTCCGGTCAATTTTTGTGCAAAAGTTATACCTACAAAACCTTATACAGATCCCGATTATCCTAAACTGAGGGTACTTTCTAGATTTTTAACTTCTAAATATCTACATCCTATTGTTAGAGAACAAAATGGCGCCTATGGTGGAGGTGCGGCTTTAAACTTAGAGGGAATTTTCAATTTTTACTCATATCGAGATCCGAATTCAAGAGTCACTTTAGATGTCTTTGATGATACAGCTAACTGGATGGCTAAAAATACAGATTTAATTGATGATCAAAATCTGTTTGAAGCTAAATTATCGATTTTACAGCAAATGGATCAACCTGTAGCAGAATATATGAAAGGTATTGATCTATTCTTATATGGACTGTCTTATGATATCTGGCAGACTCAAAGAGAGAGAATATTAGCTGTGAAGAAAGATGATCTGATTGAAGTGTGCAAAAAGTATTTGGGAAATGATCAGTGGTCTGGCAAGTGTGTGATTGGTGAGGGCTCAAAAGATTTGAAAGATGGGAAGGAAATATGGGAAACAATTAGCGGCCCCCAACAATGATTGGTTTCAAATGATTTATGATAATAACACAGAAAATTATAATTTCGACGTTAATTCGTTAAATGCAATTCCATGCTATAAAAAATTCTTGAAGAATATTTGTTAACTTGTCTCAAGTTTTGTTCTACAAAAATATTGTTACATGGAATTTATTAGTGCTTTTTGCAAATTTTTCAATAGACTGAATTGTATGTTGTGGAAAGGTTTAGATTTATTTAAAGATATAGGTGCATAAATTGCTCTAAATAAGTATTGCTGTATATTTACTTTTTAGTATGTCTTGTTTGCAGTAAATATTATATTTCAGTGTTCAATATTTTTTATTTATAAAACTAGATACCAATTAAGTATTTGACTACTATTAAATTCCTACCAATCCATAGTCTAATATTATAAACGAAAAAAAATGTACAGTTCAATGCTGTAATTTTAGGTATTATTGGTTTAAATTGAATATGTTTTTTTATTGCCCATTATTCTGTGTGGTAGTGGCTCTAAATAGTACCACTCCTTACATTGTTCGTGAGTGTCGTAACCAAGCAGCTATTCAGAGCACTCTATGAAAGAGCCGGCTCTAGAGGACAGAGTGACCCAAAGTCTCTCTGCTGCTCCAGTGACTCCAACCTGTCCGTGAGATTGCGATCCTCGATAATTCGCACAGCACGTCTTTGCAGGGAGTCAAGTGGGTCTAGCTGATATTTGGGCACACATGCCCAGTTACTAGTATATATGAACAGTACTCCACATAAGGACGAACTGTGCTTTGTATTACACAAGATACTGTCTGGTGTGAAGTACCACCTGGCACTGTTCAAGACACCCACTTTCTTGCTTGCCAATTTGGCTTTGTACTTCAAATTATTCCCAAACTGGACTTTGCTCGATGTTTTGACGCCGAGGAACCCAATACTGTCGGCAATTTGGAGAGTTACTTCTTGGAACTGCATTGGGGCTTATTACCATGAAAAACTGGTCCTACTTTGCAGTAAACACGAACTTATGTATTTGTGGAATTGAAGTGGATCCAATTCTATTCACCCTATTATGGGACTCGTCCCGGAGAGCACTCGATTTCAGATACAAGTTGAATCCTTCTTTCCTAGGACATTCTGGTTGCTCGGTATACCGCTCGTCACTCGTGTTTTCTTCCGCATAGCAACGCATATTCTCTGCGGAGAGCATGTTGTTGATATACAGGATAAACAACGTCGGGGAGAGTACCGAGTCATGTGGTATACCAGAATTAATTGTCATGGTATTGAGACAGGAGCCATCTACGACAACATTTATGCTCCGACCATTCCGAACTGGCGATCCAACTATAGAATGCCTCGGGGATTCCGTATGATGGTGGCTTCGATAGAAGTGCCCTACATCAAACCCTATCGAATGCTTTTGCAGTATCTAGGCTGAACGCTAGCGCCTCACCCTTGCCCTCCAAGGCCTCTGTCCAACGGTGTGTGAGGTGCACAAGAAGATTACCAACCGACCAGCCATGACGAAAGTCGTATTGGTGACCGTAATGTATTGCAGAAGCTGGCGGTTTATAAATTTCTCCATTACCTTAGAGAGCAAGGATGTTATCGCAATTGGCCTGTAATTTGAGGTGTCTAACTGGTCTCTCTTTTTAGAGGTCTGGTAGACATGGGTTATCTTCCACCAAATGAAATACCCATAATACGTCTAAGATCCCTACGGTAGCTAACAAAAGAGCTGATGACCTGGAATCCCATTTTCCGTGTGGTGACGGAGTAAGAATACAATTCACCAACCCCCTCTGTTGTCCATGGGTGTTGTAATAGACCAAGGATGTAATATCGGTTAATGATAAGTATACAAAGTTTCAAGTTAATCAGATGTTTAAAAGTGGGTGGAAATTCCGTTCAAAGATTCCGTAACGTACAAACCAAGTTAATATAAGGGAATATTAATTAAGATTCAGAATCAGGCTTTAAGAGCAATAGGAGGGTTCATTAGAAGCACGCCGATTCATGTGATGGAATGTGAGCTCTGTGTTCCTCCACTGCATTTAAGAAGAAGATGGCTAGGTTTGAAGTATTGTTTAAAATGTTCTTCGCTGTCCGATAATATTACAATACGGCTATTATCAGAACTTAGCACTCTTAGGCACATTAGTTATTGGTCAAACAAAAAAATTCCCCTTCTGGTTAATGTTCTCGAAGAAATCAAGCATGAGAAGGTTACTTCGTCTTCAATTTTGGAGATATTTTCATTAGATATATGGGTAACATGCATTAATATAGAAAATATTATAAAAACTAATTTAGATTCAATTGTACGAGCCAAAAAAACATATGACTTTAACACAATGAAAGCAGAATCTGTGAAGGAACTTAGGGAACAGTATAGAGGATATTATACTATCTATACTGATGGGTCTAAGAGTGGTAATGGTGGTGGTGCTGCGTACTATGATCCTCGGCAATCATCAGCTGTTAATAAGAATAATTGTTTTAAAATAGATCAGTATGTATCAGTTATGTCTTTGGAGCTCTGTGCAATTTCAGAAGCGCTATCTTATTTACAAAATATTGCAACTAGAAAAGCATTAATATGTGTAGACAGTAAAAGTGCTTTACTACATATAGCTCGTTGCGCTTCTGGCTCCAGAAGTGCACCGATAGCTTATGTAATTCTAGCTAAAATGCAAAATATGCTTCAAAGTGGTGTTACTCTGAAATTGCAATGGATACCATCACATATAGGCATAAAGGGAAATGAGGAGGCCGATCGGTTGTCAAAATGGGGAAGAATGAGAGGGAAAATTTTGGACATTGGAACAAATTATGTGGCACTTTTACCTAAATATAAAGATAAATGTTACGAGCTATGGAAAGAGTATTTTAACCAGCAATCTAAAGAGAAAGGGATTTGGTATAGGACAATTGTATCGGAGCCTCCTCATATTCCATGGTTCATGAACACCAAGCTCAGCAGAAAACATGCTGTGATAGCACACAGACTGAGATCTGGACACATGCCGCTCAATAAGTTTGGGTTCCTTATGAAAAAGAGAAGTTCACCAAATTGTGATGTGTGTGGAAATATTGAAGATGTCACTCACTTATTGTCGGAGTGTTCCAGGTTTCAGTCAGCTAGAGAGGATTTATTTAAAAAGCTTAATATAAACATATGTGATATAGGTATGTTTCACCATATATTGTCGGCACCTAATTCTGAAGCAGCCTATGATTTATTTAAGTTTGTAATGTTACGTTTTAATTAATATTTAATCTTGTAAGGTACGATGGGACTGGCATGTACATTTGTATAAAAGTCCCAAATAATAAATAAAGAGGAAAAAAAAAAATAAGGGAATATTACACTTGCATAAACATCAGATATCGTGGTGTTATTTTTTATTGCCTATGCTGACAAACGAGCAAGCAGCGCACCTGATTCAAAGTTATACTGTTGCTCATGGAACTTTGCAATATCAGAACAGCTAGGCCACTGCTTACTGTGAATAAAGTGCTCTTCTTAAACCTCTTAAAGAAGGACATGTCTTAGCGTTCAGAAAATTCCAGAACAGGTAGTTCATTCCAGATCTAGAGCTACATTGGAGAAATTATTACTGTAAACGAGGAGGACAACATTACCAGCCGAAATGGGTAAACCCTGCTGCGATACCGAATGATAGCGTGGTGAAAACGGAGACAGTGGTACCAAACCAAATAATTCTTCAGAACATTCTTTGTGACTTTTTCAGAAGAGTGCTGCTCTGTAGTCTCCCATTGTTCTTACTGAACCCTCAGCTTGATTCAACGGCTCCCATAAAAGTAAGAAGTGGAGACATTGTTGTCCTTCGTTAAAATTAGATCATTTTATGTAAGAAGTCATCTCATTCAACATACTTCAGTGTCTGAAAACACAGGTCCACGACCAGTGTGTGTTACCAGACTTACGGCACGGAAACGTAGTGCCTCAATGCAGGCCTCATACCGTATAGGACAATGCAGTGTAGGACGGCCCCACACCAGATAGGATAACGACCCATTTTGATTAGCTATTAACGAGAGCAGAATTAATGTTTTCCTTTCTTTCTTCCTTCCTTATATTTTTATCTCGTTATCACATAGGACAGACTGACTAATATAAGGTTTATATTTTGTCTATATTTCAGGATACAGACATGGCACTACCAGGCGCTTTCGAGAACGAAAAAGATTATTTTGAAGAATGTCTACAATTTTTAGATGAATATCAATATTTATTCAAATTTTCCAACGTCGATATACTGACGCAAAACGTATTAGACAATATCGAAGTTAGCGATGGAAATTTTGATATACTTAACGACGATGTAGATATAACACAGATTAATAATGAATTCTTGGATAGATTCTTCACGAAATTGAAGAGATTGCAGGTGTTTTATGAGGATTTTGAACCAGATGGATTGGAAATTGAGCTTAGTATACCGGCATCGAGAAAGAAGAAACATGAGATTATTTGTCTGGCTAAAGAAATAAAAGACATATGTGAACAAATTGAATGCGACGTTGTGGTAGATTTAGGTTCTGGTTTAGTAAGTTCAACTTTCATTATCATCATTGCTCTTTACTAATCGGATGCCTACGTGATACAAAGAAAACCCTTCAAGTTTTAGGTATCTACGATCAGGGGCTTAGGCTGTGCATTGATCCATCAGTCATTCATTCAGGACAAAACATTTTATATGTTTACATTTGGGCAATAGTTTACAGATGGTGATTAAAACTCTCTCTTTAATCCGCGACTGGTTGAATACTTAAAAATACTACTTCAACTCCAAATGTTGCCAGAGTAAAAATACAATTCATTGATAATTTCTCGTGTTTGGTATGGAAAGTTATTTCGCAAAAAAATAAGCCCTAAATTCCTAATTTAAGAACTGTTGGAAATGGTCATCATATAGGAAAAAAGTTGTGTGACAAGTCTCAGAAATGCTGGCTCACTGGAGTACCATGTATGTCCGTTCGAGTAAGTTAATAAAACTTTTTTTTCAGGGCTATCTAGATCAGCAAATATTTGAAACAACAAAATACAAAGTATTAGGGATCGACTGCAATGCTAATCATCACGTTGGCGCTAAAAATAGGCAACGGAAGTACCACGAAAGCTCCTTGGGACAAGTAAAACATGTCAAACATACAATAAGCAACGATTCACATGAAAATATTCAAAAATTCTTGCAAAATAAATTCGGGGATGTGCAAAGATTTTGTATAACTGGCCTCCATGCTTGTGCAGACTTGACCATAGACGCACTTGATATATTTTTAAAAATGGACAAAGCAAAAGCTCTTGCAATAATGCCTTGTTGCTATCATAAAATATGTATAGAAAATGGTAGATTTAAAAACTTTCCACTGTCTAAATGTTTGAAAGATGCTTTGAAACAAAGTAAAGGGGCTGAATATTATTTGGGAGTTCCGTTTTTAAGACTGGCTGCACACCCACAGACTTTTGATGAACCATTGAAAGATTTAGTATTCAATTTATTGTCAAGAGCGACCTTAGAATTGTATGCGCAAATAAGTAAGTAAATAGTATAAATGTAGTATTTAATAAATAGTGGCCTCTATGGCGTTCTTCCGTGCATAAGATTCATGCATTCCATCCTCACAAAGGATAGTACTTTGTGCTGTTCAGAAATTATGATTCCTGGTTTGTAATTTGTATCCGAGAAAATTAGTGCTTGTGGCATTTAGGTGTGTAAGTTATTATTTTTGGGAGGGATTCAATCGTATATTCAGCAGAATAATGATGTTGGAATTAGGTTCAAAGTTCCGTGATAAAGGTTAAATAACTTATCAATAGATTGTTTGATAAATTTCATTTCAACAACATCTTCTCACCCTATATAATTGCCACTAATGGCCGCGAGCTTCTTCTGCAGAGGAAAGGGAATTGACCTACTATACCGCGCTAGTCAGACGTGTTGGCATAGATTTGTATGTCGAAATTTCTTTCTCTTGCATAGATATTATGTGCATGTCACATCACTTAGTCGCCGTTCTTCTTCTTTTCTTCAATATTCGTGGGAATACGGCGGGTATATTACTCCGTCAAGGAAAGGAAAGCCAAAGCAAACTCGAAATAAAACCCTATACCAACCTGTCTGACCAGCACGTTATAAGAAAGATAATTTCCCTCTAATAGGACTCCAACTTGTGGAGGAGGCTCGAGCCCAGAGATGATGATGAGATGAGTTGACTCAGCAGACGCAATTTTAAAAATCCTTAAAATTTGAGCGTTGCATCACCTTCTGGGTAATTGTATTATTAATCTAAACCGTTTTTGAATGCACCTAAACACCCAAAAAATTTCACTAAAATCGGGGTACCTATAGAATAATTATATTTATAAAATAAATTATATAATCTTAAATCTCGCTGAAAATGATGATTTTTTTCACAGATCACGGTAAAGTTGTAAGAAACCGACGAAAGCCTATACACACTAAGACATTAGACAACGATTTTAGTAAATATGCAGAATGCGCTGTCAAAGATGGCTTCACAATGATTCCAAATTCAAATCAAAACTCTGACAACATAGATTTTGATAAAGAAGAATTGACACATTTATGGAATAAAATGGCGCCAATGGCGCGAAAAAAGGCGGGCATTTATATTATTTTGCAAAATTATCTGCAACCTATTATAGAAAATTTCGTTTTATACGATAGATTATTATATTTGAGAGAAAATGATATTCGTAATTGTAAATTTCAGAAGATATTGAACGAAAAAATATCACCTCGCTGTTTGGTTTTGGTTGCTTATAAAAATGAATTGGAAAGTTAAATTCGTTTGGGCCAACTGTATCGATGGATTGGTACATTAATGGTGTTGTAAGCAAAGCGCCGGACTTATTGTTATTGGATTTTCATTAAGTAATTATCAACAGCAAATACAATGACTGCCAAGCGTCGTGGGTGTCTTTTGCCGGTAGGGGAGCTATGCGGGTAGTGGTGGGCCTAACGACGAGGGCGACGTGCCACGGGTGGGTTATGGGGCCGCGCGCCGCCTCGGATGGAGCCGGGTGGCGGGTGCACTGACCGTAGCCCACTCAAATAAAAAAAAATGGGAGCTATGCGGGTATTATTGGCCCATAAGAAATTGGGATTCAGTGAGAAAATAAAAAGAATTGAAATAATAATAAAAATATATTTCAGATTTATGTTTATTATATTTGATTTGTAAAAAACAAAGATATGGTTTTAATTTAGAAATAGTTTGCAGATTTCAATTGGTTATGATTAATTTTTATTAATTAATAAAATGGATTTTTTGTTATGACGAAGTAACGATATAATTTACTACCACATCCTATTTTGTTCGTTGGTATCGTAAAATTCTTGCTGACTAAGGGATTTATAATATGGTGACGGAGTAAGAATACAATTCACCACTCCCTATCTTACCCGTGGATATCGTAAAAGACGACTAAGGGATATAATACGCATATAACAGCTATGCAAGAGAAGCAAAACTCGAAATAAAACCGTATGCTGATCTATCTGACCAGTATGTTATAGAAAGGTCAAAACTCAAAAAAAAATATATACCGCCCGCCTCGGCAGTCACCAGTTATTGTTGTTTTGGAGCCAAATACATGCGTAAACCGTGCCAACAACTGACCTGCAAGATGCTTATCTAGTTATTGTTAAAGAATAGCTGGTTACCTCACCATTGCACGTATCACCAAGGGGAAGGTGGATTAAAAAAGTGCTAAAAAACGTGATTAATGGACGGCCCCTAATGGGAGGAAAACTTACCCACGTTGTTCAGAAGGGTTGGTTTATTTTATTGCGTTTACCTTCTCATACATAGATGTTATCTGCATATAATATTCACGAATCAGACGACGCAGCGTAAGATGAGTAGGATGACCTCCTACTAGGTGGACGGAAATCTTGAAAGTGGCAGGGAACAGTCGGATGCAAGTGGCACGGAACCGTTCCGAGTGGCATTCTCGTAGGGAGGCTTATGTCCAATAGAGGACGTCTATAGGCTGATAAATGGATGGAATATCTCTGAGCCGGCTTTTATGAAACCCACGTGCAAGAAAGGGGCGGTGCATTCGGGGCCGGATTATCCATAAGGCGGGCTAGGCTGCCTAGGAGCCCCGAACATGCACCAAGAAGAAAAACATTTCATCAAATGATTTTTTTTTAATAGCTGTATACAGCCTCAATGTTATTCCTGTTTTTAATACTGTTGGTGGCAAAAGAGAAAATAGCATACCTGATGGTAAGTGATATGCTGCACATGTGCTTTGGATCATGGAACTCAGAATTAGGGATGTGACTTGGAGGGAAAATAATCGATTTTTAGTTCTTTAAAATAAATCGATTAATTAAAAATAAATAATCGATTTTTCTCCCAACAGGATTATGATGACCTTTTTTTTTTAGGAAATGCGAGCTTTATTCTCTAATATAGTATGAAACAATGCACGCAGTATCGTGATGACCCTTTTCTTTTTAGGAAATCTGGCAGTGAAATAATCGATTAATTTCGAATAAAGAAAAATCGATTAATAATCGATTTTTTATTATGTCGATAATCGATTGTAATAATTGCAAAAAAATGATATATTATTTTTTCACATCCCTACTCAGAATTGCATTGCCTAGGGGCCCTGATAGGGTTATTTCCGCCCTGTGTGCATTGTATTCTTACTGTGTCACTACATTAGATAAAAGTTTGAATGTGTTAGGAGCAGTAAACAGTGACGGGTCAATCCGTCCGGGGTAGTACTAAACTGAGCAAAACGATGAAATTAGAACCCTGTCGTGTGTTACACAAAATAAAAATAAATATTTTTTATTTTCAAAAACTGTTTTATTATTTACCGTTATACATTTTAATATTTAAAAATATATAATATTGCATTTTGATATTACAAGGCCTACATTAATACTAAATTCTAGTTTTTTTTATTTACAACTTATATTAACTAATTACTATTAAATAATAATAAATAATCAGAATAATACTATTAATAATACATGTAAAACAAAAATAATTTTTATGTTGGTTATAGAAGCCATTTAACCGATGTGGTCGATATTGATTTCATTCATAATCATCACAGATCATATTTGTCCCACTGTTGGGCTCGAGCCTTCTCCACTCAGGCGGGTTGATAAAGGGTTTTATTTGAAGTTTTCTCTCTCTTGTATAGATGCTGTATGCATATTTTTTCCGTGTGATGACGGAGTAAGAATACAATTAACCACTGCGGTTTATTCCTTGGGTTTCGTTTTGAGTATTACTTGTCTTGAATAGATATTATATGCATATTATATCCCTTAGTCATCTTTTACGACACTCACGGGCAAGAAAGGGAGTGGTGAATTGTATTCTTACTCCATCACTCCACTCCGGCTTTCATTAAAATAGTAATAATGCGACAATGTTTTAGTACTCTAAAAGAATGGATTAAATCCCGGTAGGTGGCACTCAGATTGATTCCAAGGAATACTATTTGTGTTTTTTTTTTATCTCTTCAGGACAGTGTCTGACGAGGCAATCGTCAGACAGTAAAACATAAAACTAATTATACACGAAAACAGGGACGATATTCTATTCCTTGTATTTGTATTCTTACTCCATCACCACATGGAATTTCACCAGCATAAAAAAATTTAAGGACTTGAACAGGTCTCTGGTTATAAACTTATATCTGAATCACTTGCAAAACACTGCCAATTCTCAATCAAATCAGAAGCTAAGATACATATATATATTTTTCAGTGGCGACCAGGGAACGATGACAGCATGAAAATATTATATAAAACCCAGAAAATACTCAGCAAGTCCTTTCATATGAAATTGGATAACAATAACTAAATGTGTTCTTGTTTTATAATTTTCTTCTTCCCTCTTTTGCCTGGAACCATAATTTTGGTCTTCCACTCTTCAGTACCTACGGGATCTTCTACTTGTATTATCTGCCCTGTCTCCGGATTAATTGGGAACACACCTTCAGGAGTAATTTTTTTCTTCGAAGTATCTGTATTATGTCTTCTTTTCATATGTTTATTATAATTTGACCAATTCGTAAATTCCATACCGCAGTGTTGACAAGAATAGGGTTTGGCCCCTGTATGTTGCCTCTCATGATTCTTTAATATTTGTTTAAAACGGAACGCTTTATTGCAATACGAACAGACATATGGCATAGCATCGGTATGAATAATTTTATGAGCATTTAGTTGATACTGCAGTCGGAAACATCTACCGCATTGCTCACAAGAGAATGGCTTTACTCCGGAATGCATTTCAACATGTCTCCGTAACATGTTTGGGTATAAGAATGATTTATTGCATATTCTACAAACATGAGGACGGTTTTTATCATGAGATAATATGTGTGAAGTTAGCGTACCTTTGTTGTAAAACATTTTTCCACATCGGTCACATGTGTAGTTCCTCTTACGGTCCATGGTATGCAGTTTCATATGATCTCGGAGGCTATTAGGATTTTTATATACTTTTTTACATAAACCGCAAGTTAAATCCTCTATAGTAAGTGGGGTGCCAGGTTTTCTTCTCGGCCTACGTTTCTGTTTGACTATATTGAAATCTTGCAAATGAATTTTCAATGATTCTTCGCTAGTTAATATTTCACCGCAGAGCGGACACGGTATTTGTGACTTTGAGAAGTGACTGCTGATGTGCGCTGGTAATTTTTCAGATTTTTCTATTATATTATCGCAATAATAGCAGTGGTGTCTGAAAGAAATTTAATGTTTAGTTAATTATTAGCTTAAATATTTAGCTTATATACATCCTCCATAAAAGGAGAGAAATTGACCCTACTATGCTACTCTACTAAGTTAAGGTATGAACTATGCAAAAGCACCCTTCAGTCAAGAAATAGTTATCACATGTCAATAAAATTTTATAATCATATCATCATCCACAAGTTATTAGGGAAATGCCGACAAATAAATTTAAATTCAGACTCAAGACTTGGCTTATTGAAAAGTGCTTCTATACAGTAAACGATTTTCTGTTGCATAAAACTTAAGCTAAATATTAACCTTTTTTATTTTTGTTATAAAAATTTAATTGTAATCTTCAAAATTCGCATGCTTTTAAAGGCGAATAAGTCAGTCTTCCCTTTAGTAAGAATACAATTTACCACTCGATATCTTGCATGTGGATGTCGTAAAAGACGACTATGGGTAATAATATGCACATAACATCTGCTTCTCTTGCTTAGTTAAATATAAGTACTATGTGCAATGTTAATTATACCATTAGTAAGTATGGGTAATTGGAAGAGATCTGTTCCATCAACTTCCAACCAATCTTGATTAACCTGGTAATTACTTAACTCATATTTATCCCTTAGTCACTTTTTGCAACAGCCATGGGTAAGATTGGTGAATTGCATTCTTACTCACCCACTATACGGATTTCATTAGAAAATAAGGCGAATATCATTTTCATCCGCTAAAAGAATGCATTAGAACTGGAAGGTGGTGCTGTGAACATGGAGTTTTGTATGGTTATCACAGATTGTCAGACTTGTGGAATTGAAGATAAAATGAGAGACAAAGTAGGCCCCTTTCTTTTTCAAGAGAAAGTTGATTCCCGAGTTCCTGAGTAATGCATTTAAAATTAGAGTGATTTGGGTATAATTTTTATGGTTAATCATAAAAAATTTATATGAGTCATGTTACCACTTTAATCATCATTTCAGCCTATATATGTCCCTCTGTTGGGCTCAGGCCTCCTCCATAATGGGAGGGGAATTGACCTACTATTACACACTGGTCAGACGTGTTGGAATAGTATTTTGTTTCGAGTTTTTCTTCTCTTGCATGGATGATATGCTTATTTTATCCCTTATTCATCTTTTGCGACATCCATTGGCAAGATACTGAGTGGTGAATTGGATTCTTACTCTGTCACCACACGGAATAAGAATACAATTAAGTTATCACTTTAGTAAGTGTCTATTGAGACATTAATTGATGTGACCATTTCACAAAAGAAAATGTAATAAAAATACCAACCGTAAACTTTTCCTATGTTTCCTGACATGTTTTATGAACGATGCAAAGTTTTCATTCCTTCCAACTTTACAATCTATACACATGAACGCCGAACATTTACCGTGAACTACTTTGCAATGAGATCTTAACATTTCTATATTTAAAAACTCAATGTTACAATAGCCGCATACCCAAGGATAATCTTTCCATGTTTTAACATTCTTTTTACTCAAATCCGATAGCTCTTTTGCGTAAATCGTAACGTTAGATGCGAATGATGAGTTACACATCGCCGCATCCAGTATATCTTGTACGTTTAAAGTCTCATCAAACGATGGTTGATCTTCTAAATCCGGTTCTTCTTTAAGCTCTTGCTTAACTTCTAAAGTGACTTCCATTAAATTTTTTGACTTATTAGAGTTATTGCATTCTTCTTTAACGCCATCAGGATCGTCGTTACAGAGGAAGTCGTCGAAAACAGGCATTTCACCATCGTCCGAGGTATCGCATTTATTGTCTGCAGGAACTGTAAATATGTTACTTAGCACGTCTTGTGCCCGTTTTACGCCTTCCAGAAAGTCATAGGCCTTGTTTAGACTGTCGTAGCACACTAAACACATTGTTTTCGGTAATATATCACTGCTTGTTATGTCGACATAAACAGCGTTTACAAATGTAAGTTTACATAGTATTTCATCCTGTTTTTTGGTATCGTCTTGAAAGTTCAATAGTTTGTTAGCGATTTTGGACTCTGCACAAAATCGACAATACAATTTTTCCATGTTTTCAATCGTGATTATGCCATTACTAAAAAGGGATTTTGATAAATAAACATGCATGCAAGCAACTCAACTCTCAACAATCCGAATTCCACAGAGTACTACACTATTGTATTCAGTCGCATATGTCAAATTGTAGACAGTAAAGGTCGGTATACACGACAACGATATATCGTAGCGATCTGACTTCGCAAACCGTTTGTGCAGTTAATCGAACGTCTATAGAGCGTACATACGACATACGATAACTGCGTGGATTTTCGTCCACACTATCGATAAAACTGCACAAACGGTTTGCGCAGTTAAATTGCTACGATATCGATATATCGTTGTCGTGTATACCGACCATAATAAATACCATACCACAGTGCCTGATTTGATGGGTAATTTAATTATATCGATTAGATGATTAGGAAAAGTATAAAAAGACTGCCATTAAAATATTAATATGTATACTTTTGTAACAAAAGAAAAAACATAAAGTCACATGAAAATTTTATTAAATAAAACGTGGCATAGTCTCGCGTTATTGTTAGGTATATTGCCCTTAGGAAGAAATAAAATTATTGACGAGAATAAACGAATAAAAAACTATAAGTAATATGGCTTTTTCTTTTTAATTAGTAAATACACACCACGTCATCTAGGTTTGCGTCAATCTATTTAGCTTAATCATGCAGCAAATCTACTTACCACAAGATGTCATTATTATATCTTAATGCATTGATGTACATTGTTAATAAAAATGTTATTGATGGACTGAGAATAGAAAAGTTTCCACTAATTCTTGTACCGTGTGCATTTTAAGAAATGCCTTATTCGGACTACTTTAGTGATTTAGTATACTAATGAGTACTTAAATAACCAATTTTGCCCAGAAGACATTAGCGCAGTACAATCATTATCATCATCATCATCACATGAATCAAACTTATATCCATCCTATTGTGAGGTCGAGCATCCTCTACAATAGGATAGAAATGGACTTATAATACCACGCTGGACAAAGGTGTTGGTACAAGGTTTTATTTCGAGTATTCATTGTCTTGCATAGATATTATCTACATATCTCTTAGTTGTCTTTTACGATCTCCATGGGTAAGATATGGAGTGGTGAATGGTATTTTTAGTCCGTCACCACACAGAAAAGTACATACGTAAGTGACATATATTTTGCAGTGTGAAGGCAATCGGTGTCATCACATGATCTGGGTTTTCTGGTAGCTGGCAGCCTATCTGATGGTAAGTAGCAACTGTATGGGTTTTAGCTATACAATGGCCAAATACAGCGCTATAATATGTCACCACCCCTTAATATTCCTTGGAGTTGTAATAACCACCTGAGAAATCATTAGGATAATTGGCATCTATAATCTTAGGGCAAGAATCTAGGCCAGATACTTTCCGTGTGGTGACAGGGTAAGGATACCATTCACCACCCCCTCTCTTGCCCGTGGGTGTAGTAAAAGACGACTAAGGGATACAATATGCATATTATATACCATCTATGCAAGAAAAGGAAAACTCGAAATAAAACCCTGTACCAATATGTCTGACCAGCGTGGTATAGTAGGTTATTGTCCCTTCTATTGTGGAGGGGGCTTGTGCTTAACAGCGGGATGCATATGAGCTGCGATGATGAAGTTATGACATTAGCGATTACTCAATCCTATCTCCAGCCGTGACGGTTATGGTATTAGAGAACGTAATACTACGTAACCCATTCTTTTGAAGGTTTTAACATTCTCCCTTCCCTCTCCCCCTTTAGTTTTCACGTAGTAAATCATAAATATTATCCGGAATACGGAAATCCGCAGAAGAACGGGTGTAACCACGCTGAAGTGGCAACGGGCAGGCCACATCGCTCGACGAACCGACAACCGCTGGGGAAAAAGGTTCTCGAGTGGCGACCACGTATCGGACGACGCAATGTAGGACGCCCCCCCACTAGGTGGACCAATGAACTAGTGAAAGTTGCTGGGCGTCGTTGGATGCAGGCGGCACAGAACCGCACATTGTGGCGTAACATGAGGGAGGCTCACGTCTAGCAGTGGACGGCAATAGGCTGAAATGATGATGAAATCATAAATATAGTTTTAAATATTATTTTTGGAAACGAAAAGAATAACAAAATAGTAGTGTTCATGGAGTTTTCGGTTTCGTCAGTACTCCCACGAACATGAACGTTGAGAAACTATTTTTTTTTTAGAAACAAAAGCTACACTCTTTTTTTTTTGGGGTGGGTTACGGTCGGAGCGCTCCTCACTCTACTCCGTCCGGGGCGACAGAGGGGCGTAAGCACGCAAACCCGTAACCCACCCGCGACACGTCGCCTTCGTCGTTGGACCGACCACCGGAGCAGGGTGACTTGTAGTCAGTGGTCGGCCCATCGGAATACCCCCTTGAGGGGTACCCTCCCATCGACCGACGAGGCCCCGCCCCTCGGGGAGGCGTTTAAGGACATAAGGCAGTGTCAGTAATAATAGCACAAAAGTTGGGTAAAACGTTTTCAATCCGGGAATTTTGAAGGCAATTTTACACCTCGCTCTGACCGTTCTGTCAGTGATAAAATGGACGCAATTTTATAAAAAACTAGCAATCCGCCCTCGCTTCGCTTCGGTTATAGGTTATAGTCGTTTTACCCGCGTAGTTCCCGTTCCCGTGGGAATACCGGGATAAAATATAGCCTAGTTTACGCCCTGATATTATAGCTTTCCATTGGTGAAAGAATTTTTGAAATCGGTCCAGCCGTTTTGAAGATTACCCGGAACAAACAGACAGACAGACAGACAAAAATTTTTTAATTGCTATTTTAGGCATAGGTGTCGTGCAAATAACCGTGTGAGCATGAAAAAAGCCTATTATTTTGACATTACAAACAGACACTCCAATTTTATTTATTGGTATAGATGGGGCAAAATCGGCATATCAGTAGTTACGACGTAGCTGAAGATCTGGGAATTGGTCACAAATCAGTTTTCACCCATTTGAAGGCAGCTAGGTATACAAAAAAGCATAGTATTTTGGTGCTATATGAGCTCATTGAAAGAAACCTAATGAACTGTGTTATTATTTGCTATTCTTTATTAAAACCTTAGAATAATAACGTATAGAAGGTAAGTTCGCGCACAAAAAGTGAAGCATTTCAATTGGAGTCTAATGGAGCCTACGCCGCAACCGTTCCATAATGTACAAGTCATTGTACTGCACGTACGTACGCAACTCTTAAAAAATAAATAGGTAATTATGACGGTTTGTGCATTCAAATGGTATCATAACACATTTGAAAAACTTAAAAAGGTTTTGAACATTACTTTTAAAAGTTTTTCGACGATTTATGTTAATAAGAATAAGAACAAAATTTGATTTCATAATTTGTGTAGTGGTGTGCGTGTGTACGTGTGTAATCGCCTGCGCGCATGTAGTATTTTTAGATTCATGTTTCGAATGTTTGAAGTACTGACACTATCCTTCTATACGTTATTATTTTAAGGTTTAGCTATAAAATTAAGAGAATTTGGTTGGGAGGTGTTCAGCCATATAGACCTTCAGATTTCCGTCTGTTTCAGTCTGTTATTTAGAGAGTATTGGCGATTATCAAGAGGGGACGGCCAAAACTACTTATCGCGATTTTTTTTTTCAGAAGACCCAAAATTCTACAGCAACGGGATCATGTCACTACCTACAAGCAAACAGACAGTTATCGAACAACATGGCACATACATATATATTGTATTTAAATGTAAATAAGCTTTGAAAATAATATATCTTGAATTTTCATGTTGAATTCGAAGAAATTTTTCTCTGGCTGTATCAGGTTATGGGGCAACTAGTCAAACGGAAGTTAGGCAATGGTGGAACCCATAAAAAAATTTGAAGAAAAATATCGATTCTTTAATGAATTAGAGACAAAGTTTTCAATTTTGTCATAGCTTTTTCGTGTGAATCTGATTGAAATGTATAGATTCAGTGATACAGTCCGCCCGTAACCATGAACGCTGCCAAGTATTCAAAACGTCGGGCAATCAAAAATAAAATGCAAAGGTGATAAAATCCATAAAGCAACATATTCGTACTTTGTTAAATGTTCATTAGAAATTGAGTAAATCAATGATTCGCATAAGCAAGACAAATTTAGCTTTAATATCAGCTGATCGGCCGACGCTTTTGTATCTATTTTACAATCGACGCGTTTGCGCGATTCATACCTATTTATACTGTCAACGCGTTACATGGCTACATGTATCCTGTCTGTACATGAATAAATAATAAGTAACATTTAAGGCATATACTCTTAGGCACACATTTTTCAAATCACTATAACTGTTATGTTTTTTTTTGTGTACTTACGATTTATGAACGTTAAACTACAACATACTCGAACAGTTGCTCCATAACCTAATACATCCTGTATATCTAATTCAAATATTTCAGGACGAGACACTTAGATAGTATAATCAATTAATTTATTTCTAAACCGGTTAAATTGAGGTCACACTTTGTTAAATGATAATAGAAAATACATTTTTATTCATTTCAGTTTATAAACTTCTATGTATTTAAACATAACTAATTTACTTTTTTTATTTGTGACTTATTAGCCGAATTAGTTTTGTGTGCGCCGTTAGTCGCATATATTTGTGACAGCTTTGCCCGGACTGTTGGTTGAGCGCTGAGGGGTCACAAACCGATTTATTTTCATGAAAATTTCAACTCTTTTTATTGTGTAAACTTTAGATTCAGTGTTTATAAATTTTCTATCAAAACCGAAACGCGTGTAGGTTGGAAGATATAGAGGAACAGATTAAATAAAAAGGAGAAGTTGGAGTGACGCTTCAATTAAGGTAAATGATTCTGTTATTCAAGCGACGAAGGTGTATATGAAATTAAATGCAGGTGACTGGACTGGGGAGTTAGCCCGTCACCCTCACCCGCCGAGAGACCGACCGCGTGAGGAAAGATTGACCTCCTCCCCGAGGAGGGGACATCGGTCGAGGAGGGGACGTCGGTCGAGGAGAGGGTACTCCTATTCTATATAGTGTTGCCCAAATGCAAGACCAAGACGAGACTTGGACTAGTCTTGGTCTTGGTCTTGCAACATCACACCTGGTCTCGTCTTGGTCTTGGTCTTGCGCACCCGAGTCTTGGTCTTGGTCTTGGTATTGCAGCAAGAGTCTCGCAAAGTCTTGCAAGTCTTGCAGTTGGAATAACGTAACAGTAATTTATCATGGCAATGAAAAATCCAACTAAATTAATCAAATAGCATCCTATCCTATCTATCCATCTGCTAGCCTATAGTTCACTATTGAAAACAATACTTACCACTGGGGAAAATTACTCTTCTATTCCCCTGGTGTTCCATTAGACAGCGTTACTACTCTTATGACAGAACTTTCGACCCTATTTTCTTAAGACGTCACCACACGATAGTTGATACAATAAATTTAATGTAATTTTATAATCAATGCGATATTTTTACAATTAATGCGATTGTTTATATTCCCCTTCAAGTTAAGTGGTATGTATCTATTGTATTTCCAGTTTAGTTACTGATACTCTGGATACTTGAAAAAACCTGTTGCTCTATTGCCTACATAAATACTTTGGCCGCTGGATCCATGTAGCTCTTAATATATTATTTATTCAACAACATATAAAACTGATTTAAAATTTTATGGTTTTAATACTTGTAAAATGTATGATATTCGTCGTCATCGTCACAGCTCATATAAGTGCCACTGCTGGACTTAAGCTTCCTTCCAGTAAGAGGAAAATTGATCTACTATACCACGCTGGTCAAACATGTTGTTATAGGGTTTTCTTTCTAGTTTCACTTCTCTTGCACATATGTTATATACACAGAGTGTATCAGGTTATGGGGCAACTGTTATAATAACGTGTATGTTGTAGTTCAACAGTCATAGATCATAATTAGAATGTATATTACACAAAAGCAATATAGCGTAAAAGTTATAGTGATTACAAAAATGTGTGTCTAAGAGTTTATGCCTTAAATTTTATGCATTATGTAGGTATGTACAGACAGGATATGTTACGTAGGTACAAAGGCTACTCATCAACGGTCATCGGCCGATCAGCTGATTTATGTTAAAGCGAAGTTTGTCTTGTTTATGCAAACGTAATCATTGATTTATTCAAATTCTAATGAACATTTAACAAAATACGAATATGTTGTAGATTAAGTATCATTGCTTTATACATTTTAATCAAATTTACACGAAAAAACGATGACAAAATTGAGAACTTACATGTCTCTCAATTCATTAACGAATCGATATTTTTATTTCAATTTTTTTCATGGGTTCCTAACACCATTGCCCGATCCGATTTGATACTACATCCACGGGTAAGAGAGTGGTGAATTATATTCGTACTCTGTCCCTACAAGGACATTTATGTAGATTAATTGTAGGCGTATTTCTATGTCCAACAGTGAACGTCATTGGGCTAATAAATAAAGGGATATATAAATATTTATAATGGGCAAGATCACTCTCGTGATTACGGTATTTTTGTCCCTTATTTTTGTCTGAAAAGCCAACACGAACATTGGGAATCGATTGGCCAATAGATGGATATCTCAAGACTGATTTGACTTGCCGTGTAGTGACGGAGTACGAATATAATTCATCACCCCCTATTTTACCCGCGACTGTGAACCCACGACTAAGGGCTATAATATATAACATCGGTGCAAGAAAAGGAAAACTTGACATGTATGACCTGTAACAACACGGCCGATCACCGTGGCGATTCCCCTCCGGCCACGGCTGATTTCCCTCCTGTTAAGTAGAAGACACGAGCTCAACCGTATATAAGCTGAAATGGTGACTTAAATTAAATGCAAGACCGCGAGACTCTTGCAGGCCCAGTCTTGGTCTTGCTCAAGTCTTGCAGGGCCAGTCTTGGTCTTGGTCTTGCAAAAATTAAGTGGTCTTGGTCTTGGTCTCGGTCTCGCATTTCTCGTAAGACCAAGACCGCAAGACCAAGACTTTTTTGGGCAACACTAATTCTATATCCTACTCCTATATCCTATAGGGGGTATTCCGCCGGACTGACCACTGACGACAAGTCACCCTACGCTAGTGGTCAGTCCAATGACGAAGGCGACGTGTCACGGGTGGGTCACGGCTGTGCGTGCTTACGCCCCTCTGCCGTCCCGGACGGAGTGGAGCGCAGAGTGTGCCGACGATAACCCACCCCCCAAAAAAAAAGGAATTAAATATTTTTTTTCTTATTTTATTGTGTTTAATTTACGGCCTGGTATTTTTTAAGACTTTAATGGTGTTTCTATGCTGTTTTCGCTACCCTGAATGTTAATTCACTAGGAATAGAGCCACGCCAATCATAGTTTTCGATCATTACTCATTTATAAAAAAAAAGGTGTTTGTAATGCCAAATTATATTAGATTATTTTCATACACGCACTGTTATTTCATTCGGTGAGTGAGAAAGACTGAAGTACAACTTTCTGAGGATGTTTGTGTGGTGGTTAGTGTTGCCCAAATGCAAGACCAAGACGAGACTTGAACTAGTCTTGGTCTTGGTCTTGCAACAGCACACCTGGTCTCGTCTTGGTCTTGGTATTGCACACTCGAGTCTTGGTCTTGGTCTTGGTATTGCAGCAAGAGTCTCGCAAAGTCTTGCAAGTTTTGCAGTTGAAATAACGTAACAGTTATTTATCATGGCAATGAAAAATCCAACTAAATTAATCAAATATTATCCTATCCTATCTATCCATCTGCTAGCCTATAGTCCACTATTGAATATAACCCTTACCACTGGAGAAAATTACTCTCCTATTCCCCTGGTGTTACATTAGACAGAGTTACTGCTCCTATGACAAAGGAAGGAATTTCGACCCTGTTTTCTTAAGACGTCACCACAGTTGATACAATAAATTTGATGTCGTAAATCGATAAAAGAAAATATATCGATAAAATATATCAATAAAATAAAAGAAAAAATTTTCTGTATCGGGTAGATAATTATAAATGTCTGTAATAACGATTACTTGTTGGACGTGAGACACCTTAGTTCGCCCGTGACCATGAATGCTGCAAAGTGTTCGAAGTTCCCGTTCGTCGGGAAATCATAAATCAAATACAAAAGCGATATAATCCGTAAAAGTAGTTTTATTTACAATGTATAGTGCTCGCGTAAACATCAAATTTGATGTCATTTAACATTCCCCTTTCCAACAAAAAAGATTTTTTCAATTTGATTGGCAAGCGACGGAGTTATTTGACCACTGACAACAAGTCACCCTGCTCTGGTGGTCGGCTCAACAACGAGGCGACGTGGGTACGGGTGGGTTATGGGCCTGCGCGCCGTCCTTTCATCGCCTCGGATGGAATGGACCGCACGTGTGCTTACCATAGCCCACCCATAAAAAATAATAATAATGGCTTCCTAACACCATTGCCTCTGTCCGATTTGATACGACATCCACGGGTAAGAGAGTGGTGAATTGTATTCGTACTCAGTCCCTACACGGACATTTATGTAGATTAATTGTAGGCATATTTCTATGTCCAACAGTGAACGTCGTTGGGCTAATGAATAAACGGATATATAAATATGTATAATGGGCAAGAGCACTCTCGTGATTACGGTATTTTTGTCCTTAAGCCTTTCCGAAGAGTAATTCTGAAAAGCCAACATCAACATTGGGAATCGATTGGCCAATAGATGGATATCTCAAGACTGATTTGACTTGCCGTGTAGTGACGGAGTAAGAATACAATTCATCACCCCCCCTATTTTACCCGCGAGTGCGAACCCACGACCAAGGGCTATAATATATAACATCGATGCAAGAGAGGGAAAACTTGACATGAAACCCTGTAACAACACGGCCGATCACCGTGGCCATTCCTCTCCGGCCACGGCCGATTTCCCTCCTATTACGTAGAAGACACCGTTCCACCGTATATAAGCTGGAATGGTGATTTGAATTAAATGCAAGACCGCGAGACTCTTGCAGGCTCAGTCTTGGTCTTGCTCAAGTCTTGCAGGGCCAGTCTTGGTCTTGGTCTTGCAAAAATTAAGCGGTCTTGGTCTCGGTCTCGCATTTCTCGCAAGACCAAGACTTTTTTGGGCAATACTAGTGGTGGTCGGTTTTGATGCCTTTGGATCATCTAACGCATAAATCTCGGACACGGATATGAAAAACAAAATCGCTAATCGCTGTAATTATAATGAGACAAACTGTTAAAATTATTGTATTGTGATCGACTTTTAAAAGTATATCAAATTAGAAATTAATCCGATGCTTAGAAGTAGGGTGGAAATTACGTTCAACGATTCCGTTACATTGACACCAAGCTAATCATCATCATCATCATCGCAGTCCACACCGACATACGTCTCATTGTTGAACTCGGGGCTGCTCCATAAAATGAGGGAATTTGACCCACTATACCATACTGGTAAGACATGTTGATTTTTTTTTTTTTTTGGGTTGGGCTGCGGTCGGCGCGCTCCTCGCACCACTCCGTCCGGGGCGACAGAGGGATGTAAGCACGCAACACCCGCAACCCACCCGAACACCACGTCGCCTTCGTCGTTGGACCGACCACCGGAGCAGGGTTACTTGTCGTCAGTGGTCGGCCCGACGGAATACCCCCTACTTGGGGTACCCTCCCATCGACCGACGTCCCCCCCTGGAAGACATGTTGGTATAGGGTTTCATTTCGAGTTTTCCTTCTCTTGCACAGATCTTGTGTGCATATTATATCCCTTAGTCGTCTTTTACGACATCCACGGGCAAGATAGGGAGTGGCGAATTGTATTCTTACGCCGTTATCACACGGAAAATTGGTGTAGGAGATTGGTAATGGTTATAAATAAATATTACTCGTTTATTATTGATAATTATTATATATTTTAATGTAGATATGATTATTAAATAAACTACTTTACATAAGTACAATATTCGACAATAAATATTAGGTAACGATCTTTGAAAAGAGGCAATCGGTTAATTTCGATTTTGCAGTGTTGTCTCGTCAGTGTTGTCGCACACTACCTTCACCTTCTTTTTCTTTTGAAATGGAATATTCTTCGCGTTTTTAGGCGTCATTCATAATCGTTAGGTGTTGACAACGAAATTCCTCTGGGAGCTTAGGCAGAATATGAAAATGCACGCAATTTACTATTTTATCATATTCACTATATTTCAGCATTTCATCATTACATAAAATATCAGCAAAATTATATGACGAATTATAATATGACAAGAATATCAAAATGTAGCGCTTTTAAATTTTATTCATAATTTTAGTGTTTTACAGTGTTATATTATGATTTCTGATGTTTACGCGAGTATTATACATTTTAAATAAAACTACTTTACGGATTTTATCGCGTTTGTATTTGATTTTTGATTACCCGACGTTTCGAACACTTTACAGCGTTTATGATCACGGGTGGACTAAGATGTCTCACGTCCAACAAGTCATCGTTACTGCAGAAAATTTTATAATTATCTACCCGATACAGAAATTAGTTATTAAATATTGACCCACATTTTGATACAAAATTTATTGCCAGTGTAAGAAGAAAATGATTCTATATGAAAAAATTATATTGTTTATGGTTAGTAATAATTAAACATTAAAATTAATAGTAATTATATTTAAAAAACTAACTAATAATCTAGTATACTACCACCGGATCGGAACACGGTTACACTGAGAAAGATCCGGATCTTTCTCAGTGTAACCGTGTTCCGATCCGGTAGATAATTATAAATTTTCTGCAGTAACGATGACTTGTTGGACGTGAGACATCTTAGTCCACCCGTGATCATGAACGCTGTAAAGTGTTCGAAACGTCGGGTAATCAAAAATCAAATACAAACGCGATAAAATCTGTAAAGTAGTTTTATTTAAAGTGTTATATTAAATAATTTTGCTGTTATTTTATGTAGTATAATGCAGATAAAATGCTGCAATGTAGTGAATATGATACAATAGCGAATTCACATTCTGCCAAAATTCCTAGAGGAAACATGATTTGGCTGTCAGCACCAAATTTATGCTAACAACTGACTAAAATACGACGACTAAAGAAGTAAATAATCAATATTTAAACTCGATACTGGCACCAATAGCTCATATTATTGTAGCTTATTGCTATTATACAAGAAGAAAAAGAAACGAAAGAAATCACAGGTAATGTGCGAGAGGGACAACGCTCTACGAAGACGAAATTAGTCGATTGTCTTTTTCTAAAGGGCGATGTGTATATTCACCACCAAAAGCGTTATATGTGGACCATAATATAATTATTACTATGATATTTATTAGATATTTATATTAAATTATAAAATGTTCCTTATTGTCATTGACACAACAGTTGGCATTTTACATAACTTTTTTATTATATCCTTATTATTTAATATAGAGTAACTTTATAATAAATATTATTATAGGTTTGAAACTATATCTCGTACTAGTTTTATTTCGGTGTGTAAATGACGTGACTGTATTTTATTTTCGTTTAAACGAGACGTTTGCATAACGTAACCGTTATTTTGTGTCAGAACCCTATGTGCAAACAAGGGGATGAAAGTATCTTACAAATTTGGTTTAAAAATTTTGCATAGAAAGTAGCGACATCTCACGGGTAGGATCAGTAGTTTTTAATTTTTAGTTATAAAATGTGACGGTAAATGGAAGTAAAATATAAAATTTACTAACAAGGAGACCCTCAGACGTGTGGATCGGGGATTTCCATGATTTTTAGTGGGGTGGTAGAGGGGCCCGAGGGTATCACAACTACCGGATATTAGGGTCAACCGGGTAATCAATAAAATATATTAAGGGTCAAAGTTGGATGGGTAATTTATGTAATAGAGAAATTTGCATCGGAATCGCCAGCTCGTGGTAGCCTGGTGGTAACGTGCTCGACAGCGGTATCTATGGTCTTGGGTTCGAGACCCGACAACTTATTTTTTTGAAATATCACAATATTGTGTTAAATTTTTTTTTTCATAATTTTACGTCATCTATCGCCCAAAGTCAAAATTTGATATTTTTTTGAAACGTGAGTGGCGTATCTATACTCGATATTTAGTGTATAATCTATGTGTGCAAGTGTCCAACTTGCACATAGGGTTGCCAGGTCGTCAAACCTAATAGCCGGACAGACCAGCCAGTTTGGCCGGACATTTGGGTAGAAAAGCCGGACACTATATTATTGAGGATTATGTGTTTTAGTATTATTAGGTACGATAAAAAAATATATGTAAAATTAAGCTTTTTGAATTATTATGACAACAGTCGACTCGCTTGCGCTCGGCCACGCTCAGCGCTAGCTCGTTTGCGAAATGTAAAAAGCCGGACAAGCCGGATACCGATTATTTTGGCAGGACACGCAATTAAAAAGCCTACCTATGTCCGGTTTTATCCGGACGTCTAGCAACGCTATGCATAGATAGGTAAAATTAGGAAGAAACCCAAAAAAATTTTGTTCGTTTTGGACATGTAAAAAGTACGTCCGTTCTTGTATAACAAATGATTATTTGATTTCCAAACATGGTATATTTATGTCATGGCCGGACAACACGGAAAAAGCAGACTGTGTATCGTTTCTCTTGAGATTACAGAAATAAAAATACATTTAAGTTATTCTTACTAAAGTACGAAGTGATTTGGAATTAATGTAACTAAGTACAATAACATTTTCAAAGTACCTATTATGTAAATGAGTCTATACTTATTTAAATATTATATTACCTCCTTAATTAGAAAATATGATTACATTTTTTATTCTAATTTACACAGTTTATTACATTTAATATAATAATAATCGAATATAAACATACTTTTTCACTAATCATAATACAACCACGATTGTGAAAATTAATTTATTTTGGTATTTAATTAAAAAAGATAATCAAAAAATAGGTTGTCTTAAAGTCGGTTTACTGACGATAGTTGAACGTGACAACGTCATAAGAAAACACTGATGGAATGGTTTCATTTTTCAAAAGAAAATTTTATTTTTATTTGTTTGATAGATATTTTGTATGGATCAAGCCTTAAATGGAACGCCTCAGAGCGAGGTAACGCCGCATGCGTCATGTTTTTTCGTGTGTGCAGCCGGCTCCATCGAATTATAAGACGTTGTCACGTCAAAATTATCGTTTTATTATAACAATACAGAGAGATTATCAGGAATCTGACGACGCAGCGTGGAAACCGGGTCGTTCTACGCTGCGTCATCTGACACCACTAGTTGAGTTGACGATATCTTTAAAATCATACGGAGCCATTGGATGCAAGCGGCACGGGAACGCTCTGATTGCCATTGTCATGATCTATATCCAACAGTAGAGGTCTTTTCTTTGACAGGGAGGTCGAATAGACGGCGTCCTGTCCTATATGCCGCCGTATCCCCTCCCCCATCCCTATTAGGCTGATCATGGTACCGAATCCTTGACGCCCTAGGCAGTAAATGTCTACGGACTTACGGATGGATGATAAAAATATTAGATTTAACGATTAACAAATTAATAATTAATTTTCAATTATAAATAAATTAAACTTATTTTAATTTACAATTAACGAAACTAGTGTTGTGCGTTAATTTTCGACAATTATGTACATAAAGCGCCCTTTTAATTTACCCATATTTTTTTATAATTTCACACAATTATTAGGGTATGGGATGATGATTATGATATTAAATTTTATATTTAGGTTAAACCTCACACTACCATAATGATTTTTGATGCTTGAGGCGAGTATTACAATTTTTAAATAAATCTGTTTTCCCCGTTTTTAACGAACATATATGACATTCAGACTTGGAACAATAATTTGTTATGCTCATTGCTCATGCAAGATCCAAAAACGCTGACCCGAGAAATGAACCTGCGATATTAAACAGTTGTTTACCCTATTAGACCAACGAGACGAGTAAAGACACTAATGTGGGTATCATAGGATCCGATAAGGGACTGTTAACTTGAAAAATCTTTTTTGTTTGTTTTTTTTTTTGTGCGAGCTATGAGGCACACACGCCGTCAGCACATTTGTCCCTATGTTAGGATCGAACCTTTTCCGCAATGAGAGGTAAATTGATCAAATTTCTAACGCTAGTCAGGCGGGTTGGTACAGTGTGTTATTTCAAGTTTTCTTTCGTTTCCACTGATGTTGTATGCATATAATATCTCTTAGTGATCTTTTACAAAATCGACGTGCAAGAGAGGAGGTGGTGAATTGTATTCTTACCCCGTCCCTACACTGAAATCATTTACTTACATAAAATTAAGTGCGTAAGAAGAGAATCTCCCATTCCTCTCTGTTACCTGAAAAAAAGTAAGAGACTGTCCTTACTTTACCCGACATATTGCTTACCCACTAACCCTTTTGATCACACATAAAGGTCAGAATTTCAAAGGTCTCTCATCAATATTATCACTTCTATAAAGAAGGAAAGCAAATTGTAGCTGCAGTGACAAATATTCCGTGCATAGTGAAAGGTATTTCTGTTACATTTCTGCTTATCCCGTCCCCAGTAAATGCGTGATATTATAAAAATAATTTGATCTTATACTATAAGTTATAATTACATATTTTACATTCTAATTACCTTAATTATTGGAAGACTTTTGTGATATTGTTTGTAACGATAATTCTTGGTTGTCTATAATTATTAACTTAATTAATTACACATTAATATTACAGAATTAATTATTAAATTAATTACATCTAATATGTCACTTAAAAATTATTCTTTTAATAACACTATATTATTATTCTGCACTAAATTACGATTTTTTTAACATAGTTTAGTTATACTATGTTAAAATAATTGGTTTCTATCCTTAATTATACACCTGTTAAGTATTACAGATGTAAAATTAACGGGGACAAATTACATTCACACTTAAAACAAACGTTATGTGGAGTTTGTGTCGCTATATTAACCATGCTTAATATTGATGTAAATATAGCGACATAAGTAGCAATGAAGAGCAGTTGACTGTATCTTTCTCGCTCGGGTATACTCGGCAGTCCCGAGTTCACCCAATCGAGCCTTTCATCTCAGAGCGTGACGGATCAGCCTCACTTAGAGCCTACGAAAAAATCTGTGTGTGGTGTGCTAAAAGAAGTTTTAACTTCAAAAAATAGTACCACGAACGAAGCAGATGGATAGAATGGCTATTGAACTGATATTTTTAACACATGTATTTAGTTTCATTCATTCACATTTAAACTATGCTATTAATTATAATCAATTCATGTATGTAATCAATTCATGTATGTAAAAATATATGTATGTAATTCAACTATGCTATTATTTAATGCTAGATAATTTAACATTATATTGTATTTAATAATTAATATACACTTAAGATTAATTTAAAAATAATTATTAATTAACGATATGTGTATTATTAAGTAACGATAATCTGTAATAATGTTTTTTAATGATAAATCAACTGCTTTTTCCTATATTTACGATATGCCATACCATTAACATGAGATCATGATCATACTAAAGCCGTATTAACAGAAACGAACGAATGAACTGTTGATTGAAGTGTTCCAATTAAACAATTTATTATTCTTCAAACGTTACAATGAATAGACAGGGCAAATTTATTATTAAGATAGAACATTATTTAAAAAAGAAACAAAGTTCGATGGCAATAAAAGAAAAAGAAATGTAGTTAGAGATGATGATGATGATATAGTAGTAGTTAGAGTTTCTTGCCGGATCTTCTTAGCTTATGGCCGCGTTCCGATCCGGTGGTAGATTATTGTATTATATTCAAACAATGTTTAAATTTAACAATATGTAAGTGCCCTTAAGAGGCTTATGCAGAATAAATGATTTGATGTGACACTACACGGTCAGCTGATTCGAACCATAGGCGCCGCCATATTGGCCTCGGCTGCTCTGTTGAGTGCCTTTCACTTTACACCTACTCCGCGGCCGACCGTCACGCGACATGCAATAGATGAACGAAAAAGTTTGAGGCGATGTAATAAAAGTTTCACTTTTAAAATCTATTATTTTCAAATAACAAACGTACATTTTAATTGGTATAGATTACCCACAACAAATATTTTGAAAATAAAGAGCCTGTGTATAAAACTCATACTTCAGATTGAAGATCAAATTTACTGCATTAGTGTTGCCAACCAACCGAATAACCACAAAGGTTATTACTACTGTAATTTAAAACTATAGATGCCACCTCTATTACATTGTAAAGACGTATTAAATGTCAGATATTTTCAGTTATTAAGATTCTCAGTAACATGTAATTATCTGTGTACACAGCACGTGTACCTATGTACTTTTAAATAAAATTATAAATATAAATATTGGCGATTTAATTTCATGCTATAACAAATAAATATTATTATAATTTATAAACGTATGTTTTGATCACGTGATTTTTTAAAAACTCCTAACGCTATTTTTTATTTATAACTAAAATGAAGAATGAAATTTGAAAGGGTAACTGTGGCTAATAGTGAAATAAAAAAAAATATAATGAAACTTGCTCTATTCTGCTTATTGTATTGAAATTTGCAAGATTACAATTTAAATAACATTTATCTGATGTTCGTGTGAAAGTTATATTCTAAATTAAAAAAAAAAAAACAAGTGTCAGTATGAATAGTTAAAAAAATTGCATTTAAACATAAATATTCGGGACTTCCCCGTCACTGAAAATTAATGTGGTGAGTAGCTTTGTTTCATGGCTAATATTCAAATCAACCGAATACTATACTCTTGAAAACGTGAAATAAAATTATTTTTACGGAATGTATTGCATTTCCAGCGTTTGTGGTTACGAAGTCCTTTCGTGAACTATGAACGCTGCCAAGTCAGGGGCCCAAGCTTGGCGATTATGGTATTATCCGTCTTATGGCAAAGTTTCTGATGTTAATTAATAATGTAGTAGTAATTAATGCAGCTAATACTTTGATATAAAAATAGTTATGGAGGGAGTTGTAGGGTAACTCAAACTTGCTATGTTTTTGGGCATTGGTTGGATATTTATGTATTATTCATTCAACAATTGGCAACTGCAATTTACCGTAGTTTGGATTATTAAAATATCTTTTATGAATTTTTTTTTTTTTTTTTTGGTGTGGGCTGCGGTCGGCGTGCTCCACGCACCACTCCGTCCGGGGCGACAGAGGGGCGTATAGCACGCAACACCTGCAACCCACCCGAACATCACGTCACCTTCGTCGTTGGGCCGACTACCGGAGCAGGGTTACTTGTTACCAGTGGTCGGAAGGCTTTCATCATTATATTACCTACTCTGTTTATAAAATAATTACTTGAGGTCTTATTTGGGTCGACCCAGTATCATATTCCTATTTTTTTGGCTACATGTAGTAACAGTTATAGCAGAAGATTAAGATTGGCCGCATGTCTGACGTCAACTTGCCTTGGTTTGACCACACTCCGCTAAAATTATGAGGAGTAATAGGCTAATAACCAGTCCCATAAACTATAGCGTTAACCAGCCACCACTGGAGAGGGCCACCACCATAAAGAAAAAAAAAAAACTTATAATGTAGGCTTTGACGTAGACCTCTGAATGAATATATTTGAAACTATGACTAATAAAATAAATTGTTGTGTAATAGTAATAAATTACATATACCGTTTAAAAGTTGATAATAACTTTATTAAATTTATTTGATTAAGTGGATTAAGTGATGTGGATCATGAGTTATAGATTTGATCCCCGAATCGAAAAATATGCTATATCATCTTAAATAATACACTAGATTATAATTCATATATAGTTTACATTATTTTCTTTTTCCCACAGAATTCAAACATTCGTCATTATCCTCGTCATAAGCCGTATACGTTCCACTGGTTCCGTTCGTGAAGCCTCCTCCACAATGGGAAGGAAATTAACCTACTATAATACGCCGGTTAGACGACTTGGTATAAGGTTTATTTTCGAATTTTCCTTGTGTCGCATAACCGTTATCTGTATATTATAATCCCTTAGTCGTATTTTAAGACACCCATACCTAAGAGTAACTTAAGAAGCTGAAATTATTTCTTATAATCAAATCTGTTATAAAATGGAAATTCCTTACATGACCTGTATTTCTTGCTCGCCTCTGTTGCCTGTGGGTGCTGTAAAAGAAGATTAAGGGTATAACATGACTATAACATCCGTCCAAGAGAGTGACACATCAAAATAAGATCCTATATCAACCCGTCTAATCAGCGTGGTACAGTGCGCCAAATACTCTCCTGCTGTTAAGGAGGTTCGAGCCCAACATTGAGACGTATATGAACCAAAATGACCTACATTTTAATATTAACGTACCTTAAAAATACATAATTTAATACAATATAATAACAATTATTATTTAATATTACATAAATATATAGACTCACGCTTGTTTCTCAGAGGTGTAGGCAGAGACTATTGAATGCCACAAGCTACGATCCTGGCATATATCCCTTCCTTCATACGCAGATATTGCAATCCTCATGCTCGGTTAGGGAGCACTTTTAAGACGTTCTTCCATCAGCTCGTTGCCAATTGAATCCAGAAACTTACGACGAGTTCTGCTTGTAATAGTTCCACTTACTCTTAATTTATTAATATTAGTGAATATTAACGATAAAATATTTCTCATTATACGACAGATTACATCTTTAAACCATTTACTACCTAGGTACGCTATTTGTTATTAAATTGCAGATAGAACTAACTTTTTATTGCCGATGGTGGCAAACGAGCAGGCACTACACCCGATGGTAAGTGATACTGTCGCACATGGACCTTTGCAATACCAGGGGCACAGCTAGGCTGTTGCCTACCGTGAAGTATATACTCTTCTTAAACCTTGTTTCAAGAAGGACTAACTCTATAGCGTTTACCCGTGACTATGAATGTCAAAGAAATTTATCCGAAACTTTAATACATTAAGGAAACTAATGTGTCTTTAATCAAATTTGCTAAACATTGAATCTATACCAATAAATAAAATTGGAGTGTCTGTTTGTAATGTCAAAATAATAAGCTTTTTTCATGCTCACACGGTTATTTGCACGACACCTATGCCTAAAATAGCAATTAAAAAATGTTTGTCTGTCTGTCTGTCTGTTTGTTCCGGGTAATCTTCAAAACGGCTGGACCAATCCGCCCTCGCTTCGCTTCGGTTATAGGTTATAATGGTTTTACCCCCGTAGTTCCCGTTCCCGTGGGAATACCGGGATAAAATATAGCCTAGATTACGCCCTGATATTATAGCTTTCCATTGGTGAAAGAATTTTTGAAATCGGTCCAGCCGTTTTGAAGATTACCCGGAACAAACAGATAGACAGACAAACAGACAAAAATTTTTTAATTGCTATTTTAGGCATAGGTGTCGTGCAAATAACCGTGTGAGCATAAAAAAAGCCTGTTATTTTGACATTACAAACAGACACTCCAATTTTATTTATTGGTATAGATATAGATACCAACGCCTTTATTTGTCTACGAAAGTAAGGATACGGATGCTTAATCATAACAAATACAGTGTAAACTCTATATAACGACACTCAAGGGACTGAATTTTTTGGCGTTATAGAGAGTTGTCGTTAATTGGAGTGAAAACAAAATTGATATTATTTTGCTTTACTAATATAGTGAAAATTTTACAAAACATAAAAACTGCTATGACTAGGATAAAGTTTAATAACCTAAGGATAGCCCAGTGGCAGAAGTAAACATGTGCAAGTAAACGCACAAAAAACAAAAGAGAGATTTTTTACAATTTTCGGTACGTCAGTTGAGGTAAACACGTGTTAGATAATCCATACTAATATTATAAATGCGAAAGTAAGGATGTTTGTTTGTAACGCTTTCACGCTTAAACCACCGAACCGATTTCAAAAATTCTTTCACCAATGGAAAGCTATAATATCAGGGAGTAACATAGGCTATATTTTATCCCGGTATTCCCACAGGAACGGGAACTATGCCGCAGGTAAAGCGACTGAAACCGAAGCGAAGCGAGGGCGGGTTGCTAGTAAAATAATAAAACAACAAACGAACGAACGTACATAGCTGCAGTTTTAACTAATTTTGGGAATTTCTAAAGTACTGTTTAATGCTTAATGCGTATGGTAGTCGTTATTTCGAGTGAACGTGTTGCTATATAGAGTGTATCATTGTATGGATGACATGGCAACCAACCAAAATCAAGTTATTTCGACGTTTTAAGGAGTTAATCGTTAAATCGAGTATCGTTATAAAGAGTTTACATTGTACTTAATTGTAAAAGCAAGAGAAATAAAAATGATAAATAATTATCCCAAATAATCGTTATATATATAGTTTTAAAATAGTGCCTAAATATATTATCAATTAGATAAATAATTATAAGTAACTAGTTTCTGCTTGCGACTTCGTCCACGCGGTATAGATACTTTGGGCTAACGCTAACTTTAACATAAGATTTTGTCTACGTAGAAGGTGAAACTATTTTTTAATAATACGATTCTGTCACACATAATTTTTGCGAACATATAGCCGTTTACGCAACGGAAGCTCTCAGAAAAATAAAAAACTTTTTGAAACATTCTTCATTGGTGCTCCGCTCCTGTTGGTCTTAGCGTGATGATATATAATCTATAGCCTTCCTTGATAAATGGGCTATCTAACACTGAAAATATTTTTTAAATCGGGCCAGTAGTTCCTGAGATTAGTGCGTTCAAACAAACTTCTGCTTTATATATTAGTATAGATGTAATTATAAGTAAGTAATGTAAAATGCTTAGTAAAGTGAAGCAAAATGTATACATTCAAATACACTTATAATACATTCAGGGATACTTACATTTGACGTAAAAGATTTTCTTAGCTAAAATATTTATCTGTTATACATTATTGGTATACAATATTGATTACACGATAATAAACTACGTTTTTTGTCACTATTTTTAATATTTTAGTAATACGAATTATTAAAATTGAAAAATTTAGGGAGTCGAAATCAATAATTGACTGGTAGGTTCAAACATAAAAGGTGAAAATAATAAAACAAAACAAAAATAAATGAAAATAAACTTTAATAAGTCAAACGTAAGTTAAAATAAAGTAAAAGTTACATTTAACTTCATTTAAGTTATTGTTCTGCACACAGATTTTTCATTTATTATTTAAAAGATTAATTATTATTTATATTAATTGCTTACAATAATCAGGGCTGGATTATCCATAAGGCCATAAGGCAGACTAGGCAACTGCCTAGGGGTCCCGCACCGATTAGGGGCCCCGAGCATGCACCAAGAAAAAAACTTTACAGCGAATGATTTTAAATAAAATTACGGATTTTATCGCGTTTGTATTTAATTGCCCGATGTTGAAAAAAAAATAAGGGGCCCTAATAGGGTTAATCCGGCCCTGACAATAATACGTGTTAATGATTAAATGTTACTTATATTAAATTAATTTTAACGATTAAAATGATAATAATTCCTTATAATTATGATTAATTGATTATTTATATAACTTTAAATACTTAATTAATAACCATATACTTTACATTTTTTATATTTTTTGTAATATAATTATGAATTGTGAGTGGTATACTTCTAATAAATTAACGTGCTTTTAATAGTTATTAATATTAATTTGCGATATATATGTATATTACAATTACACTAAGTGTAAAATCTATTTTTTTTCCTTAGCATTTTTATTCATTAAAAAAAATAACTCCATAGAAACTTTTATAGAGTTTCAAATCATAAATAAGAAGTAAATTATCTGTATTCAACAATTTGAATACAGTAATACCCCGGACTTACGCGATTGGTGGGACCGAGCGATAATCGCGTAAATCGAAGTCGCGTAAGTCGGACTTTAATTTTGCTTATATTAAATATACAAAAAATGGTTATTTAGAACTAGTTCACAGAAGAAAATAATTTTAAAAATCTGGTCAAAATGTTAGATAAAAAATATTTGAACTTTTATGAATAAAAAAAGTAAAGGCCTGAGCGTTCAAAGAGAAAACCGTGTATCTTTGAATTGGAGTAAAACGGGGTAGCGTAAGTCGGGGTATTACGGTAAAAAAATATATTTATAATAAATAAACGACAGAAAATACATTATTCCGTGAAATTATATTGTGTTAATTAATTGTATATTTATTTACGTGTAAATAATGATACGTTGAATAATCTCTATTAATTATATTCTAAACTTGATATAAAAAGCATTAATAATTATTAACACTCCTTACCCCTAACTACAGACATTTAGAAGGCAACCTAAGTTAAAAATTAACGGATAGCCAATATTCCTTGCGTAGTTTTCATTGTAAATTACCCTTACCTTATATTAGTGGGTAGGGTAACATTTACTAATGCGGAAACACATTAATATTACTGGAAAGGTGTACGACTGCAGTTACAAGCGGCTCCTCCTTGTCCTTGCTGACATTGGACATTGCACCATGCTTCCCATCCATCTGATGTAGCTAGAACTCGAAAACTGCCTGCGTGTGCAATAGCTTCAGTTGCGGCGGGTGTTTCACAAGCCGGGCAACCTATAGGGTAACGTCAACTAATATAAATATGGAAATATCATCTGATTAAAATCTAGTTTTTGAAGTGAATCTTTTGTGGAATGGCTTTGAATTTCTGATCTGAAATATTTTTGTGTGACGAAAAATGTTGCGGGTAAACAGTGTGTCTTGTACTTGTTATTAATTTACAAATACTAAAAAGATATTACGAAAAGTAGTAAACTAAAAGATTGAGGACATCTATACCAATAAATAAAATTGGAGTGTCTGTTTGTAATGTCATAATAATAGGCTTTTTTCATGCTCACACGGTTATTTGCACTATCCACATGCCTAAAAATAACTTTATATTTTTTGTCTGTCTGTCTGTTTGTTCCGGGTAATCTTCAAAACCGCTGGACCGATTTCAAAAATTCTTTCACCAATGGAAAGCTATAATACCAGGGAGTAAACTAGACTATATTTTACCCCGGTATTCCCACGGGAACGGGAACTACGCGGGTAAAACGACTAAAACCGAAGCGAAGCGAGGGCGGGTTGCTAGTGATTAATAAAAATTGTAGTAATAATATTTCTATTTATATAAGTTGAGTTCTTCTTTTTGTATTGGCTATCAGCTATTAGGTTCATTGTCGTCAGTGTCCAGTTACAGTGTTCTTTACAAATTAACAGTTTCTTCACGTATTTAATTTTAATATATTTGATCGTCTGTAAGTCCAATCGTCACCTTCAACAGTGCTATAGTCACTCTGTTTATGGTATCTTCTGGGCATTTCAATGGAAAAAGAAAATATTTTTATAACACGTTTATATGATATTCACTTCTCCCAGTATTTTCTCCGCATCACATTATATAAAATGTAATCAAAATGATTTAATATAAAGCGCTAAAATATTTAATTTAATACAAGACCATAACACGATGCTTTCACAATCCCGCCAAAACTTTATATCATCCCGGCTCATGTACGCCCCACCCTGAATTAAGCCGCTACCACAAAAGAAGGTGGGTAGAAATTAATCTACTATACCATGCTAGGTCAAACGGGTTAACATAGGGTTTCTATTTAGAATTTGACGCTGCTACCATGGCAAAGCTTTGTAAATTAACCTGCTTTATTGCTTTAAGTGACAGAAGGATATCTGAATTTGTTTGTTTGTCAAAGATACATACCGTTAAGAGTGTATCCTTCATAGCAGAACGCCGTACAAACTGTATTCCAGTTAACGGAGTACTCGACATCTTGATTGACGCAGTTGCAAAGAGGTTCACCTATATTCATAATCAAACATTAATTTTGATGGTATTTTACGCCATTATTATTCTACTTGGATCCTAAGTGGTTTTTAGTGAGATATCATTACTTTTTGTAAAGAAAACTAGGCAGGGGAGCGCTTTTATGTAGATTTACTTTTTCTCCGTGTATAGAATTATACCGCCGTGGGGCCGCGCGCCGCCAACGACACACCGTTGGCCGGTTGTTTAGCGCGTATTACAAGTTTTTTGTGTGGGGACACCATTTATTTTTTGACTTAACTTTATTTTATATTTCTGTTAAATAGCAAATATAGTCATACATATATTGGAATAGTTTCAAATATCTGCTTATAACGTTGTAATGGTTCCAATGCTATAATTAAAAAAAGAAATTGTATGGGGACCCCGCCCCCCTCCTATTTATAAACTTTTTTATTTTTAGATTTTTGCCTACGTTTACACACAATTATCGAGCTGGATTCCTAATTTCATCCTTCTAGGTTATCTGGAAATAGGTTAGATTTAGGTACTATATGTCAGTCAGTCAGTCAGTCAGTCAGTGCTAAAATTTACGACTTTTTGACCTTCATATCTTTATAACCGTTTGAGCTAGCTTCATGAAATTTGGGCTTCTAGATGTCCTTATGCATATAATTAAACAGTTAGTTTTATGTGTTTACGTTAAAGAGGTTTTGAGTTATAGAAGAGTCAAAAGTCGCACCAAGTGGTTCGTGTAATATTACACTCGGCGCTGGCTAGCTAGTTCCTTTGCTTGAACTTGGCTTGATACGCTGCCGCGTGTCTAGATTACTGCGTCGTTTATAATATAATTACAAGAGAAATAAAATTCTAAATAAAATCCTATAGCAACTCTTCTGACCTGTATGGTACAGTAATTACCCTTTTATCGTCAATTACCCTCCCATTACGAAAGTAGTCCGTGCCTGTTAGTGGCACGTACCCTTATGGATTGAAGAATAAAATATTAACATATATACGTAATTCGTTTTAATTTGGGCGTGTAATTACAATAATTAATACAAATCAACAACTTCTTCTCTACGTGTCTATGTGACTGAATTATTATTTAAGCGTTCAGAGATGTGAGCAGTAAGTTCTACAAGAAGATTAACTTTTGCTTTGTATAGTACAAGACGCTGTCTCGGTGTGAAGTACCGTTTGGCTCTGTTCAGGATTCATAGCTTTTTATTTGCCAATTTATACTTGTCTTCCAAATGACTCCCAAAATTGGATTTTGCTTGATATTTCGATGCTGAGGATACTCTTAGCAATTTGGAGAATTACTTCTCGGAACTGAGGTCCTATGACAAACGGGTTCTTCTATAGAAGTAGAAAGATTTCCTCATATCCTATTCCACATTCCTTCCAGTCTTGTGCGGTATATTGAATAACCCTGGGAAAGTGTTGGATCTCCCTTCCTTTCCTCCACTATAAAATAATAATGGATCTCCGCCATTAATTGTCGATTCAATTAATTATATTACAATAAATGAAATTTATAAATAAAACTATTCTTACGGATTTTATCGCGTTTGTATTTGATTTTTGATTGCCCGACGTTTCGAATACTTTACAGAGTTCATGGTCACGGGCGGACTAAGATGTTTCACGTCTAACAAGTAATCGTTATTACAGATACATATTTATATCTACCCGCTACATATTAATCTACTATCATATTAATTATTACATTTTGACTCATATTTTGCATACAAATTTATTGCCAGTACAGAAATAAAATAATCATTTAATTTTTTTTATGAAAAAAATAATATTCTTTATGAAAAAAAAATTGTTTATAGTAATTATTAAACATTAAATTTATAGTAATTATTATGACAATTTATTAATTTAAATCTAACAAATCTAATACTATGAACGCTGTAAAGTGTTTAAAACGTTGTGATATCAAAAATGAAATACAAAGGCGATAAAATCCGTAAAATAGTTTTATTTATATTGTGTAATACTCGCGTAAATATCAGAAATTATTATGAAATTAATTTTATTTATTAACTGACTTCAAAAAAGGAGGATGTTTCTCAATTCGACCGTATATATGCTTTTTTATGTTTGTTCGCGGAGAACTCCATCGTTTATGTACCAATTTTGATGATTTTTTTTTTGGAAATGGTATTGTTCCCAAATGGTCCCACAAAAAGTCTACATTATTGAAGGCGGTTTCTTTTTCTGTAAAAAATAATTATAAATCTTACCAAGATGGTTACTGCAGAGCGATGGGCACACAGAATACCTAGGCTGTCCGTATATGAATTCGTGAGTGTTGTTACCATCCTGCAGCGCTGTCTTCAGTCCAACTGGTATCATCTGTGGGCATGTTGAACCGCACGCCTCACCACCAAGACCTAAAGAACGAATTTTAAGAGTTTCATCATTATTATCATCATCATTTCAGCTCATATACGTCCCACTGTTGGGCTCGAGCCTTCTACACAGTAAAAGGGAGATTGACCTTATACCATGCTGTTTAGATAAGTTGGTATTTTTTTTTTTTTTTATGGGTGGGCTATGGCAAGCGCACGCTCGGTCCAGTTCGTCCGGGGCGATGAAAGGACGGCGCGCGGGCCCATAACTCACCCGTACCCACGTCACCTCGTTGTTGGGACGACCACCGGAGCAGATGTGACTTGTCATCAGTGGTCGGCCCCACGGAATACCCTTTCGGGTAACCTCTCACCTCTCGACGTACTGGGACGTCGGTCGCCATCGCGCGGTCAGCCTCTCTGCGGGTGACGGACAATTCCCCGGTCCGATCACCCGCGGCCTCAGCTAGGGCGGCATTAGGCGCAGATACTCGCGCCTGCGCCGCCCGAGTTGCCGGCGGCGGAACGTGTCGCCGAATAGGAGCTCTACTCGCACACGATCCGCCACCTCCTTCCGTGAGATAACGGCCTCACAGAAGGCGGCGACCACGTCCCAGTTCCTGACGCTGTCGAGCATCTCCCTGGCGATGGTCGGCAGCGCCAGGTCGGCACCGATAATTGCGACGAGTTCACGGCGCTCTCCCTCCCACGCAGCACACTTTTCGAGCGTGTGCTGCGAGATAAGTTGTATAGGGTTTTATTTCGAGTTTTCCTTCTCTTGCATATATATTATATGCATTATATTCCTTAGTCGTCTTTTAAGAAAGGGAGGGCGGTGCATTGTATTCTTACTTCGTCACCACACGGATAGATAGTTCATTATTAGTTACGATTTTTTTATAATTGTAAACAGAACTGTTGACAACGGTGACAATAATGTCGGGCTGACCAAGGAGGACAAGGTACTCGGTGTCTTTAGTCGGTCCAAAGACGAAGGCGACGTGCTACGGGTGGACTATGGCGCTGTGCGCCGTCCCTCTGTCGCCTCGGATAGGCCGGGCGGCGAATGCGCTGACTATAGTCCACCACAAAATAAAAAGCAGTGACAATAACAGTAAATTATTCATAGTAAATTCTTAAATATATACTTCTTTTCGTTTGACGACGGTGAAGAAAAAAATTGCCATCCCCTATCTAGCACCGCCGGCGACTCGGGCGGCGCAGGCGCGAGTACCTGCGCCTGATGCAGCCCTAGCCGAGGCCGCGGGTGATCGGACCGGGGAATTGTCCATCACCCGCAGAGAGGCTGACCGCGCGACGGCGACCGACGTCCCAGGACGTCGAGAGGGGAGGTTACCCGAAAGGGTTTGGTTTTTTATTCCGTCAGGCCGACCACTGATGACAAGTCACATCTGCTCCGGTGGTCGGCCCAACAACGAGATGACGTGGGTACGGGTGGGTTATGGGCCCGCGCGCCGTCCTTTCATCGCCCCGGACGGACTGGACCGCGCGTGCGCTTACCATAGCCCACTCATAAAAAAAAAAAATACCAACATGTCTGATCAACATGGTATAGTAGGTCAAATTTCCTCCCATTGTGGAGGAGACTCGAGCCCAGCAGTGGGACCTATATGGGCTGTGACGATGATAAGTATCCTTGTTTAAGTTTTTCTTTTTGAAAAATTTTTGTAAAAATAATATGGATTGCAAAAATTAGACAAGAGTTGAATAAATGCGGATTGAATTTTTTAGTGTTATAAATATACTAGCAACCCGCCTTCGCTTCGCTTTCAGTCGCCGTACCAGCTCAGTTCCCGTTCCCATGGGAATGCCAGGAGAAAATATAGTCTATGTTACTTCCTGATATTATAGCGTTCCATTGGTGAATGAATTTTTGAATTCGGTTCTGTGGTTTTAGCGTGAAAGCATAACAAAAAAAAAACTTAGTTTCCCATTTATATATATTATTTATATTTTAAATATGTTTATTATATTATTATTATTTATAAATATGTTTTTTTTTGGGACGATGGGTTACTGACCGTAACCCATCCCCCCCCAAAAAAAAAAGCGAACTCCTCGCACCACTCCATCTGGGGCGACAGAGGGGCGTAAGCACGCACACTCGTAACCTACCCGTATAGTATGTCGTCTTCGTCGTTGGGCCGACCACCGTAATATTAGTAGGTAAGGATGTCCAGTAAAAATCTACTTTTTAGAAGTCATTTTGTGTTTAAAATGATTTCGTTCTTAACGGAGGTTTTCCAACTGCTCCCTATTTTTTCTTAATGCCGGTTTATATAAAAGGATATTCGACTTAATTTTGTGATAAGTCATCATCATAGCTAGTACTTGTCCTACTGCTGGGCTCGATCCTCCTTCACGATGGAAGTTAGCATCTTCATTTCAGCCTATTGCCGTCCACTGCTGGACGGTAGGCCTTCCTCATGTTATGACACAAAGTGCGGTACTGTGGCGCCTGCATCCAACGACGCCCAGCAACTTTCACTAGGTCGTCGATCCATCTAGTTGTGAGTCGTCCTACACTGCGTCGTTCGATACGTGGTCGCCACTCGAGAACCTTTCTTTCCCAGCGATTGTCGGTTCGTCGAGCGATGTGTCCTGCCCATTGCCACATCAGTGTGCTATGCACTCTTCGTGCCATGTCGGTTACACCCGTTCTTCTGCGGATTTCCATATTCCGGATTCTTATCTTGCAAACTAATACCGAGCATAGCCCGCTCCATAGCACGCTGAGCGACTTTCAGCTTCAATATGTACCTACTCTTTCTTTATAGTATCTACATATTGCCAACGTCATCCGTTTGGTGACGGAGTAAGAATACAATTCACCATCCCCTATCTTGTCGTAAAAAACTACGAATATATATATTATATATATTATACCCCATAATAGGCATATAACATCTATGCAAGAGAAGGTAAACTCGAAATAAAGCCCTGTACCAACCTGTCTAACCAGCATGATATAGTAAGATCAATTTCCCTCCTATTGAGCCTCCTGAGCCCAACAGTGGGACGTATATGAGCTGAAATGATGATGAATGATTATGATCGCAAACGTTATCGATAATAGTTTTATATCCGGCCGCCTGCCTGACCTCAATGTCTGAATGAGTAACGTTCGTCAAGTTTTTAAAATTGATTATCTTATTCTTTAGTGTGCTGACGAGTAAGATTATAATTCACCACCCCCTCTCTTATTCGTGGGTGTCGTAAAACACGACTAAGGGGTATGTAGAAATAGAAAACTTGAAATGAAACCGTGACCAGCGTGGCATAGTAAGTCAAATTCTCTCCCGCAAAGAAGGTCAATAGTGGGACTAATATGGTTTGAGAAGATTAATACTTTCTGACAATAGACAATACAATTACCTACGTTTTTTTTTTAATTTTTGTTTAAAATTATTATTGCATGAAAATAGTATATGGTTTGTGAGGCGTATTGTGTTTAATTTGCTCACTAAATTCAAGCCGTTTTTTATATTATTAAATACTAGCAACCCGCCCTCGTTTCGGTTATAGGTTATAGTCGTTTTACCCGCGTAGTTCCCGTTCCCGTGGGAATACCGGGATAAAATATAGCCTAGTTTAAGCCCTGATATTATAGCTTTCCATTGGTGAAAGAATTTTTGAAAGCGGTCCAGCCGTTTTGAAGATTACCCGGAACAAACAGACAGACAGACGGACAAATTTTTTTTAATTGCTATTTTAGGCATAGGTGTCGTGCAAATAACCGTGTGAGCATGAAAAAAGCCTATTATTTTGACATTACAAACAGACACTCCAATTTTATTTATTGGTATAGATGTATTGGCCACCTAAATTTTGGCTTTTCAAGAGTTACAGTTTGGCTTTTCAAGTTACAAATATCTCAAATGGAACATCCTTACTAATGTTATAAATGCGAAAGTAAGTTTGTTTGTTTGTTTCGCTTTCACGCTTAAACCACTGAAACGATTTCAAAAATTCTGTCACCAATGGAAAGCTATTATAATATCAGGGAGTAATTATTATATATTTTATATATTTTTTTATCCCGGTATTACCACGGGTAAAAGGAACTACACGGATAAGATGACTGAAACCGAAGCGAAGCGAGGGCGGGTTGCTAGTGTTAAATAAACTAGTAGGTATACGAAATAAACACTAAATTAACTGTGAAAATGTCTTTTTTCTCTTTTATTTTACATACCTATTTTGTCTATTAACCGATTGGAATGAACGACACACTCAATTTTACAAGGAGCTTCCCATATTAAATTAGTGAAAACCACATTTAAATTATATTAAATAGTAACATACAAAATATTAAACACTAAAATAAATAAATAAAAACTTACCAAATTTGCTCCATCATCTCGATTTATTTTTTTTGTTAATCTGGCAGAATGATCAAACTGTTCATCGTCCAAACTCACAAAGATACAAAAAAACAACACAAAAAAAAAAACTAAACACTAAAACAAAATGGCTCCGCAAACAATACAGAAGCAAAGGATACAAATTTATACAGCCAAATAAAAACCTGCGTGGCACAGGTCCGCACAGAGATTGCCTCTGGCAGTCACTGATGGAGTCCAAGTTTGTACATTTTTCCGAAACTGTGTTAAATATATCTTATTCAGTTCCCCTTTATTATATTTAAGCTGTAAAACGACTTCGGGTGCATCATTCTGTCTCTGTTGCGCTATATTTTCGGCTGATGCGGTTGGTTCTTCCTCAGGGTTGGATTCATCTGATTGGTCCGCCCTAACCACCCCTAATAGCGCCACGCCCACTATGAGGGTGAATAATTTCGCAGTTGCCATCTGTAATAAAGACTTCTTTTAGTTTTTTTTTGGAAAATAGAAAGGTTTGAAAGTTTTTTTTTATTGGGTTATAGCATACTAATTATAGCATTAAAAAAGATAAAACAAGTAGATATTGAAGATAGCACAGATAGGGTAATGGTTAAAATGTTGATTTACTGTACCAAGGGTTTCAATTGGGTACTATGCAATACCATGTGCGCCTATCTTACCTGTGGATGTTGTAAAAGATGACTAAGGGATATAATATGATGTAATATTGGTATACCATCATTGTGGAGTAGATTTGGGATGGGTCCCTAATTGTTAGCCTCATAACAAGGCTCAAAGTCACTCAGCGTGCTATGGAGCGGGCTATGCTCGGGATTTCTCTGCGAGATAGAATCCGGAATACGGAAATCCGCAGAAGAACGAGTGTAACCGACATAGCACGAAGAATTAGCACGCTGAAGTGGCAATGGGCAGGACACATCGCTCGACGAATCGACAACCGCTGGGGAAGAAAGGTTCTCGAGTGGCGACCACGTATCGAACGACGCAGTGTAGGACGCCCCTCCACTAGGTGGACCGATGACCTAGTGAAAGTTGCTGGGCGTCGTTGGATGCGGGCGGCACAGAACCGCACATTGTGGCGTAACATGAGGGATACCTATGTCCAGCAGTGGACGGCAATGGGCTGAAATGATGATGATAATGAATGAGATGTGTATAGGTATGTTATGATGATGACGATGATAGATAGGATTCATCACCAAAAGGCCGTCATCTCTATTTATTTTGCCCATGTTTACGCAAGCGCATGGAAAAAGTGTGCCTTGACCATTGTGTGGCCCAATTCCTAACTGGCCTTGGCAATTTCAAGAGTAAAGTTATTTTCATTTAATCTCGCATCCTCGCCATTATGTCAATGTTCTACATTTGACCACTAGTATAAATAATCAGCACTACACATTCTCTGGTAGTGGGATCTCTGGCGTAATGAGCGCGGTCATATGTTAAACAATTTGCAAGTGACCTCTGGAGTAGTATACTATATGGACCTTGTAGTATCTCGAGTAAATTTCATTGCGTTCAGGCGTTTCTGCCATATCTACTATAGCAGTCAATCTTAAGGCTTACATATAGGCCTCGTTAGTTCTCCCATATCCCTGGTGCTGTCTTCTTATTTATTGACTAACTAGTCAATTTTGCTTAATGACTCCCACATTGCGTAGGAGAAGTGGAATCCAACTCTTCCAACTCCTCCTATTTACAACTTTTTCTAATTAAATTTGTTGCGGGTCCCAAGACAATAAAAATCATTTCCCGGGACTGCCTGAGGGTCAAACCTCGGTGTGATCTATGGTGACCATTGTGGAACCTGGCTTACAGGAGTTACATGGTGGGAATGTGTGGTGGGGGCAGCACGGTGTACTCTCCCTCCTAACGACCTTGTGCAGGTATTTGGCGAAGCACCCATGCCCCGTCAACACCTGCACTAGTCGGAAGGAGAGCACCCCGTGCTGCCTTTCCAACCACTGCAGCAGCACCGGCCGGAAGGCCTCTCCAGCCGGACTGCCCAACGGGCAATGTCTCGGCGGGCGTCGATGCGCCAGGCGGTGAGCTCCCTCAACGAGACCACACTGCCCTCCGCTCGCACCCCTGACACCCGCCGATACAAACCGGCAAGCATTTCCGCCTCCAGGTCCCACGGGGGAGTCCCGGTTAACAGGCACGCTGCCTCCGTTGCCACCGTGCGGTATCCGCGTATGGCTCTGACCGCCATGGCCCTCTGTGATCGCCACAGAAGAGCCCTGAGTCGGACGGTCAGGGACCCCGCCCATACAGGTGCGCCGTACAGGGCCATCGACTTACAGCCCACTTACAGCCATCGGCACGTAGCGCTCGGTCCGCCCACCTTCGGCATAAGCCACGATATGGCGGTCGCCGCGCCGACGAGCCGTGGAGCGAGCCTGCGGAAATGCTCCCGGAACCACCATTGCCCGTCGAGCACCAGGCCCAAATACCTCATATGGGCCCGGATGCTGATCTCAACCGAATGGACGGTGATCGAGACGCCGATGGGAGGGCTCATATGGCGCCCATGGAACAAGAGGGCCTCCGTCTTGTCCAGGGCGACCCTCAACCCCAGCGCCTCGATCCGTCTGACGATCTCTTCGGTGTCTAGAGTCGCCAGGCTTGCCGCCTCTTCTAGTGTCCCACCGCGGGCTGTGACGAGCGTGTGGTCGGCGTAATAAATCACGCCCAGCCCGGGTGGGAGGTCTGGGAGGTCCAGGTGGGAGGCCTCAACACCCAGTCGTAGCCGATGTTCCGCAGGGTGGGTCCGAGGACCGACCCCTGTGGAACACCGCACGTCATGGGCGTTCGCACAACGTCCCCCGCTCGGTTGGTGCAGAGGACGCTGAGCCCCTCCAAATAGTCTGCCACTAGCCGCCTCAGGTAAGCTGGCACCCCGTGATACCGGAGCGCCTCCCTGATGCAGCTGAATGGCAGACTATTGAAGGCGTTGGCGATGTCCAGGGACACCACCAACAGCACTCCCCCGCCGGTGACGGCCTCAGTCGCCACGGCCCTCAGGCGCAACAGAGCCGCGATCGTCGAACGACCCCTCCAAACTGGGCGTCCGACAGATCCAGCCCCGTGCTGACGAGGTGCCGCTTGATACGGGCAGCTACCACCCTTTCCAGTAGCTTGCCCGCATCGTCGAGCAGCACTATGGGCCTGTAGGCCGAGGCCGACTGTGGAGGCCGTCCCGGCTTCGGCAGGAGCACCAGCCTTACAAATTCTCCCATACAAAAAAAAAACCGCAATTTTTTGCCTATTTTTATAGATGGTACGGAACCCTTCGTGCCCGACTCCGACTCGCACTTAGCAGTTTTTTTTTGTATTTTTGCCGAACTTATTTAGATAGATATATATTAATAATAAAAAATAAAAATGATGTAATAATAAAAAAAATATCAAAAATTACAAAAGCAGAATAATAATAACACCGAGATTCGATCTCACGTTGTTTGAATACGACTGGACAACTTCCCAACTGAGCTATTGTCATTGCCGTGTGATGAAGAATTAAGAATAGAAAATGTCACGTTCTTAGATCTCTTTTTCTATGTTTTTACTTATTTTTATGACATCGTCAACCTAAACACGTTCGTTGCGTTACGAGATCTATCAGATCTCTTGCAAGACTTTTGTATTGTGCGTTGACTATAATCGTGTTTTTTCACTCCTTGCGGGAGGCGCTAACGTGTAAAGTAGGTACTTTAAGTATGAGTAAGACCAATATACATATTTGCTTCTTACCTAAAGGTGAATTCAGGGACATAAAACGTGTCGCACTCGGGGACTGTCGCGGTAAAGCTATTGCATAGCATTTTTTATCAACTTATGCAGTTATAATTATTTATTTATTTTTTATTTATGCAGTATATTTTTTTCTTTGATATTAATTCAAGTTACACTTTTTGAGCGTGGTGACCGATAAGACAACAAATGTACTATATGTATAACAATAAAGGCGATTTGGATTACTACTGTCGTCCGCTGAAGATCGTTGAGACCGTTAGAAAACGCGCAAAAACACTTTTTGACGTAAGCTACGCAAAGCGGTGGCACGTGTGCGTACCGAGACGGACGATCGCAGAATGTCGACGTCTCGACAACCGTACGCTTGGCCGAGCTGCCACCACCCGCATACCGTGTAGCTCGTACCATGTAACTAGATACATGGTAGGGCGGGTGTGAGGTTTTATTTTCGTTAAGGAATTTCTTGATTTGGTCGCCGCGCCAAGCCCGCGATAAAAGCTATGCAATAGCTTAAAAAAAACAATTAGAAATGGATTAGGTCCCTAATGCACAGTAGTATAATTATTTTCACAGTAGTAGGAATATAAATTATTTTCAAACCCGTATTTTGGATTTGGATCAGGAGACTGGTAAGGTCTTAAACGCAACAAATGGTAGGTTAGTTACGAGATCTTTTTGGTCTCCAAAGTACCAGCTGAAAGTTCTTTGAAAATGATGGCGCAGGGAACGTGTTAATGTAGATTCTCGTCGATAACTTATTCTGTCTCTTAAAAACAGGTACCCTATCAGCGCCGGCCCGAAGTAAATTTTAGAATGGAGCGAGATCCAATTATGGCGCCTTTCCCGTTTGCTCCTAATAATATATACCTATACTTTTATTTTTCTTTACCATTTAGGCGCCCCCTAGGATTTGGCGCCTGGAGCGACTGCTCTGTTCGCCGTATGGGCGGGCCGGCCCTGTACCCTATATCCTATTTCATATCTCTAGAAAAGTATATTTTTCTCAGCTCAAACTCGTCCAACTGTTGGGCTCGGTCGTCCTGTATAATGGGAGGGAAATTGACCTACTATACCATGCTGATCAGACGTGTTGGTATAGGGTTTTATATCGAGTTTTCCCTCTCTAACATAAATATTATATGCATCTTAGAATAATAACGTATAGAAGGATAGTGTCCATATGTAAGCCATCAAAAATATGAAGCAAACAATACTAAGTACATGCGTGCAAGCGATTACACACGTACACACGCACAGCACTATACAAATTATGAAATCAAATTTTGTTTTTATTAACATGGTCGGAATACTTTTAAAAGTAATGTTAATATACTTTTATCTTTTTCAAATGTGTTGTGACGACATTTGAATGCACAAACCGTCATAATTACCTATTTATTTTTTAAGAGTTGCCTACGTTCGTGCAGTACAATGACTTGTACATTACGGAACGGTTCCGGCGTAAGCTCCATTAGGCTCCAATTGAAATGCCTCACTTTTTGAGCGTAAACTTACCTTCTATACGTTATTATTCTAAGGGCTCCAATTGAAATGCTTCACTTTTTGTGCGCGAGCTTACCTTCTATACGTTATTATTCTAAGATATGCATATTATATCCCTTAGCCTTCTTTTACGATATCCATGGACAAAATAAGAAGTAATGAATTGTATTCTTATTCCGACACTAAATAAAAAATGTATTTACTAAATTTCAAAACGATACTTATGTCATTTTTTAAGGAATGAATAATTAAGAATATGTATAAATATTGCTATTTTTAAATAATTATACATGTTAATTTAGCTAATTGTAACGTCAACTGAAAGAAATAATGTTAATACTCAATCGATAAACAAATAAACAAAAACTTACAATTATAAAAATCCTTTTAACACGTCAAAAATTATTCAAAATGGCGGCCCCACCATACTGAAAGTTCGCCATGAAACTTAGCGCTAACTGAAAATCTATACAGACCAGAAGCATTAAAGCCTGCGATAGACAAGGATAGACAGATCTGTAATCGCCTGAGTTAAACAGAGACGGATATAATGTTGAAAGAGACGGCGAATCCGGTATTGATCGCAAAAGTTATGTAAGAGCTAGCATATTAGATGATATTACGGCTACTTGTGTTTTACATAGTTTTATGTACAACGTAATTGTTTATTTAGGTATTTTATATACATAATTATATAAATGTAGTGACGGAGTAAGAATACAATTCACCACCCACTCTTTTACACGTGGGTGTTGTAAAAGAAGACTAAGGATATGCAGACAATATCTAAGAGAAGGAAAACTCGATATAAAACCCTATGTCAACATGTCTGACCTGCACTGTAAGTCAATTTTCTTCTTTTGGGGGAGGCTTTAGCCCAACAGTGGGACTTCTATGGGCTAGGGATGATCGATGTTAGAAAAACATCGATGTTAACATCAATGTCATAATCGCAAGCCCAACATCGATGTTCGATATTTGTCGAAAACCGAACATCGATGTTAGGCAACATCGATGTTAAAAAAACAACAAAAAATTCTCCGGACAAATTTTGATGAGCTTTTTTTTTTAGGAAATCAAAGTCGCTTATATGCTTATATGTAGGGTGACTTTGCTTGCATTATCATCAATGATCAATTCCGTTATTATCGATGTTATGATATTGAATTATCATCGATGATCAATTCCGTTAACATCGATATTATGATACTGAATTATCATCGATGATCGATTCCGTTAACGTCGATGTTATGATATTGAATTATCATCGATGATCAATTCCGTTAACGTCGATGTGATGATATTGAATTATTATCGATGATCAATTCCGTTAACATCGTTGTTATGATATTGAATTATCATCGATGATCAATTCCGTTAACGTCGATGTTATGATATTGAATTATCATCGATGATCAGTTCCGTTAACATCGATGTCACGATATTTTACCTATAGCAACATCGATGTTTTTCCTTTCATCATCGATGATGAATGCCGTTAACATCGATGTTACGATGTTTTGTCTATAGCAGCATCGATCTCTTTCCCTTCAACATCGATGATCATCGAACATCGATGTTCATCGATCATCCCTAATATGGGCTGAAATGAAACGATACATGTTTTATTTTGTGTGATAACGAAATAAGAATACAATTCCCCACCTATCTTGCACGAGAGGCTCGTAAAAGACAACTAAGGGATATAATACTCATATAACATCTATACAAGAAAACTCGAAATAAAACCCACCAACCTGTTTGACCAGCATGGTATAGTTTTTATTTATGGATGGGCTATAGTAAGCGCACACGCGGTCCATTCCATCCGGGGCGACGTAAAGACGGCGCGCGGGCCCATAACCCACCCGTACCCACGTCGCCTTCGTCGTTGGGCCAACCACCAGAACAGGGTGCCTTGTCGTCAGTGGTCAGCATGGTAAGGTAAATGTTCCTCCTATTATGGACGAGGCTTGAGCCCAATAGTGGGACGTATATGAGCTGAAATGATGATGAGGTAAAATTAGAATAAATGCACAAATCTTTGTAATGCGTTTTTAATATGTGTAAGCTAAAGTTGCCTATATATTGACATGAGGAAAGTATTAATCCGTGTGGTTAGCTTTGCCAGGCGTCCGGATAAAGCCGGATATAGGTAGGCTTTTTAATTACGTGTCCGGCTTGTCCGGCTTTTATTAGGCTAACTACATTTCGTAAACGAGCTAGCGCCGAGCCTGGCCGAGCGCAGGCGAGTCGACTGTTGTCATAATAATTCAAAAAGTTTCATTTTACATACATTTTTTTTTTGTCGTACCTAATAATACTAAAACACAAAATCCTCAATAATGTAGGGTGTCCGGTCTTTCTACCCAAATGTCCGGCCAAACTGGCTGGTCTGTCCGGCTATTAGGTTTGACGACCTGGCAACCCTACGTGTGGTGATAGAATAAGAATACAATTCACCACCCGCCCTCTTGCCCGTGGGTGTCATAAAAGACGACTAAGGGACTACAATATGCATATAATATCTATGCAAGAGAAGGATAATTCTAAATGAGACTTTGTGCCCGTAAGGTCTGACCAGTAGGTCATTTGCCCTTCTATTGTGGAGGAGGCTCGAGCCCAACAGTGAGACGTATATGAGCTGAAATGATGATGATTAATTATTAAAATGTTAAGGGCGTTGAAAATTTCATACAGTCTTTTAGACAAAAACTAAATAATGTTTTAATTATCTAAAGAAATTCACTTAAGCTCATGTTTTAAATGAAATAAATCTACAGCCATGCCTCCCGGCATAGTTAAATCCAATTTTAATCGTAAAGCGTCTAAGGCAGAAGGTATTTTAGAAATGGCGGATCGAAATTTAAGCTCAACGATTTCATATAAAATAATTTCTGATGTTTACACGAGTATCTTTCCATGTGATGACGGAGTAGGAATACAATTCACCTCCCTCATTCTCACCCGTGGCTGTGTATACGTATATCTTATATCTTTAAACGAGCAATTCTTGTATATATATATATATATATATATATATTCAGAATCTCGGAAACGGCTCCAACGATTTTGTTGAAACTTGGCATACTAGAGGTTTCGGGTCCAAAAAATCGATCTAGCAAGGTTTTATTTATAGAAAATGTTGTTTTGTCGGTGTTTTTAGCTAATCAATATAATGACATAAAATGTTATTGACATTCTCTGAATAGGAATTTGAATTTAGTCGTCGTTGTCAAGAGTGACAATAGCTCAGTTGGGAAGTTGTCCAGTTTTCTTTTTGTTTCGTTTTGGCATTCAAACAGCGTGGGATCGAATCTCGGTGTTATTATTATTCTGTTTTTGTAATTTTTGATATTTTTTTCATTATTTAATTTTTATTTTTTATTAATATATATCTAAATAAATGCGGCAAAAATACAACAAACCCGCTCAAAGCTTGCTCAACCTGATATTAACATCTATGCAACAGAAAGAAAACTCGAAATCAAACCCTATATCAACACGACTGACCAACGTGGTACAGTAGGTTATTTTCCCTCTCCTTGTGTAGGAGGTTTGAGCCCAACAGTTGGACATATATAGGCTGAGCTGATGACGCGAGTATTATAAATAAAACCACTTTTACTGATTTTATCATGTTTGTATTTGATTTTTGATTTTTCAAATATTTCACAGCGTTCATAGTCATTAACTTTCAAATTCAAATCATTTATTATGCATAGACCCCGAGAGGGCACTTACATATTGTCAATTTTACAAAATAAAATTAAATTATACAAAAAAAATAAACTACCACCGGATCGGAACATGACCGCTACTGAGAAGATCCGGCAAGAAACTCAGCGGGCTTGTCTATTATTTTTAATTTTTCTTTTCTTCTTACTAGATATTCAATTGTGTACATGTTTTGTAAGAACTAGCTCCAGTGTGATGCCCTTCGAACTGCAAGACACTTAATATAATTCAAACGATTATGGCTGGATCAGATCCCACAAGCGGCACTGTCTTTCTATGCCTTATATTCTATTGAATTAATTATTGTGTGCCAGTTATCCTTTAGATTCAATAAGGGATACGAGATTAAATCAAGGTTGATTAGGAGATAAAGAAAATTCTTTACTCATAAATGCTGAACAGCTTTCAAAACTTTAACTCTGTGACTTTACTTTCTAAGAACTTTACGAATAGTTCATCATTGTTATTCAGCTTTTCGTTATCAATTGTAGAAATTGAACTCCTCAATAGAACATCATATGGCGCAATCATTTATTGGAAGGGAGGGAAAGTAGGTTATTGACGGCAGTAAGCTTATACGTTTCTCAGGGAAGAGCTACTACCCACTCACTCAAAACTCGCGTAAATATCAGAAATCATAGTGTTAGGAGCACATTCTGTCACAGTCGCGGGCCAGACCATCCGGGGTAGTACCACGCTGAGCTGAAAATCGACGTTTAAGTAGTAATAATTTGTTACTGCGCTTCGTTCGGTGAGCTAGAAAGACGGAAGCACAACTTTCTGGGGTGTTTGCGTGGGTTTTGATGGTAATTTTAATTTCACCGAACCTCATTACCCGCAGTCACACTCCCTTTACTCTCTTTACAGTAGATAGCGGCCGAGTAAAGGTCCGTTAGCGCCAGCAACACTTACCATTAGGTGTACTATTTGCTCGTTTGCCACCGTTGCCAATAAAAATCACTCATCATTTCAGCTCATATACGTCCTACTGCTGGGCTCAAGCTGCCTTCAAAATAGGAGTGAAATCGACCTTACTATACCTTGCTGGTCAGACAGGTTGGTATAGAGTTTTGTTACGAGTTTTCAATATCTTGTATAGATGTTATATACGTGTTATATCCCTTAGTCGTCATTTATAACATCCATTGGCAAGTGGTAATTTGCATTTTTACTTCGTCAGCGCACGGAACAAGAAATCATTAGGCATAAAATTTTTTATAATAAAAATTCTACTTACTGTAGTTATGTGGTCTTTCTTGTATAAGTTGATGTGATTGAATAAATTGAGCCACTGTATTACGAATAGCGAAGTGATGCACAGAGAAATTAAATTTTATAGATATTACCTACGTTGGTACGTATTTCATCATCATCTTTAGCTATACACGTCCTGCTGCGCTCGATCCTCCTCCATAATAGAAGGGGAAACGACCTTATTATACCACGCTTGTCAGACGTTTTAGTATTTTTTTTTTATGTGTGGGCTATGGTAAGCGCGCACGCGAACCATTTCGTCCGGGACGGCGAAAGGACGGCGCGCGTGCCCATAACCCACCCGTACCCACGTCACCTCGTTGTTGTGCCGACCACCGGAGCAGGGTGACTTGTCGTCAGTGATCGGCCAAGGAACAACCCTTTCGGGTACCCTCACCTCTCGACGTCCCTGTCCCGGGACAACGGTCGCCGTCACGCGGTCAGCCTCTCTGCGGGTGACGGTCTCGGCTAGGGCGGCATCAGGCGCAGGTACTCGCGCCTGCACCGCCCGAGACGTTTTAGTATAGGATTTTGTTTCGAATTTTCCTTCTCTTGTATAGATATTATATCCCTTAGTGATCTTTTGCGACACCGAAGTGCAAGGTAAGGGGTGATAAACTGTATTCTCATTCCATCACCACACGGAAACAATACATTATTGCCTTCATTTCTAATGGAATATCTGGTATTCAAATCTATGACACTGGTTCGATGATCTTAACTACTATGCTACCTGTGTAGTCAAAATGCAGATCTGGATTTTTTTTTAAGAGGCATTTATCTAACGATGAACGTTGCTAGGCTGATCAAAAGGAGTAAGTACTATTTTACAAGCTTTTATTTAATTTCACCTGTCCCGTTGTCTGTAATCAAATCTTGCAAGTTAAATTCGATCCATTGCTCGGTTTCTGATCGAGCTGAAATTTCGTATGCATATATAAATTGGATGACAATACAATATTATTGTGACATAGAGCTGATCTGGTGATGGATCTGGCAACTGGCCATAGGAACTTGGAACTTGTCTTGACGAGTACTTTGATACTATATGGTAACCAGGGTCTGATGATGTACCTGGATTTTTAAATTTTTAGTTAATTTTATTAATAAATAATAAGAGATTGTTTTTTAAAAAGGGTTTTTTTTTTTCAATTTATTTGTGTTTAAACCTATAACTACGTTTCTTATCTCACACATCGAAGCTTTTATAAATTCAAATGTACCTTTGCATGCTGCTATCACACAGCACATTTCTATCTATCCAACCAACAGCTGCCTACCGTGAAGAAAATACTCTTCTGTAACATCGTTTAAAGAAGGACATATCATAGCGTTCGAGAAACACAACAGCAGGTAGTTCATTCCGGTGTAGAAGAAATGAGCGCTGGAAACGTACAGTTGAAAACCATAACGTTTCCAGGTGAAATGGATGAACCCTGCTACGATGTTAAGTGGTACGTTGGTAGAATGGTGACGGTGGTACCAAGTCAAACAGTTCCTCGGAGCACTCCCCGTGAAAGAGTCGGTAGAGTACACAGAGTGACCCAAAGTCTCTCCGCCGCTCCAGCCAGTCTTGTTCTTCGGTGATTGGTTTTTTAAACGATATGCCGAAAACTCACATTCCAATACATGTTACTTAAGAATAGCCATATCGCTCCGCAAACCAACAGCCACTGGGGAAGAAAGGTTTTCGATTGGCGACCGCGTATCGAACAACGCAGTGTAGAATGCCTTCCGAAAAGGTGGACCGACGACTTGTTCAAAATTGCTGGGAGTCGTTGAATGCAGGCGGCATATGACCGCACTTTATCTCAAGACATGAGGAAGGGCAAGTCCAGCAGTGGATCTCGTCGCAATCATCGGTGCCGACCTGACGCTGCCGACCATCGCTAGGGAGATGCTCGGCAGCATCAGGAACTGGGACGCGGTCGCATCCTTCTGCGAGGCAGTTATCTCGCAGAAGGAGGCAGCGGGTCGCGAACGCGAGGAGCACAGCCTCGACGAAGCGACCCGCCACCAGCGACTGGGGCGGCGCAGGCGGGATTATCTGCGTGCAATGCCGCCCTAGCCGAGGCTGTGGGTGACGTGACCGGGGATTAGTCCGTCACCCGCCGAGAGGCCGACCGCGTGAGGAAAGACCGACGTCCTCCCCGAGGGGGAGACGTCGGTCGATGGGAGGGTACCCCGGGTAGGGGGTATTCCGTCGGGCCGACCACTGATGACAAGTAACCCTGCTCCAGTGGTCGGCCCAACGACGAAGGCGACGTGGTGTTCGGGTGGGTTGCGGGTGTTGCGTGCTTAAGCCCCTCTGTCACCCCGGACGGAGTGGTGCGGAGGCGCGCCGACCGCAGCCCACCCCAAAAAAAAAAAATAGTTCAGCCAGTCCAGGATGACGATAAACTAACATTATTCAAATGATGATGAAGTATAGCATATTCCTGATAATACAGTTTGGATATGAGCTGCTCCTCATTCAGGCATTTCCTCATTATTTCAATGAAAGGTGTTACATACATGTTTATTCTGTTGTTGCTACTATAATTGTAAAGCGTAGCGTTATGCCAAACGAATTTGTTATTTGATCTGTGTTTTATGTTTGAGGCAAATGGTATTGGTCATGCTCATTGAAGAGTCTGCTTGCTGTAACTGCGAGGTGCGGGTCACCCCCTTTCCTCCATTGTGGTTGAGGGGAGTGATGGCTGCTCTAGTTGTTAACTTGTGATCGGGTGCCGCTTGTGGGATTTGGTCCAGCCATGGTACTTTTTTATTATATTTAATAACTGTATTATATGATGGTTCGAAAGGCATCACACTGGAGCTATTAATAAGCATATTGTTGTATATAATTTTATTTCAATAAAACTAGTAAATGAATAAAAATTAAGACATTCCCACTGAGTTTCTTGTCGGATCTTCTCAGTGCGGTCGCGTGCCGATCCGGTAGTACTTTAAGGTAAAATGTAAAAAAAAATGTCCATATGTAAGGACCCCCACGGGGTTCTTAAATTCAAATCCTTTATGTATAATAAAGGATTTGAATTTGAATATTCATAAAAGAAGTCTCTGTTCCGTCATTACACTACAAGCACTTAATTCATTCGAGATAATATATTATCTAAAGCGCTGAGCTTTTTCGTTGAAGAGACTTCATTTGATAACTGTTATCAATATAACTTGATACAGTTTAATAAAAATCATTATTGAACGCAGTTAATGTAGAAAAAGACCTAGTAATAAACAATAAAATCTTATAAAGTTGTATTCATGATCATCATTGGTAATTTACGTCCCACTATTGGGCTTGAGCCTCCTCCACAATAGGAAAAAATTTACCTTACTATACCATGCTAGTCAGACTGGTTGGTATAGGATTTTATTTTCAGTTTGCCATCTCCTGCATAGATATTTATATGCATATTATATCTCTTAGTGGTCTTTTACGACACCCACTTGCAAAAGAGGGGGTGACTTCAGGGGAAAGACTTCACAACAACCGTTTTATAGGTTAATTTAATAACTATAAGAAAAGTTGTCAGAGAAAAAAAAGAGTATTGTATTTATTTGTCCTTGGGAGCTCACCGTTGACAGTTGTCTGTCTACAGCCGCGGGCCGGTCCGTCCGGGGCAGTACCACACTGAACAGAAAATATATAACAGAGTAGTAGCTATTTGTTATTGCGCTTCGGTTAGTAAGAGAGACGGCAACCCAACATTCTGAGTGTGTTTGCATGTAGTGAGTTTTAGTGATGGCTTTAGTATCATCGAATTTCATGGTACGCATACAAACTCCCTTTACTTTCTTCATTATAGGCAGTGGCCTAGCAAGCGGCAGAATCACTTACCATCAGGTAGGTATACAGGTTGCTCATTCGTCACCGTTGCCAATAAAAAAATTAAATCGATATTACATATATTGTAAGTAATGTATAGCGAATATTTTTTATAAACATTGTTTTTTTTTGAAATTTTTTGTTCAAGGGGATTTAAGAACAGTTTAGATTCATAATTCGACTCGGTAGGTAGTGCTGCTGTCGATTTCAAGCAGAAATCCTTTTATTTTATTTGAATAGAACAATGTCTGTTGGGTCAGCTAGTATTTTATATATTGTTTAGTTTGATTCTCGGCTGTTTTCTACAAGCATTAATAATTTCTAAACGTTTTTAAATAAATAAATAATATATACAAGTGAAGCAGCTATGAAAGCTAGTACAATAAAAAAGTTATAAAAGCCAAGATAACTGTGAATATAATAAACCAAAATCATATTCAGTTGAGTTGATGATTAAGTTGATCCTAATGCAATCAGAAATAATAAAGGTCTGTAGTATCTATATAAACTATAGAAATATGTCGATGTGTAAGCCTGTTTGTACTTGCGTATATACCCTTCCCACTGGGCGTGTCGTCACTGACGTCATACACCCTCTGTAGAGGGTGTGAGAGGGGTAGAAAGGGTGGAGATAACCGCCAACCACCCTTTGATGAGAATTGCTATCGACAGATTGTCCTCCAAGTCGTGAAATTAATTTGTGACATTGTTGGATATCTTTTTTATCATAATATAATAATAATCGTTCGGGAAACTTAAGAGGATCTTCTCGTCCAACATACCTCAGTGTCTGAAAACACAGGTCTACGACCAGTGTGTGTTACCAGTGATGACTTACGGCATAGAAACGTGCTCCCTAAATGTAAGCCTCATAACAAGGCTCAAAGTCGCTCAGCGTGCTATGGAGCCGGCTATGCTCGGTATTTCTCTGCGAGATAGAATCCGAAATACGGAAATCCGCAGAAGAACGGGTGTAACCGACGTAGTACGTAGAATTAACACGCTGAAATGGCATCGGGCAGACCATGTCTCGATGAATCGACAATTACTGGGGAAGAAAGGTTCTCGAGTGGCGACCACGTATCGGACGACGCAGTGTAGGACGCCCCCCTCCCCTCTAGGTGGACCGACGACTTGGTGAAAGTTACTGGTCGTCATTGGATGCAGGCGGCACAGGACCGCACTTTGTGGCGTAACATGAGGGAGGCTTATGTCCAGCATTGGACGGCGATAGTCATCATCATCATTCAGCCCACATAAGTCTCACTGTGCCACATAAGTCTCCTCCGCAATGGGAGGGAAATTGATCTACTAAACTACGTTGGTTAGACGTATATGGTTTTATGTATAACTAGCAACCCGCCCTTGCTTCGCTTTGGTTTTAGACGTTTTACCCGCGTAGTTCCCGTTCTTGTGGAAATACCAGGATAAAATATAGCCTAGTTTACGCGCTGATATTATAGCTTTCCATTGGTGAAAGAATTTTTGAAATCTGTCCAGCCGTTTTGAAGATTACCCGGAACAAACAGACAGACAGACAAAATTTTTTTAATTTGTATTTTAGGCATAGGTGTCGTGCAAATAGCCGTGTGAGCATGAAAAACGTCTATTATTTTGACATTACAAACAGACTCTCCAATTTTATTTATTGGTATAGATGTCTCTCCTTATGCATTTATATTCTATGCATATTATATCCCTTGTTGTGTTGTGCTGTGTGGTAGCGGCTTCGAATACTACCAACCCTTGCTCTGCTCGTGGGTGTCGTAAAAGACGACTAAGAGCCCTAGATTGACCCGGACCAACTCCATCTGGTACCATTTGGGTCAACGATTACATTCCCAAGGAGGGTTGACGTCAGGCAGGCGGCCGGTCATAAAAGTCATTGCCGAAACTTTTTGCAATATGTCAAAACAGATGACATATTGCGTCGACCCCAAGTAATTGGGATAAGAGCAAGATGATGATGATTATATCCCTTGTTCGTCTTTTACGACATCCACGGGCAAGATAGGGGGTTGTAAATTCTTACTCCTTCCTCACACGGTATATTGAGATACATATTTTAGACTAAATAATTAATTGTAGTGGATATACATTAGAATTAAATATTTCACCAGTATTTACTTATCCAAGCGAGCGTAAGCGTGAACCGTCTATCTATAAGGGAGTGGACGTTGAGTGCCATATAGAATAAGGATTAATTTTATAGATATACTAGTGGTCGCCGAGTGGTCGAAATTCGGCCATAATTGATTTAAATTAATTTTCTACTACACAATTTTCTTTTAATTTTATTTATGAATAATTGAATATTGAGCAAGCTGTAATTCACTTATCTTAATATATATAAATCTCCTGTCACGTTGTTTGTCCGCGATGGACTCCTAAACTACTTAACCGATTTTAATCAAATTTGCACACCGTGTGCAGTTTGCTCCAACTTGAAACATAGGATAACTTACATCTTAATTTATAGTCGCAATATTATTTTATTGCAAATTATTTATCTATTATTTTACATTCACAATTATCTGTGAACTCCAAACGATTTTAACAGATGGCGATATCTGTTGACTGGATAGAGTAAGTAATTTGTGTGTGCTCAAGAGAGAGAGAGAGAGAGAGAGAATGGTTTAGATTCACAATTGGACCCGGTAGGTGGCGCTTTATTTGAACAGAACAACGTCTGTTGGGTCAGCTAGTCTATATATATAAAATAAAGTCGTGTTAGTTACACTATTTATAACTCAAGAAAGGGTGTACAGATTTAGCTGAAAATTGGTGGGGAGGTAGCTTAGAACCAGGAGACGGACATAGGATACTTTTTATCCCGTTTCTTTTTTAATGGTTTTTATAAGATTTCGCCAATAAATCTTTTATTCCCGTTCGATCGCGTTCCCGTGTGACGTGACATAAAATGTCAAACAGAATACAAGTCACTATGAAACGTAGTATAAAAAAAAACGCATTTGATATGTAATAACAAAATGCAAATGCAATGCAAATGACAGCTAAACGAAATATTTGTCTATAGTTAAGTATGGTTAGAAATTTTAAAATTATAATTTTGTCAGAAATCAATAATGAGTAATTTGTATACTCTTTGAATCATCATTAACAATGCCACGACCAAAAGTATCGAATCTTGCCCAATAAAGCTGTAATGGTTCTTCCATTAGAGACTATCTATACCAATAAATAAAATTGGAGTGTCTGTTTGTAATGTCAAAATAATAGGCTTTTTTCATGCTCACACGGTTATTTGCACGACACCTATGCCTAAAATAGCAATTAAAAAATTTTTGTCTATCTGTCTGTCTGTCTGTTTGTTCCGGGTAATCTTCAAAACGGCTGGACCGATTTCAAAAATTCTTTCACCAATGGAAAGCTATAATATCAGGACGTAAACTAGGCTATATTTTATCCCGGTATTCCCACGGGAACGGCAACTACGCGGGTAAAACGACTATAACCCATAACCGAAGCGAAGCGAGGGTGGGTTGCTAGTATTTTAGTAAATTTAGAAAATATATTTACGAAAAAAAAATATGGCGTTACGAAGTTTGCCGGGTCAGCTAGTAACTAATATAAGTACAAATATCTATTAGACATTGTCATCATAATTATGATTGTTTGATATTCAGTTCGACCAGAGATTTTAACCGTAAACAAAAGTGTATAAGCGTTGGTGTGTGTGTGTGTGTGTGTGTGTGTTTGTGTGTGTAGCGATTGCATGGTGGTGTGCTTAATATTTTTTAATGAATTTAATGTATTTATAATCCATTATTATACGAAATTTCAGTTTTATGCACTTCTCCTCATTATATACTTCAACTGTGCCAAATTTCATACTTGTCTATCCACGTAATTTTCGTAAAAAGGGATACAAAGTTTTTGCTTCACGTATTAATATATAGAAAATTCGTTTTTTTTGTCGTGTGGTGATGGAGTGAGAACACAATTCACTCCCCTATTTTGCTCGTGGATGTCGTAAAAGACGACTAATGATATAATATGTATATAACATTTATGCCAGAAAAGGAAAATTGAAAATTAAACGTTGTATCTACCAACTCGTTTGATCAACTTGGTATTATAGATTAATTTCCTTCATATTGTGAAGGATTGACTCAACCCCAAGTAATAGGGTTAATAGGGGGACGTCGGTCGAGGAGAGGGTACTCCTCCGGGGGTATTCCGTCGGGCCTACCACTGACGTCAAGTCACCTGGTCCGGTGGTCGGTCCAACGACGAAGGCGACGGGTCTTACGGGTGGATTACGGGTGTGTGTGCTTACGTCCCTCTGTCGCCCCGGACGAGGAGTGCACCAATCGTAGCCCACCGCAAAAAAAAAGTAATAGGGATAAGAGGAAGGTAATGATGAGACTATAGGAAATAAGAAAGGGTAGCAGCCATTAATAAAAACCCTCCAAATCAATGCCTAATGGCAACGTACCCACCTGCGCCTGGTGCCGCCTTAGGCGAGGCCACGAGTGATCGGGCCGGGGACTTTAGTCCGTCACCCGCAGAGAGACTGACCGCGCGATGGCAACCGACGTCCCGGGACGGGGACGTTGAGAAGTGAGGGTACCCGAAAGGGTATTCCGTCGGACCGACCATTGAGGACAAGGAACTCGGCAATGGTGGTCGGCCCAACGACGAAGGCGACGTAGGTACGGGTGGGTTATGGGCCCACGCGCCGTCCTTTCCTTGCCCCGGACGGAATGGACGATGTGAGCGATTACCATAGCCCACCCATAAAAAAAACGGTATCGTACCCGATGGCTGACAGCATTACCATGTAAATATAACTACGGATTTTATCGCGTTTATATTTGATTTATGATTGCCTGACGTTTCGATCATTTTGTCAGTCATCAGTCCACCCGTGACCACGAATACTGTAATATAGTAAAGTAGTTTTATTTACAATATATATACTCGCGTAAACATCAAAAATCATCATTATCGCACCCCATATACATCCCACTGTTGGGCTCAGGCCTCCTCCACAATGGGAGGGAATTTGACCTTACTATACCATACTGATCAAACATGTTGGTATAGGTTTTTATTTCGAGTTTTCCTTTTCTTACACAGGTGATAACACCTGTGTAAGAAGAGCATATTATATGCCTTAGTCGGCTTTTACGACATCCACGCGCTATATAGGAAGTGGTGAATTGTATTCTTATTTCGTCACCACACGGAAATGTTGAAGGATAATTTTTTTTTTGTGCAAAATATTATTCAGCCTTCTAATCTAACCACACGAAAAAAAATTATTATATATACAGTAAAACCCGTTTAAGACGATTTCGCAGTGACCCGACCAAAAACGCGTCTTAGGCGGGAAAGCGTATTATACGGGAAAGGGGGAAAAATCGTGCCATTATTATTTATTATATTCTATTATTATTTTGTATACCTACGTATTGGTTTTAACATTTAAAAATTACCTAAAATAAAATAATCACTTATTTTAATTTGACAAAAAGATTTTGAGACATTAGCAATTACAAGATTTTCAACGTAATTTAATTTTCGCAGTGCGTTTTCGATTTGATTCAAAGAAGTTACTTCTTAAATCATTAACTGCTAATAATGCCTGGGCATGTGACAAAATCGGAGTTGACTCATCTTCTTCTTGGTCATTATCACTTAGGGTCACTTGATAATCGTCACTTCGACAGTTGCTGGCCGCTCCCGCAAGTACACTATGTGTATTTGAGTGGCACGTGTTGGCGTATTAAATGGGATGACAATCGTATTAAGCGTTAAGAAATGTATGAAAACATGTCTCAAGTTGCTGGGACTGACGTAAAATGGCGTATTATGCGGGAAATCGTATTAAACGTGATCGTATTAAACGGGTTCTACCGTATATATTTTAATTTTTTTTATGGAAGGAAGGAAGGGAATTTCAAAATAATAATGGATTTTCGCCACGTAACATTACTAAACTAATTATTGAAAATTTAAAGGTTTCTTAATATAATTTTTAGGGACTATATGTTCTTTTGTTATGAGAAGGAAATCTCAAAATATAATCCTATACCAACACGTCTGACCAGCGTGGTACAGTAGGTCAATTTTACTTTCATTGTGTAGGAGGTTGGAGCCCAATAGTGGAGCGTGCATGAGCGGAAATGATGGTGTTCATAACAGAATTCAGAAAAAGAAAATTCAAATCGACTGTATTTTTTAATTTATAAATGTTACCTCAGAACTTTCTTAGGTATACCGATTTTGATGATCAAAAGCTGATGCTTTCGATATAGTTCCGTTTAAATCTGACCAGTACTTTTCGAGTTCTGACAGAGTTCATCAATACGAATTTCGTTGACTTCAATTATATTGATGATATTCTCAATTTTTTATCTTGTGATCTATTTTTTTAACTTATAGTGCATTTTTTATTATAGAATATTATTTAAAGTCTTTGTTTCTTTGTTAAAATGTTATTTTATTTTTGATAAAATGATGATTATTAATGAATGAATGACATCTGATATTTACGCGAGTATTACACATTATAAAAAAAAAACTATTTTATGGATTTTACGCGTTTGTATTTGATTTTTGATTGCTCGATGTTTCGAACACTTTCTCGCGTCAACAGAAATAGTTTTATTTCGAGTTACTTTTATTTTATTATTTATATCCCTTAATCGTCTTTTACGACACCCATGCATTAGAGAGAGGATGGTGAATTATATTCTTACTCCGTCACCACACGGAAAATTAAACGTATTATTACCTGAGTTGAATTGTAAATCAAGTATTTACTTGATCTAAAATTAAAACTCGTTGATAAAGGCTACGCCCACTGATGACCTGGTTCTTGTTATTGACCAGCCCTCCTCCCTTTTCCAGCTTAAATGTCACCCCCACGACCTTTCAACGACGCATGCGTCAACCCTTGAAACTGTGAGCTCTGAAAACGATCTTTCAGTCTAGCTTAGCTTCTCCCCGCAGAACAGCGCCAACTGAAATTTATTCAAACATAAAAATTTTAGTCTTTATGAGAAATTCTAATCTTTTAATATATATAGAGTATATTTTTTGTCTAAGACACATTCTTATCTGTTTCTCAACGAAAAATATTTGTTATAAGTAGTGTCAGCTGAAGTTGAAGGTATGTGTAATTAAAAAAATATACACTCATTTTCAAGTAGCCATAGATTTCTTATTTTTTTTTGTTCTCAGCGTTCATAAATTGTTTTGTCTTTGAAGTGTTTAAAATAAGTCATTGCATTTGTAAAATCACTTAAAAAACACGTTCGTGAGTAATTTTCATTAAAAATCGTACTATTAATGTTTTTTTTTTCAATATGGTGTCCTGTCAAAATCATTAACAGTTCGTTTCTTTCTGTTCACAGAACTTCCTAGAAGTTTCTAGTAATGTCAAAGCTGAGTTTGGACGGCTTTTTTTCCTACTGCAAGCAAATAGCTGAGCATATACAGTTGGTTAGTTCTATTGATCACATTAACCGCCATTTTGGATTCTGTATTGATCCGCCATGTTGAGTTCATGTTCTTTGTTCTTTCATGTTGGATTTATTTGATTAACGCATGAGTTTTTTAAACATTTATGCATGATAAACTGTTATAATAATTTGATTCATAGAAATGGTTTTTTAACTTACATATTTTTTGTATTTCGTTATTTTTTTAATGGTAATGCATTAAAAATACAAGTTTTAAGAATTGATATTTATTTATAGAAAATATTCCCCATATTGTCTTCTTTTATGGTAGTCTGATTTCTTTATTACGTTAGGAGCATACTATTGACAGTCCTTTGTCTACAGTCGCTGGCCGGTCCATTCAGGGTAGTACCATACTGAGCAGAAAATTTACGTCTGAGTAGTAGTAATTTGTTACTTCGTCCGGTGAACGAGAGAGCCGGAAGCCCTACTTTCCGAGTTTGTATTAGTGGAGTTTAACGCTTTTAGAAGTTTCAGCGTACCTCATGCACGCATTCACACTTAGTTTACTTTCTTCACGGTAGATCGTGGCCTAGCAAAGATCCATGAGCGGCTCTTGCCTAGATGTCTGCAAATTATGTTCCCTTGCTCGTTTTTAACGACACCCACAAGAACTAAACAGGGTAATGAATTGTATTCCTACTCTGTCACCACATGTAAAATCTTTATCAATGCTTCACAGGAATAGAGTTAGAGGCAAATTGTTTTAACGCCAAACTTACTTGAAGACACTCACCGGGTGTAATGCACATGGTATATGTCTCAGGTTTATATTCCCTTAACGGCTTTTCACGACATAATTTTTCTCCTTTTATTTTGTGGGTTCCGTCCAGGGCGACAGAGGGGCGTAAGCACGTACACCCGTAACCCACCCGAACACCACGTTGCCTTCATCGTTGGACCGACCACCGGGGCAGGGTTAGTTGTCGTCAGTGGTTGGCCCGACGGAATACCCCCTAAGGAGTACGATGGGAACATCGTTCCTCACGCGGTCGGCCTCTCGCGGGTGACGGATTAATTCCCTGGTCCAGTCACCCGCACATAATTTTTCTCCTAAAGTTATTCCGATCTAAACACGGTTGGGGTATTTCTTTTTTTTTTCGAGTGGGCTACGGTCAGCACACACCGCCGTCCATTCGGGGCGACGAAAGGGCGGCGCGCGGCTATATAATCCCTCTCATTCGCCATTGCGCCGACCACCCTCCCTTTCTCCAAAGCCCCGTCGGTACCCTCGTGCGGTCAGCCTCTCTGCAGGTGATGGACTATTAAACATGGTTAGCCTAGCACAACTTCTTTCTCTAACGGACGTGCACAAACAGAAACTGCATCTTAAATAGGTCTCCATTATATATATATATATTAGCTGACTCAAAAGACGTTATTCTATTCAAATCTAAAAAATAAAAGGAATTCTCATTGAAATCGATTGCAGCGTCAGCGAACGGGTGCAATTGTTAATTGAAGCTCTTCAAACTACACAAAAAATAATCGAAATTGATCCAGCCGTTTAGGAGAAGCTCAGTCACATATACACAGACAGAAGTATATATACCTATATGGAGAAAAATTTTGTAGAAGACTATCGGTTATTCTTTTTTTTTCACTGAACCACTTTGTTTTTGTTTTGGATTACGGTTGCCGCACTCTTCGCAGCACTCCATCAGGGGCGGCAAAGGGGCGTAAGCACGCACAACCGTAACCCACCCGTGACACGCCGCCTTCATCGTTGGGCCGACCGCCGGAGCAGGATGATTTGACGTCAGTGGCAGGCCCGACGGAATATCCTCCCATCGACCGACGTTCCCCCGGGAGGACGTCGGTCTTTTCTCACGCGATCGGCCTCTCGGTTTTCACTGAACCCTAATTTTTTGTGTGGGGTATGGCATAGGGCAGCCTCGTACGCTATACGTACAAGCGGCGTTATACGTATTTATTACAAAATTTTCAGACTTTTCTCTACAAAACAAACGTGGCAATAAAATGTGTTTCATGTTTTGTTCAGGGCGAGAGAATGGCATCACTGTCGGGGCAAGGTACACCGAAGCTGACTTCCTCTGTGGGCAATCTCTATTATGACTGTAAGTATTTTTAATATATTTAATTACAATTTAACGAGTCCCGGTCTTACAATATTACGATTATGAAATTCTAGGTTCGACACTTAAGTCGCATTAAAACTAAGTGTTTTTAATACTTTTAGCAGAACGCACTAATTTTCTAAGGTTTTCTCCTCGTTATTAGGGTTCCGCACCCAAAGGGTAAAAACGGAACCCTATTACTAACACTTCGCTGTCTGTCCGTCCATCTGTCTTTCACCAGGCTGTATCTCAAGAACCGCGATAGCTAGCCAGTTGAAATTTTTACAAATTATGTATTGCTGCTATAACAACAAATACTAAAAACAAAATAAAATAAATATTTAAGGGGGGCTCTCATACAACAAACGCTATTTTTATAGATAACTAGCAACCCGCCCTCGCTTCGCTTCGGTTTTAGTCGTTTTACCCGCGTAGTTCCCGTTCCCGTGGGAATACCAGAATAAAATATAGCTTAGTTTACGCCCTGATAATATAGCTTTCCATTGGTGAAAGAATTTTTGAAATTGGTCCAGCCGTTTTGAAGATTACCCGAAACAAACAGACAGATAGACAAAAAAAAATTAAAGTAATTTTTAGGCATATGTATAGTGCAAATAACCGTGTGAGCATGAAAAGCCTATTATTTTGACATTACAAACAGACACTCCAATTTTATTTATTGGTATAGATGGTACGGAACTATGTGTGCGGCGCCGACTCGCACTTAGGCGGTTTTTTATCTTCTACCCTTCTGCTCTATTAGATCCAGTAATCTATTCAGTACATCATTTTTTTTTAAAGTCCACACCTAGCACTAAAGAAATAATCCTATTATTGCGATGTTATTTTACAAACATATAAATTAACGAACACAAATTACACCCAGACTTAGGACAAATATTTGTGCACTAAATAATATAATAAGTCCATTTATTTCAGGCAATGTCCATATAAAAACTTAATTATGTTTGGTACTAATTAAAAACTAAATTTAAAATTATAATAAATAAATTAAAAAGTTATTTTTCATTGTAAAGTTTTTTACATTAAAAGTTATTTTTCACTAAAATACTGAATGCCTACGCTGCAGACCGGACTACGCCTTAGACCTGGCTACGGCGTAGACCTGGCTACGGCGTAGACATTGCTACGGCGTAGATAGTACTCCGCTACGACGCATACATGTCTATTGCGTGTTAAGACATGCGCAAGAAAAATGTAACGTGTCTAACTTAATTGTTATCCGTGTGATTACGGAGTAAGAATACAATTAACCACTCCCTTCCTTAACAGTGGTTTTTTTTTATTGCCAATGGTGGCAAACTAGCTAGCAGCACACTTGATGGTAAGTGATACTGCCGCACATGGACCTTTGCAATACCAGCGGCACAGCCAGACCATTGCCTACCGTGAAGAAAATACTCTTCTTAAACCTCATTTAAAGAAGGACATGTCATAGCGCTCGGGAAATACAGCAGCGGATATTTCATTCTAGAGCTTGCATGTACGTGGGAGAAATGATCGCTGGAACCGTACAGTTGAAGAACATAACGTTTCCAGGTGAAATGGATGAACCCTGCTACGGTGTCGAGTGGTACGTTGGTAGAATGGTGACGGTGGTACAACGTCAAACCACACAACAACAACAACAATAAAAAAAAATCAAGTCAAAAGGGTGTTGTAAAAGATGACTAAGGTTTTGAGCAGGAGTTTAATAAGCAGAGATGTTATGCAAGAGATGGAAAATTTGATATTAAAGCATTACATCTGATCATCGTGATATAGTATGTCCATTTGTATCCCATTATGAAGGAAGTCCGAGCCCAACAGTGGGGCTTATATGGGCTGAGATGATGATGATGACGTAAAATGTAACATCTGTTATTTAATTGCGTAAAATGGATATTAGAATACTTGCGTCACTCTGTGTACTCTACCGGCTCTTTCATAGGGAGTGTTTAACTCGGTACCACCGTCACTGTTCTAACAACGTACCACTCAGACACCATAGGGATGGGCAAATGGATAAAATATATCGATATATATATATATTAGTATCGATATTTTTCCAATGTATCGATATATATTTTCAAAAAATATCAATTATACGATATTTTTGAAGTTATACTTCTTTAGGCGCGTTATGAAAAAATGATGAGAGTGAAATTTTAATTATGTGACACAAAATTAACAGTATGAAGTTGTCTGCTTAACCGCTCATTAAGTCTCGAAAAAAAAGCTACCAACAAAATAGAAATTGAACCTCGATATTAGTCGCGCATGTTGGTACGCTCGTCACCTCTGATCAGTTTTTTTTTTTATTTTTTTTATTATTTTTTATTATTTTTTTTCTTTTTTTTTATATATTTTTTTAATTTTTTTTCTTTTTTTTTATTTTTTTTTTATTTTTTTTTTCTTTTTTTTATTTTTTTATTTTTTTTTATTTTTTTTCTTTTTTTATTTTTTTTTTTTTCATTTTTTTTTTATTTAGATTATTCTCTAAATTTGGTTTTTAATAATTATATATATATATATTTTAATGATGCCAAAGAAGTATAACTTCTCACGCGCGTACATAAGTACACGCACCCATTTTTTTAAGGAGGGGTTACTTATATATTAAGCTCTGGCAAAAACCTATAGTAGCTCTGCCAAGAATCTATATTCTATAATCTGTAGTACTACGTACAGTAACACCACGTTGTTTATCCTGCACATCAACGACATGCTCTCTATCGAGAATATGAGTTGCTATGCGGATGACAGCACGGGTGACGAGCGGTACACCGAGCAACGGAATGTCCCTCGGAGTACACAGCAAAGAAGGGTTCAACTTGTGTCTGAAGTCGAATGCTCTCTGGGGCGGGCCTCGGAATGGAGTGAACGGAACTTAGTCTAGTTCAATCCCACAAAGACACAAGTTTGCGCGTTCATTGCAAAGAAGGACCCGTTTGTTATGGCGCCACAGTTCCAAGGAGTAACTCTCCCAATTTCTGAGAGTATTGGGATTCTCGGCGTCGAAATATCGAGCAAAGTACAGTTTGGGAGTCATTTGGAGGACAAAACCAAATTGGCAAGCAAAAAGTTGGGCGTCCTGAACAGAGCCAGGCGGTACTTCACACCGAGACAGCGTCTTGTGCTATACAAAGCACAAGTTCGTCCTCATGTGGAGTACTGCTCGCATCTCTGGGCAGGTGTGCCCAAATATCAGCTGGACCCACTTGACTCCCTGCAAAAGCGTGCTGTTCGAAAAGTCGGGGATCCCAATCTTACGAACGGATTGGAGTCGCTGGAGCGCCGGAGAGACTTTGGGTCACTCTGTGTACTCTACAGATTCTTTCACGGGGAGTGCTCCGTGGAACTGTTTGACTTGGTACCACCGTCACCATTCTACCAACGTACCATTCAACATCGTAGCAGGGTTCATCCATTTCACCTGGAAACGTTATGGTCTTCAACTGTACGTTTCCAGCTATCATTCCTTCCACGTACGTGCAAGCTCTGGAATGAACTACCTGCTGCTGTGTTTCCCCGAGCGCTATGACATGTCCTTCTTTAAACAAGGTTTAAGAAGAGTATTTTCTTCACGGTAGACAACGGTCTGGCTGTGCCGCTGGTATTGCAAAGGTCCATGTGCGGCAGTATCACTTACCATCAAGTTTGCTGCTTGCTCGTTTGCCACCAAGGGCAATAAAAAAAAATTGGAACAGCATAAGAAGGCTCATTACGTCGATTCGGTTTTCAAGTATACCCGTTGCCCATCATCAGGGCGAGTGCGTAGCGGCATCTGCGAGGTCCCGGCGTACACTGAGTGTTTTGCCGTTGTAGGTATTCCATGTGTCAATTACATCCTCGTCATCATACCTCATATATGTCCCACTGCTGGGCTCCAAGCTTCTCTACAGTGGGAAGGAAAACGACCTAATATACCACGCTAGTCAGATGTGTTGGCATAGGACTTTATTTCGAGTTTTTCTTCTCTTGCATAGATGTTATATGCATATTATTATCTCTTAGTCGTCTTTTACGACATGCACGGACAAGATAGGAGGTAGTGAATTGTATTCTTACTCCGTCACCACACGGATAGGGTAAGTGGTTTTTGAGATAATTTATAGTTCTTACTCTCAATTATTGCTTATAAAATTTTATTAAAAAAAAAAATGGGGCGTATCTATGTACAAACGTAAGGTGTTAAATTCTTTAGCGTAAGACATCGAACAAGAATCAATTATTAGACTCATCTTGATTACACTTTCGCGGATTAGTATTAAATATTATTCAACCTTATCAATAAACCACAGATATCACATATAATCACCATTACAGGAAACGAACAATAACTGAATGTCTAACACGACATTCTACTATTACAACGTACTGTTCCCTAACTTGGCCGTCGGTCAACTGCCTGTATTTGCTTTTTTTTTGTGTGTGTAGCCGCTGGTCGTAGATGACCTTGACAGCTTAACGCGGGCAATGAGTGAGCGCTGATGGCTCTTAACCCGGAGACTATTCGTATTCGCCTGTATTTGCGGCGCCGTTCCTATTTAATAGGTCGTAAGCCACGATAAAAATATTCGAACACCGCCACTTAAAAAATATAAAAATACAAAAGTACCTTTTAATATCAAAATGATGCACATATATATCCAACATTTTAGAGATCGTAACACAATATTCTTTTTCCATGTCGTAAAAAGATAAATATCTTTCTGAAAATGTTATCCTTCGCGCTATCCTACGTTTGTAGAAAAAACGACACTAAAAATAAAAAAAAAAAATTTAATACAGTGATAGTTTTATTATAACGAATTATCTAGTTTAAACTAAATAAAACCCTATATTAACCCATGTGACTAGCGTGGTATAGTAGGCCAATATTCCTCCTATTGCAGAGGAGGTTCGAGCCCAACAGTGGGACGTATATGTCGGCGTTGAGCCAGGCACATTGATGTCGATAGTAAAACGATCACTATGTAGTCACTGTATTTATTACAAGTTATTGCCGGAGCAGTGAGTGAAGTAAAACTGTCCTCTATTCTAATCTTACAATGTTTTTATAACCTCCGCTTTACAATGAAACGGTCTAGTCTTAGTAACTACAATTACTTTTTATAACAAACAAATAAAACAACTACTTTTACTATCGGCATATAGCTAAATAATAATGATAAATATTCTAATGCATTTAACATAATTCCAAATAGTCAATTTTACACAATTTACATTAATGTAATTAAAGGAAATATTGTTCTCATATATTGTTCAACAGACGGCGCTCTAACTAGAAATAAATTACAATCTTTATTGTGTAAAAACAACTAAATATGGTTACAAATAATTACATTAATTCTAATCGATTTTAATTTGATCAATTATATAAATATTTAAACAATTAAATCAAAGATTTCTAGAAATACATTCAAAAAGTGTCTTAAATATCATAGCATGGTAAATAGCAGTGTTGTTGCTACAAATAATTATTTAAATATTAGTTGCAAATATTTCAAACATGTTTATAACTATAATTGATAACACATACATCAACAATTTACAAATATTGCCGATAGAGGGCGATATGCGCCCATATATATAAGCCGAAATGATGATGATGATATTATCTAGTTTTCTGTGACAGAGTAAGAATACAGTTCACCACTCCCTATTTTGCACGTGGATGTCGTAAAAGACGACTAAGGGATATAATATGCACATAAGATCTGTGCAAGAGAAGGAAAACTCGAAATGAAACCCTATACCAACATGTCTGACCAGCATTGTATAGTAGGTCTAATTCTCTTCCATTATGGAGGAGGTCCGAGCCCAGCAGTGGGACGTATATGGGCTGCGATGATGATGCGATAGTTATCTAGTTGACATTTGTGACTAGCTAATCTAAGGGTGTTTGTTTTTCGTGACGGTATGCGCGCACATTATAAAAAATGTTGTCTAGCTAACTTCAAGGTGTCGGTTTTTCGTGCCCGCGCATCGTATAAATTTACTATCATCATTTTACCTTAATGCGCCAAAAGAATAATAATAGCTGTAATTTAATGGTATACTTGAGCACATGTATAACAAAGGCTTCCTTTCCAAATATCTGACAGGGGACTGATTCGAAAGGCACGATTAAATTAATGTGTATACAGCTTATAACACGAGTTTCAACTTTACAGAGTAATTAATTAATGATAAATGTCATTACGGCTGTGGGACACAGATTAATTAACTGTGCAATGATTTGCATGTTTATAATTGAAGGTTAAACATAATTAAGTATTGTTAAAATAGTATACATAAAAAAAATTAAAAAATTAAGTATTGTATAATATGTTTGTAGTGGTAGGACCACACTGTTGACAGTTTTTGTCTACAGCCACGGGCCGGTCGGGGTACGAGGTAGTACCACACTGAACAGAATATATACAACAGAGTAGTAGCTATTTGTTACTGCGCTTCGTTCAGTGAGCGAGAAAGACGGAAGCCCAACTTTCTGAGGATGTTTGCGTGTGGTGGGTTTCAGTGCTGCCTTTAGTATCATTGAACCTCATTGCACACGTTCACACTCCCTTCACTTTCTTCACACTAGGCAGGGGCCTTGTAAAGGTCTATGAGCGGCAGCAACACTTACCATCAGGTGAACTATTTGATCGTTTGCCACTGTTTGCAATAAAAAAACCATCCATCCATTAATCTACCGCTCGAGTATACCGCTCTCTACGGCACGTTGAGCGACTTTTAGGCTTTTTATGAAACCGACGTTTAGAGATCACTAAATATAATGCCTTCTCAATATTGGTCTTTCATTGACAGGAGTTGTCAGAATGAAAGAAAAATTGGTCACGGTTGGTTGGCATAATGGATTTGACACTTTTTTGCCATTCGTATACTTACATCTAATTTTTTTTTTTTTTTTGTGGTTGACGTGATCGGGGATTAGTCCGTCACCCGCCGTGAGGAAAGACCGACGTCCTCCCCGAGGGGGGGGACGTCGGTCGATGGGAGGGTACCCCAATAGGGGGTATTCCGTCGAGCCGACCACTGATGTCAAGTAACCCTGCTCCGGTGGTCGGCCCAACGACGAAGGCGACGTGGTTTTCGGGTGGGTTGCGGGAGTTGCGTGCTTAAGCCCCTCTGTCGCCCCGGACGGAGTGGTGCGGAGGCGCGCCGACCGCAGCCCATCCACAAAAAAAAAAGAACACTAATTTTTTTGCCTTGCCTTTCATTTTGTCGTGTGGTAGAACCTTTCAAAGGTAAATTTATTTGCATATATTAATATATTATAGACGTCAAATTAACTTGGGCCTAGGTCGCCATATAAACTATAATATCTGGTTGACCGAGCTTTGCTCGGTATATTTTTGTTGTATTTTTGCCGGACTTATTTAGATATATATTAATAAAAAATAAAATAATGAAAAAAAATATCGAAAATTACAAAAAGAGAATAATAATAACACCGAGATTCGATACCACGCTGTTCGAATGCTAAAACAAAACAAAAAGAAAACGACAACTTCCCAACTGAGCTATTATAACTCTTGACGTTGACGGCGAAATTTGAAGTCATATTCTTTTAAAATTTAATATCATTGTATTGTTTTGCTAAAACACAGACAAAACAACATTTTCTATAAATAAAACCTAGTTTGATCGATTTTTTGGCATCGAAACTTCTAGTATGCCAAGTTTCATCAAAACTGTTGGAGCCGTTTCCAAGATCCTGAATATATAACAAGAATTGCTTGTTTAAAGATATAAGATTGATCTTGCCCATAGTGTAGAAATTTCGTCGAATAACAGATAAAGGTTTATGAGGTGAAAAGAAAAGGAAGAATATGTATTTATTTTGGTTACATTATTTCTGTAACCGATTAAAACTTGAGGGCCCTTTATCAGTTAATGCCGGCCTAGACCGCCACTTCCGTCACCGGAAATGACGCGCGCGCCCACCCTAATATCAAATTACAAGGGGTAGATCATCTTTGTCGTAGTTCCGGTGAAACGACACTAGATGGCGGTATATCAAAGATAATATCAAATTGAAAATTTGACAGGGAAAGTTTGTAACCATTGGTATTTTGTGTGAAATATAGGCATCCTACTTGGATAAAGATGATGAAGGATTGACATCTAAAGCCTGCCAAGTTACAGTTAATACTTCGAAATATACAATATTCTAAGCATAGATAGCGTGGTGGTTAAGATCATGGCAATGTCGAGGATTCGATTTCCACGCTGGGCAAAAGTTTGTGCGATTCGCAAATGTTTGCTCTGAGTTTCTTTAAGCTCTGTCTGTAATTTATGTTCGTTAATTGTAGGCCTCATAACAAGGCTCAAAGTCGTTCAGCATGCTATGAAGCGGACTATGCTCGGGATTTCACTGCGAGATAGTCTCCGAAATACGGCAATCCGCAGAAGAATGGAATGGAATCCACGAGCAATTAGTACGCTGAAGTGGCAATGGGCAGGCCACATCGCTCGACGAACCGACAATCGCTGAGGAAGAAACGTTCTCGAGTGGCGACCACGTATTGGTCAACGCAGTGTAGGAAGTCCCCCCACTAGGTGGACCGACGACCTGGTTAAAGTTACTGGTCGTCGTTGGATGCAAGCGGCACAGGACCGCACTCTATTGCGTAACATGAAGGAGGCCTAAGTCTAGCAGTAGACGGCGATAGACGGAAATGATGATGATGATGAATTGTAGGTTTTGTAAATGCCCACGTGATACCAAAATTGGTTCTTTAATCGAAAAAAAAAAATATTTTATATTTTTCTTTTACTTATTTTTACCAATTACTTATCTGATATTATGTGATATCTACTGTTCGGATGGTGACTAAGAATACAATTCACGACTTCCAATCTTGCCCGTGGATGTCGTAAGACACGATTAAGGAATATAATATGTATACATTTATGCAAGAGGAAGAAAATCTATACCAATAAATAAAATTGGAGTGTCTGTTTGTAATGTCAAAATAATAGGCTTTTTTCATGTTCACACGGTTATTTGCACGACACGACACCTATGCCTAAAATACAGATAAAAAAATTTTTGTCTGTCTATCTGTTTGTTCCGGGTAATCTTCAAAACGGCTGGACCGATTTCAAAAGTTCTTTCACCAATGGAAAGCTATAATATCAGGGAGTAAACTAGGCTATATTTTATCCCGGTATTCTCACGGGAACGGGAACTACGCGGGTAAAACAACTTGTTGAGTCTGGATGTAATTTGTGTCCGTTAATTATATGTTTGTAAAGTTCCCAGCAATACAAGGATTATTTCCTTAGTGCAGGGTGTTGTAATAAAAATAAAAAAAAAAAAAAAAAAAACAAAAAAAAAAAAAAAAAACAACTAAAAGCGAAGCGAAGCGAGGGCGGGTTGCTAGTTCGAAATAAAACCGTAACATGTCTAATCAGTGCTTTGAGGAACTGTTTAGTATCACCGTCACCGCAGCAGAGTTCATCCATTTCACCTGGACACGGTATGGTCTTCAACTGTACGTTTCCAGCGATCATTTCTCCCACGTACGTGGAAGCTCTGGAATGAACTACCTGCTGTTGTATTTCCCGAGCGTTATGACAAGTCCTTCTTTAAACGAGGTTTAAGAAGAGTATTTTCTTCACGGTAGTCAACGGCTTTGCTATGCCCCTGGTATTGCAAAGGTCATCAGGTGTGCTGCTTGCTCGTTTGCCATCATCGGTAATAAAAAATCAGCATGGTATAGTAAGTCAATTACCCTCCTATTTGGTAGGAGGCTCGAGCCCAGCAGTTTAAAATATATGAGCTGAGTAATATCCAATCCATACACAATCACAATATTTTTCTTTCTTTTCAGCCTCTATGCGTCCTACTCTTAAAATTGACCTACTATATCACGCTGATCAGACCTGTTGGTATAGGACTTTATGTCAAGTATTACTTCTTTTACATAAATTTTATATGCATATTACATTCCTTAGTCACCTTTTAGGACACCCGTAGGCAAGAAAAAGAGAGGTGAATTGTATTCGTACTTCGTCAACTGCGCGAAAAATCAAAAGTTTGCAAAACTTTTGATATCATAACGTCTTATAAATCGATGAACACTAGCTGCACGCTCGATAAAGCATGACTCATTGTCACGTTCCGCCTGATCCGTGTGTTCAAGTGAAAGCGCGGAACAAGTGATAGAGAGGCACGATCGGCCTAAGCTTGTTGACGCATGTATCTTTAATTTAAGTAACATAATATTTAAATTAGCGAATGCAAATAAATAGTCCAGGATCCACAGTCCATTTATGCACTTGATTATTATCAAGCTAATTTACCATGAGTTGCTTCATTTTAATGAGACGCCCTTTTTATTGACTTTTATGACTGGCTTCATTTTAAGAGTGGTAGGAGCACACTGTCGACAGTTATCTGTCTACAGCCGCGGGCCGGTCCGTCCGGGGCAGTACCACGCTGAGCAGAAAATCGACGTCTGAGTAGTAGTAATTTGTTACTGCGCTTCGTTCGGTGAGCGAGAGAGCCGGAAGCCCAACTTTCTGAGGGTGTTTGCGTGTGGAGGGTTTTGATGGTGCCTTTAGTATCACCGAGCCTCAATGCGCTTTCACACTCCCTTCACTTTCTTAGCGGTAGGCTTTCTTAGCGGTAGGGTTTGATCAAAGAATTTTTGAAATCGGTTCGGTGGTTTAAGCGTGAAAGCGTTACAAACAAACAAACATCCTTACTTTCGCATTTATAATATTAGTATAGATTTATATAATTTAACAGTGATATTGTCAACAAAGTGTTACTACAATAAATTCAGTGATGATAATTCAATCCATAAAAGTATGCAATTTTTCATCAATGTTTTCTTATGACTTTATCACCTAAAATTACCGTACGTCAATCGACTATACAGACAATTTTTTTATACAACAATTGCTTTTAAACTATTCGTAAAATTTATTAACAGAACATAAGCTTTCGAGAGTTTTTAATTAAATTCCTGTCAGCAGTCGGAGAATGCAGCTGTGTTGTATATTATTGTAAACTTTACGGCAGACGTTACAGGGGAGATAAACATTCCCGGGATACCGACGGTATGATTAGGGGTCTATACAAATAGGGTTGTTTGATTTCGTTGCGTGTTTAGGATTTTCAATGAATTAGTTTGAGAGAAATTCAAGCTAACTTGGCACTATAATAGCGTAGAGGTGAAGATCCATGTGGTGACGAAGTAAGAATACATTTCACCACCCCCTATCAAACCCGTGGGTGTCGTAAAAGACGATAAAGGGCTTAGAATAATAACGTATAGAAGGATAGTGTCAATACTTCGAACTTTCAAAATTTGAATCTAAAAATATTAATGGTGCGCAGACGATTACACACGTACACTCGCACACCACTATACAAATTATGAAATCAAATTTTATTTTTATTAACATAAATCGTCGAAATACTTTTAAAAGTAATGTTAAAAACCTTTTTAAGTTTTTCAAATGTGTTGTGACACCATTTGAATGCACAAACCGTCATAATTATCAATTTATTTTTTAAGAGTTGCATACGTTCGTGCACTATAATGACTTGACATTATGGAACGGTTCCGGCGTAAGCTCCATTAGGCTCCAATTGAAATGCCTCACTTTTTGTGCGTGAACTTACCTTCTATACGTTATTATTCTAAGGATAAAGGGATTACAATATGCAGATAACATAGATTCACGAGAAAGAAAACCCGAAATAAAGTCTTATGTTAACCCGCCTAACCAACGGGGTACAGTAGGACCATTTACCTTCCATTGTGGAGGAGGCCCGAGCCCAATAGTGAGACGTGTATGGGCTGTGATGATGATGACAAGACATATACGTGTTCCCGCCAATTTTTTAATTTAAATATAATCAAGAGTGATATTTTCTACAAACCAAATTGTAATATATTGAAATATCTTATTCATTCTCAATACAAATCCCAGCTCAAAAAACTATAAAACAAAGTCAAATTTAAATCACAGCCCGCCACCCGCGTTTAGACAAAATAAACTTTTAACAATAAACCATAGCTGTCAAACTTAGGTCCGCCATTAGTTACGATCCAACGCCATCTTCATATTGCCGTAGGTATTAAATTCGCATAAAGCGTGTCAGTTACTACAAATAGTCTCACATTCTGGTTACAATTGATAGAGTAGCGGGATTTAAAGGATTTAGAGGGAAATGGAATATTTTTTTCTGGTTGTCAAGGTAACTAAGTGTGGAAATGGACTTTTGAATTAGTTATTGAAGTGAAACTTCTTTATAATCGTTGTGATTTCATAAAAAGCGAGTCCATAGAGACATAAATGTATAGGAAACGTAAATGTATAGGATGAAGGAGGAAGGACTAAGGACGAAAAACGAAGGACGGAGGACGAAGAATGAAGGATAAAGAAGTTTCACTTCTGCCATGCGTACTTTGTACACACGCTCTTCTTATTTAAACCCTCGCTTCAAAAAGAGGGTTGTTATAAGTTTAACGTCGATGTCTGTCTGTCTATGTGTGTGTCTGTGGCATCGTAGCTCTGAAACGGATGGACCGATTTCGATGCGGTGTTTTTCATTTGATAGCCAGTTTCCTTACGGTGGTTTCTGGCTATGTTTGATTAATATTCGTCCAGCAATGTAAGGGTATCACCTCTTTTGCAATATGATGTAATGTCGTATGATTACTCGATTAAATGCTTCACGCGTGCCAGTATAATCGTTAAATGACAATTAATTGATAATTTCTGTTGAAGAGAATATAATACTTTTTATTTATTATTTTAGTTTGTGTCAATGGTTATTCAAAATATTCAATTTTACTTATATTGTGTTTTTTCTTTTCACTTAGAAAAACAAATATTAATTGCGCCGTCTCCATATATGTTTGACGCTCTCTACTTGCACTCCACTCACAAATAAGGGCTTACATGTAATGCCTCAACATTACCAAAACTCCGGGGCGGGATCAACGTGTCCCATCTAGTGGTATTTACTGCCTCATAGACCCCATAGCGGACCCCTCGCACTAATTGAAATAATATCAACTTATTATTTGCACGATTTCTTGTTTCTATGGGACGGAGTAAAATTATACTGTATTCATCATCTCAGCCCACATAAATGCCACTGTTGGGCTCGCATCTCCCAATGGGAGGGAAATTGATCCATTATACCAAGCTGGACAGACGTGATGGCAAAGGGTTTTATTTCGAGTTTTCCTTCTCTTCCACAGATGTTATATGCATATTTCATCCTTTAGTCGTTTTATACGACATCCACGGGCAAGGGAGTGGTGAATTGTATTCTTACTCCGTCATCACACAGATAACAACCGTAGTACTGAAGAGTGTTTCAGAACTTTCTCATAGAAAAAGAGTATAAATAGAATTGGTTCGCTGAATGGCAATGGGCAGGCCACATCGCTCGACGAACCAACAACCGCCGGGGAAGAAAGGTTCTCGAGTGGCGACTACGTATTGGACGACGATAGGAGGACCAATCACCTGGTGTAGGTTGCTGGGCGTCATTGGATGTAGGCGACACAGGACTGCACTTTGTGATGAAATACTGTTTGTCTTGGTACCACCGTCACCATTCTACCAACGTACCACTCAACATCGTAGCAGGGTTCATCCATTTCACCTGGAAACGTTATGGTCTTCAATTGTACGTTTCCAGCGATCATTTCTCCCACGTACGTACAAGCTCTGGAATGAACTACCTGCTGCTGTGTTTCCCAAGCGTTATGACATGTCCTCCTTTAAACGAGGTTTAAGAACAGTATTTTCTTCGCGGTAGGCAACAGCCTGGCTGTGCCCCTGGTATTGCAAAGGTCCATGTGCGGCAGAATCATTTACCATTAGGTGTGCTGCTTGCTCGTTTGCCACCGTTGGCAATAAGAAAAAAAATATATATATATATGGGAGGCCTATGTCCAGGCAACGGGCTAAATGATGATATATAGATTTTGCTCCAGTAATAATTCGAAGTTAAGACCTTCCTAAGGCGTAAGTTCACATCGGACGGTAGTCAGTTTCCCACCCTAAAACTTAAGAAGCTGTTACAAACAGACATACTTATAAACATTAAGACACGTTTACACAAAGCTACGTCCGTGCACCCTAAATATACAGCCATTGACAATCCGCTTATGACGTCACAGTATATTCTACCCACAATTCATATCACTCGCTCTTATATATATAAAGAAATAGAGTTCGTAATCGCAAAGCAAAGAGGTCAATATAATTTGATCTAAAAATAACATCTGGAATGTGATGTAATGCTTCGCAAATACTTTAAGAGCACTTAGAAAAAATGTCACAAAAATTAAAATGTACTTTATGATGAAAATAATAAGATTGATTTTGCTTCAAAGTAAACATGAAAGTAGATAGAATATTTATTTAACTGAAAATGAACTCTATTTATAGGTGGTGTTGAAGTTGATTTTCCTCTATTTAGATTATGGAATAGATTTTAGCTGTAAAAGACGTGTATGGCTTTTAATACACGAAATAATGATAAGTTTTGGCGGGAACGTGAAAATGATGTGTTGCTGTTAAAATATATTTTAACGTTTTTAAGGATTATATTATAATTCTAAAACAAAAAAGAAAAATCGAATATAATTTAAAACCGCCACATGGTATATTCCCATTCCTAAAACTCCACAGACTAAGTTGTAAGTGGATTTTGATGTTGCGCTCTGTGTAATCGCAGAGTGTAAAATTTATGTACTTAGAAACAAGAGCTTTTTAGCTGTAATTCAAAATAGGTACTGAAAGAATATTTATTTAAACTAGATTAAGTAGGAACATAAAATGTCACCATCCCTTTCATTTCATTTCGGTGTCTTATTCTCTTGCAATAAGGTTCAATATATGCTAAAATTTGAGGCTGGGTATTTATTATATGAAGCATTGTCTAGATGACGTGAGGCTTTTGTTCTTGTGAAGGATTGCTTGCCCCTTGACTTGAATGGAAGATTGAAATGAGTGTATTCCCCATTCTGTTCTAAGATATTTCATTTTTAGTAAAATATCTTGAGTTTCTTTAGTATTAATAAAGTAATTAGAAAGTAAAAATTTAAACACCCTGCTCGCTGAAGTATACCTACTCGGTTTGTGTTTACCAAAGTTGCATTTGCGCAAATACATATAGTGCTGTTCTCAATATATACATCTTTTTTAGAGTTCCGTACCCAAAGGGTAAAAACGGGACTCTATTACTAAGACTTCGCTGTCTGTCCATCCGTCTGTCTGTCCATCCGTCTGTCTGTCACCAGGCTGTATCTCAAGAACCGCGATAGCTAGATTATTGAAATTTTCACAAATTGTATATTTCTGTTGCCGCTATAACAACAAATACTTAAAACTAAATAAAATTTATATTTAAGGAGGATTTATTTTTCCCGTATAACGCGATTATTTTGTCATTTTTTGTTCTTTTTTTGCTCAACGGTACGGAACCCTTCGTGCGCGAGTCCGACTCGCAATTGGCCAATTTTTTTATTGGGACTAATCCCACCACATATTTCCACCATTGTAAATCCTATAAGCCAGGATCCACGATGGTCTCCATAGATCATATCGAGGTTTGACCCTCAGGCAGTCCCGGTCAATGATTTTAACTGTCTTGGGACACGCAACAAATTTAATTAGAAAATGCTAAACAGGTGGAGTTGGACGAGATTGATTCCACTTCCCTCCTACGCAATGCGGGAGACATGAAGCATAATTGACTAGTTAGTCAATAAATAGGAAGACGTGCAGTTACGATAAGCGCAGCCGCACAGCACCAGGGATATGGGAGAACTAACGGGGCCTATTTAGTTTTTTTTTTGTGTGTGTACAGCTGTTGGCCGCAGATGGCCTTGACAGCTTGACGCAGACTATGGGTGAGCGCTGAGGGCTCTCAACCCGGAGAAAAGTATGCTAAGCGACATCGCCCAAGGGCTCCCCCTGTGGGGAACGGACCTCGGCTTGGGGCGTCGCTGGAGGCAAAGTGGGCGTGCCCACGTTTTTAGTAGTGACTTTTGCGCGGCGCGGTTTCGCACCTCGACGGCGAGGGCGGAACCGTGGATATTTATTTGTTAAGGCCTCGCGGGCCGTGTAGGCTCTTTGTTGAGCGAGTGTGATATTGTCGTCCTCTTCCTCGAGGACGTGACGAGGACGTCGGACGGAGGAGATTTTGGAGGGTCTATAGGAAGCCGCCCCAACCACTAGTTGGTTGGGGTGTGTCATGGCAGAGTCACTAACGGGGCCTAACTAATGTATACATATATAACCTAGATTTAATTACACGCTGATTAAGAATTTTAATTTTAGATTATAGTTATTATTTTTCATAATGAAAATAACAAGAAGACCCGCAAATATTTCACGTAGTTAATAAAAAATATATTAAATTTTTTTGTAATCTTTATATATTTTATAAATTTCTTGTGTACGTGTGTATGTCACTGAACTCCTCCTAAACGGCTGGACCGATCTTCATGAAATTTTTCGTGTGTGTTCAAGGGGATTCACGAATGGTTTTGGTTCATAATTGGATCCGGTAGGTGACGCTGCATTTATTTTATTTGAACAGAACAACGTCTGTTGGGTCAGCTAGTTATACACATTTCTTGGTATGCTTAGACGCTGTCTACTCGTGGATTTCTAAATGGCTACCTTTTGCTAGTTAATATTAATTTTAGTCACTTTTAATGTTAGTACAGTGTTTTTTTATTGCACTCCGTGGCAACTGAGTAAACAGTACACCTGATGGTAAGTGTTGCTGCCGCTCATAGACCTTTGCTAGGCCGCTGCCTACCGCGAAGAAAGTGAAGGGAGTGTGAATGCGTATGAGGTTCGGTGATACTAAAGGCATCACCAAAACCCATCACACACAAACACACACAGAAAGTTGTGCTTCCGTCTCTTTCTCTTACCAAACGAAGAGTAGTAACATATTACTCGTACGTCGATTTTCTGTTCAGTGTGGTACCCCGGACGGACCGGCCCGCGACTGTTTACTAGGGATGTGAAAAAATAATCGATTTTTATATTAATCGATTATTTTTTTGTAATAATCGATTATCTAAATAATAAAAATCGATTTAAAAGAAATAGATTTTTTTTATATTAAAATTAATCGATTATTTTAGTATTTGCTTTTTTGTTTAAATTTAAAATTTTCTATTATATAGAAAATAAAATAGCTGTCAGATTTCCTAAAAAAAAATTCATACTATATTCGAAAATAAATCTCAGATTTTCTAAAAAAAAGGTCATCATAATACTGTTGGGTGAAAAATTTAAAAAGAACTATGAATAGTTAAAAATCGATTATAAACATAATCGATTAATTAAAAATAATTAATCGATTATTTGAAAATCGATTTATTTTAATAAAAAAAATCGATTTTTTTCCAAGTCACATCCCTACTGTAGACAGACAACTGTCAACAGCGTACTCCTACCATTACTGCTTTGTCTCTGTTATAATTTTTGTCTGTGCTAGATATATATCTAAATCAGAAAATCAAAGCCGACAATAGCAGATAAGTCAGATAACAAAAGGTATTGTTATTATAACAACAGCAAAGATAATATTTCAATTGTTATCTTTATATATAGCTCTTAATTCAAGGCTACAAGGTGTATATTGCAATGTATTTCGTTTGTACAATTTTGAGGGTAGTTTTAAAGATAAATCACAAACATCTGTGCTCAGTGTACAATATGACGCGGGTTATTGTATTGTGACAATAATTTGGAAAAAAAATACAGGATAAACTGGGAAAAAGGGATATAATTTTTTAAAATAAAAAAGTAAAAAGTTGAGGAGATACCCACTAACACTAACACCGGCACACAAAAAAAAAAGTGGAATGTACTTTGGACCGGACCTACCTACCGACATGTTTTTCGACCCGCTGAATCTGAATTTCAAGTCCGTTTGGCCCGGTCACCCTCCAGTTTTGAGTAAAATGCAAAAAACTTCAAAGAAAAATTGCAAAATATTGCAGTCACAGCAATGGAAAACTTTTTGTGGATCCGGATCACGTATGATTTTTGTGTATTTCAAATAGGTGAATCTAAATTTAAAAGTCAATTAGCCCGGTGAGCCGTCCTAATTTGAAAAAAAGAAATGAAAACCCCAAAAAAATGGCAATAAATCATGAAAATTTAAGTTTTCGAAATAAAATTTTTTTGACTCAGATTGAGTATGATTTTCATGTATTTTGTTCCGCTAAAGTTTTATTGCCCCGTTAACGTTTTAAAATTAAAAAAAATCTCAAAAACCAAAAAAATCGGGAAAATTGCAATTAAAAATATGAAAAAAAAAATTTGTAAAACATGATTAAATACTTTTCCTGTATTTTTTCACGTATAAAATATTAATTTCTTAACTTGTATTTACGTGATCCGGGTCCACAAAAATTTTTTCATTGCTGTGACTGCATTTTATTGCAAACGGACTTGAAATTCAGATTCAGCGGGTCGAAATACATGTCGGTAGGTAGGTCCGGTCCAAAGTACATTCCACTTTTTTTTTGTGTGCCGGTGTAATTAATATTGATTAACCCTAGAAATTTCCGTGCGGTGACGGAGTAAGAATACAGTTTATCACTACCTCTCTTGCACGTGGATGTCGTAAAAGAGGACTAAGGGATGCATATAAAATCTATGCAAGAGAAAGAAAACTGACCAGCGTGCTGTAGTAGATCAATTCCCCCCCCCGCCCCACCCCAAAATGGAGCCCAAACCCGGCAGTGGGACGTATGAGGACTAAGATGATGATCATCATCATCTTAGTCCTTGATGAATCTTGATGAATCCTAGAAAAGTTATAAAAAATGGTCTTCCATTTCTCAATTTTTAAATAATAATAAATAGCCGTTATGTATCGCCTCATCCTCTCTCGGGTTTCTTACTCAATGCGGAGAAATTGACTTACTATTCCACGCTGGTCAAACGTATTAGTAATAGGGTTTCACATTAAATTTTCCTTCTCTACAAGAGAATAGGACTAGTAAGTCAATTTCATGTCACTGATAGGTTAACTGCATATATCCTTCAGTAGTCTTTTACGACATCCACGGATAAGATAGGGAGTTGTACATTGTATTCTAACTCAATCACCACACGAAACACTTTGTCTTGTAACATCTACTGTTATTTGTATAACATATCACTTAGTCATCCTTTACGACACCCACATGCACGATAGGGGTGGTGAATTATGTTCTTACTCCGACGCACATAGCAAAGTACGTGGGACTACCTGGGATTTTTTTTTGCAATAGATTATGATAAAAGTTTTTAGTAATAAATAAAATTGAACATTTTGTATAACCTGCAAAAAAATTAAATAATTTTAAAAATATATTACGTTCTCTCCAACAGGTATTATCAATTAATTGACATTTAACAATTATACTGTCACGCGTGAAGCACCTAATAGAGTAATCCCACGACATTACATCATTTTGGCAAAGAGCTGTTACTTTTATACTGCTTAACTGATATTACCCAAACATAGCTAAGAACCAGCTGGCTTACAAATGAAAAAAATAGCGTGAGTACTAAGCTCACATGTCAGGAGTGAAACTTCTTTGGTTCCATGTGCTTTTTGACCTATTAAAAAAAAATTAAAAAAATTTCTCTCACTTTCTCACTCGCTTGCTTCCTACTCTCGCCCCATGGCTGTGCTTCGTGCTATGTTCGCCCTTTCTCACTCTCTCTCAACCGGTCTCAATCGCTCTCTCCCTCTTCTTCGACAAAATCGTGACGCTAAAATAAAAAAAATTACCCTCGTGCGTGCCAAGAAGTTTCATTTCAAAAAAAACGTATCCAAATCGATCTTCAAATTAAAAGAACAGCGTAGAAATCGGTCTATCTGTTTGAGAGCTATGATGCCGCAGTCATTGACGTCAAACTTACACCCCTCTTTTGTGTCGGAGGTTAAAAATATCCGAAATTATACTCACCCTACACACACATTCCTGGACACGGGGCGGGCGATATTAAAAGCGGTGACTTTTTAATCAATGCTTCTTTGGAGGGAGCGAGGGAATGGGGAGGGTTATTGCTCACAGATGTGTGTAACGGGCCTGTTTGGATCCAACGCGGAGGGTTAATGCGAGACTCTTGAGAATATTTTAGGTGTAAAGTGATTCTTCAGTGCATATTGTTCAGGATAATGGTCTGAATTCCTATTAAGAGTATCGATGAATTCGCTGAGTTTCTTGTAAACACTTGATAGCTAATATTAAGTATATCTTAGCGCATATATAAACGGCTCCATCCGGGGCGACAGAGGGGCGGCGCGCGGCCCCGTAACCCAATCAATAGCACGTCGCCTTCGTCGTTTGGCCGACCACCGGTGCAGAGTTCCTTGACTTCAGTGGTCGGCCCGACGGAATACCCCTGAGGGAGTACTCTCTCCCGTCGACGTCCCCTTCCCGGGACGCCGATCGCCGTCGCGACCATTGCTGGGCTGGAGCCCTTTCCACAATAGAATCAACCACAATGGTTAAACAGATTGGCATGAAGTTTTATTTTAAGATTTCAATCTCTTGCATTGATGTTATATGCGTATCATAACCCGTAAGAGAGGAAACTTGAAACAAAAATATAGGTATACCCATTCGTCTAGTGTAGTATTCTATCCATCTATCGGCCTACAGACGACCACTACTGGACATAGGCCTTCCTACGAGAATGCCACTAGAAACGGTCCTGCACCACTTGCACCCAACGGTTCCCTGCAAATTTGAGAATATCGTCAGTCCACCGAGTGGAGGGTCGTCTTACGCTGCGTCGTCCTGTTCGTGGTCACCACTTAAGAATCTTTCTTTCCCAACGGTTGTCGGTTCGACGAGCGATATGGTCTGCCCATTGCCATTTCAACGTGCTGATTCTGCGGTAGTATTCTTCTAGCTCTAGTATTCTTCTGCTCCGATGGTCCGTCCAACGAGGAAGGCGACGTGTCGCGGTTGGGTTACGGGTGTGCGTGCTTACGCCCCTCTGTCGCCCCGGACGGAGTGGAGCGAGGAGTGCGCCGACCGTAACCCAACCCCAAAAAAAAAGTATTCTAATTTCCCCTCTATTGTGGGGGAGACTCGAGCCCAGCAATGACTTATATGAGTTGGAATGAAAAAATTGTAATAATAAATGTGTAAGGGCCCTTGATGGTTTTCTAACTCTCCAGCATATTGAATTTCATGAAAATTCTGTGGTTCGGAATATATAGAAATATACACGAATTGCTAGTATAAGGATATTAGTTTTTAGACAAGAATATATACATTTTATAACTTACTAGCTGACCTGACAGACGTTGTCATATCTTAACTATGAACATTGAATTCGAATTGAATTAAAAAAAATGTTTATTATTCTAATTCCTATATACACATACTTATTTTTTTTCCTTATGCGTATAAAACCAATGAATGTAATGGCTCTGACGGCGGTACCAATGGCGTCAATTGCGCTCGCGCAACACAATCCAGGACCTTAATTTTTAAACTTAAATGCCTTGCAATATTGGCATACAACGTTCATTGACCCAATACTTACAACTTAAGTTTGTACGTCTAATTGCTGCCATTTTCAGAAACGAAAATTCAACTGTAAATTAAAGAAAACTATTGTATTCTTCTTAATAACTAAGTATATCACTTGTTATATTAGTAACATGTCTCTTAATTACCAAACTCCATATTAAATTGACTTTTTATATTAGGCGTGATGGCTCTGAACTTACCTACCTTGATGTGCACTAAGAACTTCAGTTTTCTTACATCATTTCTGTAAGAAATAATGAATTAATTGTTTTACATGTATTTTATTAATAAAATAACTCCAACCGAAGCATCTGTTTGAAACAATTTTCAATTTTTTTACATCCTCTTTGACGATATTTGCAGCACGCGTTCTGTCAATTCTATGTTAAACGTCATAAGGTTACATTAAAAAAGTTTATATTGTCCAAAGCGGTTAGATTAGAAATAATTTTATATGATGGTTAAGTATTCTTAAATTTTCTAATTTTCTAGGCAATTTTCTTATTTTTCTTTCATAAGAACCTTCTCCTGACAATAACAAATACAATAAAAAAGAATTAATGAAATTGGTCCAGCCGTTCACGCGTGATGGCGTGACCAAGGAAAACAGGATTAATTTTTATATATATAGATAATATATATAGATAATAATAAATACAATGTGACAGCGATCCTGCCGTACCGAGAAGATGCGCAGGCGCAGACCAGAGAGTTCCTCGCGAGGGTTGTGGACGTACTACTGGACTACGTGCAAGCTGTCAACGACCGCAACGAGAAGGTATATCCTATCCTATCCTACTAATATTATAAATGCGAAAGTTTGTGAGGTTGTGAAGATGTTTGTTGCTCTTTCACGCAAAAACAACTGAATGGATTTGGATGACACTTCACAATAATATAGCTTACACATCAGAATAATACATAATTTATCCCGATATACCCACGGGAAGAGGAACTGGGGGTGAAACTGCGGGCGCTGCTAGCTTTGTTATAATGTGAACTGACGAGAATACCTAGTCTTTTCTTGCCTTTTTTTAGGTGGGCTATGGTCAGCTTACACGCAGTTCAATCGTATTCCCATTAACCCCCTTCGCCATTGGGCCGACTTCATGCATCGAGTTCCTTGTCGTCCGCGGCGAAATACCCCTTTGGGTACCCTCCCTCCCGAATGCAGTCAGCCTCGGTGATAGACTATTCTCCAGGCACCCGCGGCTTCGGCTTTTTTTTTTCTGGGTGGCCTATGGTAAGCACGCGTGGTCCAGTCCGTCCGGGGCGATGAAAGGACGGCGCACGGGCCCATAACCCACCCGTACCCACGTCACCTCGTTGTTGGGCCGACCACCGGAGCAGGGTGACTTGTCGTCAGTGGTCGGTCTTTTCTTGCCTTCGATGTCTTCCAAACTGTTTTCTAGTTCAACAGATTTTGATAACTATTTTTGACGTGATAACTAATACGTTGGACGTGAGGCATCTTAGTCCGCCCGTGACTATGAACGCTGTAAAGTGTTCAAAACGTCGGGCAATCAAAAATCAAATACAAACGCGATTAAAATCCGTAAAGCAGTTTTATTTACAAATAACTTTTTGATATTTGTGTAATGTATAATGTTGCTGCTAATCCTATTCAGATCCTGGAGTTCAAGATGCCGGAGGAGATGCAGAAGGTGTTGGATCTCGACCTTCATGATGAACCGTTACCCCTCAAGCAGTTGCTCGAGGACTGCAAGACAGCACTTCGACACCAAGTAAAAACTGGTCAGTGATTCGCTTTACTTAACATTCAGCCATAGAGCTTGGTAAAAATAAATCAACAGATACATTTTCGTAGTCTATGGACCCGGTTTTTGGCGGGAATATGTAGTATTATATTAAATAATTTTGCTGATATTTTATGTAATATAATACAGTTGATGCTGGAGTATTTTGAATATGTTATAATTTTATTTTTTGGGTGGGTTACGGGCAGCGCACCCGCCGCCGGGCTTCATCCGGGGCGATAGAGGGCGGCGCGCGGCCCTGTAATCCACCCAATAGCACGTCGCCTTCGTTGTTTGGCCGACCACCGGTGCAGAGTTCCTTGACTTCAGTGGTCGGCCCTACGGAATACCCCGAGGGAGTACCCTCTCCCATCGACGTCCCCTTCCCGGGACGTCGGTCGCCGTCACAAAGTCAGCCTCTCCGCGGGTGATGGACTAAATCCTCGGTCCGACTAAATCCTCGGTCCGACTAAATCCCCGATCTGAATATGTTATAATAGTGGTTTACATGTATTTTCATGTTCTATCAAAATTCCCAGAGAAATCATATTTTGGTTTACAACGCCCAATTAGTAGTAACATGTTGAGTTATTGACAAAAGATAACAATTAATAAGTTACTCAATATGAAAAAGTGTTAAATATGTAAAGAAAATTGTGTTAGACTTGGCTGTATGGGTTGTGTCCCCTTTCCCTGTCCGAATGGAAATGAAAAATCTGTGGATCCAACATATATAACTAATATTTTAAAGCTGCAGAGTTTGTTTGGTTGAACGCGATAAACTCAGAAACTACTGTACTATGGTACAAATTGAAAAGTTCTTTTAATGTTGGACCCATTTATCGAGAAAGGCCGCTTGCATCTAACGACGCAAACTTTCACTAGGTCATCGGTCTACCTAATTGGGTGCCGTGCACTGCATCGTCTGATAGGTACATGGTCGCCACTCAAGGACCTTTCTTCTCCAGCGGTTGTCGGTTTGTCGAGCGATGTGACCTGCTCATTGTCATTTCAGCGTGCTAATTCGGTGTTGGAATACCAGATTCATCATTAGACCTTAGGCCTTACTCTTGAAATCAATTCTAATTTCAAATCCGATTCAATTTCAATCTCACCAAACTTATATTTGGTACTCTTAAACAAACTCGAGAATGAATTCTTCGCGTTTATCGTTGTTATTTTCACCAAATGCGTCGAATTTTATTACTTTATATTAATAACGTTACCAAATCGATCACCACAAAGATGCTTTCTTGAAATTGTGCAACAGTAACTATTTTGAACTCGAATGTATACGTCAAAATTACGTTGGGAGTAGCAAATATTTGACTTAATCGACGAAAGGTGAAATTATTTAAAAAAATTCCACCGAATTCGATTCCAATTGTGCACTAGTGTCGCTTTCAAGACTACCAAATTGCTCAAACTCGAGCTGCGATTTGATTTAGGATTGGAATCGAGATTCAAGAGTAAGCCCAAAGGGCTGAGTAATGTATATTTTTTTACATCATCAGAAAGAAGAGATTTCAACGAACAAAAATCCCACAGACTTTTTTAAAAAAGCTGATATTCTGACAGGAGAATTTTCGATTGAAATTTAGGTTGCTTTTTGGATATTAAGTCAAAATAAGGTGAAAAATAAATATTTTAAATGAAATAAATTACAGTGTGTTTGGGACATAAAAAGATAAGTTTTCACCAAATTTCGAGATTTTTTTTTGTATAAGACAAAAATAAAAAATAAATAACTTGGTTATTTAAATTTTCACATAAATTTTGAGGTTATTTGAAAAAAGTGTAAATACTAAAGTTGTAGATCTCTTTATTACTTATAAATTTATCATTTAATTTCATTCAATAGGACTTCTAGTTTTGCCGGCAATCGAGATAAACTGTTTTATACTCTTAAAAACTCACCCCCTTCCACTTCCCGACCTTAGATCGCTCGTAAATTATTTTCCCTTTCATTTTTGTTATATTCTCTTCCTTTTCCAACGGGTTTCATCCTACTATTATTTTTTTTGTTTTCAGAAATGATCGACCCTTGTCTACATTGTCATCGTCATCTCAGCTAGTACACGTCCCACTGTTGGGCTTGAGTCTCCTCCATAATAGGAGGGAAATTGATCTACTATATCACGCTGGTCAGACGTGTTGGTATAAGGTTATGTTTCGAGTTGTCCTTCTCTTGCATAGACCTTATAAGCATATTATATCCCTTAGTCGTCTTTTACGACATCTACGTGCAAGATAGGGAGTATTGAATTGTATCCTTACTCCGTTTTCGAGAATTCTAAATTAATGTCATACAAAAGGTGTAATTTGTCATCTGGATTAGTAAATGTATGTTAAAACTGTTTAAAATGATTACTACGATCAATAGCAGTTCTGTCTACCCTCAAACAGTTGATAGCGCGCTGTAACAAATCGCTAAGGAACGCAATTACATATAACTGTGGTGCTTTATGCTCAGCCGGCCGTGAGTCGACGAATCATAAGGGCTCGGTTATATTGAGAATGGTAATTCTTATTTAAAAAAAAAAACAACACTGCACTAAGGAATTAATTCTTGTATTGCGGTGTGACTTTACAAACATATAATTAAGGTAGTCGTTCCCGTGGTAATACCGGGATAAAATATAGCCTATGTTACTCCCTGATATTATAGCTTTCCAAGGGTGAAAGAATTTTTGAAATCGGTCCAGTAGTTTTGGAGCCAATTCATTACAAATATACAAATCTTTTCTCTATATAATTTTAGTATAGATTGACACAAATTACACCAAGACTTGGAACAACAATTTGTAGATAGCATAAAGTATTGTCCCGAATGGATATTGAACCCACGACACTGGTGCAGTAGATAGGTCTCTGAACCTCTGAAGTGAAACTTCTTTGCGCGCATGAGGGTAAATTTTTTACGGACGAAACGTAATTTGGCGTCACGAAGATGTGCAGCGTTTTTGTCGAAAAAGAGGGAGAGAGTGATTGAAACCGATTGAGAGAGAGTGAGAAAGGGTAAACATAGCACGAAGCACAGCCATGGGGCGAGAGTAGGGAGCAAGCGAGTGAGAAAGTGAGAGAGATTTCTTTTTTTTTCTTCTTTTTTAATACTGATAAAAACACATGGAACCAAAGAAGTTTCACTTCTGACATGCGTACTTAGTACTCACGCTATTTTTTTTATTATTGCTGTTGATAGCAAACAGCATATCTGATGGTAAGTGATCCTGCCACTTATAGACCCATTTATTGGGGTGGACTATGATCAGTGCACACGCTATCCAGCTCCGTCAAGCCGTCCCGACTCCGTCAGCCAAGGGGTGGCGCGTAGTCCCATAACACACCGTAGTTCCTCTCCTCCGCCGTTAGGCTGACCATCGGTACAGAGATTCTTGTCGTCCGTGGCCGGCGCGACGGAATACCCTGTGGGGTATTTTCGACGTCCATTTCCCGGAATATCGATCACCGTCGAGCGTTCAGCCTCTCTGCGGGTTTTTTTTTATTGCAAACGGTGGCAAACGAGCAAACAGTACACCTGATGGTAAGTGTTGCTGCCGCTCATGGACCTTTACAGGGTCGCTGCCTACCGCGAAGAAAGTGAAGGGAGTGTAAATGCGTGCATTGAGGCTCGGTGATACCAAGGGCACCACCAAAACCCTCCACACGCAAACACCATCAGAAAGTCGGGCTTCCGGCTCTCTTGCTCACCGAACGAAGCGCAGTAACAAATTGCTACTACTCAGACGTCGATTTTCTGCTCAGTGTAGTACTACCCCGGACGGACCGGCGCGCGGCTGTAGACAGATAACTGTCGACAGTGTGGTCCTACCACTCTTGATGGTGATGGACTAATCCCCGGTCCGGTCACCCGCACCCTCGGCTAGGGCGGAATCAGGCAGCGGCACTCGCGCCTGCGTCGCCCGAGTCGCCGGCGGCAGACCGTGTCGTCGTGAAGGCATTCGGCTTCCTTCCGCAACTTATAGATATTTGCCACTGCCTACCGTGAAGGAAGTGAAGGGAGTGTTAATGCGCGCAATAAGTTTCGGTGATACTAAAGCCATCACCAAAACGCTACTGGTCAGACAAGTTGCTACTAGAGATGTGAAAAAAATAATCGATTTTTATAATAATCGATTATTAATCGATTATTTTTTTGTAATAAACTATTTTTACAATCGATTATCAAAATAATAAAAAAGCGATTATTAATCGATTTTTTATTATTCGAAATTAATCGATTATTTCACTGCCAGATTTCCTAAAAAAAAGTCACACGATACTGCGTGCAGTGTTTCATACTATATTAGAAAATAAAGCTCACATTTCCTAAAAAAAAAGGTCATCATAATCCTGTTGGGAGAAAAAACCGATTATTTTATAATCGATTATTTATTTTTAATTAATCGATTTATTTTAAAGACCAAAAAATCGATTATTTGTTACTTCTACTTGAGCAATTAACATATAAAAACAGTACTCACAATTGCACTTCACACTCACACATATGATGACTGTTGACCTGACGTCACTTGCCAAGTGACTGGTGGCGCCCTCTATGACGTCACGTTGAACTATTCAATCCACTTCGGCTAGATGACAACTCTTGCGCCTTTACTGGTAACACAGCACTTGCACACGTTTCTTGGTGTTCGTGTCTCTTCAACACAACGACATACTGCTGCGTGCCGTACCACGTACCTTTGCCGCAGCGATCCACTGCGAGTACGCGGGTAGTGGTCCACGTTGGGCCACTTGGTATACAAAAAATTCGGTTCGAATGGACCAATGAATACTACCGAACTAATAGGTAGTTGGACTGGGTTGAACTAAGCTGGTTCAGGGAATACAAGCAGAATGTACTAAATAAAACCACTGTATTTTGACCTACCGTTGATCTGGGTTTAGGAAGTAATCCTCGACCCTCTATCCATCCATCATTTATTTATTTTTTTTTTTTTTGTGTGTACAGCTGTTGGCCGCAGATGGCCTTGACAGCTTGACGCGGACTATGGGTGAGCGCTGAGGGCTCTCAACCCGGAGAAAAGTATACTAAGCGACATCGCCCAAGGGCTCCCCCTGTGGGGAACGGACCTCGGCTTGGGGCGTCGCTGGAGGCAAAGTGGGCGTGCCCACGTTTTTAGTAGTGACTTTTGCGCGGCGCGGTTTCGCACCTTGACGGCGAGGGCGGAACCGCGGATATTTATTTGTTAAGGCCTCGCGGGCCGTGTAGGCTCTTTGTTGAGCGAGTGTGATATTGTCGTCCTCTTCGTCGAGGACGTGACGAGGACGTCGGACGGAGGAGATTTTGGAGGGTCTATAGGAAGCCGCCCCAACCACTAGTTGGTTGGGGTGTGTCATGGCAGAGTCATTTATTAAAAATATCAAAAAATTACATATTATATTAGCTGCAATGCAACCATATCGCGATCTAATTCGTAAATGGTTCGTATCTTGGTCGTGAACACCCTCCAAGTCACATCCCTAGTTACTACACGATTTTATTTCGAATTTTCCATCTCTTGCATAGATGTTATGCGTATTATATCCCTTAGTCGTCTTATACGACATCCACGGGCAAGATAGGGAGTGTGGAATTGTATTCTTACTCCGTCACCACAAAGAATGTGTCCTATATGGTACACATTTTCTTTTTTAATTTTAGTATTCACTTGTGAATAGACCTTTATGTGTAGAGGAACAATCATTCCGATACATTTGAGGACATAATTGAATTGTTTGTCGCGGTCGGGTCGGGGGAGCTCGGCTGACGTCGGGCGACGTCGGAAATTGACGTATTCAATACGGACGAACTATTCTAGATATTGCATTGTATGATTACGTGTATGGAATTTGGAAAAGGGTATCGCGTACAATATTTATTGATAGAGATTTCTACTTTTTTATGAGTATTGCAAATCTACACTAATATTATAAAGAGACTCTTTACCTGATTTCAAAAATTCTTTCACCAATGGAAAACTATAGTATCAGGGAGTAACATAGACTATTTTTTATTCCGGTATTCCCACGGGAACGGGAACTATGCTGGTAAGACGACGACGACGACTGAAACCGAAGCGAAGCCGCTTTGCCAGTCATAAATAAAACCATTTTTATAAATTTTCGTCGCGTTTTTCTGTGTGGTGACGGAGTAAGAATACGATTCACCACCCTCTCTTTCCTTTCTTTTAGTAGATTTATATTATAATATATTAAGAATATTTGTTAAAAATTTACGATTTATACAGTGATAAGAAATTATTAATTCAATTAATCTACTATTTCAACATATTTTTTGTAATGGCATCATTTTAATGTCAATGTACGTATTTCCAATTTCTTTTACATAGTTAGTCGTCGATATGTTTAATTATTTTGATAAAATATTGCCGACTTTTGCAGAATAATAAATACAAGGAAGAACTAAGATAAATATTAATATACTTTTTTAGTGTAACCAATTTCGTGTGCACTCTGGGCCTAATACTGGCATCCCCCTTTATTTTCTAAAAGTGTTCGAAACATTACCAAATTAAAAATCTATTACATACGCGATAAAATTCGTAAAATTTAAACACAGGCGTAAATATTAGAAATTAAATATTAGTTTTCAATAGTTCATACGGTATTTGCTTTATATAAATTATTCTACTATCATTATCATCAATTCGGCTCGTATACGTCCCACTGCTGGGCTTAAGCCTCTTTTATAATAGGACGGAAATTGACCTTACTATATGCTGTCCTGACCTTACTTAGGACAGCCACGACTGAACGATGGCTGCCTCCGCCAACAGGTCCCGATCCAATCGACCCACAGCCCACCGCAGAAACGCGGGAGCTCCGTCCGCCGTGTGACCCCTGCTGGGCTGCAGGAGGATCCGGGAGACCTCTATCCAGATGTATCGGTGGTCGGATAGGGTCTCAACCTCCTCCTGGACGCACCAGCTCCTCACACGTGCTGCGACATTAGGGCTAGCGAACGACAAGTCCACTATCGACCTGCCCTGCTGCCGCACGCACGTTTGCACCGAGCCCCTGTTCAGCAAACAGAGGCCCAGTGCCGCCGCCCACTCTTCGACCGCCCGCCCGCGGTCATTCGTCCTGGGGGACCCCCACGCCGTGGACTTGGCGTTGTAATCCCCCAGAACGAAGACTTGGTGCGGTGCCAGTCGCCGTATCGAGGCCCCCAGGATGGTGAGGAAGGCCCCGAAATCCGTCGCGCACCTGTTAGGGGAGAAGTAAACACCAAATAGCGTAACCTCTCCCCATTCCGCCGCAACATACCCATCGCCCCTGTCCTTGAGCAACAAAGGCGGGGAATGCCACGACGTGGAGGCGACGATTGCCACAGAGCCGTCACTGCTGCCCAGCCAATTGGGCCGGTCAGGCACCACGTACGGCTCCGCGGCTACGGCTGCACCGATCAACCACTCCGCCACGGCTTGCAGGAAAACGTCCTGTGCCTCGGCAGCGTGGTTGAGGTTGGCCTGCAGGAGGTGGTAAGATTCGGCCGCCATTAGTGGGCCGTATCCATTACCTCCTCCACGCTGGCGGGCGATCGGGTCGCGCTAGGGGCGGGAGCGGCCGGGGTCGTCGGGCCGCTCCGCCCCTTTGGGGCCGAAGCCGGGGGTTTGCACTCCTTGCCCCCATGCGGTGCTTGGCGGGCCTATTGCCCGCCGCACACGCGGGGCAGTGGGGAGTAGCGGCGCACGATACCGCCTTATGCCCGGGTTGACCGCAGCGGAAACAAAGGTCGATGCAGTCAAAGCAGTTAGTGCATGTCGGCCGAGTGTGTCCGACCGCCATGCACTTGTAGCACCTCGCAGGCCGGGACTCCAGCACGGTCACCCGCGCCGAGCTCCAGCCCACGAGGCGCCTGCCTGAGCCGGCCAATTGCTTGGCCGACTCCACTGGGCACTGCACCCAGGCAGCACCGATGCCGCCCGGACCAGGGCGGATAGCGCCAATTCGGACGGTGTCCACGGGACATCCGGTTTTCGAGACGATGGCCTCCCGGATGTCATCCACCGTCACGGAGTCGTCCAGACCGGTGACCCGCAGTTCCGCACACTTGACGGGTCTGGCGATCTTGACGCCATCCTCCGCAGCAAACAAACCCCTCAGCTTCGCGGCCATGCTATCGGCCGTCTTGGCGCCCTCGGCCCCAGGGAACTCTAAAATCCGAGCCCCTGTCCGGGCCTTGCGGGTCCTGGCTTCGACGCCTCCTAAATCGGAGACGTCAAGCTCCCGCCTCATAGCTGAGGCCGTTCTCGGCCGCCTCAGGCAGGACGATGATCACCACCGCTGCTGACTTCGGCGGCCGGAGCCTCCTGCGCGACATCTTATTTGCGGCTCCTGCTTTGGGAGCGAGGCTTTGGCGGCGCTTTTTCCCTCCACTCTCCTTTTCTGACCACGACTTTTCCGGCTGCGCTCCGCCGTCTGCCAGCCCTCTTCGGGCGCAGCAGGGTCGCTCGGAGCAGCAGTCGCGGTCACGGCTGTGTTAGCCGCTGCCGACGGTGCAATTGCCAGCGGCGGCTTAGGTCCGGTCTTAGCAGGAGCCGGTGCCGCCTTCTTCTTGGCGGCGGGCCCCTTTGGCTTCGGCCCAGCAACGGCCGCAGCGTAGCTCCCTACGCGCCCGCCCTGGCAGGGTAGCGCGGCAGGGGCTGACGCCACGACTTTCGGCCTGTCCGCAGCAAGCGGCGGGCGGAGACGGGGCTCCGGAGGCAGGGGCAATCTCTCCTCCAGAGTCGCCATGCGCGCGTCGAGCATTTTGCCCACCACCTCCACTATGGCGCGCATGGTCAGGTCCGACACGCCATCCACTGTGGACAGCGGGACCGCTTCGACCGGTTGGGCCCTCTTGGGGCTCGCCGCAGCGCGAGTTGGCGCAACGGGGACGGCAGGGGCGGCGGCAGGGCCGGCGCTTGCCGGCGGCGCAGTCTTCGTCAGCTGTGCGAAGTGGCGCCGCAAGTCGGCCATTTGCTTGGCCATCCCGCGGTTCGCCTTCTGCACCGCCGACAGGTTCTTTGCCAAAGCCTTGTTCTCTTCCTGCAGCCCTGAAACTTCGCCACCAAGGCGGGCGTTTTCGGCCTGCAGGGTGGCCACATTAGGGGCGACGCTTGTCGCAGTGGGCTCGGCAGCCGCCGCGCCAGAGGGAGGGATGTCTTTCAACACCCTCATCATTCTCGCGGCTGCCGCCTCGTTGGCCTGCTTGCAAGCTTCAGCCTCTCGCTCCTGCATTACAGGCGAAGGAGTCGCAGTTCTCGCCGCTGCCGCAGCCCCACGCCCTCCACGCCCTCTGCGTGAGGTCGCCACCTTGGGAGGGGGCATTAAGTCTCCGCTCCCCTCCGATTCGGATGAGGACCTGCCACTCTTGTGGAGAGGGCGCTTCCGCACCTGTGGGGGGAGGGCCTCCGCCCTCATTGTTTCGGCCGCCGCCAGGATTGATGGCGTAGGCCCCCCGGCGGGCCGAGCGGCCGAGCTCTCCTTTGTTTTGGACGGCCCTGCGGGACTGCCGCCCTCGTCCATCGACTGCTCCGCGGTCGCATCTGTCTCCATGGCCGCGGAGCTGTCCGCCTCAGTGGCACCAACATCGCTGGGCGGAACGTCGGCAGCCTCCAGCAACTTCTGCGCATCCTGTCGCAGCTTTGCAGTGCGCCGTCTAGCGCGTGCCGTTTCAGGGGCGATTTTCCGATTGCTCTTCTTCTTACGGACCCCTTTTTTCGCCGGGCACTCGGCTGATTTTGGAGCCTCCAGTACCAGACTAGCAGCTGAGCTGCAGTCGGACGAGGCCTCTCCTTCTTCTGTGCCAGTTTTTCGGTAGCTTGGCAGGGCTGTGATATGGGAACTTATAGAATCCCCGTTCTTGGTGGTGTCATCGGGCGTCTCACCCCTCCCTTCTAGTTGTTGTGTTGTTTTTGTGAGTTTTCCATCTTGTTCCCACGAGTATGGGAGAAATAAAAGGTCGACCCGGGCAGAGATCTCGATACCCGGGCAAGCGTAAATTTGTATCCCAACACAGGGGGTCCGCAGGTACCCTGGCTGGGGGCGCGCTAACGACTGAACAACCCATCAGCCATGCATCCTCTCGCCGCGCGCCAGAACTTAGGATTCTGGGTGATTGTTTTATAGAGGTTTTCTTCCTTGCGGTCCAGGCGGTTAAGCCAAGACCCTCGCTCCTGAATCTAGGCCTCAAGACAAATGTCCCGAAGCAAGAATCAGGTCTACGATTTGTCGCGGTTGACAAATGCCTGCCCAGTCCTCAAACGAATGAGTGACTGGGCCCGTCGAATTTTCGCGTCCAATACCCTCTACAATTAGAGGGCATGGAGCGAATTTGGGGCATCCCACAAACTGGGCCCCCCCTCGGGCCAGATATTTGCCACGAGCAACAAAGAGCAGTCCAAGGAATTGTCGCTCGTGCCCAGGGTACACCACGCGGAGGTTTCTGGCGTAGCACCCCGTCAGACATCGGTATAGGGTTTTATTTCGAGTTTTTCATCTCTTGCATAGATGTTATATTAGTAATATATCCCTTAGTCGTCTGTTACGACCCATGGGTACGAGAGGGGGTGGCGAATTGTATTCTTACTCCATCACCACACGAAAAATTTCACCATTGTAGTAGCAAAAAGAAAATTATGTGTTAATTTTACTTAATAATGTTATAGGTTCTTATAACAAATTTCATAATTGTCTACAGAACTTGGCACTCATTTATGTTTACTGGTGGGATAAATATTATCATAACTTTTTATTTTGTGTCATGGATTTAAATCCCACAACGACAGGACAGGACAACACTTTCCGCAATTGTTGTTTCGAGTCTGTATGTAATTAGTGTTAGTTAATTATATGTTTGTAAAGTCACAACACAATACAAGTAATATATTCTCTTAGTGCAGAGTGTTGCCATTAAAAACAAAACAAATACTCCGCGTTTTATTATTTCTTATTTTGAGTTCGTATTTTTTAAACAAATAAATCTCAACATTGTAAAAATAAACTACATAATACATATTAAATGTGTTTTAGTATTCTCATTTCAATCAACTCACACGAAGTTTCCTAAAGCCCTTGGATCACCATCAACGTCATTTAAACGTGTGTCTATCTCGAAGCACCCTCGGAGTTAAGCTCACCCCACCCATCACAATCGCGCTCGCAGATCATACGCTTGACCGAGCGTGAGATCTGTGCTTCTGTTGTGATCTTACTGATGGATGGTAGCCGACTCACATTGTGAACGATTTAAATACCAGGAAAACTTTTGAAATGCTTTTGAAGTACATATTTTTATTGTAATTGGAACTTTTAGTACGTATTTTTTTTTTAAATACATCAGCGTCTATTTCTTTTTACACATATAATTAACAACATTACAAACATATAATTAATTAATTACTTTATGACATATGAACAGATGAACATACATACATACATAGCCTGTCAAAATCATAGCCCTCCGTAGTCGGGTAAAAATAACATTTTGCTGCTCATGATCGAGTGCTGCTCCTGGGATCTGCTTCAACCATATTGTCCTTTCTTTTTTTATTTTGAACTAAATTAAAAAAAAAAAAATGTGTTGTATACATGTAATTTTATTCAAATGATGAAAAAATATATCAGCCCGCTGAGTTTTTTGCCGGATCTTCTCAGCTTGTGGCCGCGTTCCGATCCGGTGGTAGATTATTGGATTTTGTTCAAATGATGTGTAAATTTGACAATAAGTAAGTGCCCTTAAGGGGTCTATGCAGAATAAATGATCTGATTTGATTTGATTCAGACTCAGAACAAGAATTTATGCACGAGGAGTTGTAATGCGTGGAGTTTGAACCCCTGACACTGGTACTGTAGGTATCTTAACCAGTACGCCATCTGGCAGTCAAACCCACTAAAGAGATGATTCTTTTATTGCGATAAGTTAATCATCATCATCGTTTCAGCTCATAAACGTCCCACTCCTGGGCTCGAGTCTCCTCTACAATAGAAGGGAAAATGCCCCACTATACCACGCTGGTCAAGCGTGTTCATTTAAGGTTTTATTTCCACTTTACCTTTTCTTGCATAGATGTTATGTGCATATTATATCCTTTATTCGTCCTTTACGACATTCACAGGTAAGATAGGGGTGTGGTGAATTGTATTCTTACTCTGTTACCACACGGACACAAGAATTATACTTTGGTATTTAATTAAGCAGTGTTTGAAAACATAGGTTTATTACCAGTGTGTCTTACCAGCGATGACTTACGGCACTGAAACGTGGTCCCTAAACGTCCGCCTCATAAAAAAACTCAAAGTTGTTCATAGTGCTATGGAGAGGGCTATGCTCGGTGTTTCTCTACGTGATAAAATCGGAACACGGTAATCCATTGAAGAACAGGTGTAACCGACATAGCCTGCAGAATTAGTACGTTGAAATGGCAATGGGCAGACCACATCGCTCGTCGAACCGACAACTGTTGGGGAAGAAAGGTTCTTGAGTGACGACCACGAATCGGACGTTGCAGCGTAGGACGACCTACCACTAGGTGGACTGACGACATTCTCAAAGTCGCAGGGAACCGTTGGCTGCAAGTGGCGCAAAACCGTTCCAAGTGGCATTCTCGTGGGGAGGCCTATGTCCAGCAGTGGACGTCTGTAGGCTGATGGATGGATGGATTCGCTTGTGTTTTTGCAAAGCGAACCGCAATATAAGATTTTTTTTTTCAGTACAAGCTGTTTGTTGTCTTTAAAAATATTAAAAAGTTAACCGCCCCTAAGTAAATTCAAAGCCTCAGATTCATCTTATAACATGCAGAAGCTTCTAAATTCCGTTACCATAAGCTTCAAAATCTATAAAGTGTAGAGAATAGCCATAAAAACGACAAATAAAGACTTAAGACCCCACTCTGTGCCAACGTTGGCTAAAAAGCCCATAGTGATTTAGATGGCTGGCAAAGCGACGCAAATCACGGGCTTATGACACTTAGTGGGGGGTACATAAATAAGGGGCTTTTGCGGGCAATTCCCTGAAGAATAATAATTAATTATAATAATTAATATCAATACTTGAATATTTATAATTTTCTTGTTAAACGTCCATATTATATAGATTGTCCGTGTGGTGACGGAGTAAGAATACAATTCACCATTCTCTATCTTGACCGTGGTTGTCCGAGAGAAGGAATACTCGAAATGAAACCCTATACCAACATATCTGAGTAGCGTGGTATAGTAGTTAAATTCCTATTGTGGGGGAGGCTCGAGCCCACCAGTGGGACGTGCATAAGCTAAAATGACGAATGATGGTTTTGTGACAAAAGATTGCCTTCATCATTTCAGCTCATTGACGACGCACTGTTGGCCTCGAGACTCCTTCACAATAGAAGGGAAATTGACCTTACTATACCATGCTGGTCAGACATGTTAGTATAGGATTTTGTTTCGAGTTTTCCTTCTCTTGCGTAGATGTTATATGCGTATTATATCCATTAGTCCATTTTTACGACATCCACTTGCAACATAGGGGATGGTGAGTTGTATTCTTACGGCGTCAACAGACGGAAATTGATTACCTTATCACAATTCAATTGTTGTACATTTTACACAATAAATAAGTTTTGTTAAATCAACAACCCTCTGAATTATTTTAATAACACATTCTATAGCCCAATTTTCATAGCTTCTTACCTATCGCTACCCTATCTATGCACCCTCACGAATAGGGTTGTCCTTACACAAAATACATACATTGTAAATAAAATTATTTTACGGCTTTTATTGCGTTTGTATTTGATTCTGGATTGCCCGACTTTTCGAACATTTTACATCACTCATGGCCAAGTGCGGACTAAGATGTCTCACGTCCAAGTCATCGTTATTACGTTTATTTATTTACAGTATATAATATTTACAGTATGTAATATTCGCGTAAACATCAAATATACTCCTCGTGTGGTGGTTCGTGGTGTAAGGATATAATTGGGCGGCGCAGGCGCGATTACTTGCGCCTGATGCCGCCCTAGTCGAAGCCGTGGGTGACTGGACCGGAGAGTTAGTTCGTCACCCGCCGAAGGGCCGACCGCGCGCTCAAAACCGACGTCCTCCCCGAGGGGGGGACGTCGCTCGAGATGAGGGTAGGTGCTCCTCTAAGGGTATCCTGTCAGGCCGACCTCTGACGACAAGTCACCTTTCACCAGTGGTTAGCCCAACGACAAAGACGACGTGCCACGGGTGGGTTAGCGGGTTGCTCGCCGCCCCTCTGTCGCCCCGGACGGAGCTGGACGGCGGATGCACTGACTACCTCAACCCACCCCCAAAAAAAAATGGATATAATTCACCACCTCATTTCTTGTTCGTGGATGTCGTAAAAGAACACTAATGGATATTATATGCATATAACATTTATGCAAGAGAAGTAAAACTTTAAATAAAACCCTATACAGGTCTGACCAGCGTGGTTGTAGTACGTCAATTCCTCTCCCATTATGGAAGCGGCCTGAGGCCAATAGTAGGGCATATATAGGCTGAAATATATAACACCGGCGTAAACAGCACATACGAGTATAGCATAGTGGCTGAGACACTAACCTACCGTGTCAGTGTCGTGGATTCGAATCCCACGCAGCATAATATTTAGTGCGGTCCACAAATTGTTGTTCTGAGTCTGTACGTAATTTGTGTCCGCTAATTATATGTTTGTAAAGTCCCCCATTAATATAAGGATTATTTCCTTAGTGTAGGATGTTGTTTTTAAAAAAAAAGTGAGCCGTCGCGTCGCTCAGGACGTCTGGCAGATGTGAAACATCGAAATTATTTTGTACAAGTATATATGCATAAAAGAATAGATTACGACAGGAACTAATATGGCATAAAGTATTAATAAAATATTACGAGTTTTTACCAAAAAATGATGATTTTTATACAATAAACATTTATTTTCATCAGTATTCAGAAGACAAGCCCACTGAGTTTCTTGCCGGATCTTCTCAGTGCGGTCGCGTTCCGATCCGGTAGTAATGTAAGGTGAAATGTAAAAAAGTGACCATATGTAAGTGCCCCCGCGGGGTTTATGCATAAAAGGATTTGAATTTGAATTATACACTATAGGTATGTGTTTAGGTTAATAGTTTATATTGTGCTCACTAGATGGCGTTGTACAAAATTCTAAAACGGGTTATGGTCTCGTTATGTAAATTTACATATCAAAGCGTGGCGTTAACGCCACGGCAACGATTAGATTACCTTCGCCCATAGTTACACGTAAAAAAAACATTATTTCAATACATATTTTCGTAAAATATGGGTGACAACCCTAACAATATCCTTTTGTTACCCACATAAAGATAGTTTGATGGATCATCCATGCCCCACTGTTGATCAGGATTCAGGTTATAGATTGATTTTTATAGAGCAAGTGGATGGGGGATTTGGGATGAGGGATTTAAACACCCGCGGAGATTGACGGCTTAGAGGTCGGGCGAGAGATGGTTTTGAATTAATTTGTGTGGGCTTTAGCGTTATACTAAAGCGAAAGAAATATTTACTTGTTCTATTTTTTAAGAGTTACAGAGTTCTTTTTATTAAATCAAGAAAGAATAATAATTATAAGCCGGCCAAGTGCGAGTCGGACTCGCGCATTGAGTGTTCCGTACAAACCTATAAGTAAATAAGTAAAAGTTGTTGCTTCGTACTGTGCTATAAGATATTACTTCGTACCAAATTTCAAGATTCTCATTTCACGGGCAGTAACCCTGTAAGTTTTGATTCCCTTACGAGTGTCGAAAATTTTCGGAAATTTGCGGCATAAACAGCTGTATCTTTTGATTGTGTTGGCTTAGAAGTTTGATTTTTTTACAGCTTAAAGGGACAGTAGACTTGAGTATTTGATATAAATTTCAGCGTGATATCTTCACGCGTTTCTGAAAAAGGGTCTTGACAGACAAACAGATAGACGGACGGACGGACTACAAAGTGATTCTATGAAGGCTCCATTTTATTCTTTCGAGGTACATAATACTTAAAACCATGAGGCGACGTGTTCCGTGGGATTACACAGTAAGAATATAATGCACCACCCCCGTGGGTGTCGTAAAAAATGACTAAGAGATTACAAATCTTTTAATACGCAGATAATATCTACGCAAGAGGATGCTATTTATTCTATTTTTTCTTATTCCGTCATCGCATGAGAAGACTTGAATCATCATCATCATTTCAGCTCATATACGTCCCACTGTTGGGCTCAAGCCTCCTCCACAATAGGGAACAAATTGACCTACTATACCACGCTGATCAAACGTGTTGGTATAGGGTTTTGTTTCGAGTTTCCCTTCTCTTGCATAGATATCATATACATATTTACTCCCTTAGTTATCTTTTACGACACCCACGGGCAAGAGAGGGGGTAGTGAATTGTATTCTTACTCCGTCACCACACGGATTCACCATCATCATCATTTCAGCCTATTGCCGTCCACTGCTGGACGTAGGCCTCCCTCATGTTACGCCACAATGTGCGGTCCTGTACCGCCTGCATCCAACGACGCCCAGCAACTTTCACTAGGTCATCGGTCCACCTAGTGGGGGGCGTCCTACACTGCGTCGTCCGATACGTGGTCGTCACTCGAGAACCTTTCTTCCCTAGCGGTTGTCGGTTCGTCGAGCGATGTGGCCTGCCCATTGCCATTTCAGCGTGATAATTCTTCGTGCTGTGTCGGTTACACCCGTTCTTCTGCGGATTTCCGGATAAAGACTTGAATACTGATAACTAAACGTTTCCGTGTGGTGTCGGAGTAAAATATAAATCATCACTCATCTTGTAGGTGGGTGTCGTAAAAACCTACTAAGTGATATAATATAGATATAATATCTATGCAAGAGATGAGGAACTCGTAGCAAATCCTAAATAAATTTCCTTCCCTTTGCACAGGGTCGAACCCAACAGTGGGACGTATATGAGCTAAAATCTATACCAATAAATAAAATTGGAGTGTCTGTTTGTAATGTCAAAATAATAGACTTTTTTCATGCTTACACGGTTATTTGCACGACACCTATGCCTAAAATAGCAATTAAAAAATTTTTGTCTGTCTGTCTGTCTGTCTGTTTCTTCCGGGTAATCTTCAAAACGGCTGGACCGATTTCAAAAATTCTTTCACCAATGGAAAGCTATAATATCAGGGCGTAAACTAGGCTATATTTTATCCCGGTATTCCCACGGGAACGGGAACTACGCGGGTAAAACGACTATAACCTATAACCTAAGCGAAGCGAGGGCGGATTGCTAGTGATAAATAAATTTATAATAATAAAGGTTTGATAGGAGTACACTGTTGACACTTGTCTGTCTACAGCCACGGGCCGGTCCCTCCGGGGTAGTACCACACTGAACAAAAAATATACATCAGAGTAGCAGCTATTCATTAGCTAATACTATTATTAGCTTATCATTGCATTACTGAGCTTCGTTCGCTGAGCGAGAAAGACAGAAGCCCAACTTTCTGAGGGTATTTGCGTGTGGTGGGTTTTAGTGGTGCCTTTAGTGTCCTCGAACCTCATTGCATGCATTCACACTCCCATCACTTTCTTCACGGTAGGCAGTGCCCTTACAAAGGCCCATGAGCGGCAGCAACACTTACCATCAGGTGTACTGTTTGCTCGTTTGCCACCATTTACAATAAAAAAAGAGGACCCTCGAACTCAATGGGACATCCTCGTATATGAGCTGAAAGGAGAAAAAAAATTATAATAATAAAGGTTAGAATAATTATTAACTAAGGAAATCACAAAACCACATAAAATCTATTGACAATAGCTATTAATTGCGGTATATTCCGGCACACGCCGGCTCTAACCGCATTAAACTAGATATATTCAGTGAATAAGCTCATCATAGACCACGTAACTCTAATTCAATATAGTACGTGTCTCAACGTGATGTACATTGCGTGGACACCGTACGCATTATAACAAACTTATAATAGTTTTTTTTAAAGAGAACACTCTGCACTAAGAAAATAATCCTTGCATTGCAGTGGTAAGTACTTTACAAACAATATCTCGTTGAGTGAGCTTTGCTCGGTGTAATTTTTTTTTGTTAATTGTAATTTTGACGAACTTATTTAGATATACAGTAGAACCCGTTTAATATGATCACGTTTAATACGATTTCTCGCATAATAGGTCATTTTGCGTCAGTCTTAGCAACTTGTGACATAATTTCATACATTTCTTAACGCTTAATACGATTCGTCATCCCGTTTAATACGCCAACATATGCCACTCAAATACACATATTTCTTGCGGCAGCGGCCAGCGATTGTCGAACGACCCTAAGTGATGACCAAGAAGAAGATGAGTCAACTCCGATTTTGTCACACGCTCAGGCATTATCAGCAGTTAATGATTTAAGGCGCTATGTAACTTCTTTGAATCAAAGTGAAGACGCACTGCGAAAATTAATTTACGTTGAAAATCTTGTAATTGCTAATGCCTCAAAATCTACGTAGGTATTCAAAATAATAATAAAATATAATAAATAATATTGGCAGGTTTATTCCTTTCCCGCATAATACGCTTTCCCACCTAAGACGCGTTTTTGGTCGGGTCCCTGTGAAATCGTCTTAAACGGGTTTTACTGTATATTAATAAAAAATGAAAATGATGAAATTATGAAAAAAAATATCAAAAATTACAAAATCTGAATAATAATAACATCGAGATTTGATCTCACACTGTTCGAATGCGACTGGACAACTTCCCAACTGAGTTATTGTCATTCTTCACGGCGACGGCGAAATTTAATATTATTTCTATTCTATTGATATTTTATATCATTCAATTGATTAACTGACAAAACAACATTTTCAATAAATAAAACCTAGGTAGATCGATTTATATATACGTATAGACCACGTATAATACGCCACGGTATATGACGGATATTCCGTCATATACCGTGGCGTATTATACGTGGTCGTGGCGATACGTCGCCACGGCCTGTTTACGCCACGCCAATGATCAGGTTTACCCTACCAGCGATGTTTTACATAAAAAAGAATCGACCACGAGTAATTGAGATAAGAGCGAGTGGTGTATTTTAAACCACTGCACTATCATTGCATATCCTAAATCCCACTAATAAATTCCACCGCCTTTAAAGTGTCAATTGATAAACTGAAGCTAATGCTGAGGGGTTGGTTATCCCACGGGGAGGTTTATCATCCCCCGCAGCTGAGCTCAGGGGGTAAGCGGACAATGTTAAATCAAAACAGGGGCGGTATAGACGAGGTGCGGTTTTTATTGCTTGTTTTTTTTTTTAATTATTGTTTTTGGTTACATTTAACTTTTTTATTAATACAGTCATTCATGTTGTGACGGAGCAAAAATACAATTCACCACTCCCTATCTTGCCTGTGGATGTCGTAAAAGATAACTAAGGGATATAATATGCGTATAACATCTGTGCAAGAGAAGGAAAACTCGAAACAAAACCTTATACCAACACATTTGATCAACATGGTATAGTAAGGTCAATTTCCCTCTTATTATGTAGGAGGCTCGAGCCCAGCAGTGGGACTTATATGAGCTGAAATGATGATGATGATTAATACAGTGATAACTGTATACTTTTGTATGGTGATGGAGGAATACAATTCACCGTTCCTTTTCTTGTTAATAGGTGTTACAAAAGACGAGAGGATATCAACATCATCTCAGCCCATAGACGTCCCTATGTTGGGCCCGGGATGCCTCCACTATGGCGAATTAACCTCCTATACCACGGTAATCAGACGTGTTGGTTTATGGTTTTGTTTCGAGTTTCCCATCTCTTGCACAGATGCCATCTATACCAATAAATAAAATTGAAATGTCTGTTTGTAATGTCAAATTAATAGACCTTTTTCATGCTCACACGATTATTTGCATATGCCTAAAAATCACTTTATATTTTTTTTTGTCTGTCCTATCTGTCTGTGTGTCTGTTTGTTGCGGGTAATCTTCAAAACGGCTGGACCGATTTAAAAAATTCTTTCACCAATGGAAAGCTATCCATCCGACGTCCTCGTCACGTCCTCGACGAAGAGGACGACAATATCACACTCGCTCAACAAAGAGCCTACACGGCCCGCGAGGCCTTAACAAATAAATATCCACGGTTCCGCCCTCGCCGTCGAGGTGCGAAACCGCGCCGCGCAAAAGTCACTACTAAAAACGTGGGCACGCCCACTTTGCCTTCAGCGACGCCCCAAGCCGAGGTCCGTTCCCCACAGGGGGAGCCCTTGGGCGATGTCGCTTAGCATACTTTTCTCCGGGTTGAGAGCCCTCAGCGCTCACCCATAGTCCGCGTCAAGCTGTCAAGGCCATCTGCGGCCAACAGCTGTACACACACAAAAAAAAAAAAAAAAAAAAATGGAAAGCTATAATATCAGGGAGTAAACTAGGCTATATTTTATCCCGGTATTCTCACAGGAACGGGGACTACGGGGATAAGGCGACAGAAACCGAAGCGAAGCGAGGGCGGGTTGCTAGTATGTAATATATACGTAATATTTCCCTTTTTTTTTGGAGTGGGTTACGGTCGGCACACTCCTCGCTTCAATCCATCCGGGGCGACAGAGGGACGTAAGCACGCACACCCGCAACCCACCCGTATAGCACATCGCCTTCGTCGTTGGGTCGACTACCGGTGCAGAGTTCCTTGACTTCAGTGGTCGGTAATATATCCCTTAGTGTTATTTTACGACACCCACGGGCAGGAGAGGGGGTAGTGAATTGTATTCTTACCCTGTCACCACACGGAACTAAAGATAATCTTTTTTTATTGAACGATACAGGTATTGAACTCGAGAATACGCTCGATATTACAACATTGAATCAATAAGTCAAACTTAAAAATCTCTTAAATCCCCACAGCCTCATTTGCAAAATTACAAAGTAATAAAAACACGTCGAAATTAATATAATATTAATCCCTAACATTACAATAGCCTGGGGGTCGAACCCGTCATACAGTCGCTCAGGTGTTACCCCTAATACTTGCTTAATCTATGCTTACAGACCGGGACCGTTTGTATGAAATTATTAAGGGCGGTGTTATTTTTTATACAGAGGGTATCAGGTTATGGGGCAACTGTTCGAGTATGTTGTAGTGCAACGGTCATAGATCGTAATTAGAATGTATATTACACAAAAACAATATAAAGTTATAGTGATTACAAAAATGTGTATCTAAGAGTCTATGCCTTAAATATTACGTATTATGTAGGAAAGTACAGACAGCATATATGTAGGCATGTAAAACTTCGACAGTATTAATATGTATGAATTGCGCAAATACTTCAATGGTAACGTAGATCCAAACACACCTCGTCAACGGTCATCAGCCGATCAGCTGATTTAAAGCGAAGTTTGTCTTGCTTATGCGAACGTAATCATTGATTTATTCAATTTCTAATTAACATTTAACAAAGTACGAATGTGTTGCAGATTAAGTATCACTGACTTTACACATTTCTATTAGATTTACAGAATTTATCAGAGCGATGACAACATTGAACACTTTACATGTCTCTAATTCATTAACGAATTGATATTTTTATTTAAAATTTTTTTCATGGGTTCCTACTACTGTTGCCTAGCTCCCGTTTGACCAGTTGCCCCATAACCTGATACAACCTGTGTATTGAAGCGCAAGTTTTAAAATAAATAACATCAATAATATGCATATCACTTAGAATAATAACGTATAGAAGGATAGTGTCAGTACTTCGAACTTTAAAAATTTGAATCTATAAATACTAATGGCGCGCAGACGATTACACACGTACACACGGAAACCACTATACAAATTATGAAATCAAATTTTGTTTTTATTAACATAAATCGTCGAAATACTTTTAAAAGTAATGTTAAAAACCTTTTTATGTTTTTCAAATGTGTTTGAATGCACAAGCCGTCATAATTACCTATTTATTTTTTAAGAGTTGCGTACGTTCGTGCAGTGCAATCACTTGTACATTACGGGACTGTTCCGGCGTAGGCTCCATTAGGCTCCAATTGAAATGCCTCACTTTTTGTGCGTGGACTTACCTTCTATATGTTATTATTCTAAGGCATATCATTATTATCTAAACGAAACCTAAAATTTTGGGTCGTCTTGAAAACTGAAATTAGAAAACTACGTTTTTACGACTTCGATGGCAAAAATAAGGAATGATAATATAAAGTGTTCTAAAGCCATGACCGCAGTAGACAACTTACTAAAGAATAAAAATAAGTTCTTGGCAAATGGCCACTGTTAGCGTTTCAACCTTCCGCAACTTCGCCAAATAAAGATAACCTTCATCGCAGCCCACATACGTCCCACTGTTGGGCTCGGGCCTCCTCCACAATGGGAGGGAATTTGACCTACTATACCATGCTGGTCAGACATGTTGGTATAGGGTTTCATTTCGAGTTTTCCTTCTCTTGCACAGATGTTATGTGCACATTATATCCCATAGTCGTCTTATACGACATCCACGGGCAAGATAGGGAGTGGTGAATTGTATTCTTACTCCGTCACCACACGGACAAGATAACCTAAAAATAAGTAATTTATTTTTTATTATTTAATCGCCCTTATAGGCAGGCTAAAGTCTTTTCGACCATACTGCCTTTTACGTAGCTTACAAATAATTTTCTGTACATATTATTTATCACTTCTTCATATTAAGTAGCTTATTAAGAGTCATCGTCCGCCAGTAAGTCAAATCGTAATCATTAATTGTACGCTGTAAACCAAAGAAATTAAAATACACGTAAACCACTATTATATTATATTTACTACTACTATATTATAGTTAGTACCTTAACTGCATTATATTATATAAAATATCAGTAAAATTATTCAATATAACACTATAGAACACTAAAAAAATGTATATAATTCAACAGCGTAACATGACACTGCCATATTCCTGCCGAAAAACCCTATTTCAAAGACAACTTAAAACTAATTCAATATTTGGCAATCTCCTATTTATCTATCTTGTCTGTTTCATAAACAATTTAATCTCAACTGACACTTTATCAGTGGCAAAGGCATACGTTTCATTATGCCACTCCCCTCTTGTCCCATGAGAGCTGTCATTTATATTTTTTATCTGTGGCCCGCCTCTGTCGTCAAAAAAATGTATTTGAGATAAAGTATACCGCAGAGTGCGTCTTATCGTTGATTTTATGTATGTGTCATAAACATGAATCCATTTATAGGGTAGGCAGAATAATAGGCGATATTTAAGCTCGTCTGGTTGGGCAGCGTTCGGGAAACTTAAGAGGATCTTTTCGTCCAACATACCTCAGTGTCTGAAAACACAGGTCTTTGACCAGTGTGTGTTACCAGTGATGACTTACGGCACGGAAACGTGGTCCCTAAATGTAGGCCTCATATCAAGGCTCAAAGTCGCTCAGCGTGCTATGGAGCGGGCTATGCTCGGGATTTCTCTGCGAGATAGAATCCGGAATACGGAAATCCGCAGAAGAACGGGTGTAACCGACATAGCACGAAGAATTAGCACGCTGAAGTGGCAATGGGCAGGCCACATCGCTCGACGAACCGACAACCGCTGGGGAAGAAAGGTTCTCGAGTGGCGACCACGTATCGGACGACGCAGTGTAGGACGCCCCCCCACTAGGTGGACCGATGACCTAGTGAAAGTAGCTGGGCGTCGTTGGATGCAGGCGGCACAGGACCGCTCATTGTGGCGCAACATGAGGGAGGCCTACGTCCAGCAGTGGACGGCGATAGGCTGAAATGATGATGAAGCTCGTCTTCTTTTTGTTCTTTTGATAGAGATGTTGAATCTTTGCATGATTGCGATAATGTGAACCAATATTAAATAGCTTCTACGGTCCAAAAAATGTATTTCTTAGACTAGAATTTTGCGTAAACTTCATCAGTAAACTTGGAGCTTCCTGCCGAAAAATTTCCTAATAAATTCTCGTAAATCTTAAAACAATAAACCCAAATAAAACTTTTACCTTTTGCGATAGTGTACTGCACACACTACATACATAAAAATAAGTTTAACTTTTTAACACTATTAAGATATTATGACACAATGAAAAAATTACAAAAATATAATATTTTTAATCTGTGAAAGATCTACACAGGTAAAATAAATACAGATAACAGAAAAATGAGATCGAGCAAAACAATAAATATTATGTTTTCACAAAACATACTGAACCCGATCGGATGTAATTGTCCAACGCAGTGAACTATGTTATTACATCCGGACCAAAATAGATCTAATAAAAAAACTATTGTATTTTTGTCTATGATACTTTTTGGCCGTGAAATTTAAGATAGAAGGATTGTTTTGAATTTTCCTTATAAGGAATTGCGGCTAAAAGACAACCTTCCTATTGTTTCCTCTCATCTTATTTTTAATCCATATACGAATGAATATTCCTATTTCAAAATAGGAGAGCAATTGATTTACTATATCATGATAATCAGATGGGTTGTTTCAAGATTTTATTTTCCTTTCCTTTCAACGTTACAAAAAACACCCTCCCCTCTTTAACCCGTGGGTGTCGTAAAAGACGTCTAAGAAATTATTTGCAAATAACATCTATGCAATCATAACTCGAAACGAAACCCTATACCATTCCGTCTGATCAACGTGATATAGTCGGTCGATATCCCTCCTATTATGGAGGAGGCTCAAGCCCAACAGTGGGACGTGTAAGAGCTAAGATGATCTAAAAAAATTAACGAGATTTTTCTTTCTCCAGGTCACCCTCACTTCTACAATCAGCTCTCTTGCGGGCTGGACATCATTTCCTTAGCAGGCGAGTGGCTGACTGCAGCTGCTAACACCAACATGTTTACCTACGAGATCGCACCCGTTTTCATCTTGATGGAGAATGTTGTGCTGGAGAAAATGAGAAACATGATTGGCTGGAAGACTGGAGACTCTATTCTAGCTCCAGGTAAAGCAAAGATAACAAAGTCGAGCAATTGCTGTCAATCTAGTGGCTTTCTGTATAGGCGATTAGGGGTATACGGTGATTTATGGAACCTTGTCCTCCCTTCACCCCGAACCTTTGGGCAGAGAGATCAATTCATGTATGAGACATGAATAGTACTGCTGCTGCTGGGGAGATAACACTTTGTGCGAAATTGATTTCTAAGTGAAGCTGTAATTTGTGTCAGTTATATTTGTTTGTAAAGTCCTATTGCTATACAAGGATTATTTCCTTCGTGCAGGGTGTTTTTATATAAAAAAAAAGAAAAACAAAAAGAAACCCCACAGAGAATATGAATATTAAAGTTAAATAAAACGCTTTTTTCCCACCAGGTGGCTCTGTCTCCAATCTATACGCGTTCCTGGCTGCCCGTCACCACAAGTTTCCGCAATACAAAGAGAAGGGACTCACCAGCATCGGCGGCCAACTCGTTATGTATACTTCAGACCAGGTAACAGAATTCAGCAATTAACACGTTAGTCGCCACGTAAAGGAGAAAATCTAGGCGATGTGATACTGTTTCGATTTCCAGACGAGATTTTTTTATTAGCTTCCTCTTGCAACTTCGTTTGCGTTGTTTAAGAGAAGCAATTTAGAAGGAGCACACAATAAAACCTTTGCAAAGTCATTAATTTGACTCGTTTTGACAACATTTTCTATGTTAATGCGCGACGAATTCTTGTAGTTACGTCTGATGACGGAGTAAGAATACAATTTAACATGCTTTTCTCGACTGTGGATGTAGTAAGAGGTTAAGTTATTATTGCAGATAATACTTATGGAATAGAAGGAAAACTCATAATAAAACTCTGTACCAACCCTTACCAGCGTGGTAGAGTAAATTTCGCTCTCATTTTGGAGGAGGCTCGAGCTTAATAATGTGATATTATGACTTGAGATGGATGGAGATGGATTAGTCGTAGTGTAGTGTTATATAGCATATAACCTTCCTCGATAAATGTGCTATCCAACACTAAAAGAACTATTCAATTCGATCTAGTATTCCCTGAGATTAGCACGTACAAACAAACAAAAGAAGTGCAACAAAATTTTCCGTGTGGTGACGGAGTAAGAATACAATTCACCACCTACCGTAGGTATCTTAAAGGGCGAGCAAGGAATATAATGCGCTTATAACATCTATGTAAGAGATGGAAGACTCGAAATTGGACCTTATACCAATTCGTTTGACCAGCGTGGTATAGTAGGTCAATTTTCCTCTTTTTATGCAGGAGGCTCGAGCGCAGCAATGGGACGTATATGAACCAAAATGAATTTTTTTTTTGTAGTGTCACTATTCAGTTAAGTCGTGCGCTTCTGTCTGCGGCCTGGGGACAGACTACTGCATAGCTGTTCCCTCTGATGAGTACGGCCGCATGATACCATCGGAGCTGGAGAGACTCGTCAAGTACCATAAGGACAGGGGCAATGTATGTTATTATTCTTATTGCTAACACATATATTTTCTCTACGGGGCGTGATGTGGAATGGGATATTTAACTACTTATATTCCGTGTGGTGACGGAGTAAGAAGACAATTCACTACCCCCTTTCTTGCACATGGGTGTCGTAAAAGCCGACGAAGGGATTAGGGGGCCTCCATAAATGACGTGAGGTGTTTTTTTAAATTATCTGTACCTCCCTCCCCCCCTGGTGAGATGTCGTGAGATTTTATTCAACCCCCCTCCCCCATCTCCCAATCTCACGTGAGATTTTTCAAAATGTGGATTTCTTACGTAAACGCGTTGGATTGTTATTGTAAAAAGAAAAAAAAAATTGCTTCGTGCTTTTATTTACGACTAGTTAAGACTAGTAATCAATATTGCTGAGAGTTTAATTATAAGTGTAATAAAAATTTAACAATATCTACTGTGATTAAAAAAAGAATATCTACTCTAATCCATGGATTCTCCATGCGATTCAGATTACAAATTTAAAACCTCAGTTGCACATCTATCTTATTTTATGGTGAATTATCTATGGTATAACGTCGAAGTATGAATGAAATTATTTTCTTTCGAACGAATTAGTGAATGATCTTAATCGTATTACGATTACGCTTAAGATTAAATCTTAAGCATGTACAATCTGGATTAAATGGACCAAAATAGTATTTTCTTTTCTGTTTCAATAAGAAAAAAATTGCGTGATATTTGCCGAGAGAACTCCCCCCCCCCCCTCTCTCCAACGTAAGATTAGATGAGATTTGACTCGACCCCCTCCCCCCCTTAAACATCTCACGTATTTTATGAACGCCCCCTTATTGCGGATGACATCTATGTAAGAGAAGAAAAACTCGAAATAAAATCCTACACCAAGCCATCTGATCAGCGTGGTGTAGTACCTCCTATTGTGGAGGAGGCTTGAGCCCAACAGTGGGACGTTTATGGGCTGTGATAATGATGATGATTTTACCACTTTATGCCGTGGTAATTGATGGTAAAATTCCATTTGGATCATCAGGAGAATGACAAAACGCCAGCGGCATTCTCTTCAAGTTATGATCTGCATCCACCAAGACACCTTTTTTTATTTTTTTTTTATGGGTGGGCTATGGTAAGCGCACACGCGGTCCATTCCATCCGGGGCGACGAAAGGACGGCGCGCGGGCACATAACCCACCCGTACCCACGTCACCTTCGTCGCTGGGCCGACCACCAGTGCCGAGTTCCTTGTCCTTAGTGGTCAGCCCGATCCACCAAGACACCTAACTTTACAGTTGTAGTGGTTCAGATAGATCGGGATTCAAATTCCATATAGAACAATATTCTGTATTCAATGAGAAGAAATATCATTCCCGTTTGGCTACGGGTAAAGAATTCAATTGTCTCCACATCTTACTTGCCGTAAAAGACCACTAAGGGATATATTACTCATATGACATCTATGGAAGAGAAAACCCTATACCAACCTGTCTGACCAGCATGGTATAGGAAGGTGAATTTCCCTCCTATTATGGAGGAGGCTCGATCCCATTACGGACGACGTATAAAGCCCTGGGAACCACGACAGTATCGCCGAGGCCATAGATCTTTTTAAAATCTTTTCTAATATTATCCATATATTCCAGGTGCCGTTCTTCGTGAATGCCACATCAGGTACTACGGTGCTGGGCGCATTCGACCCACTGATGGACATAGCTGATATCTGTCAAAAGTATGACATGTGGATGCACGTGGATGTTAGTATATCTCTTTGTTTCTCTCTCTCAATCTCTCTTTCTCTATCGCCCTATACAGTAGAGCTTATTTTCCATCATTTTTATACTATTAAAGAGTGTGTTTCTCGTGTAGTATTGGAGTAAGAATACACTTCTTCACCCCTCTTTTTGTCCGTGGGTGTCGTAAAACCGACCTGATGCTGTCCTGACCATCTAATGCTGTCTCGTCAACAATTAAATTCCCAAGGAGAGTTTCAAGTCAGGCAGGTGGCTAATTATAAAACCATTTTTTTTTATTAATACCTGCGTTAAGAAAATAATCCTTGTATTGAAAGAAGGATAGAATAACATTTATTCTGTTCTGTCAAAATTTAAAAACTAATTTTCTGTATCGAGTAGATAATTATCTCTGTAATAACGATGACTTGTTGGACGTGAGACATCTTAGTCCGCCCGTGAACGATGTAAAGTGTTCGAAACGTCGGGCAATCAAAAATCAAATACAAACGCGATAAAATCCGTAAAATAGTTTTATTTACAATGTGTAATACTCGCGTAAAAATCAGAAAACATTATTCTGTTCTCGTTAAATCTAATAAAAAACACAAACAACTAAATAAAAGAATTTTTTACATAAAATTAATTTATTTTAACGAAAAACAAATAAATATGAATTAAAAACTTTTTTAAAAACAAGCTTTTATTTATATCCTTGTCAAGATTATTCAAACGAGTCCAAACTCGACGGTTTTATCTTGCTTAGTTTAGGAGTTCTTATAGCCACCTTCCGACGTCATCTTGAGACCAGCTTCATAGTACCATATTATTGCATTGTCACCGAAGTTACGTAAGTAAACCAAATTTCAATCTAATCTAACGATAGGAAGTGGTTCTAATTTAACTCGCAAGATTCGTCCCATACGAATGGGCAAGCTAAATAAAAACTCTTAAAAAGGCTATTAGCTCAGCTCGTCTTGCTTCTACTTAAAGAAATAACGCTGGTATTCTACCATCAGGTGTTGCGGTAGAAAAGGATTATTTCCTTACTGATATTCTTCAAAAAAAAATCCGAGAAGATTTTTTTGTTCGAACCACAAACTATTTTTCTAAATTTTTAAATAATTTATATCACTTAACTGTATGTTTGTAACTAGTAACTCTACTTGGATATTTTCAAATCAAATCATTTATTCTGCATAAAATCCCTTAAGGGCACTTACACGTTGTAAAATTTATTCATAGTTAGAAACAATCCAATAATTTACCACCGGATCGGTACGCGGCCACAAGCTGAGAAGATCCGGCAAGAAACTCAGTGGGCTATCATTTTTTTAATCTTTTAAACATTAATCGTACAAAAAAGACCCACAATTGCATCCAGTCCTTATTACTAAACATAAAGTTATGTAGCAAAATATATTTTTCATATCCACAGAAATAAGTTCGTAAGTTGTAAGTATCAAAACAATTTTTTTTTATAGACAACAGTCTGTACTAAGTAAATAATCCTTGCATTGTGGTGTGACTTTACAAACATATAATTAACAGATACAACATGACATACTGACTGAGAACAACAATTTGTGGACTACACAGTATTGGCCCATGTGGGATTCGAACCCATGACACTGGCTCTGTAAGTCGGTATCTTAGCCACTAGTCCATCTGTGCAGTCAGACCATTCATTCGATTTCTTCCACCATAATTGTGGCAAATTAACATTATTTTTTATTTTCCGCAGGCTGCTTGGGGAGGTGGCCTTCTGTTCTCCAAGAAGTATCGTCACCCTCGTCTCACTGGCATCGAAAGGTAATTTCTTTATTAAAACATTACTAGGTTTCTTCATTATTCTTTATTCAATTCAGGGGTGGATGAAGTGGCGACAGATCTGGGGAACAATCTGTGATGCGCGAATGTCCCTTAAACTTAAAAGGAAAATATACAAGAGTGTCATCAGACCTGTTGCTATGTATGGATTTGAATGTTGGACATTGAAAAAGACGGATGAGCGAAGAGTGGATGCTACAGAGATGCGTATGCTAAAAGGAGGAGGGATGAAAGACATGTGACAAGGCTGTCAATATGGTTGTGGATGGACCTAATGAAGCATGGGAAACCCAAGAAGAGATGGATAGATTGCCTGAGTGAGGATATATGTATGAAAGCAGTGAGTGCAGATATGATAGCTGGTAGGAGACTGTGGAAGGTACAACCATGTTGTGCCTATCCCACTTAGCGTGGGATGAAGGCGGGCAAATGATAATAATGACTAGATTTCTTCATTAAGTTTAGATATTCAAACTGAATCAAAATCAAAACTATAGAATTATGTGTAAACCCTTAAAGTAATAACGTATAGAAGGATAGTGTCGGTACTTCGAGCGATCAAAAACATGAAGCCAAAAATACTACATCTGCGCAGACGATTGCACACGTACACACGCACACCACTATACAAATTATGAAATCAAATTTTGTTTTTATTAACATAAATCGTCGAAATACTTTGAAAGTAATGTTAAAAACCATTTTATGTTTTTCAAATGTGTTGTGACATCATTTGAATGCACAAACCGTTGTACATGCAGTACAGTGACCTTGTACACTACGGAATGTCCGGTGTAAGCTCCATTAGGCTCCAATTGAAATGTTTAATTTTTTTGTGCGCGGACTTAACTTCTATACGTTATTATTCTAAGATGTAAGCCCTTTTGATTTAGATAGCCATGATTCAGCTTCTCCACGCTAGAAGTTCAAGCATCAGCATCACTTCAGCCAGTTTCTGTTTGATTCACGATTGGAATCTAAGACTTTACGATCAGCTGTCAGTTATTTAAGCCAGGAGTAACTGAGCAATCAACTCTGTTCTCTGTGTCAATTAATTACATTCCCGTGTTGTTAGGGTCCAAAGTACAAGTAGGTGCGTATTATCCGATGTTAATCCGGACCCCATTAGCGTCTATCAATCATTGGTGTTCGCTGCTAAATGCCACAGCGGTAATCCGCGAGCGATTTTCTATAGGGCGGGGGTAAGGTATTTATCGATAATAAATTGTACATTATTCTGATGACATAGTAAGAATACAATTCACCGCCCCCACTCTTGCTCATGGAAGTCGTACAAGACGACTACGGGAGATAATAACATCTATGCAAGAACAAGCAAATTTGAAACAAAATCCTATACCATCACGTCTGACCAGCGTGGTATAGTAGGTAAATTTCCTTCCCATTGTGGAGGAGGCCTGAGACCAACATTGGGACGTGTATGGGCTGAGATGATGATGATGATTGGGCTCAAGCCTCTTCCACAATGAGAGGGGAATGGACCTACTACACCACGCTTGTCAAGCGGGTTGGTATTTTTTTTTTTATGGGTGGGCTATGGTAAGCGCACGCGCAGTCCAGTCCGTCCGGGACGATGAAAGGACGGTGCGCGGGCCCATAACCCACTCGTACCCACGTCACCTCGTTGTTGGGCCGACCACCGGAGCAGATGTGACTTGTCGTCAGTGGTCGGCCCGACGGAATACCCTTTCGGGTACCCTCACCTCTCGACGTCCTGGGACGTCGGTCACCGTCGCGCGGTTTGCCTCTCTGCGGGTGACGAACAATTCCCCGGTCCGATCACCCGCGGCCTCGGCTAGGGCGGCATTAGGCGCATTGCAAGCGGGTTGGTATAGAATTTTATTTCAAGTTTTCCTTCTCTTACACAGTTGTTATAGACATTATACATCCCTCAGTCGTCTTTTACGATACCCACGTGTAAGGTGGTGGCGAGTTGTATTCTTACTCCGTCAGCACAAGGAAAGATAGTGCTTTAGTATAGTATAGATTAAATAGAAAAATCATCGTTAAATATTTTATTCAATGAATTCTGATGTTTAAACATGGGGGATATAATTTATTTTATTGATTTGACTTGGAAGGCATTCTTTTTTTTGGGTTATCGTCAGCGCAGACCCCGTCCATTACGTACATGGTGACGAAAGGGCGACTCGCAGCCCCATAACCCACCGTATTCCCTCTCCTTCGCCTCCTTCTGGGACGTCAGTTGCTCCTGTGCGATCAGCCTCAACCTGGACCGGGAAGAGTCCGTCACCCGCGGCCTCGGCAAGAGGACACGGAAGGGCTGAACATTTTTCAGCGCTCGTAGTCATAAAAATAAAAATCAAACACAAAGGGCATAAAATCTGTATTATTTTTCGTGGCAATCAAATCTACCATTCTAGATACGGTATATCAGTTCTCTATAAAGTCATATGTGCATTCACTGTTACATTTCAAATGTCGATATTTGTAATATCGATATGTGTATGGCCCCTCCTTAGGGCGTAGTGCTTCAGTGAAGAGGTTCAAGTTCGACGCCACTCGAGGGAAAATCAAGCTAAATGTAGCAGATGCGTCCGGCGGTGCGTGCGACACATGAAATAGGGCTGTCGAATTGCTTTATAATATTAAAATTTGAAATTATTTAATATATACAAGCCCCTCGGTTGCGCTTACGTATTTTCAATTTTAACTTAAATTACTACTATAAACTACCATCCGATCGGAACCTCACTGAGAATGTCCAGGATCTTAATGGACTTGTCTTTTTAAATAAAACTATTTTACGGATTTTATCGCGTTTGTATTTGATTTTTGATTACCCGACGTTTCGAACACTTTACAGCGTTCATGGTCACGGGTGGACTAAGATGTCTCACGTCCAACAAGTCATTGTTACTGCAGAAAATTTATAATTATCTACCCGATACAGAAATTAGTTATTAAATATTGACCCACATTTTGATACAAAATTTATTGCCAGTGTAAGAAGAAAATGATTCTATATGAAAAAAAATATATTGTTTATGGTTAGTAATAATTAAACATTAAAATTAATAGTAATTATATTTAAAAACTAACTAATAATCTTGTACAGGCGTAGTCTGGGCTAGTGGACTAACGCCGTGTTTGACAGAAGAACCTAAGGTTATAGTTTGAAGTACCTAAAGCCCTTAAGTTCCTAGCCTATATGATGGGATACCTGCACCGTGCTACCTAAGGTGACAGGTGGATGTGAGATGGATGTTGGGTGGAGGATTGGTTATTCTCACTGCCAGTCAAGCAGACTCACTCGACTAATCAGAACTGACGGCTAAGGGTGTCTTGGCCACAGTGAGATGGAGCTTTGGGTGGAGGATTGGTAACTCTCACTGCCAGTCAAGCAGACTCACTCGACTAATCAGAACTGACGGCTAAGGGTGTCTTGGCCGCAGTGAGAGGGATGTAACTGAGAGATGAATAAATTCAAATCTGATTTATTTTACACAATGTACACCTTATATACTACTTATTGCTAATACACACATATACCATTTTGTGTTAGTGTGTCGTACGTGTAAAGTATAACGCAGTGTCTTTAAATCATGTCAGTGCTAATTTTGCACATTTGTATGTTGACATGCTTTACTTGTATGTTGACATGCTCTACTTTTGAGTTTGCTGCGTTGCATGTTCAATGTGCATTGAACATTCTGGGGTCTCTCAGGAACACGACTGCAAGTCGTATAATTCGATAACCTCATATGGTCCAATGTGTCCTTCCGTCGTTTGTGGTGTTTGGACTGTAGTCTGGGGACGAGGTTTCCCATACCGTGGCCGTGGTTGTGGTGGAGCTGCCCGCTGTTTGTCTGTCTCTGTGGCTTGTGTTGTAGTTGTCTCCTTGTTTTGTCTTCTCGTAAGTCTATCTCGACATTGTTTGAGTGGTCTGAAATAAATTAAAAGACAAGCTAATACTATTAAAGAAAGAGATGTCACGGTGCTAACCACATAGGAATGAGACTCTATTCGCCTCCATATTGTGTTATCTAATCTTGTTTTTAGCTTTGCTTCTGAAGCGGCTAAGTGGTCAAATATACTGGTGGAGCTATCTAATACTTCCTCCTTCGGTATGTCTGGTATCTCTGATTGGACTACTTGTGTGTCTAGAGTAAAATTACTCCTTTTAAAATATGATGCTTGCACAGTTGTTGTTGTTATTCGTTTAGCTGCAAGAATGTTGTTCAACGTCTTTACTACACAGCTTTCTGAAATGTGTAGTACTCCTATATCCTCTAGGTTAATTTCTTGTCTTTGTCCATCACATATTATCGAAGCTGATTGTGTTTTTGTAGTGATAAACATCCACGTATTCTGCATGTAAAGTTGTTTCCATAGAATTGTAGATTGAATGTTGTATCTTCTTGATGTGCATTGTGATTTAGTGTTATTATTGTTGCTGAATAGCTGGTCAACAATGCAATTCTTGTTCAATTGCATGTTCTTAACAGCCACGGGATAGCAAACAAACTCCGATTTTTTGTGTAAACAATCTTTGAACTCGTCTTTACTTAATTCAAAGTATCGTTCATTGTTATAGTCGAAGCCTATGAATGCTCTTGGGATTGACAAGCATTCAAAAGAACTCCCGGTCAACTTTTGAGGAATCGCCGTTATGTGTATTAGCGTATATTTTCTTATGTCATGAATAGGATAGTACGCAAATACGTTTATATGTGTTGCATTTATTTCCATGTTAGTCTGTATTAATTGATCCTGAATTATTCTTAAGTTTCCAGGTAACTTTTGATTGGTTGTTTGTATTATATCATTAGCGTATTTAGGACTCAAAATCGTGTATATCGATGCGTTATTTAGGTATATCTCAAGTAACCCGTTGTAATAGTGAATAATCTCTGTTATGTAATTGCTCGCTAATTGATACGTTTGTATTACTTGTATTTTCACATTGTTAGCGTCTACCATCTTATACCATACGTCGTTATCGTACATGAATGCTATAGCTTCATTTAACTTCTTTTCAAAATTCTCTAACTTTTTCTTAATCCGCTCCTCGGTTTGGTTTACAGCGGATACTGTAGATATCATTATGTTTGTTTGATGATTGGCGGCGTTTATAAGTTCTTGTTGATTGCTACTCAATGAGTCAATACTTCTGTATACTTCATCGTTTACTCCGAACACGTATGTTAACATTTGTCCTAATAATCCACGTCTCCTTCTAGAAATCTTTATCCCAGTAAGGTAGTCCTTTATCTTCTCAAATCGTGCTTTCTCTTCGTTCAAATGATAATAAAATTCTGCACAATGGGTGTCTTTTGTATACTGTTGCGTGTCAGTGCATAACTTTTGAAACTGATTAGTTATTTTTATCGTATTATTTAAATTCAGTTCCAAATCACTCCTTTCGTAATTAGTTTCTATTCTAAAACTCCCTCTGTTTATTGTTGAAGTACCTATTTGTTCTACATATAGGCCTGGATTTAAATGTTTCATAGTAAACATTGATGTACTTGTTACTTGTCCGATACACAATAATAATGTAGTATAGAGTAACACGCCTGACTTAAGTGTCTTAGACTTTTTATTTATGTTATTTGCTATGTTACTATTCACAGGCGTTTCGGTATTTTTTCTTAACGTATTCGTGTTAGTCATTAATTCTTCCTGATATACGGGTAAAGGAATTAATGTATGTATTGATCGTTTTTGACATAAACCTGTCGATTTTTTGAGTGTCACTACTCTTATCACCCCGTCGCTTCCTGGGTGAACGCTTTCCACTTTTGCCAAGGGCCACTTACTTGGACTTATGTTTTCATCTTTTATTAGTACTATGGTTCCAATTTTGATATTCTCTTGAGTTTCTTTCCACTTGTATCTTTGTTGAAGTTGATGTAAATAATCAGATGACCAGGCTTTCCAGAAATCTTTCTTCATTCTTTGAATTTGTTTCCATCTATTTATTAAATCAGTATTTATGTTTGATAACGGATCTGGGATTCCAACTGCTTCCCGACCAATTAAAAAGTGACTAGGCGTTAGTATTGTATTATCATTGATGTCTTCGCTTTGTGCACATAACGGCCTCGAGTTTAGGCAAGCTTCAATTTGATGTAAAAATGTTATCATTTCTTCGTACGTTAATGTCGATTCTCCAATTACTCGACGTAAATGGTACTTTACTGATTTTACGCTGCTCTCCCAAATCCCACCAAAATGGGGGGTTGCTGGCGGATTAAAATGCCACTGAGTACCTATACTGGTCATCGTATTTTGGAATCCAGGTGACTGTGTTATTTGCAATAATTCTTGTTCCAAAAATTTCGCTGCGCCTACGAAGTTCGTGCCATTGTCACTATACATATGTGACACGTGTCCTCGTCTGGCCATGAACCTCCGCAGTGCCGCAATAAATGTTTCAGTTGTCAAATCTCCCACTAATTCTAGATGAATTGCTTTTGTTGCTAAGCATACAAATACAGCAATATATGATTTGTAGGACTTGTGACCTCTTCCTTTCATTGTTCTTGTTTGTATTGGTCCCGCATAATCCACTCCAGTGTGACTAAATGGATATGATTGCGTGACTCTTGCTTTTGGAAGTATCCCCATTTTCTGTACTTTCGTTTCGGACCTGTATCTCGCGCATTTGACGCACTTTTTTAGTATACCTTTGACAACTTGTTTTCCACCTATAATCCAGTATTTTTGTCGTAGGACAGCTGTAGTTAGTTTATTTCCTCCATGTAATGTTTTCATGTGTGCGTTTTGTATTATTAATGACGTTATATGATGTCGGCGTGGTAATAGTATAGGATGTTTTTGATTATATGGCAAGTCAGCGTTTTCTATTCGACCTCCAACTCGTAATAATCCATCGTTATCAATAAATGGATCTAGTGTGGATAATTTACTGTTTTTCTGCAGTGATTTTTTCTTTCGAATAATTTCTTTTTCATCGTAAAATTCTTCTTGTTGCAATATGCATAGAATTCGTTTCTCTGTTTCTTCTAGTTCCGTACAGGATAATGGTTCGTGCTTTTTGCGCTTGCTGATAAATCTGTAGCAATACGCTAATGTTCTTATCATTTTATTGTAGTTAGAAAATCGACTCCAGATGTCATACTTTTCATTCGTAGTATTAATTGTTGTTGATAAACAGTACTTGGCTTCTTCATTTGGCTGTGGTGCTGTTGTTGTAATAGGTATATCACTCGTCTGTAACCATGGTGGGCCGTTCCACCATAAGGAACAGTTTATTAATTTTTCTGGCTCCAATCCTCTTGATATAATGTCCGCTGGGTTTTCAGACGATATGACATGATTCCATTGAGCGTTAGGTATTATGCTGTTAATTTCTGACACTCTGTTGGCCACGAACGTATGCCATCGCCCAGGATCTCCTGACAAAATATCGTCAACATAGAAATCCTGTAACGTTACTCTACTGGCGATAGGGTAATTGTCTTGTTCGTCTAATGCTAGTTGTTGTAATGTTCTCACGGCCAGATAAGGCGCGCTTGTTGTGCCATACGTGACCGTTGTTAGTTCGTATTCACTAATGGCCTTTTTTGGAGAAAATCTCCATAAAATTCTTTGATATTTATAGTCTTCTTGGTTTATTTTTATGAACCGGTACATTTTCATAATGTCGGCCATGAAAGCAATCTTATGCGTTCTCCAGCGTAATAATATGTTTGATAAGTCTTGTTGAAGTCGTGGTCCTTTATGTAAATTTTCATTAAGGCTTATTTTACTACTTGTTTTACTACTAGCGTCAAATACCACTCGTAGTTTTGTTGTAAGAGAGTCTTCTTTTATTACCGCTTGGTGGGGAATATAATACTCTCCTGTGTAATATTCTGGTTTAGGTACTTTTCTCATATGACCCATATTTAGGTACTCGTACATAAATTCCTTGTATTGTTGGCGTAAATTTTCATTTTTTTCGAACTGACGTTCTAGTTGTAATAGTCGAGCCACGGCTTTTTTCCTTGACTCGCCATATTTTATGTTCGCGTCCTTAAACGGCAGTCGTACCGTATAAGTGCCGTCGAAACTTCGTATTGTAGTATTTGTATAGTAATTTTCACACAACTCATCATCTTTGGTGAGTGCATAGTGTCGTGGAATTTCTTCTAATTCCCAAAATTTTGTTAATTGTTGTATGTCGTCGGTGCGAGTCATCATGCTTAATACTTTGATGCCACCGTTTGTGTCTTGCGGATATAACCCGGATAAAATCCAACCCAATTCTGTTTCTTGAGCGATTATACCGCCTTGTAGTCGTTTAAAACCTTGTAATAGTATTTTACTATATTCTTGGGCACCTAAAATTATGTCTATAGGTCCCTTTTTGTTGTACGTTGGGTCTGCCAATAGAACATTGTCCAACTCTTGTAATTGTTGTAAGTTACTTCTTGGTAACGAGTTTGTAAGCTTTGGTAGTACTATAAGTGTTACAGGTAGTCTGTACTCACTAGAGTACCTTGGTTGTAGGTTTATGTTAATTGTATATTTCGATGTCTTAGGTTCGTTGTCTCCAATGCCTTTTATTTCGGCTCGAACCTTTTGTCTTGGATACGACAGCAGTTGTGCTACTTCTTCCGTGCAAAATGACGCTTCTGAACCTTGGTCACACAATACTCTTAATAATTGTGGTGTTCCATCATACGACGTGGTTTGTAATAGCGCTGTGGCTAATAAGACCGTATTTTTTGCCTCTAAATTGGTAGCTGATAAGTTCGATAACGTTGTGTTTTGTTTTTTATCACTCATAGTTGGTTTAGGAGTGAACTTTTTCGTATACTCAGAAGACTCTGGTTGTCTTTTAATTGAATCGAATGTTCGGTGTAATAGTGTGTTATGACCTTTATGTTGACATATTTCACATTTTGTATAAAACTCGCTCGTGCATTTTATTTGTTTATCATGATTTAAGCAGCGTTTGCACATTTCTTTGTCTGAGACTTCCTTATATCGTTGCGTCACGTTCAAGGTTTTAAAACTAGGGCATTTATTTATATTATGTTCTGTGCTTTTGCAGTACCAGCAATGTTTACTTTTTGATGATTCTGCTATTGGTACGAGTGTTCCCCGGTATTTATTTATTGTATGATTCACCGAGTTATTACTCAGGTGATTGTACGTAATTTTTTGCTGATCGTAGGACTTTAAACTTTTAAATCTTTTTTCTAAAAACTGTAACATTTCTTCAAACGATTCCAATTTGTTTGGGTGTTGTAACTGATCCTCGTATTTTGAATCAGTTTGTTGGTCCCATTTCCTGGCCAAAAGTCTAGCCAAAATAGGGTCCCATGTTGAAATGTCAATTCCTTGATGTTTTAAAGATTCCAAACATTCTTTTATGGTGTCGTGCATGTCTCTTAAACCCGCTGCATTCGCAACATTTAGCTTGGGTAAATCTAATAATTTATCGATGAATTTAATTGATATCATTCGTTCGTCTTCATAACGTTGCGTAAGCAATTTCCACGCGGTTTCATAGTTCGATTCACTTATCGTTAGATGACGTATAATTTTTGCTGCGTCACCTTTTACATTTGTCTTTAAATATTGCATCTTTTCTACCAATGAAATATTTTTATCTTCATGAATAATTTTTTTGAATAAATCATGAAAAGTATACCATGAGTCATAACTCCCAGTAAAAGTTGGAATAGAGATACGGGGTAGTTTTCCTGACGACTGTGTTAAGGTTATTTTTTCGCTGGAACTGTCATGGATTTTTTCTTCCAGCATCTCCATTGTAGTATCGAACTCAATTTGGGTGTTTTCAAAATATTTATTTTTGAAGTAAAGGTGTCCCGATGTATCCTCCTCCAATAATAATTCAATGTGTGTTTCTTCAATATCCTGCCATCGTTTTTGTAAATTGTTTATTGTAGTTTGTAAATGCCATATAGGTTTGTTTTCAGTGACTGATTCTTTCGCCTGAATTAGCCTTTTTGACATCTGGGATATCCTGAACATTTGTATAAACGTCTTGGGATTCCCTCTCCCTTCTTCTTCGTTTGTGTTTTGTTCTTCAGGTTCATATATCGCCTGAACAAGTTGAAGTCTTGCTTCATAGTTTTGTAGGTGGGCTAAGCCCTCGTTGTATTGTTTTTGGATATTTCCAAAGTAATTTGTAGTGATATATTTGTGAGATGATAACATCTCTTGTTTTTCCAGTTTCGAGTGATTCTCTTGCACCCGTTGGAAAATAGTAGTTAGTGTTTGTCTTTTTTCGTCAATGTATTTTTGTGTTCTTCGGCTCACGGAGTCCTTTTTAATGTTTGTAATTATCCTCCTGATCTCGTTATAATCCTCCTCCTGGCTTCTGATTGCTGTGTTTATTTCTTGTATGTCCATAGTGCTTCTTTTGTCTTCTTCCCTAATAGCCCTACCCTAACTTCCCTACTACTAATGTTTTAAGTCAATACTTATCGTACCTGCGCTCTCGCTATAACACGTCCCTGAAGGTGCGACTTCTCAATCAGCTGGTGAGTCCCGCTTGTGGGAGGCCAGTGACCGAACCGCAACGAGAGGCTTTCTGACAGAGTACGTAAGTAAAAGTCCTTCAGTCAATTCCGAAACTGATGCTTTGTTGAGTACACCAGCCCGTTCTTAACTGATTCGTATGTCTGTTATGTCAAACCTACGGGGGGGTTAGAGGGAGGAAAAAAAACTTTACTTTTACTCGAAGGACCAAATGTACAGGCGTAGTCTGGGCTATGGACTAACGCCGTGTTTGACAGAAGAACCTAAGGTTATAGTTTGAAGTACCTAAAGCCCTTAAGTTCCTAGCCTATATGATGGGATACCTGCACCGTGCTACCTAAGGTGACAGGTGGATGTGAGATGGATGTTGGGTGGAGGATTGGTTATTCTCACTGCCAGTCAAGCAGACTCACTCGACTAATCAGAACTGACGGCTAAGGGTGTCTTGGCCACAGTGAGATGGAGCTTTGGGTGGAGGATTGGTAACTCTCACTGCCAGTCAAGCAGACTCACTCGACTAATCAGAACTGACGGCTAAGGGTGTCTTGGCCGCAGTGAGAGGGATGTAACTGAGAGATGAATAAATTCAAATCTGATTTATTTTACACAATGTACACCTTATATACTACTTATTGCTAATACACACATATACCATTTTGTGTTAGTGTGTCGTACGTGTAAAGTATAACGCAGTGTCTTTAAATCATGTCAGTGCTAATTTTGCACATTTGTATGTTGACATGCTTTACTTGTATGTTGACATGCTCTACTTTTGAGTTTGCTGCGTTGCATGTTCAATGTGCATTGAACAATCTAGTATACTACCACCGGATCGGAACACGGTCACACTGAGAAAGATCCGGCAAGAAAACTCAGGTAACATGATGCTAAATTAAAGTTAATTTTGAAGGCTGTCTTTTTTAAAGTGAAACTTTTATTACATCGCCTCAAACTTTTTTGTCCATCTATTGCATGTCGCGTAATGGTCGGCTGCGGAGTAGGGGTAAAGTGAAAGGCGCTCGACAGAACAGCCGAGGCCAATATGGCGACGCCTATGGTTCGCATCAGCTGATCGTGTTGTGTACAGACTACTCTTTTATGCCAGTGCCCCATACTATTTGTTTGTTTTTATCGGTGTTTAATATAAATGTTGCTATTTTTATGTAATGCGACAAAAAAGTTTCACTCTTACCGTGGTTTCATAAAACCACACAATCAAATTTTTTTAAATTACTTATCTTATACAAATAAATAAAATTTAAGTGTCTTTTGTAATGTCAAAATAGATATTTTGACGTTCACGCGGTTATTTGCACGATACTTATGTCTATATACTAGTTTAAAAAAATTGTCTGTCTGTCTGTCGGTCGATCTGTTTGTTTCGAGTCTTGGAAAGTAAGGAAAGAGTATCATGAACGCCACCGATTTATTATCCATTTCCATACACCACCCCTTCATCTCCCCGAATTGCGCGGCGTTTGCACCGATCATAGCCTACCTTAAAAAATAGGTGAAATGCCGATCGCATTCGGATATTCTACTGGTGATCCCTCGACAAGTTATATCGACGATCATACCAAAGGCAGTAACACATTTAATTACTAACCCGTCACATAAGCACATAATAAACCCCGACATAAACGAAAATAATAAAAAAAAACGTATAACGTTCTCTTCAACAGAAATTATCAATTAATTGTCATTTAACGATTGCAATGGTACGCGTGAAGCATTAAATCGAGTAGTCATACGACATTACATCATTTTAGAAAATAGCTGATACACTTACACTGCTGGACCGATATTAACCAAAATTAGCTAAGAACCACTGCAAAGAAACTGGCTTTCAAATAAAAAAATCCCCATTGAAATCGGTTCATCCGTTTGAGAGCTACTATGCCACAGACACACGCACACACATGCACAAACAGACAGACATCGACGTCAAACTTATAACACCTCTGTTTTTGCGCCGGGGGTTAAAAATTAATAGAATTTTTTTAGTTGACAACCCTATGTTGAACGTAGAGGATTACAGTTTCGTAGCAAGTCTACGCTGCTACGCCGTAGCATATTGTAGTTCTCACGTCATCTTTACTTAACATTTTCTATAATTTTGATCAATATTTTGATCAAATTTTTGAGTAATTCAATATTTTGATCTTAAAATATAGAATGTTTTATATGTGGTGAGGAATTAAGAATAAAATTCACCACCCTTGCCCGTGGATGTCGTAAAAGACAGTTAAGGGTTTAAATATGTTTAAACATCTATGCAAGAGAAGGTAAACTCGAATACCGTATACGAACACATCTGACCAGTATGGTAGAGTAGGTCACTTTCCCTCCCATTGTGGAGGAGGCCCGAGCCCAACAGTGGGACCTATGTGGACTGATATGATGATGATTATAATTTATGTATGTACTAGAAGCCCGCCCTCGTTTCTTAGCCGCATAGTTCTACATACTGCTGCATACGGGGATAATTAATAGCTTAAGTTACTCTTTATATAGACAACTACCTGGTAGTAAAATATAATAAAAATCGGTCCAGGCATTTTGAAGATTACCTCAAACAAACAGGCAGACGAAAAATGTTTAAATTGTATTTTAAGCATAGGTGTCGTGTAAATAACCGTATGAGCATAAAAAAAGTCCATTATTTTGACAAACAGATACTTCAATTTTACTTATTTGTATAGATGTCCTTGTTAATAGATGGTTATAATCTCCAAATAACAGAATGAATTTGCAATAACTGAATTTGTAAATTTAAAATCATTTATAACAAAGATAGTATAAGTGCCCCAGCGAGGTTTCTTTGTTATCATCATCATCATAGCCCATATGGGTCCCACTGTTGGGCTCAGGCCTCTTTCCTAATGGAAGGGAAATTGACCTACTATACCATGCTGGTCAGACATGCTGGCATTTTTTTTTATGGGTGGGCTATGGTAAGCGCACGCGCGGTCCAGTCCGTCCGGGGCGATGAAAGGACGGCGCGCGGGCCCATAACCCACCCGTACCCACGTCACCTCGTTGTTGGGCCGACCACCGGAGCAGTTGTGACTTGTCGTCAGTGGTCGGCCCGACGGAATACCCTTTCGGGTAACCTCACCTCTCGACGTCCTGGGACGTCGGTCGCCGTCGCGCGGTCAGCCTCTCTGCGGGTGACGGACAATTCCCCGGTCCGGTCACCCGCGGCCTCGGCTAGGGCGGCATTAGGCGCAGATACTCGCGCCTGCGCCGCCCGAGTCGCCGGCGGCGGAACGTGTCGCCGAATAGGATCTCTACTCGCACACGATCCGCCGCCTCCTTCCGTGAGATAACGGCCTCACAGAAGGCGGCGACCGTGTCCCAGTTCCTGATGCTGACGAGCATCTCCCTGGCGATGGTCGGTAGCGCCAGGTCGGCACCGATAATCGCGACGAGTTCACGGCGATCCCCCTCCCACGCAGCACACTCCTCGAGCGTGTGCTGCGCCGTAACCTCGTCGCAACTGCAGTGGTGGCAGGACGGTGTGCTCTCCCTCCTGACAATCTTGTGCAGGTACTTCCCAAAACACCCGTGCCCCGTCAGCACCTGCACAAGCCGGAAGGAAAGCACCCCGTGCGTCCGCTCCAACCACTCCATCAGCACCGGCCGGAAGGCCTCAACGGTCCTGACACCGTACCGAGGACTCTCCAGCCGGACTGCCTAACGGGCAATGACTCCACGGCGGGCGTCGACCCTGATCTCCTGCAGGGAGACCATACCGCCGCGGGCGCGCGTCTCCGACACCCGCCGATAAATGTCGGCGAGCATCTCCGCCTCCAAAGATATGTTGGCATAAGGTTTTGTTTCGATTTTTCCTTGTCTTGGATAGATGTTATATGCGTATTATCTCCTGTCTAGTCGTCTTGTACGACATCTATAAGCAAGATAGGGGGTGGTGAATTGTATTCTTACTCCGTCACCACATGGGGAGCCTGTAAATTATTAACTAACTCTATTTAAACAATTTAAACGATAAAATACCATGTTTAACTAATACACCTTATCAATCAATGTCTACTTCCCTAAAACCTAAAAAAAATAAAACAAAAAAGGCATTCATTTTTCCTTAAAAATTGCAACGAAACTTTCCCCTTCGGCACGTCGCTATTAAACCTCTTTTAAGATTAATTAAAAGTCCCCGGGGCTGCAAATTGCGAGGGTCTGTGCTCGAAGAGCAGTCAAATAAAAAAAAGTTTACACACGCCCGCACTACGGGCGCGTATTTATCACTCGAGTGTTTTAAAACTGACCTCATGTTACACCATTAAGAATTCAAATTCAAATTATTTATTATGTATAAACCCCGCGGGGGCATTTACATAGTGTCATATTTTTTTCATTTTTTCTTAAAATTACCGCCGCATCGGAACGCGACCGCACTGAGATGATCCGGCAAGAAACTCAGCGGGATTGTCTATTTTCTATTTATTTTCTAATTTTACTTAAATAAAATTACATCTTACAACATGCATATTAATAGTTCCAGTGTGATGCCATTCGAAATATTATATAATACAATTCAGATGATTGAATTAGGCGATACATTGCGGTAATTCATTGTTATTTTAAAATGAAAGGAAGGAAGGGAGACCCAACACTTTCCAACAGTTAATCAATATACCGTACGCCACAATGGAATGGAATACGGGATAGGATCAAGGTGGACTAGGAGATAAGGAAATCTTACTCTCACGTGATGAGCACCTTCCAAAACCTCAATTTGCAACTTTCCGCAGAATAAATGTTCGACATGTATTTCCCCTACCCCTCACGCGCCAAACATCGCGGCGCTCTCGAGTGCCCCGCGCGTTTTGGTATATTGAAAAAAGTTCAGTGAACTTTATGGTTTTACGTAAACTATTATTGTTGCTATATGACAAGAAAATATGAAATAAAATATATATCAATAGCTTTTGATTGGTTGATTTAAATAAAAGTACTAAAAGCAATTGCTAATTGTAAAGTGTTTATTTGGGTCAAACGTGTGTTCCAAAAGCGCTTTGAGCACTTTTTTTTTTGGTTTTAACGGTGTCTCAAAAGCGCTCGAGGGATTAAACGAGGCATCCTCAGGACGGTTCTGTATTCATCCCGTGACAGTAAGATTGCCTTATCTCCTATTCCGTATTTCTTCCACTCCATTATGGTGTGCGGTAATGATGAGTTCGATATATCAAAACGTAACTTATATCGGATATGTGTTAGATATCATACCATATCGATATCTATATCAATGTAGCCGATATCACAAAAACCGTAAATTCAAATTCAAATTATTTTATTATGCATAAACCCTGAGAGGGCACTTACATATTGTCAGGTTTACAATTTCCAAAAAAAATATACTACCACCGGATCGGAACGCGAACGCTACTGAGAAGATCCGGCAAGAAACTCAGCGGGCTTGTCATTATTTTTATTTTTTTTTTTCTTCTTACTAGTTATACAATTGTGTACATGTTTTGTAAGAACAAGCTCCAGTGTGATGCCCTTCGAACCGCAAGACACTTAATATAATTTAAACGATTGTGGCTGGACCAGATCCCACAAGCGGCACCCGATCACGAGTTAACTACGTATTGAGTCAAAATTTAAAACTTTAACGATATGAACACGTACGAACAAAACGTAAACTTCACAAACGATATTGAGATATGAACCATATTCGTTCCTCTCGTTCTAAGTATATATTCTTTTATTAGTATAAAAGAGATGAAGAGAATATGAAATAACTTTAGCCATGTTTGCGTGGTTAATATATCTTACTGTATTAGCAATAAGGTTTAGTTTCCATTGTATAGTTATAGTTATGATAACGTTTCTGGCGGCTACGGCTACTTGATATTAATGAGACACTTATTCCACAAAGTGGAACTAAATTTCGAAGTTATAAGGTTGAATTTGAGTTGTTACAATATGGACACAAGTCTGTAAGTAATAATAATAATTGTTGTTGTTTCGTGCCATATTATGATTTGATAAACAAATTTTGTATTGTTTGTGATAGTTTTTAATTGCACTATATTTAATCATTGTAAATATGTAAATTTTTAAATGCGTCAGAGAAGTAATACCAGTTCACAAAAAAAATTAACATTTACTAGTCAAAAACTTTTCTGCTAGTCCTAAGCCTAGTAAAGCATGAAGGGAAATCGCCGTAGTTACAGTTAGCTAATTGTTAAATAACTTTAGGTAAATACCTATACCTAAGACCTGCAATGATATACCGCTGACAGCTTAACTGTAAATGTGAGAGTCTGTGTTAGTTCGCATTCGTAGTTAGTTTGCTCATTTTAATATCAATGTTAACGTTTGAAAACTGTACTACTGATATCGATATGAGAAAACCGTTTTCGATATCGATATGCAAACTGTATATCGGATACATAACCGTTTGTGGCACAAACAGAAAACGCCTATATCTAGTGTGCGGTATATTGATTAACCTTAGGAAAGCGGTGGGTCTCCCTTCCTTCCTTCCATTTTAAAACACCGTTAAGAGTAAAAATTCATGTTATTTAATTAATTCTTGTGGGAATGGAATAAGAACAAAATTCACCACCTTCTGAGTGTAAAGTGGACCACAAAAATGGATTCTTTACCTTCAGTTATTCAATCAACATTGCAATCTGAACAAAATATTTAATGTAATAATTAAAATATTTCCCTTTAATGTTTCAATTCTTTTGTACATTTACGATACAGTCAGTCTTTTTTTTTTATTTATAGCAGGGAGTTTTGCGGAGGACAACGTCGATTAGTCTAAATTTTACACCAAAAATGTTCGATACGGTGTAAATGTGTTCCACATGTCGCAAGCTGTGAATAAGCCGAGGGCGCTCACTGAGTCAATATCGGATACACAATATTTGAGTGGTTACTTAACGATTGTATGAATACTTACGTATTCTATGCATACTATTGTAGAATCCTATCCGGTGATGACTGAAGATTGCAATATGTTACCTCTTAATTCTTCTATTGGTATTGTAAAAACCGATTAACTTCGCTATGAGAAAGGACAATAGCGATGTTCTACTCCATTAAAGACTTGGTAGTGTCCGAAATTGTTTTAAATATAGGCACAAATCAAATACAAATGCGATCATTTTAAATACATTTATTTTTACGTATTAGTAATATTTTTATTAATTTATTTTATACATACTTCCGTGTGGTGACGGAGTAAAAATACAATTCACCACTCCCTATCTTGCACGTGTATGTCGTAAAAGACGACTATGGGATATAATATGCACATAACATCTGTGCAAGAGAAGGAAAACTCGAAACGAAACCCTATTTCAACACGTCTGACCAGCGTGATATATTTTGTCAATTTCTCTCCTATTGTGGAGGAGGCTCGAGCACAGCAGTAGGAGGTATATGAGCTGTGATGATGAATATTTTTTTAACCGACTTCAAAAAAGGAGCAGGTTTCTCAATTCGACCGTATATATGCTTTTATTATGTTAGGGTTGACGTCAGGCAGGCGGCCGGTCATAAAAGTCATTGCCGAAACTTTTTGCAATATGTCTACAGATGACATATTGCGTCGACCCCAAGTAATTGGGATAAGAGCAAGATGATGATGATGATGATGATGATGATGATTATGTTTGTTCGCGGATAACTTCGTCGTTTATGAACCAATTTTGAGGATTCTTTTTTTTCGCAAGGGTATACTTTCCAAATGGTCCCATGAAAATTTTATCGAAATCGGACAAGCGTTTTTTGAAAATCTAAAAAATTGATTAACTTTGATATATTTTTTTAAATATATACAGTTTTAAAGATGATTATTTTACCTAATTCTTTATTCTCGAAGATTTCTTTTAATAAAACTGTCCTTTATAGTTTATATTTTTTTAATTAATTTGTACGGTTTCACCGCCTCTTCTCTAACACGTGGGTGTCGTAAAGGACGACTAAAGGATATAACATACATAAAACATCTATGCATGAAAAGGGAAATTCGACATAAAACTCTGTGCCAACACTTTTGACCAGTGTGGTATAAGTAGGTTAAGTTGCCTCCCATTGTGGAGGAGACCCGAGCCCAACAATGCGACTTATTTGGCTGAGATATTGATAAAGTGATTATTTGCATAAAAATCTTATGGTGAACATTAAAACCATAATCTAATGCGACACGTCCGTATGTTAATATATCCACCCCATAAGTGTAAATCAATTTCCCACAACAAATAGAAGGGGTAGCGCGGGGCGCTGATCCACAATTGATTAGCGAATTATGTAAATCATCCCCTGGGGTTGACGTCACACCCTACACTTGCCTCGGTCAAATGTCAACATTGAATTTTACAAACAATTTGAGTAAAAAATTATGTTGCCTCTGTTTACACAAAAACAACTATGGCCCAGCAGACTTTTGCGGGCAAAGCAACGCTAAATACAATATATTGTAATTAACGTTATTGATGTTAAACATTTTTAGGCAGGGGTGAATCTGATCATTGACGTGGCGTTAACGCCACGCTTGGATATGTACACATTTGTGTAACTAAACCATAATCTGTTTTAGAATTTTGTGCAATGCCATCTAGTGAGCTCAAAATAAATTATTACCTAGTGTACCTGTACTAATGAAATCACCATTTTCTGGGACAAAAACATAATATTTTTATTTATACTTAATGCCATATTAGTTCCTATCGTAATCTGTTATTTTATGCATATATGCTTATACAAAATAATTTCGATGTTTTACATCTGCCAGGCGCCCTAAGCGACGGCTCATTTTTTTTTATCGCGTTTGTATTTGATTTGGTCACGGGCGGACTGATGACCATGAACGCTGTAAAGTGTTCGAAACATCGGACAGTGAAAAATCTAATTCAAACGCGATAACATCCGTAAAGTAGTTTTATTTACAATGTGTAATACTCGCGTAAACTTCAGAGATCATTACTCATATATAATTTGTCCCCAGGGCTGACTCCGTGACGTGGAATCCCCACAAGCTGATGGGTACTTTACTTCAATGCTCCACAGTTCACTTCAAGTATGAGGTAAGTCTGTCTCGAATACTGGACTAACAATATCGTAAGTCTCTAGTAAACTTTAGATGCAGGCGGCATAGGATCGTTATAAGCAAAATTGAAGAAAGCCAAGCCCAAAGTGGATAATACGTCCCACTGTTGGGTTCAAGCTTCCTCCACGATTGGAGAAAAATAGTATAGGGTTATATTTCGAGTTTCCCTTCCCTTGGATAGATATAGTATACATATTATAATCCCTTAATCGTCTTTTACAACACCCACGAGCAAGGGGGGTGGTGAATTGTATTCTTAAGTCCATCATCAAACGGAATACCTCATATCAATAGTCAGTTATCAATTACTATTTCAAATTCTCTTCTATTCTTCTTCTAGAAATTACTATGCACAAAGTAATTTAAACCTTACTGTTAGCAAATAACATACAATTTGCTTTAACTTTTTATATACTGTTAATGGTCGCCAGTAACAGCAAATGCGATATAAAAACTTAATATGTAAATAATAAAGTTGATTTTGCTTTGCTATACTGTATAGGGTTGTCCCCAATTGGCAACATATGTTTCGAAGTGTCTGTTGAGGAATTTTAATTAAATACTATTCGTAACTTTAGTTGTTATTAGAGATGAGATAGTTTATCGAAAATATTATCGACTTTACTACTTTTGTTTCGTTCAAAATAACGCTCTTATTTAAGTTCGACAATGACTAGTAATTATTATGAATTATTTTTTTGGGGTGGGCTACAGTCACCTCACCCGCCGCTCGGCTCCGTCCGGGGTGACAGAGGAACGGAGCCCGGCCCCGTAACCCACCCTATAGCACGTCACCTTCGTCATTGGGCCGACCAACTGGCGCAGAGTTCCTTGACTTCAGTGGTCGGCTCGACGGAATACCCCGAGACCCTCTCCCATCGACGTCCCCTTTCCGGGACACCAGTCGTCGTCGCGAGGTCAGCCTCTCCGCGGGTGACGGATTAAACTGGTCCGGTCACCCGCAGCCTCTACTAGGGCGGCATCAGGCGTAAATTATTATGACATGGAAAAGCGTAAAACCGACTACAAGAATATATAATTTAGAAAATAATATTTAAAACAGTATGTGTACTTATATACGTACGTAAGAAGTTAAACTTCTTTGGCCTAACAAGATAAAAATCTTTATAAAAATTTTATCCTTCGCGTTATCCTACGTTTGTAGAAAACGACACTAATAATAGAAAATAATGTATTTAATATATTGAAAGTTTTATTATAGCGCATTATCTAGTTGTCATTTGTGACGGTGTGCGCGCGTATCGTAAAAAATGTTGACTAGCTAACTTCAGGATGTCGGTTTTTCGTCATGGTGTGCGTGCACATCGTAAAAATTAACTCACCATTTTCCCTAACGCGCCAAAATAAGTATAACTTCAAAAACTGCATAAACATTTAATTGAAGACAAAGAAAATCTCTTTGAAAATGGTTGAATATTTCCTGGCTGCATATTAGTGATATACCGTAAATTTGTATCTTTGCCGTATCCACGTATATCCGAGTCCGTCCGAGGCAGAAGAAAGATTCGTATCCGCATCCATTACTTATTTTGCGGATTTTTTCCTTATTCTTTTTCAAAACATCTTTATATACAGATGTCCCTAAATTAAACGTCCAACGGTAAGTGGGTGGTAGATGACTTTATGACAGCTATGAAAAAAATTAAAATTTTTAAATTAAAAAAAAATCCATGTCACTTTTTTTTGATATGAGCATATTACTAAAAACGGTGAAAATCAGACCTTGTACTAGACTTTCAAGTACTATAACGACAAATAGGCTAGTTTTGGCTTCGGATATTTCTTGTTAGAAGCGCAGATAACTGCACTATCGACCACAAGTACAATTAAAATTAGACATGTTACAATAACATAAAAAAATATACATTTGTTATGGCTATTCCTTAATTTTTTGGAAGAAAACGTTAATCATTTGACTTTAACACACCACGCTGTAAAAAAAATGTACCGTAACCATAGTGGCAAGTAATTTTAAAAGATGTCCAAATTATTCAGTATTCCAAAATGGTATAGTACCTCCTACGTGTTATCGTAACTTTTGGAAAAAAATGCTTTTGTTAAAGATAACGAAGTTTATTGTAAATTATTGTTTTCTAAGAAAAGGATTTATGTTCTACGGCATTTATTTGCATTTTTTTTTTTGGGTGGGTTACGGTCGGCGCACTCCTCGCTCCATTCCGTACGGGGCGACAGAGGGGCGTAAGCACGCACACCCATTATCCACCCGTACAGCACGTCGCCTTCGTCGTTGCGTCGACTGTATATATATATATTTCTTGTGCACGTGTGTATGAAGTGCTCCTAAACGACTGGACCAATGTTGATGAAATTTTTGTGTGTGTTTAAGTGGGATCGAGAATGGTTTAGATTCACAATTGGACCCGTTAGATGGTGCTGCTGTCGTTTACAAGGAGAATTCCTTTTACCTCCGTTGGGTCAGCTCGTATATGCTAATTCTAATAAGTAATTCTCTTTTTGCATGGCTATGATATTCCTGACTGTCATATTTCATTGGTATTGTTCTTAGCGTCTTCTTTCAAGAATATATTATATCATATCGTATATCATCTTGAGAGTATTTTCTCTGAAGATAATTTTTAAAAGAAATTGTGCGTTTATCCTTAGGAGTACTTAACGTTACAAATTTAACACTGCGTTCATTACTTGTTTACAGATAATAATTCCAAATAGCAATACTAAACTTCTTTGTAGACATTTGTTAACTCGTGTACCTACAAAAAACGAAATGTAACTGTGCTCTCCAGTGTTGCATTAAGATATTAACAAAACAAAAGAGAGACTCGCACAATACATGTTAAAACAGGTCATCACACAAAGTAACGCTTTGCAGTGGCTATAGTAGCCACCATACGTTTCAAAGCCATGCTTATCGATACTGATTGAATAAAAAAAGTTAAGCTCCCTACTCGTCTTCGCAGATCTTGGCACACCATCCGAATATACCCAAATAATCTCGCACATTACTACTACCTAACATGGCAACTTTATTTGAATAGGGTTTTTTTCTTTTTGTATGGATTAGCCGCAGATAGCTTTTACAGTTTGGGCCAGGCTATGGGTCTGCGCTAAAAGTGGTAAGCGGTAAAAGTATTCTATCCAGCGAAAGTATTTTAATCACTCAAGGACACCCCTGTGGGGTACGGCACTTAATATCGCTGGAGGAAAAATGAGTGTTCCCACGTTTGTCCAATGATTCCGAATTAATTTAATTTTGTTAAAAACCTTTTTATCGATATTGTTACATCTCTATTCACAAGCATTACTCTACGTAGGCGGGGTCTAGAGGTATTTATCACGAAGCATATTGTGATGACATGATTCTGCTATAGTCCATAAGGTGCATAATCGCTTAAATATTATAGTAGAACAATATATGAACCAGTTGTCCGTCACGGGGAGGAATGCTGATGACGTTTGAGGGGATGATATTAAACTTGTTATTGACTTTAGGAAATTAATGGATATGTGTATGGTGATGGAGAAAATACGATTCACCACCTCCCCTTTTGCCCGTGGGTGTCGTTAGGGATATAATATACATATAACATCTATGCAAGAAATAGAAAACTCGAAACCAAACCCTATGCCAACATGTCTGACCAGCGTGGTATAGTAAAACTATTTCCTTCCTATAACGAAGGAGGCCCGAGCCCAACAGCGGGGCAAATATGGGATGAAATAATGATAATATAAATATAAACACGTGTTATAAACGAAAAATTATTGCCATATTTTTTGAGGGAGAATTTGGTTGTCATGTCACCCACGCTAGTCGAGTTGGTAGGACGATAAGAACTATTTTCCAAATAGGTGTGAGTTCAAGTCCTACATGTAGAAATGATTTGTGGCTCCTAAACAAGTTTTGATTAATAATTTAGCACGTTAAAGGTACGCCCAAACCTGCGCGACCAAAGCGACTGCGAAGCGGTAGCGTCAGCCCCGCGACAGACGCTACTGGACGCTACCCGTGATATCTTATGACGCCATGCACACCTAAGCGACCACGGCGCGGGACGACCGCGTCGGGTAGTTAGACAAGTTTACCTCTACGAGTATACCTTGATTATAATTATTTTATTATAATCTATAATGGTGACGGAGGTTTTCCGCGTGATGACGGAGTAAGAATACAATTCACCACCCCCTCTCATACCCGCGGGTGTCATGAAAGACAACTAAGGGCTTTATTACGCACATGACATCTACACAAGAGATGGTAAACTCGAAACAAAATCCTATACCAACCTGTCTGACCAGCATGGCATAGTAAGGTCAATTTCCTTCCTATTATGAAGGAGGCTCGAGCCCAACAGTGGGACGTATATGAGCCGAAATGATGAAAATGATTAATCCACGATGACCAGTGTCTACAACTGAAGATACAGAGATGTTTATAGAAAATGTAAGAGAACAGAGTATTTTATACGATTTAAAACCTCCCAGATATAAGAACTTAAGAAAAAAACATGAAATATGTGATTGTATCGGTTCGCGTCGTCACAGTATAGTCATCTATCCAGTAATGTATCTCGGCCGTAACCTTGAATTAAATGCCTAAACGTAAACATGTGATAGGGCTGCCCGCCTCCAGCATTTTAATTACATTTGCCTACTTTGTGTTTCCATTTAGTTTTGTATATACTTTTCTTATATAAACAAATAAAATACTTTGTGAATTGAATAGGAAGTGTTTAATAAGAATGCGTGTTGATTTTTGATTGGTAGTTTTAATTAAAAAAAAAACATGTTTATGTTTAAATAACAAATCGGTCTATAAATTTAAATTATCTAGTGACAAACAGACGGTCAAATTTTTTTTTTCTAGTACTATTCATACACATAGTACAATAAACATATATTATTAATAATAAAACCACGTCTTTACTTTGAATTATATAAACTAACAAAACAAAACACATTATGAGTTTTAACACAAGCGTACCGTAACATGATTCATGAACCGCCTATAACTACCTATTTCACTCATGTCAATCACTTTATTCACTTTATTTATTAATCCAGACAACTTTTTTTCGAGAGATAAAAGGAAATTAAAACGACACACATTATGTACCTACCTACTAGTAAGTAAATTATTTTATAATCTTACCTTTCAGAGTTTCCAGGTAATCTAAAAAAAGGTTATCTCTGGATTCGTTATTGACGAATTCATGCAACCAAAAACAGCACAATATACCCTACTTGTCATATTAAATATGTGTATAATTATGTATTTTAGTGAAAAATTCGCGCAGTTATTGTTAAAAAAACAACACACCGTTCGTTCGTCACTGCAGCACAGTCGCGACTGTCTACATGCCGAGCGCATGCCGAGATCGAGGCGCGTAGGTATAGCTCGCGTTTCGTCCGTTTGTATGAAGTTGGATTACTGGTAGATTATATTACCGTGGCGTCGTAGTCCCGCAGGTGTGCACATCTAGTTTCGCGTTGTAGACGCTTGCGCGTCCCGCGTTTGACGCGCACGTTTGGCCGTACCTTAATTGCTAAAACTCAGTAATTTGATTACCTATGCAATTTTCCCCCCTTATCACGACGAATTAAGAATACAATATTACCTACCCCCATAATACTCCGTGGGATTTGTATTAGACTGTGAAATCAGTAGTAAAATAATCATTATCATTCGTTATAATATTAGTCACAATGAAGGCGTTGCCCCAAGCCATGATGCTATTGCCGGGCTGGCCACGAACGACAAGGAACTTAGCACTGGTGGTCAGCCCAATGCCGAGGGGAGGAAATACGGTTATGGGTCCGCGCTCTGCCCTTTCGTCACCCCGAACGGAACAGACGGCAGGTGTACCTACTGATCATAGTCAAAAAAACTATGATGCTATTCGGACCATGTTAGGACATGAAAACTTAGACATAGGGCAACATACGGGGGCTTTAAAACACCTTTTAACTTTGGGCCTTTGTCGTATACTTCCTATATCGCATCGTTTTTCCTGTGTAAAGACAGTATTACAAAAAGTAAAGTAGTTTTATTTCGATTAAAAATAAATTAAAACTAGCGTCATCTATCCGTCGATAGCTTAAGCTTCAATGTAAATTATAAACGCTTTAATAATTTCCACCCCATACGTTGCGATGAAGTCTCGGTTGTACTATTTTGCATTTAAATCACAGACAAACATCTGTTGGCGACAGATAACCACAGATTTACATAACACTTGGATTATACAGTGTTTACACATCGTGAAGGGTATCGTAAAAGGATATTTTTATTGTTTATACAAAACTTGACTTTGATATCGGCTTCACATTTCTTAGAAAATATATTTTAATTGTGTCCGTAACACAGTACTAGTAATACTAATAATCGGGTGACTAGACCAGGGAATTAGTCCGTCACCCGCCGAGAGGCTGACCGCGCGAGGAAAGACGTGGAGAGGGTCTCCTCAGGGGGTATTCCGTCGGGCCGACCACTGACGTCAAGTCACCCTACTCTGGTGGTCGGCCCAACGACGAAGGCGATGTGCCACGGGTGGGTTACGGGTGTGTGTGCTTACGCCCCTCTGTCACCCCGGACGGAGTGGAGCGAGGAGTGCGCCAACCGTAAAAAAAAAAGAGTAATACAAATAATAATCGTGTCGTAAAACACGACTGAAGGATATAATATGCATATAACGTTTTTGCAAGAAAAGGAAAACTAGAAATAAAACCCTATATCAACCCGTCTGGCCAACGTATACCACGTTGGTCAATATCTGTCTTATTAGAGGAGGCTCGAGTTCAGAAATGGGACATATATGAGCCGAGATGATGATGACTAATAATACTGTTATGGACACGATATCGACCTCGTGAGTAGTATCGATGAAAAAGTATTATACTCAATAAAATATCGATACTGCAAAGTACTTTTCCTAGAATCTATGTCGTGATCAGCCTTTTTTTTTAGAAATTTGTCCGTCTGTGAATATTTCGAGCCACGTTTTAGACGGTTCATTACGTTTGAACTAGATGGCTTTACCGTAAACATGAGTTGTTCTACAATTTATTACGATACCTGTCATAAAATACTCATTGAGTAAAAGTATTGAATCCAAAGTATCGAGTACAAAACTATCGGTATCGAAAGAAAAGTACTTAATACCTAAAAGTATCGATACTTTTTTCGTGTCCCTAGTTGTGTAATCCCTTCCGTGATTTATTAAAATGAAAATACAGGGTTACAATTTAATACTGGTATCAATGAATGTAATACCGGCCTCAAATGGTACTTGACTCATATTTGATTAGAAAAGAGATCATTATCATCTCTTAGTTCATGTGTCCCATTGCTGGGCTTAAACCTCCTTTAAAAGTAAGAACAAAATAATCTACTACACCACGCTGAACGAGACAAGTCGATACAGAGTTTTAGTTAGAGGTTTCTTTTGTTTTGGATAGATGTTATTTTCTGTGGTGACAAAGTAAGAATACAATTCACCACCCCATCTCTTCCCCGTGGGTGTTGTATAAGACGACTAAGGGATAAAATATGCATAAAACATCTATGACAGAGAAGGAAAACTCTAAATAAAACCCCATAACAACCTGTCTGACCAGCTTGGTTTAGTAAGCCAGTTGCCCTTCTAACATTTATTTATTTATTTACTATAAAACTTACATCTATCATTACAGGCAACAAGCCCAATGCGACAGAGTAGTGAACCATCTTAATCTATATTATACCTAGTGTTATGTTCTCACTATCTAAAAGAAAAAGAAAAAAATAAATAAATAAACAAGTCACTCTAAACAACAGAGGAAGTAAGCGGCCTTTGTGAATACGTTCAGTGAACACGAGAACAAATCTATTCAGTGGGAGAGTGTGTTAAGCACCCGCAGCGCCCGCACCAGCGGTGTGCACTGCAGGAGTTTGGTGCGCGCGCGGGGCACCGCTAGCAGCGGCGGCTGCCGGCGACGATCTATGTATTCGTCCGGAACGCACAGCTGAACCTCCGACAAGATACCCGGATTGTGGATCTTACCGCGCATTACACCGAATATGTAGGTGGCAAGAGCTACTTCCCTTCTAACTTCGAGCCTGTTATATCCCACCATTCCCAGAATAAATAATGAAGGATACAGCAATGGATACCCAGGAAACACACCATACTGCTTCATAAATAAAAACCTAAGGAACTTATTTTGTATGCGTTCTAACATTATTTTATATTTTTGTTCGTGTGGAGACCAAATGACCGCATTGTACTCCAGGTGGCTCTTTACGAGTGCTCCATACAATGCTTTCAAGGCACCGATGTTGGTAAAATTGTTAGCCTGCTAACATAGGGGAGGCTGGAGCCCAACAGTGTGAGCTGATGGTAAAATGTTATTTACATATATCCCTTAGTCGTCTTTTAGGACATTCATCGGTAAGAAAAGCGGATGGTGAAGCTTACTTCATTACGCAGAAAAGAAAAGAGATGATCATCATCATCGCAGCCCACATATGTCCCAATGTTGGGCTCGGGCCTCCTCCACAATGGGAGGGAATTCGACCTACTATACCATGCTAGTCAGACATATTGGTATAGGATTTCATTTTGAGTTTTCCTTCTCTTGCACAGATGTTTGTGCATATTATATCCCTTAGTCGTCTTTTATGACATCCACATCTTTATTTCTCCGTCGCCACACGGAAAAAGAAAAGAGATATTAATGGTTAATTTATTGGTTATTTTTTCTTTCAGGGTATACTTCTCAACTGCAATGCCATGTCGGCGGAGTATCTGTTCATGACGGACAAGATCTATGACCCCAAGTTCGATACGGGCGACAAGGTGATACAGTGCGGCAGACATAACGATATCTTCAAGCTGTGGTTGCAGTGGCGTGGAAAGGTAAACTATAATTAAAAAGTACAATTTAAAAAAAATGGGAACGCTTTGAAATTCTGTGTGTCGTGTGTGGTGACGGAGTAAGAATACAATTCACCACTCCCTGTCTTGCACATGGATGCCGTAAAAAACGACTAACGGGTATAATATGAATGTAACATCTGTGCAAGACAAGATAAATTCGAAATAAAACTATACCAACACGTCTGACCAGTGTAGCATAGTAGGTCAATTCAATCAGACATAAAGGCTTGAACCCAGCAGTGGGGCATCTCTACTTTAAATCAATTTGGCTTTCAAATCAAATAATTTATTCTGTATAAACCTCTTAAGGGCACTTACATATTGTCAAATATACACATCGTTTTGAAACAATTCAATAATATAACACCGGATCGGTACTCGACCACAAACTGAAATGATCCGACAAGAAACTCAGTGGAGTGTAATTCTTTTAATAGTTTTTGTACGGGCTGATATGGTTATGCCTTTGGTTATGTTAGATGCTGATGATGAAATGGTAATGAAGCGACAAATTGACTCTTAAGCGTAGGTATATATATACGAACTACTAAACTAATGATATTAGGTAGATAGGTAGATCCAGTTAGGTAGATCCAATTTCGAGAAAGAGGTCATCCGACGAATCCAACTCGGCTGGGCAGCGTTTGGGAAACTTAAGAGGATCTTCTCGTCCATTATTCCGCAGTGTCTGAAAACAAAGGTTTATAACCAGTGTGTTGCCAGCGATGACTTACGGCACTGAAACGTGGTCTCTAAATGTCGGCCTCATAAAAAAGCTCAAAGTCGCTCAGCGTGCTATGGAGAGGGCTATGCTCGGTATTTCTCTACGTGATAAAATCCGGAACACGGAAATCCGTAGAAGAACGGGTGTAACCGACATAGCCCGCAGAATTAGCACGTTGACATGGCAATGGGCAGGCCACATCGCTCGTCGAACCGATAACCGTTGGGGAAGAAAGGTTCTTGAGTGGCGACCACGAATCGGACGGCGCAGCGTAGGACGACCCCCCCACTAGGTGGACTGACGACATTCTCAAAGTCGCAGGGAACCGTTGGATGCAAGTGGCGCAGGACCGTTCCGAGTGGCATTCCCGTGGGGAGGCCTATGTCCAGCAGTGGACGTCCGTAGGCTGATGGATGGATGGATGGATGAAACTAATGATATAATGCTAATATGATTGTCGTGAGTCGATATTACAAACTGCTTGTGTAGTAAATATGCGTGTAGCGACGGGATAGAATACAATTGTCGTCATTCATTACTTGCCAGTAGAAGTCGTAAAAATCGGCTAAGGGTCTCAGCAATTTTTTTTTTGGGTGGGCTACGATCAGCGCACTCGCCGCCCGGCTCCGTCCGGGGCGACAGAGGGGTGGCGCACGGCCCCGTAACCTACCCATAAAGCACGTCGCCTTCGTCGTTGGGCCAACCACCGGTGCAGAGTTCCTTGACTTCCCCCTTTAATACCTTGTCCCATCGACATCCCTTCGAGACGTGAGGCTAACCTCTCCGCGTATGCCGGCCTAAATCCCCGGTCTGGTCACCCGCAGCCTCTGCCAGGGCATTCCCGTAGGGAGGCCTATGTCTAACAGTGAATATCTATAAGTTGATTAATGGATGGATGCAATGCAAAGAAAAAAGAAAGAATATATGGCTGGACTAGACAAGCAACACCTGATTAGGAGTTAACTATAAGAGCAATCATCACGAAAGTTTTAAACCAAAGTCAGACTCTCACTGTAGCCAGCATGAAGTAGAGGGAAAAATATTTCCGTTGTAGAGGAGAACCATGTCTATTAGCGTGATATATATTTCTGGGACCGTCACATATTATATTGTACCTACTTCAACTTTGACATAAGAAGGTTAAATAAAGAAACAACAAATGTTTTATATTACATCTCATTCTATCTTAGGTTAAATCCTACATACATGATTTTTTATCTCTTTCTGGTGTCTCTTGTTCCTTTATATCGTGTTTCAGATCACAAGAATTCTTAAGAAGTTTGGATTAAATTTAAAGCAAAATGTAATTATTACCCATTATCATTCCTCCAGGGTAATTCAGGCTTCGAGCGTCTCATGGATCGTCTGATGGAACTGTCGGAATACATGGTGCGACGCATCAAGGAGCAACCCGAAAAATTCTACCTGATCATGGAGCCAGATCTAGTCAACGTATGCTTCTGGTATTTGCCGCGACAGCTGAGGGGTATACCGCATGATGCTAACAAGGAGCTCAGACTTGGCAAGGTGAGAAAATTCTCGTCATCATCCCTTTATTCTTGTAAACAGTAAATCTGTGTGCAGTAAGAATACAATTCAACACCCTTTTCTCATGTATGTTGTACCAAATAAATATTTAGATAAGCAGAGAATATCATTTAAATCAATGTGTGTTACCAGCGATCACTTACGGCACTGAAACGTGGTCTCTACATTTCGGTCTCATAAAAAGCTCAAAGTCGCTCAACGTGCTATGGAGAGGGCTATGCTCAGTATTTCTCTACGTAATTAAATCCAAAACACGGAAATTCGTAGAAGAACGGGTGTAACCGACATAGCTCGCAGAATAAGCACGTTGAAATGGCAATGGGCAGGCCACATCGCTCGTCGAACCGACAAGCGTTGGGGAAGAAAGGTTCTTGAGTGGCGATCATGAACCGGACGGCGCAGCATAGGACAACCCCCGACTAGGTGGACGGACGACATTCTCAAAGTCGCAGGGAACCGCAACCAGTTGGATGCAAGTGGCGCAGAACCGTTCCGAGTGGCATTCTCGTGGGGAGGGCCTACGTCCAGCAGTAGGCCCCTGTAGGCTGATGGATGGATGGATAATTTTAAGAGAAGACAATCTCTCTCTTTTTATCTATCACAAAACTGTCTGTTTTATCTATTGCATATAATTTGGGATGTTATATAATTCACTTGTTATTGTATATGCAGTAAGAATACTATTTACCACTTCCTACTTTGCAAATGAATATCCTAAAAGACGACTTAAAGATACAATATACACATCTATGCAAGAGATAAATAACTCTAAATAAAATACTATACCAATCTGATCAGCAGGGTAGTAGTAAAAACAAACAAATTATAAATCAATTACAAATCAATTACTTCTATTGTGGACAAGGCTTGAGACGAGCAGTGAGACTTATAGGAGCTGAGAAAATTAATGAATTACTAAAGACAATTATGTGTAATTTAAATTTGTTATAATCCCTTTTACAACCAGGTTTGCGCTAAACTGAAGGGAAAAATGATGCAAGCCGGCACTTTGATGGTGGGATACCAACCTGATGACCGCCGTCCGAACTTCTTCCGTAACATCATTTCATCCGCAGCCGTTACTGAGAAGGATGTAGATTTCCTTCTCTCGGAAATGGATCGCCTCGGACACGATATTGTAGTCGATTAAAAAAATTGTCTGAAGATTGTATCTTTATAGAACAAGATAATGTTCTAAAGATGTTGATGTTTCAATAATTACCATGTTTAAACGTAATGGTTTGAATGTTTACATTAAAATGTATTTAAAAAAAAGTCGATGTCGTCAAATATGTATTCAAATGACTTCATTTAAAAGTATGTATTCAAGTCTTCAACGTAAATATTTAATATTGCGTATTTAATCGAATGAATTAGTAACTTATACGTTTAGATAATTGCTGTAAAAATGCATAGGTGATGTAGGAATGCGTGGAGAGGATAACTAAATATAATTTGTTAAAAATCATGAAACTAAATGCTTTAATAACGCCATCTATCGGTAAGTAGCTGCACTATTTAGCATGCATATGTTAGATGAGTTATTTTTAATCATTTTTTAAAAATGAGAGTTGCGTTCGGAATAAAAGCTTTCTATTTGACGAGTGTTTCGTCTTCGTTTAGTAAAATAAAGAAATCTAGTTAATTTTTAAATATTTCTGATACTTAGCATAACTTAAGCATTTTGACTAAACAACGATTGAAGATATTTTCACAATTTTAGATGTTAAAATTATAATTTAGATTAGTTTTTTCTACATCAATTTAATACTTTTAAAATGTTAATGCATAGACGTATTAATAATATCCTCCATGCATATACCTAGTGGTCCACAGTCTTCCCATAACGTAATAAATATAGTTAGTCTCTTTATATACAAGAAGCCGTCTCTTGAATAATGAGTAAAATATTTATTGAGTGTTGTTTGTTCTTGTTAAAGTAGGTATATGATACATAAGTATATATTAGCGGAATTGACAATGAAAATATATTTTCGAATATGCTTAGCTAAATTATATAACACAAGAATTGTGAAACATTTTTCATCATTTCAATGTAACTATGTGTTTTTAGTGTTGAATAGTTATTTATATTTAAATAAAATGTGAGGCCGAGTATGAGTGAGGCAAGTGTGAAATATAATCGAAAAAAATATGTGTGGTTGTATATTGATAACTTTTAATTATAATAAATATATTAAAATTAATCTAAAGATAATTTGATTAATCTACTTCATTACTTTTGATGTCAATGTCATAATACATAATTTAATTAATAAAATCATATCTATTGTATTGCTGAAAAAGTAAAAAAAAAAAGTTGTTTCAATATTGTATTTGTGTGTATTTTTTATTTAAAGTTGACTTAAGAAATTTATCTTATTAAAAGTAATATATTTATACATTATATACCTTATTTATAGATGGTCTTCCAAAATATCTTTATTGGCCATTATTTACATGAAATTATAAAATAGTATATTATTTTCACGATCATTACATAAATATTGTGTAAGTAAATTAATTATATATTAATTAGTATCGAAAATGACGTTATATAAAAACATATCTCCCGTTTTGCCAATTAATGAGTAATTTTTATATGTTGTGGAGCGCATTGTAGACAGCTTGTTGGTGCTTAACGAAATTATAAAAATAATCTGCTTAAATACATGGTTACCGCCTAAGGCGTGTCTCGAAGACATTTTTAATATATATTCGATAAAATCAATTAAATTATTGCTTATTTAAAAAAAAAATCGCTGTATTTATAGCTACGTCAATAAGTGGTGTTAATTTCTGTAGTTTTAGGATTATAATTGATGGTATAATAAGGCAAAAATCTGGTTCTATTAATTAATTTAATATTTATTTAATTTGTTACTATATTGCTACGAACGTTAGTTAGGCATTTCTTTAATGTAATTAATTGTAATACTGGATTATTTAGTAATTTTATTTATTTGAAACGAAATTTCGGCATATTTTGGGAAGAATTTGTATGTTAGGTAAGGTTAGAATTAAGTAATTATAAGAATAATGCGATGTGACAATGACAATAGAAACAGTAGAATAATAAATATAAGGATGATATAAAATATCCTGTGTGTGTAAATGTGAGGCGCACCAAGCGCGGTAGATGTTAGATTTTCGTAATCGTGATATTGTTTTCGTTTTATAGATTTGTGATATTATTTGTAGCTGTGTGTAGTTGAATCGATAAAAAAAAGATGTAATGCAAACTATAAGTCAAATTATGAAGTAAAAGTGTAAATAAGTAGTGTGTTTGTTGAGAATAAATGAATAGGCATCATATTATAAATTTAATTTCCTATTCGATAATAGATGGCAGTGTGCTAAATCTAGGTTTACTACTTAAACTAATAGATGTCGCTGTAAACAAAATCGAAGTGCTTCCAAATGGTGTGTAACAGAAGATATATTTTCAATGTCAAATATATTTAATTGATATTTAACTGGTCTTCCAAAATGTCTTCCTTTTAACGAATCTTATGTTTTAGTGTATAAACATCTATGTAATAAATATATAAAAGAAATATTTAGTGTTTCGAAGCGTTTAGATGCTTTATACCTACTGTTCAATTTTAATCACTTTAGTGTGGAACAAAATTTAGTAAAACTATCTATCCTATTGTTGCTATATTATATGTAAGAATCTGTATAACCAAATAAATGGTTTTGTTGTTAGTTCGTTATAATTTTTTGTCTTATATACCGAACGGTATAACATATGAATCCGACTTATACCCTATATACACTTTGCCACGATTCGTGTTTTGATTCCTTTTTTGTTTATAGCTGTTAGCCGGAAATAGCTTTCACAACTTTGCCGGGGCGAGGGCTCTCAATATGGTTTCATATTCTGTATATGGAGTTTCTGTATAGAATAGGAAAACTCTACATAAAACCAACACGTTTGACCAGCGCGGTATAGTATATCAATTTCCCTTTCATTGTGGAGCCCTTTTTTTTTGAGGGTAGGTTACGGTCGGCGCGCTCCTCGCACCACTCCGTCCGGGGCGACAGAGGGGCGTAAGCACGCACACCCGTAACCCACCCGTGACAGGTCGCCTTCGTCGTTGGGCCGACCACCGGAGCAGGGTGACTTGACGTCAGAGGTCGGTCCGGCGGTTGTAGAGGCTTGATCCCAACAGTGGGACTTATATGAGCCGAGATGTTGATGATATGGAACTGATGAAAGCAATTTGTATAAAGCAATTATCCAACCATCTAGGGAAAGCGTTTTCTGTCAACATTCATTAAAACAAAATACTTCTTCGTTCCATTTTTGGACAAACCCTAATTCACAATAGAAATTGAACTAGTATGCAGTAGGGATGTGAAAAAATAATCGATTTTTATAATAATCGATTATTACAAAAAATTAATAGATTAATAATCGATTTTTATAATCGATTATCAAAATAATAAAAATCGATTATTAACCGATTTTTTATTATTCTAAATTAATCGATTATTCACTGCAAGATTTCCTAAAAAAAAAAGTAATCACGATTGTTTCATACTATATTAGAAAATAAAGCTAACATTTCCAAAAAAAAATGACATTATAATCCTATTGGGTGAAAAAATCGATTATTTTATAATCGATTTATTTTAAAGAACAAAATCGATTATTTAAAAAATCAATTATTTTCCCTCCAAGTCACATCCCTAGTATGCAGTGATGGTTGCAGTACAATTTATGCCTGTTTTTAGATTCTCTTATCTTTTAACCGTCTTTTACGATACTTATAGGGAAGAATAGTGATTATTTTTCCTACTCTACAGTGTTAAATGAAAACTTTATACGTCTCTAATTCATTAACGAATCGATATTTTTATTTAATTTTTTTGTCATGGGTTCCTACCACCATTGCCTAAATCCCATTTGACCAGTTGCCCCATAACCTGTATAGTAGATTTTCCGTGTGGTGACGGAGTAAGAATACAATTCACCACTCCCTATCTTGCACGAGGATGTCGTAAAATACGACTAAGGGATATAATACGCATATAACATCTATGCAAGAGATGGAAAACTCGAAACAAAACCCTATACCAACCTGTCTGACTAGCATGGTATGACAAGGTATACATGGGCGTACCCATCAGCTGCCCATGGATAATGTTGACGTCTCTACTATGCATCTTATCTAGTACTTTTATCGATAAAAATTAAGAAAACGAATTTTTTGTCAATTGTTTGCAGTACAATATTTTTACAACTAAAAATTACGCGGCGCGTTAGATACCTATAACAGTAAGTCATAAATCGTTTTGCAGAAGACCCTCGAAAGTTACTTTTAAAATAGCCATTGTATAAGTACCTAGTTAAAGATTTTATATTAAAACATAATATCTATTTTAAGTTTTTTTATTCTTTATAAACACCTAGCTTATAAAAAATCTGATTTGACCCACGACGAAAAAAACCTGGATACGCCCATGAAGGTATAGTAAGGTCAATTTCACTCCTAATGTGTAGGAGGCTCAAGGCAAACAGTGGCTCGTATATGAGCTGAAATGATGATGTATGTATGATCAGTTAAAATAAAATACAAATACAATTTTTAATAGTTTTATTGGAAACAAAATAATAATTATGCCTATATATTGCACGTGACTCGCAAGTCCACATTCACACATTGAGCAAAACCCACTTTCGCTTACATAGTTATATGTATGGCGCGACTAATCGCAGACGACTTTAAAAAACGCAAAGTGTATGCGACTATATTAACCAACATTCAAACTAGAGGGAACAAACCAAAAAAAATAACATTCTTTTTTTTACTAAAGTTTCCTCGGTCTAGTTTAAATATTACAGAACATTACTATTTATTGGATACTATTTCAATGAAAATACTAAAGGCTATAAAAAATAATTCTTCATAGTATGGTTGATGGAATTCAACCAATAAATATTTATTTTCCTCGTGAGAGGTAAAGCCATCATAGACGATTCACCTTTAACAGAATATTTTTAATATATAATGGCGAACGAATACAGCATTTGTGATATGTTATTAAATTTTCACATGCGAGGGACTCCAAAGTGAAGAGGTCAAGGTCACAGTTCAAACAACAATTTTCTGCTTATTATTTTGTTCAACTCTCCGAGACAACTATATCCCTCCAAGACGAAGGCGTCATGCAGAACTAAATAACCCTGTCTTGTCAACCCATGTCTTGCAATTTACGAGATCACATACTTTTAAAATACTGTTAAAAACTTTAGGAAATGCCAGTCATTATACATATTTTTTTATATAAATTAATGTTTTACAGAGTAAGTCAACAGATGGCGCGATATTAAAAATCATGAATCTCAAAACGACTGGTACTTTCGTTAATATAGAGATATACCATTAGTTTAGTTCTACATTTTTATAATACAATCACTTTCTTATGATTTGATATTAACTTTGAATACAATTAGTAATTATAAAAGTAGAATACAAAAAATCGAAAGTGGGACTTCCAACTCACATATTGTTACCGGGAATGGTCAAATTTCAAACAGTATTAGTAATAATACGATTCGATATAGATTCTTGATAATTTCATAACAAAAGGTACAGCCAATATGGTTTGTCAAAGAATTTTCTGTATAAAAAGTTGTTTCCAATGTAAATTTTGGGATTAAGCTATCACCTGATTCCCGCACTGGGAACGATATTTAGCACTAACAATAAGTGGGTAATATTTTTATTGCACTGTGAATTATATCAAGTATTAGGAATTAATAAATGGTGACCAATATGTTCAAGACAGTAAAATGATGAAGAATAAGTAAGATTTTCAAAAATCAACAAATTTGACATGTCACTAATTTAAATCAATGTAAATTTATTATAGAAGCCATTATATGCCAAGACCGGCTTTCGGATGAAACATCTTTGAACATATTTCTAATCTTATTTTCTTTCCTCTTTATCCAATGAGGATATTCTATAAAAAAAAAATAAAGAATATCCTCAAATTTAGATAAAAAGTTGACGTAACAGTACGTACATTTTTATCGATCAATGTATGTTTACGATAAAGAATCGTTATTTTACATGTCAAGTTTATCAATCGATAAGAAGTCTCAGAAAAAAGCCTTATGATATAATTCACAAAGCAAAAAACTTGCTACATATATCGCCACAAACAACAAAATTATTACATTTCCAACTACACAAAACAACATCATGATTCTTTCAACAACAAAAAAAAAATGCAATACAATTATAAAAAGGCTCAAATACATAATCTAGTACAAAATAAGATCAACCATCTTAGTGGTTTATACTCAATAAAAATATCTGGAAAATTAATACTATTTTCTTGACATTGTCTATCTCGTCTCGATATTAGGTCCTTAGAACTCATATTTATATGATTTTTTTTAATAAACAAGCAATTAAAACGAATAGATAATCTTATATATCATAATTTACACACATGTGGATTTCAGAATATTGGCATCAGAAAATGTCGCTAGATGGCGTTGTAAAATAACGTTACCTACCTACCTAAAAATGATTGACTGACGATGGTATTAACAGTAACAAATCGACATTTTGCACGTGTTTAATATTGACAATGTATAATAGAAAATATCCTAGTACTTATCATAAGTTGTCATTTATTTGATTAATGTATGGGAGACAACAACTTAGCGCGTAAAATTGGAGCGACCGCTTTCTCGCTAACTTGTCTCTTGCCTTAATTTAGCACGCGTCAGATAAGTTACTTCCAAGCTAGTAGTAAGTTATATGATACTATGCACAACACTAGTCTCAGATCGACAGCCGCTCGCAACTGCGATTTCTTAAGCCTATCGCGAGTATATTTAAATAACGCGCTCAGGTAAATTTATTTTATGAGATAAATATTCAATAAATCTTATAATTTTATATTTGTAAGACAAATACGAGACGACATAGAGATAACAGATATTTATTATTCAGTAATAGTAATTTATAATATGACCACATTATACCTTATAATTTTACCGTAACAAACACAAAATTGTCTTTATAAATTGAAAATAACCAGATTTTTTTTTAATGAGGAAATTAAATGTTTTATGTTATTAGAAGACGTAGAATATCTATTTAAACACTTGCATAACATGCATAATGTAAATCCAAGGCTTTACCAAATTCGAAAACGAATGTTCCAGATAGAAATATATACATGAAAACTGTCTAAATCACCAAAATATTTCAGTTTCAATGTCCTTACTTATGCATAAATAATCGTACAAATGGACGCAATAAACATATATATGTCAAATAAGAATCGTATCGAGCATCGAATCCGAAAACTTTTGGTGTTACAAAATACATCATCGAATCAGTCTCCATTTGAATTTCGTAACCTCAATTTTCAAATTATTTTTGACTGTTAAATCATTTATTTCATTAAAGGATGTAATCTATTTGACAATGTAAATAATAAACCTTAATAATTGATAACCAAAAAGGTTTAAAAACGTTTCATTAGTTGACAAAATTGTTTTAATGTTTTAATATCTAGATGTTTCGGATGGTGGTTAAGGACGCTAATATTTATGTGCAATAAATGCATAAACACGTTTAATATTTGTATTATAGATAAACTGTATCATTTTAGGGTGCCATAAGGTCCCCAACAACATGGTAAAAAAAATCTATTTTGACGGCCAATTTTAATTCAAAATTAACGAACCACCTTTTTATCCTTGCCAGACCTAACCGAGGTAAAGTTTTTCATGATTGCAATGTCTATATGTTAGTTTTTAAATAGACATTCAGACAATAAATACGACTTACATATACATAGAATCCCACATTTGAATTAAAGCAAAAATATTAGATAATCATAACAATATGGTCATATAACAAATAATTGCCCATAACAGAGCAAAGAATTTAAAAATCTGTTAAACTTTTAAAATACATATTATGTAATTTTGAAAAAGATCATGGCGCTTGCAAACAACATCGAAATAAAGGCAACTACTAAATAAAAACCTCATTAATCGTAATCACGTGAATATTAGTGATGATGGTTTGAATCCTTTATAGTCCCCTCGACATGATTTGATTGTTATAAGAACACATACAACAGAGTATGTTAGTCGAATTTAGAAAAATATATTTTAAGAAATCACTAATATATGTATTACTTTTGTTCAGCTCTTGAAATCGCAATATTAACACTAGATTGCCCGAGAAAGTCATTTAGACTGCTTTTCGATTTTAACTTAAAATGAGGGTAGTAAAATATGACACAATTTAAAAAAATAGTAACTTCATACAACATATTTTTACTAATAAAACATCAACCATTTTATCAACAATGGCAATTGCTTTCTTTCTTCATATCCGGAGCATAAATGTGTTTGTAGCTATATTTCCTATAAGCAGTCATTTTGATTGCTTTTGAGGAATGTGGGTATATGCAAAAATTCGGGCAATCTAATGTTAACAATTGATCAATCTTTTTCACAACTACATAATATGTTTAATTAATTAATCCAACAAATGCCGATGAAATCGTCTCCTCCATGTCAGAGATTCAAACAGTAAAAAACGAATGGTCCGCACCACATACATTCTAATATATATATATATAAAGGCAGCATAAGATATGCTTCAAACATTATGAACTTCAATATATTATTTAATAGAAAATAATCACTGAATTCGCTTTGAATACTAACGACATTTTTAATTAATAATTTGCTGTGTGGTGGCCGCTAATATTACCAATAATTACATTGCTGATGTCGAAAAATTACAGCCAAAAGTTTACAAAGTCCTGGGCAAGTTTTAACGCCGTCTGGTCAAAAATTACATTCCCAATCACATCAGGTGGACAATCATAAAACTTTTGCCATACTTATTGGCAATATGTATGATAAATATGTATATTTTGCCTCAACCACGAGTAATTGAAATAGTTTGTGCAATATTGGATAATTATTTCAAAAGCGTCTTGCATTAGTTAGGCGGGTCCTTATAAAAGAAACACCTGTTATAAATATATATTTTTCGTGGTATGCCTTTGTAAGCTTTACTTATCTTAATTTCATAGTTAATCTCGATCAAATGGGTTTTCGATGAACCTTTATGTTTAAAGGGTTACTTAATATATAGTTTTGCAATTATTTTGTAGAGTATTTTTTATTCGTAAGTAATTTCAATAAGCCACCACACAGATACAGAACTTGTTTGAAAGATTAGCTTAACAATTGCAGTGTTGTTTAGATACAAGAGAAATATATATGTTACCCACAGGTCGTTGTCACAAGTTAAGAGTGGTTATACTTTCAAATAAACAGCTTTTCAGTTCTACATAAGAAACTGCATACTATGTAGTGTATTAAAAATTTTTTAATTGGAGTATTCTTAGCCGTGAATGTAACTTTTTTGGCCAATTATTGCAGCTTCTTGGCAGTAAATGTAATTTTTTTGGCCATTATTGTAATTTTCTTGGTCAAAAATGTAATTTTTTTGACCATGATTGTAGTATTCTTGGCCATGAATGTAATTTTGTTGGCTAAGAATTTGGTTTTATCCGCTGAGAATTTATTTTTGTCCAAGAATTTTGATATTAGTAGTTACGAGATACTAGAGTTACAGTATATTATTGGGAAGGGGGGGATACCATATTTTGATATTTAACAACCAAAGAAAAAACTACGAGGGTAACATAATTATTTGTCTCGTAGAACAACACTGCACCTGCTTAGCGACCATTAACTATTCCAAAATACCTTCTAAGCCGAAACATAATTACTTCGCGAGTATAAATATGCATTATTTGCATAAAATAACCCTAATTTAATTTCAACGCCAAAATATGACTCCAAAACATTTTGTACTAATTTAATTTAAAAAAAAACGAACCATTCAACTGCATATATACATATATATAAATAAACGGAGATTCTGTCAACACGACTCCATATGAATCACATGCACTTAAATAAATGGAAATATAGCTTATAAATATTTTATTTATGGCAACACTGTTTTGGTTTGATGATTGCTAGATATATTATCAATGTTTTACATTGGACTTTACCTAGTGTTTATCCTGATGAGAAATGCGATCCCAATTAAGGTAGGAATTTTAAGGATTTTCCTTTGATCTATATATCACTTAGGAGAGTTCTATGCGTCTCTTAGTCTTCTTTTGTGAAGATGATTGGGAGAAAATTTGTGAAAATGCGTGGCCACTAGCAATGTTTTCTATTAGAACAATCATTTATATGTTGACTTAAGTATGGCCAAGAGACTTTATCTCTATAAATTTCCTTTGTTGCGAGACTATACAAAATCTTCCATGACTGTTATAGAGAAGTGTAAATATCAGCATAATGGGCATAGACAAATAGTTGTCCTCTTTTCTATTCAACAAAATTCACACAGTTGTTTGTATTTTAAATAAAATATTTTTAAATGGCATCATTGCCGCAGTGTTGCCATAAACACAAAAGACGGACAAACCAGTGGAAATTACGATTGGTCTATAAAATTGCCATTTTTGGACTTTATTAGATATAATTGCATGCATAGTTACGTAGGGGCTAGTGAGGTACATTTTAACGCCAAAATATCAAATTAGATCACTGTGTGCAAGCGGCATAGAAACAATAGTTATAGCGTTTCGATATTGATTAACAGAACTGGCCGATAATATCGATAATTTCCTAAATCAAGACCCTTAAGCGATCTTCACATAAAACGACTAGCATTACGACGAAATCTCAACAAACGCCCGTTTGTTGAGATGACAAGAGCGAGTGAAAACAAAAAGCAGGAGTAAGACAATTCTTTTTACTTGACCTGATGAACCAATAAAAAAAAAATCTCAATATTAAATCACTTTAATAAAAAGACAATACCCGTATTTAAATTAATTTCATCGACTACCCTCAATATATAGCCCCTACATAACGCAAGCACAATCAAGTATTGTCTCGCTCGCACATTCACCGTCTCACTCACACGCCACGCACAACCTGTTTATATTTTTTTTATTTATATAACTAGCACGCAGAGGGCTCGTATCGGCTGAACGCTTATTTGACTTTGTGCGATGCCAATATATAAAATTCAAAAATTTTAACCGAATACCCTCAAAAAATTTCGTTTTAAATAAATAATAAACCAAAAACAATAACGTCCAATGAAAATATTACAAAACAGCATTTGATTATTATTTTTGAATGAATAATCAGTCATAAAAATATTTTAATATCAAATAATTTGAATTGTCGACATTTGACACTTGGCAGATACAAAATTAATAACTCATAATGAGTTCAAAAGATCACAGTAGAAACAGTAATTCGATTATATAATCCAAGTTTCTTTTTGTAAATTTTGGATAATACTATTCACTATCCAGATTCGAATTAATCACTTGTAGCTCACAGGACATTTACGACAGTTCTGATATATCCATCGGTTAACTTCTGACGTATCCGATAGTCTATTTCTGACACATCCTACAGTTAAAGTTTGACATATCCGACAAATAACTCCTGACACATCCGACAGTTTCCTTCTGACACATCCAACAGTTACTTTCTGACACATCCGACAGTTAAACTTCTGAAATATCTGATAGTTAACTTCCGACAGGTACGATAGTTTAAGTCTGACATATCCGATAGTTTAAGTCTGTCATATCCGAAAGCTAAAGTCTGACATATCCGAAAGCTAAAGTCTGACTTATCTGACAGTTAAAATCTGACATCCGAAAGTTAGTCTGACGTATCTGACAGTTAAAATCTGACATATCAGACAGTTAACGTCGGACATTCCCGACAGTAGCGTCCGACACGAGCCGCACCACGCGTTTACGCTAATCTTACACGTGTCTCGGGCCCCCATCGCCGGCTATAATATCATAAAGATACACATACTATAGCGTCGACACCGCCATGGCGGTTGTACACACACACACAAACACGCGGACACATACACGCGCTCACACACTGAACTATTTACGACAGTTCATTAAAATAATTTCAATTAATTTAACTATTACACTTTCGACATTATTAATTAATTAATTTCGTATCTTGAGATTTATTTATTCATATGTAGTTAAAGCACATGAAATAAATTATTAGGATATATATATATTTTTTTTAAAGCAAATCTGAACTAGAATAAGAAAGAATATAATGAACTTTCTACGTTTCAATTCGAAAAATCTGAGTTATGTTGCTATAAATACACGGGTTTCTTTACTTCAATAATTTATAATTATATAGAAATTAACACCAATATGAAATAATTTTACTTAATCAGTGAATAACTACATATAATAATTACTGTGGAACATAATACTGTATTCAGATCATTACTAGCCAAAAGATCAGCGAGGAACTTTTAATAATTTTGACTAAAATCATTGTATAGAGAGCTGTTTTTAAATGTGGCTAGTTTTATATATATTTTTGTCGACAGTGCACTTAAAACTTTATTACTAAGACAAAAAGTCGTAATTTAGTTCATTATAACGCGGCGCATGTCATCACAGTCAATAATATCGATCTAACACAGACGTAGGCCCACAACCAACATCTTAATTATATATATATATTTTTAAATAGTGTTTAATTTATTTATCTTGGATTAATAAATTGAGATACAAGGAGATTGCAGAACAAATGACCAATGAATAAAGGTAATCAATATTATTTTATTGGATAAAAATTTGGATAAATTTCTACAAAAAATAAACTTTTAGTATAAACGGTATTACTCAAAGTATTTCAAAATAAATAAATTGCTTTTTTTTTTCATTACAACAAAATGATTATGACTGGTTAAATTTCATTGTATTTCATTACAATTTAGTATAAACAATATTAAAAAAAAATATCTTGTCGATAACTAAGTCTTGTTGATATAACTTTGAGAGTTAATATCCTATTGAGAAATACCCCGCAAATAGAGATAATATTCAAGTGAGTATTCAAGAGATTGATACAAAAAATATATAGAGATCAGATTACAGCCAATTTCAATAACCAAAAATTTTATAAATACCCACATATTTGTGAAACAGAAACAATGATAACCAATTTCAATTTTTAAAAACTGCCCACACTTTTAGAAACAAATTTAATATTATCTGAGAAATAACTTGTGAATACAAAACGATAATTTATGATAGGTCAATGAAATCAGCTGATTAGATAAAATAAACTTAAAACATTCTAAGTTACATTTAACTTGGTAGTTATCAGTGGACAGTAATGCAGATGTATAGAGGTCATCTCACCAGATGGTATACAGTTGTTGGTCACGATAGGCGCTGGTTCGATGTCAGTGTGGAGACCACGTCGTTACAGCGTATAATTTAGCGCCAGCTGCAAATAGTGAATGGTTATTTTTAATGTATAATATGGATGTTCATCATCATCATTTCAGCAACGTAGCCCTCCCTCATGTTACGCCACAAAGTGCGGTCCTGTGCCGCCTGCATCCAATGACGCCCAGCAACTTTCACCTTTCCTTCCTAATAAAAAAAATAAGCGTGCTAATTCTTCGTGCTTTGTCGGTTACATCCGCTCTTCTGCGGATTTTCCTTATTTCGGATTCTATCTCGCAGAGAAATCCCGAGCATAGCCCGCTCCATATGACGCTGAGCGACTTTGAGCCTCGTTATGAGGCCTACAATAGAGATGTTATGGTTATGAAATTTCGGATCTGGATAAGGTTACGGATATGTAATTATTTCGGATTATCTGACAGTTTCAGTTACGGATATTGATTTTTTAGTGAATTGTAAAAGCTTATAGTGTAAATCATTGTACTATTTCCCCTTAGAGAGGTTTATGTTTAGGCTGTCAGGTCGACTGATAGATAAAAAATCAGTCATAATCTGTCTCATACTTACACCAATCCTAACTGAAAACATCCAAAACTTATATTTGTAAAGGTTATATTTTCGTTTCGGATATCCAATAATTTAGGTTACGGTGCTCCATAACATCACTAAGATATAAGCCCTTATAAGGTTACTTACGGACTTTCTATGTTATATTTTATTTGAAATTAATTATTATCTACTACCGCATCAGAAGATCAACTTAGCAGCATTGTTTTATTTGAATTAAATATATTTTACGGATTTTATGGCGTTTGTATTTGATTTGGAATATCATATTCTTTGTTCAAATTGTATTTTGCAATATCTTTGCGATTCATGGGAGTTTTCATATAAGCAATAGAATTTGACAATCTCTATGTGGAACATGGGGATCTTTGACTTGACAGTAATAGTAGATACTTAGAAGATTGATTGTCACCAATTTGCTTACCGGTCAATCTAACACATGTTTCTGAACATAACATCCACCAATAGGGTTGCAAGAAAAATATGTTGATGGCCATAATTTCTTAAAATTAAATTATAATACCTATAATTTTTATACATATATATATTTCTTGAGTCCGTGTGTATGTCACTGAACTTGTCCTAAACGGCTGGACCGATGTTTATGAATTTTTTTGTGTGTTCAAAGGATTCGAGAAAAGTTTAGATTCACAATTGGACCCGGTAGGTGGCGCTGTTGTCGATTTCAAGGAGAATTCCTTTTATTTTATTTGAACAGAACAATATCTGATGGGTCAGCTAGTAATATTATAGCCATAAATATACATATATTTTGCGGGTGCCCTATTGGGATATGGACTGACACATATACGTCAAGCCTTTAGTGTTGAGGTGTTGCAATGGACCTTCAAGGGTCGATTGGTGGAATGAAAAGGTAATAATTATAATGTGTATACTGACAGCACTTGATGGGGTTGTAGGGCGGCGAGATGTGCTGGCGAAGGTGGCACACCGGGGGGCGCGGGCGGCAACAGCGTCTGCGCCAGTCCTTCGAACCTGCCGCCCGCTTCAAAGCCATTCTATACACAAAAAAAAATAACAAAAATTATCTTTTATATCCTATATGGTACATAATATGGTGTGTCATTTATCTCTTATTTAAGATATAGAGATGAATGACGTACAGTCTCGTTCTTCTATTTTGATTAAAGACATTCTGTAGTTGATCAATCAGTTAAGTAAATCTATGCAAATAAATAAAATTGAAGTGTCCGTATGTAATCTCAAAATAGCATAATTTTTCATGCTCACACGAATTTCCACAATATCTATGCTTAAAATCCAGTTAAAGCATTTTTGTCTGTCTGTTTGTTCTAGGTAGTCTTCAAAATAGCTGGACCGATTTTGATATTTTACTACCAGATAACCACCTATATAAGGAGTAACTTACGCTGCTTTCAACCCTATAAGGGGGCGTCCATAAATTACATGAGGTGTTTTTTTAAATTTTCTGTAAAAAAAAAAAAGAAACCGAAGCGCAACAAGTTCGGATCGCTATTAAGATTAGAATCTTAGTTTTAAGAAATAATAATACTCACAGGTATCATGATGGTTGGCCTAAGCGGTTGTATGGATGGCTGTACCGTGGTCGGATAATATGGATAGTACTGCACAGGGTACCCAATATACCCTGGGTAACCGGCCGCCGCAGCCGCATACATCGCCGCAGCGGGACTGTACATTTGCTGAGAAATTAAAATAACTTATTAGAAGACGTTATTGGAATGTAGGCGTTTTTTTATTTATTGCAAACGAACAAACAGTACACCTGATGGTAAGATATTACATGATATTACCGCTCATGGACTTTTGATAGGCCGCCGCTTACCGTGAAAGTAAAGGGAGTGTGAATGCATGCAATGACGTTCAGTGATACTAAAGGCATCACACCAAAACCAACCACCAAAATTGTGCTTCCGTCTCTCTCGCTCACCGAACGTAGTGCAGTAACAAATTGCTGCTACTCTGTTGTATATTTTCTGCTCAGTGTGGTACTACACCGGAGGGACCGGCCCGCGGCTGTAGATAGACAACTGTCAACAGTGGTATTTATACTTGGCTTTCATATTATGTATACATTAGGATTACGTTTCCTTGTGGTGACAGAAAGAATACAGTTCACCACACCTTGCCAGTGGATGTTCTAGAAGACAACTAAGGGATATAATATGCATATAACATCTGTGCAAGAGAAGGTAAATTCGATATAGAACCCTATACCAACATGTCTGACCAGCATGGTATTATAGGTTAATTTTTCTCCTATTGAGAGGAGGCTTGAGCCCAGCAGTGGGACGTATATGAGCTGAGACGACGATACATAAGATTCAAAATCATCTAATTAGCCTTTCTAATAAATTGAATTTGTTGCTTGTGCAAAGGATTCAAATCGTTTTATGGGATTTCCTTAAGGTCAAACCATCAGTATCATGAAAACTTTATGGATCTTGGTTAATAGAAGTCGCAATGGTAAGAATGGTGACAAGAATTATACATTATTTTTTTTATCTATACAAATAAATAAAATTGAAGTGTCTGTTTGTAATGTCAAGATAATGAGCTTTTTTCATGCTCATACGGTTATTTGCACGATACCTATGCCTAGAAACCAATTTAAAAAAAAAATTGTCTTGTCTGTTTTGAGTAATCTTTAAAACCGCTGGGCAAAGTTTTCTAATATTTTACCACCAGGTAGCTGTCTATATAAAGGAGTAACTTGGGCTATATTTTATCCCGGCAACTACGCAGGTAAGACGACGGGTTGCTAGTTTCACATAAATTACATACAGTCTCGGAGCTATTATTTATGGTTCAAACTCAGAGCCACTGAACACGAAAGGCCGGCACTCAGACGGCTTCGCCATTCGTGTCCATATCCAATCAGCCAGTTTTATTTGCAGCGGTTTAAAGCCCAACAGCCAGTGAATTTCTTGAATAACTCCGATTGCAATGAAGAGGACTACTGTCATAATTTTCTTTCAGCACTGCGCCGTTCAACGTAGTCGTCATCATATTTTGTGGCGAAGTGCAGTCCTATGGCACCCGTATCCAACAACTATCTTACCAGGATCTAAATAAATTACGGAGGATGACTCACCGGCAACTGTTGGCTAAGAGCTGGTATCGCCTGGTGATGCTGCAGCTGTTCATAGGGAGGAGGGGCGTACACTCCACCCGCCCCAGCGCCCGCACCTCCGAAAGTCACTCCATACGGAGATCCACCGGCAACTAGTAATATTACAGGCTCATTTAGGTTCATTATCCATGTGGTGACGGAGTAAGAATACAATTAAGCACCCCGTCTGTTGCCCGTGGGTGTCGTAAAAGACGAATAATGAATATCTTGTGCCAATAACAAGGGAAGTGAAACTTAGAATAAAACCCTATACCAACCCACCTGACAAGCATGGAATAGTAGGTCAATTTTCCTCCTAATAGAGAAGGCTCGAGCCCAGTAGTGGGATGTATATGAGCTGTAATGAATGGATGAATGTCAGAAGGACTATATTTTAGGAAGTACGAGTTTTGTGTGGTGGGGTAAGAATTTAATACACTACCCATTTGCCCATGGGTGTCGTAAAAAACGACTAAAGGATGTAATATGTATATAACATCACTAAAAGAGAAATAAAATTCGAAACAAATCTATCAATATGTCTGACCAGCATGATAAAGCAAGTCAATTTCTTTCTTCTCCAAAAGGCTTAAGCACAGCAAGTATGAGCAGAGATAAGGGATGAATCATATTCCATTGCCTTGAGCAATGTATACGTAGATTCGCCACGTATATGTGCTTAGCTTATTCTTCTCGTCTCATAAATTGACAAGTGATAAGGACTAACCTTTTCGAATGGAAGAGTAATTGGTTTAGATTTGCCTGGCTAGTCAGAGATAATTCTTTAGCCACTTCAAAAAAAGGAGGAGGTTCTCAACACGATTGTATTTTTTTTATGTTTGTTGTCCCAAAACCTTCAGCAGCGTGAACCGATTTTGATGATTATTTCTTATTTGAAAGCTTGCCCGTGTGGTCCCATTTCAATGGTCCAGTTGAAGAAGTTTTTGATGTGAAACATCTATAGGCGAGGGTGACTGTGATCGTCACGTGGCGTTTAACGCCACGCTTCGCGGTCCCCTAATAATTAAATATCAAATAAATATTTGGATGCATATACCTACATTTTTGTAACGAAACCATAGGCTTTTATTAGTTTCAGGTGTATATATATTTATTTCTTTGTATATTACCAACTTCATAGGAATTGGATTTTGACTCACTTTAAACAGTCAAATTTCATTTACAAGTTGAAAATTTAAGGAGGACCAATGACGTTAAAATTATTTAGATAGCTTGTCTTATTATCATTACAGGATTAAAAATTTCTTTATTAAATATATTGAAGCTGAGAGTTGGTCGTTAGCTCGATAAATGCCGCCATTTCTGTTTCCTAAATCACACTCTTCGTGCGGAAAGAATGTCTGTGAACGGATGAAAGCATTTCATTTTTTATAGGCTTTTATTAGTTTCAGCTGTGTATTTATTTGTTTGTATGTCACTAACTCCTTAAGAATTGGATTTTGACTCACTTTAAACAGCTTGTCTTATTATCATTACAGGATTAGAGATTTCTTTATAAAATAGATTATAGCTTAGAGTTGGTCGTATGCTCGATAGATGTCGCTATTTCGGTTAAGGTTAATTTCGTTTGTACTAAATGACGTTACCATAAATATGAGTCGTAAAGTCATTTTTAAAATGGATAATTTATTCGATACGATACCTACCAAAAAGTAGTTATTGACTAAAATATCCAATACAAAAGTATCGGTATCGAAAGAAAAGTACTCGATACCTAAAGATAAAGTAAATAAAAGTACTCGATACTTTAAACAGTACGTTACTTATCTTTCGATACTATTCATGAGTTCAGTATCGATACTTTATATTCGATACCGTGTCTCTACTCGTACAAAATAGTTTCGATGTTTCACATCTGTCAGGCGTCCTGAGCGACGGCTCACTTTTTTTTTATTAAAATTAATGCAACACTTCGCACTATAAAATAATCCTTGTATCGCGGGCAACTTAACAAAATAATTAACGGACATAAATAACACCCAACGAGCGAAGCTACGATTCTGACCGCTCACGCCTTATTACTAACCTCCATACTGTGGGGCGGCCTGGTGAGGTGGCGCCGGCAAGAAGGGTCCCTGCGGCGGCTGTGGTTGCGGGTAAGCGCCCAGCGGCGGTGTCACTGCAACAACTCGGATATTCTACACGCGCACAACACTATCCTCACACGCATCTCACACTACGTACACGGAACATCACTAGCCCAATAGTATTAAAAATCGACCAATTCCAAATTGAAAAACATCAATTATTTTAACCACTCTGGCTATTTGACATATGACAATCTGTTCGAAATTTAAATTTTTGAAAGATTAATAACTCTTTATTTTTTTTAGTTATTGTTTTAATATTTTATAGTGATGTGACCGTGTAATAGAGTGGAGCGCGCTCAATCGCGCATTGCGCGCCGCAACCCAAGCCCGAGCATTCACGCTTGACGCAGCGGTGTCATCGTGCTAAATTTGTGCCAATTCTTTAAATTACTACAGCGAATAGGTAGCATAGTGTATAAAAAACTTGGCATTTATGTTGTCTCGTTCTTACATGTCTACAGTGGAATGCAAGAAGAGATAACACATATTTGCAGTATCTACAACGATCTATTTAGCACGACGTCGAATGTGGATGAAAGAAATTGTGATCAATTAGCTGACATTTGTAAATGGTATTTATAAATTAATCTAAATAACTTCATATTGGTTTATTATTTCTTTTATCCATATTTATGTCACTTACGTCAGTGTTAACGATAAGCGATGCCCATACAACGCGTTACCACTAAATAAAGTTTTTCAAAACAAACATTTAGATGGAAATTTTTTGAAAAACTATTTAGTGTCATGGCAACTCTCCAGACAGATTTGCAAATATATCTAAAAAAAATATTTGCAAATTCTGTCCGCAGTTAGAAGTACAATGACTTTGGTAGGCTTCGTGAATGATCCAACACTGGTAAAACGCTGGACGCCTACCAAATTAGTTATTTACAATGCATTCCTTGCTTTTTTATGGTCACCCTAATTAAACTATAAATAATAATTATATTTGATTTGCTACATAAACATAACTTAGAAAATATGGAATGAAAGTTTCCATATAATGAGAAAATTTCTTTATCGTTCTTCAAATACGAGAAAACTAGTGTGACCATAAAAATGTATTCCGTAAAAAGTCTTAAATAACAAAACAATCATCACACAATAAGGAACCTTTTGAAAAATACAATATTTATTTATATTTATGACAATGAATTTTGCTGTATTTTTTTTTTCCTTTATACTCAGATTTTTACTAATAATATTTCTCTAAATAGTTCAAATATTATTTAGGAAAGTTCATAGTCATAAGACGTCTGCATAGAGGCGTTCAAAACGTGTATACATGATGTGAACATTCCTTGAAATAAAAAATATTCATATTCTATTATAGTAACTAAATATTCAACAAGTGTACCAAGATTTTTTGTTGTCTTCATAAATATTTTATATAAACTATTTTGCTGTTCAGATCTATAAAGCATATTGATGCAGGTGAAGCGGAAAAAAAAAAACAAAAAAACACTATGATATCGGTGCGTTGAAGGACACAGAAACATGCACAAGTAACAACAAAACAATTATAGAAACACATATCTAAACATGCAAACAGCACACACTTTCAAATTATACAAAAATAACCTATGACTAAGTAATATGCATACCAATACTGTTAATATTAAAACATAATAAATTACTCTCGAAGCAATAACTAAACATATCACATGCTTGTCACAAATAAAACTTAAAATGACTGCTAGTAACAGCAAAATTGCCATATATATGGATGTTGTCAAACCACAAAAAACCTGGTAACATCCCTTGTCTAAACATTAAAAACTAAATTATGACAAATACTGAAAATGTTGCCATATTTATGACAAATTCTTCAGTATCGCTGACACAAAATATTTGTTATCCGTAAAAAAGCTTAATATCATTTATTTAATTGCAACAAGCAGGGGAGCTCACTGTTATATTAAAATAATATAACGGTAAACTAACTAAACAACGCATATAAATGACCGCTGTGAATAAATTTTATTAAAATTGCTGGATCCCTGTAAAAACCTTAAATACCAAAAAGGATATTTGAATAAAAGAAAAATTAAAGTATATAAAAGAATGTGGATCCTATAAAATGGTGATTATATATATATTAAGTCTGTGTTTTAAGTGTTTGTAAATTAAGTCCAGCTTTGAGACGTACAACTGGCATACTTCCCTGTCCTTCATATAAGCTTATAATGGCATGCAATATATTATCTCTAACACAATAGTGCTAAAGGTAATATTTGATAAATATACATCACATATCACAAAATGATTCTTCGTCAATTACTTTTAAAAAATTGTGAGGTATATTTGCTAATTTATATTTAAGTACACACACACTAACAATGGTATCATTCCTGTTAACAAATTCCTCATTTAGACTTAAAATCCTGCCATATTAAACTGTTACGGTTAAGCTTAAACCATACAGCGTGTAGGATTTAAAGTCACTCTTTACATAATGTATCCGTATTAAAGAGATACATTATCTAAAATAGTTGTTAAAACATATTTGTGTAATTTAAAACATACAACTAGAAAAATTGGCAATAGCTCCAATAAATTTTCTCAATATTTTTTTAAAAACTTTAATATTTGCCAGTGCCAATTTCACCATCACCTTACATCAAAAATGTCCACAAAAATAGTTGTAGACAGTACTATCAATATAAAATAGTGTATATGCTCTTTTTTTAAATCAATAATTTAAATAAAACTGTAATCAATAGGAAATTTATAATGGTTTCTATAAATTTTATACACACTATATTATATATCTTGGTGTTAGTATTGGACACACAATCTTATTAAATACTAGACAAGACTTTTTTTATTTCTCTTACTTTCTGTATGAAGTAATAAAAATTGTAAAAAGTCATATCTGTTGTCAGTAACAAATGGTAGCTCTTTGTGCTGTTGTTACTGAACTCGAAAATATATTCAAGAACCATAACAACATCAAAATAAATGACAGTAAATATATATTAAAAGGTATTATTTAATGTGTCATTTATTTTTCATAATATTATTTACTAAAAAGTTAGCTTATTCTATGGTAAAAAAACAAAACAAAAACAAACACAAAACATCCCTATTAATATAAAGAACAATAGGGAAGCTTAGAGTGACAAATGCGGTAATATTTTTATATATACGGTGGCATAGTTTATAAAATTTAGCAAAAATTAAAAAAAAATATCACATCATTGGTCACGATAAAGTGCACAAACTAGCAAAAAATAATAATTACTGGTCTTTAGATATTTAAAACTGAAAATTTCTAAGTTTTATATGAGTATATAAAATATCATTACACACCAGTAATTATTATAACTTAAGAGTTAAGTGTTAAAACAATATAAAATAAGCTGTGAACTAAATTCTAAAAAAAAAGTCAAAGAAAAAAGCTACGACACATATTTTTTATAAACAAGTTCTGCCTTATAAATTTTAACTTTTATAATATTAGACAGCACTTGAGAACTTAGAACAACTTATTTTTTTGAAGACGTGGTTAACTAAGATAGCCGACAAGCAACTATGTATTTTTTATTGATTAATACAAATCCAGGACATTTTCCAAATACTATACAATTATTATCAAGCAAGGACATCTACTGTACAGCCAACCATTTAGCATTATGTTAACAAGTCCATTACGATTTGTGCGAGGTAAATAAAAACTTGACAGGAAAAAAGCTATCAAAGAATTAATAGTTATTAGTACATACATAATTACTTGTCAGACTCGTATAGAAAAAACGCAATATAGACTGGACTGCTATAACTTGCTTTTTTTTTTAGTAAATCTGTGATGCTTTTTATTAAGATCTTCTCGTTAAGGTAGTATAACAGATCATCTATTCCTAAGAATAATATTATACATTCTAGAAACTTCCCATGAGTATATAATTTACAAGGGTCATAATAATATAAGTAGTAACAGAAGTATAAAAGCAAAAATTTTTACATTTCATAATGTCAAACCTTTTCAAATGTAAATACCGATACCGATTTATATTATGGCAGTCCAATCAATAGTAAATGGGTTACAATCGAATTTATAACACATACGATCGTCCACACGCCGATACGCACATATCATATTTGTCTCTCTTTAACTATGTTTCCAAAAAAAAAAAGAAAATAAAGAAAGAAAAATTCTATGTGATTTCATTACATGATAGCGATTAGTCGACTGCCGCACAGGATCTGCGGCTGCGCACTCGCGGCTCCTGTAGAGGGGGGGCGGCGACTGGGAGTGGGAGGGTGTAGGTAACTTGTATTATCATCAAATCTTTGTGTTGCGTTCTACCTTAATCATTGTCTCACACACACACCTAAGTCAAGATTGAGGTGCAGCCAGCAATTAGGCTCTTGCCCTCAAGAGTCTTTGTTGATACAATTCCGACTCCAGGACAGCATTGCATAAAGGTAAAAGCTGTCCTTCAGATCTTCGCAATCTTCTAATAGTGAACATATTGAATGGTAAAAAATCAATAAGAAAATTGCAATTCAATCTCAATATTTATTTGGATACAATTACACTGATCCAACTTTTCAACTTATTGCGCAGACAAATTAAGTAATACAACCAGATGTCTGCTGTTTAGATTTAAACCTAACTCGTTAAACTGTAATGAAAAATATAGCATATGTACCATATTTTTCAGTATAGTTTCATTAAGATAAAAATAATTGGCTCTGAGGAAACTAGACAACAAAATATTGTCTCGAATATAATTGTCAACCTCAAGACATTCATTTTAATAATTATCTTTCTTGAGCTCTCTTGTAGCGCTTATAGTGTCCAAATAGGTGCTTATCTAAAAAAAGGGGGGTAATTTAGATAATTAACAACAGCAATTAATACCACTTTGCCTAGTTTTCGGTCAAAATTCACCCCCTGTGACTTTTTAAAGCAGTATGAAGTCTGTTTTATATTCAATAGACTGGACAAATCTGTCATTTGTATAGATTAAAACTATCTATTTATTTCAGAGATTCCAGAGAGCCATTATTTATATTTTCATAAAATATGTAAAAAAATAATATCACTATATAACTATGGAGTGAGTTTTAACATTTGTAACGCCATCAAGGTTGTATATGAATATGCAATATGAATAATTAATTTACTGACCAACAGAAACCTAGCAATGTCTACAAGTAATAAAGAGAAAATATTTAATGATAATGTAACAATTGAAAATATTTTAGCAGTTACTTCAGCTCGGATTGAAAACCTAAAACGCACGGCAAACGGTATTAAGAAATATACAAAGTGTTTCAATCAATGGAATGGAGGGTCATATCATAAAATTATAAAGCCATCATATACTTGTAGAAGTGACATGACCTACTTTAATTATCCCAATCAGGATATGAAATAAGTTATCTTGCTTTAATAATCCATTTAATATAATACTACGTACATTTAAATGTATAAATTACGACAGTTGGCGAGTACAAAAAATATTTTTTATCGATTTTAATATAATATATTTATGAAATTTAAACGTTTAGGTGATGATCTGAGCAAAGCTAAAGATTACCACTATACTAATAACGCATCAATAATTATAAATAATCCTAAAATTAGAATATAAGCCCGCCTCACATCAAAGGCAGTCAACCATCTTGGATTATCGTTCAGTATCGATCTACCGCGCCTTAGTTCTAATCAATATTTCCGCGGAATATCTACATAATAAATTCATTCCGAAGCATTAATCCTACATTAAAAGGCCTAAATAATTTGTTTTACTTGTTATAACACGTATTTCAAGGCCCTTCTATGACGTTACACATGTCAAAACGTATATTTGTAAAGAACAAAGAAATTATTAATTAAATTGCATAAATACCTTTTTTGTCTGCCATTTTAATAAAACCTATATGTTTATTATTAAAAACGTTACTAAATTGTGTGTGGTTGCGATTTTTTCAGATAATTCGCGAGCTAAATTTAATGCAGTCACAAGCAAGCTCTTCGCAACGATTCACTAAACGACAACTAGTGCTGTGCCCTTGTAGGTTTCGATTCTTGTCATAGACAGAGTGGGCCTAACGATCGTGATGGCAAACTATTAAAACAATATCTCAAATAATTCTATTGCAATCGACTATGATTTGTACTCAAGAATGATTTAGCACTTGATATTATAAGTTTTATATTATAGATGAAGGAAGAGCACAACATATTAATTAGGAGTTTTGAGGAAGTTCTACGACATGCTACTACTTTACATCATCTTTTCTTGAGAATACACTTTTGGGACTAAGTATATGGGCATTATGTCCGAGTGACATTCATCGACACTGTAAGGATATCGAGTATATAAAATTAGAACGACATATTTCTCAGTAACAGAATTCCTTTTCAATATTCGATTTTCATAGTTCTTGTTGCCTTGGTATAATCAGCACTAATAAAGAAGGGAAATTAAAATTGCGTTACTACTTGTAACGACAGCTTGGACCGTCAAAAAAAGAATTGAAAGATAGGTGTTTTTATGTGAAATAACTGTATACGGGGGTGAACCTAATCGTCAACGTGGCGTAAACAGCTCGTGGCGGTTTGACGTCACGCTATATGACGGAATATGCGAGGGTAAACCTGATTGTTGACGTGGCGTAACAGCTCGTGGCAACAAAACGCCACGCTACATACGTAGTCTATGCGTAGTAGTGTGTGAGTGAGGCGGAGCGACTCAATGTTGTGCGCAAGCGCCTGTGCGCTACTTCTCTCCCCGTACTAACCTCGCATAGTGTATACTATCCCTAGTATACACTCTAGTGTACAAACGACAAATCAATTCCTATAGCGTATACTATCCCTAGTATACACTATAGGAATTGATTTGTCACAATCCATACTAATATTATAAATGCGAAAGTGAGGATGTTTGTTTGTTTGTTTATAACGCTTTCACGCTTAAACCACCGAACCGATTTCAAAAATACTTTCACCAATGGAAAGCTATAATATCAGGGAGTAACATAGGCTATATTTTATCCCGGTATTCCCACGGGAACGGATACTACGCGGGTAAGGCGACTGAAACCGAAGCGAAGCGAGGGCGGGTTGCTAGTTTGAAATATTTATGAATATTTAATTCTTGTATTTAATGAAAATAAATTTTCATTGAATAAAAATCATCATTTTCTGGGAAAAAAAAATCATAATATTTTATTTGTATATTATGCCATATTAGTTCCTGCTGTGTGGTAGCGGCATCGAATACTATCAACGCTTGCTTTGCTCGTGGGTGTCGTAAAAGACGACTAAGACCCCTAGATTGACCCGGACCAACTCCATCTGGTACCATTTGAGTCAACGATTACATTCCCAAGGAGGGTTGACGTCAGGCAGGCGGCCGGTCATAAAAGTCATTGCCGAAACTTTTTGCAATATGTCAAAACAGATGACATATTGCGTCGACCCCAAGTAATTGGGATAAGAGCAAGATGATGATGATGATCTATTTCGAAGAGTATCACTCTGGAGCTAATACTATTATGTTGTATACATACAACGTTATTTAAGAAATGACAGCTCGCAGAGTTTCTTGCCGGTTCTTCTTAGTTCGTGGCCGCATGCCAATCCGGTGGTAGATTATTATATTATTTCAAACTATGTATAAACGACCATATGTAAGTCCTTTAAGGCTACTTACATATTGTCGTACATTCAGAATGAGTAAGTTGAAAAAAAAAGATGCTGGTGACCACTTTAGAGCATACTGTTACGATGCATTCCTCAAAGTAGCACTTATCTAAATACCACTAAAATGGAGTCTGGTAAGTTTCCACTTGATTCGTTTTGCTTTCAATATCACATAACTGCTGAGTAGTAATAAGTAAAAAGAAAACGATATTCAAAAGATTTCACTTTAGTAAATATCAGAATGTACCAAATTTTATTGTCCGAATTGTCGATAACTTCTCATCCCTACCTATCAGTGAAATGCCAATTTTAATGACGAAACGCAATTAATTATTCAATAAAATTATTCGTGTTTCGCTACACTAGTAAAAATATTGATCTCGCTTTACATGTTATGCTGGCAACTAGACATGGGTAATTCAGAGTAAATCCTTGCTACTCGGTAAAACGTGTATTACACTACACGATATTCAGACGCCAGGGCCATGATTCAGGGTAGTGTAATAACAGTAAGTGAGTTATAGGGTGCCTAAAGGAGAACGCACACTTATCCGCGGCGAACGAAACGAATTTTAGAATTTTGTATATGAAATCTCATGAAACCGCGCACACTTGACCGCGTCGAATCGTCCATATCTGGAAGACGATTTCTATACAAAATTCTAAAATTCGATTCGTTCGGCTTGGACAAGTGTGCGTTCACCATAATCAAGGCGACCGGAGCGACTCTGTCGCCCTAGCTCCCTGACTCCCTTGCCACCGGGCAGTGTAATAGCGTTCAGGGAGTTAGTGTGCTTCAGTCGTCGCTAGACAGGCGAAGTGAACGGATGTTTCGAGTGTGTGAGTCAGTTCTCCGTGTTGTGACGGAGTAAGAATACTATTCCCCACCCAAGGGGGTGGGGAATAGTAGTAATTCTTCCCCACCCCCTGTCTTGCCTGTTGGTGTCATAAAAGACGATTAATGCGTTTAATATGCACAAAACATTTATACAAGAGAAGGAAATCTCGAAATAAAACCCTATACCAACACGTCTGACCAACGTGGTATAGTAGGTCTACTTCCCTTCCATTATCACCGATGTCGTGCAGTAAACAAAAAGAGACTTTAACCCAAGTCATAGAAAATTATAAAAAAAATCCGTACCTATTTATGGCAGAAAGAACATAAACATTACAAAAATAAGATACGAGGAAAAAGGCTCAGGCGCAGTAAACTGCGCCTGAGCCTCAATTCAAAATTGCACCAAAAAAGTTATGACGCGTCGACCGAGCGACGAAATGCACGACTAGGCATAATTACATTTCTAAAAAAAAAGGAGTGTGTACAAAGTACGCATATCAGAAGTGAAACTCTTTTAGCCTTCATGCTTTATCTCTTTCTCTCTCCGGCTGAATCCTATACATTTACGTGTTTGTCTCTATGGACTCGCTTTTTCGTTTCATCGAGTTTGAAATCACAACGATTCTAAAGAAGTTTCACTTCAAAAGTAGCTATATTTACATTAAACACTGATAAAAACCAACAAATAGCGTTGAGCGACAACAAACGAGTTCTTGCAGAGAGTTCGGTAAACTTCGGTAACGTTATTAATTTAAAGTAATAAAATACGGTACATTTGGTGAAAATAACAACGGCAAATGAGAAGAATTCAGTCTCGATTTTGTTTAAGAGAACCAATGTGCCTACTCTTGAATCTCGATTGCAATCCTAAATCCAATCGCAGCTCGAATTTGAGCAAATTTGGTACTCTTGAAAGCGACACTAGCGCCCGATTGGAATCAAATTATGTGGAACGTTTCTATACTAAATGAATTCGACTCGTCGATTAAGTCAACTATTTGCTACTCTCGGCGTGATTTTAACGTAGTTTAAAATAGTTAATGTTGCACAATTTCAAGAAAGCGTCTTTGTGGTGATCGAGTTCGATAACGTTATTAATTTAAAGTAAGAAAACATGGCACATTTGGTGAAAATAACAACGACGAACGCGAAAAATTCATTCTCGATTTTGTTCAAGAGTACCAAATATAAGTTTGGTGAGATTAAAATCGAATCCGATTCGAAATTAGAATTAATTTCAAGAGTAGGCCCACAGATATAAGTTTGGTGAGATTGGAATTGAATCAGATTCGAAATTAGAATTGATTTCAAGAGTCGAATTCGATTGGTGGGAGTTAATTTATTTATTAAAAAAACTGGGTTAGCATGGTTTTTTATTTTTTTTAATTAAAAAATAACCTTTTTTTATGTCGACATGTCCGATCAATGAAGTATATGAGCACTATGTCCATTAAATATAGGATGATCTCTGTGACAGTTGTTCCTAGTACTGTCACGCTTACGATAATGTTAGTAGTTTTTAATCGATAAAACTCTTTATTTTCATAATTGTGATTTTCTATTATAATTAAAATACAATCAATGAAATCTTTTTGAATTAATTTTAAACAAAAACTGTTTTTTGACTATTTTAATTATTCAAAAGGAGTACAATCAAGATCTAGGTCACTATTATCGTCATCACTGGAGCGTTCCTGCTAGAACATTTATCATGTTTTGCCAAAATATGGACAGTCGTTAGATCAATCGATCAATTACGACTGTTTTATAAATAAATATGTCTAGTTTATTCACAATAATGCGTACATAATATTATCATTTACTCCGAGACGAAAAGTAGTTTTTTAATGTTTATTTAAGTCACTTTATGTATTTTATAATGTAACAGTCTGTTTCAATTGTAAAAAATATGTGGAAAGTTTTATATAGGTACTGTATTAGGTTTTATTTCTTTTATGAACAATTTAATAAAGATCGGTTATCGATTTACGTATATCGACTGTCCCATCTCTTTGTTATTTTCAGTCCAGACCTTGAACGTGCGTAAGCGTCATTTATGTATATAATATTTACTAAGTATTTCAGTAAAAGTTGCTGATGGCTAATGTCGGCAGATTGCCATAAAAAAAAAGTATTTCAGTACTTACGAGGTACATTTTAGGCATGAATATTAATATTTTTATATTTATGATATATTGTAATTCAGTTGCAATAAATGTGGCACGAAAAAAAAAAAAAATTGACACAAAATGAAATTGTATACATGTCGCTCGTTCAAACTTACTTCGTTGGTTTCGTTGACATCTGTCACAGAGATCAAGCTATATTTTATGGACTATAGATAGGCATGGGTAACTCAACGATAATCCTTGCGTTAACTCAGTAACTCAGGCGCAGTAGACTGCGCCGGCTCATTGCGCTAACTCAAAATTGCGCCATGGCGCAACAAAATGTAAACACGACCGAGTGAGCTACGAATGAAATGTGCGCCATCTGCGCCACTGCAGGTATAACTCCATTTCTAACTCATTGCGTCATGGCGCAACACATGAAACAACCGAATGAGCAACTAAATGCGCACCTAGGTATAACTCAATTTTTAAAAGAGTTATTTACACTTCACAGAGTTGTTCGACCTTGAGTTTTTCGGCGGGAATATGGGAGTGTCATGTTACGCTCTTGAATGAATTATTGTTTTTAGTTTTATATTTTAAATAATTTTGCTGATATTTTATCTTTATTTACATTATATATATTTGTTGTGTACGTCACTGAAACTTCTCTTAAACGGCTGGACCGATGTTGATGAAATGTTTTGTGTATGTTCAAAGGGATACGAGAATGGTTTAGATTCACAACTGGACTCGGTAGGTGCCACTGCTGTCGATTTCAAAGAGCATTCCTTTATTTTATTTGAACAGAACAACATCTGTATTGAGTCAGCTAGTTTAATATGTAATACAGTTGAAGTGTTGTAAATATCATATAATAGTGGTTTACGTTAATATGTATAATAGTGTATTTGGTTTTCAGCACCCAATTAATGGTAAGGACTTACTGACGGATGTTACTTATCTCTTACGCTAATAATAAATTATTTGTAAAGAAAATTATGTGTAAGCTACGTAAGACAACGCAGTAAGGTCGACTATAGCCTGCCTTATAGGCGCATAAATAAAAAATTGTTCAGATTCGCCGGCGCTGCGACGATTGCGCCGTGCGCTAACACATTCTCTAGAAGTGAGTTGATACTTCCAGCGCAATGAACTGAGTTGGCGCAATTGCGCGGCGCAGCGCAGTGTTACACATGTCTAACTATAGATAATATTACCTACTGTCCAGTACTGTCTTAGAATAATTATTCTAAGATTACTGTATATTGTTCATTAAATTCATTGGCGCCATTTTGTTTCATGTAGAAATGAAACACGTTAGATATCTTTGATAACATATTGATGCAATAAAACAACAATAATTATAATAAAGAACATTTATATACAAAATTATATTCAATGTCTTAATAACTATGAGATAATCTTATATTTATTATTAACTAGCAACCCGCCCTCGCTTCGCTTCGGTTTTAGTCGTTTTACCCGCGTAGTTCCCGTTCCCGTGGGAATACCGGGATAAAATATAGCCTAGTTTACTCCCTGATATTATAGCTTTCCATTGGTGAAAGAATTTTTGAAATCGGTCCAGCCGTTTTGAAGATTACCCGGCACAAACAGACAGACAGACAAAAAATTTTTAATCTGTATTTTAGGCATAGGTGTCGTGCAAATAACCGTGTGAGCATGAAAAAAGCCTATTATTTTGACATTACAGACACTCCAATTTTATTTATTGGTATAGACTAGCAACCTGTCCTTGCTTCGCTTCGGTTTCAGCTAGCTTTATGTTACTCCCTGATATTATAGCTTTCCATTGGTGAAAGAATTTTTGAAATCGGTCCAGTAGTTGCGGAGTTTATTCAATACAAACAAACAAATCTTTCCTCTTTATAATATTAGTATAGATAACTAGCTTTCTAGTCTTGTTCTTATATCAATCACCTGTGAATAGATGCAAGTTTTCACAATAGTTTTACCCTGAGCCACTATTCTGACATTAACCTTTCATGGGAATGTAATTAATGACCATTCAGCATCGGATGTATTTGCAACAACGTTGCTCTTAGTGATCTTTTACGAAATACACGACCTATATTAGTAGCCAGCACCACAGCAATAATATATTTGTCATCATCTCAGCCCATACACGGCCCACTGTTGGGCTCGGGCCTCCTCCACTATGAGAGGGAAATTGACCTACCACGCTGGTCAGACGTGTTGGTATAGGGTTTTATTTCGAGTTTTCCATCTATTTCATAGACATTATATGCATATAATATCCCTTAGCAGTCTTTTACTACATCCACGTGCAAGATAGGGAGTGGTGAATTGTATTCTTACTGCGTCACCACATGGATAAGGATGGATATAATAAGAAGGGTATAAACCAGGGCAGAATATCAATTTTCATATAGAGTAATAACAACCCACCCTCGTTTCGCTTCGGTTTCAGTCCCCTATCCGCGTAGTTCCCGTTCCCGTTGGAATACCGGAATATAATATAGCCTAGGTTACTCCCTGATATTATAGGGTTCCATTGGTGAAAGAATTTATGTATTCGGTTCGGTGGTTCAAGCGTGAAAGCGTAACAAACAAACAATAGTAAGGATTATCATATTCAGTATGGTGACGTAGTACCAAACAATTCACCACCCCCTTTTCTTGCTATGATCGTAAAAGACGACGAAGGGATATAATATGCATATAACATCTAAGCAAGAGAAGTAATACTCGAAATAAAACCCTATATTAATCCCTCTGAGTAGTGAGGTACAGTAGGTCAATTGCCCACTTATTGTGGAGGCTCACTCCCAGCATTGGGACGTATATGAGTCGTGATGAGGCCATGGAGCATCAGAAATCTCCATCCGTACAAAAATACTCTAGAAATTACATCAGATGTTAATATTTGAGGTTACTGATTTATTATGTCATAGAGCCTTTTTGTTTGCCGAACTGTATGGGTTAATGGTGAATCAGCACGAGGTTTTTCATCCTGGCATCTTCGTCTTTTGAGTAGACCAAATGTGCCGTGTATATTTAAATTGAATGTCTCCTTTTGGCTGGTGAATGAAATCGAGCTACGATCACAGATAGATGTTGAAGTCAGAAGGTATATGGTGAAGAAGCTTATATATTGGAGAAGAGCGTCCATTTTCCACCGCATCTGAAACATAATACTTTGTAAAATATCGGATACTTCGTAAAATATGGGGTACTTCGTTAAATATCGAGTACTAGTCAGTACTACGTAAAATATCGGGTACTTCGTAAAAATATAGAAGGACCATCCATCCATGCGTGAACCTCCACTTTGGCCATAGGCCTCCCTACGAGAAAACCATTCAGAGCAGTTCTGGGCCAAGTGGCCCAGTGCAAGTGCATCTAAGGGTTTTTTTACAACTTTTATGATGTCGGCTGTCTACTTAGTGGGTATTGTCTTACACTCCATCGTCAGATTCGTGGTCGCCACTCGAGAACCTTTCGTCCACCACGATTATGGGTTCTTCGAGCGATGTGGCCTGCCTATTGCCACTTCAACGTTTTAATTCTTCTTGCTATGTCGGTTACATACAATTCACTATCCTTTATGTCGGATATCCAATACGATGGATAAAGGATTACAAGTAAATTTCCACCCATGGTTGTAATTGTAAATAAATGAGGGTGAAGTGTTGAATAAGTTTTGACGGAGTAAAAATACAATTCACCACTCCCTATCTTGCTCGTAAAAGACGACTAAGGGATATAGTATGCAAATAACATCTATGCAAGAGAAAGAAAACTCTTAATAAAACCCTACACCAACCCGTCTGACCAATACAGTATGTTAATTGACCTTCAAGAAGGTCAAAAGGCTTTTTTAGTATAGATACTTCTATATGTGTATATGAGATTGAATTACTCCTAAATGACTCAACTGACAATAATGGGTTTATGAATGGTTTAGATTAAACAGATGAAAATATTTCGTGTGGTGCCATGTAACATCTATTTAAGAGAAGAAAAACTCGCAATATAATCCTATTCCATCCATTTCTAGACCGTAGATGTCGCAAAAGACGACTAAGGGATGTAATATGCATATTCTGTGCAAAAGAAGGAAGATTCGAACGGTCTGAAGATCCTTTTTAGTTCTATTATGTATTAAGGAATACAATACACCACCCCCTATGTTGCCCGTGGATGTAGTAAAAGGCGACCAAGGGATATAATATGCATATAACATCTATATAAGAGAAGAAAAACTCTAAACAAAACCCTATATCAACACGTCTGACCAGCATGTAATAGTAGGTCAATTGCCCTCCTATTATGGTGCAGGCTCGAGCTCACAGTGGGACATATATGACCTGAAATGATGATGAAATTAAATTAACAATTGCATTCAGTAGATGGCGTTGTGAACGATTTTAAAGCAATCCGTTTTTTATATATTTTTGATTTGAATAATGGTCTTACCTGCAAGTCGCCAGGAATCTTGCGTCATATGCTTTTTGTAGGGGGTGTCGTGAAGGCACCGAGGCGGCCAGGGCACGTGCCCCGCAGCGAGCGCAAGCTCTCCATCGCGCTGGTCGGGCGCCACCACCCAAATACATATAACTATAAACGTTACAAAAAGTACATCATTATTAGCATACGAATGTTTACTGTTGAGTAAACGCCTATAAGCGCCACACTTGGCGTTTGGTATATGTTGTATTGTTGGCCATGATCAGCGCATCCGCCGTCTTCGTCTGGGGTGACGGAGAGGTGGCGTGCGGCCCCATAACCCACCCGATAGGACGTCGTCTTCATCGTTGGGCCGATCACCGGTGCAGAGTAACTCGTCTTCAGGAGTCGGCCCGACGGAATACCCCGGTTGCGGGGTACCCTCTCCTCTCGACATTCCCCTAGGGGGGACGTCGGTCCAGTTATCCGCGGCCGTCGTTGTGGAGGCGTTCCTCCCGCGCGCGTTCCGCCGCCTCCTTCCGCGAGACGACTGCCCTGCAGAAGGCGGCGACCGCGCGTTTCAGTTCAGGTTGGCACCGATGATTGCGACGAGTTCACGGCGTTGCTCACCCTTTCTTTACTCTGGGTTTTTCGGTGGGAGTATGGAAATGTCATGTCTTAAATAATTTTGCTGATATTTTATGTAATGTACAGTTAAAGTGCTGAAGTGTGGTCAATATCATATAAGAGTGGTTTACGTGTATTTTTATATTATACCGCAATTCCCAGAGAAATTGTTTAATTTGGTTTTCAGCGCCCAATTAGTTGTAACAACTTTACTTACTGACGGATAATTACTCTTAATAAACTATTCAATATGAAGATGTGTTAAATAATATGCGAAGAAAATTATTTGTAAGCTACGTAAGACAAGGCAGTATGGTCAACCGACTATAGCTTGACCATAAGAGCGATTAAATAAAAAAAAAACTTTACTCTGTGGTCATCGTTAGCCCATGTATAGTTGTTTTTAGTGATAATAATTATAGTTTATATTATTGAATTATTATTTTTCATTTACAAACAACAAATTTTAATGTTTTTAGAATGAAGTTCTTAGATGCTGTTTACGGGTAGTGCGATTTAGTAAAAATCGTCATGTAACAAAATGTTGTATGTTTTGTATGTATGCGTGTATCGTGCCTATTACGCGTGAGTCCGCAGTCTGGTGCGTAGCGCTCTTTCTTTCTGTTCCCGTCTCTTTTTATCACGGTTGCACAAATACGTCTAAATTTCGTGAAAAAGTATTTGTTACTAGCAACGCCCTCGCATCGCTTCAATTTCAGCCCGCGTAGTTCTCGTTCCCATGGGAATACCTACATAAAATATATAAGTTACTCCTTATATAGACAGCTACCTGACAGTAAAATATTATCAAAACCCGTCCAGCCGTTTTGAAGATTACCCAAAACATGCAGATAAACAAAATTTTTTTAAACCGGTTTTTAGCCATAGGTGCCGTGCAAATAAACGTATCAGCATAAAAAAAAGGTCCATTATTTTGACATCACAAACAGACATATCAATTTTATTTATTTGTATAGATGTGTGTAAAATCATACGTGAATATTATACTATTGCAATTAAGTTTTGAAAACTGTAATAAATGCGTGTAATACAGATTTAGAAAAACGTAAGTAACTTCGATCCTAACGACAGCCCCCCCCGATCTGAGATAGTGATTATTAGGGACCGGATTATACTTTATACTAGCAACCCGCTCTCGCTTCGCTTCGGTTATAGGTTATAGTCGTTTTACCCGCGTAGTTCCCGTTCCCGTGGGAATACCGGGATAAAATATAGCCTAGTTTACGCCCTGATATTATAGCTTTCCATTGGTGAAAGAATTTTTGAAATCGGTCCAGCCGTTTTGAAGATTACCTGGAACAAACAGACAGACAGACAAAATTTTTTTAATTGCTATTTTAGGCATAGATGTCGTGCAAATAACCGTGTGAGCATGAAAAAAGCCTATTATTTTGACATTACAAACAGACACTCCAATTTTATTTATTGGTATAGATATAAAAGAAAGTCGTGTTAGTTACACTATTTATAACTCAAGAACGGCTGTACGGATTTGGCAGAAAATTGGTGGAGAGGTAGCTTAGAACCAGGAGACGGACATAGGATACTTTTTATCCCGTTCGATCGTGTTCCCGTGGGACGTGACATAAAACGTCAAAGAGAAAACAAGTAGCTATGAAACGTGGTATTTGATACATATTTCATATGTAATAACAAAACGCAAATGACAGCTAAACGTAATTTTGTCTATGATTAAATATGGTTGAAAATTTGATAATAATAATTTTGTCAGAAATCAGTAATTTGTATTCTCTTTGAATTCTCATTAACAATGCCGCGACCAAGACGATTGAATCTTTCCTGACAAAGCCATAATGGTTCTTTTAGAGACTATATCTTCAAAAATTTAGAAAATATATTTATGAAAAAAAATATGGCGGCACGAAGTTCGCCGGGTCAGCTAGTGTAACATAAAAAGCTTGTTGTATGGATGCAAACATTTATGTAAAATGCTTAAAATATGCACGAAAATTGCCAGAATATGTAAAATTAAATGATAAATTTTAAGAACCCATAAAAAGAAAAGGTGAATTTTCATTTTTTTTATTTCAAACTCGGTTAATACTATTAGCAATAATCCTTTAAAAGGCTATAATAGATACAATAACATTACATGACATTAAAATTGTTTAATATTTTTGTTAAAGTAAATAATCAAGTACTGTGATTTGTTCCAAATGTTCAGTGGTAAGGTTGTCTTCGATGTTATTATGTAATTCGCGAATTCAACCAAAGTCACAATTATTATTCAATCGCCCTTATATTTTATAACTATTAAATCTGGTCGTATTCGCGATATTATCACATTTTAACGCATTTCGGAACGTAGAATGAGCACATTGCACTCGGAAAAATATTGAAGTGTTTTTTTTTTGGGGTGGGTTGCAGTCGCCGCGCTCCTCGCACCATTCCGTCCGGGGCGACAGAGGGGCGTAAGCACGCAACTCCCGCAACCCACCCACGATGCACGTCGCCTTCGTCGTTGGGCCGACCACCGGAGCAGGGTTACTTGTCATCAGTGGTTGGCCCGACGGAATACCCTCTACTTGGGGTACGCTCCCAAAATATTGAAGTGTAGTATCATAACTAGAGCTTAGGTAAAATATGTTATTACCGCTAAAATTGCCTTAAATATGCAAATGCATATAATCCAGTCTCTAGTGATTATAATGTTATATTCACCGTATAGCGTCCATTGTAACTGAGGGTATGGTCTCAGACTGCATGTAAGCCGGCGGCTCCGGTATGTAACGCAACGATTCAGGTTCGACTCCATATTCCAACTGTAAAGCAAATAAAAACACGCTTTTGTAGCTTATCATTTCGGCTCATATACGTCCCCCACTGCTGGGTTCGAATCTCCTCGACAACAGAAAAGAAATTGATTTACTATACCATGGTATAGTAGATCAATTTCTATATTAATCTGACCAGCATACTGGTCAGACAGGTTAATATAGGATTTTTTTCGAGTTTGCCTTCCCTTGCATATATATTATATGCGTATTACAACCCTTAGTCGTCGTTTACGACATCCACGGACAAGATTTTTATTCTTACTCCGTCTTCTTTTGTGTGTCGTATGGTTGTTAGCCGCATATGTCTGTGACAACTTTAGCCGTACTGTTGGCTGAGTGCTGAGGGCTCTTAACTCGATCTTACTAAGTCACTACACGAACAAAAGCTTTTGTAGATAGTCCAACTAAATTAGGTGTGCTACGGTCAGCGCATCCGCCGCCCGGCTTCGTCCGGGGCGACAGAGGCGGCCTCATAACCCACCGTAGCATGTCGCCTTTGTCGTTGGGCCAACTACCGGTGCAGCGTTCCTTGACTTCAGTGATGGGCCCGGAATACCCTGAGGTACCCTCTCCCATCGACGTCCCTTTCCCGGGACGTTGATCGCCGTCGCGAGGTTAGCCTCTCCGCGGGAGACTGACTAAATGCAGGCCGGTCCCCGCAGCCTCTGCTAGGGCGGCATCAGGCACAAAATTGTGCGATGCTGATAATAAATATAGCGACATCTATCGACTTACTCAAAAATCTCACTCATAGATATAACAATCGCTAATACTGTATGGGTAATGGGACCAGGTGACTGGACCGGGGAGTTAGTCCGTCACCCGCCGAGGGGCAGACCGCGCGGCGACGACTGAGATCCCCGAACAGCCGACGTCCCAGTCGGTCGAGGAGAGGGTACTCCATCAATCATCACTCAACCACTGCAAACAACACTCCCCTCAACCACTAATGTGGTGTATGTATTTCTTGATCTTTTTTTGCATACCTGCTTATAGTTCATAGTTTATTTTATAGTAGTAGTTTTTTTTTTATAGTAGGTATAGTAGTAGTTGTAGTTCGCTTTGTATTTTTATTTATGGTTTGGTCATGCTCACTGAATAAGGTTCTGCTTGCGGTAGCTATGTGGGGCGGGTCACTCCCTTCCCTTTAATTTGGTTGAGGAGAGTGATGGCTGCTCTAGTAGTTAACTCGTGATCGGGTGCTGCTTGTGGGATCTGGTCCAGCGATATTTTTTTCCTTTCTTTATGCTTTAATTTTTTTTTGTCTTCTATTAAATCTTGAAAATTTATACATATATACAATTTCGAAGGGCGTCACACTGGAGCTAATACCATATATGTTGTATGAAGCATAATATTATGTATATTTAAGGGATTAAGAACAAAAAATGACTGCCCGCTGAGTTTCTTGCCGGATCTTCTCAGTTTGTAGCCGCGTTCCGATCCGGTGGTAGATTATTGTATTGTGTTCAAACGTGTAATTTCACAATATGTAAGTGCCCTTAAGGGGCCTATGCATAATAAATGATTTGATTTGATATGAAAATATATATAGTACTTACAAATAATGGCCACAGTTTCCCGTGCGGTGCTGCCACACTACACCTAGACAGTGACTCCCATACCCTCGCGCCGGTCCACTGCGCCGTCAGGGTGGCACACTCCTCTGGTGACAAAGTACTATATCATCATCTCAGTCCACATACGTCCCACTGTTGGGCTCGGGCGTCCACAATTTACTATACCATGCTGGTCAATCATGTTGGTATAGGATTTCATATCGAGATTGCCTTTTCTTGCACAGAGATGTTATATGTATATTATATCCCTTAGTCGTCTTTTACGACACCCACAGGCAAGAGGGGGGGGGGGGGGGGGGTTGGTGAATTGTATTCTTACTCCGTCACCACACGGATTAGGGTATTTGTGGATACATTTTTTTAATTACTGTTGGTGGCAAACGAGTGAACAGCTCACCTGATGGTAAGGGATATAGCTACTCATGACCCTTTGCAATACCAAGGGCACAGCTATCTCGTACGTACTATGCAGAAAATGCTCTTCTTAAACCTTGGTTAAAGAAGGACATGTCATGTCGAGAAATTATTGTTCTGAGTCTGAATATCCACATTTTGATTCCCAAATTGTTGTTCTGAGACTGAATGTTCACAGTCTGATTCACAAATTGTTTTTCTGAGACTGATGTTTACAGTTTGATTCACAAATTGTTGTTCTGAGACTGAATGTGGACAGTCTGGTTCACAATTCGAGCGCTCTCTGGGGCGGGCCTCGGAATGGGGTGAACGGAACCTAGTCCAGTTCAACCCCACAAAGACACAAGTTTGCGCGTTCACTGCAAAGAAGGACCCGTTTGTCATGGCGTCACAGTTCCAAGGAGTAACTCTCCCAATTTCTGAGAGTATTGGGATTCTCGGCGTCAAAATATCGAGCAAAGTCCAGTTTTGTCTTTGTTTTTGAGTCATTTGGAGGACAAAGCCAAATTGGCAAGCAAAAAGTTGGGCGTCCTGAACAGAGCCAGCGTCTTGTGCTATACAAAGCACAAGTTCGACCTCATGTGGAGTACTGCTCACATCTCTGGGCAGGTGCGCCCAAATATCAGCTAGACCTACTTGACTCCCTACAAAGACGGGCTGTTCGAATCGTCGCGGATCCCAATCTTACGGACAGATTGGAGTCGCTGGAGCAGCGGAGAGACTTTGGGTCACTCTGTGTACTCTACCGACTCTTTCACGGGGAGTGCTCCGAGGAACTGTTTGACTTGGTACCACCATCACCATTCTACCAACGTACCACTCGACATCGTAGCAGGGTTCATCCATTTCACCTGGAAACGTTATGGTCTTCAACTGTACGTTTCCAGCGATCATTTCTCCCACGTACGTGCAAGCTCTGGAATGAACTACCTGCTGCTGTGTTTCCCGAGCGCTATGACATGTCCTTCTTTAAACGAGGTTTAAGAAGAGTATTTCCTTCACGGTAGGCAGCGGCCTAGCTGTGCCCCTGGTAATGCAAAGGTCCATGTGCAGCAGTTTCACTTACCATCAGGTGTGCTGCTTGCTCGTTTGCCACCGTTGGCAATAAAAAAAAAATTGTTGTTCTGAGACTGAATATTCACAGTCTGATTCACAAATTGTTTTTCTGAGACTGAATGTCCAGTCTGATTCACAAATTGTTTTTCTGAGACTGAATGTCCAGTCTGATTCACAAATTGTTGTTCTGAGACTGAATGTCCACAGTCTGATTCACAAATTGTTGTTCCGAGACTGAATGTCCACAGTCTGATTCACAAATTGTTGTTCCGAGACTGAATAATTCGACAGTATAATTCACAAATTGTTGTTCTGAGTTTGAATGTTCACATTTTGATTCACAAATTGTTGTTATGAGTCTGTATGTAATTTGTGTCAGTTAATAATATATTTGTGAAGTCACACCACAATACAAGAATTATTTCCTTAGTACAGGGGTATGCGAAATGTGAGCAAAAAGCAATTGCTAAAATATAATGACAAACTTTGTAAACTAAATGTTGACAAAATTGTATTGTTCACATTTCCTTATCGAACATGTTTGACACACATGGAAAATGAATCCATCTATAATTTAAATTTGACATTACACAATATTACCAATTATATTACTAACAACAAAATGCATGTAATTGACATTAACAATTTTGTTAAAAAGAAATTTATTTTGACAAAAGATAGTTCATATCTTTCAAAATTTTATACAAAGCTAATAGCTGATTCGCTATCTTATTTTTTATTTACATCAGCCAAGAACTTGGCTACCAAATTTGCTTCTATTGAGCAATGTGTTGTTGACATTACTAATTTAGATAATAATGTATCTACTATTGTAAATAGTGAATTTAATTCATAAATTAATTTAAATTAGCTCTTAAGATAGAGAACTCCTCTTGCCTTAGCGTTAAGAATAATTTTAAATCAATCAACCTGGCACATCAAAATATTCAGGGTATGTTAAGTAAAGATTTGGAAATTGAATTATTTTTGAATGATTACCAGATAGATATTCTCTGTATTACTGAACACTGGCTCAAAGGTGATCAGTTAATGTTCAATTTTCCTAATCACCAGGTTGTTAGCTCGTTCAATAGAGTCAGTATGATCCGAGGTGGCTCATTGATAATTTTAAATAAGAAGGTTAAATATAAAGAAAGAAATGATATTGTGAAACTCTCTATTGAACGTGTTATAGAAATTGCTTGTATTGAGTCGGAGCAGTTCATAATTATATGCGTATACAGACCTCCATGTTCACCATATGATAATTTTGAAAGATATATGGAGGATATTTTGTTCAAAATCTCCACCTCTAATAAAACAGTTGTTATTTGCGGCGACTTTAATGTAAATCTATTAGACTACAATAACACCACACAAAAATTTATAACTCTAATGAAATCATATAATTTATATAATATCTTTTTGGAGCCTACTAGGATAACATCTGGGAGTGCAACTTGTATTGATAATATATTTACAAATGTTAAACCCATTGCTCACACTATTGTTAGTGCTCTAGAATCAGATCATTGTGGTCAACTTGTTGTATTTCCTAGAACTAGTAGGATTAAAAGAGAAAGTATTAGCTTTGTTCCCGTGACTGCTAGCTGCTTAGAACACTTTAGATACAAACTGGGTATGAAGGTACCGCTGTTGCCTATTCACGACAGTCCCAATGAATTATATACATCCTTATTTCGCACAATCGATACGGAGTTCAGTACAATTTTTAAACCAAAAACTTTAACATTTGGAGTGCCTGCTGGTTTTAGTGAATGGGCTACTTGTGGTATCTACAAGAGTAGAAGAAGGTTATATGATCTTTACAGTGAAAAATCTTATAACCATAACCCAATATTCTTAGAGTATGTTAAGAATTATTCAAAAATTTTTAAAAGTGCCTGTTCCAGTGCTAAATCCATTTATCTAAGAAGGAAAATTAAAAGATCTAGTGATATAATTAAAATGACTTGGACAGTGATTAATAGTGAAACCGGTAGGAACACTGTGCGGAAGAAGGACTTTAATTTAAAAATTGGTGATAAAAATGTGACTGTGAATAAAGAAGTGGCACATGAATTTGAAAACTATTTTACAAATGTGCCTGTATTAACAACAAAGTCTTTAGCGTCATGTCCCATTTTGGCCGAATCGCTCCTTAAAGAAAGTATTGTAAAATGTGACACTTCCTTTGAATTTTCAGATGTCAGTGTGGATGATATTTTAAAGTCTTTTAAAAATCTTAATGTTAAGAAAACAGCAGATCTGTGGGGCTTATCTATAAGGACTGTTGATTTTATTATATCTATTATTGCTCCCCACCTGGCATTTGTGTTTAATGGTTGTGTTGCTTGGGGTGTTTCCTGAGCTCATGAAAATTAGTAGAGTAATTCCTTTATTTAAATCCGGTAGTATGACAGATATTAACAATTTTCGGCCCATTTCCATACTACCAACACTCGGTAAAGTATTTGAAAAAATTATGCTTAATCAGATGTTGATTAATTTTAATAGACATAGTATTTTTCATAAAAATCAATTTGGGTTTACTAAGAATTGCTCTACTACTGATGCAGGTGTAGGGTTATTGAAAAATATTTTTGCAGCCTGGGAGGAATCACATGAGGCTTTAGTAGTAGTAGACCCCTAAGGTCTTATGTGATTTATCCAAGGCATTTGATTGTGTACAACATGAAACACTCATCAGAAAACTTTAGCACTATGGGATCAGGAATAACGCTCTTGAACTTGTAACTTCCTATTTAAGCAACAGAATCCAGAGGGTTGATGTTAATGGTGCACAATCGTCTGGTTCTGTCATAAAAATGGGCGTTCCACAGGGATCCATTCTGGGGCCATTTCTGTTTCTTGTATATATTAATGACCTACCCTACCATATAGGAGACAATCAAAACAGTGTGTTGTTCGCAGATGACACTTCTTTGTTATTTAAAATTAAAAGACAAATGCTCAATTATGACGATGTGAACAATGCACTGTCTAACGTTGTTCATTGGTTTAACACTAATAATTTGGTTCTCAATGAGAAGAAAACTAAATGTATCAAATTTACTACTCCCAATGTGAGGCAAGTGGAAACCAATGTCCAAATGAATGGTGTGGCCCTGGACCTTGTGGAATCGACCGTTTTTTTAGGTATCACCATAGATGCTAAACTTCAATGGGGACCTCATATTGAAAAGTTGTCGAGTAGGCTTAGCTCAGCGGCTTATGCAGTAAAAAAAATAAGAATGTTAACCGATATTGAAACAGCTAGAATGGTTTATTTCGCATATTTCCATAGTCTGATGTCTTACGGCATATTACTGTGGGGATGCTCCGCGGACTTGAATAGAATCTTTGTTGTTCAAAAAAGGCCTATCCATGCAATTTATAATCTGGGCCTAAGAGTCTCACTTCGAGAGAAATTCAAAGAAATAAATATTCTAACTGTTATATCACAATATATATACGAGAATATATTATATGTCAAAAAAAATACAGCTAACTTTAAAAGATATTGTGACATTCATGAAATGAATACTCGGAATAAGGACAAACTAGTTGTACATGCTACTCGTCTCCAAAAAATTAGCAAATCATTCATGGGGCAATGTATACGTTTCTACAATAGATTACCTAAAGATGTCCGAGACCTGCCAACAAAAAAGTTTAAAAAAGCTATCAAGAATAGACTTTGTAAGAAAGCTTATTATAAAATCTCGGATTATGTAGATGATAATACAGATTGGTTGTGAGCAGCTCCTCATTATGCAATTTCCTTGTTATTTTAAATAAACTCTTTTTTAATAACTCTAATATTGTAAAGCGTAGCGTGTTTTGCCTAACGAAATTTTGCATTTTCGTCATTTGTAACATGTTTGTAACATATGGTCTTGGTCATGCTCACTGAAGGATCTACTTGCGGTAGCTGCGTGGAGCGCGTCTCTCCCTTCCCTCCATAGTGGTTGAGGGGAGTGATGGCTGCTCTAGTAGTTAACTCGTGATTGGGTGCCGCTTGTGGGATCTGGTCCAGCCATAATCATTTGAATTATATTAAGTATCTTGCAGTTAGAAGGGCATCACACTGGAGCTAGGTCTTACAAAACATGTACACAAATTTATATCTAGTAAGAAGAAAAAAAATTAAAATAATAGACAAGCCCGCTGAGTTTCTTGCCGGATCTTCTCAGTAGCGGTCGCGTTCTGATCCGGTGGTGGTTTATTTCTATTGGATAATTTAATTTTATATTGTAAAATTGACAATATGTAAGTGCCCTTTCGGGGTCTATGCATAATAGATGATTTGAATTTGGTACCTATTTTCTTTAATAAAAAAAAAATAGCAATTGGTATTTCCTGCCAGATCCTGGACATGAAAAATGAGGGCTGGAAACGTACAGTTGAAGATAATAGATGATATAGTTACCAATTAGCTCCGGTTTGGGTGCAGCGCACGCGGCTAGCTTGTTGAGCGGGCGCAGTAAGGGTTCAGCGCATCGTCCAGCCGCGCGAGCTACACCGGCCAAACGACGCATAAGTACAGCGGCTGATACGTCGGACCATAACTCGTAACTGTATAAACAAACATACATACATTATCATACTAGGGATCGGCGATCTTTCTCAAAAATATCGATTCTTGAATCGATTCGAATTGTCGTCCAAAGAATCGATTCACAAGAAAAGTGAGGTCTGAAGGATCGATTCCCGATTAATCGATCTATCAATCTTTTCTTTTGGTCGTGCTTGTGATGACTTTTTTTTTAGAAATCTGGAGAGTAACTATGTGATGAGCATTTTTTTAGGCAATCTGAAAGTGTTATTAATCTTATAATCTATACCAATAAATAAAATTGGAGTGTCTGTTTGTAATGTCAAAATAATAGGCTTTTTTCATGCTCACACGGTTATTTGCACGACACCTATGCCTAAAATACAGATTAAAAAAATTTTTGTCTGTCTGTCTGTTTGTTCCGGGTAATCTTCAAAACGGCTGGACCGATTTCAAAAATTCTTTCACTAATGGAAAGCTATAATATCAGGGAGTAAACTAGGCTATATTTTATCCCGGTATTCCCACGGGAACTACGCGGCTAAAACGACTAAAACCGAAGCGAAGCGAGGGCGGGTTACTAGTATAGTATAAAACATTAACATACTTAATATCGAGTGGGCAGAAAAAAAAATCGAACGACAGTTCCCTAGGGTAAAGTATCGATTCACCGAATCGATTCAGTGCTTCGTATCGATTTATAAAATCGATCTTTTGGGGGTGAAAAATCGATTCTTCGATTAATCGATCTCAGATCGCCATCCCTATATCATACCTCATATATATCCCACAGCTGGAGTCGAGCCTAGCACACGAGAATATAAAAAGAGCGTGTGTACAAAGTAGTCAAAGTGAAACTTCATTGGTGTCACGTGTTTTCCTTTATCCGTTATCGTTCTTCGTAAATCAAAATTCGCAAATCTTAATCGTAAATCGTACATTAGTAGACGATAGCGGTGACGCTACGCGAATGTGTTCTATCTCATTCTCTCGCCGACTGAATCCTATACATTTACGTGTTTGTGTCTCTATGGACTCGCTGTTTCGTTTCATCGACTTTGAAATCACAACGATTCTAAAGAAGTTTCACTTCAAAATGATTCAATATACCACGCTGAACAAACGTGTTGGTATAATACTATTTTTACGGATTTCATCGCGTTCGTATTTGATTTTTGATTTCGCGACGTTTCCAAAGTTTTACAGCGCAAATATGATAAAAAGCATTGTTTTATTTCAAAATAGATAAAAACCGTAAAATCTATATACTTATACTAATACTAGCAACCCGCCCTCGCTTCGCTTCGGTTATAGGTTATAGTCGTTTTACCCGCGTAGTTCCCATTCCTGTGGGAATACCGGGATAAAATATAGCCTAGTTTACGCCCTGATATTATAGCTTTCCATTGGTGAAAGAAATTTTGAAATCGGTCCAGCCGTTTTGAAGATTACCCGGAAGAAACAGACAGACAGACAAAAATGTTTTAATTGCTATTTTAGGCATAGGTGTCGTGCAAATAACCGCGTGAGCATAAAAAAAAGCCTATTATTTTGACATTACAAATAGACACTCCAATTTTATTTATTGGTATAGATATATATAGCTTAAGAGTTTGTTTGAACACGCTAATCTCAGAAACTACTGGTCCGATATGAAAAGTTCTTTCAGTGTTCGATAGCTTATTTATCGAGGAAGGCTACCCAGAGGGGAATTTTATTTTTATTTTTTTGGTGACCCTTGGGACCACCCCTATCACCCCCCTTCCCAGCTACGTAACCTTTTGGGACACTCTGTATATCAAGCCTCTCTAAGCCCAATAGGAGGGGAGCAGCAATGAAGAATGTTTTAATTTTTTTTTGCCTTTTCAAAGTAAATCAAAAATAAAATACAAATGCGATAAAATCCGTAAAATAGTTTTATTTACAAAAATATATTAAATATGTAACGTTTACGTAAACATAAGAAATCATTGGGTTAGCATGACACTTTTTGTGGGATTACATGACTATAAATTGTATTCTTATTATGTGCGTGAAAAGAATTTGTCAATCGTCTACAGTTCGCGAGCAATAGATCTTAAGTTAAACTTAATTTGAGCTTAACACTGGAGTTATTAATGTTCATATTGTATTGTACCAGTTGTCTGTGCGTCAACTGATTAGTGCCACTACGGGCGCGGGATCGCGGACTGCTCCAGCTGCTGCTGTCGCGCCTCTTTCCTATATCCCATGACATTAGTAACAGGAGCCATATTTTGTACGAGTCCGTTGTGCTGCCGCTGTCACTGTTCGAGAAACTAAACAACTGCATACTTTTCTTCTAATCAACAAGGGCTTATGTGTGGGAATTAGTGCTAGTGCAAATAGTATAATTGTAAAAATTACAAAATAAGTATCGATCTCAATTAATAAAACCACTCTAAGTTTTAAACCAATGGTGAACACTTTTTAATATTGTTGTGAAGAATTAAAGAAATCATTTTTATTATATTTTTGCGTATTAGAATAAAGGAACAAAATATTAATAGCGTAGTATTTTAGCATATTAGCGCAGAAATACGATTGCTTAGAAAACGCTCATAGCTATGTGTATGTACTAGCTCCTAAACTATTGGAGATACCAATTCTTTTTTTGCGAGGAATTAATACATTTAAAGGTTTAATTTAAGGTAAAAATATTAAAAATAAAAAGGGTCTAGGTTACCGAAATATCGATTTGAAATTTTCACTTCCGGTTTACTATACGTAAAAAAAAATCTAATTTAGAATTCAACAAAAAAAATTAAAAACTTAAACTTTTTAACTATAAGAAACAGTGTTTTTTAGTTTCTTTTACCAATTAATTGATACAGATAATAAGAATCCAAAAATTCATGATTTCATTCTAAGTCACTTTTCAAAAGCTCATAACTCGGCAATAAAGCAAAACACGACTAAATTAATGTGTGTACCCATCGAAGTCTACTAGAAGTATAACTGACCAGAGTATAAACGAAATTCACGACCTCAATCTTTTTTTGTTGTCCGCTTGACGTGAAATGCCCCAATATGCAAGTGCCCCCGCGGGGTTCATACATTTTCTCGTGAAGTTTTCTTTATATCAAGTGTTTGAGGACCTGAATTTTAAAGCTTCATAAGATTTACTTGAAAATAGTTATGCCTATGTCCAACACTAGACATCAATTGCTTGAATGGATAGGAATAAAACCGGCTAAGTGCGAATCCGAGTCAAGTCACGAAGGATTCCGTAACAATACCTATAAAAAAATACGATTGTTGTATGGGAGCCCACCTTCAATATTTATTTTATTCTCTTTTTAGTATTTGTTGTTATAGCGGTAACAGAAATACATAATCTGTAAAAAAATCAACTGTCTAGCTATCACGGTTCTTGAGATATAGCCTGGTGACAGACAAACGGGCGGACAGAAAACGAAGTCTTAGTAATAGAGTCCCGTTTTTTACCCTTCGGGTACGGAACCCTAATAATCTGATATGAAACTACCAGTGGAGATTGAAGTAGAGTGATGGCTACTCACGAATGGTGCATTACATGTTGATGCTGGTGTTGATGTTGGCATAGAGACAACAGTGCCGTGAGCGAGATGTCCAGAGCCCGCTGCAGCGATAACCGCAACGGGGCCAGGGAAGCTGTCTCCGCCACCAGAGCGTCGCACTTCGACTCCAGACTTAGTAGACCCTGAAATGAGATGGTTGATCAATTAGCTATTCGTTATTTTATACTTTTCTTTTTGTATTTTTCCTAGGACAAGTGCACTAAGGAAATAATATTGCAAGTGGAATTTAAAAACATACAATTTACAATCATTATCACCACAGTTTTCCATGTATTGACGGAGTAAAAATACAATTCACCACCCCCTATTTTGCCGTGGATGTCGTAAAAGACGACTTAGGGATATAATACGGATATAACATCTATGCAAGTAAAGGCGAACTCGAAATAAAACCCTATACCAACCAGTCTGATCAGCTTGGTTATAGTAAGGTCATTTTCCATCCTACTGTGGAGTAGGTTCGAGCCCAACAGTGGGACGTATATGAGGTAAAATGTTGATGACGCATTTAAAAGCGACATATTAGATTTTTATGTTCTCACTAAAATTTCCTTCTAATCATTGAAACCTGCTTGCCATTAGGCATTCTCTAAAAAAATAATATAATTCCTAATATTTGCAAAAACAAATCAATTTATGGCAAAGATTGCATAAGACGCACCTTGTCAATATCGAGTGGGTGTTCGTCGAACACATCACCGAGCTTGTCGTCCAGCCGTAATGCACCGACTACGCCAGACCACGCCGTCTGCAGACTCTGGAGACATGTCAGCCAAGAGACTGAGCTCTGCGCCGACGGGATCAATCTGCAAGCAACTATCGAATGGAAAACCAGCTTGCCACTATAGCCAAGTAACACAATTAGCTTAAAAATGAAAATCTAAAAAATTTTAAAAACAAAACACACTTTAAACGGTTCACTAATGTTTGTCTAGTAACCAGTAATAGATATGATATCATAATATGTGTTAGCTAATATATTTAATAACAGGATTACCTAAAAATTACCTACATATAACATCTCTACTCAGAACAACGATACTATAATAATACAAAAAACAGTCTGTATCGGACAGACTAGGTGAATCATTTCATCGTGTGTACGACGCATGAGGTGAATCACTTCGTAGTGTGTACGACACATGAGGTGAATCACTTCGTAGTGTGTACGACACATGAGACGAATCACTTCGTCATGTGTACGACACATGAGGTGAATCACTTCGTAGTGTGTATGACACATGAGGTGAATCACTTCGTCGTGTGTACGACACATGAGGTGAATCACTTCGTAGTGTGTACGACACATGAGGTGAATCACTTCGTAGTGTGTATGACACATGAGGTGAATCACTTCGTAGTGTGTATGACACATGAGGTGAATCACTTCGTCGTGTGTACGACACATGAGGTGAATCACTTCGTAGTGTGTACGACACATGAGGTGAATCACTTCGTAGTGTGTATGACACATGAGGTGAATCACTTCGTAGTGTGTATGACACATGAGGTGAATCACTTCGTAGTGTGTATGACACATGAGGTGAATCACTTCGTCGTGTGTACGACACATGAGGTGAATCACTTCGTAGTGTGTATGACACATGAGGTAAATCACACATGAGGTGAATCACTTCGTAGTGTGTATGACACATGAGGTGAATCACTTCGTCGTGTGTACGACACATGAGGTGAATCACTTCGTCGTGTGTACGACACATGAGGTGAATCACTTCGTCGTGTGTACGACACATGAGGTGAATCACTTCGTAGTGTGTACGACACATGAGGTGAATCACTTCGTAGTGTGTACGACACATGAGGTGAATCACTTCGTAGTGTGTACGACACATGAGGTGAATCACTTCGTAGTGTGTATGACACATGAGGTGAATCACTTCGTAGTGTGTATGACACATGAGGTGAATCACTTCGTCGTGTGTACGACACATGAGGTGAATCACTTCGTAGTGTGTACGACACATGAGGTGAATCACTTCGTAGTGTATGGCACGTGAGGTGAATCACTTCGTAGTGTGTATGACACATGAGGTGAATCACTTCGTAGTGTGTACGACATATGAGGTCAATCACTTCGTAGTGTGTATGACACATGAGGTGAATCACTTCGTAGTGTGTACGACACATGAGGTAAATCACTTCGTAGTGTGTATGACACATGAGGTGAATCACTTCGTAGTGTGTATGACACATGAGGTGAATCACTTCGTCGTGTGTACGACACATGAGGTGAATCACTTCGTCGTGTGTACGACACATGAGGTGAATCACTTCGTCGTGTGTACGACACATGAGGTGAATCACTTCGTAGTGTGTACGACACATGAGGTGAATCACTTCGTAGTGTGTACGACACATGAGGTGAATCACTTCGTAGTGTGTACGACACATGAGGTGAATCACTTCGTAGTGTGTATGACACATGAGGTGAATCACTTCGTAGTGTGTATGACACATGAGGTGAATCACTTCGTCGTGTGTACGACACATGAGGTGAATCACTTCGTAGTGTGTACGACACATGAGGTGAATCACTTCGTAGTGTATGGCACGTGAGGTGAATCACTTCGTAGTGTGTATGACACATGAGGTGAATCACTTCGTAGTGTGTACGACATATGAGGTCAATCACTTCGTAGTGTGTATGACACATGAGGTGAATCACTTCGTAGTGTGTACGACACATGAGGTAAATCACTTCGTAGTGTGTATGACACATGAGGTGAATCACTTCGTAGTGTGTATGACACATGAGGTGAATCACTTCGTCGTGTGTACGACACATGAGGTGAATCACTTCGTAGTGTGTTTGACACATGAGGTGAATCACTTCGTAGTGTGTATGACACATGAGGTGAATCACTTCGTCGTGTGTAGGACACATGAGGTGAATCACTTCGTCGTGTGTACGACACATGAAGTGAATCACTTCGTAGTGTGTACGACACATGAGGTGAATCACTTCGTAGTGTGTATGACACATGAGGTGAATCACTTCGTAGTGTGTATGACACATGGGGTGAATCACTTCATCGTGTGTACGACACATGAGGTGAATCACTTCGTAGTGTGTATGACACATGAGGTGAATCACTTCGTAGTGTGTACGACACATGAGGTGAATCACTTCGTAGTGTGTATGACACATGAGGTGAATCACTTCGTAGTGTGTACGACACATGAGGTAAATCGCTTCGTAGTGTGTACGACACATGAGGTGAATCACTTCGTAGTGTGTACGATACATGAGGTGAATCACTTCGTAGTGTGTACGACACATGAGGTGAATCACTTCGTAGTGTGTATGACACATGAGGTGAATCACTTCGTAGTGTGTATGACACATGAGGTGAATCACTGCGTCGTGTGTATGACACATGAGGTGAATCACTTCGTAGTGTGTATGACACATGAGGTGAATCATTTCGTAGTGTGTATGACACATGAGGTGAATCACTTCGTAGTGTGTACGACACATGAGGTGAATCACTTCGTAGTGTGTACGACACATGAGGTCATTCACTGCGTCGTGTGTACGACAGACGCTGTTATCTGCCCACATACTTTAGTTATCAAAGATGGTTACTTAGATATAGAGAGTGTATTTACCTGCACAGTGCTATCCTCATGTTCAGCCAGCTGTGGTAGTAATACTGTTGGAATGATGGTGGCTGACGTTGGAACGTGTCCGTTAGTCTGAAAACAATTTATTATAATGGATTATCGGTCACATTAAAATGTTACGCTCTTAAATTAGATATATCTCAGTGTTTTATTATTGTCTCGATTTAAATACGTCCCACTGCTGGGCTCGAACCTCCGCCACAGTAGGAGAGGGATATTGACCTACTATACCACGCTGGTCAGACAGGTGGGTATAGGGTTTTGTTACGAGTTTTCCTTCTCTTGCATAGATGTTATATGCGTATTATAGCCCATAGTCGTATTTTACAACATCCACGTGCAAGATACGGAGTGTTTAATTGTATTCTTACTCCGTCACCACACGGCAAGCGTGGTGTAGTAGGAGGTGGCGGATCGCCTGCGCGAGGAGCGCAGCCTCGATGAGGCGATCCGCCGCCGGCGACTGGGGTGGCGTAGGCGCGAATACTTGCGCCCCATGCCGCCCTAGCCGAGGTCGCGGGTGACGTGACCGGGGAATTAGACCATCACCCGCCGAGAGGCCGACCGCGTGAGGAAAGACCGACGTCCTCCCCGAGGGGGGGACGTCGGTCGATGGGGGTGTACCCCAAATGGGGGGTATTCCGTCGGACCGACCACTGATGATAAGTAACCTTGCTCCGGTGGTCGGCCCAACGACGAAAGCGACGTGCATCGTGGGTGGGTTGCGGGTGTGCGTGCTTACGCCCCTCTGTCGCCCCGGACGGAGTGGTGCGAGGAGCGCTTCGACCGCAACCCACACCCCAAAAAAAAAAGCGTGGTGCGAGGAGGGTCGAGCCCAACAGTGGGACATATATGAGTTGAAATGACAATAAGTTCACCTCTCGTATACAGGTTCAACGACGCTGTGCTTCAGTGTCATCAGTACGTCGAGACAGTCCAGTCCGGCAACCATCGCGTACTCCAACAAGCACGTCGCGTGCTGGACTGATAGCGGGGTCGCTGAAACATATCCAATCAAGTTATTAGCCAAAATGGGCATGGTAATTAATACAAAAAGTAAAAACAAAAGCCAGCTAAGTGTGAGTCAGAGTCGCGCACGAAGGGTTCTGTACCATTATCTATAAAAAGAGGCAAAAGAAATCGCGTTTGTTGTATGGGAGCCCCCCTTAAAAAATTATTTTATTTTGTTTTTAGTATTTGTTATAGCGGCAACAGAAATACATAATTTGTGAAAATTTCAACCGTCTAGCTATCGCGGTTTTTGAGATACACCTTGGTGACAGACAGCGAAGTCTTAGTAATAGGGTCCCGTTTTTACCCTTTGGGTAGGGAACCCTAAAAAAATAGTTGCTATTTATAATCTAGGCTCAAGTTTTCACGGTATCAGATTTGTCTTAATATATACTAATATTATAAAGAGAAAAAAAATTATATTTGTGAGTATGTTGTAATGAATAAACTCAAAAATTACTGTGCCGATTTCAAAAATTCTTTCACCATTGGCAAGTTACATTCACCCCGAGTAACATAGGGTATATTTTATCCCGGTATTCGCACGGGATTAATGCAGGTAAGGCGATTGAATCAGAAGCGAAGCGAGGGCAGATTGCTAGTTCGAATACCCTTTCGGGTACCCTCATCTCTCGACGTCCCTGTCCCGAGACGTCGGTCGCCGTCGCGCGGTCAGCCTCTCTACGGGTGACGGACTAAAATCCCCGGTCCGGTCACCCGCGGCCACGGCCAGGGATGACCTGTCCAGTTGGGGTACACTTTCGGGCACCGTATCAGGGATCTATGAATGTCTTTCTCTTTCTTTCTTGTTATGTCACGTGTAGGATAGGAGGTGACGAATTGTATTCTTATTCCGTCACCACATGGAAATCTATGAATGTTTATCTATCTATATAATACGTACGTATGTCCGCCCATGGTTGTGGTAGTTTATATATATGTAACTGAGCGTGTGTGTCGATCGCTAACACCACACCGCCCAGCTGTGACATCTCTACGTACGAGACGACAGCACAACCAACACTGTTCTATATAACACAAACAAACACACAATATTAGCAAAAAATTAATATAATAAAAAAGTGAGCCGTCGCTCAGGACGCCTGGCGGATGTGAAACATCTAAATTATTTTGTACAATTATATATGCTTAAAATAACAGATTACGACAGGAACTAACGTGGCATAAAGTATTAATAAAATACTTTGTTTTTTTTTTCCAGAAAATGATGATTTTTATTCAATAAACATTTATTTTCATTAATATACACTATAGGTAATAATTTATTTTGAGCTCACTAGATGGCGTTGTACAAAATTCTATCACAGGTTACGGTTTTGTTATACTAATGTGTACATTTTTTTTAAATTTCATATCCAAGCGTGGCGTTAAACGACACGTCAACGATCAGGTTCACCCCCAGGTCAGTCAGGTGCCTATAGATGATTCACATAGAGAAAAAGTCCGCCCATGACCATGAACGCTATAAAGTGTTCGAAACGTCGGGCAATCAAATGCTATAAAATCCATAAAATAGTTTTATTAAGAATGTGTAACACTCGCGTTAACTTAAGTCATTGTAAATGAAAACAATAAATCATTTATTTCAGCTCATATACGTCCAACTGCTGGGGTCGGATCTCTTTCTGAATAGGAGTGAAATTAACTTATCACGCTGGTCAGACAGACTGTTGCATAGATGTTATATGCGCAATATATCTCTTGCTCACCTTTTACGACATCAACAAGCAACGTGGTGGTGAATTGCATTCTTACTCCATCGCCACATCATCATCATCATCGTAGCCCACATACGTCCCACTGTTGGACTCGAGCCTTCTCCACAATGAAAGGGAATTTGACCTACTATACCATGCTGGTCAGACATGATGGTACAGGGTTTCATTTCGAGTTCTCCTTCCCTTGCACAGATGTTATGTGCATTTTATATTCCTTAGTCGTCTTTTACGACATCCACGGGCAAGATAGTGGTGAATTGTATTCTTACTCCGTCACTGCAGGGAAAGTATGTGTATAATTAAGTTTTATTGTATAACTTACCGGTGTAACACCAGAACCGTATTTGGGTTTCTTTGGTGGTGTTGATGCTGTCTCGGTCAGACTCGAACCCACACCACCACTAGTGATCACAGCCCGACTGCATATCTATAAAAGATATATATATCTGAAGTAAGAAAAGAGATTCTTTAACATTATTAATAATTCTGCCTTTTGTCAATTTACAAACATCTCTCAGAAAAACAATTTGTGAATCTCTCTCTCTCTCTCTTGTTGAGATCAATTTGGGAATGGAACCTGTAATACTTAGCAAAGTAGGTCGGTATAATCACTACGCCATATGTTCAGTCGTAATTTCATAGAAAAAAAGAAATGTGATGTCGTGGTACACCAGGTAGGAACGAAGTTCCTTCCACTAATGTAGAATCGACACAATTTGCAAATATTAAATCGGTTCTACTGAAAATTCTATGAGGTCTGTCAAAAATACGGAGTTCCTGCGGTCAAAGATGACTGATTTATGGCAATTTGCGGTTTGAACGATGTTTCACATCAAAAAAGGGGAGAGGAAAGTTTCTAATGGGGGGTAGGGGTAGTCCGGGCGGCAATGTTGGGTGCAAGGGGGGTCAAAATTTCTATCAAAAATGGTCTAGCACTTAGTTTTTGAGATACGGCAGTCAAAACAATTGTAGGTTGAACGATGTTTCACATCAAAATACTATCACATTTTTTTCAGTTCGGTCGCGCAGCAAAATCCCTATCTCCTCCAAGCCTGCCGTAAGGAACTTCGTTCCAATTATTTTTCATCACTGTTGGTAGCAAACGAGAAAACAGTACACCTGATGGCAAGTTATGCTGTCGCTTATGGACCTTTACTAGGCCGCTGACTACCTGAAGAAAGTATGAATGCGTGCAATGAGGTTCGGCGATACTGAAGGCAACCCACCTCACACAGACAATTGTGGTGCCGTCTCTCTCTGTCGACAGTTGTCTACAGCCGCAGGCTGGTCCATTCGCGGTAGTACCATACTGAGTAGAAAATCGACATCTGAGTAGTAGCAATTTGTTACTGCGCTTCATTCAGTGAGCGAGAGAAGTGGAACCACAATTTTCTGTGTGCGTTTGGGTGGGTTGAGTGATGCCTTTAATATTACCGAAGCTCATTGCACGCATTCGCACTCCCTTTAATTTCTTCACATTAGCAGCCTAGCTGTGCCCTTGGTATTGCAAAGGTCCATGAGTAGCAGCAACACTTACCATCAGGTGTACTGTTAGCTCGACTGTCACCGTTTACAAGAAAAAAAAGAGATTGAGGATTTAAATTACGGGATCAAAGCGACTTAACAAGCTTGGCAGCCATGTTGACGATTGTAAATGATAAGTTTCATAGAGCGCTGCTGCTCACATTCTTGATGATAACTAACTCAGTCCTGAAAACTACCAAAGGTACAGTATAGTATAGGTACGGTATAGTGCACCTGTCATGGTCATTTAGGAGAAGGAAGTCATCAATACATACATATTGGTGGTTATCATAAGCGAGTAGGTGGAGTGCCCGATGCGTAGCGAGCACGGCATGAGATGCGCCCTGATGCGGGGACCTGGCGCAGCAGACATGCGCAGCACCACTAGCTGTTTCCACGCCCCAGGATTTCTGCCACACCTGGAAGTCCCAGTCATAATGTAACTTACGATATTTAATAATGTTATACTATTTCCATTTCTTTATTTTCTCGATGACAGCTCCTGTGGAAACTTGAACGAGCGTCTTTTTTACATTATGTATACATTATTTAATAAAAATATGACGCTTACGCGCGTACAAGGTCATAGCAGAGTCGGAGAAACTGATAGGGATGGAGCTATCGATAAACGTAACACGATAAGAGACCCGATATTTTTTTACAAAGTGTAAGTAACTAAACTATTGCCGGATATTTTTATACAAATTTATTAACTAATATTACATTTCATTACAAGATGTAATTATATTATGTTGATTGTTCATTTATTTATTTTAATCAAAATCTGATGAATCGCCACTATCACTCGATGAGCTCTCCTCAACATTTATTATAAGTTTCTGTATTTCTATATTATCCAATGCCACATGAATTTCCCAATCCGACGCTATAATGTTTTGGGTTCTTCTCACAATTTTTTCCCAGTGTTCGGCGGTTACTTCCGCACATGCATTTTTTAATAAATCTAACATCTTGTTTGCCGTAAAAGGGGGATGGGTATTGTTTCGAGCGGCGTGTCCTTTGATTTGTGCCCATATTAGTTCTATAGCATTGTACTGGCAATGATACGGCGGAAGTCGAAGAACCCAATGACCACATTCGGCAGCTATTTCGTCGGTAATATATCTTTTAGGGAGGCTTCTTTTAGATTTTAAAATATTCACTAATTGTACTTTTAATAAAGTATCATCCACATTTTCGCCATGACATTTGAGCCAGTCAATTATATTTATCATATATATATTTGTCTAGAGTGATATGTAGCGTTGTCCATAATAATTATCGACGGTTCTTCCAGAGATTGCACTATATCTTTGAACCATCCTTCGTAAATCTCCGCATTCATTTCTTCGTGGTAGTCCACTGTTTTCTTGGATTTAAAGGCCAGTAAAGCATCTGACACGAATCCTTTCGTAGACCCTGCATGGCATATGATAAGGCGTTCACCTTTTCCCATTGGCACTGAACTAGTGGAAGCGGCGGTGTCGTCAGTCCAGTTCTTCGATACTGTGTGGTTTGCATTTAACCAAGTCTCGTCAGTGAAAATAACAATTGACCAATCTGATATCTTTTTGGCATCGCTCAAAAATTCACAGCGAGCCATAGCAACGTCGTGACGCTCCATCAATATTTTACGTTTGTCCGATTTTTTATAAGAAAATCCAATTTCTTACAAAACTAAGCTTAATGACGATTTTTGGCCATGGAACAAACCACGTTCACGTAAAGAAACAACAAGTTTTTTAAGTGTTGGAATTTCTTTGCGCAAGTAATAGTCATATATATGACGACGAATAGCGTCAGCGTCGAAGTTGTCAACCGATGTCACACGACGTGGTTGGCGTTTCTTCTTCGGCGTACGAAGCTTATTTGCTTGCATGCCGCTTGTACCGTAAGCTTCGGTAGTAATTTTTGAAACAGTAGGTCCACTAATTCTTAATGCGGCCGCAACACGCTCTCGCACTTGCGACAGTGGTAATAGCGGGCCACCATTTTGATATTCTGCTTCAAAGTAATTACGAACCTTGATCAGCAGTTCTCTCGCCTGACTTTTCAGAACAGATCCTTTAGGCATTTTGATATTTGACAGCTGGACAGCAATCAACACGGAGGAACACAAAATACACAACGTAACGTATGGATTAGTGATGTAACGAATATTAGGATTGAGACATTCGCGAATGCGAATGTGAGTGCGAATATTTATCTCCAACATTCGCGAATGCGAATATGCGAATATAATATATATGAATGTTGACTTTCAAATAAAGCGCGTGCAAAATATCATACGGGTTTAACATTTCCTACCAGCCATGTTTAAGCCAAATATAGCAAAGGTTAACCGTTACAAGTTGAACGAATGAAACTAATCAGATTCGTTCGAAAATATTCGTTGTAATTTGAGATTAGTTTATTATTATTATTGTTTTGGTCAAATTTACAAACATGAGTAAAGCACATGTTACTGAAGTGTGAAGTTATTTCACAATTTGTGACGCTGAGAGTGTTAAATGCATGGTATGTCAAAAAGTTTAATGATTACTTAACAAAAATAATGTAGTTTTTTCATAAAGAATCATGTTCTTTTTTTATTGGCAAAATTCATTATTCATTCACACAAAAAATCGGTTGTCTGTAAAGTCGATTTACTGACGATAGTTGAACGTGACAACGTCATAAGAAAATACTGATGGAATGGTTTCATTTTTCAAAAGAAAATTTTAATTTTATTTGTTTGATAGATATTTTGTATGGCAAGCCTTAAATGGAACTGGAGGCAGAAGTGCTCGCCGAATTGTATCGGCGGGTGTCGGGGGTGCGAGGGGAGGGCGGTGTTGTTTCTTAAGGGAGCTCACCGCCTGGCGCGTGGACGCCCGCCGAGATGTGATCGCCCGTTGGGCAAACCGGCTGGAGAGGCCTCGATACTGTGTCTGGACCGTGGAGGCCTTCCGGTCGGTGCTGATGCAGTGGTTGGAACGGCGGCAAGGTGTGCTCTCCTTCAGACTCGTGCAGGTCTTGACGGGGCATGGATGCTTCGGCAAGTACCTGTACAGGGTCGCTAGGAGGGAGAGAACACCGTCCTGCCACCACTGCGATTGCGACGAGGACACGGCGCAGCATACGCTCGAGGTCTGTGCCGCTTGGGCAGAGCAGCGCCGTGAACTATTCGCAATCATCGGTGCCAACCTAACGCTGCCGACCATCGCTAGGGAGATGCTCGGCAGCATCAGGAACTGGGACGCGGTCGCATCCTTCTGCGAGGCAGTTATCTAGCAGAAGGAGGCGGCGGGTCGCGAACGCGAGGAGCACAGCCTCGACGAAGCGACCCGCCGCCAGAGACTGGGGCAGCGCAGGCATGACTACCTACGTCCCATGCCGCCCTAGCCGAGGCCGCGGGTGACGTGACCGGGGAGTTAGCCCGTCACCCGCCGAGAGGCCGACCGCGTGAGGAAAGACCGACGTCCTCCCCGGGCGGGGGACGTCGGTCGATGGGAGGGTACCCCGGTTAGGGGGTATTCCGTCGGGCCGACCACTGATGACAAGTAACCCTGCTCCGGTGGTCGGTCCAACGACGAAGGCGACGTGGTGTTCGGGTGGGTTGCGGGTGTTGTGTGCTTAAGCCCCTCTGTCGCCCCGGACAGAGAGGTGCGGAAGCACGCCGACCGCAGCCCACCCCAAAAAAAAAGGCTTAAATGGAACGCCTCAGAGCGAGGTAACACCGCATACGTCATGTTTTTTCGTGTGTGCAGCTGGCTCCATCGAATTATAAGACGTTGTCACGTCAAAAACAAATATAAATTCCGGATAAGTATTCACCAACATATCATATACTAAATCTTTCTCCGAAACATGCTGCATCTTATGGTATAAATATTATTCTGATCATTCAGTGGTTTTCGCAGTATAACCGAACAAAAAACCGGCTCCCCATTCATTCGTTTATATTAGACTGACAAAAATAAGAGAGACAGTATTTCTAATTTAGTTGCCGACCTGAGTGTTCCATAATATTGTTTTATTCAAATATTATGAGTAGATAAAAATAATAAATATTATCATATCATTACACAATTGCATATATAATTTGCTTTTAGTTTGTCAAATATATTCGCCAAACATTCGCATCGTTGCTTGCGAATGCGATTGCGAATGTCAGAAAAATATGCGAATATTCGCGATGCGAATGCGAATATTCGTTACATCACAAGTATGGATAATGTGAAAAAACTCAGCGAACAGAAATGTCGTGACCATATAGCACGACCGTCTTGTTGCGAGTGACAGATTAAAACAAATACAAAATGGCGGTGGGTCATTGAGTGTTCCCAGCTTGAAAAAATATATTTGAATGTTTTTGTTGAATTTGTCTTTGTTCAAAACATATATGTGATCGATATCATTACTTATTTGGTCACAACACTACAACTATCAAATTAGAACTGTCATCGAGAAAATAAAGAAATGGAAAGAGTATATTATCACACTGTTGACAGTTGTCTGTTTACAGCACAGCCATGGGCTGCTCCGTCCGGGGTACTATCACACTGAGCTGACAATCAACGTCTGAGTAGTCGCAATTTATTACTCCAATTCGTTCGCTGAGCGAGAGAGCGGGCAGCGCAACTTTCTGGTCGTATTTGCGTGTGGTGGGGTTTGGTGATGTCTTTAGTATCACCCAACCTCATTGCACACATTCACACTCCCATCAGTTTCCTCAAGGTAGGCAACGGTATAGCAGTATCACTTACCATCAGGTGTACTTGTTTGCCATAAAAAATAAATACGAATAAAAAGTATAATTGATAATACGGAACGCGTTTGAAGACTGGGTGCTCCAAATTATATGGGTTCAGATATAGCGTCCAGGATTTGCTACATGTGGAGGAGCGAAGAACGTAGACATTGAATAAAACAATAAGTTGTTGGAATTAACGTGACGTGAAAAAGTGAGGCGTCACTCAGGATGCCTGGCAGATGTGAAACATATTTCATCTCAGCCCATATATATTCCACTGTTGGGCTCGGGCCTCCTCCACAATGGAAGGGTAATTGACCTACTATACCACGCTGGTCAGACGTGTTGATATCGGGTTTTTACTTCAAGTTTTCCTTCTCTCGCATAGATGTTATATGCGTTTTATATCCCTTAGTCGTCTCGTACGATCACCCACAGGTAAGATAGGGGGTGGTGAATTGTATTCTTACTCCGTCACCACACGGAAACATATTTATTATACAATTATTTTGTGCAAGCATATATGCATAAAAGAACAAATTACGACAGGAACTATAGTTGTTACAAAATAAGAAGCCCGTTTTGACACTTGGTCTTACCGATGTATTTAGTAATACACCATACGACTCGGTACTCGATACTCACAATAAATCGAATCAAGTTTATATGAGTATATAATCGATTTGAATGTATAGTACATACAGTATAGTACATACATACATGTGAATGTATAGTAAATATATTCCAACATATTGCGTGGCGTTACGTCGCCGGCCTGTTTACGCTACGTCAACGATCAGGTTTACCCTCGCCTACAAATATTTCACATCAAAAATACATCATATAAAAATTAATCACTTACCAAAGTATTGACGCAGTCCGAAACCGGTTTAGGTCCTCCACTTGGTGTGGAACTGCCTTGCAGTGGACCTAGGATGAATAAAAATTATCAAGTATTTGTTATTTCTCATATAAGTTGTGCGGGAAAAGTGAACACGAAAACATCTTGTAATCACTGGTATATATCCGGCTCGAAGGACCAAAAATGTGGGGGGGCTGTACCCGCGTTTTGTTAATCTCGAGAGATTGAGTATTCATACAGTTTTAATTACAGTTTCTACAATAATATATATTACTAGCACCTCGGCCTCGCTTCGCTTCGGTTTCAGTCACCTACCCGCGTAGTTCTTGTTCCTATGGGAATACCGGAATAAAATATAGCCTAAGTTACTCCTTATGTATGCAGCTACCTGGTAATAAAATATTAACAAAATCGGTCCAGCCGTTTTAAAAATTACCCATAACAAACAGACAGACCGACAGAGACAATTTTTTTTAAGCCGGCTTTTCGGCATAGTTATTGTGCAAATCACCGTATCAGCAAGAAAAAAAAAGAGTGTGTGTACAAAGTACGCATATCAAAAGTGAATCTCCTTTATCCATTATCCTTCATGTTTCATCCTTTATCTCATTCTCTCGCCGGCTGAATCCTATACATTTACGTGTTTGTGTCTCTATGGACTCGCTTTTTCGTTTCATTGAGTTTGAAATCACAACGATTCTAAAGAAGTTTCACTTCAAAAAGTCCATTATTTTGACATTACAAACAGACACTTCAATTTTATTTATTTGTATAGATGTAATAAGAATGATATAAGCTGATGATTGTTGATATGGACCTATTGTATGCTAGTGGTTTTTATCATTGATAAGATTGCTTGAAACTAAAACGTTGATCCAATTTCAAAACGTGCAAAAGCGCTACGTGAATAACTCTGTGTTCGATTTGTCCCACTATAAGTCTTAGTCTTATTTCTACGTGACGGAGTAAGAATACAATTCACCAGCCCCTCTCTTATACGTGAGTGTCCTAAAAGACGAGTAAGTGATATAAAATGCACATAACATCGATGTAAGAGATGGAAAACTGGATATGAAACCTTATGCCAACAAGTATGATCAGCATGGTATAGTAGGTCAAAATCTCTCCCACAATAGAGGAGGCCGGAACCCAACTGTGGGACGTATATAGGCTGAGATGATTAAGAAGTCTACCTTATCCTCAACACGTCAGTTCATTGTTGGACGCTTCTTTCCATGACGGAAAGGAATTTAATTGACTATTGTACGCTCATCGAACGGGTTGATATCATTCTTTTTTTGAAAGAGAGAGAGTAAGAGAGTTTTTATGTCACTATTAATCTACTTATACTTAAACGAGATGGTTCTAATAACCTAATAAGGAGATCGCTAGCTCGTCTAACATTGCAATAGTCTAATCACATTAAAAATACATAATAAACTATTGCGTTATTACCTTTTGATAATAACTTGTGCACTTGACGCGGCCGTTCTGTACATTTCCACAGCGAGAGCGAGGCGCCTGCTATTAGTAAAGAGTCAGGATCCTCTCTATACCACCACGTTATTGACACTGAAACAATAGGTCAACTTGTTAAAGATAGGAAACAGATTTAGCTAACGCTTTTGATCTCTTTAGTATGTACTTTTTATATGAAAATACTTGGATATATATAATGTACATCTTTTTTTGTGATAAAATAATTATAATAGGTTACTAAATAAAAATAATACAATAGGACATGTTTTTTAATATAATCAAAGAATTAGTGAATGAGAGTACCTCAGGGTATAGCGTTAGAGCGCATATAATTATGCTATTGTTTGCATTTATATCCACGTGGTGACAGAGTAAGAACACAATTCACCACCCACATTCTTGCCTGTGGGTGTCGTAAAAGATGACTAAGGGATATAATTTGCATATAACATTTATATAAGAGAAGACGAAATGGAAATAAAGGTAGCAATTTGTAACTGCGTTCGGTGAACGAAAGAACCGGCAGCACAGCTTTAGTGCGTGTTTGCATGTGGTGGGTTTTGTTGATGCCTTTAGTATCACCAAACCTCAACGCATAGGCAGCGGCCTGGTATAATTTAACATCAAGTGTGCTGTTTGCTCGTTTGCTAACAACAAAAATAAAAAATAAATATCAAGCTTGATTTTCAGATAAGTCGGTATCAGTAAGTAGCGACCTCTTATTCAAAACAAAACCATTTTTGTGCGATCCTCAAATTACTGTACAAATTTTTTGAGTGTGTTAATTGTATGTTTGCAATGTATGCTCTCACTATGGTGATGGAATAAGAATTCAATTCACCACACACGACGTGGGTGTCGTAAAAGACGACAAGTAATATAATATGCAGATTATATCTATGCAAAGTAATGAAAATTCTAGGTAAAACCCTACACCCACTCGTCTGATCAGCGAGGTGTAGTAGTGTAACGTTAGACTTTCGGTCTCGTCACAGTATGCATTATGCTTTAGGCTGTATGCATTATGCTTTAGGCTGTATGCATTATGCTTTAGGCTGTATGCATGCGTGTTCCCTGTGCCTATGGTAGGTGATAAAAAAAAATGGCTGACATTTGACACTTGTCAAAGAGTCTCACTTTTCGATCCAGCTCGACAATGTCGAACACGTAATTTTTTTAAATCTGCATTATCAGAGTGCAATCTGCGTTTCTTATACGAAAGATTATTACTTATTTATGGACGGGCTTATACACCTTATGGGTGAAGCCATATTTTTTAAGAAACCAGTAAGATTTTGAGTTAAACGTGATAATGTCGTGGCTTGCTTTTCTGCCCCATACTAAAACTTGGTTTTTCTTTTACAGCTATAGAAAGCGGTTTCTTTTCTTTCCTTTTTTTACTTTGGATATTTCTTCTTTTCGTGTATTATTCCATGGATTGGTGGCTTATGGATTCTTCTTTCGCCTTTATGTCGACCAACATTCATGGAACTGCCATTTGCGATGCCGAATTTTGAAGCGTGAAATGCTTGCTGAAGTGGTTTACGTGGAAACCGTATTTGACGCCGCATGGTATTGGTGAATTTTAAATTGGTTTTACAGCATAAAAGGTATTCAATTAATTTTGTTATTTTCTCTCATATTGCAGACATGACCCATTAGAGTTATTTAAACTTTTATAAATAAGTATGTATTAGATTACTTTATTAAATTTTAGGTGTATCATAATTGCTCTCACAAGGAAAATAAAGTTATGGAAGGCTCATGTTGCTTTTTCTTTACTGTCCCCTTTGGACCCTTCCGAGAAGTTAAAGTTCAATGATTCTTGTCCGGCACTTGAGAGCTTCACCTAGCGCCCGAAAAACTTACTTTTAGTCTACTTTATTAGGTGAAGCGCTGACCTCTTGGTATGTATAATAATTTTTAAACATCTCACAAATATACCACTTCTATTTTTTTTTTATATTACAATTAGCTCCCGAGTAAGGGACGGTTTAAAAAATTACTTTTTTTTAATATTATTTAACATAACTCAACTTAAATTTTTTTAATATTACATTTGGCGCCCGAACAGGGACCAATAAAAGGAATGAACTAATATAATATCCTTCTTTTCCTACTAACTCATTGTTTAAATTCTCACAAGGAAAAAAACTAACTCATCAATTAATTTTTTCAATATTACAGTAGACCAATCTCCTTCCTATTATGGAAAAGATTGGAACCTAGCAGAGGAATATATAAGAGCTGAGAAGATGATATTTGCGCTGTTCTTTGTGATGTACTTAGTCCTTAGTGTTAAGTGTTTTTTGAAGTAATACCTGGTATAGATGGCGCCACGTCCTGCGGTGTCAGGTAAATAGTTGGTAATGGTGATAATGTGATCTGCACAGATGGCGCTGCGAGCGTGAGGGTACAATGCGTGCATCGAACACATCGTGCCTTGGGACCACCAGACCGACAGACAGCCGCGATTATCAAACCACCATCTACAGAAAAATAGACAAACAAAATTTAATGGTTAGATTTTTGATTGCCCAACTTGAACACTTTACAGCATTCATGGTCACGGGCGGATTAAGATGTCTGACGTCTAACAAGTCATCGTTATTACAGATATTTATAATTATCTACCTGCTACAGAAATTGGTTATTAAATTTTGACTCACATTTACAAACTTATTGTCAGTACAAGAAGAAAATGATTCTATACGAAAAAATTATATTGGGGCGTCATATAACGTTGGGCAATCATAAATCAAATACAAACGTGATAAAATCCGTAAAATAGTTTTATTTACAATGTGTAATACTCGCGTAAACATCAGAAATGGTTAGACCTTGATCCAATAGTTTTAGGACTAAGGGAAGATCAAAAATAAGATGGATGGACTGCGGAAGTAAGACATGGATAGAAAGTGACCACAAAGATGATACCTTTTAGGACTTTATGGAAGATTGCACAGATGGTGTAGTCGTTTAAAATAAGAACTTACAATGCCAGTTATAAGGGTTCGATTACCATGCAGGACAACACTTTGTGTGATTCACAAATTGTTGTTCTGAGTCTGGATTAGGGCTTCCAATCCCGCAGCCTGAATTCAATCCCGGTATTTGCGGGATTACAAATTTTAATCCCGCGAGATCTCGGTATTTGTGGGATACCGCATATTGAAAATATCCACATTTATATAAAGCAAATAAAACAGCCCATTAATCAACTCCACATTTATTTACGTACATATTACTATTAATATGAGATCAATCAAATTACACCGTTTATTTGTAACAAAAATGAATGAATTAATAAACTAACTCGACATTTATTAAAGTATTACTATTAATTTGAGATCAGTGAAATTACTCCGTTTATATAGCACTTCATATTTATTTAAGTATTACTGCTAGTATGAGATCAATCAAATTACACCGTTTTTCCCTCATAAAAAAACAGTAACAAATGCTGAATAAAAAACAAATTTTCTTCAAAAAATACACAAAGAAAATTAAAAAAACAACCACATTTTTAAACTGCAAATTTATACAGGATATGTTACTGTTTGAGTTTGAGAGTTTATTAAGTTTGACCATGCATGCACGCTTTTTTTCAATTCCGCAAATCTCGCGCCTATAATCCCGCATCATGCGGGATTGGAAATTGGTGCGGGATACCGGTATCCCGGTATTGCGGGATTGGAAGCCCTAGTCTGGATGTAATTTGTGTAAATTAATTATATGTTTGTAAAGTCTCCTGCAACACAAGGATTATTCCTTAGTAAAGGGTGACATCATTAAAAAAAAATTAGGACATACTGTGTCGACAACAAATGATTGGGTTAATACAAGATGATGGTGATTGAATAATTAAGGCGTAACAACCATACAAACAAACTGACATACCTATTTATAATTAGTTAAAATAACTCACTCTTATGCGCAATTGAGACAGAAGTGACATGATCCCTGCTAGGTCTGAGGCAAGCTGTGGCAACCTGCGCTTGGGTTGAGTCGGCCGCAGATGGTGGGGTTAATGCTACCACCAGTCCAGTTGTGGACATCACAAGTGCACCTTCCAATGGAGTACCTCTGTAGTCATACAAAAGACAGATCAGAGAGATTTCCTTATAATAGTTCTTAGCCATGTTTGATTAATATTGGTCCAGTGTAAGAGTATCAACTCTTTTCCAAAATGATATAATGACGTATGATTACTTGATAATTCCTATCGAAGAGAACATATAACTTTTTTTATTATTGTAGTTAATGTTTATTTAAAATTTTACTTATTAGGCAGGTGGTTTAGACACAGGCCTTCCGACCACTTTGGGGTGACGGTAATTACCTCTCTGTCGCTACCTTTGCTAATGGACATGAAATAGAATGCTACTCACCCAAATCCCTTTAAAGTCGGTGTTGACCTGAGGACCTGGATTCTATCAGTAACAGGAGCGTCAGGCTTCTTGTCAAGGGCGACCACACGTCTTCCATTGTGAAAGAAAATCGATCGGATTATATGCTCACCTAAATATTAAAACATTTATGATTAGGGAAAGTTACCATACAGGTGGTCCATATTTTACAATTTTCAACCCACTCTTGTTCAAGAATAGTTTTTTGGAGACTTTTTTTATTATTATATTAATTTAACCTTTTAATTAGTAAATGCCTTTTAGATATAATAATAAAATATTGTAAATAAAACTACGGATTTTAAGGCGTTTGTATTTGATTTTTGATTGCCCGACGTTTCAAACACTTTACAGAGTTCATAGTTACGGGCAGACTAAGATGTCTCACATACAACAAGTCATTGTTATTACACAGATTTATATCTACCCGCTACAGAAATTAGTAATTAATTATTTTGACCCTTCATTTGGGCCTCTAACTAATTTTAATATGGGCTCCAAGGCACACTACTGGGTACTGACCAGAAATATTAGCAGTGTAGAGACATGTCCAGTCATTGAGTAGGTAGTCTTTCTGTGTGAATACGGACACCTCACCCACGGTGGTTGCCACTAGCAGTTGTTTACCTTCCAAGTCCCATTCTAGTGCTGATATCTGGAACATAACAGATATATTAAACAAATAAATAATATTGAAGCTTTTTTCATGCTTACACAATTATTTGCATGACACCTATCCCTAAAATACAGTTTAAAAACTTTTTTGTATGATTGGGGTAATCTTTAAAACGGCTGGATCGATTTTGATAATATTTTACTATCAGGTAGCTGTCTATATAAGGAGTAACATAGGCTATATTTTATTCTAGTATTCCCACGGAAACGGGAACTACACCGGTAAGGTGACTGAAATCAAATATGAAATGTACAATAAATTTTTTCTCCTTTTGTTATCGTCTCAGTCCACGCATAAGGGGAATAGACTTAATACACCGTGTATGTTCATATGTATTGTTTGTGCCTTTTTCCTTCACTTGTAGCTATTTGCCCATTTTACAACAGATGGCAAACATTAATCTCTTTCAAAAGATAAATATTCTTATTACTGCCAGAGAAAATGACCACTGATAGGAGGTTATGGAAGGTAAGAACATGTTGTGCTGACCCCACTTAGCGTGGGATGCTGTGAGTGACTATAACTAATAATGGGAGGAAAATTGACCTACTATACCACGCTGATCAGACAAATAACTATGACTAGCATAAATAAAAAACAACAAAATGACAATGGCTTAAAGATAAATTCAACATCATCGCGGCCCACGTACAATTAGGGACACAATATCGAAACGAAAGTATCGATACTGTACTCATAAGTAGTATCGAAGAAAAAGTATCGTACTCAATAAAGTATCAAAACAAAAGTATGGATACCCCAAAGTATCGAGTACTGAGTACTTTTCCTAGCAACTAGGTCGTGATGAGCTTTTTTTTTTAGGAATTTGTCTGTCTGTGTTCGGATTAACATATGTCAAGCCATATTTTCAAAGGTTCATTACGTTTTAACTAGATGGCGTTACCATAAACATGAGACGTAAGGTCAAATTTAACATGGATACTTTCTACAATTTATTCGATACGATACATGCCTAAAACTCTGTACTCATTGAGTAAAAGTATCGAATAGAAATTATCGAGTACAAAAGTATCGGTATCGAAAGTCAAGTACTCGATACCTAAAAGTATCGATACTTTTTTCGTGTCCCTACGTACAACCCAATATTGGGCTCGGGCCTCCTACACAATAGGACGTAAATTGACTTACTATACCACGCAGGTCAGATTTGTTGGTATAGGATTTTGTTTCAAGTTTTCCTTCTCATCCACATATGTTTTGTGCATATTATGTCCTATACTTGTCTTTTACAACATTCAGGGGCAAAATAGGGAGTGGTGACTTGTATTTTTACTCTGTCACCATAGGTAAATATTATAATAGAAAAAAATAATATAAGAAAATAGATATATACATTTTTACATTTTAAATAAAACTACTTTACGGATTTTATCGCGTTTGTATTTGATTTTTGATTACCCGACGTTTCGAACACTTTACAGCGTTAATGGTCACGGGTGAAATCAAATACAAACACTATAAAATCCGTAAAGTAGTTTTATTTAAAATGTATAATACTCGCGTAAACATCAGAAATCAGAATTTAACTAGGTACCTAAATAGTAGTAGTAGTAAAAACATCCACATATAGATTAATTCTAATAATAAATAACAATAACCTAATAACAATAACCTAATAACAATAATCAAATAATAATAATTCAATTATATTAAGTAAATTAATAATTAATTTTAATAATATTTTAATAATAACAATAATTCAAAAATAATTCTAGTAAATTAATAATTAATTCTAATAATCAAATAATAATAATTCTATTAAATTAAGTAAATTAATAATAAATTTTAATAATAATAAAAATTCTAAAATAATTCTAGTAAATCTTAAAAATAACCATAATTAAAATTTAATAATAACAAAAATCGCATAATAATAATTCTAGTAAATATATGTAATAATTTTATTCTAGTAAATATATGTAAAAGTATGTATCATAAAATTAGGTAAATTCATAAAAATGTTCCTCTCTCCTACTGTTGCCGTGCCCTACAGGGTCCATAATTGTTACATGTTTTGTTGTTAAGATCTTTTATACATTATGGAGTGCAATAAAGTTTGAAATTGAAATTGAAATCATTATATACATTTTTAATCCCTTAGCCATCTTTACAACACTCAAGTAATATTAAGTATAGTAATTATGTTAAATTAAACATGAATAACTTACTGGATATGATGTGCTAGTGACTTTATGACTGTCCCACGGAGTATCCAAGTCGCATACGTACACGTGTCCACCCCATGTGTCTCCTTCAGAGTCCGTCAGCTCAGTCGGTGAAGAGAATGCAATGATATTAGCATTAGATATTGTGCATATTGGACGGACTGTATCATGATCAGTGAGACTGAAACAGCAGTTTAAATACAATTTAATAGATGATAGATGCTTGGGATTTCTCTACAATATAGAAATATGGAAATTCGCAGAAGAACAGGTGTAACTGACATAGCACGAAGTATTAGCACGCTGATGTGGCGCTATGGGCAAGCCATATTGCTTGACGAACTGACAACTGGGGTAGAAACGTTCTTGAGTGGCGACCACGTATTGGACGACGCAGTGTAGGATGCCCTCGACAAGGTGGACCGACGACCTGGTGAAAGTTGCTGGGCGACGTTGAATGCAGGCAGCACAAAACCGAATCGTTCGAGGCGAATGAAGGAGAACGTGGAGCCCCACAACGCAGCGTGTTCTCTCTCCGTCACCATTTGGTATGACCATCGGACTTGATTCCTTGTTATGGGTAATCATCAGATCCTTTTTTCTTTTTTTTGTGTGACTTAGTTGTTAGCCTCAGAATGCTGTGACAACTTTACCCGGACTGGTGGGTGAGCGCTGAGGGCTCTCAATCCGTTGTCATCATCAGATCCGGTGATACACATAGTTAAATACTTCACCTTAATGTTAGGCAATTTGGCTTGGTAGATGGGTTAAATTTACGTTATTTTAGTCATATTTTATGATAGGTTCGGGAGAAGAAGCAATTATAAAACACTATATAACTCTTATTACCTCTTCACAAGTTACAAGATAACTGACGAAAATTTAATAAATACATAACAAACGTTTTACCTTTCAAATTGTGGGGGCTCGTACTTCAAAGGCTTTCGCCTCATAGAATATACAAGTTCCATGTTTCAGAGATACTTTGGCTTCTGTAAAAGTGTAATACATAACCAGAATTTAATATTATTATTATAAATAACTTGGGCCGAGTAAATAATGTGGTGCAAACTTCATGCTATAAAAATTGACATTGACACATTGTCACATGTTATGTTTCGTTTGAAGTTTATCGATGTTTCAGGTTTGGTGTTTAGATAGTTGGTAAGCATTTATTAAATCTCAATGCAGACGAAAGCCTTGTCAAATGTCTGATCATTATGTTTATCTCGGACAAGCAGTCCAATTAGTTATCCGATTTCGAAAAAAGGTCAGCGGATGAATTCAATTCAGCTCGGCAGCGTTTGAGGAACTTAAGAGAATCTTGTAATCCAACATATCTCAATGTCTGAAAGCACAAGTCTTCGATCAGTGTGTGTTAGCAGTGATTACGACACAGAAACATGGTCTCTGAATGTAAACGAATCTCTCAGTATTACTCTCAAAGGCACTCAGTATGCTAGGGAGCGTGCTGTGCTCAGGATTTCTCTGCGAGATACAATTCCAAATACGGAAATCTGCAGAAGAATGGGTGTAACTGGCAGGGCCGTCTTAAACTAGGCTGGGGCCCTTGGGCACACAAGAATTTGGGGCCCTTTTGGAAAATAAAAAAAGCGAATTATAATAACATTTTCTTACTATAATAAGTATGACCATTTACTATAGGTAATCAAATACAGCTATCTGGTCGGAGTCCCTCACCGCCCGCAACAGAGCCCTTCTGCGACGACCGCAGAGGGTTATGGCGGTAAGGGCTATTAGGGGCTACCGTACTGTGTCCTGGACTGCGGCGACACTGCTGGCAAGCGATCCGCCTTGGCCGCTGGTGGCAGAAGCGCTGACAGATGTATACCGGTTCCGCGCCACAGCACGAGTCAACGGCGAGCGGGTCTCCGCAGAGGGACTGGGCAGAGCTCGAGAAGTGGCTCGAACGGAAGTAATCCGGCGGTGGAGTGAAGATCTAGAGTCCCCCGTAGCAGGGCGGGGGACTGTGGAGGCGGTTGCGCCGCATCTCCACCGCTGGCTCAGGAGAAGGCATGGCAGCCTTACATTTAGGATGGTGCAGGTGCTTACCGGACATGGGGTCTTCGGTCAGTACCTGCACAGAATTGGAAGAGAAGAGGCCCCAGGATGTCATGAGTGTGGCGCGCTAATCGACGATGCGCGCCACACACTGGAAGTATGCCCCGCCTGGGGGTCTCAGCGCCACGTCCTGTCAACGGAACTGGGAATAACAGACCTGTCGCTGCAGACCATCATCTCCAAGATGCTCGGCAGCGACAGTTGTTGGTCGTCGATGGCCTCCTTCTGTGAGGCTGTCATGACAAGGAAGGAGGCCGCGGAGCGGGCACGCGAGGCGCTTGCGTCCGCTGACTCACTCTGCCGGCGACGACCAGGGAGGAGGAGACGCCGCTATGCGCTCCTCCACCCACCGCTCTGAATGATGACAGGACGTGGCCAGACGGCCAAGCGTTGAGGTGTCGGGGATAGAATGTTGTCAGACGATCTCTCCGGCACCTCGTAAAAGCGCGGAAGGGGCCGCTGTGGTTTTAGTGGGTATTTCGGTCACTTCTGTGGCCGGCGAGTCCCACACACACTCCCCTGTCTGTAACCGGCGGGGGATAGTGCGTAAATGCATTTCCACAGCGTGAAAAAAAAAAAAAAAAAAAAATCATATACAGTATTATATAATATGTCATTAATGATATTAGAATGCTGCTGGTTTATTGGTTACGATTTCGATAACAGTTTCTTTCGGGATTTTTGTTAAGCAAAATCTTTTATTATATCCTTAAAGTAAATTTTTTGAAGGATATCACTTTCTATGCACATAATTGACAAATTACTCAGTCGTTCTTGTAACATTGTTGTTCGCAATTCATTTTTTATTCTCTTAAGCTGCGAAAATGACCTCTCTCCACTACAATTGGTAACCATTAGGCAAAGGAATATTCTTCTAGCAATTTGTATGTTTGGAAAAGTTTCTTCCAATTTATCTGATTTTATTAGGGTATCTAAGGTTGAGATATTTAAATCCGCTGGTTGCTTTGCTATGTTTTTAAATATTGGCTGAAATGAAAACATTCTGTTTTGAGCTCATCTGCATTAATGTTTTCATGATAAAATTCTGCAAATTCTTTGCATTTTTTGGTCAACTCACCAGATTCGATTGTTGTTAACTGACAAAGAAAACTAAATCGATTATCAATTTCTTGATATGCTGCCGAATGTTTTTTTTAATGTGTATTTAATGTATCAATTATGGGAATGAAAGTATGTACACGAAACTTTTCCTTGCCTCTCAACTGTGCAGTCTCTGATGATCCTTCAAAAATAGTAATGCGTTTGCTGCGACCTTTTTCTTTCAAATGTATCTTTGTAGTCAGCATATGAATTTTTTTCTTTAGCAGCCGTTTCGTACTGATTAAAATTATTGCGTGCGGTATTGATATAACTGATTAGCGTTTTGTAAAGTTTCCGATTTAGACTCGTTTTATTTATAACTCCCAAAAGATCATTCCATATTTCTGTTAGAAGAGCAGTCTTAAATTTTCTTATTTTTTTTCTAGGCTTTGGGCTTCTTTTCTAGTTTCTCCTGGTTGATTGATGTCACTTGCCATTGAAGACAATGCTTCAGAAATATTATATTACCATTTTGCAAAGCATTAATAGCATTGGCGTATGCAGACCATCTCGTTTCCGAAAGAGGCATCAGGTCTCTATTTGCACATAAATGCTTTGTCAAAATTTTCCATCGTTTTGTCGAAACCTAGAAAATATTGAACAATTTTTGTACAAATTGAAAGAATGTTACTGCTTCAGTAACACACTCAACTGTCTGAACACCCACTAAATTTAGCGAATGTGCCGCATATCTATGCCAATAAATAAAATTGGAGTGTCTGTTTGTAATGTCAAAATAATAGGCTTTTTTCATGCTCACATGGTTATTTGCACGACACCTATGACTAAAATAGCAATTAAAAATTTTTTGTCTGTCTGTCTGTCTGTTTGTTCCGGATAATCTTCAAAACGGCTGAACCGATTTCAAAAATTCTTTCACCAATGGAAAGCTATAATATCAGGACGTAAACTAGGCTATATTTTATCCCGGTATTCCCACGGGAACGGGAACTACGCGGGTAAAACGACTATAACCTATAACCGAAGCGAAGCGAGGGCGGATTGCTAGTAGAACATAAATCGCAACTTCGTAAACTTACAAACTTAAACGCTAATAGAGTAGTACTATGCTGATTTAAGTTCTTTCACAATGGTTTTCAAAACTTGCTGTCCCATTAAATTAATAAATTCATTACAAATATTTGCCGATAAATATGATGTACTTCCTTTTCCACTATTTCCGCAGTTTTGGAAACCGAACGCGGAAACCCAGTCAAACAGGATAAAAAGTATCCTATATCCGTCTCCTGGTACTAAGCTACCTCCCCTTCAATTTTCAGCCAAATCGGTATAGTCGTTCTTGAGTTATAAATAGTGTAACTAACACGAATTTCTTTTATATATTTAGACTAGCAACCCGCCCTCGCTTCGCTTCGATTATAGTCGTTTTACGCGCGTAGTTCTCGTGCCCGTGGGAATACCGGGATAAAATATAGCCTAGTTTATGCCCTGATATTATAGCTTTCCATTGGTGAAAGAATTTTTGAAATTGGTTCAGCCGTTTTGAAGATTACCCGGAACAAACAGACAGACAGACAAAAATTTTTTAATTGCTATTTTAGGCATAGGTGTCGTGCAAATAACCGTGTGAGCATGAAAAAAGCCTATTATTTTGACATTACAAACAGACACTCCAATTTTATTTATTGGTATAGATTAGTATAGTTGGAATAGGCGTAGTCACTGATATACATAATGGCGTAGTATATACCTTCTGATAGATTACTGATTTGTGAAAAAAAGAGTAATGTGCTTGACAAAAATGTTTTGGGAATAAATATGTGAGATAAATTGTCGGTCCTTCAGGGCCCCCTGAAAATGGGGGCCCTGGGCACGGGCCCTGTGTGCCCTTATGGTAAAGACGGTATTGGTAACTGGCATAGCAGGAAGAGTTAGCACGCTGAAGTGATTATTATAGGCAGACCACATCACTCGACAAAACAACAACCACTGTGAAGAAAGGTTCCCGAATGACCACCACGTATCAAACAATGCAGTGTAGGACGAACTAGGAAGATCGAAAACCTGGTCAATGTTGCTGGACGTTGTTGGATACCGACTGCACTTCCAGCAGTAGATGACTTTAGGCTAAATTATGATGATGATGAATGTAGATTAAAATTGAAAGATATTCAAATAAAGCTAGCTAACTTCCACCTCCTGCACTTGCGGTGGAAAATATCTCAATACTTACGATTTTATTTTTACTGTTTCTTTACAACAAAACCGTTTAATTTAAAAATTATTTTTCATTTTTTTATTTTCAAGTTTTTAGTTTTTATATTGATTTTGTATAGAGCACTGTATTCTACTTGTCAAGCCCTTTCATTTAATACCCATATTAATGGGATTGAAAAACAAATAGGTTGTCCGCCATTTTGTAACGGCGGCCATCTTAGATTTTGAATTTGTATAGTGCATTGTATTTTAATTGTTAAGCCCTTTCATTTGATATCCATATTGATGGGATTGAAAAAAAAAATAGATTATCCACCATTTTGTAACGGCGGCCATCTTGAATTTACAAAAATATTGACTATACATAATTGTATTGTCACCAAAACCAAAGGCGTATACCGAATTTCAGATCAATCGGTTGACAGGAAGAGGGTGAAATTTCAATTACTAAATTTGACCCAACAAAGAAAAAAATAAACAAACAAACGGGGTAAGCTAAATAAAACTGTTTAAAAAGACACGATAGCATTTTTTCATGTTGTAAGTTCTTACTATACAGTTATTAGTAAGGTAGCTTATGTGATACTTATAGGATAAACTAAAGAGATGAGAATGATTCATCATTACCATCATTATGTTAGAGTCTTTTTTACAATTTTTATAACACCAAAATGACAATGTACACTAGTTTACAGCTTATTATCTTTCATTATGAGGGCGCATTCTGACACCTGTTTTCGCTTAAGTGACTGAACTACTAGCGCGTTTTTCATATAGGTATCTACATAATAAAAAAATTTTTGTAAAGAACTCGAGGAACAATATGTTTGTAACGTATGTAACGATTTAATAATTGAAACATAAATGCTAAAATTGGTAGCTTTACTATCCGGAACGTTAATTAATGTCATTATTGATAGCGTTTAATTTAGAGTTATTCTGAATTTTAAATTTTAAGGTGTATTTTGATGGATGTTGATAATACTTATCCCATTCTCTATTAATTTTTAAACGACCCAAGTTTTGTATTGGATTTGAAGCAAATTTGTAATATTTTTCCGTCTTTGTATTTAATAGCCTATATTACGGTTCTATTTTTGTAGAAAAGATAGACCGACCGTAAAGAAGGCTATCTTTTAGGTATATTAATATTAAAACTTTATGAAAGCAATAAACGAAACGTAGAAATAAAAAGTTGAAGCATCCTAAATTGTTCCTAACTTCATTACGCATAACCCTCAAATGCTACAGCTTCAGGCAACATATAGTGGGGCATTGCCCTTTCACTATTGAGTTGGGTTTCTTAGCGCAGTAGTGTTCGCTCGAAAATGGCGGATCGTTCGAAGTAACATCGGTATAACACTGTGTAAACTACATCTTAAAATATAGGTGAATTTTATGTGAAAATGTGATTTGTATGAATTAAAACATATCGTGTGGTGTTGTTAAAGTGTATTGCAACATGAATCGGACAGGGATGTGTCGTTTCGGTGTCGGGAACTGGATATTCTTGTTTGCTTGTCTCCATTTGTTTACATATGCTCAAGGTAAGCCCTTAGTTATAAATATTACCATTTACTATCGATCGCTGATTTTGAAACCGATAATAACAGGATCTATATAATTATAGATTAAATTGCATTTAGGTTGATGTAATTTGAAAAGCGAGTCGAGTTTTATGTTCTAGATATTTAATTTTTATATTAATAAAATATGAGTATACTGGCTAAAAGAATCCAAAGAGTCGTGGAGGGTTGTTTTTTTCCTTAAACTAATTTTTTTTTTAATTTCTCATTAGAGTTAATAATAGAGTTTGGTACATATTAATTAGGTATTATTTTAAATAATTATTTTTGTTATGTTTTGTTAATTTTAGATCCCTTGGATTTAAAGACCATAAAATGAATTATTAAGTGCTTTCTTCACCTAATTAGTCGGTTTAATTCCATCTGTAAACAGATTGTAAATTTTTACGGTGTTAAGATACCCATTAGAATGATTCTGGAGCGCATCCAAAAGACGGTAATTACGGTTTTAGAGTTGTTTATATGACCATAATTGATGGTATAGGCTTACTATTGTCCGTATTTTATGCGTTCTAAAATAGATTAATTCCAGATATAGAATCGAAATCGCTGAATCACGAGGCGACTGCGTTCTGTCAAGAATTATATTGGAGGCAATAAAATGTATTACTAAAATCGCAAAGGTTTTTTTTCCATTTTTATATGGACAACACCCACACTATTTTAAAACATGTGTTGCAAGTTTTAAGATGTGAAATTAATGCATTTAAAGTATATACCTACGCGGAATAAATATTTCCTTATTCATCGATGTTTAAAGAGACGATTATGTGACATAGGTAAGTGGATAAATGCACTGAAAATGAAGGAAAGCTTGAAATAAAATTTTTTCTAAGTGACGTCCACTCTAAATGTGGTCGGCCCAACATGTCATCCTTGATAGGCTCATCAGCCGCCATATCTGGACTCTCTCCTATCATTGCCTATTATCATCATTCACAGAATTCAACAATATTTTTTTCTCACACAATTCTTCCATACATCTGAATTTTACATTTCTTTCATACACATCATCATGTATTCATAACAAGATAATGTCTCTCTCTGTCCGATAAGCCGGAATCCGTATTCCAAAATCCGTAGAAGAACGGGCACGAACTCTGCTTACATCTATACAAATAAATGAAATTGAAATGTCTGTTTGTAATGTCAAATTAATACGTTTTTTTCATGCCCACACGTTTGTTTACACGATATTTATGCCTATCGACATCTATTGGGTTATGCGAAACTCAGCGAAGAATATAAAACAGGTCACAAATCCAGTAATTTTCCTTAATAATAAATAAAAATAATGGAACAAATTATTTAAATGAGTGCATCGCCATCGGTTCTTGATAAGTGTGCAAAGTTTCATTTTATTCCGACATTCACAATAGGGTGAAAATCTAGTTTAAAGATTCTGTTAACCACCATCTTAAAACCAGGTTAAGTGTGTTAACATAGCGACTTAAACTACAAGCTAACTCTTGAATACCCAAGTGAATCCACCTTGATTGTGTTTAAAAATATTTGGTTCACAAAGGTTTTCAAATCTCGATGTACATATTACGATGGGGTCCCTTTTTGGCAGGCTATGGTACGCAAGCCATCCGTCCTGTCCGGGTTGAGGTGAGGGCGGCGCGCGACCCCTTAACTCCATTCCTTCCCCTTCACGTCCGTGGCCAGCCAGGTGGGATACCCTTTCGGGTACCCCCTCTTCCCGAGGCACCCGGTGCATCGCCCTCACGTGTTTAGTTTCTCTGCGGGTGACGGCCTATTCCCCGGTCCAGTCACCCGAGGCCTCTGCTAGGGAAACTTGAGGTCCTGGGGCGATCGCCACTAATCATTAATCCGAAGGAGGTCCTGGGGCGATCGCCACTAATCATTAATCCGATACTCCTGATGGGTGTCTTAAAATGACTGTGTTCGTTGACTCCTCTGTCAAGTGTCAAGTCCGCCGTGATTAAGGCTTTATCTCAATTGAAGAAACCTTTACCTAACAGTGTTTATCAGTAGTTTGAAGTACTGTTGATATCATCATCATCATCATAATTTCGGCTCATATACGTCCTACTGTTGGGCTCGAACCTCTGCAATAGTAGGAGGGATATTGACCTACGATTATTTCCAGTTTTCGTTCTCATGCAAAGACGTTATATGCATATTATAGGTATCCCATAGTCGATACCCAAGTTGAATTGTATTCTTACTCCGTCATCACACGGACCTTTGTATAACGTAATAAATCTACATCCATAGAGTAAAATAACAGATCAAGAGCCCTAATTACACGCTTAAAGATTTCTCTATCCATAGACAAGATCATAACCATAGATAAGTAACAAAGTTTGTCTATGTCTATGTAGTTATGACAAAATTAGCGACTAGACAACCTAGCTTTCTAAATTCTTCGGATCTACTCTCGGCTTATTGTTTGTAACTTGTAATATTAGAGATATGACGCCATTTTGAATTAAATATGATCAAACTGGTGTATAATGTCATTGGCTTTTTATTAAGTTTTTTTAAGGATTAAGCATTCAGTGAAGTTTCTCCTTTCTTCGTTTTTTTTCTCTTGGCAATCAGCTACTAATCCGAGCCATTTTTACAAGTCTCGACTTATAATTATCCTTATAAATTATCTTTTCTTCATAATAGTTATTGCCTTATTAGCCCATTTATGGAGAAGGCTATAGGCTATAATATCATGCCGCCCTAGCTGAGGCCGCGGGTGACGTGACCGGGGATTAGTCCGTCACCCGCCGAGAGACCGACCGCGTGAGAAAAGACCGACGTCCTCCCCGAGGAGGGGACGTCGGTCGATGGGAGGGTACCCCAATAGGGGGTATTCCGTCGGGCCGACCACTGACGACAAGTTAACGCTGCTCCAGTGGTCGGCCCAACGACGAAGGCGAGGTGGGTCAGGGGAGTTGCGTGCTTAAGCCCCTCTGTCGCCCCGGACGGAGTGGTGCGGAGGCGCGCCAACCGCGACCCACCCACAAAAAAAAATGGCTATAATATCATCACGCTAAGACCAACAGGAGCGGAGCACTAAAGAAGAATGTGTCAAAAATCGTTTTTTTTTTCTTTTGAGAGCTTCCGCTGCGTAAATGGCTAAATTTTCGCAAAAATCATGTGTGACAGAATCGTATTATTAAAAAATATTTTCACCTTCCACGTAAAGAAAGTCTTAGGTTAAAGTTAGCGTTAGCCCAAAGTATCTATACCACGCGGACGAAGTCGCGAGCTGAAGCTAGTATTACATAAAATGCCATCAAAATTGTTTAATATAATACGTTAAAACACTAAGATATTGAATTTAATAAAAGAACACCACATGACACTTCCAGATTCCCGCCAAAAAGCCCTAGTGAAGTTTATAAGTTGTGAAATCATTATCTGTGCGTTATTGCCTTTTTCTCAAAGTTTTTTTAAGGCTTAGGCATTTCGGGCGGGGAGCGGCTCAGTTTCGCTTGCAAGATAGCCGCCGGTGGCTGGACCGGGGGGACCGTCATCTGCAGAGAGGTTGACCGCGTGAGAGCGGCGCAGAGGGGGACATCGGGAAGAGAGGGTACTCGAAAGGGTATCGGGTTGGCCATGGAAGTTAAGGATTCGGTACCAGTGGTCGACCCAATGGCGAAGGGCATACGGCGGTTTATGGGGTTCACGCGCCGTTGTCTCGTCACCCTGGGTGGGACGGATGGAGTGAGTCAACACCATAGTATGCCAAAAAAAAAAGATTCGAGCTTATTAGTGGGACGTGTATGAGGTGCGACGATTTAGTTAAGTAAATATTTTTTTTAAGACAAACTCACTAAGGAAATTATCCTTGTGTTGTGAAGTCCCTTCACAAACATAATTAACGGATACAAATTACATACACACAGAACAACAATTTATGGATCGTACAAAGTGTTGTCCTGTTTGTGATTCGAACCAATGACACTGGCGTGGGTCGGTATCTTAATCACTACGCCATCTGTGCAAGTATATCGAACCATATTTAGTTCTGTTTAATGAACAAGTTATTTGAATGTAGTATTTAACGAGTTTCCTTTAATAGTTGCGAGTGTCGTGTTCTTAAGTAACCTGTGTCGCAGGATGATCTCAATTTTATTAATCTATGTTGATTTCATTGGCGGGAAATAACTTTTTTTTATTAAATTTTTATAATTTTAAATGTTAATTTTAGATATATCAGATAATGATCATCTCAGCCCATACAAGTACAACGAGACTGCTGATTGTAATGCCATGAGACTGCTCGTAGCATTGTTATTCGAAGGCGAACATTTATACAGCAGGGACAGCTTAACAAATATTCTGTATCAGCTTCATTGCGGGGTCCGTCTGGTTGACCAGGGCATCGTTTCAAGCCGCTATTACTGTAGTAGAGGTCCGGTTTTGACACGTACGTGTTTGCCGTGGACCTTTCTGTGAAGAAGGCCTTAAAACATACAAAACTAGACGAGGCAGTTTGAAATGGCACCTTAGCAAACGAGTATATAGAAAGAACATTGTAGTATTCTAGCATAAATTCACAATGAAAAGAGGTTGATGTATTTGTTATTATACAAAAAGAAAGGGTAGCATAGGATCTCACCGAAGACGAGGGTTTGGTACCGGTGGTAGACATGTCGTCAATAGGTAGGTCAGTGTATGGCAGGTTTTGGGGTTGCTACCGTCCGTGGGACCTCTTTGGGCAGGATGTGATCAGGCTATATCCTGTTCCCAAAGTAAAACATCATCATCATCTCAGCCCATCCCACTGTTGGGCTCGGGCCTCCTCCACAATGGGAGGGCAATTGACCACACCACGCTGGTCAGACGTGTGGGTATAGGGTTTTATTTGGAGTTTTCCTTCTTTTACATAGATTTTATACGCATTTTATAACCCGTAGTAGTCTTTAGGATACCCGCGTGCAAGATAGGGAGTGGTGAATTGCATTCTTGCTCCGTCACCACACGGAAATCTCAAAAACCACTGTCTGCTGTATGCCTTTGATATTTTGGAAGTAAAAGTTTATTCCCTCGTGTATTTTAGAGGATTGTGGAAGCGATTACAATATTTATGTATGATATAGTCGTAAATATCTGTGCTGTTACAAATATACGCAAATATTAGCTGCTCTGTGACAGCGCGTGACTTGAATATTACTCTGTGGCGTCAACGCTGAATATTGTATACCTACGTGTCGGACGTACACTGAATAACTTTATGAAAATTACAAAAACGGATCCCACAGGCGGCGTAGTTGTTTATCTAGTGATTTCCTTCGCCTTATATGATGATAAACAAAAAATATAATGTATTACTAATGGATAAATATATGGATAATGCAATAGAGAGCTTAGAATAATAACGTATGGAAGGATAGTGTCAGTACTTCAAACTTTAAAAATTTGAATCTAAAAATACTAATGGCGGGCAGACGATTACACACGTACACACGGAAACCACTATACAAATTACGAAATCAAATTTTGTTTTTATTTACATAAACTATCGAAATACTTTTAAAAGTAATGTTAAAAAACTTTTTAAGTTTTTCAAATGTGTTATGACACCATTTGAATGCACAAACCGTCATAATTACCTATTTATTTTTTAAGACTTGCGTACGTACGTGCAGTACTATGACTTGTACATTACAGAACGGTTCCGACGTAAGTTCCATTAGGCTCCAATCGAAATGCTTCACTTTTTGTGCGCGAACTTACCTTCTATACGTTATTATTCTAAGGTGGTAACGGTTTTAAGAATAATAATATATGCTAGCACTATGTACCGTCTTTACCTTAACAACATAAGAGACTTGTGGCGAGGATCTCAAGCGAAAGAGCGCCGAAAGTCCATGGCATGCACTTACAATATACCGGCAATCCGTTTAGTGACAAAGTAAGCAATTTGCCGCCTCTTTTGCCGTTGAGTGTGTTAAATTCGACGACAGGAAATCCTATATCAAAACGTCTGACCAGCGTAGTAGGTCAATTCAACAGTAGTTATGTGGATTTATATGAGATGAATTAGTAAGTGTGGTGACGGAGTAAGAATACAATTCACCACCCCCTATCTTACCCGTGGGTGATCGTACGAGACGACTAAGGGATATAAAACGCATAACATCTATGCGAGAGAAGGAAAACTCGAAATAAAACCCTATACCAACACGTCTGACCAGCGTGGTATAGTAGGTCAATTACCCTTCCATTATGGAGAAGGCCCGAGCCCAACAGTGGGATGTATATGGGCTGAGATGATGATGATGATGATGATTTAGGAAGCCTGCGCTCAAAAAGCAATCGTTGCTGGAAAGCTAAGAATAATTAATTCTTTTAATATTTGAAATGAACGAAATGAAAAAGAACATAGATTATTCTAGCGCATACCAAACTGACATAGATGGAAGCAAAATCTACTTAACATAATAAAAGGCGGTCGCTAATAATGGCTGAAACATGCCCGCTCCTGAGTGCTTGATTTAATTTGAACATTAACATAATAAGTGCGCCACAGCTCCACTCTGCAGGTGCATCGAGCCGATTACTATCTATGCTCATACGATTATTTCATTTTGATTTCAAATCAAATCGTTTATTATGCAAAATATGGGTACAAAATATTAGTTGTTACAGGTATTCTTTGTATCACCATATTTGACCGTCAAGCGGCATGCAAAAAGAGCTAACGCCCTCACAACAAATATGTTTAAATAAATGAAAGAATGAATTTATCTCTTACATTAATATATCTTGATTAATACATAAACTCTTGCAGTAAAGTCATATTTTGGTCAAGATTATTAGCTAGTCGGTAAATATTTAATTATATAATGTCAAGAATAATAATAACAACAATGTCAGATTAATAATATAAAAACAAAAACATTACAACAATAAAACAATAATTACATAGAAGTCAATTCAATTTGTCATTTAAGTAATCATTAATTGAGTAATAGGCTTTCTCTAGCAGTACATTTTAAATTTTATTTTTAAATATCTAGTAATTTCTAGAATAGATTTAGGCAAATGATTATATAAACACGGGGCCATGCAAAATATACTTCTATTCAACATGGCTGTCTTATTTTCTGGTGTACAGAATTCGAGCTGACGTCTTCTACTATTTAGATTCTTAAATAGTTTTTAAAATCTTTTTCAATAATGAGAAAGTAATTAGTTTTTTTTTTGATTTACATAAATCAATAGATGAATACTGAAAGAATTCAGTACACCAAAAAAATTAAAATAAAAGGCAACCAAACAGAAAGGAAATACAACTTGGTCACTTAAAACAGTTTTGGCGGTAAAGTGCTTGTGTCATGCGACGCTCTTAAATTACATTCAATATTTAAGTATTTTATGATATGTAAAATAATTTCATACGAATTTTATGTAATGTAATGCAGAGAAAGTGCTAAAATGTAGTGAATATAAATCATTATTTACATTTTCATGTTTTGCTAAAAATTTTAGATTTTTAGTTGCGTGAAATAATTTACTTCTAGTAAAGGTTCTATCTGACGGCACTGAATGACTAACGGCTATGACTAACGGCACTGCTCGGAGAGGGCTATGCTCGGTATTTCTCTACGTGATAAAATCCGGAACACGGAAATCCGTAGAAGAACGGGTGTAACCGACATAGCCCGCAGAATTAGCGCGTTGAAATGGCAATGGACAGGCCACATCGTTATGGGAAGAAAGGTTCTTGAGTGGCGACCACGAATCGGACGGCGCAGTGTAGGACGAATCACTACTAGGTGGACAGACGACATTCTCAAAGTCGCAGGGAATCGTTGGATGCAAGTTTCGTGTGGCATTCTCGTGGGGAGGCCTATGTCCAGCAGTGGACGTCGGTAGGCTGATGGATGGATGGATGGAAAGGTTCTATCAAATACAATTCGTCACTCCCTATCTTGCCCGTGGATGTCGTGAAAGATGACTAAGGGATTTAATAAGCATATAACATCTATGTACGAGAAGGAAAACTCAATACAAAATCCTATATCAACCTGTCTGACCAACATGGGTAAGGTCAGTTTTCACTCCTATTGTGTAGGAGCCTCGAGCCCAGCAGTGGGACGTATACGAGCTGTGATGATGATGATGATGGATTCTATCAAGCGACCTATATACGTCAATTGTTGGATATAGATTTTCTTGCGAGGGATTATTGACATACCTGGGGTTGGAGATCTCAATTTATGTTAAAAATTTCATAGGTTTTACTTGTCTTGAATCTGATTCTGCATCCAATTCTTGCATACAGCTATATTATCTGTACGTGCTAAACCCTTAAAGCTTATTTAAAAAGATAAATTGTTGTTAAATGGTATCCTGAACCACAGATTCAAAAGTAAATAACGCGTAATAAATGCGGGCAAACACCAAAATGGCGTCAATAATGGCAGCGAAACAGGACGGAATAATTTACGCGCCAAATATCCGGAACGAGTATGGAACGAGAATGTTTTATTGTTTTGTGAAATATAATATCTATGTTTTATCTCTGATACATGAGAATTGCTGTTGGAGAAAATTGTTCAGCGAGTTAGACACATTTAACATGAACAATTTTCTTAACTCTTATTTGTTCGAGTCTTTGGTATTACGAAATTTTAGTTAAAATACAGTAGCTAACCTTAGAATAATAACGTATAGAAGGATAGTGTCGGTACTTCGAACGTTCGAAACATGAATCTATAAATACTACATGCGCGCAGACGATTACACACGTACACACGCAAACCACTATACAAATTATGAAATCAAATTTTGTTTTTATTAACATAAATCGGCGAAATACTTTTAAAAGTAATGTTAAAAACCTTTTTAAGTTTTTCAAATGTGTTATGACACCATTTGAATGCACATACCGTCATAATTACATATTTATTTTTTAAGAGTTGCGTACGTACGTGCAATACAGTGACCTTGTACATTACGGAACGGTTCCGGCGTAAGCTCCATTAGGCTCCGATTGAAATGCTTCACTTTTTGTGCGCGAACTTACCTTTTATACGTTATTATTCTAAGGTAGCTAACATTGTATCTTGGATAACATGTTAATGGATTAAAAAAAGACTTCATGGTTTCCCCTCGATTGTTGAATATTTTTTTGATACTAATTTTGAACAAAGACCGGAAATGTGTTACAGGAAATCGGGAAAGCACACGCTATTTGAATAAAACAATAATCGCGCGATGGCGGAGAATGGCAGTAAGATGGTGCCAACCCATTTTTCGTGAGGTTGGTAACAGGACGGCCAATATGATGCGTTATACACGCTGATGAGAAAAGAAAAGGGAAATACAGCATTACCAACTAACTGTAGGGTAAGCTGGGGCACAGTGTTACAAAAAAACAAATGATAATGTAACGATGAAAATATTTATTTAATTAACTTCTAATTGGGATGGATATAAACTATAGCAGTCTGTCTTTACTTAAAATGATTAAAACATAAATTCTCTTAGCAAATACTTAATATTAATTGCACTTTAATGAGATAGGTCGATTGTAACACTGAACCCCATATCTGGGGTACACTGTTACAGGGCAAGGGGAACAATGTTACAATATCACAGTAGTATACAAAATTAACAATAAGAGAAGATATCTAACAAATATTAAATTCCTTTATAATATTCTTCTGGAATGTATAAAAATCTGTCTGACGGACATTTGGTTATTTTGCAACATTTTTTCACGTGCTGCTTTTCGAAGACTTATACCACTTTCTATCAACCTAATTGCTTCTCTCATATTATTTGCTGTATAAAGACCATGATCCGTCTTCCTCTTTCGATTTCTCGCCCTTTCCTTTTAAAACCTAGGTAGAATACAAAATATTATCGGTGCCGACCTGGCGCTGCCGACCATCGCCAGGGAGATGCTCGTCAGCGTCAGGAACTGGGACGCGGTCGCCGCCTTATGTGAGGCCATAATCTCACAGAAGGAGGCGGCGGATCATGTGCGAGCAGAGCTCCTATTCGGCGCTCCTATTCCACCGCCGGCGACACGGGCGGCGCAGGCGCGAGTATCTGCGCCTAATGCCGCCCTGCCGAGGCCGCGGGTGATCGGACCGGGGAATTGTCCGTCACCCGCAATGTGGCTAACCGCGCGACGGCGACCGACGTCCCAGGACGTCAAGAGGTGAGGGTACCTGAAAGGGTATTCCGTTGGTCGACCACTGACGACAAGTCACATTTGCTCCGGTGGTCGGCCCAACAACGAGGTAACGTAGGTATGGGTGGGTTATGGGCCCGCGCGCCGTCCTTTCATCGCCCCGGACGGATTGGACCGCGCGTGCGCTTACCATGGGGCACCCATAAAAAAAAAATAAAAAAAAAAGAATACAAAAGTATGTTAATAGCGTTAATTGTTACAATGTAACACAGTGCCCCAGACGAGACAAATCCAAAAAATATCAAATGAGTCTTCTTAGGTTATGTTTACAAAAATCTACTTAACGATAATTTGAAGCTAAGAATACAAAGGGACAAGGAAAACTACAATCACTTATCTATATATAATACAGCAGGAATCAAATGAATAACTTTGACATGATTTTTTCTAGGTTTGACCACATAAATTCGATTTTTGTTTATTATCTCTAAAACGTAGTACAGATACGGGCAATGACAACTGTTTAAAGGTCCCTATGAGATTGTCAAAACTGATTTCCAACTTATAAAAGTGAATGATAGAATCATAGATACTTGCCCTGTAACACCTTACCCTACGATTTAAATCGTATTTATACCTTTGCGTATATTTTTAAATTTTCATCATGATTTAAGTTACCATTGCGTATTTATAGGTAGAATGTACGACTAGAATTAAACCTGCGCGAACAAGCGCTCGCCTTAATATATAATTACATATTTTCATGCTTAGAATATATTCAAGCAATAATGTGTCATTGTGGTGACGGATTAAGAATACAATTCCATTCCCTATCTTGCACGTGGATGTCGTAAAAGGCGACTAAGAGGTATAATACACATTTAATTATAGAAAGAAAGAAATAAAAGAAAGAAAGAAAAACATTCTGTTCTCGTTAGATCTTATATAAATACAAATAACTAAAAGAGAACTTTTTACATAAAATGAAACAAACAAAAAAGGCTATTGGCTCAGCTCGTGCTACTTCTACTTAAAGAAATAGCGCTGGTATACTGCCAACACCTGGTATAAATATACATGTTAAAAATAATTATAAAAAATTAATTAGTATGTGAATGTAATTAATTAAAAACTGTAATTATCTTAATTATCTATACAAGAAAAGGAAAACTTGAAATAAAACCCTTTTAGGCCCGTGCCCTCCTTTCGTCGCCCCGGATGGAATGGACCGCCTCACAGTGGGAAAATCGCGTATGTTTCGTCTCAAAACTCCGTATCTCAGTGGTTTCAAAACTAAATGAGCTGTAATTTTGCACACATATACTTGAATGTTTAAGGTTTAAATGAAATAACTTTGATTTTAAAAATTAGGTTTATAAATTAATTTAAAAAAATAAAATAAAAAAGACATGCATTATATAAGAAAAAATACAAAATACCGTAACTCTTGAGCATATGCATTGAGCACACAGTCCAGTCCGTACTCTTGTATCAATTCTATGTTTTTTCGTTTCTTTGTTTTTTCTGAAGATGCTTCGTATGGTTTCGAAGGTCTGCCACCACCACCACTTCCAGGCGTTTTAGGGTAAGTAACTGTGACTCGACACTCTAGTGGAACACGAAATTGACCATCTAACCAGTTGGCGTTCTTACTTTCAAAGCGTTCTTTTGTTCGAGATGCATTTCTCCAGCGTTCGTTACATTTAGATAACAAGTTTCTTTGAATGTAGGAGACCACAGTAGCCATATCCTCTGGTGACAGATTGAAATTTTCTAGTATGTAGTCTTCTATGTTATGACCATTTATCAATAAATTGCACAACTCTCGTTTGCTACAAACAAATTCACCCATTTTTCAAATCAGTCAACTTCTGCCAATATTTGAAAATAAGTGCTTCTACTTTTTAGGGCAACTGAATGTCTAACCAACAACTCAAAATGTTTCAAGATTCGCCTTCCTTTTATAGGCCAATGAAATAGTGATATGTGCAAAAACTACTAATTTGCACTCTTCCCATAACCTGTTTTCAATTTGACTTTAATAGATAATAAGTGACCATATTTTATCAAGTAAAGTGGTTAAAACTGTATTAAAACCACAAAAACTGCACTGTAATCAATTCGACCTTAATAGATACAAAATAATTTTATGAAAGATAAAACAAAATTGATAATTTTTTTTATTACGTGATATGTTTTGGCCCCGTGTGTAAAAAGGGGCAAGTATGGGCAAATTTTTTTTTTTGCCTTGTATTTACTAATGTATAAAGATCTTAAAACAATAAATATCTCGACAGCGGCAAGCAGCGGTAATGGGTAAAAGTCTCGTTAAAAAAAATGAACACTAAAAATATACCATCTTAAACTATATTGGTTAATTGTATTTTATTAAACCAATATTTACAATATTAATTATGAAACGTTATGAGATCATAAGCATTCCAAAAATGTATAATACTTGTATATTTATATGAAAAACTTCTGAGTAATGTGGCGTTGAATTGTAGTAACGTATTGCGTCAAAATTACATTATTAAGCATGAGTTAGCTTTGATGCCTATTTATATACATTATGATTAACTAAAAAAAACTAAAAAATCGCGAAAAGAAAGCTTATTTATTAGACTATATTAATTTTATTCTATTACAACGCCTTTCACATGAAATGGTTTTGAGACGGCTTTGTATGGGGCTTGACCATAGTGCGCCTGTGCGCTTACCATAGCCCACCCATAAAAAAAAATACTGAGAGGAGAAGAGTACATATTGTGTCCACCACAAGTAATGTGATAAGAGCAGGGTGATGATGTAGATTTTTGTTTGTGATAACTCATCAAGTTATCACAAACAAAAAATCTGATAAAGTTCGATTTCTTAATATTAAGAGGTGGCTAATTATGATTTTTTATTTCAATTAAAATATCACTGGAAAATTTTTAAAGCGAAACTTTTTTTTATTTGTAATTTCAATGGGCTCGAACGAATTATCGTTCAGCGCAATTAAAAAGATAACTAAAGGGAATTAAACGTCCCATAAAAAAAGTGCCGATATAATTTTTTGCTTAGTCGATTCGTTTAAAAAGTTAATCGAGGTTAAATGCTAAATAATGACTTTTATAATTTTTCATACACAGTATCCGAACCGTGCAGAACTCCACAGTGCGCACCAATAGACCTCTTAGATGATTTTGAATGTCAATTTTAAGAGAAACGGCATATTTTTAGATTGTGATCCTATTTTTCGTACTTAGCTGACACGGCAAGCTTTCAAATGAATGTTAACACATACCATTTGATAAAGAAATAACAAGGATCTCACTGATGGACAGAAAAATAGCCTAGAGATTGAAGGCATCACACCATCTACTACGCGTATTATCGCTTAATTCACGATAGTGAAATTTTGACACGAGACCACTTTGCTCGCCGGCAACCAACAATAAAATGACCGGTCTATTGTCTGTTAAACAGCAAACAAACCTCTGTGTTGCCTAACTAAAAATTTCCGTATTGAAAATGTGTGGCTATATGCAAATAGTTTTTTTTTATATTGCAAACTAGCAAACAGTATACTCGATGGTAAGTGATGATTTGCTAGGCCGCTGCCTACCGTGATGAAAGTAAAGGGAATGTGAATGCGTTTCGGTGACACTAAAGACATCAATCACTAAAACCCACCACAACACAAGCAAACGCTCAGCTAGTTGTGCTTCCGTCTCTCTCGATCACCGAACAAAGCGCAGTATTAAATTGCTACTACTCAGACCTCGGTTTTCTGCTCAGTGTGGACGGGTAGTGACTACCCTGGACGGGTAGATAGACTACTGTCCACAGTGTGGTCCTCCTACCCTTGGTAATTATATATATGGGGCATTTCACGTCAAGCGAACAACCAAAAAAAAAGTGAGGTCGTGAATTTTGTTTATACTCTTGTCAGTTATACTTCTAGTAGACCTTGATGTGTACACACAATTTGTTTTTTCGTAAGATGCTTTATTGCTGAGTTATGAGCTTTTGAAAATTTACTACGAATGAAATCATGAATTTTTGGAAGCTTATTATCTGTATCAATTAATTTGTAAACAAAACTAAAGAGTATTGTTTCTTATAGTTGAAAAGTTGAAGTTTTTAATTTTTTAGTCAAATTCTAAATTTGAAGTTTTTTACGTATAGTAAACCGGAAGTGAAAATTTCTAATCGATATTTCAGTAACTTCGACACTTTTTATTTTAAATATTTTTACCTTGAATTAAAGCTTTACACCTATTAATTATTCAACAAAAAAATTAAAACGTGATCTCGTATAGTTTAGGAGTTAGTGCATATACAGTACATACACATATCTATAAGCACTTTCTAAGCAATCGAGTTTATGCACTAATATACTAAAATACTACGCTACTAACATTTTATTCCTTTATTCTAATACGCAAAAACATAAAAATAAATGATTTCTTTAATTCTTCACAAAAATATTAAAACGGGTTTAATTTTTTTTTTTTTTTTTGTGAGTGGGTCGCTGTCAGCGCGCCGCCGCACCACTCCGTCCGGGGCGACAGAGGGGCTTAAGCACGCAACTCCCGCGACCCACCCGAAAACCACGTCGCCTTCGTCGTTGGGCCGACCACTGGAGCAGCTTTAACTTGTCGTCAGTGGTCGGCCCGACGGAATACCCCCTATTGGGGTACCCTCTCATCGACCGACGTCCCCCCCTCGGGGAGGACGTCGGTCTTTCCTCACGCGGTCAGCCTCTCGGCGGGTGACAGACTAATCCCCGGTCACGTCACCCGCGGCGTCGGCTAGGGCGGCATGAGGCGCAGATAGTTGCGCCTGCGCCGCCCCAGTCGCCGGCGGCGGATCTCCTCATCGAGGCTGCGCTCCTCACGCAGGCGATCCGCCGCCTCCTTCCGCGAGATCACTGTCTCGCAGAAGGCTGCGACCGCGTCCCAGTTCCCGACGCTGTCGACCATCGCCCTAGCGATAGCCGGCAGCGTCAGGTCCGTACCGATGATTGCGACGAGTTCACAGCGCTGCACTGCCCAAGCCCCGCAGGCCTCGAGCGTATGGCGCGCCGTGTCCTCGTCGCAATTGCAGTGGTGGCAGGACGGTGTACTCTCCCTCCTAACGACCTTGTGCAGGTATTTGGCGAAGCACCCATGCCCCGTCAAAACCTACACCAGTCGGAAGGAGAGCACCCCGTGCCGCCTCTCCAACCACTGCATCAGCACCGGCCGGAAGGCCTCCACGGTTCGCACCCCGAACCGAGGCCTCTCCAGCCGGACTGCCCAACGGGCGATGACGTCTCGGCGGGCGTCGACGCGCCAGGCGGTGAGATCCCTTAACGAGACCACACCGCCCTCCGCTCGCACCCCCGTCACCCGTCGATATAGTCCGGCGAGCATCTCCGCCTCCAGGTCCCACGGGGGAGTCCCGGCCAATAGGCACGCTGCCTCCGTCGCCACCGTGCGGTATCTGCGGATGGTCCTGACCGCCGTGACCCTCTGTGGTCGCCACAGAAGGGCCCTAAGTCAGGCGGTCATGGACCCCGCCCACACCGGTGCGCCGTACAGGGCCATCGACCGGATGACCCCCGCGTACAGCCGTCGGCACGCAGCGCTCGGTCCGCCCACGTTCGGCATAAGCCACGATAGGGCGGACGCCGCGCCGACGAGCCGTGGAGCGAGCCTGCGGAAATGCTCCCGGAACCACCATCGCCCGTCGAGCACCAGGCCCAAGTATCTCATATGGGCCCGGATGCTGATGTCGACCGAGTGGACGGTGATCGAGACGCCGATGGGAGGGCTCATAGTGCGCCCATGGAACAAGAGGGCCTCCGTCTTGTCCAGGGTGACCCTTAACCCCAGCGCCTCGATTCACCTGACGACCTCCTCGGTACCCGAGGTCGCCAGGCTTATCGCCTCTTCTAGCGTCCCACCGCGGGCTGTGACGAGCGTGTCGTCGGCGTAACAAATCACGCCCAGCCCGGGCGGGAGGCTCCCCCTCAACGCCCAGTCGTAGCCGATGTTCCACAGGGTGGGTCCGAGGACCGACCCCTGCGGGACACCGCACGTCATGGGCGTTCGCACGACGTCCCCTGCTCGGTCGGTGCAGAGGACGCTGCGCCCCTCCAAATAGTCTGCCACTAGTCGCCTCAGGTAAACTGGCACCCCGTGATACCGGAGCGCCTCCCTGATGCAGCTAAATGGCAGACTATTGAATGCGTTGGCGATGTCTAGGGACACCACCAACAGCACTCCCCCGCCGGTGACGGCCTCAGTCGCCACGGCCCTCAGGCGCAACAGAGCCGCGATCGTCGAACGACCCCTCCTAAACCCAAACTGGGCGTCCGACAGATCGGGATATTAAAACGTGTTGACCATTAGTTTAAAGTAAAAATTTGTGTGTACACGTCCAGGTCTACTAGAAGTATAACTGACCAGAGTATAAACAAAATTCAAGACCTCACTTTTTTTTGGTTGTCCGCTTGACGTGAAATGCCCCATATGCTAACACGATCCTTACTAATATTATAAATGCGAAAGTAAGTTTGTAACGTGGTTTAAGCGTGAAAGTGTAACAAACAATTGTTACGCTTTCACGCTTAAACCACCAAATTGTTTTCAAAACTTCTTTCACCAATGGAAAGCTATAATATCAGGGAGTAACATACGCTATTTTTTATCCCGGTATTCCCACGAGAACAGGTACTACGCGGGTAAGGCAATTGAAATCGAAGCGAAGTGAGGGCGGGTTACTAGTACATAATATTTTTGAAGTTAAGTGAAACGCATAAAACCTTATGAGAATTAGTATTAAAATTAAATCCCGTTGTATTAAATTAAAATTTTGTAATCAAGTTTTATACGTATTAAGTATATCTGTGGCATGTTATTAAATCATTCCAGAACGTTTCAGTAAAGTAGTGATATGCCAGTTTTATTTTGCGTTTTGCCGAATTCAATTAATTTTTAATCTCCCATGTTTCTTGTCCTCTTTTTTTGTTATGGCAATACATTACAATTATGAGCTATTAGTGCCAGTGTCGAGTAATAATATTTATTATTTAGGACTTTAGTCTTCGCATTTTAATCATTGATTAAGTACTGACAACCAAATCATGGGCTCCTCTGAGAATTTCGGCAGAATATGAAAATGCAATTTGCTATTATATCATAATCATTACATTTCAGCATTTCAACTGCATTGTATTACATAAAATATAAGCGAAATTATTCAATATAACACTGGAAAACACAAAAGTTTTTCATATGTCTGCTCTCGTCCCAAGCTAAGTATGGTCGGCACAACATGTCCTTATTTTCCATAGTCTCCTATCAGCCGTCATATTTGCACTTACCTACTCTTTACATACGCATATTCTCATTCACACAGTCCATCCACCTCTTCTTGTGTCGCCCACGCTTCTTACGCCCATCCACAATCATATTGATAATCCTCCTTATCACATGCCTTTCATCCCTCCTCATCACGTGTCCATACCACGACAGTCTCGCGCTCCCAATCTCCTCCATCACTGGTGCCACTTTCAGACTATCTTTCACTGTTAATCTTATATCTTTAAACGAGCAATTCTTGTGTATATATATATATATATATATATATATACCTATATATATATATATATATATATATATATATATATATATATATATATATATATATATATATATATATATATATATATATATATATATATATATATATATATATATATATATACACTACTGTGTGGTAGCGGCTTCGAATACTACCAACCCTTGCTTTGCTCGTGGGTGTCGTAAAAGACGACTAAGAGCCCTAGATTGACCCGGACCAACTCCATCTGGTACCATTTGGGTCAACGATTAAATTCGCAAGGAGGGTTGTCGTCAGGCAGGCGGCCGGTCATAAAAGTCATTGCCGAAACTTTTTGCAATATGTCCAAACAGATGACATATTGCGTCGACCCCAAGTGATTGGGATAAGAGCAAGATGATAATGATGATATATCATCATGATGATGATATATATATATATATACTTATATATATATATATTTTTTTTTTTCAGGATCTGGGAAACGGCTCCAACGATTTTGATGAAACTTGGCATACTAGAGGTTTCGGGTCAAAAAAATCGATTTATTTATAGAAAATGTTATTTTGTCGGTGTTTTGAGCAAAACAATACAATGACATTAAATTTTAAAAGACAACGTCATGAGTTACGATAGCTCAGTTGGGAAGTTGTCCAGTTCTGTTTTTGTTTTATTTTGGCATTCAAACAGCGTCGGATCGAATCTCGGTGTTAATATTATTCTTTTTGTAATTTTTTATATATTTTTCATTATTTAATTTTAATTTTTTATTAATAATAATATCTAAAATAATATCTAAATAAATTCGACAAAAATATTCCGAGGGAAGCTCGGTCAACCAGATATTAAAATTTAAAAGCGCTACATAACATTTTGACATATCCGTCAAAAGTCCATCTTGAATGCTATTGCTTTTTATGTTTTTATATATAAAGCTTAATAATGTATTTCCGTGTAGCGGATTTAGTATACAATTTGTGGCCAAGTATACCTTTATCATAATGTCTCAAGGCAAGACTATGTATGGCGGCTGGCAATAGCATTACACAGGAGAGGGCACTCAAATTAAAATCATTCACCCTGGGTGGCATATTGTATAGCAGTTTAATATTTCAAATGGGTCGGTTAACAAACTGCGATGCAAATGGTAGCAAGGGTTTTCATGACGCTTTTTATTGATAATCGTCATCATCACAGCTCATATACGTCCTACTGCAGCCTTTTTTTTTGAGATGGGCTGAGGTCGGCGCACTCCTCGCATCACTCCCTCCGAGGCGACAGAGGGGTGTAAGCACGCACACCCGCAACCCACCCAAACACCATGTCGCCTTCGTCACTGGGCCGACCACCAGAGCAGGGTTACTTGTGATCATTGGTCGGCCCGACGTAATACCTCCTAGTGGGGTACCCTCCCATCGACCGACGTCCCCCCCTCACGCGGTCGGCTTCTCAGCGGGTGACGGCCTAACTTCCCGGTCACGTCATCCGCAGCCTCGGCTAGGGCGGCATGACGCGCAGGTAGTCGCGCCTGCGCCGCCCCAGTTGCTACTGCTGGGCTCGAGCCTCCTACACAATGGGAGAGACATTGACCTATATGACCCGCCCGAGCAAGCCGGCTCCCGAAAAGGCTATAGCACCATAGACCATATCCTCACACTTAGGCAGATTATACAAAAGACCGAGGAGTACAATCGGCTCCTGTGCTTACTGTTTGTGGGCTAGGAGAAAGCCTTTGATTCAGTCGAAACTTGGGCGGTGCTGTAATCCCTTCAGCGGTATCAAATTGGCCATCGCTATATCGAAGTGCTGAAGTGTTTGTATAGGAAAGCCACAATGTCAGTCTGTATCCGGGATAAGAGTACGAAACCAATTCAGTTGCAGAAAGGCGTGAGACAGGGAGATGTTATTTCTCCGAAACTTTTGTAACGCTCACCAGTTACCAGGGCCAAGGGTCGTTTTGATTGGTAGCCGGATCGCTGCCGGTGATTCCTCGCACCCCCGTTCCACCACTACTGGGCCCTCCACCAAAATGAGCCCGTAGGGTACCGGAGCCGCCGTGACCGGGGGCCATTTTTATTTTGTACGTCATTTTTATAAGGGGGATATTGCCGTAATCGCCACGCTTGGCAGGCTGGCGATCGCAGTTAGATGTTTTACATTTCCCAGGAGAGAGCTGCTGCCCACTCTCCTGGTGAACCCTCAGCCAATTCGGGCACGTAAGGGCTGGCGACATATGTCTTCTCAACCCGTCGCCACACGGGCAGACCAGTATAGGGGTTGCTAATATTCGTAGTTGCCACACAGTAATGAATAAATCAGAATTAAATTCTGTCATATTTAAAATCTACAAAAACATTTGATCAAAATGAGCGTCGCATTCAAATTTTATTTAAATTATCCAAATCTTATTTATGCTTCTATAGAACACTTTTAGGATTTGCCGTGACGACAATTTTCCGATTGATGAGAGGGTACCATCGTAAATAACTTCAACGGGTGTATTTAATTATAATAATGTAGTTAATTTGGGAGTTGGCACTTATACTTAGGGTTGTCAAGTTTGTTCGTGGATTTCTTTTATCTTTCAATATATTTTTTATCACCATTACAACTCATATACGTATATAGGTAAGTAAGCTTCATCATCATCATCATTTCAGCTCATATACGTCCCACTGTTGAGCTCGAGCCTTCTACACAATAGGAGGGAAATTTTCTCGAGAATGTTCTAAAAAGTTGGGGCAAATATGTAGAAAATCAAAACACGCAATTTTTTGTTCGCCTTGGATTCGGAACAACGATTGCAAAATTTTATTATCATATTTATGTCACTGAACCTACGGACAGTCAAAATAACATAATTTATTATAACTAGTGGTCGCTGAGTGGTCAAAATTCGACCATAATTCATTTAAATGATTTTTTCTAGTACACAATTTTCTAATATGACTATTATATATATAAAGACTTATTAATTTTTTTTAACTTGACACTGGCATCAATAGCTCATATTATTGTAACTTATTGTCAATAAAAAAGAAGAAGAAGAAATGTAAACAAAAGCGTATAAGCGCAAACCGTCATAATTACCTATTTATTTTTTAAGAGTTGTGTACGTACGTGCAGTACAATGAATTGTACATTACGGAACGGTTCCGGCGTAAGCTCCATTAGGCTCCAATTGAAATGCTTCACTTTTTATGCGCAGACTTACCTTCTATATGTTATTATTCTAAGATAGATACTCATAAATTTCTGCGGTTCCCATTCCTGTGGGTATTCGGGGAGAAAATATAAGTTATTTTACCCTCTGATAACGTAACTTTTAATATTTTATATGGCTTAATCTTGAAAGTGTAACAAACAAACAGACTTACATTCGCCTTTATAGTATTCATCATTATAATTATCACAGCTCATATTTTCCGTGTGGTGACGGAGTAAGAATACAATTCACCACTATATGCCTTAATATGCACATCACATCTGTGCAAGAGATGGAAAACTTGTAATGAAACCCTATACCAACACGTCTGACCAGAATGGTATAATAAGTCAAATTCCCTCCCACTGTGGAGGAGGCTCGAGCCCAACAGTGAGACGTATGTGGGCTGCGATGATGATGATGATGATATGTCCCACTGCTGGGCTCGAAACTCATTAATGGAAAATTGACCTATTATTCCACGGTGGTCAGATAGGTTGGTACAGGGTTTTATTTCAAGTTTTCCATCTATTGCATAGATGTTATATGCATATTGTATCCCGTAGTCGTCCTTTACGACATCCTCGTGCAAGATGGGGGGTTGTGAATTGTATTTACTCCGTCACTGTACGGAAGAATCTTATCTCTCTAATAAATAATATTAGATAGGACTAGCAACCCGCCCTCGCTTCACTTCGGTTTCAAACGCCTACCAGCATTGTTACCGTTTCCGTAGGAATACCGGAATAAAATATAGCCTATGGTACTCCCTATATAGACAGCTACCTGGTAAGAAAATGTTATTAAAATCCGTCCAACCGTTTTGAAGATTATCTCAAACAGACAGACAGACAAAAAATTTTTAATCTAGTTTTTAGTCATAGGTATCGTGCAAATAACCGTGTGAGCATAAAAAAAGCTTAGTATTTTGACATTACAAACAGACACTCCAATTTTATTTAGGTATTTGTATAGATTAGTTGCCAACCCTAAGCACAGTCGAGAGGTAAAATAATTCTTTATTAAATTCACCAAATTTACACTTTATTTCTGTCGTAATAAAATTGGTTTGACATTTGTCACTTGGATTGAGTCCTCAGGCGCGCCCTCGCCCGAGGGGGCAACATTATAAATTAAGGGAAACACTTCCTCGACGAGGAATCTCATGTTTTATGTAAAAAATTCCGTGTTAGAACGCAATTTAAGTAAACTGGCTATATCCGTGTGGTGACGGAGTAAGACGTGGATGTAGTAAAAAAAACGAATAAGGGAATATGCATATAACATCTATGAAAGAGAAGGAGAACTCGGAATAATACCCTATACTAACCTGTCTGACCAGCGCGGTATAGCAGGTCTACAACAGTACAGAAATTTATCTGTTATACCACGCTAGTCAAACGTGTTGGTATAGGGTTTTATTTCGAGATTTCCTCCTCTTGGACAGATGGTATATGCATATTATATCCCATTTTTTTTTTGGTGGTTTGCGGTCGGCGCGCTCCTCGCACCACTCCGTCCGGAGCGACAGAGGGGCGTAAGCACACACACCCGTAACCCACCCACGTGCATGTCGCCTTCGTCGTTGGGCCGACCACCGGAATACTGTCGCCTTCGTCGTTGGGCCGACCACTGATGACAAGTAACCCTGGTTACTTGTCATCAGTGGTCGGCCCGACGGAATACACCCTATTTGGGGTACCCTCCCATCGACCGACGTCCCCCCCCTATCGACCGACGTCACCCCCCTCGGGGAGGACGTCGGTCTTTCCTCACGCGGTCGGCCTCTTAGCGGGTGACGGACTAATCCCTGGTCACGTCACCCGCGGCCTCGGCTAGGGCGGCATGAGGCGCAAGTATTCGCGTCTACGCCGCCCCAGTCGCCGGCGGCGGATCGCCTCATCGCGGCTGCGCTCCTCGCGAAGGCGATCCACCGCCTCCTTCTGCGAGATCACTGCCTCGCAGAAGGCCGCGATCGCGTCCCAATTCCTGACGCTGCCGACCATCGCCCTGGCGATAGTCGGCAGCGTCAGGTTATTATATCCCATAGTCGTTTTTTACGACATCCACGGGCAAGATAGGGAGCGGTGAATTGTATTCTTACTGCGTCACCACGCGGTTCTTTTTGGTATAAATTAGTAAATAAGATGTATTATTAAAGTTTGTAATTGTACAAGGCGGTATTAACGCTAAACGACAAGTCTTAATTCAATAATAAAAAAATGGAAAAAAATAATTTTTAAATTAAACAGTTTTATTGTAAAGAAACAGTAAAAATAAAGTCGTGGGACACTACAGAACAAACATTTTAATCGACGATTGTAAATATTTGACTTGCCCCAGGATTTTATTTTTATTGTTTCTTTACAATAAAACCGTTTAAAATAAAATACATAGTTTTTTTTTTATTTTCAAGTTTTTAGTTTTTATATTGATTTTGTATAAAGCACTGTATTCTACTTGTCAAGCCCTTTCATTTAATACCCATATTAATGGGATTGAAAAACAAATAGGTTGTCCACCATTTTGTAGCGGCGGCCATCTTAGATTTTGAATTTGTATAGTGCATTGTATTCTACTTGTCAAGCTCTTTCATTTGATACCAATATTGATGGGATTGAAAAAAAAAATAGGTTAGCCGCCATTTTGTAACGGCGGCCATCTTGAATTTTAAAAAATATTGACTATACATAATTGTATTGTCACCAAAACCAAAGGCGTATACCAAATATCAGATCAATCGGTTGACAGAAAGAGGGTGAAATTTCAATTAATAATTTTGACCCAACGAAAAAAAAAATAAACAAACAAACGGGGCCGGGTAAGCTAAATAAAACCGTTTAAAAATAGCAATAGTTTTTTAAATGTTGGACGATTCTATAACACTAAGCAAAAGTTCTCGATTATAAACCAAAATTGCTTTTTTTTTAAATTAAGAATTTACATCGTCGATGTTGAATAATCTTAATTTGCTACTCTAAGTCCAATTATTCATTTCTTTGAATATAAACGCTATTTATTTCCTTTGTGGCGTTAATTGTGCCAAGTTTTAAATCTTAATATATGTATATAAATTACGTGTCACGTTGTTTGTCCGCGATGGACTCCTAAACTACTTAACCGATTTTAATCAAATTTGTACACCGTGTGCAGTTTGATCCAACTTGAAAGATAGGATAGCTTACATCTTAATTTATAGTCGCAATATTATTTTTAGCATATTATTTGTATTACCTATATACATATATACCTATTATTTAATATTCACAATTATCTGTTAACTCCAAAGGATTTTAGCAGATGGCGATATCTGTTGACTGAATTGAGTAATTAATTAATAGATGGCGCTGCTATGTCAAACCTACAAACGTGTCATATACGATTTTAACTTGCTTTTTTACATAGATGCCATTTGTAAAAAAATATGACGACCTTCATGACAGATATTCTCCTACAGTTCCATTTAAATAGTTTAATAAAATGTAATACAACAAAAATATTTGCCGCAGCAACGCGTGGCCGGGTCTGCTAGTATTATATAATTATTTGATAAATGTTTTTATTATTAATAAATTTAAATTATGTTTTTGTTTCAGGTAATTCACGTTATATTGAAAACAAGATTAATCTATTACATCAATCAAAACGTATGTATAAAAGCTTCGCAAGTATTCTTCTTCTGCCTTAAATAAAAAAAAATAATAAAAAAATAGCGTAGTCATTTAAGAGTTTTGGGCGGCAACCTTGAAATGTCAGGTGACACTTTTAAATTACATTCAATAGTTTTGGTGTAATAATTTTATTTGTTTGGTATTTTGTTTATTGTAGTGCAGAGAAAGTGCTAATTAGACATTTTTTTAAATTTATTTTACGGACTTTGTCGCACAGCGACCACATGGAAACAACAAAATGAATATTACATTAACACTAAATCTACTTATTACTATTTTAATCCTAGCTCTGCTAACTTAACTAAAACTTTCATCTTTTCAGATGTAGGATCGGCTAATATATTGTTTAAAAGGCCAATATCTGTGGATCTAATCATTGCGATTCATGACTGCCTATACCTTTGGTTTCGAATACATTCCATCAGAACATACTGAACATCCTCGATAGTTCCACAGCCACTACGACATAACAGTGTTGTGTTTTCTTGTTTTAGCAAGATTTCTAGAGAAACTTTCAGTTATGTGGCCAGCGCCCAATCAAGTCACTTTAGACTTGTTTTACTGATGAATATTGACTTTGAATAAGCTATATAAACAAAAAGAAACTGAATTTCTGTTTTATATCATATAAAAAATATATATCAGACTTGACTATATAGGGTTTGCGTGTTGAAAAAGACGATCCGGCTCAAAAAAAATACTAGTCATTTGAAAATTAATTTGTATAGGTATAGAGTTTCAATCCTTTTATATGGCATTTACTTTTCTCGAGATTTGCATAAATGATCACATCCAACGGTTTTATTATTAAAATTTTAAATAAATAAAAAAGAACTTGCCTCAACACCCACGGACTCCCGGGTCCAATCCGACCGCAATCTAATTTAAAAAAATATATTGACATTGACCCGTCAATAAAGTCTCTTTAGAGTTTTATCGGCAACGGAATTATATCGGTACAGCCTTATCTTATTGGCAACCTACCCACGTAAACGCAAACTTTACTTTGCACTTGCGAAACTGGATTTCTTTTCGGTTTTTATAAAATTTTACAGCACAACTAAGTTTGTTTTATTTGGCCTGTGAGGGATTCTTGAATTTTAATAAAAGGAAGTGTCCTTAGGGTCAAAACGTGGTTGGGTGTTACTTACAGTTAGGGCTGTTTAGCAGTTGAGCGATGCGCAACTTAAAGACGATTCTATTTATTTTAGTTTTATTGAATTTTAGCTTCATCTAGGCGCTATACGCTTCCCTCGCAATAGAAATGAAATTGATGAGGTATTATTAGATGTATCTAGTGGTAGGAGCATACTGTTGACACTTGTCTGTCTACAGCCGTGGGCCGGCTCGTCTGGAGTAGTATCACACTGAGCAGAAAATATACAACAGAGTAATAGATATTTGTTACTGCACTTCGTTCGGTGAGCGAGAGAGACGGAAGCACAACTTTCTGTGTGTGTTTGTGTGTGGGTGGGTTTTAGTGATGCCTTTAGTATCACCGAACCTCAATGCACGCATTCACACTTTCTTCACTTTCTTCGCGGTAGGCAGTGGCCTACCAAAGGTCCATGAGCGGCAGCAACACTTAGCATCAGGTGTAGGCACTGTTTGCTAATTTGCCACCGTTAGCAATAAAAGAAAACTGCAGTTCGCCCAGGTCGTTCTTAGTCGTCTTTTATGACACCCACGAGCAAGTTGGTAGTATTCGTAGCCGTCATCACACATTATCCCGAATTCACTCACCCAAACACACCCAACCAAAATTTTCAGAAGGAATCAGAGACTTTTTTTTCAGATTTCTTTCTATTTTAATTTTAAAATGGAAGGAAGGAAGGGAGACCTACCACTTTCCCACGGTAATCAATATACCGCACACCACAATAGATGGAGTAATTTCTTTCTTTCAAAATTTTCATCGCCATCATCTCAGCTCATATACGTCCCACTGCTGGGCTCGGGCCTCCTCTACAATAGGAGGGCAATTTACTTTACTATACCATGCTGGTCAGACAGGTTGGTATAGAGTTTTGTTTAGAGTTTTTTTTCTCTTTAGATATTACATGCGTATTATAATTCCTTAGTTGTCTTTTACTACATTCACGGGCAAAATAGGGAGTGGTGAATTGTATTCTTATTCCGTCATCACACGGAAAAATCTTCACGATTATGATATTAAATTTCTAATTTTGTTTTTAGGGGGCCATACCCAAAGGCTAAAAACGGGACCCTATTACTAAGACTTCTGTCTATCCCTCCGTCTGTATCTCAAGAACCGCGATAGCTAAACAGTTGAAATTTTTACAAATTATGTATTTCTGTTGCCGCTATAACAACAAATACTAAAACGAACTAAAATAAATATTTAAGGGGGGCTCCCATACAAAAAATGCCAATTTTTTGCCTACTTTTTTATAGATAATGGTACGGAACCCTTTGTGCGCAACTCCGACTCGCACTTAGCCGATATTTTATTGTTCCTGCTCTTTGGGTGTTAGAAAGGCGCAGATCATAATAACTGAATGGAGGAGTTGAGAGAGGTGGATTATAATTGTTATTTCTGAACGTATAACAAAAGGTTACCGAGTTAAGTGTATTACGAGTATTGTTATGTGAAACGGGGAAAAATGTTTAACAATCTTTTAGTTAGGAATGTTGTTTATATGAAGTCTTGATTCTGGATAACAGGTACGGATTTTCCGTGTGGTGACAGAGTAAGAATACAATTCACGATCTTCTTTTCTCTTCTTCTTGCCTGTGTGTCGTAAAAGACGACTAAAGAATATGATATGCAGATAATATCTATGCAAGACGAGGAACACTCGAAACAAAACTCTATGCGTGTAATAGTAGGTCAATTGCCCAACTATTATGGAGGAGGCCTGAGTCCAACAATGGGACATATACCTATAGGCTGAGATGATGATGAAATAATTTGAATTGATTCCTTATGCCAAAATATATCCTATAAAAATGACACTTTTTAATTTAATTGATTGAATTAGGCGATACATAGCGGCAATCCATTTTTATTTTAATTTTAAAATGGAGGGAAGGGGGACCCACCACTTTCGCACGGTAATCAATATACCGCACACCACAACAGAAGGTGTACGGGATAGGATTAAGGTTTTTTAAGGCTTTTTAATTTCCTCAGTCGGCCTGTATACCCTTTTTTTTCGGATGGGCCAAGGTCAGCGCACCCGCCGCCCGGTTCCGTCTGGGGTGACAGAGGGCGATGCGTGACTCCATGATCCAGCACGTCACCTTCGTCGTTGGGCCGACCATCGGTGCGCAGTACATTGTCCTCAGTGGTCGGCCCAACGGAATATCCCCGCAAGATACGACGTCTCCTCTCAGGGACATCGGCCGCCGTCGCGCGGTCAGCCTCTGCGATTGACGGACTAAATCCCCGGTCCATTCAATCGCGGCCTCAGCTAGGCCGTAAATACCCTGTGGCAAATACGATGATATCGAATGTAGGATAAATAGCTAGTAGCTATAAACGTTTAATCTTAGAATAATAACGTATAGAAGGTAAGTTCGCGCACAAAACATGAAGCATTTCAATTGGAGCCTATGGTGCTTACGCCGGTACTGTTCCGTAATGTACAAGGTCAATGTACTGCACGTACGTACGCAACTCTTAAAAAATAAATAGGTAAATATGACGGTTTGTGCATTCAAATGGTGTCACAACACATTTGAAAAACTTAAAAAGGTTTTTAACATTACTTTTAAAAGTATTTCGACGATTTATTTTTAATAAAAACAAAATTTGATTTCATAATTTGTATAGTGGTGTGCGTGTGTACATGTGTAATCTCCTGCGCGCATTTAGTATTTTTCAGCTTCATGTTTTTGATAGCTCCATGGACCGAATCTATACTTCTATACGTTATTATTCTAAGCGTTTAATACAAGGAGCAATAAAATTCAATTACGACTAACATGTTAGGAGTGGAGCCATCAAACCCGATCATTAGTTCTTCCAAACTACTACTATATTTGACCAGCTAAACACCGACCAACATTAATAGTACGTAATTAATCGCATGCCTCGTATTGATGTACATACATCCCAATATCGGGCGGTTAATATTGGGGATTACTTTAGGGTTGGCCAAATTTTATGATAAGAAAATAATATTGATTTAAATTTTAAGCTATTTTAAATGACGATTCATAAAATTTAAGTTAACTCTAAGACAGTGTGAATGACCTAAGTATTATGTTGCTTTAGGTATTACTTAGTAGTTAGGGATGGTTGCCATATTTCGTGTGGTGAGGGAATAAGAATATTATTCACCATCTATCTTTCTTGCCCGTGGTTCTTGCCGTAGTAAAAGCTGTTTATGGAATTATATTCAGACATCATTAAAAATTTGGACATGTAGAAAGAATGAGTGAAAAGGGGTTGACGTAGCAAGTATATAAAACAAGTGTGAGGGGGACGGCGCTGATGGTGACTTTGGTGAAAGGTTATGTTAAGAGTACACGTAACCGTAGAGAATACACGAAGACTTAGAAAAGTATGTCAGGATTGTGACTTGTGGTAATCCTTACCCCTCTCGGAAGTAGACGCATGTATGTAGATCAATGCAGGAGAAAGTAAATTAGCTTGATTTATTTCCTCAATTTCGCTCCCTTTGTAAAGGAAACTCGAGCTCAAAGATAGTATATTTATAGGTTGAGAAGAAGACGCCCGTATAAAAGTCCCATATATATGAGATATTATTAGTATGTTAGTTGACAACCCTAGGTTGGTCGTGTTGCCCCCGAGCCATGGTTATGCTTGTCCGATATAATTAAAGTGCTCCGTTGAAAACCGTTCCCTTATCATACAAATATTAACTCACGTTATTGTCAAAGTTTAGATGTCTGACTGTTTATCAACGTTTAGTTGGTTTTGGTAACGATCTTGTATAATAGGTCGGCGAAAAGTCCTTTCGCATACAAACTACATTATAACATAAATTATAAATATGTATAATGTTTTAATAATATTTGGCTATATATATATTTGTATCTGGCTGGTTTTGATAACATTCAAAAGGTGACATTTTAAAAAGAAGCATTTTAGTAGAATGTTCTTTCCCGCCGTTTTTCTTTTTTTTTGTCAAAATAAGTGAATGTAATGAAGAAATTCGATACCCTTAGAATAATAACGTGTAGAAGGATAGCGTCAATACTTCGAAAGTTTGAAACATGAAACTAAAAATACCAATGGCGCGCAGACGATTACCCACGTAGACACGCACACCACTATACAAATTATGAAATCAAATTTTGTTTTTATTAACATAAATCGTCGAAATACTTTGAAAACTAATGTTAAAAACCTTTTTAAATTTTTCAAATGTATTATGACACCATTTGAATGCACAAACCGTTATAATTACTTATTTATTTTTTAAGAGTTGCGTACGTACGTGTAGAACAATGACTTGTACATTACGGAACGGTTCCGGCATAAGCTCCATTAGGCTCCAATTGAAATCCTTCACTTTTTGTGCGCAAACTTACCTTCTATACGTTATTATTCTAAGTTCGATACCTTTTAAAATTTTATTACATAAACGACAAAATGAAATGCAGACGGCGAAAAAATGGTGACGTTTATGGACCTAATGCAGTGTCAGTAAGTGTAGCACAAAGTTGGTTTAAACATTTTCAATCCGCGAACTTTGATGTCAAAGGTGCATCACGCTTTGGTCGCCCTGTCGTTGATAAAATGGTCGTCATATTTGAAAAAGTTGGACAAGATCGAATATTAGGTGTTATGACGTAGCAGAAGATCTGGGAATTAACCACAAAACGGTTTTGACCTATTTGAAAAAAACTGGGTAAACAAAAAGCCCGACATTTGTGTGTCACATGAGCTCACTAAAAGATACCAATGAAACGTGTACCCATTATAACGAATCATTATTGAAATGTAATGAAACCAAACCGTTCTTGAACAAATTGAATAACTGGTGACTAAATGTGGATTACATACGATAACAAAGTACGAAAAAGGTTGTGGTCAAATCTATACCAATAAACAAAATTGGAGTGTCTGTTTGTAATGTCAAAATAATAGGCTTTTTTCATGCTCACACGGTTATTTCGACTATACCTATGCCTAAAAAATCACTTTATATTTTTTTGTCTGTCTGTCTGTTCCGGGTAATCTTCAAAACGGCTGGACTGATTTCAAAAATTCTTTCACCAATGGAAAGCTATAATATCAGGGAGTAAACTAGGCTATATTTTATCATGGTATTCCCACGGGAACGGGAACTACGGGAGATAAGGCGACAGAAACCGAAGCGAAGCGAGGGCGGTTTGCTAGTCTATAAATATGTATGTTTATCTATATATATAAAAATATTTAGTTGGTTTGTGTACGCTTCAAAAACTCAAAATGTTCTGCATCGATTCAGTTAAAATTTTACCATGATATACAACACGCTCTAAAGATTGTTTTTATCTATTTTTCACGTTACTAACATAACCCTAACTGCGCCATCTGTCGGAAGCGAGAGGAAGACTCGCCATATTAGGTAACGACAACCGCAGTCGCCTGTAAAACGTTACCTATTCTCGATGACATTGTTTATTAACAAACAAAAAACGTATATTCACTTGCATATTTATTTGCACGATACCTATACCTAAATAATGGTTCAAATTTTTTTGTCTGTCTATCTATTCGTATAGGGTTCAAAACTTCAAAACGGCTGAACCGATACTGATAATATTCTACTAGCAGGTCTACCAGCCTCACATAAGGAATAACTTAGGCTATATTTCATCCCGGTGTGGCTGGAGCAACTGTGAGAATTTAGTCGATTTTAAAATTATTTCACTAATGGAAAGGTATTTTAAGCGAGTAACATATTTAAGCTATTTTTATCCCTATATTCCTACGGGACCGGGTTCAACGCTGGTGAAATCGCGGGAATTTAATGGATTTCAAATTAATTCACAAATGGAAAGCTACATTATCAGTGAATAACATATACGTAAATGCTATTTCCATCCCGGTATTTGCCCGGGAACAAGAACTAAACCGGGGGATGTTGACCAATTTTTAAAATTCTTTCACCAATGGAAAGTTACGTTATCGGCGTAACACAGGCAATTTTTATCTCTGATATTTCTATGCGATTTCAAAAATATATCTTTTTACACCATGTAAACTTATAACTTCGGTGAATAAATAGGCATTTTTACCTCGGCATTCGCATGGGAATGGGGTCTATGTGGGTGAAGCCGCGGGAGTTTGATCGATATATTTTTTTTTCACCAATGGAAAGCTACGTTACTAGGGACTAAGAAAAGACATATTTATCAACGTATTTCCACGGGAATCTGAACTACAAGTCTGGAAGTAATATTTAAATGTGAAAGTTTGTGAAGATATTTGGATGTTTGTTACTCAATCACGCATAAACTGTTGAGCAGATTTGGATGAAAATGGACACATATATAGCGTATTTCTTAAATTAAGAAATAGAATACTTTTTATGTCGATAATATTCTTTGCGATAATAGTTCAATATGCAAGTTAATTTTTACGCGGGCGAAGCCGCGGGCAAAAGCTAGTATATATATATATTTCTTGTGTAGGTACGTGTGTTTGTCACTAAACTCCTCCTAAACCACTGGATTGATTATGACGAAATTTTTTGTGTGTGTTAAGGGGATTCGAGAATGGTTTAGATTCACAATTGGGCCCAGTAGGTGACGCTTATTTGAACAGAATAACGTCTGTTGGGTCAGCTAGTATTATATATATATTTAAAATGTAATAGTGTGTCTTAAAGTATATAGTGTCTGACACTACTTCGATACACCAAGTCAAGAATGACACTGCGTCATACTATAGACGATACACAATGCTCACACAACAATACATGAGTCATATGAAAAGGCCACATATCAGAATTTCAAAGTCTTCCTATAAAAAAAATTACTTAAAAAATGTTCATCCTCACTTTTTTAACCTCCAGCCATTAATGTTTCTAGTAAATTTATGAAATATACAGACACACGATTTCTACAGCAGTTATTATATTTATAGTTATTCGGTTTTCTATTTAAAATCAATTTATAACAGTTAAAGGGACATCCGTTAAATTGATTTCAAATTAAACGCACTTGACTAATGTTTGACCTTTGTCCGTCGCATTCTATGGGAAACTAGTTAACAGAAAATATGGCCGACACCATAGACAATAAAAAAAAATATCCGTTACGTATTTACCATCGCTGTGATTTAAATTTGAACTGTTTCATTTTAACAATTTTAATACTTAGAATTGTTAAAATATGTAGCGTAAATATATAATTAAGTTAATAGTATTCTGCTGAAAACCTTTACTAGATATAGTAAGAAGTAGTCACGTAGCGAAGAATAAAACTGGTTAACCAAAAAATGTTTGACTTTATACAAACTATTTTGAGCCTCTTTTGAAGTCTTCATGACTTTTAAGCTTCAACAAATCCTAAGTTATTTGCTTTATGTAAATAATTCAATGTGCAATTTAAAAAGTCGTTTATAAACATAATAATGTTCATCATCATCATCATTTCAGCCTACAGCCGTCCACTGCTGGACGTAGGCCTCCCTCATGTTGCGCCACAATGTGCGGTCCTGTGCAGCCTGCATCCAACGACGCCCAGCAACTTTCACTAGGTCGTCGGTCCACCTAGTGGGGGGGCGTCCTACACTGCGTCGTCCGATGCGTGGTCGCCACTCGAGAACCTTTTTTCCCCAGCGGTTGTCGGTTCGTCGAGCGATGTGGCCTGCCCATTGCCACTTCAGCGTGCTAATTCTTCGTGCTATGTCGGTTACACCCGTTCTTCTGCGGATTTTCGTATTCCGGATTCTATCTCGCAGAGAAATCCCGAGCATAGCCCGCTCCATAGCACGCTGAGCGACTTTGAGCCTTGATATAAGGCCTACATTTAGGGACCACGTTTCCGTGCCGTAAGTCATCACTGGTAACACACACTGGTCGTAGACCTGTGTTTTCAGACACTGAGGTATGTTGGACGAGAAGATCCTCTTAAGTTTCCCGAACGCTGCCCAACCGAGTTGGATTCATCGGCTGATCTCTTTCTCGAAATTGGATCTACCTAACTGGACTGTTTGTCCGAGGTAAACATAGTGATCGACAACTTCGAGAATCGCATTGCCAACTAGAACCGGTACAGGAATGACATGGGCATTTGACATGACTTTCGTCTTGTCCATGTTCATTTGTAAACCCACTAGTTGGGATACCCTGCTGAGATCATTGAGCATTGTGCCAAGGTCCTCCATGGATTCTGCCATAACGACTATATCGTCCGCGAATCGAAGGTGAGTGATGTATTCACCGTTAATGTTGATGCCGAGTCTAGTCCAGTCTAAGAGCTTGAAGACATCTTCCAGTGCAGTGGTGAACAGTTTCGGAGAGATGACATCTCCCTGTCTCACGCCTTTCTGCAACTGGATCGGTTTCGTACTCTTATCCCGGATACGGACTGACATTGTGGCGTTCCTATACAAACACTTCAGCACTTCGATATAGCGATAGTCGATTTGGCACCGCTGAAGAGACTGCAGCACCGCCCAAGTTTCGACTGAATCAAAGGCTTTCTCATAGTCCATAAACGCTAAGCACAGGGGCCGATTATACTCCTCGGTCTTTTGTATAATCTGCCGAAGCGTGAGGATATGGTCTATGGTGCTATAGCCTTTTCGGAAGCCGGCTTGTTCGGGCGGCTGGAAGTCATCGAGCTTGCGCGAGAGTCGATTGGTAATGACCCTCGAGAACAACTTATAAACATGGCTCAGGAGTGAGATGGGTCTGTAGTTCTTTAGAAGAGCTTTGTCATCCTTCTTGAAGAACAGCACCACCACACTCCTGGTCCACGACTCTGGAACGTCGCCCCCGAGGATAACGGAATTAAATAGCTTCTGAAGGGCTATTAAGACTGGCTTGCCGCCCGCCTTCAGAAGCTCTGCCGTAATGCCGTCATCTCCCGGTGCCTTACCGTTACGTAGTTGTTTGAGAGCCATTCTGATCTCGTACAAGCTCATGTCCGGGATTTCTTCGGTATAGTGCCGAGTTAGCTTGGATCTGGGATCTTGGACCAAGCCGACAACAGGATTTCGGGATGATTTGTATAACTGTCCATAGAACCTTTCGACCTCTCCCAAGATCTCACTTTGGGATGAAATGACAGTGCCATCATCGGTCTTCAGCTTAGTCATTTGGCTTTGCCCAATAGACAGATCTTGTGCGAACACTTTTGAGCCACGATTCCGCTCTATCGCTTCTTTAATACGGAGCGTATTAAATCGGCGAATATCGCGACGCACAGACCTGGAGATCTGCCTATTTAGCTGCCTATGTTTGGACCAATCGGCTGAAGACTGCACCATCATCTCTTTTCTCCGCTCCATGAGCTCGAGAGTCTGGTCAGAAAGTTTTTTAGGTCTATTGACGCGGTGAGCCTTGAAAAATTTCGAATTTAATAATGTTATTCGCTAAATAATAATAGAAAGCTAAAGAGTTATTTGACTCCAGTTTCATAGTGAATTGAATTTTAGGATTGATGGAGTTAAGATGGTTTCATCATCATCATCATCATCGCAGCCCACATACGTCCCACTGTTGGGCTCGGGCCTCCTCCACAATGGGAGGGAATTTGACCTACTATACCATAATGATTTCTGATGTTTACGCGAGTATTATACATTTTAAATAAAACTACTTTACGGATTTTATCGCGTTTGTATTTGATTTTTGATTACCCGACGTTTCGAACACTTTACAGCGTTCATGATCACGGGTGGACTAAGATGTCTCACGTCCAACAACGTCATCGTTACTGCAGAAAATTTATAATTATCTACCCGATACAGAAATTAGTTATTAAATATTGACCCACATTTTGATACAAAATTTATTGCCAGTGTAAGAAGAAAATTGGCTGCACAGATGGCGTAGTGGTTAATGCTAGTGACCTACAGCGCCAGTGTCGGGGGTTCGAATCCCACGCAGGACAACACTTTGTGCGATCCACAAATTGTTGTTCTGAGTCTGGATGTAATTTGTGTTCGTTAATTATATGTGTATGTATTTCTCGCGGAAACGCAATGAGTTTCAAAAAATTAAAAAAACTGTACGAATGGCGGCGATGTGGTTCGCGACACGTCACCTCTCGTTTCCGTCGGGGGCGAAAAGTGGCCCACAGAGAACCGCTTTGCTACGCTGAATATGTCAAAGATCGTAGCAGGTGGAGGGCAGTGGACTCTGCCTACCCCTATGGGAAAAAGGCGTGAAGATATAAAAAAAAAAAAAAAAAAAAAAAAGAAGAAAATGATTCTATATGAAAAAATTATATTGTTTATGGTTAGTAATAATTAAAACATTAAAATTAATAGTAATTATATTTAAAAACTAATTAATAATCTAGTATACTACCACCGGATCGGAACACGGTCACACTGAGAAAGATCCGGCAAGAAAACTCAGGTAACATGATGCTAAATTAAAGTTAATTTTGAAGGCGGCTTACTTTATGTTACTAAAAGGTTTTAATTTATAAAATTATCTTTAGTTATTATTATTGTGGGTCAAATCTATACAATATGAGCTCACGGTGTCTTGCAGTCTTGTGGTGGTCTTTTTGGATTTGTTTTTAATAATGTTTATAACAGGATCCCAGCTTGATGGTAACACCCAGCCATCCTCTCTATTGAAATTTTTGTGTTTTTTAATCTCAATAGCCTCGCGTACCATTCTAGGCAGGTATCGGTGTTCTTTTGCGAGGATTTGTGGTTTATCAAACCTGATGTTATGGTGGGCGCGGTCCTGACTATGTTCACAGACTGCAGACCTAGTGTCCCGGCGGTGCTTCACATCGGCTATGTGTTCTTTGATCCGAGTTCTTATGGATCTCTTTATTTGTCCAATGTAAGAGAGACCACAGTCACAGTCAAGTTTATATACTCCTGCATCTTGTAAAGGGATCTGGCACTTGAAATGTGAGATTTATTTTCAAATTTAGTATGAAACACTGACATTCAATCGAGCACTATGCCTGGCAGTATCGTGATGACCTTTTTGTTTAGAAAATCTGTCTGTGATTTTATTTTCTATAAATAATAAAATAATCCGTGAAATAATATATCCGTGTGGTGACGGAGTAAGAATACAATTCACCACCCCCTATCTTGCCCGTGGGTGATCGTACGAGACGACTAAGGGATATTAAGTGCATAAAACATCTCAGCGAGAGAAGGAAAACTCGAAATAAAACCCTATACCAACACGTCTGACCAGCGTGGTTTAGTAGGTCAATTGCCCTTACATTATGGAGGAGGCCCGAGCCCAACAGTGGGACGTATATGGGCTGAGATGATGATGATGATGATGATGAATAAAATAATCGATTAATTTTAAAATAAAAAAATTGATTCATTTTAAATCGATTTTCATTATTTAGATTATTGATTTTTACAAAAAATAATTAATCGATTAATAAAAAATTGATTATTTTTTCACATTGCTAGTCAGCAACAACAGGTGGGATAGACGAGCCCATAGTCACTCCATCTATTTGCTTGTAGAAGTCATCATTCCTCATTAAATAGCCAGTTGCCATGTCCCAATATGTTAAGTTTTACAAGTGTAATCGTGTCAGAAACTTACCTACAGACATTCAGATTTTATCTAACTTCGACAAAGTCTTTACAGTACGCTGCGGATTCTAAAGACAATCTTTTAGAATCTGCAATAAACTATTGAGATAAATATAGTTTAATTAAAACTAGCCGAGCAGAATCGAACCTTGTATACTAGTTAACGATGTACAAAGTAAGTCCGGTCGGACCAGTTGGACTGCATGCCATAACCGTATAGAGACAGATAATGTCTCAAAGATAATTATATTCACGGACAACTTGATGAGATATTTATCAATTAACTATCTTGAGGGTAAATATAAAAAAGAAACTTTTTGCACTACAGAATAATCATCTCATATATCACTGCTGGGCTCGGTCTTCCTCCACTAAGGGAGGGAATTTAACCTATAGTAGGTTGGACTAAGATGTCTCACGTCCTAACAACTATTTTCTGTTTCGGGTAAATAATTGTAAATTTTCTGTAATAACGATGACTTGCTGGACGTGAGAAATCTTAGTCCGCCCTTGACCATGAACGCTGCAAAGTGTTCGAAACGTCGGGCAATCAAAAATCAAATATAAACGCGATAAAATCCGTAAAGCAGTTTTATTTAAAACTAGCAATTCGCTCTCGCTTCGCTTCGGTTATAGGTTATAGTCATTTTACCCGCGTAGTTCCCGTTCCCGTGGGAATACCGGGATAAAATATAGCCTAGTTTACGCCCTGATATTATAGCTTTCCATTGGTGAAAGAATTTTTGAAATCGGTCCAGCCGTTTTGAAGATTACCCGGAACAAACAGACAGACAGACAGACAAAATTTTTTTAATTGCTATTTTAGGCATAGGTGTCGTGCAAATAACCATGTGAGCTTGAAAAAAGCCTATTATTTTGACATTACAAACAGACACTCCAATTTTATTTTTTTGGTATAGATGTGGTACTCGCGTAAACATCAGAAATCATTATGATGTTCCACTTTTCCACAAGAATAAGATAATCGAGGCGCGACAGCGTTCCTGGGCAGCTGTTATCTGCCATCACACATGTGTCGTTATGACTCAGTGATGAATCGCGGTGGACCGTCTCGACTTTGATACTCGGGCAGGTTCTATTTGTGGACTAAGATTGTGCGATAATTTCACATATGGGGTGATATTGTGGACTTATTTTCATACCAAATGCAAGTAGCGATAGCCTGCTGAAACAATAACTACGAAGTGGTTTTAGTCTCGAAAATGGCTGCAGCTTTCTTTGTATTTTGCATATATACATACATTGTCACGCCTTTTTCTCGTAGGGGTAGGCAGAGACTACTTCCCTCCGCTTGCTACGATCATGACATAACACTTTCGCCTCCTTCACATTCATTAATCTCTTCATGCATTTTCTTCGGTTTAAGGAACTTATAACCTGGCCTTTCTTAAGAATGCCCCCGATTTGATCGTGGAACGTCCGCCTTCGTCTTCCCCTTCCAACACTTCCGTTTACATTTTATTTTTTATTTGGGTCTTCATTAAAATCCAAAAATCTGGTTGACCGAGCTTTGCTCGGTATAATTTTTTTTTTGTAAGCACATGGTATTTTTAGCGAACATATTTTTTAATAAAAAACTAAAAATGATGAAATAATAAAAAAAATATCAGAAATTTAAAAACAGAATAATACCGAGATTCGATTTCACGCTGTTTGAATGCGACTGGACAACTTCCCAACTGAGCTATTGTCACTCTTGACGGCGACGGCTAAATTTACATTCCTATTCCAATGTTATTTTATGTCATTTTATTGATTAGCTAAAAACACCGGCAAAACAACATTTTCTATAAATAAAACCTATATTTTGCCTCCGAAACCTCTAGTATGCTAAATTTCATGAAAATCGTTGGAGCCGTTTCCGATTTCCGTTTATGGAGTAGATTCCATCCCAATAGTGGGACGTACCTATATGAGCTGAAATGATTAAAAAATGGGTTAAAGTTGCTAAGCTTCGGATGCCAGCGGCACAGGACCGTACTTTGTGGTGAAACGGGAGGGAAAGCCTATGTTCAGCAGTGGAAGGCGATGAACGATGATGACGTTTCCAAAGTGACGTTTCCCCGGCAAAAGCTTCTATCCCTTAATGCAAGATGTTTTTTTTAATAATCCATATGCCCCCCCTCCCCCCAAACACTCCGGCGTCGTCTCGCAAATGCATTAGCGTATAGGTTCGAGGTTAGCACGGTCCGAGTGTTAATTGCAATAAATGCGCTGAGAACTTTTCATATATGTTTGTATAACTGTACATCATTGTGTCAACTAACTCGGGAACTTTCTCTTCAAGTTTAAATAAAAGATTATTATTTATACATTTTATATGTTTCATATACCCGTGTGATGACGGAGTAAAAATACAATTAACCAACCTTCTCTTGGCCGTGGGTGTCATAAAAGACGACTAAGGAATAATATGTAATATGCATACAATATATATGCAAGAGAAGGAAAATTCGAAACAAAACCCTACGCCAACACGTCTGACTAGCGTGGTATAGTAGGTCAATTCCTGTAGTGTAGGAGGCCCGAGCCCAACAGTGGGACGTATATGAGCTGAAATGATGATAATATTATACTAATATTTATATGTAATTTTTTCTGTGGTGACGGAGTTAGAATTCACCACTCCCTATCTTGCACGTGGATGTCGTAAAAGACGACTATGGGATATAATATGTATATAACATCCATTCAAGAGATTGAAAACTGTGGAGAAGAGTCTTGAGCCGAGATTATGATAAATTATTCTTATCTGAATATTTTAACTTTTCACTTAGGATTGTATTAAACAATACTACACTAATTGCGTAGTAGTGAAGATATCGACCTACAGTCTCAATGTCGTGGGTTCGAATCCCACGTAGGACAACACGTACGATCCACAAATTGTTGCTCTCAGTCTGTATGTAATTTGTGTCAATTAATTATATATTTGTAAAGTCACACACCAATACAAGGATTATTTTCTTAGTTAATGTGCTAGGTTATTGTCCTGTAATTATAACCCGTATCTTCAGAGGCAGCAGTCGGGGGCTTACATCTCTGAACTAGTGCAACCAAAGAGAAATAATTTCTAATAATACAAACATCCAGCGAGTGAAATAAAATGATCCGTCTGGAGCGCGCCCTGTTTGTACAATATGTCTTGTTAACTAAAATAGAGCATCGAACTGACATACACAACCAAAATAATATATATTTAGATGTCCTCACAGACCGACGACTTTTTGTTGCGCTACAGTTGATTCCCTGCAAAGGCGTGACCCGTAATTCGCTATTCAAATCGTCGAGATCCCAATCTTACCAACAGATTGGAGTTACTGTAGCGGCGAAGAGACTTAGGGTCAATCTGTGTACTCTACCGGCTCTTTCGTTTAGAATGCTTTGAGGAACTGTATGACTTAATAACACCGTCACCGTTTTACCAACGTACCACTCGATACTGCAGCAGAGTTCATGTATTTCACCTGGAAACGTTATGGCCTCTAACTGCACGTTTCCAGCGATAATTTTGCCCACGTATATTCGGGCTCTGGAATGAATTACAAGCTGCTGTATTTCCCGACCGCTATGATATGTTTTTCTTTAAACGAGGTTAAAGAAGAGCATTTTTTTCACGGTAGGCAATGGCCTGTGCCCCTTGTATTGCAAAGGTCCATATGCGGTGGTATCACTTACCATCGGGTGCACTGCTTGCTCGTTTGCCACCATCGGCAATAAAAAAAAAGTGAGCCGTCACTCAGGACGCCTGACAGATGTGAAACATCGAAACTATTTTGTACGAGTAGAGACACGGTATCGAATATAAAGTATCGATACTGAACTCATGAATAGTATCGAAAGATAAGTAACGTACTGTTTAAAGTATCGAGTACTTTTATTTACTTTATCTTTAGGTATCGAGTACTTTTCTTTCGATACCGATACTTTTGTATTCGATATTTTAGTCAATAAGTACTTTTTGGTAGGTATCGTATCGAATAAATTATCCATTTTAAAATTGACTTTACGACTCATATTTATGGTAACGTCATTTAGTACAAACGAAATGAACCTTCTAAAACGTAGCTTGAAATAATTTGCGATTTATAAACCAGAAATAGCGGCATCTATCGAGCAAACGACCAACCCTAAGCTACAATATATTTTATAAAGAACTGTCTAATCCTGTAATGATAATAAGACAAGCTGTTTAAAGTGAGTCAAAATCCAATTCTTAAGGAGTTGGTGACATACAAATAAATAAATACACAGCTGAAACTAATAAAAGCCTATAAAAAATGAAATGCTTTCATCCGTTCATAGACATTCTTTCCGCACGAAGAGTGTGATTTAGGAAACAGAAATGGCGGCATTTATCGAGCTAACGACCAACTCTCAGCTTCAATATATTTAATAAAGAAATTTTTAATCCTGTAATTATAATAAGACAAGCTATCTAAATAATTTTAACGTCATTGGTCCTCCTTAAATTTTCAACTTTTAAATGAAATTTGACTGTTTAAAGTGAGTCAAAATCCAATTCCTATGAAGTCGGTAATATACAAAGAAATAAATATATATACACCTGAAACTAATAACAGCCTATAAAAAACGGTTCTCCAGTTTTCGTAGCTGAGAGTAAACTACATACCCATACCTACTGATATATTTATATTATTAAGTTAGAGAATTTTACATTAATTTATAAAACAAGTATATATGCATAAAAGAACATTAGATTACGACAGGAACTAATACGATAAAACTAAGGCATAAAGTATTAATAAAATATCGCGATTTTTTTCCAAAAAATGATGATTTTTATTCAATAAACATTTATTTTCATTAATATACATTATAAGTAACAATTTACTTTGAGTTCACTAGATGGCCACCGTCACCATTCTACCAACGTACCACTCGACATCGCAGCAGGGTTCATCCATTTCACCTGGAAACGTTATGGTCTTCAACTGTACGTTTCCAGCGATCATTTCTCCCACGTACGTGCAAGCTCTGGAATGAACTACCTGCTGCTGTGTTTCCCGAGCGCTATGACATGTCCTTCTTTAAACGAGGTTTAAGAAGAGTATTTCCTTCACGGTAGGCAGCGGCCTGGCTGTGCCCCTGGTATTGTAATGGTCCATGTGCAGCAGTTTCACTTACCATCAGGTGTGCTGCTTGCTCGTTTGCCACCGTTGGCAATAAAAAAAAAAAAAATAAAAATAAAATAAAAATAAAAATGGCGTTGTACAAAATTTTAAATCGCACCATGGTTTCGTTACAAAAGTAGGTATATGCATCCAAATATTTATTTAATATTTAATTAATAGGGGACCGCAAAGCGTGGCGTTAAACGCCACGCGACGATCACGGTCACCCTCGCCTATAGATGTTCCACATCAAAAGTCGGCAACTTTTTATTTAGTTGCCACCAAGTCAGATGAGATATTTTCATCACAGATATATAAATACCATCGATGGCGAATATATAAATACCATCAGCCTGCCCTTATCGCAATCACTTGAGATCGACGCAATATGTATTCCTCATACAGTGTACATATTATAAATAGTTTTGAAAATATGATCAGTTGCCTCCGGACCGGCCACGGAGGGCAAGAAAATCAGTACCGGTGTTTGGCCCAACGGCGAAGGAGAGGAGACAGTGGGCTATGGGGCCGCACGCCCCCTTCATCGCCCCGGAAGGAGCTGGACGTGTGCGCTGACCATAGCCCACCCCCCAAAAAAATTCATTCAATTCATTCGCCTGGCTAACATTAAGGTTAACTTGGTAATGTAATTGTTGACCAGACAACATCAGATGGTAGTTCTATGTAAAGCCTTTAATCGTCTTTGACGATATACACAAGCAATGTAAGGGTTGGTAATAATCGTATTCACACAACATAAAGAATTTTCTAACATTTAAATTAAACTATCTTCAATACAACTGTTCGGGAGGAAAGGTTCCCAAGTGGCGACCACAAACCAATCAACACAGCATAGGAAGACCACCTTACTAGGTGGACTGATGACATCTTGAAAGTCGCAGGGAACCATTGAATGCAAGTAGCACAGGTCCGTTCCAAATAGTAATCTATGGGGAGAATTATGTTCAAAAATTGACGTCTTTGCGCTGATGGACGGCTGGATGGACGGATCCTAAATATTTACCGTGTGGTGATGGAGTTATTAATGGAGTTAATACAATTCATTACTATCTTGCCCATGACTGTGGATATAGCAATAATGTAAGAGAAAGAAAATTCGATATGGAAACCTATACCAATCTGTTTAACTAGTAAGGTGTAGTGGGTAAATTTTGCATCTATTGTGGGGCAGGTTTAGTGGTGGTACGTTGTATGGTCGGTGACAATGAAGCAACAATAAGTTGCACGTTCGTACCTTCTTTAACTATAATAAGGAACTAAAATAAAATACATGTAATTGTGGTCCGAAATGTACGTCCGATGCGCGCTTTTGATGTCAGTTCAATTAGTCACGGACGGAACTGGGTGGGACAATTAGTTTTACTGCAGTTAGGGCTGCGTCTTACAATATTAGTACGTTTTAATAACTGTTATGAAAATTCAATTATAAGGGCTTTCAAGTTGTAGTTATTTTATTTTACTTTTTTAATTAATACGGCTAATAAAAATAAGTACTTTTTCGTGTGGTGACGGAGTAAGAAAACAATTCACCGCTCCCTATCTTGTCCGTGGATGTCGTAAAAGACGACTAAATGATGTACCATGTACATAACATCTGTGCAAGAGAAGGAAAACTCGAAATGAAACCCTATACCAACATGTCTGACCAGCATGGTAGGTATAGTAGGTCAATTTCTCTTAGATTGTGGTGGTTTCTCGAGCCCAGCGTTGGGATGTATATGAGTTATTCTAATATTTGATTGTTTAGCGAATTTTTTTTATATTTTTCAATCCCCATATCTGCATATAGGTATTTAATAATATAAAATTATACCATTTGATTAGATCGCTGTGAAATTATAAACCAAATAAAAACGCAATAAATTTTGTTAAAATAGAGTTATTTCAATTTAGGTAATAATTTCTGATGTTTACGCGAGTATTACAACTTTCATGGTCCTAGCGTGACTATAAACGCTGAAAAGTGTTCGAAACGTCAGGCAATCAAAAATCAAACACAACGCGATAAAAACCGTAAAAATAGTTTTATAATTACTTGAATATCAAATTCTACTAATATTATAAATGTGAAAATTTGTAAGAGATGTTTAAATGTGTATGAAATTGGCACATAGATCGACTGTATTTTCGGACTTAAATTTATCCGCCTTTTTTGAGATGCGCTTCGGTCGGCGCACCCCTCGCTCGGCTCCGTCTGGGGCGACAGAGGGGCGACGGGCGCGGCTCCGTAACCTACCCGTGACATGTCGCCTTTGTTGTTGGGCCACCGGAGCAGGGTGACTTGTCGTCAGTGATCGGCCCGACGGGATATCCCTTGAGGAATACCTTCTTCTCAACCGATATCTTCGGGGCGGTCGGTCATCGTCGCGTGGTCGGGCTCTCAGCGGGTGACGAAAAAACTCTCCGGTCCAGTCACCCGGCTCTTGGGATAATAATAATAAATGTTTTACTCAATCAAACGGATGTGAATAAAATATTAGTTTCAACTATTGCGTAAAATATTCAAAAACTTCAAAAATTCAAAAACATTCCGTGTGGTGACGCAGTAAGAATACAATTCACCACTCCCTATCTTGCCCGTGGATGTCGTACATGACGACTGTGGGATATAAAATGCATATAACATCTGTGCAAGAGAAGAACTCGAAATAGAACCCTATACCAACATGTCGGACTAGCACGGTATAGTAAGTTAAATTCCCTTCCATTGTGGAGGAGGCCCGAGCCCAACATTGGGACGTATGTGGGCTGCGATGATGATGATGATGATTCAAAATCTTCACAAAATGTCGACAGTCTCGTATCGTGTACAATATAATATAGATCGTCAACAGCAGTTACAATACATATGCATCACCCCTATGTAATCAGATCAGTGTCTAGTTGCTTACGATATAAATACGACAGTGCGGTCGTGCCATGGTCACTATATCACAGATGCACTTGTGTATCAAAAACACACAGACATACTAACAGCATCACCAACATTTTTTTTTTTTGTGAGTGGGCAATTTTTGTGGCATTTTTTGGTGTGGCATTTTTTTTGTGGTGGCATTTTTTGTGGGCAATTATATAATTAAAATAAAATATTGATTAAAATAAAAATAATTATTTTTTGCAAAAAAAGAAACCACCATCAATAATGTAGACAATGCAGATAATTTTTTAGATAATTGTTGATTTTTCAGAAACCGCTTTTCCGATTTCGATAAAATTTTCATGGGACCATTTAGAAAGTATACCATTTCCAACAAAAAAAGAATCATCAAAATTGGTTCATAAACGACGAAGTTATCCGCTAACAAATATAAAAAAGCATAATTATATACGGTCGAATTGAGAAACCTCCTTTTTGAAGTCGGTTAAAAACAAGCTTTTATTTAAATGCTCTAAAACGAAAAAGTGCTTGTCAAGACTATTCAAACAAGTCCAAACTTTACAGTTTTATCTTGTTTAGTTTAGGAGTTCCTATAGCCACCTTCCGATGCCATCTTGAGACCAGCTTCATGGTACCATATTATTGCATTGTCATCGAAGTTACGTAAGTAAACCAAATTTCAAGCTAATCTAACGACAGAAAGTGGTTCTAATTTAACTCGTAAGATTTCGCAACAGGGCGAATTAAATATAAGCGATTATTGAACAATAGCAAATAATGGTTTAAAAAATTAAAACAAACGCTTACAAGCTGACAGCCCAAATCATAGAAGTTTCGAATTTCGCGCATGCGTAGTTCCCACACTAGCTCTATCTCTCTTGCTCTTATGCAAAGGATACGATTAGAAATGTCTAAATCCTGGTGAATTTATTCAGGATATTCGGATATTTTGATCGAATTATTGCATTGTCATTGGCTCTTGACGAGTGTGCAAAGTTTAAATAGAATCTGTTCGTTCAAAGTGGGTCAAAATGACGTTCAAGGATTCCGTTACATATGCACATACAGGTGAAACCAATAAAAGCATGTTGTAACAACTGTGCAAGAGAAGGAAAACTCGAAATGAAACCTTATATCAACATGTCTGCCCAGTGGGACGTATGTTGGCTGCGATGATGATGATGATTAACGTTTGTCTTGTGAATTGGGGCACCTCCCAGACTGCCAATCCACCCCCTCCCATAGTTAAGTTCAATCGCGTACGCAATGCAATATTTGCCCATAAATTACAACACACGAAGAATGATTTATTACTAGTAATGATTACTGGTAGTTTGTAATTTAAGATTATATATGGTTTTACGTTGGTTAATGTTTTAATAAAACGTTCATTTGAAAGTTAAAGTAATTTAAGTTAAAGTGTATCACAGTGTTGATAATCGTCTGTCTACAGCCGCGGGCCGGTCTGTCCGGGGTAGTACTGCAATGAGCTGAAATATGACGTCTCATCATCATCATCATCATCATCATTTCAGCTCACATACGTCCCACTGTTGGGCTCGAAACTCCTCCACGATAGAAGGGAAATTGATCTACTATACCACGCTGCTCAAACGTGTTGGTATAGGGTTTTGTTTCGAATTTTCCTTCTCTTGCACAAATGTTATATGCGTATTATATCCCTTAGTCGTCTTTTACGACATCCACGAGTAAGATAGGGGGTGGTGAATTGTATTCTTACTGCTTCACTACGCGGAGAATTCGCATTAGGGTAAACAAAGTCTTGAAGTCTTTTTTTTAGTAAAAGGTAATAAAAACCAACAGCCTATCTCCATCCGCATGTTGTTAAAATACTAATATCTCGAACTTAAGTTGTTAAACGAGATTATATTTTAAATGTCTTTCGCGTAACATTCTCTTCAAGAGACATAATATTTTAAAAGCAAATTGCGCGTATGTGTGCGTACTTATACAAATCTAAATGTAGGGTTGTCACTTGTGAGTTCTTTAAATATATTTTTATTTATTTTGAGTGCACAGATTAGTAGTTAAGACCTACCAGGCCAGTGTTATTGGTTTGATTCCCGTGCGGAACAATAACCTGTCATAATTATCATCATCACAGCTCATATAGGACCCACTGTTAGGTTCAAGACTCATGCGCAATGGATGGCAATTTTACCTACCTTGAATAATTTTATTAAAAAAAAATATTTATCTTGCCGTGTTAGTATGTGACAGATCTTGCGAGTTAAATTAGAACCACTTCCTGTCATTAGATTAGATTGACATTTGGTTTACCTACTTAACTTCGGTGACAATGCAATAATATGGTACCATAAAGCTAGTCTCAAGATGGCGTCGAAAGGCGGCCATAGGAACTCCTAAATTAAACGAGATAAAACCGTCGAATTTGGATTAGTTTGAATAGACTTGACAAGCAGCATTTAAATAAAAGCTTTTTAATACTTTTATTAGTTAATATTTTTTTTTACTTTATTTGTATCATAATGTGGGTCAAAATTGAATACCTAATTATGTTGCTAGATATAAAGATATAAATCTAGATTAGGTAGATATAAATCTCTGTAATAACAATGACCTACTGTCCGTGAGACATTTGAGTCCGCCCGAGACCATGAACCCTGTAAAGTATTTTAATCGGCAATTAAGAAGTGATATAGGTTGGTATAGGTTTTAGTTCTCTTTTTCATAAATGTTATATGCTTATCATATATGGTCGCCACTCGAGAACCTTTCTTCCCCAGCGGTTGTCGGTTCGTCGAGCGATATGGCTTGCTAATTGCCACGTCAGTGTGCTAATTCTTCGTGCTATGTAGGCTACACCCGTTCTTCTGGGCATTTCCGTATTTTGGATTCTATCTCGCAGAGAAATGCTGAGCATAGCCCGCTCTATAGCACGCTGAGCGACTTTGAGCCTCGTTAGTAGACCTACATTTATGGATCACGTTTCCATGGCTTAAGTCATCACTGGTAACACACACTGGTCGTAGACCTGCGTTTTCAGACACTGAGATATGTTGGACGAGACGATCCTCTTTAAGTCTATCCATCTCACGGCAGTAAAATATAAAACAATGAAAATTATTGGACAACCCTAGGCGTAACACATCCACACACATGCGCACACACACGCATATGGTCTTACGAATATAATTAATTAATTACACAGGGATGCCTCAAATGTTATTAACATATTGTAATACTTATGTCATCTGTATATGTCATTGAACTATTTTATTAATTAACTAAATGGTATAGCTTCAGATTTTCCGTATGGTGACGGAGTAAGAATACAATTCACCATTTCTGGACGTGGGTGTCGTAAAAGACGACTAAGGGATATAATTATCATATAATATTTGGTGATTTCTGATGTTTACACGAGTATTACACGTTATAAATATAAGTATTTTACAGATTTTATCGCGTCTGTATTTGATTTTTGATTTGATGACGTTTCGAATGCTCTACAGCGGGAGCGGAAAGTCAATAAACTGTTATACGGAATCACCAAACACGATTAAAAAAAAAACTTTTAATACAACTAAAAATTACACAATTAGAACTTAGTACATGAGAGAAATAGTAGGACTTAGAAGGTAATTTAGAATGTACTGGCGACGCGCACCGACATGGAATGAGTTGGGATGCAGACTCACTCGTTGTGTGTATAGCTGTTGGCCGCAGATAGCCTTGACAGCTTGACGCGGACTATGGGTGAGCGCTGAGGGCTCTCAACCCGGAGAAAAGTAAGCTAAGCGACATCGCCCAAGGGCTCCTCCTGTGGGGAACGGACCTCGACTTGGGGCGTCGCTGGAGGCAAAGTGGGCATGCCCACGTTTTGATTAATGATTTTTGCGCGGCGCGGTTTCGCACCTCGACGGCGAGGGCGGAACCGCGGATATTTATGTGTTAAGGCCTCGCGGGCTGTGTAGGCTCTACGTTGAGCGAGTGTGATGTTGTCGTTCTCTTCGTCGAGGACGTGACGAGGACGTCGGATGGTCACTCGGCTGTTCGGGATGGCCGCCTTATATATGTTTATAAAGTGCTGACTTAGGGATAGCATGCGGTTGTCACCCCTTTTACTAGCATGGGGTGGATATAACAAAAACGTTATACAATCATTACATTATCAACGTATTTATTTTATTAATATTTTTTATTAAGTTTTATTAATTTTGATTTCATGTTCGAAACTGGAACCTCGCAACTGACAGCCCTATCGCTTACACTATTGCCCTGATATAGTTAGAACATCATCATTCATCATCATCATTTCAGCTTATATACGTCCCATTGTTGGGCTCAGGCCTCCTCCACAATAGGAGAGAAATTAACCTTACTATACCATGCTGATCAGACAGGTTGGTATAGGATTTTATTTCGGGTTTTCCTTCTCTTGCGTAGATGTTATATGCGTATTATATCCCTTAGTTATCTTTTACGACATCCACGGGCAAGATAGGGAGTGGTCGTTAGAACATAATTTTAATAAATAATTTTGTATTGAATATAATATACATATTGATAGTTTTAATAGTACGTATGTATGTTCCGGGTAAACTTCAAGTTTGGGAATGTCCCTGACGGGCGAACAGACACATATACTTATAACATATATTTATATACAGCCTCCTAGTTTCACCTCAAATAAATCTATTTATAAACTAGCGGTTCGCCCTCGCATCGCTTCGGTTTAACTCGCCGTTCAATTCCCATTCCTGTGGGAATACCGGGATAAAATATAGCTTAAGTTACTCCTTCTATATACAGCTATCTGGTAGCAAAATATTATCAAAATCGATTCAGCCGTTTTTTTTTGTATTGCCAATGGTGGCAAACGAGCAAGCAGCACACCTGATGGTAAGTGAAACTGCTGCACATGGACCTTTGCAATACCAGGGGCACAGCCACACACACAGACTAGGTTCCGTTCACCCCATTCCGAGGCCCGCCCCAGAGAGCGCTCGACTTCAGACACAAGTTGAACCCTTCTTTCCTGAGTACTCCGAGGGATATTCCGTTGCTCAGTGTACCGCTCATCACCCGTGCTGTCATCCGCATAGCAACGCATACTCTCGATAGAGAGCATATCATTGATATGCAGGATAAACAACGTCGGGGAGAGCACCGAGCCTTGTGGTACACCAGTATTAATGGTCATGGTATCGGAGCAGGAGCCATCTACGACGACTTTTATACTCCGACCATCCAAAAAGCTGGCGATTCAATTACAGAGGCCCTCGGGGATTCCGTATGATGGTAGCTTCGATAGAATTGCCCTGTGCCAGACCCTATCGAACGCCTTTGCGATATCTAGGCTGAACGCCAGTGCCTCACCCTTGCCCTCCAAGGCCTCTGCCCAACGGTGTGTGAGGTACACAAGAAGATCACCAGCCGACCGACCATGACGAAAGCCGTATTGGCGATCACTGATAAGCTGGCGATCCTCAAGGTACTGCAGAAGCTGCCGTTTTGAAGATTACCCAAAACAAACAGAGAGACAAAGAGACAAAAATTTTTAAACCGGTTTTTAGGGATTGGTGTCGTGCAAATAACCGTATTAAAAAAATCCATTATTTTGACATTACAAACAAGACACTTGAATTTTATTTATTTGTATAGACTAACATTTTGCCCTCGCTTCGGTTTCAGCCAGTCTGGAGCAGGACTTTGCCTTTTTCTTTGCGTGACTCATCAATTTTTTTGAAGTGAGAATTCTTAAGAATCATTTTGATTTCTACCTCGATGAAACGAAAAAGCGAGTCCATAGAGACACAAACACGTAAATGTATAGGATTCAGCCGGCGAGAGAATGAGATAAAGGATAAAAGGATAAAGGAGTTTCACTTTTGATATGCGTACTTTGTACACACACTTTTTTTTCTGTAACCGCGTGTCTATTATTAGACAACGTAAAGATTCATTCTTTAGTGTGTCGCGTTGTCTTATATTTTATTTACGTGTATTTCAATTAAAAAGTCTTTAAACCAGTGAACATTAAATAATATATATAATACGTACAAAATGTCCACCATTAATTAACTGCAGTGTGATATCAAAACTCTTTAATTGAGAAATACCATTAAAAGTGTTTTTGGTACGAAATCCTGAACATAACGAGTTAATGCGTACGCATTAGTCATTGTATAATGTACTTTATATGTTATGTACAAAGGTTTATATTCGCTCGGTGTGTGTGTAGTTATTATTCTTTTGCAATAGAAATGATTATAGTAAGTTAGTGCGCGGTCCCACTGTAAGAGTTTATTTGTTTTATTATTTTAAATAACTAAAGAAGTTATACATTTTTTGGCGCAGTAGCGAAAATGATGAGAGTGAATTTAAAGATGCGACGTATATCGTCACGAAAAACCACCCTGAAGTTAGTCAACATTTTTGCAATACACGCATATTCCGTCACTAAAATCGACACCCTGAAGTTAGTTAGTTATCATTTTTATGATGTGCGCGCATACTATCACTAAAAACGGACACCCTGAAGTTAGTCAATATTTTAACAATACGCGCGCATTCCGTCACTAAAAACCGACACCCTGAAGTTAGTTAGTTATCATTTTTATGATGTGCGCGCACACCATCACGAAAACCAGACACCCTTAAGTTAGTTAACATTTTTACAATGCGCGCGCATTCCGTCAATAAAAACCGACACCTTGAAGATGGTTAACATTTTTACAATGCGCACGTACACCGTCACTAAAAGCTATTAGCTCCAGTGTGATGCTCTTCGAAAAGCAAGATACGTAACGATTATGGCTGGACCAGTGTGTGTCTACTCTTGAATCTCGATTCCAATCCAACGGCAGCTCATTCTGAGCAATTTGGTACTCTTGTAAACGACACTAGCTCACGATTGGAATACAAATTCGGTGGGATTTTTTTTTAACTCAATGAATTGGACTCTCGTCTATTAACTTAAATATTTGCTACGCCCGACGTGATTTTGACGTAGTTTAAAATCGTCAATGTTGCACAATTTTAAGAAAGCGTTTTTGTGGTGATCGAGTTCGATAATGTTATTAATTTAAAGCAATAAAATACGGCACATTTGGTGAAAATAACAACGGCAAACGTGAAGAATTAATTCTTGATTTTGTTTAAGAGTACCAAATTTAAGTTTGGTGAGATTGGAATTGAATCGGATTCGAAATTAGAATAAGAATAGAATAAGATATCAAAGGTAAGCCCACAGATCTTACAAGCGGCACCCGATCACGAGTTAACTACTAGAGCAGCCATCACTCCCCTAACCGCTATGGTGGGATGGGCTGGACCCACTCCACGCAGCTACACATATCACGCTGTCAATGGAGCAGTGCCACGGGAGCATGGGGTGTCGTGTCGGCGTCCATTAACGCCTTATCGACACTTTATAAGTCAACGTTACAGCCACCTCCAGGGGCCAGGGTGTGTAATTGTTCCGCGCGTACCATTTGTAAGGGTTGGTCTGGGGGTTTGAAGCCTCTAGAGTCCATGCGACCTGATGATTTGGTTATTCGTCGCTTTTTATTTTAATAGATTTTGATGGGTGATGAGATTTAAAAATAATTAATTTAGTATACAGAAATGGTTAAGGAGTATGAATACAAGTCGTAAAAGACGACTAAGGGATATAATATGCATATAAGCAAGCTTCTGTGCAAGAGAAGGAAAACTCAAATGAAACCCTATACCAATATATTTGACCAGGATGGTATAGTAGTCTCATTTCAGTCCATATACGACCCACTGTTGGGCTCGTAGCTCTTCCACAATAGGCAGGCAATTGACCTGAAACTGGTCAGACGTGTACCTATACTAATAGGGTTTCATTTCAAATTTTCCTTCCTCCTTGTATAAATGTTATATACATATTTTATGACTTAGTCGTCTTTTACGACATCCATGTGCAAGATGGGGAGTGGTGAATTGTATTCTTGCTTTAACATACGGCAAAGTAATAAAATATGTTTAATAAACATCGCATATAACTAATTATAGTTAGGTAATATGTCCGGGACAGACGGTGGAATGGTTACACGCAGACACGCCCCGGGCTGTCTGGTGGAGGGTTAGGAATTGTGTAAATACTATTGTTCCGTTCTCCCTCTTTAAACAGGGGAGGGTTGAAAATTTATTTTTGTATTTTTTATACTCGTCCCGTATGAAAATCTTATAAATCCAAGCGAATATGATTAAGTTTACACTTTTTTTATAATAACGGAAAAATGTACGAATTAGTCTTGGTCCTCGTCGATCATTAATGAGAGCGTTTAGTTCGCAATTCAATGACGAACTAGACTAGACTTTTAGTTGATTATCTCCTTTTTTAATAATTTAGTAAAACAATACATAAATGAAAATATATTTATAATTATTACGAGTTTTGTTTATTCTTATTTAAATTATGACGAAATGCTAATTTTTTATTATGTTTACCTAGGACAAACAGTCCAGTTAGGGAGATCCAAATTTGAGAAAGAGATCAGCCGACGAACCCAACTCGGTTGGGCAGCGTTCGGGCAACTTAAGGGGATCTTCTCGTCCAACATACCTCAGTGTCTGAAAACACAGGTCTATGACCAGTGTGTGTTACCAGTGATGACTTACGGCACGGAAACGTGCTGTCTAAATGTAGGCCTCATAACAAGGCTCAAAGTCGCTCAGCGTGCTATGGAGCGGGCTATGCTCGGGATTTCTTTGCGAGATAGAATCCGAAATACGAAAATCCGCAGAAGAACGGGTGTAACCGACATAGCACGAAGAATTAGCACGCTGAAGTGACAATATGCAGGACACATCGCTCGACGAACCGACAACCACTGGGAAGAAAGGTGGTCGCCGTTCAAGAGCCTATCGGACGACGCAGCATAGGACGATTAGGCGTACTGACGACATCTTGAAAGTGGCAGGGAGCCGTTGGATGCAAGTCGCATAGGAATGTTCCAAGTGGCATTCTCGTGGGGAGGCCTATGTCCATCAGTTCACGTATACAGGCTCATGGATACATAAGAATCTGCCACATGAATTACAATAGCTATTAACAACCACCGCATTAAAATATGTTGCGTCAATCAGTTTAAAATATATAAGCATATAAATGACAGAGGCCATTTTGTTTTATAATATTCAAAGAACAAGTATAAAGTCTAAAGTATATTTAAAACCGTAATACCTCTCACGTCGATGGCTGTTCAGCTCGGAAGGATCTTTAAGTGCGTAATCAAAAGTTTGTTCAGTGAAGCTCTTCGCTAAATCTTATAAGTCCGCCCGAGGGTGTCGCGTTCTGCACTTTCAATGTTATTATATGTTAACTTAAGTTACACTTATTGTAGTTATTAACTTTAATTAGGTTATATAATATATTTAATTAGGTTATAGTCGTTTTACCCGCGTAGTTCCCGTTCCCGTGGGAATACCGGGATAAAATATAGCCTAGTTTACGCCCTGATATTATAGCTTTCCATTGGTGAAAGAATTTTTGAAATCGGTCCAGCCGTTTTGAAGATTACCCGGAACAAACAGACAGACAGACAGACAAAAATTTTTTCATTGATATTTTAGGCATATGTACAGTACAAATAACCGTGTGAGCATGAAAAAAGTCTATTATTTTGACATTACAAATAGACACTCTAATTTTATTTATTGGTATAGACTAGCTTCTGCTCGCGACTTCGTCCGCGTAGTATAGATACTTTAGGCTAACGCTAAGTTTAACCTAAGACTTTATTTACGCAGGTGAAAATATTTTTAATAATAAGATTGTGTCACGCATGATTTTTGCTAAAATTTAGCCGTTTACACAGCGGAAGCTCTCAAAAAGGAAAAAAAAGACTTTGAAACATTCTTCATTGGTGCTCCGCTCCTGTTGGTCTTAGCGTGATGATATATAACCTATAGCCTTTCTCGATAAATAGGCTATCTAAAACTAAAAGAAGTTTTCAAATCGGACCAGTAGTTCCTGAGATTATCGCGTTCAAGCAAACAAACTTCAGCTTTATAGATTAGTATAGATGTGTAATACTACATCAGAAAATCATTACTTAATATGAGTTATTAAAAAAAATATATTTCAAATACCTGTTTACGAGATAAGAAATACATTGAACCATAACATTGCTATCAGTGATTTAGTGATAAAATATTATGTCCCCCATATAAAGCATCATAACTATAGAGCCGATAGGATGTCTCACAGAAACATCTATATGTTTTATAAATCTATATGTAGGCCTCATAACAAGGCTGAAAGTCGCTCAGCGTGCTATGGAACGGGCTATGCTCGGTATTTCTCTGCGAGATAGAATCTGGAATACAGAAATCCGCAGAAAAACGAGTGTAACCGACATAGCACGAAGAATTAGCACGCTGAAATGGCAATGGGCAGGACACATCGCTCGACGAACCGACAACCGCTGGGGAAGAAAGGTTCTCGAGTGGCGACCGCGTATTGGACGATGAAGTGTAGGACGCCTCCACACCAAGTGGATCGACTATCTGGTGATAGTTACTGGGTGTCGTTGGATGCACGCGGCACAGGACCGCACTTTGAAGCCTACGTCCAGCATTGGACGGCGATAGGCTGAAATGATGATAATATGTTTTATTCCGGGTGGTGACGCAGTAAGAATACAATTCACCACTCCCTATCTTGCACGTGGATGTCGTAAAATACGACTAAGGGATATAATACGCATATAACATCTATTCAAGAGAAGGATTACTCGTAATAAAACCCTGTACCAACCTGTTTGATCGACATAGTAAGATCAATTTAACTTCTATCCTGTAGGAGGCTCGAGCCTAACAGTCGGACGTATATAAGCTGAAATGATATGTTTTATATCTTTCAGATAATAAAGGTCTATTAAATAGTGGAAGGGGATAAGATACCAACCTACCGTGCGAGTGTCGTGGGTTCGAATCCCGCGCAGGACAACTCTTTGTGTGATCCACAAATTGTTGTTCTGAGTCTGTATGTAATTTGTGTCAGTTAATTATATGTTTGTAAAGTGCCATCGTGAAAACGCGTTCGGAAAACTTAAGAGGATCTTCTCGTCCAATATGCCGCAGTGTTTGAAAACACAGGCTTATAACCAGTGTGTGTTACCAGCAATGACTTACGGCACTGAAACGTGATCTCTAAATGTCGGCCTCATAAAAGCTCAAAGAGCTATGGAGAGGGCTATGCTCGGTATTTCTCTACGTGATAAAATTCGAAACACGGAAATCCATAGAAGTGTAACCGACATAGCCCGCAGAATTAGCACGTTGAAATGGCAATGGACAGGCCACATCGCTCGTAGAACTGACAACCGTTGGAGAAGAAAGGTTCTTGAGTGGCGACCACGCATCGGACGGCGTAGTGTAGGACGACCCCCACTAGGTGGACTGACGACATTCTCAAAGTCGCAGGAAACCGTTAGATGCAAGTGGCGTAGGGCCGTTCCGAGTGGCATTCTCGTGGGGAGGCCTATGTCCAGTAGTGGACGTCTGTAGGCTGATGTATGGATGGAAAGTACCATCGCAATACGAGGATTGTTTACTTAATCCAAGGCGTTGTCTTTAAAAAAAAAACATGTTATCTAGTCTAGTGAGTGAAACCGAATCATACCGTACCGTACCGTATTATCTTGCATGTGGATGTCGTAAAAGACGACTAAGGGATATCGTGTTCTTAAAACATCTATGCAAGAGAAGGGAAATTCGAAATAAATCTTTTATCTACCTGATCCGCCGACTTGCGTGGTCGATTGTCCTCCCTTTGTGGAAGAGGTTAGTATTATATATAACTTAGGCTACATATTGTCCCGGTATTCCCACGGGAACGGGAACTATGCGGGTAAGGCGATGAAGGCGGGTTGCTAGTTTAAAATATTAATTAATAACAACATTTGTAATAGTATTTGATAAAATTTTGTTACTAAATTACATTTGTATTAACTTATAAGTGAAACGAATATTGTTTATATACGTTTTCATAACACCAGCCGATGGTAATTGCTTTGTATATTGGATAAAAATAATGTGTACTGTGTTATTCAATTTTATTATGTTCAATAAATATTTTTAGGAGTAAATAAACACATTTTTTCGGTAGAAAATTACGTTTATATTGGCAAAAGTGTGTATGTTAATATTTTTGTAATCTCATTTATGCTAATGCTGTAGCTACGTGTTATATTAAATTCTCGTTTTTACGGGAAAAAGGTTTAATAACGACATTTATTAAAAATATTTACATATTTTTACGCTTATCTATGTGGTGACGAAGTAAAAATGAAGTGTGTGTTTGTGTGTGGGTGTGTTTCAGTGATGCCTCTAGCGACACCTCATCGCACGCATTCACACTCCCTTCACTTTCTTCATGATAAGCATCGGCCTTGCAAAGGTCCATGAGCGACAGTACAACTGTCAGGTGTGCTGTTAGCTCGTTTACCATCAAAAACAATAAAAATAAAAAGTGAGTCGTTGCAGGACGCCTGGCAAATGCGAAACATCGAAATTATTTTGTACGAGTATATATGCATAAAATAACAGATTACGACAGAAAATGACATAAAGTATTAATAAAATATTACGATTTCTTTTTCCACAAAATGATGTTTTATTCAACAAACATTTATTTTCATTAGTATTTACTATATGTATGTATGTGTTTAGGCTAATAATTTATTTTGAGATCACTAGATGGCGTTGTTAGGGACACGATATCGAACAGAAAGTATCGATACTGTACTCATGAGTAGCGTCGAAGAAAAAGTATCATACTCAATAAAGTATCGATCGAAACAAAAATGTCGATACTTCAAAGTATCGGGTACTGAGTACTTGTCCCAAAATCTATGTCGTGATGAGCTTTTTTTTAGAAATTTGACCGTCTGCGAATATTTTGAGCCATTTTTGAGGTCCATTACGTTTGAACTAGATGGCGTTACCATAAAAATGAGTCGTAAGGTCAAGTTTGACATGAATAATTTCTACAATTTATTCGATACGATACCAGCCATAAAGTACTCATTGAGTAAAAGTATCGAATCCAATGTATCGAATCCAATGTATCGAGTACAAAACTATCGGTATCGAAAGAAAAGTAAAAAGTATCGATACTTTTTTCGTGTCCCTAGGCGTTGTACAAAGTTCTAAAACATTTTATGGTTTCGTTACTCAAATGTACATATCCAAGCGTGGCGTTAATGCCACGCCAACGATCAGGTTCATTCTCGCCGCTTCACACCAAAAAATGTTTCCCTGTAATATAAAATTTTCAATTCTATTATTTGCCTTTGCGACACAGTCTGTATAGATTTTTTTTCTATAGCCGACTTGTTTAGTATATTTCGTAATAAAAGAACTATGGCTGTCATTATCAGGTGCATTTAGTAACATGTTTATGTGTCTGTTAGGCTGGTCGCGAGCTGTGCTCCCCCTCTGTCTGCGGTTATGTCTATACATGTTAGTACTGGATGTGGGTATGTGAACCGACTATTATGCTTTACGACCCTCGGTTGAGTGCGGTGAATGTTGTCATGTATGAGAGAGAGAGGGAGATAGGGAACGTTTTGTGAATGTCAGCGTTTAATGAATGGAATTAATGATAATATTTGTAGCTATTAAAATATTGTCATTATTACTATCACAGCTCATATACGTCCCACTGCTGGGGTTGAGCCTCCTCCACAATAGGAGGAAAATTGGCCTTACTATACCCTGCTGGTCAGACAGATTGGTATAGGGTTTTGTTTCGAGGTTGGTATAGGGTCGTTTGAACACAATACAATAATCAACCACCAGATCGTAAGGCTTGTGGCCACACAAGCTGAGAAGATCCGGCAAGAAACTCAGCGGGCTGTCATTATTTTTTAACCAACTTCAAAAAAGAAGGAGGTTTCTCAATGCGAACGTATATATGCTTTTTTATATTTGTTCGCGGGTAGCGTCGTCGTTTATGAACCGATTTTGATGATTCTTTTTTTGTTGGAAAGGTTATACTTCTCAAATTTTCATGGCACCCGTGAAAGTTTTTTCGAAATCGGTCAAGTGGTTTTTGAAAAATCAACAAAAATCTAAAAATTTATTTACATTTTCTACATTATTGTAAACGGTTTCTTTTTTGCAATAAATAATTATTACAACATTACAAACAGACAATTTAATTTTATTTATTTATTTATTATCCTCTATTATAGAAGCTTTTATCTATCTCTAGATTTTGATAGGCTGAATGGATGGTTGATCTTGAAATAATAATTCCTTAACAAGAGTTTATTACCTATTAAAATGCAAAGAGCTCGTAGCGATGCTACGTGTCTACGGCGTAGCACGTAGCGTTCTCGTAGCAATATCGTTCTACGTTAAGATTGTTTTAATTTACATTAAAATGTTACTCTGTTTGTTTATTTTATTCTAAACTAGCAACCCGCCCTCGCTTCGCTTCAGTTATAGGTTATAGTCGTTTTACCCGCGTAGTTCCCGTTCCCGTGGGCATACCGGGATAAAATATAGCCTAGTTTACGCCCTGATATTATAAGCTTTCCATTGGTGAAAGAATTTTTGAAATCGGTCCAGGTGTTTTGAAGATTACCCGGAACAAACAGACAGACAGACAGACATAAACTTTTTAATTGCTACTTTAGGCATAGGTGTCGCGCAAATAACCGTGTGAGCATGAAAAAAGCTTATTATTTTGACATTACAAACAGACACTCCAATTTTATTTATTGGTATAGATTTGACCCACAATAATAGTTAAATATCTTAATATATATAAATTACGTGTCACGATGTTTGTCCGCGATGGACTCCTAAACTACTTAACCGATTTTATTCAAATTTGCACACCGTGTGCAGTTTGCTCCAACTTGAAAGATAGGATAGCTTACATCTTAATTTATAGTCGCAATATTATTTTATTGCAAATTATTCGTATTACCTATATATACCTATTATTTGACATTCACAATTATCTGTTAACTCCAAACGATTTTAACAGATGGCGATGTTGACTGGATTGAGTAATTAATGAATAGATGGCGCTGCTATGTCAAACCTACAAACGTGGCATATACGATTTTAACTTGCTTTTTTACATAGATGCTCAATATATGACGACTTCCATGACAGATGTTCTCCTACAGTTCCACTTAAATCTATACCAATAAATAAAATTGGAGTGTCTGTTTGTAATGTCACAATAATAGGCTTTTTTCATGCTCACACGGTTATTTGCACGACACCTATGCCTAAAAAAGCAATTAATAAAGTTTTGTCTGTCTGTCTGTCTGTTTGTTCCGGGTAATCTTCAAAACGGCTGGACCGATTTCAAAAATTCTTTCACCAATGGAAAGCTATAATATCAGGGCGTAAACTAGGCTATATTTTATCCCGGTATTTCCACAGGAACGGGAACTACGCGGGTAAAACGACTATAACCTATAACCGAAGCGAAGTGAGGGCGGATTGCTAGTAGTTTACTAAAATGTAATATAACAAAAACATTAGCCATAGCAACGCGTGGCCGGGTCTGCTAGTTACTTTATAAATCAAAAACCTTTTATTAATATAAAGTAAGCCGACTTTTAAAAATCAGCAATAATATGGCATCATGCGCTCTGAGTTTTCTTGTCGTATCTTTCTTAGTGTTCCGCTCCATCAAAAATACAATAAAAAAAAAAATATACTGAGCAAAGCTCGGTCAACTAGATATTAAACGATTTAAAGTGTTCGAAAGGTCGTGGAATGAAAAATTAAATACAAACGCAATAAAGTTCGTAAAATAGTCTTATTTAGATGTTAATATTTTGAATATATAAGTGTTCCCGCGGGTTTATACATAATAAATTCTCAGTAGCGGTCACGTTTCCATCCGGCGGCAATTTATTGGATTACTTTAAGTTAATATTTTAAAATTGACAGTATCTAAGTACCCTCGCAGGGGCTATATGTAATAAATGATTTCGTTATATTTAATAACTGTATTGTATAGTGGTTCGAAAGGCATCACCCGAGGTGGAGAAAATTATAAGTTCGAAGGGGAACCCACGGTTAATCAATATACTGCACATTATAAGAAAGAAAGGAATCCTATAAGTTGGCTTTAGTAGTTCTTCGAAGTAGAACTTCGAGTATTGATTTGATACATGCTTGCAAATGGCACCAGTGATCAATAAGATTGGGAGCGCGAGATTGTCTTGATATAGACATGTGATGAGGAGGGATGAAAGGCATGTGAGAAGGAGGGTTATCAATATGATTGTGGATGAACGTGAAGAAGCGTGCGAGACCCAAAAAAAGATGTATTGATTGTGTGAATGAGGATATGCGTATCAAAGCAGTGAGTGCGGATGTGACGACCGATTGTGTTTGTGCCGACCACACTTCTTCTTCTTCTTCTTTTTTGTCTTGGCAATCAGCTACAAATACGAGCCATTTTTGCCAGTGTCGAGTTATAATTATCTTTTCAAGTTCCCAGTTTCTTCATGTCAGTAATGGTCTGTCAGTAAGTCAAAGTGTCGCCCTCAACAGTGTAATGGCCACTGTTAAGGGTATCTTCTGAGAATTTTGGTGGAAACAAAAAGGTATGTATAGCAGTTTTATATCATATTCACTACACCTCAGCAGTTTTGCCGCTATATATTACATAAAATGCCATCAAAATTATTTAATATAACACGTTAAAACACTAAGATATTGAATATAATACAAGAACACCACATGACACTTCAGATTCCCGCCAAAAACTCCCCGACCACACTTATTCTTAGCTTGAGATGAGAGATGTGCTTGGAATGACAAGGAATGAATGATAAGGCATTCTTATGAGTTAAACCAAGTCCAAATTGTATATAAGAGTTCACACTAGATTGCATCTGTCGGTTATAAAACGTAAACAACTAATGAGTCTGACGGCCTGGCCACGATTTTGGTCTTAGCGGCGAGCGGCGCGGCGTGCCGAGCGGCGCACGCTGGTAAAGCCCCATAAAAAGCCGTCTCAAAACGGTTTCATGTGAAAATCGTTGTAATGGAATAAAATGTATAAATTAATATATAATATATATATAAATAATTAATAAAAACGCGATATAATCCGTAAAAGTAGTTTTATTTACAATTTATTTTTCTAGTACGTTTATAATATGTTATTACTATGTTCTACCATTTTATGTAAATTAAACAAGCATATTTTGTATTTTTTTCTTATGTAATTCATGTATTTTTAATTAATTTATAAACAGATTTTTTAAAATCAAAGTTGTTTCATTTAAACTTTAAACATTCAAGTATATGTGTGCAAAATTACAGCTCATTTAGTTTTGTAACAATTGAGATACGGAGTTTTGAGAGAAAACATACGTGATTTTCCCACTGTGCGCCGCTCCGCGCTTAGCCGCCGCTCACAGCGGCACGGTTGTGAACGGGCTGTGAGGACTGACAGCGACGTAACGTCAACTACTCATAACAGATAGTGTTAGGAGCATCTGTTGACAGTTGTCTGTCTACAGCCACGCGCCGGTACGTCCGGGGTAGTACCCTACTGAACAGGCAATATACAACAGAGTAGCTATTTGTTATTGTGCTACGTTCAGTCAGCGATAGAGATAGAACCACAACTTTATAAGGATGTTTACGTGTGTTGGGTTGTGTTGGTCTTTAGTACCGAATCTCATTGCACTCGTTCACACTCCCTTCACTTTCTTCACGGTAGGCAGCGGCCTAGCAAAGGTCCATGAGCGGCAGAATCACTTACTATTAGGTGTGTAGTTTGCTTATTTACCATTCACAGCAATAAAAAAACAGTACTAGAGATTTCATATGCCTACTAAGAGTCGCTCAGCGTAAGGAGCGGGATGTCCTCGAAATTTCTCGGCGAAATAGAATATCTTTAAACGAGCAATTCTTGTACATATATATATATATATATATATATATATATTCAGGATCTCGGAAACGGCTCCAACGTTGTTGTCGAAACTTGGCATACTAGAGGATCCAAAAAATCGATCTAGCTAGGTTTTATGTATAGAAAATGTTGTTTTGTCACTATTTTTGGCAGAAAATATAATGACATTAAATTTTAATAGAATATGAATTAAAATTTTGTCGTCAATGTCATGAGTTACGATAGCTCAATGGTGAAGTAGTCAGGTTTCATTTTATTTTTGACATTAGCGACAAACGTCGTCGGATCGAATCTCGGTGTTATTATTATTCTCTTTTTGTAATTTTTTATATAATTTTCATTATTTATTTTTTATTAATATATATCTAAATAAATTCTACAAAAATATTCCGAGCGAAGCTCGGTCAACCTGATATTAGAATTCAAAATACGGAAAGCCGCAATAGGACGGATGTTATAGAGGTAGTGTGCCAATGAGCGGGCCACATCGGTTGACGAACGGAACCAATGGGGAAGAAAGATTCATGTATTTCGAACACGTATCGGATGACGCAATTTAGGACATCTCTCCACCAGGCTCGACACCTTGGTGAAAGTTGCTGGAAGGCATTTGATGTGGACGACACAGAACCGCATTTTGTGGGGAAGCATGAGGAAAGCCTACGTTCAGCACTGAACATCAAGGAGCTGATGATGACGATCTTAACTTTTCACTTTTGCCGCCATCTTAGCATTAGACTTTTTTTTTTCCGCCGGCCGTCGATGTAGTGCCACACTGAGCATAAAATCGACGTTCGAGTAGTAGCAATGATACAAATTTACTACTTTCTGATTTATTTCTGTATATTCACCCAACTACTAATCTGGATGCTAAATTTGAACTATCTAGGTCATCTGGTACTGGGATAGAGTTTTGATGTATGGTCATCGATGATGTCAGTCATTGATAAAAATTACGATTTTTTAATGTTAATATTTAAATAACTATTTTTTTTTTGTGGGTGGGTCGCGGTCGCCGCGCCTCCGCACCACTCCGGGGCGACAGAGGGGCTTAAGCACGCAACTCCCGCGACCCACCCAAAAACCACGTCGCCTTCGTCGTTGGGCCGACCACTGGAGCAGCGTTAACTTGTCGTCAGTGGTCGGCCCGACGGAATACCCCTAATCGGGGTACCCTCCCATCGACCGACGTCCCCGAAATAACTATTTGAGGTGTGTTTATGAGTTATGAGAATGTCAAAAGTTGCTCCAAATGGTTCGTGTAATATTACACACTGTAGCGCTCGCGTTTCTGTTAGCTTGAATCTGACTTGACACGCTACCGCGTGTCTAGATTTGTTAGTGCGCTTCGTTCAGTGAGCGAGAGACTCGAAAGCACAATTTTCTGTGTGTGTTTGTGTGTGGTGGGTTTTGGTGATGTCTTTAGTTTCACTGAACCTCATTGCGTGCTCGTTGCCACCGATTGCAATTAAAAAACAACCTTTCTCCCCTGCTGTATCCCACACACTCGACAGGCAGTCAGAATTCAAATCCTACCTGTTCTGTTCGATTTATAATTACAAATCGTTTGAGTAATTGTTTTCCGTGTGGTGACGGAGTAAGAATACAATTCATCACTCCCTATCTTGCACGTGGATGTTGTAAAAGACGACTAAGGAATATAATATGCACATAACATCTGTGCAAGAGAAGAAAAGTTCGAAATGAAACCGTATACCAACATGTCTGACCAGCATGGTATAGTAGATAGAATTTCCTTCCATTGTGGAGGAGGCCCGAGGCCAACAGTGGGACGTATGCGGGATGCGATGATGATGATAATGAATTTGAAATCTGATGCAGGAGTTTATAAACTTGACTGTGACTGTGGTCTCTTTTATATTGAGCAAACAAAGAGATCCATAAGAACTCGGGTCAAAGAACACATAGCTGATGTGAAGCACCGCCGTCACACTAAGTCTGCGGTCTGTGAACATAGTCAGGACCGCTCCCGCCATAACATTAGGTTTGATAAACCTCAAGTCCTCGCAAAGGAACACCGATACCTGCTTAGAATGGTACGCGAGGCTATTGAAATCAAAAAACACAAAAATTTCAATAGAGAGGATGGCTGGGTATTACCATCAAGCTGGGATCCTGTTATAAACATAATTAAAAATAAATCCAAAGAGACCACCACAAGACTGCATGATACTGTGAGCACTTATTGTATAGATTTGACCCACAATAATAATGGTTAAAGATAATTTTATAAATCAAAAATCTTTTAGTAAGCCGCATCTAAAATTAAAAATCAATATTAATTTAGCATCATGTCCCCTGAGTTTTCTTGCCGGATCTTTCTCAGTGTGGCCGCGTTCCGATCCGGTGGTAGTATATTAGTTTTGTTAGTTTTAAATCAACAAATTGTAACAGTAATTGCTACAAATTTAATAATTAATAATTACTAACCATAAACAATATAATTTTTTCATATAGAATCATTTTCTTCTTACACTGGCAATAAATTTGTACTAAAATGTGGGTCACAATTTAATAAATTTATAACTAATTTTCTGTATCGGGTAGATAGTTATAAATGTCTGTAATAACGATTACTTGTTGGACGTGAGACACCTTAGTCCGCCCGTGACCATGAATGCTGCAAAGTGTTCGAAACGTCGGGCAATCATAAATCAAATACAAACGCGATATAATCCGTAAAAATAGTTTTATTTACAATTCTAACAAAATTGCTAATTATAATTAATACTTATTTTTAACCAAAATATAATTTGTGTCCTCTGAATAGATAGATGAAGCAAACAAAACGTGTTATGGGCCACACACCCTTTAATATCGCCGTTGGAGGGCAGACAAAATGGCGATACAAATATGATCGACCCAAAAAAATACTAAATATAGAAATAAATTTCTATAAATAACATAGCAACCCTAATGTAGGTTTTTTTATAAAGTCATTGTCGCGGTGATTCAGCTAAATTTGTAATTACGTGTGTCTGTAAGTGCGGGCGGGCGGCGCCTGACATCAGCCTAGTGACATCTGCTATTACATTTATATAATTAAATACGATGACTTACATTAATCGCCAATTAAATATGTAGTTTACAGTGTCAGGCGTTTGTAACCCGAAGGGATAAGTAGGGGTGTAACGTGCACACATTTTTAGTTATTACTGTTATTTAGTTTCAGGAAACTTAAGAGGATTCTCTCGTTCAACGTACCTCAGTGTCTGAAACCACTGATGACTTACAGCACGGAAACGTGGCCTCTAAAAGTAGGCCTCATAACAAGGTTCAAATTCGCTCAGCGTGCTATGGAGCGGGCTATGCTCGGGATTTCTTTGGGAGATAGAATATGGAATACGGAAATCCGTAGAAGAACGGGTGTAACCGACATAGCACGAAGAATTAGCACACTGAAGTGGCAATGGGCAGGCCACATCGCTCGACGAACCGACAAACGCTGGGGAAGAAAGGTTCTCGAGTGGCGACCACGTATGCGACGACGCAGTGTAGGACGCCCCCTACTAGGCGGACCGAAGACCTGGTGAAAGTTGCTGGACGTCGTTGGATGCGAGCGGCACAGAACCGCACTTTGTGTCGTAACATGAAGGAGGCCTACGTCCAGCGCTGGACGACGATAGGCTGAGATGATGATGATTTAGTTTCAAACGTAATAGGTTAGCTTATAGTGCTATACCAAGTGTGTTGCCCATTGAGAACTTTGAGATAACTTAGAAATAGAAAATATCTTGAAATCACTCCGTCGAGAATTTCTAATAATCTCCCGGTCAAGTATTCCATAAAATCCTTCGAGAATCAATCAAAAATTCGAAACAAATCTATCGAAAATTTCTTCAAAATCACTCCGTTGAGAGATTTTGCCAAATCAGTTTGTCGAAGATTTCTTCAAAATCACTCCGTCGAGAATTTCTTCAAAATCAATTCGCCGAGAGTTTCTTCCATATCACTGCGTCGAAAATTTCTTTCAAATCACTAAATGGAGAATTTCTTCAAATCACTCCTTCAAAATATTATTTAAATGCATATTTGAGAATTTCTTTATTTTCACTCTGTTGTGAATTTCTTTAAAAGTTCAAATCAGTCCAATGAGAATTTCCTCAAAATCAATTTGTTGAGAATTTCTTCAGACGCGTTGAATTTTTTTTCAGACAGACCTTCTCGAACTTCTTCAGAAAAGCTCACAAATGCTCCACTGTTGGGCTTGGGCCTCCACATCTATATGAGCTTAGATTTTATATTTTACCTGCATGTTATATTCTTTAGTATGACTAATCTCCAAGTACAACTACTAAACCTAGTATAAACTTTGTGTATATCGCAGAGTATTGCAGTGTATTGTACCGCATGGGAATCGAATCCATCACTACACAATACTGGGCCTGGTGCTCGAGGGGCATTTTTGGTTCCGGGAGCATATCCATCGACGTGTTCCCCGGCTTGTCGGCGCGGCGTCCGCCCTTTCGCGGCTGATGCCGAATGTGGGCGGACCCAGTGCTACGTGCCGACAGCTGTACGTGGGGGTGATCCGGTCGATGGCCCTGTATGGCGCACCGGTGTGGGAGGGGTCCCTGACCGTCCGTCTTAGGGCCCTCCTGTGGCGACCACAGAGGGTCATGGCGATCAGGGCCATACGGGGTTACCGCACGGTGGCGACGGAGGCAGCGTGCCTCCTGGTCGGAACTCCCCCGTGGGACCTGGAGGCGGAGATGCTCGCCAACATTTATCGGCGGGTGTCGCAGATGCGCGTCCGCGGCGGCGTGGTCTCCATCAAAGAGATCACCGCCTGGTGGCTCGACGCCCGCCGAGAAGTCATTGTCCGGCTGAAGAGTCCTCGGTACGGTGTCAGGACCGTCGAGGCCCTCCGGCCGGTGCTAATGGAGTGGTTGGAGCGGACGCACGGGGTGCTTTCCTTCCGACTGGTGCAGGTGCTGACGGGGCACGGTTGCTTCGGAAAGTACCTGCACAAGATTGTCAGGAGGGAGAGCACACCGTCCTGTCACCACTGTAGTTGCGACGAGGACACGGCGCAGCACACGCTCGAGGAATGTGCTGCATGGGAGGGGGATCGCCGTGAACTCGTCGCAATTATCGGTGCCGACCTGGAGCTGCCGACCATCGCTAGGGAGATGCTCGTCAGCGTCAGGAACTGGGACGCGGTCGCCGCCTTCTGTGAGGCCGTAATCTCACGGAAGGAGGCGGCGGATCGTGTGCGAGTAGAGCTCCTATTCGGCGACACGTTCCGCTGCCGGCGACTCGGGCGGCGCAGGCGTGAGTATCTGCGCCTAATGTCGCCTTAGCCGAGACCGAGTGTGATCGGACCGGGGGATTGTCCGTCACCCGCAGAGAGGCTGACCGCGCGACGACGACCGACGTCCCAGGACGTCGAGAGGTGAGGTTACCCGAAAGGGTATTCCGTCAGGCCGACCACTGATGACAAGTCACATCTGCTCCGGTGGTCGGCCCAACAGCGGGGTGACGTGGGTACGGGTGGGTTATGGGCCTGCGCGCCGTCCTTTCATCGCCCCGGACGGATTGGACCGCGCGTGCGTTTACCATGGCCCACCCATAAAAAAAAAAAGATCACTACACAATACAAAGCTTAAAATTATTCTGGTACAAGATAATAAAATACAATTTGTTACCGGTCGTGTCGCAGGTTCGACGACCGACTGTCTACTTGTTTGAGTCTCAAGTATATTCAAATGATGTCTGCAGTATATAAAAGTTCATCGGATATTATACATATTTATAATTTATACTATTTATATAATAATACCATCTGACCCAACAGAGGTTGTTCTGTTCAAATCTAAAAAAATAATAAAAGGAATTCGCCTTAAAATCGATCGCAGCGCTACCTACCGATTCCAATTATTAATTTAAACTATTCTGATATCCATAAAAATAGCCACAAAAACATCAAAATCGGTCCCGCCGTTTAGGAGATCATTTACAAACACACGATATACATCATATACATGTACACGTCACACACACATACATATATATACATCATCATCATCATCTCAGCCTATCGCCGTCCACAGCTGGACGTAGGCTTCCCTCATGTTACGCCACAGAGCGCGGTCCAGTGCCGCTTGCATTCAACCACGCCCAGCAACTTTCACCACGTCCACGGTCTAGCTAATGGGGAGGCGTCCTACACTGCGTCGTCCAATACGCGGTCGCCACTCGAGAACCTTTCTTCCCCAGCGGTTGTCGGTTCGTCGAGCGATGTGTCCTGCTCATTGCCACTTCAGCGTTCTAATTCTTCGTGCTATGTCGGTTACATCCGTTCTTCTGTGAATTGCCGTATTTTGGATTCTATTTCGCAGAGAAATCCCGAGCATAGCCCGCTCCATAGCATGCTGAGCGACTTTGAGCCTTGATATGAGGCCTACATTTAGACAGCACGTTTCCGTGCCGTAAGTCATCAATGGTAACACAGACTGATTGTAGGCCTGTGTTTTCAGACACATATAAAAAGACATTTCGTGTGATAACGGAGTAATGCAATTCACCCCCTATCTTACCCGTGGCTGTCGTAAAAGACGACTTAGAGATTATAATATAATACCAGTGGTCGCCGTGTGGTCGAAATTCGGCCAAAATTAATTTTAATAAATTTTTCTGCTACACAATTTTCTTTAATTTTATTTATGTATAATTGTAAATTGGGCAAGCTGTATTTCACTAACAACTAATATATAATCACAAATATCTATTAGACATTGTCATTATAATTATGGTTGTTTGACATTCAGTTCGACCAGAGATTTTAACCGTAAACAAAAGTGTATAAGCGCGTGCATGTGTGCGTGCGTGTGTAGCGATAGTGTGCGTAATGCCTTTTTTAAAGAATTTAATGTATTTCTAATCCATTTTTATATGAAATTTCAGTTTTATGCACTTCTCCTCATTATATACTTCAACTGTGGCAAACTTCATACGTGTTCATCCACGTAATTTTCGTAAAAAGGGGTACAAAGTTTTTGCTTCACGTATTAATATATAGATATCCACCACAGCTCATATACGTCCCACTGCTGGGCTCGAGCCTCCCCTACAGAGGGAGAGGAATTCACCTACCATACCACGCTGGTCAGACGTGTTCGTGAAGGTTTATATTTCGAGTTTTCCTTCTCTTGCATAGATGTTAAATGCATATTACATCCTTTAGTCGTCATTTACGAGATCCACGGGTAAAATAGAGACTGAATTGTATTCTTATTCCGTCACCACGCGGAAAAATATATGCTTCAGGTGTTTCTTAAACTTTAGAGGTCGTTAGTAAAGCGTTTTCACCACGTAAATGTATAAACAAAGGCGATAAAACGGTTAAATTATATTAAAAAATGTCTTCACAAAAATATTTAGTTATAACAATTTTTATGGCGGACATATTTGCATAAATATAATTTTATTACATTATATATACATATGTGAACGATAAAATTGACAGTTAAATAACATTTTAGATATTTTATTGTCTCAAGAACAAGGATTTTGTTACCGGTGGCCCGCCCACATGGCGATGCGTACATGAAATGCAGGGTTATATGGTTGCATACATTCACTTCTACCGCGTTTGGCGATTCAAGTACGATGGAAAGAAGAGCCTGTCTCCAAAAAAATTGTTTCTTTATTTGCGCATGACTAAGTTATGCGGCGTTTGTCAATAAGTACCAGGCACAGAGCACGTCACAGAATATATGTTCAATCTCTATATATAAATTTCTTGCGTTCGTATGTATGTCACTAAACTCCTCTTAAACGGCTGGACCGATTTGATGAAATTTTTCGTGTGTTCATGGGGATTCGAGAATGGTTTAGATTCACAATTGGACCTGCTAGGTTGTTATTGATTTCAAGGAGAATTTCTTTTATTTTATTTAAACAGAACAACGTCTGTTGGGTCAGCTAGTAGCTTATACAAAATACACTTACGTAACTCGTTTGACATTTACTAAAACCCGTACTGTCATAACTGTCAACAGTTGACAGAACTGTCACATATGTCGTGTACGGCAACTACAATAGAGTCATGCTGAGTGTGACAGCTTGTCATGGTGTATGAGGTGTGGCAAAAAAACTTTTACAGTAGTCCTTGTACATAGTATCATGATTTCAGCTTATATATGTCCCACTGCTGGGCTAGAGCCTCCTGCACAACAGAAGGTAAATTGACTTGAAATTAGCTGATTTCTAAACTAGCAGCGCTCTGCGGTTTTACTCGCATAGTTCCCCTTCCCGTGGGAATATCGAGATAAGTTCTAGATCTGATATGTAAGCTATATTATTGTTAAGTTTCATCAAAATCCATTCAGTAGTTCACCATTCCTTATCTTGTACGTAGATGTCGTAAAAGACAACTAAGGGATATAATATGTATATAACATCTGTACAAGAGAAGGAAAACTTGAAATGAAATCCTATACCAACACGTCTGACTAGCGTGGTAATGTTTAATTTCCCTCATATTGTGTAGGAGGCTTGAGCCCAGCAGTGGGACGTATATGAGCGGAAACCATAATGATAAAGAAAATACACCCAAACTTAAAACAACAATTTGTGATCCAAAGTATTGTTTGTGTGGTAATCAAACCCGCTACAACTAACACGATAGCCATCTTAACCAATATATGATCTGTATGATATATTTGGAATCACATAACTGACAGTAACATTTGTTAGTAACGAGGGGGGTGAGCAGACGAAGGGGTGGGGGGATGTAAAGAGGTATGCGCGTGCGCAGCTGCAGTTTGTTTTATTCAAAGGTTGAACACATTGTTGGACGACACGTGTGTCCGACACAATGGGGGAGGTGTTTAGTAAACAGTTCTCCCCCCCACTCCCCCACTTCAACTACCAATAGTTCTCGTCATCACCTGCTCTATTGTTAAACGTATATTCTCATAATACACGGCTAACACGCTCTTACACGCGATATCATACTTATTACTTAACGTTATCAGGTAACATTAGGGCTGCCACATCCGATTTGAAAAATTCTTATAGTGTTAGCCCATTAATTGAGGAAGGCTATAGGCTATATATCATCAAGCTAAGACCAACAGGAGCGGAGCAATAATGAAGAATGTTTCAAAATAGCTTTTTTTTTCCTTTTGAGAGCTTCCGCTGCATAAACGGCAAAATTTTCGTAAAAATCATGTGCGACAGAATCGTGAATAATATTTTTAACTTCTACGTAAACAAAGTCTTAAGTTAAAGTCAGCGTTCACCCAAAGTATCTATACCACACGGACGAATTCGCGAGCAGAAGCTAGTGCATAATATGGCCGGAGCAGATCTCACCATCAGGCTCCCAATCATTAGATATCTATTAGAGTAGATGAGCCCATAATGTCACAATATGTCACGCGTGTGACCAATTCGTGTCATTTTAGTATGTGACGTAACAATACCGTCCGGCGGCTTAGTGAGCTAACAGCGAACGCATTCCGAACGAAACGCGTTGAGCAACCACTCAACTATCGTATAACACTTGAGACGTGCTCACATTAGTAATGAGACGTGATGGCTTCTCTAGTAGCTGTGGAATCTGGTTCAGTCATATTGGTTTTTGACGTGACAACGTCTTATGATTCGATGGAGCCGGCTGCACACACGAAAAAACATGACGTATGCGGCGTTACCTCGCTCTGAGGCGTTCCATTTAAGGCTTGATCCATACAAAATATCTATCAAACAAATAAAATTAAAATTTATTTTGAAAAATGAAACCATTCCATCAGTATTTTCTTATGACGTTGTCACGTTCAACTATCGTCAGTAAACTGACTTTACAGACAACCGATTTTGTTTATTATATACTAGCAACACGCCCTCGCTTCGCTTCGGGTTCAGTCGCTTTACCGCGTAGCTCCCGTTCCCGTGGGAATCATTCATCACAATCATCATTTCAGCCTATCGCCGTCCACTGCTGGACGTAGGCCTCCCTCATGTTACGCCACAAAGTGCGGTCCTGTGTCGTCTGCATCCAACGACGACCAGCAACTTTCACCAGGTCGTCAGTCCACCTAGTGGTGGGGGACGTCCTACACTGCGTGGGAATACCGGGATAAAATATAGTCTATGTTACTCCCTGATATTATAGCTTTCCATTGGTGAAAGTCAAGTATCTATATCGGATGTAAAACTTCTATGGTGCCACGAGTTTTATGTCATCATTTATCATCGCATAATCGCATCCCACGTACGTCCCCCTAGCCGAGGTCGCGGGTGACTGGACCGGGGAATTAATCCGTCGCCCGCAGGGAGGCTGACCGCGCGACGGCAACCGACGTCTCCGAGGGGGAACGTCGAGAGGAGAGAGTACTCCGCGACCGGGGTATTCCGTCGGGCCGACCACTGAAGACAACAACAACGAACAACGAGGACGATGTGTCATGGGTGGGTCATGGGGCCGCGCGCCGCCCCTATATCGCCCCGGACGGATCCGGGCGGCGGGTGCACACACCATGGCCCACCCCAACAAAAAAAGTCCACATACGTCCCACTGTTGGGCTCGAGCCTTCTCCACAATGGCAGAGAATTTGACCTACTATACTATGCTGGTCAGACATGTTGGTATAAGATTTCAAGTTTTCCTTTACTTACACAGATCTTATGCGCATATTATATCCCTTAGTCGTCTTTTACGACATCTAGGAGCAAGATGTGGTGAATTGTATTCTTACTCCGTCACCACACGGCAAAATCATCATTAGAATAAAAGTTTAAAAAACCTATAAAAAATAGCGTGTGTACGTACGTAAAGTACGCATGGCAGAAGTAAAACTTCTTTATCCTTTATTCCTTCATCCCTTTATCCTTTATCTCATTCTCTTTACCCTCATGTGCGCAAACAAATTTCACATCAAAAAAAAAACCTAATGTCTTTTTACGATTGCTTACATTTTTATTTATTTTGTTTAGTTTTATTAGGTTTCATATTAGACGATTAAACACGCAGATAACATTCTATGCAAGAGAAGGTAAACTCGAAATAAAATTATACACCAACACGATTGACCAATGTAGTATAATAATTCACTTGTAATGCGGTGGCTGCTGGAGACAGGCATTGAGACCTATAAGAGCTGAGAACTATTTAGTAGTTGAGTAATGGCTTGCCTATGTGTACGCGGTCTTTTTTGAAGTGAAACTTCTTTGCAAAATTTACCCTCATGCGCGGGTAAATTTTTTACGGGTGAAACGCAATTTAGCGTCACGAAGTTGTGCAGCGTTTTTGTCGAAGAAGAGGGAGAGAGCGATTGATACCGGTTGAGAGAGAGTGAGATAGGGCGAACATAGCACGAAGCACAGCCATGGGGCGAGAGTAGGGAGCAAGCGAGTGAGAAAGATCGAAAGATATTTTTTTTTATACTGATAAAAAACACATGGAACCAAAGAAGTTTAACTTCTGACATGCGTACCTAGTACTCACGCTATTTTTTTTTTGTCGGGTTATGGTTTAGACACACCCCGCCCAAACCGTCTGGGGCGACAGATAAGCGACGCGCGACCCTATAACCCACAGTATTCGCTCGCCATCGCCTTGGCCCAACCACTGGGACTGATTCCTTGTAGGGTTGTGAAAAATAATCGATTTATATATTAATCGATAATTTGTTTGTAATAATCGATTATCTAAATAACAAAAATCGTTTTTTTTATATTAAAATTAATCTATTATTTTAGTATTTGCTTTTATGTTTAAAATAAAATCACTGCCTGATTTTTTTTAAAAAGAAAGTACTCATGATACTGCCAGGCAAAGTGATAAATGATAAATCTCACTTTTCCTATTAAAAAAAAAAGTTCATCATAATCCTGTTGGGAGAAAAATATTGAGAAAGAACTAAGTTATTAGTAAAAAAAATCGATTATTTATTAATCGATTTTGTGCCTCCAAGTCACATCTCTAATTCCTTGATATCAGTGGGCGGCCTGGCGGTTTTCCCTTTCGGATACCGTTCCCTTCGACGTCCCTGCAACATTGCACATGTACGCGCCCTAACAACCAGAGCGCATTAGAAGCATTCTCAAGATTTTTTGAAGATTTACTAAAGTGCTGAGACAAAAATTTGAACATAAAATGTCTGACACAATACGGCAGTATGTTAACCGAATATATTTGATTAGGAGCGTGGCGAGGGGATACTTGCTGCGTGGTGTAGTAAGAATACAATTCACCAGCTATATCTTCCCCATGTATGACGTAAAAGACGATTCCTCATCATCGTCATCACAGCCCACATACGTCCCACTGTTGGGCTCGGGCCTCCTCCACAATGGGAGGGAATTTGACCTACTATACCATGCTGGTCAGACATATTGGTCTAGGGTTTCAATTCGAGTTTTCCTTCTCTTGCACAGATATTATATGCATATAATCTCGTAGTCATCTTTTACGACATCCACGAGTAAGACAGGGAGTGGTGAATTGTATTCTTACTCCGTCACCACACGGAAAAAAAACAAAGTATAATAATATGCAGATAACATTTATGCAAGAGACGAAAAACTCGAAATAAAACCCTGTACCAAACCGTCTGACTGTTATTAGGTGAATTTCTTATCTAATGTGGAAGAGGTTCAAGCCCAGCAGTGGGACATTTGTGAACTGTGAGTGGGGTAATCAGTGATAAAGTATTGTATAAACTAGCTGACCCAACAGTCTTCTGTTCAAATAAAAGAAAACGCCATTCTTTTTAAAATCGATCGCAGCGTCACCTATCGGGTCCAAATATTGCTCTAAACCATTCTCGAACCCACTTGAATACACAGAAAAAATTTCATCAACATCGGTTCAGCCGTTTATAAGGAGTTCAATCACAAACACACGAACAGAAGATTTTTTTACATATTTATATTTATAGCTGACCCGCTAGATGTTGTTCTGTTCAAATAAAATAACGTCATCTACCGAGTCCAATTGTGAATATAATCCATTCTCGAGTCTCCTGAACACACACAAAGAATTTCATCAGCATCGGTCCAGTCGTTTAGGAGCAGTTCAGTGACAAACACGCGTACACAAGACATTTATATACAAAGAAGAGAATGCACAGCGCGGTATATTGATAAAGGCAGACAGTTCATTGAACTGGTGTAGTTATAACTGTGACGTCACGGCTACGGCTATACCTTCAGACGGCACGACGCCCATTGATTTTGGCACAGCACCAGAACTTGTACTAATAAGTTCAGTAAACCTCGACACTTATTCTTCTAACTTGAATTATACCCATTTCTATTGCGATCGAATTTAAACAGTATCGATAAAATATTAAGAAATTTTATTTTATTTGCTATGGGACAATAAACAGCTACAATATACACAATACAAATAAATGCAGCCCTTTTTTTTTTTTGTGGGTGGGTCGCGGTCGGCGCGCCTCCGCACCACTCCGTCCGGGGCGACAGGGGGGCTTAAGCACGCAACTCCCGCGACCCACCCGAAAACCACGTCGCCTTCGTCGTTGGGCCGACCATTGGAGCAGCGTTAACTTGTCGTCAGTGGTCGGCCCGACGGAATACCCCTAAATGGGGTTCCCTCCCATCGACCGACGTCCCCCCCTCGGGGAGGACGTCGGTCTTTCCTCGCGCGGTCGGCCTCTCGGCGGGTGACGGACTAATCCCCGGTCACGTCACCCGAATAAATGCAGGCCTAGGACTATATAAATAATATTGTAGCCAACTACATTATCCACATATAAACAATTAAATTAAACATACATTGCCATTTGATACAAAAAAATTTACGTTACCACTATTAACAAAAGCAAAGAATTTGTTATTAATTAAAGAAGTTATTATTAATTAAAGTTATCATTATTATAAAAGCATATATAAACAATAAATTGTAAAATTCGAAGAATGATAAAATTCAAATTAAACAATACAAACAAATGAACACTCCATTACATCGCTATAGAATCAGTACAATTAATTAAATGATAAATGTTTAATAATACTATTTCTATATTTAGCTTTAGTGCATACAAATATATCTATATTGATAAAATTACTAATAAACGACTCCACCATTCGACGAACAGGACATCGTCGCCCAGAATTTGTTCGACAAGACTTAACTACGAACAGAATACCTGGACGAACGCTACGCTTGTTCACAGTACGAGGGACAGCATAACAGAGTTGCCTCGTGAGCTCTATTGAGTCAAAATTGCAATGGACAATATCATATAGTACGTTAGCCTCCAGCAAAGTGCGTCTACGCTCTAGTGACATAAGATTGTATTTCTCTAACAACTGCAATGGACTAAGAATACAATTCACCACCCTCTTGCTTATCCGTTGATGTTGTAAAAGACGAATAAGTGAAATAAACATTTATGCAAGACGAAGAAAACTCGAAATATAACCCTATACCAACCTAGCAACATGATCTATACCATCCAATCTAACCAATGGTCAGCGCTTATGCCGTACATTCCGTATTAAAATAATATAACATAACGGAAAAAAAGCAAAAAATGGGCATACTAAGTACCAGGAGGGTATGACTCGGAGGAGGTTATCTCGCTTCAAATGTTAAAACCGTCAAACAAAATGTCACTTTTCTGCCTACCCCGCGAAATTGATGTCGTGAGCGTAGTTAAAATAACATTAAATAATGTAATTATAGCAAAAATAAGCATGCGGAGTACCAGGAGAACATAAATCAGAGGAGGTTATCTCGCTTCAAATGATAAGAATGTCATACAAAATGTCACTTTTCTGCCTACCCCGCGAAATTGCTATCGTGAGTGTAGTTAAAATAACATTAAATAATGTAATTATATCAAAAATAAGCATGCGCAGTACCAGGAGAGTATAAGCCAGAGGAGGTTATCTCGCTTCAAACAATTAGAATGTCAAACAAAATGTCACAATTCTGCCTACCCCGAGAAATTGATGTCGTGAGCGTAGTTAAAATAACATTAAATGATGTAATTATAGCAAAAATAAGCATGCAGTGTACCAGGAGAGTATAACCCAGAGGAGGTTATTTCGCTTCAAATGATAAGTGTGTCAAACAAAATGTCACTTTTCTGCCTACCCCGTGAAATTGCTGTCGTGAGCGGTGATAAACATAACATTAAATGATGTAATTATAGCAAAAATAAGCATGCGGTGTACCAGGAGAGCATAGGCCAGAAGAGTTTATCTTGCTTCAAATAATAAGAGCGTGAAATAAAATGTCACTTTACTGCCTACCCCACGAAATTGCTGTCGTGAGCGTAGTTAAAATAACATTGAATAATGTAATTATAGCAAAAATAAGCATGCGGAGTACCAGGAGAGTAAAAGCCAGAGAGGGTTATCTCGCTTCAAATAATTAGAACGTGAATTAAATTGTCACTTTTCTGCCTACCTCGCGAACTTGCTGTCGTGATCGTAGTTAAAATAATATTAAATAATGTAATTATAGCAAAAATAAGCATGCGGAGTACCAGGAGAACACAAGCCAGAGGAGGTTATCTCGCTTCAAATGATAAGAGTGTCAAACAAAATGTCACATTTCTGCCTACCCCGAGAAATTGATGTTGTGAGCGTAGTTAAAATAACATTAATTATATATAACCCAGAGGAGGTTATTTCGCTTCAAATGATAAGTGTGTCAAACAAAATGTCACTTTTCTGCCTACCCCGTGAAATTGCTGTCGTGAGCGGTGATAAACATAACATTAAATGATGTAATTATAGCAAAAATAAGCATGCGGTGTACCAGGAGAGCATAGGCCAGAGGAGTTTATCTTGCTTCAAATAATAAGAGCGTGAAATAAAATGTCACTTTACTGCCTACCCCACGAAATTGCTGTCGTGAGCGTAGTTAAAATAACATTGAATAATTAATGTAATTATAGCAAAAATAGGCATGCTGACTACCAGGAGGAAATAACCCAGAGGAAGTTATATCGCTTCAAATGATAAGAGTGTCAAACAAAATGTCACTTTACTGCCTACCCCGCGAAATTGCTGTTGTGAGCGTAGTTAAAATAACATTAATTAATGTAATTATAGCAAAAATAAGCATGCGGAGTACCAGGAGAGTAAAAGCCAGAGGAGGTTATCTCGCTTCAAATAATTATAACGTGAATTAAAATGTCACTTTTCTGCCTACCTCGCGAACTTGCTGTCGTGATCGTAGTTAAAATAATATTAAATAATGTAATTATAGCAAAAATAAGCATGCGGAGTACCAGGAGAACACAAGCCAGAGGAGGTTATCTCGCTTCTAATGACAAGAGTGTCAAACAAAATGTCACATTTCTGCCTACCCCGAGAAATTGATGTCGTGAGCGTAGTTAAAATAACATTAATTAATGTAATTATATCAAAAATAAGCATGCAGTGTACCAGGAGAGTATAAGCCAGAGGAGGTTATCTCGCTTATAATAATTATAATGTCAAACAAAATGTCACTTTACTGCCTACCCCGTGAAATTGCTGTCGTGAGCATTGTTAAAATAACATTAAATAATGTAATTATATCAAAAATAAGCATGCGCAGTACCAGGAGAGTATAAGCCAGAGGAGGTTATCTCGCTTATAATAATTATAATGTCAAACAAAATGTCACTTTACTGCCTACCCCGTGAAATTGCTGTCGTGAGCATTGTTAAAATAACATTAAATAATGTAATTATAACAAAATTAAGCATGCGGAGTACCAGGAGAGTATAAGCCAGAGGAGGTTATCTCGCTTCAAATGATAAGAGTGTCAAACAAAATGTCACATTTCTGCCTACCCCGAGAAATTGATGTCGTGAGCGTAGTTAAAATAACATTAAATGATGTAATTATAGCAAAAATAAGCATGCAGTGTACCAGGAGAGTATAACCCAGAGGAGGTTATTTCGCTTCAAATGATAAGTGTGTCAAACAAAATGTCACTTTTCTGCCTACCCCGTGAAATTGCTGTCGTGAGCATTGTTAAAATAACATTAAATAATGTAATTATATCAAAAATAAGCATGCGCAGTACCAGGAGAGTATAAGCCAGAGGAGGTTATCTCGCTTATAATAATTATAATGTCAAACAAAATGTCACTTTACTGCCTACCCCGTGAAATTGCTGTCGTGAGCATTGTTAAAATAACATTAAATAATGTAATTATAACAAAATTAAGCATGCGGAGTACCAGGAGAGTATAACCCAGAGGAGGTTATCTCGCTTCAAATGATAAGAGTGTCAAACAAAATGTCACATTTCTGCCTACCCCGAGAAATTGATGTCGTGAGCGTAGTTAAAATAACATTAAATGATGTAATTATAGCAAAAATAAGCATGCAGTGTACCAGGAGAGTATAACCCAGAGGAGGTTATTTCGCTTCAAATGATAAGTGTGTCAAACAAAATGTCACTTTTCTGCCTACCCCGTGAAATTGCTGTCGTGAGCGGTGATAAACATAACATTAAATGATGTAATTATAGCAAAAATAAGCATGCGGTGTACCAGGAGAGCATAGGCCAGAGGAGTTTATCTTGCTTCAAATAATAAGAGCGTGAAATAAAATGTCACTTTACTGCCTACCCCACGAAATTGCTGTCGTGAGCGTAGTTAAAATAACATTGAATAATGTAATTATAGCAAAAAAAGGGATGCTGACTACCAGGAGGAAATAACCCAGAGGAAGTTATATCGCTTCAAATGATAAGAGTGTCAAACAAAATGTCACTTTACTGCCTACCCCGCGAAATTGCTGTTGTGAGCGTAGTTAAAATAACATTAATTAATGTAATTATAGCAAAAATAAGCATGCAGTGTACCAGGAGAGTATAACCCAGAGGAGGTTATCTCGCTTCAAATGATAAGAGTGTCAAACAAAATGTCACATTTCTGCCTACCCCGAGAAATTGATGTCGTGAGCGTAGTTAAAATAACATTAAATGATGTAATTATAGCAAAAATAAGCATGCAGTGTACCAGGAGAGTATAACCCAGAGGAGGTTATTTCGCTTCAAATGATAAGTGTGTCAAACAAAATGTCACTTTTCTGCCTACCCCGTGAAATTGCTGTCGTGAGCGGTGATCAACATAACATTAAATGATGTAATTATAGCAAAAATAAGCATGCGGTGTACCAGGAGAGCATAGGCCAGAGGAGTTTATCTTGCTTCAAATAATAAGAGCGTGAAATAAAATGTCACTTTACTGCCTACCCCACGAAATTGCTGTCGTGAGCGTAGTTAAAATAACATTGAATAATGTAATTATAGCAAAAAAAGGGACGCTGACTACCAGGAGGAAATAACCCAGAGGAAGTTATATCGCTTCAAATGATAAGAGTGTCAAACAAAATGTCACTTTACTGCCTACCCCGCGAAATTGCTGTTGTGAGCGTAGTTAAAATAACATTAATTAATGTAATTATAGCAAAAATAAGCATGCGGAGCACCAGGAGAGTATAACCCAGAGGAGGTTATCTCGCTTCAAATGATAAGAATGTCATACAAAATGTCACTTTTCTGCCTACCCCGCGAATTTGCTATCGCGAGTGTAGTTAAAATAACATTAAATAATGTAATTATAGCAAATATAAGCATGCAGAGTACCTGGAGAGTAAAAGCCAGAGGAGGTTATCTCGCTTCAAATAATTAGAACGTGAATTAAAATGTCACTTTTCTGCCTACCTCGCGAACTTGCTGTCATGATCGTAGTTAAAATAATATTAAATAATGAAATTATAGCAAAAATAAGCTTGCGGAGTACCAGGAGAACACAAACCAGAGGAGGTTATCTCTCTTCAAATGATAAGAGTGTCAAACAAAATGTCGCTTTTCTGCCTACCCCGTGAAATTGCTGTCGTGAGTGGTGATAAACATAACATTAAATGATGTAATTATAGCAAAAATAAGCATGCGGTGTACCAGGAGAGCATAGGCCAGAGGAGTTTATCTTGCTTCAAATAATAAGAGCGTGAAATAAAATGTCACTTTACTGCCTACCCCACGAAATTGCTGTCGTGAGCGTAGTTAAAATAACATTGAATAATTAATGTAATTATAGCAAAAATAGGCATGCTGACTACCAGGAGGAAAAAACCCAGAGGAAGTTATATCGCTTCAAATGATAAGAGTGTCAAACAAAATGTCACATTTCTGCCTACCCCGAGAAATTGATGTCGTGAGCGTAGTTAAAATAACATTAAATAATGTAATTATAACAAAAATAAGCATGCGGAGTACCAGGAGAACATAAGCCAGAGGAGGTTATCTCGCTTCAAATGATAAGAGTGTCAAACAAAATGTCACATTTCTGCCTACCCCGAGAAATTGATGTCGTGAGCGTAGTTAAAATAACATTAAATGATGTAATTATAACAAAAATAAGCATGCGGAGTACCAGGAGAGTATAACCCAGAGGAGGTTATCTCGCTTCAAATGATATGAGTATTAAACAAAATGTGACTTTTCTGCCTACCCCGTGAAATTGCTGTCTTGAGCGGTGATAAACATAACATTAAATAATATAATTATAGCAAAAATAAGAATGTGGAGTACCAGGAGAGTATAACTCAGAGGAGGTTATCTTGCTTCAAATGATAAGTGTCAAACAAAATGTCACTTTTCTGCCTACCCCGTGAAATTGATGTCGTGAGCGTAGTTAAAATAACATTAAATAATGTAATTATAGCAAAAATAAGCATGCGGTGTACCAGGAGAGTATAATTCAGAGGTTACCTCACTTTAAATGATAAGAATGTCATACAAAATGTCACTTTTCTGCCTACCCCGCTAAATTGATGTCGTGAGCGTAGTTAAAATAATATTTAATAATGTAATTATAGCAAAAATAAGCATGCTGACTACCAGGAGAGTATAAACCAGAGGAGGTTATCTCGCTTCAAATGATAAGAGTGTTAAACAAAATGTGACTTTTCTGCCTACCCCGTGAAATTGCTGTCGTGAGCGTAGTTAAAATAATATTAAATAATGTAATTATAGCAAAAATAAGCATGCGGAGTACCAGGAGAACACAAGCCAGAGGAGGTTATCTCGCTTCAAATGATAAGAGTGTCAAACAAAATGTCACATTTCTGCCTACCCCGAGAAATTGATGTCGTGAGCGTAGTTTAAATAACATTAATTAATGAAATTATAGCTAAAATAAGCATGCGGAGCACCAGGAGAGTATAAACCAGAGGAGGTTATCTCGCTTCAAATGATAAGAATGTCATACAAAATGTCACTTTTCTGCCTACCCCGCGAAATTGCTATCGTGAGTGTAGTTAAAATAACATTAAATAATGTAATTATATCAAAAATAAGCATGCGCAGTACCAGGAGAGTATAAGCCAGAGGAGGTTATCTCGCTTCAAATAATTAGAACGTCAAATAAAATGTCACTTTTCTGCCTACCTCGCGAACTTGCTGTCGTGATCGTAGTTAAAATAACATTAAATAATATAATTATAGCAAAAATAAGAATGTGGAGTACCAGGAGAGTATAACTCAGAGGAGGTTATCTTGCTTCAAATGATAAGTGTCAAACAAAATGTCACTTTTCTGCCTACCCCGTGAAATTGCTGTCGTGAGCGGTGATAAACATAACATTAAATGATGTAATTATAGCAAAAATAAGCATGCGGTGTACCAGGAGAGCATAGGCCAGAGGAGTTTATCTCGCTTCAAATAATAAGAGTGTGAAACAAAATGTCACTTTTCTGCCTACCCCGCTAAATTGATGTCGTGAGCGTAGTTAAAATAATATTAAATAATGTAATTATAGCAAAAATAAGCATGCGGAGTACCAGGCGAGTATAACCCAGAGGAAGTTATATCGCTTCAAATGATAAGTGTCAAACAAAATGTCACTTTTCTGGCTACCCCGCAAAAGTGCTGTCGTGAGCGTAGTTATAAAAACATTATATAAAGTAATTATAGCATAAATAAGCATGCTGACTACCAGAAGAGTATAACCCAGAGGAGGTTATTTCGTTTCAAATGATAAGAGGGTCAAACAAAATGGCACTTTTCTGCCTACCCCGTGAAACTGCTGTCATGAGCGTAGTTAAAATAACATAACATTGTGAAATAATAGCAAAAATAAGCCTGCAGAGTACCAGGAGAGTATAGGCCAGAGGAGGTTATCTCGCTTCAATTATTAAGAGCGTCAAATAAAATGTCACTTTTCTGCCTATCCCGTGAAATTGCTGTCGTGAGCGGTGATAAATATAAAACAAAATAATGAAATAATTGCAAAAATAAGCACGCGGAATACCAGGAGGGTATAGGCCAGAGGAGGTTATCTTGCTTCAAATGATAAGAGTGTTAAACAAAATGTCACTTTTCTGCTTACCCCGCGAAATCGATATCGTGAGCGCAGTTAAAATAATATAACATAATGAAAAAAAGCAATAATAGGCATACAAAGTACCAGGAGTGTATGATCCAGAGGAGGTTATCACGGTTGAAATGCTAAAAGCTTCAAACAAAACGTCACTTTTCTGCGTACACCGTGTTTTATTCCTGAGCGGTGTCAAATATAACATAATGAAAAAAAAACAATAATAGGCATACAAAGTACCAGGAGTGTATGATCCAGAGGAGGTTATCACGGTTCAAATGCTAAAGGTGTCAAACAAAATGTCACATCTCTGCTTACCTCGTGAAATTGCTGTCGTTAGCAGTGTTAAATAAACATAAAATAATGAAATAATAGCAAAAATAAGCACGCGGAGCACCAGGAGAGTATAAGCCAGAGGAGGGTATTTCGGTTCAAATGTTAAGAGTGTTAAACAAAATGTCACTTTTCTGCTTACCCCGCGAAATTGATGTCCTGAGCATATTTAAAATAACATAATATAATGAAAAAAGCAATAATAGGCTTTCAAAGTACCAGGAGTGTATGACCCAGAGGAGGATATCACAGTTAAAATGCTAAAAGCGTTAAACAAAATGTCACTTTTCTGCCTACCTCGTGAAATAACTGTCGTGAGCGGTGTTAAATATAACAGAATAATGAAATAATAGCAAAAATAAGCATACGGAGTACCAGGAGAGTATAGGCCAGAGGAGGTTATCTCGCTTCAAATAATATAATCGGAAGGATATAATCTTTATGCGTTCTGACTTTACAAACATATAATTAACAGCCACAACATTACATACAGATTCAGGACAATAGTTTGTGGATCGCACAGTGTCTTGCATAAGATTCGAATCAACGACACTGGCTCTGTAAGTTGATATCTTAACCACAACGCCGTCTGCGCAGTCCTGTATGTCCATTTCTTGGAGATACTGCGAGATTTCAAGAATACCCAAACCCATTTTTTGGGTGGTCTTCGGACAGTACACCCGCCGCCCGGCTAGGGCGACAGGGAAGCGGCGCGCGACCCCGTAACCCACTCAATAGCACGTCGCCTTCGTCGTTGGGTCGACCACTGGTGCAGTTCTTTGACTTCACTACTCCGAAGGAGTACCCTCTCCCATCGACGTTGCCTTCCCGGGACGCCAGTTGCCGTCACGCGGTTAGCCTCTCCACGGGTGGCGGATGAAGTCCCCGGTTCGGTCACTCGCAGCCTCTACTAGGGCGGCAACAGGCGCAGGAATACCCACCCCCTTAAGACGAAGGCGTCTGGATGTAAAACAATATTAGAAAAAAGTAAATATCCCATGTACCAGGAGAGCATACTTACTATGATTGTCCTATACTCAAACCTTTCACACCGGCCCGCCCACGTGCGACATCTCGTCGTTATGCTCAGTACTTATACGAGTACAGGGCTACCAACTTTATTTTACACAATTAGCGAATAACACAATTTATTTTTCTTTGACTACAGACTCCATATGTGTTACTTATGACGTCTTTATTTTTAAGGAATTTTATGTCAAGATTACTAACACTTTTACGCGTATGTCAAGTTTATATTTTTGTTTCAAATAATCGTTGGTCAATAAGTCAAATCATCATCTTCAACAGTGTTATGGGCACAATGTTAATGGCATATTCTGGGCATTCTGTTGGAAAACGAAAACGTATTTATTTTAAACGAAAATATATATAATTTTTCATGTTTTCACGAAAATATATTGTACAGGCGTAGTCTGGGCTAGTGGACTAACGCCGTGTTTGACAGAAGAACCTAAGGTTATAGTTTGAAGTACCTAAAGCCCTTAAGTTCTTAGCCTATCTGATGGGATACCTGCACCGCGCTACCTAAGGTGACAGGTAGATGTGAGATGGATGTTTGGGTGGAGGATTGGTAATTCTCACTGCCGGTCAAGCAGACTCACAGGACCGGTCAGAACTGACGGCTAAGGGTGTCTTGGCCACAGTGAGATGGAGGTTTGGATGGAGGATTAGTAACTCTCACTGCCAGTCAAGCAGACTCACAGGACTGGTCAGAACTGACGGCTAAGGGTGTCTTGGCCACAGTGAGAGGGATGTAAATGAGAGATGAATAAATTCAAATCTGATTTATTTTACACAATGTACACCTTATATACTACTTATTGCTAATACACACATATACCATTTTGTGTTAGTGTGTCGTACGTGTAAAGTATAACGCAGTGTCTTTAAATCATGTCAGTGCTAATTTTGCACATTTGTATGTTGACATGCTTTACTTGTATGTTGACATGCTCTACTTTTGAGTTTGCTGCGTTGCATGTTCAATGTGCATTGAACATTCTGGGGTCTCTCAGGAACACGACTGCAAGTCGTATAATTCGATAACCTCATATGGTCCAATGTGTCCTTCCGTCGCTTGTAGTGTTTGGACTGTAGTCTGGGGACGAGGTTTCCCATACCGTGGCCGTGGTTGTGGTGGAGCTGCCCGCTGTTTGTCTGTCTCTGTGGCTTGTGTTGTAGTTGTCTCCTTGTTTTGTCTTCTCGTAAGTCTATCTCGACATTGTTTGAGTGGTCTGAAATAAATTAAAAGACAAGCTAATACTATTAAAGAAAGAGATGTCACGGTGCTAACCACATAGGAATGAGACTCTATTCGCCTCCATATTGTGTTATCTAATCTTGTTTTTAGCTTTGCTTCTGAAGCGGCTAAGTGGTCAAATATACTGGTGGAGCTATCTAATACTTCCTCCTTCGGTATGTCTGGTATCTCTGATTGGACTACTTGTGTGTCTAGAGTAAAATTACTCCTTTTAAAATATGATGCTTGCACAGTTGTTGTTGTTATTCGTTTAGCTGCAAGAATGTTGTTCAACGTCTTTACTACACAGCTTTCTGAAATGTGTAGTACTCCTATATCCTCTAGGTTAATTTCTTGTCTTTGTCCATCACATATTATCGAAGCTGATTGTGTTTTTGTAGTGATAAACATCCACGTATTCTGCATGTAAAGTTGTTTCCATAGAATTGTAGATTGAATGTTGTATCTTCTTGATGTGCATTGTGATTTAGTGTTATTATTGTTGCTGAATAGCTGGTCAACAATGCAATTCTTGTTCAATTGCATGTTCTTAACAGCCACGGGATAGCAAACAAACTCCGATTTTTTGTGTAAACAATCTTTGAACTCGTCTTTACTTAACTCAAAGTATCGTTCATTGTTATAGTCGAAGCCTATGAATGCTCTTGGGATTGACAAGCATTCAAAAGAACTCCCGGTCAACTTTTGAGGAATCGCCGTTATGTGTATTAGTGTATATTTTCTTATGTCATGAATAGGATAGTACGCAAATACGTTTATATGTGTTGCATTTATTTCCATGTTAGTCTGTATTAATTGATCCTGAATTATCCTTAAGTTTCCAGGTAACTTTTGATTGGTTGTTTGTATTATATCATTAGCGTATTTAGGACTCAAAATCGTGTATATCGATGCGTTATTTAGGTATATCTCAAGTAACCCGTTGTAATAGTGAATAATCTCTGTTATGTAATTGCTCGCTAATTGATACGTTTGTATTACTTGTATTTTCACATTGTTAGCGTCTACCATCTTATACCATACGTCGTTATCGTACATGAATGCTATAGCTTCATTTAACTTCTTTTCAAAATTCTCTAACTTTTTCTTAATCCGCTCCTCGGTTTGGTTTACAGCGGATACTGTAGATATCATTATGTTTGTTTGATGATTGGCGGCGTTTATAAGTTCTTGTTGATTGCTACTCAATGAGTCAATACTTCTGTATACTTCATCGTTTACTCCGAACACGTATGTTAACATTTGTCCTAATAATCCACGTCTCCTTCTAGAAATCTTTATCCCAGTAAGGTAATCCTTTATCTTCTCAAATCGTGCTTTCTCTTCGTTCAAATGATAATAAAATTCTGCACAATGGGTGTCTTTTGTATACTGTTGTGTGTCAGTGCATAACTTTTGAAACTGATTAGTTATTTTTATTGTATTATTTAAATTCAGTTCCAAATCACTCCTTTCGTAATTAGTTTCTATTCTAAAACTCCCTCTGTTTATTGTTGAAGTACCTATTTGTTCTACATATAGGCCTGGATTTAATTGTTTCATAGTAAACATTGATGTACTTGTTACTTGTCCGATACACAATAATAATGTAGTATAGAGTAACACGCCTGACTTAAGTGTCTTAGACTTTTTATTTATGTTATTTGCTATGTTACTATTCACAGGCGTTTCGGTATTTTTTCTTAACGTATTCGTGTTAGTCATTAATTCTTCCTGATATACGGGTAAAGGAATTAATGTATGTATTGATCGTTTTTGACATAAACCTGTCGATTTTTTGAGTGTCACTACTCTTATCACCCCGTCGCTTCCTGGGTGAACGCTTTCCACTTTTGCCAAGGGCCACTTACTTGGACTTATGTTTTCATCTTTTATTAGTACTATGGTTCCAATTTTGATATTTTCTTGAGTTTCTTTCCACTTGTATCTTTGTTGAAGTTGATGTAAATAATCAGATGACCAGGCTTTCCAGAAATCTTTCTTCATTCTTTGAATTTGTTTCCATCTATTTATTAAATCAGTATTTATGTTTGATAACGGATCTGGGATTCCAACTGCTTCCCGACCAATTAAAAAGTGACTAGGCGTTAGTATTGTATTATCATTGATGTCTTCGCTTTGTGCACATAACGGCCTCGAGTTTAGGCAAGCTTCAATTTGATGTAAAAATGTTATCATTTCTTCGTACGTTAATGTCGATTCTCCAATTACTCGACGTAAATGGTACTTTACTGATTTTACGCTGCTCTCCCAAATCCCACCAAAATGGGGGGTTGCTGGCGGATTAAAATGCCACTGAGTACCTATACTGGTCATCGTATTTTGGAATCCAGGTGACTGTGTTATTTGCAATAATTCTTGTTCCAAAAATTTCGCTGCGCCTACGAAGTTCGTGCCATTGTCACTATACATATGTGACACGTGTCCTCGTCTGGCCATGAACCTCCGCAGTGCCGCAATAAATGTTTCAGTTGTCAAATCTCCCACTAATTCTAGATGAATTGCTTTTGTTGCTAAGCATACAAATACAGCAATATATGATTTGTAGGACTTGTGACCTCTTCCTTTCATTGTTCTTGTTTGTATTGGTCCCGCATAATCCACTCCAGTGTGACTAAATGGATATGATTGCGTGACTCTTGCTTTTGGAAGTATCCCCATTTTCTGTACTTTCGTTTCGGACCTGTATCTCGCGCATTTGACGCACTTTTTTAGTGTACCTTTGACAACTTGTTTTCCACCTATAATCCAGTATTTTTGTCGTAGGACAGCTGTAGTTAGTTTATTTCCTCCATGTAATGTTTTCATGTGTGCGTTTTGTATTATTAATGACGTTATATGATGTCGGCGTGGTAATAGTATAGGATGTTTTTGATTATATGGCAAGTCAGCGTTTTCTGTTCGACCTCCAACTCGTAATAATCCATCGTTATCAATAAATGGATCTAGTGTGGATAATTTACTGTTTTTCTGCAGTGATTTTTTCTTTCGAATAATTTCTTTTTCATCGTAAAATTCTTCTTGTTGCAATATGCATAGAATTCGTTTCTCTGTTTCTTCTAGTTCCGTACAGGATAATGGTTCGTGCTTTTTGCGCTTGCTGATAAATCTGTAGCAATACGCTAATGTTCTTATCATTTTATTGTAGTTAGAAAATCGACTCCAGATGTCATATTTTTCATTCGTAGTATTAATTGTTGTTGATAAACAGTACTTGGCTTCTTCATTTGGCTGTGGTGCTGTTGTTGTAATAGGTATATCACTCGTCTGTAACCATGGTGGGCCGTTCCACCATAAGGAACAGTTTATTAATTTTTCTGGCTCCAATCCTCTTGATATAATGTCCGCTGGGTTTTCAGACGATATGACATGATTCCATTGAGCGTTAGGTATTATGCTGTTAATTTCTGACACTCTGTTGGCCACGAACGTATGCCATCGCCCAGGATCTCCTTTTATCCATCCCAACGTGATCATAGAATCCGTCCAGCATGAAATCACGGTATTGTTATCACCGTTTAGAGCATTTTTTATTTTTTCTATTAAATTAGCCAATAATACTGCGGCGCATAGCTCAAGACGCGGTAATGTTGTTTTTTGTTTTTTCGGTGCAACTTTTGACTTAGCTTGGAGCAATGTTATGTAGTAACTGTTATTCACCATTACTCTGCTATAGACGACAGCCCCGTATGCTTTTTCTGAGGCGTCGCAGAATCCATACAGCTCAAACTTTGTCCTGTCTATCGTGTGACACCATCGTGGTACTTGTATATTTTCTATGTTTTTTAACTGTTTTTGTATTTCTGTCCATTTATTTCGTATTATGTCATTTACTGGTTGGTCCCATTCCATCCCAGACGTCCACAGTTGTTGTACTAGTAATTTTAGTGTTATGATGATGGGGGCCAACCAGCCCAACGGATCAAATATTTTCGCCACCTCTGACATAATGAACCGTTTGGTGGGTTTTGTGTTTTCTGTTATAGTTATTTGAAAACAGAATTTATCTTCGCCTGGAGACCATATAATTCCCAACGACTTTCTTGTTTCGTCTAAGGGAAGTTTCAGCATCCGACTTTCTTCTTTATCGCATGTTAAATTGTTCAACAATTCCGAACTATTTGAAGACCATTTTCGTAGTTGGAAACCACCTTTGTTTAACATTGCTATTAATTGTTCTTGTAATTCCTTGACGGAGCTTTCCTGGGATTCTCCTGACAAAATATCGTCAACATAGAAATCCTGTAACGTTACTCTACTGGCGATAGGGTAATTGTCTTGTTCGTCTAATGCTAGTTGTTGTAATGTTCTCACGGCCAGATAAGGCGCGCTTGTTGTGCCATACGTGACCGTTGTTAGTTCGTATTCACTAATGGCCTTTTTTGGAGAAAATCTCCATAAAATTCTTTGATATTTATAGTCTTCTTGGTTTATTTTTATGAACCGGTACATTTTCATAATGTCGGCCATGAAAGCAATCTTATGCGTTCTCCAGCGTAATAATATGTTTGATAAGTCTTGTTGAAGTCGTGGTCCTTTATGTAAATTTTCATTAAGGCTTATTTTACTACTTGTTTTACTACTAGCGTCAAATACCACTCGTAGTTTTGTTGTAAGAGAGTCTTCTTTTATTACCGCTTGGTGGGGAATATAATACTCTCCTGTGTAATATTCTGGTTTAGGTACTTTTCTCATATGACCCATATTTAGGTACTCGTACATAAATTCCTTGTATTGTTGGCGTAAATTTTCATTTTTTTCGAACTGACGTTCTAGTTGTAATAGTCGAGCCACGGCTTTTTTCCTTGACTCGCCATATTTTATGTTCGCGTCCTTAAACGGCAGTCGTACCGTATAAGTGCCGTCGAAACTTCGTATTGTAGTATTTGTATAGTAATTTTCACACAACTCATCATCTTTGGTGAGTGCATAGTGTCGTGGAATTTCTTCTAATTCCCAAAATTTTGTTAATTGTTGTATGTCGTCAGTGCGAGTCATCATGCTTAATACTTTGATGCCACCGTTTGTGTCTTGCGGATATAACCCGGATAAAATCCAACCCAATTCTGTTTCTTGAGCGATTATACCGCCTTGTAGTCGTTTAAAACCTTGTAATAGTATTTTACTATATTCTTGGGCACCTAAAATTATGTCTATAGGTCCCTTTTTGTTGTACGTTGGGTCTGCCAATAGAACATTGTCCAACTCTTGTAATTGTTGTAAGTTACTTCTTGGTAACGAGTTTGTAAGCTTTGGTAGTACTATAAGTGTTACAGGTAGTCTGTACTCACTAGAGTACCTTGGTTGTAGTTTTATGTTAATTGTATATTTCGATGTCTTAGGTTCGTTGTCTCCAATGCCTTTTATTTCGGCTCGAACCTTTTGTCTTGGATACGACAGCAGTTGTGCTACTTCTTCCGTGCAAAATGACGCTTCTGAACCTTGGTCACACAATACTCTTAATAATTGTGGTGTTCCATCATACGACGTGGTTTGTAATAGCGCTGTGGCTAATAAGACCGTATTTTTTTCCTCTAAATTGGTAGCTGATAAGTTCGATAACGTTGTGTTTTGTTTTTTATCACTCATAGTTGGTTTAGGAGTGAACTTTTTCGTATACTCAGAAGACTCTGGTTGTCTTTTAATTGAATCGAATGTTCGGTGTAATAGTGTGTTATGACCTTTATGTTGACATATTTCACATTTTGTATAAAACTCGCTCGTGCATTTTATTTGTTTATCATGATTTAAGCAGCGTTTGCACATTTCTTTGTCTGAGACTTCCTTATATCGTTGCGTCACGTTCAAGGTTTTAAAACTAGGGCATTTATTTATATTATGTTCTGTGCTTTTGCAGTACCAGCAATGTTTACTTTTTGATGATTCTGCTATTGGTACGAGTGTTCCCCGGTATTTATTTATTGTATGATTCACCGAGTTATTACTCAGGTGATTATACGTAATTTTTTGCTGATCGTAGGACTTTAAACTTTTAAATCTTTTTTCTAAAAACTGTAACATTTCTTCAAACGATTCCAATTTGTTTGGGTGTTGTAACTGATCCTCGTATTTTGAATCAGTTTGTTGGTCCCATTTCCTGGCCAAAAGTCTAGCCAAAATAGGGTCCCATGTTGAAATGTCAATTCCTTGATGTTTTAAAGATTCCAAACATTCTTTTATGGTGTCGTGCATGTCTCTTAAACCCGCTGCATTCGCAACATTTAGCTTGGGTAAATCTAATAATTTATCGATGAATTTAATTGATATCATTCGTTCGTCTTCATAACGTTGCGTAAGCAATTTCCACGCGGTTTCATAGTTCGATTCACTTATCGTTAGATGACGTATAATTTTTGCTGCGTCACCTTTTACATTTGTCTTTAAATATTGCATCTTTTCTACCAATGAAATATTTTTATCTTCATGAATAATTTTTTTGAATAAATCATGAAAAGTATACCATGAGTCATAACTCCCAGTAAAAGTTGGAATAGAGATACGGGGTAGTTTTCCTGACGACTGTGTTAAGGTTATTTTTTCGCTGGAACTGTCATGGATTTTTTCTTCCAGCATCTCCATTGTAGTATCGAACTCAATTTGGGTGTTTTCAAAATATTTATTTTTGAAGTAAAGGTGTCCCGATGTATCCTCCTCCAATAATAATTCAATGTGTGTTTCTTCAATATCCTGCCATCGTTTTTGTAAGTTGTTTATTGTAGTTTGTAAATGCCATATAGGTTTGTTTTCAGTGACTGATTCTTTCGCCTGAATTAGCCTTTTTGACATCTGGGATATCCTGAACATTTGTATAAACGTCTTGGGATTCCCTCTCCCTTCTTCTTCGTTTGTGTTTTGTTCTTCAGGTTCATATATCGCCTGAACAAGTTGAAGTCTTGCTTCATAGTTTTGTAGGTGGGCTAAGCCCTCGTTGTATTGTTTTTGGATATTTCCAAAGTAATTTGTAGTGATATATTTGTGAGATGATAACATCTCTTGTTTTTCCAGTTTCGAGTGATTCTCTTGCACCCGTTGGAAAATAGTAGTTAGTGTTTGTCTTTTTTCGTCAATGTATTTTTGTGTTCTTCGGCTCACGGAGTCCTTTTTAATGTTTGTAATTATCCTCCTGATCTCGTTATAATCTTCCTCCTGGCTCCTGATTGCTGTGTTTATTTCTTGTATGTCCATAGTGCTTCTTTTGTCTTCTTCCCTAATAGCCCTACCCTAACTTTCCTACTACTAATGTTTTAAGTCAATACTTATCGTACCTGCGCTCTCGCTATAACACGTCCCTGAAGGTGCGACTTCTCAATCAGCTGGTGAGTCCCGCTTGTGGGAGGCCAGTGACCGAACCGCAACGAGAGGCTTTCTGACAGAGTACGTAAGTAAAAGTCCTTCAGTCAATTCCGAAACTGATGCTTTGTTGAGTACACCAGCCCGTTCTTAACTGATTCGTATGTCTGTTATGTCAAACCTACGGGGGGGTTAGAAGGAGGAAAAAAAACTTTACTTTTACTCGAAGGACCAAATGTACAGGCGTAGTCTGGGCTAGTGGACTAACGCCGTGTTTGACAGAAGAACCTAAAGTTATAGTTTGAAGTACCTAAAGCCCTTAAGTTCCTAGCCTATATGATGGGATACCTGCACCGTGCTACCTAAGGTGACAGGTGGATGTGAGATGGATGTTGGGTGGAGGATTGGTTATTCTCACTGCCAGTCAAGCAGACTCACTCGACTAATCAGAACTGACGGCTAAGGGTGTCTTGGCCACAGTGAGATGGAGCTTTGGGTGGAGGATTGGTAACTCTCACTGCCAGTCAAGCAGACTCACAGGACTGGTCAGAACTGACGGCTAAGGGTGTCTTGGCCACAGTGAGAGGGATGTAAATGAGAGATGAATAAATTCAAATCTGATTTATTTTACACAATGTACACCTTATATACTACTTATTGCTAATACACACATATACCATTTTGTGTTAGTGTGTCGTACGTGTAAAGTATAACGCAGTGTCTTTAAATCATGTCAGTGCTAATTTTGCACATTTGTATGTTGACATGCTTTACTTGTATGTTGACATGCTCTACTTTTGAGTTTGCTGCGTTGCATGTTCAATGTGCATTGAACATATATATTTGATCATATATTTTTTCAAACTAAAACAAATGTTTTAGTTTAGCTTTATAAATATAAAGTATCGTTATATTTACTTTACTATTTGCTAAACTTTAACACTTTCTCTGTATTACATTATAGAACACGCCATCAAAATCATTGAAGTGTAACTTCTAATGCGACCTCCAATAAGGTTGCGTTAAACGTTTAACGCTACGGGAATAGAAAGAGTCAGAGCGAGAGTGAATGCGTGTCACTCGAGCGCATGCGCGTAATAAACCTGTTACAGGCCAGCGCGAGCGTTAGTAAGGAAGGAGTAGCGTACAATATGTTTTATCATTTTTTATTTTTTTTATCTTTTTTTTATTGACAAAAAACACGTGGCACCAAAAAAGTTTCACTTCTGACATGCGTATTCTGTACGCACGCTCTTTTTTTTATTTAATCACTCAAATATTGAATTATAATATAATATCGACACATGAAACTTTCACGTTCCCACCAAAACTCGCCGTGTATGTTTTTTTTTTCACAAATGATTTAAAGTGCACTAAGCATTTACGTATGGTTATGGAGTAAGAATACAATTCATAAAAGTAGTCGTAAAAGTTAATAGCTTATGATATGGCAATAAATTAAGAAGGAGAAGTCGAAATAAGACCATACTAATATTATAAACGCGAGTTTGTATGTCAGGATGTGAGGATGTTTATTGTTCTTTCACACAAAAACTGCTGAATGGATTTTGATGAAACATCGCAATAATATAGCTTACATATCAAAATAACACATAGACTATAATTTATCTCGATATTTCCACGGGAAGGGGAACATTGCGGGTAAAACCGCAGGGCGGTGGTAGTAAGACTATATGTTAACCTGTCTGAACACCTTAGTAGGTTAGATTCCTTCTGATTGTGAAGGAGGTTTGAGCTCAGCAGTGGGAAATATGTAAACTTGGGTAATGATAAAGATTCCGTTTAAACCACGCTCCCGTTCAGAGCAAGACGTTTGTTTAATTCTGGCCTTGTTATAGAGCTAAAAGTTGAACTTGTCACTGCCCTACGCTGTGTTGCACTGTCTCTTTTATCTAAGATTACTTTAGTTTTAAGAGAGGGCGCCACTGTTATAATTGTAATGTATGTATCTATAGTCACTATACATATTTCTTTATTGCCAATGGTGGCAAACGAGCAAACAGCACACCTAATGGTATGTGATACTGCCGCACATGGACCTAAGCGGCTGCCTATCGTGAAAAAAATTGGTCTTCTGGAATCTCGTTTAAAGAAGGACTTGACACAGCGTTCGGTTAATTCAGCAGCAGGTAGTTTATTCAAGTAATGATCGCTGGAAACGTACAGCTGAAGACCATAATGTTTCCAAGTGAAATGGATGAACCCTGCTACGATGTCGAGTGGTACAGCGGTGATCGTTGACGGTGGCGACGAATTACTTATAGCCATCATTCCATCAACCCATAGACATCTGTTGCCCATAAACCTAACAGGTTTTTGCGATTCCCACAGGAATGGACCTATATGATGGTGATCATTTCAGCTTATATGCGTCCCACTGATGGGTGCCAGCCTCCTCAACAATGGCAGAGAGGCTGAACTAATATACCGCACTGATCAGATATGCCGCTCCAAAATGGCGGATTACATTTTTCATTTTAATTCCTCTCAAATAGATATAAAGTGAAGGCCATGGAGCTAAAAAAAGACGGAAATGAGGTCACACTAAATTCAATATGTCCAAGTATATTCCGAGATTTTTTTTTTTTTTGGTGTGGGTTGCGGTCGTCGCGCTCCTCGCACCGCTCCGTCCGGGGCGACAGAGGGCGTAAGCACGCAACACCCGCAACCCACCCGAAAACCACGTCGCCTTCGTCGTTGGGTCGACCACCGGAGCAGGGTTACTTGTCATCAGAGGTCGGCCCGACGGAATACCCCCTACGTGGGGTACCCTCCCATCGACCGACGTCTCCCCCTCGGGGAGGACGTCGGTCTTGCCTCACGCGGTCGGCCTCTCGGCAGGTGACGGACTAATCCCCGGTCACGTCACCTGCGGCCTCGGCTAGGGCGGCATGAGGCGCAGGTAGTCGCGCCTACGCCGCCCCAGTCGCCGGTGGCGGATCGCCTCATCGAGGCTGCGCTCCTCGCGCAGGCGGTCCGCCGCCTCCTTCCGCGAGATCACTGTCTCGTAGAAGGCTGCGACCGCGTCCCAATTCCCGACGCTCTCGACCATCGCCCTAGCGATAGCCGGCAGCGTCAGGTCGGCACCGATGATTGCGACGAGTTCACAGCGCTGCACTGCCCAAGCCGCGCAGGCCTCGAGCGTATGGCGCGCCGTGTCCTCGTCGCAATTGCAGTGGTGGCAGGACGGTGTACACTCCCTCCTAACGACCTTGTGCAGATATTTGGCGAAGCACCCACGTCCCGTCAAAACCTGCACTAGTCGGAAGGAGAGCGCCCCGTGCCGCCTTTCCAGCCACTGCATCAGCACCGGCCGGAAGGCCTCCACGGTTCGCACCCCGAACCGAGGCCTCTCTAGCCGGACTGCCCAACGGGCAATGACGTCTCGGCGGGCGTCGGTGCGCCAGGCGGTGAGCTCCCTTAACGAGATCACACCATCCTCCGCTCGCACCCCCGTCACCCGCCGATACAATCCGGCGAGCATCCCGCTTCCAGGTCCCACGTGGGAGTCCCGGCCAACAGGCACGCTGCCTCCGTCGCCACCGTGCGGTATACGCGGATGGCCCTGACCGCCATGACCCTCTGTGGTCGCCACAGAAGGGCCCTAAGTCGGACGGTCATGGACCCCGTCCAAGTATATTCCAAGATGGGGGGACGCAATTTTATTTCAAACCCCTTAATTATGGTATCAAATGAAACGATTTGAAAGCGAGAAAACGATAGTTACTGACAGTGTTGCCAAACGTTACGGTTTTAAGGTAAAGTAATAAAAGCTGTAATATTAATTTACTTTATAAAGTAGCTTCTGCTCGCGACTTCGTCCGCGTGGTATAAATACTTTGTGCTAATGCTACCTTGAATCTAAGACTTTGTTTACGTAGAAGGTGAAAATATTTTTTTATAATACGATTCTATCACACATGATTTTTGCGAAAATTTAGCCGTTTACGCAGCGGTCCTCTCAGAAGGGAAAAACCACGATTTTGAAACATTCTCCATTGGTGCTTCGCTCCTGTTGATCTTAGCGTTATATAGCCTATAGCCTTCCTCGATAAATGGGCTATCTGACACTGAAAGAATTTTTCAAATCGGACCAGTAGTTCCTGAGATTAGCGCGTTTAAACAAACTCTTCAGCTAGGTATATCCATACTAATATTATAAATGCGAAAGTAAGGATGTTTGTTTGTTTGTTTGTAACGCTTTCACGCTTAAACCACCGAACCGATTTTAAAAATTTTTTCACCAAGGGAAACCTATAATATCAGGGAGTAACATAGGCTATATTTTATCGCGGTATTCCCACAGGAACGGGAATTACGCGGGTTTAAGCGACTGAAACCGAAGCGAAGCGAGGGCGGGTTGCTAGTATTATTATATATTATTTATAAAATATAGCATTGACAGTAATGTATGATGTAGTTGGAACCTATAATACTCGATACTGCAAATAGTTACTCAAACCCTTAGAATAATAACATATAGAAGGTAAGTCCACGCACAAAAAGTGAGGCATTTCAATTGGAGCCTAATGGAGCCTACGCCGGAACAGTCCCGTAATGTACAAGTCATTGCACTGCACGAACGTACGCAACTCTTAAAAAATAAATAGATAATTATGACGGCTTGTGCATTCAAATGGTGCCACAACACATTTGAAAAACATAAAAAGGTTTTTAACATTACTTTTAAAAGTATTTCGACGATTTATGTTAATAAAAACAAAATTTGATTTCATAATTTGTATAGTGGTTTCCGTGTGTACGTGTGTAATCGTCTGCCAGCCATTAGTATTTTTAGATTCAAATTTTTAAAGTTGGAAGTATTGACACTATCCTTTTATACGTTATTATTCTAAGCTCCAACCATTATACCATCTGTGCAATTATGCACACAATTTATACTTACAACTGCCCATAGACAACTGCTCAACTAATTTATTACAGCAATCGTTTCCCCATCGACTAGTGTTAAATGTACAGAACTAATTGACAAATGCTCTCTATCTCGCGGGTAATATATTAACGATAAGACGATCCCTCCTTACGTGGGGTTTGTCCCTTCTGTGATTAGATAACAAGAGCGTCCAGCATCACAGCCGATGAACTTTTAGGTTAAGTTTTACTTTGCTAAGTGATTCTACTGACGTCCTTCAGTATACTTAAGAACTAGGTTATTTGAATACTCTGAAGTTAATGCATTTTTAAGTTTCTTAAGATTCATTTAAAACTTAATGATATAGAAGAAGACGACTAAGGGATTAAATATGCATATAACATCTATGTATGTAAGAGAAGGGAAACTCGAAATAAAACCCTATACCAACCCGTTTGACCAGCATGGTATACTAGGTCAATTTAATTTTAAGGGATAACAGATCAGAGCTGATGAATTCTTCATTTTTAATTCTAAATTGTTTTTCTGTGTAAAGAGTTTCAGATAGATAGCGTTAAAATACCCTGATTGAAAATGTTTCAACCAACTTTGTGCTACTTCAACTGACACTGCATTAGCTCTATAAACGTCACAAATTTTCTCGTAGCTTGCGATGCAAGATGCAGATTCCTTTTTTGTAATAAAAATTTAAAATGTATCGAATTTCTTCATTAAATTAACTCATTTTGGCAGGAAAAGAAACAAATGGAAAACGGCGGGAAATAACATTTTACTAAATTGTTTCTTGTTTTGATATGCAACATTTTTAATGTTATCAAAACAATTCGGTTACAACAGGTTAGTACAGCCAAAGAGATTTGATCAAAACTTTATAGAGACTATATACCAAATGACTTTTCCCCCGACCTATTATGTGGGTTAAGTTTAAGTGTTATGTAACATATAACTTCTAGTGTATGTATGTTAAAAGTATCATCATTTCATCTCATATACATCCCACTGTTGGGCTCGAACCTCCTCCACAATAGAAGGGAATTTGACCTGACCCAAAATACGAGGGAAAACCTATTACTATATAAAATAAAAATAAAATATACCATAAAAAAGGCACGGACAAAGGTCTGTTGATAACATAAAAAAAAACATCGGCCAAGTGCGAGTCGGACTCGCGCACGAAGGGTTTCGTACCATCGACTAGGTAAACAAGTGCCTACCTATTGCCATTATCGATATTGTGCAAAAAAATCAAGTTTGTTGTATGGTAACCCCCTTTAAATATTTATTTTATTTTTAGTATTTGTAGTTATAGCGGCAACAAAAATACATCATCTGTGAAAATTTCAACTGTCTAGCTATCACCGTTCTTGAGATACAGCCTGGTGACAGACGGACGGACAGCGAAGTCTCAGTAGCATAGGGTCCCGTTTTTACCTTTTGAGTATGGTACCCCAAAAATAAAGAAAAAAAAACTATGCCATGCTGGTCAGATAGGTTGATGTAGGGTTTAAATTTAAGTTTGCCTTCTCTTGCATTGATGTTATATATGCTTATTATATCCTTTAGTCATCTTTTCCTACACCCGCGGGTAAGATAGGGAGTGGTGTTTAGTATTCTTACTCCGTCACCACACGAAAAAAGACATTTAAACAGAGTATTCACCTCTATATTGTAGATATTTTCATTTACCACAGACTGAACATTTATCAGACCCAGTTTAACAGTAAGCATTAAACAGTATAAGATGCGCGCTACATTAAACGACATTTGCATTTAATGGTTTAAAACAGACAGTCATTGTCTGACTATTTTTTTATACTGTTGTAATGGCGAGTCATATATACCTAGTATTGCCATAAATACTGTAACAAAGAAAAACATTTAGATGTGAAACATCTACAGGCGAGGGTGATCCTGATTGTCGCGTGGCGTTAACGCCACGCTTCGGGACGCTATTTTAATTAACTACAAATGAAAATCCGGATACATATGTGTACATTTTTGTAACGAAACCATAGTGCGATTTAAAATTTGTACAACGCCATCTAGTGCGCTTAAAGTAAATTGTTACCTATAATGAAAATAAATGTTTATTGAATAAAAATCATTATTTTCTTGGAAAAAAAATCGTAATATTATTTTTATTAATGTGCTATTTTAGTTTCTGTCGTAATCTGTTCTTTTATGTATATATACTTAATCTATAAAATAATGTATAATTCTCTAACTTGTCAATATAAGTATACCATACCTACTTACAGTACTTTCACGTACGAAAACTGGACAATCGCTTTTTATAGGTGTTTTATTAGTTTCAGATGTATGTATATTTATTTGTTTGTGTTACAGACTCCTAGGAATTGGATCTTGACCCACTTTCAACAGTCAGATTTCATTTAAAATATGTTAATTTAACAAGAACCAATGACGATAAAATAATTTAAATAGCTTGTCTCATTATCATCATCATCATTACAGGATTAGATTTCTTTATAAAATATATTTTGTAGCTGAGATTTAGTCTTAGCTCGATAGATGTCGTTATTTCTGTTAGCTAGATCATACTTTCTTAACCGATCCTTTTGATTTGAACTACCTAGAAGTGTGTGAGGGAGACGTAGCGACGCTATGTTAGGTCGTAAGCGACTGAGCGTTGAACTAGTATCATTTCTTTGTAATATTTTAAATAATAGTAGAAATCGTATTATTTTATTCAATACTTTACATATTAGTTCCTGTCGTAATCTATTTTCTACAAGTATATATGAATAAATCATATATACTTGTAGAAAATAATTTCGAAGTTTCACATCTGCCAGGCGTCCTGAGCGACGGCTTCCTTTTTTTCAATTGCAAATAACATTTATTACTTTTACAGTGTGTTAGTTTAATACATAAATACATAAAAAAAAATTATATATAATAAGTTTATTCGAGGCGGTCTCCATTGGTTGCAATACAGTTCTTTAAACGTTGAGCCCAGTTGTCAATAAAAGCACGCACTCTTTCCATAGGATAATTCTTCACTGCCAATCTTATGGATTGTTTTAGGGATCCCAAAGTATCATGGCGTTTACTGCAAGCCGTACTCTCTAAAACTGACCATAAATCATAATCCAGCGGATTAAGATCGGGAATAAACGACGGCCAGTCTTTAGCTTCTTTAGTTTAGCTTCTTTAGCTCTGATGAAGCTCGAAACGTTCGTTTCCAACCAAGGCTGCGTAGACCGAGCTTTATGACCCGGCGCCGAGTCTGCTGGAAGGACCAGTCTTGGTTATTGAACATGGTGTTGTTAAGGGCCTTCACTAATTTCTCAAGAATGGTATCTTGATACACTTGTGCCGATGTTTTGATACCTTTTTCACAGAAGTATGGCTCAGTCACAGTTACTCCTTCATAGCTAATACCACACAAAACCATTACTGATATCGGATAATGTCCACGTTGCACTTTGTCGACTAATTGGGAAGCTTCCTTAGAGCTTTGGGAATAAATACAGTCATTTTGTTTGTTAAAATGTTGCTGAATTGTAAAAAATTTCCCAACCGTAAACTAAATTTTTCTGTGACCTCCCTTTGCGTACTGCTTCAGTAGTTGTTTCGATTTTACCACCCTATTTTTTTTTAAATGATCAGTTTAGAAATGACCAGTACGTCTCTTATAGACTGCAAGTCCTAAGTCATCTTTTAAAATAGGTGACATGGTTCTAGGTACTATCTTCATCTCCCGAGATATTTTTTTTTTTTGCTTTCGGACAGGATTTGCTGCTTTGAACACCCTTTTCGTACAACCACTATGTGGACCTTTTTTGTCACAAACAGAGGTCTCATTGAATCTATTAATAGCCCGGTACATAAACATTTTATTAATATCAAGCGCATGGGGAGTTTTAAAAATTGCATTTGGCTCTATACTTACTTTGTGTAATGCAATCACATTCGGTTCTCTTTATCACCCCCACTCTATTTTAATATCGCAAAATACTGTACAATGTAATTGGCACCAAAATGAGAAACCCAATAAACAATCACATAAAAATGACAGATTCCCAATTCAAATGTAATAATATTTTGTTTATTTTTAATTGTAACAGTATTTATGGCTAGACTTATTTTTTTTTTTATGGGTGGGCTATGGTAAGCGCACGCGCGGTCCTGTCCGTCCGGAGCGATGAAAGGACGGCGCGCGGGCCCATAACCCACCCGTACCCACGTCACCTCGTTGTTGGGCCGACCACCGAAGCAGATGTGACTTGTCATCAGTAGTCGGCCCGACGGAATACCCTTTCGGGTAACCTCTCACCTCTCGACGTACTGGGACGTCGGTCGCCATCGCGCGGTCAGCCTCTCTGCGGGTGACGGACAATTCCCCGGTCCGATCACCCGCGGCCTCGGCTAGGGCGGCATTAGGCGCAGCTACTCGCGCCTGCGCCGCCCGAGTCGCCGGCGGCGGAACGTGTCGCCGAATAGGATCTCTACTCGCACACGACCCGTCGCCTCTTTCCATGAGATAACGGCCTCACAGAAGGCGGCGAACGCGTCCCTGTTCCTGACGCTGACGAGCATCTCCCTGGCGATGGTCGGCAGCGCCAGGTCGGCACCGATAATCGCGACGAGTTCACGGCACTCCCCCTCCCACGCAGCACACTCCTCGAGCGTGTGCTGCGCCGTGTCCTCGTCGCAACTGCAGTGGTGGCAGGACGGTGTGCTCTCCCTCCTGACAATCTTGTGCAGTTACTTCCCAAAACACCCGTGCCCCGTTAGCACCTGCACAAGCCGGAAAGAAAGCACCCCGTGCGTTCGCTCCAACCACTCCATCAGCACCGGCCGGAAGGCCTCGACGGTCCTGACACCGTACCGAGGACTCTCCAGCCGGACTGCCCAACGGGCAATGACTTCACGGCGGGCGTCGACCCGCCAGGCGGTGATCTCCTGCAGGGAGACCATACCGCCGCGGGCGCGCGTCTCCGACACCCGCCGATAAATGTCAGCGAGCATCTCCGCCTCCAGGTCCCACGGGGGAGTTTCGGCCAAGAGGCACGCTGCCTCCGTCGACACCGTGCGGTAACCGCGTATGGCCCTGACCGCCATGACCCTCTATGGTCGCTTCAAGAGGGCCCTTAGCCGGACGGTCAGGGACCCCGCCCACACCGGTGCGCCGTACAGAGCCAACGACCGGATCACCCCCGCGTACAGCTGTTGGCACGTAGCGCTGGGTCCGCCCACATTCGGTATTAGCCGCGAAAGGGCGGATGCCGCGCCGACAAGCCGGGGAACAAGTCGATGGAGATGCTCCCGGAACCAAAAATGCCTCTCGAGCACCAGGCCCAAGTACTTCACGTGGGCCTGGATGCGGATGGTGACCGACTTCACGGTGATCGAAGCGCCGGCGGGAGGCCCGGTGGTACGGAGGCCATGGAATAAAATATGGCTAGACTAAGTATACTTGTACAAAATAATTTTGATGTTTCACATCTGTCAGGCGTCTTATATTTAAATTTTGTAAGTTTCATTTTATGTTTATATTAGTAAAAAGTAAAAACTGGCTGATTATGATAGACTATTTATTTTTCTTTCCACAAAAATATTGACCTTATAATTTACACAGAAGTTTCGGTTTCGGCCGATACTGAGACTGAAGCCGATATTTGATTTCAGTTTCGGCCGTAAAAAGTAGTTTTGGTTGGACACTAGGGGGCGGTGAATTGTATTCTTACTTCGTCACTACACGGATATTTTCTATTATTAACTTCTAAAGTATTGTTCCTAATAGTTATTATCTTTTGTTACAGGTACACAATAACGGAATGAAAAATTCTGATGTTTACGCGAGTATAAATAAAACTAAGTATGTTATCGCGTTTGTATTTGATTTTTGATTATACGACGTTTCGAACACTTAAAGTGTTCGCATGGTCACGGGCGGTCCAAGATCTTAGAAAACACAACTATGACATATTTTTTTAATACTATTAGTGGCGGCCAGCACACCTAAGGGTAACAGATAATGTCACTAATGAAGCTTTGCCGCTGCCTAACGTGAAGAGAATGAAGGGAGTGTGAATGCGTGCAATGAGGTTCGGCAAACACCCTCATAAAGTTGCGCTGCCGCTTATAATAATAACGTATAGAAGGATAATGTCGGTACTTGAGTGATCAAAAACATGAAGCTAAAAATACTACATGCGCGCAGGTGATTACACACGTACACACGCACACCACTATACAAATTATGAAACAAATTTTATTTTTATTACCATAAATAATCGTAATACTTTTAAAAGTAATGTTAAAAACCTTTTTATGTTTTTCAAATGTATTGTGACACCATTTGAATGCACAAACCGTCATAATGGTCTATTTATTTTTTAAGAGTTGCGTACGTACGTACAGTACAATGAACTTGTACACTACGGAACGGTCCAGCGTAAGCTCCAATAGGCTCCAATTGAAACGCTTCACTTTTTGTGCGCGAACTTACATTCTATACGTTATTATTCTAAGTGCTGCCATCTCTATCGCTCATCGAACGAAGCACATTAACAAATTGCTACATTGTATCTGTTAATTATATGTTTGTAAAGTCACGCTGCAATACAATTTGCCTTAGTAAAGGTGTTGTCTTTAAAAAAGCTATTGATATTAAAACAGTTGATACAGCGCATGCCACAGTCAGCCATTGAAGCGTTCAGTTTATATAAATACAATAATGTTACGCCATTGTTCTGTGCACTAAGCATGGATCATTAGACATCTACTACGGTATTATTGAATAAGATTAGTTATACTGGTCACTTGTTTGACTTGTTGACTTGGTCACTGGTTGACTTGTTATATCGTAGTGAATAGATATGCCTACATTGCTTCGGAATGTCTTAAAAGACGTCCCACTGTTGAGCTCGAAACTCCTCCACAATAGGAGAAAATTTGTCCTTCTATATCACGCTGGTCAGATGTGTTGGAATAAAGTAGTCTTTTACGATACGAGAGGAGGTGGTGAATTCTTACTTCATCACCACAAGGAGACACAACACTCGCACACACAAAAATGAAAAAGCAAACTTATCATATAAAAGCACATACTTCATAATTCAATTCATTAATGTTATTTATATTATTATCATTCTCCTTGTTCACGGGATCTTCCTAGGGAAGATACCCAGTCCTTTGAAAGGCTTACATGAGGATATGGATCCAACACGCAGAGACCTTTGGAGAAATTTAATCTAAAAATGGGATGGACCGTCTACCTATGACACTCCACGTCTGCACATAACACACGGTGACTGCCAACGGTAGGTGTAAAACTATTGTGTGATGATGGTATCTAGTAACTGTTTATGGGGTTGGAGGTTTGATGGACCGGCTAAACTAAAAACTACTGATTGAAAAAACTGTCGTCTGCCTTCAATACCTTTATCGTCTTGAACTTTAGCAGACGGTGACTCGCCAACTCACTTTCTTATATATTTGAGGAAAGGGGTTTGCTGAAAACCAGACCTGCATAATTTCTATGCAGCACAACGCTGAGCATTGCCCTATTGTCAAAATAAATTAAAAAATATGTATTATAATTGTTAGTTATTATGTGACAATAAATGTTATTAACAAATAATAAATGCTAAAATTATCAACATTCCGTATGGTGACGCAGTAAGAATATAATTCACCATCCCCTATCTTGCACGGGGATGTCGTAAAAGACGACTAAGGGATATATAATATGCATATAACATCTATGCAAGAGACGAAAAACTCAAAACAAAACCCTACGCTAACACATCTGACCAGCGTTGTATAGTAGGTAATTTCCCTGTCCTATTGTGGAGGAGACTTGAATCCCAGCAGTGGGACATATATGAGCTGAAATGATGATAATAAAAGTTATCAAATGTTAGTTGGTCCACAGTTTAGTGCTTGTAAAGTTTATCGGATTGCGTTGTATTTATTCATAGGCTCTGTCCAGTCTATGTTGTTTTAGTATTTATAAAGTTATTATGATTCTACGGAGTATGTGATGTTACGTACTACAATATGAACGTACCCGGGGAATTTCAACACTAGGCCAGCTAACTAATGGACTATAACTTCACGCACTAATATTGTTAGATTGCATTGTAGTTCAGTCATTATAGGCGGTTGATCTCGAAAAATCGACATACCCAGTATATTATATAATAATCATCATCATTTCAGCCTATTGCCGTCCACTGCTGGACGTAGGCCTTCCTCATGTTACGCCACAATGTGTCGTCCGATACGCGGTCGCCACTCGAGAACCTTTCTTCCCCAGCGGTTATCTGTTCGTCGAGCAATGTGGCATGGCCATTGCCACTTCAGCGTGCTAATTCTTCGTGCTATGACGGTTACACCCGTTCTTCTACGGATTTCTGTATTCCGGTTTCTATCTCGCAGAGAAATCCCGAGCATAGCCCGCTCCATAGCACGTTGAGCGACTTTGAGCCTTGTTGTGAGGCCTACATTTAGACAGCACGTTTCCGTGCCGTAAGTCATCACTGGTAACACACACTGGTCGTAGACTTGTGTTTTCAGACACTGAGGTATGTTGGACCAGAAGATCCTCTTAAGTTGCCTGAACGCTGTCCAACTGAGTTGGATTCGTCGGCTGATCTCTTTCTTGAAATTGGATCTACCTAACTGGACTGTTTGTCCTAGGTAAACCTAGTGATCGACAATTTTGAGAATCGCATTGCCAATTAGACCCGTTACAGAATGACATGGGCATTTGACATGACTTTCTTCTTGTCCATGTTCATTCGTAAGCCCACTAGTTGGGATACCCTGCTGAGATCATCGAGCATTGTGCCAAGGTCCTCCATGAATGCTGCCATAACGACGATATACCATATTATATAATAAAATAAAATAAAAATAAATATAGTTTAAAAAAACTAAAAAACACGCTTTCAAGTAAAAAGTGTAAAATTATTTTTAATATAGGCAGAAAATAATAATGAACGAAATATATTAATATTATTGTGAAAAAAGCGTGGGGCGCTCGACTTACGAAAATGTGCCATAAAGCGCCTTTTTTAAACTATATTTATTTTTCACTTTTTAGTGAATATCCACCGGAATGTAATTAGTATGCGTATTAGATATGTCGGTACATCGATGAATGTATACGGCTCAAGACGCAATTATTACAATAGGAAAGTCTCTACGCGTTTGTGTTATGCCGAGTGCCCGACTAGCTCTATCTCTCTTACTCTCATGCAAAGGATGCGGAAAGAAGTTGATGAATCCTGGCGAATCTAATTAGGACGATCGATTTTTTTTAAATGGATTATTGCATCCGACCACTAATGTCAAGTCACCTGCGGGTGGGTTTCGGGCGTGCGTGGTTACGTCCTTCTGTCACCCCAGATGGAGCGGGCGAGGAGTGCGCCGACCGTAACCCACCTCCAAAAAACCAACCCAAAAAAAAAACAGAAAAAAAAGCGGATTATTGCATTGTCATCGGTCTTTGTCAGGTGTGCAAAGTTTAAAGAAAATATGAAAACCGAGATTTTCACCTAATGGGCCTAAGATGACTGGACTATTGAGTGTTTGTGAATCATGAACTGTACTTCGTTTTAATATTGGTCCATTAATGAGATCTCTCTCACAGGAATTGCACTTTTTATATATATACCTACATCTATTCAAATAAAGAAAATTGTAGTGCCTATTTGTAATGTCAAAATAATGGGCTTTTTTCATGCTCACATGATTATTTGAACGACAGCTATGCCTAAAATACGGCGACTGGGGCGGCGCAGGCGCAACTACCTGCGCCTCATGCCGCCCTAGCCGACGCCGCGGGTGACGTGACCGGGGATTAGTCCGTCACCCGCCGAGAGGCCGACCGCGTGAGGAAAGACCGACGTCCTCCCCGAGGGGGGAACGTCGGTCGATGGGAGGGTACCCCAATAAGGGGTATTCCGTCGGGCCGACCACTGACGACAAGTTAACGCTGCTCCAATGGTCGGCCCAACGACGAAGGCGACGTGGTTTTCGGGTGGGTCGCGGGAGTTGCGTGCTTAAGCCCCTCTGCCACCCCGGACGGAGTGGTGCGGAGGCGCGCCGACCGCGGCCCACCCACACAAAAAAAAAAAAAAAAAAAAGACGCAATTATTACAATAGGAAAGTCTCTACGCGTTTGTGTTATGCCGAGTGCCCGACTAGCTCTATCTCTCTTACTCTCATGCAAAGGATGCGGAAAGAAGTTGATGAATCCTGGCGAATCTAATTAGGACGATCGATTTTTTTTAAATGGATTATTGCATCCGACCACTAATGTCAAGTCACCTGCGGGTGGGTTTCGGGCGTGCGTGGTTACGTCCTTCTGTCACCCCAGATGGAGCGGGCGAGGAGTGCGCTGACCGTAACCCACCTCCAAAAAACCAACCCAAAAAAAAACAGAAAAAAAAAGCGGATTATTGCATTGTCATCGGTCTTTGTCAGGTGTGCAAAGTTTAAAGAAAATATGAAAACCGAGATTTTCACCTAATGGGCCTAAGATGACTGGACTATTGAGTGTTTGTGAATCATGAACTGTACTTCGTTTTAATATTGGTCCATTAATGAGATCTCTCTCACAGGAATTGCACTTTTTATATATATACCTACATCTATTCAAATAAAGAAAATTGTAGTGCCTATTTGTAATGTCAAAATAATGGGCTTTTTTCATGCTCACATGATTATTTGAACGACAGCTATGCCTAAAATACGGCGACTGGGGCGGCGCAGGCGCAACTACCTGCGCCTCATGCCGCCCTAGCCGACGCCGCGGGTGACGTGACCGGGGATTAGTCCGTCACCCGCCGAGAGGCCGACCGCGTGAGGAAAGACCGACGTCCTCCCCGAGGGGGGAACGTCAAGTAGTTCCCGTTCCCGTGGGAATACCGGGATAAAATATAGCCTAGTTTACGCCCTGATATTATAGCTTTCCATTGGTGAAAGAATTTTTGAAATCGGTCCAGCCGTTTTGAAGATTACCCGGAACAAACAGACAGACAGACAGACAAAAAAATTTAATTTGTATTTTAGGCATAGGTGTCGTGCAAATAACCGTGTGAGCATGAAAAAAGCCTATTATTTTGACATGACAAACAGACACTCCAATTTTATTTATTGGTATAGATTATTATTATATTTGTGAATTGTATTATATAATATTTCGAATGGCATCACACTGGAACTATTAATGTTGTAAGATGTAATTTTATTTAAGTGAAATTAGAAAATAAAAAATAGACAATCCCGCTGAGTTTCTTGCCGGATCTTCTCAGTGCGGTCGCGTTCTGATCCGGCGGTAATTTTAAGAAAAAATTAAAAAAAAAGACAATATGTAAGTGCCCCCGCGGTGTTTATACATAATAACTTATTTGAATTTGAATATAGTAAGGCCAAAAAAATCGCGATTGTTGTATGGGAGCCCCCCTTAAATATTTATTTTATTTTTAGTATTTGTTGTTATAGCAGAAATATACAATTTGTGAAAATGTCAACTGTCTAGCTATCGCGGTTCTTGAGATACAGCCTGGTGATAGACAGACGGACGGACAGACGGCGAAGTCTTAGTAATAGGGTCCCATTTTTAGCCTTTGAGTACGGAACCCTAAAAAACTATAAGTTTCAAAATGGTCTTTATCAAAACTAAATATTTAATTTGAAATCAAACTAGGTCGTGAATGTTATAATTCTTACAAAGTACTCAAACGAAACTAAAATCTGAGATTACAAAGCAAAAAATAATTGAAATTAAGAAAAGTAATTCGAGGGTCAGATTTTATAGAAGTACTAATAATTAAAAAAAGTAATGAATAAATTGAGATCCATTATACTAATTACTTGTTAATTTTTAATTTTGAGCTTAGATTTTTTTATAAAAGCACATTTATTTGATTTAACTTTTCTTATCGCTTTTAGAGAAATTTGATAGCAAAATTTTTTATTAAATCTATACAAATGAATAAAATGTCTGTCTGTTTGTAATATATAAATATTAGGTAAAACCAATCTTTTATTTTGACATTACAAACAGACACTTTAATTTATACCTTTTTTTTTGTGGGTGGGTCGCGGTCGGCGCGCCTCCGCACCACTCCGTCCGGGGCGACAGAGGGGCTTAAGCACGTAACTCCCGCGACCCACCCAAAAACCACGTTGCCTTCGTCGTTGGGCCGACCACTGGAGCAGCGTTAACTTGTCGTCAGTGGTCGGCCCGACGGAATACCCCTAATTGGGGTACCCTCCCATCGACCGACGTCCCCCCCTCGGGGAGGACGTTGGTCTTTCCTCACGTGGTCGGCCTCTCAGCGGGTGACGGACTAATCCCCGGTCACGTCACCCGCGGCCTCGGCTAGGGCGGCATGAGGCGCAGGTACTCGCGCCTACGCCGCTCCAGTCGCCGGCAGCGGATCGCCTCATCGAGGCTGCGCTCCTCGCGCAGGCGGTCCGCCGCCTCCTTCCGCGAGATCACCGTCTCGCAGAAGGCTGCGACCGCGTCCCAATTCCCGACGCTGTCGACCATCGCCCTAGCGATAGCCGGCAGCGTCAGGTCCGTACCGATGATTGCGACGAGTTCACAGCGCTGCACTGCCCAAGCCGCGCAGGCCTCGAGCGTATGGCGCGCCGTGTCCTCGTCGCAATCGCAGTGGTGGCAGGACGGTGTACTCTCCCTCCTAACGACCTTGTGCAGGTATTTGGCGAAGCACCCATGCCCCGTCAAAACCTGCACCAGTCGGAAGGAGAGCACCCCGTGCCGCCTTTCCAACCACTGCATCAGCACCGGCCGGAAGTAGCCGATGTTCCACAGGGTGGGTCCGAGGACCGACCCCTGTGGGACACCGTACGTCATGGGACTTTAATTTATACCTACGGAGTTATTTACTATGTCTAAAATACGGTTTATAAAAATGTTTGCCTGTTTGTTTCGGGTAATCTTTAAAACGACTAGACTAATATTGATATTTTTTTTACTACCAGTAGTCTATATATGAAATTACTTTTTTTTTGCCAGGCTATGGTTATCCGTGTGGTGACGGAGTAAGAATACAATTCACGACTCCCTATCTTGCCCGTGGGTGTCGTAAAAGACGACTAAGGGAAATAATACGCATATAACATCTAGGCACGAGAATGAAAACTCGAAATAAAATCTTACACCAACCTCTGACCAGCATGGTATAGTAAGGTCAATTTCCCTCGTATTGTGGAGGAGGCTCGAGCCCAACAGTGGGACGTGTATGAGTTGAAATGATGATGATGGTTCGGACGCGCGACGTCTATCTGGTCAACCCGACGCGTTAAGGATAGGGACACGATATCGAAAAGAAAGTATCGATACTGTACTCATGAGTAGTACCGAAGAAAAAGTACCGTATTCATTAAAGTATCGATACTTCAAAGTATCGAGTACTGAGTACTTTTCCTAGAATCTATATCACGATGAATTTTTTTTTAGGAATTTAGACCATCTGTGAACGGATTTAAATATTCCGAGCCACATTTTAGAAGGGTTCATTACGTTTGAACTACATGGCGTTACCATAAATATAAGCTGCAAGGTCAAGTTTAACACGGATAATTAGTAATTACTAACTATTTATTCGATACGGTACCTGCCAAAAACTACTCATTGAGTAAAAGTATCCAGTACAAAAGTATCAGTATCGAAAGAAAAGTACTCGATACCTAAAAGTATCGATACTTTTTTCGTGTCCTTAGTTAAGGAATTACTTATACTATATTTGAACCCCAACGTTCACACTTGAATAGGCACTGCTTGGGTGAAATCGCGGCAATTTGCTAGTCTATATATCTATACAAATAAGTAAAATTGAAGTGTCTATTTGTAATGTCAAAATAATGAGCTTATTTCATGCTCACACGGTTATTTGCCCGACACCAATGCCTAAAATAAAGTTTATAATTTTTTTGTCTGTGTCTGTCTGTTTGTTTGTTTGAGGTAATCTTCAAAACGGCTTGGCCGATTTTGATAATATTTTACTACCAGGTACCTATATAAGGACTATATAAGGAGTAACTTAGGCTATATTTTATCCCGATATTCCCACGGGAACGGGAACTATGCGAGTGCGGGTGAGTCTTATATAAATTGATCCATTACAACGAAAAAGTAACCGAAGATAAACATCGTTTAGTAAACTTGCGAAAAAGTTACTTGTTTTTGACTGATTGTAGAAGTTTATACTTGGAGTTTTGGCGGGCGCGTGCCCTTATACATGATAACGGGTTTAGTAAGTAAACCGAAATAATTTCCGACAGTCTTAGAAAACTAAGTGACAGGTGTTTATCGCAGTGTGGGGTAAAGGGGGGATGGCACTACAATGTTTACCATTGATAGGTGAATTATTGATGATTAGCAGCGCCCTGCGATTTTACCCTCATAGTTTCCCTTCCCGTGGAAAAATCGAGATAAATTATAGGCTATGTGTTATTCTGATATATAAGTTATATTATTGTGAAATTTCATCAAAATCCATTCAGTAGTTTTTGCGTGAAACAGCAACAACTTCACTTACATAGAAACTTTCACGTTTATAATATTAGTAGAATCAGTAGGACAAACGGTTTTATGAATGTTATTAGCACATTTAAAACGTCATTGGCGCTTGGAAACATTTTTATTGTAGTAGAGGAAAAAATTAAAAATAGTCTTTATAATTGATACACAGATGTACTACCCATACGGCGTAGTGGTTAAGATACCCACCTACCATCCCAGTGGGTTCGATACCACTTTGTGTGATCCACATATTGTTGTTCTGAATCTGGATGTAATTTGTGTTCGTTATTTAAAAAATATCTAAGAACGTTCTACTAATAAATAAGTTATAAAATTGTCTACAGAACTTGGCACCCATTATATCTTAAGTCTTTTATCGAGGAATGCGATAACTACACCATAGTTATCGTAATATTGAACTTGACTTCAGTTTTCAAATCTTCCTGGCGATGGTCGGCACTATCAGGTCGGCACCGATGATTGCGACGAGTTCACGGCGCTGCTCTGCTTACGCGGCGCATACCTCGAGCGTGTGCTGCACCGTGTCCACGTCCCAATTGCAGTGGTGGCAGGACAGTGTGCTTTCCCTCCTAAGGACCGTGTGCAGGTACATGGCGAAGCTACCATGCCCCGTCAACACGTGCACCAGTCGGAGGGAAAGCACCCCGTGCCGTCGATACAACCACTCCGTAAACCATTGATGTTAAACCATTAAGACGTAGAAAATACGAAAATAGGAATCAATTTAATCTAATTGTACGTTAACACACAAATTGGAGACGTCTGCTTCACATGTGGGTCAGTGCGAATACGTGGTGAGGTCGGATAATGTGACGTCATACAAACAGCTTCATACAAATTATTGCATTAGATAGAATTAACTTCCGATTGTTTTTAACTGCATTTGAGAAAAGTAGGACGTTCTTAATTCATCTATTTTGTCGGATCATATATGTCTCACTGCTAGGTCAAGCCCAGAGGTGCACTCTTCCACAATAGAAGGCAAATTGACCTACTATGCCACGCTAATTAGACGTGTTGGCATATTAATGTTATATGCATATTGTATCTCTTAATCATCTTTTACTACAGCCACGAGCAAAAGAGTGGGTGGTGAATTGTATTCTTACTCCGTCACCACACCGACAAACCTAAAACTTATGTGAAAACTCTCTTCCTAAAACCTGCATCACGCAGCGAATGGTCAGGTGGGAGTTGCGGCTCTTAGATGTCCATAAGTAGAGTGCAGTGGCAACATCTCTGCAGTGGTCCTAAAGTTGTCCTTGAATTAAGATTAATTAAGACGGAACCCTATTATACTAATAGGGTTCCGTCTTCTTGGAAGATAGCCCATATACATCGAATCCCTAAAAGGGTAGACCAGTCGGATCCATCGAACTACAGGTCAATTGAAATAACATTCTTATTCTCCAAGATAATGGAGAAAATTATAAGCCATCAGTTTTTATAGCCCCCTAGAGTTCAGTGACCAATGCAGCTTTTGTCACGGTCGGTCGGCTAGTGATCTTGTGTACCTCACACACCGTTGGGCAGAGACCTTGCAGGGCAAGGGTAGGGCGCTAGCGTTCAGCCTAAATATCGCAAAAGCATTTGATAGGGTCTAGAATAGGACACTTCTATCGAAGCTACCATTATACGAAATCCGCGAGGAACTCTCTAATTAGATCTGCAGCATTCTGGTAGTCGGAGAATATTATTTATCTCGTATATTAACGGGACGTTCTCTAAAGAGAGTATGCGTTGCTATGCATCAATATATGACAGCACGGGTGACGAGCGGTATACCGAGCATCAGAATGTCCCTTGGGGTATACAAGAAAGAAGGGCTCAACTTGTACCCGAAGTCAAGCGCTCTCTGAGGTGGGCCTCGAATGGGGTAAACGGAACTTAATCCAGTTCAATCCAAGAAACATAAAATTTGTGCGTTCACTGCAAAAAAATCCTTTTGTCGTTGCGCCTCAATCGCATGGAGTAACTTTCCAAATTTAAAACTTTGACATTGAAAGACCGAGTAAAGACCATTTTGGAAGAGATTTGGAAGATAAAACCGAATTGGCAAACAAAAAGTTTCAAAGAGCCTTGCACAGATCCTGGCGGCACTTCTTACCTAGACAGCGTCTTGTGCTATAAAGCAGAAGTTCGTCATACTGTGTTCTAATTTCTGGGCAGTCTAAGAAAGCTCTACTCTGCAAAGATGTGCTGTTCGAATCGTCGGTGATCCTAATCTTACGAACAGATTGGAGTCACTGCAGAAGCGGAGAGATTTTGGATTACTCTACCGGTTGTGTACTCGGTTCTTGTGGTACTCTACCGGTTCTTTTATGGATAGCGCTCCGAGGAACCGTTTGATTTGGTATCACACCACACAGTAGTGACGGAGTCAGCGGGCCTGTTGACCGGGACTCCCCCGAGGGACCTAGAGGCGGAGATGCTCGCCGAACTTTACCGGTGGGTGTCGGCGACCCGGACGGGGAGCGGCTTAGTCTCGCTTAGTGTGATGGCTACCTGATCGGACGATGCTCGCCGTGACGTCATTGTCCGTTAAACAGTCCGGCTGGAATCGCCTCGGTACGGTGTTCGGACTGTCGAGGCCTGCCGACCGATGCTGATGACACTCCATCAGAGGAGGCGGCGTATCGTGCGCTGGAGGAACGCCTCTCCGGCGACGTAATCCGCTGTCGGCGTCTTGATCTCATTAAACTTCCATCCAAATCTGACATGTAGTGATTTCTGATGTTTACGCGAGTATTATACATTTTAAATAAAACTACTTTACGGATTTTATCGCGTTTGTATTTGATTTTTGATTACTTGATTGATTGATTTTTGATTCTTACCACCTGTCAAGTGCGAGATCCCTTTACAAGATGCAGGAGTATATAAACTTGACTTTTTTTTTTTATGGGACTAATCCCACCACACATTCCCACCATTGTAACTCCTGTAAGCCAGGATCCACAATGGTCTCCATAAATGACACCGAGGTTTGACCCTCAGGCAGTCCCGGGATATGATTTTAATTGTCTTGGGACCCGCAACAAATTTAATTAGAAAAGATTAAAGAGGAGGAGTTGGAAAGAGAGATTCCACTTCCCTCCTAGGCAAAGCGGGAGACAGGAAAACAAAATGACTAGTCAGCCAATAAGTAAACAGGAGTACAGCTACGATAGCGCAGCAGTACGGCACCACGGATACGGAAGAGCTTAACGGGGCCTATATGTGAGCGTTAAGATTGATTGCTACAGTAGGTATGGCAGAAACGCATGAACGCACGGAAATTTTCTCGAGTTGCTACAAGGTCCGTATAGTATACTACCCCACAGGTGACTTGCAAACTGTTTAACATAAGGTTACGCTCGTTTCGCCAGAGATCGCACTCCCAGAGAATGTGATGTGCTGATTGTTCATACTCGTGGTCAGATGTGGAACATTGACATAATGGTGATGGTACGAGTTTAAAAGAAAATAATTTACTTTTAAAGTTGCCATGGCAAGTTAAAAATTGGGCCACGAAGTGGTCAACCTCCAACCACACCTTCTCCAGGCGCTCCCGGATGCATGGAAAAATAGATAAAGATGACGACCTTTCGATGATGAATCCCATCTTTCTTGCCATTCAGTTAAAAGTTCCTCATAAACAATGGATTGTGGTGCAAACAATCTAGCAATTTTATTTCGGTCGCGCGGTAGAAGGAAATCTGTATTCATAGTTTCCTTTGTGGTGTAATACATTGACGCTCGTCTCTGAATCTCCAAATCAACCGGAAGTACACCCACGAGTACTGGTAAGGCCTCGGTACTAACCGTTCTATAGGCTTTACATAAGAATATTAGGGCCAATCGTTGGCTCTGTAGTAATTTAAGGCGAGCCGCCCCTATGGTGGCCCTATCGGCCCATACAGGTGCAGCGTAACAAATACACCCCAAATATGTGGCCATGTATATGGTTTTAAGTGTATTAAAACGAAGGCCCCAAGTAGATGTGGATATTCTAGTAAGCGCGTAGAAATTCCGTTTCGCTTTTTCGCCTACAGTTTTAATATGTTCAATAAATGAAAATTTTTTTTCTAAGACTAGGCCGAGATAGCAAACTGTTTCTTTCTTTTTGACAGTCATATTATTGAATTTTATACGCGGCGCTGATTGTAAATGTCCTTTTAATAAAAGATGATATGTTTTTTGTGGTGCGAAGGCAAGCCGGTTTCGTGTACCCCAATCGAATATATCATTGAGGCATGTTTCCGCTAATTTCTCTAAACCATCCCTTGTGTTCGATTGTATAAGTAAAAGTCCGTCGTCCGTCCGTCCATATAAACTTGACTGTGACTGTGGTCTCTCTTACATTGGACAAACAAAGAGATCCATAAGAACTCAGATCAAAGAACACATAGTCGATGTGAAGCACCGCCGGGACACTAGGTCTGCAGTCTGTGAACATAGTCAGGACCGCACCCACCATACCATCAGGTTTGATAAACCACAAATCCTCTCAAAAGAACACCGATACCTGCCTAGAATGGTACGCGAGGCTATTGAGATAAAAAAACACAAAAATTTCAATAGAGAGGATGGCTGGGTGTTACCATCAAGCTGGGATCCTGTTATAAACATTATTAAAAACAAATCCAAAAAGACCACCACAAGACTGCAAGACACCGTGAGCTCATATTGTATAGATTTGACCCACAATAATAATAACTAAAGATAATTTTATAAATTAAAACCTTTTAGTAACAAAGTAAGCCGCCTTCAAAATTAACTTTAATTTAGCATCATGTTACCTGAGTTTTCTTGCCGGATCTTTCTCAGTGTAACCGTGTTCCGATCCGGTGGTAGTATACTAGATTATTAGTTAGTTTTTAAATATAATTACTATTAATTTTAATGTTTAATTATTACTAACCATAAACAATATAATTTTTTCATATAGAATCATTTTCTTCTTACACTGGCAATAAATTTTGTATCAAAATGTGGGTCAATACTTAATAACTAATTTCTGTATCGGGTAGATAATTATAAATTTTCTGCAGTAACGATGACTTGTTGGACGTGAGACATCTTAGTCCACCCGTGATCATGAACGCTGTAAAGTGTTCGAAACGTCGGGTAATCAAAAATCAAATACAAACGCGATAAAATCCGTAAAGTAGTTTTATTTAAACTGACATGTAGTTTTTGATATATCATCAATAATGCGTACGTATCTGTTTCACTACATTTTTGAATATGGTTTGTTATTGTTAGAATTTTGTATTAAGTAATAAACTTTAGTTAAAGTAAAAATCATGTAAATAATTATATAAAGCTAATAATTATGTGAGAGGAAAATTTGGCGGAAAGTTCTTTAACTCAATGAAGGTTATAAATATGACGGCGTCCGCCCTGGGATTATTGAATGAGTCGGGCTCACAGTTATGGCGTGATAATCACGTCGGATGTAAACGAGTTTGACATATTTTGTAAACGTGTCCGGTCACTCGGCGTGTTAACACAATTTGTAATAAGGATATCGTCAGGTTATACGTAATTATTGATATCTCTATATAAATATGAACTCCTCCTAAACTGGCTGGACTGATGAATTTTTTTGTGTGAGTTCAAGGGGATTCGAAAATAGTTTTGATTTACAATTCGACTCGGTGGGTGGCGCCATTGTAGATTTCAAGGAGAATTTCTTATTTTATTTAAATAGAACAACGTCTGTGCTCAGCTAGTATCTTTATAATCCTTAATTTATATGCAGCGGTGTATCAGGTTATGGAACAACTGTTCGAGTATGTTGTAGTTTATAAGTCATGGATCGTAATTAGAATGTATATTACACAAAAAATGAACAAAATATAACAGTTATAGTGGTTTCAAAAATGTGTGTCTAAGAGTCTATGCCTAAAATGTTACATGTTATGAATAGGATACATTGGAAGTCGTGTCGATCGTATAAGTAGGTACGAAATATCGACAACTAAAAGTGAATGACCTATCAGCTGATATTAAGGCGAAGTTTGTCTTGCTTATACGAACTGTTATTCGGGTTCTTGTAGATTACTTTAAAAAAAAAGGTCTTAATGGTCACAGGCACATTTAATTTAATATAAAATTAGTACAATGATTTTTAATTATAAATCGACCAGCGCGAGTGCGATTTGTAACTGGACGACGTGTGTGGGATGCGCGGGAGGCGAGAGTCTACAAATGATGATACGGCAGAAAAGAGGAAAGCTAAGCTTGACTTCAAATTTTTTTCATGTGTACCACCATGGACTAACCAGATCGGGGTTTAGTCCAGCATCCGCGGAGAGGTTAGCCTCGCGACGCCGATCGGCGCCCCGGTAGGGGACGTCGACGGGAGAGGGTACTCCCACGGGTTATTCCGTCGGGCCAGTGGTCGGCCCAACGGCGAAGGCGACGTGCTATATGGGTGGGTTACGGGTATGCGTTCTCACGCCCCTCTGTCGCACCGGACGGAGCCGGGCGAGGAGTGCGCCGACCGTAACCCACCCCAAAAAAAATCGCCATTGATTAACTCCCGTTTGACCAGTTGTTCCATAAACTGAGACATCCTGTATATCCCACTTACTTCCTCCGCCATAGGAGGACATATTAACCTGCTATACCTACCGACGGAGTAATAATAGAAGTCACCACCTCCTCTCTTACCCGTGGGTGTTGTATATGACTAAGGGATATAATACGCATATAACATCATCAAGGGATGGAAAACTCGAAATAAAGCCCTATATTAACATGTTTCGGCGGACGGAGCTCCCGCGTTTCCGCGGTGGGCTGTGGGTCGATTGGATCGGGACTTGTTGGCGGAGGCAGCCATTGTTCAGTCGCGGCTGTCCTCACCGCCCCAGGCGGACGGGGTGGATGCCGAGGCTGGCCGCATCCGCTGTGCGTTAACGCAGATCTGCGATGCGGCCATGCCCCGTGTGCGGCGTCTGCCCCCGAAGAGTGCGGTCCCCTGGTGGTCCCGAGAATTGGCGGACCTTCGGGTCGCGTGCATACGTGCCCGGAGGTCCTACACACGCAGTCGAGCGCGTCACCGCGACGCTGAGCGGGAGGGCCAGCTGTACGAGGCTTACCGCAGTGCGCGGTCTGCCTTCAGGCTGGCCGTCCGTACCGCCAAGGACGTCAGTCGGCGGGAGATGCTGAACAATCTCGAGCATGGTGACCCCTGGGGTCGCCCCTACCTTGCGGCGCTAAAGAAGCTCCGCAGGCGGCCCCCCCCCCCCTCACCGAGACTCTCCAGCCCAGCCTCCTCACCAGAGTCGTCGAGGACCTCTTTCCACGGCGGGTGGAGCACACGCCCCCGGTCATGGCTTCGCTGGATAGCGACCGGGAGGCCGACGACGAGAGTGTTCCGCCCATCACGGAGCTGAAAATGGGTGTGGCAGTGGCGCGTATGCGAGCCAAATCCACCGCATAGACCGTCCGTCTTAGGGCCCTCCTGTGGCGACCACAGAGGGTCATGGCGATCAGGGCTATACGGGTTTACCGCATGGTGGTGACGGAGGCAGCGTGCCTCCTGGCCGGAAGTCCCCCGTGGGACCTGGAGGCGGAGATGCTCGCCGACATTTATCGGCGGGTGTCGGAGACGCGCGTCCGCGTCTCCATTAAAGAGATCACCGCCTGGCGGGTCGACGTCCGCCGAGAAGTCATTGTCCATTAGGCAGTCCGGCTGGAGAGTCCTCGGTACGGTGTCCGGACCGTCGAGGCCCTCCGGCCGGTGCTGATGGAGTGGTTGGAGCGGACGCACGGGGTGCTTTCCTTCCGACTGGTGCAGGTGCTGACGAGGCACGGTTGCTTCGGGAAGTACCTGCACAAGATTGTCAGGAGGGAGAGCACACCGTCCTACCACCACTACAGTTGCGACGAGGACACGGCGCGGCACAGCGCGCTCGAGAAGTGTGCTGCATGGGAGGGGGAGCGCCGTGAACTCGTCGCGATTATCGGTGCCGACCTGGCGCTGCCGACCATCGCCAGGGAGATGCTCGTCAGCGTCAGGAACTGGGACGTGGTCGCCGCCTTCTGTGAGGCCGTAATCTCACGGAAGGAGGCGGCGGATCGTGTGCGAGTAGAGCTCCTATTCGGCGACACGTTCCGCCGCTGGCGACTCGGGCGGCACAGGCGTGAGTATCTGCGCCTAATGCCACCCTAGCCGAGGCCGCGGGTGATCGGACCGGGGAATTGTCCGTCAACCGCAGAGAGGCTGACCGCGCGATGGCGACCGACGTCCCAGTACGTCGAGAGGTGAGAGGTTACCCGAAAGGGTATTCCGTCGGGCCGACGACTGATGACAAGTCACATCTGCTCCGGTGGTCGGCCCAACAACGAGGTGACGTGGGTACGGGTGGGTTATGGGCCCGCGCGCCGTCCTTTCATCGCCCTGGACGGACTGGACCGCGCGTGTGCTTACGCTCACCCAGAAAAAAAAAAAATATTAACATGTTTGACTGACTGTCTGCGTGACTAGTAAGTCAATTTCTCTCCTGTTTTGATGAAGGCTCGTACCCAGCTGTGGGTTATGTATGAGCTGAAGTAATGATACCTAACCCACTGGTTAGTTGAGGTTGTATAGGGTTTAATTTCAAGTTATTCTTCTCTTGTATAGATGTTACATGCTTATTACATCCCTTAGTGTATTGCGGTGGGACTTTACAAACGTATAAATAACGGACATTATTACATTCAGACTTAGAATAAAAATTTGTTTCTGCATGGGATTCGAATCTACTTAACTGCTACACCATTAGCGAATTCATCATCGAGGTGCCGTGTTTTTTTATTTTATTTCAAAATACGTGAATTTCTTATCATTCTCTTTTCGAGGTGAATTTCTTATATACTACTACTATTTATTAATGTAGATTTTAATTTAAAACCCTAATCACTTCGAGATAAGATTATTATGATCATCATCATTTCAGCCTATCGCCGTCCACTCCTGGACGTGGGCCTCCCTCATGTTACGCCTAAGTCGTCTGCATCTAATGACACCCGGCTACATTCACCAGGTCGTCGGTCTACCTAGTGCTACGTCCTACACTGCGTCGTCAGATACGTGGTCGCCACTCGAGAACCTTTCTTCCCCAGCGATTGTCGATTCGTCGAGCGATGTGGCCTGCCTATTGCCACTTCAGCGTGCTAATTCTTCGTGCTATGTCGGTTACACCCGTTCTTCTGCGGATTGCCGTATTTCGGATTCTATCTCGCAGAGAAATCCCAAGCATAGCCCGTTCCATAGCACGCTGAGTGACTTTGCGCCTTGTTATGAGGTCTACATTTAGGGACCACGTTTCCATGCCGTAAGTCATCACTGGTAACACACACTGGTCCTACGACCTGTGTTTACAGACACTGAGGTATGTTGGACGGATCTCACAGTTCAAGATAGGATTTAATTAATTTTTGCAACCTTCTTTAACCGTATTATAGGCTAACATAACTTTTTCATTAACATATACGATGCAAACGTGTAATGTAGAGATATACTGCCCTTAACTCTGAGATATTGCCGACCATTTTCAAAGTCATGTCCCTAAAGCAATTACAAACGCACATAGGTCAGCGTAAATAACATTTTATTGCGTTACAAATAAAGTTCGAATTTGTAAAACAACAATTAATAAGTTCCAACACTCATTAACGTCGCTGTAGCGTTTAGCGATAATGCGATCTGAGTGTGCGTATTTAAAGTTTACATTTCGTTGCAGGTACAAATGTGGGGGTACAATAATGTTTTGTTTGACAATTATATTAAGAGCTCGTGCATTTCATGTCGCCCTGGTACTTGCGCTTCCAGTACTATAACTTTATGCCCTTATTTACAACAGTGTTTTTTTAATATATTTTTAAGGAAAATTTTTTCATTAAGCTGATTGTTTTCAGCAAACAGTTTGTGGACTAATTCTATCGTATACTGCCAGGACTGTGAGTTATGGAAATCAGATTATATTTGTTTTCATCTCATTATTCATTCTGTAAATGTCCCTCAGGGAGTCCCAAGAAACGGTGTTAATTGTCATAAAATCCACTACAAATTTAATTAGGAAAATGGAAGAAATTTACCAAAAAAAAAAGACGAGGATGCACAGTCTCGATAAGTGCAGCAGTGCAAAAAGTAATTTGTTTTATATGGTGAAGAATTAAAGATTATAATGTCGCTATGGCTTACTATCCGGACAAAGTCGTACAAGATTTCTGATGGAGCACCATGGTCAGTAATACCCTTTTAGAATATTCATAATAGCAATTACCATTGCTTATTCACTTGGCAATTTAGCGAGTTTTGGTATTTCGTCCTATGGGGAGTTTTAGGACCGAAACGTAGATTCGAACCGAAACGTTCATTGGTTGATGGATGATTAAATCCAGATTATTTTTTGATAGCTTGAAAGTTACTGCATCATTAAGTAGTTGATTTTTATAAATATTTATGTATACACAACCTCGAATTGAAACAAGCGATTTTGTAATCTTTTTGTACAAATTATAAAAAATAAATCCGAAACATTTCACTGAGTATATCTTAATAATCGATAAAAAAAATGTATCCTTTATTATTTCATCCTTTTACGCGTACTGTTTTTTGTTGCCAACAATGAACAGCAAACAGTTTGCGCAATGCAAACTTATCCTTAACATTCGCTCGCGCTGTTTACTGAGGGAATAACGTAAATATATAGAGATTTTTCTGTTTGATGTTTGTACGGTGCTCCTCTCACAAAGTAAATATTACTAAGCGGTAATACAGAGCTGTACATTGTGCAAACAGCGCCACGTGACATTGTAGTTGAAATAGTTTTTTGTAGTAAACGAACAAAACAAACAAAAATGCTGTTTCTAGGTGATAGAAAAATTTATAGACAATTCAATATTTTTTTTTTTTTTTGAGGGTGGGTCGCGGTCGGCGCGCCTCCACACCACTCCGTCCGGGGCGACAGAGGGGCTTAAGCACGCAACTCCCGCGACCCACCCAAAAACCACGTCACCTTCGTTGTTGGGCCGACCACTGAAGCAGCGTTAACTTGTCATCAGTGGTCGGCCCGACGGAATACCCCTAATTGGAGTACCCTCCCATCGACCGACGTCCCCCCCCTCGGGGAGGACGTCGGTCTTTCCTCACGCGGTCGGCCTCCCAGTGTGTGACGGACTAATCCCCGGTCACGTCACCCGCGGCCTCGGCTAAGACAATTCAATACTTACCTAATTCAAACAAAGTACACAATGAACAAACTAGAATAGTAATATTTCCTTGAAATCGATCACAGTAACAGATACAAACATTACATACATTATGTAAACCCATACATATGTACATATAAACAGTCTCCAGATAAAACGAGCTTACTACCTACAATTCAAAAAGTTTCATAGTTAAATGTAAATGTATCAATGTCGCCATGTTTGTCTTTTGGGAATAAAGCCATTGTTACAACGACTAACAAAAAAAGTACAAAAAATAAATACAAAATACTTTTATACAATCTAAACTGTCTGTACAAGTTTGGTCAGAGGGCGGTGGTGGCGATGGCGCGCAGATGTTACGCTAAAGGTAATCTTTGTGAACAATTCCAAACTGAAATTGTATTTGTTACACAAATTCGCGATACGCATACTCAGTTAGTATGTGAACATGTTGATAAGTGGGGCGATAAGCGGAGCGACGATCAACGCAATTTAAGAAAAGAAAAGGAAAAGACTCTCAGCTACGACTATCGAATTTAAGTTCAAAATAGACTTACGGATTTTATTATATTTTATATGATTCCATTTGATGAGAATACAAATATACCAAGTTGCATAGATATGTTTAATACATACTCCATTTCATACATATTCATAAGTTACATAGGTATCTTTAATAGATTTACCTACGAGTGGGATAATGTCATAATCGCTGAGGTTTGCGAGCGAATTAGTTGACGCAATTGATGCCATTAATTTCTCAAAAGATTGTTTCTAATCATTCCTCTGGTGATCCTTCACTCCATTTTTACGATTTTCATAATAAAATAAGACATGGAGGCACACTACGGCGAATGGGCTGCACTAATTACCTTAGAAACTCATCATCATCATTTCAGCTCATATACGAGTAGGTCCCACTGTTGGGCTCGAGCCTCCACTAAAATAGAAGAGAAATTGACCTTACTATACCATGCTAGTCAGGCAGGTTAGTATTTTTTCCTTTTTTTTTTTATGGGTGGGCTATGGTAAGCGCGCGCGTGGTCCTGTCCGTCTGGGGCGATGAAAGAACGGCGTGCGGGCCCATAACCCACCCGTACTCACGTTACCTCGTTTTTGGGCCGACCACCGGAGCGGATGTGACTTGTCATCAGTGGTCGGCCCGACGGAATACCCTTTCGGGTAACCTCTCACCTCTCGACGTACTGGGACGTCGGTCGCCGTCGCGCGGTCAGCCTCTCTGCGGGTGACGGACAATTCCCCGGTCCGATCACCCGCGGCCTCGGCTAGGGTGGCATTAGGCGCCTTTCGTGAGATTACGGCTTCACAGAAGGCGGCGACCACGTCCCAGTTCCTGACGCTGACGAGCATCTCCCTGGCGATGGTTGGCAGCGCCAGGTCGGCACCGATAATTGCGACGAGTTCACGGCGATCCCCCTCCCATGCAGCACACTCCTCGAGCGTGTGCTGTGCCGTGTCCTCGTCGCAACTGCAGTGGTGGCAGGACGGTGTGCTCTCCCTCCTGACAATCTTGTGCAGGTACTTCCCGAAGCAACCGTGCCCCGTCAGCACCTGCACCAGTCGAAAGGAAAGCACCCCGTGCGTCCGCTCCAACCACTCCATCAGCACCGGCCGGAGGGCCTCGACGGTCCTGACACCGTACCGAGGACTCTCCAGCCGGACTGCCCAACGGGCAATGACTTCTTGGCGGGCGTTGACCCGCTAGGCGGTGATCTCTTTGATGGAGACCATGTCGCCGCGGGCGCACGTCTCCGACACCCGCCGATAAATGTCGGCGAGCATCTCCCGCCTCCAGGTCCCACGGGGGGGTTCCGGCCAGGAGGCACGCTGCCTCCGTCGCCACTGTGCGGTAACCCCGTATGGCCTTAATCGCCATGACCCTCTGTGGTCGCCACAGGAGGGCCCTAAGACGAGCGGTCAGGGACCCCGCCCACACCGGTGCGCCAGTACAGGGCCATCGACCGGATCACCCCCACGTACAGCTGTCGGCACGTAGCACTGGGTCCGCCCACATTCGGCATCAGCCGCGAAAGGAGGCAGGTTAGTATAGGGTTTATTTCGAGTTTTCCTTCTCTTGCACAGATGTTTTGTGCATATTATATCCCTTTATCTTATCTTATCAATTGCAATCCCTTATACTTATCATTTGCAATCGTTTTATCGCTTATCAAGCGTGATCATTATCGTTTTATCCGTTCTTGGAGAGTTCTGTGTTCAATGTAAACATTGATAAGCTAATACATATTAGCCATAACAGTCAATACACACACATATATCCGCTCCGCTACGTTACTAAGTCCGCACCTTACAAACAGCGCTCTCAGTATACACAATACCACGGTACTTGATATAAAACTAACAACAAATGTTTTTACACCAGCACCAGTTTGGGCGCCAATATATGTACGAGACACTAACAGTTTTATTTCAAGTTTAATATGTACTTTTAAACGTGTGCCTATTTAGTTTTATAGGAATACACATTTTAGACAAAGAATAAAAACAGTCAAATACTTTTTTCTTCTATTCTCAACTAGTATTTAGTTTATTTAGTTATCTGTCTACAGCCGCGCGCCGGTCCGTCCGGGGCAGTACCACCCTGAGCAGAAAATCGACGTCTGAGTAGTAGCAATTTGTTACTGCGCTTCGTTCGGTGAGCGAGAGAGCCGGAAGCCCAACTTTCTGAGGGTGTTTGTGTGTGGAGGGTTTTGGTGGTGCCTTTGGTATCACCGAGCCTCAATGCACGCATTCACACTCCCTTCACTTTCTTCGCGGTAGGCAGCGACCCTGTAAAGGTCCATGAGCGGCAGCAACACTTACCATCAGGTGTACTGTTTGCTCGTTTGCCACCGTTTGCAATAAAAAAAAAAAGATAGTATTCGTTTAACAGCGGAGAGGACTCCTTCAGACTCATTTTTTTATCGTTGTAGGGACTAAGGTTTAATTCATAATATGGTGTAAATTTATGAAAAAAAAAAAACATGTCTGTAATTCACACGTGGCAGAAGCGATACCTTCACAAATATTGTACAAATTTTGTACTAGACATGTGCGCACAAATACGTATTAATACATATACAACGCTGAGGGACAAACAAACTCACACTATGTCTTGGTAAACACGAGTGGAGGGAGTACGAAATAGAGCACAAAGAGAACCACGAATATAAGAAACACTGTATAATACTTCCTATCACATTTTCTCCCACGTTAAATCTTATGAAATTATGTGTCTGTCTCTTTTTACTGTCGCATTTTCGTTTCATTGACTTTTAAATCACAACGATGCTAAAGAGGTTTTGACTTCAAAAAATGTGCAGTTGGAGGAGCCCCGTCAATAGTTACTGACGCTTTAATGACATCTACAATAAACAAATGTAAACAATACAAAGTTATACAATATTATAAACTTACTTTTCTAAAGCTAAACTTTATATACATTTGCTGCTGTTTGCATTTTTCAATATTTTATTGCAATAATAAAATATTCACCTATGATCTATCGAAATTTACACGTGTCTGTGCAACTGTGCGTTGAGGTTATATGACAAAAAGAGACAGAGAGAAAGAAAGAGAGTTGCACTCGGCTGAACAGTGAAGCTGAATTTCGTTACGTGACGATTTCTACTAAATCGCATTAACCATAACCTGCGTTAAGGAACTTCGTTCCAATAATTTATTTGAACTGGTTGTGATGTGAAAAATCTATAGGCGAGGATGATCCTGATCGTTGGTGTGGCGTTAACGCGGTCAAAGTCCGGTCGAACGTGAAGGTTTTTCTCACAGTTTTCTTCGATTGCAGGGGTGTGGTACATCATGAGTTCTTGCCACAGGGTAGTACGGTCAATAAGGAATATTACCTGCAAGTTATGCGTAATTTGCCTGCAGCAATCCGCCGAAAACGCCCAGATTTGTGGAATTGCTCAGATTTTCGCCCCTGCACACACATTGTTGCTTGTGCGCGAATATTTGGCCAAAAACAACATATTAATGGTGCCGCCACCGCCGTATTCTCCAGACCTGGCCCCCCTGTGACTATTTTCTGTTCCCAAAACTGAAAAGGCCTATGAATGGATGACGCTACGCCACGATTGAGGAGATAAAGACGGCATCGACGGAGGAGCTGAACAAGATCACAGAAAATGATTTTTGTAAGTGCTTAGAGGATTGGAAAATACGTTGTCATAAGTGTATTTTATCCGAGGGGGATTACTTTGCAGGGGACAAAATAGATATTCATGAATAAATAAATACTTTTTGAAAAATACAAAATTCGCAATACTTTTTGAACAGACTGTGTATATGTACTTGTACAAAATAATTTCGATATTTCACAGCTGCCAGGCGTCCTGAGCGACGGCCCCCTTTTTTGCTGTCGACACTCGGAACTATTTCACGAAAACTCATGTCCCTTAGAAAATTCAATCGTATCTATCAGACCGGTAAACAGAACACTGAATATATAATCTTATACAAGACGAAGACATTTGCTTATAACTATATTAACCATAGACAAGTTTACGATCTCTACAACACTATTAATATATTCTGAAAGAAATACATTTGTCACCTTTTTACGCGTCGAGTGTTGAATTAATAATATGTTAGTTGAACATTCGAACAGTGTCTGTACGGGCATATACCTAACTCACATTATTTATTTAGTATATACCTACTTTTAGAACTAGGACGACGCGATTGGGTGAGTTATTACACGAACGAAATATTTATAGCGCTATCAAAAAACTGTAAAGATTTCGTCATTTATATAGAAAAGCCAATCCTCTATCTATATGTATTTTTATTTCTTAGATTATTATCTATCTTTTACGTGGGTGTCGTAAAAACCGACTAACGGACGCAAATAATGTCACTGTTAATAAAAAAATGCTTAAAATAAAACCCTATTAGCATCAGGTGTGCTGCTTGCTCGTTTGCCACCACCAGCAAAAAAAAACCTTCTCAGGCAGAACGCTACTCAGACAGATCGATATAGGGTTTTATATTTATTTCTGATGTTTACGCGAGTATTACACATTTTAAATAAAACTACTTTACGGATTTTATCACGTTTGTATTTGATTTTTGATTGCCCGACGTTTCAAACACTTTACAGCGTTCATGGTCACGGGCGAAATAAGATGTCTCACGTCCAACAAGTCATCGTTATTACAGAAAATTTTATAATTATCTACCCGAAACGTCGGGTAATCAAAAATCAAATACGAACGTAATAAAATCCGTAAAGTAGTTTTATTTAAATTGTGTAAGACTCGCGTAAATATCAGAAATAATTATAAAACCCTATATCAATCTGTTTGGCGGTGGCAAACGAGCAAGCAGCACACCTGATGGTAAGTGACGCTGCTGTACATGGACCTTTACATTTCCAGAGGCACAGCTAAACCGTTGCCTACTGTGAAGAAAATGTTCTTTTTAAACCTCGTTTAAAGAAGGACATGTCATAGCGCACGAGAAACAGTAGCAGGTAATTCATTCCAGAGCCTGCACGTACGTGGGCGAAATGATTGCTGAAAGCGTACAGTTGAAGACCATAACGTTTCCAGTTAAAATGGATGAACCTTGCAGCGGTATCAAGTAGGTACCAGTAAATCACTGCTCTTCATTGAAAGTCTGGTAAACAGGACAATGAAGAAAGTATCCAAATTTAAATGCCCTTCATCATGATTAAATTGAATCAGGTAAAATTTGATGACAATACTATTGGCACAAAAGTGAAAAAGAGTAACATGTTAGTTGCTATACTCCCTGCGATAATAACATATCAACAAGAGGGATATTGAACGAAAAATGTTTCTGCTAATCCACAGTTGGGCGGTATTTAATTACTTACTACCTTAAATATGACTATGTTTTTAATTCTAATTAATTTCTGTATCTGACATTTATTACAATTAATTTATTACAATTAACTTGTACACAAATTTGTACGCCTTAACAAGAAGCTGAACATGACTGGACTTTGTACACCATGTAGCATCTTGCATTAATGTGTAAATTACCATGTTCAAACAAATAAATATTATCTTATCTTAATAAAGCGGTCATTGATTTTGCAAACAGAAACCAAGAGACAAGTTTACTATAGTTTTGAAGTGTATTGTATTTATGTTCCTATACTGCTGTACATTTCGTAAATTTAATGGGCTTTAATTTAAACTTTATTGGCTAATGGATAGCCATTAGCCCATAAAGATTGAGTATCAAACGTAGGAGAGAGAGAGCCGGAAGCCCAATTTAGTGAAGGTGATTGCGTGGTAGGTTTTAGTGATGCCTTTAGCATCACCGACACCTCATTGCACGCATTCACACTCCCTTCACTTTCTTCGCGGTAGGCAGCGGCCTAGCAAAGGTCCATGAGCGGCAGAGTCACATACTATCAGGTGTATATAGGGCTGGTCGCTATCTTAACCACTAAGCCATCTGTGTATATTGTATCGTTAATTCATCACCACACAGTTAAGTGATGCTTAAGTGTAATGTTAACTAATAAAATCTAAAAAAGTTTCGCCAGTAATATGTGTTTATATTAATAGGCTTCAATATGCGGGTCTGTGTGACGTCACCGTATATAATTACGTCACAAGATACCTGAACGTTAATGGCGCCCAACAGGGACCACTCACGTGTTACCTCAATAAATGACACCTGCACGACCTTTACTTATGCGCCGCTTTAACAGCGTGTGACTTAAGAGGGTTTTATCATTAATATAAACGGTGAACTCAAGGGGAGCTTAAATACTATTATTTATGTTTTAGTATTTCTGTTATTATTCAAAGCACACACTAAGACTATTGTTTATGCGTACTAATAAGTTGCAATGCCAGGAGTTAAGCCGTTACCTACCGTGAAGAAAATGCTCTTATTATAGGCCATGTTGCCTGGTAAAATGGATACACCTTGCTACGGTGTCCAGTTGTACCTTGGTGAAATGGTGACGGTAGTCTCAAATCAAACTATTCCTCGGAGCGTTTCGTATGCCAAGAGTTGGTAGAGTACACAGAGGAACACAAAGTCTCTCCGCTCCAGTGACTCCGATCTGTCCGTGAGATTGGGATCCTCGATGATCATTAGGTGCATGTAAATACTTTTGTAAGGGTATACATGCAATGATGCGTCAAGCACTTTCTGTGAAATACTGAAAAGCGTCGCTTCGGTGTTCTGACGGAGTAAGAATACAATTCACCACCATCTCTCTTGCCCGTGGGTGTCGTAAAAGACGACTAAGGGATATAATATGCATATAATAGCTATGCAAGAGAAGGAAAACTCGAAACAAAACCCTATACCAACACATCTGACCAGCATGGTATAGTAGGTTGATTTCCCCAAAAGTTGAGGAGGCCGGGGACAAGTATGGGTTGAGATTATGATGATGACAGAAAAACGCCTTTTTAAATCAAAAGTATGATTATTTTCAGTTTTAATGTGTAAAGTATAGAACTATTCCAAATAATGTATCTACAACGGAAACGTTTGAATGAATCTATGTTTTCACGAGTTAAAATCTGAAAGTTAGATGGAAGAGGATATAATATCACCACTAACTGACTGACATCTGTCTGACTGTTTAGTAAACTGCAGAAAATGAAATTTCACCACTGGTGTTGACGATAAAGAATTTTAGTTTTATATAAATTTATTATAAAAAATTTTTAAACGTCACTTGACCATTTTCCCCTACTACTTTGCTCATTTAGAAGGCGCGTCCCAAATAAAGTCTCCAAGGCTATACAAGTCCCTATAGTCCCTAGGTAAAGGTATGAACATTACACATGATTTTTGTTCATGTTCATTTAGAGGCACGTTAATTAAGAAACTATTGAGGTCGTTGAGTATAGCGGCAAGGTCCTCCAAGGATTCTGACATGATTACAATATTGTCTGAAAATTGAAGGCGACTGTTTTTATGAGACGTTTTATATGGCAAAAGTACACTGTCGTGTAGCTGCTGCCACATGGTAAAGAAGATACTTATTATCAATTATTACTACAAAAATTAAAGTACTGGAGTAGTGTTGCCCAAAAAAGTCTTGGTCTTGCGGTCTTGGTCTTGGTCTTGCGAGAAATGCGAGACCGAGACCAAGACCAAGACCGCTTAATTTTTGCAAGACCAAGACCAAGACTGGCCCTGCAAGACTTGAGCAAGACCAAGACTGGGCCTGCAAGAGTCTCGCGGTCTTGCATTTAATTCAAATAACCATTTCAGCTTATATACGGTTGAGCTCGTGTCTTCTACATAACAGGAGGAGAATCGGCCGTGGCCGGAGGGGAATCGCCACGGTGATCGGCCGTGTTGTTACAGGTCATACATGTCAAGTTTTCCTTCTCTTGCACCGATGTTATATATTATAGCCCTTAGTCGTGGGTTCGCAGTCACGGGTAAATAGGGGGTGATGAATTATATTCTTACTCCGTCACTACACGGCAAGTCAAATCAGTCTTGAGATATCCATCTATTGGCCAATCGATTCCCAATGTTGGTGTTGGCTTTTCAGAATTACTCTTCGGAAAGGCTTAAGGACAAAAATACCGTAATCACGAGAATGCTCTTGCCCATTATACATATTTATATATCCGTTTATTCATTAGCCCAACGACGTTCACTGTTGGACATAGAAATATGCCTACAATTAATCTATATAAATGTCCATGTAGGGACAGAGTACGATCACCATCAGGCAGTACATGAAGCGTTGCTCCCAGCGCTATTTTGCCTCTGCCACGACACACCCCAATCCACTAGTGGTTGGGGCGGTAAACTACGTCCCCTCAAAAATATCCGCGGTCCGACGTCCTCGTCATCTTCTTGAAGAAGAAGATGACGCTATTATGATCGCCCAAGAAAGGACCTACACAGCTCGCGCAGCGATAACAGATAAAACTCCGCGGTATCGGCCTCGCCGTCGAGGTCGAAAACCGCGCCGCGTAAAAGTCATTAACCTAAACTTGGCCACGCCCACTTTGCTCTCAGGGACGCCCCGAGCCGAGGTCCGTTCGCCACAGGGGGGAGCCCTCGGGCGATGTTCGCTTAACTTACTTACCGGGTTGAGAGCCATCAGCGCTCACCCATTGACCGCGTTAAGCTGTCAAGGTCATCTGCGACCAACAGCTACACACACACAAAAAAAAAAGACAGAGTACGAATATAATTCACCACTCTCTTACCCGTGGATGTCGTATCAAATCGGATCGGGCAATGGTGTTAGGAACCCATGAAAAAAAATTGAAATAAAAATATCGATTCGTTAATGAATTGAGAGACATGTAAGTTCTCAATTTTGTCATCGTTTTTTCGTGTAAATTGATTAAAATGTATAAAGGAATGATACTTAATCTACAACATATTCGTATTTTGTTAAATGTTCATTAGAATTTGAATAAATCAATGATTACGTTTGCATAAGCAAGACAAACTTCGCTTTAACATAAATCAGCTGATCGGCCGATGACCGTTGATGAGTCGCCTTTGTACCTACGTAACCATTGAAAGGTTCGCGCAAATCTAATACCTATTTATACTGTCGAAATTTTACATGCTTACATATATCCTGTCTGTACATACTTACATAATGCTTAAAATTTAAGGCATAAACTCTTAGACACACATTTTTGTAATCACTATAACTTTTACGTTATATTGTTTTTGTGTAATATACATTCTAATTATGATCTATGACTGTTGAACTACAACATACATGAACAGTTGTCCCATAACCTGATACACCCTGTGTATATAACATATGTGCAAGAGAAGTGAAACTAGAAAGAAAACCCTGTACCAACATGTCTGACCAGCGTGGTATAGTAGATCAATTTTCCTCTTACTGGAAGGAAGCTTAAGCCCAGCAGTGGCACTTTTATGAGCTGTGACGATGACGACGAATATCATACATTTTACAAGTATTAAAACCATAAAATTTTAAATCAGTTTTATATGTTCTTGAATAAATAGTATATTAAGAGCTACATGGATCCAGCGGCCAAAGTATTTATATAGGCAATAGAGCAACAGGTTTTTTCAAGTATCCAGAGTATCAGTAACTAAACTGGAAATACAATAGATACATACCACTTAACTTGAAGGGGAATATAAACAATCGCATTAATTGTAAAATATCGCATTGATTATAAAATGACATAAAATTTATTGTATCAACTGCCTCGTGTGGTGACGTCTTAAGAAAATAGGGTCGAAAGTCCTGTCATAAGAGTAGTAACGCTGTCTAATGGAACACCAGGGGAATAGAAGAGTAATTTTCTCCAGTGGTAAGTATTGTATTCAATAGTGAAATATAGGTTAACAGATGGATAGATAGGATAGGATATTTGATTAATTTAGTTGGATTTTTCATTGCCATGATAAATTACTGTTACGTTATTCTAACTGCAAAACTTTGCGAGACTCTTGCTGCAATACCAAGACTCGGGTACGCAAGACCAAGACCAAGACCCGGGTGCGCAAGACCAAGACCAAGACGAGACCAGGTGTGATGTTGCAAGACCAAGACCAAGACCGGTCCAAGTCTCGTCTTGGTCTTGCATTTGGGCAACACTATACTGGAGTCATTACCTTTTAATTTATATTTATTATTAAATCTTTTCCACGTGGTTACAAAAATATAACGTCTAGTTACTTTTGACTTGACCGGTAAAAATTTTGAAAATTTGTCGAGTGATATGCCCGTTCTTTTTGACTCGTTTGGACAACTTATAACAAGAACTGCGTTCACCAACTAATCTGCTAAGCTTGGCCATAATGACGGCATTCCCTCTTTGTAGTTGCTATATTTAACTGTTGCCGTCAATAGGCTTTAAAAAGAAAGAAAAATATTTTTTCTGCTCTCGTACAATTATGAAATTTTATAGATTATAGATATTACAAGGTAATTAGACAAAACACGGCTAAATAAAATAATATCCAATAATTTGTCGATTAATTAAATTCTAAGTTTTGATGGTTTCACGATTTATTTTTGTCGGATATATGTAAAAAATTACAGATAAGATTCACGCACATCCATTTCCGTGAATTATTTTCAGAAATTTACTAATGTTTTTTTATTTGAATTATAAAAATGGTCATTTTTGCATAGGTACTATGTTTCATCATCATCATTATCATCACAGCCCATAAACATGTCACTACCGGGCTCGAGCCTCCTCCACAATGGGAGGGAAATTGACCTCCTAAAACAAGCCAGTCAGATTAGTTGGTATTTTTTTTTTTTGTGGGTTGGCTGCGGTCGGCGCGCCTCCGCACCACTCCGTCCGGGGCGACAGAGGGGCTTAAGCACGCAACTCCCGTAACCCACCCGAAAACCACCTCGCCTTCGTCGTTGGGCCGACCACCGGAGCAGGTTTACTTGTCGTCAGTGCTCGGCCCGACGGAATACCCCCTACGTGGGGTACCCTCCCATCGACCGACGTCCCCCCCTCGGGGAGGACGTCGGTCTTTCCTCACGTGGTCGGTCTCTCGGCGGGTGACGGACTAATCCCCGGTCACGTCAACTGCGGCCTCGGCTAGGGCGGCATGAGGCGCAGGTAGCCCCACATTAGTTGGTATATGGATTATTGGTAGTTTTTCATCTCTTGTATAGATGTTACATGCATATGATATCCCTTAGTCGTCTTTTACGACACCCACGCGTAAGAATGAATTGTGAATTGTAGTCTTACTCAGTCACCACATTTATTTTACCATTCATTCATTTCAGCTCAAATACGCTCCAATGTTGCGCTCGAGTCTCCTCCAAAATGGAAGGTAACGTCATCACACGGAATGTTTAATGGACACATATATATTTTACAGATTGTAATATAACTATAATTAGTCCCAGCAGTGCAACATCATGCGAGGGTCAGGTAAATAAAATGCGAGGATTCATAAAACGTACGGCTATCGGTATAGGCGCAGCTAAATGGCGCCCACCGTGGGGCCGTCGCCGTAAACGCATTCTACCCTCAACGAGTCTCGGGGGACACCTCACGAAGTCCCCTCGTGAAGAGAGCCTCGCTGTGATCAGGCAGACACGTAAACACGAATTCTGTTTATGGACGTATAAAAGTTTTTGTAGCGGTTCGTCTACGAATAGTGTAAAAATATTTAACCATTTTGAAGAGAGAAAATGTGTTTATTTTTATTAAAAACACTATTTGTAGTCGCCCATGTACGGGGTGACTCTCTTGTGGAGCAATATGTCATATATTGATGATGATGTTGATCTTTCATAGGATTAGAGAGTATGAATCGTTGCCTTGGTGTGGCAACCTTTCAAAAATTCAGACTCGCAGTTGCCGAGTGATTTGCGGATAGATTAACAATTATCTGTGTGGTAATAAAATAAGGATACAATTATTTTCTACCTTCTTTTTTGCCTGTGGCTTTTGTAAAAGTGTACTAAGACTCAAAACGAACACTCAAAATTCTATACCAACTTTTATGACCAGCGTGGATTAAGATATTGTTTTCCCTATTATCTGTCATTATGAGCTGATGACGATGATAAAGAGACAGAAGCTATCTTAGAAATATCATTGATACTAACTTCAATGTACGGATTTCATTTCTCTCCTACTTTATTTGTACAATCTATACAAATAAATAAAATTGGAGTGTTCGTTTGTAATGTCAAAATACTGGGCTTTTTTCATGCTCACACGGTTGTTTGCATGACACCTATGCCTAAAATACAGTTAATTTTTTTTGTCTGTCTGTATGTTTGTTTTGGTTAAACTTCGATTTTGATAATACATTTTTTACTACCGGGTAGCTGTCTACTAAGGAGCATAAGGCTATATTTTATTCCGGTATTCCCACGAGAACGGGAATTATGCGGGTAAGACGACTGAAACCGAAGCGAAGTGAGTGCGACTTACTAGTTATAAGTATAGATTTTATGAATGAAATGATATGTTGAATGCAAATAATTTTTAGAATATTAAATGTCGGAAAACTATGTTTAGCATTTCGGCATACTGGATTCAATATAAATTCGGGTACCATATATACTCATGTGGTGACGAGTTAACCATATTATTATCCGTTCCGTACCCATAGGGTAAAAATGGAACCCTATTACTAAGACTTTGCTGTCCATCCGTCTGTCTGTCACCGGGTTGTATCTCAAGAACCACGATAGCTAGACAGTTGAATTTTTTACAATTTATATATTTTTGTTGCCGCTATAACAACTAATACTAAAAATAAAAACAATATATAAAGGGGGGGCTCCCATACAAGAAACGGTACGGAACCCTTCGTGCGCGACTCCGATTCGCGCTGAGCCAGTTTTATTTCAAACAGTGGCAAACGAGCAAACAGTACAACTGATGGCAAGTGTTGCTGCCGCTCATGGACCTTTGTTAGGCCGCTGCCTACCGCGAAGAAGTGACAAGAGTGTAAATGCGTGCAATGAGGTTCAGTTACACTAAAGACACCACACGCAAACACCCTCAGAAAGTTGGACTTCTGTCTCTCTCGCTCACTGAATGAAGCACAGTTGCTACTACTCAAACGATTTTCTGCTCAGTGTGGTACTATCCTAATCGGACCGGTCCACGGCTGTAGACCGTCAACTGTCAACAGTGTGCTCCTACCACTTATGTTAATGTCTTCCTATATAATGCTATATATTGTGGCCATCCTTTGGTGGTGTGTTTGACATAAACGCCATGCTATAAAAGTGGGTGGTGATTGTAATAAAGTATTAAACGTGGCCTAAAACAGTACTACTGCTCTTTATTCTAGTGATTTCTTAGTCAAAAAAGGCTACAACTCATATTCTATCGCCATACGGAATGAAAAATGTCAACATCGTTAAATTTTTATTACATCCTGAAATAAGCCTAGGGATAAGCGGATAATGAAACTATTAAGGAAGAGAAACTCGATATAGAAATTTATACCAAACTAGCTGACCCAACATTGTTTTGTTCAAAGAAAATAAAAGGAATTTGCGTTGAAGTCGACAACAGTGCCACCTACCGGGTCCAATTGTGAATCTAAACCATTTTCGAATCTTCTTGAACATGCACAAAAAAAATCACCAACATCGGTCCAGCGGTTTAGGAGGAATTCAATGACATACACACGTATACAAGAAATTTATATATAAAGGTTGACTGCTTGTTTCTCAGACTCTGTTCGCAGAAGGAAGCTTAAAGCTGAAAGTAGATATTTCCACTCTCTCTCTTTCTTTCTGCCCCCCTCGATTCAAAAGAAAAACTGTACAAAACTGCTATAAATCCTTACCCATGTCATCAATAGATCAGATAAAAGATGGTTCCGTGTCTGTAGATGTAATATCAATGCCTTGTGACACTTTAATACATGTACCAAGTGAGAAGGGAACAATTCGCCCGCATCGTTCATTCGCATGCAAATTATAATCTTAGCTCTAATCACCTATTTTTATATCAAATTTTCCTTTTGTCTTTTCCGATAAGAAGAAAATTTGATAGATCTAATATCATTAAACGTGCTATTCTTGCGTATTTCGGTTTATTCAAAACCTTAGAAACGGCTCCAACGTTTTCCACGTTATTTAGTGTACAGAAGATTTTAGAGTCTATAAAATAGATTTCTTTAATTGAAAATATCGTGCTTTCTGGTCTTTTTTATCATCCAGATTTTGTTTTTTTAACGTTATTTAATGAGAGTCTTAAGAATCGACTGTGAAATCAACATGCGAATGGACAGCAGCCTTTGCCTGGGCAATAAAACACCATGCAAAAATCTTGCCAATCCTATATCTTTAAACGAGCAATTCTTGTAAATTATTTAATTTAATCTTGGTAACGGCTCCAACGATTTTCATGAAATTTAGCATATTAGAGGTTTCGGTACCAAAATATCGATCTAGCTAGGTTTTATTTATAGAAAATGTTAAGTTTGCCATGTGAGTGTGTCAAGTGACAATAGCAATTGGAAAGTTGTCCAGTCGCATTCAAACAGCGTGAGATGGAATCTCGGTGTTATTAGGTATTATTGGTTTTTTTAATTTTTATATCTTTCTTTTTTTCATTATTTCATCATTTTTAGTTTTTTATTAATATATATCTAAATATGTTCGTTAAAATACCATTTACTACCAAAAAATTTACACCGAGCAACGCTCGATCAACCATATATATGTATATTTATGGCCAAAGTCTTTCGATATAAATATATATTTAAATGCCTACGTTTATATTTAATGGTAAATAAATAAAATGAAATATTCTAATGAGTAAATGCTTACAGTATTGATCAAAGCTAACGAGTATTAGCCCGTGGATATATCGGGGGATTGGGCGGACATATTGGAAGGTATCAGAGTTAATTGGTGGGGCCCACTTCTATGATGTTGTTTAAAGCATTCGTTGTATTTGCGTTTGAAGTAACCAAAGTGAAATCAATACGTTACCCTTGCGAACAAATTAATTAAAACCGTTACCCGGAAAATATGCTATCCAATTAAATATTAGATTTTGAGCAAATATTAATAAAGAGGTACTTAAATACAATGCAAAGTTTTTTTAAGTGAAACTTCTTTAGAATCGTTGTGATTTTAAACTCGATGAAACGAAAAAGCGAGTCCATAAAGATACAAACACGTAAATTTATAGGATTCAGCTAGAGATGTGACTTGGAGAAAAATAATCGATTATAAAATAATCGATTAATTAAAAATAAATAATCGATTATAAAAAATCGATTAATTAAAAATAATCGATTATAAAATAATCGATTTTTCTCCCAATAGGATTATGATGACCTTTTTTTAGGAAATGTGAGCTTTATTTTCTAATATAGTATGAAACAATCGTGATAAATCTGGCAGTGAATAATCGATTAGTTTCGATCGAATTTCGAATAATAAAAAATCGATTAATAATCGATTTTTATTGTAAATAAAACTACTGACTTATTAGTCACAAACAAGACTGCATGATACTGTGAGCACTTATTGTATAGATTTGACCCACAATAATAATAGTTAAAGATAATTTTATAAATCAAAAATCTTTTAGTAAGCCGCATCTAAAATTAAAAATCAATATTAATTTAGCACCATGTCCCCTGAGTTTTCTTGCCGGATCTTTCTCAGTGTGGCCGCGTTCCGATCCGGTGGTAGTATATTAGTTTTGTTAGTTTTAAATCAACAAATTGTAATAATAATTGCTACAAATTTAATAATTACTAACCATAAACAATATAATTTTTTCATATAGATTCATTTTCTTCTTACACTGGCAATAAATTTGTATTAAAATGTGGGTAACAATTTAATAAATTTATAACTATTTTCTGTATCGGGTAGATAATTGTAAGTGTCTGTAATAACGATTACTTGTTGGACGTGAGACACCTTAGTCCGCCCGTGACCATGAATGCTGCAGTGTTCGAAACGTCGGGCAATCATAAATCAAATACAAACGCGATATAATCCGTAAAAGTAGTTTTATTTACAATGTGTAGTGCTCGCGTAAACATCAGATATCATTATCGATTTTTATTATTTTGATAATCGATTATAAATTAAAAAAATAATCGATAAATTTTTTGTAATAATCGATTATTATAAAAATCGATTATTTTTCACATCCCTAGATTCAGCCAGCGAGAGAATGAGATAAAGGATGAAGGAGTTTTTGATATGCGTACTTTGTACACATATTCTTTTTTTATTTTCTACACTAATATTATAAAGAAGGAAACGTTGTACTTTTGTTACGAATAAACTCAAAATCTACTGGACAGATTTCGGTAATTCTTTCACCATTAGAATGCTACATTATCATTGAGCATAAGCTATATTTTATCCCAGTATTCCCACGGGAACGTGAATTACGCTGGTAAGGTAATTGAAACCGAAGCAAAGCGAGGGCGAGTTGCTAGTTTTTAATAATGTTTAATTTTAAAATTATTCGCGTGACGGTGTAAGTGTATTTTATACCTATTTAACGAATGTGATTTAAATTTCTGTAATAACGATGACTTGTTGTACGTGAGACATCTTAGTCCACTCGTGAACATGAACGCGGCAAAGTGTTCGAAATGTCGGGCAATAATAAATCAAATACAAATACGATAAAATCAGTAAAAATAGTTTTATTTCAAATATATAATTCTCGCTTAAATATTATAAATGATTATATGTACTTACAATATATTGGGACCACCAATATTAATATATATAGATTACGTGTCACGTTATTTGTCCGCGATGGACTCCTAAACTACTTAACCGATTTTAATCAGATTTGCACACCGTGTGCAGTTTGATCCAACTTGAAAGATAGGATAGCTTACATCTTAATTTATAGTCGCAATATTATTTTATTGCAAATTATTTGTATTACCTATTATTTGACATTCACAATTATCTGTTAACTCCAAACGATTTTAACAGATGGCGATATCTGTTGACTGGATTGAGTAATTAATTAATAGATGGCGCTGCTATGTCAAACCTAAAAACGTGTCATATACGATTTTAACTTACTTTTTTACATAGATGCCATTTGTAAAAAAATATGACGACCTCCATGACAGATGTTCTCCTACAGTTCCACTTAAATAGTTTAATAAAATGTAATATAACAAAAACATTAGCCATAGCAACACATGGCCGGGTCTGCTTGTATATTATATGTATTTAATAATTTAATATTTTAAACGAGCAGTCAGTTCTTGTATTTTTATATTTAAAATCACGGAAACGGCTCCAATGATTTGCATGAATTTTACTATGCAAGAGGTTTCGAAAGCGATATAGACAAGTGCAAAGACGGGCTGATCGAATCGTCGGGGATCCCAATCTTACAAAGAGATTGGAGTCGCTAGAGTAGCGGAGAAACTTTGGGTCACTCTGTGTACTCTACCGACTTTTACGGGGAGTGCTCCGAGGAACTGTTTGACTTGGTACCACCGTCACCATTCTACCATCGTACCACTCGACATCGCAGCAGGGTTCATCCATGTCACCTGGAAACGTTATGGTCTTCAATTGTACGTTTCCAGCGATCATTTCTCCCACGTACGTGCAAGCTCTGGAATGAACTACCTGCTGCTGTGTTTCCCGAGCGCTATGACATGTCCTTCTTTAAACAAAGTTTAAGAAGAGTATTTTCTTCACGGTAGGCAATGGCCTGGCTGTGCCCCTGGTATTGTAAAGGTCCATGTGCAACAGGATCACTTACCATCAGGTGTGTTGCTTGCTCGTTTGCCACCATTGGCAATAAATAAAAAAAAAATCAATTAAATAAAATCTCTATTCAATGTGAACGTAAATATAGCCATTGCCATCGAGAATAAAATTAGCTCAGTTGGGCAATTAAGCAGTCCCTAATCCAGGCAGCCTCGTTGCGGTTCTTGATTAGCATTTTCTAATTAGGATTCCGTATCCAAAGTTTAAAAACGGGACCCTATTGATAAGACTTCGCTGTCTGTCCGTCCGTCTGTCTGTCACCAGCCTGTATCTCAAGAATTGCGATAGCTAGACAGTTAAGATTTTTACAAATTATGTATTTCAGTTGCCGCTATAACAACAAATATTAAAAGCAAAATAAAAATTTCAGACGGGCTCCTATAAACGCGACGCTCACAAACACGATTTTTTTTGCCCTTTTTTATAGATAATGGTACGGAACCCTTCGTGCGCGACTCCAGTTCACACTTAGCCGGTATTTTTTAAGCATTATATCTATAAATATATATATCTATAAATATATTAATCATCTATTTTTTTTTAATTTACCAAATGAGAAAATACCAGAACATCATCTAAGTACTCTCTTTAATAGAAGAACTTCGAATTTTTTTTTAATTTACCAAATGAGAAAATACCAGAAGATCATCTAAGTACTCTCTTTAATAGAAGAACTTCGAAATGAACGTGATCAGCAAATTGAAACTTGACGCGTATGTAGTGGCGATCACCATAAGTATTCATATACGTCCCACTACTGGGCTCGAGCGTCCTTCATATTTTGAGACAAATTGACCTACTATGCTACGCTGGTTAGGCGAGTTGGTATAGGGTTTTATTTCGAGTTTTTCTTTTCTTGCATAGATGTTATATGCGTATTATATCTCTTAGTCACATTTTATGACGCCCACGTGTAATAGGGGTGGTGGATGGTATCCTTACTGTTCCACCACACGGAATAACGGTGATGGCCATACTGGATTCGAATCTCCGCCATAATAGGAAGGAAATAGATCTGACCGCGCTGTTCAGACATGTTGATATAGTTTTTCATTTGTAGTTGAATTAACAAGGTAAATCGCATCAAGTAATTACAAGGTTTTTCTATTTGACTGCACAGACGACGTAGTGGTTAAGATAGCGACCTACAGCGCCAGTGTCGGGGGTTCGAATCCCATGTGGGACAACACTTTGTGCGATCCACAAATTGTTGTTCTGAGTCTGGATGTAATTTGTGTCCGTTAATTATATGTTTGTAAAGTCCCCCGCAATACAAGGATTATTTCCTTAGTGCAGGGTGTTGTCTTAAATAAATAAATTAAAAAAAATATAACATTATCATGACCCTTTTACGCTTTTAAGCTTTCTTAGGTGTTGATCGCGCCCTCCCTGTGAATATTTTATAGGAGAGGAAAGATAGCCTGAGTTACTTATTATATAGACAGCTACTTGGTAGTAAAATATTATCAAAATCGGTCTAACCGTTTTGAAGACATCCTGGAAGAAATAAACGAACTAACAGACAAGTTTAAAACTGGCTTTTAAGCATAGGTATCGTGTAAATAATCGTGTGAGCATAAAAAACACCTATTATTTTTCACAATTTTATTTGTATAGATGTATATAAAAGTGCCCTCGTTTATTAGTTCATAATGGTCAGTTAGCGAGACATAGTCGTAACTAAACTTTACAATAGTACTACAAACAAACAAATCAATAAAATGTCGCCGTAAAGTGCGTTATATTTAACGCTATCACAATAACGTTTAATTGACGCTCGTAACATTAACTATAAAGATATTAACTACAGTTTAACTTTGGTCAAATTTCCAATAGATACACAATTGATTTTCATGTGGTGACGCAGTAAGAATACAATTCACCACCCCCCTATCTTGCACGTGGGTGTCGTAAAAGACGACTAAGGGATATAATATGCATATAACATCTATGTAAAAGTAGGAAAACTCGAAATTTAACCCTTTTCCAACACGCCTGAACAGCGTGGAATAGTAAATCAATTCCCCTCCCATTATAGAGGAGTAGGAATACGAAAAAAGTATCGATACTTTTAGGTATCGAGTACTTTTCTACTCGATACTTTGTATTCGATATTTCTAAAAAAGCAAAATGCTCATCACGACAGATTCTAAGGAAAAGTACTCGATACTTTGAAGTATCGATACTTTTGTTTCGATACTTTACGGACGATACTTCTTCATGAGTAGTTCATGAGTACAGTATCGATACTTTCTATTCGATACCGTGTCTCTATGGAGGAGATCTGAGCCCAACAGTGGGACAAGATGATTATAATGACACTATTTCAATTACGTAAGTATATAATTGTTGGATTTACTTCTAACGCCTTTTATAGGAAGGCTTTGAAATTCTTCCGTAACCTTTATGTGTGATTAGCGCCCTGCAGTTACCCCGCATAGTTCCCCTTCCCGTGGGAACATCGGGATAAATTATAGCCTATGTGTTATTCTGATATGTAAGCTAAATTACTGTGAAGTTTAATAAAAATCTATTCAGTAGTTTTTGCGTGAAAGAGCAACAATCATTTTCACATACATACAAACTTTCACATCTATAATATTAGTAGGAATTAAGAGGAGATAGGAGGAGATAGGAGGAGGATAGGAGTCTTGAGTATGAAATACGAAAATCCGTAGAAGAATGGATGTAACCGACATAGCACGAAGAATTAGCACGCTGAAGTGGCAATGGGCAGATCACATCGCTCGACGAACTGACAACCGCTGGGGAAGAAAGGTTCTCGAGTGGCGACCACGCATCGGACGACGCAGTGCAGGACGCCACCCCACTAGGTGGACCGACGACCTAGTGATAGTTGCTGGGCGTCGTTAGACGCAGGCGGCACAGAACCGCACTTTGTGGCGTAACATGAGGCCTATGTCCAGCAGTGGACAGCGATAGGCTGAAACGATGATGATTATGATTATTAAACTATATGACAGATATGTTATCTCAACCTAATGCAGTCTAATGTCCGCTATTTATAACCACTTTTTACTGCTAAATCCCTGAACCGTAATATTCAGTAGCCACCTATGTCGTCAAAGTACACACTCGATATCTCAGAATCGATGGGCGATAACATCCGCCCGTACTAGAAACACATCCGCTATTGGCACTACCGTATACAAATCGACGTATTTATGAGTACAATCAGAAAATTCAACAGCGTGACTACTAACACTCCAAGTGTTTGGTTGATGTGAAACATCTTTAGGCGAGGGTGAACCTGATCGTCAGCGTGGTATTAACGCCACGCTTGGATATGTCTAACGAAACATAACCTGCTTTAGAATTTTGAACAACACCATCTATTGGGCTCCTACCTTAACACATACTTATAGTGTAGGTGTACTAATGAGGCCGCGGGTGACTGGACCGGGGAGTTAGTCCGTCACCCGCCGAGAGGCCGACCGCGCGAAGAAAGACAGACGTCCGCCCCGAAGGGGGGACGTCAGTCGAGGAAAGAGTGCTCCTCAGAGGATATTTCGTCTGGCCGACCACTGACATCAAGTCACCCGCTCCGGTGGTCGTCCCAACGATGAAAGCGACGTGTCACGGGTGGGTTACGGGTGTGCGTGCTTACGCCCCTCTGTCGCCCCGGACAGAGTGGTGCGAGGAGTGCGCCGACCGTAACCCCCAAAAAAAACGCTAACTTTAACCCGCGACTTTGTTTACGTAGAAAAAGAAAATATTTTTAAATAATACAATTCTGTCACATGTATTTTGCGAAACCTAAGCGTTTATGTAGTGCACGCAGCGGAAGCTCTCAAAACGAAAAAAGCCGATTCTGAAACATTTTTCACGGTTGCTCCGCTCCTATTGGTCTTAACGTGATGATATATAGCCTATATCCTTCCTCGCTGAATAGGCTATCTAAAACTGAAAGAATTTTTCAAATCGGACCTCTTCCGCTTTATATTTTAAGTATAGATTTCACTTATAAAATTAGCGCTGTTAGAAAAAAAAATAGCGTGAGTACTAAGTACGCATATCAGAAGTGAAACTTCTTTGGTTCCATGTGTTTTTTATCAACAATAAAATAATAAAAAAAAAATTAGAAAATAAAAATAATAATACAAAAATAACAAAAAAAAAAAATCACTCGCTTTTTCACTCGCTTGCTTCCTACTCTCGCCCTATGGCTGTGTTTCGTGCTATGTTCGCCCTATCTCACTCTCTCAATCGGTTTCAATCGCCCTCTCCCTCTTTTTCGCCAAAAACGTTGCACATCTTCGTGACGAGTTTCATCCGTAAAAAAATTACCCTCATGCGCGCAAAGAAGTTTCACTTCAATAAGTCACAAATGTCCTCATAACCCTCGGTGCCTGGTTGTTGACTAATCGTTTTAACTATGCGTATAGGCGGCGTGTAAGTAATCACTTGTCAACTACTGTCACCGGCGTCATTGCGATCTGACATCATTCATATGTTATAAATATCTGTCAACTATATTTACTGTTACCATAATTGATGGTAAAATGATCATAATATTTTCAGTGTGGTAACGGAGTAAATAATTCACTATCCCCTATCTTGTACGGAGGTGACATAAAAAAATTGATTGTATGTTTTTATGTAACCACGGTAAAAGTGAAACGTTTTTCCCATTACAAAAAAAAGAAGGCTCGACCAATTCTATTGGCTGAACGTAATTGGTCGTGAAATTATCAACAGAATAAAAAAACATGGTTGTCTGTAAAGTCAGATAGTTTAACGTGACAACGTCATAACAAAACATTAATGAAATGATAAAAGTATGCAGATACTTTTATGAATAAAATTGAATCAGCGTAACGGGACAATGAGCGTAACTGGACAAGGAGCGTAACGGGACACTTTTTCATGCATGCAGCCAGTGTTCATCGATTTATTAGACGTTGTCACGTCAAAAATAGCAACATTTATATTAAACACTGATAAAAACCAACAAATAGCGTTGAGCGACAACAAACGACTAATAGTCTAGACACTACACGGTCAGCTGACGCGAACCATACGCGCCGCCATATTGGCCTCGGCTGCTCTGTAGAGCGCCTTTCACTTTACACCTACTCCGCCGCTGACCGTCACGCGACATGCAATATATGGACAAAAAAGTTTGAGGCAATGTAATAAAACGACTAAGGGATATAATATGTATATAACATCTATGCAAGAGAAGGAAAATTCGAAACAAAACTTTATATCAATACGTCTAATCAGTGAGTTACTATTGGTCTATTTCCTTCCTATTATGGAGGAGTTTGAAGCCCAACAGTGGGACGTATATGAGCTGAGATTATCACGTCTTCGTTCATATTAATTGATCTATTTATTAGGTTATGAATTCGCTTAACAATCTTATGGCAGCTAAACCTCTCCATCGCAGTTCAGAAACGTCTCACTGCTCCTCGATAATCATCATCATCAAGTCAGCCTATCGCCGTCCACTGCTAGACGTAGGCCTCCCTTATATTACGCCACAAAGTGCGGTCCTATGCCGCCTGCTTCCAACGACGCCCAGCAACTATCACCAGGACTAGTCCATTTAGTGGGTTCGTACTACACTGCGTCGTCCGATACGTGGTCGCCACTCGAGAACCTTTCTTCACCAGCAGTTGTCGGTTCGTCGTGTGATATTGCCTGCCCATTGCCACTTCATCGTGATAATTCTTCGTGCTGTGTCGGTTACACCCGTAACACACCTCGATAATAAGAGGAAAATTTACCTACTATAGCACGCTGGTCAGACGTGTTGATATAGGGTTTTGTTACGGGCACCACACGAACATGAAAGTAAGTGGTGAATTCATGAATTGTATTCTTACTCCGTCACCGCACGGAAAAAAAATACAAAAGATTATATTTTTAATGTTTCCCTAACAGGACAGCGAAGTGCGATAATTATAATTAATAATTTCTTTTGTGGGGTGGGGGTAATGATGAATTCGATATATCAAAACGTAACTTATATCGGATATGTGCTAGATATCATACCATATCGATATCTATATCAATGTAGCCGATATCACAAAAACCGTATCGAGTCAAAACTTCTACTAACATGCGAGAACTATTAAGTCAAAACTTAAAATATATCGATATGAACAAAACACAAACTACACAAACGATATTGAGATATGAACCATATTCGTTCCACTCGTTCTAAGTATATATTATTTTATTAGTATAAAAGAGATGAAGAGAATATGAAATAACTTTAGCCATGTTTGCGTGGTTAATATATCTTACTGTATTAGCAATAAGGTTTAGTTTCCATTGTATAGTTATAGTTATGATAACGTTTCTGGCGGCTACGGTTACGGCTACTCGATATTAGTGAGACACTTACTCTACAAAATGGAACTAAATTTCGAAGTTATAAGGTTGAATTTGAGTTGTTACAATATAGACACAGTACTGTAGGTAATAATAATAATTGTTGTTGTTTCGTGCATTATTTTGATTTGAAAAACAAATGTATTGTTTGTGATAGTTTTTAATTGCACTATATATAATCATTGTAAATATGTCAATGTTTAAATGCGTCAGAGAAGTAATCTCAGTTAACAATTTTTAACATTTACTAGTCAAAAACTTTTCTGCTAGTCCTAAGCCTAATAAAGCATGAAGGGAAATCACCGTAGTTAGAATTAGCTAATTGTTAAATAACTTTAGGTAAATACCTACACCTAAGAACTGCATCGATGTATCGCTGACAGCTTAACTGTAAATGTGAGAGTTTGTGTTAGTTCGCATTCATAGTTAGTTTGCTCATTTTAATATCAATGTTAACGTTTCAAAACTACTACTAATATCGATATCAGAAAACCGTTTTCGATATCGATATGCAAACTGTATATCGGATACATAACCGTTTGTGGCACAAACAGAAAATGCCCATATCTAGGTGGGGGTGATGATTGGGGAGGTTGTCCTTCATTATTTATTTGCTCATACGCCCAATGCTATCGATAGAAAATAAAAAAAATGGTAAAATTTAAGTATTTTAAGCGAAAATACTTTTTTCCACGTTATATTTATCACTTAAAGGTCAAAGCTTTTAACAGTGTAGCACTTTGTATATTATTTATTAGAATTTTTGTATGTGTTATGTTATTTGCCGTATGGCGACGGAATTAGAATATATTTCTTCTTTTATCTTGTATGTGGATGTCGTAAAAAACGACTATGGGATATAATATGCACATGACATCTGTGTAAGAGAATGAAAACTCGAAATGAAACCCAATATCAACATGTCTGACCAGCATGATATAGTAGGTCGAATTCCCTCCCATTGTAGAGGAGGCTCGAGCCCAACAGTGGAACATATGTGGGCTTAGATGATGATGCTGATGAAATATGTCAATATGAAAGAATTTGAAAGTGAAAATAGAAAAATCTAACGCCTTTTTTTGGTAGGTTATGGTCTGGACCGCGTCCAATCCGCCCGGGGCGACGGATTGGACGGGATGCAACCCCATAATCTATTTAAATTCTAAAACCTTAAATAGATATTGACATATTTAAATTCTAAAAATTCACATTTGTCGCAAAACTCTTCGTCTCTTAATTTTAGAACTACCCACGAAATGGTTTTGCTATTAATAATATCGCGTGAGGCAAATTTATTCTAAATTCGCAAACGTATTTATAGAAGACTTCTCCCTATTTGGAGTTTTGCAAAGTACCGGGATTTCTTTAGCGTAATTATTACTTCGTTAAATGTATTCTTGTGTATCTCAGAGTTTACGTCGACATTTTTTACAACTTTTTTTTTTTTTGTGGGTGGGCTGCAGTCGGCGCGCCTCCGCACCACTCCGTCCGGGGCGACAGAGGAGCTTAAGCACGCAACTCCCGCAACCCACCCGAAAACCACGTTGCCTTCGTCGTTGGGCCGACCACCGGAGCAGAGTTAACTTGTCATCAGTGGTCGGCCCGACGGAATACCCCCTACATTTTTAACAACTTAAGAAAATAATTTTTTTGGGGGAGTGCTGGTTACGGTCGGCGCACTCGTCGCACCACTCCGTCCGGGGCGACAGAGGGACGTAACCACGCACACCCGTATCCCACGCGTATAGCACGTCGCCTTTATCTTCTTTGACTCCAGTGGTCGAAGAAAATCTAATTTGCTGTTTGATTGTGTTGGCACTTCTTGAGTTGTTTAGGAATTTCTTTTTTTTTTTTCTAAACTTTTTCTTTAAAGTACCATCATTCATCCGTCCATGAGTCCCCTATTAGATATAGGCTTCCCCACGAGAATGCCACTCGGAACAGTCAACTGATGTCAAAAAGCAATGTGTACATGTCATTTGGTGACAGACTTATATACAATTGTCTCCGGTCCTGTTGAAATCTCAAAAATATTAGTGTATATTACACTGTTTATTCAAAAAACCTATAAATTAGAGCAATATATAATGACAATGACCTTGTATCGCTCTGCGCCATCATTTTTATCATGCTAACTGTTGAGATAACAAATTTTGATTGACGTATTATAAATATAATTAATGTTATTGCTACCTAAGTGGCAGGAATATATATGTATTTATTATCATCATCATCATCATTTCAGCTCATATACGTTCCAACGTTGGGCTCGAGCCTCCTACACAATAGGAGGGAAATTATCCTTACCTCATGCTGGTCCCACAGGTTGGTATAGGGTTTTATTTCGAGTTTTCCTTCTCTTGCATAGATGCTATATGTGTATTATATCGTCGTATTTTACTACATTCACGGACAAGATAAGGAGTGGTGATTTGTATTCTTACTCCGTCACCACAAGGCAAATTAATTCAAAAAGCATTAAGTAAGTAATCTATTCAAGCTAAGCTACTGGCATAGCTGAAAGCCATCATGATCAATTCAGCTCATATTCGTGCCATTGCTGGAGCCGAGCCTCATCCACAATACGAAGGCAATTGACCTACTATACTAAGCTGGTTATACGTTTTGGTCTAGAGTTTTATTTTTACGCCTGAAACCCTTCTAGCCTAGCGGCCACGGGTGATTGGATTAAAGAATAGTATGTCACCCGCTGAGAGGCTGACCGTGTGAGGGCGGAAGGGCGTCGACGGGGGTCAGTAAACGGTAAGCTAGAAACTTGGTACCAGTGGTCGTCCTAATGACAAAGGAGAGGGCGCACAATGGATTATGGCCGTCTTTGCGTCGCCTCGGAAGGAGTGAACGGTGCGTGGTTATAGCACGTCCAAAAAAAAAAAAAAGATATTTATTTAGAGTTTTTTTCTCTTGCATCTACAGGCAAAATAAAATACAAATTTACTACGTAAATTGTATTATTCACACAAATTAGAAAAGCCTCAAAATTAATATCTCAAAAGGAAATACGTAAAAAATTAATAAACGAAAGTACGTAAATTTTTATTATAACATACTGTCTCGTCTCGTCGAGTGAGGGGGGTGAGGGGTAGGGGCTCAGCCGCGCTGGGATCATACTCAAAGATTACAACTTTCCACAGTACGGCCTTAATACAAAATGTACGCGGGGATTCAAAGTGAACGTGAACGAATGTTACCCTAGAGACGGACCGCTTACTTAAACGTATCGATATATCATTACAGTTTATCGATAGTCAAATAATATACCTAGTATTTTTTATAGATTTAGACGCGTCTGTATATTATTTTTGATTTTCGAAGGTTTTCAACACTTTTCAGTGACCATGATTGTCAGATATAGTCCTCTCACGACTATAAATACTTTTCGGAATGTGAAAATGTCATGTGGTGTTCTTATAGTATATACATTATCTTATTGTTTTGCTGTGTTACATTACATAATTTTTATGCCATTTTATTTAATGTGATGCGTAGAATCTGCTAGAATTTAGTGTGCATAATAAAAAAACTTTCAGAAGATATTGTTGACTGTGTGGTAGGGGCGTAACTACCGCCGTATCAGCCTATCAATAAAACCGAGCCCGACTGTAGAGGGCCTCAATCATCTATGTGCAAGCAAAAATTCCAAAAATGTTATAATGATTAATAAGAATTTTGAGACCAACTGCTAGGACAAGTGTTTTATTTAAAAATCCCATTATCGCTTCTTTACTCTTTATTTTTTTTTAAACTTAACCTTTCCTTTCCAACACATTTTGATACAATGTCCGTCTAAATCAAACTACGAAACTTCTGTGTGGCCATGATACTGTAAAAGGTAAAAATTTGCCTTACTGATGGGCTAATAATAACTAATATGAAGAAACTGATAATTTGGGTTGAAAATTATAAATCCACACTGGCAACAATGTGGGTTTGGGCACTCACGGGCATAAAAGTGAGTGGTAAATTGTATTCTTACCGTCCATCCGACGTCCTCGTCACGTCCTCGACGAAGAGGACGACAACATCACACTCGCTCAACTTAGAGCCTACACGGCCCGCGAGGCCTTAACACATAAATATCCGCGGTTCCGCCCTCGCCGTCGAGGTGCGAAACCGCGCCGCGCAAAAATCATTAATCAAAACGTGGGCACGCCCACTTTGCCTCCAGCGACGCCCCAAGCCGAGGTCCGTTCCCCACAGGGGGAGCCCTTGGGTGATGTCGCTTAGCATACTTTTCTCTGGGTTGAGAGCCCTCAGCGTGCACCAATAGTCCGCGTCTAGCTGTCAAGGCCATCTGCGGCCAACAGCTGTACACACAAAAAGAAAAAGCATTCTTACTTGATCGACTCCTTATTAAAATTTAAATAAGTAATATATTATCGATATAGTGTACATCACTAGTGATATAGATACGCAGCAGCTAGGTATTTATTTTGATCGTTCAAGTCAAAGGTTTCGACATTAGATCACGGTAACAGATAAAAATCTGATTTCATGAAGCTAAACTCACATCAGTCCATCTGTATCGAGTATATTTAAGATAGATTATTTACATTTAGAGAATTTAGTAGCTGCTGCCGGCGACTTCGTCCACGTGGAATAGGTCCTTTGACTAACGCTACTTTAACCCGCGAATTTATTTACGTAGAAGGTGAAAATACTTTTAAACTAGCAACCCGCCCTCGCTTCGCTTCGGTTTCAGTCGTCTTTCTTGCGTAGTTCCCGATCCCGTGGGAATACCGAGATAAAATATAGCCTATATTATTCCCTGATATTATAGCTTTCCATTGGTGAAAGAATTTTTGAAATCGGTCTAGCCGTTTTGAAGATTACCCGAAACAAACAGACAGACAGACAAAAAATATATAAAATGTATTTTAGGCTTATGTATAGTGCAAATAACCATGCGAGCATGAAAAAAGCCTATTATTTTGACATTACAAACAGACACTCCAATTTTATTTATTGGTATAGATTATACGATTCTGCCATAATTGATATTTTTTGCGAAACTAACCGTTTATGTAGCACATGCAGCGGCGGCTCTCACAAGAAAAAAAATTTAAACATTCTTCATTTCTGTTCCGCTCCTATTGGTCTTAGCGTGATGATAATAAGGGGCCATCCATAAATTACGTGAGGAGTTTTTTTAAATTTTCTGTACCTCCTTCCCCTCCTGGTGAGATGTCGTGAGATTTTATTCAACCCTCTCCCCCCATCCCCCAATCTCACGTGAGATTTTTCAAAATGTGGGTTTCTTACGTAAACGCGTTGGATTGTTATTGTAAAAAGAAAAAAATTGCTTCGTGCTTTCATTTACGACTAGTTAAGACTAGTAATCAATATTGCTGAGAGTTTAAATATAAGTGTAATAAAAATTTAACAACTTTTTTTTTGTTTCAATCAGAAAAAAAATTGCGTGATATTTGCCAAGACCCCCCTCTCTACAACGTAAGATTAGATGAGATTTGACTCGACCGCGGCGGGCGGAACACACGCCCCCGGTCATGGCTTCGCCAGACACTGACCGGGAGGCCGACGACGACAGTGTTCCGCCCATCACGGAACCCGAGATGGGAGTGGCGGTGGCGCGCATGTGCGCAAAGTCCACCGCGGTATTCCTAACCGTGTGTTGGGCCTGGTCCTCGACCACCTGGGTCCCCGCCTCAGGGAGCTGTTCAACGCGTGTTTAGCGTCCGGACGGTTCCCTGGGTGCTGGAAGGAGGGAAGGCTGGTGCTCCTGCCGAAGCCGGGACGGTCTCCGGGGTCGCCTTCGGCCTACAGGCCTATCGTGCTGCTCGATGACACGGGCAAGCTACTGGAGAGGGTGGTAGCTGCCCGCATCGAGCGGCACCTCGTCGGCACGGGGCCCGATTTGTCGGACGCCCAGTTTGGGTTTAGGAGGGGTCGTTCGACGATCGCGGCTCTGTTGCGCCTGAGGGCCGTGGCGACTGAGGCCGTCACCGGTGGGGGAGTGCTGTTGGCGGTGTCCCTAGACATCGCCAACGCATTCAATAGTCTGCCATTCAGCTGCATCAGGGAGGCGCTCCGGTATCACGGAGTGCCAGCTTACCTGAGGCGGCTAGTGGCAGACTATTTGGAGGGGCGCAGCGTCCTCTGTACCAACCGAGCAGGGGACGTTGTGCGAACGCCCATGACGTGCGGTGTCCCACAGGGGTCGGTCCTCGGACCCACCCTGTGGAACATCGGCTACGACTGGGCGTTGCGGGGGAGCCTCCCGCCCGGGCTGGGCGTGATTTGTTACGCCGACGACACGCTCGTCACAGCCCGCGGTGGGACATTAGAAGAGGCGGTAAGCCTGGCAACCTATGGCACCGAACAGGTCGTCAGGCGGATCGAGGCGCTGGGGTTGAGGGTCGCCCTGGACAAGACGGAGGCCCTCTTGTTCCATGGGCGCCGTATGAGCCCTCCCATCAGCGTCTCGATCACCGTCCACTCGGTTGACATCAGCATCCGGGCTCATATGAGGTACTTGGGCCTGGTGCTCGACGGGCAATGGTGGTTCCGGGAGCATTTCCGCAGGCTCGCCCCACGGCTCGTCGGCGCGGCGTCCGCCCTATCGTGGCTTATGCCGAATGTGGGCGGACCGAGCGCTACGTGCCAACGGCTGTACACGGGGGTCATCCGGTCGATGGCCCTGTACGGCGCACCGGTGTGGGCGGTGTCCTTGACCGTCCGACTTAGGGCCCTTCTGTGGCGACCACAGAGGGTCATGGCGGTCAGGGCCATCCGCGGATACCGCACGGTGGCGACGGAGGCAGCGTGCCTATTGGCCGGGACTCCCCCGTGGGACCTGGAGGGGTGCGAGCGGAGGGCGGTGAGATCTCGTTAAGGGAGCTCACCGCCTGGCGCGTCGACGCCCGCCGAGACGTCATTGCCCGTTGGGCAGTCCGGCTGGAAAGGCCTCGGTTCGGGGTGCGAACCGTGGAGGCCTTTCGGCCGGTGCTGATGCAGTGGTTGGAAAGGCGGCACGGGGTGCTCTCCTTCCGACTAGTGCAGGTGTTGACGGGGCACGGGAGCTTCGCCAAATACCTGCACAAGGTCGTAAGGAGGGAGAGTACACCGTCCTGCCACCACTGCGATTGCGACGAGGACACGGCGCGCCACACGCTCAAGGCCTGCGCGGCTTGGGCAGTGCAGCGCCGTGAACTCGTCGCAATCATCGGTGCCGACCTGACGCTGCCGGCCATCGCTAGGGCGATGGCCGACAGCGTCGGGATTGGGACGCGGTCGCAGCTTTCTGCGAGACAGTGATCTCGCAGAAGGAGGCGGCGGATCGTCTGCGTGAGGAGCGCAGCCTCGATGAGGAGATCCGCCGCCGGCGACTGGGGCGGCGTAGGCGCAACTATCTGCGCCTCATGCCGCCCTAGCCGAGGCCGCGGGTGACGTGACTGGGGATTAGTCCGTCACCCGCCGAGAGGCGGACCGCATGAGGAAAGACCGACGTCCTCCCCGAGGGGGGGACGTCGGTCGATGGGAGGGTACCCCACGTAGGGGTATTCCGTCGGGCCGACCACTGACGACAAGTAAACCTGCTCCGGTGGTCGGCCCAATGACGAAGGCGAGGTGGTTTTCGGGTGGGTTGCGGGAGTTGCGTGCTTAAGCCCCTCTGTCGCCCCGGACGGAGTGGTGCGGAGGCGCGCCGACCGCAGCCCACCCACAAAAAATAAAAAAAAAAGTCCTCCTTTACGACACCCGTGAGCAATGTGTACATTGTATATTTAATAACAGATCGCGAAAATGATAAAACCTATAAATGAAAACATAACCCAACGTTGAGTTTTAAATACCAATGTATTATTGTATTTGTATTTGATACATGAAATATGTATTTGAATATATATTGGTGTACGTGTTCACTGACACAGTTTCCTTTATACAAATACGCTGAACATTTGAATGATTTACATTTGAATATTGAATTTTAACAAAAACTATAGTTTTTATAATGGATTTTTGATGCGTCACATGTTTCCGTGTGGCGACAAAGTAAGAATACAATTCACCACTCCCTATCTTGACCGTGAATGTCGTAAAAGACCACTAAGGGATATCATACGCATATAACATCTATTCAAGAGAAAGATAGCTAGAAACAAAACCCTATACCAATCTGCCTGACCAGCATGGTATAGTAAAGTCAATTTCCCTCCTATTGTAGAAGCTCGAGCCCAACAGTGGGACGTGCATGGGCTGAAATAAAATGATTCCCAGCATACCTATTACACAGTCGAGGCCGCGGGTGACCGGACCGGGGATTTTAGTCCGTCACCCGCGGAGAGGCTGACCGCGCGACGGCGACCGGCATGCCGGGACGGACGTCGAGAGATGAGGGTACCCGAAAGTGTATTCCGTCGGACCGAACACTGTGGACAAGGAACTCGGCACTGGTGGTCGGCCCAACGACGAAGGCGACGTGGGTACGGGTGGGTTTTGGTTCCGCGCGCCGTCCTTTCGTCGCCCCGGACGGAATGGACGGCGTGTGCGCTTACCATAGACCACCAATAAAAAAAGCATACCTATTACATAATACAATTATATACGCCTAATTGCTTAGTATTGTATTACAAGCTTGAGCTATATAACAAATATAATAGGTCTTTACCTATGTAATTGCCGTTCTGCAGTACTGGCCATTTCAAATCAAAATCATTTTAGTTTGGCTAAGAATTATAATTTCAAATTAATTTTATTTTAAAACATGGAATTCATTTTCCAAAAGTAGTCATTTGTTTATTGATTAGTGTTACGTTTTCATCGCATTTCAATCTTTTTCGTCATCATGGATACGTTAAAAATTCGAGTAATTATGGAATATGAGTATCGTCGTGGCAGCAACGCGGCACAAGCGGCACGCAACATCAACGACGTTTACGGAGCTGACACTACAAACCAACGCACCGCCTGTTATTGGTTTGCTCGCTTCCGTTCTGGCAATTTCGACCTGAAAAATGAACCTCGCGGTCGTCCGAAGACTTTGGTCGACAATGACGAATTAAAGGTGATTGTGGAAGCCGATGATACACAATCTACGGCTGAATTAGCAGCAGCTTTCGACGTTAGCGTCAAAACAATATTGGTCCATTTGCGTCAAATTGGCAAGGTAAGAAAGCTTGACAAATGGGTGCCCCACGAACTCAATGATCGCCAGCGCGAAGTACGCGTCGAGACATGCCTTGCATTGCTCAAGAGACACACAAATGAAGGAATTTTGAAACGCATTGTTACTTGCGATGAAAAATGGATTCTATTTGATAACCGCAAGCGCTCAGCAAGTTGGTTGGATCCTGGTTCAGCACCTAAACAATGCCCTAAACGAAAACTTATCCCTAGAAAAGTGATGGTCACTGTTTGGTGGTCTAGCGCCGGTATGATTCATCACAGCTTCTTACCAAACGGAGTGAGCATTACTACAGATGTGTACTGTGAAGAACTGAACACAATGATGGAGAAGCTGGCACATCTCCAACCAGCATTGGTCAATCGCTCGTCTCCGCTCCTGTACGACAATGCGCGACCTCATACTGCACAGCAGACGGTCTCCAAGTTGGAAGAACTGGGGTTGGAAGCTCTCCGTCATCCGCCATACTCACCAGACCTTGCGTCTATAGACTACTTCTTTTTCCAGAATTTGGATATCTTTTTGGCGGGAAAGAAATTTAATACCCGAGAGGCAGTACAAAATGCCTTTGAAGAATTTGTTGCCTCCCGTCCAGCTGATTTCTTTAAGAAGGGCATCAATAAACTGCCGCTGCGTTGGCAAAGATGCATTGATTGCATGGGTGATTACTTAGATTAATACAAATAAAAAAAACATGAAAAAAAATCGTTTAATTTTTTTCATACATAATAGCAATTTCATAGGTAAAGAGCTAATAATAATTTACAACACGCGACTATTGTCGTATATCGATACTATAAATAATTTGTTCGTGTACCGATAAAGTATCAAGCGTAGTGATGTTACGATAATTTATCGATACATACGATACATACATGTTGTATAATCTTTATATATAAGTTTCTTGTGTCAGTCACTGAACTCCTCCTAAACGGCTGGACCAATGTTGATGAAATTTTTTGTGTGTATTCAAGGGGATTCAAGAATGGTTTTTATTTACAATTGGACCCGGTAGATGGCGCTGCTATCGATTTCGAGGTGAATGCCTCTTATTTTATTTGAACAGAACAACGTCTGTTGGGTCAGCTAGCTATAAGTATAAATTTTAATTTATATTTTAGTATAGTCTTTAGAATTTATATAGATTCTGTATGGATTTATCACTATGAGATCGAAATAAATGAGTTTTCTTTTTTTCATACGTTATTTTGTAATTGCAATCTTTGTTGGTAGATATTTTAATGATATCTGATGCTTACGCGAGTATTACACATTTTAAATGAAACTACTTTACGGATTTTATCGCATTTGTATTTGTTTTTTGATGGCCCGACGTTTCGAACACATTGCAGCGTTCATGGTCGCAGGCAGACTAAGGTGTCTCACGTACAATAAGTCATCATTATTGCAGAAATTTATATCTACCAGCTACAGAATTAGTTATTAAATTTTGACTCTCATTTTGGTACAAATTTATGGCCGTGTGAGAAGAAAAATGTTTGTATATGAAAAAAATATATTGTTAAATGTTGTTAAAGTTTATGGTCAATAATCATTAAACATTAAATTTGTAGTAATTACAAATACTACTGGCAATAAATGTGTACCAAAATATGGATAGATTTTGTATTTCAATCTTGTGTAGACTGGAGATTAATTTGCCATTAGCAAAAAGCCCGCTAGCTTGAGGGTGATAAGTTATGGAACTGGAAACGGTAAACCGTTAAGGTGGGCCACCGAGCTCCTTGGACGAAGACAGACCTTGACAGACCTTGAAGAATGACAGTAATAGATTAGGTACTATCGATATAATTTCCAACCCCCATCTCTATGAATTATCGATACAGTGTATGTAACTCCGCCCTAGCGTCAGTAAAGTCTGCGGATCGTCGACCTTTAACTGCATAACCTTTAGTCTGCGATCCATTCAACAACAAACTAAACATTTTATTTTTTTGAAATAAATGCTTCTTTTGACTCCATATGCAATTTATTTTGTAACTGTTGAATAAAGTAAGAATACAATTTACTACACCCTTTCTTTCCCGTGAGTATCGTAATAGGCGACGAAAAAGGATATCTTGTGCATATAACAACAATGAAAGAGAACGAAAACTCGAAATAAAACCCTATACCAAGTCGCCTGATAAGCATGGTATAATAAATTAATTTCCCTCCCAATGTGTAGGGAGGCTCGAGCCCAGCAGTGGGACGTATATAAGCTATAATGATATTGGTGATAGACAAGTGTTTCAAGTAGGACGTATACATCTCAATGTCACGCTGTTAACGCAACACGCTCGCACTAGTTCAATAATCAAACACAAAATCTATTATTTGTGTACAAATTAATTTGTTCGTAACATATTTCAATGTATTGAATACAAATCGTTTGTTTGACAATAGCCGTCTTTATTTATTCAAATGTAACTTGTATTACATTAGGCTAACAGTTTGTGCGCAGTCGCGGCAAACTATCTGCTAATAACTCGCACAGAATAACAGACACATAGTAACCAACATTCATGCCTTCAAAATTGTCCAATAATTTAAACAATAATTCTAGAAAGTGGTAATTTTACGTGAAAATTTCTTTAGGCACGTTGAGCACTTATTGATGGCTATTGTTGAACTTATACCTCCGCCATAGATATCGGGTATTTCATTTGAGGTAATAGTGCTGTAATCGCCTCGCAGGGCAAGCAGATTGGCGATCGCAATAGATGTTATATGTTTCCAAGGAGAGATGGATAGAGAATGAGACCTTCAGCCGATTATCACGAAACTTAACGTGCTAATAATTAGCACAATTGTATAGTAATGAGTTATGGCATAAATTTAATTATATAGCTTTCTCACTCTCCTTCTCTACGTTATATGGTTTTATCTTTTAGTGTAACACTTGCCCGTGACATCTTATGCTTAATTTTATTTAACGACGTTTAAAAAGTTTTATTATAATCATCATTTCAGCTTATAAACGTCCCACTGCCGGGCTGGAGCTTCCTCCTGAGTAGAAGTGAAATTGACCTACTATACCACGCTAGTCAGACGGGTTGGTATAGAGTTTTATTTCGAGTTATCCTTCTCATGCATAAATTTTATATCCTTTAACCGTCTTTTACGACATCGACGTGAAAGGTGTTCTTACTCCGTCAGCTCACGGGAAAACTTTCACTTTTAATTCAATAAAATTATAAGACTATTTAAGTATTATTGATTAGGACAAATTTCTCTATACATTCTCACCACAGTAATTCCTGTAATGCAGAATTCACAACGATATCTATTAATAACAACGAGTAAGGGGAACGCTTTTAATTATCTTATGATCCGCAAAAACAATATTAAATGAAATGGGAGAAATGACACTGTCCTAGTTGGTTAGCATTGTAAATGTTTGTCTGACAATATGTCGCGTACAGTTAGCTAAGTGTTGTTACGCCTGTATATAGTGATGTACAAGCCGCTGTGTTGTGTCTGAACTATTGTGACAGTGATTGATGACGTGCAAACTCACTGTTTGTTTAAAACATAACAACAAAATACACGGTATATTTATTTCTTCTGCTGTGAAAGTCATTATGTCTCTGACCCCATTTCTCTGATTACTTTTAAAATGTTCATTTTATTGATATTTTCATTATTTTTTATTCAATAATATAAAATACATAAAAAAAAATAGCATGGGTACTAAGTACACATGTCAGAAGTGAAACTTCTTTGGTTCCATGTGTTCTTTATCAGTATTAAAAAAAAAGAAAAAAATAAAAAAAATCTCTCTCACTTTCTCACTTGCTTGCTCCCTACTCTCGCCCCGTGGCTGTGCTTCGTGCTATGTTCGCCCTTTCTCACTCTCTCTCATTCGGTCTCAATCGCTCTCTACCTCTTCTTCGACAAAAACGCTGCACATCTTCGTGACGCGTTTCATCCGTAAAAAAATTACCCCCATGCACGCAAAGAAGTTTTACTTCAATAATGACTCTGTTTCCTTAAGAGATATACCGCCGCCGTTTTTCATGTGGTGACGGAGTAAGAATACAATCACCACCCCCTCCTTTGCCCGTGGTTGTCTTACACGACTAAGGGATTTAATATGCATACAATATATATGCAAGAGAAAACACTTGAAATGAAAGCCCATACCAAGCCGTGTTAGCAACGTAGTATAGTAGGCCAATTTACCTCCTATTGTGGAGGCGGTTCGACCACAATAGCGGGACGTGTATGAGCTGAAATTAAGCATCAAAATCTGTTGAGTAATTTAAAAGATCTAAGCGTATAAGTCGCTCAGCGTGCTATGGAGCGGGCTATACTCGACATTTCTCTGCGAGATAGAATCTGAAATACGAAGATCCACAGAAGAACCGGTGTAACCGACATAGCACGAAGAATTAGCACGCTGAAGTGACAATGGGCAGGCCACATCGCTCGACGAACCGACAACTGCTGGGGAAGAAAGGTTCTCGAGTGGCGACCACGTATCGGACGACGCAGTGTAGGATGTCCAAGGTGGACCGACGACCTGGTGAAAGTTGTTAGGCGTCGTTGAATGCAGGCGGCACAGAACCGCACTTCGTGGTGTAACATAAAGGAGGCCTACGTCCAGCAGTGGACGGCGATAGGCTGAAATGAAGCACAAAAGCAGCAGCAGCGACTTCGTTTTATACTACTCTACTTTTAGAAGGAGTGTATTTTTCTGCAATAAAGAAATACTCGTTTAGAACTTAAAGTAATTGTATTGTCTCACAAATCTGTTTAGTAATCGATTATTTCAATAATATTTACGTCCATGAATCATCGCAGCTCGTCGTTGTAGCCGTGACGTCACAATGCACGTGACTAGTGACGTCATATGATACGCAACTCGTCAACGTCAGAATACATGTGAGGGATTACTGCGACGAGAAAATATTGCAAGGTCATTTTCTCCACAAATAGTAGAAAATCATATTTCAGCCTATACAGGACCCACTGTTGGGCTCGGGCCTCCTCCACTATGGGAAACTGACCTTCTATACCACGCTGATCAGGCGTATTGGTATAGGATTAGTTTTGACTTTTCCTTCTCTTACATAGATATGAATATTATATCACATAGTCGTCTTTTACGACATCCACGTGCAAGATAGGGAGTGGTGAATCGTATTTTTACTGCGTCACCACACGGATAGTTAGAAAATGATCTTTCAATATTTTGGCGCCCAACGTGAGGCACACGTGTGTACTTGAACTTTGTCCGTACATATTTTACTTCATACTTAAGTTATTTGTGCATAACATCATACAATACATATCTGAAGCACTTTTTTAATGTACATAAATATACAAGACAAAATCGAGAATTATAAATGAATTACTACCCGAAGTTAGAAATATTATTACAACTTCAAACATAAAACACAAATTGAAATCGTATTTTAATACGCTTTTATTAGCTTCAGACGTATCTATGTTAGTATGTAACGGAATCTTTGAACATGATTTTGACCCCCTTCAAAACGTCGGCTTAACTCGAAATTTGGCATACTTATTAAGTACCGATGAGAATTCAATATTTTAAACAGTTTGACCCGTTATCCTTACTATGATAATCAGGATTAGCGATTTAAGCGTATTTTTTTAGTTTTTTTGTACTATTATATTTATTATATCTAAACTATAAACCGCTACTGTCAATGATCTTAATTTTAACAAACCTAAGTGATTTAAATGTTATTATTTGTATAGCATTGTATCTTTTTTGTTCTGGTAATATAAATAAATAAAAAAAAATTGTTGTTGAATGTACTGTTTTTTTTTTAAGTTGTTGAATAACGTATATTTTTATTAAGTTTTTCTATATTGTCTTTCTATTGAATTGTTGAATTTCGACTTTTTTTTAGATGTTGAATCCTATTCTAGTAGCCTCTATTTTTTTTTGAACTTGTTGATAAGTTGAAAATCATTATCTGTTTACGGTGTAAGAATACCATTTACCAACCCTACCTTGTCCCGGCTGGTGTAAAAAATGACTAATTCATAAAACTAGTGGTCGCCGTGTGGTCTAAATTCGGCCATAATTCATTTTAATTAATTTTTCTGCTACACAATTTTCTTTAATTTTATTTGTGTATAATTGTAAATCGAGCAAGCTGTATTTCACTAATAACTAATATCTAAAATACTAAGTACAAATATCTATTAGACATTGTCATCATAATTATGGTTATTTGATATTCGGTTCGACTAGAGAATTTAACCGTAAACAAAAGTGTATAAGCGCGCGCATGTGTGCGTGCGTGTGTAACGATTGTGTTGTAGTGTGCGTAATGACTTTTTAATGAATTTAATGTATTTATAATCCATTGTTGTATTAAATTTCAGTTTTATGCACTTCTCCTCATTATATACTTCAACTGGGCCAAATTTCATACTTGTCCATCCACGTAATTTTCGTAAAAAGGGGTACAAAGTTTTTGTTTCACGTATTAATATATAAATAAATATGCATATAACATCTGTTTAGGTGATGGACAACTCTAAATAAAACCCTGTTCCAACGCGTCTAACCGGCGTGGTATAGTCGATCAATTTCCCTTCTATTATGAAAAAAATTCAAGCTCAGAAGTGGGATAGACATACAGTATGACTGGTAAAAGATTGTACATATTGAAGGTACATAAGGAACGATAGATAATGGTCGCATGTAACTAATAAAAGTGTAAAAAGAAGATAATATTAATTAACTACATAGTAAACATCAACAATATTAGTGTTACAAGACTTCCAAAAATATTGTCACCCTACTGGCGATACACCGATACCGATATTGAGTAAAAGTTTTGTTAGCACAGTTGTCAAGATTTTGGATATTTATTACTAGAATTACTAAAACTAGGTGTAGGAATAATGTCATAAAAAACACTAAAGTTAGTTGCAGATTCATAGCTCTTACCAATCCTGAGATAAAGTGATTTGTTTTTAATCAAAACAATAGGTTTGCCAGCGTACGTTGACCTCTGTCTGCGGCCCGCGACGCAAAAAAATACCTACTGGGTCGAGTCGCATAGGTAGAATATTTACTTAAAATGTAACTAGTTCAATGTTACGCGAACTGTTTAGTACCTACAAGTGCTGACGTACGTTGACCTACCCCATGTGTCCATAACTAAATATTTTTATAAGATAATTAGTTCAAAATTTAAGTAGCAATTTTTTTTATATATTCGGTATCAGAATCGAGTACTGAATACCCTCCTTCAATATGTACAATCTTTTACCAGTCACCCTGTATATGTGATAGAAAGACAGAAAAGAAAGATTTTTATTTAAGGCAATATATAACATCAGTGTTATATTTTATTTGTATTAACTTAAGTGTTACCTAAACTTTATGGGTCGTTTGTGAACAGACAGTCTCGCCTAAAAATAAAAAGAATTACATTAGCAGTCAAATGAGTATATATTTAAATAACACTATTGGCTTTAGAAAGCACTTAAAATTTTTTTACGAGTTCAGATACGCGCTGCCTTAATGGCAGAATTAATTAAACGTACTTCGTCACGCTTCGGTTATGTTCGCCAATATTCCGACTGTGTTCGGATATATCCCGAATATATCCACTTAATTCGCTTATATCCGTATTCGAGCTTCCTCCAATAGGAGGGAAATTGACCTACTATACCACGTTGGTCAGACGGGTTAGTATAGGGTTTTATTTCGAGGGTTCCTTCTCTTGCATAGATGTTATATGCATATTCTAACAGCTAAGTCGTCTTTTACGACACCCATGGACAAGAGGGGTAGTGAATTGTATTCTTAGTCCGTCACCACACGGAACCAATCCACCCTTTACTCGTTCGAAATAGTTAACTCTATAAGATTTGAACGTACGTATTTACAACGTAACGCAATTTATATACCTAATATTTTTGTATATGAAACTTTTTATGGCAAAGATTTTCATATGTTAGTGTCATATACGAGTGAGGTATGTATATTTTACACATACATATACATCACAGTGATACACATACATTATTACATATTCAATATACAGGGTGTATCAGGTTGTAGTTTAACACTCATAGATCGTAGTTAGTATGTATATTACACAAAAAACAATAAAACATAATAGTTATAGTGATTACAAAATGTGTATCTAAGAGCCTTAAATGTTACATATTATGTAGGCATATACAGACAGGATACATATAGGCATGTAATGCGTCGGCAGTATAAGTAGGTATGAATCGCGCAAGCGCATCGATAGTAAATTAAATAGATACGATACGGTGGCGATTAAAGTTTGATGATCTATCAGCTAATATTAAGGCAAAGTTTGTCTTGCTTATGCGAACGTAATCATTGATTTATTCAATTTCTAATGAACATTTAACAAAGTACGAATATGTTGCAGATTAAGTATCACTCACTTTAAACATTTCAAACAGATTTACACGAAAAAGCGATGACAAAATTGTAAACTTTACATGTCTCTAATTAATTAACAAATCGATACTTTTATTTCATTCAAATGACTGCACAGATGGCGTAGTGGTTAAGATAGCGACCTACAGCGCCAGTGTCGAGGGTGCGAATCCCACGCGGGACAACACTTTGTGCGATCCACAAATTGTTGTTCTGAGTCTGGATGTAATTTGTGTCCGTTAATTATATGTTTGTAAAGTCCCCCGCAATACAAGGATTATTTCCTTAGTGTTGTCTTAAATAAATAAAAAAAAAAAAATTTTTTTTCATGTGTTCCTAACACCATTGCCTAACTACCGTTTGACCAGTTGTTCCATAACCTGATACACCCTGTATACCAATATATATATATATATATATATATATATATATGTATTGTATACAATATATTAAAATATTATACCATACAGACATATTTTTGCTCGTAACATATTCGGATATTAAATTTAATATTACAAATGATATTTCTAGTGTAAGTTGTGTAAGGGTACCGACAACTAAACGAATTCCGTGCTGATTCCTTTTCGAAGTACAACTTTTTATGGTAATACTTTTGAAGTTTGAATCAACAATATTTTCGCATGCCTAAAAAGTTTGTTAGTAAAAGATTATAGCAACGGTTGTATTTTGTACTTCGCGTATTCGTCACATATTAAAGTTCAAAGTGTTTGAGGAATACTCATAAAGTGCGCGAACAACTAGTTGTTTGTTTTAACGAACAACTAGTTGTTTGTTTTAACGAACAACTAGTTGTTTGTTTTAACGAACAACTAGTTGTTTTAAAAAAAAATATATATAAAAATTTAAAAATTAATATTACACGCGATAACCACCTGCCTATTAAAATACCGAATAACAGGCACGCTAGATGTGGTACCTACAAGAAAACCGTTTCAATCGATTTGCTCCATATTCCGACGCCAAATAAGCCAATATTTACGGAAATTTGAAATGTTATTCGTTGTAACTGAGGCGTCAAGACAAACAGGTCCTTCTTTGCGTTTAAGTGGCACTGAAATGGACCAACTTCAGATGAGATATTTTAGATGAGAAATCGTTTTGGCCTATATACATCCCACTATTGGGCTCGAGCCTTCTCCACAACAGAAAGCAAATTGACCTACTATACCACGCTGGTCAGACATGTTGGTAGTGGTGGACATAAGGTTTTATTTCGAGTTTTTTTCTCTCTTGCATAGACGTTATATGTATATTTAATCCCTTAGTCGTCTTTTACGACACCCACGAGCAAAACAGGAGGTGGTGAATTGTATTTTTACTCTGTCACCATATGGAAAATAGGACTTACATATATAAATCTTTTGTTCGTGTGTATGTCACCAAGAAGGAATTCTCCTTCTAAAGGGCTGGACAGATGTTGATGAAATGTTTTGTGTGTGTTCAAGAGGATTCGAAAATGGTTTAGATTCACAATTGGACTCAGTAAGTGGCGCTGCTGTCAATTTCAAGGTGAATTGTTTTATTTGAACAGAACAACGTCTGTTGGGTCACAAATTATGATTGGTAGTATTATCTTGAACAGAATCAAATTCAATTGCCTTATCTCAATACAAATATTTGCAAATATTACAAAATTGACAACCCTATGCTTCAAATATTACATGACATTGGCGAAAGTCATTACTTGCATGACAATAACACAGTACACTTGTTAGACGTGTGGGGTCATATATTGTCCCCCATTTATCATTATGGGGGTCACATTGTGCACCCCACTAACACACATATAACGTTGAATGTTTAATACAACTTTTGGCGGGCACGTATAAGTGTCACGTGGTTTTCTTGTATTATAGACAATATCTTAGTGGTTTAAGTTTAAGTTTAGGTGCTGTGTGGTAGCGGCTTCGAATACTATCAACCCTTGCTTTGCTCGTGGGTGTCGTAAAAGACGACTAAGAGCCCTAGATTGACCCGGACCAACTCCATCTGGTACCATTTGGGTCAACGATTACATTCCCAAGGAGGGTTGACGTCAGGCGGGCGGCCGGTCATAAAAGTCATTGCCGAAACTTTTTGCAATATGTCAAAACAGATGACATATTGCGTCGACCCCAAGTAATTGGGATAAGAGCAAGATGATGATGATGATCTTTGTGGTTTAAGGTTTTATCTATACTAATATTATAAAGAGGAAAGATTTGTTTGTTTATATTGAATAGGCACTGAAACTACTGGACCGATTTCAAAAATTCTTTCACCAATAGAAAGCTATAATATCAGGGAGTAACATAGGCTATATTTTATCCCGGTATTCCCACGGTAATAGGAACTTAGCGGGTAAGGCGACTGAAACCGAAACGAAGCGAGGGCGGGTTGCTAGTATTAAATAATTTTGATTGCGATTTATATAATGTAATGCGGAGGAACTGCCGAGGTATAGTAAATGTAATATAAAAGTGCTTTACATATCTTTTTGTTACCACCAAAATTTTTATATAGTAGCTATAGTTGAGGTGACAACTGGACTTGCTGATAAACTATGACTAATGGGGCAGTACGGTAACGCGAAATACGCGAGTGAAACCATGGGAATGTGTTAGTTATTTTATATATTGAATGTCGATATGTGCGCATGTTAAACGAGGCGAGATATTGCCTTGGCTCATAACGAGTCAGTTCGATACGAGACGGGATCTAATCTACATTATAATGTATCGTACTTAACATGTATAAGAGTATTTAGATTGCATAGTATTGGAATTCGATTTCCATACAAGACAAATTATCCGTGTAGTGACGGAATAAGTACAATTGATTTAATTAGGCGACACATTGAGGAAATCCATTATTATTTTACAATGGAGGAAAAGAAAGGAGAGCCACTACTTTTTCATAAAAAGCGCGGGATCAAGGTGTGGAGATAAGCAAATCTTACTACTTCGAAATAAAATACGCATTTGATGCTTAAACCATCTTGAGGATGATATGTTTAAAGGAGATACATCATCATTACAGCTCATATACGTTCCACTATTGGGCTCAAGTCTCCTTCACACTAGGAGGGTATTATAAATAAAACTACTTTTACGGATTATATCGCGTTTGTATTTGATTTATGATTGCCCGACATTTCGAACACTTTGCAGCATTCCTGCAAAGTCATTGAATGCTGCAAAGTGTTCGAAACGTCGGGCAATCATAAATCAAATACAAACGCGATATAATCCGTAAAAGTAGTTTTATTTACAATGTGTAGTACTCGCGTAAACATCAGATATCACTAGGAGGGTAATTGACCTACTATACCACGCTGGTCAGATGTGTTGGTATAGGGGTTTCATTTCGAGTTTGCCATCTCTTGCATAGATATTATATGCATATTATATCCTTTAGTCATCTTTTACGACATCTACAAGCAAGATAGGGAGTGGTGAATTGTATTCTTAATCCGTCACCACACGGCATAGATGTGTCGAATAAATATTTAAAATTCTGTGAAAAATTGCAAGTTGAAATTCTAAATACTTGTTATCTATAAATGATGCCGCACATGGACTTTTGCAATACTAGAAGCACAGTTAGACCGCTGCCTACCGTGAAGAAAATACTCTTCTTAAACCTCGTATAAAGAAGGACATGTCATAGCGCTCGGGGAACACAGCAGCAGGTACTTCATTCCAGAGCTTGCACGTACGTGGGAGAAATGATCGCTGGAAACGTACAGTTGAAGACCATAACGTTTGCAGGCGAAATTGATGAACCCTGCTGCGATATCGAGTGGTATTTTAGTAAAATAGTGACGGTAGTACCAAGTCAAACAGGTCCTCCAAGTTGCTCATGAAAGAGCCGGTAGAGTACACATAGTGACTCAAAGTCCCTCAGCCGCTCCAGTGACTCCAACTTATTCGTAAGATTGTCCTAATTTTCGACCCTATTCTCAATTCACTATGCAGCGTACATTAATGACGCAAGACTTATTCAAACCCCTAAATAATAAGTATTACGCACGCAATAAAATAATAAAATATGAACTTATAATAGGAAAGTCATGTAACACTTATCTAAGTATTGAATAATAAAGATAATAATAACTTAATAAAACTTTATATACTTACATTAACCTAAATATTGCTCGTAAATGTCCCACTAGTGGGGTCGAGCCTACCCAATAGAAGGGAGGTTGATCTACTATACCATGCTGGTCAGACGTGTTGGTATAAAGTTTTATTTCGAGATATTTTTTATTGCAAACGGTGTCTAACGAGCAAACAGTACACCTGATGGCCGCTGCCTACCGCGAAGAGAGTGAAGAGAGTGAAGAGAGTGAAGAGAGTGAAGAGAGTGAAGGGAGTGAAGAGAGTGAAGGGAGTTTGAATGCGTGCGATGAAGTTTGGTGATAATAAAGGCGTCACTAAAACCACACGAAAACACACACAGAAAGTTGTGCTATTAACTTCTTTATTAGCATATTATATCCCTTAGTCGTCTTTTACGACATCCTCGTGCAAGATAGGGAGTGGTTGGAAGGATATTTTAGTACACCATTAATATATAACTACAAACAAAAGCCTTTGTTAATTGCAAGCAGCACAAGTAACTGTGTACTCGTACAGAAACATGTTGCTGTTATTGGAGAAACATCTTGCGGCGTGTTTGGGAGTTAGGTTTTAGATGTGTATGCGACATCGTCCGTAAAGAATGCAAGTTCAGCTTCCTGTTGCTATAGTTCTGGGGAAAGGTAGCAAATTAGGTAGGTAGAAAGGTATCTTGGGAACACCTGCGGCGCCAGGCCGAGGGGAGGACAGTTCCCCGCCTCATTCACTCAATATATGCGTCCTTGAAGGAATGAGGAGATCACTCTCACGATACGACGGGATGTTGGTGATTTTAACAGCTTAAGCAACAGCCCGGCGTGGCATAGCCGGTCAAATACCTTTTCCGTGTCAATTTTCAGAATTAATTCTAAAATTTTTACAGAGCCTGGTGACAGAAAAAGAATAATACACTCTGTCTTGCCCGTGGATGTCGTAAAGACGAATTAAGATATATCTAGGCAAGAGATACTAACTAAGAGAGACTAACATCTAGGCAGGAGAAGGAAATCTCGAAATAAAACCCTATTCCAACTTTTCTGACCAGTATGGTAAGATCAATTCCCTTCCTATTGTGGAGGCGGCTCAGCCCCGTAGTGGAGCGTATTTGAGCTGAAATAAATTATAAAGAAAACTTCAATAAATGATCGAGACTAGTTCTGCTACTCTCCACTACGGGCGCTAGTGTCTTCGCTGAAATGTTTATGTTTTTCTTTATTTATTAATCACGTCTGTTAACGATATTTCTATATTAGACTCCCTTTACTATTCCAGAAGCAAAGCCTATTATAATTCTTTTGATATCAGAACGCTATCAAATGTAAACTCTATAACAACGCGGATTAGGTTGAAATTTGAATTATTAAAATGCGTAGCGACCCCTTGTTTGTTTTTAATAAATTAATCTCTTGTTTTAACTGAATAGTTATATCACCGTAATATAAGCTTTATTTTATGAGCTATAATGATGAATATGCAATGCAGTCTTCTAATGTTTTTTACAGACATGTTTGCTTAGTGTGGAGCACATTTAAATATCAACTATAATTGTTAATGCCAGAGTACAACATTGTATGTTACCTTAAAAATCTGTTTAGATGTTATAATGGACCGAGATAATTAGTTTCGAGAAACGTCCCACCGCACTGAATGAGCGATTTGTATATGAACATGCGTGTCACAGGACGAAAGGGAATAGGTTAGCCATAGAAATTGTCATTATGAGTTGATCAGCTAAAAGGTTAATATAAATTCACGAACAACTTCCCTGAATGATAATTGGTTATTTGACTACTGTTAAAGCATGAAATCATTATTAATATTTATATAACGCATACATTTTTTCTAAAAAAGGGCGCTTATATTTGATATACAGGGTGTATCAGGTTATGGAGCAACTGTTCGAGTATGTTGTAGTTTAACCGTCATAGATCGTAATTAGAATGTATATTTCACAAAAAACTATAAAACATAATAGTTACAGTGATTTCAAAAATATGTGTCAAAGAGTCTACGCCTTAAATGTGACGTATTGATGTTACGTAGGCGTCTGAGTCGCCTCGCCCGCTTTTATACCTAAATAACGTCGGTGTGGTAGGATGGTTTATAATAAACTCTTGTAGGTAAAAAGTAGAATAAGTATGTACTATTTATTTTGACTGCACAGATGGCGTAGTGTTTAAGATACTGTCCTACCGTGCCAGTGTCACACAGGGTTCGAATCTCACGCCGGACAACACTGTGCTATCAACAAATTGTTGTACTGAGTTTGGATGTAATTTCTGTCCGTTGATTCTATTTGTGAAGTCCCCTACAATACAAGGATTATTAACTTAAAAATAAAATAGAAGCTAGATATCTACCTATTTTTAATAAAAAGATAGATTACCTTTTTCGTGAAAGTTGCCGTAAATGTAAATATCCCATATCGATAACCGGAGTAATCCAGATAGGTAATAGGTATGTGGTATTAACATTCCGAAATTAACAATTCCTAACATATCACACATTTTTAATACCGCACATCGCACCAACACACCAAACCGGGAAAAAGTCATATTTCAAATCACTTTAAATCGCGGACTTTTAATACGTGAAAAAGTCGTAAGGAGATAATAATGCCAGCCGTGCATTTAGACCGGCCATCCCAGTCAGACTAAAGTAATTAAATAAAAACGAATAATTCAATTTTAAAAACCTATACTTTTATAGGCAATAAGGGCCTGTCCGCACAGCGATATTTCATAATTTTTTTTTTAAAAAAAGCATATTCTATGCCTTTCTGACATAATACATTTTTAAATTGAAGGCAGATGCAGAGGAGATTGCGCCGTTTACGTTGCATTGTTTCTATTGCTCTAAGTCCTCTTAGTCCCACTGTTGAGCTCGAAGCTCCGACGCAATGGGAGAAATATTTGACTAACTATACTATATACCAGGGATGGCCAACTTGATTAGACCAAAGATCTACTATTTACTGACTAGATCTTGTGCGATCTACCAAGTACGTACTTAAATCCTAAATGAAACAGCATAGTTCAGTACCTATACAATTGCAAATCGTGCGTGCAGCAGTTGGTGATTACATTGCGCAGTCTGTTCTATGTATTATTTATATTTTTTACCTTGACACGATCGACTGGACTAACAGTCGCGATCGACAGCTTGATCGCGATCGACCGGTAGGCCACCCCTGCTATATTAGTATATAGTTATAGTTACCACGCTAATCAGTTGCGTATTATAATCCCTTAGTCGTCTTCTGCGATACCCACGAGCAACATAGGGGATGGCGTATTGTATTCTTCTTCCGTCACCACACGGAAAGTTGAAATTAAGTAAAGTATAATATAGGTACTAATCTTATATGGAGAAATCTTTTCCTTGTAAAATGCTCTATAAAGTTATATATTAAGTAATGTGGTCACTGATTTTCTTAAAGGAACATGATTAGACTTAATGCAAGCAGCTATCACGCTATCAGTGAGACACCTACCTTACCTTTTTGTGATGAACAATTTAGTTCATTTGCATAATTAATGTGAACCTTATGCGTCAGTAATTAGGTTGATATTGCATTGTGTGTAGTGTGTACAATGTATTTATGCAGATGCACGCACGTTAGTTATATTAAAACTATTGTTATACCGGTTTTGCTTGGTAAGTTAGTTATTTATATCCGGGGACACGGGGTATACAGCGCTATATAAGTCCCGGGATTAATTCTTTATAGCGTTTAATGATGATTTTGGTTTTTTTTAAGACTCTTTTAACACTCTGCACTAAGGAAATAAACCTTGTATGTGTGTTGTGACTTTACAAACATATAATTAACTGACACAACATTACACACGGACTAGGAGAACAACAATTTGTGAATTGCACTTTTTTTTTCTTGGGGTGGGTTACAATCGGCGCACTCCTCGCTCCACTCTGTCCGGGGCGACAGAGGGGCGTAAGCACGCACACCCGCAACCCACCCGTGACACGTCGCCTTTGTCGTTGGACCGACCACCAGAGCAGGGTGGCTTATCGTTAGTTGTCGAACTTTCCTCGCGCGGTCGGCCTCTCGGCGGGTGACGGACTAACTCCCCGGTCCAGTCACCCGCGGCCCCGGCTATAAAGTGTTGTCCTGCGTGTGATTCGAACCCGCGACACTGGCACTGTAAGTCGGTATATTAACCACTGCGCCATCTACGCAGTCTAGTCTACCTTGAGGTTTATGATGTGAAACTTGTTTGCGCGTATGAGGGTAATTTTTTTACGGATGAAACGAAAATGTGGGACGTTTTTGTTCAAGAAGAGGGAGAGACCAATTAAGAGAGAGTGAGACAGTGCAAACAGTACGAAGCTCATAGTCATGGAGCGAGAGTAGGGAGCGAGCGAGTGATAAAGAGGGAGAGAATGAGAGTGTATATTATTTTTTATTATTATAATTTTTTTCTTATCTTTTTTAAAATTGACAAAAAACACGTGGGACCAAAGAAGTTTTACTTCTGACATGCGTACTTTGTACGTACGCTCTTTCTAGGGTTCCGTACCCAAAATGTAAAAACGGGACCGTATTACTAAGACTTCGTCTGTCTGTCTTCGACTGTCCGTCTGTCCGTCTGTCTGTCGCCAAGCTGTATCTCAAGAACCGTGATAGCTAGACAGTTGAAATTTTTACAAATTATGTATTTCTGTTGCCGCTATAACAACTGACACTAAAACTAAACAAAATAAATAATTATGTATGGAAGTGCGCGAGTCCGACTCGCACTTGGCCGATTTTTATTTTAATAAATCAACACCTTGCACTATGGAAAGGATTCATAATGATGAATATCCCCAGTCTGCTCAAGTACTATGTCGAGAACAACTCATGTTAGAAATGCGATCTGAGAATAACGATTTGAGAATAAAAAATCCTGATCCTGGGGTATTTATTACGTCCTCCGCTCTGTTAAATCTGCAGGTATCCTACAAGGGGACAAGAGGTACATTGACTACAGACCCTGCCCTTGATAATACGAGTGAATCATTTGAGTGTTTGTTATGAGCGCAGTACTGCACAACATATGGCAAGCCGATGCTGCTGTGAGAATATATACAAAACAAACAAACATATTCGCATTTTACCTCATCATTTATTTATTTGGAATTCCTTCAATGATACAATGCGTATGGGCAAACCTTGATGTGAATGGTAAACAATGTAGTACCTACTGAACTCACATTTAAAAACCCATCCATCAGCCTACAGACGTCCACTGCTGGACATACGCCTCTCCACGAGAATGCCACTAGGAACGGTCCTGTGCCACTTGCATCCAACGGTTCCATGCAACTTTCAAGATGTCGTCAGTCCACCTAGTAGTGGGTCGTCTGCGACCGAGGATTATTAGCACCCCCTGCCCCGCTACTAAGACCAGTCCGTGGAAAGGCGGAATTGCCGTAACTGGGGCCGTCATATTAATTGCATGCGTTTTTTTTTAACTTTTATTACATTGCCTCAAGCTTTTTCGTCCATATATTGCATGTCGCGTGACGGTCGGCCGTGGAGTAGGGTTAAAGTGAAAGGCGTTCGACAGAGCAGCCGAGGCCAATATGGCGGCGCGTATGGTTCACATCAGCTGATCGTGCAGTGTCTAGACTATTAGTCATTTGTGTCAATGCTGCACGCTATTTGTTTGTTTTTATCAGTGTTTAATGCAAATGTTGCTATTTTTTGGTTAAATGTCTACAATTGGAAATAAAGTTTCACTTTTACCGTGGTTTCATAAAACTACACAATCATTCCTTGTTTTTTCCATTGTCCTGGTTGAAACTCTTAACCGATTTTCCCGACTCTCATGGTCAAGTAAAGGGTGACGACAATTGTATTCTATCCCGTCGAGCGGCGACATTTAACAATTCTATAAAATAAAAACATCTTAAAATAAACCAACGTATATTATTTTAGATGTAATACTGAATTTATATATATATTATATATATATTTTTTTTTCAGGTACAGACCACAACCACGATGGCGCTACATACGGTATTTATATTTTTAAATATATATAAATGTCTCCCTTGACACCAAGTACTTTGAAAGCTCACAATGTGCCTTTAGTAAGTCCTTAACCTCGTAATTATCAAGTTATCATCATCATCATCATCACAGCTCATATACGTCCCACTGCTGGGCTCGAGCCTCCTACACATAAGGAGAAAAGCTGACCTAATGTACCACCCTGGTCAGATGCATTGTTGTTGCGATGCTGTAGTACTCCACACCAATGGCTATTGTGCCGACCACTGTCTGTAATCCCCGGCCCTCCCGGACCCGCTGCCTCCTTCTGTGAGGCAGTTGTCTAAGTCGTGATGGCGACCGCGTCTTTGACGACACCTGATAAAATAAGGCGTGGCGAATTTTAATTTTATAGAAAATAATTTATATTAGAAAAAAGTGAGCCGTCGCTCAGGACGCCTCATTTCAGCCTACAGCCGTCCACTGCTGGACGTAGGCCTCCCTCATGTTGCGCCACAATGTGCGGTCCTGTGCCGCCTGCATCCAACGACGCCCAGCAACTTTCACTAGGTCACTGGTCCACCTAGTGGGGAGCGTCCTACACTGCGTCGTCCGATACGTGGTCGCCACTCGAGAACCTTTCTTCCCCAGCGGTTGTCGGTTCGTCGAGCGATGTGGCCTGCCCATTGCCACTTCAGCGTGCTAATTCTTCGTGCTATGTCGGTTACACCCGTTCTTCTGCGGATTGCCGTATTTCGGATTCTATCTCGCAGAGAAATCCCGAGCATAGCCCGCTCCATAGCACGCTGAGCGACTTTGAGCCTTGTTATGTGGCCTACATTTAGACAGCACGTTTCCGTGCCGTAAGCCATCACTGGTAACACACACTGGTCGTAGACCTGTGTTTTCAGACACTGAGGTATGTTGGATGAGAAGATCCTCTTAAGTTTCCCGAACGCTGCCCAACCGAGTTGGATTCGTCGGACGACTGGCAGATGTGAAACATTTAAATTATTTTGTACAAGTATATATGAATAAAAGAACAGATTACGACAGGAACTAATAAGGGACATATTTTTTCCAGAAAATAATTATTTTTATTCAATAAACATTTATATTCATTAAATACAAGAATTAAAAATTCAAAACATATTTCAAATTGTGACAGCCACGCGTAACTTTACGCCACGCCAACGATTAGGTTTACCCTCGCCTGTAGATGTTTCACATCAATAGGTAGGCAATAATAGTTATAGTTATTTAACAAGCGTGGTATAATAACACAATACTTTAGTTGTAGGGAGGTTCGTGCCCACTCGAGGACCAGCTCACTACTCATTGGTCTATGATTCTATCCTAAATGTGTTTACTTTATTTATTTCTCTTGTGTCTAAATTAATTGTCTCCACTACATATTATAAAACAAATTCGCTTCCCGCTGTCTGTCTATCCCTATGTATGCTTAGACCTTTAAAATCGGCCAAGTGCAAGTTGAACTTGCGCATGAAGGGTTCCGTACCATGGACAAGGTAAACAAGAGCCCTACCTATGGCCATTATCGATACCGACCAAAAAAGGGCAAAAAATAGCGTTTGTTGTATGGGAGCTCCCATAAATATTTATTTTAATTTATTTTTATTATTTGTTGTTATAGCGGCAACAAAAATACATGATTTGTAAAAATATCAACTGACTAGCTATCACAGTTCTTGAGATACAGCCTGGTAACTGACAGACGGACGGACAGACAACGAAGTGTTAGTAATAGGGTCCTGTTTTACCCTTTGGGTACGGAACTCTAAAAACTACGCAACGGATTTTGATGCGATTTATTTTAATAGATAGAGTGACTCAAGAGGAAGGTTTATCTTATATCTTTAAACGAGCAATTCTTGTATATATATATATATATATATATATATATATATATATATATATATATATATATATATATACTAGCTGACCTAGCAGACGTTGTTCTGTTCAAATAAAGCGCCACCTACCGGATCCAATTGTGAATCTAAACCATTCTCGAATCTCATTGACACACACAAATTACTTAAATTACTTAAATCCAGTCAACAGATATCGCCATCTGTTAGAATCTTTTGGAGTTAACAGATAATTGTGACTGTCAATTAATTATAGACAAATAATTTGTAATAAAATAAAATTGCGACTATAATTAAAGATCGTTTTTTTTTTTTTTTTGGGTGGGTCGCGGTCGACGCGCCTCCGCACCACTCCGTCCGGGGCGACAGAGGGGCTTAAGCACGCAACTCCCGCAACCCACCCGAAAACCACCTCGCCTTCGTCATTGGGCCGACCACCGGAGCAGGTTTACTTATCGTCAGTGGTCGGCCCGACGGAATACCCCCTACGCGGGGTACCCTCCCATCGACCGACGTCCCCCCCTCGAGGAGGACGTCGGTCTTTCCTCACGCGGTCGGCCTCTCGGCGGGTGACAGACTAATCCCCGGTCACGTCACCCGCGGCCTCGGCTAGGGATAATTAAAGATCTAAGCTATCCTATTTCTCAAGTTGGACCAGACTGCTCACGGTGTGCCAATTTAATTTAAAATCGGTTAAGTAGTTTAGGAATCCATCGCGGACAAATATCGTGACAGGAGATTTATATATATAAGATATTCAGGATCTCGGAAATGGCTCTAACGATTTTGATGAAACTTGGCATACTAGAGATTTCAAGGCTTAAAAATCGATCTAGCTAGGTTTTATTTATAGAAAATGTTGTTTTGTCGGTGTTTTTAGCAAAGTAATACAATGACATTAAATATTAAAAGAATATGAATTCAAATTTCGCCGTCAATGTCATGAGTTACGATAGCTCAGTTGGGAAGCTATCCAGTTTTATTTTAGTATTGTTTTGGCATTCAAACAGCGTCGGATCGAATCTCGGTGTTATGATTATTCCCTTTTTGTAATTTTTTATATAATTTTTTTCATTATTTAATTTTTATGTTTTATTAATATATATCTAAATAAATTCGACAAAAATACAACAAAAGTATTCCGAGCGAAGCTCGGTCAACCAGATATTATGTATAACTAGCAACCCGCCCTCGCTTCGCTTCGGTTTTAGTCGTTTTCCCCCCGTAGTTCCCGTTCCCGTGGGAATACCGGGATAAAATATAGCTTAGTTTACGCCCTGATATTAGCTTTCCATTGGTAAAAGAATTTTTGAAATCGGTTCAGCCGTTTTGAAGATTACCTGGAACAAACAGACAGACAAAATTTTTTTAATTTGTATTTTAGGCATAGGTGTCGTGCAAATAACCGTGTGAGCATGAAAAAAGCCTATTATTTTGACATTACAAACAGACACTCCAATTTTATTTATTGGTATAGATACATGCATAATATGTCGCTCATTCAAGACTACCATCTAAAGATAACATGTTTGTATTGTCTAATGACAATAAAGCTGTGAATGTTGTATATACATATATATACATTCTGTAGTATATCTAGTTTCAATATTGCACCCGCACGAAGACGGGGCGAGTCGCTAGTAACACATATAAATTCTATTACTGAACTGAAGTGACGTAGGTACCGGGTTTTATTTCGAGTTTACCTTCTCTTGCACAGATGTTATATGCATACTATATCCCTTAGTCGTCCTCTACGACACCTACGGGCAAGATAGGGAGTGGTGAATTGTATTCTTACTCCGTCACCACGTAACATTTTAATAATTTAAAAATCCGCCAGTTAATAAAAACATTTTAATTGTAAAATATGTCAACAACTCAATGAATACATTTCTGTAAGACAAGACTCGAACTCCAGATTTCACGGTCGGCAATCGCTTATCTCATTGAACAGCTAAGTCAAAATAATATTCTTCACCAAAAATCCACGATGTTTTCCTTGAGGCGAGTCTTGTCCGGGGGGAGCGATTACCGTCAATCAACAGCGGGGTCCCGTCCCCACGTCGTCGCCCTCTCGCTAACAGTGTGGGGTCGCGCCCTCCACGAACCTCGTACTCATCTAATTGGGTAAACATTTACCTTTCTTGTACATTCAACGGTTTTTTATACTTGGCTTGCCTTCACACAGGTTCAATATTAGTAACTTCAGTATTTAATTGTGGGAGAGTGATGGCTTCACTAGTACACAATTCGTAATCGGATGGTGCTTGTGTAATCTACTGCAGGTTGTTGTCCGTGTGGTGACGGAGTAAGTATACATTTCCCTACTTCTTATCTTGTCCGTTTGCCCGTGGATGTCGCAAAAGACCACTACGGGATATAATATGCATGTAAGATCTGTGCAAGAGAAGAAAAACTAATTGAAACCATGAATGACCATCATGGTACAGTAGGTTAAATTCCCTTTCATTGTGGAGGAGGCCCGAGCCCAACAGTGGGACGTAAGTGGGCTGCGATGATGATGATGAAGGATTGTTTTTAATATTTGTTATTAAAGCGGCAACAGAAATACATAATTTGTATAAATATCAACTGTTTAGCTATCACAGTTCTTGAGATACAGCTTGGTGACAGACAGACGGACGGATAGATAGCAAAGCCTTAGTAATAGGGTCCCGTTTTTACTCTTTGGGTAGGGAACCCTAAAAATGATATGTTTGGTGTTAAGTGTATAAGCAAATAAACGAATTTCGAGTCGAGGTTTTTCGATGTAGGTATATTTTTTTTTTTTGGGGGGGATTTGATATTCTTATTAGTTGATTTTTATGCGACCTGTTTGTATCATCAGTTCAATTCCCGTGCAGACGAATTTTCTGTTAAACATATTTGTAAAGTTATTTCGCGATGCAAGCTTTTGATACCTAATACTATGTAATCTATGGTTTTACAACATAAATAAACACAGCTCTTTGACAAGGGTGTCGTAAAAGCAAAGATAAATGATATTCTTACAAAGTAATTTTATAAAAATATACAGTTCTAGTAACTGTCACATTGGTACGTTATCTCAAGTAAAAATTTAATTCTTTAAAATTGGTCGTAGCGCCTCATATCAGGCCAAATTTCAATAAGCATTCGTTCATTTAACTAAACACATCTTAAAATTTAAACAAAATTAAACCAGCCGTTTAGGAGGAGTACAACCACAAACATACAGAACAAATATGTAAACAAATATCTATACCAATAAATAAAATTGGAGTGTCTGTTTGTAATGTCAAAATAATAGGCTTTTTTCATGCTCACACGGTTATTTGCACTATACATATGCCTAAAATACAGATTAAAAAATTTTTGTCTGTCTGTCTGTCTGTTTGTTCCGGGTAATCTTCAACGGCTGGACCGATTTCAAAAATTCTTTCACCAATGGAAAGCTATAATATCAGGGCGTAAACTAGGCTATATTTTATCCCGGTATTCCCACGAGAACGGGAACTACGCGGGTAAAACGACTAAAACCGAAGCGAAGCGAGGGCGGGTTGCTAGTGTGTATATAAAGAGGGCATACTGTGAGCCGCATACCGTTAGCAATGTCACGGTGTACGAGTAATCCATTTAGTCGCATATCGGGTTAGGGGTCGGTGTGCACTTGACCGGAAGTAGCCGCGGCGGCGGATATTGGCGCAAGCCTACCGCGGCTCGTGTGCACAAGGACCTATTTCCTTTAAAAGATCATTTGTTGGAGGGTGTATCGAAATATGGTCAAAGGAATTTTCTGATTTCCTGCGAGGGGCGAGGTCACTCATACTTTATATGTAGGAAATGTGTTTGGTGCGTGGTGATTACTAATTCTTACAGATTGCTCATCATCATCATTTCAGCACATATACGTCCCACTGTTGGGCTCGGGCTTCCTCCACAATGGGAAGGAAATCGACTTCACTATACCATGCTGGTCAGACAGGTTGGCATAGAGTTTTGTTTTGAGTTTTCCTTCTCTTGCACAGATGTTATTTGCGAATTATATCCCTTACCGGGTATCCTACTTGAACGACGAATACGACGCGACACGACACGACGCAGTGCGGCGCGATGCTACAAGCGACAAGTGTCCTGTGATTTTGGTTATTACTTCTCGGATCATGGATAAGTACACTACAATTTTGTTAGGAAGTTCATATTTAGAGTACAGACTTAAAAAACAAATATAATCGCTTCTGAATCAACAATTGTGTAGTTCGTGATAGCGCGTCTCGTCGCAAACTGTCACATAGGCCGCAAGGAGGCATGTCATTGATGTGATCGCGTTCGCAGCCTCACCGAGGACACCGCCTTACTCGTCTTTTACGACATCTGCGGGCAACATAGGGAGTGGTAAATTGTATTCTTAATCCGTCAACACACGGAACACAGTGAAGTAAGTAATAAAGTATTAATATTATATTTCATATACGGTCACTTTGCTGACAGTTTTCTATCTACAATTAAAAACTTTTAATTGTAGACAGAATTCAAAACTACATTTAAAAACTTAAAGATTACTCATAGATGTTATAAAAAATGACTAAGAATTTGACATAGAGATGTGTCAACTACATCTGATGTCGTCTGTCGTCATTCACAAGTGTTATGTGACGTCCACGTGACGCAGTAACAATACAATTCTCCATCAATCTGATGTCGTCTGTCGTCATTCACAAGTGTTATGTGACGTCCACGTGACGCAGTAACAATACAATTCTCCATCAATCTGATGTCGTCTGTCGTCATTCACAAGTATTATGTGACGTCCACGTGACGCAGTAACAATACAATTCTCCATCAATCTGATGTCGTCTGTCGTCATTCACAAGTATTATGTGCCGTCCACGTGACGCAGTAACAATACAATTCTCCATCAATCTGATGTCGTCTGTCGTCATTCACAAGTGTTATGTGACGTCCACGTGACGCAGTAACAATACAATTCTCCATCAATCTGATGTCGTCTGTCGTCATTCACAAGTATTATGTGACGTCCACGTGACGCAGTAACAATACAATTCTCCATCAATCTGATGTCGTCTGTCGTCATTCACAAGTATTATGTGCCGTCCACGTGACGCAGTAACAATACAATTCTCCATCAATCTGATGTCGTCTGTCGTCATTCACAAGTGTTATGTGACGTCCACGTGACGCAGTAACAATACAATTCTCCATCAATCTGATGTCGTCTGTCGTCATTCACAAGTATTATGTGACGTCCACGTGACGCAGTAACAATACAATTCTCCATCAATCTGATGTCGTCTGTCGTCATTCACAAGTATTATGTGACGTCCACGTGACGCAGTAACAATACAATTCTCCATCAATCTGATGTCGTCTGTCGTCATTCACAAGTGTTATGTGACGTCCACGTGACGCAGTAACAATACAATTCTCCATCAATCTGATGTCGTCTGTCGTCATTCACAAGTATTATGTGACGTCCACGTGACGCAGTAACAATACAATTCTCCATCAATCTGATGTCGTCTGTCGTCATTCACAAGTATTATGTGCCGTCCACGTGACGCAGTAACAATACAATTCTCCATCAATCTGATGTCGTCTGTCGTCATTCACAAGTGTTATGTGACGTCCACGTGACGCAGTAACAATACAATTCTCCATCAATCTGATGTCGTCTGTCGTTATTCACAAGTATTATGTGACGTCCACGTGACGCAGTAACAATACAATTCTCCATCAATCTGATGTCGTCTGTCGTCATTCACAAGTGTTATGTGACGTCCACGTGACGCAGTAACAATACAATTCTCCATCAATCTGTTGTCGTCTGTCGTCATTCACAAGTGTTATGTGACGTCCACGTGACGCAGTAACAATACAATTCTCCATCAATCTGATGTCGTCTGTCGTCATTCACAAGTATTATGTGACGTCCACGTGACGCAGTAACAATACAATTCTCCATCAATCTGATGTCGTCTGTCGTCATTCACAAGTATTATGTGACGTCCACGTGACGCAGTAACAATACAATTCTCCATCAATCTGATGTCGTCTGTCGTCATTCACAAGTATTATGTGCCGTCCACGTGACGCAGTAACAATACAATTCTCCATCAATCTGATGTCGTCTGTCGTCATTCACAAGTGTTATGTGACGTCCACGTGACGCAGTAACAATACAATTCTCCATCAATCTGATGTCGTCTGTCGTCATTCACAAGTATTATGTGACGTCCACGTGACGCAGTAACAATACAATTCTCCATCAATCTGATGTCGTCTGTCGTCATTCACAAGTATTATGTGCCGTCCACGTGACGCAGTAACAATACAATTCTCCATCAATCTGATGTCGTCTGTCGTCATTCACAAGTGTTATGTGACGTCCACGTGACGCAGTAACAATACAATTCTCCATCAATCTGATGTCGTCTGTCGTCATTCACAAGTATTATGTGCCGTCCACGTGACGCAGTAACAATACAATTCTCCATCAATCTGATGTCGTCTGTCGTCATTCACAAGTGTTATGTGACGTCCACGTGACGCAGTAACAATACAATTCTCCATCAATCTGATGTCGTCTGTCGTCATTCACAAGTATTATGTGCCGTCCACGTGACGCAGTAACAATACAATTCTCCATCAATCTGATGTCGTCTGTCGTCATTCACAAGTATTATGTGAAGTCCACGTGACGCAGTAACAATACAATTCTCCATCAATCTGATGTCGTCTGTCGTCATTCACAAGTATTATGTGACGTCCACGTGACGCAGTAACAATACAATTCTCCATCAATCTGTTGTCGTCTGTCGTCATTCACAAGTATTATGTGACGTCCACGTGACGCAGTAACAATACAATTCTCCATCAATCTGATGTCGTCTGTCGTCATTCACAAGTATTATGTGACGTCCACGTGACGCAGTAACAATACAATTCTCCATCAATCTGATGTCGTCTGTCGTCATTCACAAGTATTATGTGACGTCCACGTGACGCAGTAACAATACAATTCTCCATCAATCTGATGTCGTCTGTCGTCATTCACAAGTATTATGTGACGTCCACGTGACGCAGTAACAATACAATTCTCCATCAATCTGATGTCGTCTGTCGTCATTCACAAGTATTATGTGACGTCCACGTGACGCAGTAACAATACAATTCTCCATCAATCTGTTGTCGTCTGTCGTCATTCACAAGTATTATGTGACGTCCACGTGACGCAGTAACAATACAATTCTCCATCAATCTGATGTCGTCTGTCGTCATTCACAAGTATTATGTGACGTCCACGTGACGCAGTAACAATACAATTCTCCATCAATCTGATGTCGTCTGTCGTCATTCACAAGTATTATGTGACGTCCACGTGACGCAGTAACAATACAATTCTCCATCAATCTGATGTCGTCTGTCGTCATTCACAAGTATTATGTGACGTCCACGTGACGCAGTAACAATACAATTCTCCATCAATCTGATGTCGTCTGTCGTCATTCACAAGTGTTATGTGACGTCCACGTGACGCAGTAACAATACAATTCTCCATCAATCTGATGTCGTCTGTCGTCATTCACAAGTGTTATGTGACGTCCACGTGACGCAGTAACAATACAATTCTCCATCAATCTGATGTCGTCTGTCGTCATTCACAAGTGTTATGTGACGTCCACGTGACGCAGTAACAATACAATTCTCCATCAATCTGATGTCGTCTGTCGTCATTCACAAGTGTTATGTGACGTCCACGTGACGCAGTAACAATACAATTCTCCATCAATCTGATGTCGTCTGTCGTCATTCACAAGTATTATGTGACGTCCACGTGACGCAGTAACAATACAATTCTCCATCAATCTGATGTCGTCTGTCGTCATTCACAAGTATTATGTGACGTCCACGTGACGCAGTAACAATACAATTCTCCATCAATCTGATGTCGTCTGTCGTCATTCACAAGTATTATGTGACGTCCACGTGACGCAGTAACAATACAATTCTCCATCAATCTGATGTCGTCTGTCGTCATTCACAAGTATTATGTGACGTCCACGTGACGCAGTAACAATACAATTCTCCATCAATCTGATGTCGTCTGTCGTCATTCACAAGTATTATGTGACGTCCACGTGACGCAGTAACAATACAATTCTCCATCAATCTGATGTCGTCTGTCGTCATTCACAAGTATTATGTGACGTCCACGTGACGCAGTAACAATACAATTCTCCATCAATCTGATGTCGTCTGTCGTCATTCACAAGTGTTATGTGACGTCCACGTGACGCAGTAACAATACAATTCTCCATCAATCTGATGTCGTCTGTCGTCATTCACAAGTGTTATGTGACGTCCACGTGACGCAGTAACAATACAATTCTCCATCAATCTGATGTCGTCTGTCGTCATTCACAAGTGTTATGTGACGTCCACGTGACGCAGTAACAATACAATTCTCCATCAATCTGATGTCGTCTGTCGTCATTCACAAGTGTTATGTGACGTCCACGTGACGCAGTAACAATACAATTCTCCATCAATCTGATGTCGTCTGTCGTCATTCACAAGTGTTATGTGACGTCCACGTGACGCAGTAACAATACAATTCTCATCAATCTGATGTCGTCTGTCGTCATTCACAAGTGTTATGTGACGTCCACGTGACGCAGTAACAATACAATTCTCCATCAATCTGATGTCGTCTGTCGTCATTCACAAGTATTATGTGACGTCCACGTGACGCAGTAACAATACAATTCTCCATCAATCTGATGTCGTCTGTCGTCATTCACAAGTATTATGTGACGTCCACGTGACGCAGTAACAATACAATTCTCCATCAATCTGATGTCGTCTGTCGTCATTCACAAGTATTATGTGCCGTCCACGTGACGCAGTAACAATACAATTCTCCATCAATCTGATGTCGTCTGTCGTCATTCACAAGTGTTATGTGACGTCCACGTGACGCAGTAACAATACAATTCTCCATCAATCTGATGTCGTCTGTCGTCATTCACAAGTATTATGTGACGTCCACGTGACGCAGTAACAATACAATTCTCCATCAATCTGATGTCGTCTGTCGTCATTCACAAGTAGTTATGTGACGTCCACGTGACGCATAACAATACAATTCTCCATCAATCTGATGTCGTCTGTCGTCATTCACAAGTATTATGTGACGTCCACGTGACGCAGTAACAATACAATTCTCCATCAATCTGATGTCGTCTGTCGTCATTCACAAGTATTATGTGCCGTCCACGTGACGCAGTAACAATACAATTCTCCATCAATCTGATGTCGTCTGTCGTCATTCACAAGTGTTATGTGACGTCCACGTGACGCAGTAACAATACAATTCTCCATCAATCTGATGTCGTCTGTCGTCATTCACAAGTATTATGTGCCGTCCACGTGACGCAGTAACAATACAATTCTCCATCAATCTGATGTCGTCTGTCGTCATTCACAAGTGTTATGTGACGTCCACGTGACGCAGTAACAATACAATTCTCCATCAATCTGATGTCGTCTGTCGTCATTCACAAGTATTATGTGCCGTCCACGTGACGCAGTAACAATACAATTCTCCATCAATCTGATGTCGTCTGTCGTCATTCACAAGTATTATGTGAAGTCCACGTGACGCAGTAACAATACAATTCTCCATCAATCTGATGTCGTCTGTCGTCATTCACAAGTATTATGTGACGTCCACGTGACGCAGTAACAATACAATTCTCCATCAATCTGTTGTCGTCTGTCGTCATTCACAAGTATTATGTGACGTCCACGTGACGCAGTAACAATACAATTCTCCATCAATCTGATGTCGTCTGTCGTCATTCACAAGTATTATGTGACGTCCACGTGACGCAGTAACAATACAATTCTCCATCAATCTGATGTCGTCTGTCGTCATTCACAAGTATTATGTGACGTCCACGTGACGCAGTAACAATACAATTCTCCATCAATCTGATGTCGTCTGTCGTCATTCACAAGTATTATGTGACGTCCACGTGACGCAGTAACAATACAATTCTCCATCAATCTGATGTCGTCTGTCGTCATTCACAAGTATTATGTGAAGTCCACGTGACGCAGTAACAATACAATTCTCCATCAATCTGATGTCGTCTGTCGTCATTCACAAGTATTATGTGACGTCCACGTGACGCAGTAACAATACAATTCTCCATCAATCTGATGTCGTCTGTCGTCATTCACAAGTATTATGTGCCGTCCACGTGACGCAGTAACAATACAATTCTCCATCAATCTGATGTCGTCTGTCGTCATTCACAAGTATTATGTGAAGTCCACGTGACGCAGTAACAATACAATTCTCCATCAATCTGATGTCGTCTGTCGTCATTCACAAGTATTATGTGACGTCCACGTGACGCAGTAACAATACAATTCTCCATCAATCTGATGTCGTCTGTCGTCATTCACAAGTATTATGTGACGTCCACGTGACGCAGTAACAATACAATTCTCCATCAATCTGATGTCGTCTGTCGTCATTCACAAGTATTATGTGACGTCCACGTGACGCAGTAACAATACAATTCTCCATCAATCTGATGTCGTCTGTCGTCATTCACAAGTGTTATGTGACGTCCACGTGACGCAGTAACAATACAATTCTCCATCAATCTGATGTCGTCTGTCGTCATTCACAAGTGTTATGTGACGTCCACGTGACGCAGTAACAATACAATTCTCCATCAATCTGATGTCGTCTGTCGTCATTCACAAGTGTTATGTGACGTCCACGTGACGCAGTAACAATACAATTCTCCATCAATCTGATGTCGTCTGTCGTCATTCACAAGTGTTATGTGACGTCCACGTGACGCAGTAACAATACAATTCTCCATCAATCTGATGTCGTCTGTCGTCATTCACAAGTGTTATGTGACGTCCACGTGACGCAGTAACAATACAATTCTCCATCAATCTGTTGTCGTCTGTCGTCATTCACAAGTATTATGTGACGTCCACGTGACGCAGTAACAATACAATTCTCCATCAATCTGATGTCGTCTGTCGTCATTCACAAGTATTATGTGACGTCCACGTGACGCAGTAACAATACAATTCTCCATCAATCTGTTGTCGTCTGTCGTCATTCACAAGTATTATGTGACGTCCACGTGACGCAGTAACAATACAATTCTCCATCAATCTGATGTCGTCTGTCGTCATTCACAAGTATTATGTGACGTCCACGTGACGCAGTAACAATACAATTCTCCATCAATCTGATGTCGTCTGTCGTCATTCACAAGTATTATGTGACGTCCACGTGACGCAGTAACAATACAATTCTCCATCAATCTGATGTCGTCTGTCGTCATTCACAAGTATTATGTGACGTCCACGTGACGCAGTAACAATACAATTCTCCATCAATCTGATGTCGTCTGTCGTCATTCACAAGTGTTATGTGACGTCCACGTGACGCAGTAACAATACAATTCTCCATCAATCTGATGTCGTCTGTCGTCATTCACAAGTGTTATGTGACGTCCACGTGACGCAGTAACAATACAATTCTCCATCAATCTGATGTCGTCTGTCGTCATTCACAAGTATTATGTGACGTCCACGTGACGCAGTAACAATACAATTCTCCATCAATCTGATGTCGTCTGTCGTCATTCACAAGTGTTATGTGACGTCCACGTGACGCAGTAACAATACAATTCTCCATCAATCTGATGTCGTCTGTCGTCATTCACAAGTATTATGTGACGTCCACGTGACGCAGTAACAATACAATTCTCCATCAATCTGATGTCGTCTGTCGTCATTCACAAGTGTTATGTGACGTCCACGTGACGCAGTAACAATACAATTCTCCATCAATCTGATGTCGTCTGTCGTCATTCACAAGTGTTATGTGACGTCCACGTGACGCAGTAACAATACAATTCTCCATCAATCTGATGTCGTCTGTCGTCATTCACAAGTATTATGTGACGTCCACGTGACGCAGTAACAATACAATTCTCCATCAATCTGATGTCGTCTGTCGTCATTCACAAGTGTTATGTGACGTCCACGTGACGCAGTAACAATACAATTCTCCATCAATCTGATGTCGTCTGTCGTCATTCACAAGTGTTATGTGACGTCCACGTGACGCAGTAACAATACAATTCTCCATCAATCTGATGTCGTCTGTCGTCATTCACAAGTATTATGTGACGTCCACGTGACGCAGTAACAATACAATTCTCCATCAATCTGATGTCGTCTGTCGTCATTCACAAGTGTTATGTGACGTCCACGTGACGCAGTAACAATACAATTCTCCATCAATCTGATGTCGTCTGTCGTCATTCACAAGTGTTATGTGACGTCCACGTGACGCAGTAACAATACAATTCTTCATCAATCTGTTGCTCGTGTGTGTCGTAAAAGATTACTAACATTATAATATGCATTCTACATTTACGCAAGAGAAAGAAAAATTAAAATAAAACAGTAAACCAACCCAACTGACTACGACCCGATCTATCGGAAAGGTCACACATTAAAATAAATAATGATGGACACCTTAGAATAATAACGTATATGGTAAGTCCGCTCACAAAGAATAAAGCATTTAAATTGGAGCCTAATGGAGTTTACACCGGAACCGTTAAGTAGTACCATAAATAAGTTTTCTTTCTTTCTTTGTTTCTAGTGTACACTGTCACTGTACTGCTCGTACGTACGCAACTCTTAAAAAATAAATAGGTAATTATGACGGTTTGTGCATTCAAATGGTGCCACAACACATTTGAAAAACATTAAAATGTTTTTAACATTACTTTTAAAAGTATTTCGCCGATTTATGTTAATAAAAACAAAATTTGATTTCATAATTTGTATAGTGGTGTGTAATCGTCTGCGCGCATGTAGTATTTTTGCTTCATGTTTTCGATCGCTCGAAGTACCGACACTATCCTTCTATACGTTATTATTCTAAGGATGACACATTGCATTATTAACCTGCCACCCACGAATTAATTTATATAATTTTTATTTGAAGTAAAATTAATATATATTTTTTTAGTGTGATGACGGAGTAAGAATACAATTCACCACCCCTTATCTTACCCGTGGGTGATCGTACGAGACGACTAAGAGATATAAAACGCATAACATCTATGCGAGAGAAGGAAAACTTGAAATAAAACCCTATACCAACACGTCTGACCAGCGTGGTAAAGTAGGTCAATTACCCTTCCATTATGGAGGAGGCACGAGCCCAACAGTGGGACATGTATGGGCTGAGATGATGATGATGATGATGATATTTTTTTAATAATTCCGTGTGGTGACGCAGTAAGAATACAATTCACCACCCCCTATCTTGCACGTGAGTGTCATAAAAGACGACTAAGGGATTAAAAATGCACGTCCACTGACGTCAAGTCACCCTGCTCCGGTGGTCGGTCCAACGATGAAGGTGACGTGCCACGGTCGGGTTGTGGGCGTGCGTGCTTACGACCCTCTGTCGCCCCGGACGGAGTGGTGCGAGGAGTGCTCCGATCGTAACCTACCCTCAAAAAAAGGGATTAAAAATGTATATAACATCTATACAACAGAAGTAAAGCTTAAAATTAAACCCTTTACTAACACGCCTGACCTGCGTGGTTATAGTATATCAATTTCCTTCTTTTTATGGAGGATTCACGAGCCCCACAATGCGACATATTAAACTAAAATGAGGTAATGATAAAAATCACCCATAACACAAGGATTATTTCCTTAATTCACAATGTTCACTTAAAAAGACTATTTAATAAATAAAAGTATACACAACTACGTTAAGCGCAGCAGTACAGCACCACGGACATCGCAGAAACGTGTTCCATATGTGAGCCTTAAGATTGATTTAACATCTAAAAACTCACTACAAAAAGCATTCGTTGTACACAATACAAGCCACTCACCATTCAGATCACCACTCCATATATCTTTTGTCCCATTTATCCACTCCAATTGTAACAGACCTATCATCCATCTACACATTCACACAAACAATCAACGAAATGTCCGAGTGCCCTACATCCGCCATTTTACAATCATGGCGTTCCCGCGCTTTTGTGACAGCACGCTTTTTTATTCCCGATCGTGAATCGGACCAAGGCGTGTGCGTTCAGCCTTTGTGAAGAACTGTTTGCGGTGCCATAGATATTGCTTTGAGCTTTCAACGTTTGAAAAAAGGTTTATTTCTTTTATAAATTGTGATTTCGATTTCGGGGTTTGGGCGTTCATATTCTCTATAGGTTTATTTTTTTTGAATGATGATTAATTAAATCGAAGACTTGTATACTAAACTTGACTTGTTTAATATTCTGTGCATATGTCTGTGGAGTGAAATAAAATATGTCACCTCCTCTTACCTTCCTATATAATTCATATCGAAAATCGACGTCTGAGTAGTAGCGATTTCTTACTGCGCTTCACTCGGTGAGCGAGAGATCCGGAAGCACAACTTTCTGAGGGTGTTTGCGTGTGGAGGGTTTTGGTGGTGCCCTTGGTATCACCGAACCTCAATGCACGCATTCACACTCCCTTCACTTTCTTAGCGGTAGGCAGCGGCCTTGTAAAGGTTCATGAGCAGCAGCAACACTTACCATCAGGTGTACTGTTTGCTCGTTTGCCATCGTTTGCAATAAAAAAAAAATATGAAAATACTAAGGTATCACTAGAAGTTTCCGCTTAAACGTCTGCCGTATGGCGATTAAGGCATTATTTGTTTCACGTTTTGTATCCATACTAGCTTTTACCTGCGACCTCGTCCATTTAGAATTCATACGTGACAGAGGCAAACACATATAGCTGTGCAGGATTTTCAAGCTTCCCATCGTGTTGATGGATGATGTGGGCAAGTTAGTGTAGAAGCTTGACCGCATCGCCCAACCTGTTAGCGAGGTCAGCCACATAGCTCGGTTTAGTTTCTGGTAGGTGACACACAGTTCGGTTTCTCTTCGTTACCACGGAGTGCCTCTATACCTAAAGTGTAGTGGTCTCTGCGCTCTGAGGAGTTTGTCCTAATGCCTCTTCTATGGTATCATGCAGGCGATCGTGTGGTACACTGGGTACGACTGGACTCAACAGGAATGAAACCCAAAAGAAATATTTTGACCGAGTAAAAGTACAGTACTCTATGTAGTGACGGAATAAGAATACAATTCACCCTCCCAATCTTGTCCGTGAATGTCGTAAAAGATGACTAAGGGATGTAATATAACATCTGTACAAGAGAAGGAAAACTCGAAACAAAACCCTATTCCAACACATCTGACTGGCGTGGAATAGTAGGTCGATTCTCCTCCCATTATGCAGGAGTTCTGATCCCAACAGTGGGGCATAAGCTGCAAGGATGATGATGAAAAGTACAGGTGATGATAGTTTGAAGAGCATTTTTTTCGATTAATGGCCCTATACAATGCATCTGTGTGAGCGAGTTCCCGCACTTGTCTTAGGACTTTCTTGTGGTAGCTATAGAAAGCTATTTAGATAGACTATACGTGGTTAGAGTATCCACTGAAGCACCGTGTACGGCTCAGGAAGAAAATTTTTCACGCTGATAGTGGAGGTGCTTACGCTTGATGCCCCCTGACTTTTGACGCGAATGACAAAATGTCATGTAGCGCTTTTATATTCTTTTTATTATTTTAGTGTTTTAAAGTGTTATATTCAATAATTTTGCTGATATTTTATGTAATATAATGCAAATAAAATTCTGAAATGTAGTGAAAATGATATAATAGTGAATTACGTGCATTTTGACATTCTGCCCAAATTTCCTGAGACGCATGACTTGGATATCAGCACTAAGTCATGCTAACGACTGACTGAAAGACTAAGACTAAAGACGTGAATAATAATCAATATACTCGTCACTGGCACCAATAGCTCATATTATTGTAGCTCATTGCCATTAACTAAGAAGAAGAAGAAGATGCCGCCCTAGCTGAGGTCGCGGGTAGTTGAACCAAAGATTCGTCTGCCACTGCGTGAGGTCGACGCCACGTCAACATAGTTTTCTGCCTGGTGTCCCTGACTTTTCGTCACCCTATATAGTCTGGACGAGATATATCCAAGTCAAAGCTAGTTAAAAGTGTTAGTCAAGGTACTATTTTCTTTATTTGGAGGATAGGCATGAGATATAAAGAAAGAAAGAAATTTTATTTTGTAAACCTCACACAATATGGACAACAACGAAAGAAATAAGAACTACTAACTAAAAACAAGGAGTGAAATATGTGACACCAAAATATGGTGCCCATCTCAGATATGGTATCAGGTCGCCCAATCTATCCAGTGTCATGGAATGCCATGGCCATCGGTGGTCTTTACGAGTCTGGTAACTTTGGCTTTCGGACTATCGACGGGCGGTGTCATTCTAGCTGAAGGTCAAATCTCTGGTTCAATCACCCGCCTTCTTGAGTTACCCTGGGAAGCCTTCTATTTATTTTTTTTCTGCTTCTGCTGTTTCGTTTCTGATGTATAAAGATGTTAACGTATGTATAGAAGAACATATGTCAGTCCTGTCACCTCTATATATACAGCTCCTGGTGTAAAGATGACCAGACTGGTAGCAGTTTTGGTAACATTTATATTTTTTTAAACGGTGGCAAACGAGCAAACAGTACACCTGATGGTAAGTGACTCTGCCGCTCATGGACCTTTGCAAGGCCGCTGCCTACCGCGAAGAAAGTGAAGGGAGTGTGAATGCGTATAATGAGGTGTCGGTGATACTAAAGGCATCACTAAAACCCACCCACACACAAACACACACAGAAAGTTGGTCTGTTTAAAATTGGTATTAACACTATAATATATACAGTTGTGATGTTAATATAAATAATGTCTGTCGGTCTGTCACTGATTGTGACTATTGTTAGCAACTGTAAACAGTTATCGTGCCTAATGAATTTATAACTTATAATAATAAAGCTTTTATATATATAGCTAATAGATTGCAGCAAACAGTACGCAATAAATTAACCGTCTAACAAGCGTTGTATCTTAGGTCAATTCCTCTCCTATTGGGAAGAAGGCTCGAGCAATGGTACTTATAGGAGTTGAGAGAATGTTCAAATATGGCATAACGTTAGAATACAGTATGTTCTCATCCAAGTCTTTTATGAGTCGGAAAATCCAACTAAGGAGTCTTTAAGAGAATTAACAGCGGCGTTCTGCTGAGAAATTCATTACACCAAATATGATCGTTAACCTCAAGCGTAGCAATTATGCTACCGTTTTTATGAGAAGGTCTATGTCCAATAGCGCACGTTGAAATATTGTAGAAGATATGCTATCACCATTTAGATTTTTGTTTGTTCTATTCTTAATGGAATTTTCGACCTTACATTTATTAACATTGAATTTATTTTACAAGTGGATGACGCAGTAAGAATACAATTCACTATCCCCTCTCTGGCTCGTGAGTGTCATAAAGACTACTAAGAAATACAATATGCATATAGCATCTATGCAAGAGAAAACTAGAAAGAAAACCTATGCCTACACGTCTGACAGCATAGTAGATCTATTTTCCTCCTACAGTAAAGGAGGAACGATCCCAACAGTGAGATGATATGAGCCGACGTGATAATGATAAAATTGACTATGCTAACAGTTTGCAGCAAATTATACGCACAGTCAGTATTATTACAAAAACAATATCGAGTCGCTCACGTACAACTGAACATAAATTACACTCATTTAAATAAACTTCAACTAAGTAAAATTAATTTCTGTATTTATTTTCTTTGAAACTAATTTGTGGACGCTAATTATTTGTCCTTGAGATAAATATCTCTAACTGTTTATCCTTCTCGTAACAAATTAAAAAAAGCTAGACAGGGTATGATGTAAAACCACACATTACAAATAAAACTTGTGTATACAGAAAAACATTTTCATTATTACTTCAAACACTTTTGTATATCATCATTGTTGGACGTAGGCCTCCATCATGTTTGCACAGAGCGCGGTCCTGTGCCGCCTGCATCCAACGACGTCCAGCAACTTTCACCAGGTCGTCAGTCCACCTAGTGGGGGGAGTAGTTCTACACTAAGTCGTCCGATACTTGGCCACTCGAGAACCTTTCTTCCTCAGCGGTTGTCGGTTCGTCGAGCGATGTGTCCTGCCCATCGTCATTTCAGCATGTTAATTCTTCGTGCTATATCGGTTAAACCCGTTCTTCTACAAATTTTCGTATTTCGGATTCTACCTCGCAGAGAAATCCCGAGCATAGCCCGCTCAATCATTCAAACTCAAAGTTTGACTCAGACTGAGTTTGAATGACTTTGTACAGCATAGATTGTGTTTATTCATCATTTTGGCTCATATACGACCCACTGTTGGGCTCGGGCCTCCTCCACAATAGTAAAGATATTTACCTTACTATACCATGCTGGTCAGACGCGTCGGCATAAGGTTTTGTTTCGAGTTTAACTTCTCTTACATAGATGTAATATGCATATTATAAACCTCCAGCGTCTTTTACGACACCCAAGGGCAAAAGAGGGGGCACTGAATTGTATTCTTACTCCGTCACCACACGTATAATGTTTACCGTTCTTATTTTCTTACCTAAAAGGTAATACCTTGCACTAATGATAGTTCATTAGTGCAAGGTATTACCTTTTAGGTAAGAAAATAAGAACTTAGTAGCCTTATTAGTAGTAGTAGTAACTTAGTAACCTTAGTAGTAGAACTTAGAAGCTTAGTAGCCTTATAATGCGAGGAAGCTAACGAACATATAATCAGTCAGACCAGTGTTATATTGATCAATTTCCCTCCTATAATTTCACCAATGGAAAGCTATAACATCAGGGAGTAACATTGGCTATATTTTATCCCGGTATTTCTACGAGAACTACGCGGGTTAGGCGACTGAAACCAAAGCGAAGCGAGGGCGGCTTGCTAGTAATGAATAAAATTTCAAAGCGCTACACGACATTTTGTCATTCCCGTCAAAAGTCCCTATCGTTTAATATGCATAGTTAATAGTAATGGACGTCGTAAGTGACAGGTGACATGTTGTCACCTTGGAATCGATAGCCGATACATATTGATGTTAGTAAAGCAAATAATCCGTCACCGAATATGTGTTGTGCCGTATTTACTAGTAGGGGCTGTGATATACAAACATATAGTGGTGTGACGTCACAGGTGACGTGTCCTGAGTGACGCGCGACGTGACGTTAATAGCGGTTTGAAGTGTTTCGTACATTTGTATGACAATAATCAGAAACTAGCAACCCGCCCTCGCTTCGCTTCGGTTTCAGCCGTCTTACCCACGCAGTTCCCGTTCCTGTCGGAATACCGGGATAAAATATAGCCTATGTTACTCCCTGATATTATAGCTTTCCATTGGTGAAAGAATTTTTGAAATCGGTTGATGGTTTAAGCATGAAAGCGTAACAAACAAACAAACTTATTTTCGCATTTATAATATTGAAAAAAATAATTACGATGACCTTTTATTTTTACAAACTAAAAAGTATAATTTCGTTTGATTAAAAATCTGATTTCACATTTTAAATTGTTGAATACAAATACTATTGACGGTCTCAAGGGTGACGAATATGACACTGCGACGGTTAATTGACCTGATTTCATCCGGGGTTCGTCTGACGAAGATATCACATATGGCGGTGATAATGTACATTATATCGTGAATTCCCAGAGAAATCATTTAAGTAGGTTTTCAGCATCTAATTAATGGTAACGACTTGACTTACTAACGGACACGACTATAAATAGGCTATTCTATATAAAGAAATGCTAAATAGTATGAAGAAAATTGTATCAGACTTGGTTGGCTGTATGGGCTTTGATCCCTTCACCTGTCCGAATGGACAAACAGAAACAAAAAAAAAACTATTTGACATTTTATGCCACGTCACACGGGAACGCGATCGAATGGGATAAAAAGTAGCTTATTGCCATTAAGAAGAAAAAGAAGAAGAACGAGATAAAAAGTATCCTATGTCCATTGTCCGGTTCTAAGCTACCTCCCCACCAATTTGCAGCTAAATCTGTACAGCCATTCTTGAGTTATAAATAGTGTAGCTAACACGACTTTCTTTTATATACATACATATATATAGATTAATAGAAAATGATGAAATAATGAAAAAAATATCAAAAATTACAAAAACAGAATAATAATAACACCAAGATTCGATCTCACGCCGTTTGAATGTGACTGGACAACTTCCCAACTGAACTATGGCCACTCTTGATGGCGACGGCGAAATTTAAATTCCTATTCTATTGACATTTTATGCCATTATCCAAAACACCGACAAAACAACATTTTCTATAAATAAAACCTAGCTAGATCGATTTTTTGGCCCTGAAACTTATGCTAAATTTCATGAAAATCGTTGGAGGCGTTGCCGAGATTCTGAATATATATATATACAAGAATTGCTCGTTTAAAGATATAAAATAAATTAAATCAGGAAGAGATCTTTATTAAAATACAGTAACAATTTACAAAATCAATTTATTTCGGATGTTGAGATATATATCTAAATCTAATTGTAAGTGGCGGCTTGTCAGCTGTTGTGTTGTACCACGCATGCGGGTTCGTACGCCATCTTGGATTTGTTTATGAATTATAACATTTTTGGTGGCAAAGCGACAGTGTCATGTTTTGTAATCTTATATTAAATAAATTTAATGACTTTTTAGATTTAATACAGATAAAATGCTATAGTGTAGTGATTATGTAACAGTGCTGTTCTAAGTTCTAACAAAATTCCTTTGTAACCTCTAAAATTGGGTGCTAGAATCCTAAATAAAGATTCCTCTAAGAAGGTCATACGTACGTATATTTACCAGGCGCCGACTAATTCACTTGGTTTTAAAAACAAAACAACAAACATTTGGTTCTTATATAAGTAGAAAATATTTTATAAATATCCGTGTGGTAACGCAGTAAGTATACAATTCACCACTCCCTATCTTGCACGTGGATGTCGTAAATGACGACTAAGGGATAATATACATATAACATTTATGCAAGTGAAGGAAAACTCGAAATTAAACCCTATACTAACCTGTCTTACCAACACGGTATAGTAAGGTTAATTTTCTCGCCCGCTGTGTAGGAGGCTCTAGCCCAACAGTGAGATTTATATGAGCTGAAATGATGATACGTAACTACAATGCAAGGAAAGGCAAAAGCTGACACAGAACCCCGCCGCAACCCGCCTGAACTGTGTGCTATCTCAATTTATCTCTCATTGTGAAGGAGGCTCAGCAGTCATAGTATGCGTGAGAAGAGACCGACGTCCTCCACGAGGAGGGGACGTTGGTCGACGGGAGGGTACTTCTCAAGGGGTATTCCGTCGGGCCGACCACTGATGACAAGTCACCCTGCACCGGTGGTCGGTCCAACGACGAAGGCGACGTGTCACAGGTGTGTTACGGGTGTGCGTGCTTACGTCCCTCTGTCACCCGGACGGAGTGGTGTGAGGAGTGCGCCGATCGTAAAAAAAAGCAGTGATAGTATATATTAATTGTTTGTTATCAGGTGGTGATGATCAATTAGATGGTGGTGTCCGCTTCACGACAGAGCCGGCTGACGCTGTGGTGGTCAGCGGTGGTAGGGCACTGCTCGCTTGTGCGGCCACCTCCCGTCGTGCACTGCGATTGCACTGGCGACATAGTACCACTGGTGCGCCCACCAGGGATCACGCCATCACAGACACGGACAAGTACAGGTATACTACATACGACCAACACATATGTTGTATTAGCACAAGTCATATAAGTCCCACTACTGGGCTCGAATCGCGTCCACATTGTGAGGGACATTTGCCTTCTATACCACGCTGGTCAAGCAGGTTGGTATAAGATTATATTTCGATTTTTCCTTCACTTGCTGCATTTGTTTTATGCATAAAATATCCTCCAGTCGCCTTTCACGACACCCACGGCAATTTGAAGCTCATCGTAATTTCATTCCCTATAATTTTATTTGATATAATTTTTAATTTATTTCCCCATCGCGCCTATTGACAAGAAGGTACGAGCCCGGCAGTGTAACGTACATAGGGTTGCCAACCATACTTTATAATAAAGTATTCTACTTTATTTTGGTCATTATAATGATTTCTGACGTTTATGCGAGTATTACACATTTTAAATAAAACTACTGTTTTTTTTTCTTTTTGTGGGTGGGCTGCGGTAGGCGCGCCACGCGGTTAACTTGTCGTCAGTGGTCGGCCTGACGGAATACCCCCTACTTGGGGTACCCTCCCATCGAACGACGTCCCCACGGTCACGTCACCCGCGGCCTTCGGCTAGGGCGGCATGAGACGCAGGTAGTTGCGCCTGCGCCGCCCCATTCGCCGGCGGCGGATCTCCTCATCAAGGCTGCGCTCCTCGCGCAGGCGATCCGCCGCCTTCTTCTGCGAGATCACTGTCTCGCAGAAGGCTGCGTCCGCTGCGACCGCGTCCCAATTCCCGACGCTGTCGACCATCGCCCTAGCGATGGCCGGCAGCGTCAGGTCGACACCGATGATTGCGACGAGTTCACGGCGCTACGTGGCCTAAGCGGCGCAGGCCTCGAGCGTATGCTGCGCCGTGTCCTCGTCGCAATCGCAGTGGTGGCAGGACGGTGTACTCTCCCTCCTTTCGACCTTGTGCAGGTATTTGGCGAAGCTCCCATGCCCCGTCAACACCTGCATTAGTCGGAAGGAGAGCACCCCGTGCCGCCTTTCCAACCACTGCATCAGCACCGGCCGGAAGGCCTCCATGATTCGCACCCCGAACCGAGGCCTCTCCAGCCGGACTGCCCAACGGGCAATGACGTCTCGGCGGGCGTCGACGTGCCAGGCGGTGAGCTCCCTCAAGGAAACAACACCGCCCTCCCCGCGCACCCCCGACACCCGCCGATACAACTCGGCGAGCATTTCCGCCTCCAGGTCCCACGGGGAAGTTCCGGCCAATAGGCACGCTGACTCCGTCGCCACCGTGCGGTATCCGCGGATGGCCCTGACCGCCATGACCCTCTGTGGTCGCCACAGAAGGGCCCTAAGTCGGACAGTCAAGGACCCCGCCCACACCAGTGCGCCGTACAGGGCCATCGACCGGATGACCCCCGCGTACAGCCGTCGGCACGTAGCGCTCGGTCCGCCCACGTTCGGCATAAGCCACGATAGGGTGGACGCCGCGCCGACGAGCCGCGGAGCGAGCCTGCGGAAATGCTCCCGGAACCACCATTGCCCGTCGAGCACCAGGCCCAAGTACCTCATATGGGCCCGGATGCTGATGTCAACCGAGTGGACGGTGATCGAGACGCCGATGGGAGGGCTCATACGGCGCCCATGGAACAAGAGGGCCTCCGTCTTGTCGAGGGCGACCCTCAACCCCAGCGCCTCGATCCGCCTGACGGCCTCTTCGGTGCCATAGGTCGCCAGGCTTACCGCCTCTTCTAGCGTCCAACCGCGAGCTGTGATGAGCGTGTCGTCGGCGTAACAAATCACGCCCAGCCCGGGCGGGAGGCTCCCCCGCAACGCCCAGTCGTAGCCGATCTTCCACAGGGTGGGTCCGAGGACCGACCCCTGTGGGACACCGCACGTCATGGGCGTTCGCACAACGTCCCCTGCTCGGTTGGTGCAGAGGACGCTGCACCCCACCAAATAGTCCGCCACTAGCCGCTTCAGGTAAGCTGGCACCCCGTGATACCGGAGCGCCTCCCTGATGCAGCTGAATGGCAGACTATTGAATGCGTTGGCGATGTCTAGGGACACCGCCAACAGCACTCCCCCACCGGTGACGGCCTCAGTCGCCACGGCCCTCAGGCGCAACAGAGCCGCGATCGTCGAACGACCCCTCCTAAACCCAAACTGGGCGTCCGACAGATCGGGCCCCGTGTCGACGAGGTGCCGCTCGATGCGGGCAGCTACCACCCTCTCCAGTAGCTTGCCCGTGTCATCGAGCAGCACGATAGGCCTGTAGGCCGAAGGCGACCCCGGAGACCGTCCCGGCTTCGGCAGGAGCACCAGCCTTCCCTCCTTCCAGCACCCAGGGAACCGTCCGGACGCTAAACACGCGTCGAACAGCTCCCTGAGGTGGGGACCCAGGTGGTCGAGGACCAGGCCCAACACGCGGTTAGGAATACCGCGGTGGACTTTGCGCACATGCGCGCCACCGCCACTCCCATCTCGGGTTCCGTGATGGGCGGAACACTGTCGTCGTCGGCCTCCCGGTCAGTGTCTGGCGGAGCCATGACCGGGGGCGTGTGTTCCGCCCGCCGCGGGAACAGGTCCTCGATGACCCGGGTGAGAAGGCTGGGCTGGAGAGTCTCGGTGAGGGGAAGGACCCGCGCGCGGCGCTTATTCAGCACCGCGCGATAGGGGCGTCCCCAGGGGTCACGGTCGAGACCGTCCAGCATCTCTTGCCGACTGACGTCCTTGGCGGAGCGGACGGCCAGCCTGAAGGCCGACCGCGCATTGCGGTAGCCCTCATACAGCAAGGCCTCCCGCTCCGCGTCGCGTTGGCGCCGCCGGCTGCGGGTGTAGGCCCTCCGGGCGCGAATGCACGCGGCCCGGAGATCCGCCAGCTCCCGTAAATAAAACTACTTTACGGTTTTAAATATAATTACTATTAATTTTAATCCTTACTAATATTATAAATGCGAAAGTAACTCTGTGTCTGTCTATCTGTCTGTCTGTCTGTCTGCTACGCTTTCACGTCTAAACCACTGGACCGATTTTGATGAAATTTGGTACAGAGATGGACTAAAGCTTGAGAAAGGACATAGGCTACTTTTTATCGCGAAAAAATGGGTATAAGGGGTTGAAATAGGGGATGACATTTTGTATGGAAATTCGTCATTTTCGATGATAGAACCACGAATCTTTGTATTAAGGCACCTGACAATAAATAAATAAATATTCGTTCAAGCGTTTTGGAAATTTCATTTACATGGGGATGAAATTCAACCCCTAAAATACCAAAAAGCATACAGCCGAAACCACTGGGCCTAGAAACGTATTTTTTTTACACCATCGTATTTCTTGGGGTGCACGAGCACTAGCAAAGGATTTTTGGAAATTCACCCCCTTAAGAGGGTGAAAAACATATAGTCTTTCACGTCTAAACCGATTTTGATGAAATTTGGTACAGAGATGGACTAAAGCTTGAGAAAGGACATAGGCTACTTTTTATCGCGAAAAAAAGGGTATAAGGGGTTGAAATAGGGGATGATATTTTGTATGGAAATTCGTCATTTTTGATGATAGAACCGTGAATCTTTGTATTAAGGCACCTGATAATAAATAAATAAATATTCGTTCTAGCGTTTTGGTAGTTTCACTTACATGGGGATGAAATTCAACCCCTAAAATACCAAAAGCATACAGCCGAAACCACTGGGCCTAGAAACGTATTTTTTTTACACCATCGTATTTCTTGGGGTGCACGAGTACTAGCAAAGGATTTTTGGAAATTCACCCCTTTAAGGGGTTGAAAAGCATATAGCCTTTCACGTCGAAACCGATTTTGATGAAATTTGGTACAGAGATGGACTAAAGCTTGAGAAAGGACATAAGCTACTTTTTATCGCGAAAAAATGGGTATAAGGGGTTGAAATAGGGGATGATATTTTGTATGGAAATTCGTCATTTTCGATGATCGAACCACGAATCTTTGTATTGAGGCACCTAATAATAAATAAATAATTATTCGCTCAAGCGTTTTGGAAATTCCATTTACATGGGGATGAAATTCAACCCCTAAAATACCAAAAAGCATACAGCCGAAACCACTGGGCATAGAAACATATTTTTTTTTACACCATCGTATTTCTTGGGGTACACGAGCACTAGCAAAGCATTTTTGGAAATTCACCCCCCTTAAGGGGGTGAAAAGCATATAGCCTCTCACGTCTAAGCCGATTTTGATGAAATTTGATACAGAGATGGACTAAAGCTTGAGAAAGGATATAGGCTACTTTTTATTGGGAAAAATGGGTATAAGGGGTTGAAATAGGGGATGATATTTTGTATGGAAATTCGTCATTTTCGATGATAGAACCGTGAATCTTTGTATGAAGGCACCTGATAATAAATAAATAAATATTCGTTCTAGCGTTTCTGTAGTTTCACTTACATAGGGATGAAATTCAACCCCTAAAATACCAAAAAGCATACAGCCGAAACCACTGGGCCTAGAAACGTATTTTTTTTACACCATCGTATTTCTTTGGGGTGCACGAGTACTAGCAAAGGATTTTTGGAAATTCACCTCCTTAAGGGGTTGAAAAGCACAAGTAACCCTGCTCCGGTGGTCGGTCCAACGACGAAGGCGACGTGGTGTTCGGGTGGGTTGCGGGTGTTGCGTGCTTACGCCCTTCTGTCGCCCCGGACGGAGTGGTGCGAGGAACGCGCCGACCGCAGCCCACCCCAAAAAAAGGGGATTGAAAAGCATATAGTCTTTCACGTCGAAACCACTTAACCGATTTTGATGAAATTTGGTACAGAGATGAACTAAAGCTTGAGAAAGGATATAAGGGTACTTTTTATCGCGAAAAAATAGGTATAAGGGGTTGAAATAGGGGAAAGTATTTTCTTTTTACGTCGTCTTATTTCTTGGGGTACACGAGCACTAGCAAAGGATTTTTGGAAAATCATCCCCTTAAGTGAGTGAACAGCGTATAGACGAAACTCTTGGAGCTAGGAACGTAAAACTTTCTATGCAATTCTCTTTCCTTTGTTGTAAGTGAGCTCTAAGAAATTATTTTATTAAAATCAACTCCTAAAGGGGTGCAAAATATATAGCCGAAATCATTAGGCCTAGAAAAGTGGAATTTTGTATAAAGTTGCCTTTCTTGGGGGAAGAGAGATTTTTGCAATTTTAGCCCTAAGGGGGTGAAAAGCGTTTAACCGAAATCACTGAGCCTAGGAAGGATCATTTTAGTACACGGTTGGCTTTCTTGGATTACCCCCAGATTTTCTTAGTGCTCACTTACCAAGCACTATGAAAAAAATTTTGGCAAGGATAAGCGAGCTCTAACAAAGAATTTTTGGCAATTCAACCCCTAAGAGGGTGAAAGCGTATAGCCAAAGATACCGGGCCAAAGAATGTGAAATTTTGTATACCGATCGGTTATTTGGGGTAAGCACTCACTAAGAAACAATTTTGGGCTGCTCCAAAAGGATAAAACGCATATAGTCGAAGACACCCAGCCAATGATATATCATCATTATCTTGCTCTTATCCTAATTACTTTGGATCGACGCGATATGTAGGTACTCTTCTGCCATCGTAGATATATTGCAAAGGTTCTAGCAACATTTTATGACCTGGCCGACATTGTTGGCCAGACGGCATCACCAATTGGTCCAGGTCGATGTAAATCTTTGTCTTAGTAGTATTTTGCGACACCCCACAAACAATGAAAACGTGGTAATATTTCTAGCAGCTACCAGACAGTAAGTTACAATCAAAATATTATTACAATTTTCTATCTCTACAAATAAATAAATTTGAAGCGTCTGTTTGTCTATCAAAATAATAGGTTTTATTTATGCTCACGCAATACGGTCCAAATTTTTTTGTCTGTCTGTCTATTCGTTACAGGTAATCTTCAAAATGGCTGGACCGATATTGATTATATTTTACCATCAGGTCTACCAGTCGTACATAAGGAATAACTTAGACTATTTTATCCCAGGCTATATTTTATCCCGGTGTGGATGAATTAAGTCGATTTTAAAATTATTTCACTAATGGAAAGCTATTTTTAAGCGAGTAACATATTTAAGCTATTTTTATCCCGATATTCCTACGGGATCAGGTACAATGCCGGTGAAATCACGGGAATTTAATAGTTTTAAAAAATTAATTCACTAATGAAAAGCTATATTATCAGTGAATACCATATAAAGGCTATTTTCATCCCGGTATTTGCCCAGGAACGAGAACTTTACCGGGGGATGTTGACCAATTTTTTAAATTCTTTCACCAATGGAAAGCTACCTATGTTGTCAGCGAGTAACATAGGCTATTTATATCTCTGATATTTCTGGGATTTATATATTTTTTTTTTACCCATGTAAATTTATAATATCAGTAAGTTACATAGGCATTTTTTTATCTCGGTATTAGCATGGGAATGGGGTCTACGTGAATGAAACTGCGGGTGTTTGATTGATATAATTTTTTTTCACCAATGGAAAAGTACGTTATCAGAGACTAAGGAAATGCATATTTACCATCGTATTTGCACGGCAATCTGAACTATAAGGCTGGAAGTAATATTCAAATGTGAAAGTTTGTGAAGATATTTGGATGTTTGTTACTCAATCATGCTTAAACTGTGGAGCAGATTTGGATGAAAATTGACACGTAGATAGAGTATTTCTTAAATTAAGAAATGTAATACTTTTTATGTCGATAATATTCTTTGCGATAATAGTTCAATATGCAAGTAAATTTTTACGCGGGCGAAGCCGCGGGCAAAAGCTAGTACTAAATAATTACTGAACATAAACAATATAATTTTTTCATATAGAATAATTTTCTTCTTACACTGGTAATAAATTTGTATCAAAATGTGGGTCAATATTTAATAACTAATTTCTGTATCGGGTAGATAATTATAAATCTTCTGCAATAACGATGACTTGTTGGACGTGAGACATCTTAGTCCGCCCGTGACCATAAACGCTGCAAAGTGTTCGAAACGTCAGGCAATCAAAAATCAAATACAAACGCAATAAAATCCGTAAAGTAGTTTTATTGGTCATTATACTTTATACTTTTGCATACCAATAAAGTATGTGAAAATACTTTATTTATCGACCTTTACTGTGATGTGTAAAACAAAACACTTATTATGGGTACTTAACTATTTAACGGTACACAAAAGTGAAAACGGACAATGGAAATTGTGTACACTACTAAACGACATATTAGATATCAGTGTCCCTACTCTTGAAATCAATTTTAATTTCGAATCCGATACAATTCCAATCTCACCAAACTAATATTTGGTACTCTTGAACAAAATCGAGAATGAATTCTTCGCATTTGTCGTTGTTATTTTCATCAAATGTGCTGTATTTTATTACTTTAAATTAATAACGTTACCGAACTTGATCACCACAAAGACGCTTTCTTGATACTGTGCAACATTAACGATTTTAAACTATGTCAAAATCACGTCGGGATTAGCAAATATCTGACTTAATCGATGAGAGTCGAATTCATTTAGTTTAAAAATATTCCACCGAATTTGATTCGAATGCGCTAGTGTCGCTTTCAAGAGTACCAAATTTGCTCAAATTCGTGCGATTTAGAATCGAAATTGAAACTCAAGAGTACCCAGGCACAACAGATGTGGTGTGAATCACACTTCATATGTGCTAAAAGCGCCGTAGATGTACATGAGCTGACACGACGAGGCAAAAACAACATTCATAATTTATAATATACTAGCTGACCCAACAGACGTTGTTCTGTTCAAATAAAGCGCCACCTACCGGCTCCAATTGTGAATCTAAACCATTCTCGAATCTCATTGACACACACAAATTACTTAAATTACTTAAATCCAGTCAACAGATATCGCCATCTATTAGAATCTTTTGGAGTTAACAGATAATTGTGACTGTCAATTAATTATAGACAAATAATTTGTAATAAAATAATATTGCGACTATAAATTAAGATGTAAGCTATCCTATCTTTCAAGTTGGAGCAAACTGCACACGGTGTGCAAATTTGATTAAAATCGGTTAAGTAGTTTAGGAGTCCATCGCGGACAAACATCGTAACAGGAGATTTATATATATTAAGATTCAATAATATTAGAATTGCTTAAAATTATAATTTTAACAAAAAAAAACCGACTTCAAACAGTAAACTAAAAACGTTAAAATTTCCTATAAAATTTTAAGAATTCCACCAATTTCTCAAGGATACAATCATCAGAGCCTGACCTGATGACTATGGGACCACCTGGGAAGTATACCCTATCAAATAAAAAAAGAATTTTGCAAATCGGTCCAGGTGTCTTTGAGTAATCGGTGAACATACATAAAAAAAAAAATATGCCGACGAATTGAGAACCTCCTCCTTTTTTTGAAGTCGGTTAAAATATTTATTTATTCTTTGAAGAGCTGCACTAAGTAAATAAGTCTCGTATTGCGGTGTGACTTTACAAACATATAACGTACATACACACATTACACCCAGATTCAGAACCGCAATTTGTGTATCGCACAGTGTTATCCTGTGTGGTATTCGAATCCACACCACTGGCACCGTAAGTCGGTATCTTAACCACTACGCTATCTGTGCATCCATGTAAGAAATATTGCAAATGATATAACCCTTTACGTCCAATTAGTCTTCTCTTAAATATATCTACATATTGTATCACTTAAGACAGGGGGTGAAATATATTTTTATTCCCTTATCACACTGAAAGCATAAAATAATAACTTATCTTCGTGTTGGTGAATATTAAGCTTGAGAATTAAATAAATTGCTTACGAGAATATAAATATTATGTATTTCATTCAATGACTGATTACAGAGAGCGTGAAGGTACTTAAAATTAATATTCTTTAATAATTATGAAGCGATCTTGTGGGTTCAATCTTCACAAACTTATAATGGCGCCTTATTTGAATTACTTATATAATAATCTTGTAAATGGTAAATAAACACTCCGCAATGAGACAGAAATTAGCCTACCCTACCTAGCCCACGCTACTCAGATATTTTGGTATAGGATTTTATTTAGAGATTTCTATTTTCTATGAATTATCATATTAAAATGTTATTTGCTAATGTTTTTCAGACGTCAGTTACCTAACGGTTCGTTGTCACTGGAGGGTATGTCCCCTGCACTGGCGGGGTACTACCAGTGTGTCGCCGCGGTGGACGGTGTCGGCACCATACTGTCGAGACAGGCGACCGTCCTCCTCGCTGGTGAGTATATTTCTTAAACTCTTTATATACATAGGAGCTGATTGACTAAATCATAAGTATCGAACCGAAACTACTGAACTTTAAATTTTATACGGTATATTTGTGACGGCAAAAGGGGGTGAAAACATATCGGAAAATATTATAAGAGAAGAAAATGTCTTTATATATTCTTCTTTAATTAAACACAAATATTCTTCAGTATTTGTTAATTTATTTTCTTTAAGGGTATAAAGTAGGGGAGTAGTGCCTGTCTACCATTCCGTGTGGTGATGGCGTAAGAATACAATACACCATTCTCTTTACTCGTGAGACTAAGGGAAAATATGACTAAGGGATAAATTATGCATATAACATCTAGGCAAGAGGAGGAAAACTAGAAATAAAACCCTTTTTTTTTTTTTTTTGTGGGTGGGCCGCGGTCGGCGCGCCTCCGCACCACTCCGTCCGGGGCGACAGAGGAGCTTAAGCACGCAACTCCCGCGACCCACCCGAAAACCACGTCGCCTTCGTCGTTGGGCCGACCACTGGAGCAGCGTTAACTTGTCGTCAGTGGTCGGCCCGACGGAATACCCCCTATTGGGGTACCCTCCCATCGACCGACGTCCCCCCCTCGGGGAGGACGTCGGTCTTTCCTCACGCGGTCGGCCTCTCGGCGGGTGACGGACTAATCCCCGGTCACGTCACCCGCGGCCTCGGCTAGGGCGGCATGAGGCGCAGATAGTTGCGCCTGCGCTGCCCCAGTCGCCGGCGGCGGATCTCCTCATCGAGGCTGCGCTCCTCACGCAGGCAATCCGCCGCCTCCTTCCACGAGATCACTGTCTCGCAGAAGGCTGCAACCGCGTCCCAATTCCCGACGCTGTCGACCATCGCCCTAGCGATAGCCGGCAGCGTCAGGTCCGTACCGATGATTGCGACGAGTTCACAGCGCTGCACTGCCCAAGCCCCGCAGGCCTCGAGCGTATGGCGCGCCGTGTCCTCGTCGCAATCGCAGTGGCAGGACGGTGTACTCTCCCTCCTAACGACCTTGTGCAGGTATTTGGCGAAGCACCCATGCCCCGTCAAAACCTGCACCAGTCGGAAGGAGAGCACCCCGTGCCGCCTTTCCAACCACTGCAACAGCACCGGCCGGAAGGCCTCCACGGTTCGCACCCCGAACTCCGAAAGCCTCTCCAGCCGGACTGGCCAACGGGCGATGACGTCTCGGCGGGCGTCGACGCGCCAGGCGGTGAGATCCCTTAACAAGACCACACCGCCCTCCGCTCGCACCCCCGTCACCCGCCGATATAGTCCGGCGAGCATCTCCGCCTCCAGGTCCCACGGGGGAGTCCCGGCCAATAGGCACGCTGCCTCCGTCGCCACCGTGCGGTATCCGCGGATGGCCCTGACCGCCGTGACCCTCTGTGGTCGCCACAGAAGGGCCCTAAGTCGGGCGGTCATGGACCCCGCCCACACCGGTACGCCGTACAGGGCCATCGACCGGATGACCCCCGCGTACAGCCGTCGGCACGCAGCGCTCGGTCCGCCCACGTTCGGCATAAGCCACGATAGGGCGGACGCCGCGCCGACGAGCCGCGGAGCGAGCCTGCGGAAATGCTCCCGGAACCACCATCGCCCGTCGAGCACCAGGCTCAAGTACCTCATATAGGCTCGGATGCTGATGTCGACCGAGTGGACGGTGATCGAGACGCCGATGGGAGGGCTCATAGTGCGCCCATGGAACAAGAGAAATAAAACCCTAAACCAACCCGTATGATCAGCGTGGTATAGTTAATATAGTAAGTAATAATCGTAAGTCGATTGCCCTCCTATTCTGGAGGAAGGCCGAGCCCAGCAGTGGGACTTATGTATGACGAGGTGATGATGAATTATGATGACAGTTAAATATCATTTGCTAACGAATGTGCCGGTTTCAATTACAGAAGTGCCCGAGGTGAGCGGTGGTCCACGTTCGATTCTGGGTTGGTCTGGTGGAGCGGCTCTATTACCTTGCGGGTTGCGAGCCCCACCTCGCCTGGCGCTCAGTGTACAGGTGGGGACGGGATCACCAGATCGCCGCGTGTACGGCTCTAATATACCGCACAGCGCACCGCCTACATTAAAACTTAACGTACGTATTCAAATACTAATCATTATTATTTGTAAACTAGCAGCGCCCTGCGGGTTTACCCGCATAGTTCCCCTTCCCGTGGGAATATCGAGATAAATTATAGCCTATGTGTTATTGTGATAAGTAAGCTGTATTATTGTGAAGTTTCATTAAAATCCATTGAATATTTTTTGCGTGAAAGAGCAACAAACTTTCGCGTTTATAATATTAGTACGATATTCCTGTGTGGTGATGGAGTAGGAATACAATCCGCCACCCACCCTTAGCCGTGGGTGTAAAAACACGATGAAAGGAATTTGATATGCATAACATAAGCAAGAGAAAGAAAACTTAACATATATCTATGGCAACCCCTTTGACTAGCGTGGTATAGTAGGTTAATTTACATTTCACTGTGGAGGAGACTTTAGCCCAGCAGTGAGATATGTATGCGGTCATAATGATAAAATAATCTTTTTTTCTGCGAAGGCGCCGTGCTATACGGGTGGGTTGCGGGTGTACGTGCTTACGCCCCTCTGTCGCCCCGGACGGAGTGGTGCGAGGAGTGCACTGACCGTAACCCAACCCCCCAAAAAATAAAAAAATATAAAATATGTTGGATTTATTTTCGTATATTTTATTGTTTAAAATATTTTATAATAAAATAGTGTCCCCTCCCCTTCCTTCCAGGTGACGTGGCTGAAGGACGGCGCGCCGCTGCGTGTGGAGAGTGCCCGCATGTCTCTCTCCGCCAGCGGAGCGCTGGAGATAGAACCGCTGCGAGCGCACGACGCGGCTACCTACAGGTGTCGCGTGAGCATACTGCACGCCACACATATATACAGGTCAGACAAACAGACATCATCAACGTTCACATGTATACAGTGATCTCGCAAGTCATGGCGACTATGTTGTAGTCTAACACTCATAGATCGTAGTTATAATGTATATTACACAACAAAACAATATAATATAATATAACAGTTATAGCGTCTTAAATGTTACATGTTATGAATAGGATACATGTAGCCATGTAAGTGCCTTCCACCGTATAAGTAGGTAGCAAACAACGGTGACTAACGGTCGATGACCTATCAATTGATATTAAGGCGAAGTTTGTGTTGTTTATGCGAACGTAATCATTGATTTATTCAATTTATAATAAACATTTAACAAAGTACGAATATGTTGTAGATTAAGTATCATTGACTTTATACATTTCAATCAGATTCACATGAAAAAGCGATGACAAAATTGTAATCTTTATATGTCTCTAATTCATTAACGAATCGATATTTTTACTTTTTTTCATGTGTTCCTACCACCATTGCCTAACTCCCGTTTGACCAGTTGTTTCATAACCTATTTTGCTTTGTGATGGTACCTACTAATATTACCAACATTTAATTATTATATATTTATGTAAAAGACAACTAAGACTCCATGAAGCTGGTTCTATTAAATCTAATCACCTCTGGCTAATAATTATGTGTTAGTATCACACTGTTGGCAATAGTCTGTCTACATTCACACGCTGGTCCGTCCGGTGTAGTACCACATCTCCGCACATATATGTCCCACTACTGAGCTTGAGCCTTCTTCACAATAGGAGGGAAATTGATCTTACTATACCGTGCTGGTCAAACAGATTGGTATGGGGTTTTGATTAGCCGAGGCCGCGGGTAGCCGAGGCCGCGAGTAGCCGAGGCCGCGGGTGGTCGGACTGGGGAATTGTCCGTCACCCGCAGTGTGGCTAACCGCGTGAAGGCGACCGACGTCCCAGGACGTCGAAAGGTGAGGTTACCCGAAAGGGTATTCCGTCGGGCCGACCACTGACGACAAGTCACATCTGCTCCGGTGGTCGGCCCAACAACGAGGTGACATGGGTACGGGTGGGTTATGGGCCTGCGCGCCGTCCTTTCATCGCCCCGGACGGACTGGACCGCGCGTGAGCTTACCATAGCCCACCCATAAACAAAAAAAAAATGGGGTTTTGTTTTGAAATTTCCGTCTCTTATTACTTTCAGCAGAATTACTACGCTTGAGTATTAGCAGGCCTACTTCACTCTTACTTACGTACTTACACGATATAATTACCTACGGCCCGGCCAAGCGGATCTCGGGGCGTTTGCGGACCAAATGCAGAGCGGTTTTCGCAAGCGAAGTGCGTGTTGGTCAATTTTATTTGTTCCATTCGTTTGTACGCGTACCTAAGATTAATATAATAATATATACAGGTGTATCAGGTTATGGGGCAACTGTTCGAGTATGTTGTAGTTTAACGGTCATAGATCGTAATTAGAATGTACATTACACAAAAAACAATATAACATAAAAGTTATAGTGATTTCGAAAAAATGTGTCTAAGAGTCTATGCCTTAAATGTTACGTATTATGTAGGCATGTACAGACAGAATACATTTAGGCATGTAAAGCTTCGACAGTATAATTCATTCAATAATACCTAGAATTGTGCAAACGTTTTAATGATATACTCAGTGCCATATAACGTGGCAAAAGACGACCTTCACCTACCTTCACCACGATATCTTAAAATGCAAAAAAATCTATCGCTTACCATACAAATCTATCGAAAAGTTGTATCGCAAAATTCTCTTGGTAGATGCCTACCAGGAAGCAACATTACAAACAGCACAACCCAAAATTTTACGAAATTTAGTAAAATTACCATAGAAAATATATGTTTTTAATATCCTATAATCATGTATTTCATTGTTTTAAAATACCAGATTAACCTGTAACTGGTGACATTTCATTATTTTATAAACAATATCATTGATAACAATGCCAATTTACTTTCAAATGTCTGAATATCAAAAGTTTTTAAGTAACATTAAAATTAAAGTACCGAGAATATTTATATAAATTCAATATAATATAGATCCTATAATTAAATACGTAATTAGCTTCGAAGAGTTATGTAACGCCCAAAAAATGCCAAGTTTTAAGTTATGACACATTTCTTTCAACTCATTTTACCGTCAGGTGTAATAAACCTAAAGGATCGCACAAGTAGATGCAAGATTTTAGGTTATGTGTATCAAACATAAAATCTTTTCTTAACTGATTTTAGCGTCAGGTGTACGAGATCAGTGGCGTCGTGTGGCCCAGTCGCCATTTTGTTTGACATTCCGTGTGGAGCACGTAAAAGATATTGAAAAAGAAATGATGGGACTCGATGACAGTACATATCGAAAGATTGATGCATTCATAATTCATGTATCAGAGAGCAGTGATAGTAAAAGTAGTGGAAGTGACAGTCCAGAACTATAGATTTTTGTAAAGTCATAAATAAATTATTTTAGTACATTATTTTACCTCACCTTACGTATTTAACAAAAAGTTAACCTTAAGATAGGTTAGCTATCAGTTTCATGCTAGGGCAGTGGTAAGGTAGGTAACGTGTACGTATGCTTTATTATTGCACGTGTAGGTGTTTAATAATTTCTTAATTAAAATTCTAAAAAAAATTACACGCAGACAAATGTTTGTAACCGCTGTACAGTCTAGACACCTTCACCACGATATTACAACGATAAGACGGTTTGTATGGAAAGCGATAGAATTAGCGATAAATTACTTGGATTTGATGATATCGTGGTGAAGGTCACCAAATCACATCTTTTGCAATGCTATTTGGCAAACACTATAGTGTAGGTTTGTACCTACGAGAGACGAGCGGTCAACGGTCCAAGGCCGATCAGCTGTTTTAAAGCGAAGTTTGTTTTGTTTATGTGAATGTAATCATTGATTTATTCAATTTCTAATGAACATTTAACAAAGTATGAATATGTTGCGTATTAAGTATCATTGACTTTATACATTTCAATCAGATTTACACGAAAAAGCGACGACAAAATTGAAAACTTTACATGTCTCTAATTCCTTAACGAATCGATATTTTTCGTTCAAATTTTTTTCATGGGTCCTACCACCATTGCCTAGCTCCCTTTTGACCAGTTGCCCCATAACCTGATACACCCTGTATAATTAAGATTATTATTATTTTTGTCGTTTCTATATTACTTTTAATAGGTAGGTATAATAAGCATTAGCTTGCCTTTCAGAGACAGATTTACATATTTTTGTTACATAGAAACGTCATACTCACCTTAAACATTATTTTAACAACGTTTAAAATCTATTTTTACTAGAATTAAATTGTGATAATATTTGACGGACAGTCGCGCAAATACCTACGAAACTTATAACACAAGTCGCGCGGCGCAGTGATCTGTCTTAACTTGTTGTGCTGTTAGCGTAAACAAACAAACACGGGTCATTCGGTTTTATGCGATTTGTAAAAAATACATAAGAAAATGTTTATGTAAATTAAAATTAATGAAAAGATGTTTGAAATTGTAAAAAATAATTATAATTATATTATTATTATTATTATTAGCCTTTATTGCTGAAACTAAACAATGGTTCTATACACAGAAATATTAATACTTTAGAAAGGCTATTCCCCTGATTTTGTTCGAAAACCAGCGTGGCATAATTACTCCCTCCCGCTAATGTTAACACATATGCAAGGTCTACGCTTACAACAATTTCACACACTAACATAACACACACACATCAATCTCGAAGCTGCAGTTGGTACACAAACTATAACTAAGTTCTGTAGGCAACGTATACTCACATATAAAAAAGCACATGTACGCTAGTGCTTGCCATGGTCGATATACTACACGATATTTATTTAGCCTGTTTTATCGAAACAAAAGTATTAATGTCTTTAAATTAAGCACTTACTTGTGTGATGTGTTGAAGTTATTTGTAATGCAAGTCAGTAATTTAACAGTAAAATCATGCAAATGAAATACTCCTCACTACACTCTGTATGTGTGACAGAAAATTTAAGTGCTATAATAAATTACGTAAGCGAGTATATTATACTGTTCCCATATATGGTACACACCGGTACACAAGATACAATTAAAACATATTAATAAGAGACCACAGTCACAGTCAAATTTATAAACTCCTTCATCTTGTAGAGGGATCTGGCACTTGACAGGTGGTACGAATTGACTAATCCTCTTGAGTGGCTTAAAATAAGTTTTTATGGAAGCCCGTTTCAGGATGAAGCCAATCTTGTCAGTGACTCCTTTCACATAAGGTAGTACTGCAGGGAGGCGCTCCAACTGTGGGCGCTTTCACACGGTCTCTGCGACGGGGGCATGGACGTTTATAATAACATTGACTTGTTTGGACGTCAGACATCTTAGACCGCCCGTGACCCTGAATGCTGTAAAGTATTCGAAACGTCGAGCAATCCTAAATCAAATACAAACGCGATATAATCCGTATAAGTAGTTTTATTTACAATGCTCGCGTAAGCTTCAGATATCATTCTTAAAATATGTTAAAATATTATTGTTTATTGAAATTCGGTTTATTTTTATTGGTGTTATTATTTAACTTAAAAAACAAAACAGTTATTTAATTTTTTTGATATACTGTTACTTGTTAGTACATTTTTGTTTATTGTAAACAAAAATATACTAACATTATCCGTGTTGTGACGGAATAAGAATACCAATCACCACTCCGTATCTTAGCCGCGGATGTCCCATCCTAATATATTGAGACTAAGAGATATAGTAAGCATATAACATCTATGCAAGAGAAGAAAAACTCAAAAGAAAACCCTATACCAACCTGTCTGACTAGTATAGTATAGTAAGGTAAATTTGCCTATTATTGCGGAGGAGGCTCGGGCCCAGCGGTGGGACGTATATGAGCCGAGATGATGACTATCATGTCAACATTTCTTGTAATAAAAATTCAACACTTATGAAAAGTTAGAAATCAACACATATATAATAACTAGTAATGAATAACCAGTCTCAAGAAATTCATTCTTATCATAAATTATTCCATCTTAAGGAAGAATAGAACAATTATTTTGTACGACAACTAAATACCTACTTAATTAAACATTTAGTTTTCCAATAAAAATGAAATACAATACTATTTGATCACTTTACCATTATTTTTAGTATTCTACAAAATGTTGTGAACAAATTGTGCTCGATTTGGTTGGTATTTAGTTAACTACCAGTTGCCTTAATCCATAGTTTTCTAATACTTGAATTTCATGGGCATCTAAAATTAAAATGTACCTATTTACCATAAAATATTAATCTTCAAATAATATATATTTATATTTAGTGATTGGTCCCGAACATAGATATTTTATTACTATTATTTTGTTATTTCTATTTTATTAAATGCTAAAGAGTAAGTACTAATGAGCACTATGAAGTTTGTACAATAGATCATCATCATCATCATCGCAGCCCACATACGTCCCACTGTTGAGCTCGGGCCTCCTCCACAATGAGAGGGAATTTGACCTACTATACTATGCTGGTCAGACGGTTGGTATAGGGTTTTATTTCAAGTTTTCCCTCTCTTGCACAGATGTAATGCGGATATTATATCCCATAGTCGTCTTTTACGACATCCACGGGCAAGATAGGGAGTGGTGAATTATATTCTCTACTCCGTGAATTATATTCTATACTCCGTCACCACACGGAAAATATACAAGAATGTACTATTATATTAGACTACTATATTAGATATACAAGATAAATTAAGTAGGTAATGTATATCAGAATAATTGATTTTTAAAGACCTATTTAAATATTGTTAATATAACTAAATAAAACGATTACTAAATTAAAAGTGTTAAAATATTTATTTATATGATAAAATTAACACATAGGTAATTATCGAAATCGATAACTTATAGTATGTTGGACAACACTATCGATACGCGTGGCTCAACGTCAATGTTTTGAATGAAAACGTATACTACCACGCTAGTAAGGCGGTTCTTAGTGATATCGCATTGAACGCAGTACATTGCGCGGCTGCTGGACTAATAAAAGGTGATATCCATGTGTGGCAGACGATGTATAATGTTTGGCTCTTTTTGCGATTTCATAATTTTTGTTTATAAACGACATAATACTTTCATAAAATTAAGAAATATCACTGAATTAATAAGTTTATAGACTTAACGATGAAAATAAATGCCTTCTTAGACTATAACTACGCAACTGACTTCGTTTTCGACACGTTGTAACAGCGCAAGACGGCATATTTCTCTTTTTTGTCGGAGCTTCGTTCAAGGTCACTATATGAGCGCAACTAAGAGCCGGTAAAACGAATTTCGTCAATATTAAGACCGTTTGATCGCAATTGTGGCACGCTTGCCCCGCCCACATGGCCGTTCTATCTTATTCATTTTTCTGTGGTTCTATACATATATACAGTAGCAAATTGTTTTAACTTAAATCTAATACATCGGGTTGCCCGGTTCAGTGGTCAGCGTGTCTAGCGACACATAGGCCTCTTCCAGCTGCTTCCATTCTTCTCTGTTGTTAGCTTTTCTAGACCAACTTGGTCTATAATTATATAGTTAATAGTAAATTGATAACCGTTAATAATCATTGTATTTATTAGTACTTAGGTATTGTTTATTCATAATGATACATTTTTTTACGATGGATCTTTGAGACCACAGAGCTTCGCTTTTGAATTTAAATGATGATAATGATTACCGCTTCGACTTGCCAACTGAAAACGCCTTAACAAATAGGGTCGCTCGGCAGTCGTCACTGCGTCTGTCGCTGGCTGCTGTTGCAAGGGGTAATATGTGTGTTTGAGCGCCACGTGTTGGCGTATTAAACGGGATGACGATCGTATTAACCGTCAAGAAATGTATGAAAACATGTCTCAAGTTGCTGGGACTGTCGCAAAATAGTGTATTACGCGGGAAATCATATTAAACGTAATCGTATTAAACGGTTTCTACTGTATTATAAGCGATACAATTTTAAACTACCACCTATCATCATCATCATCATCTCAGCCCATATACGTCCCACTGTTGGGCTCGGGCCTCCTCCACAATGAAAGGATAATTGACCTACTATACCACGCTGGTCAGACGTGTTGGTAGTATAGGGTTTTATTTCGAGTTTTCCTTCTCTCGCATAGATGTTATATGCGTTTTATATCCCTTAGTCGTCTCGTACGATCACCCACGGGTAAGATAGGCGGTGGTGAATTGTATTCTTACTCCGTCACCACACGGAACTACCACCTTTAGTCAGAACATAATATTCACAGTTCTCAATAAAATAGACACAAATAGTTATTTATGTTAATTTAATTTTATCGAAGAGGCAGCCCTTCGATAGCTGTGGGATCGCGCGGTGCGAAGCAATCACAATCGTACGCTTGAGTGTTTAGGCACATTTTAGCATGCAGCGGTCGCTGACGCGTTAAGTAGGCTATTATAACAATCGGTATTGATGATTTTGTACTGAGTGAAGTGTCTGTACTTATTTAATCTGTGGTCGCAGTAATATGTTACTGCACTGCGCTCAGTGAGCGAGACAGACGGAAGCACAACTTCTGTGTGTTTGTGTGTGGGTGTGTTTCAGTGATGGCTCTAGCATCACCGACGCCTCATCGCACGCATTCACACTGCTTCACTACTTTCACTACAGGCAGCGATCTATCAAACGTCCATGAGCGACAACAACACTTACCATCAGGTGTACTGTTTGCTTGTTTGTCACCGACAACAAAAAAAAAAGATTGTGTGTATAAAGTACGCATATCAGAAGTGAAACTCCTTCATCGTTTATCCTCTATCTCATTCACTCGCCGGCTTATGTGTTTGTGTCTCTATGGACTCGCTTTTTCGTTTCATCGAGCTTGAAATCACAACGATTCTAAAGAAATTTCACTTAAAAAAATGAACGTGGGTACAAAGTACGCATAGCAGAAGTGAAACTTCTTTATCCTTTGTGCCTTTGTTCCTTTGTCCCGTTGTCCCCTTGTTCCGTTGTTCCTTTGTTTCTTTGTCCCTTATCCCTTTGTCCCTTTATCCCTTTGTTTCTTTGTCCCTTTATCCCTTTGTCCCTTTGTCCCTTTATCCCTTTGTTCCTTTGTTTCTTTGTCCCTTATCCCTTTATCCCTTATCATCTTATCGCTTTATCCCTTTATCCCCTTATCACCTTATCCCTTTATCCCTTTATGTCCGCTTAAACGACATGCTATCCCTACTCCATTGGAGAAAGTACTCTTTATTCGAATCGACCGTGGTGGGGATGAGAAAAAGATGACGCGTAACGAAATATGTGACGCGTAACCGAAAAATGTGACGATAATTTTTTTTCCAACGCCGATAAAGAAGTTTCACTTAAAAAAACCTCCAAGTAGTATTAAGGTCAGACAGGGGATCGGCTACGAAACTATTATCTGTGATTACAATCATCCCACTTCTGACGTGCAATGTAACACATACTGTATTAGGATTCGTTAGCTTTTAAAAAAATAATATATTTTAATAATATTGCTGCTGTGTGGTAGCGGCTTTGAATACTACCAACCCTTGCTATGCTCGTGGATGTCGTAAAAGACGACTAAGAGCCCTAGATTGACCCGGACCAACTCTATCTGGCACCATTTGGGTCAACGATTACATTCCCAAGGAGGGTTGACGTCAGGCAGGCGGCCGGTCATAAAAGTCATTGCCGAAATTTTTTGCAATATGTCAAAACAGATGACATATTGCGTCGACCCCAAGTAATTGGGATAAGAGCAAGATGATGATGATGAATATTAGCCATGATGATGACATTTCAAAATCACAATTAGCAGAAATTTATAAGACACAATCTTACAACTATATTTCCTGGCGATGTATCACACATCAGCGTGATATAGTTCTAAATGGATAACAATTTTTTTCTGTATGCAAACAACACTCTCTCCGATATTATCCAAGTGTTTGTTTCTAAAGATCGATATTTAATATACATATATCTAGTGTACGTTAATATCTGTTTGTTTGTGTTTACAGTACAAGCGGTGATACAGAGCTGCGTGTCAGCGCCGAGCCCCCCAATGCGGAGTCACCGCCCAGGTTCATAGCTACACCACAACCACTCACAGTCATGGAAGGTATACCCATAAAAGATAACACCCACCACTAAGGAAATAATCCTTGTATTGCGAATGACTTTACAAACATATAATTAACTAACACAATGTAATGACATACAGACTCAGAACAACTATTTGCGGATCGCACTAAGTGTTGTATTTGTGGATCGCACTAAGTGTTGTATTTGTGGATCGCACTAAGTGTTGTATTTGTGGATCGCACTAAGTGTTGTATTTGTGGATCGCACTAAGTGTTGTATTTGTGGATCGCACTAAGTGTTGTATTTGTGGATCGCACTAAGTGTTGTATTTGTGGATCGCACTAAGTGTTGTATTTGCGGATCGCACTAAGTGTTGTATTTGTGGATCGCACTAAGCGTTGTATTTGTGGATCGCACTAAGTGTTGTATTTGTGGATCGCACTAAGTGTTGTATTTGTGGATCGCACTAAGTGTTGTATTTGTGGATCGCACTAAGTGTTGTATTTGTGGATCGCACTAAGTGTTGTATTTGCGGATCGCACTAAGTGTTGTATTTGGGGATCGCACTAAGTGTTGTATTTGTGGATCGCACTAAGTGTTGTATTTGTGGATCGCACTAAGTGTTGTATTTGTGGATCGCACTAAGTGTTGTATTTGCGGATCGCACTAAGTGTTGTATTTGCGGATCGCACTAAGTGTTGTATTTGTGGATCGCACTAAGTGTTGTATTTGTGGATCGCACTAAGTGTTGTATTTGTGGATCGCACTAAGTGTTGTATTTGTGGATCGCACTAAGTGTTGTATTTGTGGATCGCACTAAGTGTTGTATTTGCGGATCGCACTAAGTGTTGTATTTGTGGATCGCACTAAGTGTTGTATTTGTAGATCGCACTAAGTGTTGTATTTGTGGATCGCACTAAGTGTTGTATTTGTGGATCGCACTAAGTGTTGTATTTGTGGATCGCACTAAGTGTTGTATTTGTGGATCGCACTAAGTGTTGTATTTGCGGATCGCACTAAGTGTTGTATTTGTGGATCGCACTAAGTGTTGTATTTGTGGATCGCACTAAGTGTTGTATTTGTGGATCGCACTAAGTGCGTGAGATTCTATCCCGTGACACTGGCACGGAAGATCTGTATCTTAACAGCTGCGCCATAGTGCACTCGAACTCACACACTAAAGGTGTTAGCAGACATACTATACAATTATATGGCATCACCTCTTACATTCCCATTAGAGTCGTAAAACCTGGATAAACCAAAGAATGGGGTCAAATGATCTTCTGTGAGACTTATACTGTAATCGTAAACTTGTCTCCCACAGTTATGGTGTTACATCCCATTAGAAAGTCTTCATAAGTAGCTCCATTTCTCCCGTTTATCTCCATGTTACGACATGTTTCAAGTAAGCCATCTAAGTAAGCAAGTAGCTTGTTGACATTGTTTGCGGTGTAAAAATACAATTCACCATCCCTTGTCTTGCCCTTGGATCTCGTAAAAGGCGACTAAGGAATATATTTTGTATGTAACAACTATTTAATAGAAGGAAAAGACGAAATGAAATCATATACCATGTCGCCTGACTAGGGAACATACCCATACTACGTGTTTTATTTTTTTAGATTTTTTAACCCCACCTTCCCCTCAGTGACCACTCGTAGTATATGCCAAGATCCCCCTCTCTCCCTTTAGGTTTCACGTAGTCATTCATAATTATGATTTTTAATCAATTCACAGGCAAAAGTGAAGAATGATAGGTCTACCTATGTAATTGCCGTTCTGCAGTACTGGCCATTTCAAATCAAAATAATTTTTGTTTGGCTAAGAATTCTACTTTCAAATTAATTTTATTTTAAAACATGGAATTCATTCTCCAAAAGTAGTCATTTGTTTATTGATTAGTGTTACGTTTTCATCGCATTTCAATCTTTTTCGTCATCATGGATACGTTAAAAATTCGAGTGATTATGGAATATGAGTATCGTCGTGACAGCAACGCGGCACAAGCGGCACGCAACATCAACGACGTTTACGGAGCTAACACTACAAACCAACGCACCGCCTGTTATTGGTTTGCTCGCTTCCGTTCTGGAAATTTCGACCTGAAAAATGAACCTCGCGGTCGTCCGAAGACTTTAGTCGACAATGACGAATTAAAGGCGATTGTGGAAGCCGATGATACACAATCTACGGCTGAATTAGCAGCAGCTTTCGACGTTAGCGTCAAAACAATATTGGTCCATTTGCGCCAAATTGGCAAGGTAAGAAAGCTTGACAAATGGGTGCCCCACGAACTCAATGATGGCCAGCGCGAAGTACGTGTCGAGACATGCCTTGCATTGCTCAACAGACACACAAATAAAGGAATTTTGAAAGGCATTGTTACTTGCGATGCAAAATGGATTCTGTTTGATAACCGCAAGCGCTCAGCAAGTTGGTTGGATCCTGGTTCAGCACCTAAACAATGCCCTAAACGAAAACTTACCCCTAGAAAAGTGATGGTCACTGTTTGGTGGTCTAGCGCCGGTGTGATTCATCACAGCTTCTTACCAAACGGGGTGAGCATTACCGCAGATGTGTACTGTGAAGAACTGAACACAATGATGGAGAAGCTGGCACATCTCCAACCAGCATTGGTCAATCGCCCGTCTCCGCTGCTCCTGCACGACAATGCGCGACCTCATACTGCACAGCAGACGGTCTCCAAGTTGCAAGGACTGGGGTTGGAAGCTCTCCGTCATCCGCCATACTCACGAGACCTTGCGCCTACAGACTACTTCTTTTTCCAGAATTTGGATAACTTTTTGGCGGGAAAGAAATTCAATACCCGAGAGGCAGTACAAAATGCCTTTGAAGAATTTGTTGCTTCCCGTTCAGTTGATTTCTTTAAGAAGGGCATCAATAAACTGCCGCTGCGTTGGCAAAGATGCATTGATTGCATGGGTGATTACTCCGATTAATACAAATAAAAAAAACATGAAAAAAAATCGTTTAATTTTTTCATACATAACGGCAATTTCATAGGTAAAGAGCTAATAATAATTTAGATGTACTCGTCTTTATTGCATAAAACTGCATGCATACTTAAATTACTAGTAAATTATATATTATGAAAAATTATTCGAAAATAGATGTAAGAAATACAAGATTTTTCTCAGTAAAATCGACTCCGTTACAAAAACTTGAGCAAGCTAAGATCACGTCGGTCAGATGTGTTGGTACTGGGTTTTATTTCAAGTTTTCCATCTCTTACTAGTTGATTCTTGTTTCCAGGTACTATATTGACAATGGTAGCTGATGAGTGAAGGTGGCATTGCCTCTCACCATACTTTCGTAATGTTTCAGGTGCATCGGTGACCTTCGACTGTGCGGCAGTTGGTAACCCCAAGCCAGAGATGTCGTGGCTCAACAACGGCGCTGCAATCGACCTCAGGTTAAGCAACATATACGTTATCTATACCAATAAATAAAATTGGAGTGTCTGTTTGTAATGTCAAAATAATAGACTTTTTTCATGCTCACACGGTTATTTGCACGACACCTATGCCTAAAGTAGCAATTAAAAAAATTTTGTCTGTCTGTCTGTCTGTTTGTTCCGGGTAATCTTCAAAACGCCTGGACCGATTTCAAAAATTCTTTCACCAATGGAAAGCTATAATATCAGGGAGTAACATAGGCTATATTTTATCCCGGTATTCCCACGGGAACTGGAACTGCGCGAGTAAGACTGAAACCGAAGCGAAGCGAGGGCGGTTGCTAGTCTCAAATAAAGTAAATTAATACTACCAATATCTACAAATCAAGCAGATTATTTTTATTGCTATCGGTGGCAAACGAGCAAACAGTACACCTGACGGTAAGTGTTGCTGCCGCTCATAGACCTTTACTAGGCCGCTGCCTACCGCGAAGAGAGTGAAGTGAGTGCGAATGTTTGCAATAAGATGTCAGTGATACTGAAGGAAATCTGCGAGATAGAATCTGAAAAACGGAAATCCGCAGAAGAACGGGTGTAACCGACATAGCACGAAGAATTAGCACGCTGAAGTGGCAATGCGCAGGACACATCGCTCGACGAACCGACAACCGCTGGGGAAGAAAGGTTCTCGAGTGGCGACCGCGTATTCGACAACGCAGTGTAAGACGCTCCCCCATTAGGTGGACCGACGACCTAGTGAAAGTTGCTGAGCGTCGTTGGATGCAGGCGGCACAGGACCGCACATTGTGGCGTAACATGAGGGAGGCCTACGTCCAGCAGTGGATGGCAATAGTCTGAAATGATGATGATGATGAATGATGATACTAAAGGTACCACTAAGACCCACCACACGCAATTAAATACTGAAAAAAAGAAATGAAATAAATTAATGTGACCCCGCCATTAACAAATCATATAAAGCAATAATATAAATCGAAATTTATAAATTAAATAAGTGCTACCTATATCAACAATTGAAGTAAATCATTGCTACCAAATACGTATATACCAATAGCGTTGTTCCGTGTGTTGACGGAGTAAGAATACAATTCACCACCCCCCTATAATACCCGAGGGTGTCGTAAAAGATGACTAAGAGATATAATAACATCTATGCAAGAGATGAAAAACTCGAAACAAAACCCTATACCAGCCTGTCTGACCAACATGATATGGTAGGTCAATTTCCCTCCCATTGTGAAGGAGGCGGAGGAGGGAGGAGGGTGATGATGATATCCACAATTGAAGTAAATCATTGTTACCAAACATAAAATCTTCCCTCCCGTGGCTATAAGAACATATTTCATGTGAAAATAGTTCTGTTCGACAGCAGAAGGGGAGGGAGGGGTAGAATGATGTTTAATAAACTGAATTGAGAGTGGTCATCATCATCGCAGTCCACACACGTCCCACTGTTGGGCTAGGGCCTCCTACACTATGAGACGGAACTTGACCTACTATACCATGCTGGTCAGACAGATTGGTGCAGAGTTTTTTTTTCGAGTTTTCCTTCTATTGCATATATGTTACATGCGTATTGTATCCCTCGGTTGTCTTTTACGACATCCACGTGCAAGATAGGGAGTGGTGAATTGTATTCTTACTGCGTCACCACACGGAAAGTTGTCATCAAGTAATAGTGTATTAATATATTTTCAGTGACCTGGACTCCCGTTTCTACCTGGTGGGTTCAGGGTCCCTGAGGGTGCAGTCTGCGCGCGCGCTGGACGCAGGCGCCTACACCTGTCGAGCGCACAACAGACTCGACTCGGCGGACCACTCCACACAGCTACACGTGCTGGTATGTTCATACATTTGTCAAACTTATTTTTACAAATATTACCAACCGTACCGGATATATTCCCTAAGTCGTTGTGTTGGGGGTACTTTACAAATACGCAATAAACTAACACAACACTAAAAATACAAAGAATACAAAAAAGTAGAAAACACACAAAGAAAAGCTCACACAGTCTGCAGACAAAAACACAAAGAATACAAAGAAAAAACATAAAAAAAATCTAAGGACGAATACAAAGAAAAAAAAAAGAATTCTGAGAAAAAGAATTACAAAGAAAAATAAAGAACGTCGTCCAATCATAAATCAAATACAAACGCGATAAAATCCGTAAAAGTACTTTTTATTTACAATGTGTAGTGCTCACATAAACATCAGATATCATTACAAAAATAAAGAAATTAAATAAAAATACAAAGAATACAAAAAATAACACAAAAAAATACAAAAAATAACACAAAAAAACTTAAAGAAACGACAAGTGTGTATCTATTAAGTATCTGCTTGTAATGTGCTTTGAGTGGGTCTTGTCTGTCTGTTTGTTTCGATTTATCTACGATATTGCTGGATCGATTTGGTTAAGGCCGTGTAAGGTAGTAGCTGAAATTTTACTATTTCTTTTTTACGTGGTTTTTCTTCCAAAAACACGTGGAAATAATAAAAAAAATAAAATTCGAGTCGATGTGATAGCGTTGATTTTTGGCATATATTCAAATATAAAATTTTTGACTTATCAATTTCTATATATTATCAGATAATATACTATACAGGGTGTATCATCAGGTTATGGGGCAACTGTTCGAGTGTGTTGTAGTGTACCGGTCATAGATCGTAATTAAAATGTAATTATACAAAAAAACAATATAATATAAAAGTTATAGTGATTTCAAAAATGTGTGTCTAACAGTCTACGCCTTAAATATTACGGATTATGTAGGCATGGATAGACAGGATACATGTAGGCATGTAAAGCTTCGACAGTATAATTTTATTCATACATACCTAGAATTGCGCAAACGCTTCAATGGTACGTAGGTACAAACGTGACTCGGCGACGATAATCGGCCGATCAGCTGATTTAAAGCGAAGTTCGTTTTGCTTATGCGAACGTAATCATTGATTTTTCAATTTCTATTGAACATTTAACAAAGTACGAATATGTTACAGATTAAGTATCACTGACTTTATACATTTCAATTAGATTTAAACGAAAAAAAATGACAAATTTGAAAACTTTACATGTCTCTAATTCATTAACGAATCGATATTTTACCTTCAAATCTTCTTTATGGATTCCTACCACCATTGCCTACCTCCCGTTTGACCAGTTGCCCCATAACCTGATACACCCTGTATATTATTAGATGAAATAAAAAATTTAATAAATCGAAATCACTGTGATCAATGAATTCCAGCCTTAAATCTATGTAAATAGATTCTAATTCACTTTAACACCAAACACACACCAAAACGAACTAACAAATTATTTACTTTAAAAAAAAAACGCCCTCGCCTTAGTCATAAATTTCCGTGTGGTGACGTGTGGTAAGTAGGAATACAATACATCACCCTTCTAACTTGGCTCGGTTCAAAACTCGCTATAATAGAAAGAAAATTGACTTACTATAACAAGATGTTCAGATATCTATAAATAAAATAAATACAATTGGAGTGTCTGTTTGTAATGTCAAAATAATAGACTTTTTTCATGCTCACACGGTTATTTGCACGACACCTATGCCTAAAATAGCAATTAAAAAATTTTTGGGAAGCGAGGGCGGATTGCTAGTCTTTAATATATACTAGCAACCCGCCCTCGCTTCATTTCGGTTATAGGTTATAGTCGTTTTACCCGCATAGTTCCCGTTCCCGTGGGAATACCGGGATAAAATATAGCCTAGTTTACGCCCTGATATTATAACTTTCCATTGGTGAAAGAATTTTTGAAATCGGTCCAGCCGTTTTGAAGATTACCCGGAACAAACAGACAGACAGACAGACAACAATTTTTTAATCTGTATTTTAGGCATAGGTGTCGTGCAAATAACCGTGTGAGCATGAAAAAAGCCTATTATTTTGACATTACAAACAGACACTCCAATTTTATTTATTGGTATAGATTGAACCCCATAGGTGGCGCTGTTGTCATTTGAACAGAACAACGTCTGTTGGGTTAGCTAGTATTGATACAGTATTTTATTTCGAGTTTGATTTATCATCATCATCATCATTTCAGCCCACATACATCCCAATGTTGGGCTTGGGCCTCCTCCACTATGGGAGAGAAATTGACCTACTATACCACACTGGTCAGACGGGTTGGTATTGGGTTTTGCTTCAAGTTTTCCTTCTCTTGCACAGATGTTATATGCAAAATATATCCCATAGTCGTCTCTTACGACACCCACGGGCAAGAGAGGGGGTGGTGAATTGAATTCTAACTCCGTCACCACACGGATACTACTTGTATTACAGACTGCGCCGCGGGTGCATATGGCGGATGGGGCGGTGTTGAAGGCGCACGCTCGCGGTGACGTCACGTTACGCTGTGACGTCAGAGGGCGGCCCCCACCCACGGTGTCATGGCTCAAGGACGGCGACCCCCTCACACCTAACAATCACGACATCGCACTCGTCGACGGGTCAGTACTTATATATACATCTTCAATAACTATGACGCAAGAAGCCGTTCATTGCAAGTGGCATAGGATCGTTCTAAGTAGCAGTCTCTTAAATAATTTCTCAAAGTAACTATTTCGTCGTTATGAAATATTCTACATAACATTGCATCAACTGCATAAATATTAGATACACTATTTTGAAAATGATTTTCCTTTCCAATTGCGAAAAATACTATTTAAGAATACAAGTTTTTATTTAAAAAAAATAGAATTACTAAAATATCGTCTTCAGATTGAAGTTATACAAAGTGTATCAGGTTATGGGGCAACTGTTCGAGTATGTTGTAGTTTAACGGTCATAGATCATAATTATAATGTATATTATACAACAAAACAACATAACATAATATTTATAGTGATTACAAAAATGTGAAATGTGTGTCTATGCCTTAAATGAATAGGATACATATAGGCATTTAACTCGCTTTGGCGCCATAAATAGGTATGAACAAACGCGCCGTCGCTTGCGTCTAAGGGTCATCGGCCGATCAGCTGATATTAAAGCGAAGGTTGTCTTGCTTATACGAACATAATCATTGATTTATTCAATCCTTACTATCCTTACTAATATTATAAATGCGAAAGTAACTCTGTCTGTCTGTCTGTCTGTCTTTCTGTCTGTCTGCTACGCTTTCACGTCTAAACCACTGAGCCGATTTTGATGAAATTTGGTACAGAGATGGAATAAAGCTTGAGAAAGGACATAGGCTACTTTTTATCGTGAAAAAATGGGTATAAGGGGTTGAAATAGGGGATGACATTTTGTATGGAAATTCGTCATTTTTGATGATAGAACCATGAATCTTTGTATTAAGGCACTTTATAATAAATAAATACATATTCGTGCTAGCGTTTTGGAAATTTCATTTATATGGGGATGAAATTCAACCCCTAAAAGACAAAAAGCATACAGCCGAAATCACTGGGCCTAGAAACGTAATTTTTTTACACTGTAGCATTTCTTGGCGTACACGAGCTCTAGCAAAGAAATCGCGAAACAATGGGTATAAGGGGTAAAAATAGGGGATGACATTTTGTATGGAAATTCGTCATTTTCGATGATAGAACCATGAATCTTTGTATTAAGGCACTTGATAATAAACAAATGAATATTCGTTCTAGCGTTTTGAAAAATTCGCTTACGTGGGGATGAAATTCAACCCCTAAAAGACCAAAAAGCATACAGGCGAAACCACTGGGCCTAGAAACGTATTTTTTTTACACCGTCGTATTTCTTGGGGTACACGAACACTAGCAAAGAATTTTTGGAAAATCACCCCCTTAAGGGGGTGAAAAGCATATAGACGAAACTATTGGGGCCAGGCACGTAAAACTTTGTATGCGATTCACTTTCTTTTGTTATATGTGAGCTCTAAGAAATTATTTTTTGAACCTCAACCCCTAAGGGGGTGAAAATATATAGCTGAAATCATTAGGCCTGGAAACGTAACATTTTGTATGAAGTTGTCTTTCTTGGGGCAAGTGCTCACTAAAAAAGAGTTTTTTGCAATTTTACTCCTAAGGGGGTGAAAAGCGATTATCCGAAATCAGTGCGCCGAGGAACGGTCATTTTAGTACATGGTCGGCTCTCTTGAATTATTCCAAGATTCTTATGTGTTTATTCTTAGTGCTCGCTTACCAAGCACTATGAAAGAACTTCTGGCTGTCTCACCCCTAAGGGCATGAAAAGTGTATAACCTAAAATAATAGTCCTAGGAACGTGAGAGTTCTGTTTTGGGATAAGCGAGTACTTACATTAACAGTGTGGTGACGAAGTAAGAATACAATTCACCATCCCCTATCTTACCCGTGGGTGATCGTACGAGATGACTAAGGGATATAAAACGCATATAACATCTATGCGAGAGAAGGATAACTCAAAATAAAACCCTATACCAACACGTCTGACCAGCGTGGTATAGTAGGTCAATTACCCTTCCATTATGGAGGAGGCCCGAGCCCAACAGCGGGACGTATATAGGCTGAGATGATGATGATGATGCGTACTAACAAAGAATTTTTGGAAATTCAACCCCTAAGAGAGTGAAAAGTGCATAACCAGAGATGTTTGAAATTTTGTATACCGATCTGTTTTTTGGGGTAAGCGCACTTTTTTTTTTTTTTTTTCTTTTATGGGTGGGCTATGGTAAGCGCACGCGTGGTCCAGTCCCTCCGGGGCGATGAAAGGACGGCGCCCGGGACCATAACCCACCCGTACCCACGTCACCTCGTTGTTGGGCCGACCACTGGAGCAGATGTGACTTGTCGTCAGTGGTCGGCCTGACGGAATACCCTTTTGGGTAACCTCACCTCTCGACGTCCTGGAACGTCGGTCGCCGTCGCGCGGTCAGCCTCTCTGCGGGTGACGGACAATTCCCCGGTCCGATCACCCGCGGTCTCGGCTAGGGCGGCATTAGGCGCAGATACTCGCGCCTGCGCCGCCCGAGTCGCCGGCGGCGGAACGTGTCGCCGAATAGGAGCTCTACTCGCACACGATCCGCCGCCTCCTTCCGTGAGATTACGGCCTCACAGAAGGCGGCGACCGCGTCCCAGTTCCTGACGCTGACGAGCATCCCCCTGGCGATGGTCGGCAGCGCCAAGTTGGCACCGATAATTGCGACGAGTTCACGGCGATCCCCCTCCCATGCAGCACACTCCTCGAGCGTGTGCTGCGCCGTGTCCTCGTCGCAACTGCAGTGGTGGCAGGACGGTGTGCTCTCCCTCCTGACAATCTTGTGCAGGTACTTCCCGAAGCAACCGTGCCCCGTCAGCACCTGCACCAGTCGGAAGGAAAGCACCCCGTGCGTCCGCTCCAATCACTCCATCAGCACCGGCCGGAGGGCCTGACACTGTACCGAGGACTCTCCAGCCGGACTGCCCAACGGGCAATTACTTCTCGGCGGGCGTCGACCCGCCAGGCGGTGATCTCCTGCAGGGAGACCATACCGCCGCGGGCGCGCGTCTCCGACGCCCACCGATAAATGTCGGCGAGCATCTCCGCCTCCAGGTCCCACGGGGGAGTTTCGACCAGGAGGCACGCTGCCTCCTTCGCCACCGTGCGGTATCCCAGTATGGCCCTGATCGCCATGACCCTCTGTGGTCGCCACAGGAGGGCCCTAAGACGGACGGTCAGGGACCCCGCCCACACCGGTGCGCTATACAGGGCCATCGACCGGATCACCCTCACGTACAGCTGTCGGCACGTGGCACTGGGTCCGCCCACATTCGGCATCAGCCGCGAAAGGGCGGACGCCGCGCCAACAAGCCGGGGAACAAGTCGATGGAGATGCTCCCGGAACCAAAAATGCCCGTCGAGCACCAGGCCCAAGTACTTCATGTGGGCCTGGATGCTGATGGTGACCGACTTCACGGTAATCGAAGCGCCGGCGGGAGGCCCAGCGGTACGGAGGCCATGGAACAAAAGGGCCTCCGTCTTTTCCAGGGCGACCCTCAACCCCAGCGCTTCGATCCGCCTGACAATCTCCTCGGTGCCGAGAGTTGCCAGGCATGCCGCCTCCTCTAGCGTCCCACCCCGGGCTGTGACAAGTGTATCGTCGGCGTAGCAAATTACGCCCAGCCCGGGTGGGAGGCTTCCTCTCAACGCCCAGTCGTAGCCGATGTTCCACAGGGTCGGACCCAGAACCGACCCCTGCGGGACACCGCACGTCATGGGCGTTCGCACAACGTCCCCTACTCGGTCAACGTAGAGGACGCTGCGCCCCTTCAAGTAGTCTGCCACCAGCCGCCTGAGGTACACGGGACCCCGTGATACCTCAGCCCCTCCCAGATGCAGCTGAATGGCAGACTGTTGAAGGCGTTGGCGATGTCCAGGGACACCGCCAACAGGACTCCTCCGCCGGTGACGGCCTCTGCTACCACGGCCTTCAGGCGCAGCAGAGCCGCGATCGTCGAACGCCCTCTCCGAAAACCAAACTGGGCGTCCGACACCAAACTGGGCGTCCGACGGGGTAAGCGCACTAAGGAATAATTTTAGGCAGCCCTAAAAGGGTGAAACGCATATAGTCGAAGACACCCAGCCTACATATCATCATTATTTTGCTCTTATCCTAATTACTTTGGATCGATGCAATATATAGGTACTCTTCTCCCATCGTAGATATACTCATTTGCAAAAAAAACGGGCGGTTTTGATTTTCATTCATATTTAAAAAGATACAATACCAAAAAGGTTTCAATCGTTTGTACACGTTACTGGCCGGTTTTAAAAATGCTGTGGTATTTAAAAAAGTACGTTCTAAATTCAATTTTTCATTTGATGTTCATTTTTACAGAAAACCCCTTTTTATCCTACATTTTTGGCGCGAAGTTCCAGAAGTTAACATCGACTTTCATAACTTTTATTCAATTTTTATCGATTAATTTCATATCCTTGACTGTCAAAGCTTTATTTAATGCTGTTTGGCTGTATCAAAAATGGTAGATAAAGTGGTAAAAGCTACCAAAATTATCGCGCTGCTTGAAGAGGGTTGCAGCCAATGTTTCGTGGCTAGGAGGCTAAATGTTAGTCGCTCGACAGTCCAAAGGACCTGGCAGCGATATCAGGAGACTGGTTCCGTCGAGAGAAGGCCTGGTTCTGGAAGAAAACCATGTACCCAACCACGGGATGATCGTTTTCTTGTGAGTCGCGCATTGAGAAATCGCAAATCTTCGTATGTGGATCTTAAGAACAACCTCCAAGAAGTAAGAAATGTGCATATTAGTCTATGGACGGTCAGGAGGAGGCTTCTCGCTGCCAATATACGCAGTCACCGCCCGGCCCGCGGCCCCAAATTACTCCGTGAGCACAGAGTTCACAGGCTTAGGTTCACTAGAAATTGTGAATCATGGACTCAAGACGATTGGAATAGGGTTTTGTTCTCTGATGAAGCCAGGATATCTCTGTTCGGTGAAGATCGACGTCGGCGAGTGCTAAGAAGACAAGGAGAACGCTTTGCAGAGGCATGTTTCGAAGAAATCACACCTTATGATGGGGGCTCTGTTATGTTTTGGGCAGGAATAAATTCAATGGATCGTACAGAGTTAGTCTTCATTGAAAACGGCTCACTGACTGGGCATCGATACATAACGGAAGTTCTAATTTCTCATGCACAACCCGCATTGGCCGCTCTAGGTGAAGACTCGATTTTTATGGACGACAATGCTCGCGCCCACCGATCCCGCGATGTTAATGCGTATGTGCAAGAGGTCGGCATTCGTCGTTTGGATTGGCCAGCTCGAAGTCCCGACCTCAATCCCATAGAGCATGTCTGGGACGTTCTGAAACGGCGTGTGAGATCAGTACACCCGGCTCCGCAGACCATCAGAGAGCTGAAGAATGTGATTACTGCGGAGTGGGAACGTATTCCGCAAGCAAGTATCCGGGATATACTCGCTAGCATGCCCAGACGAATTCAAGCTGTGATTTTAGCTAGAGGGGGTCACACTCGATACTAAACATTTATCTGCTTTTACTTTATTAAAGAAAAACAAACAAAAAAACTTTTTTATTTTTACTTCATGAGCATATGCACTACTAGCGAATATACACTACTAGCGAGGTTTAGCATTATTTCCCATAAATTGTATCTAAATTTTATGAAATACTGATGAAAACGATTATTTTCTTATTAATTTAGCAAATTGTGTGGATAAAACTACCTATAATTATCAAACAAAGATATATTAACATTTGAAATGGTTCATTGCTTAGGTGCCCGTTTTTTTTGCAAATGAGTTTATATCGCAAAGGTTCTAGCAACATTTTATGACCGGCTGCCTGACGGACGACATTGTTGGCCAGACGGCATCACCAATTGGTCCAGATCGATGTAAATCTTTGTCTTAGTAGTATTTTGGGACACCCCACAAACAATGAAAGTGTGGTAATATTCCTAGCCGCTACCAGACAGTAAGTCGAGATATTAAGTCAATTTTCTATCTCTACAAATAAATAAATTTGAAGCGTCTGTTTGTCTATCAAAATAATAGGTTTTATTTATGCACACAATTATTTGCACGATACCTATAACTAAAAAACGGTTCAAATTTTTTTGTTTTTTTGTTGTGAGTCACATAGGCATTTTTTATCTCGGCATTCGCATGGGAATGAGGTCTACGTAGGTGAAACTGCGGGAATTTAATCGATATAATTTTTTTTTCGCCAATGGAAAGCTACATTATCAGGGACTAAGGAAAGACATATTTATCATCGTATTTCCACGGGAATCTGAACTACAAGTCTGGATATAATATTCAAATGTGAAAGTTTGTGAAGATATTTGGATGTTTGTTACTTAATCACGCGTAAACTGTTGAGTAGATTTGGATGAAAATAGACACATAGATAGAGTATTTCTTAAATTAAGAAATAGAATACTTTTTATGTCGATAATATTCTTTGCGGTAATAGTTCAATATGCAAGTTAATTTTAACGCAGGCGAAGCCGCGGGCAAAAGCTAGTTTCTAAAAAACATTTAACGAAGTACGAATACGTTGTAGATTAAGTATCACTCACTTTATACATTTCAATCAGATTTACACGAAAAAACGATGACAATATTGTAAACCTTACATGTCTATAATTCATTAACGAATCGATATTTTTACTTAATTTTTTTTTCATGGTTTCCACCACCAGCTTAAGTCTCGTTTGACCAGTTGCGCCATAACCTGATACACTTTATTTATCTATATCTATCTATATCCATACTAATATATAAAGCTGGAGAGTTTGTTTGTTTGAACGCGTTAATCTCAAGAACCAGTGGTCCGATTTGAAAAAATTTTTCAGTGTTAGATAGCCCATTTATCGAGGAAGGCTGTAAACTATACATCATCATGCTTAAACCAGTATAAGCGGAACATTAACGATGAATGTTGCAAAATCAGGTTTTCTTTTGAGAGCTTCCGCTGCTTGCGCTGCATAAACAGTAAAATTTTATAATATTTTCACCTTCTTCATAAATAAAGTCACCGGTTAAAGTTAGCGTTAGTCCAAAGTATCTATACCACGCGGACAAAGTCGCGAGCAGCAGCTAGTATCCTATATTATATCATCTATAGATTCAAGTTATATACGTAATATCGTATTAACGGTGCGAACTATAGAGATAAGTATGAACTGTGGGCTTACCATTGAAATCAGATGTAATTTCTAATCCAATTCAATTCCAATATCACTCAACTTATATTTGGTACTCAAACAAAATCGAGAATGAATTCTTCGCGTTTGTCGTTGTTGTTTTCACTAAATGTGCCGTATTTTATTACTTTAAATACATTACCGAACTCGATCACCACAAATACGCTTTCTTGAAATTGTGCAACATTAACGATTTTAAACTACGTCCAAATCACGTCGGGAGTAGCAAATATTTAACTTAATCGAGGAGAGTCGAATTTAAAAAAAAAGTCCACCGAATTTGATTTCAATCGTGCGCTAGTGTCGCTCTCAAGAGTACCAAATTGCGCAAATTCGAGCTGCGATTGGATTTAGGATTGGAATCGTGATTCAAGAGTAGGCACACTGATCAACTCACATTTATTTGTACAAATATATAAAATTGTGTGTCTATTTACGTGCAGTACCTCGCTGCGTATCCAGGGTGTACTCCCGGTGGACGCGGGCATGTTCCAATGCGCCGCCTCCTCCCCGGCCGGGTCAGCTGTGGGCACACTACGGCTCGTCGTACTACCACCATTGGACGGTAAGTATTCACCTAAATAATATACAATCTACACAATAAGGTCCGCCGCACACGCCCACACCCTCATTGGCCGTCACGAGCCGTGTGCGAGCGCCAGTATTTAATACTTATGGCGCAGTACCAAACTCCGCATTTGGTGTCACGTGTTAACGCAGGCGCACATGAGCGTGTCGGCTAGGTGACAGAGACATTGTTTTCGAGTGGCAGTGACTTATTGACGCTGTTCGGTAGAGACACTGGCTGATGTACGACTCGTGCCCATTGCCCACCAGTGTCAAAGCGACATTGGCGCAGGGTCGTGTGCGGCGGACCTAAATAAATGATTTCTGATGTTAACGGTAGTATTACACATTGTAAATAAAATTATTTTATGGTTTTAATCCGAAATCAAATACAAATGCGATAAAATCCGTAAAATGGTTTTATTTACGACTAGCAACCCGCCCTCGCTTCGCTTCGGTTATAGGTTATAGTCGTTTTGCCCGCGTAGTTCCCGTTCCCGTGGGAATACCGGGATGAAATATAGCCTAGGTTACGCCCTGATATTATAGCTTTCCATTGGTGAAAGAATTTTTGAAATCGGTCCAGCCGTTTTGAAGATTACCCGGAACAAACAGACAGACAGACAAAAATTTTTTAATTGCTATTTTAGGCATAGGTGTCGTGCAAATAACCGTGTGAGCATGAAAAAAGTCTATTATTTTGACATTACAAAGAGACACTCCAATTTTATTTATTGGTATAGATAAAAAATGAACGTGTGTACAAAGTACGCATAGCAGAAGTGAAACTTCTTTATCCTTTGTTCCTTTGTCCCGTTGTTCCTTTGTCTCTTTGTCCCTTATCCCTTTATCCCCTTATCACCTTATCCCTTTATCCCTTTATCCCCTTATCCCCTTATCCTCTTATCACTTTATCCCTTTATCCCTTTGTCCCTTTATCCCCTTATCACCTTATCCCTTTATTACTTTATGCCTTTATCACTTTATCCCTTTATGTCCGCTTAAACGACATGCTATCCCTACTCCATTGGAGAAAGTACTCTTTATTCGAATCGACCGTGGTGGGGATGAGAAAAAGATGACGCGTAACGAAAAAATGTGACGATAATTTTTTTCTAACGTCGATAAAGAAGTTTCACTTCAATAACTCGTCTTAATTTCTTTAGATTTCTTTTTTGTCTTGCAGTTAATTTTGCTTGCATTGTTTGATCGCCTATTACGATACGATAGAGAGGGGGGGGGGGGGTGTGATATATTCTTATACATGTTCTCACAAACGTTATCTATACAAATAAATAAAATTAAAGTGTCTGTTTGTAATGTCAAAATGTTTATTTATGCTCACACGGTTATTCACCCGTAGTTCTGCCGAGTGGCATTCTCGTGGAGGGGCCTATGTCCAGCAGTGGACGTCTGTAGGCTGATGGATGGATGCTTAAAACAGTTTTAAAAATTCTTTGTTTTGGGTAATCTTCAAAACGGCTGGATCTATATTGATAATATTTTACTACCAAGTATCTATCTATATAAAACCCGTAATAAAACCATATTTCAACACGTTTGACCATTGTGGAATAGTAGGTTAAATCCCGCTATTTGTGGAGGAGGCTCGAGCCCAAGAGTGAAACGGTATGGGCCGAGATTATGTTGATCTATTTATATATAAGGAACTAGCTAATTCGGCGAACTTCGCACCGCCTTTTTCATAATTATTTTGTTTTAGTATTATCCGTGCGGTGACGAAGTAAGAATACAATTCACCACCCGTGAGTGTCGTAAAAGACGACTAAGGGATATACGGCCTTTTCTTATCGATTCCAAAACTTTTTTAATCTAGATCTACATGTAATTATGCTAAAAATGTTGAACCGACGGGTCGAACGTCAAATGTTTGACAGGTAAGAACGGTTTGTATGGGTAAATCAAATTGCTGTTTTTAGTATTTTACTCGCAATTTTGCCATATTTTCTCACCGTTTAAACCTTCCCTTGACTTCCACAAATAAATCAAAACCAAAATTAGCTAAATCGGTCCAGCCGTTCTCGAGTTTTAGCGAGACTAACGAACAGCAATTAATTTTTATATATAGAGATTATTTAGATTATAATATCAGTGAGGCATGTTGGCGTAGTATTTTATTTTGATTTGTCCTTCATTTGCACAGACATTATCTACATTTTATACCACTTGGTCGTCTTTTATGACATCCACGTGCAAGATATCGAATACTGATTTGTATTCATACTTCGTCACCAAACGGCAAATTTCATTAAAAGTTAGATAACATTTGTTAAATTTATTAATTTTAATATTTATGATTTAAATTAAGTGATATCTTTAGGAAACATAAATCATGTCATACATTTATCATATACATTTAGGTGATGCCTAGTTTCATTAACTACATAATTACGCACAAGACAAGCTTAAAATATATTTTTTATTATTTTTTTGATATTCAACCTTATAGGAATGAAATTTCAATATAAGTTCTATTATTTTTTTCATTTGTTTCGATTTTAAGTTGAACCCTTTACGTTTTATTTTTGACCGACTTAAAAAAGGATGAGTTTCTCAATTCCACTGTATTGTTCTATGTTTGTTACCTCAGAACTTTCAACTGGGTGAAGCTGGTCTATTTCTGACAGTGGCATTCATAACAAAATCACAATCTTATTGAAGTCGTGTTTTTGAATTAATAATTGTGATTTCAAATTCGATGAAACGAAAAAGCGAGTCCATAGAGATACAAACACATAAATGTATAGCATTCAGCCGGTGAGAGAATGAGATGAAGGATGAAGGATGGAAGAGGAAGGATGAAGGATAAAGAAGTTTCACTTTCTACATGCGTACTTTGTGCGCACTGTTATATATTTGAATATGTAGGGAAGATGCTGACAAAGACTGCAGCGTCAGCCCTCTCTTCCCGAGCTCCCTGGCGGGGCCATGCAGGGCAGCCAGTCTACCTCCAACCGCCGTCTCAAGAACTCGTCTCTTAAATATAATTATTGTAGACTCAAATATTAACGTTTATCTTATTTTAAATCATTTTTATTCTCAAATAAATAAGTGTGAAGTCAAGTGCTTTTTTTAAAAGACTCTCGGCCAGACCCCGTATAACAGTGGTGTCAGCGGTGAAGGGATCTAGCAGAAAGATCCTCGGTGCCTCCTAGAACTTATTCTATGGTAAAGCGTTTCTTGAACTCATTATCCAGTGTCCTTGAAAACCTTTTGTGCTATGCTCAATGTTCAACCTGCGAATTAAGTGAAGAGAAGAAGTATAAAGAAGAAGATTATCACCCCAACTACCGGGTGACGCAGAAGTTTGCTCCAGGACCGCAGTCTCGCTCCATAATAACAGAGAAAAAGTCGAAATACACAATTTATCCTTGGTAACCAAGAGACTCCTCGTGCCCAGTGCTGCCGCCGTGACCCGTGTTGCTGCCGTTTACCCGTGCTGCCGCCGTGCCCTTGAAACCAGTGGTAAAGCCGACATGCTGTAAGTCCAAACCAGTTATTTACTTATCAAGTGAAAGTGAAAACCTCAAAATTTTGAACACTATTCTATTATTTACGAATTTTTTTTTCTCCTCTAGAAAATAAGTAACATTTAATTTCCACTTTTAAACTCATTACCGTAAAACATACACGTTTACTTTATTGTAATCAAACCTGCATACTTTATTACATTGTGCATTTTAACCTGAGACCAGTGCAGCTGCTTATCATAATTACTCCCACGCATAATTCGTCGTGGCCTTATCTCTTGTTTTGTTTAATACTCAGTCGATACCATGCCTAAAGACGAAGTTTTTGCTACTGTCTCGTCACAAGATATTGGCTTAAATATTCTATGCAAATTTATTAATAAGTTTGATGGCAATCGCGAGAAATTAATTCCGTTTTTAAACAACTGTAAAAATGCAGTTAGTCTCGCGTCTCCTCAGCAGCAAGATATTCTTTTAAAATACATTTTGAGCCAACTTGAAGGACGCGCCGAAAGTGCGTGTTCTATTAAAGTCTTTGAATCCTGGTCACAATTAGAAGAATTTCTTAAGGCACAATTTGGCGATAAAAAACATTATGCGGCACTGCTCTCGGATTTACAGGAATGTCGCCAGTCTAATAACGAAACGGTCAACCAGTACGCCCTTCGAGTTGAAACGTGTTTGTCTAAGTTGTTAACGGAAATAAATATATCTATCCCGACCAAGAAAAAGGGTGAACTGGCAGGCCGCGTCGCCGCCATGCAAGATCTAGCATTACATACATTTGTTATTGGCCTAAACCCTCGCCTATCAACCGTAGTGCGATGTCATGACCCTGAGACCCTCAACGACGCTATTAATTTTGCGATGTCTGAAGAGAAGATATTTTATGCAATAACTCGGCGCACCGTTTCTCAAACAAATGTTCAAGATTATAATCAGAGGCGTTTTAGTAACCGTAATTTTCAACAAAACAGGGCGCCGAATAACTGGTCAGGGCCATCTAATACTTTTAGGCCTGAACCTCCAGTGTGCCGATACTGTAAAATACCGGGTCACACCATAGAAACTTGCCGCAAACGCGAAAGCAACAATCGACGACGATACGGCAATTTCCAGAATAATTATAATGATAATAGGTCGCCACCCCATTTCTCGCAAAATCGCAATCAGCCTATTCACGCTGTAAACACAGAAGATCAAGGTATCGATGAGGCCAACTATCATTTAAACGCAGAGGATCTCCCGTCTGGTGCCGTGCGGGAAGATTAAATCATAAAACCGCCACCAGCTCTAAGGTCAAAACATGTCTACAACGCCAATACTCGATCTCATCTGCTCAATCTAACCGACAGGGTAACCAGCCCCAAACCGACAGATTGAAGCCTCATAATTTGAATGCCACTCAATCCAACCAACAGGGTAGCCAGCCCCAAACTGACGGATTGCACTCTTTTGATTCTATTGAGAATCCTCCAGCCACTAACAAACAGGGTAACCAGCCCCAAACTCATAGTGGACCTTTTGATTCTATTGAGAATCCTCCAGCCACTAACAAACAGGGTAACCAGCCCCAAACTCATAGTGGACCTTTCTTTATTCCTCGCGCGTTCATTAAAGGACAGCGTAATCAATTGCCATCCAATAATGGATCCAATAGGCATAAAAAATACCGCAATTCAATTGATACTTCAAATCACTCTTCCATAAATACGGAGTCAATTATCAAGTCTTGCTTCTCTTGCACTGTAGCCGAAACTGAAAAAGGAAAACAAACGCTACAAACATATAATATTCAAACAAACCCAACAAATAGATATCTACCTTTTATAGAAACCCGAACTAACGTCTCTAGTAAGCCCTTGAAACTCCTCGTGGATAGCGGAGCATCCAAAAGCCTTATAAAGAAAAGTATTATAGAGAATATGCCCGACATTACTGACCATGTCATATCATTTCAAGGCTTAGGCACGCCAAACGTAACTCATACCCTGGGTCACATAGAAATACACTTCGATTCATTAACTCATGACTTCCATTTAATTCCAGACATTAATTTCCTTTATGACGGCATATTAGGTAACGATTTCCTCACCAAATCTAATTGTAAAATCGATTATATGACCAATACTCTCACAGTTGATGCTATCAAAATACCACTTAAATTTACTGAACCGATTTTCACCATAGCTCCACGGACTGAAACTATAATAGAATGTTCTGTAGAGGACCCAAGTATAAAAGAAGGTCTTGTTCTTGACCAACACCTAGTTGACTCTCTTCTGATAGCGAACTGCATCGTCAAGGTGAAGCCGAATTTAAGAATCAATATCTCTGTAGTTAATGTCTCTGAAAAACCAATACGCGTAAATCCAAATCTTAAAATTAAGATCATACCCTTTGACAACTCTAACTTAGTCTATCATGTATCCAACTCTGAAGCTGTGCAGAATAACGCCTTAAGACGGACTGAACAAGCCCTTAACCTGTTACGTGTATCCCATCTAAACGCCGAAGAATCGAATGCTTTATATGACCTTTGCTCTAATTATTCTGACATTTTTCATCTGCCTGATGATCACCTAACAACTACTGATGCTTTAGAACATGAAATTCCTACTACTTCTACCGTCCCTATAAATACAAAGTCCTATAGATTTCCAGAATTACATAAGCAAGAAGTTGAATCTCAAATTAATAAAATGTTAAACGACGGTATTATAAAACCTTCTACTTCTCCATGGTCTTCTCCTATTTGGGTAGTCCCCAAAAAGGCCGACGCCTCAGGACAACGTAAATGGAGGTTAGTTATAGACTATCGCAAGCTAAATGATATAACAATTGGCGATTCCTACCCTATTCCCAACATTGCTGAAATTTTAGACCAACTAGGGAAATGTAAATATTTCACTACCCTTGACCTTGCCTCAGGATTTCACCAAATAAAAACGAAGGTCAAGGACGCCCCTAAAACCGCCTTTTCAGTCCCACAAGGACATTTCGAGTTTACTCGTATGCCCTTTGGCCTTAAAAATGCTCCTGCAACCTTTCAACGCCTTATGAATACTGTTCTATCAGGACTCCAGGGCATACAATGCTTTGTTTATTTAGATGATATTGTGATATACTCGCATGACCTTGACCTTCACATAAAAAACCTTGCCAACGTCTTCGACAGACTGCGTTCTTTTAATCTAAAACTACAACCGGACAAGTGCGAGTTTCTTCGCAAAGAAGTCTCGTATCTTGGCCACATTATCACAGATAAAGGAGTGAAACCTAATCCAGATAAAACCAAAGCTGCTGCAGAATTTCCAATTCCCAAGTGCCCCAAAGATATCAAATCTTTCCTGGGTCTGGTGTCCTACTATCGACGTTTCATACCAGATCTATCAAAAAAGGCGAAACCACTAACCAATCTCTTAAAGAAGAATGTTCCCTTTATTTGGCAGAACGAGCAGCAGTTAGCCTTTGAGAGCCTTAAGGACGCCCTTATTTCTGCACCTATATTGGCTTATCCAGACTTCAGTAAACCATTTGTCCTGACTTGTGACGCGTCCAATTTTGCAATTTCCGCTATTCTATCCCAAGGTCAAATAGGAAGTGACCGTCCCATCGCATACGCATCCCGTACCCTAAACAAGGCAGAATGCAATTACAGCGTAACGGAAAAAGAATGTCTAGCCATTCTCTTCGGCACCAAAACCTTCAGACCGTATTTGTACGGCCGCCGCTTCAAGATTGTCACAGATCATCGCCCTTTAAAGTGGCTTTTTAACTGTAAGGACCCAGGTTCCAAACTCATTAGATGGAGACTCAAACTAGAGGAATTTGACTATGAATTAGAATATAAGAAGGGTAAAGTTAACAGTAACGCAGATGCATTGTCACGGTACCCAGTGCATCCAATAACCACAGATCAGCCCAGTACTTCCCAAATAAACGACGACATTGATTCTAATCAAGAATCAGAAATCCCTCCAGACGTTCTTGACGACCTTACTGACTTAGGTGCTCTAGACCTCAGCCCATTGGACACCCAAGATATCGACTTTGAGCCTCTGAATCCTCCGACTCCAAATGACCCTTCTACTGAATCTAACGAGACCACAGACAGAACTCCTGTTCTCAATAACGAATATTCTGACTGTCTTAAATCTCTCACTAACAAAAATGAAGTCTTTAACACTCAAATACATGAACATAATGAAAGTCTACTAAAAACTACTTCAAAAACAATCTTGATCCCTGTATCAATTGACCTTGATGACTCAAATCCGTACATCCAGGATATCATTTCTACTATGGATGATCCATCCGATATTCTGAGCGGAGAAAGAGAACTTCTTTCATTTAAAAAATTTGAATTAAAAGAGCAAACCTTCTATCTTCTATTAACCAAGGTCTACTATTTTGATAATTGCACCTACTCCGATATATTTAAAACCCTAAAATCAGTAAGAGACGATATTATTCTAACTGGCACTATAAACGAAATAGCTATATCAGATTTTAAAAATCCGTTTGAACAGAACTCTTTTATAAAAATATATGGAATGATTATGTATCTATTTAATAATACCAATATTACAGTAAATATCTATCATAACTCTATTATATACCCTGTCCCAACAGAAATCGCAAAAATATTAAAGGAAAATCATGACATCCCGATAGCAGGCCATTTAGGCAGCAACAAAATGTTCAATAGAATTAAAGAGCGGTATTATTGGAAAAATATGCGCACAGATATCGAAAATTATGTACAAAATTGTAAGTTATGTCAAATAAATAAGCCACTACGTAAAATCAACCGAGCTCCAATGAAGATTACAACTACTTCCACTCGCCCTTTCGAGAAAATCAGTCTTGATATAGTTGGTCCCTTACCAGAAGCGGGTTGCCACAAACTTAGGTTCATACTCACTATTCAAGACGACCTTACAAAATTCTCTATAGCATATCCAATTTCTAACGTCACAGCGGAAGAAACATGTGAAGGCTTAGTCCACTTCATCTCTGTATTCGGAATCCCTAAATCAATATTAACAGACCAAGGAACAAACTTTACGGCTGACCTTTTTAAACGTACCTGTGAGTTTCTGAAAATAAAGCAAATATGGTCTTCTCCATATCATCCGCAAACGCAAGGTGCCCTAGAAAGAAGTCACGCAACCCTGAAAGAGTACCTAAAATCTTTCGTAAACGAGAACCAAACCAACTGGCATAAGTATGTCTACACCGCGATGTTGGCTTATAATACGAATGTCCATACCACAACCAGGTTTACTCCTTATGAACTTCTTTTTGGCCATAAACCATATATCCCAGACTCTATTTTTGAAGCAAGATGTGACGTAACATATCCCGACTATATTAAAATGTTACAACACCGACTAAAGACTACTAGAGAGAAAGCGTTAGAAAATATTCGAGCCTCGAAAGAAAGATCTAAAACCTATTATGATAAACATTCCCGTCTAGCGAAATATAAAGTCGGTGATTACGTATATCTCAAACAACATCTTCGTTTACGTAAAGCCCTTTCCCCTGTCTGGAAAGGTCCCTACAAAGTCGTAAAAGTCCATGATAATAACACTCTCTCTTTACTGATTAACCGACGCCATATAAAACACCATTTCGATGAAGTGAAACCCGCTCATGTATCAGACTGCCTATAATGCGAGTTTTCTATTTATACACATTTAGTTTTTATTTTACTATATATACAATTTTACAAGTTTTATACAATTTTCTTATACAATAGTTTTAAGTTAGCTCTTAATTGTTATTTACAGAATAACCGCCATATTTTACGCTACTATTCTCGCAACCAGTGATGGCCAATATATTGAACATATCAACAAGAACCCTGGTATAGTTTTCGATCCTATCGGTACCTTAAGAATCATCAATGATCAATTCCATATCGTAATACCAATAGATGTACATCCATTTCAATATCATTTAGAAAATATTAGAGAAGTATTTAAGATCACCCGATTTCAATGTCGCGAATCGCCTGAAATAGAATACTCACAATGTATAATTACATTAGAGCCATTAGAAGCTCTTTTCAATGATATCATGCGAGACTTTAATTCCATCTCCCATATTATTTCAAATAGTGCTCATAAAAGATCAGCTTGGTTCTCTGGTGTTGGCACGGTATTTAAACACATTTTCGGTACTATGGATGAAGATGACGCCGAAAATTATAATAAGGCCATTCAAACTCTATACGACAATGACAATAAATTAAAAAGTTCTATAAAGAAAATTGTTATGGTTTCTGAATCTGCCATCTACAACGTTAATAAATCTCTTGCTGAATTAAATGACAACCAAGTAAAATTAAATAGCGTTATTGAGCAATTATCATATACTGTTAAAAATGTGTCTGAGACACTTGATATACTTAGTTTTAAATCGAAATTATCTAATGTTCTTAATATTCTCTTATCTAATCTACTCACCATCTCCTTTAAGATTGAAGATCTACTTAACTCAATTTTATTTGTAAAATCTAATACTTTACACCCATCTGTATTGACACCGAGTCAGATGTATCAAGATATAGTTACTAATCTTAAAATCATACCAAATTACAAGGACTTTCCTGTAAATTTAGATTTAAGTAACGTACATGTTTTAATTAATGTATGTGAATTAGTTTGTTATTATTTAGATAATAAGCTTATGTTTATCGTAAAACTACCTTTAGTCACTTTACTAGAATATAATTTATATAAGATATCACCTTTACCAATGCCACATATTCAGGAAAAACCAGACTCCTTTGCTATGATTGTTCCTTCCGAAAATATCTTAGCCTTAAGCAAGGACAGATCGAGTTACACCTATTTAAAAGATTTGAATAATTGTAAACATATGCCAACAGAAACTTTCATTTGTCAAATTACAGATGTATATACAGTATTAAACAATCCACCCTGTGAAGTGGAAATTATTACAAAAGCATTGACAACTATTCCTCAAAACTGTCCTACGAGATTTATCTTTGGCGATCTGGACGTGTGGCATACACTAAAAAATAACAAATGGATATTTGTTCAATCTAAACCTACTAAGATATCAATACAATGTAATAACAAATTATCAGAATACACTTTATCCGGTACAGGTGTACTTAATATGCCACCTGAATGTATGGCATTCCATAAGAATTTAAAATTAGTCTCTAAGATCTATCCTAGAATAAATGTGCCCAATATATCTTCGGATTTTAACATTATTAATGATAGTTGTTGTAATTTAAGTCGCTTTGATAGAGTTAAGATTAATATTTCATCTTCTAACATTAAGACGTTGAACTTAGATAATTTAAAGTCTTTCTATATTAAATCTGATCATGTCATGACTACATTGGACACATTAAAAAATCCTAATGTATATATCAACCATGTTAGTTTTCCAATAATTAGTATTCTATCTATGATAACTTGTATAATTGTAATAATCGTCATAATTTGTAAGAGAGGAAAGTTCTTGAGATACCGCCTAAATCTAAACTCTGAAAATATAGAAGGTCATGAACTTAACTCAACTCAAACTCAACCTCAACTCCGGGTTGATTAATCATATCCCGTAAACTCACCAAAAGGGCGAGTTTCCTCTTAACGGGGGGGCTGTTATATATTTGAATATGTAGGGAAGATGCTGACAAAGACTGCAGCGTCAGCCCTCTCTTCCCGAGCTCCCTGGCGGGGCCATGCAGGGCAGCCAGTCTACCTCCAACCGCCGTCTCAAGAACTCGTCTCTTAAATATAATTATTGTAGACTCAAATATTAACGTTTATCTTATTTTAAATCATTTTTATTCTCAAATAAATAAGTGTGAAGTCAAGTGCTTTTTTTAAAAGACTCTCGGCCAGACCCCGTATAACAGCACGCTCTTTTTTTGTTGTTAAAATTTTATTTTCTTTTTTTTTATAATTTCTTTTCAGACATTACCAATATCACAATCGACGTACCATCATCACCAAACTCGACACACATATTCACCACCCTCATATCAGATCACGAGCCAACAGACTCCATACCTGATAACCCTGACTTCCTAGGAGAGACCTCCTCCGCATATACGTCGGGCCCTGAGTTAGAATACGACGACAATTACGACGATATTGACAAACAAACAAATAGTTATGATGATAATTATAAAAATTATGATGCAGGTATACATCTGAATAGTGTTGACTCCGTCGATGATGATAATAATGATAAAGATGATAAACAAACTGCTGGAACTAATGATGATGATAATTTTCACGCTGCTAAAGGATTAAATTTAGATCTAGATATATTGAAATCAGCGAACGCAAGCGTAGTGTCTGCTCCGAGGTCACTGAGAGCTGTTATTGTGAAGCATAGGTTTGTTACACTTAGCTGGGAGGAACCACAACTGAAGGCTGAAGAGGTCACCGGATACGCTGTCATTTATAAAGTCAAAGGGAGTGAGAGGTAAATGATTTTCTTAATATTTTTACTGCTGATGGTAAGTGACACTGCTGCACATGGACCTTTGCAATACCAGGGGCACAGCTATGCCGCTACCTACCGTGAAGAAAATGCTCTTCTTAAACCTTGCTTAAAGAAGGACATGTCATAGCGCTCAGGAAACACACCAGCAGGTAGTTCATTCCAGAGCTTACATGTAAGTGGCAGAAATGATCGTTAGAGATCTACAGTTAGAGACCATAACGTTTTCAGGTGAAATGGATGAACTCTGACACGATGTCGAGTAGTACGTTGACGCTGACGATGGACCAAGTCAAATAGTTCCTCAGAGCACTCCCCATGAAAGAGCCGGTGTGTACTCTACACAGAGTGACCCAAAGTCTCTCCGCCGCTCCAGCGACTCCAATCTATCCGTAAGATTGGGATCCCCGATTTCCATTTACGGGATCATCTTACAAAAAAATGCTAAGTTCTAAAAGAGGTTTTGATGGCAATCTGGGTCCAATATGCAAAGGCCTTTGGAGAAATTTAATCTAAAAATTGTCTGCGACATCTACCGATGAGACTTTTTTGAGTTTGCTTGTAACATTCACTGATCTACCAATGGCAGATCTGATGCTATTGTTAGTCTCCAGTCTTAATATCTTAACGTGGTTGGGTGTTTTCGGACCGAATTCTTTAATAATTGATGCTTTCAAAACTGTAGTCTGCCCTGAACACGATACAGTTTTGATTTTTCGCTGGACACCGACTTGCCAACTCACTAAAATGGTCATAGGACTACTTATAGGTCATAGGACTGGGCACAGTTATTTACACGATACTTATGTCCAAAAATCAGTGTAAGAATTTTTGTGTCTATCTGTTGGCTGGACAGATTTTGATAATATTTTATTACAAGGTATACAGTAGTAAGCAATAGTGCTGTGTGGTAGCGGCTTCGAATACTACCAACCCTTGCTTTGCTCGTGGGTGTCGTAAAAGACGACTAAGAGCCCTAGATTGACCCGGACCAACTCCATCTGGTGGCATTTGGGTCAACGATTACATTCCCAAGGAGGGTTGACGTCAGGCAGGCGGCCGGTCATAAAAGTCATTGCCGAAACTTTTTGCAATATGTCAAAACAGATGACATATTGCGTCGACCCCAAGTAATTGGGATAAGAGCAAGATGATGATGATGACACTAGTAAGCAATAACTAATAATTAATATGAGTGATGCTGGGTTACAGAGAGCGAGTAACCAGAGGTGGTGCGACCAGACACGAGATGAACATACCGTCACTGCAGCCGAACACCACGTATCAGTTCACTGTGATAGCATTCACACAACATGGCACATCACCACCTACAGACGTAAGTTACATTCATCATCATTTCAGCTCATATACGTCCCACTGTTGGGCTCCAGCCTCCTACACAATAGGAGGGAAATTGACCTTATCATGCTGGTCAGACAGGTTGGTATAGGGTTTTGTTTCGAGTTTTTTCGTCTCTTGCATAGATGTTATATGCGTATTATATATCCCTTAGTCGTCTTCTACGACATACACGGGCAAGATAGGGAGTGATGAATTGTATTCTTACTGCGTTATTGCACAGATTAATTATACATGTATTTAAGGCTTATTAGTTTATTTTAACATTCGCGTCGTTAAGCGACAATAATATCGATATTACATCAACAATACATCAATCAACATTTTTGTTATATCAGCAGTTGTTAACACAACAGCGATAACCCATAATCCTAGATAAGTTGTGCAGCTGATTTTGTTAAATTTGCTAATATTACTAGCAGTAGCTGCTGATGATGAGGCCCTTTTTCGGGGTATTATTTTTTAATTCCAATGGTAATTCCCGAGAACATGAAAAGATACTTTAAAATTATTATTATATAGACAAAAACTGTACCTACACCCTTATAATTATAATGTAATTTTCTTTTATGGCGACAAGATAAAAATTTTAGCCACTCCTTACTTGCTCTTGGGAACCTTAAAACTCTCAAAATTACCTCTAAACGATCTCTCTCGAAAACTCTCTTCTGGGAAATACCTCACTGCTATTATCAGACTGACTGTTAACCGTGTCCATTAAGACATTACCCCATCTTTTATGGGGGGAATTACTTCTACTATTAACTGAATGACAAATGAGTGATAGAATTAGTTAATTGTGTGCTGTGTATGTATTAGATGATAGAAGTACACACCTCGGAGGAGGAGATGACGCACGGGCCCCCGCTAGACCTGCGCATAGAGAGCGTGGGCCCCCACTCGCTACGGGTCAGCTGGTCCCCTCCGGCACAAGCGCCGCCACCAAACAAGTACTCTATACACTACAGCGAGGTAACTAACATTTTAAAACCAAATCATTTATTCTACATAAGCGCCTTCAGTTAGATATTGTCCAATTTACACATCGTTTGAAACAATACAATAATCTAACAACCGGAACGCGGCCACAAACTGCGGATCTGGTAATAAACTCGACAGACTGTCATTTTTTTAATAATTACTTTTAAATGATAGTGTAACCGACATAGCACGAAGAATTAGCACGCTGAAGTGGCAATGGGCAAGACATATCGCTTGAGGAACTGACAACCGCTGGGGAAGAAAGGTTCTCGAGTGGCGACCACGTACCGGACGACGCAGTGTAGGGATGGGTTTTCCTGAAAAAGATCGAATTTTGAATCGATTTGAATCGTCCAAAGAATCGATTCACAAGAAAATCGAGGTCTGCAGGATCGATCTCCGATTAATGGATCTATTGATCTTTTTTTCGAATTTTCTTCCAATTCAATATGAGATATTTTATGTATTAGGAAATCTGGAGAGTAATATCATTATTATTATATTATTATTATTCTACTACTCGAAAGTATCGATTCACCGTTTCGTATCGATTCATATAATCGATTTTTTGGCCTGAAAAATTGATTCCTAGATTAATCGATCTCAGATCGGCATCCCTAACGCAGTGTAGAACGCAAATAGGCGAACCGCCGATCTGTTGATAGTTACTGGATGTCGTTGGATGTAGGCGGCACAGCACCGCATTCTATGGCATAACATGAGGGAGCCCTACGTCCAGCAGTGGACGGTGATAGGCTGAAATGTTGATCATGAGTGATTACAAATATAATCACTCATGATCAATTTAACAATCATCATCATTTCAGCTCATATAAATCCCACTGTTAAGTTCGAACTTCCTTCACAACGGGAGGGAATTTGACCCACTATACCATGCTGGTCAGACATGTTGGCGTAGGGTTTCATTTCGAGTTTACCTTCTCTTGCATAGATGTTATATGCATATTATATCCCTTAGTCGTCTTTTACGACATCCACATATAAGATAGGGAGTGGTGAATGGTGTTCTTACTGCGTCACGGAAAAGACTTTTAAGAGTATCTTTAAGAAAGATACTTTGCAAATTGAAAAGGACATACGTTTTGTTGTGTGACAGGTGGAGAGTGGTCGTGAGCAGTTCCAGTGGGTGGAGGCCGAGGGGGACGGTGTGGTGACCCATACCCTGGGCGCCTTACGTGCCGCCTGCGCCTACAGAGTGCGAGTAGCGGCGCTGGGTGGAGCGCCCGCTGAGCTGCGTGCGCGCACGCTCAGCGATACCCCCGCCGCCCCGCCTGTCAACGTGACTGCAGTCGCTACCGGGGCAACTGTGAGTGCTCCTCCTCCTAATAATACTTCATTTTAAGTAAATAATGCTACATTTTATTCAAATAATACTACATTTTAATTAAATAATGCTACATTTCAATTAAATAATGCTACATTTCAATTAAATAATGCTACATTTTAATTAAATAATGCTACATTTCAATTAAATAATGCTACATTTCAATTAAATAATGCTACATTTTAATTAAATAATGCTACATTTTATTCAAATAATACTACATTTTAATTAAATAATGCTACATTTCAATTAAATAATGCTACATTTTAATTAAATAATGCTACATTTCAATTAAATAATGCTACATTTCAATTAAATAATGCTACATTTTATTCAAATAATGCTACATTTTAATTAAATAATAGTACATTTTAATTAGATATTTATTTATTTTTAATACACTTTATTGTACACCAGTAATGAATACAGAACAGCTATATATAATGGATACAGTACAATGGGCGGCCTTATCGCTATAAGCAATTTCTTCCAGGCAACCTTTGGATGGAAGTAGTTTTTTACTTTTTTTTACTATATTTTAACAAAAGAAATCATCTTCAAAATAATGTAGTGAAGAATAACCAAAATACGCAGTATTAAGGATAATTCAAACAGTACTGGTCAGACCTTAAGGCGGCTCATTCTTTTTTTTTTAATTTATATAGTTAATATGATATCTTGACGTCACTTGTTCTTGTCGTGCTATATCTGGTATCATAATAAATCAAGAATTTGGTTCGTCTATAATACATTCTCTCCTGTGACAGTCGATCCTAGTGCGGTGGGAGGCGCCCCCTTCCCGTACACACCGCGGCCCCCTCACCGGCTACAAGGTGCGATACCGCGTCATACCCTCGCCTCAGGCCTCCTCCTCACCACCTGGCTCCGGAGCGGGACTAGGACCCGCCCCGGGGACGGGCGGCAGACGGAAGGCTGACTCCTTGACAACGCCCGCTGACCAGCGCAGAGCTGAACTGAAGCCTTTAGATACTGCCACCACTTATCAGGTAAGTATTTAGTCTAGATATTACAAATTCTAAATTTGTTTATTTTTACGTAAGAAATCCTTAACGCCATCTATTTGAAACCGTTAACATATTGTTGTTAACACAATACCAGCATGAATTTTTAACAGACTTCAAAAAAGGAGGAGGTTCTCAATTCGTCGGAATATTTTTTTTTTTTTGTTATACGTAGACGCCTAAATGGTATGACTATTAGAAAGGATTTCGAATAGATAGATAGGTGGGTCAAAACTCCTTGTGCGGCAATCATTTAACGCTCGCAAAAGATGCATCAGATATCCCTTAGTCATCTTTTAGGACACCCGCGAGCAAGATAGGGGGGAGGGGGGAGATGTAATGATTTGTATTCTTACTCCGTCACTGCACGGATTTTAAATAATTTATCTCATTATTCAGAATCAACCATGTTTTATATCCATAGAAGAGATTTTGTTGTGATTCGATAGATGTCACTGTTCTTAATTTTTTGTGTATCGCAGTTTTTAGTTCGCTTACCTACAACAGCCTGTTTTTATTTTTTAAACTATTTTATTTATCTTTATAATATTATTTTTTTTGCCAAATATTTAAACAGTTATTATTGTAATGTTTTTCTCTCAAATAGCTAATATTTTATATGTTTTAATATATTTATGTTTAGATTCGTGTGTGCGCCATCAATGCGAACGGTTCGGGCCCGTTCAGTGAGTGGGTGGTAGCTACCACACAGCGCCACGAGCTCGACGAGACACGAGTACCAGCCGCGCCACCACCTCTCACTAGTCAGTACATACATCATCCACTTTATATTATCTCTTTATAAATAAAACTACGATTTTATCGCCTTTGCATTTTTGATTGACCGACGTTTCGAACATTTGACAGCGTTCATAGTCACGGGCGGACTAAGATGTCTCACGTACAACAAGTCATCGTTATTACAGAGATTTATAATTATCTACCCGCTATAGAAATTAGTTATTAAAATTTAACTCACATTTTAACTCACATTTTGATACAAATTTAATGCCAGTACAAGAAGAAAATGATTCTATATATATAGTTAGTAATTATTAAACATTAAATTTAATAATTATTATGAAATGTTATTTATTTAAATCTATCAAATTTAATATACTATCACCGGATTGGAACGCGGCAGTACTGACAAGGATCCGGCAAGAAAACTCTTGTCTTTTTATCATAATAATTAAGATATTAGTTCTATTTTAAGAGTGTTGCTTTCAAGGGCGTACCCAGGATTTCAGATAGGAGGGGGCAGCTCATATGATGGTCATGATGGTCGGTCGGGTATATTGAAACAAACAATCATGAAAATTGACTTTTATTATATACATATATATATATATATATATATTAATTTAGCAGTAATCTCCTCGGATTTGCCGAAAACTTGTCTATGACAATCTTTTGAATAAACTCACTGTTTTCTTTTAAATAATTGCGATGTACGCTCATCAGACATAAACCCGTAAGCCTTTCTTCACCCATGGTGCTTCTAAGCCACGTTTTAACTCTTCGAAGCGTACTGAAGGACCGTTCTACGGTCGCCGTGGTGCATGAGATAGTGCTTAAAATAATCAATGCCTTTCTGACAGCAGGGTAAAAAATGTTGGCTTCGTTGAACAGATCAACTACTTCTATGTCCCTTAATTGATTATCTGATAAAGCATTCTTCACCCATAAATTATGCCAAAGGTTCAGTTCTCCGGTGATATCCAGGTTATAAAATTCTTGGAATGATTCTGCGTTCTTGTGTAAGTCTGTAATGCTGGTTTTGGTCATATACAAGGGATGTAGCTTACTTAAAGCAAACGCCGGAGTATTTTCTTGGGAGAATCGAATATTCAACGATGAAATGAGTGAATCAATGTATGGTATTATCAGGGAACACCGCCAATATTTGTTATCATTGTCTGATGGCGGGTTACTTCTATGTGTTTGCTTGTGAGCAAGACGTGGAACCGAAATTTCTATGTTCAAAACCATTGCAACAGATCGCGCTTTTTGAAGCATTTCATTACTTATTTTATCAGGAAACTCGCGGTCATTTCTGAGAATGTCCTTGATATTTTTGATATGTTCCCCCACCGAGATCATATCGATCGATTTAGCTTGCAGTGCGTTAACTACTGGTTCTAAAACTGCTGAATATTTGGCTATTGTTTGTAGAGCTGTTGCTATATATTTATTGTTATAAACACTGGTTTTGTAACGGCTGAATGCAACTGATATGCAGATTTTCTGGTGGCATAATTTTCCTCTACAGATAACGTTTCTAGAGATTTCACAAGCTCTGGGAAATGTTGAGAAAACTTTCTGATTGATTTATATTTTTCGGACCATCTCGTCTCACACAATCGTGATAGGTTTGGAGCGTAGTTTCGACGAGTAGTCGATTCTCTGAAAAACGTTATAACATCCTTTACAGTGGCGACAGTATTTCTAATTTCTGGCACTGCGTTGGCATCATTCACAACAAGGTTGAGTTTGTGACTTGAGCAATGAAAATATAAAGCACGAGGATATTTTTTTCTCAAAATGGCTTGTACGCTACCCTCTTTCCCTGCCATTGTAGAACAGCCATCGAATCCAAACCCTACGCGATCTTCGGTTGGGAGATTAGATCTAATCAAGAAATTATCAATTGCTTCGGCAATTGCTGAAGCAGTTTGTGCTTTTAGTTCAACGTACCCTACAAATTCCTCTCTGATTCTCCTTTTGCTTTTGTCGTAGAACCGCACGCCTATTGATAGCTGTTCTTTCCCAGCTACGTCTGCTGTTTCATCAGCTAAGACTGCGTAAGCCACGGTCTTCTGAACCTCACTTATTATATTCTCCTTAATAACTTCGCCATATAAATTAATCAAATCGTTTTGTATTTTTGGCGATGCCTTGCGAAACTGTATTGCGACGGCCCTTTTCCAGGTGACTCTTTAATTTGTCGTCCTCTGAATTGATTCTCAACTTCAACAAATCTAATAAAACACCCTCATCTGCTTGTTTGCCCCTAAGAGGCATACCATGTGTACCGCAAAATTCTATACAAGAAATAATTGATGACAATATTTGTCTGTTTTCATCGATTGCTTTTTGGTGTCCACTTTGCAGTTGAATGTCTACAGGAACATTTTCAAGAAAATTTTTTGCAGCATTTGTCGCTGTTAGGTGAAGGTTAGTCGTTGCACGCTTTCGGCAGTCTTCATGCATATTTTTGAACTTTATATATGGCCTGACCATAAATGATCTCAAAATTCCTTTCACAGTACTGATGGGCGGAGACAATGCTTACAAAGAGCGCCTTTTAGTCGCTTGGAATATACTAGCCATGGTGCATATTGATCCAACCAAGCATGATTAAATTTTCTTTTCAAATGGCTTGCATCACTTTCAAAATCATAATTTCTGGGCGGGCTCCAAGGATTTTGTAACAACTCCCTCTTCTTTGCCGTCGATAGCTGAGTAGCCAACTCAACATAACGACCCAGATCATTTACATGATAGCCATCGTCCACTATAATTTCAGGATCGACGTTGACGCCATAAGTTTGTTGGGATGTCGATGGAGAAGAATAGTCGGCAACAGATATATTTACAGGTTCTGCTGGAGAATGTGACGCTTGTCCAATGTTAGCATGCAATGATCTTGGCATTACATGAGTTTTATCACGGTTGTCATTTTCATCGCTTCCACTGCTACTTTCCCGACCTTTTTTTCTTTTTTCGCGTAATGTCCCTAAAAAAAGGATACACAAACATAATTACTCTTACGGTGTTTAGGCATAGAACGAAAAAAAAAATTAATATACCACGTTTTTAAAACGGACTAAAAAGTATAAAATAATATTTTCTAATGCCATATAAATTGACCTAAGCATTTTTAATTTATAACAGTTACAGAAATTCTTGATAAATTTAAAACGAAAAACGTGGGGCGCATGAAATAGATAGATACCTAAATTACAAATTTTATTCTACTGCAAATATATATGCATAAAAAGTAGCAGTCAATGAGAGAGCTCATCTAACATGAGGTTTCTCAACGACTGCTACTTTTTACACTTTTTATCAATACCTATCTTATTTTTTTTTCTTGCGCCCCGCGTTTTTCGTTATACTTTTTAGTCCGTTTTAAAAATATGGTATATTAAAAAAAAAAAATATTTATTTTTTTTTATTTTCTGCTTTTTAGTCATAAAAAATGTGTAATGTTTTTTAAACTTTCAAACAAACAAACAAACAAACGAACAAACATCCACTTCTGACCTACAGTGCTACAGTCAAAATTTCAAGTCTTTAGCTCATCGGGAAGTTAGTTTAAAATCAATTGCAAGATTTGTACGGAACAGACAAACAAACAAACAGACAGACAAGAAAACAATCTAATATTGTATTGTTATCCACTTCTGACCTACAGTTAAAATTTTAAGTCTCCAGCTCATCGGGCGATCGGGAAGTTAGTTTAAATGATTTTAAACTTGTTTAAACGATTTTAAAAATTGCCAGATTTGTACCGAACAGACAAACAGACAGACAAGAAAGCGACCTAATAAAAACGTGGTAATAAATAAAGATCAAGATACCTATAAAAGCATCACATTCAAATATCATTTACTTCCTTTACACTTACAAGAGAGCCCCCCTTAAACAAATCAAATAATCATATTAGGTACATATGTGTTTTGTTTTGACTCACCTCTTTCAAAGAATTTCCTGATATCCATTTGACGGAGTAATATTTCCAGTTGTTGCGCAGTAAACGTAAATCTCATGTCGCCGCAACTAAACTATAAGACACTATTATGGCGCATGAAATATTCGCTCGTATTAAACTCCGAACTGAATTGAATTGTATTCGAAATTTCGAACTGAATTGCCTTGCTCTGCCTCACGATCCCGCTTATATATTCAAATATTCTCGCTCCCGAAATACGTAGAAAATACTAGACTCTGTTTCCATCCTTGTCTCATACTTGCTATCACTGTCATTCCTTTCCAGAATAGTCCATGCTAGAACGTTCTTCGTGGTATTGCTATTCAATACAAGATGTCGCTATTGACCGTATATTATAAAATAAATTGATGCTATTTCTCTTTACTGGAAAAAAATACTGTCGAGTGTCGTCCGTAACTAGATAACGTTAGCGCTAGATGTTGTTTTCTCCAAATTATATTCGGCTTTAATCCTAGATGGCTCTGATTATCACGTCGCGAGCGGAAACTACGAGATGCGACGGTTTCGCGGGCGATTTAAATTATATTGCGTCGCTAACAGTATACTATATCGAATGTTGTAGAACATTTAATTATAGATAAAAAATATTAAATCAAAATATCTGACTGAAAAGATGTTTTGTTTCCAACACTTCATTTTGCGCAGAGTAGGTAACACGTTTTTAATTCCCACTCGCCCGGAAAATTGACGTTTATTTTATCTTCTTCAGCTGCTCCCCCCTGCCCCTACCTGGGTACGCCCATGGTTGCTTTCAAGTGGGCCAAGCTGCGCGTACAAGCAAGATATATGTATATATTGAATGTCTCAGGTTATGTAACAACTGTTCGAGTATGTTTTAGTTTAACACTCATATATCGTAATTATAATGTATATTACACAACAAAACAATAAAACATAAAAGTTATAGTGATTTTAAAAGTGAGTCTATACTTGAAATGAATGGTAATGTTATGAACATACTACATGTAGGTACTGTAATTCGCGTCGTCGGTAAAGTACTTATGGGTACATTCATGCGTCCTGTGGTCCGTGCTGTAGTTTTGGTTTAAAATAAACTCTTATAGGTAAAAAGTAAATTATATACTAAAGATATCTAATTATTTCGAATACAATAAAAGTAAAAATCAAAACCCAATTACGACCAAAAATGAGTTATCAGATAAATACGGATAAAGTCACGAGCTAAATGATAATAATATATATATTTTTGAAATGTACAAATAACGCCATTTCCAATGATATGAAACAAGACATATTTATTTCAAATTTATTTTTTGACTCAGTACTTTAAGATCTCTAGAGGGATAGATATTATACAGGGGTATTAGAATCCGTGATACATCATATAGCCTATAACCAGCAGACGATCAAGACGCTTCTAACCTCATTCGTCCGTTTCTAATAAGTAGTTGATGAGCTATGAGGGAACAGATGAACATACATACATACATAGCCTGTCAAAATCATAACCCTACGTAGTCGGGTAAAAATAGACTAACCTTTTCGTGAGAGTTGTCGTGAATAAATAAGAAAACTGTGTCTTAAGTTATAAGCAATTAATGTTACGTATGACAGCGCGCGCCGGCCGCGACTGGATCTCCGTGTGGTGGTCTGAGGAGGGTGCCGGAGGCACAGCGGGCGGGGTACTCGTACGAGGGTACGTGCTGGGGTGGGGACTGGGGGTACCGGATGATGCGGCCAGAGAACTACCCGCGCATCTCCACTCGCACGTGATACGCGGACTTGGTGAGTAACACGTGGTGAATACAGCGCTCGCAGCGGGCACTAGCGGAACTAACTTGAACTAGTCTACAGATTTTGTTATCATCATTTCAACCCATAACTTGAACCCATGACTTCGGGACTTCTCCACAATGGGTGACAAATTTACCTGCTTTATTACACTAGTCAGACGTGTTGCTATAGGGGTTTCATTTCAAGATTTTCCTCTCTTGCACAGATGTTATGTGCATATTATATCCCTTAGTGGTCTTTTACGACATCCACGGGCAAGATAGGGAGTGGTGAATTGTATTCTTAGTCCGTCACCACACGGAAAAAAAATATATTATAGCTACACAAAATAGAGTAGTTTGTATAGCATATAATATTTATAAAATAGATATTAATCATTTCAGGATAGAAGTATAGGAATACTTCCCACTCTTGGACTCGAACTTTCTCCACTCCATAGGGGCTTTATATAAAGTTTGCCGTCTCTTACTTTGATGTTATACGCATATTTGACCCACTTAGTCGTCTTTTACGACACCCATGAACTAAAGGGGTGGTAAAACGCAATACCAACCTGTCTAACCAGCTTAGTATACACTAGATCAAGTGCCAATCAAATCTAGTAAGTTTGATCTCTACAATCCTACTAATATTATAAACGCAAAAGTTTGTATGTAAGGATGTGAAGATGTTTGTTGCTCTTTCACGCAAAAACTACTGAATGGATTTTGATGAAACTTCACAATAATGCAGCTTACATATCAGAATAACACATAGGCTATAAATTTATCCCGATATTCCCACGGAAAGGGGAACTATGCGAGTAAAAGCGCAGGGCGCTGCTAGCAGTTCATATAAGAGTCAAGATGTTTAATCAACCTATCTGACCATTACCATGTGTGCTAGAAAAAATCTCTGTATAAATAATTTGATTAATACTGCAACAGAATCAAATGCTGAGTATGTGATATCACTACGTGCGAGCAACTCGCGTGGTCTGGGGCCCGCCGTGTATGCTACTGTACGCACCAAACCCCCCGCTGCCGACGAGGATGAACTAGACGATGAAGACGACGACGGTGATGATGATGATGAGGATGAAGATGAACCACCACCGCTCATACCACCCGTTGGAGTTAAGGTTAGTTTAGTTCAACTAGAAACATCTATACAAGTACAGCCTAGACACGAAGTTAATAAACTGAGGATAAGTCTCAGATACTTAGTACTAACACATGATAAGCATCAAGGACTTAATGAAGATATATGGTAAGTGTACTAAATATCAAACTCTTAATTATTGTTTGATCTTATGAAAACGGATAATTTAAAGAGAAGTTCTATAAAGAATATTCTCGAAGATATATCAAAATGTTTTGAAGAATATTTTAAAATTTAGATATACAGAACCAGTGTTTTATATAAAATTCTCTTCACAACAATTTATATGGCAGATTATCGACATCCATAGCTGAAGATATTTCCTGAAGCATCATGCGACACTGATCATACTAGGAAAATGGGTTTGCCATTTAAGTAGGTGTTATATTTTTCCAAGAAGGGTGCTACTGTCTAATTCTCCTTGCAATGTTCAATTGGCGTTTCAAACTTACACGTAAAGGTAAGGGGTAACGACACCTTATATTCTTAACCTATCATTACATAGGACACCGTAATGTCCTCGTCATGTTTTATGCTATTAATACGTTTATATGTAAGCAATGAACTTTGTATTTTACAGGTGATTATGTTGAGTGGTACTACAGCTGTTGTGTACTGGACAGATCCATCACTACCTAAGGGACAGGTAAATTTTAATAAGTTCACTTTTGTTTATCTAATTAATGGTGGCATTTAACAACTATGTCTACAGTCGCGGGCCGGTCCGTCCAAGGTGCTACCTACCACACTGAATAGAAAATCTACGTCTGAGTAGTAGCAATTCGTTACTGCACTTCGTTCGGAGGGAGCTGGAACACGAACTTTCTAATGATATTTGCGTTTTTTTTTTTTTTGTGGGTGGGCTGCGGTCGGCGCGCCTCCGCACCACTCCGGGGCGACAGAGGGGCTTAAGCACGCAACTCCCGCAACCCACCCGAAAACCACCTCGCCTTCGTCATTGGGCCGACCACCGGAGCAGGTTTACTTGTCGTCAGTGGTCGGCCCGACGGAATACCCCCTACGTGGGGTACCCTCCCATCGACCGACGTATGATATTTGCGTTTGATGGGTTTTGATGATGCCTTTAGTATCACCGAACCTCATTGCACGCATTCACACTCCCTTTCGATAGGCAGCGGCCTAGCAAAAGTCCATGAGCCAAGTGTGCTATTTGCTCGTCTACCACTAACAGCAATATAAAAAAACCTAACAATATGTCTGCACAAATGTCACACAATCTATAATTGGTTGTTCTGAATATAGTTATGATAATTATACGTTTGTACAGTTACTCGTAATGCAAACATTTACCAGTTAGTTAGGTAATAGTTTCTCTTTTAATATTCCACATAATGGTTAGTGACAATACTCTCCTAAATGATAGAGCCGCAATCAAATATAGATTTGAAGGGAAAAGACTTGTCTTAATTCATAACTATTATAAATTTTAATAGTACTAATACAATAGTATCAAATACTTATCACTGATCTATTCCAACAGACAGCAACAGATGGTCGTCGATATGTGGTCCGGTGGTCGAGCGCCGGCGGTCGAGTGCGAACCTTCAACGCCACAGACCTCAACTGTATGCTTGACGAGCTCAGACCCTACACATCCTACGAGTTCGCTGTTAAACTTATCAAAGGTAATGTATAAAATAAAATTAACTAATTGTGGTCCCATGTGCGATCCTTGCGGTAACCCAAACAAAATGTACGAATAATGTATATTTGTTAGTTATTGTATTGTATGCTTTATTTGTTGTTCGATTTCTTTTGCCGAATAATTTGATCATTGCCGAATTATTTGTAAACTATTATATTTGCAAACTTTAATAATTATTAAGACCAAAAGAAATAGAAAATATCTCTTGCCAATATTACCATCTAGATTTTTTATGTTACCGACAGATATAGAACATATATTGAAAATGAGCAATTGCTGTTGGGTAATTGATTTTTAAAGGAAAAGTATTATTTTTCGTAAGTATAATATTTCGATACACGATTTAAAGGAATTTTAATGGAAACCAAAAGCCAGAAATATTTAATTAATTCGCAAATTATTCGAAAATATTCGAATTATTCATAGAATTTTCTAATTTCAAATCGAATATCGATTCGATTCAAACGATATTCGCACACCCCTAATATTCACTTGAAACACCTATAAAATGTCTGATTATGTGTGAATCTATAATGCAAGATAGCCAATCCTGTCTTTTTTCTTTATAAAAATTATTTCATTTATTATTTTATCTAGGTGGTCGTGAGTCGGCATGGTCTATGATAGTGTCGAACACAACGCTGGAGTCGACGCCTGGCTCTCCCCCAAGAGACCTGCGCCCCACACCAGCTCCGCCCCCCGCCTCGCCCGCCAGAGCCGTAGACCTGGTATGGCAGCCGCCCGCCAAGCCCAATGGGGTCATTACTGGTATGTATTCAACATTTTATCAATTTCGATGCTCTTTTTAGCTTCATGTGTTCTGCCTTGTCTAGGAAGGAAATAGTAGCGTCGTTTCCATCATCATTACTTGTGATCGTTTCAATATCAACTTTTTTCTTAGTACGTATTGCAATTTCTCCGTGTGGTGACGGAGTAAGAATACAATTCATCACTCCCTATCTTGCACGTGGATGTCGTAAAAGACGACTACGGGATATGATATGCACATCATGTGCAAGAGAATGAAATCTCAAAATGAAACCCTATACCAACATGTCAGACCAGCATAGTAGGTCAAATTTCCTACCATTGTGGAGAAGGGCCGAACCCAACAGTCGGACGTATGTGGGCAGCGATGACGTTGACGATGACGATGATGACGTATTGCAAAAATTATTGGCCAATAGTTTTATGGCCGGCCGCTTGCCTGACGTCAATTCTACTTGAGAATCCAATTTTTATCATGACGGCATCAGACGCAGTTGGCCACCACAATACTTAGAACCAATTGTCTCCAACTCCTGTTTAAAATTTCTAATCAACATTTAACAGCATTGCCCGGGACTACCTGACGGTCAAACCTCGATGTCGCCTATGGAGACCATTATGGATCCTGGCTTACAGGAGTTACGGTGGTTCTTACCATTGTATGGTGGAATTAGTCCCACCATATACAAAAATCTGTAGAAGAACGGGTGTAACGTCGGTTACATCCGTTCTCGCGGCCACAAGCTGAGGAGATCTGGCAACAAACTCGACGGACTGTCATTTTTTAAATAATTACTTTTAAATGATAGTGTAACCGACATAGCACGAAGAATTAGCACGCTGAAGTGGCAATGGGCAGGCCACATCGCTCGACGAACCGACAACCGCTGGGGAAGAAAGGTTCTCGAGTGGCGACCGCGTATCGGACGATGCAGTGTAGGACGCCCCCCACCAGGTGGACCTGGTAAAAGTTGCTGGGTATCGTTGTATGCAGGCGGTACAGAACCGCACTCTGTGGCGTAATATGGAGGGAGGCCTACGTCCAGCAGTGGACGGGGAGAGGCTGCAATGATGATGATGATATTTCCTAAACAATATTTGTATGTAGGTTACGTGATAATGTACGCGGTATCGCGTGGTGGGAGTGAAGAGTGGACAGCAGTCGCGGCCCTGGGGGACAGGACCCGCGCCAGGGTGGAGCGACTACGCGCCAGGACCACCTACCTGTTCAAGCTGCAGGCGAGGAACTCCAAGGGTCTGGGGCCGTTCTGCGCCCCCGTCACGTACACCACTGCCATGGGTATGATATTCGACGACACATATATATTGTGAGATCAACTGTGTGTTTGTATGCACTAGTACCAGCTAACACTTATTAATATTATTCAATAAATTTTGTATATTTCTGTTTTACAAGCTTTTATTTAGTTTCACCTATCCAAGGTCTGTCTGTAGGTATATGTCTGAACAAGCTTAGCCTGAGGCAATAAGGTTTATGGGCGAAAAGATAAACTCATACATCTATTTTTAACCGCCTTCTAAAAAAGGAGGTTCTCAATTCGGATCTTTGTATTTTTTATGTTTTTTCGCGCATAATTCCATCGCTTGCCAACAGATTTGAATTTTTTTTTTTGTTATAAAGGATATACTTTCCAAACGGTCCCATGAAAATTTTATTGAAATCGGACAAGCGGTTTTTGAAAAATCAACAAAAATCTAAAAATTTATCTACATTGAAGTCTGTTTTTTTTTTGCAAAAAAATATTTTCTTATATATGATTTATTTATTTATTATATATTTTATTTGTTTATTTGGCCACAGAGAATACTATTCCCTACCCCATATCTTGCTCGTGAGTATCTTAAAAGACTAAATGATTAACTATGCATATAACATCTATACAAGAGAGAGAACTACAATACGATTGACCAGCATGGTATAGTAGGTTAATTTCCCTCCCATAGTGGAGGAGGCCCGAACCCAACAGTGGGATATATATGGGCTGAGATGATGATGATGAGATGATGATTGCGGGAGACTTTACAAACATAATTAACAGACACAAATTACATACAGACTCGGAACAACAATTTATTGATCCTACAAAGTATTGATCTGCTTGAGATTCAAATCCACGACATTGGTACTGTAGATCTTAACCACAACGCCGTCTGTGCAGATATATGGTACATTTGAGGTTTACTAAATTGTGTTGTTACGACAGAGTCTGGCGAGGGCGGCGGGCTGGCGAGTGCCACGTCTGCCTGGCTGTGGGCATCGGCAGGGGGCGCTTGCGCTGTGCTCGCACTAGCGGCGGCGCTGGCGCTATCTCTCTGCTGTCGACGGTCCACTCCACCGCTGTCTCCAGACACCAGGTACTATCTGTAACCTTACTATTATAAAAAGATCACTTTGATTTCTTTTAGGTCCAGTTGGATAGTAGTCTTCACCAGACAAGGAAAATCAGCTCACTACACCAACCCCATTACCATAGAATTTTACTAGAAATTTCATTACCTTTTTGGGTGTAGCCATATGATGAGTAGCTTAAGGGACGCATCACAATAATATGCTTAGCTTATGGGGAGCTCTATGGGGATATCTGATCTACCATGAGCTATATGTATAACTATCCACCTCTGTGTATTACTATGTATCGCCGAGTTTCGCGGATATCTTCCAAGGGAAAATATCCGGCCCTTTGAAAGGCTTACATTTGGATATGGTTCCAACACGCAGAGGCATTTGGAGAAATTTGTTTTGAAAAAACTAAAAAATGAACGTGTGTACAAAGTACGCATAGCAGAAGTGAAACTTCTTTATCCTTTGTCCCTTTGGTTTTTTGTCCCTTTGTCCCGTTGTTCCTTTGTCTCTTTGTCCCCTATCCCTTTATACTTTTATCCCTTATCCCCTTATCAACTTATCCCGTTATCCCTTGTCCTCTTATCCCCTTATCCCCTTATCACCTTATCCCTTTATCCCTTTATTCCTTTATGCCTTTATCACTTTATCACTTTATCACTTTGTACCTTTATGTCCGCTTAAACGACGTGCTATCCCTATTCCACTGGCGAAAGTACTCTTTATTCGAATCGACCGTGGTGGGGACGAGAAAAAGATGGCGCGTAACGAAAAAATGTGACGCGTAACCGAAAAATGTGACGGTAAATTTTTTTCCAACGCCGATAAAGAAGGTTCACTTAAAAAATGGGATGCGATGTCTACCGATGACACTCCACGTCTGCACGTAACACACGGTGACTGCCAACGGTAGGTGTAAAACTATTGTGTGATGATGGTATCTAATACTCATGTATTCATTATGGGGTTGTGAGGTTTGATGGACTATATTACTTAAACTATTGATTTTGAAACTGTCGTCTGCCTTCAATATCATCACGCCTTGAGCTGTGGCAGACGGTGACTCGCCAACTCACTGAATGGGCCCCCTAAACGGTCGCAACAGACAATAAGTGCAACAGGGGGCATTTGATGATTGTTTAATATTAACCCGACTTTTACACATTGTAAATAAAACTAATTTACGGATTTTATTTCATCCAATTGCGGACGCAAGACATCTTAGTCCGTTCCTGACCATGAACACTGTACAGTGTTCGAAACATCGGACAATCAAAAGTCAAATACAATCGCGATAAAATACGTAAAACTAGTTTTATTTACAACGATATTTGATTTAGGGAACATTACGGAAATCGAAATAGCATTCTTAGTGTTATCGTGCATTATTTATTTGTTTTAATGTAATCTTGTAATATATAATTTACAGCACTTATCAGAAGTCATCCGCGTCGGCTGGCATCAAACCACCCGACCTGTGGATACATCACGACCAGATGGAGCTGAAGCACATGGACAAGAGTCTGCACAGCTCAGCGAGTAAGAGTACGACATTTGAATCAATATATGCATACCTTCAGCGTTATATTATAGTATAGGTACCTCCTATCATTTATAATTCAGTCGGTGGGTAGGTTTGAAAAAAATAAAAAGTTTAAAATTTGATCCTCTAATCTAAATGAATATATAACAGTATACTGGTCTCGCGCCTCCTCCACAGTGGAAGGCAATTTGACCTACTATACCATGCTGGTCACATATCTTGGTATAGGGTTTCATTTCCAGTTTTCCCCTACACAGATGCTATGTATGTACATATATCCCTTAGTCGTCTTGTGCGACATCCCCGTGCAAGACAGGGAGTGATAAATTGTATTCTTACTGCGTCACCACACGGATAATAAAAAAAAAATGAACGTGTGTACAAAGTACGCATAGCAGAAGTGAAACTTCTTTATCCTTTGTGCCTTTGTCCCTTTATCCCTTTAACCCTTTATCCCTTTAACCCTTTATCCCTTTATCCCTTTATCCCTTTAACCCTTTATCCCTTTATCCCCTTAACCACTTATCACCTTATCCCTTTACCACCTTATCCCTTTATCCCTTTATCCCGTTATCCCTTTATCCCTTTATCCCTTTATCCCCTTATCCCCTTATCCCAGTATCACCTTATCCCTTTATGCCTTTATCCCTTTATACCTTTATCCCTTTATGTCCGCTTAAACGACATGCTATCCCTACTCCACTGGAGAAAGTACTCTTTATTCGAATCAACCGTGGTGGGGATGAGAAAAAGATGGCGCATAAAGGAAATATGTGACGCGTAACCGAAAAATGTGACGGTAATTTTTTTTCCAACGCCGATAAAGAAGTTTGACTTCAAAAGAAAATATATTAAAATTCTACTGTACATTCCCAGCGATCATTTCTCCCACGTACATGCAGGCTCTGGAATGAACTACCTGCTGCTGTGTTTTTAAACAAGGTTTAAGAAGAGTATCTTCTTCACGGTAGGCAACAGTCTAGCTGTACCCCTGGTATTGCAAAGGTCCATGTGCGGCAGTATCACTCATCTTCCTTATTACTATAACGTTACATTCAACGATTTGAGTAACAAATAACGCCAATAATATTTGTACATCAATCGGTGTACGTGAACTAGTTTCATTTGTATATCCGTTACGTATCGTAACGGTGAGTGAAACGGTTGTTACAGTGTCAGCGCATAGCGGTGAGGGCGGTGCGTCTACTTTGTCTCTGGCACGCGCCCCGCCCGCCGACTACGAGCCCGCCAGACACGTGCTTGCCGCCCCGCCCGCCTCGCTCGACCGGCGACATTACGTACCGACATACGTCGGTGAGATCACAATATATATTGAACTTGTATCACTCATATATAATACATACATACATAGCCTCACGCCCCTTCCCAGAGGGTTGGGCAGAGACTACGTATTGTCACAAGCCACGATCCTGACATATTTCCATCGCTTCACTCACACTCATCAAATTCTTCATACATTCTTTACGGTTACGCGTACTCTTAACATGACCCTTATTTGTTCCTTCACCTACAAATACCATCACATTTGTTATAATTTGTCGCCTTCACCTACAACTATAATCACATTTGTTATTATTTGTCACCTACAACTACCATCACATCTGTTATAATTTGTCACCTTCACCTACAATTATAATCACATTTGTTATTATTTGTCACCATCACCTACATCTACCATTATATTTGTTATAATTTGTTACCTTCACCTACAACTATCATCACATCTGTTATAATTTGTCGCCTTCACCTACAACTATCATCACATCTGTTATAATTTGTCGCCTTCACCTACAACTATCATCACATCTGTTATAATTTGTCGCCTTCACCTACAACTATCATCACATCTGTTATAATTTGTCGCCTTCACCTACAACTATAATCACATTTGTTATTATTTGTCACCTTCACCTACAACTACCATCACATCTGTTATAATTTGTCACCTTCACCTACAATTATAATCACATTTGTTATTATTTGTCACCATCACCTACATCTACCATTATATTTGTTATAATTTGTTACCTTCACCTACAACTATCATCACATCTGTTATAATTTGTCGCCTTCACCTACAACTATCATCACATCTGTTATAATTTGTCGCCTTCACCTACAACTATCATCACATCTGTTATAATTTGTCGCCTTCACCTACAACTATCATCACATCTGTTATAATTTGTCGCCTTCACCTACAACTATCATCACATCTGTTATAATTTGTCGCCTTCACCTACAACTATCATCACATCTGTTATAATTTGTCGCCTTCACCTACAACTATCATCACATCTGTTATAATTTGTCGCCTTCACCTACAACTATCATCACATCTGTTATAATTTGTCGCCTTCACCTACAACTACCATTATATTTGTTATAATTTGTTACCTTCACCTACAACTATAATCACTTTTGTTATTATTTGTCACCTTCACCTACGTCTACCATTATATTTGTTATAATTTGTTACCTTCACCTACAACTAGCATCACATTTGTTATAATTTGCTTCACATTCGTTATAATTTGCTGACGCGGGTGCCGCGGCAGAGTCGCGTTCTGGCTCAGCGGCGGGCAGCGACGACACAGCGGTACTGCGCGCCTCGCCCGCGTCACTGCCGCCCGCGTCACTGCCGCCCGTCGGCTCCTGTCGCCGCTGCGACACCTGCGATTATCTCGTTAAGCCTTGTATGTCACATTTTTGTTTGTGCTTCTTTGCTTTCATTCATCATACATTTATATCCGACATTATTTTGTGTTTTAAATAACTAATATTGTACAGCGGTTGGCATCTGTATGTGTGTTTGTGTGTCCGCAGCTATGACGGGTATGGGTGTGGGCCCCGGCTGTGCGGCGACCTGCGAACGACGGCAGCTGCCCCGCGCCCATCCTGACCAGGTATTGACTCTAGCCACCTCATATAGTGACATAACTCTTGATAACGACCGTTATATCATCAACCACTACTCGTGACTGTCGTAAAAGCCGACTAACAACCGTATTATATATATATAATAGATGATATTTGGATAAGATAACAATAGTTGCTAATTACAAAATAACTGCTAAATGTTTGTCACTATGTCTGTGAAAGAGTAAAAATAAACCAGCCCCAGGAATAAGTTTAAGTAGAGAGGAAGAAGGGGGAGGGTAGAGAGAGAGAACACGAAAAGTGAATGTTTTTAAAATGTGTCAAAGTACCTGCGGGAGTACCGTTTCGTGTATTCCCCGATATTACACATATGTTCCTGGTAATCTCAGCATCCCATAAGGGGCGCGGAAAACAGATTCAAGCCGTTGCCCTGTCTGTGGTGGTTTGCTCGGCCACTGGATAGTGGCTGATCATGGGGTTGAAGTCCGACCTCCCCTCGTTCTTCACACCACCGTAGCGGTCTGTCCGAGCCAGATGAGACCCCCAGTGACTCCAGGAGGGGTCCAGCTTGATATTACACTTATTAAAGCGTATTATCAAAACGAAAGTATAACATACATTTCGCTAGCGCGATTCAGATCGTGTTAGTGCAACTATTCGACCCTAGATGTCGCTAGTCGTATTTATATATAATGTGTATGTGTGTCCGTGTTGCAGAGTACGCCCCTGCTGGCGGGGGTGGCGCCCCTGGGCTCCCCGCAGTCCTCCCTCGCCTCCCTGGCGCCGCTGCACCCGCCGCCCGCGCCCTGTACGTACCCAACTTGATGTATCACACTTGAACCCATCGAATGCGGGTTCTATATTTATATTTCTCACAAAGTTTTACAAATAGTAAAAGATAATCGCAAGGGAACCATCGCCGCAAACTAAGTTCTGAACATTTCACATTATTTTTCATAAATTGTTGAGTGAAATTAAATATTTAGTTAAAGCAACTTCTAGTATATTAATAATACTTCTATAAGATGTGTATTTGACATATAATTTACGCTTTTATTACGAAGATCAGATGTGCCGAGATGTGCCTTTAGTAATTCTCATCCGCGTGGTGACGAAGTAATAATACAATACCACTCCCTCTCTTACCCGTGGGTGTCGTAAAAGAGGATTAAAACATTATGCATATAACATTTGTACAAGACAAGTAAAACTCGTAATAAAACCCTATATCAACCAGTCTGACCTGCGCGGTAGAGTAGGTCAGTTGGCCTCGTATTATGGAAGAGGCTCAAGCCCAGCAGTGGGACGTATATGATCTGAAATGATGATAAAAATAAAACAAAACAGCGTGCGTATAAATTTTGTAACACTATAATAATAATAACACTATAATAATAATAATAATAATAACACTATAATAATAATAATAATAATAACACTATAATAGTAATATTTACTAACACTAATATGGATCTTGATGTCTGAAATAAATTACATTATTATTATTATTATTATTATAAAGTACGCATGTCAGAAGTTAAACTTCATCCTCTATCTCATTCTCTCGTCAGCTGAATCCTATGCATTTACATATTTGTGTCTCTATGGACTCGCTTTTTCGTTTCATCGAGTTTGAAATCATAACGATTCTAAGAAGTTAAGCTTCATTAATTTAAAACTAAACAATATTTAATTGTTAATACATTTAACTAATTTGTGTGTGTGTGTCTGTATGCGTCTCACCAGATCACACGTACGTTGCAGGCGGGTCGGGCGCGTGCCCGCTGGGCGCGGCCTGCTCTGCGCCCCCGGGCGGCGCCGCCCTCCCTGGGGGCGGGGGAGGCGACATCTACGCGTGCGCGGCTCGCGAGCGAGGCCACTACGTCGCGTACGAGCCGCTCGGACATTATACGCAGTGAGTCACTCCCCACACACACACATGCCCACACTCAACATATATCTACGCACACCCACACTTATGCACAAGCACACTTATACCCACGCACGTTCGAAGGTAAAGTTTCTTAGCAATCAAATAGCAACGCCTTATAAATATGAACGTCCAATCCCTAACGATTATTATCATACAATTTTACATACATACGCATTGACAGGAACACAAAGATGAACAAGGTAGATGCGAAAGTCAGAAGCACAAATATCACTTTATGGTAGGTGCCTGCTGGGCTATGACTCTGATATTGCAAAGGTCTATAAGCGACATTTCTCCCACGTACGTGCAGGCTCTGGAATAAACTACCTGCTGCTGTGTTTCACGAGCGCTATGACATGTCCTTCTTTAAAAGAGGTTTAAGAAGAGTATTTTCTTCATGGTAGGCAACGGCCTGGCTGTGCCCCTGGTATTGCAAAGGTCCATGTGCGGTAGTATCACTTACCATCAGGTATGCTGCCTGCTCGTTTGCCACCATTGACAATAAAAAAAAAAGAGTCAGTTATCACTCACTTGTGTACGGCTTGATCGTTCACTATCAAAGGCAAGAAGATACCTTTTATCTATAAAAATATTTCTCTGGTGTTAGCAAAATGATAAAAATAATAATATTTAATAAGTCGTAGAGTATGTTTTAAAATAATTTTGATATGGTACATTGCAGTCGCGACTCGCTGAGCGGTGAGCCGGTTGGCGCAGTCGGTACGATTGGCGCGGGCGGCGTGGGCTCGCTGCAGCGACGCGGCGGGGGCGGTACAGGTGCCGGGGGCGGTACAGGTGCCGGGGGCGGGGGTGGGGGCCTGCACAGCTTCGCACTAGACAACGCGTCCGATCACTCCACCCCTACACACAGCCACTCGCACTCGAGAGGTAATAACGGACTGTTGGAAAAATTTTAGTTATGGCATCCGATATTTCTTTTAGCTATGTTTGTTGTGATTGCAAATTCGATGATATCGAAAGGCGACCCTAAAAAGAAACAAACGTATCTTGTATACGTTTGTTTCTAGGATATAAGCTCAGAGGGAAAGAGACAGAATACAGATATATCACATTCTATTGTAAAGTTCTTTATTTTTATAAATGTGATTGAGCGGTTATGTTGAAGATTAGGTTCACGATCGTCGATCCCGAATCGGATGCGGTCGCCTTCAGTATTGACTCTAAACAATGAAAACTAGCATTTCTCTCACTAGATCGGAAGGAGACAGACTTCGGTCATGTACATCCAGATTGACGCAAACTTACCGAGCCAAAATACCTCGGTAAATACTAGCATCAAAGAAAACATCACGGTTTTAATGAGAGTAGCGGCCTGTTGATAATGCCCCGTACAGTATAGGGTATCCCAAGCTGGGGAAGAGCCCCGTACCTTAGTGATTGTTACTCATGTAGACCTGCTCTTGCCAACCGTTGTCATTGCGACTTTAGACAGCAAGAATTACGAGTCTACCACGTGATTCTCTTTTGATAATGTACTTGTAATATTACAAAAATTACAACGCGGAGTATACAAGGTGTACGCTTGCGCTAAATCGCTGGACAAGCGATGATCTGGAAAGTGTTTCACAGACAATCTTGTCTTATATCGACAGGTGCAGTATGTTTTCATTGATCAGTTTGTTAATATGTAAGTGTTGTATGTTGCAGGCAGCGTCAGGGAAACGTCCCCGTACAAGAAGAGCGCCAGCTCCTCGCCCGGACACATACCCAACAGGCTGCAGCTCGGTACGTATCATCATCATTTCGGCACATACGCGTCCCACTGCTGGGCTCGAGCCTCCACAATAAGAGGGAATGTGACCCTACTATACCATGCCTGTCAGACAGGTTGGTATAGGGGTATTATTATCAGTTTTCCATCTCATGCATAGATGTCATATGCGTATTATATCCCTTAGTCGTCTTTCAAGACAGCCACGGGCAAGATAGGGAGTGGTGAATTGTATTGACTCCGTCACCACACGGAACGTATGCACCTTCTCAAATGTGTCGACGAGCAGTGCGAATGTCATATATTGCAGCTGTAGACTTAACTGTTTGACTTCCAGGTGGTAAGGTGTCGCATTGCTCTGAGGAGCTGGAGCCCTTGACCCCGTCGCGCTCGACGGAACGGCTGCACCGCGAGATGCAAAACCTCGAGGGTCTGATGAAGGACCTCTCCGCGATCACTCAGCAGCAGTTCCACTGCTAGTGTCCGGCTGACGACTGTTGCTGCTGTCGGTGCTGGCAGTGTGACCGGTGTGACCAGTGCGGACAGTGCCTCCAGTGCGAACCGCGCGCCTACTGTCGCTACTGAGGCAGCCAGCTGTGAGGTACCACGTGTGGGGGGATCACGTCACCAGTGTGGGGACATTACACTAGTTAATTAATGGACGCCATTTTATTTTCACAAATATAAAAAGGCACAAGATGTTTGGAAGGAATTCACATCACTTCTACTGATTAAATCGTATATGAATTTGAACTTTATTGCTAGTAAATAAAGTCTATATTTGATTGTGATTGCTTTCTCAATGATGATCTTTCAATTTGTACGCAAAATGTGAGTGATAAAGATAGCAATATTTACAAGCTGCGTCTCTTTTTTGCACAATAATAAAAATATGATTTGATATGAATGTTATGTACACTGGTGTCATGACCGTCAGCTCACGGAGCGCGGGACAGTCGTCAGCCGCAGTGCTACCTACTGTTAGAACACATCGCCCTATGACATGGAGTTAACTGTAATAGAGACCAAATACAAATTGTACATTTTGGGTTAAAAAGTAAAATAAAACTGTTTCTAATGTTAATGCAATTGTTAAACATTGTATTACATATATAATCACGTCAAAAAGTGACGAAGTAATTTTTCTGTTTTTACTCTTAACTTAACTCCTTAGAATAATAACGTATAGAAGAATTGTGTCAGTACTTACGCAATTAAAAGCGTGAAGCCAAAATGACTACATGCGTACCTACACACGCACACACTACACAATAGAGTTGCCGTGCGTATGCCTTGAGCTTGTACGCTCCAATAGGCTCCAATTTAAATACTTCATTTTTTGTGCGCGGAATTACCTTCTATGAGTTATTATTCTAGGCTTAACTACTTGTAATAATTACATAATTCTTCTCCTTTTAATGTTATATTCACAATGGCTATTAATTGCAGTAACATCAGAAAATAAACTTTGTAATAATTCAAAATTGTCTAAAAATATTCTGTAGCTCATAATAAAAACAATCTTTATTTAAAAGAAAAAAGAACTTAAATGACGCTAGACCATTAATATAACGCAATTTAATAAGATGATAAGTATTTAAAAAGTAAAATACGTCACAGAGTGTGACGTCACAGTATTTAACTGTCATGAGTTACAATTTAACAAATTATACATATTTATTTACGTCTAAAGAACTGTGAAATGAAATCATCGCACAAAATATACAGTGTAAAGTCATGACATGCTAAGTAATAGCATTGTTAGGTTATGTTATGCCGTGTCATGATAATCTGCAATATTATAATGACATTGCATTAAAAATATATTAATTGAATACATAAAAGCTGACATAATACAAATTAAATTGATTAATAACAATTAATTGGAATTATTGTAAAATTATTTTCGTAAAAATTAAATATGACGCATCGATATTAGACACGAACGCGTATTTAGTTTTTTTATTATGTATAAATTATTTATTTCAAATAATGCGTCTCAATATATATTAAATATTATATTATTTTAATATTAGTTATATAACGATTATATATCGTCGTGCCATCGAATATTTATTAAATAATAATTCATTTATATATGTATTTATAAGTGACTATCGATAACGCCATTGAACGGTTCGCTTTGAAACACAAAGATTTCCACAATGAAATAAAAATATGTAGACGGGTGACTTTCTGTCGCTAAGTGGTCTGGTTGATATAAGTCTATTTATAACTTAAAAAGTTTTTGAAGTGAAACTTTTTATAGAAGAAAATTCCAATCCGCAACCTATTTGAAAAAAAGTGGTTGGTCAACTTTGTCTCGTATATAGTGTGAGCAGTGTCTCACTTGACTCAGTGATCGGAGTAGTGACACACATACACATTTAGCGGACTACATTTTATATAAATAAATTAATACTAAAATTTCTTATGAGTAATTATAATGTTACCCTATAATACAAAAGTTACACTGCTATCGAGTCTTTATGGCACAAACAGACAGACACACATTGTCTAGTCAACTTACTGTTGCTTCATAGTTGTCAGTAGACGTACAAAAACAATCGTAACATATGTACCCACAGTTTGCATGCGGGCAACTTTCCGTTGCACGATTGTTTGATATGAAACAACCGTTAGTCTTGCGTTATCAATAAGCACTTTTTAGTAAGAAGTCATTACTTCGACAGCACTGCCTCCCCCCTCCCCTCTCCCTTTGTAATTGTGATTATAGTCTCTACTTTGTAAATATTATATACTTATAGTTTATATTATAATTTATATTCTAATATAGTTAGTAAAACCTTTTCGTATTAATTTCGACTGATAATAGTGTCGGCTTTGACTGAAACTTGAAAAATATGTTTAGAAAAAATTAAATTTTTAAGTAAGAAGAAAGAAAATGTCAACGTTGACGTTCTATTTGAAAGAAGCACGTTTTGCATATTGCGTTGTCATCAACAAAATCAAAAAAAAAAATTCTACAATGATTGAATGAAAAACGTACTTAAGTTTTTTAATTTCAACATATTTGGCACAAATGATCTCACTTACGGACAATGTCTGCATTTTTCAGTATATTCTGTCCCCTTCGCACGGTTTTTAATAGAATTTTATCGTCGCATCTCCCTACCTCACCTGCGAGGGATCGCGTCATGTTCTCTTTGACTCGCTCAATGTACCACTTGCCCCGCAAGTGACGGCCTACGCTCAACAGTGCAGAAGTTTAGCTGGCTATTCTCTACGTAATCGTACGTAATCGCCATTGTCGATATTATTACTCCACAGTACAAATTAATATTCTACCCAATTATACAAATGCTCATCAAAATGTATTTCTTAATATCTTAAACAGATAATATGTACATATATCAAAGCAGAAAAATGTCTAATATATGTTTGCAACATGCGACTGATAATATTTTGATATCAATTTTAATAACTATGGAGATAATGAAAAATATCAAAATTCACTCATCTGTTTCATCCAGTTCAGATCATTTCTGACAGTTAAAAAAAAAATTCCTCAACATCATCTTGCCCTAATCACATCACATTTTCATACATGCTACTCTGTCCATACATCTTTTCTTTAGTCTCACCCCTAAAACTTTCAACATTCATATTTACAACTTTCCCGATAACTTTACTTTCGTCTCGTCTTGTCATACCTCGCATACCATATCAGCCGTTCGTTATAACTTTGCCATAACTGGCGCAACTTTCAAACATTTTCTAATACATATTGTCACCGCACATACATCTCAACATTCACATCTCTGCATACAATCGTAGAAATGTCGATAATGTTAAATAAACTATCGAAGAGAATAGTCGACTAGACTAAAACCAATTGAATGTACTGCATGACGACTAAACGCCTAAGTACGTCGGTTATTTAGTTGTATACATACATATATATAGATATAAATGTGAATTAGTTTGTACGTAACATGTAATATACTAGTCAGGTAATATTTATATGTAAGTCTTGTCATAGAGACTTGGCACTTTGATCGCGTACGTCCACTACGGTTACAGCGCCGATATCAAGTATCCTGAACTCACAACTTTATTTAACGAATTTTAATAGAAAATTTTCCAATAGCATACACAAGATTTAAACAGGGAATTAATCTTACTATGAAATGCGTCTCACATTTCTTAATACGTCGGTTATGGGTTAGCGATACAAGATATCGGCGAGGTTGCTCAACTGTTGCGCGACATCGCTCCAAACAATTTTTCTCGTATGTCTCTAGAATTTCTTTATAATCTTTTTCTAAGTAACTATTCGCTACAATATAAATATATGTAACTTTGTAAAAAATTTTTGATACTAATAAGTATATTTGTAAATTTGCAAGTTCGTACACGACACGTGTTTTTAATATTATTGAAACGACGAGGCGCCCGCGCGGTTCATCCATACACGTTCTGAAATGAATTAACTTCTCTATCGCATAAAAACAATAGTTAAAAGATCAATTTATGACGGCAGCTGCTTCCCCAATTGCCCAATATTATTGATATTCATAAACATTAGTTACCACTTATGAGATAAAAAATAAATACAAAATTAATGAAATATAGAATATGACGACATTATGAAAGTAGGTATTGGTTTTATAAACGTGTAACCTTTAGCATGCTTATCACAATAAAATATCACAATAGATATCGTTGGAATATGCAACGCGTCTTTTTAACAACACTGAGGCAGGAAAATGATAAAATAGTTTGCGAGTAAGCAATTATATGTGGCGCTTCTGCGCGGGTAGAACTCGCGCGAGCGCCTCGTTCGTTTGTCTCACACTGTTTGTTCATGGCGTTCACATCGACACTACGTGCCATCAGAACTATCAACACTCTGCCACTCTCATTTGCGATATAATCTGTCGCTATAGTCATATTTCATATAGATTTTATAGAAAGGCGAAAGCTATATATAAACTATTCGGCAATTATAAATCCACCCGCTGTACAATATCTTTATTCGATATTTGCCAGTAATTAGTCGGCACTGTGTCTATATTTGACCGTATGTTTTAACCATTAGTTACTCAATTTCTATGATTTCAATTAAAGATTTATTTAAAATTATAAAATAAAGTTTTAATTTACTCATATTTTACAAAAGTGTTCAAAATGAAACTGATATTGTTAATGTTATATTGATGGCGATAGTTCTGATGTCGCGTAGAATTTTGTAATTTGTATAGTCTCGTGACGTTTGCATTTTCTTATCATACTTTATATCTCAACTAAAAATAGCTACTGTAAATATATTATTATTAGATATGTACAAGTATACACCGGCTCAGTGACACGCGCAGGAGAAATGTGATTCATTTGTAACATAATACTGAGACTGACAGTTAGAAGTCGAGTTCCATAACTAATTTATGTGATCAATAGGTACACTGTGAATGAAATTTTGCGATATACACTGAGTAATCATAATATTGACAGCAGTTGACTGCAAGTATTTACTAAACTGGACTAGCAACAAAAAGTGGCGAGTACGTCGGCTATTTTAATCATAGAATTTTCTATAGAGTATCTATTCAGTATCACGTAGCTTAAATATTGTATAATGAATATGTATTGTTTTCACTACTTACTGTCAGTTTTTTCACGCAGTATAAGGACTTTTTCAATAGTTAAATGCACCTATGTACTTCCAATACGTTACCTCCACGCGTACACGTTTTGAACAAACATTGAAACGAAGCACTCACTTCAGAGAAAATATTTAAAATACTTATGTAACTACACTACAGTGTGTATAGTTCAGTACGTGGAACACACGCTGAATACATCTCGTATGCTTCATTTCAGTGATTGTTCTAAACGCAAAAATAGCCCCTATTTATCATAATTATATTTTAAGTAAAAGAATTAGACTGATTTGATGATTATATTTTATTTTTAAAATATTTGCACATTATAGATATCGGTGCCGACAAAAAGTTGCTAGTATACACGATGTTTATAAACGCGCCATTCAATTTGATGCTATTTTTAGTTTTAATTGGGACTGATGATTTATATTCCAAATTATCCCAATAGATATACACTAACATTGTATCACCCGACCTGTTATAACGAGACACGCAATGTTTGTCGATGTGGTTATTCCTAACATCAACTGTATGCCAGTAAACTATTATATTGTTTCACAAATTAACATTATTTCTTTATTATTCATTATTTTGTAAATGATTTTTTTCGTAAGGTGTCTCTCTTACTCTTTAAGAGTACGATTCACCGTCCTATCTTACCCGTGCATGTCGTAAAAGATGACTAATGGATGTTTGCCTATAAAGCTTTTGCAATAGAAGGGAAAACTAAAATCCTATCCTCACCCGTGTGCCCATAGTGCAACGGTGGGTCAATTTCCCTCCTATGATGGAGGAGGATCAAGCCCAAGAGTGAAACGAATATAGTTTGTTTCGAAGATTCACGCGAACGTATAAGAAACGCGTAAAATTTACTTAACTGCTTCGACGATAATAATATGTACAAGTTGTACAGTTGCGCGACTGTGTCCCGTTTGTCTAGTTATAACAGACCGGGTGTTGGCGGTTGCGACCGCCATGGCACCATGCGGTATCGCTATACCGCTACTGATGCGCTCTGTACATTACAATATACTTGTATTATTTATTGGTACATCATGTTTTATTTATCACTACCTTCAAAATGATTTCATATTTTGTTATAATTCAGTAATGTATATATACTGACGGACTCATAAACTGCATCAAACTTCAGGATTACTTTGAAATGATTTTTTTAATAAGTATGCAAACTTTTTAGATTAAATTATATAAATATGGAGAGACTGGCCCTTAATCTTAAAAAAAGCAATATTTAAAAATAGAACTGCAGTAAAATAAATGAATATAGCCGGGAAAAGAAAATTTACTCGTAGTATCAGATTTGCGTGTTATTTATAGCAAAGTTTTAAAATTGATTCTTATTGATTTTTTATTCTTTTGTCAACTGAATTATTGTTACCAGCAGAATTGTTGGGTTAGCTTTTTAACTCATCGAGAGTTTCTGAACCATAATATGGATACTTCGTCCGAACAAGCTGCTCAAATTGTAGCATTGGTGCGGGAGGGCTTGGATCAACGAACGATTAGTAGAAATTTAAATTTAAACCAGTCTACGGTTTCTAGAATATACAGAAGGTTTGTGGAGACAGGTTTTTACAAAAGGAGACGTGGTACAGACAGAACTCGAGCAACCACCGGTCGTGATGACCGATTTATTGTTACAACTTCCCTGCGAAATCGTTTCCTCACGTCAGTTAACATCAAAATAGAGCTTAATGAAGTGCGTGGAGTAAAAGTTAGTGCAAGAACAATAAGAAGAAGGTTAAAGGAAGCGGATATCACCCCTTTTAGACCAGCAAATGGTCCAAAGTTATCTGTAGCTCACAGACAAGCTCGCTTAAGATTTGCGTGAGATCATCTAAATTGGACAGATGAGCAATGGGCCTCCGTATTGTTCACAGACGAGTGTAGGACATGTTTATATGGTGCAGATGGTCGCAGAAGAGTCTATCGTCGACGTGAGGAGCGATATGCTCAAAGTTGCATTGAGGAGCGTGTTCCTTTTGAAGGCGGTTCGTGCATGGTCTGGGGTGGCATATCGATGAACGGGCGAACAGAACTTGTGTTCATAGACATGGTCCGTCAAAACGGTAGTAGAGGGGGTTTGACTGCACATCGCTACATAACAAAGATCTTAGAAGATCACGTGGTGCCTTACATGGGATTTATAGGCGAAAATTTTACTTTAATGCAGGATAATGCTTGGCCGCACGCTGTTGCACAAGTTCGACAATATTGCGAAGAGGTTGGGATACGTACAATGAATTGGCCAGCACGCAGCCCGGATCTTAATCCTATTGAGCATCTTTGGGACAATTTAAAAAGAGCTGTATATGCGAGAAATCCTGTGCCTACGACAGTGGCACAACTAAGAACAGCACTTTCAGAAGAATGGGACAATATTCCGCAAGATCTTTTAATAACCCTAATCAAATCTATCGGAACCGATTAGAATCCGTAATAAGGGCACGTGTAGGTAATACACCTTATTAAAACATTAAAAAACCCTTGCATAAAGTTTGTGTCTATTGTTAAAACCAATTTTTTAATTAAACCAATTTTCTTTAAGTTTCTGTTTTTTCTTCAAAAAAGTTTTAAGGTACTTTCCAGTACACAAACTTAAACTTAAGGATATGACCCTACGCTGTTTTTAAGTTAACGAACCAATCTAGACGTTTCAATTTAAATCTGTGTAGAAAGTTTGTATACTTGGTTAAAATATTTATTTCAAGGTCGTTTTTTACTTTGATGCAGTTTATGAGTCCGTCAGTGTAGTTTATTCGTGTTTCGTAAGGGAATGTAAATTCATAATGATTTCTGATATTTACGCTAGTTTTACACATCCTTACTAATATTATAAATGCGAAAGTAAGAATGTTTGTTTGTTTGTTACGCTTTCACGCTTAAACCACCGAACCTATTTCAAAAATTCTTTCACCATTGAAAAGCTATAATATCAGGGAGTAACATAGGCTATATTTTTTTCCGGTTTTCCCACGGGAACGGGAACTACGCGGGTAAGGCGACTGAATCCGAAGCATAGCGAGGGCGGGTTGTTAGTTGTAAATAAAACTACTTTACCTAAACTACTACCAAATTGTGGGTCAATATTTTATAACTAATTTTTTGTGTGGGATAGATAATTACAAATTTTCTGTATTAACGATGACTTTTTGGACGTGGGACGCCTTGTTCCGCCCGTGATAATGAACGCTGCAAGTATTTGAAACGTCGGGCAATCAAAAATCAAATACGCGATAAAATCCGTAAACTAGTTTTATTTACAATGTAAATTCATTTTAAAATCATATGTCGAGTTGTCCCTAAGGTCCATTAGACCTCACATTAGTAGGTATAGCCGGCATAGTCTTACTATTAAAATGAAAGTTTTTTTTATAAATATAATTGTCGTTTATTTCATACACAAAGAAGTAATCTGACATTGTAATATTGAGGCATTGTTACCATACCGAATCGATTTGACTTAACAATATAAAAACAAACATGCAATTTGAGCAATGCGATTTACATATCAGAAGTGGGATCACACGCTATATCTCTGATATTTGGCAATTATCGTTAATACATTAGTTGACATTTTTCTATTGCGCATTTATAAATACCGTTACTGAAGTTATTAATCCACATAGGAGACCTTTTAAATGTTTACATAGTAATATAGAGTTTTATTAGCCAATAAATACATACGACTCATTTAGCCAAACAAAAAGTGGCTGCAGTTCACTTGCGGTAAAAGTGAAAAACAGGAAACTAAACTGCAAGAGAATGAGCCGAATGCAATATCAGAAGTGGGATCATTACAGAATACATTCATTATACGCACACATTCTATCTCATTCTCTCATAGGCTAACTTCTATAAGTGTAAGTACATTTGTCTCTCTTTAATGGCATCTTTTCATTAAATTTTGAATCACAATAGTGGTAGTTTTTAGATTTAAAAAAAATTATAATAATTTTAAAACTTATCTATGAGATAAAATGTTCTATCTAAGGTATTCAAAATAGTTTATCTCGGTGTCTCTTCACCACGGGTTGCCCTGTATAAGAGTCCCACATGAACAATATGCCTTAACATTACGACATGTTATATTATGAAACAAATAGCGTTGACTATGGGCTCGGCGCCTCAACTAGCGTATGCTGTCAGGCGGAACATTCTAGTACTGTTCATACAGAATAATTTATAATTCATGTATAGTGCTTTAAATAAAATTTTATATATTTTGTATTTATTAAGCGAGATCTGGATTTTTTTCCAAATACTTTCCAGATAACAAATGGCACTCTTAGATGATAAAACATTTCAAGGTTTGATATTCATTTATATACCACACCAGGCCACAATTTGCGGCATTTGTTAGTTGTGAATGGATGGTGCGCATTTCATAGCTGGCGCTTATCATCATGTACTATGTAGAGGCACGTGCTTGTGATGAAAAAATCCTGAGTCACACTGGTGTATCTGCTGCAACAACGATGGAACTGCGACAAATTGGATTCAAAATCGTCCCCAAACGAACTCGGTTCACATACTTAATTTGTAGATTGGAATGATTTCCAATTCCAGAAGTGAGTCACTTAAATGAAAAGGACAGTGAACTGCTTCAAAGATGAAGAGCCATCGTATGGAGGGTCGCGGGGCGCAAAGATGTGCTATTTGCAGAAATATTTGTAGCAACTAGACAAACTTTAAATGATTCTGTATATAAAACACGTACACACTACTGACACCATCGAAATATAATAATATGGAAACATTCTCATCGCCTATATACATCAAACATATACTTGATTGCTGCTTTAAAAAAATTACACCATTAATACAGTTACGGAATGACAGAACTAGCGTCTTGTACAAACAACTGACCGATTATAATTACGATAGGGGGTTACTTCGTACGATGTTCGTTTATTTCCAGCCCTTCGTGTGAGTAGAGGTTTCATTAAGTAATGGTGGCGAATATGAACGTAATCATTCCATGTGTATTACAGTTCGATGGTCGGCGCGATATGTTCAAATATCAAGTATTCTATATATTAAAATGGTAATAAACACAAATACAGCACTAAGTTCAACCTCCAACTCCCCTTCACGCGCGACGCACTGGACAATGTGCCGCACATGGTCATTAGGTATCTTCTTGGCCAGAAATATCTTTGATATCCCTTTAATTGGTAGGGATTGCCTTAGAATTGCGTGCACATTATTGACTGATCCGAGTGCACCCTTAAATATTAGGTCAGGCCCTCAGGAGCGTCGCGCCGAGGTGTAGGACGTTAAAGAGCAGTAAAGTTGTCACATTCATCTAATTCTTCCAAAATAATGGACATTCATGAACAAGCTCTGTGTGCACCAGTCGACTGAGGTGTCGTGTGGTGTGTGTGGGGCTACAGTGGTATCACCACACGTCACCACCCATTCCTTGATTATTGGTGACGTAAGAAACGATGACGGAATTTTGAGCATATAACATCACTGCAAAGGGAAGCTCGAATTGACCACTTCTGGTGTAAGTGGATGAAAAATTATTCTGAACATAAAAAAAACGGAATATAACCGTTTTGTCATGGATGGCAATATCAAACCGGAGCAAGCACCAGATTCCAAATAAAAAAGAACCATCAAAATCTGTTCACGGTTCACGAGTACAAAGTATAGCTATGTTATATTCATTCAGCTACGTCTTAGTCTACATTCAGTTTTGAATATTAAGATGAAGTTACATGTGGTACTTCGTCTGCTCAGATGGCGCGTCAGTTAAGATACCGACCTACCGCACCAGTGTCATTCGATTCCCAAACAGGACAATACCTTGTGCAATTCAGAAATAGTTGTACTGAGTCTGTGCGTAATAACGCACATTTGTAAAGTCCCCCGAAATACAAGGATATTTCCTTAAAGCAGTGTTGTCAAATGAAAAAGAAAAATGACTTGTAGTGACGTTACATACGTCCCTTAACCGTGTCTTACCCCCCACAGTGTAGGAAAGGCTGATAACACTTTGTATTAATTAAATATAAAACTACCGTCAATAAAATTAAATAGTTAAAATCAGAAAAATATATTTGCCAAAATATCGGAAGTAACAAGTTTATCTGAACAAGTCAACCGAACAGTATCGACCTAGTCCGACCGGTGATCGGTGAACACGAGAGCCGAACAGTGTTTATACCCTTAGCTCGCCATACAAACAGTCACAAATATATATATGTATATATAATATGTAATAATAATAATACAATTATTACTATTACATACAAACACGCAGACACTCTTAACTATATAACTACACACAAACTATAGAACTAACTTATATGGTCATTTTAGAATCGCGTATTTCACCTAAACTATTTAACAATTTTCTCAAATCAGACATTACTTGTTATAGAAGCTTGTACGACACCTTATAATTTCAACCATAAAGTTGTATATATATTTATATTTTTTTTAAATGATATATAAACTCATTTGCAAAAAAAACGGGCGGTTTTGATTTTCATTCATATTTAAAAAGATACAATACCAAAAAGGTTTCAATCGTTTGTACACGTTACTGGCCGGTTTTAAAAATGCTGTGGTATTTAAAAAAGTACGTGCTAAATTCAATTTTTCATTTGATGTTCATTTTTACAGAAAACCCCTTTTTATCCTACATTTTTGGCGCGAAGTTCCAGAAGTTAACATCGACTTTCATAACTTTTATTCAATTTTTATCGATTAATTTCATATCCTTGACTGTCAAAGCTTTATTTAATGCTGTTTGGCTGTATCAAAAATGGTAGATAAAGTGGTAAAAGCTACCAAAATTATCGCGCTGCTTGAAGAGGGTTGCAGCCAATGTTTCGTGGCTAGGAGGCTAAATGTTAGTCGCTCGACAGTCCAAAGGACCTGGCAGCGATATCAGGAGACTGGTTCCGTCGAGAGAAGGCCTGGTTCTGGAAGAAAACCATGTACCCAACCACGGGATGATCGTTTTCTTGTGAGTCGCGCATTGAGAAATCGCAAATCTTCGTATGTGGATCTTAAGAACAACCTCCAAGAAGTAAGAAATGTGCATATTAGTCTATGGACGGTCAGGAGGAGGCTTCTCGCTGCCAATATACGCAGTCACCGCCCGGCCCGCGGCCCCAAATTACTCCGTGAGCACAGAGTTCACAGGCTTAGGTTCGCTAGAAATTGTGAATCATGGACTCAAGACGATTGGAATAGGGTTTTGTTCTCTGATGAAGCCAGGATATCTCTGTTCGGTGAAGATCGACGTCGGCGAGTGCTAAGAAGACAAGGAGAACGCTTTGCAGAGGCATGTTTCGAAGAAATCACACCTTATGGTGGGGGCTCTGTTATGTTTTGGGCAGGAATAAATTCAATGGATCGTACAGAATTAGTCTTCATTGAAAACGGCTCACTGACTGGGCATCGATACATAACGGAAGTTCTAATTTCTCATGCACAACCCGCATTGGCCGCTCTAGGTGAAGACTCGATTTTTATGGACGACAATGCTCGCGCCCACCGATCCCGCGATGTTAATGCGTATGTGCAAGAGGTCGGCATTCGTCGTTTGGATTGGCCAGCTCGAAGTCCCGACCTCAATCCCATAGAGCATGTCTGGGACGTTCTGAAACGGCGTGTGAGATCAGTACACCCGGCTCCGCAGACCATCAGAGAGCTGAAGAATGTGATTACTGCGGAGTGGGAACGTATTCCGCAAGCAAGTATCCGGGATATACTCGCTAGCATGCCCAGACGAATTCAAGCTGTGATTTTAGCTAGAGGGGGTCACACTCGATACTAAACATTTATCTGCTTTTACTTTTTTTTTTTATTAAAGAAAAACAAACAAAAAAACTTTTTTATTTTTACTTCTTGAGCATATGCACTACTAGCGAATATACACTACTAGCGAGGTTTAGCATTATTTCCCATAAATTGTATCTAAATTTTATGAAATACTGATGAAAACGATTATTTTCTTATTAATTTAGCAAATTGTGTGGATAAAACTACCTATAATTATCAAACAAAGAAATATTAACATTTGAAATGGTTCATTGCTTAGGTGCCCGTTTTTTTTGCAAATGAGTTTATATATATCTCAGATCATTTAAAAATGTAATCGTTAAGGTTCTAGATACACTTTCAAAATATCCGCAAATACAAAAAAAAAATGTTTGTGTGGTTTTACGAAACCACGGTTAAAGTGAAACTTTTTTCGCATTACAAAAAAATAGTAACATTTACATTAAACACTGATAAAAACAAACAAATAGCGTGCAGCACTCGCACCAACGACTAATAGTCTAGACACAACACGGTCAGCTGATGGGAACCATACGCGCCGCCATATTGGTCTCGGCTGCTCTGTCGAGCGCTTTTCACTTTAACCCTACTCCACGGCCGACCGTCACGCGACATGCAATATATGGACGAAAAAGTTTGAGGCGGTGTAATAAAAGTTTCACTTTAAAAAATGTACAATAAATTTCATTTATGATTTCAGTTTCAGTTTATCAACTAAACTCGTACAAAATAATCGCATATCAGAATTGGGATGCCGAGTATTTTGTCATAACTTACACAGTTATCAAATTAGACTAAAAACCGTGTCGATATGTGAAAACAACAAAATAATAACTTTAATATTGAACTAGTTACTAGTAAGTAAATTTGAATGATGAAACAGAGATAGAAATACCAACATTATGACGTCAAAATTGCAATCGTCATACTAATCTGCACTGAACAAACATCGTTGAGAGATATGCTCTAACTACAATTTCAAAAACTTAAGACGTCATTAATGTTATATATTTTAAACTAGTTATTACACATTTTCTCTAAATAAAACTAAATCAATTAGTGGTATAGTAGGTAAACACTAAATAGTTTAATTATTGCGTAAAACTCTATGGGATAAGTCTAAAGTGTATATAATGAGGTGTCGTACAAACATTGTAATTGTCACAAATAATTGATAATACAAAATAATCTAATAAATAGACAATTATTTGTCTGAAAATTATCAATTACTTGGGGAATAATGTGATTTGATAAACCTTTCAACATACTAAGTTCTGAGCTGCTACTACTTCTACTGCTGTGTCTGCTGCTATATACTGCTGATTACAATTAAAATGGCACGTGTACGTTTGCGTGTCGGTGGTGTGACAACACTAAATAATATTTCTAAATAAATTTGGCACAAAACTGTCTAGAGTACTATACACCTTTTATCTGTAACATCTAACACACATTACCGTTCTAGCAAAAATATTGTTAACTTTAATAGAAAATCTTCACAAATATACTTATAAAATACATAATTTTGATTTGATTGTTGAATTAAAAAAGCTTACAACAAATACGGTTGATATTTCAGTTAAATACACGATCTTAAAATCACTTAAAAGTAAAATATTCCTGTATTATTAAGGATACGTGCGAGAGTGACTCGTCTGCATCAACTAACTCGCTACACCATATATATGTACTTAGGTTACATATACAAATAAACAACAAACACTAAACAAATTGGTTAACACTTTGGTCTCAAAATGAAAATCAGAGATCTAAATATTCTATTCGAAATTAATCGAGACAAACATCAACGTACTGACAAAATTATTTGATATAAAATTAAACATAAAATAAAACAATTAAAAATCAAACATTAATGCGAATTTCAAATTAAACATTAAAAGTATTAAAAAAACAACGAAAATCTTAATGCGAGTTTAAAATAAAATATTAAATTGATGAAAATTAAACATTACTCTCATGTAAAACAATACACCAATTTAGTGTGAAATTTCACACCAATCTTATGCGTAACTTATTTTTAAACTTATCTAAAACCTTATTAATAATATCGTATAGTAACGGCAAGTATAGTAAGTTACTTACGATGCGTACAGTTCAACGCTTGAAGATATGAGAGGACAACATCAAATATTTTCTTAGTAAATAACACTACACATCAATAATAATACTCTATGCACTAGTCGGATATAATGAATATCCGGGGATGGCGCTCATATTTATGGTGGATATAGTTATTTTATGGCAAACTATTGTATAATTAATATTTTTGAGCTTCGACACGTAACTACAATATACACACATTACAAACATTTGAAAATATCGCAAACAATTACATTAACAATAAAAATAATTTTAGCGACACGAATAGTGTGTAGGAACGTACTGAGCATTACACCTAAATTATGTATATATTTTCTGTTATATATTCTAAATAATTAAGAACAATAAATTTGCTAAATATATCCAAACAATTCCGATTCGAATACACAATATAGCCTTAAACGGCCGAATATCCGCCGCAACTTAAAATTGAAACTGTGCTTCGATTCAACGATTCGATCAAACGATTACAATTAATGTTAGGTATGTCACCTATTAAGACACGAGACTTAATATATCATTAACTGTAATAGTTAGATTTGATATTAAAGAGATATTTTAATAAAGAATTTTAATAAAGACTTTTATCTATCGACATACTATTGGTATATTTGCACATATAAATAGTGTGAGATTCTTACATCACTATCGGAACACTGAACTTACAACTAACAAAACGTGGAATACGAAACGACTGCGTGTCGTATATGCGTGTGTGTGCATACGAACACACATACACGCAAGACACGACTCCAACTGGCACTAAGTACTACTACATTGATAATACAAATACTATTTCACTAAAATGTAAATATATAAATGCAAATATGTCCGAAGACGAGGAATTAATACGGAATATATTGCTTACAAGTAGTGACTGAGCTCGCAACGTAGCAATAAACGCTGTGGGGATAACGCACACTGATAGACAAACAGGTCACTAACTAGGATACAACTAGCGTACAACTACGTTTGTTAAATGTATACGCATGCATTAACAACAACTTACATTATAATGAACAACTAAAACATTAATTAATGCAAATTAGTTGTACAAAGCGAATTATCAACAGCGTTCTGCTCTTAAAGACCTTTGGTCTTTATGAGCACTAATATCATCGTGTATGTTTTAAGTGCCCGTAAGCACTAACGAAATGAGGCAAAAGCCAATTCGGGCATAAGCCTAGCGAGGCACAAGCCGGTTCGAGCACCACGAAGGCGGAATATGAACGCGATTGGCACGACTCTGGACGACAGTGAACGACTTTAGCGGCCGTTTTTGAGCTATTTTATTTAATATTAACAATTTTATCTAAATAATTAGCGGTACAACTTTTAGTGCGTTAATTTCCTACAAGGCCCAAGTGGATTAAGTTCTTAATTACTTTTTTTTCAAATAGAAATCAAACAGACATTATATTTCATGTTTAGCTCAAATGTTAGTAATATAACAAACGCAAACGCAAATAATATTGTTTGTCCTTACGGTGAAATTTGGCAATAAAAAGCACAAGAGTCCTCAGCGGATTAAGCGCTATCTGCATTTCGTGTCTATCCAACACAAGTGGCGATACGTTTAATGGCCCTAGACAAGCGCCAAGCCAAGCGCATCAAATAACTTCAATCTCCAACAAGCTGAACGTAAAATATAATGGATTCATGTGGTTGTATAATTAGTTTAACTAATACAGAGAATATAAAATACCGTGTTTCCCGGGACTTAAGTATATAAGTGTATAACTATACCTACATAGGCTTCTCGTCGAATGGTTAAATGTGAACTAGCGGTCACGTTTGTGCGGTGGCCCGAATTGGCTCGTCTACTGCCGCCTTAGTTCTGTGTACTGCGGCAGTTTGAACGAACTTTTCGTATCAGAGACGCTTTGCGAGGCAATCACGAATACCTCAACTGTGACTCTGTATGCGAGAGTGTAACCTCTGGGCATCTTATAGAAAATATATAGAATAGGGTATATATATCCTTAACATCTAGTACAGAGACATGTATGCAAAGTAAATTCAACTGTATACCAAATATATATGTACCAATTTTCTAAAGCATCGTCAGCAGATTTGAGGGATCAATAGTAAATCACTGATTAGTTAATCAAACACAACTATTATATAAAAAAAAACTAGAAAATCAACAAATGAATGGAACACATAACTAGTTATATACAATATTAGAGATGAAACGGATCGATGCCTTGCCGGATACTGGATAACGAGCATCTGGCCAACATTAAAATCGAATAGCTGGATATAAACACAACTCATTAGCGACTCATTAGATTTAAAACAAAAATTTTGGGTGTTATTGGAGTCTTACGATGAGTCCTCTAGGAACAGTTGACGTTCATCGCCGGTAAAAAAAAATTGGAATAGAAGCAACCGCCGTATTTCGAAGATCATATCTTTTAGTATTGTTAATTGTTATTGTCTTTTAGTATTGTTGTTAGTACTTCTTTAAGTAGGGACTAGTCAACACCACTATTAAGAAACAAAACGCGAATGCACGTGAGATTCATTCTTTTCTGATTTCTGTGCGCATTTGTCGCAATTGTGCTCTTCATATTTGGTGGTCACCCAATGCTGTACAAAACGCAAACTTTAGAAAGTTTGCTACACTTTTTAGAAGCTTGCATTGTATAGAAAGACAAGAGAAAACGTTTATTGTCACTTGACGCAGAAAAATTGCTACTTTTCATCATAATTTGTCCTTAATGTCGTATGACCGTTTGTTTTTATTCTTATGATGATGCTATGATATGTGATGATGCGTTTATAGATATTATGTCGGTTTTTTTAATACGCTCTCTGGCCGGAAACTTGTTTGTTATCCGGTATCTGGCCGAATTTTAAATTTAGGCCGGAAACTTGTTTGTTATCCGGTATCTGGCCGGATTTTAAATTTAGGCCGGAAACTTGTTTATTATCTGGTATCTGGCCGGATTTTAAATTTAGGCCGGATATCAGATAGTCACTGAGTATCCGTTTCATCTCTAAATATAAATATGATTATGACGGTACGCGTGTGCGTCATATTTCACTATAAATCTCGCGAATCAACAATAAACTTATTGTCATCTATAATTATACGTATATTTGACGTAAACATTCCGGTCATTACCAGCACACATTTCGTATAAAAAATCTATCAGAATATTTCCAAAACACTTAATGAAATTCATATAACATGATTAGCGTCCACCAGTTATTTGTTCCTAGATGTACTACAAGTAACGGCTTTCAAAGCCACACAGTCATTTAGAATGTTTCACTTACACTTAAGGAAATTGAATTTCATTTCCAAGCACCACTTCAAACTATTGAATCAAACAGACGAACGCTCAATCATAAATATTGTATTGAATTAAATACTAATCAACGCTAAGTACAAGAGCTGTGTGTGTACTTCTAAATAGTTGCAAATAACCAACAGATTCTAAATCATCAGCTCTTTTACTTGCGTTGCTAGTAACTGTATTATTTAATATATTAATTACATATAAATCAAATAATTTGGAATGTATAGTGAAATTTATCATGTAAACACTAGGAATAAGATCAATTTAGTTATCCATATTACTCGTCTCCAAAGAATTAGTAGGTCCTCCATGGGGCAATGTAATGTATATATATATAATATATGATTTTACAATAAACTACCTAAAGATATCCGAGATGCTTGTAAATAAGTTTAAAAAGTTTCTCAAGAATAGACTTTGTAAAAAAGGCTATTACAAAATTTTGGTCTATTTAGATGATAATGCAGAATAGTTATGAGCAGCTTCTCATTCAGCAATTGGTAGCTTTACGGCGCTTCTAATTTGTCATGGTTGACAACAATATGGTTTGGTTATGCTCACTAAAAAGGTTGTGCTTGCGGTACCCTCGTGTAAGTCGCTCACTTCCCTTCAATGCAATCGAGGGGAGTAATAGCTGCTCTAGTAATTACCGCGTGAACTGGTACCGCTTGTGATTTCTGGCCCAGCTATATGTATTTTCATTATTATGTATTTATGTTATTTGATTAAAAAAAATGTATTCTATTTCAAAGTGCGTGCACACTAGTGCTACATGTCGTATGCATACAATTTCATTTAAAAGAAATTATTAAAAAAATTATAGCCCTCTCGGGTTTCTTGCTGGTTCTTCTCAGCTTGTGGCCGCGTTCCGATCCCTTAAGGGACTTTTAAAGGATTTGATTTTTATAAATTTTATATTATAATAAGGAGAACTTTATATTACAATTTTCTATTTTTATGACTTTATTTTACATAAACTCAAAGAGGCAAGTTTTTTAAAATTTAATTAATACTATCTAAATTAATTCCTTTTTAAATTTTTTTATTATCAATGGTGGTAAACGAGCGAACAGCACCTGATGGTAAGTGATACTGCCGCACATGGACCTTTGCAATACCAGGGGCACAGCCAGGCCGTTACCTATCATGAATTTTAACTTCATTAAGGCATGTAGGTGATATTGTTTTAAATAATAAGTCGAGCGTTTGTCTGCATGATCCAATCACAACCTTATGTTATACGTACACGTACAACAATACAATTTTACAATATATACATATACATAGATTTTAAATTTTATAAAACATTGTAATTAAAAAACAAATGATATTGTCTTAAGTTAGGACAAATAAAACTTACAGACTTATTTTTGTTGGATAGTTTCTGTAATTAGTCTAGTCACTCCCGCATCTAACGTATCTATATAGATACGTTAGATGCGGGAGTCCCGCATCTAACGTATCTATATAGATACGTTAGATGCGGGAGTCAGTACTGAACTGGACCGGGCGACGTTAATTAACGATTCGATGTTTGATAACAGATGTCGGCGTACATCTGCAATACAATAATGACATAGATTGGTCAAATCTACAGCTCCGCGTTTGTAAAATAATCCACTATATAAGGGAATTGACGGACTATATCACGTTGGCCAGTTCTTTATAAAAAATATGTTTCGCTTACTGCGTTGTTATCGAGCAGGGTCTCAGAGTAGGTCCTTGCGATAAACCTACAAGAGAAACCTATAAAACACATGGTATACCAAGTTCACATACTAATTCGCAATGAATCAGTGGCGCGCACGATTCCTACGATGTGGAGTAATTCCTCGAAGTGCTCGGTGTTGGCTCTTCGCCGGGCAGGGGAATATCGCTTAGTGGCACTTCGAAAGAATGCGGCATTTCACCAGGGAGAGGTATGTTGCAGATTGCATCATTTTCTAATAACGTAGCCTCTCGCCCTGAAATAATAGACTCATTAAATTCTTGTTCTTCTTTAGCAATTAGACGCACTATATAGTAAGCTAAGAATCATATGTACAATGATTTGGCGAAATATTCGATACGCACGTCGGTCCATTCCGACGAGGGCGAGTGTCAAAAGCAATAAACACAGTTATAGCTGCCACAATATATTTACCTTCAGAATCTTCGGGTATTTCCTTCATATTACTCAATATGATGGACTTGTGCATGTTACATATCCTACACGCTTCGTCGATTATGTTGTTCTTCGCCGCCGGATACTCTTCGTTGTTCTCCGAGTTCAGTATAAATCTCGTCTGGAATCGTTTTTTCGGTGCTATCCACTTTGGAATGGTTTCGAGAGCAATGTATGGACATATACACATTTGAGGATTCTGTTCATCTTCTATATTTTCATCTCTGTGACTGTCGCTCGTTTCACGCGATTGTGGTACATTTTCTACTCGATTTAGAGATGAGGATGGATGTTTAGTAATGTTTTTGTTAATTTCACTCGGCTGTGATGCCAAAACTTTACAATCGATGATCTTTTCTTTCCTTTCAGTTTTTTCAGATTTTGATTTTGTTCGTTTCTTCTTGGGTTTCGATGATATTGTGTCGATGTTTGATGTTTCATTCAATACTGTGGATTTCTTGTGATCGATTGCTGTGGAACGTTCAGCAGTATTAAATTCGTTGGCAGAATTACGATTTCGTTTTCTAGATGTTGTACAAGTTGGTTCAACTATTGCTTTATCAGGTAACTTTGTTCTTACAGATAATTTAGGTGAAGGTTCACTAGTTCGTAGTGTTCGCTTTGTAAATGGTGCAAGAGTAGCTTCCGCTTTAGTAGCTTTTGAAATTTGTTTCATAGATGATCTAGAAGACTTTTTAGTGACCAGTAAATTGAGGTCTTCGGATACTCCACAAATGGTAGCCGTCTTCGATAATTTAGGGGTAGGATTAATGTCCAGTAAATTTGATTCTCTAGATAGTTTAGAACTAAGTTTTCTGGCCGGTGGATGCAGTTTAAGAGTACTTTCAATGGCTGCCGTAACTGACTTCTGAGATAAGTTTGAAGTAGTTTTAGTGCCTAGGATGACTTTCTGAGGTAGTTTTTCAGTAGGTTCAGTGGTGGCCATTGTGGTTTTCCGAGATAGTTTAGAAGTAGATTCAGTATCTGTCTTCTGAGAGAGTTTAATGGATTTAGTGGCTGGCATGACTAATTTTTGAGATAATTTAGAACTAAGTTTATTGGCTGCTTTTTCGGTTAGAACTCCCTTTTCAGATAGTTTTAAAGTAGATTCAGTGACTGATGTGGGCTTCTGAGTTACTTTCATAGATTCAGTGGCTGGTGTGACTAACTTTTGGGACAGTTTAGGATTAGATTTTGTGGCTGGTAGGGCCACCTTCTGGGACAATTTACAAGAAATTTCAGAGGAAGGCATGAATACTTTTTCAGTTTGATTATGAATAGGTTTACTAATTGGTATGAATACATTCTGGGGTAGTTTAGGAGGAACTTTAGTGGTTGGTATGAACGGCTTCCGAGATTGTTGTGCAATCGGTTCAATGACTGCCTTTTTGGGTAATTTAGATATAGGTTTAGTGTATGGTACAACAATCTTCTGAGATAATTTTGAAGTAGATTTAATAGCTGCCATGATTTCTCTTTGCGGTGGTTTGAGAGTATTTTCAACCGTTGGCATCACTACTTTCTGAGGTTGTTTATATATAGATTCCCCGGCTGATTTTTGAGATAGTCTAGGAGTAGATTCAGGATCTGAGGTATCTACCTTCGGCGATAGTTTAGAAGTAGCTTCAGCGGTAAATCTAACCAACAACACGTAAGGATTTTTAATTGTTTTAGACTTAGGTAGAGATTTCAATGGCATTGAATTCTCGTCTATTGACGAATTATGTTTAAGTTTGGCTGAGATACACTCTTCAGAACTTATAGGAGTACATCCGGCCGCCGTAACTTTATTTTCATATGCCGTAGGTCTATGTTTAATTTTGGGAATTGTATCTTTATAAACTGAAGGAGTATGATTATGTTCAATTGGAACTCCATTTTTATATGTGGTAGGGGTACCTTTAGCTTTTTGTAAGATTAGATTCGTAGACACTGTATAAGCATTTTCATTTTCTGACAACCTTAGAGCTTTCAATACAGTAGGCATATTTTCCGTTTTTGGCGGACTAAGATCTTTAGATGATGCATTAATGTACTCAGTATTTTGTCGAATTGAATCTGTAGCTACTTCAGAATTGTCTTCTGCAGGTAGCGAAATCATAGTCTTAGAGGATATAGAACTATTTTCCATAGCCGGCGGTATCATATCCTCAAATACTGAAGTATAATATTTAACTCCTTGATCATTGCAATTTTTAGACGGTGAAATTTCTAGTGAATTCTGGTTCTTTGATACTAAAGTGTTTTTAATTACTTGCGAATTATTTATAGATACTGTGGGTATACATTCTGGCGAGTTTACACTTTTAGATTTTGCATGGATAGATTCAGATTCTGATAGGATTACATCCTTAGATATTGCACGGGTATGTTTAGTAAGTGGCGTGATTACTTGTTTCGAAGCAGTTACTAGATCTGCAGGTATTGCAAGAGTACTGTCAGCTTCTGATGAAATTTGTTTTTCACGTACTGCAGAAATATTTTTACTTACTATGGGACTTCGACTTTTGAATCTTTTATAAGTTTCTGAAGGACTTAGAACTCTAGATACTGCATTAATATACTTTATTCCTGCCGGGATTACATCCTCAGATAAAGTATGAGAATATTCAGTTATTGATGAACTAACCCCACCATCTTCAGAACCTATAGAAAAATAATCAGTATCTGCAGATATTGAACCATTAGATGCCGCAGGAACATATGCCATTTCAGATGGAATGAAATCTGGAGATTTTTGAGCACTATAATCACTTTCCATGGAAATTCGACTTTTACAAATTGCGTTAGAATATTTTATTTCTGGTGTGATTTCATCCTTATATATTTCACGAGTATATTCAATCACTGGTGATACTTGCCATTTTGCTTCAGAAGAAGCATTTTCAATGTCTGGTACAATTGAATCTTCTGATAAAGAGGAAGTATGTTTAATGTTAGATGAGGTTCGATTGCTGGAGTATGTAGGAGTATGTCTAATTACCGAGGGCACTAAATTCTGCGATAACGTGGGAGTATGTGTAATTACAGAAGGTATTATGTCTTTAGATAACGTCGGAGGAGGTCCAACTATCGGCAGACTTAAAGTCTCAAACAATGTAGAAGAGCTACACGTTTCCGTACAATCTTCAATTAAATAATTTGCCGGAGAAAGTTTGGTATTCGACAGGTCCATAGGTTCCTTTAATTCGCTAAGACTGCAAGTTGTATTCTGGCAATTTGTTGCATCTTGCGTTTCTATTATTCCGTCTGACTTTTTAGAAATACCGCTAGCCGATATCTCTGGTATAGTTATATGTAAAGGCAGATAATATTGATTTATCTGATTCATGCTCGTAGTTTCTGGTTCATAAGGGATAGTGATTTCATCATACACCGGTATCAAAAATACATCAGAATAGGAGCTGTCAACAGCTTCTGTTGTCGGAAATAATATTGTATCAGTTGCAGACGTGTAACTTTGTTCTACCTGGTCCGATTCGCCAGGGCTACTACTGTTCTCTAGAAGATTCTGTTGTAGAATTTCAGGTTGGCTGAAATTCGTTTTAAATTTTTTAATAGTTTGACCACCCAAGTCATTAGAATGTTGCCTCTTAGAACTAATATAATTTTGGTCCATCAATAAACTAATTTCACAATTATTATTTATTTCTGTATTCTCATAAGAAACAGGAATTTGTTCATAATTTTCAGCAGTATCAATGTAGCTGAAATATACGTCATTGGTCAAGTCAGGAGGATTTTGATCTTCTGAGGCGTCAGTTTTATTAGTAGTAAAAATTGCTGCGGTCCGTTGTTCGTTAACGGGTAGTGAACATTGCCCATCGATAGTTATTTCTTGTTGTGATTGTTCGTTTGCAACCGCATTCTCAATTTCTTTTGATTTCGGCAAAACAACAATTTTTAGTGACTCTTTGGACACGCAGTCTTTTAACGATATTTTATTTATCTTATCGTGAGCAGAGGTAAAATAGTTCTGTGATGCAGAAGAATGGCGCCTGAATGTAGGTTCTTTTAATTCACAGTGCTCAGAACTACTGAGTTCTTTGTGATTTTGAATTTGCCTTTTCTTGATTAGATCACTTGTAGAAGCTGTTCTAGGATTATCAGCAGTATCAACTGATGATGGACGCGTTGTTGGCAATTTATTCGATGAAGAAACATTTTGCGCTGATTTTCGTTTGCGACGTGCATTTCTAGAAATATGGTTTTCAGACCATAGCTCTCTAATTTTTTCTTTAACTAACGTAGACGAACATGTGGTGTCATTTGTTTCATTTTGTTGAAGAGTCTGCAATAACGTCTCGTTGTGTACTGGAGACAAATGGTATTGAGAGTTGGGTGTTGGAACTGTTGGTTCCTTTTCATCCCGTACAATAGAGACCTTCTGACATTTGTCTGTAACTTCACAAGTCTGTTTAACTGCGACACTTTTTTGGCTTTGTGATTTATTAGACACTAGTAAAGGCTTTACAGGGGAGACGCAATTGCCAGGTATTAGTCTCACAGGATCTAATGTCTCTAAATTTTCTTCTGTATTTTCAATTATAGGCGATTTGGTATTCTCGGGAGCATGGATTATGCTATTTTTCCCTGGTAATGATGATGGAACCAAAGACAGTGAACGCTTCCTAATTCCATCTGAAGTTCGACTTTGTGCTAATTTTAGAGTATTATTCGCATTGTCTTCCACATTTTCATTCGGATAATCTAAACCTTCAACCGAATCTTTATTAATTTGTTCTAAAATTAAAGAGGTTAAATCATTAGCAGGATCGATATTTATATCTTTTAGTGCAGAATTAGGTGAAAGAATAACTTTTAATTTCTCTAACATATCTTCATCTTGCTGTAATTTGTCCAAGTCCGCATTATTAGTCATAACGAAGTTAATAAAGGCATCGTGAAAATGATTTGATACCGAAACATGTTTCTCCTGTTCTGATAATTCATATTGTGTAGGTGTAGGGATCAATGTTTTCGGCGAGTGGAGCTCAGTGCTATTTTCACTACATACCTTCATTGGTTGTATGTTCTTATCTACTGTCGCTGTTTGTTGCGACGGCCCCGTACCTTTATTTATGGGACCTTCTTCAAAAATATGGCTTAATTCAGATTCAATTTTTTTATATATTAAATCATTGCATAAAGATGCAACATTATGAGGAGATGAGATCGCTTTTCGTCGAGGCGCATACTCTCCAGTTCTTGATATATCTGAGAAAGGATGTTCCACAGTTTTGAACGTATCTGGTTTAGAATTACGATTGCACAACATTTGATTGTTTTGAGGTTGTAACATTTTTTTAGTGATTGAGTTATTTTGTGGATTGTCTCTTGGAGAGCGCCTTTCAATTGCTCTCAACTCCGGAAGCCATCGTCATGCTAATCTAGGATCTCGAAGATTTATTTTTGATACTTCAGACGATTGGTTTTCGCCTAGAGTAGTGGTATAAGAGTCCTTGGCGGTTTTACTATTATGTGACTTTGAATACTTGCCCACTATTAAAGTAGGTATCTGATATGGTGAATTACGAGGAGATATATTTTGTAAAACACTTTCAAGTTCATTATTCTGCATCGCCTTATATTTATCATTTTTGATGGGTTGATTATGACTGATTTTATGCGTTGAGTTTTCCTTAATCTGTTGATATTCTTTTAATAATTGTAATTCTTCTTCTTCGTAATCAGAATAATCTCTTAATTGGTCATCTGCCGTTTCGATATGTGAAGCGATTTCAGAAACTGTATTTTTTGAACCATTAAGTTTTAATTTTTCAAATTCTTTATTCTTAAGTGACTCGTCGTTAGGAATATCAACAGTAGTAACTGTTGCGGATACATTATTAATTGAAAGAGGTTGATTTTCCAAAGTTTTAATTATTTCTGGACTCGACTGGACTACTTCCAATTGAATTTTCGAATTTGGTACGATTTCTTTCGATAACTCTACCTTTTTAATATTATAATTCTGCTCATTTTCCATAGACATTTCAATGTGCGGCGTTTGTAAAGGTGAAGAAATATGTCCCAACATTGTAAGCAACTGAGATTCTTGATTTTTTATAATAACTGCAGATATCTCTTTTTTATTGTCCTGAGTTTTAAAGTCATAATTACAGTTTTCTATAACTGGCGCTTCGATTATATTACTTCCTTTAATATTTACTGGGTTAACAGTATCTGATAAATGATCAGAAGGAAGATATTCATCATCAGTTTTCACAACATTTATTCCAAGTGCATCATTGTATAAATCATTAGTAGTTGCTTTACTATCGATTATATATTCATTACATATGTCATCATCAAATATATATATCTCCTCAATTGGAAATGCTAACATATTATTATGTATATTGGACGATTTTATGCAGGTTTCTGAATTCACCTGATCAGAAACCAATGGCAACTGCTCATCTTGAGCATCAATTTGCGTTTTAAACAAATCTTTGTCTTTCAAAACACCGTTCGTCATTTCATCGTTTGTTAAAACACTATTGTAGTCTGTAAGTCTATCGTCTTTCAATTCTGGCAGGCATTTTTGTCGAGAAAGAACTATTTTGAGTTGATTTTTGGAGACTTTACTTATTCTAAATCTATTGTTTGAATATTTTTTTGGTTTGTGTTTAGCTCTCATTTTCTTTTTATCCTTTTTATTCAGGCGTATATGTTTATTTACATGGTCGTCTGTAATCGCATCGGACGGAGATAACGCAATACAGGACTGTACTGAATTCCTAGTTTTGACTTTTTTTGCGTGGACATTATTTACTTTGGCCTTTTCTTGAGCTTCACTTATCACAAAAACTTTATTGGAGTTAGTAGAATTAGCTCCTGAGCTAGTCAAATCAGTGATCCCAGGTCCACAAGTGCTTCGTTTGTCTGTTTTCTTACAAGTCTTACAGCCTGGGTAAATGCGTGCTTTCGCTTTCGCCTTCTCATTATCATCCATAGACTTATATCTTTTAAAAGAATTCTTTTTGCTATATATTTGTAATTGTCTGCCTGGTTCTGTAAAAAAAAAGTAAGATATAATTAAATTGAATAATTATAACCTATATATATATATATAATCAAAATATAATATTACACTATGCTATTTAAATTCAATACGCCATTTTTTAATGTGTAGTAACAATATATCAGTAACAATGATATTATTAATCGAGCAAAAGTGAGAATATAAATTACAAAGTATATTTTAAATATTAAATATACTCGAAGGGCGGATTATAATGAATAACCAAATGACATCGTCAGAATTTAAAACGCATAGTACAAATGTGTGTATGACATAACGATAGTAACACTTACCCTCGCCGCAGACAGGGTCCGTGCCCTGCAAAATAAACAACATGTATTGAGCGGTTGATACGTATATAACGTAACATTATTTAAGTAATTGCCACGTAACAATCAAACATATTCACATCAAAGAAATCGTCTTTTCGCCTCATATACGTCCCACTGCTGGGCTTACACCACGCTGGTCAGACAGACAGTTGGTATAGGGTCTTATTTTGAGTTTTGCTTCTCTTGCATAGATATTATATACGTATTATATCCCTTGGTCGTATTTGACGTCCACGTGCAAGATAGTGGTGAATTGTATTCTTCATCGGTCACCACACGTAATGGAATGCTTTGGACAAAAACCATCCTGGGCGACGGCGCGAAGACAAGACTCGCAAATTGATATCCGAGAGTGCGCTGGGAGTACGTTCGGATGGGATATGCGCAAAGAGATGAATTATGGGCTCAATTAAATATTAGGTCAAAACCACAGCGACAAATGCCAACATTATTCTGAATTGTCGGGCAAAGTATATTATGATCTCTTTAAAGGAAACCGTAGAAAAAAGAGGAGCGTGCGTATATGTATATATAGACAATGCTTAGTAGACGATAGTGGGGAATGTGTTCTATCTCATTCACTCGCCGGCTCAATCCTATACATTTACGTGTTTGTGTCTCTATGGACTCGCTTTTTCATTTCATCGAGTTTGAAATCACAACGATTCTAAAGAAGTTTCACTTCAATAAATGTTAGCCGATAGCGCCATAGAACATTATAACAAGCGAACTATATACACAGGTTATGTTATGGAATTAGTTCCAACTCGTAAAGAATTGAATTTTTTTATACTAGTTACAAGTAAAATAAACACAAAAAATATTGTTTTTATCTGTATAATAATATCTTATTACAATTCTACGTATACAGAATAATATGATGAGAACTAAGAAAGAATACAATACAACATAGTACTAAAAGTATAATATCATTACAACGAATGTCTCGTATATAGCAGAACAGTTGACACACTACTCCGTGTCGAGCGCTGCCTGCCCTGACGAGCTCTCAAACGCACCAGCAGCTTCCACTAGTCTTCACGAGGATTTTTTTTTAATTTCCGTCGCGTCCATGTCACTTATTAATATTATGAATATTTAACTCAATTTAGTCATTCACAAAATTAATTACAGTAGTTATAATAAATACTAAGAATACGAAAAAATTATACAAATTAAAAAAAATCACCTGTAATGGATTTTGAAGTGTATTGCTGACGTTACGTACTAGCTTATGCATAGAGCAATACAACCAAAAATTAAATTTTTTCTTGCACAGAGTAGTTTGTGTTAAGCGTTATTCTTTCGGCTACTATTTCAATGTAACTAGGGGGGGCGGCACTCTGTGCTACAGAGTCGCTAACTAGTTGTACATCAACTAACTAAAATAGGATTCACACCACTTTTGGGTAAACTAATTTTATTGTTTGATATATTTATTAATTATTTTAAAATATGGTGTTGTGCATTATGGAAAAACTGTAATTGAAATCATAGTTTAAAATTAATTAAATGTTGTTTCACATAATTAATTATTTGAAACATTTTCAAATTAATTTGAATTATATTATTGTGGTTTATGGGGAAACTATGATTGTATATTATTAATAGACTAACTTCACAGATGGCGTGAATCACTAAGTTCGTTTTCCACGTTACTTTTGTATCATATTCACTACACTTTAGCATTTTCGCCACATCACATTACATAAAACGCCATCTACAATGTTTTATTTTTTCAATACTAATAGATAGCTATTAATCTCCAGTTTTATTTTTTCTACATAGGTCTACAACTTTGCTCTCGCCGTTTTTCAAAAGATGGCAGTAGTAGTTGAAATACATTAATCACAGATGTCAAACACTTTGTTTTGACATTTGTAAATATAACCCTACTTTGATATAACTTAATTTGTGTTTGGATCATTATAAATTTTTTATAAATATGTCCAAATTTAAACCGAATTCTCGTCATTTGCGGGAAGTATTGCTTTTTTTATTTCAGTATGAAAATAGCTGCGGCTGAGGCTAACCGAATTATCTCCGATACTTATGGTAAAACGACTCACTCACTAATAAGTGACAGAACGTGTCGGGAATGGTTCCAACGTTTTAAGAGTGGTGATTTTGCTGTCGAAGACCGGCATAGTGGTGGACGGGAAAAAGTTGTTGAAAATGCAGAATTGGAGGCGATTCTTAGTGAAAACTCGTGTCAAACTCAAGAAGAATTATCAGATTTATTGATTATCAATCAGCAAGCAATTTCAAAACGCCTGAAACAATTGGGAATGATTCAGAAAGAAGGATATTGGGTACCCCACGAGTTGAAACCAAGAGATGTCGAGCGACGTTTGTTTGCTTGTGAACAGCTGCTGGAAAGGCAAACGCGAAAGGGATTTCTCCATCGTATTGTTATAACCCCAAGCGCAGAAAATCATGGGGATTGCCCGGTCATACTGCTACGTCAACACCTTGGCCGAATATCCATGACTCAAAAGCTTTGCGTTTGGTTGGACCAGCTAGGCGTAATTTATTATAAGCTTCTGAAACCGTCTGAAACCATCACAGGTGAGCGTTATAGAACGCAATTGGTGCGCCTGAGTCGTGCTTTAAAAGAAAAACGGCCACAGTACAACGAGAGACACAATAAGGTTATTTTACAGCATGATAATGCTAGACCTCACGTTGCCAAAGTGGTGAAAAAATATCTTGAAACGTTGAAATGGGAAATTTTACCTCACCCGCCGTACTCTCCAGATGTTGCTCCATCTGATTTTCACCTATTTCACTCAATGGCACACGGCCTGGCTGACTAGCACTTCAGCGCGTATGAAGAAGTGAAAAATTGGATCGACTCATGGATTTTATCGAAAGATGAAGAATTTTTTCGCCGTGGGATTCGCCTGCTGCCCGAGAGATGGGCTAAAGTGGTAGCTAACTATGGACAATACTTTGAAACTTAATGTATGTAATCGTTTTGTTGTAATAAAGCCTCAAATTAAAAAAAAAACGGCGAGAGCAAAGTTGTAGACCTAATATTTAAATAGCATATCATTTAGTTGTGTATATAAATTATTAATTTTAATAAATAGTTCAATAATACTTGTACAATTATTTATTATTAATTGCTACAGTAAGTTGCTAAGCATAAGTCATATTAAGTTACAATTGTTTAATATCAATAGAGGGCATGTTGTTTCGGTTCATTTTCAATTCAATTTTATATATCGCCTGCGGTGTTGTGTTATCGTGACAGCCGCCGAGGCAGGCGAGCTCGTCGGGCGCGAGCGCTGCCGATGCGTCACCCTCGGGCCGGCCCCCGCCCCCGCTAGTTACCTGCAGCATGCGCGCGACTTGCTCGCGCAGCGCGCTCAGCTCCGCCTCGGCGAGCTGACGTGTTCGCTCCTCGCTCGCGTCCCCGCAGCAACAGGTACAGGGCCCGTCAGCGTGACTACAACACAACAGGACAACTATTATTACAAACAAACAGACACACACACACACACACTGGCGACCGTGATTGCCATTTTTGTCAGGCTATGATTCTTATTTACTGGCTTATTAGCCAACTTTGCTTCATGTCTCCCGTTTTGCATAGGAGAGAAGTGGAATCTTTCCAACTCCTGTTTTTCTTTTCCAATTAAATTTGTTGTGGGTCCCAAGACAATTAAAAGCGTTTCCAGGGACTTCCCGAGGGTCAAACCTCGGTGTCTTATACGGAGACCATTGTGGATCCTGGCTTACAGGAGTTACAGTGGTGGGAATGTGTGGTGGGATTAGTCCAAAAAAAAAAACAGCTATGATACGGCCGCACGCCGTCCGTCCCGTCTGGGGTGAGGAGAAGGCGGCGCGCGACCCCATAACCCGCCGTATTTTTTCCGTTTCGCCACTGGGCTGCTCAACGGTACCGAATCCTTAACGTCCGTGACCAGCCCGGCGGGATATCTTTTCGAGTACCTTTCTTTGCCGACGCCGCCTGGAGTGTCGCCCTCACGCGGTCGGCCTCTCTGCGGGTGATGCACTAACCCCCGGCCCAGTCACCCGCGGCCTCGGCTAGGGCGGCATCAGGCGCAGGTACTCCCACCTGCACCGCCCAAATCGCCGGAGGCGGATCGTGATACTGTACAGAAGTTGCTCCCGTGCGTGATCCGCCACTTCCGTTCGCGAAACGACTGCCTCGCAGAAGATGGCCACCGCGTCCCAGTTCCTGATGCTATTGTGCAGGTACTTGGCGACGCAATCGTACTCCGCCAATACCTGCCGCCGTCCCATGGAAAGCACCCCGTGCCACCATCCCAACCACTCCATCAGCAACGGCCGAAAAACCTTGACAGTCCGAATACCATATAGAGGCCTCTCTAGCCGGTCTCCTTAACGGGCAAATACATTACAGCGGGTGTCGTCTCGCCATGCGGCCATATCGTTCAGCCAGACTATGCCGCCCACCGCCCGCGTCGACGACACCCGCCGATAGAATCCAGCGAGCATCTCAGCCTCCAGGTCCCACGGGAGAGTCCCAGCCAATAAGCATGCTGCCTCCGTCACCACCGTGCGGTAACCGCGTATGGCCCTGACCACCATGGTCCTCTATGGACGTCACAAGAGAGACCTCAGACGGACGATCAGGGACCCCGCCTGCACCGGTGCACCGTACAGAGCCATTGACTGGACCACCCCCGCGTACAGCCTTCGGTGCGTAGCGCTGGATCCACCCACATTTGGTATCAGTCATGAGAGGGCGGATAAGCCCTGATGTAAATGCTCTTAGAACCTGCAATGTCCGTCGCGCACCAAGCCAAAGTACTTTTATATAGGCCCGGATGTAATGAAAACCGACTTGATGATCGAGGTGCTGGTGGGTGGGCTGACACAGGGTCCATAAAACAACCTCCGTCTTGTCTAGCGCCACCCTCAGCCCTTGCGCCTCGATCCGCCCGACAATCCTCTCAGTGCAGAAAGTTGTCAGGCTTACTGCCTCCTCTAGCGTCCCACCCCGTGCTGTGACAAGGGTATCATCGTAGTAGCAAATTACACCCAGCCCGGGAGGGAGGCTCCCTCTCAAAGCGCAGGCGTAGCCAATGTTCCACTGAGTGGGTCCCAAGACCGACCGACACCACACAACATGCGCATCCGCACAACGTTCCCCAGTCGTTTAGTGTAAAGGACGCTACGCTCCAAATAGTCGGCCACCAGCTGCCTCAGAGTATAAGGGCACCTCGTGATACTGGAGCATCACCCTAATACAGCAGAATGGCAGACTATTGATTGCGTTGCAGATGTCTAGGGACAGCACCAAGCCACAGGTCTGTGCTCTCCAGAATTCATGCGGTCCTTGGCAGGCCTACTACCTGCCGCACGCGTGGCAGTGGGGTACGACATAACACGATGCCACGGTGTCCAGCCTGACTGCAGCGTAAACATAGCTCGCCGCGGTCAAAGCAGTTAGTGCACGTCGGCCGGGTATGCCCGACCGTCATGCACTTATAGCACCTAACAAGCCCGGGATCCAACACGATTACCCGCACCTAACTCCAGCCCATGAGGAGCCTGCCCGAGTCTGCTAATTTTTCACCGATTCTACCGGGCACTGCACCCAGGCGCACCTGGGCCTTGCGGGTCCGAACTTCGATGCCCCTGACATCGGAGAAGTCTAGCTTCTTTCAGGCGCGATGTAGGACGGCCTCATAACTGAGGATCTTTCCAGCCGCCTTAAGCACCTGGCAGGCTAACTTCGGCAGCCGGAAACCTATGCGCAACCTCCTACCCTTCCTCTGCTTTTCGCCGTGGCGACTTATCCTGCTCCGTTCAGCCATCTGCCAGCCCCGTTCGAGCGTGGTAGCAGCGCTGAAGGCAGCAGGCGCAGTCACGGCAGCGCTACCCGTTGTGGCCCGGCTTGGGCTTAATTTTAAAATTAAGGCGGTGAATTGTATTCTTAATCAGTCTACGGAAACATATAAACAAGCTTTTATTTAATTAAAAAAGAACACAAAAGAGTTAAGAATAATGTTTCATTACGCAGCAAAAATATAAATATTTGTTTTGTTTAAATAAAAGGTTGTTTCATCATCTCGGCCCATATACGTCCCGCTGTTGGGCTCGGGCCTCCTCCATAATGGAAGGGTAATTGACCTACTATACCACGCTGGTCAGACGTGTTGGTATAGGGTTTTATTTCGAGTTTTCCTTCTCTCGCATAGATGTTATATGCGTTTTATATCCCTTGGTCGTCTCGTACGATCACCCACGGGTAAGATTCCGACTCCGTCACCACACGGAAAGTTTGTTTATAATGATATTATATTATGATGCATACGTGTGTTCGCTCGTTAGCGGCGCCAGCCCCACTCGGGCTCTCATCTCGGCGAGGTGGCGGTGGCGTCTCGCCGCGCAGCAGGACGTACCGTTACTCAACACCTGCTCCGCCAACAACATGTTCTATAAACAACAACAATACAACATACATACATTAACAACAACCGAACTAACGAAAAAACTACCCAATTACTAGTCATATAGAATATTAAATATATATATATATATATATGTCACCGTATTATTGTAAGAACCGTTAGTTTATAAACTATCTAGTGAGATTATAAACTATCGATAGATTGTGAACGGACACAAAATTTACAATCTAACGCAAATATTTTCGTAAGATTATAAACTGACTATGTTTAACCGTCAAATTGTAAACAAAACGCAAAGTGCACGCTGATTGGTTCAACGAATCATTGTTTTCACCCGCTGCCCCGCCGCTGAAAGAATTTTTGAAATCGGTTCGGTGGTTTAAGCGTAAAAGCATAACAAACAAACAAACATCCTTACTTTCGCGTTTATAATATTAGTAAGGATATGTATATAAATGTCTTGTGTATGTGTGTATGTGTGTATGTCACACATCCATTTATGGCTGGACTGATGTTAACGATTTTTTTGTGTGTGTTCAAGGAGATTTGAGGATGGTTTAGATTCATAATTGGATCCGGTAGATGGCGCTGTTCGGGCAGGACAATAACATCTTGAAAACGATTTTACTGATTTTGTCTATCTTTCTATTAAATATTTCCAATACTTTGAGAGTAGTTTTAACGAAAAAAAAAAAATTAAGAAAGTTGCGCAGAAAATCAGAAAATTTTAGAAAACTTCACGAATGGGTGGGTATCTAGATTATTTATCTATACTGCAACTAAACGGCTGGATGGATTTGAATGAATTTTTGTAAATGCATTCAGTGGGGGTCTGGATGATTTAGATTCACAAATCAGCCCGGCAGATGGCGCTGCAATCGGTCGGTCCCTATTACTGCTGTTGATTTCAAGGAGAATTCCTTTTATTTTATTTAAACAGAACAACGTCTGTTGGGTCAGCTAGTATACATATATGTTGCAGCGTCACCACCTCTGGCGCCATATCTTAATAGTTTTTAAGAATCAATGGATTACGGAAACGTCAAGTATTATACTTGAGTGTTTTTGATACAACGTTGGCAATGATTTTTGATGTTTGTCGTTTGACCGTTAACGTTTGAAATAATACCGAGCTTTCTTTATTGAGAGCGGTCCGTTGAATACTCAATTGAGACGAGAGCGATCGGTCATTGTTGCTGCCGTGCTGTATCAAATTCACGGCGTTTCCCTAACTTGTAAGTTAGCTGTCGGTATCCGTGTAGTTAGTGGTTATGATAGAAAAGTGTTGGCGCTAATTGTTGAATACAGTTTGGGGGTAGCCATCCGAAGTATTATTTTATTCCACCGCGATGTGTGACCGACCTGATACTGATGCAGCACGGCACCCCCCAGCCTCGAGATATATAATATCTGATTGACTCGGTATATTTTTGTTTTTGTAAGTAAATGGTATTTTTAACGAACATATTTAGGATATATATATTAATAAAATGTAAAAATAATGAATTAATGAAAATAATATCAAAAAAAAAAATATAAAATTAAAAAACAGAATAATAATAACACCAAGATTCGAATTTGCTGCAACTAAGTGTTGGAATTCTATTCCCCCACCGTGTCAAAATAAAACTAGCAAATTTTCTTTTAAATTATACCTTAAAAGATATCATCTTAAAAAGCAGCAAAACATGTGACATATATTTATAAAATTGTGGCTACACGTTTGGACTTATGTTCGGGACTCGGTGATAACATAAATAACATATCATAACTATGAATGATGTTCAACATAGTAATACTTTTGGCTAAAACTAATCAATATACCTAATTCTTATAATTACATTCTTCTTTTGTATTAAATTATTATTAAAATATACTTCTTATTTATTAAATTCTTATTATGTATCTGTATATTTATGTAATTGCTATCTTGTCGCTTAGGCTTTTTGTTCGTTTGATTAATTCGTACGTCATTAAGGTACCCATTGAAAATCAGCGTTGCAGTGTAGCATATTGCACTGTAGCATTATTGCTGAATGGGAACCTCATTGACACTTATCATATTTTGTTTTTCTTCTTTGTGTTGTATTTATAGTTAAGTTTAGCTATTATTTTAATTTTCTTATAAAACCTTTATATTTCATTCGACTTACTGTAATATCTAAATTTAAGCTAAGTGTCAATAAAACAATTTTATCTTTATCTTTATCTATCTCACGCTGTTTGAATGCGACTGGACAACTTCCCAACTAAGCTATTGTCACTATTGACGACGACGGCTAAATTTACATTCCTATTCTAATGACATTTTATGTCATTGTATTGATTAGCTTAAAACACAGACAAAACAACATTTTTTATTTAGTTTATAAAAAATGTTGTTTTGTCGGTGTTTTTACCTAGCTAGATCGATTTTTTGGTCCCGAAACCTCTAGTATGCTAAATTTCATGAAAATGGTTGGTGCCGTTGCCGAGATTCAGATTATATATATATATATATATACAAGAATTGCTCGTTTAAAGATATAAAATATATACTCACAGATATATCGTCGAGTAGTAAGTTCAATTGTGGCAATGTAGGCACATCTGTAACACATATTTAATATACATTATTATAACAAACACAAAATCCAGAAAAAGTGAATATTTTCTACAATTGTGTGCTAGACGCACACTAGACGTTATGTACAAAAATCTACCATTTTAAAACGCTTTTATTAGTTTCACGTGTATGTATCTATCTATCTATGTACGTAACGTAATCTTTAAACGTCATTTTGAACAAACAGATTTTATTTAATCTTTACACACTCATCAAAGGCTCATGACAATGCAATGATTTGAACAAACAGGCGATTATACTGATCAGATTCGGCAGGATTTAGAAATTTCTAATCGTATCGGTTGCATAAGAGCAAGAGAGATACAGCTAATGTGCGCACTACGCGCGCGCGACATTTGAAACGACTATGATTCGAGCTGTCAGCTTGTAAGCGAGTTTTATAGTTTTGTTAACTATAATTTTCTATTATTTCCACATAAAAACTGAAATTTACACCAATTTCGGCAAATGAAATAATACTCAACGCTGCCTCAACGATGACGGCAAAACTCCCCAAGCCATTATTTACGGCTTTTAGCTCCAAGCTTATAATTTTCAGTAAGAATCGCTACACAGCTGGTGAAATTCAGTAATTAATTGGTCTGGACACTAGTATTACAATTAACAAAACAGCCCAAAGTGCGAGTCCGCCTTAAAAAATGTACACTTGGATCGATTTATTTTTTTTCCTAAACCGTTTATTAAGTCTGTGGGCAATATGAAAAAATCGTTATGCACATCACCTAGACAAGAGGGCGGTACCCGTCAATGAAAAATATAATTACCTTTAGAACATTTCGATCGGTAAAAAATAGAGAACTTCTTGGGCGTGAACTGTCAAAACGGGCCTTTTATTTTGTGATAAGTTTAATATGTTATTTAATATTGCAAATTGCTGAGTAATTGTAATATGTTAAATAATATTACAAATTGCTGAGTAATTGCAATATGTTAAATAATATTACAAATTGCTGAGTAATTGCAATATGTTATTTAATATTGCAAATTGCTGAGTAATTGTAAAATGTTAAATAATATTACAAATTGCTGAATAATTGCAATATGTTATTTAATATTGCAAATTGCTGAGTAATTGCAATATGTTATTTAATATTGCAAATTGCTGAGTAATTGTAATATGTTATATAATATTACAAATTGCTGAATAATTGCAATATGTTATTTAATATTGCAAATTGCTGAGTAATTGCAATATGTTAAATAATATTACAAATTGCTGAGTAATTGCAATATGTTATTTAATATTGCAAATTGCTGAGTAATTGTAATATGTTAAATAATATTACAAATTGCTGAATAATTGCAATATGTTATTTAATATTGCAAATTGCTGAGTAATTGCAATATGTTATTTAATATTGCAAATTGCTGAGTAATTGTAATATGTTATATAATATTACAAATTGCTGAATAATTGCAATATGTTATTTAATATTGCAAATTGCTGAATAATATGATGATGTATAGTTATTATTATTATTATTAACAGGCCCTTCCCTCATATTGTGTAGGAAGCTCGAGCCCAACAGTGGGACGTATATGAGCTGTAATGATAATGAGATGGATGTGTGTGTGTGTGTTCTACTCACCGTCGTTGTTCATCTCGTCGATGGCGCCATCTACATCCTGTGGGGAGGGAGTAATATTGTATGAGTAAGTGACGTCATAACGCAACACACGTATACACAATTTATATAATATATAAGCATCCATTATATAAGGCTATACAATTTAGCCGGTTGCTGAGACAGCTAAAAAGTTGACTAAGTTAGATTAACTGGTTAAGCCGTCAGCTAATTTAGTTAACCATTAGTGTTAGTATCACACTGTCGACAGTTGTCTGTCTACAGCCGCGGGCCGGTCCCTCCGGGGTAGTACCACACTGAGCAGAAAATATACAACAGAGTAGTAGTTATTGGTTAGTGCGCTTCGTTCAGTGAGCGAGAGAGACGACAGCACAACGTTCTGTGTGTGTTTGTGTGATGCCTCTAGTACCACCGACACAACATTGCACGCATGCCACTCGCAGCGGCCTCGCGAAGATCTATGAGCGACACCAACACTTACCATCGGGTGTAATGTTAGATCGTTTGCAATGGAACGAAATCGCGTGCTTACAAAGTGCATACATCAGAAGTGAAACTTTTTTGATACTACCTAGTTTTGTTAATATTAAAAAATAAAAATTAGTCAAAAATAAAAATATTGTACTCTCTCTCACTCTCCCTCTCACTAATTTGCTCCCCACTCTCGCTCCATGGCTATGTTGTTCCTGCTATGTTCACCCTTTCTCACTCCCTCTCAATCGCTCTCTCCCTTTTCTTATACAAAAATGTGCCACATTATCGTGTCACTAAATTGCGTTTCATCCGTATAAATGTTACCCTCATGCGCGCAAACAAGTTTCGCTTCAAAACTTGAAATGCAACCCTATTCCTAATCTGTCTTAGGGATGAAAACATACGAGTACTGATTAGTATCGAGTCATCCCTAATCTGTGTTGACTTACGCGGGTAATGGTACTTAAATATGATAAAAAACAGTGTGTGTACAAAGTGTGAAACACCTCTATCCTCTATCTCATTCACTCGTCGGCTGAATCCTATACATTTACGTGTTTGTGTCTCTATGGACTCGCTTTTTCGTTTCATCGAGTTTGAAATCACAACGATTCTAAAGAGGATTCACTTCCAAAAGTGGTATATTGTGTATGTATGTATGTGTGTCACCTGGTGGTATGATACTGTCCACGACGGCAGTACGCGATGTACGTGTCTGAGGGGCGGGCGCGGCGTCCTCCGCGCGAGCATACGACGCACCTTGGCGCGACCACTGCGACGCGGACCCAACGTACACTCCACTAGAACAAACAAACATACACACATCACTATACATACACATTGATCACTCACATACTAACAAACATATTCATCATTACAGTTCATATACGTCCCACTGTTGGGCTCGAGTCTCCTACACAATACGAGGACAATTTAGCTTACTATATCATATGGGTCAGACAGGTTGGTATAGGGTTTTATTTTGAGTTTTCCATCTCTTGCATAAATGTTATATGCATATTATATCCCTTAGTCGTATTTTACGACATCCACGGGTAAGACAGGGAGTGGTGAATTGTATTCTTACTGCATCGACACACAAGCAAACTGAGTCTTGACAGATTGCCGCACAGAAAATTAAATCATTTTACTAAAATAGGGTGTACATTTAATTATTTAAGAGAATGTAAAAGGTTTTTAAACTAAATAAGTGTTGTTTTTTAAATTCTTACATCACAGACCTTGGAGTAGCGGTCATATAACAAGAATAGATTGATGAAAAATGACATATTTTATGAACCAAATTGAATTTATTATCACTGAATTATTATTTTTTGTGTAATACAAAGAACCTCTTCCGTGTGGTGACGGGGTAATAATACAATTCACCACCCCCTCTCTTACCCGTGGGTGTCATAAGAAACGACCAAGGGATACAATATGCATATGACATCTGTGCAAGAGAAGTAAAACTCGAAATAAAACCCTATACCAACCTGTCTGACTAGCATGCTACGACTAGTAGGTCAAATTCAAATAAATATAACAATTTTAAAATTAACATTTAATTTCACTCGTTAATTCAAAATATTTGAAGAGAGATTAGATACGTCACAAGTCGAAGGCAGTAGGTGTCTCTCTATCGTTTGTATCGTGCTCTCGCTTGCACACTCGGCTCAGGCGGAACGTGACATTGAGTAATGTTTTTCGTGCGTGCAGCCAACGTTAGTTGATTAATAAGATATTCAAATCAAAAGTATCCAACATTTATTAGTCTCGTCGTGTTTAGTTGAAACTATTATATTCTAATTGTAACAGTTATGTGTACTCACGGTCTTCCTCTTCAGGTTGTGAGGTGTGCTCATCAGCTGTCTCCCTCACACCGTCCACCGTCTCGCCCTCAAACTGTATGTTGATCGTTCTGGCTTCTTCGTTTTGATCTTCCGTCTCGCTCTTGATACGCAACTCCGGCAACAGCGGCACGTCTAACATACAGACAATACATAATATTACAATTCCATCATCAAATTCAAATCATTTATTATGCACTAGCAACCCGCCCTCGCTTCGCTTCGGTTTTAGTTGTTTTACCCGCGTAGTTCCCGTTCCCGTGGCAATACCAGAATAAAATATAGCCTAGTTTACGCACTGATATTACAGCTTTCCATTGGTGAAAGAATTTTTGAAATGGGTCCAGCCGCTTTGAAGATTACCCGGAACAAACAGACAGACAGACAAAAAAATATAAAATGATTTTTAGGCATGTGTATAGTGCAAATAACCGTGTGAGCATGAAAAAGGCCTATTATTTTGACATTACAAACAGACACTTCAATTTTATTTATTTGTGTAAATAAACCCCGAGACATATTGTCAAATTTACAAAATTAAAATAAAGTATCCAAAAAAAAAATAAACTACGACCGGATCGGAACGCGACCGCTACTGAGAAGATCCGACAAGAAACTCAGCGGGCTTGTCTATTGTTTTCATTTTATTTTCTTTAAACAAGATATGAAAATGTGTACAACATGTTTTGTAAGATCTAGCTCCGAGGTGATGCACGTCGAACCACAAAATACGAAATATAATTCAAACGATTATGGCTGGACCAGATCTCACAAGCGGCACCCGATCACGAGTTAACTACTAGAGTAGCCATCACTCCCCTCAACCACTATGGATGGAGGGAAGGGAGAGACCCGCTCCACGCAGCTACCGCAAGTAGATCCTTCAGTGAGCATCGTATAAGCCTGTAGACTTGGAAGCCACTGCTGGAACTGAGGCCCCCTTCACTATGAGAAACAAATTGACCTACTATACCACGCCGCTCCGACGTATTGGTATAGGAGTTCATTTTGAGTTTTCCTTCTCTTGCTTAGGATGTTATATGCCCTTTTACGACATTTATGGGAAAAAGAGGGAGTGGTGTATTGTATTCATATTTCGTCATCAGACGAGGAATACAATTGAATTTATACAAATAAATTAAATTTAATTGTATGTTTGTAATGCCAAAATAAAACCGATTTATATATTCATACTCACACGAATATTTACACCATGCCTATACGTAAAAGTCACTTTAAAAATTTTTGTCTGTCCGTTTATTTCGGGTAATCTTACAAACAGCTATATCGATTTTAATAATATTTTGCTACCAAGCACTTGTCTATATAAGGACTAACTTAGGCTATTTGCCCACCCAAGAACCTACAAAACTTTGTTCGTTGTCGAAATCGAATCCAAGACCCCATAGATTGCAGTAGCGTATGATTATGCTTTAGAAGATATTCTATATTGAACGGTAGCGCGACGACTGAGCCAATACACGCATATAATGAAGCCTGAAGATAAGTTCTTCAGTGCTTTGAAAAAATAAACCTAATTGAAACTGAACTGTATTTTATAATATAAAAGAATACTTTGCTAAGATAATGCTGTAATTTCCGAACGTTATTTTTATATATATATATATTTCTTGTGTGTACGTGTGTCTGTATGTCACTGAACTCCTTAACAGCTGGATCGATGTTGATGAAATTTTTTGTGTGTGTTCAAGGGTATTCGAGAATGGTTTAGATTCACAATTGGACCCGGTAGGTGGCGTTGCTGTAGTAGTAGGTGGCGTTCAAAGAGAATATTTTTAATTTGAACAGAACATTGTCTGTTGGGTTAGCTAATCTACAATAGTATTCTCTTTCAGCTAATCTACACCAAAGAGACAATATTGTATTTTGTGTGTTATGTTTATAATGAATAAACTCTAAATCAGCTGTGCCGATGTCAAAAATTTTCACCATTGGAAAGCTACATTCACCCTGAGTAACATAGGCTATATCGTATCCCGCTATTCCCATGGGGACGAGCACTACGCGGGCGAGGCGACTGTAACCGAAGCGAAGCGAGAGGGGCTCGCTAATGTTCTATATGTTGGTATCAAGTTCAGATGGTGAGGTGGATACCTGGTTTCTCCTCCACGTAGCAGTCGGGGTCGTGTCCGTCAGTGGGCGGCACGTAGTCATCAACTGCGTCCTCGTCGAACAGTATCCGGTCCACCATACACTCGGGCGGCTCTATCTTGACGCTCACCTCGCCCAGGAGACAACCAGTGCCGGTGTTTATAGATATAGGTTGTTCATCACCGAGTGGGTCCGTTTGATCCGGATCCGGTATTTCGGTTTTCACCTCGCCAGGATCCAACAGCTTGTCTCCATTATCATCCTGGACAAAAAAAGATAGTTTAAAAATTGTTTGTCTATAAATTCTTACGATCTAGATAATTTTATGTGATTACGTCATAAGAAAACATCTATACCAATAAATAAAATTGGAGTGTCTGTTTGTAATGTCAAAATAATAGACTTTTTTCATGCTCACACGGTTATTTGCACTATACGTATGCCTAAAATACACTTTATATTTTTTTGTCTATCTGTCTGTCTGTTTGTTCCACGGAATCTTTAAAACGCCTGGACCGATTAAAAAAAATCTTTCACCAATGGAAAGCTCTAATATCAGGGAGTAACATAGGTTATATTTTATCCCGGTATTCCCACGAGAACTACGCAGGAAAGACGACCGAAACCGAAGCGAAGCGAGGGCGGGTTGCTAGTTAATAAATAATTGTGTACTTTTATGAAATGAATTATCATTCATTATCATCATCATCGCAGCCCGCATACGTCCCACTGTTGGGCTCGAGCAACAATGGGAGGGAATTTGACTTACTATACCATGCTGGTCAGACATGTTGGTACAGGGTTTTGTTTCGAGTTTTACATCTCTTGTACAGCTGTTATACGCGTATGATATCCCTCAGTCATCTCTTACGACACCCACGGGCAAGATAGGGAGTCGTGAATTGTATACTTACTGCGTCAACACACTGAATTCGGAATCACGATCCTACTATAATATTATAAACGCGAAAGTTTGTGAGTATGTATGTTTGTTGTGCCCTTTCACGCAAAAACTACTGAATGGATTTTGATGAAAATTTTACAATAATAAAGTTTACATATCAGAATAACACATAGGCTATAATTTATCTCCATACGCCCGATAAATAAATTCTATCTATATTCTCACACCACCCCACAAAAAAAAAAACATATATTTGTGTGTCGCACTAAGTGGTGCCGGTACCCACGGCACTCGGTGCTACTAACGCCGTCTGTACACTCCAGTACGAATCAACTACACGACCGTATGTTTGTGTGTCGCACTAAGTGGTGCCGGTACCCACGGCACTCGGTGCTACTAACGCCGTCTGTACACTCCAGTACGAATCAACTACACGACCGTATGTTTATGTGTCGCACTAAGTGGTGCCGGTACCCACGGCACTCGGTGCTACTAACGCCGTCTGTACACTCCAGTACGAATCAACTACACGACCGTATGTTTGTGTGTCGCACTAAGTGGTGCCGGTACCCACGGCACTCGGTGCTACTAACGCCGTCTGTACACTCCAGTACGAATCAACTACACGACCGTATGTTTGTGTGTCGCACTAAGTGGTGCCGGTACCCACGGCACTCGGTGCTACTAACGCCGTCTGTACACTCCAGTACGAATCAACTAGACGACCGTATGTTTGTGTGTCGCACTAAGTGGTGCCGGTACCCACGGCACTCGGTGCTACTAACGCCGTCTGTACACTCCAGTACGAATCAACTACACGACCGTATGTTTGTGTGTCACACTAAGTGGTGCCGGTACCCACGGCACTCGGTGCTACTAACGCCGTCTGTACACTCCAGTACGAATCAACTACACGACCGTATGTTTGTGTGTCGCACTAAGTGGTGGCGGTACCCACGGCACTCGGTGCTACTAACGCCGTCTGTACACTCCAGTACGAATCAACTACACGACCGTATGTTTGTGTGTCGCACTAAGTGGTGCCGGTACCCACGGCACTCGGTGCTACTAACGCCGTCTGTACACTCCAGTACGAATCAACTAGACGACCGTATGTTTGTGTGTCGCACTAAGTGGTGGCGGTACCCACGGCACTCGGTGCTACTTACGCCGTCTGTACACTCCAGTACGAATCAACTACACGACCGTATGTTTGTGTGTCGCACTAAGTGGTGCCGGTACCCACGGCACTCGGTGCTACTAACGCCGTCTGTACACTCCAGTACGAATCAACTACACGACCGTATGTTTATGTGTCGCACTAAGTGGTGCCGGTACCCACGGCACTCGGTGCTACTAACGCCGTCTGTACACTCCAGTACGAATCAACTACACGACCGTATGTTTGTGTGTCGCACTAAGTGGTGCCGGTACCCACGGCACTCGGTGCTACTAACGCCGTCTGTACACTCCAGTACGAATCAACTACACGACCGTATGTTTGTGTGTCGCACTAAGTGGTGCCGGTACCCACGGCACTCGGTGCTACTAACGCCGTCTGTACACTCCAGTACGAATCAACTAGACGACCGTATGTTTGTGTGTCGCACTAAGTGGTGCCGGTACCCACGGCACTCGGTGCTACTAACGCCGTCTGTACACTCCAGTACGAATCAACTACACGACCGTATGTTTGTGTGTCACACTAAGTGGTGCCGGTACCCACGGCACTCGGTGCTACTAACGCCGTCTGTACACTCCAGTACGAATCAACTACACGACCGTATGTTTGTGTGTCGCACTAAGTGGTGGCGGTACCCACGGCACTCGGTGCTACTAACGCCGTCTGTACACTCCAGTACGAATCAACTACACGACCGTATGTTTGTGTGTCGCACTAAGTGGTGCCGGTACCCACGGCACTCGGTGCTACTAACGCCGTCTGTACACTCCAGTACGAATCAACTACACGACCGTATGTTTGTGTGTCGCACTAAGTGGTGCCGGTACCCACGGCACTCGGTGCTACTAACGCCGTCTGTACACTCCAGTACGAATCAACTACACGACCGTATGTTTATGTGTCGCACTAAGTGGTGCCGGTACCCACGGCACTCGGTGCTACTAACGCCGTCTGTACACTCCAGTACGAATCAACTACACGACCGTATGTTTGTGTGTCGCACTAAGTGGTGCCGGTACCCACGGCACTCGGTGCTACTAACGCCGTCTGTACACTCCAGTACGAATCAACTACACGACCGTATGTTTGTGTGTCGCACTAAGTGGTGCCGGTACCCACGGCACTCGGTGCTACTAACGCCGTCTGTACACTCCAGTACGAATCAACTAGACGACCGTATGTTTGTGTGTCGCACTAAGTGGTGCCGGTACCCACGGCACTCGGTGCTACTAACGCCGTCTGTACACTCCAGTACGAATCAACTACACGACCGTATGTTTGTGTGTCACACTAAGTGGTGCCGGTACCCACGGCACTCGGTGCTACTAACGCCGTCTGTACACTCCAGTACGAATCAACTACACGACCGTATGTTTGTGTGTCGCACTAAGTGGTGGCGGTACCCACGGCACTCGGTGCTACTAACGCCGTCTGTACACTCCAGTACGAATCAACTACACGACCGTATGTTTGTGTGTCGCACTAAGTGGTGCCGGTACCCACGGCACTCGGTGCTACTAACGCCGTCTGTACACTCCAGTACGAATCAACTAGACGACCGTATGTTTGTGTGTCGCACTAAGTGGTGGCGGTACCCACGGCACTCGGTGCTACTTACGCCGTCTGTACACTCCAGTACGAATCAACTACACGACCGTATGTTTGTGTGTCGCACTAAGTGGTGCCGGTACCCACGGCACTCGGTGCTGCTAACGCCGTCTGTACACTCCAGTACGAATCAACTACACGACCGTATGTTTATGTGTCGCACTAAGTGGTGCCGGTACCCACGGCACTCGGTGCTACTAACGCCGTCTGTACACTCCAGTACGAATCAACTACACGACCGTATGTTTGTGTGTCGCACTAAGTGGTGCCGGTACCCACGGCACTCGGTGCTACTAACGCCGTCTGTACACTCCAGTACGAATCAACTACACGACCGTATGTTTGTGTGTCGCACTAAGTGGTGCCGGTACCCACGGCACTCGGTGCTACTAACGCCGTCTGTACACTCCAGTACGAATCAACTAGACGACCGTATGTTTGTGTGTCGCACTAAGTGGTGCCGGTACCCACGGCACTCGGTGCTACTAACGCCGTCTGTACACTCCAGTACGAATCAACTACACGACCGTATGTTTGTGTGTCACACTAAGTGGTGCCGGTACCCACGGCACTCGGTGCTACTAACGCCGTCTGTACACTCCAGTACGAATCAACTACACGACCGTATGTTTGTGTGTCGCACTAAGTGGTGGCGGTACCCACGGCACTCGGTGCTACTAACGCCGTCTGTACACTCCAGTACGAATCAACTACACGACCGTATGTTTGTGTGTCGCACTAAGTGGTGCCGGTACCCACGGCACTCGGTGCTACTAACGCCGTCTGTACACTCCAGTACGAATCAACTACACGACCGTATGTTTGTGTGTCGCACTAAGTGGTGCCGGTACCCACGGCACTCGGTGCTACTAACGCCGTCTGTACACTCCAGTACGAATCAACTACACGACCGTATGTTTATGTGTCGCACTAAGTGGTGCCGGTACCCACGGCACTCGGTGCTACTAACGCCGTCTGTACACTCCAGTACGAATCAACTACACGACCGTATGTTTGTGTGTCGCACTAAGTGGTGCCGGTACCCACGGCACTCGGTGCTACTAACGCCGTCTGTACACTCCAGTACGAATCAACTACACGACCGTATGTTTGTGTGTCGCACTAAGTGGTGCCGGTACCCACGGCACTCGGTGCTACTAACGCCGTCTGTACACTCCAGTACGAATCAACTAGACGACCGTATGTTTGTGTGTCGCACTAAGTGGTGCCGGTACCCACGGCACTCGGTGCTACTAACGCCGTCTGTACACTCCAGTACGAATCAACTACACGACCGTATGTTTGTGTGTCACACTAAGTGGTGCCGGTACCCACGGCACTCGGTGCTACTAACGCCGTCTGTACACTCCAGTACGAATCAACTACACGACCGTATGTTTGTGTGTCGCACTAAGTGGTGGCGGTACCCACGGCACTCGGTGCTACTAACGCCGTCTGTACACTCCAGTACGAATCAACTACACGACCGTATGTTTGTGTGTCGCACTAAGTGGTGGCGGTACCCACGGCACTCGGTGCTACTTACGCCGTCTGTACACTCCAGTACGAATCAACTACACGACCGTATGTTTGTGTGTCGCACTAAGTGGTGCCGGTACCCACGGCACTCGGTGCTACTAACGCCGTCTGTACACTCCAGTACGAATCAACTACACGACCGTATGTTTATGTGTCGCACTAAGTGGTGCCGGTACCCACGGCACTCGGTGCTACTAACGCCGTCTGTACACTCCAGTACGAATCAACTACACGACCGTATGTTTGTGTGTCGCACTAAGTGGTGCCGGTACCCACGGCACTCGGTGCTACTAACGCCGTCTGTACACTCCAGTACGAATCAACTACACGACCGTATGTTTGTGTGTCGCACTAAGTGGTGCCGGTACCCACGGCACTCGGTGCTACTAACGCCGTCTGTACACTCCAGTACGAATCAACTAGACGACCGTATGTTTGTGTGTCGCACTAAGTGGTGCCGGTACCCACGGCACTCGGTGCTACTAACGCCGTCTGTACACTCCAGTACGAATCAACTACACGACCGTATGTTTGTGTGTCACACTAAGTGGTGCCGGTACCCACGGCACTCGGTGCTACTAACGCCGTCTGTACACTCCAGTACGAATCAACTACACGACCGTATGTTTGTGTGTCGCACTAAGTGGTGGCGGTACCCACGGCACTCGGTGCTACTAACGCCGTCTGTACACTCCAGTACGAATCAACTACACGACCGTATGTTTGTGTGTCGCACTAAGTGGTGCCGGTACCCACGGCACTCGGTGCTACTAACGCCGTCTGTACACTCCAGTACGAATCAACTAGACGACCGTATGTTTGTGTGTCGCACTAAGTGGTGGCGGTACCCACGGCACTCGGTGCTACTTACGCCGTCTGTACACTCCAGTACGAATCAACTACACGACCGTATGTTTGTGTGTCGCACTAAGTGGTGCCGGTACCCACGGCACTCGGTGCTACTAACGCCGTCTGTACACTCCAGTACGAATCAACTACACGACCGTATGTTTGTGTGTCGCACTAAGTGGTGCCGGTACCCACGGCACTCGGTGCTACTAACGCCGTCTGTACACTCCAGTACGAATCAACTACACGACCGTATGTTTATGTGTCACACTAAGTGGTGCCGGTACCCACGGCACTCGGTGCTACTAACGCCGTCTGTACACTCCAGTACGAATCAACTACACGACCGTATGTTTGTGTGTCGCACTAAGTGGTGCCGGTACCCACGGCACTCGGTGCTACTAACGCCGTCTGTACACTCCAGTACGAATCAACTAGACGACCGTATGTTTGTGTGTCGCACTAAGTGGTGCCGGTACCCACGGCACTCGGTGCTACTAACGCCGTCTGTACACTCCAGTACGAATCAACTACACGACCGTATGTTTGTGTGTCGCACTAAGTGGTGCCGGTACCCACGGCACTCGGTGCTACTAACGCCGTCTGTACACTCCAGTACGAATCAACTACACGACCGTATGTTTGTGTGTCACACTAAGTGGTGCCGGTACCCACGGCACTCGGTGCTACTAACGCCGTCTGTACACTCCAGTACGAATCAACTACACGACCGTATGTTTGTGTGTTGCACTAAGTGGTGCCGGTACCCACGGCACTCGGTGCTACTAACGCCGTCTGTACACTCCAGTACGAATCAACTACACGACCGTATGTTTGTGTGTCGCACTAAGTGGTGGCGGTACCCACGGCACTCGGTGCTACTTACGCCGTCTGTACACTCCAGTACGAATCAACTACACGACCGTATGTTTGTGCCCGGCTCGCGGTCTGTATGTGTGTTTACGTACCGTTCCCAAGGCTCCTGTGACGTCACCCCGCCGCCGCCCGCCGCCCCGCTCGTCAGGGGACAGTTCCGGTAACAACTTCGACTTCTTTAAATGTGACTCTGAAAATAACATTATAATGTTATCATGTAACGTCTCCACACCAACAATTACTGTTTACTTCGTTAACCAATACCTTCCTCGAGTCTACATTTAAAACATATGCAGAGCAATGTTGTGTGATGCATTTTAATATCCATCACCACAAAAACAAATAAATTTAGCAATTAGCACAACCATTTCTACATATAAATCTACAGCCACGCCTTAATTAAATTATCAAGCTCCGCCCACATAGGGCTAAGTAGGTACATAAGCCCCGCCCAACTCGGATCATTTCTATTATAGTTCTTACAATATAGCTTGATCTCTGTGACAGTTGGCACTAGTGCTGTCACGCTTACTATGTAGTTCATATTTTCTTATCGATAATACTTTTTATTTTTATAATTGTGATTTCCTATTATAATTGATATACAATCAATGAAGCCTTTTTGAGTATAAATCAAACAAAAACTGTTTTTTTACTGTCTTGATTATTCGAAAGGAGACAATCAAAATCAACGTTTCTATTATCGTCATTGCTGGAGCGTTCCTGTTAGAACGTTTACCATTTTTTACCATAATAGGGACAGTCATTGGATCAATTGGTCGATTGCAACTGTGTTATGAATAAACATATTTATTTCATTGACAATAATGCGTACATAATATTATCATTTACTCTGAGACAAAATTAATTCAATTTATGTATGTCATAATGAAAACTGCCCTCTTATGAATAATTTAATAAAGATCGGTTATCGATTTACGTATATCGACTGTCACATCTCTTTTTTATTTTCAGTGCAGTATAACCTTGTATGTGCGTAATCATCATTTTTCTATAAAATGTTCATATATGCAAATACCTAGTATTTCAGAACTTACGAGGTACATTTTAGGCATGAATATTAATATTGTTATATTTATAATACATTGCACTTCAGTTGCAATAAAACTGGCACGTGAAGAATTAAAATATATATATACATACATACATACATATAATCACGCCTCATTCCCATGGGGGTAGGCAGAGACTACTTCCTTCCACTTGGTACGATCTTGACATACCACTTTCGCCTCCTCCACATTCATTAATCTCCTCATACATGTTCTTTGGTTCAGGGTACTCCTAACCTGGCCTTTCTTAAGAATATCCCCGATTTGATCGTGGAACGTCCGCCTCGGTCTTCCTCTTCCAACACTTCCGTTCACATTCGCCTTATAAATTCTCCTTGTTAGTCTCCTTTCATTCATTCTCTCTACATGGCCGAACAACTTAACATACCTTTCTCAATCCTTGTCATTGACATCTCTCACAGAGATCAAGGTATATTTTATCTATAAAATATCAGTCTACTGTAGATTATCATGATATTATACGAATCCTTACATTAATTACTACATCGATGTTTAAATGATGAAATTATAAGACATACCTGTAAAAGTCTTAACTAGCCCGCTGGGTGAAGCTGTTCTCTTGTGTGACGTCACAGGGGGGCTGTCCTCACACTCGGCCCCGCCCTCATCCACGCCCTCCTCGTCACTGCTCCCTGGCTGTTGACCATTAGACATGTTAGTATCTAGCCGGCGGCCACATTGCAATACGAGTGGTATGGTATGGTTTACCTGAAACAGTTGTGTGACGACTTGGCTCGCTCGCACCAATGTACGCCAACTCAGCATTGGTGACGTCACTATGTGCGGATACCTTTACACACATAAATAATGTTTTAAAAGATTCCATTTAACTTCATTTGTATTTTGACCTGGAATTTTGTAGTCAACATTTCATCAACTTCCACTGAAGCTATCGCGTTGAAAATTGTATGTAAAAGCTTTTCAAATCGTTTTATTAGTTGATTCTATTATAAACATCGCATTTTCGATATGGTGATGGTGTAAGAATACAATTCACCACTCTCTATCTTCCCCGTAAATATCGTAAATATGCAGATAACGTCTATGCAAGAGAAGGAAATCTTGAAATAAAACCAAGAGAAGAAAAACTTGAAACAAAACCCTTTGCCAACACGTCTGACCAGCGCGGTATAGTAGGTCAATTTTTCTCCCATTGCGGAGGAGGCCCGAGCCCAACAGTGAGACCTTATGTGGGCTGAATTACACTAGAAAGCTGACCTTAATATAATTATAAATAATTAACGTCCCCATGTGGTGATTGATTAACAATACTACTACGCGCGGATAGATGGCGCTGTATGAAAAAGTATCAACGCAAAAAACAATACCTCCTAAGTATGGCGATGTGCATGGCGCTGGGCCTCGACTGCGCATTGCTGTTCTTATTGATGGTGCTGGCAGGGCGATCAACCAAGTCCCCATTGGTAGAGGAGCTGAGTGCAGTGGACGACTGCGCGCGTCGCCAGTACGCCACGAGGCGTCGCCGCGCCCTCCACTTGAGCTCGTACCAGCGTCTCTGCAGCACCACCACGCTCGCCAGACCACTGCGTCGTCTGAGGGGGACAGACATACAAACATATTATATCAAACTATAACACATACATATAGACAATGCTTAGAAGACGATAGTAGGGAATGTGTTCTATCTCAAGATATAGATATACTGACTATCACACTACACAGGAGCATACATATAGACAATGCTTAGTAGACGATAGTAGGGAATGTGTTCTATCTCAAGATATAGATATACTGACTATCACACTACACAGGAGCATACATATAGACAATGCTTAGTAGACGATAGTAGGGAATGTGTTCTATCTCAAGATATAGATATACTGACTATCACACTACACAGGAGCATACATATAGACAATGCTTAGTAGACGATAGTGGGGAATGTGTTCTATCTCAAGATATAGATATACTGACTATCACACTACACAGGAGCATACATATAGACAATGCTTAGTAGACGATAGTGGGGAATGTGTTCTATCTCAAGATATAGATATACTGACTATCACACTACACAGTAGCATACATATAGACAATGCTTAGTAGACGATAGTAGGGAATGTGTTCTATCTCAAGATATAGATATACTGACTATCACACTACACAGGAGCATACATATAGACAATGCTTAGTAGACGATAGTAGGGAATGTGTTCTATCTCAAGATATAGATATACTGACTATCACACTACACAGGAGCATACATATAGACAATGCTTAGTAGACGATAGTGGGGAATGTGTTCTATCTCAAGATATAGATATACTGACTATCACACTACACAGGAGCATACATATAGACAATGCTTAGTAGACGATAGTAGGGAATGTGTTCTATCTCAAGATATAGATATACTGACTATCACACTACACAGGAGCATACATATAGACAATGCTTAGTAGACGATAGTGGGGAATGTGTTCTATCTCACGATATAGATATACTGACTATCACACTACACAGGAGCATACATATAGACAATGCTTAGTAGACGATAGTAGGGAATGTGTTCTATCTCAAGATATAGATATACTGACTATCACACTACACAGGAGCATACATATAGACAATGCTTAGTAGACGATAGTAGGGAATGTGTTCTATCTCAAGATATAGATATACTGACTATCACACTACACAGGAGCATACATATAGACAATGCTTAGTAGACGATAGTAGGGAATGTGTTCTATCTCAAGATATAGATATACTGACTATCACACTACACAGGAGCATACATATAGACAATGCTTAGTAGACGATAGTAGGGAATGTGTTCTATCTCAAGATATAGATATACTGACTATCACACTACACAGGAGCATACATATAGACAATGCTTAGTAGACGATAGTAGGGAATGTGTTCTATCTCAAGATATAGATATACTGACTATCACACTACACAGGAGCATACATATAGACAATGCTTAGTAGATGATAGTAGGGAATGTGTTCTATCTCACGATATAGATATACTGACTATCACACTACACAGGAGCATACATATAGATAATGCTTAGTAGACGATAGTGGGGAATGTGTTCTATCTCAAGATATAGATATACTGACTATCACACTACACAGGAGCATACATATAGACAATGCTTAGTAGACGATAGTAGGGAATGTGTTCTATCTCAAGATATAGATATACTGACTATCACACTACACAGGAGCATACATATAGACAATGCTTAGTAGACGATAGTAGGGAATGTGTTCTATCTCAAGATATAGATATACTGACTATCACACTACACAGGAGCATACATATAGACAATGCTTAGTAGACGATAGTAGGGAATGTGTTCTATCTCACGATATAGATATACTGACTATCACACTACACAGGAGCATACATATAGACAATGCTTAGTAGACGATAGTAGGGAATGTGTTCTATCTCACGATATAGATATACTGACTATCACACTACACAGGAGCATACATATAGACAATGCTTAGTAGACGATAGTAGGGAATGTGTTCTATCTCAAGATATAGATATACTGACTATCACACTACACAGGAGCATACATATAGACAATGCTTAGTAGACGATAGTAGGGAATGTGTTCTATCTCAAGATATAGATATACTGACTATCACACTACACAGGAGCATACATATAGACAATGCTTAGTAGACGATAGTAGGGAATGTGTTCTATCTCACGATATAGATATACTGACTATCACACTACACAGGAGCATACATATAGACAATGCTTAGTAGACGATAGTGGGGAATGTGTTCTATCTCACGATATAGATATACTGACTATCACACTACACAGGAGCATACATATAGACAATGCTTAGTAGACGATAGTAGGGAATGTGTTCTATCTCAAGATATAGATATACTGACTATCACACTACACAGGAGCATACATATAGACAATGCTTAGTAGACGATAGTAGGGAATGTGTTCTATCTCAAGATATAGATATACTGACTATCACACTACACAGGAGCATACATATAGACAATGCTTAGTAGACGATAGTAGGGAATGTGTTCTATCTCACGATATAGATATACTGACTATCACACTACACAGGAGCATACATATAGACAATGCTTAGTAGACGATAGTAGGGAATGTGTTCTATCTCACGATATAGATATACTGACTATCACACTACACAGGAGCATACATATAGACAATGCTTAGTAGACGATAGTAGGGAATGTGTTCTATCTCAAGATATAGATATACTGACTATCACACTACACAGGAGCATACATATAGACAATGCTTAGTAGACGATAGTGGGGAATGTGTTCTATCTCAAGATATAGATATACTGACTATCACACTACACAGGAGCATACATATAAACAATGCTTAGTAGACTATAGTGGGGAATGTGTTCTATCTCAAGATATAGATATACTGACTATCACACTACACAGGAGCATACATATAGACAATGCTTAGTAGACGATAGTAGGGAATGTGTTCTATCTCAAGATATAGATATACTGACTATCACACTACACAGGAGCATACATATAGACAATGCTTAGTAGACGATAGTAGGGAATGTGTTCTATCTCAAGATATAGATATACTGACTATCACACTACACAGGAGCATACATATAGACAATGCTTAGTAGACGATAGTAGGGAATGTGTTCTATCTCACGATATAGATATACTGACTATCACACTACACAGGAGCATACATATAGACAATGCTTAGTAGACGATAGTAGGGAATGTGTTCTATCTCACGATATAGATATACTGACTATCACACTACACAGGAGCATACATATAGACAATGCTTAGTAGACGATAGTAGGGAATGTGTTCTATCTCAAGATATAGATATACTGACTATCGCACTACACAGGAGCATACATATAGACAATGCTTAGTAGACGATAGTGGGGAATGTGTTCTATCTCAAGATATAGATATACTGACTATCGCACTACACAGGAGCATACATATAGACAATGCTTAGTAGACGATAGTGGGGAATGTGTTCTATCTCAAGATATAGATATACTGACTATCGCACTACACAGGAGCATACATATAGACAATGCTTAGTAGACGATAGTAGGGAATGTGTTCTATCTCACGATATAGATATACTGACTATCACACTACACAGGAGCATACATATAGACAATGCTTAGTAGACGATAGTAGGGAATGTGTTCTATCTCACGATATAGATATACTGACTATCACACTACACAGGAGCATACATATAGACAATGCTTAGTAGACGATAGTAGGGAATGTGTTCTATCTCACGATATAGATATACTGACTATCACACTACACAGGAGCATACATATAGACAATGCTTAGAAGACGATAGTAGGGAATGTGTTCTATCTCAAGATATAGATATACTGACTATCACACTACACAGGAGCATACATATAGACAATGCTTAGTAGACGATAGTAGGGAATGTGTTCTATCTCAAGATATAGATATACTGACTATCACACTACACAGTAGCATACATATAGACAATGCTTAGTAGACGATAGTAGGGAATGTGTTCTATCTCAAGATATAGATATACTGACTATCACACTACACAGGAGCATACATATAGACAATGCTTAGTAGACGATAGTAGGGAATGTGTTCTATCTCAAGATATAGATATACTGACTATCACACTACACAGGAGCATACATATAGACAATGCTTAGTAGACGATAGTAGGGAATGTGTTCTATCTCACGATATAGATATACTGACTATCACACTACACAGGAGCATACATATAGACAATGCTTAGTAGACGATAGTAGGGAATGTGTTTATCTCAAGATATAGATATACTGACTATCACACTACACAGGAGCATACATATAGACAATGCTTAGTAGACGATAGTGGGGAATGTGTTCTATCTCAAGATATAGATATACTGACTATCGCACTACACAGGAGCATACATATAGACAATGCTTAGTAGACGATAGTGGGGAATGTGTTCTATCTCAAGATATAGATATACTGACTATCACACTACACAGGAGCATACATATAGACAATGCTTAGTAGACGATAGTAGGGAATGTGTTCTATCTCACGATATAGATATACTGACTATCACACTACACAGGAGCATACATATAGACAATGCTTAGTAGACGATAGTAGGGAATGTGTTCTATCTCAAGATATAGATATACTGACTATCACACTACACAGGAGCATACATATAGACAATGCTTAGTAGACGATAGTAGGGAATGTGTTCTATCTCACGATATAGATATACTGACTATCACACTACACAGGAGCATACATATAGACAATGCTTAGTAGACGATAGTAGGGAATGTGTTCTATCTCAAGATATAGATATACTGACTATCACACTACACAGGAGCATACATATAGACAATGCTTAGTAGACGATAGTGGGGAATGTGTTCTATCTCAAGATATAGATATACTGACTATCGCACTACACAGGAGCATACATATAGACAATGCTTAGTAGACGATAGTGGGGAATGTGTTCTATCTCAAGATATAGATATACTGACTATCGCACTACACAGGAGCATACATATAGACAATGCTTAGTAGACGATAGTAGGGAATGTGTTCTATCTCACGATATAGATATACTGACTATCACACTACACAGGAGCATACATATAGACAATGCTTAGTAGACGATAGTAGGGAATGTGTTCTATCTCAAGATATAGATATACTGACTATCACACTACACAGGAGCATACATATAGACAATGCTTAGTAGACGATAGTAGGGAATGTGTTCTATCTCAAGATATAGATATACTGACTATCACACTACACAGGAGCATACATATAGACAATGCTTAGTAGACGATAGTAGGGAATGTGTTCTATCTCAAGATATAGATATACTGACTATCACACTACACAGGAGCATACATATAGACAATGCTTAGTAGACGATAGTAGGGAATGTGTTCTATCTCTAGATATAGATATACTGACTATCACACTACACAGGAGCATACATATAGACAATGCTTAGTAGACGATAGTGGGGAATGTGTTCTATCTCAAGATATAGATATACTGACTATCGCACTACACAGGAGCATACATATAGACAATGCTTAGTAGACGATAGTAGGGAATGTGTTCTATCTCACGATATAGATATACTGACTATCACACTACACAGGAGCATACATATAGACAATGCTTAGTAGACGATAGTAGGGAATGTGTTCTATCTCAAGATATAGATATACTGACTATCACACTACACAGGAGCATACATATAGACAATGCTTAGTAGACGATAGTAGGGAATGTGTTCTATCTCAAGATATAGATATACTGACTATCACACTACACAGGAGCATACATATAGACAATGCTTAGTAGACGATAGTAGGGAATGTGTTCTATCTCAAGATATAGATATACTGACTATCACACTACACAGGAGCATACATATAGACAATGCTTAGTAGACGATAGTAGGGAATGTGTTCTATCTCAAGATATAGATATACTGACTATCACACTACACAGGAGCATACATATAGACAATGCTTAGTAGACGATAGTAGGGAATGTGTTCTATCTCAAGATATAGATATACTGACTATCACACTACACAGGAGCATACATATAGACAATGCTTAGTAGACGATAGTAGGGAATGTGTTCTATCTCAAGATATAGATATACTGACTATCACACTACACAGGAGCATACATATAGACAATGCTTAGTAGACGATAGTAGGGAATGTGTTCTATCTCAAGATATAGATATACTGACTATCACACTACACAGGAGCATACATATAGACAATGCTTAGTAGACGATAGTAGGGAATGTGTTCTATCTCAAGATATAGATATACTGACTATCACACTACACAGGAGCATACATATAGATAATGCTTAGTAGACGATAGTGGGGAATGTGTTCTATCTCATTCACTCGCCGACTGAATCCTATACATTTACGTGTTTGTGTCTCTATGGACTCGCTTTTTCGTTTCATCGAGTTTGAAATCACAACGACTAAAGAAATTTCACTTCAATAGTCCCAGCACTAATGAGAACCATTGAGCTCATCTAAACTAGAATCCACAAGGATTTCTATAAATTATACAAGAGGTTTCATCCTCCGATAGTCCTGAGCAGGACTAATAATGTCTTGAGTGTTAACTTTAATTACAAAAGATAAAAATGAGTTGGAAAATTTCACTTTTCTTCTGTAGTACGGAATACTTGAAGCAAAATTGGTTTATCAGAAATAGTGCTTGAAGCAAATAAATGATATGCTGAGCACTAGCTACAGCTGTGCGGAACTGAGTCTATATACGAGCGTTAAGTGTGACAGAAACATCAGAGCGTCCGTACAACATCAGACTATCTTTCATTACGGATACATTCATCATCATCATTTCAGCCTATTGCCGTCCACTGCTGGACGTAGGCCTCCCTCATATTGCGCCACAATGTGCGGTACTGTGCCGCCTGCATCCAACGACGCCCATCAACTTTCACTAGGTCGTCGGTCCACCTAATGGGGGGGCGTCCTACACTGCGTCGTCCGATGCGTGGTCGCCACTCGAGAACCTTTCTTCCCCAGCGGTTGTCGGTTCGTCGAGCGATGTGGCCTGCCCATTGCCACTTCAGCGTGCTAATTCTTCGTGCTATGTCGGTTACACCCGTTCTTCTGCGGATTTCTGTATTCCGGCTTCTATCTCGCAGAGAAATCCCGAGCATAGCCCGTTCCATAGCACGCTGAGCGACTTTGAGTCTTGATATGAGGCCTACATTTAGGGACCACGTTTCCGTGCCGTAAGTCATCACTGGTAACACACACTGGTCGTAGACCTGTGTTTTCAGACACTGAGGTATGTTGGACGAGAAGATCCTCTTAAGTTTCCCGAACGCTGCCCAACCGAGTTGGATTCGTCGGCTGATCTCTTTCTCGAAATTGGATCTACCTAACTGGACTGTTTGTCCGAGGTAAACATAGTGATCGACAACTTCGAAAATCGCATTGCCAACTAGGACCGGTACAGGAATGACATGGGTATTTGACATGACTTTCGTCTTGTCCATGTTCATTCGTAGACCCACTAGTTGGGATACCCTGCTGAGATCATTGAGCATAGTGCCAAGGTCCTCCATGGATTCTGCCATAACGACGATATCGTCTGCGAATCGAAGGCGAGTGATGTATTCGCCGTTAATGTTGATGCCGAGTCCAGTCCAGTCTAAGAGCTTGAAGACATCTTCCAGTGCAGTGGTGAACAGTTTCGGAGAGATGACATCTCCCTGTCTCACGCCTTTCTGCAACTGGATCGGTTTCGTACTCTTATCCCGGATACGGACTGACATTGTGGCGTTCCTATACAAACACTTCAGCACTTCGATATAGCGATGGTCGATTTGGCACTGTTGAAGGGACTGCAGCACCGCCCAAGTTTCGACTGAATCAAAGGCTTTCTCATAGTCCACAAACGCTAAGCACAGGGGCCGATTATACTCCTCGGTCTTTTGTATAATCTGCCGAAGCGTGAGGATATGGTCTATGGTGCTATAGCCTTTTCGGAAGCCGGCTTGTTCGGGCGGCTGGAAGTCATCGAGCTTGCGCGTGAGTCGATTGGTAATGACCCTCGAAAACAACTTATAAACATGGCTCAGGAGTAAGATGGGTCTGTAGTTCTTTAAAAGAGCTTTGTCACCCTTCTTGAAGAACAGCACCACCACACTCCTGGTCCACGACTCTGGAACGTCGCCCCCGAGGATAACGGAATTAAATAGCTTCTGAAGGGCTATTAAGACCGGCTTGCCGCCCGCCTTCAAAAGCTCTGCCGTAATTCCGTCATCTCCCGGTGCCTTACCGTTACGTAGTTGTTTGAGAGCCATTCTGATCTCGTACAAGCTGATGTCCGGGATTTCTTCGGTATAGTGCCGAGTTAGCTTGGATCTCAGATCTTGGACCAAGCCGACAACAGGATTTCGGGATGATTTGTATAACTGTCCATAGAACCTTTCGACCTCTCCCAAGATCTCACTTTGGGATGAAATGACAGTGCCGTCATCGGTCTTCAGCTTAGTCATTTGGCTTTTCCCAATAGACAGGACGGATACATTATATCAATACAAATTCAAGGGGCACCGGAACACGAGTTAAGTACTAGAGCAGCCATCGTTTCCCTCAACCACTATGGAAAGGCTCGCTCCACGCAGCTACGGTAAGCAGATCCGTCACTGAACAAGACTAACTCCATGTACATCTCTTGTTGGACGCGAGCTATCTTCACAAATGCGGCAGTGAGTTTGTCTATACAGCAGGCCGATATGGGAACTACTATGGACACTTCATAAGTCTGCATTGATTGGTATAAATTTTAAAGTTAAAACACTTAAAATGCATGCAATGGCGCTGTGAATAAAATGATATCAAAACGTGATGTGTTCACATTTATACTCATTAATATACAATTATTAAAAGACGAAGTTAATGAAAAGGTGACTTAGCAGTGTTAGGAGCACACTGTCTACAGCCGCGGGTCGGTCCATCTGAGGTAGTACCACACTGGCCAGAAAATCAACGTCTGAGTAGGAGCTATCTGTTACTGCGATTCGTTCGGTGAGCGAGAGAGAGACGGCAGCACAACTTTGTGTGTGTTTGCGTGTGGTGGGTTTTGTGATGCCTTCAGTATCGCCGAGCCTCACTGCACGCATTCACACTCCCATCACTCTCTTTATGGTAAGCTGCGGCCCAGCATAGATCCGTCAGCGGCAGCAACACTTACCATCAGGTGTACTGTTTGCTCGTTTGCAATAAAAAACCGTTGATATATTTAAAGACAGTATTATAAGAGCGTAACGTGTAAAATATAGATTTTAAGAATATGCTGAAATTAAATACAAATATCTTTAAATAAATTCAACTGATCTTCTTAATTAAGAAACGTACTAACTAACCGATACAGACTCGCACATTGAAAACGAAACACAAAATAACACCGACAATAACAACATATAAATTGCCAGTATGAATTAAAGATAAATAAACCAAAAGCCATGTACACAAGAGCTGCAAATTATAGCACATATTAAGCAAACGAATGTTAGTAAACATGTCGCCGTGTGTCACAATGATAGCGGAGGGTGTGGGCGGCGGTATCAGGGAGGCATACGTACTGCGCCGCGTACTCGCGGTGGAGGCGGGTCCAGAGACCGGCGAGCTCGCGCGCCGGGCGCGGCGCCTCCTGCTCCAAGTGATGGCGCTGCACCAGGGCCCACAGCGTCGATAGCGCTTGGCCCTCCATATACGTCGTATCGTTCTCCTGGCGCCAACACATTTAACAATTGGTACAACACATGAACTTCCCTTTCACTATCAATATCGCAGTCCATACATGTCCCACTGTTGGGTTGGGGCCTCCTCCACAATGGGCAACACTTTGACCTACGCTATACCATGTTGGTACAGGATTTCATTTCGAGTGTCCCTTCTCTTGCACAGATCTTATGTGTATATTATATCCCTCGGTCGTCTTTTACGACACCCCCGTGCAAGATAGGGAGCGGTGAATTGTATTCTTACTGCATCACCACACGGTAATATGGACAAGATCAATCCAAATGCCAACTTCGTAATTAAAAATGTAAATAGGCACTTAAAATATGAATAGTATTAATTAGAAGTAGGCGATACAAACCGTATATACATATGAAAATGTATACGCGATTTTTAGATATTGGACCAATCTATATATTGGTCCAATATCTAAAAATCGCTTACTAGCTCGTTCGAAAACTATATATTACAAAATCTATATATTACAAAATCTATATATTACAAAATCTATATATTACAAAATCTATATATTACAAAATCTATATATTACAAAATCTGATATTTGTAACACACACAATACCTGCTCACTTGTCTATGACGATTCGCGACATAAAACGCTTCGACCGGCACGGGAGCGAGACGGGCGATATGGCGCGTGAGACGCTTACATTAGTTAGAGTGGGACGGCAACAGATTCGAAAATCTGATGTTGTGATGCGATGTGAATAACGAATATCAGATTTTTCGAATTGATTCAAATTTCAATGAATACGTAGGTATTGTAATTTTGAAACTTAAGTTTATGCAATACAGCTTATTTTCAATTAGAAGTCAATAATATTTAAAAATTCGAATTTTTTACTTTGAATTTGAGCTCAATTACGTAGGTACGTAGGTTCATTATTACTAATGCAGTCATTACAGTATGATGCATGACTTTCTTTACGAGTAGTTGTCATTCTTTATTGCGTCGGAAATTCGTTGTCATTCTTCTTCCGTGTTTTAAGCTTTTGAATAATAATTGTAATGTACGTGTGCATTATTTTATATAAATATCGTTAAATTGGTAATTAGGTTAATAGTGTAAATAATAGTTCGTGTAAATAAAAATAATAGAGGTTAATATTTCATTTCCTTATTAGTAGTTGAAAAACAACTGATATAAATACATAACTTTTGTTTTGTAAATACATATACATATTAGATATAGAAAACACCAAGACTGCGAAATAAATGTTTGCGAATCACATAAACATTTTAGCCGACTCCGGGTATGGAACCAGAGACCTCGGCACACGTAGTAGTCGCATACGCTGCCACTGCGCCACCGAGGCAGTCAGTTTAGTAAACAATAAGTCGATAATATTAAACATATCACGCTGCACAACACAGAAATGTAATCGTCAGACACACACACACTCAAACACTCCCCCGCAGCCCGCCCGTACTGTAATCACGCAAACATACAAATATCTATCTACAATACCGAATTGTATCGAAACGAACCCTATTTGAATCAGTTGATGTTTCCAATATCAGATTTCAAAACTATATGTTAAAATATATAGTTTTGAAATCCGATATTGAAAACCAAAATCTGATTTAGATACGATTCTCAGAAATACTGATATTACCCATACCTAGTATTAATATCTTCATATTTTTAGAGATCTCTAAAGTTTTCGACAATGTTATTTACTATTCGTATTTATTGATGTGAAACATCTATAGGCGAGGGTGACCGTGATCATCGCGTGGCGTTTAACGCCACGCCTCGCGGTCCCCTAATAATTAAATAATAAATAAATATTTGGATGCATATACCTACATCTTTGAAACGAAACCATGGTGCGATTTAAAATTTTGTACAACGCCATCTAGTGAACTCAAAGTAAATTGTTACTTATAATGTATATATTAATGAAAATAAATGTTTATTGAATAAAAATCATCATTTTTTGGAAAAAAATCGCGATATTTTATTAATACTTTATGCCTTAGTTTTATTGTATTAGTTCCTGTCGTAATCTAATGTTCTTTTATGCATATATACTTGTTTTATAATTTAATGTAAAATTTTCTAACTTAGTAATATAAATATACCAGTAGGTATGGTATTTAGTTTACTTTCAGCTACGAAAACTGGAGAACCGTTTTTTATAGGCTTTTATTAGTTTCAGGTGTATATATATATATTTATTTCTTTGTATATTACCAACTTCATAGGAATTGGATTTTGACTCACTTTAAACAGTCAAATTTCATTTAAAAGTTGAAAATTTAAGGAGGACCAATGACGTTAAAATTATTTAGATAGCTTGTCTTATTATCATTACAGGATTAAAAATTTCTTTATTAAATATATTGAAGCTGAGAGTTGGTCGTTAGCTCGATAAATGCCGCCATTTCTGTTTCCTAAATCACACTCTTCGTGCGGAAAGAATGTCTGTGAACGGATGAAAGCATTTCATTTTTTATAGGCTTTTATTAGTTTCAGCTGTTTGTTTGTATGTCACCTTACGAATTGGATTTCTGGTTTATAAATCGCAAATTATTTCAAGCTACGTTTTAGAGGGTTCATTTCGTTTGTACTAAATGACGTTACCATAAATATGAGTCGTAAAGTCAATTTTAAAATGGATAATTTATTCGATACGATACCTACCAAAAAGTACTTATTGACTAAAATATCGAATACAAAAGTATCGGAATCGAAAGAAAAGTACTCGATATCTAAAGATAAAGTAAATAAAAGTACTCGATACTTTAAACAGTACGTTACTTATCTTTCGATACTATTCATGAGTTCAGTATCGATACTTTATATTCGATACCGTGTCTCTACTCGTACAAAATAGTTTCGATGTTTCACATCTGTTAGGCGTCCTGAGCGACGGCTCACTTTTTTTACTAATAAAATAATTTTACAGTAAGGAAGCACAATTTTCATTCAAAATATACAAATGTGATGGCAATGCTTCTCAAAATACAAACAAATTAGTTATTACAAAACAATCAAGTAAAAGTATAGAAGTTTGCAAAATATTAATTGAGGTGTACCTCAAGGGTCACATTGGCACCTCTAACTCTCTGACTAAACATCGTATCACAAACGCATAGTGACGTCACCCATTATTTCTTACAAGCTAGTTTCACACACATGCACAAGACACTCACGTCGGTAACTATTTGCAACGCATCCACTTCGGTGTTCAGCAGCACTGTGTCGCACACGTGCGCGTGCGGCTGAGACGGCACTATGTCGTATTGGTCTCCCATGCGGGCCGATAGAGTGAGATAGCGCATCGACACACGTTGCGCTATAACCCTGAAAGCGATATGACAAGTCAGTGTAACAACATTAGTAAGAACACTTGGGACTGCGTATCCTCTCCACTGCTTCATACGGGGTACTACCACACTGAGCAGAAAATATATAACCGAGTAGTAGATATGTGTTACTGCATATGTGAGATGAGAGAGAGAGAGAGAGAGAGAGAGAGACGGAAGCACAACTTTCTGAGGGTGTTGGTTTTAGTGTTGCCTTTATTATCACCGAACCTTATTACACTTCACTTTCTTCGCGGTAGGCAGCAACCTTACAAAGGTCCATGAGCGGCAGCAACACTTACCATCAGGTGTACTGTTTGCTCGTTTGCCACCGTATGCAATAAAAAAAAACCATGAACTTGCACCGCTTTCAAGTTAATACGCTCTTAACGGTACATATTACTACTAGCACTAATTCCATATTTGCGATTCAATGTTCTAATACAATTGATCAATGTTGAGATAACGTGTGTCGCAGGTCGTGTCACGTACCACAGACGGTGCAGGTCGCGCGGACGCAGGTCGCGGCGCAGCGCGCGCGCGGCCGCGTCGAACAGGCCGGGCGCGCATAGTGCACTGCGCCGGCGCGACTGCGCGCTCAGGGACAGCACCACCGCCTCCGCCGTCAGGGACTCGTTCTGCGCCTACAGCCAAACACACACTAGACAACCAAGTCGATCTGACACACTAACTGCTACAGTTCAACACAACATCTCTTGTATAATGATTGTTAATACTGACGCAAGTATTACACATTGTAAATAAAACTACGGATTTTATAGAGTTTGTACCAAAATGTGGGTCAAAATATAATAACTGATTTCTGTAGCAGGTAGATAATTATATCTGTAATAACAATGACTTGTTGGACGACAGACATCCTAATCCGCCCGTGACCATGAACGCATAAAGTATTCGAAACGTCAGGCAATCTATACCAATAAATAAAATTGGAGTGTCTGTTTGTAATGTCAAAATAATAGGCTTTTTTCATGCTCACACGGTTATTTGCACGACACCTATGCCTAAAATAGCAATTAAAAATTTTTTGTCTGTCTGTCTGTTTCTTCCGGGTAATCTTCAAAACGGCTGGACCGATTTCAAAAATTCTTCCACCAATGGAAAGCTATAATATCAGGGCGTAAACTAGGCTATATTTTATCCCGGTATACCCACCGGAACGGGAACTACGCGGGTAAAACGACTATAACCTATAACCGAAGCGAAGCGAGGGCGGATTGCTAGTCGAAAATAAAATACACATGCGATAAAATTCGCAAAGTAATTTTATTTATAAGATCTTTTGCATTTTAAATACTCAAATATAAAGTGTAACAATTACCAATCAAAATTAAAGGCGTCACCGAGGCGACCTTACGCAACGATATTTAAAATGGCATCGAAGCGTGAGCCGGTTCCTCTGACATTTCGAAAGCATTCGACAGAATATTACTTGTGTTTATTGAACAGGCTTATTATTTATATCACACTTTTGTAAATCTATTGATTAAGTTTGAGAAGATTTACTGCGGCAAATTGTCTCCCGAAAGAAATTTTCTTGTCGAGATCTGTATAGACATCAAGATAAATGTCGATGAATATGAGGGTCCCTCAAGGCTTCATACTTTCTCCAGTCATCATTATCATTTTCGCCTATCATCGTCCATTGCTGGAAGTAGACCTTCCTCATGTTACGCCACAAAATGCAGTCCTGTTCCGCCTGCATCCAACAACGCCCAGCAACTTTCACCAGGTGGTCGGTCCACCTAGTAGGGGGCATCCTACACTGCGTCGTCCGATACGTGATCGCCATTCGAGAACCTTTCTTACCGAACGGTTGTCGGTTCGTCGAGCGATATGTCTTGCCCATTGCCACTTCAGCGTGCTAATTCTTCGTGCTATGTCGGTTAGACCCATTTTTCCGTGGATTGCCGTGATTCTATCTCGCAGAGAAATCCCGAGCATAGCCCGCTCCATAGCACGCTGAGCGACTTTGAGCCTTGTTATGTGGCCTACATTTATGGAGCACGTTTCCGTGCCGTAAGTCATCACTGGTAACACACACTGGTCGTGGACCTGTGTTTTCAGACACTAAGTTATGTTGAACGAGAAGATCCTCTTTAGTTTCCCGAACGTGTATCTATTTATCTCCAGTAATATAAAACAAATATGTGTTTCCTATATATAGTGCGGTACATACGTGTACGAGCGCCGGCAGTAGATGCAGTCGCGCCTCGACTCGCGCCAACCAACGAGGCTCAGCCGGCAGCTGTGAGGGGCGCTCCACACCAGCTCGCACCAACGCAGACAGCTGCAGACATGACACACTACTTACATACGCATACAGATTGCCATCCAACCATGTATTACTGTTCCAGTATCAACTGGAAAGACTTGGTTGTTCATTAGGATTACTCACCTGATATTCATTTAGTCTGCTTTAACAAAATTATTTATGATAACACGTTGTACTTTCATTCCAGGGACCTTCACAAATATACAGGATGTCTCGTAAGTAATGGACCGACGAGCTATGAGGGGTAGCGAGACTTATTATGTAACAAAAATACTCAAATTTATTGTCTTAGGTCTTGTAGTTTTGAAGTTTGGATTTTTTTATTAAATGTGATGAAAATGTCATCCATGTATGCTAAATGTTAAATTTTACAAAAACTGTTTATAATCTATTGTTATTTTTTGTATAAGGTAGTTAAGAATACATAGGTCTTCCTAATTCAAATGATATTCAGGCGTAATTATTAATCACATGACCAATAAAACATACAACAAATGCAAACTTTAAATTTAAAAATATTTTGAGTTAAATTTGAACCAAGCTGGTGTAAAAAAATGTGTGAACAAATATCCAAATCACAAGCAAAATCAAAGTCCAATTCAAGCATACTTCAACAAACAATAGTAACGGGATCGAGTAAAACACGCGTGTAATTCCGAGCTATGAGTAACTTACTGAAGGAAGTGTGAGTTGAAGATAGGGAGAGGGGGTTCGAGTATCGCCTATGATTAGTCTGAAAAAGAATTCTACCCCATTTTGCGCAATAATTCTCGGAATTACATAACAGATTGACTACCTGAAAACTGCTAGAATTTAGCGCCCTGTGCTAATTTAGCGCCCTGTGCTAATTTAGCGCCCTGTGCTAATTTAGCGCCCTGTGCTAATTTAGCGCCCTGTGCTAATTTAGCGCCCTGTGCTAATTTAGCGCCCTGTGCTAATTTAGCGCCCTGTGCTAATTTAGCGCCCTGTGCTAATTTAGCGCCCTGTGCTAATTTAGCGCCCTGTGCTAATTTAGCGCCCTGTGCTAATTTAGCGCCCTGTGCTAATTTAGCGCCCTGTGCTAATTTAGCGCCCTGTGCTAATTTAGCGCCCTGTGCTAATTTAGCGCCCTGTGCTAATTTAGCGCCCTGTGCTAATTTAGCGCCCTGTGCTAATTTAGCGCCCTGTGCTAATTTAGCGCCCTGTGCTAATTTAGCGCCCTGTGCTAATTTAGCGCCCTGTGCTAATTTTACCATTTTTAAATACTTTGAACTACTTTATTATACCTTTATGTAATTGGTATTAGATGCAGATGTTTTTAAAATACAGTCCCCGAAGGTCGTAATAATTTTTTTTTTACACCAGTTTGGTTCAAATTTAACTAAAAATATTTTTAAATTTAAAGTTTGCACTTGTTGTATGTTTTAATGGTCATGTGATTAATAATTACGCCTGAATATCGTTTGAATTAGGAGGATCTATGTATTCTTAACTACCTTAAACAAAAAATAACAATAAATTATAAAAAGTTTTTGTAAAATTTAATATTTAGCATACATGGATGACATTTTCATTACATTTAATAAAAAAATCCTAATTTCATAACTACAAGACCTAGGACAATAAATTTGAGTATTTTTGTTAGATAATAAGTCTCGCTACCCCCCACAGCCCGTTGGTCCATTACTTACGGGACACCCTGTATAGAAACAAACACAACGTGTGTGTATTTTTTTATTAACGTTTAAAATAAACGCCTTCTGAAACATATGCATCCCGTAGTCCCATAGGGGGTGGTAAGTTGTATTCCTACTTCATTCACCACACTGTATGTGTGTGTCTGTGTGTATGTTTGTGTTGTATATAGTGTAACAGTGACTCGCCTGCTCGTAGTAGTGTTTCCTGAACAGTTTGTCGAATGCTCTCGCGTGACAGACGCTCACCGCGAACCGTTGTGCGAGAGCGCGGTGAGCGGCCAACCTCTTGAACTGTAACAAACACACAACTGTATAATAATGTATAGTATTTATAATATTATCTTTATTGCTATCATCATTGCAGCCCACACACCTCCCACTGCTGGGCTCGAGCCTCTACTATACCATGCTGGTCAGACAAGTTGGTATAAGCTTTATTACGAGTTGTCCTTCTCTTACATAAGTGTTATATGCATATTATACCTCTTAGTTGTCTTTTACGACATCCACGTGCACAGGGCCGGATTGTCCATAAGGAGGATTACACAACTGCCTAGGGGCCCGGGCAAGCACCAAGAAAAAAATTTAATTAATTTCATCAAACATTTTTGTTTGAAAATTCTCATTTCTCTTGCCTACTCCATCATGAGACCTGGATCATCATTCAACTACAACTATACCATATTCAATATGATAATTTCAATAAACGTAAAAAGAAATGAGTCTGGCGTGTGATGTGATGGTGTAGCATCAAGTCAAGGTGATAAGGTATGTTGTTGCCATGAGCGATTCATCATTGCAGCCCACATACGTCCCACTGTTGGGCTCCAACCTCCTCCACAATGGGAGTGAATATGACCTACTATACTATGTAAGAGAAAGAAACCTCGAAATGAAACCATGCAAGCCAAGCATTACCATGCTGGTCAGACATGTTGGTATTGGGTTTCATTTCAAGGTTTCTTTCTCTTACACAGAAGTTATGTGCATATTATATCCCATAGTCACCACACAAGCGATTGAAGTAACAGAATACTAAGGAAGTCAAGCTGATCGACTGGACTTTTGTAATAGAAAATATATATTTAAAAAAAAAGTAAGAAAAGCATAAAGGAGAGGGGCCCCGAGTATTACACTGCCTTGGGGTCCCTGATAGGGTTAAGGCGACCCTGCACATGCAAGATAGGGAGTGGGGAACTGTATTCTTACTCCGTCACCACACGCGGCAACATGGTATACCTAGTAAGGTCAATGTCTCTCCTATTGTGGAGGATGCTCGGTGCGCCATGAGCTGACGAAATGATGAAAAGTTTCTCTTTATTTTTCTATGGTGTCAATAGTTGTTAGTTGCAGGGCGCTGTGACAATTTTACCCACACACGAGTACACGGTTCATTACGTTAGGTACTGTCTGTAATCTCGTGTGGCACACAAATATAGAGTTTATGATATGAAACATCTATGGGGTAAACCTAATCGTTGGCGTGGCGTAAAGCTACGCGTGCCGTGGCGAGGCGTTGCCACGTTACGATAGTAAGTATAGTGCCGACCCATTGTCACAGTAATATCGTCAGAGGCTACTTACTATATACATATACAGACGCTATTTATTATATTATTACAGAAATCACTCATTAAAAGAATTGAATCGTCACAATTTGAAATATTTTTGGATTTTTAATTCTTGTATTTAATGAAAATAAATGTTTAATGAATAAAAACCATCATTTTCTGGAAATAAATCGTAATATTTTATTTATACCTACATTATGCCATATTACAAAACATTTTCGATGTTTCACATCTGTCAGGCGTTCTGAACGACGGCTCACTTTTTTTGTATATCCAGCTTTTTCAAATGGGTCAATATTGTTTTGTGATCGATTCTCAGATCTACGTCGTTACTATTGATATGTTGATCATGCCCCCATTTTTAAAAAGTAACTTTCGTTTTATCAGTGACAGAGCACCAAGAGCGAGACGCATCTTTGACGTCAATATGTATTCCCGAATTGAAACCGTTTAAACCGACTTTGTGCTACTCTCAGCGATACCGTACCCATAGACATTACAAATTACATTTTTCCCTTTATGTAATAAAATTTTAAAACGTATCGAATTTCTCCATTACATTCGCATATTTTGACAGAAAGAAAAACGAAAACGGCGGGAAACATTTTACTAAATAATTTCTTTTTTGAAATGTAACTTTTTTAATGTTATCAAAATCAGCCACAGATACAACTAGTAGGTACAGAGATTTTATTAAAAACTAGCAATCCGCCCTCGCTTCGCTTCGGTTATAGGTTATAGTCGTTTTACCCGCGTAGTTCCCGTTCCCATGGGAATATCGTGATGAAATATAGCCTAGTTTACGCCCTGATATTATAGCTTTCCATTGATGAAAGAATTTTTGAAATCGGTCCAGCCGTTTTGAAGATTACCCGGAACAAACAGACAGACAGACAGACAAAAATTTTTTAATCGTTATTTTAGGCATAGGTGTCGTGCAAATAACCATGTAAGCATGAAAAAAGTCTATTATTTTGACATTACAAACAGACACTCCAATTTTATTTATTGGTAGAGATTTATATAGACTATACGCGAAATGACATTTTCCTCGACCTATTTTTTGTTAGTTTCTTGTTAGTCTGTTTCTCTGCCGTCACACACACGGGGGGTGCAAGGTGAAGTTTTTCTCCCTGATCATTACTTTTCTTGTAGTAACGAAACAGTTCGTATAGTGGTAGGGGCACACTGCTGACAGTTGTGTGTCTACAGCCGCGGGCCGGCCCCTCCGGGTACTACCACACTGAGCACAAAATATACGACAGAGTAGTAGATATTTGTTATTGCGCTTCGTTCAGTGAGCGAGAGAGACCGTGAGGTGAGCGAGAGAGACCGTGAGGTGAGCGAGAGAGACGGAACCACAATTCTTTGAGGGTGTTTGTGTGTGGCGAGTGTTGGCGATGCCTTTAGTATCACCGACACCTCATCGCACGCACTCACACTCCCTTCACTTTCTTCACAGCAGGCAGCAGCCTTTCAAAGGTTCATGAGCGGCAGCAACACTTACCATCAAGTACTGTTTGCTCGTTTGCCACCACTGCCAATATACTGTTTATATTAAGTGAGTTACAGTGAGTGCCTGCGGGGTTAGGGGCGTGTAAAATGAGGAGCTTAGCTATACATGAAACCTGATATCTATATGACTATCATATACAAGACATATGATCTCGTCTTAAGAACACCAAGCAGTGCAGTAGGCAACACCTTTCGAAAATATAATTCTAATAAACATACGTGGGTCTCATACTTGGAGAATTTTACGCGACAAATGAAATTTGATTCCAAATTTTAAACAAACAAATAATTTTGCGATCTACTACAAAATATCACAAAAAGTTAATATCTAAAACGACTAATCTTAAAGTTTAATTTGAAATCTCTCGTTTAAAACCGCACAAGGTCAAATCACCTTACACGTGCGACCCCTGCGTCAATTCACTCAATTATATTTAGCTCTATTTAACACGATTGTGTTTAGACATACATAGGGAGTATTAATGTTCCTCCTTATTTGTTTGCTTTTTTAACGTAGTGAGTTGTCGATGTTATACAATGACTAGCAACCCGCCCTCGCTTCGCTTCGGTTTCAGTCGCTTAAACCCGCGTAGTTCCCGTTTCTGTGGGAATACCGGGATAAAATATAGCCTATGTTACTCCCTGATATTATAGCTTTCCATTGGTGAAAGAATTTTTGCAATCGGTTCAGTGGTTTAAGCGTGAAAGCGCTACAAACAAACAAACAAACATCCTTACTTTCGCATTTATAATATTAGTATGGATAACCGTATGATCTCCGATTGTATTGTCAAGGGTAGTCAGCAGAGAAGGTATCGCGTATGATCTCCGATTGTATTGTCAAGGGTAGTCAGCAGAGAAGGTATCGCGTATGATCTCCGATTGTATTGTCAAGGGTAGTCAGCAGAGAAGGTATCGCGTATGATCTCCGATTGTATTGTCAAGGGTAGTCAGCAGAGAAGGTATCGCGTATGATCTCCGATTGTATTGTCAAGGGTAGTCAGCAGAGAAGGTATCGCGTATGATCTCCGATTGTATTGTCAAGGGTAGTCAGCAGAGAAGGTATCGCGTATGATCTCCGATTGTATTGTCAAGGGTAGTCAGCAGAGAAGGTATCGCGTATGATCTCCGATTGTATTGTCAAGGGTAGTCAGCAGAGAAGGTATCGCGTATGATCTCCGATTGTATTGTCAAGGGTAGTCAGCAGAGAAGGTATCGCGTATGATCTCCGATTGTATTGTCAAGGGTAGTCAGCAGAGAAGGTATCGCGTATGATCTCCGATTGTATTGTCAAGGGTAGTCAGCAGAGAAGGTATCGCGTATGATCTCCGATTGTATTGTCAAGGGTAGTCAGCAGAGAAGGTATCGCGTATGATCTCCGATTGTATTGTCAAGGGTAGTCAGCAGAGAAGGTATCGCGTATGATCTCCGATTGTATTGTCAAGGGTAGTCAGCAGAGAAGGTATCGCGTATGATCTCCGATTGTATTGTCAAGGGTAGTCAGCAGAGAAGGTATCGCGTATGATCTCCGATTGTATTGTCAAGGGTAGTCAGCAGAGAAGGTATCGCGTATGATCTCCGATTGTATTGTCAAGGGTAGTCAGCAGAGAAGGTATCGCGTATGATCTCCGATTGTATTGTCAAGGGTAGTCAGCAGAGAAGGTATCGCGTATGATCTCCGATTGTATTGTCAAGGGTAGTCAGCAGAGAAGGTATCGCGTATGATCTCCGATTGTATTGTCAAGGGTAGTCAGCAGAGAAGGTATCGCGTATGATCTCCGATTGTATTGTCAAGGGTAGTCAGCAGAGAAGGTATCGCGTATGATCTCCGATTGTATTGTCAAGGGTAGTCAGCAGAGAAGGTATCGCGTATGATCTCCGATTGTATTGTCAAGGGTAGTCAGCAGAGAAGGTATCGCGTATGATCTCCGATTGTATTGTCAAGGGTAGTCAGCAGAGAAGGTATCGCGTATGATCTCCGATTGTATTGTCAAGGGTAGTCAGCAGAGAAGGTATCGCGTATGATCTCCGATTGTATTGTCAAGGGTAGTCAGCAGAGAAGGTATCGCGTATGATCTCCGATTGTATTGTCAAGGGTAGTCAGCAGAGAAGGTATCGCGTATGATCTCCGATTGTATTGTCAAGGGTAGTCAGCAGAGAAGGTATCGCGTATGATCTCCGATTGTATTGTCAAGGGTAGTCAGCAGAGAAGGTATCGCGTATATCATTGTTCACCTGTTAGTTGGGAATCACGACGTTCACGTACCCACTGGTGAATTCGAGCTTCCTTCACAATGGGAGTAGGTTTGCCACCTTTGTTTTGTTTCAATAAGTGTATTGGTTAATGAGCGAAGACAGAAAGAGCGTGTGTACAAAGTACGCATACCAGTAGTAAAACTCCTTCATCCTCTATCCTCTATCTCATTCACTCGCCGGCTCAATCCTATACATTTACGTATTTATGTCTCTATGGACTCGCTTTTTCATTTCATCGAGTTTGAAATCACAACGATTCTAAAGAAGTTTCACTTCAAAAAATAAAGTACTTTTGTGTCCAAATAATGTACGGTTTGCATTATTTTGTTTCAAAACATATTCACGATTATCTAAACAGTATCTTTGTACTTTATATTTATTTTATAGTAAATAATTCATTATTTTTTTTAAGAGATTCTTAGACACTGTTTATCTTGAAAAATTTTTCTAGAGAAGTCCATTCGGGCGAAAACAAATATTATGACGTACTTTATTGTTCACATAGCGTATTGAGTACAGTTACCCGAAATAACGTATAATACTTTATAATAAAGTACGGGTGACAACCCTAAATGAATAGCCTACTATGTCAAGCTGGTCAGACGTGTTGGTATAAACTTTTAATTCGAGTTTGCCTCCTCTTACATAGGTGTTGGCTTAAATAAGGAAATGACAGTTTGTTGCTGAATTTTCTCAGCTTGTGGCCGCCACGCGCTTTTCCGTGTGGTGACGGAGTAAGAATACAATTCACCACTCCCTGTCTTACCCGTGGATGTCGTAAAAGACCACTAAGGGATATAATATGCACATAACACCTGTGCAAGAGAAGGAAACCTTGAAATGAAACCCTATACCAACATGTCTGACCAGCATGGTATAGTAGGTCAAGTTACCTCTCATTGTGGAGGGGGCCCGATCCCAACAGTGGGACGTATGTGGGCTGCGATGATGATGATGATAATGTGGCCGCGTTCCGATTCGGTGTTAGATTATTGTATTTTGTTCAAACGACGTGTACAAGTAAATTTGACATTTTTTTTTTTTTTTTGTGGGTGGGCTGCGGTCGGCGCGCCTCCGCACCACTCCGTCCGGGGCGACAGAGGGGCTTAAGCACGCAACTCCCGCAACCCACCCGAAAACCACCTCGCCTTCGTCATTGGGCCTACCACCGGAGCAGGTTTGCTTGTCGTCAGTGGTCGGCCCGACGGAATACCCCCTACGTGGGGTACCCTCCCATCGACCGACCTCCCCCCCGCGGGCAGGACGTCGGTCTTTCCTCACGCGGTCGGCCTCTCGGCGGGTGACGGACTAATCCCCGGTCACGTCACCCGCGGCCTCGGCTAGGGCGGCATGAGGCGCAGATAGTTGCGCCTGCGCCGCCCCAGTCGCCGGCGGCGGATCTCCTCATCGAGGCTGCGCTCCACGCGCAGACGATCCGCCGCCTCCTTCTGCGAGATCACTGTCTCGCAGAAGGCTGCGACCGCGTCCCAGTTCCCGACGCTGTCGACCATCGCCCTAGCGATGGCCGGCAGCGTCAGGTCGGCACCGATGATTGCGACGAGTTCACGGCGCTGCACTGCCCAAGCCGCGCAGGCCTCAAGCGTGTGGCGCGCCGTGTCCTCGTCGCAATCGCAGTGGTGGCAGGACGGTGTACTCTCCCTCCTTACGACCTTGTGCAGGTATTTGGCGAAGCTCCCGTGCCCCGTCAACACCTGCACTAGTCGGAAGGAGAGCACCCCGTGCCGCCTCTCCAACCACTGCATCAGCACCGGCCGGAAGGCCTCCACGGTTCGCACCCCGAACCGAGGCCTCTCCAGCCGGACTGCCCAACGGGCAATGACGTCTCGGCGGGCGTCGACGCGCCAGGCGGTGAGCTCCCTTAACGAGATCTCACCGCCCTCCGCTCGCACCCCCGTCACCCGCCGATACAATCCGGCGAGCATCTCCGCCTCAAATTTGACAATATGTAAGTGCCCTTAAGGCGCTCATGCAGAATAAACGATTTCATTTTTTTTTTGGAATTACTATATTTGTTAGCAGAAGATAGCTGTAGAAGAAGATAAGATAGCAGTAGAAGAATAATCACGCTGAAGTAGCGATGGGCAGGACACATCGCTCGACGTACCGACAACCGCTGGGGAAGAAAGGTTCTCGAGTGGCAACCAAGTATCGGACGACGCAGTGTAGGACGTCCTCCCACTAGGTGGACCGACGACCTGGTGAAAGTTGTTAGGCCACGTTAGATGCAGTCGGCACATGATAGCACTCTGTGGTGCAAAGTGAAGGAGGTCTACGTCCAGCGGTGGACGGCGATATGCTGAAATGATGATGACAATTGTTAGCCGCAGATGGCTGTGACAACTTTACCCGGACTGGTGGGTGAACGCTGAAGGCTATCAACCCGAAAATGATTTGATTCATAATACTTATGTCATTCGGTCGCCTTTTACGACACCCACGTGTTAGATAGGAAGTGGTGAATTATATTCTTACTATCAACCCGCCCTCGCTTCGCTTCGGTTTCAGTCGCCTTACCCGCGTAGCTCCCAATCCCGTGGGAATACCGGGATAAAAATAAATATAGCCTATGTTCATCATCATCATTCATCATTTCAGCCTATCGCCGTCCACTGCTGGACGTAGGCCTCCCTCATGTTACGACACAAAATGCGATCCTGTGCCGCCTGCATCCAACGACGCCCAGCAATTTTCACCAGGTCGTCGGTTCACCTAGTGGGGGGGCGTCCTACGCTGCGTCGTCCGATACGTGATCGCCATTCGAGAACCTTTCTTCCCCAGCGGTTGTCGGTTCGTCGAGCGATGTGTCCTGCTTATTGCCACTTCAGCGTGCTAATTCTTCATGCTATGTCGGTTACACCCGTTCTTCTGCGGATTTCCGTATTTCGGATTCTATCTCGCAGAGAAATCTCGAGCATAGCCCGCTCCATAGCACGCTGAGCGACTTTGAGCTTGGTTATGTGGCCTACATTTAGGGAGCCCGTTTCTTTGCCGTAAGCCATCACTGGTAACACACACTGGTCGTAGACCTGTGTTATCAGACACTGAGGTATGTTGGACGAGAAGATCCTCTTAAGTTTCCTATGTTGCTCTCTGATATTATAGCTTTCCATTGGCGAAAGAATTTTTGAAATCGGTCCACTAGTTTCGGAGCCCATTCAATACAAATCTTTCCTCTTTATAATATTAGTGTAGATATCTTTCAATCGTCCTTTACGACACCCTCGTGTAAGATAGGGAGTGGTGATTCTTATTTCATTACCACGTGCAAAATTATGAATAATACAATCTACGTCGTATTTCTATTTCCTTATTTGAGAAACCTTTATATAATTTCAATTGTATATAACTTGTCAACATTTGCAAACACAATTTCACCTAGTTACAAATGAAAGTAAAGTGTCGCAATCTGTCTCGTTCACGTGCACAATACACAAGTATTGAAATGACGCCATTTTGTGATACAATTTTGCGTACGTTAACAAAATGTCGTTTTATAATTTACATTGCAACACGTATGGTGTCGTATGATATTAGCTGAGTCTGCGAAACACAATATGTGGTGAGGCGACCTTATAACTCAATATGGCGATCGTGTCAATATGATGATTTATATTTTTCATAGTAACCATTATAATATACAGGATGTATCAGGTTATGGGACAACTGTTCGAGTATGGTGTAGTTTAACGGTCATAGATCGTAATTAGAATGCATGTATATTACACAAAAAACTATAAAACATAAAAGTTATAGTGATTACAAAAATTTGTGCCTTAAATGTTACATATTATGTAGGCATGTACAGACAGTATACATATGCCTACAGCATGTAAAGCTTCGACAGTATAAATAGGTATGGTTTGCGCGAACGCTTCAATGGCAACGTAGGTACAAAGGCGACTTGTCAACGGTCATCAGCCGATCAGCTGATTTAAAGCGAAATTTGTCTTGCTTAGGCGAATGTAATCAATGATTTATTCAATTTCTAATGAAAATTTAACAAAGTACGAATATATTGCAGATTAAGTATCACTCACTTTATACATTTCAATCAGATTCACATGAAAAAGCGATGACCAAATTGTAAACTTTACATGTCTCTAATTCATTAACAATCCATACTTTTATTTCAAATGTTTTTCATGTGTGCCTATCACCATTGCCTAACTCCCGTTTGACCAGTTGCCCCATAACCTGATACAGCCTGTATATCAAATTATTATAGGAATAAGAAAAGATTGCAAAAAATAATGTGGTGTCATTTTATGAGACCACAATGCAAGTGATTTGTTTTAGTTGGTATGCATTTAACTAAAAAAAATAGCGTGAGTACTAAGTACGCATGTCAGAAGTGAAACTTCTTTGGTTCCATGTGTTTATTATCAGTATTAAAAAAAAAATCTCTCACGTTCTCACTCGCTTGCTCCCTACTCTCGCCCCATGGCTGTGCTTCGTGCTATGTTCACCTTTTCTCACTCTCTCTCAATCGGTCTCAATCGCTCTCTCCCTTTTCTTCGACAAAAACGCTGCACATCTTCGTGACGCTAAAGTGCGTTTCATCCGTAAAAAATTTACCCTCATGCGCGCAAAGAAGTTTCACTTCAAAAGTGAGCCGTCGCTGAGGACGCTTGGCAGATGTGAAACATCTAAATGATTTTGTACAATATGTATAAAAGAATAAACGTCGACAGTAACTAATATAGCATAAAGAATTAATAAAATATTACGTTTTTTTTCTCAGAATAATGATGATTTTTATTCAATAAACATCTATTTTGATTAGTATACACTATAGGTGTGCGAGCTCAGTGCGGCGAGAGAGATAGCGCACAACATCGCGTCGCTTCGTCTCACTCACACCCTACTACGTATATACATATTATATGTATATAGCGTGGCGTTTTGCCGCCAAGACAACAATACGTTTACCAGCGCGTATTCCGTCATAAAGCGTGACGTTGTAACGCCACGAGCTATTGACGCCACGCCAACGATCAGGTTCACCCTCACAAATTAATAGCAGACAAGAAATTCAACTTAATATAAATCAATGTGTTATGCGGTAATTTTACATAATATAAAATAAAATGGTTTCCGTTATTTGTTACGATTATATACTGAGCTATGTATTTTAATGAGGCAAGATGGAGTATACTCACGAGGAACGTGTATACATACATACATACATACATACATAAACATAATATAGTTGGGCAAACATTAGAATTTCAAATATTCGTAATGTGAGATTATAACAAACATATTTGTTGAGCGTTTAGGTGCCCTATATTGCAAATGGTTGTGTACGGAGCACACTGTATGACGTCACACAATACTTGTTCAACAGACCAAGTTGTCGCAGGACTTGGGTGAGTTGAGTCCGCGCGCTCCTCGCACCACTCCGTCCGGGGCGACAGAGGGGCGTAAGCACGCACACCCGTAACCCACCCGCGACACGTCGCCTTCGTCGTCAGGCCGACCACTGGAGCAGGGTGACTTGGCGTCAGTGATCGGCCCGATGGAATACCCCTTGAGCGACCGACGTCCTCCCTTTCCTCGCGCGATCGGCCTCTCGGCGGGTGACGGACTAATTCCCCGGTCCAATCACCAACGGCCTCGGCTAGGGCGGCGTCAGGCGCAAGTTGTCGCATGTCTATGTGAAGATCCAGGTCGGGCACTCGGGCACTCGGGCACTCGGGCACGAAGGTCAAGGTGCCAGTAACAGTGGTCGGCCCTATAGTGGTGGGGCGGTAACACGGTGGGCTATGACGCCACGCGCCGTTCATCCGACAGACTGAGTGGACTGTGTACCAACCATGGCCCACTATAAATAAAAAAGGTCTACTTAAATCTCTTAGTCGTCTTTTACGACACCCATGAGCAATGTAAAGATTAGTGGTATTCAACACAAACAGCATTAATTAAATAATATTATAAATAACATTATGTACACTATTTGAACAATATTATTAATGATTTCTGATGTTTACGCGAGTATTATACATTTTAAATAAAACTACTTTACGGATTTTATCGCGTTTGTATTTGATTTTTGATTACCCGACGTTTCGAACACTTTACAGCGTTCATGATCACGGGTGGACTAAGATGTCTCACGTCCAACAAGTCATCGTTACTGCAGAAAATTTTATAATTATTAATATATTTATCAATATTTAATAACTAATTTCTGTATCGGGTAGATAATTATAAATGTCTGTAATAACGATTACTTGTTGGACGTGAGACACCTTAGTCCGCCCGTGACCATGAATGCTGCAAACTGTTCTAAACGTCGGGCAATCATAAATCAAATACAAACGCGATATAATCCGTAAAAGTAATTTTATCTATACCAATAAATAAAATTGGAGTGTCTGTTTGTAATGTCAAAATAATAGGCTTTTTTCATGCTTACACGGTTATTTGCACGACACCTATGCCTAAAATAACGATTAAAAAATTTTTGTCTGTCTGTCTGTCTGTTTGTTCCGGGTAATCTTCAAAACGGCTGGACCGATTTCAAAAATTCTTTCACCAATGGAAAGCTATAATATCAGGGCGTAAACTAGGCTATATGTTATCCCGGTATTCCCACGGGAACGGGAACTACGCGGGTAAAATGACTATAACCTATAAGCGAAGCGAGGGCGGATTGCTAGTTTACAATATTATTAATTTAAATAATAATGTCATTCAATATTAAATTATTAAGTATTATTGTGTTTATTGAGGCGTGCGTGTGTGCGTGCGTATATACGTGCGTGCGTGTGGGTGCCTGTGTGTGTGCGTGCGTGTGCGTGCGTGTGCGTGTGCGTGCGTGTGCGTGCGTGTGCGTACCTTCCCGTCGTCGTTGGCGCTCGGTGTGAACGCATCGTACTTGATGTATTCGAGCGCGAACTGTTCAACAGGAACAGACTTGCCCTTGTAATGCAGCATACTGTAACAATACAACAATACATTATACAATACATTATACAATACACGTACCTATAGTATACACAGCAACACCGACCGATGACAATATATTATCAGTTTGCAAAATCATCATCATGATCACAGCTCATATACGTTCCACTGCTGGGCTCGAGCCTACTCCCCTGTGGGAGGGATATTGTCCCACTATACCACGCTGATCAGACGGGTTGGTATAGGGTTATGTTTCGAATGTTCCTTCTCTTGAATAGATATTATCAGCCATTATCCCTTTTACACCCACGGGCAAGAAAAGTGGTGGTGAATTGTATACTTACTCCGTCACCACACGGAAGATTGCAAAATAATATATCTACAGTAGAAACTCGATTAACTGGACTAATAGTCGGTAGGCATTCGGATAATCGAAAGTCCGGATAATAAAATGTATGAAAAACCACCTTCGAATGTGTGCATATGTAGTAAGTACTTAATTTTATGTATATATTAAAAGATGAACACATGTCCCGGGGGCACGTACTTCACAGCATAATAACAACTACTAACTAAAACAATAATAAAACGCGCGGGGCAGCGATCTCGCAGGGCGCAGGCGGGACATTTCGTTCCAAACACGTTCACGCTTGCATAAACTCGATTTGTAGGTACAATACATAGGTCACGGTTGTTAGTCCGGATAATCGCGAGTCCCTATAACCGAGGGCCGGTTAATCTAGTTTCTATTAGTATTAAAAATTAAAGAAAAGTAGAAAAGCCCACCATTTTTCCACAATTAATCAACATACCGCACACTTGCAATTTTCCGCAGAACTTTATAAAGTCTATGTTCTGTCACGTGGGAGTGGGTGTGAGAACACTTCCTCATCTTCTATACCACCTTGATCCCATCCCGTATTCCTTCCATTATGGTGTGCGATATATTGATCAACCATGGGAAAGGGGTAGATTGCCTTCCTTCCTTACATTTTAAAATAATAATGAATTGCCGCCATTTATCGCCTAATTCAATCAATTAAATAATCTATTGTTATTTTAGAAAATTGTTTAGTACTTAAAGGGTAAAAACGGGACCCTATTACTAAGACTTCGCTGTCTATCCGTCCGTATGTCTGTCACTAGGCTGTATCTCAAGAACCGTGATAGCTAGAAAGTTGAAATGTTGATAAAACATCGATATATCGAAATTATTATTTAAAAATATCGATACATCACCAATATTTTTTGGACGATACATCGATACTAAAAAGTAATTATCGAGGGTCGATATTTATTTAGATAAATTTGTTGTTTTATGTTTTCTGGGAAAGTATTTATTCTATAAAATCACCGTAAACTTATTTACTGTAAAAATGCTGGCAAGAAATTGATGAAAATTTATCATTTTCACCGAGAAATTGGCTTAAAAAAAGCTCATCACGGAAACCTCGCAATAAACGAAGTTAAGAGGTGATCATGGGGAAAAATCTATATATTGAAATATAGATATTTTTTCGATATATTGAACTCCCATATTCATATACCTATTTAAAAATATCGATTTATCGAAAAAACCATATTTTAAAAATTACAACAGCGGTTTTTCTTTTGGGGTGGGCCATGGCCCACGGCTAGCGAGCTAATCATGGCCATGGCCATCATTAGCTCGCTAGCCGCCCCGCTGATGGCTCCTGGCGGGGCGACAGAAGGGCGCCGCACGAATCAAAATGTTTACTCGATTAAGTTAAAATCGCTTTCAGTTTCCATCAAATATACAAAATTTTCCAAAAGAAGAGCAAAATCAATTTCATTGAATCATTGTGAACTTACAATTATTAAGAGAGACATTCGTGAATCTCGCGATCCACAGAGCCACTCCTCAAAAACTTGGCTAAGTTTTACGACCGGCTTATAGCCTTTCTGAACGAGTCAAAACAAGACTATCGGTTAAGTGAAATACCTAGTAACAAAACCATAACACGATTTAATTTTCATAACAGCGCCATCTATCGAGCTACATGTCATCATCTTAAGTTTACACATAAATGATGTTTAATAAGACCTAATACTAATAATCTATGTTCTGTAGCTATACACCATAGGCAAGATGGTCAACAGTTGGTTAGGCGACTGTTATGAAACTCGAAAATACAAGTAAACGGGGCACATTACACTTAGAAAAGATTACCAGCTTCCCTATTTTTTCAAGTAAAATATGTACAAAGTATATTATGACAACAATAAAAATCTATACTAATATATAAAGCTGAAGAGTTTGTTTGTTTGAACGCGCTCAGGAACTACTGGTCTGATTTGAAAAATTATTTCAGTGTTATATAGCCCATTTATCGAGGAAGGATGTAGGCTTATATCACGCTAAGACCAACAGGAGCGGAGCATCGGTGAAGAATGTTTCAAAATCGGTTTTTTTTTTGTGCTGAATAAACGGTTAAAGTTTCACAATAATCGCGTGTGACAGAATCGTATTATTTAAAAATATTTTCACGTGCTACATAAACAAAATCGCAGGTTAAAGTTAGCATTCGCCCAAAGTAACTATTCCATACTAAGAAAGGATTTTTCGAAATTCTACCCCTAAGGGAGTGAAACGCAACGGCAGTCTGTATGGAAAGAAAAAATTTCTTTAGCCACTGTCTTCAAATAAAGCACAAATACTCTTTAATAAAAATAAATAAACACGTGTTTCAGCGTTTGTCCATTTTCATCCTCTAAGGGTGTAAAATAGGTAGAATGATGTCAGTTCACCGACTTCTCACAGAGGCAGAACTACTGAAGCCGGCAACATGAAATTTTGACAGTAGTTTTTTTGCGTGACGTAGAAAGCCACTAAGAAAGGATTTTTTGGAATTCAACCCCTAAGGGGGTAAACCGCAGTAGTAAAGTTTGTATAGCGAGAAAAATTAAAAACAAATAAACACGCGTTTCAGCATTTTTAATTTTCACCCTCTAAGGGTGCAAATAGGTATAAATAAGTTGGTTGTCTGACTCATCAACGCTGAGCTAAAACTACTAAAGCTAGAAACATGCAACTTTGACCATAATTTTATTTTGTGACATAGGGACCCGTTAAGGAAGGATTTTATGGATTTCAACCCCTAAGGGGTGAACCGCAGTAGCAAAGTTTGTATGAGGAGAAAAAAAAATCATTATTGATTTTCTTTAAATTTTGCATAAATACTCTTCAGTAAAAATGAATAAACAGCATTTGTCAATTTTTACCTTCTAAGGACTAGGCGGGTAAGGTGTCTGAAACCGAAGCGAGGGCGGGTTGCTAGTATATATATGTATAAAAGAAAGTTGTGTTAGTTACACTATTTATAACTCAAGAACGGCTGTACCAATTTGGCTGAAAATTGGTGGGGAGGTAGCTTGGAACCAGGAGAAGGAGACATAGGACACTTTATCCCGTTCGAACGCGTTCCCATGGGACGTGACATAAGACGTCAAGAGAATACAAGTCACTACGAAACGTTGTATAACAAAAACGCATTTGACATGTAATAACCAAACGCAAATGACAGCTAAACGTAATTTTGTCTATGATTAAGTACGGTTGAAAATTTTGTCAGAAATCAATAATCAGTAATTTGTATGTTCTTCGAATTATCATTAACAGTGCCGCGACCAAGACGATGGACTCTTTCCTGACAAAGCCGTAATGGTACTATTAGAGAATTCTTCTAGAATCTAGAGAAAACTTAGGAAACTTAGAAAATATATTTATGAAAAAAAATATGGCAGTACGAAGTTCGCCGGGTCAGCTAGTATTATCTAAACTGTCTGTTTGTAATGTCTATATAATTAGCTTTTTCATGCTGATACGGTTATGTGCACGATACATATGCCTAAAAACCGTTTAAAAAATTTTTGGGTTGTCTGTTTGTTTTGGGTAATCTTCAAAACAGCTGAACGGATTTTGATAATATTTTAGTACCAGGTAGTTATCTATGTAAGGAGTAACTTAGACTATATTTAATCCCGGTATTCCCATGGGAATGAGAACTATGCGAAGTAAGGCGACTGAAATCAAAGCGACTTTAAGATAAATATTAACAGATGCTATCATCATTTCAGCTCATATATGTATGTCCCATTGCTGGGCTTAAGTCTCCTCCACAAAAGGAGTGAAGTTGACCTACTATGTCACGCTGGTCAGACATGTTGCTATAGAGTTTTATATTGAGTTTGCCTTCTGTTACATAGATCTTACATGCTTATTATATTTCTTGCTAGTCTTTTACGACATCCACGGGCAAGATTGGGAGTGGTGAATTGTATTTTTACTCTATCACCACACGAAATAGATTAGTTATCAATGTTTTAGTAACAATAAAACTGTTCATTTAACTGTCATCTACATTATATCTTATACTATAATCTTAAGTATTACTTTAAATTTGTCACTCTATTCAATATATTTTATCAATAATAAATTCCAGCTAAATTGACAAATTTTCCTCTATACTCTACAATAAATATTGTTTAGCTTGCACAAATTAATTATGTATGTGGAAACCAAGTAAGCTGTGTGGTGACAAATATGAATGATACCTAACTTTACATCGGTCAGGGTTTTGAAAATTGAGTAAGAGTTTTATGGACCCGAGTTAACTCCAGTTGATGCTGGCAGATCAATGATTATATTCCCAAGCATGGTAACAAGTAGACTTGATGTCAAGCAGGTGGCCACTCATAAAACTACTGTCAATAACTTCAGCAATGTCTATACTAATATATAAAGCTGATGAGTTTATTTGTTTGAATGAGCTCATCTCAGGAACTAATGGTCCGATTTATAAAATTCTTTCAGTGTTAGATAGCCTATTTATCGAGGAAGGCTATAGACTATATATCATCACACTAAGACTAACAGGAGCGGAGCACAAATGAAGAATGTTTCAAAATTGGGTTTTTTTCCTTTTGAGAGCTTGTTCTGCGTAAACGATAAAATTTTTGCAAAAATCATGTGTAACAAGATTGTACTATTAAAAAATATTTTCACCTACGTAAACAAAGTCGGAGGTTAAAGTTAGCATTAGCCCAAAGTATCTACACCACACGGACGAAGTCACGGCAGAAGCTAATGTATTATGTACCTAATAAGAGTACACATTGAGGCACCCACAACTTATTGGAGATAAGACAGGATCGATGATGATTTAGAAACAAATTAGTGTTAATGTTCAAGTAAAGTTTAATGAGCAGACAGTTGTCTGACTCACTCGTAGGCAGCCTGTTATTAATGTTAATACTCATTTGTGTAATACTCTATTTCATAATTACCACATACAGAAATAAAACCCTATGATAGATTGTATATTACAGGGGCAAGGTGACTAAAACCAAAGCTACAATAGATTGATAGTTATAAATAGAAATACTCAATTAAGTATTATAAATAGTTGAATGCAGTGTTTATAATACAAGTAGCATATAGTATCTGGGTGGTGACAGAGTTAGAATACAATTCACTACTCTTGATCTTGCACGAGGATGTCGTGAAAGATGACCAATGGGGATAATATGTATATAACATCTTTGCAAGAGAAGGAACACTAGAAATAAAACCCTATACCAACCTGTCTGACCAGCATGGTATAGTAAGGTTAATTTCTCTCCTACTGTGAACGAGGCTTGAGCCCAACAGTGGGACGTATATGAGCTGAAATGATGATAATAACTAACACTTCATATTGTTCCTATATATAACTTAACATTGAGAGTTTATTTGTAAAAGATTGAGTTTCTTTGAAAAAATACATTAATAATTTAAAAAACAGATTTCGAATTCGCGTCTAAATCTCATCGCAATCATCTTATTTAAATAACTGTAATGACATTACAAAATAACTTAGTTTAGTAAATAACACGATGTAAATAAAACTCCGCCCATGACCATGAATGCTGTAAAGCGTTCGAAACGTCGGGCAATCATAAATCAAATACGAACGCGATAAAATCCGTAGTTTTATTTACAAGGTATATAATACTCGCGTAAACATCAAAAATAATTAAATAACACGATTTTGTATAATTCGTCTACACATAGTGCGAATGTGTGAAATAAATTCTTTAAATTTATGTACATTACAAGAAGCTGCTTAAATTATGTGGGGTGACCCGTGAAGGCGGCGCGCTGTCGCCAACTGTGTAGTCTGTGTACTGCGTGCCCAAAATGTAATAATAATATTCACTCACGTTTCAGGTGATTCGTCTGAAGCAGCCGGTGCTGTCTCCTTACTGAATTGGCGCAAAACAGTATTAACAATCAGGTTATGCGTTGTTATTTCCATTTTGTTATCAAGTTCCATATTGTATCGTCTAATAGAAAGATTATTAATTATTTTACTAACATCGCGAACGTATCTGCTAATAGCAGCCGTATTTCACTCTCAATGTATTACAAACATATCGTATTTTGATTTTGAATAGAGTTAGACGATTGACGTTTATATTTAATTTCTGGCAACTCTAAAGCAGGGGTGCCCAGTTTATTTGCAAAAATCGTACCATAGACCAAAAAAGATCGTATTTTGCAGGGATGTTATGGATATGATATTTCGGTTCCGGATACGGATAAGAATAGAATTATATCGGTTACGGTTATGTAATTATTTCGGATTATCCGTTAGTTTCGGATAGTTTCGGTTACGGATATTAGATTGAAGTAAAATATACACAAAATTACTATGAAATAATTTGGTTTTATTTAGTATAACAAATAATAAACACACTACAAAATAGGGATGATCGATATACATTAGCTAAAAATATCGGTGTTTTAACTCCGATAACATCGATGCATCGAAGAAAAAAGAAAAAAACATTGAATAGTCAATAATTATTTAGAGCGTCATTAGAAACACCTGTTGAAATTATTATTTTACAGTGTGCCTAAACGACACTAAGACTACTGATTTTACCCCTTATTTTTATTTCAAAAATTTTTATTTTTATGAATAGAAACACATTTCATAAAAAAAAACATTAAACTTTCATTTGATTGTTACCAAAAAGATCGATGTTTTCTTTTATTTCGTGTAAAAATAAGTAAAACTCCATTTTATAAATGATACAAATTTTAGAGTTTTATTTGTATGTTGTCAAAAATATTGATGTTTACTTTTGTTTCAAAACACAAATAAAACCACATTTCATAAAAAGATTTTGATTGTTCTATTTGTCGGTTACCAAATATGTCAATGTTTACTTATGTTACATATAAAAGTCGTCGTAGATGGCTCCTGCTCCGATACCATGACCATTAATGCTGGTATACCACAAGGCTCGCTGCTCTCCCCGACGTTGTTTATCCTGCATATCAACGACATGCTCTCTATCGAGAGTATGCGTTGCTATGCGGATGACAGCACGGGTGTCGAGCGGTACACCGAGCAACGGAATATCCCTGGGAGTACACAGGCAAGAAGGGTTCTACTTGTGTCTGAAGACGAGCGCTCTCTGGGGTAGGCCTCGGAATGGGGTGAACGTAATTTCAATCCCACAAAGATACAAGTTTGCGCATTCACTGCAAAGAAAGACCCATTTGTCATGGCGCTTCAGTTCCAAGGAGTAACTCTTCCAATTTCTGAGAGTATTGGGATTTTCGCCGTCGAAATATCAAGCAGAGTCTAGTTTAGGAGTCATTTGAAGGACAAAGCCAAATTGGCAAGCAAAAAGTCGGGCTAAACAGAGCCAGGCGGTACTTCACACTGAGACAGCGTCTTGTGCTATACAAAGCACAAGTTCGTCCTCATGTAGAGTACTGCTCACATCTCTGGGCAGGTGCGCCCAAATATCAGCTCGACCCACTGACTCCCTGCAAAGGCGTGCTGTTCGAATCGTCGGGATCCCAATCTTACGGACGGATTGGAGCCGCTGGAGCAGCGGAGGCACTTTGAGTCACTTTGTGTACTCCACCGACTCTTTTACGGGGAGTGCTCCGAGGAACTGTTTGACTTGGTACCGCCGTCACTATTCTACCGACGTACCACTCGACATCGTAGCAGGGTTCATCCATTTCACCTGGAAACGCTATGGACTTCAAAACTGTACGTTTCCAGGATCATTTCTCCCACGTACGTGCAAGCTTTGGAATAAACTACCTGCTGCTGTGTTTTCCGAGCGCTATGACATGTCCTTCTTTAAACGAGGTTTAAGAAGAGTATTTTCTCCACGGTAGGCAACGGCCTGGCTGTGCCCCTGGTATTTCAAAAGTCTATGTGCGGCAGAATCACTTAGAGTTTTATTTATTTTACCAAAATATCGATGTTTTTAATACATCGATGTTTTGCAATCGACATATGCGATGCTTTGGATTCGATGTTGACATCCATATAAACATTGACGTTTTTCTGATATCGATCGTCCCTACTACAAGATTCACAGGGAGTGCAAGCGCGGTGAAACAAAACCTGTCGAAACATGTTTTATTTAGACTCCACCCTTATTCGAAATTATCCGAAACTTTTGACTCGGTTACGGTTACGGATATATATTTATTTCGGATATCCGATAGTTTCAGTTACGGTTACGGAGCTCCATAACATCCCTAGTATTTTGTAAGGAATTCAAGAAAAATTAGACACAATAAAATTTCACTTAAACAACAGTAAATTATTCAACATTGATATTATAAATTTAAATCGTTATCTAACGTTAAGGGAACAACAATGAATATTTGATATTTAACATACAATAAAAATGTTATTTTCAATTTATTTTTATATGTGAGGTTTTAAATTCTCATCTGCTACCTCTTTATGTGACGAAAGATTTGCGAGAAAGAGCTTACGTGAATGCTATATCGCGTAATCGTTACCTACAAATCAAATTGTGTGAAGAATATTTAACCTAGCAGGACATAATAATTTACTGCATACTAATTTAATACTTATTTTTTGCATTGGAACTTCATGGACTGGTTATGAAATTCTGAATCGCAAATTATGTATATAGCGAAAGTTTTGGGAGTAAAGAGATAAAGCGACTACTATATAACATATTTGCCACCCACTTTAAAGTCAAAAGTATGCACGACATAAAAATGGCCTTGAGCTAATTTTATAACTTGAGAAGAAAACGACATACTCTTCTTGACAATTTAATACAATACATTTTATTTAAATGTGATTAATTAATCATTGAAATGTTTGCCTGAAATACAAATGTTTCACTTCATTCGTACGTCTTTATGATACGCCTTAATTTGTTTTACTTCAGTTTTTTAAATCTGCTGCGTATTTCTAAAGTACGAGTGAAATAAAAAGTAATAATTTTGTTGGATGCACTTATAAAATATACAAACAAGTCAAAGACTCATTCACTTCTGGTAATTGATTCATATATATTTATAGGAGTCATAAGATTTGAAATGTAAGTATATTATCGCGTATAATTTCATTCGCTCGATCGTACAGTGTATCAAAGCCAAAGAAGTCGTACAAAACGATTTAAATCGTACGGTTGGCAACACTGCTCTATAAAGGTTCGACCGTATTCGTGAATTTGCATTCAAATTTATTCTGGCTCAATTCTTTTTTACTGAAAACTCCATTTAAAAAAAATTAGATGAAATTTTATATAATTAAAATAATTTTCTTTATATTAAAATATAAGCAGTTTTGAATAATCAACGATTTCATACCAAGTAACTTTTAATTGCAAATACAATTTTAAAAATACTTGTAAAATTTTACAATGTATCAAGTAATGTATAAAGTTAAAAATAAAACTAAATAGTTAAGTGCTGTAGACGACTAGACATGATACGACTAGATAATCTATTATAGTTACGAATGTGAAGGCGCTGCGCCGATTTCTGGCGCACAGTTTAAATTTGTTCAGACACCGTCACTAACCTCATCTTTATACGAACTAAAATCCTTATTTATGCTATATAATGATTTCTAATCTTTAAGGGGGTTTTACACATTTTAAATTAAACCATTTTTACGGATTTTATCGACTTTCTATTTAATTTGTGATTTACCAACGTTTTAAATACTTTACAGCGTTTATGGCCACAGGAGGACTGGTAAGGTCCAAAATCTTTATCGAATGCCTTCAAATTTTGCATAAATACTACGAGTATTGGCGTCAATACACTTCAATAAAATTTAATAAACGCGCTTCAACACTTCGATTTTTTATCTTCTAAGGGTATGATAGACATAAAAGAACATGGTTGACTAACTCATCAGCGCTGAACCGAAATTGTAAAACTCAAAGACAATAGTCCTAAAAAAGGAGATGAAGGTTTAATAGCGACGCGTAGATGCGCGAATCAGTTAAGAGAGAACTGTTTCTCACACAGACATTCATATAATCTGTATAAACGGATAGGATGGGATGCGACAATGCCATAGCCTGTCCTCCACAAAAGGCACCTCCAACATCCTTTTCTTTAGCTGACTTGGACATAGATATACCTCACTAATACCGTATAGGGCAACGAGAGGGCAGTGATACTATGTTGCAAACTATGTTGTCGTAGTCTCTAATCCATCAACCTCTTTATAGGTGGCGGACTAATATTCGGTTCAGCCACCTACGGTCTCCGATAGGACCACATCAAGCGTAAGTGCTCAAGTCGGCGTCAGCCGACGCGCCAGCGGTGCAGCTACTCAGCGTGGAGGATTTTCTTCCTGACCCGCCCTGCTACCTCCTAAAGTGAGATAACTCTCAAACAGAAGATAGTGACCGCATTCTAGTTCCTGACGCTGTCGACCATGGTTTTAAAGATAATCAACAGCGTTGGTAGCAATGTTTTCAAATAATTCACAACGCACCTCTACCCAAGCCACACAGACCTCAAGCGTATGCCCTATCAAAGCAAACCCTCCCTGAAAAAATTGTACCTGCCGGCAAAGGTGGACTCTAAGCATCTCCATATTCAAGTCCCACGAGGGAGTTCTTGCCAAAGCGCACGTTGCATCGGTTTATACGGTAATGTTACAAAACAGGACTGGCCATTGACGTCAAGGTACCAGTGGCCGTCTCATTGCTGAAGGGGAGGGAATACGTTGAGTTAGGGCGCCGCGCATAGCATTTGCGTCACCCCGGACAATAACGATGACATGTGTACTAGCCCACAGAAAGACAATAGTTACCGGGTACAGCCCTAAACGCCAAGGTTTTTTTTTTGTGGACACAAGAAAAGCCCAAGATGCGTGGTCAGGTAACTCGCCCAAACATTGCGTTGGGTTCACTTAAATTTGACAAAGCCAGGGCAAGGCGGACACCACGCCAACGAGCTGGGTAATAAATTGAAAAAAATGCTCTTAAAACAACTATGGCGCGTCGAGTATTAGGCCCAATTATTTCATCTTGGGCACTGATTGAGATGCCTGCGGTTGGACTGTTAAGGGGTTCATGAAACAGCAAAACATTCATTTTATTTAGGGTCATTCTAAGCTACCACGCAATCCACGGAGTCACCTCCACAATGCTGAATGCGGCTCAGTAGATCGCCTTTTCAAAATAAGCTCAGCCATAGGCGATTACTTCGCAACCATTTGTTTTAATGTACTGCAAGGTCGGCTACAAAACTGTCCCCAGCTGGACGCCGTACAAGATAGACGTTAGCATCAAACTTCACTCCAAATAATCCACCAGCAACCGCTTTAAGTAATAAGGCTCTCCATGAAAATGAAGCACCTGCCTGATGTAGCTGAATGGCAAACTATTGAATGAAATAATGACCGCCTCTATGATACTGAACTGAGCGTCAGTCAGATCGGGGACACCTGCGCTAAATTGCTGGGTGATGCGGGCTGTGAGAATTCTCTACAATAGCTAGCCCACATCATCCAGCAGCACAATGGGCCCGTAGAACCTTGAATACCCTTTTTTGCAGTAGATCCGTTTGATATATCCGGGGCAGCAGGAGGTGGTGGTGGGGGTGAAAGACCATAGCTCGCCAGGTGCGTAACACTTTCAAGTGCCGTGTAGGCGGGCCACCAGTACCCGACCTTTTTATCAATGGCCCGTCCAAGTTGCTTACCCTAACCTTGAACACCCAGAATTGCAATTTCTGTTTGCCTCTGTCACACTTATCTTCTACTCGAACGAAGTCGCAAGCAATAGCTAGTAATATATTCGCCTCACTACAGAACGATATAATACCTATAGTTCTAAATACATACTCGGATATTTAAATGTGTCTTGTATTGGATGAATATAAATGAGTTATCGCCGGGTACTGTTATGACAACACGCGCCGAACGAACAAAGACTTATCACACAATCATTGTTCACATACAATTCAGTTATCGACGATCTCTCCTCGTCCACATCGCGATTAGTTATGTGCACTTCGCTTTAACACTTCACAATAAACCAACGCGTAGCCGAATTAACATACAAATATTTAAATATAAATAAACTTGAAATCTGACGGTATTTAAATTAAATTTTATTAAAAACTAATATTAGATAGAAGTGCAATTAGCAATTGTATAGCGAGGGCACATTTGCAATGTCACTGCACGCTCAATGTATATAATATTATATATTGCGCCTGTGCATATTACGTAAATGCACCGCCCCTAATACAACACAACTTCTCAAACTACTACTACATCAACAATAACAGATTATATGTAACACCTAATTATCACCGATAAATACTGCGTCGCATTCAACAGCTTATGAATAAAACAAATATCTAAAAATAATTTAAACAGGCGCTTTCTGTTCAGTAACTAGGCAACGGAATTTGTTTAGATTGAATATATCACACAATGTTCGGCACTTAGTAACACTAGTGTTTCGTTAAATACAACATCGAATCACATTATTTATAATAAAATTCGCACAAAGCAAATACTTACGTTAAAAAAATGTATCACTTTCGAGCACAAAATTGCTCAAAAAAACACAAAACATTTTCATTGTATCAAGCGTCCCAGGAAACTTCCCAGTGTGAACCTGGAGAGGAGCGGGGAAGGTAATAAATCAATAAACGATTATAAGGTTATCAAATTCTAGACCATAACTTCAGCATATTGTCTGGTATCCCTCATCGGTACCAACGTTTCGGTAGTTTACAGTGAGACGGAAATATTAATTTTTAACTTGGCATCATAATATGATTACATCTCACTTTAACTGCCGATTGGTAACATCCGATCGTACCTATAGTATGTAAATTGATTGATGTTTCTGAACTGAGACATTTTATTTAGCCCGCCAAACAGTATTGCCATAATAAAGATAACAAATTGTTAATGCAAATTTTCTAAATATTTTTATTGTGTTTAATTATTTATTACATGTAAAGCTCGTTTGACTTTGGAATGATGTTAGAGATGTGTACCACCGGCAGTGAGAGCGACTATAATTTGCGTCAGTAAACAAACCAATCATAAATGGTGGCGTTAAATTTTCCCTCTCTCTCGCACCATATGTCTGTATTCACACAAGTCGGTACAGTATACAAATAAATAATCAGATTTATAAGTCTAGATGTCTTAGAATAATAACGTATAGAAGGTAAGTTCACGCACAAAAAGTGAGGCATTTCAATTGGAGCCTAATGGAGCTTACACCGGAACCGGTCCGTAATGTACAAGTCATTGTACTGCACGAACGTACGCAACTCTTTAAAAATAAATAGGTAATTATGACGGTTTGTTCATTCAAATGGTGTCACAACACATTTGAAAAATATAAAAAGATTATTAACATTACTTTTAAAGGTAATTCGATGATTTGTGTTAATAAAAACAAAATTTGATTTCATAATTTGTATAGTGGTGTGCGCGTGTACGTGTGTAATCGTCAGCGCGCCATTAGTATTTTTAGATTCAAATTTTGAAAGTTCGAAGTATTGACACTATCCTTCTATACGTTATTATTCTAAGTCTAGAAGTATTATTTTTAAATTCAATGTTAAACTGTAAGTGTTCTTTGTTTTCTATTAAGCTTTTTCTTTGTTACTTATGTTCGTTATTTATTATTAATTTGTTTTTGGTTTTAATAAAGTAAATTTCTTGCTTTATATATGAATTGTAATAATGTAGTGGTTTAAAAATAATTAAAATAATATACGTAGGTTTAATAAGCAGCAACCAAGTCTCAATCGGAACTGCGAAAAATATTTCAACAGCTGCTCAATATAATAATTCATTTATACTTAAGTATCAGCATTAGTTTTTATATGTTCTAGAAAAATACTGAACCTGCGCTTATTCACGACTGCAATTACCACTTGTTGACTTTATAAATACGATACTTGTTATATATTATCAAACAATAAAGGTCTATATTAATAAAATACCAGCTGTCTGATAATCCTGTTTTGTTGATGGTCCAACATATCATTACAAGTAGTAACCACCATTTTAGATTGGTTTCATTATTAGTGAGAGTTGACCCAAAGTATTATTTTTCGCCATGGTAATATTAACCTACCCCAAACAAAAGTTTTTTTTGTGTGACTATAATTATTAGCCGTAAATGGCTTTAACAGATTAACCCGGACTATAGGTGAGCGCTGAGAGATCTCAACCGGGTGAAAGTAAGCTGAGCGACATCGCCCAAGGGCTCCTGTGGGGAACGGGCCAAGGCGTCGCTGGAGACAAAGTGGGCGTGCCCACGTTTTAATAATGAATATTACGTGGCGCGGTTGCCAACCCCGATGGTGGGGGTGGTCCCGCGGATATTCATGTGTGTGTATGGCCTTGCAAGCCGGAAGCCGTATATGCTCTTTGTTGAGCGTCCCTGGTAAAGTTGTCAGTCTCGTCCACTTCGTCCAGTACGTATCGGAGACGTCGGATCGCAGCTATTTTAAATGGGGTATAGTTATCCGTCCCAACATCTAAAGGGTTGGGGTGTGTCATGGCAGAGACAAACAAAAGCATTTCCAAAAACAGAAAATACGATTTGAGGCCAGCGCCTGGTAATAAAATTACGATAAAGAGGGATGAAAATATATTATTGTAGTAGTTTAGTTGTAGTGACGTTTTTCACTCTTGCAGGTACATTCCAGTTGTCATCGCCGTGCTCACCTTGCACTTGGGGTCGCCGTAGTGTGTCCTCTTTTTTCCCACAACCCTATCAGTCGTCATCTGTGCGTTTAGGGGCATGAAAAACAGTTTGAATTGTACGCAATGGTCAATTGTTTTTAAAAATGCTGTTTCTATAGGTTATATTGGATTATTTATAGGTACATTTTGGCTTTAATTTATGTCAGTCTTGCATCATTTATAAAATAAATACATACTATTTTTAATCAAATCGACTTGACACTTAAATATAGCAATACTTATTTAGAATTCTTGCCTGGATAATTTTCATGCAATAATATCATAAAGTCTTTTATTTATATTCTGCCTGTGTGGAACCACAAACTATAGTCCATAAAATACACTGAAGTAGGAAACATATGGTAATGAAACGTCAACAAAAAATGCGTGCCGCTGTGACGTCATCTGGCCGCTAAACATGGTGATTTTAGTGCTGTCCAGAAGATTTTAATGTTATTAGTTTTATCGATAAACGTTCTTGGCTCATTTTATTTTAAATATTATTATTTGTAGAATTTATACTTTAATAGGAAGAAAGTATATTGTTATGTGCAAAGATACTTTGATTAAGATGTGTGAAATCTAAGACAAGTTCGTGCTTCAAATTTGCCAAGTAAACGATATTATGATTTTTAAAAGTTGCTATATTGATTTTATAAAGTTCTCGTTTGACAACTCAGTGACCACAAAAATTAACACATGACGTAGTACAGTACCATCTGCCCATTTCTAGCATGCTAAATTTTATCGTCGTTTCGTATGTTGCAGTCTCGCTCGCACTTGTGTATATGCCGGAAAGGGATGGAAGCTAAGCTTTATGTCGGCGATAAAACGTTATCGTGCTAGCTATGCTATTTTGGATATTAAAATAAGAGAACGCGTTTTTCTTAGACTACTTACCTCTCTATTACAATCTATTTTAATTGTGTTGCTGACTGAAGTCCGTAACACACTACCGTAACGCAGCTCAAGATAGGTGCACCGCACCATAAGTGAAAGTGATTCAAATTTTAAACTTACCAAGGGACTGCGAATAAAAAAAAGCAATACACCTTCAGAACATTTATTTAATTACAAACGCCATTCCTTATGACTGCCGCTCTAAAATCACATATTACAAATTTAACGAATTTACAATAGTTTTTACTCGATACGGAAAATAACTATTTTATTTAAATAGTTCTGAAGAGAGATTTTGTCGATAGCCTTTTTGCCGCAAGATTTTATTAAGAGGTATTTATGACTAGTGTCATGATCAATTGATTTTGACTGAATAACTGTGTCCGATTTTTTTTTGTCCGAAGTAGTGCTCCATAATGAATTTAAATATATATAGATAATAGTTTTGGGGCATCGACTTATCCAAGTGATTAATGATCTTTTCTGTCTTTTTCATTATGTCTTCAACATCTTTCGATGAGTATTTCAGTCCACCTCTTGTTTTAAAATGAATCAGCGTTTTCAAATTGCAATTCCTGAAGTACCAGCGACAGCATGAGGAGCTGCATGTGTACTGGTATTGGCAACTTTTAGAGGGATCTGTAAATAAAATTGTGGTATAAGATAATAGTTTCCATGATTGATGATAAATTTCCATTTATGGTATTAGTAAACAAATATAAATTACATATATAAGCATTTACCAAGGTAGAGGTGTCAGGACCAGCCAAAACAGGAATTGTTTGCAACTGATTTTCTTTTAATATGCCCATTTGATGTTGGCTGGCATGTTGCTGCAAAATATTGAAACATTTGAATAGTTGTATCCGCAGTATTTTTTTCATAAAGTTTGCTTGAATGATGACATTATCATTCAAATTGGGCAAATACGTTTCTTGGATGGAATCGCAGCGACAAAATGAGAATGAGAATGACATAGACCACAACTAGTCGTAACTAGCATATCAGTAATAATGTAGCAGCAACAAGTATATCAAAGGCTAAAAGTAAAAGTACAAATTTCAATTATACGAGCAGTCTCCATGAGGGTGAGAGGCATGAGAAGGCATATTAAGGCCTTCGACTGCGAAGACGGAGCAGGAATTATATAGTAAGCCGACAGTCCAACGACTATCCTGCTCATCATTGTCCCACCATAAAAAACTTGTATTATAACTTTGATCCTTTTATAGCACGTTTTGTTGTAAAATAATATATATGTATTAAAATATGTATATAATAAAAAAGTATAACTATAAAAGTATATACAGTATTAACTTACTTACAAATTTGAAGGGCACGGCATCATCTCGTAGTCGAGTCACATCCAGTTTTGTTGAAACATTTATCATCAAAATGTAGCGAGCAAATATAAATATCTTTTACATTAAGCTTTATATTTTGCATTCCAATGGCCACCGGTTTCCTTTTTACGTTCATTTCTTGGGATCCTATAAAATATGTTTTAATTATTATTTTTGTATGTTTTAAGCGGGGTAGCATGATAAAATAAGAAATTTTATATAAGCAATCAATGTTAAATCGATGTCAAAGTCGATAAATAATGCACAACCCTAGTTAATAAATGAACATTATTTAAGCGTAAAAATATAGTTAAATAAGTCAAATCCCTTCATGACTTATAACTGCACATAAGAACCGTGCTAATTATAATGTAAATCTTCCTTTATTTTCCCGGCAACATAAACAATAACCAATATTTTTAATGTTATTTATAGCGTACCTGTGTATAGTTAAAGATGGCTCATTTGGTGTTTTTCTTATGCCACACCCTATTACACTGTACACTGGCATATTTGCGACGTAATTATTTACATTTGGCTTCAATTATTGTAAATCACAAGCAAAATATTGAAAGATAATTAGTTATTTCGATTTATACCACGATTTTTTGACAAGTACCGGCTGAACTGAATGACAATGACATTTGGTCCGCTAAACATGGCGGCTTTTCGGCCTCATTAGGTATTTACGTATATTCATGTTTCACTTTATGTACGCACTGAAATACTGTTATATTGTTTTCCTGCGAGTTACAGTGCTAAGTAAGAACGAGATAGATATATGTTTATGTGTGTACCTTCAAAATGGATGCTATTTATATAAGCAATTGTACCACAGAAAAATTAATAAGATAGAACGGCCATGTGGGCGGGGCAAGCGTGCCACAATTGCGATCAAACGGTCTTAATATTGACAAAATTCATTTTACCGGTTCTTAGTTGCGCTCATATAGTGACCTTGAACGAAGCTCCGACAAAAAAGAGAAATATGCCGTCTTGCGCTGTTACAACGTGTCGAAAAAGAAGTCAGTTGCATAGTTATAGTCTAAGAAGGCATTTCTTTTCATCGTTAAGTCCATAAACTTATTAATTCAGTGATATTTCTTGATTTTATGATAGTATTATGTCGTATGTAAGCAACAATTATAAAATAACAAAAAGAGCCAAACATTATACATCGTTTGCCATACATGGATATCACCTTTTATTAGTCCAGCAACCGCGCAATGTATTGCGTTCAATGTGATATCACTAAGAACCGCCTTACCATACCTTTTCATTCAAAACATCGACGTTGAGCCACGCGTATCAATAGTGTTGTCCAACATACTATAAGTTATCGATTTCAATAATTAGCTATGTGTTAATTTTATCATATAAATAAATACTTTTAACACTTTTAATTTAGTAATAGTTATATTAACACAATTTAAATATGTATTTATTATTCTGTTATACATTACCTACTTAATTTATCTTGTATATCTATAGTATATTCTTGTATATCTTCCGTGTGGTGACGGTGTAGGAATACAATTCACCACTCCTTATCTTGCCCGTGGATGTCGTAAAAGACGACTATGGGATATAATATGCGCATAACATCTGTGCAAGAGAGGGAAAACTTGAAATGAAACCCTATACTAACATGTCTGACCAGCATGGTATAGTAGGTCAAATTCCCTCCCATTGTGGAAGAGGCCCGAGCTCAACAGTGGGACGTATGTGGGCTGCGATGATGATGATCTATAGTACAAACTTCATAGTGCTCATTAGCACTCTTTAGAATTTAATAAAATAGAAATAACAAAATAATAGTAATAAAATATCTATGTTTGGGACCAATCACCAAATACATATATATATATATATATATATATATATATATATATATATATATATATATATATTTTATATTTTTTCAAATTATCATTGAACAAAAGATCTTACATTTTATTAGAAGTTTAATATCCAAGTATTAGATCCAAGTATTAGAAAACTATGGATTAAGGCAACTGGTAGTTAACTAAATACCAACTAAATCTAGCACAATTTGTTCACAACATTTTGTAGAATACTAAAATAATGGTAAAGTGATCAAATATTATTGTATTTCATTTTTATTGGCAAACTAAATGTTTAATTAAGTAGGTATTTAGTTGTCGTACAAAATAATTGTTCTATTCTTCCTTAAAATGGAATAATTTATGATAACAATGAATTTCTTGAGACTGGTCATTCATTACTAGTTATTATATATAAGTGTTGATTTCTAACTTTTCATAAGTGTTTAATTTTTATTCCAAGTAATGTTGACATGATAGTCATCATTTAGGCTCATATACGTTTCACTGCTGGGCCCGAGCCTCCTCCGCAATAATAGGCAAATTTACCTTACTATACTATACTAGTCAGACAGGTTAGTAGAGTTTTCTTTTGAGTTTTTCTTCTCTTGCATAGATGTTATATGCTTACTATATCTCTTAGTTATCTCAATATATTAGGATGGGACATCCGCGGGTAAGATACAGAGTGGTGATTGGTATTCTTATTCCGTCACCACACGGATAATGTTAGTACATTTTTGTTTACAATAAACAAAAATGTACTAACAAGTAGCAGTAGCAGTATATCAAAAAAATTAAATAACAGTTTTGTTTTTAAGTTAAATAATAACACCAATAAAGATAAACCGAATTTCAATAAACAATAACATTTTAACATATTTTAAAAATGATATCTGATGCTTACACGAGCATTACATATTGTAAATAAAACTACTTATACTGATTATATCGCGTTTATATTTGATTTAGGATTGTCCGACGTTTCGAATACTTTACACCATTCATGGTCACGGGCGGTCTAAGATGTCTGACGTCCAAACAATTCAACGTTATTACAGACGTCCATGGCCCCCGTCGCAGAGACCGTGTGAATTCAGCCACAGTTGAGCGCCTCCATGCAGTACTACCTTATGTGAAAGGAGTCACTGACAAGATTGGCTTCATCTTGAAACGTGCTTCCATAAAAACTTATTTTAAGCCACTCAAGAGGATTAGTCAATTCTTACCACCTGTCAAGTGCCAGATCCCTCTACAAGATGCAGGCAGGTTTATAAACTTGTCTGTGACTGTGGTCTCTTTTTAATATATTTTAATTGTATCTTTAATTGTATGTACTGGTGTGTATATGGGAACAATATAATATACAAATCGCTACTCGCTTACGTAATTTATTTTAGCACTTAAATTTTCTGTCACCTATACAGAGTGTAGTGAGGAGTATTTTATTTGCATGATTTTAGAAAGAAAGAAAGAAAATACTTTTATTACCACCGTCTCGACCCACAACAACAAAGCAGCAATATTAAACACAGTTAATACTTATCTAAAATCCGTTGGCAATTGCATGTGTCGTGACCGTGTCAACGAGGCGTACACTCAGCATAATGCTGCGTTATGAGGACACAACGCAGCGCTGGTTTTCAGTGTCAACCTCAAGTGACTTACGGGGTACAATTATATAACAACTTTACTTAACTAAGGTATGAAGGCAAAATGTTAATAATAATAAAAAGCGAATAGTAGTAGTCGTATACAATATCAAATAAAATTATAGTAATTATAGTAATATAAGTTAATTGTTATGTATATAATATATATATGTATAAATACCTAAATAATACATCCTATTCAATATAAATAGACATATAATACAATACAATATGATACGTATTAATAATCTGCACAAGTGCACATATATATGTACATCAACAATTGAGTAAAGAAGGAAGTGTATTGGTGTATAAAGGTAATGTTGTTCATATCACATATAAGTAACATCCGATTTCTGTTCATAAAGTAATAGTCTTTTTATGTGAAATCTGAAAGTACCTTTTGTTTTTATGGATCTTAAAGGAGGGTCTAAGCCGTTCCAACAGTGCGTAGCTGCATATTTGAAACACCCCCTGAATGCTGCAGTATTGTGTTCTGGAATTAATAGTGGCTTTGAAATCGCACGAATAGCATGGCTGCAGTGATTCCGTTTCCAAATCAATTTTCTATACAAATAATTTGGTTTTTTAGTTTTTATAATTTCGAACACATAATTTACTAGATGTAGCTTACGTCGTTTATCCATCTTTAATACGTTATTTTGAACCAAAAAAGGTGTAACATGACTACGTCGCGGAATACGGTAACAAAAACGAGCGCAGGCATTCTGCACACGCTGAATAAGGCGCTCCGTGCGTGATAAAAGACATGGTCCATATACTAAATCGCAGTAGTTAAATTTTGATAAAACTAGACTCTCAGTCAACATTTTCCTCATAGGTATACTTAAAAACTGCCTTAGTCTGTATAAAACTTTCAGTCTGTAAAAACAAGATTTCACTACGCTTTTTATATAAGCTTCAAAACGGAGGTCTGGATCGATGATTAGGCCTAAATTACGAGCAGTTTCGACTCTTTCTATATTTTCACCCATAATTTTGACCTGTGGGCCTACTGATAAAATTGTTTTAACCTGGTTTTTGCTACCCATGACCAAAAACTTAGATTTTTCATGGTTAAGCACTAAGCAGTTATTCTCAGACCAAAAAGCCACTTTGTCTAATTGCGCATTTAATGAATTCACAGCTGCGACTGTATTACTGGGCTCAAACGAATGGTATAACTGGGTGTGATCAGCATATATGTGATACCTAAATTCACTCAGACATTCAATCACATCGGCACTATATAATATATACAAAAGTGGGCCGAGGAGCGATCCCTGCTGAAAGCCCCTGGTGACAGGACGAAAGGAGGAGAGTACCATTGAACCATTTTCACCGCGCAATTGAACCTGTTGAGACCTATTTGTCAAATAGCTATCAAACCATCTTATTGTATCTGGGTCAAAACCATAAAAAGATAGTTTGGAAAGCGTTAAAGGTACATTTGCAGAATCAAATGCGCGGGAGTAGTCGAGTAGCGTCAATATGGACCCTTTTCCCCGATCCCTGGCTTCCAGAATATTGTCAACGACGTCTGCCAAGGCTGTAGCTGTACTCCGTCCTTTACGAAAGCCTGATTGAAAGTCAGGTAATATGTTATTTTCCTCCAGATAAGCCGTTACCTGTAGGTACACAACTTTCTCGAGGACCTTGGATAAGCATTTTACTGTTAAATTACTGACTTGCATTACAAATAACTTCAACACACACACAAGTAAGTGCTTAATTTAAAGACATTAATATTTTTGTTTCGATAAAACAGGCTAAATAAATATCGTGTAGTATATCGACCATGGCAAGCACTAGCGTACATGTGCTTTTTTATATCTGGGTATAAGTTGCCTACAGAACTTAGTTATAGTTTGTGTACCAACTGCAGCTTCGAGATTGATGTGTGTGTGTTATGTTAGTGGGTGAAATTATTGTAAGCATAGACCTTGCATATGTGTTAACATCAGCGGGAGGGAGGAATTCCGCCACGCTGGTTTTCGAACAAAATCAGTCGAATGGCCTTTCTAAAGTATTAATATTTCTGTGAATTGTACGTATAGAACCATATGTCGCGTCCCTATTATAAAGGTCTATGATAAAATATAGGATGATCTCTGTGACAGTTGTCCGTAGTGCTGTCACGCTTATGATAAAGTCCGTAGTTTTTTATCGAAGAATCTCTTTATTTTTATAATTGTGAGTTTCTATTATAATTAAAATACAATCAGTCAGTCACAGTCACTAGATCAATCGATCAATTACGACTGTTTTATAAATAAATATGTCTAGTTTATTGACAATAATGCGTACATAATATTATCATTTACTTTGAGACGAAAAGTAGTTTTTTAATGTTTAATTAAGTCAATTTATGTATTTTATAATGTCTCTTAATTGTAAAAAATATGTTGAAAGTTTTATATAGGTAATATATTGGGATTAATTTCTTTTATGAATAATTTAATAAAGATCGGTTATCGATTTACGTATATCAACTGTCCGATCTCTTTTTTATTTTCAATCCAGTATGATCTTGTACGTGCTTAAGCGTCATTTATGTATAAAATGTTTACTAGGTATTTCAGTACTTACGAGGTACATTTTAGGCATGAATATTAATATTTTTATATTTATAATATATTGCAATTTAGTTGCAATAAAACTGGCACGAAAAGAATGAAAATATATTTTACACAAAATGCAATTGTAAACATGTCGCTCGTTCAAACTTACTTTGTTGGTTTCGTTGACATCTGTCACAGATCAAGCTATATTTTATTGACTATAAATAGTAAGATGTAAAACATAGATTTAGTATGGAGTAACTCTACCTGCACTGTAAATAGGGAAAATAAGTTACTTGGTTCAAAGATTTTTGTCATAATGCTGTTTGACAACAATGCATAAATGAACAGTGACATCTGTGGGCAATCTATATATTTTGTTCTTATTATATAAACATACATGGCGCGAGGGTGTATGCCCGCGCCAATAAAGAAACGAACCATAAATGGTGGGCGATAGTCATTCCCTCTCTCTCGCACGTTATTTCTGTCGTTACTCACATATACCTAGTGTTGCCCAAAAAGTCTTGGTCTTGCGGTCTTGGTCTTGCAAGAAATGCGAGACCGAGACCAAGACCAAGACCGCTTAATTTTTGCAAGACCAAGACCAAAACTGGCTCTGCAAGACTTGAGCAAGACCAAGACTGAGCCTGCAAGAGTCTCGCGGTCTTGCATTTAATCCAAATTACCATTCCAGCTCCACCGTAATATATACGGTGGAGCTCGTGTCTTCTACATAATAGGAGGGAAATCGGCCGTAGCCAGAGAGAAATCGCCACGGTGATCGGCCGTGTTGTTACAGGGTTTCATGTCAAGTTTTCCTTCTCTTGCACCGATGTTATATATTATAGCCCTTAGTCCTGAGTTCGCACTCGCGGGTAAAATAGGGGAGTGATGAATTGTATTCTTACTCTGTCACTACACAGCAAGTCAAATCAGTCTTGAGATATCCATCTATTGGCAAATCGATTCTCAATGTTGGTGTTGGCTTTTCAGAATTACTCTTCGAAAAGGCTTAAGGACAAAAATACCGTAATCACGAGAGTGCTCTTGCCCATTATACATATTTATATATCCATTTATTCATTAACCCAACGACGTTCACTGTTGGACATAGAAATATACCTACATAAATGTCCGTGTAGGGATAGAGTACGAATACAATTCACCACTCTCTTACCCGTGGATGTCGTATCAAATCGGACCGAGGCAATGGTGTTAGGAAGCCATTATTATTTTTTTTATGGGTGGGCTATGATAAGCACACGCGCGGTCCATTCCGTCCGGGACGATGAAAGGAGGGCGCGCGGGCCCATAACCCACCCGTACCCACATCGCCTCGTTGTTCGGCCGACTATCAGAGCAGGGTGACTTGTCGTCAGTGGTCAAATAACTCCGTTGCTTGCCAATCAAATTGAAAAAATCTTTTTTGTTGGAAAGGGGGAATGTTAAATTACATAAAATTTATTGTATCAACTGCCCTGTGTGGTGACGTCTTAAGAAAACAGGGTCGAAATTCCTTCCTTTGTCATAGGAGTAGTAACTCTGTCTAACGTAACACCAGGGGAATAGGAGAGTAATTTTCCCCAGTGGTAAGGGTTATATTCAATAGTGGACTATAGGCTACCAGTTGGATAGATAGGATAGGATGATATTTGATTAATTTAGTTGGATTTTTCATTGCCATGATAAATGACTGTTACGTTATTCCAACTGCAAGACTTGCAAGACCTTGCGAGACTCTTGCTGCAATACCAAGACCAAGACCAAGACTTGAGTGTGCAATACCAAGACCAAGACGAGACCAGGTGTGCTGTTGCAAGACCAAGACCAAGACTGGTCCAAGTCTCGTCTTGGTCTTGCATTTGGGCAACACTACTCACATACGGTACACGCGGGTACAGTACACAAATAATCATAATCCAATTCGTCAATGCATCTAATTTGCTTTATAAATTCAAATACTTTATTATGCATAAACCCCGCGGGGGCACTTACATATGGTCACTTTTTTACATTTTACCTTACACTACTACCGGATCGGAACGCGACCGCACTGAGAAGATCCGGCAAGAAACTCAGTGGGCTTGTCTTCTTTTTTTATTCATTTACTATTTTTTTTTTAATAAGATAATATACAACAACATGTCTATTAATAGCTCCAGTGTGATGCCTTTCGAACCATCATATAATACAGTTATTAAATATAACGAAAAAGTACCATGGCTGGACCAGATCCCGCAAGCGGCACCCGATCACGAGTTAACCACTAGAGCAGCCATCACTCCCCTCAACCATAATGGAGGGAAGGGAGTGACCCGCTCCTCGTAGCTACCGCAAGCAGACCCTTCAGTGAGCATGACCAATACCATGTGCCACAAACATAAAACACAGATTAAATAACAAATTCGTTTGGCAAAACACGCTACGCTTTACAATTATATTAACAGCAACAGAATAAACATGTATGTAACACCTTTTGAAATAATGAGAAAGTGCCTGAATGAGGAGCTGCTCATAGTCACCAGTCTGTATTATCATCAAGATAATCCGAGATTTTATAATAACCTTTTCTACAAAATCTACTCTTGATTGCTTTTTTAAACTTATTAACTAGCATATCTCGAATATTAATAGGTAATTTGTTGTAGAAGCGTATACATTGCCCCATGAAGGATCTGTTAACTCGTTGAAGACGAGTACTGTGTACAACTAATTTATCCTTATTCCGAGTATTTACATGATGAATGTCACTATATTTTTCAAAGTTACCGATATTTTTCTTTACATAAAATACATTTTCGTATATATATTGAGATATAACAGTCAGAATATTTATCTCTTTAAATTTCTCTCTTAGTGACACTCTTGGGCCTAAATTATATATCGCGCGGACCGCCCTTTTTTGTAGAATAATTATTCTATTCAATTCCGCGGAGCAGCCCCGAAGTAATATGCCGTATGACATGAGACTATGAAAGTATGCGAAATAAACTATTCTGGCTGTTTCAACATCAGTTAACGCGCGAATTTTTTTTACCGCATAAGCCGCTGAGCTGAGCCTATTTGACAGTTTCTCAATATGAGGCCCCCATTGGAGTCTATTATCTATAGTGATGCCTAAAAAGGTGGTTGATTCCACAAGGTCCAGAGCCACCCCATACATTTGAACATTGGTTTCCACTTGTCTCACATTGGGAGTAGTAAATTTAATGCATTTAGTTTTTGTCTCATTTAGAACTAAATTATTAGAATGAAACCAATGAACAACGTTAGACAGTGCATTGTTCACATCGTCATAGTAGAGCATTTGTCGCTTAATCTTAAACAGTAAAGAGGTATCATCTGCGAACAACACAATGTTTTGATTGTCCCCTACATAATAGGGTAAGTCATATATATATGAATCTCCATTGTGTGTATTAATCCCCAGTCACAAATTTCTTTAATTTTCCAATGTCCACCGGGGACGTCTGTATTTACTGGTGAAAGTATTGCAATTTTAGAGGTCCGTTTAATATTTCTCACCACACTATTAATAAAGACCAAAAGTAGCCTTTGCGTTAATTCAGCCCAATATTTCTACAAGACCATGGTTTTTAAATTCAAAAAGACTTCAAAATTAGTTTCAATATCTGTGATTTGCCGGGTTCCATTTGGCCATTGCTATTCTCTCGTCTTCTTACATAAAATCAGAGTTAAGGACAGCTCGCTCTGTGAATGTGGTCTTTACGACGGTACTGTTAACCATATCTTTCTTAATTGCAATAGAAACAATGCGTTTACTTTTAACGGCATGATTAATAAAATGAAACTCCCTCTTGATGTAACGAACGGTAGAGGGTCACCTCTACCGTTCGTTACCTTCTCTCATGATATTATTGCAATCCGTTCATTTTAATTACTTTTTTCATTAGAAATGATCATTTCAAGCTACATAAATACTCCCTCCGCAAATAGTTAGAACCACGGTGAACGTGGATTTACCGCGGATCGATTCTTGCATCGATTTGAATCGTCATCCAAAGAATCAATTTACAAGAAAATCGAGGTCTGAAGGATTGATTTCCGATTAATCAATCTTTCGATTTTTTTTATTGATGAGCTTTTGGTTTTAGGAAATCTGGAGAGTAATGTCTTACAATAATATAGACATGAATCGATTGGAAATGTAACACTAGTATCGAAGAATCGCTTTTAAAGTATTGGGTACTTTCGCCTGGCAGGATTGTGATGAGCTTTTTTTTGACGTGACAACGTCTTATAATTCGATGGAGCCGTCTGCACACACGAAAAAACATGACGTATGCGGCATTACCTCGCTCTGAGGCGTTCCATTTAAGGCTTGATGCATACAAAATATCTATCAAACAAATAAAATTAAAATTTTCTTTTGAAAAATGAAACCATTCCATCAGTATTTTCTTATGACGTTGTCACGTTCAACTATCGTCAGTAAACCGACTTTACAGACAACCGATTTTTTTTTAGGAAAGCCCTAACATTCGATACTGAACACTAGTATCGAATTTTCTGGGGTAAAGTATCGATTCACTGAATCGATGCAGTGTCTCGTATCGATTTATAAAATCGATTCTTTGGGCCTGAAAATCGATTCTTCGATAAATCGATCTCAGATTGTCATCCCTAAGACCCTAACCCATAATAAACAATCTCATGTTTATACTCGTTCCAACCATTTATTTTACTTTTGACACATGCTTTAGGACGTAACTGTTTCATTATACGCAATTATTAACTTTGAAACGAGTGAACAGAGAAATATATAAACTGCCCAATAATATTTATATATCTTAATTATTACCCACTAAATACATTAATATGCCGTAAATAGCTCTATTCATAAAATTTAAGTGATAATTCATTTCCGTTATAAAAAAAGTTACGTTCTATCGCATCTAGTGACAGGAAGTATTCGGTGCAAACTAATGAATCTCAAATAATCGATTACACTTATTTGCAGTTAAGTCAGCTGACAACTGAGTTTTGAATTGTTGTAATAGACAACACGTTAAAATTGTATCAGGGAGATATAAAAATCTTCTCATCATACCTATAACATGAAATAAAACAACCAAAATATTTTAATATTATTTTATTATAACGAATCGTCGGATTCTTCATACGAACTCGAATCGTCGCTTGAATCATCTGCAGTGTTTATTATTAACTCTTGTGTAGGTATGTTGTCAAATTCAATTTCCCGATCCCAATCAGAGAATATTATATTTTTTGTCTTGTTGACGACACTCGCCCAGTTTTCAGGCGTCACACTAGCACATGCGTTTTTTAAAAGTTCAAGCATTTTATTTGCTGTGAAAGGAGGAGTTGTATTGTTTCTTGCGGCGTGTCCTTTGACTTGTGCCCAGATCATTTCAATTGGATTATATTGACAGTGGTACGGAGGAATTCTGATTACAACATGCCCATATTCTGCTGCCATTTCGTCGATGACATATCGTTTTGGCTGCTTTTTACTTTTTAATATTTTAAGTAATTCTACTTTTAGTAGGGATTCGTCCACATCTTCCCCATTATCACGAAGCCAGTTTATAATCTCGTGTTTTTTGTTGGCCTGTGTTGGCATTTTATTAATTTGGCGAGAGTGATAGGGTGCATTATCAATAAATATTGTTGATGGCTCTTCAAGTGATGTAAGCATTTCTCTGAACCACTTTTCATACACGTCCGCATTCATCTCCTCATGATAGTCTCCTGTTTTTTTTTATTTGAACGCTAACAGAGCGTCTGGTACAAATCCCTTTGTAGTTCCCGCATGGCAAATGATGAGGCGTTCACCTTTCCCCATTGGCACTGCAGAAGTAGAAGCAGCAGTATCGTCAGTCCAACCTTTTGGTATGGAATGATTGGCATTGAACCAAGTTTCATCTGTGAAAACGACATTCGACCAGTCTTCTATTTTCTTCGCTTGTCTTAAAAATTCACAGCGAGACAAGGCTATATCACGACGTTCCATTAAAATTTTTCTTTTGTCGGATTTCTTATACAAGAACCCGATTTGGTGCAGCACCTTTGACAAAGAAGATTTTTGACCACGAAACAAGCCACAATTTCGTAGAGACGCTACTAATTTTTTCAAAGTAGGAATCTCTTTGCTTGTGTAATAATTGTATACGAGTATATGACGACGAATAGCATCAGTATCAAAACTGTCAATTGCTGTCACTTTACGGGGCTGACGTTTTTTCTTAGGCGTAGATAGCTTGTTCTGTTCAATACCACTACTACCATAGGCTTCTTTAGTGATTTTCGCCACCGTTGGAGCACTAATACCTAATGCTGCTGCAACACGGTCTCTAACTTGGGTTACTGGTATAAGGAATCCGCCATTGCGGCTTTCCTTTTCAAAAAATTCACGAAGCCGCAGCACTAACTCTCTGGATTGTCCTTTAAGCACCATACCTTTCGGCATTTTGCAAGTAAAATCTTACTGGGAGGAACGATACGCTCAACTCAATCAAAGTAAGAACAATGAAATCAATACGGTGGAATATAACTACTCAACACAGCGTATGAAAAATATGAAAGAGCACTCAGCGAACAGAAATGTGACTAGCACGGGAGTCTTGTTGCGAGTGACAGACAACACAACAAAATGGCGTCGCCGGCGCGCCGTTCAGTGTTGCCAATTCGGCTTAAAAAAAAAGGGGTAGGCTGGATGAGAAAATTAGTGATTTACTACCGCAGACGAGGGCGCCATTGTCTCTAAGTAAGGTTTGGAGCAGCGGACCCCGCTTAATGGAAAAATGCTTCATAAAGTAGTTATTTTTTATTTTGCAAAGTACAAAGTAAAATATTTTGGGAGGACTGAATTAGTGGGTATGCAAAAATTAATGTGCCCAAATAACAAATATACTTACAGAAGTGAAGTTTTTAAATAATATGAAATATGTATTTAAGCAAAAATAAAATATCCGTGTTAAATCGATTAAAAGTTCTTCCTGACTAAAATCGATTATTACAAAACATAGTATCCGTAATACATTGGTACAACACTAATTGATCAGAATTCGACCTGCCAAAAGTAAAATAAATGGTTGGAACGAGTATACTTTATTTTACAGATTAAGTAGTGCTTTATTTGTCTATTAGCTTTGTACGTGCTATTTTTTGATTCATAAACGGTTTTATCAATTAAATATTAACTAGGTACTCCATACATTTGGTCTGTTGAATAATTAAAAGACAAGTTGACGAAGCAAGAAGGAAGTGCTGAAAGGGCGTAAAGTGTTTGAGTATTAAACACGTTAAAATATTATGTATTGAAAACAAACACATACTTAGATATCAGAATATATTTTAGGTGTATTTCAAATAATTTACAAACAATACTACATATCTTTCTGCGTGGTGACGGAGTAAGAATATAAATTACCACTCCCTATCTTGCCCGTGGATGTCGTAAAAGACGACTAAGGCTAAGGGATATAATACTCACATGACTTCTATGCAAGAGAAGGCAAACTCGAAATAAGACCTTATAACAACCTGTCTGACCAGCATGATATAGTAAGGTCAATTTCCCTCCTATTGTGGTGAAGGCATGAGCCCAACAGTGGGATATATATGAGTTACAATGATGATGACCACATATCTTTTAAAAGAAATCAACATTGTATACTTTTAATTTAATTAACATTCATTTTTGATTTTTTGATTGCAGATTATTAGAGTAATTTGACCATAATCTATATTTTGGAATTCCTCAAGATCAAGTAACCAATTATGTCAAAATTCATTTTAAATTAGAAAACGGATAAAATTGCGTTTGCTAGCTAAGTCCTTTTCGAGGTCATCTTTGAAATATAAATAAAAAAAAAATTGCGTATCAAATACTCCTAAATTGTAAGGTTACTTCTTGAGATAATAAATAAACCAATAGCATTAGCGAAACAGACTTGAAACAACTACAAAGTGTACTATTTATTTCAATAGAACAACTTTACCTAACTGCTTCACAAGATGGTTTTCTTTGTGAAGAACCAGTGGTAGATATGAAATGCCCGTATATCAATAGACATCAAAATATAACACCACTAACTGTGTCATATCAGGTGTAAGTGGATAATGTGGAGCTTACTAACAACTTGAAAACTAAATGTTACTGTACAAGTTGAAAATCAAGCAATTTTATTATCTGTATGTATAAAGAACAGATGTAAGTATTAAAAAAAGACTATATTTCGTGACGTGATGAAGAGATGGAAAGAATATTTTGAAAGTTTATTTAAAATAGAGGAAGAACTGCTTTAGAGCCCGGATCAGGTGCAGAGTGATCGTGATTATGATTGCGAGTGAAGTACAAATGAGATTGTGGCTGCGAGGATGTATGTGAAGTTAGGTAAGACAGTGGGATATGACAGGGCGTTGGTCGAAATGCTGAAAGCTGCCGAAAGCGTAGTGGTGAATCAGCTGTCACGCCTTTTCTTTGTGCTGGAGGAAGGGTCAAGACCAGAACACTGGTGTAAGTCTGTCATACCACGTACCATAATTCAAGGGAAAAGGATAACAAAAAGACTGCGGCAATTACTGCTGAAAAAGGCTTTCAGCATTGTCGGCAAACTGTATGCAAAGGTACTGCTAGAAAGAGCACAAGGCACAGATGAAAAAGTCTGCGATGTGCAAGCAGGATTCGGAAAGGGAAAGGGATGTATAGTCAGATAGATAGATATGTATAGATGTATGTTTTTTTCCTTGCATTGCATAGCTAATACTTTCCTGGCTAAGACCCAAAGAGCCTATTGCACTTTCGTAGAATTGTAAATGGCCTGTGATAGAGTGGTGAGGAATGAATTGTGAATCAGCATTATCTTCGCATTGGGTGAACGGCAACTTGATACTAGTATTGCAGTCTCTCTATGAGAACTCCAGTGCCTGTGTCAGAATCGAGGGAGGGTACACTGAATGGTTTAGTATTCAAAAGGGTGTTAGACAAGGATGTGTAGCGTCACCTTGGTTGTTCAACCTAGACAATCGCTTGACTGATTTAAAGAGAGTAAATATGGATTCAGAATGAATAGATTACTTGTCAAATGTCTTTTCTATGCTGATAACCAAATCCTACTTGCTTCGTAGGTGGATGTGTTACAGGAGATGGTAACAGCAATGCATTATATTAAAGAAAAGGATGAAAATTTATGTAATGAAGACAGAATTTATGTTATTTGAAAGGGAAGAATGTATGATGATGTGTATATTGAAGAGGAAATATTAAAACAAACACAAGAGTTTGTATATCTGGAATCTATATTTTGTCTGGAATGATGTGTAAAAAATGTGTAAAATAAAAAAAATAAAAAATAAAGAAGTTATAGTGAGTGTTTGAACTGCAGTGTGGTGACGCGGTAAGAATACAATTCACCGCTCCCTGTCTTTCACGTGGAGGTCGTAAAAGACAACTATGGGATATAATATACACATAACATCTCTGCAAGAGAAAAAATACTTGAAATGAAACCCTATACCAACATGTCTGACCAGCATGGTATAGTAGGTCATATTTCCTCCCATTGTGGAGAAGGCTTAAGCCCAACAGTGGGACGTAAGTGGGCTGCGATGATGATGATGAATAAAGAAGTAATAGTGAGTGAGCTGTTTATTATTTTACAATTCCTTACAAGTTAGTCAGCTTGTGCTAACACATTTTAAAATTTTTAGAGTTAGTCCAATAATTTGTTAAGTGTTTATGAGACTTTTATCATATAGCACGCATGTATGTTTCTAGCAATCATTTCTGCCACATATGTGCAAGTTCTGGAATGAACTACTTGCTACTGTGTTTCACCAGCTCCATGCTGCTGACATGTTCTTTAAACGAGGTTTGTGAAGAACACTTTCTCCACGGTAGGTCTAGGCCTAGCTGTGCACCTAGTCTAGGATTACGGTGGGTCATAAGGCCGTTCGTCGATGCTGGCCAAAGCCCGCCTAAAAAAATGCTCTTAGTATTAGAGTGCGCTCACAGATGGCGTCCAATAGTGACCTCACTTACCCATAGATGGCGCAATGCACTTACAACATTTGTTCTCTTAAAGATGTTTACTTTGTTGGTAAATATTATTCGTTATAATTAAAACTTAATAAAAGTTAGATGGCGATATAATTTAAGAGTTCTATTTTCATTCAGCGCTCGATAGATGGCGTTGTACATAAATCTAATTCGCACGTTTTATAGAATAAACAGTTTTTAAAAGCTTTGTATTTAACTTGCCCTCTTAGTATGGGACACGGGTTGAGAGCCCTCAGCGCTCACCCACCAGTCCGGGTAAAGTTGTCACAGCCATCTGATGCTAACAACTAAGTCACACGAAAAAAAAAAATAGTATGGGACAAATCTTGTGAGTTAAATTAGAACCACTTCCTGTCGTTAGATTAGATTGACATTTCGTTTACTTACCTTAACTTCGGTGACAATGCAATAATATGGTACCATGAAGCTGGTCTCAAGATGACATCGGAAGGTGGCTATAGGAACTCCTAAATCTAACGAGATAAAACCGTAGAGTTTGGACTCGTTTGAATAGTCTTGATAAGCAGCATTTAAATAAAAGCATTTTTATTTTTTTTTTAATTAATATTTTATTGAAGTTTTTTATCGTGGTAGGACCACACTGTCGACAGTTATCTGTCTACAGCCGCGGGCCGGTCCGTCCGGGGCAGTACCATGCTCTTGCAGAAAATCGACGTCTGAGTAGTAGCAATTTGTTACTGCGCTTCGTCCGGTGAGCGAGAGAGCCGGAAGCCCAACTTTCTGAGGGTGATTGCGTGTGGAGGGTTTTGATGGTGCCCTTGGTATCACCGAGCCTCAATGCACGCATTCACACTCCCTTCGCTTTCTTCGCGGTAGGCAACGGCCTTGTAAAGGTCCATGAGCGGCAGCAATACTTACCACCAGGTGTACTGTTTGCTCGTTTGCCACCGTTTGCAATAAAAAAAAAAAAAAAAAAAATCGAAGAGTTAATTATTTGATTAATAGTTGCTAAGCGCCACCTATCGGTATATATTGTCAATATAAGCTATTGTTGAATTCACTAGAACACAAAACGCATCAAAATCGTTCGCAGTTGCTTGGTGGTCTCATTACCGTCCCCACGTGTCGAATGATCTGAATTCTATACCCACACCAGACATCAGACAATATTTTGGTAATTGATTTTTCTATTTGTAATTTGTCCTCGTTAGTTATTCAAGTCACCGCTCCCTCTCAGCTCTAGTGTTGTAAAAGATCACTAAGGTAGGTACACCTGTTGATCACATCCATGGTGGTCACACAAAACAAGGAAAAATCCATATAAAACCCTACCTGTATCGACACGTGTGACCATTGCGATACAGTAGAATAATAACGTATAGAAGGAAAGTGTCGGTACTTCGAGCGATCTAAAACATGAAGCCCAAAAAACCAACATGCGCGCAGACGATTACACACGTACACACGCACACAACTGTACAAATTATGAAATCAAATTTTGTTTTTATTAACATAAATCGTCGAAATACTTTTAAAAGTAATGTTAAAAACCTTTTTATGTTTTTCAAATATGTTGTGACACCATTTGATTGCACAAATCGTCATAATTACCTATTTATTTTTTAAGAGTTGCGTACGTGCGTGCAGTACAGTGACCTTGTACATTACGGAACGGTTCCGGTGTAAGCTCCATTAGGCTCCAATTGAAATGCTTAATTTTTTGTGCGTGGACTTATCTTCTATACGTTGTTATTCTAAGACGGGAGCCTAATTTCTCTTCCATTGGGAAGGAGGTCCGAATGAAATAGTGAGACTTGTACGAGCTGACGTGATGATGATTGATGTTGAAACTATTATAAAACAAATAGGTATGTTTTTAATTATACCTCCTACTGGCTATACGAAGACTTAGCACGCTGTATGGCAATAGGCAGGTCGCATCGCTCGCCGAATCGACAACCGCTGGGGAAGATTGGTTCTCGAGTGGCGACCACGTATCGAACGACGCAGTGCAGGACGTCCTTCACTAGTTGGACCGACGACCTGGTGACAGTTTCTGGGCATCGTTGGATGCAAGCGGCACAGAACCGCACTCTGTGTCGTAACATAAGGGAGGCCTACGTTCAGCAGTGGACGGCGATAGACTGAAATGACGATGACTGGCAATATATATAGGAATTTCAGTGAACATATTTGGATGTTTGTCACTCGATCATTTCGGCTTATACACATCTCACTGTTCTGCTTGAGCCACCTTCACATTAGGAGGGAAATTAACCTCACTATACCACGCTGGTCAGACGTGTTGGCATAGAATTTTGTTTCTAGTTTTACCTTTTCTTGCGTAGATGTTATATGCATATTATATCCCATAGTCGTCTTATACGACATCCACGGGCAAGACCCCTGTCTTGCCCGTGGATGTCGTATACGATTCGCACTTGGTCGGTTTTCTGTGTTGGCAATCAGCTATTAATATGAGCCATTTTTGCCAGTGTCGCGTTATAGTTTTCTTTACAAATTATCTTTTTTTTATCTTAGTAAGACAAATTGTTGCCTTCAACAGTGTTATGGCCATTGTTAAAGGTATCTTTTGAAAATTTTAGTGCTAACAAAAAGGTGTGTAAAACACTTTTATATTATCACTAGCTTTTGCCCGCGGCTTCGCCCGCGTAAAAATTTACTTGCATATTGAACTATTATCGCAAAGAATATTATCGGCATAAAGAGTATTACATTTCTTAATTTAAGAAATACTCTATCTACTTGTCAATTTTCATCCAAATCTGCTCAACAGTTTAAGCGTGATTGAGTAACAAACATCCAAATATCTTCACAAACTTTCACATTTGAATATTACTTCCAGCCTTATAGTTCAGATTGCCGTGCAAATACGATGATAAATATGCCTTTCCTTAGTCTCTGATAACGTACTTTTCCATTGGTGAAAAAAAAATTATATCAATCAAACACCCGCAGTTTCATTCACGTAGAAATTCCCATGCCAATACCGAGATAAAAAATGCCTATGTTACTCGCTGATATTATAAATACACACATACCAAAAAAAAAAAAATTATGTAAATCCCAGAAATATCAGAGATATAAATTGCCTATGTTACTCGCTAACAACATAGGTAGCTTTCCATTGGTGAAAGAATTTTAAAAATTGCTCGACATCCCCCGGTATAGTTCTCATTCCTGGGCAAATACCGGAATGAAAATAGCCTTTCACTGATAATATAGCTTTTCATTAGTGAATTAATTTTTAAAACCATTAAATTCCCGTGATTTCATTGACATTGTACCCGATCCCGTAGGAATATCGGGATAAAAATAGCTTAAATATGTTACTCGCTTAAAAATAGCTTTCCATCAGTGAAATAATTTTAAAATCGACTTAATTCAGGCACACCGGGATAAAATATAACCTGGGATAAAATATAGTCGTTGAAGTTATTCCTTATGTACGACTGGTAGACCTGATGGTAAAATATAATCAATATCGGTCCCGCCATTTTGAAGATTACCTGTGACACACAGACAAAAAAATTTGGACCGTATTGTGTGAGCATAAATAAAACCTATTATTTTGATAGACAAACAGATGCTTCAAATTTATTTATTTGTAGAGATAGAAAATTGGAATAATATCTTGATTGTAACTTACTGTCTGGTAGCTGCTAGAAATATTACCACGCTTTCATTGTTCGTGGGTATCGCAAAATACTACTAAGACAAAGATTTACATCGACCTGGACCGGTGATGCCGTCTGGCCAACAATGTCGTGCGCCAGGTCATAAAATGTTGCTAGAACCTTTGCAATATATCTACGATGGCAGAAGGGTACCTACATATAGCGTCGATCCAAAGTAATTAGGATAAGAGCAAGATAATGATGATATATCATTGGCTGGGTGTCTTCGACTATATGTGTTTTATCCTTTTGGGGCAGCCCAAAATTGTTTCTTAGTGAGTGCTTACCCCAAATAACCGATCGGTATACAAAATTTCACATTCTTAGGCCCGGTATCTTTGGCTATACACTTTCACCCTCTTAGGGGTTGAATTTCCAAAAATTCTTTGTTAGAGCTCGCTTATCCTTGCCAAAAATTGTTTCATAGTGCTTGGTAAGTGAGCACTAAGAAAATCTGGGGGTAATCCAAGAAAGCCGACCGTGTATTAAAATGATCCTTCCTAGGCTCAGTGATTTCGGTTAAACACTTTTCACCCCCTTAGGGCTAAAATTGCAAAAATCTCTTTCCCCAAGAAAGGAAACTTTATACAAAATTCCATGTTTCTAGGCCTAATGATTTCGGCTATATATTTTGCACCCCTTTAGGAGTTGATTTTAATAAAATAATTTCTTAGAGCTCACTTACAACAAAAGAAAGAGAATTGCACAGAAAGTTTTACGTTCCTAGCTCCAAGAGTTTCGTCTATACGCTTTTCACCCACTTAAGGGGGTGATTTTCGAAAAATCCCTTGCTAGTGCTCGTGTACCCCAAGAAATAAGACGACGTAAAAAGAAAATACTTTCCCCTATTTCAACCCCTTATACCTATTTTTTCGCGATAAAAAGTAGCCTTATATCCTTTCTCAAGCTTTAGTTCATCTCTGTACCAAATTTCATCAAAATCGGTTAAGTGGTTTCGACGTGAAAGGCTATATGCTTTTCAACCCCCTTTTTTTTTGGGTTGGGCTGCGGTTGGCGCGCTCCTCGCACCACTCCGTCCGGGCACCCCAAGAAATACGATGGTGTAAATAAAAATACGTTTCCAGGCCCAGTGGTTTCGGCTGTATGCTTTTTGGTATTTTAGGGGTTGAATTTCATCCCCATGTAAATGGAATTTCCACAACGCTTGAGCAAATATTTAGTTATTTATTATTAGGTGCCTCAATACAAAGATTCGTGGTTCGATCTTCGAAAATGACGAATTTCCATACAAAATGTCATCCCCTATTTCAACCCCTTATACACATTTTTTTGCGATAAAAAGTAGCCTATATCCTTTCTCAAGCTTTAGTCCATCTCTGTACCAAATTTCATCAAAAGCGGTTTAGACGTGAAAGACTATATGTTTTTCACTCCCTTAAGGGGTTGAATTTCCAAAAATCCTTTGCTAGTGCTCATGCACCCCAAGAAATACGATGGTGTAAAAAAAAATACGTTTCTAGGCCCAGTGGTTTCGGCTGTATGCTTTTTGGTATTTTAGGGGTTGAATTTCATCCCCATGTAAATGGAAATTCCAAAACGCTTGAGCGAATATTTATTTATTTATTATTAGGTGCCTCAATACAAAGATTCGTGGTTCGATCATCGAAAATGACGAATTTCCATACAAAATGTCATCCCCTATTTCAACCCCTTATACCCATTTTTTTGTGACAAAAAGTAGCCTATATATATCCTTTCTCAAGCTTTAGTCCATCTCTGTACCAAATTTCATCAAAATCGGTTTAGACGTGAAAGACTATATGTTTTTCACCCCCTTAAGGGGGTGAATGCCCAAAAATCCTTTGCTAGTGCTCGTGCACCCATGCTTTTTGGTATTTTAGGGGTTGAATTTCATCCCTATGTAAGTGAAACTACCAAAACGCTTGAACGAATATTTATTTATTTATTATCAGGTGCCTTAATACAAAGATTCACGGTTCTATCATCAAAAATTACGAATTTCCATACAAAATATCATCCCCTATTTCGACCCCTTACACCCATTTTTTCGCAATAAAAAGTAGCCTATATCCTTTTTCAAACTTTAGTCCATCTCTGTACCAAATTTCATCAAAATCGGTTTAGACGCGAAAGACTATATGTTTTTCACCCCCTTAAGGGGGTGAATTTCCAAAAATCCTTTGCTAGTGCTCGTGCACCCCAAGAAATACGATGGTGTAAAAAAAAATACGTTTCTAGGTCCAGTGGTTTCGGCTGTATGCTTTTTGGTATTTTAGGTGTTGAATTTCATCCCCATGTAAATGAAATTTCCAAAACGCTTGAGCGAATATTTATTTATTTATTATTAGGTGCCTCAATACAAAGATTCGTGATTCGATCATCGAAAATGACGAATTTCCATACAAAATGTCATCCCCTATTTCAACCCCTTATACACATTTTTTTGCGATAAAAAGTAGCCTATATCCTTTCTCAAGCTTTAGTCCATCTCTGTACCAAATTTCATTAAAAGCGGTTTAGACGTGAAAGACTATATGTTTTTCACCCCCTTAAGGGGGTAAATTTCCAAAAATCCTTTGCTAGTGCTCGTGCACCGCAAGAAATACGATGGTGTAAAAAAAAATACGTTTCTAGGCCCAGTGGTTTCGGCTGTATGCTTTTTGGTATTTTAGGGGTTGAATTTCATCCCCATGTAAATGAAATTTCCAAAACGCTTGAACAAATATTTATTTATTTATTATTAGGTGCCTCAATACAAAGATTCGTGGTTCTATCATCGAAAATTACGAATTTCCATACAAAATGTCATCCCCTATTTCAACCCCTTATACCCATTTTTTTGCGACAAAAAGTAGCCTATATCCTTTCTCAAGCTTTAGTCCATCTCTGTACCAAATTTCATCAAAATCGGTTTAGACGTGAAAGACTATATGTTTTTCACCCCCTTAAGGGGGTGAATGCCCAAAAATCCTTTGCTAGTGCTCGTGCACCCTAAGAAATACGATGGTGTAAAAAAAATACGTTTCTAGGCCCAGTGGTTTCGGCTGTATGCTTTTTGGTATTTTAGGGGTTGAATTTCATCCCTATGTAAGTGAAACTACCAAAACGCTTGAACGAATATTTATTTATTTATTATCAGGTGCCTTAATACAAAGATTCACGGTTCTATCATCAAAAATTACGAATTTCCATACAAAATATCATCCCCTATTTCGACCCCTTATACCCATTTTTTCGCAATAAAAAGTAGCCTATGTCCTTTCTCAAGCTTTAGTCCATCTCTGTACCAAATTTCATCAAAATCGGTCCAGTGGTTTAGACGTGAAAGCGTAGCAGACAGACAGACAGACAGACAGACAGACAGACAGACAGACAGACAGACAGACAGAGTTACTTTCGCATTTATAATATTAGTAAGGATTACAACACCTCAGCAGTTTCTCTGCATCACATTACATAAAATGCCATCAAAACTATTTAATACTAGCAACCCGCCTTCGCTTCGCTTCGGTTTCAGTCGCCTTACCCGCATAGTTCCCGTTCCCGTGGGTGTACCGGGATACAATATAGTCTGTTACTCCCTGATATAGGTTTCCATTGGTGAAAGAATTTTTGAAATCGGTTCGGTGGTTTAAACGTGAAAACCTAACAAATAAACAAATATTACAACAACAAACTATTTTACTTTCGCATTTATAATATTAGTATAGAACTATAGATAACATATTAAAACGTTTTTTTTTCTTTTTATGGGTGGGCTATGGTAAGCGCACGCGCGGTCCGTTACGTCCGGGGCGATGAAAGGACGGCGCGCGGGGCCATAACCCACCTGTACCCACGTCACCTCGTTGTTGGGCCGACCACCGGAGCAGGGTGACTTGTCGTCAGTGGTCGGCCCGACAGAATACCCTTTCGGATACCCTCACCTCTCGACGTCCCGGGACGTCGGTCGCCGTCGCGCGGTCAGCCTCTCCGCGGGTGACGGACAATTCCCCGGTCCGATCACCCGCGGCCCCGGCTAGGGCGGCATTAGGCGCAGATACTCGCGCCTGCGCCGCCCGAGTCGCCGGCGGCGGAACGTGTCGCCGAATAGGAGCTCTACTCGCACACGATCCGCCGCCTCCTTCCGTGAGAATTCCGTGAAAACGCTAAGATGTTGTTTATAATACAAGAAAATCACATGACACTTACACATTCTCGCCAAAAGTTCGTAAATAATGTTAATACCACATGTATGAGAGAGAGAGAGAGAGAGAGAGAGAGAGAGGAAAACGTGAAATAATACCGTATCGCAACGTGTCTGACCAACTCGGTTATACTGGGTCGAGTGTCGTCCTGTTGTGTACAAGGTTCAAGTCCAGTGGTGGCACATTGGTATGCGAGCTGATATTCGCAGTAATAACTATATTGTAATATTATTGTACACTACGCGTGGCTGTCGCCTCGCAGACAAGTGTAGGGGGCGTGTTGACACATTGCATTCGTAAACCAATAAGGCAATTAGATTGTGTTAGCTGGACGACTGTGACGTCACCACGACACATCCATCAACTCAACCCCCCCCCCCCCCTATACCCTCCCCCTAGTACCGCACGCGCTCGTCTCGTACGACCCCCGCGCGGGGGATACTTCTCAACAATATTTTCAAGTAATAATAATGTTCTTAGATCATTTACGTCCCTATTGCTGCCATCGGACCTCCACGAGTGTATTTGACCTACGATACCACGCTAGTCAGACGTGTTGGTATAAGGTTTTATTTCTAATGGGTGAGCGCTGAGGGCTCTCAACGCGGAGGATTGTAATTTGAGATTTATATACCTATTATAATATTATTTAGTTTTGCTGCTGTGTGGTAGCGGCTTCGAATACTACCAACCCTTGCTTTGCTCGTGGGTGTCGTAAAAGACGACTAAGAGCCCTAGATTGACCCGGACCAACTCCATCTGGTACCATTTGGGTCAACGATTACATTCCCAACGAGGGTTGACGTCAGGCGGGCGGCCGGTCATAAAAGTCATTGCCGAAACTTTTTGCAATATGTCAAAACAGATGACATATTGCGTCGACCCCAAGTAATTGGGATAAGAGCAAGATGATGATGATGATGATGATGATGATATTATTTAATTACACATATTAAACTATAGTTATGGTTATAGTAATTAATAATTGAAAATGTGTCAATATTTCTCTAGCACAGATGTTATGTGCATATTATATCCCTTAGTCGTCTTCTACGACATCCACGGGTAAGATAGGGAGCGGTGAATTGTGTTGTTACTGCGTCGACACACAGAATAATGTTTACTCTTGTGTTAATAGCTGCATTTTACCTCTCTACTACTCAATCAAATAATATAATTGTACCTTTTTTTTTTTGTGGGTGGGCTGCGGTCGGCGCGCCTCCGCACCACTCCGTCCGGGGCGACAGAGGGCTTAAGCACGCAACTCCCACAACCCACCCGAAAACCACGTCGCCTTCGTCGTTGGGCCGACCACCGGAGCAGGGTTACTTGACATCAGTGGTCGGCCCGACGGAATACCCCCTATTGGGGTACCCTCCCATCGACCGACGTCCCCCCATCGAGGAGGACGTCGGTCTTTCCTCACACGGTCGGCCTCTCGGCGGGTGACAGACTAATCCCCGGTCACGTCACCCGCGGCCTCGGCTAGGGCGGCATGATATAATTGTACCTTGATAAAGTTACTTTTACGCGAGTATCAAAATACATGAAGCCACGGGCGAAACTAGTATTTATATATATTACTGCCGATAGTGAAACAAACACAAGTCAATTCAATATTTGTTTATTATGCCAATATCCTGCACCTATTTGCAATAAATATACCGTCAGTATACAATACAGTCCGGGGAGGCAATCCTGTCAGGCGGGTCATCGAACAGTGTGCCTACTCTGGAAATCCATTCTAATTTCGAATCCGATCCAATTCCAATCTCACCAAACTTATATTTGGTACTCTTGAACAAAATCGGGAATGAATTGTTCCCATTTGGCGTTGTTATTTTCACCAAATGTGTCGTAGTTTCTTACTTTAAATTAATAACGTTATCGAACCCGATCACTACAAAGACACTTTTTTGCAATTGTGCAACATTAACGATTTTAAACTGCGTCAATATCGCGTCGGGAGTAGCAAATATTTGATTCAATCGAGGAGAGTCGAATTCATTTAGTTCAAAAATATTATACCAAATTTGATTCCAATCGTGCGCTAGTGTCGCTTTCAAGAGTACCAAATTTGCTCAAATTCGAGCTGCGATTGGATTTAGGATTGCAATCGAGATTCAAGAGTAGGCACACAGAAGACAGTGTCGACGAGCCGTTTAAATGCCGATACAGATGTACACTGCTGTAAGTTATGGGGCCTTACACCCTCACCAGCACCGCCTTAGACAGTTCGGAGGTGACTAATCTGTAACCAAAAAAAGGGGGTTTAAAATAGGGAATTACATGAGTTAAGGTATTATCAGGGGCGTTGCTACCGCCATATCAGCCGTATTACGAGACCCTCGAGCTACAGGGGCCTCTAATGTATATTTGTCATACGTGCCTAAAAGTCAAGAAAAGCAATCTCCTTTACTGAGTTAAGTGTTCGCTCAAAAGTTACGGGGTTCCCGTAATGATTTTTTTGAAGTGAAACTTCTTTATAATCGTTGTGATTTCAAACTCGATGAAACGAAAAAGCGAGTCCATAGAGACACAAACACGTAAATGTATAGGATTCAGCCGAGAGAATGATATAGAGGATAGAGGACAAAGATGAAGGATGAAGGACAATGGATAAAGGAGTTTCACTTCTGATGTGCGTATTTAGTACACACACTGTTCTTTTTTTCTTTTTAGGAGGAAGTGATAACGTATATGCAATGTCATGCGAGCATTCTCGTTTCTTTTGTAAGCAAATCTCTAGGTACCCTTCTTTTGGGCTCCACAACTAATTTTGATACAGGGACCTTCTAAGACATACACGTCACCAGTGGCGTAGTAAGGGGGGGGGGGGGACGCAGGGGCAGACCGCCCCGGGCGCCACTATGAGAAGGGCGGCAAAAATTAAAGAAAAATATTTTGTGCGGGCACTGGCGGTGGCGGCGATGGCGGCTACCCGTGTGGCGACGGGTTAAGAATACATTTGTCGCCACCCCTTACTTGCTCGTGGGAGTCGTTTACGACTCCGACGACCTTCTCCGATGATCCTCAGCCGAGTTTTAACTCGGCTGAGGATCCACCAGGGGAGTGGGCAGCAGCTCTCTTCTGGGAAATGTTAAACATCTAAACATCGTACTGCGATTGCCAACCCGCCTGCCAAACGTGGCGATTACGGCATTATCCCCTTTAAGATGATGATCAACAAAGAAACAGCCCCCAGTCACGGCAGCTCCGGTACCCTACGGGCCCATTTTCGTGGCGGGCCCGGTAGCGGTAGAGCGGGGGTCTCTCGTAGACAACGTGGAGAGGATCGAGAGTGTGTCGACAAGGCTAGCGTACCGGAGTATAACTCCAAATTACCAAGAGGTATTCGTTGAAGGTCATTCAGGTATACGCACCAATCTCAGCATACTCCGACGACGAGGTGGAGGCGTTTTACAAGGACGTCTCGAAAGCCATACACGCGTCCAAAACTCACTTCACGGTCGTTATGGGAGACTTTAACGCGAAACTAGGCAAAGGGAGCGACGACAAGTTGAGAGTGGGGAAACATGGATATGGACAGAGAAACCAGAGGGGCCTGAAACTGGCTGATTTTCTGGAGAAGGAAAGCTTCTTTACGATGAATTTTTTCTTCAGGAAGCAGCCACAAAGGAAGTGGACCTGGGTTAGCCCCGATGGTTCAACAAAAAACGAGATAGACTTCATCTTATCAGACAAACGACAAATATTCAATGATGTCTCAGTGATCAGCAGAATTAAAACTGCGAGCGATCACCGGATGGCACGAGGCACATTGAATATCCATACAAAAGTCGAGCGGTCACGCTTGATGAAGTCTATACTCCGACCTACATTTGTCCAATACCAGAACCTCGAAAGCTTTCAACTCGAACTACACAATCGCTTCCAATGTCTGGACAAGTGCTAATCCCCGAACGATATGAACTATATAGTTGTTAGTTTGTGGAAACTTGATAGTTTGTGGAAACTTTCCACACGGTTGGGTCGAAATTTTTCAAGGCTAACCGCGTTAATAAACCTAAAAGCTTTTCGACCAGACTCTCGAGCTCATGAAGCGGAGAAAAGAAATGATGGTGCAGTCTTCAGCCGATTAGTCCGAACATAGGTAGCTGAATAAGCAGATCTCCAGGTCAGTGCGTAGCAATATTCGCAGATTGAATACGCTTCGTATTAAAGAAGCGATAGAGCGGAATCGTGGCTAAAAAGTGTTCGCACGAGATCTGTCTATTGGCCAAAGCCAAATGACCAAGCTGAAGACCCCGATAACGGCACTGTCATTTCATCCCAAAGTGAGATCTTGGGAGAGGGCGAAAGGTTCTATGGACAGTTATATAAAACATCCCGAAATCCTGTTCTCGGCTTAGTCCAAGATCCCAGATCTAAGCTAAGTCGGCACTAAACCGAAGAAATCCCGGACATCAGCTTGTAAGAGATCAGAATGGCTTTCAAACAGCTATGTAACGGTAAGGCACCGGGAGATAACGGAATTACGGCAGAGCTTGTGAAGGCAGGCGGTAAGCCGGTCTTAAAAGCCCTTCAGAAGCCGTTTAATTTCGTTATCCTCGGGGGCGACATTCCAGCGTCGTGGACCAGGAGTGTGGTGGTACTGTTCTTCAAGAAGGGTAACAAGGCTCTTCTAAAGAAATACAGATCCATCTCACTCCTGAGCCACGTTTACAAGTTGTTCTCGAGGGTCATTACCAATCGACTCACGTGCAAGCCTGATGACTTCCAGCCGCCCGAACAAGCCGGCTTCCGAAAAGGCTATAGCACCATAGACCATATCCTCGGGCTTCGGCAGATTATACAAAAGACTGAAGAGTATAATCGGCCTCTGTGTATAGCGTTTGTGGACTATGAGAAAGCCTTTGATTCAGTCGAAACTTGGGCGGTGCTGCAGTCCCTTCAGCGGTACCAAATCGACCATCGCTATACCGAAGTGTTGAAGTGTTTGTATAGGAACGCCACAATGTCGGTCCGTATCCGGGATAAGAGTACGAAACCAATCCAGTTGCAGAAAGGCGTGAGGCAGGGAGATATCATCTCTCCGAAACTGTTTACCACTGCACTGGATGATGTCTTCGAACTCTTAGACTGGACCGGACTCGGCATCAATATCAACGGCGAATACATCACTCACCTTCGATTTGCAGACGATATCGTCGTTATGGCAGAATCCATGGAGGACCTTGGCACCATGCTCAACGATTTCAGCAGGGTATCCCAACTAGATTCCTGTACCGGTCCTAGTTTACAATGCGATTCTCGAAGTTGTTGATCATTATGTTTACCTAGGACAAACTGCAGTCCAGTTAGGTAGATCCAATTTCGAGAAAGAGATCAGTCGACGAATCCAACTCGGTTGGGCAGTGTTCGGTAAACTTAAGAGGATCTTCTCGTCCAATATACTCCAGTATCTGAAAACACTGGTCTACGACCAGTGTGTGTTACCAGTGATGACTTACGGCGCGGAAACGTGGTCCCTAAATGTAGGCCTCATAACAAGGCTTAAAGTCGCTCAGCGTGCTATGGAGCGTTCTATGCTCAGAATTTCTCTGCGAGATAGAATACGGCATATGGAAATCCGCAGAAGAACGGGTGTAACCGACATAACCCGAAGAATTAGCACGCTGAAGTGGCAATGGGCAGGCCACATCGCTCGACGAACCCGCATCCGCTGGGGAAAAAAGGTTCTCGAGTGGCGACCACGCATCGGATGACGCAGTGTAGGATGCCCTCCACTAAGTGGACCGACGACCTGGTGAAAGTTGCTGGGCGTCGTTGGATGCAGGCGGCACAGGACCGCATTTTTTGGCGTAACATGAAGGAGGCCTACGTCCAACAGTGGACGGCGATAGGCTGAAATGATAATGAATGATGACTGGCGGTAAGTCGGACAATTCATTTTTCAAGAAGTTAGCTTTTACTGATGTGCACATATTAAATGTCCCGCCCAAAACAATAGTTGCAAAACATGAGTGGCGGTCGGCCCCATTATTTGTGTTTAGACGTGTACATGCACCCTCCATAAGAAGCTCCTTAAGGTTGAGTAATTTGGCCATTTTGTCGATACAATATAGTGTGACAAAGGACATTGATTTTGACGAAGTTATAAATGATTTCGCTGCGCGTAAGTCGCGAAAAGTAGAATTTTGGACTTTATTAAATAATAAACATCATTTTTATAGTGTAAATTATAGAGGCGGCGGATCGCCTGCGCGAGGAGCGCAGCCTCGATGAGGCGATCCGCCGCCGGCGACTGAGGCGGCGTAGGAGCGAATACTTGCGCCTCATGCCGCCCTAGCCGAGGCCGCGGGTGACGTGACTGGGGAATTAGTCCGTCACCCGCCGAGAGGCCGACCACGTCTCTTTGTATCGGCGGGTGTCGGGGGTGCGAGCAGAGGGCGGTGTGGTCTCTTTGAGGCAGCTCACCGCGGAGGTCTTCCGGCCGGTGCTGATGCAGTGGCTAAAACGGCGGCATGGGGTGCTTTCCTTCTGACTGGTGCAGGTCTTGACGGGGCATGGATGTTTCGGCAAGTACCTGTACACGGTCGCTAGGAGGGAGAGCACACCGTCCTGCCACCACTGCGATTGCGACGAGGACACGGCGCAGCATACGCTCGAGGTTTGTGCCGCCTGGGCAGAGTAGCGTCGTGAACTCGTCGCAATCTTCGGTGCCGACCTGACGCTGCCGACCATCGGTAGGGCGATGCTCGACAGCGTCAGGAACTGGGACGCGGCCGCAGCCTTCTGCGAGGCAGTGATCTTGCAGAAGGAGGAGGCGAGTCGCGCGCGCGAGGAGCGCAGCCTCGACGAAGCGACCCGCCGCCGGCGACTGGGGCGGCGCAGGCGCGACTGCCTGCGCATCATGCCGCCCTACCCGAGGTCGCGTGTGTCGTGACCGGGGAGTTAGTCCGTCACCCGCCGAGAGGCCGACCGCGCGAAGAAAGACCGACGTCCTCCCCGATACGTCGGTCGATGGGAGGGTACCCCAAATAGGGGGATTCCGTCGGGCCGACCACTGACGTGAAGTTGCCCTGCTCCGGTGGTGGCCCAACGACGAAGGCGACGTGAATCGCGGGTGGGTTGCGGGAGTGCGTGCTTACGCCTCTCTGTCGCCCCGGACGGAGTGGTGCGAGGAGCGCGCCGACCGCAAACCACCCCCAAAAACAAAAAAAAATAGTGTAAATGATTAATGTTAACACAGTCATGTTACTTACACATGTAAATGGTCTGGAAATAAATATTTTTCACTCAATTCTTTCATTTCTTTACGTTTTTACCTTACCATCACCAACAATTATTATTTTTACGACGTCAAAAGGGCGGCAAATTATGACTCCGCCCCGGGCGACAGTGACTCACGCTACGCCACTGCACGTCACTAATTATTATGGTAGTATTGTCTATGGGACGGCGCTAGTCCGAGTGTTTGCGCTTAATGCCACCCCAGCCTAGGTGGCTGAACCGGAAACTAGTGCGACACTCGTAGAGAGGCTAACTTCGCGAGGATGACGACACGACAACATAGGATGCTGTCCGGGACCACCGTTCTTCCGTTACTTTGTAAGATATGATTGCGGTATGTTCACGACAAAGCCAGTCAAAAGACAAGGGTATTCGAGTTACCCTTCATAGCTTTTTATTTCAATTATTTCTACAAACTATATAGGTATTACTGAGTTACATATTTTTTTTGTTCCGTTTCTGTTGTATAAAGTTGTTGACGTGTAGGTATATGTCAGTACAGAAATACTTTATACACGACTCCCGTAGCAACAATTACCTGGTGGAATTTACTTTGGAGCAGTCTACATAGAGATCGATGTCCGTGTAAGAAAATATTATCTCTTAACTGACTCGCACAACTGCGCGCCCTCACTAAATAAGGTGTACATTTAAATAAAAAAGGGAGCCGTCGCTTAGGACGCCTGGCAGATGTGAAACATCGAAGTTATTTTGTATAAGTATATATGCATAAAAGAACAAATTACGTTAGGAACTAATATGACATAAAGTATTAATAAAACATTACGATTCTTCTCCGGAAGATGATAAGTTTGACTCAACAAACATTTGTTTTCATTAGCGTATACTATATGTATGTGTTTAGGTTAATAATTTGTTTTGAGCTCACTAGATGGCGTTGTACAAAATTTTAAAATAGGTTATGGTTTCGTTACCCAAATGTACATATTCAAGCGTGGAGTTAACGCCACGCCAACGATTAGGTTCACCCTTGTCTATAGATGTTTCACATAGAAAAATTACGCTATTCTGTGTGGTGGCGCTGTAAGAATACAATTCACCGCCCCTTTATTGCCCGTGGGTGTCGTAAAAGACGACTAAGGGTTTATCATCCATCATTCAGCTTATAGGCTTCCACTGTTGGACATAGGCTTCAACATAGCCCAGCAGTAGGACTTATACGAGTTGTCATGAGAATGAAGACTAAGGAAATTTTCCTTATTGGCGGGAGACCTCACAAATATTTAAGTAACGGACACAAATTACACCCACACTGGGAACAGTTTGTCGTTCTGTTATCCGCACATATCACAAGTTACATCCACACTGGGAACAGTTTGTCGTTCTGTTATCCGCACATATCACAAGTTACATCCACACTGGGAACAGTTTGTCGTTCTGTTATCCGCACATATCACAAGTTACATCCACACTGGGAACAGTTTGTCGTTCTGTTATCCGCACATATCACAAATTACATCCACACTAGGAACAGTTTGTCGTTCTGTTATCCGCACATATCACAAATTACATCCACACTAGGAACAGTTTGTCGTTCTGTTATCCGCACATATCACAAGTTACATCCACACTGGGAACAGTTTGTCGTTCTGTTATCCGCACATATCACAAATTACATCCACACTAGGAACAGTTTGTCGTTCTGTTATCCGCACATATCACAAATTACATCCACACTAGGAACAGTTTGTCGTTCTGTTATCCGCACATATCACAAGTTACATCCACACTGGGAACAGTTTGTCGTTCTGTTATCCGCACATATCACAAATTACATCCACACTGGGAACAGTTTGTCGTTCTGTTATCCGCACATATCACAAATTACATCCACACTAGGAACAGTTTGTCGTTCTGTTATCCGCACATATCACGAAATTACATCCACACTAGGAACAGTTTGTCGTTCTGTTATCCGCACATATCACAAATTACATCCACACTAGGAACAGTTTGTCGTTCTGTTATCCGCACATATCACAAATTACATCCACACTGGGAACAGTTTGTCGTTCTGTTATCCGCACATATCACAAGTTCTTTATTGCAGTTATCCATCCTAAGTTGTCCACTCCTGGCTCATTATCATCATCATCATCATTTGCCTGCCCTCATCCCACGCTAAATATGGTCGGCATCTTCTCTATCACTGGTGTCACTTTCAGGCTTCCCCTAATATACTCATTTCTTATGTTATCTAACCTTGTAACCCCACACATCCATCTTAGCATACGTATCTCTGTGGCATGCTCCTGGCTGTCTTAACCAAATCATATAATTTTATTAGAGGCTTTTATTTAACTTGCCCTGTTAGTATGGGACAAATCTTGTGAGTTAAATTAGAACCACTTCCTGTCGTTAGATTAGATTGACATTTGGTTTACTTACGTAACTTGGGTGACAATGCAGTAATATGGTACCACGGAGCTGGTCTCAAGATGGCATCGGAAGGTGGCCATAGGAACTCCTAAACTAAACCAGGTAAAACCGTCGAGATTGGATTCGTTTGAATAGTCTTGACAAGCCAGCATTTAAATAAAAGCTTTTTTAATTAATATTTTATTTTAGAACTTTATTTTCCTTAGGACTAATAATAGATCGCACATAATATTGTTTGATTTGAACCTGCGTCACTGGCGCAGTAGGGCATTATCTTAACCACTGCGCCATCTGTACAGTTCATTAATTATTGGTGTTGTACGAATTCATTATTTGTGTTGTTGGGGGACAAATATCAAAGCTGAATTCACCCCCCTAATTTACAGGGATAAATATACATTCTGAGGGGATGATTTTCAGAATAATATGTTTTATTATCAGTCTTTTTGTGTTAATTTTTAAATGATCAATCAGCTCGGCGTTGATGAGTTCGTCAATACATATATAATATATATATATATTATCTCGGCTCATACAAGTCCCACTGCTGGGCTCGAGTCTACTCCATTATAGGAGGGAAATTGACCTTACTATATACCTTAATATATTACTAATATATAAAGTTGAAAAGTTTGTCTGAACGTGCTAATCTCAGGAAATACTGGTCCTATTTGAAAAATTCGTTCAGAGTTAGATAACCCATTTATGGAGGAAGGCTATACATCATAACGCTGAGACCAGCAGGAGCGGAGCACCAATGTAGAATGTTTCAAAATCGAGGTATTTTGTCCTTTCGAGAGCCTCCGCTGAGTAAACGTCTACATTTTGCAACTATGATGCGTGACAGAATCGTATTATTAAAAAATATTGTCATCTTCTGCGTAAACAAGATCTTAGGTCAGGGTGTATATGCCACGCGGACCAAGTCGCGAGCAGAAGCTAGTAATTAATACGAATGACTATCATATTTCTCTACACCCACACATGCCCTATAATTACACATTTATATTCGTCATATACAAGATTAGATTAGATATTATAGATTAGATACAAAAATACATTAGAATAGTACACGACGACATGTGACGTCATCAACACACTTCATATACATCCCACTGCTGGGAACTAGTTTACTCCACAATAGGAAGGTAATTGACTTAACTTGAAGAAAGGTTCTCGAGTAGCGACCACGTATCGGACGACGCAGTGTAGGACGCAACACTAGGTGGACCAAGGATTTGGTGAAAGTTCCGTTATTGGATGCAGGCGGCACAGGACCGCACTTTGTGGCGTAACATGAGGGAGGCCTACGTCCAGCAGTGGACGGCGATAGGCTGAAATGATGATGATGTTGACTTAACATACCACCGTGATCAAATGTGCTGGTATATCGTTTTATTTCGTGACTAGCTTCTGCTCGCGACTTCGTCCGTGTTGTATAGATACTTTGGGCTAACGCTAACTTTAACCTTAGACCTTGTTTACGTAGAAGGTGAAAATATTTTTTAATAATACGATTCTGTCACATGATTTTTGCGAAAATTTAACCGTTTACGCAGCGGAAGCTCTCAAAAGAAAAAACACCTTGATTTTGAAACATTCGTTATTGGTGCTCCGCTCCTGTTGGTCATAGTGAGATGATATATAGTCTATAGCCTTCCTCAGTAAATTGGTTATCTAACACTGAAAGAATTTTTTAAACCAGTAGTTCCTGAGTTTAGCGCGTTCAAACCAACTCTTAGGTTTATATATTAAGTATGGACGAATGACCGCGGGCGGGCGGTCGAAGAGTGGGCGGCGGCACTGGGCCTCTGTTTGCTGAACAGGGGCTCGGTGCAAACGTGCGTGCGGCAGCAGGGCGGGTCGATAGTGGACTTGTCGTTCGCTAGCCCTAATGTCGCAGCACGTGTGAGGAGCTGGTACGTCCAGGAGGAGGTTGAGACCCTATCCGACCACCGATACATCCGGATAGAGGTCTCCCGGACCCTCCTGCAGCCCAGCAGGGGTCACACGGCGGACGGAGCTCCCGCGTTTCCGCGGTGGGCTGTAGGTCGATTGGATCGGGACCTGTTGGTGGAGGCAGCCATCGTTCAGTCGTGGCTGTCCTCACCGCCCCAGGCGGACGGGGTGGATGCCGAGGCTGGCCGCATCCGCTGTGCGTTAACGCAGATCTGCGATGCGGCCATGCCCCGTGTGCGGCGTCTGCCCCCGAAAAGTGCAGTCCCCTGGTGGTCCCGAGAATTGGCGGACCTTCGGGCCGCGTGTATACGTGCCCGGAGGGCCTACACCCGCAGCCGAGCGCGTCACCGCGACGCTGAGCGGGAGGGCCAGCTGTACGAGGCTTACCGCAGTGCGCGGTCTGCCTTCAGGCTGGCCGTCCGTACCGCCAAGGACGATAGTCGGCGGGAGATGCTGGACAGTCTCGAGCGTGACCCCTGGGGTCGCCCCTACCTCGCGGCGCTGAACAAGCTCCACGGGCGGGGCCCGCCCCCTCACCGAGACTCTCCAGCCCAGCCTCCTCACCAGAGTTGTTGAGGACCTCTTTCCACGGCGGGCGGAGCACACGCCGGACAGCGACCGGGAGGCCGACGATGAAAGTGCTCCGCCCATCACGGAGCCGGAAATGGGGGTGGCGGGGGCGTGTATGCGAGTCAAATCCACCGCCCCCGGGCCCGACGGTATTCCGAACCGTGTGCTGGCCCTGGTCCTCGAACACCTGGGACCACGCCTCAGGGGACTGTTTGACGCTTGTTTGACGTCCGGGCAGTTCCCTGGGTGCTGGAAAGAGGGGAGGCTGGTTCTCCTGCCGAAGCCGGGACGGTCTCCCAAGTCAGCCTCGGCCTATAGGCCCATCGTGCTGCTCGATGATGCGGGCAAGCTGCTGGAGAGGGTGTTGGCTGCCCACATCGAGCGGCACCTCGTCCGAGTCGGGCCCGATTTGTCGGACGCCCAGTTTGGTTTTCGGAGAGGGCGTTCGACGATCGCGGCCCTGCTGCGCCTGAGGGCCGTGGTAGCGGAGGCCGTCACCGGCGGAGGAGTCCTGTTGGCGGTGTCCCTGGACATCGCCAACGCCTTCAACAGTCTGCCATTCAGCTGCATCAGGGAGGGGCTGAGGTATCACGGGGTGCCCGTGTACCTCAGGCGGCTGGTGGCAGACTACTTGGAGGGGCGCAGCGTCCTCTACGTTGATCGAGTAGGCGACGTTGTGCGAACGCCCATGACGTGCGGTGTCCCGCAGGGGTCGGTTCTGGGTCCGACTCTGTGGAACATCGGCTACGACTAGGCGTTGAGAGGAAGCCTCCCACCCGGGCTGGGCGTAATTTGCTACGCCGACGATACACTCGTCACAGCCCGGGGTGGGACGCTAGAGGAGGCGACACGCCTGGCAACTCTCGGCACCGAGGAGATTGTCAGGCGGATCGAAGCGCTGGGGTTGAGGGTAGCCCTGGAAAAGACGGAGGCCCTTTTATTCCATGACCTCCGTACCGCCGGGCCTCCCGCCGGCGCTTCGATCACCGTGAAGTCGGTCACCATCAGCATCCAGGCCCACATGAAGTACTTGGGCCTGGTGCTCGACGGGTATTTTTGGTTCCGGGAGCATCTCCATCGACTTGTTCCCCGGCTTGTCGGCGCGGCGTCCGCCCTTTCGCGGCTGATGCCGAATGTGGGCGGACCCAATGCTACGTGCCGACAGCTGTACGTGGGGGTGATCCGGTCGATGGCCCTGTATGGCGCACCGGTGTGGGCGGGGTCCCTGACCGTCCGTCTTAGGGCCCTCCTGTGGCGACCACAGAGGGTCATGGCGATCAGGGCCATACGGGGTTACCGCACGGTGGCGACGGAGGCAGCGTGCCTCCTGGCCGGAACTCCTCCGTGGGACCTGGAGGCGGAGATGCTCGCCGACATTTATCGGCGGGTGTCGGACACGCGCGCCCACGGCGGCATGGTCTCCATCAAAGAGATCACCGCCTGGCGGGTCGACGCCCGCCGAGAAGTCATTGCCCGTTGGGCAGTCCGGCTGGAGAGTCCTCGGTACAGTGTCAGGACCGTCGAGGCCCTCCGGCCGGTGCTGATGGAGTGGTTGGAGCGGACGCACGGGGTGCTTTCCTTCCGACTGGTGCAGGTGCTGACGGGGCACGGTTGCTTCGGGAAGTACCTGCACAAGATTGTCAGGAGGGAGAGCACACCGTCCTGCCACCACTGCAGTTGCGACGAGGACACGGCGCAGCACACGCTCGAGGAGTGTACTGCATGGGAGGGTGATCGCCGTGAACTCGTCGCAATTATCGATGCCGACCTGGCGCTGCCGACCATCGCCAGGGAGATGCTCGTCAGCGTCAGGAATTGGGACGCGGTCGCCGCCTTCTGTGAGGCCGTAATCTCACGGAAGGAGGCGGCGGATCGTGTGCGAGTACAGCTCCTATTCGGCGACACGTTCCGCCGCCGGCGACTCGGGCGGCGCAGGCGCGAGTATCTGCGCCTAATGCCGCCCTAGCCGAGGCCGCGGGTGATCGGACCGGGGAATTGTCCGTCACCCGCAGAGAGGCTGACCGCGCGACGGCGACCGACGTTCCAGGACGCCGAGAGGTGAGGTTACTCGAAAGGGTATTCCGTCAGGCCGACCACTGACGATGAGTCACATCTGCTCCGGTGGTCGGCCCAACAACGAGGTGACGTGGGTACGGGTGGGTTATGGGCCCACGCGCCGTCCTTTCATCGCCCCGGACGGACTGGACCGCGCGTGTGCTTACCATAGCCCACCCATAAAAAAAAAAAAAAGGTTTATATATTAAGTATAGATTTCCTTCTTTTGTATAACATGTAATATGCATGTTACATTCTCTAATGTTACTTCTAATATACTCCTCATTCTGTTCTTACTTCATCATTATACAGTGATATTTTGTTACGGAAATATAAACATGACAGAGAAAGAGAGAGAGAGATATGACTATGAAGTTACTTAAATTACTATTCTGGTATTGTAAATTCATCATCTCTTCACCGTGGATGTAGTAAAATATCGAGAGCCGGAGACCCAAATATCTGTGTGTGTTGGCGTGTGGTAGGCATTGGGGATGCCCCTAGTATCACTGAACCACATCGCACGCATTCACACTGCCTTCACTCTCTTCGCGGTGGCCAGCGGCCTTGCAAAGGTCCATGAGCGGCAGCAACACTTACCATCAGGTGTACTGTTTGCTTGTTTGCTACAAAAAAAAAAGATCGTGTGTACAAAGTTCGCATGGCAGAAGTGAAACTCCTCTATCCTCTATCTCATTCTCTCGCCGGTTGATTCCTATACATTTACGTGTTTGTGTCTCTATGGACTCGCTTTTCGTTTCATCGAGTTTGAAATCACAACGATTCTAAAGAAGTTTCACTTCAAAAAGATAACTAAGAGATATGCAGGTAACATCTATGTAAGGAAAGTCAAACTCGACATAAAACCATATACCACGTTTGACTAGCGTGGTATGGCGAGTGAATTTCCCTCCTATTGTGGAGGAGGCCCGCTGGGTATACGTATGTGGACTGAGGTAATGACATGTTAATAGTATTGTATCTCTAAATATCAGTCTAACAACAACACTCAAAATCGTTCAGCAAGCAATTGAAAAGCTTACACTCAGTAAAATCGGAAATACGGGTATCTGGAGAAGAAATACTGTAACCGATGTAGCCCAAAAGTTAGGACTTTATAGGGGCAATGGGAGGCCGTGAATCAGACGACGCAGTGTAGGACAATGTCCACTAGATCCCCTCTGACGACATTAAAAGTTCCAGGCAACGGTTGGATATCTACATCTCAGAAATATTCTGTGCCATAGATGGGCCATATGTCATATGTCTGAGTGACATTCTTGTGGATGTCCAGAAGTGAATGTGTTTAGTTTGATTTGTGAATGCATACGTTTAATCTAGACTTACAATTAATTAGAAAGGAGTTGATATACATAATTATCTTCATGAAATTGTTTTTGAGTTACAATATTAGTTGTTTATTATATTAGACAATTTTAAAAACCATCGCAGTCGGAGATTCTTCTAAACCATGGATTACGGATACAAATAAACGACATGGTTGTGGCATGAGCTTCAACAGGCTATAGCAAATGGAAAGGTAACGTTATTAAATTTTAAAATATTGATATCGCAACACTTTCAAGTAAAGTGTGCCTATTTGAAGTATAATATTTGATAATAAATGCGTGAAAAAATCTACACACTATTTAATAACCAAAAAATGATGTGGAATTGGCGATTTTGTTTAATGATCAAATGATACAATAAATAAAACTATAACACTTTTGGTAAAATCAGTTATTATATACATTATATACTTAAAAAAATTTAACATTTTGTTTTGTTGAACAAATCAATACAGCTAAAAGTGATTGAGGAATAGAAATGGCCCCAGAATCGAACCTTGTGGAACACCCAATTATACTCTAATAGAATTAAATGACCGTACACAATTAATATCGACTCTCTGAACCCTTTTACACTGATATGAAGTTAAAACTTCTACAATCTTATTCCTGATCTCATAATGATACAATTTCCTATTAACAGTTTCATGGAGTACACAATCAAATGCCTTGAATAATTCGCAAAATGTACCCAAAAGCATGACGTAATCTCTCCCACGCTAAATAGTTATTTTTTATTAACGCCAGACGGATCAATAATAGTTGAGTAATTTCCCGTAATGTCAAATAGTTGTATGCGAATGACGCGGTGTCACGTCTGTCAAGTGGATACATGTAATAGCAATCAGTGCGGCGGTGTCGCTGCACGCGCCCGACTGTGGCGCGATATCACGCCGATAACGCGTTCTGTGAAGCAAACTTGTACGACACGCGCTGATTACACGCCTCGCGTTATCAGCGCGATAGCGCACCGCTTTGGGCGATGATGCGAGGGTCTGGCGCGCTCCTCTCATGTCCGTATGTGATAACTTATCTGAACATGGACACCTTCATCGCTATCTACAATACATATTTAATTATACGTAATCTGTAATTTATGTGGTGACGGAGTAAGAATACAAATCACCATCCCCCTCTCCCGCCTGTGGATGTCGTAAAAGATGACTAAGGGATATAATATACATACAACGTCTATGCAAGAGAAGGCAAACTCGAAACAAAAGTCTATGCCAACACATCTGAACAGCGTGGTAGGTCAATTTCCCTCTAATTGTGTAGGAGGCTCGAGCCAACGGTGGGACGTATATGAGCTGAAGTGATGATGATAAATCTGTAATTAATAGTTGTCTGTTTATCATCATCATCGAATGAAGAGCATATCCTAATTACTTGACGTTGATGCATTCAACGTCAAGTGCTTGACATAGCACGAAGAATTATCACGCTGAAGTGACAATGCGCAGGCCACAATGCTCGATGATCCGACGACCGCTGGGGAGGAAAGGTTCTCGAGTGGTGACCACGTATCGGACGGCACAGTGTAGGACGCGACCCCCTAACTAGGTGGCCCTGTCTAGCTGTGCCCCTGTGTATTGCAAAGGTTGCATATTTACCACCATAAACAATAAAAAATAAATGACCGGTGCTTTTTTTGGTGTTCTTATGGTCAGCGTACACGCCGTTCCGTAGTATGGACGGCGCGCGTACCCATAACCACGATTCCCCTCCTTCGCCTTTAGGTCGACCACCGGTACAGAGAGAGATATCCTTTCGGGTACCCTCTCTATCTCCAACGCTCCTTTGGGGACCACAATTGCCCTCGGCGACATACTATTCCCCGGTCCAGTCACCCGACCGACCATTCGCCTAACATTAAACCTCCGTAGGAACATAGTGATTAACCAGACGGCAACAAGCGGTGTTGGTCCAGTTTTAGCTTGTAAAATTCGATGTGTTTTACGACGTCCCACGTGTGATATAAGAGGCGGTAGTACATGTCGGCGTTGCGCCAGGAACTTGGACGATGATAGTAAAATACTGAGTATGTAATCACTGTATTTATTAGAAGTTCTTGCCGGAGAAGCGAGTGAAGTAAAACTGTCCTCTATTCTGATCTTACAATGTTTTTATAACCTCCGCTTTACAATGAAACGGTCTAGTCTTAGTAACTACAATTACTTTTTAAAACAAACAAATAAAACAACTACTTTTACTATCGGTATATAGCTAAATAATAATGATAAATATTCTAATGCATTTAACATAATTCCAAATAGTCAATTTTACACAATTTACATTAATGTAATTAAAGGAAATATTGTTCTTATATATTGTTCAACAGACGGCGCTCTAATTAGAAACAAATTAGAATCTTTATTGTGTAAAAACAACTAAATATGGTTACAAATAATTACATTAATTCTAATCGATTTTAATTTGATCAATTATATAAATATTTAAACAATTAAATCAAAGATTTCTAGAAATATATTCAAAAAGTGTCTTAAATATCATAGCATGGTAAATAGCAGTGTTGTTACTACAAATAATTATTTAAATATTAGTTGCAAATATTTCAAACATGTTTATAACTATAATTGATAACACATACATCAACAGTTTACATATATTGCCGATAGAGGGCGGTACGCGCCCACACGTACGTAGCTATCATCACACTGTGCAGTTCATTCATCTATATGTATATAGTGCTCTTTAAGTCTGTTGGTATATTCAAAAATGTTTGAATTTTTTTTATTGCAAACGGTGGCCAACGAGCAAACAGTACACTTGATGCCAAGTGTTGTTGCCGCTCATGGACTTTTGCTATTCCGCTGCCTACTCTGAAAAAAGTGAAGGCAGTGTGAATGTGTGCGATGGGATTCGGTGAAACTAAAGACATCATCAAAACCCATCGCACACACACACACACACACACACACACACACAGAAGGTCGGTTTGCCGTCTCTCTCGCTCACGTCACTAGGCGCAGTAACATATGTCTACTACTCTGTTGTATACGCAGCTCGGTGCGGTAGTCCCCGGACGGGCCGGCCCGCGGCTGTAGACACACAACTGTCAACAGTGTGTTCTATAAGATGCCACTATCAGAAAGTATCACAGCGTAATTAAAAATGTCGGGTAAGTCCTCCACAGCTGGTAGATTTTCGCTACTTTTCAGATTATCTAGGTAGGCGTAGTCCCGGTACAGTTCAGTTCGCACGTCACTGTGTAGCTCAAATACAGATAATTATATTATTAGCAGCAAATAACTTAGGTCTAGGCTATGATAATTATTGCCTAAACAAATATATTACAGTTTACGTAACCCTTAATGTGTTAACAACTTATCTGATACAATAATACAACTATTATAAAATGTCTATTTTTGATCTAACCGCGTATAAATAATGTTTGTTTAAACTTATAAATGGTTACTAGCAATAATAATCATATAAAAATATGTTTTAAGTAATTCATGTCGGCTCATATACGTACGTCCCACTGTTGGGCTTGAGCCTCGTTTACAATAGGAGGGAAAGTAACATACTGGTCGCTGCATTGTATTATTTAATATATCGAATGGAATCACGTCGGAGCTATTAATAACCATGTTGTTACATGCAATTATATTTCAGTAAAATTAGAAAATAAATAAAAAATAGACAATCCCGCTGAGTTTCTTGTCGTATCTTCTCGGTGCAGTCGCGTTCCTAACCGGCGGTAATATTAAGAAATAAAAAATGTCAATATGTAAGTGCCCCTGCGGGGTTTATCTACACCAATAAATAAGATTGGAGTGTCTGTTTGTAATGTCAAAATAATAGGCTTTTTTCATGCTCACACGGTTATTTGCACGACACCTATGCCTAAAATACAGATTAAAAATTTTTTGTCTGTCTGTCTGTCTGTTTGTTCCAGGTGATCTTCAAAACGGCTAGACCGATTTCAAAAATTCTTTCACCAATAGAAAGCTATAATATCAGGGAGTAAACTAGGCTATATTTTATCCCGGTATTCCCACGGGAACGGGCACTACGGGGATAAGTCGACAGAAACCGAAGCGAAGCGAGGGCGGGTTGCTAGTACATAATAAATGATTTGAATTGCCTGCTCAGACGTGTTGTTATAAGATTTTGTTTCAAGTCTTCCTTCTCTTGCATAAATGTTATATTATATCCCTCAGTCGTGTTTAACGACACCCAACAACGATATACAGGAGAGAGGGGGGCGGTCAATCGTATTGTGATTGCGTCAGAAAACAGAAATATAATTAGTGCGTATTATATTATATTAGTAATTCTTGTTGTTCACTCGTACCTCAACAGGCTACGGGTACACGTTAAGTGTTGCACACTGGTCCGCCTGCGAGGGTGCTATGCACTCTAGTTACACAACAGTGGCAGTAGAGTGCCAGCGTCCTGTACCGCAAGAGTGGTGGGCTGGTAGAGCGATGTGGCGCGACTCAGTGAACTCATCTTTATCACGAAGAGATACCCCGCGAGGAGTCTTCACAGCACAGGTCAGTGCTGTAGCTCATCGCTGGTGACCCACACTAGCCATTGTTTTTATGGGTGCGCTATGGTAAGTGCACACGCCGTCCATTCCGTCCGGGGCCACGAGAGGACGGCGCGCGGGCCCATAACCCACCCGCACCCACGTCACCTTGGTCATTAGGCCGACCACCAGTGGCGAGTTCCTCGTCCTCAGTGGTCGGCCCGACTCGCTCTACCCATAGACGGTTGCCTTTAGATGTCACAATATATTGGATGAGAAAGTCTCCAAAGTTTCCTGAGTGTGTGATTCATGGTCGCTGACATCTTTCTCGAAAATGGATTTACCTCATTAGACTGTTTATTGTAAGCAGACATAATATTTGTTCACCTGTATCCCGCTGTATCCAATATGGATGTGAGCTCAACGGAGAGGGCCCGATGATACTTTCTCCTTAAAGTAATTGGTGCGCGCGCTTCAATACTGAATTGTGTCTATCATTCCTAAAGAGCATTTTATATTTCTCTTTTTTCCTCTTTTTCCCGCTCGTGACCATGATGGCTGAAAATTTTTCGAAACGTTGAGGAATCAAGACTCAAATACAAACGCGATAAAATCCGTAAAATAGTTTTATTTACAATTTGCAACCCGTCCTCGCTTCGCTTCGGTTTCAGTCGCCTTAGCCGAGTAGTTTCCGTTCCCGTGGGAATACCGGAATAAAATATAACCTATGTTATTTCTCATATATCTTTCCAATAGTGAAAGAATTATTGAAATCGGTTCGGTGGTTTAAACGTGAAATCGTAACAAACAAACAAGTTTATTTTCGCAGTTATAATATCAGTAAGGATGTGTAATACTCGCGTAAACATCTGAAATCATTAGTCTTTATAAAGATGTCTCCACAAGTCTTCAGGAAGTCTCTAGTGTTCTGTTATATCGTCTTACTTATACCACGCTTGTCAGTCGAGTTATAATGGTTATAATTTATTTCCAGTTGTCACTCTCTTGCATAGATGTTACCAGCTGATTGTATCTCCCAGTCATACCTTACGACACCCACGAGCCTCACCACACTGTAACAACAATCGTCTGTCAGTCGCACAAAATATTGTGCTGCGCGAGAATCAAAGCCACGACACTTGGCGCGGTAGGTTGGCTTCTTGACTAACATGCCGTCTGTGCAACCATAGATTGTGTTTCAACATACAGCAAGATTATATAAAAATCATTTATAGGAATTATCAAAATCATCATCATTGAAGCCCACATACGTCCCACCGTTGGGCTGCGGCCTCCTCCATAATGGGAGGGAAATTGTCCATACCATGCTGGTCTAGTGTTGCGTAATTCGAATCATTTAATTCGAATAACTCGAATAAGACTATTGACTCGTTCATTCGAATCGCCGTTGACCGAAACCGAATCAATTCGTTTACTCGTAGGCAGGTAGGCACTCGTAGCGCAGGCGGTCGCGGCGGCGCGGCGATCAGTCGACTCGGTTTGATAGAACATTCGTTGATTCGTTTTCTATTCGTTGATTCGTTTTCTGTCCCTCGCGCAATTTAATGTTTTCTTGCTTTTGTTGTCTGCTCGTTTACGTAATTAAAAATAACAGTCATTAATTATGAGTATACCTGAGACGTATAAAAACGTTTTTTTTAATGTTGATTTATCGGGTAATTACTAATTAGAATCAGACTTTATTTAAAAAAAAAGTATTTTTTCGTATATGATTTTATTATTACTTTTTGTTATTTAGTATGCTGATTTTAATCATAACAATAAAAGAGTATTGCCATTACCTACGTGTTTAAAAGTCAATATACGCCAATTAAAAGTCAATAGTCCCCTTTCCGTAACCAAATACCGAGCACACTGCTGTAACTCAAAATTTCGACTCATTCGTAATGCAAACCGATCCGCAAAAAAAAACTCGCTCGAATAATAATGTAAACGAATTATAACTCGCCAACTCGGCTTCACAGGCGGAACATACGAGTACGAATTTGACTATAATGCTGACGTGACGAATGTGACGATTCGAATCAATTCGAATTGCGATTCGAATCAATAGTAATTTTAATTCGATTGATTCGAATTGAAAAAAAAAAGCAATTCGTCTCATCGCTATGCTGGTCAGACGTGTTGGTACAGGGTTTCATTTCGAGTTTTCCTTCTCTTGCACAAACGTTATGTGCATATGATTTCCCTTAGTTGTCTTTTACTACATGCACGTGCTAGATAGGGAGTGGTGAACAGTATCGTCACTGTCTCCCGCACGGCTACTGTTAGCTGACAATAGCTAATATTATAAAGGAAGTTCACTATAGATGTACACGACGTGTGTACGCACAGGTAGAGATACGCGGTGCGTCAGTGCGTCAGTGCGGCCGAGCGTCACTAACGCCGTACACAAATATTATCGCGGTCCGCGGCCCGGCATCAGGTGTTGTTGTTGTTGTTGTCGGGGGGCGAGAGGGGCGAGGGGGAGAGGGGGGGGGGGGGGTTGTAGAGACCCCGGGGGCGCTCGCCCCGACACACACCTAGTACTCTCGTATGATCACACACACAAACATACATCACATCTAATATCACTAACAGTATGAGCGGACAACACATATTCATGTATTGAAATCAGTTCAACTAGACAACCGACCCTAATAGTTTAGATGTGTAGCCCACACAATATAGAAGGCGGTGAGGTGTCGCCGGCGGCTCCGCGTAACACCAATATGTGTTGTAATGATACCGGTCGTGTACGCGAGCACTATAGTCCGTTTTTTATCTCAGAGACTAAATTGACATTTCATGTGTTACCAGTTTTTTGCAATTCTTCGATAGTGGTGTGCCACTTTCAGCCTATACTTCGATAGTGGTGTGCCACTTTCAGCCTATACTTCGATAGTGGTGTGCCACTTTCAGCCTATACTTCGCTAGTGGTGTGCCACTTTCAGCCTATATGCCGTGTGTCTATCGACAATTTGCGTTAATATTTTATTTGCAAGTTACTTTGACAAATTTGTAGATATTTATGTATAGTCCGTTTTTTTTAATCTTAGAGACTAAATTGACGTTACATGTGTTCTCATTTTTTTGCAATTTTTAAACAATGATGGTGCCACTATCGGTAAACGCCGCTCGTATGATCGAGTATCTTTTTTTTTAAATTACCCTGAATAATGTGTAGGTCTATCTATCTATTTAAAACGTAAAAGAATTTTTTTTTTTATTTATATATTTATTGATTTAAATATTTTGTGTAAATATGAGTAAATAATAGTTAAAACATGAAAGTACTTATACAAAGTTTAAAGTTACTTGTGTTATACTAAAACGAACTCAGCAAGATGTTTCTAGAATTACTTACAATTTTATTTGGAATAATCGGAATCAGATAAAGACTTTATGTCTGAATAATATTCTGAATCATTAGACTCCTCGCCACCTACTTCTATACTTAATGAGTCTTTCGGTAATGTCGTCGACGATGTGGCATAGACGACTCATTTTATCTTCAATTTTAATTATATGAGCTATACAGAATTGCCACCGCTGTGGAGTCACTTGACAAAGTCCTTATCCAAAAAGACGTCGTACTTCATTCAATTTGAAGGTTTTGTTATTTTTAGCAACAGGCCCCTTTAATTGAGCCCAGACCAACTCAATAATATTGTAAGCATTTATGATATGAGCTTACGTTTTTTCTTGGAGATACATTTTCCTCATCTCGCCTACGCGATGAAGTGGAAGGCTGAATATTCATCACAAATTATGCACAAAAAAAAACAAACTCAACGAAAATAAACTCAATAAAAATGGCAAAACCAACGAAAATAACAACGCTAATATTTATTTCATATGGACTGGATTAATGGTAAACTATTGATTTAAAACTGTCGTCTGCCTTCAATACCTTTATCGTCTTGAACTTTGGCAGACTTTTATTATTATTATTATTTTAAACTCTAATAATTACAATATTTCTAAAAATATTTGATTTTCTCATAAATCATAATGCTTTACGTTTTATTTTCAAAGATAGTACACAATACAACCATTTAAAAACAACTGTAAGAATTAAGAACGCAGAGTGCTTTATAGTGTTTTTATTGTATTAGTTATATTAAAAACGTAACGTAATATAAAAACAAAAATCATTTTATGATCAATTGTTGCACAAAAGGATGATGACTGCAGCTGTTACATAAAAGAAAGGCCGACTATGTTTTAAAACAGAGCGGAATGTGTTAGAAATGTTTGAACAAAGGCAAGGATTTTTTTAAAATAAAGAGTAGATGATCGTGTTTTTGTTTACTCAAAAATACCTGCATTATTGTATAACTGCACCATAAAATATGTAGATGATTCCTAGTGTATGTAATTATTTTTAAAACTAGTTATTTGTATTCTGCACACTGTATCGTGCGTTTCGATATGCCTGTGTCGTAGGTACACCACTATACAAAAAAGGCTGGCAGTATCATTTGTAAATTAGACATTTGCATGTGTCAATTTAGTCTCTGAGATTAAAAAACAGACTATACACATTGTAAATAAAACTACTTTTACGGATTATATCGCGTTTGTATTTGATGTGAGATGACAGATGACATCTTAGTCCGCCCGTGACCATGAATGCTGCAAAGTGTTCGAAACGTCGGGCAATCATAAATCAAATACAAACGCGATATAATCCGTAAAAGTAGTTTTATTTACAATGTGTGTTGTGTTAGAAGCTTGTCGTAACACTTCGCACTTTTAAATATAACAAGCTTGCGGTACCAGTTACAACCGGCAGCTCGAGTTGAGATCAATTCATTGAAGAATCGACGTATTGAAACGATATTTTAAAATAAAATTATTCATTATGTCCGTGTGGTGACGCAGTGAGAATATAATTCCCCGCTCCCTATCTTGCCCGTGGGTGTCGTAAAGCACGACTGAGAGATATAATACGCATATGACATGTATGCCAGAGAAGGTAAACACGAAACAAAACGCTATTCCAACCTGTCTGACCAGTATGGTACAAGTAAAGTGAATATCCCTATCCTATTGTGGAGGAGGCTCGAGCCCAGCAGTGGGACGTATACGAGCTGAAATGATGTATCTGAGATTTTATAATAACAATTTTTACAAGTCTATTGTTAATAGCTTTTTTAAACTTGTTCATTGGCAAGTCTCGGATATCTTTAGGTAATTTATTGTGATTGGCAGTCGAAATATTTATTATTTTGAATTTTCAAGAGAAATTCTTGGATTTAGACTATTAAAATCGGTGAACAGCCCTTTTTGGAGAAAAAATATTGATAAATGATCAAAGATTGATGTGAAGTCCGCGGAGTACCACACGGTAGTATGCTCTAAGACATAAGACTATTGCAATAAACGAAATACAATATTTTAGTTATAACAATTTTTTTTTTGCCACATAAGCCGCTGAGTTAAAACGACAATTAAATAATAGATTGCCATTGAAATCCAGTATTCATGATGATATCCAAAATGTCGGTTGAATCCACAAATTATTTTCAATATACTCTTACATATGTCATGAAATTTCTTCAATAAATCTATAATCAACTTTAGAAATATTCAACTTGCCCTATTTTTATTTACATCTTAAAGATTTATAGTTAATTAAATGTTTAAGTCGTTCGTAGAGCCCGCCGCGAGCAGCTCTACGTGTCGCTACGAAGCTACACAGATGTTTGCTACGGCGTAGCGATCTACGTGATGATGTATTGTGATGCTACGCGTCTTATAATTCTCACACGTGTGTCACGTGTGTGTGTGTCACGCGGCACACTCCTCCGTGTGTCACGTGTGTGTGTGTCACGCGGCACACTCCTCCGTGTGTCACGTGTGTGTGTGTCACGCGGCACACTCCTCCGTGTGTCACGTGTGTGTGTGTGTCACGCGGCACACTCCTCCGTGTGTCACGTGTGTGTGTGTATCACGCGGCACACTCCTCCGTGTGTCACGTGTGTGTGTGTCACACGGCACACTCCTCCGTGTGTCATGTGTGTGTGTGTCACGCGGCACACTCCTCCGTGTGTCACGTGTGTGTGTGTCACGCGGCACACTCCTCCGTGTGTCACGTGTGTGTGTCACGCGGCACACTCCTCCGTGTGTCACGTGTGTGTGTGTCACGCGGCACACTCCTCCGTGTGTCACGTGTGTGTGTGTGTCACGCGACACACTCCTCCGTGTGTTACGTGTGTGTGTGTCACGCGACACACTCCTCCGTGTGTCACGTGTGTGTGTGTCACGCGGCACACTCCTCCGTGTGTCACGTGTGTGTGTGTATCACGCGGCACACTCCTCCGTGTGTCACGTGTGTGTGTGTCACGCGGCACACTCCTCCGTGTGTCACGTGTGTGTGTGTGTATCACGCGGCACACTCCTCCGTGTGTCACGTGTGTGTGTGTCACGCGGCACACTCCTCCGTGTGTCACGTGTGTGTGTGTCACGCGGCACACTCCTCCGTGTGTCACGTGTGTGTGTGTCACGCGGCACACTCCTCCGTGTGTCACGTGTGTGTGTGTCACGCGTCACACTCCTCCGTGTGTCACGTGTGTGTGTGTCACGCGGCACACTCCTCCGTGTGTCACGTGTGTGTGTGTCACGCGGCACACTCCTCCGTGTGTCACGTGTGTGTGTGTCACGCGGCACACTCCTCCGTGTGTCACGTGTGTGTGTGTCACGCGGCACACTCCTCCGTGTGTCACGTGTGTGTGTGTCACGCGGCACACTCCTCCGTGTGTCACGTGTGTGTGTGTCACGCGGCACACTCCTCCGTGTGTCACGTGTGTGTGTGTATCACGCGGCACACTCCTCCGTGTGTCACGTGTGTGTGTGTCACGCGGCACACTCCTCCGTGTGTCACGTGTGTGTGTGTGTCACGCGGCACACTCCTCCGTGTGTCACGTGTGTGTGTGTCACGCGGCACACTCCTCCGTGTGTCACGTGTGTGTGTGTCACGCGTCACACTCCTCCGTGTGTCACGTGTGTGTGTGTCACGCGGCACACTCCTCCGTGTGTCACGTGTGTGTGTGTCAACGGCACACTCCTCCGTGTGTCACGTGTGTGTGTGTCACGCGGCACACTCCTCCGTGTGTCACGTGTGTGTGTGTCACGCGGCACACTCCTCCGTGTGTCACGTGTGTGTGTGTCACGCGGCACACTCCTCCGTGTGTCACGTTTGTGTGTGTCACGCGGCACACTCCTCCGTGTGTTACGGCTATGCTTATTATCAATCCTTATATATATTGTTCAATTACAATTGGACGCCGTAGAGGACGACAAAAAATTTTACGTTCTGTGGTGACGGAATAAGAATACAATTCACCACTCCAGTATATTACCCGTGGATGTCGTAAAAGACGATTGAGGGATATAGTAAGCATATAATATTTATGCAAGAGAAGGAAAACTCGAAAAAAAATCGTATGCTAACCTGTCTGACCCGCGTGGTATAGTAAGATCAATTGCCCTTCTATTGTGGAGAAGGATCCTTTATAAGTGTTGGTATCACAGTGTCATCAGTTGTCTGTGTCCAGTCACACACCGGTCCGTCCGGGGTACTACCACACCCAGCTGAGTATACAACAGAGTACTAGACATATGTTACTGCGCCTAGTGACGTGAGCGAGAGAGACGGAAGCCCGTTTGCCAGCATCGGCAATAAAAAAATAAATAAAACATAGCCCATCTCTCTGTGTGTGTTTGCGTGTTATTGGTTTAGTGATGCTTTCAGTATCACTGAAGGTCATAGCACGCCTTCACTCTGTTGGCGGTAGACAGCGCCCTTGCTACCTTGAGTGAGCGACAGCCACACTTACCACCAGGTGTACTGGTGGCTCGTTTGACACCGACAGCAATAAACAACAAGAAGGTTTGAGCTCAGCAGTGGGACGTATATGTGCTGATGGCGAACAGTCAACTGCTACACTCTTAACTTACACACTAACATCAGATACACGTTAAGACTTATATTTTCTATTAAGAGTCATAAAAACAGACTGAATAGTGACCGGGAATATGATCAGGTCAGTGGATTGTATTTTCTTGTGTAAGAGAGTGTGGCGAGTCGCATTGTCCTCGTTGTGGTCTCGCTTATTATTAGACAGTGGATAGTAATACATTGATGGATTCACATAAAATGTGCAAGCCAAAGCTCACTAATAAAACTTTTCTTGTTTCTATCTTTTTCTCAGCTCATATACGTCTCACTGCTGTATTCGAGCCTCCACAATTAGGAGGGAATTTGACTTACTATGACGCTGGTCGGACAGGTTGATATAGGATTTTATTATTATTATTATTTTTTTAATTGCAAGCAGTGGCAAACGAGCAAACAGTACACCTGATGGTAAGTGTTGCTACCGCTCATGGACAAGGCCGCTGTCTACCGCGAGGAAAATGAAGGGAGTGTGAATGTGTGCATTGAGGCTCGGTGATACCAAAGGCACCACCAACACTCTCCACACGCAAACACCCTCAGAAAGTTGGGCTTCCGGCTCTCTCGCTCACCGAACGAAGCGCAGTAACAAATTGCTACTACTCAGACGTCGATTTTCTGCGAGAGTGTGGTACTACCCCGGACGGACCGGCGCGCGGCTGTAGACAGATAACTGTCGACAGTGTGCTCCTACCACTACTAAAACACAACAAGCTACGACACGCTACGTAGTCGCTGTAAGTGCTACACGCCTGTGCTACGCGCCAGTGCTACGCGCCAGTGCTACGCGCCAGTGCTACGCGCAAGTGCTACGCGCCAGCGCTACGCGCCAGTGCTACGAGCCAATGCTACGCGCCAGTGCTACGCGCCAGTGCTACGTGCCAGTGCTACGCGCCAGTGCTACGCGCCAGTGCTGCGTGCCAGTGCTACGCGCCAGTGCTACGCCGTAGCCAGTAGGGATTATAATATGCATATAACATCTATGCACGAGGAGGAAAACTCTAAACAAAACCCTATGCCCACACATCTAAACAGCGTGCTATAGTAGGTCAATTGCCCTCTCATAGTGAAGGAGGCTCGAGCCCAACAGTGGGATGTATGGGCTGAGATGATGATGAGTAGTAACAATCTCTATGACATGACATATGGCTTTTTTGGGATGTCTATGTTCTGGAAGCACGCCATCCGTTCCACTCGAGATGATAAAAGGCCTGCATACGGCGCCGGAACTCACCATATTTTCTTCCCTTCGCCTTTAGGCTGACTACTGGTGCGGAGTCCTCGACGTCCACAGCCAGCTCCGTGGGTTACCCTTTCGGATATCGTCCTTACCCGACGCCCAGGGCTTCCGAAGCCTCTCCAGCCAGACTCCCCAACGGTATATGTATTATATCAGTTGTAGCCATCTATATTCGGGTCCTCGCCGTCTTGCTTAACGAGGCTATGGCACTTCCCGCCCAGCGACTGTTTCGGCCCAAACATAGGGCAAACCAACCACCGTCGCCGCATAGCGTTGGGTTCGCCCATATTCGACATCACCTAAGAGAGGGCAAACGCCGCGCCGACAAGCTGCGGAGCAAGTCGATGGAAACCATTGACACAATAGGCATAGGCAGCTTAGAAATCAGCCAACTTTCGGGACCACCAGGTGACCGTCCTCTTCGTGTAAACAATTGTATTGTTGTAGATAAATATACATTATACCAGTGTTCTCTACGTGACGTATCCGAGTGGCGCGTTCAGTAACTGAGTGCGCGTCCCATCAGTTAACGTCGGCGGCGTATAAGCGGACCGCGAAGCGTGGCGTTAAACGCCACGCGACGATCGCACTCACCCTCGTCTATAGATGTTTCACATCAACAGTGTTCTCTAAGTGATGTATCCGAGTGGCGCGTTCAGTAACTGAGTGCGCGTCCCATCAGTTAACGTCGGCGGCGTACTGTTCGCCCTGTACGCACAGACAGACAATACCTGTAAGGCTTCCCTCTTACAATTAGTGTATTCATTGCACCATGACACAGTGAACTCTACTTTATACGCGTTGACGTACTATCGAGGGGTCAACTTGTATTTTTCATTTAGCTCGGCTCTTATAATTTTTATAAGGCATGTGTTTCAAAGGCATGTGCTTACTAGGCGGTAGATGGTAGTAGTACAGCGTGAGATCGAATCTCGGTGTTATTATTATTCTGTTTTTGTAATTTTTGATATTTTTTCATTATTTCATTTTATTTTTTATTTATATATCTAAATAAAATCGGCAAGAATACAACAAAAATATACCGAGCAAAGCCGGTCAAGCAGATATTAATTTTGATAAGTATCAAAGGCATGTACTACTAGTCGGTAGACGATAGTACCACGGTTCTTCGAACCCGAGTGCATCGCCCGAGAGCTTTTGGTTTCATCTAAATATCAGAATGGGCGATGATCAGCGTCACTCGGTAGTGGGTGACGACACATTAATATAATTGGGTTGTTATTTTGAAAATCTCAATTTCAAGCGTGAAGTGTGTAGCTATCTAGAGGTATGTGGGGACTCTTCCCTTCAAAAGTGGTAGGAACACACTGTTGACAGTTGTCTGTCTACAGTCGCGGATCGGTCTGTCCGGGATAGTACCACACTGAGCAGAAAGTCGAGGTCTGAGTAGTAGCAATTTGTTACTGCGCTTCGTTCTGTTATATATTTGAATATGTAGGGAAGATGCTGACAAAGACTGCAGCGTCAGCCCTCTCTTCCCGAGCTCCCTGGCGGGGCCATGCAGGGCAGCCAGTCTACCTCCAACCGCCGTCTCAAGAACTCGTCTCTTAAATATAATTATTGTAGACTCAAATATTAACGTTTATCTTATTTTAAATCATTTTTATTCTCAAATAAATAAGTGTGAAGTCAAGTGCTTTTTTTTAAAAGACTCTCGGCCAGACCCCGTATAACAGTGGTGTCAGCGGTGAAGGGATCTAGCAGAAAGATCCTCGGTGCCTCCTAGAACTTATTCTATGGTAAAGCGTTTCTTGAACTCATTATCCAGTGTCCTTGAAAACCTTTTGTGCTATGGTCAATGTTCAACCTGCGAATTAAGTGAAGAGAAGAAGTATAAAGAAGAAGATTATCACCCCAACTACCGGGTGACGCAGAAGTTTGCTCCAGGACCGCAGTCTCGCCCCATAATAACAGAGAAAAAGTCGAAATACACAATTTATCCTTGGTAACCAAGAGACTCCTCGTGCCCAGTGCTGCCGCCGTGACCCGTGTTGCTGCCGTTTACCCGTGCTGCCGCCGTGCCCTTGAAACCAGTGGTAAAGCCGACATGCTGTAAGTCCAAACCAGTTATTTACTTATCAAGTGAAAGTGTAAACCTCAAAATTTTGAACACTATTCTATTATTTACGAATTTTTTTTTCTCCTCTAGAAAATAAGTAACATTTAATTTCCACTTTTAAACTCATTACCGTAAAACATACACGTTTACTTTATTGTAATCAAACCTGCATACTTTATTACATTGTGCATTTTAACCTGAGACCAGTGCAGCTGCTTATCATAATTACTCCCACGCATAATTCGTCGTGGCCTTATCTCTTGTTTTGTTTAATACTCAGTCGATACCATGCCTAAAGACGAAGTTTTTGCTACTGTCTCGTCACAAGATATTGGCTTAAATATTCTATGCAAATTTATTAATAAGTTTGATGGCAATCGCGAGAAATTAATTCCGTTTTTAAACAACTGTAAAAATGCAGTTAGTCTCGCGTCTCCTCAGCAGCAAGATATTCTTTTAAAATACATTTTGAGCCAACTTGAAGGACGCGCCGAAAGTGCGTGTTCTATTAAAGTCTTTGAATCCTGGTCACAATTAGAAGAATTTCTTAAGGCACAATTTGGCGATAAAAAACATTATGCGGCACTGCTCTCGGATTTACAGGAATGTCGCCAGTCTAATAACGAAACGGTCAACCAGTACGCCCTTCGAGTTGAAACGTGTTTGTCTAAGTTGTTAACGGAAATAAATATATCTATCCCGACCAAGAAAAAGGGTGAACTGGCAGGCCGCGTCGCCGCCATGCAAGATCTAGCATTACATACATTTGTTATTGGCCTAAACCCTCGCCTATCAACCGTAGTGCGATGTCATGACCCTGAGACCCTCAATGACGCTATTAATTTTGCGATGTCTGAAGAGAAGATATTTTATGCAATAACTCGGCGCACCGTTTCTCAAACAAATGTTCAAGATTATAATCAGAGGCGTTTTAGTAACCGTAATTTTCAACAAAACAGGGCGCCGAATAACTGGTCAGGGCCATCTAATACTTTTAGGCCTGAACCTCCAGTGTGCCGATACTGTAAAATACCGGGTCACACCATAGAAACTTGCCGCAAACGCGAAAGCAACAATCGACGACGATACGGCAATTTCCAGAATAATTATAATGATAATAGGTCGCCACCCCATTTCTTGCAAAATCGCAATCAGCCTATTCACGCTGTAAACACAGAAGATCAAGGTATCGATGAGGCCAACTATCATTTAAACGCAGAGGATCTCCCGTCTGGTGCCGTGCGGGAAGATTAAATCATAAAACCGCCACCAGCTCTAAGGTCAAAACATGTCTACAACGCCAATACTCGATCTCATCTGCTCAATCTAACCGACAGGGTAACCAGCCCCAAACCGACAGATTGAAGCCTCATAATTTGAATGCCACTCAATCCAACCAACAGGGTAGCCAGCCCCAAACTGACGGATTGCACTCTTTTGATTCTATTGAGAATCCTCCAGCCACTAACAAACAGGGTAACCAGCCCCAAACTCATAGTGGACCTTTTGATTCTATTGAGAATCCTCCAGCCACTAACAAACAGGGTAACCAGCCCCAAACTCATAGTGGACCTTTCTTTATTCCTCGCGCGTTCATTAAAGGACAGCGTAATCAATTGCCATCCAATAATGGATCCAATAGGCATAAAAAATATCGCAATTCAATTGATACTTCAAATCACTCTTCCATAAATACGGAGTCAATTATCAAGTCTTGCTTCTCTTGCACTGTAGCCGAAACTGGAAAAGGAAAACAAACGCTACAAACATATAATATTCAAACAAACCCAACAAATAGATATCTACCTTTTATAGAAACCCGAACTAACGTCTCTAGTAAGCCCTTGAAACTCCTCGTGGATAGCGGAGCATCCAAAAGCCTTATAAAGAAAAGTATTATAGAGAATATGCCCGACATTACTGACCATGTCATATCATTTCAAGGCTTAGGCACGCCAAACGTAACTCATACCCTGGGTCACATAGAAATACACTTCGATTCATTAACTCATGACTTCCATTTAATTCCAGACATTAATTTCCTTTATGACGGCATATTAGGTAACGATTTCCTCACCAAATCTAATTGTAAAATCGATTATATGACCAATACTCTCACAGTTGATGCTATCAAAATACCACTTAAATTTACTGAACCGATTTTCACCATAGCTCCACGGACTGAAACTATAATAGAATGTTCTGTAGAGGACCCAAGTATAAAAGAAGGTCTTGTTCTTGACCAACACCTAGTTGACTCTCTTCTGATAGCGAACTGCATCGTCAAGGTGAAGCCGAATTTAAGAATCAATATCTCTGTAGTTAATGTCTCTGAAAAACCAATACGCGTAAATCCAAATCTTAAAATTAAGATCATACCCTTTGACAACTCTAACTCAGTCTATCATGTATCCAACTCTGAAGCTGTGCAGAATAACGCCTTAAGACGGACTGAACAAGCCCTTAACCTGTTACGTGTATCCCATCTAAACGCCGAAGAATCGAATGCTTTATATGACCTTTGCTCTAATTATTCTGACATTTTTCATCTGCCTGATGATCACCTAACAACTACTGATGCTTTAGAACATGAAATTCCTACTACTTCTACCGTCCCTATAAATACAAAGTCCTATAGATTTCCAGAAGTACATAAGCAAGAAGTTGAATCTCAAATTAATAAAATGTTAAACGACGGTATTATAAAACCTTCTACTTCTCCATGGTCTTCTCCTATTTGGGTAGTCCCCAAAAAGGCCGACGCCTCAGGACAACGTAAATGGAGGTTAGTTATAGACTATCGCAAGCTAAATGATATAACAATTGGCGATTCCTACCCTATTCCCAACATTGCTGAAATTTTAGACCAACTAGGGAAATGTAAATATTTCACTACCCTTGACCTTGCCTCAGGATTTCACCAAATAAAAACGAAGGTCAAGGACGCCCCTAAAACCGCCTTTTCAGTCCCACAAGGACATTTCGAGTTTACTCGTATGCCCTTTGGCCTTAAAAATGCTCCTGCAACCTTTCAACGCCTTATGAATACTGTTCTATCAGGACTCCAGGGCATACAATGCTTTGTTTATTTAGATGATATTGTGATATACTCGCATGACCTTGACCTTCACATAAAAAACCTTGCCAACGTCTTCGACAGACTGCGTTCTTTTAATCTAAAACTACAACCGGACAAGTGCGAGTTTCTTCGCAAAGAAGTCTCGTATCTTGGCCACATTATCACAGATAAAGGAGTGAAACCTAATCCAGATAAAACCAAAGCTGCTGCAGAATTTCCAATTCCCAAGTGCCCCAAAGATATCAAATCTTTCCTGGGTCTGGTGTCCTACTATCGACGTTTCATACCAGATCTATCAAAAAAGGCGAAACCACTAACCAATCTCTTAAAGAAGAATGTTCCCTTTATTTGGCAGAACGAGCAGCAGTTAGCCTTTGAGAGCCTTAAGGACGCCCTTATTTCTGCACCTATATTGACTTATCCAGACTTCAGTAAACCATTTGTCCTGACTTGTGACGCGTCCAATTTTGCAATTTCCGCTATTCTATCCCAAGGTCAAATAGGAAGTGACCGTCCCATCGCATACGCATCCCGTACCCTAAACAAGGCAGAATGCAATTACAGCGTAACGGAAAAAGAATGTCTAGCCATTCTCTTCGGCACCAAAACCTTTAGACCGTATTTGTACGGCCGCCGCTTCAAGATTGTCACAGATCATCGCCCTTTAAAGTGGCTTTTTAACTGTAAGGACCCAGGTTCCAAACTCATTAGATGGAGACTCAAACTAGAGGAATTTGACTATGAATTAGAATATAAGAAGGGTAAAGTTAACAGTAACGCAGATGCATTGTCACGGTACCCAGTGCATCCAATAACCACAGATCAGCCCAGTACTTCCCAAATAAACGACGACATTGATCCTAATCAAGAATCAGAAATCCCTCCAGACGTTCTTGACGACCTTACTGACTTAGGTGCTCTAGACCTCAGCCCATTGGACACCCAAGATATCGACTTTGAGCCTCTGAATCCTCCGACTCCAAATGACCCTTCTACTGAATCTAACGAGACCACAGACAGAACTCCTGTTCTCAATAACGAATATTCTGACTGTCTTAAATCTCTCACTAACAAAAATGAAGTCTTTAACACTCAAATACATGAACATAATGAAAGTCTACTAAAAACTACTTCAAAAACAATCTTGATCCCTGTATCAATTGACCTTGATGACTCAAATCCGTACATCCAGGATATCATTTCTACTATGGATGATCCATCCGATATTCTGAGCGGAGAAAGAGAACTTCTCTCATTTAAAAAATTTGAATTAAAAGAGCAAACCTTCTATCTTCTATTAACCAAGGTCTACTATTTTGATAATTGCACCTACTCCGATATATTTAAAACCCTAAAATCAGTAAGAGACGATATTGTTCTAACTGGCACTATAAACGAAATAGCTATATCAGATTTTAAAAATCCGTTTGAACAGAACTCTTTTATAAAAATATATGGAATGATTATGTATCTATTTAATAATACCAATATTACAGTAAATATCTATCATAACTCTATTATATACCCTGTCCCAACAGAAATCGCAAAAATATTAAAGGAAAATCATGACATCCCGATAGCAGGCCATTTAGGCAGCAACAAAATGTTCAATAGAATTAAAGAGCGGTATTATTGGAAAAATATGCGCACAGATATCGAAAATTATGTACAAAATTGTAAGTTATGTCAAATAAATAAGCCACTACGTAAAATCAACCGAGCTCCAATGAAGATTACAACTACTTCCACTCGCCCTTTCGAGAAAATCAGTCTTGATATAGTTGGTCCCTTACCAGAAGCGGGTTGCCACAAACTTAGGTTCATACTCACTATTCAAGACGACCTTACAAAATTCTCTATAGCATATCCAATTTCTAACGTCACAGCGGAAGAAACATGTGAAGGCTTAGTCCACTTCATCTCTGTATTCGGAATCCCTAAATCAATATTAACAGACCAAGGAACAAACTTTACGGCTGACCTTTTTAAACGTACCTGTGAGTTTCTGAAAATAAAGCAAATATGGTCTTCTCCATATCATCCGCAAACGCAAGGTGCCCTAGAAAGAAGTCACGCAACCCTGAAAGAGTACCTAAAATCTTTCGTAAACGAGAACCAAACCAACTGGCATAAGTATGTCTACACCGCGATGTTGGCTTATAATACGAATGTCCATACCACAACCAGGTTTACTCCTTATGAACTTCTTTTTGGCCATAAACCATATATCCCAGACTCTATTTTTGAAGCAAGATGTGACGTAACATATCCCGACTATATTAAAATGTTACAACACCGACTAAAGACTACTAGAGAGAAAGCGTTAGAAAATATTCGAGCCTCGAAAGAAAGATCTAAAACCTATTATGATAAACATTCCCGTCTAGCGAAATATAAAGTCGGTGATTACGTATATCTCAAACAACATCTTCGTTTACGTAAAGCCCTTTCTCCTGTCTGGAAAGGTCCCTACAAAGTCGTAAAAGTCCATGATAATAACACTCTCTCTTTACTGATTAACCGACGCCATATAAAACACCATTTCGATGAAGTGAAACCCGCTCATGTATCAGACTGCCTATAATGCGAGTTTTCTATTTATACACATTTAGTTTTTATTTTACTATATATACAATTTTACAAGTTTTATACAATTTTCTTATACAATAGTTTTAAGTTAGCTCTTAATTGTTATTTACAGAATAACCGCCATATTTTACGCTACTATTCTCGCAACCAGTGATGGCCAATATATTGAACATATCAACAAGAACCCTGGTATAGTTTTCGATCCTATCGGTACCTTAAGAATCATCAATGATCAATTCCATATCGTAATACCAATAGATGTACATCCATTTCAATATCATTTAGAAAATATTAGAGAAGTATTTAAGATCACCCGATTTCAATGTCGCGAATCGCCTGAAATAGAATACTCACAATGTATAATTACATTAGAGCCATTAGATCTCTTAGCTCTCTTCAATGATATCATGCGAGACTTTAATTCCATCTCCCATATTATTTCAAATAGTGCTCATAAAAGATCAGCTTGGTTCTCTGGTGTTGGCACGGTATTTAAACACATTTTCGGTACTATGGATGAAGATGACGCCGAAAATTATAATAAGGCCATTCAAACTCTATACGCCAATGACAATAAAATAAAAAGTTCTATAAAGAAAATTGTTATGGTTTCTGAATCTGCCATCTACAACGTTAATAAATCTCTTGCTGAATTAAATGACAACCAAGTAAAATTAAATAGCGTTATTGAGCAATTATCATATACTGTTAAAAATGTGTCTGAGACACTTGATATACTTAGTTTTAAATCGAAATTATCTAATGTTCTTAATATTCTCTTATCTAATCTACTCACCATCTCCTTTAAGATTGAAGATCTACTTAACTCAATTTTATTTGTAAAATCTAATACTTTACACCCATCTGTATTGACACCGAGTCAGATGTATCAAGATATAGTTACTAATCTTAAAATCATACCAAATTACAAGGACTTTCCTGTAAATTTAGATTTAAGTAACGTACATGTTTTAATTAATGTATGTGAATTAGTTTGTTATTATTTAGATAATAAGCTTATGTTTATCGTAAAACTACCTTTAGTCACTTTACTAGAATATAATTTATATAAGATATCACCTTTACCAATGCCACATATTCAGGAAAAACCAGACTCCTTTGCTATGATTGTTCCTTCCGAAAATATCTTAGCCTTAAGCAAGGACAGATCGAGTTACACCTATTTAAAAGATTTGAATAATTGTAAACATATGCCAACAGAAACTTTCATTTGTCAAATTACAGATGTATATACAGTATTAAACAATCCACCCTGTGAAGTGGAAATTATTACAAAAGCATTGACAACTATTCCACAAAACTGTCCTACGAGATTTATCTTTGGCGATCTGGACGTGTGGCATACACTAAAAAATAACAAATGGATATTTGTTCAATCTAAACCTACTAAGATATCAATACAATGTAATAACAAATTATCAGAATACACTTTATCCGGTACAGGTGTACTTAATATGCCACCTGAATGTATGGCATTCCATAAGAATTTAAAATTAGTCTCTAAGATCTATCCTAGAATAAATGTGCCCAATATATCTTCGGATTTTAACATTATTAATGATAGTTGTTGTAATTTAAGTCGCTTTGATAGAGTTAAGATTAATATTTCATCTTCTAACATTAAGACGTTGAACTTAGATAATTTAAAGTCTTTCTATATTAAATCTGATCATGTCATGACTACATTGGACACATTAAAAAATCCTAATGTATATATCAACCATGTTAGTTTTCCAATAATTAGTATTCTATCTATGATAACTTGTATAATTGTAATAATCGTCATAATTTGTAAGAGAGGAAAGTTCTTGAGATACCGCCTAAATCTAAACTCTGAAAATATAGAAGGTCATGAACTTAACTCAACTCAAACTCAACCTCAACTCCGGGTTGATTAATCATATCCCGTAAACTCACCAAAAGGGCGAGTTTCCTCTTAACGGGGGGGCTGTTATATATTTGAATATGTAGGGAAGATGCTGACAAAGACTGCAGCGTCAGCCCTCTCTTCCCGAGCTCCCTGGCGGGGCCATGCAGGGCAGCCAGTCTACCTCCAACCGCCGTCTCAAGAACTCGTCTCTTAAATATAATTATTGTAGACTCAAATATTAACGTTTATCTTATTTTAAATCATTTTTATTCTCAAATAAATAAGTGTGAAGTCAAGTGCTTTTTTTTAAAAGACTCTCGGCCAGACCCCGTATAACAGTTCGATGAGCGAGAGAGCCGGAAGCTAACTTTTTGAGGGTGTTTGCGTGTGGAGGGTTTTGGTGGTGCCTTTAGTTTCACCGAATCCCATTGCATACATTCACACTGCCTTCACTTTTTTCAGAGTAGGCAGCGAAATAGCAAAAGTCCATGAGCGGCAACAACACTTGGCATCAGGTGTACTGTTTGCTATTTGGCCACCGTTTGCAATAAAAAAGAATCCTCGAGTGTTGGACGAGATCATTGAACAAACTAAGCATATCAACTTTATTGGAAACGTATCAGATACTGGAAATGTAATCCAAGAATGAAGAAATACAAGTGAGCAACGCTCACAAGTTGTACGACGTCCGGGTCCCTCGAACTCGTTACCGGGGCCCTTACACCGCGACCTGTGAGACCCCAGTAATGCTCGCGCCCGCGTTCTACTTGAGTTCTTTGAACGAACGACTATACAATAATCATTTCTTTTGAATAAAACATTAATCAGTCTCACTGCAATCATATTGATAACGATGTCTCCCACTGGAGTGACGGTCCCAGTGCAACGCCTTGCGGTACTACGCGACACTTGACGTGCTCGCCGTTAGTCAATGTTTCAGATAGAAACAGAAAAGGTTATCTTTGGGTATTTTATATTATGTAGCATACTACTAGCATATTAGTAGCCCTACACATATGTAGGGCTACTAATAATACTAACGGCTACATTACTTGTTGATATCGTTAAATATAATCAAGAGCTTTATCTAAACTTGAGTCAACTACAGCAGATGTTAGTTGATCAAAGATTACATTCACAAGTAGTGGTTCGGGTACGCTTCTTGTGATACCATAAATATATTATACATACGAATATATGTGAAACACACTCATATTTTTAAAGTTTACCTTTAACAATATTGTTAATATATACACCCCCTAAATGTAGGCCGCATAGCAAGGCTCAAAGTCGTTCAGCGTGCAATGGAACGGACTATGCTCGGGATTTCTCTGCGAGATAGAATCCGGAATACGGAAATCCGCAGAAGAACGGGTGTAACCGACATAGCACGTTGAAGTGGCAATGGGCAGGCCACATCGCTCGACAAACCGACAACCGCTGGGGAAGAAAGGTTCTCGAGTGGCGACCACGTATCGGACGACGCAGTGTAGGACGCGGGGGGCGTAGGTGGACCGACGACCTAGTGAAAATTGCTGGGCGTCGTTGGATGCAGGCGGCACAAGACCGCATATTGTGGCGTAACATGAGGGAGGCCTACGTCCAACAGTGGACGGCAATAGGCTGAAATGATGATGATGATACACTCCTTTGCAAAAAACGTGTGGCTTGTTTTTTCTACATTTTTGGTAATAATTTGGTTTTAAAGAGGTTTCAATGAAGGCAATTAATAAAAAGTGGGTATGAAAAATGTTTATTATAAATTCGAAAGTTTCGCTTTAAAAAATCAATAATCCCTTTTGTAACTTTTCCTTACTTTTGGCGGGATTGCGGTTAAAAGGTTAACGGGTAACTAAACCTAATCTATTCTTTTTTTTTATTGTCGATGATGGCAAACGAGCAGGCAGCACACCTGATGGTAAGCGATACTGCCGCACATGAACCACGTACGTGGGAGAAATGATAGCTGGAAACGTACAGTTGAAGACCAAAAGGTTTCCAGGTGACATGGATGAACCTTGCTGCAGTGTCGAGTGGTACGTTGGTAAAACGGTGACGGTGGTGCCAAGTCAAACAGTTCCTCGGAGCACTCCTCATGATAGAGCCGATAGAGTACACAGAGTGACCCAAAGTCTCTCCGCCGCTCCAGTGACTCCAATCTGTCCAACGCGTTATTTTTAGTAGAGTAATTTATGTTTGTCATATAATCCTACCTTATTGTGACATAAAACAGATATCTTTGTGTATATTATAATAACAGAAAAAGCAATAAGAGCTGGTAAAATTATAGCGCTGCCGGCGGGTGTGTAGCCAATGTTATGTCTCACAGCGGCTAAAGGTGAGTCCTTTGACCGTCCAAACCTGGACTCGACAGCAAGCGACTGGTTTTGTTCAGAGAAAATAAAGATCTGGAAGAAAATGTTGTACACAATCATGAGATGACCGCTTTTTAGTAACTCAGGCGCTGAGGAACTGTAAATGCAGTTACATAGACTTCAAAAAGCACCTGAAAGAAATACGAGGAGAACAAGTTAGCCTATGGACTGTAAGGAGGAGGCTTTTGGCAGCTAATACACGCAGTCGATGACCAGCGCCGGCCCCCATGTTACTCCGTGAGCACCAGATTGCTCGATTGAGGCTCGCTACAAATTGCCTATCTTGGACACCAGGTAACTGGAGTAGCGTACTTTTGTCCAATGAGGCTCGATTTTGTTTGACTGTACAGTGTCAGTTTTTTTTTTTGCAAAGGAGTGTATATTGTTTGTTGTGTCTATATACACATGTTCGGACACCTGTTGTTGTTTTAAAATACTTGCCAAGTGTGTTTATCATTTAATTGTACCTGAACAATAACTAAACTAAAGGAAATAAAGGTTATTAAAAATAATAAAACATTGATAACGTGAAATATTTGTATTCATATGTAACTTAGAGTCGTCGAGTGTGACGCATCGGCTCGCTGCGACCACGTACATTACAGACATATGCTAAACATATAAATGATTCAAATATTAACAAATTACATTATTACAAGCTTATTATTATCAAATTTATTAACAATACACGTGTGTGTGCGCCGTCTCATACACACATACACGCACACACACACACACAGATCAACTCGTCCAATACATCAAGTCATTGGTAATATATAGTGTTAGCACAAGTCAGCACAGGCTTAGATAATAACTGGTTTTAAATAGTGAAAGAGAATCAGTCACCGAGATCACAAAACAAACATAACAAAAAGAACTTTAATTACTTCGTTCAAATCACCGCTCGTAGTTACGGCTGAACAATAAATATTAAAATTTAACTGCAGACTGTAAAGTATTTACTGAAGCTTTTATTTATATCGGAGTGTAACGACGGACTTGATTCAATTGTGTTTGGTATTTCGTGTTTTGTGTGACGTCACGCGGCCACTTGACGCCCCAGCCGTGCTACCGCGTGGCCAGCGTGCGACACTATCTAACTGCCCGTATTATTGTACGCGCTATTACAGCTACATAACATAACAATTTGTAGTATTGCTTTACAAAATTACAATAGAAATTATTTAACAAATGCTATCTCAACTATATGGGTCGCAAGAAAGTTAAACAATAGTCTCGACATGGCTAATACAATCAGGTGTATTGTAAGTGATATTGATTTGAAATAAACGTTAAGAGCAGCTCGGTGCGGTCGGTCGACAGTCTGATGGTGACGGGCGAGGCGGGTTTACACTTCCGCACCCGACTCGTCTCCGATCCTCCTGAACAAAAGAGAATATCCATTTAAATCATCATCATCATTTCGGCCCATACATGTTCCACTGGTGGGTTCGAGCTTCCTCCACAATAGGAGTGAAATTGGCCTTACTATACCATGCTGGTCAGACAGGTTGGTACACAGGGTTTTTCGAGTTTTCCTTCTCTTGCATAGATTTTCTATGTATATTATATTCCTTAGTCGTCTTTTACGACATCCACGGGCAAGAGAAGGAGTGGTAAATTATATTCTTTGTCACCACACGGCCTCCATTTAAATATTAACAAATTATTGATATAAGTAGATGTTGAGTGAACTCATGAGTAGTACTCATACTGACGCGTCGTAATGATCTCTGTTGTGGTGCCCCACACAGCGGTAGAGTGGCGCCACGCCGGTGAACTCGCAGACGAGGCCCCTCGCCTCCGCTGTGCCGCCGCCCTCTCGCACTGCGCCCTCCAGCAAGCTCGCCGCGACACCCTCCGCGCCCTCCGACCTCTTGCCGTAGCGGCTACTCATAAAGAATCTACACAATCACAAATCAACATGAGAATTTCTGTCGATGTAACCTTAAGTTACAATACGAACGGAACTTAACGATTTCAATATTCTAAAAGTTGTCCCTCCATTATCAGATGGAGTCTACACTGTTAACGTATCGGCCTGCAACTTGTAGTTATTAGTGACACGACTAACATCGTGGCACCTAGATGTAGATTAGTCAGTACGATGTAAGCTAACGCAAACAGACCCTGTTCAATGTGAAAGCACTTAGGCGTCTGCTCTGTTATTTGCTCTGCTCTGTTATCAGGAGAGCGACACTTGTGTTGGTGTAGGAGCAAGAAGTACACTAATATCTTACCTGTCGTTCCGCGGTGATACGAATTTCATTCCGGAGCTGCGTCCGTAGCGTGAGCCCATAACGAATGGCATCGGCGACACTGTCGACACACACGATACAACTAATATTAATTATATCAATATACGGGTGCAAGTGTACACCCTGCGGTACTCCTCAGGAACAAACAGTAGAGGTTACTATAATATGTATTACTTATACGAGTTATTATTCATTAAGCTATTATATGAGATGTATCAGACACACGCGTGCGACTTTCATAATATGTATCTTGAGTTATATTTATTTTATAAATACTTTTATCGTGAATTGTTATACTTAACACAATCAAAGGCTTTACTAACATCTATTAATCCATTAAACCTATCAGGCACGCGGTTAAGGATTCGTGGTTGATGTTTAGAGTTCCCAGCCAAGTGTTATTGCCCACTGCCTCTGTACCCCCTTAGGTGGATTTTACAACTTCCACTAGACAGTAAATTATAGGTTAAATATAACATTGTATCTTAAAGCATCTATTCAGATAAGAAATGATTATATATATGTGTGGAGACCGAGTAAGAATAGAATTTACGACCTCTATATCTAGTCTGTGGGTAGGGAACAGAACGAGTGTGAATATTATTAATAAAATATGTACGTAAGAGAAGGAAGACTCAAAATAAATCCTTTCATGTCTCACTATTAGACTCAGGCTTCCTCCATTTGAAGGATATTTCTTGTACTCTACCGCACTGGTCAGGTGGAGTTTTATTTAAAGTTTTCTTAGATTCCTTAGAGTAGATCTATTACACAGCTATTGTGTGTGTGGCTCAGGCCCAGCAGTGGGACGTATGTGAGCTTACATAACGATGAATACATATCATAGAATGCTTTACAAATATGATTGTTGTCGTCGTTACTTCTCCAATTCCATTGAAGTCTGTTATGTTCTTCTCACATCTGTGCCTCGGCAAAGAGGCGGCAGTACAAAGACACGCATACTCACAGGAGTACTCAGTATCAGATCTCTTGTCGAAGTCAGTGGCGGCCAGCGCCGTGACTACCAACAGAAGCAGCGCAGCGACCAGCGCCGTCCACCAGGCGTCCCCTGAGCTTGCCCGTGAGGCGCGCATCGTGCCTCGCTCTGCACGTTGATCACGTACCTCACTAATCACCCAATGACTTGTAATAGCTCGCTCTGCGCAATAACAAATATCATTTAGTGAAATATTAAATTATTTTATTAACATTACGTGTATTTGCGGAGTATTAATGCAGTAAGTATATAATTCTGTGCCTTGTATCTTATCCACGGGTGTCGTTGAACATGTTTACGGGACACAACATCTACGTAGCGCTATACTAGTACATCTCACTGGCGAGGTGTAGGAGGACAGTCATTTTTCAATTATGAAGAGGGCTCGCCCAGCGGTGGGACTTGTATGAACTCAGATAATATGTGTGTTAAATATCTGTTGGTATTTCAGTATAGATATTTTAACGGAGCTGAGCACCGGCCGAGCTCGTCATTCTTCTAATACGCTCCGACGTGTATCCCGTACAGGGTGCCGATTGGCATACGGCTGTGTCATCCGCATAACGTATTTCGCAAAAAATATATTATTGATACGCAGAATAAACAGTGTTGTAGCGAGCACCGCGCTCCGTGCTTCGCCTACATTCAGGTTCATGATGTCGGACTCGTCCGGGGCGACGCTTATACTACATCTACACTAATATTATAAATGCAAAAGTAAGTTTGTTTGTTTGTTTGTTACGCTTTCACGCTTAACCGATTACAAAAATTCTTTCACCATTGGAAAATTACAATATTACGAAGTAACCTAAGCTATATTGTATCCCGGTATTCCCATGGGAACGGGCTCTAGGCGGGCAGGGCAACTGAAACCGAAGCGAAGCGAACGCGGGTTACTAGTTCATTTATAAAGCGGTGGATCTATTTACAGTCAGCCTTGTCGTATGTCTTCCTGATATATCTAAGCGGAGTCTCAATCCTGTCTCTTCGAGATCTCTACCCGACAGTGTGCAAGCCTCTCTCCTTCTCTCTCCCTCTCTCTCTCTATTACAATGTGTTGGAGTGTTGTTGGTGAGGTCACAGCTCGTGCGTCCGCATTATACCTAATTATAAATATGTATGTATGTCAGTCTATTATCTCTGTGAGGTCGTAGTAGCCGCGGGCGGCGCGCGCAATGTTTGTATTTATCCGCCGCGCAAACTGTAGCGGAAACATTTTAATACTTATGTTTATTCAGTTGTTAGAGGGAGGGGGGGGGGGGTTGGGGGGGGGGCGCACGTATCTCGCGCGACGACATATGTAGTAGTACTGACGGGGAGTACTGACGGGGAGTACTGACGGGGTCTGTCGTCATCGTTTAATGAAACTATAAGATATTTCGGACGGATGTGTGTACTCGCCGAGGGCGATACATGCTCTCGCCCCCGCCGCCGCCCCACCCCCGCCCCCGCGCGAGCTCGCATCACGTCCCGGGGCTGTGCGTGTGTTATCTTACCGGAAGTGGACCGCCGGGGGCTTCCTCCCTGCGCGCTGTGTGTTTGTACACCTACGAGATTGGCCCCGCTCGTTACATTAATACTTCATGTTGTTGCTACGAGTAGTGCGTGGGACTCTCAAGGTATGTCGCGGGACATCGCGCGACACGGTGTTGGAGAGTACAATCCCTTAACACGGTCGCGACGCGAGATCAGTGATGCAGATCGTTCGCGTCGATTTATCAAATATGTTTCGTTTCATCATTTTGAATACACCTTGTATTTAGAAATCCGTTCTTAATAGCTTTCTTTACACATGCGAGCGTACCGCGGTGTCGTGTGTAGTATGTAGTGTACTCGATCGTTATCTTTGTGTACTGTTAAATATTTTAATACATATTAATACGATTATTTTTTCTATAAACAGAGATCAAACAACTTGACTTCTCACAAATTTCTTCACCTGTTAGAGCTGTGACAGACGCACAGACTGTCTCGACATAATGAATATTGAACGAGCCACAGCGCCACCCCCGAGGGGGGCCGGGGGCGGGGGTGCGCCGGGGCGAGAGCCGCAAACTAATTATTGTATGAATAAATAATATTATTAATATTTATGTTTCGACATCGAACTGAGTAATCATTCGGACGTTCGTTACGAGTGCGCTGACCTTCAACGAGACACGTCTTGACAGCGGCCAGCTTTGCAATATATATATGTATATACATACAGACAGACAGAACAACACACAGTGCGGAGTGACTTCGTAGTATTACGCGTCTTATATATACATGTTTCATCATCATCATCATATCGGCCCATATACGTCCCACTGTTGGGCTCGGGCCTCCTCCATAATGGAAGGGTAATTAACCTACTATACCACGCTGGTCAGACGTGTTGGTATAGGGTTTTATTTCGAGTTTTCCTTCTCTCGCATAGATGTTATATGCGTTTTATATCCCTTAGTCGTCTCGTACGACCACCCACGGGTAAGATAGGGGGTGGTGAATTGTATTCTTACTCCGTCACCACACGGACTATTTATACATATTTGTATCTATATAATTATATCACTCATTTAGTAAAATGTAATTATAATTGCCGTGTAATGGCGGAGTAACAATACAAGTCGCCACTCCCTGTCTTGTACGTGAATGTAGTAAGAGATAATATGCAAGCGGAGGAAAACTCGAAATAAAACATGACTGACCAGCGTAGTATAGAAGGTTAATTTCGGCCATATTGAGGAGGAGACTCGAGTGTACCAGGGCGTAATGCATGGCTTGTATAATGTTAAGTAAAGTATACTGTTAATGTTTGTTTTTGTTTAATAATGACAATTCCATTTCTATGTGTGACCTTATGTATTCATATGTGACCTAGACATTTATTTTTAATTTCAATTTATTCAATTGTTAAATATTATATAAGTGAAAATAAGTTATTAATATTATAGTAATTTGTAGGCATACAATGGCTAAACGTGTTGCATCGTGTTAATAATATTATTGTTTAAGACTATCTAAGACATGTTTTCACAAATAAATAAAAAAAAATCGGTTGTCTGTAAAGTCGGTTTACTGACGATAGTTGAACGTGACACCTTCATAAGAGAAAATACCGATGAAATGGTTTCATTTTTCAAAAGAAAATTTTGATTTTATTTGTTTGATGGATATTTTGTATGGCAAGCCTTAAATGGAACGCCTCAGAGCGAGGTAACGCCGCATACGTCATGTTTTTTCGTGTGTGCAGCCGGCTCCATCGAATTATAAGACGTTGTCACGTCAAAGGAAAAAGGACACATAATACATGTTATATATGAGACTAGGAAAACTTGAAATTAGATCTGTACCAAGCGATCTGATTAGAGTGCTCGTGGTGCTGTATGTAGAGGGGGCGGGGACGGAATGTCATTTACTTTATTCTTGAGAACAGATTTTAAAACACCTCGCCCTAAGGGTTCTTGTAACACGGCGGGTTTATATAGATAATCAGCGGATTGAAATTGAAACAGGTTCAGAATAACATTTTGTGGATTCGTCCATCGGCCACTCGAACTGAATTAGCGGCACTAGCGCTGTGGCTCGTTAAGACAACTTACAATACCGCGCTAAACAAACGGTTGCTACAGGATTTACTTTTATTGTACAAATGTTATATATATATATATATATTATATATCCTAGCTATCTTTTACGACATCCGCGGGTAGGAGTAGTGATGAGAAGAACTCGTTACTGTCATGTGCGTGGCCAGCATCGAGCTGGGACCACGGGACGGCGGCGCGCGGGCCCTCACAAGTGCCCCGCGTATTATCATTCGATGTGGTGTTCTATTCACTACTCTACTCTACTCTACTCTACTCTACTCTACTCTACTCTACTCTACTCTACTCTACTCTACTCTACTCTACTCTACTCTACTCTACTCTACTCTACTCTACTCTACTCTACTCTACTCTACTCTACTCTACTCTACTCTACTCTACTCTACTCTACTCTACTCTACTCTACTCTACTCTACTCTACTCTACTCTACTCTACTCTACTCTACAACATTACAATTTCTGATGTTTACACGTATATTCGACTGCACAGACGGCGTAGTAGTTAAGATAACGACTTACAGCGCCAGTGTCGGGGGTTCGAATCCCACGCGTGACAACACTTTGTGCGATCCACAAATTGTTGTTCTGAGTCTGGATGTAATTTGTGTCCGTTAATTATATGTTTATAAAGTCCCCCGCAATACAAGGATTATTTCCTTAGTGCAGGGTGTTGTCTTAAATAAATAAAAATAAAAATTAAATTGTTAATATTATTGTTAATATTACATATATAAAACTTTCTGGTGGACTGCTCGCCCGTAACCATAAAACGTTGCAAACTGTTCGAAACATCGGGCAATCAAATATCATCATCATCATCATATCAGCTTATGTCCGTACCACCGTTACCACAGTAGGAGGGCAGTCGACCTCACTATACCACGCTGGACAGACAGGTCGACTCCATCTCTTGCGTAGATATTATATGCGTATTATATCTCTTAGTCGTCTCTTAGTACATTCACGGGCAAGACGGGGAGTGGTGAATTGTATTCTTACTCCGTCACCACACGAATGAAATCAAATATAAATGCGATAAAATCTGTGAAGTAGTTTTATTTACATTTCTGTAACTTTGTACATTTATTGTTGTAAATCAATGATTTCATTAAATTTTCAGTGTTGTAATGAAGTAAAAATACAATTTAACACACTCTCTTTTATATGTGGGTGTCGTAAAAGACAACTAAGGTATTAAATATGCACATAATATTAGTGCCAGGGAAGGCAAACCAAATAACTAACGCTATAGCAATACAGCTAATACGCGTGGTACTGTACGACAATTTCTCTCCATTCATGGAGGCGGTTCGAGACCAACAGTGCGACGCGAGAGACAATGACGATGATTTGATTGCGTATAAATAGATTCGAGGAAATACATCGTATTAGATGATGCATGGCGGCCGCACTAACGGCTCACAGCGGCATTATCAATAATTACCAATCGCTATTCGCTCGTGAACTGAACTATCAACATGTTAAAGTGAAATCACGTTTGTTCTTTGATCGTTATCATCATCATTTAGCCTGTCGTGTATATCTCTCACATATTTCACCACAGGGTGCGGTCCTGTGCCGCCTGCATCCAATGACAACCAGCAATTTTCACTAGGTCGTTCAATACATGGTTGCCACTTAAGAACCTTTTTGCTTTGATCGTTTATTAAAGATAACTCCCGAAACCCCTAAATCTCGCTTTCGTTAACATTATCTTTAAACAAACTCCTTGATAATTATGAGTGCCGTTAGCACTCATAATTATATTTTTTAATTCGAAGGTCGAAATAATTTTTTTGAATCCTGTATTTTAACGATGGAGTCACTCTTCATTGATAGGAACCGATCACGCAATCATCATACAATTTTGTCTAGAGACATCGAACTTTTGCTCTCGAGTTGCTGCTCCTAGATCTCGATCCGTTAAGGACCCTTTACAAGTCCGCTGTATACGTAACACACGTGAAAATATTGTACTCAACAGAGAAAACTTAGAGATAGTGCTTTTAAGTTACCGAACAAGCGGATACAAATGTATTTCAGACAAAATTATCATAGAAATATAGTTTCAGACCGAAAATTTTAATAAATATTCTAATAGATGATCCACAGTCAAATAAGAATTTCACTCTGTATATTTTAATTTACAATATTTTTCATTTAGTGATTTACAAATGACAACAGCCTCCCCGTACGCACACTTGATACATATTAATATCTTTTTATATTCTAACACTGTACATGTATATTTTGTACTGAACCTTGTTATGTGTTATAACGTGTCCCTGCAGCCCACTGCTGTGTGACCGCGTGTGATGCGTGATGTGTGATGTGTGATGTGTGATGCGTGATGCGTGATGTGTGATGTGTGATGTGTGATGCGTGATGCGTGATGTGTGATGTGTGCGCGCTGTGTGCGGGAGGCGATAGGCTGCAAGTGACAGTGGCGCGCACGAGCGCCTCACACGTCGCATACAAACGACATCAACGCGCTACATCGCCGCGCTCTCACTATAGTACCACGACGCTGCCTTCCACGGGGCAGGCACACGTGTGACATACGCACTGACAACAATATGTATATACATATTTCGATATATATTTAGTTCGATTAGTTAAATAAAATTAAAGCTTTATCCATCTATATGTACGTTATAAATAATTCATATTTATAACGGATATTTATGGATAAAATTTCCGTTTAAATATAATAGTTAATAAGTATATGTACCTTGCTGTGTGTGCGATGCGCCGTGTCGCGTGTGTTGTAGTGATGCGTCCCGCCAGATACGTCGGCGGCCGACAGCCGACTGTGCGCTGTACGCGCCAGCCGCCTCCTTATGTGCTGGCGCCCGCCCCGCACACTCCCGCCCCCGCCCCGCGCTCGCCCGTCACACACGGAGCGCTGCGATGACCAACAGATAGTTGGACACTACGTAAGCGATATAATTACAGCACAGGTAACAAATAAATTGTAACGTCTTTAACGAAAACACTTGTGACATTGCATCTAGTACATTATCTGTCTTTTGGCAACTGCCTCAACTGTTGTGTTCTCGACTGTATCGACAATACGTTAAAAGATGCAAAATCTTACATGATCATTTATACTAATAAAACACATAACATAACTAATTGGTGTAATGTACGGAGTCGCTCTCCCGGTGCACCAACAAGTTTCACAATAATGAATTAATGATTCTCTTCAATACAGTATACTTTCACATAATATTAGTCAACTTTTTAATTTTAGAAATTGAAAATTATATTTAATTTTTGAAAACACTTTAATGATAATATTTTTCTCTCTGATTAAAAATAATGTGTGACGTCTTCGTTAAATATGATTTTCATTATTTTACGTTTTGTTTCACTGTTGTATATGGTGTGCACTTTTCTCCCCGTGTGGTGACGCAGTAAGAATACAATTCACCACTCTCTATCTTACCCGTCGGTGTCGTAAAAGACGACTAAGAGATATAATATGCGCATGACATCTGTCCAAGAGAAGGAAAACTCAAAATGAAACCCTATACCAACCCGTCTGAACAGCGTGGTATAGCAGGTCAATTTCCCTCTTTTGCGGACGGGGCTCGAGTGCAGCAGTGAAATGAGCTATGATGATGATGATGAGATATTTTTTTTTCTCATAAGAAAATTGACAATATGATTGAACCTCTTTGGGATTGAATCTCATGAAATCCTCTCATGATGAGTCTATAGCTATACCTCATAAGAATAAAACTCCGTTTAAAGTTAATGTTCATAGTATCAGCAGTGACGGGTCAACGCTGACAAGTCAATCACTGTTGGACATGGGTTTTCCCACGAGAATGCCACTCGGAACGGTCCTGTGCCACTCGCATCCAGCGGTTTCCTGCGACTTTCAAGATGTCTTTAGTCCACCTAGTAGGCGGTCGTACTACGCTGCGTCATCCGATTCGCGGTCGCCACTCATGAACCTTACTTCCCTAACAGTTATCGGTTCGACGAGGGACGTGGTCTGTCCATTGCCATTTCAAGGTACTAATATTGCGGAGTACGTATGTATGCGCGTTTGCTCTTCGTGTGTCGTAGTACCTACAGCGTGCCCGACAGGTCGGGGGCTGGGTGTATGTCGGTGAGGCGAGCGCGCCGTGTGTCGTAGTACCTACAGCGTGCCCGACAGGTCGGGGGCTGGGTGTATGTCGGTGAGGCGAGCGCGCCGTGTGTCGTAGTACCTACAGCGTGCCCGACAGGTCGGGGGCTGGGTGTATGTCGGTGAGGCGAGCGCGCCGTGTGTCGTAGTACCTACAGCGTGCCCGACAGGTCGGGGGCTGGGTGTATGTCGGTGAGGCGAGCGCGCCGTGTGTCGTAGTACCTACAGCGTGCCCGACAGGTCGGGGGCTGGGTGTATGTCGGTGAGGCGAGCGCGCCGTGTGTCGTAGTACCTACAGCGTGCCCGACAGGTCGGGGGCTGGGTGTATGTCGGTGAGGCGAGCGCGCCGTGTGTCGTAGTACCTACAGCGTGCCCGACAGGTCGGGGGCTGGGTGTATGTCGGTGAGGCGAGCGCGCCGTGTGTCGTAGTACCTACAGCGTGCCCGACAGGTCGGGGGCTGGGTGTATGTCGGTGAGGCGAGCGCGCCGTGTGTCGTAGTACCTACAGCGTGCCCGACAGGTCGGGGGCTGGGTGTATGTCGGTGAGGCGAGCGCGCCGTGTGTCGTAGTACCTACAGCGTGCCCGACAGGTCGGGGGCTGGGTGTATGTCGGTGAGGCGAGCGCGCCGTGTGTCGTAGTACCTACAGCGTGCCCGACAGGTCGGGGGCTGGGTGTATGTCGGTGAGGCGAGCGCGCCGTGTGTCGTAGTACCTACAGCGTGCCCGACAGGTCGGGGGCTGGATGTATGTCGGTGAGGCGAGCGCGCCGTGTGTCGTAGTACCTACAGCGTGCCCGACAGGTCGGGGGCTGGGTGTATGTCGGTGAGGCGAGCGCGCCGTGTGTCGTAGTACCTACAGCGTGCCCGACAGGTCGGGGGCTGGGTGTATGTCGGTGAGGCGAGCGCGCCGTGTGTCGCGTCTGTCTGACAGATGTGTGCGTTGCGGAGGTGTTGATACCTGTGTTGGAGCGCGCACACACACACACACATACACACGGCGATACGTCATCACTGTGAAGTTGTCTGCGAGCGGCGCACTGTGAACTTGTGCTAAGTTCACTAACATACATTGCACAACATAACAACAATTTAATTAAGATTATATAAACATATCGTGTCCTGATAACATGTGTACATGAATTAGTTGTTAAATACGTAGGTACATCACACACTTCCAGTTGTGAGCGGTGTCACTGTTACAGTGTTACGTGTTCATACTTCTAATCATGTGTGATTCTTTGCCGAGCCCTGATTGAACTTTCAGATATAATCATATATATATATATATATATGTATATATTGTTTTGTAGTTTGTAAAATGTATGTGATAAAGACGGTAGTCTATCAGACATTTTCAGCAGTTGATTTAAAAACAGAGTTACATCTCAATATATTTAGAGCCTTTATTTATTTGGAGGAGAGGTGGTACAACCTGAGTGCATGTAAGACCAACATTCAAAATATTGTAGTTATAGTTATATATATATAGTTATATATATGTTTATATATTATATATATATATATAGTTTATAAGAGTTCGCAGCAGTTTGCAAGTGAAGTAATTTCTCGAATGCTTTGCAAGCCGCTGCAAGTACCAGAGATTAGTCCGTCATCCGCAGAAAGACCGACATCCTGGGCAAGGGACGTCGAGTACCCCGCGGGTACCTCAGTGGTCGCGTCAATGACGAAGGCAACGAGCTATGGTAGGTTACAAGGTCGCGCGCCGCCCTTCTGTACCCTCGAACGGAGCCGGACGGCGGGTGCGTTGCCCATAGTCCACCACGAAAAAAAGACCGCCGTGAGTACAACTAACAGTACTGTTCGGTACCAAACATTTTTATATTAGTTTAATAATTAAATCCATGTAGGGTAGTTCTGATTTTTGTGGTTCGCGGTTGGCTCGGAGCCGGCCGCCACTTTCACTTTCACTTTCACTTTTGGTTCGCGGCGCGTCGGCCGGCCCCGGGGTCGTTTTGTTTCCGCCCTTTTGGTGACTTTCACTTTCGCTTTGTTCGCGGATCGACTTGCGTTGGAAGTAACGGTCGCGTGCGCACATATTTTGTAATTGCTATGTCTTTTGTGGACTAAAGCCGTGAAATCGTGGTATTTGTAATATTGCGCGCCACCCTTTGTTTTGTGTGCCGTTTATGTACGCGAGTTAATTAGAATTAAGTATATATTTGTGAACATTAAATTGTGTGTACGAGTAGCAAGCCTGAGTCCTTGAAGTGTACGAGGCCGTTGTCATCACCGCGCTTTTGGATACAAAGCTAAGTAACCCCTCAGTTAGTTTCTATTTGTCTGGCCAGACCGAACGCTGAGTTAGGTTACGTTATAGCTACCTCCGCGGTATCTACTCGTAAGTGTTAAAATCTGTTCTTGTACTATCATTTAAGAGAACTTAAAATAGCCTTGCGTAATCGCAAGCCAATGTTATTACCCATTTGATATCCCTCACTGGCCTGGTGTCCCCTTCCACTGCGCATCCTAGGTCAGTAGGGAACGGTAATGAACATACTTTCTGGTAGCAGAGCGTGGTTCTAGTGAATCTAGTAATTTTGTTTGGTATTGATATCTACAAGTGCCCGTGTTGGAAAATAAATCGATATATAATTACTTGAATTTTACGTATTACGGCCCAGTTTAATAAATAGTCTGGTGTATAAAGATACACATTAAATATTTGTGTGATTGATCATTTGTGTACTTATTGTTATTAGTTATTAAAAATATCATATAAATAAGTTCACTGCAACATTTGAAATTTTGAATATCATTGTTTACTTAATGTGCCACAGAGTAATAAAATAATTTGCGTAGTACATTGTGCCACAGAGTAGTGCAGTCTCGTGATTGAATGAACGAATGAATTGAACTGTATAGACAATTAGTTAAATATTATTTTTGCGTTTTGTTTATGGTACTTATACAGTAAAATATTAACGTTTCCCTTTGCGCAATAATTTAAATATTGTTCAATTTTGTAATTTGTATTTTTTGATTGTTGTTTCAATTGGTTGATTTGTTTAGTTGATTATATATATTTTTTTTGTTGGAATTTAATTATTTTATTCGATTATTATGGCTGCTTTTGCTAGCGCTAAGGACTCGGCAGGTAAGCTGCGCTCTGAGTTGAGATGGTTCTCGACTGCAACCGCCTTGGTTGATAGGTCTGATCGAAAGGAGTCTCTCCTGGATAGGTACAGCAAATTGGATACGCGCTTACAATTTGTTGATGATGTGTACCGTAACTTCAACACAAAAATTTTAGATATTTCTGATGAAGATTACCCACAAACGTATCGTGACTTGGTACACGCGGATTATGACCAGATCATGGATTATGCAGATCGAATCTCACAGCGTGCTAGGGAAATTTCCGCGTCGAAAAGGGGTGAGTCTCCCGCGTCTAGGGATGTGAAACCTTCTACGTCGGGCTTATTGAGTAAACTGCCCACTTTGGACCTGCCGCGTTTTGATGGTCGTTTGGACCAATGGCTAGGTTTCATAAATTTGTTTGAGAGCTTAGTCCACGCGCGTTCTGACTTAGGCTCCGCTCAAAAATTGGCCTACCTGTTCTCCGTGTTGGAAGGTGAGGCGAGAGGTTTAGTTCAGCACCTGGAGATCAATGATGGAAACTACCTAGTGGCACGTAACCTTCTCATGAAGCGTTACCAAAATAAGCGTTGCCTGGCAGATACACACATTGGTCAGCTCTTGGGTCTGCCAGTGGTATCTAGGGTCTCGGCTTTAAGGTCCGACTTATTGAACCCATTGATGATTGCGATCAACGCACTGGAAAGGTTAGACCTTCCGGTGAGCACTTGGTCATATATGCTGGTGCATATTGTTTTGAAAAAGCTTCCTGCGGAACTTAGGGCTCGTTTCGAGCAAAAATATGGAGGTGATGATGCAACTCACTTGCCTGCTTTTGATGACCTTAAGAAGTTTTTGGAAGACGAGTGTAGGATGGTAGACATGACGGTCGTTGACAGGTCATTTGGTCAACAGTTGCCGCGGTCATCGGCTCCGACCCGCAATCACGCCTTTAGAAGGCCAGAGGTTCGTCACCCACCACGTTTTGCTGCTGTACAGTCGCGACCTGAGTGCACCTATTGCAAGTCCCCGAGTCATAAAGTTGCCAGTTGCTCAGATTTCACTGCGCTGCACGTGGCCTCACGTAGGCGTTTGGCTAAGGCTCGAGGTTGGTGCTTTTCTTGCTTGGGAAACCATTTCCAGCGCGATTGCCCTAATCCTCGCCCATGTACGTACTGCGGAGGCCAGCATTTGAAACTTCTTTGTGCGAATAATAATGGGATTGGTCGTGAACATGAACGTCAAGTCTCACCTACGGGTAGTTATGAGCGAAGGCACCGGTATGAAAACCGCAGTTCGAGACCTAGTCGCTCACCCCCGCGCGTCGTAGATTCTGCCGCAGCGAGGCGCCCACAAGGTCAATGCTCGCCGTCATCGGAAGCCCGTGGTAAGAGTGATAACCACGATTCGCGCCCGTATCGTCACGGGCGGGTACCTACCTTTGATGACGCTTCCCGTGAACATGAGAATCACCCGCTGCCTAGACGACATTAGGAACACGGCGCCTCTCCCCGTCATGCACCACCCCCGTTTGAAACCGTACTCCTACCCACTGCTTCTGTAAGGGTCTGGGGACGGACAGGTGCCTCTGTTGTGGTCCGGGCAATTCTGGACACAGGCTCTCAGGGGTGTATAGCGTCTTCTTGGTTGGTGGGGCAGGTACGCCTAAGTATGCGTGATTTTCCTCATGTCACTAGAGGTGTTGGCAACGCAGTTGTGGCCAATGTTGAAGGCCAAGTATTATGTGCGTTCTCTCCTATAAACTCGTCAAGCCCATTGTTTGAGTGTTCAGCCATTGTTATGAACAATATTTTGGGCACCCATCCGGAGAAGCAGTTGTCTCCGTATGCTATTGGTTTAGCGTCGGGTTTGAACTTGGCAGACCCCAAATTTGGTATACCTGGATCGGTCGATTTGTTGCTAGGCGCCGATGTTCTGGGAAACATATTCTTGGGTAGCATTCAGGTCATGCAACCAGGAGGCATGGTAGCCATCCCGACCATATTTGGCTCTGCACTGATGGGACCAGTCCTCACGGATACCCGTCTTGACATTGGCTTGATGGTAGGCTCTGCTCTCTCTGATGCGGTTCAGAGGTTTTGGGAAGTGGAAGAACCACCACAGGCTCCGCGCACTGATCCGGAGCATGAGGAGTGCGAATTGTTTTACCAAAACAATACGAGTCGCCTACGTACTGGTCAGATTATGACTCGATTGCCGTTTCTCGCCGTACGGCCACCACTTGGCATCTCGCGGCCTGCTGCTGAGAAACGACTATTGGCTATGGAGCGCCGAATGGCTCGAGATGCTCTCCTAAAGGAGAAATACATTGATTTTATGCGTGAATATGAGGAGTTGGGACACATGTCTGTGTCGAAATTAGATTGGCAAACAGTGGATCACTTCTTTCTACCGCATCATGCTGTAATTAAGGCATCAAATGGCAAATTGCGTACAGTATTCGATGGTTCTGCGCAAACTTCAACGCGTGTATCGTTGAACAATTGTTTGTATGCTGGTCCTAAATTGATCAAGGATCTCTGTGACGTCATCACTCGGTTTCGTCGACATCAGGTTGTATTTGTGGCTGACATAAGGATGATGTTCAGACAGACGATTATTCACCCGGATGACCGTCGGTATCAGTTGATTCTATGGCGTGAAAGCCCCCAGGATCCCATGGTTGTTTATGAGCTCAATACAAACACGTACGGGTTAAAGTCAAGCCCCTATTTGGCTATACGGTCTCTGTGGGAGCTCGCGGACCTGGAGCGCTTAAAGTTTCCTCGCGCAGCCGCGATTTTGAAAGAGGATTTGTATGTCGACGACATTTGTACTGGTGCACCCTCTGAGAAAGAGGCCATCCTTCTACGGGATGAATTGATAGGCATCTTAGCCACCGCGGGCTATGAGTTACGGAAGTGGATATCCAACTCACCTGCGCTTTTGAAGGGACTTCCGGATGAACATCAGCAAGATCCGCATTTGTTCGAGAATATCGAGAACCCTGCTATGATGACTGTTCTCGGCATTCAGTATAAACCAGCCCCAGACATATTCACTTACAATGTTGACTTAGAGTTGCCGCGCATTTGGACTAAGCGTTTGGTGCTTTCCACGGTTGCAAGAACATTTGATCCAAATGGTTGGATATGTCCCGTCATATTTTGGGCTAAATGCTTTTTACAAAGGCTTTGGATGGCAGGACTAGGCTGGGACGAACCTCTTCGGGGAGCTTTGATGGAAGACTGGACCAAATTTGTATCCTCACTTCCTGCGATCAATGAGGTATCGATCCCTCGTTCTATGCTTCCTCCAGGAAAGTACCAGGCAACTCTGCATGGTTTCTCGGACGCCTCTGAACGGGGTTACGCCACTTGTGTATATTTGCGTACGGTGGGTTCTGACAGCCAAGTAAAGATCTCACTGGTCATGGCGAAGAGCAAGGTGGCACCCCTACGGACTGCTTTGACAATCCCTAAACTTGAATTGGCAGGGGCTACTCTGCTTGTGCGTCTTCTTAATCACGTGTCGAATTTGTTGCGTCATACTGTGAACATTAGCACCACTTACGCGTGGACTGACAGCCAAATTGTTTTGTGCTGGTTAAAGTCTTCAGTTCACACCTTAGAGGTATTTGTAGCGAACCGAGTCTCCCAAATTCAGAAATCTGAGACTCCCTTGATTTGGAGGCATGTGCCTGGTGAGCTTAACCCAGCTGATTGTGCATCTCGGGGTTGTACATCCCCCGCCTTGGTAACGCACTCCCTTTGGTGGGGACCGGAATGGTTATTACGCTCAGAGTCTGAATGGCCACTGACGCCGGTTTTGGACGTAGGCCCGTTGCCTGGATTGCGACTGCTCGCTGTTGAGAGGCGTGCTGGTGAATTCGATCCAAACGTCTTATTGAATCGGTATAGCTCCCTCGATAAATTAGTAAGTGTAACAGCTTGGATTAAGCGCTTCTATTACAACTGTAAGCACTTACGGAACAAAAAATTAGAGGCTTTTCTATCACCACAAGAACGACAGGAGGCTTTTTGCCATTGGATCCGTGTGGTACAGGATACATATTTTGAAAGGGAGATTGAAATTTTGAAAGCTGGTAAGGCTAAACTAACAGGAACCTTGCGTATGTTGAGCCCCTTTTTGGACAACACGGGTATCTTACGTGTTGGAGGTCGCCTCAGAAACTCTAGTCTACCCTACGGTAGTCGGCATCCTATATTGTTACCCAAGCAAGGTCATTTTGTGCAATTGTTGGTGACGGACCGTCACATTAGAAATTCTCACGCTGGCTGTAACGCCTTATTAGCCATATTGCAGCGAGAATTTTGGATTTTGTCTGCTCGAAGAACGATTCGCAGTGTGGTATTTCGTTGCATGCCTTGTTACAGGCTGAAGGCTAGTACCATGCAACCTTTGATGGGTGACCTCCCTTCTGATCGTGTCAGAGAATCGAGGCCGTTCGCCGGTGTAGGCACCGACTTTGCAGGTCCTTTTTTGGTTAAGACTTCAACTCTACGAAACAGTAAAACAGTCAAGGCCTATTTGTGTGTCTTCGTATGTCTGTCAACTAAAGCGGCGCACCTTGAATTAGTGTCATCCCTCTCCACCGAGGCATTTGTTGCGACACTTGATAGATTTGTTTCAAGGAGAGGACTGCCTTCTTTGATACGTTCGGACTGTGGCACAAATTTTAAGGGAACTAATAATTATTTGAAAGATGTACATGATTTTTTAGCCAGCAATCACACAAATATTGGTAATAAACTAACCAGTCGTAGTATAACCTGGAAATTTAGTCCGGCAGCATGCCCACATTGGGGTGGTATTTTCGAAGCCGCAGTTAAGGTTGCTAAAGCACATTTGCGACGAGTTATTGGTGAGTCTGTACTCACATTTGAAGAACTCGCAACTGTGTTTTGTAAGATAGAGGCCGTAATGAACTCGCGACCGTTGTGTCCGATCTCTTCAGACCCGAGTGACTTGGAGGTTCTCACACCGGGTCATTTTTTGATTGGTCAGCCACTTAATGCTTTGCCTGAGTACCCCTTTGTTGATGTGAGATCAAGTCGTCTCTCGCGGTTTGAGTTGGTCCAACAGCTTGCTCAAAGCTTCTGGAAGCGTTGGAGCTTAGAATATCTTCATGTTCTCCAGCAGCGCGTTAAGTGGACTGACAAGACTAATCCACCTCGAGTTGGTGACCTCGTTTTGATAAAAGATATCAATTTGCCGCCACTATGCTGGCGTCGAGGCCGAATTTTAAATTTAGTATATGGCGCAGATAATGTGCCTCGTTTTGCTGAGGTTCAGGTGGACGGTTCGGTACTGAAGAGAGCGGTAGCAACATTGTCCCGTTTACCAATTGATTAGCGGCCAGGTAGACCTGTCCGAGGCGGGTAGATGTTCGGTACCAAACATTTTTATATTAGTTTAATAATTAAATCCATGTAGGGTAGTTCTGATTTTTGTGGTTCGCGGTTGGCTCGGAGCCGGCCGCCACTTTCACTTTCACTTTCACTTTTGGTTCGCGGCGCGTCGGCCGGCCCCGGGGTCGTTTTGTTTCCGCCCTTTTGGTGACTTTCACTTTCGCTTTGTTCGCGGATCGACTTGCGTTGGAAGTAACGGTCGCGTGCGCACATATTTTGTAATTGCTATGTCTTTTGTGGACTAAAGCCGTGAAATCGTGGTATTTGTAATATTGCGCGCCACCCTTTGTTTTGTGTGCCGTTTATGTACGCGAGTTAATTAGAATTAAGTATATATTTGTGAACATTAAATTGTGTGTACGAGTAGCAAGCCTGAGTCCTTGAAGTGTACGAGGCCGTTGTCATCACCGCGCTTTTGGATACAAAGCTAAGTAACCCCTCAGTTAGTTTCTATTTGTCTGGCCAGACCGAACGCTGAGTTAGGTTACGTTATAGCTACCTCCGCGGTATCTACTCGTAAGTGTTAAAATCTGTTCTTGTACTATCATTTAAGAGAACTTAAAATAGCCTTGCGTAATCGCAAGCCAATGTTATTACCCATTTGATATCCCTCACTGGCCTGGTGTCCCCTTCCACTGCGCATCCTAGGTCAGTAGGGAACGGTAATGAACAGTACTATGAGTATATGGGCGCTGTTTTGACTATTTGAAATGAAATCTGTATGAATTAATCGATACTGCTTCCGTTCTAGTTAATTAATTGATATTAATTATGATATTAATTTAATTATTGTATAAATTCAATTATAATATTAATTTAAATTATGGTATTATTTAAATAATTTAAATTTGTCTATTTATAAAAAGGAAGGAAACTGTGACTACTTTGTGATAAAATGTTTATTCCTTGAAAATATTTAATTACTGTCAATGTAATTTAGTATTACAAATATTTAATTATGGAATAATTATTACAGACTTTAAATCAGTGCAATAAAGCTTATGTTAAATCAATTGAAATTCAAATTGTTTTACCGGTTGTAACTGGTCAGTGATTCTAGCCTATAAAAAGGCCAACATTCTTAACGACAGTACAGTTTCTTGATATCTACGAAAAGTGTTGTTAATCTGTTTAAATTGTATCATCTTTACTGTGCTTAGACCAAAAATAAACCAATTATTTCACCGAGATGGATTCAGATTAGCCGAATGTTAACGCCACGCCGACAAGTACAACTAACAGTACTATGAGTACAACTAACAGTACTGTGAGTACAACTAACAGTACTGTGAGTACAACTAACAGTACTGTGAGTACAACTAACAGTACTGTGAGTACAACTAACAGTACTGTGAGTACAACTAACAGTACTGTGAGTACAACTAACAGTACTGTGAGTACAACTAACAGTACTGTGAGTACAACTAACAGTACTGTGAGTACAACTAACAGTACTGTGAGTACGAGTACAACTAACAGTACTGTGAGTACAACTAACAGTAGAATAATAATATGCTCATTAACAATATGTTGTTAATATTATACGTTTTCTGAACTCTTAGAACAGTTAACTGTTTGCGGTATTTAATTTCGTTTGCCTTTAATTTCGCAAAAAATTTCGGTAGAAGCGCCCTTAATAACGCACCGGCCGGAAGGCTTCAACTGTTAGAACACCCAATCGAGGGCTTGCCAGCTCGAGAGAATTTGCCATACGTGTTTTATTTAAGTCCTTATTGTTTGTAGCGAATAAAAATAATATGTTCCATATTATTAACATGTCGTGATTTTATTCCCGTCCTAATTAAATAATAAGTTTGTCCTATTAAAGGTAAATCCTTCTTCCTTTACTACTTCGTTACTTATTTCAATACAATAGGTAAATTTTTTTGATGTGAAACGTTTATAGACGAGGGTGAACCTGATCGTTGGCGTGGCGTTACGATGTCACGCTATATGACACAATATGCGCGAGTAAACCTGATTGCTGTACCGCAGCGCTACTACACTAGCAACACGCCGCGTAGTCGTACGTAGTAGGGTGTGAGTGAGACGGAGCGACGCGATGTTGTGCGCTATCTCTCTCGCCGCACTGAGCTCGCATACCTATAGTGTATACTAATCAAAATAAATGTTATTCTGGAAAAAAAATCGTAATATTTTATCAGTACTTTATGCTATACAAAGTGCAAAACAGTTTGTCGGCAGTGTTGTCATGGTTACGTACACACACACGCACGCACGCACGCACGCACGCACGCACGCACGCACGCACGCACACACGCACACACGCACACACACACACACACACACACTAGTATCAATCACATATATAGATGCAGGTACACCTATATAACTCATATCATCATGTTATACATGTCACTATACTCGTTCCAACCATTTATTTTACTTTTGACACATGCTTTAGGACGTAACTGTTTCATTATACGCAATTATTAACTTTGAAACGAGTGAACAGAGAAATATATAAACTGCCCAATAATATTTATATATCTTAATTATTACCCACTAAATACATTAATATGCCGTAAATAGCTCTATTCATAAAATTTAAGTGATAATTCATTTCCGTTATAAAAAAAGTTACGTTCTATCGCATCTAGTGACAGGATCAAAAGTATTCGGTGCAAACTAATGAATCGCAAATAATCGATTACACTTATTTGCAGTTAAGTCAGCTGACAACTGAGTTTTGAATTGTTGTAATAGATAACACGTTAAAATTGTATCAGGGAGATATAAAAATCTTCTCATCATACCTATAACATGAAATAAAACAACCAAAATATTTTAATATTATTTTATTATAACGAATCGTCGGATTCTTCATACGAACTCGAATCGTCGCTTGAATCATCTGCAGTGTTTATTATTAACTCTTGTGTAGGTATGTTGTCAAATTCAATTTCCCGATCCCAATCAGATAATATTATATTTTTTGTCTTGTTGACGACACTCGCCCAGTTTTCAGGCGTCACACTAGCACATGCGTTTTTTAAAAGTTCAGCATTTTATTTGCTGTGAAAGGAGGAGTTGTATTGTTTCTTGCGGCGTGTCCTTTGACTTGTGCCCAGATCATTTCAATTGGATTATATTGACAGTGGTACGGAGGAATTCTGATTACAACATGCCCATATTCTGCTGCCATTTCGTCGATGACATATCGTTTTGGCTGCTTTTTACTTTTTAATATTTTAAGTAATTCTACTTTTAGTAGGGATTCGTCCACATCTTCCCCATTATCACGAAGCCAGTTTATAATCTCGTGTTTTTTGTTGGCCTGTGTTGGCATTTTATTAATTTGGCGAGAGTGATAGGGTGCATTATCAATAAATATTGTTGATGGCTCTTCAAGTGATGTAAGCATTTCTCTGAACCACTTTTCATACACGTCCGCATTCATCTCCTCATGAGTCTCCTGTTTTTTTTTATTTGAACGCTAACAGAGCGTCTGGTACTTTCGTCTTTGTAGCCCTTTGTCCCGCATGGCAAATGATGAGGCGTTCACCTTTCCCCATTGGCACTGCAGAAGTAGAAGCAGCAGTATCGTCAGTCCAACCTTTTGGTATGGAATGATTAGCATTGAGCCAAGTTTCATCTGTGAAAACGACATTCGACCAGTCTTCTATTTTCTTCGCTTGTCTTAAAAATTCACAGCGAGACAAGGCTATATCACGACGTTCCATTAAAATTTTTCTTTTGTCGGATTTCTTATACAAGAACCCGATTTGGTGCAGCACCTTTGACAAAGAAGATTTTTGACCACGAAACAAGCCACAATTTCGTAGAGACGCTACTAATTTTATCAAAGTAGGAATCTCTTTGCTTGTGTAATAATTGTATATATGACGACGAATAGCATCAGTATCAAAACTGTCAATTGCTGTCACTTTACGGGGCTAACGTTTTTTCTTAGGCGTAAATAGCTTGTTCTGTTCAATACCACTACTACCATAGGCTTCTTTAGTGATTTTCGCCACCGTTGGAGCACTAATACCTAATGCTGCTGCAACACGGTCTCTAACTTGGGTTACTGGTATAAGGAATCCGCCATTGCGGCTTTCCTTTTCAAAAAATTCACAAAGCCGCAGCACTAACTCTCTGGATTGTCCTTTAAGCACCATACTTTTCGGCATTTTGCAAGTAAAATCTTACTGGGAGGAACGATACGCTCAACTCAATCAAAGTAAGAACAATGAAATCAATACGGTGGAATATAAATACTCAACACAGCGTATTAAAAATATGAAAGAGCACTCAGCGAACAGAAATGTGACTAGCACGGGAGTCTTGTTGCGAGTGACAGACAACACAACAAAATGGCGTCGCCGGCGCGCCGTTCAGTGTTGCCAATTCGGCTTAAAAAAAAAGGGGTAGGCTGGATGAGAAAATTAGTGATTTACTACCGCAGACGAGGGCGCCATTGTCTCTAAGTAAAGTTTGGAGCAGCGGACCCCGCTTAATGGAAAAATGCTTCATAAAATAGTTATTTTTTATTTTTCAAAGTAAAATATTTTGGGAGGACTGAATTATTGGGTATGCAAAAATTAATGTGCCCAAATAACAAATATATTTACAAAAGTGAAGTTTTTAAATAATATGAAATATGTATTTAAGCAAAAATAAAATATCGGTGTTAAATCGATTAAAAGTTCTTCCTGACTAAAATCGATTATTACAAAACATAGTATCCGTAATACATTGGTACAACACTAATTGATCAGAATTCGACCTGCCAAAAGTAAAATAAATGGTTGGAACGAGTATAGTTTCATAATATGTCTTCAAATATTTCATTTAAATTTGTTATTTTAAAAAGACTACACCACCTTACACTAAGGAAATAAATCTTGTGTTGCGGAGATTTTAAAAAACATAAAATTAACGGACACAAATTACATACAAACTCAGAACCACAATTTGTGGATCGCACAAAGTGTTGTCCTGCGTGGAATACGAACCTTCGACACTGGCGTTGTAGGTCGGTTTTTAACCAATACGCCATCCGTGCACTCAAATTTATGTAATCTATATATATAAAAATGAATTTCTATTTCCCTTGGTCATCGCATCACGCGTGAACGGATGGAACAATTTCGATAATTCTTTTTTCATTGTGTTTATTATTGTCCGGACAAGGATCTTATGAAAGAAAAAAAATAAGAAAGTTGAGCAGAACATTAGGAAATTTAAGAAAACTTAATAACAATATTAATTTTACATGATTATCAGTTGTTTGACATAGCCCAGTCGTTTGAAATAAATGTCAGCTATTGGCAGAATGCGTAAAAAAGAATATAATAGAATATTTATTAATTTTAGTAGATTGTTTTTAAAAATGCCAGCAATCAAACGTATAAACTAAGTCGCAGAATATGCAATGCTGCAAGTTAAAGACATGTAAGAGCACATCAAACGCAGAATGAAGCTAAAAGGAATCGACTGAATTGTAATTAACAGCATGGAAATGTTGCTTTTAACCCTTAGCGAACTGCATTTAATTAGAACGTGAAAATCTATTAAATTTGACACCAAATTGTTGTTATTGGATATTTTATTTTTTTAATTTTACCAATTCGTATTCGTAGTTAAGACATGACAACGTCTGTCGGGTCAGCTAGTAAAAATTAAAAATTGACATTAGTAATTATAGAAACTGCCAATAGAAGTGAACATTTATAAATTTTAGTATTAAAATTTGATTTAATATTATCAACATCAATCTAGTTTTCACATATAAGACACTCTGAGCCACAATTATATGCATGTTTATACTTAGTCTGGCCATAAATACTGTTACAATTTAAAATAAACAAAAATATTACATTTGAATCAGGAATCTATCATTTTTATATGATTGTTGTGTTTTCTCATTTTGGCGCCAATACATTATATAATATTTTGCGATATTGAAATGGAGTGGTGTGATAATGAGAACCGAATCGCTGTGATTGCATTACACAAACTAGGTATGGAGCCAAATGCAATTTTTAAAACTCTCCATACGCTTGGTATTAGTAAAATGTCTGTGTACCGGGCTATTAATAGATACAATGGGACCTTCTCTGTTTGTGACAGAAAAAGATCTGACCGTCCACGTAGTACTCGTACGAAAAAGGTGGTGAAAACAGGAAGGGAAAGAATTGGAGGAAATTCTGTCCGAAAGCAAAAGATTTTATTTCGGGAGATGAAGATAGCACCTAGAACCATGTCGCCTATTTTAAAAGATGACTTAGGAGTTGCAGCCTATAAGAGTCGTGCTGGTCATTTCTTAATTGATAATTTAAAAAAGAATAGGGTGGTAAAATCGAAACAACTACTGAAGCGATACGCAAGGGGAGGTCGATGAAAAATTTTGTTTACAGATAAGAAAATTTTTACAATTGAGCAACATTTTAACAAAATAAATGACCGTATTTATGCCCAACGCTCTAAGGAAGCTTCTCAATTAGTCGTCAGAGTGCAACATGGGCATTATCCGACTTGAGTGATGGTTTGGTCTGGTATTAGCTATGAAGGAGTGACTGAGCCATACTTTTGTGAAAAAGGTATCAAAACATCGGTACAAGTGTTTCAAAATACCATTCTTGAGAAGGTAATGAAGCCCCTTAACAACACCATGTTCAACCAAGAACGTTCCTCCAGCAAGACTCGGAGCCGGGTCATAAAGTTCAGTCTACGCAATCTTGGTTGGAAACTAACGTTTCGGACTTCAACAGAGCTGAAGGCTGGCCGTCGTCTAGTACTGATCGGTTAGTTTTAGAGAGTACGGCTACTACTGTGTACTGCACTAAACGGCTTGATAATTTGGAGTCCCTAAAACAATCCATACGATTGGCAGTGAAGAATTTTCCCATGGCTTTCCATGGGAAAATATAAACACAAATCGATTGAAATAACAATTATTGTACTACTATATTATTAATGCATAGTATTTGTATTTACTTAAATCTTGATACGAAGATTTTTAACATTTTTTTAATTGTTTGCATTATTGTCATCATTAATTCCAACAATACTTTTTATTTAGACTCTTATATTTTTAATAATAAATCAAACAAAAACACTATTTCAACAATACACAGCATATACACATTGAACGTTTCACTAAATCCATTCAATTTCTCTTATAAGATATACATATCACTATACGTCAGATGTATAGCTACAGATTTTCTGTTATAAGTATGTCGGTGACGCGAACCCATAAGATTTTCCCCTACCATAAAGATTTTTCACTTCACAAAATAATAAAAAAAAGTGAGCCGTCGCTCAGGACGACTGACAGATGTGAAACATCTAAATTATTTTGTACGAGTAGAGACACGGTATCGAATATAAAGTATCGATACTGAACTCGTGAATAGTATCGAAAGATGAGTAACGTACTGTTTAAAGTATCGAGTACTTTTATTTACTTTATCTTTAGGTATCGAGTACTTTTCTTTCGATACCGATACTTTTGTATTCGAAATTTTAGTCAATAAGTACTTTTTGGTAGGTATCGAATAAATTATCCATTTTAAAATTGACTTTACGACTCATATTTATGGTAACGTCATTTAGTACAAACGAAATTAACCTTCTAAAACGTAGCTTGAAATAATTTGCGATTTATAAATCAGAAATAGCGCCATCTATCGAGCAAACGACCAACTCTAAGCTACAATATATTTTATAAAGAACTCTCTAATCCTGTACTGATAATAAGACAAGCTGTTTAAAGTGAGTCAAATTCCAATTCTTAAGGAGTTGGTGACATACAAACAAATAAATATACAGCTGAAACTAATAAAAGCCTATAAAAAATGAAATGCTTTCATCCGTTCACAGACATTTTTTCCGCACGAAGAGTGTGATTTAGGAAACAGATATGGCGGCTTTTATCGAACTAACGACCAACTCCCAGCTTCAATATATTTAATAAAGAAATTTTTAATCCTGTAATGATAATAAGACAAACTATCTAAATAATTTTAACGTCATTGGTCCTCCTTAAATTTTCAACTTTTAAATGAAATTTGACTGTTTAAAGTGAGTCAAAATTCAATTCCTATGAAGTCAGTAATATACAAAAAAATGAATATATATACACCTGAAACTAATAAAAGCCTATAAAAAAAACGGGTTCCGTAGCTGAAAGTAAACTAAATACCATACCTACTGGTATATTTATATTATGAAGTTAGAGAATTTTACATTAATTATTTATAAAACAAGTATATATGCATAAAAGAACATTAGATTACGACAGGAACTAATACGATAAAACTAAGGCATAAAGTATTAATAAAATATCGCGATTTTTTTCCAAAAAATGATGATTTTTATTCAATAAACATTTATTTTCATTAATATATATTATAAGTAACAATTAACTTTCAGTTCACTAGATGGCGTTGTACTAAATTTTAAATCGCACCATGGGTCGTTACAAAAATGTAGGTATATTCATCCAAATATTTATTTATCTGTAATTAATAGGGGACCGCGAGGCGTGGCGTTAAACGCCACGCGACGATCATGGTCACCCTCGCCCATAGATGTTTCACATAAAAATATGCATAAAAAGAAGAAACATTATAAACAAAATACCGATTCATAGGTATATTCATCCATACATTGATATCTCCTTTATTTGATTTATTAATTTTTATTTATACTCAAATATGTATCTATCCTAATTACTATAGACACATCATTTCAGCTCGGCTTGAGAATTCGAGCCTACAACTGGATGGGAATAAAATTGACCCACTATGCTACACTGGTCAGACTTGTTAGTAAAGGGTCCCATTTCAAGATATCCCTCTCTTACACAGACACCACATGCACGTAACATCCCTCAGTCGTCTCCCACGATACCAACGGGCAAAACAGGGGGTGGTAAATAGTCTTCCTGTTATCACCACAATGAAATCGTTATCGTTATCATGTATGACTAACATGCTTGAGTAAATCAACTTAATATAGTCTAACATTAAATATGAAAGCAACAATCAACAATTATATTCAATTTTATAACATAGTTACTACTTTGGTAAAATTGTAAATACACTTAGAAATACTCAAAATATATTATTACAAGTTAGCACTTTTTATATCACATCATAATTAGACCTCCTAATTTTATTTATAAATTTCAGACAGCAGGTATTATCATCATTCCAACGTTTCCTGTGTGGTCACAGAGTAAGAATACAAATTACCAATCCCTGTCCCGCCCGCGGATGTCGCAAAATATGACTTAAGGACGCGATTGCATTATCTGTGTAAAAGAGGGCAAAGTCACAATCTTTGTATATGCCACAGATTGGCTCGAATTATCGTTCTACATTATAATCAATACAGGTGAGTTTCATTATTACTTGTAGGAGCATTTAATGTTATTAATAAAACGATACATTTTAATGATAATACGACTGTAACAATGCGACATATTAAAACAGCTAGGAATTTCATAGCACGTAATGTGTTTCCTTGAGATGGAATAATTAATTTAAAAAAAAAAGATCGAGAATGATTATAGTCATCTAGATGGCGCACATAATTACACTGAATCACGATATCAAGTTTTGGAAAAAAGCACAGATATTCAGCCATTTGCCATAACAAACCTCCGGTAGGTAGGTAGGTAGGTACACATAATTACACTGAATCACGATATCAAGTTTTGGAAAAAAGCACAGATATTCAGCCATTTGCCATAACAAACCTCCGGTAGGTAGGTAGGTAGGTAGGTAGGTAGGTAGGTAGGTAGGTAGGTAGGTAGGTAGGTAGGTAGGTAGGTAGGTAGGTAGGTAGGTAGGTAGGTAGGTAGGTAGGTAGGTAGGTAGGTAGGTAGGTAGGTAGGTAGGTAGGTAGGTAGGTAGGTAGGTAGGTAGGTAGGTAGGTAGGTAGGTAGGTAGGTAGGTAGGTAGGTAGGTAGGTAGGTAGGTAGGTAGGTAGGTAGGTAGGTAGGTAGGTAGGTAGGTAGGTAGGTAGGTAGGTAGGTAGGTAGGTAGGTAGGTAGGTAGGTAGGTAGGTAGGTAGGTAGGTAGGTAGGTAGGTAGGTAGGTAGGTAGGTAGGTAGGTAGGTAGGTAGGTAGGTAGGTAGGTAGGTAGGTAGGTAGGTAGGTAGGTAGGTAGGTAGGTAGGTAGGTAGGTAGGTAGGTAGGTAGGTAGGTAGGTAGGTAGGTAGGTAGGTAGGTAGGTAGGTAGGTAGGTAGGTAGGTAGGTAGGTAGGTAGGTAGGTAGGTAGGTAGGTAGGTAGGTAGGTAGGTAGGTAGGTAGGTAGGTAGGTAGGTAGGTAGGTAGGTAGGTAGGTAGGTAGGTAGGTAGGTAGGTAGGTAGGTAGGTAGGTAGGTAGGTAGGTAGGTAGGTAGGTAGGTAGGTAGGTAGGTAGGTAGGTAGGTAGGTAGGTAGGTAGGTAGGTAGGTAGGTAGGTAGGTAGGTAGGTAGGTAGGTAGGTAGGTAGGTAGGTAGGTAGGTAGGTAGGTAGGTAGGTAGGTAGGTAGGTAGGTAGGTAGGTAGGTAGGTAGGTAGGTAGGTAGGTAGGTAGGTAGGTAGGTAGGTAGGTAGGTAGGTAGGTAGGTAGGTAGGTAGGTAGGTAGGTAGGTAGGTAGGTAGGTAGGTAGGTAGGTAGGTAGGTAGGTAGGTAGGTAGGTAGGTAGGTAGGTAGGTAGGTAGGTAGGTAGGTAGGTAGGTAGGTAGGTAGGTAGGTAGGTAGGTAGGTAGGTAGGTAGGTAGGTAGGTAGGTAGGTAGGTAGGTAGGTAGGTAGGTAGGTAGGTAGGTAGGTAGGTAGGTAGGTAGGTAGGTAGGTAGGTAGGTAGGTAGGTAGGTAGGTAGGTAGGTAGGTAGGTAGGTAGGTAGGTAGGTAGGTAGGTAGGTAGGTAGGTAGGTAGGTAGGTAGGTAGGTAGGTAGGTAGGTAGGTAGGTAGGTAGGTAGGTAGGTAGGTAGGTAGGTAGGTAGGTAGGTAGGTAGGTAGGTAGGTAGGTAGGTAGGTAG